>CM060907.1:402932859-412932859 GCA_030737815.1 Allium fistulosum | reverse complement strand
TAAATCAAAAGTATGAGTTTTGAATTAAGAAATCTTTGTTAAGATTGAAATGAAACGATTTGGAATATTTTTCTAAGAAAAGATGAAATGATTTGGTGTTTATAAAAGGTTTTGTGTAATCAAAGGATTTAATAAGAGAGGTTTAATGATTTCGTATATACCGAAGATGAACGTTTTAGGAATACATATCTCCGTGGGGATTTTGTGATAAAAATAACATAATTAAAGAATGATTCCCTATTCACACAACCTCTTTTTATCGATGATTGGTTCGAAGGAACTGGGGTCGCATCTGGGTAATTCCAATCCGAAAACGACTTCGAACAAATGAATGCGTTCAAAAAAATGAAGACTTGATAAAGAAAATGAAGGATGAAGACCAAGGATTTTCGAGATGAAAGGACTGCTTATTAATAATTCTGCTTAGCTCCCAAATACTAAATTAGCAGTGGCCCCTTTGTTTATGAAATTCTTTGGGTTGCAAGGACTTCACATTTCTAATCCTAGGGATAATTCCCAATATGATGTGGTAGGAGGGTGCCTTCGGTTTCGTTCAATCCCGAATGAACTTGTATGGACGGATGTCTGACATCGCATTCTTGAGATTTCATCGTTGACTATTACTAACATTCATCTGTTTGGTTGTAGAGAAGGCAACGTCTGTTAGCTTAACATCCTTCTCTGAGACGTATAAGCTCGAAGGTTGTATGTTTGTGGAAGTCAATAGTGATCGATAGAATGGTAGTGTGGCATTCAATGGAAGATAATGTGCTATGTGAAAGGTAATCATTACCTCAAGCCTCACACCCGAAAATGACCGAAACTGGGTAGATGCAGCAAGGCTATGTGGTTCGCAACCATTATGGTATGATCATCCCTTTCTAGATATATTTCTTCCTTCTATGACGTTCGGGATGTAAATTATTATGGATGTATGCTATGAGGGACCTCAGATAGGTTGGTAACGACCTAGGTGATGACATATTCGGTACTATCTAGGAAGAGGTAGGCCGGTCTTGTGTTGGTAGAGGACCATCTATTCTGCCTCAGTACATTCCTCAAGAGATGTACCACCGAAAGGTAATCCCTTCACCTGGTCATTTGTATGGACACTCATTCTCTAATAAGTGTGTGCCACTTTGGTTGTGGAGCCTATTATGTGGGAATTTAATAATGGTAACAATTTTGGCTAAGATTAATAAGTTTACTCGCAAATGTTTTGAAAGATATGTAATTAAAAGTAATATCAAGTATTTTGATGTAGAATAATTTGGTTATCATAAGGTAACAACCAATTCAGTGTTTATATGCGGCGTGGTCTTATGAGATACCCTTTTATTTTCAAAACGCGTATTTTGAGTTCTCACACCAGTCCCATGACTGACCCGGAGTTTATTTTCCTTTTCCTTAAACTCTGGGTGCCGTAATTTTCCTTGGGCAGCCTAGTAGTCAGGTTTAGTGTAACATCCCATATCTAGAGGCCAAAAGCTAAGTGCTACAGATGCTACAGTCATCTATAGTATTAACTTCTTTTGACAAAATACGGCAATTCTAATGGTATCCATAATTTCAAAAGCACTTGAATATAAACAAATCACAGATTTCAAAAACAACATTTTACTGATTACATTTCAAAACAATAACTCATATCCAAGTTAAATAATCCCTCAACGTTTCCCAGGTAAAGATCAATTACAATCATTACTGAAATACGCCAAGAGCGACATATGACGATGCCGCCTTGGTAGATCAAAGCAATATAGTCATATCTAACTTCATATAAACAACGTAAATAAACATAACAAACTACGACTCCTAATTAGCTATTCGATAGCTACCTACTCATCTTTGGAAGCTTTATTCGTCAAAACTAAAACCTCAACACTCAGCACCTACTCAAATAAATTTTGAGCACCCGAGAGTTTAAGGGAAAACAAAGTACTTCATGTCAGACATAAAGCCTGATGGGAATAATACTGTACATCTCGGCTATTTTATGTTAAGTGAGACCACGCCACTTAGTGGAACGGGTTTCCCTTTACTAACATACTTTTAAACTATATCCTTTTCAAATTATTCCCTACAACCAAAACTGGTTAAAATCTATAAAGCATTATTATGTAAACATATATATAAGGTAATAAATAAAATATCTATTTAAACATAATGGTTTTGTTTGGCTAACTATTAACCTTCGGCTAACTCGAGCCTATAAGACAATATATCAAAATTTATCTAACATCTGTTAAACACTCCTCTTCTGGATGGTATTTCCATAACTATCTGTTAAATACTTCTGTTTGGGACGATCTATCCCTAACTTAACACCTCCTAAGGTCACCTGATCCTAATGGTTTTGTGGGCTCACTAATAACCTATCTGTATACACATATATATTCTTTTCTATGTGTACTCATAATTTTAGTCTTACTTGCAACAAAGCCCTCCACACTGGAATTTCGGTCATAACTAGCTGGGGTTAACAGCTAATGTATAGGGCGCCACCCTATACCAGTCCCATATGGTATTCTAATATCTGAGTCAGTTTACTTAGGGATCCCTTCCCATAATTTTTCTTGAAAAGCTTTTCAATATGATTTAAAATCTTTAAATCAAACTCAAACAAGGAAAATCTATATATATTCTATGCTTTACTCAAAATCACCTTGCCATATTATATATATACATATTACTCAAATCTTTTTTGACGAAAACATTTAAGCCTTAGAAAGTCCACTTTCGAATCCGTTGAAAGTATTCCTTTCGAAACCATTGAAAGTACCTCTTTCTAAACCAAGTAAAAACCTTTATTTAAGCTAGGCCGCAATGCCAAAACCTTCCTTTCGAAACCATTCTCATAACCCTTTTGAAACCACTGCAAAACCATCCTTTCGAAAGCTTTAAAAATCTTAGACATCTTTTTTTAAAACCTTTAAACAATGCCTTTTCGAAACCTTAGGAAAACCTTTCCTTTTAATCCTTTCGAAACAACCAGAAAAACCTTCCCTTTAGACTCCTTTGAAACCATTGGAAAACCTTTCTTCAAAACCTTTCGAAATCATTGGGGAACCATCCATTCGAAACCTTTATTTGAAACCCTTTCGAAAGCATTAAAACACTAAACCTTTCGAAAGCCTTTGGGTTCAATTTAATACATGTGGAAACCTTTCGAAACCATTAAAAAATTTACTCCTTTGAAACCTCTGAAAACCATTTCGTTCGAAACCAATTGATTATGCCTTCAAGTAGAGCAAAAGGAATAGAAACCCATTAGGGTCGAAAGCATTCCTTTCATAATCATTCCTATGTAAAGAAGTGATGATGTTGAAACCATCTCTTCGAAAGCATTAGAGAAGTGGTCAAGTTTAAAAAACAAAGTAAAGCAACCCTAAAGAAAACAATCTGGATCGAAAGGTAAAAAGAGGCAGCAAAAAGGTTTCGACCTATTTGAAAGTAGTCATTTAAAACAAAAGCTCAACCCAATCGAAACCATTCTTTTAAAACCAATTGACCTGGTCGAAAGCCAACCAAGTCGAAAGCTACTTAGTCGAAAGAAAGCAGGTGCATTTCCATTTAAAAGAAAAGTAGTGCTTCAACCAATTCGAAACCCCTAGTTTCGACTCTATACCTTTCACATACATCCAATTCACTACGTATCAGTTCTCTGATACCACCTGCATTGGTTTCGACTGTGTCGAAGGCGCAGGTAAGGAGGCGGAACCTGGTGCCGAAAGCATCGAAATAATGAAAAACATGTTTATTTTTCTTTTTAAACTATTTCTTTGTACCTAACCTGCCTTGTTTGTCAAATTGTGATTGGTTGCAAGTTTATCTTTTCCAAAAATATTGCCACTTTCCAGAAATAACAATTTGAATTTATTTAAATAAGCCCCTTCTACTTTCATAAATATATAAAACGTTTAAGTCCCATACCTTAATTAATTTTATATATCCAATAAAACACTTAGGAAAATTCTACAAAAATTCTTGAAAATCTATTTTTATATGTTATCTAACATATATTAATTTCAGACCCAAACCAATTATTATTTAACCGTAAATAATTTATATCCAAAATAACATTTTCTTCACTAGGAAATTTATATAAATTCCATAAAAATTAAGAAAATTCTGAAAATTGAAACACATCACCAAAATAATATTTCAAGTATATATAAAAATTCACAAGCCATTTGCATGTCATTTAATAGGGTTTTCATATCAAAACATGTTAATCATAAATCATCAACAAGTATATATAATCATTCCATTATTCAAAAGCATTGCAAGTCAATGCAAAATATCTTGGATTTCATCTTAAATCTGAAAACAAGACAAATATGAGATGTAAACATTATTCACCTTAGCTTTAGAGATTAAAGAGATTGAGATGTGAATGGATTTGATTCGAATTAGCTTATTCTTTAGCCTTTCTTAATCTTCTTCCCATTTTTCTTGTTAACGGTGGTCAGCCTCAAGTTTAAAAATTTTGATAAATGAAAATGAATGTGTATGGGATACACAGCCAAGGGTTTAGGGTATAAGAATGGCCTCTTTCCTATTTTACCCCTCCTCTATTTCAGTTTAACTCTTATTTTAATTCACTGGTTAGATGGCACGGCTAACCCTTAATATAAATCAAATCTCAATCCCTTAACCAAAAATTATTTTATTTCATTCAACTAATTAAATATCCTAAATAATGTTACAAAAAATATGGGTTGTTCCAAACTCCCCTCCTTAAAGAATTTCATCTTTGTAATTATGATAAGTTACGCAACATGTCAATTAAAGAGGTAAAACACATCATCGAACAAGTCAGGATAAGTATCTCTAATCCTACTTTCAGTCTCCCAAGTACAGTCTCTCTCATCGTCACTCCACTGGACTTTCACTAATCTATTTGTCTTGTTTCTAAGCCTCTTCTCATCTCTCGCAACAATATGAACCGACTTTCTCACTATAGTCAAGTCTGATTCTACCACTAAGTCATATGGCACAGTCGGTGCAATAGTAGTCTCTTGGTCTCTAACACACTTTCTAAGATGAGAAACATGGAAAACATCGTGGACTCCTACCAAAGTGCTCAGTAACTCAACTCTATATGCGATTTTCTCGATCCTCTCAACGATAGGAGAAGGTCCAACGAATCTTGGTGCCAATTTCCTTATCTTCGGAATCTGATCACACCCTTCATCGGTGATACCTTTACAAAAACATGCTCTCCAACTGAGAACCCTAAATCCTTCAGTCTTTTATTTGCATTACTCTTCTGCCCCGACTGAGCGTCCTTCAATCCAACCCGATTGACCTTAATCTTTTCGGCAGCGTCTCAAACCAAATCTAGACAAAAAACCAACCTATCCCCGGTCTCAAACTAATAAACGAGAGGTTTGCATGGCCTTCCATACAAAGCTTCAAATGGTGCCATCCTAATACTGGTCTGATAACTATTGTTATATGAAAACTCGACTAAATGCAAATGGTCCTCTCATGATCCCCCGAAATTTAATACACAAGCTCTTAGCAAATCTTCCACGATTTTGTTAACTCTTTCTATTTGCCCATATGTTTATGGGTGGTAAGCGGTACTCATGTTGAGCTTGGTTCCTAAAACTTCCTTCAACTCTTCCAGAACTCACTAGTGAATAAGGAATCTCTATCACTAACTATATTACTAGGAATTCCATGCAGTCTAACTACATTCTTCATAAATAACTTCGCAAAAACAGGTGCCGTTCTAGTTCACTTATGTGAAATCCCCTATCTAGAGGCCCAATGCTAAGCAATACAGATGCTGTAGTCATCCACAGTATTAACTTTCGGCGACTAAATATGGCCATATTAATGGCATCTATAATATCAAAAGCACTTGAATGTGAACCAAAGCACAAATTTCAAAACAACATTTCTTCCATTACATTTCAAAACAGATGTTCCATATTCAAATTACATAATCCCAAAACATTTCCTAGGCAATGATAAATTATATTTATTGCAACATAAGCCAAGAGCGTCATATGAAGATGCCCCCTTGGATGTTCAGAATCATACAGTCATAATTGACTTAATACATAAACTGTGGAAATAAACATAAAACAAAAAACTACTACTCCTAAATAGGTATCCGTTAGCCTCCTGCTTTCCTCTGATAGCTTTATTCATCATCCTACTAAAGCCTAAAAGAACCTCAACCCTTAGCCTACTCAAATTAATTTTGAGCATCCGAGAGTTTAAGGTGAAAACATAAACTTCGAGTCAAACATAAAGCCTGCTATGAATAATACTATACATCCAGTTAGTAATGTTAAGTGAGACCATGCCGCTTAGTGGAACGGGTTTCCCTACACTAACATTCTTTTAAATCATAACTTTTGCAAATCGTTTCCTAAAACCAAAGCTGGTAAAATACTGCAAAGCATCATTATGTAAACATACATAAATATCATCTAATAAATGAACTATTTGTTCGAACACATAAGTTTTGTTTGGCTAACTTTTAACCTTTTGTTGACTTGGGCCAACCAGACAATGTAACAAATTAATCTAACATCTGTTAGACACTCCTTTTCTAGTCGGTATGTCCTTAACTATCTGTTAAATACTTCTCTATTGGACGGTCTATCCCTAACTTAACAACTCCTAAGGTCACCTGATCCTAATGGTTTTTTGGGCTCACCAATAACCTATCAGTATACAGACATATATTTCATTCTATGTGTAATCCTAATTTCAGTCTTACCCATGATGAAGCCCTACACAATAGAATTTTAGACTAAATTAGCGGCGGCCAATAGCTAATGTATAGGGCGCGAACCTATACTAATCCCATCTGGTATTCTAATATCTGAGTCATTTTTACTTAGGGATACCTTCCCATAATTTTCCTTGAAAATCTTTTCGTCTAAAATTGATTTAAAACCTTTTAAACCAAACTTTAATAAGGAAGATATTTGTACTCTATGTTGTACTCAAAACCACCTTGCCATGTTATATATATACTTTACTCAAACCTTTGTTGATAAAAATGAAGTTACCTCTTTCGATTCAATTGAAAGTATCTCTTTCGAAACCAAATAAAACCCTTTATTTAGCTAGGCCAAAAAGCCGAAACCTTCCCTTCCTGAACTATACTTAAAACCCTTGCAAAACCTTTGAAACCTTCCTTTCGAAAGCTTTAAAACCGTAGACATCGTAGCTTAATATACTTTGAAACATTGCCTTAAAAAACCTTGGAAAAGCCTTCTTTTTCAATCCTTTTGAGACCATCGGAAAATAACACCTTTCGTCTCCTTCGAAATCCCTTGAGGAACCACCCCCTTTGAAACCATTTTTAAACATCTTTGGAAAGCATCAAACATTTATAAATTCAAAATTTTCGAAAGCTCTTGGGTTCAATTTCAAACATGTGGAAAAACACCTTTCTAAACCATTTAAACCAGCACTTTTTCGAAACCTTCGGGTTGTACCTCAATCAGAACAAAAAGGGTCATTTAAAACATCTAAGTCGAAAGCTTTCTTTTCAAAACCTGTTCCTATGTAAAGAAGTAATGGTGTCGAAACCATCCCTTCGAGAGCATTGGAGAAGTGGTTAATTTAATCACAAAGTATACCCTTCGAAACCATTGACTTCGAAAGATAGAGAGGCATCGACTATGGTTTCGACCCCTTCGAGAGCATTACTTAAAACAAAAGAATGCAACCAAGTCAAAACCATTCTTTTGAAAATATTTGACCCAGTCGAAAGCAACTGAGTTGAAACCTATCTCTTTCAAAAACAAAGCAGGGGCTACCTTAGTTTTAAAACAAAAATACTCCAACCCCTTTGGAACCTAAGGTTTCGATCAATTACCCCTTCACCTTTGTCCAAAACTCTATGTACCTAGTAGCTTGATACCATGCGCTTTGGTTTCGTAACCATTGGAGGCGAAAGGTCTGGGTCTGAACCCCATGTGCCGAAAGTGGCGAAACATGCTAAAATATTGTTATCTTTGTTTTTAAATTAAAAGAGTAAACTTTTCTACTAACCTATCTTTATTTGTCAAATTTTCATTGGTTGCTAAATACTTTTTAGAAAAGTGCTGCCAATAATTTCAGAAAAAAAAATGATTTTATTTTTCAAAATGCTCCTTCTCCTTAATTAAATATATAAAACATTTAAGTCCCATACCTTAAATAATTTTATATATTCATCAAAACACTTGGGAAAAATCTAGAAATGTCCTAGAAAATCTACATTAATATGTTTTCTAACAAATAAAATTTCAGACCCAAATAATTATTTATTTTGCCTTAAATAGTTTATAACCCAATAAATCATTTTCTTCACTAGAAAATTAATATAAAATCCACATTAATTCATAAATTATGAAAATTGAAACCCATTTCTAAAATAACATTTCTGGTCTATATCTAAAATTGCAAGGCATTTGGATGTCATTAAATAGGGTTTGCACAAAAAAACATATCATAAAAATTAAGATGAACATGCACAAATCACCAATAAGTATATATAAACATTTATTCATCCAAAACATGGCATTATCATTCAAAATCATTTCGGATTAACCTTAAAACCGAAAACTACAAGAAAATGGGGGTGTAGTTATCATTCACCTTAGCTCTGTGATTAAAGATGCGAGATTTGATAATGAACAAGTTGATTTACTTCTTCCCTTTGAAAATCCTAACTTTATCTTCTCTTGAGATTGAAAATGGTGGTCGGCCTTAAAATATTTTACTTGAGAATGAAATGAATGTGTATTTGATTTCCTAAGGGTTTAGGGTACAAGTTCTATCATTTTCCTATTTTGCCCTCCCTTATTTCCTGACACTTATTTCCATTTTATTTCTTTAGTTCATTCTACATGTAGGCACGGCTACCCTTGGTTAAATCAAATCTCAATCTATTAACCATCCTACATTATTTTATTTTATTTAGCAAATTAAATATTCTAAATAATGTTACTAAAAATATGGGGTGTTACAATCTCCCCTCCTTAAAGAATTTCGTCCTCGTAATTACGATATGGAACACATCAAAACAATCAAAGGTAAAACTTAGCGTCCAACAAATCAGGATAAGCGTCCCTAATCCTGCTGTCAGTCTCCCAAGTATAGTCTCTAGCGTCGTCACTCCATTGGACTTCCACTAATTTGACTGTCGTATTCCTCGATTTCTTCTCATCTCTCTCGACTATCCTGATAGGCTTCCTAACCATAGTCATGTTTGGTTCCACTACTACATCCTCTTACATGGTCGGTGCAATAGTTGTGTCTAGATCCCTAACATATTTCCTCAGATGAGATATATGAAAAACATTGTGGACTCCCGCCAAATTACTTGGTAACTCTACTCTATATGCGAGTTTCTTGATCCTTTCCAAAATTGGAAATGGTCCAATGAACCTTGGTGCTAACTTCCCCGTCTTCCCGAACCAGATAACAACTTTCATCGGCGATACATTGACGAAAACATGATCTCCAACATAGAACTCTAAATCTTATCGTCTTTTATTGCCATAGCTTTTCTGCTTAGATTGAGCTTCCTTCATTCTCGCACTTATCAGCTCAATCTTTTCTGCTGCTTCTTTTACCAAATCAGGACCAAGAATCAATCTATCCTCGGTCTCCAGCCAACATGCAGGGGATTTGCATGGTCTTCCATACAAAGCCTCAAACGGTGCCATTCCTATACTAGTCTAAAAACTATTGTTATGGGAAAACTCGACTTGATGTAGGCGGTCTTCCCATGATGCCCAAAGTCTAATACACAAGCTCGAACAAGTCCTCCAAGATCTTGTTAACTCTTTCTACCTGCCTGTCTGTCCACAAATGGTAAGCAATACTCATCTTGAGCTTGGTTCCAAAAGCTTCCTTTAGACATTCCAGAACACACTAGTAAACAAAGAATCTCTAAAGCTAACAATGCTACTAGGAATTCCATGTAGTCTAACCACATTCTTCATAAATAACTTAGCCAATATAGGTGTCGTTCAGTTTGCCTTGACTAAAATGAAATGGACACTCTTGGTCAATCTGTCTATTATGACCCATATACTTTCATTCCATTTATTAGTCCTCGGCAACCCATCAATAAAATCAATAGAGATGGAGTCCCACTTCCATATTGGGATATCCAATGCCTGAAGCAATCCACTTGGCTTCTGATGTTCGGGTTTCACTTGCTGACAGTTCAAACACTGTTTTACGCATAAGTCAACATCCCTCTTCATGCCCTCCCAGAAGAAACTTCTCTTTATATCTTGATAAATCTTCGTTCCTCCTAGATGGATAATGAACTTTGAATGATGGCATTCCTCCAAAATATCATTCCTTATGTCTCCCACATTTGGAACACATATTCTGCCCTTCTTTCTCAACCATCCATTTTGGTCAAGACAAAAGTCCTTTAAGTCATCGCTCTTCGTTCCTTCCCTTGGCCTTCTGATCCATTCAACCAAAACAGGATCCTCCTCCTATTTAGAAGCTACCCGCTTAATCAATATTGGTCGGACTTCAAAACAAGACAATCTAATAGACTCTCCACCAGACTTAGCTTCGGATCTCCACAGTATTCTACAAGCCGATAGTGATTCTAAGTCCTTCCATTCTACTATCATAGCTAACACTACATTTTGATGCTTCTTACTGAGCGCATCTGCAACCTAATTTCCTTTTCTGTGTGTGTATTCTATTCCAAAATCATAAGCGGCCAGAAACTCTAAACATCTTTGATGTCTCATGTTCAGCTCCTTCTGAGAGAACAAATACTTCAACGATTTATGATCGGTATACAGCTCAAACCTCTCTCCCGAAAGGTATTGCTTCCACATCTTCAATGCAAATATAACTACAGCTAATTCCAAGTCATGCGTCAGATATATAACCTCATGTGGTCTAAGCTATCAAGATGCATAGGCAATCACTTTACCCCTCTGCATTTGTACAGCTCCCAACCTAGTTCCACACGCATCGGTATAAACAGCAAAATCTTGATTACCCTCTGGAACCACCAATACATGTGCATGGGTCAAAAAGTGCTTCAAGCTCTGGAATGCTTCCTCACACTTGTCGGTCCATATAAAATTTACATCCTTTCGCGTTAGCTTGGCCATCGGCACTGCTATCCACGAGAAATCCTTTATAAACCTTCGATAATACCCTACTAATACAAAAAACTTCTTATCTCAATTACCGTTTCTAGTCTTCTCCAATTATTAATGGCTTCGATCTTTTCTAGATCAATTGAAAATCCTTTCTCAAAAACCACATGACCATGAAACTTTACTTCACTCTTCCAAAAATGGCACTTTAAAAACTTTGCTTTTAGCTGATGCTGCCATAGTGTTTAAAGCACAACCCTAAGATGGACTTCATGCTCCTTGTTATCTTTAGAGTATATCAGAATGTCATCTATAAACACTAACATTAACCTGTCCAAGTGCTCTCCGAAGATTCGATTCATCCAATCTACAAAGAATGTTGGTGCATTAGTGAGTCCGAACGGCATAACTGACCATTCATATGACCTATGTCTCATCCTGAACGCCGTTAAAGGTATACTATCTTCCGCTACTCTAAGCCGATGAAATCCTATCGCCAGATCCAATTAAGAGAATATCTTAGCCCCACTCAACTGATCGAACAAATCGTCAATCTTAGGCAATGGATATCGGTTCTTTATCGTTTTCTCATTCAACATACGATAATCGATACATAGCCTTAACGATCCATCCGGCTTCTTGGCAAATACCGCTGCAGCTCCCCAAGGCTAACTACTTAGATCCATTCCTTCCAAATCTACCAACCAAGTCTTCAACTCCTTCATCTCTGTTGGTGTCATCGAGCTTGGTGGCCTACTCACCAGTTCTGCCCCAAGCATTAAATTAATCTGAAACTCAATGACACGTTTCGGTGGCTATCCAACTATAGGTTCAAGCACATCCATGAATTATCTAACTATGAAAACGCGATTCAACTCATCTTCTAACTCCATAACACCCAACAAAGTATTCACCTCATAACTAGGGTTTTCTACATTATAAACTATCTGATCATTACAATCCGGGTGTCTAAGTGATATTTTTCAACCTAGGCAAAATATCCTAGCATCATAGATACTTAACTAATCCATACCCAATATATTTCCGAACCCAACAAAATAAAATAAATGAAAATTGCAAACAAAGGTGTAACCTAGCAAGTCAAACTCTAAGTGGTCGCACCTCATCCCAAGCATCGCACACCCCCCTATCGGATTTGCAACTCTTAAGGAAGTAACTAAATATTTGGTTTCTAGGTTAAGTTTATCTACCAAACATCGAGATATAAAAGAATGACATGCACCAATATCAAATAAAATGCTAACAGATGTATCATGGATTCGAAGCGTACCTCCAAACACAACCTTTCCTTTCTCTTGCACTATCGGCTTTGACGTAACAGGCTCCAATGCAAACACCTGACCTTTACCCACTTTTGATGGCTCTTTGCACTAGTTCTTGTAGTGCCCAATTTGATCATAGTTAAAACATCTAATCCCTTTCTTCTTAACAGCCTTCTTTCCATTGCATGTCCGGAAATCATGAGCATAATGGCCTTTCTTAACACACTTATAGCAGACCACCTCAGACTTTCCTTTCTTTGCCGCAATCCTATCTAAGCATTCTATTTGTGGAAAAACTTTCTCTTTTGGCCCCGTCTGACCTGGACCTCTTTCTCCTTCTTCTTCTCCAAGCAAGCTAATATCTCTTCATGTCTCAGCGCCATTTTCACTACCACATCACCTAGATCTCTGATCTACAGTAAAGCAGCCCTAGCCTACTCCGGCTTTAGAACTCTAATAAAAATTTCATTTCTTTTCAACACTTTGTCAACAGTGGCATACCCATATCGGGCTAACTCTTCGAATCTATTAGCATATTCCAGGACTGACATTTCACCTTGTTTCAGCTCAGCAAACTTCCTGACTAACACAGACTGTGCCATAACTGACATGACCCTTTCTTGAAACCTCCTCCTGAACTCCACCCACATCATAGTCTCTTCATCCACGCCAGCAGTTATAGTACTCCACCAAAACAAAGCAGCTCCTTGAAGCTGTCTTGAAGCAAGTCTCCTTTTATGCTCGTCATTGAGCCCTAGGTCAGCAAAAATCCTCTCGAAATGTAGCAGCTAGTTTTCTACTTCGATGGCATCTTCCGCACTGATAAATGGTTTCACTCCAAGCCTAGTGTAGTCTCTGCTCAAGTTAGCATACCGATTGACCATCAGAGCTTCCTGAACTCCTCCTACAGCAGCATTACCTCCAACAGCTGCAGATGCAATTCCAGCTTGCATTTTTTTTATGAAAAACTGATACATGACTCCTATGTCTACATAGGGAACCCCAGCACCAACATTCTCAGCTTGAGCCTGACCTCTTCTTGCATTTTGTCGGGCATTTCCATTTGTAGTGGTGTTGTCTCCTCTTAGATTGACTATGCCTCTTCTTCCATCTATATCTGTATTCAAGCCTCATGAGATACAAAAGAATAGCCTAACAAAGATAGGAGTCTAGAGATAAAGCATATACTTATATATAGAAAATACAAGTACGTTACTATAGAGTTATCCTAAACCCCGATCCTAACTCTAATTACTAAGACTATGTTATCAAAAATAATTTTTAGTTAAAGTATTTCATAAACCTATGCTCTGGTACCAAGCTGTAATATCCCCTATCTAGAAGCCAAAGCTATGCGCTATAGATGTTGCAGTCATCCATAGTATTAACACCTAGCGGTTAAATATGGCCATGTTAATGGTATCTATAATATCAAAAATCATTGAATATGAAACAAAGCACAGATTTCAGAGCAACATTTCATCTAGTACATTTCAAAACAGATGTTCCAAATTCATATTACATAATCCCAAAACATTTCCCAAGCAATGATAAAATATATTTATTACAACATGCGCCAAGAACAATATATGAAGATGCCCCCTTGGATGATCAGACTCATATAGTCATAATTGACTTAATACATACATAGAAGAAAAAAACAAAAAACAAAAAACAGCAACTCCTAAATAGCTATCCTTTAACCTCCTACTTTCCTCCAGCAGCTTATTCATCATCTTACTAAAACCTGAAAAGAACCTCAACCCTCAGCCTACTCAAATTAATTTTGAGCACTCGAGAGTTTAAGGGGAAAACATGACATAAAGCCTAGTGTGAATAATACTATACATCCTGGTTATTAATGTTAAGTGAGACCATGCCGCTTAATGGAACATGTTTCCCATCACTAATATTCTTTTAAAACATAACTTTTGCACATCTTTTCCTACAACCAAAACTGGTTAAATACTGTAAAGCATCATTATGTAAACATACATAAATATCAAGTAATAAATGAACTATCTGTTCAAACACATAAGTTTTGTTTGGCTAACTTTTAACCTTTGGCTGACTCGGGCCTACCAGACAATATAACAAAATAATCTAACATCTGTTAGACACTCCTCTTCTAGACGGTCTGTTCTTAAGTATCTATTAAATACTTCTCTTCTGGAACGGTCTATCCCTAACTTAACATCTCCCAAGTTCACCTGATCCCTGTGGTTTTGCGGGCTCACCAATAACCTATCTGTATACAAACAAATATTCCCTTTTGTATGCAGTCATAATTTTAGTCTTACCTATGACAAAGCCCTACACATTGGAATTTTAGACTAAATTAGCTGGGGCCAATAGTTAATGGATAGGGCGCGACCTTATAACAGTCCCATTTAGTATTCTAATATCTGAGTCATTTTTACTGAGGGATAACTTCCCATAATTTTCCTTGAAAACCTTTTCATCTGAAATTGATTTAAAACATTTTAAATCAAACTTTAACTAGGAAAACGTTTATACTCTATGATTTACTCAAAACCACCTTACCATGTTATATAAATACATTACTCAAATCTTTGTTGATGAAAAACCTTTAAACATGTGAAGGTACCCCTTTCGATTTAATTGAAAGTTTCTCTTTCAAAACCAAATAAACCCTTTATTTATCCAGGCCGGAAGGCCAAAACCTTCCATTTCGAAACTATACTTAAAGCCTTTTTGAAACCTTTGAAACCTTCCTTTCGAAAGCTTTAAAACCTTAGACATCGTATCTAAAGATACTTTGAAACATTACCTTAAAAATCTTGGAAAAGCCTTCTATTTCAATCCATTCGAGACCATTAGAAAATAACACCTTTCATCTCCTTCAAAACCCCTTGGGGAACCACGCACTTCGAAAACTTTTTTAAACATCTTTCGAAAGCATCAAATCTTTATAACTTCAAACTTTTCGAACGCTCTTGGGTTTAATTTAAAACATGTGGAAAAACAACTTTCGAAACCATTTAAACCAACACTTTTTCGAAACCTTTGGGTTATACCTCAATTAGAAAAAAAGGGTCATTTAAAACATCAAAGTCGAATGCTTTCTTTTCGAAATCTATACCAAAATAAAGAAGTATTCGTGTCGAAAACATCCCTTCGAGAGCATTGGAGAAGTGGTTAATTTAAACACAAAGTATACCCTTCGAAACCATTGACTTCAAAAGATACAGAGGCGGCAGCTAGGGTTTTGACCCCTTCGAGAACATTACTTAAAACAAAAGAAGGCAACCGGGTCAAAACCATTCTTTTGAAAATAATTGACCCAGTCGAAAGCAACTGAGTTGAAAGCTATATCCTTCGAAAGAAAAGAAGGCGCTACCTTAGTTTTACAATAAACATACACCAACCCCTTCGGAACCTAAGATTTTGATCAAGTACCCATTCACTTTTGTCCAAAACACAACGTACCAAGTAGCTTCATACCATGCGCTTTTTTTTCGTAACCATTGATTGCAAAAGGTATGGGTCAGAATCCCCTGTGCCGAAAGTGGTGGAACATGCAAAAATCAGGTTATCTTTGTTTTTAACTTAAAAGAGCAAACTTTTCAACCAACCTAGCTTTATTTGTCAAATTTTCATTGGTTGGTAAATACTTTTCAGAAAAGTGCTGCAAATAATTTCAGAAATAACAATGATTTTTGTTTTCAAAATGCCCCTTCTCCTTACTTAAATATATAAAACATTTAAGTCCCCTTCCATAAATAATTTTATATATTCATCAAAACACTTAGGAAAAATCAGGAAATATGCCAGAAAATATATTTTAATATGTTTTCTAACATATAAAAATTCGTACCAAAATAATTATTTATTTTGTCGTAAATAATTTATAACCCAATAAATCATTTTCTTCACTAGAAAATTAATATAAAATCCACATTAATTCAGAAAATTTTGAAAATTAAAACCCATCTCTAAAATAACATTTCTGGTCTATATCTAATATTGCAAGGCATTTGCATGTCCTAAATAGGGTTTTCACATCAAAACATATCATAAAAATCAATATGAACATGCATAAATCACGAACATGTATATATAAACATTTAATCATCTAAATCATGGCATTATCATGCAAAATCATTTCATATTAACCCTAAAATCGAAAATTGTAAGAAAAATTGGATGTTGTTATCATTCATCTTAGCTTTGTGATTAAAGATATGAGATTTGATGTTGACCAAGTCGATTTACTTCTTCCCCTTGAAAATCCTAAGTTTATCTTCTCTTGAGATTGAAAATGGTGGCCTGTCTTAAAATATTTTACTTGAGAATGAAATGAATGTGTGTTTGATTTCCTAAGGGTTTTGGGTATAAGTTCTATCATTTTCCTATTTTGCCCTCTCTTATTTCCTAACACTTATTTCCTATTTTGGGCATGGCTACCCTTGGTTAAATCAAATTTCAATGTATTAATCATCTTACATTATTTATTTTATTGAGCTAATTAAATATTCCAAATAATGTTACTAAAATATGGGGTGTTACTCCTTAATTAGAATGAAATGGGCACTCTTGGTCAATCTGTCCAATATGACCCATATACATTCATTTCCTCTGTTCGACCTTGGCAACCCATAAATAAAATCCATAGAAATAGAAACCCACTTCCATACCGAAATATCTAATGGCTGAAGCAACCCACTCGGTTTCTGATGTTTGGATTTTACCTACTAGCAGTTCAAACACTACTTCACCCAAAAGCCAACATCCTGCTTCGTACCTTCCCAAAAGAAACTTCCCCTCATATCCTGATACATCTTAGTTCTTCCCGGATGAATAGTGAATTCTGAACGATGGCATTCCTCCAAAACTTCTTTCCTAATGTTTCCTTAACCCGGAACACATAATCTCCCTTTCTTTCTCAACTACCCATTCTGGTCCAGAATGAAACCCTTTAAGTCATCGCCGTTAGTTCCTTCTCTTTACTTCCTGATCCATTCACCTAACACTAGATCCTCCTCCTATTTAGAAGCAATCCTTTCGATCATCACTGGTCGAACTTCCAAACAAGATAATATAATAGTCTTTTCACTAGAACCAACCTCGGATCTCCACTGAACTCTACAAGCTATCAAGGCTTCCAAATCCTTCCACTCAGTAATCACTGCATTCTCATGCTTTCTGCCAAGTGCGTCTGCAACTTTATTACCTTTCCTCGGTGTGTACTCAATCCAAAAATCATAGCGGCGATAAACTTTAACCACCTCTGCTATCTCATGTTCAGCTCCTTCTGAGAGAACAAATACTTTAGCGACTTATGATCCGTGTATAACTCAAATTCTCTCACAAAAGGTAACGTCTCAATACCTTCAACACAAAAATCACTATAGCCAAATCCAAATCATGCGTCAGATATCTGACCTCATGCGGTCTAAGTTGTCTAGAAGCACAAGCAATCACTTTACCTTTCTGCATCAGCACTGGTCCTAATCCTATTCCACACACATCAGTATAAACCACCAAATCTTGATTCCCTTCCGGAACAACCAACACCGGTGCATGGGTCAATAAGTGTTTCAAACACTGGAACACTTCCTCACACTTATCGGTCCCCACAAACATCACATCCTTTCTCGTTGGCTTGGTCATCGGTGCTGCTATCCGTGAAAAATCCTTATTGAACCTTCGATGATAACCAGCTAATCCAAGGAAGCTCTTTATCTCTGTAACAAACTGTAAATTTTCGATAATTAAAATTTCTAATTTAATAAGATTTTATGATTTAATTTTGGAAGATATTTTTTTTAGATTTATTTATGAAATAATAACTAGAATAAAAGTTGATAATGTTAATTTAAGTTAATTATTAACAACTCGAATGAAATTCCAATCAATTGAAGTAATATAAAATGTTATGCTTGGTTATAAATTGAATATTAGAAAACAAATGTGAATATCTAATTAACTAATGAAATAATATATATTGTTAATGATGATTGAATGAAATTGGTGTTATTTATACAATTGTAACAATTGGTAGAAAATAATAACTTATAAGTATGATTAAAGTAAATGGTAACAAATATTATAGGTCACCTAAATGGTAATCATTTGCAATAGAACTAAATTTAATATTTTGTTAATGTAAATTAAGATAATAATTGGAAATAATATTAATTTTATTCATAATATGACGATTGGTTGGATAAAGGAATGGAAATCAAGATTTATCAATTTAGAGGATTTAAAACTATCATAATTGGATAAATTGCAAGTACATGAAGTTAAAATATTTAAATAGTACGTAAATGGAAATTAAGAAGAAATTGGGAAATATTAATGTACTAAGATATAAACCAATGTTAGTTATATCCTTATTGTAATAAAAGACATGAATAACAAGGTTTAAAAATTTAATAAATGGATTTTGGAATATAAATTTATAATTTCTGAATTTACTGAAATTGAAATTTAACACTGAAAAAATTGTAAATTTATCAACTTTAAATTGACATCTAAATTTGTTTAAATTATTGTAAGTGATTAAGAAATCAAAAATGAAAGAAGTTGTAAATTATTAAAATTTAAACTGAAAAAAAGTGATTTGATCAATTAATTATTAATTTATTTAATTAATGTGAAAATAGCCATTTTGGCCACTGACTCGGATTTCGACGAAACTAGTTTCATTGGATCCGTAACAGTGAATTATTGTAGGATTTTAAGTTTCGTAACGATCAGACTTGTCGTTTGATCGTACGGGCTCGAAACACCAAGAAATCAATTTAATTAAAATCAGTTGAAATCGATTTGAAATAAGCTGATTTCAACATAACTTCTTCAAACGATGGAGTTTGAACTTGAAAACTGTTCCATTGAATTTAAAAATATCGATAACATCTATTTTGCTATATGGGTTGACCCATTTTAGTTCCCGAGACAAAATGAGCTTTTCGGGTCATTTATCGTTCAACGTGTAAATCAAATCTTGTCCATCCATTCTATTTTCAGCTTTGTCTATAAATAACCTTTTATAAACCATAGTGTTCCTCAACTTAGTTTGTTTGTACGTACAATTTCATCTGTTCCTCTCTTTCCAATGGCAGACAAACCCTAATTCCCAATTGAAAATTCAAAATCAAAACCAAATCAAAAATTCAAACTCCTCAAACTAAATCGAATCATATATCGATTTGAAGCTCTCGACGAGCATAACCAAGATATCGATTCATTTTTGCTATCAAATGACATTTTGGCCATAAATCATCGATCATTCTCAGCCGTCCATTTTAGGGTTGGTCGTTTAACGGTGGATCTTCAACTTTTTGGCGATCGGGCGATGCTGGAGTGTAGAAGGCGTCAAGGGGCTTTGATCTATACGGTTGGTTGTGTCCTATGGCGATGAATTTTGCCATAATCAGCCGTGTTTTGCTCGTGGTGGCGGAGCCACTTCGGGCGACCGAGGTTCGGCAAAATTCTGGTGAAGGGGCGGCCGAGGGTGCCTTGGACGGCGGCGTTGTCTGATTTGGGGGGTGGCGTCTATAGGTGGCGCGACGTGCTTCCAAGTATTGGTGGCTGTGTGTTCGAGTGGCAGTGAAGGTAGGGTTTCGGCAATGAGATACTGGAGGGGTGAGCTGTGCGTTTTTTTATTTAATTTAAATTTAAATTTGTTACTCGTTCTAATTTACATAACTTTCACATACAAGGTCTGTTTCAAGCGCAGTTTGTTCCGCTAGGATCGTATCGGAATTCCGGACATTTGAAGCTAGTTTGGACAAATTCTAAGACCGTTTGAATTTTGGGCCCTAAATTGGATTTAAATTCGATTTAAATTCAAAGGTGAGTGTTTTAACCCACTCACAACTTCTAAAATTTCTTATGTTTGTTAAATTAAATTTATGATGTGATTGAAAATTTATTTATGACTGTTTGGTATATTTTAAAACATCATCTCAGTTAATTTGAATTTATTTGAATTAAACCTTTATTTAATTTATTATTGAATATAAATTGCCAGTTAAATACCTATTATTGATTATCAGTTCTATATTGATATTTATTGATTGATTTGGATGATGTTTGTAATGGATATTGATTGTCACTATGGGTTGAAATGATACATACCCAAATGATCAATAGATTAAGGAAAAATCGTTATGGGTTGAAATGATAGACTCGAGCGATTTTATGGATTTTATTATTAATTCGGGATTACGGTTTGAAATGATATATAATTGTAAAATTTTAAATTGCGGATTGAAATGATAAATATCCGTATCACTTGACCCTAGGGTAGAGAATTATATATGGACACCGGATTGGTCAAATTTAAATGATTTAGAATCCTTAAATTTTACTTTGAGTTAAATGATATTTTTGAAATAAAAATTTTGATTTATTTAAATTGAATTTTTATCGAATTTCGAGTTTTATACTAAAATTGAATTTTTTAGAAAGAATTGTTAAAGGAATAAAATTGAAATTTTATAGTGAATTTGAAGTATAAGTGAAGTTTATCGAAATTGAGTTATTAAAAGTATTGAAGTATAACTTTGAAATATATTGAACTGGAGCAATTAAACCGATGTTTCAACATTGATTTGAAGCGATATTGAATTAAATATTTTATTGAGAATTTGAAATTTGGTTTTGGGACATTGATATGGTCCAAATGTATTGGAATGAAATAAATAGTTTAAATTGATAAAAAAATTTCAATTCATATTTTATATAAACAGTTTTAAAAATATATTATTTAAAGACTTTAATTATTAAGATTTTTCAAACTTTTAAACTAATTAACCCACTCAGCTTATTTTATATCTAATTAATCTATTTTAAAGTTATTTAATCTATTTTATTTATATTCAATCTATTTTTAAAATCTATATAACTATCTTAAAGCAAGAAAACATTTTCAAATCTATATTAAACTATTTTAGAGTATTTTAACTATTTATAACTATTTTTCTAAAAAAAATTTCAAACTAAGGAAAAGGGGAAATGGTTATATTCGATTCAATGGCTATAAGCGAATATGGCTAAACGATATTATAATTTAAGTTGAGACTTAAATGACATAATTAATTGAATATGATGATTTTGAAGTAAGGATTAAACATATTTCGGAAGATGATTTTTGGAGGGAATTTTGATTTTGGAAACGATATGATTTGAAAGAGAATATTATTTCAAGTGAATATGATTTTGAAAGTGATGGTTTTGAGAATATGATATTTTGATATAAATTGTGAATTGACTTTTGAAATGCAAAAGAACCATCCGGTGTGAAATAAGAATTTGGTTGTTAAAGAGACCGGGATCAGATATGGGCATACTCTTTGTCGATACTGAAAACCTCTTTGACAACTATGTACGCGGTGGAAATTCCAGAATGAAGTAGGATGGTGGCAACGATCCTATAAGGTATATACGTGGACCTAACTCCCGTGAGTTAGCATAAGGTGGCTAAAACAGGAGCAATCAACGTGCTAAGTGAGGTCATTCCTCCGATCGGGCACATTCGATCGATACTATATTATGACTTTGCGATTTATTTGCTGGCCACCCTCGATTTTTGATTTGGGAGTGTGTTCCGAGGTGGGCGGTAGTATTTGCTATGCTTTACCACCGGTCTGGAAGTGTAATTGTTATATCTACCCTGGCATTGCCTAGTTGTGTCATGTCACCTACCCTAGCGCGCCTTCTATGAGTTTGTTTTATGTCGTACCTATGGCGTATCCTCTGGCAGCCCCAGTTTACGGGGAGTTACGGTACTGTATTGACTATTGGCATTATAAAAATGTGTTAAGGGAGAAAATGTAACGCCTTAATGCTATTTTAATAGTTTATCTTACTGTAGACATGTTATAATAGCGTATTGTACTACATAGTAGATAGTTTAACGGATCCTTAGGAGATGCGAATCCCGAACATCTCTTAAGTTACTGCACTCACGTTAGACATTAGATAGGAGATGTCAAAACCCGCAAACATCTCTGACACCGTTCAACTCATATTTATTTACCGTTGATTTAACTTACATAAGATCTTTTTGTTCTTAATCGAGTGTTTTGTCTTTTCAATTCGCTCGGGTCAGCCTGAGCATTTCAGGATTTGAAGACTTTATTTCTGGAGGATGAAGACAAAGATTTGTACTACTATTATTTACTATATTTATTTAACTACATTTATACTATTCCGCTACTTTATTATTTGTTTATCTTTGATATGTGTAACTCTGATTTTGTATTGTATAAGTATAATCAAATGTTTTGTATACAACTTCATGAACATTTATTTGATTATTATATTTTAACATTCCGCTGCGAGATTCTGGTTTGTTTTTTCCCCTGCTTTTTCTTATTCACCCCAATAACAATCCGTCTATCTGTATGGTTTGAGTCGGCATGTGTGTGCTTAAAACGTCCAAAAAGGCGAGATGTTACAGTTGGTATCAGAGCGAGGTATAGCGATAACCTTAGCTTTGTAGGGTCTGACTCATATTAAATAGGGTAGTAATACCCTAGAATAAGTCGCGGAGAGTATATATATAAGAGCGCATATTTGTTAGTGTTATATAAAAGGTTTTATATTATGTTAATTTGTTCCGTTTTGTACTTGTAAATTCTGGTTGGTGCATAGGATGCTATGACATCGATAGGGATTTCTAAACACTTAATAGGACAGACTGACACAATATTTGTTTTGAAATGTTGGTAAATGAAATAGTTTTGCCTGTTGTATATTTTTATATATAAAATAATGATTTATAAATGATATATATTTGGTTGTAATATGTTGGTTATTAGGTAGTGAAATTTATAAATATTGGTTGGAAATAAGATTTGAAAATAAAAATAAATGTAAATTGGAAATTTTAGAACTTAAAGTTTCGTGATTTTGAATAAAAATTTCGAATGATTTTGGGATATAATAATAATATTTACAAGTATTTTCTGATATAAATATTTAAACGTGATTTGGAAGAAATGTTTTAAAAGAAATTCTGGAAAGAAATAAGTTTGTACTCCCCTCTTTGTCGTTGGAAAATAATTTCGGTGATGAGTGCACGCATCATCGACATTCATTTTCGAGTTTCAAAGTGGAAGGCCATTGTAGTAGTTTTACTACAGATCTATTTTGATAAACAAATAAAAAATTTAACCTTCCATTGTATAAAAGTTATGAGTATGTATATATATATATGTATGTATATATTATTTTAAATGATTTGAAATCGAACCCGGCATTTAGTTCTTAAATTAATATGAATTAGAGATTTCAATTATTGAAATGGAATAAATTTTTTAACTATTTAATAATTGAAACTTCTAAATGA
The DNA here is from genome assembly GCA_030737815.1 of Allium fistulosum. Lineage (NCBI taxonomy): Eukaryota > Viridiplantae > Streptophyta > Magnoliopsida > Asparagales > Amaryllidaceae > Allium > Allium fistulosum. The sequence goes on along the minus strand of CM060907.1, from coordinate 412,909,145 downwards.
AAATAAGAAATTATATGCTAAGTTATAACTGAAATATACAAGGAATTTGAAATTTGTAACTTGTAAATGAAAAGAATATGAAAATAAGAAATGATAACTATTGAACCTTAAGTTAATTAAAATAAGTAAGTCAAACTTGTGTAACTTTCAATTGCATTCTTAAAGACATATATATATATATATATATAACTTACCAATTATAAAAAGTTGAAAAGTTAAAAGAATATGTAATGGAAATTTTTACAAGTAAAACTTATGTAATGGAAGTGTTCAATGAAATTTACTTTTATAAACCAGAAATTTGATATGAAAATAGTTATAAACTTGAGTTAAAAATTGTAATACTACTAATTAAATGGAATAGAAAATGATTACTGTAAGTAAAGGATTTTGAACTTAAGTTAATATTGAAACTATTTATAATTGAAGTAAATAATAAAATGAATGTAATGCAATAAAAGAAATTGACATGATATGAATAAATGAAAATGAATTTTTGTAAGTAATAAAGGAAATAAATGAATAAACACCGAATGAATGAATGGGAATAAAATTTTGTAAGAGATAAATGTAAGTTAAAGAAATAATCCTTGTATGAATGAAAATAAAAATAAAAATTGCAAAATGTTGTGAAAGAAATTTAATAAGAATAACTCAAGTACATTGTAAATTATTGTTTGTTTTGGTTTATGGGTTGTTTGGGATAGGATACTTCTAATTGTTTAAGATGTATGAATAATCTATTGAGTACATCTAAGCCTGGTGAGTAAATGGTGCACTCAGTAGTTTATTTGTCATTCTAGGCGGTTAAAAATTTCTGAACCCGAACAAACCATTTTTTTTGTTTGCTATGGATGGATAGTTGATTTTATTGATTTCATATGATGATTGTATGCTGTGTTTGCCGGTGATTGTTGTTTATATTGATTTGTTTGTTTGTGGTTGAAAAAACATTAAATATTTCATTTTATATAATTATTAACTCTTTTAGATTATATAAGTGAAATACAGGTTATGGAAGCAATTGCTACTACTTTTGGTTTCATAAATTAAGCATTGTTTGCCCGACAAATAGGTACGTTCTCAGATTATGGTTTTATAGCGATATTAAAGTATTTTCCCGCTGTAGGGATATATTATTTTGAAATATTATGAAATATATTGTTATATTTGATATTATATTTTCTCCCGAACTTCTCCATACAAAGGAGACTCTGTCGAAATTTTCCAAAAATTTTTGACTTAGAAAATTTTATGAAATTTTTTCCAAACTTTATTAATTTGAGTAAAAAGTATTTAATTGTTATAAATTGATATATTTTATTTAAATTATTTGAGTTGTAAATTTATTTGTTTATAAAGTTAATATTTTGAATAAGGTATATTGATTCTTAATTCCTTCTCTTCCCTTCTTTTTCCTTTTCGAGGACGAAAAGTTTTGAGTGGGGGAGAGTGTAACAACCCATAAATTTTCGATAATTAAAATTGCTAAGTTAATAAGATTTTATGATTTAATTTTGGAAGAATTTTTTTTGAGACTTATTTATGAAATAATAACTAGAATGAAAGTTGATAATGTTAATTTAAGCTAATTATTAACAACTCGAATGAAATTCCAATCAATTGAAGTAATATAAAATGTTATACTTGGTTATAAATTGAATTTTAGAAAACAAATGTGAATATCTAATTAACTAATGAAATAATATATATTTTTAATGATGATTGAATGAAATTGGTGTTATGTAAACAATTGTAACAATTGGTTGAAAATAATAACTTATAAGTGTGATTAAAGTAAATGGTAAGAAATATTATAGGTGACCTATTAATTTAGCCTATGAAGTTAAATTTGGTAATCAATTGCAATAGATCTAAATTTAATATTTTGTTAATGTAAATTAAGGTAATAATAGGAAATAATATTAATTTTATTCATAATATGACAATTGGTTGGATAAAGGAATGGAAATCAAGAATTATCAATTTAGTGGAATTTAAAACTATCATAATTGGATAAATTGCAAGTACATGAAATTAAAATATTTAAATTGTACTTAAATGGAAATTAAGAAGAAATTGGGAAATATTAATGTACTAAGATATAAACCAATGTTAGTTATATCCTTATTATAATAAAAGACTTGAATAACAAGGTTTAAAAATTTAATAAATGGATTTGGGAAATATAAATTTATAATTTCTTAATTTACTGAAATTGTAATATAACATTGAAAAAATTGTAAATTTATCAACTTTAAATTGACATCTAAATTTGTTTAAATTATTGTAAGTGATTAAGAAATCAAAAATGATAGAAGTTGTAAATTATTAAAATTTAAACTGAAAAAAAGTGATTTGATCAATTAATTATGAATTTATTTAATTAATGTGAAAATAGCCATTTTGGCCACTGACTCGGATTTTGACGAAACCAGTTTCATCGGATCCGTAACAGTGAATTATTGTAGGATTTCAAGTTTCGTAATGATCGGACTTGTCGTTTGATCGTACGGGCTCGAAACGCCTGGAAATCAATTTAATTGAAATCAATTGAAATCGATTTCAAATAAGCTGATTTCAACATAACTTCTTCATACGTTGGAGTTTGAACTTGAAACCTATTCCATTGAATTTAAAAATATCGATAACATCTATTTTGATATATGGGTTGACCCATTTTATTTCCGGAGATAGAATGGGCTTTTCAGGTCATTTATCGTTCAACGTGTAAATCAAATCTTGTCCATCCATTCTGTTTTCAGCTTTGTCTATAAATAACCTATTATAAACCCTAGTGTTCCTCAACTCAGTTTGTCTGTACGTACAATTTCATCTGTTCCTCTCTTTCCAATGGCAGACAAACCCTAATTCCCAATTGAAAATTCAAAATCAAAACCAAATCAAAAATTCAAACTCCTCAAACTATATCGAATTATATATCGATTTGAAGCTCTCGACGAGCATAACCCAGATATGCAATTCGTCTTTGCTATCGAATCACATTTTGGCCAGAAATCATCGATCAATCTCGGCCGTCCATTTTAGGGTTGGTCGTTTAACGGTGGATCTTCAACTTTTTGGCGATCGGGCGGTGCTGGAGTGTAGAAGGCATCAAGGTGCTTCGATCTATAAGGTTGGTTGTGTCGTATGGCAATGAATTCCACCATAATCGGCTGTGTTTGGCTCATGGTAGCGGAGCCACTAGGGGCGACCGAGGTTCGCCAAAATTCTAGTGAAGGGGCAGCCGAGGGTGCCTTGGACGACGGCGTTGTCTGATTTGGGGGGTGGCATCTATAGGCGGCGCGACGTGCTTCCAAGTACTGGTGGTTGTGTGTTCGAGTGGCAGTGAAGGTAGGGTTTCGGCAACGAGATACTGGAGGGGTGAGCTGTGCGTTTTTTATTTAATTTAAAATTTTAATTTGTTACTCGTTCTAATTTACATAACTTTTGCATACGAGATCAGTTTCACGCACGGTTCATTCTACTAGGATTGTATCGGAATTCCAGACAATTTGAAGCTAGTTTGGAAGAATTCTGAGACCATTTCAATTTTGGGCCTTAAATTGGATTTAAATTTGATTTAAATTCAAAGGTGAGTATTTTAACCCACTCACAACTTCTAAAATTTCTTATGTTTGTTAAATTAAATTTATGATGTGATTAGAAATTTATTTATGATTGTTTGGTATATTTTAAATCATCATCTTAGTTAATCTGAATTTATTTGAATTAAACCATTATTTAATTTGTTATTGAATATAAATTGCCAGTTAAATATCTGTTATTGATTATCAGTTTTATATTGATATTTATTTATTGATTTGGATGATGTTTGTAATGGATGTTTTATTGTTGATATTGGATGAATGGATGTTTTATTTAGATCGTTATAAACTGCAAGTTCACTATGGGTTGAAATGAAACATACCCGAATGATCAATAGATTAAGGAAAAATCGTTATGGGTTGAAATGATAGACTCGAGCGATTTTATGGATTTTATTATTAATTCAGGATTGCGGTATTAAATGATATATAACTGTAAAACTTTAAATTGCGGATTGAAATGATAAATATCTGTATCACTTGACCATAGGGTAGAGAATTATATACGGACACCGGATTGGTTAAATTTAGATGATTTTGAATCCATAAATTTTGCTTTGAGTTAAATGATATTTTTGAAATAAATTTTTTGATTTATATAAATTAATTTTTTATCGAATTTCGAGTTTTATGCTAAAATTGAATTGTTTTAAAAGAATTGTTAAAGGAATAAAATTGAAATTTTATAGTGAATTTGAAATATAAGTGAAGTTTTTCGAAATAGAGTTATTAAAATTATTGAAGTATAACTTTGAAATATATTGAAACTGGAGCAATTAAACCGATGTTTCAATATTGATTTGAAACGATATTGAATTAAATATTTTATTGAGAATTTGAATTGGAAAATTTGAAATTTTGTTTTGGGACATTGAAATGGTTCAAATGTATTGGAATGAAATAGTTTAAATTGAGAAAAAAAATTTCAAATTCATATTTTATATAAACTGTTTTAAAAATATATTATTTAAAGACTTTAATTATTAAGATTTTTCAAACTTTTAAACTAATTAACCCACTCAGCTTATTTTAAATCTAATTAATCTATTTTAAAGTTATTTAATCTATTTTTTTTATATTTAATCTATTTTTAAAATCTATATAACTATCTTAAAGCAAGAAAACATTTTTAAATCTATATTAAACTATTTTAGAATATTTTAACTATTTATAATTATTTAAACTATTTTTCTAATTTTTTTTTCAAACTAAGGAAAAGGGCGAATGGTTATATTCGATCCACTGGGTAAAAGCGAATATGACTAAATGATGTTATAATTTCAGTTGAGACTTAAATGACATAATTAATTGAATACGATGATTTTGAAGTAAGGATTAAACCTATTTGGGAAGATGATTTTTGGAGGGAATTTTGATTTTGGAAAGGATGTGATTTGAAAGAGAATATGATTTCAAGTGAATATGATTTCGAAAGTGATGGTTTTGAGAATATGATATTTTGATATAATTTACCATTTGACTTTTGAAATGTAAAAGAACCATCCGGTGTGAAATAAGCGTTTGATTGCTAAAGAGACCAGGATCGGATATGGGTATACTCTTTATCGATACCGAAAACCACTTTGACAACTATGTACGCGGTGGAGATTCCAGAATGAAGTAGGATGGTGGCGACGATCCTATAAAGTATATACGTGGACCTAATTCCCGTGAGTTAGCATAAGGTGGCTAAAAAGGAGCAATCGACGGGCTAAGTGAGGTCATTCCTCCGATCAGGCACATTCCATCGATACTATATTCTGACTTTGCGATTACTTTCGTGGCAACCCTCGATTTTTGATTCGGTAGTGTGTTCCGAGGTGGGCGTTAGTAGCTGCTATGCGTTACCACGAGTCCGGAAGTGTAATTGGTATATCTACCCTGGCATTGCCTAGTTGTGTCGTGTCACCTACCCTAGTGCGCCTTCCACAAGTTTGTTTTATGTCGTACCTATGGGGTATCCTCTGGCGGCCCTAGTTTACGGGGAGTTACGGTACTGTATAGACTATTGGCATTATAAAAATGTGTTAAGGGAGAAAATGTAACGCCTTAACGCTAGTTTATCTTACTGTAGACATATTATAATAGCGTATTGTACTACATAGTGGATAGTTTAACGGATCCTTAGGTGATGCGAATCTCGAACATCTCTTAAGTTACTGCACTCACATTAGACACTGGATAGAAGATGTCAAAACCCACAAACATCTCTGACACCATTCAACTCATATTTATTTACCGTTGATTTAACTTACATAAGATCTTTTTGTTCTGACTCAAGTGTTTTGTCTTTTCAAATCGCTCGGGTCAGCCTAAGCATTTCAGGATTTGAAGACTTTATTTCTGGAGGATAAAGACGAAGATTTTTACTACTATTATTTACTATATTTATTCCACTGCATTCATACTGTTCCGCTACTTTATTATTTGTTTATCTCTGATATGTGTAACTCTGATTTTGTATTGTATAAGTATAATCAAATGTTTTGTATACAGCTTCGTGAACAGTTATTTGATTATTATATTTTGTCATTCCGTTGCAAGGTTCTGCTTTGTTTTTTTCCCCTGCTTTTTCTTATTCACCCCAATAACAATCCGCCCTTCTATATGGTTTGAGTTGGCATGTGTGTGCTTAAAACGTCCAAAAAGGCGAGATGTTACAGTTGGTATCGGAGCGAGGTTTAGCGATAACCTTTACTTTGTGGGGTCTGACTCATATTAAATAGGGTAGTAATACCCTAGAATGAGTCGTGGAGAGTATAAATATGAGAGCGCGTATTTGTGAGTGTTATTTAAAAGGTTTTATATTGTGTTAATTTGTTCCGTTTTGTACTTATAAATTCTGGTTTGTGCATAGGACGCTATGACATCGATAGGGATTTCTAAACACTTAATAGGACAGACCGACATAATATTTCTTTTGAAATGTAGGTAAATGAAATAGTTTTGCCTATTTTATATTTTGTATATAAAATAATAATTTATAAATGATATATATTTGGTTGTAATATGTTGGTTGTTAGGTAGTGAAATTTATAAATATTGGTTGGAAATAAGATTTGATAATAAAAATAAATATAAATTGGAAATTTTAGAACTTAAAGTTTCGTGATTTGGAATAAAAATTTCGAATGATTTTGGGATATAATAATAATATTTAGAAGTATTTTCTGATATAAATATTTCAACGTGATTTGGAAGAAATGTTTTAAAAGAAATTATGGAAAGAAATAAGTTTGTACTCCCCTCTCTGTCGTTGGAAAATAATTTCGGTGATGAGTGCACGCATCATCGACATTCATTTTTGAGTTTCAAAGTGGGAAGGTGATGCAACCACGAATGAAGAAGTCATAGGTCGTGTACGACCTAACATGTTGATAGGTCGAGACCGACCTAAGAAGGAAGCCACCGAGTTAAGATTTGGTGAGAAATGGTGGGAAAATGAAGTTCTAGGTCGCAACTGACCTAACAAAGGCTTTAAGTCGTCCCAACGACTTAGTGAAGATCGGCAACGACCTAGTGGGAAGGTGCGAGTTAACGAGATGCTGGAACGACTTACCGGGTTAACTTGTATACGACCTATCGAGTTACAAAATAAGAAAACGGAGCAAATTGGTGAAGTATTAGGTCGTGGACGACCTAATGAAGCAGGAGTTAAGTCGCTAAAGATTGAAGCGTGGGATCTTCCTCCGAGTTAATCTCTACCGTTGTTCTTTAGGTCGCTGATATGGAATGCGCATGTTTTAAGTCGCAAAGCATGGGATGCCATTGATGTGTCTACCGAGTTAACCTCTGCCTTTGATTTCTTTAAGTCATTGATGCCGCCTGTTTTTAAGTCGCGTGAAGCCTGGTGCGTTGATTCTGCTACGAGATAATCTCTGCCGTTGTTTGTTAAGTCGTTAAGGTCTTATGTCGTAAATCGTTCTGTACATATGTCTTGAGTCGTATGTTTTGTAAGTCGTATGTCAACTGTTTTAAGTCGTATGCATTGTGTTGTACTGGTAATGTTGCTAAGTCGCTATGTTGTAACTGCTTGGGCTTAAGTCGTCACCGAGATAGGCTAAGTCATAAGTCGTAAGTCGGTTCCGACTTAGGAGTTTTATTTTCTTTTCTGTTGCGAGTTGTAGCCTATAAATAGGCAAGTTGATTCATTTGTAATGGTTGTTGATTTTTGAATAAAATTCTCTTTTGATTGCTTTGTGCTTTCATTCCAAATTGGTAGTTGAGTGTAATCTCCTATCTCCTCTTTCGGATAATCGAGTGCGCTCGATTCAACGATTGTAGAAGTCGATTCGTGGAATCAAGTGCGCTTGATCAACACTTGAAGAATTGAAGATCTTTGAACCCGGTATCGTGCGCGATCAACGAGTTCGGGATAGCTAGAATTCGGTATCTTCGGATCAACGAATTTGGGCATTTCAGTATCTTCCAATCCACCGATTACTACATTCATCGATCGACATTGTTTTTGTAATATCCGCTGCGTCATTTGGTATCAGAGCCTGTTCTAGCCAATCATAGCTAGATCGAGACTTGGAGCCTATTCATTAGAAGTTGAAGTGAAGATTTGAGTTTGTGTTATCACGGCCGAGAGTAAGAGGATTTTGTTCGAAGATTGTTTGATCGGATTTGCATTGGAAGCCGAAACTTTGTCCATCGTGTTCATCGCGATTTGCTACAAAGTGGAAGTTTTCGATCCGTTTCATTTTGGATCAAAGGTCGAATTGTGTTTGAATTTGAAGAGTTTGTGAAATTTCAAGTATGCCGCCAAGAAGAGCTAATCGCCACCAAAACGTAGAAGCTTTGTATCGAAGAGAAGAAGCTGATGAGATGGAGCAAAGAATCAATGAGAATTTTAGTGAAAAACTTAACGAAGGAATTGGCCGGTTAGAGAAGCTTATGACGGAGATGAATCAAAACCGGAGAAGGGTTTCACCAGAATCTAACCATGGTGGTAGTAGAGTCTCGCCACATTCCAATCGAGACAGAAGTGTTGAAAATGATCAAGGGCGTGGGAGGAACGTGAATGATCGTGAACGGAGGAATGTAGATCGAAGGGATGGTGGTAGACGTGAAGGGAGTAGAGATGTTGGTGGTCAGAATCGACATCGTTATGCATCTGATTTTGAAGAGGAGTATGATGGTGGTAGTATTCAAGGAAGAGGTCAAGGAAGAAACAATTCTGAGTATGATCACAAATGGGAGTCGGGGATGAAGACAGAAATTCCTGAATTCAAGGGTGGTATGCAAGCGGAGGAGTTTCTAGATTGGGTGGCAAATGTCGAGGATATTTTTGACTTCAAAGAAGTTCCAGAACATCGTAGAGTGAAGTTGGTTGCTACGAGGCTGAGGGGTAGAGTTTTGGCATGGTGGCAACAAACCAAGCTTACACATGATCGGATGGGAAAGTCAAAAGTTGAATCTTGGGAAAAGATGAAGAAAATGATGAAAGCAACGTTCTTACCATACAATTATCAATCTTTGATGTATCAACGTTTACAGAACTTGAGGCAGGGCACGAAGACAGTTAATGACTATGCTGATGAATTTTACCAACTGATTGCTCGAAATGATATTATGGAGAAGGAAGAACAACTGACAGCTAGATTTGTTGGGGGACTACGAATGCAGATCCAGGATATGGTTAATATGTTCGATCCAAGATCGGTAGCAGAGGCACATCAGAAAGCGTTGGCTTGGGAGAAGCAGGGACGACGAGGAGGTGGTGTGTTTACAAATTCCAACAATCCAGTGAAGGGAGTTAGTGGGAGTTCTAATGTTTCAAAAGCTGTTGCAAAATCAGTTGTGAATGAGGTTGGGAAGGCGAAAGTCAATAACAGTTTCAAATGTTATAATTGCCAAGAGCTGGGCCACAAAAGTAATGAATGTCCAAAGCCGAAGAAGAGAGCTATGATAGCTGAGGTTGAGGATGAGGATGAAGAAGCTGAATGCTCTAATTCTTTACCAATTGAGGAGGAAGACTTACTGTCAGGAGATGACGGGTACGCATTGATGATGAGGAGAAGTTGTTTAACACCGAAGCAAGAGGAGGAAAGTAGTTGGTTGAGGAACAATATCTTTCAATCTACATGCACTATTCTGGGAAGAGTTTGTAAATTTGTTATTGATGCTGGGAGTTGTGATAATATTATCTCTACAGAAGCAGTGAAGAAGTTGGAATTGAAAACCGAGAAACATCCTAAACCGTACAAGTTAGCTTGGTTGAGGAAGGGAGGTGAAGTGAAAGTTGGACATAGAGCTTGTGTGAAGTTTTCAATTGGGAAGAAATACAAAGATGAAATCTGGTGTGATGTCGTAGATATGGATGTTTGTCATTTGTTACTGGGGAGACCGTGGCAGTATGATCGAGCTGTGCAGCATGACGGACGGACCAACAGTTACAGTTTCATGTTTGAAGGCACAAAGATTACTGTAGTTCCAAAGAAGCGACAACAGGAGGAAAACAAGCTGGAGGAGATTGAAGAGCTCAAAACTTTGTTATCTTTGAAGGAGTTTGTGAAGGAAGTAGAGGAAGAACCTGAAGTGTTTTTGTTGATTGGACGGGAGAGTCAGGAAGTGGTTGAAATCCCAGAAGAAGTAAAACCAGTACTGAAAGAATTTGACGATGTATTTCCAGAGGAGTTACCAACGGAGTTGCCACCGTTGAGAGATATCCAACATCAGATAGATCTTGTTCCAGGTGCTGTGTTGCCACACAGACCACATTATCGAATGAGTCCGAAGGAACATGAAGAGTTGCGGAGGCAGGTAGAGGAATTGCTTGAGCAGGGGCGTGTACAGGAGAGTTTAAGTCCTTGTGCTGTACCAGCTTTATTGGTACCCAAAAAGGATGGAACATGGAGGATGTGCACTGACAGTCGAGCATTAAATAAGATTACTGTGAGATATAGATTTCCAATGCCGAGGTTGGATGACTTGTTGGATCAAATAAGCGGAGCTACTATCTTTTCTAAGATTGACTTGAAGAGCGGTTATCATCAGATTCGCATTAGACCAGGGGATGAATGGAAGACAGCATTCAAGACAAGGGAAGGATTGTATGAATGGCTGGTAATGTCGTTTGGTCTATCGAATGCACCGAGTACTTTTATAAGGGTGATGAATCAGATTTTTCGACCGTTCATTGGGAAATTTGTGGTGGTGTATTTTGATGATATTCTTATTTACAGTGGGAGTCCAGAGGAACATTTGAATCATCTTCGAGAAGTGTTGATGGTATTACGACAAGAACAATTCTATGCTGCAACGAAGAAATGCGTGTTCATGACGCATAGCGTTTTATTTCTGGGATATGTTGTGTCGGAAAAGGGAATACAGGTTGACCAAAGTAAAGTTGAAGCAATTAGAGATTGGCCGCAGCCCAAGACGATAACGGAAGTTCGTAGTTTTCATGGGTTGGCTTCATTCTATCGAAGGTTTATACCACACTTTAGTAGTGTGATGGCACCTGTTACTGATTGCATGAAGGGTAAACAGTTTGCATGGACGGAGGAAGCCGGGGTTGCTTTTGAGCGAATCAAAGAACTTTTGACGTCTGCACCAATTCTAGTATTACCAAATTTTCAGTTAGTGTTTGAACTACATACTGATGCATCCAAGGTTGGAATTGGAGGGGTGTTGAGTCAGAAGGGGCGTCCAATTGCATATTTCAGTGAGAAGTTGTCAGGAGCGAAGATGCGATACAGTACATATGATGTGGAATTCTATGTTGTTGTGCAAGCTATTAAACACTGGAGTAATTATCTATTTCAGAAAGAGTTTGTTCTATATACTGATCATGAAGCATTGAAGCATTTGCAAGGGCAAGATAAGATTTCAGCGAGACATGCATCGTGGATTGCATATCTGCAACAGTTTACATTTGTTGTGAAACACAAGTCAGGGGTGACGAATCGAGTGGCTGATGCTTTGAGTAGGAGAAATCATTTGATGACTACAATGAAGGTTGAAGTGACGGGGTTTGAAATGTTGCCGGAACTATTTGTCGAAGATCCTTACTTTGCAAAGCTTGTGGATAAAGTCAAGGAGGGAAAGACTGATGAGTTTATGATGGTAGATGGTTTTCTTTTTAAAGGAAGTCGATTGTGCATACCGGAGGGTAGTCTGAGAATGAAGATTATCAAGGAGTTACATGAAGAGGGACATGTTGGGAGAGACCGTACCTTACAGTTGATTTCACAATCCTACTTTTGGCCATCAATGAGGAAAGAGGTGGAGAGATTTGTGGAACGATGTCATATATGTCAAGTTTCGAAAGGAACTGCGACTAATGCTGGTTTATATATACCGTTACCCGTGCCTGTAAAACCATCGGTGGATATCAGTATGGACTTTGTGTTGGGGTTGCCAAGAACGCAGCGTGGTAATGATTCCATTTATGTGGTGGTTGATAGATTTTCGAAAATGGCACATTTTATCGCTTGTAAGAAGACGGCAGATGCGGTTCATGTTGCTCAGTTGTTTTTCAAGGAGATCTATCGACTACATGGATTACCAGAATCTATCGTGTCGAATAGAGATACTCGATTTCTGAGTCACTTTTGGTTGAGTTTGTGGAAGATGGTGGGAACGAAGCTAAAATTTAGTAGTGCTTATCATCCACAAACAGATGGACAGACTGAGGTGGTAAACAGATCATTGGGAAACTTGCTGAGGTGTCTTGTACAAGATAATCTGAAGAGTTGGGATGTGAAGTTATGCCAGGCAGAGTTTGCTCATAATCATGCTGTGAATCGAAGCACTGGGTTCAGTCCATTTCAGATAGTATATTCAAGTTTACCGAAGGGACCGTTGGATCTAATTGTAGTGCCACAATCAAAGAAGACAGTTAAGAAAGCTGCTGATTTTGTTGAAGGGCTGACGGAGTGTCATAAAATCGTTCAAGAACGATTAGAGAAAGCCAATGAGAAGTATAAACAGTCTGCAGATTTGAAACGACGAAATGTTGAGTTTAATGAAGGAGATATGGTTTATGCAGTGTTAACAAAAGATCGTTTTCCAGTAGGCGCGCACAACAAGTTGAAAGCCAAGAAAATTGGTCCGGTGGAAGTTGTGAAACGAATTAATGAAAATGCTTACAAGTTGAAACTGCCAGATGATGTGTATACGTCTGACGTATTCAATGTCAAACATCTCGTACCATATCACGGGGATGGATTTGTTGTGGATGCAGAAAGTACAAATTCGAGGACGAATTTTTCTCAACCTAGGAAGGATGATGCAGCCCCAAATGAAGAAGTCATAGGTCGTGTACGACCAACATGTTGATAGGTCGAGACCGACCTAAGAAGGAAGCCACCGAGTTAAGATTTGGTGAGAAATGGTGGGAAAATGAAGTTCTAGGTCGCAACCGACCTAACAAAGGCTTTAAGTCGTCCCAACGACTTAGTGAAGATCGGCAACGAACTAGTGGGAAGGTGCGAGTTAACGAGATGCTGGAACGACTTACCGGGTTAACTTGTATACGACCTACCGAGTTACGAAATAAGAAAACGGAGCAAATTGGTGAAGTATTAGGTCGTCGACGACCTAATGAAGCAGGAGTTAAGTCGCTAAAGATTGAAGCATGGGATCTTCCTCCGAGTTAATCTCTACCGTTGTTCTTTAGGTCGCTGATATGGAATGCGCATGTTTTAAGTCGCAAAGCATGGGATGCCGTTGATGTGTCTGCCGAGTTAACCTCTGCCTTTGATTTCTTTAAGTCATTGATGCCGCCTGTTTTTAAGTCGCGTGAAGCCTGGTGCGTTGATTCTGCTACGAGATAATCTCTGCCGTTGTTTGTTAAGTCGTTAAGGTCTTATGTCGTAAATCGTTCTGTACATATGTCTTGAGTCGTATGTTTTGTAAGTCGTATGTCAACTGTTTTAAGTCGTATGCATTGTGTTGTACTGGTAATGTTGCTAAGTCGCTATGTTGTAACTGCTTGGGCTTAAGTCGTCACCGAGATAGGCTAAGTCATAAGTCGTAAGTCGGTTCCGACTTAGGAGTTGTATTTTCTTTTCTGTTGCGAGTTGTAGCCTATAAATAGGCAAGTTGATTCATTTGTAATGGTTGTTGATTTTTGAATAAAATTCTCTTTTGATTGCTTTGTGCTTTCATTCCAAATTGGTAGTTGAGTGTAATCTCCTATCTCCTCTTTCGGATAATCGAGTGCGCTCGATTCAACGATTGTAGAAGCCGATTCGCGGAATCAAGTGCGCTTGATCAACGCTTGAAAAATTGAAGATCTTTGAACCCGGTATCGTGCGCGATCAATGAGTTCGGGATAGCTAGAATTCGGTATCTTCGGATCAACGAATTTGGGCATTTCAGTATCTTCCAATCCACCGATTACTACATTCATCGATCGACATTGTTTTTGTAATATCCGCTGCGTCAGAAGGCCATTGTAGTAGTTTTACTACAGATCTATTTTGATAAACAAATAAAAAATTTAACCCTCCATTGTATAAAAGTTATGAGTATGTATATATATATGTATGTATATATTATTTTAAATGATTTGAAATGGAACCCGACATTTAGTTCTTAAATTAATATGAATTATAGATTTCAATTATTGAAATGGAATAAAAAATTTAACTATTTAATAATTGAAACTTCTAAATGAAAATAAGAAATTATATGCTAAGTTATAACTGAAATATACAAGGAATTTGAAATTTGTAACTTGTAAACGAAAAGAATATGAAAATAAGAAATGATAACTATTGAACCTTAAGTAAATTAAAATAAGTAAGTCAAACTTGTGTAAATTTCAATTGCATTCTTAAAGACATATATATAACTTACAAATTGTAAAAAGTTGAAATGTTAAAAGAATATGTAATGGAAATTGTAACGACCTAGAATTTTGAACAAATTTAATTTAAAATATTTAATTAATTTTAAATATTTGAACGATGATTTAATTTGAATCCCCGATATAACTTTGAATTTTGCGATTAAACTTTAAAATTTAATCTATTAATAGTCTTCAATTTTAAGCTGAAGAAAAATATTTCGAGAGTTTCTAAAATTCGTATTTATAATACTGTAGATAACAGAAGCTTCAGAATTGAATTTTAAACTGTTTTGCTCAGTTTTGAATTTAATTGTTTGAATCGATATTTAAAAATAGTCATCCGAGGCACAGTCTCGGAATTCGACGAAACCAGTTCCATTGGATCCGAAATATTGTATTATTGTCGGATTTCAATTTTCGTATTTTTCGGTGCTGGTACGTGAGCACACGACACATTAACGCGTTGAAATTTTTAAAGGAATTCAACTTAAATTTAAATTTTAAAATCTAGTCAACATCAGCCCATTTTCTCCCCTTAAAACACGCCCCATTGTTCACGCTGAAGACCACGAAATTATCGTGCAACCCATCCCCTCTCTTTTTAAATATCTTGTTCTCCCTCTTTCAGTTCAATTACAAATCAAACGAGATGAAGAAAAAATGGCCGAGCTCGAATCAGTTAAACTGTCTTCCATTCCCTTTCCATTTTCTCGTCCTAGTCCAAATAAAATTCGAACGAAAACAAAAATCCCTCATTCGTTCAAAAATTTAAATCAATAGTCGGCGAAAACTTCTCTTCCCTACTCTTCGTTCGAGTGGGGGGCGCTTCCACCTAGTCACGATGTCGTCGAACGACAAGGCAGTAGGCGTGCGGTCGCAGCTCGCGACGAGTGAGTTGGGCGTGGCATTCGAGTGGAAGGCGAGGCGACAGGGGGATGTTCGATTTCGGTTAGGAGAGGCCGGTGGTTGGTGGTTGCTCGGTTCGAGCATGATGATGTCAAAAATTTGGAACTCGCGATGAAGGAGTTGGGTCGCGATGTGCCTAGGAGGATTGAACTCGAAGTGGGCGAGTGCTCGTCTCGTCCAGATATGAAATCGTAGCAGTCTCGAACCAGGATCAGCGGTGAGTCGCAATAGGGATTTGATGATGTGGTCGTGAAGTTAGGATGGGTAGTTGCAATGTTCGAAGTGACGACGTGGGAAGTCTGGCGATCGACGAAGGCATTGGGGGTAGTCGTGATGATTTCTTGGCCCGGTCGCCACTTGGTGAAGGTATAATACTTCACTATATATAAGATGTGAACTTGAACTCTGCAAATTTACTGCAAGATAAATTTCTGTTATAAAATAAAATGTTGAACAGTATGTAAAGAATTGGTTTTGAAAGTTAATTATTAGTTTAAATTGAAAATTTGGTTAATTAAATTATCAAATGGAATTTGATTTTTAGTCAGATATTTTGTTAAGAGAAAAATGTGTTTAAAAATAAATTATGGGGGTTAATCCAATATATTGTTTAGAATAAATACCTAGTGATTAATAGTTTGATTTATTCAAATATTAATAAGTTGTATAAATAAATTTTACTAGGTCAAAAAAGAAATCTGTAAAGAACGAGCTGAAATGGAAATGGATTGCAAAATAAAAGCTAAGGTGAGATTTTTCTCACTCGATTGAAAAGTGGATTTTACAGTTATTGATTGATGATTGCTATTTGGATGTGATATTAGATATAGTAGGATATATCTATATATATATAGCAATATATACATATTGGCATATGTATATATTGGGTTGATGATTTCCCGCCTCGTATAGCGGATGAGACCCTATTGCGTCGTTAGTAAGTGGATTATTTTTATAAAACCCATATACCGCGATATTCCACCTCGAAGTGGAATTGGTATTGTGCTAACGTCTGTGGATGCAGGGAAACAGGTTGGAGGGATCCAACTGGATTCCTCACCAGTATTTATTTATTTACAGATATTGATGTATATTCTGTTATCATATTGATATATGATGTCCATTGTTGTATATTGACTCTGATTGATGTATGTATAAAAGGCTATAGTTCTTTGTTTAAAGATTATTCATTTATCTATTATATGTTGTTCCGCTGCGATATGTGAGATTCTGATATTGTTCTGTTTCTGTTGCTGTTCTGTTGTTCTGTTGTTCTCCTTCTTTCTTTTTCTTCTTTCTTCTCTTCTTCTTCTACTCTTTTCTTCTTCTTCTACCTTTTTATACTTTTTAAAAACCATAACTTTTCGGGTTTCCGGCATTCGATGGCTCGGCAGTCGATAAAGTGAGTATCGATGTCGAATTTTCGAAAGTCAAAAATTTAGGGATGTTACATTTGGTATCAGAGCATATGGTTAAGCGACAACCCTGCTCTGTTGGGTGTTAATCATTAGAGATAGAGTCAGCAGTACTCTAGAATGGGTTTGAGTGTAATAATAGATACGAGTGCGTATTTGTTAGTGAATATAAAATTGTTTTGTATTGTGTTGACTTATCGGTTGATTGTTTATGGATTCTGGTCGGTGCAGTCTAGCTAACTGTAATCTATAGGGGTTTCTAAACTCTTAAACAAGATAAACTGACACAGTATTGTTTTAAATTGGGTGAATGAGATAATTTTGCCCAAAACTATTTTTGTATAAAAAAGAAATCATTTTCTATGAATTATCCTAGTATATGGATGCATGGATGTTAGGAAAGTGATAATATTGAAATGTAATCATTATTATATGAAATTGAATAAGAAATTTAAAGCATAACTCCAAAGTTAAGAAATAAATTCACATACAAATGAAATTTAAAAATATAAATTATAAATGTGATTTGAAATTTGAAACGGAATTCCAGAGAAGTTTTTGGAATTGTTTTGAAAGGAGTTTGAAAATTTTGAAGATTTGGAAAGTTTAAATTCCTTTTTGATTTGAAAATGAATTTCAAAGGTTTTGAAAAGTGTTTTGAAGGGATAAAAGCTCTAAACTCTTTTCGGTCGCTGGAAAATAACTTCGATGATGACCGCGGCATCATTGGTGTTCATTTTCGGGTTTCCAAAAGAGGAATTGCTGCCAAATTGTTTTAAATAGAAGTTGTTTAGAAAATTTGGGTTTTGTTTTGGAAATTCAAAGGATAACTTGAATTGTTTTCAAAATGATTTTGAAAATGTTATTAAGACTCTGGAATACAATATAAAAATATTTATGAAATATTGTAAGTTGATAACCTATACAAATTGAATTTTGATAGAATAAATTTAACTTAAAGGATGGAGTTAAATTAAAATAAGTACAAGTGAATCAATTAAATGAAACTGAAATTGAAAGTTGAGATTCATTTTGAAGTTGTAAGCAATGAATTGAAATTGAAAAATGAAATGAGACTTGAATCAAGTGGAATAAAATCCAAACCTGAGAAAAATGAATAAGGATTGAATCCGAATAAACTACTTTGATAATTAATTGATTCATGAAATGGAAGTTGAATTAGTTAAATTGAAACTTGAATTGTGAACTAAATAAAAGAGATGGTTCGAATTTAAAGATAAATTCAAGTAAGTATAAATAAATTTTCAATGAATGAAATTTACAATTGCAAGTAAATGAAATTGAAACTGAATGTTGAAAACAAATTTGAATAAAGTGAATTAAAATTTGTGATGAATTAGTAACTGAAACTAATCTAAAATAAGCAGTTGTAAATGAAAGTTAATCGATGAAATTCAATATTCAGAATAGAAGATAAAATTGAATTCAAAATGAATGTGAAATATAAAATTGAATGATAATAGATGTAACTTCAATAGTGAAGTAAAGATGATATAAGAAATAAGTATCGAAATTTTGTAATAAAATTTGGCAAAATGGTTTGAATATGTAACTAGATATTATGGCTAGTAGGACATACAGGTGTTATAAAAGGAATTGGAATTTTGATTTCAAAGATAATTTGAATTGCTCGACAAAAGGTAAGTATTTGAATTTTAATATGAGTTTTTGATGATTTCTTGTCTAGCCGCTTGGCTTTTTCTTTTTCTTTTTGAAATCTGAGTCCGTAGGGACGTTTTGTAGTCGTGTCGTATTAGCCGCGCAAAGGAGACGCTGGCGAAATTTTTCGAAATTTCGAGTGTTAGAAAATTTTTGAGAAAATTTTGAAAGTTTGAAATTCGAATTTAAATTTAAATTTGAATTGTTAAGTAAACAATGTTGTTTGAAACTTAGAATTGAAGTTGGAAAAATTTTAGTTGAATGATAACGAATCTTTAGTAGAAAGATTTGTTTTGAAAATTTGATAAAACTGTTTGGATGTTGAAGAATAGTAGACGAGTTAAGGACATTTTTTTCCTAACTTGTAATTTCGGGACGAAATTCTTTTAAGGGGGGAAGTCTGTAACGACCGAGAATTTTGAACAAATTTAATTTAAAATATTTAATTAATTTTAAATATTTGAACGATGATTTAATTTGAATCCCCGATATAACTTTGAATTTTGCGATTAAACTTTAAAATTTAATCTATTAATAGTCGAATAAAAATTTGAATCTTCAATTTTAAGCTGAAGAAAAATATTTCGACAGTTTCTAAAATTCGTATTTATAATACTATAGATAACAGAAGCTTCAGAATTGAATTTTAAACTGTTTTGCTCAGTTTTGAATTTAATTGTTTGAATCGATATTTAAAAATAGTCGTCCGAGGCACAGTCTCGGAATTCGACGAAACCAGTTCCATTGGATCCGGAATATTGTATTATTGTCGGATTTCAATTTTCGTATTTTTCGGTGCTGGTACGTGAGCACACGACACATTAACGCGTTGAAATTTTTAAACGAATTCAACTTAAATTTAAATTTTAAAATCTAGTCAACATCAGCCCATTTTCTCCCCTTAAAACACGCCCCGTTGTTCACGCTGAAGACCACGAAATTATCGTGCAACCCATCCCCTCTCTTTTTAAATATCTCGTTCTCCCTCTTTCAGTTCAATTACAAATCAAACGAGATGAAGAAAAAATGGCCGAGCTCGAATCAGTTAAACTGTCTTCCATTCCCTTTCCATTTTCTCGTCCCAGCCCAAATAAAATTCGAACGAAAACAAAAATCCCTCATTCGTTCAAAAATTTAAATCAATAGCCAGCGAAAACTTCTCTTCCCTACCCTTCGTTCGAGTGGGGTGCGCTTCCACCTAGTCACGATGTCGTCGAACGACAAGGCAGCAGGCGTGCGGTCGCAGCTCGCGACGAGTGAGTTGGGCGTGGCGTTCGAGTGGAAGGCGAGGCGACAGGGGGATGTTCGATTTCGGTTAGGAGAAGCCGGTGGTTGGTGGTTGCTCGGTTCGAGCATGATGATGTCAAAAATTTGGAACTCGCGATGAAGGAGTTGGGTCGCGATGTGCCTGGGAGGATTGAACTCGAAGTGGGCGAGTGCTCGTCTCGTCCAGATATGAAATCGTAGCAGTCTCGAACCAGGATCAGCGGTGAGTCGCAATAGGGATTTGATGATGTGGTCGTGAAGTTAGGATGGGTAGTTGCAATGTTCGAAGTGACGACGTGGGAAGTCTGGCGATCGACGAAGGCATTGGGGGTAGTCGTGATGATTTCTTGGCCCGGTCGCCACTTGGTGAAGGTATAATACTTCACTATATATAAGCTGTGAACTTGAACTCTGCAAATTTACTGCAAGATAAATTTCTGTTATAAAATAAAATGTTGAACAGTATGTAAAGAATTGGTTTTGAAAGTTAGTTATTAGTTTAAATTGAAAATTTGGTTAATTAAATTATCAAATGGAATTTGATTTTTAGTCAGATATTTTGTTAAGAGAAAAATGTGTTTAAAAATAAATTATGGGGGTTAATACAATATATTGTTTAGTATAAATACCTAGTGATTAATAGTTTGATTTATTCAAATATTAATAAGTTGTATAAATAAATTTTACTAGGTCAAAAAAAAAATCTGTAAAGAACGAGCTGAAATGGAAATGGATTGCAAAATAAAAGCTAAGGTGAGATTTTTTTCACTCGATTGAAAAGTGGATTTTACAGTTATTGATTGATGATTGCTATTTGGATGTGATATTAGATATAGTAGGATATATCTATATATATATATAGCAATATATACATATTGGCATATGTATATATTGGGTTGATGATTTCCCGCCTCGTATAGCGGATGAGACCCTATTGCGCCGTTAGTAAGCGGATTATTTTTATAAAACCCATATACCGCGATATTCCACCTCGAAGTGGAATTGGTATTGTGCTAACGTCTGTGGATGCAGGGAAACAGGTTGGAGGGATCCAACTGGATTCCTCACCAGTATTTATTTATTTACAGATATTGATGTATATTCTGTTATCATATTGATATATGATGTCCATTGTTGTATATTGACTCTGATTGATGTATGTATAAAAGGCTATAGTTCTTTGTTTAAAGATTATTCATTTATCTATTATATGTTGTTCCGCTGCGATATGTGAGATTCTGATATTGTTCTGTTTCTGTTGCTGTTCTGTTGTTCTCCTTCTTTCTTTTTCTTCTTTCTTCTCTTCTCCTTCTACTCTTTTCTTCTTCTACTACATTTTTCTTCTTTTTAAAAACCATAACTTTTCGGGTTTCCGGCATTCGATGGCTCGGCAGTCGATAAAGTGAGTATCGATGTCGAATTTTCGAAAGTCGAAAATTTAGGGATGTTACATAAATTTTTACAAGTAAAACTTATGTAATGGAAGTGTTCACTGAAATTTACTTTTATAAACAAGAAATTTGATATGAAAATAGTTATAAACTTGAGTTAAAAATTGTAATACTACTAATTAAATGGAATAGAAAATGTGTACTGTAAGTAAAGGATTTTGAACTTAAGTTAATATTGAAACTATTTATAATTGAAGTAAATAATAAAATGAATGTAATGCAATAAAAGAAATTGACATGATATGAATAAATGAAAATGAATTTTTGTAAGTAATAAAGGAAATAAATGAAATAAACACCGAATGAATGAATGGGAATAAAATTTTGTTAGAGATAAATGTAAGTTAAAGAAATAATCCTTGTATGAATGAAAAGAAAAAAAATGTAAAATGTTGTGAAAGAAATTTAATAAGAATGACTCAAGTACATTGTAAATTATTGTTTGTTTTGGTTTATGGGTTGTTTGGGATAGGATACTTCTAATTGTTTAAGATGTATGAATAATCTATTGAGTACATCTAAGACTGTTGAGTAAATGGTGCCCTCAGTAGTTTATTTTTCATTCTAGGCGGTTAAAAATTTCTGAACCCGAACAAACCATTTGTTTGTTTGCTATGGATGGATAGTTGATTTTATTGATTTCATATGATGATTGTATGCTGTGGTTGCCGATGATTGTTGTTTATATTGATTTGTTTGTTTGTGTTTGAAACAACATTAAATATTTCAATTTATATAATTATTAACTCTTTTAGATTATATAAGTGAAATACAGGTTATGAAAGCAATTGCTACTACTTTTGGTTTCATAAATTAAGCGTTGTTTGCCCGACAAATAGGTACGTTCTCGGATTACGGTTTTATAGCGATATTAAAGTATTTTCCCGCTGTAGGGATATATTATTTTGAAAAATTATGAAATATGTTGTTATATTTGATATTATATTTTCTCCCGAGCTTCTCCATACAAAGGAGACTCTGCCGAAATTTTCCAAAAATTTTGGACTTAGAAAATTTTATGAAATGTTTTCCAAACATTATTAATTTGAGTAAAAAGGATTTAATTGTTATAAATTGATATATTTTATTTAAGTTATTTGAGTTGTAAATTTATTTGTTTATAAAGTTAATATTTTGAATAAGGTATATTGATTTTTAATTCCTTCTCTTCCCTTCTTTTTCCTTTTCGAGGACGAAAAGTTTTGAGTGGAGGAGAGTGTAACAACCCGTAAATTTTCGATAACTAAAATTGCTAAGTTAATAAGATTTTATGATTTAATTTTGGAAGAAATTTTTTTTAGATTTATTTATGAAATAATAACTAGAATGAAAGTTGATAATGTTAATTTAAGTTAATTATTAACAACTCGAATGAAATTCCAATCAATTGAAGTAATATAAAATGTTATGCTTGGTTACAAATTGAATATTAGAAAACAAATGTGAATATCTAATTAACTAATGAAATAATATATATTGTTAATGATGATTGAATGAAATTGGTGTTATGTAAACAATTGTAACAATAAGTTGAAAATAATAACTTATAAGTGTGATTAAAGTAAATGGTAAGAAATATCATAGGTGACCTATTAATTTAGCCTGTGAAGTTAAATTTGGTAATCAATTGCAGTAGATCTAAATTTAATATTTTGTTGATATAAATTAAGGTAATAATAGGAAATAATATTAATTTTATTCATAATACGACAATTGGTTGGATAAAGGAATGGAAATCAAGATTTATCAAATTAGTGGAATTTAAAACTATCATAATTGGATAAATTGCAAGTACATGAAATTAAAATATTTAAATAGTCTTAAATGGAAATTAAGAAGAAATTGGGAAATATTAATGCACTAAGATATAAACCAATGTTAGTTATATCCTTATTGTAATAAAAGACTTGAATAACAAGGTTTAAAAATTTAATAAACTGATTTTGGAATTCTAAATTTATAATTTTTGAATTTACTGAAATTGAAATTTAACACCGAAAAAATTGTAAATTTATCAACTTTAAATTGACATCTAAATTTGATTAAATTATTGTAAGTGATTAAGAAATCAATAATGATAGAAGTTGTAAATTATTAAAATTTAAACTGAAAAAAAAGTGATTGGATTAATTAATTATGAATTTATTTGATTAATGTGAAAATAGCCATTTTGGCCACTGACTCGAATTTCGATGAAATCGGTTTCATCGGATCCGTAACAATGAATTATTGTAGGATTTCAAGTTTCGTAACGATTGGACTTGTTGTTTGATCGTACGGGCTCAAAACGCCTAGAAATCAATTTAATTAAAATCAATTGAAATCGATTTCAAATAAGCTGATTTCAACATAACTTCTTCATACGTTGGAGTTTGAACTTGAAACCTATTCCATTGAATTTAAAAATATTGATAACATCTATTTTGATATATGGACCCATTTTAGTTCCGGAGACAGAATGGGCTTTTTGGGTCATTTATCGTTCAACGTGAAAATCAAATCTTGTCCACCCATTCTAGCTTTGTTTATAAATAACCTATTATAAACCCTAGTGTTCCTCAACTCAGTTTGTATGTACGTACAATTTTGTCTCTTCCTCTCTTTCCAATGGTAGACAAACCCTAATTCCCAATTGAAAATTCAAAATCAAAACAAAATCAAAAATTCAAACTCCTCAAACTATATCGAATTATATATCGATTTGAAGCTCTCGATGAGCATAACCCAAATATAAGATTCGATTTTGCTATCAAATCACATTTTGGCCAGAAATCATCGATCAATCTTGGCCGCCCATTTTTGGGTTGGTCGTTTAACGGTGGATTTTCAAATTTTTTGCGATCGGGCGGTGCTGGAGTGTAGAAGGCGTCGAGGGGCTTCAATCTATATGGTTGGTTGTGTCGTATGGCGATGAATTCCGCCATAATCGGCCGTGTTTTGCTCGTAGTAGCGGAGCCACTCGGGGCGACCGAGGTTCACCAAAATTCTAGTGAATGGGCGACCGAGGGTGCCTTGGACAACGGCGTTGTCTGATTTGGGGGTTGGCGTCTGTAGGTGGCGCGACGTGCTTCCAAGTACTGGTGGCTGTGTGTTTGATTGGCAGTGAAGGTAGGGTTTCGGCAATGAGATACCGGAGGGATGAGCTGTGCGTTTTTAATTTATTTATTTATTTTAAAATTTAAATTTGTTACTCGTTCTAATTTACATAACTTTCGCATACGAGGTCCGTTTCAAGCTTGGTTCGTTCTGCTAGGATCGTATCAGAATTTCGAACATTTGAATCTAGTTTGGACGAATTCTAAGACCGATTGAATTTTGGGCCCTAAAGTGGATTTAAATTCGATTTAAATTCAAAGGTGAGTGTTTTAACCCACTCACAACTTCTAAAATTTCTTATGTTTGTTAAATTAAATTTATGATGTGATTGGAAATTTATTTATGACTGTTTGGTATATTTTAAAACATTATCTCAGTTAATTTGAATTTATTTGAATTAAATCGTTATTTAATTTATTATTGAATATAAATTTCCAGTTAAATACCTGTTATTGATTATTAGTTCTATATTGATATTTATTGAATGATTTGGATGATGTTTGTAATGGATATTGATTGTTAATATTGGATGAATGTATGTTTTATTTGTATCGTTATAAACTGCAAGTTCACTATGGGTTGAAATGATACATACCCAAAAGATCAATAGATTAAGGAAAAATCGTTATGGGTTGAAATGATAGACTCGAGCGATTTTATGGATTTTATTATTAATTCGGGATTACGGTTTGAAATGATATATAATTGTAAAATTTTAAATTGCGGATTGAAATGATAAATATCTGTATCACTTGACCCTAGGGTAGAGAATTATATATGGACACCGGATTGGTCAAATTTAAATGATTTAGATTCCTTAAATTTTGCTTTGAGTTAAATTATATTTTTGAAATAAAAATTTTGATTTATTTAAATTGAATTTTTATCGAATTTCGAGTTTTATACTAAAATTTAATTTTTAGAAAGAATTGTTAAAGGAATAAAATTGAAATTTTATAGTGAATTTGAAGTATAAGTGAAGTTTATCGAAATTGAGTTATTAAAAGTATTGAAGTATAACTTTGAAATATATTGAACTGGAGCAATTAAACCGATGTTTCAACATTGATTTGAAGCGATATTGAATTAAATATTTTATTGAGAATTTGAAATTTGGTTTTGGGACATTGATACGGTCCAAATGTATTGGAATGAAATAAATAGTTTAAATTGATTAAAAAATTTCAAATTCATTTTTTATATAAACGGTTTTAAAAATATATTATTTAAAGACATTAATTATTAAGATTTGTCAAACTTTTAAGCTAATTAACCCACTAAGTTTATTTTATATCTAATTAATCTATTTTAAAGTTATTTAATCTATTTTATTTATATTTAATCTATTTTAAAAATCTATAACTATCTTAAAGCAAGAAAACATTTTTAAATCTATATTAAACTAGTTTAGAGTATTTCTATTTATAACTATTTTTCTAAAAAAAATTCAAACTAAGGAAAAGGGGAAATGGTTATATTCGATTCAATGGCTAAAAGCGAATATGGCTAAACGATATTATAATTTAAGTTGAGACTTAAATGACATAATTAATTGAATATGATGATTTTGAAGTAAGGATTAAACATATTTCAGAAGATGATTTTTGGAGGGAATTTTGAATTTGGAAACGATATGATTTGAAAGAGAATATTATTTCAAGTGAATATGATTTCGAAAGTGATGGTTTTGAGAATATGATATTTTGATATAAATTGTGAATTGACTTTTGAAATGCAAAAGAACCATTCGGTGTGAAATAAGAGTTTGGTTGTTAAAGGGACTGGGATCGGATATGGGAATACTCTTTGTCGATACTGAAAACCTCTTTGACAACTGTGTACGCGGTGGAGATTCCAGAATGAAGTAGGATGGTGGTGACGATCCTATAAGGTATATATGTGGACCTAAATCCCGTGAGTTAGCATAAGTTGGCTAAAACAGGAGCAATCAACGTGCTAAGTGAGGTCATTCCTCCGATCGGGCACATTCGATCAATACTATATTATGACTTTGTGATTTATTTGCTGGCCACCCTCGATTTTTGATTCGGTAGTGTGTTCCGAGGTGGGCGGTAGTATCTGCTATGCGTTACCACCGGTCCGGAAGTGTAATTGGTATATCTACCCTGGAATTTCCTAGTTGTGCCGTGTCACCTACCCTAGCGCGCCTTCTATGAGTTTGTTTTATGTTGTACCTATGGGGTATCCTTTGGCGGCCCCAGTGTACGGGAAGTTACGGTACTGTATAGACTATTGGCATTAGAAAAATGTGTTAAGAGGGAAAATGTAACGCCTTAACGCTATTTTAATAGTTTATCTTACTGTAGACAAATTATAATAGCGTATTGTACTACACAGTAGATAGTTTAACGGATCCTTAGGAGATGTGAATACCGAACATCTCTTAAGTTACCGCATTCACGTTAGACACTGAGTAGGAGATGTTAAAACCCGTAAACATCTCTTACGACGTTCCACTCATATTTATCTACCGTTGATTTAACTTACATAAGAACTTTTAGTTCTAACTCGAGTGTTTTGTCTTTTCAATTCGCTCGGGTCAACCTGAGCATTTCAAGATTTGAAGACCTTATTTCTGGAGGACAAAGACGAAGATTTGTACTACTATTATTTACTATATTTATTCCACTGCATTCATACTATTCTGCTGCATTATTTTTTGTTTATCTCTGATATGTGTAACTCTGATTTTGTATTGTGTAAGTATAATCAAATGTTTTGTATACAACTTCATGAACTGTTATTTGATTATTATATTTTGTCATTCCGCTGCGAGATTCTGATTTGTTTTTCTTTCCCTGCTTTTACTTATTTACCCCAATAACAATCCACCCTTCTGTATGGTTTGAGTCGGCTTGTGTGTCTGCTTAAAACGTCCAAAAAGGCGAGATGTTACAATCTCAGTCAATGTCTCAGGTCTCTTCGAACTATTCACCACTTCAATCTTATTCGGATCTATTGACAACCCATTCTCTGAAACTACTTGACCTAGAAACTTCACTTCCTTCTTCCAGAAATGACATTTCAAAAACTTCACCTTTAGCTGATTCTGCCTCAGCATCTCAAGCACCAATCTAAGATGAACTTCAAGCTCTCTTTCATCCTTAAAGTATATCGGGATATCATCTATAAAAACCAAAACGAACCTATCCAAGTGCTTTCAGAAAATTCGGTTCATCAAATCCACAAAGACAGCTAGCGCATTTGTCAGTCTGAATGGCATAACTAACCATTCGTATGATCCATACATTGTCCTAAATGCTGTCAAAGGTATGCTATCCTCTACTACTCTGAGCTGATGGAAACCTGTCGCCAAATCCAACTGGGAAAATATCCTGGGTCAACTTAACTACTTAACTGATCGAACAAATCATCAATCCCCGGCAATGGAGACAAATTCTTTATCATCTTCTCATTCAACTTACAATAATCGATACATAGCCTTAATGATCCATCCTGCTTTTTAGCAAACACTGTGGCTGCTCTCCAAGGTGAACTACTCAGTCTGATAAAACTCTTGCCTTCAGATCCACTAACTGCAACTCCAACTCCTTCATCTCTGTAGGGGTCATTCTGTTTGGCGGCCTACTCACTGGTTCTGCTCCTGGAACCAAATCTATCCAAAACCCAATGGCTTGTTACGGTGGTAATCCAACTACCGGCTCAAAAACATGTGCGAATTCTCTAACCACAAAAACTCGATTTAGCTCATATTCCAACTCCAAAACACCCATTGAAGCACTCACCTCACTACTAAGGCTTCCTACGGTATAAACAATCCTATCGCTACAATCAGGGTGCCTAAGCGATATTTTACTATCATGGCAAAATATCCTAGCATCGTACTCGCTTAACCAATCCATCCCAAGAATAATCTCAAAACCCACAAAATCAAACACATGCAAACTGCAAACAAAAGTATGACCTAACAAGTCAAACTCTAACTAATCACATCTCAACCCCAGAGTTGCATAACCTCCTATTGGATATTCAACCTGTAAAAAAGTAACTAAATATGTGGGTTCTAGGTTAAGTTTATCTATCAAACATCCATATATAAAAGAATGTGATGCACCAGTATCAAATAGAATGCTAATAGACATACTATGAATCTAAAGTGTACCTTCCAAATCTTTTGTTCCCTTCTCCTAAGCTGTTGTCCTCGAAGTAGTAGGCTCCAATGCATACACCTTGCCCTTTCCATCCTTAGTGGGCTCTTTTAATTGATTCTTATAGTGGCCTATCTGATTGCAGTTAAAGGACCTGAAGTTCTTCTTCCCGATCACTTCTTTTCGCCTTTCCAGCACGACACTCATTGGCAAATAACGCTTCTTGTCGCACTTAAAACAAACCACCTCGGACTATCCTTTCTTAGCTGCTCCACCTTTTTGAGCACCCTTCTTGTGGAAGAAGTTTCACTTTTGGCCTTGCCCAACCTAGACCTCCTTAACTTTACTCTTCTCCTTACAAGCAAGCATCTCCTCATTCCTCAATGCTATCTCTACGACCACACCACAGGGATCTCTAATATGCAGTATGGTAGCCCTGGCCAACTCTGGCTTCGATCCCTTGATAAACTTCTCATTTCTCTTCATCACTCTATCAATAGTGGCAAACCATATCTAGCCAACTCTTCATACCTACTAGCATACTCCAAAACAGTCATCTCTCCCTTTTCTAGCTCAGCAAACTTCCTGATCAAAATAGACTGTGCCATCACCGACATGTACCTCTCTTTGAACTTCCACTTAAACTCTGCCCATGTCATAGTCTCCTCATCCACTGCCACAGTCACACCATTCCACCAAAACAAAGCAGCTCCCTGAAGCTGTCTTGAAGTAAGCCTCCTATTTTGCTAAACATTGAGCCCCAAGTCTGCAAAGATTATCTCATACTGCAGCAACCAATTCTCCACCTCTATAGCATCCTCTGTTCCAATAAATGGCTTCCCTCCAAGCTTAGCATAATCTCCACTCAACCTAGCATAGTCATTAGCAAATGGAGCTTCCTGAACTCCTCCCATTACTCTAGCAACATCTCTCGCTTACATCATATTGATGAAAAACTATTACATAGCTTCCATCCTACTTGTGGGACTTCAGCACCCACATTCCCTGCTTGTGCCTAACCTTGCGTCCTCCTTGCATTAGTTCTGGCATTCCCATCGGTGCCATCCCCTCTTGGGTTAACTCTTCCACTTCTACCATCCATATATGTATTCAAACCTCATGAGATACATAAAAACAACCTAACAAAGATAGAAGACTAGAGATAAAGCTTAAGCTTATGTATAGGAAATACAAGTACGTTACTATAGCATTATCCTATACCTTAATTTTACTCTAATTCCTTAAGATTATGTTTTCTAAAAACCATTTTAATTTAAAGTTTTCCATAAACCTATGCTCTAATACCAAGTTGTAACATCCCGTATCTGGATGCCAAAAGCTAAGCGCTACGGATGCTACAGTCATTTATAGTATTAACTACTGGTGAAAAAATACAGTAATGCTAATGGTATCCATAATATCAGAAGCACTTGAACATGAACAAATCACAGATTTCAAAAAAAACATTTTACTGATTACATTACAAAACAATAATTCACATCCAAGTTACATAATCCCTTAATATTTCCCAGGTAAAGATCAATTATAATCATTAAAAAATTCGCCAAGAGCAACATATGTCGATGCCCCCTTGGTTGAT
Source organism: Allium fistulosum (assembly GCA_030737815.1). Lineage (NCBI taxonomy): Eukaryota > Viridiplantae > Streptophyta > Magnoliopsida > Asparagales > Amaryllidaceae > Allium > Allium fistulosum. The sequence continues at coordinate 412,879,189 of CM060907.1, read as the reverse complement.
CAAAGCAATATAGTCATATATGACTTTATATACATAGTGGAAATAAACAGAACAAACTGCAACTCCTAATTAGCTATCCGACAGCCACCTGCTTGTCTTTGGAAGCTTTATTCGTCAAAACTAAAATCTGTAAACCTCAACACTCAACGCCTAATCTAATCAATTTTGAGCACCCAAGAGTTTAAGGGGAAAACAAAAACTTCAAGTTAGACATAAAGCCTGATGTTAATAATACTATACATCTCGGTTATTTTATGTTAAGCTAGATCACGTTGCTTAGCGTAACGAGTTTCCCCTCACTAACATCTTTTTAAACTATATCTTTTGCAAATATTTTCCTACAACCCAAACTGGTTAAAATATGTAAAACATTATTATGAAAAACATTATTATGTAAACATACATATTAGGTAAAAATGACCAATCTGTTAAAACATTAGTGTTTTGTTTGGCTAACTATTAACCTTTGGCTGACTCGGGCCTACTAGAAAATATATCAAATTTTATCTAACATCTTTTAGACACTCCGCTTCTGGATGGTTTGTCCTTAACTATATGTGAAATACTTTTATTCTAGATGATCTGTCACTAACTTAACATATCCCAGGGTCGCCTTATCCTAATGGTTTTGCGGGCTCACCAATAACCTGCCTGTATATAAACATATATTCCTTTCCATGTGTAATCATAATTTTAGTCTTACCTATGACAAAGACCCACACACTGGAATTTTGGACATAACAAGCTAGGGCTAATAGCTAATGTATAGGGCGCGACCATATATACATTCTGTGCTTTACTCAAAATCACCTTTCCATATTATATATATACACACATTACTCAAATCTTAGTTGATGAAAACATTTAAACCTTTGAAAGTACCCCTTTCGAATCCATTGACAGTATCCCTTTCAAAACCATTGAAACTACCTCTTTCTGAACCAAGTAAAACTCTTTATTTAACCTAGATCGAAAGGCCAAAACCTTCCTTTTGAAACAATTCTCAAAACCCTTTCAAAAACACTAAAAAAACTTCCTTTCGAAAGCTTTAAAAACCATAGACATCTTTCTTTTAAATCCTTTAAACACTGCATTTGTGAAAACTTAGGAAAACCTTTCCTTTTAATCCTTTCAAAACAAGCAGAAAAACCATCCCCTTCGACTCCTTTGAAACCATTGGAAAACCTTTCTTCAAAACATTTCAAAATCATTGGCGAACCACCCTGTCGAAACCTTCATTAAACCCCTTTCGAAATCATTAAAACACTAAACCTTTCGAATGCCTTTGGGTTCAATTTGAAATATGTGGAAACCTTTCAAAACCGTTCAAAAATTTACTCCTTTAAAACCTTTGAAAACCATTTCGATCGAAACAAATTGGATTATGCCTTGAAGTAGAGCAAAAGGATCGGAAATCCATTAAAGTCGAAATCATTCCTTTCATAACCATTCCTCGGTAAATAAGTGATGGGATCCAAACCATCCCTTCGAAAGAATTGGAGAAGTAGTCAAGTTTAAAAAACAAAATAAAGCAACCCTTTCGAAACCATTCTGGATCGAAAGGTAAAAAGCGGCAGCAAAAAGGTTTCGACTTAGTTGAAAACAGTCATTTAAAACAAAAGCGAAACCCAATCGAAACTATTCTTTTAAAACCAATTGACCTGGTCGAAAGCTCACCAAATCGACAACTACATAGTCGAAAGCAAGCGGGCGCATTTCCATTTAAAAGCAAAGTAGTGCTTCAAACCTTTCGAAACCCCTAGTTTCAACCATATACCTTCCGCCTACATCCAATTCACCATGTACCAGTTCTTTGATATCATATGCATTGGTTTCGATAGTGTCGGAGGCGAAGCTAAGGAGGTGGAACTTGGTGCCGAAAGCATCGAAACAGTGAAAAACATGTTTATTTATCCTTTTAAACTATTTCTTTGTACCTAACCTACCTTGTTTGTCAAATTGTGATTGGTTGCAAGTTTCTCTTTTCCAAAAATACTACCGAATTTCCGAAAATAACAGTTTGAATTTATTTACAAAACGCCCATTCTCCTTTCATAAATATATAAAACATTTAAGTCCCATACGATAAATAATTTTATATATCCCTTAAAACACTTAGGAAAATTCTACAAAAATTCCTGAAAATCACTTTTTATATGTTTTCTAACATATATTAATTTTAGACCCAAACCGATTATTATTTAACCGTAAATAAATTATAATCCAAAATAACATTTTCTTCGCAAGGAAATTTATATAAATTCCAGAAAAATTCAGAAATTTCTAAAAATTGAAACCCATATCCAATATAATATTTTTGATTTGTATAAAAATTCACAAGGCATTTGGATGTCATTTAATATGGTATTCATACCAAAACATGTCATAAAATCTATTTGAACAACCATAAATCATCAACAATTATATATAATCATTCCATCATTCAGAAATATGGCAAGTCAATGCAAAATATCTCGGATTTCATCTTAAAATTGAAAACAAAACAAACATGAGAAGTAAAAATTAGTCACCTTATCTTTAGAGATTAAAGAGACTGAGATGTTAATGGATTCGATTTGAATTAGCTTCTTCCTTAGCTTTTCTTAATCTTATTTTCCTTTTTGTTGTTAATGGTGGCCGGCCTCAAGTTTAAAAATTTTGATAAATGAAAATGAACGTGTGTGGGATACATGGCTAACGGTTTAGGGTATAAGAATGTCCTCTTTCCTATTTTCCTCTCCTCTATTTCATTTTAATTCACTGGTTAGAAGGCACGATTACCCCTTAATATAAATCAAATCTCAATCCCATAACAAACACTTTATTTTATTTTATTTAACTAATTAAATATCCTAAATAAAGTTACCAAAAATATGGGGTGTTACATTTAGTTTAGAAGATATCTTGATGGAGCTCGAAGCTTGGAGTCAGAAGATTTTACTAAAGATTTTGGTCTATTTCCACCACACTTTTGTACTATAGTATTCCACAAATTTGTAAGGATAGGAATTTATAGTTGTCCATGTTTTTAACTCTGGTTAAAGTATTTTAATTCCCACTGTAAAGATTTTGTGTTGAACCAACATATGTGAGATTCTGTTATGTCTTTATTTTTCTTTCTTACCCTTAATGATCCATTTCTCCAACAAATGGATCTACGACACGTAAATACTGAGGATGTATTAGTGTCTATTTCTAGGAGTCGAAGAAATGGGCTGTTACAATTTGAGACTGGATTTCCTTTAACTGACCTTCTTAATTCTGGTGGCATGGACATTCATTCCACACTTAACATCAAAGTAATATTGTTTGAGGTTATCTTTATCTCTAGTATAGATAACATTTTGTTTGATCCTCTGATATGATTTGTAAATGAGAAATCTTTCAAAAAAATTTTGTAAATATACTTATGTCAATGAGATAAGTATATGAATGTTTTGATAAACACTTTTGAAAAGAGTTTTAATAAATGAAAGATTTAGCTTGAGGCTTTGTGGTTGCTATGGGTAATTAAATCACTGAATTTGTTGTTGTCTGTTATTTGATAGTGAAATGACCGACTATCAAATATGGAGCAAAATATAACTCCGGAAATATCTAGGAGAAACACGTGAGTTATAAGGCATAGTCGTCTTCGATGATGTTGTATTGTGTGTATAAGTCTTGTTTTATTCTCCTAGGACAAATGATAGGGAGATCCGTCTACTTAAACGGTTAGGGGGTGATACCTGCTCCAATGTATTGTCTGATTATTTCACAAAGAACCGGGGTTGAGTTTACCAGAACTATCAAATGTTGTTTCGAAGAGACCAGAATCATATTTTAATTATCCGAAAACCACTTCGATCCGACTCGAATGTTTTGAATTGAAGAAGGAGCTTTTGATGTACAAGGGCCAATTGTAACTAATTTTGAGGATGATTCCAAAATGGATGTAGTAGAGGTAGTGCTTTCGGTTTCGTTCAGACTTAGAACGAACTTGTATAGATTAATGCTAGCATTGCATTTCTACCTGGAGGACAATGTTAGCATTCCAAGATGGTTGCTATATAAAAAGGTAATTGTAGCTTCAAGCCTCATCTACCAGGATAATGAATAAAGATGGGACATGCGGCATGACAATGTGGGTCGCTTCCATTAGGATTGATCATCCCAAGATCTAGTGTCAATGTCTCTAAGCATGCTTCGAGGCCCAATATGTTTGTTTGATCGTAACCAAGGGGAGATCAAATTCGGCGCTTGATAGTAACCAAGGGTGGTCGTAACCAAGGGGTGATCATACTTCCATATTAAATATAATTAAATTAAATGAATGATCATATTCTGTATTTTAACATGTTTATACCAAAATTTCAATTATTTCCAAATCATCATACATTCATCTTCAAATAAGGGCAAAGTGGTCAATTTTGTGCATATATTAATTTGAGAAAATTTAGCTGGAAATTTTTATGTTATTTTATAAGAATTTGAGCTCACATTACAAGTGGCTTCATGGAAAATATGCATGCAGAAGAAGAAACAAAGGAATGATGGAAATAATTCAAATCATGAAACATGGAGGACCCTACCTACCCACTTACCATAATGTACAAATTAGGAGCTAATGCACATTCTAATGGCCATTAAAGTTACATGCACGTTTAATGGAGGTTTATCTCATGCTAATGATAACTTGGTGGCCACACTTCCTCAAGGGTAGTTTGGATAGTTCCCAAAAAATGGATTAGGGTTTCCATACATGTATAAATACCCCATATGTTCATGTAATTAGGCTCTCTTAAACTCTTAGCTTCCATTGAGCCTTCCCTTTAGTAGTTTAGTTTAGGATCAAAAATAAAGAAAAATTCAATTTTCTTTTTCATGGCTACTTAGCCATTTTTTCATGTATTTTTTTCTTTTATGCAAGGTTAATTAATGCTCTTTTCTATTTATATACTCTCTTTCTTTTAATGTTAGTAGCGTAGATCTTTTTATTTATGCAAGTAGATTAGTTTTTATTTCACTTTAATTAGCTCACTTTGTAATTACCTTGCATTTTCTTCTTGTTTTTATTTCATGTTGAATGCTACATTTCTTGAAATGATAACAAATATTAGGGGCTAAACCTCTTTAATTTAAGGGTAATGAAGCTCTCTTAATAATGTAGCTTCAACATCTTTATAACTTTTGATATTTTTTATACTTAATGACAATATTTGATTTGGTTAAAATTTATGGTTTTAGCTTTGAATTTGATAGCCTATGTTGTTGACACCAATTCGGTTATGCTTAAACAAACAAAACACAAATTACCTCTTGTTAACACCACTTTTTCAACGACCTAGCACTTAGCGGTCTACGACTTATCGATCTAAAGGACTCAAGCGACTTAAGCAACTCAAGGCTTCAGCGACCTAACGACTTAGCGAGCTAAGAGACCCACCGGCTCAACGATCTACAAGCTAGCGACCTAACGAGATAAGAAGGCTGCGACCTAACACCAGAAGATCTCCTGCGACATAACTCCAGAAAGCGACCTAGCGACCTAAAGAGTCAGCGACCTAGCGACCTAGCAATTCAGGAAAAGGGAACGACTCAACATGCTCCAAAGTAAAGCCACACGACCTACCTCTTCTGTTAGGTCGCTCACAACCTAATCTTGCCGAGATAACTTCCGAATTAACTACATTAGGTCGCTCACACCCAGTATCTCACCCAGAATGGCTCCATTAAGTCGCCAATGACTTAAGCTAACTCGGAAGGACCCTTAGGTCGCTCACGACCTAAAACCCAACGACCTAAGCCCAGGCTCCTCTTATAAATACCCTACCTACTCCACATTGAGGGGGACTTTTTTTGGGAGACTTTGAAGCGCCGAAACTCTGCTGCATTCACGACCTCTACAACACCTCTACTACCGAAAACATCTCAAACTACCTAAAGAGAAGATCAGCTACATTCAAGATGGATTCCAGAATCTCTTTTGCATTGATGTGTTGATTACTTGTATCGATTGTTAAATAATCGAAGGAATTCTTGTAAAACTTGTAATCGAACCTGTGATAAAGAAGATAAAGTGGACGTAGGCTTGATTTTGAGCCGAACCACTATAAAACTGCCATCTCTTTACTTTTCTGCTATTCTCTGCTTATTTTTAGTTCCCGTACCAATGGGTGGTGCTTTAACTTTACTAATACTCACACCGTGGTGTTAGCGTTCGATCTTTACGTTAACATTTTCGGTGCTTTCACTGAGAACATCGAACTCAGGTGCATCCTCACCATTGCTTCAAAAAGATTTGTTGAAAGACTCTCCTTAAAAACCAGAAGACTATCTGAAATCATGGCTCCTGGAAGAAAGAGTAGATCTACTAGATCTGGAAATGCTTATGACAGGACTGCCACTTCTCCAGTGCCAAATCAGGCGACTCCTACTATTGGAGTCACAAGGGCCGAACTTGATGATGTCGTATCTGAGTTATACCAATAAATGGAAGCTCAAAATGCTTTGATGATGGATAGGTTAAATGCTCTTTTTGGGGTTCACCAACAACCAGAAAATAATGAACCAACCTTTGCTGAAGATGCTCATGACTCCCAAGAGAAAAGTATTCCTCAAAGGGCAGTTGGCACCGCCGAAGGGGCACCTCCCCAAGCTGGTGGTTCAAGGCCGCAGCTACCTCTTCGCGAACGTTTGTTCAGGCAAACTTCCGAGAAAGTGGCTGACGTGTTCCCGGCAAGGCCTCTGAACGATGAAGAATACTTATCAGGGATGATTCGCCATATTATGAAAGAAAGTATGCAAAGGAATGAAGATGAAAATGACTGGGGATTTGCTCCAAGTAAGACTCCGTTTACCGAAAGAATACTAAAAGATGAATTTCCAAAGAAGTTTGTTCCTCCTACTATCCCAGCCTATCGGGGGACAAGCGACCCTAATCAGTTCTTGTACAAGTATGACTGGCATATGACAGGTGCCAGGGCAACAAATGAGATTAAATGAAGATATTTTCCTGTCTATTTGGAGGGGGTGGCTCTACTTTGGTTCACAAAGCTATCGATCCGATTTGTGGATCAATTCTCTGACTTAACTCGTAAATTCAAGGATCAGTTCAGGTTGTATGCTTCAAAGGCCAAGGACATAATGTCATTGTCCAGCCTCGAACAAGCTCCCAGAGAATCTATCAAATCCTTCTTGAACCGCTTTAATATAGCCTTGGCCGAAGTGGATAATGCTGAGCCTCGAATGATTCTAACTTACTTGATGCGAGCCATCGATAAAACAAGTGAGTTCGGAAAATGGTTGAGATGAAGGAACCAAATTCAGTTGAGAAGTTTTATAAGATGGTTGACGAATTTATGCGTATAGAGAATCTTCCTGCACCAGTAATGGTGGTTGTGGCTGAAATAGAAAACAACAATGTTGCTACTAACAAAAAGGAATCTGGCGGTCAGAAGAGGGAAAATGACAGTAGGAAAGGACAGAAAGATATGAAGAAACTTCGTTACTTTAAGCCTTCGGACTTTACTCCCCTAACTGATTCTCTAGAAAACATATTCTTCGCAACCAAGGATGCCGTTGAATATCCCAAACCACCTGAGATGAAGCTTGGGAAAAATGCTATGAATAATGGGAGATTCTATCGATTTCACAATTAGCCTGGCCATGACACTAATGAGTGTCGCCATTTGAAAATTTTAATTGAAGAGCTGCTGTGACAAAACAAACTGCAACAGTATGTCAAGAAAAACAGAGGTGATCCGGCCTCATCCACTCAGGGGCAGCAACTTCATGCTCGTCAATCTGGCTCAGGTGAAAAGGCTGTGGTGCAGGAATCTGGAAGGTCTGTTATTAATGTAATCATAGGGGGTCCTCACCCAGCAGGCAGAAGTTGGGGAGAGATGGAGAGGTATGCTCATGCTCTGAGACACGCCCCGAAAGAAGAAACAATTTTTGTCTTGAAAGATGGTGTGCCTTCAAAACAACAAAGAACTTGTCACGATGACATCGTATTCAGAGTTAGAGATTCTGTGGGAATTGAGGCTCCCACCATGGATCCTTTGGTAATAACCGCTGGTATCGGACCAGCTATTGTGAAAAGAGTGCTTGTTGATTGCGGCGCTTCTTGTAATATCCTCTTCAAAAAGACCTTTGATCAAATGAAAATTCCGATGGCTGATGTTCATGCTTCTTCGCAAAATATTGTTGGGTTCACTGGGGAACCAAAACAGCCCATCGGAACTGTCGACTTATTTGTAGAACTTGGTGAAGGGGAAAGAAAAGTGGTCTGTAAGCAAACTTTTATTATTGTTGTTGAATTTTCTACTTATAACGCCTTCTTGGGACGACCAACTCTTACTGCATTCAAAGCTATTCTCGCCCCGTGGTGCCTAACTATGAAATTCCCCACTGATAACGGTGTTGGTGTTTTAAAAGGGGACCAGAATGCTGGGCGGGAATGTTATCTTATAGAGTTGCGGGAGGCGAAGAAGAGAGAGATGGGAAAGGGTGCGGCAGCTCTGCTCCGCATCAAAGAACCCACCTTGTAGCAATTACAGGGTGGACCCTGCACTGGTGAGCATAGTGTTGCGCGAAAAGAAATTGATCCCAGAAAGACAAGTGCAGGAGATAATAGAGTGGTGCCGCTAGAAGTAACGGTGCCAATACCTATTGACCCGAATGACCCAAACAAGGTGCTGAATGTGGGTTCAAAACTTGGTATGACGGTTCAGAATATACTAATATCATTCTTGAAAGCAAACCTGGATGTATTCGCTTGGAGTCATGCTGACATGTGTGGAATATCTCCAGAAATCGCAGTACATGCCTTAAATATTGATCCAAAATTCACACCCGTAAAGCAGAAAAGAAGAACCCAGGGTCCTGAAAGGTCAACAGCATTGAAAGAAGAAGTAGATCGGCTCATGGAAAATGGCTTCATCAGAGAATCCACTTATCAAAATTGGGTTTCTAATCCGGTGTTGGTTAAAAAAGCAAATGGAAAGTGGAGAGTATGCATCGACTTTTCAGACTTGAACACAGCATGCCCCAAGGATTGTTTCCCATTACCCAGGATTGATCAGTTGGTGGATGGAACAGTAGGGCATGAATTATTGTCTTTATGGATGCTTAGCCAGGATACAATCAAATCATGATGCATGAGCCAGATCAGGAGGACACGAGCTTCATCACTGATGTTGGTCTTTACTGCTATAAAGTCATGCCCTTCGGACTAAAGAACGCTGGGGCAACTTATCAGAGACTTGTTAATGCCATGTTCAAGCCCCAAATTGGCAAGACTATGGAATTATATGTTGATGATATGTTAGTGAAATCGAAGAAGGCAGTAGACCACATGGATCATCTGGGAGAAATGTTCGCAATTCTTCGAAAGTATGGGATGAAGCTGAATCCTCTGAAATGTTCATTCGGAATAGAGTCCGGAAAATTCTTGGGTTTCATTGTGAGTGCTAGGGGCATTGAAGCTAATCCTGCTCAGATCACTGCCTTAAGAGAAGTCAAACTTCCAAGAAAAAAGAAGGAATTGCAAAGCCTCAACGGGAAAGTCACTGCTTTGAATCGATTTAATTCCAGGGCCATAGATAAATGCATTCCCTTCTTCTATGCTCTGAAGAAAGGGAAGAAAAATTTCGAATGGACTCCTGAATGTCAAAAAGCTTTTGATGAGCTGATTCATCATATGGAAATGCCTGCAGTACTTTCTAAGCCCACCAATGGTGAAGATCTTTTCATATACCTAGCAGTTTCATCTCATGCTCTTAGTGCAGCATTGGTACGGGAAGACGCAAAAGTTCAGTGCCCGGTCTACTACATCAGCAAAAGACTCACTGGGGCAGAGATGAATTATTCAATGCTGGAAAAGCTCGCCTATTGTCTATTGATCACGTCCAGAAAGTTGAGGCCATACTTCCAGGCTCATCCTATTAATGTCCTCACTGATCAACCTCTAAAGCAAGTCCTATTTCGCCCTGAAACTTCGGGTCATCTTTTGAAGTGGAATATTAAACTCAGTCAATACGATATCACCTACCATCCCCGAAGAGCAATCAATGGACAAGCTTTAGCAGATTTCATTGCAGAATGCACAGATAAAGGTGGCAGCGAGGAAGAGGTAACTGATAACATTCCGATCCGATGGAAATTATATGTTGATGGTGCAAGAAATGACTACTGTTCAGGAGTTGGGGTTATGCTTGGAACCCCCGAAGGACGGTCATTTTGTTATGCATTGAGATTAGAATTTCCTTCGACAAATAATGAAGCCGAATATGAAGCTCTCATTGCCGGTCTGAGGATTGCTAAGGAACTGAACATTAAAGTATTGCAGATCTTCAGTGATTCCCAGCTTATTGTATGCCAAGTCAAGAAAGAGTTTCAAACTAAAGGAGGAAATCTGCCTGCTTACTTATCAAAAGCCTATGAGCTTCTCGATGATTTTGATCATTATACAATAAACCATATACCCCGGGAAGAGAACATGAAGGCAGATTCTCTCACGAAATACTCAAGCTCTAGCGAAGCTCAATTATTGGGATTGGTCCCTGTAGAAGTCTTGACAGCTCCGAGTATTGATGAGATGGATATTGACTGGATCACGGCTGTATCTCAAGAACAGGAGTCATGGATGATCCCGATCAAGGAATATCTACTCAACGGTTCCTTGTCAGAAAACTCAAAAGAACGCCAGAAGCTGTTAAGAAAAGCCCCGAGATATGTAATTCAAGGCGACCATTTGTACAAACAAGGATTCTCGATGCCATTACTTCGATGTGTAATTATGATTTTCTGTGCAAACAAACATCCAATTAAGCGGCTTGCGTCCGCCCCGTGGATCCATTTAACTGTGAGAAATAACTTTCAGGCAAAACAAGAAGCCCTCTTCGGAGGCACAAAGCCCTCTTCGGAGGCACAAATCAAGAAGCCCTCTTCGGAGGCACAAAGCCTTCTTCGGAAGCACTAAACAAATAAAGCCCTCTAACGAGGCACATCCAAAAATTTGTTGATGGAACCACCGAAGGGGCACCTTCTCAAAAAGAAGGTTCTAGGACGCATCTAAATACTCATGATCATTTGTGCAAATAGATATCCGATAAAAACAGCTGACGTCTGTCCCGTGGGCCCATTCAACGATGAAATATAACTTTCTGACAAAACAGATCAAAGCTTTCTTCGGAAGCCCGCTTCACTGCGTAGGGGAATCTACTTTTCAAAAATGAAAGTGACCATCTCCGAAAGTCGAAGTGTTTTAAAAAAAAGAAAAAAAAGAAAGAAAACTTCTCCGATACAAAGCACACTCTATTAAAGCAGAATAATATTTCCTCAAAACGGAAGAATTATTCTCTAGAATAAGAGTACAAGTCTTTTTAGAATATTGCAATGAGCCATGGTATGGGGGCATATAGCTATATTAATAAAAACAACGCTCAAACAAGCATACCACAAGCTCACTGCATTATCGTACAAAGAAAATAATGAAATTTGTGCAAAAACAAGGAATAAATTCATTCACAAATACTGACAAGAGATTGTACAAGTAAAAAGAGTTATTTTTATTCCATACTATCAAATTTTTTATACATGTACAGGTTTCAAAAAGCGTGGGCCGGTACCCGCACAATCTCCGGTCGATACAAGTCTCTAGACAAAAGACAAAATAGCAAAACAAGAAAGATAGAACCAAACTCATTTCTTCTTCCTCAAGCCGCCTTTGGAGCCTTCACCTGGCTTAATGACTAACTTCGCAGGCCGGCCTGGACGAGTTGCGGAAGAAGGAGAAAGAGGTGCAATTGGGTCATCTTCTGTTTTCTGGTCACCAGCGTAAGTGTCCGCCTTTTTATCATCAGCAGAAGCGCCTTTCTTTTTCTTCGAAGCTCCGCGCTTTCCCCTCTTCTTCGAGGAAGATTCGCTGCCCAGAGAGATAAGATCAGAAAGTTTTGTATCATCGGCAGTGAATCTCTCTTGTGCCCTCTCGCCCTCCTCAAGTTCCTCGGCTTTTTGCTCGTCTAAACCTTAGAGAGCTTCTATTTGTTCCTCTTGCGACCCCGGTTGAGAAGCAGAAGGAGGAGTAACTTGAAGAGGTGGAGGAGCAGCAACTGGGGGAGGTGAAGCCTATGCGGCACTTGTTATTTTCGCTACAGAAGAAGAAAAGTTAAAAACATCAGTATTTCCCGCAAAGAGAGGAGATAGTGGCACGTCAAAGCTTAAGTTAATAAGACCACATCACTAACCACGATCCCTCCGCTCATTGTCAACAACTTCTCTCTAATGGCATCAACACATGACTATAAGTTATGAGGAAGAGAAGTTTAGGATAATTGTAGCTCCTATTTAAAAAAAGGAGATAAAACAAAGTCAAAATCAAGCTAAAAATCTCATTATTATTATAGTAACAAATTACAACTCAAACAACAATGAAATTAAAAAGGTGCAATAAACAACTTGATTACATTTAAAGTTGAGTGACTACTTTTCTAACTTTATCTACAGAGTTAGTTGAAATCATAACGGTTGAATCAAAAGGCATAGTAACTCCTTCCGGGGTTATGACCGGTGGGCATTTGCTATAGTCCCATTTCCCAACTGGGGGACGATCGCGACCACAAATAAGTTTAGAGTGGAATGTTCTGATCTCGTTAAGGAAAGTTTCCTTCTCATCACCGAGGAAGTCAGAACGAAGATAAGGGTATTCCAAGTACAATTTTGTAAATCTCGAAGAAAGCAATATCTCGCTTATTTCGAAGTCTTTAAAATTGATGCATTTTCAGAGTAAAACCTTCTCAATTTAACATATTGGCTAAAGTGGTCTCTAGGGATGAGTCGACTTAGAGAACTGTCATTCTGTAATAGTATAATAAGAGAAGCTAAGGATAGAAAAGAGATCTAAAAAACATATATTCATAAATTAATTAATTGTTGCATATTCAATCATTCATCTGGTTCATACAAAATAGACTTAGAGAAAAACTCAAAAACAAATTTATCTTTATAGTACTTAAGCTTTTTAGGGGAAAATTTTAAGGAATCGACCTAACCTGTGGTAAGTGCTAGCAAGCCCTGGGATGCAGGTCAGATTCGAATTCATCTAAGTATCTTTTATGGAAAAGTCCGGGTAAACCCCTGTTGAACTCGCCTAAGTATGAAAAGTCTATAAAAGAATGTCTACAATAAGCTTATACAAAAAGTTAATTAAAATATCTCTTTCTTCGATCATCATCAAGAATAAAGTTAGTAACTATCGATTTTCCATCAAGAGAGCATCATATTGGAGGCGCACTTTCTTTAATAAGAGGACAGCCTTAGATGTTAATATGGAGGTACTCCTGTAGAGGTTATGATATTTTTCAGAATGAACATTGTGCTCCTTTATCAATTTGTCTAATTCCCTATATAACTTGTTAATTTCTGCTTGTTTTCTGTCAAGTTTTATCCTATATGGAAAGCTTGACTTACTCCTGATCTAAAACAAATAAGTTGGCACTAATTATAATCTTCGAAGTGTAAGACATTTTAACAGAGAATCCCATACCTGAGAAACTGTAATGGAAGTCTGGTAAGCCTCCTCTTTCTCCTTTGGATATTCCGTATGAGTAGCATTAGGCATGTCCACGAGAGGAGCATAATGTCCAGGGGATGTAGGAGGAAAATCGTTCTTAGAAGATGGCTCTTGTTCGGGAAATTCAGTGTTGTCGCCACCATCCATCTGAGAGTCTCTAGAGGGCCCCCCTTTATCTCCGTCTGAACCCTAGCCGCCGGCAAGGTCGTCATCATCATCATCGTTATCATCGTTATCATCATCACATTCCTCCCCGGTGGCATGTTCTTCATCACCCTCATCCTCAGAGTCTGATTCGATATCAAAAGAAAGGGCTTCAGAATGATCAATTTCCTCCTCGTCCGTAGGATCAATCCTCGGACTCATCTGATTTATTTTTCCCATCACTCTTTCGGTAAGGGAAGAATCAAGAGAAGGAAAGCCGAAGTCAGGGCATTTCTTGTAATTGTCGACGAACGCAAGCGCGAGAACATCTTCATAATTTTTCAGCATCATTTCCGCTGGTTAGCACAGGCAAACTGGGACACTTGCTACTTAATGTCAAAGAGGGTACGAACAACAAGTTTAAGTGAAGCTCTGGTCTTCTTGAATTTGTCTTTCAAAGAAGTGTTCTTAACAACCAGGCGAACCTTTTCTTCTTCCATATCTTTTAGAGTGAGCTTCATGGCTAGTTTTTCATTAGTAGTAAGTTGATGGGCCTGCTTCTCTGCTTTTAAATCAACCTCGACCCTGGCAAGGGAAGCTTTTATTCGCTCTAACTCTGTGGAAGCATCGTTTTTGGCAGCGGTCAAGGAAGATACTCGATTTTTAAGCATGGAATTTTCCTCATGTAGCATAAAGGATCTGACTGAAGACTTAGAAATGTGTTTTTCAAAGTTATCCAACTTCTAGAAATCTGGAGTGAGAAGTGTAACATAAGTTAGCGATTGGAAAAAATCAATCACAATAAGGTCAATTGAGTAGGAGCTTACCAAGAGTTGCAGTTCCATTAGAGAGCGATAATTCTCTGCCAAGTCTAGAGTGAAAGGGGGAGGAAAAGAAGAAGTGAAGGATTCAGAATGCAAGATGAGCTCGACTCGTTCTTCAAAATTTGTAGATGGAGGAGTAGAAGGCAATGACTCCAGAGGAATTTGTTTCATGGAAGGAGTCATCAATAAAGCTAGCTGCATCTGCTCAAGTGCAACTGGGGAATCAGAAATGGAGATGCGTGAAAAAGGGTCAGGAATAAGTGGAGTTTGCTCTGGTTTATCTTTGAGGGCTTTAACAGTGGACTCTTTGGGACTCATTTAGAAGATAGGCGCTCCTCCTTTTTCTCCACATCAATGATTTTAGCAACTTTCTCCTGGAGTGTGCCTTTAGGAGAATTCATTAGTTTTCTTTTAAAGTTTTCTTAGACTTTGCAAAGGCTGCTATGATTGATGTCACTCCGGAATTTGATGGAGGAGGGGCAGCGGCGCTAGAAGACACAATGACTTGAGAAGAAGCTGGAACAAATTCAAGCAGATGTAAAGTCAATCAAAATAATTCAATGAATGCCAGGGACAAAAAAGAAAATTTTAAACCAATAATATACCAGAAGGGTCAGCACAAATATGTGACATTAGGGAGTAGTGTTCAGCATCTCCTAGGGAGAGAAAGTGTTTGCCGCGTGAAGTGTGCAGGACAGAGGGAGGAGTTCTTAAGATTCTCTGTCCCCATGGTAGAGGAGAGTTGTTTCTTAAGTTTGAGGGAGTTAGAAGCGTTCAGTCTGCTCCTAATTTGTCTTGAATCCACAAATAGAGAGTTAACTGTTCTCTTGTTGACATCATTAAGCTTCTTGGAAGAGACACATGATAAAGCAAGAGACTAGTTAACGAAAAACAAAAAGTAGGGGAAAGACAAAACAAGACCAGACTTACGGGTATAGGCAAAAGCCCCGCAAATATTAGCAAAACATTCGACAAAGAAGAACTGGTTCTCCCAGTCCCTGAATTTGTTGACACCGTTTGATATTTACTTCTTGTTGGGGCTGACACTGTATATTTGGCTATTGAGATTGTTCATCCTTTCCAACGTGGTCAAGAAGTTTAACACTTTAATTAAGAGAAGGGAGCCCAGATTCCAGTGCCATAGTCTCTAGGGATAGGAGATGAGTGTAGATGTTTGGAGACAGCTGGATTGGGGCGATTCCAACATAGGATAGATATGAAGATAATAATTCCGAGAAATGTAAGAATCTGCCATGCCATATGTGGATAGCAATATAAGCAAAAAAAATACCCTCCAGGAGGGTTATCTATAGTGTTAGTTTCCTAAGGAGGAATCGTTTCAATTCTGGTGATATCAAAATTCCTATGGATGGCATTGACTACGTCTTGGGATGCAATGGCAGAATGCTTAGAAATGGCTTTAGCTTTCTTAGAGGAACTCATAATTCTGCTAGGTGAAAAAGTTTTAGTTAAAATCCATTATTATTTATTAATTTGAAATGCATTCGAGAATTAAAAAAAGAAATCTACTTAGATAATTCAATCATGAAAATAGACATAGAACTTTAAGATTGTGCAAACAGTTTAAGTCAGAAACCAAATAGCTTAACTTGAGCTTTCGACAATGTTGAAAGGACAATAGCTTAAGCTTTCGACAATGTCAAAAGGACAATAGCATCAACTTTAAACAAGTATACCTCAACATTGTTGAAAGCCTAAAAATAAATAAGTAATAATATATGTTCCTTGAGCTATAGACATAGTAGAAAGGACGAGACATAACACTAATCTATTCAAT
Organism: Allium fistulosum; assembly: GCA_030737815.1. Classification (NCBI taxonomy): domain Eukaryota; kingdom Viridiplantae; phylum Streptophyta; class Magnoliopsida; order Asparagales; family Amaryllidaceae; genus Allium; species Allium fistulosum. The sequence goes on along the minus strand of CM060907.1, from coordinate 412,862,868 downwards.
ACTTTTCAACAACATCGAATGCTCCGTGGGAGCCTGGATACACTACAAGCGTAACATAAAGCTAAGCAAAAAAACGTTTCAACATTGTTGAAACCAATTACTTAAAATTCCTGAGTAAAAATATTAATTTTATCAACGTCGTCGAAAGGTTTGATCAATGTTGTCGAGACCTAGCTTACCCATTGAAGTCGAAAGGTTTCAAATTAAACTCATATATACTTTAAACGTTTCGACAAAGATAGGCAGAGACAACTCTAGGGTCAAAGAGATTCATTGTCGTAGGCTTGTTGTTGAAGGTGTCAAAGTCATCGACTAAGTCGAAACGTTTGACTATCGATGGGAAAAATCCACTCCACTTAGCTACATATCCTTTCGACAACGTTGATCTAATTTGCACCACAACACCTTTCGACCCCATCGAAATGGGCTAATAAAGAAATCCAATATTGCCTACTCAATCTCTCTCGAAGGGGTAGGAAGGTCATTTAGTGCTGCCAAATTTATCATCTATACACGAGAAGTTTCCGGGTACTAGAATCGGGTTTAACTAACCCCAAACCCGATTGTAAGTCCAGGTTTCAAAAATTTCTTGAAGAACAAGCAAATCAAATCTTTTAACCAAATGAACTCAAATAGAAATCAAACTATCTCAATTTCAAAGGGCATAAAGAAAATCAATAAATCAAAAATCCAGGTTAGAAAAAAAGAGCAAAAGTCAAAAAAAATTTGGGATAAGAACTAAACCCGATAAGAGGATTTCTAATAACAATCACTGTCAACCTCAAAATCAAAAGCGAGAAACGAATTCTATTAATTTAAGAAGCTGAATTAAGAGGAAGTTTTCATGCAAGATGAATCAAAGTTGAATTTCAACTTTTGGATTCGGAAACTAAACTTTATTTAAAGCATGAATGAAATTCGATTGAAAACTAACGAAACAGAGATTAATCTAAACTTACGGTTTGGATTTGGAAATTACCCTGATTTCTAGAAAGCGAAGTTTAGGAAATTTTGTAGAATTATTTTACTTTTTCTCGATGATTTTGAATGTAGGTAAAAGAAGAAGAAAGAGAATTAGCGTACTTTATAAGAAAAGTCGCCTAGATTATCGACCATTGGATAAGATTTGAATAAACAGCCCAGATCTATGCAGATATACCAAGAGGCGGGAAGTTTTTAGATTTTGACAAAGATGACTTGGAAAGTCAAGGCCATCCCTTCGCTAGGGGGGCAAATATTACTCAAAAAATAATCCACTTTTTGACTAAATCGAAAGGTCCTTAATCAAAGACCAAGAGAGAAGAGTTTAGACCAAACCTTTCGAAGGAGTCGAAGGGATGCTGCCATCAAATTTAGCCGCTTCAAGACCTTTCGAAGGTGTCAGAAAGTCCCTCTTCACACCATCCAAGGAGTTCATACCTTTCGAAGAAGGTGAAGAAGTTGAATCGAGTGTTAGCAACCCCTTCGAAAGCTATAGTAAGCCATTCGAATCGGTCGGTACCAGTATGGTTCTAAAAAGGTTCTGCATCAGATCAAAACAAGGACATGGACTACTCAACAACATCGAAACCAATGACAGTTGAATCTCTTCGAATCCAATGTAGTCAACCTACCGACTAGGTCGAAGGCTCCAAACATACTTCACTAATCATAAGGATGCAAAGACCCATCTAGGACACCTTTTGACAATGTCGAAAGGTGCTATGAAGAAGGCAATACTCCGAGGTTTTCGATCAAGTCGAAAGGTTAAGAGAGAATCAAGGAATTGCTAGAATGTGACAAGAAGAACAAGGATACCTATCGACAATGTCAAAAGGATGCATAGCTTTCGATCAGATCGAAAGGTTCATAACATCATATGAAGGAACACCTTTCTACAACGTCAAAAGGAGTCATACCTTTCGACCAAGTCAAAAGGTTCACAACAACATATAAAAGGAGGACCTTCCGAAGTTATCGAATGCTGGGGCGCGGAAGGGGTCCACCTGAATCTATAAATAAGACCCAAGAGGTCACGTTTTGGGGGCCGATTTTTCCCATTCCAAAATTGTATTTTTCTTAAACAAAGTAATGTACCCTAATTTGGAGATTATTGATTTGGGAATTCAATGAAATAAAATTTCTTTAGATAAAAAAGGGAAGTATTGTGCATTGCTGATCTCTTTACTGTTTATAAAAGCTTTTGTTGGGTTAACCTTTATATTTCAGGTTTAACTCCATCAAAAGGAACCTATCGACAAAGTCAATACTTCATGTTATCCTAGCTTCTTTTGTAACCTTCCGAAGCCATCAACTCTATGGTCTAAAGCTTTTGGTAAGGTTGAAACCTATTCCCTAAATACCAAAACTTGGACTTACAGATTTATTCCAAAGGTCGAAACCTATTCCTACCTTTTAAAAATACTAACTCAGAGAATTTCAATCTAATCGAAAGGAAGGTTTGCGAAGGAAATCTCACACTAGCTCATCAGCATCGAAAGGTCACATAACCCAGAGACCATACCTTTCAACGCTATCGAAAGCACTGATTTGGGAAATATCAATAAATATAGCCAAATCGAAAGGCAATTCCTAAGGGAATCACGCTCACTGTTCATACAATGGACTGTTCATATTTCTTAGCATTACTTTGTGGTGTTGAATATAAAACTTGTTAACATATTTACTAAAGGTTTAATTTATTATTTAAGGCATAATTAAAGATTATTTAATTGAGATTAATTAATATTAAATTATTAATTAAGGTTTAAATAAATATTTAATAATTAATAAAAGATTAATTAGTGTTTAATTATTTGTTTAATAATTAATTATTGTTTAATCATTTATTTAAAGGTTAGATTATTTCTTAATTTATTTATTTAATTAAATTAAGATTTCATAAAGATTAGTTATGATTTAATTAGAGTTTAACTTGTAATTAATTATTTTAAAGCGGAGTTTAAGTTTTAGATCTTTTGATTTTCCAAGAATTAATTTATTTAAAAAGGGAGTTCCTTTACAAAGGATAGTTTTGAGCACAAGGGAATCAAATGTCGACATATTAAGTAGACAAATAACTATGAATTAGTTATAATGTTAATTGATCGAATTGTTTGGACATCTAATAGCAGACTAAATCACCGTTCTTCTAATTAACTTGTATTTGCCATCAGTTTAGTAGAATAAATCATAATTTTGCCATAATTTCCCAAGTAGATTATGTGGACATCTATTTAAACAGAATAAAACTCCATTACGCTATTATAATAACTTGGACATGTGTTTAGCAGAACAAATCTCCGTCTGCTATTATAGAAACTTGGACATCTTACCTATATGTTGATTTGCTTGTTGTAGGCTGATTCCATTATACATATCTGCTTACTATGTAAATACCCATGCTATAACTTGAAAAGTAAACTTAATTAAAAGAGAAACATTATGGACACTAAACTTCTTTCTGATTTTTAAAGTCGATCATACTTTTAATAAGGGTTTCAAGTTAAGTAATGATTTTAATAAAGGATGTTTTAAATAACCTTTTTGCTTATCAAAAGGACTTTATTAAATGCATTTATTAAAGGAGTATTGTTTTCAATAAGGAATATTTATAAGAAAGTTTTATAGATGATTTTAAATATTTACAAAGGATGTTTTATAAATAATTTTGGAGATTTATTACGAGATATATAAACGGTTTTGATTTTTATAAAAGAGCTTTGTAAATTGGTTTGGTATTCAAGTGAAGAGTTTCATAAATAAAAGATATTTATTAAGAGTATTAAAAAAAGGAAATTAATAAAAAATTGGAGATTGGATTTCCTTTAACTGAATTTTTTAATTCTGGTGGTATGGACATTCGTTCCACACTCAACACTGAAGGAATGCTGTTTTAGGTTACCTTTATCTCTAATTTAAACAAAATTATGTTTAATCCTTTGAAATGACTTAGAAATCAGAAATATTTCACAAATGTTTTGTAAATATACTTATGTCAATGGGATAAGTATATGAATGTTTTGATAAACACTTTTGAAAAGAGTTCTAATAAATGAAAGATTTAGTTTGAGGCTTAGCGATTGCTATGAGTAATTAAATCTCTGAATTTGTTGTCGTTTATTATTTGATAGTTAAATAACCGACTATCAAATATGGACCAAAATATAACTCCGGAAATATCTAGGAGAAACTTGTGAGTTATATGGTATAGTCATCCTCGATGATGCTGTATTGTGTGTACAAATCTCATTTTGTTCTCCTAGGACAAATGATAGGGAGACCCGTCCACTTAAACGGTTAAGGGGTGGTCCCTGCTTATATGAATTGTCTGATTATTTCACAAAGAACCAGGGTTGAGTTTACCAGAACTATCAAATGGTGTTTCGAAGAGACCGAAATTAGATTTTCTTTATCCGAAAACCACTTCGATCCAACTCAAACCTTTCAAATTGAAGATGGAGCTTTTGAAGTGCAAGGGCTACTAATCCTAAGGGTGATTCCAAAATGGATGTAGTAGTGGTAGTGCCTTATGTTTTGTTAATATCTAGAACGAACTTGAATGGATGAATGCTAGCATTGCATTTCTACTTAGAGGGCGATGTTAGCATTCCAAGTTGGTTGCTATATAAAAAGGAAATTCTAGCTTCAAGCCTCATCAATTGGGAAAATGACAAAAGTAGGGACATGCGGAAGGGCTATGTGGGTCGCTCCCATTTGGGTATGATCATCCGAAGATGTAGTCTCGATAACTCTATGTATGCTTCGAGGCCCATTATGGTTGGTTGATCGCAGCGAAGGGGTGATCATATTAAACGCTATCCAGTAAGGGGTAGGGTAGATCCTGAGTAGCAGAGGTGCAACGTGTTGTAGCCTCCTTTACATTTTATCTAGAGGTGTACGTATTCGGTGGGTAGACCCTTACCCTTTCATAGTTGGAATCCATTCACCAATAATTGCCTTCAAACATGATTGTATACCTATTATGCTAGAATTTAGTATTGTAACAATTTCTGCTATGATTGATATGTATTTGTATTCTACACATTATCATTATATAACTGGATTTTTTGTATTAAGAGGTACATGAAAACCTCAACTCTCAAACTACTCAAAATAAATTGAGTACCGGGTATTTTAAGGGTAAAACACAAATTTTGAGTCAGACATAAAGCCTGGTATGAATAATAATTTACCATCTCAAATCATTTAGATATCTAGTGAGACCACGCCGCTTAGCGGAACGGGTTTTCCCTTCAATAGTATCTGAAAACCTTTATAAAACCATATACTGTGCTCCTGCATCCACAATGGTTAAAGCAATTCAAAACAGTATAATATGATAATATGCAAAACAAATGAATCAATTCTGGATTACCCATCCCAATTCATCTTAGACTATCTTCCTCAATTATAGTTTCTACGATTACTGTTAATCTATTAGTTTTCATGGGCTGACTAATAACCGGTTAAACATTTAAGGACTTCCTGTCCAATTAAATAGTTTTCATGGGATAACTAAGAACCTATTGGTAACTCCAATATATTACTCATATCTTAATTTTCATGGGTTGAATAAGAACCTATTGGTGACCCCAATATCCTTTCTTCTTACCCTAGTTTTCTTCTACTGATTAGGAACCTATTAACATCTGTCAATACTCAATCCGAATATAGTTTTCATGAGCTAACTACAAACCTACTAGACCCTGCCAGTATCCAATCAAAGTTTTCATGGGCTTACTATGAACCTGTCTTTCTGACATCTTCCTTCATACATAGTTTTCATGGGCTAACTATGAACCTATTCGCTCCTGCCAATATCGTTTCCGATACATAGTTTTCAAGGGCTTACTGAGAACCTATTGGCCCCTGCCAATATCTTTCTTTTATATTTTAGCATCCTATATGCTGGTCTTCCTGACCTCCTAGATGCAGTTCTACTTATTCATGAGTTTAATCGATTTATATTCACTACTGGGTTAACCTAGCTGGTTCTTCTACCCTTTATCCAAAAATGCAGTTATGGGTCCTTTTCAAAGTGAATATATTTATATTTGAAGAAGCAAACATAACAATATAGCACTATCACTCCTGTGGGTTCAATATAAAACATGGTTAATCCCTTTGACCTATTATTTTATCAAAGAAAGCTTCTTCTTAAACCCATTACCAAACTCCTTTAATTTAGCCATGGATTTTTCCTTTTAAAAATAGAGTTTGGGTTATAAAACCTTTCGATACCTTTGAAACCTAGCTTTCGACTTTATAGGATGACCACCTTCGAAATCATTCAAAACATTAGGCTCATGCCTTTTAATACTTTAAAATCTACCTTTCGAAACCTTTCTATTATATTAAAGTATTAGCATTTAACTTTAGAAGCATAGCTTCAAAACCAGTTGAAAGTACCCCTTTCAAACCCATTTCGAAAGCATTGGATTTATACTTAAAATATTATTTGGGTCAAAGTTAATATAGGAGAAAGCCACTCATTCGAAACCATCCTTTATCATATGAAAATAATGGGGAAAACTTGATGGCGTCGGCACCATCTCTTTCGAAAGCCCTTTCGAAACCATTACCTTCAAAACCCCTAACCCCTTTCGAAAGATATAGAAAGTGGCTTAAACATATAAAACAAAGTACCCTCTCGAAAGCATCGATATCTTCAACACCATCGAGAGGATAAAGAACGGCAGTACGGTTTCGACAAGGTTAGAACCCTTCTTTCAATACATTCTTTCATAAGTAAGGAACCCAGTCGGAAGCAAACTTAAGTTAATGGCAACCCTTTCGAAACCTTTTTAAAACCACTTTTGAAACCATATGCTTCGACTCCATCGAAGGCTTAAACAAAACAAAGGCAGGTGCTTTTCTTTTAAAAACAAAACAAGGTTTCGACTCCTTCGGAACCTATGCTTACGACACTAAAACTTTCGCCTATCTCTAATCGATTGCGTACCATCATGGCGATACCTTGTGTATTGGTTTCAGTATAGTAGGTTTGGACTAAGATGAAGGCGGAAGCTTCTATGTTGAAAGGTGCTTTCAAAAGTAGGCGGAACAAATATTTTGAGTAAACTTGGTTTAGTTCTTCTTAAAGTAAACTTTTCTCTAACTTACCTGCCACGTGTCAACACTAGGTTGGTTGCCTTAACTTTTTCAAATTATTTTCCAAAAATAATTGCTGCTAATTTAGATGTAAACCAGGTTAAGTTAATCAATTAAGCGCTTCCATTAACCAAAACCCATTTTGCAAATAAGTCCCTCTTTTAAAATAATTTATTCTCCATAGCAAATCACTTTCGAAAAATCCCCAAAAATTCCAAAAATTCACTTTAATCATGTTATCTAACGTATCAAAATTCCAGACCCAAATTCTCAATATATTTTCCAAAATAAGTTTATAAACCCAAATAACCATATTTTCCTACATCCGAAGAGTATATATACAAAATATCTTATTTTTAAATCTTATCCCCTTTATTTGATTCAGATATAGGTCCAAAATAATTTAGGTCTTAAAACCGAGTCGACCAATCCAACCTTTTTACCTAATTGGTCTGGTAAGTAGCTAAGAAGAGTAGGATGTTGATATCCAAACTACATCCTAGAATCTACTTTTTAGTTAGACACTCTGAGGGAAAGACTTTTATTAGTCGACCCAATAACATCAAATTGTTTTTGACTTCCTAGATGTTAAAATCAAAAGACACATTTTAATAAAACCAATTATTAAACCATACTGTTGTAGTAATTTCAATTTTAAATTCATTGATTTATCCACTCTTTATTTGAAATAATTTATTATATTTGAAACTTAGGAGCTAAATACCCGGTTTTTATTTCAAAAATCTTGTTGAATGATAATTTATTTTTAACCCTTAGAAAACCTACATATAGCCTGGGTAACTCAAAAATGATATCAAGGAGCTGGGTACTACTAATAATATCATATATCCATTTACGAAGAAGGCTAATTTAAGGGAAGTGTTTATCATCCGAACACATGTCCTGTAAATTTTAGTCACTATCGAATCACTCGAACTGGTTAATCAAATGAAAAAAAATACTTCTTTCAAATCCCTTTTTGAAACAATATTATATACATATTTCCAACTAAATAGCTTTTAACAAAATATAATTATCATCTACTTGCTTTGGATTCATTCGGATTCGAACTTGTTTGATTGTACAATGAGAAAGAGAGTAATTTACTAAGTGCCCCTTAACATCCACTGAAGCAAACATCCGATTATCACATAGAAGATTATTCCGATCATCAAAACATAGATTGAGACTTATTCCTCAAACTATCCAAAGAAAAATCTTACTCTCAAATTTCCTTTCAAATTATTTATACCTTAAAGTATTTTCAAGTAAGATTATTACTACTTTTCCAAGAATCGTTTGAAAACTTTATCAAAGCCACTGGGATTTAAATTTTCTAAAAAGTCGTCTTATTTCCAAAATATATTTTATAATCCTAATTTATAAAGATCAACTTTTATAAAATCATCTAAAATATTTTTCTTAATAAACACCTTTTATTAAAATCAAATTTTAACCCAACATTATCACCATACGGCTTATAGTCAAACTATGAAACTTAATTCACAAGTTGCTCCATTCAATGTTCCCATAAATTCTATCTACCCATCCTATAATTAAAAGGAAAAAACCTACTAATAGATTAGAAAATAGTCAATTCCCAAAAATGGACGATCATGACTTAATTAAATCCTATATGATTATAATTTAATATTGGGTACTTTTGGCACAGGTCCTTATTAAGGTTCAAAATACACGAAAAGTCCTTTACTAAAATTCAGTGTAAATTAGGTCCCTGTTTTTTATTCACGATTATTGTAGAGCATGATGCAACTTTTCATAAAAGTTGCTGACATTTCCGCAACTTTTCTGTACACTGTGAACGTAGTGTATGAAAGTTGCTGAAATATCAGCACTTATTTATAAAAGTTGCTGACATTTTAGCAACATTTATGTGCACTGTGAACACAGTGTATGAAAGTTGCTGAAATATCAACATTTATTTATAAAAGTTGCTGACAGTTCAGCAATAATTTTTCTTTGTTTCTAAAAAATAGGGACCGGATTTATAATGAAACTTTGACAGGGAAAGTTGCTGAAATATCAGCACTTATTTATAAAAGTTTCTGACATTTCAACAATAATTTTTCTTTGTTTCCAGAAAATAGGGACCGGATTTACAATGAAACTTCTACAGGGATCTGCTTTACAATAAGAAAGTATGATAGGGATGCCTCCCTAATTTCCACTTTAATATTATCAACTCCTAACAACAATAACATCATATATAGCTATTTTTTTTTTAAACCATTCCTTTATATATGAAAATATATATTCGTAGGTAAAATGATTTCATCTTCCATATTTTAAAAAAATATTTTGTCTATTGGACTTGTTCAAGTATTTTGAAAATTCCTATCGATAATGCTGGCCAAACTATCGACCAGAATTCTTAAGCCATTCAATAGATTAAACACCACAGTGTAAAAACATTTCTATGCACTAACAAATATGCGCTCTTATATATAATATACTCTCAAACTTATCCTAGAGTCTCACTTACGCTATCCTTACCGAGTTTACCCCACCCAGGAAAAGGTTCTCGCTTAACCTTGCGCTTTGATACCAAGTGTAACGACCGTTCTTTCTTAAACCTAAAGACGACACTTAATACATCCTCGGTATTCGTGTGCCGATCATTTAAGTGCCCGAAAGATAGTTCATCTAGGGTGAAGAAAGAAAAATAAAGAAAAAAATATAACAAAACTTGACAAGTAATATATAACACGAACAAGTTTTTACAATAAAAGAAATCATCTTTATTAATATACAACATCAGAGACACTAACCTGTTATCAACCTGGACAGTTATAACAGCCTGTCCTTACAATTACTGATATATATGAAACAAACAAAATTCAATGACAACTAACAACGGAAGAAAATAAAATACGTGAGTATGTCTTGGAGAATCCAGCTCGTCTTCTGAAAGCTCCAAGGTGTCCAGCTAAATCTGGGAAAACATGCTCGGACCCGCGCATTATATGAAAATAACACCCGGATTAGTCTGGTAAAACCAGCGTGAGAAATTCAAATCTTAAGGAATTTTGTTTGTTATAACTTGTAAAATCCTTCAAACTCAATGGTATCTCAAAAGAACACGCTACACATAAACAAGGACGGGTGTTTACCATACGACAGCCAAAACATTTTTATATAAAATACAATGCTATAATGATATTGTCTAGAATACAAATACATATTAATCATAGCTGAAATTGTTAAATTATTAAATTCCAGCATAATATGTTTTCAATGAAGTCCGAAGGAACTTATTGGAGAATTAATTCCAACTATGAAAGGGTGGGGGTCTAACCACCGAATCCGTAAACCTCTAGATAAAATGTAGGGGAGGCAATAACACATTGCACCTTTGCTACCAAGGACCGGCCAGACCCCTTCCTAAAAAGCGCAGAATATGATCACCCCTTTGTTGCAATCGAACAGCCATAACGTCGGCCTTGAAAGGTGGAGGGACTTCGGATCATCATCGAATTCACAAAATCAAATCAAAAAATGTGTCTCCTTCTAACTGATTTTTTAACAAGTAGATCATGAAAATTAAGAAAGTTGTCAAAAGAGAAGTTCTTTTTAATTCTTTTCTCCTTAATTATAAAAGAAGAATCACCCAATTTGGATCACTTTTGTGGGAGATATGGTCCAATAAGGAGAGATAGTTTTAGACTTGAAAATCTAGGTCCGAAAATGCTCTTAAAAAATTGAGATTTGGACATGGTTATACTCAAAATTTGAAGACGTGATACAAATGAAAGTTGTAGCTACTGAAATATAATATAGTTTTCGAAAATAAAAAGCTCCATGTGATTAAGAAATAAGAAAGATATGGCAGAAGGAAAAGGAGGCAAAATTGGAGAAATTAGAGAAGTATTTATAAGCAAGAAAATAGTAAATTACCTAAAAAACCTTGGCCCTTTACCCTCCACCTCCTCTTGCCACATCACCATGCCACCTTACCTTCATGTACCTCAGCCTATAAGCTTATCCCCCTCCTTTTTCCTTGTTCCAACATGTTTTTGATGACATGACATGCACTTTTCTTTTTTAAACTTTAAGTATGAATTCTTATTTTCACAAAATGTCACATCAATTTATATACTAACTTAAGTATATATGTATGTATATATATGTATACCATAATATAAACTAACTTATTTACAAATAAATGTACACATGTTATCATTAGCATTCAAAACATTTTCGACAACTTTTAGTCCACAAAAAGTCAAAAATTTGGAAAACGAATTCCCATCACAATTTTCATTTTTCTTCGACCTATATATTTTTTTATACAAATGTTAAAAGCTATCTCACCATTATTATTTAATATTTATAAGAGTTTTATTTTAATTGTAAAATCCATTACTTGAATATTTATAATTAATTAAATATTCCCAAATTAAAGCGGTGAAATTTCAAGTCGATACAGTCTTCACTACTCGAATAGCACATGTATCCCCAATTGGATTCCTGTATCTCAAACAGATCACAAGTCACTATATGGATTCGAGCATCTCGATCATCCACATAGGTTCCATGCATAAGTCCTCTGATGCATGCTAACGTTGTCCTCTCTCTTGGAATAGTCCTCGAGATGGACAGTCCTGAATTATAGCTTCATTTGAAATGTTAATGCCGACTTCTCCCTTGGACTTAATCTTTGGATAGATAGTTCAACTCTATATCATTTCACTTCACAACTGCTTCAACAACATTGATTGCGTATATGGTTTTGAGTTGATTACGGGTTTTAGTCATCTCATATAAGTAGACTCTTTCCACTTACCGAACTCTCCAAAGCATATGATGAATTTTTGGTTAACTCAATTCTGGCTCACTAACAAGTAAGTGAAAGCTAGAGACGTTTTTTACCAATACTCCTCCTCGAGGGTTCTCGTTGGTATGAAATCGCGAAGCCTTTTGATAACTTCTTAAGTCATATTTGGTCTAGTTTGATAGTCGATTAATCGACTATCTAATCAAAAGCAATTTCTTATAGAAATCAATTTTCATATACTTAATGTGTTTTCAACATTCCAAATTAACTATTCCTTGCCTAAGAATGAAGCCAAATAAGTTAGAGCATTGGTTTTATCAAAGCCATAGCTATGTACTTCATTCTTGAATCTCAAAAATAGATAAATCTACCTCGTTGGCTTTTAGTGTAAATAATAGCTAATTACTGATTTCCATAAACAAGTAAGAAATCACATAGATTATCACGTTTCTAACATAACTATTCCTTAGCCAAGTGGGAAGCCAATAGGTCAAAGCTCTATTGCTCATATCACTACTCGAACATCAATCTTAACTTTCAGAAGTAGATAAGCCTTCTTTGTCGGCTTTTAGCATTAAACATAGTAAATTACTTTTCAAACAAGTAATTAAACAATTAACTATTTGGCCATTAAGCAATTACTAACCCCTTTCTAAAAAAAAATTTTACTTTTAAAACCCCTTTAAAATGATAATATATATATATTTATGTGTGTGTGTGTGTACAATAATTTATTTACCAAAACTTTATATGTAAATAAACAAGTCAAAAGATATAAAACAGCCGACACAATTTTTTAAAACTATATATATTTTAAAATGCTTTTTAAAAAATTTATAATATTTATAAGGGGTATTAAAATATTTAGTCTTAGTATGAAAATGTTTAGATTTGAATTCAAAGAGGAAAACAGAAAGATTCGATCATTACAGAGTTGTGCCTACATCTCTGGTATTTATACATGTACAGGTTAATGCACAGATGCACATACACCTGAGAACAGAAAATAGAGTAAACAAATACAGATATCTCAATCAGCCAATATCACTAACATTCTCCCTCAATTCAAACTCTCTCTCTCTTCCTTTTTCTCTTCTGCTACTTTTGTTTTTGCTGGTGCTTCTTCTACATTCAGTTCTTCTCGTAGTTTCAGAAATCGAGTTGACAATAGGGACTTGGTCAATATGTCTGCCTTTTGATAAAACGCTGGAATGTGGTTGATACAAATATCTCCTTTGGCTACTTGTTCTCTCACGAAGTAAAGATCCAACTCAATGTGTTTAGTCCTCGAGTGAAGAATAGGATTTGCTGCTAGAAGAACCGTGCCAGAATTGTCACACCACACTGTTGCTGGTCCTGGTACACTGTCGATTACTTCAGAAAGGAGAGATTTAAGCCACATTATTTCAGACACCACTACTGCTACACTTCGATACTCAGCCTCTGTTGATGATCTTGACACTGTTGTCTGCTTCTTCAACCACCAGGACACAATGTTCTTTCCAACATACATGCAATATCCACTGACTGACCTCCTATCATCCCTATCTGCTGCCCAATCAGCATCAGCGAATGCACTAATTTTCAGTGTTTCAGGGGAATAAAGTTTCAACCCATAGTTCATTGTTCCTACTAAGTATCTAAGCACTCTTTTCACAGTTTTCTAGTGTTCGCTCGTTGGACTTTGCATAAATTGGCAAATCTTGTTCACACTGAAGGATATCTCTGGTCTTGTGATGGTAATGTATTGTAAGGCGCCTACTATACTTCTATAATGATAGGGATCTTCTATGGGATCTCCAGAATGTTTGGTCAACTGTAGATTTGTAATCATGGGTGTGGTTGATGCTTTGGACTTGTCCATTCCTGCCCTTCTTAGTACATTCTGGATGTAATTCGTTTGATTGAGGTGAAGCCCACCATCTTCTATTCTTTTTGCCTCAATTCCAAGAAAGATATTAAGATCCCCAGTTCTTTCAGCCTGAATTGATCATTAAGATACTTTGTAAGTTTTCCTAGCTCATCAATATCACTCCCTGTCAAGATAAAGTCGTCCACATATACAAGGATGTATATAACACTGATGCTTCTTCTTCTAACAAACAGTGAACTGTCAGACTTTGTGGAATTAAAGCCTAACTTCATCAGTGTTCCTTTAAGCTTTTCGAACCATACTCTAGGAGCTTGTTTTAGGCCATATATTGCCTTATTCAGCTTACACACCATTTGATGTCTGTTAATATTTTTAAACCCCTTGGGTTGTTCCATGTACACTTCCTCCTCAAGCTCTCCATTCAAGAAAGCTTTATGAACATCCAGTTGCTTGACTGGCCACTTGTTGTTTAAGGCAATGGAAAGCATCACTCTGATTGTTGCAGGCTTTATTACTGGGGAAAATGTTTCTTTGAAGTCAAATCCTGGTTGCTGTGTGTACCCTTTGGCAAGTAGTCGAGCCTTGTGTTTGGCTATGGTGCCATCTGCATGATACTTCAGCTTGTAAGTCCATCGACACCCTATTGCAGTCTTGTTTCTTCGGAGAGTTACCAAGTTCCATGTATTGTTATTTATTAGTGCTTTGTATTCCTCTTCCATAGCTTCTCTCCACTTAGCATGCTTTACTGCCTGATCATAGCTCACGAGTTCATGTACTACTCCCTGAATGGTGTATATTTTGGGCTTAAATATGCCACTTTTCCCCCTTGTAATCATATGATGCCCATGTTGTTGTACTTCCTCTCTAATTGATGGTTCTTCACATGATTGACTAGTACTGTCTAAAGTGTCATCTTGTATAGGCCACTGATGTGTGTCATTTATATCTCCGCTTCCTTCCTCTTCTATATCATGAGTGTTTGGTATGATGTCTGATTCTGATTGTACATGAGTATCACATTGAACCTGAGTGTCACATCCTTCAGTTACATAGTGATGTTTCTCTTCCATTTCATGTAGTGGTATGGGTCGTATGGATCTCTGTGCATTAGTTACTTTCTAGGTACATTTTATCTTACTCTCTGCAAATGGAAATGTACTTTCATTAAACATCACATGTCTTGATATTATGATTTTTCCTTCTTGTGTTAGGCATTTGTAACCTTTCTAAGTTGATCCATATCCTAGAAATGTACAAGCACTAGATCTGAAATCTAGCTTATGAGAGTTGTAAGGTCTTAATAAAGGAAAACACAAGCAACCAAATACTTTCAACCTCTGATAATCAGGTTTTGTGCCATGTAACATTTCATATGGGCTGCTGTCCCTAAGTACTTTGGTAGGGAGACAATTAATTAGGTGTACTGCAGTGGAGAAGGCTTCAGGCCAGAACTTTAGTGGAAGAGATCCTTGTGCCAAGAGTGTTAAGCCCATCTCAACTATGTGCCTATGCTTCCTCTCTACAATCCCGTTCTGTTGTGAAGTGTGAGAACAAGTATATCTATGAACTATTCCTCTTTCATTGAAAAAATCCTTGAGTGGTTTGAACTCTAATCCTCCATCAGTCTGAAAGACTTTGAGTTTTCTTTCCACTTGCCTTTCCACTTGTATGATGAATTGTTTTACTGCTTCTGTTGCCTCAGATTTGAGCTTCAAGAAGTAGATCCATGTGTGTCTCGTATATGCATCCACAAAAGCAATGTAATATTTATATCCATAGTCTGAATTTAAGGGTGCAGGACCCCATAGGTCACATTCAATCAGTTCAAGTGGACTGTTGTATACAGTTTGTGATTGATTGAACGGTAACCTATGGCTCTTGCCTAGTTGACACAGACTGTAAAAATGAGTTCTCACATTGTTCAAGTGCAACAAATTCTCTTTATTCAATACAACTTTCATTACACTTGTATTTGGATGACCAAGTTTTCTATGCCATACATCATATTCAGTTTCTTTATTATCATCTACATTATTACAACACATCATACTATTGTCAACTTTCCTTCCAGTTTCAAGATTAACTTGTAGAGACCATTTTGCACTTCCCTTTGCAATAGAATGTCCCCATTCGAGTTATCTTTGATCAAACATATATGTGGGTGAAACTCAAAAAAGACTTGATTATCATGTGCAAATTGGGAAACACTAATCAAGTTCTTTTTAATATGAGGAGCTCTCAGTAAATTTCTTAGTAGTAATGTCTTGTTTTTATTGGTAGTAGCAAATTATGTGTGACCAACGTGAGTAATATTAAGCGGTGTACCATTTCCCATATAAATGAGAATTTACCTCTATATGCTGCTCCTCCAAAATTCAAGTTCTGAAGATTATTGGTCACATGATGAGTAGCTCCCGAGTCCGGATACCAAGCTTCATTCTGTATGTCAGCATTATCAGCTAAAGTATTGTGATTCTCATTCTGATGATTGAAGTTCCTTGAATTGAGCCTAGTATCTCCCCGACCCTGGCTTAGGTTGACATTATATAGACCAGATCTGGATGTTCCTTGATTGGGTGACACTTGTTGATTGCCATTGTAGTTTGCTTCGAACCTGAAGTAGCATCGAACAACAATGTGGCCAAGTCTACTACATATTTGACATTTGGGTTGATTGTTGAAGAGCCTTCCTCGTCCTCTTCCTCTGTTGAATGATCTGCCTCTCCCGTATGTTTGACCTCCTCTGCTTCCTTGATTTTCTTGATGGTTGTTTGATGGTGCTTCAGATCTCGGATTTGCTAGTGGGTTCTTGTTCCTTGTATTGCTGGCCAGATTAATGGAAAAT
This sequence comes from Allium fistulosum, assembly GCA_030737815.1. Classification (NCBI taxonomy): domain Eukaryota; kingdom Viridiplantae; phylum Streptophyta; class Magnoliopsida; order Asparagales; family Amaryllidaceae; genus Allium; species Allium fistulosum. The sequence continues at coordinate 412,846,263 of CM060907.1, read as the reverse complement.
TCTGATGTTGCATTGTTTTTATGTTCAAGTTTTCCTTCATGTGCAAGAAGAACAGAACTGACATATTGAACTGAGGGTGTAATCTCTTGTGATGTTATTACAGCAACAATCGCTTCGAATTCGTCTCCCAGTCCATTGAGAATATTAAGAACATGTTCAGCTTCATTTACTTTGTGTCCTGAGGACTCAAGGAGATCGCATAAGTTTTTGATCTTGCTCAAATACTCTCGAATATTCAAGTTGTCCTTTCTGATGTTTTGTAACTGCCTCTTGTAACTCATTATTCTTGCCGCTGCTTGTGAATTAAAGCTTTGATGAATTGCATTCCACACTTCTAGTGATGTCTTACATCCGATCACTGATGATAGAAGATTAGGGCTAATCGATGACAAGATCCAAGAACACAACAAGCTATCCTGTCTGGAGTATATCAGGAATTCGTTGTTTGAGACTGATTGCCCTTCTGGATTAAGTATGAGTTGTGTAGGACTAATATTTGTCGGATCTATAAATTTATGCAGACCGTAGCCCTTGATCGCCATTTCAATTTGAAATTTCCATAAGAGGAAATTGTTCTCATCTAGAGTTACTGTAATCAGTTGTGTTTGAGGGTTGATGATTGACTTCAGTGATTCCTCAAACGTTTTTGCTGTCGAATTGGCTACTGCATTAGTGACATTGGTTGTGCTTTCTCCAGATTGTGGATCATCATCTTGAGCCATTGATTAGATTCAGATCTAAGATGGAGACTGGAAATGGAAGACGAAGTAATCTGATTTAATTCGATTAAGGTTCAATTTATTTTGAGGAATTGATTTGAGTGACTGAGTTGAATGATCGAATCTAGATCTGGATCATGAAATGCCATTTGGCGATTGCGCTCTGATACTATGAAAATGTTTAGATTTGAATTCAAAGAGGAAAACAGAAAGATTCGATCATTACAGAGTTGTGCCTACATCTCTGGTATTTATACATGTATAGGTTAGTGCACAGATGCACATACACCTGAGAACAGAAAATATAGTAAACAAATACAGATATCTCAATCAGCCAATATCACTAACAGAGTATTACTTAAAAATAATAAGTTTATAGTTTCCTTAAAAACATAGAAAAACAAGTTTTTATTATAAAATCCTTTTTTGGAAATTATTAACTACTTCTTAAAAATTCATAAATATCTAAAACTGCTTTTGAAATACTTTAATATGAGCTAAAAAACACTTGAAAAAAGAATGAAACAAAATAATTAAATTTAAGTTTGTTTTCCATCTTGTAAGTCCAAAAACATGGCTAAATGGGACGGTTTTGCACAAGTGAAGTTTTGGCCAAATTTTTAGATTTTACTTAACTTTTTCCCATCCAGGCTATTTATAGCAATAAAAACACAAGTAAAATATTATAAATATGGTGAGAAACCACTATGGATCTCTCTACAAAGTTGCATAGAAATTGCCAAAAACAAGGCAATTCACAAGTGCATCCATAACAACTATGGCTATAAGTGCACATTCAAATCCAAGTCGGATCTACACCAAAGTCCATCTATAACCCATGTGCTTTCTTCCAGGCACTTGTCACAAGTCATATATGTTGGTTCATGTCCATTCCAAGTCCATATATTGGATCACATATGCATCTTGTTTTCAAAACAAGAATCAAACTAATGTTTTTAACAATGTCAATAACAATTCAACAACATGAACACAATTAAGCCCAAACAATATGGGTTATATTTTCTATTCAAAGAGGTGGGTTAACTCATCTTTTACCTCACAAACAATGAAGATCCAAGCAAACAAGACCAAACCTAACCTTGCATACACCTTCTTCTTCCTGCCTACTCCTTGTTTCACTTACCTTTTGCCTTCCCTCCAACTTAATTGCTCATCGCCTTTTAGAATAGGAAGAGATGTGCTTAAAATTTTCAACCTATAACTAGGTGGATGGTGTTATAATATTCCACTAAGGCTTTATTCAAAATTTGAGTTGATTTGACTAAGATTTGCAATTATTTTCTTTAGGACATTAGAGAAGAAGTCATGAAAATAACTTCTATTTTCTTTGTGAATTTGTGATTTATTATCTATGGTATGCCTCTCCTTATATAGGCACAAGAATGGTGTTGCTTAGCCTTGCTCTTACCCCCCTCCCCCATTGTACCATAGAAGACTCACCTCTCATCACTTCTCCTTTACATCACACCTACATTATGCTAATTACACTTATACCCCTCTTATGATGATATCTCTTATTCTAATAGAAGCCTTTAGGATGTTACATGCTTTATTAAGAGGTGTCTCTGTGTTAATTATTCCCTAATGTATTTTTTTGATCATTGGACAAGTGACTATGAATTCGATTAACATATATCGATCAAAAAGCTGTTTACCGATAAACTGATTTTTGGTCATATTATTGAATTTTCGTCAAAGAATATATCTTTGTAAACAATTTTCAAAAAAAAGTTTATTCTCATTATTCATTAATTAAATAATGTCTATCATAGCTATAAAATCATATTTAAAACACTTAAATAAATTTTAGAAGTTTCGATATTCGAAGATAAAGCGTTCGAATTTCTTGATCGTTACAAGCAAGAATAAATAAGAGGTCGAATTTAAGATGTCGTCGGTAGCAAAAAACTTACTCAACATTTGTAAAGTATCCATGTTTCTTAATTTAAGGTATATTAACAAAAAAAATCTTCTTACACTCTCCATTGATCGAGCAAAGCATATATGGGTGGGTATTTGGTTATACTACTAAAGAGTATAATAATTGATACTCGCTTATGAAAAATAAATTATTGAAGAATTTCGCTAGGAATTTAATTGGCAATGTTTTAAAATTTTCGCTAAAAAGGCAATTAAATATGAGTAACTAATATGAAGATTCATGACATATACAGAATCACAAGTTTGAAATTTTACACTAACATGACATTTCCCCAATGAATTTATAAATTGAAGTAATAAGTAAATTGGACATCTAGAATGTCACTTACCCAAAACTACAATAACTTATATGTTAGTAAATCGAAATTTTACACTCAAAGGAATAAAAATATTTACCATTAATTTTCCCAAGTTGAATAAGTTAGTAAATAAAATATTAAGTTTAATTATAAATATTTTACACGACCGACTATTTATATTCTATTGAACTATAAAGGGTTGTTAATGATTTTTTACCTTATATATAATTTAAAGTATGTACTGGTTCATAAGATGTTATTTGTTATATAAGTATACAAGAATTGTTAATAAGATATCGAAGGACGAATATGTTTTTAATTCATTGATAATGTCCTAAGTTGAGTATGTGGCCTTCATAAAAAATATAGATGATGTGGTAGACGCAAAAACTTAAGATCTGTATTGAGATTATTAGGAAGTAAAATTGGTCATTACAACCGAACATAAATCATAATAAAGGGGCAAGGAATGATAAGTGGAATAGAATATAAAAAGGAAAGAAATAATATTATAATTATGTATTTAGTATGAACTGTGTAAGAGTATAGCAAGGAGAAAACATGCTAAATGTGAAAGTGTATGTTATGCTTGAATAACACATCTTGGGATGTAAATAGAACTGATAACTAAATGGATGCACGTACATGTTTGTAAAATGATGGAAAGTGGAAATATATAACTAGATAGATGTTTCGAAGTGTATAATAAAACCCAAAAAATTTGTAATTTAAAATTTAGAAAACTAGACATTTGAATGTTTAATAAGATAATCAAATTAGTAGTTTAAATGTATATGTTGTAAAAACGTTGAACAAAAACCACAAAGGACTGGTATAAGTGGAAGTGATGTATATGCTGGGAACGATATAAACACGTGTACGTATAGAGTAGTCTAGAAGTTGATGGTTGTTTTGAATAAACATCGATAGAAAGAACTTTATAAATAAGCCTAATGGCGTGTAAATATTGTAAAGTACTTTAGCAGGAGCTGGGTATGCTAATATTTCACGCATATTAAATTGTTTATTTTAGTAGGGTGTGTTTTTTAAAACACATTGCCGGTAGTGGGGAATGCTAATATTTCATGCATATCCATTTTATATAATCGGCAGAATGATATTGTTAGAAATGTTATAGATTTGGTTAATGATAGAAATGCACTTAGTATGCATACAAGAATAGTTTTATTTCTTGTTGTGAATACAAACTACCTTAATTTAATATAGATGGTTGTGTCGTGTGGTGGTTCTTTGGTACTGTAAAAATCAAAAGCCAATAATTGGTATATTCTTTTGTACTTTGTGCATCGGTCGGATGCTCAAGAATATGACAAAGTATGATATTTTATGTACTAGGTTGATGGTATGTTCTTTAGGTAAATTGTATGGATGCAACTCTTTTATGGGTGAAGAATGTAGCAACCCATAAATTCTACACAATCAATATTAAATCAACTATGATAGATTTTTATTGAAAGTTTTATTAGGTTTTGTATTCATAACCGTTGCGTAGATTTTTTTGAGATGATCGGTTTGAACTACGACTTCGTTATACTAGGTGTTATGGTTTAGTAGATATTTATTTGAGATATGCACCTCCAATTATTGATTGTCAATGTTCTAATTTTGAAAGTGTATAATCGTTTACCATAGTTGGTTTAGAGAGTTGACTTGAATTAGAGTGGTCAACGATCCAACAAAACATTTTTACCTTCTTTTGGAAACTTACATAAAGGTATGTGTCCATTTAGAAAAATATATTTATCTATCCATGTGGATATAAGCCACAAGTGATGATGCCTTATGTTGTGAGTGTCATTCCAATCAAGCAAAGTGGAGGATTGTAGCTAGTGTGGGTAAATGGTTGCTTGGTGACTTTTTAGTTCCTACTTGTGCCTTTTGAAGCCTTGGTCAGCTTATGCTACATGTTTTCAGTTGGAACATTTCTTTTTTGTGACATGTGGCCTTTGCACATTTAGGGAATATTTTGGTTGTAATAGGAATCCTAAATGATCTACTTGTGAAAGCAAGCTTGGTTTTTCACTCAATGTATAGTGATCTTTTTGGTCGAGATTATGGGGTATGTCCCTTGTATGTCATTGTGTATTAACACCTGTCATGGTGTTTATAATAGTGTTGGAAATCATCCAGAAATATAAGCGTTTGTTTTAAACAAAGTTGTGCAGCCGTTGAGGTGCCTTCACATCACCTCTGAAATGATTGTCGTAAAAGTGGTTTGACCACTATAATACGATTTAGTTGTGCAAAATAATAATATTTTATTTTTCCTGTCAAAAAGATAAGGAGAAAAGGTAGACTAAATTGTATAGTGAAAATATATACATACACACAAACACATATGGAACTAATCTAATGTAAAAAAATATAAATTTGGTAAATTTGCGAAAAGTTAAAATATATAAATTGCAGATAAACAAATTATCTAGGTATGTATACTATAAGATGAATATACTCCCTGTAATATGATAGTTGAGTTTATATATATATATATATATAATATATATAATCTTTTCGTATTTATTTGCATATATTATGCAAAAATAATTATGTTTATTAGCAACTAAAAGTGCATTCATTGACATAGTGATAAAATTAATCTTTTTATTTCGGGAAATTAATTTCATGTGGATATTGGAAATTGATCTTCTACATTTAAAAGGTTATGTTCAAATAAACTAAAAAGCCATTTATATGTTACCTTTTTTATATTGTAATTTTAAATTTCCTCTGTCCTTCCCCTACCTATTTGGTAACTATGCAATGAGAAGAAATATATAAATTACGGTTATATGAGCTAAGTGTATATAATAAACACACAATACGACAAACATAATCCTTCTAACTTGATTGTTGAATTTATATGTATAATTTGTTTGTATATTAGTTTCATATATTACTAGAAACTAATTATATTTATTATCAATTAATAACGCCCATTTATTGACACAGAGAGAAATTAATCTTATTATTTTGGGAGATTAATTTCACGTAGTTACTGGAATTTGGTTCTCTGCTTTTAAAAGGAAACTTTGGACAAGTTAAAAACATGTTCATAACTTATCCTTTTTAAATGGTAAATTTAAATTTTCTCTGCCCTTCCCCTTATGGGGGCACTCGAAAATAAATTAAGAAGGTTGAGGAGAGAGAAAGTCAACTTTTGGAGCCACTACATAATTTCTTCTCACCCTCTACTTTCTTATCCCTATATATTATTATTTCTTATCACTTTGAGACCTTCATCAAAACCTTAGTCTATTCATAGCTTCCAACTCTTGTTTAACTATTGCAAAGCTAAAAAGTTTTATTTAGAAAATGAAACGGAGGTTTATTCCCTATAATATTATAATCTTATTGGTACTCATACTAAAACCATTGAGATTATCGGTTCAGTCATTACAATGTTAGATCTACAAGCGGAAGCGGTAATTCAATAAAAAAATAAGGGTAGGTATTCATTCAATAATGTATACAACTAGATTTTTTGAAGCGATTTGAATGGTGATGGAAGGAAAAATGCCATTCTTCATTTAATCAAAAAATGGCTCGGTTATTCTTCATTTGAGGTGAGTACTTATGTATCCTTTTTAGATAGTTTGATTTTTTTTTATAAATGAGATTTGTTATTTGAAATTAAGATTTTTTGCACGAACAATATTTTAAAATGTCTAAATAGAAGAAATTTGTTATTTGATTTTATTGGACATGAGATTTATATAGTATAATTGATTTTTTTGTTGGATTTACATTATTAGTTTTTGGTAAGACATGATTTATATATAAACAAGATTTATTACTTAAGCAACAGAATATTCATGACCAATGTTTTAGAAAATTTGCATACGAGACTTATTCTTGAATGATGATTTCATTGATCTAAAAATGTTGTTTTATTGCTTAATCTAGTTTAAATATATAAATAGATTTGATCATATCATTATTTTTTGTGATGGATTATAATAAAAAGACTAAAAATTGCCGCTAATAAGGAGAGTAACTTAGTCATAGATTTCCTTAACAAAATAATGGTGTATGTTAAGTGATTTTGGTGTATAAATTGAATTTGCCTATCAGAAATTATGAAATAATAACATACTACATTGGACATAAAGTTATAACGCCTATTACATGTTCATGACTTGATTATTATTGTTATAGACCTGCCAATTCATAGACGATCACCATATGTTATCATTTGAATCAGTAATCACTTTTTATTGCTATTATGTGATGGTATACATATGGTTATTGAGTTTTACCAAATATTTCTGCTTTTGTTTGTTGGTATAATAGATAGTTATTATCATTGCATGATGTGTGACTATAATAATTTTTGTTTTTGCCCCATTGCATATGAAACAAAAAGTAGTATAATGATGCTTTTTACGTCAATTGCAAAAAATAAACTCCACCATTTATTCTACAAGTATAAATTTTGAAGCATGGAAGGTTATTTGATGTTTTTCTTCCTATGTGATATGACTCCAAAATAATAGGTCTAAAATACATTTCTAATATATTTGGTGAGTTAATGAAATAATATTGAAAACAATTCACATATATTTAGCTTCCATAGTTTACCTCCAAATTTGTTGACCATGCATAAAACATCACAATGTGGTTAAAATCACAAATATACTCAGATACATATATAGTGCCCCTCTATGTACATAGTATATTTTTTCTTTTTTATGTTGGCTTGATTTTTAGTGAATGGACTTTAGGTTCATTTGAGATATCCATTTGTACTTATTTAAGAAATTCATATGCGGAAAATAAGAATTATTAAATCGAATATTAATTTTCCATGCACAACAAATTTCAGATGATTATCCAAATAGACGGATAATAGTTAAACCATATTTTTCCAATACATACACACAAATTTACCGAGCATCACCAAGATAGATATAGGGATAAATAACTAAGGAAGTTTAGAATTATTAAAGAATAAGTCTAGTAATATTTTAATAATTTAGTTAGCTTGTTGATTCGCTGTTTGTGTCTGTAGTAAATGATTGTAGCTATCATTTCAAGTATAAGTTTTCATATAACATTTTGTTAGTCAATCACATTTTTGCATCCAACAATGTTATAATGATTAGTTAATGGTTGGTTTAAACATACGATAATTGGCGAAAACTTTAATAATTTAGTATGGTCAATCATAATATTTATGAGTTATATTACTAATTTTAAGGAAAATTTATCTTATAGGTTGATGATGAGGTAATATATCAATTAAAATAATAAAGTTGTTATATTGCACATGTTGTTGTGGATATGGTGTCAAGGAAGGAGATAGATATGTTGACCATATTGAGTTGGGGATGTGGATGGATATGATGTTGGATATTTAGAGGGGAGAAATTGAAATGGAGGTCGATATTGTGGAGGTGGTCCTGGAGATGGATTTGATATGGTGCGTGGAGAGGAGATGGAGTATTGGACTATATGGAGGAGGGAGAGTGGATGAATATGTAGGTGGGTATGTTGGAGGAAATGATTGAGATAGATTTGGACATTGAGAGTCTGAGGTTTTGGTGATTGAGGTTTATATAATGATAATTGATATGGAGATATAATTTATATGGTTGATGAGGAGGTGATATATATATATATATATATATATATATAAAAGTGAACACAATGAATTGTCCAATGTTTGATTCATGCTATTTATGCTTAAGTAACAAACACATATCCAAGTTTTAGAAATTCTGTACGTATTTTTAATCTTTATTACATTTGATCTTGAAAATGATAAAAAATAAAGAGTTATGGAAGCTCAGATTGATCCCTAAAGTAAATCACTTGAGTTTCTAATGCATGGCTAAGTGTACCAATGCCAACCCACTGATAAAAGTAGCAAAGAAAACTAAACTTTCCATGTTGTAGAAATCCTATATGGAAAGTATGATTTTCTTTACTACTTGACCAGAAGGTTCGTGTCGGTTCACTCACCAAAGTATCAGTCCCTTAAGTAAGACACTTCAGGAAACATTATAAGTCTATAGGACTCTTTATTTTCTTTATCATTTACCAAATCAGACGCAAATGAAGATTAGAAAATATTTATCTAATTTTTTAAATGTCAAACAAGTGTTTGTTACCATAATGTGCTTAGAATGACTCTATCATTGCATAGTCCACCGTATCCACTACCATATACATCGCCTCATCATCTTGTATATACATCTACATCTCTATAACAAATATTGTTGCATCAACATCCGTCTCTATAGCCACCTCCTTAACCATGTCCAATTTCATCTCAATCAACTACTCACACATATCCACCTCCATATCCATCCACTCCCCTTCCCCATGTAGTCCAAAATCTCCATCTCCACCCCACACAACATATCAACATCCATCTCCACAACCTCCTTACCTACAATGTTAAACTCAAATTCAATCAGCTACTACACAATATCCACTTTCCTATCCATCTACTCCAACTCCTTCATATTGTCCAACATATCCATATCTTACCCACATACCATATCCACAACAATATGTGCAATATTAAAACTATACTATTTTTAAAATAATAAATATTCGTGTAATCAGCCTATAATATAATTTTTCCCTCAAAATTTGTTATATATTTTATGACTTCCTTACTATGATTAAACCATGGTAAACTATTTGTGTTTTAACAAGTTTTCATATGCTTTCACTAAAAATTAATAAGTTCTTATAACTTTTTTGGGTGTAGAAATATGATTGACTGAAAAAATGTTGCTTGACAATGTATAGTTGAAATGATTTTGATAATCATTTATTTATTACATAGAAAATAAGGGATCGACAAATTTATCAAATTTTAAAATATTACAAAAGATATTCTTCATTAATTTTAATCTGTGTTTTCTATTAATCTCAATAAGTGTCCTCTTATGCTTAATTCTATCGTTATGTGCTTAGGACATTTGTCTAAACGATAATCCATCTATCTATATGATCATCTGAAATTTGTAATGAATGGAAAATTAAATCAACAACCTAAAATATATTTGAAAATTCATATTATCCACATATAAATTTGTTATGAGGGTTAAAAGAGATGTCTCAAATGAAAGCATAGTCCAAGCACCAAAAATCAAGCAACTAAAAAGAAAATAAGAAATATATACAATGTACATAGAGGAAAACTGTATATGTAACGAAATACAAACACACACATATAAACACACGCACACATAGATACACACACAATGTATGCAAATAAGTACTAATACACTCGCGCGCACGGGCGCACACACACACATGTGTGTGTGTGTGTTAGTACTTAAGTGCATACATTGTGTGTGTATCTATGTGTGCGTGTGTTTGTATGTGTGTGTTTATACGTACACGCACACACATATATGTATGATTGTGTGTATATGCTGCTCAATGACGTTATGATGTAGATTTAATTGGAACGAATTGATTGGTTAATAAATGCATCTATGAGATCTAGTTAAATTGCATATTTGGAATATTATTTTAACTACATATGTTAAAATGGCAAAAGTAAGTCTTAGTTTTAACATCTATGATTTGAAATTAAAATTTTATTACTAGTTAGAGTCCTCAAAAACTTTTATCTTGATTTGAAGATATTCTAAGATTACTTAAAAAATCAATTTAAACTTTTTAATTATATCTTTGTATGATAACAACGAATCATCGATACTTTATTTATATTAAAAAAGGTTAAAATTTCTAAAAACATAAATTTCAAAAAATTGATTTTTACATCTACAAAAGCTTTTAATTAGAAAGATGTTAAATTTTTTTGGTCTAAGCATGTAAACTCTTTGTCAGTAGGATGTTTCTGCCAAAAGTATTATAATTTGAATAAAAATATTTAAAAAAGCATGAAGAATTAAAATGCATGTTAGAATAATGGTTGGTAATAAAGCAAATAATTAGGCTGTAACGACTTGGAAATTTATCGCTTTGTTTTGTTAATATTTGATAAATTTTAAATATTTAAGTCGTATTTTTTAATGGTTAAATAACCCTCTTTTAATTAATAATAAGTAATGATACTAGATTGATTTTGGATGTTTGTTTAAAAAATTGGTAGTTTGATGAAAAATTGAAAATGTGATCGATTCTTTTTTTTGGATTTTCTAATTTTTGTCAAACAAAAGTTATCGCAACATTGTTGCACACATATGTACACTTTTGTAACATACACTTATACTTATAATAAGTGATTTAATAAAGTGAAAAAGAATTAATAAAAGTAAGTGTGATTAAAGTGTTTAATAAATAAATTAATTAAGCTTAATAAATTAAGAAAAACTTTTCTTTCTTATTTTAAGTGCATTAGTATATAAATTTGTGTGCTTCATTTTGAGATGTGATGGAAATACTTTATCACATGGAGGAAGCTTAGCATGAAAGGAAAAGTATGAGTATTTTAGTGAATTGGGTTAAGGGTATGTGATGTAAATTGCCACCTTTTGAAAATCTATATAAGGTCCTCCTATTACTTCATTTTATTCACTTTACTTCATTTTTCAGTTTTTCTCTCTTATCCATCTTTCTCTCTCTCAGTTCTTCTTCTTTACCACTTCTTCTCTAAAAAGAAATCACTTTAAAAATATCCCTTTTCTTCTCTAAAATCTTAAACAAGCCTAGAATAGTATAATTCATATTCTCACTGCCTTAAAAATACCAAAGTTCAAACCTAAAATCCGAAGATGGCCCAGGGCCATGAGCATGTAAGGGAGCTAAGTAGGGTTGCGTGAGAATAGAGGGGGAAAGGAGGGGTTTTTAAAGGTCAAGCGAGGTGAAAGGAAGGAACCTGCGTTGTTTCTAAGTCGAGGGTGGTCATGGTAGACTTTGGTTTGAGTCAATGCTTGTTAGAAAGTGAGATATCTCACTTAAAAATAGGTTTAAATGAGGATGTTCATGTTGTAATAATTTATATTAACTTATTTGTGTACATTCCTTGTTTGGATTTTATTCCCACTCGAAAGCGGGACGAATAAGTAACCATTGTTTTGTAGGAGACTAAAGCAAAGAAAAGGAAGTCGTTGTGTCCTCGTAGCAAATAGGCCACTGTGGAAGCACTTCAAAAGATAGAATTTGTAGAGGGATGCAAAAGGGTTCCTTTTCTTGTCGATTGTTATTTACAGTTATTATTACTCTAAAATAGCATGTGACTGTTGCTTAGTTATGGTCAATCTAATTTTTGGTTTTATTATGACATTAAAATCCCGTGTTTGCTTTTAAGCGATTTACCACTTGTTTTCTAAATGTATTTTGAAACATTTTCCGAACTTCAATATTATTTTCAAACCTTTTTACAAAGGAATTAAAGTGGTTTAAAATATAAAAAGAAAATGGAGTTTAAAAGTAATATGATTAATAAAACAATTTTTAAATGTTGCTATGGTCCATAGCAGTTTGGAAATCTATCTTTTGGTAAAGTAAAAGAGTTATCTACTTTAGATATTTCGTAAATTCTTTTTGAACCTGTTTTATGAAAGCTATATAAGTATTTTAAAGTGAGTTAAATGATTTAAATATATTTTAAAAAATTTACTTAGTTTTTAAAATAAGAGGTTTAAATTTTAATCGTTAGTTTCGAAAGTAAATTTCTGTTAAAAGCAACCTTATTTTAGGGGATGTTTTTAGAATACAAGTTTCAAATTATGTTTTAAAGAGTTTTAAAATGATTTTAAAAGACGAGGAAGCATGGGTTTCAACACTATTGTTGTATTAAATGTTTCTAATAAAAGGGGAAGAGATTATGGACTATAACATTGTTGTTATTTTAAATAGTCTCAGGAAATTAAAAAGAATGTTTGGTTTATAACACTTGGTTTTTATTAATAACTTGTTTTTTTATATAAATAAAAATCTTATCTTTTAAAATTAGGTTTTGGTTTGAATAAATGAGTTTGGAAATTTTTCCTAGGAACTAGCTTAAAATCAAAGACTAGTAGTATGTTTATGGAATTGGTTTTCAGATTATTTAAAAAGACTTTGTTTTATGCAAGGGATTTCTTTATCGGTACAATTAACTAACATAAAAAAAAATGATAAGCAGTGCTAAAAAGTTAACTAGTTTTTTGAAAGTAAGTCATCTTATATTTAGCACTAATGCACGATGAGTGGATTTTCCTCTATCTATGAGATCTAGAATCAGAGTGTTTTAACTAAAGCATGGCTAGGTTCAACTAGTGCCCTGAGTTACCTGGCTTCGATTCTAGGTGAGGGATAGAAAATTCGAATTGTCGGATGTGTCATAAGTATATAGACGAGCGGGATGCCCTAAAGACCCGACGTATTTTATTTTCCACTGCATTTTTTCGTTCATATTTATCAGCATTTGTAAGGACAAGCTATTATAACTGTCTAGGGTGATGATAGATTAGACTATGTTTTGCTGTTTGAATCTTAAATTTTCCATGTAAAGACCACTTGGATATTATATATTATTCATCACGATGCAAGATTATATTATGTATTTTCTATTCTTTCACCCAACAATCTATCATTCTATCACCTTGATGTATGACACGTGAATAACGTGAATGTATTAATGTCGACTTTTGTGGGTCAAAAAGGCAGGTCATTACTAGGACTTAACTTATAAGCAAATATAAAAGTGGACTTTTAATCAGTTAAACTTACTAACAAGAACTTGTTATCCATAGCACCTTTTACTGTTTCGATTCTAATCTAGTAATATGCATTCTTTTATATCTTAATAAAATGATTCTCCCTGTGATTTCATATTTAAATGCCTAAAACAATAGTCCTAATTTGAAAGAAATGTCAAAATTTATTATTGTAAAGTGCATCAGTTTTAGTCTCCCAGAATTTCTGATTACATAACAGATGAATACGTATAGCATTCCCTTTATTCAATCACCCAATATTATTATTTAAGCACTAAGCTTTCATGTAAATGAATATCATGAAAATTGCTGTTTCGGTGTTTTTTAATATTGCTTTTAAAATTATTAAAATGAATTTTATCAATCTTTGTGTTACATTAACAAGCATTTCATGATTATTAAAGAAAATATTATTAATGATCTATTTACCTTATGTAGAATTTATTACTGATTAAAAATTAAAGAAGAATCAATAAAAATTATATAGGAAGAAATTGTAAATGGTATACTTAAGAGGTGGTGAGATAAGTTTAAATATGAAAACAAGCTCAAAGGAAATATTTCTCCCTTGAACATTTGTTCCTTTTTATATTTTTTCCTTTGTTATTCACTTTCCATATCCAAATTATTTCTCTTTTTAGCAACTATCATTGAGATTTAGAAAATAATGAATATATGATACCACAAGCAATTCACTCAATAATTTGGAGTAAATCTTAAAATTTTTAATTTTTCCTAATAATCCTTATATACACGCATATATGATATGTGTGTGTGCGTCTTTATATATATATTTATCCACTAATTTTGTTAAAACAAATTATTTCAAACCTACCAAGTGCTACATATTCAAATCAAGATATTGAAATGTTGAATTTTTTAGAATATAAAAGCATATTCATTTAGGATTTTAACTAATTTTTAATTTAAAAAATGAACTAACTATCTCAAATGTATTTATGTGTTTGTATCTCTATATTTTCTTCAAATGTAGAAGTAAATATTGTATGAACCTATAAATTTATAATATTTAATAGTCGTTTACAAAATGAAAATCCATATTTCTAACTTCTAACAAACTACTAAAAACCATCAATTTTAATAAATTAGGCCTCGTTAGGATTGTCATTTTTAGCTTCAGATTTTTGTCCAAACAAATAAGTAAAGATGCATGTGGTTTTTGAAAAATAACTAATTTGCAAAATTATGTTAATATATAAAATAGTAAACAATTTTTCAATGTTTTGGGAAATAAAAAAAGCATATGAAACTATACATTCCTCGCCATCCCCCATCCCCTTCGTTGTCTCACTGTCCTTCCATTTGCCCTCAATCGTTGTCCACTTTTACCTATTCTATAATGAATTTTAAAAATAAAAAAAATACTCAAAATAAAACAAACTAGATCCCATTTCCAAGCATGAATAGATAAAAAAAATTTGCTAAATTATTGGCCTGATCAAATAGTTGTCATACCATAAAATGCTTAATATTAGAATAAAGAAAGTAGATGGGAATAGGGAAATTAAAGAAGATGAAAGGGATTTAAGTATTTTGAGAGAAAATAAATGAAATCAAAAAGATGATATATAATATATAGAAGATAAAGTGATGAAGAAGCAATATTGTTATATAATGTTATTAATGCAAGTGAGTGGTTTCAAAATTAAAGGGATACAAAATGCAACAGTGTTCTCCTTTTGTAATGACCCGGGTTTTCAGACCAGTCAAAATCGCTGAAAAACCCGTCTGTTCTAAAACTACAAATGAAAACTACCAACTTAATACATAATATTTGATAAATATTCAACACTATTAAATGTATAGGATAAAATTGAAATTGTATAATTTATTAGAGTAATCAATTTAATCTACTAGGTGTGCTTTAATACATACCAAATATAGATACAAATAACTAACACTACAAAATTATAATGAGAGAAACATCAAAAGCTATTTCTACAAAATCAATAAACATGTCAAATGCGTAATAAAATAGTAAGCAGAAAAGAGATGTTAACCATAAAATTCACTTAAGAATAAAGGCCTGAAAGAAGGCTCATGAAAAGTGCTCCACTCCATAAGAATTCAAGACAAATATTTGGTCATAATGCAAAAAAAATATTGTTTCGAAGACATTAAGATAGCTTTCGAAGAGGTTAAGATGGTTTCATAAGTAACAGATGCACCTATAAGTGCCAAGTGAAACAAGATCTTTCGAAGGAGTGGAAAAGAAGACAAAGCTACCCTTCCACCTCATCTGGGCCTTTTGATGCAGTCAAATTCCTATATATGAGAGATCCTTGTATGGGTTCGAAACACATTTCAAATGTATTGGAAAACAGTCCCATGCATAAGAACCAAACCATATGAAATTGTTGGTTTTGCCATTATCAATTTTCCACTTAAAGACATTTTTCCAATATTGACGCAGCAGCGGATAACAGAAATGATGAATCGGTGAAAGTAGCGATTGTGGAATAGAAGATACCGAATGGCCCAAATCCGTTGATCCAAAGATACCGAATTTTAGCTATCTCAAACACGTTGATCGCGCACGATACCGTGTTTAAAGATCTACGATTCTTCGTACGTTGATCTAGCGAACTAGATACCGTGAATCGGCTTCAGCGATCGTTGATTCAAGCGCACTTGAATACAGAAGGTGGAGATAGGAGATCACACTCAACTACCAATTGAAGAAGTGGCACAAAGCACACAAACAAATTTTATTCAAAATCAACTAACTGTTACAAATGATACCACTTGCCTATTTATAGGCTTACAACACACAACACAAAACTATACAACACATAGGTCGTTCACGACCTAACAACCTTTCGTTCAATAGATTTCGTTGGTTGAAACTCATCAACTTCATCTTTATCAAACTTTGATGATTGACAACAATCGACTTCATCTTCCACATCAACAAGTTCCTTTAAAGACAACAAAGTCTTTA
This sequence comes from Allium fistulosum, assembly GCA_030737815.1. Classification (NCBI taxonomy): domain Eukaryota; kingdom Viridiplantae; phylum Streptophyta; class Magnoliopsida; order Asparagales; family Amaryllidaceae; genus Allium; species Allium fistulosum. The sequence continues at coordinate 412,829,672 of CM060907.1, read as the reverse complement.
GCTCCTCGATTTCCTCCAATTTGTTTTCACTCTGTTGACGCTTCTTAGGAACCAAAACGATTCGTGTATCCTCGAACATAAAACTGTAGTTGTTTGTGCGTCCATCATGTTGCACAGCTCTATCGTATTGCCATGGCCTTCCCAACAACAAATGGCAAACATCCATATCAACTACATCACACCAAATTTCGTCTTTGTATTTCTTCCCAATGGAAAAATTAACACACGCTCTTCGATTGACCTTCACTTCCCCTCCTTTCCTCAACCAAGCTAATTTGTAGGGGTGTGGATGCTTTTCTGTTTTCAATGACAACTTCTTCACAACTTCTGAAGAAATGATATTATCACAGCTTCCTGCATCGATGATAAATTTACAAACCCTTCCAAAGATCATGCACGTTGACTGGAAAATGTTACTCCTCAACCAACTTGAATCATCCTCTTGCTTTGGTGTCAAACATGATCTTCTCATCAACAAACTACAACCCTCATCTCCAGACAATAATTCTTCCTCTTCAACAAGTATTGAATTGACACACTCTACATCTGCATCTTCATGCTCAATCCCCGCAATCATTGCCCGCTTCTTTGGCTTTGTACATTCATTGCTTTTATGGCCAAACTTTTGACAATTAAAACATTTGAGATTACTATTGGCCTTTGCTTTGCTGGCTTCATTCATAATCGGTTTACTGATGACTTTGGAAACATCCACACTGCTACTAACATCCTTGTTCTGGCTGTTGGAATTTGTAAACACACCACCTCCTCTCCTTCCTTGCTTCTCCCAAGCCAATGCTTTCTGGTGTGCTTCAGCAACAGATCTGGGATCAAACATATTCACCATGTCTTGAATCTATGTTCGCAACCCTCCAACATACCTAGCTGTTAGCTGTTCTTCTGTTTCCATAATGTCATTCCTCGCAATCAATTGGTAAAAATCTTCTGCATACTCATTCACTGATCTCGCCCCTTGTCTTAGGTTCTGCAAACGTTGATACATAAGCGATTAATAATTGTGCGGCAAGAAAGTAGCTTTCATTAACTTCTTCATCTTATCCCATGTAACAATCTTTGACTTCCCCATTCTCTCTCGTGTAAGTTTAGTCTGCTGCCACCACGCCATAGCTCTCCCTCTTAATCTCGTAGCAACCAACTTCACTCTTCGATCCGCGGGAACTTCTTTGAAGTCAAAAATTTCCTCAACATTTGAAACCCAATCCAAAAATTCCTCCGTTACCATTCCTCCCTTGAATTCTAGAATTTCAGTTTTCATCCCCGACTCCCATCGACGATCATCTTCTACAACCCGATATGCACTTCGTACTTGGTCTCGATCTCGCGAATGCATACTACATCTACCACCATCTTCATCAAAAACAGATGTACTTCGATAACGATCTCGACCACCCACATCTCTCTAATCACGCATATCTCTTCGACTTTGTCTTTCATCATCATGGTATGGTTCATGTTCAAACTCACGTGGAGTTCTTCTCTCTTCATCTCTGTACTCATGATGTTCTCTTCCCATTGAAACTGAAGATTCTCGTCTTCCTCGATAAGGTTGTGGCGACACCCTTCTCGCTTCCGCAACCGATGGCGAAACTCTATTTCCTACATGGTTCGAGATTGGCGATCCCCTTCTTTGTCCTTGATTCATATCATTCATCAGTTTCTCTAACTTCCCAATGCCTTCATCAAACTTTTCATTCATGCGTTGTTCCATTTGTTCGGCTTCTTCTCTTCTATACAACGCTTCAATATTCTGATGGCGATTAGCTCTTCTCGGTGGCATTTTCAAACTTCAATTTTCGGCCTTGATTCTCAAAGTGATGCACAGCTTCAACTTCTAACTCTCGGCGTTAACTTCAAAAGAATTGGCTCCAAGACTCGGCTTAGCTATGATTGGCTAAGTCTAGCTCTGATACCAAATGATGCAGCAGCGGATAACAAAAATGATGAATCGGTGAAAGTAGCGATTATGGAATAGAAGATACCGAATGGCCCAAATCCGTTGATCCAAAGATACCGGATTTTAACTATCTCAAACACGTTGACCACGCACGATACCGTGTTTAAATATCTACGATTCTTCGTACGTTGATCTAGCGCACTCGATACCGTGAATCGGCTTCAGCGATCGTTGATTCAAGCGCACTTGAATACCGAAGGTGGAGATACGAGATCACACTCAACTACCAATTGAAGAAGTGGCACAAAGCACACAAACAAATTTTATTCAAAATCAACTAACTGTTACAAATGATACCACCTTCCTATTTATAGGCTTACAACACACAACACAAAACTGTACAACACATAGGTCGTTCATGACGTAATAACCTTTCGACCTAAAAACAGACGCGTCCTACGACTTTATACAAAGCGACATAAGAAACATGTTACAACACATTACAACGACACAAGAAATACAACGTTACGACCTAAAATACAACACACACTCGACAGCAGCGCCCTAAGCTCTTCCAGCGACTTAAGACTCGCGACCTATAGTGAGCGACCTAAGGTGAGCGTCATGTGAGAGTTAGGTCGTTCGCGACCTAAACTTGACTTGTTTCCATTGCTATGTCGTAGCTCGCTTGAGCGACCTATCACGTTAATTCGCACAAGTGTCTTCGTGCTTAGCCCGTTAACTCGCGAGCGACCTTTGTTATGTCGCGAGTCTCCACTAGGTCGCAACCGACCTAAATCACGTTCCTTGTTAGCTCACAAACAATCTTCGCTAGGTCGCGAATCTCTACTAGGTCGTAATTCCTTATCATGCGACTCGTTAGGTCGCTCTATCTCGTTAGGTCGCTCGCGACCTAACACTTCATCAATCTGGGTCTCATTCTAGGCTGCATCATCCTCCCCCGGTTGAAAAAAATTCGTCCTCGAATTTAAAAATTCTTCGACTTCGACATTCTCGTCCTTGTGTAATAGAACCAAGTGTTTGATATTGTCCACATTAGCAATAGGAAGATGATCCGACAAACTCAACTTACAATCATTCTCACAACTTTCCTTCACAATTTCCAAACGACCCATTCCTCCGGCATCTAGTTTATTGTACGTACCAACAAGAAATTGTTCAACCATCAAGTAGATAGATTCGTTGTCACTTTGTGTCTTCATCAAATCCAATACAGAGTCCATATTTACGTTCACCCATGACCTAGTATGTATAGGTAATGACATACATAATCCTGACTTCGTCGCAGTCTCTTTTGAAATTTGATAACTCTGACTCTTATGAACTAGCCTTTCAACTCCTTTCCTTATTGACGACCAAAAACAAAACATTGTCACCATCTGCATGGTATGGTCACTGTCCATGTGTCTTTCTACACGCTCATCTTTGATAATTTTTATTTGCCAACTGCGATCAGGAGTATACAACTGCCTTTCTTTGAATATAACCCATCTGCCAATCTTCCCAACTCTACCTGCTCTGTCGGCCCCATATGATTACGTGGCATATACGGTACAATAGCACTTGACACTGGATTAACATGATGTACATTCCTCAGTGGCAGTAATTCTTTGAACATTTCTGCAGGAACTACATCTTCACATTCATTCACCATTGGCTTAACCTCTTCGATAATTTCAACACTTTTGTTGGTTTCAATTTCATTCAACAGGAATACTTCTGCACTACCCTCCACTTCTTTAACAAGCTCTTTCTGTAGATTGTAGACTAGTCGAATCCACTTCTTTCATCAACAATTTACCCTCTTCATCTCCTGACTTGCTTTCTTCACCATCATCCAACTTTGCTGATTTTGAATTTTCAACCTCATGTTCAATAGATTTCGTTGGTTGAAACTCATCAACTTCATCTTTATCAAACTTTGATGATTGACAACAATCGACTTCATCTTCCACATCAACAAGTTCCTTTAAAGACAACAAAGTCTTTAGCTCCTCGATTTCCTCTAATTTGTTTTCACTCTGTTGACGCTTCTTAGGAACCAAAACGATTCGTGTATCCTCGAACATAAAACTGTAGTTGTTTGTGCGTCCATCATGTTGCACAGCTCTATCGTATTGCCATGGCCTTCCCAACAACAAATGGCAAACATCCATATCAACTACATCACACCAAATTTCGTCTTTGTATTTCTTCCCAATGGAAAAATTAACACACGCTCTTCGATTGACCTTCACTTCCCCTCCTTTCCTCAACCAAGCTAATTTGTAGGGGTGTGGATGCTTTTCTGTTTTCAATGACAACTTCTTCACAACTTCTGAAGAAATGATATTATCACAGCTTCCTGCATCGATGATAAATTTACAAACCCTTCCAAAGATCGTGCACGTTGACTGGAAAATGTTACTCCTCAACCAACTTGAATCATCCTCTTGCTTTGGTGTCAAACATGATCTTCTCATCAACAAACTACAACCCTCATCTCCAGACAATAATTCTTCCTCTTCAACAAGTATTGAATTGACACACTCTACATCTGCATCTTCATGCTCAATCCCCGCAATCATTGCCCGCTTCTTTGGCTTTTTACATTCATTGCTTTTATGGCCAAACTTTTGACAATTAAAACATTTGAGATTACTATTGGCCTTTGCTTTGCTGGCTTCATTCATAATCGGTTTACTGATGACTTTGGAAACATCCACACTGCTACTAACATCCTTGTTCTGGTTGTTGGAATTTGTAAACACACCACCTCCTCTCCTTCCTTGCTTCTCCCAAGCCAATGCTTTCTAGTGTGCTTCAGCAACAGATCTGGGATCAAACATATTCACCATGTCTTGAATCTATGTTCGCAACCCTCCAACATACCTAGCTGTTAGCTGTTCTTCTGTTTCCATAATGTCATTCCTCGCAATCAATTGGTAAAAATCATCTGCATACTCATTCACTGATCTCGCCCCTTGTCTTAGGTTCTGCAAACGTTGATACATAAGCGATTAATAATTGTGCGGCAAGAAAGTAGCTTTCATTAACTTCTTCATCTTATCCCATGTAACAATCTTTGACTTCCCCATTCTCTCTCGTGTAAGTTTAGTCTGCTGCCACCACGCCATAGCTCTCCCTCTTAATCTCGTAGCAACCAACTTCACTCTTCGATCCGCGGGAACTTCTTTGAAGTCAAAAATTTCCTCAACATTTGAAACCCAATCCAAAAATTCCTCCGTTACCATTCCTCCCTTGAATTCTGGAATTTCAGTTTTCATCCCCGACTCCCATCGACGATCATCTTCTACAACCCGATATGCACTTCGTACTTGGTCTCGATCTCGCGAATGCATACTACATCTACCACCATCTTCATCAAAAACAGATGTACTTCGATAACGATCTCGACCACCCACATCTCTCTAATCACGCATATCTCTTCGACTTTGTCTTTCATCATCATGGTATGGTTCATGTTCAAACTCACATGGAGTTCTTCTCTCTTCATCTCTGTACTCATGATGTTCTCTTCTCATTGAAACTGAAGATTCTCGTCTTCCTCGATAAGGTTGTGGCGACACCCTTCTCGCTTCCGCAACCGATGGCGAAACTCTATTTCCTACATGGTTCGAGATTGGCGATCCCCTTCTTTGTCCTTGATTCATATCATTCATCAGTTTCTCTAACTTCCCAATGCCTTCATCAAACTTTTCATTCATGCGTTGTTCCATTTGTTCGGCTTCTTCTCTTCTATACAACGCTTCAATATTCTGATGGCGATTAGCTCTTCTCGGTGGCATTTTCAAACTTCAATTTTCGGCCTTGATTCTCAAAGTGATGCACAGCTTCAACTTCTAACTCTCGGCGTTAACTTCAAAAGAATTGGCTCCAAGACTCGGCTTAGCTATGATTGGCTAAGTCTAGCTCTGATACCAAATGATGCAGCAGCGGATAACAAAAATGATGAATCGGTGAAAGTAGCGATTATGGAATAGAAGATACCGAATGGCCCAAATCCGTTGATCCAAAGATACCGGATTTTAACTATCTCAAACACGTTGACCACGCACGATACCGTGTTTAAATATCTACGATTCTTCGTACGTTGATCTAGCGCACTCGATACCGTGAATCGGCTTCAGCGATCGTTGATTCAAGCGCACTTGAATACCGAAGGTGGAGATACGAGATCACACTCAACTACCAATTGAAGAAGTGGCACAAAGCACACAAACAAATTTTATTCAAAATCAACTAACTGTTACAAATGATACCACCTTCCTATTTATAGGCTTACAACACACAACACAAAACTGTACAACACATAGGTCGTTCATGACGTAATAACCTTTCGACCTAAAAACAGACGCGTCCTACGACTTTATACAAAGCGACATAAGAAACATGTTACAACACATTACAACGACACAAGAAATACAACGTTGCGACCTAAAATACAACACACACTCGACAGTAGCGCCCTAAGCTCTTCCAGCGACTTAAGACTCGCGACCTATAGTGAGCGACCTAAGGTGAGCGTCATGTGAGAGTTAGTTCGTTCGCGACCTAAACTTGACTTGTTTCCATTGCTATGTCGTAGCTCGCTTTAGCGACCTATCACGTTAATTCGCACAAGTGTCTTCGTGCTTAGCCCGTTAACTCGCGAGCGACCTTTGTTATGTCGCGAGTCTCCACTAGGTCGCAACCGACCTAAATCACGGTCCTTTTTAGCTCGCAAACAATCTTTGCTAGGTCGCGAATCTCTACTAGGTCGTAATTTCTTATCATGCGACTCGTTAGGTCGTTCTATCTCGTTAGGTCGCTTGCGACCTAACACTTCATCAATCTGGGTCTCATTCTGGGCTGCATTAAATATGCACCCTTCAGCGGCAATTGTAAGCCTTTCGAAATTGTTGGAACCTTTCGAAAGAATAAAGAAAACTCCACATACAGCCAAGTGATCATTCGCAATGATCCAGTCGTCACCTACTAATCCTTTCAAAATTATATGAAAGCTTTCCTTACTCAAATAATCATTCATCATGGTTAACACCAAACCAAAGCAACTAAGGGAGGTTTCGAATGAGAAGAAGGAGTTAAAGTTGCTACCCCTAACATCAGAACTATGCGATAGGGAACCTTAACCCATTCGCTACATACCTTTTAGGATTGTCGAAAGGTCTGAGAGGAACGCGAAAGCAATGTTTGGGAGTTTTATAACAACTTCCACTGCTAGTACAGTACTTTTGAAGGTGAAAGGGTAAGCCTAAGCATAATAAGAGACCTAAGTGGTTGCCTTTAGAGCTATGGATGAGAAAGGATGGATGCGAAAGGATGGGAGAAAGACCTTTCGACTACGTTGAAAGGCTGTAGGCGGAAGGTGGTCAACCTACATCTATAAGTACGATGCTAGTGGTCCGTGTTTGGTGACCGAATTTGAATTCTAAATTCTCTATATTACTTGATAGTAAAATCAAACTTTGGTAATCCTAAATCAATTTGGGAAAAAAATTTCTTACTTTCCAATTTATATAAATGCAAAAGTGGGGATGCATGGGTCCAATATCGATTTTGAATATGAGGAAGCTCATTTCGACCATTAGCTTTACTAACGACCAATTGCACATGATACTCGCTTATTTTCTTAACCCCCATTTGATTTATGAAATGCGATGGGATCAACTTAGACATTGTGAATTATAATCATATTATCATCATGTCTCATGATATCAAGTGTTAAAATGACACGATGATGATATTTCGATATTAATAAGTTCATTGAACTTTTGTTATTTGTCTAAGATGTTATTCCATCACATATTAAATTTAAATCTAATATATTTTACATTGAGCCCCTTCAAAACTGTAAATATCCTTTCGACCTTATCTAAAGGAATTTCAAAGAGGACTAACTATATGAACATTATGTTGTGCTGCTGGTTGGACATCTTCGAAAGGAGCTCGAATATTTCAAAATATATAACACTTTCGAAGGAGTTCCTTTCATGGCAGTAGAAACCATACTTTTGAAAGTGAATTCTCTTTATAAAGGTAGAATGGCCCTTTCGACTCATCCAAAGGAGATATGAATAATCCTTTTGATCCACTTAAAACAAGATGCGAATGACCCTTTCGACCCTCTCGAAAGGGATCATGAATGAGTTGTCCTCTTCCTAATTTATGGTTCAAAGAGTTGATTAGTCTTCTTATCTATAATTAACACATTCATTAGGCCACCCTCTAAAGACATTCTATCCCAATCAACTCATTCGAAAGGGGTTTCAAAGAGATTGATCATTTCTATAATTTTCCATTGAGGTGTTAGCAACATTTCTTGTTAACAACTTAGCCTTGAGTTGTTGACAAGATTTCTTGTTAATATTTTTGGCGCTAGAAAGAGGGCGTGAACCTTCGAGTTTGTAGTTCCCCAATGGACTAATTATGGATTGTTTAACTGGACGTAGGAAAATGAAATCTAAAAGTTTTAGTCGAATGGACGAAGAAGCAATACACACCACAACTTTGGAGGAAAATGTTGCTCCAACTTTGAACTTGGAGAGAGTTGTGCAAGGATAGCCGTCAACCCCATCACAGCCTGATGACGGTGCAAACAGGATAAAGCATCTGGAGCAAAAATTGTTGGAAATGCAAGAACTTCTCAAAGCAGCTCTATCTCAAAAGTCTTCCAAAACTGCAAAAAAACAACTGGAGAAGAGGTGATCTTCCCAAGAAGAAACTTAAAACTTATACCAATGTGGGTAAGAGAAAGATAGATCTGGCATCGTCAAAGAAAAAAGAGCGTCATCCGATTAAATTTGATCATCAAGGAAGGATGTTAGATAAATCTCTCGAGCAATCTGGAAGCTCGACCTTAAAAGAATACAGCCCAAACCGAAAAGGCTATCATGACACCGATGCTTATTTGAATGATGTAGTAGAAAAAGTTGTCAAAGACATGCTAAATGCAAAAGGGAAAAGAACTTTGGATGAGCGAGCAAATGACAATGAATGAGTAGGCCCGTTCATAGATGAGATAATGCTAGCGGTTATACCATCTTATGTCAAGATCCCAACCCTGAAATATGATGGCACTACTGATCCTGATGATCAATTTATGGCTTTTGATAGCCAAATCAATTTATATAATGCCTCGGGAGTAGTTCGATGTAGATTATCGCTGGTAACACATCAAGAAGAAGCTGCAAAGTGGTAACATCAATATCGTGAGAAGACTATCTACTCATGGAAATAGTTTTCTTATAAATTCTCCACCCAATTCTGTATATGCAAGGATCCTATTCTAGCAAACATTAAGCAAAGTCTAGGGGATTCACTAGGCGATTACCTCAGAAGATTCTATATAGAAGCACCAAAAGTGAAATATATGAATGATAGGGATAAGCTCATAGCAGTGCATTCTGGGGTGATAGAGAATACTCTGTTCTAGAAGGAATTCTTTGTGCATGGGTGTTAGGATTTACAAGGAGAATGTTAACTTACCGACTTCATTCAAGGCTAAAAATTACCCTGAACAGAGAAAGGGAGATGACTACCACACTTATCACAAAGCGAATGACAATAAAACTGATGGATGTCGGGTTTTGGCGGGAATCATTCAAAAACTAATCTGTGAAGGACATTTTAAGGAATTCATCAAAAGAAGAAAAAGGCACCATGGACTGGTGATGGTCTGCAAAAATTTCTTAATAATGTCGCCAAAATCTTGGAAGAAGAAGATCTGTTAAGCTTGAGTCCAACATTTAATAGGATTGATGTATTCTATGGGGGAACACACCAAGCAGGGACTGGCAGGGAGCCAGAAATAGATACATTAACGAAGTTAGAGAGGGAGTGATCTCCATCCAAAAAGAACTGCGACTTAAAAGTCCATGACTCAATATGCCAATGCCAAATATTTTTCTTACTCCCCAAGAGCAGAAGAAAGGGATCCATCACCATCATAATGACCACTCATGATCACGGCTCAAATTGGACTTTCTATAGTGTCCAAAATTCTTATAAACATTGTGAGCACAGTTAACGTGGGAAACATGTTTAGATCCAAATGATTCAACCAATATAGTCAAAGTGGGAAAGGATTTGAAAGGCAACCTGAAGGCAGACTCAATTCAGTTTCTTAAGTCTAACAAAGATGTGTTTGCCTGGTCTCATTCAAATATGATTGGGATTGATCCATCAGTTATTTGCTAGGCACTAAATATGAATCCAGAAGCGTACCCCGTCCGACAGAAGAAGAGACTATTTGATAAAGTTCTCTCTAACGCCTTAAAAGAAGAATTTAAAAGGCTGCTCGAAAATGGATTCATTCGTGAAGTCTTTAACCTAAAGTGGTTAGCGAACCTAGTGTTGGTAAAGAAGTCGAATGGCAAGACGAGGACTTGAGTTGATTATATGGATTTAAACAAAGCATGCGCAAAAGATTGTTACCCATTGCCCCGGGTAGACCAATAGGTTGATGCAACTAGTCGACACAAGTTTTTATCCCTCATGGATGCTTACTCGGGATACAATCAGATACCAATGTTTCAACCGGATGAAGAACATATATGTTTCACTTCCGAGTTCGAAATTTTGTGCTATAAAGCAATGCCTTTCGGGTTAAAGAATGCGAGAGCCATCTATCAAAGATTAGTAAACATAATGTTCAATGAACAGATTGGTCGTAATATGGAATTTTATGTTGACAATATGCTAGTAAAATCTTTTGAAGCTGGGAGTCAACTTGAAGACCTGATAGAGATGTTCGAAGTATTAAAGAAGTATGAAATGAAGGTGTATCCCCAAAAATGCTCTTTCGGGGTTGATTCCAGGAAGTTTTTAGGTTACATTGTAAGCGCTCAAGGAATTGAAACCAGTCCAGACCAGATCCAAGATATCAAAGACATGGCTGAACCCAAAACTAGTGAAGATGTAATGAGTTTATATGGAAGGATTGCCGCCCTAAGCAGGTTCATCTTCAAGGCAACTGATAAGTGTATTCCCTTTTCAATGTTATTAAGAAGAGTAAAAACTTTGAATATGGAGAAGATTGTAAGAGAGCCTTCCAAGAATTAAAAAATCATTTGGAAAGGCCATCAATATTATCTAGCCCTGAAGATGGAGATGTCTTATGTAATGACTCATTTTTCCATACCTTTTGAATTGACAATAAACCATACATGTCTAACTCAAATTGCACGAACTAGCGGATCATTAAGGGTATAAAGAAAAATATAGATAAAACGGAACAAAAAAACAGAATCTCACACGAATGGAATAAAATATATTATTTCTGCAATAATCTTTAAAGTGGAAAATTTTAAAACATATATCAGAGTCTAACCTAGATTCAGCCTGGATAGTTATAACACCTGCCCTTACAAATGCTGACAAACAACAAAACAAATGCAATAGATGTAGCGGATTATATAATACGTCCATACGATGATTGTGACAACACAGAATTTTGAGCAATATCAATTTAATAATTTATATTAAATATTAAATTGAATTGATATATCTTTGATAAATAAGATTTGAATTAATACTTTTCTTTTAATAAATATCTAATTGGTGAATTTTATCTTTTAAAACTAATAAATTATTTTCTATTTATAATGTATGTACATTTGTTTATATTGTAGATAGGAAAGCTTTGTTTTAAAATTCAACTAATAAATTATGTTTCCAAATTCTAATATACATTTTAGAGATTTGGAATTATGATTTATTTAAAATAAGCTTTTTAAAGCTATTTAATAAATAAATATATGGGTTAAATACTTAAGATAAATGTTTAAATAGTTTAAGACTTATTCTAGCTTTAGTTTAGATTTAAATTTATTAACAAAATGATTTGTTCTATTCTCTTTTTAAGTTTAGCTTGTTAAAAATATGGTTTAAAAATATATATAAGTTTAAATGCAATTTTGTCAAATGATACTTTAGTATATATTATAAAGTAAGGAGTTATAGTAAAAAGTAACTTCTTTTATAAATCATTTCAAAATGATAAATGTGTTTTTTAAAAATAATATTAATAAATAAAAATGTACATATAGGAATACTATATTTTAAGTGATAAGTTAGACATAGAAATAAAACAAATATACATAAGTTAAATTTTATAGTTTTGTAAATTATAAGATAAATACACTATAAATATTTAAATAACATGTTAGAATAACATTCATTTACATTACATTATCAAACCAGAAATCTACATAGGCAAGTGAACAAAAGAAAATAACATTCAATTACATTTCAAAATATAAAACAAGGAAATAAAATACATAAGAAAGATTTGCCAGCCTAAAAATAAATCTGCATAGTCAAGTAAACTTGTTAGGAAAGTAAGCATAGGATAGATATGTACACAGATGGTTCGAATATGATAGGCATGCAGACTTGAGGACAACCAAATCAAAAAGATATGTAGGCTGGTAAGGAAAATAAACATATTAAGGACAATGTCATTTAATGCTAGCTAAACAAATATCTTCTCTAGTACATAAACATATAACCTCAGCCACCAAGATAAGAAATTATCTCTGATAATTGTACAAAAGTATACACTGTATTGAAATATAATAATGTACCCTGTAGCTTGATATAAACATCACCCTGTAAGCTACTTTCCCCATATCATCTTTTCACTTCAATTCGAGCTAAATAAAAACTAAGATAAAACTTCATTTAAAACCTAAACAAACATTCAACAACAACAAAAAACTCAACAAAACAGAGATCAAGAGGTGCTTCTGTTAGCAAATTCAAAACTGTTTTCAAAAGCCCGTTGTAAAGAAAACCATGCTCTGTTCTTTCACAAATTCAGGTGAGTAACATTTTTTTTAAAATATAACTTAAGTTAATATGGAGCATGATTTTATCTGTGATAACATGTATTTTGTATATATATGATTGTGCAAATCTGTGTATATCTGTTCTCTTTTATACTCTGTTTGACTGTTGTTTATTTTCTTTTGAGTAGATATGTAAACCAACCCTCACCACTTGATCTAATAATTGTATGAACTTAGGATGTAAACAAATGTGGTTTGTTTGATTATAATCTAAGTGTTGAAAATTTATTAAAGCTAAAACAACATATAACTGTCTCTGAAAACCAAGAAAGTTATGTACAACTTCAAATAAGTTTAAAAACAAATCTCTGGTTTTAAAAATTCAGGTGTACAAAGTGAATCTATATACAAATTATGATTTTTAAAACAAGATTTATAATTTTTAGAGTTAGGGATAGAGAGTAGTCTGGGTTCTACTATTTTGTGCATTTGGGGTTGCCGTGGGTGATCTAGTCGACTGGAGATGTCGAGTTTTAGTTTGGGGATAGAGGAGTGACCAGTGGTCATTGGAAAAATGGCGCGGTGGTGGATAGTGAACGGTGGTGGTGGCGGCATCGTTTTCTTTCTCGTAGACCTAGTTTTGAGCTGCAGTGATTTTTCATTTCGTACGAAGTCATTGTTTGATCGAGTGTCTCGTGCTTTTAGGGTTTGATAGAGGGAAGGTGGACGAGGCTACGACCAGAGTTTGGTGGACTCTGGTGGTCGGAGCATCGAGCAAGTGGCGTTGACAGGTTGGGAAGTTGAGGGTTGCGAGTGTTCCAGGTTTTGTTTTCACTCGAATTCGAGCTCGAGATGAACTGGAGGGGGACTGGTGGTTGGGGTCGGAGCTGGGAATGACCTTCGACTTGCTCGAAGTATGGGTGGTGATCGGAAGTGGCGGATGAAGGCGTGCACGGTGGGGTGTTTCCTGGTGAGGCTGTTTTTTTGGGTGGTTTCGAATTAATGTTGGGGGAACTCGAAGTTTTACTCGGGTTGATTCAGGTTTTGCTCAAGCCTTTTTGATGTTTTACTCCAAGTAAACTAAGGGTGACTCGGGTAGTCTTTGTTCAGAGTTAACATGTACTCAGTTTTAAAAATGTTGGTTTTAAAATTGAAATCAAATTAAAATGAGTCTAAATAAAAGTTTAAATTCCAGATTTTTGAAGAAAGAAAGTTATAAATTTAAATACTTTAAATAAGTTTAAATATTTTGAACTTAAGGGGATTTGATTTAAAATCCCTTCATAACTAAGAATTGCTTTAATTTTTAATTTAAGGGTTTTTAAAAGTTAGTTTTATAAAGAGATTTAAAGTTCAATTAGTGTTCGTTTAAACTTGGAATTTAAAATGAAATTTCAAAGGAAAAGTGAAATAGATGTTTTCAAACATATTGGAGTGAAATTTAATCAATAATGAGAAACGAGTTTTCTTTAAGTAATAAAGATTAAGGATTTAAATTCATTAACTATTAAGATAATTAGAATGATAATTGATAATTTGTATTGATTAAATTTGTAATTATAAGTTTAAATGTATTAATTTAAGTTTAGATAATTGAATAAGTAATTAATATGTAATTAAGAATCATAGATTAGACTTTAATTAATTAATGAATGGTTAATTGAACTTATAATTAATAATGAAAATGTAAGTTAATTATTTTAGAAAAGTAATTAAATAAATGTGAATGAAGGTCATTAACTAGATTATTTTATAATTAATTAATGTAATTGATTTTTAATAGTTAATTGGATTAATTAGTTTAATAATCAACATTGTAATTGTTTAAGTGTAATTACTTAATGGGAAGTAATTAAGGAATTAATTACTCATTATAATTAATTGATTATTTTGAGTTAATTAATTTAGTTTAATTAATTTGGATTAATCACTTGATGATTTGGAGGTATAATTACTTAGAAAAGTAATTAATGAATAATTACTGGATGTAATTAATTGGATGATGTTTTGTTAATGGAAGTAATTTGAGTATAATTACTTGAAATTAATCAAGGATTAATTTAGTCTGTGTTAACGTAAAAATCGACGCTAACACCCCGGTGTGAGAATTAGTAATGTGAAAGCACCACCCGTTGGTACGGGAACTAGAAATAAGCGGAAAATAGCAGAAAAGTAAAGAGACAACAGTTTTATAGTGGTTCGGCTTGAAATTAAGCCTACGTCCACTTTATCTTCTTTATTGATGATTCGGTTACAACTCTTTACAATACACTTTGATTACAACACACTTTAGACGAGTAGCTAGAACTTTGATGTAAGAGAGCTCTTTTAATCCATGTCAGATGTGTTAGATCTTCTCTTGAAGTTCGTTGAAGCGTCTTCGGTGTTTGGAGTGCTTGAAGTGTTGGATGAGTCAAGAAAACAGCAAAGTATCGGTGTTCCAGAAATGAGCCAAAAGTCCCCCTTTAAGTTGGAGTTGGTGCAGTATTTATAGAGGAAAATATGGGCAGGTGATAGGTCGTAGGTCGTAAGCGACCTAAGGAGCACGGGCTACGACTTAATAGTTTTGCACTTGACCATTTGAACATATTGACAAGTCATAGGTCGTGAACGGCTCAAGGTAGGTCGTAGGTCGTGGGCGACCTAGTGGGCATGGTTTGCGGCTTAACAGGGGTGCACTAGCCCCGGTGTGAGAATTAGTAATGTGAAAGCACCACCCGTTGGTACGGGAACTAGAAATAAGCGGAAAATAGTAGAAAAGTAAAGAGACAACAGTTTTATAGTGGTTCGGCTTCAAATTAAGCCTACGTCCACTTTATCTTCTTTATTGATGATTCGGTTACAACTCTTTACAATACACTTTGATTACAACACACTTTAGACGAGTAGCTAGAACTTTGATGTAAGAGAGCTCTTTGAATCCATGTCGGATGTGTTAGATCTTCTCTTGAAGTTCGTTAAAGCGTCTTCGGTGTTTGGAGTGCTTGAAGTGTTGGATGAGTCGAGAAAACAGCAAAGTATCGGTGTTCCAGAAATGAGCCAAAAGTCCCCCTTTAAGTTAGAGTTGGTGCAGTATTTATAGAGGAAAATCTGGGCAGGTGATAGGTCGTAGGTCGTAAGCGACCTAAGGAGCACGGGCTACGACTTAATAGTTTTGCACTTGACCATTTGAACATATTGACAAGTCATAGGTCGTGAACGGCTCAAGGTAGGTCGTAGGTCGTGGGCGACCTAGTGGGCATGGTTTGCGGCTTAACAGGGGTGCACTTGATCTGTCTGAACGAGGTACTAAGTTGTAGGTCGTGAGCGACCTACAGAGTAGTCGGCGACCTAATTGTGTTGAGATATTTGGTGGAGCGACTTAAGTTGGTTCGACCTATGCTAGGTCGGTTGGTTGTTAAGTCGCTGGGCCTCTAGATCGCTAGGTCGCTGGAGCTTTAGGTCGTTAGGTCGCTTTGTGATGTTAGGTCGCTGGAGCTTTAGGTCGTTAGATCGCTTTGTGATGTTATGTCGCTGGAGCTTTAGGTCGTTAGGTCGCTGGAGCTTTAGGTCGTTAGGTCGCTTTGTGATGTTAGGTCGCTGGAGATTTATGTCGTTAACCTCTTTCTGGAGTTAGGTCGTTAACAGTGTTCAACCCCTTAGGTCGTTAAGTCGCTTGTACCTTTAGGTCGCTAGGCCATTCCATCCTTTAGGTTACTAGGTCGCTCCATCCTTTAGGTCGTTAGGTCGCTTCAAAAAGAGGAGTTAACACTTGCCCCTCGAAGTACAGGCCTATGTCATAGGTCGTGTGCTTCGATTTAACTCCGCTAGGTCGTGAGCGACCTAAGAGATTCGTTAATTCCCGTGCCCATTCGCCTTCCACTTTTTGCCTCATATAAACTATTTAGCTCGTTTCTTCCTCTTTACTTAACTGCTTTGACGACCTTCTCTACCATTAACGAACCTTCGAGCTTCCAAGGGCGAATCCAAGCTAACTAGTCGTCAATTCATCTTTAACATCATATCACGAAGTGAATTCGATCTTTATTCAACCATGATCACCACCAAATTCCGAATTCCCATCTTCTGACCCTAATCCAATTCCATGTGTCGCATTTCATTTCGAGTCATGTTACGATCGATTTTTGATCGTTATTGGTCACGTTGTTGTTGTACTTCACGAGAACACAGTAGTGTGTTGGATCTATGATGGATCTGAGGTAATCTGAATCAGTTTTGGTTGATTTAGTGGTATGGAGAGATAGTGGATTTCACTGAGAAGATGATGGATTTCATTATGTAGGTGATAACGGGTTATCAGATAGCAAGTTAACGAGGTAGTGAGTTACTGAGTAAAGAGGAGTTAGTGGGGTTTAGGCTTAGCTACGATGCTTCAAGTGGCGCAATGGTTGGTAGACGCATGGCAAAATGTAATTGGAGAGTAGGGCATAGCGGTTTTTGGCAGGAGATAGTTTGAGATTGCTGCGTTACTTAAGAAATGACCTAGTGAATCTGAGCGACCTAAATACCTTCACAACCTAACAGATTTGGCCGACCTAACAGCCTTCGCGACTTAACTCTCTGCGACTTAATCTTTAGGTCGCGTAAGCGACCTAGTACTTAACTAAATTTGCATTGCCTTTGCCTGAAGTTTCATGCCTTGAACTCTTTGACTTGCATAGTGCGACTTAAGAAATTTTGACTTATGTTAAGTCGTTTGAGCACAAACTGGAAGACCTAAAGAATCTGACCTATGCTAGGTCGCTTGAAAACAGTCTGGACGACCTAGGACTTGTAAAATTCTGAAAGAACTTGATTGAACTACCTGAACTTTGAACTGTTTGAACTTGAAATTTGTTGCACTTTTTCACAGATGGTATTGAATTTTAAGCTAACAACCTGTTAAACACAACATTTGCAGAAAACTAGTGCGAATATACTGCCATTGACTGCCCACATCGAATGACAGATTAGTCAACAAAGAATATTCAACTTAAATGAACTATGTGAATGAAATGCTGTGAATCAACAAATTCAAGTGAAGTATTAAAGCAAAACTAAAATAATCAACTAAAGCTGATTTGTTTGCATCAACACTGTTCTTGGACTTAAAACAACAAGCCCTGAAACTCTATAATTGACACATGTCAACTAATTTGATTCCAGTTATATTTTCTTGTCGTTTTTCTAGTTTTGCACAACACTTCACACTTTTAGGAAACATGCACCTTCATATTTGAATATCCAGTTCCTTATGTAGAATGACTTCTCAACAAGAAGAAACAGGACAAGTCGGGGAGGTTTTCCCAATTGCTCACCCGTTGAACGATCCTCCAGAAAGAACTTCGACCACCTTGAACCACAGAGCTTTCAGTCAATTGTGCATTCAGTTTGGCATTGCTGAAGCAGACACTCAGCTTCCTGGGACAAATAATACTACAGATAGGCCACCTCACGGCTTCATTGCAGTTAACCGACAAATGTGCTTAAGTGGAGCTATTCCTCCCTTTAATTATTTTCTTCGACAGCTTCTCCTTCGACTAACTATATCTCCCTTCCAGCTACACCCCAATGGTTATGGCATCTTGATGGGGTTGTGTGTGCTGTTCAGGAGGACGCTCGACCGCCTTCCAAGTTTTGTAGAGATTTGCTATTTGTGCACTTTTGCAAAGAACAAAGATCACCCTTCAATTATACTTGTGAGAGGCGCAAGAAACCGTAAATTGATTCTAGACTTGCCCGAGAGTGCACACGGGTTTTTAGGTCAATTTTTCTATGTTCGTTGCCCCTCGGGGTTCTATGCCATCTGGAGAATAGGAAGTAAGATTGCCTATCTCCATTCACTTCATTTTTTCCGAATTTCTTGAAACTTGAATTGCCAAGTACTTAACTTCAATCTTTACTTCTGTAGCACTTCCTCCTCCTTCTAGAGATTTTGGCCACAAACCGACCTTCGAAAGACTAAGTGTTGTGGCTGCTGAGGAGAGAAGCACTAAATTTTTGCTAAAAGACAAGTTTCTTCACCAATTCGGACTTTTACACCCTTCCCGGACTACTTAGTTTCATGATGCCCCTAGTTCTCAAGCAGAGACATCAGATGCCCCAGTTGTTGCAGGAGAAATTGGATCGAAAGAACCTGCTGTGGAGACTGCATTGGTGAAGTGTTCTACTCCCGTTGGTATTGCGGGATCGTCTAGCAAATTCACGCTTTCCCCAGTAATTGAAGAAGGAGTAGAAAAAGAAAGCTCCGCTAAGCATGACGGTGGAGATACTTTTGATGAGCTAAGCGACTTAATGATAACTTCACAAGACCTTTTTAAGGATGACCATGTTACTAATAAAGTTATTTCTTCAGCAATTGAGGCGACATCCGCCTTGCAGCAAACTCCATCAACCCAAGAGTTAACGCCAACTGCAAAAGTTGACATTACCCCCAAGCCGAAGAGTGGTTTGTAGCTTAACGCGCATAGTTTACACGCCACACGCACTTAGAATTTTTGGCACTTATACGCATTTAGCTTCTTTACTTCGAAGATTTTGAAGTTTCGTATCTTTTTTTTCTTCAGATTCTCCGATGGGGCGAAGCGAATCGTACTATGATGACTTCCGGCGCTATGGAGGGCGTGACACTTATGATCACAGGCGCTATCTCCCTGCCCGCAGGGAAACTGACGAAGAAAGAGCTGCTAGGAAGGCTCAAGAAAGAAGAGCCCATGAGGAGCGATACGAGAGATGGGATGAACGATATGACTCTTCTCAAAGAGATGATGATTCCCATAAACGAAAATCTCACGATGTTAAAGGGAAGAGTCATGTCACTGAAGATCCAAACAAGCGGGCCAAGCTTAGTGACGCGTCTGCAATTTCTGAAAAGACCGCTGTTTCTATCCCTCTTGACATCCCCTCCGGTTCTCCTGCTCTTGAGAAGAATGATATTCAGACAATTATTAGCAGGCCTCAGTATCAAGTCAGGGATGCTCCACCTACACTCTAAAGCCTATTCGGTAATTGGTGCTTAAGAGGAGTGCGCTTTGACTTGGATTTGGTTCCCATTGATAAGCAGGCCATGCTAAGGAATCTCGACGCCGTTAAGCTTTACATCGAGAGAATGTCTGGATGGCAAAATCTGGTTGACGAGCTTCAAAGGGTTAATCATGCAAATCTCGAAGCCATGTTAACTATGGAAAATGATCATTCTGAATGGAAGAAAGTTCTTAACCAGCACGATACAGAGATGAGAAACATTGCCGATCATAATGAGGAGCTCGAGGCTAAAGTCAAGAAACTTGAAGATGATCTTGCCGCCTCTTCCACCTCTTTTACTCAAAAGAAAGAGGTACTTCAAAAGCAAGTACGAGGTGCTCATGCCAGTCAACGAGACGCTGAGGCCAGATATGAGGCACAAGAGAAAATTGTCGAGAGTTACCGCACTGATGTTGCTCGGTTGCGAGAAAAAACCAGCTCCCGGGACATGGAGATTGAAATGTTAAAAGCTCGACTTCTTAAAGTTGAAAAAGAGCATGATGAGGCAGTTGCCGGCAAAGTTGCAGCCGAAGAATCTCATGAAGCAACAAAAGCCAATGTCAGCTCTACTTTACTTGATTTTTATCTTCATAGTCTTTTGGGGCGCGGAAGCCTCTCATTCTTGGGCCCGGAGTATGAGATTACTCTGACTGAAGTGTGGGGGGCCGCAATTGATATGCTCGGAGGTGCTGGCTATGCTGAAGCAGACCTTGAGGCATACTATTTTGATGATGAAACTCGTGCCGCTCTAGCCAGAGGGAAGGAGCAACTCGCTAAAGTGCGAGCCGGATGGACAGAAGAGGAGCATCCAAGGAAGGAAGCACCTTTAACTGCCCCTGTCCATACTTCGATTACGGCCGACGTTGATATCATAGGCTCCAGTTCCCATTCTCCGCCTCTTGCTAATGTAATAACGGAGATTACAATTGCACAGGGTGGAGATGAAGGCGAAGAAAGCGCTGAGCACAAGCCTATGAGATTGATATTACAAAGCCCACTTCTCCAGGTAACTTCAAAGTTGAACCAGGTCAAGCGGATTACTTGTTTGCTTCGCCTGAGCTTGATGAATTTCTCTCTTATTACTTAAGTCTTGATGAGCCACCATCTCCTCTCTTTACGAGGAATACCGATTTTGACTTTTCTTCTTCTGTAGCGGAAATACCAAGTGCTGCACAAACTTCTCCTCCAATTGTTCCTCCTTCTTCTCAAGTTACTCCTCCTTCTGCTTCTCAACCGGGGTCGTAGGAAGAAAAAATAGAAGCTCTTCGAGACTTGGATGATCCGGCTGCTTCGCAAGAACAGAAGGCGGAAGAACTTGAGGAGGCGAGAAGACTCCGGAGCAACCTTAAGACGATGACACAAAGCTCTCTGCATTGATTTCTCCGGGAAGTGAGTCTTCTTCAAAGAAGAAGGGGAAATGTGAAGCTTCCAAGAAGAAGAAGAAAAGCGCTTCTATTGGTGAAGAAAAGGTGGAAGGAGATCCAGCTACACCTCCTTCTCCTTCTTCACCGACCCGTCCATGCCGGATACAAAAATTAATCATCAAGCCGGGCAAAAGCTCTAAAGGTGGTGGGAAGAAGGAGTAATGAGCTTGACTTTATGCTTCTTGTTTTGCTTTTTGCATGTATTGACCTGAGACTGTGCGGGTACCGGCCCCCGCTTGTTGAAAACTGCACATGTACAAAAATTTAATAGTATGGAATAAAACGATTCTTTTTACTTGTACAATTTCTTGTCAGTATATATGTGAATGCATTTATTCCTTGTTTTTGCACAAGTTTCTTTGTATGATATTGCAGTGAGCTCATGGTATGATGTTTGAGCGTTGTTTTTATTAATATAGCTATATTATGCCCCCATACCATGGCTTATTGCAATATTCTGGAAAGATTTGTACTCTTATTTTAGAGAATAATTCTTCCGTTTTGAGGAAATATTATTCTGCTTTAATAGAGTACGCTTTGTATCAGATAAGTTTTCTTCCTTTTCTTTTCTTTTTAGAAAGAGTTAACACACTTCAACTTTCAGAGATGGCCACTTATATTATCTGAGAAGTGGATTGCTCTTCGTAGTGAAGCGGGCTTCTGAAGAGAACTTTTTATTTTTTGGACATGCCTCTTTAGAGGGCTTTGTTTAGCATTTTACCGCTGAGGGTAGGAATGTGCCTCTGAAGAGGGCTTGTGCCTCCGAAGAGGGCTTTTTTGCTGTGCCTCGGGAGAGGGCCTTTTTTGTTGTGCCTCGGGAGAGGGCTCCTCCGAAGAGTTATGCCTCCGAAGAGGGCTTGTGCCTTAGAAGAGGGGTTTGACATTTCAACTCTGGTGAAGTGGGCCTCCGAAGAGAGATTTTTGCACTTCAACTCTGGTGAAATGTGCCTCCGAAGAGGTCTTTTTGGCATTTCAGCTCTGGTGAAGTGGGCCTCCGAAGAGAGATTTTTGCACTTCAACTCCGGTGAAATGTGCCTCCGAAGAGGTCTTTTTGGCATTTCAGCTCTGGTGAAGTGGGCCTCCGAAGAGAGATTTTTGCACTTCAACTCCGGTGAAATGTGCCTCCGAAGTGGTCTTTTTGGCATTTCAGCTCTGGTGAAGTGGGCCTCCGATGAGAGATTTTTGCACTTCAACTCCGGTGAAATGTGCCTCCGAAGAGGTCTTTTTGGCATTTCAGCTCTGGTGAAGTGGGCCTCCGAAGAGAGATTTTTGCACTTCAACTCCGGTGAAATGTGCCTCCGAAGAGGTCTTTTTGGCATTTCAGCTTTGGTGAAGTGGGCCTCTGAAGATAGATTTTTGCACTTCAACTCCGGTGAAATGTGCCACCGAAGAGGTCTTTTTGCTCCGAAGAGTTGTGCCTCCGAAGAGGGCTTGTGCCCCCGAAGAGGTCTTTGTTTGCTTGCCCATGTCTTTTCACCATCTGTCCTTCAGCGATTCCGTGTTATCGTTTCCAAGCCCACGTTTCCCTCTTTTGCAAGTAGTTTGCTTTTTCCCAAGAGGTGTACTTCATTGTTAAGTGATTCCATGGGGCAGTAGCAAGCTTTATAACCGGATGTTCGTTTGCACAAACGATCGCAATCAGTTAGCAAGGGCCTGGAACCTTCATCTTGGGAAGGTGCCCCTTCAGCAGAATCACTAACTGTTCGTGAGAAGCACTTCTTATATAGGAATTGAATCTAGAATTTTTGTGGCCTGACATTTGTTTGTTGAGTGATTTGTATGAATCGCCGAGTCTTGTGATGTGTTGAATAGGTAAGCTTTGCTTTGATAGCCTGCAATATTAAATTGACATTTTAGCAATATATTTAAGATATTTGCATATCGATATGAAACAAGCATTTTATAGTAGTAAAGAACACAAGATTTATAGTTCTTATTATTGATTTGCACTGATTTTACAATGGCATTTCATACAAAAATCATACATCCATCATTATTCTATGAATTTTAAGCGAAGCCATTAAGTAAAATATGGCCATTAGGTATCATCTTCCAGAACAAGAACATTATCTCCCTCCGGGGCTTGTCTCAACGCACAAGCATATCTTTCCATCTCATCCCAACTTCTGCTCGCTGGGTGAGGGCCCCCTGTGATAGCATTAATGATAAGCCTCTCAGATCCCTGTGCTGCAGTTCTTTCATCTGAGCCGTGTTGATGAGCGGGAACTAGTTGCCCCTGAGTGGATGAGGATGGGTCATTCCTGTTTTTCTTGAGATATTGTTGAAGTTTATTCTCTTTCAACAGCTCCTCAATCAGATCCTTCAAGTGGCGGCACTCATTAGTGTCATGGCCAGGCTGATTGTGGAACTTACAGAATCTTCCACTCTGCGTGGCATTTTTCCCAAGTCTCTACATATGTGGTTTAGGATATTCAACAGTATCCTTAGTTGCAAAGAAAATATTCTCTGGAGTATCAGTCAAGGGAGTGAAATTCGAAGGTCCAAAGTGGGGAGTTTTCTTCGCATTTCCCTGCTTTTCCTCATCATCATTTTCCATCTTCTGTCCTCCAGATTCTCTTTTATTAGAAGCAACATTGTTATTCTGAATCTCGGCCACTTCTGCTTTTACCGGTACCGGAAGGTTTTCCAACCGCATGAACTCGTCGGCCTTCTTATAGAATTTCTCAAGTGAGTTTGGCTCCTTCATTTTTAGCCATTTTCCAAATTCACTCGATTTGTTGATGGCCCGCATCAAGTAAGTCAAAATCATCCGCGGCTCTGCGTTGTCAACTTCGACTAAGGCTACGTTGAAGCGGTTCAAAAAAGATCTAATAGACTCTCCAGGATTTTGTTCGAGGCTGGACAATGACATTATGTCCTTGGCCTTCGTAGCATACAACCTGAACTGGTCTTTGAACTTTCGCGTTAAGTCAGAAAATTGATCCACAGATCGGACTGGCAACTTTCTGAACCAAAGCAATGCAACCCCTTCCAAATACACCGGAAAGTATCGGCACTTGATTTCATCTGTTTCCCTGGCCCCGATCATATGCCAATCGTACTTGTACAGAAACTGGTTTGGGTCACTTGTCCCCCTATAGGCCGGGATAGTAGGAGGTACAAATTTCCTTGGAAATTCTGCTTTCAGTATCCTTTCAGTAAACGGAGTTTTTATCGGAGCAAATCCCCAATCGCTCTCATTTTCTTCCCTATACATGCTCTCTTTCATGATTTGGCGAACCATCCCTAATAGGTTCTCCTCATTGTTCAGAGGCATCGCCGAGAAGACGTCAGCTATTCTTTCGGAAGTTTGCCTGGGCAAATGTTCGCGAAAAGTTGGCTACGGCCTTGAACCTTCAGCTTGGAAAGGTAGCGCTTCAGCGGTGCCAGTTGCTCTTTGAGGAATATCTTTTTCTTTGGAATTATGGGCATCTTCGGCAAAGGTTGTTTCATTGTTTTCTAGTTGTCGGTTTGCCCCGAGCAGAGCGTTTAACCTGTCCATCATCAAAGAATTTTGAGTTTCCATTTGTTGGTATAACCCCGACACAACATCATCAAGTTCGGCCCTTGTAATTCCAACAGTAGGAGTTGCCTAATTTGGCGCTGGAGAAGAGGCAGCCCTGTCATTAGCATCTCCGGATCTCGTGGATCTACTCTTTCTTCCAGGAGCCATGATTTCAGATAGACTTCTGGTTTTTAAGGAGATTCTTTCAACAGATCTTTGCGAAGCAATGGTGAAAATATTCCTGAGTTGGGTTCTCAGTGAAAGCACCAAAATGTTAACGTAAAAATCGACGCTAACACCCCGGTGTGAGAATTAGTAATGTGAAAGCACCACCCGTTGGTACGGGAACTAGAAATAAGCGGAAAATAGCAGAAAAGTAATGAGATAGCAGTTTTATAGTGGTTCGGCTTGAAATTAAGCCTACGTCCACTTTATCTTATTTATTGATGATTCGGTTACAACTCTTTACAATACACTTTGATTACAACACACTTTAGACGAGTAGCTAGAACTTTGATGTAAGAGAGCTCTTTGAATCCATGTCGGATGTGTTAGATCTTCTCTTGAAGTTCGTTGAAGCGTCTTCGGTGTTTGGAGTGCTTGAAGTTTTGGATGAGTCGAGAAAACAGCAGAGTATCGGTGTTCCAGAAATGAGCCAAAAGTCCCCATTTAATTTTGAGTTGGTGCAGTATTTATAGAGAAAAATCTTGGCAGGTGATAGGTCGTGAACGACCTAAGATAGGTCATAAGTCGTAAGCGACCTAAGGAGCACGTGCTACGACTTAATAGTTTTGCACTTGACCATTTGAACATATTGACAAGTCATAGGTCGTGAACGGCTCAAGGTAGGTCGTAGGTCGTGGGCGACCTAATGGGCATGGTTTGCGGCTTAACAAGGGAGCACTTGATCTGTCTGAACGAGGTAATAAGTTGTAGGTCGTGAGCGACCTACAGAGTAGTCGGTGACCTAACTGTGTTGAGATATTTGGTGGAGCGACTTAAGTTTGTTCGACCTATGCTAGGTCGCTTGGTTGTTAAGTCGCTGGGCCTCTAGATCGCTAGGTCGCTGGAGCTTTAGGTCGTTAACCTCTTTCTGGAGTTAGGTCGTTAACAGTGTTCAACCCCTTAGGTCGTTAAGTCGCTTGTACCTTTAGGTCGCTAGGCCGTTCCATCCTTTAGGTCGCTAGGTCGCTCCATCCTTTAGGTCATTAGGTCGCTTCAAAAAGAGGAGTTAATAGTCTGTCTATTGGGTAGTAATTAATTTAGGGTAGTTAATTACTGCATGTTATTAATCAAGGTGATTAATATATGTGATTTGATGATTAGTTTTTCTTAATAAAAATTAATTGATAAAATAACTAATTAGAGATCATTAATTACTTGATGTAATTAATTTAAATAGAAAATGTAATTAGAGACCATTAATTATTATAATTAATGCTGAAATTTAGAATGGATTTATTTGGAAATAATTAATAAATGAAGGGATTTTGTTAACGTAATTAATTAAGTAATGTAATTAATTTTAGTTACTTAATAAATGAAGTAATGTAAGGTTAATTTCTATATTTGGTTAAAGATAATTAATTTGTGAAAATAATTAAAGGATAATTACTTAAATGTAATTAAAGATAATTAATCAAGGATGATTAATTAAAAATGAATAATTGGATGATGATTAATTAATTGATTGATAAATAATTAATAGTAATATAAGCAAGTTTAATAATGATGAAGTAATTAATTTAATTTACTTTAAATTAATTAAAGATAAGGTAATTAATTTAATTCATTTTAAATTAATTATAAATGGTGTGATTATTAATCCTTGTTTATATATGATGAATGATATGGATTTCCTTTAATGGTTTGAAATATCAGATATGAGATAAAAAATGCTGTGTGATATGGATGCTTCGGTTGAAGTGCGATGATAATATAGATTATCTATTTATGATGATATGTGAATGATCTATCTGTGTTGATATAGATAATAAATTGTAATTGTTTTAAACATTAAAACAACTTGGACCTAAAAGATGGCGTTTTGGATTTCGATGAGACCGGGATCAGATCTTTCCATATTTGGGGGTCCGAAAACCACATCGATCCAATTTAACGATAGGTCGTGAATCTCAAGTGAAGATGAAGATTCAGAGTGCAAGGGTTATTGTCGTTAACTCTGAGGATGATTCCAAAATGAGTGTAACGAGATAATGCCTTCGGTTTCGTTCGAACCCAGAACGAACTTGTATGGATTGAATGCTTCCAGAACATCGTCAGGTGGACGATGAGCATTCTAAGTGATGTGTTCTGATAAGGTAAATCGTAGCCTCAAGCCTCATCAACCGGGAATGGCTAAAACAGGGGAGGTGCAGCAAGGCTTCGTGGGTAGCACCCACTGAGAGCGAGATATACCCCTATCTAGAGGTCCCTTTTTATTCGGCTTAGTGGCAGTTGGAATTGCGCACCGACTGCGGGGTTGTTTCGTTTGGGACTGTCCAGTAAGGGATGGTTCCGGCTTTGTGTTGTAGGGGATTGGGAGTAATCCTCGGTACGCTGATCTAGGCCAGGTACTGTGACAGGCGGTACCCCAGTAGCCCTGCCATTGTATGGAATCCAATCTCCAATAAGTGTCGTACGTGTTAGTTGTGCCCAACTATGTTGGAACGTGAGATGTAAGCATTCCAACTATTTCTGTATTTTACTTGAAAACCCTAGACCCTATTATAATATAATTGGATTTCCTATCAAATGTTTGGTTAGCGTAAGGTAAAAACTTACCCATGTTTATGTGTGGGGAGTCTTACGTGATATCTTTTGTTTTCAAAGGATTTTCAAAGTTAAGAAACTTTAACCTGTTACTCATACCAGACCCATGTCTGACCCGGAGTTTATTTCTGTTTTTCTTATATTCTCGGGTACTCAAATTTTTACGAGTAGCCAAGTGATTCAGGTTAGCTTTGACGATTTTTGGAGGAGCAATGGAGCAGGAGGCTTCAGCGTTATAGATATGTATAGTGTTTCGCTATGTTGTATTGAGATGTATCGAGTTGTATTAACTAGATAGGTGATTATAACTTTCTAGTATGTGTTGTATTATCTGTGTAACTCTGATGTATATGATACTATGTAATCTCTTATATGATATATTATATTTCATTCGTTCCGCTGTTGAGATTCTGATGTTGTTTTCTTCTTTCTTCTCTATCTTTTCTATTTCTCACCCTTTTCTTTCTTAAAGATGACACGACTTTCTGGGCGTAGAAGGTCGGGTCGTCTCAGTTGGTATCAGAGCGCTAGGTTGAGTGAATACCTAGGCTCTTAAGTGATTTCTTTCTTGAGAGAGCGTATTTGTATTTTTGATATATATATTTATATATTTCTACCTGTCGGTTGGGTTACCTGTTTGGGTTTTCCAATATAAGTTATAAGGTAGATAGGGTGGTGGTGTGGGTAACACGACTACCAATGGTTGAATTTGTTGATGTTGGAAGTGTATCTGACGAGACTGTAGACCTAATACCGTCTCGAGTGAATTTGCGGTGTAAAAATTTCACCAAGTCTCCGAAGGAAACCTGTTAAGGTTCGGAGTCCAACATTTAAGTGTAAGATGATCGCGCTCGTGTGAGCGGATTTTCGAGAGTTTGGATGAGCTAGAGTTTGGATCTGTCGGTTGGACAGAAGCAAGTTATGATATCTTGATATCTTAGGATGTAGTAGCTGTGTGATGAGACACAGTGACTATGGATGTCTACGAAGATGTTCTTTGGAACAAGTTAAGGAAGTGAGTCTGCTTCGGTGTTGTGGCTGTGTTCAGCAGGATGTTTCTGGTTGGTTTGAGGTCCGAGTTTCTCGAAGAGCTTTGGATTAGGAATTCCTTGGCATTGGTGTCAGTAGTGCAGCTCGGAGTGTTCTGTGTGTTGGCAAGGAAGCTTTCTAGTTTAGCAGTGGAGTTCAGAAGCAGCAGAGTGGTTCCATTCCTTCGTTGGATTGGCTAGTTAAGCGTAAGCAGTTCTGTTTGGTAAAGAGAGAACAGTTTTCTTTGGAATCAGGCTGGATTAATTGCAAAAGTGACTTGCGATAGTTTGAGCGTTCTCTTGTGCTTTAGTGATTTTTTTCTGGATGACTTCAGGAAGTCAGAATTTTGTTAGCATCTGGAGATTGGGTTTGTTATCAACTGGATTCCAGAAGTGGTACCTATGGGTCAGCTTAGTAGTAGGATGGTTTTTGGAGGAAGATTTTTGTGAAGCAGCTCAGGTTTTGGAGGAACTTCTGACTTTTATTTTTGGATCTGTTGAACCATATTTTTGGAATTTGTTGTCCCGTTTGTGCTTGTGTTCGTCATCAGCATTTTCATTTACCCAGATCAGAGTTGTGCAGCGGATGCAGTTGGGAGTGCATCTGCTTTTCTTTTCTGGAAAAGAGAAGTTGTTTTCTACGGATGATGGTAAGGATTGTGTTCTTGATTTTGGTTGATCTTGAGAAGATCATTCTACTGGATTGTTTTTGGATTCAGATTGTTCTGAAAGGCATCAGCGGAGATTTAGCTGATCAGTAGGGATGAAGGCAGCTCTGGATCGTCCGAAGAGTTTGGTGGATAAGAGACGGAGGAATTTGGATTTCAGAGTCGGAGATTTGATTTTGGATGAATTTTCTCTAATTCAAAGGAGCTCTATAATTTGGTAAGTCTAGGAAATTAGCACCGAGGTGTTCTGGATTTTCTCTGTGTTCTGGAGAGGTTAAGTGTTTGGTCTTCTGGAGTGAGTTGCCAGTTTGGATAGCTGGGATTCGTTGGGTTTCACGTATCTCTGAGGGAGTACGTGTAAGATTCTATCTCTGGTTTTGGAACCAGTAGTTCAGGGAGTTTTGGTTGTTGAGTCAGATTCGTCTGTAGTCTGATATCTGTTTAGTTTTGTAGATCTAGATGAGTAGGAGCTTTGTAGCTTAGTCGTATTGATTGTTTGGATTCTGTAGAGCGAGTATCCCATTAATTATACTTGGGAAACTCGAGAAAATCCTATCCAGAATTTTGTCTGGATAGATAGATTTGTTTGATTAGATAATTTGGTTGATATGGTTGTTAGCATATGATTGATGTATGCTTGTGTTTTAAATTTAAAATCTTAAATAGATTATTAAATTACCTTTGCTTTAAAATTTCGGGGACGAAATTCTTTTAAGGGGGGAGGAATGTGACAACCCGGAATTTTGAGCAATATCAATTTAATAATTTATATTAAATATTAAATTGATTTGATATATCTTTGATTAATAAGATTTGAATTAATACTTTTCTTTTAATAAATATCTAATTGGTGAATTTTATCTTTTAAAACTATTAAATTATTTTCTATTTATAATGTATATACATTTGTAAATACTGTAGATAGGAAAGCTTTTTTTTAAAATTCAACTAATAAATTATGTTTTCAAATTTCTAATATAAATTTTAGTGATTTGGGAATTATGATTTATTTAAAATAAGCTTTTTAAAGCTATTTAATAAATAAATATATGGGTTAAATACTTAAGATAAATGTTTAAATAGTTTAAGACTTATTCTAGCTTTAGTTTAGATTTAAATTTATTAACAAAAAGATTTGTTCTATTCTCTTTTTAAGTTTAGCTTGTTAAAAATATGGTTTAAAAATATATATAAGTTTAAAGGTAATTTTGTCAAATGATACTTTAGTATATATTATAAAGTAAGGAGTTATAGTAAACAGATAACTTCTTTTATAAATCATTTCAAAATGATAAATGTGTTTTTTTTAAAATAATATTAATAAATAAAAATGTACATATAGGAATACAAGATTTTAAGTGATAAGTTAGACATAGAAATAAAACAAATATACATAA
Source organism: Allium fistulosum (assembly GCA_030737815.1). Taxonomy (NCBI): domain Eukaryota; kingdom Viridiplantae; phylum Streptophyta; class Magnoliopsida; order Asparagales; family Amaryllidaceae; genus Allium; species Allium fistulosum. The sequence continues at coordinate 412,799,150 of CM060907.1, read as the reverse complement.
GTTAAATTTTATTGTTTTGTAAATTATAAGACAAATACACTATAAATATTTAAGCAACATGTTAGAATGACATTCATGTACATTACATTATCAAACCAGAAATCTGCATAGGCAAGTGAACAAAAGAAAATAACATTCAATTACATTTCAAAATATAAAACAAGGAAATAAAATACATAAGAAAGATTTGCCAGCCTAAAAATAAATCTTCATAGTCAAGTAAACTTGTTAGGAAAGTAAGCATAGGATAGATATGTACACAAATGGTTCGAATATGATAGACATGCAGACTTAAGGACAACCAAATCAAAAAGATATGTAGGCTGGTAAGGAAAATAAACATATTAAGGACAATGTCATTTAATGCTAGCTAAACAAATATCTTCTCTAGTACATAAATATATAACCTCAGCCACCAAGATAAGAAATTATCTCTGATAATTGTACAAAAGTATACACTGTATTGAAATATAATAATGTACCCTGCAGCCTGATATAAACATCACCCTGTAAGCTACTTTCCCCATATCATCTTTTCACTTCAATTCGAGCTAAATAAAAACTAAGATAAAACTTCATTTAAAAACCTAAACAAACATTCAACAACAAGCAAGCAACTCAACAAAACAGAGGTCAAGAGGATCTTCTGTTAGCAAATTCAAAACTGTTTTCAAAAGCCTGTTGTAAAGCAAACCATGCTCCGTTCTTTCACAAATTCAGGTGAGTAACATTTTTTTTAAAAATATAACTTAAGTTAATATGGAGCATGATTTTCTCTGTGATAACATGTATTTTGTATATATATGATTGTGCAAATCTATGTATATCTGTTCTCTTTTATACTCTGTTTGACTGTTGTTTATTTTCTTTTGAGTAGATATGTAAACCAACCCTCACCACTTGATCTAATAATTGTTTGAACTTAGGATGTAAACAAATGTGGTTTGTTTGATTATAATCTAAGTGTTGAAAATTTATTAAAGCTGAAACAACATATAACTGTCTCTGGAAACCAAGAAAGTTATGTACAACTTCAAATAAGTTTAAAAACAAATCTCTGGTTTTAAAAATTCAGGTGTACAAAGTGAATCTATATACAAAAATATGATTTTTAAAACAAGATTTATAATTTTTAGAGTTAGGGATAGAGAGCAGTCTGGGTTCGACTGTTTTGTGCATTTGGGGTTGCCGTGGGTGATCTAGTCGACTGGAGATGTCAAGTTTTAGTCTGGAGATAGAGGAGTGACCAGTGGTCATTGTAAAAATGGCGCGGTGGTGGATAGTCAACAGTGGTGGTGGCGGCATCGTATTCTTTCTCGTAGACCTAGTTTTGAGGTGTAGTGATTTTTCATTTCATACGAAGTCATTGTTGGATCGAGTGTCCCGTGCTTCTGGGGTTTGATAGAGGGAAGGTGGACGAGGCTACGGCCGGAGTTTGGTAGCCTCTGGTGGTCGGAGCATCGAGCAAGTGGCGTTGATAGGTTGGGAAGTTGAGGGTTGCGAGTGTTCCAGGTTTTGTTTTCACTCGAATTCGAGTTCGAGATGACTGGATGGGGACTGGTGGTTGGGGTCGGAGCTGGGAATGACCTTCGACTTGCTCGAAGTATGGGTGGTGACCGGAAGTGGTGGATGGAAGCGTGCACGTGCACGGTGGGGAGTTTCCTGGTGAGGCTGTTCTATTTGGGTGGTTTCGAATTGATGCTGGAGGAACTCGAAGTTTTACTCGGGTTGATTCAGGTTTTGCTCGAGCCTTTTTGATGTTGTACTCGAAGTAAACTAAGGGGGACTCGGGTAGTCTTTGTTCAGAGTTAACCTGTACTCAGTTTTACAAATGTTGGTTTTAAAATTGAAATCAAATTAAACTGAGTCTAAATAAAAGTTTAAATTCCAGATTTTTTGAAGAAAGAAAGTTATAAATTTAAATACTTTAAATAAGTTTAAATATTTTAAACTTAAGGGAATTTGATTTAAAATCCCTTCATAACTAAGAATTGCTTTAATTTGTAATTTAAGGGTTTTTAAAAGTTAGTTTTATAAAGAGATTTAAAGTTCAATTATTGTTCGTTTAAACTTGGAATTTAAAATGAAATTTCAAAGGAAAAGTGAAATAGATGTTTTCAAACATATTGGAGTGAAATTTAATCAATAATGAGAAATGAGTTTTCTTTAAGTAATAAATATTAAGGATTTAAATTCATTAACTATTAAGATAATTAGAATGATAATTGATAATTTGTATTGATTAAATTTGTAATTATAAGTTTAAATGTATTAATTTAAGTTTAGATAGTAGAATAAGTAATTAATATGTAATTAAGAATCATAGATTAGACTTTAATTAATTAATGAATGGTTAATTGAACTTATAATTAATAATGAAAATGTAAGTTAATTATTTTAGAAAAGTAATTAAATAAATGTGAATGAAGGTCATTAACTAGATTATTTTATAATTAATTAATGTAATTGATTTTTAATAGTTAATTTGATTAATTAATTTAATAATCAACATTGTAATTGTTTAAGTGTAATTACTTAATGGGAAGTAATTAAGGAATTAATTACTCATTATAATTAATTGATTAATTTGAGTTAATTAATTTAGTTTAATTAATTTGGATTAATCACTTGATGATTTGGAGGTATAATTACTTAGAAAAGTAATTAATGAATAATTACTGGATGTAATTAATTGGATGATGTTTTGTTAATGGAAGTAATTTGAGTATAATTACTTTAAATTAATCAAGGGATTAATTAAGTCTGTCTATTGGGAAGTAATTAATTTAGGACAGTTAATTACTGTATGTTATTAATGAAGGTGATTAATATATGTGAGTTGAAGATTAGTTTTTCTTAATAAAAATTAATTGATAAAATAACTAATTAGAGATCTTTAATTACTTGATGTAATTAATTTAAATAGAAAATGTAATTAGAGACCATTAATTATTATAATTAATGCTGAAATTTAGAATGGATTTATTTGGAAATAGTTAATAAATGAAGGGGTTTATTAATGTAAATAATTAACTAATGTAATTAATTTTAGTTAATTAATAAATGAAGTAATGTAAGGTTAATTTCTATATTTGGTTAAAGATAATTAATTTGTGAAAATAATTAAAGGATAATTACTTAAATTTAATTAAAGATAATTAATCAAGGATGATTAATTAAAAATGAATAATTGGATGATGATTAATTAATTGATTGATAATTAATTAATAGTAATATAAGCAAGTTTAATAATGATGAAGTAGTTAATTTAATTTAATTAAAGATATGGTAATTAATTTAATTCATTTTAAATTAATTATAAATGGTGTGATTATTAATCCTAGTTTATATATGATGGATGATATGGATTTCCTTCAATGGTTTGAAATCTCAGATATGAGATAAATAATGCTGTGTGATATGGATGCTTTGGTCGAAGTGCGATGATAATATAGATTATCTATTTATGATGATATGTGAATTATCTATCTGTGATATTATATATTATCTATCTGTGTTGATATAGATAATAAATTGGAATTGTTTTAAACATTAAAACAACTTGGACCAAAAAGATGGCGTTTTGGATTTCGATGAGACCGGGATCAGATCTTTCCATATTTGGGGGTCCGAAAACCACATCGATCCAATTTAACGATAGGTCGTGAATCTCAAGTGAAGATGAAGATTCAGAGTGCAAGGGTTATTGTCGTTAACTCTGAGGATGATTCCAAAATGAGTGTAACGAGATAATGCCTTCGGTTTCGTTCGAACCCGGAACGAACTTGTATGGATTGAATGCTTTCAGAACATCGTCAGGTGGACGGTGAGCATTCTAAGTGATGTGTTCTGATAAGGTAAATAGTAGCCTCAAGCCTCATCAACTGGGAATGGCTAAAACATGGGAGGTGCAGCAAGGCTTCGTGGGTAGTACCCACTGAGAGCTAGATATACCTCTGTCTAGAGGTCACTTTTTATTCGGCTTAGTGGCAGTTGGAATTGCGCACCGACTGCAGGGTTGTTTCGTTTGGGACTGTCCAATATGGGATGGTTCCGGTTTTGTGTTGTAGGGGATTGGGAGTAATCCTCGGTACGCTGATCTAGGCCAGGTACTGTGACGGGCGGTACCCTAGTATCCCTGCCATTGTATGGAATCCAATCTCCAATAAGTGCCGTACGTGTTAGTTGTGCCCAACTATGTTGGAACGTGAGATGTAAGTATTCCAGCTATTTATGTATTTTACTTGAAAACACTAGACCCTATTATAATATAACTGGATTTCCTATCAAATGTTTGGTTAGCGTAAGGTAAAAACTTACACATGTTTATGTGTGGGGAGTCTTACGTGATATCTTTTGTTTTCAAAGGATTTTCAAAGTTAAGCAACTTTAACCTGTTACTCATACCAGACCCATATCTGACACGGAGTTTATTTCTGTTTTTCTTAAACTCTCGGGTACTCAAATTTTTACGAGTAGCCAAGAGATTCAGGTTAGCTTTGACGATTTATGGAGGAGCAATGGAGCAGGAGGCTTTAGTGTTATAGATATGTATAGTGTTCCGTTGTGTTGTATCTCTGTATTGTATTGAGATGTATAGAGTTGTATTAACTAGACAGGTGATTATAACTGTCTAGTATGTGTTGTATTATTTGTGTAACTCTGATGTATATGATACTATGTATTCTCTTATATGATATATTATATTTCATTCGTTCCGCTGTTGAGATTCTGATGTTGTTTTCTTCTTTCTTCTCTATCTTTTCTATTTCTCACCCTTTTCTTTCTTAAAGATGACACGACTTTCTGGGCGTAGAAGGTCTGGTCGTCTCAATGATGAAGATCTCCAGCTCTCCTCTGGAAACTCCAAGCATCTTCAGCTAATCCCGAAACTACTCGGATCTGACCCGAGTATTAAAATACCCAGATCAGGTTTAATAAACCAACTTGAGATACTCGAAATTTTAAATGTGTAGCTCATGACGATGTTATCAAAACCTTTGAAAAGAAGGATGTCTCATAAGACCATGCCCACACATAAATACGGACGGGTTTTTACCTTATGATAACCAAAACACTTGTTAACCATAAAATATAATTGTACATAAAGAAGGCCCTTCAGAAAGCTTCCGCATGGATAAAGACCAGCAGGAAAAGTCACCTTTCGATGGTGTTGAAAGGATTGTTCAATGCTAATAAAGAAGAGCACGTAGGAACTTTGGAACAAGGTTCCACAAGTATGAAGGAAAGAATTACTAAGGCACAACAAAGCAGCTTGGCACCGAACCACCAAACACCTTTCCGCTGGGATAGAAGAATAGCTCTACAACCATTCATCATAGAACAAAGGCTGTAGAAAAGGAGTTCAAACCAAACCCTTCGAAGGAGTCAGAAGGATGCAATCAATAGTTTATAGCAGCCCCCAACCTTTCGGAGGGGGCGAATGGTTTCATCTCTCAACATTTAAAGAGTTTTTACCTTCCAAAGAGAGTGGAGAAGTCAAAGCAAGAGCAAGCAACTCTATAATGAACTTTTCGAAAGCATGGAAAGCCTTTCGAACTGGTCAGAAGACAATCAAAATACCTTTCGACAATGTCGAAAGGTTTATGAAGAAGGAAACATTCATAAAGATTGGAAGACAACCCTTCGACACCATTAAAGTGAAGTACAACCCTCGACAACAATCAAGTGAAAGAGCAACCTTCCGATAAGGTCAAAGGGTCCATAGTAATCAAGTAAGAGGGAAACCTTCCGACATGGTCGTAGAGTTCACAGTAGCATATAGAAGGCAAACACTTCGACAAAGTCTAAATGTTGATGAAGGCATAAAGGAGATCAAACCATTTAGCAGTAACGAAGGGTCTATATTGGCATGCGAATGGCTAACCTTTCGACAAAGCCGAAACGTTTGCAACTGCATATAAAAGGGTGACCTTTCGACCGAGTCGACAGTATGAAACCGAAAGGTGGGCCGCTTGCATCTATAAATAAGACCTAAGTGGTCCAGTTTTGTGATTAGATTCTTCCCGTGTTGCACTCATTCTACAGCTTCTGCTTCTACTCATTAAGTGTGTAATGCTAATTTAGAAATAAAATAGGGATTCACTTCATAAACTTTGTATTAAGCTCATCATGAGAAAATAAAGTGAATAATGGCTTTCGATCAACTTTGAATTTAGAGATGATGATGATCAGGCGTTAACTCAATATTAATGGTCGATCATACATGATTTATTTCTTATCTTCTTTGTTCATTCGGAGTATATGTTATGAAATCATCATGGGATATCACCTTGGATTCTATTTCCTTATATATGAAATTCATGGGAAATACAACTTGTAAATCAATAAATATGTGATGCCAAATCCCTGATATGGTTTCATGACATATCATATCAACCCGAAATGTGGAAAGCAATAAAGAAATATAAAATAGAGTATGCATCTCCTTTTGACATGGTCAAAAGGTCTTGAATATCACCCTTCGACGTGATCGAAAGGAGGTGAAAGATATTGATGATTTACTGCTTTCAGCCTCCAAGGGAGATAAGACTTGATAAAGTGATAATGTTGAAAGCTATATAAAGGTGAATAGATTCAAGAAACAATTACTATTATGACAACCTAGTCGAAAGGTTGAAGTAGCCTCATGACCTTTCGATAAGGTCGAAAGGTTTGATAATCTTCTATTATCCAGGCCATGATGAAAGTTTAGGATGAAACCATAGCCCTTCGACATGGTCGATGGGATAGTTAACCTTCTATTATGCTATCTAAGTCAGTAAAGGCTGAAACGGCTTCCTTAACCTTTCGACAATGTCGAACGGTTTGGCAATTTGTAACTCATTTTGATCAGTTCATCTTAGTTGAAAGTTAGAGCTATCACCTCAAATCATTCCGACTTAGTTATTCTATTCGAAAGATATGCCTTAAATGACATGAATCCCTCAACCACATGGTTGTGTCCAAATAAAATAATCTTATATAAAGCATTGGGGATATTGACAAGTTATCTTGTTAACATTATTGGCGCTAGAAGGAGGGCTCGAACCTCCGCCTTTGTTATCTTAATATAACTAATTGTGGAAATTTGGTTTTCTATAGGAAAATGAATTCAAAAAGACTTTCCACCTTAAACGAAAGGGCCGAACATGCAACTTTGCTAGAAGAAAATGTGTCACCATCTTTTAACCCTAGGAACAGGGAACAAGGGCAGTCATCTGCACCAGCTCAACCAATTCCACCACCGGCTCAAATTCAACTGTCTCGGCAATTAGCTTCAGCCCAAAATCTTCAATAAGAGGATCATATTGCTAAAATTACACACTTAGAGCGACAAATGATGGAGATGAAGAATATCCTAAAATAAGTTCTATCCCGCAAGTCATCCACGAAAACTGCCACAACAAGGGAGGAAGTTGTCTCTCTAAGGAGAGAATTGAAAATCAACACTAATGCCGCGAAAAGCAAAACAAACATTTCTCTAAAGAAGGGTCGTCTTCTACTAATGGCAAACTATCAAGGAAGGATCGAAGAGGAAGACAAAGACTATTCTGCAAGCTCTACCTCAGATGGATACAAACCAAATAGGAAAGACTACTTGAACAATGAAGCTTACCTCAAAGACATGGCAGAGAAGGCCGTAAAGGACCTCATAGACATGAGAGGTTTGCCTCTTTCATTAATGAGATAATGACATCAACCATTCCCTCCCATATGATGGTCCTTACAATGAAATATCATGGTACACCCGATCTCAACGACCATTTGATGGCATTCGATAGTCAAATGGATTTATACAATGCTTCTAGTGCCGTTAGGGGCCACCTTTTTCCAGTTACTTTTCAAGAAGCTGCTGCCAAGTGGTGCAGGTAGTATCGCGAGAGCAAAATCTATTCTTGGAAATAATTCTCTTATGAGTTCTCGGCTCAATTTTGCATCTACAAAGACCCATCAATCGACTATACAGTGCTCATCGATATACGATAGAATCACGGTGGGTTAATGGTAGATTACTTGAAGAGGTTTAATGCTGAAGCTTTGAAAGCTAAGGGAATGAACGACCGGGACAAACTTATTGTTGTTCATTCAGGCCTTATAGTTTATTCTCCTTTCTGGAAGGAATTATTCATCCATGGTTGCCTAGACTTGCAAGATTTTCATTTTCAGACCGACAAGTTCATCCGAATGGACGAATTGTACTATCCTAAGAAGAAATCTAATCAGAGGAGGGACAATGGAAAATTAAGCTCGGACATTATTCACAAAAAGTCTAGATGGGAATATACTAATGCCAACGCGGTAGCATTAAACAGACCGATCTCCTACATTTATGCGGTGACTCAAGACAAGGTCAATTTCCTGACCTCGTTCAAAGCTCGAAATTATCTGGAGCAAAAGAAAGAAGATAGCTACTATGCCTACCACAAGGAAAACGATCACAGGACCAATGAGTGTAAACTGCTAGCAGGGATAATCCAGAAACTAATTCGAGAAGGAAATCTAAAGAAGTTTGTGAAAAACCCACAACAAACCTCCTTGCCAGAGACCGAGAAAAGAAAACCTACCAGTACCACTGTTAATATGATTGAAGATGACGATCCATTGAACCTGAGTCCATCCCAAAATAGAATCGACGTTATATATGGCGGACCGTATCCTATGGGAAGAAGTCAGAATGCCAGGAATAGATACATTTGTGAAGCTAGAAAAAGTATATTTTCTGCGCAAGAAGAACCACCACTCAAGAACCCAAAATATAATATCAACATGCACACATTGGTGATTGGCCATCTCCACCACTACATTACAAGGTTTTCGGATATGGGTCATGGTCATTCTACCAAGCATAGGTCTCAGTCCTCGAATGAACCTCTCATTCCTTCTAACTTCAGTGTCAACCTTAGCATACCCATACCAAGACAACTCATCAAACTTAGCAGCGTACTGGATCACTGACATTTATCCTTGAGCTAGATCCATGAACTTCCTCATCAATGCAGACATTGCAACTTCAGACAGAAACCTCTGCTCAAACCTTCTCTTGAAATCCGCCCATGTTAGCTCTTCCTCCAGAAATCCGACGGTCACACTATTCCACCAATGAAGCATTGCCCCTTGCAACTGCCTAGTGGCTAGCCTTCTCTTCTTCCAATCATCCAAGCCTAGATCAATACAGATCCTTTCAGAGTGCAAAAGCCAATTCTCAACTTCAACAGCATCCTCTATTCCAACAAATAACTTTCCACCCAAACCGATGTAGTCGTTCCTTAGCTTAGCATAGTTATTCCCAACTCGAGCCAAAAGATTAGCTCCTCCAACATTACCAGGAACTCCAGCTTGCAAAAGATTGGCTAACAACTGATACACAATACCCGCATCTATTGGCAGATTTCCAACACCTACATTGGCTTCAGCATTTGAACTAGCATTAGCTTGTCGACCTTGATTCCTCCAGGTATTAGGTCGAGCAATTCCGTTGGTTGTGGTGCTTCCTCAACTTAGATTTCCTCCTCTGTTTCCTGCTTCCATATCTTCTTTCTTGTAAATCTGCATATGAGCCTTAGTAGGATACAGAAGAACTGTCTAAGAGAGAGGGGAACACGTACTTATATATATATGTCAAATACACGCACTTTACTATAGCAATAACCCAAACCTCGATCATATTTTCAAATTCATTGGATTATGTTTGAAAATCTTTTTGTTTAACTTTCTTTTCAAGTATCAGAAACCTATGCTCTGATAACAACTTGTAACATCACCCTACTTGGAGGCCCAAAACTAAAGGCTATGGATGCTGCAATCACCCATAGTTGTTAATCCTTAGCGACCAAATACGGCGTAGTTCGATTCACTAATACACAGAAACACATGAATATGGAAAAAAATTAAACTTCAAATAAAATCACATTTCATTCCAAAATACTTCCAATTCATTAAATAATCCCAAATTTGCAAATATCATTCAGAGAAAATATATTTATTACAACATACGCCAAGAGCGACATATAAAGTGCCCCCTTGGATAATCAGAGTATATAAAGGCAATATAACAACTTTTCCATTACAAACAACACAGTGGAATCAAAAGAAAAGAGAACTCTAAATAGCTATCATGCCTCATGCACGTCTCAGGAAGCTTATTCGTATTAAGAGGCACCTAAAAACCTCAACTCTCAAAATACTCAAAACCAATTGAGTACCCGAGATTTTAAGGGTAAAACATAAATTTTGAGTCGACATAAAGCCTGGTATGAATAATAATCTACCATCTCAAATCATTTAGATATCTAGTGAGACCACACCGCTTAGCGGAACGGTTTTTCCCATCAATAGTATCTAAAAACCTTTATAAAACCATATACTGTGCTCCTATATCCGCTATGGTTAAAACAATTCAAAACAGTATAATATGATAAAATGCAAAACAAATGAATTAATTCTTGATTACCCATCCCCATTCATCTTAGACTATCTTCCTCAATTATAGTTTCTAGGATTACTGTTAATCTATTAGTTTTCATGGGCTGACTAATAACTGATTAAACATTTAAGGACTCCCTGTTCAATTACATAGTTTTCATGGGATTACTAAGAACCTATTGGTAACTCCAATATATTACACTTATCGTAATTTTCATGGGTTGAATAGAAACCTATTGGTGACCCCGATATCCTTTCTTCTTACCCTAGTTTCTACGGCTGATTAAGAACCTATTAACATCTATCAATACTCAATCGGAATATAGTTTTCATGGGCTAACTACAAACCTACTGGCCCCTTCATACATAGTTTTCATGGGCTACCTATCAACCTATTAGCTCCTGCCAATATCTTTTCCTATACATAGTTTTCACGGGCTTACTAAGAACCTATTTGCCCCTACCAATATCTTTCTTTTATGTTTTAGCATCCTATATACTGTTCTTCCTGACCTCCTAGATACAGTTCTACTTATTTAGAAGTTTAATCGATTTATATTCACTACTAGGTTAACCTAGATGGTTCTTCTACCCTTTATCCCAAAATGCAGTTATGGGTCCATTACAAAGTGAATATATTTATATTTGAAGAAGCAAACATAACAATATAGCAATACCTCTCATGTGGGTTCATTATAAAACATGGTTAATTCTTTTAACCTATTATTTTATCAAAAAAAGTTTCTTCTTAAAACCATTACCAAACTCCTTTAATTTAGCCATGGGTTTTTCCTTTTAAAAATAGAGTTTGGGTTATAAAACCTATCGATACCTTTGAAACCTAGCATTCGACTTCATAGGATGACCTCCTTTGAAATCATTCAAAACATTAGGCTCCTGCCTTTTAATACTTTAAAATCTACCTTTCAAAACCTTTCGATTACATTAAAGTATTAACATTTAACTTTAGAAACATAGCTTCGAAACTAGTTGAAAGTACCCCTTTCAACACGAATGGAAGTAACCCTTCCGTAATTATTGAAAGTCCCCATTTCGAAAGCATTGGATTTATACTTAAAATATTATTTGGGTCAAAGTGAATATAAGAGAAAGCAACTCATTCGAAACCATCCTTTATCATATGAAAACATTGGGGAAAACTTGATGGCGTCGGAACCATCTCATTCGAAAGACCTTCCAAAACCATTACCTTCGAAACCCCTAACCCATTTCGAAAGCTATAGGAAGTGGCTTAAACATATAAAACAAAGTACCCATTCAAAAGCATTGATTTCTTCAACACCATCGAGAGGATAAAGAACGGAAGCTGTGTTTCGACAAGGTTGGAACCCTTCTTTCAAAACATTCTTTCATAAGTAAGGAACCCAGTCGAAAGCAATCTTAAGTTAATGGCAACCCTTTTGAAACCTTTTTAAAACCACATTTGAAACCATATGCTTTGACTCCATCGAAGGCTAAAACAAAACAAAGGCAGACGCTTTTCTTTTAAAAACAAAACATTGTTTCAACTCCTTCGGAACCTATGCTTTCGACACTTAAACTTTCGCCAATCTCCAATCGACTGCATACCATCATGGCGATACCTTGTGTATTGGTTTCTGCATAGTAGGTTTCGACTAAGATGTTGGCGGAAGCTTTCGTGTCAAAAGGTGCTTTCCAAAGTAGGTGGAACCAATTTTCTGAGTAAACTTGGTTTAGTTCTTCTTAAAGTAAACTTTTCTCTAACTTACCTACCACGTGTCAATACTAGGTTGGTTGCCTTAACTTTGTCAAATTCTCTTCCAAAAATAATTGCTGCTAATTTCGATGTAAACCATAGTTAAGTTAATCAATTAAGCCCTTCCACTAACCAAAACCAATTTTGCAAATAAGTCCCTGTTCTAAAATAATTTATTTTCCATAGCAAATCACTTTGGAAAAATCACCAAAAATTCCAAAAATTCACATTAATCATGTTATCTAAAGTATCAAAATTCCAGACCCAAATTCTCAATATATTTTCCAATAAATTTATAAACCCAAATAACCATAATATCCTACATTCTAAGAGTATATATACAAAATATCTGATTTTTAAATCTTATTCCTTTTATTCGATTCAGATGTAGGTCCAAAATAATTTGGGTCTTAAAACCGAGTCGACCAATACAACCTTTTTACCCAATTGGTCTGGTAAGTAGCTAAGAAGAGTAGGATGTTGGTATCCAAACTCCATCCTAGAATCTACTTTTTATTTAGACGCTCCGAGGGAAAGACTTTTATTAGCCGACCCAATAACATCAAATTGTTTTTCACTTCTTAGATGTTAAAATCAAAAGACACATTTTAATAAAACCAAGTTTATTAAACCATACCGTTGTAGTAATTTTAATTTTAAATTCATTGATTTATCCACCCTTTATTTGAAATAATTTGTTTTTTTTTGAAACTTAGGAGCCAAATACCCGGTTTTTATTTCAAAAATCTTATTGAATGATATTTTATTTGTTTATCATCCGAACACATGTCCTGTAAATTTTAGTCACTTTCGAATCACTCGAACTAGTTAATCAAATGAAAAAAAATACTTCTTTCAAATCCCTTTTTGAAACAATATTATATACATATTTCCAACTAAATAGTTTTTAACAAAATATAATTATCATCTACTTGCTTTGGATTAATTCGAATTCGAACTCGTTTGATTAAACAATGAGAAAGAGAATAATTTACTAAGTGCCCCTTCACATCCACTGAAGCAAACATCCGATTGTCACATAGATGATTATTCCGATCGTCTAAAAATAGATTGAGACTCATTCCTCAAACTACCCAAAGAAAAATCTTACTCTCAAATTTTCTTTCAAATTATTTGTACCTTAAAGTATTTTTTAGTAAGATTATTACTACTTTTCCAAGAATCGTTTGAAAACTTTATCAAAGCCACTGGAATTTAAATTTTCTAAAAAGTCATCTTATTTCAAAAATATATTTTATAATTTTAATTTATAAAGATCGAATTTTATAAAATCATCTAAAATATTTCTCTTAATAAACACCTTTTATTAAAATCAAATTTTAACCCAACATTATCACCAAACGACTTATAGTCAAACTGTGAAACTTAATTCAGTAGATGCTCAATTCAATGCTCCCACAAATTCTATCTACCCATTCTATACTTAAAAGGCAAAAACCTACTAATAGATTAGAAAATAGTTAATGCCCAAAAATGGACGAGCATGACTTAATTAAATCCTATATGATAATAATTTAATATTATCAACTCCTAACAACAATCACATCATATATAGCTATATTTTATTTTTTTTAAACCATTCCCTTGTATATGAAAATATATATTCCTAGGTAAAATTATTTCATCTACCATATTTAAAAAATATATTTTGTTTATTGGACTTGTTCAAGTATTTAGGAAATTCCTATCGATAATGCTGGCCAAACTATCGACCAGAATTCTTAAGCCACTCAATAGATTAAACAACACAATATAAAACATTTCTATACACTAACAAATATGTGCTCTTATATATAATATACTCTCAAACTTATCCTAGAGTCTCACTTACCCTATCCTTACCGAGTTTACCCAACCGGGGCAAAGGTTCTCGCTTAACCTTGCGCTCTGATACCAAGTGTAATGACCGTTCTTTCTTACACATAAAGACCACACTTAATACATCCTCGGTATTCGTGTGCCGATCATTTAAGTGTTCGAAAGATAGTTCATCTGGATGAAGAAATAAAAATAAAGAACAAAATTTCAAAAAACGTGATGAGAAATATATAACACGGACATGTCTTTACAATAAAAGAAATCATCTTTATTTATATACAACATCGGAGACACTAACCTGTTATCAACCTGGACAGTTATAACAGCTTGTCCTTAGAATTACTGATATATATGCAACAAACAAATATCACTGACATCTAACAGCGGAAGAATATAAGATACGTGAGTATGTCTTGGAGAATCCAGCTCGTTTTCTGAATGCTCCAAAGTGTCCAGTTAAATCTGGGAAAACATGCTCGGACCCGAGCATTATATGAAAATAACACCTGGATTAGTCTGGTAAAACCAACGTGAGAAATTCAAATCATAAGGAATTTTTTTGTTATAACTTATAAAATCCTTTAAACTCAAAGTTATCTCAAGAGACCACACCACACATAAACAAGGACGGGTTTTTACCATACGACAACCAAAACATTTTTATATAAAATACAATGCTATTGTGATATTGTCTAGAATACAAATACATATTAATCATAGCCGAAATTGTTACATTATTAAATTCCAGCATAATATGTATACAATCATGTCCGAAAGCACTTATTGGAGAATTGATTCCAACTATGAAAGGGTAGGGGTCAAACCACCGAATCCGTAAACCTCCAGATAAAATGTATGGGAGGCCATAACGCATTGCACCTTTGCTACTCAAGACCGGCCATACCCCTTCCTAGAAAGCGCATAATATGATCACCCCTTGGTTGCAATCGAACAGCCATAACGTCGGCCTTGAAAGGTGGAGGGACTTCGGATCATCATCGAATTCACAAAATCAAATCAAAAAATGTGTCTCCTACTAACTGATTTTTTAACATGTAGGTCACGAAAATTGGGAAAATTGTCAAAAGAAAAGTTATTGTAGATTCTTTTCTCCTTAATTATAAAAGAAGAATCACCCATTTCGGACTTGAAAATCTAGGTCCGAAAATGCTCTTAAAAAATTTAGATTTGGACATGGTTATACTCAAAATTTGAAGAAGTGATACAAAAGAAAGTTGTAGGTACTGAAATATAACACAGTTTTAGAAATTGAAAAGCTCCATGTGATTAAGAAATAAGAAAGATATGGCAGAAGGAAAAGGAGGAAAAATTGGAGAAATTAGAGAAGTATTTATAAGCAAGAACAAAGTAAATTACCTAAACACCCTTGGCCCTTTACACTCCACCTCCTCTTGCCACATCACCATGCCACCTTACTTTCATGTACCTCAGCCTACAAGCTTATCCCCCTCCTTTCTCCTTGTTCCAACATGTTTTTGATGACATGACATGCACTTTTCTTTTTTAAACTTTAAGTATGAATTCTTATTTTCATAAAATGTCACATCAATTTATATACTAACTTAAGTATATATGTATGTATATATATGTATACCATAATATAAACTAACTTATTTTTAAATAAATGTACACATGTTATCATTAGCATTCAAAATGTTTTCGACAACTTTTAGTCCACAAAAAGTCAAAAATTTGGAAAACGAATTCCCATCGCATTTTTTATTTTTCTTCGAACTATATATTTTTGTATACAATTGTTAAAAGATATCTCACCATTATTATTTATTATTTTTAAGAGTTTTATTTTAATTGTAAAATCCATTATTTGAATATTTATAATTAATTAAATATTCCCAAATTAAAGCGGTGAAATTCATGTCGTTACAGTCTTCACTACTCGAATAGCACATGTATCCCCAACTGGATTCCTTCATCTCCAACAGATCACAAGTCACTACATGGATTTGGGCATCTTGATCATCCACATAGGTTCCACACATAAGTCCTCTGATGCATGCTAACGTTGTCCTCTCTCTTGGAATACTCCTCGAGATAGACAGTCCTGAATTATAGCATCGTTTGAAATGTTAATGCCGACTTCTCCCTTGGACTTAATCTTTGGATAGATAGTTCAACTCTATATCATTTCACTTCACAACTGCTTTAACAACATTGATTGCGTATATGGTTTTGAGTTGATTACGGGTTTTAGTCATCTCATATAAGTACACTCTTCCCACTTACCAATCTCTCCAAAACCTATGATGAATTTTCGGTTAACTCAATTCTGGCTCTCTAACAAGTAAGTGAAAGCTAGAGACGTTTTTTACCAATACTCCTCCTCGAGGGTTCTCGTTGGTATGAAATTGTGAAGCCTTTTGATAACTTCTTAAGTCATATTTTGTCTAGTTTGATTGTCGATTAATCGACTATTTAATAAAAAGCAATTTCTTATAGAAATCAATTTTCATATACTTAACGTGTTTCCAACATTCCAAATTAACTTTTCCTTGCCTAAGAATGAAGCCAAATAAGTTAGAGCATTGGTTTATCAAAGCCTTAGCTATGCACTTCATTCTTGAATCTCACAAATATATAAGTCTACGTTGTTGGCTTTTAGTGTAAAGCATAGCTAATTACTGATTTCCTTAAACAAGTAAGAAATCACCTAGATTATCACGTTTCTAACATAACTATTCCTCAGCCAAGTGGGAAGCCAATAGGTCAAAGCTCTATTGGTCATATCACTACTCGAACATCAATCTTAACTTTCAGAAGTAGATAAGCCTTCTTCGTCGGCTTTTAGCATTAAACATAGTAAATTACTTTTCAAACAAGTAATTAAACAATTAACTAATTAACCATTAAGCAATTACTAACCCCTTTCTAAAACTTTTGTTTATACTTTTAAAACCCCTTTAAACTGATATAATATATATATAGGTGTGTGTGTGTGTGTACAGTAATTTATTTACCAAAACTTTATATGTAAATAAACAAGTCAAAAGATATAAAACAGCCGACACAATTTTTAAAAACTATATATATATTTAAAAATGCTTTTTATAAAATTTATAATATTTATAACAGGTATTAGAATATTTAGTCAAATTATTACTGAAAAATAATAAGTTTATAGTTTCCTTAAAAACATAGAAAAACATGTTTTTATTATAAAATCCCTTTTTTGGAAATTATTAACTACTTCTTAAAAAATCATAAATATCTCAAACCGCTTTTGAAATACTTTAATATGAGCTAAAAAAACACTTCTAAAAAGAATGAAACACAATAATTAAATTTAAGTATGTTTTCCATCCTGTAAGTCCAAAAACATGGCTAAATGGGACGGTTTTGCACAAGTGAAGTTTTGGCCAAATTTTGAGATTTTACTTAACTTTTTCCCATCCAAGCTATTTATAGCAATAAAAAACAAGTGAAATATTATAAATATGGTGAGAAACCGCTATGGATCTCTCTACAAAGTTACATAGAAATCGCCAAAAACAAGGCAATTCACAAGTGCATCCATAACAACTATCGCTATAAGTGCACGTTCAAATCCGAGTCTGATCTAAACCAAAGTCATCTATAACCCATGAGCTTTCTTCCAGGATCTTGTCACAAGTCATATATGTTGGTTCATGTCCATTCCAAGTCCATATATTGGATCACATATTCATCTTGTTTTCAAAACAAGAATCAAACTATTGTTTTTAACAATGTCAATAACAATTCAACAACATAAACACAATTAAGCCCAAACAATATGGGTTATATTTTCTATTCAAAAAGGTGGGTTAACTCATCTTTTACCTCACAAACAACGAAGATCCAAGCAAACAAGACCAAACCCAACCTTGCAACCACCTTCATCTTCCTTCATACTCCTTGTTTCACATACCTTTTGCCTTCCCTCCCACTTAATTTCCCATCGCCTTTTAGAACATGAGGAGATGTGCTTAAATTTTTCAACCTATAACTAGGTCGATGGTGTTATAATATTCCATTAAGGCTTAATTCCAAATTTGAGTTTATTTGACTAAGCTTTGCAAATATTTTCTTTAGGAGATTAGAGAAGAAGTCATGAAAATAACTTCTATTTTCTTTGTGAATATGTGATTTATTATCTATGGTATGCCTCTCCTTAAATAGGCACAAGAATGTTGTTGCTTAGCCTTTCTCTTACGCCCTTCCCCCATTGTACCATAGAAGATTCACCTCTCATCACTTCTCCTTTACATCATACCTGCCTTATGCTAATTACACTTATACCCTTGTCATGATGATATCTCTTATTCTAATAGATGCCTTTAGGAGTTCTATGCTTTATTAAGAGGTGTCTGTGTCTTAATTATTCGCTAATGTATTTATTTGATCATTGGACAAGTGCTCATGAATTCGATTAACATATATCGATCAAAAAGCTATTTACCGATAAACTGATTTTTGGTCATATTATTGAATTTTCATCAAAGAATATATCTTTGTAAACAATTTTCAAAATAAAGATCCTTCTCAGTATTCATTAAATAAATAATGTCTATCCTAGCTATAAAATCATATTTATAACACTTAAATAAATTTCAAAAGTTTCGATATTCGAAGATAAAGAATTCGAATTTCTTGATCGTTATAAACAAGAATAAATAAGATATCGAATTTAAGATGACGTCGGTAGCAAAAAACTTACTCAACAATTGTAAAGTATCCATGTTTCTTAATTTAAGGTATATTAACAAAAAAATAAAAATTCATCGTACGCTCTCCATTGATCGAGCAAAGCATATATGGGTGGGTATTTGGTTATACTACTAAAGAGTATAATAATTGATATTCGCTTATGAAAAATAAATTATTGAAGAATTTGGCTAGGAATTTAATTCGCAATGTTTTAAATTTTTTGCTAAAAAGGCAATTAAATATGAGTAACTAATATGAAGATTCATAACATATATAAAATCACAAGTTTGAAATTTTACACTAACATGACATTTCCTCAATGAATTTATAAATCGAAGTAATAAGTAAACTTGATGTTTGGAATGTCACTTACCCAAAACTACAATAACTTATATGTTAGTAACTAGAAATTTTACACTCAAAGGAATTAAAAAATTTACCATTAATTTTCCCAAGTTGAATAAGTTAGTAAATAAAATCTTAAGTTTAATTATAAATATTTCACACGACTGACTATATATATTCATTGAACTATAAAGGGTTATTAATGATTTTTTTACCTTATTTATAATTTAAAGTATGTAGTGGTTCATAAGATGTTATTTGTTATATAAGTATAAAAGAATTGTTTAATAAGATATCGAAGGACAAATATGTTTTTAATTCATTGATAATATCTTAAGTTGAGTATGTGGCCTTAATAAAAAATATAGATTATGTGGTAGACGCAAAAACTTAAGATCTGTATTGAGATTATTAGGAAGCAAAATTGGTCATTACAACCGAACATACATCATAATAAAGGGCAAGGAATGATAAGAGGAATAGAATATAAAAAGGAAAGAAATAATATTATAATTATGTATTTAGTATGAACTGTGTAAGAGTATAGCAAGGAGAAAACATGCTAGATATGAAAGTGTATGTTATGCTTGAATAACACATCTTGGGATGTAAATAGAACTGATAACTAAATGGATGCACGTACATGTTTGTAAAATGATGGAAAGTGGAAATATATAACTAGATAGATGTTTCGAAGTGTATAATAAAACCCAAAAAAATTGTAATTTAAAATTTAGAAAACTAGACATTTGAATGTTTAATAAGATAACCAAATTAGTAGTTTAAATGTTTGTGTTTTAAAAAGGTTGAACAAAAACCACAAAGGACTGGTATAAGTGGAAGTGATGTATATGCTGGGAACGATATAAGCATGTGTACATATAGAGTAGTCTAGAAGTTGATGGTTGTTTTGAATAAACATCGATACAAAGAACTTTATAAATAAGCTTGATGGCGTGTAAATATTGTAAAGTACATTAGCAGGAGCTGGGTATGCTAATATTAAGTTGTTTATTTTAGTAGGCTGTGTTATTATTTTAAAACACATTGCCGGTAGTGGGGAATGCTAACATTTCATGCATATCCATTTTATATAATCGGCAGAATGATATTGTTAGAAATGTTATAGATTTGGTTAATGATAGAAATGCACTTAGTATGCATGCAAGAATAGTTTTATTTCTTGTTGTGAATACGAACTAGCTTAATTTAATATAGATGGTTGTGTCGTGTAGTGGTTCTTTGATACTATAAAATTCAAAAGACTATAATTGGTATATTCTTTTGTACTTTGTGCATCAGTCGGATGCTCAAGAATATGACAAAGTATGATATTTTGTGTACTAGGTTGATGGTCTGTTCTTTAGGTAAATTGTATGGATGCAACTCTTTTATGGGGAAGAATGTAGCAACCCATAACTTCTACACAATCAATATTAAATCAACTATGATAGATTTTGATTGAATTTTTATTAGGTTTTGTATTCATAACCATTGCGTAGATTTTTTTAAGATGATCGGTTTGAACTACGACTTCATTATACTAGGTGTTATGGTTTAGTAGATATTTATTTGAGATATACAACTCCAATTATTTATTGTCAATGTTCTAATTTTGAAAGTATATACTCATTTACCATAGTTGGTTTAGAGAGTTGACTTAAATTAGAGTGGTCATCGATCCAACAAAACATTTTTACCTTCTTTTGGAAACTTACGTGAAGGTATGTGTCCATTTAGAGAAATATATTTATCTATCCATGTGGATATAAGTCACAAGTGATGATGCCTTATGTTGTGAGCATCATTCGAAACAGGCAAAGTGGAGGATTGTGGCTAGTGTGGGTAAATGGTTGCTTGGTGACTTGTTAGTTCCTACATATGCCTTTTGAAGCCTTGGTCAGCTTATGCTACATGTTTTTAGTTGGAACATTTCTTATTTGGGACACGTTTCCTTTGCACATTTAGGGAATATTTTGGTTGTAATAAGAATCCTAAATGATCTACCTGTGAAAGCAAGCTCGGTTTTTCATTCAATGCATAGTGATCTTTTTCGGTCGATATTATGGAGTATGTCCCTTGTATGTCATTTTGTATTAACACATGTCATGGTGTTTATAATAGTGTTGGAAATCATCTAGCAATGTAAGCGTATGTTTTAAACAAAGTTGTGCAGCCGCTGAGGTGCCTTCACATCACCTCTGAAATGATTGTTGTAAAAGTGGTATGACCACTATAATACAGTTTAGTTGTGCAAAATAATAATATTTTATTTTTCCTGGCAGAAAGATAAGGAGAAAAGGTAGACTAAATTGTATAGTGAAAATATATACATACACACAAACACATATGCAACTGATCTAATGAAAAAAAAAATTGGTAACTTTGCGTAAAAAATATAAATTGCGGATAAACAAATTATCTAGGTATGTATACGATAAGATGAATATACTCCTTGTAATATGATAGTTGAGTTTATATATATATAATCTTTTCGTATTTATTTCCATATATTATGCAAAACTAATTATGTTTATTAGCAACTAAAAGAGCATTCATTGACATAGTGATAAAATTAATCTTTTTATTTTGGGAAATTAATTTCATGTGGATATTGAAAATTAATCTTCTACATTTAAAAGGTTACGTTCAAATAAATTAAAAATCCATTCATATGTTACCTTTTCTATATGGTAATTTTAAATTTCCCCTATCCTTCCCCTACCTATTTGGTAACTATGCAATGAGTAGAAATATATAAATTATGGATATATGAGCTATGTGTATAATATACACACAATACGACAGACATAATCCTTCTAACTTGATTGTTGAATTTATATGTATAATTTGTTTGTATATTAGTTTCATATATTACTAGAAACTAATTATATTTATTATCAATTAATAACGTGCATTTATTGACACAGAGAGAAATTAATCTTTTTATTTTGGGAGAATAATTTCACATAGGTACTGGAATTCGGTTCTCTGCTTTTAAAAGGAAACTTTGGAACAAGCTAAAAACATGTTCATATGTTACCCTTTTTACATGGTAAATTTAAATTTACTCCGCCCTTCACCTTATGGGGGCACTCGAAAAAAATTAAGAAGACTGAGGAGAGAGAAAGTCAACTTTTGGAGCCACTACATAATTTCTTCTCATCCTCTACCTTCTTATCCCTATATATTATTATTTCTTATCACTTTGAGACCATCATCAAAACCTCTGTCTATTCATAGCTTCCACCTCTTGTTTAACTATTGCAAAGCTAAAAAGTTTTATTTAGAAAATGAAAAGGAGGTTTATTCCCTATAATTTTATATTCTTATTGGTACTCATACTAAAACCATTGAGATTATCGGTTAAGTCATTACAATGTTAGACCTACAAGCGGAAGCGGTAATTCAATAAAAAAAATGAGGCTAGGTTTTCATTCAATAATGTATACAACTAGATTTTTTGAAGCGATTTGGATGGTGATGGAAGGAAAAACGCCATTCTTCATTTAATCAAAAAATGCCTCGGTTATTCTTCATTTGAGGTGAGTACTTATGTATCCTTTTTAGATAGTTTGATTTTTTTACATAAATGAGATTTGTTATTTTAAATTAAGATTTTTTGCACGAACAATATTTTAAAATGTCTAAATAGAAGAAATTTGTTATTTGATTTTGTTGGACATGAGATCTATATAGTATAATTTATTTTTTTGTTGGATTTACATTTTTTTTTGGTAAGACATGATTTATATATAAACAAGATTTATTACTTAAGCAACAGAATATTCATGACCAATGTTTTAGAAACTTTGCATATGTGACTTATTCTTGAATGATGATTTCATTTATCTAAAAATGTTATTTTATTGCTTGATCTATTTTAAATATATAAATAGATTTGATCATATCATTATTTTTTGTGATGGATTATAAGAAAAAGAGTAAAAATTGCCGCTAATAAGGAGAGTAACTTAGTCATAGATTTCCTTAACAAAATAATGGTGTATGTTAAGTGATTTTGGTTTATAAATTGAATTTGCCTGTCAGAAATTATGAAAGAATAACATACTACATTTGACATAAAGTTATAACGCCTATTACATGTTCATGACTTGATTATTATTGTTATAGACCTACCAATTCATAGACGATCACCATATGTTATCATTTGAATCAGTAATCACTTTTTATTGCTATTACGTGATGGTATACATATAGTTATTGAGTTTTACCAAATATTTCTTCTTTTGTTTGTTGGTATAATAGATAGTTCTTATCATTGTATGATGTGTGACTATAATAATTTTTGTTTTTGCCCCATTGCATATGAAACAAAAAGTAGTATAATGATGCTTTTTACGTTAATTGCAAAAAATAAACTCCACCATTTATTCAGTAAGTATAAATTTTGAAGCAAGGAAGTTTATTTGTTGTTTTTCTTCCTATGTGATATGACTCAAAAATAATAGGTCTAAGATACATTTCTAATATATTTGGTGAGTTAATGAAATAATATTGAGAACAATTCACATATATTTAGCTTCCTTAGTTTACCTCCAAATTCTTTAACCATGCATAAAACTTCACAATGTGGTTAAAATCTCAAATATACTCAGATACATATATAGTGCCCCTCTATGTACATAGTATATTTTCTCTTTTATGTTGGTTTGATTTTTAGTGAATGGACTTTAGGTTCATTTGAGATATCCATTTGTACTTATTTCAGAAATCCATATGCGGAAAATAAGAATTATTAAATTGAATATTAATTTTCCATGCACAACAAATTTCAGATGATTATCCAAGTAGACGGATAATTGTTAAACCATATTTTGCAAATACATACGTCAAATTTACCGAGCATCACCAAGACAGCTGTTGGGATAAATAACTAAGGAAGTTTAGAATTATTAAAGAATATGTTTAGTAATATTTTAATAATTTAGTTAACTGGTTGATTCCCTGTTTGTGTGTGTAGTAAATAAATGATTATAGCTATCATTTCAAGTATAAGTTTTCATTTAACATTTTGTTAGTCAATCACATTATTGCATCCAACAATGTTATAATGATTAGTTAATGGTTGGTTAAAACATACGGTAATTGGCTAAAACTTTAATAATTTAGTATGGTCAATCATAATATTGAAATTATGAGTTATATTAATAATTTTAAGGGAAATCTATCTTATAGGTTGATGATGAGGTAATATATCAATTAAAATAATAAAGTTGTTATATTGCACATGTTGTGGATATGGTGTCAAGGAAGGAGATAGATATGTTGACCATATTGAGTTGGGGATGTGGATGGATATGATGTTGGATATTTAGAGGGGAGAAATTGAAATGGAGGTGGATATTGTGGAGGTGGTCCTGGAGATGGATTTGATATGGTGCATGGAGAGGAGATGGAGTATTGGACTATATGGAGGAGGGAGAGTGGATGAATATGTAGGTGGGCGTGTTGGAGGAAATGATTGAGATAGATTTGGACATTGAGAGTCTGAGGTTTTGGTGATTGAGGTTTATATAATGATAATTGATATGGAGATAGAATTTATATGGTTGATGAGGAGGTGATATATATAGAAGTGAACACAATGAATTGTCCAATGTTGGATTCATGCTAATTATGCTTAGGTAACAAACACATATTCAAGTTTTAGAAACTTCTGTACGTATTTTTAATCTTTATTACATTTGATCTTGAAAATGATAGAAAATAAAGAGTTCAGGAAGCTCAGATTGATCCCTAAAGTAAATCACTTGAGTTTCTAATGCACGGCTAAGTGTGCCAATGCCAACCCACTGATAAAAGTAGCAAAGAATACAAAACATTCCATGTTGTAGAAATTCTATATGGAAAGTATGATTTTCTTTACTACTTGACCAGAAGGTTCGTGTCGGTTCACTCACCAAAGTATCAGTCCCTTAAGTGTGACACTTCAGGAAACATTATAAGTCTATAGGACTCTTTATTTTCTTTATCACTTCCTAAATCAGATGCAAATGAATATTAGAAAATATTTATCTAATTTTATAAATGTCAAACAAGTGTTTGTTACCATAATGTACTTAGAATGACTCTATCATTGCAAAGTCCACCGTAACCACTACCATATACATTGCCTCGTCCTCTAGTATATACATCTACATCTCTATAACAAATATTGCAGTATCAACATCCGTCTCTATAGCCTCCTCCTTAACCATGTCCAAGTTCGTCTCAATCAACTACTCACACATATCCACCTCCATATCCATCCACTCCCCTTCCCCATGTAGTCCAAAAACTCCATCTCCACCACACACAACATATCAACATCCATCTCCACAACGTCCATACCTACATTGTTAAACTCCAATTCAATCAGCTACTCTACAATATCCACTTTCCTATCCATCTGATCTAACTCCTTCGTATTGTCCAACATATCCATATCTTACCCACATACCATATCCACAACAATATGTGCAACATTAAAACTGTACTACTTTTAAAATAATAAATATTCGTGTAATCAGCCTACAATATAATTTTTCCCTCAAAATTTGTTATATATTTTATGACTTCCTTACTATGATTAAACCATGCTAAACTATTTGTGTTTTAGCAAGTTTTCATATGATTTCACCAAAAATTAATAAGTTCTTATAACTTTTTTTGGTTGTAGAAATATGATTGACTGAAAAAATGTTGCATGACAACGTATAGTTGAAATGATTTTGATAATCATTTATTTATTACATAGACAAAAAAGGGATCAGCAAATTTATCAAATTTCAAAATATTACAAAAGATATTCTTCATTAATTTTAATCCTTGTTTTCTATTAATCTCAATAAGTGTCCTCTTTTGCTTAATTCTATCGTTATGTGCTTAGGACATTTGTCTAAACAATAATCCATCTATCTAGATGATCATCTGAAATTTGTAATGAATGGAAAATTAAATCAACAATCTAAAATATATATGAAAATTCATATTATCCGCATATAAATCTGTTATGAGGGTTCAAAGAGATGTCTCAAATGAAAGCATCGTCCAAGCACCAAAAATCAAGAACCTTAAAAGAAAATAAGAAATATATATAATGTACATAGAGGAACATTGTATATGTAACGAAATACAAACACACATATACAAACACACGCACACATAGATACACACACAATGTATGCACATAAGTACTACTTATTTGCATACATTGTGTGTGTATCTATTTGTGCATGTGTTTGTATGTGTGTGTTTGTGTGTGTTTATGCGTACATGCACACACATATATGTATGATTGTGTGTATATGCTGCTCAATACCTTTATGATGTATATTTAATTGGAACAAATTGATTGGTTAATAACTGCATCTATGAGATCTAGTTAAATTGCATATTTGAAATATTGTTTTAACTACATATGTTAAAATGGCAAAAGTAAGTCTTAGTTTTAACATCTATGATCTGCAATTAAAAATTTTTACTAGTTAGAGTCCTCAAAACCTTTTATCTCGATTTGAAGATATTCTAAGATTACTTAAAAAATCAATTTAAACTTTTTAATTATATCTTTGTATGATAAAAACGAATCATCGATACTTTATTTATATTAAAAAAGGTTAAAATTTCTGAAAACATAAATTTCAAAAAATTGATTTTTACATCTACAAAAGGTTTTAATTAGAAAGATGTTAAATTTTTTTGGTCTAAGCATGTAAACTCTTTGTCAGTAGGATGTTTCTGCAAAAAGTATTATAATTTGAATAAAAATATTTAAAAAAGCATGAAGAATTAAAATGCATGTTAGAATAACGGTTGGTAATAAAGCAAATAATTAGGCTGTAACGACTTGGAATTTTATCGCTTTGATTTGTTAATATT
This sequence comes from Allium fistulosum, assembly GCA_030737815.1. NCBI lineage: Eukaryota > Viridiplantae > Streptophyta > Magnoliopsida > Asparagales > Amaryllidaceae > Allium > Allium fistulosum. Next base: position 412,772,215 of record CM060907.1, on the reverse strand, counting down.
TGATAAATTTTAAATATTTAAGTCACAGTTTTTAATGGTTAAATAACTCTCTTTTAATTAATAATAAGTAATGATACAAGATTCATTTTGGATGTTTGTTTAAAAAATAGGTAGTTTGATGAAAAATTGAAAATGTGATCGATTCTTTTTTTTGGATTTTCGAATTTTTGTCAAACAAAAGTTATCACAACATTGTTGCACACATATGTACACTTTTGTAATATACACCAATACACATATATACTTATAATAAGTGATTTAATAAAGTGAAAAGGAATTAATAAAAGTAAGTGTGATTAAAGTGTTTAATAAATAAATAAATTAAGCTTAATAAATTAAGAAAAACTTTTCTTATTTTAAGTGCATTAGTACATAAATTTGTGTGCTTCATTTTGAGATGTGATGGAAGTACTTTAGCACATGGAGGAAGCTCAGTAGGAAAGGAAAAGTACGAGTATTTTAGTAATTTGGGTTAAGGGTATGTGATGTAATTTGCCACTTTTTGAAAATCTATATAAGGACCTCCTATTACTTCATTTTATTCACTTTACTTCATTTTTCACTTTCGCTCTCTTATCCAACTTTCTCTCTCTCATTTCCTCTTATTTTCCACTTCTTCTCTAAAAAGAAATCAATTTAAAACTTTCCCTTTTCTTCTCTAAAATCTTAAACAAGCCTAGAATAGTATAATTCATATTCTCACTACCTTAAAAATACCAAAGTTAGAACCTAAAATCCGAAGATGGCCCAGGGCCATGAGCATGTAAGGGAGCTAAGTAAGGTTGCGTGAGAATTAGAGGGGAAGAGGAGGGGTTTTTAAAGGTCAAGCTAGGTGAAAGAAAGGAAACTGTGTTGTTTCTAAGTCAAGGGTGGTCATAGTAGCCTTTAGTTTGAGTCGATGCTTGTTAGAAAGTGAGATACCTCGCTTAAAAATAGGTTTAAATGAGGATGTTCCTGTTGTAATAATTTATATTAACTTATTTGTGTACATTCCTTGTTTGGATTTTATTCCCACTCGAAAGAGGGACGAATAAGTAGCCCTTGTTTTGTAGTAGACTAAAGCAAAGAAAAGGAAGTCGTAGTGTCCTCGTAGCGAATAGGCCACTGTGGAAGCACTTCAAAGAATAGAATTTGTAGAGGGATGCAAAAGGTTTCCTTTCCTTGTCGATTGTTATTTACAGTTATTATTACTCTGAAATAGCATGTCACTGTTTCTTAGTTATGGTCAATCTAATTTTTGGTTTTATTATGACACAAAAATCCCGTGTTTGCTTTTAAGCGATTTACCACTTGTTTTCTAAATATATTTTGAAACATTTTCCGAACTTTAATATTGTTTTCAAACCTTTTTACAAAGGAATTAAAGTGGTTTAAAATATAAAAAGAAAATGGAGTTTAAAAGTAATATGATTAACAAAACAATTTTTAAATGCTGCTATGGTCCATAGCTGTTTGGAAATCTATCTTTTAGTAAAGTAAAAGAGTTATCTACTTTAGATATTTCGTAAATTCTTTTTGAACCTGTTTTATGAACGCTATATAAGTATTTTAAAGTGATTTAAATGATTTAAATATATTTTAAAAAAATTATTTAGTTTTTAAAATAAGAGGTTTAAATTTTAATCGTTTTTTTCAAAAGTAAATTTTTGTCAAAAGCATTCTTATTTAAGGGGATGTTTTTAGAATACAAGTTTCAAGTTATGTTTTAAAGAGTTTTAAAATGATTTTAAAAGAGGAAGGAAGCATGGGTTTCAACACTATTGTTGTATTAAATTTTTCTAATAAAAGGGGAAGAGACTATGGACTATAACATTCTTGTTATTGGAAATAGTCTTAGGAAATTAAAAAGAATGTTTGGTTTATAGCACTTGGTTTTTATTAATCACTTGTTTTTTTATATAAATAAAAATCTTATCTTTTAAAATTAGGTTTTGGTTTGAATAAATGAGTTTGGAAATTTTTCCAAGGAACTAGCCTGAAATCAAAGACTAGTAGTAAGTTTATGGAATGGTTTTCAGATTATTTAAAAATACTTTGTTTTATGCAATGGATTTCTTTATTGGTACAATTAACTAACATAAAACAAATATGATAAGCAGTGCTAAAAAGTTAACTAGTTTTTTGAAAGTAAGTCATCTTATATTTAGCACTAAAGCACGATGAGTGGATTTTCCTCTATCTACGAGATCTAGAATCGGAGTGTTTTAACTAAAGCAAGGCTAGGTTCAACCAGTGCCCTGACTTACCTTGCTTCGATTCTAGGTGAGGGATAGAAAAGTCGAATTGTCAGATGTGTCATAAGTATATAGGAGTTAATTTTCATAAATAGGTCATAATTAATTAAGTATTTGGAAGGTACTTTATCTTATACTTAACAGTAAATTTCGAAGTATGGAAGCCCGTTTTTATCTGTGAGAGTTTAAGAATGTACATCGAGGCAAGGGTAGTTCTCTAACGTGTCTAACTTCATTGTTAATTAAGGGATAGCATGGGTTAGAAATTGAAAAGTGGGTACAAGTATATTATGACTAATTTTCCATATGCACACTTTATACTTACATTAGATAGTGGTTTGTCCACTACCGATAACTTGGCCTATTGTCTTAGGAATTATATGAAAGCTTAAGGATTTCATTCAGTTTGAGATCCTCTTGGGAGAACTCATTACGGTGGAACGTCTCTTAGTTTAAGGGTGGATATTCAAGACCTCCTTGGGTCTTTTATATCTTCCGCTTACTCATGAAAGAATAGAGATTGAGTCAACCGAAAACTACCATTTATTGGTCTAGAGAGACCGGGATCCGATAGGCATGAGTTATCTGAAAACCACTTCAAACTGGCATAAACATTTGAATTAGAGACATTTAGAAGATGACGTAGTCGAAGACGTAGTTCTTTGATGTGCAAGGGCTACTTGCTATTAATCCTGAGGGTGGTTTTTAAAAAAATATAGTAGAAGTAGTGCCTTTAGTTTGTTCATATTCTCAACAATTTGTATGGATGAATGCTAGCATTACATTATTGCCTAAAGGGCAGTGTTACCCCTCCAACTGGGTTTTGCTAAAAAGGTAATCTCTGCCTTAAGCCTTACACTTGGTAATGACTAAAACAGGAGTTTTACTGCAGGAACATGTGGGTCGCATCAATTAGGGTATGGTCGCCTGAAATAGATCGATATTTATGGTTTTATGTATGCTTTTTGCCACGGTAAAAGTTGTTGATCGCCACCGCGGGGTGATCAAATTCGGTACTATCCAAGAAAGGTTAGGTCGGTCCTGATTCATAGAGGTGCAATAGGTTTGCAACATTTATATATTTTCTTTAGAGGTGTATTGTACGGTAAGTAGTCCCTTACATTGTCATTGTATTGAATTCATTTTCTAGTACATGCGTTTATGGACTTCATTGTATAATAAATATTTTGTTGGAGGTAATTAATGTAACCATTCCGGCTATGATTAAATATTTATTTTTAAACCTAGACATTATTATAATATCATAAGCTTTCCTAAAAAATGGTTTTTTATCGTAAGTTGAATAACCGTCCACGTTTATGTGTGGCTTGGTCTTACAATATACCTTTATTTTTGAAAGGGATTTATAAATATAACAACCTATATGATTTGAGTTTCTCACATTGGTTTACTAGACTGGTCCGGGTGTTATTTTCTTATAATAATCGGGTTAGAACCAAGTACTTTTCCAGATCTAGCGATGGACGCTTGAGTTTCTGGAGACGAGCGGGATGCCTTAAAGACCTGACGTATTTTATTTTCCACTGCATTTTTTCTTTCATATTTATCAGCATTCGTAAGGACAAGCAATTATAACTGTCCAGGGTGATGATAGATTAGACTATGTTTTGCTGTTTGAATCTTAGAGTTTTCCTTGTAAAGACCACTTGGATATTTTATATGTTAACTCCTCTTTTTGAAGCGACCTAAAACATGAACAACCCAGCGACCTAACTCTTGAAAGAGGCTAGCGACCTAAAAGCCAGAACGACCTAACGACCTAAAAGTTATCGCGACTTAGCGACCTAAAAGAACTAACGAGCTAGCGACCTAAATGAGGGAACGACCTAGCGACCTAAAGCTTATCGCGACTTAGCGACCTAAAGCTCTAGCAACCTCACATCACAGAAAATCTTAGCGACCTAAAGATGGAACTGTCAAGCGACCTAGCGACCTAATGGACCTAGCGACCTAATGACTTAAGGAGCTAAGTTATAGGTCACGTCAACTTAAGTCGCTCCACCAGACAACTCAACACAGTTAAGTTGCCGCTTTTCCTAGGTCGCTCATAACCTACCTTAAACCGTTTACGACCTATGACTTGTCGCTATGTTCAGATGATCCAGTGCAAAACTATTAAGTCGTAGCCCGTGCTTTTTAGGTCGTTGGCGACCTACGACTTATCTTAGGTCGTTCACGACCTATCACCTGTCCAGAATTCTCCTATAAATACAGCACTAGCTCCAACTTGAAGAGGACTTTTGGATCATTTCAGGAACGCCTATACTCTGATGTTTTCTCGACTCATCCAAGACTTCAAGCACTCCAAACACCGAAGACACTTTAACGAACTTCAAGAGAAGATCAAACACATTCAACATGAATTCGAAAGCTTCTTCTCCATACAAGTTCTAGCTACTCGTCTAAAGTGTATTTTAATTGAAGTGTATTGTAAAGAGTTGTAATCGAATCATCAATAAAGAAGATAAAGTGGACGTAGGTTGATTTTCGAGCCGAACCACTATAAAACTGCTGTCTCTTTACTTTTCTGTAATTTTCTGCTTATTTCTAGTTCTCGTACCAACGGGTGGTGCTTTCACATAACTCATACACACACCGGGGTGTTAGCGTCGATTTTTACATTAACATTTTGGTGCTTTCACTGAGAAGCCAACTCAGGGATATTTTCACCATTGCTTCGCAAAGACTTGTTGAAAGAATCTCTCTAAAGACCAGAAGTCTGTCTGAAATCATGGCTCCTGGAAGAAAGAGTAGATCTACCAGATCCGGAAATGCTCATGAGGGGACCTCTGCTTCCCCAACAGCAAACCAGGCAACTCCTACCGTTGGAGTCACAAGGGCTATATTAGACGATGCAGTATTTGGATTATACCAGCAAATTGAAGCTCAAAATGCTTTAATGATGGATAGATTAAATGCTCTGCTCGGGGCAAATCGTCAACCAGAAAACAATGAAACAACCTTTGCCGAAGATGCCCATAATCCCCAAGAGAGAGGTATTCCTCTAAGAGCAACTGGCACCGCCGAAGCACCACCTTTCCTAGCTGAAGGTTCAAGGCCTCAGCCAACTTTTCGCGAACATTTGCCCAAGCAAACTTCCGAAAGGAGAACTGACGTCTGCCCGGTGATGCCTCTGAACAATGAGGAGTACCTATCTGGGATGGTTTGCCGAATCATGAAAGAGAGCATGCAGAGGGAAGAAAATGGGAATGACTGGGGATTTGCTCCAAGTAAGACTCTATTTACTGAAAGGATCCTGAAAGCAGAATTTCCAAGGAAATTTGTACCTCCTACTATCCCGGCCTATAGGGGAACGAGTGACCCTAATCATTTCCTATATAAGTATGACTGGCATATGACCGGTGCAAGAGCATCAGATGAGATTAAATGCCGATACTTTGCAGTGTACTTGGAAGGAGTGGCTCTACTTTGGTTCACAAAGCTACCAGTTCGGTCCGTAGATCAATTCTCTGACTTAACTCGAAAATTTGAGGATCAGTTCAGGTTGTATGCTTCAAAAGCTAAGGATATAATGTCACTGTCCAGCCTTGAACAAGCTCCCGGAGAATCTATCAGATCTTTCTTGAACCATTTCAATATAGCCTTGGCCGAAGTGGATAATGCAGAACCCCGTATGATCCTGACTTACCTGATGCAAGCCATCAACAAATCAAGTGAATTCGGAAGATGGTTAAAAATTAAGAAACCGAATTCACTTGAGAAGTTTTATAAAAAGGCCGACGAATTCATGCGCTTAGAAAGCCTTTCTGCGCCAGCGAAAGTAGTTGTTGCCGAAATCAAGAATAACGATGTTGCTTCTAACAAAAGAGAATCTGGAAACCAGAAAAGGGAAAATGACGGAGGAAGAAAGCAGGGGAATGAGAAGAAACCTCGCCACTTTAATCCTTCAGATTTTACTCCCTTAACTGATACACCGGAAAATATCTTCTTCGCAACGAAAGATGCCGTTGAGTTCCCTGAACCACCTAAGATGAAACTCAGGAAAAATTCAGTGCATAATGGGAGATTCTGTCGATTCCACAATCAACCTGGCCATGACACTAACCAATGTCGCCAGTTAAAGAATGTGATTGAAGAGTTGCTGAAACAGAATAAACTGCAACAATATGTGAAGAAAAACAGAGTCGACCCAACCTCATCCACTCAGGGGCAACAACTTCCTACTCATCAATCCGGTCCAGATGACAAGGCTGCAGCACAGGAATCTGAAAGGCTTGTCATTAATGTTGTCATAGGGGCACCTCACCCAGCAGGCGGAAGTTAATCAAAGTGTTGTTAACTACCCACAAAACTACAACTAGGCACCTTTCATTCTGTCTGGCATATGGATTCAAAACAATGAATCCAACGGAAATGGAAGTTCAATCCCGAGATTCCGGAATAGCAATGACTGCGTCCATATTTTACTTAAAAAGCATTGCTTAAATTTGTAAAATGATGTTGGATGTATAACTCTTGTATTGTAAACCACTGAGAAATCAACGTGAATCAATAATAAAAAACTATAAATCTTGTGTCTTCTATTACTATATAATGCCTGTCTCATTTCGATGTGCAAATATTTTAAACATATTGCTAAAATATCGATTTAATATTGCAGGCAATCAAAGCAAAGCTTACCTATTCAACACATCACAAAGCCAAGTGATTCCTACAAATCACTCAACAAACAAATGCCAAGCCACAAAAGTCCCAAAATTCAACTCCTACAAAAGAAGTGCTATTCACAAACAGTTAGTGATTCCACCAAAGCGGGCACCTTCTTGACGAGAAGGTTCCAGACCCTTGCTAACCAATCACGATCGTTTGTGCAAACGAACATCCGGTAAAGTAGCTTGTGTCTGCCCCGTGGATTCACTCAACGATAAAGTACACTTCTCTGGCAAAAAGCAAACAACTTGCAAAAGAATGGAACATGTACTTGAAGTGATAACGACGGATCGCTAAGAGGCAGATGGTGGAAGGACACGAGCAACAAACCCTCTTCAGAGGCCAAATGCTACTCTTCGGAGTCCAAATGCTACTCCTCCGAGTTCACGTGCTACTCTTCGGAGTCCAAATGCTACTCCTCCGGGTTCACGTGCTACTCTTCGGAGTCCAACTGCTACTCTTCGGAGTCCACATGCTACTCTTCGGAGTACACATGCTACTCTTCGGAGTCCAAAAGGACATCTTCGTAAGCAAAAAATTGCTTCGGAGGCAAAAAGACCTCTTCGGAGGCACATTTCACCAGAGCTGAAATGTCAAAAAGACCTCTTCGTAGGCAAAAACTGCTTCGGAGGCGCAAGCCCTCTTCGGAGGCACACAAACAAAGACCTCTTCGTAGGCAAAAAACTACTTCGGAGGCACAAACCCTCTTCAGAGGCACTCAAACAAATGACCTCTTCGTAAGCGAAAAACTGCTTCGGAGGCACAAGCCCTCTTCGGAGGCACTCAAACAATGACCTCTTCGTTAGCAGGAAACTGCTTCGGAGGCGCAAGCCCTCTTCGGAGGCACACAAACAAAGACCTCTTCGTAGGCAAGAAACTGCTTCGGAGGCGCAAGCCCTCTTCGGAGGCACACAAACAAAGACCTCTTCGTAGGCAAGAAACTGCTTCGGAGGCGCAAGCCCTCTTCGGAGGCACATAAACAAAGACCTCTTCGTAGGCAAAAAACTGCTTCGGAGGCGCAAGCCCTCTTCGGAGGCACTCAAACAAATGACCTCTTCGTAAGAGAAAAACTGCTTCGGAGGCACAAGCCCTCTTCGGAGGCACTCAAACAATGACCTCTTCGTAAGCAGGAAACTGCTTTGGAGGCACAAGCCCTCTTTAGAGGCACACAAACGATGACCTCTTCGTAAGCAAAAAACTGCTTCGGAGGCACAAGCCCTCTTCGGAGGCATAACTTTTCGGAGGAGCCCTCTCCCGAGGCACAACAAAAAAGCCCTCTCCCGAGGCACAGCAAAAAAGCCCTCTTCGGAGGCACATTCCTACCCTCGGCGGTAAAATGCTAAACAAAGCCCTCTAAAGAGGCATGTCCAAAAAAAAAGTTCTCTTCAGAAGACCGCTTCATTACGAAGAGCAATCCACTTCTCAGATAATATAAGTGGCCATCTCTGAAAGTTGAAGTGTGTTAACTCTTTCTAAAAAAGAAAAAGAAAAGGAAGAAAACTTATCTGATACGAAGCGTACTCTATTAAAGCAGAATAATATTTCCTCAAAACGGAAGAATTATTCTCTAAAATAAGAGTACAAGTCTTTCCAGAATATTGCAATGAGCCATGGTATGGGGGCCTAATATAGCTATGATAATAAAAAACAACGCTCAAACATCATACCATGAGCTCACTGCAATATCATACAAAGAAACTTGTGCAAAAACAAGGAATAAATGCATTCACACATATACTGACAAGAAATTGTACAAGTAAAAAGAATCGTTTTATTCCATACTATGAAATTTTTGTACATATGCAGGTTTCAACAAGCGGGGGCCGGTACCCGCACAGTCTCCGGTCAATACTAAGTACAAGCAAAAAAGCAAAACAAGAAGCGTAAAGACAAGCTCATTACTCTTTCTTCCCACTACCTTTAGAGCTCTTGCCCAGCTTGATAATTAATTTCTGAAGCCGGCGTGGACGGGTCGGAGAAGAAGGAGAAGGAGGTGTAGCTGGATCTGCTTCCACTTTTTCTTCACCAGCAGAAGCGCTTTTCTTCCTCTTCTTTGAAACTACGCGTTTCCCTCTCTTCTTTGAAGAAGACTCACTTCCCGGAGAAATCAATGCAAAAAATCTTTGTCTCATCATCATAAGGTTGCTCCGAGGTCTTCTCGCCCTCCTCAAGTTCTTCCGCCTTCTGTTCTTGCGAAGCAGCCAGATCGTCCAGGTCTTGAAGAGCTTCTATTTTTTCTGCCTGCGACCCCGGTTGAGAAGCAGAAGGAGGAGTAACTTGAGAAGATGGAGGAACAGCAGTTGGAGGAGTGGAAGTTTGTGCAGCACTTGGCATTTCCACTACAGAAGAAGAAAAGTCAAAATCATTATTCCTCGTAAAGAGAGGAGACAGTGGCTCATCGACACTTAAGTAACAATCGAAAAATTCATCAAACTCAGTTGAAGCAAACAAGTAGTCCGCCTGACCAGGTTCGACATTGAAGTTACCTAGAGAAGTGGGCTTTGTAATATCAATCTCGTAGGCTTGTGCTTCGGCGCTTTCTTCTCCTTCATCTCCACCCTGTGCAGTTGTAATCTCCGTTATGACTTTAGCAGGAGGCGGAGAATGGGAACTGGAGCCTATGATGTCAACGTCAGCCGAAGTCGAAGTATGGACGGGGGCAGTTAAAGGTGCTTCTTTTCCTGGATGCTCCTCTTCCGTCGATCCGGCTCGCACTTTAGCGAGTTGCTCCTTTCCTCTGGCTAGAGCAGCACGAGTTTTATCATCAAAATAGTATGCCTCAAGGTCTGCTTCAGCATAGCCAGCACCTCCGAGCATATCAATTGCGGCCTCCCACACTTCAGCTAGAGTGATCTCGTATTTCGGGCCCAAGAATGAGAGGCTTCCGCACCCCAAAACACTATGAAGATAAAAATTAAATAAAGTAGAGCAGACATTGGCTTTTGTTGCTTCATGAGATTCTTCGGCTGCAACTTTGCCGGCAACTGCTTTATTACGCTCTTTTTCAACTTTAAGAAGTCGAGCTTTTAGCATTTCAATTTCCATGTCCTGGGAGCTGGTTTTTTCTCGCAACCGAGCAACATCAGTGCCGTAACTCTCAACAATTTTCTCTTGTGCCTCATATCTGGCCTCATCATCTCGTTGACTAACATGAGCATCCCGTACTTGCTTTTGAAGTACCTCTTCCTTTTGAGTAAAAGAGGTGGAAGAGGCGGTAAGATCGTCTTCAAGTTTCTTGATTTTAGCCTCGAGCTCCTCATTATGATCGGCAATGTTTCTCATCTCTGTATCATGCTGGTTCAGAACTTTCTTCCATTCAGAATGATCGTTTTCCATAGTTAACATGGCTTCGAGATTCATACGATTAACCCTTTGAAGCTCGTCAACCAGCTTTTGCCATCTAGACATTCTCTCGATGTCAAGCTTAACAGCGTCGAGATTCCTTAACATTGCCTGCTTATCAATGGGAACCAAATCCAAGTCAAAGTGCACTCCTCTTAAGCACCAATTCGGAAATCGGCTTTGAAGTGTAGGCGGAGCATCCCTGACTTGATACTGAGGCCTGTTAATAATCGTTTGAATGTCAGTTTTCTGAAGAGCAGAAGAACCGGAGGGGATGTCAAGAGGGATAGAAGCTGTAACATCCCGTATTTTTAAGCTATTGAATTTGAACATTTAATTCGTTTTAAATGTTTAATGTGGATCTCTGATTGATTTTGAAATGGATGGACTCGGGTTCAATCTATAAAATAAGTTATAATTTTAAATCAGATAATTCAATTGGAATAGAATAATAATTAATTATTCAAAATTGGGATAAAAGGGTGAATTTGGGGTAAATGATTATAAAAATGGTGTTTGCATGTATTTTTAGGTTCGATTGGTTATAAATAATATTGTTGGAATTTTAGATGAATTTTAAAGTGAATAAATTATTATTTGGGGTTTATATTAATTTAAAAATGAATTTAATATTATTAAAATGCAAATAATCAGATTTTGAGTCCGGATTGAGCCGGAATGATTTTAAATGTGGTTATACATTTTATATGATTTATTGTTAAGTTATTAAAATTTTAAAAGTGAAATTTTACGCGTTTTCGTCAATTTTGACAAATCGCCTGATTTAATAGACGAGTAAAATAGCCTTCCGGGGCACAGTCTCGGAATTCGACGAAACCAGTTCCATTGGATCCGTAATAGTTAGTTATTATCGGATTTCAATTTTCATAGCAATCGGAGTTGTCGTTTGACCGTGGCAGCTCGAAACGCATCGAAATTGATTTAACCGATTTAATTTTTAAATTGATCGTTTAATTCCGTATCTCGCGCATAAGATCAAATTAGCTTACGAAACCTCTTCCATTGTGTCCGGAACGCTGAAAAACCTCAAGATAGCCTGTGGGAGCACGTGGTTTGGAGTTCGTTTGCATAAGTTGTTAAATCGAGATATTTTATGAATTAAATAATATTAAACCAAATTATATATTCATTTAAATTTCTTCTAAACCCTAGAAACACTCAGGCCGCCGCATGCTACTTCAATGGCCGACATCTTTCGATTCGATTCCCTTTTTCCCCCTTAACCTATTCGTTTATTTCAAAAAAATTTAACTAGGAATTTGTCAAGCACCTCGAACTAGTCACATCTAACGGTCGAGATGACCTGTAGTTGGGCGATGGCAGAGCTATGGGGTCCCGAACGTCACTCGTTCGTACGTGGAAATCATGTCACCGTGATGCTCGAGTTTGACGTGGGCTAGGGCGAAGGTTGTGGCGATGGAGGGCTTCGAGATGGAGGTGAAATGATTGGAAATAGTGGAGATTTGGAAGGTGCGGCATATAGATGATTGTTGCGGTGATGGGTTTTCTTTACGTGATGAAGATGCTTTAGCTGGAATGAAGCTTTTGCGTGGAAGAACGCATGCGGGTTGGGCTGGTAGCTAGAGGTGCGGCCCATTATTTAAAAAAAAAAGAAGAATTTGTTTTAAATTATTATTCAAACTTTAAAAAAACTCATAACTATTTCGTTCGTACTCAGATTCGAACGAAACTGGAAGCGATGGAATCGCAGAGACGAACACTACGAAATGGAGTAGATCCGGAGTCATTCCGGGCAGGTAGAAATTTGGGTTAAATCGGACGTCATCCGGTTTAATTGAAAATTTCGAACGCTCGCCGAAACTCAAGGTGAGTTTTTCTCACTCACATCTGGATGCTAGGCATTTTAAATAGTTAATATTTAAATATCTTTGTGGATGGCTGAATATAATTGTTATTATCAGTCTGGATTGATATTTATATTGTGATGTGCTAATATTTGTGGATGCAGGGAGAAACAGGTTGGAGGGATCCAACTGGATTCCTCACAATTGTAGCAATTATTTTATAATTGTTAGTGAATACCTGTTTATATGTTGTGATTGATAAATCTGGAAATTTAATTGTGTTGTGAAATTGTTGTATAAATCATAATTACAGAATTTAATTTATAAATGGACAAAATTGGGTTTTTACGAAATAAGTAAATTGTTAAATTAAGAATTTTTGAAAAAATAGAATTTGAAATCTGGTTTGGAATGGGAAATGAAAAAAATTGGTAAAATTGGAATTTAATATTGTGGGAAAATTTATCAATCGATAAATGTGAAATATAAATTTTCTGGAGATTAAATTTATGAAATATAAATTGTTTAAAATAACGGTGTTTATTTTAATAATGACTAATGTTATCCGGAAATTAAAAATATGTTTAAATGGAGTTGTCAACTATAAATTAACAAGTTCAAATGAAAAATAGAATGTTTTGAAATGCCGTATTTCATTGGAATTTAATTAAGTGAATTGGAAATTTGGCTTCCATTGAAAATTCACCAAAATGTTTAAACTATATTTAAAAATGATATTTCGGAAATGAACAATTGTGATTTAACTTCGGAGGAAGTTATGGTTAAGTATGGAATTGGAAATTTATGTTGAAATCATAAATTGACTTGAAATAAATCAGTGGATTTATATGAAAGAGTACTTTGGAATGTTTTGAAACGGGAAAGTGTTTCCCTGGGAAAAACCAAGTAAATGTTTATAAAAAGATTTTATTTAACTAAAGGTTAAGTTTTAAATCGTTTTAAAAAGTATTTTTAAGAAATCGTTATTTTTAAAGAAATAAATTAATAATTTTAATACCGTAATAATTTGGGAGTATATTATTAATTATTTTTACAAATGGATTATTTAAAAGTTGGTTTTAGCTTAAGCTGTTAAAATTAGCATTTTTCTTCTTATAACGCTATTTTGAATTTAGTGAAACTAAAACCCTTATTTTTAAAATCAAAGTTTATGTGTTAATAACTAGTTTTCTTCACATATTTTAAATTTATATTTTGAGTAAATAAATAGAAGTAATTTTCATATTTTAAAGTATATTTCAGTATAAAGTATTTTTAACTGTTTTAAATGCAAATTGTTTTATACTTGGTTATTCCCAATGGGAATAAAGGGTAAAAGATTTACCTTGTAAAGGAAGAGTGGAAATTGTTTTCAAATGAGTTTTGAAAATGTGAAAATATATCTTTGAAAGATATTACAAGAAAATAAATAATATGGAGATTATTTATTATGTGATGGATGTGTATGGATGTTTGTGAACATTAATTGATAGTTAAATCACCGACTATCAATATTGGCCAAATGCGCTGATCGTTTCGAAGAGACCGGGATCGAGTTTCCGTATACCGGGATTCTAGGTCTGGAGACTCGAATACCACTTCGATCCGGTTTGTACATTTCGTGTAACGTGTTCGGAGTCGAAGTTGGAGCAGTGAAGTGCAAGGGCTAGTCGCTACTAATCCTGAGGATATTTCCAAAATGGATGTAGTAGGAGTAGTGCCTTCGGTTCCGTTCGGACCCGGGACGGACTTGTATGGACGAATGCTTTCGTGACATCATCAGGTGGACGATGGGCATTCAAAGTGAAATGTTCTGTAAAGGTAACGCTAAGCCTCAAGCCTCATCAACCGGGAATGACTGAAAATCAGGGGATATGCAGCAAGGCTTCGTGGGTAGCCCCCACTTGAGAGTAAGGTCATCCCTGTCTAGATGTCCCTTTTATTTCGGCTTAGTGGTGCGGTTGCTGATCACAACCGTGGGGTGATTTTACTTGGAATTATCCAGTAAGGGATGATTCCGGTCTTGTGTTGCAGGGGAGCGGGCGTACTCCTCGGTACTGTGATCTAGGCCACGTACTGTGACAGGTGGTACCCCAGTGCCTAGTCATTCGTTGGAAATCCATTTTCCCTACGTGCCTTGTACGATTTTTGTTTGTATACCTAGTATGCTGGAATTTAATCATGTAACAATTTCAGCTATTTTAATAAGTATTTGTAAATAGACACTATTATAATATCAGAGGATTTTTATAAAAAGTATTTTAGCTATCGTAAGGTAAAAACCCGACATGTTTATTTGTGACGTGGTCTTACGAGATGCTTTTGTTTCAAAGGATTTTTGAACTTTAATAATCAGTTTGGATGTATTTATGATGCGCTGGTATTCCAGACTGACTCGGGTGTTATTTTATTATAATGCTCGGGTCAGAACGAGTATATTTCAGGATAGGTTGCTATGGAGCTCAGGAGAGGAGCTGGAGTCCGAGACGTATTTCTCGTACTTGTATTATTCCGCTGCTGTGATTATTGAGATTGTTTGACTGGCTATGGTTGGTTGTATTGATATACTCTGATGATGATGTATTGTATATAAACAGATATAGTTTTCATTTGTGTAAAGATCTATTCTATATATTATATTTTATCCACTACGATTGTGAGATTCTGATTTGGTTGGTTCTTTCTTCTTCTATCTACTTTCTTATTCTTCTACAATTTGTCTTTTCCGGCATTCGATCGTCGGTATATTATACTGTTGAGTATCTTATGTCGATTTTCGAGGGTCCAGAAGAGCGGGTCGTCACAGTTGGTATCAGAGCTTAGATTGGCGACAACCTAGGCTTTGGTGGGAAAATTACTCATTTTTAAATAGAGTCGGAAGTACTCTATAATGAGTTGAGCGTAATAATTGCTATGAGAGCGTACTTGTTAGTGGATATAAAATTGTTTTTGTACTGTGTTGACTTATCGGTTGAGTGTTTATGAATTCTGGTCGGTGCGGGAAGTACAACCGTATCGATAGGGGTTTCTAAACTCTTAAACAAGATAAACCGACATAGTATTATTTTTAAAGTGGGTAAATGAAATAATTTTACCCAAAATTGTATTTTGATATAAAAAGAAATAATTTTCTAAATTATTATATGTATTGGATGCTTGTTTGGTTGTTTCTTCTATAATCAAATAAGAAATTAAAACATGATCTAAAATTTGAAATGATATATATAAGAAAATAAGAAGTTAAAATATTAAAATGGTTTATAACCAAATGGAATTGACTGGATATGTTTTAAATAAGAAAAGTAAAAATTAAAATTTGATTTAAACTAGAATTTTGACCCCGGAAATTTTGAAAGGGATTTCAAATGGAATTAAACAAAGTTTTGGGAGTTTGACTTGGTGGAAATGTTAGAAATGTTTTCAAAAGCATTTGTAAGAATGGAGTATATTTTGGGGAAATATTTTTGAATAGAAATTGTTTTGAGGTGGATTTTGGAAGTGGAAAGCATTGAACTCACTGCAGTCGCTGGAAAATAATCCTGATGATGCTGGCCACATCATCAGAATTCATTTTCGAGTTTCTAAAGTGATGGATTGCTACCAAAATAGTTGGTTATGGTATTTGTTTGGACTTGTTTGGGAAACAAGTGATTTTGGAATTTTCAAACGAAAATTGTTTGGTAAAAGCAGTTTGTTTTGGAATTTGGTATTTGATTTTAATATCAAAAGAGAAATGTGTTGATTTTTATTTCGAATTGGTTTTGAAATAAATCCGGGTAAATTGAATTCTGGAAATTCTATTTTAAAATAAAAATGTGAAAGTTGAAATGATTCAACTATATAACTTATAAAGGAAAGTTGATTTAAAGAAGAATTGAGTATATATGGAATGTAAATTTACTTTGAATAAATGAAGGTGAATGGAATATATCTGGATTTAACTTATGATAAGTTAAATAAAATTAAGAATTTGAAATTGAATTAAATCTAAATGAATTGGAATTAAATGGAAGTTGAGATAACGGTGAAATGTAAATGCTTATGATTGTGCAAATGAATTCATATTCTTAAGCTATTAAGTGTTAAAATTTGACATTGTGATTATAAAAATGTGGATTTGTTTGAAATGAGCAATATAAACTTACAAGTAAATAAGTTGGAGAACTTGAGAATGGAAGATTTAATTTTAACTCAAGTAAAATGGAATTATAATCACAAATAAAAATGGTTAAGTGGAATGGTGAATTCGAACTTAATTTTAAATGGAATGCAAAGTAAGGTGAAACAATTATAAAATATAAAAGAGGTAAGTGAACTGAAGTTAGTAAATAAGTTGAACTTGGATATGGAGAATTAAGATTAAATTGAATTTGGTTTAATTTCGACTAAGATGGAATTAAGCTGAATATTAAAATTTCTGTTGTGTTATGAATAAGAATGAATGTAATTAAATTCTTATTTAAAGTAGTAAAGGAAATGGTTTAAATTCAGGTGGGCTAAATAAAACGTAGATGAACTTGAATTAATTCTGGAAAGGAATTAAATTGAAAATGCATATATAATTTAGTTAACCTTGAATTAAAATGGGATAAGAATTGAGTTTAATGGAAATTTAATTCAGTTGAGATGATGTTGAATGGAGTAAATGCTTACTCAATTAAATCCAAAATGATTGTTTGGAAATAAATCTTGTGTAAGCTAAATTAAATGGAATTTGTATTGCAATAAATAGAATTTTGATAGTTTGGTCAAAATTTAGAAAGTAAGGAAAAAAATCCAGTTGTTGAATGAAATTTAAGTTTGGTAATAAATGTTGGAAGTGAGAATGAATAATGGAATTAGCTTATAATAGTGGTGGTTTGAATTGTAAGTAAATTCGAATGAGAGAAATAATTTAAATGGTCTCTTTGTTAATAAAATAAATTTGTACATGGATTGGATAAATAAACAAAGAGCATTAAAGTTGTAAAGGAATTGAAATTTGATTTGAATGAGAATCAAATGAAAATAAAATAAAATTGATATAAGAAGATGATGGAAATTTTGTGAAAGAACTTAAGTAACTTGGAAGAAAAACAAATGATTGTGAATGGGCATATTTAAGTAATTCCGAATGAAATTTGTTAGGAAATAAACTGAAATGCAAGTGAAATGCGTTTTAAATTAATTAATGTGATGAGTTAAAAATATAAGAGTTGTAAATAACTCAGGAATGAATGATATTAATGTAAATTTGAATTGGTTAATGAGATTAAAATGTAAAGGAAATATTGAATTTAACAATTGCATTCGGAAAAGAAAATACTTGGATTGTGAACAATGCAAAAATTGAATAAAATTAATACACATCCAAGTTGAAATTAATTTTAAATGGTTATAAGCTTAAGTGGCAATTGTTTTGCTTGAATGACATGGAAATTTGCATGTATTTGCAATTGAGTGTTTAAAAACAATTGGAATTGAATTGTGAATAAATTGATATGAATGGGAACCCAATTCAAAGAGTTTTGTATATGAATGCAAGTGAATTGGTTAAGAATAGCAAATGAAATTGATTTTGAATCAATAGGAATGAATTGACCTCTTAATGAGTAATGTTTGCATATAAATGGAAATGGATCATAACTGAAATGCAAATGTTTCAAGTTTAAAATAAAATTTGATTGTAAATCAAATTGGGAATGTAAGTTGAAATAAAGAAATGTAAGAAAGACATATGTAATCATATTGAAGTGGAAATGAATTGGTTGAGATAAATATGAATTGTATGTAGTGAACTTGAATTTAAAGCATTCAAATGAAATAAAATGAAGTAGACTTGAATAAGTGATTCGAAAGTGATTTAAATCTTTGGATTGTTGAAAATATAGTGACATTGTTAAACTATGAAATTTGAGTTTGTAAAGCGAGTTAAAATGATGTCAGCATTGTGAAATTGGTTTATAAAGATGGTTAGCTTGCATTTATATTGGAAATGCTAATGAAATGTTCTTATCTTTGAAATTTGATGAGTTTGTTGAGTATAGTATAGGTGCGGGAGGCGTTCGAGAGAGTTGGAGCGCGTATATGCGAGATATTAGCCGCTTGCTTCTAAAAATTTGCTAAGAGGTACGCCTACGCAAATATAATTGGGAAAATGATAAATATATTGTGATATATTTTGGTTTCCGGCCATGTGAGCCGATGTATATATATTTGTGTATCCTGCGATATCGCAGAAGCTCCTCCGTGCAAAGGAGACTCTGCCAAAAAAATTTTGAAAATTTTGGGAGTTAGAAAATTTTCGGGGTTTTGAGAAAATTTTTAATAACTAGAAAAGTTATTTTGAAATAAAGTTAAAATAAAGGCTTTAGAGTAAATTGTAGCAATTGAGTGTGGGATTAGGCTGAAGGGTTTTGGAAAGTGAATATAAGCTTTTAACTAAGCAAATGGGATAAGTGAGTTGAGTTGGAGTACATTTTTACCTTAGCAAATTTCGGGGACGAAATTTTTATAAGGGGGAAGGAATGTAACATCCTGTATTTTTAAGCTATTGAATTTGAACATTTAATTCGTTTTAAATGTTTAATGTGGATCTCTGATTGATTTTGAAATGGATGGACTCAGGTTCAATCTATAAAATAAGTTATAATTTTAAATCAGATAATTCAATTGGAATAGAATAATAATTAATTATTCAAAATTGGGATAAAAGGGTGAATTTGGGGTAAATGATTATAAAAATGGTGTTTGCATGTATTTCTAGGTTCGATTGGTTATAAATAATATTGTTGGAATTTTAGATGAATTTTAAAGTGAATAAATTATTATTTGGGGTTTATATTAATTTAAAAATGAATTTAATATTATTAAAATGCAAATAATCAGATTTTGAGTTCGGATTGAGCCGGAATGATTTTAAATGTGGTTATACATTTTATATGATTTATTGTTAAGTTATTAAAATTTTAAAAGTGAAATTTTACGCGTTTTCGTCAATTTTGACAAATCGCCTGATTTAATAGACGAGTAAAATAGCCTTCCGGGGCACAGTCTCGGAATTCGACGAAACCAGTTCCATTGGATCCGTAATAGTTAGTTATTATCGGATTTCAATTTTCATAGCAATCGGAGTTGTCGTTTGACCGTGGCAGCTCGAAACACATCGAAATTGATTTAACCAATTTAATTTTTAAATTGATCGTTTAATTCCGTATCTCGCGCATACGATCAAATTAGCTTACGAAACCTCTTCCATTGTGTCCGGAACGCTGAAAAACCTCAGGATAGCCTGTCGGAGCGCGTGGTTTGGAGTTCGTTTGCATAAGTTGTTAAATCGAGATATTTTATGAATTAAATAATATTAAACCAAATTATATATTCATTTAAATTTCTTCTAAACCCTAGAAACACTCAGGCCGCCGCATGCTACTTCAATGGCCGACATCTTTCGATTCGATTCCCTTTTTTCCCCTCAACCTATTCGTTTATTTCAAAAAAATTTAACTAGGAATTTGTCAAGCACCTCGAACTAGTCACAACTAACGGTCGAGATGACCTGTAGGTGGGCGATGGCGGAGCTATGGGGTCCCGAACGTCACTCGTTCGTACGTGGAAATCACGTCACCGTGACGCTCGAGTTTGACGTGGGCTAGGGCGAAGGTTGTGGCGATGGAGGGCTTCGAGATGGAGGTGAAATGATTGGAAATAGTGGAGATTTGGAAGGTGCGGCATATAGATGATTGTTGTGGTGATGGGTTTTCTTTACGTGATGAAGATGCTTCAGCTGGAACGAAGCTTTTGCGTGGAAGAACGCATGCGGGTTGGGCTGGTAGCTAGAGGTGCGGCCCATTATTAAAAAAAAAAGAAGAATTTGTTTTAAATTATTATTCAAACTTTAAAAAAAACTCATAACTATTTCGTTCGTACTCAGATTCGAACGAAACTGGAAGCGATGGAATCGCAGAGACGAACACTATGAAATGGAGTAGATCCGGAGTCATTCCGGGCAGGTAGAAATTTGGGTTAAATCGGACGTCATCCGGTTTAATTTAAAATTTCGAACGCTCGCCGAAACTCAAGGTGAGTTTTTCTCACTCACATCTGGATGCTAGGCATTTTAAATAGTTAATATTTAAATATCTGTGTGGATGGCTGAATATAATTGTTATTATCAGTCTGGATTGATATTTATATTGTGATGTGCTAATATTTGTGGATGCAGGGAGAAACAGGTTGGAGGGATCCAACTGGATTCCTCACAATTGTAGCAATTATTTTATAATTGTTAGTGAATACCTGTTTATATGTTGTGATTGATAAATCTGGAAATTTAATTGTGTTGTGAAATTGTTGTATAAATCATAATTACAGAATTTAATTTATAAATGGACAAAATTGGGTTTTTACGAAATAAGTAAATTGTTAAATTAAGAATTTTTGAAAAAATAGAATTTGAAATCTGGTTTGGAATGGGAAATGAAAAAAATTGGTAAAATTGGAATTTAATATTGTGGGAAAATTTATCAATCGATAAATGTGAAATATAAATTTTCTGGAGATTAAATTTATGAAATATAAATTGTTTAAAATAACGGTGTTTATTTTAATAATGACTAATGTTATCCGGAAATTAAAAATATGTTTAAATGGAGTTGTCAACTATAAATTAACAAGTTCAAATGAAAAATAGAATGTTTTGAAATGCCGTATTTCATTGGAATTTAATTAAGTGAATTGGAAATTTGGCTTCCATTGAAAATTCACCAAAATGTTTAAACTATATTTAAAAATGAATTTCCGAAAATGAAAAATTGTGATTTAACTTCGGAGGAAGTTATGGTTAAGTATGGAATTGGAAATTTATGTTGAAATCATAAATTGACTTGAAATAAATCAGTGGATTTATATGAAAGAGTACTTTGGAATGTTTTGAAACGGGAAAGTGTTTCCCTGGGAAAAACCAAGTAAATGTTTATAAAAAGATTTTATTTAACTAAAGGTTAAGTTTTAAATCGTTTTAAAAAGTATTTTTAAGAAATCGTTATTTTTAAAGAAATAAATTAATAATTTTAATACCGTAATAATTTGGGAGTATATTATTAATTATTTTTACAAATGGATTATTTAAAAGTTGGTTTTAGCTTAAGCTGTTAAAATTAGCATTTTTCTTCTTATAACGCTATTTTGAATTTAGTGAGACTAAAACCCTTATTTTTAAAATCAAAGTTTATGTGTTAATAACTAGTTTTCTTCACATATTTTAAATTTATATTTTGAGTAAATAAATAGAAGTAATTTTCATATTTTAAAGTATATTTCAGTATAAAGTATTTTTAACTGTTTTAAATGCAAATTGTTTTATACTTGGTTATTCCCGATGGGAATAAAGGGTAAAAGATTTACCTTGTAAAGGAAGAGTGGAAATTGTTTTCAAATGAGTTTTGAAAATCTGAAAATATATCTTTGAAAGATATTACAAGAAAATAAATAATATGGAGATTATTTATTATGTGATGGATGTGTATGGATGTTTGTGAACATTAATTGATAGTTAAATCACCGACTATCAATATTGGCCAAATGCGCTGATCGTTTCGAAGAGACCGGGATCGAGTTTCCGTATACCGGGATTCTAGGTCTGGAGACTCGAATACCACTTCGATCCGGTTTGTACGTTTCGTGTAACGTGTTCGGAGTCGAAGATGGAGCAGTGAAGTGCAAGGGCTAGTCGCTACTAATCCTGAGGATATTTCCAAAATGGATGTAGTAGGAGTAGTGCCTTCGGTTCCGTTCGGACCCGGGACAGACTTGTATGGACGAATGCTTTCCTAACATCGTCAGGTGGACGATGGGCATTCAAAGTGAAATGCTCTGTAAAGGTAACGCTAAGCCTCAAGACTCATCAACCGGGAATGACTGAAAATCAGGGGATATGCAGCAAGGCTTCGTGGGTAGCTCCCACTTGAGAGTAAGGTCATCCCTGTCTAGATGTCCCTTTTATTTCGGCTTAGTGGTGCGGTTGCTGATCACAACCGTGGGGTGATTTTACTTGGAATTATCCAGTAAGGGATGATTCCGGTCTTGTGTTGCAGGGGAGCGGGCGTACTCCTCGGTACTGTGATCTAGGCCACGTACTGTGACAGGTGGTACCCCAGTGCCTAGTCATTCGTTGGAAATCCATTTTCCCTACGTGCCTTGTACGAGTTTTGTTTGTATACCTAGTATGCTGAAATTTAATCATGTAACAATTTCAGCTATTTTAATAAGTATTTGTAAATAGACACTATTATAATATCAGAGGATTTTTATAAAAAGTGTTTTAGCTATCGTAAGGTAAAAACCCGACATGTTTATTTGTGACGTGGTCTTACGAGATGCTTTTGTTTCAAAGGATTTTTGAACTTTAATAATCAGTTTGGATGTATTTATGATGCGCTGGTATTCCAGACTGACTCGGGTGTTATTTTATTATAATGCTCGGGTCAGACCGAGTATATTTCAGGATAGGTTGCTATGGAGCTCAGGAGAGGAGCTGGAGTCCAAGACGTATTTCTCGTACTTGTATTATTCCACTGCTGTGATTGTTGAGATTGTTTGACTGGCTATGGTTGGTTGTATTGATATACTCTGATGATGATGTATTGTATATAAACAGATATAGTTTTCATTTGTGTAAAGATCTGTTCTATATATTATATTTTATCCGCTGCGATTGTGTGATTCTGATTTGGTTGGTTCTTTCTTCTTCTATCTACTTTCTTATTCTTCTACAATTTGTCTTTTCCGGCATTCGATCGTCAGTATATTATACTGTTGAGTATCTTATGTCGATTTTCGAGGGTCCAGAAGAGCGGGTCGTCACAGAAGTAGCGGTCTTTTCAGAAATTGCAGACGCGTCACTAAGCCTGGCCCGCTTGTTTGGATCTTCAACGATGTGACTCTTCCCTTTATCATCATGGGATTTTCTTTTATGGGAATCATCACCTCTGTGAGAAGAGTCGTATCGTTCATCCCTTCTCTCGTATCGCTCCTCATGGGCTCTTCTTTCTTGAGCCTTCCTAGCAGCTCTTTCTTCGTCAGTTTCCCTGCGGGCAGGGAGATAGCGCTTGTGATCATAAGTGTCACGCCCTCCATAGCGCCGGAAGTCATCATAGTATGAATCACTTCGCCCCATTGGAGAATCTGAAAATGAAAAAGACAAGTCTTAATAATCTTCGAAGTAAAGAGGCTAAGTGCATATAAGTGCCAAAAAATCCTAAAGTGTGTGTGGTGTGTAAACTATGTGCGTCAAACTACAAACCACTCTTCGGCTTGGGGGAATGTCAACTTTTGCAGCGGGCGTTAACTCTTGGGTTGATTGAGTTTGCTGCAAAGCGGAAGTCGTCTCAATTGCTGAAGAAATAGCTTTGGTAGTAACAGGGTAATCCTTAAAAAGCTCTTGTGAAGTTATCATTAAGTCGCTTAGCTCATCAAAAGTATCTCCGCCGTCATGATCAGCGGAGCTTTCTTTTTCAACTCCTTCTTCGATAACCGGGGAAAGCGTAAATTTGCTAGACGATCCCGCAATATCAACGGGAGTACAACACTTCACCAACGAAGCCTCTGCAGAAGTTTCCTTCGATGCTGCTTTCTCGGTAGGAACCGGGGAAACTAATGTTTCAGTATCGGAACTAGAGACCTTGTGAATCTGAGTAGATCGGGAGGGATGTAAAAGTCCGAACTGGTGCAAAAATTCATCTTTCAGCAAAAATTTAGTACTTCTCTCTTCAGCAGCCACAGCACTTAAAGTTTCGAAGGTTGGCTTGTGACTGGGATCCCAAAGCGGAGGAGGAAGTGCTGCAAAAAGTAAAGAATGAAGTTAAGCATTTGACAATTCGAGTTTCGAGAAGTTCAAAAAATGAAGTGAATGGAGAAAGGAAATCTTACTTCCGACTCTCCAGACGGCATAAAATCCTGGGGGGTAGCGTACGAAGAAAGATTGACTTAAAAACCCATGTGCACTCTCGGGCAAGTCTAGAATCAATTTACGGTTTCTTGCGCCTCTCACAAGTATAATTGAAGGGTGATCTTTGTTCTTCGCAAAGGTGCATAAATAGCAAATCTCTTCAAAACTTGGAAGACGGTCGAGCGTCCTTCTGAACAACACACACAACCCTATCAAGATGGCATAACCATTGGGGTGTAACTGGAAGGGAGAGATAGTTAATCGAAGAAGAAGCTGTCGAAGAAAATCATTAAAGGGAGGAATAGCTCCACTTAAGCACATCTGACGATTAACTGCAATAAAGCCGTGAGGTGGCCTGTCAGCAATATCGTTTACCCCTGGAAGCTGGGCATCTGCTTCAGCAATGCCAAACTGAATGCATAACTGATTGAAGACTCTGTAGTTCAAGGTGGTCGAAGTTCTTTCCGGAGGATCAATCAATGGGTTAGCAACTGGAAAAACCTCCCCAGCTTGTCATGTTTCTTCTTGTTGAGAAGTCATTCTACACAAGGAACTGGATATTCAAATGTGAAGGTGCACGTTTCCTAAAAAGTGTGAAGTGTTGTGCTAAACTAATAAAAATAACAAGCAGATATAACTGAAATCAAATTAATTGGCATTTGATAATTATAAAGTTTCAGGGCTTGTTATTTCAAGTCCAAGTACAGTGTTGATGCAAGAAAATCAGTTTTAGTTGATCATTTTAGCTTTGCTTTAATACTTCACTTGAACTTGTTAATTCACAGCATATCATTCACATAGTTCATTTAAGTTGATTATTCTTTATCGACTAATATGTCATTCGATGTGGGCAGTCAATGGCAGTATATTCGCCATAGTTTTCTGCAAAGGTTATGTTTAACAGGTTGATAGATTAAAAGTTAGTGTAATCTGTAAGGAAGTGCAACAAAGTTCAAACAGTTCAAGTTCAAAATAGTTCGAGCAAGTTCTTTCAAAATGTTCATCTCTTAGGTCGTCTGGCGACCTAGCATAGGTCGGAGCTTCCTTAGGTCGCACTGTTCAAGTCAAAGGGTTCAAGGCATGAAGCTTCAAGTCAAGGCAATGCAGATTTGTCTAAGTGTTAGCTCGGCCGCGACCTAAAATCTATGTCGCAAGAAAGTTAGGTCGTGCGATTCATGTTCAAGCCAATAAGTCCTAGGTCGTTTGAATCCTAGCGCGACCTAAATGTTCAGTCGCAGATTCGAAAGATCCTTAGGTCGCAAGGATTCTTAGGTCGGCCAGGCTTCGTAGGTCGTGAAGGTTTCTAAATTGCTCAGATTCCCTAAATCGCTAACTTCCTCTCCACGCAATAGCTCACCATGTCGTTAAACTGTGACCCGATAACCCGTTATCATCAAAACAAATCCACCACTATCTCAGTAAAATCTGTTATCTCTCCATACCATTAGATCACCCAAAAACAATTCGAATCATCTCAGATCTGTAATCCATCCAACAGCCTGCTGTGTTATCGTGCATCAAAACAACGACATAGTTAATGGCAATCGGAAATCGATCGCAACCTAACTCGAAAATGAAGCATAGTGTACGAAATCGATCTGGGGTTTGAAGGTTGGAATTCGTGGTTCGATGGTGATCGTGAAATGGATAAGGATCTAGTTCACTTACGCAATATGATAGCAAGGATGAATCATCGACTGAATAGCTCGAATTCGCCTTTGAACTCACGAAGTTTCGTCAATGGCAGAGCGGGAAATTGGAACAGGTAGGTAAGGAAGAAGTAGCGACCTAACAGTTTATATAGGGCTGAGAGAAGAAGGCGAATGGGCACGCGAGCTAACACATGTTTTAGGTCGCTCACGACCTAGCAGAGTTAGAACGAAGCACACGACCTATGACATAGGCCTGTACTTCGAAGGGCAAGTGTTAACTCCACTTTTTGAAGTGACCTAAAACATGAACAACCCAACGACCTAACTCCTGAAAGAGGCTAGCGACCTAAAAGCCAGAACGACCTAACGACCTAAAAGTTATCGCGACTTAACGACCTAAAAGACCTAACGAGCTAGCGACCTAAAGGAGGGAACGACCTAGCGACCTAAAGGTTATCGCGACTTAGCGACCTAAAGCTCTAGCGACCTAACATCACAGAAAATCTTAGCGACCTAAAGATGGAACCGTCAAGCGACCTAGCGACCTAATGGACCTATCGACCTAATGACTTAACGAGCTAAGTTATAGGTCGCGTCAACTTAAGTCGCTCCACCAGACAACTCAACACAGTTAAGTTGCCACTTTTCCTAGGTCGCTCATAACCTACCTTAAACCGTTTACGACCTATGACTTGTTGCTATGTTCAGATGATCCAGTGCAAAACTATTAAGTCGTAGCCTGTGCTTCTTAGGTCGCTGGCGACTTACGACTTATCTTAGGTCGTTCACGATCTATCAACTGTCCAGAATTCTCCTATAAATACAGCACTAGCTCCAACTTGAAGAGGACTTTTGGATCATTTCAGGAACGCATATACTTTGCTGTTTTCTCGACTCATCCAAGACTTCAAGCACTCCAAACACCGAAGACGCTTTAACGAACTTCAAGAGAAGATCAAACACATTCAACATGAATTCGAAAGCTTCTTCTCCATACAAGTTCTAGCTACTCGTCTAAAGTGTGTTGTAATTGAAGTGTATTGTAAAGAGTTGTAATCGAATCATCAATAAAGAAGATAAAGTGGACGTAGGCTTATTTTCGAGCCGAACCACTATAAAACTGCTGTCTCTTTACTTTTCTGCAATTTTCTGCTTATTTCTAGTTCCCGTACCAACGGGTGGTGCTTTCACATAACTCATACACACACCGGGGTGTCAGCGTCGATTTTTACGTTAACATTATATTATTCATTAGAATGCAAGATTATGTTCTGTCTTTTCTATTCTTTCACCCAACAATCTATAATTACATCACCATGATGTACGACACGTGAATAACATGAATGTATTAATGTCGACTTTTGTGGGTCGAAAAGGCATGTCGTTACTAGGACCTAACTTATAAGCAATTATAAAAGTGGACTTTTAATCAGTTAAACTTACTAACAAGAATTGTTATCCATAGCACCTTTTACATTTTTGATTCTAATCTATTAATATGCATTCTTTTATATCTTATTAAAATGATTCTCTCTGTGATTTCATCTTCAAATGCCTAAAACAATAATCCTAATTTGAAAGAAATGTCAAAATTTATTATTGTAAAGAGCATCAGTTTTAATCTCCCAAAATCTCTGATTACATACCACAAGAATACATATAGCATTCCCTTTATTCAATCACCCAATATTATTATTTTAAGCATTATGCTTTCTTGTAAATGAATATCATGAAAATTGCTTCTTGGGTGTTTTTTTAATATTGCTTTTGAAATTATTAAAATGAATTTTATCAGTATATGTGTTACATTAACAAGCATTATCATGATTATTAAAGAAAATATTATTAATGATTTATTCACCTTATGTAGATTTAATTACTGATTAAAAATTAAAGAAGAATCAATAAAAATTACAGAGGAAGAAAATGTAAATGGTATACTTAGGAGGTGGTGAGATAAGTTTAATAAGAAAACAAGCTCAAAGGAAAAATTTCTCCCTTGAACATTTATTCCTTTTTATATTTTTTCCTTTATTACTCACTTTCCATATCCAAATTATATCTCTTTTTAGCAACTATCATTGGGATTTAGAAAATAATGAATATATGATACCATAAGCAATTCACTCAATAATTTGGAGTAAATCTTTAATTTTTTTATTTTTCCTAATAATCCTTATATACACGCACATATGATATATGTGTATGCGTCTTTATATATATATATTTATCCACTAATTTTGTTAAAACAAATTATTTTAAACCTCCCAAGTGCTCTAAATATTCAAATCAAGATATTGAAATGCTAAAATTTTTAGTATATAAAAGCATATTCAATTTAGGATTTTAACTAATTTTTAATTTAAAAAATTAACACTATCTCAAATGTATTTATGTGTTTGTATCTCTATATTTTCTTTAAATGCCGAAGTAAATATTGTATGAACCTATAAATCTATAATATTTAATAGTCGTTTACAAAATTAAAATCCATATTTCTAACTTCTAAGAAACAACTAAAAACCATCAATTTAAAAAAATTAAGCCTCGTTAGGTTTGCCATTTTTAGCTTCAGACTTTTGCCAAACAAATAAGTAAACATGCACATGTTTTTTGGGAAATAAAAAAAGCATACGAAACTATACATTCCTCGTCATCCCCCATCCCCTTCGTTGTCTCACTGTCCATCCATTTTTCCTAAATCGTTGTCCACTTTTACCTATTCTATAATGAATTTTAAAAATAAAAAAACAAAATACTAAAAATAAAACCAACAAGATCCCATTTCCAAGCATGAATTGATAAAAAAAAAATAACTAAATTATTGGCATGATCAAACATTTGCCATACCACAAAATGCTTAATATTAGAATAAAGAAAGTAGATGGGATTAGGGAAATTACAGAAGATGAAAGGGATTTAAGTATTTTGAGAGAAAACAAATGAAAGACAAAAGATGATATATAATATGTAGAAGATACAATGATGAAG
Organism: Allium fistulosum; assembly: GCA_030737815.1. Taxonomy (NCBI): domain Eukaryota; kingdom Viridiplantae; phylum Streptophyta; class Magnoliopsida; order Asparagales; family Amaryllidaceae; genus Allium; species Allium fistulosum. The sequence continues at coordinate 412,743,552 of CM060907.1, read as the reverse complement.
AAGCAATATTGTTATATAATGTTATTAATGCAAGTGAGTGGTATCAAAATTAAAGGGTATAAAATGCAACAGTGTTCTCCTTTTGTAACGACTTGGGTTTTTGGACCAGCAAAATCGCTGAAAAACTCGTCTGTTCTAAAACTACAATTGAAAACTACCAACTTAATACATAATATTTGATAAATAGTCAACACTATTAAATGTATAAGATAAAATTGAAATTGTAGAAGTTATTAGAGTAATCAATTTAATCTACTAGGTGTGCTTTAATACATACCAAATGCAGATACAAATATCTAACGCTACAAAATTCTAATGAGAGAAACATCAAAAGCCATTTTTGCAAAACCAATAAACATGTCAAATGCGTAATAAAATAGTAAGCAGAAAAGAGATGTTAACCATAAAATTCACTTAAGAATAAAGGCCTGAAAGAAGGCTCATGAAAAGTACTCGACTCCATAAGAATTCAAGACAAGTATTTTGTCATAATTCAAAAAAATAGTGTTTCAAAGACATTAAGATAGCTTTCGAAGAGTTTAGGATAGTGTCATAAGAAACAGATGCACCTATAAGTGCCAAGTGAAACAAGATCTTTTGAAGTAGTGGAACAGAAGACAAAGCTACCCTTCCGCCTCATCTGGGCCTTTCAATGTAGTCGAATTCATATATATGAGAGATCCTTGTATGGGTTCGAAACACATTTCAAAGGTATTGGACAACAGGGCCACGCAGAAGAACCAAACCATATGAAATTGTTGGTTTTGCCATTATCAATCTTCCACTAAAAGACATTTTTCCAATATGCACCCTTCAGCCGCAATTGTAAGCCTTTCAAAATTGTTGGAACCTTTCGAAAGAATAAAGAAAACTCCACATACAGCCAAGTGATCATTCGCAATGATCCAGTCGTCACCTACTAATCCTTTCGAAATTATATGAAAGCTTTCCTTACTCAAATAATCATTCATCATGGTTAACACCAAACCAAAGCAACTAAGGGAGGTTTCGAATGAGAAGAAGGAGTTAGAGTTGCTACCCCTAACATCAGAACTATGTGATAGGGAACCTTGACCCATTCGCTACATAACTTTCAGGGTTGTCGAAAGGTCTGAGAGGAACGCGAAAGCAATGTTTTGGAGTTTTATAACAACTTCCATTGCTAGAACACTACTTTTGAAGGCGAAAGGGTAAGCCTAAGCATAATAAGAGACCGAAGTGGTTGCCTTCAAAGCTATGGATGCGAAAGGATGAATGCGAATGGATGGATATGAAAGGATGGGAGAAAGACCTTTCGACTACGTTGAAAGGCTGAAGGCAGGAGGTGGTCAACTTACATCTTTAAATACGACCCTAGGGGTCCGTCTTTTGTAACGACCCTGAATTTGACCACTTTAAAATATACTATTTAAAGTGATTTTAAATATGAATTAAGTAAGGTTATACGATTCAAACAAAATTAGATAGGAGTACGTAGGCAGTCACAAGTGGTAGTGATGCAGCCCCTAAAATAATATAACCCTTTCATGTTTTTTTGTTATTGGTTGTTGTTTATCTTGTTTTATTATATCTTTCCTGCTTACTATTTTATTTCGCATTTACATTGTTTATTGAGTTCGCAGGTAAGGGTAGTGTTGTCTCTCTCATCATAGTTGTGCAGTGGTAAATTTATAGTCATTGTATTTGGTATGTATTAAAGCACACTTTGTAGGATTAATAAATAAATTAATTACTCTGATAAGTTGTATAATTGAAATTGTATCCTATACATTTAATAGTGTTGAATATTCATCAAATATTGTGTATTAAGTTGGTAGTTTCCATTAGTAATTTTAGAACGGATGGATATTTGGCAATTTTAAGTGGTCCGAAAATCCGGGTCGTCACACGTGGTATCAGAGCTTAGTTAGGTGCCTAAGTAAAATTCATCTATGGTTAGTATATCAACCTAGGAATTTTAAAAATGAAACTAACTGAATTCGATAAATAAAATGGATAGGATATGGCACCATACCTCCGACTGGGGTTATGGGTGATATTACAATTTTTGGTGTGCTTAACTTTTGTTATTTGTTGTTTTTTCGTTATTTTTTTTTGTCCTTTTAATTTCGAGGACGAAATTCTTTTAAGTAGGGGAGAATGTAACGAACCAGAATTTGACCACTTTAAAATATACCATTTAAAGTGATTTTAAATATGAATTAAGTATGGTTAAATGATTCAAACAAAATTAGATAGGGGTACGTAGGCAGTCACAAGTGGTGGTGATGCAGCCCCTAAAATAATATAACCCTTTCATGTTTATCTGTTATTGGTTGTTGTTTATCTTGTGTTATTATATCTTTCCTGCTTAATATTTTATTCTGCATTTACATTGTTTATTGAGTTCGCAGGTAATGGGAGTGCTGTATCTCTCATCAGAGTTGTGCAGTGGTAAATTTATAGTCATTGTATTTGGTATGTATTAAAGCACACTTTGTAGGATTAATAAAAAAATTAGTTACTCGGATAAGTTGTATAATTGAAATTGTATCCTATACATTTAATAGTGTTGAATATTCATCAAATATTATGCATTAAGTTGGTAGTTTCCATTAGTAGTTATAGAACGGACGGATTTTTGGCAATTTTAACCGGTCCGAAAATCCAGGTCTTCACATCTTTGGTGACCAAATTTGAATTCTAAATTCCCTTTCTTACTTGATTTTAAGATATTAATAAGTTCATTGAACTTATGTTATTTGTCTAAGATGTTATTCCATCGCATATTAAATTTAAATCTAATATATTTTATATTGATCCCCTTCAAAAGTGTAAATATCCTTTCGATCTCATCTAAAGAATTTCGAAGGGGACTAACTATATGAACATTATGTTGTGCTATTGGCTGGACATCTTCTAAAGGAGCTCGAATATTTCAAAATATATAACACTTTCGAAGGAGTTCCTTTCATGGCAGTAGAAACCACACTTTTGATAGTGGATTCTCCTTATAAAGGTAGAATGGCCCTTTCGATTCATTCCAAAGGAGATATGTGTTAACGTTAAAATGTGAACGCCAACACCCGGTGTGTGTAGTAAGATCGTGAAAGCACCACCCGTGTAACGGGAACAGAAATCAAGCAGGAAAATAGCAGAAATGCAGTAAAAGACAACAATTTATAGTGGTTCGGCTTCAGATTTAGCCTATGTCCACTTTGAATTTCTTTATTATTGAATCTGGTTACAAATTGATACAAATCTCCTATGAAAACAGTACAACTCGATCACAAGAAACAATCTTGACTACTAGCTCAATCTTCGGCGATGAAACTCGATGAATCCATGTCGGATGTTAGGAATTTCTCTCGAAGTTTGTTGTAGTGTCTTGAATGTTTGAAGGATCCTTGTTTGCTGAATGATTGGAGAGTTCGATAGAGTAACAGCGCTTTAGAATGAATTGCCAAAAGTCCCCTTCATGTTGGAAGTGGTGGGGTATTTATAGGAGCTGATCTGGACTCAGGAAATTTCTCTAAGTCTTTAAGTCGTAGCCGACTTATGGTAGATCGGTGACGAGTTAAGGAATAGGGTTAGGTCGGTGGCGAATTAAGGAATAGGGTTAGGTCGGTAGGCTTCTTCAAGTCAGCAAGCACCTTAAGTCGGCAAGCACCTTAAGTCGGCAAGCACCTTAAGTCGGCAAGCACCTTAAGTCGGCAAGCACCTTAAGTCGGCAAGCACCTTAAGTCGGCAAACTTGATAAGTCGTATGCTTATTAACCCAGTAGGTCATAAGTCCCCATAGGTCGTAGCCATCCTTAACTCGCGAACTGTTAAGTCGTAGCTCTCTTAGGTCAGTAACCTACTTTAACTCGGAGCCCGTTAAGTCGTGACCATTAAGTCGCAAGCAAAAGAGGATTAACATTTGCCCCTCGAAGTGTGTGCCTAAGTCGTAGGTCATATGCTTCGATTCTTCTTAACTCCTTTTGGTTAGGTCGGAGGCGACTTAACGTAAGTCTTAAGTCGTACATCATGTGTCGATTCATCTTTCACTGCCCCAGTGAATAAATAGCTTAAGCCGTCCCCTCTCTTCCTTCACCTGTTCCAACTTCCTGTGCCGCCATTAACAGAGTTCTTCAATTTCGAATATAAATTCAAGTCCACCACCCAGCGATTCACCCTTGCTATCTAATTGTGTAAGCGTTTTCGATCCTTTTTCACTTCACGTTCGCCATTGAACCATGAATTCTAACCTCCGAGCCCCGAATCGGAATCATACGTCGCGCTTCACTTTGAATCGTGCTGTGATCAATTTTTAATCGTCACTAGTTGTTGATGTGATTTACGAACGCATGACAGTAGGTCAGGTTTATGACAGATCGGAGATGTGTTGAATTGTTGTTCCAGCGACTTGGTGATATGAAGGGAACGGTGAATCTCACGAAGAGGATAATGGATTCTACGATGTTGGTGTTAGCGGGTTATTGGGTTGGTGAATTTCGAGTTGATTGGTGGAAGGAGGTGAAATTTATGGTGGAGGAGAAGTAGCTTGAGACGACTCAAAACATTCATGCGACCTAACTATCTCAACAGCCCAGTTTTTCTTGCGACTTAACTATTCGCCTACATAAGCCTTAGGTCGTGGCCGAGCTAGGACTTAGAAATTCATGCCGTTCTGACTTGAGACCTTTCGCACGTAGCCCGACTTAACTTATCACACAGCTTCTTGTATTAGGTCGTGACCGACCTAGAACTTGGAATAATTTCAACGACTTATTTTTCACAACAAGGCTTTAGGTCGCAGCCGAGTTAGTACTTAAGCTTTCGGCCACTCAACAGATGATTTTTGAACTGTGCCTGGACTTCGAACTGTTGAACTATGAACTGTGTTGCATGCATTTTACATATTGCTTCAATTTTGCAAACTAACAATCCTGCTTAATACAACATTCACAGAATACTGGGACGAATATACTATCAACGACTGCCCACATCGAGTGACAGATTAGTTGATAACGAGAAAGTTAAATTAAATGAATATGAACAAGATGCTGTACAATAACCAATTCAAGTGAAGTATTAAAACAAAATCATAATAGTCAAGTGAAACTGACTTGTCTGTATTAACACTGCACTTGATCATTGACAAGTTCTGAAATTCTGTAATCGATTGATTGTCAACTAATTTAATTCCAGTTATGCTTGTCTTTTATTTTCATTAGTTTTTTGCACAACACTTCACACTTTTAGGGAACGTGCACCTTCACATTTGAACATTCAGCTGATTGTGTAGAATGTCTTCTCCACAAGAAGGAACAGAGCAAGCTGAAGATGTATTTGCAGTTGCTATCCCGCTGAACGATCCTCCAGAGAGGACTCCTACTACTTTGAGCCATAAAGCCTTTCGTCAACTATGCATCCAGTTTGGCATTGCTGAGGCTGACGCTTTGCTTCCCGAAATAAATGATACTGCTGACAGACCGCCCCGTGGCTGTGTCGCAGTTATCCGCCAAATGTGCTTGAGCGGAGCTATCCCCCCCTTCAATGACTGCATTCGAGAACTTCTTCTCCAACTATATATTTCCCCTTTTCAGTTACATCCCAATGGCTACGCCATCTTGCTGGGACTATGCGTGCTTTTTAGGAGAACACTGGGCCGCTTCCCTACCTTCGGAGAAATTCGCTATCTTTGTACTTTTGCCAAAAATAAAGATCATCCCTCCATCATAGTTGTAAGGAGTGCGAGAAATCGTAAGTTGATCACCGGTCTCCCTGAAAGTGTTCACAGTTTCCTGAGCCCGTTCTTCTATGTTCGCTGCCCTCCTGGGTTTTATGCTATTTGGAGAATTGGGAGTAAGATCACTTGCATTTGTTTCTTATGTTCTTTCAAACTTACCGAAGTTCGGATTATCAAGTGCTAACTTCGCTCTTTTTTCCTTTTCAGCACTTCCTCCTCCTTCTAAAAATCTCAGTCACAAAGTGACTTTCGAGAGGCTTATGGCGGTGTCTGTAGAGGAGAGGAGTATCCAATTTCTATTAGATGATGAGCTTTTGCACCAATTTGGGCTTCTGCACCCTTCTAGGTCGACTCGAATTCATGAAATTCCTAGCTCTGATGCAGAAACATCGGCTGCTTCGGGTTCTCAAGCAGAGGCGTCAAATGCCCCAGTTTCTGCGGAAGAAGCTGCATCAAAAACACTTGTCATGGATGCTGCTTTGATAAAGTGTTCCGGATCCACTGATGTTGTAGGGTTGGCTGGCAAGTCGGCACTTCCCCCAATTATTGAGGAAGAAGAGAATCCTCGAGCTTCTGAAAAATCAATTGATGTGGAAGTTGAGAAGGAGAAATCTGCTGAACATTTGGGCGACGACACCTTTGATGGCTTGAGTGACATTATGATAACTTCCCAAGAGCTTTTCGGGGATAGCAATCAAAAAGCGACTTCTCCCGTTGTCGAGGCGACTTCTACCCTTAAACAAACCCAGATGCCTACTACGCCAATCGTCTCTGTTTCCACACTAAAGCGTGGTCTGTAATTTGACGCATGTAGTTTGCACGCCACACACACTTAGGACTTTTCAGCACTTATAAGCATTTATCCTCTTTTTCTTGGAAATTTCAAAACTCTATCCTTCTTCTGCTTTCAGGTTCTCCAATGGGACGTACAGGTTCATATTATGACTCATTCAAGTACCGTGGAGGCCGCGGCACCTATGACTTTAGGAAGTACCTTGATACCCCAAAAGAAACAGATGAAGAGAGGGCTCGAAGGAAAGCCCAGGAGAAGCGGGATTACGATCAGTGGCAAAGAAGGAAAGATGCCGAGCGATATGACTCTTCGCATAGGAGTGACTACTCTCATAAGCGGAAGTCTTACGATGATAAGGGAAAAACTCAGATTGCCGATGAACCGAGCAAACGATCTAAACCGATTGACGCGTCTGAAATTTCTGAAAAGACTGACGCTCCCATTCCTTCTGATATTCTGGCTAGCTCTCCTCCTCTGAAGAAATCTGACATTCAGACTATCATTAACAGACCGCAATATCAAGTCAAGGACGGCCCCCCAACACTTCAGAGCCGTTTTCCGAATTGGTGCCTAAAAGGGGTGCGCTTTGACTTGGACATAGTTCCAATTGATAAATCAGACATGCTTAGCAGTCTTGACGCAGTCAGGCTTAATATCGAGAGGATGTCGCAGTGGCAGAAGCTTGTCGATGAACTCCAAAGGGTTAACCGTGCAAACCTTGAGGCAATGCTGACTATGGAAAACGACAAGGCGGAGTGGGACAAAGTTTGCAAACAGCATAATCTCGAAATGACAACTATTGCTGATGGTTATGCAAAACTTGAGTCCGAGGTTAAAAAACTAAAGGAAGATCTTGCCTCTTCTTCTGCATCTCATATTCAAAAAGAAGAAGTCTTTCAAAAACAAGTGCGGGATGCCCATGCTGCACAGAGAGATGTTGAAATGAAGCTTGCCGCTGAACAGCATATTACTGAGAAATACCGCATAGAAAACACCGATTTGCGGGAAAAGGTCACCTCTCAGAACGTAGAGATTGAGTTACTAAAGTCTCGACTTGCTAAAGTTGAGGTAGAGCGTGATGAGGCTACCGCTGGCCGGGTTGCTGCCGTTGCCGAAAAGGAAGCGGCTGAGCAATCACATGAGGCGACGAAAGCAGACGTCAGCTCTACCTTATTTGACTTTTATTTACACAGCGTTCTGGGTCGTGGGAGCCTCTCTTTTCTTGGTCCCGATTATGAAATTACATTGGCTGAAGTGTGGGAAGTCGTAATGGATATGCTTGGCGGGGCCGGCTATAATGAGCTGGAACTTGAGGAGCGCTATCTCAATGATGAGGATCGTGCCGCTCTTGTTAAGGGGAAGGAGCTACTCGCCAAAGTACGAGCTGAAACAGCGGGAGAAGAGCCTCCAAAAGAAGAAGCTCCTTTAACTGCCCCCGTTCAAACTTCCACTTCAGCCGACGTTAATATTATAGATTCCAGCCCTCATTCTTTACATTTATCTAAAGTTGCCCAGGAGACTGCAACTACTCCTACTGAAGATGAGGCACTGGATGATATTGAAGCCGAGAAGTTTGAGGTGGATCTTGCAAAGCCAACTCCTCCAGGTACTCTTGGTGTCGTCTCGGGTCTAATGAACCAGTCATTTGACTTAGCCGAATTCGATGACCTTCTTACTTGTTACTTAAACTTTGATGAACCGATGCCTTCTTTATTTTCGGGGGATGCTGATTTTAACTTCTTTTCTTCTACAACGGAGGCACCAAGCACTACACAAGCTTTCACTCCTTCGATTGCCGTTCCTCTGTCTTCCCAAATTACTCCTCCCTCTGCTTCCCAACCGGGATCACAGGCAGAGAAAATCGAAGCTCTTCAAGGCTTGGATGATCCGGCTGCTTCTTAGGAACAGAAGGCGGAGGATTTTGAAGACATCGAGAAGACCCCGGAGCGGTCTCTTGACGATGATACGAAGCTTTCAACATTGCTGACTACTCCGGGGAGCGAGTCTTCTTCAAAAAGGAAGGGGAAGCGTGCTGTAAGGAAAAAGAAGAAGACTTCCACTGAAGAGGAAGCAGTAGTTGATCCGGTTGTACCGCTTTCTCCTTCTGCCCCTGCCCGTTCACAACGACTTCAAAAGCTAATCATCAGGCCGGGAAAGAGCTCCAAGGGTGGTGAGAAGAAGGAATAATCAAGCTGGATTTTCTACTTATTATTTTTGCTCTTTGCATGTATTGACCGTGGATTGTGCGGGTACCGGTCCCCGCTTTTGCTTTTTGAGATATCTGCACATGTAAAGAATTTTCATAGTACTAAATAAAACAATTATTTTACTTGTACAAACTCTTGTGTATGTGAGAATAATCTATCTTTTATTTTAAGTGTAGAACAAATGATTCTTCTTACTTGTGCAAACTTTTTGTCTGCGTTTGAGAATGCATTTATTCCACATCTGTTTTCCGTGGCATTGCAACGAACTTGTGGCATGTTGCTTTTATTAATATAATTGAATTGTACAGTATTGCCCCCATGCCGTAAGTGCATTGCAATATTCCTATATTTTTTTTTAAGACTAATACTCTTACTTCAGAGGACAATTATTCCGCTTTTAAGGGGAGAATTATTCTGCTCTTAATAGAGTATATCCAGTCTTTTAGAAGAATTTTTTTTTTTCTGAAGAACGCTTCAACTTTCGGGAATAATCACTTTTATTTATTAAGAAGTGAATTTCCTTATGAAGTGAAATAAGCTTCTCCGAAAGAATTTTGTAGCATTTTTCAACTTTTTTAGGAGGAACTTTTCTAGATGAACAAGTTAGTCCTTCCTTTGAGAGTTGAACTGTGCTTCTGGACGATGCTTTTTGTTCAAGCATTTTATTTTGGGTCATGCCTCCGGAGAGGGCTCCTCTTAAAGAGTTGTGCCTCTGAAGAGGTCTTGTGCCTTTGGAAAGGGCTTGTGCCTCCGAGGAGGGCTTGTGCCTCCGAAGAGGGCTTGCGGTGCCTTGGGAAAGGGCTTTTGCCTCCGAAGAGGTCATGTGCCTCCGAAGAGGGCTTGTGGTGCCTTGGGAAAGGGCTTTTGCCTCCGAAGAGGTCATATGCCTCCGAAGAGGGCTTGTAGTGCCTTGGGAAAGGGCTTTTGCCTCAGAAGAGGTCATGTGCCTCCGAAGAGGGCTTGTGCCTCCGAAGAGGGCTTTTGAGTGCATGGGAGTTACTTTCTCATGGTCGGATGGGTTCGCGGGGCAGGCGCGAGTTGCTTGATTGGATGTTTGTTTGTACAAACGACCGCAATCAATTAACAAGATGCCCCTTCGGTGGTCCCACCGATCTTTTTGGTTGAGGAAAGCACTCCCATTTATTGGTGTGCCTCGTTAGAGGGCTTTGGTTGGTTTGTGTGCCGGGTAGGTTGCGTCTCAGGGGCGAGTGGATCCACGGGACGGACGTAAGCTATCTGATCGGATGCATCACGACCAGTTAGCGAGGGTCCTGTTACTTCCGCTTGGGAAGGCGTCCCTTTAGTGGATCTTCTGGCCTTCCTGTTGAGATGCATACCTCCCATTGTCTGCTCCTTTGTTTGCTTGGCAACTTTCCCTCATCATCTGCCTGTTAGCGTTCTTTTATTATCGTTCCCAAGCACATCTTCTTCTTTTCCTCTTACAAGTAAATTGCTTTATCCGAAGAAGTGGACTTCACTGTTGAATGACTTCACGAGACAAACGCAAGTTATCTAGTTGGATGTCTATTCATAACGACAATCTCAACTAGTGAACAAAGGTTTGTCACAGTGGAGTCGCCAACTTTTTATGTGAAGTTTTCCTTGCTTGGGATTTGAATTTGGACAAAATTTTTGTGGCTTGGTTTTCGTGTAATAGCTGATTTATGGGAGTTGCTTAGCTTTGTGATGAGCAAGCCTTGTTATAATGTCCTGCAATTTTGAATTGATATTTTAGCGATACATTTAAAGTATTTACATATCAAAATAAAACAGGCATCATGAAATAGTAAAGAACACAAGATTTATAGTGGTTCGGCCAAAAATCGGGCCTACATCCACTTTATAGCTTTCATTCATTTACACTGATTTACAATGTTTCACAATACAACCGATACATTCATCAGCATTTTACAATTTTGAGCTGAGCTCTTTTCAGGTAAAGTAAGGACGCAAATGGTTGCTGTTCCAGGCCCTTGGAATCGGATCTCCTTCGACAGTCATGAGTTTAAAAGTGCCATCAAGAAGTTTAGTGCCTATGACATATGGTCCTTCCCAGTTTGGCCCAAACACACCAATTGCCGTCATGATCCTTTTCAAAACCAATTCTCCGACTTCAAAGCTACGTTGGCGAACTTTGGAATTGAAATACCTGGCTATTCTCTGCTGATGAGCTGAAACTCTGAGCCTAGCTTCCTCTCTTTTCTCATCAAGAAAATCAAGCGCTTCAAGTTGCAGTTTTTCATTTTCGGTTTCATTGAAATGAACCCTCCTATGTGAAGGAACCTCTACTTCTACTGGAATCATTGCCTCAGATCCGTATGCCAGTGAAAATGGAGTGTGCCCAGTCGCAGTTTTGTGAGTAGTTCTGTACGCCCATAGTGCTAATGGAAGCTTATCAACCCAACCACCTTTTGCTTTTTCAAGTTGCTTTTTGATAGTTGACTTGATGATCTTGTTAACTGCTTCCACTTGCCCATTTGCCTGCGGATGAGCCACTGCTGAGAAGCTTTTTCGAATTCTGAACCGTTTGCAAAAATCCTGGAATTCTTCACTTTCAAATTGAGTGCCATTGTCGGTGATTATCTTCTGTGGCACACCATATCTGCAAATGATATTCTTCGTTACAAAATTTATCATCTTTTTAGAAGTGATGGTGGCCAAAGGTTCAGCTTCAGCCCACTTGGTGAAATAATCAACGGCAACAATAGCGTATTTAATCCCTGATTTGGCGATCGGTAATGGTCCAATTAGGTCTATCCCCCAGATAGCAAATGGCCATGGACTGACCATTTGTGTGAGTTCAGTGGAGGGTGCTCTTGGGATTTTTGCAAATCGTTGGCATTTGTCACATTTCCTGGAAAAAGTTGCAGCATCTCGATTGATATCTGGCCAGAAGTATCCATATCGGAGAATTTTCTTTGCAAGTGTTTGACCACCTGAATGGTCTCCACATTCTCCTCCGTGCACCTCTGTTAAGATGGTTTTGGCTTCTTCCTTAGTTACACATCGGAGTAGTGGGGTCGAAAATCCCCGTCTGTATAATCGGCCATCTTGAATTATATACCTCGATGCTTTTCTTAATAATCTTCGACGTTCCTTAGAACTCTCTGGCAAGGAACCATTGAGTAAGTATTCTTTGATTGGAGTCATCCATGATTCATGCTCTTGAGACGTAGTCATAATCCAATCAATATCCATTTCATCAATGCTTGGAGCTGACAGAACTTCTACAGGAACTAATCCCAGCAATTGAGCTTCTCCGGAACTTGAGTACTTTGCTAAAGAATCCGCCTTCATATTTTCCTCTCGGGGTATGTGGCTTATTGAGTAGTGATCTAAATCATTGAGGAGTTCGGAAGTTTTTGTCAAATATGCAGGCAAATTCCCTCCTTTGGCTTGAAATTCCTTCTTCACCTGGCAGACAATAAGCTGAGAATCATTGAAAATCTGTATCACTTTGATATTCAATTCCTTGGCGATCATCAACCCGGCAATAAGGGCTTCATATTATGCTTCATTGTTTGTCGAAGGAAACTCCAGCCTCAATGCATAACATAGTGATCGTCCTTCGGGAGTTTCGAGCACAATTCCTGCCCCAGAACAATAATCGTTTCTTGAGCCATCAACATACAACTTCCACTGTATCGGAATGCAGTTAGTGGTTTCTTCCTTACTGTCACCTTTGTCAGTGGACTCTGCAATGAAATCTGCTAAAGCTTGTCCGTTAATTGCTCTTCGAGGATGGTAAGTGATGTCATATTGGCTGAGTTCTATGTTCCACTTCAAGAGACGACCCGAGGTTTCAGGACGATACAGAACTTGCTTCAAAGGCTGATCAGTCAGGACCTTGATAGGATGAGATTGAAAATAAGGCCTCAACTTTCTGGAAGCGATTAGCAGACAATAAGCAAGTTTTTCTATCTTTGAATAATTCATTTCAGCCCCAGCGAACCGTTTGCTGATGTAGTAAACCGGACGTTGTATTTTCATATCTTCTCGTACAAGTGCTGCACTTAAAGCATAGGATGAAATTGCTAAATAGATGAAGAGGTCTTCACCATCACTAGGCTTGGAAAGGACCGGAGGAGTTCTCATATGATGAATCAGTTGATCGAAAGCATTCTGACATTTAGGAGTCCATTCGAAATTTTTCTTTCCTTTCTTTAGAGCATCAAAGAAAGGAATGCATTTGTCTGTGGCCTTGGAAATGAAGCGACTAAGAGCGGCAACCTTTCCATTGAGACTTTGCAGTTCTTTCTTTGTTCTAGGGGCTTTAACTTCTCTTAGAGCTGTGATTTGAGCAGGGTTGGCCTCGATGCCCCTAGCGCTCACAATGAAACCCAGGAATTTCCCAGACTCTACTCCGAATGAACATTTCAATGGATTAAGCTTCATTCTGTACTTCCGAAGAATTGAGAACATTTCTGCTAGGTGATCCATGTGGTCTACTGCTTTCTTTGACTTTACTAACATATCATCAACATAGACTTCCATCGTTTTGCCAATCCGAGGCTTGAACATAGCGTTGACAAGTCTTTGGTATGTTGCCCCAGCATTCTTTAAACCGAATGGCATGACTTTGTAACAGTAGAGTCCCACATCTGTAATAAAGCTTGAGTCCTCCTGATCTGGTTCATTCATCATAATCTGATTGTATCCAGAATAGGCATCCATAAAAGATAACAACTCATGTCCAGCCGTCCCATCTACTAGTTGATCGATTCTAGGCAACGGGAAGCAGTCTTTGGGGCAAGCCTTGTTCAGATCTGAGAAATCAATGCATACTCTCCACTTTCCATTTGCCTTCTTAACCAGTACTGGATTTGAAACCCAATTTGGATAAGTGGATTCCTTGATGAAATTATTCTCTAGGAGACGATCTACCTCTTCCTTTAAAGCTGCTGACCTTTCTGGACCTTGAGTTCTTCTTTTCTGTTTCACTGGCGTGAATTTCGGATCGACATTCAGGGTATGAACAGCAATTGTAGGAGAGATTCCGCACATATCAGCATGACACCAAGCAAACACATCTAGATTGGCTTTTAAGAATGATATCAGTGTATTTTGAACTGTTATACTTAGCTGTGAACCCACATTGAGTACTTTATTTGGGTCTTTCGGGTCTACAGATACTGGTACCGTTACCTCCACGGGTACCACTCTATTCTCCCCTGTACTGGCTTTCCTGGGATCCATTTCTTTTCTTGCATTGCTATGTTCGCGAGTACAGGGGCCGCTCCGTAGTTGCTACAGGGTCGGTTCCTTGATGCGGAGCGGAGCTGCCGCATCTTTCCCCATTTCTTTTCTCCTGGCCTCTCGGAGTTCTACAAGATAACATTCTCGTCCTGCATTTTGATCTCCTTTAATAACAGCAATCCCATTATCAGTAGGAAATTTCATTGTTAAGCACCAAGGAGCGAGGACGGCCCTGAAAGCAGCAAGAGTAGGCCGGCCCAAGAAAGCGTTATAGGCGGAGAATCCATCCACGATTACAAAAGTTTGCTTCCGAACCAATTTCTTGGGTCCTTCACCCATTTCAACAAACAAGTCCACTGTTCCGATCGGCTGTTTCAGCTCTCCTGTAAATCCGGCGATCTTGTGTGAAGAAGCATGTACATCAGTCATCGGAATTTTCATTTGGTCAAATGTCCTTTTAAAGAGGATGTTGCATGAGGCACCACTATCAACTAACACTCTTCTGACAATAGCCGGCCCAATACTGACAGAGACAACCATAGGGTCCTCAGTAGGAGCTTCCACATTAACAGAATCCCTGGCTCTGAACATAATATCATCATGGAAAGTTTTTTGCTGCTTTAGAGGTGAAACATCTTCCAGGATTAAGACACTTTCTTCGGTTGGTGCATACTTCAAAGCTTTTGCATACCTTTCCATTTCACCCCAACTTCTGCCAGCTGGGTGAGGTCTCCCTGTGATCACATTAATAACAGGTCTTTCCTTTCCAGCAGGCCTTTCTCCTGAATCAGATGAATTAGTTGGAGGTAACTGCTCTTGGCTGGATGAAGATGGGTCCTTTCTATTCCTCTTGACGTATTGCTGCAACTTATTCTCTCTTAGTAATTCTTCAATCAGACTTTTCAAATGACGGCACTCATTGGTATCATGCCCTGGTTGGTTGTGAAACTTGCAAAATCTTCCGCTTTGAACAGCATTCTTCCCAACTTTCACGGCCGGTGGTTTTGGAAATTCAACAGCATCCTTAGTGGCGATGAAGATATTTTCCGGGGTATCGGTCAGAGGAGTAAAGTCTGATGGTTTAAGGAAACGGGGTTTTTTGAAGTCTTTCTGCCTTTTCCCACCATTACTTTCCCTTTTCTGATCTGCCGGTTCTTTCTTGCTTTGAGTAGTAACATTATTCTCTGCCACCGTTGTCACAACTTTAGCTGGTGCGGAAAGATTCTCTAGGCGTATAAATTCGTCAGCTTTTTTGTAGAATTTCTCAAGCGAATTTGGTTCCTTCATTTTTAGCCATTTTCCAAATTCGCTCGATTTGTCAATAGCACGCATCAAATAGGTCAAAATCATTCGTGGCTCTGCATTATCGACTTCTGCCAGAGCTAAGTTGAAACGGTTCAAGAATGACTTAATAGGCTCTCCCGGATTCTGTTCAAGACTGGACAGTGACATTATATCTTTTGCCTTTGAAGCGTATAGCCTGAATTGCTCTTTGAATTTTCGGGTGAGATCGGAAAACTGATCTACAGATCGGATTGGAAGCTTGGTAAACCAGAGAAGCGCCACCCCTTCTAAATAGACTGGGAAATATCGGCACTTTATCTCGTCGGTTGCCCTTGCGCCGGTCATATGCCAATCGTATTTATACAAGAACTGATTTGGATCACTTGTCCCCCGATAAGCAGGAATAGTGGGGGGAACAAACTTTCTAGGAAATTCAGCTTTCAGAATCCTTTCGGTAAACGGAGTTCTACTTGGTGCGAATCCCCATTCGCTTTCGTCTTCATCTCTTTGCATGCTCTCTTTCATTATTTGCTTGATCATACCAGAGAGATATTCCTCATTGTTCAGAGATTTCGCAGAGTAGGCCTCAGCCATCTTTTCAGGAGTTTGTCCAGGTAAATGCTCATGAAGAACTGGTGACGGCCTAGATCCTTCGGCCTGGAGGGGTGCCCCTTCGGCAGCACCTGATCCCCCGTGAGGAATATTTCTTCCCTCGGAATTGGGAGCAGCATTAGCAAAGTTTCCCTCATTATTTACTGGTCTTTGACTCGTACCAAATAGAGCATTCAGCCTTTCCATCATCAGGTTATTCTGAGTTTCAATCTGCTGGTACAGTCCGGATACAGCAGCATCTAACTCCTGTCGCGTAACACCGATGCTCGGAGCTGCTTGATTTGGAGAGAGAGAAGTGGCAGTATTGTCACGGTCATCATCAGTTCTGACAGACTTTCGTTTCCTTCCGGGAGCCATTATGTCTGATAAACTTCTGATTTTGTGGGAAATTCTTTCAGCAAACTTCTGAGAAGCAATGGTGAGTGGCAGCCTGAGTTGGTTTCTCAGTGAAAGCACCAAAATGTTAACGTTAAAATGTGAACGCCAACACCCGGTGTGTGTAGTAAGATCGTGAAAGCACCACCCGTGTAACGGGAACAGAAATCAAGCAGGAAAATAGCAGAAATGCAGTAAAAGATAGCAATTTATAGTGGTTCGGCTTCAGATTTAGCCTACGTCCACTTTGAATTTCTTTATTATTGAATCTGGTTACAAATTGATACAAATCTCCTATGAAAACAGTACAACTCGATCACAAGAAACAATCTTGACTACTAGCTCAATCTTCGGCGATGAAACTCGATGAATCCATGTCGGATGTTAGGAATTTCTCTCGAAGTTTGTTGTAGTGTCTTGAATGTTTGAAGGATCCTTGTTTGCTGAATGATTGGAGAGTTCGATAGAGTAACAGCGCTTTAGAATGAATTGCCAAAAGTCCCCTTCATGTTGGAAGTGGTGGGGTATTTATAGGAGCTAATCTGGACTCAGGAAATTTCTCTAAGTCTTTAAGTCGTAGCCGACTTATGGTAGATCGGTGACGAGTTAAGGAATAGGGTTAGGTCGGTGGCGAATTAAGGAATAGGGTTAGGTCGGTAGGCTTCTTCAAGTCAGCAAGCACCTTAAGTCGGCAACCACCTTAAGTCGGCAAGCACCTTAAGTCGGCAAGCACCTTAAGTCGGCAAGCACCTTAAGTCGGCAAACTTGATAAGTCGTATGCTTCTTAACCCAGTAGGTCATAAGTCCCCATAGGTCGTAGCCATCCTTAACTCGCGAACTGTTAAGTCGTAGCTCTCTTAGGTCAGTAACCTACTTTAACTCGGAGCCCGTTAAGTCGTGACCATTAAGTCGCAAGCAAAAGAGGATTAACAATATGAATAATCCTTTTGATCCACTTAAAACGAGATGTGAATGACCCTTTCGACCCTCTCGAAAGGGATCATGAATGAGTTGTTCTCTTCCTAATTTACGGTTCAAAGAGTTGATTAGTATTCTTATCTATAATTAACACTTTCATAAGGCCACCCTCTAAAGACATTTTGTCCCAATCAACTCATTCGAAAGGGATTTCAAAGAGATTGATCATTTCTATTATTTTCCATTGAGGTGTTAGCAACATCTCTTGTTAACAACTTAGCTTTTAGATGTTGACAGGATTTTTTGTTAACATTTTTGGTGCTAGAAGGAGGGCATGAACCTCCAAGTTTTTAGTTCCCCTATGGACTAATTATAGACTGTTTAACTTGATGCAGGAAAATGAAATATAAAAGTCTTAGTCGAATGGCTGAAGAAGCAATACACGCCACAACTTTGGAGGAAAATGTTGGTATCCAAACTGCGTCCTAGAATCTAATTTTTATTTAGACACTCCGAGGGAAAGACTTTTATTAGTCGACCCAATAACATCAAATTGTTTTTCACTTCCTAGATGTTAAAATCAAAAGACACATTTTAATAAAACCAAGTTTATTAAACCATACTGTTGTAGTAATTTATATTTTATATTCATTGATTTATCCACCTTTATTTGAAATAATTTATTATTTTTTAAACTTAGAAGCCAAATAACCAGTTTTTATTTCAAAAATCTTATTGAATGATAATTTATTTTTAATCCTTAGAAAACCTACATATAGCCTGAGTAACTCAAAAATGATATCAAGGAACTGAGTACTACTAATAATATCATATATCCGTTTACGAAGAAGGGTAATAGTTAAGAGAAGTGTTTATCATCCGAACGCATGTCCTGCAAATTTTAGTCACTATCGAATCAGTCGAACTACTTAATCAAATGAAAAATAACACTTCTTTCAAATCCCTTTTTGAAACAATATTATATACATATTTCCAACTAAATAGTTTTAAAAAAAATATAATTATCATCTATTTGCTTTGGATTCATTCAGATTCGAACTTGTTTGATTGTACAATGAGAAAGTGAATAATTTAGTAAGTGCCCATTCACATCCACTGAAGCAAACCTCCAATTGTCACATTAAAGATTATTCCGATTGTCAAAAAATAGATTGAGACTCATTCCTCAAACTATCCAAAGAAAAATCTTACTCTCAAATTTCCTTTCAAATTATTTATACCTTAAAGTATTTTTAAGTAAGATTATTACTACTTTTCCAAGAATCGTTTGGAAACTTTATCATAGCCACTGGGATTTAAATTTTCTAAAAAGTCATCTTATTTCCAAAATATATTTCATAATCCTAATTTATAAAGATCAACTTTTATAAAATCATCTAAAATATTTCTCTTAATAAACACCTTTTATTAAAATTAAATTTTAACCCAACATTATCATCAAACGGCTTATAGTCAAATAGTGAAACTTAATTCACAAGTTGCTCGATTCAATGTTCCCACAAATTCTATCTACCCATCCTATACTTAAAAGGAAAAAACCTACTTATAGATTAGAAAATAGTAAATTCCCAAAAATGGACGAGCATGACTTAATTATATCCTATATGATAATAATTTAATATTATCAACTCCTAACAACAATAACATCATATATAGCTATATTTTTTTTTTAAACCATTCCCTTATATATGAAAATATATATTCCTAGGTAAAATTATTTCATCTACCATATTTTAAAACAATATTTTGTCTATTGGACTTGTTCAAGTATTTTGGAAATTTCTATCGATAATGCTGGCCAAACTATCACCAGAATTCTTAACCCACTCAATAGATTAAACAACACAATATAAAAACATTTGTATACACTAACAAATATGCACTCTTATATATAATATACTCTCAAACTTATCCTAGAGTATCAATTACCCTCTCCTTACTGAGTTTACCCTACCGGGGCAAAGGTTCTTGCTTAACCTTGCGCTTTGATACCAAGTGTAACGACCGTTCTTTCTTACACCTAAAGACGACACTTAATACGTCCTCGGTATTCGTGTGTCGATCATTTAAGTGTCCGAAAGATAGTTCATCTAGGGTAAAGAAAGAAAAATAAAGAACAAAATCTCACAAAACTTGATGAGCAATATATAACACGAACAAGTCTTTACAATAAAAGAAATCATCTTTATTTATATACAACATCAGAGACACTAACCTGTTATCAACCTAGACAGTTATAACAGCCTGTCCTCACAATTACTGATATATATGAAACAAACAAACATCAATGACAACTAACAACGGAAGAATATAAGATACATGAGTATGTCTTGGAGAATCCAGCTCGTCTTCTGAAAGGTCCAAAGTGTCCAACTAAATCTGGGAAAACATGCTCGGACCCGAGCATTATATGAAAATAACACCCGTATTAGTCTGGTAAAACCAGCGTGAGAAATTCAAATCATAAGGAATTTGGTTTGTTATAACTTGTAAAATCCTTTAAACTCAAAGGTATCTTAAAAGACCACGCCATACATAAATAAGGACGGGTTTTTACCATACGACAACCAAAACATTTTTATATAAAATACAATGCTATTATGATATTGTGTAGAATATAAATACATATTAATCATAGCCGAAATTGTTACATTATTAAATTCTAGCATAATATGTATGCAATCAAATCCGAAGGCACTTATTGGAGAATTGATTCCAACTATGAAAGGGTAGGGGTTTAACCACCAAATCCGTAAACCTCAAGATAAAATGTAGCGGAGGCCATAACGCATTGCACCTTTGCGACCAAGGACCGGCCATACCCCTTCCTAGAAAGCGAAGAATATGATCACCCCTTGGTTGCAATCGAACAACCATAACGTCGGCCTTGAAAGGTAGAGGGACTTCGGATCATCATCGAATTCACAAAATCAAATCAAAAAATGCGTCTCCTTTTAACTGATTTTTTTAACAAGTAGATCATGAAAATTGGGAAAGTTGTCAAAAGAAAAGTTATTTTAAATTATTTTCTCCTTAATTATAAAAGAAGAATCACCTAATTTGGATCATTTTTTGGGAGATATGGTCCAATAAGGATAGATATTTTCAGACTTGAAAATCTTGGTCCGAAAATGGTCTTAAAAATTGTGATTATGACATGGTTATACTCAAAATTTGAAGACGTGATACAAATGAAAGTTGTAGCTACTGAAATATAACACAGTTTTCGAAAATGAAAAGCTCCATGTGATTAAGATATAAGAAAGATATGGCAGAAGGAAAAGGAGGCAAAATTGGAGAAATTAGAGAAGTATTTATAAGCAAGAACAAAGGAAATTACCTGTAACGACCCGATTTTTCGACATCCGAAAGTCGACATCAATATGCCCACTGTACCAAATGTCGAACCATCGAATGCCGGAAAACCGAATCATTAGGGTTAAAGAAGAAAGAGGTAGAAGAAGAAACAGAAACAATATCAGAATCTCACAATCATAGCGGAACAATATATAATAGATAAATGACTAATCTTTAAAACAAAAGAGCTATATCTGTTTATATATTACATCACATCATCAGAGTACACATCAACAAAACACAACACAACACTGGACAGTTATATAAACCTATCCTCATAATAGAATACACAACGAATAATACATAATATACGAAAGTACGTCTCGCCATCAAGCTCGCCTCCTGAGCTCCACAGCAATCCATCCATATCCAATTGATAACCTGACTCTAGGCTGCCCGTGTGGAAAATTATGGGCACCCAGAGTTTAGAAAGGGAACAATAAACTCTAGGTCAGTCATGGGACTGGAGTGAGATCTTAAAACAGTTATTGGTATAAAAAGAAATCCGCAATGCTTTTGGAAAATGAAACTACCATAAGGCCTCCCGCCACACACACAATGCAAACGCAGAATTGGAGGAGATTTCTCCTTATGATAGTCAAACATGCTTGATACGCAAAAATCTTTTTAATATTATCATTAGTGCATAGTGTGGAAAACATTTCGAAAGTATAATATTAATCTTAGCCAGCATACAACCATTATTGTATGCCTACTATAGCTACCACTTAAATGGCGGGTCACCACCATAAGTAAATGGAAGGTTATACAACTAAAAACCGTACAGGGCGCGTATTGTTTCTTTGGATTTCCAACAAATGGTTTGGCTAAGTAACTTCCTTACTGAATGGGAACGCCCCGAGAACCACCCTGCCCAGAAGTAACCCGAGTATGTCATCCCCCGGTCGTAAGCAACCTATAATCCTGGATACTGACAACCAACAACCACATAAGTAAATAATCTGGGCTCCATACCAGAAAACTACTTTTAAATCCACATAGGTTAAATATCTGGACTCCATACCAGATACTTCTTTTTATCCAGAATGAAATGCACATACACTAAGGGGCGCGACCCCCATAACCTTGCCGCATCCTTCTTGTTTCAACCATTTTCGGGGTGTGAGGTTCGATGAAGTCTCGTCCACAAAGCTACGCTTTTCACAAAAGCCATGCTTCGATCAACAAATGATCAGTTGCACTCAGCATGCCACATTACCAAATTAGGAATGTATTACTAGTAACCATCAACTACATAACCTATGAACTCGTACGTCTCAAAGAAGGGTGTTAAGCTAAGAGAATAAATTCACCGCCACCAACAGAAATGTATTTGATAGGAACCAGCTTTGTATCTCAAAGTGTAACGTCAGACACACATCTATACAAGTCTTTTCCGGGTTTGAACATAACCGAAGGCACTTCCAAAGAAGTCCTTGCAATCCGGTAATCTCTAATCACGTTCCGACTCCCCATCACAAAGGGTGATAAAATCTATATACCGGAGCAACTCTGTGTAAAGAAATTCGACTAGTAATCCTTTGGCTTTCGAAAATACCCGGTCTTCAACACCATCTTCAAATGCAACCCCATTTCGTCGTATCATTTTTCATAATGGGTTTTATGACATAAAGTCCTCTCCTGGCTTAACCGAATAATGAGTGCTTGTTTTAGAAACAAATTCAAGTGCCATTTCAAAGGCCAATATTGATAGTCGGTTATTTAACCATCAAACCTCATTCACAACAATCATCAAATTTAAATAATTTTTCCAAATTATTTATTTTCAAAAAAATATCATCGCAAGATATATTTTCACATTTCAACCCTTAGAAAACGAATTTCAAATCATTTTTCACTCGTGGAACAAAATTCCTGATATTATTTATTTCCACCGAAAATCTGCCAAGTCCGAATACTTTAAAATAATTTAAATCACTTATCCAAAATATACTTGGAACTACTTTAAAAATGAAAACTATTTTTAAGCACTTTATTTAAAATATTGGTTATGAAATTTTTATACTACTATCTCATATAAAACTTAAGGCAAAACAAATTTTAAAAATAAAATTATTAGATAGAGTATATTATTTAAAATAACCATTTTCTAAATCAAGTATAAATTAAATCTTTAAAACAACCACCTTTATAATTAATCTTAATAAATATTTACTTTTAAAGATTTAAAAACAATTTACGAAAATACTTTCTTCACAAACATTCCTTTTAAAACCAACTTTAGAACTTTTTAATTTATATTTAAAATCTACATTGAAAACATACTCAGCTTTCTAGGGAAAATACACTTTCCATTCCAAAATGGTCCATTTAAACCAATTAATAAACCCTTCTCGATTTATTTCAATTTACATTCCAAATCCGTAAATTTCTTTCCACACTAAAAAATAAACCAATATTTATTTTCAAAACAAATTTCCCTTTCCTTTATTAAATTTCCAAATATCCATTGATGTACGTTTTTCAAATCGATTTCCAAATATTCACTTTCAAACACCAAATCAAGTTCCAAATTGATTTCTAAATTTATTTCAATCACCAAATAAAATTCCAAATTGATTTCCAAAATTATTCAAATACCAAATCAAATTCAAAATTGATTTCAAAATTAATTTCAACACCAAATAAAATTCAAATTTGATTTATAAATTTATTTCAAATACCAAATCAATTTTTCATTCAAACACCAAATCAATTTTCATATTGAATTCCCAAAGATTTATTTTCAAATACCAAATCAATTTTCAAATTGATTTCTAAGAATTTATTACCTTTTAAAATAAATCCCTTTATTTCTCCCAAACTATTAAAAATCCAATTTTAAATAAATTCTTCAACTTTTAAACAATATTACTCAAAATTCATTTATTAAAATCTTTTCCCATATTTTGGAATTAATTCGATCGAATTATAAAAATCAACTTTAATACTTTAATTGTAATAGTCTAGGCTTTTCTACTTTAATTTCCAAAATCCAATTATATTTATTTCCGGTATCCTACGATACCAAAAATATATTCGGCTAAACTATAGCCTTCAACAATTTCAATCACAATTATAATCAGTCACAGATTATTAATAAATCAAAACACAATATTGAAACAAATTCAAATATTTAAGGAATCCAGTTTGTTGCAGCCCAGAAAGTTGAAGACATAGGTCGTGTACGACCTAACATGCTGGCAAGTCGGGTACCACTTAAAGAAGAGGCTAACGAGTTAAGACTTCGTAAAGACTTGTGGGAAGTTGAAGTTTTAGGTCACGTACGACCTAA
Source organism: Allium fistulosum (assembly GCA_030737815.1). Classification (NCBI taxonomy): domain Eukaryota; kingdom Viridiplantae; phylum Streptophyta; class Magnoliopsida; order Asparagales; family Amaryllidaceae; genus Allium; species Allium fistulosum. Next base: position 412,719,782 of record CM060907.1, on the reverse strand, counting down.
CGAGGCCTTTAAGTCGTCCCAGCGACCTAGTGAAGGTCGCTCACGACTTAGTGAAGACGGCACACGAGTTACTGGATTCAGTGTGAAGGAGTGCGAACGAGCTAAAAGGATACAACCTAAGTTAGGACACGAGATTGAAGTTCGATCTATGTTAGGTCGCGGAGTTTTGATTCGACCTAAGTTAGGTCGCGTAAACGACCTACGACCTAAGATAAGTCCCTCCGAAATTCAGAATGAAGAATGCCTCGACCTACGACCTAAGTTAGGTCGCATACGACCTACGACCTAAGTTAGGTCGCGAGAACTTTAGATCGCCAATTGCTACAGTTCGCTGCCGCCTGGGTTCTTGGAAGATGCTGCCTTGTTTTAGGTCGTTAAAATGATAAGTCGTGTAGCTTTGGGTCATTTACGACCTATGTGTTGTAAAGCATTGTGTTGTATTTGTCTTATGTTGTATTTTTTTAAGTCGTGATGTTTTTTTAAGTCGTGATGTTTTAGGTCGTGTACTTTTAGGTCGTGATGTGTTAAGTCGTGGCCGACTTAGGAGTTGTACAGTTTTTTTGTGGAGTGTGTTGTAACTTCTATAAATAGGCCGGTGGTACCATTTGTAATAGGTTGTTGATTTTGAATAAAATTTCGTTTTTGTTAGCTTTGTGCTTTCATCCAAATTGGTAGTCGAGTGTAATCTCCTATATCCACCTTCGACATTCGAGTGCGCTCGAATCTTCGATCGTTGAAGCCAATTCGCGGAATCAAGTGCGCTTGATCAACGCTCGAAGAATTGTAGATCTCTCCTCACGGTATCGTGCGCGATCAACGTGTCAGAGATAGCTAAAATTCGGTATCTTCGGATCAACGAATTTGGGCATTTCAGTATTTCTCAATCCACCGATTGCTACTTTCATCCATCTACCTTGTTTTTGTATAATCCGCTGCGTCAGTTTGGTATCAGAGCTTGTTTTAGCCAATCATAGCTAAATCGAGTCTTGGAGCCGATTTATTTGAAGAGTTAGAGAGGCCGAGCTACATCAAGCAAAGCCGAGTTGAAATCGAAGTGTTAGAAATTGAAATTTGCATCATTTTGAGAAGTTGTGTTCATCGTGTTCATCATATTTTTGCAACAAAGTGGGAGTTTTCGATCCATTTCATTTTGGATCTAAGTTCGAAAGGTGTTTGAAATTTGGAGTGTAGCCGAAAGTTAAAGTGTGAAGATTCAAATCATGCCGCCAAGAAGAGATAATCGTCACCAAAATGTAGAAGCTTTGTATAGAAGAGAAGAAGCTGATGAGATGGAGCAAAGAATTAATGAAAACTTTAGTGAGAAGCTTAATGAAGGGATTGGACGATTAGAGAAGATAATGTTGGAGATGAATCAAAATCGGAGAAGGGTTTCACCTGAATCTAACCATGGGGAAGTAGAGTCTCACCGCATTCCAATCGGGAGAGAAGTGTTGATAATGATCATAGAAGTGCGAGTCGAGATTGTTATAGAAATGATGATGATCGAAGGCGTGATAGAAATGTGAATGATCGAGAACGGAGGAATGAAGATAGAAGGGATGTTGGTGGAAGACGTGATGGTAGTAGAGATGTTGGTGGTCAGGATCGACATCGATATACATCTGATTTTGAAGAGGAGTATGATGGTGGAAGTGTTCATGGACAAGGACATGGACAAGGAAGAAATCAGTCGGAGTATGATCACAAGTGGGAATCTAGGATGAAGACTGAAATTCCAGAATTCAAAGGAGGTATGCAAGCTATAGAGTTTTTGGACTGGTTGTCTAATGTTGAAGAGATTTTTGACTTCAAGGAAGTTCCAGAACATCGTAGAGTAAAGTTGGTTGCTACAAGGTTGAGGTGTAGAGCTTTGTCATGGTGGAAGAAAACCAAACTTACACGTGAACAGATGGGGAAGTCAAAGGTTGAATCATGGGAAAAGATGAGGAAAATGATGAAGGCTACTTTCTTACCTTATAACTATCAGTCGCTTATGTATCAGAGGTTGCAAAACTTGAGGCAAGGAACGAAGTCTGTGAATGACTATGTTGATGAATTCTATCAACTAATTGCAAGGAACGATATCATGGAGACAGAGGAACAGTTAATAGCTAGATTTGTTGGCGGATTGCGTATGCAGATTCAAGACATGGTAAATATGTTTGATCCCAGATCTGTAGCGGAAGCACACCAGAAGGCGTTGGCTTGGGAGAAACAGGGAAGACGAGGAGGTGGTGTGTTTACAAATTCCAACAATCCAGTGAAGGGTGTTAGTGGAAGTTCTAATGTTTCAAAAGCTGTTGCAAAACCAGTTGTAAATGAGGTCGGGAAGATGAAAGTCAATAATGGTTTCAAGTGTTATAATTGTCAAGAAATGGGCCACAAAAGTAATGAATGTGTTTGCGCCAAAATTGGTAACAAACCCCGAATGTTGTGAAAGCACCAGTGTATGAATATAAATCAACAATATTCACACACAAATCTCAAATCTAAGCAAACAGTGTATCACAATTCAGAAATAATGAATAGAAGCACGAGATTTATAGTGGTTCGGCGACCTTGCCTACGTTCACTCTGAAGTTGATGATTTTATTGATGTTCACTTGATGATTACAATTTCTTCTGATGTAATACAACTAATTTTATGATTATAATCTGAATCTAAGGAAGCAGTGGTAATTCTGAGTAAATCTGGCAAAGTCTGGGCGCTCTTTAGCTCTTAGAATTGTCCGACCCCTTTTCTGAATGACCAGGGGCTTTATTTATAGGTGTAGGAGGCTGATATTTCGCCTAAACTGAAGGGAGACCAGTTCTGGCACGTGAGGGGGCCCACATGCCCGCTTTCTGAAAATCCGGGCCCACTTTGCGATCGATTCGAAGCTACGTTCGAATCGATCAAGAAATTGTCCAATCGAGCTGAAATTTGGTGTGAACATTCCTTAGGTTGCCAGTAAGGTACTATGAAAATTTCATAGCATTTGGACTTGTAGAACTCGAGTTATGATCGATTCAATATTGCATTTCTGGTGAACTTGAACACTTCGAATCGATCCCTTCGCCTCGATAGGGCCGAATCGATGGTTGATGCGCGCGAGTGATGACGTAGCATGCGCATTCCTCGGGTTAACCTGGTCGTTTCTCCGAGTTTTACTGGGTTGCTTCCGCGTTTCTCGTTACTTTGATTTAGTGGATTCGAAGTTTATGGATTCGAACGTTCGCTCCTTCGAATTGATTATGCTATGCCATATCCACTCGATTCGAAGTCACTCCTGCAGGATGGATTCGAAGTGTGATGGATTCGGGGTGAAGTGGCATTATGGATTCGACGTGACTTGTCTGAATCGATTCGTAGCGTCCTGACTTGATGGATTCGAATGGTATCCTTTCTCATCGATTCGAAGCAGAGGAAGTTCGATGGAGTCGAACAAAGACTGTCTCATGGATACGAAGCCTGGTCACCTGATGGATTCGAACACAAGCTCCTCCTATGGATTCGAACATATGATTGTCTACTCCATTTTTGTTGGTGATAACTTGAGCGTACGAACTCGGATTGTCTTGAAATTTGGAACGTTGGTTCCCACGGCTTTGCTCGACCTGTCTTATCAATTGTAGCCCGATCCGGACTCGGCCAAATTTCATCGATATCCATGGTGAACTTGTGATGTAACAGATTTCCAAGGTGGACTTTCATTGATTTCTAGTCAATTTTTTGGTGTCACGGCCTTGCCAAAAGGCGGGATAACATTTGCCCCCCAAAACATGCCTTGCGATAGGAAGGTTTGTTTTGTAATGCCATAAGCTGGATGTTCATATCCTGTTGATGACCTGTGGTACAACCTGCGAAGAGTTTGACAGTTTTATATGACCTTAAATGACGACCGTTCGCGATCTAGCCATTTGAGGTGGAATGCGACCGTTCACGATCAAGCATTTTTATATGACCTCAAATGACGACCGTTCGCGATCAAGCCACACTAGTACAAAACAGATTAGTTGCTTCGCCTCATTTGTGTCGGTTGTCCATAAAACCGACACAAATAGTGTAATTTGTGTCGGTTGTTTATTAACAACCGAAACTATTGACTTATGGGGTAAGAAGAAAATGTTAAAAATGTAATTTGCATCTGTTGTTATTAAGAAACCGACACAATTGAAGGAAAGCAATAGATTTACTCGTGTCGGTTGTTTGAACAACCGACACAATTAAATACAATAGCATCGGTTGTCCAAAAACCGACACCATAGACAGACAACTTTTCCCCCCAAATCCATTTCAGCCGCCCATCTTTTCCCGCGAACCCTAAATTTTCTAAAATTTAGGCCATCACGTACCCGGCCGCGTGTATTTTTTTCAAAGCCCAAAAACCCTTTTCCGTTTATTTTCTCACGCATTCAAAATCACGGCAGTAGGCGATTGAAAATTTGGGGTTCATCTTCGTCTTCGTGCCGTTCGTCGTCCTCCTTCGTTCATGCGTGCTTCTCTTCTCAAATTTGGCAAGGTACATCCCTATTTCTACTTTGTCTAATTTATTGTTTGTTCGTATGCCCTAAATTTTTTTGTTGTCCTATATTTTGTGCGTGCGAATAATTTGAGCTTTATTCATGTTTTAGGAGTGGGTTTGGGTTTAACAGTGCGCCCCTTGCCATCAACGAAAACTTGAAGGCCAGCAACATCGTCTTGAGCGAGGACGGTAATGGATGTTGGATCATAGTGGGGCCCGGTTCCTAGGGTTAATTCAGGTTTAGGGCAAGATGGGTAGTTGTTAAACCTAAAAATGGAGAAGTCGCTATCTGCATAAAAATCTCTGCCAACTCCGGATCAATGCCATGGTAAGTAACCTAGATTAATTTTTATTACAATCATTTAACCAACACTGCTGTTAAACTATTTAATAAAATTCTAATAAGTTAGTTTCCATATAATACATGATTGAGGTTCATGTTCATAATCATTCTTATTTAATTTTATTATCTTCAGTTGTATTCAGTCATTAATATTTCTAGTATACCTCGATGCAATGAATGTTTTTCAAAATACATTGTCCAGCTACAAAATTTGTTGTTCATCTCACCAATGATAAAGTATATTTATTACTAATCATAGACCAAGTGGTGCCATGGAAGAGGCAAATTTCTTGAGAAAGTATGGTTGGAAAGTTTGTATTGTTCATAGAAGGGATACGTTTAGAGTGTCAAAGATTATGCAAGTTTGAGTTTAACTTGGAATATTTGTTTGTCTCTGAAAAAGAAATTGAAGCTATACTGGTATATGCTTATATTTTTTTTCCCTTACAAATATGGCATTGATCTGATAATTAATTGCACTTCGCGTCTTTGAATAACATGGTTTTCTATCGATTGCAGCTCGGTGGTGTCTTCTGACCCAAAGAATGAAGAATGACGTTTTCAAAATCGTTTTCTTTTCTTGTCTTGGCTTAAATAAGATGAATATTTGTATTCATATTTTGCGGCATGGACTTGCTTACTTGATATGAACAGTTTGCCCTGCAGCTTATACTTTTTTTATATTTTATAATAGGATTTTTTTATTTTATTTATTAAGTACAGTTTGATATCATTTGATCGCAAATTTTATGCTGCTACATTTGGGAGTCCATCAGAGTTGCTCAAAACTTGGTCAAAAGTCCATGTATTTTAAAATTAAGCTGAGCTCACATTTTATGTGTTTTTATTATTCCTTTTTAGGGTGAAGCAACAATTTACAATATCAAGTATAAATATTGTATGCCTTGGTTTGGTTTTATTCATAGGAAATCATGAGGAGAAGGAGAATAATTGTACAATCCACTGTGGACGCACTTACCAGAGCATATGAATTGTTCAAACGTGAGGCTCCTCGATTATTCGTTAAAAACAGTAAGTGCTCAAATCCGTACTATTTATGATGTTGTTCGCTTTTGTTACAACCCCACTTCCCAAGTAGTGCTTCCCTGATCTTGCCTCTTCCTGCCCGTTTCTGTTACATTGCTTTTAGTTCTGTTTTTGTTGACCCTTCTTGCATTATCTTCATATTCCCCCGAACGCCTTACAACATTTCCTTCCAACTTGATGCATCACGCTATACTCAACATGCTGCACTATCTTTAGCAATGTCATGCAACACTTCACCTTGGTGTGCATCACTAGCAGCCTGTGCATTCTTGTATATCCGTCCGTGCACTCATGTGCAATCATATATGTGTGCATTTATGCCGCCTCACTCTCCTGGCCATCAATCTACTTCAAGTTCACTTGAATCAGCTATGCTTGTTCAGTGTATTTTAGAGAAAAGTTTCAATCTATTTTCAGAAGCATTTCATGGCACTCTGATGCAGTTCAAATTCGTCAACACTATGCCAATTCAGCCCTAGTTCTTATATGTGTAGTTACAACACATACCCAGATCAAGTTCACTGTCGATTCATTCTGTTCGCTTCATGCCTTTAGATTCCCTATCTACACTTCTTCTCATTGTTAATACTTTAGCCAACAACTTTTAGGTAAATTCAACTTTAGGCTTAGTCGAAGGTAACACATAATGACACTAGAAAAAAGTGGTCATTTTTAAATGGATAATTTAGCAATAATTAAGAAGTACCTTTAAAGCTTTTAGTTTTCTGCAAATGAATTTAAGTTTGACTGTAGAATTACCGGCTTACTCTGATTTTCAGTTCTTGGACTAGGGGATTCTTGGCAAATAAATGGTATTTTACAATAGCAAAGCTTATATTGCACCTTCAGATTAAATTATTTGTTGGATACTTTATGAGAGGAGTCCTCGAAAATACAATATTCTTTGTTTGATCTAGCATTTTACATGGATGGTAGCATAGAAATGCACTTCAGAAATTTGAGTCCATAATAGTTCATACTATTGTTTCAGATAAAATTGCAGCATTAATAATGTAATTTGTTTTCTATATACACAGGATCTTACTGGGAAGTGTAAGAAATTATATGAAGTGCATTTAAACATACTCACTATCTATCCAAATGCCAAGACTAGTGAAATTATTGCAGTCTATCGGGACATCAACTAGTCAGTTGAGTATGAGTTGGAGAGCATTGAAAAGTTGAAAGAAGAAACTGTAGAGGAAAGAGAACCGTGGTTCTTCTCCATTTTGAAGTGAGAGTGGAGATGGCTTTGAACAAAAGAACTGCTGGCTGTTGGTTTGGATGTTGTGATTGCGTTTGTTTTTTCAATAAAAGTTTGTGTAAACAAGAATTATGTTGATGGATAATATAATTATATTTTTTGTTCAATCAGTTCATAGTAACGTTCGTTTATAAAAAATTAAAATTCAATTTCATACTGTTTTTATAATCTTAAACGGTAATAATATTTTTTTTTTGCTTCAAATATAACTTGTGTCGGTCGTCAATAAGGAACCGACACAAAACAAGCAACAGTTGTGTCGGTTTTTCTTAAAGGACCGACACAATAAACGACGGTTTGCTTCACTATACAAGCTGATTTGTGTCGGTCCTATTAGAAAGACCGACACAACTGTTTATAGTTTTGTGTCGGTTCTCTATTGCCAACCGACACAAATAATTGATATTTGTGTCGGTTGTACAACCGACACAACAGAAAAATGTCTTTTGTGTCGTCTTCATTTGAGTCGGTTGTAAAACCGACACAACAGGGGTTACACAACCGACACAAATGACCAGTTTTGTACTAGTGCCATTTGAGGTGAGGGGTGCCGTTCGAGGCGAGTTGTGACCGTTCGTGGTCGAGTGTCGTACGAGGCGGATTGTGACCGTTCGAGGTCGGGTGCCGTTCGAGGCGGATGGTGACCGTTCGAGGTCGGGTGCCGTTCGAGGCGAATTGTATGTGCCCGGGGGGGACTTAGTATCATCGATACCAGGTTCACGTTCGAGTGGGTTCCTGGATCGTTTGTCAGGGCGGCGCATCACTATCTCAGAGCATGCCTAAGGACCGTTCGTGATCCCGTACATGCGTAAGTAGTTTAGCCGTTATGGAATCACAAGTAGCATTCTTTTATTGAAAATAAGTTTTTAGCGGAAATGTTAAACGAAATCAAGTTCAAATGTTCAAATCAAGATGAAACAAAAGAAAAGCAAGGATGTCAAAGTGTAAACTCCCACAACGATAGGGTTAATAGTCATTCAGAGCATGCCTATGGACCGCTCGTGATCTCACACATGTGTAAATGACTTACCCGTGTTGGTGAGAGGTTTACGACTTGTTCATCGTTATTTTAACTAATTGATAACCATACGGTGTCCCGGCTCAGGGTCACCACTAGCTGATGTAGACGGTGGTCGCTCTGGCAACACTGCTGGAGCTCGCCTTCTCACATACTGAAGTAGCATACCGTTCCTAATGTTCCCTTCCACCTCATCCTTCAGATGTCTGCAGTCGTGAGTGCTATGACCGTTCAGTTCATGGAACAAGCAATATCTGTCTGATTTCCTCTCGTCAACAGTGGGGTCCCTTCGTATTGGCCTACGGTAGGGAACTTGCTCTCGTGTATCTCGGTAGATTCGCTCCAAACTCTCATTCAGCTCTGAGTAGGTGGTGAATCGTGGCTCTCTCCGCAGTCGCTTTGGCCCATCACCACTATCCTCAGCCTTTCGTTTTCCTTTATCCTTGCCTGAGTCCTTTTCGAGAGGCTTTTTGTCTTTAATTGCATAAACTTCTATTCCCTCTCCTTCTTCTCTTTCAGCATTAGCGTCTTCTAATCGCAAAAACTTTTCTGCCTCGTGATAGAATTCTCCTAGGTCCATAGGCGGATCCTTAGTTAATGAATTTTTGAATTCTGTGCCGTCAGCTACTCCGGACACAGCTACCATCATAACCATGGATGGATCTGGCCGATCCACCGATGCCACTGCCGCATTGAATCGCGTCAGGAAATTCCTCAAAGACTCCTCAGCTTTCTGCTTTAGCGTTGCCAAACTCATCACGTTCTTGGGTCTTGAAATGTGAACCCTGAATTGCCTCATAAATTTCTCAATCAAATCGGTCCATGTTCCAATGGAGCCGCTCTCTAGCTGTCTGAACCATAAAGCTGCTATGTTTGTCAAATACAATGGAAAGCACCGGGCCATGACTTCCTGTGATGCCCCCAGCACTTCCATGTGCCTTATATACCTCGTTAGATGGACCGCAGGATCCGTCCTCCCATCGTACCTTTCCACTGTTGGCAGTTTGAATTCAAGTGGGTTCCTAGCCAACCTAATCGCAGGAGAAAAGGGACTCCTGTTCACGTCTTCAAGATCTCTGTTTACTAATCCGCCTCTCATGGCTCGCCTGACCATCTCTGCCAATCTATCGTTGTCTCCAAGCTGTAGTCCTCGTTCACCACCTTCGATCTGCCCCCCGAGTCCGTGCGAGCTTTCGGGTGTTTGCCCCCTGGCTGAGCGTTCATCCCTCTATCGCCGCCAGGTTGCTCGGATGTCCTTGTCTCTCTTCCCGGGATTGAAACAACATGTCCTAAGTGTGTGCCCCCAGTTCCAGCGCTGCGCCAGATGGTCCGGCTCCGTTCTAGATTCTGGTTGCTCCCTGATTTTGCGTTCCAAGTTGCCCAATCTGTTGAAGCAAATTCTGTATCATTTCCTCCTGTCTCTTCATCATTGTCTCCATCTCATCCCTGGTGATGAAGACCGATGCTTGGTTTGCCCCCGAGGATGCCTCTTGACTCCCTTCATGCTGACTTTGTTCTGGTCTCTGCCTCCTACTTGTTTTTCTTGTCATGATGATTCAAATCTAAATTTCATAGCCTTCTGATTCGACTTTCAAATGATAGAACTCCTGAGTTCAGTTCTTAGTGAAAGCACCAAAGTGTTTGCGCCAAAATTGGTCACAAACCCCGAATGTTGTGAAAGCACCAGTGTACGAATATAAATCAACAATATTCACACACAAATCTCAAATCTAACCAAACAGAGTATCACAATTCAGAAATAATGAATAGAAGCACGAGATTTATAGTGGTTCAGCGATCTTGCCTACGTCCACTCTGAAGTTGATGATTTTATTGATGTTCACTTGATGATTACAATTTCTTCTGATATAATACAACTGATTTTATGATTATAATCTGAATCTAAGTAAGCAGTGGTGATTCTGAGTAAATCTAGCAAAGTCTGGGCGCTCTTTAGCTCTTAGAATTGTCCGACCCCTTTTCTGAATGACCAGGGGCTCTATTTATAGGTGTAGGAGGCTGATATTTCGCCTAACCTGAAGGGAGACCAGTTCTGGCACGTGAAGGGGCCCACATGCCCGCTTTTTCGAAATCCGGGCCCACTTCGGGATCGATTCGAAGCTACGTTCGAATCGATCAAGAAATTGTCCAATCGAGCTGAAATTTGGTGTGAACATTCCTTAGGTTGCCGGTAAGCTACTGTGAAAATTTCATAGCATTTGGACTTGTAGAACTCGAGTTATGATCGATTCAATATTGCATTTCTAGTGAACTTGAACACTTCGAATCGATCCCTTCGACTCGATAGGGCCGAATCGATGGTTGATGCACGCGAGTGATGATGTAGCATGCGCATTCCTCGGGTTGACCTGGTTGTTTCTCCGAGTTTTACTGGGTTGCTTCCGCATTTCTCGTTACTTTGATTTAGTGGATTCGAAGTTTATGGATTCGAACGTTTGCTCCTTCGAATCGATTATGCTATGCCATATCCACTCGATTCGAAGTCACTCCTACAGGATGGATTCGAAGTGTGGTGGATTCGGGGTGAAGTGGCATTATGGATTCGACGTGACTTGTCTGAATTGATTCGTAGCGTCCTGACTTGATGGATTCGAATGGTATCCTTTCTGATCGATTCGAAGCAGAGGAAGTTCGATGGAGTCGAACAAAGATTGTCTCATGGATACGAAGCCTGGTCACCTGATGGATTCGAACACAAGCTCCTCCTATGGATTCGAACATATGACTGTCTACTCCATTTTTGTTGGTGATAACTTGAGCGTATGAACTCGGATTGTCTTGAAATTTGGAACGTTGGTTCCCACGGCTTTGCTCGACCTGTCTTATCAATTATAGCCCGATCCGGACTCGGGCAAATTTCATCGATATCCATGGTGAACTTGTGATGTAACAGATTTCCAAGGTGGACTTTCGTTGATTTCTAGTCAATTTTTTGGTGTCATGGCCTTGCCAAAAGGCGGTATAACAGAATGTCCTAAGCCGAAGAAGAGAGCTATGATAGCAGAGGTTGAGGATGAGGAGGAAGAAGCTGAATGTTCTAATTCATTACCAATGGAGGAGGAAGACTTGTTGTCGGAAGATGAAGGGTATTCATTGATGATGAGGAGGTCTTGTTTGACACCAAAGCTAGAGGAGGATTGTAGTTGGTTGAGGAGCAATATATTTCAGTCGACATGTACTATTCTAGGGAAAGTTTGCAAATTTGTTATTGATGCTGGAAGCTGTGATAATATAATTTCGTCAGAGGCTATGAGGAAGTTGGCATTGAAGACTGAGAAACACCCGAAACCATACAAGCTAGCTTGGTTAAGGAAAGGCGGGGAGGTGAAGGATGGACGAAGGGCTTGTGTGAATTTTTCAATTGGAAAGAAATACAAGGATGAAATCTGGGGCGGTGTGGTAAATATGGATGTCTGTCATTTGTTGCTGAGAGACCGTGGCAGTATGATAGGGCAGTGCAACATGATGGGCGAACCAACAGTTACAATTTCATGTTTGAAGGCACGAAGATTACTCTAGTTCCAAAGAAGCGACCACAAGAAGAAAACAAACTGGAGGAGATTGAAGAGTTGAAAACTTTATTATCCCTGAAGGAGTTTGTTAAAGAAGTCGAAGTGGAGCCGAAAGTATTCTTGTTAATTGGGCGTGAGAGCATAGAAGTGGTGGAAATACCTAAAGAAGTTAAACCAGTACTTGAAGAATTTAATGATGTATTTCCTGAAGAGCTGCCAACGGAATTTCCACCGTTGAGGGATATACAACACCAGATAGATCTTGTTCCCAGTACCGTGTTGCCACATAAACCACACTATAGAATGAGTCCGAAAGAACATGAAGAGTTGCGTAGGCAGGTAGAGGAATTGCTTGAACAGGGACGAATACAGGAGAGCTTAAGTCTGTGTGCTGTACCAGCATTACTCGTACCGAAGAAGGATGGTTCATGGAGGATGTGCACAGATAGTTGAGCATTGAACGAGATAACAGTTAGATATAGATTTCCGATGCCCAGGCTTGATGATCTGTTGGATCAAATCAGTGGGTCTGTAATCTTTTCTAAGATTGACTTGAAGAGCGGTTATCATCAGATTCGAATTAGACCAGGGGACGAATGGAAGACAGCATTCAAGACGAGGGAAGGGTTGTATGAATGGCTGGTGATGTCGTTTGGTCTATCGAATGCACCGAGTACATTCATGAGGGTGATGAACCAAATTTTCATGCTGTACATTGGGAAATTTGTGGTGGTTTACTTTGATGATATTCTGATCTACAATGCTAGTACAGAAGAGCATGTTCAGCATTTGAAGAAAGTGTTAATTATTCTTCGTGAAGAACAATTCTATGCTGCTACAAAGAAATGTGTGTTTATGACGCGGAGTGTCTTATTCCTGGGGTATGTTGTATCGGAAGAAGGAATACATGTTGACCAGAGTAAAGTCGACGCAATTAGAGATTGGCCACAGCCCAAGTCGATTACAGAAGTTTGTAGTTTTCATGGGTTGGCTTCATTTTATCGAAGGTTTATTCCACACTTTAGTAGTGTGATGGCGCCTGTGACTGATTGTATGAAGGGTAAACAGTTTTCATGGTCAGAGGAAGCAGGGGATGCTTTTGGGAAGATCAAGGAGTTGCTGACGTCTGCACCAATTCTAGTGCTACCAGATTTTCAGTTAGTGTTCGAACTACATACTGATGCATCCAAGGTTGGGATAGGAGGGGTGTTGAGTCAAAAGGGGCGTCCTATTGCATATTTTAGTGAGAAGTTATCAGGGGCGAAGATGAGATATAGTACGTATGATGTGGAATTTTATGCTGTTGTACAAGCCATTAAACATTGGAGACATTATCTATTTCAGAAAGAGTTTGTTCTTTACACCGATCATGAGGCGTTGAAGCATTTACAAGGGCAAGACAAGATTTCAGCGAGACATGCATCATGGATTGCGTACCTTCAACAGTTTACGTTTGTGGTGAAACATAAATCTGGAGTTACAAACCGTGTGGCAGATGCGTTGAGCCGAAGGAATCATTTGTTGACTACAATGAAAGTTGAGGTGAGAGGGTTTGATGTGTTGCCAGAATTATATGTCGATGATCCTTACTTTGCAAAGTTTGTTGATAAAGTCAAGGAGGGAGAGACGGACGAGTTTATGATGGTAGATGGTTTTCTGTTCAAAGGAAATCGATTGTGCATACTTGATTGTCGTTTGAGAATGAAGATTGTGAAGGAGCTACATGAAGAAGGCCACGTAGGAAGAGACCGTACATTACAGTTGATTTCTCAATCTTATTTTTGGCCATCAATAAGGAAAGAAGTAGAAAGGTTTGTGGAACGATGTCATGTTTGTCAGATTTCGAAAGGGACAGCTACCAATGAGGGATTGTATATGCCTTTACTTGTTCCTGCGAAACCTTGGGTAGATGTGAGCATGGATTTTGTTTTGGGTTTGCCAAGAACTCAAAGGGGCAATGATTCTATATTTGTTGTGGTGGACAGGTTTTCTTAAATAGCACATTTTATTGCTTGTAAGAAGACGGCTGATGCAGTTCATGTGGCACAATTATTCTTTAGAGAGATATATCGTTTGCATGGTTTGCCGGAATCCATTGTTTCTGATCGGGATAGCAGATTTCTGAGTCACTTTTGGCTAAGTTTGTGAATGTTGGTCGGGACGAAGTTGAATTTTAGCAGTGCTTATCACCCGCAAACAGATGCGCAAATGGAAGTGGTTAACCGATCGTTGGGAAACTTGTTGAGGTGCCTTGTAAAAGATAATCTAAGAAGTTGGGATGTGAAGCTATGTCAAGCAGAGTTTGCTCATAATCATGCTATAAACCGTAGTACGGGTTTCAGTCCATTTTAGATAGTGTATTCAAGCTTACCAAAGGGACCGTTGGGTTTAACGGTAATACCACACTCGAAGGGGACAGTTAAGAAAGCTGCTGATTTTGTTGAAGGGCTGACGGAATGTCATAAAATTTTTCAGGAACGATTGAAGAAAGCAAATGAAAAGTATAAATGAACTGCAGATTTGAAGCGAAGAAGCGTTGAATTTAATGAAGGAGATTTAGTCTATGCTGTGCTAACAAAAGATCGATTTCCAATAGGCACTTACAACAAATTGAAAGCCAGAAGGATTGGTCCTGTGAAGATTGTGAAACGGATCAATGAAAATGCTTATAGATTGAAGCTGCCGGAAGATGTATACACTTCTAATGTTTTCAATGTTAAACATCTTATACCATATCATGGGGATGAGTTTGTTGTGGAAGAAGAGGGTGCAAATTCAGGGACGAATTTTTCTCAACCTGGGGAGGATGATGCAGCCCAGAAAGTTGAAGACATAGGTCGTGTACGACCTAACATGCTGGTAAGTCGGGTACGACTTAAAGAGGAGGCTAACGTGTTAAGACTTCGTAAAGACTTGTGGGAAGTTGAAGTTTTAGGTCGAATACGACCTAACGAGGCCTTTAAGTCGTCCCAGCGACCTAGTGAAGGTCGCTCACGACTTAGTGAAGACGGCACACGAGTTACTGGATTCAGTGTGAAGGAGTGCGAACGAGCTAAAAGGATACGACCTAAGTTAGGTCACGAGATTGAAGTTCGATCTATGTTAGGTCGCGGAGTTTTGATTCGACCTAAGTTAGGTCGCGTAAACGACCTACGACCTAAGATAAGTCGCTCCGAAATTCAGAATGAAGAATGCCTTGACCTACGACCTAAGTTAGGTCGCGTACGACCTACGACCTAAGTTAGGTCGTGAGAACTTTAGATCGCCGATTGCTACAGTTCGCTGCCGCCTGGATTCTTGGAAGATGCTGCCTTGTTTTAGTTCATTCAAATGAAAAGTCGTGTAGTTTTGGGTCGTTTACGACCTATGTGTTGTAAAGCATTGTGTTGTATTTGCTTATGTTGTATTTTTTTAAGTCGTGATGTTTTTTTCAGTCGTGATGTTTTTTTCAGTCGTGATGTTTTAGGTCGTGTACTTTTAGGTCGTGATGTGTTAAGTCGTGGCCGACTTAGGAGTTGTACAGTTTTTCTATGGCGTGTGTTGTAACTTCTATAAATAGGCCGGTGGTACCATTTGTAATAGGTTGTTGATTTTGAATAAAATTTCGTTTTTGTTAGCTTTATGCTTTCATCCAAATTGGTAGTCGAGTGTAATCTACTATCTCCACCTTCGACATTCGAGTGCGCTAGAATCTTCGATCATTGAAGCCAATTCGCGGAATCAAGTGCGCTTGATCAACGCTCGAAGAATTGTAGATCTCTCCTTACGGTATCATGCACGATCAACGTGTCAGAGATAGCTAAAATTCGGTATCTTCGGATCAACGAATTTGGGCATTTCAGTATTTCTCAATCCAT
This sequence comes from Allium fistulosum, assembly GCA_030737815.1. NCBI lineage: Eukaryota > Viridiplantae > Streptophyta > Magnoliopsida > Asparagales > Amaryllidaceae > Allium > Allium fistulosum. The sequence continues at coordinate 412,704,215 of CM060907.1, read as the reverse complement.
CGATTGCTACTTTCATCGATCTACCTTGTTTTTGTATAATCCGCTGCGTCACAGTTGGATCCCTCCAACCTGTTTCCCTGCATCCATAAATGTTAGCACAACAATTAAATACCAATTCCACTTCGAGGTGGAATATCGCGGTATATGGGATTTATATAATATCATCCGCTATTATGCGGCGCATGGGGTCTCATTCAATACAACTGATAATAATTTATCATCCAAGCACACAATCATCAATTTATCATCCAAGCACACCATCAATAATTTTTAAATTCCAATATTTTCAATTGAGTGAGAAGATCTCACCTTTTATTATGCATGCAACCCATTTTCCTTTCCAGCTTGATTTCACGATTTCTAAACCATGTAAACACAATTCACGATTTATTACTATTTGAATTTACCAAACAATTAATCACTATTGAATAAATAAAATTTAAAACTAATGGTTTAATTATTAAATATTTAATTTTAAAACCAAATTCCCTTTAATAAATTATTTTCAGCAATTAAAAATTCTATCTATAAAAAAAATTCTTTCTATTGTATTTGTATAAACATCTGTCTATTTAACTAAATTAATAATAAAACAATATACCTATTGCTGAGTCGAGTTCGAACTCGAACGGAATCCCCTACGTCGCCGGCGATCGGAACCCCAAAGCGAACGCCACCATCTTCGCGACGCCCAAATGCTCGTGCGAGTGTGCCCTAGCCGCGATTTGTCGACCACCCCAATCGCCTCGATGCTGCGCAAGAAAAACCCCCATTGCCAGAGAACCCATTCACGAGCCTCTCCCCTCCATCGATCGTCGTGCTCGCTCTAGTGATACCCCGAGCCTCATTGCCGACCCAAATCGCAAATCGAACATCCACATTGATTTGAACGCGAAGCCTAATTCAAAACTCCAGAAACTCCAGCCTTAATTGAAACGAAACAGCGCCTTATTCGCTTCCGTTGAATTCGCGATGTTGAGCACGAGAAACGTGAGGCAAAGGCAATGATCTTGAGAGCTATTTCAAATGGCGAGAACAATTAATTCGAATAGAAAGGAGGAAGAAACGGTCATTTTTCGACTGTCGATTTGATTTATTTGGCCATGATTTATTTTGAAGCCTACCGTTTGAAAACTTTGAACGAAAATGATTTTTGTTTGTTCTTTTTTTTAAACGAGATAATCACCATTTTATTTCCTTTTAGAGGACGCGTGTGGAATTGGAGGACAAGTGTTAGATTAGCGGAAGCACGTGTAGAATTTGCCTTCTGAAAATATTATTAAATCCATATACACATATGTTTTTAAATTTGAATACAAATTCAAATTCAAATCCAATCATCTCGATAAATGCCACTTACAATCTCGAACCCCAATCAGGACGTGTCGCCAGGTGTTTATAATGTTAAACCCCTATTTTGAATGCAATGAAAAAGGTTCAGAGGCCAAATTCGATTGTATGGAGAGGATAGATTTTTGAACCCAGTTATTAAATTAAATTTTCGATTTAATTTCAATGTGTTTGTCTACCATACGTTCACATGACAACTCCAAACATTACGAAAATTGAATTCCGATAATAAAATAATATTACAGATCCACCGGAACTGGTTTCGTCGAATTCCGAGAATGTGCCTCGGAAGGCTAATTTTAAATACCGAATTAAACGATTTAAATTTAAAACTGAACAAAACAGTTTCAAATTCAATTCTGAAGCTTTTATTATCTTCAGTATTATCAATATAGATTTGACAAGACTTAAAATTATTTTTAACAAGCTAAAAACTGAAGAAATAATATTTTACCCAAATTCCATTAATCAAATTAAATAATTTAATTGCCAAATTCATTTTGATTTTTGAAATTCAAGTTAATATAACTTCCAAATACTTAAAATCAATTAAATATGCTGAGGGGCGCGACCCCCATAACCTTGCCGCATTCTTCCTGTTCTAACCATTTCCGGGGTATGAGGTTCGATGAAGTCTCGTCCACAAAGCTACGATTTTCACAAAAGCTATGCTTCGATCAACAAATTATCAGCTGCACTCAGCATGCCACATTACCAAATTGGGAATGTACCACTAGTAACCATCACCTACATAACCTCTGAGCTCGTACGTCTCAAAGAAGGGTTTTAAGCTCAGTGAATAAATTCTTCGCCACCAACAGAAATGTATTTGATAGAAACCAGCTTTATATCTCAATGTGTAACGTCAGACACACATCCATACAAGTCTGTGCCAGGTTTGAACAGAACCGAAGGCACTTCCAAAGAAGTCCTTGCAATCCGGATAATCACTAATCATGTTCGGACTCCCCATCACAAAGGGTGATAAAATCTCTATACCGGAGAAACTCGGTGAAGACACATTCGATAGGTAATCATTTCGCTTTCGAAAATACCCTATCTTCAACACAATCTTCAAATGCAATCCCATTTCGTCGTATCATTATTCGGAATGGATTTTATGACATAAAGTCCTCTCCCGGCTTAACCGAATAATGAGCGCTTGTTTTAAAAACAAATTCAAGTGCCATTTCAAAGGCCAATATTGATAGTCAGTTATTTAACTATCAAACATCATTCACAACAATCATCAAATTTAAATAATTTTTCCAAATTATTTATTTTAAAAAGAATATCTTCGCAAGATATATTTTCACATTTCAACCCTTTGAAAACGAATTTCAAATCATTTTTCACTCACGGAACAAAATTCCTGATATTATTTATTTCCACTGAAAATCTGCCAAGTCCGAATACTTCAAAATAATTTAAATCACTTATCCAAAATATACTTGGAAACACTTTAAAAATGAAAACTATTTTTAAACACTTTATTTAAAATATTGGTTATGAAATTTTTATACTACAATCTCATATAAAACTTAAGATTAAGCCAAAACAAATTTTAAAAATAAAATTATTAGATAGAGTATATTATTTAAAAAAACAATTTTCTAAATCAAGTATAAATTAAATCTTTAAAACAATCACTTTTATAATTAATCTTAATAAATATTTACTTTTAAAGATTTAAAAACAATTTATGAAAATACTTTCTTCACAAACATTCTTTTTAAAACCAACTTTAGAACTTTTTAATTTATATTTAAAATCTACTTTGAAAACATACTCGGCTTCCCAGGGAAAATACACTTTCCATTTCAAAATGGTCTATTTAAACCAATTAATAAACCCTTCTCGATTTATTTCAATTTACATTCCAAATCCATAAATTTCTTTCAACACTTAAAAATAAACCAATATTTATTTTTAAAACAAATTTCCCTTTCCTTTATTAAATTTCCAAATATCCATTGATGTACGATTTTCAAATCGATTTCCAAATATTCACTTTCAAACACCAAATCAAGTTCCAAATTGATTTCTAAATTTATTTCAATCACCAAATCAAATTCCAAATTGATTTCCAAAAATTATTCAAATACCAAATCAAATTCAAAATTGATTTCTAAATTAATTTCAACACCAAATCAAATTCAAAATTTATTTCTAAATTTATTTCAAATAACAAATCAATTTTTCATTCAAACACCAAATCATTTTTCATATTGAATTACTAAAGATTTATTTTCAAATACCAAATCAATTTTCAAATTTATTTCTAAAAATTTATTACTCTTTATAATAAATCCCTTTATTTCTCCGAAACTATTAAAAATCCAATTTTAAATAAATTCTTCAACTTTTAATCAATATTACTCCAAATTCATTTATTAAAATCTTTTCCCATATTTTGGAATTAATTCGATCGAATTATAAAAATCAACTTTAATACTTTAATTGTAACGGTCTAGGCTTTTCTACTTTAATTTCCAAAATCCAATTATATTTATTTCGGGTATCCTACGATACCAAAAATATATTCGGCTAAACTATAGCCTTCAACAATTTCAATCACAATTATAATCATTCACAGATTATTAATAAATCAACACACAATATTGAAACAAATTCAAATATTTGAGGAATCCAGTAGGATCCCTCCAACTTGTTTCCCTGCATCCACAGATGTTAGCACAACAATTGAATACCAATTCCACTTCGAGGTGGAAGATCGCGGTATATGGGATTTATATAATATCATCCGCTATTATGTGGCGCATAGGGTCTCATTCAATACAACTGATAATAATTTATCATCCAAGTACACAATCAACAATTTATCATCCAAGCACACCATCAATAATTTTTAAATTCCAATATTTTCAATTGAGTGAGAAGATCTCGCCTTTTATTATGCATGCAACCCATTTTCCTTTCCAGCTTGATTTCACGATTTCTAAACCTTGTATACACAATTCATGATTTATTACTATTTGAATTTACCAAACAATTAATCACTATTTAATAAATTAAATTTAAAACTAATGGTTTAATTATTAATTATTTAATTTTAAACCAAATTCCCTTTAATAAATTATTTTCAGCAATTAAAAATTCTATTTGTAATTTATTTTTTTCTAATGTGTCTGTATAAATATCTGTCTATTTACCTAATTAATAATAAAACAATATACATGTTGCTGAGTCGAGTTCGAACACGAACGGAATCCCCTACGTCGCCAGCTGAACCCCAAAGCGAATGCCAACATCTTCGCGCCCCCCAAATGCTCGTGCGAGCGTGCCCTAGTCTCGATTTGTCGACAACCCCAATCGCCTCGATGTTGCGCATGCAAAAATCCCCATCGCCAGAGAACCCATTCACGAGCCTCTCTCCTCCATCGGTCGCCGTGCTCGCTCTGGTGATTCCCCGAGCTTCATTGCCGACCCAAATCGCAAATCTAACATCCACATTGATTTGAACGCGAAGCCTAATTCAAAACTCCAGCCCTAATCGAAACGAAACAGCGCCTTATTCGCCTCCGTTGAATTCGCGATGTCGAGCATGAGAAACGTGAGGCCAAGGCGACATTCTTGAGAGCTATTTCAAACGGTGAGAACAATTAATTCGAATAGAAAGGCGGAAAAAAAGGCCATTTTTCGACTGTCGATTTGATTTATTTTGCCATGATTTATTTTGAATCTTACTGTTTTCATACATTGAACGAAAATGATTTTTGTTCGTTCTCTTTATTTTTAACGAGATAATCACCAATTTATTTCCATTTAGAGGACACATGTGGAATTGGAGGACAGGTGTTAGATTAGGGGAAGCACGTGTAGAATTTGCCTTCTCAAAATATTATTAAATCCATATACACATATATTTTAAAATTTGAATACAAATTCAAATTCAAATCGAATCATCTCGATAAATGCCACTTACAACCTCGAACCCAAATCAGGACGTGCCGCCAGGCGTTTATAATGTTAAATCCTTATTTCGAACGCAATGGAAAAGGTTCCAAGACAAAATTCGATCGTATGGAGAAGATAGCTTTTTGAACCCAGTTATTAATATAAATTTTCGATTTAATTTCAATGTGTTTACCTACCGTACGTTCACATGACAAATCCAAACATTACGAAAATTGAAATCTGATATTAAAACAATATTACGGATCCGATGGAACTGGTTTCATCGAATTCCGAGACTAGGCCTCGAAAGGCTACTTTTAAATTTCGAATTAAACAATATAAATTTAAAACTAAACAAAACAGTTTCAAATTCAATTCTAAAGCTTTTATTATCTTCGGTATTATCAGTATAGATTTTACAAGACTTCAAATTATTTTTAACAAGCTAAAAACTGAAGGTACAATATTTTAACCAATTTCCATTAATCAAATTAAATAATTTAATTGCCAAATTCATTTTGATTTTTGAAATTCAAGTTAATATAACTTCCAAATATTTAAAATCAATTAAATATTTCAAATTCAAATGTCCAAAATTCAGGGTCGTCACATTACCTAAACACCCTTGGCCCTTTACCCTCCACCTCTTCTTGCCACATCACCATGCCACCTTACCTTCATGTACCTCAGCCTACAAGCTTCTCCGCCTCCTTTCTCCTTGTTACAACATGTTTTTGATGACATGACATGCACTTTTCTTTTTTAAACCTTAAGTATGAATTCTTATTTTCATAAAATGTCACATCAATTTATATACTAACTTAAGTATATATGTATGTATATATATGTATACCATAATATAAACTAACTTATTTATAAATAAATGTATACATGTTATCATTAGCATTAAAAATTTTTTGACAACTTTTAGTCCACAAAAAGTCAAAAATTTTGAAAGCGAATTTCCATCACATTTTTTATTTTTCTTCAAACCTTATATTTTTGTATACAAATGTTAAAAGCTATCTCACCATTATTATTTATTATTTTTAAGAGTTTTATTTTAATTGTAAAATCCATTATTTGAATATTTATAATTAATTAAATATTCCCAAATTAAAGCGGTGAAATTTCAAGTCGTTACAGTCTTCACTACTCGAATAGCACATGTATCCCCAATTGGATTCCTTCATCTCAAACAGATCACAAGTCACTACATGGATTCGAGCATCTCGATCATCCACATAGGTTCCACGCATAAGTCCTCGAGATAGACAGTCCTGAATTATAGCATCGTTTGAAATGTTAATGTCGACTTCTCCCTTGGACTTAATGTAAGGACCCGATTCTTCGACTTCCGAAAATCGACATTGATACGTCCACTGTATCAACTGCCGAGCAACGAATGCCGGAAAACTGAATTCTTAGGGTTTTAGAAAGAAGAAAACAGAAGAAAAGAGAGAAGAGAAAGAAAGAACAACAACAGAAACAGAAACAATATCAGAATCTCACATTCGCAGCGGAAGAATATATAATAGATAAAGGAATAATCTTTAAACAAAGAACTATATCATTTTATACATACATCAATCATCAGAGTCAATGTACAACTCAATACAACAAACCATGGACAGTTATATAAAATTGTCCTCATACAGAATACACAGCGGAATAAATACTATCAGATACAAATACGGATGATACGTTACGCCATCCAGCTTGCTTCCAAAGCTCCAGAATATCCAGAATATCCTGATAACATAACTCTAGGCTGCCCGTGTGAAAATTGGTGGGCACCCAGAGTTTAGAAGGGAAACAATAAACTCCGAGTCAGTCATGGTGACTGGTGTGAGATCGTAAAACAGTTATTCTTTAAAACAACAACAGGAAATTTTAAAGTCAATTCGAAATGCTTTTGGAAAATGAAACTACCATAAGACCTCCCGCCACACACACAATGCAAACGCAGAATTGGAGGAGATTTCTTCTTATGATAGTCAAAGATGCTTACTACGCAAAAATCAAATCCTTTTTGATATTATTATTAGTGCATAGTGTAGAAAACAGTTCGAAAGTATAATATTAATCTTAGCCAACATACGACCAGTATCGTATGCCTACTATAGCTACTATGTTCAATAGCAGGTTACCGCCACATTCCATAGCAGGTAATACAACTAAAACCATACACGTCACGTATTGTTTCTTTGGATTTCCAACAAATGGTCAGGCTAAGGAACTTCCTATGCCACGATGGGTACATCCCTGGAATAGACGACCCGAGAACCTAACCGGATCTCTGCCAACACAAGGCCGGGTTACCTCTGCAAAAATAGGTAACTACTGACACGTGTATGTCATCCCCCGATCGTAATCGATCTTCCCGAGGATCCCCGATTCGCAACAAACTACATAATAAGCAGTATCAACATAGGTTAAGTATCTGGGCTCCATACCATGATACCACCTCTATCCAGAAGGAATGACATACACTAAGGGGCGCTACTCCCTAGAACCTTGCTGCATCCTTCCTGTTTTGACCATTTCCGGGGTGTGAGGCTCGACGAGGTCTCGTCCACAAAGCTACGCTTTCATAAAGCCATGCTTCGGGTCAAACAAATGATCAACCTTTGATCACAAAGATATAAGATCAAACAAATGATCATATCACAAATGATCAAACACTGATCATTTCACAGCAACACTCAGTATGCCACGTTACCAAATTGGGAGTATATTGCTGATAAATTTCAACTACATAACCTCTGAGCTCGTACGTCTCAGAGAAGGGTGTTAAGCTAAGAGAATAAATTCTCCGCCACCAACAGAAATGTATTTGAAAGAAATCAGCTTTATATCTCAATTTGTAACGTCAGACACACAATCCATACAAGTCTGTTCCGGGATCGAACAGAACCGAAGGCACTTCTCACGAAGCCCTTGCACATCCGGATAAATTTCTAATCACGTCCGGACTTCCCGTCACTAAGGGTGATAAAACCTCTAAATCGGAGATCAGCCGATGTAGAGTAACTCGACGGTAATCCTTCCGTTTTCAAAAATATCCGGTCTTCAACACCGGTCTTCGAATGTAATTCATAACGACGTATCACATATTCGGAATGGGTTATACGACCCCATGGTCCTTTCCCGGCTAACCCGAATAGTGAGCGATTATTCAAAAATAAGTATGGCATTCAAATTCATCCAATTCACAACAAATACCATTCAAGGTAATTATTGATATTCGGTTATTTAACTATCAATAAAGATGTGTAACATCATCAGATTCCAAATAATTTTCCACATTATTTAATTTTCCAAAATATCTTTACTAGATATAAAATTTCCACACTTCAAAAATAAATCAACATTTATTTTCAAAACGAATTATCATTTCTTTTATAAACTCCATAGTGAATTTATATTTCAAAATATCTACTGATATACGATTTTCAAATCGATTTCAATATTCAATTTCAATTTATCTTTAAGAAGATAAATTCTCAAAAACATTTCATTTCATATTGGAAAAGCATTTCCATACTTATTTAATAATAAGTAATTCACAAATCATTTATTTTCAACATTTGAAAATATTCAATATACTTAAATCAAATTTAAGTATAAATTCATTCTTTAAGGAAATCATTTACTATAACAACATTTATTTGAGTCAAAACGAATGTTACGTAAAACATCGTTACGACGACTCAAAATCACTAGTATAGGAATTCGGATTTTGATAGATATATAAATCCCAATACTACATCAGAACATTTCCTTTCGGAAATCATTTACTATAACAACAGTGTTATAGTCCATCATTTTCTTATTCCTCGAAAACGTCTATTTCAACAATGAATGTTGAAATCTATGATTTCGATATTCAATATATTTGAAAACATCTTTAAAACAATTAACTTCATTTCAAATATCACTTTCCCAAAACCATATCCATTTTACTTAAAAATATATTCACTGTCCAAAATCGTGAATATACTTCACTAATCAAATTTCAATATTTTCTACACATTTTATTTCAATAATAATTCGCTATCCAAAATCGCGAATATATCTCCTTTAACAACCTTCTATATTTAATTTATCAAATCCAATTGATTTCCAATTTATAAAACAACGTTTATAAATTCTATTTCTATTATCTAACAACTTTAATTTAATAAATCTCCTTTATTAACAATTCGATTTATAAATCTTCTTTAATGACCTATTCAATTTATAACTCAATGTATATACCAAAGGTCCATCTTATAAGTTAATAACTTACAATTCATTTATTTTAAAAGAAATCGTTCTTTTAAACTTCACAGATTTTAAATCTTATTACTTATAAGATTTCATTTATAACCTTATTTTCAACCATAACCGAACTACTTTTATACTATTTATAAATCTCATCTATTAACCATTCATACTTGTTCAAAAATCTCAATTAAAATGCCGAAATCCCATTTATACTTCATTTTAACACTTATAAAAAACTCGTTTTATAATTCCCACATTTGATTTATAAATATCAATTTGTATAAATCTTTTTATACAAATCGTTTATAGTTATTCAAAAATCCCAACTTAAACCATTTTATAAATAAATCGATTTTTATTTCAAAAATGACACTTTGGTTATATTACACTAAAAATTATAATTTTTATAACTTTAAAATTTTAACGTTTATAAATCAATTCAAAAATTCCATAAAACGTATATTTTCAAAAATCACTTTAAAAATCCTTTTAAAGTAAAGTCGTTATTTTTAAAACTTGAATCCGATGATGCAACAGCATCAATTAGTCAATCACAACATCAAACATCATATATCAACATATGATAACAGAATATACATCAATATCTGTAAATAAATAAATACTGGTGAGGAATCCAGTTGGATCCCTACAACCTGTTTCCCTGCATCAACAGACGTTAGCACAATACCAATTCCACTTCGAGGTGGAATATCGCGGTATATGGGTTTTATAAAAATCATCCGCTTACTAACGGCGCAATAGGGTCTCATCCGCTATACGAGGCGGGAAATCAATCAATCCAATATATACATATGCCAATATGTATATATTGCTATATATATATAGATATATCCTACTATATCTAATATCACATCCAATTAGCAACCAAATCAAATCAATATCTGTCATACGAATATATTTTGAGTGAGAAGATCTCACCTTAGCTTTTGTTTTGCAATCCATTTTCCATTTCAGTTTTGTTATCTCGATTTTAACCTGGTATAAACAATTTATACAATCTATTAATATTTGAATCAATTAACAATAAATTATCATCGTTAATTTATTTAAACAAAGAATTTAATTTTATCAAATGATATATTTTAAACGAATGTTCCGTTAACTATTTAAATTGATCGAACAATTTATTTCTACTTCTTTTTATCTTTATTTTCATCTGAAACACATTTTCATATGAAAATAGTTTATATAGATTTCAAATATCTATAAAAATATGTATTTTCCCATTTAAAAATTTCTATCTTTCAAAGTTTATCTATACATATACCACTTTGAATTTATAACAAAAATATATTTTACTGTAAATCTTATACAACTGAAAATTTCTAAACTATATGTATTTACTTGCATATATATATATCTCACTGTTTCCGTATATTGTAATTTACTTTACTGTTAATTTAATCTTCTTTTTATTAAATTATTAAACTACATTCTTTTTTAACAAATTCTAAAACTCTGTTAATATTTTTAAATTACAGCCATATATTTATATTCAGTGCGTATAATTATGAAATCAAATTAAAATAAACGACTAAATACCTCACTGCTACTTGCGAGCCCCAGGCATGAGAAAATCTCACGCGACTACAACCTCGACTCTGCTCTCAAAGCCACTGCGTGACCACCGACGTCGCCTTGGAGATGTTGCCGTTCGAACCCACTTTGTCACAAGCTTCCAGGCTTCACCAAGAACGCCACCCACGAAGTCGTGAATTGCCGCGCCTACGCGCCTCCGCGAAACCCCCATCGTCCAGAGTCGCCGGATCACCATCGCGAGCTACTCGTGACTGCCACCTTCCACTTCGTGATGCTCGAAATCGAGCTCCCCAATTTGACAGACGTGAATCTCCCTTCCGCCCTTTGAACGCGCGAGCTCCCATCGAATATAAAGAGACTGTAGCAGGACCTCAAATCGGCAGTAGAGAATATCGCATAGGAGGCAAGGATGAGCCGCGATGGCTGATGGAATAGCCAAGTATGCAGCGATGATTATTATGAAGGCGTTGATTTTCGAAACCCTAGTTTCTCTCGGGTTCAAGCATCGCGACATGGAGATTGCTATTGAACTGTACTACGAACGAAATTGTTAGTCGCCATATTTAATTTTCGTTTTGATTTTGAATATCAGAGAGGGATGAGGGAGGTTATAAAAATGAAAGGAGGCATGGTGTACACGATTTATTTTCGTGATTCTCGGCTTGATTAAAGGCTGAAGCAAAGGGAGATAACGTGTTTTGATATTGACACATTAAAATTTTAATTTCAAATTTTACTCGATTAAATCTTAAAGCGTTTACCTACCATGCGGTCACATATCCACTCTGAAAAATATGAAATTGGAAATCCAGTAATAATTCAATATTACGGACCCAATGGAACTGGTTTCGTCGAATTCCGAGACTGTTTGAAAAATGACTATTTTTAAATATTGGTTCAAACAATTAAATTCAAAACTGAGCAAAACAGTTTAAAATTCAATTCTGAAAGTTCTATTATCTTCAGAATTATCAATATGAATTTTCTAAGTCTTCATATTATTTTTAATCAGCTTAAAACTGAAGATTCAAATTTTTTATCCAGTTCAATAGATTAAATTTTATAATTTAATCGCCAAATTCAAAATTAGATCGGGGATTCAAATTAAATCATCGTTCAAATATTTAAAATTAATTAAATATTTTCAATTTAATTTGTTCAAAATTCTAGGTCGTTACAGACTTCCCCCCTTAAAAGAATTTCGTCCCGAAATTACAAGTTAGGAAAAATGGTCCTTAATTCGTCTACTATTTTTCAACATCCAATAGTTTTATCAATTTTTTCAAAACAAATCTTTCTACTAAAGATTCGTTATCATTTCAACTAAATTTCCAACTTCAATTGTAAGTTCAAAACAACATGGTTTTCTTAACAATTCAAATTTAAATTTAAATTCAAACTTTCAAAATTTTCTCAAAATTTTCTAACGCCCTAAATTTCCGAAAAATTTCGCCAGCGTCTCCTTTGCGCGGCTAATACGGCATGACTACAAAACGTCCCTACGGACTCTCAGATTTCAAAAAGAAAAAGAAAACGCCAAGCGGCTAAACGAGAAATCATCAAATCTCATATCGAAATTTAAAATACATACCTTTTTGTCGAGCAATTCAAATTTATCTTTGAAATCAAAATTCCCAATTCCTTTATACACCTGTATATCCTACTAGCCATAATATCTAGTTATACTATTCAAACTATTTTGCACATTCAATTACAAAATTTTCCATATATACTGTTTATACATTTCTAATTCACTATTGAAGTTACATATTCAATTTCGTTCAATCTTGCATTCAAAATTCTATTCGAATTCAATTTTATCTTCTATTCTGAATATTGAATTTCATAAATTACCTTTCATTCATAACTGCACCATTTAAATTAGTTTCAGTTACTAATCCATTTCAAATTCTAATCCACTTATTCAAATTTGTTTATTCATTCTGAAACTCATTCACTAATTCTTTCATTTCCAATTCGAATCTGATTTCCAAATCAAATTTCAAATATTCTATAAGTCTTCGACTTACTTACATTTCGATTTATAAGATCATTGATACATTCACCTTACTAATTTCATTCCATTAGAATTCTATTTTCAATTATAAATTCATATTCACAATTTCATTCCATTATTGAATTTTAAATTTTCAATTACCTTCTTGAATTCTATTCCAAGTTATAAATTCATTTACAATTTGAATTTCAATCAGACCTCAATATTTTATAAGTTATCAATTTCATAATATTTCATAAATATTTTTATATAGTATTCCAGAGTCTTTTCAACCTTTTAAAGCCATTTTGAAAACAATTCAAATTATCCTTTTGAATTTCCAAAACAAAACCCAAATTTTTCCAAACAATTTCCATTTAAAATAACTTGGCAGCAATTTCTCTTTTGGAAACCCGAAAATGAACACCGGTGATGTCGCGATCATCATCGGAATTATTTTCCAGCGACCGAAAAGAGTTTAGAGCTTTCATCTCTCAAAATACTTTTCAAAACCTTTGAAATTCATTTTCAAATCAATAAGATTTAAACTTTCCAAATCTCCAAAATTTTCAAATTCTATTCAAAACATTTCCAAAAACTTCTCTGGAATTCCGTTTTAAATTACAATTCACATTTATAATTTACATTCTTTAATTTCATTTGTATGTGAATTTTATTTCTTAAATCTTTGGTTATTACTTTATTTCTTATTCAATTTCAATATAACAATGATAATGTTTCAATGTTATTATTTTATAACAACCAAACATCCATATACTATAGTACTTCATAGAAAAACATTTCTTTTCTATACAAAAATAGTTTCGGGCAAAATTATTTCATTCACCCTATTTTAAAATGATACTATGTCGTCTTGCCTCGTTTAAGTGTTTAGAAATCCCTATCGATAATATGGTGTAACGACCCTGAATTTTGAACAATTTAAATTGAAAATATTTAATTAATTTTAAATATTTGAATGATGATTTGACTTGAATTTCAAATTATCAGAAGGAATTGGCGATTAAATTTTTGAATTTAATCTATTGAAAGTTGAATAAAATTTGAATCTTCGATTTTAAGCCGGTTAAAAATAATTTAAAGGCTTAGAAAATTCATATTGATAATACTGAAGATAATAGAAGTTTCAGAATTGAATTTGAAAGCGATTTGTTCAGTTTTGAAATTATATCGTTTGAATTGAAATTAAAAATAACCTTCCGAGGCACAGTCTCAGAATTTGACGAAACAAGTTTTATTGGGTCCGTAATATTGAATTATTACTGGATTTCAAATTTCGTATTTATCGGAATTGTTTTGTGAACATACGGCGTAAAAACGCGTATAAAATTTAATTGAATTCAATTTGATTTTCTGTAACAACCTGGATTTTTGCCCAAAATTATAATCATCAATAAACGATTAAAGTTGACAGATATTGTTGTTTGTTGTTGAAATTTTTATAACGATAAAATCTTCGTCAATTGGCGATGTAAAAATGGCTGTTAAATTTCAGTTAGAATTTTTTAATCGATTAGAATTCTTTTATTTAAATATTTATTTGTACGAATGAATATATACACATAGTTTAGATTTTAACAACAAATTTAAACAAAAACAAATTAAAGAAAATAATTACCAAAAACAAAATTTGATTTTAAAAAGAAAAAAAAAATATAAATAAAACCCATACCCTATATCGTGCTAGCCCATTACCTCGGCCCATACCCCCACGATCTCTCCCCCTTATCCCTGTTAAAACACGGAAATCCCCTCTCTCATTTCATTCGTAAACCCTAAAAGCAATCGAGAAAAATAAATGGCGGCTTACAAATCGTTCCTCTTCGACAAGAAAAACTAGGGCTTGGGTAGAAATCAAAGGCGCTGGCTTCGATCTATCGTTCTCGTCTTCAAATTTGGGGCTTTCGTTCGTCTCCATCTTCCTCTTCGCGCGGCTGCTCCAATTCGTTTGCAAAGGTGAGAAATTTCTCACATCTAATTCCAGCTCCAGTTCATTAGTATTCGAAATTGATGATTTTCGGTCGTATATGTTTTCTGAGATTTGTTGTTTGCTGTTCGATTTCTGATTTTCCAGTTTTGTTTAAGTAGGCTTTGTTCGAACTCCTTTATTCTGGTGACTTTGGGATTGACTTTGATTTAGGAAAATGTTGGGCTCGGTTTGATGATTTTCATGTGCTTCTCTGAAAGAAAAAAAGAAGAAATTGTTTTTAACTTTGCTTTGGTTATGCTTTGCTTTGGCTATAGCCCAGACTACTTTGGCTTTGTAAATTATTCTCTGTTGGCATCGTTTTCAAAACCGAATTTGATGTTGAACTGTAAATTTCTTTTTGGCTTCGGCTATGAAATGTTTTAAATTCTCGGCCACTGCAGTTCCATTATTTCTGTAGCATTGCTTCATATATATATATCCATTCATGTATGTATATACACGATTGATTGTTACCCTGTTTCATTTGATATAGACATATATGTATGTTCGAATTTGTATTGCTAGCACTGTCCAGTTTCACTGTTGCATCTCCATTTATTGTACTCGGGTTATTCTAGTGTGCTATGACATGCCTGCTCGAGTTTGCACTAGATTGGGTCATGTTGTAGTGGTAATTGATTTGAGATAGTTTAGGTTTATATGCAGTTAGTCTATTCTCTGTTACTGGTGCAAGCTTTAGTCTCATTGATGCATTCCATTTTTCTTGAATATTGTTATGTCTCTACTGAAATTCGAGTTCGATCAGTGATGTTGTTCTTAGTAGTTTCATTCTTGTTCTGTTCAAATTTCAGTAGCACTTCTTACACGTTGGTTTGTTGGCACTGGTTCACGTACATTTGTATGTTTATCACTTCATGTGGAAGTCCGGTCTCTACTTGCATCTGTACATTCAGGGGGTCAGTATCTTTGTGTAGTTGAGTCTGAATCATATAGATGTTTCCAAACCTAGTTACAGCTGTAGTTGCATTGTGGTATTCGATCTTCAGGTGCACTGATTATCATTTTTGCACTTCGGTCAGATCGCGATTTTGTTGCATGTATCACTCTTCATTCACTTCAGATGCTCTTCACTGTGGTATATGTCTGCATCCATTACTTGAGTTGCCATTTCATATGCTTGCACTACTTGATGTTGTCTTCATCTATGTTGTTTTGTAGTAGCACTGTATGTCTGCAGTCTTTATTATGTCATCTGAATTGCTTTCGACTGCACTGTTGCATTGTGATTTCATGCCTGTATTTGCATTCCAATTGTATTTGTGGTGCTCGTTTGTGGGCCTTTGTGCCTGCTGCACTTGCATTGCCCAGTTTCGCAGTTGCATCCCCTATATGTGTTTCTACCTGAACATCACTGCATTGGTTTCATGTAGTATTTGGGCCTTACATCTTACTGTTCACTAATGTTGCCACTTGAACTTGTTTCACTGCGTTGAGCTGCACTTGTACGTCTGCATCCATTGCATACAGTTTGGACATATTTGATCACTGTTTCTGCCTATATGTGAATATATTGGCGGATTTGTACTGTCTGCATTTATTACAAATATTGTTGATATTGGTTGTTTCATTGTGGCATTGTTTCATATGTATATGCACTGTGTGGTTTGATCTTGTTGTTGAGGCTGATGCATTTGCATGCTTGTTCATTGGCCTTGTAGCTTGGGTCTGGATGATGTATTCTCGGCCATGTTTTCATCTGTGTAACCTGAAGTTGTACCCCAGGTCTGCATATGTATGATTGTCTTCACTTGGCAATTTCATTTCACTGTGACCTTGTTCATTTCAGTTGTTGTAGTTTTGGTCTTTTTGTTTCTTGATGACACCGTGCATTCATGTTGAAAACTGGACCATTTATTTGAGTTGTTCTTTCTAGTTGATGCTGTTGCACTAGTTATCTGGTTCATTACTGGTCCATGTATATTTATGCTTGTTCACCTGCATGCTTTACATTGCACAGTGTTCTTGACTGTACACTGCTATACTTGATTCCTGTAATTGCTTCGGATTTTTCTCACTTCTTGAATTCGTTTTGTTGTCCAGTTTGTACTTGTCTTGTTGCAGTTACACTTTGAAATTTGATCGAGTCAAATTGCACTTGTGTTGAATCTGTTTTAGATTTGACCTTGTGCACACGAGTTGGCGGGGCAGTGCACACGTGTGTACGGCAGCCAATAACACTGTTTATCTCTGTTGATGATTTAAATCTGCTGATTTATTGTTTAACACTGTTTAGTGTTAAAATTTTCGTTATCCGATTTTTTTGTTAAAAGAGTCGGATAGACGAGAATATTATTGTGACTGTCGTCTATTTAAATTATTACTGCCTATATGCACTAATAAACTGGTTTGAATTAGACTGACCTGTGTATTATTTTCTTTTGAATATAATACTCGGGTCAGACCGAGTATTTTTACAGCTTGAAGATTTTCGAGCAGCGAAGTTAGAGAGAGAGTAAAGAATCATTTTTAGTTCAGAAGAAAATTGTATTTTAAAAAATTCCGTTGTATCAGTATAAAAATTGTATAAACTCTGATGTATATAAAAAGATTTATAGTAATGAAATAAAGATTCATTTGTTTTAATTGATTGTTATTATCTGTGTTTCTTTGGCTGATTCTGTTTAAACCTTATAAACTAAATAACAATTCGTCTTTTTGAACGTTTCGAGTTGGTTTAATCACCGACTGGAGGCGGTCAAAAGGGGGAATGTTACAGAGTGGATCGCATTTGCTATATTACAGCATGATAGTGTTCGAATTTGTATTGCTAGCACTGTCCAGTTTCACTGTTGCATCTCCATTTATTGTACTCGGGTTATTCTAGTGTGCTATGACATGCCTGCTCGAGTTTGCACTAGATTGGGTCATGTTGTAGTGGTAATTGATTTGAGATAGTTTAGGTTTATATGCAGTTAGTCTATTCTCTGTTACTGGTGCAAGCTTTAGTCTCATTGATGCATTCCATTTTTCTTGAATATTGTTATGTCTCTACTGAAATTCGAGTTCGATCAGTGATGTTGTTCTTAGTAGTTTCATTCTTGTTCTGTTCAAATTTCAGTAGCACTGCTTACACGTTGGTTTGTTGGCACTGGTTCACGTACATTTGTATGTTTATCACTTCATGTGGAAGTCCGGTCTCTACTTGCATCTGTACATTCAGGGGGTCAGTATCTTTGTGTAGTTGAGTCTGAATCATATATATGTTTCCAAACCTAGTTACAGCTGTAGTTGCATTGTGGTATTCGATCTTCAGGTGCACTGATTATCATTTTTGCACTTCGGTCAGATCGCGATTTTGTTGCATGTATCACTCTTCATTCACTTCAAATGCTCTTCACTGTGGTATATGTCTGCATCCATTACTTGAGTTGCCATTTCATATGCTTGCACTACTTGATGTTGTCTTCATCTATGTTGTTTTGTAGTAGCACTGTATGTCTGCAGTCTTTATTATGTCATCTGAATTTCTTTCGACTGCACTGTTGCATTGTGATTTCATGCCTGTAGTTGCATTCCAATTGTATTTGTGGTGCTCGTTTGTGGGCCTTTGTGCCTGCTGCACTTGCATTGCCCAGTTTCGCAGTTGCATCCCCTATATGTGTTTCTACCTGAACATCACTGCATTGGTTTCATGTAGTATTTGGGCCTTACATCTTACTGTTCACTAATGTTGCCACTTGAACTTGTTTCACTGCGTTGAGCTGCACTTGTACGTCTGCATCCATTGCATACAGTTTGGACATATTTGATCACTGTTTCTGCCTATATGTGAATATATTGGCGGATTTGTACTGTCTGCATTTATTACAAATATTGTTGATATTGGTTGTTTCATTGTGGCATTGTTTCATATGTATATGCACTGTGTGGTTTGATCTTGTTGTTGAGGCTGATGCATTTGCATGCTTGTTCATTGGCCTTGTAGCTTGGGTCTGGATGATGTATTCTCGGCCATGTTTTCATCTGTGTAACCTGAAGTTGTACCCCAGGTCTGCATATGTATGATTGTCTTCACTTGGCAATTTCATTTCACTGTGACCTTGTTCATTTCAGTTGTTGTAGTTTTGGTCTTTTTGTTTCTTGATGACACCGTGCATTCATGTTGAAAACTGGACCATTTATTTGAGTTGTTCTTTCTAGTTGATGCTGTTGCACTAGTTATCTGGTTCATTACTGGTCCATGTATATTTATGCTTGTTCACCTGCATGCTTTACATTGCACAGTGTTCTTGACTGTACACTGCTATACTTGATTCCTGTAATTGCTTCGGATTTTTCTCACTTCTTGAATTCGTTTTGTTGTCCAGTTTGTACTTGTCTTGTTGCAGTTACACTTTGAAATTTGATCGAGTCAAATTGCACTTGTGTTGAATCTGTTTTAGATTTGACCTTGTGCACACGAGTTGGCGGGGCAGTGCACACGTG
This sequence comes from Allium fistulosum, assembly GCA_030737815.1. Taxonomy (NCBI): domain Eukaryota; kingdom Viridiplantae; phylum Streptophyta; class Magnoliopsida; order Asparagales; family Amaryllidaceae; genus Allium; species Allium fistulosum. The sequence goes on along the minus strand of CM060907.1, from coordinate 412,684,686 downwards.
TACGAATGCACACGTGTGTACGGCAGCCAATAACACTGTTTATCTCTGTTGATGATTTAAATCTGCTGATTTATTGTTTAACACTGTTTAGTGTTAAAATTTTCGTTATCCGATTTTTTTGTTAAAAGAGTCGGATAGACGAGAATATTATTGTGACTGTCGTCTATTTAAATTATTACTGCCTATATGCACTAATAAACTGGTTTGAATTAGACTGACCTGTGTATTATTTTCTTTTGAATATAATACTCGGGTCAGACCGAGTATTTTTACAGCTTGAAGATTTTCGAGCAGCGAAGTTAGAGAGAGAGTAAAGAATCATTTTTAGTTCAAAAGAAAATTGTATTTTAAAAAATTCCGCTGTATCAGTATAAAAATTGTATAAACTCTGATGTATATAAAAAGATTTATAGTAATGAAATAAAGATTCATTTGTTTTAATTGATTGTTATTATCTGTGTTTCTGTGGCTGATTCTGTTTAAACCTTATAAACTAAATAACAATTCGTCTTTTTGAACGTTTCGAGTTGGTTTAATCACCGACTGGAGGCGGTCAAAAGGGGGAATGTTACAGAGTGGTATCAGAGCTTTGGTTTACACAAAGCTTAGTTTATGATGTTTAATATGAATAGTTACTAGAAACACTTTAAAAAGGAAACGTTTTTCAAATCCAAAGAAGTATTAAATTGTTTTTGAAAATAAAGATTTTTAACTTAAGAAAAGTTAAATTGAATTGAATTAGCAGTAATAAATTTATGATTTGAAATTTAACTAAAGGAAAGTTAAATAAATTTAACTAAAGGAGGTTAAATAAATTGAACTGGATTTGATAAATTATTGAGATGAAAATTTAAACTTGAAAAGATAAGTGATGATATAATACGAATTGGAAAGTTTAAATTTATAAGTTGTTTAACTTATAAAATGAGAAAGTTTAAGTAAACCAGTTTTTAAATGGTTGAACAGTTTTGTTAAGTAAAACAAAATCTGAATTAGAATATAAACCAATTGAAATTAAGTGTGTTGAACCAAATTGAATATAAGTAAAGTAAATAAATTTGGTTAAGTTGAATGTGCATTGGTTTTGCCAGTTGATCGTATAGAAATTCATTAAGTATTAATGAAATTGAATTAATGGAATTGGAAGCTATGTGAATTGAATTCAAATTGAAGGATAAGTAAATTTAAAGAGAATCAAATTTGATTTGAATTGAAAGCAAACTAACTTGAATATGAATTAGTGAAAGTAAGCTAATTGAATATGAATGAATGTTAGTAAAATTTTATGTGAATGAATCAAATGCGGTTAGATTGAAAACCAATTCGATGAATGATTTACTAAAGAACTAGTTGATTATCTTGGAAATGGAAAACTGATAAATTTATATAATAGTTTAAATTGGAAATTTTGAATTATTATAAACGGCTTAAATTGAAGATTTGAAAGTGTTAATAAAATATTGGAATTGTATAAGTGTTAAAAGTGAAATATTTAATGGATTTCATAAGTGAATGTTAATTACAGAATTAAAAAGTTTATAATGTGAAGTTATAAAATGAATCGGAGTTGCGAAATAAAAGAATTTATAAGTAATTTACTTATAAATAAAATTCTGATATAAAACTGAGTTATAGTAGGAATGGTTAATAAAGCAACTTTTATGAATTGAAGTCTTTATAAATAGAAGTGAAATTTATAAACATTGTTTATAAATCCGAAACTGACTTATTTTGATAAGTAAATTCTTATAACTTGTTAAAAGAAGTATATTCACAATTTTGGACCGTGAATATATTATTGAATGAAATGGACATGTTTAGGAATGTGATATTTTAAAACGAAGTTAATTGTTTTAAAAAGATGTTTTCAAAGACATTGAATATCGAACAATAGATTTCAACATTCATTGTTGAAATAGACGTTTTCGAATATAAGGAAATGGTGGACTATAACACTGTTGTTATAGTAAATAATTTCCGAAAGGAAATGTTTTGTATAGTATTGGGATTTATATATCTATCTAAATTTCGAATTCCTATACTAGTGATTTTGAGTTGTCGTAACGATGTTTTACGTAACATTCGTTTTGACTCAAATGAATATGTGAAAGAGAATGATTTCCTTAAAAGATGAAATATATACTTAATTTTGATTAAAGTATATCGAATATTTTCAGATGTTGAAAATAAAAATGGATTTGTGAATTACTTATTTTTAAATAAGTATGGAAATGTTTTTCCAAATATGAAATGTTGTGAATATATTCCGTAAGGGATAAATGATTTGAAATTCATTTTTGAAGTCGAAGTTGAAAAGTTAAGTGAGAATTTGAACAATTAGTTCAATTTGAAATTTTTCAAAAAAAATTGAATCGTTAAGTTAAAATTGAGTTTAACTTCGACATCAAAGACAATATAAGTTGAGCTTTGAATTTCAGATGATGATTTGGATTGCATGTCTAACATTGTGAATTGATGACATAGCAATTGATCTCTATTAAATATATATCTGTTGGTGGCGGAGAATTTATTCTCTTAGCTTAACACCCTTCTCTGAGACGTACGAGCTCAGAGGTTATATATCGATAGACATCAATTCTGTGTTGAGAATTGACGATGTAAGCGTGAAATTCAAATCGAATGTGAAAGTCGATAATGAATGGAATTATGAATATGAATTAGGTTTGAGATAACCTTAAATTTCCAAATCGACTTAGAGGAAAATTTTGAAATCCTCTATTTTGTTATGAATATGGAATATGTAAGTTTCAGAACTTATATATATGAATGCGGTAAATTTGGAACCGTTAGTTTAGAAAGACATTGTTATGGAAATCTTATGTATGTTTACATAGATGTTATATGTACGAAATGTGAAATGAAAGTACTACATATATGATATTATGTTTTCTAAACTGAGGATGTGGAAAAGTACCTTCCATTTATTATTAAAGAAGGTATTGGAACTCGTGAAGAGTATCCATTTGAAATTCGTAGCTACGTAGAATTTTAGTCAGAGTGACTATTTGAATCGGAAATCCTTCGCGATAGTTCATCGCGATGAGATTAGATTTGATTGATGATGTTAGCGTAATTTGAGGGGCGAGATGCCCACAGTTACGAGCGATTCCACTGGGATAGTGGCGTAACCGCCGAGTAAACTGCAATCTAATGCCAAGCGAAATTTGAGGGGCGTGATGCCTACAGACACGAGCGATTCTACTGGGATAGTAGCGTAACCGCCGTGTGTACTGCAATCTATGGCGACAACCATGGCGAAATTTAAGAGATGTGAAATCTACAGCCACAAGCGACTCTACTGGGATAGTAGCGTAACCGCCGGGTGGAACTGTAATCCATGGGGGAACGTGCTTTCCATATCCATTTTTTAAAAGAATTTTTAAAAGTATTTTCACTGGGAATTGAAGCAAGTATGTTTAGTACTTGGAGATTTTTAGACCTGCGCCTGGCCAGCGTATGTCTAATGTCTGTGAGAATGAAGATGGACTTGTTAAATTTCGAGTTAGCAAGTATTTTCAAACTGTAAATAGCAAATCAATGATTTCAAATTAGAATTACAAAAATTCCTACCTAATGAACTAAGGAAGAGGATCTTTGTAATGTTTTGAAAGTCCACAGCTTTGGAAGAGATATATTATATAAATCTCTAACGTGAAGAATTTTAAGTTTGAATCTGAGTTGTAAATCGAAAATGTTGATAAAAGACTTTTGCGTTTTGATTTTAGAAATCAATGATTGTAGAAATCATTGAATAAAAGAGAAGATAAACAGAACTAGTGAGATTAAACAAATGGAATGAATCTTATATTCATTTATTTGTATTGAGTTTTAAGTTAGTAAATTTTTTTACTAGAGTATAAATGTTAATGAAATTTTAACAACCTTTCCTTTTCGTGGACGAAAAGTTTTTAAGGAGGGGAGTTTGTAACGACCCTGAATTTTGAACAATTTAAATTGAAAATATTTAATTAATTTTAAATATTTGAATGATGATTTGACTTGAATTTCAAATTATCAGAAGGAATTGGCGATTAAATTTTTGAATTTAATCTATTGAAAGTTGAATAAAATTTGAATCTTCGATTTTAAGCCGGTTAAAAATAATTTAAAGGCTTAGAAAATTCATATTGATAATACTGAAGATAATAGAAGTTTCAGAATTGAATTTGAAAGCGATTTGTTCAGTTTTGAAATTATATCGTTTGAATTGAAATTAAAAATAACCTTCCGAGGCACAGTCTCGGAATTTGACGAAACAAGTTTTATTGGGTCCGTAATATTGAATTATTACTGGATTTCAAATTTCGTATTTATCGGAATTGTTTTGTGAACATACGGCGTAAAAACGCGTATAAAATTTAATTGAATTCAATTTGATTTTCTGTAACAACCTGGATTTTTGCCCAAAATTATAATCATCAATAAACGATTAAAGTTGACAGATATTGTTGTTTGTTGTTGAAATTTTTATAACGATAAAATCTTCGTCAATTGGCGATGTAAAAATGGCTGTTAAATTTCAGTTAGAATTTTTTAATCGATTAGAATTCTTTTATTTAAATTTTTATTTGTACGAATGAATATATACACATAGTTTAGATTTTAACAACAAATTTAAACAAAAACAAATTAAAGAAAATAATTACCAAAAACAAAATTTGATTTTAAAAAGAAAAAAAAAATATAAATAAAACCCATACCCTATATCGTGCTAGCCCATTACCTCGGCCCATACCCCCACGATCTCTCCCCCTTATCCCTGTTAAAACACGGAAATCCCCTCTCTCATTTCATTCGTAAACCCTAAAAGCAATCGAGAAAAATAAATGGCGGCTTACAAATCGTTCCTCTTCGACAAGAAAAACTAGGGCTTGGGTAGAAATCAAAGGCGCTGGCTTCGATCTATCGTTCTCGTCTTCAAATTTGGGGCTTTCGTTCGTCTCCATCTTCCTCTTCGCGCGGCTGCTCCAATTCGTTTGCAAAGGTGAGAAATTTCTCACATCTAATTCCAGCTCCAGTTCATTAGTATTCGAAATTGATGATTTTCGGTCGTATATGTTTTCTGAGATTTGTTGTTTGCTGTTCGATTTCTGATTTTCCAGTTTTGTTTAAGTAGGCTTTGTTCGAACTCCTTTATTCTGGTGACTTTGGGATTGACTTTGATTTAGGAAAATGTTGGGCTCGGTTTGATGATTTTCATGTGCTTCTCTGAAAAAAAAAAAGAAGAAATTGTTTTTAACTTTGCTTTGGTTATGCTTTGCTTTGGCTATAGCCCAGACTACTTTGGCTTTGTAAATTATTCTCTGTTGGCATCGTTTTCAAAACCGACTTTGATGTTGAACTGTAAATTTCTTTTTGGCTTCGGCTATGAAATGTTTTAAATTCTCGGCCACTGCAGTTCCATTATTTCTGTAGCATTGCTTCATATATATATATCCATTCATGTATGTATATACACGATTGATTGTTACCCTGTTTCATTTGATATAGACACATATGTATGTTCGAATTTGTATTGCTAGCACTGTCCAGTTTCACTGTTGCATCTCCATTTATTGTACTCGGGTTATTCTAGTGTGCTATGACATGCCTGCTCGAGTTTGCACTAGATTGGGTCATGTTGTAGTGGTAATTGATTTGAGATAGTTTAGGTTTATATGCAGTTAGTCTATTCTCTGTTACTGGTGCAAGCTTTAGTCTCATTGATGCATTCCATTTTTCTTGAATATTGTTATGTCTCTACTGAAATTCGAGTTCGATCAGTGATGTTGTTCTTAGTAGTTTCATTCTTGTTCTGTTCAAATTTCAGTAGCACTGCTTACACGTTGGTTTGTTGGCACTGGTTCACATACATTTGTATGTTTATCACTTCATGTGGAAGTCCGGTCTCTACTTGCATCTGTACATTCAGGGGGTCAGTATCTTTGTGTAGTTGAGTCTGAATCATATAGATGTTTCCAAACCTAGTTACAGCTGTAGTTGCATTGTGGTATTCGATCTTCAGGTGCACTGATTATCATTTTTGCACTTCGGTCAGATCGCGATTTTGTTGCATGTATCACTCTTCATTCACTTCAGATGCTCTTCACTGTGGTATATGTCTGCATCCATTACTTGAGTTGCCATTTCATATGCTTGCACTACTTGATGTTGTCTTCATCTATGTTGTTTTGTAGTAGCACTGTATGTCTGCAGTCTTTATTATGTCATCTGAATTGCTTTCGACTGCACTGTTGCATTGTGATTTCATGCCTGTAGTTGCATTCCAATTGTATTTGTGGTGCTCGTTTGTGGGCCTTTGTGCCTGCTGCACTTGCATTGCCCAGTTTCGCAGTTGCATCCCCTATATGTGTTTCTACCTGAACATCACTGCATTGGTTTCATGTAGTATTTGGGCCTTACATCTTACTGTTCACTAATGTTGCCACTTGAACTTGTTTCACTGCGTTGAGCTGCACTTGTACGTCTGCATCCATTGCATACAGTTTGGACATATTTGATCACTGTTTCTGCCTATATGTGAATATATTGGCGGATTTGTACTGTCTGCATTTATTACAAATATTGTTGATATTGGTTGTTTCATTGTGGCATTGTTTCATATGTATATGCACTGTGTGGTTTGATCTTGTTGTTGAGGCTGATGCATTTGCATGCTTGTTCATTGGCCTTGTAGCTTGGGTCTGGATGATGTATTCTCGGCCATGTTTTCATCTGTGTAACCTGAAGTTGTACCCCAGGTCTGCATATGTATGATTGTCTTCACTTGGCAATTTCATTTCACTGTGACCTTGTTCATTTCAGTTGTTGTAGTTTTGGTCTTTTTGTTTCTTGATGACACCGTGCATTCATGTTGAAAACTAGACCATTTATTTGAGTTGTTCTTTCTACTTGATGCTGTTGCACTAGTTATCTGGTTCATTACTGGTCCATGTATATTTATGCTTGTTCACCTGCATGCTTTACATTGCACAGTGTTCTTGACTGTACACTGCTATACTTGATTCCTGTAATTGCTTCGGATTTTTCTCACTTCTTGAATTCGTTTTGTTGTCCAGTTTGTACTTGTCTTGTTGCAGTTACACTTTGAAATTTGATCGAGTCAAATTGCACTTGTGTTGAATCTGTTTTAGATTTGACCTTGTGCACACGAGTTGGCGGGGCAGTGCACACGTGTACGAATGCACACGTGTGTACGGCAGCCAATAACACTGTTTATCTCTGTTGATGATTTAAATCTGCTGATTTATTGTTTAACACTGTTTAGTGTTAAAATTTTCGTTATCCGATTTTTTTGTTAAAAGAGTCGGATAGACGAGAATATTATTGTGACTGTCGTCTATTTAAATTATTACTGCCTATATGCACTAATAAACTGGTTTGAATTAGACTGACCTGTGTATTATTTTCTTTTGAATATAATACTCGGGTCAGACCGAGTATTTTTACAGCTTGAAGATTTTCGAGCAGCGAAGTTAGAGAGAGAGTAAAGAATCATTTTTAGTTCAGAAGAAAATTGTATTTTAAAAAATTCCGCTGTATCAGTATAAAAATTGTATAAACTCTGATGTATATAAAAAGATTTATAGTAATGAAATAAAGATTCATTTGTTTTAATTGATTGTTATTATCTGTGTTTCTGTGGCTGATTCTGTTTAAACCTTATAAACTAAATAACAATTCGTCTTTTTGAACGTTTCGAGTTGGTTTAATCACCGACTGGAGGCGGTCAAAAGGGGGAATGTTACATATGGCGTCCCACATACCGACCAAAATTCACAAACATCTCAACGAATAAGCAAACACAATATAAAACATTTTTATATTCACTAACAAATACGCGCTCGTATCTATTATTACACTCAACTCATTCTAGAGTACTGCTAACTCTATCTCTAATGAGTAACACCCAACAGAGCAGGGTTGTCGCTTAACCATATGCTCTGATACCACGTTGTAAGGACCCGATTCTTCGACTTCCGAAAATCGACATTGATACGTCCATTGTATCAACTGCCGAGCAACCAATGCCGGAAAACCGAATTCTTAGGGTTTTAGAAAGAAGAAAACAGAAGAAAAGAGAGAAGAGAAAGAAAGAACAACAACAGAAACAGAAACAATATCAGAATCTCACATTCGCAGCGGAACAATATATAATAGATAAAGGAATAATCTTTAAACAAAGAACTATATCATTTTATACATACATCAATCATCAGAGTCAATGTACAACTCAATACAACAAACCATGGACAGTTATATAAACTTGTCCTCATACAGAATACACAGCGGAATAAATACTATCAGATACAAATACGGATGATACGTTACGCCATCCAGCTTGCTTCCAAAGCTCCAGAATATCCAGAATATCCTGATAACATAACTCTAGGCTGCCCGTGTGGAAATTGGTGGGCACCCAGAGTTTAGAAGGGAAACAATAAACTCCGAGTCAGTCATGGTGACTGGTGTGAGATCGTAAAACAGTTATTCTTTAAAACAACAACAGGAAATTTTAAAGTCAATTCAAAATGCTTTTGGAAAATGAAACTACCATAAGACCTCCCGCCACACACACAATGCAAACGCAGAATTGGAGGAGATTTCTTCTTATGATAGTCAAAGATGCTTACTACGCAAAAATCAAATCCTTTTTGATATTATTATTAGTGCATAGTGTAGAAAACAGTTCGAAAGTATAATATTAATCTTAGCCAACATACGACCAGTATCGTATGCCTACTATAGCTACTATGTTCAATAGCAGGTTACCGCCACATTCCATAGCAGGTAATACAACTAAAACCGTACACGTCACGTATTGTTTCTTTGGTGTAACATCCCGTATATTTGGACCATTTAAATTGACAATAATCCACACTTGTCAACTTAAATAATACAAAACACAGAACATTATGGGATTATAAGTACATAAATGTAAATGAGAATCAATACAACATCACAGACTCAGAACAGTCACAGAATAATGCAGCGGAAAATACATCGTCATAATAGTAGTTCATGAAGCTACTACAGAGAATACAACAATGTCTCAACATAAGGCGACTGAAAAGAGATACAAGATGTCCAATACATAAGTACATCAAATACTGAAAATAAAATGATATAAATAAAAGCTAAGCCTTCAGCATCTTCGACCAACCTTGACCAGCAACGGAATATCTTCAGACTGACCCGAGCATATGCAAAAGAAACACTCGAGTCAGGACTCAAAATCTTATACAGGATAATCAAATGCATATAATAAAGTCCATAACTCAAAGGTGAATATAAACATCATTAAGGGATCGATAAACTACCTACAGAATACGCTAAATAGATAATGTCTAATCCATAAAGTAAGATATCAAAGTAGGGTTAAGCAGGGCCCATACACCTCTTAACCTGTTTATTCCCAAAAGCATATACAAGACCGTAGTTTCCCCAAAACCGGAAGTCACCAGAGGGCAATCCATATACTAAAGGTACAAATCAAAATCGTAGTTGTCGCGATAGGATAATTAGTATGACAAGGTACATGAGGCGATACCAACTAGGATACTAGTAGTTGCCTGATCCGGACTGATGTTGGGCATAGCAGCTACCACCCCAACACCGCGAAACAACACTTCCAAATCAAGGGGTGCACCCAAATCGAATCACATAAGTAATAGATAAGGTATCGAAGAAGTGTGTCCGCTAGAGATGGCGATCCTCAATGGCCCGGCGCGGCTCCTGTTTTAGTCATGTCAGGGGTCATCCAAAATCGTTCTCTTTCTTCAGTCAACGCGTTCATCAAACATCCACTTCATTCTGGATCAACACTTCGCGTACATTAGTTATTAAAGTGGTTTCGGTATCGACATAGAGTATGTCCATAATCTGATCCCGGTCTCTTTAATAACTACGTATTAATTACCCAACAGTCAACTTATTATTAAAGTTAAACAAATCAAATCCAAAGGTCAAGTTGCAAATTTGACTTCCAAATTTGATATTTCATAATTCGATTCGTTTCAATTACTAAAATCATATTTCGAAAAGAAATTCTAGTTCAAGCCCTTTAGTCATCAAATTTAAGTATTCAAGTTAAATCAACACTTTACTTATTAAATCAACTCAAGTTTATGGATTATGTGAATTAGTCAATCTTATTTTAACCCATTAAATCAGTTTTATTCTTTAAATCAGTATTTACATTCCTAGGTTCATTACTATATCAATTCCATTTACTACATTCACTTTGTCAAAACTTCGTTTATTCATTTATCAAAACTTGAAATTTAATCACTTTATCTTCTAACCTATTTACTTCTTAAATCTCATTTCGATTAACTTTGTCAAAACACTTTGTTTAACTAAATAAATTTACAAATCCATTTCAATTCATTATATTAATTCATTCTCATTTATTTCAATTAAATTCATTTCTTTATTCCAACAAATCTAACTTATTTAATTCGATAAAATCCATTTTATTTATTTCAAAACAAATTCATTTATTAAATTCAATAAAATCATTTTATTTATTTCAACAAATTTATTTATTCAATTCAATTCAATAAAATCATTTTTTTTTATTTCAACAAATTTATTTATATTTACGTTACCAAATTTCAATACAATTTTCTAAGTTCATTCCATAATTCCAAATAAGTCTCAATTTCAAAAACGTTCTTTGTTGACCGTTCGGTTTCTTATTTTTAATTATCTATCCTAGGCCAATTCATTCAATTGGGTATTTATCATTTCAACCCAATTCTATTTAAATTCAAAATCAAAACATACAAAGGGAACTTGCAGTGTGATAGCTGGGATGGTGTCAAAGTAAATAAACAAACAATAGCATCCATTTGCAACGATTCAACAATTTCAAATAATCCCGAAATAATCGTATTAATTCGCGTTTGTTATTTACGCCAATTAATATAATTATTTCTAGAATCTACACTATCATTTCATGTAGATTAAAGATTATAACATTTCGGTTTCACTTAGTCGTTCAATTTCAATTACCACGGTTAATTCAATACGTTCAATAGTTCAAAGTGACATTTATCAAATTCTACGTGTCAACAATTGAAAGGGTCAAATTAATTACTCAATATTCATCATATAAAGGGGTCAAGTTTAACATATGTCATTCAGGATTTATATCTATTCTATATCAAATTCAGTTTCAAATTTATTATTAATTACAATAACAACAAATTTAATATCACATAGCAAATTGGCGTCATAACTATTTAACATACTAACTTCAATTCAATTTTTAACATCAATCAATTTAACGTCTAAATTAACATTCATAACATCCAACATCTAATTATCCTAGTATAATAGATCTTTGAGTCGTGAATAGAAAATATTCACCTTGCGTGGTAAGAAGTTTGACGACGAAGCACGTAGACGATAGATAAGAGGCACGAACAAGCACAACACTAACGAACAACAAACTGCAAGCGAAAAATAAATCAATTACGATTTGTTCAATACAAGATATATGTATAGATTGTACATATATATTCATACCAATCAAAGGAGTAGGGTATGACGACAAAATAGACGAAGCCTAAGCTTGAGATTCCGGATCAGCAGCTGAAATTACAAGACAACGTTGAATATTAATAACTAGCAAAATCTAACCAACGCTATACGTAAAATACTATTTCCAGACAAGGCGAGAACCAACGTTCGACGAACTACGTGGTGGCCAGCTGGGTAGTGGGTGGTTCGGCTGGTGGTGGCGAACGGGGCAGAGGGGCTCGGCTGGGTCAGGCTGCTGGGGTTGTGGGGTCCGGCGGCGGGCTGGGTGGCACGGGGCTGCAGGCGTTGTGGGTACTGGGGTCTGGCGGCAGACTGGGTGGCGGTAGCAGGCGGTAGGGTGGTTGTGGGTCGCTGGGTGGCGGTAGCAGGCGGAGTGGTGGCACGGGTTGCTGGGGTTAGGGCAGTGGCAGCAGGCGGTAGGGTGTGTTGCTGGGGTCTGGGCAGTAGCGGAAGGGGGTAGTGCTGGCTGTTGGGTGGCGGAGGGCGAAGGGACAATGGGGTGGGCGAACTGGACGGAGGTAGTGGCAAAGGGATGGTCTGGGACGAGTGGCAGCAGGCGTGGAGGTCAAGTGGGTCAGGTAGGCGAAGGTAGGCTGGACCGGGTGGATGTGCGGAGGGTGGCACACGTGTCTGGGGTTGGGTGGCGGTAGGCGGGCCAGGGGGTCTGGGTGTGCGTCTGGCGGTTGGGAGGGCTGTGGTGGTGGCAGTAGGCGGGTCTGGTAGTGGGTCCGTAGGGGCTGGGTGCGGTGTCAGGACGTGGGCTGCTACGAGGCCAGGTGGCGCGGAGGGTGACGTGGGTGGTGGAGGGTTGGGCTGTTGGGAGGTGGTAGATTTGCAGTGGGAGTTTCATGCAAATTGAAAACAAAAGAAAATATAAAATACTTGCCAGGAGAATGAAAGAAGAACTGAGGGAGGAAGGGAAAGGAACTAACGTAAAGAATGGTTTTGAATTAGGAATTGTAACCAGGTTTATGGGAAATAGTACAGCAATGATGACGGTTTGGGACTCCAAAAGCTTTAATTAATTATCTCGGTAACCAAAAGGGCTCTTGGCTTTCCAAGAATGATTGCTGACTGGGCTGCTTCGATTCTCACACCAATTCAGCCCAATAGGAGCCGAATAACTGTTCGTAACGGACAGTTTATCAACCGATAAAATGTCAGTAACTTCTAATTCCGAACTCCGAATGACACAAACCAATATACCGTTTTGATCAGCGCGACGGTACGCTTCCAACGGTATACAGATTATTGCGATATGATGATTTTATAAAATTTGCATTTACGCCGCTTAAATCGTACGTTTTGCAAAATAATATAAACGGAGCAGGCAATGACAGTTTTAGACGAAACGAATTATAAAATCTTGATCAGAATAATTTTTACAACAAGACTGTGTAAAAATAATTAGATTCGGAAGATGAATTTTACGCAGCTTTATATGGACTGTTATACAGTAAAACGCGAACGGACTTTACTGTAATATTTTTCAACGAAACTTTTTCTATGTCCATATCTAACTAGACGTATGTCACAAATAAAGTTTGGGCGTAAATTGAGATCGCTATAATTTTTCAAATTTTTTATTGAAACGATAAATTTAAAATTTTAAATTGGGTCGAAAATTAGGGTCGTTACAATCTCCCCCACTCAAAACTTTTCGTCCTCGAAAAGGAACGAGACGAGTGAAGTAGAAATGAAATAAGTAGAAAAGTCACGATAGATTTCAAGAAATTTGAAGAATACCTGAAATTAATAGTTCGGGGTTTGAATCTCGAATGCTATCCTCAGTTTCCCACGTGCAATCTCGCTCATCTGCACTCCACTGTACTTTGACGAGATTTACCGATTTCCTTCTGAGTTGCTTTGTCTCACGATCAACTATCCGAAGTGGCTTTCGCTCAATAGTCAAGTCAGGCTCAATAACTATTTCATCCAACTGAGCAGTAGGGATGGTCATAGATGGATCGTGTACAACCTTGCGAAGGTGTGAGACGTGGAATACGTTGTGAACACCAGCGAACTTTTCTGGTAATGCAACTCTATATGCCAATGTTCCAACTCTTTCTGTAATCTCAAACGGACCAACGAATTTGGGAGCTAATTTCCCTTTCCTTCCAACAATATTCCTCAAAGGCGACACCTTCAGAAATACTTTGTCTCCTACACCGAATTCGAGATCTCTTCTCCTTTTGTCGGCATAGCTTTTCTGTCGATCCTGTGCCGTCTTTATCTTCTCTCTGATTTCTTCGACTTTTTCAGAAGCTTCCATAATCATTTCTGGTCCAAGCACTAATCGATCTCCCGACTCAATCCAACAAGCTGGTGATTTGCACGGCCGTCCATATAAGGCTTCGAATGGTGCCATACCAATGCTCGCCTGGTTTATACAGGATAATTAATTCAAATTCAAATATACTTATTCAAATTTTGAAATTCAAATTCTTTACCTGGTAACTATTATTATAAGTGAATTCGACCAAGTGAAGATGGTCTTCCCAGGATCCACCAAAGTGAATAATACAAGCTCGGAGAAGATCTTCCAAAATCTGATTTACCCTCTCAGTTTGGCCATCTGTCTGAGGATGATAAGCTGTACTCAGATTCAGTTTGGTGCCCAAAGTATCCTGGAATGCTTTCCAGAATTTACTGGTGAAAATAGGATCGCGATCGCATACAATACTAGATGGTACACCGTGAAGTTTAACAACTTCCCTCATGTATATCTCGGCCAAACTAGAGGCTGTACGAGTGGTCTTGACTGGAATAAAGTGAGCGGACTTCGTCAGTCTATCGACAATTACCCATATGCTTTCATTACCCTTTCTAGTCCTTGGCAGCCCATCAATAAAGTCCATAGAAATTTGCTCCCATTTCCAACCTGGAATCTCTAGCGGTTGGAGCAATCCTGCTGTCTTTCTGTGATCTGCTTTAACTTGTTGGCAAGTGGTGCACCTGCTAACATAGATAGAAATATCGCGCTTCATTCCACTCCACCAATATAGTTTCTTCATATTCTGGTACATTTTGGTAGCACCGGGATGAAATGAAAGCGAAGACTTATGATTTTCTCGCAGCACTTCCTGTCTAAGACCATCGACATTAGGAACACAAATACGATTGTCGATCCTCAAAACTCCATCACTATCAACTTGTGCACCCACTTTGTTGTCGGCATTACTTACTCTACCCATAACTAATTCCTTCATACGATAGAGCAAAGTGTCTTCATATTGCTTAGCTTTGATGCGATCCATAAGAGATGGAGAGATACTAAGCTGGAATAACATGCCTTCGATAAGATTGCAACAAGACAATGCTTTGCTGCGGCTCAAAGCATCTGCTACAACATTTGCTTTCCCATGTGTATAAGTGATGTCGAGGTCGTAGGCAGCTAAGAATTCAAGCCATCGGACTTGCCTCTGGTTCAAATCCTTTTGAGAAAAGATATACCTCAAGGACTTATGATCAGTGAATAGTTCGAACTTTGTTCCCAAAAGATGATGCCTCCAAAGTTTCAAAGCAAATACAACAGCAAGAAGCTCAAGATCATGAGTGGCATAGTTCAATTCATGGGTCTTCAACTGACGACCGACATAAGCAATAACCTTCCCATTTTGCATAAGAACAGCGCCTAAACCTTCTCGGCAAGCATCTGTATAAACAGTCAATCCTTCACTTCCATCGATGACTGCAAGAACTGGGGCTGAAGTTAACTTGTGCTTCAACTCATTAAAAGCTGATTCACACTTCTCGCTCCAAATGAACTTAACGTCCTTCCGAGTCAAAGCAGTAAGAGGAGCAGAAATCCGGGCAAAGTGCTCAATAAATCTGCGATAATATCCAGCTAGGCCCAAGAAACTACGGATATCTGTAGGAGTTTTAGGGGTCTCCCAATCCTGTAGATTAATTGATATAAATTAGCGAGAGATAAGATTGTTTGAATAGAATTTCGAATATGATAGAACTTACATTAATTATGGCAATCTTAGCTGGATCGACTGAAATGCCATTCTCAGAAACAATATGGCCAAGGAATCTCACTTCATCTCGCCAGAAATGGCATTTAGAAAACTTGGCTTTAAGCTGATGGTTTCTGAGAGTTTCAAGGACATAACGAAGATGTGCCTTATGCTCTTCCTTGTCCTTAGAGAAGACAAGAATATCATCAATGAATACAAGAACGAACTTGTTAAGGACATCACGGAAGACTCGATTCATCAAGTCGACGAAGTAAGAAGGTGCGTTGGTCAAACCGAATGGCATAACCAACCATTCATAGAATCCATTCTCGGTCCGGAAAGCTGTCTTATGGATACTATCTTCCGCTATTCTGAGTTGGTGGAACCCAGTGGCTAGATCAAGTTGTGAGAAAACTTTAGCACCATGAAGCTGGTCGAATAAATCGTTGATGCGAGGCATCGGATAACGATTTTTGAGAGTGCGCTTGTTGAGCTCTCTATAGTCAACACACATGCGAAGAGATCCATCTGATTTGGTGACAAATACAACTGCAGCGCCCCATTCGGAACAACTTCTTCTAATCAAGCCCTTAGCAAATAGATCCTCAATTTGAGTTTTTAGTTCGGCCTTTTCTTTAGGAGCCATCCTTCGGTGTGGGAGAACTACGGGCGTAGCTCCAGGAATTAGATCAATACGGAAATCTATTTCCCGTTTAGGCGGGAGAGAGCTGACTTCGCCAAATACATCGGGAAATGACTGAACTATAGGTGTGGTGACAAGATCATCGGGAGGAGCATCAAGAGAGAATATGAAGCTTCCGGCATATTTCTGAGGTGATTTGCATTTAATGACGAGTGGTAAGCCTTGGTCGCTTACTAAAGAAACTGATCGGGATTTGCAAGAGATGACAGCATCGAATTTGCTTAACCAATCAGCTCCAAGAAGAAGGTCAAATGCTTGAAATCCAAGCACATAGAAATCCCAAGTAAATCGAGAAAAATCATACATCAATGTAACATCCTTGCAAAAACTTCGGAGGTTAGCAGGTCCTCCGATGGGATTTGAGACACATAAAAAAGTAGTGGCAAGAGTGGGCTCTAACTTGAGCTTATTGCAAATGTCAACAGATAAAAAGCTATGAGAAGCACCAGTATCGAATAGTACTCTAACAGGTGTAGCATGTAAATGAAATATACTACGCAAAGTACCTTGATCATCCTGAGCGGGTGGTGCAGATGGTGCAGGTGTGGTGACAGCAAATACTCCAGAGGGTGTACCACGCTTGTATAGTGGGCAGTCTTTCTTGAAATGACCTGGCTGTAGGCATACATGGCACAAGTCTTTCCTAGTCGTAGAAGGTGGTGGGATAACAGCTCCGGTAGATGGACAGCTATTAGCATAATGGCCCTTCTTATCGCACTTGAAGCATGTGATATTAGCAAGATCGATAGGGCTTTTCTGAGCATATCCCAATCCTGTAGTCTTCTGCCAAGCTTTCTTTTGTTGATCAAAGTTCATCTTCCTCTTCCCGGGCTGGCTAGAAGAGGGCTGAGTAGGAGCAGCCTTGGCAGTGGATCCCTTAGGCTTCGCCTCATATCTAAGAGCAAAATCAATAAGCTCTGTGAAAGTGGAGCGAATGTGTCCGGTAAGCAAGTCATAATATTCTGGTCTAGCTCCCAAAATGAATTTCTCGTTCTTCAAAAGTGGTGTGTCAATCAAACCCGGTCCAAACTTGGAGAGTTCATTAAATTTCCTCTCATACTCAGAAATAGTCATACTGCCTTACTTAAGATCCATGAAAGCTCTATAAAGTTGGGTTTTCCCAGCAGCTGGCATCCATTGTGCCGAGAAGGTATCCCTAATCAAAGATAGACAAGATGAATAACATTTCAAAGATAGAAGGAAGAATTTAAACCACTAGAATCCAAACTATTCATACCTAAACTGGGCCCAAGTGATGGTGTCCTCCTCGATACGAGAAGTAACGGATTCCCACCAATCTTGTGCGGCATCTTGGAGTTGCCAAGCAGCAAGCTGACGCTTCTGGGCATCAGTAATCTCCAATCCAGAAAATATCTTCTCCAAACCCTTAAGCCATTGCTGAGCCTCTATGATGTTCTCGGATCCAGAAAACTTAGTACCTCCCAGTTGCGAATACTCCTTGCTAAGAGTAGTGAATTTGACAGGAGCTGGAGCGGCAGGTGCAGCCTGGGCAGGACCATTGCCTCTTCCACCTCTAACATTTCTTCTGGTACTCATCCTGAAATACCAAAAGAGATTTAGAACCAAAGATAAGATAATAGAATGCTAAGAAAACTAATCAACGAATCAAAGGAGCTTGAATTTTTGAAAGGATTTGGATATTGAATCGATTCTCCTCATTCTAGAGTATTGCTACTCTATCTCTAATGAGTTTCTTTATAATCCCGAACTAAGGTTTTTGGGAAAACCAGAGCTCTGATACCAACTGTAACATCCCGTATATTTGGACCATTTAAATTGACAATAATCCACACTTGTCAACTTAAATAATACAAAACACAGAACATTATGGGATTATAAGTACATAAATGTAAATGAGAATCAATACAACATCACAGACTCAGAACAGTCACAGAATAATGCAGCGGAAAATACATCGTCATAATAGTAGTTCATGAAGCTACTACAGAGAATACAACAATGTCTCAACATAAGGCGACTGAAAAAAGATACAAGATGTCCAATACATAAGTACATCAAATACTGAAAATAAAATGATATAAATAAAAGCTAAGCCTTCAGCATCTTCGACCAACCTTGACCAGCAACGGAATATCTTCAGACTGACCCGAGCATATGCAAAAGAAACACTCGAGTCAGGACTCAAAATCTTATACAGGATAATCAAATGCATATAATAAAGTCCATAACTCAAAGGTGAATATAAACATCATTAAGGGATCGATAAACTACCTACAGAATACGCTAAATAGATAATGTCTAATCCATAAAGTAAGATATCAAAGTAGGGTTAAGCAGGGCCCATACACCTCTTAACCTGTTTATTCCCAAAAGCATATACAAGACCGTAGTTTCCCCAAAACCGGAAGTCACCAGAGGGCAATCCATATACTAAAGGTACAAATCAAAATCGTAGTTGTCGCGATAGGATAATTAGTATGACAAGGTACATGAGGCGATACCAACTAGGATACTAGTAGTTGCCTGATCCGGACTGATGTTGGGCATAGCAGCTACCACCCCAACACCGCGAAACAACACTTCCAAATCAAGGGGTGCACCCAAATCGAATCACATAAGTAATAGATAAGGTATCGAAGAAGTGTGTCCGCTAGAGATGGCGATCCTCAATGGCCCGGCGCGGCTCCTATTTTAGTCATGTCAGGGGTCATCCAAAATCGTTCTCTTTCTTCAGTCAACGCGTTCATCAAACATCCACTTCATTCTGGATCAACACTTCGCGTACATTAGTTATTAAAGTGGTTTCGGTATCGACAGAGAGTATGTCCATAATCCGATCCCGGTCTCTTTAATAACTACGTATTAATTACCCAACAGTCAACTTATTATTAAAGTTAAACAAATCAAATCCAAAGGTCAAGTTGCAAATTTGACTTCCAAATTTGATATTTCATAATTCGATTCGTTTCAATTACTAAAATCATATTTCGAAAAGAAATTCTAGTTCAAGCCCTTTAGTCATCAAATTTAAGTATTCAAGTTAAATCAACACTTTACTTATTAAATCAACTCAAGTTTATGGATTAGGTGAATTAGTCAATCTTATTTTAACCCATTAAATCAGTTTTATTCTTTAAATCAGTATTTACATTCCTAGGTTCATTACTATATCAATTCCATTTACTACATTCACTTTGTCAAAACTTCGTTTATTCATTTATCAAAACTTGAAATTTAATCACTTTATCTTCTAACCTATTTACTTCTTAAATCTCATTTCGATTAACTTTGTCAAAACACTTTGTTTAACTAAATAAATTTACAAATCCATTTCAATTCATTATATTAATTCATTCTCATTTATTTCAATTAAATTCATTTCTTTATTCCAACAAATCTAACTTATTTAATTCGATAAAATCCATTTTATTTATTTCAAAACAAATTCATTTATTAAATTCAATAAAATCATTTTATTTATTTCAACAAATTTATTTATTCAATTCAATTCAATAAAATCATTTTTTTTTATTTCAACAAATTTATTTATATTTACGTTACCAAATTTCAATACAATTTTCTAAGTTCATTCCATAATTCCAAATAAGTCTCAATTTCAAAAACGTTCTTTGTTGACCGTTCGGTTTCTTATTTTTAATTATCTATCCTAGGCCAATTCATTCAATTGGGTATTTATCATTTCAACCCAATTCTATTTAAATTCAAAATCAAAACATACAAAGGGAACTTGCAGTGTGATAGCTGGGATGGTGTCAAAGTAAATAAACAAACAATAGCATCCATTTACAACGATTCAACAATTTCAAATAATCCCGAAATAATCGTATTAATTCGCGTTTGTTATTTACGCCAATTAATATAATTATTTCTAGAATCTACACTATCATTTCACGTAGATTAAAGATTATAACATTTCGGTTTCACTTAGTCGTTCAATTTCAATTACCACGGTTAATTCAATACGTTCAATAGTTCAAAGTGACATTTATCAAATTCTACGTGTCAACAATTGAAAGGGTCAAATTAATTACTCAATATTCATCATATAAAGGGGTCAAGTTTAACATATGTCATTCAGGATTTATATCTATTCTATATCAAATTCAGTTTCAAATTTATTATTAATTACAATAACAACAAATTTAATATCACATAGCAAATTGGCGTCATAACTATTTAACATACTAACTTCAATTCAATTTTTAACATCAATCAATTTAATGTCTAAATTAACATTCATAACATCCAACATCTAATTATCCTAGTATAATAGATCTTTGAGTCGTGAATAGAAAATATTCACCTTGCGTGGTAAGAAGTTTGACGACGAAGCACGTAGACGATAGATAAGAGGCACGAACAAGCACAACACTAACGAACAACAAACTGCAAGCGAAAAATAATTCAATTACGATTTGTTCAATACAAGATATATGTATAGATTGTACATATATATTCATACCAATCAAAGGAGTAGGGTATGACGACAAAATAGACGAAGCCTAAGCTTGAGATTCCGGATCAGCAGCTGAAATTACAAGACAACGTTGAATATTAATAACTAGCAAAATCTAACCAACGCTATACGTAAAATACTATTTCCGGACAAGGCGAGAACCAACGTTCGACGAACTACGTGGTGGCCAGCTGGGTAGTGGGTGGTTCGGTTGGTGGTGGCGAACGGGGCAGAGGGGCTCGGCTGGGTCAGGCTGCTGGGGTTGTGGGGTCCGGCGGCGGGCTGGGTGGCACGGGGCTGCAGGCGTTGTGGGTACTGGGGTCTGGCGGCAGACTGGGTGGCGGTAGCAGGCGGTAGGGTGGTTGTGGGTCGCTGGGTGGCGGTAGCAGGTGGAGTGGTGGCACGGGTTGCTGGGGTTAGGGCAGTGGCAGCAGGCGGTAGGGTGTGTTGCTGGGGTCTGGGCAGTAGCGGAAGGGGGTAGTGCTGGCTGTTTGGTGGCGGAGGGCAAAGGGACGATGGGGTGGGCGAACTGGACGGAGGTAGTGGCAAAGGGATGGTCTGGGACGAGTGGCAGCAGGCGTGGAGGTCAAGTGGGTCAGGTAGGCGAAGGTAGGCTGGACCGGGTGGATGTGCGGAGGGTGGCGCGCGTGTCTGGGGTTGGGTGGCGGTAGGCGGGGCAGGGGGTCTGGGTGTGCGTCTGGCGGTTGGGAGGGCTGTGGTGGTGGCAGTAGGCGGGTCTGGTAGTGGGTCCGTAGGGGCTGGGTGCGGTGTCAGGACGTGGGCTGCTACGAGGCCAGGTGGCGCGGAGGGTGACGTGGGTGGTGGAGGGTTGGGCTGTTGGGAGGTGGTAGATTTGCAGTGGGAGTTTCATGCAAATTGAAAACAAAAGAAAATATAAAATACTTGCCAGGAGAATGAAAGAAGAACTGAGGGAGGAAGGGAAAGGAACTAACGTAAAGAATGGTTTTGAATTAGGAATTGTAACCAGGTTTATGGGAAATAGTACAGCAATGATGACGGTTTGGGACTCCAAAAGCTTTAATTAATTATCTCGGTAACCAAAAGGGCTCTTGGCTTTCCAAGAATGATTGCTGACTGGGCTGCTTCGATTCTCACACCAATTCAGCCCAATAGGAGCCGAATAACTGTTCGTAACGGACAGTTTATCAACCGATAAAATGTCAGTAACTTCTAATTCCGAACTCCGAATGACACAAACCAATATACCGTTTTGATCAGCGCGACGGTACGCTTCCAACGGTATACAGATTATTGCGATATGATGATTTTATAAAATTTGCATTTACGCCGCTTAAATCGTACGTTTTGCAAAATAATATAAACGGAGCAGGCGATGACAGTTTTAGACGAAACGAATTATAAAATCTTGATCAGAATAATTTTTACAACAAGACTGTGTAAAAATAATTGGATTCGGAAGATGAATTTTACGCAGCTTTATATGGACTGTTATACAGTAAAACGCGAACGGACTTTACTGTAATATTTTTCAACGAAACTTTTTCTATGTCCATATCTAACTAGACGTATGTCACAAATAAAGTTTGGGCGTAAATTGAGATCACTATAATTTTTCAAAATTTTTATTGAAACGATAAATTTAAAATTTTAAATTGGGTCGAAAATTAGGGTCGTTACATTTGGATTTCCAACAAATGGTCAGGCTAAGGAACTTCCTATGCCACGATGGGTACGTCCCTGGAATAGACGACCCGAGAACCTAACTGGATCTCTGCCAACACAAGGTCGGGTTACCTCTGCAAAAATAGGTAACTACTGACACGCGTATGTCATCCCCCGATCGTAACCGATCTTTCCGAGGATCCCCGATTCGCAACAAACTACATAATAAGCAGTATCAACATAGGTTAAGTATCTGGGCTCCATACCATGATACCACCTCTATCCAGAAGGAATGACATACACTAAGGGGCGCTACTCCCTAGAACCTTGCTACATCCTTCCTGTTTTGACCATTTCCGGGGTGTGAGGCTCGACGAGGTCTTGTCCACAAAGCTACGCTTTCATAAAGCCATGCTTCGGGTCAAACAAATGATCAACCTATGATCACAAAGATATAAGATCAAACAAATGATCATATCACAAATGATCAAACACTGATCATTTCACAGCAACACTCAGTATGCCACGTTACCAAATTGGGAGTATATTGCTGATAAATTTCAACTACATAACCTCTGAGCTCGTACGTCTCAGAGAAGGGTGTTAAGCTAAGAGAATAAATTCTCCGCCACCAATAGAAATGTATTTGAAAGAAATCAGCTTTATATCTCAATTTGTAACGTCAGACACACAATCCATACAAGTCTGTTCCGGGATCGAACAGAACCGAAGGCACTTCTCACGAAGCCCTTGCACATCCGGATAAATTTCTAATCACATCCGGACTTCCCGTCACTAAGGGTGATAAAACCTCTAAATCGGAGATCAGCCGATGTAGAGTAACTCGACGGTAATCCTTCCGTTTTCAAAAATATCCGGTCTTCAACACCGGTCTTCGAATGCAATTCATAACGACGTATCACATATTCGGAATGGGTTATACGACCCCATGGTCCTTTCCCGGCTAACCCGAATAGTAAGCGATTATTCAAAAATAAGTGTGGCATTCAAATTCATCCAATTCACAACAAATACCATTCAAGGTAATTATTGATAGTCGGTTATTTAACTATCAATAAAGATGTGTAACATCATCAGATTCCAAATAATTTTCCACATTATTTAATTTTCCAAAATATCTTTACTAGATATAAAATTTCCACACTTCAAAAATAAATCAACATTTATTTTCAAAACGAATTATCATTTCTTTTATAAACTCCATAGTTAATTTATATTTCAAAATATCTACTGATATACGATTTTCAAATCGATTTCAATATTCAATTTCAATTTATCTTTAAGAAGATAAATTCTCAAAAACATTTCATTTCATATTGGAAAAGCATTTCCATACTTATTTAATAATAAGTAATTCACAAATCATTTATTTTCAACGTTTGAAAATATTCAATATACTTAAATCAAATTTAAGTATAAATTCATTCTTTAAGGAAATCATTTACTATAACAACATTTATTTGAGTCAAAACGAATGTTACGTAAAACATCGTTACGACGACTCAAAATCACTAGTATAGGAATTCGGATTTTGATAGATATATAAATCCCAATACTACATCAGAACATTTCCTTTCGGAAATCATTTACTATAACAACAGTGTTATAGTCCATCATTTCCTTATTCCTCGAAAACGTCTATTTCAACCATGAATGTTGAAATCTATGATTTCGATATTCAATATATTTGAAAACATCTTTAAAACAATTAACTTCATTTCAAATATCACTTTCTCAAAACCATATCCATTTTACTTAAAAATATATTCACTGTCCAAAATCGTGAATATACTTCACTAACCAAATTTCAATATTTTCTACACATTTTATTTCAATAATAATTCGCTATCCAAAATCGCGAATATATCTCCTTTAACAACCTTCTATATTTAATTTATCAAATCCAATTGATTTCGAATTTATAAAACAACGTTTATAAATTCTATTTCTATTGTCTAACAACTTCAATTTAATAAATCTCCTTTATTAACAATTCGATTTATAAATCTTCTTTAATGACCTATTCAATTTATAACTCAATGTATATACCAAAGGTCCATCTTATAAGTTAATAACTTACAATTCATTTATTTTAAAAGAAATCGTTCTTTTAAACTTCACAGATTTTAAATCTTATTACTTATAAGATTTCATTTATAACCTTATTTTCAACCATAACCGAACTACTTTTATACTATTTATAAATCTCATCTATTAACCATTCATACTTGTTCAAAAATCTCAATTAAAATGCCGAAATCCCATTTATACTTCATTTTAACACTTATAAAAAACTCGTTTTATAATTCCCACACTTGATTTATAAATATCAATTTGTATAAATCTTTTTATACAAATCGTTTATAGTTATTCAAAAATCCCAACTTAAACCATTTTATAAATAAATCGATTTTTATTTCAAAAATGACACTTTGGTTATATTCCACTAAAAATTATAATTTTTATAACTTTAAAATTTTAGCATTTATAAATCAATTCAAAAATTCCATAAAACGTATATTTTCAAAAATCACTTTAAAAATCCTTTTAAAGTAAAGTCCTTATTTTTAAAACTTGAATCCGATGATGCAACAGCACCAATTAGTCAATCACAACATCAAACATCATATATCAACATATGATAACAGAATATACATCAATATCTGTAAATAAATAAATACTGGTGAGGAATCCAGTTGGATCCCTCCAACCTGTTTCCCTGCATCCACAGACGTTAGCACAATACCAATTCCACTTCGAGGTGGAATATCGCGGTATATGGGTTTTATAAAAATCATCCGCTTACTAACGGCGCAATAGGGTCTCATCCGCTATACGAGGCGGGAAATCAATCAATCCAATATATACATATGCCAATATGTATATATTGCTATATATATATATAGATATATCCTACTATATCTAATATCACATCCAATTAGCAACCAAATCAAATCAATATCTGTCATACGAATATATTTTGAGTGAGAAGATCTCACCTTAGCTTTTGTTTTGCAATCCATTTTCCATTTCAGTTTTGTTATCTCGATTTTAACCTGGTATAAACAATTTATACAATCTATTAATATTTGAATCAATTAACAATAAATTATCATCGTTAATTTATTTAAACAAAGAATTTAATTTTATCAAATGATATATTTTAAACGAATGTTCCGTTAACTATTTAAATTGATCGAACAATTTATTTCTACTTCTTTTTATCTTTATTTTCATCTGAAACACATTTTCATATGAAAATAGTTTATATAGATTTCAAATATCTATAAAAATATGTATTTTCCCATTTAAAAATTTCTATCTTTCAAAGTTTATCTATACATATACCACTTTGAATTTATAACAAAAATATATTTTACTGTAAATCTTATACAACTGAAAATTTCTAAACTATATGTATTTACTTGCATATATATATATCTCACTGTTTCCGTATATTGTAATTTACTTTACTGTTAATTTGATCTTCTTTTTATTAAATTATTAAACTACATTGTTTTTTAACAAATTCTAAAACTCTGTTAATATTTTTAAATTACAGCCATATATTTATATTCAGTGCGTATAATTATGAAATCAAATTAAAATAAACGACTAAATACCTCACTGCTACTTGCGAGCCCCAGGCATGAGAAAATCTCACGCGACTACAACCTCGACTCTGCTCTCAAAGCCACTGCGTGACCACCGACGTCGCCTTGGAGATGTTGCCGTTTGAACCCACTTTGTCACAAGCTTCCAGGCTTCACCAAGAACGCCACCCACGAAGTCGTGAATTGCCGCGCCTACGCGCCTCCGCGAAACCCCCATCGTCCAGAGTCGCCGGATCACCATCGCGATCTACTCGCGACTGCCACCTTCCACTTCGTGATGCTCGAAATCGAGCTCCCCAATTTGATAGACGTGAATCTCCCTTCCGCCCTTTGAACGCGCGAGCTCCCATCGAATATAAAGAGACTGTAGCAGGACCTCAAATCGGCAGTAGAGAATATCGCATAGGAGGCAAGGATGAGCCACGATGGCTGATGGAATAGCCAAGTATGCAGCGATGATTATTATGAAGGCGTTGATTTTCGAAACCCTAGTTTCTCTCGGGTTCAAGCATCGCGACATGGAGATTGCTATTGAACTGTACTTCGAACGAAATTGTTAGTCGCCATTTTTAATTTTCGTTTTGATTTTGAATATCAGAGAGGGATGAGGGAGGTTATAAAAATGAAAGGAGGCATGGTGTACACGATTTATTTTCGTGATTCTCGGCTTGATTAAAGGCTGAAGCAAAGGGAGATAACGTGTTTTGATATTGACACATTAAAATTTTAATTTCAAATTTTACTCGATTAAATCCTAAAGCGTTTACCTACCATGCGGTCACATATCCACTCCGAAAAATATGAAATTGGAAATCCAGTAATAATTCAATATTACGGACCCAATGGAACTGGTTTCGTCGAATTCCGAGACTGTTTGAAAAATGACTATTTTTAAATATTGGTTGAAACAATTAAATTCAAAACTGAGCAAAACAGTTTAAAATTCAATTCTGAAAGTTCTATTATATTCAGAATTATCAATATGAATTTTCTAAGTCTTCATATTATTTTTAATCAGCTTAAAACTAAAGATTCAAATTTTTTATCCAGTTCAATAGATTAAATTTTATAATTTAATCGCCAAATTCAAAATTAGATCGGGGATTCAAATTAAATCATCGTTCAAATATTTAAAATTAATTAAATATTTTCAATTTAATTTGTTCAAAATTCTGGGTCGTTACACTTAATCTTTGGACAGATAGTTCAACTCTATATCATTTCACTTCACAACTACTTCCACAACATTGATTGCGTATATGGTTTTGAGTTGATTACGGGTTTTAGTCATCTCATATAAGTACACTCTTCCCACTTACCGAACTCTCCAAAACCTATGATGAATTTTCGGTTAACTCAATTCTGGCTCTCTAAGAAGTAAGTGAAAGCTAGAGACTTTTTTACCAATACTCCTCCTCGAGGGTTCTCGTTGGTATGAAATCGCGAAGCCTTTTGATAACTTCTTAAGTCATATTTGGTCTAGTTTGATAGTCGATTATTCGACTGTCTAATCAAAAGCAATTTCTTAAAGAAATCAATTTTCATACACTTAACGTGTTTCCAACATTCCAAATTAACTATTCCTTGCCTAAGAATGAAGCCAAATAAGTTAGAGCATTGGTTTTATCAAAGCCTTAGCTATGCACTTCATTCTTGAATCTCACAAATAGATAAGTCTACCTCGTTGGCTTTTAGTGTAAAGCATAGCTAATTACTGATTTCCTTAAACAAGTAAGAAATCACCTAGATTATCACATTTCTAACATAACTATTCCTCAACCAAGTGGGCAGCCAATAGGTCAAAGCTCTATTGCTCATATCACTACTTGAACATCAATCTTAACTTTCAGAAGTAGATAAGCCTTCTTCGTCGGGTTTTAGCATTAAAAATAGTAAATTACTTTTCAAACAAGTAATTAAATAATTAACTATTTGGCCATTAAGAAATTACTAACCCCTTTCTAAAACTTTTGTTTATACTTCTAAAACCCCTTTCAAATGATATATTATATATATATGTGTGTGTATGTGTACATTAATTTATTTACCAAAACTTTATATGTAAATAAACAAGTCATAAGATATAAAACAGCCGACACAATTTTTAAAAACTATATATATTTAAAAATTCTTTTTAAAAAATTTATAATATTTATAAGAGGTATTAAAATATTTAGTCAAAGTATTACTTAAAAATAACAAGCTTATAGTTTCCTTAAAAACATAGAAAAACAAGTTTTTATTAAAAAATCCTTTTTTGGAAATTATTAACTACTTCTTAAAAATTCATAAATTTCTCAAACCGCTTTTGAAATACTTTAATATGAGATAAATAACATTTGTAAAAAGAATGAAACAAAATAATTAAATTTAAGTATGTTTTCCATCCTGTAAGTCCAAAAACATGGTTAAATGGGACGGTTTTGCACAAGTGAAGTTTTGGCCAAATTTTGAGATTTTACTTAACTTTTTCCCATCCAAGCTATTTATAGCAATAAAAACACAAGTAAAATATTATAAATATGGTGAGAAACCACTACGGATCACTCTACAAAGTTACATTGAAATTGCCAAAAACAAGGCAATTCACAAGTGCATCCATAACAACTATCGCTATAAGTGCACATTTAAATCCGAGTTTGATCTAAACCAAAGTCCATCTATAAGCCATGTGCTTTCTTCCAGGCTCTTGTCATAAGTCATATATGTTGGTTCATGTCCATTCCAAGTCCATACATTGGATCACATATGCATCTTGTTTTCAAAACAAGAATCAAACTAATGTTTTTAACAATGTCAATAACAATTCAACAACATAAACACAATTAAGCCCAAACAGTATGGGTTATATTTTCTATTCAAAGAGGTGGGTTAACTCATCTTTTACCTCACAAAAAACAAAGATCCAAGCAAACAAGACCAAACCCAACCTTGCAACCACCTTCTTCTTCCTTCCTACTCCTTGTTTCACTTACCTTTTGCCTTCCCTCCCACTTAATTGCTCATGTCCTTTTAGAATAGGAGGAGATGTGCTTAAATTTTTCAACCTATAACTAGGTGGGTGGTGTTATAATATTCCATTAAGGCTTTATTCCAAATTTGAGAATAAGTTTAATTACCATTATAGGGAATAAAATCTTAAGTTTAATTACCATTATAATATTATTATTTCTTATCACTTTGAGACCTTCATCAAAACCTCTGTCTATTCATAGCTTCCACCTCTTGTTTAACTATTGCAAAGCTAAAAAGTATTATTTAGAAAATGAAAAGGAGGTTTATTCCCTATAATATTATATTCTTATTGGTACTCATACTAAAACCATTGAGATAATTGGTTCAGTCATTACAATGTTAGATCTACATGCGAAAGCGGTAATTCAATAAAAAAATGACGCTAGGTTTTCATTCAATAATGTATACAACTAGATTTTTTGAAGCGATTTGGATGGTGATGGAAGGATAAACGCCATTCTTCATTTAATTAGAAAATGGCTCGGTTATTCTTCATTTGAGGTGAGTACTTATGTATCCTTTTTAGATAGTTTGATTTTTTTTATATAAATGGGATTTGTTATTTTAAATTAAGATTTTTTGCACGAACAATATTTTAAAATGTCTAAATAGAAGAAATTTGTTATTTGATTTTGTTGGACATGAGATCTATATAGTATAATTTATTTTTTTGTTGGATTTACATTATTTGTTTTTGGTAAGACATGATTTATATATAAACAAGATTATTACTTAAGCAACAGAATATTCATGACCAATGTTTTAGAAACTTTGCATATGAGACTTATTCTTGAATGATGATTTCATTTATCTAAAAATGTTGTTTTATTGCTTGATCTAGTTTAAATATATAAATAGATTTGATCAAATCATTATTTTTTGTGATGGATTATAAGAAAAAGACTAAAAATGGACGCTAATAAGGAGAGTAACTTAGTCATAGATTTCCTTAACAAAATAATGGTGTATGTTAAGTGATTTTGGTGTATAAATTGAATTTGCCTGTCAGAAATTATGAAAGAATAACATACTACATTGGACATAAAGTTATAACGCCTATTACATGTTCATGACTTGATTATTATTGTTATAGACCTGCCAATTCATAGACGATCACCATATATTATCATTTGAATCAGTAATCACTTTTTATTGTTATTATGTGATGGTATACATATGGTTATTGAGTTTTACCAAATAATTCTGCTTTTGTTTGTTGGTATAATAGATAGTTCTTATCATTGCGTGATGTGTGACTATAATAATTTTTGTTTTTGCCTCATTGCATGTGAAACAAAAAGTAGTATAATGATGCTTTTTACGTTAATTGCAAAAAATAAACTCCACCATTTATTCTGCAAGTACAAATTTTGAAGCAAGGAAGTTTATTAGATGTTTTTCTTCCTATGTGATATGACTCCAAAATAATAGGTCTAAGATACATTTCTAATATATTTGGTGAGTTAATGAAATAATATTGAGAACAATTCACATATATTTAGCTTCCTTAGTTTACCTCCAAATTTGTTAACCATGCATAAAATTTCACAATGTGGTTAAAATCTCAAATATACTCAGATACATATATAGTGCCCCTCTATGTGCATAGTATATTTTTTCTCTTTTATGTTGGCTTGATTTTTAGTAAATGGACTTTAGGTTCATTCGAGATATGCATTTGTACTCATTTAAGAAATTCATATGCGGAAAATAAGAATTATTAAATTGAACATTAATTTTCCATGCACAACAAATTTCAGATGATTATCCAAATAGACGGATAATAGTTAAACCATATTTTGCAAATACATACGTACAAATTTACCGAGCATCACCAAGACAAATGTTGGGATAAATAAATAAGGAAGTTTTGAATTATTAAAGAATATGTTTATTAATATTTTAATAATTTAGTTAGCTTGTTGGTTCCCTGTTTGTGTGTGTAGTAAATAAATGATTGTAGCTATCATTTCAAGTATAAGTTTTCATATAACATTTTGTTAGTCAATCACATTATTGCATCCAACAATGTTATAATGATTAGTTAATGGTTGGTTAAAACATACGATAATTGGCTAAAACTTTAATAATTTAGTATGGTCAATCATAATATTGAAATTATGAGTTATATTACTAATTTTAAGGGAAATCTATCTTATAGGTTGATGATGAGGTAATATATCAATTAAAATAATAAAGTTGTTATACTGCACATGTTGTTGTGGATATGGTGTCAAGGAAGGAGATAGATATGTTGACCATATTGAGTTGGGGATGTTGATGGATATGATGTTGGATATTTAGAGGGGAGAAATTGAAATGGAGGTGGATATTATGGAGGTGGTCCTGGAGATGGATTTGATATTGTGCGTGGAGAGGAGATGGAGTATTGGACTATATGGAGGAGGGAGAGTGGATGAATATGTAGGTGGGTATGTTGGGGGAAATGGTTGAGATAGATTTGGACATTGAGAGTCTGAGGTTTTGGTGATTGAGGTTTATATAATGATAATTGATATGGAGATAGAATTTATATGGTTGATAAGGAGGTGATATATATAGAAGTGAACACAATGAATTGTCCAATGTTGGATTCATGCTAATTATGCTTAGGTAACAAACACGTATCCAAGTTTTAGAAACTTCTGTACGTATTTTTAATCTTTATTACATTTGAACTTGAAAATGATAAAAAATAAAGAGTTTTGGAAGCTTAGATTGATCCCCAAAGTAAATCACTTGAGTTTCTAATGCACGGCTAAGTGTACCAATGCCAACCCACTGATAAAAGTAACAAAGAAAACAAAACTTTCCATGTTGTAGAAATCCTATATGGAAAGTATGAATTTCTTTACTATTTGACCAGAAGGTTCGTGTCGGTTCACTCACCAAAGTATCAGTCCCTTAAGTAAGACACTTTAGGAAACATTATAAGTCTATAGGACTCTTTATTTTCTTTATCACTTCCCAAATCAGATGCAAATGAAGATTAGAAAATATTTATCTAATTTTATAAATGTCAAACAAGTGTTTGTTACCATAATGTACTTAGAATGACTCTATCATTGCAAAGTCCACCGTATCCACTACCATATACATCGCCTCCTCCTCCAGTATATACATCTACTTCTCCATAACAAATATTGCACTATCAACATTCGTTTCTATAGCCTCCTCCTTAACCATGTCCAAGTTCATCTCAATCAACTACTCACACATATCCACCTCCATATCCATCCACTCCCCTTCCCCACGTAGTCAAAAATCTCCATCTCCACCCCATACAACATATCAACATCCATCTCCACAACGTCCATACCTACAATGTTAAACTCCAATTCAATCAGCTACTCGACAATATCTTCTTTCCTATCCATATGCTCCAACTCATTCATATTTCCAACATATCCATATCTTACCCACATACCATATCCCCAACAATATGTGCAACATTAAAACTAACCTATTTTTAAAATAATAAAAATTCATGTAATCAGCCGACAATATATTTTTTCCCTCAAAATTTGTTATATATTTTATGACTTCCTTACTATGATTAAACCATGCTAAACTATTTGTGTTTTAGCAAGTTTTCATATGCTTTCACCAAAAATTTATAAGTTCTTATAACTTTTTTGGGTGTGGAAATATGATTGATTGAAAAAATGTTGCATGACAACTTGTAGTTGAAATGATTTTGATAATCATTTATTTATTTCATAGACAAAAACGGGATCAACAAATTTATCAAATTTTAAAATATTACAAAAGATATTCTTCATTCATTTTTTTTTTGAATTTGTTCAGGGGGGAAACCGACTGGAGTCGTAAAACCCCCCCTAGTGCACCTAGCCTGGTCCGCGAGCACCACATAAGTGGCTGATCTGAGCGTATGCACATGGTAAGCTCTGGTAGTAGGGCAGTCCGGGAATCGAACCTGCGACCTCATTAACAGGAGGCAGGTGTCTCAACCATTGGGCCGCTACTGCGGACTTCTTCATTCATTTTAATCCTTGTTTTCTATTAATCTCAATAAGTGTCCTCTTATGCTTAATTCTATCGTTATGTGCTTAGGACATTTGTCTAAACGATAATCCATCTATCCAGATGATCATCTAAAATTTGTAATGAATGGAAAATTAAATCAACAATCTAAAATATATTTGAAAATTCATATTATCCACATATAAACTTGTTATGAGGGTTCAAAGAGATGTCTCAAATGAAAGCATAGTCCAAGCACCAAAAATCAAGAACCTTAAAAGAAAATAAGAAATATATATAATGTACATAGAGGAACATTGTATATGTAACGAAATACAAACAAACACATACAAACACACGCACACATAGATACACACACAATGTATGCACATAAGTACTATTTATGTGCATACATTGTGTGTGTTTCTATGTGTGCGTGTATAACGACCCAGAATTTCCGTCATTTGAAATTCGTATATTTAATTAATTTTAAATATTAATAAGAAAGACTTGGAAGTCGAATTTATTTAATTTCGATATAGTGATTTGATTGGGCGATTAAATTATTAATTTAATGCTTGAAATTGGGTAAATAATTGAAATTTGAATTAAATGTGTATAAAAATGGTATATAAAGTTATATTAAATCATATTGGAGTTAGAAAGATGTTTGTGAACTTTTAAAATTGAATTAAAAGTTAATTTGTGAAAATTGAATATTTTAATATTTAATTGACGAGTGAAAATGACCATTTTTCAAACAGTCTCGGATTTCGACAAAACAAGTTTCATCGGATCCGTAATGTTAAATTATTGTAAGGTTTCAAATTTCATGTCAATCGGATTTACAATTTGTCCAGGGCAAGCCAAAACGCATCGAAATCGGTTTAAATAGATTTGATTTAAATTTGATCGTTTATTTCCATAACTCTCACATACGGTTGAATTGACCTCCGAAACACATTCCATTGTGTTCGGAACGTGGGTTAAACCTTAGAAACGCCAGCCGACACGCTCGATTTGGAGTTCGGAAAATTTTCGATGAATAGTGTTTTGAGAATTTTGTATAAAAGGACCCCTATTTTCACATTTGCATTCAGAAGCCCTAGCTAGGGTTGTGGCCGCCATTTTAAATTTCGATGGCCAGAAACATCCCGCCTTCTCCTCCAATTATCTTCCAATCCACAAACAATTACGATAAACGCTCAACTGCAAATTCGAAGAACATCACGAGATCTTTCGATCCATACAGAGATGATCGAAAATAGAGCGATGTGGAGGAAGAAAAAATGCCGCGTTCTCCACATGTTTGCATGCGTTTATCGAGGCAACGGCAAGGCCGAGCTTAGCCGCGTTCTGGCCATGGGTGCGTGGGGTTGTGGTCTTCGATAGGGAGGTGTTCGATCATCTTCAAAGTACTTGTATCAGTCGCGAAAATTCACGAAGAGGTGGCGGCATGGGTTTGTTTCGTGCGTTCAAAATGCGTGGGGAAGATGATGGAATTCATGGCTATGATCTAGGGTTAGAAATCGATGGCCAGATTTGCAAAGGTTTAAAATAAATAAAAAAAGAAATTTGTAAATTGATTATCTTTTAAATCGTATAAACTTTAAAAAGCTGTAACTTCTTCATACATGGTCCGTTTAAGACGAAACCTTTTGCGTTGGAACCGTTTCGACGAGCTCTTCGCAATGGAGCTGATTGGGAGTCAATTGGAGACAGTGAAAATTTTGAGTAAAGTTAAACGTGCGTTTAATTTTATTCGAAATAAAATACTACAACCGTCATAAAAGCAAGGTGAGAACTCCTCACTCAATCGAATATTGTGTTTCGATTTAAATTTTAAATAGTTAGATTTAAAATTGTTGATAGTGTTGATTGTGATGATTGGTTGATAAATTATTATCTATTGTGTTAAATAGACCATATACGCCGTATATTAAGCGGATGTTATTTATTAAAAACATATACTGCGATAATTCCATATTGAAGTGGAATTGGTATTATATATGTATTTGGAGTTGATTTCCCGCATTATATAGCGGATGAGACCCTATTGCGCCGCATAATAGCGGATAATATTTATAAATCCCATATACCGCGATATTCCACCTCGAAGTGGAATTGGTATTGTGCTAACATCTATGGATGCAGGGAAACAGGTTGGAGGGATCCAACTGGATTCCTCAAACATTTGAATTTATTTCAATGTTGTGTGTTGATTTATTTATAATCGCCGTGTGATTATATTGTGATTGAAGTTGTTGATGGCTATAATTTAGCCGTATATATTTTTGGTACCGCTGGATACCAAAAATAAGTAAAATTGGATTTTCGAAATTTAAGTTGAAAATTTATTGTGAAAATTTATTTTTCATAATTGGATAAATTTAAAAGGAGTTTAAAAGATAAATTCTTATTTTTGAACTATATTGAATTAAATTTCAAATTTGGAAAAAAAAGGCTTAATAAATGGATTTCGGAAATATTATCTATAAACTGAAGAATTTATCAAAATTTGGGATTTTTAAATAGATTTGAAGAGCTAAAGGAATTTATTTTTAAAAGGAAATTTTTTTGAAAATGTTGGAAATTGATTTGGTGTCTTGAAATAAATTTGAAAATCAATTTGAAATTAATTTATTATTAATTTACCATAACTAGTAAAATTGATTTATAGAAATTTATTTGATTTAAATTAACCAGATAATTTAATTAATCCTATCTATGGATGTTTGGATTATATTGGATGTTGAATTGTTTGACATCTTTGTATGTGATGCTTTGTGATATATTCTGATTTGTGTGTGATCTGTGATTTGTGAATGAAAGATAAGCGTTATAATTTATACGCTTATCAATTATATTGTTATATTTGATCTGTGATGGTTGAATGTTGTTGCACTATTGTGTTAAACCCTAGACTACACAATACACACACAAATGTGGATTTCACGTGGAAATCGGTTAAGTCACAGATTTTTATCAATTTTGGAAAATTGAGTTTTTGAATCCAAAATGGTTTTGGAATTGGAATTGAAAGTTTTTGAAAATGAGTTTCAAAAATAAAAGTTATTTGAAATAACTTAATAGAATTGGAATTTAAATCATTTGATTTAAATTTGAATTCAATATTTAGAAATTAAATTCAATGATTTGGGAATTTTGGTTTAAAAGATTTTATAAGTATAAAAGGTGTTTATATGGGTTTTTAACAATTTAAAATACGGTTTTGGAAATTTAAATGTATATTCAAGATTTATACTTGAATGGCTTTAACCTGTGTAATTGTAACCAGTTTTTCCAAAGACGAAAACTATCTGTTTTCGAATAATAATAGCTTTTATAAAGTGAAAAGATTTCCAGTTTGTATCGAAACATTTCAAGTTGAAATGAAATTGTAAATAGTTTGGAAAAACTATGAATTAACCTTTGTGAAGATGATTAAACTTTATTTTGGAATCAAAGAAGATTTGAAAAGGTGTATCTTTTATATTATAAAAGACTTGAATTGTGAATAGTTTTGAAAGCTATAAATTAAATCTTAATTTAAAGATTTAATGGGTTAATCCAATTTAAATGGAAATTGATTTGGAAATCTGTGAATGAATCTTTGTGAAATTGGGTAAACTTTGTGAAGTAAATCTTTTTGTTTAAAGATTTAAAATGGTAATTTGTTAAACTATTTGAAAGAAGGATTTGGGTAATAAGTTGTGACTTAATTGAAATCCCTATATCCATATGTTTTAAATATTGTGCTCACTATTTGGGTTAGCCGGGAAAAGACCTTTGTGTCATATAACCCATTCCGAATTAGTGATACGACGATATGGATCGTATTGAAGACCGGTGGTGAAGACCGGGTATTTGTGAAAACGATAGGATGACCTACCGATTGTCTCTGCAACGCTGGCTACGGTATAGAGATTTCCTTTGTGATGGGAAGTTTTATCGGGATTGTGAATACCCGGATTGCAAGGACTTCTTCGGAAGTGCCTTCGGTTCTGTTCGAACCCGGAACAGACTTGTATGGTTACATGTCTGACATTACATTTTGGGATATAAAGCTGATTTCTTTCAAATACATTCCTGTTGGTGGCGGAGAATTTATTCTCTTAGCTTAACACCCTTCACTGAGACGTACGAGCTCAGAGGTTATGTAGTTGAAATTTATCAGCGATATATTCCCAATTTGGTAATGTGGCATGCTGAGTGTTGCTGTGTGATGATCATTTATTGATCATTTGTGATCAAAGCGTTGCTTTGGGAAAAAGCGTAGCTTTGTGGAACTTCGTCAGACCTCACAGACCGGAAATGGTCGAAACAGGAAAGATGCGGTAATGTTTCAGGGGTAGCGCCTCTAGGGTATGACCATTCCTTCTGGAAAAGGGTAGTATCATGGTATGGAGCCCAGATACTTACTCATGTGGACACACTTTATTTATTATGTGTGATGTTGGTTACCGAGCGCTCGGATAAAGGCCCCAAAGGACCGGGGGTGGCATATCTTAGGTTTACTGCCCGGGAAGGGGGTAACCGGCCTTGTGTTGGCAGAGAGCAGGTTGTCTCTCGGAGCGCCCCACCAGAGGCATTCCTACGTGGCATAGGAAGTTCCTTAGCCGGACCATTTTTGGAAATCCATCTTCCAATACGATCCCTGTACGGTTTTAGTTGTAGAACTTGCCATTTACTTATGATGGGACCCCACTGTTTACATGGTAGCTATAGTAGGCATAGTGTGAAATGCCTATGGTGACTAAGATTAATATTATACTTTCGACATGTTTTCTGCATTATGTACTAAGAATAATAAATCCAATGATTTGCGTAGTAAGCATGTTTGACTATCATAAGAAGAAATCTCCTCCAATTCTGCGTTTGCATTGTGTGTGTGGCGGGAGGTCTTATGGTAGTTTCATTTTCCAAAAGCATTGCGGATATTTTCCACTTTCTTTGTTGTTGTTGTTTTAAAGATAAACTGTTTTAGTTCTCACACCAGTCACCATGACTGACCTAGAGTTTATTGTTTCCTTCCTAAACTCTGGGTGCCCACCAATTTCCACACGGCCAGTCTAGAGTCAGGTTATCAGGTCATTCTGGATTCAGGAGATGCTGTGGAGCTCAGTGGCGAGCTGGATGGCGAGACGTATCACTTGTATATGATATTATTATTCCGCTCTGTATTCTGTATAGGGACAAGTTTATATAACTGTCCAGTTGTGTTGTATATTGTTGCTGTAAACTCTGATGATGATGTAATGTATAAAATGATATAGTTCTTTGTTTTAAAGATTATTCATTTATCTATTATATGTTGTTCCGCTGCGAATGTGAGATTCTGATATTGTTTCTGTGTTCTTTTTCTTTCTTTTTCTTCTGTCTTCTTCTACCTCTTCTTTTTCTACATAACAATTCAGTTTTCCGGCATTCGATTGCTCGGCAGTTGATACAGTGGACGTATTAATGTCGATTTTCGAGCGTCGAAAAGTCGTATCGTTACAGCGTGTATTTGTATGTGTGTGTTTGTGTGTGTTTATACATACACGCACACACATATATGTATGATTGTGTGTATATGCTGCTCAATACGTTTATGATGTAGATTTAATTGAAACGAATTGATTAGTTAATAACTGCATCTATGAGATTTAGGTAAATTGCATATTTGGAATATTGTTTTAACTACATATGTTAAAATGGCAAAAGTAAGTCTTAGTTTTAACATCTATGATCTGCAATTAAAATTTTATTACTAGTTAGAGTCCTCAAAACCTTTTATCTCGATTTGAAGATATTCTAAGATTACATAAAAAATCAATTTAAACTTTTTAATTATATCTTTGTATGATAAAAACGAATCATCGATACTTTATTTATATTAAAAAAGGTTAAAATTTCTGAAAACATAAATTTCAAAAAATTGATTTTTACATCTACAAAAGCTTTTAATTAGAAAGATGATAAATTTTTTTGGTCTAAGCATGTAAACTCTTTGGCATTATGATGTTTCTACAAAAAGTATTATAATTTGAATAAAAATATTTAAAAAGCATGAAGAATTAAAATGCATGTTAGAATAACGGTTGGTAATAAAGCAAATAATTAGGCTGTAACGACTTGGAATTTTATCGCTTTGATTTGTTAATATTTGATAAATTTTAAATATTTAAGTCATAGTTTTTAATGGTTAAATAACCCTCTTTTAATTAATAATAAGTAATGATACTAGATTCATTTTGGATGTTTGTTTAAAAAATAGGTAGTTTGACGAAAAATTGAAAATGTGATCGATTCTTTTTTTTGGATTTTCGAATTTTTGTCAAACAAAAGTTATCACAACATTGTTGCACACATATGTACACTTTTGTAACATACACTTATACACATATACTTATAATAAGTGATTTAATAAAGTGAAAAGGAATTAATAAAAGTAAGCGTGATTAAAGTGTTTAATAAATTAATTAATTAAGCTTAATAAATTAAGAAAAACTTTTCTTTCTTATTTTAAGTGCATTAGTATATAAATTTGTGTGCTTCATTTTGAGATGTGATGGAAGTACTTTAGCACATGGAGGAAGCTCAGCATGAAAGGAAAAGTACGAGTATTTTAGTAATTTGGGTTAAGGGTATGTGATGTAATTTGCCACTTTTTGAAAATCTATATAAGGACCTCCTACTACTTCATTTTATTCACTTTACTTCATTTTTCACTTTCGCTCCCTTATCCATCTTTCTCTCTCTCATTTCTTCTTCTTTTCCACTTCTTCTCTAAAAAGAAATCACTTTAAAACTTTCCCTTTTCTTCTCTAAAATCTTAAACAAGCCTAGAGTAGTATAATTCATATTGTCACTACCTTAAAAATACTAAAGTTCGAACCCAAAATCCGAAGATGGCCCAGGGCCATGAGCATGTAAGGGAGCTAAGTAGGGTTGTGTGAGAATTAGAGGGGGAGAGGAGGGGTTTTTAAAGGTCAAGCAAGGTGAAAGGAAGGAACCAGTGTTGTTTCTAAGTCGAGGGTGGTCATAGTAGCCTTTAGTTTGAGTCGGTGCTTGTTAGAAAGTGAGATATCTCACTTAAAAATAGGTTTAAATGAGGTTGTTCATGTTGTAATAATTTATATTAACTTATTTTTGTACATTCCTTGTTTGGATTTTATTCCCACTCGAAAGCGGGACGAATATGTAACCATTGTTTTATAGGAGACTAAAGCAAAGAAAAGGAAGTCGTAGTGTCCTCGTAGCGAATAGGCCACTATGGAACCACTTCAAAGAATAGAATTTGTTGAGGGATGCAAAAGGGTTCCTTTCCATGTCGATTGTTATTTACAATTATTATTACTCTGAAATAACATGTGACTGTTGCTTAGTTATGGTCAATCTAATTTTTGGTTTTATTATGACATTAAAATCCTGTGTTTGCTTTTAAGCGATTTACCACTTGTTTTCTAAATGTATTTTGAAACATTTTCCGAACTTTAATATTGTTTTCAAACCTTTTTACAAAGTAATTAAAGTGGTTTAAAATATAAAAAGAAAATAGAGTTTAAAAGTAATATGATTAACAAATCAATTTTTAAATGCTGTTATGGTCCATAGCAGTTTGGAAATCTATCTTTTAGTAAAGTAAAAGAGTTATCTACTTTAGATATTTCGTAAATTCTTTTTGAAATTGTTTTATGAAAGCTATATAAGTATTTTAAAGTGAGTTAAATGATTTAAATATATTTTAAAAAAATTATTTAGTTTTTAAAATTAGAGGTTTAAATTTTAATCGTTTGTTTCAAAAGTAAATTTTTGTCAAAAGCAGCCTTATTTAAGGAGATGTTTTTAGAATACAAGTTTCAAATTATGTTTTAAAGAGTTTTAAAATGAATTTAAAAGAGGAAGGAAGCATGGGTTTCAACACTATTGTTGTATTAAATGTTTCTAATAAAAGGGGAAGAGACTATGGACTATAACATTCTTTTTATTGTAAATAGTCTCAGGAAATTAAAAAGAATGTTTGGTTTATAACACTTGGTTTTTATTAATAACTTGTTTTTTTATATAAATAAAAATATT
Source organism: Allium fistulosum (assembly GCA_030737815.1). Taxonomy (NCBI): domain Eukaryota; kingdom Viridiplantae; phylum Streptophyta; class Magnoliopsida; order Asparagales; family Amaryllidaceae; genus Allium; species Allium fistulosum. The sequence continues at coordinate 412,643,652 of CM060907.1, read as the reverse complement.
ATCTTTTAAAATTAGGTTTTGGTTTGAATAAATGAGTTTGGAAATTTTTCCTAGGAACTAGCCTGAAATTAAAGACTAGTAGTATGTTTATGGAATTAGTTTTCAAATTATTTAAAAAGACTTTTTTTTATGCAAGGGATTTCTTTATCGATACAATTAACTAACATAAAACAAATATGATAAGCAATGCTAAAAAAGTTAACTAGTTTTTTGAAAGTAAGTCATATTATATTTAGCACTAAAGCACGATGAGTGGATTTTCCTCTATTTATGAGATCATGAATCGGAGTGTTTTAACTAAAGCAAGGCTAGGTTCAACCAGTGCCCTGACTTACCTACCTTCGATTCTAGGTGAGGGATAGAAAAGTCGAATTGTCGGATGTTTCATAAGTATATAGGAGTTAATTTTCATAAATATGTCATAATTAATTAAGTATTTGGAAGGTACTTCATCTTATACTTGATAGTAAATTTCGAAGTATGGAAGCCCGTTTTTATCTATGAGAGTTTAAGAATGTATATCGAGGCAAGGGTAGTTCTCTAACTTGTCCAACTTCATTGTTAATTGAGGGATAGCATGGGTTAGAAATTGAAAAGTGGGTACAAGTATATGATGACTAATTTTCCATATGCACACTATATACTAACATTAGATAGTGGTTTGTCCACTACCGATAACTTGGCCTATTGTCTTAGGAATTATATGTAAGCTTCACGATTTCATATAGTTTGAGATTCCCTTGGGAGAACTCATTCCGGTGGAACGTCTCTCAGTTTAAGGGTGGATATTCGAGACCTCCTTGGGTCTTTTATATCGTCCGCTTACTCATGAAAGAACAGAGATTGAGTCAACCGAAAACTATCATAAATTAGTCTTGAGAGACCTGGATCCGATAAGCATGAGTTATCTGTAAACCACTTCAAACTGGCATAAACATTTGAATTAGAGATGTTTTGAAGATGACGTAGTCGAAGGCGGAGTTCTTTGAAGTGCAAGGGCTACTTGCTATTAATCCTGAGGGTGGTTTTAAAAAAAATGTAGTAGAAGTAGTGCCTTTAGTTTCTTCATATTCTCAACAATTTGTATGGATGAATGCTAGCATTACATTATTGCCTAAAGGGCAGTGTTAGCCCTCCAACTGGGATTTGCTAAAAAGTTAATCTTTGCCTTAAGCCTCACACTTGGTAATGACTAAAACAAGAGTTTTACTGCAGGAACATGTGGGTCGCATCGATTATGGTACGGTCGCCTGAAATAGATCGATATTTATGGTTTTATGTATGCTTTTTGCCATGGTAACAGTTGTTGATCGCCACCGCGGGGTGACCAAATTCGGTACTATCCAAGAAGGGTTAGGTCGGTCCTGATTCATAGAGGTGCAATAGGTTTGCAACCTTGATATATTTTCTTTAGAGGTGTATTGTACGCTAAGTAGTCCCTTACATTGTCATTGTATTGAATTCATTTTCCAATACATGCGTTTATGGACTTCGTTGTATAATAAATATTTTGTTGAATGTAATTAATGTAACCATTCTGGCTATGATTAAAAATTTATTTTTAAACCTAGACATTATTATAATATCATAAGCTTTCCTAAAAAATGGTTTTTTATCGTAAGTTGAATAACCATCCCCGTTTATGTGTGGCTTGGTCTTACGATATACCTTTATTTTTGAAAGGGATTTATAAATATAACAACCTATATGATTTGAGTTTCTCACATTGGTTTACTAGACTGGTCCAGGTGTTATTTTCTTATAATAATCGGGTCAGAACCAAGTACTTTTCCAGATCTAGCGATGGACGCTTGGAGTTTCCGGAGACGAGCGGGATGCATTAAAGACCTGACGTATTTTATTTTCCACTGCATTTTTTCTTTCATATTTATCGACATTCGTAAGGACAAGCTATTATAACTGTCTAGGGTGATGATAGATTAGACTATGTTTTGCTGTTTGAATCTTAAAGTTTTCCTTGTAAAGACCGCTTGAATATTTTATATTATTCATCACAATGCAAGATTATGTTCTGTCTTTTCTATTCTTTCACCCAACAATCTATCATTCTATCACCTTGATGTACGACACATGAATAACGTGAGTGTATTAATGTCGACTTTTGTGGGTCGAAAAGGCAGGTCGTTACAAGGACCTAACTTATAAGCAATTATAAAAGTGGACTTTTAAATAGTTAAACTTGCTAACAAGAACTTGTTATCCATAGCACCATTTACATTTTCAATTCTAATCTATTAATATGCATTCTTTTATATCTTATTAAAATGATTCTCTCTGTGATTTCATCTTCAAATGACTAAAACAATAGTCCAAATTTGAAAGAAATGTCAAAATTTATTATTGTAAAGAGCATCAGTTTTAATCTCCCAGAATCTTTGATTACATAACAGATGAATACGTATAGCATTCCCTTTATTCAATCACCCAATATTATTATTTTAAGCATTAAGCTTTCTTGTAAATGAATATCATGAAAATTACAGCTTGGGTGTTTTTTTAATATTGCTTTTGAAATTATTAAAATGAATTTTATCAGTCTATGTGTTACATTAACAAGCATTATCATGATTATTAAAGAAAATATTATTCATGATTTATTCACCTTATGTAGAATTTATTACTGATTAAAAATTAAAGAAGAATCAATAAAAATTATAGAGGAAGAAAATGTAAATGTTATACTTAGGAGGTCGTGCGATAAGTTTAAATAAGAAAACAAGCTCAAAGGAAATATTTCTCCCTTGAACATTTATTCCTTTTTATATTTTTTCCTTTGTTACTCACTTTCCATATCCAAATTATTTCTCTTTTTAGCAACTATCATTGGGATTTAGAAAATAATGAATATATGATACCACAAGCAATTCACTCAATAATTTGGAGTAAATCTTAAATTTTTTAATTTTTCCTAATAATCCTTATATACACGCACATATGATATATGTGTGTGCGTCTTTATATATATATTTATCCACTAATTTTGTTAAAGAAATTTATTTCAATCTTCCCAAGTGCTCTACATATTCAAATCAAGATACTGAAATGTTGAATTTTTTAGAATATAAAAGCATATTCAATTTAGGATTTTAACTAATTTTTAATTTAAAAAATTAACTAACTATCTCAAATGTATTTATGTGTTTGTATCTCTATATTTTCTTCAGATGTAGAAGTAAATATTGTATGAACCTATAAATCTATAATATTTAATAGTCGTCAACAAAATGAAAATCTATATTTCTTACTTCTAACAAACAACTAAAAACCATCAATTTTAAAAAATTAAGCCTCGTTATGTCATTTTTAGCTTCAGATTTTGGTCCAAACAAATAAGTAAAGATGCACGTGTTTTTTGAAAAATAACTAATTTTTAAAACTATGTTAATTTACAAAATAGTAAACAATTTTTTAATGTTTTGGGAAATAAAAAAAGCATATGAAACTATACATTCCTCGTCATCCCCCCATCCCCTTCGTTGTCTCACTGTCCATCCATTTTCCCTCAATCATTGTCCACTTTTACCTATTCTATCATGAATTATAAAAATAAAAAAATAAAATACTCAAAATAAAACCAACAAGATCCCATTTCCAAGCATGAATTGATAAAAATATAACTAAAATATTGGCCTAATCAAACAGTTGCCATACCACAAAATGCTTAATATTAGAATAAAGAAAGTAGATGTGATTAGGGAAATTAAAAAAGATGAAAGGGATTTAAGTATTTTGAGAGAAAATAAATGAAATAAAAAAGATGATATATAATATGTAGAAGATACAGTGATGAAGAAGCAATATTGTTATATAATGTTATTAATGCGAGTAAGTGGTATCAAAATTAAAGGTATATAAAATGCAACAGTGTTCTCCTTTTGTAACGACTTGGGTTTTCGGACCAATCAAAATCGCTAAAAAACGCGTCTGTTCTAAAACTACAAATGAAAACTACCAACTTAATACATAATATTTGATAAATATTCAACACTATTAAATGTATAGGATAAATTTGAAATTGTAGAAGTTATTAGAGTAATCAATTTAATCTACAAGGTGTGCTTTAATACATACCAAATACAGATATAAATATCTGACGCTACAAAATCTAATGAGAGAAACATCAAAAGCCATTTCTGCAAAACCAATAAACATGTCAAATGCGTAATAAAATAGTAAGCAGAAAAGAGATGTTAACCATAAAATTCACTTAAGAATAAAGGCTTGAAAGAAGGCTCATGAAAAGTTCTCCACTCCATAAGAATTCAAGACAAGTATTTTGTCATAATTCCAAAAAATAATGTTTCGAAGACATTAAGATTGCTTTCGAAGAGGTTAGGATGGTGTAATAAGCAACATATGCACCTATAAGTGCCAAGTGAAACAAGATCTTTCGAAGGAGTGGAAAAGAAGACAAAGCTACCCTTCTGCCTCATTTGGGCCTTTCGACGTAGTCGAATTCATATATATGAGAGATCCTTATATGGGTTCGAAACAAATTTCATAGGTATTGGACAACAGGCCGACGCACAAGAACCAAACCATATGAAATTGTTGGTTTGGCCATTATTAATCTTCCACTTAAAGACATTTTTCCAATATGCACCCTTCAGCGGCAATTGAAAGCCTTTCGAAATTGTTGGAACCTTTCGAAAGAATAAGGAAAACTCCACATACATCCAAGTGATCATTCGCAATGATCCAGTCGTCACCTACTAATCCTTTCGAAACTATATGAAAGCTTTCTTTACTCAAATAATCATTCATCATGGTTAACACCAAACCAAAGCAACTAAGGGGGTTTCGAATGAGAAGAAGGAGTTAGAGTTGCTACCCCTAACATCAGAACTATGTAATAGGGAACCTTGAACCATTCGCTACATAGCTTTCAGGGTTCTCGAAAGGTCTGAGAGGAACGCGAAAGCAATATTTTGGAGTTTTATAACAACTTCCATTGTTAGGACAATACTTTTGAAGGTGAAAGGGTAAGCCTAAGCATAATAAGAGACCGAAGTGGTTTCCTTCAAAGATATGGATGCGAAAGGATGAAGGCGAAATGATGGATGCGAAAGGATGGGAGAAAGACCTTTCGACTACGTTGAAAGGCTGAAGGCAGAAGGTGGTCAACCTACATCTATAAATACGACCCTAGGGGTCCGTCTTTTGTAACGACCCAGAATTTGACCACTTTAAAATATACTATTTAAAGTGATTTTAAATATGAATTAAGTAAGGTTATATGATTAGAACAAAATTAGATAGCGGTACGTAGGAAGTCACAAGTGGTAATGATGCAGCCCTTAAAATAATATAACCCTTTCATGTTTATCTGTTATTGGTTGTTGGTTATCTTGTGTTATTATATCTTTCCTTCTTACTATTTTATTCTGCATTTACATTGTTTATTGAGTTCGTAGGTAAGGGTAGTACTGTCTCTCTCATCAGAGTTGTGCAGTGGTAAATTTATAGTCATTTTATTTGGTATGTATTAAAGCACACTTTGTAGGATTAATAAATTAATTAATTACTCTGATAAGTTGTATAATTGAAATTGTATCCTATACATTTAATAGTGTTGAATATTCATCAAATATTGTGTATTAAGTTGGTAGTTTCCATTAGTAATTTTCGAACGGATGGATTTTTGGCAATTTTAACTGGTCTGAAAATCCGGGTCGTCACACGTGGTATCAGATCTTAGTTAGGTGCCTAAATAAAATTCATCTAGGGTTAGTATATCAACCTAGGAATTTTAAAAATGAAACTACCTTAATTCGATAAATAAAATGGATAGGATATGGCACCGTACTTCCGACCAGGGTTATGGATGATATTACAATATTTGGTGTGCTTAACTTTCGTTATTTGTTGTTTTTTCGTTATGTTTTTTCGACCTTTTAATTTCGAGGATGAAATTCTTTTAAGTAGGGGAGAATGTAACGGCCCGGAATTTGACCACTTTAAAATATACTATTTAAAGTGATTTTAAATATGAATTAAGTATGGTTATATGATTCAAACAAAATTAGATAGGGGTACGTAGGCAGTCACAAGTGGTAGAGATGCAGCCCCTAAAATAATATAACCCTTTCTTGTTTATCTGTTATTGGTTGTTGTTTATCTTGTGTTATTATATATTTCCTGCTTACTATTTTATTCCACATTTACATTGTTTATTGAATTCGCAGGTAAGGGTAGTGTTGTCTCTCTTATCAGAGTTGTGCAATTGTAAATTTATAGTCATTGTATTTGGTATGTATTAAAGCACACTTTGTAGGATTACTAAATAAATTAGTTACTCTGATAAGTTGTATAATTGAATTTATATCCTATACATTTAATAGTGTTGAATATTCATCAAATATTGTGTATTAAGTTGGTGGTTTCCATTAGTAGTTTTAGAACGGACGGATTTTTGTCAATTTTAACCGGTCCGAAAATCCGGGTCTTCACATCTTTGGTGACCGAATTTGAATTCTAAATTCTCTTTCTTACTTGATATTTCAATATTAATAAGTTCATTGAACTTATGTTATTTTTCTAAGATGTTATTCCATCACATATTAAATTTAAATCTAATATATTTACATTGAGCCCCTTCAAAATTGTAAATATCCTTTCGATCTCATCTAATGGAATTTCGAAGGGGACTGACTATATGAAAATTATGGTGTGCTGTTGGTTGGACATCTTCGAAAGGAGCTCGAATATTTCAAAATATATAACACTTTCGAAAGAGTTCCTTTCATGGCAGTAGAAACCACACTTTTGATAGTGAATTCTCCTTATAAAGGTAGAATGGCCCTTTCGACTCATTCCAAAGGAGATATGAATAATCCTTTTGATCCACTTTAAATGAGATGCGAATGACCCTTTCGACCCTCTCGAAAGGGATCATGAATGAGTTGTTCTCTTCCTAATTTACGGTTCAAAGAGTTGATTAGTCTTCTTATCTATAATTAACACTTTCATAAGGCCACCCTCTGAAGACATTCTGTCCAAATCAACTCACTCGAAAGGGATTTCAAAGAGATTGATCATTTCTAAAATTTTCCATTGAGGTGTTAGCAACATCTCTTGTTAACAAATTAGCTTTGAGATGTTGACAAGATTTCTCGTTAACATTTTTAGTGCTAGAAGGAGGGCGTGAACCTCCGAGTTTGTAGTTCACCTATGGACTAATTATGGACTGTTTAACTTGATGCAGGAAAATGAAATCTAAAAGTCTTAGTCGAATGGACGAAGAAGCAATACACGCCACAACTTTGGAGGAAAATGTTGCTCCAAATTTTAACTTGGAAAGTGTTATGCAAGGATAGCCGTCAACCCCATCACAGCCTGATGATGATGCAAACAGGATAAAGCATCTGGAGCAAAAATTGTTGCAATTGCAATAACTTCTCAAAGCAGCTCTATCTCAAAGGTCTTCCAAAACTGCAAAAAAACAACTGGAGAAGAAGTGATCTTCCCAGGAAGAAACTTAAAACTTATAACAATGTGGGCAAGAGTAGGATAGATCTGGCATCGTCAAAGAAAAAATACCGTCATCCGATTAAAGTTGATCATCAAGGATGGATGTTAGATAAATATCTCGAGCAATCTGGAAGCTCGACCTTAAAAGAATACAGCCCAAACGGAAAAAGCTATCGTGACACCGATGGTTATTTGAAAGATGTAGCAGAAAAAGTTGTCAAAGACTTGCTAAATGCAAAAGGGAAAAGAACTTTGGATGAGCGAGCAAATGACGAAGAATGAGTAGCTCCATTTATAGATGAGATAATGTCAGCGGTTATACCATCTTATGTCAAGATCCCAACACTGAAATATCATGGCACTACTGATCCTGATGATGACTTTATGGCTTTTGATAGCCAAATGGATTTATATAATGCCTTAAGAGCAGTCCGATGTAGATTATCCCTGGTAACACATCAAGAAGCAGTTGCAAAGTGGTAACATCAATATCGTGAGAAGACTATCTACTAATGGAAACAGTTTCCTTATGAATTCTCCACCTAATTCTGTATATGCAAGGATCCTATTCTAGCAAACATTAAGCAAAGTCAAGGGGAATCACTAGGCGATTACCTCAAAAGATTCTATATAGAAGCACCAAAAGCAAAAGATATGAATGATAGGGATAAGATCATAGCAGTGCATTCTGGGATGATAGGGAATACACTGTTCTAGAAGGAATTCTTTGTGCATAGGTGTCAGGATTTGCAAGGAGAATGTTAACTTCCCGACTTTGTTAAAGGCTAAAAATTACCCTTGAGAGAGAAAGGGAGATGACTACTGTGCTTAACAAAAAGCGAATGACAATAAAACTGATGGATGTCCGGTGTTGGCTGGAATCACTCAAAAACTAATCCGTGAAGGAAATTTGAAGGAATTCATCAAGAGAAGCAAAAGGCACCATGGACTAGTGATGGTCCGCATAAATTTCTTAATAATGTCGCCAACATCTTGGAAGAAGAAGATCTGTTAAGCTTGAGTCCACCATTTAATAGGATTGATGTATTCCATGGGGGACCACACCAAGCAGGGACTGGTAGGGGGCTAGAAATAGATACATTAAAGAAGCTAGAGAGGGAGTGATCTCAATCCAAAAAGAACCCTCACTTAAATATCCATGACTCAATTTGCCAATGGCAAATCTATTTGTTACTCCCCAAGAGCTTAAGAAAGGGATCCATCACCATCATAACGACCCCTCATGATTACGACCCAAATTGGACTTTCTATAGTTTCCAAAATTCTTATAAACACTGTGAGCACAGTTAACGTCATTTTCAAATATGCCTTTGATCAAATGGGCATTCCAGAAGAAAAGCTAGAGCCAAGCCTTGAGCTTATCGTTGGGTTCAATAACAAGGGATCAACTCCAATAGGAAAAGTGAAGTTGCTAGTGCATATGGGAGTACCACCATTCTGCGGGACTTTTTAAACTCTCTTTGTAATCATCAATCAACCATCGTACTATAATGCTTTCTTTGGCTAACCGACACATGTTGAGTAGGATGCCTTATTTCGTCAAAATATCTAGTTGTAAAATTCATAAATAAGAGTGGTTAGGGCACTATCCATAGAGAACAATATAGCTCCCATGAGATGTACTTTGCAATGCTTGATCAATGTAAGATGAATTACTCTTCTTACTATGATTCTTCTACTATTTTCAGCCTTTTGATAATCAATTTTTACATCCAACATTCGAAGAAAAAAATAAGACCTAATCAAACTGATAAACATATGTTGGAAAGGTACATTTCCCCTGGGAGCAAGAGAAAAAGGATCCATGCTGACTCATATGTTGGAAAGGTACGTATGTGAAATCATCATAGAGTTTGGTTTCCATAGGAAATGGAAACAATAAAACCCATAGAAGACCTTGAGGAAACATGTTTAGATCCAAATGATTCAACTAATATAGTCAAAGTGGGAAAGGATTTGGAAAGCTACTTGAAGGCAGACTTAATTCAGTTTCTTAAGTCTAACAAAGATGTGTTTGCATGGTCTCATTCAGATATGGTTGGGATTGATCCATCGGTTATTTGCTATGCACTAAATATTAATCCAGAAGCGAACCCCGTCCGACAAAAGAAGAGACTATTTGATAAAGTGCTCTCTGACACCCTAAAAGAAGAATCTAAAAGGCTGCTCGAAAATGAATTCATTCGTGAAGTCTTTAACCTAAAGTGGTTAGCGAACCCAGTGTTGGTAAAGAAGTTGAATGGCAAGAGGAGGACTTGTGTCGATTATATGGATTTAAACAAAGCATTCGCAAAAGTTTGTTACCCATTGCCCCGGGTAGACCAATAGGTTGATGCAACTAGTCGACACAAGTTTTTATCCCTCATGGATGCTTACTCGGGATACAATCAAATACCCATGTTTAAACCGGATGAAGAACATATATGTTTCATTTCCGAGTTGAGAATTTTGTGCTATAAAGCAATGCCTTTCAGGTTAAAGAACGCAAGAGCCATCGATCAAAGATTAGTAAACATAATGTTCAAAGAACAGATTGGTCGAAATATGGAAGTTTATGTTGACAACATGCTGGTAAAATCTTTTGAAGTTGGGAGTCAACTTGAAGACCTGATAGAGATGTTCGAAGTATTACGGAATTATCAAATGAGGTGAATCCCCAAAAATGCTCTTTCGGGGTACATTCCAGGAAGTTTTTTAGGCTACACTGTAAGCGCTCAAGGTATTGAAGCTAGTCCAGACCAGATCCAATCAATCAAAGACATGGCTGAACCCTAAACAAGTAAACATGTAATGAGTTTAAATGGAAGGGTTGCTTCCCTAAGCAGGTTCATCTTCAAGGCAACTGATAAGTGTATTCCCTTTTCAATGTGATCAAGAAGAGGAAAAACTTTGAATGGGGAGAAGGTTGTAAGAGAGCCTTACAGGAATTAAAAAATCATTCGGAAACGCCATCAATATTATCTAGCCCTGAAAATGGAGAAATCTTATGTAATGACTCATTTTTCCGTACCCTTTGAATCGATAATAAACCATACATGTCTAACTCAAATTGCACGAACAAGCGGATCATTAAGAGTAGAAAGAAAAATAAAGATAAAACGGAACAGAAAAACAGAATCTCACACGAATGGAATAACATATATTATTTCAGCAATAATCTTTAAAGTGGAAAATTTTAAAACATATATCAAAGTCTAACCTAGATTCAGCCTGGATAGTTATAACACATGCCCTTACAAATGTTGACAAACAACAAAACAAATGCAATAGATGTAGCGGATAATAAAATACGTCCATACGTTGATGAAGATCTCCAGCTCTCCTCTGGAAACTCCAAGCGTCTTCAGCTAATCCTGGAACTACTCAGATCTGACCAGAGTATTAAAAATACCCGGATCAGGCTTAATAAACTAACTTGAGATACTCGAAATTTTAATGTGTAGCTCATGACGGCGTTATCAAAACCTTTGAAAAGAAGGATGTCTCATAAGATCACGCCCACACATAAATACGGACGGGGTTTTTACCTTATGATAACCAAAACACTTGTTAACCATAAAATATAAATGAACATAAAGAAGGCCTTTCAGAAAGCTTCCACATGGATAAACACCAGCAGGAAAAGTCACCTTTCGATGGTGTAGAAAGGATTGTTCAATGCTAATAAAGGAGAGCACGTAGGAACTTTTGAACAAGGCTTCCACAAGTATGAAGGACAGAATTACTAAGGCACAACAAAGCATCTAGGCACCGAACCACCAAACACCTTTCCGCTGGGATAGAAGAATAGCTCTGCAACCATTCATCGTAGAACAATGGCTAAAGAAAAGGAGTTCAAACCAAACCTTTCGAAGGAGTCAGAAAGATGCAATCAACAGTTTCAGTCTCCCAAAAATCCGATTACATAACATATGAATACATATAGCATTCCACTTATTTAATCACCCAGTATTATTATTCTAAGCACTAAGCCTTCTTCTAAATGAATATCATGAAAATTAGTGATTCTGTGTTTTTTAATGTTGCTTTTGAAATTATTAAATTGAATTTTATCAGTATGTGTTACATTAACAATCATTATCATGATTATTAAAAACAAAATTATTAATGATTTATTCACCTTATGGTAGAATTTATTACTGATTAAAATCAAAGAAGAATCAATAAATATTATAGAGGAAGAAAATGTAAATGGTATACCGAGAAGGTGGTGATATAATTTTAAATAAGAAAACAATCTCAAAGGAAATATTTCTCCCGTGAACATTTATTCCTTTTTATATTTTTTCCTTTGTTAGTCACTTTCCATATCCAAATTATTTCACTTTTAAGCAACTGTCATTGGGCTTTGGAAAATAATGAATATATGATACCAAAAGCAATTCACTCAATAATTTTGTGTAAATCTTAACTTTTTTTATTTTTCCTAATAATCCTTATATACACGCACATATGATATGTGTGTGTGTGTCTTTATATATATATTTATCCACAAATTTTATTAAAAAAATTTATTTCAAACCTCCCAAGAGCTATACATATTCAAATCAAGATATAAAAATGTTGAAATTTTTAGAATATAAAAGCATATTCAATTTAGGATTTTAACTAATTTTTTATTCAAAAAATTAACTAACTATCTCAAATGTATTTATGTGTTTGTATCTCTATATTTTCTTCAAATGTAGAAGCAAATATTGTACGAACCTATAAATCTATAATATTTACTAGTCGTTTACAAAATGAAAATCCATATATCTAACTTCTAACAAACTACTAAAACCATCAATTTTAAAAAATTAGGCCTCGTTAGGTTTGTCATTTTTAGCTTAAAATTTTTGTCTAAACAAAAAAGCAACGATGCATGTGATTTTTGAAAAACAACTAATTTGTAAAATTATGTAAATATACAAAATAGAAAACCATTTTTAATGTTTTGGGAAATAAAAAAAGAAAATGAAACTATACATCCCTCGTCATCCCTCCATCCCCGTCGTTGTCTCACTGTCCATCCGTTTTCCCTCAATCGTTGTCCACTTATACCTATTCTATAATGAATTTTAAAAATATAAAAACAAAAAACTCAAAATAAAACCAATCAAACCCCATTTCCAAGCATGAATTGATAAAAAAAATTAATAAATTATTGGCTTGATCAAATAGTTGCCATACCATAAAATGCTTGATATTAGAATAAAGAAAGTAGATGGGATTAGAGAAATTAAAGAAGATGAAAGGGATTTAAGTATTTTGAGAGAAAATAAATGAAATAAAAAAGATGATATATAATATATAGAAGATACAGTGATGAAGAAGCAATATTGTAATATAATGTTATTAATGCATGTGAGTGGTATCAAAATTAAAGGGATATAAAATGCAATAGTATTCTCCTTTTGTGACGACCTGGGTTTTCAGACCAGTCAAAATCGCTGAAAAACCCGTATGTTCTAAAACTACAAATGAAAACTACCAACTTAATACATAATATTTGATAAATATTCAACACTATTAAATGTATAGGATAAAATTGAAATTGTATAAGTTACTAGAGTAATCAATTTAATCTACTAGGTGTGCTTTAATATATACCAAATACAGATACAAACATCAAATGCTACACAATTCTAATGATAGAAACATCAAAAGCCATTTCTGCAAAATCAATAAACATGTCGAATGCGTAATAAAACAGTAAGCAGAAAGGAGATGTTAACCATAAAATTCGCTTAAGAATGAAGGCATGAAAGAAGGCACATAAAAAGTGCTCCGCTCCACATGAATTCAAGGCAAGTATTTCACCATAATTCAAAAATATACTATTTCGAAGATAATAAGATAGCTTTCGAAGAGGTTAGAATGGAGTCGTAAGCAACATATGTACCTATAATTGCCAAGTGAAACAAGAGCTTTCGAAGGAGTGGAAAAGAAGACAAAGCCACGCTTCCGCCTCAGCTGGGACTTTCGACGCAGTCGAATTCACATATATGAGAGAGCCCTGTATGGGTTTGAAACACATTTCCAAGGTATTGGACAACAAGCTCACGCACAAGAACCAAAACATATGAAATTGTTGGTTTCGCCATTATCAATCTTCCACTTAAATACATTTTTCCAATATGTTCCTTTCAGCAACAATAGTAAGCCTTTCAAAATGGTTGGAACCTTTCAAAAGAATAAAGAAAACTACATATAAAGCCAAGTGATCATTCGCAATGATCCAGTCGTTGCCTACTAATCCTTTTAAAACTATATGAATGCTTTCCTTACTCAAATAATCATTCATTATGGTTAACACCAAACCAAAGCAACCAAGGAAGGTTTCGAAGGAGAAGGAGTTAGAGTTGCTTCCACTAACATCAAAACTATGTGATATGGAACCATGACCCATTTGCTACATACCTTTCAGAGTTGTCAAAAGGTACGAGAGGAAAGCAGAATCAATGTTTGGGAGTTTTATAACAACTTCCACTATTAGTACACTATTTTTGAAGGCGAAAGGGTAAGCCTAAGCATAATAAGAGACCCAAGTGGTTGCCTTCAAAGCTATGGACGCAAAAGGATAATGGCGAAAGGATGGTTGTGAAAGGATGAGAGAAAGACCTTTCGACCATGTTGGATGGCTGAAGGCGGAAGGTGGTCAACCTACATCTATAAATACAACCCTTGGGGTCCGAGTTTGGTGATCGAATTTGAATTCTGAATTCTCTTTCTTACTTGATAGCAAAATCAAACTTTTGTAATCATAAATCAATTTGTGGAAAACTCTCTTACTTGTAATCCAATTTAGATAAATGCAAAAAAGGAGATGCATGGATCCAATATTGATTTTGAATATGAGGAAGCTCATTTCGGCCAATAGCTTGACTAACGACCAATCGCCCATGATACTCACTTATTTTCTTAACCCTTATTTTAATTATGAAATGCAATGGGATTAACTTAAACATTGTGAATTGAATCATATTATCACAATGCCTCATGATGTCAAGTGTTAAAATGACATGATGATGATATTTTGATATTGATAAGTTCATTGAACTTATGTTATTTGTCTAAGATTTTATTCCATCGCTTATTAAATTTAAGTCTAATATATTTTACATTGAGCCCCTTCAAATGTGTAAATATCCTTTCAACCCGATCTAAATGAATTTCGAAAGGGACTCAATGTATGAACATTATGTTTTGCTGTTGGATGGACATCTTCGATAGGAGCTCGAATATTTCAAAACATATAACACTTTCGAAGGAGTTCCTTTCATGGTGGTAGAAACTACACTTTTTAAAGTGAATTCTCCTTATAAAGGCATAATGGCCTTTCGACTCATTCCAAAGGAGATATGAATAATCCTTTTGATCCACTTAAAACAAGATGCGAATAACCCTTTCGACCCACTCGAAAGGGTCATGAATTAGTTGTTTTCTTCCTAATTTACGGTTCAAAGAGTTGATTACTTTTTTATCTATAATTAACACTTTCATAAGGCCACCCTCTAAAGACATTTTGTCCCAATCAACTGATTCGAAAGGGGTTTCAAAGAGATTGATCATTTCTAAAATTTTCCATTGACGTGTTAGCTACATTTCTTGTTAACAACTTAGCTTTGAGATGTTGACAAGATTTCTTGTTAACATTTTTAGTGATAGAAGGAGGGCGCGAACCTCCGAGTTTGTAGTTCCCATATGGACTAATTAAGTACTGTATAACTTGATGTAGGAAAATGAAATCTAAAGGTCTTAGTCGAATGGATGAAGAAGCAAAACATGCCACAACTTTAAAGGAAAATATTGCTCCAACTTTCAACTTGGAGAGAGTTGTGCAAGGATAGCCATCAACCCCATCATAACCTGATGACGATGCAATCAGGATAAAGCATCTGGAGAAACAATTGCTGGAAATGTAAGAACTTCTCAAAGCATCTCTATCTCAAAAGTCTTCCAAAACTGCAAAA
This sequence comes from Allium fistulosum, assembly GCA_030737815.1. Classification (NCBI taxonomy): domain Eukaryota; kingdom Viridiplantae; phylum Streptophyta; class Magnoliopsida; order Asparagales; family Amaryllidaceae; genus Allium; species Allium fistulosum. Next base: position 412,628,185 of record CM060907.1, on the reverse strand, counting down.
AACAACTGGAGAAGAGGTGATCTTTCCAAGAAGAAACATAAAAGCTTTTACCAATGTGGGCAAGAGCACGATAGATCTGACATCTTCAAAGAAATAAGAGCGTTGTTCGATTAAAGCTGATCATCAAGGAAGGATGCTAGATAAATCTCTTGAGCAATTTGGAAGCTCGACCTTAAAAGAATATAGCCAAAACCGAAAAGGCTATCACAACACTGAAGCTTATTTTAACGGTGTAGTAGAAAAAGCAGTCAAAGACATGCTAAATGCAAAAGGGAAGAGAACTTTGGATGAGCGAGCAAATGACGATGAATGAGCAGCTCCGTTCGTAGATGAGATAATGTCAGCGGTTATACCATCTTATGTCAAGATCCCAACCCTGAAATATCAAAGCACTACTGATCCTGATGATCACTTTATGGCTTTTGATAGCCAAATGGATTTATATAATGCCTTTGGAGTAATTCGATGTAGATTATCCCTGGTAACACATCAAGAAGCATCTGCAAAGTGGTACCATCAATACCGTGTGAATATCCACTCATGGAAACAGTTTTACCAAGTTCTGTATATGCAAGGATCCTATTCTAGCAAACATTAAGCAAAGGCAGGGGGAATCACCAGGCGATTTGCTCAGAAGATTCAGTATAGAAGCACTTATAGCCAACGATATGAATGATAGAGACAAGCTCATAGCAGTGCATTCTGGGATGATAAAGAATACACTGTTCTAGAAGCAATTCTTTGAGCATGGGTGTCAAGATTTACAAGGAGAAGGTTAACTTCCCGACTTCGTTCCAGGCTAAAAATTACACAGAACGAAGAAAGGGAGATGACTACTACGCTTATCACAAAGCGAATGGCCAAAAAACTGATGGATGTCGGGTGTTAGCTGGAATCATTCAAAATCTCATCCATAAAGGACATTTGAAGGAATTCAACCAAGAGAAGCAAAAAGCACCACAGACTGGTGATGGTTCGCAAAAATTTCCTAATAATGTCATCAACATCTTGGAAGAAGAAGATCCATTAAGCTTGAGTCCAACATTTAATAGGATTGATGTATTCCATGGGAAGCCAAACCAAGCAAGGACTGGCAATGGGCCAGAAATAGATACATTAAAGAAGCTAGAGAGGGAATGACCTCCATCCAAAAAGAAACCCCGCTTAAAAGTCCATGACTCAATATGCCAATGCAAAATCTTGTTGTTACTCCCTGAGAGTTGAAGAAAGGGATCCATCACCCTCATAATGACCCCCTTATGATCATGGCCCAAATTGGACTTTCTATATTGTCCAAAATTCTTATAAACACTGGGAATGCAGTTAACGTCATTTTCAAATATGCCTTTGATCAAACGGGCATTCCAGAAGATAAGCTAGAGCCCAGCCTTGAGCCTATCTTTGGGTTCAATAAAAAGGGATCAACTCCAAGAGGACAAGTGAAGTTGCTAGTCTAGATAGGAATTCCACCATGCTGCATGAATTTTGAAACTCTTATTGTAATCATCAATCAACCTTCGTACTATAATGCTTTCTTTGGCCGACCCGCACTTGTTGAGTTGGACGCCTTATTTCGTCAAAATTTCTACTGGTAAAATTCATAAATAAGAGGGGTTAGGGCACTATCCGTGGAGAACAATTCAGCTCCCGTGAGATTTACTTTGCAATGCTTGATCAGTATAAGAGGGAATACTCTTCTTACTATGAATCTTCTACTGTTTTCAGCCTTTTGATAATGGATTTTTACATCCAAAATTAGATGAAAAAAGTAAGACCTAATCAAACTGATAAATGTATGTTGGAAAGGTACATTTCCACTAGGAGCAAGAGAAAGAGGACCGATGCTAACTCTATAGAAGAGGGTGAAATCATCATAGAGTTGGGTTGCCATGGGAAATGGAAACAATAAAACCCAAAGAAGGCCTTGAGGAAACATGTTTAGATCCAAATGATTCAACCAAAATAGTCAAAGTGAGAAAGGATTTGGAAAGCAACTTGAAGGTAGACTTAATTCAGTTTCCTAAGTCTAACAAAGATGTGTTTGCATTGTCTTATTCGGATATGGTTAGGATTAATCCATCGGTTATTTGGCATGCACTAAATATTAATCCAGAAGCGACCCCCGTCCGACAAAAGAAGAGACTATTTGATAAAGTGCGCTCTGACGCCCTAAAAGAAGAAGTTAAAAGGCTGCTCGAAAATGGATTCATTCGTGAGGTCTTTTGCCCAAAGTGGTTAGCGAACCCAGTGTAGGTAAAGAATTCGAATGGTAAGAGGAGGACTAGTGTCGATTATATAGATTTAAACAAAGCATGCCCAAAAGATTGTTACCCATTGCCCCGGGTAAACCAATTAGTTGATGCAACTAGTCGACACAAGTTTTTATCCCTTATGGATGCTTACTTGTGATACAATCAGATACCTATGTTTAAACCAGATGAAGAACATACACATTTAATTTTCGAATTGGGGATTTTCTACTACAAAGAAATGCCTTTCGGGTTAAATAACGCGGGAGCCACCATCAAAGATTAGTAAACATAATGTTCAAAGAACAAATTGGTTGAAATATGGAAGTTTATGTTGACAATATGCTGGTAAAATCTTTTGAAGCCGGGTGACACCTTGAAGACCTGATAGAGATGTTCAAAGTATTACGGAAGTTAGAAATGAAGGTGAATCCCGAAAAATGCTCTTTCGGGGTCATTCCGGGAAGTTTTTAAGCTACATGGTAAGCGCTCAAGGAATTGAAGCCAGTCCAGACCAGATCTAAGCAATCAAAGACATGGCTTAGGCCAAAACAAGTAAAGGTTTAATGAGTTTAAATTGAAGGGTTGTTGCCCTAAGCAGCTTCATCTTCAAGGCAACTGATAAGTGTATTCCCTTTTTCAATGTGATCAAGAAGTGGAAAAACTTAGAATGGGGAGAAGAATGTAAGAGAGCCTTCCAAGAATTAAAAAATCATTTGGAAAGGCCACCAATATTATCTAGCCCCGAAAATGGAGAAGTCTTATGTAATGACCTGTTTTTCCGTACCCTTTGAATCGACAATAAACCATACATGTCTAACTCAAATTGAATGAACAAGCGGATCATTAAGTTAGAAAGAAAAATAAAGATAGAACGAAAAGAAAAATAGAATCTCACACGAATGGAATAACATATATTATTTCAACAATATTATTTAAAGTGGAAAATTTTAAAACATATATCAGAGTCTAACCAAGATTGAGCCTGGACATTTATAACACCCGCCCTTACAGATGCTAACAAACAACAAAACAAATGCAATAGATGTAGTGGATAATAGAATACGTCCATACGATGATGAAGATCTCCTACTCTCCTCTGGAAACTCCAAGCTTCTTCAGCTAATCCTGAAACTACTCCGATCTGACCCAAGTACTAAAAATACATGGATCAAGCTTGATAAACCATCTTGAGGTACTTAAATTTTTAAATGTATAGCTCATGACGATGTTACCAAACCTTTGAAAAGAAGGATCTCTCATAGGACCACGCCCACACATAAATACGGATGGGTTTACCTTATGATAACCAAAAAACTTCTTAACCATAAAATATAAATGAAGATAAAGAAGACCCTTTAGAAAGCTTCCGCATGGATAAAGAGCAGTAGGAAAAGTCACCTTTCGATGGTGTTGAAAGGATTGTTCAATGCTAATAAAGAAGAGCGTTACTATGTCACAACAAAGCAGCTAGGCACAGAACCACGAAACACCTTCCGGCTGAGATAGAAGAATAGCTCCAAAATCATTCATCGTAGAACAAAGGCAATAGAAAGGAGTTCAAATAAAACCTTTTGAAGGAGGAAGAAGGAGGCAATCAACAGTTTATAGCATGCCCCAACCTTTCAGAGGGGGCGAAACATTTCACCTCTCTACATTCATAGAGTTTTTACCTTCCAAAGAGAGTGGAGAAGTCAAAGCAAGAGCAAGAAACTCTATAATGACATTTTTGAAAGCATGGCAAGCCTTTCGAACCGGTTAGAACACATACAAAATACCTTTCGATAATTTCAAAAGGTTTACGAAGAAGGCAACATTCATAAAGAATGGAAGACAACCCTTCAACAACATTGAAGATAAGCATGACTCTTGACAACTGTGATGACCCGCAATCTCGTTCCCCTTGAATCGACACTATTTTCCAACATATCGACTCAAAGTGAACGGAAATACGAACCATTAGGGTTAAAGAAGAAGGAGGTAGAAGAAGAAGAAATAAAATAACAACAGAATCTAACCATCGCAACGGAATAAAATATAATAGATAATAACTGAGCTTTACAGAAAAGAAACAATATCTGTTTATACATACATCACTAAAATACAACATTAGAGTACAATATAATCAATATCACAATTCAAGACAGTTATATTAACTTGTCCCACATACAGAATACACAACATACACAACACAGTGGAATATACATCATATACGTGTGATACGTCTCGCCATCCAGCTCGTCTCCTGTGCTCCACAGCATCATAACCTATATCCTATAATACTCGGTCTGACCCGAGCATTATAATAAAATAATACCCGAGTCGGTCTGGAAAACCAGCGTTAGAAAATCACACTCAATTTGATTATTAAAGTTTTCAAAATCCTTTGAAATCAAAAGCATCTCGTAAGACCACGCCACAAATAAACATGTCGGGTTTTTACCTTACGATAGCCAAAACACTTTTTATCAAATCTATCTGATATTATAATAGTGTCTATATACAAATACTTATTCAAATAGCTGAAATTGTTACATGATTAAATTCCAGCATACTAGCCACAAAGTGGGTTCTACAAACAAAATCCGTAAAGGCACGTAGGGAGAATGGATTTCCAACTAATGACTAGGCACTGGGGTACCACCTGTCACAGTATCGGGTCTAGATCAGTGTACCGAGGACCACGCCCAATCCCCTACAACACAAAGCCGGAACTACCCCTTACTGGATAATTCCAAGTAAGATCACCCCACGGTTGGGATCAGCAACTGCACCACTAAGCCGAAATAAAAGGGACATCTAGACAGGGATGACCTCACCCTAATGGGTGCTACCCACATAGCCTTGCTGCATAACACCTGATTTTCAGTCATTCCTGGTTGATAAGGCTCGAGGCTAAGCGTTACCTTTTTAGAACATTTCACTTGGAATGCCCATCGTCCACCAGACGATGTTCCGAAAGCATTCATCCATACAAGTCCGTTCCAGGTCCGAACGGAACTAAATGCACTACCCCTACTACATCCATTTTGGAATCACCCTCAGGATTAGTAGCGACTAGCCCTTGCACTTCACTGCTCCATCTTCGATTCAAACTCGTTTCCCCACGAAACTATTAAACTGGATCGAAGTTGTTTTCGAGAAATTAATCCCGATCCTGGTCTCTTCGAAACGATCAGTGCATTGCCCAATATTGATAGTCGGTTATTTAACTATCAATTAACATTCACAAACATCCATCAAACAGTAAATAATTTTCCCAAATTATTTATTTACCACACAAATATCTTCACAAGATATATTTCCACTTTCAAACCCTTTTGAAAACAGTTTGAAACCACACTCTTCTCATGGAATAAATTCCCAAATATTTTCTATTTCCACTGAAATCACCAAGTACAAACACTTTAGATTTTAAAATAATTTAAAACTCTTTATTAAAAATATCCTTTAGGACATTTAAGTTAAAAACTATTTTAATACTTACCCAAAAATATATACTTTAAGAATATTTAAAATAAAGCTACTTTAGAACAAATAAAACTAATTTTTTATCTTTTTAAAACAAAATACCTAGTCACCTTTAAATAAATACTACTATAATAAATTTGAAGAATGTTTACTTTAAAATCTAAACATTTAAAATAATAAATCTTCTAAAACATTTCTTTATAACAAATTTTTAAAGCCATTAACTTATACATAAAAAGTGTCCTTTAAAATATACTCGGCTTTCCAAGGAAATACACTTCCCATTTCCATACTGTAACAACCCGGGGTTTTACACCAATTTATAATCGTCATTAAATGATTAATGGTGATAGCTGATTACTGTTGGGAATTTTAACCGGGTTGAAATTCATTTATAGATTGGTTAAATGTTATGTGGACTTTATAATTATCTTGGTCCAAGTTTTTATGTGTGCTGTGTTGTATCATAAGGCAGAGACCCGTTCTTTTCCCCCTTTTCATTTTTTCCAACCCTAAAACAAAATAAAGAAAGAGAACGAAAATGGCGGCTCTTCTTTCGTTTGTTCCTCTTTCAGTAGGGCTTTGAACAAAATTGATGATGCCGACTTTAATTAGATCGATTGAGTAGATATTCGCAAATAGCTTCGATCGATCATTTCCTCGTTGCTCACTTCGGTTGTTGAATTTGGTTCTTCAAAACTAGGTGAGTGTTTTTCCCTGACATCTGTTATTCAAACTTAGTAAAGTGCTTCGGCCGTTCAATTTTGTTTTGATGTGGATGATTTCTTGTTTTCTCGTTATCACGACACCGTTGTATCTTGTGACCACCATGGCTTGATCTGCTTTTGACTTCGGTCGTATGATTTTGAGTATGAGAATCCATGACTCTGTATTATCTTCGGCCATCACCATGGCACTTATTTTGTTTTTTGGTCATTTTAAATTCGAACTGCAGGCGATTTGAACTGCAGTTGTTTGAATTCAAATATTTTGTTTTGAAAAAGCAATATATTTTATTTGTTGCACTTGCTCGATCCATTTCAATGTTGCTGGCCTTTGTCTTTTTGCTTCGGCATTTTGCCTTGTTCTTGATTGGGATGCTAGTACTGTCCAGTTTTACAGTTGTATACATGTTGCATTTTTGGGCGCACTTGGTTTGTGATTCACCTGCATGCTCTAACCTGATGGTTATATGCATATTACCTGATCATTCATGTTTAGTCTTGTTTCTTTGTTGTACGAGACTCGTACATTAGGTACTCTTGAGTCTGTATTTTGGTGTTCAATTGGTTACTATCACTGCTTCGAGCTCATATACACGTATACATATATGTGCATATATGTATATATGTTATTGAAGTGGTAACCATTTGGTTGTAATTTTCTTGAGTGATTTCCAAACTGGTTTGCAGTAATCTGTTGGTTGATGACACTTTGGTTTTACTTTGAGCTACAGTTTAAGTTTCAAGTGCATTTGTAGTTTAACTCTTGTTTCAGTTGCAAGTGATTTCCAAACTTGGTTGGATATTGATCTGTTTCATTTTGATATATTTGGTTTCAGTATGCAAGCTGATTTTGGTTAGACTATCTATTTTTTATTTTCATGTGTACCACTTGAAGCTTTGACAATTGCATTCGGGTGTGTACTGGGTCTCTAAGTTGATGGCATTTGATCCAGATTAATTTTGCTCTTTGGTCTGCATACCTAATGTGTTCACTGACTTGAGTCTTGTGGCGTTGGGTATCTTCATTTGCATTTTGTTGTTGTGTGTTAATTTGCTTGGTCGACATTTGTTCATCTAAGCTTTCACTTGAATGTGCAATATGTAGTTGTGTTGTACTGATTTGGTATTTGCTTCAATTTAGTTGGTTCACCTTGAACTTGATCTCGAGTTGGTGCCAATTGCTTTTGATTCACTGAGCTTTTGTGTATTTCACCACTGTTGTGGCGAGGCAGTGCACGCGTGCGTGTACTGCAGCCAAACGGAAGTTACATTTTAATTGACATTTCAATTGTTTGAATTGTTTCATGTGTCCAATTCAATATTTTGAAATTGTATTTTGATTTGGTTTAATTTGATTATTTCGTTGCTATCTAATTATCTACTAGATAATTAGATTATATGTTTGTTAATTTCATAATCTCAGCGACCTAGAACTTAGCGACCTAAAAGGGATTAGCGACCTAAGAGCAGGAAGCTTCGCGACCTAAGAACAGAAAGCCTTGCGACCTAACAGCAGAAAGCTTTGCGACCTAACAGCAGGAAGCTTTGCGACCTAACGGAAGGACCTCGCGACCTAAAGATAGAAAGGCTTGCGACCTAACTACGAAAAGGTTTGCGACCTAACAACAGAAGACCTTGCGACCTAAGGACTTGGGAGAAGTTTGCGACCTAAGGACTTGGGAGAACTTTGCGACCTAAGGACATAAGAAAGGTTTGCGACCTAACTACAGGAAAGGTTTGCGACCTAACTACTGAAGATGCTTGCGACCTAAAGCCTGAAGTGATCTATCAACTTAACAGCCTAACGAGCTAAAAGCAGAGAAAGGAATGTGACCTACTATAGGTCGTTCACGACCTACTACTTGCTCAGATGGAAACAAAAGCAACTCAATCAGGCTGCCTTCCCTAAGTCGCATATAGACTGCGACCTATCTTAGGTCGCTCGCGACTTACGACCTAACTTAGGTCGTACGCGACCTAAGACCTTAGAAAAATTTCCAGAATCCAAATCAGCTCCTATAAATACCCCACCACTTCCAACATCACGGGGACTTTTGGCGATTCATTTCTTCAAGCGCCGTTACTCTGTCGAAGTCTCCTCTCATTCAACAATCAAAGATCTTCAAGCATTCAAGACGCTACAACAATCTTCGAGAAGAACTCCTTACATCCAACACGGATTCGTCGAGTTTTATCATCAAAGATCGAGCTAGTAGTCAAGAGTGCTTTCGTGATCAATTTGTATTGTATTTTGAAGGATATTGTATCAAATTGTAACCGAATCAGTAATAAAAGATTATAAAGTGGACGTAGGCTCAATTACGGGCCGAACCACTATAAACCTGTTGTTCATTTACTGCTTTTCTGCTATTTTCAGCTTATATTCTGTTCCTGTACCAACGGGTGGTGCTTTCACGATTCTATTACACACACCGGGTGTTAGCGTTCACCTTTTAGCGTTAACATTTTGGTGCTTTCACTAAGAACCCAACTTAGGCGATCATCCACCGTTGCTTCGCAAAGATTCATAAAAAGAACCTCTCTTAAAAACCAGATCCGAAATAATGGTTCCTGGAAGAAGAGGTAGACCTATCAGATCCGGAAATGCTCACGAAGGGACTTCCGCTTCCCGAACAACAGACGAAGCAACTCCAACCGTTGGAGTCACCAGGGCTGAATTGGATGATGCAGTTTCTGGATTGTACCAACAGATTGAAACCCAACACGCTTTGATGATGGATAGGTTAACTGCTCTGCTCGGGGCAAATCGCCAACCAAAAAACCGTCAAACTACTCTTCCTGAAATGCCACCTTTCCAGGCTGATGGTTCTATGCCGCAACCAACTTGGCATGAACATATGCCCGGGCAAACTTCTGAGGGAAGAACTGATGCTTGTTCGGAGGTGTCTTTGAACAATAAAGAATACCTGTCCGAAATGGTTAGCCGCATCATGAAAGAGAGCATACAAAGGGAAGAGGATGAGATAGACTGGGGATTCGCGCCAAGCAGAACTCCGTTTACTGAAAGGATCCTGAGGGCGGAGTTTCCAAGGAAATTTGCACCTCCTACTATCCAAGCCTATAGGGGAACTGGTGACCCTAATCATTTCCTATACAAATACGACTGGCATATGACCGGTGCAAGAGCTTCAGACGAGATCAAGTGTCGGTACTTTCCAGTATACCTGGAAGGTGTGGCTTTACTTTGGTTCACAAAGCTTCCAGTTCGGTCTGTAGATAAGTTCTCCGACTTAACGCAAAAGTTTAAAGAACAGTTCAGATTGTATGCTTCAAAAGCTAAGGATATAATGTCACTGTCTAACCTTGAACAAGCGCCCGGAGAATCAATCAAATCTTTCTTGAGCCGTTTCAATATAGCTTTAGCCGAGGTAGAAAATGCGGAACCACGCATGATCCTGACTTATTTGATGCGAGCCATTGATAAATCAAGTAAATTTGGAATATGGCTAAAGATGAAGGAACCGAACTCACTCGATAAATTTTATAAAAAGGCCGACGAGTTCATTCGCCTTGAAAGCCTTTCTACGACATCAAAAGTGGTTGCTGCCCAAACTAATAATAACAATGTCCCATCTAATAAAAGAGAATCTGAAAGTCAGAAAAGGGAGAATGAAGGAGGAAAGAGCCAGGGAAATGAAAAGAAACCTCGCCGCTTTAATCCTTCGGATTATACTCCTTTAACCGATACACCAAGAAATATCTTTTTTGCAACAAAAGACGTTGTCAGGTATCCTAAGCCACCTGAGATGACGAGAGGTGCAAAGCGTAATGGAAAATTCTGCCAATTTCACAATCAACATGGCCATGACATTGACCAATGTCGCCAATTAAAGAATGTGATTGAAGAATTGCTGGAGTAGGGTAAACTCCAACAATACGTTAAGAGAAGCGGAGTCGCTCCAACCTCATCCACTCGGGATCAACAACGTCCTACCCTTCAATCTGATTCACTCAACAACACTGCAGTGCAAGATTTAGAAAAGCTTGTCATTAATGTTGTCACAGGAGGTCCACACCCAGCAGGCAGAAGTTGGGACGACTGCTAATGGTCCACAAAACTGCAACTGGGGCATCTTTCACTTCCTCTGGCATATAAATCCGAAGCTGCAAATCTAGCACAAATGGAAATCCAACTTGGAGATTCTGAAACAACAATAACTAGCATCCATTTTTTACTTAGTAGCATTGCTTGAATTTGTAAAAATGATAATGGATGTGTGACTTCTGCATTGTAAACCGCTGAGAAATCAGCGTGACTGAATAATGAAAAACTATGCATTCTGTGTTTTCTATTATAAAATGCCTGTTATATTTCGATGTGTAAATACTCTAAATGTATTGCTAAAATGTCGATCTAATATTGCAGGTCATTAAAGCAAAGCTCACCCATCGCAAAGCTAGGCGAGCCTTACAAATCATTTGTTAAAGCAAATACCAAGCAAAAAAAATTCCATATTCAAATCCTATACAAGAAGAACCTCACATAAAAAGTTGGCAACTTCACTGGGGCAAGCCTTCGTTAACCAGTTGTGATTGTCAATATGAACAGACATCCAGCTAGGTAACTCGCGTTTGTCCCATGAAGTTATTCAACAGTGAAGTCCACTTCTTCGGATAAGGCAATTTACTTACAAAAGGAACGAAGATATGCTTGGAAATGATAATAAAAGATCGCTAGTGGGCAGATGATGGGAGAACATGGCCAAGCAAGCACGGAAACAACCAAAAGAAATTTTTCTCCTCAATAAAAGGGCCGGTAGAACCACCAAAGGGACACCTTCCCAAGTAGAAGGAACAGGGCCCTTGATAACTGATCGTGATGCATCCGATCAGGCAGCTTGCGTCCGTCCCGTGGATCTACTCGCCCCTGAGAAGCAACCTTCCTGGCACACCAACCAACCAATGCTCCTTCCCAAAGGTCAACAAAGCCCTCTAACGAGGCACGCCAATAAATGGGAGAGCTTTCCTCAATCAAAAAGATCGGTGGGACTAACAAAAGGGGCACTGTGTTAGTTAATTGCGATCGTTTGTACAAACAAACATCCAATCAAGCAACTTGCGTTCGCCCCATGGACCCCTCCGACCATGAGAAAGTAACTTCCAGGCAATCAAAAGCCCTTTTCGGAGGCACAAGCCCTCTTCGGAGGCACAAGCCATCTTCGGAGGCACGCTTCACCATGCTTGAAGCACAAAATCAAAAGCCCTTTTCGGAGGCAAAAGCCCTCTTTGGAGGCACATTTCACCCGTTTATAAGTGCAAAATGCTTCTCTTCGGAGACCCACTTCACCAGTGATGAAATGCTAAAAAGCCCTTTTCGGAGGCACATTTCACCCGTGTAGAAGTGCAAAATGCTTCTCTTCGGAGACCCACTTCACCAGAGCTGAAATGCCAAAAATGCTTCTTTCGGAGACCAAAACTGCTTCTCCTCGGAGACCAAAGCTGCTTCTCCTCGGAGACCAAAATTGCTTCTTTTCGGAGACCAAAACTGCTTCTCCTCGGAGACCAAAGCTGCTTCTCCTCGGAGACCAAAAATGCTTCTCCTCGGAGACCAAAAATGCTTCTCTTCGGAGACCAAAACTGCTTCTCCTCAGAGACCAAAATTGCTTCTCTTCGGAGACCAAAATCGCTTCTCTTCGGAGACCAAAATCGCTTCTCTTCGGAGACCAAAATTGCTTCTCTTCGGAGACAAAAATTGCTTCTCTTCGGAGACCAAAATCACTTCTCTTCAAAACCTCTTCAGAGGCGCATTTCACCTTACTCGAAGTACCAAAAATAAGCCCCTTACTGGGGCACAAAATCAAATCCTTCTTCGGAAGCTCATTTCACTGCGTAGGAAAATTCGCTTTTAACAAATAAAAGTGATCATCCCCAAAAGTTGAAGTGTTCTCCAAAAGGAAAGAGAAAGTAAAAAACTTCTCGAAAGACGAGATATACTTTATTAAAAGCAGAATGATTCTTCCCTTAAAAGCGAAATAGTTATTCTCTGGAATAAGAGTATCAGTCTTGAAAAAGCTAGGAATATTGCAATGCACTTGCGGTATGGGGGCAATACTATACGATTCAGTTACATGAACAAAGTAATATAAAAGCAACATACCGCGAGTTCAACACAATATCATGAAAAATAGATGATGTGGAATAAATGCATTCTCAAACGCAGACAAAAAGTTTGCACAAGTAAAAAGAATCGTTTATTCCACACCAAAAATAAAAAAACAGATGCATTCTCACATACACAAGAGTTTGTACAAGTAAAATAATTGTTTTATTTAGTACTATGAAAATTCTTTACATGTGCAGATATCTCAAAAAGTAAAAGTAGGGACCGGTACCCGCACAATCCCCGGTCGATACATGCAAAAAGCAAAAGAAAGGAGTAGAAAATCTAGCTTGTTATTCCTTCTTCTCGCCACCTTTGGAGCCTTTCCCCGACCTAATGATTAGTTTTTGGAGCCGTTGTGAACGGATCGGGGCAGAAGGAGGAAAAGGCGCGGCTGGATCAACTTCTGCTTCGTCCCCAGTTGAAGCACTTCTCTTCTTCTTCCTTATGCCACGCTTCCCCTTCCTCTTTAAAGAAGATTCGCTCCCCGGAGTAGCAAGTAGGGTTGAAAGCTTCGTGTCATCATCAAGGGACTGCTCCGGGGTCTTCTCGGCATCTTCAAGGTCCTCCGCCTTCTGTTCCTGCGAAGCTGCCGGGTCATCCAGGCCTTGAAGGCCTTCGATTTTCTCTGCCTGTGATCCCGGCTGGGAAGCAGAAGGAGGAGTAACCTGTAAAGATGGAGGGACGGCAACTGAAGGAGTGGAAACTTGTGCAGTATTTGGTGCCTCCGCTGTAGAAGAAAAGAAGTTAAAATCAACATCTTCCGAAAATAGAGAAGGTATCGGTTCACCAAAGTTTAAGTAACAAGTAAGAAGGTCATCGAACTCGGTTAAATCAAATAACTGGTTCATTAGACCCGGAACTTCGCCAAAGTTACCAGGAGGAGTTGGCTTCGCAAGTTCAATTTCATATTTATCAGCCTCAGTTTCTTCCTGGCTCTTCTCTTCAATTTGGGAAAGGGGAGTCTCGGAAGTATCGAGTTTAGCTTCAGCATCTTTTGCAGCAAGTGAAGATTGAGAGCTAGAACCGATGATGTCAACATCGGTCAAAGTCGAAGTATGGACAGGGGCAGCGAAAGGTATTGTTTTTTCTAAATGCTCCTCTGCCACTGTCCCGGCTCTAGCTTCGGCAAGTTGCTCTTTGCCCCTAGTAAGCGCATCACGTGCTTCATCATCCAGATAAAGCGCTGCAAGATCTGCCTCCGCATAACCGGCAAATGTATCAAGTATGGTCTCCCAAACTTCTGCAAGTGTAATCTCATATTTGGGACCCAAGAATGAAAGGCTGCCGTGGCCCAAAACGCTGTGCATGTAGAAGTCAAATAGAGTAGAATCGATGCTAGCTTTAGTGGCATCGTGGGACTCTTCGGCCGCAACTTGTCCAACGACCGCGTCATCACGCTCCTTCTCAACTTTAAGAAGCTTAGCTTTCAGCATCTCAATCTCTGCATTTTGGGACGCAATTGTTCCCCGCAGCTCAGTATTTTCTGTGCAATATTTCTCAGTAATGTGCTGCTCAGCTGCAAGCTTCATTTTGGCGTCCCTTTGCGCAGCATGTGCATCCCGCACTTGCTTCTGAAAGACTTCTTCCTTTTGAGTGTGCGATGTAGAAGATGAGGCCAGATCTTCCTTTAGTCGCTTGACTTCAGATGCAAGCTTTGCGTTGTCGTCTGCAATGCTTGTCATCTCCGCATCATGTTGCTTACACCATTTATCCCATTCTGATTTATCATTCTCCATGGTCATCATCGCCTCAAGATTTATGTGGTTAACCCTTTGGAGTTCGTCGACAAGTTTCTGCCATTGCGACATCCTCTCGATATTAAGTCTGACCGCGTCAAGACTTTTAAGCATGTCTTGCTTATCAATCGGAACCAAATCCAAGTCAAAGCGCACTCCTTTTAGGCACCAATTTGGAAATCGGCTCTGAAGCGTTGGAGGGCCGTCTTTAACTTGATATTGTGGCCTGTTAATGATTGTTTGAATATCAGACTTCTTTAGAGGAGGAGAGCCGGCCGGAGTATCAGAAGGGATAGGAGCGTCAGTTTTTTTAGAAATTTCAGATGCGTCCTTCTCATCAAGTTTAACCCGTTTACTTCGGTCATCGGTAGCATGCTTCTTCCCTTTGTCATCATGATATTTTCTTTTATGAGAGTCATCGTCTCTCCTTCTTTGCTGCTCTTTGTAAGCACGCCTTTCTTGAGCTTTTCTAGCTACACGCTCTTCGTCAGATTCTTTGCGGGAGGGAAGATAACGTCCATAATCGTAAGAATCACGCCCTCCGTAGCGCCGAAAGTTGTCGTGGTATGAGCCGGTACGTCCCATCGAAGAATCTGAAAAACGGAAAAGAAGCAAAGTTTAGAAATTTCCAGAAAAAGAAGATAAATGCTTATAAGTGCTGGAAAATCCTAAGTGTGTGCGGCGTGCAAGCTACATGCGTCAAACTACAGACCACGCTTTAGTGTGGAAACAGAGACGACTGGCGTAGTAGGCGTCAGGGTTTGTTTTAGGGTGGAAGTCGCTTCAACAACGGGAGAAGTCACTTTCGGATTATTATCCCCGAAAAGCTCTTGAGAAGTTATCATGATATCGCTCAAGCCATCAAAAGTGTCATCACCCTGGAGCTCAGCAGACTTCTCCTTTTCAACTTCCGTATCAATTGATTTCTCAGAAACTCGAGGATTCTCTTCCTCCTCAATAATTGGGGCAAGTGCCTACTTGCTGGCTGACCCTACAACATCGATGGATTCAGAACATTTTATCAAAGCAGCCTCTACGACGGGTGCTTTTGATGCAATTTCTTCTACAGAAGTTGGGGCATTCGAGGCCTCTGCTTGAGAGCGCGAAGCAACCAACGTTTCCGCATCAGAACTAGAAATTTCATGAATCTGAGTCGATCTAGAAGGATGTAAAAGACCAAACTGGTGCAGAAATTCATCTTTCAGCAAGAATTTGGCACTCCTCTCTTCAGCATCAACGGCACTCAAAGTATCTAAAATCGACTTGTGGCTGGTATCTCGAAGAAGAGAAGGAAGTGCTGCAAAAAGAAAGAATGGGATTAAGCATTTGACGGTTCAAATTCTGAAAAATCTAGAAAACGAATCGGTAAAGGGCAATCTTACTTCCGACTCTCCAGATGGCATAAAATCCCGGAGGACAGCGAACGTAAAAGAATTGAGTCAAGAATCCATGGGCACTTTCGGGCAAGTCCAGAATTAGTTTACGGTTCCTGGCACTCCTCACAATTATGATAGAGGGGTGGTCTTTGTTCTTTGCAAATGTACACAAGAAGCGAATTTCGGCAAAAGTGGGAAAACGGTCTAACGTTCTCCTGAAAAGCACACACAATCCCAGCAGGATGGAGTATCCATTAGGGTGTAGTTGAAAGGGATAAATAGATAGCCGAAGGAGAAGTTCTCGAAGACAATCGTTAAATGGGGGAATGGCTCCACTCGAACACATCTGATGGTTCACAGCAACAAAGCCAAGAGGCGGCCTGTCAGCAGTGTCGCTTGACCTAGGAAGTAAAGCATCTGCTTCGGCAATGCCAAATTGGATGCACAATTGTCGGAAGACTTTATGACTCAGAGTGGTAGGAGTCCTTTCAGGAGGGTCGTTTAGTGGAGTAGCAATTGGAAAAGCTTCTCCGGCTATTTCCAAGTCTTCTTGTTGAGATGCCATTCTACACAAGGAACTGGACGATCAAATATTAAGGTGCACGTTTCCTAAAAAAGAGTGAAGTGTTGTGCAAAACTAATGCAATAACAAGCAAATGTAAATGAAACTAAACTAATTGATACTAGTCAGTTATAAAGTTTCAGGGCTTGATATCTTAAGTCCAAAAACAGTGTTGTGTTGATGTAAATAAATCAGCTTTAGTTGATCATTTCAATTTTGCTTTAATACTTCACTTAGATTTGTTAGTTCACAGCATTTCATTCACGAAGTTTATTTAAGCTTGATATTCTTTGTCAACTAATCTGTCGTTTGATGTGGGCAATCAATGACAGTATATTCGTCCCATTTTTCTATGAATGTTGCTTCTAGAAAGGTTATCAGCGTTAAAGTTAAGGCAATCTGAAAAGAAATACAAAGTCCAAAGCAATTCAAATTCAAAATATCAGTCAAATTCTGCTCAAAGTTCTAAGTGTTAGGTCGCTCACGACCTAACACAGGTTGCAGCGTTCTTATGTCGTGTTGTTCAGGTTAAAAGTTCAGGACTGTGAAAAATTGCCTAAGTATTAGGTCGTTCAACGACCTATTGTGGGTCAAAGGTTTCTATAAGTCACACGTTGCAACTGAATGAATTAAGATGAGGCAATTTTCTCTAAGTCCTAGGTCGTGCACAATTGTTCTTGGGTTGAAGACTCTCTAGGTCGCAAATTTTGTCAGATCGCAAGGCTTAAGTCGCTAAGCGTTCCCACGCGACCTAACTCTTAGGTCGTTTAAAGTCGGTAAGTTATTGACTTCCTCTCCAAGCAACATCATTTTGGATCCGATAACCCAATACCGCCAGTTCAAAAGAATTCATCTTCCCCTTCATTCTACCTCAACATACCGCAAATCAACTGCAAACCCCGAAGATCCATAGTAAAAGCTTTCGTACGATTGCAAATCACCACAACACATCAATTGACAAAGAAAAAAGTCATTGGAAACCACCGTTCAGAAAGCACAGTGCACAAAATTAAGCTCAGGACAGGTAACAGCGATTCATGATCGAGTAATGGTTATGGACGAATAAAGGTCGATCCACTTACCGATTATGATTGGTGAGAAAGAATCGTCAGTTGAATGAGTCGAATTTGTCTTTGGAAGCTCGAAAAATCGTTAATGGCGATGGAGGCTAAAAACAGTAAGGTGAGGAAGAAGGTGCGACCTAAACAATTTATATGAAACTGAGAATGGGAGGCGAACAGGCGTGAAGTTCTAGGTCGTTCGCGACTTAGCAAGGTTGAGTCGAAGCATACGACCTATGGCATAGTCATATGCCTCGAGGGGCAAATGTTAATTCCATAATCTCAGCGACCTAGAACTTAGCGACCTAAAAGGGATTAGCGACCTAAGAGCAGAAAGCCTTGCGACCTAACAGCAGAAAGCTTTGCGACCTAACAGCAGGAAGCTTTGCGACCTAACGGAAGGACCTCGCGACCTAAAGATAGAAAGGCTTGCGACCTAACTACGAAAAGGTTTGCGACCTAACAACAGAAGACCTTGCGACCTAAGGACTAGGGAGAAGTTTGCGACCTAAGGACTTGGGAGAACTTTGCGACCTAAGGACTTAAGAAAGGTTTGTGACCTAACTACATGAAAGGTTTGCGACCTAACTACTGAAGATGCTTGCGACCTAAAGCCTGAAGTGATCTAGCAACTTAACAGCCTAACGAGCTAAAAGCAGAGAAAGGAATGCGACCTACTATAGGTCGTTCACGACCTACTACTTGCTCAGATGGAAACAAAAGCAACTCAATCAGGCTGCCTTCCCTAAGTCGCATATGGACTGCGACCTATCTTAGGTCGCTCGCGACCTACGACCTAACTTAGGTCGTACGCGACCTAAGACCTTAGAAAAATTTCCAGAATCCAAATCAGCTCCTATAAATACCCCACCACTTCCAACATCACGGAGACTTTTGGCGATTCATTTCTTCAAGCGCCGTTACTCTGTCGAATTTCTAATTATCGTATCGATAAGTAGATTTTGTTGTTTATGTCATGTGTTAACGTGAAAAATGTACGCTAACAACCCGGTGTAATTTGTGATATAGTGAAAGCACCACCCGTTGGTACGGGAACTAAAAGTAAGCAGAGAATAGCAGAAAACAGTAAAAAGACAATAGTTTTATAGTGGTTCGGCTCAAAGTCAAGCCTACGTCCACTTAATCTCTTCTATGACTGATTTGATTACAGACTTTACAATAACTCTTTGATTACAACACAATCAAGACAAGTAATCAAAATTTTGATGCAGAAAAGCTCTTTCGATTCATGTTGAATGAACTTGATTCTTTTCGAGGATTCTTAGAAGTATTCTTTGCCTTTGAAGTGTTGAAGTCAGTAGAGAAATCAGCAGAGTCTTGGCATTTCCAAAAATTCATCCCCCCTTAAGTGCGGAGTAGGCGGGTTATTTATAGGAGAAAACTGGGTTTAGGTCGTTAGGTTTTAGGTCGTGAGCGACCTAAGAGGTTGCGAGGTAGCTTAAGTCATTGTCGACTTAATGGAACCATTCTGGGCGAGATAAAGGCTAAGAGCGACCTAGTATGAGTAGTGTTGAAGTTGTCTCGGCAAGATTAGGTCTTATGCGACCTAACAGAAGAGGCAAGGCATGCGGCTTAACTCTGGAGTTCCTTAGGTCGTTAAGTCGCTCTTCCTTTAGTTCGCTAGGTCGCTGTCTTCATTGAATCTATGGTATGCCTCTCCTTATATAGGCACAAGAATGGTGTTACTTAGCCTTGCTCTTACCCCCCCTCCCCCATTGTACCATAGAAGACTCACCTCTCATCACTTCTCCTTTACATCACACCAACTTTATGCTAATTACACTTATACCCCTCTCATGATGATATCTCTTATTCTAATAGAAGCCTTTAGGATGTTCCATGCTTTATTAAGAGGTGTCTCTGTGTTAATTATTCGCTAATGTATTTATTTGATCATTGGACAAGTGCCCATGAATCTGATTAACATATATCGATCAAAAAGCTGTTTACCGATAAACTGATTTTTGGTCATATTATTGAATTTTCGTCAAAGAATATATCTTTGTAAAAAAATTTCAAAAAAAAGTTTCTTCTCATTATTCATTAATTAAATAATGTCTATCATAGCTATAAAATCATATTTAAAACACTTAAATAAATTTCAGAAGTTTCGATATTTGAAGATAAAGCGTTTGAATTTCTTGATCGTTACAAACAAGAATAAATAAGAGGTCGAATTTAAGATGACGTCGGTAGCAAAAAACTTACTCAACATTTGTAAAGTATCCATGTTTCTTATTTTAAGGTATATTAACAAAAAAAATCCTGTTACGATCTCCATTGATCGAGCAAAGCATATATGGGTGGGTATTTGGTTATACTACTAAAGAGTATAATAATTGATATTCGCTTATGAAAAATAAATTATTGAAGAATTTCGCTAGGAATTTAATTGGCAATGTTTTAAAATTTTCGCTAAAAAGCCAATTAAATATGAGTAAATAATATGAAGATTCATGACATATATAAAATCACAAGTTTGAAATTTTACACTAGCATGACATTTCCCCAATGAATTTATAAATTGAAGTAATAAGTAAATTGGACGTCTAGAATGTCACTTACCCAAAACTACAATAACTTATATGTTAGTAAATTGAAATTTTACACTCAAAGGAATAAAAATATTTACCATTAATTTTCCCAAGTTGAATAAGTTAGTAAATAAAATACTAAGTTTAATTATAAATATTTTACACGACCGACTATATATATTCTATTGAACTATAAAGGGTTGTTAATGATTTTTACCTTATATATAATTTAAAGTATTTACTGGTTCATAAGATGTTATTTGTTATATAAGTATACAAGAATTGTTGAATAAGATATCGAAGGACGAATATGTTTTAAATTCATTGATAATGTCCTAAGTTGAGTATGTGGCCTTAATAAAAAATATAGATGATGTGGTAGACGCAAAAACTTAAGATCTGTATTGAGATTATTAGGAAGTAAAATTGGTCATTACAACCGAACATACATCATAATAAAGGGGCAAGGAATGATAAGTGGAAAAGAATATAAAAAGGAAAGAAATAATATTATAATTATGTATTTAGTATGAACTGTGTAAGAGTATAGCAAGGAGAAAACATGCTAAATGTGAAAGTGTATGTTATGCTTGAATAACACATCTTGGGATGTAAATAGAACTGATAACTAAATGGATGCACGTACATGTTTGTAAAATGATGGAAAGTGGAAATATATAACTAGATAGATGTTTCGAAGTGTATAATAAAACCCAAAAAATTTGTAATTTAAAATTTAGAAAACTAGACATTTGAATGTTTAATAAGATAATCAAATTAGTAGTTTAAATGTTTATGTTGTAAAAATGTTGAACAAAAACCACAAAGGACTGGTATAAGTGGAAGTGATGTATATGCTGGGAATGATATAAACGCGTGTACGTATAGAGTAGTCTAGAAGTTGATGGTTGTTTTGAATAAACATCGATAGAAAGAACTTTATAAATAAGACTAATGGCGTGTAAATATTGTAAAGTACTTTAGTAGGAGCTGGGTATGCTAATATTTCACGCATATTAAGTTGTCTATTTTAGTAGGGTGTGTTTTTTAAAACACATTGCCGGTAGTAGGGAATGCTAATATTTCATGCATATCCATTTTATATAATCGGCAAAATGATATTGTTAGAAATGTTATAGATTTGGTTAATGATAGAAATGCACTTAGTATGCATGCAAGAATAGTTTTATTTCTTGTTGTGAATACGAACTACCTTAATTTAATATAGATGGTTGTGTCGTGTAGTGGTTCTTTGGTACTGTAAAAATCAAAAGCCAATAATTGGTATATTCTTTTGTACTTTGTGCATCGGTCGGATGCTCAAGAATATGACAAAGTATGATATTTTGTGTACTAGGTTGATGGTATGTTCTTTAGGTAAATTGTATGGATGCAACTCTTTTATGGGGGAAGAATGTAGCAATCCATAAATTCTACACAATCAATATTAAATCAACTATGATATATTTTGATTGAAAGTTTTATTAGGTTTTGTATTCATAACCGTTGCGTAGATTTTTTTGAGATGATCGGTTTGAACTACGACTTCGTTATACTAGGTGTTATGGTTTAGTAGATATTTATTTGAGATATGCACCTCCAATTATTGATTGTCAATGTTCTAATTTTGAAAGTGTATACTCGTTTACCATAGTTGGTTTAGAGAGTTGACTTGAATTAGAGTGGTCAACGGTCCAACAAAACATTTTTACCTTCTTTTGGAAACTTACATAAAGGTATGTGTCCATTTAGAAAAATATATTTATCTATCCATGTGGATATAAGCCACAAGTGATGATGCCTTATGTTGTGAGCGTCATTCCAAACAGGCAAAGTGGAGGATTGTGGCTAGTGTGGGTAAATGGTTGCTTGGTGACTTTTTAGTTCCTACTTGTGCCTTTTGAAGCCTTGGTTAGCTTATGCTACATGTTTTCAGTTGGAACATTTCTTTTTTGTGACATGTGGCCTTTGCACATTTGGGGAATATTTTGGTTGTAATAGGAATCCTAAATGATCTACTTGTGAAAGCAAGCTCGGTTTTTCATTCAATGTATAGTGATCTTTTTGGTCGAGATTATGGGGTATGTCCCTTGTATGTCATTTTGTATTAACACATGTCATGGTGTTTATAATAGTGTTGGAAATCATCCAGCAATGTAAGCGTGTGTTTTAAACAAAGTTGTGCAGCCGCTGAGGTGTCTTCACATCACCTCTGAAATGATTGTCGTAAAAGTGGTTTGACCACTATAATACGGTTTAGTTGTGCAAAATAATAATATTTTATTTTTCCTGTCAGAAAGATAAGGAGAAAAGGTAGACTAAATTGTATAGTGAAAATATATACATACACACAAACACATATGGAACTAATCTAATGTAAAGAAATATAAATATGGTAACTTTGCCAAAAGTTAAAATATATAAATTGCAGATAAACAAATTATCTAGGTATGTATACTATAAGATGAAGATACTCCCTATAATATGATAGTTGAGTGTGTGTGTGTGTGTATATATATATATAATCTTTTCGTATTTATTTCCATATATTATGTAAAAATAATTATGTTTATTAGCAACTAAAAGTGCATTCATTGACATAGTGATAAAATTAATCTTTTTATTTCGGGAAATTAATTTCATGTGGATATTGGAAATTAATCTTCTACATTTAAAAGGTTACGTTCAAATAAACTAAAAAGCCATTTATATGTTACCTTTTTTATATTTTAACTTTAAATTTCCTCTGTCCTTCCCCTACCTATTTGATAACTATGCAATGAGAAGAAATATATATATTACGGTTATATGAGCTAAGTGTATAATAAACACACAATACGACAAACATAATCCTTCTAACTTGATTGTTGAATTTATATGTATAATTTGTTTGTATATTAGTTTCATATATTACTAGAAAGTAATTATATTTATTATCAATTAATAAGGCACATTTATTGACACAAAGAGAAATTAATCTTATTATTTTGGGAGATTAATTTCACGTAATTACTGGAATTTGGTTCTCTGCTTAAAAGGAAACTTTGGACAAGTTAAAAACATGTTCATATGTTACCCTTTTTAAATGGTAAATTTAAATTTTCTCTGCCCTTCCCCTTACAGGGGCACTCGAAAATAAATTAAGAAGGTTAAGGAGAGAGAAAGTCAACTTTTGGAGCCACTACATAATTTCTTCTCACCCTCTACCTTCTTATCCCTATATATTATTATTTCTTATCACTTTGAGACCTTCATCAAAACCATAGTCTATTCATAGCTTCCACCTCTCATTTTACTATTGCAAAGCTAAAAAGTTTTATTTAGAAAATGAAAAGGATGTTTATTCCCTATAATATTGTAATCTTATTGGTACTCATACTAAAACCATTGAGATTATCGGTTCAGTCATTACAATGTTAGATCTACATGCGGAAGCGGTAATTCAATAAAAAAATGACGCTAGGTTTTCATTCAATAATGTATACAACTAGATTTTTTGAAGCGATTTGTATGGTGATGGAAGGAAAAACGCCATTCTTCATTTAATTAAAAAATGGCTCGGTTATTCATCATTTGAGGTGAGTACTTATGTATCTTTTTTAGATAGTTTGATTTTTTATATAAATGGGATTTGTTATTTTAAATTAAGATTTTTTGCACGAACAATATTTTAAAATGTCTAAATAGAAGAAATTTGTTATTTGGTTTTATTGGACATGAGATCTATATAGTATAATTGATTTTTTTGTTGGATTTACATTATTTGTTTTTGGTAAGACATGATTTATATGTAAACAAGATTTATTACTTAAGCAACAGAATATTCATGACCAATGTTTTAGAAACTTTGCATACGAGACTTATTCTTGAATGATGATTTCATTTATCTAAAAATGTTGTTTTATTGCTTAATCTAGTTTAAATATATAAATAGATTTGATCATATCATTATTTTTTGTGATGGATTATAATAAAAAGACTAAAAATTGCCGCTAATAAGGAGAGTAACTTAGTCATAGATTTCCACAACAAAATAATGGTGTATGTTAAGTGATTTTGGTGTGTAAATTGAATTTGCCTATCATAAATTATGAAAGAATAACATACTACATTGGACATAAAGTTATAACGCCTATTACATGTTCATGACTTGATTACTACTGTTATAGACCTGCCAATTCATAGACGATCACCATATATTATCATTTGAATCAGTAATCACTTTTTATTGTTATTACGTGATGGTATACATATGGTTATTGAGTTTTACCAAATAATTCTGCTTTTGTTTGTTGGTATAATAGATAGTTCTTATCATTGCGTGATGTGTGACTATAATAATTTTTGCTTTTGCCCCATTGCATGTGAAACAAATAGTAGTATAATGATGCTTTTTACGTCAATTGGAAAAAATAAACTCCACCATTTATTCTGCAAGTATAAATTTTGAAGCAAGGAAGTTCATTAGATGTTTTTCTTCCTATGTGATATGACACCAAAATAATAGGTCTAAGATACATTTCTAATATATTTGGTGAGTTAATGAAATAATATTGAGAACAATTCACATATATTTAGCTTCCTTAGTTTACCTCCAAATTTGTTAACCATGCATAAAATTTCACAATGTGGTTAAAATCTTAAATATACTCAGATACATATATAGTGCCCCTCTATGTGCATAGTATATTTTTTCTCTTTTATGTTGGCTTGATTTTTAGTAAATGGACTTTAGGTTCATTTGAGATATTCATTTGTACTCATTTAAGAAATTCATATGCGGAAAATAAGAATTATTAAATTGAACATTAATTTTCCATGCACAACAAATTTCAGACGATTATCCAAATAGACGGATAATAGTTAAACCATATTTTGCAAATACATACGTACAAATTTACCGAGCATCACCAAGACAAATGTTAGGATAAATAACTAAGGAATTTAGAATTATTAAAGAATATGTTTAGTAATATTTTAACAATTTAGTTAGCTTGTTGATTCCCTGTTTGTGTGTGTAGTAAATAAATGATTGTAGCTATCATTTCAAGTATAAGTTTTCATATAACATTTTGTTAATCAATCACATTATTGCATCCAACAATGTTATAATGATTAGTTAATGGTTGGTTAAAACTTACGGTAATTGGCTAAAACTTTAATAATTTAGTATGGTCAATCATAATATTCAAATTATGAGTTATATTACTAATTTTAAGGGAAATCTATCTTATAGGTTGATGATGAGGTAATATATCAATTAAAATAATAAAGTTGTTATATTGCACATGTTGGTGTGGATATGGTGTCAAGGAAGGAGATAGATATGTTGACCATATTAAGTTGGGGATGTGGATGGATATGATGTTGGATATTTAGATGGGAGAAATTGAAATGGAGGTGGATATTGTGGAGGTGGTCCTGGAGATGGATTTGATATGGTGCGTGGAGAGGAGATGGAGTATTGGACTATATGGAGGAGGAAGAGTGGATGCATATGTAGGTGGGTATGTTGGGGGAAGTGGTTGAGATAGATTTGGACATTGAGAGTTTGAGAATTTGGTGATTGAGGTTTATATAATGATAATTGATATGGAGATAGAATTTATATGGTTGATAAGGAGGTGATATATATAGAAGTGAACACAATGAATTGTCCAATGTTGGATTCATGCTAATTATGCTTAGGTAACAAACACGTATCCAATTTTTAGAAACTTCTGTACGTATTTTTAATCTTTATTACATTTGAACTTGAAAATGATAAAAAATAAAGAGTTTTGGAAGCTTAGATTGATCCCCAAAGTAAATCACTTGAGTTTCTAATGCACGGTTAAGTGTACCAATGCCAACCCATTGATAAAAGTAACAAAGAAAACAAAACTATCCATGTTGTAGAAATCCTATATGGAAAGTATGAATTTCTTTACTATTTGACCAGAAGGTTCGTGTCGGTTCACTCACCAAAGTATCAGTCCCTTAAGTAAGACACTTTAGGAAACATTATAAGTCTATAGGACTCTTTATTTTCTTTATCACTGTTGAGTCAAGATTTTTATAGAGTTTTGATTTCCGACAAAGGGATAAGCCGTGATCGACAAAAAGAAGTTATTCATTGTTTTAAAGAGACACAAAGAGCTCCATACATTAGAGGTTGATTATTTGGTATGTTAGTAGTGTTATTTATGTTAAAATCTATCCTCAAATAATCTCATACCTTCAATCTTTGAATATAAATGTATATATGTATGAGTGCACATTAACTGTGCAGTCTGGGCTAAACCGGTCGACCGGTTTAAAACAAGGCGGTCGACCGTTTCTGCCCAGAATGCACAGATAATGTGCACAAGTGTACATAACGTATATATATTCAAATTCCTGTCTACTGGTTCATTTTTGACCTGTCGACCGTTTTCAAACAGAGAGCAACCTTTCGTATAGACACTTCCTTTTCTTCAACGGTTGCTTCTCTTTCTCTTCACCAATGATCATGACCTTTGTTTGTATCTTTTCACAAAGGGTTACAACTGTTTATTTCTTATATAAACATCATGAAATCATTATTCCAAATAACCTATTCTATTATTCTAATCTCTATTCTATTGATCTCTGTCTTGAACTCTCAAACATTTCAATTGCTTATTGAATCATTGAAATTATTTCATATCTTTTGATTCAATTAAGTAATAAACTTCCTTCAATCGTCACAAACATCATTCACATACTTTGAGGATAAGATTATAGGAAGGGTATACTACAAGTGACAAATCAGTGTTATCAAGAGCACAAGTTGTCAACGGCAATTGTATTTGTTTTTGTTGAAGTCCTCGGTGTTGTAAGAGGCACGAAATCCCGTTCGGCTATTCGGGTGTTGTAAACCTGTTCCTCCGGGTGAAGCGAGGTAGTTGGTTGTGAAAATCCAGATAGGAGTCTGGGACTGGACGTAGGACGGGAGGTCCGAACCAGTATAATAATCCCTGGTGTGATTTTTACAGTTTACTGCATTTACTATTCTATATCTGTGAATTGCTATATAGCTAGTTTATTGAATATTTACTTGTATAGCAATTGTAAATAACATTCCGCATATATTGTTAGTCCATATTACACGATCCACAATTAGTGTGCACAAGCATACACACTTTCATTTGGTATCGGAGCGCGGTTATCATATAACCGTAACATCGTTATTTGATATATTCTTGTAATATGGCAAATAACGCAAGCACTAGCACTAACACTTACACGGAAGGTCAATCAACACAAAGACCTCCATTCTTTAATGGTCTCAACTATAGCTATTGGGCAACACGTATGTCATATTTTATGCAATCAAATAGCTATGATGCTTGGAATGCTACTCAAAAAGAAATAGTAAATCCAACAACTGAATATTCAGAATGGACAACGGCTGAGAAAACGGCAGCAGCCGTAAATGCAAAGGCAATAAATATGTTGTTTTGTGCATTAGACCAAAATGAATATAACCGTGTTAGTATCTGCACTACTGCATATCAAAATTGGCAAACGCTGAAAACCACTCATGAAGGTACTAACAAGGTTAAACAAGCCAAAATAGCCATGCTGAAGAGTCAGTTTCAAAATTTCAAAATGAAACCAAATGAGACAATCAATGATATGTATTCAAGGTTTCAAACTATTCATCATGCACTTATCGGATTAGGGAAAAAATATTCAGATTTTGATGTTGTTTCAACAGTCCTACATTCTCTGACTAGTGAATGGGAAGGAAAAGTATTAGCAATTGAAGAAGCTAATGACCTTTCCATCATGAAGCCAGATGAATTGATAGGAAATTTAATGTCCTATGAAGCAAATTTGCAGACTAGAAAAGAACAGAAAGAAGAAAAGAAAAATGTAGCATTTCATGCTGAGAAAGATGAAAATGAATCAGATTCTGAAGATGAAGATCTAGCATTCATTGCAAAAGGATTCAAAAAATTCCTAAAATATCGAAAAGCCAGTCGTTACAACAAAAGGAAACCTGGATCAAACAAACCATCTTCATCAACTATAGAATGTTTCAACTGTCACAAAAAGGGGCACATGCAGAAGGATTGTCCAGAACAGAAGAAGAAGTCAGAAAATGATAAATTCAAACATAAGAAGGACAAGTCAAAGAAACGAGCCTTCTCAGTAACATGGGATGATTCAAACTCATCTTCATCAGAAAGTGAAAGTGATTCGGAGAATGAACAAGCTAATGTTTGTTTTATGACAACAGAAGATGAGGTACAAATTCCTACATTTGATGAATTACTTGATATTAATTATGAATTGATAGTCAAATATAAAGACATAAAATGTCAATTAAAAGTAGCCAAAGCAGATTTGAGTAGAGCAGAGTTTGAACGAGATATGTTAAAAGACGAGAAGAAAATATTAGAAGAAGAACTTGAAAAACTTCAAGAATCATCATCTAATGTTGACTCTCAATTATCTCTTTTGAGTCAAGAAATTGAAACTCAAAAAGAGAAAAATGATGCTCTCACTACTGAAAATCATGAGTTTAAGGCAAAAGTCAAAAATCTGGACCTAGAAAAGGCGAGCTTACAAACTAAGTTAGATGACATAACTCAAAATGTTTCTAACTTTAACAAAGGTCGAGAAAATTTGACAAAAATCATTGAAAGTTCACAATCTGTTTCAAATAAACAAGGTTTGGGATATAGGAAACAAGAAACCAAGAAACATCTTGGTAATGAAAGGAAAAAGAAAGTAAAAAGACTAAAGCTAAGAAAAATCTTAGTTTATTATATTCCAAACCAAAACCAGTTGTGAAATTTCAGATGAAAAATGTCAAGACTATCAAAATATGGGTTCCTAAAACAAATAACAATTTGATTAGGAATAAATATATTCAGAATTTCATGAATACTGTGCATCTTAATACTAATTATATATATAAAGGGGATACCGGACCCGTATGGGTTTGGATTCCTAAGATCTAACTCTTAGGACCCCATAAAAAGTGGGTACCATGGACTTAATTTTATTTTTTGCAGGTACCACTTAAGAAAAGAGGAAAGTGGATATTCTGGTTGAAACATTCCTATATTATTCCATTATCTATTACTCCGTTTTGTCGATGACAAAGGGGGAGAAAGAGCTAATAATTATTTGCAGGAATATATATATATATATAAAAAGAATACAGACAAAATCTCAGGGAGATCACATATTCAGGGGGAGATTCAGAACTTCAGATATATGTTGTCATCAATCAAAAAGGGGGAGAATGTTGAGTCAAGATTTTTATAGAGTTTTGATTTCCGACAAAGGGATAAGCCGTGATCGACAAAAAGAAGTTATTCATTGTTTTAAAGAGACACAAAGAGCTCCATACATTAGAGGTTGATTATTTGGTATGTTAGTAGTGTTATTTATGTTAAAATCTATCCTCAAATAATCTCATACCTTCAATCTTTGAATATAAATGTATATATGTATGAGTGCACATTAACTGTGCAGTCTGGGCTAAACCGGTCGACCGGTTTAAAACAAGGCGGTCGACCGTTTCTGCCCAGAATGCACAGATAACGTGCACAAGTGTACATAACGTATATATATTCAAATTCCTGTCTACTGGTCCATTTTTGACCTGTCGACCATTTTCAAACAGAGAGCAACCTTTCGTATAGACACTTCCTTTTCTTCAACGGTTGCTTCTCTTTCTCTTCACCAATGATCATGACCTTTGTTTGTATCTTTTCACAAAGGGTTACAACTGTTTATTTCTTATATAAACATCATGAAATCATTATTCCAAATAACCTATTCTATTATTCTAATCTCTATTCTATTGATCTCTGTCTTGAACTCTCAAACATTTCAATTGCTTATTGAATCATTGAAATTATTTCATATCTTTTGATTCAATTAAGTAATATACTTCCTTCAATCTTCACAAACATCATTCACATACTTTGAGGATAATATTATAGGAAGGGTATACTACAAGTGACAAATCAGTGTTATCAAGAGCACAAGTTGTCAACGGCAATTGTATTTGTTTTTGTTGAAGTCCTCGGTGTTGTAAGAGGCACGAAATCCCGTTCGGCTGTTCGGGTGTTGTAAACCTGTTCCTCCGGGTGAAGCGAGGTAGTTGGTTGTGAAAATCCAGATAGGAGTCTGGGACTGGACGTAGGACGGGAGGTCCGAACCAGTATAAAAATCCCTGGTGTGATTTTTACATTTTACTGCATTTACTATTCTATATCTGTGAATTGCTATATAGCTAGTTTATTGAATATTTACTTGTATAGCAATTGTAAATAACATTCCGCATATATTGTTAGTCCATATTACACGATCCACAATTAGTGTGCACAAGCATACACACTTTCAATCACTTCCCAAATCAGATGCAAATGAAGATTATAAAATATTTATCTAATTTTATAAATGTCAAACAAGTGTTTGTTACCATAATGTACTTAGAATGACTCTATCATTGCAAAGTCCACCGTATCCACTACCATATACATCGCCTCCTCCTCCAGTATATACATTTACTTCTCCATAACAAATATTGCACTATCAATATTCGTTTCTATAGCCTCCTCCTTAACCATGTCCAAGTTCATCTCAATCAACTACTCACACATATCCACCTCCATATCCATCCACTCCCCTTCCCCACGTAGTTCAAAATCTCCATCTCTACCCCACACAACATATCAATATCCATCTCCACAATGTCCATACCTACAATGTTAAAGTCTAATTCAATCAGCTACACGACAATATCTTCTTTCCTATCCATCTGCTCCAACTCATTCATATTGTCCAACATATCCATATCTTACCCACATACCATATCCACAACAATATGTGCAACATTAAAACTAACCTATTTTTAAAATAATAAATATTCGTGTAATCATCCGACAATATATTTTTTCCCTCAAAATTTGTTATATATTTTATGACTTCCTTACTATGATTAAACCATGCTAAACTATTTGTGTTTTAGCAAGTTTTCATATGCTTTCACCAAAAATTAATAAGTTCTTATAACTTTTTTGGGTGTGGAAATATGATTGATTGAAAAAATGTTGCATGACAACTTATAGTTGAAATGATTTTGAAAATCATTTATTTATTTCATAGACAAAAAAGGGATCAACAAATTTATCAAATTTTAAAATATTACAAAAGATATTCTTCATTCATTTTAATCCTTGTTTTCTATTAATCTCAATAAGTGTCCTCTTATGCTTAATTCTATCGTTATGTGCTTAGGACATTTGTCTAAACGATAATCCATCTATCCAGATGATCATATGAAATTTGTAATGAATGGAAAATTAAATCAACAATCTAAAATATATTTGAAAATTCATATTATCCACATATAAACTTGTTATGAGGGTTCAAAGAGATGTCTCAAATGAAAGCATAGTCCAAGCACCAAAAATCAAGAACCTTAAAAGAAAATAAGAAATATATATAATGTACATAGAGGAACATTGTATATGTAACGAAATACAAACACACACATACAAACACACGCACACAATGTATGCACATAAGTACTATTTATGTGCATACATTGTATGTGTTTCTATGTGTGCGTGTGTAACGACCCAGAATTTCCGTCATTTGAAATTTGTATATTTAATTAATTTTAAATATTAATAAGAAAGACTTGGAAGTCGAATTTATTTAATTTCGATATAGTGATTTGATTGGGCGATTAAATTATTAATTTAATACTTGAAATTGGGTAAATAATTGAAATTTGAATTAAATGTGTATAAAAATGGTTTATAAAGTTATATTAAATCATATTGGAGGTAGAAAGATGTTTGTGAACTTTTAAAATTGAATTAAAAGTTAATTTGTGAAAATTGAATATTTTAATATTTAATTGACGAGTGAAAATGACCATTTTTCAAACAGTCTCGGATTTCGACAAAACAAGTTTCATTGGATCCGTAATGTTAAATTATTGTAAGGTTTCAAATTTCGTGTCAATCGGATTTACAGTTTGTCCGGGGCAAGCTAAAACGCATCGAAATCGGTTTAAATCGATTTGATTTAAATTTGATCGTTTATTTCCGTAACTCTCACATACGATTGAATTGGCCTCCGAAACTCATTCCATTGTGTTCGGAACATGGGGTAAACCTTAGAAACGCCAGCCGGCACGCTCGATTTGGAGTTCGGAAAATTTTCGATGAATAGTGTTTTGAGAATTTTGTATAAAATGACCCCTATTTTCACATTTGCATTCAGAAGCCCTAGCTAGGGTTGTTGCCGCCATTTTAAGTTTCGATGGCCAGAAACGTCCCACCTTCTCCTCCAATTATCTTCCAATCCACAAACAATTACGACAAACGCTCAACTGCAAAGTCGAAGAACATCACGAGATCTTTCGATCCATACAGAGATGATCGAAAATAGAGCGATGTGGAGGAAGAAAAAATGCCGCGTTCTCCACATGTTAACGGTTGTGTGAGAATTAGAGGGGGAGAGGAGGGGTTTTTAAAGGTCAAGCAAGGTGAAAGGAAGGAACCAGTGTTGTTTCTAAGTCGAGGGTGGTCATAGTAGCCTTTAGTTTGAGTCGGTGCTTGTTAGAATGTGAGATATCTCACATAAAAATAGGTTTAAATGAGGTTGTTCATTGTTAACGGTAAAAAGTGAACGCTAACACCCGGTGTGTGTAATAGAATTGCGAAAGCACCACCCGTTGGTACGGGAACAGAATATAAGCTGAAAATAGCAGAAAAGCAGTAAATGAACAACAGATTTATAGTGGTTCGGCCCGTAATTGAGCCTACGTCCACTTTATAGTCTTTTATTGCTGATTCGGTTACAATTTGATACAATATCCTTCAAAATAAAATACAACTTGATCATGAAAGCACTCTAGACTACTAGCTCGATCTTCGATGACAAAACTCGACGAATCCGTGTTGGATATAAGAAGCTCTTCTCGAAGATTGTTGTTGTGTCTCGAATGCTTGAAGATCTTTGATTGCTGAATGAGAAGAGGCTTCGACAGCGTAACGGCGCTTGGAGAAATGAATGGCCAAAAGTCCCCTCAGTGTTGGAAGTGATGGGGTATTTATAGGAGCTGATTTCTGGTCAGGAATTTTGCCTAAGTCTTAGGTCGCGTACGACCTTAGTTAAGTCGTAGGTCGCGAGCGACCTAAGCTAGGTCGCTATCCCCTTGCGGCTTCAGAAGTTAGCTGGTAAAGCTGTGCTTAGCTTCATTTGATCAAGTAGTAGGTCGCAAGCGAGTTAAAGAATTGCCGTGGGAGCTCTAGGTCGTAGGGCGTTGAACATGCTTTAACAGTTAGGTCGCTAACCTCTTTAGGTCGTCAAGTCCCTTAGGTCGCTAATTACCTTAGGTTGTTGAGTTCCATAGGTCGCAATCCTTTCTGTTGCTAGGTCGCAAGGCTTCTGCTCTTAGGTCGCGAAGCTTTCTGGATCTTAGGTCGCAAAGTCTCTTAAGTCCTTAGGTCGCAAAGCTTCCTTACAGTTAGGTCGCGAAGTCCTTCTGGATCTTAGGTCGCAAGCTTTCCTGAAACCTTAGGTCGTGGACTTCCTTAGGTCGCAACTTCCTTAGGTCGTAGCTTCCTTAGGTCGTAGCTTCCTTAGGTCGTAGGTCGCTGGGCTACTTCAATGAGTTAGGTTCTGACATTCTTAGGTCGCGTCTTTCTTATGTCGTGACGTTCCTGTAGCTTAGGTTGTAGCCTCACTAAGTCGCAGAATTCCCTAGGTCGTGACTTCGTTAGGTCGCAAACTTCTCTTAGGTCGCGAAGTTTTAGGTCGCTGAAATAAAGGGATTAACATTCATGTTGTAATAATTTATATTAACTTATTTTTGTACATTCCTTGTTTGGATTTTATTCCCACTCGAAAGCGGGAGGAATAAGTAACCATTGTTTTATAGGAGACTAAAGCAAAGAAAAGGAAGTCGTAGTGTGCTCGTAGCGAATAGGCCACTATGGAATCACTTCAAAGAATAGAATTTTTGAGGGATGCAAAAGGGTTCCTTTCCATGTCGATTGTTATTTACAATTATTATTACTCTGAAATAACATGTGACTGTTGCTTAGTTATGGTCAATCTAATTTTTGGTTTTATTATGACATTAAAATCCTGTGTTTGCTTTTAAGAGATTTACCACTTGTTTTCTAAATGTATTTTGAAACATTTTCCGAACTTTAATATTGTTTTCAAACCTTTTACAAAGGAATTAAAGTGGTTTAAAATATAAAAAGAAAATGGAGTTTAAAGTAATATGATTAACAAAACAATTTTTAAATGCTGTTATGGTCCATAGCTGTAACAACCCGTATATTTGGACCATTTAAATTGACAATAATCCACACATGTCAACTTAAATAGTACAAAATACGAATCATTAATGGAGTATATGTATATAAATGAGAATCATCACAGAATCACAAAAAATATAACATAACAGAATAGTGCAGCGGAATTACAACAATGTCATAATAGTAGTTCATGAAGCTACTAAGTAAATACAACAATGTCTCAAATAAAAGAAATACAACAACATAGATGTCCAAATAGTCCAAATGGAAAGAACAATACTGATAAAGATAAGATAGTCTTCAAGTCTTCAGCTCCAAGTAAGCAGCAACAGCAATCCTTAGTCTGATCCGAGCATATGCACAAGCAAACACTCGAATCAGGACATATATTCTTATACAGATAATATGGTTCAAAATTTGAAATAACAATAACTCAAAGATGATTGGAATAAGCATCTTTCAGGATCCGATAAACTATCTATACATAGTAGAGTACGATAAATAGATAATGTCTATCAGTAATAATAAAGATATCAAAATAGTGTTAAGTCATGGCCAATTCCACCCTTAACACATTTTTATTCCCAACAGCATATACAAGACCTTAGTTTCCCCAAAACCGGAAGTCACCAGAGGGCAATCCATATACTAAAGGTACAAATCAAAATCGTAGTGGTCGCGCATAAATGGAATACAAGTATGACAAGGCACATGAGGCTATACCCATGGTAGTGATACTACCGTTCGCCTGATCCGGACTGGTGAGAACGCAACGCCGCAGCGCCCACAACACCGTGAAACAACACTCCCAAAATCAAGGGTGCGCACCAATCAATCACAAAGTAAAAGAATAGTTTACGAAGAAGTGTGTCCACTTGAGGTAGCTAATCCTCCATTGGCCCGGCACAGCTCCTGTTTTAGTCATTTCCAATTTGACACAAGTGTCAAGGCTATCCATTATCGTTCACTTTCTTCAATCATCAACGTTCGTCAATCCAACCACTTCATTCTGGATCATCACTTCGCGTATAGTTATTAAAGTGGTTTCCGATTTAGACAGTGAGTATGTCCCAAACCGATTCCGGTTCCTTTAATAACCTTCGTGATTATAACACCGATTGGTCGTTAATATATTTCAAAACCAAAAAAATTTCAATTTCAATTAGAGTTCGTAAATCGACAATTCGTTAGTCTTTCGAAATCAATTTCCAAAATTACGTTTCAAACTTTCCAATTTCAATTTCAACATTTCTAAAATTCAATTTCAAAGTTTCAATTAAAACAATTCAAATATTCATTGCATTTTGTATATAAGTTCATTCCAAAATCATTTAACTAAATTTAACGTTCAAAACGATTTAAATCAATTATCGCTTTCATTCGATATTCATTAAATAAATTTATCCTTAAACAATTTCAATTAAACTCCCAATTCATTACGTTACGTCTTTAGTTCGATTTCATTATCAAAGTTTACAACTTATCTACAATTTCATTTGTCCAATCCAATTCTTTAAATTACAAGTCTTTCATTTGTTTTGACAAAATGCAATCTATTTCTTATCAGAGAAATTCCTTTCAATTTCAAAACTTAGTTAAAACTTAGTTTCACTTGTTCAATAATTCAATTTCTCTAAATAAAGATATTCAATTCAATTTAATTTGGAATTCGATCTCATCACAATTTTCAATAATTTCGAATCTTAATTATTAATTATTCCAAACTCATTCATTAATAATTCCAAACTTAATTGTTAATAAATTCAAAATTTAATTATTAATTATTTCAAACTTCGTTATTAATAATTTCACAACTTAACTATTAATAATTTCAAAAGTTAATTATTAATAAATTTCAAAACTTACTTATTAATAATTTTCAATAATCAAGCAATAGCATCCATTCACAACAATTCAACAATTTTCAATAATCCCGAAATAATCGTATTAATTCGCGTTTGTTATTTACGTGAATTAATATAACTATTTCTAGAATCTACCCTATCATTTCAAGTAGATTAAAGATTATTACGTTACGGTTTCACTTAGTCATTCAATTGCAATTTCAATTCAAAGACTACAAAATCTACGTTCACAGGTTCAAGGGTTACTTATCAAATTCTACGACAATTATAAATTAAGTGATCAAGTTTGACTAATCTTAATTTAATATATAAAAGGTGTCAGGTTTACAAATCCAATTCGACAAATATAATCCGTTTAATTTGTTAACTATCTAATGTCAAGTTTACTTACAAATTTATATCACTTAACAACAATTCACATCCAATTCATCATCACGTAACAAACAAATTATCAATACAAACTAACATAAGAATATATGTCGTGAAAATTTATTTCACCTTTCGTGGATAAAGAAATTGACCCAAAACAAGAAGAAGCACGAAAGAAGCGAGAAAGAGTCGGTACAGCACGAACAACGGACACTGTAATATCGACAAAAGAGAACGATATTAATACAATGAACGTTTGTATATAATTTATAAATTTATAGAAATGCGCTTACCGAAGACGGAGAAAAGAACAAAAGCTGAAGATCGGTGCTTCCGCAAAAGAAACTCAGTCGGTTGCTTCTGCACACAACGAAAAAGAAAAGTTGGTTACTATTTGGCAACCAAAATAGATGTTGTCGAAAATATTCTACTGCAAAATCAACGTTATTTATACATTCCAGTTTCGGTTTTTTTTTATAACATGGCCGTACTCATTAAACCCAGCACTCTTCAACAGTGTATACATCAACGCACACACACTAAGCACATGCAGTTACAAATTTGAAATTCCACTACTCTAAACACAACCTGAGACTTCGTTTATCAAAATAGCACATGCCTGCATTATAAATTTGAAACCCCAACCCACTCATGCAAGAAATAAATATTCAGGCACATTCCATTTTAATCTACTTCCCCTCTCTCCCCTACTCCAACTTCCATACCTACACACAGAACATAATCTCCCCACCTATTATTCTTTTCTGTGCCATACTCACACCCAATTCTCTTTTGCATTTTTACGCAGGGATTCATTTCAAAAACTTGGACGCAAGCACAAAATTTTATTCCTATGTATGCACACAACTTGAACACATTTTTCCGTTTTTTTAATGCAACCTCCACCCATGCTGTATAAATCTCATGCTATACATACATGCACGCATGAATCTCCCAAGACACAGCACGCACACAACACATATAAAACAATAAAACACGCTGGACGCATGCACTGATGGAATTTGAAGGTGTATCGGCCAGAAAAGCATGTCGCGCGACTCTGCGCATGGTGGAAATGGAAAAAGGTAGTGCTCGGAGATAAAGTCGGGATGAGGAACATAGGGTTTTGGACTTGGCAGTGGGTTTGAATATTGGATGCGGGTGGTGACAGGTCGGTGGTCGGCATCGGTGACTGGGTGGCGATTGGCGTGAGTAGGCTGTGTGGGCTGGAGGGTGGCGCGGAGGCAGTGGATGTGGTGGGTGAGGGAGGCGAAGGTGGTTGGCTGCATGGTGGAAGGAGGCAGTGGGTTAGGGGTTGCTGGTGCTGGGCGAGTGTGGTGACGTGTTGAGGTGGATAAGGGAAAAGACAGGTGTATCATTTCTTTTAGCAAAGTATGAGAGGAACAAAAGAAAGAAGAAGAGAAAGAAAAGGGAGAACGCTATCTGGTGATTGCAGATTGGAGAAATGATGAAATGAGAATGGGCAGTTAATAAGAAAGAAGGGTTATCTCATTCTTTAAATTCCAATTTCGTGAACGTAAACTTTTATGGAAACGAGGGGCCACGCACATTTCCAAGTTAAACCTCTCACCTTCCAACTACCCCATAAATCCATCAGCTGACTTTATTTTCAACTTATTTTTTATAAACGGGTTAAAGATTTTGGATTGCAATTTTGTACCCGGACCGTACGGAGCGATTAAATTAACGCGACGGATGATGTCGGACTTCGATTCGCCCAAATAAATATACCGTTATGATCAGTGTGATGATGCGCTTCCAACGGTACACAGATTATTGCGATACGATGATTTTATAAAATTTGAATTTACGCCGCTAAAATTGTACGCTATGCAAAATGATTTAACCGGAGCAGGCGATTACAGTTTTAAACGAAACGAATTATAAAATCTTGATCAGAATAATTTTTACAACATAACTGTGTAAAAATATTTGGATTTGGAAGATAAATTTTACGCAGCTTTGTATGGACTGATATATAGTAAAACGCGAACGGATTTTACTATAATATTTTTCAACGAAACTTTTTCTATGTCCATATCTAACTAGACGTATGTCATAAATAAAGTTTGGGCGTAAATTGAGATCGTTATAAATTCAAAATTTTTATTGAAACGTTGAATTTAAAATTTTAAATTGGGTCGAAAATTAGGGTCGTTACAATCTCCCCCACTCAAAACTTTTCGTCCTCGAAAAGGAACGAGACGAGTGAAGTAGAAATGAAATAAGTAGAAAAGTCAAGATACATTTCGAGAATTTTGAATAATACCTGAAATTAATAGTTCGGGGTTTGAATCCCGAATACTATCCTCAGTTTCCCATGTGCAATCTCGCTCATCTGCACTCCACTATACTTTGACGAGATTTACCGACTTCCTTCTGAGTTGCTTTGTCTCACGATCGACTATCCGAAGTGGCTTTCACTCAATAGTCAAGTCTGGCTCAATAACTATCTCTTCCAACTGGGCAGTAGGGATGGTCATAGATGGATCGTGTACAACCTTGCGAAGATGTGAGACTTGGAACACGTTGTGCACACCGGCGAACTTTTCTGGTAATGCAACTCTATAAGCTAATGTTCCAACTCTTTCTGTAATCTCAAACGGACCAACAAATCTGGGAGCTAGCTTTCCCTTCCTTCCAAATCGAACAATATTCTTCAAAGGCGACACTTTCAGAAATACTTTGTCTCCGACACTGAATTCGAGATCTCTTCTCCTTTTGTCAGCGTAGCTCTTCTGTCTATCCTATGTCGTCTTTATCTTCTCCCTGATTTCTTCGACTTTTTCAGAAGCTTCCATAATCATTTCTGGTCCAAGCACTAATCGATCTCCAGACTCAATCCAACAAGCTGGCGATTTGCACGGCCGTCCATATAAGGCTTCGAACGGTGCCATACCAATGCTTGCCTGGTTTATAAAGGATAATTAATTCAAATTCAAATATACTTATTCAAATTTGAAATTCAAATTCTTTACCTGGTAACTATTATTATAAGTGAATTCAACTAAGTGCAGATGGTCTTCCCAAGATCCACCAAAGTCAATAATACAAGCTCGGAGAAGATCTTCCAAAATCTGATTCACCCTCTCATTTTGGCCATCTGTCTGAGGATGATATGCTGTGCTCAGATTCATTTTGGTGCCCAAAGTATCCTGAAATGCCTTCCATAATTTACTGGTGAAAATAGGATCTCGATCGCATACAATACTAGATGGTACACCATGAAGTTTAACAACTTCTCTCATGTATATTTCGGCCAAACTCGAAGCTGTACGAGTGGTCTTGACTGGAATATAGTGAGCGGACTTCGTCAGTCTGTCGACAATCACCCATATGCTTTCGTTACCCTTTCTAGTCCTTGGCAGCCCATCAACAAAGTCCATAGAAATCTGCTCCCATTTCCAACCTGGAATCTCTAGAGGTTGAAGCAATCATGCTGTCTTTCTGTGATCAGCTTTAACTTGTTGGCAAGTGGTGCACCTGCTAACATAGGTAGAAATATCGCGCTTCATCCCACTCCACCAATATAACTTCTTCATATTTTGGTACATCTTAGTGACACCGAGATGAAACGAAAGCGAAGATTTATGATTTTCTCTCAGCACTTCCTCTCTAAGACCATCAACAATAGGAACACAGATACGATCATCAATTCTCAAGACTCCATTACTATCAACATGTGCACCCACTTTATTATCAGCATTTTCAACTCTACCAAGAACTATTTCTTTGATGCGATAAAGCAAAGTGTCCTCGTATTGTTTGGCTATAATACGATCCATAAGAGCTGGGGAGACGGAAAGCTGGAATAACATTCCTTCAACAAGATTACAACATATCATAGCTTGGTTTTTGCTCAAATCATCGGCTACGGCATTTGCTTTCCCCGGAGTGTAGTTAATATCAAGATCATATGCAGCTAGAAATTCGAGCCATCGGACTTGTCTCTGATTCAAATCCTTTTGCTAGAAGATATATCTCAATGACTTATGGTCAGTGAATAACTCGAATTTTGTTCCCAATAAATAGTTCCTCCATAGCTTAAGAGCAAATACAACCGCAAGAAGCTCTAAATCGTGGGTTGCGTAGTTTGTTTCATGGGTCTTTAACTGACGACCAGCATAGGCAATAACCTTTCCTTTCTGCATTAAGACTGCACCAAGTCCATCTCGACAGGCATCTGTATAGACGGTCAATCCTTCGCTACCATCAATAACTGTAAGAACTGGGGCAGAGGTCAACTTTCGCTTCATCTCATTGAAAGCTGCTTCGCACTTTTCGCTCCAAATAAATTTCACATTCTTTCTGGTCAGTGCGGTAAGTGGTGCGGCAATACGGGCAAAGTTTTCTATAAATCTGCGGTAATAGCCGGCCAAACCCAAGAAACTGCGGATGTCTTTAGGAGTTTTGGGAGTCTCCCAATCCTGCAAATTCCAAAGATTCGAATTAAGAAAAGATAAGTTGTTTTTTAATAGAATTTGACGAGTAAGAATAGAACTTACATTGATTACGACGATCTTAGCTGGATCGACCGAAATCCCATTCTCTGAAACAATATGGCCAAGAAATCGAACTTCATCCTTCCAAAAGTGACATTTTGAAAACTTGGCTTTAAGCCGATGACTGCGTAGAGTATCA
Organism: Allium fistulosum; assembly: GCA_030737815.1. NCBI lineage: Eukaryota > Viridiplantae > Streptophyta > Magnoliopsida > Asparagales > Amaryllidaceae > Allium > Allium fistulosum. The sequence goes on along the minus strand of CM060907.1, from coordinate 412,587,118 downwards.
AGAACAAAAGCCAAATGTGACCTATGCTCTTCCTCATCCTTAGAGAAGACGAGAATGTCATCGATGAAAACAAGAACAAACTTGTTAAGAACATCCCGGAAAACTCTATTCATCAAATCGACGAAATAAGCTGGAGCATTAGTAAGACCGAATGGCATAACCAGCCATTCAAAGAAACCAGTCTCAGTGCGGAATGCTGTCTTAGGAATACTCTCCTCGGTAATTCTGAGTTGGTGAAAGCCAGTAGCCAGATCGAGTTGAGAGAATACTTTAGCTCCATGGAGCTGGTCGAATAGATCGTTGATGCGGGGCATTGGATATCTGTTCTTGTGTGTGAGCTTGTTCAGCTCCCTATAGTACACACACATTTTGAGAGAACCATCCGATTTTGTGACGAACACTACTGCAGCACCCCATTCTGAATGACTTCGCCGAATCAAGCCTTTAGAAAATAATTCTTTAATTTGAGCATTCAATTCAGCTTTTTCTTTAGGAGCCATTCTCCGAGGAGGGAGAACTACTAGTCGGGCACCAAGAATAAGGTCAATGCGGAATTCGATTTCCCGCGGTGGTGGTAGAGAATTGACTTCTCCAAATACATCAGAAAACGATTGGACCACTGGAGTAGAGCTTAGTTCATTTGGATGGGAGTCAAGTGAAAATATAAAACTCCCAGCATATTCTTGAGGTGATTTGTCTTCTATAACCAAAGGCATGCTCTTGTCATCGATAAGAGAGACTGTTCGAGCTTTGCATGAGATATTGGCTTCGAACTTCCGTAGCCAATCAATGCCTAATAGTATATCGAATGCTTCGAATCCGAGGACATAGAAATCCCAAGTGAAGTGGTGAATGCCATGCATAAGAGTGATATATTTACAAACCCTTTTAAGGTTAGTGGGCCCTCCAATAGGGTTTGATACACATAAGAAGGTAGATGAAAGAATGGGTTCCAAACCAAGTTTATTGCACAAATCAATAGATATGAAACTATGTGTTGCTCCGGTATCAAATAGAACTTTAACGGGTAAAGTATGCAACATAAAAATACCCTGTAATTTACCTTGGTTATCAGTAGGAGCAGGTGGGGTAGGTGGATCATGGGCGGAAGAAGTCATAGCAAATACTCCGGCCGTCTTTCCCTTTTTATACATAGGACAATCCCTCTTAAAATGGCCTGACTGCAGACATACGTGACAGAGGTCGTTTCTGGTATTCTGAGGAGGGGGAACAGCGGCACTGGCAGATGTTGGAGAGCTGTTGGCGTAGTGACCCCTCTGGTCGCACTTGAAACAAGTGATGGAGGATATGTCAATAGGCTTCTTCTGAGAATAGCCAAGCCCAGATTTCTGCTGCCAAATCTTCTTCTGTTGCTCAAAATTTTGCTTCCTCTTTCCCGACTGATTAGCTGGTGTCTGAGTAACTGGAGCTTTGGGGACAGATGTTCCCTTAGGCTTTCCCTCATATCGAAGAGCAAAATCCATCAACTCAGTGAAAGTTCCATGGACATGAGCGTTGAGGAGCTCGTAAAACTCTGGGCGTGCGCCATGTATGAACTTCTCGTTCTTCAGTAGAGGTGTGTCAATCAAGCCAGGTCCGAACTTGGAGAGTTCGTTAAACCTCCTTTCGTACTCAGTAAAGGTCATGCTGCCCTGCTTGAGATCCTTGAAAGACCGATAGAGTTGGGCCTTCCCAGCAGCTGGCATCCACTGAGCCATGAAAGAATCCCTATTACAAATGATATGAAACGAATCAAAATTATGACGAGATAAGAGAGAAATTTATTTAGTAGGAATTTAGATAGATTACTACCTAAACTGGGCCCATGTGATAGTTTCCTCATCAGTTCGAGAAGTGACTGATTCCCACCAATCTTGTGCAGCATCCTGAAGCTACCAAGCGGCCAACTTGCGCTTCTGAGCATCTGCGATCTCTAAGCCAGAAAAGATCCTTTCCAGACTCTTTAGCCATTGTTGTGCTTCGATAATACTCTCGGAGCCAGTAAATTTGACTCCTCCAAGCTGAGTATACTCCTTGCTAAGAGTGGAGAATCGGACTGCGGGAGCTGGAGCATGTGGACCAGGAGCATTTCCACCCCTGCCTCTAACATTTCTTCTGGTAGCCATCCTGGAATACCAAAAGTGATTTTAGAATCAAAGATAGAAATTTATAGAACTTAAGGAAATTCTATTCAACGAATTCAATAAGAAAGATGAATCAAAGGAGGTGGATTCTGCAATGATTCTCCTCATTCTAGGGTATGTTCACCCTATCTCTAATGAGCTTTAAATTCCACAGGCTAAGGTTATCGGGAACCTAAGCTCTGATACCAACTGTAACAACCCGTATATTTGGACCATTTAAATTGACAATAATCCACACATGTCAACTTAAATAGTACAAAACATGAATCATTAATGGAGTATATGTATATAAATGAGAATCATCACAGAATCACAGAAAATATAACATAACAGAATAGTGCAGCGGAATTACAACAATGTCATAATAGTAGTTCATGAAGCTACTAAGTAAATACAACAATGTCTCAAATAAAAGAAATACAACAACATAGATGTCCAAATAGTCCAAATGGAAAGAACAATACTGATAAAGATAAGATAGTCTTCAAGTCTTCAGCTCCAAGTAAGCAGCAACAACAATCCTCAGTCTGATCCGAGCATATGCACAAACAAACACTCGAATCAGGACATATATTCTTATACAGATAATATGGTTCAAAATTTGAAATAACAATAACTCAAAGATGATTGGAATAAGCATCTTTCAGGATCCGTTAAACTATCTATACATAGTAGAGTACGATAAATAGATAATGTCTATCAGTAATAATAAAGATAACAAAATAGTGTTAAGTTATGGCCCATTCCACCCTTAACACATTTTTATTCCCAACAGCATATACAAGACCGTAGTTTCCCCAAAACCGGAAGTCACCAGAGGGCAATCCATATACTAAAGGTACAAATCAAAATCGTAGTGGTCGCGCAGAAATGGAATACAAGTATGACAAGGCACATGAGGCTATACCCAAGGTAGTGATACTACCGTTCGCCTGATCCGGACTGGTGAGAACGCAACGCCGCAGCGCCCGCAACACCGTGAAACAACACTCCCAAAATCAAGGGTGCGCACCAATCAATCACAATGTGATATCCCGGAAATTTGGCAATATCAATTTAATAATCTTTATTAATAATTAAATTGATTTGTTGATTTATTTTATAAATTGACAAGTTTATTCATTTTAAAAGGTTAATAATATTTTAAATTGGCAAATTTATTTCTTTTGAAAACTAATAACATTTTAATTTGGGAATATCTTTTCTAAAATTTTAATTAGGAAGATTTATCTTACTAAAACTAATATAAGTGTTTATATTTATAATGTATATATATAGGTATATATATTATAAATAGGGAGTCTTTAATTTAATAAAAGGATAAGTTATCAAATTATAATATATATGTATATATATATTGTTATTTGAAGTTATGTATTAAAATTAAATATGATAATTATAAAGCTAATGTTAAAAGTATTTTCCATTTAGAATATATATATTTGTATATATTGGAATGGAAAGAATATTGAATTTGAATTTAATAAGATGTTTTCAAACTTTAATATATATATAATTTGTAATTTGGTTTAATACTTTTGAAAATGATATTTTAAGATTTAAATAACAAGAATAATTTCTTATTTATTATAAACATATATTTTAAGTTTTATTTTGGTTAAGGTTTAAATTAAGAAGTTCAATTGTTTTTTTTAGATTCTTTCCTTTTTAAAATTCAAAATGGTTTGTAAAAATATATATATAGTTAAGCTCAATTTCTTAAGCATTTATAAATATGTTATATATATATATATATATTTGATTAAAGCATAAGTTATTATAAATAATAGTTTTTCACACTTGTATATTTATATAGAAATCTTAAAGCTTATTATAAAAGGATAAATACATTTTTATACATATAGATATTTTTAAATATACATGTAGGATTTAAATAAATCAAAATAAAAAGGAATTAATACTTGTAAATTAAGTAAAGACAAGATAAAACACTTGTAAACTTATGGAGACTTGGAGGCATATGTGTAAGTTAACTAAAAGGGACAAGTGGCTTAATTTATCTTTTTGAAATTAAAGTCATAAATAAATAATATAGGAAAGAAGATCTGATTTTACTTTTCAGCTAAAATTCATTTCTCTTCAGCTCTAAAACTATCTTCTTCTTTCTCAACTAAAATAATTCGAGTCTAAAAATTCAAAGAAGAATGAAACCTGAAATCAAAATAGAAACCTGGAAACCAAATTCAAAGAAGATGTAAATCTGGAAATGAAATCCGGAATTCTCAAATACAAATCAGTCAAGGCAAATAGGAGTAAATCAACATGCAAACTGAAAACCAACAGCAACAGATTGTCTTCAACATGCAGATGATAATTTAAAAAGCCTAGAAACAACCCTGTCTTCTGTTTTCTGTTCTCTGCTCTTTGATATAGGTGAGTAAACCTTAAACTTAAAAACAGTTTTAAAAATCTGTTGTGATGGATGCATGTGATGGATGTTTTATGTAAATTGTGTTGCTTAGTATATGATATGAATGCATGTTTATATATCTGAAATGTCTGTATGCCTGTGAATGTATATATACAAAATCTACTTCTATGTTTCTATTGGTGAGTAAATGAATTTTTTAAAAACAGTTTAATCTTGATTTATACTTGTTCTTGTAGATGAACGTCTTCATGTTATCTGAATACTTGAGTTAAATTGGATGCATGTTTAAATTGAGTGTTGGATTGCCTATATAAAGATAAAATGTCTCTGTGTTTATATAACAGTTTCAGTTTTTTTATTTAATCCAATAGCTTGATTTTAAATTCAAATTAGACCTTAGATTGTAAACAGAAGTTGTATATAATCAATTAATCTATCATCTAAAAATAATTATAGGTTTTTATAATGGATATTTATTTCAAATTTTAAAATTTACAGTAAAATCTTGATATGGGTCAAAATTTAATCAAGTCAATTTTGAGTTTGAATTATATAATCGAATTCATAATGCTAAAGCATGATTTTTAAGATTTGTATCAAGATTTTTAGATTAATATTTCGAGAGAATTTTGGAATTTTCTATCTTGGGAATTTTGGTCGATCGGAGGCGAATGGGGGAGATCTGGGTGCCGTGGTTGAACTCGAAGGTGAAGGGGGAGGTGGTGATCATAGGAAAAATCCTTCGAGAATTTATTATTGAAGGGGTTGGTCAGATTTTGAGGAAGTAGGGTTTTGGAGCTTGTTAACGTTGTCGATGTTGGTCTCGACTTCGCGGCGACGTGATGGAACCAGACGCGACCGCGAGTGGTTCTGGAGTTAGAGGGGAGTGAGGCGAAGCTACGGCTTCGATGGCGTGGGATTTCGAAGTCTTGGTGGCCGTGGAGGATCGGTTTCTGCTGAGGGTGGGTTCAGGCTTTGGGTTCGAGGATGGAGATCGATGTTTCGACCGAATTTGGGTTTGCTGGGGTGTGCGATTCGATGTCGAGGTCGAACGCGACTTGCCGGAGGACTGGACGGAGATCGTCGTCGATCGTTGAAGACGTGCACGTGTGCACGTTTGGGTGTACTGGAGTTCGAGAGTTTGGGGAAGAAGAGTGCGACTCGGTGCAGTTTCGTGCAAATTGGAGTTACGACTCGAAGTAGACGAGCGTGGGGATCGACTCGGGGAAGACTCGTGTTTTTGGTGGGGTTTACTCGGGTTGTTCTGGGTTTTAAAACTGGAAGCTTGATTTTAATTGTTTTCGAGTTCAAAGCAAAGTAAACAAGTTTAAGTTATGAAAATAATCTTGTTTTCAAAGATAAATGTTTAACAAGTTTTAAAATATAATTAAGTAAATAAGTTTTAAAGAATATGATAATCAAGTTTCAAAGATGAATATTTGGTTAATTTAATTAAACATGTTTGTTTAAATGTATATAAAATTATGGGTTTAAATTGTTTTGTTTAAAGGTAAAATTTTATTCAAATATAAAATTATTTCTAAATGTTTAAATGGAGTTTAATGATAGAAATTAATATGTAATTTAAATGAAAAGTTTATCTTTAAAGAGTGAATTTTATTAAGGATAATTAATAAATAAATTGAATTAAAACTTAATTACTATTTGTAATTAAGAATAATTACTTAATGAAGTAATTAGTGAAAATGAATGTAATTAAGAAATAAATTAATTTAAGATTAAGTGATGATTAATTAAGTAATTAATTAATGTAATTAATTTTAGGTTAATTAATTAGTCTAATTAATTAAAGATAATTACTTGTGATTAATTTAGTATAATTACTTAGTGAAGTAATAAATGGGTAATTTCTGAATGTAATTAAATTAAGAAGAATTACTTATGGAAGTAATTAAATGTAATTGATTTAGGTAAATCACTTAATGTTATTAATTAAAAGATTAATTAATATAATTGATTTGAAGTTAATTAATTAAAGAGTAATTAATTAATTAAAGGATTAAGGTTAATTAATAATGTGATTAATTACTAGTTAAGGTAATTAATTAAAAGAGAGTAATTAATTAAGGATCATTAATTAAATAAATGATGTAATTAAGGGTTGATTAATTAAGATTAATTAATCAAAAAAATAAGTGATTAAAGAATAATTAATTAAGAAGTTAATTAATTTAGATAAGTAATTACAAATTGTTAATTACTATTTATGATTAATGAGATAATTAATTACAAGTTAATTATTTAATCTAATTAAAAGGTTAATAAATTAATAAGGATTATTTAATTAATGAATTAATCAAGTTTGATTAATAAAAGTAATTAATTTAAGTATGATTAATTAATTGTAATTAATTGAAGATTAATATAATTAATTATAGTTAATTAATTAATAAAGGATCATTAATTATTGTAATTAAATGATAGTAATTAAAGGTTAATTACTGTATATGGTTAAGGATAATTACTTGAATGTAATTAAAGTATAATTAATCAAAGGAGATTAATTAAGGAAGATCATTTAGATGTTTAATTAATTAATTTGTAATTAATTAATGATAATAAGCAGGATTAAGATAATCCAAGTAATTAAAGGATAGTAATTAATTTAATTAAAGGTTAATTAAATTGATTAGAGTTGATCAATTCTGTTTAGATAATTGATTAATACTGGATGTTTGATATTGGGTGATTGGTTGATATTGGATGATTTGAATATCTCTATGATATATGCTGCTTTGTGAGATGAATGTTGATATGAATTATCAATTGTGATAATATGATTTATCTATCTATTTATATCATCCTGAATAAGTTTAAATGTTTAAACCTTTAAACAACTTGGCCTTAAAAGATACGTTTTGGATTTCGATGAGACCGGGATCGGGTTTCCGTATACCGGTATTCCAGGTCTGGAGACCCGAATACCACATCGATCCAAATTAACGATAGGTCGTGAATCTCAAGTGAAGATGAAGATTCAGAGTGCAAGGGTTATTGTCGTTAACTCTGAGGGTGATTCCAAAACGAGTGTAACGAGATAATGCCTTCGGTTTCGTTCGAACCCGGAACGAACTTGTATGGATTGAATGCTTTCAGCACATCGTCAGGCGGACGATGAGCATTCTAAGTGATATGTTCTGATTAAAGGTAATCGTAACCTCAAGCCTCATCAACCGGGAATGGCTAAAACAGGGGAGGTGCAGCAAGGTTTCGTGGGTAGCACCCACTGAGAGCAAGATAGATCCCTGTCTAGAGGTCCCTTTATTTTATTCGGCTTAGTGTGTGGTTGGTCGCGCCAACTACGGGATTGTCTTGTTCGGAATTATCCAGTAAGGGATGGTTCCGGCTTTGTGTTGCAGGGGAGCGGGCGTACTCCTCGGTACGGTGATCTAGGCCACGTATTGTGACGGGCGGTACCCCAGTAGCCCTGCCATTGTATGGAATCCAAACTCCAATAAGTGCCGTACGTATTAGTTGTGCCCAACTATGTTGGAATGTGAGATGTAAGCATTTCAGCTATTTCTGTATTTTACTTGAAAACCCTAGACCCTATTATAATACAATCAGATTTCCTATCAAACGTTTTAGTTAGCGTAAGGTAAAAACTTACCCATGTTTATTTGTGGGGAGTCTTACGTGATACTTTTGTTTTCAAAAGTTTTCAAAGTTAAGCAATCTAACCGTTTACTCACACCAGACCCATGTCTGACCCAAGTGTTTATTTTCTGTTTTATTAAACTCTTGGGTACTCAATATTGTATTGAGTAGTCGAGGGATTCAGGTTAGCTTTGACGAATTCTGGAGGAGATTTGGAGCAGGAGGCTTCACCGTGTAGATATATGATGATTCCGCTGTGTATATGTTGTGTCTGTATCTGTGATACTTGAGTTGTATGAATTAGACAGATGTTTATAACTGTCTAATATGTGTTGTATAAGTTGTGTAACTCTGATGTATATGATACTATGTAATATTTTATATGATATATTATATTTCATTCGTTCCGCTGTGAGTTTCTGATGTTGTTGTTCTTTCTTCTTTTCTTTCTTTTCTTCTTCTATCCCTTTCTTTCTTAATTCACGATACGTCTTTCTGGGCATAGAAAGTCGGGTCGTGACAGTTGGTATCAGAGCTGTAGGTTGAGTGAATACCTAGGCTCTGAAGTGGTGTCTATCTTGAGAGCGCGTAATTGTTAATTATATAAAAATGGTTTTATATTGTGTTAATTGATCGGTTGAGTGGTATATGGATTCTGGTCAATACGAGTAGCTAACGTTATTGATAGGGATCTCTAAATACTTGAACCAGGCCAACGGACACAATATTGTTTTAAAGAGGTAGATGAAATAATTTTACCCAAAAATAATTTCTATATAAAAAGTATCATTTTAAACATATATATATATATGTATTTCTACCTATTTGTTGGGTTACCTGTTCGGGTTTTCCAATATGAGTTAAAGAGGTAGATAAGGTAGTGGTGTGTGTAACACGATTACCAATGATTAGAGTTTGAGTGTTGAGGTTGGAAGGGTATTTGTCGAGACTGTAAACCTAATACTGTCTCGAGTGAACTTTGTTATGGTGTAAAGATTTCATCAATCTCCGTAGGAACTGTTAAGGTTCGGAGTTTATCTTTGAAGTTGGATGAATAGAGTAGATCTATTGGATGAGCTGAAGCGAGTTATAGTATTTTGGTAACTTCAAGAAGTAGTAGCTGTATAGTGAGACGCAGTGACTATGGACGTTTCTAAAGATGTTTCTTCTGAAGTAAGTTTAAGGAAGAGTGTCTGCTTCGGTGTTGTGGCTGAGTCCAGTGGGGTGTTTCTGTTTGCTTTGAGGTCCGAGTTTCTCGAGGAGTTTCGGATAAGAAGTCTTTGGCGTCTGTGGCAGCAGTGCGGCTTGGAGTGTTCTGTGTTGGCAGGAAGTTTTTGTCTGAGCAGTTTTTCTAGAGATGGAGTCTAGAAGCAACTGAGTGAATCCATTTCTTCGATGAATTGGATAGATAAGTGTAAGCTGTTCTGATTAGTGAAGAGAGAACAGTTATCTTTGGAAATTAAGCTGGGCTGATCGCAAAAGTGACTTGCGATTGTTTGAGTATTCTTTTTGGGTTATTGAAGATTGAGATTCCGTATCGACTTGATTCATGAAGTTACCGGAAGTTCAGCTTAGTAGAAGGATGTCTCCGAGAGAAGAATTTGGTGAAGCAGCTCAGAATTCTTTGGAGAGGGATTGATCACACCGAGTTTTTCTGGAGAAGTTTCTGCGAGATGTTTCTGACCAAATGGAATGGAGTCGCTAAGATTTTATGGTCTGATGAACTTTGGATGATCAAGTTTGTGCTCGAGTTTCTCCGATGGCATTCTCATCTATTCAAGATCAGAGTTGTGTAGCAGAAGCAAGATAGCAATTGTTCTAGAGTGGAAGCAACCGAGAGTTGTAATTTTCTTGGAGTAGAGGATTTCTATAGGAAATTCAAGTGTATCTCTAAGTGTGAAGGAATTTTCAAAATTTGGAGATAAGATTGTCAAGTACAACTGTTTGGCTATTCCAGAAAGGAGAAGTAGTTCGAAGTGCTCTAATGATTGTGGAGTAGAGTTATGTTCTGTATTTCGGTGTATTTTTGGAAGAACCATTTTGTTGAGTAGAATCTAGAAATTTGTTTGATATTGGTCTGGTTTGTTTCAAGAGGCATCAGCAAGAGTTAAGCTGATCAGGAAGAATGAAGTGACTCAGGATTATCAGGAGAGTTATGCAGTTAAGAATTGATGAAATTTGGAATTTGAAGTTGAAATTTGGATATTGTTTAAGTTTTCTCCGATCAAAGGAGATATAAGATTTAGTAAGACTGAAGAGTTAGCTCCGGAAGTATTATGAGATTTTTTTCTGTCTCGTGAGGAATAGTTCTTCGATCTATAGGATTGAGTTGCCAGTTCAGACAACTGGAATTCATTGTATTTCACGTATCTCTGAGGAATATGTGTATGATTCATCGAGGGATGAAATCAGCAGTTCAGAAGGATTTGGTAGTTGGGATGGTTTTGAGTTTAGTCTGATATCTTGTTCAGATTGTGATCTAGAAGGGAAGGAGTTCTAGATTATTGTAGATAGTTAGTTAAGATCCTGTAGAACGAGTATCCCGGTATATATATATATATACTTGGGGAAACTCGAGGAAATTCTATCCAGATTTTGACTGGATAGTTAAATTTGTTTGATTAAATTGTTTGCTATGGTTGTTAGAATATGATTGATATCTATGGTTGCTGTTTAAAATAAAATTTTGCTGGGTTATTAAATTATCTTTGCTTTTAAATTTCGGGGACGAAATTATTTTAAGGGGGAAGGAATGTGATATCCCGGAAATTTGGCAATATCAATTTAATAATCTTTATTAATAATTAAATTGATTTGTTGATTTATTTTATAAATTGACAAGTTTATTCATTTTAAAAGGTTAATAATATTTTAAATTGGCAAATTTATTTCTTTTGAAAACTAATAACATTTTAATTTGGGAATATCTTTTCTAAAATTTTAATTAGGAAGATTTATCTTACTAAAACTAATATAAGTGTTTATATTTATAATGTATATATATAGGTATATATATTATAAATAGGGAGTCTTTAATTTAATAAAAGGATAAGTTATCAAATTATAATATATATGTATATATATATTGTTATTTGAAGTTATGTATTAAAATTAAATATGATAATTATAAAGCTAATGTTAAAAGTATTTTCCATTTAGAATATATATATTTGTATATATTGGAATGGAAAGAATATTGAATTTGAATTTAATAAGATGTTTTCAAACTTTAATATATATATAATTTGTAATTTGGTTTAATACTTTTGAAAATGATATTTTAAGATTTAAATAACAAGAATAATTTCTTATTTATTATAAACATATATTTTAAGTTTTATTTTGGTTAAGGTTTAAATTAAGAAGTTCAATTGTTTTTTTTTAGATTCTTTCCTTTTTAAAATTCAAAATGGTTTGTAAAAATATATATATAGTTAAGCTCAATTTCTTAAGCATTTATAAATATGTTATATATATATATATATATATTTGATTAAAGCATAAGTTATTATAAATAATAGTTTTTCACACTTGTATATTTATATAGAAATCTTAAAGCTTATTATAAAAGGATAAATACATTTTTATACATATAGATATTTTTAAATATACATGTAGGATTTAAATAAATCAAAATAAAAAGGAATTAATACTTGTAAATTAAGTAAAGACAAGATAAAACACTTGTAAACTTATGGAGACTTGGAGGCATATGTGTAAGTTAACTAAAAGGGACAAGTGGCTTAATTTATCTTTTTGAAATTAAAGTCATAAATAAATAATATAGGAAAGAAGATCTGATTTTACTTTTCAGCTAAAATTCATTTCTCTTCAGCTCTAAAACTATCTTCTTCTTTCTCAACTAAAATAATTCGAGTCTAAAAATTCAAAGAAGAATGAAACCTGAAATCAAAATAGAAACCTGGAAACCAAATTCAAAGAAGATGTAAATCTGGAAATGAAATATGGAATTCTCAAATACAAATCAGTCAAGGCAAATAGGAGTAAATCAACATGCAAACTGAAAACCAACAGCAACAGATTGTCTTCAACATGCAGATGATAATTTAAAAAGCCTGGAAACAACCCTGTCTTCTGTTTTCTGTTCTCTGCTCTTTGATATAGGTGAGTAAACCTTAAACTTAAAAACAGTTTTAAAAATCTGTTGTGATGGATGCATGTGATGGATGTTTTATGTAAATTGTGTTGCTTAGTATATGATATGAATGCATGTTTATATATCTGAAATGTCTGTATGCCTGTGAATGTATATATACAAAATCTACTTCTCTGTTTCTATTGGTGAGTAAATGAATTTTTTAAAAACAGTTTAATCTTGATTTATACTTGTTCTTGTAGATGAACGTCTTCATGTTATCTGAATACTTGAGTTAAATTGGATGCATGTTTAAATTGAGTGTTGGATTGCCTATATAAAGATAAAATGTCTCTGTGTTTATATAACAGTTTCAGTTTTTTTATTTAATCCAATAGCTTGATTTTAAATTCAAATTAGACCTTAGATTGTAAACAGAAGTTGTATATAATCAATTAAACTATCATCTAAAAATAATTATAGGTTTTTATAATGGATATTTATTTCAAATTTTAAAATTTACAGTAAAATCTTGATATGGGTCAAAATTTAATCAAGTCAATTTTGAGTTTGAATTATATAATCGAATTCATAATGCTAAAGCATGATTTTTAAGATTTGTATCAAGATTTTTAGATTAGTATTTCGAGAGAATTTTGGAATTTTCTATCTTGGGAATTTTGGTCGATCGGAGGCGAATGGGGGAGATCTGGGTGCCGTGGTTGAACTCGAAGGTGAAGGGGGAGGTGGTGATCATAGGAAAAATCCTTCGAGAATTTATTATTGAAGGGGTTGGTCAGATTTTGAGGAAGTAGGGTTTTGGAGCTTGTTAACGTTGTCGATGTTGGTCTCGACTTCGCGGCGACGTGATGGAACCAGACGCGACCGCGAGTGGTTCTGGAGTTAGAGGGGAGTGAGGCGAAGCTACGGCTTCGATGGCGTGGGATTTCGAAGTCTTGGTGGCCGTGGAGGGTCGGTTTCTGATGAGGGTGGATTTAGGCTTTGGGTTCGAGGATGGAGATCGATGTTTCGACCGAATTTGGGTTTGCTGGGGTGTGCGATTCGATGTCGAGGTCGAACGCGACTTGCCGGAGGACTGGACGGAGATCGTCGTCGATCGTTGAAGACGTGCACGTGTGCACGTTTGGGTGTACTGGAGTTCGAGAGTTTGGGGAAGAAGAGTGCGACTCGGTGCAGTTTCGTTCAAATTGGAGTTACGACTCGAAGTAGACGAGCGTGGGGATCGACTCGGGGAAGACTCGTGTTTTTGGTGGGGTTTACTCGGGTTGTTCTGGGTTTTAAAACTGGAAGCTTGATTTTAATTGTTTTCGAGTTCAAAGCAAAGTAAACAAGTTTAAGTTATCAAAATAATCTTGTTTTCAAAGATAAATGTTTAACAAGTTTTAAAATATAATTAAGTAAATAAGTTTTAAAGAATATGATAATCAAGTTTCAAAGATGAATATTTGGTTAATTTAATTAAACATGTTTGTTTAAATGTATATAAAATTATGGGTTTAAATTGTTTTGTTTAAAGGTAAAATTTTATTCAAATATAAAATTATTTCTAAATGTTTAAATGGAGTTTAATGATAGAAATTAATATGTAATTTAAATGAAAAGTTTATCTTTAAAGAGTGAATTTTATTAAGGATAATTAATAAATAAATTGAATTAAAACTTAATTACTATTTGTAATTAAGAATAATTACTTAATGAAGTAATTAGTGAAAATGAATGTAATTAAGAAATAAATTAATTTAAGATTAAGTGATGATTAATTAAGTAATTAATTAATGTAATTAATTTTAGGTTAATTAATTAGTCTAATTAATTAAAGATAATTACTTGTGATTAATTTAGTATAATTACTTAGTGAAGTAATAAATGGGTAATTTCTGAATGTAATTAAATTAAGAAGAATTACTTATGGAAGTAATTAAATGTAATTGATTTAGGTAAATCACTTAATGTTATTAATTAAACGATTAATTAATATAATTGATTTGAAGTTAATTAATTAAAGAGTAATTAACTAATTAAAGGATTAAGGTTAATTAATAATGTGATTAATTACTAGTTAAGGTAATTAATTAAAAGAGAGTAATTAATTAAGGATCATTAATTAAATAAATGATGTAATTAAGGGTTGATTAATTAAGATTAATTAATCAAAAAAATAAGTGATTAAAGAATAATTAATTAAGAAGTTAATTAATTTAGATAAGTAATTACAAATTGTTAATTACTATTTATGATTAATGAGATAATTAATTACAAGTTAATTATTTAATCTAATTAAAAGGTTAATAAATTAATAAGGATTATTTAATTAATGAATTAATCAAGTTTGATTAATAAAAGTAATTAATTTAAGTATGATTAATTAATTGTAATTAATTGAAGATTAATATAATTAATTATAGTTAATTAATTAATAAAGGATCATTAATTATTGTAATTAAATGATAGTAATTAAAGGTTAATTACTGTATATGGTTAAGGATAATTACTTGAATGTAATTAAAGTATAATTAATCAAAGGAGATTAATTAAGGAAGATCATTTAGATGTTTAATTAATTAATTTATAATTAATTAATGATAATAAGCAGGATTAAGATAATCCAAGTAATTAAAGGATAGTAATTAATTTAATTAAAGGTTAAGTAAATTGATTAGAGTTGATCAATTCTGTTTAGATAATTGATTAATACTGGATGTTTGATATTGGGTGATTGGTTGATATTGGATGATTTGAATATCTCTATGATATATGCTGCTTTGTGAGATGAATGTTGATATGAATTATCAATTGTGATAATATGATTTATCTATCTGTTTATATCATCCTGAATAAGTTTAAATGTTTAAACCTTTAAACAACTTGGCCTTAAAAGATACGTTTTGGATTTCGATGAGACCGGGATCGGGTTTCCATATACCGGTATTCCAGGTCTGGAGACCCGAATACCACATCGATCCAAATTAACGATAGGTCGTGAATCTCAAGTGAAGATGAAGATTCAGAGTGCAAGGGTTATTGTCGTTAACTCTGAGGGTGATTCCAAAACGAGTGTAACGAGATAATGCCTTCGGTTTCGTTCAAACCCGAAACGAACTTGTATGGATTGAATGCTTTCAGCACATCGTCAGGCGGACGATGAGCATTCTAAGTGATATGTTCTGATTAAAGGTAATCGTAACCTCAAGCCTCATCAACCGGGAATGGCTAAAACAGGGGAGGTGCAGCAAGGTTTCGTGGGTAGCACCCACTGAGAGCAAGATAGATCCCTGTCTAGAGGTCCCTTTATTTTATTCGGCTTAGTGTGTGGTTGGTCGCGCCAACTACGGGATTGTCTTGTTCGGAATTATCCAGTAAGGGATGGTTCCGGCTTTGTGTTGCAGGGGAGCGGGCGTACTCCTCGGTACGGTGATCTAGGCCACGTACTGTGACGGGCGGTACCCCAGTAGCCCTGCCATTGTATGGAATCCAAACTCCAATAAGTGCCGTACGTATTAGTTGTGCCCAACTATGTTGGAATGTGAGATGTAAGCATTTCAGCTATTTCTGTATTTTACTTGAAAACCCTAGACCCTATTATAATACAATCAGATTTCCTATCAAACGTTTTAGTTAGCGTAAGGTAAAAACTTACCCAAGTTTATTTGTGGGGAGTCTTACGTGATACTTTTGTTTTCAAAAGTTTTCAAAGTTAAGCAATCTAACCGTTTACTCACACCAGACCCATGTCTGACCCAAGTGTTTATTTTTTGTTTTATTAAACTCTTGAGTACTCAATATTGTATTGAGTAGTCGAGGGATTTAGGTTAGCTTTGACGAATTCTGGAGGAGATTTGGAGCAGGAGGCTTCACCGTGTAGATATATGATGATTCCGCTGTGTATATGTTGTGTCTGTATCTGTGATACTTGAGTTGTATGAATTAGACAGATGTTTATAACTGTCTAATATGTGTTGTATAAGTTGTGTAACTCTGATGTATATGATACTATGTAATATTTTATATGATATATTATATTTCATTCGTTCCGCTGTGAGTTTCTGATGTTGTTGTTCTTTCTTCTTTTCTTTCTTTTCTTCTTCTATCCCTTTCTTTCTTAATTCACGATACGTCTTTCTGGGCATAGAAAGTCGGGTCGTGACACACAAAGTAAAAGAATAGTTTACGAAGAAGTGTGTCCACTTGAGGTAGCTAATCCTCCATTGGCCCGGCACAGCTCCTGTTTTAGTCATTTCCAATTTGACACAAGTGTCAAGGCTATCCATTATCGTTCACTTTCTTTAATCATCAACGTTCGTCAATCCAACCACTTCATTCTGGATCATCACTTCGCGTATAGTTATTAAAGTGGTTTCCGGTTTAGACAGTGAGTATGTCCCAAACCGATTACGGTTCCTTTAATAACCTTCGTGATTATAACACCGATTGGTCGTTAATATATTTCAAAACCAAAACAATTTCAATTTCAATTGGAGTTCGTAAATCGACAATTCGTTAGTCTTTCGAAATCAATTTCCAAAATTACATTTCAAACTTTCCAATTTCAATATCAACATTTATAAAATTCAATTTCAAAGTTTCAATTAAATCAATTCAAATATTCATTGCATTTTGTATATAAGTTCATTCCAAAATCATTTAACTAAATTTAACGTTCAAAATGATTTAAATCAATTATCGCTTTCATTCGATATTCACTAAATAAATTTATCCTTAAACAATTTCAATTAAACTCCCAATTCATTACGTTACGTCTTTAGTTCGATTTCATTATCAAAGTATACAACTTATCTACAATTTCATTTGTCCAATCCAATTCTTTAAATTACAAGTCTTTCATTTGTTTTGACAAAACGCATTCTATTTCTTATCAAAGAATTTCCTTTCAGTTTCAAAACTTAGTTAAAACTTAGTTTCACTTGTTCAATAATTCAATTTCTCTAAATAAAGATATTCAATTCAATTTAATGTGGAATTCGATCTCATCACAATTTTCAATAATTTCAAATCTTAATTATTAATTATTCCAAACTCATTCATTAATAATTCTAAATTTAATTGTTAATAAATTCAAAATTTAATTATTAATTATTTCAAACTTCGTTATTAATAATTTCACAACTTAACTATTAATAATTTCAAAAGTTAATTATTAATAAATTTCAAAACTTACTTATTAATAATTTCAAAATTTTATTATCAAATAATTCCAAATTTAATTATTAAATAATTAAATTTTAAACAACATTCTTTTTGTCAATTACTACGTTCGATATTTGTTTTACATTCAAATAGTCACATTTATATTCATTCGAATTTAAATTCCAAGTTATTCAAAACCTTGTTATTCAACAAATAAAACTTTATTTTATTTAAATCAAAACATTGACCAATCGGGTTTAATTTAATTTTCTATCCTAAGTCAAAGTTATTTGGGTATTTATCATTTCAACCCGATTCCATTTCAATTCAAAAATCAAAACATACAAAGGGAACTTGCAGTGTGATAGCTGGGATGGTGTCAAAGTAAATAAACAAGCAATAGCATCCATTCACAACAATTCAACAATTTTCAATAATCCCGAAATAATCGTATTAATTCGTGTTTGTTATTTACGTGAATTAATATAACTATTTCTAGAATCTACCCAATCATTTCAAGTAGATTAAAGATTATTATGTTACGGTTTCACTTAGTCATTCAATTGCAATTTCAATTCAAAGACTACAAAATCTACGTTCACAGGTTCAAGGGTTACTTATCAAATTCTACGACAATTATAAATTAAGTGATCAAGTTTGACTAATCTTAATTTAATATATAAAAGGTGTCAGGTTTACAAATCTAATTCGACAAATATAATCCGTTTAATTTGTTAACTATCTAATGTCAAGTTTACTTACAAATTTATATCACTTAACAACAATTCACATCCAATTCATCATCACGTAACAAACAAATTATCAATACAAACTAACATAAGAATATATGTCGTGAAAATTTATTTCACCTTTCGTGGATAAAGAAATTGACCCAAAACAAGAAGAAGCACGAAAGAAGCGAGAAAGAGTCGGTACAGCATGAACAACGGACACTGTAATATCGACAAAAGAGAACGATATTAATACAATGAACGTTTGTATATAATTTATAAATTTATAGAAATGCGCTTACCGAAGACGGAGAAAAGAACAAAAGCTGAAGATCGGTGATGCCGCAAAAGAAACTCAGTCGGTTGCTTCTGCACACAACGAAAAAGAAAAGTCGGTTACTATTTGGCAACCAAAATAGATGTTGTCGAAAATATTCTACTGCAAAATCAACGTTATTTATACATTCCAGTTTCGGTTTTTTTTTATAACATGGCCGTACTCATTAAACCCAGCACTCTTCAACAGTGTATACATCTACGCACACACACTAAGCACATGCAGTTACAAATTTGAAATTCCACTACTCTAAACACAACCTGAGACTTCATTTATCAAAATAGCACATGCCTGCATTATAAATTTGAAACCCCAACCCACTCACGCAAGAAATAAATATGCAGGCACATTCCATTTTAATCTACTTCCCCTCTCTCCCCTACTCCAACTTCCATACCTACACACAGAACATAATCTCCCCACCTATTATTCTTTTCTGTGCCATACTCACGCCCAATTCTCTTTTGCATTTTTACGCAGGGATTCATTTCAAAAACTTGGATGCAAGCACAAAATTTTATTCCTATGTATGCACACAACTTGAAAATATTTTTCCGTTTTTTTTATGCAACCTCCACCCATGTTGTATAAATCTCATGCTATACACACACGCACACATGAATCTCCCAAGACACAGCACGCACACAACACATATAAAACAATAAAACACGCTGGACGCATGCACTGATGGAATTTGAAGGTGTATCGGCCAGAAAAGCATGTCGCGCGACTCTGCGCATGGTGGAAACGGAAAAAGGTAGTGCTCGGAGATAAAGTCGGGAAGAGGAACAATGGGTTTTGGACTTGGCAGTGGGTTTGAGTATTGGATGCGGGTGGTGGCAGGTCGGTGGTCGGCATCGGTGACTGGGTGGCGACTGGCGTGAGTAGGCTGTGTGGGCTGGAGGGTGGCGCGGAGGTAGTGGATGTGGTGGGTGAGGTAGGCGAAGGTGGTTGGCTGCATGGTGGAAGGAGGCAGTGGGTCAGGGGTTGCTGGTGGTGGGCGAGTGTGATGACGTGTTGAGGTGGATAAGGGAAAAGACAGGTGTATCATTTATTTTAGGAAAGTATGAGAGGAACAAAAGAAAGAAGAAGAGAAAGAAAAGGGAGAACGCTACCTGGTGATTGCAGATTGGAGAAATGATGAAATGAGAATGGGCAGTTAATAAGAAAGAAGGGTTATCTCATTCTTTCTTTAAATTCCAATTTCGTGGACGTAAACTTTTATGGAAACGAGGGGCCACGCACATTTCCAAGTTAAACCTCTCACCTTCCAACTACCCCATAAATCCATCAGCTGACTTTATTTTCAACTTTCTTTTTATAAACGGGTTAAAGATTTTGGATTGCAATTTTGTACCCGGACCGTACGGAGCGATAAAATTAACGCGACGGATGATGTCGGACTTCGATTCGCGCAAATAAATATACTGTTATGATCAGTGTGACGATGCACTTCTAACGGTACACACATTATTGCGATACGATGATTTTATAAAATTTGCATTTACGCCGCTTAAATTGTACGCTATGCAAAACGATTTAACCGGAGCAGGCGATTACAGTTTTAGACGAAACGAATTATAAAATCTTGATCAGAATAATTTTTACAACATAACTGTGTAAAAATATTTGGATTTGGAAGATAAATTTTACGCAGCTTTATATGGACTGATATACAGTAAAACGCGAACGGATTTTACTGCAATATTTTTCAACGAAACCTTTTCTATGTTCATATCTAACTAGACGTATGTCATAAATAAAGTTTGGGCGTAAATTGAGATCGTTATAAATTCAAAATTTTTATTGAAACGATGAATTTAAAATTTTAAATTGGGTCGAAAATTAGGGTCGTTACAATAGCAGTTTGGAAATCTATCTTTTAGTAAAGTAAAAGAGTTATCTACTTTAGATATTTCGTAAATTCTTTTTGAACTTGTTTTATGAAAGCTATATAAGTATTTTAAAGTGAGTTAAATGATTTAAATATATTTTAAAAAAATTATTTAGTTTTTAAAAGAAGAGGTTTAAATTTTAATCGTTTGTTTCAAAAGTAAATTTTTGTCAAAAGCAGCCTTATTCAAGGGGATGTTTTTAGAATACAAGTTTCAAATTATGTTTTAAAGAGTTTTAAAATGATTTTAAAAGAGGAAGGAAGCATGGATTTCAACACTATTGTTGTATTAAATGTTTCTAATAAAAGGGGAAGAGACTATGGACTATAACATTCTTTTTATTGTAAATAGTCTTAGGAAATTAAAAAGAATGTTTGGTTTATAACACTTGGTTTTTATTAATAACTTGTTTTTTTATAAAAATAAAAATCTTATCTTTTAAAATTAGGTTTTGGTTTGAATAAATGAGTTTGGAAATTTGTCCTAGGAACTAGCCTGAAATCAAAGACTAATAGTATGTTTATGGAATTAGTTTTCAAATTATTTAAAAAGACTTTGTTTTATGCAAGGGATTTCTTTATCGATACAATTAACTAACATAAAACAAATATGATAAGCAATGCTAAAAAAGTTAACTAGTTTTTTGAAAGTAAGTCATCTTATATTTAGCACTAAAGCACGATGAGTGTATTTTCCTCTATCTATGTGATCTAGAATCGGAGTGTTTTAACTAAAGCAAGGCTAGGTTCAACCAGTGCACTGACTTACCTACCTTCGATTCTAGGTGAGGGATAGAAAAGCCGAATTGTCGGATGTTTCATAAGTATATAGGAGTTAATTTTCATAAATATGTCATAATTAATTAAGTATTTGGAAGGTACTTCATCTTATACTTGACAGTAAATTTCGAAGTATGGAAGCCCGTTTTTATCTATGAGAGTTTAAGAATGTATATCGAGGCAAGGGTAGTTCTCTAACTTGTCCAACTTCATTGTTAATTGAGGGATAGCATGGGTTAGAAATTGAAAAGTGGGTACAAGTATATGATGACTAATTTTCCATATGCAAACTACATACTTTCATTAGATAGTGGTTTGTCCACTACCGATAACTTGGCCTATTGTCTTAGGAATTATATGTAAGCTTCACGATTTCATATAGTTTGAGATTCCCTTGGGAGAACTCATTCCGGTGGAACGTCTCTCAGTTTAAGGGTGGATATTCGAGACCTCCTTGGATCTTTTATATCGTCCGCTTACTCATGAAAGAACAGAGATTGAGTCAACCGAAAACTATCATAAATTGGTCTAGAGAGACCAGGATCCGATAAGCATGAGTTATTTGTAAACCACTTCAAACTGGCATAAACATTTGAATTAGAGATGTTTTGAAGATGACGTAGTCGAAGGCGGAGTTCTTTGAAGTGCAAGGGCTACTTGCTATTAATCCTGAGGGTGGTTTTAAAAAAATGTAGTAGAAGTAGTGCCTTTAGTTTCTTCATATTCTCAACAATTTGTATGGATGAATGCTAGCATTACATTATTGCCTAAGGGGCAGTGTTAGCCCTCCAACTGGGATTTGCTAAAAAGGTAATCTTTGCCTTAAGCCTCACACTTGGTAATGACTAAAACAAGAGTTTTACTACAGAAACATGTGCGTCGCATCGATTATGGTACGGTCGCCTGAAATAGATCGATATTTATGGATTTATGTATGCTTTTTGCCATGGTAACAGTTGTTGATCGCCACCGCGGGGTGACCAAATTCGGTACTATCCAAGAAGGGTTAGGTCGGTCCTGATTCATGGAGGTGCAATAGGTTTGCAACCTTGATATATTTTCTTTAGAGGTGTATTGTACGGTAAGTAGTCCCTTACATTGTCATTGTATTGAATTCATTTTTCAATATATGCGTTTACGAACTTCGTTGTATAATAAATATTTTGTTGAATGTAATTATTGTAACCATTCTGGCTATGATTAAATATTTATTTTTAAACCTAGACATTATTATAATATCATAAGCATTCCTAAAAAATGGTTTTTTATCGTAAGTTGAATAATCGTCTGCGTTTATGTGTGGCTTGGTCTTACGATATACCTTTATTTTTGAAAGGGATTTATAAATATAACAACCTATATGATTTGAGTTTCTCACATTGGTTTACTAGACTGATCCAGGTGTTATTTTCTTATAATAATCGGGTCAGAACCAAGTACTTTTCCAGATCTAGCGATGGACGCTTGGAGTTTCTGGAGACGAGCGGGATGCATTAAAGACCTGACGTATTTTATTTTCCACTGCATTTTTTCTTTCATATTTATCGGCATTCGTAAGGACAAGCTATTATAACTGTCTAGGGTGATGATAGATTAGACTATGTTTTGCTGTTTGAATCTTAAAGTTTTCCTTATAAAGACCGCTTGAATATTTTATATTATTCATCACAATGCAAGATTATGTTCTGTCTTTTCTATTCTTTCACCCAACAATCTATCATTCTATCACCTTGATGTACGACACGTGAATAACGTGAATGTATTAATGTCGACTTTTGTGGGTCGAAAAGGCAAGTCGTTACAAGGACCTAACTTATAAGAAATTATAAAAGTGGACTTTTAAATAGTTAAACTTGCTAACAAGAACTTGTTATCCATAGCACCTTTTACATTTTCAATTCTAATCTATTAATATGCATTCTTTTATATCTTATTAAAATGATTCTCTCTGTGATTTCATCTTCAAATGACTAAAACAATAGTCCAAATTTGAAAGAAATGTCAAAATTTATTATTGTAAAGAGCATCAGTTTTAATCTCCTACAATCTCTGATTACATAACACATGAATACGTATAGCATTCCCTTTATTCAATCACCCAATATTATTATTTTAAGCATTAAGCTTTCTTGTAAATGAATATCATGAAAATTGCAGCTTGGGTGTTTTTTTAATATTGCTTTTGAAATTATTAAAATGAATTTTATCAGTCTATGTGTTACATTAACAAGCATTATCATGATTATTAAAGAAAATATTATTCATGATTTATTCACCTTATGTAGAATTTATTACTGATTAAAAATTAAAGAAGAATCAATAAAAATTATAGAGGAAGAAAATGTAAATGTTATACTTAGGAGGTCGTGCGATAAGTTTAAATAAGAAAACAAGCTCAAAGGAAATATTTCTCCCTTGAACATTTATTCCTTTTTATATTTTTTCCATTGTTACTCACTTTCCATATCCAAATTATTTCTCTTTTTAGCAACTATCATTGGGATTTAGAGAATAATGAATATATGATACCACAAGCAATTCACTCAATAATTTGGAGTAAATCTTAAATTTTTTAATTTTTCCTAATAATCCTTATATACACGCACATATGATATATGTATGTGCGTCTTTATATATATATTTATCCACTAATTTTGTTAAAGAAATTTATTTCAATCTTCCCAAGTGCTCTACATATTCAAATCAAGATACTAAAATGTTGAATTTTTTAGAATAAAAAAGCATATTCAATTTAGGATTTTAACTAATTTTTAATTTAAAAAATTAACTAACTATCTCAAATGTATTTATGTGTTTGTATCTCTATATTTTCTTCAAATGTAGAAGTAAATATTGTATGAACCTATAAATCTATAATATTTAATTGTCGTTAACAAAATGAAAATCTATATTTCTAACTTCTAACAAACAACTAAAAACCATCAATTTTAAAAAATTAAGCCTCGTTATGTCATTTTTAGCTTCAGATTTTGGTACAAAAAAATAAGTAAAGATGCACGTGTTTTTTGAAAAATAACTAATTTTTAAAATTATGTTAATATACAAAATAGTAAACAATTTTTCAATGTTTTGGGAAATAAAAAAAGCATATAAAACTATACATTCCTCGTCATCCCCCCATCCCCTTCGTTGTCTCACTGTCCATCCATTTTCCCTCAATCATTGTCCACTTTTACCTATTCTATCATGAATTTTAAAAATAAAAAACTAAAATACTCAAAATAAAACCAACAAGATCCCATTTCCAAGCATGAATTGATAAAAAAATAACTAAAATATTGGCCTAATCAAACAGTTGTCATACCATAAAATGCTTAATATTAGTGTTAACCCCCTTTTCGACTCACGACCTAGCAGTATGCCGAGTTAAGGTGTTTGACGACTTAAGAAAGTATGCCGAGTTAAGGTGCTTGCCGACCTAAGAAAGAAGACGACCTAACAATCTAAAGGCGTAACCGACTTAAGGAAAGCTCCGAGTTAACAAGATCTCCGACTTAACAGGCTACGACCTAAGGAAAGATCTGACCCAACAGTTGCCGATCTAACTACTGAGAAGAGCTGCCGACTTAAGAGGTGTGCCGAGTTAGGAGCCTGCCGACTTAAGGTAATCTGTGACTCAAGAGCTAAGACCGAGTTAAGAAGGATGCCGAGTTAGGAGCCTGCCGACTTAAGGTAATCTGTGACTCAAGAGCTACGACCTAAGGAAGATTCCGAGTTATGAAAGGCTCCGACTTAAGAAGATTCTGACCTAACGGGTTACGACTTAGTGGGTTTACGACTTAAAGGCTGCGAGTTAAGGTCTTACGAGTTAAGGTCTGATAAGTCGGCAACGACTTAATACTTGTCAAAGACAGCCACATGATGGGTCGACAACAACCATCCCTTAACTCGCCACTGACCTAACCCTATTCCTTAACTCGCCACCGACCTAACCCTATTCCTTAACTCGTCACCGATCTACCATAAGTCGGCTACGACTTAAATACTTAGAGAAATTTCCTGAGTCGAGATCAGCTCCTATAAATACCCCACCACTTCCAACATGAAGAGGACTTTTGGCCATTCATTTCTCCAAGCGCCGTTACGCTGTCGAAGCCTCCTCTCATTCAGCAATCAAAGATCTTCAAGCATTCGAGACACTACAACGATCTTCGATAAGAGCTCCTAACACCCAACGCGGATTCGTCGAGTTTCATCATTAAAGATCGAGCTAGTAGTCAAGAATGATTTCATGATCAAATTGTATTGTATTTAGAGGGATATTGTATCGAGTTGTAATCAAATCAGCAATAAAAGACTATAAAGTGGATGTAGGCTCAATTACGGGCCGAACCACTATAAATCTGTTGTTCATTTACTGCTTTACTGCTATTCTCAGTTCATATTCTGTTCCCGTACCAACGGGTGGTGCTTTCACGATTCTATTACACACACCGGGTGTTAGCGTTCACTTTTTACCGTTAACATTTTGGTGCTTTCACTGAGAACCCAACTCAGGCGATCATCCACCATTGCTTCGCAAAGATTCATAAAAAGAACCTCTCTTTAAAAACCAGATCTGAAATAATGGCTCCTGGAAGAAGAGGTAGACCTATTAGATCCGGAAACGCTCACGAAGGAACTTCCGCTTCCCCAATAACAGACCAAGCAACTCCAACCGTTGGGGTCACCAGGGCTGAATTGGATGACGCAGTTTCTGGATTATACCAACAAATTGAAACTCAAAACGCTTTGATGATGGATAGATTAACTGCTCTGCTCGGGGCAAATCGTCAACCAGAAAACCGTCGAACTACTCTTCCTAAAATGCCACCTTTCCAAGCTGATGGTTCTATGCCGCAACCAACTTGTCATGAGCATATGCCCGGGCAAAATTCCGAGGGAAGAACTAATACTTGCCCGGAGGTGTCTTTGAACAATAAGGAGTACCTGTCTGAAATGGTTGGCCGCATCATGAAAGAGAGCATGCAAAGGGAAGAGGATGAGGCTGACTGGGGATTTGCACCAAGCAGAACTCCGTTTACTGAAAGGATCCTAAGAGCGGAGTTTCCAAGGAAATTTGCACCTCCTACTATCCAAGCCTATAGGGGAACCAGTGACCCTAATCATTTCCTCTACAAGTACGATTGGCATATGACTGGTGCAAGGGCATCAGACGAGATCAAGTGTCGATACTTTCCGGTATACCTAGAAGGTGTGGCTTTACTTTGGTTCACAAAGCTTCTAGTTCGGTCTGTAGATAAATTCTCCGACTTAACGCAAAAGTTTAAAGAACAGTTCAGATTGTATGCTTCAAAAGCTAAGGATATAATGTCACTGTCTAACCTTGAACAAGCGCCCGGAGAATCAATCAAATCTTTCTTGAGCCGTTTCAATATAGCTTTAGCCGAAGTAGAAAATGCAGAACCACGCATAATCCTGACTTATTTGATGAGATCCATTGATAAATCGAGTGAATTTGGGATATGGTTAAAGATGAAAGAACCAAACTCACTTGATAAATTTTATAAAAAGGCCGATGAGTTCATTCGCCTTGAAAGCCTTTCTGCGACATCGAAAGTGGTTACTGCCCAGACTAATAATGACAATGTCCCACCTAAGAAAAGAGAATCTGAAAGTCAGAAAAGGGAGAACGAAGGAGGAAAAAGCCAGGGAAATGAAAAGAAACCTCGCCGCTTTAATCCTTCGGACTTTACTCCTTTAACGGATACACTAAGAAATATCTTTTTTGCAACAAAGGACGTTGTCAGGTATCCTAAGCCGCCGGAGATGACGAGAGGGGCAAAGCGTAATGGAAAATTCTGCCAATTTCACAATCAACCTGGCCATGACACTGACCAATGTCGCGAATTAAAGAAGGTGATTGAAGAATTGCTAGAGCAGGGTAAACTCCAACAATACATTAAAAGGAGCGGAGTCGATCCAACCTCATCCACTCGGGATCAACAACACCCTACCCATCAATCCGATTCTCACAACAACACTGCAGTGCAAGATTCAGAAAAGCTTGTCATTAATGCTATCACAGGGGGACCATACCCAGCAAGCAGAAGTTGGGATGACTACTAATTACCCACAAAACTGCGACTGGGGCATCTCTCACTTTCTCTGGCATAAAAATCCAAAAGCTATGAATCAAGCACAAATGGAGATCCAGCTTGGAGATTCTGAAAACAACAATAACTAGCATTCATTTTTACTTAACAGCATTGCTTGAATTTGTAAAGATAATGATAGATGTGTAATTTCTGCATTGTAAACCGCTGAGAAATCAGCGTGACTCAATAATGAAAAACTATGCATTGTGTCTTCTATTATAAAATGCCTGTTATATTTCGATGTGTAAAAACTCTAAATGTATTGCTGAAATATCGATCTAATACTGCAGGTCATTAAAGCAAAGCTCACCCATCGCAAAGCTAAGCGAGCCTTACAAATCATTTAGCAAATTTCAAGCAACAAAAATTTCAAACTCGAATCCCATACAAGAGGAACTTCACATAAAAAGTTGACGACTCCACTAGGTCAAGCCCTTGTTAACTGGTTGCGATCGTTGATGTAAAAAAGGCATCCAACCAAATAACTTGCGTTAACTCTATGGAGCCATTCAACAGTGAAGTCTACTTCTTCGGATAAAGCAATTTACTTGCAAAAGAAAGGAACACGCGCTTGGAAACGATGATAAAGGATCGCAGATTGGCGGATGATGATACAACATGAGCGGGAAAACATGGAAGTAGCCAAAGGAAGGTATGCCTCTCAACGGGAAAGCAGGTAGATCCACTAAAGGGATACCTTCCCAAGCAGAAGGAGTAAGACCCTCGCTGGCTGATTGTGATGCATCCGATCAGGAAGCTTGTGTCCATCCCATGGATCTACTCGCCCCTAAGACGCAACCTTCCTGGCACACCAACCAACTGATGCTCCTTCCCAAGGGTCAACAAAGCCCTCTAACGAGGCACGCCAATAAATGGAGAGCTTTCCTCAATCAAAAAGATCGGTGGGACTACCAAAAAGGGGCACCTTGTTAATCAGTTGCGATCGTTTGTACAAACAAACATCCAATCGAACGACTTACGCTTGTCCCGTGGACCCCTCCGACCATGAGAAAGTGACTTCCAGGCAATCACAAGCCCTCTTCGGAGGCACAAGCCCTCTTCGAGGCACAAGCCCTTTTCGGAGGCACATTTCACCCGTGTAGAAGTGCAAAATGCTTCTCTTCGGAGACCCACTTCACCAGTGATGAAATGCTCAAAAGCCCTTTTCGGAGGCACATTTCACCCGTGTAGAAGTGCAAAATGCTTCTCTTCGGAGACCCACTTCACCAGAGATGAAATGCCAAAACTGCTTCTCTTCGGAGACCAAAACTGCTTCTCTTCGGAGACCAAAATCGCTTCTCTTCGGAGACCGAAAGACCTCTTCAGAGGCGTACTTCACCTTGCTTGAAGTACCAAAAATAAACCCTTTACTGGGGCACAAAAATCAAAACCTTCTTCAGAAGCTCATTTCACTGTGCAGGAAAATTCACTTTCAAACAAATAAAAGTGATCATTCCCAGAAGTCGAAGTGTCCTTCAGGAAGAAAAAGAAAATAAAGATTTCTCCAAAGACAAGATATACTCTATTAAAAGCAGAATAATTCTTCCCCGAAAAAGTGGAAAGTTATTCTCTAAAATAAGAAGTATCGGTCTTGTGAAATCAAGAAATATTACAATATACTTGTGGTATGGGGGCAACATTGTACAATTCAGTTACAATAATAAAAGTGATACACAAGCGACATACCACAAGTTCATTGCAATATCACGTAATAAAGATGTGGAGTAAATGCGTTCTTGAAACACAGACCAAAAAGTTTGTACAAATAGAAAGAATCGTTTACTCTACACTTCAAATGAAAAACAGATGTACTCCTACATACACAAGGATTTGTACAAGAAAAATATCTATTTATTTCAACACTATGAGAAATTTTTTACATTGTACAGGTTACAAAAAGAAGCGGAGACCGGTATCCGCACAATCCCCGGTCAATACAAAAAGCAGAAAATGCAAAATCAAACTCATATCCCCTTCTTCCCACCCTTGGAGCTTTTACCCGGCCTGGTAATTAGCTTCGTAGGCCGTACTGGAGAAGAAGGAGAAAGAGACTCAGCCGGATCAATCTCTGCCTCATCCCCAGCAGCAGAAGAACTCTTCTTTCCTTTCTTCGAAACCACACATTTCCCCTTCTTCTTGGAAGAAGATTCACTCCCCGGAGCAAGAAATGTAGAAAGCTTTGTGTCGTAATCGAAAGAACGCTCCGGGGTCTTCTCGCTATCTTCCAGATCTTCTGCTTTCTATTCCTCGGAAGCAGATGGTTCGTCCAAACCTTGAAGGGCTGCTATCGGTTCTTCCTGTGAACCTGGTTGAGAAGCCGGAAGAGGAGTAACTTGAGAAGAAGGAATGGCAGCTGAAGAAGGAAGAATTGGTGCAGTTTCCGGCGCGACTACTGCATAATAAAAGAAATCAAAATTAGTATTCCTCGAGAAAAAAGAAGACCGTGAATCGTCAAAGTTACCTGGAGAAGCCGGTTTGGCAAGATCAATCTCAAATTCCCGAGCCTGAAAGTCCTTCATTGCCTCCTCTTCTGTAGGAGTGGTCACAACTGGAGGTGAAGGATGAGAGCTGGAATCCATAATGTTTGCATCAGCCGAAGTGGAAGCATGAACAGGGGCAGTTAAAAGAGCTTCCTCTTTTGAGAGTTCTTCTCCCAATGATTCAGCCCGTGCCCTAGCAAGCTGCTCCTTCCCTCTAACCAGAGCGGCGCGAGCCTCATCATCAAGATAGCGAGCCTCAAATTTTGCTTCCTCAAATTTTGCTTCATCATAGCCGGCACCTTTAAACGTATCAAGCGCGGCTTCCCACACTTCAGCCAGAGTGATTTCATAATCTGGACCCAGAAAAGCAAGGCTCCCACGACCCAGAACGCAGTGTAAATAAAAGTCGAATAAGGTAGAACTGATGTTTGCTTTCGTTGCCTCATGTGATTGCTCAGCCGCTTCTTTGTCGGCAACGGCAGCGACCCTACCAGTAATAGCCTCATCACGAGCCGTCTCAGCTTTAGCAAGTCGAGACTTTAGTAACTCAATCTCCATGTTCTGGGAGGTGACCTTTTCCCGCAGTTCGGTGTTTTCTGTGCGGTACTTCTCATTAACGTGCTGTTCGGCGGCAAGCTTCATTTCTACATCTCTTTGTGCAGCGTGTGCGTCCCGCACTTGCTTCTGAAAGACTTCTTCTTTTTGAGTATATGATGCAGAAGAAGAAGCGAGATTTTCCTTAAGCTGCTTAACTTCAGACGCAAGCTTTGCATTGTCGTCTGCAATACTCGTCATCTCCGCGTCATGCTGCTTACGCCATTTCTCCCATTCTGCTTTATCATTCTCCATCGTCATCATTGCCTCAAGGTTAAGATGGTTGACCCTTTGAAGTTCATCAACCAACTTCTGCCATCCAGACATTCTTTCAATATCAAGCTTGACAGCGTCGACATTTCTCAGCATTGCCTGCTTATCAATGGGAACTAAATCTAAGTCAAAGCGGATTCCTCTTAGACACCAATTCGGAAATCGGCTCTGAAGCGTTGGAGGGCCGTCTTTAACTTGATATTGTGGCCTGTTAATGATGGTTTGAATGTCAGTTTCCTTTAGAGGAGGCGAACCGGCCGGAATGTCAGAAGAAATGGGAGCGTTGGTCTTTTCAGAAATAGCAGACGCGTCACTTGGCTTAGACCGTTTGCTCGATTCATCAGTAATTTGAGTCTTCCCTTTGTCATCATAAGATTTTCGCTTATGAGAATCGTAAGTTTTGTAAGAAGAATCGTATCGATCAGCATCTCTTCTTCTCTGCCGCTGCTCATAATCCCATTTTTCTTGAGCCTTCCTTTGGGCCCGTTCCTCATCTGTCTCTCTCTGGTCACCAAGATATTTCCTGAAGTCATAGGATCCACGGCCTCCATGGCGCTGAAATGAGTCATAATATGAGCCGGAGCGTCCCATCGGAGAATCTGAAAACAGGAAAGAAGTAAAGTTTAGAAATTTCCAGAAAGAAAAAGTAAATGCTTATAAGTGCAGAAAAATCCTAAGTGTGTGCGGCGTGCGAACTACGCGCGTCAAACTACAAACCACGCTTCAGTGCAGGAACGGAGACAACTGGTGTAGAAGGCGTCGAGATCTGTTTCAAAGAGGAAGTCGCTTCAATGACAGGAGAGTTTGCCTTTGGAATATTATCCTTGAAAAGCTCTTGAGAAGTTATCATTATGTCGCTCAAGTCATCGAAGGTGTCATCATTATGATGCTCAGCAGAGTTCTCCTTCTCAATTTCCACATCAGTTGATTTCTCAGAAACTCGGAGATTTTCTTCCTCTTCGATAATTGGGGCAAGCGCCGATTTGCTGACTAACCCTACAACATTAGTGGATGCGGAACACTTTATCAAAGCAGCATCCATGACAGGTGTTTCTGATGCAGCTTCTTCCGCAGAAACTGGGGCATTCGACGCCTCTGCTTGAGAGCCCGAAGCAGCCGACATTTCTGCATCGGAACTAGAAATTTCATGAATTCGAGTCGACCTGGAAGGGTGTAGAAGCCCAAATTGGTGCAAAAGCTCATCATCTAATAGAAACTGGATACTCCTCTCCTCCACAGGCACCGCCATAAGCCTCTCGAAAGTCACTTTGTGACTGAGATTTTTAGAAGGAGGAGGAAGTGCTGAAAAGGAAAAAAGAGCGAAGTTAGCACTTGATAATCCGAACTTCGGTAAGTTTGAAAGAACATAAGAAACAAATGCAAGTGATCTTACTCCCTATTCTCCAAATAGCATAAAACCCAGGATGGCAGCGAACATAGAAGAACGGGCTCAGGAAACTATGAACACTTTCAGGGAGACCGGTGATCAACTTACGATTTCTCGCACTCCTTACAACTATGATGGAGGGATGATCTTTATTTTTGGCAAAAGTACAAAGATAGCGAATTTCTCCGAAGGTAGGAAAGCGACCCAGCGTTCTCCTAAAAAGCACGCATAGTCCCAGCAAGATGGCGTAGCCATTGGGATGTAACTGAAAGGGGGAAATAGATAGTTGGAGAAGAAGTTCTCGAATGCAGTCATTGAATGGGGGGATAGCTCCGCTCAAGCACATTTGGCGGTTAACTGCGACGAAGCCACGGGGCGGTCTGTCAGCAGTATCATTTATTTCGGGAAGCAAAGCGTCAGCCTCAGCAATGCCAAACTGGATGCATAGTTGACGAAAGGCTTTATGGCTCAAAGTAGTAGGAGTCCTCTCTGGAGGATCGTTCAATGGGATAGCAACTGGAAATACATCTTCAGCTTGTTCTGTTCCTTCTTGTGGAGAAGACATTCTACATAATCAGCTGAATGTTCAAATGTGAAGGTGCACGTTCCCTAAAAGTGTGAAGTGTTGTGCAAAAAACTAATGAAAATAAACGACAAGCATAACTGGAATTAAATTAGTTGACAATCAATCGATTACAGAATTTCAGAACTTGTCAATGATCAAGTGCAGTGTTAATACAGACAAGTCAGTTTCACTTGACTATTATGATTTTGTTTTAATACTTCACTTGAATTGGTTATTGTACAGCATCTCGTTCATATTCATTTAATTTAACTTTCTCGTTATCAACTAATCCGTCACTCGATGTGGGCAGTCGGTGATAGTACATTCGTCCCAGTATTCTGTGAATGTTGTATTAAGCAGGATTGTTAGTTTGCAAAATTGAAGCAATATGTAAAATGCATGCAACACAGTTCATAGTTCAACAGTTCGAAGTCCAGGCACAGTTCAAAAAATCATCTGTTGAGTGGCCGAAAGCTTAAGTACTAACTCGGCTGCGACCTAAAGCCTTGTTGTGAAAAATAAGTCGTTGAAATTATTCTAAGTTCTAGGTCGGTCACGACCTAATACAAGAAGCTGTGTGATAAGTTAAGTCGGGCTGCGTGCAAAAGGTCTCAAGTCAGAACGGCATGAATGTCTAAGTCCTAGCTCGGCCACGACCTAAGGCTTATGTCGGCGAATAGTTAAGTCGCAAGAAAAACTGGGCTGCTGAGATAGTTAGGTCGCATGAATGTTTTGAGTCGTCTCAAGCTACTTCTCCTCCACCATAAATTTCACCTCCTTCCACCAATCAACTCGAAATTCACCGTTCCCTTCATATCACCAAGTCGCTGGAACAACAATTCAACACATCTCCGATCTGTCATAAACCTGACCTACTGTCATGCGTTCGTAAATCACATCAACAACTAGTGACGATTAAAAATTGATCACAGCACGATTCAAAGTGAAGCGCGACGTATGATTCCGATTCGGGGCTCGGAGGTTAGAATTCATGGTTCAATGGCGAACGTGAAGTGAAAAAGGATCGAAAACGCTTACGCAATTAGATAGCAAGGGTGAATCGCTGGGTGGTGGACTTGAATTTGTATTCGAAATTGAAGAACTTTGTTAATGGCGGCACAGGAAGTTGGAACAGGTGAAGGAAGAGAAGGGACGGCTTAAGCTATTTACTCACTGGGGCAGTGAAAGACGAATCGACACATGATGTACGACTTAAGACTAACGTTAAGTCGCCTCCGACCTAACCAAAGAGTTAAGAGAATCGAAGCATACGACCTATGGTTTAGGCATATACTTCGAGGGGCAAATGTTAACCCCCTTTTCGACTCACGACCTAGCAGTATGCCGAGTTAAGGTGTTTGACGACTTAAGAAAGTATGCCGAGTTAAGGTGCTTGCCGACCTAAGAAAGAAGACGACCTAACAATCTAAAGGCGTAACCGACTTAAGGAAAGCTCCGAGTTAACAAGATCTCCGACTTAACAGGCTACGACCTAAGGAAAGATCTGACCCAACAGTTGCCGATCTAACTACTGAGAAGAGCTGCCGACTTAAGAGGTGTGCCGAGTTAGGAGCCTGCCGACTTAAGGTAATCTGTGACTCAAGAGCTAAGACCGAGTTAAGAAGGATGCCGAGTTAGGAGCCTGCCGACTTAAGGTAATCTGTGACTCAAGAGCTACGACCTAAGGAAGATTCCGAGTTATGAAAGGCTCCAACTTAAGAAGATTCCGACCTAACGGGTTACGACTTAGTGGGTTTACGACTTAAAGGCTGCGAGTTAAGGTCTTACGAGTTAAGGTCTGATAAGTCGGCAACGACTTAATACTTGTCAAAGACAGCCACAGGATGGGTCGACAACAACCATCCCTTAACTCGCCACCGACCTAACCCTATTCCTTAACTCGCCACCGACCTAACCCTATTCCTTAACTCGTCACCGATCTACCATAAGTCGGCTACGACTTAAATACTTAGAGAAATTTCCTGAGTCGAGATCAGCTCCTATAAATACCCCACCACTTCCAACATGAAGAGGACTTTTGGCCATTCATTTCTCCAAGCGCCGTTACGCTGTCGAAGCCTCCTCTCATTCAGCAATCAAAGATCTTCAAGCATTCGAGACACTACAACGATCTTCGAGAAGAGCTCCTAACACCCAACGCGGATTCGTCGAGTTTCATCATTAAAGATCGAGCTAGTAGTCAAGAATGATTTCATGATCAAATTGTATTGTATTTAGAGGGATATTGTATCGAGTTGTAATCAAATCAGCAATAAAAGACTATAAAGTGGATGTAGGCTCAATTACGGGCCGAACCACTATAAATCTGTTGTTCATTTACTGCTTTACTGCTATTCTCAGTTCATATTCTGTTCCCGTACCAACGGGTGGTGCTTTCACGATTCTATTACACACACCGGGTGTTAGCGTTCACTTTTTACCGTTAACAATTAGAATAAAGAAAGTAGATGGGATTAGGGAAATTAAAAAAGATGAAAGGGATTTAAGTATTTTGAGAGAAAATAAATAAAATAAAAAAGATGATATATAATATATAGAAGATACAGTGATGAAGAAGTAATATTGTTATATAATGTTATTAATGCGAGTAAGTGGTATCAAAATTAAAGGGATATAAAATGCAACAATGTTCTCCTTTTGTAACGACTTGGGTTTTCGGACCAGTCAAAATCGCTAAAAAACGCGTCTGTTCTAAAACTACAAATGAAAACTACCAACTTAATACATAATATTTGATAAATATTCAACACTACTAAATGTATAGGATAAAATTGAAATTGTAGAAGTTATTAGAGTAATCAATTTAATCTACTAGGTGTGCTTTAATACATACCAAATACAGATACAAATATCTGACGCTACAAAATTCTAATGAGAGAAACATCAAAAGCCATTTCTGCAAAACCAATAAACATGTCAAATGGGTAATAAAATAGTAAGCAGAAAAGAGATGTTAACCATAAAATTCACTTAAGAATAAAGGCTTGAAAGAAGGCTCATGAAAAGTGCTCCACTCCATAAGAATTCAAGACAAGTATTTTGTCATAATTCCAAAAAATAGTGTTTCGAAGACATTAAGATTGCTTTCGAAGAGGTTAGGATGGTGTAATAAGCAACATATGCACCTATAAGTGCCAAGTGAAACAAGATCTTTCGAAGGAGTGGAAAAGAAGACAAAGCTGCCCTTCTGCCTCATTTGGGCCTTTCGACGCAGTCGAATTCATATATATGAGAGATCCTTGTATGGATTCGAAACAAATTTCAAAGGTATTGGACAACAGGCCCACGCACAAGAACCAAACCATATGAAATTGTTGGTTTCGCCATTATTAATCTTCCACTTAAAGACATTTTTCCAATATGCACCCTTCAGCGGCAATTGTAAGCCTTTCGAAATTGTTGGAACCTTTCGAAAGAATAAAGAAAACTCCACATACATCCAAGTGATCATTCACAACGATCAAGTCGTCACCTACTAATCCTTTCGAAACTATATGAAAGCTTTCCTTACTCAAATAATCATTCATCATGGTTAACACCAAACCAAAGCAACTAAGGGAGGTTTCGAATGAGAAGAAGGAGTTAGAGTTGCTACCCCTAACATCAGAACTATGTAATAGGGAACCTTGACCCATTCGCTACATACCTTTCAGGGTTCTCGAAAGGTCTGAGAGGAACGCGAAAGCAATGTTTTGGAGTTTTATAATAACTTCCATTGCTAGAACAATACTTTTGAAGGCAAAAGGGTAAGCCTAAGCATAATAAGAGACCGAAGTGGTTGCCTTCAAAGCTATGGATGCGAAAGGATGAAGGCGAAAGGATGGATGTGAAAGGATGGGAGAAAGACCTTTCGACTACGTTGAAAGGCTGAAGGCAGAAGGTGGTCAACCTACATCTATAAATACCACCCTAGGGGTCCATCTTCTGTAACGACCCAGAATTTGACCACTTTAAAATATATTATTTAAAGTGATTTTAAGTATGAATTAAGTAAGGTTATATGATTAGAACAATATTAGATAGGGGTA
Source organism: Allium fistulosum (assembly GCA_030737815.1). Taxonomy (NCBI): domain Eukaryota; kingdom Viridiplantae; phylum Streptophyta; class Magnoliopsida; order Asparagales; family Amaryllidaceae; genus Allium; species Allium fistulosum. The sequence continues at coordinate 412,550,493 of CM060907.1, read as the reverse complement.
CGTAGGAAGTCACAAGTGGTAATGATGCAGCCCCTAAAATAATATAACCCTTTCATGTTTATCTGTTATTGGTTGTTGTTTATCTTGTGTTATTATATCTTTCCTTCTTACTATTTTATTCTGCATTTACATTGTTTATTGAGTTCGTAGGTAAGGGTAGTACTGTCTCTCTCATTAGAGTTGTGCAGTGGTAAATTTATAGTCATTTTATTTGGTATGTATTAAAGCACACTTTGTAGGATTAATAAATTAATTAATTACTCTGATAAGTTGTATAATTGAAATTGTATCCTATTCATTTAATAGTGTTGAATATTCATCAAATATTGTGTATTAAGTTGGTAGTTTCCATTAGTAATTTTCGAACAGATGGATTTTTGGCAATTTTAACTGGTCTGAAAATCCGGGTCGTCACACGTGGTATCAGAGCTTAGTTAGGTGCCTAAGTAAAATTCATCTAGGGTTAGTATATCAACCTAGGAATTTTAAAAATGAAACTACCTTAATTCGATAAATAAAATGGATAGGATATGGCACCGTACTTCCGACCGGGGTTATGGGTGATATTACAATTTTTGGTGTGCTTAACTTTTGTTATTTGTTGTTTTTTCGTTATATTTTTTCGACCTTTTAATTTCGAGGACGAAATTCTTTTAAGTAAGGGAGAATGTAACGGCCCAGAATTTGACCACTTTAAAATATACTATTTAAAGTGATTTTAAATATGAATTAAGTATGGTTATATGATTCAAACAAAATTAGATAGGGGTACGTAGGCAGTCACAAGTGGTAGAGATGCAGCCCCTAAAATAATATAACCCTTTCATGTTTATCTATTATTGGTTGTTGTTTATCTTGTGTTATTATATATTTCCTGCTTACTATTTTATTCCACATTTACATTGTTTATTGAGTTCGCAGGTAAGGGTAGTGTTGTCTCTCTCATCAGAGTTGTGCAATTGTAAATTTATAGTCATTGTATTTGGTATGTATTAAAGCACACTTTGTAGGATTACTAAATAAATTAGTTACTCTGATAAGTTGTATAATTGAAATTGTATCCTATACATTTAATAGTGTTGAATATTCATCAAATATTGTGTATTAAGTTGGTGGTTTCCATTAGTAGTTTTAGAACGGACGGATTTTTGTCAATTTTAACCGGTCCGAAAATCCGGGTCTTCACATCTTTGGTGACCGAATTTGAATTATAAATTCTCTTTCTTACTTGATATTTCGATATTAATAAGTTCATTGAACTTATGTTATTTGTCTAAGATGTTATTCCATCACATATTAAATTTATATCTAATATATTTACATTGAGCCCCTTCAAAATTGTAAATATCCTTTCGATCTCATCTAATGGAATTTCGATGGGGACTGACTATATGAACATTATGTTGTGCTGTTGGTTGGACATCTTTGAAAGGAGCTCGAATATTTCAAAATATAAAACACTTTCGAAAAAGTTCCTTTCATGGCAGTAGAAACCACACTTTTGATAGTGAATTCTCCTTATAAAGGTAGAATGGCCCTTTCGACTCATTCCAAAGGAGATATGAATAATCCTTTTGATCCACTTAAAATGAGATGCGATTGACCCTTTCCACCCTCTCGAAAGGGATCATGAATGAGTTATTCTCTTCCTAATTTACGGTTCAAAGAGTTGATTAGTCTTCTTATCTATAATTAACACTTTCATAAGGCCACCCTCTGAAGACATTTTGTCCAAATCAACTCATTCGAAAGGGATTTCAAAGAGATTGATCATTTCTAAAATTTTCCATTGAGGTGTTAGCAACATCTCTTGTTAACAACTTAGCTTTGAGATGTTGACAAGATTTCTCGTTAACATTTTTAGTGCTAGAAGGAGGGCGTGAACCTCCGAGTTTGTAGTTCACCTATGGACTAATTATGGACTGTTTAACTTGATGCAGGAAAATGAAATCTAAAAGTCTTAGTCGAATGGACGAAGAAGCAATACACGCCACAACTTTGGAGGAAAATGTTGCTCCAACTTTTAACTTGGAAAGTTTTATGCAAGGATAGCCGTCAACCCCATCACAGCCTGATGACGATGCAAACAGGATAAAGCATCTAGAGCAAAAATTGTTGCAATTACAAGAACTTCTCAAAGTAGCTCTATCTCAAAGGTCTTCCAAAACTGCAAAAAAACAACTGGAGAAGAGGTGATCTTCCCAAGAAGAAACTTAAAACTTATAACAATGTGGGCAAGAGCAGGATAGATCTGGCATCGTCAAAGAAAAAAGACCGTCATCCGATTAAAGTTGATCATCAAGGATGGATGTTAGATAAATATCTCAAGCAATCTGGAAGCTCGACCTTAAAAGAATACAGCCCAAACGGAAAAGGCTATCGTGACACCGATGCTTATTTGAAAGATGTAGCAGAAAAAGTTGTCAATGACTTGCTAAATGCAAAAGGGAAAAGAACTTTGGATGAGCGAGCAAATGACGAAGAATGAGTAGCTCCATTCATAGATGAGATAATGTCAGCGGTTATACCATCTTATGTCAAGATCCCAACCCTGAAATATCATGGCACTACTGATCCTGATGATCACTTTATGGCTTTTGATAGCCAAATGGATTTATATAATGCCTTAAGAGCAGTCCGATGTAGATTTTCCCTGGTAACACATCAAGAAGCAGTTGCAAAGTGGTAACATCAATATCGTGAGAAGACTATCTACTCATGGAAACAGTTTCCTTATGAATTCTCCACCCAATTCTGTATATGCAAGGATCCTATTCTAGCAAACATTAAGCAAAGTCAAGGGGAATCACTAGGCGATTACCTCAAAAGATTCTATATAGAAGCACCAAAAGCAAAAGATATGAATGATAGGGATAAGCTCATAGCAGTGCATTCTGGGATGATACGGAATACACTGTTCTAGAAGGAATTCTTTGTGCATAGGTTTCAAGATTTACAAGGAGAATGTTAACTTCCCGACTTTGTTCAAGGCTAAAAATTACCCTAAAGAGAGTAAGGGAGATGACTACTGTGCTTATCACAAAGCAAATGACAATAAAACTTATGGATGTCCGGTGTTGGTTTGAATCATTCTAAAACTAATCCGTGAAGGACATTTGAAGGAATTCATCAAGAGAAGCAAAAGGCACCATGGACTGGTGATGGTCCGTAAAAATTTCTTAATAATGTCGCCAACATCTTGTAAGAAGAAGATCTATTCAGCTTGAGTCCACCATTTAATAGGATTGATGTATTCAATGGGGGACCACACCAAGCAGGGACTGGCAGGGGGCTAGAAATAGATACATTAAAGAAGCTAGAGAGGGAGTGATCTCAATCCAAAAAGAACCCTCACTTAAATATCCATGACTCAATTTGCCAATGGCAAATCTATTTGTTACTCCCCAAGAGCTTAAGAAAGGGATCCATCACCATCATAACGACCCCTCATGATCACGACCCAAATTGGACTTTCTATAGTGTCCAAAATTCTTATAAACACTGTGATCACAGTTAACGTCATTTTCAAATATGCCTTTGATCAAATGGGCATTCCAGAAGAAAAGCTAGAGCCAAGCCTTGAGCTTATCGTTGGGTTCAATAACAAGGGATCAACTCCAATAGGAAAAGTGAAGTTGCTAGTGCATATGGGAGTACCACCATTCTGCAGGACTTTTTAAACTCTCTTTGTAATCATCAACCAACCATCGTACTATAATGCTTTCTTTGGCTGACCCACAAATGATGAGTAGGACGCCTTATTTCGTTAAAATATCTAGTGGTAAAATTCATAAATAAGAGTGGTTAGGGCACTATCCATAGAGAACAATTTAGCTCCCATGAGATGTACTTTGCAATGCTTGATCAACATAAGAGGAATTACTCTTCTTACTATGATTCTTCTACTATTTTCAGCCTTTTGATAATCAATTTTTACATCCAACATTCGAAGAAAAAAATAAGACCTAATCAAACTGATAAACGTATGTTGGAAAGGTACATTTACCCTGTGAGCAAGAGAAAAAGGATCCATGCTGACTCATATGTTGGAAAGGTACGTATGTGAAATCATCATAGAGTTGGGTTTCCATGGGAAATGGAAACAATAAAACCCATAGAAGACCTTGAGGAAACATGTTTAGATCCAAATGATTCAACCAATATAGTCAAAGTGGGAAAGGATTTGGAAAGCTACTTGAAGGCAGACTTAATTCAGTTTCTTAAGTCTAACAAAGATGTGTTTGCATGGTCTCATTCAGATATGGTTGGGATTGATCCATCGGTTATTTGCTATGCACTAAATATTAATCCAGAAGCGAACCCCGTCCGACAAAAGAAGAGACTATTTGATAAAGTGCTCTCTGACACCCTAAAAGAAGAATCTAAAAGGCTGCTCGAAAATGAATTCATTCGTGAAGTCTTTAACCTAAAGTGGTTAGCGAACCCAGTGTTGGTAAAGAAGTTGAATGGCAATAGGAGGACTTGTGTCGATTATATGGATTTAAACAAAGCATTCGCAAAAGTTTGTTACCCATTGCCCAGGGTAGACTAATAGGTTGATGCATCTAGTCAACACAAGTTTTTATCCCTCATGGATGCTTACTCGGGATACAATCAAATACCCATGTTTAAACCGGATGAAGAACATATACGTTTCATTTCCGAGTTGGGAATTTTGTGCTATAAAGCAATGCCTTTCAGGTTAAAGAACGCAAGAGCCACCGATCAAAGATTAGTGAACATAATGTTCAAAGAACAAATTGGTCGAAATATGGAAGTTTATGTTGACAACATGCTGGTAAAATCTTTTGAAGTTGGGAGTCAACTTGAAGACCTGATAGAGATGTTCGAAGTATTACGGAATTATCAAATAAGGTGAATCCCCAAAAATACTCTTTCGGGGTACATTCCAGGAAGTTTTTAGGCTACACTGTAAGCGCTCAAGGAATTGAAGCTAGTCCAGACCAGATCCAATCAATCAAAGATATGGCTGAACGCTAAACAAGTAAAGATGTAATGAGTTTAAATGGAAGGGTTACTACCCTAAGCAGGTTCATCTTCAAGGCAACTGATAAGTGTATTCCCTTTTCAATGTGATCAAGAAGAGGAAAAACTTTGAATGGGGAGAAGGTTGTAAGAGAGCCTTACAAGAATTAAAAAATCATTCGGAAAGGCCATCAATATTATCTAGCCTCGAAAATGGAGAAACTTATGTAATGACTCATTTTTCCATACCCTTTGAATCGATAATAAACCATACATGTCTAACTCAAATTGCACGAACAAGCGGATCATTAAGGGTAGAAAGAAAAATAAAGATAAAACGGAACAGAAAAACAGAATCTCACACGAATGGAATAACATATATTATTTCAGCAATAATCTTTAAAGTGGAAAATTTTAAAAAATATATCAAAGTCTAACCTAGATTCAGCTTGGATAGTTATAACACATGCCCTTACAAATGTTGACAAACAACAAAACAAATGCAATAAATGTAGCGGATAATAGAATACGTCCATACGATGATGAAGATCTCCAGCTCTCCTCTGGAAACTCCAAGTGTCTTCAGCTAATCCTGGAACTACTCAGATCTGACCAGAGTATTAAAAATACCCAGATCAGGCTTAATAAACTAGCTTGAGATACTCGAAATTTTAATGTGTAGCTCATGACGGCGTTATCAAAACCTTTGAAAAGAAGGATGTCTCATAAGATCACGCCCACACATAAATACGGACGGGGTTTTTACCTTATGATAACCAAAACACTTGTTAACCATAAAATATAAATGAACATAAAGAAGGCCCTTCAGAAAGCTTCCGCATGGATAAACACCAGCATGAAAAGTCACCTTTCGATGGTGTCGAAAGGATTGTTCAATGCTAATAAAGAAGAGCACGTAGGAACTTTTGAACAAGGCTTCCACAAGTATGAAGGAAAGAATTACTAAGGCACAACAAAGCAGCTAGGCACCGAACCACCAAACTCCTTTCCGCTGGGATAGAAGAATAGCTCTGCAACCATTCATCATAGAACAATGGCTAAAGAAAAGGAGTTCAAACCAAACCTTTCGAAGGAGTCAGAAAGATGCAATCAACAGTTTCAGTCTCCCAAAAATCCGATTACATAACATATGAATACATATAGCATTCCACTTATTCAATCACCTAGTATTATTATTCTAAGCACTAAGCCTTCTTCTAAATGAATATCATGAAAATTAGTGATTGTGTGTTTTTTAATGTTGCTTTTGAAATTATTAAAATGAATTTTTTCAGTATGTGTTACATTAACAATCATTATCATGATTATTAAAAACAAAATTATTAATGATTTATTCACCTTATGGTAGAATTTATTACTGATTAAAATCAAAGAAGAATCAATAAATATTATAGAGGAAGAAAATGTAAATGGTATACCGAGAAGGTGGTGATATAATTTTAAATAAGAAAACAATCTCAAAGGAAATATTTCTCCTGTAAACATTTATTCCTTTTTATATTTTTTCCTTTGTTAGTCGCTTTCCATATTCAAATTATTTCACTTTTTAGCAACTATCATTTGGCTTTGGAAAATAATGAATATATGATACCAAAAGCAATTCACTCAATAATTTTGTGTAAATCTTAAATTTTTTTATTTTTCCTAATAATCCTTATATACACGCACATATGATATGTGTGTGTGTGTGTCTTTATATATATATATATATTTATCCACAAATTTTATTAAAAAAATTTATTTCAAACCTCCCAAGAGCTATACATATTCAAATCAAGATATAAAAATGTTGAATTTTTTAGAATATAAAAGCATATTCAATTTAGGATTTTAACTAATTTTTTATTCAAAAAATTAAATAACTATCTCAAATGTATTTATGTGTTTGTATCTCTATATTTTCTTCAAATGTAGAAGCAAATATTGTACGAACCTATAAATCTATAATATTTACTAGTCGTTTACAAAATGAAAATCCATATATCTAACTTCTAACAAACTACTAAAAACAATCAATTTTAAAAAATTAGGCCTCGTTAGGTTTGTCATTTTTAGCTAAAATTTTTTGTCTAAACAAAAAAGCAACGATGCATGTGATTTTTGAAAAACAACTAATTTGAAAAATTATGTAAATATACAAAATAGAAAACCATTTTTAATGTTTTGGGAAATAAAAAAAGAAAATGAAACTATACATCCCTCGTCATCCCTCCGTCCCCGTCGTTGTCTCACTGTCCATCCGTTTTCCCTCAATCGTTGTCCACTTATACTTATTCTATAATGAATTTTAAAAATATAAAATAAAAAAACTCAAAATAAAACCAATCAGACCCCATTTCCAAGCATGAATTGATAAAAAAATTAATAAATTATTGGCTTGATCAAATAGTTGCCATACCATAAAATGCTTGATATTAGAATAAAGAAAGTAGATGGGATTAGAGAAATTAAAGAAGATGAAAGGGATTTAAGTATTTTGAGAGAAAATAAATAAAATAAAAAAGATGATATATAATATATAGAAGATACAGTGATGAAGAAGCAATATTGTAATATAATGTTATTAATGCATGTGAGTTGTATCAAAATTAAAGGGATATAAAATGCAATAGTATTCTCCTTTTGTGACGACCCGGGTTTTCAGACCAGTCAAAATCGCTGAAAATCCCGTATGTTCTAAAACTACAAATGAAAACTACCAACTTAATACATAATATTTGATAAATATTCAACACTATTAAATGTATAGGATAAAATTGAAATTGTATAAGTTATTAGAGTAATCAATTTAATCTACTAGGTGTGCTTTAATACATACCAAATACAGATACAAATATCTAATGCTACACAATTCTAATGAGAGAAACATCAAAAGCCATTTCTGCAAAATTGATAAACATGTCGAATGCGTAATAAAATAGTAAGCAGAAAGGAGATCTTAACCATAAAATTCTCTTAAGAATAAAGGCATGAAAGAAGGCACATAAAAAGTGCTCCGCTCCACATGAATTCAAGGCAAGTATTTCACCATAATTCAAAAATATACTGTTTCGAAGACAATAAGATAGCTTTCGAAGAGGTTAGGATGGAGTTGTAAGCAACAGATGTACCTATAATTGCCAAGTGAAACAAGAGCTTTCGAAGGAGTGGAAAAGAAGACAAAGCCACGCTTCCGCCTCAGCTGGGCCTTTCGACGCAGTCGAATTCACATATATGAGAGAGCCCTGTATGGGTTTGAAACACATTTCCAAGGTATTGGACAACAAGCTCACGCACAAGAACCAAACCATATGAAATTTTTGGTTTCGCCATTATTAATCTTCCACTTAAATACATTTTTCCAATATTCGCCTTTCAGCAACAATAGTAAGCCTTTCAAAATGGTTGGAACCTTTCAAAAGAATAAAGAAAACTACATATAAAGCCAAGTGGTCATTCGCAATGATCCAGTCGTCGCCTACTAATCCTTTTAAAACTATATGAATGCTTTCCTTACTCAAATAATCATTCATTATGGTTAACACCAAACCAAAGCAACCAAGGGAGGTTTCGAAGGAGAAGGAGTTAGAGTTGCTTCCACTAACATCAAAACTATGTGATATGGAACCATGACCCATTTGCTACATACCTTTCAGAGTTGTCAAAAGGTACGAGAGGAAAGCAGAAGCAATGTTTGGGAGTTTTATAACAACTTCCACTGTTAGTACACTATTTTTTAAGGCGAAAGGGTAAGCCTAAGCATAATAAGAGACCCAAGTGGTTGCCTTCAAAGCTATGGACGCAAAATGGCGAAAGGATGGTTGTGAAAGGATGAGAGAAAGACCTTTTGACCATGTTGGAAGGCTGAAGGCGGAAGGTGGTCAAACTACTTCTATAAATACAACCCTTGGGGTCTGAGTTTGGTGATCGAATTTGAATTCTGAATTCTCTTTCTTACTTGATAGCAAAATCAAACTTTTGTAATCATAAATCAATTTGAGGAAAACTCTCTTACTTGTAATCCAATTTAGATAAATGCAAAAAAGGAGATGCATGGATCCAATATCGATTTTGAATATGAGGAAGCTCATTTCGGCCAATAGCTTGACTAACGACCAATCGCCCATGATACTCACTTATTTTCTTGACCCTTATTTTAATTATGAAATGCAATGGGATTAACTTAAACATTGTGAATTGAATCATATTATCACAATGTCTCGTGATGTCAAGTGTTAAAATGACATGATGATGATATTTTGATATTAATAAGTTCATTGAACATATGTTATTTGTCTAAGATTTTATTCCATCGCATATTAAATTTAAGTCTAATATATTTTACATTGAGCCCCTTCAAATGTGTAAATATCCTTTCGACCCGTTCTAAATGAATTTCAAAAGGGACTTAATGTATGAACATTATGTTTTGCTGCTGGATGGTCATCTTCGATAGGAGCTCGAATATTTCAAAACATATAACACTTTCGAAGGAGTTCCTTTCATGGTGGTAGAAACTACACTTTTTAAAGTGAATTCTCCTTATAAAGGCATAATGTCCTTTCGACTCATTCCAAAGGAGATATGAATAATTCTTTTGATCCACTTAAAACAAGATGCGAATAACCCTTTCGACCCACTCGAAAGGGTCATGAATTAGTTGTTCTCTTCCTAATTTATGGTTCAAAGAGTTGATTACTTTTTTATCTATAATAAACACTTTCATAAGGCCACCCTCTAAAGACATTTTGTCCCAATCAACCGATTCGAAAGGGGTTTCAAAGAGATTGATCATTTCTAAAATTTTCCATTGAGGTGTTAGCAACATTTCTTGTTAACAACTTAGCTTTGAGATGTTGACAAGATTTCTTTTTAACATTTTTAGCGCTAGAAGGAGGGCGCGAACCTCCGAGTTTGTAGTTCCCATATGGACTAATTAAGTACTGTTTAACTTGATGTAGGAAAATGAAATCTAAAGGTCTTAGTCGAATGGACGTAGAAGCAAAACACACCACTACTTTGAAGGAAAATATTGCTCCAACTTTCAACTTGGAGAGAGTTGTGCAAGGATAGCCGTCAACCCCAGCATAACCTGATGACGATGCAATCAGGATAAAGCATCTGGAGAAACAATTGCTGGAAATGAAAGAACTTCTCAAAGCAGCTCTATCTCAAAAGTCTTCCAAAACTGCAAAAAACAACTGGAGAAGAGGTGATCTTCCCAAGAAGAAACATAAAAGCTTATACCAATGTGGGCGAGAGCACGATAGATCTGACATCTTCAAAGAAATAAGAGCGTTGTTCGATTAAAGCTGATCATCAAGGAAGGATGCTAGATAAATCTCTTGAGCAATTTGGAAGCTCGACCTTAAAAGAATATAGTCCAAACCGAAAAGGCTATCACGTCACTGAAGCTTATTTTAAAGATGTAGTAGAAAAAGCAGTCAAAGACATGCTAAGTGCAAAAGGGAAGAGAACTTTGGATGAGCGAGCAAATGACGATGAATGAGTAGCTCCGTTCGTAGATAAGATAATGTTAGCGGTTATACCATCTTATGTCAAGATCCCAACCCTGAAATATCAAAGCACTACTGATCCTGATGATCACTTTATGGATTTTGATAGCCAAATGGATTTATATAAAGCCTTTGGAGTAATTCGATGTAGATTATCCTTGGTAACACAACAAGAAGCATCTGCAAAGTGGTACCATCAATACCGTGAGAATATCCACTCATGGAAACAGTTTTCTTATGAATTCTCAACCAAGTTTTGTAAATGCAAGGATCCTATTCTAGCAAACATTAAGCAAAGGCAGGGGGAACCACCAGGCGATTTGCTCAGAAGATTCAGTATAGAAGCACTTAAAGCCAACGATATGAATGATAGAGACAAGCTCATAGCAGTGCATTCTGGGCTGATAAAGAATACACAGTTCTAGAAGCAATTCTTTGTGCATGGGTGTCAGGATTTACAAGGAGAAGGTTAACTTCCCGACTTCGTTCAAGGCTAAAAATTACACAGAACGGAGAAAGGGAGATGACTACTACACTTATCACAAAGCGAATGGCCAAAAAACTGATGGATGTCGGGTGTTAGCTGGAATCATTCAAAATCACATCCATAAAGGACATTTGAAGGAATTCAACCAGGAGAAGCAAAAAGCACCACGGACTGGTGATGGTTCGCAAAAATTTCCTAATAATGTCATCAACATCTTGGAAGAAGAAGATCCATTAAGCTTGAGTCCACCATTTAATAGGATTGATGTATTCCATGGGGAGCCAAACCAAGCAGGGACTGGCAGGGGGCCAGAAACAGATACATTAAAGAAGCTAGAGAGGGAATGACCTCCATCCAAAAAGAAACCCCGCTTAAAAGTCCATGACTCAATATGCCAATGCAAAATCTTGTTGTTACTCCCTAAGAGCTGAAGAAAGAGATCCATCACCCTCATAATGACCCCCTCATGATCATGGCCCAAATTGGACTTTCTATATTGTCCAAAATTCTTATAAACACTGGGAATGCAGTTAACGTCATTTTCAAATATGCCTTTAATCAAACGGGCATTCCAGAAGATAAGCTAGAGCCCAGCCTTGAGCCTATCTTTGGGTTCAATAAAAAGGGATCCACTCCAAGAGGACAAGTGAAGTTGCTAGTCTAGATAGGAGTTCCACCATGCTGCATGACTTTTGAAACTCTTATTGTAATCATCAATCAACCATCGTACTATAATGCTTTCTTTGGCCGACCCGCAATTGTTGAGTTGGACGCCTTATTTCGTCAAAATTTCTAGTGGTAAAATTCATAAATAAGAGGGGTTAGGGCACTATCCGTGGAGAACAATTCAGCTCCCGTGAGATTTATTTTGCAATGCTTGATCAGTATAAGAGGGAATACTCTTCTTACTATGAATCTTCTACTGTTTTCAGCCTTTTGATAATGGATTTTTACATCCAACATTAGAAGAAAAAAGTAAGACCTAATCAAACTGATAAATGTATGTTGGAAAGGTACATTTCCACTAGGAGCAAGAGAAAGAGGACCGATGCTAACTCTATAGAAGAGGGTGAAATCATCATAGAGTTGGGTTGCCATGGGAAATGGAAACAATAAAACCCATAGAAGGCCTTGAGGAAACATGTTTAGGTCCAAATGATTCAACCAAAATAGTCAAAGTGAGAAAGGATTTGGAAAGCAACTTGAAGGTAGACTTAATTCAGTTTCTTAAGTCTAACAAAGATGTGTTTGCATGGTCTCATTCAGATATGGTTAGGATTAATCCATCGGTTATTTTCCATGCACTAAATATTAATCCAGAAGCGACCCCCGTCCGACAAAAGAAGAGACTATTTGATAAAGTGCGCTCTGACGCCCTAAAAGAAGAAGTTAAAAGGCTGCTCGAAAATGGATTCATTCGTGAAGTCTTTTGCCCAAAGTGGTTACCGAACCCAGTGTAGGTAAAGAATTCGAATGGTAAGAGGAGGACTAGTGTCGATTATATAGATTTAAAAAAAGCATGCCCAAAAGATTGTTACCCATTGCCCCGGGTAAACCAATTGGTTGATGCAACTAGTCGACACAAATTTTTATCCCTTATGGATGCTTACTTATGATACAATCAGATACCTATGTTTAAACCAGATGAAGAACATACACATTTCATTTTCGAATTGGGGATTTTCTACTACAAAGCAATGCCTTTCGGGTTAAATAACACGGGAGCCACCATCAAAGATTAGTAAACATAATGTTCAAAGAACAGATTGGTCGAAATATGGAAGTTTATGTTGACAATATGCTGGTAAAATCTTTTGAAGTCGGGTGTCACCTTGAAGACCTGATAGAGATGTTCGAAGTATTACGGAAGTTAGAAATGAAGGTGAATCCCAAAAAATGATCTTTCGGGGTCATTCCGGGAAGTTTTTAAGCTACATTGTAAGCACTCAAGGAATTGAAGCTAGTCCAGACCAGATCTAAGCAATCAAAGACATGGCTTAGGTCAAAACAAGTAAAGGTGTAATGAGTTTAAATGGAAGGGTTGTTGCCCTAAGCAGCTTCATCTTCAAGGCAACAGATAAATGTATTCCCTTTTTCAATGTGATAAAGAAGTGGAAAAGCTTTGAATAGGGAGAAGAATGTAAGAGAGCCTTCCAAGAATTAAAAAATCATTTGGAAAGGCCACCAATATTATCTAGCCCCGAAAATGGAGAAGTCTTATGTAATGACCTGTTTTTCTGTACCCTTTGAATCGACAATAAACCATACATGTCTAACTCAAATTGAATGAACAAGCGGATCATTAAGTTTGAAAGAAAAATAAAGATAGAACGGAACAGAAAAATAGAATCTCACACGAATGGAATAACATATATTATTTCAACAATATTATTTAAAGTGGAAAATTTTAAAACATATATCAGAGTCTAACCAAGATTGAGCCTGGACATTTATAACACCCGCCCGTACAAATGCTAACAAACAACAAAACAAATGCAATAGATGTAGTGGATAATATAATACGTCCATACGATGATGAAGATCTCCTGCTCTCCTCTGGAAACTCCAAGCTTCTTCAGCTAATCCTGAAACTACTCCGATCTGACCTGAGTACTAAAAATACATGGATCAAGCTTGATAAACCAGCTTGAGGTACTTAAAGTTTTAAATGTATAGCTCATGACGATGTTACCAAACCTTTGAAAAGAATGATCTCTCTTAGGACCACGCCCACACATAAATACGGATGGGTTTACCTTATGATAACCAAAAAACTTCTTAACCATAAAATATAAATGAAGATAAAGAAGGCTCTTTAGAAAGCTTCCGCATGGATAAAGAGCAGTAGGAAAAGTCACCTTTCGATGGTGTTGAAAGGATTGTTCAATGCTAATAAAGAAGAGCGTTACTATGGCACAACAAAGCAGCTAGGCACAGAACCACGAAACACCTTCCGGCTAAGATAGAAGAATAGCTCCAAAATCATTCATCGTAGAACAAAGGCAATAGAAAGGAGTTCAAATAAAACCTTTTGAAGGAGGAAGAAGGATGCAATCAACAGTTTATACCATGCCCCAACCATTCAGAGGAGGCGAAACGTTTCACCTCTCTACATTCATAGAGTTTTTACCTTCCAAAGAGAGTGGAGAAGTCAAAGAAAGAGCAAGAAACTCTATAATGACATTTTTGAAAGCATGGCAAGCCTTTCGAACCGGTTAGAACACATACAAAATACATTTCTATAATTTTGAAAGGTTTACGAAGAAGGCAACATTCATAAAGAATGGAAGACAACCCTTCAACAACATTGAAGAGAAGCATGACTCTCGACAACTGTGACGACCCGCAAACTAGTTCCCCTTGAATCGACACTATTTTCCAACATATCGACTCAAAGTGAACGGAAATACGAACCATTAGGGTTAAAGAAGAAGGAGGTAGAAGAAGAAATAAAATAACAACAGAATCTAACCATCGCAACGGAATAAAATATAATAGATAATAACTGATCTTTACAGAAAAGAAACTATATCTGTTTATACATACATCACTAAAATACAACATTAGAGTACAATATAATCAACATCACAATTCAAGACAGTTATATTAACTTGTCCCACATAGAGAATACACAACATACACAACACAACGGAATATACATCATATACGTGTGATACGTCTCGCCATCCAGCTCGTCTCATGTGCTGCACAGCATCATAACCTATATCCTATAATACTCGGTCTGACCCGAGCATTATAATAAAATAACACCCGAGTCGGTCTGGAAAACCAGTGTTAGAAAATCACACTCAATTTGATTATTAAAGTTTTGAAAATCCTTTGAAATCAAAAGCATCTCGTAAGACCACGCCACAAATAAACATGTCGGCTTTTTACCTTACGATAGCCAAAACACTTTTTATCAAATCTGTCTGATATTATAATAGTGTCTATATACAAATACTTATTCAAATAGCTGAAATTGTTACATGATTAAATTCCAGCATACTAGCCACATAGTGGGTTCTACAAACAAAATCCGTAAAGGCACGTAGGGAGAAATGATTTCCAACAAATGACTAGGCACTGGGGTACCACCTGTCACAGTATCGGGTCTAGATCAGTGTACCGAGGACCACGCCCGATCCCCTGCAACACAAAGCCGGAACTACCCCTTACTGGATAATTCCAAGTAAGATCACCCCATGGTTGGGATCAGCAACCGCACCACTAAGCCGAAATAAAAGGGACATCTAGACAGGGATGACTTCACCCTAATAGGTGCTACCCACATAGCCTTGCTGCATAACACCTGATTTTCAGTCATTCCCGGTTGATAAGGCTCGAGGCTAACCGTTACCTTTTTAGAACATTTCACTTGGAATGCCCATCGTCCACCAGACGATGTTCCGAAAGCATTCATCCATACAAGTCCGTTCCGGGTCCGAACGGAACTAAATGCACTACCCCTACTACATCGATTTGTGAATCACCCTTAAGATTAGTAGCGACTAGCCCTTGCACTTCACCGCTCCATCTTCGATTCAAACTCGTTTCCCTACGAAACTATTAAACCGGATCGAAGTGGTTTTCGAGAAATTAATCCCGATCCTGGTCTCTTCGAAACGATCAGTGCATTGCCTAATATTGATAGTCGGTTATTTAACTATCAATTAACATTCACAAACATCCATCAAACAGTAAATAATTTTCCCAAATTATTTATTTACCTCACAAATATCTTCGCAAGATATATTTCCACTTTCAAACCCTTTTGAAAATAGTTTGAAACCACACTCTTCTCATGGAATAAATTCCCAAATATTTTCTATTTCCACTGAAATCACCAAGTACAAACACTTTAGATTTTAAAATAATTTAAAACTCTTTATTAAAAATATCCTTTAAGACATTTAAGTTAAAAACTATTTTAATACTTACCCAAAAATATATACTTTAAGAATATTTAAAATAAAGCTACTTTAGAACATATAAAACTAAATTTTTATCTTTTTAAAACAAAATACCCAGTCACCTTTAAATAATTACTACTATAATAAATTTGAAGAATATTTACTTTAAAATCTAAACATTTAAAATAATAAATCTTCTAAAACATTTCTTTATAACAAATTTTTAAAGCCTTTAACTTATGCATAAAAAGTGTCCTTTAAAATATACTCGGCTTTCCAAGGAAATACACTTCCCATTTCCATACTGTAACAACCCAGGGTTTTACACCAATTTATAATCGTCATTAAATGATTAATGGTGATAGCTGATTGCTGTTGGGAATTTTAACCGGATTGAAATTCATTTATAGATTGGTTAAATGTTATGTGGACTTTATAATTATCTTGGTCCAAGTTTTTATGGGTGCTGTGTTGTATCATAAGGCAGAGACCCGTTCTTTTCCCCTTTTTCATTTTTTGCAACCCTAAAACAAAATAAAGAAAGAGAACGAAAATGGCAGCTCTTCAATCGTACGTTCCTCTTTCAGTAGGGCTTTGAACAAAATTGAAGATGCCAACTTTAATTAGATCAATTGAGTAGATATTCGCAAATAGCTTCGATCGATCGTTTCCTCGTTGCTCACTTCGACTGTCGAATTTGGTTCTTCGAAACTAGGTGAGTGTTTTTCACTGACATCTGTTATTCAAACTTAGTAAAGTGCTTCGGCCGTTAAATTTTGTTTTGATGTGGATGATTTCTTGTTTTCTGGTTATCACGACACCGTTGTATCTTGTGACCACAATGGCTTGATCTGCTTTTGACTTCGGTCGTATGATTTTGAGTATGAGAGTCCATGACACTGTATTATCTTTGGTCATCACCATGGCACTGATTTTGTTTTCTGGTCATTTTAAATTCGAACTGTAGGCGATTTAAACTGCAGTTGTTTCAATTCTAATATTTTGTTTTGAAAAAGCAATATATTTTATTTGTTGCACTTGCTCGATCCATTTCAATGTTGCTGGCCTTTGTCTTTTTGCTTCGGCATTTTGCCTTGTTCTTGATTGTGATGCTAGTACTGTCCAGTTTTACAGTTGTATACATGTTGCATTTTTGGGCGCACTTGGTTTGTGATTCACATGCATGCTCTAACCTGATGGTTATATGCTTATTACCTGATCATTCATGTTGAGTCTTATTTCTTTGTTGTACGAGACTCGTACATTGGGTACTCTTGAGTCTGTATTTTGATGTTCAATTGGTTACTATCACTGCTTCGAGCTCATATACACGTATACATATATGTGCATATATGTAGTTATGTTATTGAAGTGGTAGCCTTTTGGTTGTAATTTTCCTGAGTGATTTCCAAACTGGTTTGCAATAATCCGTTGGTTGATGACACTTTGGTTTTACTTTGAGATACAGTTTCAGTTTCAAGTGCATTTGTAGTTTAACTCTTGTTTCAGTTGCAAGTGATTTCCAAACTTGGTTGGATATTGATCTATTTCATTTTGATATATTTGGTTTCAGTATGCAAGCTGATTTTGGTTAGGCTATCTATTTTTTGTTTTCATGTGTACCACATGAAGCTTTGACATTTGCATTCGGGTGTGTACTAGGTCTCTGAGTTGATGGCATTTGATCCAGATTAATTTTTCTCTTTGGTCTACATACCTAATGTGTTCACTGACTTGAGTCTTGTGGCGTTGGGTATCTTCATTTGCATTTTGTTGTTATGTGTTAATTTGCTTGGTCGACATTTGTTCATCTAAGCTTTCACTTGAATGTGCAATATGTAGTTGTGTTGTACTGATTTGGTATTTGCTTCAATTTAGTTGGTTCACCTTGAACTTGATCTCGAGTTGGTGCCAATTGCTTTTGATTCACTGAGCTTTTGTGTATTTCATCACTATTGTGGCGAGGCACTGCACGCGTGCGTGTACTGCAGCCAAACAGAAGTGACATTTTAATTGACATTTCAATTGTTTGAATTGTTTCATATGTCCAATTCAATATTTTGAAATTGTATTTTGATTTGGATTAATTTGATTATTTCGTTGCTATCTAATTATCTACTAGATAATTAGATTATGTGTTTTCTAATTATCGTATCGATAATTAGATTTTGTTGTTTATGCCATGTGTTAACGTGAAAAATGTACGCTAACAACCCGGTGTAATTTCTGATATAGTGAAAGCACCACCCGTTAGTACGGGAACTAAAAGTAAGCAGAGAATAGCAGAAAACAGTAAAAAGACAACAGTTTTATAGTGGTTCGGCTCAAAGTCAAGCCTACGTCCACTTAATCTCTTCTATGACTGATTCGATTACAGACTTTACAATAACTCTTTGATTACAACACAATCAAGACAAGTAGTCAGAATTTTGATGCAGAAAAGCTCTTTCGATTCATGTTGAATGAACTTGATTCTTTTCGAGGATTCTTTAAAGTATTATTTGCCTTTGAAGTGTTGAAGTCAGTAGAGAAATCAACAGAGTCTTGGCGTTTCCAAAAATTCGTCCCCCCTCAAGTGCGGAGCAGGCGGGTTATTTATAGGAGAAAACTGGGTTTACGTCGTTAGGTTTTAGGTCGTGAGCGACCTAAGAGGTTTCGAGGTAGCTTAAGTCATTGTCGACTTAATGGAACCATTCTGGGCGAGATAAAGGGTTAGAGCGACCTAGTATGAGTAGTGTTGAAGTTGTCTCGGCAAGATTAGGTCGTATGCGACCTAACAGAAGAGGCAAGGCATGCGGCTTAACTTTGGGGTTCCTTAGGTCGTTAAGTCGCTCTTCCTTTAGTTCGCTAGGTTGCTGTCTTCATTGAATCTATGGTATGCCTCTCCTTATATAGGCACAAGAATGGTGTTGCTTAGCCTTGCTCTTACCCCCCTCCCACATTGTACCATAGAAGACTCACCTCTCATCACTTCTCCTTTACATCACACCTACTTTATGCTAATTACACTTATACCCCTCTCATGATGATATCTCTTATTCTAATAGAAGCCTTTAGGATGTTCCATGCTTTATTAAGAGGTGTCTCTGTGTTAATTATTCGCTAATGTATTTATTTGATCATTGGACAAGTGCCCATGAATTCGATTAACATATATCGATCAAAAAGCTGTTTACCGATAAACTGATTTTTGGTCATATTATTGAATTTTCGTCAAAGAATATATCTTTGTAAAAAAATTTCAAAAAAAAGTTTCTTCTCATTATTCATTAATTAAATAATGTCTATCATAGCTATAAAATCATATTTAAAACACTTAAATAAATTTCAGAAGTTTCGATATTCGAAGATAAAGCGTTCGAATTTCTTGATCGTTACAAACAAGAATATATAAGAGGTCGAATTTAAGATGACGTCGGTAGCAAAAATCTTACTCAACATTTGTAAAGTATCCATGTTTCTTAATTTAAGGTATATTAACAAAAAAAAATCATGTTACGCTCTCCATTGATCGAGCAAAGCATATATGGGTGGGTATTTGGTTATACTACTAAGGAGTATAATAATTGATATTCGCTTATGAAAAATAATTTATTGAAGAATTTCGCTAGGAATTTAATTGGCAATGTTTTAAATTTTTTGCTAAAAAGGCAATTAAATATGAGTAACTAATATGAAGATTCATGACATATATAAAATCACAAGTTTGAAATTTTACACTAGCATGTCATTTCCCCAATGAATTTATAAATTGAAGTAATAAGTAAATTGGACGTCTAGAATGTCACTTACCCAAAACTATATATATTAAGTTATAATAAGTAAATTGGACGTCTAGAATGTCATTTCCCCAATGAATTTATAAATTGAAGTAATAAGTAAATTGCACAGTTAGTAAATAAAATATTAAGTTTAATTATAAATATTTTACACGACCGACTATATATATTCTATTGAACTATAAAGGGTTGTTAATGATTTTTTACCTTATATATAATTTAAAGTATGTACTGGTTCATAAGATGTTATTTGTTATATAAGTATACAAGAATTGTTAAATAAGATATCGAAGGACGAATATGTTTTTAATTCATTGATAATGTCCTAAGTTGAGTATGTGGCCTTAATAAAAAATATAGATGATGTGGTAGATGCAAAAACTTAAGATCTGTATTGAGATTATTAGGAAGTAAAATTGGTCATTACAACCGAACATACATCATAATAAAGGGGCAAGGAATGATAAGTGGAAAAGAATATAAAAAGGAAAGAAATAATATTATAATTATGTATTTAGTATGAACTGTGTAAGAGTATAGCAAGGAGAAAACATGCTAAATGTGAAAGTGTATTTTATGCTTGAATAACACATCTTGGGATGTAAATAGAACTGATAACTAAATGGATGCACGTACATGTTTGTAAAATGATGGAAAGTGGAAATATATAACTAGATAGATGTTTCGAAGTGTATAATAAAACCAAAAAAATTTGTAATTTAAAATTTAGAAAACTAGACATTTGAATGTTTAATAAGATAATCAAATTAGTAGTTTAAATGTTTATGTTGTCAAAACGTTGAACAAAAACCACAAAGGACTGGTATAAGTGGAAGTGATGTATATGCTGGGAATGATATAAACGCGTGTACGTATAGAGTAGTCTAGAAGTTGATGGTTGTTTTGAATAAACATCGATAGAAAGAACTTTATAAATAAGACTAATGGCGTGTAAATATTGTAAAGTACTTTAGCAGGAGCTGGGTATGCTAATATTTCACGCATAATAAGTTGTCTATTTTAGTAGGGTGTGTTTTTTAAAACACATTGCCGGTAGTGGGGAATGCTAATATTTCATGCATATCCATTTTATATAATCGGCAGAATGATATTGTTAGAAATGTTATAGATTTGGTTAATGATAGAAATGCACTTTCAAGAATAGTTTTATTTCTTGTTGTGAATACGAACTACCTTAATTTAATATAGATGGTTGTGTCGTGTAGTGGTTCTTTGGTACTGTAAAAATCAAAAGCCAATAATTGGTATATTCTTTTGTACTTTGTGCATCGGTCGGATGCTCAAGAATATGACAAAGTATGATATTTTGTGTACTAGGTTGATGGTATGTTCTTTAGGTAAATTGTATGGATGCAACTCTTTTATGGGGGAAGAATGTAGCAACCCATAAATTCTACACAATCAATATTAAATCAACTATGATATATTTTGATTGAAAGTTTTATTAGGTTTTGTATTCATAACCGTTGCGTAGATTTTTTTGAGATGATCGGTTTGAACTACGACTTCGTTATACTAGGTGTTATGGTTTAGTAGATATTTATTTGAGATATGCACCTCCAATTATTGGTTGTCAATGTTCTAATTTTGAAAGTGTATGCTCGTTTACCATAGTTGGTTTAGAGAGTTGACTTGAATTAGAGTGGTCAACGGTCCAACAAAACATTTTTACCTTCTTTTGGAAACTTACATAAAGGTATGTGTCCATTTAGAAAAATATATTTATCTATCCATGTGGATATAAGCCACAAGTGATGATGACTTATGTTGTGAGCGTCATTCCAAACAGGCAAAGTGGAGGATTGTGGCTAGTGTGGGTAAATGGTTGCTTGGTGACTTTTTAGTTCCTACTTGTGCCTTTTGAAGCCTTGGTCAGCTTATGCTACATGTTTTCAGTTGGAACATTTCTTTTTTGTGACATGTGGCCTTTGCACATTTGGGGAATATTTTGGTTGTAATAGGAATCCTAAATGATCTACTTGTGAAAGCAAGCTCGGTTTTTCATTCAATGTATAGTGATCTTTTTGGTCGAGATTATGGGGTATGTCCCTTGTATGTCATTGTGTATTAACACATGTCATGGTGTTTATAATAGTGTTGGAAATCATCCAGAAATGTAAGCGTGTGTTTTAAACAAAGTTGTGTAGCCGCTGAGGTGTCTTCACATCACCTCTGAAATGATTGTCGTAAAAGTGGTTTGACCACTATAATACGGTTTAGTTGTGCAAAATAATAATATTTTATTTTTCCTGTCAGAAAGATAAGGAGAAAAGGTAGACTAAATTGTATAGTGAAAATATATACATACACACAAACACATATGGAACTAATCTAATGTAAAGAAATATAAATATGGTAACTTTGCGAAAAGTTAAAATATATAAATTGCAGATAAACAAATTATCTAGGTATGTATACTATAAGATGAATATACTCCCTGTAATATGATAGTTGAGTTTATATATATATATATATATATAATCTTTTCGTATTTATTTCCATATATTATGTAAAAATAATTATGTTTATTAGCAACTAAAAGTGCATTCATTGACACAGTGATAAAATTAATCTTTTTATTTCGGGAAATTAATTTCATGTGGATATTGGAAATTAATCTTCTACATTTAAAAGGTTACGTTCAAATAAACTAAAAGCCATTTATATGTTACCATTTTATATTGTAACTTTAAATTTCCTCTGTCCTTCCCCTACCTATTTGGTAACTATGCAATGAGAAGAAATATATAAATTACGGTTATATGAGCTAAGTGTATAATAAACACACAATACGACAAACATAATCCTTCTAACTTGATTGTTGAATTTATATGTATAATTTGTTTGTAAATTATTTTCATATATTACTAGAAACTAATTATATTTATTATCAATTAATAACGCGCATTTATTGACACAGAGAGAAATTAATCTTATTATGTTGGGAGATTAATTTCACGTAGTTACTGGAATTCGGTTCTCTGCTTAAAAGGAAACTTTGGACAAGTTAAAAACATGT
The DNA here is from genome assembly GCA_030737815.1 of Allium fistulosum. Lineage (NCBI taxonomy): Eukaryota > Viridiplantae > Streptophyta > Magnoliopsida > Asparagales > Amaryllidaceae > Allium > Allium fistulosum. The sequence goes on along the minus strand of CM060907.1, from coordinate 412,527,772 downwards.
TCATATGTTACCCTTTTTAAATGGTAAATTTGAATTTTCTCTGCCCTTCCCCTTACGGGGGCCTCGAAAATAAATTAATAAGGTTGAGGAGAGAGAAAGTCAACTTTTGGAGCCACTACATAATTTCTTCTCACCCTCTACCTTCTTATCCCAATATATTATTATTTCTTATCACTTTGAGACCTTCATCAAAACCTTAGTCTATTCATAGCTTCCACCTCTTGTTTAACTATTGCAAAGCTAAAAAGTTTTATTTAGAAACTGAAAAGGAGGTTTATTCCCTATAATATTGTAATCTTATTGGTACTCATACTAAAACCATTGAGATTATCGGTTCAGTCATTACAGTGTTAGATCTACAAGCGGAAGCGGTAATTCAATAAAAAAATGAGGCTAGGTATTCATTCAATAATGTATACAACTAGATTTTTTGAAGCGATTTGGATGGTGATGGAAGGAAAAACGCCATTCTTCATTTTATCAAAAAATGGCTCGATTATTCTTCATTTGAGGTGAGTACTTATGTATCCTTTTTAGATAGTTTTATTTTTTTATATAAATGAGATTTGTTATTTTAAATTAAGATTTTTTGCTTGAACAATATTTTAAAATGTCTAAATAGAAGAAATTTGTTATTTGATTTTATTGGACATGAGATTTATATAGTATAATTGATTTTTTGGTTGGATTTACATTATTTGTTTTTGGTAAGACATGATTTATATATAAACAAGATTTATTACTTAAGCAACAGAATATTCATGACCAATGTTTTAGAAACTTTGCATACGAGACTTATTCTTGAATGATGATTTCATTTATCTAAAAATGTTGTTTTATTGCTTAATCTAGTTTAAATATATAAATAGATTTGATCATATCATTATTTTTTGTGATGGATTATAATAAAAAGACTAAAAATTGCCGCTAATAAGGAGAGTAACTTAGTCATAGATTTCCTTAACAAAATAATGGTGTATGTTAAGTGATTTTGGTGTGTAAATTGAATTTGCCTGTCAGAAATTATGAAATAATAACATACTACATTGGACATAAAGTTATAACGCCTATTACATGTTCATGACTTGATTATTATTGTTATAGACCTGCCAATTCATAGACAATCACCATATGTTATCATTTGAATCAGTAGTCACTTTTTATTGCTATTACGTGATGGTATACATATGGTTATTGAGTTTTACCAAATATTTCTGCTTTTGTTTGTTGGTATAATAGATAGTTATTATCATTGCATGATGTGTGACTATAATAATTTTTGTTTTTGCCCCATTGCATATGAAACAAAAGTAGTATAATTATGCTTTTTACGTCAATTGCAAAAAATAAACTCCACCATTTATTCTGCAAGTATAAATTTTGAAGCAAGGAAGTTTATTTGATGTTTTTCTTCCTATGTGATATGACTCCAAAATAATAGGTCTAAGATACATTTCTAATATATTTGGTGAGTTAATGAAATAATATTGAAAACAATTCACATATATTTAGCTTCCTTAGTTTACCTCCAAATTTGTTGACCATGCATAAAACATCACAATGTGGTTAAAATCTCAAATATACTCAGATACATATATAGTGCCCCTCTATGTACATAGTATAGTTTTTCTCTTTTATGTTGGCTTGATTTTTAGTGAATGGACTTTAGTTTCATTTGAGATATCCATTTGTACTCATTTAATAAATTCATATGCGGAAAATAAGAATTATTAAATTGAATATTAATTTTCCATGCACAACAAATTTCAGATGATTATCCAAATAGACGGATAATAGTTAAACCATTTTTTTCCAATACATACACACAAATTTACCGAGCATCACCAAGATAGATGTAGGGATAAATAACTAAGGAAGTTTAGAATTATTAAAGAATAAGTTTAGTAATATTTTAATAATTTAGTTAGCTTGTTGATTCCCTGTTTGTGTGTGTAGTAAATAAATGATTGTAGCTATCATATCAAGTATAAGTTTTCATATAACATTTTGTTAGTCAATCACATTTTTGCATCCAACAATGTTATAATGATTAGTTAATGGTTGGTTTAAACATACGATAATTGGCTAAAACTTTAATAATTTAGTATGGTCAATCATAATATTGAAATTATGAGTTATATTACTAATTTTAAGGGAAATCTATCTTATAGGTTGATGATGAGGTAATATATCAATTAAAATAATAAAGTTGTTATATTGCACATGTTGTTGTGGATATGGTGTCAAGGAAGGAGATAGATATGTTGACCATACTGAGTTGGGGATGTGGATGGATATGATGTTGGATATTTAGAGGGGAGAAATTGAAATGGAGGTCGATATTGTGGAGGTGGTCCTGGAGATGGATTTGATATGGTGTGTGGAGGGGAGATGGAGTATTGGACTATATGGAGGAGGGAGAGTGGATGAATATGTAGGTGGGTATGTTGGAGGAAATGATTGAAATAGATTTGGACATTGAGAGTCTGAGGTGTTGGTAATTGAGGTTTATATAATGATAATTGATATGGAGATATAATTTATATGGTTGATGAGGAGGTGATATATATATAGAAGTGAACACAATGAATTGTCCAATGTTGGATTCATGCTAATTATGCTTAAGTAACAAACACATATCCAAGTTTTAGAAATTCTACACGTATTTTTAATCTTTATTACATTTGATCTTGAAAATGATAAAAAATAAAGAGTTATGGAAGCTCAGATTGATCCCTAAAGTAAATCACTTGAGTTTCTAATGCATGGCTAAGTGTACCAATGCCAACCCACTGATAAAAGTAGCAAAGAAAACTAAACTTTCCATGTTGTATAAATCCTATATGGAAAGTATGATTTTCTTTACTACTTGACCAGAAGGTTCGTGTCGGTTCACTCACCAAAGTATCAGTCCCTTAAGTAAGACACTTCAGGAAACATTATTAGTCTATAGGACTCTTTATTTTCTTTATCATTTCCCAAATCAGACGCAAATGAAGATTAGAAAATATTTATCTAATTTTATAAATGTCAAACAAGTGTTTGTTACCATAATGTACTTAGAATGACTCTATCATTGCATAGTCCACCGTATCCACTACCATATACATCGCCTCGTCCTCTTGTATATACATCTACATCTCTATAACAAATATTGTTGCATCAACATCCGTCTCTATAGCCTCCTCCTTAACCATGTCCAATTTCATCTCAATCAACTACTCACACATATCCACCTCCATATCCATCCACTCCCCTTCCTCATGTAATCCAAAATCTCCATCTCCAGCCCACACAACATATCAACATCCATCTCCACGACCTCCTTACCTACAATGTTAAACTCAAATTCAATCAGCTACTACACAATATCCACTTTCCTATCCATCTGCTCCAACTCCTTCATATTGTCCAACATATCCATATCTTACCCACATACTATATCCACAACAATATGTGCAATATTAAAACTATACTATTTTTAAAATAATAAATATTCGTGTAATCAGCCTATAATATAATTTTTCCCTCAAAATTTGTTATATATTTTATGACTTCATTACTATGATTAATCCATGCTAAACTATTTGTGTTTTAACAAGTTTTCATATGCTTTCACCAAAAATTATTAAGTTCTTATAACTTTTTTGGGTGTAGAAATATGATTGACTGAAAAAATGTTGCTTGACAACGTATAGTTGAAATGATTTTGATAATCATTTATTTATTACATAGAAAATAAGGGATCGACAAATTTACCAAATTTTAAAATATTACAAAAGATATTCTTCATTAATTTTAATCCGTGTTTTCTATTAATCTCAATAAGTGTCCTCTTATGCTTAATTCTATCGTTATGTGCTTAGGACATTTGTCTAAACGATAATCCATCTATCTAGATGATCATCTGAAATTTGTAATGAATGGAAAATTAAATCAACAATCTAAAATATATTTGAAAATTCATATTATCCACATATATATTTGTTATGAGGGTTAAAAGAGATGTCTCAAATGAAAGCATAGTCCAAGCACCAAAAATCAAGCAACTAAAAAGAAAATAAGAAATATATACAATGTACATAGAGGAACACTGTATATGTAACGAAATACAAACACACACATATAAACACACGCACACATAGATACACACATAATGTATGCAAATAAGTACTAATACACTCGCGCGCACGGGCGCACACACACACACACATATGTGTCTGTACGTGTGTGTTAGTACTTAAGTGCATACATTGTGTGTGTATCTATGTGTGCGTGTGTTTGTATGTGTGTGTTTATACGTACACACACACACATATATGTATGATTGTGTGTATATGCTGCTCAATGACGTTATGATGTATATTTAATTGGAACGAATTGATTGGTTAATAAATGCATCTATGAGATCTAGTTAAATTGCATATTTGGAATATTGTTTTAACTGCATATGTTAAAATGGCAAAAGTAAGTCTTTGATGAAATTTTTTTAATTATATCTTTGTATGATAACAACGAATCATCGATACTTTATTTATATTAAAAAAGGTTAAAATTTCTGAAAACATAAATTTCAAAAAATTGATTTTTACATCTACAAAAGCTTTTAATTAGAAAGATGTTAAATTTTTTTGGTCAAAGCATGTAAACTCTTTTTCAGTAGGATGTTTCTGCCAAAAGTATTATAATTTGAATAAAAATATTTAAAAAGGCATGAAGAATTAAAATGCATGTTAGAATAACGGTTGGTAATAAAGCAAATAATTAGGCTGTAACGACTTGGAAATTTATCGCTTTGTTTTGTTAATATTTGATAAATTTTAAATATTTAAGTCATAATTTTTAATGGTTAAATTACCCTCTTTTAATTAATAATAAGTAATGATACTAGATTTATTTTGAATGTTTGTTTAAAAAATTGGTAGTTTGATGAAAAATTGAAAATGTGATCGATTCTTTTTTTTGGATTTTCTAATTTTTGTCAAACAAAAGTTATCGCAACATTGTTGCATTCATATGTACACTTTTGTAACATACACTGATACACTTATACTTATAATAAGTGATTTAATAAAGCGAAAAAGAATTAATAAAAGTAAGTGTGATTAAAGTGTTTAATAAATAAATTAATTAAGCTTAATAAATTAAGAAAAACTTTTCTTTCATATTTTAAGTGCATTAGTATATAAATTTGTGTGCTTCATTTTGAGATGTGATGGAAATACTTTAGCACATGGAGGAAGCTTAGCATGAAAGGAAAAGTACGAGTATTTTAGTAATTTGGGTTAAGGGTATGTGATGTAAAGTGCCACCTTTTGAAAATCTATATAAGGTCCTCCTATTACTTCATTTTATTCACTATACTTCATTTTTCAGTTTTTCTCTCTTATCCATCTTTCTCTCTCTCATTTCTTCTTCTTTACCACTTCTTCTCTAAAAAGAAATCACTTTAATACGTCCCTTTTCTTCTCTAAAATCTTAAACAAGCCTAGAATAGTATAATTCATATTCTCACTACCTTAAAAATACCAAAGTTCAAACCCAAAATCCGATGATGGCCCAGAGCCATAAGCATGTAAGGGAGCTAAGTAGGGTTGCGTGAGAATAGAGGGGGAGAGGAGGGGTTTTTAAAGGTCAAGCTAGGTGAAAGGAAGGAACCTGCTTTGTTTCTAAGTCGAGGGTGGTCATGGTAGCCTTTGGTTTGAATCGGTGCTTGTTAGAAAGTGAGATATCTCACTTAAAAATAGGTTTAAATGAGGATGTTCATGCTGTAATAATTTATATTAACTTATTTGTGTACATTCCTTGTCTGGATTTTATTCCCACTCGAAAGCGGGACAAATAAGTAACCATTGTTTTGTAGGAGACTAAAGCAAAGAAAAGGAAGTCGTAGTGTCCTCATAGCGAATATGCCACTGTGGAAGCACTTCAAAAGATAGAATTTGTAGAGGGATGCAAAAGGGTTCCTTTCCTTGTCGATTGTTATTTACAGTTATTATTACTCTAAAATAGCATGTGACTGTTGCTTAGTTATGGTCAATCTAATTTTTGGTTTTATTATGACATTAAAATCCCGTGTTTGCTTTTAAGCGATTTACCACTTTTTTTCCAAATGTATTTTGAAACATTTTCCGAACTTTAATATTGTTTTCAAACCTTTTTACAAAGGAATTAAAGTGGTTTAAAATATAAAAAGAAAATGGAGTTTAAAAGTAATATGATTAACAAAACTTTTTTTAAATGCTGCTATGGTCCATAGCAGTTTGGAAATCTATCTTTTGGTAAAGTAAAAGAGTTATCTACTTTAGATATTTCGTAAATTCTTTTTGAACCTGTTTTATGAAAGCTATATAAGTATTTTAAAGTGAGTTAAATGATTTAAATATATTTTAAAAAATTTACTTAGTTTTTAAAATAAGAGGTTTTTAACTTTAAATCGTTTATTTCGAAAGTAAATTTCTATTAAAAGCAACCTTATTTAAGGGGATGTTTTTAGAATACAAGTTTCAAATTATGTTTTAAAGAGTTTTAAAATGATTTTAAAAGAGGAGGAAGCATGGGTTTCAACACTATTGTTGTATTAAATGTTTCTAATAAAAGGGGAAGAGATTATGGACTATAACATTCTTGTTATTGTAAATAGTCTCAAGAAATTAAAAAGAATGTTTGGTTTATAACAAATGGTTTTTATTAATAACTTGTTTTTTATATAAATAAAAATCTTATCTTTTAAAATTAGGTTTTGGTTTGAATAAATGAGTTTGGAAATTTTTCCTAGGAACTAGCCTGAAATCAAAGACTAGTAGTAAGTTTATGGAATTGGTTTTCAGATTATTTAAAAAGGCTTTGTTTTATGAAAGGGATTTCTTTATCGGTACAATTAACTAACATAAAAAAAATATGATAAGCAGTGCTAAAAAGTTAACTAGTTTTTTGAAAGTAAGTCATCTTATATTTAGCACTAAAGCACGATGAGTGGATTTTCCTCTATCTATGAGATCTAGAATCGGAGTGTTTTAACTAAAGCATGGCTAGGTTCAACCAGTGCCCTGAGTTACTTGGCTTCGATTCTAGGTGAGGGATAGAAAATTCGAATTGTCGGATGTGTCATAAGTATATAGGAGTTAATTTTCATAAATATGTCATAATTAATTAAGTATTTGGAAGGTACTTCATCTTATACTTGATAGTAAATTTCAAAGTATGGAAGCCCGTTTTTATCTATGAGAGTTTAAGAATGTACATCGAGGCAAGGGTAGTTCTCTAACTTGTCTAACTTCATTGTTAATTGAGGGATAGCATGGGTTAGAAATTGAAAAGTGGTCCAGGTGTTGTTTTCTTATAATAATCGGGTCAAAACCAAGTACTTTTCCAGATCTAACGATGGACGCTTGGTGTTTCTCGAGACGAGCGGGATGCCCTAAAGACCTGACGTATTTTATTTTCGACTGCATTTTTTCGTTCATATTTATCAGCATTCGTAAGGACAAGCTATTATAACTGTCTAGGGTGATGATAGATTAGACTATGTTTTGCTGTTTGAATCTTAAATTTTCCATGTAAAGACCACTTGGATATTATATATTATTCATCACGATGCAAGATTATATTCTGTATTTTCTATTCTTTCACCCAACAATCTATCATTCTATCACCTTGATGTATGACACGTGAATAACGTGAATGTATTAATGTCGACTTTTGTGGGTCGAAAAAGCAGGTCGTTACTAAGACTTAACTTATAAGCAATTATAAAAGTGGAATTTTAATCAGTTAAACTTACTAACAAGAACTTGTTATCCATAGCAACTTTTACAGTTTCGATTCTAATCTATTAATATGCATTCTATTATATCTTATTAAAATGATTCTCTCTGTGATTTCATCTTCAAATGCCTAAAACAATAGTCCTAATTTGAAAGAAATGTCAAAATTTATTATTGTAAAGTGCATTAGTTTTAGTCTCCCAAAATTTCTGATTACATAACACATAAATACGTATAGCATTCCCTTTATTCAATCACCCAATATTATTATTTAAGAACTAAGCTTTCACGTAAATGAATATCATGAAAATTGCTGCTTCTGTGTTTTTTAATATTGCTTTTAAAATTATTAAAATGAATTTCATCAATCTTTGTGTTACATTAACAAGCAATTCATGATTATTAAAGAAAATATTATTAATGATTTATTTACCTTATGTAGAATTTATTACTGATTAAAAATTAAAGAAAAATCAATAAAAATTATATAGGAAGAAAATGTAAATGGTATACTTAGGAGGTGGTGAGATAAGTTTAAATAAGAAAACAAGCTCAAAGGAAATATTTCTCCCTTGAACATTTGTTCCTTTTTATATTTTTTCCTTTGTTATTCACTTTCCATATCCAAATTATTTCTCTTTTTAGCAACTATCATTGAGATTTAGAAAATAATGATTATATGATACCACAAGCAATTCACTCAATAATTTGGAGTAAATCATAAAATTTTTAATTTTTCCTAATAATTCTTATATACACGCATATATGATATATGTGTGTGCATCTTTATATATATATTTATCCACTAATTTTGTTAAAACAAATTATTTCAAACCTACCAAGTGCTACATATTCAAATCAAGATATTGAAATGTTGAATTTTTTAGAATATAAAAGCATATTCATTTAGGATTTTAACTAATTTTAAATTTAAAAAATGAACTAACTATCTCAAATGTATTTATGTGTTTGTATCTCTATATTTTCTTCAAATGTAGAAGTAAATATTGTATGAACCTATAAATCTATAATATTTAATAGTCGTTTACAAAATGAAAATCCATATTTCTAACTTCAAACAAACTACTAAAAACCATCAATTTTAAAAAATTAGGCCTCGTTAGGTTTGTCATTTTTAGCTTCAGATTTTTGTCCAAACAAATAAGTAAAGATGCATGTGTTTTTTGAAAAATAACTAATTTGCAAAATTATGTTAATATATAAAATAGTAAACAATTTTTCAATGTTTTGGGAAATAAAAAATGCATATGAAACTATACATTCCTCGCCATCCCCCATCCCCTTCGTTGTCTCACTGTCCATCCATTTTCCCTCAATCGTTGTCCACTTTTACCTATTCTATAATGAATTTTAAAAATAAAAAAAATACTCAAAATAAATCAAACTAGATCCCATTTCCAAGCATGAATTGATAAAAAAAAATTTGCTGAATTATTGGCCTGATCAAACAGTTGTCATACCATAAAATGCTTAATATTAGAATAAAGAAAGTAGATGGGAATAGGGAAATTAAAGAAGATGAATGGGATTTAAGTATTTTGAGAGAAAATAAATGAAATAAAAAAGATGATATATAATATATAGAAGATAAAGTGATGAAGAAGCAATATTGTTATATAATGTTATTAATGCAAGTGAGTGGTTTCAAAATTAAAGGGATACAAAATGCAACAGTGTTCTCCTTTTGTAATGACCCGGGTTTTCAGACTAGTCAAAATCGCTGAAAAACCCGTCTGTTCTAAAACTACAAATGAAAACTACCAACTTAATACATAATATTTGATAAATATTCAACACTATTAAATGTATAGGATAAAATTGAAATTGTAGAAGTTATTAGAGTACTCAATTTAATCTACTAGGTGTGCTTTAATACATACAAAATACAGATACAAATATCTGACGCTACAAAATTCTAATGAGAGAAACATCAAAAGCCATTTCTGCAAAACCAATAAACATGTCAAATGCGTAATAAAATAGTGAGCAGAAAAGAGATGTTAACCATAAAATTCACTTAAGAATTAAGGCTTGAAAGAAGGCTCATGAAAAGTGCTCCACTCCATAAGAATTCAAGACAAGTATTTTGTCATAATTCCAAAAAATAGTGTTTCGAAGACATTAAGATAGCTTTCGAAGAGGTTAAGATGGTTTAATAAGCAACAGATGCACCTATAAGTGCCAAGTGAAACAAGATCTTTCGAAGGAGTGGAAAAGAAGACAAAGCTACCCTTCTGCCTCATTTGGGCCTTTTGATGCAGTCAAATTCCTATATATGAGAGATCCTTGTATGGGTTCGAAACACATTTCAAATGTATTGGAAAACAGTCCCATGCACAAGAACCAAACCATATGAAATTGTTGGTTTTGCCATTATCAATCTTCCACTTAAAGACATTTTTCCAATATGCACCCTTCAGCAGCAATTGTAAGCCTTTCGAAATTGTTGGAACCTTTCAAAAGAATAAATAAAACTCCACATACAGCCAAGTGATCATTCGCAATGATCCAGTCGTCACCTACTAATCCTTTCGAAATTATATGAAAGCCTTCCTTACTCAAATAATCATTCATCATGGTTAACACCAAACCAAAGAAACTAAGGGAGGTTTCGAATGAGAAGTAGGAGTTAAAGTTGCTACCCCTAACATCAGAACTATGTGATAAGGAACCTTGACCCATTCGCTACATACCTTTCAGGGTTGTCGAAAGGTCTGAGAGGAACACGAAAGCAATGTTTGGGAGTTTTACAACAACTTCCACTGCTAGTACAGTACTTTTGAAGGTGAAAGGGTAAGCCTAAGCATAATAAGAGACCCAAGTGGTTGCCTTCAGAGCTATGGATGCGAAAGGATGAAGATGAAAGGATGGATGCGAAAGGATGGGAGAAAGACCTTTCTACTATGTTGAAAGGCTGAAGGCGGAAGGTGGTCAACCTACATCTATAAGTACGACCCTAGGGTTCTGTGTTTGGTGATCGAATTTGAATTCTAAATTCTCTATATTACTTGATAGTAAAATCAAACTTTGGTAATCCTAAATCAATTTGGGAAAAAAATTTCTTACTTTCCAATTTATATAAATGCAAAAGAGGGGATGCATGGGTCCAATATCGATTTTGAATATGAGGAAGCTCATTTCGACCATTAGCTTTACTAACGACCAATTGCACATGATACTCGCTTATTTTCATAACACCCATTTGAATTACGAAATGCGATGGGATCAACTTAGACATTGTGAATTATAATCATTTTATCATCATCTCTTGTGATATCAAGTGTTAAAATGACACGATGATGATATTTCGATATTAATAAGTTCATTGAACTTTTTTTATTTGTCTAAGATGTTATTCCATCACATATTAAATTTAAATCTAATATATTTTACATTGAGCCCCTTCAAAACTGTAAATATCCTTTCGACCTCATCTAAAGGAATTTCGAAGAGGACTAACTATATGAACATTATGTTGTGCTGCTGGTTGGACATCTTCGAAAGGAGCTCGAATATTTCAAAATATATAACACTTTCGAAGGAGTTCCTTTCATGGCAGTAGAAACCACACTTTTGAAAGTGAATTCTCCTTATAAAGGTAGAATGGCCCTTTCGACTCATCCAAAAGAGATATGAATAATCCTTTTGATCCACTTAAACAAGATGTGAATGACCCTTTCGACCCTCTCGAAAGGGATCATGAATGAGTTGTTCTCTTCCTAATTTATGGTTCAAAGAGTTGATTAGTCTTCTTATCTATAATTAACACATTCATAAGGCCACCCTCTAAAGACATTCTATCCTAATCAACTCATTCGAAAGGGGTTTCAAAGAGATTGATCATTTCTATAATTTTCCATTGAGGTGTTAGCAACATTTCTTGTTAACAACTTAGCTTTGAGTTGTTGACAAGATTTCTTGTTAATATTTTTGGCACTAGAAAGAGGGCGTGAACCTCCGAGTTTGTAGTTCCCCTATGGACTAATTATGGATTCTTAAACTTGATGCAGGAAAATGAAATCTAAAAGTTTTAGTCGAATGGACGAAGAAGCAATACACGCCACAACTTTGGAGGAAAATGTTGCTCCAACTTTGAACTTGGAGAGAGTTGTGCAAGGATAGCCGTCAACCCCATCACAGCCTAATGACGGTGCAAACAGGTTAAAGCATCTGGAGCAAAAATTGTTGGAAATGCAAGAACTTCTCAAAGCAGCTCTATCTCAAAAGTCTTCCAAAACTGAAAAAAACAACTGGAGAAGAGGTGATCTTCCCAAGAAGAAACTTAAAACTTATACCAATGTGGGTAAGAGAAAGATAGATCTGGCATCGTCAAAGAAAAAAGAGCGTCATACGATTAAATTTTATCATCAAGGAAGGATGTTAGATAAATCTCTCGAGCAATCTGGAAGCTCGACCTTAAAAGAATACAGCCCAAACCGAAAAGGCTATCATGACACCGATGCTTATTTGAAAGATGTAGTAGAAAAAGTTGTCAAAGACATGCTAAATGCAAAAGGGAAAAGAACTTTGGATGAGCGAGCAAATGCCAATGAATGAGTAGGCCCGTTCATAGATGAGATAATGCTAGCGGTCATACCATCTTATGTCAAGATGCCAACCCTGAAATATGATGGCACTACTGATCCTGATGATCAATTTATGGCTTTTGATAGCCAAATCAATTTATATAATGCCACGGGAGCAGTTCGATGTAGATTATCGCTGGTAACACATCAAGAAGCAGCTGCAAAGTGGTAACATCAATATCATGAGAAGACTATCTACTCATGGAAATAGTTTTCTTATAAATTCTCCACCCAATTCTGTATATGCAAGGATCCTATTCTAGCAAACATTAAGCAAAGTCTAGGGGAATCACTAGGCGATTACCTCAGAAGATTCTATATAGAAGCACCAAAATCGAAATATATGAATGATAGGGATAAGCTCATAGCAGTGCATTCTGGGGTGATAGAGAATACTCTGTTCTAGAAGGAATTCTTTGTGCATGGGTGTTAGGATTTACAAGGAGAATGTTAACTTACCGACTTCATTCAAGGCTAAAAATTACCCTGAACAGAGAAAGGGGGATGACTACCACACTTATCACAAAGCGAATGACAATAAAACTGATGGATGTCGGGTTTTGGCTGGAATCATTCAAAAACTAATCTGTGAAGGGCATTTTAAGGAATTCATCGAAAGAAGCAAAAGGCACCATGGACTGGTGACGGTCCGCAAAAATTTCTTAATAATTTCGCCAAAATCTTGGAAGAAGAAGATATGTTAAGCTTGAGTCCAACATTTAATAGGATTGATGTATTCTATGGGGGAACACACCAAGCAGGGACTGGCGGGGGGCCAGAAATAGATACATTAAAGAAGTTAGAGAGGGAGTGATCTCCATCCAAAAAGAACCCCCCACTTAAAAGTCCATGACTCAATATGCCAATGCCAAATCTTTTTGTTGCTCCCCAAGAGCAGAAGAAAGGGATCCATCACCATCATAATGACCCCTCATGATCACGGCTCAAATTGGACTTTCTATAGTGTTAATCCTCTTTTGTTCGCGACTTAACAGGCTGCGACTTACGACCTAAAAGGCATGCCGACCTAACAGTTGCCGACTTAACAAGCTACGACCTAACTACTAAAAGGCTTACCGACTCAATGGTTGCCGACCTAACTATTAAAAAGAGCTCTGACTTAGGACAAGGACCGACTTAAAGAGGTCTACGACTCAACAGGCTCCGACCTAAGGAATGGTCCGACTTAACGGTGTACGAGTTAAGGAAGGTTTCGACCTAAGGCAGTATACGACTTAAGCTGCAGGACCGACTCAATGGGTTATGACTTAAGGAAGTCTACGACCTAAAAAAGCTCCGACTTAGCTACAGGGCCGGTTTAAGACACTTACCGACCTAAGGAGTTAACAACTTGAGTGAACGAATGACTTAGCAATTCAAAGCAAGTCGTTGCCGACCTACGACTTATGATAAGTCGCTGCCGACTTGTGACTTTGAACCAAACAACTCGTCCTGAAGATATTCAGGAGTAACTAATGCAAGTGCTCCTATCTCGTCACCGACTTAGGACATACGACTTACTGTAAGTCGGCCACGACTTAAGACTTGAGCAGAAATTCCCTGTTCAAATTCTACCCTATAAATACCCCTCTAACTCCAACGGTAAAAAGACTTTTGGCCGATCATTTCTCAAAGCATCGTTACTCTACCGAACTCTCAACTCATTCGACAATTGAAGATCTTCAAACATTCGAGACACTACAACAAGCTTCAGGAGGAATTTCCTACATCCAACACAGATTCATCGAGTTTCATCATCGAAGTTTGAGCTAGTAGTCGAGATTGTCTTTGTGATCAAATTGTATTGTTTTCATAAGTGTATTGTATCGTCTTGTAACTGGATTCAGTAATAAAGAGATTCAAAGTGGACGTAGGCTCGATCTCAAGCCGAACCACTATAAACTGCTGTCTTTTACCACTTTTTCGCTATTTTACTGCTTACTTCTTGTTCCCGTCACACGGGTGGTGCTTTCACAATTCAACTACACACACCGGGTGTTAGCGTTCACTTTTTAGCGTTAACATTTTGGTGCTTTCACTGAGAACTCAATTCAGGCGATCATTCACCATAGCTTCACGGAAGTTTGTTGAAAGAATTTCCTACAAGACCAGAAGTCTATCAGACATAATGGCTCCTGGAAGAAAACGTAAGTCTGTCAGATCTGATGATGACCGCGACAATACTGCCACTTCTCTTTCTCCAAGTCAGGCAGCTCCAAGCGTCGGGGTGACGCGAGAAGAGTTGGATGCTGCTGTGTCCGGACTGTACCAGCAGATTGAAACTCAGAATAATCTGATGATGGAAAAGTTGAATGCTCTGCTCGGGGCTAATCAAAGACCAGTAAATAATGAAGAAAACTTTGCTGATGCTATTCCCAACTTCGAAGGGAGAAATATTACTCAGGACAGATCCGGTGCCGCTGAAGGGGCACCTCCCCAAGTTGAAGGATCCAGGCCATCGCCAGTTCTCCCCGAACGTTTGCCCGGACAAACTTATGAGAAAATGGCCGAAGCCTATTCTGCAAAGTCACTAAACAATGAGGAGTATCTCTCCGGCATGATTCGGCAGATAATGAAAGAAAGCATGCAGAGAAACGAAGATGAGAATGATTGGGGATTCGCACCGAGTAAAACTCCATTTACTAAAAGGATCCTAAAGGCTGAATTTCCCAGAAAATTCGTTCCTCCTACCATTCCTTCTTATCGAGGAACAAGTGATCCGAATCAATTCCTTTACAAATATGATTGGCACATGACTGGCGCCAGAGCAACTGATGAGATTAAATGCCGATATTTCCCGGTATACTTGGAAGGAGTGGCATTACTTTGGTTTACCAAGCTTCCTATGCGATCTGTTGACCAATTTTCCGATCTGACCCGAAAATTCAAGGAACAATTCAGATTGTACATTTCAAGAGCAAAGGATATAATGTCTCTCTCAAGTCTTGAACAGAATCCTGGAGAGCCCATCAAATCCTTCCTGAATCGCTTTAATTTAGGCCTAGCCGAAGTTGATAACGCGGAACCGCGAATGATCTTGACCTACTTAATGCGGGCTATTGATAAGTCAAGCGAGTTTGGAAAATGGTTAAAAATCAAGGAACCAAATTCGCTCAAAAAGTTCTACAAAAAGGCTGATGAGTTCATGCGCCTAGAGAATCTCTCCGCGTCAGCTAAAGTTGTGACAACAGTGGTGGAAAATAATGCTACAGTTCAGAACAAGAAAGAATCTGCAAATCATAAAAGGGAGAGTAATGGTGGAAAGAAGCAGAAAGATCTCAAAAACCCCGCTTCCTCAAACCTTCGGATTTTACCCTTCTGACTGATACATCGGAGAATATTTTCATCGCCACTAAGGATGCTGTTGAATTTCCAAAACCACCGGCAATAAAAGTTGGGAAAAATGCTGCTCAAAGCGGAAGATTTTGCAAGTTTCATAACCAACCAGGCCATGATACCAACGAGTGCCACCACTTGAAAAGCCTGATTGAAGAATTGTTAAGAGAGAATAAGTTGCAGCAGTACGTTAAAAGGAATAGAAAAGACCCATCTTCATCTAACCAAGGGCAACTACCCCCAGCTCATTCATCTGGTTCATGAGAGAGGCCTGCTGAAAAGGAAAGACCTGTTATCAATGTGATCACAGGAGGACCTCATCCGGCTGGCAGGAGTTGGGGTGAGATGGAAAGGTATGCTAGAGCTTTGAAGTATGCCCCAGCTGAAGAAAGTGTCTTAATCTTGGAAGATGCTGCACCTCTAAAGCAGCAGAAGACTTTTCATGATGATATTATGTTCAGAACCAGGGATTCTATTGATGTGGAAGCTCCTACTGAGGACCCTTTAGTTGTCCGTCGGTATTGGGCCGGCTATTGTCATAAGAGTGCTGGTTGATAGTGGTGCCTCATGCAACATACTCTTTAAAAAGACATTTGACCAAATGAAAATTCCAATGACAGACGTACAAGCTTCTTCACACAAGATTGCCGGATTTATAGGAGAGCTGAAACAGCCAATTGGAACGGTGGACTTGTTTGTTGAAATGGGCGAAGGACATAAGAAGTTGGTTCGGAAGCAAACTTTTGTAATTGTTGATGGATTCTCCGCCTATAATGCTTTCTTGGGTCGGCCTACTCTTGCTGCTTTCAGGGCTGTCCTCGCTCCGTGGTGTTTAACAATGAAATTTCCCACTGATAATGGGGTTACTGTCATTAAGGGAGATCAGAACGCGGGGCGAGAATGTTATCTTATAGAGCTCCGAGAGGCCAGGAAAAGAGAAATGGTAAAAGATGCGGCAGCTCCGCTCCGCATCAAAGAACCAACCTTGTAGCAGCTACGGGGTGGCCCCTGTACTGGCGAACATAGCAATGCAAGGAAAGAAATGGACCCCAGGAAAGCCAGTACAGGGGAGAATAGAGTGGTACCCGTGGAAGTAACGGTACCAATATCTGTTGACTTGAAAGACCCGAACAAAGTACTCAATGTGGGTTCACAGCTGAGCATAGCAGTTCAAAACACGCTGATATCATTCTTAAAAGCCAATCTGGATGTGTTCGCTTGGTGTCATGCTGATATGTGTGGGATCTCCTCGGAAATTGTTGTACATACTCTGAACATTGATCCAAAATTTACGCCAGTGAAACAGAAAAGAAGAACCCAAGGCCCAGAAAGGTCGACAGCACTAAAGGAAGAAGTCGATCGGCTCATGGAAAACGGCTTCATCAGAAACTCCACTTATCCAAATTGGGTTTCAAATCCAGTACTGGTTAAGAAGGCAAATGGGAAGTGGAGAGTCTGCATCGATTTTTCGGACCTAAACAAAGCTTGCCCCAAAGATTGCTTCCCGCTGCCCAGAATCGATCAGTTGGTAGATGGAACAGCTGGGCATGAGTTGTTATCTTTTATGGACGCTTACTCCGGGTACAATCAGATTATGATGCATGATCCGGATTAGGAAGACACAAGCTTTATCACAGATGTGGGTCTCTACTGCTACAAAGTTATGCCTTTCGGATTGAAGAATGCTGGGGCAACCTACCAAAGGCTCGTCAATGCGATGTTCAAGCCTCAGATTGGTAGAACCATGGAAGTTTATGTTGACGATATGTTGGTAAAGTCAAAGAAAGCTGTAGACCACATGGGTCACTTGGAGGAAATGTTTGCAATTCTTCGAAAGTACGGAATGAAGCTCAATCCATTGAAATGTTCATTCAGAGTAGAGTCCGGGAAATTCTTGGGTTTCATTATGAGCGCTAGGGGCATCGAAGCCAATCCTACTCAAATCACAGCTCTAAGGGAAGTCAAAGACCCTAAAACAAAGAAAGAAATGCAAAGCCTCAATGGAAAAGTCACTGCTCTGAGTCGTTTCATTTCCAAGGCCACAGACAAATGCATTCCCTTCTTTGACGCTCTAAAGAAAGGAAAGAATTTTTTTGAATGGACTCCCGAATGCCAGAATGCTTTCGATGAACTAATTCGTCATATGGAAACACCTCCGGTTCTTTCCAAGCCTACTGATGGTGAAGACCTTTTCATCTATTTAGCAATTTCATCTCACACCCTCAGTGCAGCGCTTGTACGAGAAGATATGAAGATACAACGTCCAGTCTATTACATCAAAAAACGGTTCACTAGGGCAGAGATGAATTATTCGAAGATAGAAAAGCTCGCCTATTGTTTGCTAATTGCTTCTAGGAAGTTGAGGCCATACTTTCAAGCTCATTCTATCAAGGTCCTTACCGATCAACCTCTAAAGCAAGTCCTGTTTCATCCTAAAACTTTGGGCCGTCTTTTGAAATGGAACATTGAACTCAGCCAATATGATATCACTTACCATCCCCGGATAGCAATCAACGGACAAGCTTTAGCAGATTTCATCGCAGAATCTACTAACAAAGGTGATAGTGAGAATGAAACAATTGATGGCATTCCAATCCAGTGGAAGTTGTATGTTGACGGATCAAGAAATGATTACTGTTTTGGGGCAGGGGTTTTGCTCGAAACCCCCGAAGGACGATCGTTGTGTTATGCATTGAGACTGGAATTTCCTTCAACGAACAATGAAGCAGAGTATGAGGCCCTAATTGCTGGTTTAAAAATTGCCAAAGAACTAAACATCAAAGTGTTACAGATCTTCAGCGATTCTCAACTTATTGTTTGGTAGGTAAAGAAAGAGTTTCAAGCTAAAGGTGGAAATCTGCCCGCATACTTGTCAAAGGCATGTGAACTTCTCGAAGATTTCGAGCATTATACGATAAGTCATATTCCTCGGGTAGAAAACATGAAAGCGGATTCTCTAGCAAAGTACGCAAGTTCTGGAGAAGCTCAATTACTAGGATTAGTTCCTGTAGAAGTTCTGTCAGCTCCAAGCATTGATGAAATGGATATTGATTGGATCATGGATGCATCTCAAGAGCATGAATCATGGATGACTCCAATCAAAGAATACCTACTCAATAATTCACTACCGGAAAGTTCTAAGGAATGTCGAAAGCTGTTAAGGAAAGCGTCAAGATATATAATTCAAGATGGCCGATTATACAGACGGGGATTTTCAATGCCACTGCTCCGATGTGTAACTAAGGAAGAAGCCAAGACAATTCTAGCTGAGATACATTGAGGAGAATGTGGAGATCATTCAGCCGGTCAAATTGTAGCCAAGAAAGTTCTCCGATATGGGTATTTCTGGCCGGATATTAATCGAGATGCTGCTATTTACTCCAGAAAGTGCGACAAGTGCCAAAGATTCGCAAAAATCCCAAAAGCGCCTTCCACCGCACTAACACAAATGGTCAGCCCATGGCCGTTCGCCATTTGGGGAATAGACTTGATTGGACCTTTACCGATCGCTAAATCTGGAATCAAATATGCTATTGTTGCCGTTGATTATTTCACTAAGTGGGTTGAAGCAGAACCCTTGGCCACCATTACCTCTAAAAAGATGATAAACTCCGTAACTAAAAATATCATTTATAGGTATGGTGTGCCGTAGAAGATAATCACAAACAACGACACTCAGTTTGAAAGTGAAGAATTCCAAGACTTTTGCAAACGATTCAGAATTCGAAAAAGCTTCTCAACAGTGGCTCATCCGCAGGCAAATGGGCAAGTGGAAGCGGTGAACAAAATTATCAAGTCAACCATCAAAAAGCAGCTCGAAAAAGCAAAAGGTGGTTGGGTCGATAGGCTTCCATTAGCACTATGGCCAACAGAACTACTCACAAAACTGCAACTGGGCACACTCCATTCTTACTGGCATACGGATCAGAAGCAATGATTCCAGTGGAAGTAAGAAGTTCCTTCACACAGAAGAATTCATTTCAACGAGGTTGAAAATGAGAAACTGCAACTTGAAGCCCTTGATTCTCTTGATGAAAAAAGAGAAGAATCCAGGCTCAGAGTCTCAGCTTATCAGCAAAGGATAGCCAAGCACTTCAACTCTAATTTTCGTCAACGCAGCTTTGAGGTCGGAGACTTAGTTTTGAAAAGGATCATGACAGCAACTGGTGTGTTTGGGCCAAACTGGGAAGGACCATATGCCATAGGCAGTAAACTTCTTGATGGCACTTTCAAACTCATAACTGTTGAAGGAGATCCAATTCCAAGAGCTTGGAACAGCAACCACTTACGTCCTTATTTTACTTGAAAAAAGCTTTGCTCAAAATTGTAAAATAGTGATGAATGTATCAGTTGTATTGAAAGACATTGTAAATCAGTGCAAGTTAATAAAAGCTATAAAGTGGATGTAGGCCCGATTCTTGGCCAAACCACTATAAATCTTGTGTTCTTTACTATTTCATAATGCCTGTTTCATTTCGATATGTAAATACATTAAATGTATTGCTAAAATGTCGATTCAAAATTGCAGGACATTAAAACAAGGCTTGCTCGTCACAAAGCCAAGCGACCTCTATAAATCACCTACCAAGCAAATACCAAGCGACAAAAATTCCAAATTCAAATCCTATACAAGAAGAACTTCACATAAAAAGTTGGCGACTCCACTGTGGCAAGCCTTCGTTAACTGGTTGTGATTGTCGATATGAACAGACATCCAACTAAGTAACTCGCGTTTGTCCCGTGAAGTTATTAAACAGTGAAGTCCACTTCTTTGGATAAGGCAATTTACTTGCAAAAGGAAAGAAGATGCGCTTGGAAGTGATAATAAAAGATCGCTAATGAGCAGATGATGAGAGAACATGGCCAAGCAAACACAGAAGCAGCCAAAAGGAAGTATGCCTCTCAATAAAAGGGCCGATAGAACCACCGAAGGGACAGCTTCCCAAGCAGAAGGAACAGGGCCCTTGCTAACTGATCATGATGCATCCGATCAGGCAGCTTGCGTCCGTCTCGTGGATCTACTCGCCTCTGAGACGCAACCTTCCTGGCACACCAACCAACCAACGCTCCTTCCCAAAGGTCAACAAAGCCCTCTAACGAGGCACACCAAAAAATGAAAGTGCTTCTCTCAATCGAAAAAGATTGGTGGAACCACCGGAGGGGCACCTTCCCAAGCTGAAGGAACAGGGCCCTTGTTAATTGATTGCGATCGTTTGTGCAAACGAACATCCAATCAAACAACTTACGTCCGCCCCGTGGATCCATCCAACCATGAGAAAGTAACTTCCAAGCAATCAAAAAGCCCTCTTCGAAGGCACAAGCCCTCTTCGGAGGCACACGCCCTCAACGGAGGCAAAAGCCCTCTCCCGAGGCAACACAAGCCCTCTTCGGAGGCGCAGGCCCTCTACGGAGGCAAAAGCCCTCTCCCGAGGCACCACAAGCGCTCTTAAGAGGCACAAGCCCTCTTCGGAGGCACAACTCTTTAAGAGGAGCCCTCTCAGGAGGCATGTCCCAAAATAGAATACTCAAACAAAAAAAAACCTTCTCCGGAAGCACATTTCAACTCTCAAAGGAAGGTTAACTTATTCATCTCAAAAAGTTCTTCCTAAAACGTTGAAATGCTACAAAAAGACCTCTTCAGAGGCACACTTCACCGTGCTCGAAGTACCAAAGATAAGCCCTTTACTGGGGCACAAAATCAAAACCTTCTTCAAAAGCTCTTTTCACTGCGTAGGAAAATCCACTTTTTAACAAATAAAAGTGATCATCTCTGAAAGTTGAAGTGTTCTTCAAGGAAGAAAGAGAAAGTAAAAATTTCTCTGAAAACGAGATATAATCTATTAAAAGCAGAATGATTCTTCCCTTAAAAGTGGAATAGTTATTCTCTGAAATAAGAGTATCAGTCTTGTAAAAGCTAGGAATGTTGCAATGCACTTGTGGTATGGGGGCAACCCTATACAATTCAGTTATATTAATAAAAGTAACACGCAAGCAACATACCACAAGTTCATTGCAATATCACGAGAAATAGATGTAGAATTAATGCATTCTCAAACACAGACAAAAAAGTTTGTACAAGTAAAAAGAATCGTTTATTCTACACTAAAAATGAGAAATAAATATACTCACACATACATAAGAATTTGTACAATTGAAGGAACTATTTTATTCAATACTATGAAAATTCTTTACATATGCAGATATCTCAAAAAAGCAAAAGCAGGGACCGGTACCCGCACAATCTCCGGTCAATACATCCAAAAAAGCAAAACAAGAAGCATAAGGTCTAGCTTATCATTCCTTCTTCCGACCACCCTTGGAACTCTTTCCCGGCCTGATAATCAGTTTTGAAAGCCGTTGTGGATGAGTTGGGGAAGGAGGAGAAGGAGGGGCAGCCGGATCTTCTTCAGTATTCTTCTCATCAGCCGAAGTGCTCTTCTTCTTCTTCATCGCGCGCTTCCCTTTCCTCTTGGAAGAAGACTCGCTTCCCGGACTAAGAAACTCAGAAAGTTTTGTATGGTCATCATGAGTTTGCTCCGGGGTCTTTTCGCCTTCTTCAAGTCCTCCAATCTTTTGCTCTTGCGAAACAACCGGATCATCCAAGTCTTTGAGGGCTTTTATTTTCTCTTCTTGTGATCCTGGTTGAGAAACAGAAAGAGGAGTAACTTGGGAAGGAGGAGGAACAACAGCTGGAGAAGGAGAAGTTGGTATAGCTTTCGGAACTTCCGCTGCAGAAGAAAAGAAGTTAAAATCGGTATTCTTCGAGAAAAGAGAAGTTATTAGTTCATCAAACTCGGTTAAATCGAATAAGTGATTCACTGGATCCGGGTCGATGCCAAAGTTACCTGAAGAAGTCGGTTTTGTAAAATTAATCTCGAATTTCTCAGCCTTAATATCTTCCAGGGCTTCATCCTCAGTAGGAGTAGTCACAATTTCAGTGTCAACTTTAGCAGGAAGCGAAGAATGGGCACTGGAATCTATAATATTGACGTCAGCTGAAGTTGAAGTATGAACAGGGGCAGTTGAAGGAGCTTCCTCTATCGGGTGTTCATCTCCTGTAGGCTTAGCTCGCGCTCTGGCAAGTTGCTCTTTTCCTCTAGCAAGAGTGGCACGAGCTTCGTCGTCAAGGTAACGCGTCTCAAGTCCTGCTTCTTCATAGCCGGCACCGCCAAGCATATCAACTGCGGCTTCCCACACTTCAGCCAAGGTAATCTCATATTCAGGGCCCAGAAAAGAGAGACTTCCATGACCCAGAACGCTGTGTAAATAAAAGTCGAATAAGGTAGAGCTGACATTAGCTTTTGTTGCCTCATGCGATTGCTCGGCCACTTCCTTTTCGGCAATGGCTGCAACTCGACCAGCAACAGCCTCATCACGCTCTTTCTCAGCTTTAGCAAGTCGAGACTTTAGCAATTCGATTTCCACATTCTGGGAGTTAACTGTTTCCCGCAACTGAGTGTTATTTTTGCGGTATTCTTTAACAACGAACTGCTCAGCCGCAAATTTCATCTCAGCATCTCTCTGAGCAGCGTGCGCATCCCGCACTTGTTTTTGAAACACTTCTTCTTTTTGAGATTGCGAAGCGGAAGAAGCGGCGAGATCTTCCTTGAGTTTTTTAACCTCTGACTCAAGTCTCGCATTATCATCAGCAATGCTCGTCATCTCGGCATCATGCTGTTTGCAAATTATATCCCACTCGGATTTATCATTCTCCATGGTTAGCATGGCCTCAAGATTTGCACGGTTGACTCTTTGCAGCTCATCGACAAGCTTTTGCCATCCGAACACCCTTTCAATGTTAAGTTTGACGGCATCAAGGCTACGCAGCATATCCGATTTATCAATCGGAACCAAATCAAGGTCAAAACGCACCCCTTTTAAGCAGCAATTCGGAAATTGGCTTTGAAGAATAGGAGGAGCATCTTTAACCTGATACTGAGATCTGCTGATGATCGCTTGGATGTTAGATTTCTTTAAAGCAGGAGAGCCGGATGGAATATTAGGAGAGATGGGAGCATCGATCTTTTCCGAAATTGCAGACGTGTCCTTTTTGCTAAGTTTGGTCCGCTTGCTAGAACCATCAGCAATATGACTCTTCCCCTTGTCGTCGTAAGATTTCCTTTTTTGAGAATCGTCACTTCTGCGGGAAGAGTCGTATCGCTCATCCCTACTCCCATAATGCTGTTAATCTTCTCTTCTGTGGCGCTCTTCATAATCTCATCTCTCGCGAGCTTTTCTAGAGGCCCTTTCTTCATCGGTCTCCTGATGGGAAGGAAGATTGCGCCTAAAGTCATAAGCTCCGCGGCCTCCATAGCGCTGAAATTTGTCGTAATATGAGCCAATGCGCCCCATCGGAGAATCTGAAAATGGAAAAGGGATGAAGTTTAGAAATTTCCAGAAAAAGAGGATAAGTGCGTATAAGCGCTGAAAAATCTTAAGTGTGTGCGGCGTGCAAACTACGTGCGTCAAACTACAAACCACGCTTTAATGTGGAAACGGAGACGACTGGTGTAGAAGGTGTCAAAGCTTGTTTCAAAGAGGAAGTCGCTTCAACAACAGGAGAGATCGCTTTTGAGATATTATCTTTAAAAAGCTCCTGAGAAGTAATCATTATATCACTCAAATTATCAAAAATATCATCGCCGTGATGCCCAGCAGAACTTTCTTTTTCGACTTCCATGTCGGCCGTCTTCTCAGAAATGTGAGGATTTTCCTCCTCTTCGATAACTGGAAAAAGCCTTGACTTGTTGGACAACCCCGCAACATTGATAGGAGTAGAACACTTTACTAATGTAGTGTCTGCAGTTGGCTCCTTTAGAGCCATCTCTTCCGTTGAAACTGGGGCATCTGATGTCTGTACTGGAAAAATTAGAAACCTCACGAGGCTGAGTAAAGCGGGAAGAGTGTAAAAGCCCGAATTGATGTAAAAATTCGTCTGTCAACAGAAATTGGATACTCCTCTCTTCAACTGGCACCGCCATAAGCCTCTCAAAAGTCGCTTTGTGACCGGGATCTCTAGAAGGAGGAGGAAGTGCTGAAAAGAAATGGGCAAAGTTAACACTTGACAACTCGGACTTCGGCAAGTTTGAAAAAATATAAGAAACAAAGACAAGTAATCTTACTTCCTACTCTCTAGATAGTGTAAAATCCTGGAGGACAACGAACGTAGAAAAACTGGCTTAGAAAACTGTGAACACTATCAGGGAGACCGATGATCAACTTACGGTTTCTAGCACTTCTCACAACTGTGATGGAAGGATGGTCTTTGTTTTTAGCGAAAGTGCACAAATAACAAATTTCGTCGAAGCTTGGAAGACGATCGAGTGTCCTCCTAAAGAGCACACATAACCCCGTTAAGATAGCATATCCATTGGGATGCAATTGGAAAGGGGAGATGGTTAATCGTAGAAGAAGTGTTCGCAAGAAGTCATTAAAAGGAGGGATAGCTCCATTCTGGCACATTTGTCGATTTACCGCAACAAAACCACGAGGAGGTCTATCAGCATTATCAAGCTTCCAGGGTAGTTGTGCGTCATCTTCAGCAATTCCGAATTGAATACACAACTGGTTAAAGGTTCTGTAGTTCAAAGTGGTCGAGACCCTTTCTGGAGGATCATTCAACGGAACAGCAACTGGAAAAATCTCTTCAACTTGCTCTATTTCTTCTTGTGGAGAAGACATTCTACACAATCAACTGGATGTTCAAATGTGAAGGTACACGTTTCCTAAAAAGTGTAGGAGTGTTGTGCTAAACTAATGAAAATAAAAAGCAAACATAACTGGAATTAAACTCATTAATGATCAATCGATTACAAGATTTCAGAACTTGTTAATATTCAAGTGCAGTGTTAGTGCAAATAAATCAGTTTCAGCTGACTATTACTGTAACAGCCCGCTTTTCCGTACCCCTTGAATAGACACTAATCTCCATCTATTTACTCAAGGTGAACGAAAAACTGAACCATTAGGGTTTTAAAAGAAGAGGTAGAAGAAAAGATAGAAGAAAAAGAAAGAAGAACAACAACAGATACAGAACAGAGACAATATCAGAATCTCACATATCGCAGCGGAACAATATATAATAGATAAATGAATAATCTTTAAACAAAGAACTATATCATTTTATACATACATCAATCAGAGTCAATATACAACTCAATACAATACATCACATCAATGGACAGTTATATAACTTGTCCTCATACAGAATACACAACGGAATGAATATATCAGATACAAGTACTACGTCTCGTCATCCAGCTTATCTCCAAAGCTCCAGAATATCCAGAATATCCTGATAACCTAACTCTAGACTGCCCGTGTGGAAAATTTGTGGGCACCCAGAGTTTAGAAGGGAAACAATAAACTCCGAGTCAGTCATGGTGACTGGTGTGAGATCGTAAAACAATTATTTTCACAAAGAAAATAAACCAGATTCGCAATGCTTTTGGAAAATGAAACTACCATAAGACCTCCCGCCACACACACAATGCAAACGCAGAATTGGAGGAGATTTCTTCTTATGATAGTCAAAGATGCTTACTACGCAAAATCAAATTCTTTTTGATATTATTATTAGTGCATAGTGTAGAAAACATTTCGAAAGTATAATATTAATCTTAGCCAACATACGACCAGTATCGTATGCCTACTATAGCTACTATGTTCAATAGCAGGTTACCGCCACATTCCATAGCAGGTAATACAACTAAAACCGTACAGGGTTCGTATTGTTTCTTTGGATTTTCCAACAATGGTCAGGCTAAGGAACTTCCTTTCCTCCTGCCGATTGGGATCGCCTCTGGCTGGACGTCCCGAGAGACAAACTGCTCTCTGCCAAACAAGGTCGGGTTACCCCTGTAACAGGTAACTCACGAATATGTCATCACCCGGTCCTTTGGGACCTTTATCCGAGCGCTCGATATCCAACATCACACATCATAAAGAAAGTGTATCCACATGAGTAAGTATCTGGGCTCCATACCATGATACCACCCCTTTCCAGAAGGAAATGACATACCCTAAAGGGCGCGACCCTCATAACCTTGCCGCAACATTCCTGTTTCGACCATTTCCGGGTTGTTGAGGCTCGATGAAGTCTCGTCCACAAAGCTACGCTTTCTCAAAAAGCCCTGCTTCGGGTCCAACAAAATGATCAACCTATGATCACAAAGATATAAGATCAAACAAATGATCATATCACAAATGATCAAACACTGATCATTTTACAGCAACACTCAGTATGCCACGTTACCAAATTGGGATATATCGCTGATAAATTTCAACTACATAACCTTTGAGCTCGTACGTCTCAGAGAAGGGTGTTAAGCTAAGAGAATAAATTCTCCGCCACCAACAGATATGTATTTGAAAGAAATCAGCTTTATATCTCAAATTGTAACGTCAGACACACAATCCATACAAGTCTGTTCCGGGATCGAACAGAACCGAAGGCACTTCTCACGAAGCCCTTGCATATCCGGATAATTTTCAATCACGTCGGGACTTCCCGTCACTAAGGATGATAAAACCTCTAAACCGGAGATCAGCCGATGTAGAGTAACTCGACGGTAATCCTTCCGTTTTCAAAAATATCCGGTCTTCAACACCGGTCTTCGAATGCAATTCATAACGACATATCACATATTCGGAATGGGTTATACGACCCCATGGTCCTTTCCCGGTTAACCCGAATAGTGAGCGTTTATTTAAAAACAAGTGTGGCATTCAAATTCATCCAATTCACAACAAATACCTATTCAAGGTAATTATTGATAGTCGGTTATTTAACTATCAATAAAGATGCGCAACATCATCAGATTCCAAATAATTTTCCAAATTATTTATCTTCAAAAATATCTTTACTAGATATAGAATTTCCACACTTAACCGTTTGAAAACAAATTTCAAATATTCAATTTCCACATTTCATTTTATCTTTGAAGATAAAATCTCAAAAACAGTTCATTTCATATTGGAAAAGCAATTCCATACTTATTTAATAATAAGTATTTCACAAATCATTTATTTTCAACATTTGAAAATATTCGATATACTTAAATCAAATTAAGTATATATTCATTCTTTAAGGAAATCATTCTCTTTAAACACATTTATTTGAGTCAAAACGAATGTTGCGTAAAACATCGTTACGACGACTCAAAATCACTAGTATAGGGATTCGAATTTAGATAGATATATAAATCCCAATACTACAAAAAAAAACATTTCCTTTCGGAAATCATTTACTATAACAACAGTGTTATAGTCCATCATTTCCTTATTTCTCGAAAACGTCTATTTCAACAATAAAGGGTTGAAATCTATGATTTCGATATTTAACACGTTTAAAACATCTTTTAAACAATTAACTTCATTTTATAATATCGCTTTCCCAAAACTATCCATTTTACTTAACAATATATTCACTGTCCAAAATCGTGAATACACTTTACTATTTACATTTCACTATTTTCTACACGTTTTATTTCGATAATAATTCGCTATCCAAAATCGCGAATATATCTCCTTCAACATTTTAATTTATCAAATCCAGTTGATCTCGAATTTATAAAACAACGTTTATAAATTCTATTTCTGTTTTTAATAACAACTTCAACTTACAAATCTTCTTTTTAATAATTCGATAAATATTCCATCTAAAGGTAAAAAATCCAATTTATAAGTTAATCTCTTATAAATCTTTTATTCTACAGTTTCATCCATTTTACAACTTCACAATTTATAAATCTATAAATTTCATTCACTTGCGGATTCCATAATATTTCATTTTTAACACTTATAAAAATTCGTTTTATAAGTCCAATATTTTGATTTATAAAATATCAATTTTATAAATCTTTCTATACAAATCGTTTATAGTTATTCAAAAATCCCAACTTAAACCATTTTATAAATAAATCAACTTTTGTTTCAAAACACAACACTTCGGTTATATTTCACTAAAAATTATAACTTTTTATAACTTCAAAATTTTACGTTTATAAATCGATTCAAAAATTCCATAAAACGTATATTCTCAAAAATCACTTTAAAAATCCTTTTAAATTAACAGTCGTTATTTTTACATTTCAAAACTGAATCCGATGATGCAACAACACCAATCAGTCCATCACAACAGTCAATATCATATATCAATATGATAACAGAATATATCACAATATCTGTAAATAAATAAATACTGGTGAGGAATCCAGTCGGATCCCTCCAACCTGTTTCCCTGCATCCACAGATGTTAGCACAATACCAATTCCGCTCCAGTACGGAATTATCGCGGTATATAGGTTTTATAAAATCCGCTTACTAACGGCGCAATAGGGTCTCATCCGCTATACGAGGCGGGAAATCATCAATCCAATATATACATATGCCAATATGTATATATTGCTATATATAGATATATATCCTACTATATCTAATATCACATCCAAACAGTCAATCATCAATCAATAACTGTAAATAATTCCACATTCAATTGAGTGAGAAGATCTCACCTTGATTTTAATTCTGTTTTCAGCGTTTATTTCGAATAAAATTAAACAGCCGTTTAATTTTATCCAAAATTTCCACTGACTCCAATCGCTTCCAAATCAGTTGCATCGCGTAGTGCTCGAAAAAACGAAGCCAACGCAATTCGTTTCGTAATTTTCTGATAATATATGACAAAGTTACGACATTACAAACTTTATACGAATTTAAATATAAACTATTTACAATTTCTTTTTATAATTAAAAACCCTACTATCATCACCGTTAGATCTGCTTGCATAGATCCAGGGCGTTCGGCCCCTTCTTCTTTCCCTCCCAGTTTCACGTTCGAGAGGATGAACCCACTGCCGCCTCTTCCTTTGAATTATCGAGCCCAACATCTTCACTTCCAGGACGATCAAGCTCCCCTATTCCACTCCCCTACGCAAGCCCTACCTTCGACCACGAACACACGCAACTCGGCCACCCCTAGACGTGGGAAACTGTGCACGAACTGCACACGTACGCGGCCATAAAGCCACCTCCACCTCGCGTTTAACCACCTCATGACCGTATGGATCGATAGGCATCGCGAAGTTCTACGATTTTCGTGTTGACCACTTCGCGTAATTCCTTGTGGATTGAGAGAAATCGAGGGATGAATGAAACTAATTTCTGGCCTTTGATTTTGAAAATGGCGGCTGAAACATTTAGAAACCCTAGGCTCGTTTGTTTTGTGAAAAATAGAATGATAAAGGGCTTTTATAGAAAACCGACGAACACTATTCATTCCGAGATTTTCGAATTCCGATTTACGCGCGGTGACTGGCGTTTCTGGGGTTTACCCCGCGTTCCGGACGCAATGGAACAAGTTTCGGAAGCTAATTCGATCGTATGTGTGAGATATGACAATAAACGATCAATTTAAATTAAACCGATTTAAATCGATTTCGAAGCGTTTTGGCTTGCCCCGGACAAACGGTACATCCAAAAATTACGAAATTTAAAATCTTACAATAATATCACATTACGGATCCGATGAAACTAGTTTCGTCGAAATCCGACACTGTTTGAAAAATGACTATTTTTAACTCGACGATAAAAATTAAAATGATATCAATGCGTTTCGAGTTGCCACGGTCAATCGACAACTCCGATTGATACGAAAGTTGAAATCCGATAATAACTAACTATTACGGATCCAATGGAACTGGTCTCGTTCAATTCTGAGACTGTTCGAAAATTAGCTATTTTTCAGTCGATAATTAAATATTAAAATATTCAATTTTCACAGATTAACTCTAAATTCGATTTTAAAAGTTCTATAACCTTTCTATAACTCCAATATGATTAAATAAAATTTTACAAATCATTTTCAATCATTTTTAATCCAGATTTAAATTATTTCTGGAATTTCACTATTTAATTTATCGATTTAATTACCCAGGTAAATCCAATATTCGATGAATAATTTATCCGACTTATTAATTCCACTTATTAATATTCAAAATCAATTAAATATTCAAATTTTAATTATCAAAAATTCTGGGTCGTTACAGACTTCCCCCCTTAAAAGAATTTCGTCCTCGAAATTACAAGTTAGGAAGAAGATACAAAATCCGTTAACTTTCCAAAACAAACTATTCAAATTAGATTTACAAATCTGTTAAGTGTTTAACTTCTCCAAAATTCATAGTTAACTTCTCACAAAATCTTTACTAAGTTTTCAAATCATAACTTAGTTTTCAAAATTTCCAAATTTCTCTAAAATATTCTAACGCCTTAAATTTTCAGAAAATTTCGCCAGCGTCTCCTTTGCGCGGCTCGATCCGAAAAAAAATGACAGTGTATATATATCACAAATATACATCCCATCAAGTGATGAGGCATCCCGTAGGGAAAAAAGTGTAAAAGTACGATATTTAATCCGAGATATGTACCTTATTATATTTTTAGCGAGCGTATACGGCTAATATAGCGCGAAAGCGAGCTCCAAATGCGAAGCAACGCCATCCGCACCTACTAAACACTCAACAAACCATATGAGAACACGTAGATATGAAAATATAGTCAATATACATCATATAGCAACATAATACTACATATGTCAACATAGCAAATGCAACAAACAACAAATGCATTTAGAAGCAACAATGCAACCATCAAACCATCATCATCCAATAAACATCCAACAAATCCATACCGAATCAATATTCATTCATTTCTCATTAATATTCATTGAATTGGTTTTCAATTTTAAATCATATTCGATTCATTTACATTGGATTTAATCAACATTCTCTTTCAATTAAATTAGTTTACATTCACTAATTTACATTCATGTTGGTTCATTTTCAATTTGAATTTAATCACATAGCTTTCCAATTTGCTAATTCAATTTCATTAATACTTAATGAATTTTCATACACAATCAACTAACAATCATATAACAACCAATGCACAAACATCACAACCAAATTATCAATTTTTACATTCGATTTGGTTCAACACTTTTAATTTCAGTTGGTTGGTATTAAATTGACTTCCATTCAATTATTCAACT
Organism: Allium fistulosum; assembly: GCA_030737815.1. NCBI lineage: Eukaryota > Viridiplantae > Streptophyta > Magnoliopsida > Asparagales > Amaryllidaceae > Allium > Allium fistulosum. The sequence goes on along the minus strand of CM060907.1, from coordinate 412,496,012 downwards.
TTCAATTTCATTTGCTTTTAATGAATTAGCATTTATATTCATTGTTTCATATCAATTTATTTACATTCAATTGATTAACATCCAATCCATTTATTCAATTCGACTGCTACTTTATTTTACAAATAAAATTGAATTTCATTTATATAACTCAAGTTCACATTCATTTAATAAATTCACTTTATTAATTTCTTTGATATCAAAATCAACTTCACTTCAGCATCACTTAAGTTATTTTCCATTTCAAACATCATTTGTTCAACTTAACTTAAGTTTCCACTTATAAATCCAATTCAGATTTTGTTTTTCTTAACAAAATTCATTTAACCTTTTACCAAAATCAAATTTCATCAATCATTCAAATTTATATCACATTTGACTTTCTTTTAGTTAAATTTCACATCATATTTCATTATGCTACTCAAATTCATTAACCTTACCAAAGTTAAATCTATTATCTCATATCATAAGTATACATCTTATTTCACTTATATTTACCATATTTAAATTTGGACTTTAATTTTCAAATTTGTTTATCACAACAAAACCTCAATTTCCAATTTACTATGGTAGCAAATCAATCACACAGAAACTCGAAAATGATACTGATGATGCTGCAGTCATCACCCTTATTATTTCCCAGCAACAATAGTGAAATCAGTGCTTAAATTCTTTCAAAAATTTCCTTTTATTTCATAAATCGCATTTATAAATCTCTTTGCACATAATTTCACTTCTTACATATAAGATTGTTTTACCATTGTAAATCATTTTAATTATAACTTCATACATTACAATTGTTGTTTTCATTTACTTATTCAAACAACTTTAACTAACTTGTATATATTTACATTTCCAAACAATCAAACAATCCATTATATACACTTTAACACTGAAAAATTATTTCTTTATATATAAAATATAATCGAGGTAAAATTATTCCATTTACCCCATTTAAAACAATACTGTACCGAATTGTTCTATATAAGTGTTTAGAGATCCCTATCGATAGAGTTGTACGGACAATACCGACCAGAATCCATATACCACTCAACAAACCAATCATCACAATATAAAACAATTTTATATTCAAATAACAAATACGCACTCATATCTATTATTACACTCAACTCCTTCTAGAGTACTACTGACTCTATCTCTAATGAGTAACACCCAACAGAGCAGGGTTGTCGCTTAACCATATGCTCTGATACCAAATGTAACAGCCCGCTTTTCCGTACCCCTTGAATAGACACTAATCTCCATCTATTTACTCAAGGTGAACGAAAAACTGAACCATTAGGGTTTTAAAAGAAGAGGTAGAAGAAAAGATAGAAGAAAAAGAAAGAAGAACAACAACAGATACAGAACAGAGACAATATCAGAATCTCACATATCGCAGCGGAACAATATATAATAGATAAATGAATAATCTTTAAACAAAGAACTATATCATTTTATACATACATCAATCAGAGTCAATATACAACTCAATACAATACATCACATTAATGGACAGTTATATAACTTGTCCTCATATAGAATACACAGCGGAATGAATATATCAGATACAAGTACTACGTCTCGTCATCCAGCTTATCTCCAAAGCTCCAGAATATCCAGAATATCCTGATAACCTAACTCTAGACTGCCCGTGTGGAAAATTTGTGGGCACCCAGAGTTTAGAAGGGAAACAATAAACTCCGAGTCAGTCATGGTGACTGGTGTGAGATCGTAAAACAATTATTTTCACAAAGAAAATAAACCAGATTCGCAATGCTTTTGGAAAATGAAACTACCATAAGACCTCCCGCCACACACACAATGCAAACGCAGAATTGGAGGAGATTTCTTCTTATGATAGTCAAAGATGCTTACTACGCAAAATCAAATTCTTTTTGATATTATTATTAGTGCATAGTGTAGAAAACATTTCGAAAGTATAATATTAATCTTAGCCAACATACGACCAGTATCGTATGCCTACTATAGCTACTATGTTCAATAGCAGGTTACCGCCACATTCCATAGCAGGTAATACAACTAAAACCGTACAGGGTTCGTATTGTTTCTTTGGATTTTCCAACAATGGTCAGGCTAAGGAACTTCCTTTCCTCCTGCCGATTGGGATCGCCTCTGGCTGGACGTCCCGAGAGACAAACTGCTCTCTGCCAAACAAGGCCGGGTTACCCCTGTAACAGGTAACTCACGAATATGTCATCACCCGGTCCTTTGGGACCTTTATCCGAGCGCTCGATATCCAACATCACACATCATAAAGAAAGTGTATCCACATGAGTAAGTATCTGGGCTCCATACCATGATACCACCCCTTTCCAGAAGGAAATGACATACCCTAAAGGGCGCGACCCTCATAACCTTGCCGCAACATTCCTGTTTCGACCATTTCCGGGTTGTTGAGGCTCGATGAAGTCTCGTCCACAAAGCTACGCTTTCTCAAAAAGCCCTGCTTCGGGTCCAACAAAATGATCAACCTATGATCACAAAGATATAAGATCAAACAAATGATCATATCACAAATGATCAAACACTGATCATTTTACAGCAACACTCAGTATGCCACGTTACCAAATTGGGATATATCGCTGATAAATTTCAACTACATAACCTCTGAGCTCGTACGTCTCAGAGAAGGGTGTTAAGCTAAGAGAATAAATTCTCCGCCACCAACAGATATGTATTTGAAAGAAATCAGCTTTATATCTCAAATTGTAACGTCAGACACACAATCCATACAAGTCTGTTCCGGGATCGAACAGAACCGAAGGCACTTCTCACGAAGCCCTTGCATATCCGGATAATTTTCAATCACGTCGGGACTTCCCGTCACTAAGGATGATAAAACCTCTAAACCGGAGATCAGCCGATGTAGAGTAACTCGACGGTAATCCTTCCGTTTTCAAAAATATCCGGTCTTCAACACCGGTCTTCGAATGCAATTCATAACGACGTATCACATATTCGGAATGGGTTATACGACCCCATGGTCCTTTCCCGGTTAACCCGAATAGTGAGCGTTTATTTAAAAACAAGTGTGGCATTCAAATTCATCCAATTCACAACAAATACCTATTCAAGGTAATTATTGATAGTCGGTTATTTAACTATCAATAAAAATGCGCAACATCATCAGATTCCAAATAATTTTCCAAATTATTTATCTTCAAAAATATCTTTACTAGATATAGAATTTCCACACTTAACCGTTTGAAAACAAATTTCAAATATTCAATTTCCACATTTCATTTTATCTTTGAAGATAAAATCTCAAAAACAGTTCATTTCATATTGGAAAAGCAATTCCATACTTATTTAATAATAAGTATTTCACAAATCATTTATTTTCAACATTTGAAAATATTCGATATACTTAAATCAAATTAAGTATATATTCATTCTTTAAGGAAATCATTCTCTTTAAACACATTTATTTGAGTCAAAACGAATGTTGCGTAAAACATCGTTACGACGACTCAAAATCACTAGTATAGGGATTCGAATTTAGATAGATATATAAATCCCAATACTACAAAAAAAAACATTTCCTTTCGGAAATCATTTACTATAACAACAGTGTTATAGTCCATCATTTCCTTATTTCTCGAAAACGTCTATTTCAACAATAAAGGGTTGAAATCTATGATTTCGATATTTAACACGTTTAAAACATCTTTTAAACAATTAAATTCATTTTATAATATCGCTTTCCCAAAACTATCCATTTTACTTAACAATATATTCACTGTCCAAAATCGTGAATACACTTTAATATTTACATTTCACTATTTTCTACACGTTTTATTTCGATAATAATTCGCTATCCAAAATCGCGAATATATCTCCTTCAACATTTTAATTTATCAAATCCAGTTGATCTCGAATTTATAAAACAACGTTTATAAATTCTATTTCTGTTTTTAATAACAACTTCAACTTACAAATCCTCTTTTTAATAATTCGATAAATATTCCATCTAAAGGTAAAAAAATCCAATTTATAAGTTAATCTCTTATAAATCTTTTATTCTACAGTTTCATCCATTTTACAACTTCACAATTTATAAATCTATAAATTTCATTCACTTGCGGATTCCATAATATTTCATTTTTAACACTTATAAAAATTCGTTTTATAAGTCCAATATTTTGATTTATAAAATATCAATTTTATAAATCTTTCTATACAAATCGTTTATAGTTATTCAAAAATCCCAACTTAAACCATTTTATAAATAAATCAACTTTTGTTTCAAAACACAACACTTCGGTTATATTTCACTAAAAATTATAACTTTTTATAACTTCAAAATTTTACGTTTATAAATCGATTCAAAAATTCCATAAAACGTATATTCTCAAAAATCACTTTAAAAATCCTTTTAAATTAACAGTCGTTATTTTTACATTTCAAAACTGAATCCGATGATGCAACAACACCAATCAGTCCATCACAACAGTCAATATCATATATCAATATGATAACAGAATATATCACAATATCTGTAAATAAATAAATACTGGTGAGGAATCCAGTCGGATCCCTCCAACCTGTTTCCCTGCATCCACAGATGTTAGCACAATACCAATTCTGCTCCAGTACGGAATTATCGCGGTATATAGGTTTTATAAAATCCGCTTACTAACGGCGCAATAGGGTCTCATCCGCTATACGAGGCGGGAAATCATCAATCCAATATATACATATGCCAATATGTATATATTGCTATATATAGATATATATCCTACTATATCTAATATCACATCCAAACAGTCAATCATCAATCAATAACTGTAAATAATTCCACATTCAATTGAGTGAGAAGATCTCACCTTGATTTTAATTCTGTTTTCAGCGTTTATTTCGAATAAAATTAAACAGCCGTTTAATTTTATCCAAAATTTCCACTGACTCCAATCGCTTCCAAATCAGTTGCATCGCGTAGTGCTCGAAAAAACGAAGCCAACGCAATTCGTTTCGTAATTTTCTGATAATATATGACAAAGTTACGACATTACAAACTTTATACGAATTTAAATATAAACTATTTACAATTTCTTTTTATAATTAAAATCCCTACTATCATCACCGTTAGATCTGCTTGCATAGATCCAGGGCGTTCGGCCCCTTCTTCTTTCCCTCCCAGTTTCACGTTCGAGAGGATGAACCCACTGCCGCCTCTTCCTTTGAATTATCGAGCCCAACATCTTCACTTCCAGGACGATCAAGCTCCCCTATTCCACTCCCCTACGCAAGCCCTACCTTCGACCACGAACACACGCAACTCGGCCACCCCTAGACGTGGGAAACTGTGCACGAACTGCACACGTACGCGGCCATAAAGCCACCTCCACCTCGCGTTTAACCACCTCATGACCGTATGGATCGAAAGGCATCGCGAAGTTCTACGATTTTCGTGTTGACCACTTCGCGTAATTCCTTGTGGATTGAGAGAAATCGAGGGATGAATGAAACTAATTTCTGGCCTTTGATTTTGAAAATGGCGGCTGAAACATTTAGAAACCCTAGGCTCGTTTGTTTTGTGAAAAATAGAATGATAAAGGGCTTTTATAGAAAACCGACGAACACTATTCATTCCGAGATTTTCGAATTCCGATTTACGCGCGGTGACTGGCGTTTCTGGGGTTTACCCCGCGTTCCGGACGCAATGGAACAAGTTTCGGAAGCTAATTCGATCGTATGTGTGAGATATGACAATAAACGATCAATTTAAATTAAACCGATTTAAATCGATTTCGAAGCGTTTTGGCTTGCCCCGGACAAACGGTACATCCAAAAATTACGAAATTTAAAATCTTACAATAATATCACATTACGGATCCGATGAAACTAGTTTCGTCGAAATCCGACACTGTTTGAAAAATGACTATTTTTAACTCGACGATAAAAATTAAAATGATATCAATGCGTTTCGAGTTGCCACGGTCAATCGACAACTCCGATTGATACGAAAATTGAAATCCGATAATAACTAACTATTACGGATCCAATGGAACTGGTCTCGTTCAATTCTGAGACTGTTCGAAAATTAGCTATTTTTCAGTCGATAATTAAATATTAAAATATTCAATTTTCACAGATTAACTCTAAATTCGATTTTAAAAGTTCTATAACCTTTCTATAACTCCAATATGATTAAATAAAATTTTACAAATCATTTTCAATCATTTTTAATCCAGATTTAAATTATTTCTGGAATTTCACTATTTAATTTATCGATTTAATTACCCAGGTAAATCCAATATTCGATGAATAATTTATCCGACTTATTAATTCCACTTATTAATATTCAAAATCAATTAAATATTCAAATTTTAATTATCAAAAATTCTGGGTCGTTACAATTACAATTTTGCTTTAATACTTCACTTGAATTGGTTATTGCACAGCATTTTGTTCATACAGTTCATTTAAATTGATTTTCTCTTTATCGACTAATCTGTCATTCGATGTGGGCAGTCAATGACAGTATATTCGTCCCAGTTTTCTGCGAATATTGTGTTTAACAGGTTGATAGCGTTAGGAATAATCTGCAAAGAAGTTCAGGCAATTCAAGTCTTAAAGTTCAAGGCAGTGAAAAATATGCTAAGTTCTAACTCGTTCACGACTTAGTATAGGTCGGAAATCCCTCAAGTTACAATATGCAAGTAGTAGCTCGTCCACGACTAAAAGGAAATGCTACGAGTTAGGTTAATTCGTTGACTCTAAGTCGTAATACATATGAAGGCTTCGAGTCTGAACAGCACTATTTTTCCTAAGTCCAAGCTTGGTCGCGACTTAAGGTCTATGCCTCAAACTAATTAGGTCGCAGGGGTTCTTGAACCGAACAAAGTGTTAAATCGTGAATATTTTAGGTCGTGAACTTTTTTGGGTCGTCTCCGATGGAAATTCAAGATGTCTCTTGCTCGAACCAAAACCTCACCTCCTTCTGCCAATTACCTTCCTCTCCATTGAGAAGTTCAGTAACTCGTCAGCCAACTTGAGATTCATAAACCCAGTAACTTCGAACTATCCCCTATCGAAAACCCTAAGTTATGCCTCCTAATCGCATCTCACAACATCATCAAATCATCCTAAATCCATCATGAAACTGGTATGCGGTAATATATTCGAGGATCACAATGGCATCGCGACTAAAAGAAAGTCAAGAATCGGACGCGACACAACTCGTGATAAAGCATAATGTCAAGAATCGGACCCTCGATTCAATGATGATCACGTTTGGATATCAGTTGAATTCACTTACGCAATGTAATGTTGAGGATGACTGATAATCGAGTAATGAGATTCGTCTCCGAGAGCTCGAGTACTTGCTAATGGCTGAACGGAACAGTAAGACAGGTGAGGTGAAAGAGGAAACGACCTAAGCTATTTATACACTAGGGTATTGAAATGTGAATCGACCCACGATCCACCACTTACGACTTATCTTATGTCGTTCACGATATAACAAAAGAGCGAGTTAAGAAGAATCGAAGCATATGACCTACGACCTAGGCATACACTTTGAGGGGCAAATGTTAATCCTCTTTTGTTCGCGACTTAACAGGCTGCGACTTACGACCTAAAAGGCATGTCGACCTAACAGTTGCCGACTTAACAAGCTGCGACCTAACTACTAAAAGGCATACCGACTCAATGGTTTCCGACCTAACTATTAAAAAGAGCTCCGACTTAAGACAAGGACCGACTTAAAGAGGTCTACGACTCAACAGGCTCCGACCTAAGGAATGGTCCGACTTAACGGTTTACGAGTTAAGGAAGGTTCCGACCTAAGGCAGTATATGACTTAAGCTACAGGACCGACTCAATAGGTTACGACTTAAGGAAGTCTACGACCTAAAAAAGCTCCGACTTAGCTACAGGGCCGGTTTAAGACACTTACCGACCTAAGGAGTTAACAACTTGAGTGAACGAATGACTTAGCAAGTCAAAGCAAGTCGTTGCCGACCTACGACTTATGATAAGTCGCTGCCGACTTGTGACTTTGAACCAAACAACTCGTCCTGAAGATATTCAGGAGTAACTAATGCAAGTGCTCCTATCTCGTCGCCAACTTAGGACCTACGACTTACTGTAAGTCGGCCACGACTTAAGACTTGAGCAAAAATTCCCTGTTCAGATTCTACCCTATAAATACCCCCCTAACTCCAACAGCAAAAATACTTTTGGTCGATCATTTCTCAAAGCATCGTTACTCTGCCGAACTCTCAACTCATTCGACAATTGAAGATCTTCAAACATTCGAGACACTACAACAAGCTTCGGGAGGAATTTCCTACATCCAACACGGATTCATCGAGTTTCATCATCGAAGTTTGAGCTAGTAGTCGAGATTGTCTTTGTGATCAAATTATATTGTTTTCATAAGTGTATTGTATCGTCTTGTAACCGGATTCAGTAATAAAGAGATTCAAAGTGGACGTAGGCTCGATCTCAAGCCGAACCACTATAAACTGCTGTCTTTTACCACTTTTTCGCTATTTTACTGCTTACTTCTTGTTCCCGTCACACGGGTGGAGCTTTCACAATTCAACTACACACACCGGGTGTTAGCGTTCACTTTTTAGCGTTAACATATAATGTCCAAAATTCTTATAAACATTATGAGCACAGTTAACGTCATTTTCAAATATGCCTTTGATCAAATGGGCTTTCCAGAAGATAAGCTAGAGCCAAGCCTTGAGCTTATCGTTGGGTTCAATAACAAGGGAGTAACTCTAATAGGACAAGTGCAGTTGCTAGTGCAGATGGGAGTACCACCATGCTGCAGGACTTTTTAAACTCTCTTTGTAATCATCAATCAACCATCGTACTATAATGCTTTCTTTGGCCGACCCACACTTGATGAGTTGGACGCCTTATTTCGTCAAAATATCTAGTGGTAAAATTCATAAATAAGAGTGGTTAGGGCACTATCCATGGAGAACAATTTAGCTCCCGTGAGATGTACTTTGCAATGTTTGATCAATATAAGAGGGATTACTCTTCTTACTATGATTCTTCTACTATTTTCAGCCTTTTGATAATCGATTTTTACATCCAACATACGAAGAAAAAAATAACACCTAATCAAACTGATAAACGTATGTTGGAAAGGTACATTTCCCCTGGGCGCAAGAGAAAAAGGGCCGATGCTAACCCCGTAGAATAGGGTGAAATCATCATAGAGTTCGGTTTCTATAGGAATTGGAAACAATAAAACCCATAGAAGACATTGGGGAAACATGTTTAGATACAAATGATTCAACCAATATAGTCAAAGTGGGAAAGGATTTGAAAAGCAACTTGAAGGCAGACTCAATTCAGTTTCTTAAGTCTAACAAAGATGTGTTTGCCTAGTCTCATTCAGATATGGTTGGGATTGATCCATCGGTTATTTGCTAGGCACTAAATATGAATCAAGAAGCGTACCCCGTCCGACAAAAGAAGAGACTATTTGATAAAGTTCTCTCTGACGCCTTAAAAGAAGAATTTAAAAGGCTGCTCGAAAATGGATTCATTCGTGAAGTCTTTAACCTAAAGTGGTTAGCGAACCTAGTGTTGGTAAAGAAGTCGAATGGCAAGACGAGGACTTGTGTTGATTATATGGATTTAAACAAAGCATGCGCAAAAGATTGTTACCCATTGCCCCGGGTAGACCAATATGTTGAAGCAACTAGTCGACACAAGTTTTTATCCCTCATGGATGTTTACTCGGGATACAATCAGATACCCATGTTTTAACCGGATGAAGAACATATATGTTTCACTTCTGAGTTCGGAATTTTGTGCTATAAAGCAATGCCTTTCGGGTTAAAGAATGCGAGAGCCATCTATCAAAGATTAGTAAACATAATGTTCAATGAACAGATTGGTCGTAATATGGAATTTTATGTTGACAATATGCTGGTAAAATCTTTTGAAGTTGGGAGTCAACTTGAAGACCTGATAGAGATGTTCAAAGTATTAAAGAAGTATGAAATGAAGGTGTATCCCCAAAAATGCTCTTTCGTGGTTTATTCCAGGAAGTTTTTAGGCTACATTGTAAGCGCTCAAGGAATTGAAGCCAGTCTAGACCAGATCCAAGATATCAAAGACATGGCTGAACCCAAAACTAGTGAAGATGTAATGAGTTTATATGGAAGGATTGCAGCCCTAAGCAGGTTCATCTTTAAGGCAACAGATAAGTGTATTCCCTTTTCAATGTTATTAAGGAGAGGAAAACCTTTGAATAGGGAGAAGGTTGTAAGAGAGCCTTCCAAGAATTAAAAAATCATTTGGAAAGGCCATCAATATATCCAGCCCTGAAGATGGAGATGTCTTATGTAATGACTCATTTTTCCATACCTTTTGAATTGACAATAAACCATACATGTCTAACGCAAATTGCACGAACTAGCTGATCATTAAGGGTATAAAGAAAAATAAAGAAAAAACGGGGAAAAAAAAACCAGAATCTCACACGAATGGAATAAAATATATTATTTCTGCAATAATCTTTAAAGTGGAAAATTTTAAAACATATATCAGTGTCTAACCTAGATTCAGCCTGGATAGTTATAACACCTACCCTTACAAATGCTGACAAACAACAAAACAAATGCAATAGATGTAGCGGATAATATAATACGTCCATACGATGATGAAGATCTCCAGCTCTCCTTTGGAAACTCCAAGCGTCTTCAGCTAATCCTGAAACTACTCGGATCTGACCCGAGTATTAAAATACCCGGATCAGGCTTAATAAACCAGCTTGAGATACTCGAAATTTTAAATGTGTAGCTCATGACGATGTTATCAAAACCTTTGAAAAGAAGGATGTCACATAAGACCATGCCCACACATAAACATGGACGGGTTTTTACCTTATGATAACCAAAACACTTGTTAACCATAAAATATAATTGAACATGAAGAAGGCCCTTCAGAAAGCTTCCGCATGGATAAAGACCAGCAGGAAAAGTCACCTTTCGATGGTGTTGAAAGGATTGTTCAATGCTAATAAAGAAGAGCACGTAGGAACTTTGGAACAAGGTTCCGCAAGTATGAAGGAAAGAATTACTAAGGCACAACAAAGCAGCTTGGCAACGAACCACCAAACACCAATCCGCTGGGATAGAAGAATAGCTCTATAACCATTCATCATAGAACAAAGGCTATAGAAAAGGAGTTCAAACCAAACCCATCGAAGGAGTCAGAAGGATGCAATCAACAGTTTATAGCAGTCCCCAACCTTTCGGAGGGGGCGAAAGGTTTCATCTCTCAACATTTAAAGAGTTTTTACCTTCCAAAGAGAGTGGAGAAGTCAAAGCAAGAGCAAGCAACTCTATAATGAACTTTTCGAAAGCATGGAAAGCCTTTTGAACCGGTCAGAACACAATCAAAATACCTTTCGACAATGTCGAAAGGTTTATGAAGAAGGCAACATTCATAAAGATTGGAAGACAACCCTTCGACAACATTAAAGTGAAGTACGGCTCTCGACAACAATCAGGTGAAAGAGAAACCTTCCGATAAGGCCAAAGGGTCCATAGTAATCAAGTGAGAGGGAAACCTTCCGACATTGTCGAAGAGTTCACAGTAGCATATAGAAGACAAACACTTCGACAAAGTCTAAATGTTGATGAAGGCATAAAGGAGATCAAACCATTCAGCGGTAACGAAGGGCTTATATTGGCATGCGAATGGCTAACCTTTCGACAAAGCCGAAAGGTTTGCAACTGCATATAAAAGGGTGACCTTTCGACCGAGTCGATAGCATGAAACCGAAAGGTGGGCCGCCTGCATCTATAAATAAGACCCAAGTGGTCCAGTTTTGTGATCAGATTCTTCCCGTGTTGCACTCATTCTACAACTTCTGCTTCTACTCATTAAGTGTGTAATGCTAATTTAGAAATAAAATGGGGATTCACTTCATAAACTTTGTATTAAGCTTCATCATGAGAAAATAAAGTGAATTATGGCTTTCGATCAACTTTGAATTTAGAGATCATGATGATCAGGCGTTAACTCGATATTAATGGACGATCATACATGATTTATTTCTTATCTTCTTTGTTCATTCAGAGTATATGTTATGAAATCATCATGGGATATCACCTCGGATTCTATTTCCTTATATATGAAATTCATGGGAAATACAACTTGTAAATCAATAAATATGTGATGCCAAATCCCTGATATGGTTTCATGACATATCATATCAACTCGAAATGTGGAAAGCAATAAAGAAATATAAAATAGAGTATGCATCTCCTTTCGACATGGTCGACAGGTCTTGAATATCACCCTTTGACGTGATCGAAAGGAGGTGAAAGATATTGATGATTTATTGCTTTCAGCCTCCAAGGGAGATAAGACTCGATAAAGTGATAATGTTGAAAGCTATATAAAGGTGAATAGATTCAAGAGACAATTACTATTATGACAACCTAGTCGGAAGGTTGAAGTAGCCTCATGACCTTTCGACAAGGTCGAAAGGTTTGATAATCTTCTATTATCCAGGCCATGATCAAAGGTTAGGATGAAACCATAGCCCTTCGACATGGTCGATGGGATAGTTAACCTTCTATTATGCTATCCAAGTCAGTAAAGGCTGAAACGGCTTCCTTAACCTTTAGACAATGTCGAAAGGTTTGGCAATTTGTAACTCATTTTGATCAGTTCATCTTAGTTGAAAGTTAGAGCTATCACCTCAAATCATTCCGACTTAGTTATTCTATTTGAAAGATATGCCTTAAATGACATGAATCCCTCAACCACATGGTTGTGTCCAAATAAAATAATCTTATATAAAGCATTGGCGATATTGACAAGTTATCTTGTTAACATTTTTGGCGCTATAAGGAGGGCTCGAACCTCCGCCTTTGTTATCTTAATATAACTAATTATGGAAATTTGGTTTTATGTAGGAAAATGAATTCCAAAAGACTTTCCACCTTAAACGAAAGGGCCGAACATGCAACTTTGCTAGAAGAAAATGTGTCACGATCTTTTAACCCTAGGAATAGGGAACAAGGGCAGTCATCCGCACCAGCTCAACCAATTCCACCACCGGCTCAAATTCAACTGTCTCGGCAATTAGCTTCAGCCCAGAATCTTTAACAAGAGGATCATATTGTTAAAATTACACACTTAGAGCGACAAATGATGGAGATGAAGAATATTCTAAAAGAAGTTCTATCCTGCAAGTCATCCACGGAAACTGCCACAACAAGGGAGGAAGTTGTCTCTCTAAGGAGAGAATTGAAAATCAACACTAATGCCGCGAAAAGCAAAACTAACATTTCCCTAAAGAAGGGTCGTCTTCTACTAAAGGCGAACTATCAAGGAAGGATCCAAGAGGAAGATAAAGACTGTTCTGCAAGCTCTACCTCAGATGGATACAAACCAAATAGGAAAGACTATTTGAACAATGAATCTTACCTCAAAGACATGGCAGAGAAGGCCGTGAAGGACCTCATAGACATGAGTGGTTTGCCTCTTTCATTAATGAGATAATGACATCACCCATTCCCTCCCATATGATGGTCCTTACAATGAAATATCACGGTACATCCGATCTCAACGACCATTTGATGTCATTCCATAGTCAAATTGATTTATACAATGCTTCTGGTGCCGTTAGGGGCCACCTTTTTCTAGTTACTTTTCAAGAAGATGCTGCCAAGTGGTGCAGGCAGTATCGCGAGAGCAAAATCTATTCTTGGAAATAATTCTCTTATGAGTTCTCGGCTCAATTTTGCACCTACAAAGACCCATCAATCGACTATACAGTGCTCATCGATATACGACAAAATCACGGTGGGTCAGTGGTAGATTACTTGAAGAGGTTTAATGCTGAAGCTTTGAAAGCTAAGGGAATGAACGACTGCGACAAACTTATTGTTGTTCATTCAGGCCTTATAGTTTATTCTCCTTTTTGGAAGGAATTATTCATCCATGGTTGCCGAGACTTGCAAGATTTTCATTTTCAGACTGACAAGTTCATCCGAATGGACGAATTGTACTATCCTAAGAAGAAATCTAATCAGAGGAGGGACAATGGAAAATTAAGCTCAGACATTATTCACAAAAAGTCTAGATGGGAATATACTAATGCCAACGCGGTAGCATTAAACAGATCGATCTCCTACATTTATGCGATGACTCAAGACAAGGTCAATTTCCTGACCTCGTTCAAAGCTCGAAATTATCTGGAGCAAAAGAAAGAAGATAGCTACTATGCCTACCACAAGGAGAACGATCACAGGACCAATGAGTGTAAACTGCTAGCAGGGATATTCCAGAAACTAATTCGAGAAGGAAATCTAAAGAAGTTTGTGAAAAACCCACAACAAACCTCCTTGCCAGAGACCGAGAAAAGAAAACCTACCAGTACCACTGTTAATATGATTGAAGATGATGATCCATTGAACCTGAGTCCATCCCAAAATAGAATCGACGTTATATATGGCGGACCGTATCCTATGGGAAGAAGTCAGAATGCCAGGAATAGATACATTTGTGAAGCTAGAAAGGGTATATTTTCTACGCAAGAAGAACCACCACTCAAGAACCCAAAATATAATATCAACATGCACACATTGGTGATTGGCCATCTCCACCACTACATTACAAGGTTCTCGGATATGGGTCATGGTCATTCTACCAAGCTTAGGTCTCATTCCTCGAATGAACCTCTCATTCCTTCTAACTTCAGTGTCAACCTTAGCATACCCATATCGAGACAGCTCATCAAACTTAGCAGCGTACTGGATCACTGACATTTATCCTTGAGCTAGATCCATGAACTTCATTATCAATGCAGACATTGCAACTTCAGACAGAAACCTCTGCTCAAACCTTCTCTTGAAATCAGCCCATGTTAGCTCTTCCTCCAGAACTCCGACGGTCACACTATTCCACCAATGAAGCGCTGCTCCTTGCAACTGCCTAGTGGCTAGCCTTCTCTTTTTCCAATCATCCAAGCCTAGATCAATACAGATTCTTTCACAGTGCAAAAGCCAATTCTCAACTTCAACAGCATCCTCCATTCCAACAAACAGCTTTCCACCCAAACCGATGTAGTCATTGCTTAGCTTAGCATAGTTATTCCCAACTCGAGCCACAAGATTAGCTCCTCTAACATTACCAGGAACTCCAGCTTGCAAAAGATTGGCTAACAACTGATACACAATACCCGCATCTATTGGCAGATTTCCAACACCAACATTGGCTTCAGCATTTGAACTAGCATTAGCTTGTCGACCTTGATTCCTCCAGGTATTAGGTCGAGCAATTCCGTTGGTTGTGGTGCTTCCTCGACTTAGATTTCTTCCACTGTTTCCTACTTCCATATCTTCTTTCTTGTAAATCTGCATACGAGCCTTAGTAGGATACAGAAGAACTGTCTAAGAGAGAGGGGAACACGTACTTATATATACATGTCAAATACACGCACTTTACTATAGCATTAACCCAAACCCCGATCATATTTTCAAATTCATTGGATTATGTTTGAAAATCTTTTTGGTTTAACTTTCTTTTCAAGTATCAGAAACCTATGCTCTGATAACAACTTGTAACATCCCCCTACTTGGAGGCCCAAAACTAAAGGCTATGGATGTTGCAATCACCCATAGTTGTTAATCCTTAGCGACCAAATACGGCGTAGTTAGATTCACTAATACACAGAAACACATGAGTATGGAAAAAATTTAAACTTCAAATAAAATCACATTTCATTCCAAAATACTTCCAATTCATTAAATAATCCCAAATTCGCAAATATCATTCAGAGAAAATATATTTATTACAACATACGCCAAGAGCGACATATAAAGTGCCACCTTGGATAATCAGAGTATATAAAGGCAATATAACAACTTTTCCATTACAAACAACACAGTGGAATCAAAAGAAAAGAGAACTCTAAATAGCTATCGTGCCTCCTGCATGTCTACGGAATCTTATTCGTATTAAGAGGCACCTAAAAACCTCAACTCTCAAACTACTCAAAACCAATTGAGTACCCGAGATTTTAAGGGTAAAACATAAATTTTGAGTCGACATAAAGCCTGGTATGAATAATAATCTACCATCTCAAATCATTTAGATATCTAGTGAGACCACATCGCTTAGCAGAACGGGTTTTCCCATCAATAGTATCTGAAAACCTTTATAAAACCATATACCGTGCTCCTGTATCCGCTATGGTTAAAACAATTCAAAACAGTATAATATGATAAAATGCAAAAAAATGAATCAATTCTGGATTACCCATCCCCATTCATCTTAGACTATCTTCCTCAATTATAGTTTCTAGGATTACTGTTAATCTATTAGTTTTCATGGGCTGACTAATAACCGATTAAACATTTAAGGACTCCCTATTCAATTACATAGTTTTCATGGGATTACTAAGAACCTATTGGTAACTCCAATATATTACACTTATCGTAATTTTCATGGGTTGAATAGGAACCTATTGGTGACCCCGATATCCTTTCTTCTTACCCTAGTTTCTACGGCTGATTAAGAACCTATTAACATCTATCAATAATCAATCCGAATATAGTTTTCATGGGCTAACTACAAACCTACTGGCCCCTGCCAGTATCCAATCATAGTTTTCATGGGCGTACTATGAACCTGTCTTTTTGACATCTTCCTTCATACATAGTTTTCATGGGCTAACTATGAACCTATTAGCTCCTGCCAATATCTTTTCCTATACATAGTTTTCACGGGCTTACTGAGAACCTATTTTCCCCTGCCAATATCTTTCTTTTATGTTTTAGCATCCTATATGCTGGTCTTCCTGACCTCCTAGATGCAGTTCTACTTATTCAGGAGTTTAATCGATTTATATTCACTACTGGGTTAACCTAGATGGTTCTTCTACCGTTTATCCCAAAATGCAGTTATGGGTCCATTACAAAGTGAATATATTTATATTTGAAGAAGCAAACATAACAATATAGCAATACCACTCATGTGGGTTCATTATAAAACATGGTTAATTCCTTTAACCTATTATTTTATCAAAGAAAGTTTCTTCTTAAAACCATTACCAAACTCCTTTAATTTAGCCATGGGTTTTTCCTTTTAAAAATAGAGTTTGGGTTATAAAACCTTTCGATACCTTCGAAACCAAGCTTTCGACTTCATAGGATAACCTCCTTTGAAATCATTCAATACATTAGGCTCCTGCCTTTTAATACTTTAAAATCTACCTTTCGAAACCTTTCGATTACATTAAAGTATTAAAATTTAACTTTATAAACATAGCTTCGAAACTAGTTGAAAGTACCCCTGTCAACACGAATGGAAGTAACCCTTCCGTAATTATTGAAAGTCCCCATTTCGAAAGCATTGGATTTATACTTAAAATATTATTTGGGTCAAAGTGAATATAGGAGAAAGCAACTCATTCGAAACCATCCTTTATCTTATGAAAATATTGGGGAAAACTTGATGGCGTCGGCACCATCTCATTCGAAAGACCTTCCAAAACCATTACCTTCGAAACCCCTAACCCATTTCGAAAGCTATAGGAAGTGGCTTAAACATATAAAACAAAGTACCCTTTCAAAAGCATTGATATCTTCAACACCATCGAGAGGATAAAGAATGGCAGCTGGGTTTCGACAAGGTTGGAACCCTTCTTTCAAAACATTCTTTCATAAGTAAGGAACCCAGTCGAAAGCAATCTTATGTTAATGGCAACCCTTTTGAAACCTTTTTAAAACCACATTTGAAACCATATGCTTCGACTCCATCGAAGGCTAAAACAAAACAAAGGCAGACGCTTTTCTTTTAAAAACAAAACATTGTTTCAACTCCTTCGGAACCTATGCTTTCGACACTTAAAATTTCGCCAATCTCCAATCGACTGCATACCATCATGGCGATAACTTGTGTATTGGTTTCTGCATAGTAGGTTTCGACTAAGATGATGGCGGAAGCTTTCATGTCGAAAGGTGCTTTCCAAAGTAGGCGGAACCAATTTTCTGAGTAAACTTGGTTTAGTTCTTCTTAAAGTAAACTTTTCTCTAACTTACCTACCACGTGTCAACACTAGGTTGGTTGCCTTAACTTTGTCAAATTCTCTTCCAAAAATAATTGCTGCTAATTTAGATGTAAACCATAGTTAAGTTAATCAATTAAGCCCTTCCACTAACCAAAACCAATTTTGCAAATAAGTCCCTCTTCTAAAATAATTAATTTTCCATAGCAAATCACTTTGGAAAAATCACCAAATATTCCAAAAATTCACTTTAATCATGTTATCTAAAGTATCAAAATTCCAGACCAAAATTCTCAATATATTTTCCAATAAATTTATAAACCCAAATAACCATAATATCCTACATCCTAAGAGTATATATACAAAATATCTGATTTTTAAATCTTATTCCTTTTATTCGATTCAGATGTAGGTCCAAAATAATTTGGGTCTTAAAACCGAGTCAACCAATCCAACCTTTTTACCTAATTGGTCTGGTAAGTAGCTAAGAAGAGTAGGATGTTGGTATCCAAACTCCATCCTAGAATCTACTTTTTATTTAGACGCTCCGAGGGAAAGACTTTTATTAGCCGACCCAATAACATCAAATTGTTTTTCACTTCCTAGATGTTAAAATCAAAAGACACATTTTAATAAAACCAAGTTTATTAAACCATACCGTTGTAGTAATTTTAATTTTAAATTCATTGATTTATCCACTCTTTATTTGAAATAATTTGTTTTTTTTGAAACTTAGGAGCCAAATACCCGGTTTTTATTTCAAAAATCTTATTGAATGATATTTTAATTGTTTATCATCCGAACACATGTCCTGTAAATTTTAGTCACTTTCGAATCACTCGAACTAGTTAATCAAATGAAAAAAAAACTTTTTTCAAATCCGTTTTTGAAACAATATTATATACATATTTCCAACTAAATAGTTTTTAACAAAATATAATTATCATCTACTTGCTTTGGATTAATTCGAATTTTAACTCGTTTGATTGAACAATGAGAACGAGAATAATTTACTAAGTGCCCCTTCACATCCATTGAAGCAAACATCCGATTGTCACACAGATGATTATTTCGATCATCTAAAAATAGATTGAGACTCATTCCTAAAACTACCCAAAGAAAAATCTTACTCTCAAATTTTCTTTCAAATTATTTGTACCTTAAAGTATTTTTAAGTAAGATTATTACTACTTTTCCAAGAATCGTTTGAAAACTTTATCAAAGCCACTGGAATTTAAATTTTCTAAAAAGTCATCTTATTTCCAAAATATATTTTATAATTTTAATTTATAAAGATCGAATTTTATAAAATCATCTAAAATATTTCTCTTAATAAACACCTTTTATTAAAATCAAATTTTAACCCAACATTATCACCAAACGGCTTATAGTCAAACTGTGAAACTTAATTCAGTAGGTGCTCAATTCAATGCTCCCACAAATTCTATCTACCCATCCTATACTTAAAAGGAAAAAACCTACTAATAGACTAGAAAATAGTTAATGCCCAAAAATGGACGAGCATGACTTAATTAAATCCTATATGATAATAATTTAATATTATCAACTCCTAACAACAACCACATCATATATAGCTATATTTTATTTTTTTAAAACCATTCCCTTATATATGAAAATATATATTCCTAGGTAAAATTATTTCATCTACCATATTTAAAAAATATATTTTGTTTATTGTACTTGTTCAAGTATTTAGGAAATTCCTAACGATAATGCTGGCCAAACTATCGACCATAATTCTTAAGCCACTCAATAGATTAAACAACACAATATAAAACATTTCTATACACTAACAAATATGTGCTCTTATATATAATATATTCTCAAACTTATCCTAGAGTCTAACTTACCCTATCCTTACCGAGTTTACCCAACCGGGGCAAAGGTTCTCGCTTAACCTTGCGCTCTGATACCAAGTGTAATCACCATTCTTTCTTACACATAAAGACGACACTTAATACATCCTCGGTATTCGTGTGCCGATCATTTAAGTGTCCGAAAGATAGTTCATCTGGGTGAAGAAATAAAAATAAAGAACAAAATCTCAAAAAACGTGATGAGCAATATATAACACAGACATGTCTTTACAATAAAAGAAATCATCTTTATTTATATACAACATCGGAGACACTAACCTGTTATCAACCTGGACAGTTATAACAGCCTGTCCTTAGAATTACTGATATAACAGCGGAAGAATATAAGATACGTGAGTATGTCTTGGAGAATCCAGCTCGTCTTCTGAATGCTCCAAAGTGTGCAGCTAAATCTGGGAAAACATGCTCGGACCAGAGCATTATATGAAAATAACACCCGGATTAGTCTGGTAAAACCAACGTGAGAAATTCAAATCATAAGGAATTTTTTTGTTATAACTTATAAAATCCTTTAAACTCAAAGGTATCTCAAGAGACCACACCACACATAAATAAGGACGGGTTTTTACCATACGACAACCAAAACATTTTTATATAAAATACAATGCTATTATGATATTGTCTAGAATACAAATACATATTAATCATAGCCGAAATTGTTACATTATTAAATTCCAGCATATATGTATGCAATCATGTCCGAAAGCACTTATTGGAGAATTGATTCCAACTATGAAAGGGTAGGGGTCTAACCACCGAATCCGTAAACCTCCAGATAAAATGTAGGGGAGGCCATAACGCATTGCACCTTTGCTACTCAAGACCGGCCATACCCCTTGCTAGAAAACGCAGAATATGATCACCCCTTGGTTGCAATCGAACAGCCATAACGTCGACCTTGAAAGGTGGAGGGACTTCGGATCATCATCGAATTCATAAAATCAAATCAAAAAATGTGTCTCCTACTAACTGATTTTTTAACAAGTAGGTCACGAAAATTGGGAAAATTGTGAAAAGAAAAGTTCTTGTAGATTCTTTTCTCCTTAATTATAAAAGAAGAATCACCCAATTTGGATCACTTTTGTGGGAGATATGGTCCAATAAGGAGACATATTTTCGGACTTGAAAATCTAGGTCCGAAAATGCTCTTAAAAAATTTAGATTTGGACATGGTTATACTCAAAATTTGAAGAAGTGATACAAAAGAAAGTTGTAGGTACTGAAATATAACACAGTTTTAGAAATTGAAAAGCTCCATGTGATTAAGAAATAAGAAAGATATGGCAGAAGGAAAAGGAGAAAAAATTGGAGAAATTAGAGAAGTATTTATTAGCAAGAACAAAGTAAATTACCTAAACACCCTTGGCACTTTACACTCCACCTCCTCTTGCCACATCACCATGCCACCTTACTTTCATGTACCTCAGCCTACAAGCTTATCCCCCTCCTTTCTCCTTGTTCCAACATGTTTTTGATGACATGACATGCACTTTTCTTTTTTAAACTTTAAGTATAAATTCTTATTTTCCTAAAATGTCACATCAATTTAAATACTAACTTAAGTATATATGTATGTATATATATGTATACCATAATATAAACTAACTTATTTTTAAATAAATGTACACATGTTATCATTAGCATTCAAAACGTTTTCGACAACTTTTAGTCCACAAAAAGTCAAAATTTGGAAAACGAATTCCCATCACATTTTTTATTTTTCTTCGAACTATATATTTTTGTATACAAATGTTAAAAGATATCTCACCATTATTATTTATTATTTTTAAGAGTTTTATTTTAATTTTAAAATCCATTATTTGAATATTTATAATTAATTAAATATTCCCAAATTAAAGCGGTGAAATTCATGTCGTTACAGTCTTCACTACTCGAATAGCACATGTATCCCCAATTGGATTCCTTCATCTCCAACAGATCACAAGTCACTACATGGATTCGGGCATCTTGATCATCCACATAGGTTCCACGCATAAGTCCTTTGATGCATGCTAACGTTGTCCACTCTCTTGGAATACTCCTCAAGATAGACAGTCGTGAATTATAGCATCGTTTGAAATGTTAATGCCGACTTCTCCCTTGGACTTAATCTTTGGATAGATAGTAAAACTCTATATCATTTCACTTCACAACTGCTTCAACAACATTGATTGCGTATATGGTTTTGAGTTGATTACGGGTTTTAGTCATCTCATATAAGTACACTCTTCCTACTTACCAAACTCTCCAAAACCTATGATGAATTTTCGGTTAACTCAATTCTGGCTCTCTAACAAGTAAGTGAAAGCTAGAGACGTTTTTTACCAATACTCCTCCTCGAGGGTTCTCGTTGGTATGAAATTTCAAAGCCTTTTGATAACTTCTTAAGTCATAGTTTGTCTAGTTTGATTGTCGATTAATCGACTGTCTAATAAAAATCAATTTCTTATAGAAATCAATTTTCATATACTTAACGTGTTTCCAACATTCCAAATTAACTATTCCTTGCCTAAGAATGAAGCCAAATAAGTTAGAGCATTGGTTTTATCAAAGCGTTAGCTATGCACTTCATTCTTGAATCTCACAAATATATAAGTCTAGGTCGTTGGCTTTTAGTGTAAAGCAT
Organism: Allium fistulosum; assembly: GCA_030737815.1. Classification (NCBI taxonomy): domain Eukaryota; kingdom Viridiplantae; phylum Streptophyta; class Magnoliopsida; order Asparagales; family Amaryllidaceae; genus Allium; species Allium fistulosum. The sequence continues at coordinate 412,473,460 of CM060907.1, read as the reverse complement.
ATATAGCTAATTACTGATTTCCTTAAACAAGTAAGAAATCACCTAGATTATCACGTTTCAAACATAACTATTCCTCAGCCAAGTGGGAAGCCAATAGGTCAAAGCTCTATTGCTCATATCACTACTCGAACATCAATCTTAACTTTCAGAAGTAGATAAGCCTTCTTCGTTGGCTTTTAGCATTAAACATAGTAAATTACTTTTCAAATAAGTAATTAAACAATTAACTAATTAACCATTGAGCAATTACTAACCCCTTTCTAAAAATTTTGTTTATACTTTTAAAACCCCTTTAAACTGATATAATATATATATAGGTGTGTGTGTGTACAGTAATTTATTTACCAAAACTTTATATGTAAATAAACAAGTCAAAAGATATAAAACAGCCGACACAATTTTTAAAAACTATATATATATTTAAAAATAATTTTTATAAAATTTATAATATTTATAACAGGTATTAGAATATTTAGTCAAAGTATTACTGAAAAATAATAAGTTTATAGTTTCCTTAAAAACATAGAAAAACAAGTTTTTATTATAAAATCCCTTTTTTGGAAATTATTAACTACTTCTTAAAAATTCATAAATATCTCAAACCGCTTTTGAAATACTTTAATATGAGCTAAAAAACACTTCTAAAAAGAATGAAACAAAATAATTAAATTTAAGTATGTTTTCCATCCTGTAAGTCCAAAAACATGGCTAAATGGGACGGTTTTGCACAAGTGAAGTTTTGGCCAAATTTTGAGATTTTACTTAACTTTTTCCCATCCAAGCTATTTATAGCAATAAAAACACAAGTAAAATATTATAAATATGGTGAGAAACCACTATGGATCTCTCTACAAAGTTACATAGAAATCGCCAAAAACAAGGCAATTCACAAGTGCATCCATAACAACTATCGCTATAAGTGCACGTTCAAATCCGAGTCTGATCTAAACCAAAGTGCATCTATAACCCATGAGCTTTCTTCCAGGATCTTGTCACAAGTCATATATGTTGGTTCATGTCCATTCCAAGTCCATATATTGGATCACATATTCATCTTGTTTTCAAAACAAGAATCAAACTAATGTTTTTAACAATGTCAATAACAATTCAACAACATAAAAACAATTAATCCCAAACAATATGGGTTATATTTTCTATTCAAAAAGGTGGGTTAACTCATCTTTTACCTCACAAACAACGAAGATCCAAGCAAACAAGACCAAACCCAACCTTGCAACCACCTTCTTCTTCCTTCATACTCCTTATTTCACATATCTTTTGCCTTCCCTCCCACTTAATTGCCCATCGCCTTTTAGAACAGGAGGAGATGTGCTTAAATTTTTCAACCTATAACTAAGTGGATGGTGTTATAATATTCCATTAAGGCTTTATTCCAAATTTGAGTTTATTTGACTAAGATTTGCAAATATTTTCTTTAGGAGATTAGAGAAGAAGTCATGAAAATAACTTCTATTTTCTTTGTGAATATGTGATTTATTATCTATGGTATGCCTCTCCTTAAATAGGCACAAGAATGGTGTTGCTTAGCCTTGCTCTTATGCCCTTCCCCCATTGTACCATAGAAGACTCACCTCTCATCACTTCTCCTTTACATCATACCTACCTTATGCTAATTACACTTATACCCTTGTCATGATGATATCTCTTATTCTAATAGATGCCTTTAGGAGTTCTATGCTTTATTAAGAGGTGTCTGTGTCTTACTTATTCGCTAATGTATTTATTTGATCATTGGACAAGTGCTCATGAATTCGATTAACATATATCGATCAAAAAGCTGTTTACCGATAAACTGATTTTTGGTCATATTATTGAATTTTCATCAAAGAATATATCTTTGTAAACAATTTTCAAAAAAAAGATTCTTCTCATTATTCATTAATTAAATAATGTCTATCATAGCTATAAAATCATATTTATAACACTTAAATAAATTTCAAAAGTTTCGATATTCGAAGATAAAGCGTTCGAATATCTTGATCGTTATAAACAAGAATAAATAAGATATCGAATTTAAGATGACGTCGGTAGCAAAAAACTTACACAACAATTGTAAAGTATCCATGTTTCTTAATTTAAGGTATATTAACAAAAAAAATAAAAATTCATCGTACGCTCTCCATTGATCGAGCAAAGCATATATGGGTGGTTATTTGGTTATACTACTAAAGAGTATAATAATTGATGTTCGCTTATGAAAAATAAATTATTGAAGAATTTGGCTAGGAATTTAATTGGCAATGTTTTAAAGTTTTCGCTAAAAAGGCAATTAAATATGAGTAACTAATATGAAGATTCATAACATATATAAAATCACAAGTTTGAAATTTTACACTAACATGACATTTCCCCAATGAATTTATAAATCGAAGTAATAAGTAAACTTGACGTTTGGAATGTCACTTACCCAAAACTACAATAACTTATATGTTAGTAACTCGAAATTTTACACTCAAAGGAATAAAAAAATTTACCATTAATTTTCCCAAGTTGAATAAGTTAGTAAATAAAATCTTAAGTTTAATTATAAATATTTCACATGACTGACTATATATATTCATTGAACTATAAAGGGTTATTAATGATTTTTTACCTTATTTATAATTTAAAGTATGTAGTGGTTCATAAGATGTTATTTGTCATATAAGTATAAAAGAATTGTTTAATAAGATATCGAAGGACAAATATGTTTTTAATTCATTGATAATGTCTTAAGTTGAGTATGTGGCCTTAATAAAAAATATAGATTATGCGGTAGACATAAAAACTTAAGATTTGTATTGAGATTATTAGGAAGTAAAATTGGTCATTACAACCGAACATACATCATAATAAAGGGCAAGGAATGATAAGAGGAATAGAATATAAAAAAGGAAAGAAATAATATTATAATTATGTATTTAGTATGAACTGTGTAAGAGTATAGCAAGGAGAAAACATGCTAAATATGAAAGTGTATATTATGCTTGAATAACACATCTTGGGATGTAAAAAGAACTGATAACTAAATGGATGCACGTACATGTTTGTAAAATGATGGAAACTGTAAATATATAACTAGATAGATGTTTCAAAGTGTATAATAAAACCCAAAAAAATTGTAATTTAAAATTTAGAAAACTAGACATTTGAATGTTTAATAAGATAACCAAATTAGTAGTTTAAATGTTTGTGTTGTAAAAACGTTGAATAAAAACCAAAAAGGACTGGTATAAGTGGAAGTGATGTATATGCTGGGAATGATATAAACATGTGTACGTATAGAGTAGTCTAGAAGTTGATGGTTGTTTTGAATAAACATCGATACAAAGAACTTTATAAATAAGCTTGATGGCGTGTAAATATTGTAAAGTACATTAGCAGGAGCTGGGTATGCTAATATTTCACGCATATTAAGTTGTTTATTTTAGTAGGCTGTGTTATTATTTTAAAACACATTGCCGGTAGTGGGAAATGCTAACATTTCATGCATATCCATTTTATATAATCGGCAGAATGATATTGTTAGAAATGTTATAGATTTGGTTAATGATAGAAATGCACTTAGTATGCATGCAAGAATAGTTTTATTTCTTGTTGTGAATACGAACTAGCTTAATTTAATATAGATGGTTGTGTCGAGTAGTGGTTCTTTGGTACTGTAAAAATCAAAAGCCTATAATTGGTATATTCTTTTATACTTTTAGCATCAGTCGGATGCTTAAGAATATGACAAAGTATGATATTTTGTGTACTAGGTTGATGGTCTATTCTTTAGGTAAATTGTGTTTATGCAACTCTTTTATGGGGAAGAATGTAGCAACCCATAAATTCTACACAATCAATATTAAATCAACTATGATAGATTTTGATTGAAAGTTTCATTAGGTTTTGTATTCATAACCATTGCGCAGATTTTTTTGAGATGATCGGTTTGAACTACGACTTCGTTATACTAGGTGTTATGGTTTAGTAGATATTTATTTGAGATATACAACTCCAATTATTTATTGTCAATGTTCTAATTTTGAAAGTATATACTCATTTACCATAGTTGGTTTAGAGAGTTGACTTAAATTAGAGTGGTCATCGATCCAACAAAACATTTTTACCTTCTTTTGGAAACTTACGTGAAGGTATGTGTCCATTTAGAGAAATATATTTATCTATCCATGTCGATATAAGTCACAAGTGATGATGCCTTATGTTGCGAACATCATTCCAAACAGGCAAAGTGGAGGATTGTGGCTAGTGTGGGTAAATGGTTGCTTGGTGACTTATTAGTTCCTACATGTGCCTTTTGAAGCCTTGGTCAGCTTATGCTACATGTTTTTAGTTGGAACATTTCTTTTTTGGGACACGTTTCCTTTGCACATTTAGGGAATATTTTGGTTGTAATAAGAATCCTAAATGATCTACCTGTGAAAGCAAGCTCGGTTTTTCATTCAATGCATAGTGATCTTTTTCGGTCGAGATTATGGAGTATGTCCCTTGTATGTCATTTTGTATTAACACATGTCATGGTGTTTATAATAGTGTTGGAAATCATCTAGCAATGTAAGCGTGTGTTTTAAACAAAGTTGTGCAGCCGCTGAGGTGCCTTCACATCACCTCTGAAATGATTGTTGTAAAAGTGGTATGACCACTATCATATAGTTTAGTTGTGCAAAATAATAATATTTTATTTTTCCTGGCAGAAAGATAAGGAGAAAAGGTAGACTAAATTGTATAGTGAAAATATATACATACACACAAACACATATGCAACTGATCTAATGTAAAAAATATATAAATTTGGTAACTTTGCGTAAAAAATATAAATTGCGGATAAACAAATTATCTAGGTATGTATACGATAAGATGAATATACTCCTTGTAATATGATAGTTGAGTTTATATATATATATATATATAAAATCTTTTCGTATTTATTTCCATATATTATTCAAAACTAATTATGTTTATTAGCAACTAAAAGAGCATTCATTAACACAGTGATAAAATTAATCTTTTTATTTTGGGAAATTAATTTCATGTGGATATTGAAAATTAATCTTCTACATTTAAAAGGTTACATTCAAATAAATTAAAAATCCATTCATATGTTAACTTTTCTATATGGTAATTTTAAATTTCCCCTATCCTTCCCCTACCTATTTGGTAACTATGCAATGAGTAGAAATATATAAATTATGGATGTATGAGCTATGTGTATAATATACACACAATACGACAAACATAATCCTTCTAACTTGATTCTTGAATTTATATGTATAATTTGTTTGTATATTAGTTTCATATATTACTAGAAACTAATTATATTTATTATCAATTAATAACGTGCATTTATTGACCTAGAGAGAAATTAATCTTTTTATTTTGGGAGAATAATTTCACATAGGTACTGGAATTCGGTTCTCTGCTTTTAAAAGGAAACTTTGAAACAAGCTAAAAACATGTTCATATGTTACCCTTTTTACATGGTAAATTTAAATTTACTCCGCCCTTCCCCTTACGGGGGCACTCGAAAATAAATTAAGAAGATTGAGGAGAGAGAAAGTCAACTTTTGGAGCCACTACATAATTTCTTCTCACCCTCTACCTTCTTATCCCTATATATTATTATTTCTTATCACTTTGAGACCATCATCAAAACCTCTGCCTATTCATAGCTTCAACCTCTTGTTTAACTATTGCAAAGCTAAAAAGTTTTATTTAGAAAATGAAAAGGAGGTTTATTCCCTATAATATTATATTCTTATTGGTACTCAAACTAAAACCATTGAGATTATCAGTTAAGTCATTACAATGTTAGATCTACAAGCGGAAGCGGTAATTCAATAAAAAAATGAGGCTAGGTTTTCATTCAATAATGTATACAACTAGATTTTTTGAAGCGATTTGGATGGTGATGGAAGGAAAAACGCCATTCTTCATTTAATCAAAAAATGCCTCGGTTATTCTTCATTTGAGGTGAGTACTTATGTATCCTTTTTAGATAGTTTTATTTTTTTTATATAAATGAGATTTGTTATTTTAAATCAAGATTTTTTGCACGAACAATATTTTAAAATGTCTAAATAGAAGAAATTTGTTATTTGATTTTGTTGGACATGAGATCTATATAGTATAATTTTTTTTTGTTGGATTTACATTATATGTTTTTGGTAAGACATGATTTATATATAAACAAGATTTATTACTTAAGCAATAGAATATTCATGACCAATGTTTTAGAAACTTTGCATATGAGACTTATTCTTGAATGATGATTTCATTTATCTAAAAATGTTATTTTATTGCTTGATCTATTTTAAATATATAAATAGATTTGATCATATCATTATTTTTTGTGATGGATTATAAGAAAAAGAGTAAAAATTGCCGCTAATAAGGAGAGTAACTTAGTCATAGATTTCCTTAACAAAATAATGGTGTATGTTAAGTGATTTTGGTTTATAAATTGAATTTGCTTGTCAGAAATTATGAAAGAATAACATACTACATTGGACATAAAGTTATAACGCCTATTACATGTTCATGACTTGATTATTATTGTTATAGACCTACCCATTCATAGACGATCACCATATGTTATCATTTGAATCAGTAATCACTTTTTATTGCTATTACGTGATGGTATACATATGGTTATTGAGTTTTACCAAATATTTCTTCTTTTGTTTGTTGGTATAAAAGATAGTTCTTATCATTGCGTGATGTGTGACTATAATAATTTTTGTTTTTGCCCCATTGCATATGAAACAAAAAGTAGTATAATGATGCTTTTTACGTTAATTGCAAAAAATAAACTCCACCATTTATTCAGTAAGTATAAATTTTGAAGCAAGGAAGTTTATTTGTTGTTTTTCTTCCTATGTGATATGATATGACTCCAAAATAATAGGTCTAAGATACATTTCTAATATATTTGGTGAGTTAATGAAATAATATTGAGAACAATTCACATATATTTAGCTTTCTTAGATTACCTCCAAATTTGTTAACCATGCATAAAACTTCACAATGTGGTTAAAATCTCAAATATACTCAGATACATATATAGTGCCCCTCTATGTACATAGTATAGTTTCTCTTTTATGTTGGTTTGATTTTTAGTGAATGGACTTTAGGTTCATTTGAGATATCCATTTGTACTCATTTCAGAAATCCATATGCGGAAAATAAGAATTATTAAATTGAATATTAATTTTCCATTCACAACAAATTTCAGATGATTATCCAAATAGACGGATAATAGTTAAACCATATTTTGCAAATACATACGTACAAATTTACCGAGCATCACCAAGACAGATGTTGGGATAAATAACTAAGGAATTTTAGAATTATTAAAGAATATGTTTAGTAATATTTTAATAATTTAGTTAGCTTGTTGATTCCCTGTTTGTGTGTGTAGTAAATAAATGATTGTAGCTATCATTTCAAGTATAAGTTTTCATTTAACATTTTGTTAGTCAATCACATTATTGCATCCAACAATGTTATAATGATTAGTTAATGGTTGGTTAAAACATACGGTAATTGGCTAAAACTTTAATAATTTAGTATGGTCAATCATAATATTGAAATTATGAGTTATATTACTAATTTTAAGGGAAATCTATCTTATAGGTTGATGATGAGGTAATATATCAATTAAAATAATAAAGTTGTTATATTGCACATGTTGTTGTGGATATGGTGTCAAGGAAGGAGATAGATATGTTGACCATATTGAGTTGGGGATGTGGATGGATATGATGTTGGATATTTAGAGGGGAGAAATTGAAATGGAGGTGGATATTGTGGAGGTGGTCCTGGAGATGGATTTGATATGGTGCGTGGAGAGGAGATGGAGTATTGGACTATATGGAGGAGGGAGAGTGGATGAATATGTAGGTGGGCATGTTGGAGGAAATGATTGAGATAGATTTGGACATTGAGAGTCTGAGGTTTTGGTGATTGAGGTTTATATAATGATAATTGATATGGAGATAGAATTTATATGGTTGATGAGGAGGTGATATATATAGAAGTGAACACAATGAATTGTGCAATGTTGGATTCATGCTAATTATGCTTAGGTAACAAAAACATATCCAAGTTTTAGAAACTTCTGTACATATTTTTAATCTTTATTACATTTGATCTTGAAAATGATAGAAAATAAAGAGTTCAGGAAGCTCAAATTGATCCCTAAAGTAAATCACTTGAGTTTCTAATGCACGGCTAAGTGTGCCAATGCCAACCCACTGATAAAAGTAGCAAAGAATACAAAACATTCCATGTTGTAGAAATCATATATGGAAAGTATGATTTTCTTTACTACTTGACCAGAAGGTTTGTGTCGGTTCACTCACCAAAGTATCAGTCCCTTAAGTGAGACACTTTAGGAAACATTATAAGTCTATAGGACTCTTTATTTTCTTTATCACTTCCTAAATCAGATGCAAATGAAGATTAGAAAATATTTATCTAATTTTATAAATGTCAAACAAGTGTTTGTTACCATAATGTACTTAGAATGACTCTATCATTGCAAAGTCCACCGTATCCACTACCATATACATCGCCTCGTCCTCCAGTATATACATTTACATCTATATAACAAATATTGCAGTATCAACATCCGTCTCTATAGCCTCCTCCTTAACCATGTCCTAGTTCATCTCAATCAACTAATCACACATATCCACCTCCATATTCATCCACTCCCCTTCCCCATGTAGTCCAAAAACTCCATCTCCACCCCACACAACATATCAACATCCATCTCCACAACGTCCATACCTACAATGTTAAACTCCAATTCAATCAGCTACACCACAATATCCACTTTCCTATCCATCTAATCCAACTCCTTCATATTGTCCAACATATCCTTATCTTACCCACATACCATATCCACAACAATATGTGCAACATTAAAACTGTACTACTTTTAAAATAATAAATATTCGTGTAATCAGCCTACAATATAATTTTTCCCTCAAAATTTGTTATATATTTTATGACTTCCTTACTTTGATTAAACCATGCTAAACTATTTGTGTTTTAGCAAGTTTTCATATGCTTTCACCAAAAATTAATAAGTTCTTATAACTTTTTTTGGGTGTAGAAATATGATTGACTGAAAAAATATTGCATGACAACGTATAGTTGAAATGATTTTGATAATCATTTATTTATTACATAGACAAAAAAGGGATCAACAAATTTATCAAATTTTAAAATATTACAAAAGATATTCTTCATTAATTTTAATCCTTGTTTTCTATTAATCTCAATAAGTGTCCTCTTATGCTTAATTCTATCGTTATGTGCTTAGGACATTTGTCTAAACGATAATCCATCTATCTAGATGATCATCTGAAATTTGTAATGAATGGAAAATTAAATCAACAATCTAAAATATATATGAAAATTCATATTATCCACATATAAATTTGTTATGAGGGTTCAAAGAGATGTCTCAAATGAAAGCATCGTCCATGCACCAAAAATCAAGAACCTTAAAAGAAAATAAGAAATATATATAATGTACATAGAGGAACATTGTATATGTAACAAAATACAAACACACACATACAAACACACGCACACATAGATACACACACAATGTTTGCACATAAGTACTACTCATTTGCATACATTGTGTGTGTATCTATTTGTGCATGTGTTTGTATGTGTGTGTTTGTGTGTGTTTATACGTACATGCACACACATATATGTATGATTGTGTGTATATGCTGCTCAATACCTTTATGATGTATATTTGATTGGAACGAATTGATTGGTTAATAACTGCATCTATGAGATCTAGTTAAATTGCATATTTGGAATATTGTTTTAACTACATATGTTAAAATGGCAAAAGTAAGTCTTAGTTTTAACATCTATGATCTGCAATTAAAATTTTATTACTAGTTAGAGTCCTCAAAACCTTTTATCTCGATTTGAAGATATTCTAAGATTACTTAAAAAATCAATTTCAACTTTTTAATTATATCTTTGTATGATAAAAACGAATCATCGATACTTTATATTAAAAAAGGTTAAAATTTCTGAAAACATAAATTTCAAAAAATTGATTTTTACATCTACAAAAGGTTTTAATTAGAAAGATGATAAATTTTTTTGGTCTAAGCATGTAAACTCTTTGTTAGTAGGATGTTTCTGCAAAAAGTATTATAATTTGAATAAAAATATTTAAAAAAGCATGAAGAATTAAAATGCATGTTAGAATAACGGTTGGTAATAAAGCAAATAATTAGGATGTAACGACTTGGAATTTTATCGCTTTGATTTGTTTATATTTGATAAATTTTAAATATTTAAGTCATAGTTTTTAATGGTTAAATAACTATCTTTTAATTAATAATAAGTAATGATACTAGATTCATTTTGGATGTTTGTTTAAAAAATAGGTAGTTTGACGAAAAATTGAAAATGTGATCGATTCGTTTTTTTGGATTTTCGAATTTTTGTCAAACAAAAGTTATCACAACATTGTTGCACACATATGTACACTTTTGTAACATACACCTATACACATATATACTAATAATAAGTGATTTAATAAAGTGAAAAGGAATTAATAAAAGTAAGTGTGATTAAAGTATTTAATAAATAAATAAATTAAGCTTAATAAATTAAGAAAAACTTTTCTTTCTTATTTTAAGTGCATTAGTACATAAATTTGTGTTCTTCATTTTGAGATGTGATGGAAGTACTTTAGCACATGGAGGAAGCTCAGCAGGAAAGGAAAAGTACGAGTATTTTAGTAATTTGGGTTAAGGGTATGTGATGTAATTTGCCACTTTTTGAAAATCTATATAAGGACCTCCTATTAGTTCATTTTATTCACTTTACTTCATTTTTCACTTTCACTCTCTTATCCAACTTTCTCTCTCTCATTTCCTCTTCTTTTCCACTTCTTCTCTAAAGAGAAATCACTTTAAAACTTTCCCTTTTCTTCTCTAAAATCTTAAACAAGCCTAGAATAGTATAATTCATATTCTCACTACCTTAAAAATACCAAAGTTCGAACCCAAAATCCGAAGATGGCCCAGGGCCATGAGCATGTAAGGGAGCTAAGTAGGGTTGCGTGAGAATTAGAGGGGAAGAGGAGGGGTTTTTAAAGGTCAAGCAAGGTGAAAGAAAGGAACCTGTGTTGTTTCTAAGTCGAGGGTGGTCGTAGTAGCCTTTAGTTTGAGTCGATGCTTGTTAGAAAGTGAGATATCTGGCTTAAAAATAGGTTTAAATGAGGATGTTCCTGTTGTAATAATTTATATTAACTTATTTGTGTACATTCCTTGTTTGGATTTTATTCCCACTCGAAAGAGGGACGAATAAGTAACCCTTTTTTTGTAGGAGATAAAGCAAAGAAAAGGAAGTCATAGTGTCCTCGTATCGAATAGGCCACTATGGAAGCACTTCAAAGAATAGAATTTGTAGAGGGATGCAAAAGGTTTCCTTTCCTTGTCGATTGTTATTTACAGTTATTATTACTCTGAAATAGCATGTGACTGTTGCTATGTTATGGTCAATCTAATTTTTGGTTTTATTATGACACTAAAATCCCGCGTTTGCTTTTAAGCGATTTACCACTTGTTTTCTAAATGTATTTTGAAACATTTTCCGAACTTTAATATTTTTTTCAAACCTTTTTACAAAGGAATTAAAGTGGTTTAAAATATAAAAAGAAAATGGAGTTTAAAAGTAATATGATTAACAAAACAATTTTTAAATGCTGCTATGGTCCATAGCAGTTTGGAAATCTATCTTTTAGTAAAGTAAAAGAGTTATCTACTTTAGATATTTTGTAAATTCTTTTTGAACCTGTTTTATGAAAGCTATATAAGTATTTTAAAGTGAGTTAAATGATTTAAATATATTTTAAAAAATTTATTTAGTTTTTAAAATAAGAGGTTTAAATTTTAATCGTTTGTTTCAAAAGTAATTTTTTGTCAAAAGCAACCTTATTTAAGGGGATGTTTTTAGAATACAAGTTTCAAGTTATGTTTTAAAGAGTTTTAAAATGATTTTAAAAGAGGAAGGAAGCATGGATTTCAACACTATTGTTGTATTAAATTTTTCTAATAAAAGGGGAAGAGACTATGGACTATAACATTCTTGTTATTGGAAATAGTCTCAGGAAATTAAAAAGAATGTTTGGTTTATAGCACTTGGTTTTTATTAATCACTTGTTTTTTTATATAAATAAAAATCTTATCTTTTAAAATTAGGTTTTGGTTTGAATAAATGAGTTTGGAAATTTTTCCAAGGAACTAGCCTGAAATCAAAGACTAGTAGTAAGTTTATGGAATGGTTTTCAGATTATTTAAAAATACTTTGTTTTATGCAAGGGATTTCTTTATCGGTACAATTAGCTAACATAAAACAAATATGAAAAGCAGTGCTAAAAAGTTAACTAGTTTTTTGAAAGTAAGTCATCTTATATTTAGCACTAAAGCACGATGAGTGGATTTTCCTCTATCTATGAGATCTAGAATCAGAGTGTTTTAACTAAAGCAAGGCTAGGTTCAACCAGTGCCCTGACTTACCTAGCTTCGATTCTAGGTGAGGGATAGAAAAGTCGAATTATCGGATGTGTCATAAGTATATAGGAGTTAATTTTCATAAATAGGTCATAATTAATTAAGTATTTGGAAGGTACTTTATCTTATACTTAACAGTAAATTTCGAAGTATGGAAGCCCTTTTTTATCTGTGAGAGTGTAAGAATGTACATCGAGGCAAGGGTAGTTCTCTAACTTGTCTAACTTCATTGTTAATTGAGGGATAGCATGGGTTAGAAATTGAAAAGTGGGTACAAGTATATGATGACTAATTTTCCATATGCACACTATATACTTACATTAGATAGTGGTTTGTCCACTACCGATAACTTGGCCTATTGTTTTAGGAATTATATGAATGCTTCAGGATTTCATACAGTTTGAGATTCTCTTGGGAGAACTCATTACGGTGGAACGTCTCTCAGTTTAAGGGTGGATATTCAAGACCTCCTTGTGTCTTTTATATCATCCGCTTACTCATGAAAGAATAGAGATTGAGTCAACCGAAAACTATTATTTATTGGTCTAGAGTGACCAGGATCCGATAGGCTTGAGTTATCTGAAAACCACTTCAAACTGGCATAAACATTTGAATTAGAGACATTTTGAAGATGACGTAGTCGAAGACGGAGTTCTTTGATGTGCAAGGGTTACTTGCTATTAATCCTGAGGGTGGTTTTTTAAAAAATATAGTAGAAGTAGTGCCTTTAGTTTGTTCATATTCTCAACAATTTGTATGGATGAATGCTAGCATTACATTATTGCCTAAAGGGCAGTGTTAGCCCTCCAACTGGGTTTTGCTAAAAAGGTAATCATTGCCTTAAGCCTCACACTTGGTAATGACTAAAACAAGAGTTTTACTGCAGGAACATGTGGGTCGCATCAATTAGGGTACGGTCTCTTGAAATAGATCGATATTTATGGTTTTATGTATGCTTTTTACCACGTTAACAGTTGTTGATTGCCACCGCAGGGTGATCAAATTCGGTACTATCCAAGAAGGGTTAGGTCGGTCCTGATTCATAGAGGTGCAATAGGTTTGCAACCTTTATATATTTTCTTTAGAGGTGTATTGTACGTTAAGTAGTCCCTTACATTGTCATTGTATTGAATTCATTTTCCAGTACATGCGTTTACGGACTTCGTTGTATAATAAATATTTTGTTGGAGGTAATTAATGTAACCATTCCGGCTATGATTAAATATTTATTTTTAAACCTAGACATTATTATAATATCATAAGCTTTCCTAAAAAATGGTTTTTTATCGTAAGTTGAATAACCGTCCACGTTTATGTGTGGCATGGTCTTACAATATACCTTTATTTTTGAAAGGGATTTATAAATATAACAAGCTATATGATTTGAGTTTCTCACATTGGTTTACTAGACTGGTCCGGGTGTTATTTTCTTATAATAATCGGGTTAGAACCAAGTACTTTTCCAGATCTAGCGATGGAGGCTTGAATTTTTGGAGACGAGCGAGATGCCTTAAAGACCTGACGTATTTTATTTTCCACTACATTTTTTCTTTCATATTTATCAGCATTCGTAAGGACAAGAAATTCTAACTGTCCAGGGTGATGATAGATTAGACTATGTTTTGTTGTTTGAATCTTAGAGTTTTCCTTGTAAAGACCACTTGGATATTTTATATTATTCATCAGAATGCAAGATTATGTTCTGTCTTTTCTATTCTTTCACCAAACAATCTATCATTACATCACCTTGATGAACAACACGTGAATAACATGAATGTATTAATGTCGACTTTTGTGGGTCGAAAAGGCATGTCGTTACTAGGACCTAACTTATAAGCAATTATAAAAGTGGACTTTTAATCAGTTAAACTTACTAACAAGAACTGTTATCCATAGCACCTTTTACATTTTCGATTCTAATCTATTAATATGCATTCTTTTATATCTTATTAAAATGATTCTCTCTGTGATTTCATCTTCAAATACCTAAAACAATAATCCTAATTTGAAAGAAATGTCAAAATTTATTATTGTAAAGAGCATCAGTTTTAATCTCCTAGAATCTGATTACATACCACATGAATACATATAGCATTCCCTTTATTCAATCACCCAATATTATTATTTTAAGCATTATGCTTTCTGGTAAATGAATATCATGAAAATTGCTGCTTGGGTGTTTTTTTAATATTGCTTTTGAAATTATTAAAATGAATTTTATCAGTCTAAATGTTACATTAACAAGCATTATCATGATTATTAAAGAAAATATTATTAATGATTTATTAACCTTATGTAGAATTAATTACTGATTAAAAATTAAAGAAGAATCAATAAAAATTATAGAGGAAGAAAATGTAAATGGTATACTTAGGAGGTGGCGAGATAGGTTTAAATAAGAAAACAAGCTCAAAGGAAAATTTTCTCCCTTGAACATTTATTCCTTTTTATATTTTTTCCTTTGTTACTCACTTTCCATATCCAAATTATTTCTCTTTTTAGCAACTATCATTGGGATTTAGAAAATAATGAATATATGATACCACAAGCAATTCACTCAATAATTTGGAGTAAATCTTAATTTTTATTTATTTTTCCTAATAATCCTTATATACACGCACATATGATATATGTGTGTGCATCTTTATATATATATATTTATCCACTAATTTTGTTAAAACAAATTATTTCAAACCTCCCAAGTGCTCTACATATTCAAATCAAGATATTGAAATGTTGAATTTTTTAGTACATAAAAGCATATTCAATTTAGGATTTTAACTAATTTTTAATTTAAAAAATTAACACTATCTCAAATGTATTTATGTGTTTGTATCTCTATATTTTCTTCAAATGCAGAAGTAAATATTGTATGAAACTAAAAATCTATAATATTTAATAGTCGTTTACAAAATTAAAATCCATATTTCTAACTTCTAACAAACAACTAAAAACCATCAATTTTAAAAAATTAGGCCTCGTTAGGTTTGCCATTTTTAGCTTTAGACTTTTGTCCAAACAAATAAGTAAACATGCACGTGTTTTTTGGGAAATAAAAAAAGCATACAAAACTATACATTCCTCGTCATCCCCCATCCCCTTCGTTGTCTCACTGTCCATCCATTTTCCCTCAATCGTTGTCCACTTTTACCTATTCTATAATGAATTTTAAAAATAAAAAAACAAAATACTAAAATAAAACCAACAAGATACCATTTCCAAGCATGAATTGATAAAAAAAATAACTAAATTATTGGCCTGATCAAACATTTGCCATACCACAAAATGCTTAATATTAGAATAAAGAAAGTAGATGGGATTAGGGAAATTACAGAAGATGAAAGGGATTTAAGTATTTTGAGAGAAAACAAATGAAAGAAAAAAGATGATATATAATATGTAGAAGATACAATGATGAAAAAGCAATATTGTTATATAATGTTATTAATGCAAGTGAGTGGTATCAAAATTAAAGGGATATAAAATGCAACAGTGTTCTCCTTTTGTAACGACTTAGGTTTTTGGACCAGCAAAATCGCTGAAAAACTCATCTGTTCTAAAACTACAATTCAAAACTACCAACTTAATACATAATATTTGATAAATAGTCAACACTATTAAATGTATAGGATAAAATTGAAATTGTAGAAGTTATTAGAGTAATCAATTTAATCTACTAGGTGTGCTTTAATACATACCAAATATAGATACAAATATCTAACGCTACAAAATTCTAATGAGAGAAACATCAAAAGCCATTTTTGCAAAACCAATAAACATGTCAAATGCGTAATAAAATAGTAAGCAGAAAAGAGATGTTAACCATTAAATTCACTTAAGAATAAAGGCCTGAAAGAAGGCTCATGAAAAGTGCTCCACTCCATAAGAATTCAAGACAAGTATTTTGTCATAATTCAAAAAAATAGTGTTTCGAAGACATTAAGATAGCTTTCGAAGAGTTTAGGATGGTGTCATAAGCAGCAGATGCACCTATAAGTGCTAAGTGAAACAAGATCTTTTGAAGTAGTGGAATAGAAGACAAAGCTACCCTTCCGCCTCATCCGGGCCTTTCAATGCAGTCGAATTCATATATATGAGAAATCCTTGTATGGGTTCGAAACACATTTCAAAGGTATTGGACAACAGGGCCATGCAGAAGAACCAAACCATATGAAATTGTTGGTTTTGCCATTATCAATCTACCACTAAAAGACATTTTTCCAATATGCACCCTTCAGCGGCAATTGTAAGCCTTTCGAAATTGTTGGAACCTTTCGAAATAATAAAGAAAACTCCACATACAGCCAAGTGATCATTCGCAATGATCCAGTCGTCACCTACTAATCCTTTCGAAATTATATGAAAGCTTTCCTTACTCAAATAATCATTCATCATGGTTAACACCAAACCAAAGCAACTAAGGGATGTTTTGAATGAGAAGAAGGAGTTAGAGTTGCTACCCCTAACATCAGAACTATGTGATAGGGAACCTTGACCCATTCGCTACATACCTTTCAGGGTTGTCGAAAGGTTTGACCGGAATGCGAAAGCAATGTTTTGGAGTTTTATAACAACTTCCATTGCTAGAACACTACTTTTGAAGGCGAAAGGGTAAGCCTAAGCATAATAAGAGACCGAAGTGGTTGCCTTCAAAGCTATGGATGCGAAAGGATGAAGGCAAAAGGATGGATGTGAAAGGATGGGAGAAAGACCTTTCGACTACGTTGAAAGGCTGAAGGCAAAAGGTGGTCAACTTACATATATAAATACGACCCTAGGGGTCCGTCTTTTGTAACGACCCAGAATTTGACCACTTTAAAATATACTATTTAAAGTGATTTTAAATATGAATTAAGTAAGGTTATACGATTCAAACAAAATTAGATAGGGGTACGTAGGCAGTCACAAGTGGTAGTGATGCAGCCCCTAAAATAATATAACCCTTTCATGTTTTTTTGTTATTGGTTGTTGTTTATCTTGTTTTATTATATCTTTCCTGCTTACTATTTTATTTCGCATTTACATTGTTTATTGAGTTCGCGGGTAAGGGTAGTGTTGTCTCTCTCATCAGAGTTGTGCAGTGGTAAATTTATAGTCATTGTATTTGGTATATATTAAAGCACACTTTGTAGGATTAATAAATAAATAAATTATTCTGATAAGTTGTATAATTGAAATTGTATCATATACATTTAATAGTGTTGAATATTCATCAAATATTGTGTATTAAGTTGGTAGTTTCCATTAGTAATTTTAGAACGGATGGATTTTTGGCAATTTTAAGTGGTCCGAAAATCCGGGTCGTCACACGTGGTATCAGAGCTTAGTTAGGTGCCTAAGTAAAATTCATCTAGGGTTAGTATATCAACCTAGGAATTTTAAAAATGAAACTACCTGAATTCGATAAATAAAATGGATAGGATATGGCACCGTACCTCTAACTGGGGTTTTGGGTGATATTACAATTTTTGGTGTGCTTAACTTTCGTTATTTGTTATTTTTTCGTTATATTATTTCGTCCTTTTAATTTCGAGGACGAAATTCTTTTAAGTAGGGGAGAATGTAACGACCCAGAATTTGACCACTTTAAAATATACCATTTAAAGTGATTTTAAATATGAATTAAGTATGGTTATATGATTCAAACAAAATTAGATAGGGGTACGTAGGCAGTCACAAGTGGTGGTGATGCAGCCCCTAAAATAATATAACCCTTTCATGTTTATCTGTTATTGGCTGTTGTTTATCTTGTGTTATTCTATCTTTCCTGCTTAATATTTTATTCCGCATTTACATTGTTTATTGAGTTCGCAGGTAATGGGAGTGTTGTATCTGTCAACAGAGTTGTGCAGTGGTAAATTTATAGTCATTGTATTTGGTATGTATTAAAGCACACTTTGTAGGATTAATAAATAAATCAGTTACTCTAATAAGTTGTATAATTGAAATTGTATCCTATACATTTAATAGTGTTGAATATTCATCAAATATTGTGTATTAAGTTGGTAGTTTCCATTAGTAGTTATAGAACAGACGGATTTTTGTCAATTTTAACCGGTCCGAAAATCCAAGTCTTCACATCTTTGGTGACCGAATTTGAATTCTAAATTCTCTTTCTTACTTGATATTTCGATATTAATAAGTTCATTGAACTTATGTTATTTGTCTAAGATGTTATTCCATCGCATATTAAATTTAAATCTAATATATTTTACATTGATCCCCTACAAAAGTGTAAATATCCTTTCGATCTCATCTAAAGAATTTCGAAGGGGACTAACTATATGAACATTATGTTGTGCTATTGGCTGGACATCTTCGAAAGGAGCTCGAATATTTCAAAATATATAACACTTTCGAAGGAGTTCCTTTCATGGCAGTAGAAACCACACTTTTGATAGTGAATTCTCCTTATAAAGGTAGAATGGCCCTTTCGATTCATTCCAAAGGAGATATGAATAATCCTTTTGATCCACTTAAAACGAGATGCGAATGACCCTTTCCACCCTCTCGAAAGGGATCATGAATGAGTTGTTCTCTTCCTAATTTACGGTTCAAAGAGTTGATTAGTCTTCTTATCTATAATTAACACTTTCATAAGGCCACCCTCTAAAGACATTTTGTCCCAATCAACTCATTCGAAAGGGATTTCAAAGAGATTGATCATTTCTAAAATTTTCCATTGAGGTGTTAGCAACATCTCTTGTTAACAACTTAGCTTTGAGGTGTTGGCAGGATTTTTTGTTAACATTTTTGGTGCTAGAAGGAGGGCATGAACCTCCGAGTTTTTAGTTCCCCTATGGACTAATTATAGACTGTTTAACTTGATGCAGGAAAATGAAATCTAAAAGTCTTAGTCGAATGGACGAAGAAGCAATACACGCCACAACTTTGGAGGAAAATGTTGGTATCCAAACTACGTCCTAGAATCTAATTTTTATTTAGACACTCCGAGGGAAAGACTTTTATTAGTCGACCCAATAACATCAAATTGTTTTTCACTTCCTAGATGTTAAAATCAAAAGGCACATTTTAATAAAACCAAGTTTATTAAACCATACTATTGTAGTAATTTTAATTTTAAATTCATTGATTTATCCACTCTTTATTTGAAATAATTTATTATTTTTTAAACTTAGGAGCCAAATAACCAGTTTTTATTTCAAAAATCTTATTAAATGATAATTTATTTTTAACCCTTAGAAAACCTACATATAGCCTGAGTAACTCTAAAATGATATCAAGGAACTGAGTACTACTAATAATATCATATATCCGTTTACGAAGAAGGGTAATAGTTAAGAGAAGTGTTTATCATCCGAACACATGTCCTGCAAATTTTAGTCACTATCGAATAAGTCAAACTACTTAATCAAATGAAAAATAACACTTCTTTCAAATCCCTTTTTGAAACAATATTATATACATATTTCCAACTAAATAGTTTTTAACAAAATATAATTATCATCTATTTGCTTTGGATTCATTCAGATTCGAACTTGTTTGATTGTACAATGAGAAAGTGAATAATTTAGTAAGTGCCCCTTCACATCCACTGAAGCAAACATCCAATTGTCACATTAAAGATTATTCTGATTGTCAAAAAATAGATTGAGACTCATTCCTCAAACTATCCAAAGAAAAATCTTACTCACAAATTTCCTTTCAAATTATTTATACCTTAAAGTATTTTTAAGTAAGATTATTACTACTTTTCCAAGAATCGTTTGGAAACTTTATCAAAGCCACGGGGATTTAAATTTTCTAAAAAGTCATCTTATTTCCAAAATATATTTCATAATCCTAATTTATAAAGATCAACTTTTATAAAATCATCTAAAATATTTCTCTTAATAAACACCTTTTATTAAAATTAAATTTTAACCCAACATTATCACCAAACGGCTTATAGTCAAATAGTGAAACTTAATTCACAAGTTGCTCAATTCAATGTTCCTACAAATTCTATCAACCCATCCTATACTTAAAAGGAAAAAACCTACTAATAGATTAGAAAATAGTAAATTCCCAAAAATGGACGAGCATGACTTAATTAAATCCTATATGATAATAATTTAATATTATCAACTCCTAACAACAATAACATCATATATAGCTATATTTTATTTTTTTAAAACCATTCCCTTATATATGAAAATATATATTCCTAGGTAAAATTATTTCATCTACCATATTTTAAAACAATATTTTGTCTATTGGACTTGTTCAAGTATTTTGGAAATTTCTATCGATAATGCTGGCCAAACTATCACCAGAATTCTTAAGCCACTCAATAGATTAAACAACACAATATAAATCATTTGTATACACTAACAAATATGCACTCTTATGTATAATATACTCTCAAACTTATCCTAGAGTATCACTTACCCTATCCTTACTGAGTTTTCCCTACCGGGGCAAAGGTTCTTGCTTAACCTTGCGCTTTGATACCAAGTGTAATAACCGTTCTTTCTTACACCTAAAGACGACACTTAATACGTCCTCGGTATTCGTGTGTCGATCATTTAAGTGTCCGAAAGATAGTTCATCTAGGGTGAAGAAAGAAAAATAAAGAACAAAATCTCACAAAACTTGACGAGCAATATATAACACGAACAAGTCTTTACAATAAAAGAAATCATCTTTATTTATATACAACATCAGAGACACTAACCTGTTATCAACCTAGACAGTTATAATAGCCCGTCCTTACAATTACTAATATATATGAAACAAACAAACATCAATGACAACTAACAATGGAAGAATATAAGATATGTGAGTATGCCTTGGAGAATCCAGCTCGTCTTCTGAAAGCTCCAAAGTGTCCAACTAAATCTGGGAAAACATGCTCGGACCCGAGCATTATATGAAAATAACACCCGTATTAGTCTGGTAAAACCAGCGTGAGAAATTCAAATCATAAGGAATTTGGTTTGTTATAACTTGTAAAATAATTTAAACTCAAAGGTATCTCAAAAGACTACGCCACACATAAATAAGAATGGGTTTTTACCATACGACAACCAAAACATTTTTATATAAAATACAATGCTATTATGATATTGTCTAGAATATAAATACATATTAATCATAGCCGAAATTGTTACATTATTAAATTCCAGCATAATATGTATGCAATCAAATCCGAAGGCACTTATTGGAGAATTGATTCCAACTATGAAAGGGTAGCGGTCTAACCACCGAATCCGTAAACCTCAAGATAAACTGTAGGGGAGGCCATAACGCATTGCACCTTTGCTACCAAGGACCGGCCATACCCCTTCCTAGAAAGCGAAGAATATGATCACCCCTTGGTTGCAATCGAACAACCATAACGTCGGCCTTGAAAGGTGGAGGGACTTCGGATCATCATCGAATTCACAAAATCAAGTCAAAAAATGGGTCTCCTTCTAACTGATTTTTTAACAAGTAGATCATGAAAATTGGGAAAGTTGTCAAAAGAAAAGTTCTTTTAAATTATTTTCTCCTTAATTATAAAAGAAGAATCACCTGATTTGGATCATTTTTGTGGGAGATATGGTCCAATAAGGAGAGATATTTTCAGACTTGAAAATCTTGGTCCGAAAATGCTCTTAAAAAATTGTGATTATGACATGGTTATACTCAAAATTTGAAGACGTGATACAAATGAAAGTTGTAGCTACTGAAATATAACACAGTTTTTGAAAATGAAAAGCACCATGTGATTAAGAAATAAGAAAGATATGGCAGAAGGAAACGGAGGCAAAATTGGAGAAATTAGAGAAGTATTTATAAGCAAGAACAAAGGAAATTACCTGTAACGACCCAATTTTTCAACTTCCGAAAGTCGACATCAATACGCCCACTGTACCAAATGTCGAACCATCGAATGACGGAAAACCAAATCATTATGGTTAAAGAAGAAAGAGGTAGAAGAAGAAACAGAAACAATACCAGAATCTCACAATCGCAGCGTAACAATATATATTAGATAAATGACTAATCTTTAAAACAAAAGAGCTATATCTGTTTATATATCACATCACATCATCAGAGTACACATCAACAAAACACAACACGACACTAGACAGTTATATAAACCTATCCTCATAATAGAATACTCAATGGATAATACATAATATACGGAAGTACGTCTCGCCATCCTGCTTGCCTCTTGAGCTCCACAGCAATCCATCCATATCCAATTGATAACCTGACTCTAGGCTGCCCGTGTGGAAAATTATGGGCACCCAGAGTTTAGAAAGGGAACAATAAACTCCAGGTAAATCATGGGACTGGAGTGAGATCTTAAAACATTTATTGGTATAAAAAGAAATCTGCAATGCTTTTGGAAAATGAAACTATCATAAGGCCTCCCGCCACACACACAATGCAAACGCAGAATTGGAGGAGATTTCTTCCTATGATAGTCAAACATGCTTGATACGCAAAAATCTTTTTAATATTATCATTAGTGCATAGTGTGGAAAACATTTCGAATGTATAATATTAATCTTTGCCAGCATACAACCATTATTGTATGCCTACTATAGCTACTACTTAAACGTCGGGTCACCAAACACACGACTTACGAGACAAACGACCTATCAAATATAACCGACATACGACTTACAACATATTTACAACATCATACGCGACTTAATATGTACAATACAATGACTCAACGACCTTGCGTCCTAAGAGGATACGTGGCTTCCAAAATCTGCAACATAAGTTTCAGTAGCACGCATCCGACTTAAAGATCCAGGCTTCAGCGACCTATCGTAGGTCGTTCGCGACCTAAGAAAATAGCTCATGAGACTTATCAAACAACGACTTAAGAAATTCGGCTTAAAAACTCGAGCGGTGTAACTGGAGCGATCTAAAACTATCGGCGATGTAATTAGGTCATTCGTGACTTAAACTCTCGCGACCCAAAGAAGTAGCATGTGAGCGACCTAAGGTAAACGAGACGTTACCAGTAGTTGTTTGGTCTGGTAGGTCGTTGGAGCGACTTTCATATAACTCATGACCTCCGTTAGGTCGCTGGGGCGACTTAAAGGTGTTGCTAGGTCCCTGGAGCTCGGTAGAGTTAGGTCGTAACTCATCATCATGTCTTGATCGACTTAAGGCATCAACCGTTGCATAGATCGATTGGTTAACCCGCTGCATAGGTTGATTGGTTGACTCGCTAGGTCGTGGCTCGTTAGGTCGGAGCTTGTTAGGTTGGAGCTCGTTAGGTCGCTGGCGACTTAAGGTAATATGTACTGACTTGTTTAGCTCGCTGGACCGGTTCCCATGATTCACTAGGTCGCTTGGACGACCTACCAACATACTAGGTCGTAACACGCTAGGTCGTTTGCGACCTACTATTCGCAACTTATGGAATTTCATGAATTCTGGAGCAGCTTCGATTTCGTGACCTTGGTGCGCTGCATCATACTCCCCTGATTGAAAAGAATTTGTCCCGAATTCATTTTCTTTCCTTCTTCGAGACGTTGTCTTCCATTCATTATCTGGTCTGATGCGGCTTTGGTGATAACCACTCTTGAGATTGATTTTGTCTTGACCCTTTGAAGCTGCGGCTCGACATAAGGAACGCATTGCGTAAAATAGACGTGGCATTAGACAAGCGGCATAAGGAAGTGATCTGAGGGAGATAACATATGAAAACGTGTGGAATGAACTAAGCACTAGGTGCCAGATCCAATTCATGTAGCACAAAACTTCATAAGAATAGTGTCGTATACCATATTGCTTGTGCCAATAGGAAGATGTGATATAGAACCAAAACGTGTCGAAAATGTGAGACGATATAAGGAAGTTTAAAATAACGGAACGACTTTGGAAATCACGACCGAAAAGGTGTGAGAACTCATGCTCAGATTCTCGTCTTTCCTTATCTCGTTCAGGTGTGTCATCATTTAGAATCTTCCCTTGATGTGTTGCATCAATTTCCCCTGATTGAAATGAATTCCCACTCGCTTCTCCTTCAACATGTTTATTTTCATGAAACGATTCCAAGCAATTGACGTTGATAACGTCAGCAGTGTGGACATGATCAGGCAATTCCAACTGACAATCATTCTCTTCATCCTGTCTTTTCAACTCTTCCTGTTCTTTCAGATTCACCAGACCATACGATCCCTGCAGTAAAATAGCATCTGGTACTAGTTCAGTTTGATGTTGAATGTCCTGTAGTGATGGTAACTCTTTGGTTAATTTCTCAGGATATTCGACTTCAGACTCATCGAATTCTGATCCAACTTCCTCAAAAACATCAAGATCTTTATTCGTTCCTTGCCCGGTCAATACAAACAATTCATTACTATTTTTCACCTTTTCGTCAGACTCTTCCAAAAATACAAGACTAGTTTCTTCTGACAGTTCCTCAGAAATCTCATCCTCAAACTCTTCAAATACTTCAACCTCTTCAGGTGTCTCAAAATCAGAACTTTCCCTAGATTCAATCAACGTTGATAATTCATCACTATCTTTCATTTTATTGACGAGCACTTTCAAAGATAATAAACTCTCTGATTCTGCCTTCTCTTCTGTTTCACTTCCACTTTCACTTTGTTCGGACTTCTCGAAAATTAATGAATTTACTCTTGGCTGGCTCTCATCCATAAGCTCAGGTGTTAAGCCATAATCCGCCTTCCTCAAGTTATTTTCCTCAACTCTGAACACACTTTCTTCTTCCATACTATCGACATCAATCTTCGGTGGTGAAGAATAATCAACTTCTACATCCACATACTTTGACTCAATTTCTTCATCATCATCAAATTTCGGTGGTTGGTAAAAGTCAATTTCAGCAGTGCTCCTCGACATGTAACATCCTTCATCTCCTGACAAAACTCCTTCATCGTTGTCAAATCTCGGTGGTAATTCTTCGAACGATTCTGTAGGACTGACCTCTTCAAACTCTTCTAACATTAGTTTAACTTCCTCAGGAGTTTTAAGCTTTTCACTTGCCTCATACCTAACCAACAATTCAGCACTACCTTTCGCTTCCTTAACACTTTCGCTGAAAGATAATGGACTAGTCGGTTCCTCCTCTCTTTCTGACTCGCTTTCAGTAGAATCATCCACATCCTCGTTTTCACATTCTTCTACAACTAAGGCTTTCGCGTTGGGCTCCGTACATTCAATTCTTCTATGGCCATACTCCTGATAATGATAGCGCTTAATTCGGTTATCAACGTTTGTCTTAGTGATTCCTTGTACAACTGGTTCGTTGACTCTTTTAGAAACATTTATACTGCAATTAACGCCTTTATTCTGATTGCTGGGGCTTGTAACCACACCCTTTCCTCGACTCGCTTGACTCAACTTCTGCAACCGTTGGTTCACACGAGTTTGATAATTGTAGGGCAAGAAATTTGCCTTCATCATCCTCTTCATCTTTTCCCATGTGACAACTTTGGATTGCCTCATTCTTTCTTTGGTTGATTTAGTTTGTTGCCACCAATCCATAGCTCGTCCTTTCAACCTTGTAGCAACTAACTTAACTTGATGATCCTCAGACACGTCGTTGAGTTTAAATATCTTTTGAACCTTTGATAACCAATCCAAGAATTCCTCTGCTTGTAGACCACCTCGGAATTCTGGAATCTCCGTATCCTTCCTTGATTCCCATGTATGACCATTCTCTTCAACATTCCTATATCGATTTTGCCCTTGACCTAGATATTGAACGTGAACACTATCATCATAACTATCTTCTTCAAACTTAGATGAGCTTCGATGTCGATTCTGAACATTGACTCTTCTATGACCATGCACGTCCTCTCTACTTCTTCCTTCCTCTACTCGACATCTTTCATAATCACAATATGGCTCATGCTCGTAACCATGATAAGCTCTTCTTTCTTCATTCTGATAATCACGATTGTCTCGAACTCCACGATCTCGATTTATCGACAAAGATGATTCTCTTCTTTCTCTATTATAACGTGGCGACACCCTCCTTTAATTTTGATTCATGTCAGACTTCATTCCCTCCACTCTCTCGAAACCCTTATTGAACCTTTCATCGAGCCGCATAACAAATGTCAAATCTTAACTGGGGCGTGGACCAAGTTCGCATTGTATAAACAGGAATGGTTTTATGTGCGTTGTCCTCCCGGCTTTGCGAGTAGATGGGTTGAAGGAAGTAAGCCTTTTTCTTGGATTGTTACTCATGTTTAGTTGAAGCCGTACCTTTTCTAAATTTTACCCATCTTTTCAAGTATCAGCCCACGTCCTAACGGCCGCGGATATTCTAATGCCGTCGACGCCATTTAAGCCCTTCCTGTCGAAGAACGAACTCTCATTTCGAATGAGTCACTTACAAGGCTTGGACTATTGGCAGAAGGCCGTCGAATAAGCCTTCCTCAAGGCATCACCATTCCCAGGCCTGCCTCTGGTAAAGGGAAAAGACAAGTTGAGTCTTCAGCATGCAATGCTCCTGATGCACTAGAAGAGAGGGAAATTAAGGAGACTGAGACGCCCGAAGTAGAGGGCGAGAATATTAGTCCGTCTCGGGGACCGACAGTTGAAGTTCATGACACAGAAACGTCGTCTTCCCCTTCGAAGAGAGAGAAGAAACTGACGTGCAAGCTGAGGAAGAAAACCGTGGGCGGAACTTCTAAAGTTACCCTTATTCCAATAGAAAAAACAACTTCCTCGGAGCACTTAGAAAGTTCTTTGAAGGGCCTGTCGAACCTTACCATTCCTGACAATTTACTCAACTACGGTTTCGACGATCCAGAGGCCCTCAAGCTTCATTCGCCCGCTAGAAGCAGTACGGGAGTTCAAGCCCAAGTCCAGGGAGATAAAACTCCAATTAGTAAAGAAACTGGTCCGTCGGGGGGAAACACTAGGACACACACGGACACGTGCACTTCACCCTGCACTTCAATCTTAGTCGTCACCCTGATCTTTACTAACTTGTCGTTATTCTCATTTTATGCAGGTGACATGGGACACTCCCACGGATTTGATCATCTCCACGGCTCATCCATCTTTCATCATTCTGGTCGGGACTCGGGCACCGACAAGCGTTGGGACAGGGACGACTATAGAGATTGAGACAACCGTCCCCGAGAGTAGACTTATCGAAAGAAATCACATTCCCAGTCTTCATACTCTCGCGATCTTTCTCCTCAAATAGAACCAGACAGAGAAAAATCTTCGCAGAAGGGGTCTCAACCCGATGTTTCTCGAGATCAACATTCCGGTTCATCAAGCACACGACAATCTCGGGAGCATCGTAAGAGAACAGAACTTTCAAAACCTCATCCCCCTGTTCCTGCGGAAGACCCAACGATATCGGAGAAGTTGGCCGAGCTTAAAGCTAGATTTCCCAAAATCTGCTTTGACGGTCTGAAGTTCCTCCCATCTATTCATCACATTCCGGGGCATGTCAAGCAGAGTGCCATCGCTTGAAACAACGACGTCTATGTTCAACATGACGCGTTTGTTCATTTAGTCGAAAAAGTCTCGGAAATATCCGTTGAGCGTCAACAAGAAATCGACCGCTTGAAGCACGAAGCTATCTTTGATAAAGACATCATCAAAAAACAGGACGAAGAGCTCGCTTCGTACAAGTCCAAACTTGAAGCTGCAGAACAGAGTGCTATGGAGACCGCGGAGGCCATCACTCGTCTAGAGACGACTCATAAGAAGGAACTTGACGTCGCGGTCCAACACAGTGGGGCCCTAAATTTAGTAAAAGATTCTATTCAAAAAGAAAGGGATGCACTCGCCCTGCAAGTTAAAGAGTTGAAGGAGCTACTCTCTAAGGAGAGGGAAGAGAAGATAACGGCTCAAGAGGAGGCTCAACGGTACTGTAACGAGATTATCGATACACGTCTCTTGAAGGCAAAGCTCGACGATGAGCTTTCTAAGGTTGGGACAATGATGGATGAAGCCCATGAGGAGGGCAAGAGAATAGCTTCCGCGGAGATCGACTCCCGCCTTGAAGCGGCTGCAGAGGCCGGCAGAGAAGAGATCAAGTGTATATTCGACCCACTGATAGCCGAATACAATGCCCATGTCCTCATGCACCGGGACTTGACTTTCTTAGGCGAGGGCTACCTTGAATCTTTGGCCAAGGCTTGGGAGACCTTAATAAAGATTACAAAGGTGGTGTCGGGCGCCGAGGAGGTCGACAAGGATGCTTTAGTGAAAGAGTTTCTCAGGGGGAACAAGCTATCGGACTTGTTTGCAGCTATGGCTCTCTTTAGCAAAGGCTCTCCTCCATCAAAGGAGAAAAATGACATAGCTGGCTCGTCTAGAACTGGGCCTTCAGCTCCCCCTCCTACTCAATCGGTCAACCGACCAGTGCTTGATCCGTTCGAACAACACGCCGGCTATGATCCAGAAGACCCCGGTCTCGACGTCCACATGCTATCTCCCATTTTAGAGGGCGAGACCCCTCGGACGGCAGAAAGTCAGCAAGAAACCAGTACATAACTCTTTTTCTTAAAGTTCGATGAACCGTTGCCATCAGCGAAAGCTTATTGTATTCTAACGTTCATCCTTTGTGTTTGTACGCAGGCCACCTCGATCCTAAACCGACTCCGAGGAGCGATGATGCCAAGGAGGAGATGGGGAAAGTGAGCGACGCTACTCACGCGGGAGTAACCCCCGGTGCTGATGCTCAAGTGATCGGTGCTCTAGATGATGATAAGTCTGAAACTTCATCCCCCGTTGAAGGGAGTTATGAAATTGAAATCACGGGTGCCTTAGAACACACTTCGAATGTGAGTATGAAGGAGCGACTCGCGGAATAGAAGAGGAAGAAAGTTGAGATCAAGGTCGAGTCTCAAGTAATAGAACTTAACGACCCGTTGAACAGGCCTCTGAAAGTCATTCTTCCCGGCAAATCCAAACCACTGGATGTTCCCCCTCCCACTCTTGACTCCGCTTCTTTGGCGAGCAAAAAGTCCAAGAGAAAGCATGAGGGAGAGGAGTCATCCGAGAAAGCAAAGGAGGACAAGAAACTAAAGAAGTCGAATGAAATGACCCTCTCTTTTTATACCTTAATTTGTAAGGAAATTTTTTTTGACATAGAGATATATACATATATTTATTATCATATATATATATTTCTGAAGCCTAGAGTCATTTTTCCTTTCATCAAATAAACAATTTATCCAGGATCAAAATTTCTACCAATATAAATATATCAGTGTATTCATAAAGATATGCACATACATATGAAGATGCATGTGTCCCTCTTGTTTAAATCAGAGTTATGGTAACCAAGAGGATAATTTGATTGATTAAATTTAATCAATCCACCCATAGTTTAATTTAATTCATACAACAAAATTCCATCCATATATGTATTTGTAAGATTTTAACTCTTGATTTCTTGCTGGATTCTCTATGAAGGGTAATTCCTAGAAACAAAGAAATGTGTTATGATCACATATAAATGTTTGGTGTAGTGCTTATGTCCTGAAAATGATATGAGTTTATATCATTTTCTATGTTTGATTTTCCATATAATCTGCCTTAGATACAAACTTTTTTCTGGAATATTTTTAAGTGAGATATCATGTTCCTAAAGCTTAATTCTTTGATGTCATGATGTTATGCTAAATGAAATGCAGAGGTAACTGATGTGCAAATATTCAAACAAAATATGTTTAAACATGCATATATACAAACTATCATGTCATGGCTACTTTCAACTCCTATAGATACAGATTCTTCCTTTATTCAAGAATGAGCTATAAAACATTTGCATAGTACAAATTGCATTATGAAAACATGTAGACACATAATACATTTTCCCTATGCCTTTAAACTCTTATATGCAAATGTCATGATGAAAGAATAAACCATATTGTTTATTGAGACTCAACTATCCAGATTTCCAATACTTAATCCTTTTCAAAGACTCAAGATTGACTAATAGATTTATAAAATATAACCATCCTATTTATCATAGTATTCTTGCTCAAATTTACATACAAAATCATAGGTTAACTTCTTCAACTTTTCTGATAATATCCAAATTTATAAATTCTAGTTACAAGTCAATTCCTTAGCAAAATACTTAACAAAATATCCATCCATCATTCAGTACTTAATACAAGAGATAATTTAAAAATATCAATACATGCAGATTTCATCTTTTAAGCTCTTATCTAACTAATTTTAGCATGTTATAATCTTCTTCTCAAAGCCTTGCTCCTACTCCTACTTAGTTGCTGCAATCCCTGAAAAAGCATTTGAAGCTGCCCCATATTAAATGAGACACCCCATATGCCATTAGCACATTAGGGTCAGACACATGTCTGGTATGAGAAAATCCGCTAAAACAATTGGTAAATCAAGTTAAAGTTGAAACATATATAAATCAGTATATCCTTCCTTTAGAAAACAAGTAAGTCATAGTGTGCATGTTCTGTGTCAGTGTGCATCTGCACACTTAAATCTTTCTTTCCAGAAACCTTATAAAGGTACGGAATGGCATACATTCATACAAATCAGCCATAAATCAAATAAGCATCCATACAAAACAGGGAAATCACCAAAATGAATTAAATCATTTATTCCCTACTCAGATTTCATCCAGGAAAACTCTAGTTCCTCCTTTTATCAAATTTTCTTACATTGATATATTTATCTATCTTGGTCTCATCTGCAATCATATGAATCAATGGACACATTGTAATGGACTAATTCACTCCATTACACAAAGATCTCAGGACTTAAACAAGCCATGTGTCAACTTGTATTGCTCAAGAACACAAGTCATTCCTACAGTGCTCTTGACCTCATTTCCTAGTTAGTTTTGAGTTGATAATAACTCTTTTGATTTTTCATGACTAAACCATTCAATGAATCATTTCACTAAAACAAACATCCATGTCATGGCATTTCATATCTTTCATAACCAAACAAAGACAAGCAGGCAGTTAAACATAAGTGTCTAATAAATAAGATTCTGCATCCATATATATATACTTGCATTATAAAAGGAGTATAGGCAACTAACATTGGCTTATGGCTTTTGAGAGAGTTTTTCATCTTGCAAACATCTGTGTTTAAGTTAAACTCAGAATGACCAAGTTTCACTGAATCACAAATTTATTTGCTATGTATATGACTATCTATATACTTTCATTGAATTAGGAGCATCAGCACATAGGCAACCCTATTGCACCCCTAATTCTTTTTTTTGTCTCAAGCCTCAGCACCTATACACAAGTATATTGCCGCTCAACATGTTTATATTCTCTGGGTTATGCCAGAACCAACACTACTTGCCTATATTCATCATTTGATTCTCTTGGTATTCACTTATTTTTCCTAATATTAACATATCAAAGAGATCTGGGTTTATAAAAAAACATATTTACTAATAATACTTAGAACTTTCACATAATAGATCAAGCAGAACAACCAAACTAAAGATCAAAGCATTTTCATCTTAGAATTCAAAGAAAGATAACCACATATGAAAATACATTTTTAAGAAAGATCAACTTATAAATTGGCTGCCTTCATTAGGACTTAGTGCCTTAGATTTTTGAGTGAGTTTTCTCACCTAGCTCTCCTTCACTTCTTAGTTGATTGATAAGCTTCTGCCTTTATCCCCAAACCCTTTTCTTCACTTGTCTTATATATATATATGATATATATTTTTTTTCAAAAGCTATCCGGGAAGAAGAGAAGGCCCCTCTTATCACTACTTATTTATGCAGGGTTCTTCTAGGGTTTAAGGTGCTAGATAAAGTCATTTTTGCCCACCTGAAATCATGCCATTTGCATTTAGTTTAAACCCAGAATCCTACCCTCCCCGGCTCAAGTTTGTGGAGAGAAAAGAGGTTTTATCGTTTTGGTTATTTTCAGAAATTTGCTTTTCCTGAAAATGCTTTTTCTCTTATCTAATGTCATGCTAAAGGTGTGACTTGATTTCCATTATTTTATCATATATATATATATATGTCAAGGGTTCTTACTAATTCTGCCTATACAAAACATATCACTGGTTTATCTTACTTTTCTATTTTTATCTTTCATATAAATAGCATGTGCTTCCCTTATTTATTTATAAAAGGATTGCTCCTTTTATATCTTCATTCTTGCTTTCTGCCTATAGTTAAAATACATTTGTGTATTTTTATTTTACTGATTTGAACACTTGCATTTGATTAGCATACATATATGTATATATATGTCTTACAGAAATAATTAATACATATATATGCCTATACATTATTTTTACTGAACACATATGCACATATACACTCAAATACAACCAGTAGCATCCATATATATTTATGCATATATCTTTTAAGGATTTAATCTATTTATCTGTATATATATATATGTATGTATGTATATATTTTCATACACATCAACATATGTTCATTCACATCATCCAGGAATTAAGCTTCTATTCATGTGTATTTCCTGTGCACACATGTACACATATAGCTACACCATATCAAGCTATATCAATTTCTTTTCAAAATTAGTTTAAAAATTATTTTAAACTTATTTATATTTTCAAAATAAATTCCTAAAATCTTGGGTCATTACATATACCCCACCTTTTAGAAATTGTGTCCCACAATTTTTCCTAAGCTCAAATCAAATTTAAACTTAATTCAGAGAACAAATACATTCTCAACCAACTAAATTTTTAGTTCTAACACAATAATTAAAAATACATGCATCCAAAAAGGAAAACAAATTAAAAATCAGAATTACCTTTAATCTGAAAATAGCTTAGGATAGTTCATCCTAACCTTGTCTTCTAATTCCCATGTGCAATCACTAGGATCAAGACTCCACTATACCTTCACAAGTTTCAGTGATTTATTCCTCAACTTCTTCACATCCTTTGCCAAAATTCCCACTAGATCCTTTTCATAAATCAAATTAGAATTTATTTGCACTTGGGTTGGGGTCTCAAGAATTTATGCCTTGTCATGAACCCACCTTCTCAATTGTGATACAAGAAAAACATCATGCATCCCTTGCATGTTTTCTGGCAATTCCAACTTATATGCCAAGGAACCAATTCTTTCCAGAATTTTATAGGGACCAACATATCTTGGGGTTAACTTGCCTTGTTTCCCAAACCTCAGTACATTTTTCATAGGTGAGATTTTGATGAAAACAAAATTTCCTACTTCATATTCCACCTGCTTCCTTTTCATGTCTGCAAATTTCTTTTGCTTGTCTTGAGCTACTGCAATTCTCCTCCTTACCAGCTCAATTTTCCCTTTAGTTTCTTGTATGTACTCAGGCCCTAAAATAGCTCTTTCTCCTATTTCTACCCAACATACAGGTGATAAACATGGCTTGCCATATAAGTGATGCAGCGGATTAAACAAAAACAAGGTATATCGATGAAAGTAGCAATCGGTGGATTGAGAAATATTGAAATGCCCAAATTCGTTGATCCGAAGATACCGAATTCTAGCTATCTCTGACACGTTGATCGTGCACGATACCGTGAAGAGAGATCTACAATTCTTCGAGCGTTGATCAAGCGCACTTGATTCCGCGAATTGGCTTCAACGATCGAAGATTCGAGCGCACTCGAATGTCGAAGGTGGAGATAGGAGATTACACTCAACTACCGATTTTAACTGAAAGCACAAAGCTAACAAACAAGAATTTTATTCCAAAAATCAATCCCTTTAAAATGTACAACACACTCCCTATTTATAGCAGTTTTTACCCTGACCCTTAAGTCGTATACGACTTACGACTCTTCCAAGGTCGGCAGCGACTTATCAGTTACACGGTTCACATTACAACACATTATCGACTTAACAAAATACAAACACGACTCAACTTAGGTCGTTACGCGACCTACGACTTAGATTAGATCGTTAACGACCTAATTACAACATACAACGACTTAATGAATTACATTCAAACGACTTAAAATGACATACAACACATAACAACAAAGTATCAACGACACACAACCTAAACATAACGACTTAACAATGCTCGCGAGTTAAACCAGCTACGACATAACATCCTCCGCGACTTAAAAGATTCAACGGCATAGAGTACAACGGCATAAGGAATCCACGGCTTCAAGCTTCAGCGACCTAACCTAGGTCGTAACCCGCTTCTATGACCAAACCTAGGTCGTAACTCGCATGAACGATCCAACACAACAGGCTCTGGTTTGCTTAACTCGCTAGGTCGTTTCAGCGACCTATCCTTTAACTCGTTAGGTCGTACATGACCTAAATCACTTCCCTTAAGTCGTAGCCGACTTAAGCCTTGCGCATTCTCAACTCGTGGTTCTTCACTAGGTCGTTGCCGAGCTTCACTAAGTCGCTGGAGCGACTTAAAGGCATTATTAGGTCGGTCACGACTTATGGCTTCGTTAGGTCAGTCATGACTTAGTACTTCATTTTGTATCCCTTCCTCGCGAACATCCTTGTTAGCTCTCATGTTCTTAGGTCGTAAACGACTCATTAATTCCAAATGACTTAAGGTTTCGTTAGGTCGGTCACGACCTAATACTTGGCCTGCATCATCCTCCCCTGGTTGAGAGAAATTCCTCCTCGAATTTGCACCCTCCTCCTCTACAACACACTCATCCCCATGATACGGAACTAAGTATTTGATGTTAAACACATCAGAAGTATGAACATTATCCGGCAATTCCAATTGATACGCGTTATCATTGATTTTCTTCAAAATTTTTACTGGACCAATCTTCCGCGCTTTCAATTTATTGTACGTTCCCACCGGAAAACGATCCTTTATTAACACTGTATAAACCAAATCACCTTCATTAAATTCAACATTCCTTCGCTTCAGATCTGCAGATCGCTTATACTTCTCATTTGCCTTCTCCAATCGTTCCTGAACGATTTTATGACATTCAGTCAACCCATCAACAAAATCAACAGCTCGTTTAACCGTCCCCTTTGGTTGTGGTATTAACGTTAAGTCCAACGGTCCCCTTGGAAAACTTGAATATACAATCTGGAATGGACTGAAACCTGTGCTACGATTTACCGCATGATTATCAGCGAATTCTGCTTGACATAACTTCATATCCCAGCTTTTTAGATTATCTTTCACCGGACATCGCAATAAATTCCCCAGCGATCTGTTAACCACTTCCGTTTGCCCATCAGTTTGTGGATGGTAAGCTCTACTAAAATTCAGCTTCGTTCCGACCATCTTCCACAAACTTAGCCAAAAATGACTCAGAAAACGAGTATCCCTATCCGACACAATAGATTCTGGCAATCCATGAAGTCGATATATCTCTTTGAAAAATAATTGAGCAACATGAACAGCATCCGTCGTCTTCTTACAAGCAATGAAATGTGCCATTTTCGAAAATCGGTCAACCACCACATAAATGGAATCGTTTCCCCTTTGAGTTCGCGGTAACCCCAAAACAAAATCCATACTCACATCAACCCAAGGCTTATTTGGTACAGGTAACGGCATATATAATCCAGCATTGGTTGCAGTTTCTTTCAACACCTGACAGATATGACATCGCTCCACAAACCTTTCCACTTCTTTTCTCATTGATGGCCAAAAATAAGATTGAGAAATCAGCTGTAGCGTACGGTCTCTACCCACGTGGCCTTCTTCATGTAGCTCCTTCACAATCTTCATTCTCAAACTTCAATCAGGTATGCACAATCGATTTCCTTTGAACAGAAAACCATCTACCATCATAAACTCATCCGTTTCTCCCTCCTTGACTTTATCAACAAACTTTGCAAAGTAAAGATCATCGACAAATAATTCTGGCAACACATCAAACCCCGTCACTTCAACCTTCATTGTTGTTAACAAATGATTCCTTCGGCTCAACGCATCTGCCACACGGTTTGTTACTCCAGATTTCTGCTTCACCACAAATGTAAATTGTTGCAGGTACGCAATCCACGATGCATGTCTTGTTGAAATCTTGTCTTGCCCTTGTAAATGCTTCAACGCATCATGATCTGTGTAAAGAACAAACTCTTTCTGAAATAGATAGTGTCTCCAGTGTTTAATAGCTTGTACAACAGCATAAAATTCCACATCATAAGTACTATATCTCATCTTCGCTCCCGATAGCTTCTCACTAAAATATGCAATAGGACGCCCCTTCTGACTCAACACCCCTCCAATCCCAACCTTGGATGCATCAGTATGTAGTTCAAACACTTACTGAAAATCTGGTAGCGCTAGAATTGGTGCTGACGTCAAGAGTTCTTTGATTCGCTAAAATGCAACCCCTGCTTCCTCCGTCCATGCAAACTGTTTACCCTTCATACAATCAGTCACAGGCGCCATCACACTACTAAAGTGTGGAATAAACCTTCGATAAAATGAAACCAACCCGTGAAAACATCGAACCTCCGTTATCGTCTTGGGTTGCAGCCAATCTCTGATAGCTTCAACTTTACTTTGGTCCACATGTATTCCTTCTTTCGATACAACATACCCCAGAAATAAAACACTCCTCGCCATAAAAACACACTTCTTCGTAGCAGCGTAGAATTGTTATTCACGAAGGATAATTAACACTTTCCTCAAATGTTGAACATGCTCTTCTGTACTAGCACTGTAGATCAGAATATCATCAAAGTAAACTACCACAAATTTCCCAATGTATGGCCTGAAAATTTGGTTCATCACCCTCATGAATGTACTTGGTGCATTCGATAGACCAAACGGCATGACCAGCCATTCATACAACCCTTCCCTCGTCTTGAATGTTGTCTTCCATTCGTCCCCTGGTCTAATTCGTATCTGATGATAACCGCTCTTTAAGTCAATCTTAGAAAAGATTACAGACCCACTGATTTGATCCAACAGATCATCAAGCCTCGGCATCAGAAATTTGTATCTGACCGTTATCTTGTTCAATGCTCTACTATCTGTGCACATCATCCACGTTCCATCCTTCTTGGGTACCAACAAAGCTGGCACTGCACAAGGACTCAAACTCTCCTAAACTCGCCCTTGTTCCAGTAATTCCTCCACTTGTCTCCTTAATTCTTCATGTTCCCTTGGACTCATCCGATAGTGTGGTCTATGAGGCAATGCAGCACCTGGCACTAAGTCAATCTGATGCTGTATGTCTCTAAGCGGTGGTAACTCCTTCGGTAACTCCTCTGGAAATACATCGTTGAATTCCTCCAAAACTGGTTTCACTTCCTCTGGAACTTCCGCCACATCACTGCTTTCATGCCCAATCAACATAAAAACTTCAGGACTCTCTTCTATCTCTTCCACGAATTCCTTCAAGGACAACAAGGTTTTCAATTCCTCAATCTCCTCCAGCTTGTTCTCATTCTGCTGTCGCTTTTTCGGAACTAATGTGATCTTCGTGCCCTCGAACAAGAAACTGTAACTATTCGTTCGACCATTATGCTGTACTTCCCGATCGTACTGCCACGGCCTTCCCAACAGCAAATGGCAAACATC
The DNA here is from genome assembly GCA_030737815.1 of Allium fistulosum. Taxonomy (NCBI): domain Eukaryota; kingdom Viridiplantae; phylum Streptophyta; class Magnoliopsida; order Asparagales; family Amaryllidaceae; genus Allium; species Allium fistulosum. The sequence goes on along the minus strand of CM060907.1, from coordinate 412,435,478 downwards.
CATGTCAACCATGTCACACCAAACCTCATCCTTGTATTTCTTTCCAATAGAAAATGGAACATGAGCTCGCCTCTCTACCTTTACTTCTCCTCCTTTCCTCAACCAAGCAAGTTTATATGGACTAGGATGTTTCTCCGTTTTCAGTTTCAACTTTCTCACAGCTTCCGTTGAAATGATATTATCGCAACTCCCAGCATCAATGACAAACTTACAGACCTTTCCCAAAATAGTGCACGTTGACTGGAAAATGTTACTTCTCAACCAACTCAACTCTTCCTCCTGCTTCGATGTTAAACAAGATCTTCGTAGCATCAGATTACAAACTTCGTCTCCTGACACTTCTTATTCCTCATCACGCTGTGAATTGAGATCTTCTTCGACATCCTCATCCTCAATTTCAACAATCATAGTTCTCTTCTTCGGTTTTGGACATTCGCTGCTCTTGTGACCCACTTCCTGGCAATTATAGCATTTGAAATTGGTATTGACTTTAGGTTTAGCCACTTCATGAACAACTGGCTTATTCGATGCTTTAGGAAGATTAGAACTACTACCCGCTCCTTTGTTCTACCCCGTAAAACTTGGAAACACACCTCCCCCACGTCTTCCTTGTTTTTCCCAAGCCAACGCCTTCTGATGTGCTTCGGCCACAGATTTTGGGTCGAACATGTTCACCATGTCTTGGATCTGTGCTCTAAGTCCACCGACAAACCTCGCGGTCAATTGTTCTTCTCTTTCCATGATATCATTTCGAGCAATTAATTGGTAGAACTCATCAGCATAATCAGCAACCGTCTTCGTTCCTTGCCTCAAGTTTTGTAGCCTCTGATACATTAGTTATTGGTAATTATAAGGCAAGAACGTAGCCTTCATCAGTTTCTTCATCTTTTCCCAAGCAACAATTTTTGACTTCCCCATCCGATCCCTAGTAAGTTTGGTTTGCTGCCACCATGCCATAGCTCTCCCCCTCAGTCTAGTAGCAACCAACTTCACTTTACGATCCTCTGGAACCTCCTTGAAGTCAAATATTTCCTCAACATAAGCTATCCAATCAAGAAATTCTTCGGCTTGCATACCTACCTTGAATTCTGGTATTTCAGTCTTCATCCCAGACTCCCACTTGTGATCATACTCCGACTGATTCCTGCCTTGTCCACGTCCTCGTCCATGAACACTTCCACCATCATACTCTTCTTCAAAATCAGATATATATCGTTGTTGATCACGTCCTCCAACATCTCTACCACCAACATCCCTCCGATCTACATTCCTTCTATCACGATCATCATCATTCCTACTACGGTTATCAACACTTCTACGATCATGATTTTCTCTCCTCTCCCGGTCTGAATGTGGTGAAACTCTACTTCCTCCATGGATTGATTCAGGTGAATTTCTTCTTCTACTTTGATTCAATTCAAGCATCATTCTCTCCAATCTACCAATACCTTCATCAAATTTTTCATGCATACGTTGCTCCATTTGATCGGCCTCTTCTCTTCTATACAAAGCTTCTACGTTCTGATGACGATTGGCTCTTCTCGGCGGCATGGTTGATTCTTCAAAACTTTGACTTTCGGCTCCAACTCCAAATTTCAAACACCTTTCGAACTTAGATCCAAAATGAAATGGATCGAAAACTCCCACTTTGTTGCAAAAATATGATGAACACGATGAACACAACTTCTCAAAATGATGCAAATTTTGATCTCCAACACTTCTACTTAGCTCGGCTCAACACTTCAAGCTCGGCTAACACTTCAACTTCGAAATTCTCGGCTCCAAGACTCGATTTAGCTATGATTGGCTAAAACAAGCTCCGATACCGAACTGACGCAGCGGATTAAACAAAAACAAGGTAGATCGATGAAAGTAGCAATCGGTGGATTGAGAAATATTGAAATGCCCAAATTCGTTGATCCGAAGATACCGAATTCTAGCTATCTCTGACACGTTGATCATGCACGATACCGTGAAGAGAGATCTACAATTCTTCGAGCGTTGATCAAGCGCACTTGATTCCACGAATTGGCTTTAACGATCGAAGATTCGAGCGCACTCGAATGTCGAAGGTGGAGATAGGAGATTACACTCAACTACAAATTTTAACTGAAAGCACAAATCTAACAAACAAGAATTTTATTCCAAAAATCAATCCCTTTAAAATGTACAACACACTCCCTATTTATAGAAGTTTTTACCCTGACCCTTAAGTCGTATACGACTTACGACTCATCCAAGTTCGGCAGCGACTTATCAGTTACACGGTTCACATTACAACACATTATCGACTTAACAAAATACAAACATGACTCAACTTAGGTCGATACGCGACCTACGACTTAGATTATATCGTTAACGACCTAATTACAACATACAACGACTTAATGAATTACATTTAAGCGACTTAAAATGACATACAACACATAACAGTAAAGTATCAACGACACACAACCTAAACATAACGACTTAACAATGCTCGCGAGTTAAACCAGCTGCGACATAACATCCTCCGCGACTTAAAAGAATCAACGACATATAGTACAACGGCATAAGGAATCCACGGCTTCAAGCTTCAGCGACCTAACCTAGGTCGTAACCCGCTTCTATGACCTAACCTAGGTCGTAACTCGCATGAACGATCCAACACAACAGGCTTTGGTTTGCTTAACTCGCTAGGTCGTTTCAGCGACCTATCCTTTAACTCGTTAGGTCGTACACGACCTAAATCACTTCCCTTAAGTCGTAGCCGACTTAAGCCTTGCGCATTCTCAACTCGTGGTTCTTCACTAGGTCGTTGTCGAGCTTCACTAAGTCGTTGGAGCGACTTAAAGGCATTATTAGGTCGGTCACGACTTATGGCTTCGTTAGGTCGGTCATGACTTAGTACTTCATTTTGTATCCCTTCCTCGCAAACTTCCTTGTTAGCTCTCATTTTCTTAGGTTGTAAATGACTCATTATTTCCAAACGACTTAAGGTTTCGTTAGGTCGGTCACGACCTAATACTTGGCATGCATCAATAAGGCTTCAAATGGAGCCATCCCTATGGTGCTTTGATAGCTGTTATTGTATGTAAACTCAACTAAATGGAGATAATCTTCCCAGTTACCTCCAAAATCCAGTGCACATGCCCTTAACAAGTCCTCTAAAACTTCGTTCACCACCTCAGTCTGCCCATCTGATTGTGGATGGTAGGCAGTGCTTAAGCATAATTCACTTCCCATGGCTTCTTGAAAACTTTTCCAGAACCTTGATGTGAAGATGGTATCCCTATCACTCACAATAGTTTTGGGAATGCCATGTAACCTTACCACCTCCTTCATAAATACTTGAGCTAATTTTGGTGCATTCCTTTCTGATTTGACTGGAATGAAATGTGCCACTTTAGTTAGCCTATTTACTATCACCCATATACTTGTGTTTCCTCTTTTAGATCTAGGCAGTCCATCTATGAAATCCATAGATATATCTTCCCATTTCCACTGTGGTATGCTAAGAGGTTGTGACGCAGCGGATTAAACAAAAACAAGGTAGATCGATGAAAGTAGCAATCTGTGGATTGAGAAATATTGAAATGCCCAAATTCGTTGATCCGAAGATACCGAATTCTAGCTATCTTTGACACGTTGATCACGCACGATACCATGAAGAGAGATCTATAATTCTTCGAGCGTTGATCAAGCGCACTTGATTCCGCGAATTGGCTTCAACGATCGAAGATTCGAGCGCACTCGAATGTCGAAGGTGGAGATAGGCGATTACACTCAACTACCGATTTAACTGAAAGCACAAAGATAACAAACAAGAATTTTATTCCAAAAATCAATCCCTTTAAAATGTACAACACACTCCCTATTTATAGCAGTTTTTACCCTGACCCTTAAGTCGTATACGACTTACGACTCATCCAAGGTCGGCAGTGACTTATCATTTACACGGTTCACATTACAACACATTATCGACTTAACAAAATACAAACACGACTCAACTTAGGTCGTTACGCGACCTACGACTTAGATTAGATCGTGTTATCCCGCCTTTTGGCAAGGCCGTGACCCAAAAAGTTGACTGGAAAACTAAAGGCAGTTCGTCGTTAAAGTTCGTTATACGCAAGTTCGCCATGGATATCGATGAATTTTGTCGGATGTCCGGATCAGGCTACAATTGATAAGGCATGACAAGTAAAGCCATGCAAACCAACATTCCAAATCTCAAGTCAATCCGAGTTCGTGCACTCAAGATATCATCGATGCAATTTGGAGTAAATAGTCATATGTTCGAATCCATAGAAGGAGCTTGCATTCGAATCCGTCTGGTGACCAGGCTTCGTATCCGCGTGACCATCTTTGTTCGACTCCATCGAACTTCTCTGCTTCGAATCGATGTGAAAGGAGCCTGCGTTCGAATCCATCAACCATATACTAGTTCGAATCCATCCTCGAGGCTTCGCTTCGGATCCATTAGCACCGAGCTCCAGTTCGAATCGATCGAAGGAAGGATCCTTCGAATCCATGCAGGCAGAGGAGCTCCGACTCCATTCCAAAGCACCAACATCTTCGATTCAAAGGAGGCCAATCTTCGACTCCAGTACCTTCGAATCCATTCAGTTGTAGAGACTTTGACTCCCCTTCATAACTGTCTTCGAATCCACCCTGATGAAGCGAATTCGAATCGATCACCCATGACATACCCTGATCGATTCGAACTTACATCTCTTCGAATCCATTCCCTCGAAACCATCGAATCGAAGTAGCAGAGGTTATGGATACGACCCAGTAAAACCGGAGTAAGTGGCGGATCGATGCGAGAGACACGCGCCACGTCACAGCAAGCATCGAGTCGACCAAATCGATTCGAACTAAGATCGATTCGAAGTATCCATGTTCTCCAGAAATGCAACATTGAATCGATCATATCTCAAGTTCTACAAGTCCAAATGCCATGAAATTTTCACAGAAGCTTAAACACATGACAGAGAATGTCCACACCAAATTTCAGCTCGATTGGATGATTTCTTGATCGATTCGAACCAAGGGTCGAATCGATCCCAAAGTGGGCCCGGATCTCCAGATTTCGGCCATGTGGGCCCCCTGACGTACCAGAACTGGTCTCCCCTCATTTTAGGAGAAATATCAGCCTCCTACACCTATAAATAGAGCCCTTGGTCATTCAGAAAAGGGGTCGGATAATTCTAAGTACTGAAGAGCGCCCAGATTCTGCCAGATCTACTCCAGAACACCGCCGCTGCTTTAGATTGATACTTAGCATTTAAATTCAGTTGTATTACATTATAAACTACTGTAACCTTCAAGTATCAAGCAATAAAATCATCAAACTTCATAGTGGACGTAGGCAGAACGCCGAACCACTCTAAATCGTTTGTCTTTGCAATTTACTTTCTGTTATTTGGAGTTTTTGTTAGATAATCCACAGTTTTAATTTTTATTCTTCACTTTTATCTCTTCAAAAACTTCCGAAGAGTGTTGTGCCCATTTTTGGTACAAACACTTTGGTGCTTTCACTGAGAAAAAACCAGCTTTTTTCTCCTGCTCCTTGGATCTACCATCGATACCGGATTGCATAAATCCAAGAGGAAGATCCAGATCTCTAATTCATCATCCTTCCATTCTATTCAGATTTGCATAAAGTCTAGGAAAAGGATTCATCATTCAAAAAGGTTAGCATGAGAACCACTTCTACAGCTGTTGGACAAGAAGGTAGGGATGGACAGAATCCTGCTCAACAGCAGCCATCCAACCAAGACAACACTGCCCACTCAGATCCGTCAGGGGAAGTCACTAGACAAGAGTTCTAGGTGTTGCTTCAAGAGTTAACTCAGAGTCGGCAACAATTGGCCGAACAATTGCGTGCTAATATTGAATTGACAAATCAACTGAACCGCCAGGGCCGTAGGAGGTCCAGAAGGGATGATGTTTCCCGCTCATCCACTGAAAGTTCTGCCTCATCCGACTATCATCATAGATCTACCCGTCCCCGATTGGACAGAAGTCATGCTCAAGCTGCTGGATATCAACCCGCCCTAACTGTCGGACAGTTGAGGGTAGGACCGTCAACCAGCTTCCAGGCTGGACCACCAGCACGAGGTGGTCGTACTACACAATATACTACGGACAATCATGTCACAGCTGCCACAGTAGAAACAAGGGTTGATACCCGACATCTTCCGGATTCAAGTAATCAACAACAGGGACGTACTTCTGAACCATACGGCCCAGAAGATGCTGAGCCAAGGAGGCGAAACTTGGACCGTCGACAGCGCCCGGTCCAAACTCGCACTGTGGAACCCGACCACACCTTAGCTCAGCATGCTCAAAATGTAGCAATGTCGGACATCTCGACTATGATACGTCAGATGATCCGCGAAAGCCAAGGTCTTACCAACGAGGATTGGGGGATTTCTCGGAGTCATACTCCTTTCACGGACGAGATACTATACGCTGAACCTCCTCGGCGATTCAGAATGCCAACTCTCCCTATGTACGAAGGAAATTCTGATCCCAACCAGCACATATTGAAATATGAATGGTCAATGAGCGCCGCAAGGGCCGATGATGAAGTGAAATGTCGAAGTTTCCCCATCTCACTGGGAGGAATTGCAACAATGTGGTTTACAAGATTACCTCCAAGATCTATCTCATCATTTGACCAATTGGCTAAGAAATTTGTTGAATAATTCCATATGCATGTCGCTAGACCCAAAGATGTTAATACCCTGTCCAGTGTTACCCAAGCTCGTGGGGAAACACTAAGGCGTTACTTGGAGAGATTCCATGCGGCATGTGTGGAAATTAGTAATCCCAATGACAACTAAATTTTAATGGCATTGACAAAGGGAATTGATCCCGATTCTGAATTTGGAAACTGGTTAGCCGGAAAACCACCCGCATCGTTGGACCGTTTCTACTCCAAAGCCGCTCAATTCTTACGGCAAGAGGACGCGAAACAGTCTAGGAAGCAGGACGATGCGAAACCTGGAAATGAGGGAATACAAAGCAATGTAGCAGTTAAACAGTCCGGTGACAATTCCGGAAAAGTTCAGTTAAACATACAGAACAAACAAAATCAGCCAAGAGGTAGTAATAGTCAAAATAAGAAGAGAGATCCGAATCCAGGCCCACGGCGTAGGGCTCCAATGTTCGAAAGTTATACACCATTGAACACATCGCTGGAAAATGTGTACCTGCAAACTTGCAACACTGAACAGTATAAGAAACCCTCTCCGAAGCGGTGATCAGAGAGGCAGATTCAGACAGGAAAGTTTTGTAGGTTTCATGAGAGTTATGGCCACAATACTAATGACTGTCGTCATTTGCAGGATCTCATAGAAAAGTTGATCAGAGAGAGAAAGTTAGATCAATTCGTGCGGGCACTGCAGTCTGGTGGTGCGGGCCCATCAAACCCAAACCGTGTGCAAGACCAAGAAAGAAAAGAGGAACCCGCTCGTATAGGCGGGAGGCTAGTTATCAATACCATAAGTGGTAGTCCTCATCCAGCGGACAGGAGCTGGAGGGAAATGGAGTCGTATGCAAGCTCTATCTGGCATGCGAGCTTCGAATGCTGCAGTAATTGTGAGGATGGAACCCCGGCTAAGCAACAAAAGACGATGTCCGACGACATCATATTTAGAAGCAGAGATGCTAACAAAATCGAAGCCCCAACAATTGACCCACTGGTCATATCTGCCCAGGTTGGTCCTGCTTGGATGAAGAGGATCCTGGTTGACAGTGGGAGTTCTGTAAACATTCTATTCAAACGAGCTTATGATTTAATGAAGATGGAAGCAAAAGACTTGAAACCCTGCCAATCTCGAGTTCATGGCTTCAATGGGAGTGCAACAATACCCACTGGGATAGTGGAACTACCAGTAGAACTAGGGATTGGGGAACGCAGGAGAGTTCGACTGCTGCAATTCGTTGTTCTTGACATCGCTTCACCGTACAATGCATTCCTGGGTCGACCAGCCCTTGCTGAATTCAGGGAAGCCATTGCCCCGTGGTGTTTGACTTTGAAATTCCCAACTGACCATGGTATAGGAATCGTTCAAGGAGATCAGGCAGCAGGAAGAGCCTGTTATGTTGCTGAGTTACGTGAAGCACAGAAGAAGGAGAAAGGAAAGGGCGTAGAGGAATCTCTCTGCGTCCGTTTTACTGATAATTGACAACTAGCGCCCGGGCCCCGTCCCGTGCACCACTACCAATTCCTTAAAGATCTTGACCCTAGAGATAACGATGAAGTCAAAGAGAATCAAGCGTCTCCAACCGAACTGACTATGGACGTCCCAGTCAGTGAGGATGACGACTCGAAAGTACTTAAAGTTGGATCTCAACTGGGAAAACAGATACAACAGGAATTGTTGACTTTCTTCAAGCGAATATCGATGTCTTTGCCTGGATGCACTCTGACATGTGCGGAATATCACCGAGCATTGCAAGTCACTCCTTGAATATTGATCCGCGACATGTTCCGGTCAAGCAAAAGAGGTGTGGTATGGATCCAGAGAGATCTGTCGCCCTTAAAGAAGAAATTGACAAGTTGCAATCAAATGGTTTCATCCGAGATGCTCTATATCCAGAGTGGGTGTCAAATCCGGTAATGGTTCGAAAACCGAATGGGAAATGGAGAACTTGTGTCGACTACTCCGACTTAAACAAAGCTTGTCCAAAAGATAGTTTTCCACTTCCTCGAATTGACCAACTCGTAGACTCAACTGCAGGCCATGAATTGTTATCCTTTATGGATGCTTATTCCGGTTATAATCAAATACCCATGCATCTACCCGATCAAGAACATACCAGTTTCATGACCGATCTGGGACTCTACTGTTACAGAGTCATGCCTTTTGGTTTAAAGAATGCCAGAGCAACTTAACAACGCTTGGTTAATCGAATGTTCGCTAACCAGATCGGGAAGACTATGGAAGTTTATGTGGATGACATGTTAGTTAAGTCCCGATTTTCCACAGATAACGTCAGGGATTTAGATTCAATGTTCCGCATCCTACGTGAATATGGAATGAAGCTTAACCCGTTAAAGTGCCACTTTGGCGTCGCATCCGGAAAGTTTCTCGGTTTCATCGTCAACACTCGTGGGATAGAGGCAAACCCCGAAAAGATCTGGGCAATAAGGAATTTGCAAACTCCAAGAACCATAAAGCAAGTCCAGAGTCTCAATGGGAAGGTAGCAGCGCTAAGCAGTTTCATTTCAAAATCCACTAATAAATGCATTCCTTTATTTGATCTAATCCGAAAGGGAAAACGAAACTTTGAATGGACCATGGAATGTGAAGGCGCATTCTGATCGCTGGTTCAGCATCTCTCTACGCCACCGATTCTGTCAAAACCGATTGATCACGAATAATTATACCTTTATCTTGCAGTATCAGAGCATGCGATCAGTGCTGCTCTAGTCCGAGAAGAGGATCGAGTGCAGAAACCGGTCTATTATGTTAGTAAACGATTGACCGGAGCTGAAAGAAATTACCCAGGTTGGAGAAACTGGCTTATTGCTTGGTTATTGCCTCAAGAAAGCTTCGTCCTTATTTCCAAGCTCATCTGCTTACTGTGTATACCGATCAGCCGTTACGACAGGTCCTCACGCGGCCTGAGACGTTTGGAAGGTTACTCAAGTGGAATATCGAACTGAGTCAATTTGACATTACTTATGCTCCGCGGAAAGCCATTCAAGGGCAAGTCCTAGCTGACTTCATAGCTGAATTTACTGTTCCAGACGACTTACCTGAAACCAGCGAATCTCCTGAATATGTCTGGAAACATTATACAGACGGTGCATCAAACGATCGGTGTTCGGCCGCTGGTGTTGTACTAGAAACCCCCGAAGGTCGATCTATATGCTATGCTTTGAAGTTTGATTTTCACGCAACCAACAATGAAGCCGAATATGAAGCTCTATTGACTGGGTTAAAGCTTGCCAGAGATCTGAGGATTATCGCTATAGAAATTTATTGTGATTCACAGTTGGTTGTGTGCCAGGTACGGGGAGAATATCAAGCAAGAGATCGAAGATTAGCTGCTTATCTAGCCCGAGTTTAGGAAGCACTGGATCAGTTTGATTATTACGCCATTTACTATATACCACGAGATCGCAATGAAAAGGCCGATTCATTGGCGAAGTTGGCCAGCACAGGTGAAGCACAACAAATGGGACTTGTCCCGGTCGAAACTTTGTCCTTCCCAAGCATCGATCAAATAAAAACGAATGATGTGTTGGAAACCTCTCCCAGCAGAGAATCATGGACGACTCCGTATCGAAATTATATTGAGAATGGGATACTGCCTGAGCACCGAAATGAGAAAAGGCAAGTTCTACGAAAAGCTTCGCGGTTCATCATTCAAGACGGGATCATGTATAGAAAAGGTTATTCTGTTCCACTCCTCCGGTGTATCGCTCACGACGAAGTCAAATGAGTGTAACATGATGTGCACGAAGGAGAATGTGGCGATCACACCGGTGGACAAGCGCTTGCTAAGAAAATACTCCGATATGGATATTACTGGCCGACAGTGAACCGAGATGCAGCCAATTATGCCAGAAAGTGCGACAAGTGCCAGAAACACGCTCGAATTCCAATTGCCCCACCTAACGAGATAACTCAAATGGTCAGTCCCTGGCCGTTCGCTATGTGGGGTATCGATATCATCGGCGCTTTACCTCTGGCAAGGGGTGGTGCGAAGTATGCCATCGTCGCAGTTGACTACTTCACGAAATGGGTCGAGGCCGAAGCTCTCGCAACGATTACGTCGAAGAAAGTAATAAACTTTGTAGTCCGCAATATCATTTGTCGATTTGGACTCCCACATACCATCATCACCGATAATGGGACCCAATTCGAAAGTTCGGAGTTCAAGAATTTCTGCCAACGATTTCATATTCATAAAAAGTTCTCTGCAGTCGCACATCCACAATCAAACGGTCAGGTCGAAGCTGTTAACAAAGTTATCAAATCCATCTTAAAGAAACGACTGGAAAAGGCTGGGGGCAAATGGGTCGATGAACTTCCTATGGCATTATGGGCTTATCGAACAACTCACAAGACCGCAACTGGACACACCCCATTTTCCTTATCCTATGGCTCGGAGGCCGTTATTCCAGTTGAGACAGAAGTATTTTCTCACCGCGTAACTTATTATGATCCAAAAACAAATGCTATATTAGTCGCTGAATCTTTGGATCTGTTGGACGAGAAACGGGAAGAAGCTGATTTGAGAGCGGCCGCATACCAAAGTCGGATCGCCCGGTTATATAACACCAAAGTTCGACTCCGAACCTTTGAACTCGGTGATCTTGTCCTCAAGAGAATCTACCCGGTTCCTTCACACATGAAACCAAATTGGGAAGGACCGTACGTGATTGCACAAAGACTTGGGGATGGCACATTCAAACTATCAACCGTGGACGGTCTAGTTTTACCAAGGGCCTGGAACAGCGAGAGTCTCCGTCGCTACTACATATGAAAGGCTTTATTTATTTCATTGTGTTTTTTATTCAGCAATTTACTTTTGCTTTCGAAATTAGAATTTGTAATAAGGAAACTGATTTGCCATATTTTCTTATTTCAGCAATAAAATGCCATCTCTTCAAGCCAGAGCTGTGATTCATTAAATACAATGTACAACATCACGATGCACGAAGAGCTAAATTCCATCACACAGTGGAATTTATTCAAGTAGGGAGTGGCTGTGAAGCAATCAACCACTCACTAAATGAAGCCCGAGCTCGGGGGCAAGCCATCACATCAGGCCAAGAAATGGGTTGATACACGGCAACCCTTCACTTAACTCCGTACTCCCAGAGCGCGAGGCGGAGTATAAACTTTTACTTAACTCCATACTCCCAGAGCGCGAGGCGGAGTATAAACATTTTACTAAACTCCGTGCTCCCAGAGCGCGAGGCGGAGTATAAACCTTCATTCAACTCCGTACTCCCAGAGCGCGAGGCGGAGTATAAACATTTACTTAACTCCATACTCCCAGAGCGCGAGGCGGAGTATAAACATTTTCCTAAATCCCAGAGTACTCCGAGAGCGCGAGCTGGGTACAAACTTTTACTTAACTCCGTACTCCCAGAGCGCGAGGCGGAGTATAAACATTCATTCAACTCCGTACTCCCAAAGTGCGAGAAGGAGTGTAAACATTTACTCAACTCCATACTCCCAAAGCCCGAGACGGAGTAAAAACATACGTCAACTCCACACTTATCCCCAATACTGGGGGCAGAACCATGACACATAACAAGTTGAAGACAGAAAGGGAATAAATTTTCATTTCCACTATCAACAAAAAGAATCTGATTACAAAGTGTTTAAAGAAAATTCTGCTAGTGGGAGCCGAATCCACATCTGTACACGGCTACAGAAAAATCAACAAAATGCTACCCTACGCAACAGAGATTTAAAGAAAGAGTTCAATCTTTCTTCTTCCTTATCTTCTTCTTCGTGGTAACTCCACCAGATCCGCTGCCTGACTTTCTCCTCGACCGTTTACTCTTTTCAGGCTTGCCCTCCGGCAGCGATATAATGTCAACATCTTCCTCAGAACTGGAGGCAATGGAAATTCTTCTAGGAGGTCGAGCTGGAGGCATAGGAGTAGTAGCAGGAGGAGGGACAGGAGCAGTTTCAATCACTACAGTACCGCCCGGTGAAATCACCATTAACGGGGCAGGCCCGGGCGGATTCATACCAGCATTCCCTGTTGCCATCTCGGCATCAATCTCAGCAATAATGTCGTCCTCACGAGATACTTGGGCCGCATCGGATGTGCCAATAGCTGGCATAGATGAGCTAACGGCCGGAGCAGCCCCACTCACAGCATCGGACGGGTTGATAGAGGGATCGATGGGTTCATTGAGAAGATCCTCAATCATTTGAGCGCTGAAAGAAAACATATTTGCATCTCCCTCCTCGCCAATCAAAGTAGAAGTCATGATGGCTTCAGTAAAAACGACCCCTTGTGTTTGATGAGGAACTGATAGAGCAAGGGGCGCAGAAACGACTTCAGTCACTGAAATGCGACAAAACGAAGATTGTTAGCCAAGTGTGTTGCTTAAGGTTCTTCACAACTAAACTACGAGAAGCGTTCAAATACCTTCCTTGGTCTGGACCGAAACGTGGGCAGAATCCTCGGCGGAAGATAATAAGGGTTGGTCAGGATTATATGCAGGAACAGACTGAGGATCTACCGCACCAATGGTTTCGGGCAGTGTTGGAATTACAGCTCCAACACTTGTCTCGTGATGCGCGATCCCCGAACCTTCGCCTGTCTCTAGAGATTGAACGCCAAGCTTTTCTTTCGCCATAGAGACCACCGCCTTATGAAGGACCTTCCTCTCATCCTCGGTGAGCAAACGCATCTCCAGCTCAAAGTCGTCAAGCGTTTCATCTGGATGCCCTGCTTTTTTCTCATTCACCAGCCGGGTCCAGGCATTGTACAAGATCATGGAGTCATCTCCCAGCCACGCTAAATTTCTGTGTTCCAGCACATTAGCGTTGTACGTGACTAAGAGATCATCAAACTCAGCATCTAGCCTAGACCTCTCCTCCAAGATCTTTTCTTGAATTTCTGCTTCCGCAGACTTAGCCTTGACTGCCGCCGCAGCAAGTTCATCCTTGAGAGATACTGCTTGGTCGCAAGCCTCTTGAGCAGTGGCGTTTGCATCGTCCTTCTCCTTCACCATTTCAGTAAATTTGTCCTTGAGCTCATTCAGCTCTTTAACGGCTAAGTCTCGCTCAGCTGTAATGGTGGTGTTGCGGTGGCCCATCTCTTCTACCGTGGCGCAGTGTTCCTGCTGCATCCTCGCCAGTTTGGCCACGACATCTTCATGTTTCTGAAGTGTTTCAAGCTCTGACTTTCGGGACGTCTCCACTTCAGATTGAAGAACCTGAATGATGCGTTTCTATTTGACAATGTCAGCATCACGTTCAGCAATGATCTTCGCCCGGTCAAAAGCTACTCTAGAAGCCTTCACGGCTGCCTTGTACCACTCCTTATACTGAGCGTAGAAGTCGTGGATATAACTATGAGCAGTGGTCTCATCGTCCGGAGGAATTCTTTTAAAGTTAGGAGGGAAGACATAGCCATCCATGCAAATTTCAGGGTAGTCATTTTTCATTTGGGCGAGTTTAGCAGCTCCCTCGCTTGTCAACTCAGCCGGAGCTTGTTCAATTATAGCGGCTGCTGTCGGTTCCATTCTGGGCCGCTGAGCATCAGGCCAAGAAGATTGAGAAGGCAGTTGCTGCTGATGAGATGGCCCTGGGAGGTCTACTGGGGCCCTGGGAGGCGGAGGAGAGCGAGATCGGGGTCGGTACTGGTATCCCCGGTCTCTGTCAGAATAATCATAGCCAGAATGGCCACGCGAGTAATCTCTGTCTCTATCATAACGTTCTTGGCTTGAATAGCTTCGCCCATGATCCCTATCTGTTTCTCTCCTACGGGAATCGTAAAATGGAGAAGATTGGCGCACATTCCGAAGCCTATCCAGAGTAGAGCCACGTCCTGACATCTCACCTGCGATAAGAAAGAATTACGGATTAAGATCCCATAAAGCAATGTTTATTATGCAAAAGTCATGAAGTGCTGTGGAAGTGTGTGTAAATGTGTAAACCCCCAAACCGACCGGAAGTGTTGACCGCACTTAAAGGAAAGGGCTCGTTCATGTTTAGGACATCTTGAAATTCCTCCAACCTAGGATTATGAGTAATCGATATATAATCTGGGATGGGAATGTCGTCAAGCCCTTTGAAAATGTCTCTCGAATGAGAAGGGGCGGCCTCAGAAATCATAACTCCGGAAATGGGAGAAGACACATCCACAGATTTCCACCCATTAGACTTAAGTTTTTTGGAAACGGCGGCCTTGCCTTTCCGTCTTCCTTCCGACTCCTCCAAGTTTCCCGAGAGGTCAGCCATTGGCTCCGAATCCGTATGGGTTCTTTCTTCGTCACTCGCCTCGATTATTCTGATTCCGAGTGACTTCTTCACCTTTCTCTTCTTGGTTTTCTTCTTGTCTTCCTTCCTGGAGGCGGGCTTTGCCAATCCCTCAACGACTATACTTTGATTGATGTCGATCAAACCAAGAATACTTAAGTTATAATCGTTCAGCACCGAGTCAATATGCCTCAACTCGCTTGGAACTTCTTGAAGACTTCGGACGATACCCTTGAAACGCCCTCCATCGGGCCTGGAGATAATGGCTGTAAAAGGAATGAAATGTCAATTTTAACACCGAAGAGCTATTGGTCAAGAAAACAGGTTAAGGCGCTTACGTCTAGACAATCATCGCCTAGCAAAACCCGGAGGGCACCGAACATAGAACCACTCGTTCTTGAAATAACTCAGTCGGGTCCAAGCTCCAACTACAACTTGGCAATTCCTAACTGCCTCCAGAAATGTAAAAGACGGGCTATCACCCCTACTCTTGAAGTTAAATATGTGTCTGATCTCGGTGGGCCTTGGCGGGCGAAAGAGACAGTCCATAAATATGACAAAGGCACTATTCAGCAACGCGTGCCCGTTGGGATGAAGTTGTGAAGGAGCGATTCCTAAATATGATAGCATCCCTCTGATATATTGATTGAAAGGAGGGAGAGTTCCGGCCGCGCAAGCATGGCGATAAAAAGCTGTATATCCATCAGGCAGATTGTGCGGTCTATCATCGGCATTAGGTAATAACACATCATCCAGAGATATGTTATGCTTTAAGCATATTCGTCACAATAAGGATTCAGTGATGTTAGATTGAACCGAATCAACCGGGTCCTCAATAAATATAGCCTCTCGCAATTCATCTGGAGAGGGATCGATTACATCGGCAGGAATATTGGGAATCTCAAGCACCGGAGGAGTCGAGCTCTGTACCTCTTGTTGTTGGGAGCTCGAAGATTCCATAATTAGCTAACTCATCAGAAAGCAACGTTAAGTTCATAAACAGCCCGTGCATGCCCCAGTGTAGTGTGTGTGAACGTGTCGTGCAGTGCAAGTGTTGTGCATCACTTAAGCAAATTTAATAGAATAAAGCAAGATGTTCGTACAACATAACTTGGGAATTTGAGAACGAAGATGACCGTCATCGCTGACCGTCACTTCCACACCATCCAAAGGCTACTGCCCACTTCAAGTATAAATCTTTCAGTTGTATTATTGGTTAAGTCATAGTTCCATCGACGAGCCTCAAAGGAAATTCAAGTTAAATCTTTTAGTCAAAATCGATTATGCAAGGCCGAAGCTCGTCGGAGTCAAGTATGCTAAAGTTCATTACGTTCGTCATAGTACAAACTTGAAGTTGGTCGTAGTTCAGATAATGGAGCAAATCAAAGGAGCAATGGTCTCAGAGGACGAAGGCGTTCGAATCCATCGGCACAAACAATGAGGGTCGAATCGATGGAGTACGACTCCAGGTGTTTTGAATCCATATAGTTCGACTCGATGTAGCCTTATAGTGAAGGAACGTTTCGAATCCATGAGCTCCACGTTACTTCGAACCGATCGGTATTCAACTCCTTCGAATCGATCTGGATGATATCACTTCGAATCGATCAACTCAATGCCATTTTCCTCCAAGTCGTCGATTCGGAGCCTTGCCCACAAGATCGATTCGAACCAGTCGTTCTAGGATCGATGCGAGGCAGCGGAAGACAACACTCTGATCGATTCGACTCGAAAAGCATCACTCCTCGACTCCATCGAGTCGACCCATTTCATTCAGATCTCGTCACTCCCCAGAATTTTCTAAGGCGAAGATAGTTCTATTTTCCTAATCTCGAATCGATCCCTCGAGTACCTGATTTAATTACGAGTGGAAGCGTGGACGAGCTTGATCGATTCGTAACCGGCACGTCAGTTATAACTCTGGAAAAACGATTCGAAGAAACAACTGAAGCAATGGTGAAAAGTAAAAAGTGAGAAGTGAATAGGACCCCGGTATATATAGGGGAAGTAGGACGATTCGCCTCCCGGTACGCTTGACCGGCTTCTACAGGTGAGAAAATCGAAACTAATCGATTCGTTGCAGCGAATTCGAATCCATTGTAACCCATTGCTTCGAATCCATCACAACACGGAGTCGTTCCACTGCTACGAATCCATTCCTTAGTGCGAATCCATCCGGTTTCGAACCTTT
Source organism: Allium fistulosum (assembly GCA_030737815.1). Lineage (NCBI taxonomy): Eukaryota > Viridiplantae > Streptophyta > Magnoliopsida > Asparagales > Amaryllidaceae > Allium > Allium fistulosum. The sequence continues at coordinate 412,418,327 of CM060907.1, read as the reverse complement.
TGCGACGTCGACTCCATTTATGCAAGTATCGATACAAAGCGTCATCGATTCGAAGAAACCGCCGAACATCCGATGGATTGAAGGTCTTATCGATTCGAAGCACGAGGTTCTTAGGGCCATCAATTCGACAGCCATCGATTCGAACCAACATAGCTTCGAATCCATCAAAGACCGCAGATGAAAAGGGACGAATCGTTTCGATATGAGAAATTGCTTGTCTACTCTCTATACCGATTCAGGAGAGGATCGATATGAGAGGATGATCATAAACAATCATAAAAGCAATATTTTAGCTCGAATCTCAAACCGGTCCAGGAGAGGACCGATGCAGAATTCGATAGCAAACCAAACTAACAACGACTTGCGATCATGCGACGTTAACCAAAGTCAAGATAATACACATATGCACATATCTCTGACTAGGGTTCGATCTTTGTCATTTACAGGAATCAAATGTTCATCTCGTCATAACTCGAAGAACTAACAGCCAGTTACAATTATATTGTTGTACAATTACAGCGATACAGAATGCAACTTTCGATAAAGCGTGTTGTAGCTATTCAATGAGAGACTGCAGCTTTTCAAAGCACGTCGTGTTTACACAAGACGTACTTTGGGGGGCAAATGTTATCCCGCCTTTTGGCAAGGCCATGACACCAAAAAGTTGACTGGAAAACTAAAGGCAGTTCGTCGTTAAAGTTCGTTATACGCAAGTTGGCCATGGATATCGATGAATTTTGTCGGATGTCCGGATCAGGCTACAATTGATAAGGCATGACAAGTAAAGCCATGCAAACCAACGTTCCAAATCTTAAGTCAATCCAAGTTCGCGCACTCAAGATATCATCGATGCAATTTGGAGTAAATAGTCATATGTTCGAATCCATAGAAGGAGCTTGCATTCGAATCCGTCTGGTGACCAGGCTTCGTATCCGCGTGACCATCTTTGTTCGACTCCATCGAACTTCTCTGCTTCGAATCGATGAGAAAGGAGCCTGCGTTCGAATCCATCAACCATATACTAGTTCGAATCCATCCTCGAGGCTTCGCTTCGGATCCATCAGCACCGAGCTCCAGTTCGAATCGATCGAAGGAAGGATCCTTCGAATCCATGCAGGCAGAGGAGCTCCGACTCCATTCCAAAGCACCAACATCTTCGATTCGAAGGAGGCCAATCTTCGACTCCAATACCTTCGAATCCATTCAGTTGTAGAGACTTTGACTCCCCTTCATAACTGTCTTCGAATCCACCCTGATGAAGCGAATTCGAATCGATCACCCATGACATACCCTGATCGATTCGAACTTACATCTCTTCGAATCCATTCCCTCGAAACCATCGAATCGAAGTAGCAGAGGTTATGGATACGACCCAGTAAAACCGGAGTAAGAGGCGGATCGATGCGAGAGACACGCGCCACGTCACAGCAAGCATCGAGTCGACCAAATGGATTCGAACTAAGATCGATTCGAAGTATCCATGTTCTCCAGAAATGCAACATTGAATCGATCATATCTCGAGTTCTACAAGTCCAAATGCCATGAAATTTTCACAGAAGCTTAAACACATGACAGAGAATGTCCACACCAAATTTCAGCTCGATTGGATGATTTCTTGATCGATTCGAACCAAGGGTCGAATCGATCCCAAAGTGGGCCCGGATCTCCAGATTTCGGCCATGTGGGCCCCCTGACATACCAGAACTGGTCTCCCCTCATTTTAGGTGAAATATCAGCCTCCTACACCTATAAATAGAGCCCCTGGTCATTCAGAAAAGGGGTCGGATAATTCTAAGTACTGAAGAGCGCCCAGATTCTGCCAGATCTACTCCAGAATACCACCGCTGCTTTAGATTGATACTTAGCATTTAAATTCAGTTGTATTACATTATAAACTACTGTAACCTTCAAGTATCGAGCAATAAAATCATCAAACTTCATAGTGGACATAGGCAAAACGCCGAACCACTCTAAATCGTTTGTCTTTGCAATTTACTTTCTGTTATTTGGAGTTTTTGTTAGATAATCCACAGTTTTAATTTTTATTCTTCACTTTTATCTCTTCAAAAACTTCCGAAGAGTGTTGTGCCCATTTTTGGTACAAACAATCGTTAACGACCTAATTACAACATACAGTGACTTAGTGAATTACATTCAAACGACTTAAAATTACATACAACACATAACAACAAAGTATCAATGACACACGACCTAAACATAACGACTTAACAATGCTCACGAGTTAAACCAGCTGCGACATAACATCCTCCGCGACTTAAAAGAATCAACGGCATAGAGTACAACGGCATAAGGAATCCACGGCTTCAAGCTTCAGCGAGCTAACCTAGGTCGTAACCCGCTTCTATGACCTAACCTAGGTCGTAACTCGCATGAACGATCCAACACATCAGGCTCTGGTTTGCTTAACTCGCTAGGTCGTTTCAGCGACCTATCCTTTAACTCGTTAGGTCGTACACGACCTAAATCACTTCCCTTAAGTCGTAGCCGACTTAAGCCTTGCGCATTCTCAACTCGTGGTTCTTCACTAGGTCGTTGCCGAGCTTCACTAAGTCGCTGGAGCGACTTAAAGGCATTATTAGGTCGGTCACGACTTATGGCTTCGTTAGGTCGGTCACGACTTAGTACTTCATTTTGTATCCCTTCCTCGCGAACTTCCTTGTTAGCTCTTATGTTCTTAGGTGGTAAATGACTCATTATTTCCGAACGACTTAAGGTTTCGTTAGGTCGGTCACGACCTAATACTTGGCCTGTATCAGGTTATAACAACCCTGATGGCTTTTGTGTTTCTGCCTTGACTTGTTGGCAAGTCATACATCTTGCAATATATTTGGCTACATCCGACTTCATTCCCTTCGACCAAAAATTTCTTTTTAAATTTTGATACATCTTTGTACTGACTGGGTGTATGGAGTACTTACTCCTATGATATTCATTCAATATTTCCTCCTTCAACTCCATGTTTTCTGGAACACATATTCTATCCTGGTTTCTTAAATAACCATTTTTATCAATATGGTAATTTGTCACTTCTTCCCCTTTTGATATGAGAATTTTCTTCTCCAATAAGTTTGTGTCTTGTTCTTGCATTTTTCCTACCTTCAAAATTAAATCTGATTGCAGGGACATTAAACTCAATTTTCCTTTACTCTTATCTCCTTCAACTGGTACCATTTGTACCTTACTACTTGCTTCAATTTCCAAGTCAGTGAGCATAGACAAATCTTTATATTCTTCCATCATCAACATAGCTATCTTAGCATGTTGTCTACTCAAGGCATCTGCAACTTTGTTTGCTTTACCTGGTGTATAGAGTATGTCTAGATCATAGGCAGCTAAGAACTCCACCAATCTATGTTGCCTCATGTTTAAATCTTTTTGTGAGAAGAGATATTTCAATGCCTTATGATCTGTGTACAAATTAAATTTGGCACCTAACAAATAATGTCTCCAAAGTTTCAGTGCATACACCACTACTGCTACCTCAATATCATGGGTTGCATATCTAGTTTCATGTGGTTTTAATTGTCTGGATGCATAGGCTATCACTTGGTCTTCCTACATCAACACAGCCCCTATGCCAGAGCCACTTGCATCAGTATACACAATAAATCCCTCATTTCCTTCAGGTACTTTCAACACTGGTGCATTACCTAAGGCTTCCTTTATCTTGATAAAAGCTCGTTCACATTTTTTAGTCCACACAAAGGCCTGATTCTTTCTAGTTAAATTGGTAACTAGTGATGATATTTTTGAAAAATCTTTTATAAATCTCCTATAATATCCTACCATCCCCATAAATGATCTTACTTCACTCACTGTGCTAGGCCTCTTCCATGCTTGAAAAGCTATTACTTTATTGGGGTTCACAGAAATTCATTTGGCAGAAATGACATGGCCAAGGAAATGTACTTCCTCTTTCCAAAATGCACATTTTGAAAATTTTGTCTTTAAATCTTTTTCCCTCAATCTAGACAAAACCAGATGCAAATGACTTTTATGTTCTTCCACTGTTTTGGAATAAATTAAAATGTCATCAATAAAAATCAGCACAAATTTGTCTAAATAATCTCTAAAGGTTCTATTCATTAAATCTACAAAGTATGAGGGGCATTTGTCAACCCAAATTGCGTAACCATAAACTCATATAAACCATATCTAGTATTAAATGCAGTGTACTTAACACTTGAGTCTTCAACCTTCATCTGATGAAACCCTGATGCTAAGTCTAATCTCGAAAATATCTTAGCTTCACTGAGTTGATCAAAGAGATCATATATCCTATGCAATGGGTATTTATTTTTGATGGTGGCCTTATTTAGTTCTCTGTAATCTGTACACATCCTCCAAGTACCATCCTGTTTCCTTACAAACACTACTGGAGCACCCCAGCATGAGTTACTTGGCCTTATAAACCCTTTACTTTCTAATTCCTCTAACTGATTTTTCAATTCTTTTAACTCACTTGGCCCCATTCTGGTAGGCTTCTTAATTATTGGGCTTGCTCCTGGTATGAGATTGATTTGAAACTCTACTAGTCTATGGTGTGGAACACCCTTAACCTCCCTAAACACACCCAAGTATTCATTGACTATGGTAATTTCTTCAATAGTAAGTTCACTGAAACCTTTTTCCAAGTCAATTAAATGATACAATTTCCTTCCCTTAGCTACTTCACGCAAAATTGTGATTCTCTGTCCTCTAAAGTTTTGCAATGATATGGTGAATGAATCTAAGTTAATTATGGCTTTAAATTGCCTTAACCAGTCTACCCCCAATATAACACCTATATTTGGGTAGTTTAAAACATATAAATTGGAAATAAAAGTATCTCCTCCTATGTTTAATTCCATATCTACACAAATCATATTTAAAACACTAGAATTCCCAGTGGACTTTGTATAATCAATGGAGTTTCAACCAATATGCAATTCAATTTTAGCATTTTAACTAGTTCGTAAGAAATCAAAGAGTGAGTTGCCCCAGTATCATATACTACTGCTATGGGTATGGTACAAATAAATAGTGTACCTTCCACTTGACTGTGATTTTCAACATTAATCTCCACTGTGGATTTGCCTTTGCCTTCCAAATTTGCAAATTTTCCTTGCTGTTTATACTCAGGACAGTTTCTCTTCATATGCCCCTCTTTCCCGCATAGATAACACTTGAAAGCTCCTCCTTTTAATTCTGGACATTTTGGTTTGATGTGTCCTTCCTTACCACAGTGGTGACACACAATTTTCTTCTTGGTTTCCTTAGCTTTGGTATCTCCGATGCCTTTGTTACTGGCCTCTTCTTTCTTCTTTTCATAAGGGTGATATCTCCCCTTACCCTTCTTAGTGTTATTATTCCTAAAATTTTTGAACTTCTCCCTCTCCTTGTCATGCTGCTCCAATTTCAAAGCCAAGTCTATTACTTGATCAAAAGTCCTATCAGCATAAGGTAACATGGCTCTGCTAAGTCCTGGGATCAAACCTTTAATGTACCTATCATTTTTGGATGCTTCATCTGCCACTAGCATTGCTCCATATTTGGATAACCCCTCAAACTTTTGAGTGTATTCAGTGACATTCAGAGTTCCTTGCCTGAGTCTAATAAATTCTTCGAGTAAAGTGGTCTTAGCTTATGCTGGTACAAATCTTGCCTCCAACATCTCCTAGAATTGATTCCAAGTGATTTCATTCTCATTTCTCCCTGTAATGATTACCTCCCACCAGCTTAAAGCTACTCCTTTCAGCTGTCTTGAAGCCACTTGCCTCTTCCTTTGATCATCAAGCTGCATGTCATTGAAAATCCTATCCAATGTTCTCAACCATGCTTGAATTTCCATCACATTCTCAGTCCCTTCAAAACTCTTACCTCCCAAGTTTGTATAAGCCTTTAATAGTTTTGAAAGTTCCTCATGTGGATTCTCAGGCCTATGCCCAATTCCATCCCTTAAAACCCTTACAAACTCTTGCATATCAAGCATTTGTGGTGCACTTGTTCCTGCATGATGTGATCCCCTTCCTACCATGGGTTCCTAACCAAGTTATGGGCAAATGGTATTAGTATACTGTGAATATTTTCTATAGTTAATATTTTCCTATCTAAATTATTTCATCCAATACAAACAGACATAATATATTTCTATAGTACTCAACAATCAATGGAACCTGTTAACGCTGAAAATCGAACGCTAACACCCCGGTGTGTGTAAAGAAAAAGTGAAAGCACCACCCGTTGGTACCGGAACTAGAAATAAGCAGAAAATAGCAGAAAAGTAAAGAGACAGCAATTTTATAGTGGTTCGGCTCAAAATTAAGCCTACGTCCACTTTATCTTCTTTATTGATGATTCGGTTACAACTCTTTACAATACACTTTGATTACAACACTTTAGACGAGTAGCTAGAACTTCGATGTAGAAGACTCTTTCGAATTCATGTTGAATATGTTTGATCTCCTCTTGAAGTTCTTTGAAGCATCTTCGGTGTTTGGAGTGTTTGAAGTGTCGGTTGAGTCGAGAGAACAGCAGAGTATAGGCGCTCCAGAAAATGATCCAAAAGTCCTCTTCAAGCTGGAGTTGGTGCAATATTTATAGGGAGTTTCTGGAGTTAGGTCGTAGGTTGTGAGCGACCTAGGGGAAGGTCGTAGGTCGTAGGTCGTGGGCGACCTAATAGGCATGGTTTACGGCTTAACAAGAGTGCACTGCATCACTTGATCATATCGCTAAGTCATAGGTCATGAGCGACCTAGGGGTCTCGGTTTTGCTTAGGTCACTAGCGACCTATAAAGACAGAATGCATGAGATCCTTCTTTGCTTCTAACACGCTAAGTTGCTAGGTCGCTTCCCTCTTACCTCGTTAGGTAGTTCAATGCTTGAACCGTTAGGTCGCTTGCCTGTTAACTCTTTAGGTCGTTATATGTTAGGTCGCTTTGAATTTTCGGCCTTGTTATTTCACTAAGTGGTTAGGTCGTTAGGTCGCGGAAACCTTAGGTAGTTAGGTTGCTAGGTTATATCGCATGGATCTGCTTTATGCGCTAGGTTGCTAGGTCGCATCTGTTAGCCCGTTCATTCTCTAGGTCGTTAGGTCGCTTATTTCTTTAGGTCGTGGGTCGTGGAATAGAGGAGTTAACATTTGCTCCTCAAAGTACACGCCTATGTCGTAGGTCGTGTGCTTCGATCTATCTGCTCTAGGTCGCGGGCTACCTAACAAATTAACTAAACCGTGTGCCGATTCACTTTCTTCTTTCCCTCCTATATAGTCCATTAACTCACTTCTTCCTCTTCACTTTATTACTCACTTCTGTCGCCATTACCGTACTCGAGCTTGCAGAATTCGCTTCTTCTCATCCTAATCGTCAACTCCGATCATCGAATTTAGGTAACTTTAAGCGCCTATTTTCCGTGTTTATCATCGATCCCCATAATCTTCTCCACACCATTTTCGTTGTCCCGTCACGAAAGCACACTTGGATTCATCTTCGATTTTTATCGAATCGCCGGCGATTGCTTCGAAGCTAATAAGCGCTTTGAATTCGAGAAGTTTAGTGGCGGTTCCTGGAGATTCAAAGGGGGAGATGATGCTATCGGGTTAATGGGTTTAATCATACTGCTTTAGGCGGCATAATGGTTGATGGACGCGTGGCGAGATGTAATTGAAGATTAGGGCAAAGCGGTTTTGGCGGGAAATAGCTTGGGATTGCTGAGTTATTTCATAAGCGACCTAGTGGATCGAACGACTTAAGAACCCTCGCGACCTAGTGAATGTTTGATGAAAGCTGAACGACTTACTAATTTGCGACCTAAGAAACCGAACGGCCTAAAAACCCTTGCGACCTAAGAGAAGCCGAACGACTTAACAAATTCAGCGACTTGACTCCTTGTGACATAAGTTTTAGGTCGCGGCCGAGCTAGTACTTAGACAGAAATGCGCTGCCTTGTCCTGAAGCATAACTTTAACTTGTAGGAGCATGAATAATGAACTTGTTGACTTGAACAGAATAACTTGGTGGAACTTCATCTTATGCTAAGTTGTTTAAGCTTGATTACTTGTAAAAATTTGACGAAACTCAATCTTGAATCTTCAATTTGAACTGCCGAGATGAACTATTTGAACTTCAACTGATTGAATTTCGCTGCACTCTTTCATAGATTATACTAACTTTAATTCTAATAACCTGTTAATCATAACATTTGCAGAAAAATGGGACGAATAAACTCATCATCGACCGCCCACATCGAGTGATGGATTAGATTAAAGAACTGATATTTTATTTAAGCAAAACAGCATGAATTTGGTTAAAGATGAAGTATTGCGATTCAACTGATTAAATGAAGTGTCAATGCAAAATTCATACAGTTACAACTTACACATTTCTAAATATCATCTGCATTGATACTACACTTAACTTTGGTTTAATAACAAGCTTTGATACTTTCTGAATTGACGTTCATCAATCAGTACTATTTCAAGTTCAATTTTATTTACTTGTCATTTCAGTTGTTTTGCACAACACTTCACACACTTTTAGGAAACGTGCACCTTCATATTTGAATGTCCAGTTCCTTGTGTAGAATGACTTCTCAACAAGAAGAGACAGTTGGGCAAGCTGAAGAAGTCTCCCCTATAGCTAATCTATTGGATTGTCCTCCAGAAAGAATTTCGACTACTTTGAATCATCGGGCGTTCAACCAACTATGTACACAGTTTGGTATTGCCGAAACGGACGCTTTGCTTCCCGGAGTAAACGATACTGATGACAGGCCACCTCTCGGTTTTGTCGCAGTTAATCGTCAGATGTGCTTGAGTGGAGCTATTCCGCCCTTCAATGATTTTCTTCGACAGCTTCTTCTTCGATTAACTATCTCTCCCTTTCAGCTGCATCCCAATGGATACGCCATCTTAATGGGATTGTGTGTATTGTTCAGGAGTACACTTGACCGTCTTCCGAGCTTCGAAGAGATTTGTTGCTTGTGCACTTTTGCGAAAAACAAAGATCACCCTTCTATCACACTTGTGAGGAGTGCTCGGAACCGTAGACTAATCATTGATCTTCCCGACAGTGCCCATGGATTCTTGAACCAATTCTTCTTCGTCCGTTGTCCTCCAGGATTCTACGCCATTTGGAGAGTAGGAAGTAAGAATGCTTATCTTCATTCTTTTCATTTCTGAGCTTTTCGAAGTTAAAGTTGTCAAATACTTAACTTCATTCTTTACTTTTGTAGCACTTCCTCATCCTTCTAGAGATCCTAGCCACAAGCCAACTTTTGAAAGACTGAGCGGTGTGGCGGTTGAGGAGAGAAGCATCAAATTCTTGCTGAAGGACGAATTTTTGCATCAATTCGGACTTTTACATTCCCCTTGATCCACTCAGCTTCATGATGCCCCCGGTTCCCAAACAGAGACGTCAGATGCCTCGATTTCTGCGAAGGAACTTGCACCGAGGGAACCTATTGCAGAGGCTTCATTGGTAAAATGTTCCACTCCCGCTGACGTTGCGGGGTCATCTGGCAAACTTACACTTTCTCCGGTTATCGAAGAGGAGGAAACTCCACAATGCCCCGAGAAGGCAGCAGATGAAGAAACTAAAAAAGAAAGTTCCGCTCGGCACGACGGTGAAGACATTTTTGGTGAGCTAAGTGACTTAATGGTGACTTCACGCGAGCTTTTTAAAGACGATACCGTCAACACTAAAGTTGCCTCTCCTGCGATCGAAGCGACATCCGCTTTACGACCGCTTTCTTTGACCCGAGAGTTGACTCCGGCCGCAAAATCTGATATCATTCCTAAGCCGAAGAGCGGTTTGTAGTTTGACGCGCATAGCTTGCACATCACACATACTTAGGATTTTTGGCACTTATACGCACTTAGCTCCCTTTTCCTAGAGATTTCTAAATTCTATCTCTTTTTCATTTTCAGATTCTTCAATGGGGCGCAGTAGTTCATATTATGATGACTTCCGGCGCTATGGAGGGCGTGACACTTATGACCACAAACGCTATCTCTCTGTCCATAGGGAAACCGATGAAGAAAGAGCTGCTAGAAAAGCTCGTGAAAGGCGGGACTATGAGGAGCGCCACAGGAGAGGAGATGAACGACATGATTCATCCTAAAGAGATGATGACTTTCAAAAAAGAAAATCTTATGATGATAAAGGGAAGAGTCACGCCGTCGGTGATCTAAGCAAATGAGCCAAACTTAGTGACGCGTCTGCAATTTCTAAAAAGCCTGATGCTCCTATCTCTATAGAAATTCCATCTGGTTCTCCTGCTCCCAAGAAAGCTGATATTCAGACAATCATTAGAAAGCCTCGATATCAGGTTGAACAAGGCCCGGCAACTCTCCAAAGCCGGTTTCCGCACTGGTGCTTAAAGGGAGTTCGTTTTGATCTCGATTTGGTCCCCATCGATAAACAAGTTATGTTACGAAATCTTGATGCCGTTAAACTTGATATCGAGAGAATGTTGGGATGGCAAAAGCTTGTTGATGAACTTCAAAGAGTAAATCGCGCCAACATCGAAGCTATGTTGACTATGGAAAATGACAAGTCTGAATGGCAAAAAATTTTCGAACAGCACGACGCTGAAATGAAGAGCATTGCCGATGACTACGAGAGACTTGAGGCCGAAGTTGAGAAACTAAAGAATGAGCTTGCCACTTCTTCCACTTCCTACACACAAAAGGAAGAGATGCTCCAGAAGCAAGTTCGAGATGCTCATGCTGCTCAGCGAGATGCTGAAGCCAAACCTGAAGCAGAGCAGCATGTTGTTGAAAAATACCGCAATGACACCGTCCAGCTGCGGGAAAAAGTCAACTCTCAAGATTTGGAAATTATAAGGCTGCAAGCTTAGTTATTGAAGACCGAAAAAGAGCGCGATGAGGCCATCGCCGGAAAGGAAGCGGCTGAGCACTCGCACGAAGCGACGAAGGCCAATATTAGCTCAACTTTATTTGATTTTTATCTTCATAGTGTTTTAGGGCGCGGAAGCCTCTCATTCTTGGGCCCGAAGTATGAGATCACCTTGGCTGAAGTGTGGGAGGCCGCAGTTGATATGCTCGGAGGTGCTGGCTATGATGAGGCAGAGCTTGAGGCATATTATTTCGATGATGAAACTTGTGCCGCTCTTGCCAGAGGAAAGGAGCAACTTGCTAGAGCGAGAGCTGAAGCAGCGGTAGGGGAGCATCCGTGACAGAAAGTATCTCCGACTGCCCCTGCCCATACTTCGACTTCGGCCGACGTTGATATCATAGGCTCCAGTCCCCGTTCTTTGTCTCCTGCTAAAGCCGAAATCGAGATTACAACTGCACAGGGTGGAGACAAAGGTGAAGAAAGCGCCGAAGCACAAGCCTATGAGATTGACATTATAAAGCCAACTTCTTCAGGTAACTTTAACGTTGAACTAAGTCAAGCGGATTACTCGTTTGCTTCACCTGAGCTTGATGAATTTCTGGCTTATTACTTAAGTCCTGATGAGCCAATATCTTCTCTTTTTTCGGAGAATACTGATTTTAACTTCTTTTCTTCTGTAGCGGAAATTCTGAGCGCTGCGCAAACTTCTCCCCTTTCAGCTGTTCGTCCTCTGTCCCATCAAATCACTCCCGCTTCTTAGCCAGGGTCGTAGGAAGAGCAAATAGAAGCCCTTCGAGGCTTGGATGATCCACCTGCTTCGTAAGAGCAGAAGGCCGAGGAACTTGGAGAAGGTGAAAAGACACTGGAGCAAACTCATGATGATGACACGAAGCTATCTGAGCTAATTACTCCGGCAGTGAGTCTTCTTCAAAGAAGAAGAGGAAGCGCGCAATTACGAAGAAGAGGAGGAAAAGCACTTCTGCCACTGGAGAGGAAGCAGAAGTTGACCCAGCCATACCTCCTTCTCCTTCTTCCCCGACCTGTCAATGCCGGCTTAAGAAATTAATTATCAAGCCGGGCAAGAGCTCCAAAGGTAGCGGGAAGAAGGAGTGATGAACTGACTTCATGCTTATTGTTTTGCTTTTTGTATGTACTGACCGGAGATTGTGCGGATACCGGCCTCCGCTTGAAACCTGCATATGTACAAAAATTTGATAGTATGGAATAAAAATGACACTTTTTACTTGTACAATTTCTTGTCAGTATATGTGTGAATGCATTTATTCCTTGTTTTTGCACAAGTTTCTTTGTATGATATTGCAGTGAGCTAGTGGTATGTTGTTTAGGCGTTGCTTTTGTTAATGTAGCTATTCATATTGCCCCCATACCACGGCTCATTGTAATATTCATCATTCAGAGGTGACTTGTATTCTTATTTTAAAGAATAATTGTTCCATTTTTGAGGAAGTATTATTTTACTTTAATAGAATGCGCCTCGTTTTGGAGAAGTTTTTACGCTTCAACTTTCGGAGATGGTCACTTTTTATTTTTGAAAAGTGGATTCTCCTACGCAGTAAAGCGGGCCTCTGAAGAGGGTTTTACAATTTTTTTTTGTTGTGCCTCGTTGGAGGGCTTTTTTGTTCTGCTCGCTTGAAATTACTTCCTCAAAGTTGAATGGAACCACAGGGCGGACGCAAGTTACTTGATTGGATGTTTGTTTGCACAAGCGATCACAGCCAATTAACAAGGGCCCTGTGCCTTCATGTTGTGAAGGTGCTCCTCCAGTGGTTCCGTCAACTTTGTTATTTGAGAAGAGAATTTTATTCTGGGACGTGCCTTCGAAGAGGTCTTGTGCCTCCGGAGAGGTCTTGTGTGCCTTGGGGAAGGTCTTCTACCTCCGAAGAGGGCAATGTGTGCCTTTGGTGAAGGCTTGTGCCTCTGAAGAGGGCTTGTGGTGCCTCGGGAGAGGTCTTATGCCTCCGGAGAGGTCTTGTGCCTCCGGGGAGGTCTTTATTTGATTGCCTGGAAGTTACTTTCTCACAGTTAAATGGATCCACGGGGCGGACGCAAGTTACTTAATTGGATGTTCGTTCGCACAAACGATCGCAACTAGTTAACAAAGGCCTTGTGCCTTCCACTTGGGAAGGTGCCCCTCCGGTGGTTCCACCAACCTTTTTGTTGAGAAGAGCACTTCAATTTTTTGGCGTGCCTCCGAAGAGGTCTTGTGCCTCCGGAGAGGTCTTGTGTCTCCGTAGAGGTCTTGTGCCTCCGAAGAGGGCTTTTGTTGATTGGCTTGCCAGGAAGGTTGTGTCTCTCGGTTTAGTGGGTCCACGGGGCAGACGCCAGCTATCCAACTGGATGTTTGTTTGCATAAACGATCACAGTTAATTAGCAAGAGCCTGGTGCCTTCGTTTTGGAGAAGATGCCCCTCTGGTGGTTCCACCAACCTTTTTGGAGAAGACTCCTTTTTGGCTGCTTTTGTGTCCGCTCGCCCACGTCTTTTCGTCATCTGCTCATCAATGGTTCCCTGTTATCGCTTCCAAGTTCGTGTTCCTTTCTTTTGCAAGTGGTTTGCTTCATTTGAAGAAGTGTATTTCACTGTTAAGTGATTCCACGGGGTAGGCGCAAGTTATCTAATCAGATGTCTGTTTATACAGACGATCGTAATTAATTAACAAGGGCCCGGTTTCTTTGTTTTGGGAAGGTGTCCCTTCGGTGGAATCATTAACTTTTTGCATGAAATCCATCTTATGCAGGATTTGAATCTGGAACTTTTATGACTTGAAATTTGTTTATTGAGTGATTTACAGGGTTCACTTGGCCTTGTGATGGGTAAGCTTTGTTTTAACGGCCTGCAATATTAAGTCGACATTTTAGCAATACATTTAGAGTATTTACACATCGAAATGAAACAGGCATTTTATAATAATAAAGAACACAAAATTTATAGTGGTTCGGCCAAGAATTGGGCCTACATCCACTTTATAGCTCTTTTATTGATTATCACTGATTTTACAATGGTTTACAATACAACTGACACATCCATAATCATTTTACAATTTCATGCAGAGCTTTTTAAGTAAAATATGGACGCAAATGGTTGCTTTTCCAGGCTCTCGGGATTGGATCTCCTTCGACAGTTGTGAGTTTGAAGGTGCCATCAAGAAGTTTATTACCTATGACATATGGTCCTTCCCAATTCGGTCCCAACACTCCAGTTGCTGTCATGATCCTTTTCAAGACTAAGTCCCCGATCTCAAAGCTTCGTTGACAAACTTAAGAGTTGAAGTGCCTGGCTAACCTTTGCTGATAGGCCGCAACTCTGAGCCTAGCTTCTTCCCTTCTTTCATCAAGAAAGTCAAGTGCTTCGAGTTGTAATTTTTCGTTTTCAGTCTAGTTGAAATGAATTCTCCTGTGTGAAGGGATTTCTAGTTCTACTGGAATCATCGCCTCTGATTCTTATGCCAATGAGAATGGAGTGTGCCCAGTCGCAGTTTTATGGGTTGTTCTGTATGCCCATAGTGCTAGTGGTAGCTTATCAACCCATCCACCTTTTGCTTTTTCAAGCTGCTTTTTGATGGTTGACTTGATAATTTTGTTTACTGCCTCCACTTGCCCGTTTGCCTGCGGGTGAGCCACCGCTGAGAAGTTTTTTCGGATTTTGAATCGCTTGCAAAAGTCCTGGAACTCTTCGCTTTCGAATTGAGTACCGTTGTCTGTGATTATCTTATGCGGCACACCATACCTGCAAATGATATTTTTAGTCACAAAATTTATCATCTTTTTAGAGATAATAGTAGCCAAAGGTTCAGCTTCAGCCCATTTAGTGAAATAATCAACAGCAACAATATCATATTTGATTCCCAACTTGGCAATTGGTAAAGGTCCGATTAGATCTATCCCCCAAATGGCGAATGGCCATGGACTGACCATCTGTGTTAGTTCAGTGGAAGGTGCTCTTGGGATTTTTGCAAACCTCTGGCACTTGTCGCATTTTTGGGAGTAGATAGCAGCATCTCGATTAATATCTGGCCAAAAATACCCATACCGGAGAATTTTCTTGGCAAGAGTTTGGCCACCTGAATGATCCCCACATTCTCCTCCATGCACCTCTGCTAAAATTGTCTTGGCTTCTTCCTTGGTTACACATCGGAGTAATGGCATTGAGAATCCCCGCCTATATAATCGGCCGTCTTGAATTACATATCTCAATGCTTTTCTTAACAGCTTTCGGCGTTCTTTAGAATTTTTCGACAGGGAGCCGTTGAGTAGATATTCTTTGATCGGGGTCATCCATGACTCTTGTTCTTGAGATACAGCCATGATCCAGTCGATATCCATCTCATCAGTGCTTGGAGCTGACAAGACCTCCACAGGAACCAATCCCAATAATTGAGCTTCTCCGGAACTTGAATACTTTGTGAGAGAATCTGCCTTCATATTTTCTTCTCGAGGTATGTGGCTTATCGAATAGTGATCGAAATCATCGAGAAGCTCACAAGCCTTTGACAAGTAAGCAAGCAGATTTCCTCCTTTAGCTTGAAACTCCTTCTTGACTTGACATACAATAAGTTGAGAATCACTGAAGATCTGCAATGCTTTGATGTTCAGTTCTTTTGCAATCTTTAATCCAGCAATTAGAGCTTCATATTCTGCTTCATTATTTGTAGAAGGAAATTCCAATCTCAATGCGTAACATAATGATCGCCCTTCAGGGGTTTCAAGCACAACCCTAGCTCCGGAACAGTAATCATTTCTTGCGCCATCAACATATAACTTCCATCTGGTTGGGATGTCAAGTGTAACCTCTTCCTCACTGTCACCCTTATATGTGTACTCTGCAATGAAATCTGCTAAAGCTTGTCCATTGATTGCTCTTCGGGGATGGTAAGCGATATCATATTGGCTAAGTTCAATATTCCACTTCAGAAGACGGCCCGAAGTTTCAGGGCGAAATAGGACTTGCTTTAGGGGCTGATCAGTGAGAACTTTGATAGGGTGAGCTTGAAAATATGGCCTCAACTTTCTGGAAGCAATCAGTAGACAATAGGCGAGCTTTTCTAGCTTTGAATAATTCATTTCTGCCCCAGTGAATCTTTTGCTGATATAGTAGACCGGGCGCTGAACTTTCGCATCTTCCCGCACTAATGCTGCACTCAGGGCATGAGACGAAACTGCTAAGTACATGAAAAGATCTTCGCCATTATTGGGCTTGGAAAGTATTGGAGGCGCTTCCATGTGACATATTAGTTCATCAAAAGCTTTCTGGCATTCAGGAGTCCATTCGAAGTTGTTCTTTCCTTTCTTTAGAGCGTCAAAGAAGGGGATGCATTTATCAGTGGCTTTGGAAATAAACCGACTTAAAGCAGCAACTTTCCCATTGAGGCTCTGCAGTTCCTTCTTTGTCCTAGGGGCTTTGACTTCTCTCAGAGCAGTAATTTGAGCAGGATTAGCTTCAATGCCCCTAGCGCTTACGATAAATCCCAAGAATTTCCCGGACTCTACTCCGAATGAACATTTCAAAGGATTGAGCTTCATTCCATACTTCCGGAGAATTGCGAACATTTCTCCTAAGTGATCCATATGGTCAACTGCTTTCTTTGATTTCACCAACATATCATCAACATAGACTTCCATAGTTTTCCCAAGCTGTGATTTGAACATTGCATTAACAAGCCTTTGATATGTTGCCCCTGCATTCTTCAGTCCGAAGGGCATGACTTTGTAGCAGTAAAGACCAACATCGGTGATGAAGCTCATATCCTCCTGATCCGGCTCATGCATCATAATATGGTTATACCCGGAGTAAGCATCCATAAAAGACAACAATTCGTGCCCGGCTGTTCCATCTACCAGTTGATCAATCCTCGGCAACGGGAAGCAGTCTTTGGGGTAAGCTTTGTTTAAATCTGAAAAATCGATGCATACTCTCCACTTTCCATTTGCTTTTTTAACTAGTACGGGATTTGAAACCCAATTTGGATAGGTGGACTCTTTGATGAAGCCATTCTACATGAGCCGATCTACTTCTTCCTTTAGCGCTGCTGACCTCTCTGGACCCTGGGTTCTTCTTTTCTGCTTCACGGGTGTAAACTTCGGATCAATATTTAAATTATGCACAGCAATCTCTGGAGATATTCCACACATATCGGCATGACTCGAGGCAAATACATCCAGATTTGCTTTCAAAAATGATATCAGCATATTTTGAACCGCCACACTGAGTTGTGAACCCACATTTAGCACTTTGTTTGGGTCTTTAAAGTCAACGGGTACGGGTATCGTTATTTCCACTGGCACCACTCTATTCTCCACTGCACTGGCCTTTCTTGGGTCCATTTCTTTCCTTGCACCACTATGCTTGCCAGTGCAGGGGCCACCCTGTACTTGCTATAAGGTTGGCTCTTTGATGCGGAGCGGGGCTGCCGCATCTTTTCCCATCTCTCTCTTCCTTGCCTCTCGAAGTTCTATCAGATAACATTCCCGCCCAGCATTTTGATCCCCTTTAATGACACCAACACCATTATCTATGGGAAATTTCATAGTTAGGCACCACGGGGCGAGAATGGCTTTGAATGCAGCTAGAGTTGGTCGGCCCAGGAAGGCATTGTAGGCAGAAAATCCGTCAACAATTACAAAAGTCTGTTTCCGAATCACCTTTTTCTGTCCCTCTCCATGTTCCACAAACAAGTCGACAGTTCCAATTGGCTGCTGTGGTTCCCCAGTAAACCCAACAAACTACTGCGATGAAGCCTGAACATCAATCATTGGAATCTTCATTTGATCAAATGTCTTCTTGAAGAGTATATTGCAATAGGCGCCGCAATCAACAAGCACCCGTCTTACTATTGCTGGCCCAATTCCTGCAGAAATGACCAAGGGATCCATGGTTGGAGCTTCAATACCCATAGAATCCCTAGCTTTGAACACAATGTCATCATTAGAACTTCCCTGCTGTTTCAGGGGTGCAACGTCTTCTAAAACAAAAACATCTTCTTCCGCTGGGGTATATTTCAAAGCACGAGCGTATCTTTCCATCTCACCTCAGCTTCTGCCCGCTGGGTGTGGGCCTCTTGTAATCACATTGATAATAGGCCTTTCAAATTCATGTGCGGTAGTGCCCTCACCCGAGCCAGATGGGTGAGTAGGGGGTTGCTGCCCCTGAGCAGACGAAGTTGGGTCATTTCTGTTCCTCTTAACATATTGTTGCAGCTTGTTTTGTCTTAACAATTCTTCAATCAAGCTCTTCAAATGACGACATTCGTTGGTATCATGGCCGGGTTGGTTATGAAATCAACAGAATTTTCCATTTCGCATAGCATTCTTTCCAGGCTTTATCTCAGCTGGTTTAGGATACTCCACGGCATCTTTGATGGCAAAGAAGATATTCTCCGGAGTGTCGGTTAAGGGGGTGAAATCTGAGGGTTTAAAGAAGCGAGGTTTCTTTATATCCTTTTGTTTCTTCCCATCATTATTCTCCCTCTTCTGACCTCCGGAATCTTTCTTAGCTGAAGCAGCAATGTTATTCTCCACTCCGATCGCCACTACTTTCACTGGTGCAGGAAGATTTTCCAAGCGCATGAACTCGTTAGCTTTCTTATAAAATTTCTCAAGGGAATTTGGCTCCTTCATTTTCAGCCATTTTCCAAATTCACATGACTTATCAATAGCTCGCATCAGATAAGTCAAAACCATCTGTGGCTCTGCGTTGTCGACTTCAGCCGGAGCTATATTGAAGCGATTCAAGAAGGACTTGATAGACTCTCCCGGATTTAGCTCAAGGCTGGACAATGACATTATGTCTTTTTCCTTTGAAGCGTATAGTCTGAATTGTTCTTTAAACTTCCAGGTTAAATCGGAGAACTGGTCTACAGATCGGGCAGGCAGCTTTGTAAACCAGAGTAGTGCCACCCCTTCCAAGTACACCGGAAAGTACCGGCATTTAATTTCATCCGTTGCCCTGGAACCCGTCATGTGCCAGTCGTATTTGTACAAAAATTGATTAGGGTCGCTTGTCCCCCGGTAAGCTGGAATGGTAGGAGGAACAAACTGCCTTGGAAATTCAGCTTTTAGAATTTTCTCAGTGAACGGAGTCTTACTTGGAGCAAACCCCCAGTCGTTCTCATCTTCATTTCTTTGCATGCTCTCTTTCATGATCTGTCGTATAATTTCCGAGAGGTATTCCTCGTTGTTCAGAGGCTCTGTGGGGCAGACATCAGCCATTTTCTCGGAAGTTTGCTTAAACAAACGTTTGTGGAGAGTTGGTTGTGGCCTTGTCACTCCGGCTTGGGGAGGTGCCCCTTCGGCAGTGCCAGTTGCCCTTTGAGGAATGTTTCTCCCTTCAGAGTTGTGAACAGCATAAGCAAAATTTTCCTCATTATTCGCTGGTTGACGGTTAGCTCCGAGCGTAGCATTCAACCTTTCTAGCATTAAGGTGTTCTGGGTTTCAATTTGATGATATAACCCAGACATAGCAGCATCTAACTCCGCTCGTGTCACTCCAATGCTTGGAGCTGCTTGACTTGATGAAGGAGAAGTAGCGGTGTTATCATGAGTATTGACGGATCTGGTAGACTTGCGCTTTCTTCCGGGAGCCATTATTTCCGACAAACTTCTGGTTTTCAAAGAAACTTTTTCCACAAACTCTTGTGAAGCAATGATGACAATATTCCTGAGTTGGGTTCTCAGTGAAAGCACCAAAATGTTAACGCTGAAAATTGAATGCTAACACCCCGGTGTGTGTAAAGAAAAAGTGAAAGCACCACCCGTTGGTACGGGAAGTAGAAATAAGCAGAAAATAGCAGAAAAGTAAAGAGACATCAATTTTGTAGTGGTTCGGCTCAAAATTAAGCCTACGTCCACTTTATCTTCTTTATTGATTATTCGGTTACAACTCTTTACAATACACTTTGATTACAACACTTTAGACGAGTAGCTAGAACTTTGATGTAGAAGACTCTTTCGAATTCATGTTGAATATGTTTGATCTCCTCTTGAAGTTCTTTGAAGCGTCCTCGGTGTTTGGAGTGTTTGAAGTGTCGGTTGATTCGAGAGAACAACAGAGTATAGGCGCTCCAGAAAATGATCCAAAAGTCCTCTTCAAGCTGGAGTTGGTGCAGTATTTATAGGGAGTTTCTGGAGTTAGGTCGTAGGTCGTGAGCGACCTAGGGGAAGGTCGTAGGTCGTAGGTCGTGGGCGACCTAATAGGCATGGTTTACAGCTTAACAAGAGTGCACTGCATCACTTGATCATATCGCTAAGTCATAGGTCGTGAGTGACCTAGGGGTCTCGGTTTTGCTTAGGTCGCTAGCGACCTATAAAGACATAATGCATGCGATCCTTCTTTGCTTCTAACACGCTAAGTCGCTAGGTCGCTCCCCTCTTACCTTGTTAGGTCGTTGAATGCTTGAACCGTTAGGTCGCTTGCCTTTAGAACCAGTTAGGTCGCTTGCCTGTTAACTCTTTAGGTCGTTATATGTTAGGTCGCTTTGAATCTTCGGCCTTGTTATTTCACTAAGTGGTTAGGTCGTTAGGTCGCGGAAACCTTTAGGTAGTTAGGTCGCTAGGTTATATCGCATGGATCTGCTTTATGCGCTAGGTTGTTAGGTCGCATCTATTAGCCCGTTTATTCTCTAGGACGTTACGTCGCTTATTTCTTTAGGTCGTGGGTCGTGGAATAGAGGAGTTAACACAACCATTTTCTCTGATACCAAATGAAATGACCCTCTTTTTATACCTTAATTTGTAAGGAATTTTTTTTTCTGACATAGAGATATATACATATATTTATTATCATATATATATATATATATATATATTTCTGAAGCCTAGAGTCATTTTTCCTTTCATCAAATAAACAATTTATCCAGGATCAAAATTTCTACAAATATAAATATATCAAATCATAAAGATATGCACATACGTATGAAGATGCATGTGTCCCTCTTGTTTAAATAAGAGTTATGGTAACCAAGAGGATAATTTGATTGATTAAATTTAATCAATCCACCCATAGTGCAATTTAATTCATACAACAAAATTCCATCCATATGTTTACTTGTAAGATTTTAACTCTTGATTTCTTGCTGGATTCTCTTTGAAGGGTAATTCCTAGAAACAAATAAATTGTGTTATGATCACATATAAATGTTTGGTGTAGTGCTTATGTCATGAAAATGATATGAGTTTATATCATTTTCTATGTTTGATTTTCTATATAATCTGCCTTAGATACAAACTCTTTTCTGGAATTTTTTTAAGTGAGATATCATGTTCCTAAAGCTTAATTCTTTGATGTCATGATGCTATGCTAAATGAAATGCAAAGGTAACTGATGTGCAAATATTCGAACAAAATATGTTTAAACATGCATATATACAAACTATCATGTACATGGCTTTCAACTCCTATAGATATAGATTCTTCCTTTATTCAAGAATGAGCTATAAAACATTTGCATAGTACAAATTGCATTATGAAAACATGTAGACACATAATACATTTTCCCTATGCCTTTAAATTCTTATATGCAAATGTCATGATGAAAGAATAAACCATATTGTTTATTGAGACTATGCAGATCAAAATTACTTGTGTGTTTCTGTCTTCCCTTTAATAAAAGAAATGCAATGGCACCATTATTGATCAAATATTATAGTATTACTTATTCTTCATAATGGGGAGATATCTTTTACCCACCTGAAATCATGCCATTTGCATTTAGTTTAAACCCAGAATCCTACCCTCCCCGGCTCAAGTTTGTGGAGAGAAAAGAGGTTTTATCATTTTGGTTATTTTCAGAAATTTGCTTTTCCGGAAAATGCTTTTTCTCTTATCTAATGTCATGCTAAAGGTGTGACTTGATTTCCATTATTTTATCATATATATATATATATATATGCCATGGGTTCTTCCTAATTCTGCCTATACAAAACATATCATTGGTTTATCTTACTTTTCTATTTTTATCTTTTACTTAAATAGCATGTGCTTCCCTTATTTATTTATAAAAGGATTGCTCCTTTTATATCTTCATTCTTGCTTTCTGCCTATAGTTAAAATACATTTGTGTATTTTTATTTTACTGATTTGAACACTTGCATTTGATTAGCATACATATATGTATATATATGTCTTACAGAAATAATTAATACATATATATGCCTATACATTATTTTTACTGAACACATATGCACATATACACTCAAATACAACCAGTAGCATCCATATATATTTATGCATATAGCTTTTAAGGATTTAATCTATTTATCTGTATATATATATATTCATACACATCAACATATGTTCATTCATATCAGGAAATAAGCTTCTATTCATGTGTATTTCTTGTGCACACATGTACACATATAGCTACACAATATCTAGCCATATCAATTCCTTTTCAAAATTAGTTTAAAAATTATTTTAAACTTATTTATATTTTCAAAATAAATTCCTAAAATCTTTGGTCATTACATCAAAGAAGTAGCCACTATACTTGTTCAGCGAAGTTTAGCTTAGGTCATGTAGCTACTTTTTACTTATTTATTTTTGTAGTCAACTTAAATAGAATTTTGACTCCGAGTTTCGGAGGAGTGGTTGTATAACCCCATTTTGGATTAGTGAATAAAGTTTAGTTTCTTTGCCTTTCAAATGATTCCTGCTTTTAGCTATTTGTATAATTGTGGATGAAACTTAAACTCTCGTGAGTTACATGAATTTCAAATCCACCTTCACATTGCTCGGATATTCTTTGGGATTAGACATCTCTTGTTTCACATTTTTGGTACTTAGAACATTTTTTAATCCGCGTTCTGGGGACTTAGAGTAATCCGGTCCGCATTCAGAGGACTCGGAGTTTCAAGTCATTTATACTCTAGTCCGCGCTCTGGGGACTAAGAGTACTCCGGTCCGCATTCAGGGGACTTAGAGATTCAAGTCGTTTATACTCTAGTCCGCGCTCCGAGGACCTAGAGTACTCCGATCCGCATTAATGGGACTCGGAGATTCAAGTCGTTTATACTCTAGTCCGCGCTCCGAGGACCTAGAGTACTCCGATCCGCATTCAGAGGACCCGGAGATTCAAGTCGTTTATACTCTAGTCCGTGCTACGGGGACTTAGAGTACTCCGATCCGCATTCAGGGGGCTCGGAGATTCAAGTCGTTTATACTCTAGTCCATGCTCCGGGGACTTAGAGTACTCCGGTCCGTATTCAGGGGACTTGGAGATTAAAGTCGTTTATACCCTAGTCCACGCTCCGGGGACTTAGATTACTCCGATCTGCAATCAGGGGACCCGAAGATTCAAGTCGTTTATACTCTAGACCGCGCTCCGGGGACTTATAGTACTCCGATCCGCATTCAGGGGACTCGGAGATTCAAGTCGTTTATACTCTAGTCCGCGCTCCGGGGACTTAGAGTACTCAGGTGTGCATTCATGTGACTCGGAGATTCAAGTCATTTATACTCTAGTCCGCGCTCCGGGGACTTAGAGTACTCCGATCCGCATTCAGGGGACTCAGAGATTCAAGTCGTTTATACTCTAGTCCGCGCTCCAAGGACTTAGAGTACTCCGGTCCTCATTCAGGGGACTCGAAGATTCAAGTCGTTTATACTCTAGTCCGCGCTCCCGAGACTTAGAGTACTCCGGTCCGCATTCAGGGGACTCGGAGATTCAAGTCGTTTGTACTCTAGTCCACTCTCCGGGGACTTAAAATACTCCGGTCCGCATTCAGGGGACTCGGAGAATCGAGTCGTTTATGCGAGTTCATACGTTAGGTAGAATAATGCAACTTCAGTTATTTGTCACCTGACTATAAACTTCAAAAACATCAATAATTCATAGAAAG
Organism: Allium fistulosum; assembly: GCA_030737815.1. Classification (NCBI taxonomy): domain Eukaryota; kingdom Viridiplantae; phylum Streptophyta; class Magnoliopsida; order Asparagales; family Amaryllidaceae; genus Allium; species Allium fistulosum. The sequence continues at coordinate 412,394,623 of CM060907.1, read as the reverse complement.
GATGGCTTCAAGCCTTTATTAATGAATACAAACTAAGTCTTCCGATTACATGCTAAAAAGGAAACTAAGAATCAATGGAATAAAAATATACGGGAAACAATTGCACCTAAAACAGGAAAGAAACATGCTAAATATAATAACGTCGCAAATGTTCACTGTTCCATGCTCGAGGGATGTCACGCCATCATCGGTCGCTAGCTTGAAAGTTCCCTCTCCATGCTTCCGTTCAATGACATATGGACCTTCCCAGTTGGGATTCATACGTGATGGTACTAGGAAAACTCGTTTCAAAATGAGATCACCCACATCAAAGATTCTTGGGCGGACTTTGTCGTCGTAATATCGCTTGACTCGGTGTGCCTATATGCTGCCGCCCTTAATTCAGCTTCTTCACGTTTTTCATCGATGCAGTCCAGTGATTCCAACAAGAGATCATGATTCGTCTTAGGATCATAATATGTCACTCGATGCGATGGAACTTCAAGCTCCACGGGTATAACAGCTTCCGAGCCGTATGCCAATACGAATGGAGTGTGGCCAGTCGCGGACTTGTGGGTCATTTTATAAGCCCATAGCGCTGTCGGGAGTTCATCTACCCACTTGCCTCCAGCCTTTTCCAAACACTTCTTCAATATGGACTTGATTATTTTGTTCACGGCCTCAACTTGCCCACTATCCTTCGGATGAGCAACGGCGGCAAACTTTTTCTCAAAGCCGTACTTTAAACAGAAATCTTTGAATTCTCTACTTTTAAACTGAGTTCCGTTGTCTGTAATGATTGTTCGCGGGAGGCCAAAGCGGCATATAATGTTTCATACAACGAAATTAATGGCCTTCGAGGAGGTGATTGTGGCCAAAGGCTCTACCTCGGCCCATTTCGTGAAGTAGTCGACCGCAACTATCGCGTATTTTGCACCACCTTTGGATATATGCAAAGAACCGATTATGTCGATTCCCCAGATTGCAAACGGCCATGGACTAACCATTTGCATGAGTTCCGTCGGTGGAGGTCTCGGGATTTTTGTGTATCTTTGACACTTGTCACATTTTCTTACATAGTCTGCAACATCCCGATTTATAGTTGGCCAATAGAATCTGTAGCGGAGGATCTTTTTTGCTAGCGTCTGCCCCCCAACATGATCGTTACATTCTCCTTTGTGAACTTCCTCCAAGACTCGCTTTGTTTCGTCACAGGTGATGCACTATAGTAAGGGAACCGAGAACCCCCTCCGATACATTACTTCTCCCTGCATCACATATCGCGCGGCTTTGCGAATGACCTTTCGCTTCTTTTTTTCGGGCAGAGTCCCGTTTAGCAAGTATTTTTTGAACGGAGTTATCCACGACTCCTTCTCGATTTCCGTTTCCAATGCAAAATCGACTTCCATCATATCTATGCTTGGAGCATGTAAGGTTTCGATGGGAACTAATCCCATTTGCTGTGCATCACCAGTGCTTGCGAATTTGACCAATGAGTCGGCTTCCTTGTTCTGTTCACGCGGGACATGCGAAATGTCATAATGTTCGAAGTTTGCCAATAGTTCTTGAAACAGTGCAAGGTATGGAGCAAGCTTTTGTCCCCTTGCTTGGTAGTCTCCCAGCACTTGGTACACCACCAGCTGTCAGTCACAAAAGATTTCAACTTATTTTACGCCGAGTTCTCCAACGAGCTTTAAACCAGCAATCAATGCTTCATATTCTACTTCATTATTCATAGCCGGGAAGTTGAGCTTCAAAGCGTAACAAATCAATCGATTTTCCGGAGTCACAAGGACTACACCAGCCCCGGAGCAACGGTCGTTAGATGCCCCATCGGTGTACAGTTTCCATTGAATGGGAGGAATGACACTATGACCATTTGGTTCGTCTGGCACAGTAAACTCAGCGATGAAATCTGCTAATGCTTGCCCTTGTATGGCTCTTCGCGGTAGGTAGGTAATATCGAACTGACTCAATTCGATATTCCATTTTAACATCCTTCCAGAAGTTTCTGGTGGTTGGAGTACTTGTCGCAAAGGCTGATCAGTATAAACACTGACTGAGTGTGCTTGAAAGTATGGACGCAGCTTGCGTGATGTAATCACCAAGCAATAGGCTAATTTCTCAATTTTAGGGTAATTCTTCTATGCCCTCGTTAAACGTTTACTAACATAATACACTGGCTTATGAAATCGGTCCTCCTCGCAGACCAAAGCCGCACATATAGCATGCGGGGATACGGCCAATTATACATACAACATCTCGTGGTCTACTAGTTTCGACAGCATTGGAGGAATCTCCAAATGCCTCACCAGATCTCGGAACGCTTCCTCACAGCTGGATGTCAATTCGAAATTCCTCTTTCCTTTCTTTATTATATCGAAGAAGGGAATGCACTTGTCTATGGCTCTAGATATAAATCGACTCAGCGTAGCCACCTTTCCATTCAATCTTTGTACCTGTTTTATAGTTCTAGGCACTTGTATATCTCGAATAGCTTGAATCTTTTCCGAGTTAGCTTCAATTCCCCAGGCATTAACAATGAATCCCAAAATCTTCCCCGACGCAACGCCGAAGGAATAATTCAGAGGGTTGATCTTCATCCCATAATATCTGAGTATACCGAACATCTCTGCTAAGTCTCGAATGTGGTCGTTTGACTGTTGTGACTTCACGAGCATGTCATCCACATTGACTTCCATCGTTCTACCAATCTGGTCTTTGAACATTCGATTCACCAAACACTGATAGGTCGCTCCCGCGTTTTTTAATCCAGAAGGCATTACTACATAGCAATATAGCCCAACGTCTGTGACGAAACTGGTGTGTTCCTGGTCCGGAATATGCATCGGGATCTGATTGTATCCCGAGTACGCATCCATGAATGACAACAACTTGTGTCCTGTAGTGGAGTCCACCAACTGATTAATCCTAGGTAATGGGAAACTGTCCTTGGGGCATGCTTTGTTCAAATCGGAATAAACTACGCAAGTTCTTCATTTCCTGTTCGCCTTTTTCACCAGCACGGGGTTTGATACCCATTCAGGGTAGAGGGCGTCGCGGACGAACCCATTGGATTTGAGTTTGTCCACCTCCTCTCTTAGAGCAGCGGACCTCTCCGGGTCCATTCCTCTCCTCTTTTGCTTAACTAGGACATACTTCGGGTCTATGTTCAACATATGCCTCGTGATAGCGGGAGAGATCCCGCACATGTCAGAATATGTCCAAGCGAAAACATCGATATTCACTCGGAGGAAATCACTAAGGTCTTCAGTCATTGCGGGGCTGAGTTGTGATCTAATCTTCAGTACTCGTGATGGATCGTGTCGACTGACTGAAATGTCAATCGTCAGTTCATCCGGTGCTGCTTTCTCCTCCCTGGGTTCATCGTCGTGGTCTCTCGGATCTATGTCTTTGAAGATCCGAGAATCATGCACGAGCCAGGGCTCGGGCATTACTTGTCAATTGTCAGTATGCTGGATGCGGACGGGATTGTCCGCAACCTTTCCTTTCTCCCTCCAATCGGCCTCTCGGAGCTCAGCCACATAACATGCACGACCGGTCGCCTGGTCGCCATGAACAACACCTACTCCTTTGTCAGTCGGAAACTTTAAAGTCAAACACCATGGGGCTAATGCTACCCTAAACTCAGCAAGGGCCGGTTAGCCCAAAAACACATTGTACGGAGAATCCACATCCAAAACTACGAAAGGTAGGATTCACACCCTCCTACGCTCACCTTGTCCCAATTCAACTGGCAACTCAACATATCCAGCTGCATCGGTCGCTGTGCATTTAAAGCCATGTATACGAGCTTTAGATGGCTTCAAATCCTTCGTCTCCATCTTCATCTGGTCATAATCCTTCTTGAAGATGATATTGACAGAACTTCCATAATTAATCAAAATTCTTTTCACATAAGCCGGCCCGATTGTCGCAGATATGACCATCGGGTCAATGGAAGGGGCCTCCACTTAGTCAGCATCTCTGCTCCTGAATACTATATCGTCTGTCATCATGCACAGCTATTTAGCAGGGGTCCCATCCTCTACGTTGGAACAACACTCGAAGTCTGCATGCCTCAGGGAATTATCATACCGCTCCATCTCTTGCCAGTTCTTATCCGCAGGGTGAGGTCCGCCGATGATCGTGTTTGTGACGAGTTTGCCCACAGTCCGAGCAGGCTCCTCGGGATGACGTGGAGCTGGTGCACGACCAGGATTGGACGTTCCATGTCCACCTTCTTGCGGATTCTTCACAAACTCCTGTAACGTTTTTTGTTTAATCAACTTTTCTATAGCATCATGGAGGTGTATGCACTCTTCAGTATTGTGCCCATAAGTTTCATGGAAGCTGTAGTACTTCCCAGTCTGCTTTTGCTCCTCGGTTGACTCCTTTGGGTGCGGCTTTCTGTACTGAAAGGTATTGCAGGTTGATATGTAAATGTTCTCAAGGGATGCATTCAGTGGGGTGTACTCGTTGTAGGTTGGAATTCTCGGCTTCCATTTCCCCGCTTCTCTCTTCTTCCCTTGATTTCTTCCTCCGGATTCCTTAAATTGCCCGGGCTTGTTCTAGACATTGACCTGAACTTTCCCCGAGTTGTCTCCGGACTGCTTCACAGCAATGTTGCTTTTTATGGACTCTTGAACAGGCCCCGGTTCCTTATCTCGCCTTATCCACCTGGCTTCCTCTCTTCTTATGGACTAATGTGCCTTTGAGTAAAACTCTCTAGTGTAGTTGGAGGTTTTCCTGCCAACCAATCTCCAAACTCTGAATCCGAATCCACACCTCGCATCACAGCCATAAGAATTGCATGATCATTGGGATTACTGAGTTCAGTTGCCGCAACATGGAATCTCTGTAAATACTCCTTCAACGACTCCCAAGGAGCTTGGATTACACTTGATAGTGACATCACATCCTTGGGGCGAGTAGTATGTATTCTGAATTGTTCTATAAATTTCTTTGCCAACTCCTCGAAACTGGATACGGACCGCGTAGGAAGCCGGGTGAACCACATGGTAGCGATCCCGGATAGAGTTATTAGAAAGCACCTGCACTTGGTTGCATCATTCGCTCTAGCTGAATCCATCATCCATTCGTACCACATCACATGCTGCCTGGGATCAGTCTTTCCTTCATAAGCCGGGATAGTTGGCATACTGAACTTCCTAGGGTACTCCGCCTGTAGAACAACATTTGTGAACGGAGTATGACTTCTGGACACTTCCCAATCATCATTTGATAAGCCTTGATTCTCTTTCATCAATTGTCTGATCATAGCTGTCCGATCTGGGTTTTATATGCATGGTGGAAGGTTGGAGTCTATCCTACGGGATAGATCAGGCTGATGCCTCCTCTGCTGGCGATTTGCCAAACGTGCATCTTGAGGTTCGACATCATTGGCATCTTGGTGAGCCGGGTGTCCAGCCTCCACCTGCACTCCATCTCCTAAGTTTCCAGTTCCTGCTTGGTCACAGTCTCCGAGGTGTAAATGTTCCCCAGCTGTTCGGACAACAGCACCTGCCTGCGTAGTTTCAGTCTTGCGGCGTCTACGCCTGGGAGGTTCATCGGACGAAGTCGAGCTGTCAGATGAAGAATAAGGAGCTGGACTGCCCCTAGCATTCTGATGCTGTTGTTGAGTAAGTTGTGCCATGAGGTTGGCGTTAGCTTGCATCTGCTCTCCGAGTTGTCTCCTGCTTTCCATGAGCTCTCTCATCAAGTCATTGAACTCTGTTCTGGTGACAACTTGCATTTGGTCCTGGGCGGTAGTCCCTGCACCTAGATTTGCTTGCTGATTGCTAGGCCCTGCTGGTTGTACGCTAGCAATCTCATGGGCATCCGCATTATGAGAGACTGATCTGGTACGTGGTCTTCCCATTGTAGAGTTATTGGTAGGAACTCTGAGTAGAATCAACGGACGTCCTACAAATGACTCGGATCTTCTTCGGGGGATTTATTCAATCCAGTAGCTTCAAAGTAGATCCTTAAGGTCTGAGAATTCGATTCTCAGTGAAAGCACCAAAGTGTTAGCACCAAAATTGGTCACTAACCTCGTTGACAAAGTTTGTGTAGAGAGATAAATGAAGAAAGGAAATTTAAACAGTGAACAATATGCTAAATTGAATGCAAAGACGAGAACACCGGATTTATAGTGGTTCGGTGTAACTGCTTACGTCCACTTTGAGGTTAATCTTTTATTGCTTTACTTGATAACTGATTACAGATACAATCCGTACACCAACTACTCGAATACAATTGCTAAGTAAAAAGAGCGAGTCTTGAAAGCGGTAGAGTCTCCCCAGAGATCTCGAAAAAAGGTCCTTTTCACTGTGCCCCTGCCTCTCTATTTATAGACAAAGATGGGTTTGACTTCCCTGGTGGGCCTGGCAGCAAAATACCTCGTCCCAGAAAGAGTAAGCTCTGTGTGCCGAACCATTGATGTCGAACGAAGTGGTGGGCCTAGTTGAGAGTGCAGGCTGAGCAATAGTCGAAGCTGGTCGAGATTGGATGAATGCCGAACACCTCTGAGTGTCAAACATCACTAGATGCCGAACAACTCTGAATGTCGAATGAGGTGTGGATGCCAAGCAATATGGAATGCCGAATGACTCTGCCATGCCGAACGGTCCATGTATGCCGAACGCTCTATGTATGCCGAACACTCTGCCATGCCGAACGATCCATGTATGCCGAACACCTTCGAATGCCGAACGTCCCTGAATACCGAACGCTCTATGTATGCCGAACACTCTGCCAAGCCGAACGATCCATTTATGCCGAACACTTTCAATTGCCGAACGTCCATGAATACCGAACGCTCTATGTATGCTGAACACTCTGACATGCTGAACAATCCATGTATGCCGAACGTTCCTGAATACCGAACGCTCTTTGAGTGCCGAACGCTCTAGAATGCCGAACGATATACAATACCGAACGACTCTTAATGCCGAACGGTATGCAAGTGCCGAGTGCCTAGTTGCCTGATCAATCCTTCAGGTAACATCGGGCGTATCGTTATTGCACTACGTCTTTGTTCCGGAATATTTGAGTTTTAGGTTCATCGGGCGTACCGTTACTGCACTACGTCGTTGTTCCAACTCATTTGAGTTTCAGGTTCCTCGGGCGTACCGTTATTACACTACGCCGTTGCACCGGCTCTATGGTTAGCGACCATTAAATAGTGTTTCGTTTGTGACACACGTGTTTGTGAGTTTTCATGCTCCCGTTTGTGATAGGCCTTCACCATTTTGTTATTTCTGGATTTCTAGTTGATGATTTCTAGAATTTGTGTTTCACCGATTTTTGCGATTGGCATTGATATGTTTTGTCAATATTTGGGTTTTGGTGAATAATTTAAAGAATATGACATTCTTTTTAGTGTTTGAGAATATTTGAGATATTGTATGATTGTTTTTGTTGTTATCTAATGTATACTTGTCACAGTATGGCATTATTGTTATCATACGTTTTTTCATATCTCTTATCCTATCTCATTTTATATGATATTTATAGCTAGACTGATCCGTTCATTATTTTCTTCGTAAATAATACTCGGGTCAGACCGAGGTATTTCAGGTGCTTCTGCTTGACTTCTTATCAGGGTTCATCACCTGACTTTTGGCTAACTACTTTAGCTTAGTAGTTTTTGTTATTATACATTCGAGATAGAGACTCCTTTATGTATACATATTCTTTTGCTATCACTTGTACCTATTCTTTTGTTATGTAGTGGATCTTGTATGACCACTATTTTGAGGTACACTTTTATGTGTTATATTCATATCTGTTTCCGCCTTTGTGATATGAATATCTGTGACTGATTTGTGTTATGCTTGTTTCTATATTTGTTTTTGAAGGCCACATAGCCACTGTGTGGTAGCTTTGAGTTTGTATTTGATATGTCGGATTTCCTCTTGAAACGAAATGCATGTCATACTATCTGACATATCGGTACTCGCACAAAGCAATTACACAGATGGTCGCTCCTCAACAGCCTTTTTCTTCATGCTAGTCGACGGCATTACTCCATACTGTCCTTACGATGTAAGTATTCAAATTTGATTCAAATATAATGATGATAGAAAACATTTAATTTAGAATTTGAAAGCGGTTAAATCAGTTTAATAATAATTCGTTTTAATTAACATGTAAAATTTAGTATAATTTGATTTTAAAGCTAACTTCTATATACAATAGATTTATGGTTTGAAATTAGTTTCATCAAGTTTAGAAATATTTAAAAACTATACATCAATATGTAGGATGACCTATTTTCATTTTGGGAACGAAACGAGTTAGCGCGTCTTTGTAACCGCTTTGGCCCAAATCAACCTTTCTCTGATCTATATATAGGTTGTTACTGAAACTGTAACGATCGGGATTTTCGACCCTCGAAAACAACACTAATACATCCACTATATTGTGTGTCTTGCAATCGAATGCCGGAATACTCGATTGTTAGGAAAGAAGAAAGAAGGAAGAAGATAAGAAGAGAAGTAGATAACATAGAATTTCACAATGGAATGAATAATCTATATTATACAACAAATCTTTACACGAAAGCAAAACTGCAATATGTATATACAAACATCAATCAAAGTATACTAACCTATTTTAGCCTGGACAGTTATAACAACCTGTCCTCACAATTGCTGATAAATATAATAATGAACACAGTGGAAAAATAACCACATACGTTAATACGTCTCTGGGCCTCCAGCTCGTCTCCTGAAGCTCCAAGCATCCAACTTAATCATTAATATGATCGGTCTGACCCGAGCATTATAATAAAATAATACAGGAGTGAATCTGGAAAACCAACGTGAGAAAACACACCCAATTGGATTTTAGAGTTATACAAAACCTTTGAAAATCAAAAGTATCTCGTAAGACCATGCCGCATATAAACTCGGATGGTTTTTTACCTTACGATAAATATAACATTTCATATGAAATTCTCTGATATTACAATAGTTCTAAGATAGAAATACTTATTAATCTTAGCAGAAATCATTACATTAGTTAAATTCCAGCATAACAGATATAAAACTAAAACCATAAAGGCTCGTATTGGAGATTGGATTCCATACTATGACAAGGTAAGGGATTACCTTCCGATGTTAAACCCCCAGAAAATGGACCGGAGTTTGACAAGAACTTCTTATACCCCTGCTACACAGAGCCGGTTGACGAGCCGGATTACCCCATCCCTATTTGACATCGAGGCCTTATACTACCACAGTATTTGCATGCAAAACAATTCGAATATGGACAATCTAGAATGGGATTATGGCTCCTAATGGTAGCTGACCACATAGCTATGCTGCATACCCTGTTTTTTCCATTTCCCGGTTTGTGGGGCTCGCGGGGTCATGGCTTTACTCTCTTCCTCCTAGCAGACCATCATGGAATGCTAACACTGCCCTCTAGGCAATAATGCAATACCAGCATTCATCCATACTAGTTCGTTTTTGGACTGAACGAAAAACTCGAGAGCTCCATCTCCAATTCCATCATCTTCAAGTTGTCTTCATTTCGAAACACATTTGTTGGATCCAAGTCATTTTCGGGTAACATAACCGATCATGGTTCCTTCGACAACACATTCGATTATTTTAGGTAAACTTAACCCCGATTCTTTAGGAACTAAATAATTAAATATAAGAATGGAGATCACCTCCTAACCGTTAGTGGACGTATTTCCTTATCATTGTCCTAGGAGAAAGATACAAGATTTATACGCACAGTACAACATCATTGGAGATGATTGTGCCATATACTTACGTGTTTCTCCTAGATATTTCCAAAGTTACATTTGGGTCCAAATTCGATAGTCGATTATTTAACTATTGAATAACAACATTCAATCGAGGATTTATTCCATAGGGAAAACCAACATTGGTTAAGCACATAATCAATAACCAGCCTTGTTATATATCTTTTATAAATAAAAACCACTTGGTAAATTATTTGTACAAAAATACTTTTACAAAGGTAGATCCACCAATCCCTATATTTTCAATTATTACAGAATATCCATATACTTATGTCAGTGGTATAAGTATATTTACAAAATTGAGAAAGGTTTTCTTTTATTGTGATTCAAAAATCATTCATGAGCTCCTTATAATCCCCTAAAACCATTTATAAACCATTTTATAAAACTCCTAGAACCATTTATAAAACTTCTCTTCTACATTTCAACCATTTATAAATTCTTTTGTACATTTCTAAAACTCATTTATAAATCCTTTATAAATCCATAAAATCTTTTATAAAACTCCTTTTATAAACATATAAACCTATTTCTTAAAACTCGTTTAAAATAACTAACCATTTATGAAACTCTTTCCCCTTGTAAATATTCTTCCCGTAAGTCCTAAACTATTTTATAGACTTCCTTATAAAATCCATGTCTTTCAACTCTATTCATGGGTCTTGAAAACAATTATAAATAACTAAAAATATTTTACTTCAAAATAATTATTAACATTAAAACATCTTAATAGTTAATAATTTCAAAATAATGTTACATAAACAATAATAATTAATCTTTACCATTTTTATAAATAATAATTTATTTTCAAAACCTTATTAATAATCCTTATTATTAATTTCAAACTATAATTATTCTTGAAATAATTAACATTTTAACATTCTAATGAATTTCTTAAAACAATATTAACTATAAACCAATAGTTTTAAAACAATGCTAATATAATTAAATAAACTTAAAATAATCTTGCTACAATTAAATAACTTCAAAACAATATTAATTTAATTAAATATTTTTAAAATAATATTAATTTAATTATATAATCTTACTATAATTAAATAACTTTAAAACAATATTAATTTAATTAAATAACTTTAAAACAATATTAATATAATTAAATAATCTTAAAATATATTACAATAATTAAATAACTTTAAAAGAATATTAATATAATTAAATACTTTTAAAAGAATATTACTATAATTAAATAACTTTAAAACAATATTAGTTATAAATAAATCATCTTTTTTTTTAAAACAATATATTTTTGAAACCCATTTTCAGATTTAAAATCATTTCCTGTCTCAAACCCAATTTCAATTCAATTGGCAATTCATTGTATTTAAAAATACTAATTTCAGGCCAATAACTGCCAAACGCTTAATCAATATTGATACTGATTTTCTATAATCACCAGGTTTTTTTTAAACATAGAACAATGTTATAACCATAGTGTTCACAATCAGGTTCATTTTTCAATAATCCATATAAAAGAAATATTATTTTAAAAAAACAACAATAGCAAGGAATCCCGTTTGATCCCCAAAACCTGTTCCCCCCCTGCATCACATACGTTATATAATTATATAATATAAATCAACTTCTTCGAGGTGGGATTCGTATACATAGTGTCATCCGCTCTTACACGGGAACGTAATAGGGTCTCATCCCAAATGGGAATATATCCAAACCAATAATGTAAAATAGTATATCATCCGAACGTCCAATCAATAATTTTTATCCACTGCAAATATTACTGGTTAGCCAAAAAGGTGAGTTTAACTCACAGAAATTTTAAGTTGTCACCGAGGCGTTCCGGTTTAGAACTAAAATCGAACAACGTCTGATTTTAGCCCAAATTTCAACAGTATCCAAAATCATCCAGACCAGTTCCGCTGCAAAGCTTTCGTCGTTACGAGGGCAACGCAAAAAGTTTCATTTCGATCGGACCTCGCATGAAGAAGTTATCAAAATTTTAAGTTATGATATATAAATTCAAAATTAAATAAACTTATTAGAACTTAAACTAAATTACTAACTTTACCCTATCTTGTTCCCTCTCCCATTTCTTGGCCGCGTATTTGAATTTTCTTTCTTTTTTTCAATCTTTGAATCGATCGCGCCAGAACCTCGCCCAGCCACCGCCGCCAAACTGCCCAACCGCCTCAACCCCTTACGCAACAGCCACCCTCTCCTCTATGTGCGTGCGTATGCATGAAAGTCGCAATGAACCCATAAACTATGCCACCATCAAACGTGGATTTCAACCGCAACATTTTTCCATTGGCCACGAAACTTCAGCCGTGGGTTGCCCTCGACCACCTCTACAACTTTCCTTCAGGTGCCATTGCCCAACGACGACCAAATTCACTGGAATTCATGAAAATGGATTTCACGTTCATCATCGAACTACAACAACCACGTGATGATTTAGCACCATCCAACCTTTGTTCTTCTTCATCATGATGTTGCGAACAACTTCCTAATTGGTGACTTTTCCTGATATTGTCGAAAATGGCTCCGATCGATGTCAGCCATTGGATGAGGCTATGTTAGTTAACTTGAATTTTAAAATTCGTTTCTCCGATTGCACGCAAATTATATAGGGGGAACAACATCGTTAGGGTATGGGCACGTGTGATGGAGGCATCGGCAAGCATTGCTGAACCTAATATATATATATATATATATATATATATTATTTTAAACTTTAAACTATTAAGCTATAAAAGGTCCGAAATTCTTGAACTCTGAACGAGATGTGCCGCCTGGCGTTCTATATGTTATATCCCTATTCAAAATGCAATGGAACTTGTTTTGAGACCTAATTCGACCATATATAGAAGATAGCTTTCCAAACCCAATTATTGTATTAATTTCTAAAATTAATTTATACGCGTTTCGATCTCGCATGACCAAACAATACGTTCGATTGCCACGAAAATCATCGGCATACAATAACTCAATGTTACAGATCCAATGCCACTAGTTTCATTAAAATCTGAGACTGTACCTCGGAAGGCTATTTTTACATGTTAAATAAACCGAATTATTTTAAAAACCAAATTAATCACTTTTAAATTTACATTAAATTTTTAATTATCTTCATTCTTATTGAATAGAATTTTAAATAAGCTTTACAATCATTTTTATCCAACTTAAAACCCAAGATTCAATTATTTAAACAATTTTAATTATTAAATTCAATAATTAAATCATCCAAATAAATCACTATATTTCTAATTCAGGTTATTTAACTTATAAAAATAACTTTTCAATATTTAATATCAATTAAATATTTTAAATTTAAATGACTAAAATTCTGGGTCATTGCATTTTCTCCCTTAAAAGAATTTTGTCACCGAAATTGCCAATGTAAGAAAAATCCCCAAACGTGTTACTTTTTAAATCCAATTAGTTGAAATAACTTACCAAATCCTTTTAACCCTTTTACCTTTTCCAAAAATCAACTCATTGAAACTTTGTTATTACTTTAACAAATTTTCCAAATTCATTCACAGATTTCAACTAATATTATCTTATTCAATCATTTCAGGTTATAACTCAAAATCAAATTTTAGTTGTCGAAAACATCTTCAAAATTTCTCAAAAATTTTCTAACGCCTTAAATTTATGGAAAATTTCGCCAACGTCTCCTTTGTGCGGCTATATCATAACAACTACAAACCCCCACTATGGACCCAATTCACCAAAAGAAAACAAATGCCAAGTGGCTTAATCATCAAACCATGAAATATTAATTTAAACATGTACCTTTTAGTATGCAATCCAAAATTTTACTTATGAAATCAAAGGCATCACACTAGCTCTTGCTTTTATATACCTGCATCTTATTTACCAATGATATCTAGTCATATAGTTCATAATCATATTAATCTGCAATTTCAATTTCCAATGCCTTACTAAATTCGTATGATGTACATATATCATCCATATGCAATATCAAATCTGATCGCTCACTCGATCACACAATCTCACTTCCGAACTAGTATCATTCACACGACCACTCTAGTGCGGACTCAGATCTGATCCCTTGATTAGAAACTGCCATTCTCCTTGCATAGCCATATACCATGATAGAGAATTCAAGGATCAATCAAAAGTCCATATCCAATGTTCACCGTTGAGAATCGAGTGAAAAATCCCAACTTGGACCAATGTGAATCATCTCGAAACTATGAACTCGAATCTAGATCAAACCGCTTTGCGAATAAAATAATATACGTACAACTTACGTATTTATTTCAATCGATTTCCCAGCTATCCCAATTTCTTTTTATTCACATTCATTTCATTCTGATTCATATTTATTTAATTTTAATTATTCACAATTTATTAATCTACATTCAATTTATCACTTAGTATATTTCTTTCAATACAAGTATCACTTAAAAACAATGTTAACGCTAAAAAGTGAACGCTAACACCCGGTGTGTGTAATAGAATTGTGAAAGCACCACCCGTTGGTACGGGAACAGAATATAAGCTGAAAATAGCAGAAAAGCAGTAAATGAACAACAGATTTATAGTGGTTCGGCCCGTAATTGAGCCTACGTCCACTTTATAGTCTTTTATTGCTGATTCGGTTACAATTTGATACAATATCCTTCAAAATACAATACAATTTGATCACGAAAGCACTCTTGACTACTAGCTCAATCTTTGATGATGAAACTCGACGAATCCGTGTTGGATGTAAGGAATTCTTCTCGAAGCTTGTTGTAGCGTCTCGAATGTTTGAAGATTTTTGATTGCTGAATGAGTGGAGACTTCGACAGAGTAACGGCGCTTGAAGAAATGAATGGCCAAAAGTCCCCCACTTGTTGGAGTTTGGGGGGTATTTATAGGGTAGAATCTGAATAGGGAATTTTTCCTAAGTCTTAGGTCGTGGCCGACTTATAGCAAGTCGTAGGTCGTAAGTCGGCGACGAGATAGGGGTGGTGCAAGTTGTTTCTGAACATCCAGAACGAGCAAGTCATAAGTCGGCACCAAGTTAATATACATTGTAGGTTGGCGATGACTTAAGAGATCGTACGCGACTTAGTATATGTCGTAGGTCTTAAGTCGTTATCAATCGCCTTAAGTTCGAGACTACCTTATCTCATACTCTTAAGTCGGAGCATTTCTTAACTCGGAGCCCTTCCTTAACTCGGTAAGTTTCTTAACTCGGAGCATTGCTAGGTCGCAATGTTTCTTGTAGTTAGGTCGCAAACTTCTCTTAGGTCGTAGCTCCCTAACCCGGTAGGTCGTAAGTCCTCTGAATAGTTAAGTCGTAGGTCGCTGACCTACTTCACGAGTTAGGTCGTTACATCCTTAGGTCGCTTCAGCAGTTAAGTCGTTAAGACCACTTAGGTCGTAAGTCGTTAACTATTTAACTCGTTAAGTCGTAGCTTCCTGTAGGTCGTTGCATATCCTAAGTCGTTCACTTTGATAACTCGTAGGTCGTTGCTAAAGAGGCGTTAACATTTGCCCCTCGAAGTACACGCCTAGGTCGGGGGTCGTGTGCTTCGACCTTCTCTTGTGCTTTGATTAGTTGTTATATCGTGAGCGACTTAGCGAGGACATAGGTCGTGTGCTGCCGGTTCACATTTCATTGCCCTAGTTATAAATATTTTAGGTCGTTACTCCCTCATCTCATCTGACTTTGCATTCTGCCATTAACAAGATTTCAAGCTCTCAAAGGCGAATCCAACTACTCGTCCATCAAACATCTTCAATTTCGTATTGCGTAAGTGATCCCATTCTCTACTCAATCCTCGGCTGTCACCGAACTATGAATTTCGCTTATCTTATGCCTTGCTTCACGATTTTTGTTTCAATTGATCGCTGAGGAAATCGAAATGGTTCGATTTGGCTTTTGGTGATTTGCGAGAAGAAGGGGAAGAGTTTCAGTGCATTAGGTTGGCTGATTTGTGATCTTAGAGGGGATGAAGAGGCAATTATCGGGTTGGAGAATTATGAGGAATGGTATTCTTAGTAGAGGAATGAATTTGAAGAGAGGAACTAATGCTTTGGTTTGAGTAGGAGATAGCTCGAGATCCCCTGAGAACGACCTAACACTTTCTCAGCTTGGATCGCGCACGACTTAACTCTTCTGGTTGTTTACTGCAGCATTGGGTTTAGGTCGTTGCCGAGCTAGGACAATGTTATTTTGACTTTTCTTTTGTGCGGCTTACGGTCCAAAAAGTTAACGACCTATCTTGTTGCAATTTCTCATGGATCGTTGACGAGTTAGCACTTAAATCCTTAACTTGCAAGCACATCTGAATGACTAGGTCGTGGATGAGATAGCCCTTAACTCGTAACTCGCGAACTCATCTGAACGACATAATAACTTAAACTCCATTGCTTTGAATTCTTGGACTTGAATGATCTGACTTAAGAGAACATGCCTTGAACATTTACAAAGCCTTGATGGAATTTGACTAAACTTTAGTTTCAAACTGCCAGAATGAATTGCTTGAACTTCTAACTGCTTGAACTTAAACTTTTTGTTGTACTTTCTTGCAGATCACTTTAATTTATTAGCTGTCAACCTGTTAAACATAACACTTGCAGAAAAGAGGGACGAATATACTGTCATCGACTGCCCACATCGAACGACAGATTAGCCAATAAGAAATAAGCAACTCAAATGAACTTATATGTATGAAATGTTGTGAATTGATAAGTTCAGGTGAAGCATTAAAGTAAAGCCTAAACAATCAATTAAAGCTAACTTGTATGCATCAACACTGTACTTGTACTTATAATAACAAGTCCCGGAATTCTTTATTTGACAGAAATCAATCAATTTGATTCCAGTTATGTTTACTTGTTATTTCACTAGTTTTACACAACACTTCACACTTGTAGGAAACGTGCACCTTAATATTTGATCATCCAGTTGATTGTGTAGAATGGCGTCTCAACAAGAAGACTTAGAACTAGCTGGAGAAGCTTTTCCAATTGCTACTCCATTGAATGATCCTCCAGAAAGGACTTCTACCACTCTGAGCCATAAAGTTTTTCGTCAGTTATGCATCCAGTTTGACATTGCCGAAGCTGATGCTTTGTTCCCTGGAATAAATGATACTGCTGATAGGCCGCCCCAAGGCTTTGTCGTAGTTAACCGCCAAATGTGTTTGAGTGGAGCTATCCCCCCGTTTAACGACTGTCTTCGAGAACTTCTCCTCCGACTATCTATTTCCCCTTTTCAACTACATCCCAATGGCTATGCCATCCTGCTAGGGCTGTGCGTGCTTTTTAGGAGAACGCTGGCCCGTTTTCCCAATTTTGGAGAAATTCGCTTCCTGTGTTCATTTGCAAAGAATAAAGATTATCCCTCTATCACACTTGTAAGGAGTGCTAGGAACCGTAGACTGATTACTGGTCTTCCCGAAAGCGTTCCCGGGTTCCTGAGCCAGTTTTTCTTTGTTCGCTGTTCCCCGGGATTTTACGCCATTTGGAGAGTGGGAAGTACGACCTTTTGTCTTTGCTCCTTATTTTTTCTGAATTCTTCGAAGTCCGAATTGTCAAGCATTAACTTCTTTTTTTTACTATTTCAGCGCTCCCTCCTCCTTCTAGGAACCATAGTCACAAAACAACCTTCGAGAGGCTTATGGCCGTGCCAGTTGAAGAGAGGAGTGTTCAATTTCTATTGAAAGATGAGTTTCTCCATCAATTCGGACTCTTACATCCTTCTCGCTCTACTCAACTGCATGAAGTCCCTGATTCTCCAGCTACGGAGTCAGATGCCCCCGCTCCTGCTAAAGAACTTTCACTGAAAGAACTTACCATTGAGACTTCATTGGTAAAGTGTTCTACTCCTACTGACATTGTAGGGTCGTCCAGTAAATTAGTGCTTGCCCCGGTTATTGAAGAAGAGGAAAATCTTCACGTTTCTGAAAAGACGGCTGAGGCGGAAGTCGAAAAAGATAATTCTCCCGTGCATCATGGCGACGATACTTTTGACAGTCTGAGCGATATCATGATAACCTCTCAGGAGCTCTTTAAAGATGATGTTTCTAAAGTGATCTCTCCTGTTATCGAAGCAACTTCTTCCTTGCAACAAACCACAACGCCTTCTACACAAGTTATTGCCATTTCCACACCCAAAAGTGGTTTGTAGTCTGATGCGCGTAGTTTGCACATCACACTCACTTAGGATTTTGGCACTTATATGCACTTAGCTCCTTTAATTTGAAAATTTCTAAGACTTGCCTTTCTTTTTCAATTTCAGGTTCTACAATGGGGCGAAGTGGCTCTTACTTTGACAAATTCCAGCGTCACGGAAGCCGCGATGCTTATGACTTTAGGAGTTATATCGGTGCCCCGAAGGAAACTGATGAGGAAAGGGCTGCCAGAAAGGCTCACGAAAGGCGAGCTCATGAAGAACGTCGTCGAAGAGAAGATGAAGAGCACTATGGGAGTAGGGACGAGCGACGTGACTCTTCCCGCAGAAGCGACGATCCTTACAAGAGGAAATCTTACGACGACAAGGGGAAGAGTCATACTTCCGATGATTCCAGCAAGCGGATCAGACTTGGCGAGAAAGACACGTCTAATATCTCGGAAAAGACTACCGCTTCTATTCCTCCTAATACATCGTCTGGTTCTCCTACCCTTAAGAAGTCTGACATCTAGGCAATTATTAATAGGCCTCAGTATCAAGCCGGGGACGGGCCTCCCACACTTCAGAGCCGATTTCCAAATTGGTGTCTAAGAGGAGTCCGTTTTGACTTAGATTTGGTTCCCATTGATAAGCAGGCGATGCTGAGAAATGTCGATGCTGTCAAGCTTGACATTGAAAGAATGTCTGGATGGCAGAAGCTGGTTGATGAACTTCAAAGGGTCAACCATATGAACCTTGAGGCCATGTTGACCATGGAAAACGATAAATCTGAATGGGATAAAGTCTGCAAGCAGCACGATGCTGAAATGAAAAGCATTAGTGATGGTTATGGGAAGCTCGAAACTGAAGTTGAAAGACTCAAAAATGAGCTTGCTACTTCTTCCACTTCTTATTCTCAGAAAGAAGAAATGCTCCAAAAACAAGTTCGAGATGCCCATGCTGCTCAGCGAGATACTGAAGTGAAACTTGAAGCAGAACAACATGTTACTAGAAAATATCGTGATGACGCTGCTCAACTTCAGGAGAAAATCAGCTCTCGAGAATTAGAAATTGCTAGGCTACAGTCTCAGTTATTGAAGGCTGAAAGAGAGCATGATGAAGCTCTCTCTGGTAAGGCTACGGCTGAAGAATCCCATAAGGCAACCAAAGCCACCATTGACGCGACTTTATTCGACTTTTATATGCATTACGTCCTGGGGCATGGGAGCCTTTCATTTTTGGGACCAGAATATGAAGTCACCTTAGCGGAAGTATGGGAGGCAATCATTGACATGTTCGGCGGTGCCGGTTATGCTGAAGCAGATCTTCAAGCTACCTATTTAGATGAAAGCGCCCGCGCTGCCCTTGCCAAAGGAAAAGAGCAGCTTACCCGAGTGCGGGCCGAGGCGACGGGAGAGAAGCTTCCTGAGAGAGAAATACCTTCTATTGCTCCTGCTTATACTTCGGCTTCAGCTTACGCGGATATTACTGGCTCTGGTTCTCACTCCACGCCTCCCGCTAAGGTTGACAAAGAAACTGTGACCACTCCTACAGAGGAAGAGGCAATGAAGGACTTTCAGGCTCGGGAATTTGAGATTGATCTCGCCAAACCGACTTCTCCAGGTAACTTTGACGAGACGAATTCAGTGAATCGCTTATTCGACTTAACCGAGTTCGACGAACTTCTTATTTATTACTTAAGCTTTGACGATCCACTGTCTTCTTTTTTCTCGGAGAATGCTGATTTTGATTTCTTTTATTATGCAGCGGACGCGCCGGAAACTGCACCAATTTTTCCTTCTTCAGCTGCCGTTCCTCCTCCTTCTCAAGTTACTACTCTTCCAGCTTCTCAACCAGGTTCACAGGAAGAACAGATAGCAGCCCTTCAAGGCTTGGACGAACCACCTGCTTCCGAGGAGCAGAAAGCAGAAGATCTGGAAGATAGTGAGAAGACCCCGGAGCAGTCTTTTGACTACGACACAAAGCTTTCTACATTTCTTACTCCGGGGAGTGAGTCTTCTTCCAAGAAGAAGGGGAAACGTGTGGTTTCGAAGAAAGGAAAGAAAAGTTCTTCTACTGTTGGAGATGAAGCAGAAGTCGATCCGGCTGAGTCTCTTTCTCCTTCTTCTCCGATACGGCCTCCGAAACTAATCACCAGGCCGGGTAAAGGCTCCAAGGGTGGGAAGAAGGAGAAATGAGTTTGATTTTGTTCTGCTTTTTGCATGTATTGACCGGAGATTGTGCGGATACCGGTCTCCGCTCCCTTTTGTAATCTGCACAATGTAAAAAGTTTCCATAGTATTGAATAAAATAGCTATTTTACTTGTACAAATTCTTGTGTATGTGAGAAAGCATCTTTTTCTTTTTTTTTAGTGTAGAACAAATGATTCTTTTTTTTTGTTTTTTTAGTGTAGAACAAATGATTCTTTTTTTGTTTGAACAAACTTTTTGTCTGTTTTTTGAGTATGCATTTATTCCACATCTATTTTTCATGATATTGTAATGAACTCGCGGTATGTTGCTTGCATATTACTTTATTCATGTAACTGAATTGTATAGTGTTGCCCCCATACCGCAAGTGCATTGCAACATTTCTAGCTTCTTCAAGACTGATACTCTTACTTCAAAAAATAACTACTCCACTTCTAAGGGAAGAATCATTCTGCTTTTAATAGAGTATATCTCGTCTTCAGAGAAGTTTTTACTTTCTCTTTCTTCCTGAAGAACACTTCAACTTTTGGGAATGATCACTTTTATTTATTTAAAAGTGAATTTTCCTGCACAGTGAAATGAGCTTCTGAAGAAGGTTTTGATTTTGTGCCCCAGTAAAGGGTTTATTTTTGGTACTTCAAGCAAGGTGAAGTACGCCTCTGAAGAGGTCTTTTGGTCTCCGAAGAGAAGCGATTTTGGTCTCCGAAGAAAAGTAATTTTGGTCTTCGAAGAGAAGCAATTTTGGCATTTCAGCTCTGGTGAAGTGGGTCTCCGAAGAGAAGCATTTTGCACTTCTACAGGGGTGAAATGTGCCTCCGAAAAGGGTTTTTTAGCATTTAATCACTGGTGAAGTGGGTCTCCGAAGAGAAGCATTTTGCACTTCTACACGAGTGAAATGTGCCTCCGAAAAGGGCTTTTTAGCATTTCATCACTGGTGAAGTGGGCCTCAGAAGAGGAGCATTTTGCACTTCTACACGGGTGAAATGTGCCTCCAAAAAGGGCTTTTGCCTCTGAAGAGGTCTTGTGATTGTCTAGAAGTTACTTTCTCATGGTTGAATGGATCCACGGGGCGGACGCAAGTTGCTTGATTGGATGCTCGTTTGCACAAACGATCGCAATTAACTAACAAGGGCCCTGTTCCTTCAGCGTGGGAAGGTGCCCCTCCGGTGGTTCCACCAATCTTTTTATTGAGAGAAGCACTTTCGTTTATTGGCGTGCCTCGTTAGAGGGCTTTGTTGACCTTTGGGAAGGAGCATCGGTTGGTTGGTGTGCCAGGAAGGTTGCTTCTCAGGGGCGAGTAGATCGACGGGACGGACGCAAGCTGCCTGATCGGATGCATCACGATCAGTTAGCAAGGGCCCTTTTCCTTCTGCTTGGGAAGGTGTCCCTTCGGTGGTTCTACCGGCCCTTTTTATTGAGTGGCATACCTCCTTTTGGCTGCTTCTATGTTTGGTGGCCCATGTTCCCTCATCATTTGCTAATCAGCTACCCTTCATTATTGTTTCCAAGCGTGTCTTCCTTTGCAAGTAAATTGTCTTATCCGAAGAAGTGGACTTCACTGTTGAACAACTTCACAGGACAAACGCAAGTTACCTAGTTGGATGTCTATTCGTATTGACAGTCACAACCACTTAACGAAGGTTTGCCTCAGTGGAGTGGCCAACTTTTTATGTGAAGTTCTTCTTATATGGGATTTGAATATGGAATTTTTGGTTGCTTGGTATTTGCTTAATAAGTGATTTGTAGGGCTCGCTTAGCTTTGCGATGGGTGAGCTTTGCTTTAATGACCTGCAATATTAGATCGACATTTTAGCAATACATTTAGAGTATTTACACATCGAAATATAACAGGCATTTTGTAATAGAAAACAAAGAATTCATAGTTTTTCATTATTCAGTCACACTGATTTCTCAGCGGTTTTCAATGCAGAAGTCACACATCCATTATCATTTTTACAAATTCAAGTAATGCTGTTAAGTAGAAAATGGATGCTAGTTATTGTTGTTTCAGAATCTCCGGACTGATTTTCCATTTGCACTAGATTCGCAGCTTCGGATTTATATGGCAGAGAAAGTGAAAGATGCCCCAGTTGCAGTTTTGTGGACAATTAGTAGTCATCCCAACTTCTGCCCGCTAGGTGTGGACCTCCTGTGACAACATTAATGACAAGCTTTTCTGAATCTTGCACTGCAGTGTTGTTGAGAGAATCGGATTGATGGGTAGGACGTTGTTGATCCCGAGTGGATGAGGTTGGATCGACTCCGCCTCTCTTAACGTATTCTTGGAGTTTACCCTGCTTCAGCAATTCTTCAATCACATTCTTTAATTGGCGACATTGGTCAGTGTCATGGCCAGGTTGATTGTGAAATTGGCAGAATTTTCCATTACGCTTTGCACCTCTCGTCATCTCAGGTGGCTTAGGATACCTGACAACGTCCTTTGTTGCAAAAAAGTTATTTCTTGGTGTATCAATTAAAGGAGTAAAATCTGAAAGATCGAAGCGGTGGAGTTTTCTCTCATTCCCCTGATTCTTTCCTCCGTCGTTTTCCCTTTTCCGACTTTCAGATTCTCTTTTATTAGATGGGACATTGTTATTATTAGCTTGGGCGACAACTACTTTCGATGTCGTAGAAAGGCTTTCAAGGCGAATGAACTCGTCGGCCTTTTTATAAAAATTTTCAAGCGAGTTCGGTTCTTTCATCCTTAGCCATATTCCAAATTTGCTCGATTTATCAATGGCTCGCATCAAATAAGTCAGGATCATGCGTGGCTCTGCATTTTCTACTTCAGCTAGAGCTATATTGAAACGGCTCAAGAAAGATTTGATTGATTCTCCGGGTGCTTGTTCAAGGTTAGACAATGACATTATATCCTTAGCTTTTGAAGCATACAATCTGAACTGTTCTTTGAACTTTTGCGTTAAGTCGGAGAACTTATCTACAGACCAAACTGGAAGCTTTGTGAACCAAAGTAAAGCCACACCTTCCAAGTATACTGGAAAGTATCGACACTTGATCTCGTCTGATGCTCTTGCACCGGTCATATGCCAATCGTATTTGTATAGGAAATGATTAGGGTCACTCGTTCCCCTATAGGCTTGGATAGTAGGAGGTGCAAATTTCCTTGGAAATTCCGCTTTCAGGATCCTTTCCGTAAATGGAGTTCTGCTCGGTGCAAATCCCCGGTCGTTCTCATTCTCTTCCCTTTGCATGCTCTCTTTCATGATGCGGTCAACAATTTCGGACAAGTACTCTTTATTGTTCAAAGACATCTCCGGGCAGGCATAAGTCCTTCCCTCGGAAGATTGCCTGGGCACATGTTCACGATCAGTTGACTGCGGCATAGAACCCTTAGTTTGGAAAGGTGGCATTTGAGGAAAGGCTGTTTGATGGTTTTCTGGTTGACGATTTGCCCCGAGCAGAGCAGTTAATCTATCCATCATCAAAGCGTTTTGGGTTTCAATCTGTTGGTACAATCTAGAAACTGCGTCATCTAATTCAGCCCTGGTGACTCCAATGGTAGGAGTTGCTTGGTCTGCGGTTTGGGAGGCGGAAGTTCCTTCATGAGCATTTCTGGATCTGACCGGTCTACCTCTTCTTCCAGGAGCCATCATTTCAAATCAACTTCTGGTTCTTAAGAGAAGTTCTTTTTATGAGTTTTTTGCGAAGCAATGGTTAAAATCTTCCAGAGTTCAACTCTCAATGAAAGCACCAAAATGTTAACGCTAAAAAGTGAACGCTAACACCCGGTGTGTGTAATAGAATTGTGAAAGCACCACCCGTTGGTACGGGAACAGAATATAAGCTGAAAATAGCAGAAAAGTAGTAAATGAACAACAGATTTATAGTGGTTCAGCCCGTAATTGAGCCTACGTCCACTTTATAGTCTTTTATTGCTGATTCGGTTACAATTTGATATAATATCCTTCAAAATACAATAAAATTTGATCACAAAAGCACTCTTGACTACTAGCTCAATCTTTGATGATGAAACTCGACGAATCCGTGTTGGATGTAAGGAATTCTTCTCGAAGCTTGTTGTAGCGTCTCGAATGTTTGAAGATCTTTGATTGCTGAATGAGTGGAGACTTCGACAGAGTAACGACGCTTGAAGAAATGAATGACCAAAAGTCCCCCACTTGTTGGAGTTTGGGGGGTATTTATAGGGTAGAATCTGAATAGGGAATTTTTCCTAAGTCTTAGGTCGTGGACGACTTATAGCAAGTCGTAGGTCGTAAGTCGGCGACGAGATAGGGGTGGTGCAAGTTGTTTCTAAACATCCAGAACGAGCAAGTCATAAGTCGGCACCAAGTTAATATACATTGTAGGGTGGCGATGACTTAAGAGATCGTACGCGACTTAGTACAAGTCGTAGGTCTTAAGTCGTTATCAATAGCCTTAAGTCAGAGACTACCTTATCTCGTACTCTTAAGTCGGAGCATTTCTTAACTCGGAGCCCTTCCTTAACTCGGTAAGTTTCTTAACTCGGAGCATTGCTAGGTCGCAATGTTTCTTGTAGTTAGGTCGCAAACTTCTCTTAGGTCGTAGCTCCCTAACCCGGTAGGTCGTAAGTCCTCTGAATAGTAAAGTCGTAGGTCCCTGACCTACTTCACGAGTTAGGTCGTTACATCCTTAGGTCGCTTCAGCAGTTAAGTCGTTAAGACCACTTAGGTCGTAAGTCGTTAACTATTTAACTCGTTAAGTCGTAGCTTCCTGTAGGTCGTTGCATATCCTAAGTCGTTCACTTTGATAACTCGTAGGTCGCTGCTAAAGAGGCGTTAACAAACAATTCGATCAAATTTTCTAAGGTTTATTATAAACATTTTATACAACACCTCCAATGTTTTCTACCACTTCACACCTTAAGTCTTGTTTGTTTTTCATCAAATCCAATTTTATTTAACTCAATTCATTGTTTAATTTCAATAGTTCAATTATATCAACAAACATCCAAAACAATCTTCAATTTACTAATTTATATAGTTCGCTCATTCCATTAATCTATTTCAAATCTCAATCAATTTCCTTCCAAAAATTATCTCATTTAACTTAACTTAGGTCAAATCCCTTTCCAAAAATTCATTTTGTTTAACTTATCTTAAGTTAAATTTCATTCCAAAGTTCAATTTCAAATTTACTTTTCTTAACATTCATATTCAACAATTTAAAACATTGTTTCAACTTACTAATTCTCAAATTTTATAAGTTATCGAACTTATTATCTCATTTTTTCATAAAATAATTAATGGAAAATTTCCAGAGTCTAAACATCCTGTTCTCATTTATTTCAAATCAATTTGAAATCATATATATATATATATAATCCCCTTGGCATATCAAATCATTCTTTTGAGTTTTAAAATCAAAAATAGTTTATCAAAACAAAACTCCAATGGTACCAATTCCTCTCTTGGAAGCCCGAAAATGGACGTTGATGATGTTGCCGTCATTATCGAAATTATTTTCCAGCGACCGAAGTGAGTTCAGTGCTTTTATTTCTTTAAATTCCTTTTTAAATATTTTATTCAAAATAATTTCCAAATAATATTACTATTGTTTTCCCAAAACTTTGAAAGACCATTTCCAAAACCAACGGGTTTTAAATTCCCAAATTCTCAGCTTTTAAACCTTTTATTTACAAATCATACTTATGAATACTTATGAAATTTCATTTCCTTTCCATTTATAAATCATATTTATATAATTCCATTTGGTTATATAAAATTATTTCTTAATTGTCTATCTTGCTTACATTATAATGTCAACTTTTATTCGATTATAAACAATAAAGAACAAATGATAATTATCAAATATTATAATTCTCTAACAACCAAGCACACCATATATATCATAATAATTTTATGAAAAATTATTCCTTTATATATAAAATATAATAAAGTTAAAATTATTTGATTTACCCAATTTCAAAACGATACTATGTCGAAACTCTGTTCAAGTGTTTAGAGAGCCCTATCAATAACGTTAACTACTCTTATTGACCAATCCATAAGCCACTCAACTGACCAATCAACACAATATAAAACAAATTTTTTATATCACTAACAAATACACGCTTATATATATACACACACTCAAACTCATTCTAGGGTGCTACTAACCTTATGTCTAATGAGTACCCCACCAAAGCCAAGGTTCTCGCTTAACCTTCAGCTCTGATACCAAATGTAATGACCGAGATTTTTGACCCCCTAAAATCGACACTAATACGTCCACTGTATTACGTGCCGAGCAATCGAATTCCGGAAAACCCGATTGTTAGGGAAAAATAAAGAAGGAAGAAGATAAGAGAACTAAACAACACAAAATCTCACACCAGAACGAATAATCTATAATATACAACAAATCTTTACACAAAAGAAAAACTGCAATATGTATATACAAACATCAATCAGAGTATACTAACGTATTTCAACCTGGGCTGTTATAACAACCTATCCTCACAATTGCTGATAGATAAAACAATGAACACAGTGGAAAAATAACCATATACGTGAAAACGTCTCTGGGCCTCCAGCTCGTCTCCTGAAGCTCCAAGCTTCCAACTGGATCTATAATATGCTCAGTCTGACCTAACCATTATAACAAAATAACACCCGAGTTAGTCTGGAAAACCAGCGTGGGAAAACACAAAGTACTAGATTTTAAAGTTATAGAAAACCTTAGAAAATAAAAATTATCTCATAAGACCATGCCGCACATAAACATGGACTGGTTTTTACCTTACGATAACCAAAACATTTCATATGAAATTCTC
Source organism: Allium fistulosum (assembly GCA_030737815.1). Taxonomy (NCBI): domain Eukaryota; kingdom Viridiplantae; phylum Streptophyta; class Magnoliopsida; order Asparagales; family Amaryllidaceae; genus Allium; species Allium fistulosum. Next base: position 412,367,764 of record CM060907.1, on the reverse strand, counting down.
TGATATTACAATAGTGTCTAAGATACTAATACTTATTAATCTTAGTCGAAATTGTTACATTAATTAAATTCCAGCATAATAGGTATATAACTAAAACCGTAAAGGCTTGTATTTGAGATTGGATTCCATACTATGGCAAGGTAAGGGACCACCTTCCCATGGTATACCCTTAGAAAATGCACCGGAGTCTGACAAGAACTTCATGTACCCCTGCTACACAGAGTCGGCTACTCCTTTAACATGACGAGCCGGATTACCCCATCCCATTTTGACACCGAGGACTTTTACTACAACGGTGTTTCCATGCAAAAAAATTCGAATATGGACAATCTAGAATGGGATAGCGGCTCCTAGTGGCAGCTGAGCACATAGCTCTGTTGCATACCCTATTTTCGCCATTTCCGTGTTTATGAGGCTCGCTAGGTCACGTCTTTACCTTCTTCCTCCTAGTAGACAATCTAGGAATGTAACACTGCCCTGCAGGCAATAATGCAATACCAGCATTGATCGGTACAAGTTCATTCTGGGACTGAACGAAACACTCGAGAGCTCTATCTCCAATTCAATTATCTTAAAGTTGTCTTCACTTCGAAACGCATTTGTTGGATCAAAGTGGTTTTCGGGTAGCATACCCGATCCCGGTCTCTTCGAAACAACATTCAATAATTCCCAGTAAACTCAACCCCGGTTCTTTTCGAAATAAATAGTCAAAGGTAAGATCAGAAATCACCTCCTAACCTTTAGAGGATGGATTTCCTTATCATTGTCCTAGGATAGCGAAACGTATACGAATAGTACAACATCATCAGAATGGACTGTTCCATATACTCACGTGTTTCTCCTAGATATCTCTAAAGTTACGTTTGGGTCCAAATTCAATAGTCTGTTATTTAACTATCGAATAACAACATTCAATCGAGGATTTATTCCATAGGGAAAACCAACATTGGTTAAGCATTTAAGCAATCATTAACCTCCTTTTATAAATCTTTTATAAATAAAAACCACTTGCTAAATTACTTGTATAAGAATACTTTTACAAAAATATATCCACCAATCCCTATGTTTTCAATACTTAGAGAATATCCATATACTTGTCTCAATGGTATAGGTATATTTATAAAACTGAGAAATATTTTCTTTTATTTCAATTCAAAAATCATTCGTGAACTCCTTATAATCCCCTAAAACCATTTATAAACTATTTTATAGAACTACCGGAACCATTTATAAAACTTCTTTTATACATTTCAATCATTTATAAGTTCTTTTGTACATTTCTAAAACTCATTTATAAATCCTCTATGAATCCAAAAATCCTTTATAAAACTCCTTTTATACACCTATAAACATGTTTCTTAAAACTCGTTTATAAATATCTAACCATTTATAAAACTCTTCCGCCTTGTAAATATTCTTCCCTTAAGTCCTAAACTATTTTTTAAACTTCCCCTATAAAATTCAAGTCTTTAAACTCTATTCCAGGCCCTCAAAAACAATTATAAATAATTAAAACTCTTTTACTTCAAAAGACAATTATATAATAATAATTATTAACACTAAACATCATAAATAAATGAAAAGTATTAACTTTAAAACATCTTATAATAATTTCAAAATATTGTTAAATAAACAATAATAATTAATCTTTACCATTTTGATAAATAATAATAATTTATTTTCTAAACCTTATTAATAATCCATATTATTAATTTCAAACCATTATTATTCTTCAAATAATTAACCTTTCAACAATTTGATAAATTCCTTAAAAAAATTAAGTATAAACCAAGAGTTTTAAAATAATACTAATATAATTAAATAACCTTAAAATAATCTTACTATAATTAAATAACTTTAGAACAATACTAATTTAAATAAAACTTTGAAAACAATATTAATATAATTAAATAACTATACTAGAATTAAATAACTTTAAAACAATGATAATTTAGTTAATTAACTTTAAAACAATATTAATATAATTAAATAATTTTAAAATAATATTACTATAAATAAATAACTCTAAAACAATATTAATATAATTAAATGCCTTTAAAACAATACTACTATAATTAAATAACTTTAAAATAATATTAATTGTAAATAAACCATCTTTTTTAAAGAACAATATATTTTTAAAACCCAGTTTCAGATTTAAAATCATTTCCTATCTTAAACCCAATTTCAATTCAATTGGCAATTTATAGTATTTAAAAATACTAATTTCAGGCCAACGGCCCCCACACGCTCAACCAATATTGATATTGATTATCTATAATTACTAGGTTTTTGTATTTAAACATAAAACAATGTTATGACCATAGTGTCCACAATCAGGTTCATTTTTCAAAAATCCATATAAAAGAAATATTATTGAAGAAAAAATCAACAATAGCGTGGAATCCCGTTGGATCCCTCTAACTTGTTTCCCCCTGAATCAAAAACGTTATATGATTATATAATATAAATCAACCGCTTCGAGGCGGGATTCATAAACAAAGGGTTGTCCACGCTTACACGGGAAGGAAATAGGGTATCATCCGCTCCAATAGGTGAGAATAGATCCAAACCAACAATATGAAACAATATATCATCCAAACGTCCAATCAATAATTTTTATCAACTACAAATATTACTAGTTAGCCAAAAAGTTGAGTTTAACTCGCTGAAATTTTATGTTGTCGTTAAGGTGTTTCGATTTGGAACTAATTACTCATACTGAACATAATCCATAAGCCACTTAACTGACCAATCAACACAATATAAAACATTTTTATATCATTGACAAATACACTCTCATATATATACACACACTCAAACTCATTCTAGTGTGCTACTGACCTTATCTCTAATGAGTAATTCCCACCAAAGCTAAGGTTCTCGCTTAACCTTCAGCTCTGATACCAAATATAACCACCGAGATTTTTGACTCTTGAAAATTTACACTAAAACATCCACTGTATTGTGTGCCAAGCAATCGAATGCCGGAAAACCAGAAAGTTAGGGGAAAAAGAAAAAGGAAAGAAAATAGGAAGAAAAGTAAACAACACAGAATCTCACTACGGAACGAATAATCTATAATATACAACAGAACTTTACACAAAAGCAAAAATGCAATATGCATATATACAAAAATCGATCAGAGTATACTAACCGATTTCAGCTTGGACAATTATAACAGCCTGTCCTTATAGTTTTTGATAGATACAATAATGAATACAACGTAAAAATAACCATCTATGGGAATGCGTCTCTAGGCCTCCAACTCGTCTCATGAAGCTCCAAGCATCCAACTAAATCTATAGTATTCTCGGTCTTACCCGAGCATTATAATAAAATAGCACCCGAGTCAGTCTAGAAAACTAGCATGAGAAAGCATACCCAGCTGGATTTTAAAGTTATAGAAAACCATTGAAAATCAAGAGTATCTCGTAAGACTACGCTGCACATAAACGCGAATGGGGTTTTTTCCTATGATAACCAAAAATATTTCTATAGAAAATCCATTTATATTATAATAATGTCTAGGGGTCAAGGTAAAATATGAATATAGCTGAAATGCTTGCATCTCACGTTTCATCATAGTTGGGCATAACTAAGTTCGTACGACGCTTATTAGAGAACGGATTCCAAACAATGACTGGGCCACTAAGGTACTGCCCGTCACAGTGCATCTCTAGATAAAATAAAACCGAGGTCGAGCCTATCGACCCCTACCAACACAAGACCGGCCTACCCTTTACTGGTTAGTACCGAATTTGATCACCCCTCCGTTAATGGACCCCAAGCATACAAATGAGAGATAATAGCAACTCTAGATAGAAATGATCATACCGTACTTTGGAGTGACCCACTTAGCCCTGCTGCATCTCCCTTGTTTTAGTCATTCTTGGTTGATAAGGCCTCAGGCTACGTTTTACATTTTATATGGCACTTCCCACTTGGAATGCTAATACTACCTTCCAGGAAACAATGCCATACCAGCATTCATTCATACAAGTTCATTCTGGGGGCTGCACGGAACACTTGAGAGCTTCGTCTCCAATTCCATCATTTTCAAGATGATTTCACCTCAAAATGCATTTGGTTGATCAAAGTAGTTTTCGGATAACATAACCGATCCCAGTCTGTTCGAAACAATATTCGAGAATTCCTAGTAAACTCAACCCCGGTTCTTTAGGAAATAAACAGTCAAAGTTAAGATCGGAGATCACCTCCTAACCGTTAGTGGACAGATTTCCTTATCATTGTCCTAGGAGAAAGAAAAGAGATTTATATGCACTATACAACATCATCGGAGAAGACTGTGCCAAATAACTCACGTGTTTCTCTTAGATATTTCCAAAGTTACATTTGGGTCTAATTTCCATAGTTGGTTATTTAACTATCGAATAACAAACATTCAATCAGGGATTTATTTCATAGGAAAAACCAACATTAATTAAGCACATAAGCAATCACTAGCCTGCTTTAATAAATGTTTCATTCATAAAAATCACTTTGTAAATTACTTGTATATAAATACCTTTACAAAGATATACTCGCAAACACGTACATTTCAATACTTAGAAAATATTCATATACTTATCTCAATGGTATAGGTATATTCATAAAAAAGAGAAAGACTTTCTTGTTATTTGTATAAAAAATCATTCATGATCTCCTTATAATTTTCTAAAATCATTTATAAACTATTTTATAAAACTCCAAGAACCATTTATAAAACTTCTTTTATACATTTCAATTATTTATAAATTCTTTTTGTACGTTTCTAAAATTCGTTATAAACCCTTTATAAATCCATAAAACTCTTTACAAAACTCCTTTTATAAACCTATAAAAATATTTCTTAAAGCTCGTTTAAAAATATCTAACCATTTATAAAACTCTTTCCCCTTGTAAATAATCCTCCCTTAAGCCTTAAACTATTTTATAAACTTCATCCAAGGCCAATTATAAAATTCAACTTAAGAGTCTCGAACACATTTGTAAAAAAATAAGGATCATTTACTTCTAAAAAGTATTAGACAAAAATAATTATTAAAATTAAACATTATAAATAAATAGATAATTATCATTAAGCTTAAACGTCTTAAAATAATAATTAATGATTTCAGAAATAATAACACTTAATCTTTATCCTTATAATAAGTAATAATATTTAATTTTCAAAACCTTATTAATAAATCCTTATTAATTTCAAACCATAATTATCCTTAAAGAATTACATGTTCAAGATATTAACTTTTTGATAGATACTTTAAAACAATATTAACTATAAGCAAATAGCTTTTAAAACAACAATAATATAATTAAATAACTTTAGAACAATATTAATATAATAAAATAATTTTAAAACAGTATTAAATTTAATAAAATAACTTTAAAACAATATTAAATATAAATAAATAATCTTTAAAACCATATTAAATATAAATAAATAATATTTTAAAAACAATATATTTCCGAAACCCAATTTTGGATTTAGAAACATTTCTAATCTCAAAACAAATTCCATCCCAATGGTAGTTATAACATTTTAAAAATACAACCAATAGCCACCAAACACTCAACCAATATTGATATTGATTTTCTATTACTACGGGTTTTCAGTTTTTAAAATATAATGGTGTCATAACCTATAGTTCCAAGAAATCAGGTTTATTATCCAGTAATTCATATAAATTTGAATATTATTGAAGCAAATTCAACAATAGCGAGGAATCCTGTTGGATCCCTCCAACCTGTCCCCCTTCATCACAACTCATAAATATCAGCACATATATTTGTAAATAAATCCACAATTGTAAGGAATCCTGTTCGATTCCTCCGACCTGTTTTCCCCTACATCACAACATTATATAATCATAAAATATAATCATTCGCTTCAAGGTGGGATTCGTATACAATCCGCTCTTACACGGGAACGTAATAGGGTCTCATCCGCCCTAAGGGCGGGAATATATCCAAACCAACTAATATATATAGTAATTCATCCAAATAATCATTCAAAAAATTTCATCAATTATATATCATACAAGTTAACCAAAAAGGTGAGCTCAACTCACCTTAATTTTTGTCGCCGCCGAGGCATTCCAATTTGGAACTAAAATCGAACGACATCCAATTTGAGCGCAAATTTCAACTATCTCCAAATTCTTCCAAACTAGTTCCATCGTGAAGCTTTTTCCATTACGAGCGTAATGCAAAAATTCGCGTCTTAATTGGATCTCGCATGAAAAAGTTATTAAATAATTAAGCTATCGATATTTAAATTAATAATAAAATAAAATAATTAAATTAAACTTTAATTACATTTTTTAAATTATCTTCTTCCCTCTAATCCTTCCTCTTCTCTTTCGAACCCATCTAGGCACAAACTTTACGACCATTCCCTCGCCACCTCAGGCTACCCAGCCTTCGCCGCGGCCCCACCTAGCCTTCCCCTGGACCTCGCCTAACCCGAAACAACCCCCCCTCCAGCGCCCCAGACAATCGTCGTTGCCCCAAAATCCAAAAAAAGTCACACCCTTCTACTCCAAACTTCAACGGCCACGCTGATTCGTTCGCCGCCAATTTTTGTCGAAGTTAGCTACATTCCCCATGAACATTTCATCTTCACACACCATCGGCTAGCCTTCCATACTACCGCAATTCCTCGAAACCCATATCGATGATCATTCACTAACTGTAGCCAACTCATCATGATCCAGTGAGATCCGACTGTCCAAGTTGTCGAGCTTTCCCTCCTCTACAACTTCCTAGTTGAACTCAAGACCTGATATGGCCTGTGGTGGTCCAAAATCGTTACTGCCGTTAGATGAGGCTGTTGCTTTATTCAAATGTTTTTTTCTTTTCGTTTCTAAACATTTGAATTTTTTGCAAAACTTTTTTTCTTTTGTTGCTGCCATGCTTTTATAGAGGGAAGATGGTTATGGGGTGACATGGAGAGGTATGGCTGAAATATGGAGTGAATAGGGTGGAGTATGGTTTGAGAGTTTGGTGAAGACATATATATATATATATATATATTATATTTCTATAATATCCGACTACACGTCCAAAAATATCGAACCCCAATCAAGGCATGCCACCTGACATTCTATTTGTTATACTCCTATTCCGAATGCAATAGAACTTGTCTCGAGTCTTAATTTGATCATATGCAGAAGATATTTTTTTGAACCCAAATATTATATTAATTTTTCGATATTAAATTCTACGCGTTTTGATCTCGCACGACCAAATGATTCATCTGATTGTCATGAAATTTGACGGCGTATTATAATTCATTATTACAGATACAATGAAACTTGTTTCGTCGAAATCCGAGACAGTGCCCCGGAAGGCTATTTTTACTCGTTAAATAAAACGAATTATTATTAAAAATTAGTTAAATCACCTTTAAATCCAATTTAAAAGTTATATTATCTTTATCCTTATTAATAGAATTTTAAATAAGCTTTGAAATAATTTTTATCTAACTTAAAACCAAAGATTTAATTATTTACATAATTTAAATTATTAAATTCAACAATTAAATTATCCAATAAATCGCTATATTTGAAATTCGAGTTACTTAATCTATAAAATTAACTTTTCAATATTTAAAATTAATTAAATATTCCAATTTCAAATGACTAAAATTCTGGGTCGTTACATTTACTGGAATAAGAAAAGAGAACAATAATGGATAGACCCCGACACTTGTGTCACTTTGAAATTACTAAAATAGCAGCCATACCTGACCAATGAGACTAGCGACCTCTAGCAGACATCTTTCTCTCATATTACCTTATTGACTTTGAAACCTAATTGGTGCGCACCTTTGATTTCGGAATTGATAGGCGTGGTCGGCCATTAGGGGTTACGACCAGTCAGGAAACGGTAGTATCCTACCATGGGCATTGCCTCACGTGCCTTGTCATACGATTATCCTTATACGTGCCCACTATAGTTTTGTTCTAGTATGATACTTATAGGGAACTCACTGACTACCGACGTTACTGGTTGTGTTACAGGACCGACATAGACTACCTGCTTAAAAATGTGTTAAAGGGGATCAATGCAAAGCCTTAATGCTATTTTAAAACATTACTTTACTGATAGACACTACATATATAGCGTGTCTTACAGTATATAGATAGTTTGATGAATCCGTAGGAGATGGAAAATCCCGTAACATCTCTTAAGTTATTACACTCACGTTGTACATTTGATAGGAGATGGAAAATCCCGTAATCATCACTGAAGCGATTGGGCTCATATTTTACTTGTTACTGATTTAACTTACATAAGAACTTTTAGTTCTGACTCAAGTATTTTTTCTTTTCATTACGCTCAGTTTAGCCTGAGTATTTCAGTGTTTGGAGACATTATTCCTTAAAGATGAAGATGGAGTTTGCTAAATCATATTGACTACTATTATTACGCTGCATTATTTTGGTATGTTTGTTGATTGTACTCTGATTATGGTGTAAAAATTGAAATCAAATGTATATTGTAAAACAACTTCTTGAAATATTTATTTGATTATCATATTTTGTCATTCCGCTGCGAGATTCTGTGTATTGCTTTCCTTCTTTTCTCTTATTTTCTTATAATCCCCATTGATAATCTACCCTTTTGAATGGTTTGAGTTGGACATGTTTGGTTTATTATCGACTTATGTGATGATCCTGAACTCGGCCTTCGAAAATCGGCACCCGTACTTCACTTGTACTCAAAATGCCGCAGATTCAAACGCCGAATCTGGCTCACTGGAGCTTATAACAGAGTAAGTATAACAACACAGCGGAAGAAAGAAAATACATGATATCATATACAACTCCAATGAATACAATATCCAGAATGATATACAACAATGATATAAATGTGATACAACAATATCAGAGACAAATAACAATGTTACAGCGGAAACAATAGAACTGATAACTCCAAATGATCCGTAAAAGAGAATGAATCCAACAAGTCCAACATCAGCTCGAACCACCATCACATTGCACCAAGATAAGCAACGTCAGTCATGCATGAACTCCAAAAACTGAACTAGCTCTACATAATCTACTAAACCTGACTATCTGAAAAACCCAACTCTAGACTGCCCGTGTGGAAAATTGTGGGCACCCAGAGTTTAGGAAGGGAACAATAAACTCCGAGTCAGTCATGGGACTGGTGTGAGTAACAAAAATAGTTTATCTTTAAACAAACAACAATGGAATTTTAAACATGGAAATCCGCAATGCTTTTGGAAAATGAAACTACCATAAGACCTCCCACCACACACACAATGCAATCGTAGACTTGGAGGAGATTTCTTCTTTTGATAGTCAATCATGCTTACTACGCAAAAGAAACTCTTTTGATATTATTATTAGTGCATAGTGTACAAAATCATTTCGAAAATACAATATTAATCTTAGCCAGCATAGGTACCATTATATTATGCCTGCTATAGCTGCCGCCTAAGGAGACAGGTTATACAAATTGCAATCGTAAAGTGCTCGTATTGTTTCTTTGGATTTTCCAACAAATGGTCAGGCTAAGGAACTTCCTATGCCACATGGGAATGCCTCTGGATGGACGCCCTGAGAACTAACTAGCTCTCTGCCAACACAAGGCCAGGATACCTCTTAAACTCTGTAACTACTCCAGAATATGCCACCCCCCGGTCCTTTGGGACCTTTATCCGAGGATCACAAAGTAACAATCACACAGAGTAAACAAGATTGAAGCAACCACACAGGTAAATATCTGGGCTCCATACCATGATACCACCTTTTTCTAGAAGGAAATGACATACCCTAAAGGGAGCGACCCTCATAACCTTGCCGCATCTTTCCTGTTTCGACCATTACCGGTTTGTGAGGCTCGGTGAAGTCTCGTACACAAAGCTACGCTTTACACGAAAGCCATGCTTTGATTAATAAATGACCATCAACACACAACAACACTCAGCATGCCACACTACCAAATTGGGAGTATATCACTGATAACCTTCAACTACATAACCTCTGAGCTCGTACGTCTCAGAGAAGGGTGTTAAGCTAAGAGAATAAATTCTCCGCCACCAACAGAAATGTATTTGAAAGAAATCAGTTTTATATCTCAAAGTCTAATGTCAGACATACAACCATACAAGTCTGTTCCGGGTTCGAACAGAACCGAAGGCACTTCCGAAGAAGTCCTTGCAATCCGGGTATTCACAATCCCGATCAGACTTCCCATCACTTAGGGAATCTCTATACCGGGGCCACTCGGTGCAGAGACAATCGATAGGTTATCCTATCATTTTCAAAAATACCCGGTCTTCACCACCAATCTTCAAATGCTATCCATTCACGTCGTATCACTATTCGGAATGGGTTATATGACACAAAGGTCCTCTCCCAGCTAAACCGAATAGTTAGCGCAATATTTTCAAAACATATCGATGTTGGATTTCAGTTAAGTCACAACTTATTACCCAAAACTTTTCTCTTCAAATGGTTTAAACACATTACCATTTTAATCTTTTTAAACAAAAAGATTCAATTCACAAAGTTCACCCAGTTTCACAAAGATCTATTCATAGATTTTCCCAAATCAAATTCCATTTCAATTGGATTAACTCATTAAATCTTTAAAACAAAGATTTAACTAATAGCTTTCAAAACAATTCCATTTCGACCTTATATACAAAAGGTACACCTTTCCAATTTTAAAACAAAGTTCAACAATCTTTCACAAAGATTTATTCATAACTTGGAAAACCATTTTCATTTCAAACTTGAGATTCTTTTGACACAAATTGGAATTTCATTTCTTATATGAAAGCTTTTATCATTTGAAACAAATAGTTTTCATCTCGGAAAATCTTATTCATTTATACGAGTTAAAGTCCTTGAGTTAATTCAAATTCTCAATACCATACTTTTAAAATGGTGTAAATTCATACAAACACATTCATAACATCTTTAACCATAATTTCCAATCATGGAATTCAATTCCAAATTTTGAATTCAAATTCAAATTAAATTATTTAAATTGGAAAACTTTACCAAGTTATTCAAAATAACTTTTATCTTAAAAACTCCCTTTTCAAAAGCTTTAACATTTAACCCATATCCATTTCCAAAATCAATTGAAATTAAAATTTCAATTTCAAAAACATTAAATTTAAATCATCTGTGACTTAACCGATTTCCACGTGAAATCCATATTGCGTGTGTAAAAGTGTGGTCCAGGGGTTTCACACACAATAGTGCAACAACATTCAATCATTACAGGTTCAAATACAGAAATATAGTTGATAAGCGGTATAACTATAACGCTTATCTTTTGTACACAAATCACAGATGATATACAAATGTGTCACACATAATAAATTACATCATATGGAATTAATTACATTCATCCCAGAGAAACAGATCACAACATAAATCAGGGTGTATCACAAAGCATCACATATCAGGGTTATCAAACAATTCAACAACTAATATAATCCAAACATCCATAAGTAGGATCAATTTAATTTTCTAATTGATTTAAATCAGATTAATTTCTATGAATAAATTTTTGCTAGTCATGGTAAATTAATGATCAATTAATTACACTTAATTAATTACACTGAATAATTAATTCCTTAATTATTTTCATTAAGAAATTATACTACACAAAGGATTATTATTAAATTAATTAATCTTAGTTAATGATCTTCATTAACAATTAGAATTTCTTTAATTACTTTGCCCAAGAAATTTAACTATATTGATCATCATTGATTATAAATTGATTAACCAATAAGAACTCATTAATTAATCCTAATTATTTAATTAATTAAATGTTAACCGTAACTTAATTAATTCTTCATTACTTGATTAATTTATTTATAATCATTAATCAATTATCTTAACTTATCTAATCTTATCCAATTAATGATTCTTGATTTACAAACAAATTAACTTAATTAATCTTTAAACCTTAATTAAGTAATTTAAACCTTTAATTACTTATTTAATTAATCCAAATCATTAATTGATTGAATAAATAAAGTATCCATTTTGATTATCTTAATAATTTGATGAATACAAATCATTAAATTTTTATCTTTAAAATGAAACATTTCTTACTTAATCAAAGTATTTAAAACAATTTGCTTCAAATTTCCTTTAAATTTCATTTCTAATTTAAGTTTAAAATAACTTTAAATTTTACTTAACAAAATTTAAATCAAACAAATTTCAAAACTTCTTAACCAATTGTTAAAGAAAACAATCATTATTTATATAAAGCAATTTATGCAATAGCGGCAGATAAAGATGCATGAGCCTTGGCAGCAATTGTTAAAGAAAACCATCTTAACCAATTGATGCGTACCTCGAGGCTGAGATGAAGATGCTTGAGCCTTGGCAGCATTAAGCTTGCCAGATCTAGGAGGTGCAGTAGGTCAAGTGGAAATAAGATGACCCTCCTTCTTACAATAGCGGCAGATAAGAGGTTTGGCACACTCTTTAACCATATGGTCGGTAGATCCACAGTTGAAACACTTTCGAATGGAAGGTGTTCCACTAGGCTGAGACTGAGGCTGAGAACCAGAACCAGAACTGATGAACTTCTTCTTCTTCTTCTCGGAAGAGGAAGAATTAGGCTTGTGGAAAAACCTCTTCTTATTGGGGTGCTTGGGCACCTCAACATCCTCATCATTATCCTTCTCCCTCTCGACTGCTTCAAGGTGAAGCACCGAATCTACAAGCTCTTCGAATGAAAGCTTGAGTTGAAGCATCAGTTGCTTCTTGAGGTACTTCTTCAGACCCTCAACAAATTTGAGATTCTTCTTATGTGGTCTGCTAATGAACTCGAGGTCGTACTTGGACATGGCCTCGAAATAAGAAACATAATGTGAAACAGTGGACTTCCCTTGCTTAAGATGAATAAAGCGGCAGTCAAAAGAGATCTTCTCAGATTCCGGAACAAATTTGAGCACGAAACGCTCACGGAACTGAGCCCAAGTAAGAGTGGTCTCATCGACCTCAGCAATGAGAAGCTCATACCAATCCAAAGTGCGGTTCTGAAGCATACTGGAAGGTACAAGAACTCTGTCATGATCAGGAAGAGTCATGCGAGAAAAGATGCGCTCGCATACGCGGATCCATGCCTGGACCTCAAGAACAGACTCGGAGCCATTGAACGGCTTGCCTCCGAGATGTGAGAAATCACTGCAAAGGTGCGCAAAGGAAGACTTGCGCGGTGCATCAGAAATTGGAGTAGGAGGCTGAGAGTTTCGAACAAGCTCCATAATCTGATCGGTAGTCATAAAAACGCCTCCCGGATGTGGGTCACTGGATTGCCCAGCATCCGTAGAACGACGGGTCCTACCACTTCCAGACATACTGAAAGTTAAGATAAGATACGAGTTAAGCACGATTCAAAGATAGATTATTCAAAGTGGAATACTACGGAGTATAAATGTATTCCTAAACATATTACAAACTTATCTATCCAATGTCATGAGGAAAGGGCTTTGTAATATTTGAAGCATACTAGGATTTATTGTACTAAGTGTTATTGTTCTGTGTTTATTATACTTAGTTCTGAACCTCACTCTGATACCAAGCTATAACGCCCCACACCGAGAGCCTCATTAACAAAGAGTATTATATGGATAATACCGTCTGCTAATGCGGACAATGGAGTATAATGGAAGCGACCATGTGTAATCTTACTTTAACTATCTACTGAACACGTCGAAAAGTGGAATCTATTTTTTTTTATCTCATGTGGTTCGACATATTCAATAAATACTTAAAGCAAAACTACAATGGCTAAAAGGTCTATCAGAACAAAGCATAATAGCAAAATGAACATCAAAGAACAACATCAGATAATAAGCAAATAGTCTCAGCACAATACAACATCAAGTACAGATCACTACAAGAAAAATGGTCTTTCGCAGCGTTTTAAAAACGCTGTGAAATCCTTTCGCAGAGTTATGAAGAACGCTCTCTAACGACAAGCTGTAATAGAGTCAAGACATATAACAGCGTTTTTCAAAGGCTGCAAAATCAGCAACATATTGCAGCGTTTTCGTTATTACAGCGTTTTTAAAAGGCTGCAAAATCAGCAACATATTGCAGCGTTTTTCAAAGGCTGCAAAATCAGCAACATATTGAAGCGTTTTCGTTATTACAGCGTTTTTAAAAGGCTGCAAAATCAGCAACATATTGCAGCATTTTTGTTATTACAGCGTTTCTTAAAGGCTGCAAAATCAGCAACATATTGCAGCGTTTTTGTTATTACAGCGTTTCAATATTGGCTGTAATATGTCCTTACCCATTGCTTCTTCTTTCGTTAGACAACATTTTCAAAAACGCTGTTACAATTTTCCACAGCGTTTATAAAAGCTTATAAATAAACATTTAACAGCTCTAAAAAACGCTGCATATGGATTTACATTTCACAGCGTTTTCCTTTTGCCTGAGATACTGCAGCGTTTTTCCGATTCCGCAGCGTTTTTAAAACGCTGTTAAATATGAAAATTACCATGCACAAACTTTTACATTTACAAACATCCCACCAGCTATAAAATTTTATATCAAGAGATAAATATAATCTTTGTATGTTATATTAAACATAATTAAAGTTGCACTAACTCCATACTCAAAATAAACAATAATCATATACAACATTTAATACATAATGTTTGTAAGCAAATATGATAGTAACATTGTTTTACATAAATAGCATATTAAATTAAGCAAAATATGAGTTGTGAGAGTCCAAGCTAGTCCTCTTCAACAATTCACCCTCCACTAGCTAAGTCAGCCAAATTACATAAGCATGCTCACTTTGGAACTGCGAAGATGTAAGAAAAAACTTGTTAATAGGTCATTCTTGCAAGAAAAAACAAAAATGCATATGGTCATTTTTTGATTTTAGATGCATGATAACTACCTTTACGTCCTCTCAGTTGTGGTCAATCTTTGATGGTTATGGGATGTAAACAAACAGTTGTGGTCAGATCTTATGAAGTTGGAGCTGATAAAACTTCAACATTGGAAACTATGCTCAATCTTTTACAGGCAATCTGCATTGTAAAAGACAATGTATTTGGATAACTATCATATAATACCAATGTATTGATAATTAATATATATTACTACAGGAAACTGCACTGAATCGTGTATGGTAGTCTGGATTGCTTGGTTATGGATTTGGTGCCAGATGGAATGACAAAGAATGATCTTATTTGGACGTGCAAGTTGACCGGTATCGTGTATGGTGAGTTCTTATTTCCCTTTTCCACATAAAAAATAACCGAAGACAAAAAGAATTCTGTTGAGGCTTTCATTTATGATATGTGTTATGTTTATGATATGCTTAACAAGGTACATTAACATAAAAAGGTTGAATAATTTACCCATTGGAGCTTGCTTTTCAAACACATGATTTCTTCATTATCATTTATAAATACGTAGTTTAAAGACAAGTATTCAGAATTTGTTACACCTGTAGAATGGGACCAGTTGATAGCAACTTTGCAAGTAGTTGAGGATTGGCTCTTTGTGGAAGGCGAGGATGAAACAAAAGGTGTTTAGTTGCAAAGCTGGAGGAGCTCAAAATGGTACTATTTAAATGATATTTTAGCCTATATCTTGTGTAAATAAATGTATTAAGTGCCATTGAAGCATTAACTAAAAATAAAAATTATCACATCAAGGGGACCCTTTTGAAGTGCGCTATAAGGAACGGGAGGAATGGGCGGAGAGGGCGGTGAGACAGCCGGCTTGTGACCAACTTATTTGCTGTATCAATAATTACAAAGAGGCTGCTTTGTCCAAAGACCCAAAATTCTCATTTTGGCATTGCAGAAAAGTAGAGGGTATTAACTCAATTTTTAAAATCATGTTCTGATCTTATTTATAGTTTGTTGTTGGGTGTTTTAGGGCAATTTAGATCAGTGCAATTAACCTGAATTCTTTTAATGATGCTGTGACATGGAAGCGCAAATTACGCTAATTATCCTTTATATATATACATACATACACATATACATTTATATATATAATAATAAATGGCTTAAATACTTCAATCAGTGCACTCATGTTTCTCTATTGCGTTGAAAATGCATGGAATTATTATAGGTTGGATTTATTTGAAAATTAAAATTATTAATCAATTCCTTAATGAACTGACTAAGAAAAGACATTTTATCGAATTTATAAATAAACATGATAGCGTTAAGTGTGTGAAACAAATGTTATTTTTCTAAGGTTTTAAGATCAAGATATCTATTTAGAAAATGTTATCATGTTTAATGAATCCTAAATCAGTAAGACTACTTTTTAAAACATATATCTCGGTTCAATTCCAAATATTTTTGGTATGGGTATGCTATATTTATATCAGTTAGTTTTTCCCTCAAAAATTTATGTAAAATAACTGTATTACTATTTTCAAAGTATGGCAAACCAATATCCAAAATCATCCATGAAACAACATAAGTTGTTTGATTCCTCAACATGGTCATATATTATGACTATTGGTTATTTAGGCTCAACGGATTCATTTTAGCCAACTGCGTCGTTCGACAGTATACTGCTTGCACAGGAACAGTCACACCCATTTTGCACTTCACTAATAGAAGAACTGAAGCATTCAACTAAGTTCCATTATTTGCAGAAGAAACATGATTCTCAGAGTCCACAGCATGCACAGCGTGCATATATCATCATGTGTACTTCGAATACACTCAACAATAATCTCTTCATTTGCAGAAAAAACCTCACCACCAACTTCATCTATTTGCATAGCATAAACAACATTATTAGCACTGGCCTCATCACCAAATAGTGCAACATTACCAAACATCCCATCTACAAAATCTGGCAAACTCCTCATATTCATATAATCATCCAACCTTAAACTACCAACAGCAATACCCCTACACTTCTACAACTTCACCACCAGCCTGTCATATCACCAGCAACCCAGCCCAACAACTAGACCACCTAGATCAAATTCAAGTTAAAGAGACAGTGACTACATCAAGTTCAACACCCGAACAATTAACTCCCCATTCACAACCACAGTTCACAGCAACTACAACCAAACCCCTTTCTCCAATCAGCAAACACTTGAACGACGCAGTGGTATTTGATCTATTTGATGGTTACTCAAATATCGACTGTGGGGTTTTTTCTCTAACATAAGTTTTTTGTGATTATATTTGTATTCATCATCTTATTTGTTTATTTAATAATTCTTACATCGATCTACTGAAAATAACAAAATAAGCATATTATTCTTTGATATTGCGCATTACTAACGGAATCTGCAAAGTAAAATCATGTAGCCATCAATATATTGTACTTCGAAGCACTTTTTATATTTCAAAGTTTAACTCGGCATCTATGCTAGTCATGTAAAATGTAATTCCAAAGTCAATGAAGCCACATATTAGCTCCATAACAGTCAACCGAGCCTACCACAACTCAATTTTTTGTTAAATACTATTATCATTTTTTTAAACTATATTTTACTTAGTTCATTATACGTAGGATGTGATAAGCATAATAAATTATATCGCAAGATTAAAAAGATAATTCATACTTACTTGAAGTTGATTCGGTTATAATATTCGTGGAAGGCCAAGCTATCGTCGAACCAAGTGCATCTTCAATAAACTCAAAATAAGAAGTAGGTCTCCACAAAGGCGCATTTGGAACTTTTATAACATCAACCCAAACTTTGACTGCGTTTTCCCCTAGTGGAACAAAATGGACCAATGCTTTAGGGTCGGTTGAAGCCACACGCCCTTCAGCAATTACTTCTTTGGCTCCTTGAACGCTGATCAGCTTGCATTTCATATCTGTCTTGGAGTTTGCGCTCTGTCATGCAACAAATGAAACCGTTTAAATAAGTTTTGAAAATAAAAGTGATCCTTAAAATAAAAGCTTGTCAATGCATATGTTTTGATAAATCAATATGTAAAGTATACACATTACCGTTGAAGATAATACAACATTAGCCGTATGAGCAGACGTTGTAGCATTAACATTCTCAACAACTACATTTGTTTCTGGCCAAGCTATTTTGATGCCAATAGCTTCTCCAACATATGTCATACCAGCTGGAGGTCTCCACAAGAATGCATCTGGTTTTTTGGCCTCATCGATCAAAACAAACACGGCGGATTGTCCTAGAGGAATATTATTCACAAGCTGATTTGGATCACTAGAGTAAAACCTTCCTTCAGCAACTAGTTCTTTGTTTCTGGTCCAATCATACAGCTTGCATTTGATATTTGTACTGCCACTATTACTCTATAAAAACAAATTAGAACATATGAAAACAAAAAAAAGTATAAATTTTGTATTCAATTCATAAAGGTACCGAATAAATAAAAAAAATTAAGTTTACCATAATGTCATCCTTTTCAAAGTGACTCATCGTATGCAAAACAACTCTATCAGATGGCCATGTTACTATCTCATTCTTAGCTTCTCCAATATGTAAGAGCATCTTAGGCGTAGACCTCCATAAGAAAGCATCTAATTTCTTTGGAATAACTATCAAAATTTTCATGGCTTTCGGTCCAAGAGGGATGTTATATAGAAGCTCTTCCGGATCAGTTGAAAGAACTCTTCCTTCATCAACTATTTCATCAACCCCATTCCAATCCAATAAATCACAGTGGGCGTTTGTGTTGTCATACTTGTTCTAAAATTAATCAAAAACAATCACGCAAAATACTTAACTAAAAATTCAAATTCAAATTCAAATGATGTCACACGAATAATATAAATAACTTTACCGCTTGAGACGCATTCTCATCTTCGACCCTTCTTGGTTGCTCATCCTTTCTTGATTGCTGCATTAGCTGAATCATAACAAAAATATACTGTCAAAAAAATGAATAACTTATAGAGTGTGTCTAATCAAACACTACCAAAAAAATGAATAAATATACTGTAAAAAAAAATGGATGGGTAGCAGAATGTGTCGCAGCAGTGTGGTTGGTTGAGTTAAGAAATGTATTTGTGTGTCTGATGCATACAGAGTGTGTGTGTGTTGACCGTGTGCGTTGTGTGTGTTTGTGTCTATGTTGTGTTGTGTGTGTCTGTATTGTGTGTGTCTGTGTTGTGTGTGTGTCTTGTGTTGTGTCTTGTTGTTTTGTTTGTGTGTCATATATTCATAACCCATAGTTCAAATGCAATTAAATATGAAATAAAATGCAATTATATTTAAACTGAATTAAATTTATAACTCACAATTCACAATTTGTTCACCTTTTAATAAACCACAGAGAAATTGAAAAATTGAACTAAATTTATATCTCATAGATATAAATGCAAACTAAACCATGCACGCCCTGACAATGAATATTCACAGCTGAATGTAAGTTTTTGACTTTCTATGTTTTCTGAATGAATATTTTAAGATAAAAATGTGATTTTGAAATGCACATTAATACTTTTTAAATAACAGGGAGCAGTTAATGTGATTTTGAAATGCACATTAATACTTTTTAAATAACAGCTTTTTGTACTGGTCAGTGCAAAAAGATTTTCATTGATCGGTACAAACTGTTCACGCTACTCAATGTAACCTAGTTTGAACTGGTCTGTGCAAATCTAATCGGCCAAGCATAAAACCTACCTTATTTTGTAGCATTAGCACCGTCTTCTCCAAATCGCTTACTCTATTTTGAAGTTGCGTTTCTTGTTTTTTATTAGCTTGTGCCACAATAAACTTGGTGTAGGTCATGCTTCTTCCCATTCCTCTTAATCGTCCGGGTCTATCCTGTCCCAGCACTACTGAAAGAGCATCTTCTCGCACATTAGTTTTTGAGCTGGATTGTGATTCGGTGTCAATTTTTTTAATTTGATACTGCATATGTTAACATTTATTATAATTTCCATAATTATTACACTCTAAAGTGATTTGATAATAATCAAATTGAAACAAAAGCACATACTATTGTATCTTGAATGGCCAAACTCACTGGTTCGCCATTTTTTCGAGTGTGAGATCTAATCCAAACATGAGTTCTGGAAATGAAAGAGGGATTGGAACTCTCTTTTCTCTACATTTACAAAAATTGAATAAAACAATTATCATAACTATAGAAATAGATGGCGTGACAAAAATTGAATAGGACAATTCTCACCATATCCACAGCTAATCGAGCCATTCCTTTACGGCTACATGTGTGTGGCACTTGCTTGCGCCTGAAAGCCTTGTACATGTCACTTTTTATCTGAATTAAGAAAAATAAGAGTACATCAAAAAGTTATCTCATTCATTGAAAGAATGACCAATTAGATGTAATTTACCTTAAATTTTGAACTAGTTTTCAAGCTGATAAAATCATTCCACTCCGTCATACTTCCAATATTATCTGGTTTAAGTTGAAGTCTTTCCTCCTTTGACTTTGCTTTTACTAATTGATTAACTAATCTACATTTTGAACACCTAAAAATACAACCCATTTTCTGAAATATAGAGACCTTTTGTCATTCCTCATCCAACTTAAATCTAGTCTGTATCCATTAATTGGTTGAAGCGAAATTAGCACATTCGTAAATAAATCAAATATGATTATATTGGAGTGGCTGTTCGCATAACAGATACAAAACTTAAAATGATTAAAACAGCAAACCAGAAGTTCGTATCATTCACATGACACTGAAAGTGGAGTAGAAAAGGTAAAAAGATATGATTATATTGGGTTGTCTTCCTGCATACTGATTATTCCCTTTGTGATTCATATATGCCACTGAAAGTGGAGTAAAAAGATATGACACTGAAACAAATAGGATTCGTCACCTTTTATATGCCTCATATATGCATACAAATATGACACTGAAACAAATATGACACTCATTCATATATGCATACTGATATGATAATTTTTTATTTTGGAATTTCTAAACAATGATTGGGTTTGCCAAATCAAAGGTTTTGTGTAATAAATATAAAATCGAAAACTACCACATACATAATATGCTCCAATCCATTGTTGCTATAGTATTTAAATAATCAAATAAAAGGGAAAGAAATAATCAAATTGAACACTTCAAGTTGTTCCATACACCATTCATCTTGCAGAATTATTTAATTTTCTAGATAAGAGATAAATTCATTTCAGATTTGTTACCGTTGTTTTTATAGAGCAAGTTTAGGAGTAGATGAGAATATTAATGAAATTGTAAATCAACATTTGGAATTGGAAATAATCAAGATGGATCGCGGATTTGTTTTCACTGAATGAAGAAACAAATATCCAAAAGCATGTCGCAAGTAAACACTGTTAAAATTTCCAATCACGGATTATTTTCCGGATTCAATCATCACTTATTGTAATCAAACAACACCCTGGCTTTATATGCAATGATTTTAGTAGTAGACATGACATCAAGAGTGTAAAATTTGCTTATTGTTTCAGGGATTTTTTTCTTCAAATAATCTTACACCAACATATTACTGTTAATGTCATTTTTTTACTCTCCCATATGTTGTATGTGCACATGATATTAACAGTAATTTCAAGTTATTTTGGAAAGATACTGTCGAATGTATACACTGAAAAAAGACACACTATCACTATAAATAAATATACCTGAATGCAATCCCATAAAACGGCTTTCAAATCATCACCAAGATGTCTCCAATCAGTAAGCGTGACTGGAACATGCTCTCGTACGAGTGGCCCTAGATAAGAAGATAAGTGGATTGACCCTTCTCCTATTGGAATGCCACTCTCATTAAATTCAACTTCAACCCGATTTGCGAAATTTGAAGGAAGTCTCTTCATTTTAGTAGGACCTCTAGCAATTCTTTTCCGAACTAAATTTTCGCTCACATCTTGAATAGATCTATCGGTTTCCATCATGTCTTCCACATTGTGTTCATTTTGCATTGTATTGTCTTCAAGTGCACAAGGATTGTCTTTATTTTGATTATTGCCTTCAACTAAATGTCGATTATCTTCAATTTGAATGTTGTTGTCTTCATTTTGAACGTTGTCGTCTTCAACATGCTTATTCTGTTCATTAGACTCCTTGAGTGCAATTTCAACCTCTTTTGCTTTTTTCTGTTTTCGAGTAATCCTCTTCATTTCCTGTATAGATATGAAGCAAAAATGAAAAATGAACCAATTGTGCTAGAGGCTTCAAAAGCTGCTACACTCTTTTATCAGTGGCTAGCTTGTTTGATTAAAAATTTGTAAACTGTATTGTCTTCACATATTGCTTGTAGGCATTCGTTGTTTAAGAAATGTATTTTTGCAATGGTTGCTATTATATTTCCAGTGAACCAGTTGTTGTAAGTTGTATCAAAGTAGTCTTTGGACAGATCAAGGAAGTTTTGTAAACTGAGCTACACTTGGTTTTGTAAACTAAGCGTTACTTATTATAAAATGATTATTACATTTTCTGCACAGTTGTGCTTTAGATTGTACTTTTCCTGGCTATGTAGCAGTAATCACCACATTTAAGTACAAATTTAAGGGATATGCATAGATCTTGAGAAAGGAAAAATGAATCCAGAAATGAAATAAGGTAAATAATGACACTATTCAAATGACTGAAGACAAACTAATCGATACACGAAATAAAGTTCAAAATCAAATCCAAATTTTCAACTATTCCATACAGGAAATAAAAATCAAAATCAAAATAAATACAGGAAAAATGATAAATACCTGAAGGATTAAAGTGGGAATGACAGTTACCCTTGACAAAGTGATAGCAGTTACCCTTGACAAAGCGATGGCTGTTATCCTTGATAAATGTTAATTTGCAGAAAGCAGATTAACATTTGCAAACATGCTTTTACTACTTCAAAGATCAATCATATTCCCATTTTGTGCTATTATGAGTACCAGTATTAACATTTGCAGACAAGAATATGTCAGAACCCGAAGGATGTCAACATTCATGCTGTAATTTAAGTGAAAGACAAATATATTCATGCTACAAGCCCCAATCATCCTAACTACACAGTATATAAATTTTGGTTAAACCAAGTGCTGCCTCTTAATCAAATTTATTGTCATATCAACTAATCATATTTTTATTTGTTTAATCATTCAATAACGATAAGATTATGCTTTTCTGGTACTAGTGTGTATAATGAGCTAAAAGTTAATCAAATTTTTCTTACATTAACAGCGAAATGATGCGCTCAATTGTAAAATTAAGTGCTAACTGCTAGCATAATCAAATATAACACTGAGATATATATAGACATATATCAACATGGTTAATTTCCAAAAACTATATATGAAAAACAAGTCATTACATACAGACATATTACTTAACCAAAGAAGATAGAGAGTAAAGTCTAATATAATTAAAACTAGATAGCAAAATAATTAAACTACTCAAATATGCCTTCACAATCTTCCCTAACATAACTAATATCCTCAATAAAATCATCAACATCCATGTCAATATCTTCGTAATTCTCCATAGCAAAGCTAACTTCCTCAAATGGTTCGTCTATATCTATCTCATGAAAACCTCTTGATGGCGCCTTCATCACAACATACCAATTAGAAGAATCGTCTTCTCTTGAATAAAAAATTTGTTTCGCTTGAGATGCAAGAATATATGGATCTTTTGAAAATGAGGCTTGGTTTTGATGTAAGTTAACAAGGGTGAATCCTTCTTCTACCTTCACACCATTTCCTATGTTTGCCCAATGACATTTAAAAACAGGAACATAAAAAAGATGATAATCTAACAAAATTATATCAGTCAATATCCCATAATAAGTAACAACATCAACTACTTGAGAAGTATCTTTTGCACTTGCTCTACACATAGTAGTCGCATCGTAAGTGACGCCACTATTTTGAGTTTCTCTCTCAATGTATTTTGTGTGAAAACGTTGTACATTAATGATATATCCACTATAGGATAATGCACTACTCCTCGGACCATATGCAATCCATTTTAACATCGTGTCATGGTCCTTTGAATCAATGGGTATCTATAAAAAAATAG
Source organism: Allium fistulosum (assembly GCA_030737815.1). Taxonomy (NCBI): domain Eukaryota; kingdom Viridiplantae; phylum Streptophyta; class Magnoliopsida; order Asparagales; family Amaryllidaceae; genus Allium; species Allium fistulosum. The sequence goes on along the minus strand of CM060907.1, from coordinate 412,343,771 downwards.
CTATTTAAAATGGATCTCAATAATAATAAATCTAAAGTTAATGAGATAATATTTCAAAATTCCACTCACCTTCTTTTTAATCCAATCAGCAAAGTTATCTGTATGAGTTTTCCAAAGTAAAGTTGCATTTTTTTCCATGCGCTTGTTTGAGTGTTGTAACTCCTCCAAATGCAAACTATTGTAGCACCAAAAAAATTTACCAAGTTGTATTTGCTGATACAAATTGTATGAAATGGTAATAACAAATTGTAATAGTTACTTACTCTAGAAATGGTTCCACTACAGTCATATTCATTAACACAGCCAAATGTGCAATCTGTTTCTCATTGGCGGACAATGTAATTGTTTTACAAGCTGAAATTGGTCGTCCTTCGAGTATGGAATCATCTTCATAATCTTCATTTCGGACTTCCTTCTCCTCTATTTGTATTGATTTCTTTAAAAATTCACTAAAAAATCTCATGCACTCTTCTGCAAGATAGGATTCTGCAATACAACCCTCGGGACGTGCATGATTTCTTACATAATGTTTAAGTGTCTTCATATATCGTTCAAAAGGGTACATCCAACGAAAATGAACTGGTCCACACAATCGGGCTTCTCTTTCAAGATGAACGGTCAAGTGTATCATTATATCAAAGAAAGAAGGTGGAAAATATCGTTCAATTTCACAAAAAATTATAATAATTTCATCATCAAGTTGTTGCAATTTTTCTTTATCAAGAACACGCTGGCATAATTTATTGAAAAACGAACATAAACGAATTATTGTCCTCCTTGGCTTTTTCGGCAACAATCCTCTTATTGCAACTGGTAATAACTGTTGCATTAGAACATGGTAGTCATGTGACTTCATGCCGATAATTTTACAATCCTCCAATGACACAGAACTTCTAAAATTTGAGCAATAGCTATCAGGTCCCTTGAAATCATATAACCTTTGGCAAAATATTTTTTTCTCCAAATTGGACAATGTATACGGAGCTGGTGGAAGATATGTTTTTTTCCCACGAGCTTGTGCAAAAAGGCCATGCCTGATTCTCCAATCTTCCAAATCTTTTCTAGAATTAATTCTGTCTTTTGATTTGCTATCATGCAACATCGTCGCTATTATGCTTTCACCAACATTTTTTTCTACATGCATTACGTCTAAATTATGACGCAAGGGAAGTTCCTACAAAAATAATATTGTTATACTTCATTAATATATATATATATATATATATATATATATTCATTCATTAAAAAATAATAGCACTAACCTCCCAATATGGTAAATCAAAGAATATTGATCGTTTTTTCCATCTTGATAGTTCTATTTTTGCAGGATCATCATCTTGTTTGAAAGTAGAATTTTTTCTTTTCTTACTATATTGCTTCTTAGTTGGCTTCTTTTTACCCTTCCCTTTCTTGCTGTTATTATCTCCATTTTTTATTTTTTTTCCAAAATTATTTGGAAAGTTTTTCAAAATGATAGAGATGTTTCTTCCGGTTAAAATTCTAGGTCTACGACCATTTTCTATAGTGTTATCAAACCAGGATTTTTGTTTTCTCAACGAATCCGATGGTGGTAAGAATCTCCTATGACCCATGTAGACATTTTTCCGACTATACTTCAACCATCGATGATGAGTGTTGACACCGCATAATGGACAACCTTTTTTACCCTTCACACAACATCCAGCCATATTACCATATGCAGGAAAGTCATTAATCGTCCATAGTAAAATTGCTCTCATAGTAAAAAGCGATCTACTAAATGCATCATAAGTTTGAACTCCATTAATTCATAAGTGTTGCAGATCTTCTACCAATGGTGCCAAATATATATCTATATCATTTCCTGGTTGCTTTGGACCAGGAATCAACAATGTTAATATGATATTTTCTTTTTTCATGCATAACAATGGCGAGAGATTGTATGTCACTAGCATCACGAGCCAACAACTATATTTGGAACTCAATGTCAAAAATGGATTAAAACCATCAGTAGCAAGGCCAAGCCTTAGGTTGCGTGGATCTGCTGCAAACGATTCCCATTTCTCATCTACCACATTCCATGTTATAGAATCAACAGGATGACGCATTTTTCCATCATTACTTTTATTGTTAAAATGCCATCTTAAATCTTCTGCTATTTTTTGAGATCTAAACATTCTTCTGAATCTTGGAATGATTGGAAAATACCTCAAAACTTTAACCAGAATACCATGCATAATTTCATTTGTACGTTCGTTCCTCTTCCATCTCGAAAACCCACATTTTGGACAACTATCCAAATCTTTGTACTCTCTTCTAAAGAGACAACAATCATTCTAACAAGCATGAATTTTCTCAAAACCCATATCGAATACTTTAAGAAATTTTTTCACCTCGTAAATATTCCTAGGAAGTACGTTATCCTTTGGAAACAATAGTTGTTGCACATTTAGAAGTTTATCGAATCCATTATCGGACAACCCAGTCTCACATTTTACATTATATAAGGCAATAATGGAAGATAATTTTGTTTGATCGGTACAACCAGGATACAACGGGGTTTCGGCATCCTCCAAGTTTTTTAATAAATCATCCTCTCGTTTTTGTGCGCTATCTTCATCTTTATCATCATCGGAATATGTATGATTGATGAAATCTTCATCTTCATAATGAATGGATTTGAGTAAATCATAAGTGTCATTAGACTCGATATCTTTGCTTATAGTTATTTGTTCGCCATGATTGTACCACCTACCATCCATGTATAGCGGATCCATTCCTCTTATAATCAAATGCTCAACAACAATCTTCCCATACCGATGACTAAGATTTCGACAATCTAAGCAAGGACATAAAATCTTTTCTTGATTTCTTGAAATTCTCAATGTAGCATGCACAAACTTCCAAGCTCCTTGCTCATACTCAGTACTAGTTCTATTAATAAAATGGAATAACTATTAATTTTGACGTTAAAATATAAGATTTGACTCTCAAAATATATTTAGTATAATATAGTTACCTGTGTAGATGTACCCATTTTTTATCCATCATCAACCAATATGTGAGGAAGTAAATTTCTAAAATTTAAAGTAATAATCAGTTATTGAATGCAAGCAAAATAACATAATCGTAATTGAATGCAAACAAAATGAAAAACAACAAGGAAGACAAAGAATGTCAAACAACAAATCAATAAGTCAAGTTCAAAGCCTTGTTTCATGCAAAAAAAATTAAAACAACAAGAATGAAAACGAAAGAGTCGTGTAACCCATTTTTTAACAAGAATGCATTACCCCTCTCCTGATACTTAGCTTGCGCTATTAACAACAATTTTATCCGCTTATACAACAATATCAGAACCATATACAACATTAGCACCAAACTGTTTTCAAAAAATTTGCCATTACAACGACGTCATTTTGTAGCACCGGAGTAATGTCTATGCATTACCCCTCTCCTGATACTTGGCTTGCGCCATTAACAGCAATTTTATCCACTTATACAACAATGTCAAAATCATATACAACATTAATACATTAGCACCAAACTATTTCTGAAGCATGCACCTATGAAAAGAGTCTCGAAAAAGAAACTAAAAAGGTAGAAAATAACTCAATGCTCCAAATACCAAAACATAATCCAATATGATACTTTACGTGAATACTAGTTTAGCATCAATCACTCATAATCATTTAGATTGTAAGTGTTAATTGTTGGAAATCTTGTGAGAATATTTCATTCAGATTGCAAGTGTCAATTTGTTGGGAATCTTGTGAGAATATTTACAAACAATTTTGCCTGGTGGATTCAATAATGAGTTTGACCTATATAATCACTCGACTAATTTATGATTCTCATAGTCATTACCCACTAAATATACATAGAACAATAGAATCAAATCATCAACTTTTACAGCCACATCAAACCCACCAACAAAATAATACAATCATTTATAAGAAAAGAAAAGAGACTGGTCTTTGAAAACAAAATTATACAAGTAGATGGTGGTGCCAAACGCATTTTTAAAGTTTTTTTCCTTTGCCTTTTATATAGCAGACTTATCTGCCGAATGAAAAGGTTAATTTACTAGCAAGCATAGTGAAAAATAAATAAATGATAAATGGTAAATTGTTACTAACATATGAGCCTATCTAATTATTGTCATTTGTTACACAAATTTTAATATTCTACATAATAAGTAGGTTATGGGCATACACTATAATCCATCAATCGCTTTAATTAGATGGAAACCAACTTTCAGAAATTCTTATCATTTGAACTTTTAATTACTGGTACTCTGCATTAATGGAATTGATTTGTTGATATCAACACATGGTTGTTGCCACAACCATATCGAAGACCTAATAGGAGAATGACACATACACATATATAATAAAAAAGGGTATGCACCAAGCCTGCATATATAATCTTACCGAGGTGTATATCGCTGTTCAAGAAATAGTTTAATGAGAAAAGAAATAAAAACCAGTTCCATTGATTCAATACGGGTGGCAGTAAAATGGACAGATATATAAGCATTTAATTATATTGAATGAGGGAGCCCAAATGAGGATAAACCTTTTATTTATTTGTTAATTTGTTAATACTATATTTATAACTAAATTTATAAACTTAATATGGGATATAGGCACTTTTGTTTGGCTCTGTATTTTGTGAATGCAATTTAGGCCTCGCAGATGAACACTGTGACCTATTTCACAACAAAATAAGTTTGTTTCCAGTTACATAAAGTAGTAGTATTGCATACCAATTTTTATGGAATAACAAAAATAGAATTCAAGAGAAATTTCTTTTGCTCTGGACTATACAGGCAGTTTATGTAAGAAGGGGAGTGCATGAGATAATTTTAAACCTAAAAACAACCACAGGTTCTTCAAAATGAAATTCAAGAGAAACAAGACATATTATTAACAGTAATTTTGCTTTATCTGAAATAGACATTCTTTTCATATTATTCATAGTGCTTGCTTGAATTTTTTTTCCAAAATTATTATCGTCCGAAAATTTCTTTTGTAATTTAGAAGGCAACTTATATTGTTTTCCTAAATTCTTTATTTGTTGTGGAGTATTTCGTCATTATTCCCTTCTTATCCAACCTCTCTTCTATTCATTTAAAATTGGTACATACTCAAAATTTATGTGCGATACAGCATTCATTGGAAAACCTTAAACATATAAAAGAACAGGATATATTCAAATACTGATATGCATAAATGAAATTAAATATACACCTGAAAACAATTGATATAGACGTTAAAGATATAATGTATGTTTGAGGATTTGTGTATGCTTAGAAATGGATAATCTTTAAAATGGTACGTGTATCTAAAATCTTGTCCTCAATTTTCAGAACTCACTGCTTATGCTCAGCACACATGTATATCTAAAATGAAACCTGGAAGTATATGAAATGCATATATGTAAAACATACTTTGCAAATATATATAAACTGAAATACTTGTATTCATAAATCTTATTATATCTTCCAAAGTTTGTTAACTTTAAAGCCACACAGATTATTTATATTCAAAGTTTGAAGTAAGAATACTTACAAAATTATATGTGAAACTGTGTCTCAAAACCATGTATATACATCTAAAATCAATATATAACCAAGGTCAAATGATATGTTGATTTAATGCCAAATAGACTTCATATCCCAAATTTAGAAAGTTGAAACTTTTACGTGTTTAAGAACTGCATATGTTCAATTGATACATATGGAAATCCACTCATACACAGAATTGCATTCTTTTGAAAACTTAATTACATGACAATTTCAAAATTCGAATGAAACATATACATGGTTTTAGATTTGACAGGGATAGTGAATGCATACATATAATTTGAGTAAAAAATGCATAAATAAACAACAATGTCAGATTAAGGTGTGAACAGATGTGTGAGTGCATCTAGCCAAATGCACATACTTCACCAAGACCATAGTTCCAGCACACTACCCACCACATCAACCAGCTTCTGATCAACTACTCATCGCCAAACACCTAGTCCTACCCCTTACGAAGGCAGTCCAGTAATCAAAAAACCAAACTCCATTAACAAAAAAATCACTACATCAACAATTCATTTGAAGCGTACATCGCATTTATTTCAATTCATTTGAAGCGTACATCCATATCCACGTTAATACGAGGACCAAAGTTGAGTATTCGAATTAAGTGAATTACCTTATCGACGCCAACGACTCGAGCGATGAACTGAAGACGTGAATGATGATGAAAGGGGACGGCGCCAACGACTCGAGCGACGTACTTGCAGAGCGATGGAGCGATGGATTTGAGATTTGCGGGATTTGCAGAGCGATGTAACGACTCGAGCGATGGATTTTCGAAGCGATTGATTTGCGGAGCGATGGATTTGCGGAGCGATTGATTTGTCAATTTGAGATGAAGGGTTATTTGGTGGGAAGGGAAAAGAATAAAAACGTGGCCGCGAAAACACTCAATCTCCCCGCCAAAAGAAATGTGATTAGGCAGCGTTTTCTTTTTTAAATTTAATTATAAATGAAACTAAATTTGAACAATTACAGCTTTTTGAATCAAAGGCTGTTACATGGAGCTGCAAAAAACCATTTTTCTTGTAGTGGATCCAAATATAAAAGTGGGTACAAAGCCACTACTCACACATCCGTGAGTCAAAAGAATATACACAAAATAGTCATAATATCAAAGTAACATAAAGGATGGATAACAAGTAAAGCTATCTATAGTATAGCGGATATATCCAAAGCGAAAGCACCGAAGCATGCTTAGTCCAATGCGACCTAACCTGAAACAACTCGGTCTGACCCGAGCATAAAATACTCGGGTCGGGCTAGCTAAACAAATCAGTTAGATAAACTGAACAATAATCATGATAAGATAACGAGGCAACATATAACATAATAATCTCCAAAAGCGAAACATATATCATGGTAATAAAGACCAAAATCTCTCACATAGAGAAGAAACAAACATCAAAGTAGAGATGTATAACAAGCCTCATATCATCGGTATAACATAAACACAAGTGCCAGTGTAGGCATAAAACAATTTCCACAAGGTAGTCGCGCTTATATCGTGTGGTTGCATAACCATCACCGATTAGCGCTACACGAGGGAATATTAATCACACAGGAAACATTAGCGCGCTAGTACTCTACTCAATCACACAGGAAATATACCCCAGTGACACACCCATCACTTTAGCTAAGGGGCAACACCTAAAGGAGACAGTCCAAAGACACTATCCAAAAGGTGATGAGCCATAAGGAGACAGTCCGAAGAAATTATCCCAAAGGCAAATAAACCCAAGGGAGACAGTCCGAAGACACTATCCCAGAGGTATCACTCAGGAAACACGCCGTAGTGGTAAAGGCTCGTAGGCCCAGTACTCGTTTACCACTAACGGTAGGAATGTGTCATGAACTCTTAGCAAGGAACCCATAAAGTAGTAAAGTGAGTCCCATACCCCAACGTTCGCACTAAATGGTTTACTAACCAATCGTTAGCTTCCACACTCAAAGCAGTAAAAAGTTCACCTCATGTCATCGGTAAACTAGGCCAAAAGGCCAAAACGATCAATCGAATAGGTCGGGGATTAATCGAAAAGATTAACACGCGGATTCATGGTCCGTGTTTTACCTAACCATTTAATCACCTTTCCACTTTGCTCGAAGTGCAGAATAGTGTATATTTTACTTAGAAAATAGTTGGAGAAAGCAGATTTTTAATCGTTTGAAAACCTCTTTAGAAATAACCTTTGAAATCCTCCTATTATGGAGTAATTAATTTAATATTTAAATAATACTAAATAATAGTTTCAAAAGCTAATTTTATGGAAAATCAATTTAAAATGATTTATAAAATCTGTGCATGAAACCTAGAGACAAATCTCAAAGAAATCAGAAAAGCTCAGAAAAAGAGTCGAAATTATACCAAGTATAAATCGTTGAAAACAAGTCGAAGTCACTAGTTCGACGGCAGATTTGAACCTGCATACCGAGTCCAAATGGCATGAAAATTGGCAGGCATGTAGACCAACATCCCTGATCCAAACTTCAAAAAGAATCGGGCAATTCCGACTTGAAACGAAGAAACGTCGTCGTATTAAATTCGGACAAAAATCACAAAACTTTGCTGTGTCAAAACAGTGCAAAGGTCCAACTTCGATGATATGGTCGAAGGGTCATATGAAACCAGATCTTGATGAAAATTTGCAGGAGCATAGTACAGTACTCCTACTTTGATATACAATAAGAATCGTTCAGTTCCGACTTGAAACAAGGAAATGGCAACGTCTCAAATTTGGTCCGACGATAACTGAAAATGATCACTGTTGTAAAACAGTTTCTAGGTGCTACTTCGGCAATAAAACAAAGTACCTAATGCACCCAGATCTAAACCAAAATTTGCAGGGTTGAAGAACTCGACCTCATCTTTCCAAAGAGACCAATATCAATGAAATCCGACATCGGACCTGCTCGCAGTGAGGTCGCGAAGTTGGACGTTTGAACTAAAATTAATCACTGTTTTTCAAAACAGTTTCTAGGTGCTACTTTGGCAATAAAAATGAAGTATCAAACGCACCCAGATCTTAACCAAATTATGCAGGGTTGAAGACATCGACCTCATCTTTCCATCGAGACCAAAATTGATGAAATCCGACATCTGACCTGCTCACAGCGAGGTCGCAAAGTTGGACGTTTGAACTAAAATTAATCACTATTTTTCAAAACAGTTTCTGGGTGCTACTTTGGCAATAAAAATGAAGTATCAAACGCACTCAGATCTTAACCAAATTATGCAGGATTGAAGATCTTGACCTCATCTTTCCAACGAGGCCAAAATCGATGAAATCCGACATCGGACCTGCTCGCAGCGAGGTCGTGAAGTTGGACGTTTGAACTAAAATGTGACGCCCCACCTCTATACCCACGCTAGCCAAGAACACTACGGTGTAGTGCTGTCAACTAGCACGGAGAATAAGGCTGTTGAGGAGCGACCATCTATGTAATTGCCTTGTGCGAGCACCGATATGTCAGATAATAAAACATTGCATTTCATTTTTAGAGGAAACCCGACATTCCGATACAAACTCAAAGCTACTACACAGTGGCTATAATAGTTTAGGACAATAGATATAAAAATAACACAGATAACATAAATGCGGAATAAAGATGGAACGAAAAGTCTCATATATACAATAACTGATATCAGTTACAATACATTTGACACAATACAAATGATACAACTACAATTGTCGACTCAAGAAGTTATATATATACAAGTACATTATCGACTAATATACATGAATACATTATCATCTTAAACAGACACACTGACTACTACAACAAGACGAAGACCACTTCAAATGATATAAAAAGTCTTCATAGCTCTAGCAGCAACCCAAAGCTAAAAATCTACAACCTGTAAATACTCGGTCTGACCCGAGTATTACATTCAAAAGAAAATAATACTCGGATCAGTCTAATTCAAACTCATTTTTAAGCGCGTAGAAGCAATAATAATCAATCTCAATATAGATGACAGTCACAGAAATCTCGTATATCCAACTCTCGATACGAGAATTGGATAACGGCAGAAATAACACTAAACAGTGTTAATCCACAAAACAGAAATCCAAAGCAGTTTAAGCGATTGAAATGTCAGTTTAAAAAAATATCAATGCTAATTGGCTGCAGTACACGCTAACGTGTACTGCCTCGCCAATACAGCTTACGAATTACACAGCAGGTCGATGAATTAAGAATAAAAGAGATATCGATTAAAATCTGTCAATTCGGTGTGGCTGCAGTGCACGCACGCGTGCACTGCCTCGCCACAACAGAATATAAAGTCACCACAAGTGACGAGGGTAAAACTGCTACGAAAATGCAGCAGGTCAGCAAGTGCTCAGGGATGAACAGATGAACATCAGTGCAGACAAGTATGAATTCGAACATGAAATGGAGAACATCATTGCAAGTGCAACAGGTAGAAGATGGTGCAGTGAAGCATGTACAAGGGCACAAATACATGCAAATGAAACTGTAACGAATAAAGTGGAACAGCAGCCTCAAATGAACCCAAACTAAAGTCGCATGCACATAAGTCAGAATAGCATAAACACCATGTAGTGATATATGCAGGGACCAAGTGAAGAAACTGCAGTATCAAATATACATGAAACAAGACAGAAGTGACAGTGCAAGCATGGAGCTATAGTCCAACAAAACATTAATGTATATGAACACAGGAGTCAACAAAACTGTGAATCAAAGACCAAGTCGAAGTATAACAAGAATGACTCAAGTGAAGATACCAAAGTAAAGATTTCAAATGACCAGGTAAAACAGTGGTCAGGCAAATATCAAAGGCTGGCAAGCAACAAATGCCACCAACATAACAAATGAAACTGGAACCATCAAAGCCTCGACCAACATGGAATGGGTATGCAACAAGGCCAATGAACAAACTCATCCAAGTTCAAGTTTAACTACAAAATGGATAAACATGGATACAAATTCAAGTTCAATGTCACAAGTATAACTAATGGGTCACCAGTGCAGACACCACTAAATGAAGACTAGAATAGGTGACCAAATGCAATAACTCGACTAAACACAATGCCACATGAAACAACCCAGTGACAACAAGGTTTAAAACTGCAGACACCAAACAGTAGAAACCAGCAATGTTATTGGATGAACAAACATAGCCGTAGTAATCAAGTACAAGACCCGCGCTCATCACAGTAAAAATGTTAATCCAGGACAAGGTGATAACCCAAAAGTTCTACATGAATGCATTTGCAAGCGATCATGTACAACAGCTCCAGCAAGTATATCAATATCATCACCGAAATAGATGATCAAAGTCAAGTGAAGCCAAGACAGTGAAGTGTATCAAACGAAGAACATCAAAAAGTAGACTTAACAGTGACCAAGTGTACAAGTGCAGATACAACATAGTGTATACATGATGAAGGAATATGTTGAACCAACAAGAATATGCAAACTCAAGTCACACAGCATGTGCATGTGCGTACCAGACTCAAGACAGAGGCCAGAGAAATGCAAATGATCCAATGAGTACAAGGCTATATACAGTCTCGACAGCAGCTGGACCAGACTACAAAAGTCTAAATTATCAAGCTACAGATCATGTACAAGTAATGCCAGCAAAGCTAATGTTCAAGCAATCAGGTTATACTAATAGGTGAAGTGCAACATGAACCAAAGTGATACATGAACTCAAAATGCACAAAAATGACGAAGTCAGGTGAATACATGAAGATGCGAAACCGAGATTTCCAAAATCAAATCAATGCCGTGGAAACCAAGTAACCAAGATATATACGCAACATGAATTGGTCAAGGAAAATCGCAATCGTCCAACAATGATCAAACGACCAAAGCACATATTTAGAAACAAATCAGACGAACGTATACGAACAAAATTCAAGGCATTAATTAAGTGTGAATTAGAAGATGTGAGTGAATAAAATCACTCACCTCGGTTTCGAGCTCGACCAAGAAGGAGCGGCCGTGAGCAACTCCAAGAGGTAGACGATCGACGAAGCTAATTGAGAATGCCCTGATTCGTAGAGGAACGAAGACGAGACCGCCATCCCTACTTGTTTGCTAGAAGCCCTAGCTTCGAACAGGAGATGAACGAACACGAGAATTTCTCGTGGCCGCCATTTTATTCGCTCGCTTGATTTTGGCTTAGGGTAAACGAATGGAGAAAAGGGGGGTTTGATGAAGAGCTGAAGATAATTGAAGTGGGCCAAAGAAATTTAAAGCCCAAAACAATTTCTCACCAATTTTTATAAAAGAATCTCAACTCGATAGAATTCCGATAAGAATTGACGAACGATTTAATCACCTAGTGCCGATAATTAATGGCTACGAATTTGCGGGTTGTTACAGACTCCCCTCCTTAAAGAAATTGCGTCCTCGCAATCATAAGGAATAATTGGACAAAAGGTAACAACCATAAGAGCATGGCAATGTCGAATGCATAAGCAAAGCAAATGCCACAGGGAAGCATTAGAATTATGGAAGTATCAGATAAAAATCAAAAGGTTCGATTGCTTAAAATCAAAAGAATCAACATCGAGGGGATCAAGGAATCAAAATCAGACGACTATCAAAAGCAAGAATCAATCGAGTTCTAGCAATTGAAAGAAAAGGAATCAGAGCAGAAATCACGTACTGCACGAATTGAATGTGAGTAAATCAAATTACTCACCTGAATCGTCAGAGAAAAAGACGAAGATCGAATCTCAAAATCGCAAATATTCAATCATCTAAAATGATAATCGAATTTTCACAAATATCTGATTATCAAAAACGATAAGCAGAAATCACAAAGATTCGATTATCAAATCGAAAAATATTTAATTATCTCAAACGATAATCAAATTTCACAAATATCTGATTATCAAAAACGATAATCAGAAACACAAATATTCGATTAATCAAATCGAAAAATATTTAATTATCTTAAACGATAATCAAATTTCACAAATATCTGATTATCAAAAACGATAATCAGAAACACAAATATTCGATTAATCAAATCGAAAAATATTTAATTATCTCAAATGATAATCAAATTTCACAAATATCTGATTATCAAAAACGATAATCAGAAATCACAAAGATTCGATTATCAAATCGAAAAATATTTAATTATCTCAAACGATAATCAAATTTCACAAATATCTGATTATCAAAAACGATAATCAGAAATCACAAAGATTCGATTATCAAATCGAAAGATATTTAATTATCTCAAACGATAATCAAATTTCACAAATATCTGATTATCAAAAACGATAATCAGAAATCACAAAGATTCGATTATCAAATCGAAAAATATTTAATTATCTCAAACGATAATCAAATTTCACAAATATCTGATTATCAAAAACGATAATCAGAAATCACAAAGATTCGATTATCAAATCGAAAAATATTTAATTATCTCAAACGATAATCAAATTTCACAAATATCTGATTATCAAAAACGATAATCAGAAATCACAAAGATTCGATTATCAAATCGAAAAATATTTAATTATCTCAAACGATAATCAAATTTCACAAATATCTGATTATCAAAAACGATAATCAGAAATCACAAAGATTCGATTATCAAATCGAAAAATATTTGATTATCTCAAACGATAATCAAATTTTACAAATATCTGATTATCAAAAACGATAATCAGAAACACAAATATTCGATTAATCAAATCGAAAAATATTTAATTATCTCAGGCGATAATTAAATTTCACAAATATCTGATTATCAAAAACGATAATTAGAAGCACAAACATTCGATTAATCAAATCGAAAAATATTTAATTATCTCAGGCGATAATTAAATTTCACAAATATCTGATTATCAATAACGATAATCAGAAACACAAACATCTAATTATCAAAAACGATAATCAGAAGTCATAAATATTCAATTAACGAGTCCGGAATTAACCGAAGTAGTAAAAGTATGGTTCCATACTCCTTACTTTTGCTAAATCGTTTAAATCTCTTTATCGTTTTCTCGAAAGTGCAGAATTGTGTGTTTTAAAAATAACATTTCACATTCTCAAACGGACAAGTCCGGAATTAAGCGAATCAGTAAAAGAAAGGGGTCATAGTCCTCGATTTTGCTGAAACGTTTAAATCGCTTCCTCGTTCTTTTGAAAATTGTAAACTGTAAAAATTTTGAAAACAATTTTAATTTATATTTTTGAAACAACTTCTAGAAATAAAGAATTTTGAAAACGCGTGATTAAATTAGCAATATCAGTGTTGCGGGAGAACCGCTTGTAAATCCATTTCAAAATTGACGGTTACCGAAGTTAACACGTCAAAGTCTCATTAAAATAACTGGCATCCAAAATATAATACCAAATGAATTTTCATTCATCAAAGATGTCACAAGAATCTTCTCAAAGATAGAAAGGGATATCATACCCTAAACTTGTATTCATAACAAGTTAATAACACATGAATTCACCAATACACAAAAATTGACAAAACTTGTCAATAGAAATCACGAAAATTGGTGAAGCACAAATTCTAGAAATCATCACAAGAAATCCAGAAAACACATGAAGGGGGGGGAGGCCTAGCATAAAAATGGGAGTATGAAGACTCCAAAACACCGGTATCACATGAACGAGACGCTATCTCTTGGTGGCTAACCAATAAAGTTTCACACAGGAATGGTCCGAAGACCGTAGGGCGCTACCCTACAACAAAGCGGGGTTTAGTCTCCCTCGCAGACAAAGAGACATCGCATAATCGCTAGTCTAAATCATAAAAAGAAAAGGGGAAAGGCCTATCACAAAAATGGGAGTATGAAAACTCACCGACCGGTATCACATGACGAGACGCTATCTCATGGAAGCCATCCATTAAATTTTCACACAGGAATGGCCCGAAGACCGTAGGGCGCTACCCTACAACAAAGCGGGGTTTAGTCTCCCTCGCAGACAAAGAGACATCGCACAGTTGCTAGTCTAAATCATAAAAATCACACAAAGAGTATCCAGACAACCCTCAAAGCCCAAGAGATATGTGTGAGACGAAATCACACCGATGAGGCCTAGTCTAACCATGCAATATGTGTGAGACGAAATCACACACTGGTGTCTAGACAATCCTCAAAGCCCAAGAGATATGTGTGAGACGAAATCACACCGATGAGGTCCAGTCTAAATCATAAAAATGATCGTCATGATCATAAAGAAGTGTCAATCACACCAAGCTAGTAAATATATGAGTTTAGCTTCATGTCCCATAACCACTTGCTTAACTTAAATATTTACGAACAAGCTGTAAATCTTCACTAGGAAATTGTCACAAAAAGGTTTCAATCGAACAAGTCCAAGAGCTAACCGACGAAGTAAACGCAAGCGTTTCATACCACTGGTTTTACTAGGCCGTTTAATTCAATTTCTCATACGAGTGAAATAAAGGCTTGTATATACTAATAGATTGGAAAACGATTTAGGAAAAGAGCTTTGTAGTAAAATAATTTTTGAAATCGTTTGGAGAAAAGGATTTTAATATTTACTACTAGTATAGAAAACCTTTATATTTTTAAAGTGACAAATCACAAAAATGATTGTAGAAACAATCAATCACAAGAATTCACATACGAAGATGTGAATGGAATCCAAAGAAATCGATACTGAATTTATTAAAATAGGAACACCCAAAAATTCCAGAAAATAGAAGTTATCAAAATCAATAAAGGTGATAACAACTAATTAGGAAAGAAGAATCGATATCAACTGGAAAAACAAAGCAAAACGAGTAGAAATGCATAATTGACTTCAACAGAAGTAAGAATCAAGTCAATGTCGAAGCCAACAGTTATTAGCCGAAGTCGAGTACAAAATGAATCAATCATCATTATCAAAGAAACCAACGGCAAACAAAATCAGAGTCTTGAAAATCAAGAAATTAGCAATTTCCCAAAAACAGAGTGACCGAAGTCGAAGGGAAATCCAGATTAGGAAAACACAAAAATAAGCGTTAGGAATTCATACCTAACAGTCAAAAATAATCATATGTAAAGATGAGAGATAAAACATCGACAAATAGTTGTAACACATGCTCCATCTAAGTTATGTTTTATAATTGTCCTAAACCCCAGGCTCTGATACCAAGCTGTGACGCCCCACCTCTATACCCACGCTAGCCAAGAACACTACGGTGTAGTGCTGTCAACTAGCACGGAGAATAAGGCTGTTGAGGAGCGACCATCTATGTAATTGCCTTGTGCGAGCACCGATATGTCAGATAATAAAACATTGCATTTCATTTTTAGAGGAAACCCGACATTCCGATACAAACTCAAAGCTACTACATAGTGGCTATAATAGTTTAGGACAATAGATATAAAAATAACACAGATAACATAAATGCGGAATAAAGATGGAACGAAAAGTCTCATATATACAATAACTGATATCAGTTACAATACATTTGACACAATACAAATGATACAACTACAATTGTCGACTCAAGAAGTTATATATATACAAGTACATTATCGACTAATATACATGAATACATTATCATCTTAAACAGACACACTGACTACTACAACAAGACGAAGACCACTTCAAATGATATAAAAAGTCTTCATAGCTCTAGCAGCAACCCAAAGCTAAAAATCTACAACCTGTAAATACTCGGTCTGACCCGAGTATTACATTCAAAAGAAAATAATACTCGGATCAGTCTAATTCAAACTCAGTTATTAGCGCATAGAAGCAATAATAATCAATCTCAATATAGATGACAGTCACAGAAATCTCGTATATCCAACTCTCGATACGAGAATTGGATAACGGCAGAAATAACACTAAACAGTGTTAATCCACAAAACAGAAATCCAAAGCAGTTTAAGCGATTGAAATGTCAGTTTAAAAAAATATCAATGCTAATTGGCTGCAGTACACGCTAACGTGTACTGCCTCGCCAATACAGCTTACGAATTACACAGCAGGTCGATGAATTAAGAATAAAAGAGATATCGATTAAAATCTGTCAATTCGGTGTGGCTGCAGTGCACGCACGCGTGCACTGCCTCGCCACAACAGAATATAAAGTCACCACAAGTGACGAGGGTAAAACTGCTACGAAAATGCAGCAGGTCAGCAAGTGCTCAGGGATGAACAGATGAACATCAGTGCAGACAAGTATGAATTCGAACATGAAATGGAGAACATCATTGCAAGTGCAACAGGTAGAAGATGGTGCAGTGAAGCATGTACAAGGGCACAAATACATGCAAATGAAACTGTAACGAATAAAGTGGAACAGCAGCCTCAAATGAACCCAAACTAAAGTCGCATGCACATAAGTCAGAATAGCATAAACACCATGTAGTGATATATGCAGGGACCAAGTGAAGAAACTGCAGTATCAAATATACATGAAACAAGACAGAAGTGACAGTGCAAGCATGGAGCTATAGTCCAACAAAACATTAATGTATATGAACACAGGAGTCAACAAAACTGTGAATCAAAGACCAAGTCGAAGTATAACAAGAATGACTCAAGTGAAGATACCAAAGTAAAGATTTCAAATGACCAGGTAAAACAGTGGTCAGGCAAATATCAAAGGCTGGCAAGCAACAAATGCCACCAACATAACAAATGAAACTGGAACCATCAAAGCCTCGACCAACATGGAATGGGTATGCAACAAGGCCAATGAACAAACTCATCCAAGTTCAAGTTTAACTACAAAATGGATAAACATGGATACAAATTCAAGTTCAATGTCACAAGTATAACTAATGGGTCACCAGTGCAGACACCACTAAATGAAGACTAGAATAGGTGACCAAATGCAATAACTCGACTAAACACAATGCCACATGAAACAACCCAGTGACAACAAGGTTTAAAGCTGTAGACACCAAACAGTAGAAACCAACAATGTTATTGGATGAACAAACATAGCCGTAGTAATCAAGTACAAGACCCGCGCTCATCACAGTAAAAATGTTAATCCAGGACAAGGTGATAACCCAAAAGTTCTACATGAATGCATATGCAAGCGATCATGTACAACAGCTCCAGCAAGTATATCAATATCATCACCGAAATAGATGATCAAAGTCAAGTGAAGCCAAGACAGTGAAGTGTATCAAACGAAGAACATCAAAAAGTAGACTTAACAGTGACCAAGTGTACAAGTGCAGATACAACATAGTGTATACATGATGAAGGAATATGTTGAACCAACAAGAATATGCAAACTCAAGTCACACAGCATGTGCATGTGCGTACCAGACTCAAGACAGAGGCCAGAGAAATGCAACTGATCCAATGAGTACAAGGCTAAATACAGTCTCGACAGCAGCTGGACCAGACTACAAAAGTCTAAATTATCAAGCTACAGATCATGTACAAGTAATGCCAGCAAAGCTAATGTTCAAGCAATCAGGTTATACTAATAGGTGAAGTGCAACATGAACCAAAGTGATACATGAACTCAAAATGCACAAAAATGACGAAGTCAGGTGAATACATGAAGATGCGAAACCGAGATTTCCAAAATCAAATCAATGCCGTGGAAACCAAGTAACCAAGATATATACGCAACATGAATTGGTCAAGGAAAATCGCAATCGTCCAACAATGATCAAACGACCAAAGCACATATTTAGAAACAAATCAGACGAACGTATACGAACAAAATTCAAGGCATTAATTAAGTGTGAATTAGAAGACGTGAGTGAATAAAATCACTCACCTCAGTTTCGAGCTCGACCAAGAAGGAGCGGCCGTGAGCAACTCCAAGAGGTAGACGATCGACGAAGCTAATTGAGAATGCCCTAATTCGTAGAGGAACGAAGACGAGACCGCCATCCCTACTTGTTTGCTAGAAGCCCTAGCTTCGAACAGGAGATGAACGAACACGAGAATTTCTCGTGGCCGCCATTTTATTCGCTCGCTTGATTTTGGCTTAGGGTAAACGAATGGAGAAAAGGGGGGTTTGATGAAGAGCTGAAGATAATTGAAGTGGGCCAAAGAAATTTAAAGCCCAAAACAATTTCTCACCAATTTTTATAAAAGAATCTCAACTCGATAGAATTCCGATAAGAATTGACGAACGATTTAATCACCTAGTGCCGATAATTAATGGCTACGAATTTGCGGGTTGTTACATAAAATTAATCGCTGTTTTTCAAAACAGTTTCTGGGTGCTACTTTGGCAATAAAAATGAAGTATCAAACGCACCCAGATCTTAACCAAATTTTGCAGGGTTGAAGATCATGATCTCAGGTTACTAACTAGCATTTATTATCTTTCACGAAGGAAGAGAATGATCAAAACACAAAGATTAGCAATGCCCAAGCAAGAAGATGAAGATCAATGAGCTTGAGTCAATGAAAATGCACAAAAACAATGATTACTAATTTATTTCAGAAATCAAAGAATGAATTAGAGGTGGGTTTTGTGATTGTTATTACCTCTTTTAATGGTTTGGATTAACTCTCTTTGATTTGGTGTAGATTGGAGTTTTGCTTAGGAGGCCATGGCTAGATTTAGGAGCTTTCTAATTAGGGTTTAGTGGTTATGAAATGAAGTGTTGGCTGAAATGGGAGAGCAAAAGATAATTTATAGGCTAATGGTTAGGGTTATTGGGTCTAATACCCATTAGGACTTAGTATTATTCATGTGTATATAGATAGGCAATTTTCTCTAAGTACAATCTACATACAAAATACTAAATAAATTTCAAACCATAGAAAATTATGAAAAGATGTTAACAATTATTTTTAGCCATTTCATAAAATCCTATATCAACAATATTTTACATTTTAACCCCTAATTTCCCCAAAACACCATTTATAGTTAATATTAGCCAAAAATCACCATTTTGCAAATAAATTGCAAATTAAATTCCCAAATCAAATATTGCACTATTTTACACATAAAATTTTGCAATATTATAAATTTCAAATTTCCCTAATTAATTTCCATAAAATGCACCATTTTACACTAAGCCCAAAAGTATTAATTTATTCAAAATAACTAAATTTTGAACAAATTAGCCCCATTAAAAATTCACTAATAGCTCCAATTAAATTATCACAATTTTAATTTATTATTTGGTAATTGCAATCACGGGTTGTTACATAAAATTTGAATTAGAAAAGTGATCTAATTTATTTAAAATTAATTTTTTTAATTAACGTGAAAATAGTCATTTTGTCAACTGTCTCGGATTTCGATGAAACCAGTTTCATCGGATCCGTAACTGTGAATTATTATAGGATTTCAAGTTTCGTAGCAATCGGACTTGTTGTTTGATAGTACGGACTCGAAAGGCGTAGAAATCAATTTAATTAAATTCAATTGAAATCAATTTGAAATAAGCTGATTCTAAGCTAACTGCTTCATACGATGGAATTAGGACTTGAAACGTATTCTGTTGAGTTTAAAACTATCGAAGTCATCTATTTAGATATATGTAATGACCTACTTTCGTTTTGGAGACAAAACGGGCTTTCCAGGCCATTATCATTAATTCAAATCTATTCGGATGTTCATTCTTTCTTATCGGGCCACGGTTATATAAATAGTTTTTCTCTCAAACCCTAGGAGTCATATTCTTATTTCTATATGTACTATTCTATCTGCTTCTCTCTTGTCAGTGGCAGAAACCAATTCCAACGCAAAACCCTAAAATCCAATTCCAAATCAATTTCAAAAATTTAAACTCCTCCAAACCTTGACAAATTATATATCGATTCAAAGCTCTCGACAAGCGCAACCTAGATCTGCAATTCAGTTTTTGATTCGAGTCACCGTTTGTACTGAATTTGAAAATCAATTCTGGCCGTCCATATTAGGTTTTGACGATCCAATGGTGGATCGTCGTCCGATGGACGATCGGGAGGCAGCGTTGGGAAGAGGAGGTCAAGCAGGTATGGGTAGTGGCGTTCATTCGTTGTAGATGGCCAGGAATTCGCTAGAAATCACCCATGAAGTTGGAGGCGGTCACGACCGTGTCTGACCATGGTGGGGTCGTACGCGGTGGTTGTGGTTGCGGCTGGAGGTGGCGGTGAAGGCTACGGTCTTCGATCTGGCGTTGGTGGCCGTGGTTGGGCACGGTAGTGGCGTGAAGCATGGCGGCTGTTGGACGTTGTCGAGCGTGGGTTCAGGTACTAGGGTTTGGTAATGTTTAGGTAATTATGTTTTTGCCCTTTATTATTTGAATGTATTTTTATTTTGATTTTCGAAGGTTCTAATTTATGTAACATTCTCATACGAGCTCGGATTTGGGAGCGGTTTATTCCGTTGGGATCGTATCGAAATTCTGGACATTTTGGCCCTTCTTTGAATTAATTCTGAGAGTGTTGAATTTTGGGCCTTTATTTGGACTTCAAATCGATTTGAAATCAAAATGTGAGTGTTTTAACCCAATCACAATTACTAAACTATCTTATGTTAGTTAAATTAAATTTATGATATGATTAGAAAATTAATTGATCGATGTTTGGTATGTTTAAATTGTCATTCTAGTTAAATTTGACTTTTATTGCATTTAATCATTGTTTAATTCAATATTGAATTTAATTTTCAATTTAATACCTGTTAAATGGTGATCAGTTATCTATTGATGTTTATTGGTTGATTTGGATGATGACTGTGATGGATGTTTGATTGTCGATATTGGATGACTAGATGTTATATTTTATATTGTTATAATACCGCAAGTTCCCTATGGGTTGAAATGAAACATCCCCGAACAATCTATAGATTAGGGAAAATTGTTTTGGTTTGAAATGATGGAATCGAGCGATTTTATAGATTTTAATTTAATTCGAGATTGCGGGTTGAAATGATATATACCCGTAAATTTAAATATTTATGGATTGAAATAATAAATATCTGTATCACTTGACCATAGGGAAGAAAATTATATACAGACACCGGATTGGTTAAATTAAATGATTTTAAATCTTTAACCTTGAATCCAGTTAAATGATGTTTGAAATAAAATTTGATTTATATAAATTGAATAGTTTTAAGTAATTATTTAAAGGATTTACATTGAAATTCTGAAGTTGATTTTGAAGTATAAATGAAATTATAGAAATTGATTTATTTAAAAATTGAAATCTTGTAACTTTAAAATCTATTGGAATTAGAATAGCTAAAATTGATATTTCAAGATGAAAAAAAATTAGGTTTTGATTGAAATTTGGATATAGTGCAGATTGGTTGAAATGGAAGAAATGGTTAAAATTGATGTAAATTTCAAATCTATTTTCTTAATATAAAATGAAAAATGTTCTTTAAAATTCTAAATTATTAAGATTTTCAACCTTTAAACTAAGTTTATCTATTCTAATTATTTTAAACCATTTTAAATCTATTTAAAGTATTTTAATTTATTTTAAATTATTTTAAATCTATTTAAAGTATTTTAATCTATGTTGAATCTAATTTAAATCTATTTAAATTATTTTAACCTATTTTCATCCATCTAATCTATTTTAATACTATTTAATCTATTTTAAATCTATTTAATCTATCTTAGTCTATTTAAACAATGTTAATCCATTTTAACCCATTCTTAAACTATTTTTAAAACTAAGTTAAACTATCTAAACTATTTTCTGAATTTCGAGTTTGTAAAAGTGGAAGTTCATATTTAAATCCTTGATTTTTAAGTAGAATACGACTAAATGATGTAATAACCTAAGTTGGGATTTAATAACATATTTTGACTAAATATGATGATTTGAAATGAGAGTTTAACCTATTTTGGAATTATGATTTCGGAAGTGAATATGATTTCAAAAGTGATATGGTTTTGAGAATTTGATATTTTGATATCAATTGTGAATTGACTTTGGAAATGTAAAAGAACCATCCAGTGTGTAATAAGCATTTGGTTGTTAAAGAGACCAGGATCGGATATTGTCATACTCTCTGCCAATAACGAAAACCACTTTAACAACCGTGTACGTGGTGGAGATTCCAGAAATGAAGTAAAATGGTTAGGCGAACAATTATGTATGAGGTATTTATGTGACCCTGACTCCCGTGAGTCGTCTTAGATATGACTAAAACAGGAGCCATGCGGGCCAAGTGAGGTCGCACCTCCGATCGGACACATTTCTTCGATACCATATTATGACTTTGTAATGATTTGGTGGCCATACCTCTATTTTGATTATGAGAGTGTGTTCCAAGGTGGGCGGTAGTAGCTGCTGTGCGTTACCACCAGTCCGGATCCGCAATTGGTATATCTACCTTGGCATTTCCTCGAGTGTCGTGTTCACATGCCCTATCGCGCCTTCTACGAGTTTGTTATGTCTCGTACCCATGGAGTGCTCCCGGATAGCCCACCTGGGGGTGGAGTTTACAGTATCTGTATAGACTACGACATTATATAAAATGTGGTAAGGGGGATATGGGTAACGCCTTAACGCTATTTTAATACTTTACTTTATTGTAGACACTATTATAATAGTGTATTGTACTATGTATGTAGATTGTTTAACGGATCCTTAGGAGAGGGAAATCCTGAACATCTCTTAAGTTATTACACTCACGGTTGACACTGGATAGGAGATGTCAAACCCTGTAAACATCTCTGACGTTGTTACACTCATATTTATCTACTGTGGATTTAACATACATATGATCTTTTAGTTCTGACTCGAGTGTTTTGTCTTTTCAATTCGCTCTGGTCAGCCTGAGCTTTTCAGTTTATCGAAGACTGCTTCTGGAGGACGAAGACGAAGATTTTGTACTATTATTATTTACTGTATTTATTACACTTCATCATGTTGTTTCGCTGCATTTATTTATTATTTATTCTTGTTGTATGTGACTCTTATATGTATTATAAAAGTATAATCAATGTTATTTGTAAACAGCTTCATGAACTGTTTATTTGATTTTATATTTTGTCATTTCACTGCGAGAATCTGTATTTGTTTCCTTTCTTTCTCTGCTTTTTCTTATTTATCCCATAACAATCTGCCTTTTGAATGGTTTGAGTCTGACGTGTATGGTTCATCGTCGATTTAAACTGTCAAAAAAGGTAGGTCATTATAGAACACTTGAATTGGGCTTGGCCAATTGGGTTTGGACCTAGGCCTTGTTGGGTATGGCCTTGGGATGTTTAGGTTTGGCCCTAATGGTTTTCGGTGGTGGAGTGTTGTATTTTGGAAGAGGAGATGTTGAATGGTTTGTAGAAATGGTTTTGTGAATAAAATATGAGATTTTAGCTAAAAGAAGTGATTTTTCTCAAACCTAGAATATGAAGAGAAACCATGGAAGTGTTTATCCAAGCTCTTAGGAATTTTTGAAATGAAGAGGAGGGGTTTAAAATGAGAAACATGAAAGAGTGGTGGTATTTATAGGCATTTCATTTTATTTAAATAATATAAAGATATTTATATTAAATATGTACATATGCATGCACACCATACCCCTCCCTTCCCTTCAAATCAATCCATACACCTTCCCCCCTTACTTTCCACTATTCACACTATGTAAAGTGTAATTATGTTGAAAAAGAAGCACTTCGTACATATACATACATTTTTTTTCTTATATATACACTTAAGAAGAAACATGTACATGAATATATGTTTACATGTACACATGTTTAAATTATTTATAATGTTTGCATGTGTGTTTGACAAAGTGTTATGACATTTCACACAACTTTTAACTAATGAAAAATTGATATTTCGAAAAATAATTTTCGGTCGCATTTTCTATTGCTCTATGAACTATATATATTGGTAAACAAATTTTGAAAACAATTTTATCATCATTAATCATTATTTAAATTATTTTTATTTATTAATAAAAATCCATTTATTAATTATTTAAAATATAATTAAATATTCACTTAAACAGCTATTAAATTTCTGGTCGTTATAAATGGTGAATATCCTAAAACCATAATTTCAAATTTCAAATCAAATTCAGAAAATTAAAACTGCTCAAATCCTATCACATAATATATAGTCTTGAAGCTCTCGATGAATAAAATTAGCGTCATTAATTAAATTCTACAATCGAGTCTTGGTTTGATCAGAATTGGGAGAAACATTTTCGGTTGTTCATCCTAGGGTTTGTCGTTCAACGGCGAAACTTCAACCATTCGACAATCACGAAGCGTTGTAGTGTAGAGGAAGCTTAGTGGAGTTGATCCATAGACTTCGATCATGGCAATGGTGCTTAAGATCACCGGATCTTGGCCTCAAAGCGGTGAAATCGTTCACGGTGGGGGGAGCTATAGGTGGCATCGCGGCGGACCTAGTGGGGTCGGTGATGCACCTTGTCACGACGAACTTGGCGGTTGTGGCCGATCATGGTATGGCATGTAGCGGCGGCTTTCGATGAAGGAAGATCGGC
The DNA here is from genome assembly GCA_030737815.1 of Allium fistulosum. NCBI lineage: Eukaryota > Viridiplantae > Streptophyta > Magnoliopsida > Asparagales > Amaryllidaceae > Allium > Allium fistulosum. Next base: position 412,318,827 of record CM060907.1, on the reverse strand, counting down.
AGCTGTTAGTTTGAACATTACGGTAGGGTTTTGCATAGATAAAGCTAATTACAATTTTGCCTTTTTCTATTTTAATTAAATTTTAAAATTTATATCTTCTAACTTGCATAACTTTTGCATACGAACTCCAATTCACACGCAGTTTCTTCCATTGGACTCATATTTAAATTTTAGAAAATATGAATATCGTTTGGTTGAATTCAACGACTATTAATATTTTAGGCTTTTGTTGGATTCTTAATGGACTTAAAATCAAAGGAGGGTGATTAAACCCACTCACGCAGTACTAAATTTTCTGATGTTAGTTGAATTAAAATCATGAAGTGATAAATTTTTATTGATTTTTGTTTGGTAATTTAAATTGACATTTAAATTGAATTTGAATTTTATATTGAATTTAATTAACATTTAAATTGATATTGAAATTTAATTGCTAGTTAAATACCGACAATTGATAATTCGTGCTTGTTATGATATATTAGTTGATTTGGATGTTGATTGTAATTAGATGCCTTTTAATTGATTTGTTGGATGTATAGTTTTTTATTTATTTTTACATATCCCTAGTTATTACCCTATATATTATCAAAATCATATTAATTGTCATTTTGATTATTTGAAATGAACTAAGAAATAGGTTGAAATGATATATACATATATCATTAGTTATGGGTTAAAATTATATATATCCCTCCATGTAATTAAAATAGAAATAACTGATCACTTGGTCATAGGGTTGAAAATTATATACGGATGCCGGTTTTGGTTAAATTAAATGGTTTAAGGATCTTGAATTTGAACTGGTTTAAACGATATTATTTAAAAGAAAGTAAAATTAGATTTATATGAATTGAATTATTCACAAATTCATACTTTAAAATTTTGGAATAGAAATTGTTTAAAATGGAATTGTGCTAAGGAATTTAATTTGAATTTATTAACTTTAAATCTTAAAGTTGAATTTAGATCATAATGTAAATTTATCTTAAATGAATTGTTTTAAGGGTTTAAATTTCAAAATTTTAACTTTGAATTAATTTCAATTAAAGTGGCTTAAATTGGTGTTTCAAATTTTGTATGTGAAATGGATTTAAACTAAATTGTTATAAAATGAGAATTTAAATTGAATCTTTCAGCCATTTGAATAGAACCGGTTAAATTGAATTTGAAGTAAAGTTTGAATTCATTTTGAATTGAGGCTGATTTAAATTGAATTTAGAATAAGATGTTAACTTGAATTGGAATTCGAAATATTGATTTCGTTGTGATTAGGAATATGAAGTTGAGTTCAAATTGTTGTGGAAGAAAGAAATAGTTTTAATATAAATTATTTTAATATATAAACTATTTTAATAATCAAATTATTTTAACATATAAATTATTTCTCATATTCAAACTATTTTCAATCTTCAAAACTATTTTTAATTATTAAAACTATTTTCAATATTCAAACTATTTTAATGATCCAAACTATTTTCAATATTCAAACTATATTTAATTATTCAAACTACTTTCAATATTCAAACTGTTTTAAAAATTGGGAATTATTTAGATTTAAATCATTTATTTAAATACGAATGTTTTGTTAGGAAAGTATAACCTATTTTCAAATTTGAAATAATTTTGAATTGAATATGATATTTTGATATAAAGTATGATTCATTCATGGAATTTAAAAGAACCAACCACTGTGAAAAATGACGTTCGGTTGTTAAAGAGACCAGTGCCGAATATTGGCTTACTCTCTGTCAATACCGGAACAACTTTAATAACAATGTACATAGTGGATGTTATCAAGAATGTAGAGGTTTAATTGGCACGTTTACTAGAATGAAGAAAGAGAACGATGATGGATAGACCCCAAAGCTTGTGTCAATTTAACTGTCTAAAATAGGAGCCATACCTGGCCAATGAGGGTAGTTACCTCTAGCGGACATCTTTCTCTCGTATTACCATCTTGACTTTGAAACTTGATTGGTGCGCACCTTTGAATTTGGGATTGATGGACATGGTCGGCCGTTATGTGTTACGAATAGTCAGGAAAAAACGATAGTATCCTACCTTCGGCATTGCCTCACCTGCCTTGTCATACGATTATCCTTATACGAGCCCATTACGAAATTTTTATAGTATGGTACCAATAAGGGACTCATTGGCTACCGTAGTTAGTGGTTGTGTTATGGGACCTACATAGACTACCTGCTAAAAATGTGTTAAGGGGGATCAATGTAAAGCCTTAAGCTATTTTGATACTTTACTTTACTGATAGACACTATGTATACAACGTATCTCACTATATATAGATAGTTTGATGGATCTTTAGGAGATCGAAAATCCCGTAACATCTCCTAAGTTATTGCACTCATGTTGTACACTTGATAGGAGATGGAAAATCTCGTAAACATCTCTAAAGCTCTTACACTCATATTTTACTAGTTATTGATTTAATTTACATAAGAACTTTTAATTCTGACTCGATTTTTTATCTTTTCATTACGCTCGGGTTAGCCTGAATATTTTAGTGTTTGGAGACATTATTCCTTGAAGATGAAGATGAAGTTTGGTCGACCATATTTACTATTATTATTCCACTATATTATTTTGGTATTTTTGTTGATTGTACTCTGATTATGCTATCAAAATTGAAATCAAATGTATATAGTAAACAACTTCTTGATCTGTTTATGTGATTATCATATTTTGTCATTCCGCTATGAGATTTCATGCTTGCTTTCCTTCTTTTCTCTTATTGTCTTATTAAACACCATTGATAATCTGCCCTTTTGAATGGTTTGAGTTAGACATGTGTGGTTTATTGTCGACTTAAATTGTTCAAAATGGTAGGTTGTCACACAAGTTTTTTATATTGGACTATCCCACTATAAAGGTGTAATGATTTACATATGAACATACATTCCATACGCTTATATTATCATGACCCGCTTATGGAAATTAACCCCCTTGTACTCATCAAATTTACGAAGTGCGATATTTTGTGATAAGTACACGTCATCTTACTTTCAATAAAATGCATCATCATTTTATTACAACTACTTTAATTCATTTGGCTACTTAATAGCATGGACAAGAGATCCTTGGGTTTAGAACAATTCACTTAAACAAGAAACTTGGTTAAAAATAAATAACCGATACGGTTTTAAAAGAAACTTTAAATAAATAAACTTAAATTAAATCATATGTTTAAAACTCAATTAAACCTTAATTAATCTTTAATTAAATCAAAATTAAATCATTAGTAATCCTAAGTTTATTTATAATTAAAACATAACTATACTTTAATTAAGTAACATTTATTTAATAAATTAAACCTTAATTAATTGGATAACTAACCATTTATTAAATAATAATTTACTAAATAATTATCACTAATTAAATAACTATTTAAAATAAACTTGATTAAACAAAAATTAATTTTCTTTTATCATAATTAATCATTATTTAAAACTTACTTAATTAAGAATAATTAACTTAGTTAAAAATTTCTTAATCTCAAATTACTTAGTTAATTAGTTAAACAGTAATTACCCTAATTAATAAATTAATTAAATAAATAAATTAAATAATTAAAACTTAAACTTTTGACTTACTTATTTATTCTGAAATGGGTTTTCAAAAACAATACAAAAGAAAACACTTAAAAACTTGAAATCATGAAATTTCCCAAACTACATCCATAGCGATTATCGCTATAAGCGCAGTTCGCTAGAATTGATTTCTAGGTGGAAATCTCGCTAAACTCTAGCTACTGCATGCTTTAAAAAACAGTTGTAAGACTTTTGAAAACTTAAACAAAAAGTAAAACTTGAGAAAACATTTTCAAAAATACAAAGCTAGAAAAAGAGCTTTCGTTTTCAAATCGTATCTCAAGTCCTTTGCGACGTTTTAAGGCAGTAGTTTTCGCAACCAATTCACAACATACTTGGTTTTGTTACACAAATAATACCATCATCATATCATAAACCCATTTCACATATCCATATACATATACATATCCAAACATATCTACGAATTATCCAAATCACTAATCTATACCGAACAACCAACTTGCAATCATATATCATCCAAACAATATGATAATTCAACAGAACAACACTATATTTTCACAACATAAAGATTATTAAACCAAGTTTTTTTTCTTTTCCAAAAATATTATTTTTACTCACTTAAAATTTTCTAAATTAAAGCGAACTTTTTCCAAAACTTGAAAATGCTTTAGAAAATTTGCAAAATTGGAAGTTTTGGGTGCTTGAACCTCCAAAAAGGGCTTGGCCTAGGCTAATTGGGCTCGGCCCTTATGGTTTTGGGTGGATGGAGTGTTGTAGCTTTGTAACGACCCGTATTTTTACGGATCGAAACATGGTAAAACAGTTGTCATTGGGTCGTTAATGTTGATGAGTCATCCAAAGTCTAAGTCGTGGACGAGATAAGGCTTAGGTCGTATAGTAGTTAGATCAGAGTAGACGACTTAAGAAAGTGGATCGACCTAAGGATGTTGGTGACCTAAGGATTGGTATAAGTCGTGTGGAAGTTAGGTCGTGTGGTGGCTTAGGTCGAGTGAACGACTTAAGAGTTAGCGGCATAGGAAACTGGGCGAGTTAGCGACTAAAGAAGGATAGGTCGGCAACGACCTAAGAAAGCTGGTGGTAGTAGTTAGCGACCTAGGGGTTGGGTGAGTTTACGACCTAAGGGAGTTAAGTCGTGAACGAGTTAAGTGTTAGGTCGCTAAGTATTAGGTCGTGAGGTGTTAGGTCGTAACCTAGTTAGGTCGCGTAGGTATTGAGTCATTAGGTCGCACATTGTCTTAGGTCGTGGCATTGTTAGGTCGCGGAAGCGCATTTGTCGTTAGGTTGCGCATATTAAGTCGCGCAAGGTTAAGTCGTATGGTTTGTTAAGTCGCGAGATTGTTAGGTCGCTAAGTGTCAGGTCGTGAGCTGTTAGGTCGCGAGAAGACTTATTATGATGAGTCGTTAAGTCGTAGACTGGTGGATTTGTTAAGTCGTAGGATGGGTTGTCTCCCTAAGTCGTAAGTCGGGGTATTTCTTAAGTCGTAAGTCGTGATGGTTTATAGGTCGTGGACGACCTAATAGCGAGCGGACGACCTAAGGGGATTTCTGCCTATAAATAGGCGGGTTCTTTTTCATTTTTTGGGATTCGGATTTTGAAGCGACGAAGTGCTGCCATTTTGAGAGCTCGAGTTCTACACTTCTTCACTTCTTTTCTCCACTTTAATCTTGTGCTTCCTTCCATCCAAATCGAAGATCGAATTGAAGATTCAAGAGCTTAGGTTGAAGATCTACATCCATCAAAGTGAGATTTCATCGTTTGAAGCGGATTTGTGATAGATCGAGTAAGATCCTTCGCTGTCCAGATCTGAAGTGTGTAGCTTTTGAGGTGTTTAGGTGATTTGGTGAGTGGTGATTATCTCTCACACGAATCCAAAGGAGTATATCGGATCGTTGGCTTGATTTTGTGTAAAGTAGTGATTTTCATGCATTTTTTGTAAACTTAAGTATAGATCCATTGTTCATGATGATTTGACATCCATTTTACTACATGTTAACCTATGCAAGTTCATTCATCAAGATTATAGAGATATTGCTCATGTTTTCATGCTTGTTAGACTTTAGACTCTTTATTTACGAAATTGCCATTATTGTTATAATTGTTCATTAGATCATATTTGAATGCTTGATTACTTGGATTAATGTTTGACTTGATTGATTGCTATGAATTAGATGATTGATGATTTGATTTAGACAAGATGGTCGAAGATGATTCAAAAGCTAAGTGAAAGGCTCTTGAATTGGGAAAGTTGCTCGTGGCATATGTAGCGGATGATGAAGCTCATATGGATAGATTTGATGATGATGATGTTAAGATGAGGCTTTGCTAGGATGTGATGAAGCGAGGCATGATATGAGATAGTCTTGGTCTAATCCAGACGAGATCATTCCAAGCATGTTGATAACTCAGTGAAATGGTTCGAGTTTGAGGATAATGGTTTGCTCGAGAGGCGCTTGAGCTAGTATGGAAATAGTCGTCGAGGAGGATGACTAGAAGGCTGAGATCTCATCGTTGTTGAAGGTTCTAGCATGCTCAAAGCAAGAGTACGTTGGGCAGATTCGATAGTCCCTGAAGGCTACTGATTGGTAGTCGAGTACTCTCGGCAGATTCGATAGTCCTAGGCACGGGTTTCGACGACGTGTGGAGTTATGTCTAGAACCGGGGTTTCCATTAGCCCTTGACGGACGGATGAAAGAATGAGCCGGTCATTCAATTAACGATGATATCGAAGCAATGATAACAGTGATAGCCAGAGTCATGGATGTTTGGTTGTATCGTCATTCGGTCTCAAGAGCGGTATTTTCTGGGTGCTTATCTGATCTTGGTTTAGGCCTTAGGGGTTTGTACTTGGAAAACATCGCCCTTGACTCGAGTGATAATTGCTTTACTTTAAATTGTATGATTTGCTATGTTTGCTTCTGCTTAGTGTGTGTCTGGGGGCTATCACTGTAGAAAGAGGTGGAGTGGGAGGGTTGTATTCCTATTCCTTTTCCTTTATGCTCTTTTGGTATGTTGTTAGTTAATTTTCCGCTCACTAAGACTGTTGTCTGACTCAAGGCTTTATGTTTTTAACTCTTATTACCTTGGGCTGTTCGTCCATTTTTGGGACGGGCAGACTAAGTAGCAGGTGACAGGTGCTGTTCTTGCTTTCCACGATGCTGATGACGAAGACAAGCTGGAGGCTTGCATATTGTTTTCTTACTATATGTATTGGATGTTCCGCTGCTTGTATATTCTCTGAATGTTATGTAGTGAGGCTTGATGTATCGACTATTCAGATGTTTGTATTCAACTATTATGAAGTTTTATTGATGAGATTCTATTCTGTGAAGCTTCACTATATATATTCTATTGTATTTTGTCCATGCGCTGTGAGTAATACGATAGATTCTGCTGTTTTAATTCACCTTGACAATCGTCCATGGCTGCTTGGCACACTTTACAGCGCACTATCTCTAGGTTCAGTGCGGGGGGTCATGGGCGGTCGTCACAAGCTTGGAAGAGGAAGTGTTTACTAGTTTGTAGAATTGGTTTTGTGAAATAAAGAGATGATTTTTAGTGAAAGAAATTATATTTCTTGTTTAAGAATTTATGAAGAGGAGGCAATTGTAAGGTTCTTTAGCTCTTAGGATTTTGAAATGAAGATGGAGATTAAGAATGGCAAAATACGAAGAAAAAGGGATATATATAGGCTTAGGATTTAATTAAAACAATATAAAGTGACATATATTTAAATATGTATATGCATACACGTCCATACCCTCCTCCCCCTCAAATTCCATCCATTGAACTCTGCCCCCTTACTTTTAACTATTCAAGCCATATCATGAGTACTTGTGTTGAAAATGTATATTTTTAAATATGTTATCTGTATATATATTTATGATATAAAATCTTATATTAAATTATATGGTTATATGTTGAAGGAGAAGCATGCACATGCTTATATAAACATGTGCACAACATGTGAACTTAGTTATTGTGTGCATGTAAGTTTAACACAGTGTTATAACCTTTTGAATAACTTTTAACGAATGAAAAATCAATATTTTGGAAAATAACTTCCGATCACGTTTTCTATTTCTCTATGAACTATGTATATTGGTAAAAAAAATTGGAAAATTATTTTTTTATCATTAGTTATTATTTAAAATAGTTTTATTTGTTTATAAAAATCAATTTATTAATTATTTAAAAATATAATTAATTATTCATTTAAATAACAATTAAATTTTAGGTTGTCGCACAGTACATCTCTAAAGGAATGTACTGAGGATACACAAACAATCCTCTACATCTGGCAAGGCCGGTCTATCCCTATTTGGCACTCAAACATGGCCCATATAGAAACCAAATATAGCATCACCCCGGTTGTTATCGACCTATCCGAGAGCTCTTTTAGCATACATAACATACTCCAAATATAGAGGGTTATTTATAAACGTGGTGACCATACCCTAATGGTTGCGAACCATATAGCCTTGCGGCATACCCTGTTTAAGCCATTACCATTTGATGACGCCTGAGGTAACGATTACCTTTCAATTAACACATTCTTCTTTGAATGCCATATTGCCAATTCTTAATCACACAACTGATTTCTATAAATGTATAACTCCTAAGCTTGTACGTCTCGGGAAAGGGTGTTAAGCTAAGAGAAGTTGCCTTCTCCACCACTAAACAAATGATACGTTCATAGAGATCAATTTAATTAGAAATGCAATGTCATGCATTCGTCTATACAAGTTATCTAGGAACAGGATAGTCAGTAGGTACTCTCCTTCCATATCTTGTCAGGAATTACCCCTAGGATTAGTAGAAGAAGTCCTTTGCATCGAAGATCTGAAATAGAGAACTATTGCCACATAATATGATATTGAAAATTTCCCACTCGGGTCAGTGACAAGTAGCCTTACATTCCATGTTCCAAATCATTTCCATGTCTTCACTTCGAATATGTAAATTGGTTAGAAGTGGTTTCCAAATAATAATCACTTCAAATCCGACCACGGTTCCTTCAAACCAATCATCGATAAGAAGATGTTAAGTGAATAGGGAATTGTTCTTTGATTTATTAATTTCTTTTTATCAAAATATCTTTTAGAGATATATATTTTTGAAACATTTCTTTTCGGTATATATGGAGTCATTAAACCTTTTTTATCAAATCCTTTGATTACTTAAAACCTTTTTAAATTCCAAATCATTTCATTCCATACTTAGAAAAATATTTCCAAATCATTTATTTAAATCTTCACAAAGATTCTCAAATCATAGTCTTTAAAATGGGTCAAAAACAATGTTACTTAAGACATCATTTACTATAAACCCAAACCAATTAATTTTAAGTATAGGAATTAAATAAATTCAAAAATATTTTCCATAAGTCATATTGGAAAACATTATTGAGTTAAAAAGGATCGATAGAAATTATACTAACTCTACTCAACATCAACTTTTGTATTCAACCTTTACTATCCATCGAATAACAGTGAAATCAGCTTTTAAATTCACACAAATAGTATTGTTTCTCTCCTCGGAATTAAATGCCAAGTATAAGAAGATTATTCCTAGGCAATCCAAGTTGTTTAAATTTGGAAAATTATATCTTTTACACTCTGGCAAATTTTGATCTGAGTAAATCAAATTTACTCTCCCCTCCATGGAGCCAGTTCGGACAGCTAGGTAGAGTAGGCAATTGGTTGTCCAAACTCAAGCCTAGACACTATCTCTTTGTCACCCATAAGGTGGTCAAGTTATTTGATCAACTCTAAATCTTTTAACATACTTAATTAACTTTAAAGTATTTATTTAACCACTTTATAAATCTTTCAAACACCGTTAAAATACTTCATTATTGATTTAAAAACATTTACCAAAAAGTTTGGAAAAGAATTGTTGCGTTTAGAACTAAATTTCAAAAGTTATAGAAAAGTGCTTCGAATAGTGCTTTTTAAGCTATATTGATCAAAACGACTTTCTATCATTTAGAAGTTCATTTTTATAACTCAAATCACTTTTAGAAGATATTTAGAATTTATTTCATATTTTTAAACAATTTTAAAATATCATTTTTAAAGAAATCCTTCTTAGGATTAAGAACCGCAAAACCGCGATTGTTTTGAAAACTAGTTTTATTCATATTTAAAAATATATTTATCAAAATCTTGATTTTCTTTCTTTGTTTGAAAGCTATGGATATAATAATTCGGAAAATTCTTGCCTCAAAGAATTTCGAGCTATAGTTTTATATGTCTGTTTGAGTTTTACGGCGCGAAAACGCGAACTACTATTACGCGACACGCCTATTTTGACTCAATTTTCAATATTCATTCAAACTTTGCCGAAACACTTTTAAATGTTTATAAAACATTTCCAAGCCATATCAAACTATTTTTAAGAGGTTTAAACATTCTTTATACACCATTTCATTTAATAAAGTAATGTTTCCTTTATGCATATCGACGTGTATTAACGTGACTTGTATATATGTTCGACAATCATATTAAACATCCATATTATCATATTCAAACATGATAAAAAACCTTCACTAACAATCATATCCAAACACACACACACACACACACATATATACATATATATGTATATATAGATATATATACATATATATGCATATATATACACATATATATACATATATACATATATATACATATACATACACATATATATATCATCCAATAATATATAACTATAATTTAGGAGTTTTCTCACTTTTACTTATATGTTGCTAATTACTTTTTCAAACATTCGTCAACTAAATATCAAAACATCATTAACATTTAAATAGTTAAGGTAATCATTTATAACTGCTTATAATAGTTTAAAGTTAGAGTTGTCACTGTAACTGATACCAATCTTCCAACCATCATTCAAATTGCCATAACACTTCACTTATACACTTCTACCATCACCTAAACAACTTCATCTCCTTATCCAAGTGCTCGGCCACTCCCTTCTCTATGCTTTTGCTCTTACCTTAGCTCCTTTTCACCATGCTTTCTTCCTTCCAAGACCATCAAGACCTCACGGCCAAGCTTTGGGAAAGAGGAAGATAAGTGGTGAAGCTACGGCCTTGAGTTCTCAAAATCTAGACCCGAAAATACGTCATTTTCTCCAGGATTTTTGACCTTCTTACTCTCAAATTTTGAAGTTGTTAACTAAAAAGTTCTTTCAATTTCTTTTCTCTTGAATTGTCAAAAAAGAAACACTTTATTTCAACTAGTTATGAGGAAGATATGTTCAAAAGAAAGAGGGGATTCTTGGATTCATAAATACAAAGCCCCAAAATTCACGTTAAAGAAGTGGAATTTTGATGTAGTTATGCTCAAAACTGGAAGAAGTGCTAAACATAAAAGTTGTAGCTACTAGAACACGGTTTGAAAAAATGATTTACTACATATGGATCGGTTTTGAAGTAGTTATGCTCGAATGAAAAAGAGGTATTCTCGGCTTTTAAAACAGGGCTCGAGAATGTACTTAAAAGAATGGAGTTTTGAGTATAGCTAAGCTTAGAAAGTAAAGATGTAACAACGGGCATATTTTGCGATTGTATATTTAAATGTTGAAATTTAAATATGGCATCGTTAGTCGGATTAAAGTTCAAAATGCTACTTTTTGTAAACAACCGAATTAGGACTCGAGACCGCTTCCATTGAGTCCAAAATGGCGTTTGCGACCTTTTTGAGTATAAACATCGATATGTTTGGAGTTGAGTAGAATTTTGCTATTTTTCTATTTTGGGCTTTGGGTTTGGGTTTCAGCCCACTAACCCAACATAATATCCTAACTCCTCATCCAAATCCTCTTCATTCATTTTCATTTCCTAACACTCTCTAGCTAAATGAAAAAATGGGGGAAGAGAAAAGAAATCAAGATTCCTAAGCTCCAGTTTACTAGGAAATTCAAATTCAAGCTCTAGAAATCAAAGAGAAGCTTAGGTAAGCATCTTCTTCATCTTCTCCATCTCAATCTCTCTTCAATTTTCAGAAAAAATCCTAAACTCTAACTTAGGAAATACTTGCTTATGAGCTTAGATTGGAGCTTCTTGAGTTGAAATTGAAGGGGAATTGGTCTTTCTTTGTTTTAGAGCTTCTCATTCATTGTTTTTGGGTTTGAAGGTGAGTTCTTGAACTCACATCTATGTCTATACCTTTGATAGTTGTTAGGTATGAATTCCTAACATCTATTTCATGTCCATTTGCTTTTGAATTGTATTGGTTTGTCGAATTATCCAATTTTTGGTATTTTGAAGTCAAAAATCTATGATAATCTTGTTATGGATGTTTTGACATGTTGTTCGGAGTGTATTGGTGAACCTATAGTGCTGGGTTGTCGCTTGGCATAAATCTCTAGCCATCGTCACTCGTCCGATCGCTTTCGATATGATTTGGCCATCATTGGCCTAGGCAAAATATGTCCCTGAGCTTCAGCTCAAACGTCCGATGCTATGGAATAAAAATTCCAGTCTTTCAGCTCAGACATCTGGGAAGTTTATCAGACGTCTAGAGCTGCTTATTTCAGCCAAATTGCCTATTTTGAGTGGATTTCCATTTTTATTGATTTTTGGTTGATCCGATTAGTTGTTATCACTTATTATCAACTTTGATGACTTCTTTTTTTGGATTTTTGGGAATATCCATTTGATGGAATTGATATCGATTTTTATGGTTTTGATTCACGTCGTCGAATGTGAATTTTTGGTGATTGATTGTTTCTACAATCATTTCTGTGATTTGTCACTTTAAAATACAAAGGGTTCTATACTAGTAGTAAATACTCAAACTCTTTCACAAAAACAATTTCAACACTACTTTTAAATAAAAAGCTCATTCTTAAATCCGTTTTCCAATCTATTAGTATATACAAACCTTTACCTCATTCGTACGAGAAATCCAATTAAACGATTTAGCAAAACAAGTGGTATGAAACGCTTGCGTTTACTTCGTCGGTTAAATGTTAGAATTGTTCGATTGAAATCTTATGATAATTTTCGAGTGGAAATCTACAATTTGTTCGTAAATATTTAAGCTAAGCTAGTGGTTATGGGACATGAAGCTAAACTCATTTATTTACTAGCTTAGTGTAATTCACACTTCTTATTGATCAATGATAATCATTTTATGGTTTAGACTAGCGATATGAGATGTCTCTTTGTCCACGTGGGGGACTATACCTCGTTTTGTGCAGCTTCGTCTCATTTCATGGGCTAACAACCCATGGCCTTTTGACCATTCGTGAAGCAATCGACTCGATAAGTCGGTGCATGGGGCGTATCTTTTAGGTGCGTCGATGTTCGTTTATGCATAGGCGTATCTTTTTAGGTGCGTCGATGTTCGTTTATGCATGGGGCGTATCTCTTTAGGTCGGTCGATGTTCGTTTACGCATGGGGCGTATCTTTTTAGGTGCGTCGATGTTCGACTGTGTATGGGGCGTATCTTTTTAGGTGCGTCAATTTTCAGCTTATTTTATGGGTTAGCGACCCATAGGATAACATCCCGTTTATGTTAGACCTCCCATTTTTTATGTTTTCTGGATTTTCTATTATGGATTTCTAGAATTTGTGTTTCACCAATTTTTGCGATTGCCATTGATATGTTTTTGTCAATATTTAAGGTTTGGTGAATAAGCTAAAGTATGTGATATTCTTTTAGGACATTTGATGAGATTTGAGATATTGTTTGATTTTTGTTGTTATCAAATGTATGCTTGTCAAGGCATGACCGTATTGTTATCAAATATTTTTGTTGTTTCTCTTATCCTATCTCATCTTATATGATATTCATAGCTAGACTGATCCGTTTATTATTTTTCTTCTTAAATAATACTCGGGTCTGACCGAGGTATTTCTGGTGCGTCTGCTTGACTTCTTATCAGGGTCCATGATATGACTTTTGGCTAACTACTTTAGCTTAGTAGTTTTTGTTATTACACATTCGAGATAGAGACTCCTTGATGTATACATATTCTTTTGTCTAGCACTTGTACCTATTCTTTTGTGATGTAGTGGATCTTGTATGAACACTATTTTGATGTACACTTTTATGTGTTATATTCATATCTGTTTCCTCCTTTGTGATATGAATATCTGTGACTGATTTGTGTTATGCTTATTTCTATATTTGTTTCCGAAGCCCACATAGCCACAATGTAGTAGCTTTGAGTTTGTATTTGATATGTCGGATTTCTTCTTGAAAAGAAATGCAAGTCATATTATCTGACATATCGGTAACCGCATAAAGCAATTACACAAATGGTCGCTCCTCAACAGCCTTATTCTTCGTCCTAGTCGACGGCATTACCCGTAGCGTCCTTGGCTAGTGTGAGTATAGAGGTGGGGCATCACAGAAGAAATCGTCAACTAGAAAGATGGATCCACTGAAATTTTAAATGGTTTGAAAAATACATTCATACAATTTGGTTCGGCTTGGAAGGAGATATGGTGGAATGAATAAGAGGGAAATGTGTGGGTATTTATAGGGAATGAAGAGGGAAAATATCTAAGCACTTACATCACCCCTTTCATCATCTCAACATGTTCCATCTCCATCACCACATGGCCGAAATGACCACCCCCTCCATGCGCATTTGACTAAAGAAAGCTTAAGTATGAAGTATTTACAAAAAATCTAAGATTTTTTCTTATATATATTTATATGTAACTTGGATGTATATATATGTTATATACATCATCTTTATCGACCATAACACAACCACCCTACCTCCTTGTTACACCTCTTAGGATGGCCCAAATCTTATCATTCATGAACAAGGCTATGTGCATGTCCTTTTGTTGACTTATTTATGCTTAAGTCAGAAGAAAATTGAATTAACTTATATATGTGTGTTATATGTGTACTTGTATGTATATGTATATGTATATATATGTACATGTATGAGTGTTCATGGGTGCATGTGACGTGTATACACATGTACATATATGTGCATAAGAGAATAAATGACATTTCGATGACTTCGAACAACTTCCGTTCGTTAAACCGTTGAAAATCGGGAAACCGATTATCGGTCACATTTTCACTTATATTTTAAATTACATATAAATGTAAACAAAATTTAAAAATAAATTTCTCATTATCATTAATTAATTAAAATGATCTTATTTTATTTATAAAACCATATAAGTTAATATTGAGAAATATTTACAAAAATCGCTATTATATCGATAAAGCGATAAGAATTTTCTTATATTTTCAAATAAAATTTATAATTTTATAAAAATATTACAAATGACTTATTATCACTTTATAACTATTTAAAATGAATTTTCATCATTGAATTTCTTTTGAATAATTAAAATAATTTTAAATCATTAAATCTTAATTTAAATTCATAAATGAATATTCAAAATACAAAGGCATCACTAATGATGTCATACATACTCTTCTTTTTCCAAAATATAAAATAATTAATTTTACTTCATATTCTTGTCCAATTATAAAAATAAGTGTATTTATCCAACTCCGTGCGTGATGTTTTACGATATAGAGTTTAGCGATAAAACGGTTTTCGGCCATTTTATAGGTATTTTTCCAAAGGAAATATTATCTGGAACATTTTTTCAAAATAAGTTCATTATTATTAATTATCACTTAAAAGTTTGCTATCTATAAAAAATAATCTATATTTGAATATTTAAAATAATTTAAATATCATTTATTAAAGTGATCAAACTACGAGTCGTTACACAATGACTAGGCTAATGGAGTACTGCCCGTCACGGTGCATCTCTAAATAAAATAACATCGAGTTCGAACCTATCGACCCCTACCAACACATAATCGGCTTAGCTTTTACTGGATAGTACCGATTATGATCACCCCTTCGTTAGTGGGTCTCCAAGCATACAAATGAAAGATAATATCAACTCTAGATAGGAATGATCATACCATACTTTGGAGCGACCCACATTGCCCTGCTACATCTCCAAGGTTTTGGTCATTCCCGATTGTTAAGGCTTGAGGCTATGTTATTATTGTTTTATATAGCTATTCTCATTTGGAATGCAAACACTTCCCTCTAGGCATCAATGCACCAAAAGCATTCATCCATACAAGTTCGTTTTGGGACTGAACGAAACGCTTGATAACTTTGTCTTCAATTTCATCATCTTCAAGATGTCTTCACTTCGAAAAGCTTGAGTTGGATCGAAGTTGTTTTCAGATAACATACCCGACCCCGATCTCTTCGAAACAACATACAATAATTCCCGGTAAACTCATACCCGGTTCGATAGGAGATAAACAGTAAAAGATAAGAGCGGAGATCACCTCCTAACAATTAGTGGATGGATTTCCTTATCATTTTTCCTAGGTGAACCGAAACGAGATTTATACACACTAGCATCATCAGAGACGATTGTGCCATATGAATCATAACTTTCTTCTAGATATTTCCAAAGTTAAGTTTTGGGTCCAAATTCGATGGTCGGTTATTTAACTATCGAATAACAAACATTTAATCATGGATTTAATTCCATAGCAAAAAAATATATTAGTTAATCATATAAGCAATCACTAGCCTCCTTTGATAAACCTTTCATTTATTTAGAACCACTTTGTAAATTACTTGTATAAAAGTACTTTTACAAAGATATACCCACCAATCCCTATATTTTCAACACTTAGAAAATATCCATATATTTTTTTTGGCAAGGCCAGCCTGTTTTTATAGTGGACAGTCCACAATTTATTAAAACAAAAACCAAATACAAAAACGCTTAGTAGAACCTAAGCAGAACAACAGGAAGGTGCAACAACAAAAACACAAGCATGTTATGCGCATTTTTCACTGCATCTTCTCAAGCCAAAATTTTACATAGCAAAGCGGAAATACTAGTGTTAGTCCCCATAAATCTACATTTATTCCTCTCCTCCCATATCGTAGCAACCGTTAGCTTGAGAAATTTGAGAAGACGAGTGGTAGAAGTAGATTTCCACCTTGTTTCTTGGAAGATACGAATCCATTCAAGCTTGTAATTTCTGGAGGGAGGAGTCTCGTGAATGTGATGAAGAACACGTTTCTAGAGCTGGAAGGAGAATAAGCAGCTAAAGAAAAGATGCCCAGCATTTTCAGGAGCACGATTACATAGAATGCACGACGAGTGATCGATATACTATCTTCTAACAAGATTATCTTGCGTGTGAACAACATTCATCAAACATTTCCACAAGAGAAGATTGTGCTTTGGTTTCGATCCTGATTTCCAAATACGAGCGTGCCAAGGGAAAGGAAAGCTGTTATAACTGTGAATGATTGCTTTATAAACCAACGATATGCTATGATGCTTGCCGTTCCAGCTTAGGCCCGACTGACCAGAAGGCATGTATGAGTTTCTAATTGAAGTCCAGAGATTCGTAAGAGTGGGAGAACTGACATGAGGCATATGTATTCCCTCATTGTTAATATAAGAACCAGCATTAGTGTTTTGTGGGATTCCATAATTATAAATAAGATTATAATCGATCGAGTGGGATAGAATCATACCAGTAGCACACCAAGGAGAGTGCCAAAAGGAGTTGTTAGTGCTGCATCGAACCAAAGGCAGGTAATGTCTTCTATTCTCAATCAGTCTTTTCCAGAGATAGCTAGCATCATTGGTATAATTCATGGTCCAAAAATTGCAACTTTTAAGATTGTAGTGTCTATTCCAGACAGCCCACAACCCCTGATTATTGCTAAGTAAATTGTTAACATGATGAGATGCAGTAGCAATGTTCCAAATTTTGAGATTAATGATGCATATGCCACCCATATTATAAGGGGAGATAATCTTTTTATAAGCACTTGGAATAAGTTTGTTAGAATAAATATTACCATGCCATAGAAAATGGTTAAAAGCATGATTTAACATGTTAATAAGTTTTATAGGTATGATGAACAGCCTAAAATAGTACGTACACATAGAGATGGCGATGCTTTTTAAAATCACAAGTCTGCCAGCTTGTGATAGTTTATCACCATAATATGTTTTGAGCCTAAGTGTTATTTTTTCGTATAAGGGAAGGCATTGGGCATTGGATATTCTAGACTTACACATCGGAGCACCTAAGTACATGGCATTGTTATCCATAGCCTGAAGACCAGAAACATGAAGAATATTCAGGTAAATATTATCTGGAACTCCAGCAATATTAATTTGAGATTTTATTTTATTGATTTGGAGGCCAGTCATTTGATTAAAGATATGAAGAGTGGAGAAAATGTTGGTGATGGATTTAATATTTGGTTTAGAAAAAGCAAGAGATCATCAGCAAACATCAAGGAAGAAATTTGATGTTTCTGACATTTAGGGTGGAAGTCAATATTTTTTTGTGCATTCCGTAGAAATCAGATAGGTAAGAACTTCCATAACTAAGATGAATAGAGAAGAGGAGATAAGATCCCCTTGCCTAATTCCTTTTTGAGTTTTAAAATTACCAAATGATTCACCATTGAGAGATAAAGACACATAGATAGTAAAAATGCATGTGTATGTCCAGGCTAAAAAAGGTAAGGGAAAATTCATCCTAGACATAATAGAAATGATAGCGCCCCATCAAACAGAATCGTAAGCTTTCTCAATATCTAACTTTAGGAAACATCTTGGAGAGATGTTTTTCCTATTGTACCCTTTTATAAGTTCTTGCGATAGTAAAATATTATCAGTTATAGATCTCCCAGTTATGAACCAATTTTGATTAGGAGAAATTAAATCGGAAAGGCAATTTTTCATGCGAGTAGAGATAATTTTAGCAATGCATTTGTAAATAACATTGCAGCAGGCAATGGGCCTGAAATCCGATACAGTTTGGGGAAGATTATCCTTAGGAATAAGAGCAAGCTTAGTATGATTAATGCCTTTCAATAAAGTGTTGGTTTTGAAGAAATGTTGTATAGCTTTACAAAAATCATATTTTATAATATGCCAACATTTTTGAAAAAACAGAGCAGTAAAACCATCAGGACCAGGAGAGCTTGTGGTTTTCATTTTTGAAATAGTTTCATGGATTTCTTCCGGGGTGATAAGTTTAATTAAATTTTCAGATTGCTCAGTAGTGATAGTTTTAAGCGAAAAGTCCTTTAAACCATACAAATTAGGATCTGTATTATTATGATCAAAAAGATGCTTATAATAACTAAGAAAAGAATGCTTTATACCCGATTGCGTGTTCTCTTCAAAACCATGCATATCCTTAATCATATGAATTAAGGAAGAAGTTTTTTTCAGTTTCAAAGAATTATGAAAAATTTTAGTGTTTTTATCACCTCCTAAATCCCAGTTAAGCCTGCTTTTTGCACAGAGCATAAGTAATTCAGTTTTGATACCTATTTTCAATTTATTGGTTAGCTCATGCACTTTATCAGAAATCGCTAAATCGCAGCGTTTATCCTGCATCAGAATTTGTATAGCATTAAGATCAGTTCTTATTTTAGTAGATAGAAGGATACTAGTACCATATTTTTACAAAGACCAAGCTTTGATAGTAGCTTTACAATCTTTAAGTTTAGATTGCAGAATGAACATGGGATTGCCAAATTTGGGAATGGCCCAGACTTGCTCGATCATAGGTAAGAAATCAGGATCAGAAATCCAGTTGTTGAAGAAGCTAAATGTGGAAGGACCTTTGTCATTCCTAGTGCCCCAGTCTAGAATGATAGGGCTATGATCAGATATAGATGGAGTGGGAAAAAAGGAAATGAGCGCAGGCCAAACATTAAAGGCAGCAGTATTAAAGTAAGATCGATCCAATTTGCAAAACGTTCTAACACCAGATCTGCTGCAGTTGTTCCAAGTATAAAAAACACCTGTTTTAGGAACTTCATGAAGATGAGAGAGGAAGATTGCGTTATTCAAGGGAGCAACATCAACTAAGGACAGAGGTAAGCCACCTAGCTTGTCATCAAAGTTTTGCATACAGTTAAAATCTCCTAAACGAATCCATGGATTAGTAGAGTGAATAGTAGGAAGTAAGTAAAGAAAGAGATGTCTATTAGCTTTTTTTGTTATCTGCATAAACAAAAGTAGAGTTAAAATTGAAATTAGTATCTAAGTGATTTATGTTGCAATGAATAAATTGTCTGTGGGTAGCATTAGTGATAATGAAATAAACTTGGGGGTTCCACAAAATCATTAAACGACCATATGGGGCTGCAACATGATTGTGAATTAAGTCCCAACCAGGGGAAATAAGTTTAGCACTTGAGTATGTTTCTTCTTCTGAAAATTTTGTTTCACTGAGGCATATGATTCCCAATTCGTTGCCTTTGATGAGTTGTTTAATTTCATATACTTTGGCATCATCATGCCCACCGCGTATATTCCAATAACTGATATTATCGATCATCACTACTTTTTGTGTTTTTTGGCCGATTGCCGAGTGACTATTTGTTGTTGATCTTTAAATTGTTTCTTAGCAGAAGCTTTTTGGCACTCTTATTGGAATACTTTGGATTGAGCTTGACCAGAATTTGTTCTTGATTGAATTCATTGCCTTCATCCCTATCATCTTCGGACACAAGATCAGTGTCTGAAGGAGTACCGGAGTCGTGTAGAACATTGTTATCATTTACTGGTGGATACAACGGAATATCATAGGGAGGCTTTAGTTTTGTATATGGACTGTTTGAAGTAACTAAAGAAGTATTCGGCGAAGATGGAGCGACTGTAGTAGATTTAATATTCTCAAGATAAGCAGAGGGATTTTGTATTATAGTTTCCTTTTCTTTGTATTTGCTATGTTTGTCAACAGGCTGCTGATTGTTATTTATATATAAATTTGCTTGGTCCTGTATCCTTTGAGAATTAGTTGAAATTTCTGTGTTGCCTTTAGACTGCTGATTTTTATCAATGTCTGCTTCAACCTGCATGGTTCCTTTAGCTCCTTCATTTTCATCTATCAATTCTCCTTCCTCCAGATCAAAGAGTATAGAGAAAACATTACTTGTATCAACAGGAGCATTTGTTATTTCTTGAGTCTGACCTGCATTGAATACATCTGCTGCTTCTTTCCCTTTTAGTTTATTTGAATCCGAGTCTATAACGACCTTGCTTTTGGTTGATTCCGCCGCTTTTTGGTTGACTTGAGTAGCTTTTATTTTCCATTTTTGTTGCTTCGACTTCATGCTATCCACATTGTTTTACGTGGAACTGTGGCTTTAATTTTAGGTAAAGGGGCTGCAACATATGACTCACCCACTTTTTCTTTGTTTACCTTCTCGACTGCATTATTTTTGCCCATATCACAATTATTATTAGAGTGACCGAATACTTTACATGACGTACAAATAAGTGGCCTCCATGAGAACTATATGTAGATTTTTTGGCAAGTGTCCTCTCCATCTCCTATCAGAAGATATTCAGGTAATTCTTTATCAGGAGCAATTTCAACCAAGCATTTAGCATATTCCATTCTCTCACGCCTTTCTGTGGCTTCATTGAAGCAAACCAGTTTCCCCAAGTGACAAGCAATCCAGTTAATACCAACTAGTGTCCAAGCAATATGAGGGATGTTGTAAAGATGAATCCATATGAGGACCGTTTTCACTTGAGATTGAACAGTACCGAATGCTGGTTTTATTTCAATGGTATAAGTATATTCACCAAACGTCAAGGAAAAATTTCTTTTTTATATAATTCTAAAATCATTTATAAACTCTAGTATATATCCACAAAACCATTCATAAAACTGCTTTTATAAATCTATAAACCCATTTCTAAAATTCTTTTATAAATATCCAAGACAATTTATTGAACTCTTTTTACCCTTTTACGATCTTCCTCTAAGTTTCTGACCCATGTTATAAGATTCCTCTTATAATCCACATATGTTTATAAAACCTTATAAATCTCGAAAACATTTATAAATAAGTAATAATCATTTACTTAAAACACTATTATACTATAGCAACATTGTAAATAATAAATATTAACTTTAAAACATTTTAAAATAATAACTAATAAATTCCAAAACATCCTAAATAAATAATAATAATTTATCTTCCATATTTTTATATATAATATTAATTAATTTCCACAACTTTATTGATAAATAATTATATTTAATTTCAAACCATATTAATATTTTAAATAATTAGGTTCTCAAAATATAGAAGTATTGATTAATGCAACGACCCGTAATTTTAACTATTTTGAATTATTAGATTTAATATGATTATTAAATTAAAAATGGTTAGAAATAAAAATTTAATAATTTATTAATGTATTTTATTGAATATGAACTGGAATAAAATTTTGAAAAAACGAATTTCGAAGATTTAGGCAATAACAAGTATAGAATGAAATTCAATATATTGAATGTGTTTATAATCAATAGCAGGGATTGAATAATAAAAGTTGAATTACTGTAAAATCGAAGTGGTTGTGTTTATTATTTGAATTCATTTTAAAAGCTAAATTTTATAAGTTAAATAACTTATATTTCAAATATAACGATTTATTGGATAATTAAATTGTTTAAATTTAATATTGGAAATTATTTAAATAACTGAATCCTAAATTTAATTTGAATGAAAATGATTTTAAATGTTTGTTTAAATTTTATTTATACTAGAATTATGATAGTAAACTTTTAAAATTGAATTTAAAAGTGATTAAATTGATTTTGGAAATTTCTCATTTTAATTAACGGGTAAAAATAGTCTTTTTGGGTACTGTCTCAGATATCGACGAAACTAGTTTTATCAGATTCGTAATAGTGAATTATTATATGATTTCTAGTTTCGTAGTGATCAGACTTATCATTTGGCCGTGCGAGCTTGAAACGCGTAGAAATTAATTAAAAGAATTTAATTAAAAAAATTTGATTTTGAAATACTATCTTATGAATATGATGGAATTGGCTCCCGAGACTAGTTCCATTGTGTTCGAAATAGAGGTATAACATATAGAACACCACGCGACACACTTCGGTTGGAGTTCGGAAAATTTATGCGTTAATAGTGTCGGAAATTTATATATTAGACCATCGTTTATTTTCATTCGCGCAAACCAAAGCCCTAATCGTTCAACCACTTTCATTTATACGTTTAATGGCCAACATTCACTCTTCTTCTTCCTTCATTTACTCCTCATCCGCTCATCAAAATCAAATGCCACCAAAAGGAAAAGTGTAGATCTCATCGAGATCTACACGTACGGTTGGATCAAGACGATACGCTTCGAAATCGCCAGAATCTTGCTCTGAAGTTCGTGTGTTTTTAGGTTTTCATTGATCGAGGCCGGCTCTGATGGCTAGTGCGGCGGCTCTGATGGCTAGTGCGGCGGCACTGGGGAACGAGGTCAGGGAGGCGTTCGCGGCGGCTGATCGACGATGTAGGCGTTCGTCGATCGAGCGATTGAAAAAAAAGAGCGAACGAGTTAAAGTCGCAATCTGAAAAGGAACGAAGCGCATGCCTGGAATGATGAACAATGAAGCAATGATTAGGTTAAGTATTAATTTTATTATTATTATGTTAATTAAATTTTATGTATATCGTTATTGTCATGACCCACTTTTCCGTAGAATTCGAACTGACAATTTTTGCACACTTGTCCAGCCTAAATTGCTCGGGAAGGCGGATAGTTGAGAAAAAGAAGGTAGAGAGAAGATAGAAAGAAAACCAACAACACTGAATCACATAACGGAAATGAATAATCTATAATATAGAAAAAATCTTTACATAAAACAAACAGTAACTTATATATATTCAGACATAAATCAGAGTATACTAACCTATTCAGCACGGACAGTTATAATACCTTGTCCTCACAATTGCTGATAAACACAACTATAATGCAACATAAAACTAATCATCTACATGAATACGTCACTAGGCCTCCATCTCCTTTTCTTAAGTCTAAGTATCCATCTAAACCTGGAAATATGCTCGGTCTAACCAGAACATATAGGAAAAACCACGCCCGGGTCAGTCTAGTAAAACCAGCGTGTTAATTCAGATTACAAGGAATTTTATTCATTATAACTTTAAAATCCTTTTAAAATCAAAGGTATCTCGTAAGACCACATCACACATAAACACGACGGGTTTTTTCCCTTACGGTAACCAAAACCCTTTTTATAGAAAATCCAGTGATATTATAATAGTGTCTAGAGGTAAAATATAAAACTAGCTGAAATGCTTGAATCTCCCATTTCAACATAGTTGGGCACAATCAAAACCGTACCGCGCTTATTGGAGAATGGATTCCATTCAATGACTAGGCACTGGGGTACCACAAATCACAGCCCACCTCTAGAAAATTGTAAGGAACACGCGGGGATCCCCTACAATATAAGACCGGCCTACCCCTAACCTGGATAGTACCGAATATGCTATCACCTCGGGTGTTCCCACCCTTATCGAGCTCCTTCCCATGCAACATATTTATAATATTCGAGGGTATCAAGAATGGTGATAAACATACCTTAATTGGGTGCGACCCACCTAGGCTTGCTGCATCTTCCATGATTTTCAGTCATTCCGGTTGATGAGGCTTGAGGCTATGATTACCTTTTTTAAAGAATTTTCACTTAGAATGCTCATTGTCTTCCATTGAAAATGTGCTAAAAGCATTCATCTATAAAAGTCCATTTCGGGTCTGAATGAAACCGAAGGCACTATTCCCGCTACATCCATTTTGGAATCATCCTCAGGATTAGTAGCGATTAGCCCTTGCACTTCAATGCTCCATCATTGATTTCATGTTCTTGTCTTCGCTTCGAAAACGTATTCGTTGGATCGAAGTGTTTTTAGGATAACTTCTGATCCCCGTCTCTTCGAAACAACTTTTCGATATTTTCGATAAACTAAACCCCGGTTTTATAGGAAATAAATAGACAAAAATAAGATCAGAGATCATCTCCTAACCGTTAGTGGACGGATTTCCTTATCATCATCCTAAAAGAACGAAACGAGTTTATATGTACAGTAAAACACCTTCGACTATAACTGTACCATATAAAAGCCGTGTTTCTCCTAGATATCTCAAAGTTACATTTTAGTCCAGATTTGATAGTCGGTTATTTAACTATCAAATAAACAATCATTCAATCAAAGATTTCATTTACCATCGAAATCATTGAGCCTTATTTAAAAGGTTTATGCTTATCTCACCAGAATAAGTATATTCACATATAATTTCTTTTAAAAATATTTGAAAACTTTTAGAAATAAATATGGAAGCACCATGTGGTATCAACCATGGATTCGTAACTCAATGATTACGTCTCTATCCTAGAGAAATCCAAACTTAACTACAAGCAATCCCTACCTCCGATTTCCGCCATAATAGTATACCATTACTTCTAGAAAACTTTATTTAATAATTATTTCAAAATAATACTTATAAAGTTTCTGTATAAATTCTCCAAGTTTAATTTAGGAAAATACCCTTTTATAAAAGTTTACAACATAATATGATATTTTTAAAACATTATTAATATGTGAATAAAATATCTTTGAAATAATAATAATATCTTAATATTAATTAACTCTTAAATAAAAATTAACTTTTAAATCGAATTACTACAAAATAACCTTAAAAATAATTAAAATAAAATTTAAACATTTTAAATAGTTAATTAAATTTGAATAATAATTAAATAACTTTTTAAGAATCATAAAATTATTAACCTTAAATCATTACTAAATAATAATAATTATCTTCAAAATATCATTAATAAATAATAATCGTCATTAAAACAATTTTGGTTCAAAAGTCAACTTCCAATTGGATAAGAAAGCTTATTAATTCTAATGGTACTAAATCAAGTTACCATCAATTTCATAACAATCTAGAATAAGAGATTCAAATATTCACATCAATCCATTTTTGACAATTTATTCAACATTATATTGCCCAATATAATTATCAGGCTAATAAATGGATGTCTACACAAATATGACTGCAGAACAGGTTTTTATTTCTGCTAGTCAATGTCCAAAGACACACATAATCAGTAATAATGGCAGAACGGTGATGTATTCTGCCAATAGGGTCCAGTTAATTACAATTAGTGAAATGGTGTTTTATTTCGCTAAACTAATGTCAAAACTTCGTAATTAACATGAATTAACTCATCACTATTTTTATCTGGGCAAATAACTTCAATAGACAGGTCATATAAATTTAAACGACGATATTTGTTTTAAATCAGGTGATTAAATTTCTATCTGTTTAAATATACCATAATTTTTCACTTATTTAAACTCCACAACAATTTGTATGACGACGTAGTGTTCGTCGATAGGATCCCATCGGAATGAATTTCGCTTCAATCGGAATTCGTATGCATTAGTTATGACATTTTAAAATTTACAAAAATATATATATATAATTTAACATTTTTAGTTTAAAAACCTTTTCCTTGCTTTCTTTGGGCCGAAGCCCACCAACATACCCAAACCCGTTCCCCCCTTTTCTTCTCCTCCCTTTCTCTTTTTTACTTCCAGTTCCAAATTTCAAAATCCACGAACCAAAACCAATTCCCCAATTCTTTGATCCACTTCTACTTCACCGATATATCAAATACTCGAATACTACTCGAGAGCAAACCCATATTTACGCACCCCAACTCCTCACGCAAGCCATTGAGAGTCCATCCTTTTTTCCTTCCAAAACTCTACTTCCATGACCGAACTCACGTGCAAGTTGTGCACGTGTACACTCGCCCTGATGCCCACATCACCACCGCGACGCCCCAGACGAACTTCCCATCGTTCCCTTACCACCATCGCCACCTCGTAGAAACTCCACCGCCTACGAACAGGAATCGAGCTTCTAACCACACCCTAAAAAAAACCCCCTTCCACTGATCACCGAACTGCTCCCGCCACATCCCACTATTTCGCTTGCCATTAGCACCAATCGAACCCTCATCCACATCCCCTCCTCCATGCCCAGTCACAAGATTTCTGGTCTCCTCCTCCTTCCCAATTTCGATCGCATTCCAGCCTCACTGATAGCCATCCCAAAACCCTAAAACTCCCCACCGCTACCAGCCCACGCAACTAGAACAAAAACCCCAAGGTAGAAACGTCGCCTAGGCTTCCACGGTCATGTTAAAGCCAATGGCCCGCCACTCCGTTCATCCTCGACACCAAAATCATTTTTTATGAAAAACGATCAAACCAAAATTTCTCCAAATCGAATAACTAAAACATCATGATTTTTGCACTAAAAATCCTAATTAGATATGATTAACAAGATTATGAATTCAATTCGTTGATTTAAAAATATCGAATTTTGTCGAACCCTGGGTTGTTCACTGTATTTTCACCATTCCACAAAATCAATAACATGAATCAAACCCAAACTATTTGTAGTGCAATCTACACTCAAAAACAAACAATTCACTCATTTACATCATCCACAATTTCAGTCTAAAATGGGAGATATTTATTTTTGAAAACCAGAGTATACTTGATTTTTTTTAACTCTTTTAGAGTATATAAAGAAACATCTCAGGCATCCCATATTTTAAAACTCACCTTAAAGATGCTTGAAATCTTTGAAACTTCCAGTTGAATCTTTAGTTTTGATCTAAAAACTTGGAAACCCTTGCTTTGGATTTAAAATAAGATGCTTCTTCCTCTTTCTTTCTTTTTTCTTACAGAGCTATAAGTTTTACAGAGCTTTTATGTTTTTTACAGGCTTTTTATTAGACTGAAGCTTAAACACACATAGCTTATAAATACATGTTTATGCAAGGTGAAATGACGATGTATACGTTGATGGATTGAAAAGAGAATTTGAGGTGATATATTGTTGAGTTGAAAAGAAGTTAAAATGTATATTTTGGTCTTTCCTCTACTAGACCGGATAATGTTTTTTTTGTTTTTTTCTTCTTCTCTTTCTTTGATTAGACCATGACCACACTCACACACACAGATATATTTATATGTTTATATTTTTACAAGGAAAATGTTTACATTTTTGACTTGTAACTTTGTTTTTACTTTTATTTGGTCATTTCTCTCTTTTACTTACTTAGTTAAACTTTTCTTTTATTCATGTTTGTATGATTTCTTCTCGGCTTATACTTTTGGGAACAATGTTATGTAAAGTGGTATTGAAATAAACAGTCTTAAGTCTTCATATTTATATCTATTTTATATTTAGAATGTAAAATAAAGGTTTTCTATTTAAAAATATATTACTCAAAACACTAAAAGTTTTTCTATTCCATTTTAATAAAATAACATTTTTGTTCTACAATTCTGTAAAGGAAAATTTCTTATTAAAAATGATTTTATAACTTTTCTCATTTCTATCTTATAATAATTTCATATCTATTTTCTTCTTTATTTACTTACCAATATATATATAAATTATTTTTAACATGCCATTTTTATTTATTTATAAATATTATATATATTTTACATTCTTCTTAATTAATGTGTGTATGTATTTATAAGAAAAATCCAATTTTAAACTCTCTCTATCTATAATACATTATATTTTCCATAAGTCAAAATCATTTCTATTTATAGTATATTCTTATTCATTTCATCTACATTTATTTGAATTCATTTTTAATTTATATATATATATATATATAAATTACGTTGTTATACATACATATATAAGAAATTCAAATTAAATCAATTTTCTATTTTATAATTAAAATCTGCAAATTCAAAATATTATCTTGGTTTTAAAAAAAAACTATTTATTATTACCAATTATCATTTAACGGTGATTTTATTTTGATTAAATGACCGTAGTATTGAATATTAAAAATTAATATTCAAAACTCAAGACGATAAAAATTCTGGGTCGTTACATTCCTCCCCATTAAAAGAATTTCGTATCCGAAACTGCCGCCAGGCTAGTAAACATAACTAACCGATTTTTAATTAACGAAATAATAAACAACCATATCACACAAGTTCAATCATATATATTTATATCCCAAATATTAGTTATACATGAGTATCAACTAAGATACTTTAACACTACAGTCACCATATACATATACACATATCCAAGAGATATCTATAACCGCTATCTAGTTATACATATATATACCATACCAAAGCATCTACTAAGATACTTCATTAATTTACAATCCAACACAAATCCATGACGTCTATAGACTACTAATCTATACTAATAAGGTGTACATCCTAAGAGAACTACCCAATCCAAGCTAACATCTCACAGTGGACTCTCTCCATTTGAGTCCTCCACTTCCAGTCCTTTCATCTCTCTAGTTTCAACATCCCTATCCGAAATCCATACAATCTCCGGGCTTGGTTCCCTAGGCACTAGCATCTCCGACCTAGGCCATAATTCATCCCTTAGAAGGGTATCACAGTCTGCAATTGACTCGCTAACAATCTCGCCCATTTCCCAGATAATAGCATCATAGTTTTCCGATTCGAGCTCCTCTTCTATCTTAAATTCCTCTTTCTATTCCTCGAATTCCTCCTCATACAACAATGGCTGCACAATAGGTTCCATAATATCTCTAGCCACTTCTTTGCTAAAATACAGCCTAATCTTCATCCGCTCTCCTAGGATGACACTACGAGTCCTCTATAATTAATTAACTAACACAACCTAAGAATGAGATCCTAAGGTTTTCAGGAATTCACATATACTAAAAGAGTACATATAGGTATATACTTCAAATAACTCTTCCTTCAAATTACTATCATTTAAAAACTTTACTTAAGTAATACCAAAATCATTTTCCCTCAAAAATTTGTTTAAAACAATTTTTTGAAATCGTTGGAGTTTTAAATTCTCAAATATCTCATTTTATAAATCAATTATTATAAAATTTTCTTTTATATATGTAAAATCTTCCTAAAATATTTATCTTAAAATATTTTAAATTCCTTTAAGTGAATAAAATTTACTCAAAAATTAAAATTTCCCAAGTTCCCTCATACAAGACCCGGGTTTTCTAAAGAATGGCTTAAGTCAGAAAGGCTGACAATAGAAGATGCACAAAACTTGATGGCTATGACCCATCAAATCCTAGATGATAATGACAGAAAACTATCATCACTTACCAACAACACCACAAAATACTATATATTTTGAAAATCATTGCCTTTTATATATGAAATATATCCTGGGTAAAATTATTTCATTTACCCTCTTAAAACAATATTGTGTTTGTTGGCCTTGTTCAAGTCTTTAGAGATCCCTATCAATAACGTTAGCTACTCGTGTTGACCAGAATCCATATGCCACTCAACAGATCAATTAAAACAATATA
The DNA here is from genome assembly GCA_030737815.1 of Allium fistulosum. NCBI lineage: Eukaryota > Viridiplantae > Streptophyta > Magnoliopsida > Asparagales > Amaryllidaceae > Allium > Allium fistulosum. Next base: position 412,288,992 of record CM060907.1, on the reverse strand, counting down.
AAACATTTTATATCACTAGCAAATATGCACTCTCGTATATACATACACTCAAACTCACTCTAGGGTGCTACTGACCCTATCTCCAATGAGTAATTTCACCAAAGCCAAGGTATTCGCTCAACCTAGGCTCTGATACCACAATGTCATGACACACATTTCCATACAATTCGAACTGACAATTTTTGCACACTTTTCCAGCCCAAATTGCATGGGAAGGTGGATAGTTAAGAAAAAGAAGATAGAAAGAACATAGAAAGAAAACCAACAACACAGAATCTCACAGCGGAAACGAATAATCTATAATATAGAACAAATCTTTACATAAAACAAACTGTAACTTATACATATAGAGACATACATCAGAGTATACTAACCTATTAAGCACGGATATTTATAGCACCCTATCCTCACAATTGCTTATAAACACAACTATAATGCAACAGAAAAATAATCATCTACGTGAATAAGTCTCTAGGCCTCTAGCGCCTTTTCTTAAGCTCCAAGTATCCATCCAAACCTAGAAATATGCTCTGTTTGACCCAAGCATATAGGAAAAACCACGTCGGGTCAGTATGGTAAAACCAGCATGAGAATTTAAATCGCAAGGAATTTTATTCATTATAACTTTCAAAATCCATTTAAAATCAAATGTATCTTGCAAGACCACATCACACATAAACACGACGGGTTTTTCCCTTAATGTAACCCAAACCCTATTTTATAGAAAATCCAGTGAGATTATAATAGTGTCTAGAGGTCAAAGTAAAATATAGAAGTAGCTTAAATGCTTGAATCTCAAATTTCAACATAGCTGGTCAGAATCAAAGTCGTACAGCGTTTATTGGTGAATGGATTCCATACAATAACTAGGCAATGGGGTACCACCTATCACAGTACACCTCTAGAAAAATGTACCGAGGACTTCGCCGGGATCCCCTATAACACAAGACCGGCCTACCCTTAACCTGGATAGTATCAAATATGCTTTCACCTCGGGTGTTCCCACCCTTATCGAGCTCCTTCCCATGCACCGTATTTATAATATACGAGGGTATCTAGAAAGGTGATAAACATACCCTAATTGGGTGCGACCCTCTCATAGCCTTGCTGCATCTCCCCTGATATTCAGTCATTCCAGTTGATGAGGCTATGGTTACCTTTTTTAAGGAATTTTTACTTAGATTTCTCATTGTACTCCAATGACAATGTGCTGAAAGCATTCAACCATACAATTCCATTCTGGCTCTGAACGAAACCGAAGGCACTATTCCTACTACATCCATTTTGGAATCATCCTCAGTATTAGCAGCGATTAGCCCTTGCATTTCAATGCTCCATCTTCAATTCCATGCTCTTGTCTTCACTTCGAAAACGTATTCGTTGGATCGAAGTGGTTTTCGGATAACTTATTCGATCCGGGTCACTTCAAAACAACTTTTCAATATTTTTGGTAAACTCAACCCTGATTCTTTAGGGAAAAAACAACGAAAACAAGATCGGAGATCATCTCCTAACCATTAGTGGATGGATTTACTTATCATCGTCTTAAAAGAACGAAATGAGTTTGTACGTACAATATAGCGCCTTCGACGATAATTGTACCATATAATCCCCGTGTTTCTCCTAGATATCTCCAAAGTTACGTTTTAGTCTAGATTTGATAGTCGATTTTTTAACTACCAAATAAACAATCATTCAATCAAAGATTTCATTTCCCACCGTCACTAAGCCTTATGTAATTTAACTTTCAATAAATTAAATCTCTTTATCAAAAATGTATATGCTTATCTAACCGGAATAAGTATATTCACAAGTCATTCCTTTTAAAAATATTTGAAAACTTTTAAAAATAAATATGGAATGTACCATGCAGTACAACCATGGATTTGCAACTCAATGATTACGTCTCTATCCCAGAGAAATCCTAACTTAACTGCAGGCAATCCCTGCCTCCGATTTCCACCATGAAAGTATACATTTACTTCCCGAAAACTTTATTCAATAATTATCTAAAAATAATACTTATAAAGTCCCTATATAAATTCTCCAAGTTTAATTTTGGAAAAATACTCTTTTATAAAAGTTTACCATATAATATATTATTTTTAAAACATTATTAATATTTAAACAAATTATCTTTGAAATAACAAAAATATATTAATACTAATTAACTATTAAATAAAAATTAACTTTTAAATCAAATTACTATAAAATAACCATAAATAAATAATTAAAATAAAATTTAAACTTATTAAATAGTTAAATAAATTTGAAGAATAATTAAATAACTTTTTATGAATTATAAAATTATTAACCTTAAATCATTATTAAATAATAATTAATCATCTTCAAAATATCATTAATAAATAATCATCGTCCTTAAACAATTTTGGTTCAGAAGTCAACTTCCAAATTGGAAAAGAAGGCTTATTAATTCCAATGGTACTTAATCAAGTTACCATCAATTTCATAACAATCCAGAATAACAGATTCAAATATTCACATCAATCCATTTTGGACAATTTATTCAACATCATACCGCCCAATATAATTATCAGGATAATAAATAGATGCCTTACAAATATGACAGCAAAATAGGTTTTTATTTCTACTAGTCAATGTCCAAAGACAAACATATTCTGTAATAATGGCAGAACGGTGATTTATTCTGCCAATAGGGGTTCAATTAAATACAATTAACCTAACGGTGTTTTATTGCACTAAACTAATGTCAAAACATCGTAATTAACATGAATTAACTCATTGCTATTTTTATCCAGGCAAATTACTTCAATAGACAGGTCATATAAATTTAAACGATGATATTTGTTTTAAATCGGGTGATTAAATTTCTATCCGTTTAAATATACCATAATTTTTCAATTATTCAAACTCAACAACAATTCATATGACGACGTAGTGTTCGTCAATATGAACCCATCGTAATGAATTTCACTTCAATCGGAATTCGTATGCATTAGTTATGACATTTTAAAATTTACAATATTTTTTTTTGAAAATGGATAAAAGCTTTATTATTAAGCCCATATAAGGTCGGCCCGACCCAATACAACTTCTTTTAACGAAAAGTCTATAATTATACCAGAAAATAATAGAGATAAAGAACTGCTACCTCTTCCTTTGAAGTTTTCACGGAGGATTCCATGGCTGCTCCAATTGAATCTCGTTATTATGTGCTTTTAGTCCCATCTTCTTCAATGCATCTAGTTCAGCAACTAATAGATCTGTGAGTTTTCCTGCTACTTTCATAATAATTCGTACATCTCGTCTTATCATTTCGCTTATAGCATGTTCATTTTTGTGTTTGTTTTGGAATATTTGTCTATTTCTTTCTCTCCACACATGCCATACAGAAGTAGTCATCAGAATGGAAGCAATTTTCCCCATTAGGCTTTTGGTTTTCTAGCTTCTTGTCAGGTAAATCGCAATGTCACTTAAGTAATGGTCCTGTAAGTTGCAATTCAGAACTATCTTTTGTTTGTCCCAGATTTGTCTGGTAAATGTACAATGAAAGAAAAGGTGTTTATTGTTTTCTTCCTCCTGTTTACAGAAAACACAGTACGAATCTTGTATAATCCGCCATTTTTTAAGTCTGTCCTTGGTAGGAAGTCTGTATAATAAAGCCCTGTAAGTTGTTTGGGACATTTTGGGGGTACTTGCTCTATTCCATACAATTTGAGCCCATTCAATTTCAATACTCCTTTCCCTAAGTTGTTCCCAAGCAGCCTTTAAACTGAAGTCTTTATTATTTGGCTTCCAAATCCAGGTGTTTGATAGATTTGTACTTAATGGAATACTCATTATTTCCTGTTTGATTTGGTTTGCTGGAGAATCAGGGGGAAAGATACATGAGTTTTTTGTATAATTTTTCCTAACATAATGTCTCTTCCTCCATATGCATTAAAACTGTCCCATCCTAGTTTGTTTTTAACACATTCATTATTTAGCCAGGGGTCAACCCAGAAACTTGTGCATTCTCCATTTGCCATTCTTATGTTTACTAAATTTTTCAAGTCACTTTTAGCTCTGAGGATTGTTTTCCATGTGCTTGATGCATTCGTATCTTCTTTTTGAATCCAAAAATTTTCTTTGAGATATCTACTTCTCATCCAAACTGACCAAATACCTTTACCATTGAGAATTTTCCATGCCAGTTTTGTAGCATATGCTTTTTTGAGGTCCCTGAGGTTTTTGAGACCCCTGCTCCTTCATTTTTTGGTTTACATAATGTTTGATATGATACTTTATGAATCTCCCCTCTCCAAATAAAATTTAAAATTTACTATATATATATATTGTAAAATTTACAATATATATATATATATATATATATATTATTTAACATTTTTGATTTAAAAACCTTTTCCTTATTTTCTTCGAGCCGAAGCCCACCAACATACCTGAACCCGTTCCCCCATTTTCTTCTCCTCCCTTTCTCTTTTTACTTCCAGTTCCAAATTTCAAAATCCACGAACCAAAACCAAGTCCAAATTCTTTGATCCTCTTCTACTTCACCGATATATCATATACTCACATACTACTCGAGAGAAACACAGATTTACGCACCCCTACTCCTCACGCAAGCCTTTGAGAGCCTAGCCTTTCTTCCTTCCCAAACTCTACTGCCATGGCTGAACTCACGTACACGTTGTGCACGTGTACACTCACCTCGAAGCCCACATCACCATCGCGACGCCCCAGACGAACTTCCCATGGTTCCCTGACCACCATCACCACCTCGCAGAATCTCTACCGCCTACAAACATGAATCAAGCTTCTAACCAAACCCCAAAGAAAAACCCCTTTCCACTGATCATCGAACTGTTCCCACCACGTCCCAATATTTCGCTTGCCACTACCACCAATTGAACCCTCGTTCACGTCCCCTCCTCCATGCCCAGTCCCAAGATTTCTGGTCCCCTCCTCCTTCCAAATTTCGATTGCGTTCCAGCCTCACCGAAAACAATCCCTAAACCATAAAACTCCCCACCGCTACCACCGCACACCACTAGAACAAAAACTCCCTGGTCGAAACGTTACCTAGGTTCCCACGGTCATGTCAAAATCAATGGGCCACCGCCCCGTTCATCCTCGACCCCAAAATATTTTTTTTATAAAAAATGATCAAATCAAAATTTATCCCAATTGAATAAATTAAAAATCATGATTTCTGCACTAAATAACCTAATTAGATATGACAAACATGATTATGAATTCAATTCGTTGATTTAAACATATCGAATTTTGTCGAACCCTGGGTTGTTCACTGTATATTCACCATTCCACAAAATCTACAACATGAATCAAACCAAAATATTTTTAGCGCAATCTACACTCAAGAAGGAACAATTCTCTAGTTTACATCATCCACAATTTCTGATTGAAATGGGAGATATTTATTTTTGGAAACCAGAGTATACTTGATTTTTTTAAACACTGTTAGCATTTACAGTATATATAAAAAAAACATCTCAGGCATCCCAGATTTTAAAACACACCTTAAACATGCTTGAAACCTTTGAAACTTCCAATTGAATCTTTAGTTTTGATCTGAAAACCTTGCTTTGGATTTAAGATAGGATGCTTCTTCCTTTTTCTTCTTCTTTTTTCTTAGAGAGCTTTAAGTTTTGCAGAGCTTTTATGTTATTTTTCCTGTTTTTTAAAGGCTATTTACCAGACTGAAGCTTAAACACACATAGCTTATATATACATGTTTATGCAATGTGAAATGTTGATATAGACGTTGATGGATTGAAAAGAGAATTTGAGGTGATATATTATTGAGTTGAAAAGAAGTTAAAATGTATATTTTGGTCTTTCCTCTTCTAGACCAGACAATGTATTTTTTTTGTTTTTTTCTTCTTTTCTTTCTTTGATCAGACCATGACCACATAGATATATATATATATATATATATATATATATATATATATCTGTGTGTTTATATTTTTACAAGGAAAATGTTTACATTTTTGACTTGTAACTTTGTTTTTACTTTTACTTTGGTCATTTCTCTCATTTACTTAATTAGTTAAACTTTTCTTTTACTCATGTTTGTATGCTTTCTGCTTAGCTTATATTTTTGAGAACAATGTTATGTAAAGTGGTATTGAAATAAACAGTCTTATGTCTTCATATTTATATCTATTTTATATTTAGAATGTAAAATAAAGGTTTTCTATTTAAAAATATATTATTCAAAACACTAAAAGTTTTGCTATTCCATTTTAATAAAATAACATTTTTGTTCTACAATTCTGTAAAGGAAAATTTCTTATTAAAAATGTTTTTAAATGATTTTATATCTTTTTCTCATTTCTATCTTATAATAATTTCATATCTATTTTATTCTTTTTTTTGTTTTTTTTTGTAAATGGGTAAACTTTTATTAAGGCATTACAGCCCAAAACCAAAACCAGCCCACGCTGGACCAATACAAAGTACAAACATTCCAAAAAGTAACTGAACCCTTTCCAAAAACAAACTTTACATCTTCCTCATTCAGACTACACAGAGTCATGGAGGCTGATAGCTCGTTCCTGGGTTTCCTTCCTCTGGATAATTCCGATCCTCTTCTACAACACGAGCTGCGTCTTGTACCTGCCTAGTAAGAAGATTCCCCTTAATCCTCTTAAGGATTAGCTGCATGTCTCCTATAGCTAGCTTGCTAACTTCCATTTGTCTTCTATGTTTGCTTTGGAAAATTCTACGATTCCTCTCCTTCCAAATGCTCCTACCAGTCACCGTGATGGCAATTTTGTTCAATTTGGATTCAATGTCTTTATCGCATCCTCTCCGAGTCAGGTAATCGGTTTGTTCAACTAAGTTATTAGAGTGAGGAGTTAGGTTTAAATACTTGTTGCACGTTATCCACACCAATTTAGCAAAATTGCATTCAAAGAATAGGTGTTCATGCGTTTCTAAACTCTGATTGCATAGGATGCAGTCAGTTTCATTAATCAATCCCCATTTCGATAATCTATCTCTGGTTGGTAATCTTTTCAAATCGCCTTATAAGCAGTGAAGGCCATTTTCGAGTTATTAACATGATCCCATATGATTTTTCTCCATGTTGCCTTACTGTCTTTTAGCCTAATTTCATTCCAAGTAGCCTTAGTGGAGAAATCATTACCAGTAGGCTTCTAGACCCATAAATCCATATCTCTGCCGTAATAAATAGGCATGTATTGAATGACTTCCTTTTTGTCTTGATTTATTGACAGAGAAGAACAATCCCACCCATTGTTCTTTATCACTTCTTTCACTTTAGTCTTCGGGCATCCAAAATCGGAGAAAGTATGAATTCCCAGTATGTCAATCAATGATTCACCTTGGATCCAAGGATCACTCCATAAATCAGTTTCCATTCCAGTTGCTATTTCACGAGTACATAGTGACGCTAATGTGTCTCTGGTCTTTAAAATTGCCTTCCAGTTTGTTGAAGCATTATTATCAACGGGCATTTGCCAGAAATTACCTTTGATGTATCTTCTCCTCATCCAGTTACCCCATAATCCTTTACCATTAATAATTCTCCAGGCTTGTTTGAGGGTATGAACTGTTCTCGTATCCTTAAGTCTTCTAAGACCCACACCCCCTTCATCTTTGGGCCTGCATAATTTGTCATATTTGATTTTATGTATACCACCTTTCCAAATGAAGTCAGCACAAACCCTTTCAATTTTTTGAATAGAAGCATCAGGGAGTTGAAATGTTTGCAGCCAGAAGTTAACTTTAGAGTGAATAATAGTGTGTACCAATTCTATTCGACCTGCAAGAGATAGCAGTTTGGAACTCCATCCCTGCATTCTATCCCTGGTAGAGGAGATGAGGGTTGCGCATTCTCTGTCTGTAATTTTATTTGAAGATAATGGGATCCCTAAGTATTTGACTGGCAGATTTCCTTCCTTCACTTTTAGGATATCCATCACTTCTGCTCTCCTTCTACAAGTTTTGTTAAAATAGCATTTGTTTTTCTATTCATTCAGTTTTAATCCAGCACACTTATCTAATTTGTTAAAAATTTCTTTGATAGCTGAAGCTAATTCTTTACTAGATTTTATACAGATGAGCAAATCATCTGCATAGAGTAAGTGACTCACAGTAGGCTGGAAGTTAAAAATAGTCTGAATAAGCTTGTGATGAGTAGCCAACTCCATTTGTAAGGTGAAGTATTCCATGGCAATTGCAAACAAATAAGGGGATAAAGGGTCACCCTGCCGAATGCCTCTATTGGACCTAATGAAACCTTTTGGTATGCCCTTAATCAGTATAGAGAAGGTAGGTGTAGATATACATTCGTTTATTAGATTCACAAATTTTGTAGGAAATCCCATAGCAAAGAGCATGTGGATAATAAATTGTCTACTAATTCTATCATATGCTTTGTGAAGATCAACCTTTAGATAGAATTTATCAGTACCTGGTTTATTGAAATTCCTTGCCAATTCATGAGCCATAAGCGAATTTTCAGAGATGCTTCAACCCTTAATGAAAGCACTTTGACACTCGGAAATTAGATCACGTAAGATCATCTTCATTCTGTTGCATAGAATCTTGCTTAGAATTTTGTATATCACATTGCAACAAGCAATGGGCCGGTAGTCTACAATTTTTGAAGGATTATCTACTTTAGGAATAAGGCAAATGAAGGTGTGATTGATTTCTTAGGGAAATTTTCCTGTTTGTAGAATTTCCTACATAGCTGAAATAATTTGATCTTTCAGGTCACTCCAATGGAAGATGAAGAATTTGGAGCCGAATCCGTCGGGTCCTGGACTGGAATCACTATGAATGGAATTCAAAGCTTCTAAGACTTCAGCTTCAACAATTTGCCTTGTCAACATCCTTTTGCCTTGGGAGTTAACCTGCCTCCTGCATTGTATGGTTGGTAAGTTAGTACAAACTTCACCATTAAACAAATCATTATAGTATTTGATTGTTTGTTCTTCAAACTCTGCAGCATTAATTGTTAAATTTCCTTCCTTGTTAATAATGTGTATGTTATTAATTCTTTATTTACTTACCAATATATATATATATATATATATTATTTTTAACATACAATTTTTATTTGTCTATAAATATTATATATACTTTATATTCTTCTTAACTAATGTGTGTGTGTGTGTCTATATATATTAGAAAAATTCAATTTTAAACTCTCTCTATCTATAATACATTATATTTTCCATAAGTCAAAATCGTTTCTATTTATAATATATTCTTATTCGTTTTATTTACATTTATTTGAATTCGTTTTTAATTTATATATATATATATATATATATAAATTCTATTGTTATACATAATTATATAAGAAATTCAAATTAAATCAATTTTCTATTTTATAATTAAAATGTGGAAATTGAAAATATTATCTTGGTTTTTTGAAAAAAAACTATTTATTATTACCAATTATCATTTAACGGTGATTTTATTTTGATTAAAAGACCGTAGTATTGAATATTAAAAATTAATATTCAAAACTCAAGACGATAAATATTTCGGGTCGTTACAGTTATATTAATAAATTTGTAACTTTCCATGCGAGGTCCGATTCGAGTGAAATGAGTTGTCATTGGATTCGTATCGACGTCGTCTACGACTTGGAGTAGAATTGGTATTTATTTGAAGCTGATTTTTTTTTAATTTCAAATAAAGGTGAATGTTTAAACCACTCAAGAATACTAAAATATTTTCATGTTAGTTAAATTGAAATCATAAAGTAAATATATTTTATTGACTGTTGTTTGGTGATTTAACTGACATTTAAGTTGACTATGAATTGAACTGATAGTAATTTAAATTGACAGTTCACTTTGAAATTGAAATTGAATTTCTAATTAAATATCAGATATTGATAACTAGTTAATAGTTGTGATATTTGAAATTGAAATTGTTTAAAGCATTGAATTTGAAAATTTGAAGTTATAATTGAAAAATCATTTGAATAATGGAAATTGATTTGTTTTAATGTATTTGAACTTAATTCAAAATTTGAAATTCATCTAAGTAAAAGTGACTTAAATCGACTTTTCAAACTTGGGCTCGAAATTGAATTAGTTTAAAGATTTGAACCTTAAATTGAATATCGAAGTTAAATTTGATTTAAATGATTTAAATCAATATTTCGAAATCGAACTCGAAATTGAAATAAACTGAAATGGTTTAAAATTGAAAATTGAATTGAAATTAATTCGAATTCGAATTGAAATTGAAAATAACTGAGATTGAATTCGAAATTGAATTAATTTGAAACGGGAATTGAAGTTGATTTGAATTGAAATCGAAGTTAAGTCGATTTAACTTGAATTGGGATTGAAAATGATTTAAATTGAAAGATTTGTAATTGAATCAATTTGATTAAAAATTTGGACCTAAATCTAGATTTATCAGAAATGGGAAGAAACAGTTTTGAATTTGAAATTATTTTCACTATAAACTATTTTCCTATAAACTATTTTAAAATTCAACTTTTTTTAAATTTCTAAATTATTTAAATTTTCAAGTCAATTAATATATAATCTATTTTAATATCTAAACTATTTAACCTATTTTAATTTTTTAAACTATTTAAAACTATTTAAACTATTTTCTAAAAAGTCAAACTGGTCAGAGTGGGAATATTTACATTAAAATCGTCGATTTAATACGAATGCGGTTAAAATGAAGGTATAACCTAAATTGTAATTCGAATTGAATTCTGAAATAAAAATGACATATCGAACTGAATTGACATATTTTTGAGTAAATATGATAATTTGAAATAAATTATATTTTAATATCAAGTATAAATCGTTTTGAAATGTAAAAGCACCAACCAGAGTATAAATTGATGTTTGGTTGTTAAAAAGAGCGAGGGCCTCTAATTGGCACTCTCTCTATCAATATTGGAACTACTTTAACAACTGTGTACGCGGAGGAGACTCTAGAACGAAGTTGATGGATTTGGTGTGCATTTACTGGATTTAAAGAAAGAGAACGATGATGGCAAGTGGGCTAGCTACCCCTAGCGGACATCTGTTCTTCGATTTTCTTCTTGGACTTAGTACATACCATTACTTTTGATGTTGGTTTCGGTTGGTGGACCTTAATTTGGGATGGCCTCCCTTTGATTTGATATGGGATGGATGGACGCGGTGGGCGATCGTCGCTACGATGTGTTACCACATACTCTACGACCCGAACTAGTAGTGTACTACCTTGGGTATTGCCACACGTACCTTGTCATACTTTTATTGTAATGATCCGGAATTTTGGTCGTTAGTTTTGAACATTTAATTTATTTTAAATGTTTAATTTGAATTATTAATTGATGTTGAATATGGAGAATATGGAAGAACTAGTGAAATGGTATAAAGTTTCAAATATAGCGATTAAATTTATTTGGTAAATTAAATATAATATTTGAAATTGGGTACTGGAGTCAAAGCTACATAGAAATGATTTCTAAGTTGATTTAAAATTCTATTTGGATTAGAATTCTGATGTTGGACTTTTGAAAGGGTTTTAAAAGTTGATAGGTTAAAATTGGAAATTTATATATTAATTTAATAGTGAAGTTGATATATAATAATAGTTTAACTAATAGAATTTTGAATGAATATGAATCGAAGTTATTTCTGACATGAATATAAATTCTATTTGAATTATAATGGAGTTAGTAAGTATTAAAAATTGAGATTTTAAACGATTTCGACGATTTTAAAAAAAACGCTCGGTTTAATCGACGAGTTAAAATAGTCTTCTTGGGCACAATCTCGAAATTCGACAAAACCAGTTCCATCGGATCTGTAATAGTATATTATTATCGGATTTCAAATTTCGTAGCGTTTGGAGTTACCGTTTGGTCATAAGGAATAGAAACGCGTTGAAATAAATATCGAAAATCTAATATTTTAGTTCAATTCAAAAAGCTATCTTCCACATACAGTCGAATTAGGCCCCAAAACATATTCCATTGTGTTCGGAATAGGGGTAAAACATTATAAACGCCAGGTGGCACGCTTTTGTTGGAGTTTGTTTGTAAAAGCACGTTAGTTTTGAAAATAATATTAAAATAATGTTTGTATATGTATATAAATACGTATAAATAGCGAAACCCTAGCTTCCTCTTAACGTAGCCGCCACATTTTCATTTAATGGCCGAAAACGAACAATTTTCCTCCTCTAATTCCACCATATCCATCAACTTTCACGACTAGACTTCGACTAGGAAAACGTCGAGCTCGTCGAGAGCTTCAAATCCAACGGTGGATCTAGGGTATCGTCGTCGTTTGGAGGCGTATTTGAGGCCCGTTCTTCATGCGTTCGAACGCATTTCTAAAGTGATGGCAGCACCGGGTTCGATGTGGCTTTGGGTGGAGGTGGAGCTCGAGTTGGCACTTCAAGTGATGGTCGCTGATCAGGTTCTAGGCCGACGAGGAGGGCGGCGATCGGTGGTTAAACACACGCGTGATTGGTTTCGATTGATCCTGGAACACGCATTAGAGAAGAAAGAACGTGCGACCTGATTTCATTCCGGGGGGTAAATGGCAGAGATTTTTTGTAGGTTTTTTATAAAATAAAAGTAAAAAATGTAAATATATTTATTTTATAAATCGTATAATCTTTAAACCTCATATCTTGTTCATACTTTGTCAGAATCGGACGAAACAAGTGGCGCCAGAATCACTGCGACGAGCAATACGCTGTAGAGCAGATTTGGAGTCAATCAGAGCTAGCGAAAAATTTGAGTTAAATCGAACGTGTTCGATTTAATTTAAAATTTGAGCGTTCGGCGAATTAAAACTCAAGGTGAGTTAATCTCACTCAATTTTGGACTGTTGGCTTTAATTTTAAATAGTTAAAATTAATACATGATTAATTGGTTAAATTGATACATTTTTATCAGTTGAACGTGATATTATAATTAGTAGTATATATATATTGGAGTGATTGATATTCTCGCACATATATAGCGGATGAGATCCTATGCGCCCCGCATAATAGCGGATGACCGTATATACTACGATTTCCCCCTCGAAGTGGGATTGGTATTTTTATATTGTGCTAACATATGTGGATGCAGGTAAACATGTTGGAGGGATCCAACTGGATTCCTCAAAATGTTAAGTTAATTACATATATAGTGATATATGTTCTGTTGGAATAACCTGTGATAAGTTATTGGGTGTTTTAAATTGATTGAATGGTACGACAGTTTTAGCTGGATTTTTGTTATTTTTAAATACTAATAAAATATGGTTTTTGAATTGGTGGAAAGTTATAAACAGGGATTTTGAAGCGAAATATTTTCATAGAGTTTTGGATAAATTAATTGGATAAAATAAATGGGTTTTGAAATTGTGTTTAACTATTTCAGGATATTGTGAACAGGGATGTTTGGAATAAAAGTATATAAATGGATTATAAATAATAAATCCTTAAATGGTACTTGTTTAAATATAAAATATTTTAAAATCGATATTTTAATATTTTCGAAGGAAAGAAGTAAATTTGGTAATAAGTCTAAAATTGGTTATACTGGTGTTCAAGTAAGGTTTCCAAATTTACGAAGTGAAGTTAAAATCGAGAAATTTGGCTTGTTTTAAAAAGATGATTTTTAATTAGTAATTTGGTAAATTTAAAAGTGTTGAAATATTCTGGAAATTAGTTATTAATTATTTTAAATTATTTAAAGCATATTTAATTGTTGATAGTTACTTTATAATGATTTTAAAGATTTATTATTATTTAAGAAATGGTCAGCATTTTTGTCTTTAAAGGATAATTATTAAATATTAACATGCTTTGTATAGTAACTTTTATTTAAGTATATTTGACTAGATTTAACTCAAAATTTATTTTTAAAAGCTTACAATCATTATCTTGAGGCAATTCCTAAATAAAGATTTCGGGAAATAATGGTATACTCGCGTGGCGTAAATCGAAGGCAGTGAGTGCATGTAGTTAAGTTTTGGATTTTTCTGGGATAGAGATGTAACCATTGAGCTCTAATCCATGGTTTGATACCGTAGTGGTACTTTCCACATTAGTTTAAAAGGGTTTTCAAATATTTTTTAAAAGGATAATTTGTGAATATACTAAGTTCTATAAGACAAGTACATGACCTTTGATAAAGATATTTAATTTATTTAAACTTTAAATTTAATAACACTTGGTGTTTTTCAATGAAAGTGAAGTTTTGGTTAAAATGATTGTTTTATTTGATAGTTAAATGACCGACTATCAAATCTGGACCTAACTATAACTTGGGAGATACCTAGGAGAAGTACGGGATTTATATGGTACGTTACCGTTCGAGGTGCTATACTGTACGTATAACTCGTTCATTCTTCTAGGACGTTTATAAGGAAATCCATCCACTAACGGTTAGGAGGTGATCTCCGATCTTCTTTTCATCTGTTTATTTCCTAAAGAACCGGGGTTGAGTTTACCGAAAATATCAAACGTTGTTTCGAAGAGACCGGGATCAGATTTATGATCCGAAAACCAATTCGCAACGAGTACGTTTTTGAAATGAAGATAAGAGCATGGAGTCGAAGATGGAGCAGTGAATCCCGAGGGTGATTCCAAAATGGATGTAGTAGGAATAGTGCCTTCGGTTCCGTTCGCACCCAGAATGGACTTATATGGATAAATGTTATCAGAATATTATCATTGGAGGACAATGAGCATTCTAAGTGAAAATTCGTTAAAAAGGTAACAGTAGCCTCTGCCCTCATCAATTGCGAATGATTGAGAAGTAGGAGAGATGTGTAACGACCCCGGATTTTAATTTAATTTAAATTGATAAATAATTGAATTTTTGAATCAAAATTGTATTATTTATTGTAAATTGATGTGAGTTTCCCCGAGTTCAAATAAATTCTATGTTAAATCATTTAAAATTTAAATATTGTATATATATGTATATATGTGAATATATATGTATATGGGCATATATGAGTAAATTTGAATATATGTGTATATATTTGATTTGAATTTAAATCGTAAATAAATGGTTTAGAAATAAAAATACAAATTATATAAGATAAAGTATAACAAAGATAAAAGTAATACATTAGATAAAATTTAACAACAATTAAAATAGAAATTATTTATATTATCAAGTAATATTACAAAGACAAAATAATAAGACAAAAGAAAAGAAAAGAAAATATATACAAGTATGTATAAATGAAATAAAATTAAAGTTGTAGAAGTATACTCAAATATGAACAAGTAAGAAAACAAGTAAACAAATAATACATTCAAGCAAGATAATCAAAAATAAATATGAGTACGTAAATAATCTATTACCCACAAGAAATATATATATGAATGAAGCTTGCAAAAGAAGATACTAGTATTATATGGAAATTTGTACAAAGATAATTAATGCTTGTACACCACAATATCACCTCAGCAACAATATACAACATATCAGCCTGCCAAACGAAGAAAAATCTCTAGCCAAATCTTTACAAAAATATTTCCAGTACATAACAAATTATATCAACCTGTAAACTTACTTTCATATATATCATCTTCTTATTTCTAGTTCGTTCCTTAAAAGCTATGTAAAACTGAGATAAACATTATAAAAAATAAGATGAGGAGAAAATTCAATCAAAACAACAACACAAATTAATCAAGGCAGAGATCAAAGGAATGGTTTCAGCTGGCAGATTCAACATTTCAAACTCTGTTCTTCTTCTTCTGGAAACACTGTTAGTAACCTATGTTTTAAAATTTAAAAACTTGAATCTGTCACATAGATGTATCTGTGAATAAGTGTGATATATATGTATGGTTTTCTGAATATATTTCAAAATGGAAGTATGTGTACAGGTTATTTTTGTATATATATCCTCTGTTTTGAAAATTTAAACACCAGACTTGATTCAAAAATCATTTTCCCTCGATCTACTTGCTATTTGAACTTTGTGTTAAAACAAGAATTGTTTGTTATAGCATATACTAGAGTTTAAAATTTTATTTCAGCCAAAACAACTTAGTACTGGCTCGGGAACTCAAGAAACTCAGTATCACTTCAAATTTGTTAAAATTAGAGTTTCTTAATTCTTGAATTCAGGGTTATAAATTTAATTCGTATACGAAAATACGATTTTTAAAGAAAAAATATTAATTTTTAGATCAAAGATTTGAGAGCAGTTTGGGTTTATACAAATTTCATAGTTTTGTAAATTACTGATGCTCTTAGTGTTGGTGGATCTCGAAATCGAAGTCGTGGCTAGCTTGAAGGTTTGAGATCCTCAGAAAAATGTAAATCGAATTTAAAAACCATCATAGTGTAGGGGCGAGATCGATTTAGGGTTTGAAACTCATATTTACTCATGGTTGGAATTGGAGTTGCCGCGTTGCCGTTGGGTGATCGGAAGCTATGCAACCTGTGCCAATCGAGGCAAAAGACATTGGTGAAGCTTCTGTTAAATTTTCATGGCCTCTGATTGCTAGAAATGGGAGGACATGGCATTTTCTAGTGATCTACTCTTGATGAAGTTTGGTTCATGAAGCTCGATTTTGAAACTGGCGTCAGTTCACGTTTGTAGGTGGTCGTAAGGTGTGGTTAAACGATCGACGACTTGGGGATTGCCGGAGCTTCGGCTAGAGGTGGCCATTCTGTTGGTGCACGTGCACAAGCACTTTGTGCCTGGGTGTTTGAGTTGCCTGGGAAGAACAGAGGAAATCTTCGCGTTGGACTCGAGTGGTTCAAGTTGTTTACTCGAAGCAAGAATGGGTCTCGGGTCAAGTATGGCTACAGGCTTTTGAACTAGAAACCTGTTTTCTGTTTTGAAATTTTAAATGAAAAATTTAAACAAGTTGAAACTAAAAGTTTAAATCTGGAATTAATTCTAAATCTGATTTCAAGATTTTGAAATTTAATTAAGTTTTATAACTTAAGTGTTTAAAATAAGTTTAAACATGAAATTTAAAAGAAAATTTGAAACAATGTTTCAAACATATTGTGAATAATAATTAAATTATGAATATGAATGAGATTACTTTAATTAATGAAGAGTTAACGATTTATAATTTCGTTAATGAATAATTTCTTAATGGTGAATCAATTTATAATCAATAATGATTTTGTAAGTAAATTTCTTTAGAAAAGTGATTATTTAAGTATAATTACTTAATGGAAGTAATTAAGGAATTAATTATTCATTGTAAATAAGTGATTTAATCGGATTAGTTTAAGTTAATTACTTGATATAATTGATCTAGAACAATCATTATAAAATTATAATTACTTAGAGAAGTAATTAATAAATGATTATTGGATGTAATTAACAGAATGATGATTAGTAACTTGAGTATAATTATTGGTTAATAATCAAAGGATTAATTAATGAATGCGATTAATTAAGATTTATTAAATGATTAAAAGTTAACTGATTCATTAATTAAGGATGATTAGTTAATAATTAAAGGTTAACTAATAAATGATGGAAGGGAAATTTATTTCAGATAATTTGTAATCAACTCATGATAATTAACCCGGATTAATGATTATTCATAAGTAATACATCTGATTTAAATTAATCAATTGATTGGTAAATTTTACTTGTGAATGTTTGGATTTTTATTGAATGGGTGAATTGTTTGATATCCCTGATCTATGATGTTGTGTGATATATTCTGATTTGTGTGTGATCTGTACTGTAGTTTATTTATCTGGGATGATTGTAATTTATTATCTGTAATTATATATTTGTGATCTGTGAATAAAAGATAAGCGTTATAGTTATACCGCTTATCAACTATATTTCTTTATTTTGATCTGTGATGATTTATTGTTTTTGCACTACTGTGTGAAACCCCTGGACTACACCATACACACACAAATATGGATTTCACGTGGAAATCAGTTAAGTCATAGATTTTTGACAATTTTCAAAGGTTGAATTTGTGAATTCAAATAGTTTTGGAATTTGAATTGAGAGCTTTGCAAATGAGTTTCAAATGCAAAAGTTATTTTAAATAACTTAATAAAACTTGATATTTACTAATTTGATTTAAATTTGAATTCAATATTTGAAATTGAATTCAATGATTTGGGAAACTAATTGTTTTCAACTGATAAAAGCTCTCATGTAAAAAATGAAAATGAATTTCCAATTTATGTCAAAAGAATTTCAAGTTTGAAATGAAAATGGTTTTCTGAGTTATGAATAAATCTTTGTGAAAGATTGTTGAACTTTGTTTTGAAATTGGAAAGGTGTACCTGTTGTATAAAAGGTCGAAATGGAATTGTTTTTGAAAGCTATGAATTAAATCTTGATTTAAAGATTTAATGAGTTAATCAAATTGAAATGGAAATCAATTTGGAAATCTATGAATAGATCCTCGTGAAACTGGGTGAACTTTGTGAGATGAATCTTTTTAAAAGGATTAAAATGGTAATGTGTTTAAAACCATTTGAAAAGAAGTTTTGGGTAATAAGTTGTGACTTAATTGAAATTCCATTATCAATATGTTTTAAAATATTGCGCTCATTATTCGGTTTAGCCGGGAGAGGACTTTGTGTCATATAACCCATTCTGAATAGTGATACGTCGTATATGGATTGCAATTGAAGACCGATGGTGAAGACCGGGTATTTGTGAGAACAATAGGATGACCTATCGATTATCTCTGCACTGAGTCGCACCGGTATAGAGATTCCCTAAGTGATGGGAAATCCGATCGGGATTGTGAATACCCGGATTGCAAGGGTTTCTTTGGAAGTGCCTTCGGTTTTGTTCGAACCTGGAACAGACTTGTATGGTTGTATGTCTGACGCTACACTTTGAGATATAAAGCTGTTTTCTTTCAAATACATTTATGTTTGGTGGCGGAGAATTTATTCTCTTAGCTTAACACCCTTCTTTGAGACGTATGAGCTCAGAGGTTATGTAGTTGAAGGATATCAGTGATATACTCCCAATTTGGTAGTGTGGCATGCTGAGTGTTGCTGTGTGTTGATGGTCATTTGTTGATCATTTGTTGATCAAAGCATGGCTTTGTGAAAAGTATATCTTTGTGGACGAGACCTCATCGAACCTCACAGACCAGAAATGGTCAAAACAGGAATAATGCGGCAAGGTTATGTGGGTCGCTCCCTTTAGGGTATGTCATTTCCTTCTGGAAAAAGGTGATATTATGGTATGGAGCCCTGATATTTACCTATTTGGTTGCTCCAATCTCATTTACTGTGTGATTGTTGTTGTGTGATCGAGGGCCCTCAGATAAAGGTCCCAAAGGACCGGGGGTAGCATATTCGTGTAGTAGTTACCTAGTGTAAGAGGTAACCCGGCCTTATGTTGGCAAAGAGCTAGTTAGTTATCGCGACGTCCATCCAAAGGCATACCCATTGACATTAGGAAGTTCCTTAGCCTGACCATTTGTTGGAAATCCAATTCCCAATACGAACCCTGTACGGTTTTAGTTGTAGAACCTGTCATTTACTTATGGTGGTCACCACTGTTTAGATGGTAGCTAAAGTAGGCATACAATAATGGTTGTATGCTGGCAAAGATTTATATTATATTTTCGAAATGTTTTCCACTATGCACTAATAATAATAATCCAATGATTTTGCGTAGTAAGCATGTTTGACTATCATAAGAAGAAATCTCCTCCAATTCTGCGTTTGCATTGTGTGTGTGGCGGGAGGTCTTATGGTAGTTTCATTTTCCAAAAGCATTGCGGGTTTCAATGTTTTAAAATCCTTTTGTTGTTTGTTTTAAAGATAAACTGTTTTTGTTACTCACACCAGTCCCATGACTGACTCGGATTTTATTGTTCCCTTCCTAAACTCTGGGTGCCCACAATTTTTCCACACGGGCAGTCTAGAGTTGTGTTTTTCAGATAGTCAGGTTTAGTAGTTTATCTGGAGCTAGTTAACTTCATCAGAGACGGACTGCACTTGCATTGCTTAGTGGGATGTGATGGGGGTTCGAGCTTGATGTTAGAGTTGTTGGATTCATTCTCTTTTGTAGATCATTTGGAGTGATCTTTTTCATTGTTTTTTTATTTCCGCTGTAGCATTGTATCATATCTCTGATATTGCTGTATATTATATATATCACTGTTGTGTATCATTCTGGATATTGTATTTATTGGAGTTGTATATGATATCATCTATTTCTTTCTTCTGCTGTGTTGTTATACTTAATGGTGTTATAAGCTCCGGTGAACCTGATTCGGCGTTTTAATCTATGGCATTTTGAGTACAAGTGAAGTACGAGTGCCGATTTTTGAAGGCCGAGTTCAGGGTCATTACATTTGGTATCAGAGCTAAGGTTGAACTTTAGCTCAGGAGTATAACACATTAAGTAACTCATTAGAGATAGGGTGAAGTATACCCTAGAATGAGTAATCCCTAAGATATCTGTCCATACGCCTCAGTAAATTCTCTTACTATTCACTGATAGTAAGTATGAGTGCAAGAAGAGGATGAGATAAGGGACAGGGGAATACGACTATAAATGGTCAATACCCTGTAACAACAAGGAAGCAATCTTTTCTCTATCAATCTCTTTTGTTCAGCATCTCTTTTCAATTCTTTGATAGTTCCTGGTAGATCCAGGAAGAAGATTCGATATATTAATAAGGGACATAAACTCCAGCTGAGTCAGAAATTGTTTGTTTGGATGAATTGGTTGCTTTGGTTGCTATGGTTGATAGGTATACTTTAGATTCTAAACTGAAAGTTTTGAAATTGTATTCATATATCTATCTATTCTTTGGGTCCCAATATATTCTACGAATGGTTAGTTATCCCTTCGAACTAACCAATGCCACTGCACATTTCGTAGATCTGGATAACCCGAGTATCTTGTGAAGTGTCAAATAGATTCGTTCTCATATCTATTATTGATATTCTGAATTGGTAAGCCAAATGCAGAATAAATATTCAGTTTGATTTGATGAAACATTCTTCATCTATCTTTCTGTCTCCTTCGCAAATTTTGAGGACGAAATTCTTTTAAGGGGGGAAGTCTGTAACGTCCCTGGATTTTAATTTAATTTAAATTGATAATTAATTGAATTTTTGAATTAAAATTGTATTATTTATTGTCAATTGATGCGAGTTTCCCCGAGTTCAAATAAATTCTATATTAAATCATTTAAAATTTAAATATTGTATATATATGTATATATGTGAATATATATGTATATGGGCATATATGAGTAAATTTGAATATATATGTATATATTTGATTTGAATTTAAATCGTATATAAATGGTTTAGAAATAAAAATACAAATTATATAAGATAAAGTATAACAAAGATAAAAGTAATACATTAGATAAATTTTAACAACAATTAAAATAGAAATTATTTATATTATCAAGTAATATTACAAAGTCAAAATAATAAGACAAAAGAAAAGAAAATAAAATATATACAAGTATGTATAAATGAAATAAAATTAAAGTTGTAGAAGTATACTCAAATATGAACAAGTAAGAAAACAAGTAAACAAATAATACATTCTGTAACATCCCGTAATTTTCGACTTTCGAAAATTCGACATCGATACTCACTTTATCGACTGCCGAGCCATCGAATGCCGGAAACCCGAAAAGTTATGGTTTTAAAAAGAAAGAAAAGGTAGAAGAAGAAGAAAGCAGAAGAAGAGAAGAAGAAAATAGAGAAGAAAGAAGAACAACAGAACAACATCAGAACAGAAAACAATATCAGAATCTTAGACATCGCAGCGGAACAATATATAATAGATAATCACTAGCCTTTTAAAACAAAGAATTATATCAGTTTTTATACATACATCAATCAGAGTCAATATACAACAATGGACAGTTATGTAACTTGTCCTCATACAGAATACACAGCGGAATAAATAATATCATATACAAATACTACGTCTTGTCATCCAGCTTGCTTCCACAGCTCCAGAATATCCTGATAATATAACTCTAGGCTGCCCGTGTGGAAATTTGTAGGCACCCAGAGTTTAGAAGGGAACAATAAACTCCGAGTCAGTCATGGTGACTGGTGTGAGATCGTAAAACAGTTATTTTTCACAAAGAAAATAAAACAAATTCGCAATGCTTTTGGAAAATGAAACTACCATAAGACCTCCCACCACACACACAATGCAAACGCAGAATTGTAGGAGATTTCTTCTTATGATAGTCAAAGATGCTTACTACGCAAAATCAAATCATTTTTGATATTATTATTAGTGCATAGTGTAGAAAACATTTCGAAAGTATAATATTAATCTTAGCCAGCATAGGCATTCCGCACTTATGCCTACTATAGCTACAATGTTCAATAGCAGGTTACCGCCACATTCCATAGCAGGTAATACAACTAAAACCGTACACGTCACGTATTGTTTCTTTGGATTTCCAACAAATGGTCAGGCTAAGGAACTTCCTATGCCACGATGGGTACGTCCCTGGAATAGACGACCCGAGAACCTAACCGGATCTCTGCCAACACAAGGCCGGGTTACCTCTGCAAAAATAGGTAACTACTGACACGCGTATGCCATCCCCCGATCGTAACCGATCTTCCCGAGGATCCCCGATTTCCAACAAACCACATAGTAAAAATGCAGCAACCACATAGGTTAAGTATCTGGGCTCCATACCATGATACCACCTCTATCCAGAAGGAATGACATACACTAAGGGGCGCTACTCCCTAGAACCTTGCTGCATCCTTCCTGTTTCGACCATTTCCGGGGTGTGAGGCTCGACGAAGTCTCGTCCACAAAGCTACGCTTTCTACAAAGCCATGCTTCGGGTCAAACAAATGATCAACCTATGATCACAAAGATATAAGATCAAACAAATGATCATATCACAAATGATCAAACACTGATCATTTCACAGCAACACTCAGTATGCCACGTTACCAAATTGGGATATATCGCTGATAAATTTCAACTACATAACCTCTGAGCTCGTACGTCTCAGAGAAGGATGTTAAGCTAAGAGAATAAATTCTCCGCCACCAACAGAAATGTATTTGAAAGAAATCAGCTTTATATCTCAAATTGTAACGTCAGACACACAATCCATACAAGTCTGTTCCGGGATCGAACAGAACCGAAGGCACTTCTCACGAAGCCCTTGCATATCCGGATAAATTTCTAATCACGTCCGGACTTCCCGTCACTAAGGGTGATAAAACCTCTAAACCGGAGATCAGCCGATGTAGAGTAACTCGACGGTAATCCTTCCGTTTTCAAAAATATCCGGTCTTCAACACTGGTCTTCGAATGCAATTCATAACGACGTATCACATATTCGGAACGGGTTATACGACCCCATGGTCCTTTCCCGGCTAACCCGAATAGTGAGCGATTATTCAAAAATAAGTGTGGCATTCAAATTCATCCAATTCACAACAAATACCTATCTAAGGTAAATATTGATAGTCGGTTATTTAACTACCAATAAAGATGCGCAACATCATCAGATTCCAAATAATTTCCCAAATTATTTATCTTCCAAAATATCTTTATTAGATATATAATTTCCACACTTCAAAAATAAATCAATGTTTATTTTTCTAAACAGTTTCCATTTCCTTTATAAATTCCATATTGAATTTACATTTTTCGAATATCTACTAATATTCGATTTTCAATCTTTTCAAATATTCATTTTCGATTTATCTTTAAGAAGATAAAATCTCAAAAACGTTTCATTTCATTTTGGAAAACATTCCATACTTATTTAATAATAAGTGTTTCACAAATCTTTTATTTTCAACATTTGAAAATATTCGATATACTTAAATCAAATTAAGTATATATTTCATTCTTTTAAGGAAAACATTACTATAACAACATCTATTTGAGTCAAAACGAATGTTGCGTAAAACATCGTTACGACGACTCAAAATCACTAGTATAGGGATTCAAATTTTTAAGATAGATATGTAAATCCCAATACTATATAAAAACATTTCCTTTCGGAAATCATTTACTATAACAACAGTGTTATAGTCCATTATTTCCTTATCTTTTCGAAAACGCCTATTTCAACAATGAACGTTGAAATCTATGCTTTCGATTCATAATACATTTTAAAACATCTTTTAAAATGTTTAACTTCATTTTTAATATCACTTCTTCAAAAATAAATCCATTTTACTTAACAATATATTCACTGTCCCAAATCGTGAATATAATTCACTTAACCCAATTTCAATCATTTCTACACATTTATTTCGAGAATTATCCACTATCCAAAATCGTGGATAAAATTCCTTTAATAACCTTCTATATTAAATTCATCAAATTTGATTGATTTTCGAATTTATAAAACAACGTTTATAAATTCTATTTCTATTTTCTAACAACTTTGATTTATAAATCTCCTTTATTAACGAATTCAATCAAGCTCCATTTAAAGGTAAAAAAACAAATTTATAAGTCAATTTCTTATAAATCTTTTATTCTACAATTTCATTCATTTTCAACTTCACAATTTATAAATCTATAAATTTCATTCACTTACGGATTCCATAATTTTTTCAATTTTTAACACTAAAAAAAACTCATTTTATAATTCCAATACTTTGATTTATAAATATCAATTTTATAAATCTTTTATACAGATCGATTATAGTTATTCAAAAATCCCAACTCAAATCATTTTATAAATAAATCGACTTTTATTTCAAAAACGATACTTTGGTTATATTTCACCAAAAATTATAACTTTTATAACTTTAAAATTCTAACGTTTATAAATCAATTCAAAAATTCCATAAAACGTATATTTTCAAAAATCACTTTTAAAAATCCTTTTAAAGTAAAAGTCGTTATTTTTTTAAAACTTGAATCCGATGATGCAACAGCACCAATTAGTCAATCACAACATCCAACATCATATATCAACATATGATAACAGAATATACATCAATATCTGTAAATAAATAAATACTGGTGAGGAATCCATTTGGATCCCTCCAACCTGTTTCCCTGCATCCACAGACGTTAGCACAATACCAATTCCACTTCGAGGTGGAATATCGCGGTATATGGGTTTTATAAAAATAATTCGCTTACTAACGGCGCAATAGGGTGTCATCCGCTATACGAGGCGGGAAATCAATCAATCCAATATATACATATGCCAATATGTATATATTGCTATATATATAGATATATCCTACTATATCTAATATCACATCCAAATAGCAATCAAACAGTCAATAAATAACTGCAAAAATCCAAATTTATTTCAGTGAGAAAAATCTCACCTTAGCTTTTAATTTGCCATCCCATTTCCAATCCAATTTGTTTCCTTGACTTTATTCGACCTTGTATAACAATTTAGACAATTTTTTAAATATTCGAAGTGATCGAACAATCAACTTTTATTGGGAAATTTTAGTTATTCAATGATTTTGTTTTAAACAAATTTCAATTATTAAATTTGAAACTAAATTTCTTATCTGATAAATTAGATTAGCCCAATTATTTTGTTAAACCAATCTTTCTCTTACCAATTTAATTAAATCGAATTCCCTTTTTGAAAATCTTTAGTATCAAAAATAAATTTAAATTAGAGATTTTTTTATAAGTATTTTTATCTTTCTTACTTGAACTATATATATCTATATTAAAACGATAATTCATCTGAATTCAAATCTTTTCAAAATATTACTTATATTTTGCATATATATATATATATATACCTTAAATTAAACAGACTGCTGTATATATATATCTTGATCAACAATTTTTTTTTATATCCTAAAATCTAACAGCAAGCCAAATATGTATGCATATATATATATTTATGAAAATAGTGAATACCTCACTGACTACGCCCTCTGTTGCCTTCACGCGAGCAACTCGCGAAGCGACTCCTCAAAAACGACTCTGACATCGTCTCTGCCTACTCGAGACCCACGCGAACGCCTCCAACATCTCGACCACCACGAATAGTCGCGAGCACCACCAACGCACGCGAGCTTCCTCTAAATCGCGACCCTCCACTGCTACGCACGCGCGCGCGAATCCAATCGCGACACCACTTCATCGACATCAGCCTTCGCGACTTCGCCTCCCACTCACTTGGTCGCGAACGAATCACGACCTCATGCCTAGCTGCCTCGAGCCGAGCATACAGTCGTCGACTTGCCGTAGTTGCAACCATCGCGAAATCGAGCTCGCGAATCAACTTCTCAACTTGACATCACCACCGCCACCTGCGCACCCCCCTACGCGCGCGCCTTGATTTCAATCGCGATGAACAATCGAACGCGAATAGCCCCTGATTTTTCCCTAGCCGATTATCAATTTCGCGAAGAGAAACTCGGCTGCCATTTTTATTTTTTTATTTTTCTTTTGCGTTTTCTTTGATTTAAGGAGGGAGGGGTTACTTTAAAAATGAACGAAGTATGGCCATCACGATTTGGTATCGTGATTTTTAACAGGGAGAAGCACGATTATATTCGTGATTGCAGGCGTAAATTTAGGCGTGGTGGACGGGAAGAGACGTGCTGATGTTTTGACTAGATTTAAAATTTAAAATTTAAATTTTTAAATTGAATTTCATTTTATTTCACGCGTTTGCATATCGTATGGTCACATAACAGCTCCGATAATTACGAAATTTGAAATCCTACAATAATTCAATATTACGGACCCAATGGAACTGGTTTCGTCGAATTCCGAGACTGTGCTTCGAACGGCTATTTTTTACATATCGATACGAACGATATAATTCAAAACTGAACAAGACAGTTTGAAATTTAATTCTGAAGCTTCTATTATCTTCAGTAATATCAATACGATATTTAAAAGCCTTCGAAATATTTTTCTTCGGCTTACAATTGAAGATTCGAATTTTTATTCAACATTCAACAGATTAAATTTTGTAATTAAATCGCCAAAATTGAATTTATATCGGGGATTCAAATTAAATCATCGTTCAAATATTTAAAATTAATTAAATATTCTCAATTTAATTCGTTCAAAATTTTGGGTCGTTACAAACTTCCCTCCTTAAAAGAATTTCGTCCTCGAAATTACAAGTTAGGAAAAATGGTCCTTAACTCGTCTACTATTTTTCACAATTCGGTAGTTTTATCAATTTATCAAAACAAATCTTTCTACTAAAGAATCGTTATCATCTCAACTAAATTTCCAACTTCAATTTTAAATTTCAAACAACATTGTTTTACTTCAAAATTCAAATTTAAGTTTAAATTCAAATTTTAAACTTCCAAATTTTCTCAAAAATTTTCTAACGCTCAAAAATTTCGAAAAATTTCGCCAGCGTCTCCTTTGCGCGGCTAATACGGCACGACTACAAAACGTCCCTACGGACTCTCAGATTTCAAAAAGAAAAGAAAAAGCCAAGCGGCTAGACAAGAAAGTCATTAAATCTCATATTGAAATTCAAATACTTACCTTTTTGTCGAGCAATTCAAATTATCTTCGAAATCAAAATTCCAATTCCTTTTATAACACCTGTATGTCCTACTAGCCATAATATCTAGTTACACATTCAAACCATTTTGCAAATTCTATTACAAAATTTTCAATGTAATCTGCATATACATTTCTCTAATTCACTATTGGAGTTACATCCATTCAATTTTACATTTCAAATTTCATTTGAATTCAATTCACAATTCCAATCTAATTTGGATTCGGTTCAATTTCTGAATATTGAATTTTTTATCAATTAACTTTAGTTCACTTCAAAATTAATCTCAAAACTTCATTTTATTTCACACAATTCAACTTCGTTTTCAATATTCAGTTTTAATTCCATTTATTTGTTACTACTCCAAATTTATTTTCAACTTAATAAATTTTTCTTTAAGTAATCTTTTCATTTTATTTAATTGATTCACTTATACTTACTTTGATTTAACTTCATTCTTTAAGTTAAATTTATTCTATCAAAATTCAAATTGTATAAGTTATCAACTTAGTAATATTTCATAAATATCTTTATATAGCATTCCAGAGTTTACCAACATTCCAAAGCCATTTTGAAAACAATTCAAATTATCCTTTTGAATTTCAAAAACCAAACCCAATTTTTTTTTCCAAACAACTTCCTTTTAAAATGATTTGGCAGCAATTCCTCTTTTGGAAAACCGAAAATGAACACCAATGATGCCGCGGTCATCATCGAAGTTATTTTCCAGCGACCAAAAAGAGTTTAGAGCTTTCATCTCTCCGAAATACTTTTCAAAACCTTTGTAATTCATTTTCAAATCAAAAAGATTTAAACTTTCCAAATCTCCAAAATTTTCAAATTCTTTTCAAAACATTTCCAAATACTTCTCTGGAATTCCGTTTCAATTTACAATTCACATTTATAATTTACATTCTCAAATTTCATTTGTCTGTGAATTTTATTTCTTAACTTTGGAGTTACGATTTCAATTTCTTTTTCAATTTCAGTGATGATAATTTAATAATATTACTTCTAGCAACCATGCAACCATATACTATAGTAATTCATAGAAAATCATTTCTTTTCTATACAAAAATAGTTTTGGGTAAAATTATCTCATTCACCCTATTCAAAACAATACTGTGCCGAATTGTTCTATTCGAGTGTTTAGAAACCCCTTCGATCCAGTTGCGCAGACTGTGCCGACGAAGGTTCATTTGCCACTCAATAAATCAATCATCACAATATAAAACAATTTTTATATTCAATAACAAATACGCGCTCATATCTATTATTACACTCAACTCATTCTAGAGTACTACTGACTCTATCTCTAATGAGTAACACCCAACAGAGCAGGGTTGTCGCTTAACCATATGCTCTGATACCAAATGTAACATCCCGTAATTTTCGACTTTCGAAAATTCGACATCGATACTGACTTTATCGACTGCCGAGCCATCGAATGCCGGAAACCCGAAAAGTTATGGTTTTAAAAAGAAAGAAAAGGTAGAAGAAGAAGAAAGCAAAAGAAGAGAAGAAGAAAATAGAGAAGAAAGAAGAACAACAGAACAACATCAGAACAGAAAACAATATCAGAATCTTACACATCGCAGCGGAACAATATATAATAGATAATCACTAGCCTTTTAAAACAAAGAATTATATCAGTTTTTATACATACATCAATCAGAGTCAATATAAAAAATGGACAGTTATGTAACTTGTCCTCATACAGAATACACAGCGGAATAAATAATATCAGATACAAATACTACGTCTCGTCATCCAGCTTGCTTCCACAGCTCCAGAATATCCAGAATATCCTGATAATATAACTCTAGGCTGCCCGTGTGGAAATTTGTGGGCACCCAGAGTTTAGAAGGGAACAATAAACTCCGAGTCAGTCATGGTGACTGGTGTGAGATCGTAAAACAGTTATTTTTCACAAAGAAAATAAAACAAATTCGCAATGCTTTTGGAAAATGAAACTACCATAAGACCTCCCACCACACACACAATGCAAACGCAGAATTGGAGGAGATTTCTTCTTATGATAGTCAAAGATGCTTACTACGCAAAATCAAATCATTTTTTGATATTATTATTAGTGCATAGTGTAGAAAACATTTCGAAAGTATAATATTAATCTTAGCCAGCATAGGCATTCCGCACTTATGCCTACTATAGCTACTATGTTCAATAGCAGGTTACCGCCACATTCCATAGCAGGTAATACAACTAAAACCGTACACGTCACGTATTGTTTCTTTGGATTTCCAACAAATGGTCAGGCTAAGGAACTTCCTATGCCACGATGGGTACGTCCCTGGAATAGACGACCCGAGAACCTAACCGGATCTCTGCCAACACAAGGCCGGGTTACCTCTGCAAAAATAGGTAACTACTGACACGCGTATGCCATCCCCCGATCGTAACCGATCTTCCCGAGGATCCCCGATTTCCAACAAACCACATAGTAAAAATGCAGCAACCACATAGGTTAAGTATCTGGGCTCCATACCATGATACCACCTCTATCCAGAAGGAATGACATACACTAAGGGGCGCTACTCCCTAGAACCTTGCTGCATCCTTCCTGTTTCGACCATTTCCGGGGTGTGAGGCTCGACGAAGTCTCGTCCACAAAGCTACGCTTTCTTCAAAGCCATGCTTCGGGTCAAACAAATGATCAACTTATGATCACAAAGATATAAGATCAAACAAATGATCATATCACAAATGATCAAACACTGATCATTTCACAGCAACACTCAGTATGCCATGTTACCAAATTGGGATATATCGCTGATAAATTTCAACTACATAACCTCTGAGCTCGTACGTCTCAGAGAAGGGTGTTAAGCTAAGAGAATAAATTCTCCGCCACCAACAGAAATGTATTTGAAAGAAATCAGCTTTATATCTCAAATTGTAACGTCAAACACACAATCCATACAAGTCTGTTCCGGGATCGAACAGAACCGAAGGCACTTCTCACGAAGCCCTTGCATATCCGGATAAATTTCTAATCACGTCCGGACTTCCCGTCACTAAGGGTGATAAAACCTCTAAACCGGAGATCAGCCGATGTAGAGTAACTCGACGGTAATCCTTCCGTTTTCAAAAATATCCGGTCTTCAACACCGGTCTTCGAATGCAATTCATAACGACGTATCACATATTCGGAATGGGTTATACGACCCCATGGTCCATTCCCGGCTAACCCGAATATTGAGCGATTATTCAAAAATAAGTGTGGCATTCAAATTCATCCAATTCACAACAAATACCTATCTAAGGTAAATATTGATAGTCGGTTATTTAACTACCAATAAAGATGCGCAACATCATCAGATTCCAAATAATTTCCCAAATTATTTATCTTCCAAAATATCTTTATTAGATATATAATTTCCACACTTCAAAAATAAATCAATGTTTATTTTTCTAAACAGTTTCCATTTCCTTTATAAATTCCATATTGAATTTACATTTTTCGAATATCTACTAATATTCGATTTTCAATCTTTTCAAATATTCATTTTCGATTTATCTTTAAGAAGATAAAATCTCAAAAACGTTTCATTTCATTTTGGAAAACATTCCATACTTATTTAATAATAAGTGTTTCACAAATCTTTTATTTTCAACATTTGAAAATATTCGATATACTTAAATCAAATTAAGTATATATTTCATTCTTTTAAGGAAAACATTACTATAACAACATCTATTTGAGTCAAAACGAATGTTGCGTAAAACATCGTTACGACGACTCAAAATCACTAGTATAGGGATTCGAATTTTTAAGATAGATATGTAAATCCCAATACTATATAAAAACATTTCCTTTCGGAAATCATTTACTATAACAACAGTGTTATAGTCCATTATTTCCTTATCTTTTCGAAAACGCCTATTTCAACAATGAACGTTGAAATCTATGCTTTCGATTCATAATACATTTTAAAACATCTTTTAAAATGTTTAACTTCATTTTTAATATCACTTCTTCAAAAATAAATCCATTTTACTTAACAATATATTCACTGTCCAAAATCGTGAATATAATTCACTTAACCCAATTTCAATCATTTCTACACATTTATTTCGAGAATTATCCACTATCCAAAATCGTGGATAAAATTCCCTTAATAACCTTCTATATTAAATTCATCAAATTTGATTGATTTTCGAATTTATAAAACAACGTTTATAAATTCTATTTCTATTTTCTAACAACTTTGATTTATAAATCTCCTTTATTAACGAATTCAATCAAGCTCCATTTAAAGGTAAAAAAAACAAATTTATAAGTCAATTTCTTATAAATCTTTTATTCTACAATTTCATTCATTTTCAACTTCACAATTTATAAATCTATAAATTTCATTCACTTACGGATTCCATAATTTTTTCAATTTTTAACACTAAAAAAAACTCATTTTATAATTCCAATACTTTGATTTATAAATATCAATTTTATAAATCTTTTATACAGATCGTTTATAGTTATTCAAAAATCCCAACTCAAATCATTTTATAAATAAATCGACTTTTATTTCATAAACGACACTTTGGTTATATTTCACCAAAAATTATAACTTTTATAACTTTAAAATTCTAACGTTTATAAATCAATTCAAAAATTCAATAAAACTTATATTTTCAAAAATCACTTTTAAAAATCCTTTTAAAGTAAAAGTCGTTATTTTTTTAAAACTTGAATCCGATGATGCAACAACACCAATTAGTCAATCACAACATCCAACATCATATATCAACATATGATAACAGAATATACATCAATATCTGTAAATAAATAAATACTGGTGAGGAATCCAGTTGGATCCCTCCAACCTGTTTCCCTGCATCCACAGACGTTAGCACAATACCAATTCCACTTCGAGGTGGAATATCGCGGTATATGGGTTTTATAAAAATAATCCGCTTACTAACGGCGCAATAGGGTCTCATCCGCTATACGAGGCGGGAAATCAATCAATCCAATATATACATATGCCAATATGTATATATTGCTATATATATAGATATATCCTACTATATCTAATATCACATCCAAATAGCAATCAAACAGTCAATAAATAACTGCAAAAATCCAAATTTATTTCAGCGAGAAAAATCTCACCTTAGCTTTTAATTTGCCATCCCATTTCCAATCCAATTTGTTTCCTTGACTTTATTCGACCTTGTATAACAATTTAGACAATTTGTAAAATATTCGAAGTGATCGAACAATCAACTTTTATTGGGAAATTTTAGTTATTCAATGATTTTGTTTTAAACAAATTTCAATTATTAAATTTGAAACTAAATTTCTTATCTGATAAATTAGATTAGCCCAATTATTTTGTTAAACCAATCTTTCTCTTACCAATTTAATTAAATCGAATTCCCTTTTTGAAAATCTTTAGTATCAAAAATAAATTTAAATTAGTGATTTTTTTATAAGTATTTTTATCTTTCTTACTTGAACTATATATATATATATATTAAAACGATAATTCAACTGAATTCAAATCTTTTCAAAATCTTACTTATATTTTGCATATATTTATATACGTTAAATTAAACAGACTGCTGTATATATATATCTTGATCAACATTTTTTTTTATATCCTAAAATCTAACAGCAAGCCAAATATGTTTGCATATATATATTTATGAAAATAGTGAATACCTCACTGACTACGCCCTCTGTTGCCTTCACGCGAGCAACTCGCGAAGCGACTCCTCAAAAACGACTCTGACATCGTCTCTACCTACTCGAGACCCACGCGAACGCCTCCAACATCTCGACCACCACGAATAGTCGCGAGCACCACCAACGCACGCGAGCTTCCTCTGAATCGCGACCCTCCACTACTACGCACGCGCGCGCGAATCCAATCACGACACCACTTCATCGACATCAGCCTTCACGACTTCGCCTCCCACTCACTTGGTCGCGAACGAATCACGACCTCATGCCTAGCTGCCTCGAGCCGAGCATACAGTCGTCGACTTGCCGTAGTTGCGACCATCGCGAAATCGAGCTCGCGAATCAACTTCTCAACTTGACATCACCACCTCCACCTGCGCACACCCCTACGCACGCGCCTTGATTTCAATCGCGACGAACAATCGAACGCGAATAGCCCCTGATTCTGCCCTAGCCGATTATCAATTTCGCGAAGAGAAACTCGGCTGCCATTTTTATTTTTTATTTTTCTTTTTCGTTTTCTTTGATTTAAGGAGGGAGGGGTTACTTTAAAAATGAACGAAGTATGGCCATCACGATTTGGTATCGTGATTTTTAACAGGGAGAAGCACGATTATATTCGTGATTGCAGGCGTAAATTTAGGCGTGGTGGACGGGAAGAGACGTGCTGATGTTTTGACTAGATTTCAAATTTTAAATTTAAATTTTTAAATTGAATTTCATTTTATTTCACGCGTTTGCATATCGCATGGTCACATAACAGCTCCGATAATTACGAAATTGGAAATCCTACAATAATTCAATATTACGGACCCAATGGAACTAGTTTCGTCGAATTCCAAGACTGTGCCTCGGACGGCTATTTTTTACATATCGATACGAATGATATAATTCAAAACTGAACAAGACAGTTTGAAATTTAATTCTGAAGCTTCTATTATCTTCAGTAATATCAATACTATATTTAAAAGCCTTCGAAATATTTTTCTTCGGCTTACAATTGAAGATTCGAATTTTTATTCAACATTCAATAGATTAAATTTTGTAATTAAATCGCCAAAATTGAATTTATATCGGGGATTCAAATTAAATCATCGTTCAAATATTTAAAATTAATTAAATATTCTCAATTTAATTCGTTCAAAATTCTGGGTCGTTACACATTCAAGCAAGATAAACAAAAATAAATATGAGTATGTAAATAATCTATTAGCCACAAGAAATATATATATGAATTAATGCTTGTACACCACAGTATCACCTCAGCCACAATATACAACATATCAGCCTGCCAAACGAAGAAACTTCTCTGGCCAAATCTTTACAAAAATATTTCCAGTACATAACAAATTATATCAACCTGTAAACTTACTTTCATATATATCATCTTCTTATTTCTAGTTCGTTCCTTAAAAGCTATGTAAAATTGAGATAAACATTATAAAAAAAAGAAGAAGAGAAAATTCAATCAAAACAACAACACAAATTAATCAAGGCAGAGATCAAAGGAATGGTTTCAGCTAGCAGATTCAACATTTCAAACTATGTTCTTCTTCTTCTGGAAACATTGTGAGTAACCTATGTTTTAAAATTTAAAAACTTGAATATGACACATAGATGTATCTGTGAATAAGTGTGATATATATGTATGGTTTTCTGAATATATTTCAACCTGGAAGTATGTGTACAGGTTATCGTTTGTATATATATCCTCTGTTTTGAAAATTTAAACACTGGACTTGATTCAAAAATCATTTTCCCTTGATCTACTTGCTATTTGAACTTTTGGTTAAAACAAGAATTGTTTGTTATAGCATATACTAGAGTTAAAATTTTATTTTAGCCAAAACAACTTAGTACTTGCTCGGGTACTCAAGAAACTCAGTATCACTTCAAATTTGTTAAAATTAGAGTTTCTTAATTCTTGAATTCAGGGTTATAAATTGAATTCTTATACGAAAATACGATTTTTAAAGCAAAAATCTTAATTTTTAGATCAAAGATTTGAGAGCAGTTTGGGTTTATACAAATTTCATAGTTTTGTAAATTTTGATGCTCTAAGTGTTGGTGGATCTCGAGATCGAAGTCGTGGCTAGCTTGAAGGTTTGAGATCCTAAGAAAAATGTAAATCAAATTTAAAAACCATCATAGTGTAGGGGCGAGATCGATTTAGGGTTTGAAACCCATATTTACTCACGGTTGGAATCGGAGCTGCCGCATTGCTGTTCGGTGATCGGAAGCTATGGCACCCGTGCCAATCGAGGCATCAGACATTGGCGAAGCTTCTGTTAAATTTTCGTGGCCTCTAATTGCTAGAAAAGGGAGGACGAGGCGTTTTTTGGTGATCTACTCTTGATGAAGTTTGGGTCATGAAGCTCGATTTTGAAACTGGCGTCGGTTCACGTTTCTGGGTGGTCGTAAGGTGTGGTCAAACGATCGACGACTTGTGGATGGCCGGAGCTTCGGCCAGAGGTGGCCGTTCCGTTGGTGCACGTGCACGAGCACTATGTGCCTAAGTGTTTGAGTTGCCTGGGAAGAACAGAGGAAATCTTCGCGTTGGACTCGAGTGGTTTGAGTTGTTTACTCGAAGCAGGAATGGGTAGTCTCGGGTCAAGTATGGCTACAGGCTTTTGAACTAGAAACCTGTTTTCTGTTTTGAAATTTAAAATGAAAAATTTAAACAAGTTGAAACTAGAAGTTTAAATTTGGAATTAATTCTAAATCTGATTTCAATATTTTGAAATTTAATTAAGTTTTATAACTTAAGTGTTTAAAATAAGTTTAAAAATGAAATTTAAAAGAAAATTTGAAACAATGTTTCAAACATATTGTGAATAATAATTAAATTATGAATATGAATGAGATTACTTTAATTAATGAAGAGTTGACGATTTATAATTTCATTAATGAATAAGTTCTTAATGGTGAATCAATTTATAATCAATAATGATTTTGTAAGTAAATTTCTTTAGAAAAGTGATTATTTAAGTATAATTACTTAATGGAAGTAATTAAGGAATTAATTATTCATTGTAAATAAGTGATTTAATCGGATTAGTTTAAGTTAATTACTTGAGATAATTGATCTAGAACAATCATTATAAAATTATAATTACTTAGAGAAGTAATTAATAAATGATTATTGGATGTAATTAACAGAATGATGATTAGTAACTTGAGTATAATTATTGGTTAATAATCAAAGGATTAATTAATGAATGCGATTAATTAAGATTTATTAAATGATTAAAAGTTAACTGATTCATTAATTAAGGATGATTAGTTAATAATTAAAGGTTAACTAATAAATGATGGAAGGGAAATTTATTTCAGATAATTTGTAATCAACTCATGATAATTAACCCGAATTAATGATTATTCATAAGTAATACATCTGATTTAAATTAATCAATTGATTGGTAAATTTTACTTGTGAATGTTTGAATTTTTATTGAATGGGTGAATTGTTTGATATTTGATCTGTGATGTTGTGTGATATATTCTGATTTGTGTGTGATCTATACTGTAGTTTATTTATTTGGGATGACTGTAATTTATTATCTGTAATTTATATATCTGTGATCTGTGAATAAAAGATAAGCGTTATAGTTATACCGCTTATCAACTATATTTCTGTATTTTGATCTGTGATGATTTATTGTTGTTGCACTACTGTGTGAAACCCCTGGACTACACCATACACATAGAAATATGGATTTCACGTGGAAATCAGTTAAGTCATAGATTTTTGACAATTTTCAAAGGTTGAATTTGTGAATTCAAATAGTTTTGGAACTTGAATTGAGAGCTTTGCAAATGAGTTTCAAATGTAAAAGTTATTTTAAATAACTTAATAAAACTTGATATTTAATAATTTGATTTAAATTTGAATTCAATATTTGAAATTGAATTCAATGATTTGGGAAACTAATTGTTTTCAACTGATAAAAGCTCTTATGTAAAAAATGAAAATGAATTTCCAATTTGTGTCAAAAGAATTTGAAGTTTGAAATGAAAATTGTTTTCCGAGTTATGAATAAATCTTTGTGAAAGATTGTTGAACTTTGTTTTGAAATTGGAAAGGTGTACCTGTTGTATAAAAGGTCGAAATGGAATTGTTTTTGAAAGCTATGAATTAAATCCTGATTTAAAGATTTAATGAGTTAATCCAATTGAAATGGAAATCGATTTGGAAATCTATGAATAGATCTTCGTGAAACTGAGTGAACTTTGTGAGATGAATCTTTTTAAAAGGATTAAAATGGTAATGTGTTTAAAACCATTTGAAAAGAAGTTTTGGGTAATAAGTTGTGACTTAATTGAAATTCCATTATCCATATGTTTTAAAATATTGCGCTCATTATTCGGTTTAGCTGGCAGAGGACTTTGTGTCATATAACCCATTTCGAATAGCAATACATCGTATATGGATTGCAATTGAAGATCGGTGGTGAAGACCGGGTATTTGTGAGAACGATAGGATGACCTATCAATTATCTCTGCACTGAGTCACGCCGGTATAGAGATTCCCTAAGTGATGGGAAATCCGATCGGGATTGTGAATACCCGGATTGCAAGGGCTTCTTTGGAAGTGCCTTCGGTTCTGTTTGAACCTGGAAAAGACTTGTATGGTTATATGTCTGACACTACACTTTGAGATATAAAGCTGTTTTCTTTCAAATACATTTCTGTTTGTGGCGGAGAATTTATTCTCTTAGCTTAACACCCTTCTCTGAGACGTATGAGTTAAGAGGTTATGTAGTTGAAGGATATCAGTGATATACTCCCAATTTGGTAGTGTGGCATGCTGAGTGTTGCTGTGTGTTGATTGTCATTTGCTGATCATTTGTTGATCAAAGCATGGCTTTGTGAAAAAGCGTAGCTTTGTGGACCAGACCTCATCGAACCTCACAGACCGGAAATGGTCGAAACAGGAATGATGCGACAAGGTTATGAGGATCGCTCCCTTTAGGGTATGTCATTTCCTTCTGGAAAAAGGTGATATTATGGTATGGAGCCCTGATATTACCTATGTGGTTTCTCAAATCTCATTTACTGTGTTATTGTTGCTGTGTGATCGAGGGCCCTCGGATAAAGGTCCCAAAGGACCGGGGGGTGGCATATTCGTGTAGTAGTTACCTAGTGTAAGAGGTAACATGGCCTTGTGTTGGCAGAGAGTTAGTTAGTTCTCGGGACGTCCATCCAAAGGCGTACCCATTGACAGTAGGGAGTTCCTTAGCCTCACCATTTGTTGGAAATCCAATTCCCAATATGAACCCTGTACGGTTTTAGTTGTAGAACCCGCCATTTACTTATGGTGGTCACCACTGTTTAGATGGTAGCTATAGTAGGCATACAATAATGGTTGTATGCTGGCTAAGATTTATATTATATTTTCAAAATGTTTTCCACTATGCACTAATAATAATAATCTAATGATTTTGCGTAGTAAGCATGTTTGACTATCATAAGAAGAAATCTCCTCCAATTCTGCGTTTGCATTATGTGTGTGGCGGGAGGTCTTATGGTAGTTTCATTTTCCAAAAGCATTGTGGGTTTCAATGTTTTAAAATCCTTTTGTTGTTTGTTTTAAAGATAAACTGTTTTTGTTACTCACACTAGTCCCATGACTGACTCGGAGTTTATTGTTCCCTTCCTAAACTCTAGGTGCCCACAATGCTTGGGTCAGACCGAGTATTTCAGGTTTAGGTTAGGATGCTATGGAGCTTAGGAGATGAGATGGAGACCGAGACGTATTCTCGTACTTGTTTTATTCCGCTGCAGTGTTTTGTTGAAATTACTAGCAATTGTGAGGGCATGTTGTTATAACCGTCCAGGCTGGTAGTTATTGATTTGTGTACTCTGATGTGAAATATGTACATTACAGATTTGATTTGCGTAAAGAGCTATTGCTATTATATATTATTTTGTCCGTTGTGAAATTCTGTTTTGTTTCATTTCTTCTATCTTCCACATACTTTCTTTTTCCTCAACAATTTGTCTTTCCTGCCCTTGATCATTTGGCATTTTATAATATGAGCGTTTTTATGTTGATTTTCGAGGGTCGTGGAAGGCGGGTCATCACAGTTGTTATCAGAGCTTAGGTTAGCGATATACCTGGGCTTTGGTGGGGCATTACTCATTATAGATAGAGTCATAAGTACTGTAGAATGAGTTTGAGTTTATTAATAGCTATGAGCGTGTAATTGTTAGTGAATATAAAATGTTTTTATATTGTGTTGACTTATCGGTTGAGTGTTTATGAATTCTGGTCGATATGGGAAGTACAACCATATCGATAGGGGTTTCTAAACTCTTGAACAAGGTAAACCGACATAGTATTGTTTTAAAGTGGATGAATGAAATAATTTTACCCAAAAATTATATTTTTGATATAAAAGAAATAATTTTCTGAAATTAGTATATATATTTGGATGTTGGTTGCTAATATTATAATCAAAACAAGGTTATGAAATTTGGAATGGTTTTATATATATAACCAAATAGAAATTTTATAATTATGATTTATACAAAAGGAGCATAACTAAAATTTCTTTAAAACCAGAATATAAAACCCGGAAATTTGGAAAAATGTTTTAAATTGGATTTGAACCAAGATTTGAGAAATTTATAAATCTTGGAAATTTTGGAAATGTTTTCCAAAGTGTTCAAAAGGAAGGATGGTGATAGTATTTTGGAAGATGTTGTTGGAATAGAAATTGTTTTAAAAATGAATTTTGGGAAGTAAGGAAGCACTGAACTCACTTCAGTCGCTGGAAAATAATCCTGGTGATGATGGCCTTATCATCAGTATTCATTTTCGAGTTTCTAAGTGATGGATTGCTACCATAGTGATTGACTATAATTATTTGTTTGGACTTGGTTGGTAAAAAAGTTTTGTTTTAGAAATTATAGAGGGAATTATTTTTGGAAAAATCCAAGAGGTTTTGAGATTTCAGGAGTATGATTGATATACCAAGGGAATATATGTTATTTATGATTTCAAATGTTTTGAAATAAAACCGGGTGACTGAATTTTGGGGTTTCTATTTAAAAGATTTGTAAAGTTAAGAGAAATTAGTTATTGAATCTATAATTGGAAGTTGATATAGATAAGAAAGGGAAATGTAAATTTTAAGTCCTAGTGTTAATCGACAAGATTTCTATCAGTTTAGAATTTTCCAAAATTTTTTGAAATAAATTTACCGTAACCACACGACATACACTTTGAAGTACATGGCGAATACGGGTCGATCCGTAGGGAATTGTTAGAGTTTAAAAATCTATTCAGTCAAATTATACCAAATGGAGGAGAAATAAAATGAAGCTAAAACTAGAATTAAAATTTGATTTAAAAACTATTGAACTAGAGAACAATTTAGAGGCAAATGCAATCTCATATTTTTGTAAATCAACAAACAAACAATTTGTGATCTCTAGTTTCGATATTAAGTGAAATATTGTTGTATTTATCATAAGTATGGTTTGTTTATGTTATTAATTAACATAACTCAAACCATCAAACTATAATACAATAAATAAACCACTTATAATTCTCATGAAAGCGAAGCCAAAGCAAAAGCTATTTTAAGTATGATCTATTTACTATTGTAACTAGTAATATAGATAATCAAATTTCATTTTTACTTTAATTTCACAATCAAAAATGGATTAGCAAATAATGATGCAAATTGTGTTTATGTTGAATAAGAATAGCTCATTTGCATAAGCAGTATAAGCTATCAAACCCACTTGTATAAACTTGCATCAAAACTCACTTCATGAAGCATAAACCAAATGAGATCATAAATCATAAATTGAAGGGGTTTAGCTACTCATTTGTGGCATTGAAGCAACACAAGTAAATTTCAACATTAGAAATAGAAGAAAATAGAAAAATAGCAAAGAAGAGAATGTAATTAAACTACTTACAACAAAAGGAATTAAGCTATACTACTTGCATGAATGTAAAACTAATCTACTAACAAAGAAAAGGAAAAAGCATAAATAAAAGCATGAAAAGTAAATAAAAGCATGTAACTAAGAGAAGAGAAAGAGGCTTAAGAAACCATTTTTATTTCATGAAGCATTGCTTACAATTTTGCACTCAAATTTTCTAAGTAATATGAAAGGTAGATGATCATTTACATGTACATAAGAGGGCTATTTATACATGCATAAAACCCTAATTCTATTTTTAGGGAGCTTCCCAAAATACCCCTTAGGAAGTGTGGAGGCCAAGTAATCATTAGCTTCTACTAATCATCATTTAAGTGTACATGAAGCCATTAATTCCATAAGCATGTTCATTAGCCTCTAATTTGTACATTAAGGTAGGTGGGGTCCTCCATGATCTTCACTTTGAATTATTTCCCTCTTCTTTCCTCTGTATTCATTTGTGCATGCATGTATCTTCATATAAGCCTCTTCCATATGCATCCAAATTTCTATAAAAATCATTAAAAATGTACAAGTAAAAATTCTCAAATTTACACATGCACAAAAATGACCATTTTGCCCCTGAATGAAGATGAAAATATGATGGTTCGAAAATAATTGAATTTTGGTTTTAACATGTACAAATGCCCAAATATGATGTTTATTTAAATAAAAAGAGATAAAATATGGATGTAAATATATGCACATTTACGTGCACATCACCTAGGATTAAAATTTAACTTGAGTAAACTAAACTGAACAAGATATGTTGGAATTTAACTTAAGGTAAGTTAAATAAAGTGAATAGGAGTTGGATTGAATGGAATGTAAAGTTGGAAGAGTAGAATGATTTTATAACTAAGTTATAATTATTGAATGAAATGGATATACTTAAGCTATCAAGTGATGTGAATAATCCAGAGTGATGATTATAAGATGAAAATGGACTTAAGTAAGTGTTAGCGCCAAAATTGGTCACTAACACCCAAATCTAGATGAAAGCACCAAATTCCCAATCACAGCTCAT
This sequence comes from Allium fistulosum, assembly GCA_030737815.1. Taxonomy (NCBI): domain Eukaryota; kingdom Viridiplantae; phylum Streptophyta; class Magnoliopsida; order Asparagales; family Amaryllidaceae; genus Allium; species Allium fistulosum. Next base: position 412,246,876 of record CM060907.1, on the reverse strand, counting down.
AGATAGGATGTATGTAGAGAGTAATAATATGAAGAACAGTTAAAATTAAAATGAAAGCAGTAAAGAACAACAGATTTTATAGTGGTTCGGCTAACTCCGGCCTACATCCACTCCAGAAGTTTTCTTTTTATTGATGTAAGAATCAGTTACTGTTACAAAGTGGTAGACTAGCCTTAGTCTTAGGAAATAAAAATGTCAGAGAGTAGATGAGAAGAAGAAGATCCCCCATCTGGAGACCCACATGCTGTATTTATAGGAAAAACCAGGTTGTTGGGCCTCCTGAGTAGTTTGGGCCCATCAAGGTCAAAGACGAACCCTACTTCATTATGCTGACTGATCTTGAGCAGTTGGTATGCCGAACGTGGGGAGGTGCGAGGTATCGAGGTACTGAGGTATCGAGGTTCCGAGGTATGGAGGTACAGAGGTATGGAGGTACGAGGTGCAATGCCGAGCGAGGTGGGGTATGCCGAACGACCCATCCAATGCCGAACGCTCCCTAATGCCGAACGATCCATCTAATGCCGAACGAGATTTATGCCGAGCGCTCCATCCAATGCCGAACGAGGTTTATGCCGAGCGCTCCATCAAATGCCGAACGATCCTTAATGTCGAACCTCCATCATGCCGAACCATGTCTGATGCCGAACAGTTTCTAATGCCGAGCGCGCATCATGCCGAACGATCTCTAATGCCAAGCGCCTCTAAATGCCGAGCGCTCCTAGATGCCGAGTGCTACTGATTGCCAAGTGCTCCTGGAATGCCGAACCACTCATGTATGTCGGACGCTCTATGTATACCGAGTACTCTTGAATGCTATTCGAACGTGAATGCCAGACGAGCTATTTGTCCTGAACCTCCACCATGCCGAACCATGTTTAATGACGAACCATGTTTAATGCCGAACCATGTTTCCTAGATCCAATTATAGTTGATCCATCTTTATTTAATCATATTTCCATCTCCTAGGCATGTTGCATCATCCATCCATCCAGTCGGCTGAATCCATTATACACCAGCCTCGACGAACGTGCAGTCGATTAAGTTAAACCCGCCTGTCCACGGCCTTTCAAAAAGGCGGGTTAACACTTGCCCCCCAAAACAAGCCTTGCTATTGGAAGGTGTGTTTTGAATAGCCTCAAATCCGATATCCAAAGTCCATGTTTCATCCATATCCAATAACCAATAACCGACTTTAGGACCTCTCCGGGTCAATATCCTAATCCTCTGCCGTCCATAGCCGATATTCATATCCGTAATCTCTCCGGGTTCTTGTCAAGCACAATCCACACCTGACGACCATATGTTAATTAAATCCATGGTGTTCATGGTTCAGTGTCCCTGAACGTCGAATAATGCCGTGGCTTAAGTCCTAAGCCAAATCCTGGTCACTCCGGACCCTTGCAGAGCATAGTCCATACTCGACGACCTGCATAGGAGACAATATGGAGCCTAAGTCCTAGGCCGAATCTCGGTCTCTCCGGACCCTTACCGAGCATAGTCCATGCTCGATGACCTTTCAGCCAAAATCCAAACCAAAATCCAAACTGAAATCCAAATTCAACCAGAAAACCAGAAATCCATATCAAAAATCCAAACCAAAAAAAAAACATCCAAAACCGAATTCAAACCAGAAAACGAGCAAAATAGGGAGTTCAAACCAAACTCCAAAACCAAACCAAAAAAAAGCAAATGTCCAAGTCAAAGGAAAAAACAGATTACACAAACTAGGGCGTCTCGGTAAGCCATCATCTCAGAGCATGCCTGAGGGTTATCTCCGACCCCGTACATGAGTAAGTGATTTAACCGTTTGCCCAAAGTTTGTTACTTATTCCAAACCATCAAGATTAGTTGATAACCAATCGGTCACCATTCCTGGGCCTCATGCCCTCGTCGTTCAAGGTAGGCGGTGGCTGCTCCTGTTCCACAGCCGCAGTCCGAGCTTCGACATATTGTCGCAACTGACCATTCCTTATATGCTCCTCGATTATGTCCTTCAAATGACGGCAGCCGTTAGTATCATGCCCGTCCAGGTAATGAAAAAGACAGTGCCTACCTGACGCCCTTTCTCGTTCTGAGGGCTCCCTCCTCGCCGTTCTTCGATATGGAAGGCGATCTCGAGTATCCAAGAATATCTGCTCCAGCATTGCATTCAATCCTGTGTAAGTAGAGAACTTTGGTTCTCCCTAGTGCTTCCTTTTCCCTTTATCCTTGCCCGCACCTAAGCTTTCGCCGGGTAGTCCTCCATCCTTAATCATGTTTACTTCCTTTGTCCTCATGTCCAAACATGCATCCTCTTGTCGAAGAAATCTCTCAGCTTCATGAAAGAATTCCCCAAGATCCAACGGTGGGTCCCGTATCAACGATACTTTGAACTCTGAATTATCTCTGACTCCTGATACCACAGCCATCAGAACAATTGATGGATCCGGCCGATCCACCGAACCAACTGCTGCGTTAAATCGAGTTAAGAATGTCCTGAGCGACTCATCCGCCCCCTGTTTGACTGACGTTAGCATCATCACGTTCTTTGGCCTTTTTATGTGAACTCAAAACTGACTTAAGAACTTGTCCACCAGTTCCGTCCATGTTCCAATGAATCCATCCTCCAGCTGTCTAAACCACATAGCAGCAATATCAGTCAAGTACAGGGGGAAACATCGGGCCATAACCTCCTCCGTTGCCCCCAGCACTTCCATATGCCTAGTGTACCTCATCAAGTGGTCGGTGGGATCCGTCTTCCCGTTGTATACTACTAGAGCGGGTAGTTTGAAATCGGGCGGATTCCTAGCTGTCCTAATGTTCTGGGTAAACGGACTTTTGTTAACTCCCTCTGAATCCCTGTTTGTCAGACCTCCACGAATAGTCCACCTGATAATGTCAGCCAATCCAGTGTTTCCAACCAAAGGTTGCCCCCTATCCATGTTTCTAGACTGCCCCCCAAGTCCCCGAGGAAATTCTGGCACATATTCCTCCTCACGTACTCCTGTATTCCTATCGACATCAGGCCGCGTAGCGTCATCCGGTATCCCTCCATGAACTGGTCCAGCATTACCTGGTGGTGTGCCCCCGAGTCTAGGTCCATCTAGATTGTTAACTGTTTGTTGATTGGGAGCTGCCCCCCACTGAATCACTCCATCTGTCTACTGGTTGAGTTCCTCTGGTCCAGTTCCACGATCTTAAGCACCTGCAGTTCCTAGTTGTCCAAATTGCCTAAGAAGAGCTTGCATCATCTCCTCTTGCCGTTTCATCATCTGCTCCTGCGTAGAATTCATCATCACTTGCATCTCGTCCCGAGTTATGTAGATGGATGCATGATCCTCTCCAGCTCCAGAAGAGGCCGCTTGACTTCCTTCTTGATTGCTCCTTTCCACTACTTGCTTCCTCGTTGGTGGTCTTGCCATTGCTTTCTAGGATCCAAGTTCCTAACTCCAAAATTCCCAAGTGCTTGCGTTCTCAGTGAAAGCACCAAAGTGTTAACGCCAAAATTGGTCACTAACACCCAAATCTAGATGAAAGCACCAAAATCCCAATCACAGCTCACAAATAGGATGTATGTAGAGAGTAATAATACGAAGAACAGTAAAAATTAAAATGAAAGCAGTAAAGAACAACAGATTTTATAGTGGTTCGGCTAACTCCGGCCTACATCCACTCCAGAAGTTTTCTTTTTATTGATGTAAGAATCAAATACCGTTACAAAGTGGTAGACTATCCTTAGTCTTAGGAAATAAAAATGTCAGAGAGCAGAAGAGAAGAAGAAGATCCCCCATCTGGAGACCCACATGCTGTATTTATAGGCAAAACCAGGTTGTTGGGCCTCCTGAGTAGTTTGGGCCCATCAAGGTCATAGCCGAACCCTACTTCATTATGCCGACCGATCTTGAGCAGTTGGTATGCCGAACGTGGGGAGGTGCGAGGTATCGAGGTACGGAGGTACCGAGGTATTGAGGTATGAGGTGCAATGCCGAGCGAGGTGAGGTATGCCGAACAACCCATCCAATGCCGAACGCTCCCTGATGCCGAACGATACAACCATTGCCGAACGAGATTTACGCCGAGCGCTCCATCCAATGCAAAACGAGATTTATGCCGAGCGCTCCATCCAATGCCGAACGAGATTTATGATGAGTGCTCCACCCAATGCTGAACGATCCTTAATGCCGAACCTCCATCATGCCGAACCATGTCTGATGCCGAACAGTTTCTAATGCCGAGCGCCCATCATGCCGAACGATCTCCAATGCCGAGTGCCTCTAAATGCCGAGCGCTCCTGGATGCCGAGCGATACTGAATGCCGAGTGCTCCTGGAATGCCGAACCACTCATGTATGTCGGACGCTCTATGTATGCCGAGTTTTCTTGAATGCTATTCGAACGTGAATGCCAGACGAGATATTTGTGCTGAACCTCCACCATGCCGAACCATGTTTCCTAGACCCAAATTATAGTTGATCCATCTTTATCCAATCATATTTCCATCTCCCAAGCACGTTGCGTCATCCATCCATCCAGTTGGCTGAATCCATCGTACACCAGCCTCGACGAACATGCAGTCGATTAAGTTAAACCCGCCTATCCACGGCCTTGTAAAAAGGCGGGTTAACAGTAAGTAAAATAGGGTATTAAGTAATAAGTTTTTGAACTTATGAATTGAGTAATAAAATGGTAAAGCCTAAATGAAAATGATTTGACATTACGGTAAAAGGAACAGAAATTAAAAAAATTGAATTTTTAAATGGGGGGTGAATTGAATTTTAATAAATTAAATATAAATATGAACCGTGAAGTGTTTATATAACTATATGTTATAAATATTGAATGTGAGTAAACTTAAGTGGAAAATTCAGAGAAATTGTAAATAAATAAGTTGTATAACTTATTAAACTGAGAAAGTGGAAAGGTATAACCAAGTTAAAAGGTTAAGTAACTGATAACCATGGAACGAATTAAATTTAAGAGTAAACGAATTGAATTTGAATTTAATATGACTTTGGAGTATAGTGAAGATGAACTAAGTTATAAAGCTAAATATGAACTTAAGAAGTGATACAGAATGCTTATAATAAACCTTAGAAATAAATTTTGTGAAATGGTTTATAAATAAATTTTGTTAAATTGAAATGTCGTTCACTATAAAATAAAGCGAATAAATCTATGTGAGTTAAATGAAGTGAATGGAAAAGTGGTAATATAAGTGGGAGTAAAGTAAATAGGAATGCAAGTGCATGAACCATGTTTGTATATAATGAATTATCAAAAAATTGAATGAAATGATTTCCAAGTGATAGTATAAATTGGATATACTAAGTAAACGGAAGTGAATAAATTGAATGAGATCAACTTAAAATGAAAATCAATCTAAAGGAGAAATGGGATTTGGTTGCAATGGAAAATTTAACTTAAGTGGTTATTTATGGAATGATTCATAGATAAAATTAACATGGATTGGAATGTTGTTAATGTAAAATGAAGTAAACAAATTTCAGTGGACAACACAAATGGGAACCAATGGAAAATAGATGGATTTATTTAAAATCAATTTAAATGGATCAATTGAAGCTAAATAAGATGGATATGAATATAATTAGTGTGAATGTGAATAGAATGAAATTGAATGTATTTTGAATCAATTTAAAAATTGAATAAATGGTGTGGAAATTAGAAAATTTAACTTAGAGTCAATTTAAAAAGGAATAAATTAAAGCTGGATAAAATGGATTTGCATATAATGAAAGTCGATAATAAATGGAATGAAAATAAATTGATTGTAAATCAATTTGAAATTGAATAAAAGTAAATTTATGCAAGTAAGGCACATATAAATCAAAAACTAAAATAGATATGAGTTAGGGTGTTATAAATATGAATTGAATGCAATAAATTTGGTTGTAAATCATTTCGAATTGAATGAAATGATATATGGGTCCATGGAAAAGAAATAAATTAGTGTTGGAACCTTATAATTGCTTGTAATATATGATTGGCATGTTTGGATTATTATGTTTATATCTTTAGCTAATTAAATAAATGAAATGCTATAAAATTTCATGTTTATGAAAAACTTATGTGCTTATTTTGAGTAAGTACAGGTACAGGGAGCTATTTGATAGATTTTTGGTTGTGTAAATGGATATTCATAAGCCGCTCGCTTCAAAACGCTAATATGAGGTACGCCTACACAATAAAATAAAGAAATGATATATATTGTTATATATTTTGTTTTTCCGACCATGTGGGTCGATGTTTATGTATATACCTCTCTTGTGATATTGTAAGAGGTTCTCTATACGAATGAGGCGCTGTCAAAAAATTTCGAAAATTTAGGGCTTTAGAAAAATTTTGGGAAATTTTTTTTAACTATAAAGGTTGATTTTTAAATTGTATTAAAAATCAAGGCTTGTGAATTAGAAATGAAAGTTAATTGTTTTGGCTAAGAACTAAAAAGATTTGGGGAAGAGAATGTAGGATTTTAATTAAGTGGGTTTTAGAAAAGTTAATGGGTTCGAAAGCATTTTCCGACCTTAGCAAATTTCGAGGATGAAATTTTTATAAGGGGGAGGAATGTAACGACCCGGAATTTTGGTCGTTAGTTTTGAACATTTGATTTATTTTACATGTTCAATTTGAATTATTAATTGATGTTGAATATGGGGAATATGGAAGAATTAGCGAAACGGTATAAAGTTTCAAATATAGCGATTAAATTTATTTGGTAAAACTAAATTTAATATTTAAAATTCGGTAAATCTGGGAATCTGGAGTCAAAGCTACATAGAAATGATTTCTAAGTCGATTTAAAATTCTATTTGGATTAAAATTATGATTTTGGACTTTTGAATGGGATTTAAAAGTCGATAGGTTAAAATTGAAAATTTATATATTAAATTAATAGTGAAATTAATATGTAATAATAGTGTAAATAATTGAATTTTGATTTAATATGAATCGAAGTGATTTCTGACATGAATATAAATTTTATTTTAATTAGAATGGAGTTAGTAAGTTTTATAAATTGAGATTTTAAACGATTTCGACGATTTAAAAAAAATTCGCTCGATTTAATCGACGAGTTAAAATAGCCTTCCAAGGCACAGTCTTGGAATTTCAAGAAACCGGTTCCATCAGATCCGTAATAGTATATTATAATCGGATTTCAAATTTCTTAGCACTTGGAGTTACCGTTTGGGCGTACGGAATAGAAACGCGTTGAAATAAATATCGAAAATCTAATATTTTAATTTGATTTAAAAAGCTATCTTCCACATACGATCGAATTAGGCCCCGAAACATATTCCATTGTGTCTGGAATAGGGGAAAAACATTATAAACGCCAAGCGACACGCTTTCGTTGGAGTTCGTTTGTAAAAGCGCGTTAGTTTTGAAAATAATATTAAAATAATGTTTGTATACGTATATAAATACGTATAAATAGTGAAACCCTAGCTTCCTCTTAACGTAGCCGCCACATTTTCCTTTAATAGCAGAAGACGAATGATTTTTCTCCTCGAATTCCACCAAATCCATCAACTTTCATGACTCGACTTCAACTAGGAAAACGTCGAGCTCGTCGAGAGCTTCAAATCCAGCGGTGGATCTAGGGTATCGTCGTCGTTTGGAGGCGTATTTGAGGCCCATTCGTCGCGCGTTCGAATGCTTTTTCCAAAGTGATGGCAGCATCGGGTTCGACGAGGTTTTGGGTGGAGGTGGAGCTCGAGTTGGCGTTTCAAGGGATGGTCGCTGATCAGGTTCTAGGGTGACGGGGAGGGCGGTGATCGGTGGTTAAACGCACGTGTGATGGGTTTCATTCGATCCTGGAACACTCGTTTGTGAAGAAAGAAAATGCGTCCTGATTTCATTCTGGGGGTAAACGGCCGAGATTTTTTGTAGGATTTGTAAAAATAAAATAAAAAGTAAAAAATTTAAATATATTTATATTATAAATCGTATAATCTTTAAACCTCATAACTTCTTCATACGCTGTCAGAATCGGACGAAACAAGTGGCCCGGAATCGCAGCGACGAGCATTACGTTATGGTGCAGATCTGGAGTCGATTGGAGCTAGCGAAAAATTTGAGTTAAATCGAACGTGTTCGATTTAATTTAAAATTTGAGCGTTCGGCGAATTAAAACTCAAGGTGAGTTAATCTCACTCAATTTTGGACTATTGGCTTTAATTTTAAATAGTTAAAATTAATACATGATTGATTGGTTGAGTTGATACATTTTTATCAGTTGAACGTGATATTATATATAGTACTATATATATATATTGGAGTGATTGATATTCCCGCACATATATAGCAGATGAGACCCTACGCACCCCGCATAATACCGGATGACCCTATATACTGCGATTTCCCCCTCAAAGTGGGATTGGTATTTTTATATTGTGCTAACATCTGTGGATGCGGAGAAACAGGTTGGAGGGATCCAACTGATTCCTCAAAATGTTGAAGTTAATTACATATATAGTGATATATGTTCTGCTGGAATAACCAGTGATAAGTTATTGGGTGTTTTAAATTGATTGAATGATATTACAGTTTTAGCTGGATTTTTGGTATCTTTAAATACGAATAAAATATGGTTTTTGAATTGGTGGAGAGTTGTAAACAGGGATTTTGAAGTGATATTTACATAGTGTTTTGGATAAATTAATTGGATAAAATAAAAGGGTTTTGAAATTGTGTTTAACTATTTCAGGATATTGTGAACAGGGATGTTTGGAATAAAAGTATATAAATGGATTGTAAATAATAATTCCTTAAATGGTACTTGTTTAAGTATAAATGATTTTAAAATCGAGATTTTAATATTTTCGAAGGAAAGAAGAAAATTTGGGAATAAGTATAAAATTGGTTATACTAGTGTTCAAGTAAGGTTTCCAAATTTACGAAGTGAAGTTAAAATCGAGAAATTGGGCTTGTTTTAAAAAGAGGATTTTTAATTAGTAATTTGGTAAATTTAAAAGTGTTAAAATATTCTAGAAATTAGTTATTAATTATTTTAAATTGTTTAAAGCATATTTAATTGTTGATAGTTACTTTATAATGATTTTAAAGATTTATTATTATTTAAGAAATGGTCGGAATTTTTGTCTTAAAAGGATAATTATTAAATATTAACATGGCTTTGTATAGTAACTTTTATTTCAGTATCTTTTACTAGATTTAACTCGAAATTTATTTTAAAAGCTTACAAGCATTATTTTGAGACAATTTCTAAATAAAGGTTTCGGGAAGTAATGGTATACTCACGTGGCGTAAATCAGAGGCAGTGAGTGCCTACAGTTAAGTTTTGGATTTCTTTGGGATAGGGACGTAACCATTGTGCTATGATCCATGGTTTGATACCATAGTGGTACTTTCCACATTATTTTAAAAGGGTTTTCAAATATTTTTGAAAAGGATAATTTGTGAATATACTGAGTTCGATAAGACACTTACATGACCTTTGATAAAGAGATTTAATTTATTTAAATTTTAAATTTAATAAGAATAGGTGTTTTTCTGTGAAAGTGAAGTTTTGGTTGAAATGATTGTTTTATTTGATAGTTAAATAATCGACTATCAAATCTGGACCTAAATATAAATTGGGAGATATCTAAGAGAAGTACGGAATTTATATGGTACAGTTACCATTCGAGGTGCTATACTATACATATAACTCGTTCGTTCTTCTAGGACGTTTATAAGGAAATCCGTCTACTAATGGATAGGAGGTGATCTCTGATCTTATTTTCATCTGTTTATTTCCTAAAGAACCGGGGTTGAGCTTACCGAAAATATCGAACGTTGTTTCGATGAGACCGGGATCAGATTTTTGATCCGAAAACCACTTAGATCCAATGAGCACATTTTCGAAATGAAGACAAGAGCATGGAGTCGAAGATGGAGCAGTGAAGTGCAAGGGCTGATCGCTACTAATCCTGATGGTGATTCCAAAATGGATGTAGTTGGAATAGTGCCTTCGGTTCCGTTCTGACCCGGAACGGAATTGTATGGATGAATGCTATTAGAACATTGTCATTGGAGGAGAATGAGCATTCTAAGTGAAAATTCCTTAAAAAGGTAATCGTAGCCACTAGCCTCTTCAACCGAGAATGACTAAAAAGCAAGGGAGATGCAGCAACGATAAGTGGGTAGCACCCAATTAGGGTATGTTTATCACCTTTCTAGATACCCTCGGATATTATTATTACTACGATTTGTGGAAGGAGCTCGATAAGGGTGGGAACACCCAGGGTGATAGCATATTCGGTCTATCCAGGTCAAGGATAGTCCGGTCTGGTGTAGCAGCGGATCCCGGCGTGGTCCTCCGTACAGTGTTTCTAGACATGTACTATGACAAGCGATACCCTAGTGCCTATTCATTCAGTTGGAATCCATTACCCAATAAGCGACGCACAGTTTTGATTGTGCCTAACTATGCTGAAACATGAGATGCAAGCATTCCAGCTATTTGAATAAGTATTTTTTCTTAGACACTATTATAATATCAGAGGATTTGATATGAAATGTTTTGGTTATCGTAAGATAAAAACCCTTCGTGTTTATGTGGTGTGGTCTTACGAGATAACTTTGATTTTCAAAGGATCTTTGAAAACTTTAATAATCCAAATTGAGTGTGTTTTCTCACGCTGGTTTTCCCAATTGACTCGGGTGTTATTTTATTATAATGCTCGTGTCAGACCAAGTATTTCAGGTTCAGGTTAGGATGCTATGGAGCTCAGGAGATGAGCTGGAGACCGAGACATATTCTCACACTTGTTTTATTCTGCTGCAGTGTTTTGTTGAAATTACCAGCAATTGTGATGTGAAATCTGTATATTACAGATTTGATTTGCGTAAAGAGCTATTAATATTATATATTATTCAGTCCGCTGTGAGATTCTATTTTGTTTAGTTTCTTTTGTCTTCTACCTTCTTTCTTTTTCCTCAACAATCTGTCTTTCTTGTACTCGATCGTTCGGCATGTTATACGATGAGCATTTTATGTCAATTTTCGAGGGTCGTAAAGGGCGGGTCGTCACATTTATCCTTACGAGACCACTACGAGTTTGGTATAGTGTTGTTGTATCATAGCGTGCCCCTATCCCCTGATGTGCTACCGGGGGATTATATGCAAACTGTACGACAATGCTCAAAAACTTGTTAAGTGGGATTAATGTAAAGCCTTAACGCTAAGAAAAATATTTATTTTACCGATTAGACATTACATATATAGTGTATTCTACTATATATACGTAATTTGATGGATACTTAAGAGATGGAAAATCCCATAACATCTCTTGAGTTATTGCACGCACGTTATACACTGGATAAGAGATGTAAAACCCCATAAGCATCTCTGATGCCATTACACTCCAATTGTATGTGATATTGATTTGACTCACATAAGGATATTTTAGTCCTGACCCAGTTTTTTGTCTATTCATTACGCTCGGGTCAACCCTGAGTTTTCCATGCATTAAAGATCATTTTCTTGAGGACAAAGACGAAGATTTGGTATATTATATTACTAGTATTATCTCCTACATCACATGTTCCGCTGCATTGTTCTATTGTTCTATTGTATGTATAACTCTGATGGATGTTGTAAAATTATAATCAAATGTATAGTATAGATAGTTTCTTGAACTGTTTATTTGATTATTATATTTTATCATTCCGCTGTGAGATTCTATGTTTGTTCTTTTTTTCCTTATTCTTCTTAATTAACACCATTGATCATCTATGTTCTGAATTGTTTGAGTTGAATATGTGTGGATTATTGTCGATTTAAACCTTTAGAAATGTGTGTCGTCACAGTTGGTATCAGAGCTTTGGTTTAGAGATAAACTTAGCTTTGTAGGGTTGGACTTATTAGAGATAGGGTAGTAATATCATAGAATGTGTTTGGTTCAATGTGTGTGTATATATGAGATTGCATACTTGTTAGTGTTATAAATTGTTTTATATTGTGTTTACTTATCTGTTGAGTTGTTTATGAATTCTGGTCGGTGCATAGGATGCCATGTTATCGATATGGGTTTCTAAACACTTAAATCAGGCAGGTCGACATAATATTGTTTTAAAAGAGGGTAAATGAACTAATTTTACCTAAATTATATCTTATATATAAAATGATGATTTTCATAAACCTATATGATTATTAATGAATGTTACTTGTTAGGAGATGATAATAATTAGTTATAATTGATTATTGGTTGAATTAAACTAAAAACGAATACTTGTGAGCTCTATTTCACGAAGCGTTTGATAATTAGATTGAATTGATATCCAATTAAAATAAGAAATGTTTGCAATAATAAAATGTAAATTAACGAAATATTTTCATAATAAGGTAATGGGATTATATAAGTATATTTATAATATGGCTTATTAATAGAAAGGATTTAAAAACTGAGAATTTTAGAACATAAACCTCGGTGCTTTTGAAATTGTTTTCTAAGATTTCAAAAGTAATATTAGAATTATTTAAAAATATCTACGAATAGAAGTGTTATGAAAGGAATTAAAAGGAAATAAGTCATGTACTTCTCTCTTTTGCCGCTGGAAAATAATTTTGATGATGACGGCCGAATCCTCGATATTCATTTTCGAGTCTCAAATTAGGGGAGGCCACTTAGTAGCTTTGCTACGCATTAGGTTCGATAAATAGATTTTGATTTAAAATTTCTAAATGTGATTCTATATATATAAAAGATATGAGTATATAGATTAATTCAAAATGATTTGAAATGAACCCGGTATTTGAATTCTTAATTTCCTGTTAATTAATGACTTTCTGTTGTTGGAGTAAAGTGAATTTTTTTGAGTAAGTTGTAAACTTCAAAAATGAGAAGTAGAAATTGAAGCTAATTTTTGAATGAAATATGAGAAGTTAAATTATTACCCATAAATTTCAAGATAATGGAAATTTAAACATGCGTAAATTATTGAGCATTCTTGTTAACTAAAATGAATAAGATAGATTTGTATAACCCTCAATTACATTCTAAAAACATATATAAAAATTATAATAAATGTTTAAAAAGTGGAAATGTTAAATATGAATATATAATAGAATATTATACAAGTTGAACTTAAGTAATAAATATGTTTCAAATTGAAATTGTTTTAAAGAAATGTTTATAAAAAAAATTAATTTGTTATAAGAAATTTTATATGTTAACAAGAAAACTTGTCAATGCCTCAAATTTCAAGTTGGAGTATGAGTGGTGCTTTCAGAACCTACTTTCGAATGAGTGGAGATTGCTAAAGCTTTCCTGATAGGTAAAAGTGATCAAAATTTTGCCTTTTGAACCTTTCGACCCAGTTGAAAGAGTATTTTTCCTCTTGGTAAATCCTTTCGAATGGGTTGACTAAGAGCTTTGTTCGAAACCACTTTTCGTCACTGACAAGGGAGCTTAGGTTAGGGACCTAACAAGCTCAGGAAATGGCTGGGTTGAAAAGATTTTGACTTTGTTGAGAGAGGTAGCACTTGAAATCTAGTTGATTTGAGCTAAGGTTTCTAGGAAATAAGGAAACTTAGGGTTTCGACTTGGTCGAATAGGCCCCTATCGATCAAGTCAACTATAGGTTATCATATTATTGAAAAGCAAGGAAGTTTGAGCAGTTAAGTAAACAATATTATCTCAATCCTCTTTTTATTGAACTCAATTGTACAAATTGACTAAATACCTAATCTAATTTAAGAATTAGGGTTTACTACTGTAACAAAAATACAAGTGAGAAGTAAAAGAATCGTATCCCTTAAAACTGACCCTTGGGGTTATATTTACAGGTGCGGGTTGGAACCTTTTGACCCCAAACTCTTGACACAGTCGAAAGTTTAACCCCTTTGCTCTCGTGAAGGTCCTCTGAACCATACCCTCGACCTAGTCGAAAGGGTTTTAGTAATTCTTCTGTTGCCATTGTGACGCAGCACGGAAGTAGATCTGAACCAGCGGTCAAATCTATCCCGGATCTAATCACGAATTGTGGAAATACGAATCGATGTACAGGATAAATTGATGAATTGATGATACCCAAATTCCCAAATCCGTTGATCTCTCGAGATGCCGGATTCTAGCTATCTTCAACACATTGATCGCGCATGATACCGCATTAGAAGATCTACGATTCTTCGTCATTGATCTCACGCACGAGATTCCGTAAATCGGCTTCAAAATCATTGTTTCGAGCGCACTCGAATATCCGAAGATGGAGAATGGAGATCACACTCAACTTCCAATTTTAAAGGAGGCACAAAGCTCTCAACAAATTTTATTCAAAAATCAACTCCCATTACAAATGACCATACACCCCTATTTATAGGGAAAGTACAACACCACACAACTCAACACAATTACAACACGACTTAACAAACAAACGACTTAACAACATGCGACATAACAACATACGACTTCACAACATTCGACTTAACAACATGCGACATAACAACATACGACTTTGGCATAGCAATCAGCGACATAAAGGAAGCGACCTAAGGAAGTAACGACATAGCAATCAGCGACATAAGGATTCTGGAGCTCGCGTCCTACAAGAAGCGACATAAGAACTTCGCGACCTACTGGAATTCGCGACATAAGGAAGGCGACTTTGGAAATCTAGAGCGACTTAAGAAGCTTCGACCTTTTGGAAGCGACCTAAGGAGATGCGGCACCGCGACTGAAGGCGATGCCGTTCACGACCTAGGTGGAAGCGACCTAGGGTTTCGCGACCTATGGTGTCGTTCGCGACCTATGATTTCGCGATTTAAGGTATGCGCTGCATCATCCTCCCCTGGTTGAAAAGAATTCGACCCCGAATTCACACTTTCCTCTTCTTCGACATGCTTATTCTCATGGTATGGAATCAAGTGTTTGACGTTGAAAACGTCCGTAGTATGGATATGATCCGACAATCTTAACCGATAAGCATTCTCGTTAATCTTCTTTACGATTTCCAAAGTGCCAACCTTTCTAGCAGCCAGTTTGTTGTAAGTACCAATAGGAAATTGATCCTTAGTCAATACTGCATATACAAAATCTCCTTCTTTGAACTCAACATTTCGTCGCTTAATATCCGCCGATTGCTTATATTTCTCATTCGCCTTAAGAAATCGTTCCTGCACGACCTTGTGGCACTCTTGAAATTCATTCAAAAAATCACTAGCTCATTTGATCACTCCTTTCTGCTGTGGTACTATAGATAAATCTAATGGTCCCTTAGGCATTGTTGAGTAAACGACATGGAATGGACTGAACCCAGTGCTACGATTAACTGCATGGTTATGTGCAAACTCAGCTTGACATAGCTTGGAATCCCAATTCTTCAAATTGTCATTTACGAGGCATCTCAATAGATTACCTAGGGATCTATTCACAACTTCTGTCTGTCCATCCGTTTGTGGATGATAAGCACTACTGAATTTCAGTTTTGTCTCGACCATTCTCCATAGACTCATCCAAAAATGACTCAGAAAACGAGTGTCTCTATCCGATACAATAGATTCAGGCAACCCATGAAGACGATAGATCTCTCTGAAATATAACTGTGCGACATTAACTGCATCTTCCGTTTTCTTGCATGCGATAAAATGTACCATTTTTGAAAAACAATCAACCACCACGTAGATAGAATCATTGCCACGTTGCATTCTCGGCAATCCCAATACAAAGTCCATACTAACATCCACCCATGGTTTAGTAGAAATAGGCATCAACATATATAAACCTGCATTTGTTGCGGTCCTCTTTGAAACTTGACAAATATGGCACATCTGAACGAACTTTTCAACCTCCTTCCTTATAGACGGCCAAAAATAAGACTTTGAGATCAACTGCATAGTACGGTCACGGCCCACGTGTCCTTCTTCATGTAATTTTTTGATGATTTTCATTCGCAGACTGCAATCTGGAATACACAACTGATTTCCTTTGAATAGAAAACCATCAACCAACATATATCCATCCATGTTTCCCTGCTTGACTTTGACTAAGATCTTGGAAAAATATGAATCTGAAGTAAGCAAATCTGGAAGTAAGTCAAAACCCATGACCTCTACTCCCATGGTTGTTAGTAAGTTATTCCTCCGACTCAATGCATCGGCGACGCGATTAGTTACTCCAGACTTGTGCTTTACGACGAATGTAAATTGCTGCAAATAAGCTTTCCACGATGCATGCCTAGCTGCAATTTTATTCTTCCCTTGTAAATGTTTCAATGCTTCATGATCCGTATACAAAACAAATTCTTTATGGAACAAGTAATGTCTCCAATGCTTCACGGCCTGCACAATAGCATAAAACTCCACATCATAAGTATTGTATCTCATCTTTGCTCTAGAAAGTTTTTCACTGAAATAGGCAATTGGACGACCCTTCTAACTCAACACTCCTCCAATTCCAACTTTGGACGCATCTGTATGTAACTCAAATAGTAACTGAAAATCTGGCAACACTAGAATCGGTGCAGATGTTAAAAGTTCCTTGATCTTTTCAAAAGCAGATCCTGCCTCTTTCGTCCATGAAAACTGCTTTCCTTTCATACAATTAGTAACAGGAGCCTTCACACTACTAAAGTGCGGTAAAAATCTTCGATAAAATGAAGCTAACCCATGGAAACTTCTTACTTCTGTTATAGTTTTGGGCTGTGGCCAATTTCTGATTGCGACTACTTT
The DNA here is from genome assembly GCA_030737815.1 of Allium fistulosum. Classification (NCBI taxonomy): domain Eukaryota; kingdom Viridiplantae; phylum Streptophyta; class Magnoliopsida; order Asparagales; family Amaryllidaceae; genus Allium; species Allium fistulosum. Next base: position 412,230,208 of record CM060907.1, on the reverse strand, counting down.
ACTTTGGTCCACTTGTATCCCTTCCTTGGACATGACATAACCCAGAAATAAAACACTCGGCGTCATGAACACGCATTTCTTCGTTGCTGCATAGAACTGTTCTTGACGAAGAATAATTAACACGTTTCGCAAGTGTTGAACGTGCTCCTCTGTGCTAGCACTATATATCAAGATATCATCAAAGTAGACTACAACAAACTTCCCGATATAAGGTCTGAAAATTTGATTCATCACCCTCATAAATGTACTTGGTGCATTAGATAGGCCAAATGGCATGACCAATCATTCATATAATCCTTCCCGAGTCTTGAATGTTATCTTCCATTCATCACCTGGTCTTATGCAAATTTGATGATAACCACTCTTAAGGTCGATCTTAGAAAAGATTATAGACCCACTGATTTGATCCAATAGATCATCAAGTCTTGGCATAGGAAATCTTTATCTAATAGTTATTTTGTTGAGCACCCTGCTGTCTGTACACATTCTCCACGAACCATCTTTCTTTGGCACCAACAGAGCTAGAACAGCACAAGGACTGAGACTCTCTCGAACGCGCCCTTGCTCAAGCAACTCCTCAACCTGTCTCCTCAACTCTTCATACTCTTTCGGACTCATACGATAATGCGGCCTATGCGGTAAAAGAACACCTGGCACTAGATCAATTTGATGTTGTATGTCCTTTAGTGGCGGTAAATCCTTGGGTAATTCCGCAGGAAAGACATCTTCAAATTCATTTAACACCGGTCTAACCTCCGTAGGAATTTCAAGATCTTAACTTGTTTCATACCCAATCAACATAAACAATTCAGCACTATCTTCCACTTCTTTAACAAATTCTCTCGAAGATAATAGACTAGTTGGTTCCATTTTCTTCTCTGACTTGCTTTCACTTTGTTCACGCTTCTTAGGAACTAAGGTGATTTGAGTACCTTCGAACATGAAACTGTAGTTGTTGGTGCGACCATTATGTTGTATAGCTCTATCATATTGCCATGGTCTTCCCAATAGGTGATGACACACATCCATATTGACAACATCACACCATATTTCATCTTTGTACTTCTTCCCAATAGAAATTGTAACAAATGCTCGTCGTCCCACTGTCACTTCTCCACCTTTCTTTAGCCATGCCAGTTTATAAGGTCTAGGGTGTTTTTCAGTCTTCAACCCTAACTTCTTGACGGCTTCTTCAGAAAAAAATTTATCGCAGCTTCCCGCCTCAATAACAAATCGACAAACCATTCCCAAGATAGTACATGTAGACTGAAAGATATTGCTCCTCAGCCAACTAGAATCATCCTCATGCTTTGGCGTTAAACAAGACCTCGTCATCATCAAGTTACACCCTTCGTCTCCTGACACAACTTCTTCATCTTCATCAAACTTCGGTGGATGAGAATAATCAATTTCAGCTTCCACATCCTCATACTCACATTCCTCTACATCTAATGCTCTCTTCTTTGGCTTTGTACATTCATTAGTTTTATGGCCAAACTCCTGACAATTATAGCACTTGATACTGTTATTAACCTTTGCTTTAGCGTCTTCATTGACAAATGGTTTATTGACTGCCTTGGAAACATTAGCACTGCTACTAGCACCCTTATTCTGGTTGTTGGAACTCGTAAACACACCACTTCCTCGTCTCCCTTGTTTCTCCCAAGCTAGAGCTTTCTGATGTGCTTCAGCAACAGACATAGGATTAAACATATTAACCATGTCTTGAATTTGCATTCGTAACCCTTCAACATATCTAGCCGTTAGCTGTTCCTCGGTTTCCATAATATCATTCCTTGCAATCAATTGATAGAATTCATTTGCATAGTCATTCACTGTCTTCGTCCCTTGTCTCAAATTCTGCAAACGTTGATACATAAGAGATTGATAATTATACGGCAAGAAAGTCGCTTTCATCATCTTTCTCAACTTCTCCCAAGTGACAACTTTTGATTTTCCCATTCTCTCCCGAGTTAGTTTAGTTTGTTGCACAAAGCCATAGCTCTTCCCCTTAGTCTTGTAGCAATTAATTGGACTCTGTGATTCTCAGTCACATCCTTGAATTCCAAAATTTCTTCAACATTCGACAACCAATCAAGAAATTCTTCTGCTTGCATACCACCTTTGAATTCTGGAATTTCCATCATCATACCTGACTCCCATTTACGATCATTTTCTGAATCCCGAAATTCATTTCGCACTTGGCCTTGATTTCGATCAGGAATACTACCTCCATCACCATCTTCCTCAAAATCAGATGTATTTCGATATCGATTCTGACCATCTACATCCCTACGACTATGCATGTTCCTTCTACCTTGTCTTTCAGCATCACGATATGGTTCATTTTCGAGACCACGTTGAGTGCTTCCCTCTTCATTTTGGTACCCATGGTGGTATCGCATCGTTGAAACTGATGATTCTCTTCTATCTCGATACGACTGTGGTGACATCCTCCTTTCTTCCGAAACCGATGGCGAAACCCTGTTTCCACCCTGGTTCGAAACTGGTGATGTTCTCCTTTGATTTTGATTCATGTCGTTCATCAATTTCTCCAATTTTTCAATACCCTCATTGAACTTTTCATTGATACGGTGCTTCATTTGCTCAGCTTCTTGTCTTCTATACAAATCTTTAATATTTTGATAGCGGTTAGAACGTCTCGGAGGCATGATCAAATCTTTAACAAATCCAAACACAAACTTCACTTCGATCCAAAAAATTTCGAATCAAAACTCCCCAACTTGTTTAAAATCTCACGAACAACCAACGAACTTGGAAAAGTTCGTCTCCTGGCACTGATACCAAAATGACGTAGCACGGAAGTAGATCTGAACCAGTGGTCAAATCTATCCCGGATCTAATCACGAATTGCAGAAATACGAATCGATGTACAAGATAAATTGATGAATTGATGTTACCCAAATGCCCAAATCTGTTGATCTCTCGAGATGCCGGATTCTAGCTATCTTCAACACGTAGATCGCGCATGATACCACGTTAGAAGATCTACGATTCTTCGACATTGATCTCGCGCACGAGATTCCGTGAATCGACTTCAAAATCGTTGATTCGAGGGCACTCGAATATCCGAAGATGAAGAAAAGAGATCACACTCAACTTCCAATTTTAAAGGAGGCACAAAGCTCTCAACAAATTTTATTCAAAAATCAACTCCCATTACAAATGACCATACACCCCTATTTATAGGGAAAGTACAACACCACACAACTCAACACACTTACAACACGACTTAACAAACAAACGACTTAACAACATGCGACATAACAACATACGACTTCACAACATTCGACTTAACAACATGCGACATAACAACATACGACTTTGGCATAACAATCAGTGACATAAAGGAAGCGACTTAAGGAAGTAACGGCATAGCAATCAGCGAACTAGCAATCAGCGACATAAGGATTCTGGAGCTCGCGACCTACTGGAAGCGACATAAGAACTTCGCGGCCTACTGGAATTCGCGACATAAGGAAGGCGACTTTGGAAATCTGGAGCGACTTAAGAAGATTCGACCTACTGGAAGCGACCTATGGAGATGCCGCACCGCGACTGAAGGAGATGCCGTTCGCGACTTAGGTGGAAGCGAACTAGGGTTTCACGACCTACGATTTCGCGATCTAAGGTATGCGTTGCATCACATTGGAGGCTGGGTTTCTCTCTCTTGCCATGCTTCCTTTCGACTTCATCGAATGGTGCTACTGGAAAGCTTTCGACCTCGTCAAACGGTCTATTGATGCTCTTTTGTCTTAAATGTTGATGACCCGTATAAGTTGACTTGGGCCCTTGCCCTCGATGTTGTCAAAACATGTCTTCTTTTGGCTTCGAGTGAGTTCAAACTCCTAAAAGATTTTGTTGTACATGGACACATTCGAAAGCTTCTTTTCATCTAATTGGGTACCTGATGCCTCTATGGTAATGGGCGTGTAGTTCTTCTTTCTTAGGTGAGAGTGGCCCTAACCATTTCGAAAGGGTCGAATTGGTTTAATAATTCTCCGGCGGAAGTGAATGAAGGCGAAATCAAGACGTTTTGAATGGCTTGGCGCAAAATGTAGAGTGTCTGCTATCCATGGTCTTCGAGAGGTGTCTTTTTTAGTACTTTGGATGTTGTTTACATGTTTGCCATCGCCCTCAAAAGGTAGCCTTCGTCCTTGGCGAAAGCCCTCTATTGACATAGTCCAGATTTCTTTCTGACCTACTCGAAAGGTACTACTGGTGCTTTCTTCTCCTTGTCGAAAGCTATGTTTAACTAGATCATCTTGATGCTTTCTGGTCTTTATCAATTCCCTCGTGCTCCTTCTTTCATACTCTTATTCTTGAGAATATTTTATGGACAACATTTATCCCCCTTGTATGAAAGAAGCTTTTGTTCTTTAGGAAAAAAACTCCAAGGAACTTCTTTCTTTATTTCCTGCGAAATAAATAATAACCTATGTTAAGATTGTAACCTTGTTATGAGACCTTAATGAGTAATCTTAAACTTATAAAGTCAATGTTCAAGATGTTATTTGGTAATATTTTCAGATAAGATACTCGGAAATGTATACAATTAAACTTCCTTAAGAATGTGGAATAATATCACATGATTTGCAGACATTGTCTCAAATAAATGAACCTTTGGTGAAAGTCTACTATGTACTCTAGATATTCCTACCTTGAGTTAAACCTCATTCAACCCGTAGATATCAATTTTTTGCTTTTGGTGACCTTAACTCATCCCTTTAAGTTAACCTTGCTTTCATCCTTATGCCATTGGTTAATATTCCTCATTTAGTGAAAAAGTAGTGAATAGTTTGGTGTTGATGCCATTTGGCTATATAAAGATTTTGCACTGAAACCAAATTTTAAATTCATTGAAAAATTCACAAATCGCCATAAAATTCAATAGTAGAATATAGAATTCTCAATGTTAGGAGTCCAATAAGAATTCCATAAGGAAACCAGAAATAGGAAATCTATAAATTACTATCATAATTCATAATGAAGTTTAAAATTCATGAAATTTAACAAAAGACCAACTAAATTCAATGAGGAAATTGTGCACACGAAATTCAAAAATCATAATTGAAACCCACAAGGAAACTTTGAAACCTAGTTAATCTAGAAATTCAATAAGTGTTGTAAAAATTCAAATCGGAAATCAGGAACACGAAATTCACGAATCAACATAGAAATGAGTGAGAAAATTCGAGATACACAAAATTAGAGATCAAAAGACACAATGAGGCAATCTGAAACATGAAAACATAAATCTTCATCAAAATCCATAAGGAAATGTATGGTTCATCAAATCAGAAATCCAATAGGGGACCATCAAAACTCTAACAAGGAAATGAGGAACATAAAATCCATCAAAAATTTTAAAAACCTGCAGGTAATTAAGGATTCATTATAATAAAAGTCCGATAAGAGATCATCTCAATTCTATTAAGAAAATCAAGGACACCAAATTCTCCGACCACCATAAAAATCCATGGGGAAATTTGGAATTCACTAAATCAGAAATCTCCTAAAGGATTATCAAACATCCAATGAGGAAATTAGAAATTCATAAACTGCTATGAAGGCCAATAATGAATCTTGGAATTCACCAATTTAAAACTCGATAAAAGTTCCTCAAAAATACAGATAAGGAAATCAGGAATGTAAAATTCATCGATGCCACAGGAATCAGTTAGAAAATCTTGAATTCGACCATTCGGAAGATTTTCATGAAAAGAAACCAAAATAGTCAGGAATCTTAGAATGTAATCATTAACTTGTTGAAAATGCAACTGCTATATAATTTACTCAAAAGTCATTGTAATTCAAAGCCAGAATATCAATGCGAAATTCATAAACCATCATGGAAACCCAATAAAGGAATGAAGAAATCAAACTCATAAAACGGACGGTCAATAAGGAATCGCCATGAAAATAATGCGAGGAATTGTAATATGTAAAGTCCCTGAACCATCATAAAGGATAATGAGAAAATTCACAAAGCCAATAATTTAGTCAGAAATCACAATGGGAATTCACCATTGGGATTTAGGAATATGAAACTTGTAAACCACAATAAAAACCAATATTAGGATTGATAGGGCTAAAATTGAAATCTTAATGAAAGGAAACTAAAAGTTCATAAAATTAGGAAGTTAACTAAAATCTTGTCAAGATCCCATCTGACAAATAGATTATTAGAAATTCATTTAATAGAAGCACAAAATCAGAAATTTTTCCAGTAAAGATAAACTTAGTAAGCCTATGTAAAGCATTCATAGACCTATGAGTTAGTAGTGTTTTTGCATATTGGATTTGGATTTTATCTGTAAAGCTTTGCAACCATTTAAAACATTCGTTCCTTATATACTTATAGAGTTCTCTTGTACTAAGGGATTACCATATATCTGGGGATTCAGTAGTGGTTTACTCAATCTAATCTTCGTGTGAAGTCTCTATTATTATTAGCGATGACATGTTGTTTATTCCATTCTTTTGGCTTTGGTATAAGTCTTTATTTTTGCAATCGCGTTATTTCTTTTCCATTTTCCTGCTCTCGTGCTTTCTTTTAGGATACAGATTTCTTAACCTTTTGATGTGGAAATCATTTCTCAAAAATTGGATGTTCTTAGAGTTATTCCATATTTTGTCCGTTCGGATATAATTTTGGATTCTTGGTCCATTCCTGGTTTTGTCGTTGGATACCTTTATCCCTTTTGCAATTATTCATTTACCCCTCTTGGGTTACACCTTTGTTTTTGAGTAGATAAATTTTCTTCTTTAACCCTTTATTCTCTTGGGTTCTGTCTTTTTCTTAGATAGATTTCTTTCTTTACCCTTTTATTCTCTTGGGTTTTTCCTCTTGTTTTGAGTTGTAGACATCTTAGTCTTTCTTCTTTTGTTTGGTGCCTCTTCTTGGGCTTGGACACCTTAGTCCATTGTTTGATGAGCCTCTTCTTGGGCTTCCCTTGTCTCAAATGTATATTGTGCATGCTGAATTGACCTTCCTCCAGAAGGATGCTAATGGGTGCTTATCCTGACCCTCCCCTAAGAGGTGATATGGAAGTTAAGGGATTTTTACCTCCCTCCATGAGGTGCTATGGATTCGCCGTAGGCTTTTGTCCCTCCATCTTAGGAGGTGCTATGGATTGGCCATAGGATTTTGGTGGGTATGGGACCTCCCCTTTTCAGGAGGTTCCACGGATTGGCCATAGGCTTTTGGTGGCTACAGGATCTCCCTTTTTTTAGAAGGTGCTACGGATTGGCCACAAGCTAAAATTATGCATTAAATCATCTTTGATCACTTAAAATATTGTGAATATCCTTTTGCATACCAAATGATTCTTGTAGATGCGCCCCTCTAATATATCGGAGGATTATTTTTCAGAAAAGAGAGTTTTGATCATAAAAACATCTTTTTGCATTGCTCCCTTTGGTAAAAGGTCTTTAAATCATTCTCATTGTAGAGATGCAGATCTTAAATAGGAGACTGGAAGGTCATGATTCATGAACCAATAGTCTTTTAGTCTAGAATAGGATTCTCTAATCGTAGTTTTGTTAATGATCTTTAAATAACTCAAAAACTTCCTCTGAAAAAACTAAGAACTGTCTTTCTCCTTGCCAATAATCTTTTAGAAAATTTTGAAACATTGAAATTGTTTTGTAATCTTTGACATGTTTTTTTACCAATACTAAATAGTATTCTTTTAAAGATCATGCAAGTTTGTCTTCTGAAAGAAGCAAATACTTAGTCCCCCATACTTATAGGGTAAATTGAGAAAATCTTTTCTGTCCTTTAAAGATCAACTTTCCTGAAAACATTTTTGAGAAAATTCTTTCCAAATGGTACAATAATTTGAGTTGATGTGTACCACATATATGGTAGTGTTTCTTCGGGTCTTGCTTAGCAAAAGAAATGTTTTGCTCGTGATTCCGAAAAGCCATGATTCATGGTCTGATAGATTCCCAAGAGTATAAACTTGTCTTTTTCTAAGAATCCCTTCTTTTGGGAGAGTTTTAGATATATACCCCTCTTGATATTGCAGTAGAAATTTGACTACTGTCTTAGGTTTCGTGGAAGTAGTTCTTTACATAAAGTTGATTCAGACTTTGAGAAGGGGATTAATAGTCTTGTCCATAGAATTTGAGTAGTCGGTCTTAAGTTGGTACCGGTTTGCTGTACCTTCATAGTATGTTGAGTGCCATGGATTGATGTTGTTTTTACCTGTAAAGTCACTCAAAGTTTTCATTAATATATGACTAATTCAGAGTACAATTGAATTGAAAAAGATATAAGTAAGGAAAATTAATAAAAGACAGAGCCTGCCAAGTTTCATGGCCTGAACAAGGTAAGGAGATGAAGATGCGAGAGAAATACCTTACTAGGGCTTTAAATGATTCAACTGCTCCCTTCAAGGTAGAGGATATTTTAATCTTCTTAGGTAAATTCATTTAAGAATCCAGATTTGATAAGGTTTCGGACTATTTTTTCCAAAACACTACAATTATCAGTTTCACGCCCATTTTACTTTATGATAAGCACAGTAATTTCTTCCTTTTCTATGTTTTGCTAGAGTCCTTGTCTTATATGAAATGGAAAAGTTCTCATCATCTTTTATCGTCTCAAAGATATGGGAAAGAGGCTTGCTCAATTCCATTGGTTTATTCTTAAGTGTTGCCGTCTGACCTCCTTTTTTGTTATTCTTCAACCTAGGCTTTTTGCTGGAGTGGTTGAAATTAGGCTTTTCTTTCTTTTCTTCTTGCTTAGATTTCTTCATGGCATGATACATTTTGTTCGTTTGAATAAACTTTTCTGCCTTGACATTGAATTGTTGTAGATCCTCACATCCATTAATGCAAAGGCCCTTCCAGAAATGGGTTTGTTCAGTCAGTCATGATCGAACTGCCATAAGCTTTTCTCTATCACTTGTTCTTTCCATTTTTAATGCCTTTGTATTAAACCTTTTTAGGTACTTGTCAAGTGGCCCTTCTGGATTTTGTTTGATAGTAGCTAACAAGCTAAAATCCATAGTTGGATCTTTGAATGCATGAAATTGGGTTATAAATTCATTGGAGAATTATTCCCAGGAATGGACAGTTCCCTTTCTGTAATGTCTAAACCATTTGACAGCTGTTCCTTGAAGAGTGATTGGGAAGAGTTTGTAGTGAATGGTCCTTAGAGCATTATATAAGTTCATCTAGTCCTTAAAGACTACAAGATGATCATCTGGATCCATTTCCCCATTGTATTTTAATGAAGAAATTTGGATGTTAGGAGGGAAACTTGCTATCATTATTTTTTCTAAGAATGGAGTATTTTGTAGGATAACATATTTCTCCCATTCAAGGAGTACGTCTTTTGTTGTATCCTTTGTGATTTAGTTGAGTATGTTGTTGCAGTGACTTTCATTATCTTCTATGGCTAGACTATGTGATTGCTCAAGGAATTTTTCCGCTTTACCATCTTGGTTTAGCTTTTCGTCTTTTGCCCCATTTGAAGATTGCACCTCATTCTCTCCTTCCACGGCCTTAAAGATGGTTGAGATGTAGTCATTTCAAGTAGTCCATGCATAGCCATTATTTGTTGTGGTTGACTCTGGACTGTGACTTCATTATTCTCTATTCTTATTAAAGTTGACGGCTGTCTAATTTCCATATTCTCTAATTTGAGATTTGGAACTATGTTATTTTCCAAAGTGGATCATGGCATTGCTTCTTCATTTTAGATATTAATATCATTCCCTACTTCCTCCATTTTCTTCTTTTGGACGAAGTACTCTATGCTATTAATCTATGATTAAAATGATTTAGGGATCGGAGGTTCGGGCCCTCCTTCTTGTGCTAAAAAAGTTAACAAGAAAACTTGTCATCACCTCAAATTTCAAGTTGGAGTATGAGTAGTGCTTTTGGAACCTCCTTTCATATGAGTGGAGATTGTTAAAGCTTTCCTGATAGGTAAAAGTGAACAAAAATTCGAATTTGGAACCTTTTGACACAGTCAAAATAGTATTTTCCCTCTTTGGTAAATCCTTTCGAATGGGTTGACTAAGAGCTCCATTGAACCATTTTTCGACACTGACAAGGTAGCTTGGGTTAGGGACCTAACAGGCTTAGGAAATTGCTGGGTTGAAAAGGTTTCGACTCTATCGAGAGGGGTAGCGCTTGTAATCTAGTTGATTTGAGCTATGGTTTCTAGGAAATAAGGAGACTTAGGATTTCAAATTGGTGGAATGGGCCCCTTTCGATCAAGTTGACTGTAGGTTATCATATTAATGAAAAGTAAGGAAGTCTGAGTAGCTAAGCAAACAAGATTATCTCAATCCACTTTTTATTGAACTCAATTGTACAAATTGACCAAATCCCCAATCTGATTTGAGAATTAGATTTTACTAGTTTAAGAAAAATACAAGTGAGAATAAAAGAAATCTGATCTCTTACAACTGACCCTTGGGGTTATATTTATAGGTGCTGGTCGGGACATTTCGACCCCAAGCTCTTGACGCGGTCGATAGGTTAACCCCTCCGCTCTCGTGAATGTCCTCTAAACCATAACTTTTGACCTAGTCGAAAGGGTTTTAGTCACTCTTCTGTTGTCGCTGAAGGTTGGGTTTCTTTCTCTTGCATTGCTTCCTTTCGACTTCGTCGATAGGTGCTATGGAAAGCTTTCGACCTCATCGAACGATCTATTGATGTGCTTCTACCTTGAATGTTCATGAGCCACATAAGTTGACTTGGGCACTAGCCTTCGATGGTGTCGAAACATGTCTTCTTTTGGCTTCGAGTGAGTCGAAATTCTTAAAAGGTTTTGCTGTACATGGACTCTTTCGAAAGCCTCTGCCTTATCTAGTTCGGAACCTTATGCCTCTATGGTAACGGACGTGTAGTTCTTCCTTCTCCGGTGAGAGTGGCCCTTATCGTTTTTAAAGGCTACATATGCTTTGGAAAGGGTCGAATTGGTTGAATACTTCTCTAGTGGAAGTGAATGAAGGCAATACCAAGACGTTTCGAATGGCTTGGCATAAAATGTAGAGTGTCTTATATCCATTGTCTTCGAGAGGTGTTTTTTGAGTACTATGGATGTTGTTAGCATTTTTGCCATCGCCCTCGAAAGGTAGCCTCCGTCCTTGTCAAAAGCTCAATGTTGACATAGTCGAGACGTCTTTCTGACCTACTCGAAAGGTACCGTTGGCGCTTTCATATCCTTATCGAATATTATGTTTAACTAGACCATCTTCGTGGTTTCTGATAGTTATCAATGCTCTCGTATTCCTTCTTTCATACTCTTATTACTAAGAGTATTTTAATGTTCTAAGAAATGTTAAATGAATAATTTGAGTAGTAAAAAGAAATACTATTTAAATATTGTTAACCCTCTCTTATTCACGACTTAGCGACCTATATGACTCAACGACTTAAGGGAATAAGCGACTTAACTATCCAAGGAATAAGCGACTTAACGACTTAAGAAGCTCCAGCGAACTAACGGCCTAAAGAACAAAACAGACTCAATGTGGCAAGACTCAATGACCTAAGGAACTCCAAAGACCTATCGACCTAAAAAACTCTTACGATTCAACGGGATAGCGACCTAGCAATTCAATGAAGGCAGCGACCTAACAGGTTAATGACCTAACGAGCTAAGAAAGAGCGACCTAACGACCTAGCAAGCTCCAGAGTTAAGCCGCGTGCTCACTGCCTCTTCCTTTAGGTCACTAACGACCTAAACCAACCGAGATAACTTCTGAACTAGACATGATAAGTCGCTCACAACATATATCTCGTCCAAGATGGCTCCATTAAGTCACCAACGACTTATGCTACCTCGGGATGGCTCTTAGGTCGCAACTTCTTAGGTTGCTCACGACCTAAAACATGGCCGACCTAAGCCCAATTTCTCCTATAAATACCCCGCCTACTCCGCACTTGAAGAGGGATGAATTTTTGGAACGCCAAGACTCTGTTGTTTTCTCTACTTGCTCCAACACTTCAAAGGCAAAAGACACTTCAAAGAACCTTCGGAAAAGATCAAGTTCATTCAACATGAATTCAAAGAGCTTTTCTACACCAAATTTATAACTACTTGTCTTAATTGTGTTGTAATCGAAGAATGATTGTGAAGTTTGTAATCAAATCAGTAGTAGAAGAGATTAAGTGGACGTAGGCTTGACATTGGGCCGAACCACTATAAAAATTGTTGTCTCTTTACTGTTTTCTGCTATTTTCTGCTTGTTTTTAGTTCCCGTACCAACGGGTGGTGCTTTCACTATATCACAATTCACACCGGGGTGTTAGCATACATTTTTAGCGTTAACATTTTTGGTGCTTTCATTAAGAGAATCGAACTCAGGGGTGCTCTCATCATTGCTTCACAAAGATTTATGGAAAGACTCTCCCTAAGAAATAGAAGTCTATCCGAAATTTTGGCTCCTGGAAGGAAAAGTAAATCTACTAGATCTGGAGTTGCTCATGACAACACCGCCACTTCTCCCGCATCAAATCAAGCGGCTCCTAGTGTTGGAGTCAGAAGGGCAGAATTGGATGCTGTAGTGTCTGGGTTGTATCAACAAATGGAAGTCGAGAACACTTTGATGTTGGACAAGCTGAATGCTTTGCTTGGGGTTAACCAGCAACCAGAAAATAATGAAGAAACCTTTGCTGAAGATGTTCATGATTCCCAAGAGAAAAGTATTCCTCAGAGGGCAGCTGGCACCGCTGAAGGGGCACCTCCCCAAGCTGGAGGTTCAAGGCCACAACCAACTCTTCGTGAACGTTTGTCCAGGTAAACTTCCGAAAAAGTAGCTGACGTCTGTCCCGCGGGGCCTCTAAACGATGAGGAGTACCTCTCGGGAATGATTCGACAAATCATGAAGGATAGCATGCAAAGGAAGGAAGATGAAAGTGACTGGGGTTCGCTCCAAGCAAAACTCCTTTTACTGAAAGAATTCTGAAGGCTGAATTTCCGAAGAAGTTTGTTCCTCCCACCATTCCAACTTATCGGCGGACAAGCGATCCTAACCAGTTCTTATACAAGTTTGACTGGCATATGACAGGTGCCAGAGCGACAGACGGGATCAAATGCAGATACTTTCCTGTGTACTTGGAGGGAGTGGCCCCACTTTGGTTCACAAAGCTACCAATTCGATCCGTGGATCAGTTCTCCGATCTAACTCGGAAATTCAAAGATCAGTTCAGGTTATATGCTTCGAAGGCCAAGGACATAATGTCACTATCCAGCCTCGAACAAAGCCACGGAGAGTCTATCAAATCTTTCTTAAACCACTTCAATATAGCCTTGGACGAGGTTGATAATGCAGAGCCTCGGATGATTCTGACTTACTTGATGCGAGCTATTGACAAATCAAGTGAATTCGGAAAATTGCTAAAGATGAAAGAGCCAAGTTCACTCAAGAAGTTCTACAAGAAGGTCGATGAATTCATGCGCTTAGAAAGCCTTCCTGTGCCAGCAAAAGTAGACGTGGCTGAAGTCAAGAATAACAATGTTGCTACTAACAAAAAGGAATCTGGTGGTCAGAAGAGGGAGAATGACGGTAGGAAAGGGCGGAAAGATATGAAGAAACTTCGCTACTTTAAACCTTCAGATTTTACTCCCTTAACTGATACTCTAAAAAATATCTTTTTCGCAACCAAGGAAGCTATCGAATATCCCAAACCACCTGAGATGAAGCCTGGGAAAAATGCTATGCATAATGGGAGATTCTGTCGGTTTCACAATCAACCTGGCCACGACACTAATGAATGTCGCCATTTAAAGAATTGGATTGAAGAGCTGCTGAGACAGAATAAACTACAACAATATGTGAAGAGAAACAGAAGTGACCCGACCTCATCTACTCAGGGGCAACAAGTTCCTGCTCATCAATCCAACTCAGGTGAGAGGACTGCAGCGCAGGAATTTGAAAGGCCTATCATCAATGTTATCAGAGGGAGTCCTCAACCAACGGGCAGAAGTTGGGGTGAGATGGAGAGGTATGCTCACACTTTGAGATATGCCCCGGTGGAAAAAATGTTTTTGTCTTGGAAGATACCGCACCTTTAAAATAGCAAAGAACTTTTAATGATGACATCATATTCCGGGCTAGAGACTCTATTGGCATTGAGGCTCCCACCATGGATCCCTTGTTAATATCTGCTGGAATCGGATCAGCCATTGTGAGAAGGGTGCTTGTTGACTGCAGCGCCTCTTGCAATATCTTCTTTAAAAAGACATTTGATTAGATGAAAATTCCCATGGCTGATGTCCAAGCTTCCTCGCAGAAAATTGTTGGGTTCATTGGAGAACCAAAACAACCTATTGGGACTATTGACTTATTTGTAGAGCTCGGAGAAGGGGAAAAGAAAGTGGTCCGAAAACAAACTTTTGTGATTGTTGATGAATTCTCCGCTTACAATTCCTTCTTGGGTCGACCAACTCTTGCCGCATTCAAGGCCATTCTCGCCCCATGGTGCCTGACTATGAAGTTCCCCACTAATAATGGCGTCAGTGTTGTGAAGTGGGACCAAAATGCCGGGCGAGAATGCTATTTCATAGAATTACGGGAAAGAAGGAAAAGAGAAATGGGTAAATGTGCGGCAGCTCCGCTCCGCATCAAAGAACCCATCTTGTAGCAATTACGGGGTGGACCCTGCACTGGTGAGCACAGTGGTGCATGAAAAGAGATTGATCCCAGAAAAACCAATGCAGGGGAAAGTAGAGTGGTGCCGGTGGAAGTAACGGTGCCAATATCTGTTGACTTGAATGACCCAAACAAGGTGCTGAATGTGGGTTCGCAACATGGTATGACGGTTCAGAATATGCTAATATCATTCTTGAAAGCAAATCTGGATGTATTCGCTTGGAGTCATGCCGACATGTGTGGAATATCTCCAGAAATTGCAGTGCATGATTTGAATATTGATCCAAAATTCACACCCGTAAAGCAGAAAAGAAGAACCCAAGGTCCTGGAAGGTCGACATCATTAAAAGAAGAAGTAGATCGGCTCGTGGAAAATGTCTTCATCAGAGAATCCACTTATCCAAATTGGGTCTCTAATCCGGTATTGGTTAAAAAAGCAAATGGAAAGTGGAGAGTATGCATCGACTTTTCTGACTTGAACAAAGCATGCCCCAAAGGCTGTTTCCCGTTGCCCAGGATTGATCAGTTGGTGGATGGAACAGCCGGGCATGAATTATTGTCTTTTATGGATGCTTACTCAGGATATAATCAAATCATGATGCATGAGCCAGATCAGGAGGACACGAGCTTCATCACTGATGTTGGTCTTTACTGCTATAAAGTCATGCCTTTCGGACTAAAGAACGCAGGGGCAACTTATCAAAGACTTGTTAATGCCATGTTCGAACCCCAAATTGGCAAGACTATGGAAGTATACATTGATGATATGTTGGAAAAATCAAAGAAGGCAGTAGACCACATGGATCATTTGGCAGAAATGTTCGCGGTCCTCCGAAAGTATGGGATGAAGCTAAATCCTCTGAAATGTTCGTTCGGGGTATAGTCCGGAAAATTCTTGGGTTTCATTGTGAGTGCTAGGGGCATCGAAGCTAATCCTGCTCAGATTACTGCTTTAAGAGAAGTCAAAGCCCCTAGAACAAAGAGGGAATTGCAAAGCCTCAATGGGAAAGTCGCTGCTTTAAGTTGATTTATTTCCAGGGTCACTGATAAATGCATTCCCTTCTTTGACGCTCTGAAGAAAGGAAAGAAAAACTTTGAATGGACTCCTGAATGTCAGAAAGCTTTTGATGAACTGATTCGTCACATGGAAATGCCTCCAGTACTTTCTCAGCCCAGCAATGGTGAAGATCTTTTCATATACTTAGCGGTTTCATATCATGCTCTTAGTGCAGCATTGGTACGGGAAGACGCAAAAGTTCAGCACCCTGTTTATTACGTCAGCAAAAGATTCACTGGCAGAGATGAACTATTCAAAGCTGGAAAAGCTTGCCTATTGTCTGTTGATCGCGTCCAGAAAGTTGAGGCCATATTTCCAGGCTCATCCTATTAAAGTCCTCACTAATCAACCTCTAAAGCAAGTCCTATTTCGCCCTGAAACTTCGGGTCGTCTTCTGAAGTGGAATATTGAACTCAGCCAATACGATATCACCTACCATCCCCGAAGAGCAATCAATGGAAAAGCTTTAGCAGATTTCATAGCAGAATACATAGATAAAGGTGGTAGTGAGGAAGAGGTGACTATTGACATCCCGATCCGATGGAAATTATATGTTGATGGTGCAATAAATGACTATTTCTCTGGTGCCGGGGTTGTGCTTGAAACCCACGAAGGGCGATCATTGTGCTATGCATTGAGATTAGAATTTCCTTCGACAAATAATGAAGCAGAATATGAAGCTCTTATTGCCGGCTTGAAGATTGCTAAGAACTGAACATCAAAGTATTGCAGATCTTAAGTGATTCCCAGCTTATTGTATGCCAAGTCAAGAAAGAGTTTCAAACTAAAGGAGGAAATCTGCCTGCTTACTTGTCAAAGGCCTGGGAGCTTGTTGATGATTTTGATCATTATACAATCAGCCATATACCTCGGGAAGAGAACATGAAGGTAAATTCTCTCGCAAAATATTCAAGCTCTAGCGAAGCTCAATTATTAGGATTGGTCCCTGTGGAAGTCTTGTCAGCTCCAAGTACTAATGAGATGGATATTGACTGGATCATGGCTGTATCTCAAGAACATGAGTCGTGGATGACCCCTATCAAGGAATATCTACTCAATGGCTCCTTGCAAGAAAACTCAAAAGAGCGCCAGAAGCTATTAAGAAAAGCCCCAAGATATGTAATTCAAGACGGCCATTTGTACAGACGAGGATTCTCGATGCCATTACTCCGATGTGTAACCAAAGAAGAGGCTAAGACAATTTTAGCTGAGGTGCACGGAGGAAAGTGTGGGGATCATTCAGGTGGCCAAACTCTTGCAAAGAAAATTCTCCGCTATGGGTATTTTTGGCCAGATAATAATCGAGATGCTGCTAGCTACTCCCAAAAGTGTGACAGATGCCAGAGATTTGCAAAAATCCCAAGAGCACCTTCCACCGTGCTAACACAGATGGTCAGTCCATGGCCATTCGCCATTTAGGGGATAGAACTCATTGGGCCTTTGCCGATTGCCAAGTCCGGAATCTAATACGCTATTGTTGCTGTTGATTATTTCACGAAATGGGCTGAAGCTGAACCATTGGCTACTATTACCTCTAAAAAGATGATAAACTTTGTGACTAAAAATATCATTAGCATGTATGGTGTGCCTCAGAAGATAATCACAGACAATGGTATCCAATTCGAAAGCGTGGAATTCCAGGACTTTTGCAGGCGGTTCAAGATTCGAAAAAGCTTCTCAGCAGTGGCTCATCTGCCGGCAAACAGGCAAGTGGAAGAAGTGAACAAAATTATCAAATCAACCATTAAAAAACAGCTGGAAACATCAAAAGCTGGTTGGGTCGATAAGCTGCCACTAACACTATGGGCATATAGAACTGCCCACAAAACTACGACTGGGCACACTCCATTCTCATTAGCATATGGATCAGAAGCAAAGATTCCCGTGGAAATAGAGGTCCCCTCACACAGGAGAATTCATTTCAACCAAGCTAAAAATGAAAAGCTGCAACTTGAAGCACTTGACTTGCTTGATGAAAGAAGGAAAGAAGCTGAGCTCAGAGTTGCAGCTCATCAGCGAAGGATAGCCAGGCACTTCAATTCTAAAGTTCGCCAGCGCAGCTTTGAAATTTGGGATCTAGTCTTGAAAAGGGTCATGACAGCAACAGGAGTGTTTGGGCCAAACTGGTAAGGGCCATACGTCATTGGAAAAAAACTTCTTGATGGCACTTTCAAGCTCACAACTGTCGAAGGAGATCCAATTCCAAGAGCCTGGAACAGCAATCACTTGCGTCCATATTCTACTTAGAAGCTATGCTTAAGTTTGTAAAATGATTGTGGATGTATCATTCTTGCATTGTAAACCATTGTAAAATCAATGTGAATCAACAATAAGAACTATAAAGTGGATGTAGGCCTGGCCGAACCACTATAAATCTTGTGTTCTCTACTACTATAAAATGCTTGTCTCATTTCGATGTGCGAATATCTTAAATATGTTGCTAAAATGTCGATTTAATATTGCAGGCTATCAAAGCAAAGCTTACCTTTTCAACACATCACAAGGCCAAGCGATTCCCACAAATCACTCAACAAACAAATGTCAAGCAAAAAAAAAATTCCAGGTTCAATTCCTATATAAGAAGTACTTCTCACAAACAATTGGTGATTCCACCGAAGGGGCACCTTCCTAAAGTGAAGATTCCAGGCCCTTGCTAACTGATTGCGATCGTTTGTGCAAACAGACATCCGGTTAAGTAGCTTGCGTCTGCCCCGTGGATTCACTTAACAATGAAGTACACTTCTGTGGAAGAATCAAACAACCTGCAAAAGAAAGGAACATGTACGTAGGAGTGATAACGAGGAATCGCTAAGGAACAGATGGTGAAAAGGCATGGGCAAGCAGTCAAAAACAGCCAAAATGGAATCTTGTCTCTCAACAAAAAGGTTGGTGGAACCACCGAAGGGACACCTTCCCAAAGTGAAGACACCAGGCCCTTGCTAGTTAATTGTGATCGTTTGTGCAAACAAACATCCAATTAGGTGGCTTGCGTCCGCCCCGTGGATCCATTTAACTGTGAGAAATGACTTTCAGACAAAACAAATAAAGCCCTCTTCGGAGGCACACTTCAAAGCCCTCTTCGGAGGCACACTTCAAAGCCCTCTTTGGAGGCACACTTCTACTCTCATGGGAAGATCAATTTCTCCAAAATGAGAACATTCTTCCCCAAAAAAATTGAAGTGCCAAGTAAAGCCCTCTAACGAGGCACGCCAAAAAATGAAATGTTTTTCTCAAACAAAAAGGTTGGTGGTACCACCGAAGGGGCACCTTCCCAAAGTGAAGGCACCGGGCCCTTGCTAGTTAATTGCAATCGTTTGTGCAAACAAACATTCAATTAGGTGGCTTGCGTCTGCCCCGTGGATCCATTTAACTGTGAGAAATAACTTTCAGGAAAACAAATAAAGCCCTCTTCCGAGGCACACTTCTACTCTCATGGGAACATTCTTCCTCAAAAAAGTTGAAGTGCCAAATAAAGCCCTCTTCGGAGGCACACTTCTACTCTCATGGGAACATTCTTCCCCAAAAAAGTTGAAGTGCCAAATAAAGCCCTCTTCGGAGGCACACTTCCACAAGTTGAAGTGCCAAATAAAGCCCTCTAACGAGGCACGCCCAAAAAAGAAATGCTATCTCTTGAAAAAGTCGCCGATGGAACCATCGAAGGGGAACCTTCTCAAAAAGAAGGTTCTAGGCCGCAGTTAACTGCTCGCGATCGTTTGTGCAAACCAAATATCCGATAAAGAAGCTGACGCCTGTCCTGTGGGCCCATTTAGCGATGAGATATAACTTTCTGGCAAACAAATCAAAGCCCTCTACGGAGGCCCGCTTCACCGCATAGGGGAATCCACTTTTCAAAAATAAAAGTGACCATCTCCGAAAGTTGAAGTGTAAAAAAAAAAGAAAAGAAAACTTCTCCGATACAAAGCACACTCTACTAAAGTAGAATAATATTTCCTCAAAACGAAAGAATTATTCTCTAGAATAAGAGTACAAGTCTTTTCAAAATGGAGAATATTGCAATAAGCCATGGTATGGGGGCAATATAGCTACATTAATAAAAACAATGCTCAAACAGCATACCACGAGCTCACTACAGTTTCATACAAAGAGAATAAAGAAACTTGTGCGAAAATAAGGAACAAATGCATTCACAAATACAGAAAAAAGATTGTACAAGTAAAAAGAGTCATTTTATTCCATACTATAATTTTTTTTTACACATGTGCAGGTTTCAAAAAGCGGGGGCCGGTACCCGCACAATCTCCGGTCGATACAAATCTTTAGGTACAAGCAAAAAGCAGAACAAGAAGGATAGAACCAAACTCATTTTTTCTTCTTCCCGCCGCCTTTGGAGCCCTCGCCTGGCCTAATGGTTAACTTCTTAAGTCGGCCTGAACTCTTCAGGGAAGAAGGAGAAAGAGGTGCAATTGGGTCCTCTTCTGCTTTCTCATCGCTAGCAGAAGCGTCCTTCTTTTTCTTTAAAATTCCACGCTTTCCCCTCTTCCTTGAAGAAGATTCGCTGCCCGGAGTGATCAGATCAATCAGCTTTGTATCATCAGCAGTAAATTTCTCCGGGGTCCTCTCACCCTCCTCAAGTTCTTCAGATTTCTGCTATTGTGAAGCGGCTGGGTCATCTAAGCCTTGAAGAGCTCCTATTTGTTCTTTTTGCGACCCCGATTAAGAAGCAGAAGCAGGAGTAACTTGAAGACGTGGAAGGGCAACAGCTGGAGGAGGCGAAGCCTGTACAACACTTGTTGTTTTCACTACAGAAGAAGAGAAGTTAAACATCAGTATTCCTCGCAAATAGAGGAGATGGTGGCACGTCGAGGCTTAAGTAAAAAGCAAGAAGTTCATCAAGCTCGTGTGAAGCAAACGAGTAGTCCACTTGAGCCGGATCAGAATTGAAGTTACCTGGAGAGCTTGGCTTTATCACGTCAATTTCAAAATCTTGGGCTTCGGTGCTTTCTTGGGCCTCATCTTCGGCATGAGCAGTTTTAGCTTCGATTTCGGCTTTAGCAGGAGGCAGAGAGTGGGAACTGGAGCTAATAATATCAATGGCGACCGAAGACGAAGGACGGGTTGGGTCGGTCAAAGGTGCCTTCCCTGGACGCTCTCCTTCCGCTGCTTCGGCTCGCTGATTGGCAAGTTGTTCTTTCCCTCTGGCAAGGGCGTCACGACACTCATCATCCAAATAATGAGCCTCAAAATCCTCCTTAGTGTAGCCAGCATCTCTGAGCAATTCAACTGCTGCCTCACACACTTCAGCCAATGTAACCTCATACTTTGGGCCCAAAAAAGAAAGACTGCCATGCCCCAAGACGCTAAGAACATAAAACTCGAATAGAGTGGAGCTAATGTTGGCCTTAGTCGCCTCATGCGAGTGTTCAGCTGCTGCTTTTCCAGCAATGGCCTCGTCGTGCTCTTTTTCAGCCTTAGAAAGCTGGGCCTTTAACATTGTAATCTCCAAATCGTGGGAGCTAGTCTTTTCCCGCAGCTGAGTAGCATCTTTGCGGTAAATTTCTACGATTTTCTGCTACGCCTCAAGTTTAGCCTCAGCATCTCGTTGAGTAGCGTGGGCGTCTCTTACTTGCTTTTGGAGAACCTCTTCCTTTTGAGTATAAGAAGTGGAAGAGGTGGCAAGATCATCTTTAAGCTTCTTGACTTCAGCCTCAAGCTCCTCATTATAAGTGGTGATGCTCTTCATCTCCGTATCATGCTGATCAAGAACTTTTTGCCACTCAGACTTATCGCTTTCCATGGTCAGCATAGCCTCGAGATTTGCACGATTTACTCTTTGAAGCTCATCAACTAGTTTGTGCCATCCGAACATTCTCTCAATATCAAGCTTGACAGCGTCGAGATTTCTTAACATAGCCTGCTTATCAATTGGAACCAAGTCCAGATCGAAACGTACTCCTTTCAAACACCAATGCGGAAATCGGCTTTGGAGTACAGACGGAGGCTTCCCAACTTGATAATAAGGCCTATTAATGATTGATTGAATGTCAGCTTTTTAAGGGCAGGAGAGCTGGAAGGGATGTCTAAAGAGATAGAAGCAGCGGGCACTTGAGAAATTTCAGATGTAAACTTTTCGCTGAGCTTGGCTCGCTTGCTTGGATTTTCAGCTATATGACTCTTCCCCTTATCATCATGAGACTTTCTTTTATGGGAGTCATCATCCCTTTGGTAAGAGTCATGACGGTCGTCTCTTCTTCCATACCGCTCCTCATAAGCCTACCTTTCATGAGCTTTCCAAGCTGCTCTTTCCTCATCAGTCTCCCTAGGGGCAGGAAGATATCGCCTGGGATCATAAGAATCACGCCTCGCATAGCGTTGAAAGTCATCATAATATGAGCCGCTGCGTCCCATGGGAGAACCTAAAAGTGAAGAAGAGACAAATTTAGAAATCTTCAAAATAAAGAAGCTAAGTGCGCATAATTGCCAAAAATCCTAAGTGTGTGTGGCATGCGAACTATGCGCATCAAGCTACAAACCACTCTTTAGCTTAGGAGTGATGTCGGCTTTTGCAGTAGGAGTCAACTCTTGGGTTGATGGGATTGGTCGCAAGACGGATGTCGCTTCAATTAATGGAGAAACAAGCTTAGAAGTGGTGGTATCATCTTTAAAGAGCTCATGGGAAGTCACCATAAAATCGCTCAGCCCTCCAAAGATATCATCACCATCGTGCCCAACGGAATGGGTTGTATCAGTAGTGCCCTTTTTAGCACGTTCTACACTCTTCGAAACAGAACTTTCGTTCTCAGCTTCCTTATCAGCCTCTTTAGTAGCCTTCCCAGAATGTTGAGGAAATTCCTCTTCTTCAATAACTGGGGGAAGTTTAGATTTGCCAGATAACCCCACGCCATCAGTGGAACTGGAGCATTTCACTAATGAAGTCTCCACAATAGGTTCCTTCGATGCCGTTAACTCCTCTTTTTGGAGAGACCTAAAAGTTTGCGACCTAACACTCAACGACCTAGCGATTTAACTTCTCCAGCGACCTAGCGACCTAAAGCTCCTAGCGACCTAACATCACAGAGAATCTTAGCGACCTACTTCCTGATAGAGGCTAACGACCTATCTCCAGAAAGAGCCTAGCGACCTAACTTCTCCAACGACCTATCTCCAGAAAGAGTCTAGCGACCTAAAGATGGAACTGCTCAGCGACCTATCTCCAAAAAGAGCCTAGCGACCTAACTTCTCTAACGATCTATCTCCAGAAAGAGTCCCGCGACCTAAGTACACAGCGATCTAACAACTCAGCAAGCTTTGAAAATAACCCGCACGCACATCACCTCTCCCTTTAGGTCGCACGCGACCTACGACCTATCTTAGGTCGCTCACGACCCATAACTTAGCAACTCATTCAGACAGAACAAATACAAAACTGCTAAGTCACAAACCATGCCCACTAGGTCGCCAACGACCTATGACCTACCTTAACCCGTTCACGACCTATGACTTGTCAATATGATCAAATGGTCAAGTGCAACTGTTAAGTCATAAAACGTGCCTACTAGCTCGCCCACGACCTACCACCTACCACTAGGTCGTTCACGACCTACGACCTAACTCCGAACTCTCCCTATAAATACCCCACCTACTCCAACTTGAAAAGGACTTTGGGATCATTCTCTGGAGCCCCTATACTTTGCTGCTTTCTCGACTCAACCAACACTTCAAACACCGAAGACACTTCAACGAACTTCAAGAGAAGATCGAAGACATCCGACATGGATTCAAAGAGCTCTCTTGCATCAAAGTTCTAGCTACTTGTCTCAAGTTTGTCGTAATCAAATTGTAATCGAAGAATTGTTGTAAAGATTGTAATTGAATCAGCAATAAAGAAGATAAAGTGGACGTAGGCTTAATTTCGAGCCGAACCACTATAAAACCGCTGTCTCTTTACTTTTCTGCTTATTTCTGTTCCCGTACCAACGGGTGGTGCTTTCACATAACTCATACACACACCGGGGTATTACCGTCGATTTTCAACATTAACATTTTGGTGCTTTCACTGAGAACCCAACTCAGGGATATTTTCACCATTGCTTCGCAAAGACTTGTTGAAAGGATCTCCTTAAAAACCAGAAGTCTGTCTGAGATCATGACTCCTGGAAGAAAGAGTAGATCTACGAAGTCCGAAAATGCTAATGATAGGGCTGCTTCTTCTCCAGCGCCGAATCAGGAGACTCCTACTGTTGGAGTCACAAGGGCCGAACTTGATGATGTGGTTTCTGGACTATACCAACAAATGGAAACTCAAAATGCTATTATGATGGAAAGGTTGAACGCCCTGCTCAGGGCAAACCGACAACCAGAAAATGCTGAACCAACCTTTGCTGAACAAACTCATGATTCCCAAGACAAAGATATTCCTCAAAGAGCAGCTGGCTTCGCCGAAGGGGCACCTCCCCAAGTTGGAGGATCAAGGCCGCAGCCGCCTCTTCGCGAACGTTTGTTCACACAAACTTGAGAAAAGGTGGCTGACGTCTGCCCGGCAAGGCCTCTGAATGATGAGGAATATCTATCAGGAATGGTTCGCCGGATTATGAAAGAAAGTATGCAAAGGAATGAAGACGAAAACGATTTGTGGTTTGCTCCAAGCTAGACTCCGTTCACTGAAAGAATCCTAAAAGCTGAATTTCCAAGAAAGTTCGTTCCTCCTACTATCCTAGCCTATCGAGGAACAAGTGACCCTAATCAGTTCTTGTATAAATATGACTGGCATATGATAATTGCCTCGGCAACAAATGAAATTAAATGTAGATATTTTCCTGTCTATTTGGAAGGAGTGGCTCTACTCTGGTTTACAAAGCTACCGGTCCGATCTGTGGATCAATTCTCTGATTTGATCCGTAAATTCAAAGATCAGTTCAGGTTGTATGCTACAAAGGCCAAGGACATGATGTCACTGTCCAGCCTAGAACAAGCTTCCGGCGAATCTATCAAATCCTTCTTGAATCGCTTTAACATAGCCTTGGCCGAGGTAGATAATGCTGAACCTCGTATGATCCTAACTTACTTGATGCTTGCCATTGATAAAACAAGTGAGTTCGGAAAATGGTTGAAGATGAAAGAATCGAATTCATTGGAAAATTTTTATAAGAAGGCTGATGAATTTATGCATCTGGAAAATCTTCCTACACCAGCAAAAGTGGTTGTTGCTGAAATTCAAAACAACAGCGTAGCTGAAACTCCTAACAAGAAAGAATCTGGTGGTCAGAAAAGGGAAAATAATGGTGGGAAAAAACAGAAAGACATGAAGAAACCACGCCGTTTTTCAGATTTTACCCCTTTGACAGAGACTCCAGAGAAGATCTTCTTCGCAACAAAGGATACCGTCAACTACCTAGAGCCACCTAAGATGAAGCTTGGAAAAAATTTCGTGCCTAAGGGAAGATTCTATCGGTTTCATAATCAGCCTGGCTATGACACCAATGAATTCCGCCATCTAAAGAACTTGATTGAAGAACTGGTTAGAGAGAATAAACTGCAACAGTATGTTAAGAGAAATTGAAGTGATCCTGTCTCATCTTCTCAGGGGCAACAACCTCCTGCTCGTCAATCTAGTTCGGGTGAAAAAGCCATGGTTCAAGAATCTGAAAGGCCTGTAATTAATGTAATCATAGGAGGTCCACATCCAGCAGGCAGAAGTTGGGGAGAAATGGAAAGATATGGTCATGCTCTGAGACACGCCCCAAAAGAGGAAACTGTCTTTGTTTTAGAAGATGCTGTGCCTTCGAAACAACAAAGAACTTGTCACGATGACATCATATTCAGAGCCAGAGATTCTATGGGAGTTGAAGCTCCTACCATGGATCCGTTGGTAATAACCGCTGGTATCGGACCAGCTATTGTGAGAAGAGTGCTTGTTGATTGCGGCGCTTCTTGCAATATCCTCTTCAAGAAGACCTTTGACCAAATGAAGATTCCGATGGCTGATGTTCGAGCTTCTTCACACAAGATTGTTGGGTTCACTGGGGAACCGAAACAACCCATCGGAACCGTTGACTTATTTGTAGAACTTGGTGAAGGAGAGAGAAAAGTGGTCCGTAAGCAAACATTTGTTATTGTTGATGAATTTTCTGCTTATAACGCCTTCTTGGGACGTCCAACTCTTGCTGCATTCAAAGCTATTCTCGCCCCATGGTGCCTAAAACCATGAAATTCCCCACTGACAATAGTGTTGGTGTTTTGAAAGGAGATCAGGGTGCTGGGCGCGAGTGTTATCTCACAGAGTTGCGGGAGGCAAAGAAGAGAGAAATGGGGAAAGGTGCGGCAGCTCCGCTCCGCATCAAAGAACCCACCTTGTAGCAAGTACGGGGTGGACCCTACACTAGAGAGCACAGTGGTGCACGAAAAGAAATCGATCCCAGAAAAACCAGTGCAGGAGAGAATAGAGTGGTGCCGGTGGAGGTAACGGTACCAATATCTGTTGACCAGAAGGACCCAAACAAGGTGCTAAATGTAGGTTCACAACTTAGTGTGACGGTTCAAAATATGCTGATATCATTCTTGAAAGTAAATCTGGACATATTCGCTTGGAGTCATGTTGACATGTGTGGAATATCTCCAGAAATTGCGGTGCATGCCTTAAATATTGATCCGAAGTTCACACCCGTGAAACAGAAAAGAAGAACCCAAGGTCCTGAAAGGTCAACAACACTGAAAGAAGAAGTAGATCGGCTCATGGAGAACGACTTCATCAAAGAATCCACTTATCCAAATTGGGTTTTTAATCCGGTGTTGGTTAAAAAAGCTAATGGAAAGTGGAGAGTATGCATCGATTTTTCAGACATGAACAAAGCATGTCCTAAAGATTGTTTTCCATTGCCCAGAATCGATCAGTTGGTGGATGGAACAGCCGGGCACGAATTATTATCTTTTATGGATGCTTACTCAGGATACAATCAAATCATGATGCATGAGCCGGATCAGGAGGACACGAGCTTCATCACCGATGTGGGTCTTTACTGCTACAAAGTTATGCCTTTTGGATTAAAAAATGCAGGGGCAACTTATTAGAGACTCGTGAATGCCATGTTCAAACCTCAACTTGGCAAGACTATGGAAGTATACGTCGATGATATGCTAGGGAAGTCAAAAAAGGTAGTAGACCACATGGACCATCTGGAAGAAATGTTCACAATCCTTCGAAAGTATGGAATGAAATTGAATCCTCTGAAATGTTCATTTGGAGTGGAGTCTGGAAAATTCTTAGGTTTCATTGTGAGTGCTAGGGGCATCGAAGCTAATCCTGCTCTGATCACTGCCTTAAGAGAAGTCAAACCCCCTAGAACAAAGAAAGAATTGCAAAGCCTCAACGGGAAAGTTGCTGCTCTGAGTCGATTTATTTCCAAGGCCACAGATAAATGCATTCCCTTCTTTGATGCTCTAAAGAAAGGAAAGAAGAATTTCGAATGGACTCCCGAGTGTCAAAAAGCTTTTGATCAGCTGATTCATCATATGGAAACGCCTCCAGTACTTTCTAAACCTGACAATGGTGAAGATCTATTCATATACTTAGCAGTTTCATCCCATGCTCTCAGTGCAGCGTTGGTACGAGAAGACGCAAAAGTTCAGCGTCCAGTTTATTACATCAGCAAAAGGTTCACTGGGGCAGAGATGAATTATTCAAAGTTAGAAAAGCTCGCCTATTGTCTATTGATCGCTTCCAGAAAGCTGAGGCCATATTTCCAGGCTTATCCTATTAAAATCCTCACTGATCAACCTCTTAAACAAGTCCTATTCCGCCCAGAAACTTCGGGTCGTCTTTTGAAATGGAATATTGAACTCAGTCAGTATGATATCACCTACCATCCCCCAAAAAGCAATTAATGGACAAGCTTTAGCAGACTTCATTGCAGAATGCACAGATAAAGGTGACAGTGAGGGAGAATTGACGACTGAGATTCCGATCCAATGGAAATTATATGTCGATGGTGCAAGAAACGACTACTGTTCCGGAGCCGGGGTCATTCTTGAAACCCCCGAAGGACGATCGTTATGTTATGCATTGAGATTAGAATTTCCTTCAACAAATAACGAAGCCGAATACGAAGCTCTTATTGCCGGTCTAAGGATTGCTAAAGAACTGAGCATCAAAGTTTTGCAGATCTTCAGTGATTCCCAACTAATTGTATGCCAAGTCAAGAAAGAGTTTCAGACTAAAGGAGGAAATCTGCCTACTTACTTGTCAAAAGCTTGTGAACTTCTCGATGATTTTGATCATTATACAATAAACCATATTCCCTAGGAAGAAAACATGAAGGCAGATTCTCTCACGAAATATTCAAGTTCTGGGGAAGCTCAATTATTGGGATTGGTCCTGGTAGAAGTCTAGACGGCTCCAAGTATTGATGAGATGGATATTGACTGGATCATGGCTGTATCTCAAGAACATGAATCATGGATGACTCCAATCAAGGAATATCTGCTCAACGGCTCCTTGCCAGAAAACTCAAAAGAACGTCAAAAGCTCCTAAGAAAAGCTCCAAGATATGTGATTCAAGGCGACCATCTGTACAGACGTGGATTCTCGATGCCATTTCTCCGATGTGTAACTAAAGAAGAGGCTAAAACAATCTTGACTGAGGTGCACGGAGGAGAATGTGGAGATCATTCAGGTGGTCAAACTCTTGCCAAGAAAATTCTTCGCTATGGTTATTTCTAGCCGGATATTAATCGAGATGCTGCTAGCTACTCCCGAAAGTGTGACAGATGCCAGAGATTTTCAAAAATCCCAAGAGCACCTTCTACCATGCTAACATAGATGGTCAGCCCATGGCCATTCGCAATTTGGGGAATAGATCTTATTGGGCCTATGCCGATTGCCAGATCCGGAATCAAATATGCCATCGTTGATGTTGATTATTTCACTAAATGGGCTGAAGCAGAACCATTAGCTACTATTACCTCTAAAAAGATGATAAATTTTGTAACAAAAAATATCATTTTGCAGGTATGGTGTGCCTCAGAAGATAATAACAGACAATGGTACTCAATTCGAAAGCGAAGAATTCCAGGAATTTTGCAGACGATTCAAAATCCGAAAAAGCTTCTCAGTAGTAGCTCATCCGCAGGCAAACGGGCAAGTGGAAGCAGTGAACAAAATCATCAAATCAACCATCAAAAAGCAACTAGAAAAAGCAAAGGGTGGTTGGGTTGATAAGCTACCACTAGCACTATGGGCATACAGAACTACCCACAAAACTACGACTGGGCACACTCCATTATCATTAGCATACATATCGGAAGCAATGATTCCAGTGGAAACAGAAGTCCCCTCACACAGGAGAGTTCATTTCAACCAAACTGAAAATGAAAAGCTGCATCTTGAAGCACTTGACTTACTTGATGAAAGAAGGAAGGAAGGAAGGTACTTCAATTCTAAAGTTCGCCAACGCATCTTTGAAATTGGAGATCTAGTCTTGAAAAGGCCCATGACAGCAACCGGAGTGTTTGGGCCAAACTGGGAAGGGCCGTATGTCATAGGCGAAAAACTTCTTGATGGAACTTTCAAACTCGCAACTGTTGAAGGAGATCCAATCCCGAGAGCCTGGAACAGCAATCACTTGCGTCCATATTTTACTTAGAAGCAATGCTTAAATTTGTAAAATGACTATTAATGTATAGTGCTTGTATTGTAAGCCATTGTAAAAGCAGTGCAAAGTGATAATAAAAACTATAAAGTGGATGTAGGCCCAATTCTTGGCCGAACCACTATAAATCTTGTGTCTTTTATTATTTTAAATCGCCTATCTTATTTCGATGTGCAAATATTTTAAGAGTGTTGCTAAAATATCGATTTAATATTGCAGGCAATCAAAGCAAAAATTACCTATCCAACGCGTCACAAACTCAACCATTCCCATAAATCACTCAATAAACAAATGTAAAGCCACAAAAATTCTAGATTTAATTCCTACAAACGGTTAATGATTCCACCAAAGGGGCACCTTCCCAAAAGGAAGGCACCAGACCCTTGCTAACTGACTGTGATCATTTGTACAAACAGACATCCGGTCAAGTGGCTTGCGTCTGCGCGTGGTTTCACTCGACCATGAAATACACTTTTCCGGAAAAAATCAAACAGCTTGTCAAAGAAAAGAATATAAACTTGAGAATGATAATGAGGAATCGCTTGGCAATAATGGATGCAGAGGCACGGATAAGCAGACAAAAAACAGCCAAAATGGAATCTTGTCTCTCACCCAAGAATGTTGGTGGGACCACCCAAGGGGGCACCTTCCCAACATAGAAGGTTCCAGGCCCTTGATTACTTGATTGCAATCATTTGTGCAAACGAACATCCAGTCGAGTAACTTGCGTCTGCCCCGTGGACTTACTTAACTGTGAGATGCAAACTTCCTAGCAAATTAAACGAAGACCTCTTCTTAAGCAAAAAATCGCTTCGGAGGCGCAAGCCCTCTTCGAAGGCACATAAACGAAGACCTTTTCGTAAGCAAAAAATTGCTTCGGAGGCACAAGCCCTCTTCGGAGGCACACTTCACCAAGCTTGAAGTGCCAAACCAAAGCCCTCTAACGAGGCACAAGCCCTTTTCGGAGGCACACAAACAAAGACCTTTTCGTAGGCAAAAAATTGCTTCGGAGGCACACTTCACCAAGATTGAAGTGCCAAACCAAAGCCCTCTAACGAGGCACAAGCCCTCTTCGGAGGCACAAAAACGAAGCCCTCTTCGGAGGCACAACTCTTCGGAGGAGCCCTCTCCCGAGGCATAACAAAAAAGCCCTTCACAAAGGCATATCAAACAAGGCCCTATAACGAGGCACGTCCAACAGATCAAAATATTCTTCAGAAGCTCGCTTCACTGCGTAGGGGAATCCACTTTTCAACAAATAAAAGTGATCATCCCCGAAAGTAGAAGTGTTCTCTAAAAAGAAAGAGAAAGAAAAACTTCTCCGATACAAAGCGTATTCTATTAAAAAGCAGAATAATGTTTCCTCAAAACGGAAGAATTATTCTCTAAAATAAGAGTACAAGTCTTTTCAGAATATTGCAGTACGCCGTGGTATGGGGGCATATAGCTATATTAATAAAAACAATTCTCAAACATCATACCACGAGCTCACTGCAATATCATATAAAGTAAATAAAGAAACTTATGCAAAAACAAGGAATAAATGCGTTCACACATATACTAACAAGAAATTGTATAAGTAAAAAGAACCATTTTATTCCATACTATGAAATTTTTGTACACATGCAGGTTTCAACAAGCGGAGGCCGGTATCCGCACAATCTCCGGTCAGTACATGCAAAAAGTAAAAAAGCAAAACGATAAGCATGAAGTCAGTTCATCACTCCTTCTTCCCGCTACCTTTGGAGCTCTTGCCCGGCTCGATGATTAATTTTTGAAGCCGACGTTGGCGGGTCGGGGAAGAAGGAGAAGGAGGTATAGCTGGGTCAACTTCCGCTTCCTCTCCAGTAGGAGAAGCGCTTTTCCTTCTCTTCTTCACAATTGCGCGCTTCCCCTTCTTTTTCGAAGAAGACTCACTGCCCGGAGTAAAAAACTAAGAAAGCTTTGTGTCGTCATCATAAGTTTGCTCCGGGGTCTTTTCGCCTTCTTCAAGTTCCCCAGTCTTCTACTCTTGCGAAGCAGGTGGATCGTCCATGCCTTGAAGGGCTCTTATTTGTTCTTCCTGTGATCCTGGCTGAGAAGCAGGAGTGATCTGAAGGGATGGAGGAGGAACAGCTGGAAGGGGAGAAGTTTCCGCAGTCTTCAGTGTTTCCGCTATAGAAGAAAAGAAGTTAAAACACCGAAAAAAGAGAAGATATTGGCTCATCAGGACTTAAGTAATAAGCGAGAAATTCATCAAACTCAGGTGAAGCAAGCAAGTAATCCGCTTGGCCTGGTTCGACGTTGAAGTTACCTGGAGAAGTCGGTTTAATCACTTCGATTTGGAAGTTTTCGGCTTCAGTCTCATCGTGGGTCTTCTCCTCAGCTTGAACAGTGGGAGGCTCGGTAGTTGCGGTTTTCACTTTGGCTTTTGTAGGAGGTGGAGAAAAAGAACTAGAGCCGATGTATCAGGGTTGACCAAAGCCGGAGGACGAGCGGGGTCAGTTAAAAGCGCTTTCTCTAAACGCTCTCCTCCTACTACTTCGGCTCGCTCCCTAGCAAGATGCTCTTTTCCCCTGGCAAGGGCGGTACGTGCCTCATCATCTAGATAGGTCGCCTCAAGATCCGCTTCTGCATAGCCACCACCTCCGAACATGTCAATTACCGCTTCCCATACTTCGGCCAAAGTAATTTCGTATGTCGGTCCCAAAAAAGGAGATGCTCCCGCGCCCCAAGATGCTATGGATGTAAAAATCAAATAATTAGAGCTAATTTTGGCCTTCGTCGCCTCGTGTGATTGCTCGGCCGCTTCTTTTCCGGCAATGGCTGCTTCTTTTCCAGCGACGACCTCATCGCGCTCTTTTTCAGTTTTTGACAGTTAAGCTCGCAACCGCATAATTTCCAAATCATGGGAACTTGCCTTCTCTCGTAGCTGGGCAATGTCGGTGCGATAGATTTCTGTCATCTTCTTTTCAGCTTCAAGTTAAGCCTCAGCATTCCGTTGAGCGGCATGAGCATCGCGAACTTGTTTTTGAAGTACTTCTTCCTTTTGAGTGTAGGAAGTAGTAGAAGTAACAAGCTCATTTTTGAGTTTTCCAACTTCAGCCTCAAGTCTCTCATTGTCCTCAGCAATGCTTGTCATTTTTGTATCGTGCTGCTTAAGAACTTTCTTCCATTCAGAATGATCGTTTTCCATAGTTAACATGGCTTCGAGATTCATATGATTAACCCTTTGAAGCTCGTCAACCAACTTCTGCCATCCGGACATTCTCTCAATGTCAAGCTTAACAGCATCGAGATTACTTAGCATGGCCTGCTTATCAATAGGAACCAAATCTAAGTCAAAGCGCACTCCTTTTAGACACAAATTTGGGAATCGGCTTTGAAGTGTAGGTGGAGCATCCTTGACTTGATATTGATGCCAGTTAATAATTGTCTGAATGTTAGTTCTCCCAAAAGCAGGAGAACCGGAGGGGATGTCAAGAGGGATAGAAGCAGTAGTCTTTTCAGAAATTGCAGATGCGTCACTAAGCTTGGTCCATTTGCTTGGATCGCCGGCGACGTGACTCTTCCCTTTGTCATCATAAGATTTTCTTTTATGAGAGGCATAATCTCTTTGGGATGAATCATGTCGTTCATCTCCTCTCTTGTGGCGCTCCACATAGTCCCGCCTTTCACGAGCTTTTCTAGCGGCTCTTTCTTCATCGGTTTCCCTATGGACAGAAAGATAGCGCTTGAAATCATAAGTGTCAGCTTCCATGGCGCTGGAAATTGTCATAGTACGAGCCACTTCGCCCCATCGAAGAATCTGAAAATGAAGAAGAAATATTATTTAGAAATCTCCAGGAAAAGGAAATTAAGTGCGAGTAAGTTCCAAAAATGCTAAGTGTGTGTGATGTGCAAACTATGCGCATCAAACTAAAAACCGCTCTTCGGCTTAGGAATGACATGAGATTTTGCGGCAGGAGTCAACTCTTGGGTTAATGAAAGCGGTCGTAAAGCGGATGTCGCTTCGATCGCAGGAGAGGCAACTTTAATGTTGGCGGTATCGTCTTTAAAGAGCTCGCGTGAAGTCATTCTTATTGAGAAGTCATTCTACACAAGGAACCGGACATTCAAATATGAAGGTGCACGTTTCCTAAAAGTGTGAAGTGTTTGCAAAGCTAGTAAAATGACAAGTAAATATAACTGGAATCAAATTAGTTGACATATGTCGATTATAGAGTTTCAGGACTTGTTATTTTAAGTCCAAGTACGATGTTGATGCAAACAAATCAGCTTTAGTTGATTATTTTAACTTTGCTTTAATACTTCACTTGAGTTTGTTGATTCACGGCATTTCATTCACAAAGTTCATTTAAGTTGATTATTCTTTATCGACTAATCTGTCATTCGATGTGGGGAGTCAATGGCAGTATATTCGACCTAGTTTTTTGCAAATGTTGTATTTAACAGGTTGTCGCTTTAAAAGTTAGTATAATATATAAAGAAGTACAAAAAAATCCAAGTTCAAACAGTCCAAGTGTTCAATCAAGTCCCTTCAGAATTTTGCAGGTCTTAGGTCGTTTAGCGACCTAGCATAGGTTGAGCTTCTGATGCAGCCCAGGATGGTGAAGTGTTAGGTTGCGTACGACCTAACGAATCCTTTAAGTCGTTACTGAAGAGTGATACCCAGAATGGTGAAGAGTTAGGTCGCGTACGACCTAACGAGGCCTTTAAGTCGCTCCAACGACTTAGTGAAGCTCGGCAACGACCTAGTGGAGACTCGCGAGTTAACAAGCTAAAGGGAAAGGCGCTCGAATGACCTACCGAGTTACGACCTAAGTTAGTTCGCATAAACGAATTACGACCTAAGATAGGTCGCTCCGATACTTCATTTGAAGACAGTCTCGACCTACGACCTAAGTTAGGTCGTGTGAACGACCTACGACCTAAGTTAGGTCGCGAGAAGCTTTAGGTCACCACTTGCTATGATTCGCTGAAGCTCATGCCGCTTGGACTTCTGGAAGACGCTGCCTTGTTTTTAGGTCGGTCAACTGTTAAGTCGTGAGGTTTTAGATCGTGATATTTTTTTTTAGGTCGTGATGTTTAAGTCGTGGACGACCTATATGTTGTGTTGTAAATATGGAGTTGTAATATGTTGTATTGTTTTTCTTTGTGCTGTTGATAAGTCGTTGTCGACCTTAGTTAAGTCGTAGGTCGCGTGTCTTGTTTTGGGTCGTAAATCAGTGATGTTTGTTAGATCGTGGCCGACCTAAGTGTTGTATGGAATTGTGTGTGTCGATTTGTAAAGCTATAAATAGTGGCGTTGGGTCATTTGTAATGGTTTAGTTGATTTGAATGAAAACTTTTGTTTTTTAGCTTTGTGCTTTCAATTAAATTGGTAGTTGAGTGTGATCTCCTATCTCCATTTCGGTTAATCGAGTGCGCTCGATTCAACGACTGCTGGAGCCAATTTATTCGAAGAGTTTGGGGAGTAATTGAAGTTGTACCTCATTTGGTATCAGAGCTAGACTTAGCCAATCATAGCTAAGCCGAGTCTTGGAGCCAATTCTTTTGAAGAGTTAAAGCCGAGCAAGTGAAGGCCGTGTATCATCTTTAAAGTTCAAGCCGAGAATTGAAGTATTTGCGAAGTTTCAAACCATGCCACCGAGAAGAGCTAATCGTCACCAAAATGTTGAAGATTTGTATAAGCGAGAGGATGTTGAACAAATGGAACAACGCATAAGTAACAAATTCAATGAGAAGTTGGATGAAGGTACTGGGAGATTAGAGAAGCTCATGATGGATATGAATCAACTCCGAAGAAGAACATCGCCAATTTCAAACCAAGGTGGAAACAGGGTTTCGCCATCGGTTTCGGGAGGAAGGAGAATATCGCCACAATCTCATCAAGGAAGAAGAAGTCATAGGGAGTTCGAAGATGAACCATATCGAGATGATGAAAGACAAAGTAGAAGGAATATGCATGATCACAGAGATGTGGATGGACGGGATCGTTATCGAAGTACATCTGTTATTGATGAAGATGGTGATAGAGGAAGTTTTCATTATCGAGATCATGGCCAAGGACGAAATCGAGAACGAGATTTTGAGGATGATCATCGATGGGAGTCGGGGATGAAAACTGAAATTCCTGAATTCAAGGGTGGAATGCAAGCTGAGGAGTTTTTAGATTGGTTGTCTAATGTGGAGGAGATTTTTGACTTCAAGGAGGTTCCAGAACATCGTAGAGTGAAGTTGGTTGCTACAAGGTTGAGGGGTGGAGCTTTGGCGTGGTGGCAGCAAACCAAACTTACACGTGAAAGGATGGGAAAGTCAAAAATTGAATCTTGGGAGAAGATGAAGAAATTGATGAAAGCCACATTCTTACATTATAATTATCAATCACTTATGTATCAAAGGTTGCAGAACTTGAGGCAAGGAATGAAGACTGTTAATGACAATGCTGATGAATTTTATCAACTAATTACAAGGAACGACATCATGGAGACAGAGGAACAATTGACAACTAGATTTATTGGAGGGTTGAGAATGCAAATACAAGATATGGTGAACATGTTTGATCCCAGATCTGTCGCTGAAGCACATCAAAAAGCTCTAGCCTGGGAGAAACAAGGAAGGAGAGGTGGTGGTGTGTTTACAAATTCTAACAATCCTATGAAAGGGGCTAGTAGCAATGCGAATGTTTCGAAGGCTGTTGCAAAAACGGTTGTCAATGAAGTTGTTAAGACCGGGATCAATAGTGGTATTAAATGTTTCAATTGCCAGGAGATGGGTCACAAAAGCAATGAATGTACGAAGCCAAAGAAGCGAACGATGATTGCTGAGGCAGAAGAAGATGAGGTAGAAGCTGACTATTCTAATTCACTACATGATGAGGAGGAAGAGAATGTGTCGGGAGATGAAGGGTATTCATTGATGATGAAGAGGTCGTGTTTAACACCAAAGCAAGAGGAGGAAACTAGCTGGTTGAGGAGTAACATCTTTCAATCAACATGTACTATCTTGGGAAGGGTTTTTAAGTTTGTTATCGATGCAGGAAGCTGTGATAATATTATCTCTACAGAAGCTGTGAAGAAGTTATCAGTGAAGACAGAGAAGCATCCGAAACCTTACAAGTTAGCTTGGTTGAGGAAAGGTAGGGAGGTGAAAGTTGGGCGAAGAGCTTGTGTGAATTTTTCAATTGGGAAGAAATACAAAGATGAAATTAGGTGTGATGTTGTGGACATGGACGTATGTCATCTGTTGTTGGGGAGACCGTGGCAGTTTGATAGGGCTGTGAAACATGATGGACGTACTAACAGTTACAGTTTTATGTTTGAAGGAACTAAAATCACTTTAATGAAGCGACAACAAGGAGAAAGCAAATCGGAGGAGATTGAAGAGTTGAAAACTTTGTTATCATTGAAGGAGTTTGTTAAGGAGGTAGAAGAGGAGCCTGAAGTATTCTTGTTAACTGGACGAGAGAGTCATGAAGTGGTTGAGATTCCTGAAGAAGTAAAGCCAGTGCTGGGAGTGTTTGACGCTGTATTTCCTGAAGAGCTACCAACGGAGTTACCGCCGTTGAGAGACATTCAACATCAAATTGATATTGTTCCAGGTGCTGTGTTGCCACATAGACCATACTACAGAATGAGTCCAAAGGAACATGAGGAGTTGAGAAGGCAAGTGGAAGAGTTGCTTGAGCAGGGGCGTGTGCAGGAAAGTCTAAGTCCATGTGATGTGCCAGCATTGTTAGTACCGAAGAAGGATGGGACGTGGAGGATGTGCACTGATAGTCGAGCACTGAACAAGATTACTGTGAGATACAGATTTCCGATGCTGAGGCTTGATGATTTGTTGGATCAGTTGAGTGGGGCTACTATCTTTTCAAAGATTAATTTGAAAAGCGGATATCACCAAATTCGAATCAGACCAGGAGATGAATGGAAAACAGCATTCAAGACGAGAGAAGGATTGTATGAATGGCTGGTCATGCCATTTGGTTTGTCGAATGCACCGAGTACTTTCATGCGGGTGATGAATCAGATTTTTAGACCATTCATTGGAAAATTCGTCGTGGTGTATTTTGATGATATACTGATATATAGTGGATGTCCAGAAGAACACTTGCAACATCTGAGAGAAGTGCTGATGTTACTGCGACAGGAACAATTTTATGCTGCAATGAAGAAATGCGTGTTCATGACGCACAGTGTTTTATTTTTGGGATATGTTATATCGGTAGAAGGTATACAGATGGATCAGAATAAAGTTGAAGCAATCAGAAATTGGCCACAACCCAGGACGATTACAGAAGTTAGAAGCTTTTATGGTTTGGCGTCATTCTACCGAAGGTTCATTCCACACTTCAGTAGCGTGATGGCACCAGTTACTGATTGTATGAAAGGGAAGCAATTTTTACGGTCGGAGGAAGCAGGATTTGCGTTTGAAAGGATCAAGGAGCTTTTGACGACAGCACCGATTCTAGTGTTGCCGGATTTTAAATTATAGTTTGAATTACATACTGATGCATCAAAGGTTGGAATTGGAGGGGTGTTAAGTCAGAAGGGACGTCCTATTGCATATTTCAGTGAGAAGCTATCGGGAGCAAAGATGAGATATAGTACATATGATATGGAATTTTATTCTATCGTGCAAGCTATCAAACATTGGAGACATTATTTGTTTCATAAAGAATTTGTTTTATATACTGATCATAAGGCATTGAAGCATATGCAGGGACAGGACAAGATTGCTGCTAGGCATGCTTCATGGATTGCATACTTACAACAATTTACATTTGTGGTGAAGCATAAATCGGGAATTACGAATAGAGTGGCAGATGCATTGAGCAGAAGGAATCATGTGTTGACTACAATGAAGGTTGAAGTGACAGGGTTTGATGTGTTGCCAGAATTATTTGTCGATGATCCTTACTTTGCGAAGTTTGTTGATGAAGTCAAGGAGGGAAAGACGGATGAGTTTGTTATGGTGGATGGTTTTCTTTTTAAGGGAAATCGATTATGTATACCGGAGTGCAGCTTACGTATGAAGATTGTAAAGGAGTTGCATGAGGAAGGACATGTGGGCAGAGATCGTATTTTACAATTTATTTCTCAATCTTATTATTGGCCGTCGATGAAGCGAGAATTTGGAAAGTTTGTGGAGAGATGCCATATTTGCCAAGTTTCCAAGGGTACAACGACAAATGCGGGATTGTATATGCCGTTACCCATGCCGGTTAGACCATGGGTTTATATCAGTATGGATTTTGTTTTGGGATTACCGAGAACTCAGAGGGGAAATGATTCGATATATGTTGTAGTGGACATATTTTCAAAAATGGCACATTTCATCGCTTATAAGAAGACAGCTGATGTCATCCGTGTTGTCGAGTTATTCTTTAAAGAAGTATATCGCTTACATGGTTTACCAGAATCCATTGTTTCTGATCGAGATTCTAGATTTCTAAGTCATTTTTGGCTGAGTTTGTGGAAGATGGTGGGAACAAAGCTAAATTTCAGTAGTGCTTACCATCCGCAGTCCGATGGTCAGACTGAAGTTGTTAAAGGTCTTTGGGAAATTTATTGCGGTGCCTTGTTAAAGACAATCTGAAGAGTTGGGATGTGAAGTTATGTCAAGCAGAGTTTGCTCATAATCATGCTATAAAACGTAGTATGGGTTTCAGTCCATTTCAGATAGTGTATTCAAACTTACCAAAGGGGCCGTTGGATTTAACGGTAGTACCACAACCGAAGGAGACAATTAAGAAAGCTGTTGATTTTGTTGATGGATTGACGGAATGCCATAGAATCGTTCAAGAACGATTGGAGAACGCTAATGCAAATTATAAACGATCTGCGGATCTGAAGCGAAGAAGCATTCAATTTAATGAAGAAGATCTAGTATATGTTGTGCTAACAAAAGATCGTTTTCCAGTGGGAGCATACAATAAACTTAAAGCTCGAAAGATTGGTCCTGTAACGATCGTGAAACGGATCAATGAAAACGCTTACAAGTTGAAGCTGCCGGAGGATGTATACACTTATGATGCGTTTAATGTTAAACATCTTATACCGTATCATGAGAATGAGTTTGTTGTGGAAAAAGAGGGCGCAAATTCGAGGATGAATTTTTCTCGGCCAGGGGAGGATAATGCAGCCCAGGATCGTGAAGAGTTAGGTCGCGTACGACCTAACGAATCCTTTAAGTCGTTACTGAAGAGTGATATCCAGAATGGTGAAGAGTTAGGTCGCGTACGACCTAACGAGGCCTTTAAGTTGCTCCAACGACTTAGTGAAGCTCGGCAACGACCTAGTGGAGACTCGCGAGTTAACGAGCTAAAGGGAAAGGCGCTCGAACGACCTACCGAGTTACGACCTAAGTTAGGTCGCGTAAACGAGTTACGACCTAAGATAGGTCGCTCCGATACTTCATTTGAACACAGTCTCGAGCTACGACCTAAGTTAGGTCGTGTGAACGACCTACGACCTAAGTTAGGTCGCGAGAAGCTTTAGGTCGCCACTTGCTATGATTCGCTGAAGCTCATGCCGCCTGGACTTCTGGAAGACGCTGCCTTGTTTTTAGGTCGGTCAAGTGTTAAGTCGTGAGGTTTTAGATCGTGATAATTTTTTTTAGGTCGTGATGTTTAAGTCGTGGACGACCTATATGTTGTGTTGTAAATATGGAGTTGTAATATGTTGTATTGTTTTTCTTTGTGCTGTTGATAAGTCGCTACCGACCTTAGTTAAGTCGTAGGTCGCGTGTCTTGTTTTGGGTCGTAAGTCAGTGATGTTTGTTAGGTCGTGGCCGACCTAGGTGTTGTACGGAATTGTGTGTGTCGAGTTGTAAAGCTATAAATAGCGGTGTTGGGTCATTTGTAATGGTTTAGTTGATTTGAATGAAAACTTTTGTTTGTTAGCTTTGTGCTTTCAATTAAATTGGTAGTTGAGTGTGATCTCCTATCTCCACTTTCGGTTAATCGAGTGCGCTCGATTCAACGACTGCTGAAGCCGATTCACGGTATCTAGTGCTCTAGATCAACGTACGAAGAATCGTAGATCTTTAAACACGGTATAGTGCACTATCAACGTGTTTGGGATAGCTAGAATTCGGTATCTTCGGATTAATGAATTTGGGTCATTCAGTATACTTCATTCCATCAATTGCTACTTTCACAGAATCATCATTTTGTTAATCCGCTACTACATCAGCTTCCTTAGGTCGCACTGTGCAAGTCAAAGGGATCAAGGCAATTCAAATTCGTCCAAGTGTTAACTCGGCCACAACCTAAAGCCTATGTCACAAAGAATTAGGTCGTTAATTTGTTAAGTTGTTCAGCTGTCATTCGAACAGGTTAGCTCGCAAGGAAGTTAGGTCGTGCAATTCACGTCCAAGCTGCTAAGTCATAGGTCGTTCGAATCCCAGTGCGACCTAAAACTTAATTCGTAAATTCGAAGGATACTTAGGTCGTGAGAGTTCTTAGGTCAATTGGTTCGTTAGGTCGGCCAGTTTTTTAAGTCGCTCAGATATACTAAAACCCTAACTTCCTCTCCTCGCAATAGCTCATCATCTCGTTAAACTTTGACCCGATAACCCATTATCGTCTATACAAGGAAATCCACCACTCTCTCAGTATTTTCTCTACACCATCAAATCGCCCAAGACGAATTCAAATCATCTCAGATCCATTGTAAATCCAACACATAACTGAGCTCTCGTGAATCACAACGGTATAGCTAATGGCGATTGGAAATAAATCGCAGCATGACTCAAGAGTGTAAAGTGACGTATGAAGTCAGATTGGGGTCAGAGGATAGGGATTCACAATTTAGTGGCGATCATGGTTGGATAAAGATTGAATTCACTTACGTAATATGTTGGTAAAGATGGATTGACGAATGAATAATTCGAGCTTGACTTTGAAAGCTTGGAGGATCTTCAATGGCGGTTTTGAAAGTTAGAGCAGGTAAAGAGGAAGAAGCGACCTAACAGTTTATATATGGGGCAACGAGAAGAAGGCGAATAGGCACGCGAGTTAGGACAGGTCTTAGGTTGCTCACGACCTAGCAGAGTTAGATCGAAGCACACAACCTATGACATAGGCCTGCACTTCGAGTGGCAAATGTTAAGTCCTCTTTTTGGAGCGACCTAAAAGTTTGCGACCTAACACTCAGCGACCTAGCGATTTAACTTCTCCAGCGACCTAGCGACCTAACATCATAGAGAATCTTAGCGACCTACTTCCTGATAGAGGCTAACGACCTATCTCCAGAAAGAGCCTAGCGACCTAACTTCTCCAACGACCTATCTCCAGAAAGAGTCTAGCGACTTAAAGATGGAACTGCTCAGCGACCTATCTCCAAAAAGAGCCTAGCGACCTAACTTCTCTAACGATCTATCTCCAGAAAGAGTCTAGCGACCTAAAGATGGAACAGCTCCAACGACCAAAGTACACAGCGATCTAACAACTAAGCAGGCTTTGAAGATAACCCGCACACACATCACCTCTCCCTTTAGGTCGCACGCTACCTATGACCTATCTTAGCTCGCTCACGACCCATAACTTAGTAACTCATTCAGACAGAACAAATACAAAACTGCTAAGTCATAAACCATGCCCACTAGGTCGCCAATGACCTATGACCTACCTTAACCCGTTCACGACCTATGACTTGTCAATATGATCAAATGGTCAAGTGCAACTGTTAAGTCATAAAACGTGCCTACTAGCTCGCCCACGACCTACCACCTACCCCTAGGTCGTTCACGACCTACGACCTAACTCTGAACTCTCCCTATAAATACCCCACCTACTCCAACTTGAAAAGGACTTTGGGATCATTCTCTGGAGCGCCTATACTCTGCTGCTTTCTTGACTCAACCAACACTTCAAACACCGAAGACACTTCAACGAACTTCAAGAGAAGATCGAAGACATCTGACATGGATTCAAAGAGCTGTCTTGCATCAAAGTTCTAGCTACTTGTCTCAAGTTTGTCGTAATCAAATTGTAATCGAAGAATTGTTGTAAAGATTGTAATTGCATCAGTAATAAAGAAGACAAAGTGGACGTAGGCTTAATTTCGAGCCAAACCACTATAAAACCGCTGTCTCTTTACTTTTCTGCTATTTTCTGCTTATTTCTGTTCCCGTACCAACGGGTGGTGCTTTCACATAACTCATACACACATCGGGGTGTTAGCGTCGATTTTTAGCGTTAACAAATGCGAATTCTTCTGCGGGGGCTGGGGCATTTGACGCTTCTGCTTGAGAGCTGGGGGCATCACGGGATTGGATGGATTGAGAAGAGTGAAGGAGTCCGAATTGGTGCAAAAATTCGTTCCTCTGTAGAAACTTAATACTTCTCTCATTGGCAGCTACGGCACTCAACCTCTCGAAAGTCGGTTTGTGACTAGAATCTTTAGAGGGAGGAGGAAGAGCTGCAAAAGTGAAAAATGAAGTTAGCACTTAACAACTCGAATTTTGAAAAGCTCATAAATGAAGTAAACGGAGATAGGTAGTCTTACTTCCTACTCTCTAGATGCCGTAGAATCCCGGGGGGCAACGGACATAGAAGAATTGGTTTAAAAACCCGTGAGCGCTCTCGGGCAGATCCGTAATTAACTTGTGGTTTCTTGCGCTCCTTAGGAGAGTAATAGAAGGGTGATCTTTGTTCTTCCCAAATGAACACAGGTAGCAGATCTCCTCGAAGCTTGGGAGGCGGTCAAGCGTTCTCCTAAATAGTACGCAGAACCCCATCAAAATGGCATAGCCATTAGGGTGCAACTGGAATGGAGAAATAGTTAATTGGAGGAGAAGTGTTCTAAGAAAGTCGTTGAATGGGGGAATAGCTCCATTCAGGCACATTTGATGATTGACTGCAATGAAGCTATGTGGCGGCCTATCGGCAGTGTCGTTTACCCCTGGGAGCAGAGCATCTGCTTCAGCAATGCCAAATTGAATACATAGCTGGTTGAAGGTCCGTTGGTTCAATGAATTTGGAACTCTTTCCGGAGGATTATCCATAGGGTCAGCAATTGGGAAAACTTCATCGGTCCGATCTACTATCTCTTCTTCTACTTGTTGAGAAGCCATTCTACAGAAGGAACTGGATATTCAAATATGAAGGTGCACGTTTCCTAAAAGCGTGTGAAGCATTGTGCAAAGCTAATAAAATAGCAAGTAAATAAAGTAAAACTTGAAATAATACTGGTTGGCGCACGTCAAATCAGGAAGATTCAAGGCTTGTTATTGGATCAAAATTAAGTGTAGTATGAATGCAGATAATATTTAGTGATAAGCAGTTATAACTGTATGAATTTTGCGTTGATGCTCCATTTAAGTCAGTTGATTCACAACATTTCACTTTTAATTAGATTCATATTATTTTACTTAAGTAAAATA
The DNA here is from genome assembly GCA_030737815.1 of Allium fistulosum. Taxonomy (NCBI): domain Eukaryota; kingdom Viridiplantae; phylum Streptophyta; class Magnoliopsida; order Asparagales; family Amaryllidaceae; genus Allium; species Allium fistulosum. Next base: position 412,186,538 of record CM060907.1, on the reverse strand, counting down.
TTTGCTCTTTGACCTAATCCATCACTCGATGTGGGTAGTCGATGATGAGTATATTCGTCCTAGTTTTCTGCAAACGTTGTATTTAATAGGTTGTTAGCTTAAAAGCCAATATAATCTTTGAAAGAGTGCAACAAGTTCAAGCAGTTCATTCTGGCAGTTCAAGTTGGAAGTTCAATCAAGTTCTTGCAAATTTTACAAGTGTTAAAGTCCTGTTCATTCCTTAAGTCATAGGAACGACTTAAGTTAGCTCGAGACTCTTTAAATCGTCCAGATCATGTCCAAACAACCTAACATAGGTCGGGCTTCCCTATGTCACTCTGCTCGAGCTATGGAGTTCCCCAGTCATGTTCCTACGAGTTAAAGCTATGTTGCGGGATAAATTAGGTCGTGCTAATTCTTTAAGTCGTTCTGCTTTAAGACATATGCTATTCTGGCAAGTTAAGTTGTAGTCCCTTATGTCGTTCAGAGTTCAGATGTTAAGTCGTTAAGTCGTTCACCAAGCAAAGTCGCACGATTCATGTCCAAACTTCTAAGCCCTAGGTCGTTCAAGGCTCCTAAATCGAGCACTTCCTAACTCTCCTTAACTCGTTAACTTCTCTTCATTAAACAACTCGCCTAACTCACTAACCTGTTAACTCGTAACCCGATAACCCGTTAGCATCTCCACCATAAAATCCACCATCTCTCCACACCACCAGATCGTCCAAGACCAATTCAAATCGCCTCGGATCCATCATAAATCTGTTGCACTGCTGTTCTCTCACGAATTACAACGGCAATATGTCCAATAACGATCAAAAATCGATCGTAACATGACTCATGGTGAAATGCGGAACGTGATATCGGATTAGGGTCGGAAAATGGGGGATTCACGATTCGGTGATGGTCGTGGTTGTATAATGATCGGATTCACTTACGTTGTGTGATGGTGAAGATGATCGACGACTGGTTAGTTTGAATTCTTCTTCGAGAGCTCGGAAATTGTTCAATGGCGGGTTAGAGCGTTAGAGCAAATGAAGGGAAGAAGGAGTGACCTATGCGACTTATATACAGGGGCAGTGGAACACGAATCGGCACGAACGACCTAACTCTCTCATAAGTCACTCACGACTTAACGACTCAGGATGGCGCGAGTTAAGAGGTATCGAAGCACACGAACTAGCTCCTAGGCGTATACTTCGAGGGGCAAGTGTTAACCCTCTCTTATTGACGACTTAGCGACCTATACGACTCAACGACTTAAGGGAATAAGCGACTTAACTATCCAAGGAATAAGCGACTTAACGACTTAAGAAGCTCGAGCGACCTAACGGCCTAAAGAACAAAACAGACTCAATGTGGCACGACTCAACGACCTAAGGAACTCCAATGACCTAGTGACCTAAAAAAGTCCTGCGATTCAATAGGATAGCGACCTAACAATTCAATGAAGGCAGCGACCTAACAGGTTAACGACCTAACGAGCTAAGAAAGAGCGACCTAACGACCTAGCAAGCTCCAGAGTTAAGCCGTGTGCTCACTGCCTCTTCCTTTAGGTCGCTAACGACCTAAACTAACCGAGATAACTTATGAACTACATATGCTAAGTCGCTCACAACATATATCTCGTCCAAGATGGCTCCATTAAGTCGCCAACGACTTATGCTACCTCGAGATGGCTCTTAGGTCGCGCTTGACCTAAACCATGGCCGACCTAAGCCCAGTTTCTCCTATAAATACCCCGCCTACTCCGCACTTGAAGAGGGATGAATTTTTGGAACGCCAAGACTCTGCTATTTTCTCTACTTGCTCCAACACTTCAAAGGCAAAATACACTTCAAAGAACCTTCGGAAAAGATCAAGTTCATTCAACATGAATTCAAAGAGATTTTCTGCACCAAAGTTCTAACTACTTGTCTTAATTGTGTTGTAATCGGAGAATGATTGTGAAGTTTGTAATCAAATCAGTAGTAGAAGAGATTAAGTGGACGTAGGCTTGACTTTTGGCCGAACCAATATAAAAATTGTTGTCTCTTTAATGTTTTCTGCTAATTCTGCTTGTTTTTAGTTCCCGTACAATCGAGTGGTGCTTTCGCTATATCACAATTCACACCGGGGTGTTATCGTACATTTTTAGCGTTAACAAATATGAACTTAAGAGAAGGTAAACAAATAATAAATTACCATATCTTTGTAAATTGTTTCTAAAAAAATAAGAAATAAATTTGCAAAGGATGTTTTAAAATTTAGTTGTAGCATTCTAGGATAATTATAATTATAATGATCTTGTGTAAAAGAAGATATATTCGTATAAAATGATTATATGTTAAGTTAATGAAATTAATTATAAGATGAAAGTCTGCTTAAGAAAAGTTGAACGGAATTGATTGTGATAAAAGTAAATTTTATTAATATGAATTTGAGTTATAAAATAGATTATTTAAGTGAAGTTAATGATATCAATTAATGAAATGAACTAATAAGGTGAGTCAATGAATTAATATGAACTTAAGTTATGAAGTAATAATAAACATGAGTTGCATTTTAGAATTTTTTTATAATAAGGTTAAATGGTTTTATGAAATGGTTTATAAATGATATTAGTATTAAAGAAAATATACTAAGTGGTAATGAAATAAAATTTTACTTAAATAAGATTAAATGAAATCATTTTATAAAATGATTCATAAATGAATTGATATGAAATGTGATAAAAAAAAGTGAAACAATTAAAATTTGAATAAATTGAATGTAAATGAAATATATGTGAATAAATTGGAAGTAAACCAATTAAATGTTAATAAAAATTAAATGTTAATAAGAAATGAAGTATATAAATTAACTATGAACATTGGATAATGTAAATTGATGTAGTTATGAATTAATTGGATGAATATTAATTGTTGAATGTTTTCTTTTATTGCAAATAATTGTTATAATCGCTTTTTGCTGCATTTAATTGTTATGGTTGTGTATTAGTGCTTGCGTACGATTTGGAATCAAAATTCATGTTATATAGTTCTAATAAACTCATACATGCTTTCTATAACTTTTATATGCAACTAATATTCTAATTTGGGTTGAAATTGGTACATACGAAGACCATTTGGAGGTATACGCGGTTTGATTTGCTTTTTCTTGCTTAGTATGAGTGGACTCGCTCGTATTATTAATCATAAGGTACATATCTCGTATTACATACCGCACTTTTATAATTTCCCTACGGGATGTCTCATCATTAAGATGAGATTTATATTTGGTATATTTGTATTATAAATTTTTTAGATCGAGCCACGCAAAGGAGATGCTGCCGAAATTTTACGTAAATCCGGGTGTTAGAATAATTTTGATATTATAAATTTTTTTATAACTTGTTTTATAAATAAGTTGTAATTTTCGTAAAGCTGATATCAGAGTGGCGTAGTGGAAGCATGGTAAAGGTTTGTAAATAAGATTTTAATGTTTTATAAGTTAATTATTTTAAGTAAAATATATCAAATGTTAAATTCCATACTTAACCCTTTTCGAGGGTGAAAAGTTTTGAGTGGGGGAGATTGTAGAGACCCGTATTTTTATCTATTTTAAATTATTAAATTTAATATGATTATAAAATTAAAAATAGTTAGAAATAAAAATTCAATGATTTATTAATGTAGTTTATTGAATATGGACTTGAATAAAATTTTCAAATAACCAATTTCGATGATTTAGGCAATAACAAGTATATAATGAAATTTAATATATTGAATGTGTTTATAATCAAGAGCTGGGATTGAATAATATATGTTGAATTACTGTAAAATGGAAGTGGTTGTTTTATTATTTGAATTCGTTTTAAATTTCAAATTTTATAAGTTAAATAACTTATATTTCAAATATACCGATTTATTGGATAATTAAATTGTTTAAATTTAATATTGGAAATTATTTAAATAATTGAATCCTGAATTTAATATGAATGAAAATGATTTTAAAAGTTGATTTATACTTTATTTAAACTAGAATGATGATAGTAAACTTAAAAAATTGAATTTATAAGTAATTAAATTGGTTTTGGAAATTTCTCGTTTTAATTAACGGGTAAAAATAGTCTTTTTGGGCACTATCTCGGAGTTCGACGAAACCTGTTTCATCGGGTTTGTAATAGTGAACTATTATAGGATTTCAAGTTTCGTAGCAATCAGACTTATCGTTTGGCCATGCGATCTTGAAACGCGTAGAAATTAATTAAAGCAATTTTGATAAAATAATTATATTTTGAAATGCTATCTTCTGAATATGATGGAATTAGCTCCCGAGACTATTTCCATTATGTTCGAAATAGGGGTATAAAATATAGAACACCAAGTGGCATGCCTCGTTTGGAGTTCGAAAAATTTATGTGTGAATAGTGTCGAAAATTATATAACAAATCATGGTTTATCTTCATTCGTGCAAACCAATGCCTTAATCGTTCAGCCGCTTTCGTTTATATCATTTGATGGCCGACATTCACTCATCTTCTTCCTTCCTTTTCTCCTTATCCTCTCAACAAAATCAAATGCCACTGAAAGGGAAAGTGTAAATCTCATTGTGATCTACAAGTTGTATCGTTGGAACGAGGCGTTACGCTACGAAATCGCCAGAATCTGGCTCCGAAGTTCGTGCGTTTTTAGGTTTTCATTGATAATGGTGGCTCTGGTGGCTAGCCCGACGTCGCTGGTAAATGTGGTTAGGGAGGCATTCGCGGCGGCGGCTCGGTGATGTAGGCGTTCGTCGGTTGGGCAATTGAAAAAAAAAAGAGCGAACGAGTAAAAGACGCGATTTGGAAAGGAACGAAGCGCATGCCTGGAACGATGAACAGTGTGTAGTGATTAGGTTAATTTTTAGTTTTATTATTATTATTATGTTAATTAAATCTTATTTATGTCTTATATTAATTAATTCATAACTTTCCATGCAAGGTCCGATTGGGTTGCATTAGATTCGTATCGACGTCGTCTACGACTAGGAGTGGAATTGTTATTTATTTGAAGCTCAAAAATTTTCAGTCTTAAATAAAGGTGAATGTTTAAACCACTCACGAATTACTAAAATATTTTTGTGTTAGCGTTAACAAGAAATCTTGTCAACACCCCAAAGTAGAGTTAAAGGACAAGGCAATTCCTTTTGGCTTCCTTTAGATCAGTTGAGGAGAATAGAATGTCTTTATTCACTTTGGTAACCTTCCGAACAAGTTACTATAGTAAAAACTTTTTCAGATCAACCTTTTGACCCAGTCGAAACGGTCAGTTTCTTTTCTTATTAGCTTTTCGATCTTGCTGAGATAGTATGATTTTCCCTTCGAAAGCTCTCCTTTCGAAGTGGTTGCAGAACCGAAAAGGATAGCTTTAGGAATCACTGGGTAAGGATTGACATAGTGGGTTTCGACCCTGACGAAGGCTTAAGTTGTTGAGTGGCTAGGGTTGTGGTCAAGAATCTGAGATAGAAGTTTCGACCCTGTTGAAAGTTGTAGCCTTACTATCTTGTGTTTGGATTGGAAATCACAAGTTAAAGTGATTTCGAATTAGGTTTCGACCCTGTTGAAAGTTAAAATCTTTGGAAAAGTGACACGGGACCTATAGTTGATATTGCTTGAGAATGCAAGGGTTTCGATTTGGTCGGAATTGGCCTTTTGATACAGTCGATACCTGTAACACAAGGTTACACCTGATAAAAGCTTGAGAAAACAGTTAAGTAACTAGAAATATTGTAGACTTCAATTTATCAATACAAAGAAGATTTTGTTGATCGATTTCCCTAATTCAATTTACAAATTAGGGTTTTACAAATCTTAGAATAAAGAAAGTACAAGTTTAGAATGACTGGGTTTGGATCCACAAAACCAAACCCCTTGGGTTTTATTTATAGACGCGGGTCAGCACCTTTTGACTCCAATGCTTTTAACCTAGTCGAAAGGTAGCTGCCGTATTGACTTTAGTATGCTTCCTCCTTTGTTGAAAGGAACAGTTGCACTTTTCTTCTCATTGTTGCTTTGTAAGAGCCTTCAACTCTGTCGATAGGCTTTATTAAGTGGTTTCGAAGGTGTTGAAAAGCTAATGGTTTCGATGCCATTAGTTGCTCCTGAACTCTTGCATGTGACTTGATGTGGAACCTCCCTGGATAATAAGGGCTTCGACCGGTTCAAAAGGCTTGGTCTAGCTTTCGAAAGGGTTGTTCATGCCAGTACTTGCTTACGAGTGGTTTGAGTGAAGGCGAAACCTTTGGCTTTGAAAGTTTTGGAGTGTGCATGAAGAATTATCCTTCAATGTCTTCGAAAGGTGTTGCTTTGGTCCATTTGAAAGGTCTTCATGCATATGGAATCACTTGCTTGGAAAGGTGGTCACTTAAGGCGGAAGGTGCTTTCGACCCCTTCGACCGCTTCAAAAGGTAGAGAATCTTTCGGATCTTGACTGCATTATCCTTTTGAATCTTTCGAAGGGTTCTTAAGCTTTTGTTCTTTGGCTGTAGCATCCCTTCGACTCCTTCGAAAGGTCAAGTTGGAGCCTTTTTCCCCTTGTTCTCTTTGTCTTCTGTTCATACTAGTTTCGACTAAGTCGATAAGTATTTTAGGTAGTAACATTTGCCACCCTTGCGAAGGGATGCTCTTGACTTTCCAAGTGAACTATGTCGAAACCTAGAATCTTCCCGCCTTTTGGTATTCTCGCTTGAATCTGGACCGTCAATTTAAATCTGATCGAATGGCTTGCCGCTTTTGCTGACTCTTCTTATAAATTAGGACTTCTTCCTCTTCACTTAACTGCAAACAAGATTACTTCTGAGAAAATTAAAAAGCTTTAAACTTCTAGTTAATTCTCATTTTCTTTCATTAACAATCCAGATCTAAGTGTGTGTTATTAATTTTGCTACTGAAATTTCTCCTCCTATCTTTATTTCATGGTGAATTTCAATTTTGTCATATCTCACTATCGGGATTTTGAATTTTCGAGTTGATTTACTGAAAATTGTTTGATTTTTAAGTTTCAATCGTTCTAAGAGAATCTTGCGATCCAATTTCATGAATCGATTGGATTTATTTCTCGCTAAGTTTCGCTTTGAATCCATTTTCAGTTTTCATAATTACTTCTACTTTTAAGAAAATTTGAATTTTTGTTTTAGTGATTTCGACATTCGAAAGGTTAATTCATGTTTAAATCTATTGGTTTAATGGTTTTGATTCGATTGTATATTAATTTTTTGAATTTCTGGGTTTGAAATCGGGTTTGGGGAATAAAGGATTTCCAAACTTCACCCGGAAGCTTTGAGTAGTACGAATTAAAAATTGGCGCCATAAATTTACTTTTCTACCCCTTTGAAAGAGTTTAAGGTGACAACTTTTGCTTTCTTAGCCTCTTTCGATGGGGTCGAAATGTATGTAGCGTTAAAGAATTACACAGTAAAATAGTATGCATTACATAGCGCTAAAGCTTTGACTGACCTCGCCGATAGGTTTCATAGTAAAGTAGTATGTAGCGACCGCTCTCGAATGAAAAACGTTTCGACTTTGTTGAAACCATTATTGTTGATTGAAATTTTGTTTTTAGTATGCTTTTGAAACCATGATGTCCTTTTGACCCTATCGAAACCTTCTATAACCAATGATTCGAAACCTTCTATCATCACCTTTTTCCAGCATTGTCGAAATGTTCCAAGTTCATATGATTTTAACTTGGGACCTTTCGACTCAATGGGTACATAAGATTTTAACGGCATTCATATTTCCTTTAGAAAAACTTAAGCCATGGGTTTTGATAGTGTCGAAGGTTCATGTTATCTTGTCTATTGAATATTTGGTAGTGTCTACCTTATTCAAATTTTTATGTTGGTTTTAAATATTCCCTTTTAACAACATAGTTCTTATTGACCTTTCGGCATTGTTGAAGGGTGTCAATTGGACATATACTTCAACTCTTCCTTTCGACATTGTTGAATGCTCAATGGATATTCATATTTAAGCTTTCGACATTGTCAAGAAATGTTTGTTAAATGTTAACTTTTCCTTTCCTTTCGACTCTATCGAAAGCTCTATATCTCTGATTTTTAACTTTAACATTTTTCCAAGATTTTGAAGTTTCATGTTTGGTTTTATGTTTAAGTTGCCATAGTAGGTTTTTTCAAATTCTTGAAAGAATGTTAGGTTCATAACAAACTGAAAAGTTTAAGTAAAATGTTTTCACTTGGTAGAACCATGAGCTCTCCAAAGAAAGTCAAAGCTACTTCAAAGCATTCTTTAATATCTAAACAAGATGAAGTAGAGCCATTCTCAATGACTATGGAATAGCTAGTGTGGAAGCCATTCCACCTAGAGAAACGGACACCATCAACAACCCTCCCAATGGCTTCTTTGCTTATACTTCATTCATATATGGCACAGAGGTTTTCTCCCTTTTTCGGAGCTCTTGTCCAATTCCTTTCTTATCTCTGTATCGCTCCAATCCAGCTGTCCCTAAACGTATACACTTACCTTTTGTCTTTGGAGTTGATGGCATTAGAATCTGATCTCCCCTCTTTAAATGCTGAAGTATTGAATCACTTGGTCCGACTAGTTAAACTCAACAATCATAGTAGCCAAATCTTCAGGGCAAACCCTTCGAAGAAGTTGATATCAGAAGCACTTAACAAGTTTAGAGACTGGGAGAACTAGTTTTTCTTCGTTATATGCTTTTCAAATACTAGTGGGACTTTCTCTACTCCCTATAAGTTCAAAGTTTTATTATTTTCCTGCTATCCAGTTACTTTTCTTGTCTAATCTTTGCCTTATGTTAGCCGCTTCTCTTGTTAAAAACCCCATTAATGGTACAGCTCCTCCTCCTACGACTTCTCGTGTACCATCCATCATTCAATCTCTTTCCAAGACTAAGATGGCAGTCAGAGGAAGTTGGAGCAATCAGCTGCGGTGGAAACACCTCTCGAGACAGCTAAAGTGGTTGATGTTCCTGGTTTAGAGGAAGAGGAATCCCTGACTCTTAATAAATCTTTGGAGAGTCCGACTGTTGTAGCTTCTCATAACCAAACTAAGGAGACTCCTATTGTAGTCAATCCTCTTTCTTGCAACACCTTTTCAAGTTCTCCTAGTGCACTTGAACAAATGCAAAATGCTTTGGAGATGACCCCTGCCCAAAAGTGCATTACTCCAAGGCCTACATCTCCTTCTTTCTCCATCAATTTTGAAGAGATAGCCTAGTCTATCTTAAACTCTAGATCCTATGCTCCATCCACTTGCCTTCCACCGTTTCTGACTTGGAGAGTCATTATCATTCTTTGATAGAGAAACAATTCTTGGTAAGTTTCTCTTCAATCGACTTTATCATTACCGTCCTTTCCAAAATTCAGGACTTGTTCTGCATTTCTTCTTTTAAATTTTCAACAGTTAGTCAACTTTACACGAGCAGGTATCTAAATCTTCTGTCGAATCCTCCATGTTTTAAGAGGAAATTTCTAACTTAAAGAATCAAGTCTCTTCCTTATCCGCGGAAAAGATAAAGCAACCTCTGAACTGGAGTGATTGAGAACTTATCTCGCCCAGTCGAAATCCGCTAGCTTAGACGAAAGGAGAGACTGTAAACTCCTCGCTGATGAAAACTTGGTGAAGCAAATAACCCTAAAAGAATCCGATGAGGAGAAGGCCCAAATGGCGGCAAAGAATGCCTCTTTGAAAGAGAGGTTGAAGAAGAACAAGGCTTCCCTAAAACTGGCAATCGATACTATTTCAGATGCTAAACAGTGAGTGTCATGGTTTCTCGATGCTACACTTGAGGAGATCATGATGAACTCCTTCGATGATGCCCAAATGGTTGCTTATGCTGACAATGTCGACAAATGACCTGAGCTAAGCTTTCCATCACTCGACTCTACCCTTGTTGATAGACTTATGGGAAATATTAACTAAAAGAAGTAGGGAATTGGAGTTTTAGAAGAGGAGGAGATCGACGCCTCCAAGATTCTCTCTTTCAATATCCCTTCTTTTGAAGTCAAATCTGACTCAGAAGTTGAAGGCGACAAAGATGATGCTACCGAGGAAAAGGGGAATAATGAAGATGATGGAAACAACGATGATTAATGATGATAATGACAACATCAACGGCGGTCAAGTTTCAGGTGGCGATAGAGGTTACCACACTGAGACTTCTGGCAAAGATGGAGATGATAATATTATAACCTTTGAAAAAGTTCCATCTCCTCATGAAGGAGCCCCGCCAGAATCTGCCACGCCCTCTGCTCGTCATGAAGAAGAGCCTGCTTTTGTTGATGTTGAAGCACCGAAGGAGAAAGAACATGCTTCCCATGCATTAGCCCCAATATCTTAGGTATATGATTCTCTATTTAAACATCTTTCACTTCAAAGATAATAATAGTGTAAATCATTCATTCTAAATAAGGAAGAAATTCATCCTTCCCTAAAAAACCGAACTTGAAGAAAAACAAGCAGAGATAAATAGTTTATATAGAGAGTTAGACAAGCAATTAAGGGAGCACAATTTGCTTTCCGATAAATATCATAGGCATAACAAAAGTGCAGCAGTGCTAGAATCTTTTAAGCATCAAGAAGCTGCCCTGACTAAGGAGAGCGCGCCTTCGCTATGACACTCTCTTGAAAGAAAACTAGGAGTTAATCACCTTATTCTTGATGCTGATTGAAGAGAGGGATATTTTAGTTAACTTCTTATATAAGGCCTATTGTAGACACCCGATTGTTGACTTTTCATATTTAGGTGAATTTAGTGGGGGTCTACTTAGGTGCTTTCATAAGAGATACTTGGACGAATACGGATCTGGCGCGCATCCTAGAGCTTGTCGGAACTTACCACAAGTTTGATCCATTCCCCAAAATTTTCCTCCTGAAAAACTTAAGTATTATAAGAAAAAATTTGTCTCTAAATTATTTACGAAGTCAATCTTTTATGAACCAAATGAATAATTGTAATCATGCAATAATATATTGATTTTTAAACATTTGTTTTAGTCTTGCTTTTTATGCTTAGTTTCATTTTATTATATTATCACGGAGTGACTGTTCATCGGGCCAACTTGTTTCTAAAGACCATTTAAGTCAATATGTTAAATTGAAAAGATTTTATCTTGAAAAGGCATAAATTTTAAAGTCTTCAAAATTAGCAAGTTACTGTTTTCTTAGAGATTTACAAAAACTCTACTTGGAATATCCTCGTCTCCGCTTTGATTTCCTCGGCGATGAGAAAGAAAAGTTTCTTATGGAAATCAGAACATATCATATGAAACTCATTTGTTTTCGCGATAGTCCTCCAGCTGGAAAGTGGGACTATAGCAAATTTCCCTTGGTGATTACTCCAGAGGGACTAAACATTCCTTTTGACTCAACAATTATGCTTTCTGTCAATTTATTAAAATAGAGTTAGAGATGCAGTTTCTCAACTTTAGATGTAGAGTAAATATTTAGTTGTACTTTTTTAGTTTCATTGTCATTTAAGTTGAAATCTTTTATCGTAATAATAAAGAGATTTATAATTCTGGTTTTGACTTCATTCTTTTTTTTATATTCAAATAGGATTTACATTTATCAGCAGCTCCCCTCACACTCGATTCAGCGTCATGCTTTACCAATTTGGAAATAAGTTGCTAACAGAACTTGAAATGAGTAAACTCCTCAAAGATACCTTACTCGACCGATTTCACGGCCATGTCGAAGCCTTAAGATGGCATAATGGATACATGCTTTAGAAAACTATTATTAACAAACTTGAAGATAAAATTGCCAATTTAGAGCCTGATGTCAAAGGTAAAGATGAAACAATTTTCACACAGAATCGACAAGTTAAGTCGAATCCTTCAATCGATTTCGACCACCAAGATGTCAGAACTTATCCAAAAAATAAGTAATTTGGAGATGAAATTTAACGACAACAAAGCTTGGTGTGAGTCGCTGGAATATATTATGGGTGATAACATTCCGAGTATCGATTTACCAGTCTCCCCTGCTACTTAATCTACTGCTAAAGTTACCAGATCAACTTCCTTGTTGCTCAAAAATTTTACACTACAGCAAATCCTCCTCTAGGCTTCGATGAGAAGGTAGTGGGCAAGTGGTGTAGCAAAGTTAATTTCGAAATGATGAAATACTTTGATGAGCAATAGAAAGCAAAATATTCACAGCGCATAAACGAATATGCTGCTAATAAATTAGTTAGTCGAATATGAATTGGAATGATTTCTTATTAAAATGGAATGAACTTAAGTAAGTGATTTAGGAAATAAATCATAGGTGTTATTATTATTAATAGAAATATACTAAGTAGTGAATGTAAATACCAAATGAATGTTAATAAATTTGAATTGGATTGGATGTAGTAAATATGAATTGAATGTAAAGTGAATGTAGCTAAATTCAATCCAATCTAAATTGAATATAATCAATTGTGATCAATGAATGTAAATAAATTGAAAACCAAATCAAGTAAATGTTAATAAAATTTGATTATGAATCGATTTAGTTGTAAATTTGTTGGTTGGTTGTTAGTAGGATGTTAGTGTTTGGTGACTTCTCATGTGGCATGTCTTTCATTTGCATATATGATTATTGTATGGTTATGCTGTATGTTGATATTACTTCCATATACATGTTCTTATGGTTTATTGAGTGTTTAGTAAGCGCGGATGGTGTTTGCTTCGCATTTGAAGCTCGCTTTCGTGCTAATTTAGCCGTATATGCTCGCTAAATAATATATAAGGTACATATCTCGGATTACATATCATACTTTTACTCTTTTTCCTACGTGATACCTCATCCTCGAAGATGAGATGTATATTTGTGATTATATATATATATTGTGATTTGACTACGATCGAACCGTGTAAAGGAGGCTATGGCGAAATTTTCTGAAAACTTAATGCGATAGAAAAAATTTGTAAATTTTTGGAAAATTTTTGATAAAAAAATGTGATTTTTGAGTTATAATTTGAAATGAGATTTGTTGGTTTTTGAAATGATAATAGTTGTTTTTTTGAAACGGTATTAGTTAATAACTGTAAATGAATTTAGAAAACTTAGAGAAGTTTTATAAAAGTGTAATAACGAAGTTGTGACAAATTGATTTTGGAAAGTAAAACGCTTAAAAGAATTTGATAATCTATGTCATTTCTTTTTCCCAGTTTTCCGGTTTCAACTAAATTGTTTTGAAATTTTAATGGAGTTGTAGCATCTTTTCTTACTTAGTAATTTCGGGGACAAAATTCTTTTAGGGGGGGGAGAATGTAATGACCCAGTTTTTTAGTCGTCTGAGTTTAGAATATTTATTTGATTTTAAATATTTACAGGTAAATTTTATAGGTTGGACAACTTTTATTTCGAATATAGTGAGTTATTTGTTTAATTAAATTGTTGATTTAATATTTGAATTGCAGAAATAATTGAAATTTGAATTTAATAAGAACAAAAATGATTTATAATATTGTTTTAAATTCCATTTGAGCTAGAATATGATTAGTGAACTTTTAAAACCGATTTAAAGTTAATTTATAGAAATTGGATATTTTAATATTTAATTAACTTGTAAAAATAGACATTTTTGACACGGTCTTGGAGATCGACGAAACTAGTTTCATTGGATCGGTAATGTTATATTATTGTAGGATTTCAAATTTTGTGTCAATCAGACTTACGGTTTTGTCATGGGAAGCTAAAACGCGTAGAAATTTATTTAAGTAAATTTTAATTAAAATAATTCGATTCGAAAACCTATTTTCCAAATACGATGGAATTGGCTCTCGAAATATATTCCATTATGTTCTGAATAGGGGTAAAACATTATGAATGCTAGGTGGCACACTTCGATTGGAGTTCGTAAAATTTTTGGGTGAATAGTGCGCGAAAATTTTCTATATAAGGCTACAACATTTCACATTTGCAACTCAAAACCCTAGTTTTAAAACCCTAGCCGCCACTTTGAAATAAACGGCCAGAGATCACTGATCTTCTTCCTCAAATATCTCTCAATCCATCAACCCATTCGAAAAACTTCCAACTAACAAATTGTAGAGCTTCGCGAGATCTACGTCTTTAACGGTGGTGATCATCTACTTCGCGACGAGGAGGGATAACTATAGCTGCGTTCATCGACATTTCACGAACGATTTCTAAGGTGATATGGTGGCCGAGCTCGATCGGATTTCAGGCGTCGATGCAGTGGGTGTCGCGCATTCATTTTGCAGTAGTGGATCGTCGTCGAAGTGATCGGTGGAGGAGCATTAATTTGTGGAAGTTCGAAGACATGATGGGTTTCACGAGCTAGTTCGTAACGAAGAGGAAGAGAAAATGTGTGCGGCCCTGATCACGTCTTTTGAAATCATCTGCCTAGATTGAAGGTCAACTAAAATAAAATCAAAATCAAAATTGTAAATTAATGTTTATATAAAATTGTATAATCTTTAAAATGCTGTAACTTCTTCATACGAGGTCGGAATCAGACAAAACAAATTACATTGGGTTCATTTTGACGAACACTACGCGATGGAGCTAGATTGGAGTTGATTGGAGCTAGTGAAAATTTTGGTTAAAATTAAACGCATGTTTAATTTTGATCGAAATAAATTGCCATCGCGATGACTACAACCAAAGTGAGTGCAACTCACTCTTTCTGACTCGCTTATATTTTTATATAAGTGAGAATAAATTTTATTTATGATGATTGATGATTGTTTGGATGAGATATGATATTATATATATATATATTGATTGGTTTGGCTATATTCCTGCCTATTGGAGTAGATGAGACCCTATACGTTCCCGTGTATGAGAGGTGACCCATTGTACGTGTGTCTGCTTCAAAGCAGACATTGTACATATTTTCTAATGTGTATATTTGTTGCAGGTGATAGGTTGGAGGGATCCAACTGGATTCCTCACCATTATTGATTTTATTTACAAATATTGTGATATACGCTGTTACCATGTGATATATGATGTTTGGATGTCGTGATTGATATGAATGCCTTTAATTAGTGTTGTTGTAGCACTGGGCCTTATTTTGGAAATTTAAAAATATTAAATTGATGATTTCAATTTAATAAGGGTTTCAAAGTGATTTTGAAAGTATACGAGTTTTGAATTGTTAACGGAATGGATTTATTTTAATTAAATAAAAGTTATAATTTTTATGTTATAAAAATTATGGCTTTTGTGAAATATAATCAAAATATGATTTTTGAAATATGGAGATAAATATTTTGTGAAATAACTTAAAATGAGAATTTTGAACTTATTATAAATAGTTTATATATAAGATTTATAAAATTGGTACTTTATAAATAAAAGTAATGGAATTATAAAAGTGTTTTAGAAATGGAATTGTAATCAAATTTATATATGGATTTGCAATTGAAATTTAGAAATGAATTTATAATGGATTTTATAAATAATAAGATTTGAAAAGAATGAATTTGTAAATAAGAGATTTATAAGTAATTAACTTATAATAGGATTTTGACTTATAAATGAGATATAAATGGAAATTTTTTAAAAATGAATTTATGAACACTGTTTTATAAATGTGAATTCAATTTAATTTGATAAGTAAATATGTAAGTTTATTAAAGGAATTATATTCATGATTTTGGGTAGTGAATAATCCTTTAAATTAAATGTGTAGAATAATGAATTTGGCAAAGGAATTATATTCACGATTTTGGACAGTGAATAGTCCTTTAAATTAAATGTGTAGAATAATGAATTTGGTAAAGGAATTATAATAACGATTTTGGACAGTGAATAATCCTTTAAGTTAAATGTGTAGAATAATGAATTTGGCAAAGGAATTATATTCACGATTTTGGACAGCGAATAATCCTTTAAATTAAATATGTAGAATAATGAATTTGGCAAAGGAATTATATTCATGATTTTGGACAGTGAATAATCCTTTAAATTAAATGTGTAGAAGAATGAATTGGGTAAGAGAACTATTCACGATTTTGGACAGTGAATAATCTTTTAAACAATATGGATGTTTTGGAATGTGATATTATAAAAGGGAATTTAAATGGTTTGAAAAAAAGATGATTTGTAAATTTACTTAATATTAAAATAAGTATATGGAGATATTTTACAAATGTCCAACAAGTGAAATTGTTTTGAATATTATCTTTTTAAAAGATATTTTGAAGTAAATAATTGGGAAGTGTTTTGAATTTTAAACGATTAATGAAATCTGGCCTAGTGATTACTTAAGTGCTAAATATTTGTTGTTGCTTTGATAGTTAAATAACCGACTATCAAATTTGGCCATTTTAGTTCCTCGACTTGGTATGGGAACTATTTAGTCGTACACTTAGTACAAAGCCATCTGTGTAGGCTTGATTATCATTTGTGTTGAGTATGTTCATTCATATAGTGCGGAGTGATTACTCCAATCTATCGAGCTTCCTTCTTGGCCGAAGGATAGCAAGTTAAAAGTTGGAAACGTGATAAGTCTATGAGACTTGGTTTCCGTAGGAGGTTGACAAACGCTTTTGCGTTGTTGGTGTGAAGAGACCGGGATTAGATTTATTTTAAAACCACTTCGGACCAACATTTATACGACGATTGTGCAGGTTGGCTGATGATATTGATGTTTAGTATTTTCATAGTGAAGGACTGCTTGTTGATCATTTGGGGTTAAAAACCTAGTATACATTTAGTAGTAGTAGTCTCTTCGTTATGAAATATCCAATGCAAGGACAATTCGCTACTAATCCTAGAGATTTCCCAACAGGATGTGGTAGGAAAGTACCTTCGGTTTGACCTGTTCTTGGACAACTCGTTTGGACGAGTGTTTGACATCACATTTCTAAGATTACGTACATTGGTTTTTACAAACGTACATAAGTGGTGGTGGAGAAGGCAACTTCTCTTAGCTTAACACCCTCCTTGAGACGTATGAGCTCATGGGTTGTATTTTTATGGAAGGCAATTAGTAGTCAACGGAAATGGCAATGTGGCATTCAAAGATGATATGATATGTGATATATGATATGTGAAAGGTAATCAATACCTCTTTGGCCTCACTCCTAGGAAAATGATAGAAATAGGGATAGAAGCAGCAAGGCTGAAATGGGTCGCTCCCATTAGGAGATGTCATCACTCTTTTAGATATATCTTTACATGCTATGACGTCATGCATCTAATTGTTGTTGTGTATGCTCATGGGCATGGATTTTTAGGTCGGTAACGACCGGAGTGATGATATATTCGATACTATCCAGGTATGGGGTAGGCCGGAATTGTGTTGGTTTAGGCACCGAGTATCTTGACCCTAGGTACATCCCGCTATAGGTGTACCGAGTTTTCAGAAAGGTGGTCCCTTTACCTAGTCATTTGTATGGAAATCCAAAATCCAATATGTGTCTGCCATTTAATTTGTAAACCAATTACGCTAGAATTTGATAATGTAACAATTTCAGCTATTTAATTTATTATGTGTGCAATGGACACTATTATAATATAAGAGAATTTGATATGAGATACTTTACTTACCATAATGTAAAAACCTTGTCGGTATTTATTTGTGACTCTGTCTTACGAGATACTTTTGTTTTGATAACGGAAAAGTTTTGATGACTTTATAAATTCAGTTGAGGTGTGTTTTCTCACGTTGGTTTACCAGACTGATCCGAGCATCCTTCCCTTTCAACGCTCGGGTCAGACCGAGTATGTTTACAGGTTCAGTTTTGGTGCTTTTGGAGCTTCAGCAGGCATGCTGGAGATCTTCATGTCGTATACACGTATTTGTTTATTATTCCGCTACATTGCTTTGCATTGTTGTTGTTGTTGTAAATCATTAGCATTTGTGAGGACAGGTTGTTATAACTGTCTAAGCTGATGATTACTTACTGTGTACTACGATATTGGTTTATGTATATTACAGTTTCTCTTTGAAAAGAATATTGATCTATATTATATGTTATTCCGCTACGATGTGAGAATCTGTATTGTTTTGGTTCTCCTTCTCTCCTTTTCTTCTCTTCTCTTCTTCTTTCTTCTCACTTTCTTCTCACCCTCTATTTTCTTTCTCATGATTATCTACAATCGGTGCACTCTGTTTCGGACATATGTGGTTTATTGTTCGATTTAGAGGGTATCGGGCGTGGTTCGTCTCAGAAATGGTTGATTTTCATGCCGTAATTCGACGGGCAGTGATTGCCTACATTATACTATGGGTTCGCTGGGATAGCGACGTAACCATTGAGTAAACTACGATCCATGATTTGATACCGAACAGTACTTTCATATCTATTTTAAAAAAGATTTCAAGTTTTAAAAGTTAAATGGTTTTTGAATATACTTATCCTGCTGAGATAAGTATATGAAAGTCATTTCCAAAGTATTTGAAAAGTGATTTTAAAATAATGGAAACCTAATTAAATGAGGCTTATTGATTTCCATGCGAAATGGGATCTCTTTTTTGTTGTTTATTTGATAGTTAATTAACTAGCTATCAAATCTAGGCCTAAATATGTAATCCTTATTAATTTTGGTGGTACGGAGTCAATTCCCTACTTAACCCCAAAGAATTTTAACTTTGGAAATACCTGAGGGAAACACGGGTATTATATGGTACGGTTACCGTCGGTGGTGCTATACTGTATGTATATACTCATTTCTTTCTTCTAGGGCAGATGATAAGGATATCCATCTACTTAAACGGTTAAAGGGTGATCCCTGCTCTTATGTGTTGTCTGATTATTTCCTAAACAACCGATATTGAGCATTCCAGAAATCGGTGATTGGATTGTAGAGCGCCCGGGAAGTGGAAGAGTGTCCTCATAAGAGATGACTCGAAAACCGTAACCACTCCAAAACCATATATGGTTCTATGGAGGAGTTCTATGATATATTGAGATGTTGGAATTAATGTGTGATTCCGAGACACGTTGGGGTACTGGAAACAATGTAGGATTATGTGATCTATTTTGGTGGCAATTCGTGAGCTGGAATGCTGAATGTAGCCTCACCAGCGGTAATGACCAAAACCAGAGATAAGAGGCATGGCTAGTAGGGTTGGCAAACTGATAGGGTGTAGTCGGCTCCTCCTAGACGTGACTTATAGTTGTATGCATGCATGGGGCGATGCACTTGGTCTTAGCGAGACTAGCCATATTTTATCTATTGTACATCACTAGGGATGTACGCAGCTTCAGAAAGATATCTCTGATCATTGTGCAGGAGGACTGTTCCTCGAAGTACCGATGGCACATCCATGGAAATCCTACATAATTAGCGAACGGGCCGTATTGGGTTTCGATTATATATCTAGTATTGTTGTAATTTACACTCACGAGCATCACAGTTACTTGATTATTATTATTTTCACCCTTGGACATTATTAAAATATCGTTGGATTTTTGATATAAATGTTTGGTTATCGTAAGGTATAAACCCGTCCGTGTTCATGTGTGGCGTGGTCTTAGAAGATACCTTTGATTTGAAAGGATTTACAAGCTATAGTAAATAAAATTCCTTGTGATGTAAGTTTCTCACGCCGATTTTACTAGACTGATCCGGGCATTGTCTTCCTATAATGCATGGGTAAGACCGAGCATATTTCCAGTTTTAGTTGGATGATTTGGAACTTCAAGAGACAAGGTGGCGGCCCAGAGACATATTCACCTACATGGTTATTTTCCATTGCATTTATTGTAAAATTCATCAAAAATTATGAGGACAGACTGTTATAACTGTCCAGGCTGAATAGGTTATTGTACTCTGATTGATGTTTGTATATACATATATTACTGTTTTTGTTTTTCTGTAAAGGTTTGATGTATATTATAGATTATTTGTTCCATAGTGAGATTCTGTTTTGTTTAGTTTCTTCTTGTCTTCTTTCATCTTTCTTCCCCTTAACCATCCTCCTTTTCATTCAATTTGAGTGGGTCATGTGTGGTTTATTGGCTGCTTAAACTTTACGGAAAAGTGAGTCGTTACATTTGGTATCAAAGCTTAGGTTGAGCGAACACATTTGAGATAGGGTAAATGTAACGACCCACTATTTTGGACCATTCAAATCGACAAAAAAACCACACATGTCGGACTTGAATAATACATAATAATAGATTGTAATAAATTTGGAGAAAATAAAACCAATTACAGAATCATAGACACAGAATATCAGAATAACTCGCAGCGGAAAATAAAATAAATAGTGGTTCATGAAGCCACTACAATACATAGTCTCAAAACAGATTCAAAATACAGTCTAAAAAATAGATACAACAGAAGTCTGAATACATAAGTATAGTAGAAATCCAAATACATGTGTCTCTAATACAAAGCTGACATAGAAATACTAAATGGAAATAGATAGCAACTAAATAAAAGATGATCTACAGCAGTCCTAGCTCCAGAAGGTGAAATCCAAAGCTGATACTCAGGCTTTCCCAAGCGTAAATAAAACACAAACACTCGAGTCAGGACATACATACGTGTACAATGTAAACCAACTCAAGTGAACTGTAATAAAAGGTACAAGTAACTTAAAGATGCTTTGGATCGCCAATTATTTAAGGATCCGTTAAACTATCTACTATGTAGTAATATTCGCTATTATAATAATGTCTAATTATAAAGTAAACTTACTTTTTAATAGCGTCAAGGGGTTACCCATATAGCCCTTAACACGTAATAGTCCCAGTAGTCTATCCAGTATTAGCATACTCCCAGATCGGGGGCTACCCTCAATACTCCACGGCACAAATCCAAACTCGTAGTAAAGCTCGCTAGGGTAGGTGACACGGCACAACTAGGCAATGCCAGGCTAGATATACCAATTACGCATCGGGGCTAGTGGAAACACATAGCTGCGACTACCGCCCACCTCGAGCCACACTCCCAAAATCAAGGGGTGCAACAAATCAATCACAAAAGTAATAGAATGGTATCGAAGAAGTGTGTCCGATCAGAGGTGCTACCTCATTGGCCCGTCGATCGCTCCTGTTTTAGCCACCTTATGCCAACTCACGGGAGTTGGGTCCACGCAAATATACCTTTAGGATCGTCGCCACCGTCGTACTTCATTCTGGAATCTTGACCATGTACACAGTTGTTAAAGTGGTTTTCGGTATCGACAGAGAGTATGTCGATATCCGATCCCAGTCTCTTTAACAACCAATCGTTATTATAACCCGTAGTTATACATTTTAAATTGGTTTATATTTCAAATCAAAATACTTCATTTAAACCATTTAAAAGTGAAGTCATTATACCTTTAAATCAAATACTCAATTCCCAAAAATTTAGCCTTTTCTGAGCTCATTTATTCACTTAAATACTTTAAAACATTAAAATTTCAGCTTTCGCAGCATTTAGAAAAATGCTGCGGTAAATTATATTTGAAACAATTCATTTCAGCAAAGACAGCATTTAAAACTGCTGTAGTAGTTCAATTACATTTGAAAACAATTCAATTCAGCAAAGACAACACTTACAAAACTGCTGCAGTAGTTCAGTTACATTTGAAAAACTGATTTCAACAACTGCACCACTTATCAAGTGCTACTGTAGCCCTTTTATTAGTTTCAGATTTTAGATTTTCTTTCTACAACCACAACACTTACCAAGTGTTGCTTTTAGATTTTCTTTCTACAACCACAACACTTATCAAGTGTTGCCGTAGCCTTTAGTTAATTAGCCTTTAGTTCATTTGCATCAACCACAGCACTTATAAAGTGTTGCAGTATCTTTTACTTCAGATTTTAAGTTAATTTCAGACATGATAGCATTTCTGAAGTGCTACAAATTCAATTTCCAGTTTATAATAAAATTTCAGAAACAAATAAACTTCGATTTTAACCATTTTAACTTATAAAAACGATATTTTTTTCCACTCAAAATGTTCATTTTGAAAACCCTTTAACTTATGATTTTGATAAAGTAAAATTTTCATAATTAAATCCAAATTTTTCAATAACTTACTTTTTAAATCAAAGTGTACAATTTTCTTATTCTTACATTTTTTTAACAATTTACTCAACACTTAAATTTAAATTACCATTTCAAAAAAAAAAACTAAATTTCCATTTTATTTTCTTTATTTAAACTTTCATTTTAAACCAAATCACAAATTTCTAAATTAAGCTATATTTCAAATTACAATTTAATCATTTATTTTTTTAACTTATAGAAAAATCACTAACCCTTTATTAAATCATTTTAAATTCAATTTAAATCAAATTATCATATTTTTACATTTTAAAATACTTAAAATTTTCCAGAAAAATATATAAAATAACCACGGGTCTGTATAATATTTTCTAACCTAGGTCAAGTGATACAGACAATATATCATTTCAGTCCGTAATTTACAAAGAAAAATCCGGGTTCTATCATTTCAAACCCGCAATCCCAAGTTAATAAAAATAAATAAAAATCGCTTAGGCCTATCATTTCAGACCATAACGATTTTTCCCTTTTCTAAAGTCCGTTCGGGTATGTATCATTTCAACCCATAGTGATTCTATTCTACAGGGAACTTGCAGTGTGAGAAACAGTATAAAATAAACAATATGACAGAATATAACATAGCAGATGATGTGCCAGGTTTATAACACGGTTTAACATCATATAATACATATCATAGGCAGGTATAACATGATATAACAGTTTCTTCACATTCACTTGTTTTCACTTCAAAAATTCTATAAGTATGAATGTCAAGCGTGAATAACTCACCTTTTAAAGCTGGAGTTCGCAAATCAAAACACACAAATAAATTCCAGAAATCACGATAGCACGACTTTGGATTCAAGTGGAGAGAGAGCCAAGATTTTGATCTTGTATACACAAATTAGAAAAAGCAAATATAAATATATAGTCAATACAAAGATTAATTGAAACAAAAATATAAATTAGAATTAACAAATGACATCACCAAGCTTTGAAATCAAAATTGCTTGACCATGACTCCTTGTTTGCTCAGCCATACATGTTTTATTTGATGGTAAGGCTTGGGATTGGATCATTTAGGCACGGCTAGCATAGGGATTTGAAGGGAAAGAAGTTGCAAAACGAGAAATACAAAGGGACAAGGCAAAAGAAAGGGGTTTGGTTGCAACATAGGCTCGGCCTAGGATCAAGTTTGGCTCAACCATGGTCAGGTACAGGTCAGGTCAGTGCTGAAGTGATGGCCAGAGGTGAAGTCAGTAGGTGGTGGTGGTTCTAGGGGTGATGGCCGAGGTGAAAATGAAGGGGATGGTGAAATTAAAGGCTCGGCTATGCATTTCTTTGGAAATATTTGCAAAGTTTGTGGAGTTTTCATCATTTGGTGGTCACGGCTAGATTTGGACAGAGGGGTAGGATGTGGTTGCTTTCGTGGATGATGAGGGGAAGGTGATGGTGGTTATGGCCGAGGCAACTAGGGGTGATGGCCGAGCAAACATGTGAAGAGATCAAGCAAAAATCAATGTAGAAGAAGAGGAAAATGAGAAAAAGAGGAAGCCATGACTTACCAAAATATTTTCAGAAATGGAATGCCGTGAGAAATGAAAGTAATGAGAAGTTTTTCACGTGATAAACAAAAGGAAATGCATGACTACAATAGAGAAAATGAAAGGCCAAGCAAATGAAAAGACTAGAAATTGAAAAGTCACAAGCAAATGAAAAAACTTTGTCTCTTTGAATTTCCACTTTCTTTTTTTCAAAATAAACCAATCAAAAATCAAATAAATAAAATAAAAGTCAAACAAAATAAAGTAGAAATGAAAATAAATAATTATTCTTAGGATGAGTTTGAGAACGTGTATATATAAGGGTGCGTATTTGTTAGTGATACAAAAATGTTTTATATTGTTTTGTTTGATCTGTTGAGTGACTTAAGAATTTTGGTCGATGCGTTTGGCCAACGTTATTGATAGGGATCACCTAAACACTTAAACAAGACTGTTAACCCTCAATTTGTCTACGACTTAAGAACTGGATGACTCAAGCAAGGTAAACGACTCAAGCAGGATCCGCGACTTAACGAGTCAAGGATTGGACGACCTAACAACTCAGAGTACTACACGACCTACGACTTAAGGTCAGGGCCACCTAACGAGTTAAGGTATGAACGACCTAACAAGTTAAGGTCTAGATGACCTAAGAATTGAAACAGTCTAAGAAGTCTTCGACCTAAAGGACTGGGCGACTTAACAAGTTAAGGATTATGCGACTTAAAGGAGTGAACGACTTAAAGAAGTGGATGATCTACGACTTGAGGCTATCTACGACTTAAGGCTATCTACGACTTAAGGCAATCTGCGACTTAACGACCTAAGCTACTAACCCGTTCAGGAAGGTCAGGTCAGAGCAGGATGAACCGTAACTCATATCCCTTAAGTCGCAACTTTCAACTTACGACCAAAGGCTACTGAGTTAAAATCCAATGCCGTGACACTGATTACCGCTTGACTGATACTGTTACCTGCTAAGTCGGCCACGACTTACAACTTATCTTGAGTCGGCCATGACTTAGGACTTGGCAAAAATTCCTGTCCAGAATTCTCTATAAATACAGCGCTACCTTCAACATGAAGGGGACCTTTTGGCCAATCATTCTCTGAAGCGCCATTACTCTGCAGAATTCTTAACTCATCCGACACTTGAAGAACTCCAAACATTCAAGACACTACAACAAGCTTCGAGAGGAATTTCGCACATCCGACATGGATTCAACAAGTTTCATCATCGAAGTTTGAGCTATTAGTCGAGAGTGTTTTTGTGATCAAAGTGTATCGTGTTTTGAAGTGCATTGTATCAACTTGTAACCAAAATCAGCAATAAAGGAATTCAAAGTGGATGTAGGCTCGATCTTAAGCCGAACCACTATAAAATCGCCGTCTTTTACTGTTTTTCTGCTATTTTACTGCTTATACTCTGTTCTCGTGCCAACGGGTGGTGCTTTCACATTACTACACACACACCGGGTGTTAGCGTTCACTTTTTAGCATTAACATTTTAGTGCTTTCACTAAGAATTTAACTCAGGAATATTCTCACTATTGCTTCGCAAAAGTTTTCCGAAAGAATCTCTCTAAAAACCAGAAGTTTATCTGAGATCATGGCACCTGGAAGAAAGGGTAAATCTACCAGATCCGGAAATGCTCATGAGGGGACCTCCGCTTCCCCAACAGCAGACCAGGCAACTCCCACCGTTGGAGTCACAAGGGCTGAATTAGACGACGTAGTTTCAGGATTATACCAACAAATTGAAACCCAAAATGCTTTGATGATGGATAGATTAAACGCTCTACTTGGGGCAAATCGACAACCAGGAAACAATGAAACAGTCTTCACTGAAGATACTCATAATTCCCAAGGGAAGGATATTCCTCAAAGAGCAACTGGCACCACCGAAGTGCCACCTTTCCAAGCTGAAGGTTCAAGGCCGCAACCAACTTCCAACGGAATCGCTGACGTTTGCCCGGCGATGCCTCTGAACAATGAGGAGTACCTATCAGAAATGGTTCATGGAATCATGATAGAGAGCCTGCAGAGGGAAGAAAATGAGAGCGATTGGGGATTTTCACCAAGCAGAACTCCGTTTACTGAAAAGATCCTGAAACCAGAATTTCCAAGAAAATTTGTGCCTCCTACTATCCCGGCCTATAATGGAACAAGTTATCCTATCCATTTCGTATACAAGTACGACTGGCATATGACCGGTGCAAGAGCATCCGACGAGATTAAGTGTCGATACTTTCCAGTGTACTTGGAGGGAGTGGCTCTACTTTGGTTCACAAAGCTGCCAATCCGGTCCATAGATAATTCTCCGACTTAACGCGAAAGTTCAAAGACCAGTTGAGGTTGTATGCTTCAAAGGCTAAGGATATAATGTCACTCTCCAGTCTTGAACAAGCTTCCGGAGAGTTAATCAAATCTTTCTTAAACCGTTTCAATGTAGCCCTAGCCGAAGTAGATAATGCAGAACCCCATATGATCCTGACTTACCTGATGCGAGCCATCAACAAATCAAGTGAATTCGGAAGATGGTTAAAAATGCAGGAACCTAATTCACTTGAAAAGTTTTATAAGAAGGCCGACGAATTCATGCGCTTAGAAAACCTCTCTGCGCCAGCAAAAGCAGTGGTTGCCGAAGTCAAGAATAATGATGTTGTTCCTAACAAAAGAGAATCTGGAAATCAGAAAAGGGAAAATAATGGAGAAAAGAAGCAGGGGAATGAGAAGAAACCTCGCCGCTTTAATCCTTCAAATTTCACTCCCTTGACTGATACACCGGAAAATATCTTCTTTGTAACAAAGGATGTTGTCGAGTATCCCAAACCACCTGAGATGGGGAGAGGGGCAATGCATAATGGGAGATTATGTCGATTTCACAATCAACCTGGCCATGACACTAACCAATGTCGCCAATTAAAGAATGTGATTGAAGAATTCTTAGAACAGGGTAAACTCCAACGATATGTGAAGAAAAATGGAGTCGATCCAACCTCATCCACTCAGGGGCAACAACATCCTGCTCATCAATCTGGCTCCCGCAACAACACTGAAGTGCAAGAATCTGAAAAGCTTCTCACTAATGTTGTCACAAGGGGTCCTCACCAAGCGTCTGACTACACTCCATTCTGAGTGACACATGGATCCAAAACTGTGAATCCAATGGAAATAAAAATTCAATCTGGAAACTTTGGTACTACAACCGCTTGCATCCATTTTTTACTTAACAGCATTGCTTAAATTTGTAAAATGATGGTGGATGTATAACTTTTGTATTGTAAACCACTGAGAAATTAGTGTGAATCAATAATATAGAACTATAGATCTTGTGTCCTCTGAAATGCCTGTCTCATTTCGATATGCAAGTATCTTTAAAATATTGCTAAAATATCGATGTAATATTGCAGGCTATCAAAGCAAAGCTTACCTATTCAACACATCATGAAGCCAAGCGATTCCTACAAATCACTCAATGAGCCTGTTCCAAAATTCAACTATTACAAAAGGAGTGTTTAATGTACACTTCTCTGGCAAAAAGCAAACAATTTGCAATAGAATGGAACCCGCACTTGAAGTGATAACGAGGAATCACTAGGAAGCAGATGGTAGAAGGACACAAGAAACAATGCTACTCTTCAGAGTCCTCATGCTACTCTTTGGAGTCCATAAGCCCTCTTCATAAGCAAGAAATTTCTTCGGAGGTACAAGACTTCTTCGTAGGCAAAAAATTGCTTCGTAAGCACAAGCCATCTTCGGAGGCACAAAAACAAGACTTCTCCGGGAGCACAAGACCTCTCCAGGGGCGCGGCGCCACTCCTCCGAGTTCACGTGCTACTATTCGGAGTCCATGATACTCCACAGAGTCCAAATGCTAATCTTCGGAGTCCACGCTACTCCACATAGCATAATGCTACTCTTCGGAGTCCATGCTACTCCACAGAGTCCAAATGCTAATCTTCGGAGTCCACGCTACTCCACATAGCATAATGCTACTCTTCGGAGTCCATGCTACTCCAAAGAGTCCAAATGCTAATCTTCGGATTCCACGCTACTCCACATAGCATAATGCTACTCTTCGGAGTCCATGCTACTCCACAGAGTCCAAATGCTAATCTTCGGAGTCCACGCTACTCCACATAGCATAATGCTACTCTTCGGAGTCCATGCTACTCCACAGAGTCCAAATGCTAATCTTCGGAGTCCACGCTACTCCACATAGCATAATGCTACTCTTCGGAGTCCATGCTACTCCACAGAGTCCAAATGCTAATCTTCGGAGTCCACGCTACTCCACATAGCATAATGCTACTCTTCGGAGTCGATGCTACTCCACAGAGTCCAAATGCTAAATCTTCGGAGTCCACGCTACTCCGTAGAGCATAATGCTACTCTTCGGGGTCCATGCTACTCCACAGAGTCCAAATGCTAATCTTCGGAGTCCATGTTACTCCACAAAGTCCGAATGCTACCCCTCAGAAATGCCAAAAAGACCTCTTTGGAGGCACATTCCACCAAAGTTGAAGTGCAAAAATCTCCCTTTGGAGACCCACTTCACCAGAGTTGAAATATAGAAACATTCTTTAGGAGTTCGCTTCACTGCGTAGGGGAATCTGCTTTTCAACACATAAAAGTGTAAAGTGATCATCCCCGAAAGTGGAAGTGTTCTTTTAAAAGAAAGAGAAAGAGTAACTTCTCCGATACAAAGCATATTCTATTAAAAGCAGAATAATATTTCCTCAAAACAGAAGAATTATTCTCTAAAAAATAAGAATACAAGTCTTTTTAGAATATTGCAGTAAGCCATGGTATGGGGGCAAATAGCTATATTGATAAAAACAACGGTCAAACATCATACCACGAGCTCACTGCAATATCATATAAAGTAAATAAAGAAACTTGTGCAAAAAAAAACAAGGAATAAAAGCATTCACATATATACTGACAAGAAATTGTACAAGTAAAAAGAAGTGTTTTATTCCATACTATGGAATTTTTGTACATGTGCAGGTTTCAATAAGCGGAGGCCGGTATCCGCACAATCTCCGGTCAATACATGCAAAAAGGAAAAAGCAAAATAAGAAAAGTAGAGTCCAGCTTATCACTCCCTCTTCCTGCCACCTTTAGTACCCTTGCCCAGTTTGATGACTAGTTTCGGAATCCGATGTGGGCGGGTTGGAGAAGTAGGAGAAGAAGGAATAGCTGGATCTTCTTCTGTTTTATCCTCTCCAGCTGAAATGCTTTTCTTTTTCTTCCTCATGGCGCGCTTCCCTTTCCTCTTCGAAGAAGACTCACTTCCCGGAGTAGTAAGCAGCGTAGAAAGTTTCGTGTTATCATCAAGAGACTGCTCCGGAGTCTTCTCGCTGTCCTCAAGATCTTCCGCCTTCTGCTCTTGTGAAGCGGATGGATCCTCCAAGCCTTGAAGGGCTTCTATTTGCTCTTCCTGCGAACCCGGCTGAGAGGCAGGAGTGACTTGAAGGGTTGGAGGAGGAACAGCTGGAAGAGGAGAAGTGGGTACAGCGCTCGACGTTTCCGCTACAGAAGAAAAGAAGTTAAAATCAGTATTCTCCCAAAAAAGAGAAGATATTGGGTCATCAGAACTTAAGTAATAGGCAAGAAATTCATCAAAGTCAGTTGAAGCGAACAAGTAATCCGCTTGACCCGGTTGAACTTTGAAGTTACCTGGAGGGGTTGGCTTTGTAGTAACAATCTCATAAGCTTGTGCTTCGGTGCTTTCTTCGTCTGCATCTTCGCCTTGTGCAGTTGTAATCTCAGTTATGATCTTAGCAGGAGGCGGAGAATGGGAACTGGAGCCTATAATGTCAACATCAGCTGAGACCGGAGTACGAACAGGGGGAGTAGGAAGTACTTCTTTTTCGGAACGCCTCTCTCCCGTCGCTTCGGCTCGCGCTTGGGCAAGTTGCTCCTTTCCCTTAACAAGTGCAACACGGGCATTTTCATCTAAATAAGTTGCTTCAAGATCTGCTTCGGCATAACCGGCACTACCAAACATATCGGTTATCGCCTCCCATACTTCAGCCAAGGTGACTTCATAATCCGGCCCCAAAAACGAGAGGCTCCCGCGCCCCAAGACGCTGTGGATATAAAAGTCAAATAAGGTAGAGCTGACTTTGGCCTTCGTTGCCTCATGCGACTGCTCAGCCGCTTCTTTTTCAGCGACGGCTGCAACTTGACCAACAACAGCCTCATCACGCTCTTTCTCAACTTTAGAAAGTCGAGCCTTTAACAGTTCAATCTCTATGTTCTGGGAGTTAACTGTTTCCCGTAGCTGAGCAGTATCTTTGCGATATTCTTCAGTAATATGCTGCTCAGCCGCAAGTTTCATCTCAGTATCCCTTTGAGTAGCATGTGCATCCCGCACTTGTTTTTGAAACACTTCTTCTTTTTGAGAGTGCGAAGCGGAAGAAGCGGCGAGATCTTCCTTGAGTTTTTTAACTTCGGACTCAAGTCTCGCATTGTCGTCAGCAATGCTCGCCATCTCTGCATCATGTTGCTTGCAGATTTTACCCCATTCCGTCTTGTCATTTTCCATTGTCAGCATGGCTTCAAGATTCATATGGTTAACTCTTTGAAGCTCATCAACAAGTTTCTGCCATCCGGATATCCTCTCGATATCAAGCTTAACAGCATCAAGATTACTAAGCATGGTCTGCTTATCAATGGGAACCAAGTCTAAGTCAAAGCGAACTCCTTTCAAGCACCAATTTGGGAATCGGCTTTGAAGTGTAGGAGGACCGTCCTCGACTTGATATTGAGGCTTGTTGATAATTGTTTGGATGTCAGACTTCTTGAGAGCTGGAGAACCAGAGGGAATTTCTGCAGAGGTAGGAGCATCAGACTATTCAGAAATTGCAAACGCGTCACTAAGCTTGACCCGCTTGCTTCGATCTCCAGTAAGATGACTCTTCCCTTTATCATCATAAGACTTTCGCTTATGGGAATCGTCGCCTCTATAAGAAGAGTTATGTCGCTCATCCCTCCTCCCGTATTGATGTTCATAATCTCGCCTTTCTTGAGCCTTCCTAATAGCTCTTTCTTCATCTGTTTCCCTCGGGGCAGGGAGATAATGCCTAAAATCATAAGTGGCGCGGCTTCCGTGACGCTGAAATTTATCATAGTATGAACCACTTCGCCCCATCGGAGAACCTGAAATTGAAGAAAAGTCAAGTCTTAGAAATCTTCAGAGTAGAAAAGTTAGGTGAATGAAATTGCTAAGCAGCCTAAGTGTGTGTGGTGTGCAAACTACGTGCGTCAAACTACAAACCACTCTTTGGTGTGGGAATGGTGACGACTAGTGTAACAGGCGTTGTAATTTGTTGTAAAGAGGAAGTCGCCTCGACAACAGGAGAAATAGCTTTTGAAGCGTCATTTTTAAATAGCTCCTGTGAAGTCACCATTAAGTCACTAAAACCCCCAAAAATGTCTTCGCCATCGTACTGGGCGGAACTCTCTTTCTCAACCCCTTCATTGGACGCCTTCTCGGGGCATTGAGGAGGCTCCTCCTCTTTGATAACCGGAGAGAGCGTAGATTTTCTAGACGGTCCCGCAACATCAGTAAGCGTGGGGCACTTCACCAATGAAGTTTCAGTAGTAGGCTCCTTCGGCGTGAGTTCCTCAACAGAAATTGGGGCATTTGGTGCCTCCGTAGGAGAGTCGGGTACTTCGTGAAGCTGAGTGGAGCGGGAAGGGTGAAGAAGTCCAAACTGGTGAAGAAATTCGTCTTTCAACAAAAATTTCGCGTCCCGCTCTTCAGCTGGTACGGCCATGAGCCTCTCCAGAGTTGGCTTGTGGATGGGATCACTAGAAGGAGGGGGGAGCGTTGAAATGAAAAAGCGAAATTAACATTTGGAAATTTGGACTTCACAAAACTCAGAGAATAGAAGAAGTAAAGATAGATAATCTTACTTCCTTCCCTCCACACAGCATAAAACCCTGGGGGACAGCGAACGTAAAAGTACTGAGTTAAGAACCCATGCACTGTCAGGAAGGTCGACAATCAATTTACGATTTCTGGCGCTTTTCACAACAGTGATCGAAGGATGATCTTTAGTTCTGGTAAAAGAACATAAGTAGCAGATCTCGTCAAAACTAGGGAGACGGTCAAGCGTTCTACTAAATAATACACACAACCCCATTAGAATGGCATAGCTATTGGGATGTAGCGGAAATGGGGAGATGGCCAGTTGACGAAGAAGATGCTGGAGAAAGTTGTTGAAAGGTGGAATGGCCCCGCTCAGGCACATTTGTCGATTAACTGCTACAAAGCCAGGAGGCACTGCATCAGCAGTGTTACTATTCTCAGGAAGAATGGCATCTGCTTCAGCAATGCCAAACTGGGTGCACAACTGATGGAAAACTTTGTACGATAAAGTGGTAGAGGCTCTTTCGGGAGGATTGACTAATGGAGCTGGAATAAGAGTGGCCTCTCCAGTCTAGATTGTTATATCTTCTTGCTGAGAAGTCATTCTACACAAGCAACTGGATATTCAAATATGAAGGCGCACGTTTCCTAAAAGGTGTGAAGTGTTGTGCAGAACTAATAAAGATAACAAGTAAATATAATTGGAATTAAGCTAGTCGACAATTGATCGATTACCAAATTTCAGGACTTGTTAATTTAAAGTTCAGGTACAGTATTAGTGCAAACCGGTCATTTTCAGTTGACTATTTCAATGTTGCTTTAATACTTTGCTTGAATTTGTTGATTTAAAGCACTTTGTTCACACAATCTATTTAAGTTGATTATCCGTTATTAACTAATCTGTCATTTGATGTGGGCAGTCAGTGGTAGTATATTCGTCCCAATTTTCTGTAAATGTTGTATTAAACAGGTTGTTAGCTTGCGATTCAAAGTGATCTGTAAAAAATGCAACAAAGTTTAACAAATTAAAGTCCGTACAATTCAGTATTCAGGCAGTTTGTTTCAGCAATTCAAGTTAAGCACTTAAATCAAGATTATGCTTAGAAGTGTGAGTTCGAATTGAGCATACAAATACTGACTTGGCTGCAACCTAAGGCTTATGTTGTCAATGTTTAGGCCGGTTAAGTACTAGGTTGTCTGCGACTTAGTGAATGTACAGTGAGTCAAGTTAAGTCGTCAACTTGTCAAGACGTTTGTCCTATGAGTCGTTAATCTTTAAGTCGCAAGGCATAGTAAGAAGGGAAAAGGCTTCAGTTCAAAGTGATGTAAATTTCCCAAGTCCTAACTCGGCAATGACTCAGGGCTTATGTCGTAAGTGGATAAGTCGGTAAAGACTTAAGTGGAGAGGGTTCATAGGTCGTACAAGGTTGCTAAGTCGTGACCAGGCTAATACCTCGCTTCGTGTGACCAATTGACTTTTCTCCTTAACTCCTAACCCTTTATCCTCCTAACCTGTTAACCCTTTAACCCCTCCATTAACAAAAACCATAATTTTTTCCACACTATTAAATCATCCAAAAAACCAATTTGAGATCATTGTAAATCCAAAGCCCTGCCATTCTAATCGGTTAAGTCCAAAACACTGCAACCCATCGCCTTCATCGCCCCAATTGTTTGAAGCTAAATCGAATTGAATCGAGTTTGCAGACTATCGATATAGCGAGATTTGCAATGAAGCATTGCATAAGGAGATGGATTAAGAACGAGGAGCGGAATTCACGAATTAATGATGATCGGGGATCAAGAAGGAAGCCGGAGCACTTACGCAATGAAGGATCAAGGATCGGTGATTGGTTATTTTCGTTAAGAAAACAGAATCGTCTTGAGGAAGCTCGGGGAAATGCAAATGGCAGATGCGACTTAAGAGATAGGTAATAAGAAGAAGGAAGTAGGAGGAACGACTCAAGCCTTTTATATCTCGGGGCAGTGGAACTCGAATCGGCATATGCGAGTTAAGATGAGTCGAAGCACACGACCTAAGACTCAGGCGTGTACTTCGAGGGGCAAATGTTAACCCTCAATTTGTCTACGACTTAAGAACTGAATGACTCAAGCAAGGTAAACGACTCAAGCAGGATACGCGACTTAACGAGTCAAGGATTGGACGACCTAACAACTCAGAGTACTACACGACCTACGACTTAAGGTCAGGGCCACCTAACGAGTTAAGTTATGAACGACCTAACAAGTTAAGGTCTAGACGACCTAAGAATTGAAACAGTCTAAGAAGTCTTCGACCTTAAGCACTGGACGACTTAACAAGTTAAGGATTATGCGACTTAAAGGAGTGAACGACTTAAAGAAGTGGATGATCTACGACTTAAGGTTATCTACGACTTAAGGCAATCCACGACTTAACGACCTAAGCTACTAACCCGTTCAGGAAGGTCAGGTGAGAGCAGGATGAACCGTAACTCATATCCCTTAAGTCGCAATTTCAACTTACGACCTAAAGCTACTGAGTTAAAATCCAATGCCGTGACACTTATGACCGCTTGACTGATACTATTACCTGCTAAGTCGGCCATGACTTACGACTTATCTTGAGTCGGCCACGACTTAGGACTTGGCAAAAATTCCTGTCCAGAATTCTCTATAAATACAGCGCTACCTTCAACATGAAGGGGACTTTTTGGCCAATCATTCTCTGAAGCGCCATTACTTTGCAGAATTCTTAACTCATCCGACACTTGAAGAACTCCAAACATTCAAGACACTACAACAAGCTTCGAGAGGAATTTTGCACATCCGACATGGATTCAACAAGTTTCATCACCGAAGTTTGAGCTATTAGTCGAGAGTGTTTTTGTGATCAAAGTGTATCGTGTTTTGAAGTTCATTGTATCAACTTGTAACCAAAATCAGCAATAAAGGAATTCAAAGTGGACGTAGGCTCGATCTTAAGCCAAACCACTATAAAATCGCTGTCTTTTACTGTTTTTCTGCTATTTTACTACTTATACTCTATTCCCGTACCAACGGGTGGTGCTTTCACATTACTACACACACCGGGTGTTAGCGTTCACTTTTTAGCGTTAACAAAGACCAAACTGACACAATATTGATTTAAAAATTTGGGTAAATGAATTAACTTTATCTAAGATTATATTTTATACATATAAGAATAATTTTTCAAAAAATTGATATTGTTATTCTTGGCATTGCTTATTTGATAGGAAATTATAATATTCTATCATTATCATCTAGGATTTGATCAGTCATGCTCGCCAAATTCTGAGCATTGACTATTATTGATTAATGTATTTAAAATACTCCTTTTGAAACATGGGTTGGATAGGTAGGAATTTTGGAAACATTGAAACGACCACCTTGTGAATTAAGTTTCACAATTTGAATACAAGGCGTTTCTTGATAATGTTTGGTTATAATTTGGGTTTTAATAAATGTTGTTTTATTAAAAAGAATTTGAAATATTTTGAATATTATTTTAGAAATGATTTAATATAAGAGTTGGTTAAATTTAATTCAGGTTTTATAAAAGAAGTTTATTAAAAGAAAACTTAAATATTTCTGAAATACTACTTGAAAAATGATTTATAAAAGGAAGTTAGAATAATGTAGAATAAATAATTGAAAATTAATTTTATAAATGAAATAGATTGTATAAAATGAGTCTATAGAACATATCTTTGATTTGAAAAGGATTTAGGTTGAAAACTTAAGGATTTAATTTTCGATGTTTTTGAAAATGTTTTGAAAACTTTGAAAAAATATATAACATTACTATTTCAAAGAGTTTCAGTTAAATCCGTGTAAGAAGAGAATTTAGATTCTCGTCGTTGCCTTTTCGATATGCCACCGTTGTCGTTCATTTTCCTTTTCCTCTATCGTCCTTGTCTGAATCTTCCCTGGGTGGACCTCCACCTTCTACGGCATAAACTTCAGACTCTCTCCCCTCTCTTTCAGCCTTCGTATCATCCTGTCTTAAAAACCATTCCACTTCATTATAAAACTCCCTGAGATCCATTGGTGGATCGCGTTCAAACGATATCTTAAAATATGAATCATCCGCAATTCCTGAGACTACTGCCTTCAAAACCATCGATGGATCAGAATGATTCACCAAATCCATTACCGCATTGAATCTAGTTAAGAAATCCCTAAGTGATTCTCCCTTCCATTGTTTTCATCGATGTTAAAGTCATCACATTCTTAGGCCTTACGATTTGGACCCAAAATTGCCTCATAAATTCTCAATCAACTCCATCCGGTTGCCAATAGAGCCGCTTTCCAATTGTCTGAACCATAATGCTGCTATATCTGTCAAATACAAAAGGAAGCACCGCGCCATCACTTCCTCCGATGCCTCTAGTACTTCCATGTGTCTCATGTACCTTGTCAAGTGAATAGTGAGATCTGTTCTCCCATCATACATCTCCAGCGTTGGTAGTTTGAAGTCCGGTGGATTCCTAGCTTGCCCGATCATAGGAGTAAAGGAGCTGCTATTGACATCCTCGAAATCTCTATTCATCAATCCTCCCCTCGTAGCCCGTCTGATCGTGTCTGAAAAGCTTGTCATTAACGTTGTCACAGGAGGTCCCCACGCAGCAGCCAGGAGTTGGGATGACTATTAACTACCCACAAAACTGCAGCTGGGGCATCTTCCAATATCTCTGGCATATGAATCAAAAACAACGAATCCGGTGGAAATGGAAATTCAATCAGGAGACTCTGGAACAGCAATCACTTGCATCCAAATTTTTCATTAACAGCATTGCTTAAATTTGTAAAATGATAATGGATGTATAACTCTTGTATTGTAAACCACTGAGAAATCAAGGTGGATTAATAATAAAGAATATTAAATCCTGTGTTCTAATGTTATATAATGCCTGTTTCATTTCGATATGCAAATATCTTAAATATATTGCTAAAATGTCGATTTAATGTTGCAGGCTGTCAAAGCACAAGCTTACTTATTTAACACATCACAAGATTCGGCAATTCCCATAAATCACTCAACAACAAAGTACATTTCTCCAGCAGAAAGCAAGCAATTTGCAAAAGAATGGGGCATGTACTTGAAGTGATGACAAGGAATCGCTAAGGAGCAGATGGTGAAAGAACACAAGCAACAATTGCTACTCTTAGGAGTTCAAACAGAAATACCTCTACGGAGGCACAAGCCCTCTTCGGGGGCACGCAAAAAAAAAATTGGAAGTTCTCTTCTCAACAAAGAGGTTGGTGGAACCAGAAGGCGCAGGATCTTTGTTAACTAGTTGCGACCGTTTGTGCAAACGAACGTCCAATTAAGTAACTTACGTCTGCCCCATGGATCCATTTAACTGTGAGAAAGTAACTTCCAGGCAATCAAATAAAGACTTCTCCGGAAGCACAAGACTTCTCCGGAAGCACAAAACCTCTCCAGAGGCACAATGCTAATCTTCGGAGTCCATGCTACTCCACAGATTCCAAAATGCTAATCTTCGGAGTCCATGCTACTCCACAGATTCCCAAATGCTAATCTTAGGAGTCCATGCTACTCCACAGATTCCAAAATGCTAATCTTCGGAGTCCATGCTACTCCACAGATTCCAAAATGCTAATCTTCGGAGTCCATGCTACTCCACAGATTCCAAAATGCTAATCTTCGGAGTCCATGCTACTCCACAGATTCCAAAATGCTAATCTTTGGAGTCCATGCTACTCCACGGATTCCACAACGCTACTCCTCAGAAATGCCAAAAAGCCCTCCTCAGAGGCACAATTCAACTCTCAAGGAAGACCTAATTGTTCATCTTGAAAAATTCTTCCCCAGAAATTGAAGTGCTAAGTAAAATCCTCTTTAGAGGCCCGCTATACCGCATAGGAGAATTCACTTCTCAAAAACATGAAGTGACCATCTCCGAAGGTTGAAGCGTAAAAACTTCTCCAAAAACGAGACACGCTCCATTTAAGTAGAATAATTGTTTCCTCAAAGATGGAAAAGTTATTCTCCAAAAATAAGAGTACAAGTCTCGCCAAAGCAAAAAGATAATGCAATGCACTTGTGGTATTGGGGCAATATCATACAATACAGCTACAACAATAAAAGTAGTATTCAAGTGACATACCACAAGCACATTACAATATCGCACGGAAAAGATGTGGAATAAATGCATTCTCAAACACAGACAAAAATTTTGTACAAATAAAAAGAATCGCTTATTCTACACTAAAATGAGAAATAGATGCATTCTTACATATACAAGAATTCGTGCAAGTAAAAGAATTATTTTATTCAATACTGTGAAAATTCTTTACATATGCTGATCTCAAAAAAGCAGGGGCCGGTACCCGCACAATCTCCGGTCGATACAAGCAAAAAGCAAAACGAAGAAAATAAAATCAAGCTCATCTCTCCTTCTCCCCACCTTTGGAGCTTTTACCCGGCCTAATGATTAGTTTCTGAGGCCGCTGTGGACGGGTCGGGGAGGAAGGAGAAAGAGGCACAGCTGGGTCAACTTCCGCTTCTTCTCCAGCGATAGATGTGCTTTTCTTCCCTTTCTTTGAAACCGTGCGTTTCCCCTTCTTTTTCGAAGAAGACTCACTGCCTGGAGTAAAAAACTCAGAAAGCTTTGTGTCGTCATCATATGTTTGCTCCAGGGTCTTTTCGCCTTCTTCAAGTTCCCCAGTCTTTTTCTCTTGCGAAACAACCGGATCGTCCAAGTCTTTGAGGGCTTCTATTTTCTCTTCTTGTGATCTTGGTTGAGAAGCAGAAAGAGGAGTGACTTGAGAAGGAGGAGGAACAACAGCCGGAGAAGAAGAAGTTAGTGCAGCTTTCGGTACTTCCGCTATAGAAGAAAAGAAGTTAAAATCAGTATTCTCCGAAAAAAGATAGTGGCTCATCAGGGCTTAAGTAGTAAGTAAGAAGTTCATCGATCTCAGTCAAGTCAAAAGATCAATCTACTTGACTTGGGTCGACATCAAAGTTACCTGGAGAAGTCGGTTTTGCAAGATCAATTTCGAATTTATGAGCCCCAATATCTTCCAGAGCCTCTTCCTCGGTGGGTGATGTGCATGTAAATGTGTGTATATTTACATCCATATTTTATCTCTTTTTATTTAAATAAACATCATATTTGGGTATTTTTACATGTTAAAACCAAAATTCCATTATTTTCAAACCATCATATTTTCATCTTCATTCAGGGGAAAAATGGTCATTTGTGTGCATATGTTAATTTAAGAATTTTTACTTGGACAATTTGTATGATTTTCATAGGATATTTTGATGCATTTGGAAGTGGGATTCATGATGATACATGCATGCACAAGGAAATACAAAGGAATGAAGAGGAAATAATTCAAGTTCAATATCATGGAGGACCCCACCCACTTACCTAACTTCCAATTAGAAGCTAAGCACATGCTAAAAGGACTTAAAGCTTCATGTACATATTAAGTGGGGGATTATTTAATGTTAATGATTACTTGGAGGCTACACCACCTCAAGGGTATTTTGGGAAGCTCCCAAAAAAGAGAATTAGGGTTTTATGCATGTATAAATAGCCCTCTTATGTACATGAACATATGATCTACTCTTTTATTTTACTTAGGAAGTTAAGAGAACAAATTGTAAGCTCAATGTTCTATGAAATAAAAATGGCTTCCAAGCCTCTTTCTTCTCTCTTTTCTACATGCTTTTCTTTATTTTATTGTTAATGTTTATTTCTATGCTCTCTTTCCTTTAATGTTCATAGCTTAGATTTAAATTTATGCAAGTAGTGTAGCTTTAATTTTTATGCAATTAGTTACTAGTTAATCTCTCTTTCTTCCTTTGCTTAGTTTTCATTTCTTTGCTCTTTCATGTTGAAATTTACAAGTGTTGCTTCAATGCCACAAATGAGTAGCTAAACCCTTCAATTTAGGGGTAATGAAGCTCTCAAATATTATGTAATTTCAACATTTATATGATTTATGATCTCTTTGTCTATGCTTCATGAAAGGAAATTTTGATGCAAGTTTATACAAGTGCGTTTGATAGCTTATGTTGCTTTTGCAAATGAGTTATTCTTATTCAACATAAACACAAGTTGCATCATCATTTGCTAATCCAATTTTGATTTTGAAATGAAAGTAAAAATGAAATTTGATGATCTATATTACTAGTTACAATAGTAAATAGATCATACTTAAAATAACTTTTGCTTTGGCTTCATTTTCATGAGAATTATAAGTGGTATAATTGTTGTATTATAGTTTGATGGTTTGAGTTATGTTAATTAATAACATAAACAAACCATACTTATGATAAATGCAACACTTATTTCACTTAATATCAAAGTTAGAGATCATAAATTCTATGTTTGTTGATTTACAAAAATATTAGAGTGGATTTGCCTCTAAATTGTTCTCTAGTTTAATAGTTTTAAATCACATTTTAATTTTAGCTTTAGCTTCTTTTTTGTAGTTAACAACTTCATCTCTCTTTGGTCTAATTTGATTGAATAGATTTTTAATCTCTCACAATTCCCTACGGATCGACCCGTATTCGCCACGTACTACAAAGTGTACGCCGTGCGCTTGCGGTAAATTTTATAATTTAAATTCGTTCGACGGTTTTCTAAACCGATAGAATTTCCGTCGACGAACAAGTTTTTGGCGCCGTTGCCGTGCTTTGATTTTAACTTTCTATTCTTCGAATTATTTTGTTTGATTTTGTGTGTTTGCAGTTAAAAAAAATATTAATTGTTCGTTTTTGTGACTTTTGTTTATTTGTTGTTGTTTTCTAGTGTTTTCTTTGCCATTTGCATTTGAATATTTAAAAAAAAAACCAAAACTTCATTTCAAAAACAAAATCATTTTATTGCATTGCATTTTGATTTACAGTTACATTTCTTTTCTGGACTTCACACTACATTTACATTTTACAGTTTACAAAAAAAAAATTACAGTCCAGAAAACTGTGCACTATCCTCTGTGCATTTCTCCTCTGCCAACCCCTCTGTTACCATCACTGTGCATATTCTTGCAAAACAACATTCACTCAGAAAATCCTTTCAGTAACTTCATCACTACCCTCTGCAATGTCTCCTCCCTCCTCTCACATTCACAACCATAAACAACACCACACTATCCCAAAACAACTG
Source organism: Allium fistulosum (assembly GCA_030737815.1). Taxonomy (NCBI): domain Eukaryota; kingdom Viridiplantae; phylum Streptophyta; class Magnoliopsida; order Asparagales; family Amaryllidaceae; genus Allium; species Allium fistulosum. The sequence continues at coordinate 412,146,074 of CM060907.1, read as the reverse complement.
ATTCAACCATTCATCTCCCTGTATCACCTAACATCAACTCACTTCCCATCCTAAACACCTCACCATCTTCATACAACTGTAGTTCACCTTTACTCCACCCCCTGCCAATCTGCTCTGTGTTCCGCAACCCTCTGTAACTCCCCATCATTTCTTACAACTCCACAGCAATTCTGCCCATTTGCTTCATCACTTACCACACCCAAATACATATCACCATACTCAAAATCCCCTTCACTCTGGTCCAATTCCCACAGCATACCACTGCATACACATCTCAAAGCTTCAATCCATCACCATAAACCATCACCTGTGCACACAGTGGCCATTCATTAACCAAACATCATCCATTCGACCAATTCACTGACTACTACGGCCGTCAAGAGTAGAACCACCAGCAAGCATCACTCCAAAAAACGAAAAAAAATACTGTTGTGCATCTCACCCTCCCCTTCATCTAACCAAGTCCCAGTCAAACCCACATCCAACATTGCCTGACCATCAACCATCACTACTGCAAAAACACTTCTGCCATCATCACCATTTGCTCTACCCATCAACCAGTGCGTCATATACTGTCAACACCAGTCCTCCACCACTCCAAACAACAGTGCATTCACTTCCTAAATTCACTACTGACCATTTTCCATTGCCTTCATCATAACTGCTTGTTGACAAACTGCCAACTACCCACTTCCCTCCTCTACATTTGCTATTAAACAACATTCCACTGTCATCACCTCATTAGAACCCAACCAATCATCAACTCAACTTCCATAATATCAACCTTCTCCTCTTCAAACTACACAGTTACTACCATAAACTTCAAGCAACATTCAACCAGCAAGCCATTTTACCAGACAAACATCCATCATTTATCTCTTCTCACCATACTGCCCACTTCACCAGAGCATTCTTCACCAGTCTACAGTTTCAACCCAAACTTCATTTCTCCATATACACTCAACCCACCTTGCCACCATATTGCACAGCTTCGACATAGCTGAAGCCACACATCACCTGGAAAATTACAATACAAAAGTTCAACAACCTGTTTCTGTTCAAACATAACTACACTACCAGTCATATACTATTACTGCTGCTTCGTACAAGGCAAACCATCACCATCCCCTTCGTTATCATCATCCAGAACCACCACCGCGATAGCCAAAATCAACTTCACCATTGCTGTTCCCATTTACCATCCACACGCCTCACCAATTCGCGAACCACCAACTAAACCTACCAACCTCCCCGACCCTCTGCTACCACGATTCCATCGCCAATTGCCTCCTACAACCATCGACCAATCCCAATCGGCTGTCGAACATCCTTCGTGACCTCCATTGCAATTCGAACCAGCGCCGCAATCCATTCACGATTTCCAATCCACTTCAGATTTGCAATTTTAATTTTTTTTTCTTTTTTCTTTCTTTCGTTTTTTATTTAGTTCGCGATTTATTGTTTTGTTTTCTAAAACAGAAGAGGAAACGAGAGTTAAAAGGTTTGGGCCGGGCTTGATCTGATTAAAAAAAAGATAGGGTTGTTTTTCTTTTAGTTCTCTAGTTTTGTTATTTTTTTTTAATTTATTCTCTTTTAAAAAAAAGTTCTGTTTTTCGTTCTTTTCTTTCTCTTAAAAACAATTTGTTTTAAGTTCCATCCTAGTTTCATTTTTTTTAAGTAAAACGCTACTTTTCAGTTTCCTTTCCAAAAAAAATTTACAAAAATTTTTTTTTAAAAAAAATCCAAAAAAAAAGTTCAACTTTTTTTAATTTTCATTTTCCATTTGTTTTCACTTGTTTTTTTTTCGCTTATTTTGTTTTTCATCTTTGATAAACATACTAAATAATAATAATAATAAAAAATTGTTGAATATATCTTGTGTTTCATCTCAGGTTGCCAAAGCAGAAATTCCAAAAGGAAGAAGTGCTTGCCCAAATAAACTGCTTTGCCTTGCTTAAAAAAAATTGCCGCACAAAAAAAAATTCCTAATAATCTGCACGCTCTGGTATTGTGCTTTCATCTCTAGTGCATTGTTGGTTGCTTGCATTTGCATTTATATATACAAAAAAAAATTACAAAACCCAAAAACAAAAACAAACTTCATTTTAGTTGCATTGTAAATTCACGTTTAATTTTTGTTTTGCATCCATCTCATCTTATTTTCTTTTCTAAGGGCAATACCCCAATTCATATAAGGTGAGGGATTTCATCACCCTTTCCTTAGCCCACAAACGCATTTCATCGTAGAATTTGACTAATAATAAAGGTTAGACATTCGACTTAAGGGTGTCGCGAGCTCATCTTGGGCTTAATTGTATCTTCACAATTGTTTTCTTTGAACAATTTTATTTCTTGGTGTCTAGGCTACGGCAGAGTAATAACCAGTTATAAAAATTACGGTGATACGTAAATATTATACTGGTTGTTCCTCTGAAGGTACTTAAACCTTCGGCTGCATTGCTACGGTGATTCGTGGTGCACCGATAACCCCTGCCCGTTACCTGGCTGAGAAATATTTTTGTTGATTTAAGACAAAGTGTGATTATACAATTTTGGGTTAGGAGCTACTAAGGACAAAAAACTGTAATTAAGTCCTTTGCATTCATTTAGTTGCATTAGTTCATGCATATATAAAAAAAATTCCAAAATCCAAAAAAAAAAAATTTTTTTTAACTTAGTTTTTAATTCCACAAAGAAAAAACCTTCTTAAAAACAAAAAAAAAAAGAACAAAAATTTGAAAAAAAAAATTATAAAAATTTGAAAAACCAAAAACAAAACAAAAATCAAACTTCTCTTTTGAAAATAAATTTCACTTCGTAAATATTTTTCTTCCTCTAAAAAATTTTTCACTTCCATTTTCAAATCTTCTTTCATTCACTAAACTCGATTCTAACTTCTTTCTCTTCTCGACTTTCACTTGTGCATGAGTACTTGGACTCATGACACAACATCAAATCGTTGGACTCGCGACCCTTCTACAAACCGTTTAACACGAACAGACGATCCTCCCGAAATGGCGAACGAGAACGCCCCTCGAACTCTTATGGATAGAATCTTTCCCGATAGAGTTTCTATTCCATCTTGCATCACGTTACCCGCCCCTACGGGTAACCATTTCGAAATTCACTCAAACCATATTGCCACTCTTCCGAAATTTGGCAATTTCGAACACGATGATCCATACATCTTCTTGACTAAATTCGAACAAGTTTGTGCAACCATTAAACTCCAACAACTTTCTGATGACGGAATCAAACTTCGATTAATCCCATTCGCTCTTACGGATTACGCTGAAAATGGTTGTAGAGCATACCATCAAACTCGATTAAAACGTGGGAAGAATTCATAAAAGCTTTCTTAAAAAAGTTCTACCCTTTGGAAAAAACGAGTAGAATTCGAAACGAAATTGTAAACTTTCATCAATTCAAGGGAGAGCCATTCGGAAAATATTTTGAAAGATTCAAAGAGCTTTTGATAAAATGTCCACACCATAATTTCGAAAAATGGACGATTTGCCAAATTTTATACGATGGACTCGAAAATAGCTCACGTACCATGCTCAAATCAATGTGCCAAGGCAACTTTCTTGCCCAACATCACGACGATGCTTGGAAATTTCTTGAAAACCTCGCTGAAAAATCATCCCAATGGGAACGATCGAACGAAAAATCAGTTTACTCACGATCGAGTGCACACTCGATAGGATCCTCTATTGCTTTGGAAGCTAAGATCGATGCAATGATTAAAAAATTCGATAACGTTTTCTCATCAAATCAAATGAACCAAGCTTCCCAACCGATGTGTTATAAATGCAACGATCCTAATCATATAGCCGATCAGTGTCCAAATTCTGTCGAACAAATCAATGCTTTCAATAAAGCCAAAAACGACCCGTTTTCTCCAACGTACAATCCTGGTTGGAGAAATCATCTGAATTTTGCATGGAACCAAAACAATCCCAACACAAATACTATTCGTCCCAATTTGCAAGCATTTCCGAATAATGCTTCGAATCCTTCCTTTCAGCCCAACAATTTTCAACCAAACTTTGCGGGTCCGCCTCATAATCAACCGCAACAATCAAATTTTCAATCAAATTCTGCTCATCCTCCCCAAGACGATAAACGTTTAACTTCGCTTGAGAAAACTCTTGAAACGTTGGCTAAGGCAACTACTCAAAGCCTTCAATCAAACAGCAATTTGCAAAATTTATTGACTTCATATATGCAAAACACGAACCAATCAATTGCAAAACTCGAAATGTAAATGAGTCAATTAGCCACGTCTATGAGCGAACGTGAACGAGGAACATTCCCAAGCCAACCCATTTCAAATCCCAGAAATCAAAAAAAAATTCAAATCAAGCCCATGTTGTTCAAGATAGCAACGTCACCCAATTGAATGCTATCACAACTCTTCGTTCCGGGAAACAAATCGATAATCAAGTCGTTAATCCAAACGATTTACCGGAACCCTCTCTCGATACTTCTAAAACAACGAATGAATCTGAACAGAACGTGGAGCCAAACGTTGAATCGAATGCCAATCAAAACTCTTCTTCTTCTACTCGAGTAGACCCGCCTACCGAGTATCGTGTTCCATTTCCACATCGTCTTCGACCAAAGAAACACTCGGACCAAATGGAAAAGATGCTGGAAATTTTTAAACAAGTCAAAGTTAACATTCCGCTTCTTGACATCGTGCAACAAGTCCCCACTTACGCGAAATTTCTGAAGGACTTGTGTACCCAAAAGCGACACACTCAAGTGCCCAAAAAAGTCTTCTTAGCCGCTAGTTTGAGTGAAGTCTTGTCCCAATCCATGCCCGTAAAATACAAAGATCCTGGCTGACCTACGATTTCATGTACAATTGGAGACAAGACGATTAACAAATGTCTGATAGACTTAGGCGCGAGTGTCAATTTGATTCCATACTCTGTGTACGAACAATTAGGGTTAGGTGAGCTCAAACCCACAAAAGTCACGCTTCAATTTGCCGATCGCTCAATTAAGAAGCCCGTGGGAGAAATCGAGGATGTGGTCATTCGAGTAGGGCAATTCATATTCCCCATTGATTTTATCGTTCTTGAAACACAACCCGTGACGAATCCCTCGAATCAAATACCATTGATTTTAGGCCGACCATTCTTAGCCACCTCAAATGCCTTAATCAATTGTTGTAACGGTTCGATGAAAATTTCTTTTGGAAACATGACTTTGGATCTTAACATTTTCAATCTTGAAAGCCAATCGAACGAACCTCATGACCAAACGTTGGAAGTTAGTGTCATCAACGAAAACCTCGAAAACGAAACAATTGACCTTAGCGACGAACGCGAAACTGAATATGAAAAATTATTTCACGAAATTCCCAGCGAAATTGAATACAATCTTTCCTTTGAATCGCTTCCAGTAGAGACCGAATCTCAACCCCATTCTTTGATCGAAAAACTCCCGAAGTTGGACCTCAAACCACTTCCCGATCACCTTAAGTACGCATACTTAGGTGATAACGAAACATTACCCGTCATAATTTCTACGACTCTCTCCCTTGACCAAGAAACATCCTTACTTTCTATTCTTTCTAAAAACAAGGAAGCGATTGGATGGTCGATCTCCGATATAAAGGGGATTAGCCCTGCTATTGTTCAACATCGCATCCATTTAATCGACGATGCCAAGCCTGTTCGTGACGCGCAACGAAGGCTTAACCCAAAAATGAAAGATGCGGTACGTGATGAAATTCTTAAACTTCTCGACAATGGAATCATTTACCCAATCTCTGATAGTTCATGGGTTAGCCCAATTCACGTTGTACCGAAAAAGTCTGGGATAACCGTTGTCAAGAATGATTCAAACGAACTTATTCCAACTCGTACTCAAACGGGTTGGCGTGTTTGCATTGACTATCGAAAACTAAATGTCGCGACACGAAAAGATCACTTCCCTCTTCCTTTCATTGACCAAATGCTCGAACGTTTAGCCGGCCATGAATTCTACTGCTTCCTTGATGGTTATTCCGGCTATAACCAAATTCCTATCGCTCCCGAAGATCAAGAGAAAACGACTTTCACGTGTCCATTTGGTACCTTTGCTTATCGACGTATGCCATTCGGACTTTGTAACGCTCCTGCGACTTTCCAACGATGCATGGTTGGAATCTTTTCCGACATGATTGAACGCTTTCTAGAAGTTTTTATGGATGATTTCTCAATCTTTGGTGATTCTTTTTCCCAACGTTTACATCATCTCGAGTTGGTTCTAAATCGATGTAAAGAAAAACATTTGACTTTGAATTGGGAAAAATGCCACTTTATGGTCAAATAAGGCATAGTCCTTGGACATATCATCTCAAATAAAGGAATTGAGGTAGATAAAGCGAAAATCGATGTTATTGCAAATCTACCCATTCCCAAAACTGTTAAGGACATTCGATCATTTCTTGGACACGCTGGCTTTTACCGACGCTTTGTGAAAGACTTTAGCAAAATTGCTCACCCTTTGATGACTCTTCTTGGAAAAGACGTTCCTTTCGATTTTAACTCTGATTGTATCTCTTCTTTTGAACGTCTTAAGAATGAACTCATTTCTGCTCCAGTCATTTGTGCGCCCAATTGGGATCTTCCTTTCGAGATAATGTGTGATGCTTCAAACTTTGCTGTTGGTGCTGTCTTAGGACAACACATCAACAAGATCCTTCACGTGATTTACTACGCGAGTATGACTTTGAACGACGCTCAACTCAACTACACAACAACCGAAAAAGAACTTCTAGCTGTCGTTTTTGCTCTCGAAAAATTCCGACAATACTTGATAGGGTCACACATTACTGTGTACACGGACCACTCCGCACTTCGATATCTCTTCTGTAAAAAGGATGCCAAATCCCGCTTGATTCGTTGGATCCTTTTACTTCAATAATTTGACATTACAATCAAAGACAAAAAAGGATCCGATAATGTCATAGCCGATCACTTGTCTCGTCTTTCGAATGCACCATCTTCTTTGTCGATCAATGAAAACTTTCCCGATGAACAACTCCTTTCAATTTTTATCGACCCATGGTACGCTGATATAGTGAACTACTTAGTCACTAAAGAAACTCCCTCATCGTGGTCCAAACAGGACAAATACAAATTCATGTCCCAAGTGAAATATTTCTATTGGGACGATCCATACTTGTTCAAATATTGTCCCGACCAAATCATCCGACGTTGCATTCCGGATAATGAGATAAGGAATGTTCTTTCGTTTTGCCACGATCAAGCGTGCGGTGGACATTTTGGTCCTCGAAAAACTGCGGAAAAGGTGCTTCAGTGTGGTTTCTATTGGACTTCTCTCTTCAAAGATTCATTCGAATTTTGTAAAACTTTCGATCGATGTCAAATGCTTGGACGAATTTCTAGACGAGATATGATGCCTCTAAACCCCATTCTTACCATCGAAATCTTCGATGTTTGGGGTATCGACTTTATGGGACCTTTTCCTAATTCTTTTGGAAACTTGTATATCCTTCTCGCTGTTGACTACGTCTCAAAATGGGTCGAAGCTTTTCCTTGCAAAACCAATGACCATAAGATTGTTGTGAAATTTCTCAAAGAAAACATCTTTTTGAGGTTCGACACACCTCGCACAATAATCAGTGATAACGAGACCCATTTTTGCAACAGTTCTTTTGAAATTTTAATGAAAAAATACTCGATAACCCACAAGTTATCCACTCCGTATCATCCTCAAACTTGTGGCCAAGTTGAAGTTTCAAATCGACAAATAAAACAAATCTTGGAGAAAACTGTCAACAAAAATTGAAAAGATTGGTCTTAGAAATTGACCGACGCGCTTTGGGCTTACCGTACTGCTTTTAAAACTAACCTTGGGATGTCCCCATTTCGTTTAGTTTACGGTAAAGCTTGCCATTTACCCATTGAAATCGAACGCAAAGCGTTGTGGGCAATAAAAAACTTAAACTTTGACCTTGAAAAAGCTGGCGAAAACCGAAAATTGCAACTCAACGAACTAGAAGAACTTAGGAATGACGCGTATGAAAATGAGAAAATTTACAAAGAAAGAACAAAAGTTTTTCATGACAAGTCAATCCTTAGAAAAACGTTTTCGCCTAACCAGAAAGTTCTTTTATATGACTCGAGACTTCATTTATTTTCGGGGAAACTTAAATCAAGATGGACCGGACCATTTGTGGTACGAACTGTTTTTCCAAATGGTGCCTTAGAAATAGAAAACCCCGGGGATGGATCAATTTTCAAAGTCAACGGTCATCGTTTGAAACCTTTCTTGGAATTGCCAAATAACTAAGAGGAGGAGCTCATGATCCTTCATGAGCCAAGCTACGTCTAGTAAGAATGTTAACCCTCTTTTGTAAATATGTACATATTTTTCCCGTTACACTCATTATATCACGCATTGACTATGGGGACACAGTCAAAATTAAGTGTGGGGGGAAGTCTCATTTCATTTTTTTTTCATGGTTTTTCATGGCATTTTTGAATTTTCATCTTCTTACTTAAAAAAAAATTCTCAAAACTCCTATATCTCAAAAACATTTTCTTTTTACCATTTTGATTTATTTTTGAAGAAACACTATGGGTTAAGTATAAGTTTTGGTTAATATATTGAAATTTTTGAAAATTTGTTTGTCTTAACAAAAATAAAAATGAAGTTTGATTACAAATAACAATGGTTCAACTGGTATATAGGAAGGTTCATCTATGTTAATTATGAAGTATGTTCTAATTGAAAATCTTTGTTTAAAAAGTGGTAAATTTAAAGTAAAGGATATAACATTTTTGTCTTCTAAGTTAAATGGTGCTAAGATAATTTTGCAAAACTCTCTCTCTCTCTCTTAAAAATATAAAAAATAATAATAATAATAACATCCAAAGTATTCACTCTCATTTAAAAGTCCTCACGGTTATGCATGGGTGAATTACTTGGAACCTTTAATTATGTGCTTTCATACTCATTTAAAAGTCCTCACGGTTATGCATGTATGGAACACATGTAAAAAAAAAGAAAAAAAAACAAAGAACAGACTTAATAAAAACCACCTACGATCGATAGGTGTATGCATGAAAGTGTGTGCACTCGCCATGCTCTATACTCCCCTCACATAAGCCCGAAAGGCAATGCATGGGTGGTATATCTGGCCTCAGTTTACCTGAGCTAGGTGTGTAATTTTTTTTCTTACAAATAATAAGAGAGCAAGCAATTGAAATCCTAGCACTATTTTTACTTATTTGATTTGATTTGTTATTGAAAAGAAATGAAAATACCACTTTAATAAACTTTGATAATCAACTAAGGATTTATTTCATAGTTACACTTTGCTATCAACCGAAACAGTGAGTTAAACTATTGTCTATTTGCTATGATAACTTGATTTTTGTTGGAAGTTTGGATGAGGAATGACTTAAATTTTCAAGATAATGACCAAGACTCATATTTAACTTCTTTGTGTCGATTTAAGAGTAAATCCGTCATTTGTAAATATTTTCAAGAACTTGCATTCATCCCATTGTAAATAAATCTTGCATTTTGTAAATATTTTCACTTTGAATCTGGATTTTGTGGGTAGTATCCGCTGAAAACCCTCACGAGACAACACTCGTCCTACTAGGGATACCCAGAGGTTTAACGGCTTGTTTCATACGCTCAATGCAATCGTGCTCCCTACGAAAACGGATTTATCTAATTTTTCCTTTATTCGAGGACGAATAAAAAGATAAGTGTGGGGGTATTTGATGTGCACGTAAATGTGCGTATATTTACATCCATATTTTATCTCTTTTTATTTAAATAAACATCATATTTGGGCATCTTTACATGTTAAAACCAAAATTCAATTATTTTCAAACCATCATATTTTCATCTTCATTCAGGGGCAAAATGGTCATTTGTGTGCATGTGTTAATTTAAGAATTTTTACTTGGACAATTTTTATGATTTTTATAGGATATTTTGATGCGTTTGGAAGTGGGATTCATGATGATATATGCATGCACAAGGAAATACAAAGGAATGAAGAGGAATAATTCAAGTTCAATATCATGGAGGACCCCACCCACTTACCTAACTTCCAATTAGAAGCTAAGCACATGCTAAAAGGTCTTAAAGCTTCATGTACATATTAAGTGGGGGATTATTTAATGTTAATGATTACTTGGAGGCTACACCACCTCAAGGGTATTTGGGAAGCTCCCTAAAAAGAGAATTAGGGTTTTATGCATGTATAAATAGCCCTCTTATGTACATGAACATATGATCTACTCTTTTATTTTACTTAGGAAGTTAAGAGAACAAATTGTAAGCTCAATGTTCTATGAAATAAAAATGGCTTCCAAGCCTCTTTCTTCTCTCTTTTCTACATGCTTTTCTTTATTTTATTGTTAATGTTTATTTCTATGCTCTCTTTCCTTTAATGTTCATAGCTTAAATTTAAATTTATGCAAGTAGTGTAGCTTTAATTTTTATGCAATTAGTTACTAGTTAATCTCTCTTTCTTCCTTTGCTTAGTTTTCATTTCTTTGTTCTTTCATGTTGAAATTTACAAGTGTTGCTTCAATGCCACAAATGAGTAGCTAAACCCTTCAATTTAGGGGTAATGAAGCTCTCAAATATTATGTAATTTCAACATTTATATGATTTATGATCTCTTTGTCTATGCTTCATGAAAGGAAATTTTGATGCAAGTTTATACAAGTGGGTTTGATAGCTTATGTTGCTTTTGCAAATGAGTTATTCTTATTCAACATAAACACAAGTTGCATCATCATTTGCTAATCCAATTTTGATTTTGAAATGAAAGTAAAAATGAAATTTGATGATCTATATTACTAGTTACAATAGTAAATAGATCATACTTAAAATAACTTTTGCTTTGGATTCATTTTCATGAGAATTATAAGTGGTATAATTGTTGTATTATAGTTTGATGGTTTGAGTTATGTTAATTAATAACATAAACAAACCATACTTATGATAAATGCAACACTTATTTCACTTAATATCAAAGTTAGAGATCATAAATTCTATGTTTGTTGATTTACAAAAATATTAGAGTGGATTTGCCTCTAAATTGTTCTCTAGTTTAATAGTTTTTAAATCAAATTTTAATTTTAGCTTTAGCTTCTTTTTTGTAGTTAACAACTTCATCTCTCTTTGGTCTAATTTGATTGAATAGATTTTTAATCTCTCACAATTCCCTGCGGATCGACCCGTATTCGCCACGTACTACAAAGTGTACGTCGTGCGCTTGTGGTAAATTTTATAATTTAAATTCATTCGACGGCTTTCTAAACCGATAGAATTTCCGTCGACGCACAGTGGGAGTAGTCACAATTTCAGTATCAACTTTAGAAGGAGGCGAAGAATGGGAACTGGAGCCTTTAATGTTAACATCGGCCGAAATAGAAGTATGGACGGGGGCAGTTAAAGGAGCTTCCTCCTTTGGGTGTTCTTCTCCCGTCAATTCAGCTCGCGCTTTAACAAGTTGCTCCTTTCCTCTAGCAAGAGCGGCACGAGTTTCATCGTCAAGATAACGTGCCACAAGCTCTGCCTCGTCATAGCCAGCACCGCTGAACATATCAACTATGGCTTCCCACACTTCGGCTAGAGTAATCTCATAGTCAGGGCCCAGAAAGGAGAGGCTCCCACGACCCAAAACGCTGTGCAAGTAAAAGTCAAACAGAGTAGAACTGATATTGGCTTTGGTAGCCTCATGAGATTCTTCAACTGCGACTTTGCCAGCGATATCTTCATCGCGCTCTCTTTCAGCCTTTAACAACTGAGACTGCAGCCTGGTGATTTCCAAGTCTTGGGAGCTAACTTTCTCCCGAAGCTGAGCGGCGTCATCGCGGTATTTCCCAGTAACATGCTGCTCTTCTTCAAGTCTCGCTTCAGCATCTCGCTGAGCAGCATGTGCATCTCGAACTTGCTTTTGGAGCATTTCTTCCTTTTGTGAATAAGAAGTGGAAGAAGTGGCAAGCGCGTTCTTTAGTCTTTCAACTTCAGCTTCAAGTCTCCCATAATCCTCAGTGATGCTCTTCATTTCAGCGTCGTGCTGCTTGCAAATTTTATCCCACTTTGACTTATCGTTCTCCATGGTCAGCATGGCTTTGAGATTCGCACGATTGACCCTTTGCAGCTCATCAACAAGTTTTTGCCATCCAGACATCCTTTCGATATCAAGTTTGACGGCATCAAGGTTACGCAGCATAGCCGGTTTATCAATCGGGACCAAGTCAAGGTCGAAGCATACCCCTTTTAAGCACCATTGCAGGAACCGACTTTGAAGAGTTGGCGGACCCTGCCCAACTTGATATTGAGGTCTGTTGAAGATTGTTTGGATGTTAGACTTCTCAAGAGCAAGAGAATCAGAGGGGATATCAAGAGGAATTGAAGCAGGGTCTTTTCAGAAATTGCAGACGCGTCACTAGGCTTGAGCCGCTTGCTTGGATCTCCAGTAAGGTGACTCTTCCCTTTATTGTCATAAGACATTCGCTTATGGGAATCATTGCCTCTATGAGAAGAGTCATGTTGCTCATCCCTCCTTCCGTATTGATGTTCTTAATCTCGCCTTTCTTGAGCCTTCCTAATAGCTCTTTCTTCATCTGTTTCCCTCGGGGCAGAGAGATAGCGCCTAAAATCATAAGTGTCGCGGCTTCCGTGATGCTGGAATTTATCATAGTATGAACCGCTTCGCCCCATCGTAGAACCTGAAATTAAAAAAAAAATATATAAAAATCTTCAAATTGAAGAATCTAAGTGAATGAGAGTGCTAAGCATCCTAAGTGTGTGTAGAATGCAAACTATGCGCATCAGACTACAAACCACTCAGCGGTGTGGGAATGGAGACAGCTGGTATAGAAGGTGTTGTAGTTTGTTGCAAAGAAGAAGTCGCTTCGATAACAGGAGAGATCGCTTTTGAAATGTTGTCTTTAAAAAGCTCTTGAGAAGTTATCATTATATCGCTCAAATTATCAAAAGTGTCATCGCCGTGATGCCCAGAAGAACTCTCTTTTTCAACTTCCACATCAGCCGTCTTTTCAGAAATTCGAGGATTTTCATCCTCTTCAATAATGGGAGAAAGTGTTAACTTGCTGGACGACCCCACAACGTCAGTAGAAGTAGAACACTTCACCAATGAAATCTCAATGGTGGGTTCTTTCATTGTAAATTCTTCGGTAGGGGCTGGGGCATCTGATGTTTTTACTAGAGAATCAGGAACTTCATGAGGCTGGATAGAACGGGAAGAATGTAGAAGTTCGAACTGGTGCAAAAGTTCATCTTTCAACAAGAATTTGGCGCTTCTCTCTTCCATAGCCACAGCATTTAAAGTTTCAAAGATTGACTTGAAGCTGGGTTTTCTAAGCGGGGGAGGAAGTGCTAAAAAAAGAGAAAAGAATGAAGATAAGCATTTGGTAATTCGGGTTTCAAAAAGCTCATGAGATAAACAGAGAAAAGCAATCTTACTCCCGATTCTCCAGACAGCGTAGAATCCCGGAGGACATCGGACAAAGAATAATTGACTTAGAAACCCGCGAGCACTATCGGATAAATCTAAAATCAACTTCCGGTTTCTGGCGCCTCTTACAAGCACGATTGAAGGGTGATCTTTATTCTTAGCAAAGGTACACAAATAGAAAATTTCATCGAAGCTTGGAAGACGGTTGAGCGTCCTCCTAAACAGAACACACAACCCCATCAAGACGGCATAACCGTTGGGATGTAGCTGGAAAGGCGAGATAGCTAATCGATGAAAAAGTTCTCGGAGAAATTCGTTGAAAGGGGGAATAGCTCCACTTAAGCACATTTGACGATTCACTACGACAAAACCAAGAGGTGGCCTGTCAGTAGTGTCGTTTGCTCTAGGAAATATAGCATCTGATTCGGCAATACCGAACTGGGTGCACAATTGTATGAAAACTTTGTGGCTCAGGGTGGTCGGAGTTCTTTCTGGAGGGTCGATCAATGGGTTGGCAATCGGAAAAGCTTCTCCAGCTGGTCCTGTGTCTTCTTGTTGAGATGTCATTCTACACAATCAACTGGATATTCAAATATGAAGGTGCACGTTTCCTAAAAGTGTGAAGCGTTGTGCAAAACTAAAACGATAACGAGCAAGTATAACTGAAATCAAGATAGTTGACATTTGTCAATTATAAAGTTTCGAGGCTTGTCATTTTAAGTCCAAATACAATGTTGTGTTGATGCAAACAAATCAGCTTAGATTGATTATTTCAGCTTTGCTTTAATACTACATTTGAATTTGTCATTTCACAGTATTCCATTCACAAAATTCGTTTAAGTTTATTATTTTTTATCGACTAATCTGTCATACGATGTGGGCAGTCAATGGCAGTATATTTGTCCCGTTTTTCTGCAAATGTTGTGTTTAACAGGTTATTAACATTAGAGTTAAAGCAATCTGTAAAGAAGTGCAACATAGTTCAAGTTCAATCAAAATTCAAAGGCCAATTGAGCTCTGTCCAAATTTCACAAGTGTTAGGTCGTCCAGCGACCTAGCATAGGTCGGAACCTCTATAGGTCGCGATGTGCAAATTAAAACGTATAAGGCAGTGCAGAATTTGTTCAAGTCCTAGGTCGTTTAGCGACCTATCATAGGTCGAGGCTTCTTTAGGTCGCACTGGGCAAATCAAAGAATTCAAGGCGATGCAAATTTCCTTAAGTCCAAATGGTTCATGTTCTAGGTCGCTCACGACCTAGCGTAGGTCAGAAACCACTTAGGTCGCAAAAGGTTGTTCGGCTTCACTTAGGTTGGTCAGGTTTTTTAGGTTGTAAGACTTAGGTCGCGCAATTCCCAACACGACCTAACTTTTAGGTCGTCCAGATCTCATAGGTCGCTGACTTCCTCTCCACGAAATCACTTACTAGACCCGATAACCCGATAACGCCATTTCAGAGAAAATCTATCATTCTCTTCGAGAATTTCATTCATCTCCACATACCACTCAATCGCCCAAAAAATCGATTCCAAACCCCTCCGATCCATTATAAAAATTACCGTGCATTCATGAATTACCACAACAAATCAAACAACGATCAAAAGTGGATCGAAATAACCATTCAAAATGAAGCATGATACATGAAATTGTACTCGGGTTGGAAAACATGGATTCATGATCGAGCAGCGATTATGGTGGGGTAGAGATTGGATCCACTTACGTAGTATGTTGGTAGAAATGGATCGATGATTAACTGGATTGAATTCGCCTTCGAAAGTTTGAAGATTCGTCAATGGCAGTGGGAGTTCGGGGCAGTAAGGTAGGGAGGAAGTAGCGACCTATCAAATTTATATAGGGCTGAGAGAGGAAGGTGAATGGGCACGCGAGTTAGCATGAGTTCTAGGTCGTTCACGACCTAGCAAAAGTTAAGTCGAAGCACACGACCTATGGCATAGGCGTGTACTTCGAGGGGCAAATGTTAACTCCCATTTTTATGCCGACCTAAAACTCTGCGACCTAAAGTTCTTCACGACCTAAGGGACTTCATGACTTAACAGACTCTACGACCTAACGACCTAAAAGGTATCTACGACCTAAAGTTCTTCACGGCCTAAGGGACTTCACGACTTAACAGACTCTACGACCAAACGACCTAAAAGGTATCTACGACCTAACTTCTCCAACGACCTAAGAGTGTTAACGACTTATGAAGTATCATGACTTAACTTCTCCAACGACCTAAAGGTATCTGCGACCTAATAGTCTCAACGACCTAACATCATAATGGTCTTAGCGACCTAACTAGTTCAAAAGGCAGTGCGACCTACGACCTACGACCTACCTTAGGTCGCTCACGACCTATAACATGCCCAGTTTAAACAAGCCAACATAGTTCCCTATGCCGCATTTCTCTAGGTCGCTTACGACCTACCGCTGGCCACCTTGTTCAGATAAGACCGAGAGCAACTCCATCAGGCTACACTTCCTAAGTCGCGAATGGACCACGACCTATCTTAGGTCGCTCGCGACCTACGACCTAACTTAGGTCGTACACGACCTAAGACTTGAGGGGGATTTTTGCCTAGGATCTTCCTATAAATACCAACCTAACTCCAACATGGAGAGGACTTTTGGCCAATCATTTTCTAAAGCGCCATTGCTCTGCCGAATTCTCAACTCATCCAAGACTTGGAGAACTCCAAACATTGAAGAGACTACAACAAGCTTTGAACGAGATTCTACACATCCGACATGGATTCAGCAAATCTCATCATCAAAGTTTGAGCTACAAATCCGAAGTGTTTGTGTGATCGAAGTGAATTGTATTCGAAGTGCATTGTATCAAATTGTAACCAAATCAGCAATAAAAGGCTATAAAGTGGACGTAGGCTCAATTACGGGCCGAACCACTATAAATCTGTTGTCCCTTTACTGTTTTTCTATTATTTTCAGCTTATATTATGTTCCTGTACCAACGGGTGGTGCTTTCACATTGTTACTACACACACCTGGTGTTAGCGTTCACTTTTCAGCGTTAACAATATGTATGAAACCAAACAACAAAAGAAGGAAACAAATATATGTAAAACAAAATAAAATAAATACATAAATAAGTTATAACCACAACAAAATAAAAGAAAACAAACAAATATAATAAAATAAAAATAGAAACTTATATTATAAAGTAATATTATAAAAGACAAGTCAAAAAAAAGAAACAAACATATATACATAGTTAAGTATGAAACAAAACCAAAACATCTATGTACAAAAAAAAACAAATGAAGGTAAGTATGCAAGAATGACAACAATAATTAATATAAGCATCCATCAGCCGAAATGAACAAAAGAAAAATATCTTTGGCTGCAAAGGAAAGAAAGCAAATACATTCAACTAAGTATTCAAATAAACATGCAAATATCCATTAGCTTGTAAATGAAGACAACCTTCTATTCGTCTATGTACAAATCAAATAAAATAAGGGAAATTGTACAAAGCTAATTAATGTTGGCCACCAAAATAATCTATCAACCAACAAAGAAGAAAAAATATCACTGATCAAATTTGTACAAACAAATATATTACCCTGTACAAAACCTATCACCTGTAAACTCATTCTTTTATCAACCTTTCTTCATTCCAAAATTCATTCATTTCAAAACTGAGATAATATCACTTTGTAAACATACAAAACTTCAAATTAAAACAACAAAAATATGTTCTAATATAAACCAATGATCAAAGGATTCTAGCTTGACTTTCAAAGCCAGTGTTAAAGAAAGCTCTGTTCTTTCTTCTGCAAACCAAGGTGAGTAAACAAATCATTTCATTTTGAAGCTTAATCTGCCTTTATGTCTGATGCCTGTGAAAATACCTGAGGTTTATTTATGGGTAATGTTTGCATAGATGAGATTTGTTGAAGTATAGTTGTATCCCTGTGTATGAATGAAATCTGCCTCTATCTGTTTCAAATTAACTAAATCAAGTTCAAGGTTTTATATCTCCCTATATAAATAGATTTATGATATGATCTTTAAAAAGAAATTGTTTGTATTTATCAGATTCAATTTCTAAAAATGGTTTCAAGTTTATTTATGAAGTAATTATGTCAAAAAAGGAAATTTACAGTGGCAAATCAATTTAAGTCCGAAATAAAATTGTGGGTAAACCAACCCAGTTCTTCTTTCTTTATACTAGTGCGTAACATACATCTTAAAAATAGTTTTAAAATCTGGATTCTACTTGGATGTATGTATGAAAATCATGTGCTAACCTGAATACTTGGATTGAATTGAATGCATGTATGTATATAAGTGTTTAAATATTTGTGTATTGTTCTGCTATAGGCTCTGTTGTGTGATAACAGGTTTGATTTCTCCATAAATCCAATATATCATTTATTGAATCACTGTTAGCTCTTGATTTGTAAATGAAAAGTATTTGAAATCATGCAACATCACTACTAAAAATAATTTCAGGAATTTATATTTAATATTGGTCTCGAAATTTTATAAATAACAAAAGAATTTATTTATTTTTTGGTCAAAAATTTATAAATTCAATTTTAAGATTTGAATGCATGATTGAATTCGTAATAGAAAATCATGAATTTTAATATGTATATACGATTTATAGTTTTAAAATCAGTGGGTGTTCTCGAATTGACCGTTTTGGTCATATTGGTCTATTGCCATCAATCGGTGGCAAGGGAAGGCTCGAGATTTGAGCTGGAGGTGGTTGAGTGGTCGACAAGTGCGGGAAAATTGGCGAGGTGATTTTCCAGGGGCCAGAATGGCCAGTGATCGTCGAAATAGGGTTTAACACCCTGGTTTTATCATCGAAGTTTCAGAGGAGTCACGACGTCAGGACTTGATTAGAGACGATCGTGAGTAAAGGATTGGTGGCGTATTCCTATGATGATGATCGAGTGGTGATCGCAGGATCGCTGGTAGACTGTGGTGGCGACGTTGGTAAGATTTGGGTGATCATCGTGTTCAGGTATCAGTCGAATTGTTCGTTTCCGTTTCTGGTGATCATCGTGTTGTCTGGTGGCTCGTATGGGATGAAGTGTTCGAAAGCGACTTGGTGGAGCCATCGTGGTTGGTCGGAGTTGCTCCGATTGATGGTGCACATGCACGAGTTAGCTGTGTGTCTGTGATTAGTTAAGCTTTGGAGGAAGAAGGGGATTTCTCGGGAGGGAACTCGAGCAGTTTGTGTTTTGACTCGAAGATTTGAGTTGGTGATTTTTCTCGGGTATTAGTTCGTGTAAATCAAGATTTCCTCGGGTTATTATGTTAACTAGTTTTGAGCTTATCAAAATCATGTTTAAATATGGTTCTTAAACTATTTCTTCCTAATAACAATAACTGTTCCAGAAGCTTAGCTAAGTAAAGAGATGTAGTTTGTTAACTTAGATTTGGAAAATTTTAAAATTCATTCTAAGCTTAATGTATAATGTTTTATCGTTAATTAAACTTAAGGACTTTTGTGAATTTACAAGTTAATGATTATTAAATTCTAAGTTTGTTAAATTCTGGTAGTGATGAGGTAAGTGATTAAGATAAATAAATTCCCTTAAGATTGTTAAGGTTGATTGATTAGGATTTATTAATTAATATGGATGGTAGAGGTAAATTAATTTGAGTGATTAATTAAGAATAAATTACCTATTGTAATAAAAAAAATTTAATCAAGGATGATTAATTAAGATGGATGATTTATTATTTGATTAGAAATTAATTAATGTTAAAAAAAGGTAAACAAAGCGATTAAAGTTAATAATTAATTTAATTAGGGATAAATTAAATTAGTTTGGAAAATGATCAATCTCGCTTATGAATGATTGAATGATGTAAATGCCTTGAATTGGTTGATATCTCCGATATGAAGTGTTTCCTGACATGATGTGTTTGGATAGGCAGTGATAGTATGGTTATCTATCGTTGATGAATTGATGTGTATAAAAGTGATACCCTGTATTTAAAAATTGAATTGAGTCAAATTGAATAACTTGGGTTAAGATGACATGAGATTCGAAGAGACCGGGGTCGGATATTAGTAAATACCTGAAACCACTTCGATTCCTTTGTAAATTGATCTGCGGAATCAATAGGTTGAAATGAAATGATTCGTGTGAATTGGACTATTTAATCTAAGTTGTAAGAACTTAAAAATTGATATGAGATACCCCGGGTTTATGTAAATTTTATGCTATTGTATTCCATGTTAGATGGGTTTACTCACGCTGGTTTCCAGCCTGACCCGGGTGTTACTTTGATGTAATGCTCGGGTCAGACCGAGTATTACAGATTTTCAGGTAAGGACGTTCTGGAGCTCAGGAGACGAGCTGGATGGCAAGAACGTATGGAGTGTATTCAACTGTGATATATTGTAGTTTGTCTGGGACATATTGATTGTATCTGTCCGGTGTTTGTGTATATGTTGTAACTCTGATGTATTAAAGTGTAATTTGACAAGTACAGATTTCATTTGTATAGCTGTTATTATTTGATATTATATTTTGATCCGCTGCGAATGTGAGATTCTGTGTTTTATTTTCTGTTTCTTCTTCTATCTCTTTCTTCTTTCCCTAACTATATGGAATTTTCGAGATCGAAAATTTTAGGTCGTTATAGTTGGTATCAAAGCCAGGTTAAGCGAGAACCTTGGCTCTGGTGGGTTTACTCATCAGGGATAGGGTTAGTACTACCCTAGGATGAATTGAGTATATATATATGAGAGAGCGTACTTGTTATTTTCTTATATAAAAATTTTAAATGATTTTAAGTAAGGATATATTTTGATATATATAAAGCAATATTTCTTACTAATAAATGTTAAAGTAATTGGTTGTTAAAAATTATTGCAATTAAATAAAATAATGAGAATTAAGTGGTAACAATAATACAACCAAATTGAAATTGAATGAAGATAATTTTGAAATGGATCCAAACTGAAATTAAAATCCTGAATTTGTAGAAATGTTTTTAAAATAAAGATAATAATAAATTGGTTTCCAGATATGATAATCTTGGTTATTATCATAAATGGTTGTTGTGTTTAATAATGAAATGTTGTTAATGAGTAGGCAAGATGAAATGTTTTAGGGAAGTAAAACATTTGGGCAAGTATGACTTTTAAATTAGAACTGAAGATGATATAAATTGTGAAGTTTTAAATCTGAGCCCAGAATTTGAAAATTGTTTCAAAATGATAAAGAAATAATATATAATATTATTTGAATGAAAGGGCTTAATTCAAACAGGAGTTGTTTGAAACTTTAAAGGAATTTGTTTGAATTAAAAACCCATGGTGGTTTAAATTTTAAGGTATAACTTGGTGTGTAAAGGAAATAAATATGTATAAATGAGGATATACATAATATCAAAGATGATTTGAAATAAACTCTTAGTGTTGAGTTTTAAATTTTTCCTTGGAATGTGATATGAAAACCCGAAGTGGTAAGTTTTTGAACTTATAAGTGGGAAGATTATTAATATAAGATTTAAAATTTGAATGGGAATTCTGTTAACTCCCTTTTTGCAACGACTTACGAGTTAAAAAGCTTAAAGCCTGTGTACTCAACGACTCACGACTTAATTGCTAAGAAGGAATCTACAGCTTGAACGACTTACGACCTACCGGGTTAAGCAGCTTGCAACCTAGGGGAACTTCGCGACTTAGCTACTCAACGAGTTAAAGGCTCTATGATTTGAGAAGGTTTCGACTTAGCATGCTACGACTCATAAAGTTAACTCTTCTACGACTCAACGAGACAAGCTTTCTACGACTCATGGTCTTACGAGATAAGGAGTATACGACTCATCAGGTTCAACGAGTCATGGAGTATACGACTCATGGTCTTACGACTCATCAGGTTCAACGGGTCATGGAGATTCTCATCAGGTCTGTACGACTCATCAGGCTTACGACTCATCAGGTCTGTACGACTCATCAGGCTTACGACTCATCAGGCTTACGACTCATCAGCCTCACGACCTAAGGACATCACAACCTAACAATGTACGAGTTAAAGTGCCTGCGAGTTAAGGAGTCTGCGACCTAAGATGTCTACGACCTAGGACTCAATGACTTAACTTGCCCAGCGACCTAAGGCTACAGGAATGTCACGACCTAAGGGAAGTCGCGACCTAAGGAAGCTTGCGACCTAAAGACTCCGCGACCTAGTAGTGTTGCGACCTAAAGGCTACGACCTAAGGAAGATTCCGAGTTATGAAATGCTCCGACTTAAGAAGGTTCCGACCTAACGGGTTACGACTTAGTGGGTTTACGACTTAAAGGCTGCGAGTTAAGGTCTTACGAGTTAAGGTCTGATAAGTCGACTACGACTTAATACTTGTCAAAGACAGCCACAGGATGGGCCCAGAACAACCCAATCCCTTAACTCGTCACCGACCTAACCCTATCCCTTAACTCGTCACCGACCTAACCCTATCCCTTAACTCGTCACCGACCTACCCTAAGTCGGCTACGACTTAAAGACTTAGAGAAATTTCCTAAATCCAGATCAGCTCCTATAAATACCCCATCACTTCCAACTTGGAGGGAACTTTTGGCCATTCATTTCTCCAAGCGCCGTTACGCTGTCGAAGCCTCCTCTCATTCAGCAATCAAAGATCTTCAAGCATTCGAGACACTACAACAATCTTCGAGAAGAGCTCCTAACATCCAACACGGATTCGTCGAGTTTCATCATCAAAGATCGAGCTAGTAGTCATGAGTGCTTTCATGATCAAGTTGTATCGTTTTTAGAAAGATATTGTTCAAATTGTAACCGAATCAGCAATAAAAGACTATAAAGTGGATGTAGGCTCAATTACGGGCCGAACCACTATAAATCTGTTGTTCATTTACCGCTTTTCTGCTATTTTCAGCTTATATTCTGTTCCGTACCAACGGGTGGTGCTTTCACAATTCTATTACACACACCGGGTGTTAGCGTTCACTTTTTACCGTTAACATTTTTGTGCTTTCACTGAGAACCCAACTCAGGCGATCATCCACCGTTGCTTCGCGAAGATTCATAAAAAGAACCTCTCTTAAAAAACCAGATCCGAAATAATGGCTCCTGGAAGAAGAGGTAGACCTATCAGATCCGAAAATGCTCACGAAGGAACTTCCGCTTCCCCAATAACAGACCAAGCAACTCCAACCGTTGGAGTCACCAGGGCTGAATTGGATGATGCAGTTTCTGGATTATACCAACAGATTGAAACTCAAAACGCTTTGATGATGGATAGATTAACTGCTCTGCTCGGGGCAAATCGTCAACCAGAAAATCATCGAACTACTCTTCCTGAAATGCCACCTTTCCAAGCTGATGGTTCTATGCCGCAACCAACTTGTCATGAGCATAAGCCCGGGCAAACTTCCGAGGGAAGAACTAATGCTTGCCCGGAGGTGTCTTTGAACAATAAAGAGTACCTATCTGAAATGGTTGGCCGCATCATGAAAGAGAGCATGCAAAGGGAAGAGGATGAGGCTGACTGGGGATTTGCGCCAAGCAGAACTCCGTTTACTGAAAGGATCCTAAGAGCGGAGTTTCCAAGGAAATTTGCACCTCCTACTATCCAAGCTTATAGGGGAACCAGTGACCCTAACCATTTCCTCTACAAGTACGACTGGCATATGGCCGGTGCAAGAGTGTCAGACGAGATCAAGTGTCGATACTTTTCGGTATACCTAGAAGGTGTGGCTTTACTTTGGTTCACAAAGCTTCCAGTTCGGTCTGTAGATAAATTCTCCGACTTAACGCAAAAGTTTAAAGAACAGTTCAGATTGTATGCTTCAAAAGCTAAGGATATAATGTCATTGTCTAACCTTGAACAAGCGCCCGGAGAATCAATTAAATCTTTCCTGAGCCGTTTCAATATAGCTTTAGCCGAGGTAGAAAATGCGGAACCACGCATGATCCTGACTTATTTGATGCGAGCCATTGATAAATCGAGTAAATTTGGGATATGGCTAAAGATGAAGGAACCGAACTCACTTGACAAATTTTATAAAAAGGCCGATGAATTCATTCGCCTTGAAAGCCTTTCTGCAACATCGAAAGTGGTTACTGCCCAGACTGATAATGACAATGTCCCACCTAAGAAAAGAGAATCTGAAAGTCAGAAAAGGAAGAATGAAGGAGGAAAAAGCCAGGGAAATGAAAAGAAACCTCGCCGCTTTAATCCTTCGGACTTTACTCCTTTAACTGATACACCAAGAAATATCTTTTTTGCAACAAAAGACGTTGTCAGGTATCCTAAGCCACCTGAGATGACGAGAGGGGCAAAGCGTAATGGAAAATTCTGCCAATTTCACAATCAACCTGCCATGACACTGACCAATGTCGCCAATTAAAGAAGGTGATTGAAGAATTGCTAGAGCAGGGTAAACTCCAACAATACGTTAAAAGGAACGGAGTCGATCCAACCTCATCCACTCGGGATCAACAACACCCTACCCATCAATCCGATTCTCACAACAACACTACAGTGCAAGATTCAGAAAAGCTTGTCATTAATACTATCACAGGGGGACCATACCCAGCAAGCAGAAGATGGGATGACTACTAATTACCCACAAAACTACGACTGGGGCATCTCTCACTTTCTCTGACATAAAAATCCAAAAGCTATGAATCAAGCACAAATGGAAATCCAGCTTGGAGATTCTGAAACAACAATAACTAGCATTCATTTTTACTTAACTGCATTGCTTGAATTTGTAAAGATAATGATGGATGTGTAACTTCTGCATTGTAAACCGCTGAGAAATCAGCGTGACTCAATAATGAAAAACTATGCATTGTGTTTTCTATTATAAAATGCCTGTTATATTTCGATGTGTAAATACTCTAAATGTATTGCTAAAATATCGATCTAATACTGCAGGTCATTAAAGCAAAGCTCACCCATCGCAAAGCTAAGCGAGCCTTATAAATCATTTATTAAAGCAAATTTCAAGCAACAAAAATTTCAAACTCAAATCCCATACAAGAGGAACTTCACATAAAAAGTTGACGGCTCCACTATGTCAAGCCCTCGTTAACTGGTTGCGATCGTTGATATAAAGAGGCATCCAACCAAATAACTTGCGTTTACTCTGTGGAGTCATTCAACAGTGAAGTCTACTTCTTCGGATAAAGCAATTTACTTGCAAAAGAAAGGAACACGCGCTTGGAAACGATGATAAAGGATCGCAGATTGGCGGATGATGATACAACATGAGCAGGCAAACATGGAAGCAGCCAAAGGGAGGTATGCCTCTCAACAGGAAAGTAGGTAGATCCACTAAAGGGATACCTTCCCAAGCAGAAGGAATAAGACCCTCGCTAACTGATTGTGATGCATCCGATCAGGCAGCTTGTGTCCATCCCATGGATCTACTTGCCCCTAAGACGCAACCTTCCTGGCACACCAACCAACTGATGCTCCTTCCCAAGGGTCAACAAAGCCCTCTAACGAGGCACGCCAATAAATGGAGAGCTTTCCTCAATCAAAAAGATCGGTGGGACTACCAAAGGGGCACCTTGTTAATTGATTGCGATCGTTTGTACAAACAAACATCCAATCAAACAACTTACGCCTGTCCCATGGACCCCTCCGACCATGAGAAAGTAACTTCCAGGCAATCACAAGCCCTCTTCGGAGGCACAAGCCCTCTTCGGAGGCACAAGCCCTCTTCGAAGGCACAAGCCCTCTTCGGAGGCAAAAGCCCTTTTCGGAGGCACATTTCACCCGTGTAGAAGTGCAAAATGCTTCTCTTCGGAGACCCACTTCACCAGTGATGAAATACTAAAAAGCCCTTTTCGGAGGCACATTTCACCCGTGTAGAAGTGCAAAATGCTTCTCTTCGGAGACCCACTTCACCAGTGATGAAATACTAAAAAGCCCTTTTCGGAGGCACATTTCACCGGTGTAGAAGTGCAAAATGCTTCTCTTCGGAGACCCACTTCACCAGAGATGAAATGCCAAAACTGCTTCTCTTCGGAGACCAAAACTGCTTCTCTTCGGAGACCAAAACTGCTTCTCTTCGGAGACCAAAACTGCTTCTCTTCGGAGACCGAAATTGCTTCTCTTCGGAGACCAAAATCGCTTCTCTTCGGAGACCAAAAGACCTCTTCAGAGTCGTGCTTCACCTTGCTTGAAGTACCAAAAATAAACCCTTTACTGGGGCACAAAAATCAAAACCTTCTTCAGAAGCTCATTTCACTGTGTAGGAAAATTCACTTTCAAACAAATAAAAGTGATCATTCCCAAAAGTCGAAGTGTTCTTCAGGAAGAAAAAGAAAATAAAGATTTCTCCAAAGACAAGATATACTCTATTAAAAGCAGAATAATTCTTCCCTGAAAAAGTGGAAAGTTATTCTCTAAAATAAGAGTATCGGTCTTGTGAAAGCAAGGAATATTACAATATACTTGTGGTATAGGGGCAGCATTATACAATTCAGTTACAGTAATAAAAGTAATATACAAGCAACATACCACAAGTTCATTGCAATATCATGTAATAAAGATGTGGAGTAAATGCGTTCTTGAAACACAGACAAAAAAGTTTGTACAAATAGAAAGAATCGTTTACTCTACACTTCAAATGAAAAACAGATGTATTCCTACATACACAAGGATTTGTACAAGAAAAATATCTATTTATTTCAACACTATGAGAAATTTTTTACATTGTACAGGTTACAAAAAGAAGCGGAGACCGGTATCCGCACAATCCCCGGTCAATACAAAAAGCAGAAAATGCAAAATCAAACTCATTTCCCCTTCTTCCCACCCTTGGAGTTTTTACCCGGCCTGGTAATTAGCTTCGTAGGCCGTATCGGAGAAGAAGGAGAAAGAGACTCAGCCGGATCAATCTCTGCCTCATCCCCAGCAGCAGAAGAACCCTTCTTTCCTTTCTTCGAAACCACACGTTTCCCCTTCTTCTTGGAAGAAGACTCACTCCCCGGAGCAAGAAATGTAGAAAGCTTTGTGTCATAATCAAAAGACTGCTCCGGGGTCTTCTCGCTATCCTCCAGACCTTCTGCCTTCTGTTCTTCGGAAGCAAGTGGTTCGTCTAAACCTTGAAGGGCTGCTATTGGTTCTTCCTGTGAACCTGGTTGAGAAGCTGGAGGAGATATAACTTGAGAAGGAGGAGGAACGACAGCTGAAGAAGGAAGAATTGGTGCAGTTTCCGGCACGACTGCTGCATAACAAAAGAAATCAAAATCAGTATTCTCCGAGAAAAAAGAAGACCGTGAATCGTCAAAGTTACCTGGAGAAGCCGGTTTAGCAAGATCAATCTCAAATTCCCAAGCTTGGAAGTCCTTCATTGCCTCTTCCTCTGTAGGGGTGGATACAGTTTCTTTGTCAACCTTAGCGGGAGGCGTGGAATGAGAACTAGAGCCAGTAATATCCGCATGAGCTAAAGCCGAAGTATAAGCAGGAGCAATAGGAGGTGTTTCTTTCTCAGGAAGCTTCTCTCCCGTCGCCTCGGCCCGCACTCGGATGAGCTGCTCTTTTCCTTTGGCAAGGGCAGCGCGATCGCTCTCACTTAAGTAGGTAGCTTGAAGATCTGTTTCAGAATATCCGGCACCACCAAATAAGTCAATGATTGCCTCCCATACTTCCGCTAAGGTGACTTCATACTCCGGTCCCAAAAATGAAAGGCTCCCACGCCCCAGGACACAATGCATATAAAAGTCGAACAGAGTCGCGTCAACGGTGGCTATGGTCGCCTTATGGGATTCTTCGGCTGCGGCTTTACTAGAGAGAACTTCATCACGTTCTCTTTCAGCCTTCAGTAACTGGGATTGTAGCCTAGCAATTTCTAAGTCTCGAGAGCTGAGTTTCTCCTGAAGTTGAGCAGCGTCATCACGATATTTTCTAGTAACATGTTGTTCTGCTTCAAGTTTGACTTCAGTATCCCGCTGAGCAGCATGGGCGTCTCGAACTTGTTTTTGAAGCATTTCTTCTTTCTGAGAATAAGAAGTGGAGGAAGTAGCAAGCTCATTTTTAAGTTTTTCAACTTCAGCTTCGAGCTTCCCATAACCATCACTAATGCTTTTCATCTCCGCGTCATGCTGCTTACGCCATTTGTCCCATTCTGTTTTATCATTCTCCATGGTCATCATTGCCTCAAGGTTCATATGGTTGACCCTTTGAAGTTCATCAACCAGCTTCTGCCATCCAGACATTCTTTCGATGTCAAGCTTCACAGCATCGACATTTTTCAGCATCGCCTGCTTATCAATGGGGATCAAATCCAAATCAAAACGCACTCCTTTCAGACACCAATTCGGAAATCGGCTCTGGAGTGTGGGAGGACCATCTCCAGCTTGGTACTATGGCCTATTAATGATGGTCTGGATGTCAGACTCCTTAAGGACAGGAGAACCGGAAGATGTATTAGGAGGAACAGAAGCGGTAGTCTTTTCCGAGATGTTAGATGTGTCTTTCTCACCAAGTCTGGTCCGTTTACTGGAATCATCAGAAGTGTGACTCTTCCCCTTATCGTCGTAAGATTTCCTTTTATAAGGATCGTCGCTTCTGCGGGAAGAGTCACGTCGCTCGTCCCTACTCCCATAGTATTCCTCATCTTCTCTCCGGCGACGCTCTTCATGAGCTCGCCTCTCATGAGCCTTTCTGGTAGCCCTCTCCTCATCAGTTTCCTTCACAGCACCAATGTAACTCCTAAAGTCATAAGCTTCACGACTTCCGTAACGCTGGAATTTGTTGTAGTAAGAGCCGCTTCGCCCCATCAGAGAACCTGAAATTGAAGAAAAAAACCTGTTTTAAAAATCCTCAAGTTGAAGGAGCTAAGTGCATATAAGTGCCAAAATTCTAAGTGTGTGATGTGCAAACTACGCGCATCAGACTACAAACCACTCTTGGGTGTAGAAATGGCAATAAGTTGTGTGGAAGGCGTTGTGGTTTGTTGCAAAGAAGAAGTTGCTTCAACAACAGGAGGGATCACTTTAGAAACATCATCTTTAAAAAGCTCCTGAGAGGTTATCATGATGTCGCTCAAACTGTCAAAAGTATCATCGCCATGGTGCATGGGAGAATTCTCTTTTTCAACTTCCACCTCAGCCGTCTTTTCAAGAGTGTGAAGATTTTCCTCTTCTTCAACAACCGGGGCAAGTGCTAACTTACTGGACGATCCAGCAATGTCGGTAGAAGTAGAACACTTTACCAATGAAGTCTCAGCGGTAAGATTTTGCAGTAAAAGTTCTTTAGCAGGAACAGGGGCATCTGACTCCTCAGCAGGAGAATCAGGGACTTCATGTGGCTGAGTGGAACGGGAAGGATGTAAGAGCCCAAATTCGTGGAGGAACTCATCTCTCAATAGAAATTGAATACTCCTCTCCTCGACTGGCACGGCCATAAGTCTCTCAAAGGTAATCTTGTGACGAGTTTCCCTAGAGGGGGGAGGAAGCGCTGAAACAGTAGAGAAAGAAGTTAACACTTGACAATTTGGACTTCAAAGAATTTAGAAAAACACAGGGAAAAGATAGATAATCGTACTTCCCACTCTCCAAATGGCGTAAAATCCCGGAGGACAACGAACAAAGAAAAACTGGCTCAGAAACCCAGGAACGCTTTCGGGAAGACCAATAATAAGTTTACGATTCCTGGCACTCCTTACAACTGTGATAGAGGGATGGTCTTTGGTCTTTGTAAATGAGCATAGAAAGCAAATTTCTCCAAAACTGGGGAAACGGTCCAGCACTCTCCTAAAAAGCACACACAGTCCCAGCAGGATGGCGTAGCCATTAGGATGAAGTTGAAAAGGGGAGATAGATAATCGAAGGAGAAGTTCTCAAAGACAGTCATTAAACGGGGGAATCGCTCCACTCAAGCACATTTGGCGGTTCACTGCGATGAAGCCGTGGGGCGGCCTATCAGCAGTGTCATTTATTCCAGGGAGCAAAGCGTCAGATTCAGCGATGCCAAACTGGGTGCATAGTTGACGGAAGACTTTATGACTCAGAGTGGTAGAAATCCTTTCCGGGGGATCGTTCAGCGGGGTAGCAATTGGAAAAGCTTCTCCAGCTGATTCCAAATCTTCTTTATGGGATGCCATTCTACACAATCAGCCGAATGTTCAAAAGTGAAGGTGCACGTTTCCTAAAAGTGTAAAGTGCTGTGCAAAACTAATGAAAATAAGAAAAAGCAAGTATAACTGGAATTAAACTAACTGACAATCAGTCGATTACGAGATTTCAAAACTTGTTAATACTCAAGTGCAGTGTTAATGCAGACAAATCAGTTTTAGTTAACCATTACGATTCTGCTTTAATACTTCATTTGAGTTGGTTATTGTGTAGCATTTCACTCATACAGTTCATTTAATTTTAATCTTTATCAACTAATCTGTCATCCGATATGGGCAGTCGGTGGCAGTATATTCGTCCCAGTTTTTTGTAAATGTTATAACAGGCAGTTAGAATTATTGACAATCTATAAAAGAGTGCAACAAAATTCAAGAGTCCAAAGTTCAAACAACTCAAGTCTTAGCATTCAAGGCAGTGGGAAATTTGCTCAAGTTCTAACTCGATCACAACTTAGCATGGGGCAGATTTTCCTAAGTCCTAACTCGTTCCCGGTCTAAAAGATATGCCATGAGTCAAGTTGAGTCGTAACTCTCCAATCGTACCGCACATTCAAGCAAAGTGAACAAGTGCTAAGTCGCGAACGACTCAAATGGTTCCTACGAGCCAGGGTTAACTATTCTCTAAGTCATAAGTCGTGGGGATTAAAAGGGGACTTCAATTCTCTAAGTCATAAGTCGTGGGGATTAAAAGGGGACTTCAATTCCCTAAGTCGTAAGTCGTAACTCGGCTACGACTCAAAGCTTGGTTGTTGTAAGTGATAACTCGTTAACCATATATCCATCCAACTCCTAACCCTTAACTATCCAACCCGTTAACCCATTCACCGGTTAGCTTCTTCGTCAACCCTATTTCTAAAACCACCACAGATCACAAATCATTACAATCCATATCAAGCCACCTTAATTCCATGAATATCCTACACAGCAGTATTCGCAAGGACCGAGGGAAGAATTCATGGAGAAAGGTCGAATAGCAATGGTCAGCGATTGGGAAAAGGGAGAAGACGCTTACGCGATGTAACTGGAAGTGGTTGGAAGTAAATCGAGTCGAAATCGCCTTTGGAAGCTTGAGATCTTGTTAATGGCAGATACGACTTATAGCACAAATGAAACAGGTGAAGGAGAAGAGAGAACGACCTAAGCTATTTATGCCCTGGGACAGTGAAAGGTGAATCGACATATCTGACTTACGACTTATACTAAGTCGTTCGCGACCTACGACTCATCTTAAGTCGGTCACGATCTAGCGCACTCATCAAGAAGCGAGCTAAGGAAAATCGAAGCACACGACTTACGACTTAAGACGTATGCTTCGAGGGGCAAATGTTAACTCCCTTTTTGCAACGACTTACGAGTTAAAAAGCTTAAAGCCTGTGTACTCAACGACTCACGACTTAATTGCTAAGAAGGAATCTACTGCTTGAACGACTTACGACCTACCGGGTTAAGCAGCTTGCGACCTAGGGGAACTTCGCGACTTAGCTACTCAACGAGTTAAAGGCTCTATGATTTGAGAAGGTTTCGACTTAGCATGCTACGACTCATAAAGTTAACTCTTCTACGACTCAACGAGACAAGCTTTCTACGACTCATGGTCTTACGAGATAAGGAGTATACGACTCATCAGGTTCAACGAGTCATGGAGTATACGACTCATGGTCTTACGACTCATCAGGTTCAACGGGTCATGGAGATTCTCATCAGGTCTGTACGACTCATCAGGCTTACGACTCATCAGGTCTGTACGACTCATCAGGCTTACGACTCATCAGCCTCACGACCTAAGGACATCACAACCTAACAATGTACGAGTTAAAGTGCCTGCGAGTTAAGGAGTCTGCGACCTAAGATGTCTACGACCTAGGACTCAATGACTTAACTTGCCCAGCGACCTAAGGCTACAGGAATGTCACGACCTAAGGGAAGTCGCGACCTAAGGAAGCTTGCGACCTAAAGACTCCGCGACCTAGTAGTGTTGCGACCTAAAGGCTACGACCTAAGGAAGATTCCGAGTTATGAAATGCTCCGACTTAAGAAGGTTCCGACCTAACGGGTTATGACTTAGTGGGTTTACGACTTAAAGGCTGCGAGTTAAGGTCTTACGAGTTAAGGTCTGATAAGTCGACTACGACTTAATACTTGTCAAAGACAGCCACAGGATGGGCCCAGAACAACCCAATCCCTTAACTCGTCACTGACCTAACCCTATCCCTTAACTCGTCACCGACCTAACCCTATCCGTTAACTCGTCACCGACCTACCCTAAGTCGGCTACGACTTAAAGACTTAGCGAAATTTCCTAAGTTCAGATCAGCTCCTATAAATACCCCATCACTTCCAACTTGGAGGGGACTTTTGGCCATTCATTTCTCCAAGCGCCGTTACGCTGTCGAAGCCTCCTCTCATTCAGCAATCAAAGATCTTCAAGCATTCGAGAAACTACAACAATCTTCGAGAAGAGCTCCTAACATCCAACACGGATTCGTCGAGTTTCATCATCAAAGATCGAGCTAGTAGTCAAGAGTGCTTTCATGATCAAGTTGTATCGTTTTTAGAAAGATATTGTATCAAATTGTAACCGAATCAGCAATAAAAGA
The DNA here is from genome assembly GCA_030737815.1 of Allium fistulosum. Lineage (NCBI taxonomy): Eukaryota > Viridiplantae > Streptophyta > Magnoliopsida > Asparagales > Amaryllidaceae > Allium > Allium fistulosum. Next base: position 412,113,885 of record CM060907.1, on the reverse strand, counting down.
CTATAAAGTGGATGTAGGCTCAATTACGGGCCGAACCACTATAAATCTGTTGTTCATTTACCGCTTTTCTGCTATTTTCAGCTTATATTCTGTTCCCGTACCAACGGGTGGTGCTTTCACAATTCTATTACACACACCGGGTGTTAGCGTTCACTTTTTACCGTTAACAAATTCAAATTGGGTTAAGTTGACTGGATTAAGTTGAATTTAACTTAAGGAAGGTTAAATGTGTTTAGAATGAACAACTTGAATTGGAAATTTTAAGATGAATTGAAATTTAACTTGGGAAGTTAAATGGTTGATTTTAAATGGGAGTTATGAGTGATCTCAAAATGGGTTTGAGATCTGGAAATAGAAATGAATGCTGTTAATTGGTGTTTGGATAAATTTGGATGTTTATTTATCCTGATATCATTCTATTGTTATAAATAATCTATGAAACTGGGAATTGGTTTTGAAGTTGGAAATGGATAATAAATTAGAATCTAAAGATTAAATTGTTTTTGAATTCTTATTTGAACTTTGAAATATCTTAAGTAAAGATAATTTAAAATGGAATTTTGAGAATTGAACTCAGAATTAAATTCTTTAAAGATTGGGATTACTGATTTAAAAATAAAGGTTAATTTGATTTAAGGGATTAAATCATCATTTAAAAAAAATTTAACTCCAATTTATATAATTCGAGATGGTTTAAAATTGAGATTTAAAAACTGAATTAGTTCAAAATGAATTTGATTTGAACTAATGGGAATTGTGATTTATGATGGATAAGTATAAAATTCAAATGGGAAATTTGAATTGGATTAATTTGAAATAAAATTGAAGTTATTCAAATTGGGATTGAGTCAATTTAAACGAAAGTGGAAATTTAAATTGAATTGATGGAAATGGAGATGGGGTATTAAACAGTTTGACTCTGGACTATTTTCAAAATAAATTGTTTTAATATAAATCTATTTTTCCAAACTATTTACTACACAACTTTCCTTTTTAAACCTAAAACTATCTTAAACTTGTTTACAATTACTTTTGGAACTATTTAACTATATTACAACTGTTTTATAAACTAAATATTATTTTTCTACTACTTTATAACTAATTACTGTTTTACAACTATCTTACAATTACTTAACTGTTCTATAGCTATTTTACAAACTGATAATTATTTTTCAACTATTTATCTTTTTTTTTAAAATTTCAAGCTATTTTCTAAATATAAACTGGTCGGAGTTCAAACGGTTATTGATTAAATACCCAATTGAGATAAGAATTGAGTGGTAATCCAAATGGGGATTAAGGCAACTGTAAATAAGTGAATAAAATCATAAATGATTGTGAATAGAAAGGAAATTGATTTAACTAATAATCAATGAAGATAAATACGTAGGATGTACGTATATTATTCTATTCGCATAATGATTTGATCCAGATTCGAGCATAGAATTTCGAGATAATACTATCGATCCGAGTTGGGATTTTTCGCTCGATTTTCGACGACGAACCTGGATATGTATTTTTGATTGATTTTTGATTGATTTTGGATATTCTCTATCATAGTTATGGCTATGCAAGGAGAATGACGGTTTCCGATCAAGAAACCAGATCTGAGTGCGCACTAGGAAGTCGGGTGGACGATACTAGTTCGGAATTGGAATTGTGTGATCGAGTGAGCGATCAGATTGATATTGCGTACGAATGATATGTGGACATCGTACGGGTTTGAATAAAATTGATATTGAAATTTGTGGATAAGAACTGTAAATGATTTTTGAAATTGAAAGTACATATTGTGAAATATATGATGAAGTAAAGTGGAAATTGGATATTTCTATCATAAAAATTTACTTTATGGAAGTAAGCAATATGGTAATTGACATTACAGAAGAGTAATCAAAATTTGAATATTTGATTTGGAATAAACAAAGTTATATATATCTTTGTTATATATATAAAAAAAATCCCCTTATCGAATCTTTTGCCAGAAGAAAAGGGTTTTGGAAGTATTTGAAGTATAAAAATAAGAAAAAAATGAATTTATACAAGTACGAATTTAACCAAAGATTTTCCAAGATTATTATAAATATGTATATATAAAAAAAGGATTTATGAAAATGATTTTGAGGAAAGATTTTTGGAACCTATGGATTTGAAAAGGCTTTTGATTTTGTGGAAAATCAAATTTGGAATTTGGAAAAGCCTAATTTGAGAATCAACGATTTTGGGAATCGATTTTGAGAAAGGAGCTTTATATGAGATTCATACTTGGTGTATGATTTGGAAAATACTATGTGTGTATAGTATAAAGTGTTTTGAAAGTGGCTCTGGGGAAAAAGGCGCTCCCTTGAATGAACTTCTCAGGAGTGCCACAAGGTGGTACTGCATTGAGCCTCTAAAGGGGAGGTTCTAAAGTTGATCTTGTGAGGAGTCTAGACAAACTAGTTCCTGAGGATTATTTGGTAGCGAAAGTCGATGGCGCTGATGCCTACAGGGGCATTTGGGTTATGCTGTGACGATAGTGTGATTCGATGTCGCTGCCATCTACTGTGGGGACCATAGCGAAAATCGTGTGGAGGATGAGTGCCAACAGTCTACACTTGATTTTGCCGGGATGGCAGCGCAACATCGGTAGACTGCGGTCTATGGTCAAGTGGAGGAGTTTCATTCTTTTGGCAGCGAAATTCGGTGGCGCCGATGCCTACGGTTATATGGGTATTTGCTGTGATAGCAACGTATAGCCCGGGTATAACTGCGATCTGTAGAGGGTTCCATGGCATAATCGAGGAGCGCGGAGACCTACAGTTATCTATGGATTTTGCCGGGACGACAACGTAACCATCGGGTTAACTGCGACCATGGATGGGGGTGATGATTTCCAGAGCATTTTTACCAAAGATATTTCCTCAATTTTAAAAAAAAAACTGTTTTCTATATTTTTGCAATAAAATTATTTTCCAAGTATTTTCACTGGGTGTCGGAAACGAGTTTACTAAGTACTTATAGATTTTCAGTCCTACGCCTGATCAACGTATGACCGAATTTCTATAAGAACAAAGATGGACTTGTCAAAACATCGAGTTATAAAAGTATTTTTATAAAAACTATTTTAGTAATATTATATAGATATTAAAAGTGATTTAAAAATGATTATAGAATATTTATCTGATTTTAAGCATTATATTAATTCTGGTTTCGTTCCTTTTCGAGGACGAAAAGTTCTAAAGGGGGGAGGAATGTGACAACCCGGATTTTTTATGTCTATTTATCGGGTGATTAACTGATGTAATTATTGGAATATTAGTTTTGATTAGTCGAATAAAGGAATTTCTGATAATTAAAATGATAATTAATTAATTTTTGAGTAAAAAAATTGGTGAAATAAATGGATAAAGGGATGCGAGTTTCCCCGAACTCAAATATATTCTGTGTAAATCATTTAAACTTTAAATATTGTATATGTGAATATATATGTATTTGAGCATATATGAGTAAATTTGAATTTATAAATAGATATGTATGAAACCAAACAACAAAAGAAGGAAACAAATATATGTAAAACAAAATAAAATAAATACATAAATAAATTATAACCATAACAAAATAAAAGAAAACAATCAAATATAATAAAATAAAAATAGAGACTTATATTATAAAGTAATATTATAAAAGACAAGTCAAAATAAAGAAGAAACAAACATATATACATAGTTAAGTATGAAACAAAACCAAAACATCTATGTACAAAAAAAACAAATGAAGGTAAGTATGCAAAAATGACAACAATAATTAATATAAGCATCCATCAGCCGAAATGAACAAAAGAAAAATAAAAATATCTTTGGCTGCAAAGGAAAGAAAGCAAATACATTCAACTAAGTATTCAAATATACATGCAAATATCCAATAGCTTGTAAATGAATACAAACTTCTAACCTAATTAATGTTGGCCACCAAAATAATCTATCAGCCAACAAAGAAGGAAAAATATCACTGATCAAATTTGTACAAACACATATATTACCCTGTACAAAACCTATCACCTGTAAACTCATTCTTTTATCAACCTTTCTTCATTCCAAATTCGTTCATTTCAAAACTGAAATAATATCACTTTGTAAACAAACAAAACTTCAACTTAAAACAACAACAATATGTTCTAATATAAACCAGCAATCAAAAGATTCTAGCTTGACTTTCAAAGCCAGTGTTAAAGAAAGCTCTGTTCTTTCTTCTGCAAACCAAGGTAAGTAAACAAATCATTTCATTTTGAAGCTTAGTCTGTCTTTATGTCTGATGCTTGTGAAAATACCTGAGGTTTATTTATGGGTAATGTTTGCATAGATGAGATTTGTTGAAGTATAGTTGTATCCCTGTGTATGAATGAAATCTGCCTCTGTCTGTTTCAAATTAACTAAATCAAGTTCAAGGTTTTATATCTCCCTATATAAATAGATTTATGATATGATCTTTAAAAAGAAATTGATTGTATTTATCAGATTCAATTTTTAAAAATGGTTTCAAGTTTATTTATGAAGTAATTATGTCGAAAAAGGAAATTTACAGTGGCAAATCAATTTAAGTCAGAAATAAAATTATGGGTAAACCAACCCAGTTTTTCTTTCTTTATACTAGTTAGTAACATACATATTAAAAACAGTTTTAAAATCTGGATTCTACTTGGATGTATGTATGAAAATCATGTGCTAACCTGAATACTTGGATTGAAATGAATGCATGTATGTATATAAGTGTTGAAATATTTGTGTATTGTTCTGCTATAGGCTCTATTGTGTGATAATAGGTTTGATTTCTCCATAAATCCAATATATCATTTATTGAATCATTGTTAGCTCTTGATTTGTAAATGAAAAGTATTTGAAATCATGCAACATCACTACTAAAAATAATTTCAGGGATTTATATTTAATATTGGTCTCGAAATTTTATAAATAACAGAAGAATTTATTTTTTTTGGTCAAAAATTTATAAATACAATTTTAAGATTTGAATGCATGATTGAATTCGTAATAGAAAATCATGAATTTTAATATGTATATCACGATTTTTAGTTTGAAAATCAGTGGGTATTCTCGAATTGATCGTTTTGGTCATATTGGTCGATTGCCGTCAATCGGTGGCGAGGGAAGGCTCGAGATTTGAGCTGGAGGTGGTTGATTGGTCGACAAGTGCGGGAAAATTGGCGAGGTGATTTTCCAGTGGCCAGGATGGCCAGTGATCGTCGAAATAGGGTTTAACACCCTGGTTTTATCATCGAAGTTTCAGAGGAGTCGCGACGTCAGGACTTGATCAGAGACGATCACGAGTAAAGGATTGGTGGCGTATTCCTGTGATGATGATCGAGTGGTGATCGTAGGATCGCTGGTGGACTGTGGTGGCAATGTTGGTAAGATTTGGGTGATCATTGTGTTCACGTATCAGTCGAATTGTTCGTTTCCGTTTCTGGTGATCATCGTGTTGTCTGGTGGCTCGTATGGGATGAAGTGTTCGAAAGCGACTTGGTGGAGCCATCGTGGTTGGTCGGAGTTGCTCCGATTACTGGTGCACATGCACGAGTTAGCTGTGTGTCTATGATTAGTGAAGCTTTGGAGGAAGAAGGGGATTTCTCGGGAGGGAACTCGAGCAGTTTGGGTTTTGACTCGAAGATTTGAGTTGGTGATTTTGCTCGGGTATTAGTTCGTGTAAATCAGGATTTACTCGGGTTATTATGTTAACCAGTTTTAAGCTTATCAAAATCAAGTTTAAATATGGTTCTTAAACTATTTCTTCCTAATAACAATAACTGTTCCAGAAGCTTAGCTAAGTAAAGAGTTGTAGTCTGTTAACTTAGACTTAGAAAATTTTAAAATTCATTCTAAGCTTAATTTGTAATGTTTTATCGTTAATTAAACTTAAGGACTTTTGTGAATTTACAAGTTAATGATTATTAAATTCTAAGTTTGTTAAATTCTGGTAGTGATGATGTAAGTGATTAAGATAAATAAATTCTCTTAAGATTGTTAAGGTTGATTGATTAGAATTTATTAATTAATATGGATAGTAGAGGTTAATTAATTTGAGTGATTAATTAAGAATAAATTACCTATTGTAATAAAAAAAATTTAATCAAGGATGATTAATTAAGATGGATGATTTATTATTTGATTAGAATTTAATTAATGTTAAAAAAGGTAAACAAAGCGATTAAAGTTAATAATTAATTTAATTAGGGATAAATTAAATTAGTTTGGAAAATGATCAATCTCGCTTATGAATGATTGAATGATGTAAATGCCTTGAATTGGTTGATATCTCCGATATGAAGTGTTTCCTAACATGATGTGTTTGGATAGGCAGTGATAGTATGGTTATCTATCGTTGATGAATTGCTGTGTATAAAAGTGATACCCTGTATTTAAAAATTGAATTGAGTCAAATTGAATAACTTGGGTTAAGATGACATGAGATTCGAAGAGACCGGGGTTGGATATTAGTAAATACCCGAAACCACTTCGATTCCTTTGTAAATTGATCTGTGGAATCAATAGGTTGAAATGAAATGATTCGTGTGAATTGGACTATTTAATCTAAGTTGTAAGAACTTAAAAATTGATATGAGATACCCCGGGTTTATGTAAATTTTATGCTGTTGTATTCCATGTTAGATGGGTTTACTCATGCTGGTTTCCAGCCTGACCCGGGTGTTACTTTGATGTAATGCTCGGGTCAGACCGAGTATTACAGATTTTCAGGTAAGGACGTTCTGGAGCTCAGGAGACGAGCTGGATGGCAAGAACGTATGGAGTGTATTCAACTGTGATATATTGTAGTTTGTCTGGGACATATTGATTGTATCTGTCCGGTGTTTGTGTATATGTTGTAACTCTGATGTATTAAAGTGTAATTTGACAAGTATAGATTTCATTTGTATAGTTGTTATTATTTGATATTATATTTTGATCCGCTGCGAATGTGAGATTCTGTGTTTTATTTTCTGTTTCTTCTTCTATTTCTTTCTTCTTTCCCTAACTATCTGGAATTTTCGGGATCGAAAATTTCGGGTCATTACACTATGCTTTCATCAAGATCAAAACCAAGGTTCACTTTTAAAAAGTTAAACGCCTCCCTAGTTTTTGAAGGGCTTTCGACTGAATCGATGCCCTATATAGTCGAACCCTTAGTTTATTTTCTAAATTTAAATTCCTGCCTTGTTTTACTTTAAGCTTTCAAATTAGTCGAAAGCCATGCATTCGGAAGGGACTTTATAAATAGCTCCCGAAGGTGAATTTTCTCCTTAAAGAAGAGCTTCCAAAAGAATTGGTTTCGACCAAGTCGAGACCAAGCTGCTTATTTACCTTTTGACTGCATTAAAGCCATCTATGTTGTCGAAAGGTTATCTCTGTTTTAACCAAAGTTAAGCCACTTCCTAAACACTTCCGAAACGGGTTAAAGGTTTCGAAGACAATGGTGTCGAAAGCGGTTTTTGATACCATTCTTCAATATTTTAATTTAAAAGGTTGTTGCTTTCGACTAGATGGTTCCGACACCGCCAACTTTTCCCCAACACACTTTTATAATTGGCTTGAAAAAGATACTTTCATATAAATCAATTTGACCCAAAGAATGTTTTAAAGAGTAAACCCAATGCTTTCGAAAGGGTACTTTTTTGTTTTGAAGCTATGATTTAAAGAATTATTTCTTGATACCATCAAAAGGTATCATTGGTTTCGAAAGGTATATACTTAGTGTTTTGAAAAGAGGTTTTCAATGCTTTCGAAGGAGGTCATCCAGTGGCCTCGAAAGTGATGTTTTAATGTTTCAAAACAAATAACCCATTCTCATTTTAAAAGGAAATACCATGGCATAAATAAATATTTTTGAAATATTATTCACATTTTTATTAACCAATAAAATGTATGTTAGGGAAGGGAAAAATAAACAGATAGATTGACCCAGTAGTGAACATAAATTAAGGAATTTTAAAACCTTAAAACTAAAGATATTGGCAGAGGCCAATAGGTTTACATAAGCACATGAAAACTGTATATAACTAATGATATTGGCAGTGGCCAATAGGTTCATAGTTAGCCCATGAAAACTATGATTTGATACTGGTAGGGGATAGTAGGTTTGTAGTTAGCCCATGAAAACTATATCCGGATTAAGATATTGACAGTTTGTCAATAGGTCCTAGTTAGCCCATGAAAACTAGGATAAGAGATATGATATTGGAGTTACCAATAGGTTCTTAGTAATCCCATGAAAACTATGCAATTGGACAGATAGTCCGTAAACATTTAACGGGTTAATAGTAATCTTAGAAACTATAATTGAGACAAAGAGTAAAAATGAATGGGTATGGGTAATCCAGATTTGATTTACTTGTTTTGCATATCATCATAATGTTTTTGAAATAGTATGTTTTAACCATTGTGGATGCAGAAGCATAGTATACGGTTTTGTAAAAGTTTTAGGATACGAGTGAGGGGAAAACCCATTCAGCCAAGCGGCGTGGTCTCACTAGATATCTAATGGTTTGAGATGGTAAATTATTATTCGTACCAGGCTCTATGTTTGACTCGAGGTTTTTGTTTTCTCCATAAACTCTTGGTTACTCATTTGATTTTTAGTAGGTTAAGAGTTAAGGTTTTCAGGTATTCTTCTAGACGAATAAAGCTTTTGAAGACGTGCAGGAGGAAAGCTTGTTATTACAATTCTTTTATTTCCGCTGTTTTTTGTTTGTAAAGGCAAATTGTTTTCTTGCCTATCTAAATACTTTGATGTACCAAGGGGCATCTTCATATATCACTCTTGGCGTATTTTGTAATAATTATATTTTATCTTAACGTGATCCGCGAATTGGGATTATGTAATCAGTTTGGAATATTCTGACATGGAATGTGTAATTTTTTTTCCATTCAAATTTTTTCTACATTCTTGTCTTTCTGTGTATCAATATATCTAATATCGCCGTATTTGGTCGCCGAGGATTAATAACTATGGATGACTGCAACATCTGTAGCCGTTAGTTTTGGGCCTCCAAGTAGGGGGATGTTACCACGACGATCCACGACCATGGATCGACTTCCCTCACTGAGCTCTCCAAATTTCATGTTGGACATTTAGCCTATAAACACTTAGATTGGCTGGAGAAATATGGGCCATTGATTTCTAGGTTTTTATTGGCAGCTAAAAATAGATTTAGGGTTAGGATTTGCAAATGAAATGGATGGATGTCCTTATATAGATAATTTTCGTGGCGCTATTCATCCGTGAAAATTTCAAACTCTAATCGAAGCATGCCGCTTGGCATTCTATATGTTGTACCCCTATTCTGAACACAATGGAATATATATTGGAAGCCAATTTCGTCATATTCAAAAGTTAGCTTTTCAAAATCAAATTATATAAGTTTAAATTCCATTATTTAATTTCTAAGCATTTCGAACTTGCATGACTAAATGATACATTTGATCACCACAAAATTCGACGGCATATAACAATGCACTATTACAGGTCCAATGAAATTGGCTTCGTCGAAATATGAGACAGTGCCCCAAAAAGCTATTTTTACATGTTAATTAAAAAGAGTTATTTCAAAAATCAGGTTAATCACTTTTAAATCCAAATTAAAAGTTTACTATCCCCATTCTAATTTAAATAGAATTTAACTCAACTTTAGAAATCTTTTTCATTCACATTAAATTCAAGATTCAATTATTTGAACAATTCCAATTATTAAATTAAACAATTTAATTATCAAATAAAACAATGTATCTGAAATATAAGTTATTTAACTTATAAACTTACCTTTTCAATATTTAAAATCAATTAAATATTCTAATTCATACGACTGAAATTCCCTGTTGTTGAAGCCATGAATGGATGTAGGAATTTATGAAGAAGAGAATGGAAATGAAAACGTCTTAGGAATTGCAGAAAGAGGAGATAAGTGTTAGGGTATGGGCATTTATACAAACCAATTTTGCAAACTACCAAAAAATACCCTTAACCAATGAGATGTTGGCACTTACCCATCCATCCTCTCTTGTTGCGCGCGTTGGTTAAGGCACCCCTTACCGCCAAATCATGCTAGCCATGTCGTGTGTACTTGTGATGACATTAAGGTATGACTTAACATGACAACTTTCTTGTTTTATTTTACTTTCTTTTAAGCATTTTCCATAATTAGTCGCATTACTTCTTATATGTATATAAATATAAGTTAACATATTTAAGTGTGTTTTTCAATATTATTCTAATATATTAATTTGCATACTTTTATATCTTAGTAAAAAGATCGTCTAGTGGCTCGCCTTTTCGACTACCGACAGTTGACACTAATACATCAATAGTAGTCTCAGGACGAGCATCCAAGTGCCAGAAAAATAGATTTTTGGGGTAAAGAAAGGGAAGACAAAACCAAATCTCACATCGTGATGAGTAATGTATAATATACAACGGATCTTTACAAAATAAAAATGTAATATACTTACATCAATCAAATTAACTAACCGTTCATCGACCTGGACAATTATAATAACCTTTCCTATCAAATGCTGATAAGTATAAACAACCAGTGCAATAGAAATACAATATACATTAATATGTCTTTGGAGGGATCCAGCTTATCTCCTAAAGCTCCAAAGCATCCATAACTAAATCTGAAAATATGCTCTGTCTGACCCGAGCATTATAAAAAAATAACGCCAGATTAGTTTGGTAAACCAGCGAGAGAAACACACCTAATATGGGATTTGATGTTATAAAACTTTTCAAAATAAAAGTGTCTTGTAAGACATTGCTGCACATAAACATGGACTAGTTTTTACCTTACGATAACCAAATCATTTATAAGACATCTTATGTTAATATAAAACGTCTAGGATTTAATAAACGTGGAATCGTAGCCAAATTTGTTACATTAATTAAATTCTAGCATAATTGGTATACTATTATGTCCGTAAAGGAACGTATGGGAGAATAGATTCCATACAATGAAAAGGCATCGGGGTATGACCTACCATAGTACACTTATGGAAAATTCACCCAATGCCTTGCGTAGAACCTCCGCCACACAAAACCGGCTTATCCCTTTCTGGATAGTACCGAATATGTCATCATCTCAGTTGCTTTACAACCTTTCCCTCGAGAACTCTCGTGCACAACCAAATCCATAAATATATATGTTACACTAAAAATCAACCTTTCGACTAAAACGAAAGGTCTATCTGCAAGAGCAAAGGAAGAGAAACACAGCCCAAACCTTTCGAAAGAGTCAAAGGGATGAAATCATCAAATTTCATTAGCACCAAACCTTTCGAAGGAGTCGAAAGGTTTCGTCTCTAGTATCCAGAGTGTTCTTACCTTTCGAAGGGGATGAAGAAGTCAAAGCAAGTGTGAGCAAATACTTAATGACCTTTTCGAAAGCATAATAAGCCTTTCGAACCAGTTGAGGCACATCCAGGGTACCTTTCGACAATGACGAAAGGTTTATGAATAAAGCAGCACTCACAAGTCAACAAAGAATGAAAGGAAACCTTTCGACATCATTGAAGAAGAGCAACCTTTGACATGGTCGAAAGCTTTACAATAGATAAGAGAACAGCAACCTTCCAAAAAGGCCGAAAGGTTCATAACTGTATAAAGAAGACAAACTCTTCGATAAAGGCGAAAAGATCATGGACACATAAGAGTAGAAAACCTTTCGACAAAGGCGGAAGGTTCATAATAGCAGATGAAAAAGCTAACCTTTCGATGAAGATGAAGGGTTTAAGGCAACATATAAAAGGGAGACCATACGACACAGTCGAGAGCATTGAGCCGAAAGGAGGGTCGCCTGCATCTATAAATAACACCCAAGGGGTCCGGTTTTAATGATCCAATTTCTCTCATTATAATCTTGTATCATCTTAATTAGAGCATTGTAACCCTAATTGGGTGTTGATTTGGGAAATTTAATAAAATAAAGCTTTTCCTTGGATAAAGAGGGATGTCTTAAACTTTGCTGATTTCTTTTTTATTTACTTAAATCTTTGCTGGATTAACTCCTATTTTCAGGATCCACTTCACCGAAAGGTTCTGGTCGACAAGGTCGACAACTTTTCGGTTACAAGTAACTACTTTAACCCTTCGAAGCCTTCAACTCTCCAATCAGAACCCTCCGACTAAGTTGATAGCCAAATTAGTTCAATAGTTACTAAATCCTTCCAAAATCATTGAATCAAAGGGTTAAACCTTTCGACAAGATTGATAACACATCTAGTCCAAACGCAAACTACGACCTCCTGGAGTGATTAACTTAAATCCCCAAACCATCCGACTAGGTCGACGGCTCTTATGCTATAACAATTCCAATAACATTTTGACATTATAATCTAAGTCACCAAACTTTTCGACAAGGTTAAAGTTAAAGGAGACTATTCTCAAATCATTCGACAAGGTTGAAACCTACATCATATAAGAGGTCAAACCTTTCGACAAGGTCGAAAGCTGCTACAAATTCAACAAGGAATCTGATAACCGGCTTAAGCCTTAAGGAAGTTTCCACCCTATCCTTACGGTAAGGTTTAAACCACCCTTAAAAGGATAAACTCAAAGCAATCCAACCTAACCAAAAAGGAAATAAACAAGAGACCACATACAAGTTCAACTAAGATGAAAGGAGTCAAACTCAAGTATCAAACCATTCAAAGACATTGAAAGGTCCAATCCAAGAATCCACAACAAGACAAAGTAAATTTCAAAGTAATTCTCAAGGGTTTCATGCTCATCATTCAAACTAGCCTATCCCTCCTCCCCGGAATAACTTTAGGGTGTTGACCATAAATTTGGTTAACATTTTGTCGCTAGAAGGAGAGCTTGAACCTCCAATCTTATTGAATTCCCCACCTACTCTTCTCCTTCGTTAAATCTCTTAAGACTTATCAGCTCCTCTTATTGGACAAGAAAGGATCTATTTTGGATAAAAGATTCACAATTCTTCTAACTTTATTTATAGGACAAGGAATGAATTCAATATTTGAAACAAGAGAAATTTTTTGCGATAGAAAATCGATTCAAGGGTCCACGGAACCTCTGGAAGTAAGGTCTAATTATCAAGTGGATTGTAACCCACACTTACTTAAAGAGCAAACCCTTTGGCTTTAAGCTTTACATGTCATTGAGAGGAAAAGACAGATTATACCCTATGACCCTTTAAAATGGAGTATCAACCAGTTCCATTTGGGATCAATCCCAATCTTTACACTCGAAAAGGAGAATTCGAAGAAAGAAGACCTATTTCTACAAATGAGAAGGACCATTCAGTCATATTCCCATAGGACTATCTTTGAGAAGTAAATGATAAAAGATTATGATGGTTTTGCACATAAATGGAGTAAGATTATAAATGAGGCTAAGCATTCAAGGGAAAAACCATGAACGCATAGAAAAATCCACTACCGAAGAACTGAGGGTAATAAAGGAATTACCAAGTGGAAGTATAAAGATTACCAAGAAATTTCCAACCGAAACCCAAAGATTTAAAGAAAGGCCCTTGAAAGAGGATCAACGGATAATGAAAAGGAAACATACCCTTCGAGAAGAGGTACTTGAACAAAGCCAAAAATATAGACGCCAGTCAAAGATGGCTCAAAATTCAAGAATTATTAAAGAATATAATCTTACTACCTCAATCGAAGACATCTATATCTGAACCAAAGAAGAACTGAATTATTGGCCTTATCGAAAAAAGAAGCCAGGATTTGAAAGGAAACTTAAGGGATTATATTGTGACTTTCATTTGATAAATGGACATAATACAAATCAATGTAAGGAACTTGAAAAGTTGGTCCTACACTTTCTAAGACAAGAAAACTTAAACAGTTTGTAAAGGATTGGACAAGTTATGGAATAAAAATTCTATTCCCAAAATAAGAGAAGTCTACATGGTCGGGAGTAAAATTCTCCTTAAACTTGGACTACCTAAGATGGTAGGCTACGAATTATGGTAGGAAGCCCTTGGTCGCGCCAAGATGGCCAGGTCAAGGCACCCCTTGGAGGGAGGGCGTAAGCCTTTAGCCGCGCTAAATTCAGAAATGGCTAGGTTAAAATAGTTTAAGCCCTTATCCACGTCACGATATGGCCAAGATGAGGCGCTTCCTTGAGGAAAGACAGGTAATCCCTTGGTCCTGCCACGCTATGGCATGGCTAAGGTACCGTACAAGCCCTTAGCGGCGCCATGATATGGCCAGGTTAAGGCGCCTCCTCGAGGGAGGTCGGTTAAGTCCTGGGGCCCTGCTTGAGAATAAGCTAGCCCAGCGCACTAAAAACCCAGATGAAATGTCCGATGGACTAAGAAAATTCCCTTCCTGAAATCGGCAACCGCTAGAAATCTGCACCGCCTAAAATGGCAACTTCATAAATAAGCACAAGAATTGGACGAAGGAGTCCCTGCTTGAAATAGGCTAAAACAAACGAAAAAAGAAACTCGGGCCTGAGAAAGAAAAAGAAAGCAAAATATCAACAAAGGACAAAGATGGCATATTCGACAAAAGAATTAGAAAGAATTCTATGACTTCTCCTCGTGAACATCTGCCAAATTATTTTTTTGGTCTTCCATTACTTGTTACAAAAAATGGTATTCTGGTCTTCTATTAGTAATTACCAGAAATGGCATTCTGGTCTACTATTACTTATTACCAGAAATGGTATTCTTGCCTTCTATTACTTATTACCAGAAGTGGTATTCTGGTCTTTTATTAATTAATTCCACATTGGTTTTCTAATATTCTGATACTTACTACCAAGTTGTATTTCTGCTCTTCTACTAACTATTAATGCCAGATCAGGTATTATTGATTTCTGTTACTTAACTACCACATATGGTTTTTCGGACTTCTACTATTAATTCCATATTAAAAATCCAACATATATGGATTTCCGACTTTATATTATCCATTACCAAAAATGATACTCTAGGTCTCTATTAATTATTACCAAGAGGGGTATTTTGATATTTTGATATTCTTTTACTAAAACTGGCACTCTAACCTTCCATCACTTATTATTAGAGGTTTCTGAAAGGTGACTTTCAACTTATCTTCCATCTACTAGTACCCGAATCTGGGTCCGATGACACCTCATAAAACTTTATCGTTAACACATAAATCGGGGTGTCAAGACTACTGTTTATTTAAAACCCTAATCTGGGAACAAAATCTTTGGATTTCTACTCATTTCAGGTGCTTAAATCTGGGCCAAATAATACTACAAAAGAGGATCGATATTAAAAGTTTCCGAATGGGAACTTCAGACTTCTAACTCTTTAAAATCCCATTAATAAAGAGTAATGGGTTGAAGAGTTACTACATCAAAATTTCACACATTAATATCTAATTAGGTGGACGGAGTTAAATCCATGATCATTTCTCATCATTGTTAAGGATGAGATTTTGACATTTTGAATAAATTACTTTTCATACAATTGGCAAGATGATTTGCTAATCTAGACAAATGATATACTTAGATGAATCTGTCAATTTCAGGCTAACAAATATTGTTTGCTACATGTTTCTCGAGAAATTCAGAATGACTGGAAATTTGATAAGGAATGAAGTTTATAATCCTCAATATGGTCGAAAAATGAATTACAAGTATCAAGAAGATTTGCAGATTTATCCAATCAAGAGACCGGTCATGAGCTGAGATGGAAAACTCGAGAGGTGTATGAACCTTCGGGAGACACATTCAAATGAAAAAACAGATGAAGTTAAGACAAAGATGACAAAACAGGTAGTATTTATAACATTACAAATAATGCCTTGCATTATGCTACATAACATTACTATGGTACGGAAAATATATCGTATATACTGAAATTATTGCGGTCCAATTAATTGCATTTATGAAACCAAAGATACTGATGGGTCAGTACCAAAATTTGGGCTCCCAAGTATGAATTCCAAAGATTTATATGATGGCTGGATATCTTACAATTTTACTTCCAAACCATCAATTCACTCATAAATCTTGGTCATTTCGGAGTCAAGTTCGATACAAGTATCTCCACCAACAGAATGCTTTAAGACTTTAATATCTCGGTCCCTTTCCTTATGTTTTAACTTTAAATCTTCAATTTCTTTGAAGATTGACTCCGTTCAAGCTCCGCTGTTAACCTATCCTTGATTTTTACAAATCTAGAAGTAGGGGCTTAAGAAAATGAAGCCAATCCTGCTTGAGTCTCCTATATAAACAAACAAAACAGAACATCGAATTTCTTCATTTCAAGAATAAGAATACATGTTAAAGTGTGTTTCTAAGTTTTTAAGTTAAAATCCTATTCTGTTTCGATACAATTTTTGATGCGGTTTCATTAATCTTGCCAAGAGAGTTGGCGTAAAAAGACACATTGAGCTTGACTATCTCTCAATTTTAATTCTAAATCACTTATTCATTGGATGAGTTTGGACATCTCTCATTGAAGTTGATTGTATGATTTGACATCACTTGTTGTTTAAATATAATAATCTCTTCATCTTTTCTATTAATATTAGTCTCAAGATAGTTAATGTGATCCCTATGATTGTTTGTTGTGATCTTTTGGATGAAATACCTTTTATGCCACTTCACGACTTCAGTGTTACCACCGAAACGCTTAAGAAGGACTTCGTCATGAGCTACAGTCCCATTATTTTGGCTTAATAACCTATCTCTTATAACGCCAATACGAGGGAGTAAATTTTGAGAATGATGGATCATAGCAGATCCTAACTCCTATTTAAATCAAATAAATGGAATGAGATCAAAATTGAGATATCTTTATTACTATAATGATGGATTACAACTCAAGTAGCCACAAAGTTAAAAGGAACAATGAATGCTTTCATTACATCTAAAGTTGGGAGGCTACATTCCTAACATTGCATAGAGTATTAGCAGAAAGCATGATGGTTGAGTCAAAAGGTACATTGACTCCTTTAGGAGTTATAAAAGGCGGACATTTACTATAATCTAATTTTCTGGCTGATGGACTATCTTGACCACAAATTAATTTGGATTGGAATGTTCTGATTTATTTTAAGAATAATTCCTTACCTTCATTGAGGAAGTCGAAGTGGAGATGGGGCTATTCCAAGTATAATTTTTGCAAAACCCGAAGAAAGCAAGATCTTGCTAACTTTGAAGTCCTTAAAATTGGTCCATATTTAGAGTAAACTCTCCTCAAGTTAACATACTGACTTAAGTGGTCTCTTAGGATGACCCAACCGAAAGAACTGGTATTCTAAAATAATACAGTAAAAATGAGCTAAGCATAGAAAGCATAACAAAAACATGTATTCATAAGCCAATTATTTGTTACAGTCATTCATCCAGTTCATACAAAATAGACTTAGAAAAGAATTTAGAAGCATATTTATCCTTATAATACTTAAGCTTTTCAGGGGGAAGATTTTGAGGAATCGATCTGACCCGAGCTAAATTCTAGCATGCCCCAGGATGCATGCCAGATCCGTACTCATCTAAATGCCTTTTATGGAAATGACTAAGTAGACCCAAACTAAATTCACCTAAGTATAAAAAATTTGTGGTTAACTGTCAACAATATACTTTAAACAAAATTAGTTAAAATATCTCTCTCTACCGCCATTATCCAGAATATGGTTGATAACTCTCTATTTTCCTTTGAGAGGCGTCACATAAGAGAGACGTGCTTTCTCTAGTTAAGAACCATGTATCTGATATTTAAAAGATACCAGCGAGGAACATGTTGATAGTTTAGGGGTTTCGCAATGATCCATTAATTCAACGCTATTCATATAGAAAACTTGTCTTGTGTAGGAATTCGTCAGATAGTTTCCATTTATTATTCATCTACAAATCAAATGAAAATTATAATCATACAAATGACAAAATAAATCTATTATATTTTAAAGGCATTTGAAAGAGAACGCCTACATTTTCCCATCAAAAATATCAACCTAGAATGTGTTCGTCTTCTCCCCTCTTTATATAGATAATGATAAATTTATTATTAATTCATTTATCTCTACAACAAAAAGGGCACCAATGACAGCCTGTAACATTCACCAAAGTCACATCGATTTTGTTGATGTGGAATTGCCACACTATTGTTGTTATGCATAGGGGCTATTAAATCAACCGCAAGAGGCGGAGGATGTACAAAGCGCTCAGTCCAGCAACACAATTCATCAAAAACCTAATTTCTTTAATCAACACATACTGGCTACATGGTCCATGATTTACGACTTGACTTCGGCCACGTTCTGGATGGATTTGGCCATCTGGGACACTTCCAATGAAAACCCTACGCTGGTGATGTATTCACCTTATCTGCCAATATGGGTTGGGCCCATCATCGTCAACCAAGTCAATTTAGCTCCAAACCTACCCCCGTTTTCGAATGAGCAATGATGGGGGGTTGTCTCATATTTTTGCTAATTCGTCTCTAATGTTTGATTTTGAAATAGTGTCTTCTTTTTGAATGCATATATGCTAACTGGTTACTAACAGTAGCTTCGAGGGGTTAAATTTTGAGGGATGTAACATATGTTGTATATAAGTTAAAGTTTCCTAATGTTTAGTTATTATTAAATGTTGATTCTAGAATGATATTGTGTTACTAGAAATTCTCTTAATGTATTAATATCTTGTTGAATGATGTTTTGTTATACAGAAAGTAAATAGAAGGATTAGGTCGCTGACTTTGAAGGAAAATTGGTTTTCCTAAAATTTGTTGATCCCATCTAATAAAATAGCAAACAAAGTTGCCTTAAATAGCCTGAGTACCAAAACATATATAAAAAATGATGATGATGATAATGCAAAAGGTTAAGTCAAAAACTTGATAGTTAAAGCTTCCGACGAAGTCGAAAGGTTTATAGAGAAAGTTTTCGACAAAATCGAAAGGTTCATAGAAAAGTCCTTTCGACTTTGTTGAAAGCTCCATGGAAGCCTAGATCTACTACAAGTGTAAAATAATGTTAAGTTGCAAGACATTTCGACATGGTCAAACCTAAAATCTCAAAATTCCTAGGATGGAAAATATTGATATTGTTGATGTTGTTGAGAGGTCTGGTCAAAGTCATCAAAATATATTATACCCATTGAAGTCAAAAGGTTTCAGGTTTGACTCATGCTCACTTAAAACGTTTCAACAGAGATGAACGGAAGCAACTCTAAGTTTTAAAACACTTCAACCTTGTCGAATGCTCGTTGCCGAAAGGTTAGGTCATTAAATTATCTAATCTTTCGACAATAACGAAAAGTTAGAGTCGAAAACCTTCCGACCCCATATAGGGCAAATCCATCATTGTCGCATCAATCTCCTTTGTAGGGGTAGAAAAGTCATTTTGAGTAACCAAAATTATACATAAGTGGGTTCCAGGCTACCGTATCAAGTCTAACCAAATCCAAATCCAATAATAAATACAATTTTCAAGTCCTCCCTGAAGAACAAGTAAGAAAGGAGGCTAATATAAAATTTTGAATCAAATTTGAGAAGTTACCTTGTTGTTTTAAAATAAAAGATCAAGAAGTTTGGGAGAATTCTTTTACTTGAGCTCGATAATTTCGTTTGCAGGAAGAAGAGGCAGGAAATATTGTAGCTTTTGACAAAGATGACTTGGAAAGCCAAGGGCATCCCTTCGAATGGGGGGAGCAAATGTTAAACTAAAAATCAACCTTTCGACTAACACGAAATGTCTATCAGCAAGAGCAAAGGAAGAGAAACACAACCCAAACCTTTCGAAAGAGTCGAAGGGATGCAATCATCAAATTTCATTAGCATCAAACCTTTCGAAGGAGTCGAAACGTTCCGTCTCTAGCATCCAGAGTGTTCTTACCTTTCGAAGGGCATGAAGAAGTCAAAGCAAGTGTGAGCAAGTACTTAATGACCTTTTCAAAAGCATAATAAGCCTTTCAAACTGGTTGAAGCATATCTAGGGTACCTTTTGACAATGACTAAAGGTTTATGAAGAAAACAGAACTCACAAGCCAACAAAGAATGAAAGGCAACCTTTTGACATCATTGAAGAAGAGCAACCTTCTGACAAGGTCGAAAGGTTCACAATAGACAAGAGAAGAACAACCTTCCAACAGGGCCGAAAGGTTCATAACAGTATAAAGAAGACCAACTCTTCGATAAAGGCAGAAAGATCATGGAGACAAAAGAGTAGAAAAACTTTTGACAAAGGCGGAAGGTTCATAATAGTAGATGAAAAAGCAAACCTTTCGATGAAGACGAAGGGATTAAGGCGGCATATAAAAGGGAGACCTTCTGACCAAGTCGAGAGCTTGAAGTCGAAAGGAGGGCCGCCTACATCTATAAATAAGACCCAAGGGGTCCAGTTTTAGGGATCTGATTTCTCTCATTCTAATCTTGTATCTTCTTCATTAGAGCATTGTAACCCTAATATGGTGTTAATTTGGAGAATTTATTAAAATAAAGCTTTTTCTTGGATAAAGAGGGAAGTCTTAAACTTTGTCAATTACTTTTCTGTTTACTTAAATCTTTGCTGGATTAACTCCTAAATTCAGGATCCACTTCATCGAAAGGTTCTTTCCGACAAGGTCGACAACTTTTCTGTTATGAGTAACTACTTCAACCCTTCGAATCCTTCAACTCTACAATCATAACCCTTCGACTAATTTGATAACCAAATTGGTTCAATATTTACTAAATCCTTCCAAAATCATTGAATCAAAGGGCTAAACCTTTCGACGAGATTGATAACACATTTAGTCCAAACGCTAACTACAACCTCCTGGAGCGATTAACTTAGAGCCACAAACCTTCCGACTAGGTCGACGGCTCTTATGCTATAACAATTCCAATAACCTTTCGACCTCATAGTCCAAGTCACCAAACCTTCCGATAAGGTCAAAGTTAAAGGAGACTATTCTCATACCTTTCGACAAGGTCGAAACCTACATCATATAAGAGATCAAACTTTTCGACAAGGTTGAAAGTTGCTACAAATTCAACAAGGAATCTGATAACCAGCTTAAACCTTAAGGAAGTTTCTACCCTAACCTTACGGTAAGGTTTAAACCACCCTTAAAATGATAAACTCGGAGAATCCAAAAAAAACCCAAAAGGAAAATAAACAAGAGACCACATAAAATTTCAACTAAGACGAAAGAATTCAAACTCAAGTATCAAACCATTCAAGGACGTTGAAAGGACCAATCCAAGATCCACAACAAGACAAAGTAAATTTCAAAGTAATTCTCAAGGGTTTCACACCCATCATTCAAACGAGCCTATCCATCCCCCTTGGGAACAACTTTGGGGAGTTGACCATACATTTGGTTAACAATATATATCTAGAAGGGTGATGTGACAACCCGCCATTTTGGACGATTAAAGTCGACAATAAACCACATGTCTGACTCAAATAGCCCAAATGAACTGATTATCAATGGGGTTTTATTCTAAAGAAATAATATATAAAAGGATAAAAATATAGAATCTTGCAGCGGAATGACAAAATATAATAATTACGTAAACAGTTCATGAAGCTGTGTAATAATATACAATAATTTCACATTACAATATCATCAGAGTTTTACATTTTATAGATATAACAAAGTAATGCAGCGAAATAATATTAATAAATATGGTCTTCTAACTCCACCTTCATGTTCAAGAAATAATATCTTCTAAACACTGAAATGCTCAGGCTGACTGAGCATAAAGGAAAATAATACACTCGAGGCAGAACTAAAATTGTTATGCCAATTAAATCAAAATCAGATGAAATATGGAATGCAGATAATTGCATTTTTAAAGTTTCAAATTTTCCATAAAAGTTTTTATTTCCATATTCAAAATACAATAAATTTCACAATAGATCCATTCTAATGACTTACAAATTTACAGGAAAATTCCAAATTAAATTTCAGAGTTCAAGATATTTGATTTATATAAATTTTCCAAAGTTTCAAAATTCAATTTATGAAAACTTCCCATGATTTTAAAATTTAAATTTTAAAATTTTAAAATAAGTTAACGGCAGTTTATTTCTCAAAAATAGTTTTTATGTTTCAAAAAGTAAATCTAAACATACTAATAAAAAATCCAAGGATTTTGTATCCTTATTTAGTGTTCAAGTAATCAATATGAAAATTTATATGATTATAATAAACTATAGGGTGGTAACAGGGATATATCAAAATAAATGAACAAACAAACATTCAATCACAACAGCATCCATCACAACATACAACGAACATTCATATCAACCAATTCAACTAACCAACCAATTCAATAACATGTCACAATAATTATTAGTTATCACATATTGTTGTTTAACTATCAAGGGTATTCAAATTAAATGTCAATTAAAATTCCCAACCAATAACCAATAATTTTATCACTATATTACTTGGTTTAACTTGCAATAAAATTTAGTATTTCGTGAGTGAGTTTAACACTCACCTTTTGGCTTTCCCATTTCTAGTTAGATATTGCTCCGCTACTACTTTCTCATTTTGTTTTGTTTCCTTGCTATCTTAATTTTTTTAGAAAGTTTTGGAAGAAACAAAGAAGTTTGTATAGATCTAGATTTGAAGAAAAAGATTTAGAAATAAGAAGGTTTGAAAAAGAAGATGAAAATTTGAAGAAGAAGAAGAAGAATTGAAAAAGAAAATGAAGCTTTGAAAAGGAAGAAGAATATTTGAAGAATAAGAATAAAAAAGAACAAAAAAAGAAAAAGAAGATTTGAAAGAAAAAACAGAAGAAGGAGATTTGAAGAAGAGAAATGAAAAAGAAGGAAGGAGGAAGGTGAAGAGGTGAAAAAAATGAAATGGAAATATTATTTGGAAAAATGAAGCTATAGAAGATGAGATTTGAAGAATGAAATGAGGCTACAGGAATGGAGATGAAAACAAATGAAAAGCAAATAAAGTAAATATTAACAAACTAGGAGTTGAAATAAAGTGAAAATATGAATAGCCTTAAAAAGGGTAAGTATAAATAGAGGTGAAGTAAAGGAATAAAAGTACGAATAAAGATAAATATAAGTCTTTCATTTTTAAATATGAAGCTTAAGGAGAATAAATTGCCAATGAAAGGAAGCTACAAGAACTAGTAATACATAAACAAAATGAACTTCAGAAATGGTAGTAAAGCTAATGAGATGGCATGAATATTTATTTGGATGTTCACATTAAAAATGGGAAAAAACTTCAGGTAAAATACTTGGAAAGGAGCAAACGAAACAAATGGGAAACAAATAAAAAAATGAGGCAATTTTTATTTCGAAATAAATCAAATGAGGCTACTATTAATTAATAAGAAACGAGCGAGTAGTCTAATAATGAAATGGATGCTCAAGTGGAACCTACAAGGAGAACTTGAAAATGAAAACAAAGAAAATGTGGATGTGATAATAAATATAAAGCAAATTAAGGGACCACTTATATACTATAAACAAACTTTTGGGGTCAAAACTCCAAAACTTACTCCAATTAATCAATTTCAATAAAACCAAATATACACATATTTATACCATTTAATTCTTTATTAAAACATTCATTTTATGTTAATATATGCACATTTCATTAACTCAATCAATCAACTAACAATCAATCAATCGATCGATCAACCAATCAATCTATATATTTATTTATGTTACTCAAACCAATTTTATTAATTCATGAATATATATATATATGCATTATAAAAATGATTTACTTTACTTTTTTAATTACTATAACGGTCACATTAATGCAACCAATTTACAGGTTTTAACTACATATAAAATGGAAAATTAAATATACGTGAACATGTGTAATTAATGTACAATTGTTAAACAAGGTAATTTGTATTTGATCCCACAACATTTATACAACCATGAACCCTCTAATATATTTTAAAATTTGAATACTAATAAGTGTGTTTATATATATTATTCCAAAATTCAATTTTTCTTTTTATAAAATCATACTTGTTCAAAATGAAAATTTTATTTTATGCGTCTCAAAACATGCATTTATTTCAATTATTCATTCCATTTTGACACAAAAATGCAAGTTCCTATATTAACTCATTCATTACAATTTCATTCATGTTTCCTTTTTATTGAAACATTTCAATTAATCTAATTCTAATTATTTTCATTACTAATTTCAAACGAATTCTAGTTATAAAACACTATTTTATTTTCACTTATACTAACTCAAACATGTTTTATAAAATTTCGAATAAAGAAAAATTTATACACTATTTACAAAGTAAATGTTTTATCTTATTGAAAATCAACTTCTCCAAGATATATTTCAAATAACAACTTATGTTATTCTTTTATTAAAACATTCACTAAATTCTTTATTTAAATTTAACATTGGTTATTCCAATTTATGTTATTAATTTAATATAAACTATTTGTTGTTCATAAATTATTCTCAGAGATAAAAGAAGGAACATGAGAGCATTGATATAAATCAGAAAGCACCAAGATGAACTAGTTAAACGTAGCTTCCGACAAGAAGGCGACAATGCCAACAATACCTTTTGATAAAGTCAGAAGGAAGTCTCGACTTTGTCAATAAGAAGTTTCTAAAAAGGCCGAAGTCTGCCTTTCGAAGACAATAGCAAACATGTTAACGGCATCCAAAGTACTTAAAAGACACCTCTCGAAGACAATGGATAGCAGACAGTCTACATTTTGCGCCAAGCCATTCGAAATGTCTTTGTTTCACCTTCATTCACTTCCACTAGAGAAGTATTCAACCAATTCGACCCTTTCGAAAGCATATATAGCCTTTCGAAATGGTTAGAGCTACTCTCACCTAAAGAAGAAGAACTACATGTCCATTTCCATAAAGGCATCAGGTTCCGAATCAGTTAGGGCAGAGGCTTTCGACAGAGACCCTTCACAATAAAACCTTTTTGGAGTTTCGGCTCACTCAAAATAAAAAAGAAGGCACGTTTCGACAGTGTCGAAGGCTGGAGCTCAAGTTAACTCATTTGACATATCAGCATTCAAGTCAAAGGTGCAACAATTGAACTTTCGTAAAGGTCATAAGGTTATCAAGTAACTCCTTTCAACGAAGTCGAAAGGGAATGAAGCAAGGAAAGGAAGCCCAGCCTCCAGCGGCAACTGAAGAATAAATAATGCCATTTAGACTAGGCCGAAAGGTATGGTGCAATGAACCTTCATGAAAGCAGAAGGGTTGACCTTTCGACCACATCAAAAGCTTGGGGTCGAAAGCTCCCAACCCGCATTTATAAATATGACCCAAGGGTCAGTTGTAGTGGATCTGATTTTCTTCCACTTCTCACTTGTAGTTTTCTCAAACTTGTAAAACCTAATTCTCTAATCAAACTGGGGATTTGGTTAGTTTGTACAATTGAGTTCAATAAAAAGAGGGTTGAGACAACCTTGCTTACTTAGTTGCTCAGATTTCCTTATTTTTTGTTAACTTGAGAACCTACAGTCAACTTGATAGTAAGAGATCTATTCGACCAAGTCAAAACACTAAGTCTTTTAACTTTCTAGAAACCATAGCTCAAATCAACTAGATTGCAACCGCTACACCTCTCGACAATTCGAAACCATTTTCAACCCAGCTATTTCCAAAGCCCGTTAGCTCTCAAACTGAAGCTCCCTTCTCCATGTCGAATGGGGGTTTCGACAACGTTCTTAATCAAAGAATTCTAAAGGATTTATCAAGAAGGAAAATAACCTTTCGACTATGTTGAAAGGTTCGAAAGGCAAATGGTGATCACATTTACCAGTTAGGAAAGCTTTAGCAATCCCAACTCATTCGAAAGGTGGTTTCGACCCATACTTCGACTTCAAATTTGAGGTGTTGACAAGTTTTCTTGTTAACATTTTTGGCACTAGAAGGAGGGCCTCAACCTCCGATTCCTAATCACTTTCACTAAAGGTTAATGGAGTTCTTCTTTCAAAAAGAAGAAGATGGAAGGAGTTGTGAATAATACCGTAATCTTAAATGAAGAAGTTAAGCCACAATAACCTTTGGAAAACAATATAGTCCCAAACTTCGACTTGGAGAATATGGAAATTGGGCAACCTTCAACCTTAATAAGGTTGGAAAAAAATAAATTAAACTCCAGCATCTTCAACAACAAATGATTACCTTGCAGGAATTTCTTGAAATAGCACCGTCCCAATTGTCACTAAAGATTATGGAAGGAGAAGGTGAGGAGCAATATCCAAATGAAGATCAATATAAGGATCAAGGAAGTCGGGCTAAGAGAACCTTTGAGCAATAAAATGGTTTAGTAATAGAAAACAGTGAAGGTCACCACGACAACATTCACAACCAAGTCACTGAAAAATGTACTCGACGAATTAAGGAAATATGTTATCCTGCAAAAGACTCCTTTTTAAGAGGAAAATATGCCAGTTAGCATTCCCCTTCCCATTCAAATTCCTCCACTAAAGTATGATGGAACTACCGATCCAAACGATCACCTCGCAGCTTTTGAAAACTGGATGGACTTATATGATGCTTTTGAACCAATTCAATGCAAGCTTATCTCGGTTACAATTCAAGGAGCGGTTATTAAGTGGCATATGAATTATCAAGGGAAGACCATCTGTTCTTGGGAACAACTCTCTTAGGAATTCAAAGAACAATTTCACATATATAGAGATTTAGTGACATATTCTTACATGTTAGCTAATGTAAACACCAAAAATTCACCACCGATACTAAGTTTCGATGGAGAGTAGAGGTCGCTGGAAGACCTTCCGTAAGAACATAAGGGATACTTCTGGAAAAAACAAGATGGCTTTCGCAACTAACATTCCACATGAGATGGTTTCGCCCACAAGAGGCTTCCGCATATGATAAAGACTTTCACCTTTGGTTCCGCATAGGAGGGTTCCGCAGAAGAGAACTCAACGTCAACGGAAGACATTCCGCAAGTATCGCATTAGTGGAAGGGCCTTCCGTAGGTAATGGTTCCGCATTGAAGGCCTTGTAACATCCTGCTATTTCGGACCATTCAAATCGACAATAAAACCACACATGTCAGACTTGAATAATTCAAAAGAATGTATTGTTAATAAAATTTGGGGCAAATAAAATCAACCACTTAATCACAAACATAGAATATCAGAATAACTCGCAGTGGAATAAAATAAACATAGTAGTTCATAAAGCCACTAGATACAAATTCTAAAAAAAATACAAAATACCAGAGTCTGAAAAAAACAGGTACAATAGAAAATCCAAATACATTGGTTCACTAATACATAAACAAAACTGAATGGAAATAACTGAAATAGAAATGATAGATAGATAGCTAAATCTCCAGCAGATCTCTAGTTCCATGGTGAATCCAAAGCTATGATGCTCAGGATGACCCGAGCGTAAAGCAAACCACAAAACACTCGGGTCAGGACATAGATACTTATATAATGTAAATCTACTCAAGTGAACTGTAAAAGAAATGCATCAGTAACTTAAAGGATGCTTGGGATCGCCTATCCTTTAAGGATCCGTTAAACTATCTACTATGTAGTACGATACGCTATTATAATAATGTCTAAAGTAAAGTAAACTATTAAAATAGCGTTAATGTGTTACCCATATCCCCCTTAACACATTTTATATATTCCCATAGTCTATACAGTACCGTAATCTCCCCCGTACTGGGCGTCGTCAGAGGGAACTTCATATGTATGGCACAAAACAAACTCGTAGGGGTCCCGATAAGGTAGGTGACATGGCACAACTAGGCAATGCCAGGGTAGATATACCAATTACATATTCGGGCTGGTGGTAACGCATAACATCCACTACCGCCCACCTCGAGCCACACTCCCAAATCAAAGGTGCGCACCAAATCAATCACAAAGCAATAGAATGGAAATCGAAGAAGTGTGTCCTATCGGAGGAGCTACCTCACTTGGCTCGTAAATTGCTCCTCTTTTAGCCACCTTATGCTAACTCATGGGAGTTTGGTCCACGTATAAACCTCAAATGGAACGTCGCAACCACCTACTTCTTTCAGGAATCTCCACCGCGTACACAGTTGTTAAAGTGGTTTTCGGAGCTGGCAGAGAGTATGACAACTTTTGATCCCGGTCTCTTTAACAACTAAACGTTATTATAACCCAGGGTTATTTCAATTTCAAATGGTTTATATTTCATATCAAAAAATATTCATTTCAAAACCACATAAGTCCAATATCATTATTCTTTCAAAATAATGTTCATTCAAAAGTTGTAACACTTTCAAAATTTATACATTTAATTATAACACTTCGAAATCATAATAATTTTGAAACCATGGCACTTTAAAAATGCAACCTTTAAAATCATAGCATTTCGAAAACATTACATTTTAGAAGTAGTAGCATTTCGAAAACATAACCTTAGGTCATCATTGCATTTTGGAAAGGTGATACTTAAGGAATCATAGCATTTTGGAAATGTAACCTTAAGGAATCATGGCATTTTGAGAGTGTAATACCTCCCACTTTAACATTTTATATAATCAAAATATTTATATACTTACAAATTTTAACATGGTTATTTATCATTTATATTTTATTACACTAATTAATTCATTTGTACATTAACTAAACTATGCTTTTCGTTAAATAAACTTTATTACTGTAATTTCCAATTTAAAGCTTAAATTCCTTATGTTAAGTTAAAAGTATATTATTAACTTACATTTTATTATGACAGTAAAGAACATTTATTGTTTTAATCATTTAAAAGGCACCATTACATTAATTACCACTTACATGTTAATGGTACACTATTAACTTACATTTTCTTATTAGAGTAAAGAACATTTATCATTTTAATCAATATTACAATAATTAAAACTTACATATCAAATGTACGTTCTGACTTACATTTTATTACAATAAAGAGCATTTATCATTTTAATCAATATTACATTAATTAAAACTTACATTTTTATTTCAGTAAAGAGCAATTATCATTTTAACCAATATTACATAAATTAAAACTTACATGTCAAATTTACGTTTTAACTTACATATTTATTACAATAAAGAGTATTTATCATTTTAATCAATATTACATTATTTAAAACTTACATTTTTATTTTAGTAAAGAGCATTTCTCATTTAAACAATATTACATAAATTAAAACTTACAAGTCAAATGTACGTTTTAACTTACATTTTTATTACAATAAAGAGCATTTATCTAATCAATATTACATATATTAAAAATTACATGTCAAATGTACGTTTTAACTTACATTTTTTTTACAATAAAGAACATTTATTATATTTATTACCCAAAATATACCATTACATTAATTAGCACTTACGTGTTACAATACATTATTAACTTACAATTTATTATTACAATAAAGAGCATTCATTATATTTATTACCCAAATTATACCATTACATTAATTAGCACTTACATGTTACAATACAATATTAACTTACAATTCTAGGTTAGAACAAAATACCCTTATTAAATCAAATTGGATTATTAAATTTCATTTAACCTTCATATTATAAATTAGACTCCAAAAATTACATTTCCAACCATTTATTTCTTATAAAAAATTCAACACATGTAAATAAATGTATAAAATTTTATAGCAATCATTACATTAAAATTTTAGTTGAAATCCATATATTAAAATTCAAAATACCTAATAATTTTTAGAAAACTATTTTAAAACCAACCACAGAGTCTGTATAAAAATTTCTAACCTAGGGTCAAGTAAATACAGATTTATATCATTTCAATCCGAACTTATTAAATTTTCGGGTTTATATCATTTCAAACCCGCAATCCCAAGTCAAATAAAAATTGCTCAGGCCTATCATTTCAGCCAATAACAATTTTTCCTTGATCAAAAGACCGTTCGGGTATGTATCATTTCAATCCATAGTGAAGGAACTTGCAGTATGAGAACAGAATATGAAGTAAACAGAACAATATATAGCATATCATGGCATATGATCATAATAGGTATAATATCATATGAAATAACATAATATAAACATAAGTGTAATTTCTAACTTGCATATACATATCAATACAATTCAATTGTCATCAATTCACCAAAATATAAGTATGTAGTCAAGCGTGATTACTCACCTTCTTTAGCTAGAGAAAAGGATTCCAAACAAACACAACAACTGCGAATAAGCACGACAATCGCGAACAAGTTTGAGTGGGAGGAGAATCCAAATCCAAAGCTTAAAAAATAAAAAAATACAAATGTAAACAAATAAATTCACATAGAAAAATAAAAGTAGAAAATTATAATTTGTAAACACATGAAAGGGCTAGCCAAAAGGCTCATAGGCTCGGCCTAGAGGGGTTGTTTGGTTTGGCTATGATAGCTTAGGGTTAGGGTTTGGGAAGGTCACGGCTAGGGATTGGAAATTGGGGAGGTGGATGGTGATGATGGCCGAATTAGTTGAAGGGGAAAGGGGGAAATAGGAAGGGGAGGAGGTGGTTCGGCCTAGGTGTGGTTTGGCTAGGGTTTGGTGGTGGGAAGTTGATGGTTTTGGATAGGGGAAGGTCAGTTTTGCTTGGAGAAAGAGGAGGTGGAGGTGGTGACAAGCTTGGCCGAAATATAGGAGGAGGAAGGAGGAAAATTTAGAGAAATATTAAGAGAAAATTTTGAGAAAGAGGAAGAAGAACTTACTGTATATTTTTCTGAGTAGGAGATGAGAATGTAAAAGAGGACTCATGATATAATTTTTGTACGTAAAATTTCTCAACTAATGACTGTTCATTTCTAATGACTAATCAGGAGACTATTTGAATATCCTAGCCCATTAGTCTAAGCCCAATAACAAAAAGAAAATAAAACATGAAAACAATTGCGTGTAATACGTTGAAAACTGCAAATTTGGAGAAGTAAAAATCAGAATTTTACGAAACGAAAAGCTGGGAAAAGGTTAGACTTAAATCCAGCTTCATAAAAAAAGAATAAAATTTCAAATTTCAAATTTAAAACTTTTAACAGGAAGTCAAACTTTGACCAAAGTTGACCAAAATTTGAATTTTCAAAAAAATCTTTATTTTATTAAATTTGGAAGAATAATTTACATCAAAATTCAAAATTATGCATTAAAATTCCAAATTTATCAATTTTAAAATAATTAAATTCAAAGGTTTTCAATTGAAATTCCAATTAAAATATTACATAAATTACGAGTTGTTACACTCCCCTCCACTCAAAACTTTTCATCCTCGAAAAGGAATGAGACACAGGGAAAGCAAAGAAAATGAGATAGATTAACGAATAGTACCTGGAACAAACAATTCCAGATTCGAATCATGTATGCTCTCCTTCGTCTCCCAAGTACAATCCTGATCATCAGTACACCACTTCACTTTGACCAGGTTGACAGATTTCCTTCTTAGCTGCTTCGTACCTCTATCAATAATACGAAGTGGCATCCTCTCGACAATAAGGTTTGGTTCAACATCCAAACTCTCGAAAGTAGAAGGCTAAACAATCAAAGATGGATCTGAAGATACCGACGAAGGTGCGAAACATGGAATACATTATGCACTCCAGAAAGTTTCTCAGGCAAATCCAAACGGTAGGCTAAAGAACCTACTCTCTCTAAAATACGAAAAGGACCAATGAACCTAGGAGCGAGTTTCCCTCTCCAACCAAACCGAATCACATTCCTTAACGGAGAGACCTTAAGGAAAACTTGATCACCAACAGAAAACTCCAGACTCCTCCCACTCTTATCAGCATACTTCTTCTGCCTATCATGAGCAATCCTCATCTTCCTCCTAATCTCTTCAACTTTCTCAGAAGTCTCTAGAATCATATCAGGGCCAAGAACCAAACGATTACCAGACTCAATCCAGAAGATGGAGATTTGCAAGGTCGTCCATAAAGAGCAGCAAATGGAGCCATTTCGATACTAGCCTGAATTCAAAAGATGGAATAAGGTAGATAAATATTTAAGAC
Source organism: Allium fistulosum (assembly GCA_030737815.1). Taxonomy (NCBI): domain Eukaryota; kingdom Viridiplantae; phylum Streptophyta; class Magnoliopsida; order Asparagales; family Amaryllidaceae; genus Allium; species Allium fistulosum. The sequence continues at coordinate 412,081,958 of CM060907.1, read as the reverse complement.
AGCCTTACAGAAAATTTGAGATTATACCTGATAACTGTTGTTATAGGTGAATTCAACAAGACGGAGATGATCTTCCCAAGACCTCCATAATCAAGGACACAGGCAAGAGGAAGAGCTTCCAGAATCTGATTCACACTTTCCGTTTGACCATCGGTCTGCGGATGGTAAGCAGTGCTCAGATTCAGGTGAGTACCTAAATCTTCCTGAAAAGCTCTCCAAAACTGACTGGTAAAGATGGGATGCCTATCACAAACAATACTGACAGGAACACCATGAAGATGAACAATCTCTCTCATATAAATCTCAGCCAAACTCAAAGTAGAACGGTTAGACTTAACCGGAATGAAATGAGCTGACTTGGTCAATCTATCCACAACTACCCAAATACTCTCATTACCTCTCCTAGTTCTCGGTAATCCATCAATAAAATCCATAGAAACATGTTCGCATTTCCAATTGGGAATCTCAAGGGGTTGCAATAATCCAACGGTCTTCTGATGATCACCCTTAACCTACTGACAAGTAGCACATTTACTAACAAAAAGGGAGATATCACGATTCATACCACTCCACCAATATAGCTTCTTCATATCCTGATACATCTTCTTCACACCTGGATGAATAGAAAGTCTGGATCGATGATGTGACGACCCGAATTTTTAGCGTATGTTAATTGGGTAATTGACTAGATTAAATTATTGAAATATTGATTTTTATATGTCGAATGAAAAAATTTCTGATAATTTAGAATATTGGGATATATATGAATTGATTCAAAACTATAATAAATATTGAATTATGAAATCCTTGGGATATGATGAATCTTATGGAAGGAAAAATAAAAATAAATTCATAGGAACTCCACCTAATAAATTAAGATAAATTATCCTTAAATAAATATATAAATATAGATAGGCTTTATGATAATTAAAAATATAAAGTATGTAAGTAGTATATTTATGCCATAAGAATTATGTGTATAGGAAGTAGGTATAAATGTAAATATATATACATATATGGTGACGAGTACATGCAAATAGATGGGTATAAAAATAAATGTAAACATAGATGTATATATAACTTTATATAAGTAAGAATGTAAATAGTATATATATGATGGAAGATATATATATATATATATATTGAATATATATGTGAGGCATATATGTATTTATACAATGGGAAATGGCAAGTATATACATAAGGACATATATACATAAATATATTTCGATTAATATAATTGTTTGTAAACAAAAAGGGAGGCAAAATTCAACTCAAGCAGACAAAAATTTTCATCAATACCAGGCATTTAATGTTCAAGCATACAATATATCATATCAACATAAAACATCAAATCCTAGTGTACAAAACAATTAATCAAAATCAAGTCCGGTCAAGCAAGTTTCTGACCAAAGAAAATTAAATGAAAAAAAAAGAAGGGAAAAGAAGCTTGCTGGGTACAACAAAGAGCAGCAGTATACTTTCTCTTATATACCTCAGTACCTCTTCCTTTATTTCATTTTCTTCCATTCGAGAACAAGCTAAGTAAAACAAAGAAAAATATATACCAAGTCCTGCCATTTCACAACTTAAAACAAATCAAACAACTCAAGCAACAGACAAGATCTTCAAAAGCAAGCTAGCAGTTTCAAAAGCAGTGTTCTCTATTCAACATTATCTGGGAGTAAACAATTTTCATTTTTAAAAGCTTTAAATCTGTTTAAACCCTGATGAATGCAATAAACTTGAGTTTGAATTGGTGATAATGATTTGCTTGTTTGATTTCATGATTTTATGTATATATGTATGTGGATATCTCTGTGTGCATGTCAGTATTTTCAATATTGTGCTCTATTCTTGAATTTCTGGATGCAAATAAAATTCAAAAATCAATTGCTCTCTCCTTGATCTGTTATAGGTCATGATGTTTAAACAAAAATTCTTAGGAATAACCAGATTTGAATTTAAAAAATATTTTAAACAGTAATTGATGGCAGTTTTTGCTGGAAAATAGGATTTACAGTAAAAACTTATATATATCGAAATTTCGATATGATCAATTGTTAAATTCAGGATTATAATCTGAATTGTCTTCAAGAATTAAGATTTTTAAGATGAAAATCATGATTTTAAATATAGTAAATTGCAAGAAATCTTTGATTGAACGAAAAATGAGTTTTGCACTATTTCTGGTGGCCGGAGGTCTCGTGGTGATCGGGGTTTTTGTCGAAGCAAGATTGGCGATCGGAGGTGTCGGCAAAAATGGCTAGAGTGATGATAGTTCATCGTGGCGAAGGTAATGGGTCGAACTAGGGTTTAAGAAGGTTCGAAGTCGAGGTTGGAATTTGGGTTACTGCTCCGTCTACAGAGCACCGGATTTTATCGATCGCAAGGAATGGGAACTTGGGTCGTGGACGAGGCTGTGGCCGGAATGGTGGAGTTTATGATGGTAGGGGTTGTCTTGTCAAGGCGATGTTTGGTCGGCAAATTTGGGTCCAGCCGGTTTGTTGAGTTCGAATTTGATTTTGGTGCTCGATCGAGATATGAGTGGTTCGATGGGTTGTGGATGTCGAAGTCGACTTGTGGAGGAAGTTGTAGACGCCGGAGCGCCGCCATGGGCCGGTGCACGTGCAACAATTTCTTGTGCACTGGAGTTTGAGGGTTGGAACGAGGAAGATTTCCTCGAGACGAAGCTCAAGTAGGAAGATATTGGGCCCGGGTTTGTTCTCGTGTGCGCACGAGAGTTTTATCATATCAGTTTGAAATTTAAAACTAAGTTTAAAAAAATATATATATAGGAAGAAGATGAAAATCTCGGGCAGGACTAGAGTAATTGTCGGGTTGAACACGAAGCAGGAGTTTAGCAAGATTTAAAACTGGTTTTTGAAAAGTTTTTGAAAAGCAAAATTTTTAAAATTTAAATGAATTTGGTTTTAAACTTTTCTTAAATAAAATTTCTTTTCCATATATAAGTGTTTTATTTAACATGTGATTAGGAAATTAATAAAAGAAATGTTTATCTTAAAATTAATTAAGGTTGTGGTGATTAATGGAGCAATTAAAGAGTCACTATTTAATTTAATTAATAAATGATTAAGGTTTATTAATTAAAAATTAAGGGTAATTAATTAGGTAATTAAAGATTAATTAATTACTTTGTAAGGTAATCAAGGAATGATAAATTAATTAAATGGTTTGTAATTAATTAATGATTGATTAAGCAGGGTTAAGTGATTAATTCTTAAGTAATTACTTTAATTAAGTGATTAGAGAATCATTAACGTGATTAATTAATTTAGGAGATTAATTAAAAGTTAATGTAAATGGTTAAGGGTAATTAATCTACGGGGTAATTAAAGGTTAATTACTTAATGTAATTAAAGGATAATTAATCAAGGATGATTAATTAAGATGGATGATTAAGGAATGATTTATTAATTGGCTGTAATTAATAAATGATGAGTATACAGGATTTAGGTAATCCTAGTGATTAAAGTTGGTAATTAATTTAATTGGAGATTAATTAAATTAATTAGGAATTATATATCTAACAAATCTTCCTTATCGATGATTGAATGCTATTGGATGACTTGGATTGTGAATATCTCTGATATGGAGTTGTGATGTACTGTGATATGCTATGATGGGTTGAACTGTGATGTTGTGAGTTATCTATCGATATTTGGTTTGCTGTGAGAATATGAGAACCTATATTTTAAATTGGTTTGTATCCACTTATACAACTGAAATTAAGATAACTTTGAATTCGAAGAGACCGGAGTCGGGTATCAGCAAATACCCGAAACCACTTCGATTGGTAATCTACAATAATTCTTTATAAATCTGATTTTGAAAGTAAGCAGGCTGGAATGAAATAAGTTAATAATCCTGCATATTTAAACTGAGTAGTGATTCTCAGATATTGTTTGAAATAAGTGATTTACTTAAATAAGTTGAAAACCCGTAGAAAGGTACGAGTTACTATGGACATTCACACAGGTTATATAATTTGGTTTATCATGTTATATGGGTTTACTCACGCTGGTTTCCAGCCTGACCCGGGTGTTACTTGATGTAATGCTCTGGTCAGACCGAGTATTATAGATTTTCAGGCAAGTACGTTCTGGAGCTCAGGAGGTGAGCTGGATGGCAGGAACGTATGGAGTGTTTTCGCTGAGACTATTATTTCTGTTTATCTGAGGCATATTTGATTTGTATATGTCCAGTGTTTGGTTATGAGAGTAACCCCGATGTATTATAAATGTATTTGACTGATACAGTATTCTTTGTAAACTGATATTATTTGATATTATATTTAGATCCGCTGCGAATGTGAGAACCTGTGTGGTATTTCTGTTTCTTCTCCTTCTATCTCTTTCTTCTTTCCATAACTATCTGGAGTTTTCGGGATCCGAAATTCCGGGTCGTTACATTTGGTATCAGAGCGAAGGTTAAGCGAAAATCTTGGCTCTGGTGGGTTTACTCATCAAGGATAGGGTCAGCGGTACCCTAGGATGAGTTGAGTATATATATATATATATATATGTATGTATGTATGTATGAGAGCGTACTTGTTATTTTCTTATATAAAGATTTTAAAAAATGTTTTAATGAAAGATTTTTATAAATGCTTATATTATATATATAGAAATAATTGGTTATTAAATAAGAAATTATGTAATCTATATATACATATCCAAATAAGGATTGGATAAAATGAACTATACAAATAAGATGAATTAAAATGGTTTCAAACCAGAAAATAAATGGTTATTGAGTTTAAATAGGATGATTTTTTTCCAATAAACAAATAAATGTTTTAAGGAAGTAAACAATTAGGTGAGTATGACTTGTAGATTAGAATTGATGATAATTTAAATTGAGAAGTTTTAAATCTAAGTCCAGAAAATTTGGAATTTGTTTCAAAGTGTTAAAAGAAATTTGTTTTGAATTAAAACTAAAAATGGTTTAAAATTTAAAGTATAACTTGGTGTGCAAAGGAAATATGTATATATGAGGGACATACATAATATCAAAGATGATTTGAATTAAACTCTAAGTGTTGAGTTTAAATTTTGCTTGGAATGTGATGCGAAAAACCCAAAGTGATAAGTTTTTGAACTTATAAGTGAGAAGACTGTTAATATGAAGTTTAAAGTTTGAAATGGGAATTCGAATTGGGTAAGGTTGTCTAGATTAAGTAAATTGAATTTATCTTCGGGAAAGTTAAATAAGTTAACAAACAACCAGAATTGGGAATTTCAAGATGAAATTGAGATTTAACTTAGGGAAATTAATTGATTGGTTTAAATGGGAAGTTATGAGTGATCTCAAAATGGGTTTGAGATTTGGAAATTAAAAATGGTTGTTTGGATAAATTTGGATGTTTATTTATCCTGATATCATTCCATTATTATAAATAATATATGAAACTGAGAATTGGTTTTAAAAATGGATAATAAATTAGAATCTGAAGATTTAAATGGAATTTTGAGAATTGGACTCAGAATTAAATTCTTTAAAGATTGGGATTATTGATTTAAAAATAAAGGTTAATTTGATTTAAGGGGTTAAATCAACTTTTGAAAATTTAACTCGAATTTATATAATTCGAGATGGTTTAAAGTTGAGATTCAGATTTCATTAGTCCAAATTGAATTTAGTGTGAATTAACTAGAATTGAAGATGGATAAGTATAAAATTCAAATGGAAAATTTGAATTGGATTAATTTGAAATAAAATTGAAGATTGAATGAGTTCAAATTCAAATGGGAATTGGGATTAATTCATATAGAAATTGAAATGATTTGAAATTGAAGTGGATTCAATTTGAAATTAGTCTAAATTAATTTGAATAATTTGAAATTGTAATTAAAGTGAATATGTTTAAAATCAAATGGAATTTGATCTGAATTTGGAATGAAATTGAGGTTAATTCAACTTGAATTGGGGATAAATCAAGTTCAAGGGAAATTGAAGTTATTCAAATTAGAAGTGAGTCAATATAAATGGAAGTGGAAATTTAAATTGAATTGATGGGGAATTGAACAGTTTGACTATGGACTATTTTCAAAATAATTTTTTTTAATATAAATATATTTTTCCAAACTATTTACTATACAATTTTTTTTTAAAACCTAAAACTATCTTAAGATTGTTTTACAATTACTTTTGGAACTATTTAACAATTTTACAACTGATTTATAGATTAATTACTGTTTTTCAATTGATTTATAAATAATTACTATTTTTCAACTATTTACAATTACTTAACTATTTTACAGCTTTTTACAGTTAATAATTATTTTTCAACTACTTATTTAAAAAAATTCAAGCTATTTTCTAAATATAAGCTGGACAAAGTTCAAACTGTTTATGATTAAATATCCAACTGAGATAAGAATTGAAGTGATAATCCAAATGGGGATTAAGGCAAATGTGAATAAGTGAATAAAATCAAAGTAAGGATGAATAGAAATGAAATTGATTTAACTGATAATCAATGAAGATAAATACGTAGGATGTACGTATATTATTCTATTCGCATAGTGAATTGATCCAGATTCGTGCATCGAATTTCGACATAGGTATATCGATCCGAGTTGGAATTTTTCACTCAATTTTCGACGGCGAACCTGGATATGGATTTTTGATTGGTTCTGGATATTCTCTATCATAGTTGTGACTATGCAAGGAGAATGAAGGTTTCTGATCAAGAAACTTGATCTGAGTCCGCACTAGGAAGTCGGGTGGACAATACTAGTTCGGAAGTAAAATTGTGTGATCGAGTGAGCGATCAGATTGATATAGCGTACGGATGATATGTGTACATCGTACGGGTTTGAATGAAATTGGTATTGAAAATTGATGGATAAGAATTGTAAAATGGTCTTTGAAATGAAGAGTATATTTTGTGAAATATATGATGGGGTAAAATGAAAATTTCTATGATTAAAGATTCACTTTATGAAGAAAAGTAATGTGGTTAATAACTTTATAAAAGAATAATCAAATTTTAATATTTAATTTGGAATAAACAAAGTTATATATCTTTGTTATATATGGTAAACTTCCCTTGTTGAATCTATTGACAGAAGAAAAGGGTTTTGAAAGTATTTGAAGTACAAAAGTGAATTTATACAAGTATGAAGTGATTCAAAAATTTCCCAAGGTTATTATATATAAACGTATATATAAAGGATTTTGTGAAAATGAATTTGGAAAAAGGTTTTGGGAACCTATGGATTTCTAAAAAGGCTTTGATTATTGAGGAAATCAAATTTGGAACTTGGAAAGCCTAGTTTGTGAATTATCGATTTTGGGATAATCGATTTTGAGAAAGGAGATTTATATGAAATTCATACTAGGTGTATGATTTGGGAAATACTATATGTGTATAGTATAAAGTGTTTTGAAAGTGGCTCTGGGAAAAAAAGCACTCCCTTGAATGAACTTCTCAGGAGTGCCACAGGGTGGTACTGCCTTGAGCACTAAGGGGGGGGTTCTAAAGTTGATCTTGTGAGGAGTCCGGACAAACTAGTTCTTGAGGATTGTTAGGTAGCGAAAGTCGAGGGCGCTGATGCCTACAGGGGCATTTGGTTTATGCTGTAACGACAGCGTAACAAGATGTCGCTGCGACCCACTGTGTGGACCATAGCGGAGATCGTGTGGAGGATGAGTGCCAACAGTCTACACTTGATTTTGCCGGGATGGCAACGTAACATCGGTAGACTGCGATATATGGTCAAGTGGAGAAGTTTCGTTCTTTTGGCAGCGAAATTTGAGGGCGTTGATGCCTATAGTTATATGGGTTTTTGCTGTGATAGCAACGTAAAGCCCGGGTTTAACTGCGATCAGTAGCGGGTTCCATGGCGTAATCGGGGGGGCACGGAGGCCTACAGTTATCTATGGATTTTGCCGGGACGGCAACGTAACTATCGGGTTAACTGCGACCGTGGATGGGGGTGATGATTGCCAGAGCATTCTCACCAAAGATATTTCCTCTATTTTCAAAAATGTTTACGAAATTTTCAATAAAATTATTTTTTCAAGTATTTTCACTAGATGTTGAAATGAGTCTGCTAAGTACTTATAGATTTTCAGTCCTATGCCTGATCAACGTATGACCAAATTTCTATGAGAACAAGGATGGACTTGTCGAAACATCGAGTTATAAAAGTAATTTTATAAAAACTATTTTAGTAATATTATATAGATATTAAAAAGTGTTTTAAAAATGATCAAAAAAATAAAAATAAATATTTATCTGATTTTAAGCATTTTAATAAATTCTGGTTTCGTTCCTTTTCGAGGACGAAAAGATTCAAGGGGGGAGGAATGTGACGACCCGGATTTTTAGCGTATGTTAATTGGGTAATTGATTGGATTAAATTATTGAAATATTGATTTTTATATGTCGAATGAATAAATTTCTGATAATTTAAAATATTGGGATATATATGAATTGATTCAAAACTATAATAAATTTTGAATTATGAAATCCTTGGGATATGATGGATCTTATGGAAGGAAAAATTAAAATAAATTCATAGGAACTCCACCTTATAAATTAAGATAAATTATACTTAAATAAATATATAAATATAGACAGGCTTTATGATAATTAAAAATATAAAGTATGTAAGTAGTATATTTATGCCATAAGAATTATGTGTATAGGAAGTAGGTATAAATGTAAATATATATACATATATGGTGATGAGTACATGCAAATAGATGGGTATACAGATAAATGTAAACATAGATGTATATATAACTTTATATAAGTAAGAATGTAAATAGTATATATATGATGGAACATATATATATATATAGTGAATATATATGTGAGGCGTATATGTATTTATACAATGGGAAATGGCAAGTATATACATAAGGACATATATACATAAGTATATTTCAATTAATATAAATGTTTGTAAATAAAAAGGGAGGCAAAATTCAACTCAAGCAGACAAAAATTTTCATCAATACCAGGTATTTAATGCTAAAGCATACAATATATCATATCAACATAAAACATCAAATCCTAGCGTACAAAATAATTAGTCAAAATCAAGTCAGGTCAAGCAAGTTTCTAACCAAAGAAAATTAAATGAAAAAAAAGAAGAGAAAAGAAGCTTGCTGGGTACAACAAAGAGCGGCAGTATACTTTCTCTTATATACCTCAGTACCTCTTCCATTGTTTCATTTTCTTCCATTCGAGAACAAGCTAAGTAAAACAAAGAAAAATATATACCAAGTCCTGCCATTTCACAACTTAAAACAAATCAAAAAACTCAAGCAACAGACAAGATCTTCAAAAGCAAGCTAGCAGTTTCAAAAGTAGTGTTCTCTATTCAACATTATCTGTGAGTAAACAATTTTCATTTTTAAATGCTTTAAATCTATTTAAACCCTGATGCATGCAATAAACTTGAGTTTGAATTGGTGATAATGATTTGCTTGTTTGATTTCATGATTTTATGTATATATGTATGTGGATATCTCTGTGTGCATGTCAGTATTTTCAATATTGTGCTCTGTTCTTGAATTTCTGGATCCAAATAAAATTCAAAAATCAGTTGCTCTCTCCTTGATCTGTTATAGGTCATGATGTTTAACCAGAAATTCTTAGGAATAACCAGATTTGAATTTTAAAAATATTTTAAACAGTAATTGATGGCAGTTTTTACTGGAAAATAGGATTTACAGTAAAAACTTATATATATATCGAAATTTCGATATGATCAATTGGTAAATTCAGGATTATAATCTGAATTGTCTTAAAGAATTAAGATTTTTAAGATGAAAATAATGATTTTAAATATAGTAAATTGTGAGAAATCTTTGATTGAACGGTAAATTAGTTTTGGGCTATTTCTAGTGGCCGGAGGTCTCGAGGTGATCGGGGTTTTTGTCAAAGCAAGATTGGCGATCGGGGGTGTCGGAAAAAATTGCTGGAGTGATGATAGTTCATCGTGGCGACGATAATGGGTCGAACTAGGGTTTAAGAAGGTTCGAAGTCAAGGTTGGAATTTGGGTTACTGCTCCGTCTACAGAGCACCGTAGTTTATCGGTCGAAGGGTGACGCAGCGGATTAATCAAAACAATGTAGATCGATGCAAGTAGCAATCGATGGATTGGTGAATACTGAAATGACCGAATTCGTTGATCCGAAGATACCGAATTCTAGCTATCTCGAACTCGTTGATCGCGCACGATACCGGGTTCAAAGATCTGCGATTCTTCACACGTTGATCTAGCGCACTAGATTCCGGGAATCGGCTTCTGCAGTCGTTGAATCGAGCGCACTCGATTAACCGAGAGAGGAGATAGGAGATTACACTCAACTACCAATTGGGTGAAAGCACAAAGCTAACAAAACAAGAGTTTTATTTCAAATCAACTAAACTATTACAAATGGCACCACCGTCCTATTTATAGGTTACAACCCCTCACGACTCAAAAATAAAACGGTACAACACTTAGGTCGTGAACGACCTACGACCTAACATAGGGCGACCTAAGAAAAATAGACGACTTAAAGTAGTCGACCTAAAACAACACGACTTAAAAGATTACAACTTAAGAAAATACAACACACCATGTTACAACTTGCGACTCAACATGCACGACTTAGTATAGGTCGGCAGCGACCTAATAACAAATGCGACCTAAAACAAAGGCGACTTAAAACCAAACGACTTAAGAGATAGCGGTCCCGCATATCCAGGCGGCATACGACTGCAGCGACTTAATTTGTGCGTGACCTAACAATGAACGGCATCTGGAGTGAGCGACCTAAAATGAACGGCATCCCCATCAGTGCGACCTAAGTCTTCACGTCCTAAAGCTTCACGACTTATAGTGTGCGACTTATCTCTCCAGATCACCTCGCGACCTAACTTAGGTCATTCCCTTTCTCTGCGACCTAACATAGGTCGTGACTCGTTAGGTCGTAGCTCCTTGTTAGGTCGTACAGGCGACCTATTTTCCAGTGGTAGCTCGCTAGGTCGTTCCAGAGACCTATACCTTAGCTCGTTAGGTCGTATGCGACCTAAAAACAAGTTAGGTCGTTTGCGACTTAAACTTTCACCATGTTGCACTGCAAAGTTAGGTCGTTGGGATATCTGAGGCTTTAGCCCGCTAACTCGCAAGCGATCTTCACTAATTCGCGCTCGACCTAAATCATGCTTGTTAACTCGTAGGTCGCTAGGTTGTTTGCGACCTATCACTTCCTTAGGTCGTACATGACCTAAGACTTCAACCTGGGCTGCATCATCCTCCCCTGGTTGAGAGAAATTCGTCCTCGAATTTGCGTCTTCCTCCTCCGTAACACACTCATTCCCATGGTACGGAACTAAGTGTTTGACGTTAAACACATCAGAAGTATGAACATTATCCGACAATTCCAATTGATATGCGTTCTCATTGATTTTCTTCAAAATTTTTACTGGACCAATCTTCCGTGCTTTCAATTTATTGTATGTTCCCACTGGAAAACGATCCTTTGTTAACACTGCATAAACCCAATCACCTTCATTAAATTCAACACTCCTTCGCTTCAGATCTGCAGATCGTTTGTATTTCTCATTCGCCTTTTTCAATCGTTCTTGAACGATTCTATGACACTCTGTCAATCCTTCAACAAAATCAACAGCTCGCTTGACTGTCTTCTTTGGTTGTGGTATGACTGTTAACTCCAACGGCCCCTTTGGCAAACTAGAATATACAATCTGAAATGGACTGAACCCAGTACTTCGGTTCACTGCATGATTGTGAGCGAACTCTGCTTGACATAACTTCATGTCCCAACTCTTCAGATTATCCTTCACCAGACATCGCAATAAATTTCCCAATGATCTGTTCACAACCTCTGTCTGTCCATCCGTTTGCGGATGATAAGCGCTGCTAAAGTTCAACTTCGTTCCCACCATCTTCCACAAACTTAGCCAAAAATGACTCAGAAAACGAGTATCCCTATCCGACACAATAGATTCTGGCAATCCATGAAGTCGATAGATTTCTTTGAAAAATAACTGAGCAACATGAACAGCATCCGCCGTCTTCTTACAAGCAATAAAATGTGCCATTTTCGAAAATCGATCAACCGCCACATAAATGGAATCATTTCCCCTTTGAGTTCGAGGCAAACCCAAAACAAAACCCATACTCACATCACCCCAAGGCTTAGTTGGTATAGGTAACGGCATATATAATCCAGCATTGGTCGCAGTTCCTTTCGAAACCTGACAGATATGACATCGCTCCACAAACCTTTCCACTTCTTTCCTCATTGACGGCCAAAAATAAGATTGAGAAATCAGCTGTAATGTACGGTCCCTACCCACGTGGCCTTCTTCATGTAGCTCCTTTACAATCTTCATTCTCAAACAACAATTAGGTATGCATAATCGATTTCCCTTGAACAGAAAACCATCCAACATCATGAACTCATCCATCTCCCCATTCTTCACTTTATCTACAAACTTCATAAAGTAAGGATCTTCAACAAATAACTCTGGTAGCACATCAAACCCTGTCACTTCGACCTTCATTGTAGTCAACACATGATTTCGTCTACTCAACGCATCCGTAACACAATTCGTCACTCCCGATTTGTGTTTCACAACAAACGTAAACTGTTGCAGATATGCAATCCATGATGCATGTCTCGCTGAAATCTTGTCTTGCCCTTGTAAATGTTTCAACGCCTCATGGTCAGTGTAAAGAACAAACTCTTTCTAAAATAGATAGTGTCTCCAGTGTTTAATAGATTGTACAACAGCATAAAATTCCACATCATACGTACTATATCTCATCTTCGCTCCTGATAACTTCTCACTGAAATATGCAATCGGACGTCCCCTCTGACTCAACATTCCTCCAATCCCAACCTTGGATGCATCAGTATGTAGTTCAAACACTAACTGAAAATCTGGAAGCACTAGAATTGGTGCTGACGTCAAGAGTTCTTTGATTCGCTCAAAAGCAACCCCTACTTCCTCCGTCCATGCAAACTGTTTACCCTTCATACAATCAGTCACAGGCGCCATCACACTACTAAAGTGTGGAATAAACCTCCGATAAAATGAAGCCAACCCATGAAAACTCCGAACCTCTGTTATCGTCTTGGGCTGTGGCCAATCTCTAATTGCTTCGACTTTACTCTGGTCAACCTGTATTCCTCCCTCTGATACAACATACCCCAGAAATAAAACACTCCTCGCCATAAAAACACACTTCTTCGTAGCAGCGTAGAATTGTTCTTCACGAAGGATAATTAACACTTTCTTCAAATGCTGAACATGCTCTTCTGTACTAGCACTGTAGATCAGAATATCATCAAAGTAAACCACCACAAATTTCCCAATGTACGGCCTGAAAATTTGATTCATCACCCTCATGAATGTACTCGGTGCATTCGATAGACCAAACGGCATTACCAGCCATTCATACAATCCTTCCCTCGTCTTGAATGCTGTCTTCCATTCGTCCCCTGGTCTAATGTGAATCTGATGATAACCGCTCTTCCAGTCAATCTTGGAAAAGATTACGGACCCACTGATTTGATCCAATAAATCATCAAGCCTCGGCATCGGAAATCTGTATCTGACTGTGATCTTATTCAATGCTCTACTATCTGTGCACATCCTCCACGTTCCATCCTTTTTGGGTACCAATAAAGCTGGTACAGCACAAGGACTTAAACTCTCCTGCACACGCCCCTGTTCAAGCAATTCTTCTACCTGCCTTCGCAACTCCTCATGCTCTTTTGGACTCATTCTGTAGTGTGGTCTGTGAGGTAACACAGCTCCTGGAACAAGATCAATTTGATGTTGAATGTCCCTCAACGGTGGTAACTCCGTTGGCAACTCCTCTGGAAATACATCGTCAAACTCTTCCAGTACTGGTTTTACTTCCTCTGGAATTTCAACCTCTTCACTGCTCTCATGCCCAATTAACAAGAATACTTCCGGCTCCTCTTCGACTTCTTTAACAAACTCCTTCAGGGATAATAAAGTTTTCAACTCTTCAATCTCCTCCAATTTGTTTTCTTCTTGTGGTCGCTTCTTCGGAACTAGAGTAATCTTCGTGCCTTCAAACATGAAACTATAACTGTTGGTACGCCCATCATGTTGTACCGCCCTATCATACTGCCACGGTCTCCCCAGCAACAAATGACAGACATCCATATCTACCACAACGCACCAGATTTCATCCTTGTATTTCTTTCCAATTGAAAAATTCACACAAGCCCTTCGTCCAACCTTCACCTCCCCGCCTTTCCTCAACCAAGCCAGCTTGTATGGTTTCGGATGTTTTTCAGTTTTCAATGCCAACTTCCTCACAGCCTCTGAAGAAATTATATTATCACAGCTTCCAGCATCAATAACAAATTTGCAAACTTTCCCCAGAATAGTACATGTCGACTGAAATATATTGCTCCTCAACCAACTACAATCCTCCTCTAGCCTTGGTGTCAAACAAGACCTCCTCATCATCAGATTACAACCTTCGTCTCCTGACACTTCTTCGTCCTCCTCATCAGGTGGTGAATTGGAACATTCAGCTTCTTCATCCTCATCCTCAACCTCCGCTATCATAGCTCTCTTCTTCGACTTTGGACATTCATTACTCTTATGGCCCACTTCTTGACAATTATAGCACTTGAAACCGTTATTGACTTTCGCCTTAGCAACTTCATTCACAACTGGTTTTGCAGCAGCTTTTGTAACATTGGAACTTCCACTAACACCCTTTGCTTGATTGTTGGAATTCGTAAACACACCACCACCTCGTCTTCCCTGCTTCTCCCAAGCCAACGACTTCTGGTGTGCTTCCGCTACAGATCTAGGATCAAACATGTTAACCACATCTTGAATCTGCATTCGTAACCCTCCAACAAATCTAGCTGTCAATTGTTCTTCTGTCTCCATAATATCATTCCTTGCAATTAGTTGATAAAATTCGTCAACATAGTCATTCACAGATTTCGTCCCTTGTCTCAAGTTTTGCAACCTCTAATACATAAGCGATTGATAATTATAAGGTAAGAATGTGGCTTTCATCATTTTCCTCATCATTTCCCATGATTCAACCTTTGACTTCCCCATCCGTTCACGTGTAAGTTTGGTTTGCTGCCACCACGCCAAAGCTCTACCCCTCAACCTTGTAGCAACCAACTTCACTCTACGATGTTTTGGAACTTCCTTGAAGTCAAAAATCTCCTCCACATTAGACAACCAATCCAAAAACCCCTCATCTTGCATACCTCCTTTGAACTCTGGAATTTCAGTCTTCATCCCAGATTCCCACTTGTGATCATACTCCGACTGATTTCTTCCTTGTCCACGTCCTTGTCCATGAACACTTCCACCATCATACTCTTCTTCAAAATCGGATGTATATCGACGTCGATCTTGACGACCAACATCTCTGCTACCATCACGTCTTCCTCCAACATCCCTTCTATCGACATTCCTCCGTTCTCGATCATTCACGTTCCTCCCACGCCTTTGATCATCATCAACACTTCTTTCTCGATTGGATTGTGGTGAGACTCTACTTCCTCCATGATTAGATTCAGGTGATACCCTTCTCCGATTCTGATTCATCTCTAACATCATCTTCTCTAACCGACCAATTCCTTCGTTAAGCTTTTCACTAAAGTTCTCATTGATTCTTTGCTCCATCTCATCAGCTTCTT
The DNA here is from genome assembly GCA_030737815.1 of Allium fistulosum. Lineage (NCBI taxonomy): Eukaryota > Viridiplantae > Streptophyta > Magnoliopsida > Asparagales > Amaryllidaceae > Allium > Allium fistulosum. Next base: position 412,066,246 of record CM060907.1, on the reverse strand, counting down.
CTCTTCGATACAATGCTTCAACGTTTTGTTGTCGATTAGCTCTTCTTGGCGGCATGCTTGAAAATTTCACAAACTCTACAATTCTCGCTTGGACTAAGCAAAAGATACCAAATGATGCACGGCCTAACTTCCCTTAGCTCGGCTCCGACTTATGCTAACTCATCCACTTCAAAATTTCAACTCCTCTTTGGCGCGCAAACAACCACGGCCAAATTCAAACAATTCTCCAACTTTCGATCTAAAATGATATGGATCAAAATCTCCAACCTTGTTGCTAAAATATGATGAACACGACGAACACCACTTCAATACTTCAAACAAAATTGCACGACTCAACACTTCAAGCTTGGCTAACTCTTCAAACTTCTTCAAAATAATTAGCTCCAAGACTCGATTTAGCTATAATTGGCTAAACAAGCTCTGATACCAAAACTGATGCAGTGGATTAATCAAAACAATGTAGATCGATGCAAGTAGCAATCGATGGTTTGATGAATACTGAAATGCCTGAATTCGTTGATCCGAAGATACCGAATTCTAGCTATCCCGAACTCGTTGATCGCGCACGATACCGGGTTCAAAGATCTACGATTCTTCGCACGTTGATCTAGCGCACTAGATTCCGTGAATCGGCTTCTACAGTCATTGAATCGAGCGCACTCGATTAACCGAGAGAGGAGATTACACTCAACTACCAATTGGGTGAAAGCACAAAGCTAACAAAACAAGAGTTTTATTTCAAATCAACTAAACTATTACAAATGGCACCACCGGCCTATTTATAGGTTACAACCCCTCAGGACTAAAAAATAAAACGGTACAACACTTAGGTCGTGAATGACCTACGACCTAACATAGTGCGACCTAAGAAATATAAACGACTTAAAGTAGTCGACCTAAAACAACACGACTTAAAAGATTACAACTTAAGAAAATACAACACACCATGTTACAACTTGCGACTCAACATGCACGACTTAGTATAGGTCGGCAGCGACCTAATAACAAATGCGACCTAAAACAAAGGCGACTTAAAACCAAGCGACTTAAGAGATAGCGGTCCCACATATCCAGGCGGCATACGACTACATCGACTTAATTTGTGCGCGACCTAACAATGAACGGCATCTGGAGTGAGCGACCTAAAATGAACGGCATCCCCATCAGTGCGACCTAAGTCTTCACGTCCTAAAGCCTCGCGACTTATAGTCTGCGACTTATCTCTCCAGATCACCTCGCGACCTAACTTAGGTCGTTCCCTTTCTCTGCGACCTAACATAGGTCGTGACTCGTTAGTTCGTAGCTCCTTGTTAGGTCGTACAGGCGACCTATTTCCCACTGGTAGCTCGCTAGGTCGTTCCAGCGACCTATACCTTAGCTCGTTAGGTCATATGCGACCTAAAAACAAGTTAGGTCGTTTGCGACTTAAACTTTCACCATGTTGCACTACAAAGTTAGGTCGTTGGGATATCAGAGGCTTTAGCCCGCTAACTCGCAAGCGATCTTCACTAGGTCGCGCTCGACCTAAATCATGCTTGTTAACTCGTAGGTCGCTAGGTTGTTTGCGACCTATCACTTCCTTAGGTCGTACACGACCTAAGACTTCAACCTAGGCTGCATCAAATGGGAATGGGAACTTGGGTCGTGGACGAGGCTATGGTCGGAATGGTGGAGTTTCCGATGGTCGTGGTTGTCTTGTCAAGGCGATGTTTGGTCGACGAATTTGGGTCCAGTGGGTTTGTTGAGTTCGAATTTGATTTTGGTGCTTGATCGAGATGCAGAGTGGTTCGATGGGTTGTGGATGTCGAAGTCGACTTGTGGAGGAAGTCGTAGACGCCGGAGCGCAGCCATGGGCCGGTGCACGTGCAATAGTTTCTCGTGCACTGGAGTTTGGGTGTGGGAACGAGGAAGATTTCCTCGAGTCGAAGCTCGGGTAGGAAGATGTTGGGCTCGGGTTTGTTCTCGTTAGCGCGTGAGAGTTTTATCATATATGTTTGAAATTTAAAACTAAGTTATTTTAAAAAAAATATAGGAAGAAGATGAAAATCTCTAGCAGGACTCGAGTAATTGTCGGGTTTAACCCGAAGCAGGAGTTAAGCAAGATTTAAAACTGGTTTTTGAAACGTTTTTGAAAAGCTAAAGTTTTGAAATTTAAATGAATTTGGTTTTAAAATTTTCTTAAATAAAATTTATTTTCCATATATAAGTGTTTTATTTAACATGTGATTAGGAAATTAATAAAAGAAATGTTTATCTTAAAATTAATTAAGGTTGTGATGATTAATGAAGCAATTAAAGAGTCATTATTTAATTTAATTAATAAATGATTAAGGTTTATTAATTAAAAATTAAGGGTAATTAATTAGGTAATTAAAGATTAATTAATTGTTTGTAAGGTAATCAAGGAATGATAAATTAATTAAATGGTTTGTAATTAATTAATGATTGATTAAGCAGGGTTAAGTGATTAATTCTTAAGTAATTACTTTAATTAAGTGATTAGAGAATCATTAATGTGATTAATTAATTTAGGAGATTAATTAAACGTCAATGTGAATTGTTAAGGCTAATTAATCTATGGGGTAATTAAAGGTTAATTACTTAATGTAATTAAAGGATAATTAATCAAGGATAACTAGTTAAGATGGATGATTAAGGAATGATTTATTAATTGGGCTGTAATTGATTAATGTTGAGTATGCAAGATTAAGGTAATCCAAGTGATTAAAGTTGGTAATTAATTTAATTGGAGATTAATTAAATTAATTAGGAATTATATATCTAACAAATCTTCCTTATGGATGATTGAATGCTATTGGATGACTTGGATTGTGAATATCTCTGATATGGAGTTGTGATGTACCGTGATATGTTATGATGGGTTGAACTGTGATGTTGTGAGTTATCTATTAATATTTGATTTGCTGTGAGAATATTAGAACCTATATTTTAAATTGGTTTGTATCCGCTTAAACAACTGGGATTAAGATAACTTTGAATTCGAAGAGACCAGAGTCGAGTATCAACAAATACCCGAAACCACTTCGATTGGTAATCTACAACAATTCTTTATAAATCTGATTTTGAAAGCAAGCAGACTGGAATGAAATAAGTTAAGAATCCTGGATATTTAAACTGAGTAGTGATTCTCAGATATTGTTTCAAATAAGTCATTTACTTAAATAAGTTGAAAACCCGGAGAAAGGTACGAGTTACTCGGGACATTCACATAGGTTATATAATTTGGTTTATCATGTTATAAGGGTTTACTCACGCTGGTTTCCAGCCTGACCCGGGTGATACTTGATGTAATGCTCGGATCAGACTGAGTATTACAGATTTTCAGGCAAGGACGTTCTTGAGCTCAGGAGGCGAGCTGGATGGCAGGAACGTATTTGATTGATACAGTATTATTTGTAAACTGATATTATTTGATATTATATTTTGATCCGCTGCGAATGTGAGAACTTGTGTTGTATTTCTGTTTCTTCTCCTTCTATCTCTTTCTTCTTTCCCTAACTATCTTTAGATTTCAGGATCGGAAATTCCAGGTCGTTACAGATGATTTTCCCGAAGTAACTCTTGCCTCAAACCATCGACATTCGGGACACAAATCCGATTCTTAATACTAAAAATCCCTCTATCATCGATCTGAGCTCCACTTCCATCTTGGCTACTACCACCAATCCTACTACAAACATTCTCCTTAATAAGCCTAAGCATCTTATCCTCATCCTGCTTAGCAAGAATACGATCCATAAGAGGAGAAGAAACAACAAGCTGACACAACATCGCCTTCTTCCAAATCAAAGCATCGGCTACAACATTAGCTTTCCCTGGGGTATAGTTGATGTTGAGGTCATAAGAAGCAAGAAACTCAAGCCATCTAACTTGTCTCTGATTCAAATCCTTCTGGGTGAAAGTACACTTCAAAGACTAATGATTTGTAAAGAGGTCAAACTTAGTTCCCAAAAGATGATGTTTCCAAAGCTTCAAAGAAAAAACTACGGCAAGCAATTCCAAATCATGTGCAGCCTAATTGGCTTCATGGGTCTTCAACTGATGACTGGCATAAGCAATAACCTTCCCATCCTGCATCAGAACAGCTCCCAAACCATATTGACTAGCATCAGTGTATACTGTTAATCCCTCATTTCCATTTGGAATGGTAAGAACTGGTGCGGAAGTAAGCTTGCGCTTTAACTCATTGAATGCAGCTTCACACTTTTTATTCCATATAAACTTAGCATTCTTACGAGTCAAAGCAGTGAGAGGTGCAACAATCCGAGCAAAATTCTTAATAAATTTCCGATAATAACCGGCAAGGCCTAGAAAACTACAGATATTAGATGGAGTCCTAGGAATTTCCCAATCCTGAAATGGAATAGGGAAAAAAATAAGAACTACAAAGAAAGAGAGAGAAAGATAAAATCATAAAAGAAAGAGGAGAAGAGAAGATAAAAGAAAAGATTCAAACTAGAATGGAAATCATAATCAAAGAATTCTATAAACAAGGTGGATTCGAAAAGAAGAAAATTCAAAGAAAGAATTTGATTTTCGAACAAGAAAATTTTCAAATCCAAAATAATCCTTCAAAATCATTTAAAATCATTTAAAAATCATTTTATACTTAAAAATACGTTCTCTCTCAACGGATGATTCTAAGACTGATTTTACTCATTCTGGGGTATTTCTACCCCATCTCTAATGAGTTTTTTGTCCGTAGGCTAAGGTTTGCCTAAAACCAAAGCTCTGATACCAACTGTAACATCCTGCTATTTTGGATCATTCAAATTGACAATAAAACCACACATGTCAAACTTGAATAATTCAAAACAACATATTGTTAATAAAATTTAGGGAAAAAAAATCAATCACAGAATCACAGACACAGAATATCAGAATAACTCGTAGCGCAATAAAATAAACATAGTAGTTCATGAAGCTACTAGATTCAAAGTCTTAAAAAATACAAAATACCACAGTCTGAAAAAATCAGATACAACAGAAAATCCAAATACATAGGTTCACTAATACATAAACAAAGCTGATTGGAAATAACTGAAATAGAAATGACAGATAGATAGCTAAATCTCCAGCAGATCTCTAGCTCCAAAGTGAATCCAAAGCTGTGATGCTCAGGCTGACCCGAGCGTAAAGCAAAACACAAAACACTCGAGTCAGGACATACATACTTATAAAATGTAAATCAAGCCAAGTGAACTGTAAAAGAAATGCATCAGTAACTTAAAGGATGCTTGGGATCGCCCATCCTTTAAGAATCCGTTAAAATATCTACTATGTAGTACAATACGCTATTATAATCCGTTAACTACCAAGTCGTATTTCTGCTCTTCTACTAACTATTAATGCTAGATCGGGTATTATTGATTTCTGTTACTTAATTACCACATATGGTTTTTCGGACTTCTACTATTAATTCCATATTGAAAATCCAACATATATGGATTTCTGACTTTATATTATCCATTACCAGAAATGATACTCTAGGTCTCTATTAATTATTACCATGAAGGGTATTTTGATATTTTGATATTCTTTTACTAAAACTGGCACTCTAACCTTCCATCACTTATTATTAGAGGTTTCTGAAAGGTGACTTTCAACTTATCTTCCATCTACTAGTACCCGAATCTGGGTCCGATGACACCTCATAAAACTCTATCGTTAACACCAAAATCTGGGTGTCAAAACTACTGTTTATTTAAAACCCTAATCTGGGAACAAAATCTTTGGATTTCTACTCATTTCAAGTGCCTAAATCTGGGCAAAATAATACTACAAAAGAGGATCGCTATTAAAAGTTTCCGAATGGGAACTTCAGACTTCTAACTCTTTAAAATCCCATTAATAAGGAGTAATGGGTTGAAGAGTTACTACATCAAAATTTCACACATTAATATCTAATTAGGTGGAAGAAGTTAAATCCATGATCATTTATCATCATTGTTAAGGACGAGATCTTGACATTTTGAATAAATTACTTTTCATACAATTGGCAAGATGATTTGCTAATCTAGACAAATGATATACTTAGATGAATATGTCAATTTCGGGCTAACAAATATTGTTTGCTACGTGTTTCTCGAGAAATTCAAAATGATAGGAAATTTGATAAGGAATGAAGTTTATAATCCTCAATATGTTCGAAAAATGAATTACAAGTATCAAGAAGATTTGCAGATTTATCCAATCAAGAGACCGGTCATGAGCTAAGATGGAAAACTCGAGAGGTGTATGAACCTTCGGGAGAAACATTCAAATGAAAAAACAGATAAAGTTAAGACAAAGAAGACAAAATAGGTAGTATTTATAACATTACAAATAATGCCTTGCACTATGCTACATAACATTACTAAGGTATGGAAAATATATCGTATATACTAAAATTATTGCTGTCCAATTAATTGCATTATGAAATCGAAGATACTGCAGGGTCAGTACCAAAATTTCGGCTCCCAAGTATGAATTCCAAAGATTTATATGATGCCTGGATATCTTACAGTTTTACTTCCAAACCATCAATTCACTCATAAATCTTGGTCATTACGGAGTCAAGTTCGATACAAGTATCTCCACCAACAGAATGCTTTAAGACTTTAATATCTCAGTCCCTTTCCTTATGTTTTAACTTCAAATCTTCAATTTCTTTGAAGATTGACTCCGTTCAAGCTCCGATGTTAACCTATCCTTTATTTTTACAAATCTAGAAGTAGGGGCTTCAGAAAGTGAAGCCAATCCTGCTTGAATCTCCTATATAAACAAACAAAACAGAACATCAAATTTCTTCACTTCAAGAATAAGAATACATGTTAAAGTGTGTTTCTAAGTTTTTAAGTTAAAATCCTATTATGTTTCGATACAATTTTTAATGCGGTTTCATTAATGTTGCCAAGAGAGTTGGCGTAAAAAGACAAATTGGGCTTGACTATCTCTCAATTTTAACTCTAAATCACTTATTCATTGGATGAGTTTGGACATCTCTCATTGAAGTTGATTGTACGATTTGACATCACTTGTTGTTTAAATATAATAATCTCTTCATCTTTTCTCTTAATATTAGTCTCAAGATAGTTAATGTGATCCCTATGATTGTTTGTTGTGATCTTTTGGATGAAATACATTTTATGCCACTTCATGACTTCAGTGTTACCACTGAAACGCTTAAGAAGGATTCGTCATGAGCTATAGTCCCATCATTTTGGCTTAATAACCTATGTCTTATAACGCCAACACGAGGAAGTAAATTTTGAGAATGACGGATCATAGCAGATCCTAGCTCCAATTTAAATCAAATAAATGGAATGAGATCAAAATTGAGTTAAAAGATATCTTCATTACTATAATGATGGATTACAACTCAAGTAGCCACAAAGTTAAAAGGAACAATGGATGCTTTCATTACATCTAAAGTTGGGAGGCTACATTACTAACTTTTCCTAGAGTGTTAGCAGAAAGCACGACGGTTGAGTCAAAAGGTACAGTGACTTCTTTAGGAGTTATAAAAGGCGGACATTTACTATAATCTTATTTTCTGGCTGATGGACTATCTTGACCACAAATTAATTTGGATTGGAATGTTCTGATTTCTTTTAAGAATAATTCCTTTCCTTCATTGAGGAAGTCGAAGTGGAGATGGGGCTATTCCAAGTATAATTTTTGCAAATCCCGAAGAAAGCAATACCTTGCTAACTTTGAAGTCCTTAAAATTGGTCCATATTTAGAGTAAACTCTCCTCAGGTTAGCATACTTACTTAAGTGGTCTCTTAGGATGACCCAACCTAAAGAACTGGTATTCTGAAATAATACAGTAAAAATGAGCTAAGCATAGAAAGCATAACAAAAACATGTATTCAGAAGCCAATTATTTGTTACAGTCATTCATCCGGTTCATACAAAATAGACTTAGAAAAGAATTCAGAAGCATATTTATCCTTATAATACTTAAGCTTTTCAGGGGGAAGATTTTGAGGAATCGATCTGACCTGAGCTAAATTCTAGCATGCCCCAGGATGCGGACCAGATCCGTACTCATCTAAATGCCTTTTATGGAAATGACTAAGTAGACCCACACTAAATTCGCCTAAGTATAAAAAATTTATGGTTAACTGTCAACAATATACTTTATACAAAATTAGTTAAAATATCTCTCTCTACCGCCATTATCCAGAATATGGTTGGTAACTCTCTATTTTCCTTTGAGAGGCGTCACATCGGGGGCGTGCTTTCTCTAGTTAAGAACCATTTCTCTGATATTTAAAAGATACCAGCGATGAACTTCTTGACAGTTTAGGGGTTTCGCAATGATCCATTAATTCAACGCTATTCATATAGAAAACTTGCCTTATGTAGGAATTCGTCAGATAGTTTCCATTCATTATTTATCTACAAATCAAATGAAAATTATAATCATACAAAATGACAAAATAAATCTATTATATTTTAAAACATTTGAAAGAGAATGCCTAAATTTTCCCATCAAAAATATCAATCTAGAATGTGTTCGTCTTCTCCCCTCTTTATATAGATAATGATAAATTTATTATTAATTCATTTATCTCTACAACAAAAAGGGCACCAATGGCAGCCTGTAACATTCACCAAAGTCACATCGATTTTGTTGATGCGGAAGTGCCACACTATTGTTGTTATGCATAGGGGCTATTAAATCAACCGCAAGAGGCGGAGGATGTACAAAGCGCTCAGTCCAGCAACACAATTCATCAATAACCTAATTTCTTTAATCAGCACATAATAGCTACATGGTCCATGCTTTACGACTTGACTTTGGCCACGTTCTGGATGGATTTGGCCATCTGGGACACTTCCAATGAAAACCCTATGCTGGTGATGTATTCGCCTTATCAGCCAATATGGGTTGAGCCCATCATCGTCAACCAAGTCAATTTAGCTCCAAACCTAACCCCGTTTTCGAATGAGCAATGATGGGGCGGTTGTCTCATATTTTTGCTAATTCGTCTCTAATGTTTGATTTTGAAATAGTGTATGCTAACTGGTTACTAACAGTAGCTTCGAGGGGTTAAATTTTGAGGGATGTAACATATGTTGTATATAAGTTAAAGTTTCCTAATGTTTAGTTATTGTTAAATGTTGATTCTAGAATGATATTGTGTTACTAGAAATGCGCTTAATGTATTAATATCTTGTTGAATGATGTTTTGTTATACAGAAAGTAAATAGAAGGATTAGGTCGTCGACTTTGAAGGAAAATTGGTTTTCCTAAAATTTGTTGATCCCATCTAATAAAATAGCAAACAATGTTGCCTTAAAAAGCCTGAATACCAAAACATATATAAAAAATGATGATGATGATAATGCAAAAAGTTAAGTCAAAAACTTAATAGTTAAAGCTTCCGACGAAGTCGAAAGGTTTATAGAGAAAGTTTTCGACAAAATCAAAAGGTTCATAGAAAAGTCCTTTCGACTTTGTTGAAAGCTCCATGGAAGCCTAGATCTACTACAAGTGTAAAATAATGTTAAGTTGAAAGACATTTCGACATGGTCAAACCTAAAATCTCAAAATTCCTAAGATGGAAAATATTGATATTGTTGATGTTGTCGAGAGGTCTGGTCAAAGTCATCAAAATATATTATACCCATTGAAGTCGAAAGGTTTCAGGTTTGACTCATGCTCACTTAAAACGTTTCAACAGAGATGAACGGAAGCAACTCTAAGTTTTAAAACACTTCAACCTTGTCGAATGCTAGTTGCCGAAAGGTTAGGCCATTAAATTATCTAATCTTTCGACAATAACGAAAAGTTAGAGTCAAAAACCTTCCGACCCCATATAGAGCAAATCCATCATTGTCGCATCAATCTCCTTTGTAGGGGTAGAAAAGTCATTTTGAGTTACCAAAATTATACATAGGTCGGTTCCAGGCTACCCTATCAAGTCTAACCAAATCCAAATCCAATAATAAATACAATTTTCAAGTCCTCCCTGAAGAACAAGTAAGAAAGGAGGCTAATATAAAATTTTGAATCAAGTTTGAGAAGGTACCTTGTAGTTTTAAAATAAGAGATCAAGAAGTTTGGGAGAATTCTTTTACTTGAGCTCGATAATTTCGTTTGCAGGAAGAAGAGGCAGGAAATATTGTAGCTTTTGATAAAGATGACTTGGAAAGTCAAGCGCATCCCTTCGAATGGGGGGAGCAAATGTTAAACTAAAAATCAACCTTTCGACAAAGACGAAATGTCTATCAGCAAGAGCAAAGGAAGAGAAACACAGCCCAAACCTTTCGAAAGAGTCGAAGGGATGCAATCATCATATTTCATTAACATCAAACCTTTCGAAGGAGTCGAAAGGTTCCGTCCCTAGTATCCAGAGTGTTCTTACCTTTCAAAGGGGATGAAGAAGTCAAAGCAAGTGTGAGCAAGTACTTAATGACCTTTTCGAAAGCATAATAAGCCTTTCAAACCGGTTGAAGCACATCCAGGGTACCTTTCGACAACGATGAAAGGTTTATGAAGAAAACAGCACTCACAAGTCAACAAAGAATGAAAGGCAACCTTTTGACATCATTGAAGAAGAGAAACCTTCTGACAAGGTCGAAAGGTTCACAATAGACAAGAGAAGAACAACCTTCCAATAGGGCTGAAAGGTTCATAACAGTATAAAGAAGACCAACTCTTCGATAAAGGCAGAAAGATCATGGAGACATAAGAGTAGAAAAACTTCTGACAAAGGCGGAAGGTTCATAATAGTAGATGAAAAAGCAAACCTTTCGATGAAGATGAAGGGATTAAGGCAGCATATAAAAGGGAGACCTTCCGACCAAGTCGAGAGCTTGAAGTCGAAAGGAGGGCCGCCTACATCTATAAATAAGACCTAAGGGGTCCAGTTTTAGGGATCTGATTTCTCTCATAAAAATCTTGTATCTTCTTCATTAGAGAATTGTAACCCTAATATGGTGTTGATTTGGAGAATTTAGTAAAATAAAGCTTTTTCTTGGATAAAGAGGGAAGTCTTAAACTTTGTCAATTACTTTTCTGTTTACTTAAATCTTTGCTGCATTAACTCCTAAATTCAGGATCCACTTCATCGAAAGGTTCTTTTTGACAAGGTCGACAACTTTTCTGTTATAAGTAACTACTTCAACCCTTCGAATCCTTCAACTCTACAATCAGAACCCTTCGACTAAGTTGATAACCAAATTGGTTCAATATTTACTAAATCCTTCCAAAATCATTGAATCAAAGGGCTAAACCTTTCGACAAGATTGATAACACATTTAGTCCAAACGCTAACTACAACCTCCTGGAGCGATTAACTTAGAGCCACAAACCTTCCGACTAGGTCGACGGCTCTTATGCTATAACAATTCCAATAACCTTTCGACATCATAGTCCAAGTCACCAAACCTTCCGATAAGGTCAAAGTTAAAGGAGACTATTCTCATACTTTTCGACAAGGTCTAAACCTACATCATATAAGAGATCAAACTTTTCGACAAGGTCGAAAGTTGCTCCAAATTCAACAAGGAATCTGATAACCAGCTTAAACCTTAAGGAAGTTTCCACCCAAACCTTACGGTAAGGTTTAAACCACCCTTAAAATTATAAACTCGGAGAATCCAAACTAACCCAAAAGGAAAATAAACAAGAGACCACATACAAGTTCAACAAAGACGAAAGAATTCAAACTCAAGTATCAAACCATTCAAGGACGTTGAAAGGACCAATCCAAGATCCACAACAAGACAAAGTAAATTTCAAAGTAATTCTCAAGAGTTTCACACCCATCATTCAAACGAGCCTATCCATCCCCCTTGGAAATAACTTTGGGGAGTTGACCATACATTTGGTTAACAATATATATCTAGAAGGGTGGTTTGACAACCCGCCATTTTGGACGATTAAAGTCGACAATAAACCACATGTCTGACTCAAATAGCCCAAATGAACAGATTATCAATGAGGTTTTATTCTAAAGAAATAAGATATAGAAGAATTAAAATACAGAATCTTGCAGCGGAATGACAAAATATAATAATTACGTAAACAGTTCATGAAGTTGTGTAACAATATACAATAATTTCACATTACAATATCATTAGAGTTTTACATTTTATAGATATAACAAAGTAATGCAGCGGAATAATATTAATAAATACGGTCTTCAAACTCCACCTTCATTTTCAAGAAATAATATCTTCTAAACACCGAAATGCTCAGGCTGACTGAGCATAAAGGAAAATAATACACTCGAGGCAGAACTAAAATTGTTATGCCAATTAAATCAAAATCAGATGAAATATGGAATGTAGATAATTGCATTTTTAAAGTTTCAAATTTTCCATAAAAGTTTTTATTTCCATATTCAAAATACAACAGATTTCACAATAGATCCATTCTAATGACTTACAAATTTACAGAAAAATTCCAAATTAAATTTCAGAGTTCAAGAGATTTGATTTATATAAATTTTCCAAAGTTTCAAAATTCAATTTATGAAAACTTCCCAGGATTTCAAAATTTAAATTTTAAAATTTTAAAATAAGTTAACGGTAGTTTATTTCTCAAAAATCGTTTTTATGTTTCAAAAAGTAAATCTAAACATACTAATAAAAAATCCAAGGATTTTGTATCCTTATTTAGTGTTCAAGTAATCAATATGAAAATTTATATGATTATAATAAACTATAGGGTGGTAACAGGGATATATCAAAATAAATGAACAAACAAAAATTCAATCACAATAGCATCCATCACAACATACAACGAACATTCATATCAACCAATTCAACTAACCAACCAATTCAATAACATGTCACAATAATTATTAGTTATCACATATTGCTGTTTAACTATCAAGGGTATTCAAATTAAATGTTAATTAAAATTCCCAACCAATAATCAATAATTTTATCACTATATGACTTGGTTTAACTTGCAATAAAATTTAGTATTTCGTGAGTGAGTTTAACACTCACCTTTTGGCTTTCCCATTTCTAGTTAGATATTGATCCGCTACTACTTTCTCATTTTGTTTTGTTTCCTTGCTGTCTTAATTTTTTTAGAAAGTTTTGGAAGATACAGAGAAGTTTGTATAGATCTAGATTTGAAGAAAAAGATCTAGAAATAAGAAGGTTTGAAAAAGAAGATGAAAATTTGAAGAAGAAGAAGAAGAAGAATTGAAAAAGAAAACGATGCTTTGAAAAGGAAGAAGAAGATTTGAAGAATAAGAAAAAAAAAGAAAAAGAAGCTTTGAAAGAAAAAAGAGAAGAAGGAGATTTGAAGAAGAGAAATGAAAAATAAGGAAGGTGAAGAGGTGAAAAAAATGAAATGGAAATATTGTTTGGAAAAATGAAGCAATAGAAGATGAGATTTGAAGAATGAAATGAGGCTATAGGAATGAAGATGAAAGCAAATGAAAAGCAAATAAAGCAAATATTAACAAACTAGGAGTTGAAATAAAGTGAAAATATGAATAGCCTCAAAAAAGGGTAGGTATAAATAGAGGTGAAGTAAAGGAATAAAAATACGAATAAAGATAAATATAAGTCTTCCATTTTTAAATATGAAGCTTAAGGAGAATAAATTGCCAATGAAAGGAAGCTACAAGAACTAGTAGTAATACATAAACAAAATGAACTTCAGAAATGGTAGTAAATGCTAATGAGATGGCATGAATATTTATTTGGATGTTCACATTAAAAATGGGAAAAAACTTTAGGTAAAATACTTGGAAAGGAGCAAACGAAACAAATGAGAAACAAATAAAAAAATGAGGCAATTTTTATTTTGAAATAAATCAAATGGCTACTATTAATTCATAAGAAAGGAATGAGTAGTCTAACAATGAAATGGATGCTCAAGTGGAACCTACAAGGAGAACTTGAAAATGAAAACAAAGAAAATGTGGATGTGATAATAAATATAAAGCAAATGAAGGGACCACTTATATACTATAAACAAACTTTTGGGGTCAAAACTCCAAAACTTACTCCAATTAATCAATTTCAATAAAACCAAATATACACATATTTATACCATTTAATTCTTTATTAAAACATTCATTTTATGTTAATATATGCACATTCCATTAACTCAATCAATCAATTAACAATCAATCGATCGATCGATCAACCAATCAATCTATATATTTATTTATGTTACTCAAACCAATTTTATTAATTCATGAATATATATATATGCAATATAAAAATGATTTACTTTACTTTTTTAATTACTGTAACGGTCACATTAATGCAACCAATTTACAGGTTTTAACTACATATAAAATGGAAAAATAAATATACGTGAACATGTGTAATTAATGTACAATTGTTAATACAAGGTAATTTGTAATTGATTCCACAACATTTATACAACCATGAACCCTCTAATATATTTTAAAATTTGAATACTAATAAGTGTGTTTATATATATTATTCCAAAATTCAATTTTTCTTTTTATAATATCATACTTATTCAAAATGAAAATTTTATTTTATGCGTCTCAAAACATGCATTTATTTCAATTATTCATTCCATTTTGACACAAAAATGCAAGTTCCTATATTAACTCATTCATTACAATTTCATTCCTGTTTCCTTTTTATTGAAACGTTTCAATTAATCTAATTCTAATTATTTTCATTACTAATTTCAAACGAATTCTAGTTATAAAACACTATTTTATTTTCACTTATACTAACTCAAACATGTTTTATAAAATTTCGAATACAGCAAAATTTATACACTATATACAAAGTAAATGTTTTATCTTATTGAAAATCAACTTCTCCAAGATATATTTCAAATAACAACTTATGTTATTCTTTTATTAAAACATTCACTCAATTCTTTATTTAAATTTAACATTGGTTATTCCAATTTATGTTATCAATTTAATATAAACTATTTGTTGTTCATAAATTATTCTCATAGATAAAAGTATAAAAGAAGGAACATGAGAGCATTGATATAAATCATAAAGCACCAAGATTAACTAGTTAAACGTAGCTTCCGACAAGAAGGCGACAACGCCAACAATACCTTTTGATAAAGTCAGAAGGAAGTCTCGACTGTGTCAATAAGAAGTTTCCAAAAAGGCCGAAGGCTACCTTTCGAAGACAATAGCAAACATGTTAACGGCATCCAAAGAACTTAAAAGACACCTCTCGAAGACAATGGATAGCAGACAGTCTACATTTTGCGCCAAGCCATTCGAAATGTCTTTGTTTCGCCTTCATTCACTTCCACTAGAGAAGTATTCAACCAATTCGACCCTTTCGAAAGCATATATAGCCTTTCGAAATGGTTAGAGCTACTCTCACCTAAAGAAGAAGAACTACATGTCCATTTCCATAAAGGCATCAGGTTCTGAATCAGTTAGGGCAGAGACTTTCGACAGAGACCCTTCACAATAAAACATAATTGGAGTTTCGGCTCACTCAAAACAAAAAAGAAGGCACGTTTCGACAGTGTCGAAGGCTGAAGCTCAGGTTAACTCATTCGACATATCAGCATTCAAGTCAAAGGTGCAACAACTGAACTTTCGAAAAGGTCATAAGGTTATCAAGCAACTCCTTTCAACGAAGTCGAATGGGAATGAAGTAAGGAAAGGAAGCCCAGCCTCCAGCGGCAACTGAAGAATAAATAATGCCATTTTGACTAGGCCAAAAGGTATGGTGCAGTGAACCTTCACGAAAGCAGAAGTGTTGACCTTTCGACCACATCAAAAGCTTGGGGTCGAAAGCTCCCAACCCACATTTATAAATATGACCCAAAAGGTCAGTTGTAGTGGATCTGATTTTCTTCCACTTCTCACTTGTAGTTTTCTCAAACTTGTAAAACCTAATTCTCTAATCAAACTGGGGATTTGGTTAGTTTGTACAATTGAGTTCAATAAAAAGAGGTTTGAGACAACCTTGCTTACTTAGTTGCTCAGATTTCCTTATTTTTTTGTTAACTTGAGAACCTACAGTCAACTTGATCGTAAGAGGTCCATTCGACCAAGTCAAAACACTAAGTCTTTTAACTTCCTAGAAACCATAGCTCAAATCAACTAGATTGCAACCACTACTCCTCTCGACAATTCGAAACCATTTTCAACCCAGCTATTTCCAGAGCCCGTTAGCTCTCAAACTGAAGCTCCCTTCTCTATGTCGAATGGGGGTTTCGACAACGTTCTTAATCAAAGCATTCTAAAGGATTTATCAAGAAGGAAAATAACCTTTCGACTATGTTGAAAGGTTCGAAAGGCGAATTTTGATCACATTTACCAGTTAGGAAAGCTTTAGCAATCCCAACTTATTCGAAAGGTAGTTTCGAAAGTACTACCCATACTTCAATTTGAAATTTGAGGTGTTGACAAGTTTCCTTCTTAACATTTTTGGCGCTAGAAGGAGGGCCTTAACCTCTGATCCCTAATCACTTCCACTAAAGGTTAACAGAGTTCTTCTTTCAAAATGATGAAGATGGAAGCAGTTGTGAATAATACTGAAATCTTAAATGAAGAAGTTAAGCCACAATAACCTTTGGAAAACCATATAGTCCCAAACTTCAACTTGGAGAATATGGAAATTGGGCAACCTTCAACCTTAATGAGGTTGGAAAAAATGAAATTAAACTCCATCATCTACAACAACAAATGATTACCTAGCAGGAATTTCTTGAAAGAGCACCATCCCAATTGTCACTAAAGATTATGGAAGGAGAAGGTGAGGAGGAATATCCAAATGAAGATCAATATATGGATCAAGGAAGTCGGGCTAAGAGAACCTTTGAGCAATCAAATGGTTTAGTCATAGAAAATAGTGAAGGTCACCACGACAACATTCACAACCAAGTCATTGAAGATACAATAAAAAATGTACTCGATGAATTAAGGAAAGATGTTATCCTGCAAAAGACTCCTTTTTAAGAGGAAAATATGCCAGTTAGCATTATCCTTCCCATTCAAATTCCTCCATTAAAGTATGATGGAACTACCGATCCAAAGGATCACCTTGCAGCTTTTGAAAACTGGATGGACTTATATGATGCTTCCGAACCAATTCAATGCAAGCTTATCTCGGTTACAATTCAAGGAGCGGTTATTAAGTGGCATAGGAATTATCAAGGGAAGACTATCTGTTCTTGGGAACAACTCTCTTATGAATTCAAAGCGCAATTTCACATATATAGAGATTTAGTGACAGATTCTTACATGTTAGCTAATGTAAACACCAAAAATTCACCACCGATACTAAGTTTCGATGGAGAGTAGAGGTCGTTGGAAGACCTTCCATAAGAACAGAAGGGATACTTCTGGAAAAAACAAGAAGGCTTTCGCAACTAAAATTCCACATGAGATGGTTTCGCCCACAAGAGGCTTCCGCATATGGTAAAGACTTTCACCTTTGGTTCAGCATAGGAGGGTTCCGCAGAAGAGAACTCAACATCAACGGAAGACGTTCCGCAAGTATCACATTAGTGGAATGGCCTTCCGCAAGTGATGGTTCCGCATTGAAGGCCTTGTAACATCCTGCTATTTCGGACCATTCAAATCGACAATAAAACCACACATGTCAGACTTGAATAATTCAAAAGAACGTATTGTTAATAAAATTTAGGGCAAATAAAATCAATCACTTAATCACAAACATAGAATATCAGAATAACTCGCAGCGGAATAAAATAAACATAGTAGTTAATGAAGCTAATAGATACAAACTCTTAAAAAAAATACAAAATACCAGAGTCTGAAAAAAACAGATACAATAGAAAATCCAAATACATAGGTTCACTAATACATAAACAAAGCTGAATGGAAATAACTGAAATAGAAATGATAGACAGATAGCTAAATCTCCAGCAGATCTCTAGCTCCAAGGTGAATCCAAAGCTATGATGCTCAGGGTGACCCGAGCGTAAAGCAAAACACAAAACACTCGGGTCAGGACATAGATACTTATATAATGTAAATCTACTCAAGTGAACTGTAAAAGAAATGCATCAGTAACTTAAAGGATTCTTGGGATCGCCCATCCTTTAAGGATCCATTAAACTATCTACTATGTAGTACGATACGGTATTATAATAATGTCTAAAGTAAAGTAAACTATTAAAATAGCGTTAATGTGTTACCCATATCCCCCTTAACACATTTTATATATTCTAATAGTCTATACAGTACCGTAATCTCCCCCGTACTGGGCGTCGTCATAGCGAACTCCATAGGTATGGTACAAAACAAACTCGTAGGGGTCCCGATAAGGTAGGAGACACGGCACAACTAGGCAATGCCAGGGTAAATATAACAATTACACATTCGGGCTGGTGGTAACGCATAACATCCACTACTGCCCACCTCGAGCCACACTCCCAAATCAAAGGTGCGCACCAAATCAATCACAAAGCAATATAATGGAAATTGAAGAAGTGTGTCCTATGGGAGGAGCTACCTCACTTGGCTCGTCAATTGCTCCTGTTTTAGCCACCTTATGCTAACTCATGGGAGTTAGGTCCATGTATAAACCTCAAATGGAACGTCGCAACCACCTATTTCAATCTGGAATCTCCACTGCGTACACAGTTGTTAAAGTGGTTTTCGGAGCTGGCAGAGAATATGACAACTTCTGATACCAGTCTCTTTAACAACCAAACGTTATTATAACCTGGGGTTATTTCAATTTCAAATGGTTTATATTTCATATCAAAACATATTCATTTCAAAACCACATAAGTCCAATATCATTATTCTTTCAAAATAATGTTCATTCAAAAGTTGTAACACTTCCAAAATTTATACATTTAATTATAACACTGCGAAATCATAATAATTTTGAAACCATGGCACTTTAAAAATGCAACCTTTAAAATCATAGCAATTCGAAAACATTACATTTTAGAAGTAGTAGCATTTCGAAAACATAACCTTAAGTCATCATTGCATTTTGGAAAGGTGATACTTAAGGAATCATAGCATTTTGGAAATGTAACCTTAAGGAATTATGGCATTTTGGGAATGTAATACCTCCCACTTTAACATTTTATATATCTAAATATTTATATACTTACAATTTTTAACATGGTTATTTATCATTTCTATTTTATTACACTAATTATTTCATTTGTACATTAACTAAACTATGTTTTTAGTTAAATAAACTTTATTACTGTAATTTCCAATTTAAAGTTGAAATTCGTTATGTTAAGTTAAAAGTATATTATTAACTTACATTTTATTATTACAGTAAAGAACATTTATTCTTTTAATCATTTAAAAGGTACCATTACATTAATTAGCACTTACATGTTAATAGTGCACTATTAACTTACATTTTCTTATTAGAGTAAAGAACATTTATCATTTTAATCAATATTACAATAATTAAAACTTACATGTCAAATGTATGTTCTGACTTACATTTTATTACAATAAAGAGCATTTATCATTTTAATCAATATTACATTAATTAAAACTTACATTTTTATTTCAGTAAAGAGCAATTATCATTTTAACCAATATTACATAAATTAAAACTTACATGTCAAATGTACGTTTTAACTTACATTTTTATTAATAAAGAGTATTTATCATTTTAATCAATATTACATTAATTAAAACTTACATTTTTATTTTAGTAAAGAGCATTTATCATTTAACCAATATTACATAAATTAAAACTTACATGTCAAATGTACGTTTTAACTTACATTTTTATTACAATAAAGAGCATTTATCTAATCAATATTACATAAATTAAAAATTACATGTCAAATGTACGTTTTAACTTACATTTTTTTACAATAAAGAACATTTATTATATTTATTACCCAAAATATACCATTATTTTAATTAGCACTTACATGTTACAATACATTATTAACTTACAATTTATTATTACAATAAAGAGCATTCATTATATTTATTACCCAAATTATACCATTACATTAATTAGCACTTACATGTTACAATACATTATTAACTTACAATTCTAGGTTAGAACAAAATACCCTTACTAAATCAAATTGGATTATTAAATTTCATTTAACCTTCATATTATAAATTAGACTCCAAAAATTACATTTCCAACCATTTATTTCTTATAAAAAATTCAACACATGTAAATAAATGTATAAAATTTTATAGCAATCACGGAGTCTGTATAAAAAATTCAAAATACTTAATAATTTTTAGAAAACTATTTTAAAATCAACCACGGAGTCTGTATAAAATTTTCTAACCTAGGGTCAAGTAAATACAGAGTTATATTATTTCAATCCGAACTTATTAAATTTTCGGGTTTATATCATTTCAAACCCGCAATCCCAAGTCAAATTAAAATTGCTCAGGCCTATCATTTCAGCCCATAACAAATTTTCCTTAATCTAAAGACCATTCGGGTATGTATCATTTCAACCCATAGTGAAGGAACTTGCAGTATGAGAATAGAATATGAAGTAAACAGAACAATATACATCATATCATGGCATATGATCATAACAGGTATAATATCATATGAAATAACATAATATAAACATAAGTTTAATTTCTAACTTGCATATACATATCAATACAATTCAATTGTCATCAATTCACCAAAATATAAGTATGTAGTCAAGCGTGATTACTCACCTTCTTTAGCTAGAGAAAAGGATTCCAAACAAACACAACAACTGCAAATAAGCACGACAATCACGAACAAGTTTGAGTGGGAGGAGAATCCAAATCCAAAGCTTAGAAAAATAAAAAAATACAAATGTAAACAAATAAATTCACATAGAAAAATAAAAGTAGAAAATTATAATTTGTAAACACATGAAAGGGCTAGCCAAAAGGCTCATAGGCTCGGCCTAGAGGGGTTGTTTGGTTTTGGCTATGATAGCTTAGGGTTAGGGTTTGGGAAGGTCACTGCTAGGGTTAGGAAATTGGGGAGGTGGATGGTGATGATGGCCGAATTAGTTGAAGGGGAAAGAGGGAAAAAGGAAGGGGAGGAGGTGGTTCGGCCTAGGTGTGGTTTGGCTAGGGTTTGGTGCTGGGAATGTGATGGTTTTGGAGAGGGGAAGGTCGGTTTTGGTTGGAGAAAGAGGAGGTGGAGATGGTGACAAGCATGGCCGAAATATAGGAGGAGGAAGGAGGAAAATTTAGAGAAAATATTAAGAGAAAAATTTGAGAAATAGGAAGAAGAACTTACTGTATATTTTTCTGAGTAGGAGATGAGAATGTGAAAGAGGAGTCAGGATATAATTTTCGTACGTAAAAGTTTCTCAACTAATGACTGTTCATTTCTAATGACTATTCATGAGACTATTTGAATATCCTAGCCCATTAGTCTAAGCCCAATAACAAAAAGAAAATAAAACATGAAAACAATTGCGTGTAATATGTTGAAAACTGCAAAATTTGGAGAAGTAAAAATCAGAATTTTACCAAACGAAAAGTAGGGAAAAGGTTAGAATTAAATCCAGCTTCATAAAAAAAGAATTAAATTTCAAATTTCAAATTTAAAACTTTTAACAGGAAGTCAAACTTTGTCCAAAGTTGACCAAAATTTGAATTTTCAAAAAAATCTTTATTTTATTAAATTTGGAAGAATAATATACATCAAAATTCAAAATTATGCATCAAAATTCCAAATTTATCAATTTTAAAATAATTAAATTCAAAGGTTTTCAATTGAAATTCCAATTAAAATATTACAGAAATTACGAGTTGTAACACTCTCCTCCACTCAAAACTTTTCATCCTCGAAAAGGAATGAGACACAGGCAAAGCAAAGAAAATGAGATAGGTTAACGAATAGTACCTGGAACAAACAATTCCGGATTCGAATCATGTATGCTCTCCTCCGTCTCCCAAGTACAATCCTGATCATCAGTACTCCACTGCACTTTGACCAGGTTGACAGATTTCCTTCTTAGCTGCTTCATACCTCTATCAATAATACGAAGTGGCATCCTCTCTACAATAAGGTTTGGTTCAACATCCAAACTCTCGAAAGCAGAAGGCTAAACAATCAAAGATGGATCATGAAGATACCGATGAAGGTGCGAATCATGGAATACATTATGCACTCCAGAAAGTTTCTCAGGCAAATCCAAATGGTAGGCTAAAGAACCAACTCTCTCTAAAATACGGAAAGGACCAATGAACCTAGGAGCGAGTTTCCCTCTCCGACCAAACCGAATCACATTCCTTAACGGAGAGACCTTAAGGAAAACTTGATCACCAACAGAAAACTCCATACTCCTCCTACGCCTATCAGCATACTTCTTCTGCCTATCATGAGCAATCCTCATCTTCCTCCTAATCTCTTCAACTTTCTCAGAAGCCTCTAGAATTATATCAGGGCCAAGAACCAAACGATTACCAGACTCAATCCAGAAGATGGAGATTTGCAAGGACGTCCATAAAGAGCAGCAAATGGAGCCATTTCGATACTAGCCTGAATTCAAAAGATGGAATAAGGTAGACAAATATTTAAGACAACCTTACAGAAAATTTGAGATTATACCTGATAACTGTTGTTATAGGTGAATTCAACAAGACAGAGATGAACTTCCCAAGTTCCTCCATAATCAAGGACACATGCAAGAAGAAGAGCTTCCTGAATCCGATTCACACTTTCCGTTTGACCGTCGGTCTGCGGATGGTAAGCAGTGCTCAGATTCAGGTGAGTACGTAAAGCTTCCTAAAAAGCTCTCCAAAACTGACTGGTAAAGATGGGATGTCTATCAAAACAATAATGACAGGAACACCATGAAGACAAACAATCTCTCTCATATAAATCTCAGCCAAACTCAAAGTAGAACGGTTAGACTTAACCAGAATGAAATGAGCTGGCTTGGTCAATCTATCCACAACTACCCAAATACTCTCATTACCTCTCCTAGTTCTCGGTAATCCATCAATCAAATCAATAGAAACCTGTTCCCATTTCCAATTGGGAATCTCAAGGGGTTGCAATAATCCAGCGGTCTTCTGATGATCACCCTTAACTTGCTGACAAGTAGCACATTTACTAACAAAAAGAGAGATATCACGCTTCATATCACTCCACCAATATAGCTTCTTCATATCCTGATACATCTTCGTCACACCTGGATGAATAGAAAGTCTGGATCGATGTCCCGGATTTTTAGCGTATGTTAATTGGGTAATTGACTGGATTAAATAATTGAAATATTGATTTTTATATGTCGAATGAATAAATTTCTGATAATTTAAAATATTGGGATATATATGAATTGATTCAAAACTATAATAAATATTGAATTATGAAATCCTTGGGATATGATGGATCTTATGGAAGGAAAAATAAAAATAAATTCATAGGAACTCAACTTTATAAATTAAGATAAATTATCCTTAAATAAATATATAAATATAGACAGGCTTTATGATAATTAAAAATATAAAGTATGTAAGTAGTATATTTATGCCATAAGAATTATGTGTATAGGAAGTAGGTATAAATGTAAATATATATACATATATGGTGACGAGTACATGGAAATAGAAGGGTATACAAATAAATGTAAACATAGATGTATATATAACTTTATATAAGTAAGAATGTAAATAGTATATATATGATGGAAGATATATATATATATATATAGTGAATATATATGTGGGGCGTATATGTATTTATACAATGGGAAATGGCAAGTATATACATAAGGACATATATACATAAGTATATTTCAATTAATATAAATGTTTGTAAACAAAAAGGGAGGCAAAATTCAACTCAAGCAAACAAAAATTTTCATCAATACGAGGCATTTAATGTTCAAGCATAAAATATATCATATCAACATAAAACATCAAATCCTAGCGTACAAAACAATTAGTGAAAATCAAGTCAGGTCAAGCAAGTTTCTGACCAAAGAAAATTAAATGAAAAAAAAAGAAGAGAAAATAAGCTTACTGGGTACAACAAAGAGCGGCAGTATAGTTTCTCTTATATACCTCAGTACCTCTGCCTTTGTTTCATTTTCTTTCATTCGAGAACAAGCTAAGTAAAACAAAGAAAAATATATACCAAGTCCTGCCATTTCACAACTTAAAACAAATCAAACAACTCAAGCAACCGACAAGATCTTCAAAAGCAAGCTAGCAGTTTCAAAAGCAGTGTTCTCTGTTCAACATTATCAGTGAGTAAACAATTTTCATTTTTAAAAGCTTTAAATCTATTTAAACCCTGATGCATGCAATAAACTTGAGTTTGAATTGGTGATAATGATTTTCTTGTTTGATTTCATGATTTTATGTATATATGTATGTGGATATCTCTGTGTGCATGTCAGTATTTTCAATATTTTGCTCTGTTCTAGAATTTCTGGATGCAAATAAAATTCAAAAATCAATTGCTCTCTCCTTGATCTGTTATAGGTCATGATGTTTAACCAGAAATTCTTAGGAATAACCAGATTTGAATTTTAAAAATATTTTAAACAGTAATTGATGGTAGTTTTTACTGGAAAATAGTATTTACAATAAAAACTTATATATATCGAAATTTCGATATGATCAAATGGTAAATTCAGGATTATAATCCGAATTGTCTTCAAGAATTAAGATTTTTAAGATGAAAATAATGATTTTAAATATAGTAAATTGTGAGAAATCTTTGATTGAACGGTAAATTAGTTTTGGGCTATTTCTGGTGGCCGGAGGTCTCGGGGTGATCGGGGTTTTTGTCAAAGCAAGATTGGCGATTGGGGGTGTCGGCAAAAATGGCTAGAGTGATGATAGTTCATCGTGGCGACGGTAATGGATCGAACTAGGGTTTAAGAAGGTTCGAAGTCAAGGTTGGAATTTGGGTTACTGCTCCGTCTACAGAGCACCGTAGTTTATCGGTCGAAGGGGAATGGGAACTTGGGTCGTGGACGAGGCTGTGGTCGGAATGGTGGAGTTTTCAATGGTCAGGGTTGTCTTGTCAAGGCGATGTTTGGTCGGCGAATTTGGGTCCAGTGGGTTTGTTGAGTTCGAATTTGATTTTGGTGCTCGATCGAGATGCTGAGTGGTTCGATGGGTTGTGGATGTCGAAGTTGACTTGTGGAGGAAGTCGTAGACGCCGGAGCGCAGCCATGGGCCGGTGCACGTGCAACGGTTTCTTGTGCATTGGAGTTTGGGTGTGGGAACGAGGAAGATTTCCTCGAGTCGAAGCTCGGGTAGGAAGATGTTGGGCTCGGGTTTGTTCTCGTGTGCGCGCGAGAGTTTTATCATATAAGTTTGAAATTTAAACCTAAGTTTTAAAAAAAAATATAGGAAGAAGATGAAAATCTAAGGCAGGACTCGAGTAATTGTCAGGTTGAACCCGAAGCAGGAGTTAAGCAAGATTTAAAAATGGTTTTTAAAAAGTTTTTGAAAAGCTAAAGTTTTGAAATTTAAATGAATTTGGTTTTAAACTTTTCTTAAATAAAATTTCTTTTCCATATATAAGTGTTTTATTTAACATGTGATTAGGAAATTAATAAAAGAAATGTCTATCTTAAAATTAATTAAGGTTGTGATGATTAATGAAGCAATTAAAGAGTCATTATTTAATATAATTAATAAATGATTAAGTTTTATTAATTAAAAATTAAGGGTAATTAATTAGGTAATTAAAGATTAATTAATTGCTTTGTAAGGTAATAAAGGAATGATAAATTAATTAAATGGTTTGTAATTAATTAATGATTGATTAAGCAGGGTTAAGTGATTAATTCTTAAGTAATTACTTTAATTAAGTGATTGGAGAATCATTAATGTGATTAATTAATTTAGGAGATTAATTAAAAGTCATTGTGAATGGTTAAGGCTAATTAATCTATGGGGTAATAAAGGTTAATTACTTAATGTAATTAAAGGATAATTAATCAAGGATGATTAATTAAGATGGATGATTAAGAAATGATTTATTAGTTGGGCTGTAATTAATAAATGTTGAGTATGCAGGATTAAGGTAATCCAAGTGATTAAAGTTGGTAATTAATTTAATTGGAGATTAATTAAATTAATTAGGAATTATATATCTAACAAATCTTCCTTATGGATGATTGAATGCTATTGGATGACTTGGATTGTGAATATCTCTGATATGGAGTTGTGATGTACTGTGATATGCTATGATGGGTTGAACTGTGATGTTGTGAGTTATCTATCGATATTTGACTTGCTGTGAGAATATGAGAACCTATATTTTTAATTGGTTTGTATCCACTTAAACAATTGGGATTAAGATAACTTTGAATTCGAAGAGAATAGAGTCAGGTATCAACAAATACCCGAAACCACTTCGATTGGTAATCTACAACAATTCTTTATAAATCTGATTTTGAAAGCAAGCAGGCTGTAATGAAATAAGTTAAGAATCCTCGATATTTAAACTGAGTAGTGATTCTCATATATTGTTTCAAATAAGTCATTTACTTAAATAAGTTGAAAACCCGGAGAAAGGTACGAGTAACTCCGGACATTCACATAGGTTATATAATTTGGTTTATCATGTTATAAGGGTTTACTTACGTTGGTTTCCAGCCTGACCCGGGTGATACTTGATGTAATGCTCGGGTCAGACTGAGTATTACAGATTTTCAGGCAATGACGTTCTTGAGCTCAGGAGGCGAGCTGGATGGCAGGAACGTATGGAGTGTTTCCGCTGAGACTATTATTTCTGTTTATCTGAGGCATATTTGATTTTTATATGTCCAGTGTTTGGGTATGAGAGTAACCCAGATGTATTATAAACGTATTTGATTGATACAGTATTATTTGTAAACTGATATTATTTGATATTATATTTTGATCCGCTGCGAATGTGAGAACCTGTGTTGTATTTCTGTTACTTCTCCTTCTATCTCTTTCTTCTTTCCCTAACTATCTGGAGTTTTCGGGATCGGAAATTCCAGGTCGTTACAGATGATTTTCCCGAAGTAACTCTTGCCTCAAACCATCGACATTCGGGACACAATCCGATTCTTAATCCTAAAAATCCCTCTATCATTGATCTGAGCTCCACTTCCATCTTGGCTACTACCACCAATCCTACTACGAACATTCTCCTTAATAAGCCTAAGCATCTTATCCTCATCCTGCTTAGCAAGAATACGATCCATAAGAGGAGAAGAAACAACAACCTGACACAACATCGCCCTCTTCCAAATCAAAGCATTGGCTACAACATTAGCTTTCCCTGGGGTATAGTTGATGTTGAGGTCATAAGAAGCAAGAAACTCAAGCCATCTAACTTGTCTCTGATTCAAATCCTTCTGGGTGAAAGTACACTTCAAAGACTAATGATTCGTAAAGAGGTCAAACTTAGTTCCCAAAAGATGATGTTTCCAAAGCTTCAAAGCAAAAACTATGGCAAGCAATTCCAAATCATGTGCAACCTAATTGGCTTCATGGGTCTTCAACTGATGACTGGCATAAGCAATAACCTTCCCATCCTACATCAGAACAACTCCTAAACCATATTGACTAGCATCAGTGTATACCATTAATCCCTCATTTCCATTTGGAATGGTAAGGACTGGTGCGGAAGTAAGCTTGCGCTTTAACTCATTGAATGCAGCTTCACACTTTTTATTCCATATAAACTTAGCATTCTTACGAGTCAAAGCAGTGAGAGGTGCAGCAATCCGAGCAAAATTCTCAATAAATCTCCGATAATAACCGGCAAGGCCTAGAAAAATACAGATATCAGATGGAGTCCTAGGAATTTCCCAATCCTGAAATGGAATAGGGAAAAAAATAAGAACTACAGAGAAAGAGAGAGAAAGATAAAATTACAAAAGAAAGAGGAGAAGAGAAGATAGAAGAAAAGATTCAAACTAGAATGTAAATCCTAATCAAAGATGTAACGACCCGATATTTTCAACCATTCGCATCCATTATAAATGTATAGGTAGACACACATGCCGGAATTGAATTGCTCAAAATACCGCGTTGTAAATAAAATTTGGCAAATCTCAAAATATACAGTAAATAAATATAATCACAGATCACAGACACAGAGTAAAATAATGCAGCGGAAGTAAAAGAAATAGTAGTTCATGAAGCTACTATGTAAATATATCAGAGTTAAATAAGATACAACAGAAGAAATAAAGTATAACAGAAGTTTCAATAAAATAACCAAGTACAAGCTGAGTAGAACAATGGAACTGAATAGATAGGACAAGACAAGCAGATAATCTCCAGCGATTCAAATCTCCAAGAGAGCGGAAATCCAAATATGTAAATAACTCAGGTTGACCCGAGCGTAATTAAAAATACAAACACTCGAGTCAGGACAATATATACTTATATAATGTAAACCAACTCAAGTGAACTGTAATAAAGGTACAAGTAACTTAAAGAATGCTTGGGATCGCCCATTCTTTAAGGATCCGTTAAACTATCTACTATGTAGTAATATACGATATATACAGTAGTGTCTAATTAGTAAAGTATAATCATATAGAAAATAGCGTTAAGGGGATGGTGAACCCTAACGCGGTCGGATCTTTAAACCAAAATCGTAGTGGGCTCGATATGGTAGGTGACACGGCACACAAGGCAATGCCAGGGTAGATATACCAATTACGCATCCGGACTGGTGGTGACGCATAGCAGCCACTACCGCCCACCTCGAACAATACTCCCAAATCAAGGGTGCGCACCAAATCAATCACAAGTAATAGAATGGTATCGAAGAAGTGTGTCCGATCAGAGGTGCTACCTCCTTGGTCCGTCAATCGCTCCTGTTTTAGCCACCTTATGCCAACTCACGGGAGTTGGGTCCACATATATACCTTAGGATCGTCGCCACCATCCTACTTCATTCTGGAAACTCCACCGCGTACACAGTTGTCAAAGTGGTTTTCGGAATCGACAGAGAGTATGTCCATATCTGATCCCGGTCTCTTTAACAACCAATCGTTATTATAACCCTGGTTATAATTTAAAACAGTTTATACTTCAAAATAGAGTATCATTTCAAATCCAAATCTTTATCAAAAATAAAGATTAAATCAATTCCAAACCATTTCAATATATTTAAAATATCATATCATTTCAAAACTTCATTTCAAATCATTTCAATATATCAAAATATCATATCTTTCCAAAACTTCATTTCAAATCATTTTAATATATTAAAATATCATATCTTTTCAAAACTTCATTTCAAATCATTTTAATATATCAAAATATCATTTGAGTTCAAATCTAAATATTCAACTTTAAATACCTTTTAAATTTAAAGATATAATTCATTTATTATCATTTCAAGTCACCTTTTAAATAGTTTATGTTTCAATCAAAATAATTCGATTAAACCATTTAAAAGTGTAATTATTATACTTTCAAATCAAGTATTAAAATTTCCAAAGTTTCAATTCAATTCAATCATTTATTTCAATTAAATTTCCATAGACCATTTCAAATCTTATAAATTTCAAATATAGATTTAATCCAAAAAATAACTATTCAAATTATGAAATAAATTCCAAAGCTTTAATATCCTATATTTCATAAGTCCAATATCTTTTAAATAGATTCAAATTACAAGTAAACCAAATATTTTTCATACTAATATAAACTTCAATTATTCATTCCAATATCTAATATCAAAATGTCATTTCAAAACATCATTTATTTAATTTAAATTTAAATACCATTTAATCACATTTCAAAATAGTTGTATTTCCCAGTCAACTATTCCATTTAAATCATTTAAAGTCAATTCATTATATTTAATAATTAAATATTTAATTTACAAAATTTAATCTTTTTCAAAGATCATTTATCCATTTAAGTTTATTAAAACAATGAGAATTCAACTTTCGCAGCACTTAGGAAATGCTACGAAATGTTATGTTTTAAAATAGTTCATTAACAAAAGACAGCATTTAAAATGCTGTAATAGGTTTCTTTTAATTTCAAGTGAACTTTGGTTAAATTAAACAACTATAGCACTTACAAAGTGCTATAATAACCTTTAGTTCAAATTAGCCTTTTAGTTCATTTAAAACAACTACAGCATTTTTCAATGCTGTAATATCTTTACATTACATTTCAAAAATGCTGTCAAATCAAATTCGGAGTTTTATTTACAATTTCACACACAATTAACTTTTAATATAAATCATTTTAACTTATAAAATCATATATATTCACCCTTTAAAACAATCATTTACATACTTTTATTTCTATGACTTTATAAAGTCAAATTTCCATACAAAATCAAATTAAATAACAAATAAACTTTCATTTCTTTATTTCAAAATTTAACTTAACACTTAAGTTTAAATTTCCAAAATATAACTTATTTCCATTTTATTTTACTTAATTAAAAATTTACTTTTAAACAAATTTCACAAAATTCAATTTAGGTTATATTTCCACATTTAGCTTAAATATTCATTTATTTCATATTTTAATTTATACAAAATCATTAACACTTTAAAAAATAAATTATTATTACCTAATAAATATCATTAAATTCATTTCAAATCAAAATTTGTCATATATTCATACTTTACATAAACTCCATTTATAAACAAAATCATAAATTTCAAAATTAACTTATATTTCAAATTCTAATTCACCATTTACTTAATTTACTTATTTAATTTGTAGAAAATCACTAATATTTTATAGAAATCATTTTAATAAAATTTAAATAAAAATATCATAATATTTACATTTTTAAAATATTTTAAAATTTTCAGAAAAATATATAAACCACGGGTCTGTATATAATTTTCTAGCCTAGGTCAAGTGATACGGATATGTATCATTTCAATCCGCAGTTTACAAAGAAAACCGGGTTCTATCATTTCAAACCCGTAATCCCAAGTTAAATAAAATAAATAAAAAGTCGCTCAGACTTATCATTTCAGCCCATAACGATCTTTCCCTATTCTAAAGTCCGTACGGGTATGTATAATTTCAACCCATAGTGATTTCTATACTAACAGGGAACTTGCAGTGTGACAAACTGATAAAATGAACAGAATAACATCATATAACAGTAATAGATGATATAACATGAGTAATAACAGGGGTGATCATCATATGATCATAATATAACAGTTATAACAGGATGATATAATTTTACAGATTCAAATGGTGTCAGTTTACTAGTTATATAAGTACACATTGTCTGGTGAGAATTACTCACCTGTTCAGAGCTGGAGATATCCACCAAAGCACACAACACAAACATAATGAAGGCACGATGACATGGATATGACTTGAGAGTGGAGAGCCAAAGCTAATGGCCTTGATAACATTTACACAAAACAATGCATATATATATATATATATATATATATAAGTTTCAAAACAATTCAACACTAGACAATGTTAGAAATCAATGCCTAAAACAAAGACAAATGTTTTGCACTTGTTCTCAACTTCACATACTTCAGTTATGAACTAAAATAGCACAGCAAAGGCATGAATTAAGGTCTGGTTTGGGTCCCTATAGGGTCGGCCTAGCTTTGGTTCAATGGTGAAGAGATATAGGTGCAACACTTAACAACTACCAGGCAACAAGTACAAGGCAAATTACAACATCTCTATGCCACAATAGGGTTCGACCAGAGGCTATGTGGTCAGGTCCAGATGTCCAGGTGGTGGTGGATGATGTGGCAGAGGGTGGTGGTCAGGTCTGAGGTGGTGGTGGTGGAGGAAGTGGCGGCAAAAGGTGGTTGTAGGTGGTGGTGGCAAAAGTGGCTCGGTTTGCAATGTTTGGTGATGGTTTGGTGGATTTTGGTGATGAAGCTTGCCTACTTTGGCTCGGCCTGGCCATGGTATTTGACTAGGGAGGTAGGTGAACGGAATATGTGGTGGTGGAGGTCAGCCAAGGGCTAGAGGAGGAGGTAGCCGATCAAACAAAGTGAAGAACTAGGTGCAAAATCCAATAGCAAAATAGGAAAAGCAAGAAAAAAAAGAAGAAATTTACCTATCTCAAGATCAATGATGGCCGTATGAATTTTTGTGGTTAGAGAAATGTTAGAGTACGTGAAAAATGAGGAAGATGTGGCTGGAAAAGAAAAGAAAAGCACGGCAAAAAAAATCATTAAGTTGGAGGTTGAGAAAATGAATGGTCGGAAGATTAAAGGACCTTAAGCAACTAAAGAGACATAACTTTTCAAATTTCCTTTTATTTATTTTGTAATTTGTAAATACATATAAAACTGATAAATAAAGATAAAAACTCAGAAAATAAAATAAATATATAAAATAAATAAATATATTTTAATTAAATAGAATTAAATAAGGAAAATAGCTTAAAAATGTAAAGTAGGCTTTAAAATTTGGAAATAACTTCAATATACTTTGGAAAAATCTACTTTAATTTAAATACATGTAAAATGAATATAAATAAAGTAAAACACAGCAAATAAAAGTGAATGCCTGAAATAAATAAATAAATTTTAATTATATAACGAAATTAAGAAAATAGCAAAGAAATGGAAATAAAATTTAAAATAGACAATATTGCTAAATACATCAATTTACACACAATATTGAAATGTACATAACTTTTACAGCTTAACTCCGTTTTCAACGAAACAAAAAGCAGTGTTCAAGTTATTACATCTATTTTCATAATAAAAGATAAAATTTAAGATTTTATATAATTTAAATTTGAAGTTTAAAAGTCAAAGATTGAACAGTTTGACCAGAATTTCACCTTTCAGTAAAATATTCAATTTATATCAGTTTGAAACTATAACTCACATAATAATCAACATGTATATTTAAAAATGAAATGTTTGAAATGAAACAAGCTTAAAAATAATTTCAAAATAAAATAAAATCCAATTTTAAAATGTAGGCCAAAATCTAGGGTTGTTACACTCTCCCCCACTCAAAACTTTTCGTCCCCGAAAAGGAATGAATTACGGGAAAGCACAGAAAAAATAGAGTGAAATAAGATTAAGACAGGATGACAAGGAGATTGAGATTATACCTGACAACTATTGTTATAGGTAAGTTTAACAAGGTGGATGGCAATCAATGCTCAGATTAAAATAAGTACCAAACATTATCAAAGATTATAGAAAGATTTCTAAACAGAAAGATTATAAAAAGATGCCTATACCAGTCTGTAGCAAGATGAGGAAAATAAGAATAACCAAAAGACAGATTGAAAACAAAATAAGATAACAAGTTTGAAAAACAAAATAAGATAATAGGTTTGAAATTTCCATGGTTTCAGCTTGAATTGATAATTAATTTTACACAAGTTAAATAAATCTTACTATCTCTAATTTCATTATCTTATCATCAAATTTTCTTAAACTAACAATTTCAAAAATCATGGATTTGATTAAAATTAAGTGTATAACATTCAATAAATTTAATTCTTCTTTATTCCTAACTAAAATTAAATTTATTCCTCTCAATATTTTAACACCTATGTTAAATATACTTACACTTATTATAACTATTTTAATTTATTCCTAATTCCCTTAACATCATTTATATTGTAAATTATTCAATTAACCTTTTAGTCTATTTACCTCTGTTAATCTTTTTATAACTAAAATTTAAGTGTATAATATTTATTATAGCCACTCAAATTTTATTTATAAAATCTTTTTATATTGTATATTATCCAATTACATTGTTAACTTCTAAAATTAAGGTAAGTTATATTGGAATGCAATTGAGAATTATACAAATAAAACATTCTAAAATTAATATACAGTATAAACATTCTAATTCAATCATTTCAAGCTTGAATATTTATTCAAATTTTTTATTTTCTTTATATATTGGAAGTTATTATTTAAGATAGAATTTAAGAATATAATTTTCGATTCCTTTCAAACCATTTAGAGATAAATAAATGTATGTACGTAATTTGTCAAATCAAATTTAAGTCATATATCTATATATATTATAAATCAAATCATATTTTAGAAATTAAAATCAATCAAATTTCCCAAAACAAAGCTGTAGCAAGACTACAGAATGGTTTCTTCACTTCGAAACTCGAAAATGAACGTCGATGATGCCGCGGTCATCACCGAAATTATTTTCCAGCGACAAAGAGAAGAGCACTAATATTTTAAAACTTTAAAAATTCTTTGGAAACAAATTTCTATTCAAAATACTTTAAATAACATGTCCTTTTAAAATTTTAAACACAAGGTTTGAAACCATCGGAAATTAAATTCTCAATTTCTTGATTTAAATTCATTTCAGTTCCCAAATCAAATTTATAAACAACTATTTATAAATTCATTTATAGAATGATAAATCAAATATTATCATTTCAAATAATCAATTTAAATCAATTTATTAAGCTCCATAAAATTTACTTATATCAAAATTTATTTCATTAACCAAATTTTAAAATAATATTGTGTCAGTTTATTCTGTCAAAGTGTTTTAGGAATCCTATCGATAGCGTTGATCAGACGAATCGATCGGAAACCCAAATCAACATCAACAACTCAAACAACACAATATATAAAACAAACATAGATTTACAAGTACAATTCAAATGTTTGGAGATATTTTGGAAACAAAAGACAAGATGATTAATTGACAAAATATGAAGATGGTTAAGCTTAGATAAATCGCGGGCAACCTTAACCGGGTCAACCGTGACTTAATGAATAATATCAATGTGGATTTTTCTGGGGTAAATCTACATCCGATCTCAAGAGATAGAGTTTGGATTAACAAAAGATATTAGCATCTAAACCAAGGATAGATATAAACCTCTGGTGAATCGATGCTAATTGTAAAGGAGTTTCCCCCTTTTACAAGTCACTAGAATATTGGCGAGACCGCCAATTCACTATAAAGCTCATTCGAAGCGGAGTTATGGGATACTCCAGAATCACAAGAAGATGAATAGTGAGGGACAAGAATGGATTTTGGAACCGCAGGGAACGTTCCAAAATTCAAAGGAAATCAAATAAAAATGAAGAGATTCAAGCTCGAATGAAAGTGATTCTGTAACTAAATTTACCATACATTCTAAGTTTTGCCTCAAAGCCAAAGCTCTGATACCAACTGTAACGACCCGATATTTTCAACCATTCGCATCCATTATAAGTGTATAGGTAGACACACATGCCGGAATTGAATTGCTCAAAATACCGCGTTGTAAATAAAATTTGGCAAATCTCAAAATATACAGTAAATAAATATAATCACAGATCACAGACACAGAGTAAAATAATGCAGCGGAAGTAAAAGAAATAGTAGTTCATGAAGCTACTATGTAAATATATCAGAGTTAAATAAGATACAACAGAAGAAATAAAGTACAACAGAAGTTTCAATAAAATAACCAAGTACAAGCTGAGTAGAACAATGGTACTGAATAGATAGGACAAGACAAGCAGATAATCTCCAGCGATTCAAATCTCCAAGAGAGCGGAAATCCAAATATGTAAATAACTCAGGCTGACCCGAGCGTAAATAAAAATACAAACACTCGAGTCAGGACAATATATACTTATATAATGTAAACCAACTCAAGTGAACTGTAATAAAGGTACAAGTAACTTAAAGAATGCTTGGGATCGCCCATTCTTTAAGGATCCGTTAAACTATCTACTATGTAGTAATATACGCTATATACAGTAGTGTCTAATTAGTAAAGTATAATCATATAGAAAATAGCGTTAAGGGGATGGTGAACCCTAACGCGGTCGGATCTTTAAACCAAAATCGTAGTGGGCTCGATATGGTAGGTGACACGGCACACAAGGCAATGCCCGGGTAGATATACCAATTACGCATCCGGACTGGTGGTGACGCATAGCAGCCACTACCGCCCACCTCGAACAACACTCCCAAATCAAGGGTGCGCACCAAATCAATCACAAGTAATAGAATGGTATCGAAGAAGTGTGTCCGATCAGAGGTGCTACCTCCTTGGTCCGTCAATCGCTCCTGTTTTAGCCACCTTATGCCAACTCACGGGAGTTGGGTCCACATATATACCTTAGGATCGTCGCCACCATCCTACATCATTCTGGGAACTCCACCGCGTACACAGTTGTCAAAGTGGTTTTCGGTATCGACAGAGAGTATGTCCATATCTGATCCCGGTCTCTTTAACAACCAATCGTTATTATAACCCTGGTTATAATTTAAAACAGTTTATACTTCAAAATAGAGTATCATTTCAAATCCAAATCTTTATCAAAAATAAAGATTAAATCAATTCCAAACCATTTCAATATAATTAAAATATCATATCATTTCAAAACTTCATTTCAAATCATTTCAATATATCAAAATATCATATCTTTCCAAAACTTCATTTCAAATCATTTTAATATATTAAAATATCATATCTTTTCAAAACTTCATTTCAAATCATTTTAATATATCAAAATATCATTTGAGTTCAAATCTAAATATTCAACTTTAAATACCTTTTAAATTTAAAGATATAATTCATTTATTATCATTTCAAGTCACCTTTTAAATAGTTTATTTTTCAATCAAAATAATTCGATTAAACCATTTAAAAGTGTAATTATTATACTTTCAAATCAAGTATTAAAATTTCCAAAATTTCAATTCAATTCAATCATTTATTTCAATTAAATTTCCATAGACCATTTCAAATCTTATAAATTACAAATATAGATTTAACCTAAAAAATAACTATTCAAATTATGAAATAAATTCCAAAGCTTTAATATCCTATATTTCATAAGTCCAATATCTTTTAAATAGATTCAAATTACAAGTAAACCAAATATTTTTCATACTAATATAAACTTCAATTATTCATTCCAATATCTAATATCAAAATGTCATTTCAAAACATCATTTATTTAATTTAAATTTAAATACCATTTAATCACATTTCAAAATAGTTGTATTTCCCAGTCAACTATTCCATTTAAATCATTTAAAGTCAATTCATTATATTTAATAATTAAATATTTAATTTACAAAATTTAATCTTTTTCGAAGATCATTTATCCATTTAAGTTTATTAAAACAATGAGAATTCAACTTTCGCAGCACTTAGGAAATGCTACGAAATGTTATGTTTTAAAATAGTTCATTAACAAAAGACAGCATTTAAAATGCTGTAATAGGTTTCTTTTAATTTCAAGTGAACTTTGGTTAAATTAAACAACTATAGCACTTACAAAGTGCTATAATAACCTTTAGTTCAAATTAGCCTTTTAGTTCATTTAAAACAACTACAGCATTTTTCAATGCTGTAATATCTTTACATTACATTTCAAAAATGCTGTCAAATCAAATTCGGAGTTTTATTTACAATTTCACACACAATTAACTTTTAATATAAATCATTTTAACTTATAAAATCATATATATTCACCCTTTAAAACAATCATTTACATACTTTTATTTCTATGATTTTATAAAGTCAAATTTCCATACAAAATCAAATTAAATAACAAATAAACTTTCATTTCTTTATTTCAAAATTTAACTTAACACTTAAGTTTAAATTTCCAAAATATAACTTATTTCCATTTTATTTTACTTAATTAAAAATTTACTTTTAAACAAATTTCACAAAATTCAATTTAGGTTATATTTCCACATTCAGCTTAAATATTCATTTATTTCATATTTTAATTTATACAAAATCATTAACACTTTAAAAAATAAATTATTATTACCTAATAAATATCATTAAATTCATTTCAAATAAAAATTTGTCATATATTCATACTTTACATAAACTCCATTTATAAACAAAATCATAAATTTCAAAATTAACTTATATTTCAAATTCTACTTCACCATTTACTTAATTTACTTATTTAATTTGTAGAAAATCACTAATATTTTATAGAAATCATTTTAATAAAATTTAAATAAAAATATCATAATATTTACATTTTTAAAATATTTTAAAATTTTCAGAAAAATATATAAACCACGGGTCTGTATATAATTTTCTAGCCTAGGTCAAGTGATACGGATATGTATCATTTCAATCCGCAGTTTACAAAGAAAACCGGGTTCTATCATTTCAAACCCGCAATCCCAAGTTAAATAAAATAAATAAAAAGTCGCTCAGGCTTATCATTTCAGCCCATAACGATCTTTCCCTATTCTAAAGTCCGTTCGTGTATGTATCATTTCAACCCATAGTGATTTCTATACTAACAGGGAACTTGCAGTGTGACAAACTGATAAAATGAACAGAATAACATCATATAACAGTAATAGATGATATAACATGAGTAATAACAGGGGTGAGCATCATATGATCATAATATAACAGTTATAACAGGATGATATAATTTTACAGATTCAAATGGTGTCAGTTTACTAGTTATATAAGTACACATTGTCTGGTGAGAATTACTCACCTGTTCAGAGCTGGAGATATCCACCAAAGCACACAACACAAACATAATGAAGGCACGATGACATGGATATGACTTGAGAGTGGAGAGGCAAAGCTAATGGCCTTGATAACATTGACACAAAACAATGCATATATATATATATATATATATATATATATATGTTTCAAAACAATTCAACACTAGACAATGTTAGAAATCAATGCCTAAAACAAAGACAAATGTTTTGCACTTGTACTCAACTTCACATACTTCAGTTATGAACTGAAATAGCACAGCAAAGGCATGAATTAAGGTCTAGTTTGGGTCCCTATAGGGTCGGCCTAGCTTTGGTTCAATGGTGAAGAGATATAGGTGCAACACTTAACAACTACAAGGCAACAAGTACAAGGCAAATTACAACATCTCTATGCCACAATAGGGTTCGACCTGAGGCTATGTGGTCAGGTCCAGATGTCCAGATGGTGGTGGATGATGTGGCAGAGGGTGGTGGTCAGGTCTGAGGTGGTGGTGGTGGAGGAAGTGGCGGCAAAAGGTGGTTGTAGGTGGTGGTGACAAAAGTGGCTCGGTTTGCAATGTTTGGTGATGGTTTGGTGGATTTTGGTGATGAAGCTTGCCTACTTTGGCTCGGCCTGGCCATGGTGTTTTACTAGGGAGGTAGGTGAATGGAATATGTGGTGGTGGAGGTCAGCCAAGGGCTAGAGGAGGAGGTAGCCGATCCAACAAAGTGAAGAACTAGGTGCAAAATCCAATAGAAAAATAGGAAAAGCAAGAAAAAGAAAGAAGAAATTTACCTATCTCAAGATCAATGATGGCCGTATGAATTTTTGTGGTTAGAGAAATGTTGGAGTACGTGAAAAATTAGGAAGATGTGGCTAGAAAAGAAAAGAAAAGCACGGCAAAAAAAATCATTAAGTTGGAGGTTGAGAAAATGAAAGGTCGGGAGATTAAAGGACCTTAAGCAACTAAAGAGACATAAACTTTTCAAATTTCCTTTTATTTATTTTGTAATTTGTAAATACATATAAAACTGATAAATAAAGATAAAAACTCAGAAAATAAAATAAATATATAAAATAAATAAATATATTTTAATTAAATAGAATTAAATAAGGAAAATAGCTTAAAAATGTAAAGTAGGCTTTAAAATTTGGAAATAACTTCAATATACTTTGGAAAAATCTACTTTAATTTAAATACATGTAAAATGAATATAAATAAAGTAAAACACAGCAAATAAAAGTGAATGCCTGAAATAAATAAATACATTTTAAGTATATAACGAAATTAAGAAAATAGCAAAGAAATGGAAATAAAATTTAAAATAGACAATATTGCTAAATACATCAATTTACACACAATATTGAAATGTACATAACTTTTACAGTTTAACTCCGTTTTCAACGAAACAAAAATCAGTGTTCAAGTTATTACATCTATTTTCATAATAAAAGATAAAATTTAAGATTTTATATAATTTAAATTTGAAGTTTAAAAGTCAAAGATTGAACAGTTTGACTAGAATTTCACCTTTCAGTAAAATATTCAATTTATATCAGTTTGAAACTATAACTCACATAATAATCAACATTTATATTTAAAAATGAAATGTTTGAAATGAAACAAGCTTAAAAATAATTTCAAAATAAAATAAAATCAAAATTTAAAATATAGCCCCAAATCTAGGGTTGTTACAAAAGAATTCTATAAAAAAGTTGGATTCGAAAAGAAGAAAATTCAAAGAAAGAATTTGATTTTCGAACAAGAATATTTTCAAATCCAAAATAATCCTTCAAAATCATTTAAAATCATTTAAAAATCATTTTATACTTAAAAATACGTTCTCTCTCAACGAATGATTCTAAGACTGATTTTACTCAACGAATGATTTTTTGCTCCATAGGCTAAGGTTTTCCTAAAACAAAAGCTCTGATACCAACTGTAACATCCCGCTATTTTGGATCATTCAAATTGACAATAAAACCACACATGTCAAACTTGAATAATTCAAAACAATAGATTGTTAATAAAATTTGGGCCAAAAAAATCAATCACATAATCACAGACACAGAATATCATCAGAATAACTCATAGCGCTATAAAATAAACATAGTAGTTCATGAAGCTACTAGATACAAAGTCTCAAAACAAATACAAAATACCACATTCTGAAAAAATCAGATACAATAGAAAATCCAAATACATTGGATCACTAATACATAAACAAAGCTGAATGGAAATAACTGAAATAGAAATGACAGATATATAGCTAAATCTCCAGCAGATCTCTAGCTCCAAGGTGAATCCAAAGCTGTGATGCTCAGGCTGACCCGAGCGTAAAGCAAAACACAAAACACTCGAGTCAGGACATACATACTTATAAAATGTAAATCAACCCAAGTGAACTATAAAAGAAATGCATCAGTAACTTAAAGGATGCTTGGGATCGCCCATCCTTTAAGGATCCGTTAAAATATCTACTATGCAGTACAATACGATA
Organism: Allium fistulosum; assembly: GCA_030737815.1. Taxonomy (NCBI): domain Eukaryota; kingdom Viridiplantae; phylum Streptophyta; class Magnoliopsida; order Asparagales; family Amaryllidaceae; genus Allium; species Allium fistulosum. The sequence goes on along the minus strand of CM060907.1, from coordinate 412,025,441 downwards.
TTATAATAATGTCTAAAGTAAAGTAAACTATTAAAATAGCATTAAGGCGTTACCCATATTCCCCTTAGCACATTTTATATATTCCTATAGTCTATACAGTACCGTAATCTCCCCCGTACTGGGCGTCGTCAGAGGGCACTCCATAGGTATGGTACAAAACAAACTCGTACGGGTCCCGATAAGGTAGGTGACACGGCACAACTAGGCAATGCCAGGCTAGATATACCAATTACACATTCGGGCTGGTGGTAACGCATAGCAGCCACTACAGCCCACCTCGGGCCACACACCCAAATCAAAGGTGCGCACCAAATCATCACAAAGCAATAGAATGGCAATCGAAGAAGTGTGTCCTATCGGAGGAGATACCTCACTTCGCTCGTCAATTGCTCCTGTTTTAGCCACCTTATGCTAACTCACGAGAGTTAGGTCCACGTATAAACCTCAAATGGAACGTCGCCACCACCTACTTCATTCTGGAATCTCCACTGCGTACACAGTTGTTAAAGTGGTTTTCGGAGCTGGCAGAGAGTATGACAACTTCCGATCCCGGTCTCTGTAACAACCAAACGTTATTATAACCCGAGGTTATTTCAATTTTAAATGGTTTATATTTCATATCAAAACATATTCATTTCAAAACCACATAAGTCCAATATCATTATTCTTTCAAAATAATGTTCATTCAAAAGTTGTAACACTTCCAAAATTTATACATTTAATTATAACACTGCGAAATCATAATAATTTTGAAACCATGGCACTTTAAAAATGCAGCCTTTAAAATCATAGCAATACGAAAACATTACATTTTAGAAGTAGTAGCATTTCGAAAACATAACCTTAAGTCATCATTGCATTTTGGAAAGGTGATACTTAAGGAATCATAACATTTTGGAAATGTAACCTTAAGGAAACATGGCATTTTGGGAATGTAATACCTCCCACTTTAACATTTTATATAATCAAAATATTTATATACTTACAATTTTTAACATTGTTATTTATCATTTCTATTTTATTACACTAATTAATTCATTTGAACATTAACTAAATCATGCTTTTAATTAAATAAACTTTATTACTGTAATTTCCAATTTAAAGCTGAAATTCCTTATGTTAAGTTAAAAGTATATTATTAACTTACATTTTATTATTACAGTAAAGAACATTTATTGTTTTAATCATTTAAAAGGTACCATTACATCAATTACAACTTACATGTTAACAGTAAACTATTAACTTACATTTTCTTATTACAGTAAAGAACATTTATAATTTTAATCAATATTACATTAATTAAAACTTACATGTCAAATGTACGTTTTAACTTACATTTTTATTACAATAAAGAGCATTTATCATTTTAATCAACATTGCATTAATTAAAACTTACATTTTTATTTCAGTAAAGAGCATTTATCATTTTAACCAATATTACATAAATTAAAACTTACATGTCAATGTACGTTTTAACTTACAGTTTTATTACAATAAAGAGCATTTATCATTTTAATCAATATTACATTAATTAAAACTTATATTTTTATTTCAGTAAAGAGCATTTATCATTTTAACCAATATTACATAAATTAAAACTTACATGTCAAATTTACGTTTTAACTTACATTTTTATTACAACAAAGAGCATTTATCATTTTAATCAATATTACATAAATTAAAAATTACATGTCAAATGTACGTTTTAACTTACATTTTTTTTACAATCAAGAACATTTATTATATTCATTACCCAAAAGATACCATTACATTAATTAGCACTTACATGTTACAATACATTATTAAATTATAATTTATTATTACAATAAAGAGCATTCATTATATTTATTACCCAAATTATACCATTACATTAATTAGCACTTACATGTTACTATACATTATTAACTTACAATTCTAGGTTAGAATAAAATAACCTTATTAAGTCAAATTGGATTACTAAATTTCAATTAATCTTCATATTATAAATTAGATTCCAAAAATTACATTTCCAACCATTTATTTCTTATAAAAAATTCAACACATGTAAATAAATGTATAAAAAAATTTAGCAATCATTACATTAAAATTGTAGTTGAAATCCTTATATTAAAATCCAAAATACTTAATAATTTTTAGAAAACTATTTTAAAACCAATCACGGAGTCTGTATAAAATTTTCAAACCTAGGGTCAAGTAAATACGGATTTATGTCATTTCAATCTGAACTTATTAAATTTCCGGGTTTATATCATTTCAAACCCGCAATCCCAAGTCATATAAAAATTGCTCAGGCCTATCATTTCAACCCATAACAATTTTTTCCTTAATCTAAAGACAGTTCGGGTATGTATCATTTCAACCCATAGTGAAGGAACTTGCAGTGTGAGAACAGAATATGAAGTAAACAGAACAACATACAACATATCATGGCATATGATCATAACAGGTATAATAACATATGAAATAACATAATATAAACATAAGTGGAATTTCTAACTTTCATATACATATCAATACAATTCAATTGTCATCAATTCACCAAAATATAAATATGTAGTCAAGCGTGATTACTCACCTTCTTTAGCTAGAGAAAAGGATTCCAAACAAACACAACAACTACGAATAAGCACGAAAATCACGAACAAGTTTGAGTGGGAGGAGAATCCAAATCCAAAGCTTAGAAAAATAAAAAAATACAAATGTAAACAAATAAATTCACATAGAAAAATAAAAGTAGAAAATTATAATTTGTAAACACATGAAATGGCTAGCCAAAAGGCTCATAGGCTCGGCCTAGAGGGGTTGTTTGATTTTGGCTACGATAGCTTAGGGTTAAGGTTTGGGAAGGTCATGGCTAGGGTTTGGAAATTGGGGAGGTGGATGGTGATGATGGCCGAATTAGTTGAAGGGGAAAGGGGGAAAAAGGAAGGGGAGCAGGTGGTTCGGCCTAGGTGTGGTTTGGCTAGGGTTTGGTGGTTGCAAGGTGATGGTTTTGGAGAGGGGAAGGTCGGTTTTGGTTGGAGAAAGAGGAGGTGGAGGTGGTGACAAGCATGGTCGAAATATAGGAGGAGGAAGGAGAAAAATTTAGAGAAAATATTTAGAGAAAATATTTAGAGAAAATTTTGAGAAAGAGGAAGAAGAACTTACTGAATATTTTTTTGAGCAGGAGATGAGAATGAGAAAGAGGAGTCAGGAAAAAAATTTGTACTTAAAAGTTTCTCAACTGATGACTGTTCATTTCTAATGACAATTCAAGAGACTTTTTGAATACCCTAGCCCATTAGTCTAAGCCCAATAACAAAAAGAAAATAAAACATTAAAACAATTGCATGTAATACGCTGAAAACTGCAAATTTTGAGAAATAAAAATTAGAATTTTATGAAACAAAAAGCAGGGAAAAGGTTAGAATTAAATCAAGCTTTATAAAAAAAGAGTAAAATTTCAAATTTCAAATTTAAAAATTTTAACAGGAAGTCAAACTTTGACCAAAGTTGACCAAAATTTGAATTTTCAGATTTGGAAGAATAATTTACATCAAAATTCAAAATTATGCATTAAAATTCCAAATTTATCAATTTTAAAATAATTAAATTTAAAGTTTTTCAATTGAAATTCCAATTAAAATATTACAGAAATTACGGGTTGTTACAGGCCTTCTGCAAGAGACATTGGCATTACAAACAAATATTACATTTCGCATACCCAACTTGCCACCTTATTCAAAAGAACATTTCGATGGGATCAAAAGGGATGATTCCGCAATAGAAGATTAGATCATCGGATGCAAGGCAACACCAATTAAGCATTTAGAAGTGCCGCTTACCTTCAGAAAGATCCTTTCAACGGAGTCAAAAGGCGCCCTTCCGCATCAAACAAGCTTTCTTGCTAAACTAATGAAGTAATAGATCGAAGCTGTGGGTGCCGCATTCTTGCCTTCCGATAGAGATAAGGGCATTCACATGTGTTCAGAGAGCTTAAGCCAACCTTCCGACATAGCCAAAAGGCCTCCGTTTCACACAAGGCAAGAAGGATTCAAGCGAAACCTACCTTACGACACGGTCTCCATGAACCCAGTGGAAGGTGCCAACCCGCACCTATAAATAAGACCCAAGGGGTCAATTTTTGGGATCCGAATTATAGTTTTCAAAATCACTACTGTTTTGAGAGCTTGTAACCCCGATTTCTAAATAAATTTGTGGTTATTTCCAACAAGTGTTACTATGTATTACTTCAAATCATAATAAAAAATTACATGTTTGAGATTTATGTTTTCACATCTTTATACACTTCAAGTTGATATAATCAAATACCGATCCTCTTTTTACATTTCTTTGGTTCGAAAGGCTCATGATAACCTTTCTATTGGGTTTAGTTTCCCTTCAAAACCCATTCTGATAGGGTATCCCCTTTAAGATCTGACCAGGAGTTCACTTAAGATCTGATCTACGAAATCAAAACCATCTAAGCCCTTCCGAAAAGACTAAAACCAACATCTCCTTTAAGAAATTTCTACGGGTTTAACATCTTGGGTTCAACTTATAGACATGGAACAGGTGGCCAAACGACCTATGATTGAGCTGAAAATTGGTATGCACATACTAGAAAACTTCGTCTTTTGAATAAAAAAAGAATCAATGAATTCCGATTGGAAATGAAAAAGTTACGTTGTCTCAAACATGGACTCAGGCCATGTTTGCAGCAACTCAGAAAATAATATGTGAACAGGCAAAAATCTGGGTTCGTATTGATTTTGCAGCAATATTTATAGGTAAAAAATGAAAGAGTTTTGCTATGAAATTTTGCACACTTATACTACAATACATGAACTAAAGAAAATCCGACAGCATTTCATTGCCGGAATCGAAAGATACAAGCATTCAAAGAAAGCAATATTAAACATATTTCAAACTGAGATAAATCAACTACAGAAATTCATATAGAGACTAAACTATCCGCTGTTTTTCAATATGAAATGCTATTGATATGAAATCTTATATGGTTTTCTATCATCTTGAGTTTAGAGTGAGAAATTTTAAATTGATTTAAAATTTGAAATTTTTCCAAACCATTTTAATCTCAAACTACATTTTCAAACAAGCATTCTGCTAAATCATTTATTAAATGATTTTCTTTTTCCCCGAAAAGCTAGGACATACAAAATTATGATCAACTTAATGTAATCATCATAAAAAAAAATTCTGCTTAATGATGTGTTTTTTATGATGATTAGATAAAGTTGATCATAATTTTGTATGTGTTAGCTTTCCGGGGAAAAAGAAAATCATTTAATAAACGATTTAGCAGAAAGCTTGTTTGAAAATGTAGTTTGAGATTAAAACAGTTTTGGAAAATTTCAAATTTTTTAATTTAAACTCATTACCCTTTATTTAGAGTGAATAAAATTTTAAATTTTTTTGAACTATTGCAAACATTGCTTGAGTCCATGTTTGAGACAGCATAACTTTTTCATTTCAAGTCGGAATTCATTGATTCTTTTTTTTTGAAAGCTGAAGTTTTGTAGTATGTGCATACCAATTTTTAGCTCAATATGAGGTCGTTTAGTCCTCTACCCAGGCCTGAAAACCTTATTGGATTCAACTTACAGGCCTGAAACCCCCTATCGTAAGAATGCTCCACTGGCTCTAACCTTTCGGCGAGGTCGAAACCTTGGATCTTCATAAAGATTATACTACGGATCCGAAACCTTCTACTACCATTGGAGTTCTACTAGTTCTTATTAAGTCTTTTGGCATGGTCATAATTTGCAACCATTGATCAAGGATCTGCCTAATCTACATTCTCCAAACCCCTTTTGGTGGGATTAACATCTAAAACATATCCGGATTGGTTCTACAAGGAAGTGCTTGGACCTTTCGAATGGGGCGGAAACCCTATGCATATTCCTTTCAACAAAAACTTTATACTATTTTTGCTAGGATCTTGACCAACCATTTTCCCTTTTCACCTTTCGATAAGGCCTAAATCTACAGAATTAAAACTCTCTATTCCTAGTACTAAGAGTCCATCAAGTCTCACAAGGAATCTGTTTGAGATCGTTTAACATCATGTCCTTCAACAAGGATACTTTGGGGTGTTGACCATAAATTTGGTTAACATTTTGGCGCTAGAAGGAGGGCTTGAACCTCTGACCTTATTGGATTCCACACCTACTTTTCTACTTGGTTAATCTCTTAAGACTCATCAAATTCTCTTTTTGGATAAGAAAGGATCTATTTTGGATAAAAGACTTGCAATCCTTCTAACTGCATTTAAAGGATATAGAATGGATACAAGTTCGAAACAAGAGAAATTTTTGCAATGAAAAATTAGTTCAACGGGCCACGGAACTTCTAGAAGTAAAGTCTAATCATCAAATTGATTATAACCCACACTTACATGAAGAGCAAACCCTTTGGCTTCAAGCTCTATAGGTCATTAAGAGGAAAAGATAGATTATACCCTATGACCCTTTAAAATGGAGTATCAACCCATTCCATTTGCGATCAACCTCAATCTTTGCTCTTGAAAAGGAGAATTCAAGGAAGGAGAACCTATTTCTACAAATGAGAAGGACCATTCACTCTTATTCCCATGGGAATATCTTTGAAAAGGAAATGATAAAGGATTATGACAGTTTCACACATAAATGGAGTAAGATTATAAATGAGGCTTACCATTCAAGGGAAAACCATGAACGCAAAGAAAAATCCACAACCGAAGAACTAAGGATAATAAAGGAATTACCAAGTGGAAGTATAAAGATTACGAAGAAATTTTTGACTGGATCCCAAAGATTGAAAGAAAGGATATTGAAAGAGGATCAACAGATAATGAAAAAGGAACCTACTCCTAGAGAAAATTACTTCAACCAAGCCATAAAAGAATTAGATGCCAATCAAAGCGATCTAAAAGATCAAGACTTCTTAGAGAATATAATCTTACTACCTCAATCGAAGACATCTATATCCGAACCAAAGAAGAACTGAATTATTGGCCCTCTCAGAAAATGAAGCCAGGATTTGAAAGGAAACTTAAGGGATTATATTGCAACTTTCATCTGATAAACGGACATATGATACAAATCAATGTGTGGTACTTGAAAAGATGATCATACACTTCCTAAGACAAGGAAAACTTAAACAAATTGTAAAGGATTGAACAAGTTATGGAATAAAAATTCTATTCTCAAAATAAGAGAAGTCTGCATGGTCGAGAGTAAAATTCTCCTTAAACTTGGACTACCTAAAATGGTATGCTACTAATGATGGTAGAAAGCCCTTGGTCACACCAAGATGGCCAGATTAAGGCACTTCTTCGAAGGGGAGCGTAAGCCTTTAGCCGCGCCAAAGTGAGAAATGGCCAGGTTAAAGCAGCATAAGCCCTTATCCGCGTCACACTATGGCCAGGATAAGACGCCTCCTGGAGGAAGGACGGGTAATCCCTTTGTCCCGCCATGCTATGGCCTGGCCAAGGTACCAAACAAGCCCTTAGCCATGTCACGCTTTGGCTAGGTTAATGCGCCTCTTGGAGGGAGGTCGGGTAAGTCCTCGGGCCTTGCTTGAGAATAAGCTAGCCGAGTGTTAACGTAAAAATCAAACGCTAACACCCCGGTGTGAGTATTAGTAAAGTGAAAGCACCACCCGTTGGTAGGGGAACTAGAAATAAGCAGAGAATAGCAGAAAAGTAAAGAGACAACAGTTTTATAGTGGTTCGGCTCAAAATGAAGCCTACGTCCACTTAATCTTCTTTATTACAAGTTCGATTACAAGCTTTACAAGAATTCCTTCGATTACTCAACAATCGATACAAATAATCAACACTTCAATGCAAAAGAGATTCTCGAATCCATCTTGAATGTAGTTGATCTTCCTTTAGGTAGTTTGGAATGTTTTTGATAGTAGAGGTGTTGTAGAAGTCGTGAATGCAGCAGAGTTTCAGCGCTTCCAAGTCTGGAAAAAAGTCCCCCTCGAATATGGAGTAGGCGGGGTATTTATACGGAAGATCTGGAGGTTAGGTCGTAGGTCGCTAGCGACTTAGGGGTTAGGTTGTAGGTCGTGAGCGACCTAAGGGTCATCCCAAGTCAGCTTAAGTCATTGGCGACTTAGTGGAGCCATTAGGGGTGAGATACTCGATGTGATCGACCTAAGGTTGTATCTACAGAAGTTATCTCGGTCGGATTAGGTCGTGAGCGACTTAATAGAAGAGGTAAGTTGTGTGGCTTTACTCCAGAGCGTGTTAAATCGTTCCTGTTTCCTGAATGCTAGGTCGCTAGGTAGCTAACTCGTTAGGTCGCTAACTCTTTAGGTCGCTAGGTCGTTAGGTCGCTAACTCGTTAGGTCACTAGGTCACTAACTCGTTAGGTCGCTAACTTGTTAGGTCGCAGCCTTCTTATCTCACTTGGTCGCTGAGCCGGTGAGTCTCTTAGCTCGCTAGGTTGTAAGGTCGTTGAGGCCTTGAGTTACTTAAGTCGCTTGAGTTCGCTAAGTGCTAGGTCGTTGAAAAAGTAGTGTTAACACTTGCCCCTCGAAGTATATGCCTAGGGACTAGGTCGTGTGCTTCGACACTTTTTGACTCGTGCCATCTGAGTCGCTAAGTCGCGAGTCGCTCGAGTTGTTAGGTCGTAAGCCGCTTAAGTTGTTAGGTCGTTTTAGGCCGATTCGAATTCCACCTTTCCCGCCTATAAGTTGCTCAGCTTCTCCTTCCTTCTCCCCACTTGCTCTATTATCTGAAACCACCATTGACATTTTTTCCAAGCTTTCGAAGACAAATTCCAACCTTCTCGTTGTCGATCATCCCTCTGTCCAACTACGTAAGTAATTCTGGCCATCGTTCTCCTACATCCATCGTCCAATCGTCGATTTTCACTTTTTGGATTCAATTTGCTTTTCTCTTACTGCACTTAATTGAGAATCATGTTTCGACCAATTGGTGACCGTTGTCGATCACGCCGTGGCTGGCGATTCATGATAAAACAACAATATTGAATTTGTGGCGAATCGGAGACGATGTTAATGGCTTTTAGGGTGATTTGGTGGTATTGGAGGGACGAGGGGTTTTTGTTGTGAAGGCGCCAACAAGTTATCAGGTTATCGGGTTATCGGGCTATTGGGTTTGTGAGTTAGGCCGCCCGAGGAGGATTGAGCGAGTTAGGGAGTTGGTGAATTGATGTATTGGGAAGTAGTAAACGGGATAAGGTATTAGGCGAGTTAAAGATTTGAGGAGGAGCGACTTACGGCTTAAACACGAATCACACGACATAACTCAGCAAACGGTTTAAGGAACCAGCATGACTTAACCGAGCAAACGACTTAACCGAGCAAACGACTTAACCGAGCAAACGACTTAACTAAGCAAACGACTTACGACTGAGCAAACGACTTAACTGAGCAAACGACTTAAAACTGAGCGACTTAAAGAATCTGAACTACTTAAGTACTTGCGACTTAAGAAGTGTAGCATATTTCTTCGGACGAGATAACTTTCCTTACGACCTGTCTTTGGATCGCACTATGATCTGGGCGACTTAACTTCTTGTGACATAACTTTTAGGTCGCGGGTGTACTTGGACGAGTTAACACTTAAACAAATTTACTCTGTCTTGGCTTAAAGCCTTATGCCTTAACTTGTAGTGTAGTTTTAACTCATAGGAACAAAACTGATAAACTCCAGAATTTGAGCAGAATGACTTAGGGGATCCCGACCTATGCTAGGTCGTTTGAACTTGATCTGGATGACCTAAGTAAGCTCGAGCCAGTCTTAAGTCGTTCCTGCGACTTAAGGACTTTGAACACTTGCAGAGTTTTCACAGAACTTGACTGAACTGCTAATTTAAACTGCTTGAACTTAAACTTTTTTCACAGATTGCATTGACTTGACTGCTAATAACCTGTTAAATTCAACATTTGCAGAAAACTGGGACGAATATACTCGTCATTGACTGCCCACATCGAATGATGGATTAAATCAAGAGACAATATTCTACTTAAGTAAGATAAACTGAATTCAATCGGGTGTGAAATGCTGCAAATTAACTAACTTGAATGAAGTGTCAACGCAAAATTCTCACAGTTAGAACTGCTTACTATCTGCATTGACACTACTCTCAGTTTTAATTTAATTACAAGTCTTGAATTTTCCTGAATTGACGTATGCCAACCAGTATTGTTGTTTTTATGTACTTGTTATTTTATTAGCTTCGCACAACACTTCACACGCTTTTAGGAAACGTGCACCTTCATATTTGAAGGTCCAGTTCCTTGTGTAGAATGACTTCTCAACAAGAAGAGATAGTAGGGCAAGCTGGAGAAGTCTTCCCAATAGTTAATCCCTTGGATGATCCCCCGGAAAGAACTTCAACCAGTCTGAATCAACGAGTGTTCAGTCAATTATGTGTTCAGTTCGGCATTGTTGAATCGGACGCTTTGCTTCCTGGGGTGAACGATACTGCTGACAGGCCACCCCTTGGTTTTATCGCAGTTAATCGTCAGATGTGCTCAAGTGGAGCTATTCCTCCCTTTAATGATTTTCTTCGACAGCTCCTTCTCCGATTAACTATCTCTCCTTTCCAATTGCATCCCTATGGCTACGCCATCTTGATGGGACTGTGTGTACTGTTTAGGAGGACACTTGACCGTCTTCCGAGCTTTGAAGAGATTTGTTATTTGTGCACATTTGTGAAGAATAAAGATCATCCTTCTATTGTACTTGTGGGGAGTTCCAGGAACCATAAACTAATTGCTGATCTTCCTGAAAGCGCCCACGGTTTTTTGAATCAATTTTTCTTTGTCCGCTGTCCCCCGGGATTCTACGCCATTTGGAGAATAGGAAGTAAGCTTGTCTAGTTCTGTTGAAAGGCTAAGTGTTGTTGCCATCGAAGAGAGGAGTATCAAATATCTTTTGAAAGATGAATTTTTACATCAACTTGGCCTTTTACATTCTTCCCGATCCCTTCAACTTCGCGATGCCCCCGCTTCTCAATCGGAAACATCTGATGCCCCAGCTCCCGCAAAAGAACTTGCGTTGAAAGAACTAGTTACATAAGCTTCATTGGTAAAATGCTCCGGTTTTGCTGAGGGTGCAGAATTTTCTGGCAAGTCTAAACTTCTTCCGGTTATCGAAGAAGAGGAACTCCCTCAATGTCCCGGGCAGACCGCCACAGAAGTTGACGAGGGGACGGAGAAAGAAAGTTCAGCCATAAAAAGTACTGAACATGCTGAAGGAGGAGCTGCTGGTGTGACTCACTCAGTTGGGCATAATGGTGACGACATTTTCGTGGAGTTAAGCGATTTTATGGTGACTACTCAAGAGCTTTTTAAAGATGACATCACCGCTCCTAAGCTTGTCTCTCCATCGGTTGAAGCAACATCTGTTCTACGACAACTTCCGTCGACCCAGGAGTTGACCCCTATTGTAAAAGCCGACGTCATTCCTAGGCTGAAGAGTGGTTTGTAGCTTGACGCGCGTAGTTTGGACGCCACACACACTTAGGATTTTTAGCAGTTACTCGCACTTAACTTTCTTTTTCTGGAGATTTCTAAATTACATCTCTTTTTCATTTTCAGATTCTCCAATGGGACGAAGTGGTTCGTACTATGATGATTTTATGCACTACGGAAAGCGTGACTACTACTATGATCCCAGGCGCCATATCTCTGCTCCCAAGGAAACTGATGAGGAAGGAGCGGCTAGAAAAGCTCGAGAGAGGCAGTCTTACGAGGAGCGATATAGAAGACAAGATGAACGCCATGACTCCTCTCAAAGAGATGATGATTCTCATAAAAGAAAATCTCACGATGACAAAGGGAAGAGTCATGTTGGTGAAGATTCAAACAAGCAGGCCAAGCTTAGCGACAGGCCTGCGTCTGTAATGTCTAAAAAGCCCGCTGCTCCCCTCTCTTCAGAAACCCCTTCCAGCTCTCCTGCCCTCAAAAGAACTGATATTCAGACGATCCTCAACAGGCCATCATATCAAGTTGAAAATGCTCCGACTGCTCTTCAAAGTCGATTTCCACACTAGTGCTTAAAAGGAGTGCGTTTTGATCTTGATTTGGTTCCCATCGACAAACAAGCTAAGTTGAGAAATCTTGACGCCGTTAAACACGATATTGAGAGAAAGTCTGGATGGCAAAAACTTGTCGATGAGCTTCAAAGAATCAACCGCCTAAATCTTGAGGCTATGCTAACGATGGTAAACGACAAGTCGGAGTGGAAGAAAGTTCTTGAGCAACATGATGCAGAAATGAAGAGCATCGCCGATGATAATGGGAGACTTGAGTCTGAAGTTAAGAAACTCAAGGAAGACCTTGCTACCTCTTCCGCTTCTCATTCTCAAAAGGAAGAGGTTTTTCAAAAGCAAGTGAGAGATGCACATGCTGGCCAGAGAGATGCCGAGATGAAACTTGAGGCAGAGCAGCATGTTATTGAAAAGTACCGCAAGGATACAGTTCAACTGCGGGAAAAAGTTAACTCCCAAGATCTTGAGATTGCAAAGTTAAAAGCTCAACTTTCAAAAGTAGAAAAGGAGCGCGATGATGCCATGGCTGGAAAAGCTGCTGTTGAGGAATCGCATGAAACCCCCAAGGCCACCATCAGCTCCACTCTTTTTGAGTTTTACGTTCTCAGTGTCTTAGGGAAAGGCATCCTCTCTTTCTTGGGCCCGAAGTATGAGATCACATTGGCTGAAGTGTGGGAGGCAGTAATTGAAATGTATAAAGATGCTGGCTATGTGGAGGGGGATCTAGAAGCTTGTTACTTGGACGACGAGGGTCGTGCTACCCTTGCTAGAGGGAAAGAACAACTTGCTAGGGAGCGAGCCGAAGCAGCAGGAGGAGCGCATCTGGAGAAGGCGCCTTTAGCCGACCCCAGTCGTCCTACGGCTTCGGTCGACCTTGATACCATTGGCTCTAGCTCTCATTCTCCACCTCCTGCAAAAGTCGAGATCCAAACTAAAACTGCTCACGTTGAAGAAGAGGCCCAAGAAAGTACTAAAGCCCAGGATTATGAAATCGAAGTGATCAAACCAAGCTCTCCATGTAACTTCAATTCCGATCTGGCTTAAGTGGACTGCTCGTTTGCTTCACCTGAGCTTGATGAACTTTTTGCCTATTAGTTAAGCCTTGATGTGCCACCATCTCCTCTCTTTGCGGGAGATACTGATGTTTTTAACTTTTCTTCTTCTGTAGCAAAAACAACAAGTGCTGTACCAGCTTCGCCTCCCCTATCTGCTGCTCCTTTTCCTCTTCAAGTTACTCCTCCTTCTGCTTCTCAACCGGGGTCGCAAGAATAAAAAATAGAAGCTCTCCAAGACTTGGATGATCCGACCGCTTCGCAAGAGCAGAAGGCAGAAGAACTTGAGGAGGGCGAGAGGTCCCCGGAGAAATCTTATGCTGACGACACAAAGTTATCTGAACTTATTACTCCGGGCAGCGAATCTTCTTCAAAAAAGAAGGGGAAGCGCGTGATTTCAAATAAAAAGAAAGACACTCCTGCTGATGATGAAAAAGCAGAAGAAGAGCCAGTTGCACCTCTTTCTCCTTCTTCCGCGACTCGTCCGAGCCGGCCTGCGAAGTTAGTCATTAAACCAGGTGCAGGCTCCAAATGCGGCGGGAGGAAGAATAAATGAGTTTGGTTCTATCTTTCTTGTTTTGTTATTTTGCTTTTTATTTAAAGACTTGTATCGACTGGGGATTGTGCGGGTACCGGCCCCCGCTTATTGAAACCTGTGCATGTGTAAACAATTTTATAGTATGGAATAAAATGGCTATTTTTACTTGTACAATTTCTTCTCAGTATTTGTGAATGCATTTATTCCTCGTTTTTGCACAAATTTCTTTACTTTCTTTGTATAATATTGACATGAGCTCGTGGTATGTTGCTTGAGCGTTATTTTCATTAATGTAGCTGTATTATATTGCCTCCATACCACAGCTTATTGCAATTCATTTCCTTTTTGAAAAGGCTTGTATTCTCGACTTGGAGAATAATTCTTCCATTTTGAGGAAATATTATTCTGCTTTATCGGAATGTGCCTTGTATTGGAGAAGTTTTCTTCTTTTTCTTTCCTTTTTAGAAAGAGTTAACACACTTCAACTTTCAGAGATGGTCACTTTTATTTTCTGAGAAGTGGATTACTCTTTGTAGTGAAGCGGGTTTCTGAAGAAAACTTTTATTTTTTTTTGACGTGCCTCTTTAGAGGGCTTTGTTTAGCATTTCACCATTGAGGGTAGGAATGTGCCTCTGAAGAAGGCTTGTGCCTCCAAGGGGGCTTTTTTGTTGTGCCTCGGGAGAGGGCTTTTTTGTTGTGCCTTGGGAGAGGGCTCCTCCGAAGAGTTATGCCTTCGAAGAGGGCTTGTGCCTCCGAAGAGGGCTTTTGCCTCGTTAAAGGTCTTTTGCCTTCGAAGAGGACTCCTCCGTAGAGTTGTGCCTCCGAAGAGGGCTTGTGCCTCCGAAGAGGGCTTTTGCCTCGTTAAAGGTCTTTTGCCTCCGAAGAGGACTCCTCCGTAGAGTTGTGCCTCCGAAGAGGGCTTGTGCCTCCGAAGAGGGCTTTTGCCTCGTTAAAGGTCTTTTGCCTCCGTAGAGGACTCCTCCGTAGAGTTGTGCCTTCGAAGAGAGCTTGTGCCTCCGAAGAGGGCTTTTGCCTCGTTAGAGGTCTTTTGCCTCCGAAGAGGACTCCTCCGAAGAGTTGTGCCTCCGAAGAGGGCTTTTGGTTTTGCCTGAAAGTTATTTCTCATAGTTAAATGGATCCACAGGGCGGACGCAAGCTGCTTAATTGGATGTTTGTTTGCACAGACAATCATAATTAAGCAGCAAGGGCCCGGTGCCTTCCTTTGGGAAGGTGCCCCTCCGGTGGTTCCATTAACTTATTGTTTGAGAAAAACATTTCATTTTACAGCGTGCCTCGTTGGAGGGCTTTATTTTGCATTTCAACTTTTTTGGGGAAGGTCGTTCCCATGAGAGTAGAAGAGTGCCTCTGAAGAGGGCTTTATTTGTTTGCCTGAAAGTTATTTCCCACAGTCAAATGGATCCACGGGGCGGACGCAAGCTACTTAATTGGATGTTCGTGCACAAACGATCGCAATTAACTAGCAAGGGCTTGGTGTCTTCCTTTGGAAAGGTGCCCCTCCGGTGATTCCATTAACCTTATTGGTTGAGAAAAACATTTAATTTTACAGCGTGCCTCGTTGGAGGGCTTTAAATTGTGCCTCCGGAGAGGGCTTTGAGTTGTTTGCCAGGAAGGTTGCGTCTCACAGTTAAGTGGTTCCACGGAGCGGACGCAAGCCACCTAAGTGGATGTTTGTTTGCACAAACGATCACAATTAAGCAACAAGGGCCCGGTGCCTTCACTTTGGGAAGGTGCCCCTTTGGTGGTTCCACCAAACTTTTTGGTTGAGAGACAAGATTCCGTTTTGGCTGTTTTTTGTTTGCTTGACATTATCTTTTCATCATCTGTTCCTCAGCGATCCCTTGTTATCACTTTTGAATACATGTTCCTTCCTTTTGCAGGTTGTTTGATTCTTCCAGAGAAGTACACTTCTTTGTTAAGTGAATCCACGGGGCAGACTCAAACTACTTAATCGGATGTTTGTTTGCACAAACGATATCAATCAACTAGCAAGGGCCTGGAACCTTCACTTTGGGAAGGTGCCCCTTCGATGGAATTTCCAACTGTTTGTGAGAAGTTCTTCTTTTGCAGGGATTGAATCTGGAATTTTTGTGGTTTGACATTTATTTATTGAGTGATTTATGGAATCGCTTGGGTTTGTGACGTGTTGAATATGTATGCTTTGCTTTGATTTCCTGCATTATTAAATCGACATTTTAGCAACATATTTAAGATATTTGCAGATCGAAATGATACAGGTATTTTAAAGTAGTAAAAGACACAAGATTTATAGTGGTTCGGCCAAGAATTGGGCCTACGTCCACTTTATAGTTCTTATTGCTGAGTCACACTGATTTTACAATGGCTTACAATACAAGCATGATACATCCAGAATTATTTTACAAATTTAAGCATATCTTTTAAGTAAAATATGGACGCAAGTGGTTGCTGTTCCAGGCTCTCGGGATTGGATCTCCTTCGACAGTTGTGAGTTTGAAGGTGCCATCAAGAAGTTTTTTGCCTATGACATACGGCACTTCCCAGTTTGGCCCAAACACTCCTGTTGCTGTCATGATCCTTTTCAAGACTAAATCCCCAATTTCAAAGCTGCGTTGACGAACTTTAGAATTAAAGTGCCTGGCTATCCTTTGCTGTCGAGCTACAACTCTGAGTTCAGCTTCTTTCCTTCTTTCATCAAGTAAGTCAAGTGCTTCAAGTTGCAGCTTTTCATTTTCAGCTTGGTTGAAGTGAATTCTCCTGTGGGAGGTAACCTCTATTTCCACGGGAATCATTGCTTCTGATCCATATGCTAATGAGAAAGGAGTGTGACCAGTCGCAGTTTTGTGGGTAGTCCTATATGCCCATAGTGCTAGTGGCAGCTTATCAACCCAACCACCTTTTGCTTTTTCCAGTTGCTTTTTAATGGTTGATTTGATGATTTTATTTACTGCTTCCACTTGTCTATTTGCCTGCGGATGAGCCACTGCTGAG
The DNA here is from genome assembly GCA_030737815.1 of Allium fistulosum. Classification (NCBI taxonomy): domain Eukaryota; kingdom Viridiplantae; phylum Streptophyta; class Magnoliopsida; order Asparagales; family Amaryllidaceae; genus Allium; species Allium fistulosum. Next base: position 412,008,849 of record CM060907.1, on the reverse strand, counting down.
AAGCTTTTTCGGATCTTGAATCGCTTGCAAAATTCCTAGAATTCTTCGCTTTCGAATTGGGTACCATTGTCTATTATTATCTTCTGAGGCACACCATACCTGCAAATGATATTTTTAGTTACAAAATTTATCATCTTTTTAGAGGTAATAGTAGCTAATGGTTTAGCTTCAGCCCATTTATTGAAATAATCAACAGCAACAATGGCATATTTAATTCCGGATCTGGCAATCGGCATAGGCCCAATGAGATCTATTCCCCAAATGGCGAATGGCCATGGACTGACCATCTGTGTTATCACGGTGGAAGGTGCTCTTGGGATTTTTGCAAATCTCTGGCATCTGTCACACTTTCGGGAATAGCTAGCAGCATCTCGGTTAATATTCGGCCAAAAATACCCATAACGGAGAACTTTCTTTGCAAGAGTTTGGCCACCTGAATGGTCCCCACATTCTCCTCCGTTCACTTCAGCCAAAATTGTATTAGCCTCTTCTTTGGTTACACATCGGAGTAATGGCATCGAGAATCCTCATATGTACAAATGATCGCCTTGAATTACATATCTCGGGGCTTTTCTTAACAGCTTTTGGTGTTCTTTTGAGTTCTCTGGTAAGGAGCCGTTGAGTAGATATTCCTTGATAGGGGTTATCCATGACTCCTGTTCTTGATATACAGTAATGATCCAGTCAATATCCATCTCATCAATACTCGGAGCTGTTGAGACTTCTACAGGGACTAATCCCAATAATTGAGCTTCGCCAGAGCTTGAGTACTTTGCGAGAGAATCTGCCTTCATGTTCTCTTCCCGGGGGATATGGTTTATTGTATAATGATCAAAATCATCGAGAAGCTCACAGGCTTTTGATAAGTAAGCAGGCAGATTTCCTCCTTTAGTTTGAAACTCTTTCTTGACTTGGCATACAATTAGTTGGGAATCACTGAAGATCTGCAATACTTTGATGCTCAGTTCTTTAGCAATCCTCAAACCGGCAATAAGAGCTTCGTATTCGGCTTCATTATTTGTCGAAGGAAATTCTAATCTCAATGCATAACACAATGACCGCCCTTCGGGGGTTTCAAGCACAACCCCAGCTCCGGAACAATAGTCATTTCATGCACCATCAACGTATAATTTCCATCGGATCGAAATGTCTTCAGTTACCTCTTCCTCACTGCCACCTTTATCTGTTCATTCTGCAATGAAATCTGCTAAAGCTTGTCCATTGATTGCTCTTCGGGGATGATAGGTGATATCGTATTGACTGAGTTCAATATTCCACTTCAGAAGACGACCCAAAGTTTCAAGGCGGAATAGGACTTGCTTTAGAGGTTGATCAGTGAGGACTTTAATAGGATGAGCCTGGAAGTATGGCCTCAACTTTCTGGACGCGATCAATAGACAATAGGCGAGCTTTTCTAACTTTGAATAATTCATCTCTGCCCCAGTAAACCTTTTGCTGATGTAATAAACTGGACGCTGAACTTTTGCGTCTTCTCGTATCAGCGCTGCACTGAGAGCATGAGATGAAACTGCAAATTATATGAATAGATCTTCACCATTGTTGGGCTTAGAAAGTACTGGAGGCATTTCCATATGATGAATCATCTCATCAAAAGCTTTTTGACACTTAGGAGTCCATTCGAAATTCTTCTTTCCTTTCTTCAGAGCATCAAAGAAGGGAATGCATTTATCTGTGGCTTTGGAAATAAATCGACTCAAAGCAGCGACTTTCCCATTGAGGCTTTGCAATTCCTTCTTTGTTCTAGGAGGTTTGACTTCCCTTAAGGCAGTGATCTGAGCAGGATTAGCTTCAATGCCCCTAGCACTCACAATGAAACCTAAGAATTTTCTGGACTCAACCCCGAATGAACATTTCAGAGGATTCAGCTTCTTCCCATACTTTCGGAGGATTGTGAATATTTTCGCCAGATGATCCATGTGGTCTACTGCCTTCTTTGATTTCACTAACATATCATCAACATACACTTCCATAGTCTTGCCAATTTGAGGCTTGAACATGGCATTAACGAGTCTCTGATAAGTTGCCCCCGCATTCTTTAGTCCGAAAGGCATGACTTTATAGCAGTAAAGACCAACATCAGTAATGAAGCTTGTGTCCTCCTGATATGGCTCATGCATCATGATTTGATTGTATCCTGAGTAAGCATCCATAAAAGACAACAATTCGTGCTCGTTTGTTCCATCTACCAATTGATCGATTATGGGCAACGGGAAACAGTCTTTGGGACATGCTTTGTTCAAGTCTGAAAAGTCGATACATACTCTCCACTTTCCATTTGCTTTTTTAACCAACAACGGATTAGAAACCCAATTTGGATAAGTGGATTCTCTGATGAAGCCATTTTCCATGAGCCGATCTACTTCTTCTTTCAATGTTGTTGACCTTTCAGGACCCTGGGTTCTTCTTTTCTGCTTTACGGGTGTGAACTTCGGATCAATATTTAAAGCATGTACTGCGATTTCTGGAGATATTCCACACATGTCAGCATGACTCCAAACGAATACATCCAGGTTTGCTTTCAAGAATGATATTAGCATATTCTGAACTATCGCACCGAGTTGTGAGCCCACATTTAGAACTTTGTTTGGATCTTTCTGGTCAATAGGTATTGACACCGTTACCTCTACCGGCACCACTCTATTTTCCCCTGCACTGGTCTTTCTGGGATCAATTTCTTTTCGCGCACCACTATGCTCACCAGTGCAGGGTCCACCCCGTAATTGCTACAAGGTGGGTTCTTTGATGCGGAGCGGAGCAGCCGCACCCTTTCCCATCTCTCTCTTCTTTGCCTCCCGCAACTCTATAAGATAACATTCCCGCCCTGCATTCTGGTCCCCCTTCAAAACACCAACGCTGTTATCAGTGGGGAATTTCATAGTTAGGCACCACGGGGCGAGAATAGCTTTGAATGCCGCAAGAGTTGGTCGTCCCAAGAAGGCGTTATAAGCAGAAAATTCATCAACAATAACAAAAGTTTGCTTACGGACCACTTTTCTTTCCCCTCCACCAAGTTCTACAAATAAGTCGACAGTTCAGATGGGCTGTTTTGGTTCCCCAGTGAACCCAACATTTTTTTGCGAAGAAGCTTGAACATCCGCCATCGGAATTTTCATTTGATCAAATGTCTTTTTGAAGAGGATATTACAAGAAGCACCGCAATCAACAATTACTCTTCTCACAATAGCTGGTCCGATACTAGCGGTTATTACCAAAGGATCCATGGTGGGAGCCTCAATTCCCACAGAATCTCTAACTCTGAATATGATGTCATCGTTACAAGTTCTTTGTTGTTTTGAAGGCACGGCTTCTTCCAAGACAAAGACAGTTTCTTCTTTCGGGTCATGTTTCAGAGCATGAGCATACCTCTCCATTTCTCCCCAACTTCTTCCTGCTGGGTGAGGACCCCCTGTGATTACATTGATAACAGGCCTTTCTGATTCCTGCACCACAGCCTTTTCACCTGAGCTAGATTGACGAGCAGGAAGTCGCTGCCCCTGAGTGGATGAGGCCGGATCACCTATGTTTTTCTTGACATACTGTTGCAGTTTATTCTCCCTCAACAGCTCTTCAATCAAGTTTTTTAGATGGCGACATTCGTTGGTGTCATGGCCTGGTTGGTTGTGGAATCGGCAGAACCTTCCATTAGGCACAAAATTTTTCCCAAACTTAATCTTCGGTGGCTCAGGGTACTCGACGACATCTTTGGTTGCGAAGAAGATGTTTTCCGGAGTATTAGTTAGAGGAGTAAAGTCTGAAGGATTAAAGTAACGAGGTTTCTTCATATCTTTCTGTCCTTTCCTACTGTCGTTTTCCCTCTTATGACTGCCAGATTCTTTCTTATTAGAAGCTTGAGCCACATTGTTCTTTTGAATTTCAGCCACAACCACCTTTGCTGGTGCAGGGAGATTCTCCAGACGCATAAATTCGTTAGCCTTCTTATAAAATTTCTCAAGTGAATTTGGTTCCTTCATCTTCAACCATTTTCCAAACTCACTTGTTTTATTGATGACTCGCATCAAGTAAGTTAGAATCATTCGAGGCTCAGCATTATCCACTTCAGCCAAGGCTATGTTGAAGTGGTTCAAGAAAGATTTGATAGATTCCCCAGGAGCTTGTTCAAGGCTGGACAATGACATTATGTCCTTAGCTTTCAAAGCATACAATCTGAATTGGTCCTTGAATTTACGAGTTAAGTCAGAGAATTGATCCACAGATCGAACCGGTAGGTTTGTGAACCAAAGTAGAGCCACTCCCTCCAAATAGACAGGAAAATATCTGCATTTAATATCATCTGTTGCCCTGGCACCTGTCATATGCCAATCATATTTGTACAAGAACTGATTTGGGTCGCTTGTCCCCCGATAGGCTGGGATAGTAGGAGGAACAAACTTCTTTGGAAATTCAACTTTTAGAATTCTTTCGGTAAACGGAGTCTTACTTGGAGCAAATCACCAGTCATTTTCATCTTCATCCCTTTGCATACTTTTATTCATAATTTGACGAACCATTTCTGATAGGTATTCCTCGTCGTTCAAAGGCCTTGCCAGGTAGACGTCAGCCACTTTTTCGGACGTTTGCCGGAACAAACATTCACGAAGAGGTGGCTGCGGCCTTGAACCTCTAACTTGGGGAGGTGCCCCTTCGGCGGTGCCAACTGCCCTTGGAGGAATACTTTTCTCTTGGGAGTCAGGAGCATCTTCAGCAAAGGTTGGTTCATGATTTTCTGGTTGTTGGTTAGCCCCAAGCAGAGCGTTTAACCTGTCCATCATTAAAGCATTTTGAGCTTCCATTTGTTGGTATAACCCAGATATGACATCATCAAGTTCGGCCCTTGTGACCCCAACAGTAGGAGTCGGCTAATTTGGCGCTGGAGATGTGGCAGTCCTGTCATAAGCATTTCCGGATCTCATGGATCTACTCTTTCTTCCAGGAGCCATGATTTCAGATAGACATCTGGTTTTTAAAGAGATTCTTTCAACGAATCTTTGCGAAGCAATGGTGAGAACGCCCCTGAGTTCGATCTTCTCAGTGAAAGCACCAAAAATGTTAACGTAAAAGTCAAACGCTAACACCTCGGTGTGAGTATTAGTAAAGTGAAAGCACCACCCGTTGGAACGGGTACTAGGAGTAAGCAGAGAATAGCAGAAAAGTAAAGAGACAGTAGTTTTATAGTGGTTCGGCTCAAAATGAAGCCTACGTCCACTTTATCTTCTTTATTACAAGTTCGATTACAAGCTTTACAAGAATTCCTTCGATTACTCAACAATCGATACAAATAATCAACACTTCAATGCAAAAGAGATTCTCGAATCCATCTTGAATGTAGTTGATCTTCCTTTAGGTAGATTGGAATGTTTTTGGTAGTAGAGGTGTTGTAGAAGTCGTGAATGCAGCAGAGTTTCGGTGCTTCCAAGTATGGAAAAAATTCCCCTCGAATATGGAGTAGGCGGGGTATTTATAGGGAAGATCTGGAGGTTAGGTCGTAGGTCGCTAGTGACTTAGGGGTTAGGTCGTAGGTCGTGAGCGACCTAAGGGTCATCCCAAGTCAGCTTAAGTCGTTGGCGACTTAGTGGAGCCATTAGGAGTGAGATACTGGATGTGAGCGACCTAAGGTTGTAAGTACAGAAGTTATCTCGATCGGATTAGGTCGTGAGCGACTTAATAGAAGAGGTAGGTCATGTGGCTTTACTTCGGAGCGTGTTAAGGCGTTCCCGTTTCCTGAATTGCTATGTCGCTAGGTCGCTAACTCATTAGGTCGCTAGGTCGCTAACTCGTTAGGTCGCTAGGTCGCTAACTTGTTAGGTTGCAGCCTTCTTATCTCGCTAGGTCGCTGAGCCGGCGAGTCTCTTAGCTCGCTAGGTTGTTAGGTTGTTGAGGACTTGAGTTACTTAAGTCGCTTGAGTCCGCTGAGTGCTAGGTCATTGAAAAAGTAGTGTTAACACCGAGCGCACCGGAAACCTGGATGAAATGTCAGGCGGACTAAGAAAAGTCCTTGCCTAAAATGGACACTGCCAGTAATCTGCACCGCCTAAAATGGCAACCGCTAGGAATCGACACCGCCTAAAATGGCAACTGCTCAAATGAGCAACAAAAGTGGACAAAAGAGTCCATGCCTGAAATAGGCCAAAATAAATGAATAAAGAAACTTGGGCACGAGAAAGAAAAAGCATGCGAGATATCTTCAGAGCCTGAAGATGGCACATTCAACAAAAGAATCAGAAGGAATTCTCTAACTTCTTCTCATGAACATCTGCCATAAATGGTATTCTGGTCTTCTATCATTAATTATTACTGGATATGGTTTTCTGGTGTTCTATTATTAATTACTAGGGATGGTATTCTAGCTTTCTATCATTAACTATTTCCAGAAATGGTATTATGGTCTTCTAATACTTATTGCCAGATTGAATTTCTGGTCTTCTAATACTTATTGCTATATTGAATTTCTGGTCTACTGATGCTTATTGCTAGATTGAATTTCTGGTCTTCTGATATTTTCCGCCAGACCGGATACCTGGTCTTCGATTAACTGCTAATCCCAAATCGGGCATTCTGGACTTCTATTACCAAATATGGTTTCCTAGACTTCTACTATTAATTCCAAATTGAGAATCTTGGTATCCTATTAGCAGATATGGATTTCTGACCTTATCCATTACCGAAGATGGTACTTTGGGCCTCTATTACTTGTTACCGAGAAGGGTATTTCGTTATTCTGATATTCTTTTACTAAAACTGGCACTCTAACATTCCATCACTTATTATCAGAGGATTCCAAAAGATGACTTTCAACTTATCTTCCATCTACTAGTACCCGAATCTGGGTCCGGTGACACCTCATAAAACTCTATCATTAACACTTGAATCTGGGTGAGGAATGAATTTTATAATACTCAATATGTTTGAAGGATGAATTATGGGTAATATTGAAACACCTCAAATACAGGCTATAGACCGAACCATGTAGGTTTCTAGTATAAATGTTTATAGAAGTTAACTGATAAATCTTTTACACTATCTTTTTGGGTTAAGATTCTAACCTTAAATTCGTAACTATTATTTGGACTATGGGTCCTTCAAAGGTTTGCTGATATCAAGAAGATTTGCAAATTTACTTAATCAAGAGAAGTGTCATGAGCTAAGATGGAAAGCTCGAGAGGTTATAAGCCTTCAAGAGACACATCCAAATGAAAAGGCGGATAAGGTGCCAAAAAAGACGACAAAACAGGTAGCATTTGTAACATTGTAAATAATACATTGCATTGCATTATGCTACATAACATTACTAAGGTACGGAAAGATATATCGCATATGCTGAAATTATTGTGGTTCAATTAACTGCTTTTGCAAATCTGTACATACTGCTGGGTTAGTACCAGAAGCTGGGTTCCCAAGTATAAATTCCAAAGACTTACATGATGCCTGGCTATCTTTTAATTTTACTTCCAAGTCATCAATTTTCTCATAAAGCTTGGTCATTTCGAAGTCAAGTTCGATACTAATATCTTTACCAATGGAATTCTTTAGAACATTAATATCTCGGGCCCTTTCCTTGAGTTTTAACTTTAAATTCTCAATTTCTTTAGAGAATTCTTGAATAATATGACTTCGAAAAAGATACTTTCTATTCCCCTTCTTAGCAACAAGATTATTAGAAAGCTTGGAAGTAAAGGAATCCTTGGAAGATTGACTCCGTTCAACCTCCGCTCTTAACCTATCCTTGATCTTTACAAATCTCGAAGTAGGGGCTTCGGAAATTGAAACCACTCCTACTTGAGTCTCCTATATAAATAAACAAAACGGAAAATCAAATTTCTTTATTTCAACAAAAAGAATACATGTTAGAGTGTGTTTCTCATCATCACTTGCAATCATTAACAAGATACAATTCATTATAAATTTTCACATTAAAAGACTGTCCTATTTCGATTCAATTCTTGATACGACTCATCTAATCTTGCCAAGAGAATTGGTGGGAAGTGGCATAGTCGAGTCGAAGGCTGTTTTGATCTACTTAGGAGTGTTAATGGGAGGGCATTTGCTATAATCCCACTCTCTCGGTGGAGGACTATCATGCCTGCAAATTAGTTTGGTATGATAAGTTAGTAACTCCGCTAAAAGTTTATCTCTTTCTTCACCTAAGAAGTGTGGACTATCCTTGATCTTCAGCCGTTGCTAAACCAAAATTAACAACGGCTCAAAGCCGTTGTAAAACTTTATTTTACAACAGCTTTGTGCCGTTGCTACTTTTGGTTTATCAACGGCTGAAAGCCATTGTACAACTTTATTGCACAACTTTGTTTGATCGGTTTTGCAACGGCTCAAAACCGTTACTAGATTTAATATATTTTTTAAATATATTGCCTTTTCTACCCTCCTGCAATAATAGTCATTTCTTTATCATACTCAATACAAACATTTGCTAATTTAACATAATATCAGAAAAGAAAGATCATTAAAGCAAATATTTTTCATAGATTCAACACAAAAACCAAACATAACAAATCTTTTAATTACAATGTTCAACAACAATACATAACAGTACATAGTTCATTAGTAGCAGCAGCAATATTGCAGTATATAGTACATAGTTTGGCAACGCCTTCGTCCAATTGCCTGATCATCATTGCCAATACATTAAAACTGAAATTACAAACAATTTTCCTATCAACATCCCATCTGAAAACTTGTAAATAAATAGCGTACTATGAGTATATATGTCAGATCCGGCAACTACAATATCAAATGATCCTACATACTTATATCTTTTATTTCATAGTGCCAGGAGAGTGCAATGAATTTTGATTCTTGATTATTAACTACATTTAAGGGTTTTTTCTGTAGTTAGAGGTTTGTACTTGTAGTGATTTTCAAAATATAATCACCATTATGAACTTTAATAAGCATGATTATTGCTTAATAGATGTTAGTCATGGTAAGTGGAGAATTTTATATTCAGCCTGTACTCGCCATTATGAACTTCAATATACTGGTTGACTGTTGCAGCAATATTTCCTTTAAGTTTTCATTTCTGATATGATAAAATAATATTGAAGTGACGTTATATCTTCTATTCAATTTAGTACTTAGGGATGTTAACCATCATGTATATATTTATTATTTCCATGAGGACTAAATATTCCATTTTGTATCTATTAAAGTATCCACGTATTTTTTGAACAAGGATATTTGGGTCGTGTGGCAATGAAAACATTTATGTTGTCTAAACAGCCAAACCTAAAAGATTTATGAAGGAACAAAAAAAATTGTTTTATGCTTTAGCATTTCTATCAATTGAAACAAATTTGTTAATGCATTGCCATATTCGTTGTTGTCATTGTAATGGTCTAGCCAAAATTCATCTTAGTAAGTTGGATTTTGCATTTCGTACTGCCCAATATTTTTTAATGTAGGAGTGGTAATTTTATATTCTATAGTGCAAAACGAACTCGTCATTTGTTAATCCTTTTATCTCAGCGACCTAGAACTTAGCGACCTAAGAACAGAAGAATTTAGCGACCTAAGGACTTAAGAGACTTTGCAACCTAAGGTTTCAGGAAAGCTTGCGACCTAAGATCCAGAAGGGCTCGCGACCTAAGAACGGAAGAACTTAGCGACCTAAGAACAGAAGAACTTAGCGACCTAAGAACAGAAGACTTTGCGACCTAAGGTTTCAGGAAAGCTCGCGACCTAAGAACAGAAGACCTTGCGACCTAAGATCCAGAAGTGCTCGCGACCTAAGGACTTAAGAGCAGAAGCCTTGCGACCTAGCAACAGAAAGGATTGCGACCTATGGAACTCAACGACCTAAGGTAGCTAGCGACCTAAGGGACTTAACAACCTAAGGTAGTTAGCGACCTAAGGGACTGGACGACCTAAAGAGGTTAGCGACCTAACTGTTAAAGCATGTTCAGCGCCCTACGACCTAGAGCTCCCACAGCTATTCTTTAACTCGCTTGCGACCTACTACTTGATCAAAGGAAGCTAAGCACAGCTTTACCGGCTAACTTCTGAAGCCGCAAGGGGACAGCGACCTAGCTTAGGTCGCTCGCGACCTACGACTTAACTAAGGTCGTACGCGACCTAAGACTTAGACAAAATTCCTGCCCAGAAATCAGCTCTTATAAATACCCCATCACTTCCAACATTCGAGGGACTTTTGCCAAATCATTTCTTCACGTGTCGTTACTCCGTCGAAGTCTCCATTCAACCAGCAATCAAAGATCCTCAAACATTCAAGATGCTTCAACGATCTTCAAGAGATAATTCCCTGCATTCAACATGAATTCATCGAATTTCATCGACGAAGATTGAGCTAGTAGTCAAGATTGTTTCTTTTGATCAAGTTGTATTGTTTTGATAAGAGAGTTGTACCGATTTGTAACCGAATTCAGTAATAAAGAGATTCAAAGTGGATGTAGGCTTAATCTCAAGCCGAACCACTATAAATTGTTGTCTTTTACTGCTTAAATTCTATTCCCGTCACACGGGTGGTGCTTTCACGATTCTATTACACACACCGGGTGTTAGCGTACACTTTTGACCTTTAACATTTTGGTGCTTTCATTGAGAACCCAACTCAGGCTACCATTCACCATTGCTTCACACAAGTTTGTTGAAAAAGTTTCCTACAAAACCAGAAATTTATCAGACATAATGGCTCGTGGAAGGAAACGAAAGGCTGTCAGATCTGAAAATGTGCAAGATAATACCGCCACTTCTATTTCACCGAGTCATGCGGCTCTAAGCGTCGGGGTGACGCGAGAGGAGCTAGACGCTGCTGTATATGGACTATACCAACAGATTGAAACTCAAAACAATCTGATGATGGAAAAACTGAACGCTCTGCTCGGCGCCAATCAAAGACCAGTGGGTAATGAAGAAAACATCGCTGATGCTCTTCGCAACTCCGAAGGAAAAAATATTCCTCAAGGAGGATCAGGTGCTGCTGAAGGAGCACCCCTCCAAGCTGAAGGATCTAGGCCATCGCCGATTTTCCGCGAACATCTGCCCGGACAGACTTCTGAGAAAATGGCCGAGGTCTATTCCGCCAAATCTTTGAACAACGAGGAATATCTTTCTGGCATGATCAAGCAAATAATGAAGGAGAGCATGCAGAGGGATGAAGATGAGAGCGAATGGGGATTCGCACCAAGTAGAACTCCGTTTACCGAGAAGATCCTAAAGGCTGAATTTCCTAGAAAATTTGTTCCCCCCACCATTCCTGCTTATCGGGGAACAAGTGATCCAAATCAGTTCTTGTATAAATACGAGTGGCACATGACCGGCGCAAGAGCAACTGATGAAATTAAGTGCCGATATTTCCCAGTATATTTGGAAGGAGTGGCACTCCTCTGGTTTACCAAGCTTCCTGTCCGATCAGTTGATCAGTTTTCCGATCTGACCCGAAAGTTCAAAGAGCAATTCAGGCTATACGCTTCAAAGGCAAAGGACATAATGTCATTATCCAGTCTTGAACAGAATCCGGGAGAACCTATTAAATCATTCCTGAACCGTTTCAATATAGCTCTGGCAGAAGTTGATAATGCAGAGCCACGGATGATCTTGACCTATTTGATGCGTGCTATTGACAAATCGAGCGAATTTGGAAAATGGCTGAAGATGAAAGAGCCAAATTCTCTCGAAAAATTCTACAAGAAAGCTGATGAATTCATACGCTTGGAAAATCTTCCAGCATCGATGAAGGTGGTGGCAGCAAAGGTGGAAAATAATACTGCCGCTTTGGAAAAGAAAGATTCCGGAGGTTAGAAAAGGGAAAATCACGAGGGGAAGAAACAAAAGGATACAAAGAAGCCTCGCTTCTTCAAACCCTCAGATTTCACTCCATTGACCGACACTCTGGAAAATATCTTCTTCGCCACCAAAGATGCTGTGGATTATCCCAAACCGGCTGAGATAAAACCGGGAAAGGGCGCTATGAGAAATGGAAAGTTCTGCCGTTTTCACAACCAACCCGGTCATGATACCAATAACTGTCGCCACTTAAAGAGCTTAATTGAAGAATTGTTTAGGGAAAACAAGTTGCAACAGTATGTCAAGAAGAACAGAAGTGACCCATCTTCGTCAACTCAGGGGCAGCAACTCCCTACTCAACCATCAGGTTCAGGTAAAGGTACTGCGGCACAAGAATCTGAGAGACCCGTTATCAATGTGATTACGGGGGGTCCACACCCAGCGGGCAGAAGCTGGGGTGAAATGGAACGATATGCTCATGCTTTAAAATACATCCCAGCTGAGGAAGATGTTTTTGCTGTAGAAAATGCTGCACCCCTGAAACAGCAAAAGATCTCAGATGATGATATTATATTCAAAGCTAGGGATTCTATTGGTGTGGAGGCTCCCACCATAGATCCCTTGGTTATCTCTGTAGGAATTGGACCGGCAATAGTAAGACGAGTGCTCATTGATTGCGGTGCTTCCTGCAATATACTCTTCAAGAAAACATTTGACCAGATGAAGATCCCAATGACCGACGTTCAAGCTTCGTCACAAAAGATTGTTGGTTTCACTGGGGAACCACAGCAACCAATCGGAACTGTCGAGTTGTTCGTGGAACTTGGGGAAGGGCAGAAAAGAGTAGTTCGCAAGCGAACCTTTGTCATTGTTGATGGATTTTCTGCCTATAATGCTTTCCTGGGCAGGCCAACTCTAGCTGCATTCAAGGCCATTTTGGCCCCGTGGTGCCTAACTATGAAGTTTCCTACAGAAAATGGTGTTGGTGTCATCAAGGGAGATCAAAATGCTGGACGCAAATGTTATCTTATAGAGCTTCGAGAAGCCAGAAAGAGAGAAATGGGTAAAGATGCGGCAGCTCCCCTCCGCATCAAAAACCCAACCTTGTAGCAAATACAGGGTGGTCCCTGCACTGGTGAGCATAGTGGCGCAAGACGAGAAATGGACCCCAGAAAATCTAGTGCAGAGGATAATAGGGTGATGCCCGTGGAAGTTACGATACCAATACCTGTCGACTCCAAAGACCCAAACAAAGTACTTAATGTGGGTTCACAACTAAGTACAACAGTTCAAAACACACTGATATCATTTCTAAAAGCGAATCTGGACGTGTTCGCTTGGTGTCATGCTGATATGTGTGGAATCTCTCCGATAATTGCTGTCCACACTCTGAATGTTGATCCGAAATTCACACCAGTAAAGCAGAAACGAAGAACTCAAGGCCCAGAAAGGTCAGCAGCTTTAAAGGAAGAAGTAGATCGTCTCATGGAGAATAATTTCATCAAAGAATCCACTTATCCAAATTGGGTTTCAAATCCAGTACTGGTTAAGAAGGCAAATGGAAAGTGGAGAGTATGCATTGATTTCTCAGATCTAAACAGAGCCTGCCCCAAAGACTGCTTCCCGTTGCCTAGAATCGATCAACTGGTAGATGGGACGGCTGGACATGAGTTGTTGTCTTTCATGGATGCCTACTCCGGATACAATCAGATTATGATGAATGAACCAGATCAGGAAGACACAAGCTTTATCACAGATGTGGGTCTCTACTGCTACAAAGTTATGCCTTTCGGATTGAAAAATGCTGGGGCAACCTACCAAAGACTCGTCAATGCAATGTTCAAGCCTCAGATTGGTAAAACCATGGAAGTTTATGTCGACGATATGTTGGTAAAATCAAAGAAAGCTGTAGATCACATGGGACACTTGGAGGAGATGTTTACGATTCTTCGGAAGTATGGAATGAAGCTCAACCCATTGAAATGTTCATTCGGGGTAGAGTCTGGAAAATTCCTGGGTTACATCGTAAGCGCTAGGGGTATTAAGGCCAATCCTGCTCAAATCACAGCTCTGAGAGAAGTTAAGGCCCCTAGAACAAAGAGAGAACTGCAAAGTCTCAATGGAAAAGTTATCGCTCTTAGTCGCTTCATCTCCAAGGCCACAGACAAATGCATTCCCTTCTTTGATGCTTTAAAGAAAGGAAAGAAATTTTTTGAATGGACTCCCGAATGTCAGAATGCTTTCGATCAACTGATCCATCATATGAGAACTCCTCCGGTCCTTTCCAAGCCTAGTGATGGCAAAGACCTCTTCATCTATTTAGCAATTTCATCCCATGCTCTAAGTGCAGCACTTGTACGAGAAGATAGGAAAATACAACGTCCAGTTTACTACATCAGCAAACGGTTCACTGGGGCAGAGATGAATTATTCAAAGATAGAAAAGCTTGCTTTTTGTTTGTTAATCGCTTCCAGGAAGTAGAGGCCCTATTTTCAATCTCATCCTATCAAGGTCCTGACTGATCAACCTCTAAAGCAAGTCATTTATCATCCTGAAACTTCGGGTCGTCTCTTGAAATGGAACATAGAACTCAGCCAATATGACATCACTTACCATCCCCGAAGAGCAATTAACGGACAAGCTTTAGCAGATTTCATTGCAGAGTCCACTGACAAAGGTGACATCAAGGAAGAAACAACTGAATGCATTCCGGTACAGTGGAAGTTGTATGTTGATGGCTCAAGAAATGATTATTGTTCTGGGGCAGGAGTTGTGCTTGAAACTCCCGAAGGACGATCATTATGTTATGCATTGAGACTAGAATTCCCTTCAACAAACAATGAAGCAGAATATGAAGCCCTTATTGCCGGTTTGAAAATCGCCAAGGAACTAAACATCAAAGCGATACAGATTTTCAGTGATTCTCAGCTTATTGTTTGCCAGGTGAAGAAAGAATTTCAAGCCAAAGGAGGAAATTTGCCTGCATATTTGACAAAAATTTCCGAACTCCTCAATGATTTAGATCACTACTCAACAAGCCACATACCCCGAGAGGAAAATATGAAGGCGGATTCTTTAGCAAAGTACTCAAGTTCCGGAGAAGCTCAATTACTGGGATTAGTTCCTGTAGAAGTTCTGTCAGCTCCAAGCATTGATGAAATGGATGTTGATTGGATTATGACTACGTCTCAAGAGCATGAATCATGGATGACTCCAATCAAAGAATACTTACTCAGTGGTTCCCTGCCAGAAAGTTCTAAGGAACGTCGAAGATTATTGAGGAAAGCGTCAAGGTATATAATTCAAGATGGCCGATTATACAGGCGGGGATTTTCAATCCCACTACTCCGATGTGTAACTAAAGAAGAAGCCAAGACAATCTTAGCAGAGGTACATGGAGGAGAATGTGGAGACCATTCAGGTGGTCAAACTTTAGCCAAGAAAGTTCTCCGATATGGGTATTTCTAGCCGGATATTAATCGAGATGCTGCAACTCACTCCAGGAAATGTGACAAATGCCAAAGATTTGCAAAAATCCCAAGAGCACCCTCCACCGAACTCACACAAATGGTCAGCCCATGGCCATTTGCCATTTGGGGGATAGACCTAATTGGACCATTACCGATCGCCAAATCAGGGATTAAATATGCTATTGTTGCCGTTGATTATTTCACCAAATGGGCTGAAGCTAAACCTTTGGCCACCATCACTTCTAAAAAGATGATAAATTTTGTAACGAAGAATATCATTTGCAGATATGGTGTGCCACAGAAAATAATCACAGACAACGGTACTCAGTTTGAAAGTGAAGAATTCCAGGATTTTTGCAAACGGTTCAGAATTCGAAAAAGCTTCTCAGCAGTGGCTCATCCGCAGGCAAATGGGCAAGTGGAAGCAGTTAATAAGATCATCAAGTCAACTATCAAAAAGCAACTCGAAAAAGCAAAAGGTGGTTGGGTTGATAAGCTTCCATTAGCACTATGGGCGTACAGAACTACTCACAAAACTGCGACTGGGCACACTTCATTTCACTGGCATACGGATCAGAGGCAATGATTCCAGTGGAAGTGGAAGTTCCTTCACATAGAAGAGTTTATTTCAACGAAGCTGAAAATGAGAAACTACAGCTTGAAGCACTTGATTTTCTTGATGAGAAAAGAGAAGAAGCTAGGCTCAGGGTTTCAGCTCACCAGCAGAGAATTGCCAAGCATTTCAACTCTAAGGTTCGCCAACGCAGCTTTGAGATCGGAGACTTGGTTTTGAAAAGGATCATGACAGCAACTGGTGTGTTTGGGCCAAACTGGGAAGGACCATATGTCATAGGCACTAAACTTCTTGATGGCACTTTCAAACTCATAACTGTTGAAGGAGATCCAATTCCAAGAGCCTGGAACAGCAACCACTTACGTCCTTATTTTACTTAAAAGAAAAAGCTTGGTTCAAAATTGTAAAATAATGATGAATGTGTCAGTTGTATTGTAAGAAATTGTAAATCAGTGTGAATGAATGAAAGCTATAAAGTGGATGTAGGCCCGATTCTTGGCCGAACCACTATAAATCTTGTGTTCTTTATTATTTCATAATGCCTGTTTTATTTCGATATATAAATACTTTAAATGTATTGCTAAAATGTCGATTCAAAATTGCAGGACATCAAAACAATGCTTGCTCGTTACAAAGCTAAGAGGCCTCTATAAATCAGCTATTAAACGAAAACCAAGCAACAAAAAAATTTTCCAAACTCAAATCCCAAGCATGGAAAACTTCACATAAAAGTTGGCGACTCCACTGTGACAAACCTTTGTTCACTAGTTGAGATTGTCGTTATGAATAGACATCCAACTAGATAACTTGCATTTGTCTCATGAAGTCATTCAACAGTGAAGTCCACTCCTTCAGATAAAGCAATTTACTTGTAAGAGGAAAAGAAGAAGATGTGCTTGGGAACGATAATAAGATATCGCTAATGGGCAGATGATGAGAGAAAGTTGCCAAGCAAACAAAGAGGCAGACAAAGGGAGGTATGCATCTCAACAGGAAGGCCGGAAGATCCACTAAAGGGACACCTTCCCAAGCGGAAGGAATAGGACCTTCGCTAACTGGTCGTGATGCATCCGATCAGATAGCTTACGTCCGTCCCGTGGATCCACTCGCCCCTGAGACGCAACCTACCTGGCACACCAACCAACCAAAGCCCTCTAACGAGGCACGCCAATAAATGGGAGTGTTTTCCTCAATCAAAAAGATCGATGGGACCACCGAAGGGGTACCTTGTTAATTGATTGCGGTCGTTTGTACAAACAAACATCCAATCAAGCAACTTACGCCTGCCCCGCGGACCCATCCGACCATGAGAAAGCAACTTCCAGGCACTCAAAAGCCCTTTTCGGAGGCACAAGCCCTCTTCGGAGGCACTAAATCAAAAGCCCTTTTCGGAGGCACAAGCCCTCTTCGGAGGCACAAGCCCTCTTCGGAGGCACAGGCCATCTTCGGAGGCACGCTTCACCATGCTTGAAGCACAAAATCAAAAGCCCTTTTCGGAGGCACAAGCCCTCTTCGGAGGCACAAGCCCTCTTCGGAGGCACAGGCCATCTTCGGAGGCACGCTTCACCATGCTTGAAGCATAAAGATAAAAGCCCTCTTCGGAGGCACATTTCACCAGAGTTGAAATATCAAAATTACTTCTCTTCAAAAACCTCTTCAAAGGCGCACTTCACCTTGCTTGAAGTACCAAAAATAAGCCCCTTCCTGGGGCACAAAAATCAAAACCTTCTTCGGAAGTTCATTTCACTACGTAGGAAAATTCGCTTTTAACAAATAAGAGTGATCATCCCTAAAAGTTGAAGTGTTCTTCAGAAGGAAGGAAAAAATAAAAACTTCTCAAAAGACGAGATATACTTTATTAAAAGCAGAATGATTCTTCCCTTAAAAGTGGAATAGTTATTCTCTGGAATAAGAATATCCGTCTTAAAAAAAAAGGCTAAGAATATTGCAATGCACTTGCGGTATGGGGGCAATACTATACGATTCAGTTACATGAACAAAGTAATATACAAGCAACATACCGCGAGTTCATCACAATATCATGAAAAATAGATGATGTGGAATAAATGCATTCTCAAACGCAGACAAAAGGTTTGCACAAGTAAGAAGAATCGTTTGTTCTACACTAAAAACGAAAGACATATCATTCTCACATACACAAGAGTTTGTACAAGTAAAATAATTGTTTTATTTAGTACTATGAAAATTCTTTACATGTGCAGATATCTCAAAAAGCAAAAGCAGGGACCGGTGCCTGCACAATCCCCGGTCGATACATGCAAAAAGCAAAAGTAAAGAGCAAAAAATCTAGCTTGTTATCCCTTCTTCTCGCCACCTTTGGATCCTTTCCCCGGCCTAATGATTAGTTTTTGGAGCCGTTGTGGACGGGTCGGGGCAGAAGGAGAAAGAGGCGCGGCTGGATCAACTTCTGCTTCCTCCCCAGTTGAAGCACTTCTCTTCTTCTTCCTTATGCCACGCTTCCCTTTCCTCTTTGAAGAAGATTCGCTCCCCGGAGTAGCAAGCAGTGTTGAAAGCTTCGTGTCATCATCAAGGGACTGCTCCGGGGTCTTCTCAACGTCTTCAAGGTCCTCCGCCTTCTGTTCCTGCGAAGCTGCCGGGTCATCCAGGCCTTGAAGGGCTTCGATTTTCTCTGCCTGTGATCCCGGCTGGGAAGCAGAAGGAGGAGTAACCTGTAAAGAAGAAGGGACGGGAACTGAAGGAGTGGAAACTTGTGCAGTGCTTGGTGCCTCCGCTGTAGAAGAAAAGAAGTTAAAATCAACATCTTCCGAAAATAGAGAAGGTATCGGTTCACTAAAGTTCAAGTAACAAGTAAGAAGGTCATCGAACTCGGTTAAATCAAATAACTGGTTCATTAGACCCGGAACTTCGCCAAAGTTACCTGGAGGAGTTGGTTTCGCAAGTTCAATTTCATATTTATCAACTTCAGTTTCTTCCTGGCTCTTCTCTTCAATTTGGGAAAGAGGAGTCTCGGAAGTATCAAGTTTAGCTTCAGCATCTTTTGCAGCAAGTGGAGATTGAGAGCTAGAACCGATGATATCAACATCAGTCAAAGTTGAAGTATGGACAGGGGCAGGTAGTGATGTTGTCTTTTCTGGATATTCTTCTACCGCTGTCCCGGCTCTAGCTTCGGCAAGTTGCTCTTTGCCTCTAATAAGCGCATCACGTGCTTCATCGTCTAGATAAAGCGCTACAAGGTCTGCTTCCGCATAACTGGAAAATGTGTCAAGTATAGCCTCCCAAACTTCAGCAAGGGTAATCTCATATTTGGGACCCAAGAAGGAAAGGCTGCCATGGCCCAAAACGCTGTGCATATAGAAGTCAAATAGAGTAGAATCGATGCTAGCTTTAGTGGCGTCGTGAGACTCTTCGGCCGCAACTTGTCCAGCGACCGCGTCATCACGCTCCTTCCCAACTTTAAGAAGCTTAGCTTTCAGCATCTCAATCTCTGCATTTTGGGACACAATTGTTCCCCGCAGCTCAGTATTTTCTGTGCGATATTTCTCAGTAATGTGCTGCTCAGCTGCAAGCTTCATTTCGGTGTCTCTTTGTGCAGCATGTGCGTCCCGCACTTGCTTCTGAAAGACTTCTTCCTTTTGGGTATGCGATGCAGAAGACGAGGCAAGATCTTCCTTAAGTTGCTTGACTTCAGATGCAAGCTTTGCGTTGTCGTCTGCGATACTCGTCATCTCCGCATCATGCTGCTTGCGCCATTTGTCCCATTCTGATTTATCATTCTCCATGGTCATCATCGCCTCAAGATTCATGTGATTAACCCTTTGGAGTTCGTCGACAAGTTTCTGCCATTGCGACATCCTCTCGATATTAAGCCTGACTGCATTAAGACCTTTAAGCATGTCTTGCTTATCAATCAGAACCAAATCCAAATCAAAGCGCACTCCTTTTAGGCACCAATTTGGAAATCGGCTCTGAAGCATTGGAGGGCCGTCTTTAACTTGATATTGTGGCCTGTTAATGATTGTTTGAATATCAGACTTCTTTAGAGGAGGAGAGCCGGCCGGAGTATTAGAAGGGATAGGAGCGTCAGCCTTTTCAGAAATTTCAGACGCGTTCTTTTCATCAAGTTTAACCCGTTTACTTGGGTCATCAGTAGCATGCTTCTTCCCTTTGTCATCGTGATATTTTCTTTTATGAGAGTCATCGTCTCTCCTTCTTTGCTGCTCTTCATAAGCACGCCTTTCTTGAGCTTTTCTAGCTGCACGCTCTTCATCAGATTCTTTGCGGGAGGGAAGATAACGTCCATAATCGTAAGAATCACGCCCTCCGTAGCGCCGAAAGTTGTCATAGTATGAGCCGGAACGTCCCATCGGAGAATCTGGAAAATGGAAAAGAAGTAAAGTTTAGAGATTTCCAGAAAAAGAGGATAAATGCTTATAAGTGCTGAAAAATCTTAAGTGTGTGCGGCGTGCAAGCTACATGCGCCAAACTACAGACCACGCTTTAGTGTGGAAACAGAGACAACTGGCGTAGTAGGCGTCAGGGTTTGTTTTAGGGTGGAAGTCGCTTCAACAACGGGAGAATTCACTTTTGGATTATTATCCCCGAAAAGCTCTTGGGAAGTTATCATGATATCGCTCAAGCCATCAAAAGTGTCATCACCCTGGAACTCAGCAGATTTCTCTTTTTCAACTTCCGTATCGATTGATTTCTCAAAAACTCGAGGATTCTCTTCCTCCTCAATAATTGGGGCAAGTGTCGACTTGCTAGCTGACCCTACAACATCGATGGATGCGGAACATTTTATCAAAGCAGCCTCTACAACAGGTGCTTTTGATACAATTTCTTCTACAAAAGAGGGGGCATTCGAGGCCTCTGCTTGAGAGCCCGAAGCAACTAACGTTTCCGCATCAGAACTAGAAATTTCATGAATCTGAGTCGATCTAGAAGGATGTAAAAGACCAAACTGGTGCAGAAATTCATCTTTCAGCAAGAATTTGGCACTCCTCTCTTCGGCATCAACGGCACTCAAAGTATCTAAAATCGACTTGCGGCTGGTATCTCGAAGAAGAGAAGGAAGTGCTGCACAAAGAAAGAATGGAATTAAGCATTTGATGGTTCGAATCTAGAAAATGAATCGGTAAAGGGTAATCTTACTTCCGACTCTCCAGATGGTATAAAATCCCGGAGGACAACAAACGTAAAAGAATTGAGTCAAGAATCCATGGGCACTTTCAGGCAAGTCCAGAATTAGTTTGCGATTCCTGGCACTCCTCACAAGTATGATAGAGGGATGGTCTTTGTTCTTTGCAAATGTACACAAGAAGCGAATTTCATCAAAAGAGGGAAAACGGTTCAACGTTCTCCTGAAAAGCACGCACAATCCCAGCAGGATGGAGTATCCGTTAGGGTGTAGTTGAAAGGGAGAAATAGTTAGCCGAAGGAGAAGTTCTCGAAGACAGTCGTTAAATGGAGGAATGGCTCCACTCGAGCACATCTGCCGGTTCACAGCAACAAAGCCAAGAGGCGGCCTGTCAGCAGTGTCGCTTGACCCAGGAAGTAAAGCATCTGCTTCGGCAATGCCAAATTGGATGCACAGTTGTCGGAAGACTTTATGACTTAGAGTAGTAGGAGTCCTTTCCGGAGGGTCGTTTAGTGGAGTAGCAATTGGAAAAGCTTCTCCGGCTATTTCCAAGTCTTCCTGTTGAGATTCCATTCTACACAAGGAACTGGACGATCAAATATTAAGGTGCACGTTTCCTAAAAAGAGTGAAGTGTTGTGCAAAACTAATACAATAACAAGCAAATGTAAATGAAACTAAACTAATTGATACTTGTCAATTATAAAGTTTCAGGGCTTGATATCCTAAGTCCAAGAATAGTGTTGTGTTGATGCAAATAAATCAACTTTAGTTGATCACTTCAATTTTGCTTTAATGCTTCACTTAGATTTGTTAGTTCACAGCATTTCATTCACGAAGTTCATTTAAGTTTGATATTCTTTGTCAACTAATCTGTTGTTTGATGTGGGCAATCAATAGCAGTATATTCGTCCCATTTTTCTGTGAATATTGCTTCTAAAAAGGTTATTAGTATTAAAGTTGAGGCAATCTGAAAAGAAGTGCAAAGTCCAAAATAATCCAAATTCAAAAAATAAGTCAAAAGCTGTCCAGAGTTCTGAGTGTTAGGTCGCTTACGACCTAACACAGGTTGTAGTGTTCTTATGTTATGTTGTTCAGGTTGAAAGTTCAAGACTGTGAGAAATTGTCTAAGTTTTAGGTCGTTCAGCGACCTATTATGAGTCAGGATTTCTGTAGGTCGCACGTTGCAACTGAATGGATTAAGGTGGGGCAATTTTCTCTAAGTCCTAGGTCGTGCACAATTGTTTAAGGTTGAGAACTCTCTAGGTCGCAAATGGTGTCAGATCGCAAAAGCTTAAGTCGCTAAGCTTCCCCACGCGACCTAACTCCTAGGTCGTTCAAATCTGGTAGGCTGGTGACTTCCTCTCCAAGCAATGTCATATTGGATCCGATAACCCAATACCGCCAAACCAGAAGAATTGATCTTCCCCTTCGTTCTACCTCAGCACACCACCAATTAACCAGCAAATCAATTGCAAACCCTACAGATCCGTAGTAAAAGGCTTTCATACGATCATGAATCGCCACGGCACGTCAATTGATAAGCAAAAGTTATTGGAAACAACCGTTCAGAAAGCACAATGCACAAAATTAAGCTTGGGACAGGTAGCAGCGATTCGTGATCGAGTGATGATTATGGATGAATAAAAGCCGATCCACTTACGAATTATGATTGGCGAGGAGGAATCGTTGGCTGATTAGGTCCAATTTGTCTCTGGAAGCTCGAAAAACTGCTAATGGCGATGGAGGCTCAAAACAGTAGGGTGAGGGAGAAGGTGCGACCTAACCAATTTATATGAAGCTAAGAATGGGAGGCGAACAGGCGCGTAAAGTTCTAGGTCGTTTGCGACTTAGTAAGGGTGAATCGAAGCATACGACCTATGGCATAGTCATATGCCTCGAGGGGCAAATGTTAATCCTTTTATCTCAGCGACCTAGAACTTAGCGACCTAAGAACAGAAGAATTTAGCGACCTAAGGACTTAAGAGACTTTGCGACCTAAGGTTTCAGGAAAGCTTGCGACCTAAGATCCAGAAGGGCTCGCGACCTAAGAACGGAAGAACTTAGCGACCTAAGGGACTGGACGACCTAAAGAGGTTAGCGACCTAACTGTTAAAGCATGTTCAGCGCCCTACGACCTAGAGCTCCCACAGCTATTCTTTAACTCGCTTGCGACCTACTACTTGATCAAAGGAAGCTAAGCACAGCTTTACCGGCTAACTTCTGAAGCCGCAAGGGGACAGCGACCTAGCTTAGGTCGCTCGCGACCTACGACTTAACTAAGGTCGTACGCGACCTAAGACTTAGACAAAATTCCTGCCCAGAAATCAGCTCCTATAAATACCCCATCACTTCCAACATTCGAGGGACTTTTGCCAAATCATTTCTTCAAGTGTCGTTACTCCGTCGAAGTCTCCATTCAACCAGCAATCAAAGATCCTCAAACATTCAAGACGCTTCAACGATCTTCAAGAGATAATTCCCTACATTCAACATGAATTCATCGAATTTCATCGACGAAGATTGAGCTAGTAGTCAAGATTGTTTCTTTTGATCAAGTTGTACTGTTTTGATAAGAGAGTTGTACCGATTTGTAACCGAATTCAGTAATAAAGAGATTCAAAGTGGACGTAGGCTTAATCTCAAGCCGAACCACTATAAATTGTTGTCTTTTACTGCTTAAATTCTATTCCCGTCACACGGGTGGTGCTTTCACGATTCTATTACACACACCGGGTGTTAGCGTACACTTTTGACCGTTAACATCATTCTTGTACTATTTACTGTTTAAAATCGCATAATCATGCCTGGCATACAGAATTGCAATACTGCACTTGTTTCATCATTCTCACATTGGGTTTGTTAAGTTGAGCATGCAAGTTAAATTTCACTATCTTGTTAGGTAAATTCTTACAATTAGTCTATTGGATTATTCAAAGAGTTTAGGAATAAAAGAACTGTACAGTTTTTGAAATAATCTAATCCACCTGGCATGCATAATTAGAGATAGTTAAGCATGAGAAAAATTAATACATGCTACAAAGCTTGCATTTTCATGGTTAAAGAATAGAGCTTTGGTGATCCAGGTAGAGTTACACAACTATCTTACAAACTCCATGCTCTGAACCATATGATACGATAGTAAAAAAGCTATTTTTTAATCATTAACAAGCACTGATTAAAGAAATTTAATAAATATATCATCAGAAACAAAATAGTACTACGCTACATATGCCAATGGCAAATATATCAGGGAACCTAATCGTAAAATTAACATATCAAGGAATCTAAAATTAACATTCGACTATATCAAAGGCAAATACCGATTCTACTTGAAAATCAACCGCCGATCCTCATATAATCGTATTTCGTATTGGATTCTAAGACCTGGAAGTGTGTTAGCAGTTAAATCAGTTATTCATATGTTCATAAGTTTCAATTCTACTAAATTCAAATATTTATTATTTTCATTTTAAATCCAATATTAAATAATTTCCAAATTAATTTATTGTTGAATATGCGACTATATGATTTTTGTTTGATGATAATAAACATATACATATTCATTTAAATTTACTTGTTAATGTACAATTCTATTTTTCACATAATTAAATAAATAATTGCTGAATAAAATAAATAACACAGAATTTAAATTCAAACAGATATTTTATTCAAACAAATGTTTATTACAATTTTGAATAGTACAAATTTGAGCTCTCACTATATATATACAATTTGCAATTACAATACATTTCAATTTACATAACTACCCTCACTACATATCGCTCAATCACTCGTATTTATCTTCAGCTTCATTCCAGATTGAATCCAGCGTCTGAGCTATCTGCAAAAATATACACTGACGTAGAAAAATTGAAAAAGAAATATTTTTGCAGTATAAATTAAAATGTGATTTTGAAAATTTTATTTGCCTCGGTTATTTGGATTGTTTGTCATTATTTAATTTTGAATTCATCACACACGAATAGCTTGTGACATGCAAAGTGTATCACTATACATGCCACAAGGTTGTGCACACCGATATACACTTGATAAAATTACAAGGACATGTGAGCACAAGGTCAAACCAAATTAAAAGCCGGGTTCAACTCAAGTTAAGTCACGACACGAACACAAGGTCAAACCCGAGCTGCAAGCTGGATTCAGCATAGGTGCTATGAAAACTATGGGTCAAGATATATACAACACAGTCTCGACCAAAAAGGTTCAGTGCTATACACTTGAAGACATATATATCCGTGTACATATATAAGCACTGAAACAAAGAAGCAAACCAGACCAGTTCAGGTTAAAGCAAAAAAGAAGTACACATGAAGCTTATAGTGCAACAGGTCATGGAAGCAAACAAGTACATATTCAAGTGCAGTGAAGTCCAACAACGAGTGTCGACCAGACAATAACAAAGTTAAATCCAACAGACTCACATAGACCAAGAACCAAGACCAAATTCAAACCCAGTGCAACTTCAACCTGAACCAGATTACATGATAAATCGACACTACAAACTACAACATACTCGACCAAGACCACAATGCAAACTTAAATGAAGGCAAATGAAAATACAATGCATCAGTGCACATGAGCTCAGAAGATATACAACACAAACCATAAGTACAAACCAAGTGCACAGCAACTACCAAATGAAGACTCGAATATCAATGGCACTTCCTCAACAATCAGAGCATCATCAACAAACTGAAACAACACTGCAACCATATGCAATGACCATAGGCAGTAGACAGGGAAATGCAAACTAACCAAGTTAAACAATGTGCCACAGTGACTTCAACAAGTTGATATGTAGACAGTACAGTACAAATGCATATGGTCAAGCAACTGAATATGCTACAAGTTCAACAAGATATACATATGCAATGTCGACATGAATACAGCAGTATGCATCGAACCACAATTAAGTATATGTCTACATGAACAACAAGTAACATATATATGCTATAGGGAACAGTGCAACCAAGCTACAGACTTCAAGAACAGTTCAAATGAAAACTACCAGAGTTCATCGAGCAATACAAAACTTTCAAGTAACAGAGAATATACGAATATAAACAAGCCATAAGTCAAAAATCATTCAAATGATAAAATGTTCCAGGCTGAACATTTTTGCAAGTAGCAGTTTCGAACAAAGACAGAAGTGTCTTAAATATCATCCCATAAACAAAGTCAAGGCCGAAGTCAAAGGGAATAAAGAACGGAATCGAACAGTTCAAAATAAAACCGTGGTGGCCAAGCCAGTCAAGCAAGTTCAAAATCGAAGCCGTGGTAATCAAGTAACAACAATATACAAATTGAACAAGTCTAAAAAAGCACCATCATTCAAGAATGATCAAACGGCCGAGCAAAAATCAGACGAACGAAAATCAAGGGTTCGAACCCTATATAAAAGATTAACATTATATGTAGATTATCATCGAGTTCAAGCAAGCTAACAAGAAAAGCAAAATGCATAAATTACATACCGAAGTAAAAATCAAACTCGATCAAATTGGTGTAGCCAAAAGCAAATCGAAGCTAGAAGGTCGACTGTCGAATCAAAACCAAGAAGTATCCACGGTAGTCGATCAACGTTCAAGTGGAGCCTTCAATTTTTCCAAAGCCCTAATATTAGAGCAAAGAGGAACGAGAACAAGCACCATTTTTAAAAGGAAAAGAAACGGCCGATTAAAGATAAAAGAGAAAGGGGATATTGTTTTCACTTTAGTTTGGGCTTTAGATTTTAAAATTAGGGTTTTGTTTTAATTTTTTTTTTTAAATTTGAATTTTTCCTTTTAAACGGTTGTAGTTTCTAGTCGTGTGACTAGGGGACAAACTACATGGTGTAGTTTGAGAATTTGCAACTCAGTGGCTGAGTTGTGATAGGGTTTTGAGCGTAGAGTTAAGGTTAGTCGATAGCGGGTGTCACGAGTTTACGTGTGTAAGCTTCTGACTACTTAATTTCTAGTAGAAACCTTAGGGGCAGCATGTATGCAGGGTTTTGCCGAAGCTGGGTAAATCTGTGTGTTATATTGTCTGCTTTTTATATTCTGCTATTATCTGTGCTGCTATTATTCTATTGTTATCTGTGTTGGAATTTTTTTATATACTTCCACAATAAATTTTTATAATTGATAGAATCACCCTATTCACCCCCCCTCTAGGGTGAAATCGATCCTACAAATGGTATCAGAGCTAGGAACAAAAGCCAATTTTCGATTTAAAAAAATTTGATTTTTCAAAAACCAAATTTTGTTTTAAAAATTTGAATTTTTAAAATGGATTCTTTTAATAACGCTTTTGTTGAGGGTCAATCCATATTTAGACCACCAATGTTCAATGGTGAATACGCTTACTGGAAAAAAATAGAATGAATTTTTTAAAAAAACCATTGATGCTTGGAATATAGTTGAGACAGGATATAGAACACCAACTATAGTGGTAAATAATCAGGAAATAGAAAAACCAATTGATCAATGGATAGATCTAGAAAATAAGTTACAGAATGCAAATGCTAAAGCTATGAATTCTATTATTTGTTCATTGGATCAAATTGAATTTAATCGTGTCTCACATTGTCTAACTGCACAGGAAATCTGGCACACACTCGAAGTGACTCACGAAGGAACGTCTCAAGTAAAAGAATCTCGCCTTGCCATACTGAGTAGCGAATACGAGAATTTTACAATGGCCAAG
Source organism: Allium fistulosum (assembly GCA_030737815.1). Classification (NCBI taxonomy): domain Eukaryota; kingdom Viridiplantae; phylum Streptophyta; class Magnoliopsida; order Asparagales; family Amaryllidaceae; genus Allium; species Allium fistulosum. The sequence goes on along the minus strand of CM060907.1, from coordinate 411,981,205 downwards.
GAAGAAAATATCAAGGAGATGTACGGACGACTTTCCAATATCGTATTCAAATCAGAAGCTCTTGGAAAATCATACACAGAATTGGAAATAGTCCGAAAAATCCTCAGAGTCCTTCCATGGAATTTTGAAGCCAAAGTCACTGCCATTCAAGAATCAAAAGATTTGAAACAAATCAAAGTTGAAGAACTCATCGGAAATCTCACCAATTATGAGCTAGAAATGAAATTCAAGGAAGAAAGTGAAGGATGTAATATTCAAAAGAATTCAATAGCTCTCAAAGGAATAACCGAAAGTGAAGATGACGACGATGATGATGGAGCGGCATAATTGGCACTGATAATAAAGAGATTCAAAAGGTGGAATCATAGATACGGAAATCCAGTTCTAAATCAACAATTAAAAAGCAGAATAGTCAAAGCACTAGACAACCCAGAAGAGCGGGAGATCATCTGTCACAAGTGCAACAAACCCGGCCACATCAAGTTTAATTGTCCCAGAAATCGACACGGACAAGAAAAGAAATCGAAAAGAAGAAATTTTACAGCCATGTGGAATAAAAGTGATGATGATTATAAAAGCACTAGCTGTGAGAGTAAGAAAGAAGATCTGTGCCTTCGAGGTGATATAACTGATAGCGATGATGATGAGCCAAGCGAGGTATCAAAACTTACGCACTCTGAATTACTTATATATTTCCACGAAGTAAATGGCTATTTCGAAAGACTTAGGGAGAAATACGCTAAACTCGAATCACAAAAAGATACTTTGATAGATTTAAATAAACAGCTTGATCAATTTGTTAAAAACTATCAAAGCAAAAGCCTTAAGTGTGACTAGTGTCCAACATTCGAAAAAGAGATTAGAAAATCAGAAATTAAAATTAAATCGCTTGAAAATGAAATTCTGATTTTGAAAGAGAGTGAAAACACTAGAAGAGAAAATTCTATTAAAAGGTGCACTCAATTATTGAATGAAAATGAATCTCTCAAAACACGAGTCCAACAATTGTCTACGACTTTAGGAAAATTCTCCAAAGGAGAAAAATCACTAAATATGCTAATAGAAAAACAAACTGCTAATACAGATAGACAAGGACTTGGGTATAATCAATATGAACATATTAAAAGCAAAATTAATCAAGTCAATTCCATGTGCACAATTTGTAGAAAATTTGGACACAATCAAAATAATTGTTGGTATAGACCCAAACACGTGAAAACAATTCCAATTTGGGTTCCAAAAGGCACAAATATAAAATCCCTCAAAATCAAACAAATCTGGGTGCCGAAAGGGACATATATAAATAGATTTTGGTCTCCACAAAATTATTTTTCAAAATTTGTTGCCACTAACAACCATGGACCTATAAAACAAATAGGTCACAAAAATATTCTCTCGTGTAGGTGTGGTGGCAGGCTAAGGAACAACAATAGTGTCATCTAGATTCTGGCTGTTCCAAACACACAATGGGCGAAAAATCAAAGTTCCTTAGCCTAGTATAGAGGTGGCAGAATCACAATGGGAAACAACGAAATATTATCATAAAGGTAAAACAGGTAATGGTATATTCATCTTGAATGATATGTTAAATGTGAAATCCGCACCATAATCTGAATTTAAATCAGCCAGTTATGTTATAAAGAGATGAATGATGATTTTGATTCTGACTTGTTCAAAATTTTGACCAATCATCTATGAACTATTTCATATAGAATTTCTTGGATTAATGATGATGTTTTTATTTGATTACTGATCACTCATGATACAAGTGGATATATTCGTTCTGACACTATGGTCACTGTTTGTTTATTTACACGGCTTCAATTAAAATTCAAGAGAACTTCATTTAAAAGCTGTTAAAAATGATTTCAAGAAATTTTTGCAACTTCACGGTCTGGTCTATGATACCCAACTAATGATAATCTCGAGTGAAAGAAAAATTCAGATGTAGATTACACTGGTAATCTAGTTGATAGAAAAATTACTAGTGGAACGTGATTTATGATGAGACATCCATTAGCCGCATCACATTTTCAAAGGAAATATCTGCATATTTTTCACTTGAAATAATTTTCAAATAGCAGACATTTTTCTTATAAAACCCTTTGTAGAAAATCATTTTTGTTGACCTTATTTCATATTTGTCATTTTAGAAAATTTGATTTGATAAGTATTGGATTTGATTTTAAATGACTACATTAACTAATCTGACACCTACTAATTATCGAAAATATAAATAGTGATTGAAAAAGAGATGAGTGTTGATATTAATCATGTATTATAACTTGAGACAATATAATTAGTAAATTTCTTTAGAAAGTTAAACAAGAGTTATAAAAACTTTTGTTTGGTAAAAATTCCATGACCATTTCGATTTCTATCACATTTCTATCGACCATCACTCAACAAAATTCAATATAGTATGTCAATATGTGGTATTTTAAACGGGAATTCATTCGTTTTTCAATTGATTATATTTTTTAAGAAATAAAAACATCCAAAGTATTCACTCTCATTTAAAAGTCCTCACAGTTATGCATGGGTGAATTACTTGGAATTTTTTATTATGTGCTTCCATGCTCATTTAAAAGTCCTCACGGTTATGCATGTATGGAACGCATACCAAAATTGATTGATTAAATAGACAAGTTGATTCTAATCCCATTTAAAAGTCCTCACGGTTAAGCGTGGTTAGAAGATACTTGAATTCATTTTTTAATAAAAATTTGGAATACTACTAATCTCATTTAAAAGTCCTAACTGTTAAGCATGGTTAGTAGATATTCAAATTCCTGAAATAAATATACCACAAATAGACACAACTGTATGGTTTTATATGATGACAATATCTCTATCATTCTAAAGTGGAATATGCGTCAAACAGAGTATTTATGATTTTTGTTTGATTTTTTATTAAAATTTAATATTTATACTCGATTGAGTATTAATGTAGTGTTAATGTCTATCACTTTATCTCTATTTTTCTAACTCTACTATTCTTTTGCTGATAACAAAAGAGGGAGAGAAAAGTTAAGATTTTGAAAAAAAAGGTCAAATATTTTCTATTTGCATCTAGGCTAATTTGCATATTTTTTATTTATGCATATACGAAGGGGGAGCTTTGCGTAGAGAGGGAGCATTCAAATAGGGGGAGCAAATTGAATGATCAAACACATTTAACAAATTCAAAATCTTAACTATATGTTTGTTATCATCAAACGGGGGAGATTGTTGAATATGCGACTATATGATTTTTGTTTGATGATAATAAACATATATATATTCATTTAAATGTATTTGTTAATGTACTATTTTATTTTTCACATAATTAAATAAATATTTGCTGAATAAAATAAATAACACAGAATTTAAATTCAAACAGATATTTTATTCAAACAAATGTTTATTACAATTTTGAATAGTACAAATTTGAGCTCTCACTATATATACAATACATTTCAATTTACATAACTGTCCTCACTACATATCGCTCAATCACTCGTATTTATCTTCAGCTTCATTCCAGATTGAATCCAGCGTCTGAGATATCTGCAAAAATATACATTGACGCAGTAAAAATAGAAAAAGAAATATTTTTGCAGTATAAAATAAAATGTGATTTTGAAAATTTTATTTGCCTCAGTTATTTGGGTTGTTTGTCATCATTTAATTTTGAATTCATCATACACGAACAGCTTGTGACATGCACAGTGTATCATTGTACATGCCACAAGGCCATGCACACCGATATACACTTGATAAAATTACAGGGATAGGTGAGCACAAGGTCAAACCCAATTAAAAGCCGGGTTCAACTCAAGTTAAGTCACGACACGAACACAAGGTTAAACCCGGGCTGCAAGCTGGATTCAACACTGGTGCAATCAAAACTATAGGTCAAGATACATACAACACAATATTGACCAAAAAGGTTCAGTGCTATACACTTGAAGACATATATATCAGTGTACATATATAAGTACTGAAACAAAGAAGCAAACAAGACCAGTTCAGGTTTAAGCAAAAAAGTACACATGAAGCTTATAGTGCAACAGGTCAGGGAAGCAAACAAGTACATATTCAAGTGCAGTGATGACCAACAACGAGTGTCGACCAGACAACAACAGAGTGAAATCCAACAGACTCACATAGACCAATAACCAAGACCAAATTCAAACCCAGTGCAACTTCAACCTGAACCAGATTACATGATCAATCGACACTGCAAACTACAACAGACTCGACCAAGTCCGCAATGCAAACTTAAATGAAGACAAATGCAAATACAATGCATCAGTGCACATGAGCTCAGAAGATATACAACACAAACCATAAGTACAAATCAAGTGCACAGCAACTATCAAATGAAGACTCAAATATCAATGGCACTGCCTCAACAATTAGAGCATCATCAACAAATTGAAAAAACACTGCAGCCATATGCAATGACCAGAGGCAGTAGACAGGAAAGTGTAGACTAACCAAGTTAAACAGTGAATGCCACTGTGACTTCAACAAGTTGATATGCAGACAGTACAATACAAATGCATATGGTCAAGCAACCGAGTATGCTACAAGTTCAACAAGATATACATATGCAATGTCGACATGAATACAGCAATATGCATCGAACCACAATTAAGTACATATCTACATGAACAACAAGTAACATATATATGCTACAGAGAACAGTGCAACCAAGCTATAGACTTCAAGAATAGTTCAAATGAAAACTACCAAAGTTCATCGAGCAATACAAAACTGTCAAGTAACAGAGAATATATGAATATAAACAAGTCGTGAGCCAAAAATCATTCAAATGATAAAATGTTCTAGGTTGAACATTTTTGCAAGTAGCAGTTTCGAACAAAGATAGAAGTATCTTAAATATCATCTCATAAACAAAGTCAAGGCCAAAGTCAAAGGGAATAAAGAAAGGAATCGAACAGTTCAAAATCAAACTGTGGTAGCCAAGCAAGTCAAGCAAGTTCAAAATCGAAGCTGTGGGAATCAAGTAACAACAATATATGAATTGAACAAGTCTAAAGAAATCACCATCATTCAAGAATAATCAAACGGCCGAGCAAAAATATAACGAACGAAAATCAAGGGGTTCGAACCCTATATAAACGATTAACATCATCGGCAGATTATCATCGAGTTCAAGCAAGCAAACACGATTAGCAAAAAGCATAAACTAAATACCGAAGTAAAAAATCGAACTCGATCAAATTTGAGTAGCCGAAAGAAAATTGGAGCTAGAAGGTCGACTGTCGAATCAAAACCAAGAGGTATCCACTATAGTCGATCAACGTTCAAGCGGCGCCTTAAATTTTTCCAAAGCCCTATTTTCAGAGCAAAGAGGAACGAAAACAAGCACCATTTTTAAAAGGAAAAGAAACGGCCGATTAAAGATAAAAGAGAAAAGGGATATTGTTTTCACTTTAATATTTGGGCCGGTTTATTTTAATTTGGCCTTTAGATTTTAAAATTAGGGTTTTGTTTTATAATTGTTTTTTAAATTTGAATTTTTCCTTTTTTGACGATGGTATTTTCTAGTCGTGTGACTAGGGGACAAACTACGTGGCGTATTTTGAGAATTCATAACTTAGTGGCTGAGTTGTGGCTGGGTTTTGAGCGTAGAGTTAAGGTTAGCCGATAGCGGGTGTCACGAGTTTACGTATGTAAGCGTCTGACTACTTAATTTCTAGTAGAAACCTTGGGGGCAGCACGTTGGCAGGGTTTTGCCGAAGCTGGGTAAATCTGTGTGTTCTATTGTCTGCTTTTTGTATTCTGCTATTATATGTGCTACTGTTATTCTGCTGTTTTGTGTGTTGAAATTATTTTATGTACTTCCGCAATAAAATTTTATAATTGATAGCATCACCCTATTCACCCCCATCTAGGGTGAAATCGATCCTACATTTATTTCTCAACTCTTAAACAAACATTTCTTCTTAAGATTATATAATTGCACTACTAAATATATTGTAATAAAAATATGATATTATGAAATAAATTCAAATTAGACTATCAAACACATCCAATTAAAATTAGACTGAAAAACAATAACTTGCAAGAAACAGTTTAAAATAGAAAAAGATAAGTTTAAATAGATTAAAATTAGACTATTACCTGATCTCGCGTTTAAGGATATCGAAATCTTTGGATGGCACACAAAGCCACCGATTCCAACTTCACCAAAGATCGTAGCAAGATGATTATTTTGTTTGGCTGTGTTCTCATCTGGTAGTAGTATGTTGTCCACAACCAACTTCTCATGTGTTGGAGGTATAGGCTTCCCATGTATAATGGATGCCGTCGAATCTCTGCATACAGAACTTACAAGAAAAGTTGTTTTTTATAACGCTAATCGATAACGCTTTTTTCTGTGGTGTTATTATATTTGTTTTGATTTTCTTTTTAGATTTGTTTTACCGGCTATGTAACGCTTTTAAGCGGGATCCCCAAATTATTTTCATGGCCGCCGCTTCTTCTACTTATTTTTCTCTTTCCTCTTCGTGAAGTTATTTCCTCAAATCCTTACACAAAATCTCCTCCCTTTCCACCACCTCCACACTTGACTCCTCAAATTCGTCACTTGTTGCCGATCCTAGCTTGCCTCAAGCCTGTTGTCGTACTAGTCTTCGTGGACCTCCTCGCCTCCAACCCCAAATATGAAAGACTCGATGCAGTTTGGCAGCAACGATTGAAAGAGTATGCATGAATCTGTGGGGTTATTTGGGAGGATTTTGCTTTGACTTAATGAAGTAAAAATACGTTAGAGTAGGTATGTATCAATTATTAAAAGAGAAGGGTTATCTATACAAGCTTCGTTTTGTATTCAAAATATGTCGTCTTTGAGCAGCTACTTGTGCTTTTCTCTAAGTTTATCTGTCATTTTTTGTGATTTTGATTAGAATGATTTGCCAAATACTGCAGTCAATATTTTTACTTCCTCGATATATCTCAATAATATATAGTTAAATATTGAACTGCATCTCTTATTTACTTATTATTAATCCGGACTTTGTAACCTAGAGCTCAAATTTTATTGTACATAGAAATTAAACGATGGAGATTTTTGATAAGTTGAGAAATCTAGAAGCGTATCCCAAAGTCAATAGAGATTTTTACAGTCAAACAATATCTTGAGGATTAATCAAAATTATTTCTACAATTGCTATTTTCTTCCTATTCATATCCGAGATCAGTAAGATTTTACATTTATTTGGTCATTTTTGACATTTAATTCCAGAAGAAAAATTGAATTTTTGGTCATTTAATCCCAGGAGAATATGAATGATTCATGCTTTCTATGTATACTTTTTTTATTTAATTTAGGAATTTTAATTTAGTGAACAAGATGATAACATAAAGTGTGATGTTCAAGTATGTAGGGAATTACAGATTGAAAAAAATATCATCCTTTTTCTTAATAGTTGAGCTTTTGAATATATGACACTCAAAGTAAACCTGGAGTTGTTATTTCAAAGTGTGATTATAACATTTAAGTCCTAGATTGAAAGCAAAGCATCTATTGTACCATTGCCTAACCCTTATAATTTTTCACCACCTACTTGAACCACGAAAGAATCTAATTTAATATTGGAATTAAATTGAACGATATAGTAGCTCATTTGGAAGTCAACGGAGTGCATTTGGTCATTGATTACTCAAAATATGTGAGCAAGGTCAAGGTTACCACTAAATTATTAAATTAACATGCTTGTAAACTTGGGGAAATTGTTGTTGTAAATACAACAACGGTGAGCAATGTTTGCTACAGATGAGGAAATAGTAGGATGGCTTAGTTGAGATCACAGAAGAAGTCTTGCTAGTAAATATAATGTCATAAATTTTCACCATTTTCCTTGTTTAGAGTCTTCTGAATGATACAAGGCTCAACCCTTAATCGTTTTTTAACCTACTTTTCATGCCAGAAAATAGTTTTGCACATGTACTTGTAACCTCGACAAGTTCTAAACCTTGCTTATAAAGGTGATGAAGCACCTACCCCATTAAATCCACTACATCAGACCTTTTATAGTGTTAGTTTTAGAGAAGTGTTGGCATGACAGTAATATGCACTAGTTAGCTTGGTTATAAGTTCTTTTGGATTTCTTAATGTCTATGAATTCAAGATTGGTTCAAACATACATGTCATAAAGGTTATGCTACAAATTAATCTCCAAATTTGACATGCAAAAGTCACATGTAACTATAAACAAGAAAATCTGCAATCCTTAAACTTAACTACAATGAACATGTATTTTATTAAAAGAAATCTGTGGTGGGTTTTTAGAGTTTTCTTAGTTTACATGATACAACATATTATACCTGCAAAGAGTTTTTAGCTATCACACGATGGCAAAGCTTGTTCTTGATGGAATCATTTGTGGTGATGGCAATTACTTTCCATGCAGCCCTCAGGTGACAATTTCCACTGCTATTGTCTTTTGTCATCGTTTTTTCCTTCCCTAGTCTCATGGGAAGAATGATCGTAGAGTGAGTAACTAGTTGCTTATTTCAGTAAATATATTTATCTTTGTACACTGTATGAAGTAAAGGCAGGTCCCATGTTGTTTTCCCCATATCTTGTACTACAGGCAGGTCCTTTTGTATACCCAATATGATGAATATTATGTTATGTTCCTGCGAATCGAATTATTATTGGCTGGCTAAAATAATCAATTAGTATTTTTTGTTGTATACTTGGACAAATATCAATTCTATCCACTATCCCAAATAATATGATAGTTCATTATTCATATTGCTGTTTTAATTAGGGTCTGGTGTAATCTGACTGTTCACAAGTCTTTTTGAATATCCTTGTTCATATGTGCAAACTTTGAGAAATCTTGGAGTCATTATCCTGTGCTTTATTGTATTTGGTACACCTACCACCACCATCCTTGATGTTTCTAAACGGTTAATTTGCTTTGCATTTTATCTGGAAACCTTAAAAAGCAACCTATAGTTGGAAAAGGGAACCACCATAAAAAAGGAAAAAAGAAAAACAATTCTTGTAGTACATTTAACCAATACTTTCTTTAGCAAAATAGTTTGGCTCGTGCCTATTGCTAATATATTAAATAATTTCTCCTTTATAAAGTCATATGCAGTTTATTTCTTTCTTCATTTTGATGGGTTGCTCCTTTTGTTTCTTACAGTGTCATATACATACTATAGCTACAGTTTGCATGTTTTTGGCAGGTAAGGTTGAGGAAACTCCTCGACCCCTCAAGGATGTCATTCTCGTGTCTTACGAAATCATTCACAAAAAGGGCCCTGCCGCTATTCAGAGAATTAAACAGAGGGTAATGCATTTATCTCATCTTATTTAGTGTATTTTTGTGCTAATATTTTTCGATTGCCACTTTATTGAATTAGACTACTATTTTGTGATGACATTTTATTGTTTACTCCTTGCAACTGGAATTTGGAACTAAAGTAGAAATGTTAGTGCCTTGGAATAAATTAGGGATTTTACTTGTTATTGGTCATGATTGGAATTGGAACCATAATAGAGTTGGATAATTAGAACTAGTGTGTATTCAAATAACCATTCATACAAAATGGTTCACACAAATTGATAGTGGATCAGTATAACTTTCCTCTATAATGCTTTTACTAAACAAAATATTTTTTTCTTGAGATACTAAAGTATATTAAGTTAAAATATATAATTTTCTATGCTAATAATTTCATATGGTTTAATTGAATTGGATTATTTGAAACTTATCATATCTGATGCAGTCATACACACACACACTCACACAGTCACTCACACACATACCTCATTTTTCAGTTATTAGTTGTAGATGTAGTTTTATTGATCAAATTACACCAAGTTTTTAGTTCCATGGTAGCAACTAGGCATGTCAATTTCTACTTAATAGCCCAACTATGTTGAGCGTCTTGGAATAACATTGTTATAAGTAATGCGAACTTCTTCGACCTGCCTTGGAATGGCATTATTATAAGAAATGTGAACTTCTTTGACCTTCCTTGGAATGGCATTGTTATAAGTAATGTGAACTTCTATGACCTGCCTTGGAATAACATTTTTGCAAGAAATGTGAACTTTTTTGACCTGCCTTGGAATGGATATTTTTATAAACAATGTGTACTGCTTTTACCTTGTAAATTGTACAGATCATTGGTGTATGATATAGTTGACTTTCTTGCTGCTATTTATAACTAATATTTATTGTGGTAGGAAGTGTATGAACAATAAAAAGAACTAATCTTACTTGAGGAGAGGCTAGTACTTACTACGCTAGGTTTTGATCTAAATGTGCACCATCCCTATAAACCCCTTGTAGAAGCAATAAAGAAATTCAAAGTTGCTCAAAATGCTCTTGCTCAAGTCGCTTGGAATTTTGTAATTTTGTGAATGATGGGTATGCCCAGTCATTATTTTGAGTTTTTACAGTTGAGTTCTCAATAATGAATATTTATCACTGGAAAGGGTTATGCAGGCTACACACTTCACTTTTCTTGCAGTTTATGCCCCACCATATAGCAGCTGGTGCAATATTTCTTGCTGCTAAGTTTCTTAAAGTAAGACTTCCATTCGATGGTGATAAGGTATGGTGGTAAGAATTTGATGTCACATATTTTACTTTTGACGCTTGTGAGTTGATTTAGAAAATTATGGTATTGTAGTATTTGGTAAAAATCAAATAGATAAGGACTAAGTAGAAATTTGAAATTTGTATAGATTGCTTAAATACAATGTAACGACCCGCATTTTTGACCGTTCAAGTCGACAAAACATACACACATGCCGACTCAAACAATCCGAAATACGGATAGTTATTGGGGTAAATAAGAAAAGAAAGAAAAGAAAGAACAGAAACAAACTCAGAATCTCGCAGCGGAAGGAACAAGATATAATAATAAAATAACAGTTCATGAAGCTGTTAAATAAATAAATTTGATTATTATTATACATCATAAATCAGAGTTACATACATATCAGAGATAATACAACAATGCAGCGGAAAAATAATACAGTAGTAGAATACAAATGATGTAATACCAAACTCCGTCTTCGTCCTCCAGAATAGATCTTCAACCTTATCTGAAATGCTCAGGCTGACCCGAGCGTAATGAAAAGGCAAAACACTCGAGTCAGGACTAAAATATCTCATGTAAGTCAAATCGAATAAGAAAATATGAGTGTGACGGCGTCAGAGATGTTTACGGGTTTTGACATCTCCTATCCAGTGTCAACGTGAGTGCAATAACTTAAGAGATGTTACGGGATTTTCCATCTCTCAAGGATCCGTTAAACTATCTACTATGTAGTACAATACGCTATTATAATATGTCTACATTAAAGTAAAAGTATTAAAATAGCGTTAAGCCATGGCCCATTCCACCCTTAACACATTTTTATTCCCAAAAGCATATACAAGACCGTAGTTTCCCCAAAACCGGAAGTCACCAGAGGGCAATCCATATACTAAAGGTACAAATCAAAATCGTAGTGGTCGCGTATAAATGGAATACAAGTATGACAAGGCACATGAGGCAATACCCAAGGTAGTGATACTACCGTTCGCCTGATCCGGACTGGTGAGAACGCAACGCCGCAGCGCCCGCAACACCGTGAAATAACACTCCTAAAATCAAGGGTGCACCAATCGACAACATATAATGAGTAGTTCGAAGAAGTGTGTCCACTTGAGGTAGCAAATCCTCCATTGGCCCGGCACAGCTCATGTTTTAGTCATTTCCAATTTGACACAAGTGTCAAGGCTATCCATCATCGTTCACTTTCTTCAGTCATCAACGAACATCATTCCAACCACTTCATTCTGGATCATCACTCCGCGTATAGTTATTAAAGTGGTTTTCGGTTTAGATAGAGAGTATATCCATAACCGAATTCCGGTCTCTTTAATAACTTCCGTAATTATTTCACCGATTGGTCGTTTATTTATTTCAAAACCAAATCAATTTCAATTCAATTAGAATTTATAAATCAACATTTCATTTGTCTTTCTAAATCAATTTCCACAATTTACGTTTCAAAACTTCCAAATCAAAATTTCAAAATCTTATAATTCAATTTCAATTTCAATTTAAACAATTCAAATATTGATTCAAGTTCGTATATAAGTTTCATTCCGAAATCATTTAAATTAATTTAATTCAACATTCAAATCAATTTAAATTCATTTATCGATTTCATTTAATATCCGTTAAGGTACTTTATCATTCAAAACAATTTCTATTAAATTTCAAATCCATTACACTACCTTTTTAAGTTCAACTTCATTAAATCAAAACTTACAATTTTGAATTAAATTAAATTCGTCAAATCAATTCTTTCAATTACAAGTCTTACATTAATTCCAAAAATATCACATTTTCATTTCTTGTTAAAAAAATTCAATTTCACTTATTTACTTTCTTAAATAATTTTCCAAAACTTAATTAATAAAGAAACTCAATTTCAATTATTTACGAAGTAAAAATTCACTTATTCAAAAGTTCAAATTTTTTCTTATTACAGAATTTCAATTCAATTTAATCATTAAATAATTTAACCTTATTTAATTATTAAATAATTCAATAGTTTCAATTTAGTCCAATTCACAAATTTCTTTGAATTTCAAGTAAATTCCAAATTAATTAAATCTCAATTTTAAATAAATTTTCAATTCCAAACTCAAACTTGAAATATCATTTCATAAAAATTTTCTTAGAAATATTCAGAGTTCGATTAAAAGTCCAATCTTTTAAAACAAATCAACTTTCGAAAATTTATGCCGTATTTCAATTTTTTTTTTCTTTTTAAAAAAAAAATCTAAACTTCAAATAATTAAACAATTTCATTTACCAAGTTTAAATTCCAACATCTTGAGCTTCAATTCAAAATAATTCAATTTCCATAAATTGGATTTTTATTCTTAAAATCAATTCATTTAAATAATTTCAAAACAACTTTAAAATCATTTAATTTAACCAACCCGGTGTCCGTATATAATTCTCTAACCTATGGCCAAGTGGTTAGTTATTTCAATTAAATGTCAGGGATGAATATATATTACTTAAACCAATCACAGTGTCATGTGCATGTATAACAGGATATATATAAGCAAATAAATATCCAAACATTTAAATATCAACCAATAGCATCCATCGAAATAAATCATCCAATAGTCAATACAATTCACGGCAATTTCATAGTTATCAATATCGGGAAATTTGATTTCAATTAAATCCTAATTTCAATTTACTGTCAATTTAAATTTTCAACGGTGAATTCACACGACAATCTATATGACAATTAAAATTTATCAAACAATGACAAATAAATTCATATCACTTCATAATGTCAAATTTAACTACCATAAAAATATTCAGTACATTGTGAGCGTTATAAAACACTCACCTTTTGAATTTAAATTGAATTTACATTCAATTTAAACCCAAAAATTTGACAGTCTCCAAATCCATCCAAACCAGCGTCAAAGTGTCCGGAATTTCGATACGATCCTAACAAAAGAAACCTCGCCCAAATCCGCGTCCGTATGCAAAAGTTATGAAAATTTGAAGATTGGAAAATTCTGGTGCTGAGTCGACTTCGAGTTCCCGCCTCAAATACCCGATGCCTGCTTGGAGTTTTTTGCGAAATAGACCCGATGACCCGAGTAGTTTTCTTCCCGACTCGAAGTAGCTCCAGGGTTTTTCCCCCTGAAACCCCAAGCGCGACCCGAAGCGCGTAAATCTCGAATTTTTTTTTTTTAGATTTTTTTAGATTTTGGAATTTGGGAATTAGGTTTTGTCTGCCATTGGAATGAGAAGCTAAGAAGAAGATGAATTGTACGTACAGACAAAAAAATTAGGGAGGCTAGGGTTTATAACTGTGTTTATATAGGTATGTTAGAGATAGAGTAGATAGACTGGATAAATGAACGTGCGGAACAAACTATGGCCCGAAAAGCCCGTTCTGACCCCGGAACGAAATTGGGTAAACTCATATATCAAAATAGGTGTTTTAAAATATTTTAAACGCAATGGAAAAGGTTTCAAGTCCAAATTCCATCGTATGAAGAAGTTATGCTAAAATCAAAATTTCAAATTGATTCTAATTGATTATAATTGCATTTATTTCAAGGCGTTTCGAGTCCGTACGATCAAACGACAAGTCCGATTGCTACGAAAATTGAAACCTTACAATAATTCACTGTTACGGATCCGATGAAACTAGTTTCGTCGAAATCCGAGACAGTTGTAAAAATGGCTATTTTTACTGTTTAATTTCAATATAAAATTCCCAATTTTAAATTATTAACTTTTAAATCAAATTTCAATTGTTCACAAATTTCATTTTTAATTTCATAGTAATTAACAATCTTTTACAATGCAATTTTCCATTATAAATCCAATATAAAAGATTATATTAGATTCAGCGTTCAAATATATTTTAATTCAAATTCAAGTTATTTAATTCCAAATGAATTTTTTTATTTCGATTTAAACTTTCATTATTGAATCAACCATTTACTTATACATTATTATCAATAGTTTATAATTCATTTACTTTCATTTTCTTCAGCTATCATCTTATTTAAATTCACAGTAATATTAAATTACATTCATTTACGTTGATTTCCATATTATAACTTCAATATTAAATGTACATTTTATTTATTTCGTTGTTTACAATCAAATTCAATTCAATTCAATTACTTGTTACATTCAAATTTAAATCTTTACTTACGTTCAATTACCAGTTAACATCTTTATCAAATTACAGTTTCGGTTATTATTTGATTTCAATCAACTGTAATATTAAGTTACATTTATTTATATTAGTTTCAATAACATAAACTTCCACTATTAAATCTACCGTTTTATTTATTCTTTGTTTACAATCATAACCAATTTGGTTTACAATCAAACTCAATTTATTGCTTACATTCAATACAGGTTAACATCCATATTTAATTTACAAATAAGTTATTTCAGAATTCAGTTTTGCATTTTAACTTGTAATTCACATTTAACAACACAAAATTTTATTTCCTTCGGATTTTTATCCAATTTTTTTTATTTTAATTCCTATTTTTAAAGTGTTAAAAATACAGGTCGTTACATTCTCCCCCACTTAAAACTTTTCGTCCTCGAAAAGGAACGGAGAAGGGGAAACCATCATTTAGATATAATTCATTCAAAATATTCGACTTATTTGCAAAATTTAGTTATAGGATATTTTTAAAATCTCAAAATTTTATAACTCCTGGATTTTTGAAAAATTTCGGCAGCACCTCCTTTGCGCGGCTAGGACCGAAAAATTTCATAGTGGTAATAATTGCATGATATACATCTCATTACAAGAATGATGCATCCCAAAACATGGGGAACACAATAATATACCACAACATAAACTGTAATCCGAGAACATACCTTTTATTTAGCGTTTATTAGCATTTTAACTTACATTTTGCATTAAGCGCAGAAGCGAGCTCCACAAGCGAAGCGCAACCTCTTTGCTACCTACTAAAATGCTCAATAACCAAGTTAGAACCATGCATATAAAGATATATCGATATACTTATCATAAACAACACACATATAACATGTTTAGCTTCAAAACTGAAATTCCAATTTCAAGACAGAAAACGAATCTCAGTTTTTGGTCACCTAAACGATAAAATTTAACAATGGAATCTAAACAAAAGTTGTTGCATTCGTTTCAGGCTTTCCGGAATGTCCAAAATCATTAAATTCCGACCTTCCGTTCAAAAGTTACGACCGTTTTACTAAATAGATACGCCTCAACCTGGCAATGAATTGCACAGGTCAGCGACGTTTGGTCACGTTTTCGACCCTATAAATGACAGCAAAACACAAAACACTTAAAGCAAAAGTTTTAACTTAAGTTCTTAGTTTTCCAGAAAGTGCAAGATCAACAAAATCCGATACACCAGTAAAAAGTTATGGTAAAAATACTAAGAGTATATGCTACTGATTTTGCTTCCCTTTTACACAGGCCAGCGAGAAGATTCAAATTTTTAACTAAGTAAATGAAGGAATTTCTCAAGACAGTCTAAACAAAAGTCGTGCTACAGTTTCTAAGCTTTCCGAAAAGTCTAATATCGTTGAATTTCGTCCAGCCATTTAAAAGTTATGGTTGTTTTCGTTTCAGCATATATTGGACAATTTTGGATTTTTTTCCAAAATTTTGCTTTTATTATTTCAAAGTACAAACCATCAAACTTTAAATTTTCTAAAGAAACAATCATAAACACAAAGTCGTTTATTTTCTTATTTATCCATGAAATACGTTTACATTCAATTTGTTTCCGATCTATTCAAGTTTGTTTCATTCACATTTTAAATTCAAGTCAATTTGCTTCAATTTAAATTGGATTCAATTATATTTAATTTCACTTTGCTTCAAATTTGAATTTAATTATTTTAAAATTTTATTCCGTTTATTCAATTCCATTAACACTAATGAATTCTACTAAATCAATTACCATCCATCAAACAACCAATGCATATCAAACATTACCATCCATCCAGAATCTACACTAAATCAATTATACATTTCCAAGTCAAAAATTTTTATTTCATACACTTCCAAGTTTATTGACATTTAGTTATATTCAACTTTAATTAGTTTCCATTTACAAATTTTATATTTCATGAATTTTAAATTTTATTCATTCTCTTGTATATATCATTCATTTTACAGCTTAAATTTCTTTTATATTTACAATTATCAATAAATCTTCACATTTTATTATTCACTCTCACACTGGTATATTATTCCTCTACTTATCCTTATAAGCATTTTAAACTTTTTAAGTATTTGGTAAGTTTTTGTTATGCAAATAGAATGTAGTTAAACAACATACAACCCCTTTCCATTCAAAGTTGAATTTTCAATTAATTAATTCTTAAGTCATTACTTAAATTTCACTATAATTTAATTTCACATTTACATTCACATATAGTATTTCCATTTTATATTAACATAATGGTGAATCACCTTTAAATGTTACTTTAAATTCCAATTATTTACTAACAATTTTATTTATATTTGCAAACCATTAATTAAATGCATATTTCATTATTCAAACCTAAACTTGTATATTATCCAATTAACAATTCATATAACATTTTTGAACTTCTTAAATATTTTGGTAAGTTATATTTATGCTATAGAATGAAATTTAATACTATGCGAGTTTTACAGTTTCAATTTTATTTTAAATTCATAATTTCCTAATTCTAAGGATTTCTACTTCAATTGATATTTTCACTTAGCTCTTAGGTTCATTTCTCATTTCACAATTTAGAAGTTCCGTAATGATTCAAGTATTTGTTTATCTCAATAGTTTAAAGTCATTAAATATTAAAGAACTTAAGAATTTCATCTCCGGTTTCATTTCAAATCAAGTTTGAAATAATATATACTTATATTAATGTGTATCAAGTCATACTATAGAGAATACAAAATAAAATTCAATTTTAATCAAAACAGGGTTTAGAACAAGCTATTAAGTGATCTCCCTCACTTGGACTCTCGAAAAAAACGTCGATGATGCGTGCACTCATTACCGAAATCATTCTCTAGTGTCAAGAGGGGAGTATAACACTTACTTCATTTGAAAATCCTTTGAAAACAATTTCTAATCGAATATACTATCATATAATACTTATATTATACATTTCGAATTTTTGTTAATAAATTTTCAAAACACCGGAATTTAAATTCTCCATCTTAATTTAAATTCATTTTTATTTTATTTTATTTACCATTTATATTCATTGTCAATCATATTTACAAGTTTCATTTCTTAAAATCGTCCAATAGTCAATAGTTAGAAATATTGACTAATCAACAATAAACGATGATAATCTAATATTATCATCTCCTAACAACCAATACAATCAAAATTTATAAATTTTCAAGATAGTTCTTTTATATAAAAATATAGTCCAAAACAATATTATGTCAATCTGTCCTATTCGAGTGTTTAGAAATTCATATCGATGCCTTGGCGTCCCAAGTACCAACCAGAATTCATAAATACTCAACGGAACAATTTAACACAATATAAAATCATTTTTATATCAAAATTACAAATACGCTCTCTCATATACACTCGAACTCATTCATAAGGTTTAACCCTATTTCAATGAGTTATTCTCCACTAGAGCCAAGGTAATCTAAACCAAAGCTCTGATACCAACTGTAACGACCCGCATTTTTTACCGTTCAAGTCGACAAAACATACACACATGCCGACTCAAACAATCCGAAATACGGATAGTTATTGGGGTAAATAAGAAAAGAAAGAAAAGAAAGAACAGAAACAAACTCAGAATCTCGCAGCGGAAGGAACAAGATATAATAATAAAATAACAGTTCATGAAGCTGTTAAATAAATAAATTTGATTATTATTATACATCATAAATCAGAGTTACATACATATCAGAGATAATACAACAATGCAGCGGAAAAATAATACAGTAGTAGAATACAAATGATGTAATACCAAACTCCGTCTTCGTCCTCCAGAATAGATCTTCAACCTTATCTGAAATGCTCAGGCTGACCCGAGCGTAATGAAAAGGCAAAACACTCGAGTCAGGACTAAAATATCTCATGTAAGTCAAATCAAATAAGAAAATATGAGTGTGACGGCGTCAGAGATGTTTACGGGTTTTGACATCTCCTATCCAGTGTCAACGTGAGTGCAATAACTTAAGAGATGTTACGGGATTTTCCATCTCTCAAGGATCCGTTAAACTATCTACTATGTAGTACAATACGCTATTATAATATGTCTACATTAAAGTAAAAGTATTAAAATAGCGTTAAGCCATGGCCCATTCCACCCTTAACACATTTTTATTCCCAAAAGCATATACAAGACCGTAGTTTCCCCAAAACCGGAAGTCACCAGAGGGCAATCCATATACTAAAGGTACAAATCAAAATCGTAGTGGTCGCGTATAAATGGAATACAAGTATGACAAGGCACATGAGGCAATACCCAAGGTAGTGATACTACCGTTCGCCTGATCCGGACTGGTGAGAACGCAACGCCGCAGCGCCCGCAACACCGTGAAATAACACTCCTAAAATCAAGGGTGCACCAATCGACAACATATAATGAGTAGTTCGAAGAAGTGTGTCCACTTGAGGTAGCAAATCCTCCATTGGCCCGGCACAGCTCATGTTTTAGTCATTTCCAATTTGACACAAGTGTCAAGGCTATCCATCATCGTTCACTTTCTTCAGTCATCAACGAACATCATTCCAACCACTTCATTCTGGATCATCACTCCGCGTATAGTTATTAAAGTGGTTTTCGGTTTAGATAGAGAGTATATCCATAACCGAATTCCGGTCTCTTTAATAACTTCCGTAATTATTTCACCGATTGGTCGTTTATTTATTTCAAAACCAAATCAATTTCAATTCAATTAGAATTTATAAATCAACATTTCATTTGTCTTTCTAAATCAATTTCCACAATTTACGTTTCAAAACTTCCAAATCAAAATTTCAAAATCTTATAATTCAATTTCAATTTCAATTTAAACAATTCAAATATTGATTCAAGTTCGTATATAAGTTTCATTCCGAAATCATTTAAATTAATTTAATTCAACATTCAAATCAATTTAAATTCATTTATCGATTTCATTTAATATCCGTTAAGGTACTTTATCATTCAAAACAATTTCCTTTAAATTTCAAATCCATTACACTACCTTTTTAAGTTCAACTTCATTAAATCAAAACTTACAATTTTGAATTAAATTAAATTCGTCAAATCAATTCTTTCAATTACAAGTCTTACATTAATTCCAAAAATATCACATTTTCATTTCTTGTTAAAAAAATTCAATTTCACTTATTTACTTTCTTAAATAATTTTCCAAAACTTAATTAATAAAAAACTCAATTTCAATTATTTACGAAGTAAAAATTCACTTATTCAAAAGTTCAAATTTTTTCTTATTAAAGAATTTCAATTCAATTTAATCATTAAATAATTTAACCTTATTTAATTTTAAATAATTCAATAGTTTCAATTTAGTCCAATTCACAAATTTCTTTGAATTTCAATTAAATTCCAGATTAATTAAATCTCAATTTTAAATAAATTTTCAATTCCAAACTCAAACTTGAAATATCATTTCATAAAAATTTTCTTAGAAATATTCAGAGTTCGATTAAAAGTCCAATCTTTTAAAACAAATCAACTTTCGAAAATTTACGCCGTATTTCAAAAAGTTTTTTTTTTAAAAAAAAAAAATCTAAACTTCAAATAATTAAACAATTTCATTTACCAAGTTTAAATTCCAACATCTTGAGCTTCAATTCAAAATAATTCTATTTCCATAAATTGGATTTTTATTCTTAAAATCAATTCATTTAAATAATTTCAAAACAACTTTAAAATCATTTAATTTAACCAACCCGGTGTCCGTATATAATTCTCTCACCTATGGCCAAGTGGTTAGTTATTTCAATTAAATGTCAGGGATGAATATATATTACTTAAACCAATCACAGTGTCATGTGCATGTATAACAAGATATATATAAGCAAATAAACATCCAAACATTTAAATATCAACCAATAGCATCCATCGAAATAAATCATCCAATAGTCAATACAATTCACGGCAATTTCATAGTTATCAATATCGGGAAATTTGATTTCAATTAAATCCTAATTTCAATTTACTTTCAATTTAAATTTTCAACGGTGAATTCACACGACAATCTATATGACAATTAAAATTTATCAAACAACGACAAATAAATTCATATCACTTCATAATGTCAAATTTAACTACCATAAAAATATTCAGTACATTGTGAGCGTTATAAAACACTCACTTTTTGAATTTAAATTGAATTTACATTCAATTTAAACCCAAAAATTTGACAGTCTCCAAATCCATCCAAACAAGCGTCAAAGTGTCCGGAATTTCGATACGATCCTAACAAAAGAAACCTCGCCCAAATCCGAGTCCGTATGCAAAAGTTATGAAAATTTGAAGATTGGAAAATTCTGGTGCTGAGTCGACTTCGAGTTCCCGCCTCAAATACCCGATTCCTGCTTGGAGTTTTTTGCGAAATCGACCCGATGACCCGAGTAGTTTTCTTCCCGACTCGAAGTAGCTCCAGGGTTTTTCCCCCTGAAACCCCAAGCGCGACCCGAAGCGCGTAAATCTCGAACATATTTTTTTTTTAGATTTTTTTAGATTTTGGAATTTGGGAATTAGGTTTTGTCTGCCATTGGAATGAGAAGCTAAGAGGAAGATGAATTGTACGTACAGACAAAAAAATTAGGGAGGCTAGGGTTTATAACTGTATTTATATAGGTATGTTAGAGATATAGTAGATAGACTAGATAGATGAACGTGCGGAACAAACTATGGCCCGAAAAGCCCGTTCTGACCCCGGAACGAAATTGGGTAAACTCATATATCAAAATAGGTGTTTTAAAATATTTTAAACGCAATGGAAAAGGTTTCAAGTCCAAATTCCATCGTATGAAGAAGTTATGCTAAAATGAAAATTTCAAATTGATTTTAATTGATTATAATTGCATTTATTTCAAGGCGTTTCGAGTTTGTACGATCAAACGACAAGTCCGATTGCTACGAAAATTGAAACCTTACAATAATTCACTGTTACGGATCCGATGAAACTGGTTTCGTCGAAATCCGAGACAGTTGTAAAAATGGCTATTTTTACTGTTTAATTTCAATATAAAATTCCCAATTTTAAATTATTAACTTTTAAATCAAATTTCAATTGTTCACAAATTTCATTTTTAATTTCATAGTAATTAACAATCTTTTACAATGCAATTTTCCATTATAAATCCAATATAAAAGATTATATTAGATTCAGCATTCAATTATATTGTAATTCAAATTCAAGTTATTTAATTCCAAATGAATTTTTTTATTTCGATTTACACTTTCATTATTGAATCAACCATTTACTTATACATTATTATCAATAGTTTATAATTCATTTACTTTCATTTTCTTCAGCTATCATCTTATTTAAATTCACAGTAATATTAAATTACATTCATTTACGTTGATTTCCATATTATAACTTCAATATTAAATGTACATTTTATTTATTTCGTTGTTTACAATCAAATTCAATTCAATTCAATTACTTGTTACATTCAAATTTAAATCTTTACTTACGTTCAATTACCAGTTAACATCTTTATCAAATTACAGTTTCGGTTATTATTTGATTTCAATCAACTGTAATATTAAGCTACATTTATTTATATTAGTTTCAATAACATAAACTTCCACTATTAAATCTACCGTTTTATTTATTCTTTGTTTACAATCATAACCAATTTGGTTTACAATCAAACTCAATTTATTGCTTACATTCAATACAGGTTAACATCCATATTTAATTTACAAATAAGTTATTTCAGAATTCAGTTTTGCATTTTAACTTGTAATTCACATTTAACAACACAAAATTTTATTTCCTTCGGATTTTTATCCAATTTTTTTTTATTTTAATTCGTATTTTTAAAGTGTTAAAAATACAGGTCGTTACATACAACTTACATCTACAAGCCATCATATAAGATATAGTAGGCCACCTAACACCACTGATGATTGTAGTGCAGCCAACCCCTTAATAAATAGATGTTACAAGCAGTATATATGTAATGCTTCATTGAATCCGGTATGATAAAATAGGCTCATCTGGATTAGGATTGAAGAAGATCTTAGAACAATGATTGCTATTTTTAAGAATATGCAATAGCCAGCTTATTTTATAACAGATGAAGCTGTGACATATGTATATGTAAAAAGTCATATGTATAGGCCAGTGATGTAAATTGTTCATTTAGTCGTGTACACACATACATACATTGACATAGTATATTTCCTTGACTGGCTACATGTATATGTAAAATGTCATAAGTCGACTAAACATTATAAATTTGGAGTGAGACGCTTATGGAATATTTTTTCATTTATTTATTTGGTGTGAGATGCTTATGGAATAATTTTTCATTTTGATTCAGTTGAATATTTAACACAATAAACTATGATATATAATGTGGTGTAATTGTCTCTGTTTTTCTATTTTTCCACTTTTTTTTCATACAGGCCTTTTATGCTGTTTCAGTATGAATACTACATTTGATTATAAAACCAAGTAAACATTAGTTTTACAATTCATTTACATGTTTTGAGATTTGTCAATAACTTTATGCTATTTTTTTTATCTATACTCAGTTGCCTATAAGGCATGTCATTCATCTATTTATTATATAAGGGCGCGGAATAGGAAAATAAAATGATTTATACATTGTAAATTCTTTATAATTTTTGTTTATTAGTAAGGGTAACAATTTTTTCTATCTTCGTAAGAAAACATAAAATAGCGATGTCTGTATTTATATTGCGGTAGATGGAAGAATGCCGGATGCGCGTTATCGATCTCCATTTTAGTCTGATGATGGTAGTGTAAAAAAAATATATTTCATTGCCTGTTTATATTTCAAATTTTGCTAGTGCTAGGTTGGTACAATTATCTGATGGTTATTGAGACATGGGCCATGGGGGTCAATCCGTCGACCACCATCAAATGTTCCTCTCTCTCTCTCTCCCAAAAAAAAATAAAGCTTACTAAGACAAATTGAAGTTTAATTTGATATGGTCGAGAGAGATTAATAAGCATCGTTTGTTTACCGCATACAAATGAATGTGTATTACCACATACAACATACTTTGGGGTATATGCAAGAAAGTACACTACATGTCTGAAGCATTTTCTTGCATTAGAGGTTGTTGAGTTTGAAGCTCCTCCCTAATCTTATTTGAAAGAAGATTGCCTTTGCCGAATTTATCTTGAGACCAGTCTCTTAATTTCCTCCTAAAACATCGGATTTGTTAATATTCCACAAGACAGTGTAGGGGTTTGTGGAATAGGGAACAGTTGAATGAGTTGTGGCAGTTGAATGAGTTGTAGTCACTAGTGGCTGTTGGAGCGGTTGCTGCAGCAGATGGTTGGAGAAATGTATGGCAAAATGTTGGAGTGTTAGAAATTCTTCAACAGATGGTGGCAGAGCAGTAGATGATGTTGTATGGTGGTATGTATGTTGTGGTGAAGGGATGATTGTGGTATAGGTGGTTGTAGTGGTGATGTAAGTTGATATTGGATGTATGTATGAAGAGGTATGTTCAATGAGGTGGTGTGTATTGTGTGTAGATGGATGTTGCAACAGTGAAGAAGGAAAAAGTTGTGGTGGTGAGGAGTTAATGGTTGATGAAGGGTTGGAAGAAGCAATGGGATGGCTGTTGGAGGAGCTGTTGTTGTGAACTGCTAGTGCAGTTGGTAGCTGTGAATTGTCTGCAGTTTGTTGCAGTAAGTTTGTGATGGCAAGTGTATGTTCAGGTTGTTTGTGATGGCAAGTTGGTTTGTGTTGTGATGTCTGGTTGGTCAGGGGTGGTAGTATTTACTATAATAAGGCCAGAGGACAGTAGGAAAGTGAAAGACAGTAGGGGCAATGAAAGTAAGTTGGTGATGACTATAGTGGGTAGAAGTAGCTTCTAACAGTGGTAGTAGGGTAATGTAGTTGCTTGTTTGAGGTGGCAGTGTGAATTTGATGTGTTCAGGAGGTTTGGGCATATACAGTTTGTTGGAGAATGGTGGATGTATATATGGTATGCAGGCAGACAGGGAGTATGTTGATGGAAGTGGCTGAAAGCAGGGATTGTTATGGGTATTTGCAGATGGCAGATGACAAAAATGAACACAGCAGTTTGTTGAGTAGTAATTGCAGAAGTATATGCAACTAGATCAGATCTTGCATGTTGGAACTCTGTAATGTTTGTACTTTGTAATATTTGGAAGGATTGCTTTATTGTTTCCACTCTGTAATGTTTGTACACTTATTAAATTGACATTATTTTCTGTTTCTCTGTGTTAACTTGGCTGCAGGCTTATGTTTTATTCAATAGTTATGCACTTGCTTTAATGTTTGTACACTGTAATGAAAAATATATCACATTTCTTTCTGAGCATGCTCTTGTGTTATATTTGTTGATTATAATCTTTATTCGTTTATGAAGATTTAGTTTGATTGCTATTATTAAAAGATTTCCAATTCCGTTGAGATTTAGTTGTATTATAGCGGCTATAATGAGTTATTGAATAAATATTTTATAGCGACAAAATGGTGTTATAAAGATTTCCGGTTCCGTTGAGATTTAGCTGTATTATAGCGGCTATAATGAGCTATTGAATTAACGTACCATAGCGGCGAATTTGCGTTATAAAACTAAGCTCAACCATAGCAGCATATTTTGTGTTATAAATATTCAACAGTTTTTTATAACATGTCGATATACAGCGCTTATCAAACCGCTATGGTTGTGATTAATAGCGGCTATATGCCGCTATAAAAGACACTTTTTGTTGTAGTACACATGAAGCTCATAGTGTACATGTATAAGCACTGAAACAAAGAAGCAAACCAGACCAGTTCATGTTAAAGCAAAAAAGAAGCACACATGAAGCTTATAGTGCAACAGGTCAGGGAAGCAAACAAGTACATATTCAAGTGCAGTGATGACCAACAACGAGTGTCGACCAGACAACAACATAGTGAAATCCAACAGACTCACATAGACCAATAACCAAGACCAAATTCAAACCCAATGCAACTTCAACCTGAACCAGATTACATGATCAATCGACACTGCAAACTACAACAGACTCGACCAAGTCCGCAATGCAAACTTAAATGAAGACAAATGCAAATACAATGCATCAGTGCACATGAGCTTAAAAGATATACAACACAAACCATAAGTACAAATCAAGTGCACAACAACTATCAAATGAAGACTCGAATATCAATGGCACTGCCTCAACATTCAGAGCATCATCAACAAACTGAAAAAACACTGCAGCCATATGCAATGACCAGAGGCAGTAGACAGGAAAGTGCAGACTAACCAGGTTAAACAGTGAATGCCACAGTGACTTCAACAAGTTGATATGTAGACAGTACAATACAAATGCATATGGTCAAGCAACTGAGTATGCTACAAGTTCAACAAGATATACATATGCAATGTCGACATGAATACAGCAGTATGCATCGAACAACAATTAAGTACATATTTACATGAACAAAAAGTAACATATATATGCTACAAAGAACAGTGCAACCAAGCTACAGACTTCAAGAATAGTTCAAATGAAAACTACCAAAGTTCATTGAGCAATACAAAACTATCATGTAACAGAGAATATATGAATATAAACAAGCCGTGAGTCAAAAATCATTCAAATGATAAAATGTTCCGGGTTGAACATTTTTGCAAGTAACAGTTTCGAACAAAGATAGAAGTATCTTAAATATCATCGCATAAACAAAGTCAAGGCCAAAGTCAAAGGGAATAAAGAAAGGAATCGAATAGTTCAAAATCAAACCGTGGTAGCCAAGCAAGTCAACTAAGTTCAAAATCGAAGCCGTGGGAATCAAGTAACAACAATATACGAATTGAACAAGTCTAAAGCAATCACCATCATTCAAGAATAATCAAACAGCCGAGCAAAAATCTAACAAACGAAAATCAAGGGGTTCGAACCCTATATAAACGATTAACATCATCGACAGATTATCATCGAGTTCAAGCAAGCAAACAAGAATAGCAAAAAGCATAAATTAAATACCGAAGTAAAAAATCGAACTCGATCAAATTGGAGTAGCCGAAAGAAAATCGGAGCTAGAAGGTAGACTGTCGAATCAAAACCAAGAGGTATCCACTATAGTCAATCAACGTTCAAGCGGCGCCTTAAATTTTTCCAAAGCCCTATTTTCAGAGCAAAGAGGAACGAGAACAAGCACCATTTTTAAAAGGAAAAGAAACGGCCGATTAAAGATAAAAGAGAAAAGGGATATTGTTTTCACTTTAATATTTAGGCCGATTTATTTTAATTTGGCCTTTAGATTTTAAAATTAGGGTTTTGTTTTATAATTGTTTTTTAAATTTGAATATTTCCTTTTTAACGGTTGTATTTTCTAGTCGTGTGACTAGGAGACAAACTACGTGGCGTAGTTTGAGAATTCGCAACTCAGTGGCTGAGTTGTGGCAGGGTTTTGAGCGTAGAGTTAAGGTTAGTCAATAGCGGGTGTCACGAGTTTACGTGTGTAAGCGTCTGTCTACTTAATTTCTAGTAGAAACCTTGGGGGCAGCACGTAGGCAGGGTTTTGCCGAAGCTGGGTAAATCTGTGTGTTCTATTGTCTGCTTTTTGTATTCTGCTATTATATGTGCTACTGTTATTCTGCTGTTTTCTGTGTTGAAATTATTTTATATACTTCCATAATAAAATATTATAATTGATAGCATCACCCTATTCACCCCCATCTAGGGTGAAATCGATCCTACATTTATTTCTCAACTCTTAAACAAACATTTCTTCTTAAGATTATATAATTGCACTACTAATTATATTGTAATAAAACTATGATATTATGAAATAAATTCAAATTAGACTATAAAACACATCCAATTAAAATTAGACTGAAAAACAATAACTTGCAAGAAACAGTTTAAAATAGACAAAGATAAGTTTAAATAGATTAAAATTAGACTATTACCTGATCTCGCGTTTATGGATATCGAATTGAAATCTTTGATTGGCACACAAAGCCACCGATTCCAACTTCACCAAAGGTCGTAGCAAGATGATGATTTTGTTTGGCTGTGTTCTCATCTGGTAGTAGTATGTTGTCCACAACCAACTTCTCATGTGTTGGAGGTACAGGCTTCCCATATATAATGGATGCCGTCAAATCTTTGCATATATAACTTGTTGCAATGACCTCTAGATCAAAGTTCAGAATTTAACTTTTTTGATTTGTCGATCCAGACGAACTCAATGGATTATTAACTTCGTTGTTCAGTAATCTTTCAACACTTTCCTAACGTTTCCCACTTCCTCCTTCATTGGAAGGAATATCTTGTATGTGTTTTCCGTTATCCATGTATCCCTTGAACAAGTCAACCAACGACTTCAATATACCCTCCATATTTTCCATCCTAGCTTTCAAGTCTTCTGAGTCTACTTTTGTCTTTTCGATTTGTTTACGTGCAATATTAGAAGCCTTAACTTGTGTTCTTAATATCTTGGTTCCAATACTACGAGTCCGGCCCCTTGTATCCTTGCCAAACACTGGTAACAAGATGTCTTCATCGAATGACAAATCTTCTTTATCACTATCACTGATTGTTTCCTTCACTTTTTCAATTTTACCCTAAAACATTATAATACTTGAGATATTATTATTAATTGATAGGTTACTGATCTAAAACAGTAGACTGATAAAACATGTAAACATATATGTCATAATAAATCATTATTAATTTATCATCTAAAACAATATATTGCTTAACTTACGAAGTATGAAGAAGTTAAATCTGGTATGGTACCATTCTTTTTCCTATGAGTTTTCTTCCATACTTGACGACGTGTGATTTCTTTTTTTGGATTTGCACTGGCCTGCTACCCAAAAGGAATTAGCCAATAGGTGGTTTAAAAAAGGTAAATTACTGACATGAACTAGATAGTGCAGGTATATGTTGATTGTCTACCTTAACATATTCATGATGATGTATATGTTGTTTGTCTATCTTAACATACATGTCGATGAAGTAAATCTTGTTGCTGAAAATAAAAAATAAAACATAATAAAATAAAATAAAAAATAGAAATAGATGGCTAAGTTTTAATTTGAAACCGAACACTTTGTATCCATGCTTGTCTGTTATGCATTCCTTCTGACTAAATATTATTATATCCTCTTTGTTAGCAATTTTTCAAGTTGAAGATTAATTGGATTGCAAGTGTGAAATGAGAGATTGATTTTTAAAGGAGAAAGTTGTACTTTATTACATACTTTTGCTTAGCATTTTTTTGCTTGCTTACAATTGAGATACACCACTCCTATTTATAGTAATTCACATCTCAAATGAACGGTGGAGATGTGTTTGATCTTACGGTATACAACTATTCTCTAGAATTTTTTATAACTTTCATACAAAATATCTTTAGATAAGAAAACTCTAGGTTCTAGTTATTTTATTACAATTTGAGAATGGAAAATTCTAGAACTTCTTCTACCATGACAACATATATCTAGATAATTCTATCTAGATGTTTCTTTCTAACATTCTCTAGAATTCTCTTTTAGCTTTACTTCTTTATTTGTGGCCCAAATTAAGTCCAATAATCTAGCCCAAAGTGAAGTTTAATTTTCAACATCCTCCCGTAAACTTGACTTTGTCACTCCAAGCATCTTCCACAGTCCTTGAAAGTCTTCATTCTTTAATGCCTTTGTAAAAATGTCTGCTACTTGCTCTTTTGAGTTAATAAACTTTTCTTGTACTTCCTTTTTTGCAATCCACACTTTTTACTAAAGTGATAATGTGTATCGATGTGTGAACTTCGTTCATGGAAGACGGGATTCTTGGCTAGAGCGATAGCTGACTTATTATCCATGTAAATTTCTGTTGCATTGTGTTGTGGTATATTCAACTCCATCAATAGATCTCGAAGCCAAATAGCATGACGAACACAAGTTCAAGCAGCAACATACTCAGCTTCACAAGTGGAAAGCATTAAAATTGGTTGCTTTTTTGAGCTCCAGGTGAAGGCTATATCTCCCATGAAGAAGTCAAATCCAGTCATACTTTTACGATCATCAACATCTCCAGCCCATTCGCTGTCGCTGTAACCAATCAACTTGAAATTATTAGAACTTGAGTATAACAAACCAAAATCAATGGTACCTTTGATGTATCGAAGAATCCTTTTTGCAGTCTTCAAGTGTGATGTTGTAGGAGCTTCCATATAGCGGCTAATGAGTCCAACACTGATGCAGCTCAGGACCAAAGTGAAGGTCTATGTGGCACACGACTTAAGGATTTAAGTCGCATACGACTTAACGAAGAAGTTATAGGTCGTCCACGACCTAAGGAGTCACGAGAGGGGGAGCTGCGACTTAACTGGAAACCAGGGGAAGAAGTTATCTCGAGTTTGCGACCTAAGGAAGAAGTGATAAGTCGTCCACGACCTAACGGAATCTTAAGTCATGTGGATATGATGAGTCGTAGACGACCTAACCTATTATTGAGTCGCTCACGACCTAACAAAAGCAGCACGCGAGTTACTGGGTTCAGGGTGATGGAAGGCAGACGAGTTAAAGGGTTACGACCTACTTTAGGTCGTAGAGATATGTTACGACCTATACTATGTCGCGCAAACGAGTTACGACCTAAGATAAGTCGCTGGGTGATCTGGAGAGATAAGTCGCGAGGTCTTAAGTCGCGAGGACTTAGGTCGCAAGACTTAGGTCGCGCAGTTTTATGAAGCCACTCTTTTAAGTCGCTGAAGCTTGATGCCGTTGATTCTAATGCCGCGTTAATCTCCGCCGTTGATTCTTTAAGTCGCTGATGGAAGCTGGAGCATTGAAGTTAGGTCGCGTGAATTGTAAGTTGAGTCGTGAGAAGTTGTTAGGTCGGCAGCGACCTAAGTGATGTATTCTCTGTTTGTATTTTTCTGTTTGTTAAGTCGCTTGTACATAAGTCGTATGTCGTAAGACTACGTGTTGTAATCTGTTAAGTCGAGTACGACCTATAGTAAGTCGTAAGTCATCTGGTTGTTAAGTCGACCATTTTTAGGTCATAGTTGTTAGGTTGGAAACGACTTAAGAGTTGTTCAGATTTGTGTTGTGATTTGTAACTTCTATAAATAGGCCGGTGGCGCCATTTGTAATTTTTTAGTTGATTTGAAATAAAACTTTGTTTTGTTAGCTTTGTGCTTTCACCAAATTGGTAGTCGAGTGTAGTCTCCTATCTCCACTCTCGGATAATCGAGTGTGCTCGATTCAACGACAGCTGAAGCTGATTCACGGAATCTAGTGCGCTAGATCAACGTGTGAAGAATCGCAGATCTTTGAACCCGGTATCGTGCGCGATCAACGAGTTCGGGATAGTTAGAATTCGGTATCTTCGGATCAACGAATTCGGGCATTCCAGTATTCATCAATCCATCGATTGCTACTTCCATCGATCTACCTTGTTTTGTTTAATCCGCTGCATCAGTTTTGGTATCATAGCCAGGTTTAGCCAATCATAGCTAAATCGAGTCTTGGAGCCAATTATTTTGAAGAAGTTTGAAGAGTTAGCCGAGCTTGAAGTGTTGAGCCGTGCAATTTTGTTGGAAGTATTGAAGTGGTGTTCGTCGTGTTTTAGCAACAAGGTTGGAGATTTTGATCCATATCATTTTAGATCGAAAGTTGGAGAAGTGTTTGAATTTGGCCGTGGTTGTTTGCGCGCCAAAGAGGAGTTGAAATTTTGAAGTGGACGAGTTAGCATAAGTCGGAGCCGAGCTAAGGGAAGTTAGGCCGTACATCATTTGGTATCTTTTGCTTAGTCCAAGCGAGAATTGTAGAGTTTGTGAAGTTTTCAAGCATGCCGCCAAGAAGAGCTAATCGACATCAAAACTTTGAAGCATTGTATCGAAGAGAAGAAGCTGATGAGATGGAGCAAAGAATCAATGAAAACTTTAGTGAAAAGCTTAACGAAGGAATTGGTCGGTTAGAGAAGATGATGTTAGAGATGAATCAGAATCGGAGAAGGGTATCACCTGAATCTAATCATGGGGGAAGTAGAGTATCGCCACATTCCAATCGAGACAGAAGTGTTGATGATGATCGAAGTCGAGATAGAAATGTGAATGATCGTAATCGGAGGAATGCAGATCGAAGGGATGTTGGTGGAAGAAATGGTGGTAGTAGAGATGCTGGTGGTCGGGATCGACATCGATATACATCGGATTGTGAAGAAGAGTATGATGGTGGTAGTGTTCATGGACGAGGACGAGGACAAGGAAGAAATTACTCTGAGTATGATCACAAGTGGGAGTCGGGGATGAAGACTGAAATTCGTGAATTCAAAGGTGGTATGCAAGCGGAGGAGTTTCTAGATTGGGTGGCTAATGTTGAGGAGATTTTTGACTTCAAGGAAGTTCCAGAACATCGTAGGGTGAAGTTGGTTGCTACAAGGTTGAGGGGTAGAGCTTTGGCGTGGTGGCAGCAAACCAAACTTACACGTGAACGGATGGGGAAGTCAAAGGTTGAATCATGGGAAAAGATGAGGAAAATGGTGAAAGCCAAATTCTTACCTTATAACTATCAGTCGCTTATGTATCAGAGATTGCAAAACTTGAGACAAGGGACGAAATCTGTGAATGACTATGCTGACGAATTTTATCAACTGATTGCAAGGAATGATATTATGGAGACAGAAGAACAATTGACATCTAGATTTGTTGGGGGTTGCGAATGCAGATTCAGGATATGGTTAACATGTTTGATCCCAGATCTGTAGCGGAAGCACATCAGAAAGCGTTGGCTTGGGAGAAACAGGGAAGACGAGGAGGTGGTGTGTTTATTAATTCCAACGATCAAGCGAAAGGTGTTAGTGGGAGTTCTAATGTTTCTAAACCTATCAGTAGACCAGTGGTGAAGGAGGCTGAGAAGGCAAAGATTAACACTGGTTTCAAATGTTACAATTGTCAGGAATTGGGTCATAAAAGCAACGAGTGTCCAAAGCCAAAGAAACGAACTATGATTGCTGAAATTGAAGATGAGGATGGAGAATATTTTAGTCCAGTTGAGGAGGATGAACAGGATATTGCGTCAGGAGATGAAGGTTGTAATCTAATGCTGAGGAGATCGTGTTTGACACCAAAGCAGGAAGAAGCTAGTTGGTTGAGGAGTAATAGTAATATCTTTCAGTCGACATGCACTATACTGGGAAAGGTGTGTAAATTTGTGATTGACGCCGGAAGCTGTGACAATATCATTTCAACCGAGGCTGTAACAAAGTTGAAGTTGAAGACAGAGAAGCATCCGAATCCATACAAGTTAGCATGGTTGAGAAAAGGAGGAGAGGTGAAAGTGGATAGACGAGTTCGTGTTCCATTCCCTATTGGGAAGAAATACAAAGACGAGATCTGGTGTGATGTAGTAGAGATGGATGTTTGTCACTTACTTTTGGGAAGACCCTGGCAGTATGATCGAGCAGTACAGCATGACGGTCGGACCAATAGCTACAGTTTTATGTTTGAAGGTACGAAGATTATCTTAGTTCCAAAGAAGAGACAACAAGGAGAAAGTAAGTCAGAAGAGAATGAAGAGCTGAAAACTTTATTTTCTTTGAAAGAGTTTGTTAAGGAGGTTGAGGAAGAGCCGGAAGTATTTTTGTTGATTGGGCGAGAGAGCAGTGAAGAGGTTGAAATTCCAGAAGAAGCGAAGCCAGTTTTGAAAGAATTTGAGGATGTATTTCCAGATGAATTACCGAAGGAGTTACCGCCACTGAGAGACATTCAACATCAAATTGATCTGGTTCCGGGAGCAATATTGCCACATAGACCACATTATCGAATGAGTCCGAAGGAACATGAAGAGTTGAGGAGGCAGGTGGAAGAATTGCTTGAACAGGGGCGTGTGCAGGAGAGTTTAAGTCCTTGTGCTGTACCAGCTTTATTGGTACCCAAAAAGGATGGAACTTTGAGGATGTGCACAGATAGTAGAGCATTGAATAAGATCACAGTCAGATACAGATTTCCGATGCCGAGGCTTGATGATTTATTGGATCAAATCAGTGGGTCCGTAATCTTTTCTAAGATTGATTTGAAGAGCGGTTATCATCAGATTCGCATTAGGCCAGGGGACGAATGGAAGACGACATTCAAGACGAGGGAAGGATTGTATGAATGGCTGGTAATGCCGTTTGGTCTATCGAATGCACCGAGTACATTCATGAGGGTGATGAATCAGATTTTTAGACCATACATTGGGAAATTTGTGGTGGTTTACTTCGATGATATTCTAATCTACAGTGCTAGTATAGAAGAGCATGTTCAGCATTTGAAGAAAGTGTTAATTATTCTTCGTGAAGAACAATTCTATGCTGCTACAAAGAAGTGTGTTTTTATGGCGAGGAGTGTTTTATTTCTGGGGTATGTTGTGTCGGAAGAAGGAATACAGGTTGACCAATGTAAAGTTGAAGCTATCAAAGATTTGGTGCAACCCAAGACGATAACGGAAGTTCGTAGTTTTCATGGGTTGGCTTCATTTTATCGAAGATTTATTCCACACTTTAGTAGTCTGATGGCGCCTGTGACTGATTGTATGAAGGGTAAATAGTTTGCATGGACAGAGGAAGATGGGGTTGCTTTTGAGCGAATCAAAGGACTTTTGACGTCTGCACCAATTCTAGTATTACCAGACTTTCAGTTGTTGTTTGAACTACACACTGATGCATCCAAGGTTGGGATTGGAGGAGTGTTGAGTCAGAGGGTACGTCCGATTGCATACTTTAGCGAGAAGTTATCAGGAGCAAAGATGAGATACAGTACATATGATGTGGAATTTTATGCTGTTGTGCAAGCTATTAAACACTGGAGACATTATCTATTTCAGAAAGAGTTTGTTCTTTACACTGATCATGAGGCATTGAAGCATTTACAAGGGCAAGACAAGATTTCAGCGAGACATGCATCATGGATTGCATATCTGCAACAGTTTACTTTTGTTGTTAAACACAAGTCAGGAGTGACGAATCGTGTGGCTGATGCATTGAGCCGAAGGAATCACTTGTTAACTACGATGAAAGTTGAAGTAACAGGATTTGATGTGCTACCAGAATTATTTGTCAATGATCCTTACTTTGCAAAGTTTGTTGATATAGTCAAGAAGGGAGAGACGGATGAGTTTTTGATGGTTGATGGTTTTCTGTTCAAAGGAAATCGATTATGCATACCTGATTGTAGTTTGAGAATGAAGATTGTAAAAGAGCTACATGAAGAAGGACATGTTGGGAGAGACTGTACATTACAGTTGATTTCACAGTCTTACTTTTGGCCATCGATGAGGAAAGAGGTGGAGAGGTTTGTGGAGCGATGTCATATCTGTCAGGTTTCGAAAGGAACGGCGACTAATGCTAGTTTATATATGCCGTTACCTGTACCAACTAAGCCTTGGGTTGATGTGAGTATGGACTTTGTGTTGGGGTTGCCGAGAACACATCATGGAAACGATTCCATTTATGTGGTGGTTGACCGATTTTCGAAAATGGCACATTTTATTGCTTGTAAGAAGACGGAGGATGCTGTTCATGTTGCTCAGTTGTTTTTCAAAGAGATATATCGACTCCATGGATTGCAAGAATCTATTGTGTCGGATAGAGATACTCGTTTTCTGAGTCATTTTTGGCTAAGTTTGTGGAAGATGGTGGGAACAAAGTTGAACTTTAGCAGCGCTTATCATCCGCAAACGGATGGATAGACCGAGGTTGTGAACAGATCGTTGGGAAATTTGTTGAGGTGTCTTGTACAAGACAATTTGAAAAGCTGGGATATGAAGTTATGTCAAGCAGAGTTTGCACATAATCATGCAGTAAATCGAAGTACTGGGTTCAGTCCATTCCAGATTGTTTATTCAAGCCTACCAAAGGGACCGTTGGATTTAACGGTCATATCACAACCAAAGAAGACAGTCAAGCGAGCTGCTAATTTTGTTGAAGGATTGACAGAGTGTCATAGGATCGTTCAAGAACGATTGGAAAAGGCAAATGAGAAATACAAACGATCTGCAGACTTGAAGCGAAGAAATGTTGAATTTAATGAAGGTGATTGGGTTTATGCAGTGTTAACAAAGGATCGTTTTCCAGTGGGCGCTTATAACAAATTGAAAGCCAGAAAAATTAGTCCTGTAGAAGTCGGGAAACGAATTAATGAAAATGCTTATAAGTTGAAGCTGCCGGAGGATATGTATACTTCTGATGTGTTCAATGTTAAACATCTCGCACCATATCATGGGGATGAACGAGCTGATGTGGAAGAATTTACAAATTCGAGGTCGAATTTTTCTCAACCTGGGGAGGCTGATGCAGCTCAGGACAGAAGTGAAGGTCTAAGTCGCACACGACTTAAGGATTTAAGTCGCATACGACTTAACGAAGAAGTTATAGGTCGTCCACGACCTAAGGAGTCACGAGAGGGGGAGCTGCGACTTAACTGGAAACCAGGGGAAGAAGTTATCTCGAGTTTGCGACCTAAGGAAGAAGTGATATGTCGTCCACGACCTAAAGCAATCTTAAGTCGTGTGGATATGATGAGTCGTAGACGACCTAACCTATTATTGAGTCGCTCACGACCTAACAAAAGCAGCACGCGAGTTACTGGGTTCAGGGTGATAGAAGGCAGACGAGTTAATGGGTTACGACCTACTTTAGGTCACAGAGATATGTTACGACCTATACTATGTCGCGCAAACGAGTTACGACCTAAGATAAGTCGCTGGGTGATCTGGAGAGATAAGTCGCGAGGTCTTAAGTCGCGAGGACTTAGGTCGCAAGACTTAGGTCGCGCAGTTTTAGGAAGCCACTCTTTTAAGTCGCTGAAGCTTGATACCGTTGATTCTTATGCCGCGTTAATCTCTGCCGTTGATTCTTTAAGTCGCTGATGGAAGCTGGAGCATTGAAGTTAGGTCGCGTGAATTGTAAGCTGAGTCGTGAGAAGTTGTTAGGTCGGCAACGACCTAAGTGATGTATTTTCTGTTTGTATTTTTCTGTTTGTTAAGTTGTATGTCGTAAGACTACGTGTTGTAATCTGTTAAGTCGAGTACGACCTATAGTAAGTCGTAAGTCGTCTGGTTGTTAAGTCGACCATTTTTAGGTCGTAGTTGTTAGGTCGGAAATGACTTAAGAGTTGTTCAGATTTGTGTTGTGATTTGTAACTTCTATAAATAGGCCGGTGGCGCCATTTGTAATTTTTTAGTTGATTTGAAATAAAACTTTGTTTTGTTAGCTTTGTGCTTTCACCAAATTGGTAGTCGAGTGTAATCTCCTATCTCCACTCTTGGATAATCGAGTGCGCTCGATTCAACGACAGCTGAAGCCGATTCACGGAATCTAGTGCGCTAGATCAACGTGTGAAGAATCGCAGGTCTTTGAACCCGGTATCGTGCGCGATCAACGAGTTTGGGATAGTTAGAATTCGGTATCTTCGGATCAACGAATTCGGGCATTTCAGTATTCATCAATCCATCGATTGCTACTTCCATCGATCTACCTTGTTTTGTTTAATCCGCTGCGTCAAACACCATAAAGTATATCGGGTCTTGTGCATGTGAGGTATCTTAAGCTACCAACCAAACTCTTGAATAATGTGGGATCCACATCTTCTTCTTTGGTATATTTTGAGAGCTTTGTTCCACATTCTATTGGGGTATTAACTGGTTTACTTCCATCCATCTTAAATTTCTTCAATATTTCCTTTGCATATGCTTCTTGTGAAATAAATATGCCGTGCTCGCTTTGAATCACTTGGATACCAAGGTAATATGACATGAGTCCAATATCGGTCATCTCAAACTCTAAACTCATCTCCTTCTTAAAATCTTCAAATGCTTTTGGATTATTTCCGGTAAAGATTAAGTCATCCACATACAAACATACAATCAAGATATCTCCACTTTGATTTGTTTTTATGTAAAGAGCATGTTCATGGGGGCTTTTTATAAAGTTATTTTCTAGAAAATATTTATCAATTCTAGTATTCCATGCTCTAGGGGCTTGTTTCAAACCATAAAGTGCCTTTTTCAATTTTAAAACTTTATCTTCATGTCCTTTAATTTTATAACCAAGTGGTTGCTCCAAATAAACTTCTTCTTCTATAGTACCATTCAAGAAAGCCGATTTCACATCCATTTGATATATTTTCCATTTTTTTTGAGCTGCTAAAGAAATTAATAATCTTATAGTTTCTAAACGGGCAACAGGAGCAAATACCTTGTCATAATCTATACCTGCTCTTTGCTTGTATCCTTTGGCTACCAATCTAGCTTTGTACCTTTCAACTTCTCCTTTAGCGTTCTTCTTTACTTTGTATACCCATTTAACTCCAATAGCTTTGTGTCCTTTAGGTAAATCAGCCATCTCCCATGTATCATTTTTCACAATAGCTTTGATTTCTTCATCCATAGCACTCCTCCATCTTTTGTCTTGTTTTGCTTCTTCGAAATCTATTGGCTCACAATTTTCAAAAACACAAAATAAAGTAATATTATCACAAAGTGGTGTTACCTCGTATAGTTCTTGTAAGGATCTCATGCGCGACATCCTTTCACTTGAGCTTTCTTCTTGTGGAGTTTCTTGATGAGTGCTTGATGGAGATGACGGTGTTGGACTAGTCGGCTCTTCTTGCACATCACTGCTTTCTTCTTCTTCGTAAAAGGGAAGGAAATTATAATCAACTTCTTGTGTGCTCCAATCCCAAGTGTTTTCTTCATCAAACTCCACATCTCGACTAACAACAACTTTTCCATTTATAGGATTATATAACTTATACCCTTTTGACCTTGAGTCATAGACAATGAATATATATTTTTCACTTTTATCATCCAATTTGGAACGCCTTTGATCCAGCACATGGGCATATGCTAGGCTTCCAAATACTCTCAAATGTGTTATACATGGTTTTCTTCCACACCAAGCTTCTTCGGGGGTTTTGTTCTACACACTTCGAGTTGGAGAGCGATTAGCTAAATACACTACACATTCAACGGCTTCGGCCCAAAATTCTTTTGGAATTCTCTTACTTTTCAACATACTCCGGGCCATATTAAGTAGAGATCTATTCTTCCTTTCTACGACCCCGTTTTGTTGTGGAGTATACGGGACGGTTAAGGGACGTTGAATTCCATTTTCTTCACAAAATTTCTCAAATTTTTTAGAGGTAAATTCTCCACCTCGGTTGGACCTCATGGCTTTTATCTTATAACCACTTTAATTTACTACAAAAGCTTTAAATTTCTTAAAGGCATCAAATACATCGGACTTTTGTTTAAGGA
Source organism: Allium fistulosum (assembly GCA_030737815.1). Lineage (NCBI taxonomy): Eukaryota > Viridiplantae > Streptophyta > Magnoliopsida > Asparagales > Amaryllidaceae > Allium > Allium fistulosum. Next base: position 411,942,205 of record CM060907.1, on the reverse strand, counting down.
AATAGGACCAAGTTTTTCTACTATAATCATCAATAAACAAAGCAAAGTAATTACTTTTTCCAAGTGAGCACGGTTTTATTGGACAACAAATATTGGTGTGAATTAACTCTAGTGGTTCTTTAGCCCTTGTGTTGGATTCTTTTGGAAAACTTTTCCTTTGTTGTTTTCCAAATAAGCATCCTTCACATAGTTGATTCATATGATCGATTCGTGGTGAACCTTTCACCATGTTTTTATTCTTTAACAACTTTAAACCCTCAAAATTAAGATGTCCAAATCTTAAGTGCCAAAGCCATAATGAATCTTTATAGCATGCTTTTAAACATTTGGCAATATTATTTGAAATATGGAGTGGAAACATTATATTTTTTGACATTTCTACTTTAGCAACCAGATTTCCTTTAGCATCTTTCATGAGAAGGCTATGATCTTTCATATGAATGTCGTATCCCTTTTCTAAAAGTTGCCCCAGGCTTAGAATGTTACTTTTCATATTAGGCACATAATATACGTTAGAGATAAAATCATGTTTTCCATTTTTTAAGCAAATTGGTATTTTTCCTTTTCCCTTAACCGGAATTTTAGATTCATCACCAAAATAAATGTTTCCACTTACTGATTCATCAAGCTCGGTGAACATGTTCCTTCTTCCACACATATGATTGCTAGCCCCCGTATCCAAATACCATGTATTGTTATCACCACATGCATCTCCCTTTTGTGCCAAAAGTAGTGTAGAATATTCTTCCTCTTCTTTAGCAAAGTTAGATCTCTCTAGAACTTTATTAGAAGTAGATCTACATTCGGAAGCAAAATGCCCAAATTTATCACAATTATAACACTTAATTTGTGTTTTATCATACCTTGGTCTTCCACTTTGTTTCATGTTTCCTCCTCTTCCTCGACCTCTTGTAGCATATGCGTTCTGGCTTCTCTCCTCTTTACTGAAAAATTTGTAACCACCTCTTCCACAGCTTTGACCTCGACCTCTTCCTCTTTGGCTATGACTTCTCATATTTCTAAATGTTTCATTCTCGTTTAAGGTGAGTTTGGTTTGAAGAACTTGCTCCAATAGCTCTTCTTTAACCCTTTTCTTTCATTTTTCTTCATGGGCTTGAAGTGATCCCATGAGTTGATCAACGGTCATGGATTCTAGGTCTTTATATTCTTCAATAGCTACAACTATGTAATCGAATTTTGAATCTAAAGATCGTAGAATTTTCTCGACCCCTCTAGAGTCCTCCAATTTTTCACCATATCTTTTCATTTGATTTACTAATGCCAAAACTCGTGAAAAATAATCATCAATCGATTCAGTTGATTTCATATGTAAAGCTTCAAACTCACCTCGCATAGTTTGTAGTCTTATCTTCTTTACTTTATCGATGCCTTTGAATGCATTCTCCAAAATCTCCCATGCTTCCTTACTACTTTGCGCACTTGCTACCTTCTCAAACATAGATTCATCCAAGCCTTGATGAATGAGAGTAAGAACCTTACGATCCTTCTTTCTTGAATCCTTCAAATTATCCCTTTGAGTTTGGGATAAAGTGGTGATATCGACGGGTTCAATATACCCATTTTCAACGATATCCCACACATCTTGTGAACCGAGCAACGCCTTCATGCGAATACTCCAATTATCATAGTACTCCTTCTTTAGCAATGGAACTTGAAATGGTGTCATGCCGCTTGCCATATTTTCTTGACTAAGAACCTTGCTCTGATACCAATGTTAGCAATTTTTCAAGTTGAAGATTAATTGGATAGCAAGTGTGAAATGAGAGATTGATTTTTAAAGGAGAAAGTTGTAACTTATTACAAACTTTTGCTTATAATTTTTTTGCTTGCTTACAATTGAGATACACCACTCCTATTTATAGTAATTCACATTTCAAATGAACGGTGGAGATGTGTTTGATCTTACGGTATACAATTATTCTCTAGAGTTTTCTATAACTTTCGTACAAAATATCTTTAGATAAGAAAACTCTAGATTCTAGTTATTTTATTACAATTTGAGAATGGAAAATTCTAGAACCTCTTCTACCATGACAACATATATCTAGATAATTCTATCTAGATGTTTCTTTCTAACTTTCTCTAGAATTCTCTTTTAGCTTTACTTCTTTATTTGTGGCCCAAATTAAGTCCAATAATCTAGCCCAAAGTCAAGTTTAATTTTCAACATCAGTATTACTAAATTACATATTACAGGTACGAATTAATGAATTGAGGAATGGGCATTTCTGTGAACACTGATACGTGCAAGCATGTAATATAGACCAAACTCTAGTACAAGCTCAGTGTTGTCTTTAACTGTTTAACTATTAATACAGATGCAGTTTCTTGGCCTTACGTATTTAATTCATTGTGGGGTTTTGAGTCCTTGATCATCTTTAGTTGTGCTATAATAGATGTGTATCTGTGTGTGTACACACATATACATACATATATACATATACATGCATACATACATACATATACATACATACATACATATATATATATATATATATATATATATAAATGACAATTGAAATAGATTTTTGCTAAGGTGGCATAATTTTATTTATTGTAGAGCTGATTCAATACAGTAGGGCTACAAGCATGAGTATACTGCATACCATTTTAATTCACAAGACAAGTGGTTCCATTTTGTTAATTAATGATTGCATGTTAAGTAGAAAGGAAAAGGGGTGGGAAAAAAAGTACAAAAGACAAAAAGAATTTTGCTTTTCTTATAAAAAGCAGAGAAGTGAAAAGTGACTTCTCGACTACAATATGAGACATTTTATTTCAAAAGGTATAAAACACATTTATATATTCACTCTACCAAGTTTTCATTGATTCTTCTTATTTATTTATCTATTTGTTTTTTTATTTATCGAGTTGAATTTATGTAGGTTAGGTAATGGCACATTCACAAAGTCCCCTTGGGCCCTTGGCAGGAAGGCTAGATTAATTTGTACAACTTAATAACATTCAGATATTACTCTCCAATAAATTTATAAGTGGTAGTATTTATATATTGCCGTTTAGAAGAAAAATATTTCTACGGACAAAGGAATGGTTTATACAATTTTAATTTGATTAATTGCATTTAATAGTGTTGTTGACAAGTTTAAGATCGTTTCTTGATAAACCATTATGTTTTCTTTGGGTTTTTTTTTTGTGTGGGGTGTTAGGGGTATAAAGTTGCCAACCCCGTTGAAATATACACGAATTCCAGAAGAGGATGTTAATCGTACCGTTCCTTGCTTATTGTTAACTCCCCTTTTTGAAGCGACCTAAAACACCAACGACCTAACGACCTAAAAGTATAAACGAGCTAGCGACCTAAAGATATCACGACTTAGCGACCTAAAGGATATAGCGACCTAGCGACCTAAAACACCAGCGACCTAACGACCTAAAAGTATAAACGAGCTAGCGACCTAAAGATATCACGACTTAGCGACCTAAAGGATATAGCGACCTAGCGACCTAAAACACCAGCAACCTAACGACCTAAAAGTATAAACGAGCTAGCGACCTAAAGATATCACGACTTATCGAAATAAGGATATATCGACCAAGCGACCTAAAGATATCACGACTTAGCGACCTAAAGGATATAGCGACCTAGCGACCTAAAGGATATAGCGACCTAGCGACCTAAAGATATCACGACTTAGCGACCTAAAGGATATGGCGACTTAGCGACCTAAAGGATATGGCGACCTAGCGACCTAAGGATGGAATGGTTCAACGACTTAGAGACCCAGCGACTTAACAACTAAACGACCTAAGCTATAGGTCGAACCAACTTAAGTCGCTCGACCAGATATCTCAACATGGTTAAGTCGCTCACGACCTACAACTTACTACCCCGTTCAGACAGATCAAGTGCGACCCTATCAAGCCATAAAGTCGTGTCTTCTAAATCACTGGCGACCCACGACCTAACTAAGGTCGCTCGCGACCTACGACCTATCTTAGGTCGTTCACGACCTATTACCTGCCAATATTTTCCTCTATAAATACAGCACCAGCTCCAACTTTAAAAGGACTTTCGGATCATTTCTGGAATGCCTATACTCTGCTGTTTTCTCGACTCATCCGACACTTCAAACACCAAAGACGCTTCAACGAACTTCAAGAGAAGATCTAACACATCCGACATGGATTCAAAGAGATCTCTTACATCAAAGTTCTAGCTACTCATCTAAAGTGTGTTGTAATCAAAGTGTTTTGTAAAGAGTTGTAACTGAATCATTAATAAAGAAGATAAAGTGGACGTAGGCTTAATTTCGAGCCGAACCACTATAAAACTGCTGTCTCTTTACTTTTCTGCTATTTTCTGCTTATTTCTAGTTCCCGTACCAACGGGTGGTGCTTTCACGTTACTAATTCTCATACCGAGTTGTTAACGTCGATTTTTACGTTAACATTTTTGGTGCTTTCACCGAGAACCCAACTCAGGGATATTTTCACCATTGCTTCACAAAAGTTTGTTGAAAGAATCTCTCGAAAGACCATAAGTCTATCTGAAATCATGGCTCCTGGAAGAAAGAGTTGATCCACGAGATCCGAAGATGCTAATGACAGGGCTGCTTCCTCTCCAGCGCCAAATTAGGCAACTCCTGCTGTGGGAGTCACAAGGGCTGAACTTGACGATGTTGTGTCGGGGTTATACCAGCAAATGGAAGCTCAAAATGCTTTGATGATGGACAGGTTAAACGCTCTGCTTGGGATGAACCGACAACCAGAAAACAATGAACCAACCTTTGCTGAAGAAACTCATGATTCCCAAGACAAAGATATTCCTTAAAGAGCAGCTGGCTTTGCCGAAGGGGCACCTACCCAAGCTGGAGGATCAAGGCCGCAGCCGCCTCTTCGCGAATGTTTGTTCACACAAACTTCCGAAAAGGTGGCTGATGTTTGCCCGGCAAGGCCTCTGAATGATGAGGAATATCTATCAGGAATGGTTCACCAGATTATGAAAGAAAGTATGCAACGGAATGAAGATGAAAATGACTGGGGGTTTCCTCCAAGCGACTCCGTTTACCGAAAGAATTATAAAAGCTGGATTTCCAAGGAAATTTGTTCCCCTTACTATCCCAGCTTATCGGGGGACAAGCGACCCTAATCAATTCTTGTAAAAATATGACTGGCGTATGACTGGTGCTAGGGCAACAGATGAAATTAAATGCAGATATTTTCCTATCTATTTGGAGGGAGTGGCTTTACTCTGGTTTACAAAGTTACCGGTCCGATCTGTGGATCAATCTCTGACTTGACTCGTAAATTCAAGGATCAGTTCAGGTTGTATGCTACAAAGGCCAAGGACATAATGTCACTGTCCAACCTAGAACAAGCTTTCGGCGAATCTATCAAATCCTTCTTGAATCGCTTCAACATAGCTTTGGCTGAAGTGGATAATGCTGAGCCTCGAATGATTCTAACTTACTTGATGCAAGCCATCGATAAAACAAGTGAGTTCGGAAAATGGTTGAAAATGAAGGAACCGAATTCACTAGAGAAGTTTTATAAGAAGGCCGATGAATTTATGCGTCTGGAGAATCTTCCTGCACAATCAAAGGTGGTTGTGGCTGAAATACAAAACAATAATGTGGCTGAAACTTCTAACAAGAAAGAGTCTGGTGGACAGAAAAGGGAAAATAATGGTGGGAAAAAACAGAAGGATATGAAGAAACCACGCCGTTTTTCGGATTTTACTCCTTTGACTGAGACCCCAGAGAACATCTTCTTCGCAACTAAGGATGCTATCGAGTACCCTGAGCCACCTAAGTTGAAGCTTGGAAAGAATTTTGTTCCCAATGGAAGATTCTGTCGATTTCACAACCAACCTGGTCATGACACCAACGAATGTCGCCATCTAAAGAACTTGATTGAGGAGCTGTTGAGAGAGAATAAACTGCAACAATATGTTAAGAGGAACAGAGGTGATCCGACCTCATCCACTCAGTGACAACAACTTCCTGCTCGTCAATCTGGCTCAGGAGAAAAGTCCGCGGTGAAGGAATCTGAAAGACCTGTTATTAATGTAATCACACGGGGGCCTCACCCAGTAGGCAGAAGTTGGGGAGAAATGGAGAGGTATGCTCATGCTCTGAGACACGCTCCAAAAGAAGAAACTGTTTTTGTTTTGGAAGATACTGTGCCTTCAAAACAGCAAAGAACTTTTCAGGATGACATCACATTCAGGGTTAGAGATTCTGTGGGAATTGAAGCTCCCACCATGGATCCTTTGGTAATAACTGCCGGTATCGGACCAGCTATTATGAGAAGAGTGCTTGTTGATTGCGGCGTTTCTTGTAATATCCTCTTCAAAAAGACCTTTAATCAAATGAAAATTCTGATGGTTGATGTTCAAGCTTCTTCGCAAAAAATTGTAGGGTTCACTGGGGAACAAAAGCAGCCCATCGGAACTGTCGACTTATTTGTAGAACTTGGTGAAGGGGAAAGAAAAGTGGTCCGTAAGCAAACTTTTGTTATTGTTGATGAATTTTCTGCTTATAACGCCTTCTTGGGACGACCAACTCTTGCTGCATTCAAAGCTATTCTCGCCCCAAGGTGCCTAACTATGAAATTCCCTACTGATAACGGCGTTGGTGTTTTGAAAGGGGACCAGAATGCTGGGCGGGAATGTTATCTCACAGAGTTGTGGGAGGCGAAAAAGAGAGAAATGGGAAAGAGTGCGGCAGCTCTGCTCCGCATCAAAGAACCCACCTGGTAGCAAGTACGGGGTGGACCCTGCACTGGTGAGCATATTGGTGTGCGAAAAGAAATATATCCCAGAAAAACCAGTGCAGGGGAGAATAGAGTAGTGTCGGTAGAGGTAACGGTATCAATTCCTGTTGACCAAAAAGATCCAAACAAGGTACTAAATGTGGGTTCACAACTAGTTGTGACCGTTCAAAATATGCTGATATCATTCTTGAAGGCAAACCTGGATGTATTCGCTTGGAGTCATGCTGACATGTGTGGAATATCTCCAGAAATTGCAGTGCATGCCTTAAATATTGATCCGAAGTTCACACCCGTGAAGCAGAAAAGAAGAACCCAGGGTCCTGAAAGGTCAACAGCCTTAAAAGAAGAAGTAGATCAGCTCATGGAGAATGGCTTCATCAGAGAATCCACTTATCCAAGTTGGGTTTCTAATCCAGTGTTGGTTAAAAAAGCAAATGGAAAGTGGAGAGTATGTATCGATTTTTCAGACTTGAATAAAGCATGTCCCAAAGATTGTTTTCCATTGCCCAGAATTGATCAGTTAGTGGATGGAACAGCCGGGCAAGAATTATTTTCTTTTATGGATGCTTACTCAGGGTACAATCAAATCATGATGCATGAGACAGATCAGGAGGACACGAGCTTCATCACCGATGTTGGTCTTTACTGCTACAAACTTATGCCTTTCGGATTAAAGAATGCAGGGGCAACTTATCAAAGACTCGTAAATGCCATGTTCAAACCTCAAATTGGCAAGACTATGGAAGTATACGTTGATGATATGTTAGTAAAATCAAAGAAGGCAGTAGACCACATGGACCATCTGGTAGAAATGTTCGCGATCCTCCGAAAGTATGGAATGAAATTGATTCCTCTGAAATGTTCGTTCGGGATTGAGTCCGGAAAATTCGTTGGTTTCATTATGAGTGCTAGGGGCATCGAAGCTAATCCTGCTCATATCACTACATTAAGAGAAGTCAAACCCCCTAGAACAAAGAAAGAATTGCAGAGCCTCAATGGGAAAGTCGCTGCTCTGAGTCGATTCATTTCCAAGGCCATAGATAAATGCATTCCCTTCTTCGATGCTCTGAAGAAAGGAAAGAAGAATTTCGAATGGACTCCTGAATGTCAAAAAGCTTTTGATGAACTGATTCATCATATGGAAACGCCTCCAGTACTTTCTAAGCCCAACAATGGTGAAGATCTTTTCATATACTTAGCAGTTTCATCTCATGCTCTCAGTGCGGCATTCGTACGAGAAGACGCAAAAGTTCAGTGTCTAGTTTACTACATTAGCAAAAGATTCACTGGGGCAGAGATTAATTATTCAAAGTTATAAAAGCTCACCTATTGTCTATTGATCGCATCCAGAAAGTTGAGGCCATACTTCCAGGCTCATCCTATTAAAGTCCTCACTGATCAACCTCTAAAGCAAGTCCTATTTCGCCCTAAAACTTCGGGTCGTCTTCTGAAGTGGAATATTGAACTCAGTCAATACGATATCACCTACCAACCCCGAAAAGCAATCAATGGAGAAGCTTTAGCAGATTTCACTGCAGAATGCACAGATAAAGGTGGCAGCGAGGAAGAGTTAACTGAAGACATTCTGATTCGATGGAAATTATATGTTGATGGTGCAAGAAATGATTACTGTTCAGGAGCTGGGGTTGTACTTGAAACCCCTGAAGGACAATCATTATGTTATGCATTAAGATTAGAATTTCCTTCGATAAATAACGAAGCCGAATACGAAGCTCTTATTGCCGGTCTGAGGATTGCTAAAGAACTGAGCATCAAAGTGTTGCAGATCTTCAGTGATTCCCAACTAATTGTATGCCAAGTCAAGAAAGTGTTTCAAACTAAAGGAGGAAATCTACATGCTTACCTGTCAAAGGCCTGTGAACTTCTCGATGATTTTGATCACTATACAATAAACCATATCCCCCGGGAAGAAAACATGAAGGCAGATTCTCTCGCGAAATACTCGAGCTCTGGCGAAGCACAATTATTGGGATTGGTCCCTGTAGAAGTCTTGACAGCTCCGAGTATTGATGAGATGGATATCGATTGGATCATGGCTGTATCTCAAGAGCAGGAATCATGGATGACTCCAATCAAGGAATATCTGCTCAACGGCTCCTTGCCAGAAAACTCAAAAGAACGTCAAAAGCTCTTGAGAAAGGCTCCAAGATACGTAATTCAAGGCGACCATCTGTACAGACGTGGATTCTCGATGCCATTACTCCGATATGTAACTAAAGAAGAGGCTAAGCCAATCTTGGCTGAGGTGCATGGAGGAGAGTGTGGAGATCATTCAGGTGGTCAAACTCTTGCAAATAAAATTTTTTGCTATGGTTATTTTTGGCCGGATATTAATCGAGATGCTGCTAGCTATTCCCGAAAGTGTGATAGATGCCAGAGATTTGCAAAAATCCCAAGAGCATCTTCCATCGTGCTAACACAGATGGTCAGTCCATGGCCATTCGCCATTTGGGGAAAATATCTTATTGGGCCTATGCCGATTGCCAGATCCGGGATCAAATATGCCATTGTTGCTGTTGATTATTTCACTAAATGGGCTGAAGCTGAACCATTGGCTACTATTACCTCTAAAAAGATGATAAATTTTGTGACTAAAAATATCATTTGCAGGTATGGAGTGCCTCAGAAGATAATAACAGACAATGGTACTCAATTCGAAAGCGAAGAATTCCAAGAATTTTGCAAACGATTCAAAATCCGAAAAAGCTTCTCAGCAATGGCACATCCGCAAGCAAATGGGCAAGTGGAAGAAGTAAACAAAATCATCAAATCAACCATCAAAAAGCAACTGGAAAAATCAAAAGGTGGTTGGGTTGATAAGCTGCCACTAGCACTATGGGCATATAGGACTACCCATAAAACTGCGACTGGGCACACTCCATTCTCATTTGCATACGGATCAGAAGCAGTGATTCTAGTGGAAATAGAAGTCCCCTCACACAGGAGAGTTCATTTCAACCAAGCTGAAAATGAAAAGCTGCAGCTTGAAGCGCTTGACTTGCTTGATGAAAGGAGGAGAGAAGCTGAACTCAGAGTTGTAGCTCAACAGCAAAGAATAGCCAGGCACTTCAATTCTAAAGTTCGCCAACGCAGTTTTGAAATTGGGGATCTAGTCTTGAAAAGGATCTTGACAGCAACAGGAGTGTTTGGGCCAAACTGGGAAGGGCCGTATGTCATAGGCAAAAAACTTCACGATGGCACTTTCAAACTCACAACTGTCGAGGGAGATTCAATCCTGAGAGCCTGGAACAGCAATCACTTGCGTCCATATTTTACTTAGAAGCAATGCTTGAATTTGTAAAATGATTATGAATGTATCATACTTGTATTGTAAGCCATTGTAAAAGCAGTGCAAAGTGATAATAAAAGCTATAAAGTGGATGTAGGCCGAATTTTTGGCCGAACCACTATAAATCTTGTGTCTTTTACTATTTTAAAATTTCCTATCTCATTTCGATGTGCAAATATCTTAAATATGTTGATAAAATATCAATTTAATATTGCAGGCAATCACAAACCCAAGCGATTCCCATAAATCACTCAACAAACCAATGCCAAGCCACCAATATTCTAGACTCAATCCCCACAAATGGTCGGTGATTCCACCAAAGGGGCACCTTCCCAAAAGGAAGGCACCAGGCCCTTGCTAACTAACTGTGATCGTTTGTACAACTAGACATCCGGTTAAGTGGCTTGCATCTGCCTGTGGATTCACTCGACCATGAAATACACTTTTCTGGAAAAATCAAACAGCTTGTCAAAGAAAAGAATATAAACTTGAGAATGATAACGAGGGATCGCTCTGCGATAGTTTATGCAAAAGACACGGATAAGCAGACAAAAACAGCCGAAATGGAATCTTGTCTCTCACCCAAGAATGTTGGTGGGACCACCCAAGGGGGCACCTTCCCAAGATAGAAGGTTCCAGGCCCTTGATTACTTGATTGCGATCGTTTGTGCAAACGAACATCCAGTCCGGTAGCTTGCGTCTGCCCCGTGGACCTACTTAACTATGAGATGCAAACTTCCTAGCAAACCAAACAAAAGTCCTCTTCATAGGCAAAAACTGCTTCAGAGGCGCAAGCCCTCTTCGGAGGCACACAAACAAAGACCTCTTCGTAGGCAAAAACTGCTTCGGAGGCGCAAGCCCTCTTCGGAGGCACAGAAACAAAGACCTCTTCATAGGCAAAAACTGCTTCGGAGGCGCAAGCCCTCTTCGGAGGCACACAAACAAATACCTCTTCGTAGGCAAAAAACTGCTTCGGAGGCAAAGACCTCTTCGGAGGCACACAAACAAAGACCTCTTCGAAGGCAAAAGACCTCTTCGGAGGCAAAAGACCTCTTCGGAGGCACAAGCCCACTTTGGAGGCAGAACTCTTTGGAGGAGTCCTCTTCGGAGGCAAAAGCCCTCCAATGAGGCATGACAAATCGAAATGCTTCTCTCGCCTAAGAATGTTGGTGGGACCACCCAAGGGGGAACCTTCCCAAGATAGAAGGTTCCAGGCCCTTGTTGCTTGATTGTGATCGTTTATGCAAACGAACATCCAATCGAGTAGCTTGTGTCTGCTCCGTGAAACCATTCTACTGTGAGAAAGTAACTTTATGGCAAAACCGCACAAAGCCCTCTCCCGAGGCACAAATCAAAAAAGAAAGCCCTTCCCAAAGGCATATCAAACAAGCCCTCTCCCGAGGCATAACCCAAAAAGCCCTCTTCGGAGGCACAAAGCGTTCTTCGGAAGCACTAAACAAGTAAATCCCTCTAACGAGGCACATCTGAAAATTTCGTCGATGGAACCACTAAAGGGGTGCCTTCTCAAAAAGAAGGTTCCAGGCCGCAGCTGAATACTTATGATTATTTGTACACACAAATATCCGATAAAACAACTGACGTCTATCCTGTGGGCCCATTCAACGATGATATAATTTTCTGGCAAATAGATCGAAGTTTTCTTCGGAGGCTAACTTCACTACGTAGAGGAGTCCACTTTTCAAAAAACAAAAAAGTGACCATCTCCGAAAGTTGAAGTATATATAAAAAGAAAAGAGAAAGAGAACTTCTCTAATACAAGGCATACTCTACTAAAAGCAGAATAATGTTTCCTCAAAACGGAAGAATTATTCTCTAAAATAAGAGTAAAAGTCTCTTCACAATATTGCAATGAGCCATGGTATGGGGGCATATAGCTATATTAATAAAAACAATGCTCAAACATCATACCACGAGCCCACTGCAGTATCATATAAAGTAAATAAGGAAACTTGTGCAAAAACAAGGAATAAATGCATTCACACATATACTGACAAGAAATTGTACAAGTAAAAAGAATCATTTCATTCCATACTATAAAACTTTTGTACACGTACAGGTTCCAAAAGACGGGGGCCGACACCCGTACAATCTCCGGTCAATACAAACTTCTACGTATAAGCAAAAAGCAAAACAAGAAGCGTAAAGTCATGCTCATTACTCCTTCTTCTCGCTACCTTTAGAGCTCTTGCCCGGCTTGATAATTAATTTCTGATGCCGGCGTGGACGGGACGGGGAAGAAGGAGAAGGAGGTGTAGTTGTATCTGCTTCCACTTTTTCTTCACCAGCAGGAGCGCTTTTCTTCTTCTTCTTCGAAACTGCGCGTTTCCCTTTATTCTTTGAAGAAGACTCACTTCCCAGAGTAATCAATGCAGAAAGCTTTGTGTCATCGTCATAAGGTTGCTCCGGGGTTTTCTCGCCCTCCTCAAGTTCTTCCGCCTTCTGTTCTTGCGAAGCAGCCGGATCGTCCAAGTCTCGAAGAGCTTCTATTTTTTCTTCCTGCAACCCCGGTTGAGAAGCAGAAGGATGAGTAACTTGAGAAGATGGAGGAACAGCAGCTGCAGAAGGAGAAGTTTGTGCAGCACTTGGTATTTCCGCTACAGAAGAAGAAAAGTCAAAATCATTATTCCTCGTAAAAAGAGGAGATGGTGGCTCATCGAGACTTAAGTAATAAGCGAGAAATTCATCAAACTCAGTTGAAGCAAACGAGTAGTCCGCTTGACCTAGTTCAACGTTGAAGTTACATGGAGAAGTTAGCTTTATAATGTCAATCTCATAAGCTTGTGCTTCGGCTCTTTCTTCGCCTTCGTCTCCGCCCTATGCAGTTGAAATTTCAGTTTTGGCTTTCGCAGGAGGCGGAGAATGGGAACTGGACCCTATGATATCAACGTCAGCCGAAATCGAAGTATGGACAAGGGCAGTTAAAGGTGCTTCCTTCCCTAGATGCTCCTCTTCCGTCGATCCGGCTCGCACTTTAGCGAGTTGGTCCTTCCCCCTGGCTAGAGCGGCACGAGTTTCATCATCAAAATAGTATGCCTCAAGGTCTACTTCAGCATAGTCAGCACCTCCGAGCATATCAATTGCGACCTCCCACACTTCAGCCAGAGTGATCTCATACTTTGGGACCAAGAATGAGAGGCTTCCGCGCCCCAAAACACTGTGAAGATAAAAATCAAATAAAGTAGAGCTGACGTTGGCTTTTGTTGCTTCATGCGACTACTCAGCTGCTTCTTTTCCAGCAATAGACTCATCACGCTCTTTTTCAGTTTTTGACAGTTGAGCTCGCAACCGCATAATTTCCAAATCATGGGAACTTGCCTTCTCCCGTAGCTGGGCGATGTCGGTGCGATAGATTTCTGTCATCTTCTGTTCAGCTTCAAGTTGAGCCTTGGCATACCGTTGAGCGGCATGAGCATCGCGAACTTGTTTTTGAAGTACTTCTTCCTTTTGAGTATAGGAAGTAGAAGAAGTAACAAGCTCATTTTTGAGTTTTTCGACTTCAGCCTCAAGTCTCTCATAATCAACAGCGATGCTCTTCATTTCTGCACCGTGCTGGTCAAGAACTTTCTGCCACTCGGATTTGTCATTTTCCATAGTCGGCATGGCTTCAAGATTTGCACGATTAACCCTTTGAAGCTCGTCAACCAGCTTTTGCCATCCAGACATTCTCTTGATGTCAAGCTTAACAGCGTCAAGATTCCTTAGCATTGCCTGCTTATCAATGGGAACCAAATCAAAGTCAAAGTGCACTCCTCTTAAGCACCAATTCGGAAATCGGCTTTGAAGTGTAGGCGGAGCATCCCTGACTTGATACTGAGGCATGTTAATAATCATCTGAATATCAGTTTTCTGAAGAGCAGGAGAACTAGAGGGGATGTCAAGAGGGATAGGAGCAGCGGTCTTTTCAGAAATTGCAGACGCGTCACTAAGCTTGGCCCGCTTGTTTGGATCTTCAACGATGTGACTCTTCCCTTTATCATCATGAGATTTTCGTTTATGGGAATCATCATCTCTTTGAGAATAGTCATATCGTTCATCCCTTCTCTTGTATCGCTCCTCACAGTCCCGCCTTTCTTGAGCCTTCCTAACAGCACTTTCATCGTCAGTTTCCTTGCGGACAGGGAGATAGCGCCTATGATCATAAGTGTCACGCCTTCCATGGTGCTAGAAATCTTCATAGTACGAGCTACTGTGCCACATCAGGAAATCTGAAAATAAAAAAGATACGAAACTTCAAAATCTTCGAAGTAAAGAAGCTAAGTGCGTATAAGTGCGAAAAAATTCTAAGTGTGTGTGGCGTTTAAACTATGCGCGTCAAGCTACAAACCACTCTTCGGCTTGGGGGTAATGTTAACTTTTGCAGCTGGCATTAACTCTTGGGTTGATGGAGTTTGCTGCAAGGCGGATGTTGCCTCAATTGCTGAAGAAATAACTTTAGTAGTAACAGGGTCATCCTTAAAAAGCTCTTGTGAAGTTATCATTAAGTCGCTTAGCTCATCAAAAGTATCTCCACCGTCATGCTCAGCGGAGCTTTCTTTTTCAACTTCCTCTTCGATTACCGTGGAAAGTGTAAGCTTGCCAGATGACCCCGCTACATCGGCATGAGTAGAACACTTCACCAATGCAGCCTCTACAGCAGGTTCTTTCGATGCAATTTCTTCTGCAGAAACCGGGGCAACTAATGTTTCAGTCTTGGAGCTAGAAACCTCGTGAATCTGAGTAGATCGAGAGGGGTGTAAAAGTCCGAACTGGTGCAAAAACTCGTCTTTCAGCAAAAATTTAATGCTTCTCTCTTCAGCAGCCACAACACTTAATGTTTCGAAGGTTGGCTTGTGGCTGGGATCTCTAAGCGGAGGAGGAAGTGCTACAAAAGCAAAGAATGAAGTTCGGTACTTGACAATTCGAATTTCAAGAAATTCAGAAAAATGAAGTGAACGGAAATAGGCAATCTTACTTCCAATTCTCCATATGGCATAGAACCCCGGGGGGAACGAACATAGAAGAATTGGCCTAAAAACCTGTGTGCACTCTCAGGCAAGTCTAGAATCAATTTACGGTTTCTTGCGCCTCTAACAAGTATAATTGAAGGGTGATCTTTGTTCTTCGCAAAAGTGCACAAATAGCAAATCTCTTCAAAACTTGGAAGGTGGTCGAGTGTCCTCCTGAACAGCACACACAACCCCATCAAGATGGCATAACCATTGGGGTGTAGCTGGAAGGGAGAGATAGTTAGTCGAAGGAGAAGCTGTCGAAGAAAACCATTAAAGGGAGGAATAGCTCCACTTAAGCACATTTGTCGGTTAACTGCAATAAAGCCGTGAGGTGGCCTATTTGCAGTATCATTTGTCACAGGAAGCTGAGCGTCTGCTTCAGCAATGCCAAACTGAATGCACAATTGACTGAAAGCTCTGTGGTTCAAGGTGGTCGAAGTTCTTTCCGGAGGATCGTTCAATGGGTGAGCAATTGGGAAAACCTCCCCGACTTGTCCTGTTTCTTCTTGTTGAGAAGTCATTCTACACAAGGAACTGGATATTCAAATATGAAGGTGCACGTTTCCTAAAAGTGTGAGGTGTTGTGCAAAACTAGTAAAATGACAAGCAAATATAACTGGAATCAAATTATTTGACATGTGTCAATTATAGAGTTTCAGGGCTTGTTATATTAAGTCCAAGTGCAGTGTTGATGCAAACAAATCAGCTTTAGTTAATTATTTTAGCTTTGCTTTAATACTTCATTTGAATTTGTTGATTCACAACATTTCCTTCACATAGTTCATTTAAGCTGATTATTCTTTATCGACTAATCTGTCATTTGATGTGGGCAGTCAATGGCAGTATATTCGCCCTAGTTTTTTGCAAATGTTGTGTTTGACAGGTTGTTAGATTAAAAGTTAGTATAATCTGTAAGGAAGCGCAACAAAGTTCAATTAGTTCGAGCAAGTTCTTTCAAAATTTTACAAGTTCTTAGGTCGTCCAGCGACCTAGCATGGGTCAGAGCTTCCTTAAGTCGCACTGTGCAAGTCAAAGAGTTCAATGCATAAGGCTTCAGGTCAAGATAATGTAAATTTGTCCAACTACTAGCTCGGCCGCGACCTAAAACCTATGTCGCAAGAAAGTTAGGTCGTGCAATTCGCGTCCAAACTCCTAAGTAATAAGTCGTTCTGCTTGGAATTCATGTGCAAATCTAGCCAAGTCCTAGGTCATTTGAATCCCAGCGCGACCTAAAAGTTAAGTCGCAGATTCGAAGGTCGTTCAGCTTTCTTTAGGTCGCAAGGATCCTTAGGTCGCGAGCGTTCTTAGGTCGTTCAGATTCACTAAATCACTAACTTCTTCTCCACTCAACAGCTCGCAATCTCGTTAACTCCCAAACCCGATAACCCATTATCACCTCTCACAATGAAATCCATCACTCTCTCAATGAAATCCATCACTCTCTCAATGAAATCGATCACTCTCTCAGTGAAATCTGTTACCTCTCCATACCACTAAATCACCCAAAACCAATTCAAATCATCTCAGATCTGTAATTCGTCCAACATCCTTCTGTGTTCTCGTGCATCACAACAACAACATAGCTAATGGCAATCGAATATTGATCGCAACATGACTCGAAAGAGAAACACGACGTACGAAATTGGTCTGGGGTTTGAAGATTGGGATTCATGGTTCGATGGATGGATAAAGATCGAGTTTACTTACGCAATATAATTGTAAAGATGAATTGACGACTGGATAGGTTGAATTCGCCCTTGGAAGCTCGAAGATTTGTTAATGGCAGAGCAGGAAATCGAAGCATTTAAGTAAGGAAAAAGCAGCGACCTAGCAGTTTATATAGGGCAAAGAGAGGAAGGCGAATGGGCACATGAGTTAGCACATGATTTAGGTCGCTCACGACCTAGCAGAGTTAAATCGAAGCTCATGACCTATGACATAGGCCTGTACTTCGAGGGGCAATTGTTAACTCCACTTTTTGAAGCAACCTAAAACACCAGCGACCTAACGACCTAAAAGTATAAACGAGCTAGCGACCGAAAGATATCACGACTTAGCGACCTAAAGGATATAGCGACCTAGCAACCTAAAACACCAGCGACCTAACGACCTAAAAGTATAAACGAGCTAGCGTCCTAAAGATATCACGACTTAGCGACCTAAAGGTTATAGCGACCTAGCGACCTAAAGATATCACGACTTAGCGACCTAAAGGATATAGCGACCTAGCGACCTAAAGGATATAGCGACTTAGCGACCTAAGCATATCACGACTTAGCGACCTAAAGGATATGGCAACCTAGCGACCTAAAGGATATGGCAACCTAGCGACCTAAGGATGGAATGGTTCAACGACTTAGAGACCCAGCGACTTAACAACTAAACGACCTAAGCTATAGGTCGAACCAACTTAAGTCGCTCGACCAAATATCTCAACATGGCTAAGTCGCTCATGACCTACAACTTACTACCCCGTTCATACAAATCAAGTGCGACCCTATCAAGCCATAAAGCCGTGTCTTCTAAATCACTGGCGACCCACGACCTAACTAAGGTCGCTCGCGACCTACGACCTATCTTAGGTCGTTCACGACCTATCACCTGCCCAGATTTTCCTCTATAAATACAACACCAGCTCCAACTTCAAAAGGACTTTTGGATCATTTCTGGAACGCCTATACTCTGCTGTTTTCTCGACTCATCCGACACTTCAAACACCAAAGATGCTTCAACGAACTTCAAGAGAAGATCTAACACATCCGACATGGATTCAAAGAGCTCTCTTACATCAAAGTTCTAGCTACTCGTCTAAAGTGTGTTGTAATCAAAGTGTATTGTAAAGAGTTGTAACCGAATCATTAATAAAGAAGATAAAGTGGACGTAGGCTTAATTTCGAGCCGAACCACTATAAAACTGCTGTCTCTTTACTTTTCTGCTTATTTCTAGTTCCCGTACCAACGGGTGGTGCTTTCACATTACTAATACTAACACCGGGGTGTTAACGTCGATTTTTACGTTAGCACTTACTTAATCATTTTACATACCATTGTTTGGATTTTGCATACAAGATTCTTTGCACTAAAAAATCCTTTTTGTTTACTGAAATGCACTGAATGTTCTAAAAATGCAGAATTTGCAGTTGAAGGTCTACATGAAATTACATTTACCGTAAAATTGAACACTATAAATGTGACTGGACATGTGAGTTTACAGAAAGAAGCTGACATGCAAAAGTCAGCACTTCTGAGACATTGTACATATTAGCAACTTGATCAAAATGTAAGGTCAACATATAGGGCCAGCAACTAAACATTATCATACAATAATATATTGAGAACAAAAACTTAATTAATATCCTTATTTGAAGGTAATTAAAAGATCAAATCCTATTTAACCTTAGCTGTCATACAGCTCTATTAGTTGCAAATGAAATGATCGAAGATGATTTGCATATGTGCATAATAGTTGCAACCTACTATTATGAACTAAATTGTCTGCTATCAAATTCTGGTCAATTAAGTATTTAAGTAGATATGTTCTTCTTACAAACAATGACCTACAATTAGATATGTTCACACGTGCATGCCTTGAGCTAGTTATCCCAAAATGAAATTCATTTCACTCGTATGCCAGAAAACCTAATCTACCTTCATAACAACCAAAATGAAATGCTAGAAAATACATATGTTACTATCTTGTAGCAAGTGGGGGCTTAACAATAGGATTTCCACTCAAACTAGAAATATAACCGTACAGGTTGAGGCAGTCGAGCATAGTTCAATAGACATAATAAACTAAATAACCTTACAAAGCCAAGACTTCATAAATTGCGATTATAGGTAAGGATGAATAAAAATTTGTACAAAACCGAACAAACCAATCAGATATGCAATTAAGGTTTAAATGATTCTGAATAGGTTTGAACTCTATAGGGGACTGGTTCTTTTTGCAGAACCAACCAAACCAATTCTATCTTGATGTGTGTAAACTAGGATTGTAATGACTTTTTTTCAAAATCTTTTCCAATAATACTTGTATCTATCTTATTTTAACCATTTGTCGTCATTTACTTACAAATTCTAAGCCACCCTTGCACTCTCCTTATCTTGTCATCTTTCAAAAAAGAGTTTTTTGGCATACGAGTGAAATTGGGTACTCTTCTGTTCACTCTGATTATCGTATTTACCTCTATATTAGTTTTATTACTTCTAATTGATTTAGCTCGCTAACATTACCATGTTTGTATTGATTGTTTTTAGGTATTTTCTTGTACAGTGGAGTCCCAGCAGTCTCTACTATACAAGGTTTCATGGTTTATGTTGAAAACAATGTCCATTTTCGGCTGAGTCATGGACTACGTCACTTTCTTGAAGACGTTTCGGCGATCCTCTATACAGTGCAAAGTAGTTCGGATCAATCGCCGCCGCCTCTATGATAAAACAGCCTCTCAATATTTTAGTGGTATCGATTCGTTTGCACGTACGAATCGATTCTGTTTGCACTAAAAAACGTTGCTCTAATTTTTTGATTTGAAGAAAAAGAATTCGAACTTAATGTTATTCTTTCTGTTTCGTCTTCTTATCAGTTAAGAAGGCGGAATAGCAAAAGAACGTTACAAGTTGGGGAATGTGGTCTCGAAAAACGGATCTAAGAAAATAACGGGTCAAAATGATGAACGTTATATAACGTTCTCTAGTTCGGTCTGATTTGACCGTTCCAGTCTGGTCAAAAATGGTTAAAGAATTTTGCACCAAAAATATAAGTGTGAACCCGAACCCGGCTCGGGACGGGTGGAGTCGGTCGGTCGGCGCGTGCATGTGGTGGTCAAGCATGGTCTCCCTCCTCACAAAAGAGCATCATTGGGTGCCCAAAGGGCCCAACTTAGCTTCAAAGAATCAAGTATAAATATTTGATTCTTTCATATAATCCTATAATGTGGGACTATTCACATATACGAGCCACTCATTCACACTTAGTCAATTTTTTTCAATAATTCACTTATTATTAAAACATTTTCAAACAATCCCCCACTTGAATTTAAAAAAAAATTCGAGCAATTTCTGAAAAACATAAGATTGTGCATAAACAAAGGTGTCTTTCGACTTGAACCTTTGCATAGTGGATAAGATTCAGTTTTTACTAGAGTGACACGTAGTATTGAACTCTATTCCTGACATCAGACCACACACAATCTTTCTAGAGTGCAATCAAGTAAGCCCGTGCATTTATGGCCATGCACCTCTATCCCAGTTTAGTGAATGCTCTTGGAGTTTTGCCCAAAACTCCATAGGAAACGGCCAAATTTCCACATTCGCACAGGTGTGTCTATCAAGAGTACTCCTGAAGGTGGGTACTCCACTCCAAATGTAGTATAGATCTCATTAAGATTTTCTATTAACTCATCCTCTAATCACTTCATGAATACATGCTTCTATATATATGAAAAATAGCATGTTTAACTCATATCACTATACAACTTGTTCTTACCCATTGAACCTAGTTCTTGGGATCTCTAGTCATTAGGTCGGGTTACCATTATGCGTGACTCAACAATTTAAGGGCAATAGTCCCATTTTTCTAGAAGTTGCAAGGACTTTCTCTCTGGCCAGTCCTTTCGTCAAAGGATCTGCCAAATTCTCGTCACTACGTATGTGATCCACTCTAACAGCTCCAAAAGAAAGTAGCTCTCTAACAGTGTTGTGCTTACGACGTATTTGTCGTCTCTTACCATTATAATAACGGTTCTGTACTTTTGCAATAGCCGCGGTACTATCGCAATGGATCAACACAACTGGTATCGGTTTTTCCCATAAGGGAATCTTAGCTAGTAGATTTCTTAAATACTCTACTTCTTCACTAGCTGTAGCTAGTGCTATCATCTCAGACTCTATAGTAGACTGAGCCAAAATAGTCTGTTTCTTGGATTTCCAAGAATCAGCTCCTCCGGCAATGCTAAAGATAGAGCCATTGGTTGCTTTTGAATCATCAGATAAAGTATTAGAGTCTGCATCGGTGTAACCTTCAAGGACAGGTGGATACTTTTCATAATGTAACCCAAGGTTCATGGTTCGTTTCAGGTATCTCATGACCCTCTCAATAGCGTGCCAATACTCTATACTAGGTCTACTAGTAAACCTGCATAATAATCCCACGATATAGGCAGTGTCAGGTCTAGTACAATCAGTGGCATACCGAAGGTTGCCAACGATGCTCACATAATCAGATTGTCTTACACCTTCACCAGTGTTCTTGAATAGCTTTACACTAGGATCATATGGTTTATGTTAACGCTAAAAGTTGCACGTTAACACCCGGTGTGTGTTGTGAAGTTGTGAAAGCACCACCCGTGTGACGGGAACAAGAATTAAGCAGTAAAATAGTGAAAAAGCAGTAAAAGACAGCAGTTTATAGTGGTTCGGCTTGAGATCGAGCCTACGTCCACTTTGAATCTCTTTATTACTGAATCTGGTTACAAAATGATACAATACACTTGTGAAATACAATATCTTTCGATTCCTAAACACTTTCGACTATTAGCTCAAGCTTCAATGTTGAAGATCTCCTCGAATTCGTGTTGAATGCGGAAGATTTCTCTCAAAGCTTGTTGTAATGTCTTGAGTGATTAGAGTTCTTCAAATGTTGGATGAGTTGAGAATTCGGCAGAGTAATGACGCTTCAAGAAATGATCGGCCAAAAGTCCCACTTATGCTGGAGCTAGGGTGGTATTTATAGAGTAGAATCTGAACAGGGAATTTTTCCCAAGTTCTAAGTCGTAGCCGACTTATAGTAAGTCTTAGGTCCTAAGTCGGCGACGAGATAGGAGCACTTGCATTAGTTACTCCTGAATATGTCCAGAACGAGTTGTTTGGTTCAAAGTCATAAGTCGGCAGCGACTTAGTATAAGTCGTAGGTCGGCAATGACTTGCTTTGACTTGCTAAGTCATTCGTTCACTTAAGTTGTTAACTCCTTAGATCGGTAAGTCGTAAGACCATTTAAGTCGGTAAGCGTCTTTAGTCGGCCCTATAGCTAAGTCGGAGCTCTTTTTAATAGTTAGGTTGGCAACCATTGAGTCGATATGCCTTTTAGGTTGTAAGTCGCAGCTTGTTAAGTCGGCAACTGTTAGATCGGCATGGCTTTAGGTCGTAAGTCGCTGCTTGTTAAGTCGGCAACTGTTAGGTCGTCATGCCTTTTAGGTCGTAAGTCGCAGCTTGTTAAGTCGGCAACTGTTAGGTTGGCATGCCTTTTAGGTCGTAAGTCGCAGCTTGTTAAGTCGCGAACAAAAGAGGATTAACATTTGCCCCTCGAAGTGTATGCCTAGGTTGTAGGTCATATGCTTCGATTCTTCTTAAATCGCTCTTTTGTTAGATCGTGAACGACATAAGATAATTCGTAAGTCGTGGATCGTGGGTCGATTCACATTTCAATAACCCAGTGTATAAATAGCTTAGGTGGATTCCTCTTTCACCTCACCTGTCTTACTGTTCTGTTCAGCCATTAGCAAGTACTCGAGCTCTCGGAGACAAATCTCATTCCTCGATTATCAGTCATCCTTAGCATTACATTGCGTAAGTGAATTCAACTGATATCCAAACGTGATTATCATTGAATCGATGGTCCGATTCTTGACACTATGCTTTATCACGAGTTGTGTCGCGTCCGATTCTTGACTTTCTTTTAGTCGCGATGCCATTGTGATCCTCGAATATATTACCGCATACCGGTTTCATGATGGATTTGGGATGATTTGATGATGTTGTGAGATGCGATTAGGAGGCGTAACTTAGGGTTTTGGATAGGGGATAGTTTGAAGTTACTGGGTTTATGAATCTCAAGTTGGCTGACGAGTTACTGAACTTCTCAATGGAGAGGAAGGTAATCGGCAGAAGGAGGTGAGGTTTTGGTTCGAGCAAGAGACAGCTTGAATTTCCATCGGAGACAACCCAAAAAATTCACGACCTAAAATATTCACGATTTAACACTTTGTTCGGTTCAAGAACCCCTGCGACCTAATTAGTTTGAGGCATAGACCTTATATCGCGGCCGAGCTTGGACTTAGGAAAAATAGTGCTGTTCAGACTCGAAGCCTTCATATGTATTACGACTTAGAGTCAACGACTTAACCTAACTCGTAGCATTTCCTTTTGGCCGTGGACGAGCTACTACTTGCATATTGTAACTTGAGGGATTTCCGAATCATACTAAGTGGTGAACGAGTTAGAACTTAGCATATTTTTCACTGCCTTGAACTTTATGACTTGAATTGCCTAAACTTCTTTGCAGATTATTCCTAATGCTATCAACCTGTTATACACAATATTCGCAGAAAACTGGGACGAATATACTGTCATTGACTGCCCACATCGAATGACAGATTAGTCGATAAAGAGAAAATCAACTTAAATGAACTGTATGAACGAAATGCTGTACAATAACCAATTCAAGTGAAGTATTAAAGCAAAATTGTAATAGTCAACTGAAACTGATTTATTTGCACTAACACTGCGCTTGAATATTAACAAGTTCTGAAATCTTGTAATCGATTGATCATCAATGAGTTTAATTCCATTTATGTTTGCTTTTTGTTTTCATTAGTTTTGCACAACACTCCACACTTTTTAGGAAACGTGTACCTTCACATTTGAACATCCAGTTGATTGTGTAGAATGTCTTCTCAACAAGAAGAATCAACAGCTCAAGCTGGAGAAATTATTCCTTTCCCTGTTCCGTTGACTAATCCTCCAGAAAGAATTTCAACCACTTTAACATATAGAGTTTTTCGCCAACTATGTACTCAGTTCGGCATTGCTGAGACGAATGTCGTACTGCCTGAGAGGAGCGACACTGCTGACATACCACCTCATGGTTTCGTCGCCGTGAATCGCCAAATGGGCATGAACGGAGCCATTCCTCCATTCAACGATTTCCTTCAGCAGCTTCTTCTACGATTATCAATTTCTCCCTTTCAGTTACATCCCAACGGATAGGCCATCCTGATGGGACTTTGTGTGCTATTTAGGAGAACGTTGGATCGTCTCCCAAGTTTTGATGAAATTTTTTATCTGTGTTCTTTTGCCAAAAATAAAGATCATCCTTCTATCACAGTCGTGAGAAGTGCTAGAAACCGTAAGTTGATCATCGGTCTCCCTGACAGTGTTCACAGTTTTCTAAGCCAGTTTTTCTATGTTCGTTGTCCCCCAGGATTTCATGCCATCTGGAGAGTTGGAAGTATGACCATTTATCTTTTTCCTTTCCTTATGTTTTCTGAACTCTTCGAAGTCCGAATTGTCAAGTGTTAACCTTTTTTCCTACTCTTTTCTTTTCAGCGCTTCCTCTTCCTTCTAGGGATCCCGGGCACAAACCAGTTTTTGAGAGGCTAATGGTCGTGCCGGTTGAGGAAAGGAGTATCCAATTTCTGTTTACAGATGAATCCCTACACCAATTTGGACTTCTACACTCTTCGCGTACTACTCAGCCTCGCGAAGTTCCTGATTCTCCAAAGAAGACGTCAGATGCCCCAGCCCTTGCCGAAGACCCTTTACTAAAGGAAACCACCAGTGAGACTTCACTGGTGAAGTGTTCCTCTTCTATTAATGTTGTGGGGTTATCCAGCAGGTTAATACTTTCTCCAGTTATTGAAGAGGAGGAAATCTTCACATTTCTGAGAAGACGGCCGACATGGAAGTCGAAAAAGAGAGTTCTGCTGGGCATCACGGCGATGATATTTTTGATAATTTAAGTGATATAATGATAACTTCTCAGGAGCTTTTTAAAGATAATATCTCAAAAGCGATCTCTCCCGTTGTTGAAGCGACTTCCTCTTTGAAACAAGCTTTGACACCTTCTACACCAGTCGTCTCCGTTTCCACATTAAAGCGTGGTTTGTAGTTTGACGCACGTAGTTTGCACGCTGCACACACTTAGGATTTTTCAGCGCTTATACGCACTTATCCTCTTTTTCTAGAAATTTCTAAACTTCATTCCTTTTCCATTTTTAGATTCTCCGATGGGGCGCACTGGCTCATATTACAACAAATTTCAGTGCTACGGAGGCCGCAGAGCTTATGATTTTAGGCAATACCTCGATGCCCCGAGGGAAACAGACGAAGAAAGAGCTATTAGGAAAGCTCGAGAGAGGCGGGACTATGAACGTCAGCATGGGAGGAGGGATAAGCGGTACGACTCTTCTTACAGAGGCGACGATTCTCACAAGCGAAAGTCTTATGACGATAAGGGGAAGACTCATATTGTTGACGAATCAAGCAAGCGGTCCAAACCTAGTGATGCGTCTGCAATTTCTGAGAAGCCCCCTACTTCAACTCCTCCTATTATCCCCTCTCATTCTCCTGCTCTTGAAAAGTCTGATATCCAAACAATCATTAACAGACCCCAGTATCAAGTTGAACAGGGTCCGCCAATTCCTCAAAGCCGATTCCCGCAATGGTGGTTAAAGGGGGTACGCTTTGACCTTGACTTGGTCCCGATCGATAAATCGGATATGCTGCGCAGCCTTGATGCCGTCAAACTTAATATCGAAAGGGTGTCTGGATGGAAAAAGCTTGTTGACGAGCTGCAAAGGGTCAATCGTGCGAATCTCGAAGCCATGCTGACCATGGAGAATGATAAATCGGAGTGGGATAAGATTTGCAAACAGCATGATGCCGAGATGACGAGCATTGCTGATGATAATGCGAGTCTTGAGTCCGAGGTTAAAAAACTCAAGGAAGATCTCGCCGCTTCTTCCGCTTCGCAATCTCAAAAAGAAGAAGTGTTTCAAAAACAAGTGCGGGATGCGCACGCTGCTCAGAGAGATGCTGAGATGAAATTTGCGGCTGAGCAGTTCGTTGTTGAAGAATACCGCAAAAATAACACTCAGTTGCGGGAAACAGTTAACTCCCAGAACGTGGAGATCGAATTGCTAAAGTCTCGACTTGCTAAAGCTGAGAAAGTGCGTGATGAGGATGTTGCTGGTCGAGTTGCAGCCGTTGCCGAAAAGGAAGCGGCCGAGCAATTGCATGAGGCAACAAAAGCTAACGTCAGCTCTACCTTATTCGACTTTTATTTACACAGCGTTCTGGGTCATGGAAGTCTCTCTTTTCTGGGCCCTAAATATGAGATTACCCTGGCTGAAGTGTGGGAAGCCGCAGTTGATATGCTTGGCAGTGCCGGCTATGATGAAGCAGGACTTGAGGCGCGTTACCTTGACGATGAAGATCGTGCCGCTCTTACTAGAGGAAAAGAGCAACTTGCCAGAGCGCGAGCTGAGTCTACAGGAGATGAACACCCGAAAGAGGAAGCTCCTTTAACTACCCCTGTTCATACTTCAACTTCAGCTGACGTCAATATTATAGATTCCAGTGCCCATTCTTCGCTTCCTGCTAAAGTTGACACTGAAATTGTGACTACTCCTACTAAGGACGAAGCCCTGGAAGATATTGAGGCTGAGAAATTCGAGATTAATTTTACAAAACCGACTTCTTCAGGTAACTTTGGCGTCGACCCGGATCCAGTGAATCACTTATTCGATTTAACCGAGTTTGATGAACTAATAACTTCTCTTTTCTCGGAGAATACCGATTTTAACTTCTTTTCTTCTGCAGCGGAAGTTCCGAAAGCTATACCAACTTCTCCTTCTCCAGCTGATGTTCCTCCTCCTTCCCAAGTTACTCCTCTTTCTGTTTCTCAAACAGGATCACAAGAAGAGAAAATAGAAGCCCTCAAAGACTTGGATGATCCGGTTGTTTCGCAAGAGCAAAAGATTGGCGGACTTGAAGAAGGCGAAAAGACCTCGAAGCAAACTCATGATGACGATACAAAACTTTCTGAGTTTCTTAGTCCGGGAAGCGTGTCTTCTTCCAAGAGGAAAGGGAAGCGCACGATGAAGAAGAAGAAGAAGAGCGCTTCGGCTGATGAGAAGAATATTGAAGAAGATCCGGCTGCCCCTCCTTCTCCTCCTTCCCCAACTCATCCACAACGGCTTTCAAAACTGATTATCAGGCCGGGAAAGAGTTCCAAGGGTGGTCGGAAGAAGGAATGATAAGCTAGACCTTATGCTTCTTGTTTTGCTTTTTTGGATGTATTGACCGGAGATTGTGCGGGTACCGGTACCTGCTTTTGCTTTTTTGAGATATCTGCACATGTAAAGAATTTTCATAGTATTGAATAAAATAGTTCCTTCACTTGTACAAATTCTTATGTATGTGTGAGTATATTTATTTCTCATTTTTAGTGTAGAATAAATGATTCTTTTTACTTGTACAAACTTTTTTGTCTGTGTTTGAGAATGCATTTATTCCACATCTATTTTTCGTGATATTGCAATGAACTTGTGGTATGTTGCTTGCGTGTTACATTTATTAATATAACTGAATTGTATAGTGTTGCCCCCATACCACAAGTGCATTGCAACATTTCTAGCTTTTACAAGACTGATACTCTTATTTCAGAGAATAACTATTCCAGGGAAGAATCATTCTGCTTTTAATAGATTATATCTCGTTTTTGGAGAAATTTTTACTTTCTCTTTCTTCCTTGAAGAACACTTCAACTTTCAGAGATGATCACTTTTATTTGTTAAAAAGTGGATTTTCCTACGCAGTGAAATGAGCTTTTGAAGAAGGTTTTGATTTTGTGCCCCAGTAAAGGGCTTATTTTTGGTACTTCGAGCACGGTGAAGTGTGCCTCTGAAGAGGTCTTTTTGTAGCATTTCAACTTTTTAGGAAGAACTTTTTGAGATGAATAAGTTAACCTTCCTTTGAGAGTTGAAATGTGCTTCCGGAGAAGGCATTTTTGTTTGAGTATTCTATTTTGGGACATGCCTCCGGAGAGGGCTCCTCTTAAAGAGTTGTGCCTCCGAAGAGGGCTTGTGGTGCCTCGGGAGAGGGCTTTTGCCTCCGTAGAGGGCGTGTGCCTCCGAAGAGGGCTTGTGGTGCCTCGAGAGAGGGCTTTTGCCTCCGTAGAGGGTGTGTGCCTCCGAAGAGGGCTTGTGCCTCCGAAGAGGGATTTTTGATTGCCTTGAAGTTACTTTCTCATGGTTGGATGGATCCACGGGGCGGACGCAAGTTGTTTGATTGGATGTTCGTTTGCACAAACGATCACAATCAATTAACAAGGGCCCTGTTCCTTCAGCTTGGGAAGGTGCCCCTCCGGTGGTTCCACCAATCTTTTTTGATTGAGAGAAGCACTTTCATTTTTTGGCGTGCCTCGTTAGAGGGCTTTGTTGACCTTTAAGAAGGAGCATTGGTTGGTTGGTGTGCCAGGAAGGTTGCGTCTCAGGGGCGAGTAGATCCACGGGACGGACGCAAGCTGCCTGATCGGATGCATCACGATCAGTTAGCAAGGGCCATGTTCCTTCTGCTTGGGAAGGTGTCCCTTCGGTGGTTCTACCGGCCCTTTTATTGAGAGGCATACTTCCTTTTGGCTGCTTCTGTGTTTGCTTGGCCATGTTCTCTCATCATCTGCTCATTAGCGATCTTTTATTATCATTTCCAAGCGCATCTTCTTTCCTTTTGCAAGTAAATTGCCTTATCCGAAGAAGTGGACTTCACTGTTGAATAGCTTCACGGGACAAACGCGAGTTACCTAGTTGGATGTCTGTTTATATCGACAATCACAACCAGTTAACGAAGGCTTGCCACAGTGGAGTCGCCAACTTTTTATGTGAAGTTCTTCTTATATAGGATTTGAATTTGTAATTTTTGTCGCTTGGTATTTGCTTAGTAGGTGATTTATAGAGGTCGCTTGGCTTTGTGATGAGCAAGCCTTGTTTTAATGTCCTGCAATTTTGAATCGACATTTTAGCAATACATTTAAAGTATTTACATATCGAAATGAAACAGGCATTATGAAATAGTAAAGAACACAAGATTTATAGTGGTTCGGTAAAGAATCGGGCCTACATCCACTTTATAGCTTTTATTAACTTGCACTGATTACAATGTCTTTCAATACAACTGATACATTCATCACTATTTTACAATTTTGAGCAAAGCTTTTTTCAAGTAAAATAAGGACGTAAGTGGTTGCTGTTCCAGGCTCTTGGAATTGGATCTCCTTCAACAATATGAGTTTGAAAGTGGCATCAAGAAGTTTATTGCCTATGACATATGGCCCTTCCCAGTTTGGCCCAAATACTCCGGTTGCTATCATGATCCTTTTCAAGACTAAATCCCCGATCTCAAAGCTGCGTTGGCGAATTTTAGAGTTGAAGTGCCTGCTATCCTTTATTGATAAGCTGAAACTCTGAGTCTAGCTTCTTCTCTTTTTTCATCAAGAGAATCAAGGGCTTCAAGTTGCAGTTTCTCATTTTCAACCTCGTTAAAATGAATTCTTCTGTGTGAAGGAACTTCTACTTCCACTGGAATCATTGCTTCTGATCCGTATGCCAGTGAAAATGGAGTGTGCCCAGTTGCAGTTTTATGAGTAGTTCTGTATGCCCATAGTGCTAATGGAAGCCTATCGACCCAACCACCTTTTGCTTTTTCAAGCTGCTTTTTGATGGTTGACTTGATAATTTTGTTCACCGCTTCCACTTGCCCATTTGCCTGCGGAAGAGCCACTACTGAGAAGCTTTTTCGAATTCTGAACCGTTTGCAAAAGTCTTGGAATTCTTCACTTTCAAACTGAGTGCCGTTGTCTGTGATTATTTTCTGCGGCACACCATACCTGCAAATGATATTTTTAGTTACGAAATTTATCATCTCTTTAGAGGTAATAGTGGCTAAGGGTTCAGCTTCAGCCCATTTCGTGAAATAATCAACAGTAACAATAGCATATTTGATTCAAGATTTAGCGATCGGTAAAGGTCCAATCAAGTCTATTCCCCAAATGGCGAACGGCCATGGGCTGACCATTTGTGTGAGTGCGGTGGAAGGCGCTTTTGGGATTTTTGTGAATCTTTGGCACTTGTCGCACTTTCTGGAGTAAATAGCAGCATCTCGATTAATATCCGGCCAGAAATACCCATATCGGAGAACTTTCTTGGCTAGAGTTTGACCGGCTGAATGATCTCCACATTCTCCTCCGTGTATCTCAGCTAGAATTGTCTTGGCTTCTTCCTTAGTTACACATCGGAGCAGTGGCATTGAAAATCTCCGTCTGTATAATCGGCCATCTTGAATTATATATCTTGATGCTTTCCTTAACAGCTTTCGACGTTCCTTAGAACTTTCTGGTAGTGAATTATTGAGTAGGTATTCTTTGATTGGAGTCATCCATGATTCATGCTCTTGAGACGCAGCCCTGATCCAATCAATATCCATCTCATCAATGCTCGGAGCCGACAGAACTTCCACAGGGATTAATCCCAATAATTGAGCCTCTCCAGAACTTGAGTACTTTGCTAGAGAATCCGCCTTCATGTTTTCTATTCGAGGGATGTGACTTATCGTGTAATGATCAAAATCTTCGAGAAGCTCACATGCCTTTGACAAGTATGCGGGCAGATTTCCACCTTTAGCTTGAAACTCTTTCTTTACCTGGCAAACAATAAGTTGGGAATCGCTGAAAATCTGTAACACTTTGATGTTTAGTTCCTTGGCAATTTTCAAACCGGTAATAAGAGCTTCATACTCTACTTCATTGTTTGTTGAAGGAAATTCCAGTCTCAATGCATAACACAACGATCGTCCTTCGGTGGTTTCGAGCACAACCCCTTCCCCAGAACAGTAATCATTTCTCGATCCGTCAACATACAACTTCCACTGGATTGGAATGCCATCAGTTATTTCATTCTCACTATCACCTTTGTCAGTAGATTCTGCGTTGAAATCTGCTAAAGCTTGTCCGTTGATTGCTCTCCGGGGATGGTAAGTGATATCATATTGGCTGAGTTCAATGTTCCATTTCAAAAGACGGCCCGAAGTTTCAGGACGAAACAGGACTTGCTTTAGAGCTTGACCGGTAAGGACCTTGATAGGATGATCTTGAAAGTATGGCCTCAACTTCCTAGAAGCAATTAGCAAACAATAGGCGAGCTTTTCTATCTTCGAATAATTCATCTCTGCCCCAGTGAACCGTTTGCTGATGTAATAGACTGGACGTTGTATTTTCATATCTTCTCGTACAAGTGCTGCACTGAGGGCATGAGATGAAATTGCTAAATAGATGAAAAGGTCTTCACCATCAGTAGGCTTGGAAAGAACCGGAGGTGTTTCCATATGACGAATTAGTTCATCGAAAGCAGTCTGGCATTCGGGAGTCCATTCAAAAAAATTCTTTCCTTTCTTTAGAGCGTCAAAGAAGGGAATGCATTTGTCTGTGGCCTTGGAAATGAAACGACTCAGAGCAGCGACTTTTCCATTGAGGCTTTGCATTTCTTTCTTTGTTTTAGGGGCTTTGACTTCCCTTAGAGCTGTGATTTGAGTAGGATTGGCTTCGATGCCCCTAGCGCTTACAATGAAACCCAAGAATTTCCCGGACTCTACTCCGAACGAACATTTAAATGGATTGAGCTTCATTCCGTACTTTTGAAGAATTGCAAACATTTCCTCCAAGTGACCCATGTGGTCTACAGCTTTCTTTGACTTTACCAACATATCGTCAACATAATCTTCCATGGTTCTACCAATCTGAGGTTTGAACATCGCATTGACGAGCCTTTGGTAGGTTGCCCCAGCATTCTTCAATCCGAAAGGCATAACTTTGTAGCAGTAGAGACCCACATCTGTGATAAACCTTGTGTCTTCCTGATCCGACTCATGCATCATAATCTGATTGTACCCGGAGTAAGCGCCATAAATGATAACAATTCATGCCCAGCTGTTCCATCCACCAATTGATCGATTCTGGGCAGCGGGAAGCAATCTTTGGGGCAAGCTTTGTTTAGGTCCGAAAAATTGATGCATACTCTCCACTTTCCATTTGCCTTCTTAACCAGTACTGGATTTGAAACCCAATTTGGATAAGTGGAGTTTCTGATGAAGCCGTTTCCCATGAGCCGATCGACTTCTTCCTTTAGTGCTGTCGACCTTTCTGGGCCTTGGGTTCTTCTTTTCTATTTCACTGGTGTGAATTTTGGGTCAATATTCAGAGTATGCACAGCAATTTCTGGGGAGATCCCACACATATCAGCATGACACCAAGCGAACACATCCAGATTGGCTTTTAAGAATGATATCAGCATGTTTTGAACTGCTATGCTCAGTTGTGAACCCACATTGAGTACTTTGTTCGGGTCTTTCAAGTCAACAGGTATTGGTACCGTTACTTCCACGGGTACCACTCTATTCTCCCCTATACTGGCTTTCCTGGGGTCCATTTCTTTCCTTGCATTGCTGTGTTCGCCAGTACAAGGGCCACCCCGTAGCTACTACAAGGTTGGTTCTTTGATGCGGAGCGGAGCTGCCGCAACTTTTCCCATTTCTCTTTTCCTAGCCTCTCGGAGCTCTACAAGATAACATTCTCGCCCCGCGTTCTGATCTCCCATAATGACAGCAATCCCATTATCAGTGGGAAATTTCATTGTTAAGCACCACAGAGCGAGGACGGCCCTGAAAGCAGCAAGAGTAGGCCGACCCAAGAAAGCATTATAGGCGGAGAATCCATCAACAATTACAAAAGTTTGCTTCCGAACCAACTTCTTATGTCCTTCGCCCATTTCAACAAACAAGTCCACCGTTCCAATTGGCTGTTTCTGCTCCCCTGTAAATCCGGCAATCTTGTGTGAAGAAGCTTGTACGTCTGTCATTGGAATTTTCATTTGGTCAAATGTCTTTTTAAAGAGTATGTTGCATGAGGCGCCACTATCAACCAGCACTCTTCTGACAATAGACGGCCCAATACCGACAGAGACAACTAAAGGGTCCTCGGTAGGAGCTTCCACATCAATAGAATCCCTGGTTCTGAACATAATATCATCATGAAAAGTCTTCTGCTGCTTCAGAGGTGCAGCACCTTCCAAGATTAAGACACTTTCTTCAGTTGGGGCATACTTCAAGGCTCTAGCATACCTTTCCATCTCACCCCAACTCCTGCCAGCCGGATGAGGTCCTCCTGTGATCACATTGATAATAGGTCTTTCCTTTTCAGCAGGCCTCTCTCCTGAACCAGATGAATGAGCTGGGGGTAGTTGCCCCTGGTTAGATGAAGACGGGTCTTTTCTATTCCTTTTAACGTACTGCTGCAACTTTTTCTCTCTTAACAATTCTTCAATCAGGCTTTTCAAGTGGCAGCACTCGTTGGTATCATGGCCTGGTTGGTTATGAAATTTGCTAAATCTTCCGCTTTGAGCAGCATTTTTCCCAACTTTAACTGCCAGTGGTTTTGGAAATTCAACAGCATCCTTAGTGGCGATGAAAATATTCTCCGGTGTATCAGTCAGAGGGGTAAAATCCGAAGCCTTAAGGAAGCGGGGCTTTTTGAGATCCTTCTGCTTCTTTCCACCATTACTCTCCCTTTTCTGATTTACAGATTCTTTTTTGTTCCGAGCCGTAGCATTATTTTCCACCACTGTTGTCACAACTTTAGCTGATGCGAAGAGATTTTCTAGGCGCATGAACTCATCAGCCTTTTTGTAGAACTTTTCGAGCGAGTTTGGTTCCTTCATTTTCAACCATTTTCCAAATTCGCTTGACTTGTCAATAGCCTGCATTAAGTAGGTTAAAATCATTCGTGGTTCTACATTATCAACATCGGCTAGGGCTAAATTGAAGCGATTCAAAAAGGATTTGATGGGCTCTCCAGGGTTCTGTTCAAGACTTGAGAGAGACATTATATCCTTTGCTCTTGAAATGTACAATCTGAATTGTTCCTTGAATTTTCGAGTCAGCTCGGAAAATTGATCAACAGATCGCCCAGGAAGCTTGGTAAACCAAAGTAACGCCACTCCTTCCAAGTATACCGGGAAATACTGGCATTTAATCTCGTCAGTTGCTCTGGTGCCAGTCATGTTCCAATCATATTTGTATAGGAATTGATTCGGATCACTTGTTCCTCGATAAGAAGGAATGGTAGGAGGAACGAATTTTCTGGGAAACTCAGCCTTTAGAATCCTTTCAGTAAATGGAGTTTTACTCGGAGCGAATCCCCAATCATTCTCATCTTCGTTTCTCTGCATGCTTTCTTTCATTATCTACCGGATCATGCCGGAGAGATACTCCTCATTGTTTAGTGACTTTGTAGAATAGGCTTCGGCCATTTTCTCAGAAGTTTGTCCGGGCAAACGTTCGGGGAGAGCTGGCGATGGCCTGGATCCTTCAGCTTGGGGAGGTGCCCCTTCAGCGGCACCAGATCTGTCCTGAGGAATATTTCTCCCTTCGGAGTTGGGAGCAGCATCAGCAAAGTTTTCTTCATTATTTACTGGTCTTTGATTAGCCCCGAGCAGAGCATTCAACTTTTCCATCATCAGATTATTCTGAGTTTCAATCTGCTGGTACAGTCCGGACACAGCAGCATCTAATTCTTCTCGCGTTACCCCGACGCTTGGAGCTGCCTGACTTGGAGAAAGAGAAGTGGCAGTATTGTCGCGGTCATCATCAGATCTGACAGACTTACGTTTTCTTCCAGGAGCCATTATGTCTGATAGACTTCTGGTTTTGAAGGAAATTCTTTCAACAAACTTCCGTGAAGCTATGGTGAACGATCGCCTGAGTTGGGTTCTCGGTGAAAGCACCAAAATGTTAACGCTAAAATTTGCACGTTAACACCCGGTTTGTGTTGTGAAGTTGTGAAAGCACCACCCGTGTGATGGGAACAGGAATTAAGCAGTAAAATAGTGAAAAAGCAGTAAAAGACAGCAGTTTATAGTGGTTCGACTTGAGATCGAGCCTACGTCCACTTTGAATCTCTTTATTACTGAATCTGGTTACAAAATGATACAATACACTTGTGAAATACAATATCTTTCGATTCCTAAACACTTTCGACTATTAGCTCAAGCTTCGATGTTGAAGATCTCCTCGAATTTGTGTTGAATGCGGAAGATTTCTCTCAAAGCTTGTTGTAATGTCTTGAGTGATTGGAGTTCTTCAAATGTTGGATGAGTTGAGAATTCGACAGAGTAATGACGCTTCAAGAAATGATCGGCCAAAAGTCCCACTTATGCTGGAGCTAGGGTGGTATTTATAGAGTAGAATCTGAACAGGTAATTTTTCCCAAGTTCTAAGTCGTAGCCGACTTATAGTAAGTCGTAGGTCCTAAGTCGGCGACGAGATAGGAGCACTTGCATTAGTTACTCCTGAATATGTCCAGAACGAGTTGTTTGGTTCAAAGTCATAAGTCGGAAGCGACTTAGTATAAGTCGTAGGTCGGCAATGACTTGCTTTGACTTGCTAAGTCATTCGTTCACTTAAGTTGTTAACTCCTTAGATCGGTAAGTCGTAAGACCATTTAAGTCGGTAAGCGTCTTAAGTCGGCCCTGTAGCTAAGTCGGAGCTCTTTTTTAAAGTTAGGTCGGCAACCATTGAGTCGGTATGCCTTTTAGGTTGTAAGTCGCAGCTTGTTAAGTCGACAACTGTTAGATCGGCATGGCTTTAGGTCGTAAGTCGCAGCTTGTTAAGTCGGCAACTGTTAGGTCGGCATGCCTTTTAGGTCGTAAGTCGCAGCTTGTTAAGTCGGCAACTGTTAGGTTGGCATGCCTTTTAGGTCGTAAGTCGCAGCTTGTTAAGTCGCGAACAAAAGAGGATTAACAGTTTACATGCAGGTTTACAGTCAAAGTAATTGTATTTCTTTAAGATCTTCTCAATATAATGAGATTAATCCAAAGAAAGTCCCTTTTCGGACCTAGTAATATTAATACCAAGGATTACACTCGCTTCACCTAGATCTTTCATATCAAAATTGGCACTTAACAAAGATTTATCAGTGTTTATGGCATGAATGTTTGATCCAAAAATAAGTAGATCATCTACATATAAACATATTATAGTGCAAATGGCATTCTCAGATTTATAATAAATCCATTTGTCACTTTCATTAACTTTGAAACCATTTGAGATTATTAAGTTATCAAATTTTTCATGCCATTGTTTAAGTGCTTGTTTTAAACCATATAATGATTTATCTAATTTGCAAACTTTATGTTCTTGATCATGAATTACAAAGCCTTCAGGTTGGTCCATATAAATTTCCTCTTCTAATTCACCATTTAAAAAAGCAGTTTTAACATCCATTTGGTGTATTATTAAATTATGAATAGATTCTAATGAAATTAGTACTCGAATGGATGTGATTCTAGTTACGGGTGAAAAATTATAAAAAAAGTCTGCATTTTCTCTTTGCCTAAAACATTTAGCTACCAAACGGGCTTTATATTTTTCAACTGTTCCACCAGGTTTTAATTTCTTTTAAGTACCCATTTATAGCCTATAGACTTACAACCAGGTGGTAAATCTACTATGTGCCAAGTCTCATTGGATTCCAAGGAATCCATCTCATCATTTATAGCCTCTTGCCAAAAATCAGCATCTAATGAAGATGGTTTCTTAGAGGTTTGTGGGATCCTCCTCTATAGTAAAAGTGCAAAAATCGAAGCCAAAATCTTTATAAACTCTTGCTCTTTTACTTCTTCTAAGTTCGATTTCAGAAGATTCATTAAGTTCTGTTCCAATAGGCACGGTGTTATTTGACGTGCCCTCACTATTCTTCAATTTAAAAGGAAATTTAGTTTCATAAAAATCAGCATCATTAGATTCTACTATATTATGTGTATTCAGGTTATAAAAAAATTATGCTTTGCTATTAACAGCATA
Organism: Allium fistulosum; assembly: GCA_030737815.1. Lineage (NCBI taxonomy): Eukaryota > Viridiplantae > Streptophyta > Magnoliopsida > Asparagales > Amaryllidaceae > Allium > Allium fistulosum. Next base: position 411,905,445 of record CM060907.1, on the reverse strand, counting down.
GCCAATAAATACACATTCGTATGCTCTACTTGCTAATTTTATTCTCTTAGGGTCAGGTATACAAACATATGCCAAACATCCCCAAGTTCTAAAGTAAGATACATTCGGTTTATAATTTCTTAAAATTTCTAAAGGTGAAATCTTACTTTTTAATTTAGGGATTCTATTCAATACATAGCATACAGTCAATAAAATATCCCCCCACCAATGTTTTGCTGCACCCGAATTTAATAATATAGCTACAACTAAATCAGTAAAGGTCCTATTCTTTCTTTCAGCTTTACCGTTCATTTCAGGTGAATAAGGTGCAGTTCTCACATGAATTATACCATGCAATTTAGAAAAATCAAGAAATGGACTAGACTCATATTTTGTTCCTCTATCACTACGAAGTCTCTTAATTTTCTTATTAGATTGATTCTCGATTTCAGTTTTAAATAATTTAAACATCTCAAATGCATCACTTTTATTTTTCATAAGATATACATAAGTGAAATCAGAGCCATCATCAACGAAAGTGATAAAGTAACGGTGTCCATGTCTAGTCAAAGTGCGATCAAGCTCACATATGTCAGAATGAATTAAATCTAAGGGTTCAGAAATTCTATCAACTGATTTATGGGGTTTCTTAGTGATTTTTGCTTGACTATAGAATTCACATTTATCAAAGTCAGTTTGTGACATTTTAGGAATTAAACTAAGGTGATCATGTTATGAATAATATGTTTATTTACATGACATAATCTAGAGTGCCAGGTATTAAAATCACACAACATATAAGCAGAACTGGTTACTTTATTAGATTCAAAATTAAGTTTAAACATACCCTCACAAGCATAGCCCTTCCCTACAAACATCCCTTATAAGTCAAAGTGTACAAATCAGCCCCTATAACTTGAGTAAAACCAGCCTTATTAAGGAGATATCCATAAACTAGATTCTTTCTCATCTCTGTAGTATGCATCACATCTTTCAGAAGAACTGTCTTTCCAGAGGTGAACTTTATTTCCACATTTCCAATGCCAGCAACTATAGTGGTGCGAGAATCTCCCAACAGCACTTTCTTATCATTAGCAGTCATGTATGTACTGAACCTAGCACGATCGTAGCAGACTTGGTGGGATGCACCAGTATCTACCCACCAACCCTCTGATCCACCAACTAGATGAATCCCAGAAATCATAGCCGTAAGAGGCTCCTCAGCCAGGTTAGCCTGCGGTGTAGGGCCTGGTTGGTTTCTACACTTGCATGCCATATGACCTGGTTTTCCACAGTTGTAACACAAAAACAACTGTCCAGAATCATTCTTTTGGGTCGGTTTCTGCTGTCCCTTTTGGTTCCCTAGCGGGTTCCAATTCTGTTTGTTGCGGTTGCGGTTCTGATTCTTAAAGTTTTTCAGATTCGGTTTCAGAACCACGGGCTTTGATTTTTTAGTGTTGTTGTTGGTGACAACAAGCACTTCCTCTTTCTGGTCCTGCTTACGAGCCTCCTCCTCAATTTGAAGGCGAGTGATCAAGCTCTCTAAGGAGAATTCCTTAGTCTTGTGCCTAAGCACTTTCTTAAAATCTTTCCAACTTGGGGGCAGTTTATCAATAGTAACAGCAATCTGAAATTGTTCGTCCAAACTCATACCTTCGGAGAAGATCTCATGAGCAATTTTCTGAAGCTCATGAGACTGCATCTCTACTGACCTGTCATCCATCATCTGGTATTTCAGGTCGGCTGACTGCATATTTCTTCGCTCCAGCCTCTTCCATATCATACTTCTTTTGCAGCGCTTCCCAGATTTCTTTGGTTGTCTTGTCGAAGTTGTAGTAGTCGTAAAGGTCATCACTGAGGCCGTTAAGAATAAAGTTTATGCACAGGTAGTCTTGCTCTGTCCATTTCTGCATTTCCTTTGATTTTTCTATTCAGGCTCGCATACGATCTGTGTCAGCTTCGTCTGGCCTATCCGGCAGCTGCGGTTTGTCAATTGTTAGCACAACCACCACTTTTCTCATGGTCAGGAAGAATTCCATCTTCTATTTCCAGCATTTGAAGTGGAGGCCCTCGAACCTATAAGGCGTAACAGAGACCATCGGGACCTGGAAGAGTGAAGTGGGAGCAGTGGCATCTAGATCTGCAGCGGAAGTCATAGTCAGTGGCGTCGTCTTCAAATTGTTGAAAACAATGTCGATCTTTGGCTGAGTCGTGGACTACGTCACTTTCATGAAGACGTTTCGGCGATCTACTATACAGTGCAAAGCATTTCGGATCAATCGCCGCTGCCTCTAGGATAAAACAGCCTCTCAATATTTTAGTTGTATCGATTCGTTTGCACGTACGAATCGATTATGTTTGCACTCAAAAGCATTGCTCTAATTTTTTGATTTGAAGAAAAAGAATTCAAACTTAATGTTGTTCTTTCTATTTCGTCTTCTTATCAGTTAAGAAGGCGGAATAGCAAAAGAACGTTACCGGTTCGGGAACGGGGTCTCGAAAAACGGATCTGAGAAAATAACGGGTCAATATAATGAACGTTATGTAACGTTCTCTAGTTCAGTCTGATTTGACCGTTCCAGCCTGGTCAAAAACGGTTAAAGAATTTTGCACCAAAAATGTAAGTGTTATACCACTACAAGCCCGAACCCGAGCCCGGCCCGGGTCGAGTCGGTCGGTCAGCGCGCGTGCGTGTGGTGGTCAAGCATGGTCTCCCTCCTCATAAAAGAGCATCATTGGGTGCCCAAAGGGCCCAACTTAGCTTCAAAGAATCAAGTATAAATACTTGATTCTTTCATATAATCCTACAATGTGGGACTATTCACATATATGAGCCACACAATCACACTTAGTCAGTTTTTTTCAATAATTCACTTATTATTAGAACATTTTCCAACAGTTTATATTGCAGTTTTAAGAAAACTGAAATGAATGGACAAAATAATCACACCATTTTAAGTTCTACTGCAGCGTGACTTGTACAACCAGTGTGATGGCCATAATTGTGTAATTATCTATTTTTTTGCCTAGTTCTCTTCTTTCGTGTGCACCGAGTTTTGCTTCGTTTTTCAAGAATCCATTCCAATCTTCTTGGCTAATTTTTGGAGGACAATTTTTCCTCCTCTCTTTATCATTATCAAATTTGTCATAGTAGCTTGTCCTCAATTCGCTCTTCCTAAATGAATTGCACATTTTTCTAAAATAAAACTCTTTTGCATTTGACTCTATTTCAAAAAAAGTCTATGAGAATTAAAAGTTGCTTACTTAAAAAAGCAATGTAGAAAAATATACTTAAAGAGAAAACTGAAAGTGATATATTTTAACTTACCTGTAATTAGCACAAACGTCATCCTTATATTTTTTAGGTACTTTATCCAAACTTTCATATGAGATCGACACATGCATTCGTACCAATTTTCCAACTCGACTGCCTATTCTTCCAACATTATCTGAAATTGGAGCACCAAATGCATTTGCTTCAACCTTCTCCGGTTGTGTAGATGATGATTGCATAATTTATTGGATTGACGCATATGCGCCTTCTGACATTGTTACTCCCTTATATAGCACTATCAGCACCTCCCTGGATATATAACAATAAATACGATTAGGTGATTTTTAATATTCTGTATCTGTATTTCTTCTAATACAATAGTTAAATAGTTATACTGGTCGAACACAAACTTTTAGAACATAATGCACAATCTTTTTGTAGGAAAATTAATAGTGAATGGGCAATGCTTTGCAATAATGATTCCAACCCTAGATGTAGTATTTTGTTGCTTGGAACTATAATGTTTGGTCCTTAAACATTTTTTCTAAATCAGATCAGCATATTTGATATATTATTAATAACCTGAAAGGTCTACAACTTATCTTTTCCATCATCTGTGCCAAGCACATAGAATAAAAGAGCAAACTTTTGGATTAACTTAATTAACGACGCAAACAAAATCAATATCCCATGGTTTGTGGCTAAGTAGCTAAATAGCACTTAGAATAAAGTACCTTTATCTACAATCTTTTTGTGTGCTACATTGAGTGGGTTTGCACTGACTGGTTTTTTTCCTTCAGGTCTTTGTAGCATCAGCTTAATGGGCTTATGGAATAGAGAAATGTTTAAATTCCTTTCAGCTAAAATGTCAAAGCAACATATGGATAACTGATACAAAAATCAGTTTCTTGTTTCTATGTTATGTATGCCTCTATTTTGAACAGGTAAAAAATATTTTCTGACTTATTTTTAATCACCACCACCATGTACGTGTTCCTTCCAGTGTATTTCTAATACTCGATATTTGAAATTCGGACTTTCTTTTTCCTTCTTTTTTTCAATCATATGCATATGAGTGTCAAAAAATAAGGAAGTGATGTTGCTCGAAACTAGGAGCTTCTTTTTTCCAATCATATGCACAGATATTTTATATAATGGTAAAATATATTTTATTTTCAAGCGATGATAAGAGCTACTAGGAGCTTGTTTGAATTTTCTCATATTGCAGGAAGTAGACCAAGAATTGTGTACATAACCATAATTGTGGGGTGGTTATTTCTCTGTCGTAAAGCTTTTATATTTCTTAATTTTGGTAATTAAATCGTTTGGACATGTATTTGCATATAGAAACAAGGGTACTTTTGGCATAGGTCCCTGGTAGGTTTCAAAATATAAGAAAAGTCTAGGTCCCTGTTTTCGAAAATCAACAAAAAACAACAAAAAACATCATAAAAAATTGCCAAAATTCAGAACTTATTTCAACATATAATCATCTTCATATCAATGCAAGAAAAACACAAAAAAATTCATCAAAACCCATAAAATCGCTAATAGTCCGTAACAAAGAAGCAAACATCCGAATTTTTTTTCTTTTCGATACATCGTATGTTTCAACTCCTTCATACCATAATGTTTTCAACTCTTCGATTAGCGGTTGTAAGTAAACATCGATACCCTGTGTCGGATCATCAGGGCCAGGAATCACAATTGTGAGAAACATATATGGAGTTTTCATACACATCCATGGGGGTAGATTGTAAGGTGTAATGATTATAGGCCAAGATGAATATTTAGAACCAAACTGAGAAAACGGTGAAAATCCATCAGTACACAAACCTAGTCTAACGTTACGGCTCTCCGCTGTGAAATCGGGATATTTCTTATCAAAAAACTTCCATGCTTCTCCATCAGATGGGTGTGTTAATGTACCTTTCAGGTGTTCTCACACTGTGCCATCTCATATGATGCACTGTTACAGATGATGCATATAACCTTTGAAGTCTAGGAGTGATAGTTAAATAATGCATACGCTTGTATCGATTTTATTTTCCCTTTTTTCCTTGGTTTGTATCTTCCTTGATTACATATTTTACAATTCCGAAGACTGACATCATCTTTCCAAAACAACATGCAACCATTTAGACATGTATAAATTTTTTGATAAGGCAAACCTAAAGATGACATAAGTTTTTTCACTTCATAATAATTTTCGCACATTAAATTAGTTGATGGCATATGGCGTTTAGCAGCTTGTACAACAGCCGTAAATCCGGCTTCTGTGAGGTTGTACTTTGATTTCATTGCAATGTACTCTACAGTTGCCGATAATTGAGTGCCGCTAGTACATCCATTCCAAAGAGGTTTCTTAGCAGCATCCAATAAATCATATATTTTTTTCGCTCCAACATTTGGTTCCTCTTCGACGTTAACATCATCGTTATTAATTTCAACAGTAGGGAACATTGATCGTGCTGCATCTTCAACCATATGTTATATAAGATTCATCGTACTAACTTCATCACTAATGACCTCTATTGACTGTTCTTCGTTACGTGTTATAATTTCTCCATGACGATCCCACACCAAATAATTGGTTATGAAACCATATTGGCGCAAATGAATCATAACCATACTCGGTAATAAATGCTTTAACAATTTGCAACTACTACATGGACAATGAATTTCTACGTCGTTTCCAATATTACTTAAAGCAAATTCGACAAACACATTTACCCCGTTAAGAAAATGTTTACTTATTGAGCCTCCCATTTCTCTTCTTTGATACATTCAGCTCCGATCAATAAAATAATTGACCATTTTTCCTACTTTAAAACCTATGATCAATAGTAAAAAAATTATTAATCAAATTCGATAAACACATTTATATTTTACTGTTTTTTATAATCCATTTTCGTTTATATACAAAGTTATATTTCTTGCTATTTTGTTTACATTTTTGTACCTTTTGTGATGGTCGGTTATCCTACTTCCCATTACAAACACAATAGTAATAACATTTCTTAAATCATATCATTATAAACGATTTCCCAAAATTTTGGCAGCACTTCCCCCGTGTTCCTTGTATCGTACACATATGCATGTACACAAGGAAAGAAAAGGAAATGCCGTCGAAATTTTGTGAACCGTTTATAACGATATGATTTAAGAAACGTAATTACTTTATAGTGTTTGTAACTTATCCAATACAGGGACAAATCCAACAAATATTGTATCGGATGAATGTGAATATCTGTTTCGCAATAAAAACGAATATTCATACAATGATCATATACAACACTTGTTAGACGGGGCCAAAAATTCACTAAGAGGTTTAAATTTTGTTTAGATGTTACCGTTTTATTAAATATATAAAATAAAGCATAATATGCATTATTTTATTTATATTCTACTATTTTATTAAATATGTAGTAAATTATATGATTTTTACTTTTTCGCAATATGTATAATTCATGTGTATATATATACACTAAATTATATACTTATATAATGCTAATATATTTTGTAAAAGATATAATTCATGTTCGTAAAATATTCGACTAATTCATGTTTGCATAATATTTTACAAAACATACACAAAATAATTTAAATCAATCCCAACTAATCTAACGCTAACTCAAATGCGCATTTACACTAAATTATCAACATATGTATATATGTGCATAATATATATACACAAACAATTTAGACATTTGGATGGTAATAATTGTAATTAGCACTTAGTTTGGTATAATAAACAATCAATCAGCCATTAGATACAACTATAACAACAAATTAAACACAAAATTAGCAAAATTTAAAATTTTAGGGTTTTAGGCAAAACCTGATTTTGGAGTGGAATTGGATAGAGAGAGGCAGCTGGTGTTGATTGATGGCATCGGAGTTGCTGCCAGTTGCATGGGGGAGGTTGGGAGCAAGAAAAGAGGAGGAGTAGAGGAAGAGGGTCGAGGATTTGGGGTTTTTTGTTGGAGCGAAGAAGAATGAATGTTGCTCTTGGTTTGCTGTAGGTTTACACGAATATTTCCAAAGGCTTCCAACGGCCGCAAACGGCATTTTTACAACGGCTACCAATGGCTTGTTAAAAAAATAACGAGCCGTTGGTAGCCGTTGGAAATTCCCGTTGGCGGCCGTTGGAACCCTGTCGTGGCTATATACTGTATTTCTAGTAGTGAAAACAACAAAATTCGCACTTCGGGAAATTCTGCAATTTTTCTTGAAATTGCCGATATTTCAGCAACTTTAGTAAAAAATTACGTTGTTTCATGCAATTTTTTCTGTTTAGTTCAATCTTCCAAATTTACTATCTACATTTATTCAAACAACACATTATTGCACAACAATCAAGGAAAAAAGGATGAAATTGCGTATAATTGAAAAATAATCAATATTTCATAGAACACACAGCTTATTCCCAATAATTGCAGCGAAAAAAGCTATAATTCATAAAAGTTGCATACAAATCAGCAATAATAAGCCAAAAGTACCTTATTTTATGGAATAGCTGCGCACATATCAGCAAGAATGTAGAATAATTGCACATATTGTTGCACTAATATAAATTTTAGTTGATATATAATTACTCAGCAACAATTGCATGATTATCAGCAATAATATTCAATTGTTGCTGACATTTCAGCAACAATATTTACTATCATCAAGTATTCCTCAATAGTTGCTGAAATGTTAGCAATTATTCTGCAGCAAAAACAATGACCCGCTTTATAATAAAACTTACACAGGGACCCGCTTTGCAATATTCTTCCGTTTTAAGGATGCAATCTAAATTTCCACTAGAAACAAAGTAGCTAAGTATCTAAATCTCTTTATTTCATAACACATTAACAATGAGTTGTAGTAGAAAAAAAATGGAACAGGTTGATATTTATCATCTTTGTAGGATGTGTGTCCTTGTTTCCATATCAAACAATTTAGTTAAATAATGCAAAGCCATAGTAAAGCAATAACAGGCAAAAAAAATAAAAAAAATTAAGCTTTATTGTCAAATTGGAACCATGCGTGCCCACTTTTTCAACATGTCAGGCATGTAGACACTTTATAATATGTCAGATCACATTACTTATTAATACATCTGACATATACTACAATATATGTCAGCTTGCATATAAATAGTTCATGTAGCTTGCATATAAAAATGAACAATTGCTAGGCATCAAAGCAAAATGTATGCTTGAGTGTGTGACTAGTTTTCCAAACATTTATAAAATGTGAAAAGCAATTTTCAAAACATGCTATGTTTTATAAAACATGTACATGAAAGCACTTATATTTATACTTACAAAGTTATGTCCAGTGTTTACAAGCATATACAAGCAGTCAGGAAGATGCGAAAAAGATTTAGAAACAAAAGTGCTTTTTTTTTTAAAAAAATCATCTATTAGCAATTCAACTGATCTGAATGTAATTGCACGAGGAACTTGTTGAATATTTTTTAGGAGAAGGAGGGAGAGAATATAAGAAAGAGGAGTTTTTTTTATTTTATTATAGAAAACTTTTCTTTATTGATGATTTATTTCTTGCTTGATAGAAAATGAGGGGAGAGCTCCTCTATTTATATGACTCAATAGAAAATTCTAGATATATAATACTTTAGAAACATGACTCATTTGACAACTCTAGAAATGACTCTTTAGGCAACTCTAGAAACATAACTATTATATAATTCTTATTTCTAGCAACTAATATAAAATTCTAGAGCTCTCACCAAATTCTATCAAATACAGGAAGACTCTAGAAACTTTAATAATAAGAAACTTCTAGAAATGAACAAATCAAGTTTAATATTTCAACACCCCATTTTAAACTTTATTTGTGACTACAAGCAGATGTCTCAACCGAACAAAATCTTCATTCTTGAGAGGCTTGGTGAAGATATCAGCTACTTGATCATGTGTCTTCACGTATTCTAGTTGCACATCCTTTTTGGAGACACACTCTCTGATATAGTGATAGCGTGTATCAATATGATTGCTTCGATCATGGAAAACTGGATTCTTAGCCAGAGCAATTGCTGATTTGTTGTCCACAAAAATCTTGGTTGGCTTCTCTTGTGGCAGTTTCTACTCCTTTAGTAGATTTCGTAACCAAATTGCATGGAAAACACATGAAGTAGCAGCTACATACTCTGCTTCGCATCTGGAAAGAGTGACAATCGACTGTTTTTTCGACATCCATGTGAAGGCTGTATCTCCCATGTAGAACACGAAGCCACTTGTGCTTTTTCGGTCATCCATATCTCCACTCCAATCACTATCACTATATCCAACAAGCTCGTAATTATCAGAAATAGAGTAGTACAATCCAAAGTTTGTTGTGCCTTTAACATAGCAAAGAATCCTCTTTGCTGCCTTCAAATGAGTTATTGTTGGGTTCTCCATGTATCGACTCATAACACCTACCGCATATAGAATGTCGGGTCTTGTACACGTTAAATATCGCAAGCTTCCAACCAAGCTTTTGTAAAGTGTTGAGTCCGTTTTTTCTCCTTCTCATGCCTTGACAACCTGGTTCCACATTCCATTGGTGTGCAAACTGGATTGGAGTCATCCATCTTGAACTTCCTCAATACTTCCTTAGCATGGCCTTCTTGAGTTATTAGAATGCCTTTATCTTCTTGTTTTTCTTCAATGCCGAGGTAATAAGACATGAGCCCAATATCAGTCATCTCAAACTCTTTCGTCATCTCTTTCTTAAACTCTTGAAACATGCTTGGATTGCTACCTGTGAAGATCAAGTCATCTACATACAAGCATATAATCAATGTATCACCATTATGGATTTAATATAGAGTGCATGCTCATACGGACATTTGATGAAGTTTCTCTCTTGGAGGTACTTATCAATTCGAGCATTCCAAGCTCTGGGAGCTTGTTTTAACCCGTAAAGTGCCTTCTTTAGCTTCAAAACCTTGGCTTCTTCTCCTTTGACTTCATAGCCTTGTGGTTGCTCGATATAAACTTCTTCTTCAAGAACTCCATTTAAGAAAGCAGATTTCACATCCATTTGATGTATCTTCCAACTATTTTGAGCTGCTAAAGAGATTATTAGTCTAACAGTTTCTAATCGAGCGACTGGAGCGAATACCTCATCATAGTCAATGCCGGCTATTTAACTATAGCCTTTTGCCACCAATCTCGCTTTGTATCTTTTAACTTCTCCTTTGGCATTTTTCTTTGCTTTGTATACCCACTTCACACCAATCGCCTTGTGTCCTTTTGGAAGTGAAGCTAACTCCCATGTGTCATTCTTCATGATGGGCTTGATTTCTTCGTCCATAGCATTTTTTCAACTCTTCTTTTGCAAAGCTTCTTGGATGTTCATGAGCTCATAATCCACAAATAAACAAAAGAGAGTAAGATTGTCTTGATTTTCTGTTACCTCATAAATTTCTTAAAGGCTTTTAAAGCGTGGTGCCCTTTCACTTGAGTTCTCATCTTCTTGACAACTTGTGGTAGGAGAAACTAGTGGGGAATTAGGCTCCTCACTTAATTGCTGGATCCTTGGTTGTGGTATTTCATCTTCTTCAAAGTATGGAAAGAAGTTGTAATTTTCATTATGTGATCTCCAATCCCATTCTCCTTCTTCATCAAACACAACATCTCAACTAATTATTATCTTCCTCATATCAGGATTGTAGAGCTTATATCCTTTAGAGTTGGTGTCATAACCGATGAAAATAAATTTCTCACTTTTTTCATCCAATTTGCTTCGCTTCTCGTCTGGTACATGTACATGAGCTATGCTTCCAAAGACTCTTAGATGGGAAATACCAGGCTTCCTTCCACTCCATGCTTCTTGTGGTGTCTTTCCCCACACACTTCTTGTTGGAGATCGATTTGATAGATAAACCGCACATGCCACAGCTTCCGCCCAAAATTCCTTTGCCAACCTCATTGTTTTGAGCATGCTCCTTGCCATTTCAAGAATTGTCATATTCTTCCTTTCTACTACTCCATTTTACTGGGGGATCTAGGCACTGTTAGTTGTCGTCTGATTCCATTATTTTCACAATACTTTTGGAATTCTTTTAATGTGAACTCTCCTCCACGGTCAGATCTCATGGCTTTAATCATAAGGCCACTTTCCTTCTCAACATGGGCCTTGAACTTCTTGAAGTTCTCAAAAACCTTTGATTTCTCTTTTAAAAAATACACCCATGTTTTTCTTGAAAAATAATCGATGAAAAGAAGAAAATAGTTACTCTTACCAAGTGAACTTGGCTTTATCGGACCACACATGTCCGTATGTATGAGTTCCAACGGTTTTTTAGCACTTGAGTATGACTACTTTGGAAAGCCCGTTTTAAATTGCTTTCCTAGTAAACATCCTTCGCACACTTGATTTGGATGGCTTATGCATGGTAATCCTCTTACCATTTCCTTCTTGGATAGTAACTCTAGTCCTCCGAAGTTAAGATGTCCAAAACGAAGATGCCAAAGCCAAGCAGTATCTTTATAGCACAACTTAAGGCATTGTGCGACATCACTTTGAATGTTGATCATAAACATTCTATTTCTTGACATTGGTACCTTTGCAATGAAGTTACTTGCCCCATCTCTTATAGAAAGATTATTATCTTTTAATCGAATATCATAACCTTTCTCTAAGAGTTGTCCTAAGCTCAAAATGTTGCTCTTCATGTTTGGCACATAGTAAACATTGGAAATGAATTAGTGCTCTCCATTCTTCAATCGGATAAGAACCTTTCCTTTACCTTTCACTGCTATCTTTGATTCATCTCTAAATGCCACATTGCCCATCACTGATTCATCAAGCTCCACAAACATATTTTTTCTTCCACATATATGGTTGCTTGCACCACTATCTAGGTACCATTGGTTTTCCTTTCTTTTTTCATTTTCTTTGTAAGCCAGTAATAATGTATCATCCTTTTCGCTTTTTTCTTTAACGTAATTGGTCTTCTCTTCAACTTTATTATGCTTTGAAGCTCTACATTCAGAAGCATAATGTCCAAATTTCTCACAACTGTAGCATTTAACACGTGACTTGTCATACCTTGAATTTCCTCTCCCATGACCTCTTGTTGAGCTTTTTCCTCTTTTATTGTTGTTGTTGTTGCTGTTTTCATAGTTGGGCCTCGAACCTCGTCCATGTCCATATGCACGAACTCTTCCTCTTTCTTGGTAACCACCCCATCTTTGTTGGCTTCGATTACTTTCTTCCTTTTTTGAATCAATCAGTGTCTTAAGGACTTGCTCCACAGTCTCTTCTTTTTCGTTTTCTTTTCTTTAATGATGGCGACAATATGTTCAAACTTTGGATCCAATGATCTAAGAATCTTCTCCATAATTCTTACATCATCTAACTTCTCACCATTTCTTTTAAGATTATTACTAACCACTAGAACTCTTGAGAAGTAATCAAAAACAAGCTCACATTCTTTCATATGCAAAGTTTCAAACTCTCCTCTTAAAGTTTGAAGACGTACCTTTTTGACTTGATCAGCTCCCTTGTAAGACGTTCGAAGCTTCTCCCATGCTTCTTTGGCCGTCTTTGATCCAGAAAGTTTTTCAATGGTATCATTATCCAATGCTTGATAAATTAGACAAAGAGCCTTCTTGTCCCTTGTCCTTGATTTTCTCAAACCATCTCTTTGAATTTGAGATAAACCATCTTCATTCTCATGTTCAGTACAGCCATTTTCAACTACCTCCCACACGTCGTGTGCTCCAAGGAGAGCCATCATCCTTAAACTCAAATTATCATAATTGTTCTTGGTAAGCATTGGAACTTGTAGGGGAACACCATTATTCGCCATCTCTATCTTTTTTTTTAAAAAAACCTCGCTCTGATACCTCTTTGTTGAATATTTTTTAGGAGAAAGAGGGAGAGAATATAAGAAAGAGGAGTTTTTTTTATTTTATTGTAGAAAACTTTTCTTTATTGATGATTTATTTCTTGCTTGATACAAAATGAGGGGAGAGCTCCTCTATTTATATGACTCAATAGAACATTCTAGATATAGAATACTCTAGAAACATGACTCATTTAACAACTCTAGAAATGACTCTTTAGGCAACTCTAGAAACATAACTATTATATAATTCTTATTTCTAGCAACTAATATAAAATTCTAGAGCTCTCACCAAATTCTATCAAATACAAGAAGACTCTAGAAACTTTAATAATAAGAAACTTCTAGAAATTAACAAATCAAGTTTAATATTTCAACAGAACTAACAGTTCCTAATTTCATAAATTAAAATTTTACTAACCAATTCATCTATTAGCAATTAAATTCAAAGCAGTAAAAAAAACTCAGAATTTTTAGATATAATAGTGTGAGATTCTTATTTCATCTTGAATTCAAAAGACCTAAATTGTGGAGTGGGATCTTAACTTTAGCACTGGCAAAATAGATATGGCTTTAGGTAACTATGATTTCTTTTACAAATTCAACTAGATGGCAGCTACCATGATTAATCTAATCATTAAACTCGTGAAAATTCCCTTGTTCTTATTAACTTGATTAGCAGCACAGGAGTTATTTGTCAAAAACCATTTAAGTACAATAATGCTTGGCATTTACAATCTATCTACTGAAGAGGAATGTATAGTTTAAGTACATGTAACCACATGTTTAGGTACATACAAAAACTTAATCTTATCAAATCTTCCCTAAAGAACTTGAAATTTAATAGTTTAAGTTTCTTGATAATGTGTGAAAATTGGAGAGAGAGAGTAACAACTTACTATACAGTCGGCTATTATACAATCCAACTAATCAAATAGTGATAAAATAGAAAATGATATATGATATATGATATGATAGAATAGAATATGATGTTTGCATCAAATAGAATTAATTAATGCAGATATGATGTTGCATTCAAAATGGTTGTGCATCTTTAATTTGCAAGATTTTATCATTTTCTCTGTTGATATAATCAAAGAAAACGAATCTGCACCTAATCTCCTAAATTAGGTTAATCAACATTTAGTTGATATATCTATAGCATGACGAGTCTTTTTTTCTTAACAAAATATGTTAAGCTTTGCTTCAGCGTAGGTTAAGCAAAGATTCAGATGCAGCGTTTGAACTTAGGTAGTGAATGCAGATCCAGTGAAGGAATGGTTTTTATTTGTTTGTTAGTGAAGTATGTATGTTGTTAAGCCTCTTTTGTTCGTGACTTAACAGGCTGCGACTTACGACCTAAAAGTCATGCCGACCTAACAGTTGCCGACTTAACAAGCTGCGACTTACGACCTAAAAGGCATACCGACTCAATGGTTGCCGACCTAACTACTAAAAGGCATACCGACTCAATGGTTGTCGACCTAACTATTAAAAAGAGCTCCGACTTAAGACAAGGACCGACTTAAAGAGGCCTACGACTCAACAGGCTCCGACCTAAGGAATGGTCCGACTTAATGGTTTACGAGTTAAGGAAGGTTCCGACCTAAGGCAGTATACGACTTAAGCTACAGGACCGACTCAATGGGTTACGACTTAAGGAAGTCTACGACCTAAAAAAGCTCCGACTTAGCTACAGGGCCGGTTTAAGACACTTACCGACCTAAGGAGTTAACAACTTGAGTGAACGAATGACTTAGCAAGTCAAAGCAAGTCGTTGCCGACCTACGACTTATGATAAGTCGCTGCCGACTTGTGACTTTGAACCAAACAACTCGTCCTGAAGATATTCAGGAGTAACTGATGCAAGTGCTCCTATCTCGTCGCCGACTTAGGACCTATGACTTACTGTAAGTCGGCCACGACTTAAGACATGAGCGAAAATTCCCTGTTCAGATTCTACCCTATAAATACCCCCCTAACTCCAACGGCAAAAGGACTTTAGGCTGATCATTTCTTGAAGCATCGTTACTCTGCCGAACTCCAAACTCATTCAACAATTGAAGATCTTCAAACATTCGAGACACTACAACAAGCTTCGAGAGGAATTTCCTACATCCAACACGGATTCATCAAGTTTCATGATCGAAGTTTGAGCTAGTAGTCGAGATTGTCTTTGTGATCAAATTGTATTGTTTTCATAAGTGTATTGTATCGTCTTGTAATCGGATTCAGTAATAAAGAGATTCAAAGTGGACGTAGGCTCGATCTCAAGCCGAACCACTATAAACTGCTGTCTTTTACCGCTTTTTCGCTATTTTACTACTTACTTCTTGTTCCCGTCACACGGGTGGTGCTTTCACAATTCTACTACACACACCGGGTGTTAGCGTTCACTTTTTAGCGCTAACATTTTGGTGCTTCCACTGAGAACCCAACTCAGGCGATCATTCACCATAGCTTCACGGAAGTTTGTTGAAGAATTTCCTTCAAAACCAGAAGTCTATCAAACATAATGGCTCCTAGAAGAAAACGTAAGTCTGTCAGATCTGATGATGACCGCGACAATACTACCACTTCTCTTTCTCCAAGTCAGGCAGCTCCAAGCGTCGGGGTGACGCGAGAAAAGTTGGATGCTGCTGTGTCCGGACTGTACCAGCAGATTGAAACTCAGAATAATCTGATGATGGAAAAGTTGAATGCTCTGCTCGGAGCTAATCAAAGACCAGTAAATATTGAAGAAAACTTTGCTGATGCTATTCCCAACTCCGAAGGGAGAAATATTCCTCAGGACAGATCCGGTGCCGCTGAAGGGGCACCTCCCCAAGCTGAAGGATCCAGGCCATCGCCAGTTCTCCCCAAACGTTTGCCCGGACAAACCTCTGAGAAAATGGCCGAAGCCTATTCTACAAAGTCACTAAACAATGAGGAGTATCTCTCCGGCATGATTCGGCAGATAATGAAAGAAAGCATGCAGAGAAACGAAGATGAGAATGATTGGGGATTCGCTCCGAGTAAACTCCATTTACTGAAAGGATCCTAAAGGCTGAGTTTCCCAGAAAATTCGTTCCTCCTACCATTCCTCCTTATCGAGGAACAGGTAATCCAAATCAATTCCTGTACAAATATGATTGGAACATTACTGGCGCCAGAGCAACTGATGAGATTAAATGCCGATATTTCCCGGTATACTTGGAAGGAGTGGCATTACTTTGGTTTACCAAGCTTCCTGTGCGATCTGTTGACCAATTTTCCGATCTGACCCAAAAATTCAAGGAACAATTTAGATTGTACATATCAAGAGCAAAGGATATAATGTCTCTCTCAAGTCTTGAACAGAATCCTAGAGAGCCCATCAAATCCTTCCTGAATCGCTTTAATTTAGCCCTAGCAGAAGTTGATAATGCGGAACCGCGAATGATCTTGACCTACTTAATGCGGGCTATTGACAAGTCAAGCGAGTTTGGAAAATGGTTAAAAATGAAGGAACCAAATTCGCTCGAAAAGTTCTACAAAAAGGCTGATGAGTTCATGCGCCTAGAGAATCTCTCCGCGTCAGCTAAAGTTGTGACAACAGTTGTGGAAAATAATGCTACAGTTCAGAACAAGAAAGAATCTGCAAATCAAAAAAGGGAGAGTAATGGTGGAAAGAAGCAGAAATATCTCAAAAAGCCCCGCTTTCTCAAACCTTCGGATTTTACCCCTCTGACTGATACACCGGAGAATATTTTCATCGCCACTAAGGATGCTGTTGAATTTCCAAAACCACCGGCAGTAAAAGTTGGGAAAAATGCCGCTCAAAGCGGAAGATTTTACTAGTTTCATAACCAACCAGGCCATGATACCAACGAGTGCCGCCACTTGAAAAGCCTGATTGAAGAATTGTTAAGAGAGAATAAGTTGCAGCAGTATGTTAAAAGGAATAGAAAAGACCCGTCTTCATCTACCAAGGGCAACTACCCCCAGCTCATTCATCTGGTTCAGGAGAGAGGCCTGCTGAAAAGGAAAGACCTGTTATCAATGTGATCACAGGAGGACCTCATCCGGCTGGCAGAAGTTGGGGTGAGATGGAAAGGTATGCTAGAGCTTTGAAGTATGCCCCAGCTGAAGAAAGTGTCTTAATCTTGGAAGATGCTGCACCTCTAAAGCAGCAGAAGACTTTTCATGATGATATTATGTTCAGAACCAGGGATTCTATTGATGTGGAAGCTCCTACTGAGGACCCTTTAGTTGTCTATGTCAGTATTGGGCCGGCTATTGTCAGAAGAGTGCTGGTTGATAATGGCGCCTCATGCAACATACTCTTTAAAAAGACATTTGACCAAATAAAAATTCTAATGACAGACGTACAAGCTTCTTCACACAAGATTGCCGGATTTACAGGGGAGCTGAAACAGCCAATTGGAACGGTGGACTTGTTTGTTGAAATGGGCGAAGGACATAAGAAGTTGGTTCGGAAGCAAACTTTTGTAATTGTTGATGGATTCTCCGCCTATAATGCTTTCTTGGGTCGACCTACTCTTGCTGCTTTCAGGGCCGTCCTCGCTCCGTGGTGCTTAACAATGAAATTTCCCACTGATAATGGGATTGCTGTCATTAAGGGAGATCAGAATGCGGGGCGAGAATGTTATCTTGTAGAGCTCCGAGAGGCCAGGAAAAGAGAAATGGGAAAAGATGCGGCAGCTCCGCTCCGCATCAAAGAACCAACCTTGTAGCAGCTACGGGGTGGCCCCTGTATTGGCGAACACAGCAATGCAAGGAAAGAAATGGACCCCAGGAAAGCCAGTACAGGGGAGAATAGAGTGGTACCCGTGGAAGTAACGGTACCAATATCTGTTGACTCGAAAGACCCGAACAAAGTACTCAATGTGGGTTCACAGCTGAGCATAGCAGTTCAAAACACGCTGATATCATTCTTAAAAGCCAATCTGGATGTGTTCGCTTGGTGTCATGCTGATATGTGTGGGATCTCCCTGGAAATTGCTGTACATACTCTGAACGTTGATCCAAAATTCACGCCAGTGAAACAGAAAAGAAGAACCCAAGGCCCAGAAAGGTCGACAGCACTAAAGGAAGAAGTCGATCGGCTCATGGAAAACGGCTTCATCAGAAACTCCACTTATCCAAATTGGGTTTCAAATCCAGTACTGGTTAAGAAGGCAAATGGGAAGTGGAGAGTCTGCATCGATTTTTCGGACCTAAACAAAGCTTGCCCCAAAGATTGCTTCCCGCTGCCCAGAATCGATCAGTTGGTAGACGGAACAGCTGGGCATGAGTTGTTATCATTTATGGACGCTTACTCCGGGTATAATCAGATTATGATGCATGAGCCGGATCAGGAAGATACATGCTTTATCACAGATGTGGGTCTCTACTGCTACAAAGTTATGCCTTTCGGATTGAAGAATGCTGGGGCAACCTACCAAAGGCTCGTCAATGCGATGTTCAAACCTCAGATTGGCAAAACCATGGAAGTTTATGTTGACGATATGTTGGTAAAGTCAAAGAAAGCTTAGACCACATGGGTCACTTGGAGGAAATGTTTGCAATTCTTCGAAAGTACGGAATGAAGCTCAATCCATTGAAATGTTCGTTCGGAGTAGAGTCCGGGAAATTCTTGGGTTTCATTGTGAGCGCCAGGGGCATCGAAGCCAATCCTACTCAAATCACAGCTCTAAGAGAGGTCAAAGCCCCTAAAACAAAGAAAGAAATGCAAAGCCTCAATGGAAAAGTTGCTGCTCTTAGTCGTTTCATTTCCAAGGCCACTGACAAATGCATTCCCTTCTTTGATGCTCTAAAGAAAGGAAAGAAAAATTTCGAATGGACTCCCGAATGCCAGAATGCTTTCGATGAACTAATTCGTCATATGGAAACGCCTCCAGTTCTGTCCAAGCCTACTGATGGTGAAGACCTTTTCATCTATTTAGCAATTTCATCTCACGCCCTAAGTGCAGCGCTTGTACGGGAAGATATGAAAATACAACGTCCAGTCTATTACATCAGCAAACGATTCACTAGGGCAGAGATGAATTATTCGAAGATAGAAAAGCTCGCCTATTGTTTGCTAATTGCTTCTAGGAAGTTGAGGCCATACTTTCAAGCTCATCCTATCAAGGTCCTTACCGATCAACCTCTAAAGCAAGTCCTGTTTCGTCCTGAAACCTCGGGCCGTCTTTTGAAATGGAACATTGAACTCAGCCTATATGATATCACTTACCATCCCCGGAGAGCAATCAACGGACAAGCTTTAGCAGATTTCATCGCAGAATCTACTGACAAAGGTGATAGTGAGAATGAAACAACTGATGGCATTCCAATCCAGTGGAAGTTGTATGTTGACGGATCGAGAAATGATTATTGTTTAGGGGCAGGGGTTGTGCTCGAAACCCCCGAAGGACGATCGTTATGTTATGCATTGAGACTGGAATTTCCTTCAACGAACAATGAAGCAGAGTATGAGGCTCTAATTGCTGGTTTAAAAATTGCCAAGGAACTAAACATCAAAGTGTTACAGATCTTCAGCGATTCTCAACTTATTGTTTGCCAGGTAAAGAAAGAGTTTCAAGCTAAAGGTGGAAATCTGCCTGCGTACTTGTCAAAGGCATGTGGACTTCTCGAAGATTTCGATCGTTATACGATAATTCATATTCCTCGGGTAGAAAACATGAAAGCGGATTCTCTGGCAAAGTACTCAAGTTTTGGAGAAGCTCAATTACTGGGATTAGTTCCTGTGGAAGTTCTGTCAGCTCCAAGCATTGATGAAATGGATGTTGATTGGATTATGGCTGCGTCTCAAGAGCATGAATCATGGATGACTCCAATCAAAGAATACCTACTCAATAATTCACTACCAGAAAGTTCTAAGGAACGTCGAAAGCTGTTAAGGAAAGCGTCAAGATATATAATTCAAGATGGCTGATTATACAGACGGGGATTATCAATGCCACTGCTCCGATGTGTAACTAAGGAAGAAGCCAAGACAATTCTAGCTGAGATACACGGAGGAGAATGTGGAGATCATTCAGCCGGTCAAACTCTAGCCAAGAAAGTTCTCCGATATGGGTATTTCTGGCCGGATATTAATCGAGAAGCTGCTATTTACTCCAAAAAGTGCGACAAGTGCCAAAGATTCACAAAAAACCCAAAAGCGCCTTCCAACGCACTCACACAAATGGTCAGCCCATGGCCGTTCGCCATTTGGGGAATAGACTTGATTGGACCTTTACCGATCGCTAAATCTGGAATCAAATATGCTATTGTTGCTGTTGATTATTTCACGAAATGGGCTGAAGCTGAACCCTTAGCCACTATTACCTCTAAAAAGATGATAAATTTCGTAACTAAAAATATCATTTGCAGGTATGGTGTGCCGCAGAAAATAATGACAGACAACGGCACTCAGTTTGAAAGTGAAGAATTCCAAGACTTTTGCAAACAGTTCAGAATTCGAAAAAGCTTCTCAGCAGTGGCTCATCCGCAGGCAAACGGGCAAGTGGAAGCGGTGAACAAAATTATCAAGTCAACCATCAAAAAGCAGCTCGAAAAAGCAAAAGGTGGTTGGGTCGATAGGCTTCCATTAGCACTATAGGCATACAGAACTACTCACAAAACTACAACTGGGCACTCCATTTTCAATGGCATACGGATCAGAAGCAATGATTCCAGTGGAAGTAGAAGTTCCTTCACACAGAAGAATTCATTTCAACGAGGTTGAAAATGAGAAACTGCAACTTGAAGCCCTTGATTCTCTTGATGAAAAAAGAGAAGAAGCTAGACTCAGAGTTTCAACTTATCAACAAAGGATAGCCAGGCACTTCAACTCTAAAGTTCGCCAACGCAGCTTTGAGATCGGGGATTTAGTCTTGAAAAGGATCATGATAGCAACCGGAGTATTTGGGCCAAACTGGGAAGGGCCATATGTCATAGGCAATAAACTTCTTGATGGCACTTTCAAACTCATAACTATTGAAGGAGATCCAATTCCAAGAGCCTGGAACAGCAACCACTTACGTCCTTATTTTACTTGAAAAAAGCTTTGCTCAAAATTGTAAAATAGTGATGAATGTATCAGTTGTATTGAAAGACATTGTAAATCAGTGCAAGTTAATAAAAGCTATAAAGTGGATGTAGGCCCGATTCTTGGCCGAACCACTGTAAATCTTGTGTTCTTTACTATTTCATAATGTCTGTTTCATTTTGATATGTAAATACTTTAAATGTATTGCTAAAATGTCGATTCAAAATTGTAGGACATTAAAACAAGGCTTGCTCGTCACAAAGCCAAGCGACCTCTATAAATCACCTACTAAGCAAATACCAAGCGACAAAAATTCCAAATTCAAATCCTATACAAGAAGAACTTCACATAAAAAGTTGGCGACTCCACTATGGCAAGCCTTTGTTAACTGGTTGTGATTGTCGATATGAACAGACATCCAACTAGGTAACTCGCGTTTGTCCCGTGAAGTTATTCAACAGTGAAGTCCACTTCTTCGGATAAGGAAATTTACTTGCAAAAGGAAAGAAGATGTGCTTGGAAACGATAATAAAAGATCGCTAATGAGCAGATGATGAGAGAACATGGCCAAGCAAACACAGAAGCAGCCAAAAGGAAGTATGCCTCTCAATAAAAGGGCCGGTAGAACCACCGCAGGGACACCTTCCCAAGCAGAAGGAATAGGGCCCTTGCTAACTGATCGTGATGCATCCGATCAGGCAGCTTGCGTCCGTCCCGTGGATCTACTCACCCCTGAGACGCAACCTTCTTGGCACACCAACCAACCAATGCTCCTTCCCAAAGGTCAGCAAAGCCCTCTAACGAGGCACGCCAAAAAATGAAAGTGCTTCTCTCAATCAAAAAAAAAGATTGGTGGAACCACCGGAGGGGCACCTTCCCAAGCTGAAGGAACAGGGCCCTTGTTAATTGATTGCTATCGTTTGTGCAAA
Source organism: Allium fistulosum (assembly GCA_030737815.1). Classification (NCBI taxonomy): domain Eukaryota; kingdom Viridiplantae; phylum Streptophyta; class Magnoliopsida; order Asparagales; family Amaryllidaceae; genus Allium; species Allium fistulosum. The sequence continues at coordinate 411,883,396 of CM060907.1, read as the reverse complement.
CGAACATCCAATCAAACAACTTGCGTCCGCCCCGTGGATCCATCCAACCATGAGAAAGTAACTTCCAGGCAATCAAAAAGCCCTCTTCAGAGGCACAAGCCCTCTTCGGAGGCACACGCCCTCTACGGAGGCGAAAGCCCTCTCCCGAGGCACCACAAGCCCTCTTCGGAGGCACACGCCCTCTACGGAGGCGAAAGCCCTCTCCCGAGGCACCACAAGCCCTCTTCGGAGGCACAACTCTTTAAGAGGAGCCCTCTCCAGAGGCATGTCCCAAAATAGAATACTCAAACAAAAAAAGCCTTCTTCGGAAGCACATTTCAACTCTCAAAGGAAGGTTAACTTATTCATCTCAAAAAAGTTCTTCCTAAAAAGTTGAAATGCTACAAAAAGACCTCTTCAGAGGCACACTTCACCGTGCTCGAAGTACCAAAAATAAGCCCTTTACTGGGGCACAAAAATCAAAACCTTCTTCAAAAGCTCATTTCACTGCGTAGGAAATCCTCTTTTTAACAAATAAAAGCGATCATCTCTGAAAGTTGAAGTGTTCTTCAAGGAAGAAAGAGAAAGTAAAAATTTCTCCAAAAACGAGATATAATCTATTAAAAGCAGAATGATTCTTCCCTTAAAAGTGGAATAGTTATTCTCTGAAATAAGAGTATCAGTCTCGTAAAAGCTAGAAATGTTGCAGTGCACTTGTGGTATGGGGGCAACACTATACAATTCAGTTATATTAATAAAAGTAACACGCAAGCAACATACCACAAGTTCATTGCAATATCACGAAAAATAGATGTGGAATAAATGCATTCTCAAACACAGACAAAAAAGTTTGTACAAGTAAAAAGAATCGTTTATTCTACACTAAAAATGAGAAATAAATATACTCACACATACATAAGAATTTGTACAAGTGAAGGAACTATTTTATTCAATACTATGAAAATTCTTTACATGTGTAGATATCTCAAAAAAGCAAAAGCAGGGACCGGTACCCGCACAATCTCTGGTCAATACATCCAAAAAAGCGAAACAAGAAGTATAAGGTCTAGCTTATCATTCCTTCTTCCGACCACCCTTGGAATTCTTTCCCGGCCTGATAATCAGTTTTGAAAGCCGTTGTGGATGAGTTGGGGAAGGAGGAGAAGGAGGGGCAGCCGGATCTTCTTCAATATTCTTCTCATCAGTCGAAGCGCTCTTCTTCTTCTTCTTCATCGCGCGCTTCCCTTTCCTCTTGGAAGAAGACTCGCTTCCCGGACTAAGAAACTCAGAAAGCATTGTATCGTCATGATGAGTTTGCTTCGGGGTCTTTTCGCCTTCTTCAAGTCCTCCAATCTTTTGCTCTTGCGAAACAACCGGATCATCCAAGTCTTTGAGGGATTCTATTTTCTCTTCTTGTGATCCTGGTTGAGAAACAGAAAGAGGAGTAACTTGGGAAGGAGGAGGAACAGCAGCTGGAGAAGGAGAAGTTGGTATAGCTTTCGGAACTTCAGCTGTAGAAGAAAAGAAGTTAAAATCGGTATTCTCCGAGAAAAGAGAAGTTATTAGTTCATCAAACTCGGTTAAATCGAATAAGTGATTCACTGGATCCGGGTCGACGCCAAAGTTACCTGAAGAAGTCGGTTTTGTAAAATTAATCTCGAATTTCTCAGCCTCAATATCTTCCAGGGCTTCGTCCTCATTAGGAGTAGTCACAATTTCAGTCTCAACTTTAGCAGGAAGCGAAGAATGGGCACTGGAATCTATAATATTGACGTCAGCTGAAGTTGAAGTATGAGCAGGGGCAGTTGAAGGAGCTTCCTCTTTCGGGTGTTCATCTCCCGTAGACTCAGCTCGCGCTCTGGCAAGTTGCTCTTTTCCTCTAGTAAGAGCGGCACGAGCTTCATCGTCAAGGTAACGCGCCTCAAGTCCTGCTTCATCATAGCCGGCACTGCCAAGTATATCAACTGCGGCTTCCCACACTTCAGCCAGGGTAATCTCATATTCAGGGCCCAGAAAAGAGAGACTTCCATGACCCAAAATGCTGTGTAAATAAAAGTCGAATAAGGTAGAGCTGACGTTAGCTTTTGTTGCCTCATGCGATTGCTCGGCCGCTTCCTTTTTGGAAACGGCTGCAACTCGACCAGCAACAGCCTCATCACGCTCTTTCTCAGCTTTAGCAAGTCGAGACTTTAGCAATTCGATCTCCACGTTTTGGGAGTTAACTGTTTCCCGCAACAGAGTGTTATTTTTGCGGTATTCTTCAACAACGAACTGCTCAGCCACAAATTTCATCTCAGCATCTGTCTGAGCAGCGTGCGCATCCCGCACTTGTTTTTGAAACACTTCTTCTTTTTGAGATTGCGAAGCGGAAGAAGCGGCGAGATCTTCCTTGAGTTTTTTAACCTCGGACTCAAGTCTCGCATTATCATCAGCAATGCTCGTCATCTCGGCATCATGCTGTTTGCAAATTTTATCCCACTCGGATTTATCATTCTCCATGGTTAGCATGGCTTCAATATTTGCACGGTTGACTCTTTGCAGCTCATCGACAAGCTTTTGCCATCCGGACACCCTTTCAATGTTAGGTTTGACGGCATCAAGGCTACGCAGCATATTCGATTTATCGATCGGAACCAAATCAAGGTCAAAACGCACCCATTTTAAGCACCAATTCGGAAATCGGCTTTGAAGAATAGGAGGGGCATCTTTGAACTGATACTGAGGTATGCTGATGATAGCCTGGATGTCAGATTTCTTTAAAGCAGGAGAGCCGGATGGAATATTAGGAGAGATGGGAGCATCGATCTTTTCTGAAATTGCAGACGTGTCCTTTTCGCTAAGTTTGGTCCGCTTGCTAGAACCATCAGCAATGCGACTCTTACCCTTGTCGTCGTAAGATTTCCTTTTTTGAGAATCATCACTTCTGTGGGAAGAGTCGTATCGCTCGTCCCTACTCCCATAGTGCTGTTCATCTTCTCTTTTGCGGCTCTCTTCATAGTCCCGCCTCTCTCGAGCTTTCCTAATAGCTCTTTCTTCGTCTGTTTCCCTCGGGGCATCGAGGTATTGCCTAAAATCATAAGCTCCACGGCCTCTATAGCGTTGAAATTTGTCGTAATATGAGCCAGTGTGCCCCATCGGAGAATCTGAAAATGGAAAAAGAATGAAGTTTAGAAATTTCCAGAAAAAGAGGATAAGTGCGTATAAGCGCTGAAAAATCCTAAGTGTGTGCGGCGTGCAAACTACGTGTGTCAAACTACAAACCACGCTTTAATGTGGAAACGGAGACGACTGGTGTAGAAGGTGTCAAAGCTTGTTTCAAAGAGGAAGTCGCTTCAATAACGGGAGAGATCGCTTTTGAGATATTATCTTTAAAAAGCTCCTGAGAAGTTATCATTATATCACTCAAATTATCAAAAATATCATCGCCGTGATGCCCAACAGAACTTTCTTTTTCGACTTCCATGTCAGCCATCTTCTCAGAATGTGAGGATTTTCCTCCTCTTCGATAACTGGAGAAAGCGTTGACTTGTTGGACGACCCCGCAACATCAATAGGAGTAGAACACTTTACTAATGTAGTGTCTGCAGTTGGCTCCTTTAGAGCCATCTCTTCCGTTGAAGCTGGGGCATCTGATGTCTGTACTGGAAAATTAGAAACTTCACGAGGCTGAGTAAAGCGGGAAGACTGTAAAAGCCCGAATTGATGTAAAAATTCGTCTGTCAACAGAAATTGGATACTCCTCTCCTCAACTGGCACCGCCATAAGCCTCTCAAAAGTCGCTTTGTGACCGGGATCTCTAGAAGGAGGAGGAAGTGATGAAAAGAAAAGGGCAAAGTTACCACTTGACAACTCGGACTTCGGCATGTTCGAAAAAAAACATAAGAAACAGAGACAAGTGATCTTACTTCCTACTCTCCAGATAGTGTAAAATCCCGGAGGACAGGGAACGTAGAAAAACTTGCTTTGAAAACTGTGAACACTGTCAGCGAGACCGATGATCAACTTACGGTTTCTAGCACTTCTCACAACTGTGATGGAAGGATAGTCTTTGTTTTTAGTGAAAGTGCACAAATAACAAATTTCGTCGAAGCTTGAAAGACAATCGAGTGTCCTCCTAAAGAGCACACATAACCCCGTTAAGATAGCATATCCATTGGGATGCAACTAGAAAGGGGAGATGGTTAATCGTAGAAGAAGTGTTCGCAAGAAGTCATTAAAAGGAGGGATAGCTCCATTCTGGCACATTTGTCGATTTACCGCAACAAAACCATGAGGAGGTCTACAGCATTATCAGGCTTCCCGGGTAGTTGTGCGTCTGCTTCAGCAATTCCGAATTGAATACACAACTGGTTAAAGGTTCTGTAGTTCAAAGTGGTCGAGACCCTTTCTGGAGGATCATTCAACGGAACAGCAACTGGAAAAATCTCTTCAACTTGCTCTATTTCTTCTTGTGGAGAAGACATTCTACACAATCAACTGGATGTTCAAATGTGAAGGTACACGTTTCCTAAAAAAGTGTGGAGTGTTGTGCAAAACTATTGAAAATAAAAAGCAAACATAACTGGAATTAAACTCATTAATGATCAATCGATTACAAGATTTCAGAACTTGTTAATATTCAAGTTCAGTGTTAGTGCAAATAAATCAGTTTCAGTTGACTATTACAATTTTGCTTTAATACTTCACTTGAATTGGTTATTATACAGCATTTCGTTCATACAGTTCATTTAAGTTGATTTTCTCTTTATCGACTAATCTGTCATTCGATGTGGGCAGTCAATGACAGTAAATTCATCCCAGTTTTCTGCGAATATTGTGTTTAACAGGTTAATAGCGTTAGGAATAATCTGCAAAGAAGTTCAGGCAATTCAAGTCTTAAAGTTCAAGGCAGTGAAAAATATGCTAAGTTCTAACTCATTCACGACTTAGTATGGGTCGGAAATCACTCAAGTTACAATATGCAAGTAGTAGCTCGTCCACGACCAAAAGGAAATGCTACGAGTTAGTTTAAGTCGTTGACTCTAAGTCGTAATACATATGAAGGCTTCGAGTCTAACAGCACTATTTTTCCTAAGTCCAAGCTCGGCCGCGACTTAAGGTCTATGCCTCAAACTAATTAGGTCGCAGGGGTTCTTGAACCGAACAAAGTGTTAAATCGTGAATATTTTAGGTCGTGAATTTTTTGGGTCGTCTCTGATGGAAATTCAAACTGTCTCTTGCTCGAACCAAAACCTCACCTCCTTCTGCCAATTACCTTCCTCTCCATTGAGAAGTTCAGTAACTCGTCAGCCTACTTGAGATTCATAAACCAAGTAACTTCGAACTATCCCCTATCAAAAACCCTAAATTACGTCTCCTAATTGCATTTCACAACATCATCAAAACATCCCAAATCCATCATGAAACCAGTACGCGGCAGTATATTTGAGGATCACAATGACATCGCGAATAAAGGAAGTCAAAAATCGGATGCGACACAACTCGTGATAAAGCATAATGTACAAACTCGGATAAAGGGCGACGAACACGGGATCCTCGATTCAATGATGATCACGTTTGGATATTAGTTGAATTCACTTACGCAATGTATTGCTGAGGATAACTGATGATCGAGTAATGAGATTTGTCTTCGAGAGCTCGAGTATTTGCTAATGGCTGAACAGAATAATAAGACAGGTGAAGCGAAAGAGGAAACGACCTAAGCTATTTATACACTGGGGTATTGAAATGTGAATCGACCCACGATCCACGACTTACGACTTATCTTATGTCGTTCACGATCTAACAAAAGAGCGAGTTAAGAAGAATCGAAGCATATGACCTATGACCTAGGCATACACTTCGAGGGGCAAATGTTAATCCTCTTTTGTTCGCGACTTAACAGGCTGCGACTTACGACCTAAAAGGCATGCCGACCTAACAGTTGCCGACTTAACAAGCTGCGACTTACGACCTAAAAGGCATGCCGACCTAACAGTTGCCGACTTAACAAGCTGCGACTTACGACCTAAAAGGCATGCCGACCTAACAGTTGCCGACTTAACAAGCTGCGACTCAATGGTTGCCGACCTAACTACTAAAAGGCATACCAACTCAATGGTTGCCGACCTAACTATTAAAAAGAGCTTCGACTTAAGACAAGGACCGACTTTAAGAGGCCTACGACTCAACAGGCTCCGACCTAAGGAATGGTCCGACTTAACGGTTTACGAGTTAAGGAAGGTTCTTACCTAAGGCAGTATACGACTTAAGCTACAGGACCGACTCAATGGGTTACGACTTAAGGAAGTCTACGACCTAAAAAAGCTTCGACTTAGCTACAGGGCCGGTTTAAGACACTTACTGACCTAAGGAGTTAACAACTTGAGTGAACGAATGACTTAGCAAGTCAAAGCAAGTCGTTGCCGACCTACGACTTATGATAAGTCGCTGCCGACTTGTGACTTTGAACCAAACAACTCGTCCTGAAGATATTCAGGAGTACTTGATGCAAGTGCTCCTATCTCGTCGCCGACTTAGGACCTACGACTTACTGTAAGTCGGCCACGACTTAAGACTTGAGCGAAAATTCCCTGTTCAGATTCTACCCTATAAATACCCCGCTAACTCCAACGGCAAAAGGACTTTGGGCTGATCATTTCTTGAAGCATCGTTACTCTGCCGAACTACGAACTCATTCAACAATTGAAGATCTTCAAACATTCGAGACACTACAACAAGCTTCGAGAGGAATTTCCTACATCCAACACGGATTCATCAAGTTTCATGATCGAAGTTTGAGCTAGTAGTCGAGATTGTCTTTGTGATCAAATTGTATTGTTTTCATAAGTGTATTGTATCGTCTTGAAATCAGATTCAGTAATAAAGAGATTCAAAGTGGACGTAGGCTCGATCTCAAGCCGAACCACTATAAACTGCTGTCTTTTACCGCTTTTTTGCTATTTTACTGCTTACTTCTTGTTCCCGTCACACGGGTGGTGCTTTCACAATTCTACTACAACACCGGGTGTTAGCGTTCACTTTTTAGCGTTAACATATGTATTAGCGTAATAGTTAACTATAGTAATTGTTTGCAACACCTCAGTGAGTTAGTGGGATTCCAGTTCCGCTGCTATTCCAGATGCAGATGTTATCCCTGCAACAAGAACCAACTTTAATTCATATTCCCGTGGACACAAAATGTTAGAATTCTTAAAAATAGTGAATGAGGTATATCCCACATCGCCAAAAATAAGTCCATTTTCTTGTTTATATAGTGTACTCTCAATCCCTATATTGGCCCTTAAGGTCAGGTAATTTTGTGCGAGGGGAAGGACCTATAAGGCCATGGACTAACACGCGCGCGCCGCCGCCCGACCGGGTGGAGGTCCAATAAGATTGGGCTGTGTCATATATTTTTGGTACCTAAATAATGGTCTAATTTTAAAACAGAAGTGTTAAATAGATACGGATTTTCAGACGGTTGTGACCGTTGCAAACTGATTAAGAGACACGATTTTTCTAGATGACCGTTACAACGAACAATAGTAGTTCTGAACCGTTCCAAACGAACGGACGCGGCTGTTGCAAACAGCAACAGTTCTAAACCGTTGCAAACGATCGGACGCGGCTGTTGCAAACAACAACAGTTTTTGGCGTTGCAAATGAAAGGAAGTGCCTGTTGCGAACAGTAACACTTTATAGCGTTGCAAATGAAGGGATGCTACTTTTCTCAACGGGTATAGCCATTGGGAATTCGGCTATAAATAAGGAGGAAACCTGATCACTTTTCTTACTCTAATTTCAAACCGAGTTATCTCTTCTTTCTTCATTTCTTAAAATCATAATCAGTCCTATCACACAGAAGATCATACACATCACGATCTCGAGCAGCTTACGTCTGTTGTATCTTGGGAGACTTTGAATAAAGTCTTAAAGAAATTGTTACGAAAAGCCTCGGACCAATTTTCCTTCTTTAACCGGTCAAATTTCTAGATGATTTATATATATATATCATTTTCGTTTCTACGTTGAACTATTTCTTTAAATAGTATAACGTTTGATTTATCGCTATCGTTATTATTACTATAGTTGTTAGTTTGTTGTTGTAATTAATTACAACATACTTATTGTTATAAATAGCTAATACATAATTCCAAAGTAGTGGAAATCTAATTTGTAAACTTGTGAGAGGAGTTTATTATTGATTAGTCTCTGTTTTGGTATACTAGACATATAACATCTTAAGACTTTCCTGTTTTCACTAAAACAGAGACGACAACAGTTGAACTATCAACAAAGGCTACTACTCACAATAGGCCTGATCCGTTCAAAGGAGATGGTGATGACTTCGTAACATGGCAAAATCAAATGATGTTTTATCTCACCACGCTAGGGCTGCAGAAGTGCATCGAGGAGGATGAACCAAAGCCTAAAGACGGACAAACTAGAGAAAAAGATGCAGCTGTTTTTCTCGGAATTGACTCATGGAAGCATTTAGATTTCCTGTGCTGAAACTACATTCTGAATTGTTTGGATAAAGTACTATATAAAGTATATCAGCCACACCAGACAGCAAAATCCTTATGGACTGCACTTGCACATAAATACAAAACGCAGAAGGTCAGTTTGAAGAAGTTCATCGTAGATAAGTTTATGGAATACAAAATGGTTGGCTCCAAATCCGTAACTAGTCAAGTGTAAGAACTCCAACACATAATTCATGAACTTGAAGCAGAAGGACATAAAGTTGAAGAATCCTTCTTTGTTGAAGCGATAACCGGGAAATTACCACCATCCTGGAAAGACTACATAAATTATCTAAAACATAAGAAAAAGGAGATTTACTTAGTAGATCTAATTGTTAGACTAAAAATTAAGCCTGATAACCGCGGAGTGACAAAATAAAGAGAAGAGGCATTTGTGGCAAAAGAGTCAAAGAACAAAGGGAATTTCATGAAAAACAAGAAGAAGAAATTCCCACAGAAGAGAAAAGCGCCTGAAAACAAACCCAAAGACAACAAACGAACAAATAAGTTTAATGGCGAGTGTTGGGTTTGTGGAAAAGCAGGACACGCCGCTAGAGATTGCAGACACAAGAACGAACGCAACTCAGAGGCAAATATGGTGGATAACATGGAAGTAGACGAGTTTAAATTTTCAGCAGTTATATCTGAATGCAATTTGGTTCAGAACCCTAACCAATGGTGGGTGGATACAGGCACTACACGTCATGTTTGCTTTGACAAATCCATGTTTTCTACATACCAGAAATTCGATCAGGAAGGAAAACTCTACATGGGTAATTCTACAGTTTCCATGATCGAAGGCAGTGGCATAGTAATCCTCAAGTTTACTTCTGGAAAAACTGTCAAGTTGAATGACGTGCTCCACGTTCCAGACATACGCAAGGATCTCATCTTTGGTCCAGTGCTATCAAAGAAAGGATTCAAAATGGTCTTCGAGTCAAAAAGATGGTTCTGTCCAAAGCTGGAATGTATATAAGAAAGGGATACTTATGTGGTGGCCTATTTAAGGAAAATGTAGCCGTTGTCGGCAATAAAACTATGTATTTTGATTATGCTATTAATAAAATTGAAGTTTCTTATTTGCTTGAGCACGAAATTTTACTATGGCATGATATATTAGGACACATAAATTTTTGAAAAATGAAAAACCTATCAGCTTTGGTCAAAAAACTACAAATGAAACTTGGGATTAATTCCGAAATTCCAAGTAGATAAAAACTACAAATGTGAGACATGCGTAGAAGCAAAAATGGTCAAAAAACCATTCCATACAGTTGATAGAAGCACCGAACCACTAGGTTTGGTTCATACTGATTTATGTGATTTCAAATCATTACCTACAAGAGGTGGGAAAAGGTACTTTATTACCTTTATTGACGTTTATACACGATATTTCTATGTATATCTTTTAAATAGCAAGGATGAAGCAATTACATCGTTTATGAAGTGCAAAGCTGAGGTAGAAAATCAGTTAAATAAAAAGATCAAGATATTGAGATCTGATCGAGGTGGAGAATATGAATCACCATTTAAACAATTCTGTACCGAAAATGGTATAATTCATCAAACAACAGCAACATATTCACCACAACAAAATGGTATAGCCGAGAGAAAGAATAGAACATTAAAAGATATGATTAATGCGATGCTCTTAACTTCTGGCTTACCGACGAACTTGTGGGGGGAAGCCTTAAATATGTCCAATCATATATTAAACAAGGTTCCTTGTAATAAAACAGGAACAATTCCATATGAGTTACGGAAAGGACACATACCAAGTTTTAAATACCTCAAAGTGTGGGGGTGCTTGGCAAAAGTTCCAGTTCCACCTTCTAAGAAAGTCAAACTTGAACCAAAAACAGTAGATTGTTACTATTTAGGGCCAGCCCAAAATAGTAGTGCCTCTAGATTTTTGGTATTCAAGTCTGATATAACTGATATTCATGTAAATACAATCATGGAATCAAGAGACGCCTCATTCTTTGAAAATGTGTTTCCGCACAAAAGAAATGAAGGAAATAATGTCCCCAAAAGGACAAGAGAAGAATTGAGTAAATCACATGAAGATGAAACTCATCGTGAAACTGAGGAAGTTGAACCAAGAAGAACCGTAAGGGCAAGAACTTCCAAGACATTTGGTTCGGAATTTTTAACATATATGTTAAAACACGAACCTCAAACGTACAAGGAAGCAATGTCATCTTCTGAATCCTCGTGTTGGAAAGAAGCAATCCAAAGTGAAATTGATTCAATTCTGAGTAATAAAACTTGAGAAATAGTTTATCTTCCACCTGGAATAAAACCAATTGGTTGTAAATGGATCTTCAAAAAGAAGATGAAACCAGATGGCTCCATCGACAAATACAAAGCAAGATTGGTAGCCAAAGGATATCGTCAAAAAGAAGGTGTAGACTTTTTCGATACCTATTCACCAGTAACACGAATAACCTCTGTAAGAATGTTAATTGCAATTGCATCCATCTATAATCTACAGATTCATCAAATGGATGTAAAGACGACATTCTTAAATGGAAATCTCGATGAGGAGATTTACATGGAGCAACCTGAGGGTTTTATATCCAAAGGGAATGAAAACAAAGTATGTAGATTAGTCAAATCATTATACGGACTAAAACAAGCTCCAAAACAATGGCACGCAAAATTTGATAGTTTCATGATGAAAAATGACTTTTGTATAAATGAATGTGATAATGTGTTTATTATAAACAAATTGGACAATCATACGTGATGATTTGTCTATATGTAGAGCTAATCTTCGGTCCAAATACTAAGGTAATAGAGACCACTAAGCAGATGTTAATCAACAATTTCGATATGAAAGACTTAGGAGTTGCAGATGTTATTTTGGGAATCAAAATAATAAGAACACCTAATGGAATTGAATTATCTCAGTCACATTATGTGGATAAAGTGATTGAAAAATTTCAATATTTTGGAACTAAAGGAGTACTAACGCCGTATAATCCATCGGAAGTACTGCATTATAACACTAATGAGAGTGTAATGCGACTGGAATACTCTCGTGTAATAGGATGTCTCATGTATCTCATGAATTGCACAAGACCAGATATAGCTTATGCAGTAAGTCAATTAATCAGGTATACAAGCAACCCAGGGAAGGAACACTGGAAACCACTAATGTGAGTGCTTGGATATTTAAAAAATACCACAAACATTCCTTAAATTATGTAAAATATCCTGCCGTCTTAGAAGGATATAGTGATGCAAACTGGATTGCCGATTCAAAGGGATCAAATCAACGAGTGGTTATGTATTTACCTTAGCAGGGGCAGTAGTGTCATGGAAATCTACTAAACAAACATGCATAGCTCAATCCATTATGGAATCGGAGTTCATCGCTTTAGATAAAGCAGGCGAAGAAGCAGAATGGCTTCGTCACTTTTTAGAAGATATTCCATTTTGGCCTAAACCTGTACCGGCCATATGCATACATTGTTATAACCAAGCAGCATTAAGCAGAGCACAAAACTTTGTGTATAATGGAAAGTCACGACACATTCGTCGACGCCATAACACAGTTAGACAGTTACTCTCAAATGGAAATATTTCCAGAGATTATGTGCGAACAAATCATAACCTAACGGATCCATTTAATAAAGGTTTATCAAGAGAGAAAATTAACTGCGCATTGAGGGGAATGGGTTTAAAAGCCTAAACCAACAAGAGTTATCTTATACGGAAACCTATTCTAGCGACTGGAGATCCCACGCACTAGGATCAATAGGCAAACCAGTTTTGAATAACTCAAGACGTAATGCATTTGTTTGGACTTAGTCCTACTCTATTCCTATGGTGCACAAGATAAATGCATGCCTACAGAATTATTAAAAAGATAAAACTATGATTTTTAATGATGACCATACCTTGAAAATAACAAGTGGGGTATATGTAGGATACTCTTAATGGAATCACCTATGTTAGTATGAGCTGGGTCGGCTCTATGAGAATATTAAAGGCTTTTATTCTCTATAAACACTCTTAGAACCAAAAAAATGTTCAGGACCAAAATAAACACAACCAAGAGATTGGATGTAAAGGGAAATAATGCTTTGTAAAGCTTATTGTATGGTTATACAATAACGGCAGATGGTTCAAGATGAAATAATTCACCGATTAGCCAAGTATATCCGATAAGTTTTAACTAGGGAAAGTTCAAAGTGAAATATCTACTTATCCTCGACATAACATTATTTTCATATGAACTGTGTGATATTACACTTTGTATGGGGGAGACATATGTCGTCATTCATGTGGAGGATTGTTAGAATTCTCAAAAATAGTGAATGAGATATATCCCACATCGCCAAAAATAAGTCCATTTTCTTGTTTATATAGTGTACTCTCAATCCCTATATTGGCCCTTAGGGTCAGGTAATTTTGTGCGAGGGGGGACCTATATGGTCATGGACTAACATATGCGCACGCCGCCGCCCGCCCGTCCGACCGACCGACCGAACCCTGGCCGGGCCGGGTGCGGGTCCAATAAGATTGGGTTGTGTCATATATTTTTGCTACCTAAACAATGGACTGATTTTAAAACAGAAGTGTGTATAAATAGATACGGATTTTCCAACGGTTGTGACCGTTGCAAACTGATGAAGAGACGCGATTTTTCCAGATGACCATTACAACGAATAGCAACAGTTCTGAACCGTTGCAAACGAAAGGACGCGGCTGTTGCAAACAGCAGTTCTGAACCGTTGCAAATGAACGGACGCGGCTGTTGCAAACAACAATAGTTTTTGGTGTTGCAAATGAAAGGAAGTGCCTGTTGCGAAACAGTAACACTTTTTGACATTGCAAATGAAGGGATGCTACTTTTCTCAATGGATGTAGCCATTGGGAATTCAGCTATAAATAAGGAGGAAACTTGATCACTTTTCTTACTCAATTTTCAAACCGAGTTATCTCTTCTTTATCTTCATTTCTTAAAATCATAATCAGTCTGTCACACAGAAGATCATACACATCACGATCTCGAGCAGCTTACGTCTGTTGTATCTTGGGAGACTTTGAATAAAGTCTTAAGGAAATTGTTACGACAAGCCTTAGACGAAATTTCCTTCTTCAACCAGTTAGATTTCTAGTTGATTTATATATATGTATATATATATCATTTTCGTTTCTACGTTGTACTATTGCTTTAAATAGTATAACGTTTGATTTATCGCTATAGTTATTATTACTATAGTTGTTAGTTTGTTGTTGTAATTAATTACAACATACTTATTGTTATAAATAACTAATACAGAATTTCAAAGTAGTGGAAATCTGATTTGTAAACTTGTGAGACGAGTTTATTATTGATTAGTCTCTGTTTTGGTATACTAGACTTATAACACAAAATTCGTTAATAAGCTAGCTGGGAGTCTAAATCAAAGAATGGTGGAGATTAATTAGAATTTTTACTCTGGATTAAATTTTCAAAATATCTAAATTAGAAATTCAAAATTCAACATCACTTGGTACATTACAGTATACAACATAAGATTCATCTCATAATTCATTATAAAGTTAATACAATGCAATATTAAGCAAAATATGTCATAGAATTACGAGAACGAATTCTCCCTCACTTCTATGTGCTTCTCAAAATGCTCTCAACCAAGTTTGTTCTGAAAGTTTGGATCACATGAATATGGGTTAAGCCTTAACAAAATATTACACGACGCTTATAATTCGGATAGGTTATAAATTGTGACTGATATCCATCATGAACTACATTGAGTAGTCTTCAGTTGGGTTTATCTAATCATTTCATACTATATATTCATGTAATATAGGTTTGGATCACATGAATATGTTAGATGATCACAACAGTCCCACCATTATAAATTTCGGGCACACTCGAACCCACTACTGTAATACCTCCACACTTTTAACAATGCACTCGGGTCCTTGCAGGAAAAAACTAACATTAAATCGCCAGCTTATAGGCATCATATAGGCTAATCAAATCAAAATAGCAATGGGACTATTCGCACTTTAATTCTGCTCCAACATAAAGTATAAAAACATTATTCCCACCTAAATCATAATTCAACACCCAATGAATAAATTGTGCAAAAAATACATCTTTTGATGCCTGTGGTATAACTTCACTGTCGGCCAAATAAAAATTGGACAAAAAATTGCACTTAATTCGCAATGCGTCTTTTTATGTGGTTTAGCTTCATTGCAGGTCCATTAAATGTACAAGAGAGAAGAAAATGTCAAACATGGCTAGCAAACTTCAAAACATCTATACTGAATTACATCCGTTGCATGGCACATGTTGCAAATCTGACCACAACAAATAATGGGTATCTAACTCTATGATTAAACAATTCAAAGGCATTCTCCAACTCCAAAATATCACGGTATTTTTAAGTGGAAAAAACTAACATGGTCACAAAAGAATAATTTAGGTTTAAGAGAACAAGATCTATTACGAAAGCAAACTATTTCATACATAAAACAAAGTTAAGTACATTCAGTGACATGATCATACATAAATCATATGCAAGAAGCAAATGGCATGGCTAGATCTCCACAAGAGATAGAGTGCAAATTAACAAACTTACTAATAAAAAACGAACAAGGGAATAATTTTCAAATGTTGTGAAAATGAAGTTTCTAAACAAAGTTAGCATGGGTCCTAGATCATTTAGTTTTAGTCGGTGACGAAACCAGATGTTGGGTGGGGTGGGCAGTGTTAGAAATCTGATATTAGAAACTGCAATCGTTTCATTTACCTTTAACGTTATGCAGTTTCTAATCTTAATGTGACCCTATTAATTAGGTCATAAATAGAAAGTTTCATTTACCTTTAACGTTATGCAGTTTCTAATCTTAATGTGACCCGATTAATTATGTCATAAATAGACCGTTCTATAATTAGAACATTAGGTCTATGATTAATCTTAAGTGTTGAATTGGTATATGATGGACGTACCAGATTTAGAGTTAAATGTTATATAAAAGATTTGGTCCTCTCTCTTCTAGCCAACAGATGTATTCTTCTCCATCAAGAAACACATAAAGAAAGAGGGTTAGAGAGAGAAACCGAATTCTGAGAAGAAGAGTAATTATTAGAAGTCGGAAGAAGAAGATGAAAGCCATTACATCTTCCGGTGTTAATCAATGTACGTCATCTTAAACAATAAATCTGTTAACCCTTTCTTATTCATGACTTAGCGACCTATTCGACTCGACGACTTAAGGAAATAAGCGACTTAACTATCCAGGGAATAAGAGACTTAACGACTTAAGAAGCTCCAGCGACCTAACGACCTAAAGCACAGAGCGGCTCAATATGGCACGACTCAACGACTTAAGGATCTCCAGTGATCTAGCGACCTAAAGACTCCTTGCCGACCTAGCAACTCAATGAAGGCAACGACCTAACGAGCTAAGGAAAGAGCGACCTAACGACCTAGTAAGCTTCAGAGTTAAGCCGCGTGCACATTGCCTCTTCCATTAGGTCGCTTACGACCTAAACAAGCCGAGATAACTTCTGAACTACATATGCTAAGTCGCTCACAGCATATATCTCATCCATGATGACCCCATTAAGTCGCTAACGACTTATGCTACCTCGGGATGGCTCTTAGGTCGCAACTTCTAGGTTGCTCACGACCTATGACATGGCCGACCTAAGCCCAGCTCTTCCTATAAATACCCCGCCTACTCCTCACTTCACGGGGGAGGATTTTTCTAGAGAGCCAAGGCTTTGCTATTTTCATGACTTGCTCCAACACTTCAAATGCAAAAGACACTTAAAAGAACCTTCGGAAAAGATCAAGTTCAATCAACATGAATTCAAAGAGCTGTTCTGCATCAAAGTTCTAACAATCTATCCTATAAAAATTGTTGTCTCTTTTACTGTTTTCTACTATTTTCTGCTTGCTTTTAGTTCCCGTACCAACGGGTGGTGCTTTCGCTATATCACAAATCACATCGGGGTGTTAGCGTACATTTTTAGCTTTAACATTTTTGGTGCTTTCACTGAGAATTGAACTCAGGAGTGCTCTCATCATTGCTTCACAAAGGTTTGTGGAAAGACTCTCCCTCAGAACCAGAAGTCTATCCGAAATTATGGCTCCTGGAAGAAAAAGTAAATCTACTAGATCTGGAAATGCTTATAACAACACGGCCACTTCTCCCGCTTCAAATCAGGCGGCTCCTAGTGTTGGAGTCACAAGGGCGGAATTGGATGCTGTACTGTCTGGGTTGTATCAACAAATGGAAGCCCAAAACACTTTGATGTTGGACAAGTTGAATGCTTTGCTTGGAGTTAACCAGCAACTAGAAAATAATGAAGAAACCTTTGCTGAGAATGTTCATGATTCCCAAGGGAAAATTATTCCTCAGAGGGCAGCTGGCACCGCCGAAGGGGCACCTACCCAAGCTGGAGGTTCAAGGCCGCAACAAACTCTTCATGAACGTTTGTCCAGGCAAACATCTGAAAAAGTAGCTGACGCTTGTCCCTTGGGGCCTCTAAACGATGAGGAGTACCTCTCGGGAATGATTCGACAAATTATGAAGGACAGCATGCAAAGGGAGGAAGATAAAAGTGACTGGGGCATTGCTCCAAGCAGAACTCCTTTTACTGAAAGAATTCTGAAGGTTGAATTTTCGAAGAAGTTTGTTCCCCCCACTATTCCAGCTTATTGCGGGACAAGCGATCCTAACCAGTTCTTATACAAGTATGACTGGCATATGACAGGTGCTAGAGCAACAGACGAGATCAAGTGCAGATACTTTCCTGTGTACTTGGAGGGAGTGGCCCTACTTTGGTTTACGAAGCTGCCAGTTCGATCCATGGATCAATTCTCCGACTTGACTCAGAAATTCAAAGATCAGTTCAGGTTATACGCTTCGAAGGCCAAGGACATAATGTCACTATCCACTCTCGAACAAATCCCTAGAGGGTCTATCAAATCTTTCTTAAACCGCTTCAATATAGCCTTGGCCGAGGTTGATAATGCAGAGCCTCAGATGATTTTGACTTACTTGATGCGAGCAATTGATAAATCAAGTGAATTCGGAAAATGGCTAAAGATGAAGGAGCCAAATTCACTTGAGAAGTTTTGCAAGAAGGCCGATGAGTTCATGCGCTTAGAAAGCCGTCCTGTGCCAGTGAAAGTAGACGTGGCTGAGGTTAAGAATAACAATGTTTCTTCTAACAAAAAGGAATCTGGTGGCCAGAAGAGGGAGAATGACAGTAGGAAGGAGCAGAGAAATGTGAAGAAAAATCGCCATTTTAAACCATCAGATTTTACTCCCTTAACTGATACTCCAGAAAATATCTTTTTCGCAACCAAGGATGCTATCGAATACCCCAAACCACCTGAGATGAAGCCTGGGAAAAATGCTATGCATAATGGGAGATTCTGTCGGTTCCACAATCAACCTGGCCACGACACTAATGAATGTCGCCATTTAAAGATATTGATTGAAGAGCTATTGAAACATAATAAACTACAACAATATGTGAAGAGAAAAAGAAGTGGCCCGACCTCATCTACTCAGGGGCAGCAAGTTCCTGCTCATCAATCCAACTCAGGTGAGAGGACTGCAGTGCAGGAATCTGAAAGGCCTATCATTAATGTTATCACAGGGGGTCCTCACCCAACGGGCAGAAGTTGGGGTGAGATGGAGAGATATTCTCATGCTTTGGGATATACCCCGGCAGAAGAAAATGTTTTTGTCTTGGAAGATGTTGCACCTTTAAAACAGCAAAGAACTTTTAACGATGACATCATATTCCGGGCTAGAGACTCTGTTGGTGTTGAGGCTCCCACCATGGATCCCTTGGTAATATCTGCGGGCATCGGATCGGCCATTGTAAGAAGGGTGCTCGTTGACTGCGTCGCCTCTTGCAATATCCTCTTCAGAAAGACATTTGATCAGATGAAAATTCCCATGGCTGATGTCCAAGCTTCCTCACAGAAGATCGTTGGGTTCACTGGAGAACCAAAACAGCCTATTGGGACCATTAACTTATTTGCAGAACATGGAGAAGGGGAAAAGAAGGTGGTACGAAAGAAAACTTTTGTGATTGTTGATGAATTCTCCGCTTACAATGCCTTCTTGGGTCGGCCAACTCTTGCCGCCTTCAAGGCCATTCTCGCCCCATGGTGCCTGACTATGAAGTTCCCCACTAATAATGGTGTCAGTGTTGTGAAGGGGGGCCAAAATGATGGGCGAGAATGCTATTTCATAGAGTTACGGGAAAGAAAGAAAAGAGAAATGGGTAAGGGTGCGGCAGCTCCGCTCCGCATCAACGAGCCCACCTTGTAGCAATTACGTGGAGGACCTTGCACTGGTGAGCATAGTGGTGCACGAAAAGAGATTGATCCCAGAAAAACCAGTGCAGAGGAGAGTAGAGTGGTGCCGGTGGAAGTGACAGTGCCAATACCTGTTGACCTGAATGATCCAAACAAGGTGCTGAATATGGGTTCACAACTCAGTGTGACGGTTCAGAATATGCTGATATCATTCTTGAAAGCAAACATGGATGTATTCGCTTGGAGTCATGCCGACATGTGTGGAATATCTCCAGAAATCGCAGTGCATGCTTTGAATATTGATCCAAAATTCACACCCGTAAAGCAGAAAAGAAGAACCCAGGGTCCTGAAAGGTCGACAGCATTAAAAGAAGAAGTAGATCGGCTCATGGAAAATGGCTTCATCAGAGAATCCACTTATCCAAATTGGGTTTCTAATCTGGTGTTGGTTAAAAAAGCAAATGGGAAGTGGAGAGTATGCATCAACTTTTCGGACTTGAACAAAGCATGCCCCAAAAGAATGTTTCCCGTTGCCCAGGATTGATCGGTTGGTGGATGGAACAGCCAGGCATGAATTATTATCTTTTATGGATGCTTACTCAGGATATATTCAAATCATGATGCATAAGCCAGATCAGGAGGACACGAGCTTCATCACTGATGTTGGTCTTTACTACTATAAAGTCATGCCCTTCGGACTAAAGAACGCGGGGGCAACATATTAGAGACTTGTTAATGCCATGTTTAAACCCCAGATTGGCAAGACTATGGAAGTATATGTTGATGATATATTGGTGAAATCGAAGAAGGCAGTAGACCACATGGATCATTTGGCAGAAATGTTCGCGGTCCTCCGAAAGTATGGGATGAAGCTAAATCCTCTGAAATGTTCATTCGGTGTAGAGTCCGGAAAATTCTTGGATTTCATTGTGAGTGCTAGGGGCATCGAAGCTAATCCTGCTCAGATTACTGCTTTAAAAGAAGTCAAAGCCCCTGGAACGAAGAAGGAATTGCAAAGCCTCAACGGGAAAGTCGTTGCTTTGAGTCGGTTTATTTCCAGGGTCACTGATAAATGCATTCCCTTCTTTGACGCTCTGAAGAAAGGAAAGAAAAACTTTGAATGGACTCCCGAATGTCAGAAAGCTTTTGAAGAACTGATTCTTCACATGGAAAAGCCTCCAATACTTTCTCAGCCCAGCAATGGTGAAGATCTTTTCATATACTTAGCGGTTTCATCTCATGCTCTCAGTGCAGCATTGGTACGGGAAGACGCAAAAGTTCAGCGCCCGATTTATTACAACAGTAAAAGATTCGCTGGGGCAGAGATGAATTATTCAAAGCTAGAAAAGCTCGCCTATTGTCTGTTGATTACATCCAGAAAGTTGAGGCCATATTTCCAGGCTCATCCTATTAAAGTCCTCACTGATCAACCTCTAAAGCAAGTCCTATTTCGCACTGAAACTTCGGGTCGTCTTCTGAAGTGGAATATTGAACTCAGTCAATATGATATCACCTACCATCCCCAAAGAGCAATCAATGGACAAGCTTTAGCAGATTTCATTGCAGAATACACAGAAAAAGGTAGCAGTGAGGAAGAGGTGACTAAGGACATCCCAATCCGATGGAAATTATATGTTGATGGTGCAAGAAATGACTATTGTTCCAGAGTTGTGGTTGTGCTTGAAACCCCCGATGGGCGGTCATTATGTTATGCATTGAGATTAGAATTTCCTTCGACAAATAATGAAGCCAAATATGAAGCTCTTATTGCCGGCTTGAAGATTTCTAAAGAACTGAACATCAAAGTATTGCAGATCTTCAGTGATTCCCAGCTTATTGTATGCCAAGTCAAGAAAGAGTTTCAAACTAAAGGAGGAAATCTGCCTGCTTACTTGTCAAAGGCCTGGGAGCTTCTCGATGATTTTGATCATTATACAATAAGCCATATACATCGGGAAGAGAATATGAAGGCAGATTCTCTCGCAAAATATTCAAGTTCTGGCGAAGCTCAATTATTGGGATTGGTCCCTGTGGAAGTCTTGTCACCTCCAAGTACTGATGAGATGGATATTGACTGGATTATGGCTGTATCTCAAGAACAGGAGTCGTGGATGACCCCGATCAAGGAATATCTACTCAACGGCTCCCTACCAGAAAACTCAAAAGAGCACCAGAAGCTGTTGAGAAAAGCTCCGAGATATGTAATTCAAGACGGCCATTTGTACAGACGAGGATTCTCGATGCCGTTACTCCGATGTGTAACCAAGGAAGAAGCTAGGACAATTTTAGCTGAGGTGCACGGAGGAGAATTTGGGGACCATTCAGGTGGCCAAACTCTTGCAAAGAAAATTCTCCGCTATGGGTATTTTTGGCCGAATATTAATCGAGATGCTGCTAGCTACTCCCGAAAGTTTGACAGATGCCAGAGATTTGCAAAAATCCCAAGAGCACCTTCCACCGTGCTAAAATAGATGGTCAGTCCATGGCCATTCGCCATTTGGGGGATAGATCTCTTCGGACCTTTACCGATTGCCATGTCCGGAATCAAATATGCTATTGTTGCTGTTGATTATTTCACTAAATGGGCTGAAGCTGAACCATTGGCTACTATTACCTCTAAAAAGATGATAAACTTTGTGACTAAAAATATCATTTGCAGGTATGGAGTGCCTTAGAAGATAATCACAGACAATGGTACCCAATTCGAAAGCGAAGAATTCCAGGATATTTGCAGGCGATTCAAGATCCGAAAAAGCTTCTCAGTAGTGGCTCATCCACAGGCAAACGGGAAAGTGGAAGCAGTGAATAAAATTATCAAATCAACCATCAATAAACAGCTGGAAAAAGCAAAAGGTGGTTTGGTCGATAAGCTGCCACTAGCACTATGGGCATATAGAACTACCGACAAAACTGCGACTGGGCACACTCCATTCTCATTAGCATATGGATCAGAAGCAATGATTCCCGTGGAAATAGAGGTCCCCTCACACAGGAGAATTCATTTCAACCAAGCTGAAAATGAAAAGCTGCAACCTGAAGCACTTGACTTACCTGATGAAAGGAGTAAAGAAGCTGAGCTCAGAGTTGCAGCTCATCAGCAAAGGATAGCCAGGCACTTCAATTCTAAAGTTCGCCAACGCAGCTTTGAAATTGGGGATCTAGTCTTGAAAAAGGGTCATGACAACAACAGGAGTGTTTGGGCCAAACTGGGAAGGGACATATGTCATAGGCAAAATACTTCTTAATGGCACTTTCAAGCTCACAACTATCGAAGGAGATCGAATTCCAAGAGCCTGGAACAACAATCACTTGCGTCCATATTTTACTTAGAAGCTATGCTTAAATTTGTAAAATGATCGTGGATGTATCATTCTTGTATTGTAAACCATTGTAAAATCAGTGCGAATCAACAATGAGAACTATATAGTGGATGTAGGCCCAATTCTTGGTCGAACCACTATAAATCTTGTATTTTGTACTACTATAAAATGCCTGTCTCATTTCGATGAGCGAATATCTTAAATATGTTGCTAAAATATCGATTTAATATTGCAGGCTATCAAAGCAAAGCTTACCCATTCAACACATCACAAGGCTAAGCAATTCTTACAAATCACTCAACAAACAAATGTCAAGCCACAAAAATTCCAGATTCAATTCCTACATAAGAAGTGCTTCTCACAAACAGTTGGTGATTTCACCGAAGGGGCACCTTCCCAAAGTGAAGGTTCCAAGCCCTTGCTAACTAATTGCGATTGTTTGTGCAAACAGACATCTGATTAAGTAGTTTACGCCTGCCCCGTGGATTCACTTAACAATGAAGTACACTTCTCTAGAAGAATCAAACAACCTGTAAAAGAAAGGAACATGTAATTAGAAGTGGTAACGAGGAATTGCTGAGGAACAGATGGTGAAAAGACATGGGCAAGCAAAAAAAACAGCCAAAATGGAATCTTGTCTCTCAACAAAAGAGTTGGTGGGACCACCGAAGGGGCACCTTCCCAAAGTGAAGGTTCCAGGCCCTTGCTAGTTAATTGTGATCGATTGTGCAAACAAACATCCAGTTAGGTAGCTTGCGTCTGCTCCGTGGATCCACTTAACTGTGAGATGCAACCTTCCTGGCACTTCAAAGCCCTCTTCGAAGGCACACCTCAAAGCCCTCTTCGGAGGCACACTTCAAAGCCCTCTTCAGAGGCACACTTCACCAAGTTGAAGTGCCAAATAAAGCCCTCTTCGGAGGCACACTTCACCAAGTTGAAGTGCCAAATAAAGCCCTCTTCGGAGGCACACTTCACCAAGTTGAAGTGCCAAATAAAGCCCTCTTCGGAGGCACACTTCACCAAGTTGAAGTGACAAATAAAGCCCTCTTCGGAGGCACACTTCACCAAGTTGAAGTGCCAAATAAAGCCCTCTTCGGAGGCACACTTCACCAAGTTGAAGTGCCAAATAAAGCCCTCTAATGAGGCACGTCCAAAAAAGAAATGTTATCTCTTGAAAAAGTCATTGATGGAACCACCAAAGGGGCACCTTCTCAAAAAGAAGGTTCTAGGCTGTAGCTAACTGCTTGCGATCGTTTGTGCAAACCAAATATCGGATAAAGCAGCTGACGCCTGTTCCGTGGGCCCATTTAGCGATGAGATATAACTTTCTGGCAAACAAATCAAAGCCCTCTTCGGAGGCCCGCTTCACTGCGTAGGGGAATCCACTTTTCAAAAATAAAAGAGACCATCTCCGAAAGTTGAAGTGTAAAAAAAAGAAAAAAAAAGAGAGAAAACTTCTCCGATACAAGGCACACTCTACTAGAGCAGAATAATATTTCCTCAAAATGGAAGAATTATTCTCTAGAGTAAGAGCACAAGTCTTTTCAAAAAGGAGAAGATTGCAATAACCCGTGGTATGGGGGCAATATAGCTACATTAATAAAAGCAACACTCAAGCAGCATACCATGAGCTCACTGCAGTATCATGCAAAGAAAATAAAGAAACTTATGCTAAAATAGGGAATAAATGCATTCACAAATACAGACAAAAGATTGTACAAGTAAAAAGAGTCATTTTATTCCATACTATAATTTTTTTTACACATGTGCAGGTTTCAAAAAGCGGGGGCCGGTACCCGCACAATCTTCGGTCGATACAAATCTTTAGATACAAGCAAAAAGCAGAACAAGAAGGATAGACCCAGACTCATTTCTTCTTCTTCCCGCCGCCATTGGAGCCCTCGCCTGGCCTAATGGTTAACTTCGTGAGTCGGCCTGAACGAGTCATGGAAGAAGAAGAAATAGGTGCAATTGGGTCCTCTTCCGCTTTCTCATCGCTAGCAGAAGCGTCCTTAGCAGAAGCGTCCTTCTTTTTCTTTAAAATCCCACACTTTCCCCTCTTCTTTGAAGAAGATTCGCTGCCCGGAGTGATAAGATTAATCAGCTTTGTATCATCGGTAGTAAATTTCTCCGGGGTCCTCTCACCCTCCTCAAGTTCTTCAGCTTTCTCTCTTGTGAAGCGACTGGGTCATCTAAGCCTTGAAGAGCTCCTATTCGTTCTTCTTGCGACCCCGGTTGAGAAGCAGAAGGAGGAGTAACTTGAAGAGGTGGAGGGGCGACAGCGGGAGGAGGCGAAGCCAGTACAACACTTGTTGTTTTCACTACAGAAGAAGAAAAGTTAAACATCAGTATTCCTCGCAAATAGAGGAGATAGTGGCGCGTCGAGGCTTAAGTAAAAAAGCAAGAAGTTCATCGAGCTCATGTGAAGCAAACGAGTAGTCCACTTGAGCTGGATCAGAATTGAAGTTACCTGGAGAGCTTGGCTTTATCATGTCGATTTCAAAATCTTGGGCTTCGGTGCTTTCTTGGGCCTCATCTTCGGCATGGGCAGTTGCAGTTTCGGTTTCGGCTTTGGCAGGAGGCGGAGAGTGGGAACTGGAGCCAATAATATCAATGTCGACCGAAGACGAAGGACGGGTTTGGTCGGTCAAAGGTGCCTTCCCTGGACGCTCTCCTTCCGCTACTTCGGCTCCCTCCTTAGCAAGTTGTTCTTTCCCTCTAGCAAGGGCGGCACAACCCTCTTCATCCAAATAATGAGCCTCAAAATCCTCCTCAGTATAGCCAGCATCTCTAAGCACTTCAACTGCTGCCTAACACACTTCTGCCAGTGTAACCTCATACTTTGGGCCTAAAAAAGAAAGACTACCACGCCCCAAGACGCTGAGAACATAAAACTCGAATAGAGTGGAGCTAATGTTAGCCTTAGTCGCCTCATGTGAATGTTCAGCTGCTGCTTTTCCAACGATGGCCTCGTCACGCTCCTTTTCAGCCTTAGAAAGCTGGGCCTTTAACATTGTAATCTCCAAGTCTTGGGAGCTAGTCTTTTCCCGCAGCTGAGCAGCATCTTTGCGGTAGATTTCTACGATTTTCAGCTCCGCCTCAAGTTTAGCCTCAGCATCTCGTTGAGTAGCATGGGCGTCTCTTACTTGCTTTTGAAGAACCTCTTCCTTTTGAGTATAAGAAGTGGAAGAGGTGGTGAGATCATCTTTAAGCTTCTTGACTTCAGCCTCAAGTTCCTCGTTGTGGGCGGTGATGCTTTTCATCTCTGTATCATGCTGATCAAGAACTTTTTGCCACTCAGACTTATCGCTCTCCAAGGTCAGCATAGCCTCGGATTTAAGCGATTTACTCTTTGAAGCTCATCAACTAGTTTTTGCCACCCGGACATTCTCTCAATATCAAGCTTGACAGCGTCTAGATTTCTCAGCATGGCCTGTTTATCAATTGGAACTAAGTCCAGATCGAAACGTACTCCTTTCAAACACCAATGCGGAAATCGGCTTTGGAGTGCAGGCAGAGGCTTCTCAACTTGATAAGGAGGCCTATTAATGATTGCTTGAATATCAGCTCTTTTAAGGGCAGGAGAGCTAGAAGGGATGTCTAAAGAGATAGAAGCAGCGGGCACATGAGAAATTTCAGATGTAAACTTTTCGCTGAGCTTGGCCCGCTTGCTTGGATCTTCAGCTATATGACTCTTCCCCTTATCTTCATGAGACTTTCTTTTATGGGAGTCATCATCCCTTTGGTAAGAGTCATGTCGATCATCTCTTCTTCCATACCGCTCCTCATAAGCCTGCCTTTCACGAGCTTTCCTAGCTGCTCTTTCCTCATCAGTCTCCCTAGCGGCAGGAAGATAGCGCCTGGGATCATAAGAGTCACGCCTCGCATAGCGTTGAAAGTCATCATAATATGAGCCGCTGCGTCCCATGGGAGAACCTGAAAGTGAAGAAGAGACAAAATTTAGAAATCTCCGAAATAAAGAAGCTAAGTGCACATAATTGCCAAAAATCCTAAGTGTGTGTGGCGTGCGAACTACGCGCGTCAAGCTACAAACCACTCTTTGGCTTAGGAGTGATGTTGACTTTTGCAGCAGGAGTCAACTCTTGGGTTGATGGAATTGATCGCAGGACGGATCTCGCTTCGATCGTCGGAGAAGCAAGTTTAGGAGTGGTGGTGTCATCTTTAAAAAGCTCATGGGAAGTCACCATAAGGTCGCTCAGTCCTCCAAAGATATCATCACCATCATGCCCAGCAGAATGGGTCATATCAGCAGTGCCCTCTTTAGCACATTTTGCACTCTCCGTAATAGAGCTTTCTTTCTCAGCTTCCCCATCAGCTTCTCTAGTATCCTTCCCAGAATGTTGAGGAAATTCCTATTCTTCAATAACTGGGGGAAGTTTAAATTTGCCGGATAACCCCACACCGTCAGCAGAGCTAGAGCATTTCACTAATGAAGTCTCTACAATAAGTTCCTTCGGTGCAAGTTCCTCTATGGAGGCTGGGGCATTTGATGCTTCTGCTTGAGAACTGGAGGCGTCACGGGACTGAATGGATCGAGAAGAGTGCAAGAGTCCGAATTGGTGCAAAAATTCGTTCTTCTATAGAAACTTGATGCTTCTCTCGTTGATAGTTATAGCACTCAATCTTTTGAAAGTCGATTTGTGACTCGAATCTTTGAAGGGAGGAGGAAGTGCTGCAAAAGTAAAGAATGAAGTTAGCACTTGACGACTCGAATTTTGAAAGGCTCAGAAATGAAATAAACGGAGAAAAGTAGTCTTACTTCCTACTCTCCAGATACCGTAGAATCCCGGGGGACAACGGGCATAGAAGAATTGGTTTAGAAACCCGTGAGCGCTCTCGGGCAGGTCTGTAATTAGCTTGCGGTTCCTTGCGCTCCTAACAGGAGTAATGGTAGGGTGATCTTTGTTCTTCCCGAATGAACACAAATAGCAGATCTCCTCGAAGCTAGGGAGGCGGTCAAGCGTTCTCCTGAATAGTACGCACAACCCCATCAAAATGGCATATCCATTAGGGTGCAACTGGAATGGAGAAATAGTTAGTCGAAGGAGAAGTGTTCTAAGAAAATCATTGAAGGGGGAAATAGCTCCATTCATACACATTTGACGATCGACTGCAATGAAGCCATGTGGCGGCCTATCGGTAGTGTCATTTACCCCAGGAAGGAGAGCATCCGCTTCAGCAATGATGAATTGAATACATAGCTGGTTGAAGGTCCGTTGGTTCAATAAAGTTGGAACTCTTTCCAAAGGATTCTCCAAAGGGTCAGCGATTGGGAAAACTTCATCGGTCCGATCTACAATCTCTTCTTGCACTTGTTGAGAAGCCATTCTACATAAGGAACTGGATATTAAAATATGAAGGTGCATGTTTCCTAAAAGCGTGTGAAGTATTGTGCAAAGCTACTGAAATAATAAGTAAATAAAGTAAAACTTGAAATAATACTGGTTGGCGCACGTCAATTCAGGAAGATTCAAGGCTTGTTATTATATCAAAACTAAGTGTAGTATCAATGTAGATAATATTCAGCGATAAGAAGTTAGAACTTTCTGAATTTTGCGTTGATGCTTCATTTAAGTCAGTTGATTCACCGCATTTCACTTTTTATCAGATTCATATTATTTTACTTAAGCAAAATATTATCTCTTTGACCTAATCCATCACTCGATGTGGGTAGTCGATGATGAGTATATTCGTCTTAGTTTTCTGCAAATGTTGTGTTTAATAGGTTGTTAGCTTAAAAGTTAATACAATCTGTGAAAGAGTGCAACAAGTTCAAGCAGTTCATTCTAGCAGTTCAAGTTGGAAATTCAATCAAGTTCTATCAAGTGTTCAAGTCCTGTTCATTCCTTAAGTCGTAGGAACGACTTAAGTTAGCTCGAGACTCATTAGGTCGTCCAGATCATGTCCTAACGACTTAACATAGGTCGGGCTTCCCTAAGTCGCTCTGCTTGAGTTATAGAGTTCATCAGCCATGTTCCTACGAGTTAAAACTATGATGCAGGTTAAATTAGGTCGTGTTGATCCTATAAGTCATTCTGCTTTAAGTCGTGTGCTATTCTGGCAAGCTAAGTCGCATGTCAAATGAGTCGCAGTCCCTTATGTCGTTCAGAGTTTGATGTTAAGTCGCTAAGTCGCTCACTAAGTTAAGTCATGCGATTCATGTCCAAACTGCTAAACCCTAGGTCATTCGAAGCTCCTAAGTCAGGCACTTCCTAACTCTCCTTAACCCGCTAACTCCTCTTCATTCAACAACTCGCCTAACTCACTAACCCGTTAACTCGTAACCCGATAACCCGTTAACATCTCCACAACAAAATCCATCATCTCTCCACACCGCCAAATCATCCAAAACCGAATCAAATCGCCTCGGATCCACCATAAATCCGATGCACTACTGTGCTCTCATGAATTAGAACGACAACATGTCCAATAACGATCAAAAATCGATCGTAACATGACTCATGGTGAAATGCGGCACGTGAAATCGGATTGGGGTCAGAAAATGGGGGATTCACGATTCAGTGATGGTCGTGGTTGGATAATGATCGGATTCACTTACGTAGTGTGATGGTGAAGATGATCGACGACCGGGTAGTTTGAATTCTTCTTTGAGAGCTCGAAAATTCTTCAATGGCGGGTTAGAGTGTTAAAGCAGGTGTTGGGTGAATTTTCACCACCTGACCAACCCTAGCCGAACCAAAGTCTACAGGCTACCTAACCAACTCCAAGCCGGACCAACTCCTAGCCGGACCAGGATCTAGCCGGACCAGGATCTAGCCGGACCAACTCCAAGCCGGACCAACTCCAAGCCGGACCAGCACCTAGCCGGACCAGCACCTAGCCGGACCAGGATCTAGCCGGACCAGGATCTAGCCGGACCAGGACCTAGCCGGACCAACTCCTAGCCGGACCAACTCCTAGCCGGACCAACTCCAAGCCGGACCAAATCCTAGCCGGACCAACACCTAGCCGGACCAGGACCTAGCCGGACCAACTTCTAGCCGGACCAACTCCAAGCCGGACCAACTCCAAGCCGGACCAACTCCAAGCCGGACCAACACCTAGCCGGACCAGGACCTCATCCCCATGCTCTGCCGAACCAACTCACCTCCCATGCTTCGCCGAACCAACTCATCTCCCATGCTTCGCCGAACCAACTCACCTCCTACCACCGGACCAAACGCTGCCGGACCAAGACGTGCCAGGCCAGATCACATCAGCCCAGGCCCACCAGCAGCTATATACATCCAAGACCCCTGCTCCCACCCTCACTCTATAAATAGAGGGGCAGGGGTACGACAATGGGGGACAAGTTTGAGAGCTCAAGCACGGAAGGAACTTTCAAACAACTTTCTTTTACTTGTACCAAAGCTTTGTACTTGTAATCACAACAAAAGAAGAGAAATAACATATAAAGTGGACGTAGGCACATTCTGGCTGAACCACTATAAATCTGCGTGTCTTTTTACAATTTAGCCCCTGTTTTTCATATATTTGCATAAACCTCCAAAATCACTAAGAACAACATAAGATCTACTAAATCATACAACTTTGAGGTGTTTGTCCATTTTTTGTGCAAACATTTTTGGTGCTTTCACTGAGAGCTAGAAGCTCGAAGCTTCAGCTTCATCCACTTAACAAGTTTTCCTAACAGCATCGTCCGCCACTTGGAAAACATGCCTCCCAAACAGAGAAAAGATGTTAACAAAGGAAAAAACATCGCATCCAGCAGTCTTCCAGATCCAGCTGTCACGAATCAAGTAAATCGTCCTCCTCCAGTAGTACCAAATGAAGGACAGGCTAATCCGGCCACTCCTGCCACAGAACAGCCTATAGCAATTACTAGGGCAGATTTGGACAGAGTTGTGGTTGAAGTAACTAACCGCTTCACGTCCCAGCAGGAAGCCTTGGTGGACCATCTCATGTCACGCTTAAGGGATGCTGAAGAATCCAACCGCAACACTGGAACATTGGGCGAGTCCCAGTCTGGAGGATCTCAGAGACAACAAAGATCTTCCTTCTTCGAAGGAGCTAACGGCAGAAGTAGCCATGGTAGGAGCCGAGACCGAGCACAGCCCGAAGTTAGGCCTGAGGAAACGTTTGGTACCGAACCCAACGGGGGAGGTACCAGACGGAGGTCAACTGTAGCTGAGCCTGTCATACTGCCTAACCACGGAAACGCCGGTGAACGGGGCCGAGCTAGAGTCCAGCCCGAAGTTGGACCCGAGGAAGTGCTTAGATCAGAACCCAGCAGGGGAAGATCAAGGCAAGGGCCAACTGTAGCTGACCCTAGCATGCTCCCAGAAGATCAAAGGCAGCCGCTGGAAAATATGAGGAACGATAGACGATACCATCCCTACAGATCATCTGGACGGAATCAATCCCATAGAACAGAACCAAACTCCTTTCTATCTGCTCCAAATTCCGATGAAAGGATGGCACGCTTATTAAGAGAGTGCATCCAACGGGAACAAAGAGATCGAGGGATAGGCGCTAGGGTAACCAGCCCTTTCGCCCGCAATATCGAAATTGCCATCACCCCCCGAGAATGGAAAATGCCAACAATGGAACCTTACAAAGGAACCTCTGACCCCGTTGTACACTTACAGAGATACACACAGCATATGCTCATGAGTGGAGCGATAGAAGGAGTGCTGTGCAAATGCTTTCCACTATTCTTAGCAGATCTAGCTACCTCCTGGTTCTGCCATCTACCCCAAGGATCCATCAGCTCGTGGGAAATGTTGAAAGAAAAGTTTATCAGTCAGTTCCGCATCCATGTGGACCAACCTAAGGACGCTTATTCCTTATCCAGCGTCAAACAGAAACCTGGAGAGAAGGTGCAGCAATATTTAACCCGATTCAATGCCGCAGCGGCCGCAATCCAAGATGTCGATGAGAAGCTTATCTTAATGGCCCTCTGTAGTGGTGTGCATCCGGATACTAAATTTGCTAGAAGATTGACCAAAGAAAAACCAGCTACTTTACCCGATTTCTTCCATGAAGCTGGAAAATATATAAGACTTGAAGACGCTGCCGCTGAGAGGCAGACAGGACAATAAAATAAGGTGGCTCACAGCGACGCGCCCGCTGTAGCAAAGGACATTCGAAGAAATGATTCTAGAGACAATGCTGGGGGCAAGAAAGAAGCAAAGTGTCTATATCGTCCAGGACCGAGATTTGACGCTTACACCCTTTTAAATGAAACGATCGAAAACATCTTCCTGGCCACTCAAGACGAAGTTAAATACAAACGCCCCCCCCCCCCCCGCACAAGAAGAAACCAGATATCCTAAACTTGAGAAGCTAGCCTATTGCCTACTAATCACATCACGGAAACTGCGTCACTATTTTCAATCTCATTCCATCAGAGTTCTGACCGATCAACCACTAAGGTACGGAGTCCCATTCAAAATCACATCGGACAATGGACTTCAGTTTGATAGCGAGGAGTACGCCAACTGGTGCCGAGGGCACGAAATTCACAAAAGCTTCTCATCCGTAGCTTATCCCTAGGCAAACGGATAAGTCGAAGCCGTCAACAAAATTCTCAAAACTCTAATCAAAGAGAAACTCGAAAAGTCAAAGGGCGCTTGGGTGGATGAACTTCCTACGGCACTGTGGGCCTATCGCACATCTTTCAGAACATCAACGGGGCATACTCCTTTCTCTTTGGCATACGGATCGGAGGCTATGCTCCCAGTTGAAACTATAGTGCCTTCCCACCGCAGGATCCACTACAACCCAGAAGAGAATGAAGAGTTCCTCCTAATGTCTTTGGATCTAATTGAGGAAAGAAGAAATGATGCAGTCCTTAAAGCAGCAGCCCACAAACAAAAAGTGGCAGCACAGTACAACTCCGAAGTCAAGCATCGCACCTTACAAGAACGGAGCTTATATTTTGTCAACAGTGGATGGAGAGGTGTTCCAGAGGGCATGGAACATCCAACACCTCCGTCGATACTTTTCTTAACTTGTACTGCCCATATGAAGCGAATTAACAAAGAGAATCAGTGGACGTAGGCATTTTCGTGCCGAACCACTTTAAAAAACATTGTCTCTTTTTTAACTTGTTCCTTCATATCTTGGCTGCTTGTTAACTTTATCCTTTTCTGTTGAACGAAATCCTATGCAAGGCACTCCACAGTGCAACTTCACCTGGACAAGACCTAACAGGTACTATGCGAATCTATGCCCTCGCCAATGAGACACTTTCGCTCCGGCATCCCTCTGCTGCGAGTTAACTCATTGCTCGCGACGGCCCTTAAAGCCAACTGTAATGAGCCGATTATAAGCCACCGAGAAGGCCGACTATAGCCGAGGCAGCTCATTACGGCGTTCGGCTCGCCGGCAACTGTGAACCGATTATAAGCCCCAACATAAGGTGTGGCCAGCCAGGGGTAGTTCACGGTTGACGATCGGCACCCACGCTAGCCGGCCACAGTAAATCGAATAATACCCACGATTACGGGCCATAATGGCCCGGGTAGTTACTGTGCGCGATCTCGGCTCCGATGTGTCTTAAGTGCGGCTGTGGTAAAAAAGAATTAACTCCCCGCGGAGGCGTAAGATGGGTGACGAATGTCTCCAAGACCCACAGCTAGGGAAAGTGACTACAAAACCCGTTTGCCACGAACTTAAGCACACCGAAGGCCTTCCGTGATTGGAAGTTTTACTCTTTCACATATTTCAATTCTATTTAAAGAACTTTTCTCCTATCCTCTATAACAATCCCTGAAGTACAGGACACAGAGTAGAAGATACTCACCAGCGGGAATGGGAATTCACGGTTGGATAGCAGGACATTCAACTGAGCTCCATCCTCGGTCGTACAAAAATATTCAAAACTGCCATCTACAATTAGAACATGAAAGGCGGTATTTTCTTCTTTTATACAAATTCCTGACTATAATTTATTCATACATCACACTAGCATTATAAGGCATGAAATTATGCTTTAAGCAAGAACTTGGCATTAAACACAACTGGATTACAAGCATATGCATAGCTATATTTCACATACAACATGTGAAAATAACAAAAGCATTCAAAAAACGACGGAATCAGCTTAAGTTAAAAAATTACACGTCAAGAATAGTGTTGTTTATTACAAGTAGCATAATTACAACCTAAGAGTTACATTACTGTTTTGAGACTAACGTATACAACAATGTCAAGCCCACCAAAAGATATCCAGGTCCAATCAAGGAGCCAGCCGCGTCGGAGTTTTATCCTCGCCCTGTTGCCCACCTGTCCGGTCAAAGAAAGAATTCATTAGTGATAAGCAACCAAGTTAACGGAAAGACCAGAAAGGAAGACTTACCAGCACCTGCTTCTTGACCATCCTGGTCATCATCCTCTACTTGTACACCTGCCTCCCCCGGCAACAGCATGCGCGCTCTATCAATCCCAAAGGAGCGGGAGATAACATCAAGCTGCTCGCCTTTGAGAAAGCCTGGGAAACAGTCGGGAGGTGAGTTCAGAAGTTCCTGAGGGCCGTACCCATCCACTAGTGACCTCGGGGTAGGCCCATGACGTCCCGGTTCTGACTGAGCTGGGGGCACTGCGGAAGGATCGTCTCTATCCTGGGATTTCCTCTTTTCTGATCGGGTTTCAACTTTACAAGACATTTATCTGCAAACACAAAGAAGTGCGTCGTTAGAATAAAGGAAGTAAACAAGCGAGTGTGTGCAGTCGGGAATTTCACTCATAATTCAAGTCCTAAAAGTGCATTCGGTAGTTCAAGGCCGAAAGGTCATTCGGTATTCAAACCATCAATCTCATTCGGCATACTATAGTTCATTCGGCACTCCCAATATCACAGTTCATTCGGCATTCCCAATACTACTGTTCGTTCGCCATTCTCAATACTACAGTTCATTCGGCATTCTCAATATCACGGTTCGTTCGGCATTCCCAATATCAAAGCTCATTCGGCACTCAAGTACCTCTGGTGCAGATTCATTCGGTAATTCAAAATGTAAGAGCCATTCGGTAACTACCTGATTCGGTAGTCAAGGATGATCCGGCAATGACTTTGATTCGGCAGACGAGAATTTCGATTTGGCTGTCTTCAAACGGTAAGGAATGGTAGAGACATAAGGCCCATACTTATAGGGGGAGGTTGATTGACCGGACCAGCCAGTTCGGTTCCCAGACCGAATGAGATCGACAAACTAAAACAAAGCACAACATATGTTAAACATATGCCCTGCTTTGGGGGGCAAATGTTGAGTGAATTTTCACTACCTGACCAACCCTAGCCGAACCAAAGTCTACAGGCTACCTAACCAACTCCAAGCCGGACCAACTCCTAGCCGGACCAGGATCTAGCCGGACCAACTCCTAGCCGGACCAACTCCAAGCCGGACCAACTCCAAGCCGGACCAGCACCAAGCCGGACCAGCACCTAGCCGGACCAGCACCTAGCCGGACCAGCACCTAGCCGGACCAGGATCTAGCCGGACCAGGACCTAGCCGGACCAGGACCTAGCCGGACCAACTCCTAGCCGGACCAACTCCTAGCCGGACCAACTCCTAGCCGGACCAACTCCAAGCCGGACCAAATCCTAGCCGGACCAACACCTAGCCGGACCAGGACCTAGCCGGACCAACTTCTAGCCGGACCAACTCCAAGCCGGACCAACTCCAAGCCGGACCAACTCCAAGCCGGACCAACACCTAGCCGGACCAGGACCTCATCCCCATGCTCTGCCGAACCAACTCACCTCCCATGCTTCGCCGAACCAACTCATCTCCCATGCTTCGCCGAACCAACTCACCTCCTACCACCGGACCAAACGCTGCCGGACCAAGACGTGCCAGGCCAGATCACATCAGCCCAGGCCCACCAGCAGCTATATACATCCAAGACCCCTGCTCCCACCCTCACTCTATAAATAGAGGGGCAGGGGTACGACAATGGGGGACAAGTTTGAGAGCTCAAGCACGGAAGGAACTTTCAAACAACTTTCTTTTACTTGTACCAAAGCTTTGTACTTGTAATCACAACAAAAGAAGAGAAATAACATATAAAGTGGACGTAGACACATTCTGGCTGAACCACTATAAATCTGCGTGTCTTTTTACAATTTAGCCCCTGTTTTTCATATATTTGCATAAACCTCCAAAATCACTAAGAACAACATAAGATCTACTAAATCATACAACTTTGAGGTGTTTGTCCATTTTTTGTGCAAACAACAGGCGAAGAGAAGAAGGAGTGATTTAAGCGACTTATATACAGGGGCAGTGGAACTCGAATCGGCACGAACGACCTATATCTCTCATAAGTCGCTCACGACTTAGAGACTCAGGATGGCGCGAGTTAAGAGGTATCGAAGCACACGACCTAGCTCCTAGGTGTTTACTTCGAGGGGCAAGTGTTAACCCTCTCTTATTCACGACTTAGCGACCTATTTGACTCTACGACTTAAGGGAATAAGCGACTTAACTATCCAGGGAATAAGCGACTTAAGGAGCTCCAGCGACCTAACGACCTAAAGAACAAAGCGGCTCAATATTGCACGACTCAATGACTTAAGGATCTCCAGCGACCTAGCGACCAAAAGACTCCCTGCGACTCAACGGGTTAACAACCTAGTAACTCAATGAAGGCAACGACCTAACGAGCTAAGGAAAGAGCGACCTAACGACCTCGCAAGCTTCAGAGTTAAGCCGCGTGCACATTGCCTCTTCCATTAGGTCGCTTACGACCTAAACAAGCCGAGATAACTTCTGAACTACATATGCTAAGTTGCTCACAGCATATATCTCATCCCTGATGACCCCATTAAGTCGCTAACAACTTATGCTACCTCGGAATGGCTCTTAGGTCGCAACTTCTAGGTCGCTCACGACCTATGACATGGCCGACCTAAGCCCAGCTTTTCCTATAAATACCCCGCCTACTCCTCACTTTACGGGGGAGGATTTTTATGGAGCGCCAAGACTTTGCTATTTTCACGACTTGCTCCAACACTTCAAATGCAAAAGACACTTAAAAGAACCTTCGGAAAAGATCAAGTTCATTCAACATGAATTCAAAGAGCTGTTCTGCATCAAAGTTATAACAATCTGTCCTAGTTGTGTTGTAATTGAAGGATCATTGTAAAATCTTTAATCAAATCAGCGATAGAAGAGATTAAGTGGACGTAGGCTTGATTTTGAGCCGAACCACTATAAAAATTGTTGTCTCTTTTACTGTTTTCTACTATTTCTGCTTGCTTTTAGTTCCCTTACCAACGGGTGGTGCTTTCGCTATATCACAAAAAATGTTAACGTTAAAAATGTACGCTAACACCCCGGTGTGATTTGTGATATAGCGAAAGCACCACCCGTTGGTACTCATGATGTTTCCTATGATTGCAATTGATATGTTCTATGCTTTACTCATGATGTTTAATCAAGTATGTGTTATAAGTCATTTATGCACATGGGATTTATGATTTTGTTAATCACCATAGTGGTCAAAATCAGAATAATCATTTAGTGCATAAGTGACATAATGATTATTGATAGAAATTTCCAGTTATAATAATACCAATTAAAAACTGGCGTCACTAATGATAGAACCTGAGAACTTACCTAAAGGAAAGTCTTGTTCTATAACTAGTTGACATGATGAGGTTTAATAGATATCTTGATTAAATAAATATTGATCATCCGAATTTGTCAGTTCTATTTAATTGAATATATTTATTACTTACTTATGTTTTGGTATTTAATTATGTTAAGTATAAGATAGTATCTACCCAAAGGAGTGCTATATTACACTATTATGTACATATCTGAATCGCGTTAGCTATGTGCTTTTAGTTATTTCAATTGTTTTATTATTTAATTTGCAGTAGTTCCCATGAATACACATGCTTCATCTGTTACATTGTTCACTGGTGTTAATTTTTCTGAATGGAGAGAACAAGTCAATTTCCATTTAGGTGTTCAGGATCTTGACTTGGCACTCCTTGAGGATAAACCTGTTCCTCTTACAACAGCTAGTATTGAGACAGAAAAATCACACCATAAAGCATGGAAACGCAGTAACAGATTGAGCCTTATGTTTATTAAGATGACTGTTGCTAACAACATCAAGTCAACAATTCCGCAAACAGAAAGTGCTAAGGAATATATGCAGTATGTGGAAGAGCGTTTTCATTCAGTTGATAAGTCACTCGCTGGTACTCTTATGGCAGAACTCACAACCATGAAGTTTGATGGGTCGCGAACTATGCAAGAGCACATTATAGAGATGGCTAATCTTGCAGCAAGGTTAAACTCCCTTGGACATACAGTAGAGGATTCTTTTCTTGTCCAGTTTATCCTAAACTCGCTACCTTCTGAATATGGACCTTTTCAAATTAACTATAACACTATAAAGGATAAGTAGAATGTTAATGAATTTGCCAGTAGACTTGTTCAGGAAGAAGGACGTTTGAAAAATCAAGTGAATCACTTATTAAGTTTTGTGAGTAATAAAGCTGGTAAAGAAAAGAATGGAAAAACAAGTCATTTCAAGAAGAAAAAGGCACCTGCTAAGAATGGGCAGGATAAGGAAAAGAAGGAACTGAAGGATGTTCGATGTCATTTTTGTAAAAGGAAAGGACATTATCAAAATGACTGTCCGAAAAGGATAGCTTGGTTCGAAAAGAAAGGTAATCATCTATCTTTCGTATGTTTTGAATCAAATTTAGTTGAAGTTCCTATTAATACATGGTGGCTTGATACTGGTGCTACAACTCATGTCTCTAATAATATGCAGGGATTTCTTATGATCCGAAACATAAATCCAAATGAAGATCGTTTTCTCTTTATGGGAAACAGAATGAAATCCACAATAGAAGGCATTGGGACTTATCGTCTAATTCTAGAAAGTGGATATGTATTAGACTTATATAGTACCCTTTATGTACCTTCATTATCTAGAAACCTTATTTTCGTAAGTAAGTTGGATATTTCTGGTTTTAGATGTACGTTTGGATCTGGTTGTTTTGATTTATATAAGAATACTGATAATGTTGGTTCTGGTATTCTAATTGATGGTTTATATAAATTGAAACTGAATGACACTCATGCGAATTCCTTGCCAAATGTAATAAATAATGTTGGATGCAAACGTAGCATGTTGAATGAAAATTATTCTTTCTTATGGCACAAAAGACTAGGTCACATATCCAAAGAAAGAATGATGAGATTAGTAATTAATGAAATTTTTTCAAATTTGAACATTAGTGATCTAGAATTATGTGTGGATTGTATTAAAGGTAAACAAACCAAACATAATAAGAAAGGAGCCACTAGAAGCAGCAAATTTCTTGAAATAATACACACTGATATTTGCGGACCTATGGACACTCCAGCCTTTAATGGGGAAAAGTA
The DNA here is from genome assembly GCA_030737815.1 of Allium fistulosum. Taxonomy (NCBI): domain Eukaryota; kingdom Viridiplantae; phylum Streptophyta; class Magnoliopsida; order Asparagales; family Amaryllidaceae; genus Allium; species Allium fistulosum. The sequence goes on along the minus strand of CM060907.1, from coordinate 411,844,879 downwards.
TTTCATCACTTTTATTGACGATTTTTCCCGCTATGGTTATGTCTATTTGCTTCATGAAAAATCTCAATCTGTGAATGTCCTTGAGACGTTTGTAAAGGAAGTTGAGAGGCAATTAGATAAAAAGGTGAAAATCATAAGGTTTGATAGAGGCGGTGAATATTATGGCAAATATAATGAGTCAGGCCAGTGTCCAGGTCCATTTGCAAAATTCCTCGAAAGTCATGGCATATGTGCGCAATACACAATGCCAAGTACACCACAGCAAAATGGTGTAGCAGAAAGGCGCAATAGGACGTTAATAGATATGATTAGGAGTATGATGTCAGATTCTGCACTACCTAAGAATTTGTGGTCGTATGCTCTCAAAACCGCTAATTATTTGTTGAATAGGGTTCCTAGTAAAGCTGTTCAAAAGACTCCTTTTGAATTATGGACTAACAGGAAACCTAGCTTAAGACACCTGCATGTTTGGGGTTGTCTAGCGGAAGTGAGAATTTATAATCAACATGAAAAGAAATTAGATTCTTGAATGATTAGTGGGTATTTTTTAGGTTACCCTGAAAAATCTAAAGGATATGAGTTTTACAGTCTTAATCATAGTCCAAGAATTGTAGAAACTAGTAATGCAAGATTCATTGAGATTGGTGAAGTCAGTAGGAGTACTAGAAGAGAAATAGTGGAAATAAAGGAAACAAGGGTAAATGTTACATTGCCTAGAATAGTTCCTCCATCTACTATTACTCCAAATGTTGTTCCCACTGTTGGAGAACAGCATGATGATGAACAACATATAAATGAAGAAGTACTTCCTGAAGGAAATGACTTACATAATGCTGATATGCATGAACCACAACAAGTAGCATTAAGAAGATCTCAAAGAGATCGTAGGTCAGCTATTTCTAATGATTATATGGTTTATATGCAAGAATCAGATTATGATATAGGAATCAATAAGGACCCAGTTTCGTTTTCACATGCTGTAGAAAGTAAAGAGTCAAAGGAATGGATTAATGCTAAGAAAGAAGAACTAAAATCCATGCAACAGAATGAAGTTTGGGATCTCGTTGAGTTACCACATGTCTGTAAAAGAGTCGGATGCTAACGGGTTTTTAAAACCAACCACGACTCTAGTGGTAATATAGAACAGTATAAAGCTAGACTTGTTGCTAAGGGTTACACTCAGAAAGATGGTGTTGATTACAAGGAGACATTTTCTCCTGTTTCGAAAAAGGACTCACTAAGAATAATAATGGCATTAGTAGCACATTATGATTTGGAATTGCATCAAATGGATGTGAAAACAGCCTTTCTGAATGGAGATCTTGATGAGGATGTTTATATGGATCAACCTGAGGGTTTTTCTGTAAAAGGTAAAGAACAATTGGTGTGTAAACTTAAGAAGTCAATATATGGGCTTAAACAAGCATCCCGGCAATGGTATATTAACTTCAATACCATTATTACATCTTTTGGTTTTAAGGAAAAAACGGTTGATCACTGTTTATACCAAAAGATCAGTGGGAGCAAGTTTATTTATCTAGTCCTTTATGTTGATGACATTTTGCTTGCTGCAAATAATTTAAGCATATTGCATGAGACTAAGGAATTTCTCTCAACAAACTTTGAAATGAAAGATATGGGAGAGGCATCCTATGTGATTGGAATAGAAATAATTCGTGATCGATCACAAGGAATATTGGGATTGTCTCAGAAAGGATATATCGAAAGGATTCTAGAGAGATTTGGAATGAGTAAGTGTTCACCAGGGAAAGTTCCTGTACAGAAAGGTGATAAATTCAATCTCATGCAATGTCCTAAGAATGATGTTGAATGAAAGGAAATGGAATCAATTCCATATGCATCTGTAGTTGGTAGCCTAATGTATGCTCAAACCTGTACTAGACCGGATATCAGTTTTGCGGTCGGTATGTTAGGGAGGTATCAAAGTAATCCAGGAAGGGAACATTGGCAAGCTGCAAAGAAAGTGTTGAGGTACTTACAAGGCACGAAAGATTACATGCTCATGTATAGTAGATCCAATGAATTGGAGGTGATTGGATATAGCGATTCAGATTTTGTTGGATGCATCGATACTAGAAAATCGACTTTTGGTTACCTGTTTATGTTTGCTTAAGGAGCCATATCATGGAAAAGTGCGAAACAAACTATCGTTGCTTCATCTACTATGGAGGCAGAATTTGTGGCATGTTATGAAGCCACAATTCATGCATTATGGTTGCGGAACTTTATTTCAGGACTTGTGGTTGTCGACACCATTAGCAAGCCGCTGAAAATTTATTGTTATAACTCTGCAGCGTTGTTTGTCTCAAAAAAAATGACAAGTACTCTAAAGGTGCCAAACATATGGAACTGAAGTATCTTGTCGTGAAAGATGAGGTTCAGAAAAAAACAGTGTCAATCATGCACATCAGTACAGAACTTATGATTGCAGACCCTTTGACGAAAGGGTTACACCCAAGACAATTTAAGGAACATGTTCAAAGAATGGGTCTTGGTTGTATTAATAATAATTGATGTGTGACATTCTGAGCTCCTTTGTGTGTTTCTGATATACAATTATGTGTCTCTTATTTTAATGTGGTAGTACGTACTTTATGTAATTTTAAACAAGAAAGAATTTTATAAAGATATTATGTTTAATCATTATGATATAAGACATTATGTGGACCATTATGATGTTTTATATAAATTATGAGTATAAAATGATGGATTGCAGGTATTGTAGTATATGGAAGGGAATGCATTGAATTAATAATGCACAACCGCCATAACTCTCAGCAATTTATCATAGTATGATGTTCAACACTTGATATTATGAATAATCGGTTCAAGTTGGAGAATGTTAGAAATCTGCTATTAGAAACTGCAATCGTTTCATTTACCTTTAACGTTATGCAGTTTCTAATCTTAATGTGACCCTATTAATTAGGTCATAAATAGAACGTTTCATTTACCTTTAACGTTATGTAGTTTCTAATCTTAATGTGACCCGATTAATTAAGTCATAAATAGACCGTTCTATAATTAGAACATTAGGTCTGTGATTAATCTTAAGCGTTGAATTGGTATATGATGGACGTACCAGATTTAGAGTTAAATGTTATATAAAGGATTGGGTCCTCTCTCTCCCAGCCAACATATACATTCTTCTCCATCAAGAAACACATAAAGAAATTGGGTTAGAGAGAGAAACCGAATTCTGAGAAGAAGAGTCATTATTAGAACTCAGAAGAAGAAGATGACAGCCATTACATCTTCCGCTGTTAATCAAGGTACGTCATCTTAAACAATAAATCAAATTAAGTTTGGGTTGTGAAATATTCGTTATTGGTGATCCTTGGGCTATTACTTGAATTGTTCATCATTAATCATGAAAGATCGAACAACAAAGAATTTCTAACAGGCAGTTGCCCCACCCAACAAAATGTGAAGAACTGGAAAAAAATTGTCAGAGAGAAAATGAAAGAGAAACTAGCCATCATTACTACTATGAAAAACTAAAACAAAGGAATACTTATTGTCTGCTTGCAAAACCCTAATCTAGTGCTTGCGAGAAATTATCAAATACTTGCGAAACATGTTCAACTACTAGAGAACCACTATTCTTGTGGAACTTGTATGTGTTACTTGTTCCTAATTTGTAAACTTATATTTTGAAAATGCTGTAAAGCAAGTCATCATCCTTTTGTTTTTTTTTTAAAACACCCATTTGCTTTCTTTGGATATTGGATTCAAAAATAGAGATACGTGATTCAAATAATTTTGATATTAATTTGAAAAAGAGGTATTTTGATGGGTCCTTTGATGACCTATATAATTCCGCCCACCACAAGCTAAAATCATGGTTTCGTCGTTGGTTTTGGTGACCAATGACTATGCGGCTATGTGGGGTTTACTATACACATTCATTTCATAAGTAGATTTCTTATTTATTCAACAAGGTTTAGTAACTACATTTATGTTGTTTTCCTTGGAGTTTCTAATGGTAAAATCACTTAATTTAGTACTCTATGTGTGTTCTATAGTAAGGCTCAGATTATTCCTTCAGATTCTTTTTTTTTATTTTGGTTTTGATAATACGAGCATCTTAATTACAAGGAATTTCTTAATTATTATTGAAAGGCCTTTTTTGTTTTTGTTGTACGATAACAACTCCCCTATTATATTCTTTTTAGTATGCAAATAGTATATTGGTTTAACTGGGTGATGGACTTGGCATTAGAAAGAACAAGCATATACATTTGTGTGTGTGGGGAAATAGGAAAATGAAAAATATATAAACTATTAACAATATTGATCTCAATATAATGGTCGGGTCTTTCTTCATAGTATGCACCACGCTTAACATAGAATGAAGAATGATCACACCAGCACTAGAATAACAATTCACCTTGGTCGAAATTTTATTTAGGGAGAGAGAGGGAATTCCGAATAAAACAAATCTTAAATGGTAATAATATCCTAACATGACCAAAAGCTGGTTTCGATAATTTACTTGAAGAGAGCAATCTAAGAGTGAAATTTTTTACGGTCGAAAAACAATACATTAGTATTGGTAAGATTAGATACACGTAATCTTGTATAATTATTGAGCAAAGCAGTGACAAAATTGTTAAAATGTAGACATGCTTCTTTGGCGTATTTTATAAATGTTTTCAAACAAAGTCAATAACCACCACTAAACAAACATTACAAATGCTGAATAATATCCATAGTGAAAAATTATAAATTCAGTCACGCTTGAAATTCAACTCAATTCAATTAAGAAATACATCTTATATTAACATATGCATTTGGTAAGGTCTTCTAATTTTTTGTTATCTTCAAAAGCTGATGTATAAGCAGTAGGAAACTCAATGTCATCAAATTTTGTAGTCAACCATTTTGGTGTGTGAAAAACCACAAGCCATTCGTTATTTTTAAAGCCTTTTGAGTAGAACACTTGACTCGCTTCTGATGCAAGAATAAGTGGTTCATCATTCACTCTATCCTTGGTATTTAATTTCTCTAAGTTAACTTTGATCAAGTTTGAAACAAGATCAATCTTGCAACCATTGACCTTGTCTTCGACCTTTACCTACTCACAATAAAAAACTGTTTGTTTGAAGTCAACGTAATCAAACTCAATTATCTCCTGAATAACTCCGTAATACATTTTGTCTGCTTCCTTGTAAGTTTTGTCCTTCCCACTTGCTCTAAATTTTTTAATTGCTCTCATACATACACTGCTGTCATGTGTTACCATCCGCTCTTCGTAACTTTTCGGGGGAAATGTAAACCGATTAACTTGGTATAACTACGCGCCATGAACATTAGCTCATTCACCAGCCGCCAAAGAGTTGAATCAACATCATTGGTGTTCACCAACTAAAAAAACAAAATAAATCAAAAGTATAGTCATGAAGGTGTAAGATCCACTTAAGTACACGTGAAATATTTAATAAGATGTATATATACCTTGCCACGTAACCATATAGTAAAACTTTGACAAGCTTCCACGGATGTAACTCCACTTCGAGGTTGAGATTTAGTACTTTTCAAATAGATGTTATACCTCCTGTGACATACACGTTTAAAAATATATATATGAGTTGATCTATAATAATGTGAATTCAGGATTTATTAATTAACTTACTTCTCCCATTCATCCAATCCGTCGTACTTATTAAGGACCCATCTATGAACTTGTTCGAGCTGCACTTGGGTTAAGGTTATATCTTTACCATTACCTAGAGGGATCTCACTAGCAAACTCATCATCCTCGTCTAAAAAATCCTCATGAGTATGTTTATGAGTGCCATCACCTCCTTCTGTCATATACTCTATGCAGTAAAAATTAGCTTCTTGTACAATATATCCTTCTGCAATACATCCTTCAATATATCATTTGTTGCACACATATCCTTTATATGTTCTCGTTAACATATGAAGGCAAACAATTATAAATAACCAGTAGCTATTTAAATCGAATGATGATGAAAAAACAAGAATTCGTAATTTACCGTTCAAAAGGATACATCCACTTATATCTAACAGGGCCTCAAATCAATGCTTCATTGGCTAAATGAACCATCAGATGGATGCTGATATCAAAAAATGCAGGTGGAAAATGTTTTTCAAACACACACATTGCTTCTACCAAACTAGCCTTTGCTTTTAAAAGATGTTCCCTGTTGATCACCTTTGAGCATAAAATGTTAAAGAATAGACTTATATGATGTATAACATTACGTAGATCCTTATGTTGTGGATAATAATGTTGAAGCAATACCGAAACTAATTGTTGCATTATGACGTGGTAATCATGTGATTTCATATTTGTTAGTTCAGGTGGATTGATGTTCACATTGTTGTGGATGTTGGAAGAGAATTTGCTAGGCACTTTCAGGCTTTTCAAACTGGTGCAAAATCGTAACTTCTCTTCTTTGCTCAAGGTGAAAGTTTCCTCTGGTATGGTTATTTTATTTGTTTTAGGATCTTCCATCACCCACAATTTTTATTTTATGCCCATGGTTTTCAAATCCTTGCATGCGTTGATGTCGTCTTTTGACTTGTCTTTATGACCAATAATTGTGCTAATGAGATGCTCAGTAACATTCTTCTTTGTATGCATAACACTAACATTATGTCAGACGAAATTATCTTTCCAATATGGAAAATCAAAGAGGATGGACCTCCTATACCATGCCTGAACATTGGCAAGTTCTTCTTCATTGGTTTTCTTTTTTTCTTTTTGACCAATTTTCAGTTGTTTTTACCAACTTTCATCATTATATTCGCTACCTTCTCTTCAACTTGATAACCAGTTAGTGGCCATGGAGGACGATGATATTCTTGTTTATTATTAAAGCTTATTTTTTCACCTTGAAACTCGTGTTTGGAAGGAAGAAATCTTCAATGTCCCATGTAACACATCTTATTACTTTCAGAAAAATAATAAACACAAGTGTCTTCCCCACATATAGGACATGCAAAATAGCCATGAGTTTTACATCCCGATAAAGATCCAAGTGCAGGATGAATATGAATTGCCCACAACACTCTAGCACTCATTGTGAACTCAGATTTATTAAATGAGTCAAATGCAATGACTCCTTCCTATAACTGCTTAGTCTCGTCTATCAATGGTTGCAAATAAACATCAATATCCTTCCCTGGTTGTTTTGGCACAGAAATCAACAATGTCAACATTGAAAACTCCCTTTACATGCACATTGATGGAGGAAGATTATATGGTACTACAATTACCTGCCAACAACTGTAACGGTTAGCTTGAGATGTATGTGGATTGAAACCATCCACTACTATTCCAAGCATGTCATTTCGTGGTTTAGCAGCAAACGTTTTGTCAAAAGAATTTAAAGCTCGCCATTGAGAAATATCACATGGGTGACGCATTACAGTTGAATCGGACTTAGCACGACCATGCCAACTCATAGCATCTGCTATTCATGGTATAGTATACAATCTTCTCATTCTAGAAATTAAAGGGAAATGTCTCAACGTCTTTTAAGGTACTTTGGTGGCTCTTTTCTCTTTGTTGAATGTTGTCTTATATCTTGGTTAATTGCAAATTGGTCAAGAAACTCTGTTTGCATCATCTTTCCAGTATAAAATGCAGTCATTAATGCATGCATCATAAGTTTTTTAATCCATCCCAACTTGTTTAATCATCTTCTTCATGTCGGAGTACTTTGTTGGTAGTGAGTTACCTTCAGGGAGTAATTCATTTATAAATTTGAGGGGTGCAGTCAAACCATTGTCAGAAAAGCCGTACTGAGTTTTCAAGCTATTCAGCTTCACAATGGAATACAATTTTGTTATCCCCTTTGGACATGAAGGATACAATGGCTTTTGCACTACCAAAAGGTGATTTATACTTCCTACTTTGATTGGCCTGCCAATCGCAATCAACTGTAGGCGATTTTCTAATATTATCGGGCAAAAAACTTGTTGGTTGAATATGATGAAATCTATCAGCATCATTAACTAGATCTTCCATCATAGGATGTTCAGACTCATTGGTACTTATGGCTTGACTAACGGGTTGCTTTTGCTTCCCCGCCAACTCTTCCCCATGAAAATGCCAAACTGTATATGATTGGACAATTCCCCATCTAAGTAGATGATAATGAATGTCATCTAATTTAATCTTCATTTTCATACTTTTGCAATGTGTGCAAGAACAAGAATAGATTTCCTTATTACCACCATTTTCCACAACGAAGTCAAAAAACTTCTGCACTCCTTCTACATATTGTGTAGTTCTTCGATCGGATTCTTTCATCCACTATTTGTCTATACTAGAAGACATACTGACTTGTTACATCATATATGATTTGTTGTCAATTTTTTTTCTATCAGCTCATTATATTATCCTATGACATAAACAAACACATAATACAACTCAAACTAGTTTGATGTATAAATTCTTTCGTGTATATGATATCATTTACACAGCTAGAAAATTAATTGTATATTGACTCAAATGTTAATTTCATTTCTGAATAAACGTTTTACCTAAAAAATAATGCATTAATATAGTAATATCGGCTATTTTGTAAAATGTAATTAAAAAGAAGGGAAGAAAGTCGAGATATTTTGAAACTAGTTTCAAATACTATTATATATATATATAATCTCACGATAGGCTTATAGTAACAAAATTTGGAATTTTCCATTTATACTTTGTGCATTTGCTAGATGGTGACTTAATAGGCTATATCCTTAGAAGTGCAGCCTGATGATAAGTGTAAAATAGGGAAACACACATAGAATAGTAAAGACGTAGTTAAAAAACAGTGCAACATATGCAAAATCATGAAGCTGAAGGTAAAAGCACAGTGCAGGACCTTGAACCTGGAATAACAAACACAAAGCTGTATAAACAACAGCAGAATTTGTCTAGCCAGAGTCCGTACATATATAAGGAAGTTAAAAGTTCGATTGAAAATAGCGAGGTAGTAATAAAGATAAACCGAGTTTATTACAGCAACTAGCAACAAGTATGAATTTGGATGGAAAACTGGACACAAAAACTATAAAACTATGCCCAAATCCGCACATAGTGTTCAATGTAGCGGATCTGGCCATAGGCTCCTCCATATCACAGTTGGTGATACTGTTAACAAAGAGATTGAAGAAAAAATAACAGCTAATATAAAACATAACATAGAGAATGCTTCAGCTAGGAAAAATAATAACAACAACATTTTAGAGGGAGTTGAAAGCAGAGAGAAGATTGGCAACGCATCTAAAATCCCAAAGGCAGCAGATGTATGGTGTAACTCTCAGATTAATCTTAATGAAAATTTTAAAAATAGTTTGTACTCAGACAGTTATAGTGGGCCAAAAGATGATATTAATTTAAATGATGAGGATGGTAGTTTGATTGAAAACATAGCTAATGTAACTGAGGAAAACCCTGTTCTAAAAGTGGTAAGGACTTCTCTAGATATGTTAGTGAGAATTCAGAGAGTATAATGCTAGAAAAAATAAGAAGTTTAGAAGGAAAAAAATTCTGAAATTATTGCTTATAAAAGAGATAATTGTAGGAGCAAAAGCAATATTAAATTAAAATTACAAACTAAAATGTTAGGGTGCGAATTCAAAAAATGAGTAAATGGCATAATGAAACTCGTAATAAAACATAAACTATGTATAATCAGCTTACATGAAAATAAATTTTCAGACGGGAAAAATTAAAAACGTAATATTCCACCAAATTGGATGAAACAGCGTGATAATTGTAGTAAAAAATACAGGGAAGGATTTATCACTAATATGCAAAAGTAATATGAAAAACATATTATATACTTTGTGCATTTTGCACTTATCAGCAAGCTGCACTTTGTGTTTGTTATTAAGCATCTTAATTTGTGACACTCTAACGTTAATATATGCCAATTTATGGACACTCCAAATTGTAATATGCTAAAGCACCTATTTGTTTCCAGACCCGTGGTTGACTTCAATCTTACAACACTTCACTTTGACGACTGTGTTCATGTCCATTTAGATAACAACAGACCCAATGTATTTATTAATAATAATTGATTTTTCTTTATATTCTTTAATGCATACATTCATGTACTCTACTCTATCATATAACTAATAATGCTAACATCATCTAAACGATATTCATGCTAATTCTAGCATGGGAACAAACATTCCAATGACGATACTGAGCATGACCAATCATGTAAAATATTATTTCAGAGCTACTTTTATAATTATTCATTTCAATCACTTAAACATTTCTATAGCTTCAGATTACACCGTCTACTACTATGCAGGGTTCAGAATCTGATATCCGCAAGATAGTCTTGGACATAAAATTTAAATTTAAATCACATAACAATGTTTTTTTATCAATTGGCATTCTCTTTGTTCTAGTAAGCGTTTAAAAAATTTAAATTTCAAAAGACTTAACATAATGAAAAGAAAACCTTTGGTATGATCATAATCAAAAATCAAGGTTATGTTTACCTTGTTATTTTTAGTTTTGTTATCAAATATTTTAGTGAGCTGTAAATGCTATTTGACCTATTATTGTTATTAATTAGGAATTTTATAATTAAATTTATACAAAACACTAAATCATTTGTCAAGTAAATAGTGTATTGGTGATAAAACTTGCTTACAGTTAAATGATTCAAATCTTTAATTTGATCCAGCGTTTTGTTTTGGTGCCTACAATATTCAATTTTCCCATTAATAATGTACTAGAATATAGAAAATCTAATAATGTGAAATATGTGAAACAAATTAAGTATGATGTATTGGTAGTTTCATATTCCTTTTAACTAGTTACCATTGCTTGTTATCTAAAGGTTGGACTAACTGAAACACTAAAGCGTAGTTAAATTAGTGCAAACAGACTAAGAAATCATTTTATTTTTTATTTGAATTGTCAAACTTAATAGTTCAAACTTTAATCTGTCGTGTAGTATTTTATCCATATAAGAAGTATAAGAAAATCATTAACAATAAATAATCATCTATGCAAAAAAAATGTCCTTGTGTATGAATTTTTTTGGAGTATAAGGGAGAAAATAAACCATACCCAAATATTTGCATCAACCAACAAACCTCATTGGCTGTAAAAAAATATAGATACTTTAAAACCAAGAGCTCGATATATCAAACACAAAATACATCAGAAACAAAAACAAATATATGCATACATGAACAACATAAGCCAATTTTGTATACTACATGCACCAGATAATACAGTATCAATTTCTCTTAAGTTTACTCCAATATATTTTTACTAAACCTATATATACAAATACAAAATTTTATTTTGAGATATCCATCAAGGTATTTATAGGAAAAAATAACCATATCGAAAACCACTTCGTAAAAAAAGGAACATAGATACATATATTAATTTATAAATATCTAAACCATCTAATTTATCTATAATTTTCGTTCGTTCCGTTCCAAATGCCCTATTAAACCCCTTCATTGGAGAATTACCCAAACTCCTGCTTGCATATCGATTATTTTCTATCACCAATACACTATTTACAGGCTTTGTAGTCTAAATTACCCTGTTAACTCCTCTTTTAAAGCGACCTAGCGACCTAACTTCACAAGCGACCTAGCGATCTAATGACTTAACGAGCTAAAGGTTCTAGAGATCATAGCGGGTTAACGACCTAAAGCTCCAGCGACCTAATGACCTAAAGGTATAAGCAACCTAACAAACTAAACAGATGATGACTTAGCAACTAGCACAAGCCAGAACGAGCTAGCGACCTAAAGGATTGAACGACCTAACGACCTAGGGGACTCAGCGACCTAAAGGATTGAAAGGTCCAGCGACCTAACGAGTTAAGCCATTCGACGACCTAACAACTTAACAACCCAAGCGACCTAACGGGTTAACACGCAAGCGACCTAACGGGGAAGAAGTTCTACAGCGAGCTAATGTGAGACGACCTAAGTACCCAACGACCTAGCGACCTAACGTCGCAACGACCTAGCGACCTAAGGTTATCACGACCTATCAAGTGTACGACCTATGACTTACAAGCTTCACATCCTTATGTCGCTTAAGATATATGACGACCCACGCTAAGTCGCTGCTACCCTCGCAACTTACCTAGGTTGCTCCACTAGGTATCTCAACGTGGTTAAGTCGCCAACTACTCCCCTAGGTCGCTCATGACCTACAACTTACCAACCCATTCAGACAGAATAAGTGCAACTCTGCTTCTAGGACGCTGGCGACCTACGACCTACCCCTAGGTCGCTCACGACCTACGACCTAACTCCAGATTTTCCCTAAAAATACCCCACCTACTCCAACTGAAAGAGGACTTTTGGCTCACTTTTGGAACGCCTATACTTTGCTGTTTTCTCAACTCATCCGACACTTCAAACATGAAAGACGCTTCAACAAACTTCAAGAGGGGATCTAACACATTCAACATGAATTCGATAGATTCTTCTACATCGGAGTTCTAGCTACTTGTCTAAGAGGTGTTGTAATCGAAGATTGTTGTAAAAGTTGTAATTGAATCAGCAATAAAGGAGATTAAAGTGGACGTAGGCTAAATATTAAGCCGAACCACTATAAAACTGTTGTCTTTTTACTGCTTTCTGTTATTTCTCTACTTATCTTTTGTTCCCGTACCAACGGGTGGTGCTTTCACTTTATATCTACTCACACCGGGGTGTTAGCGTTCAATTTTAAGCGTTAACATTTTGGTGCTTTCACTGAGAAGATCGAACTCAGGCGTCTTCTCACCATTTCTTCGCAAAGATTTGTTGAAAGAATCTCCTTAAAAACCAGAAGTCTATCTGAAATCATGGCTCCTGGACGAAAGAGTAGATCCACGAGATCCGGAGATGCTAATGACAGGGCTGCCTCTTCTCCAGCGCCAAATCAGGCGACTCCTACTGTTGGAGTTACAAGGGCCGAACTTGATGATGTTGTGTCAGGATTATATTAACAAATGGAAGCTCAAAATGCTTTGATGATGGACAGGTTAAACGCTCTGCTCGGGGCAAATAGACAACCATAAAATAATGAACCAACCTTTGCTGAAGATGCTCATAACTCCCAAGAGAAGAGTATTCCTCCAAGGACAGCTGGCACCGTCGAAGGGGCACCTCCCCAAGCTGGAGGTTCAAGGCCGCAGCCACCTCTTCGCGAACGATTGTTCAGGCAAACTTCCGAAAGAGTGGCTGACGTCTGCCCGGCAACGCCTCTGAACGATGAGGAATACTTATCTGGAATGGTTCGTCAAATCATGAAAGAAAGTATGCAAAGGAATGAAGATGAAAATGACTGGGGATTTGCTCCAAGCAAAACTCCGTTTACCGAAAGAATTCTAAAAGCTGGATTTCCAAAGAAATTTGTTCCCCCTATTATCCCAGCCTATCGGGGGACAAGCGACCCTAATCAATTCTTGTATAAGTACGACAGGCATATGACAGGTGCTAGAGCAACAAATGAGATTAAATGCAGATATTTTCCTGTCTATTTGGAGGGAGTGGCTCTACTCTGGTTTACAAAGGTACCGGTCCGATCTGTGGCTCAATTCTCTGACTTGACTCGTAAATTCAAGGATCAGTTTAGGCTGTATGCTACAAAGGCCAAGGACATAATGTCACTGTCCAGCCTTGAACAAGCTCCTGGGGAATCTATCAAGTCTTTCTTGAATCGCTTCAATATAGCTTTGGCTGAAGTGGATAATGTTGAACCTCGAATGATCCTAACTTACTTGATGCGAGCCATCGATAAAACAAGTGCGTTCGAAAAATGGTTGAAAATGATGGAACCGAATTCACTAGAGAAGTTTTATAAGAAGGCTGACGAATTTATGCGTTTGGAGAATCTTCCTGTATAATCAAAGGTGGTCGTGGCTGAAATCCAAAACAACAATGTGGCTGAAGCTTCTAATAAGAAAGAATCTGGTGGTCAGAAGAGGGAAAATAACAGTAGGAAAGGACAGAAAGATGTGAAGAAACCTCGTTACTTCAAGCCTTCAGAATTTACTCCTCTAACTGATACTCCAGAAAACATCTTCTTCACAACCAAGGATGCCGTCGAGTTCCCTGAGCCACCCAAGATTAAACTCGGGAAGAACTTTGTGCCTAATGGAAGGTTCTGTCGATTCCATAATCAACGTGGCCATGACACCAACGAATGTCACCACCTAAAGAACTTGATTGAAGAACTGTAGAGAGAAAATAAACTGCAACAGTATGTTAAGAGAAACAGAGGTGATCCAGACTTATCCACTTAGGGGCAGCAACTTCCTGCTCGTCAATCTGGCTCAGGAGAGAAGGCTGCGGTGAAGGAATCTGAAAGACCTGTTATTAATGTAATCACAGGGGGGCCTCACCCAGCAGGCAGAAGTTGGGGAGAAATGGAGAGGTATGCTCGTGCTCTGAGACACACCCCAAAAGAAGAAACTATTTTTGTTTTGGAAGATACCGTGCCTTCAAAACAGCAAAGAACTTGTCACGAGGACATCATATTCAGAGTTAGAGATTCTGTGGGAATTGATGCACCCACCATGGACCCTTTGGTAATAACCGCTGGTATCGGACCAGCTATTGTGAGAAGAGTGCTTGTTGATTGCGGCGCTTCTTGTAATATCCTCTTCAAAAAGACCTTTGATCAAATGAATATTCCGATGGCTGATGTTCAAGCTTCTTCGCAAAAAATTGTGGGGTTCACTGGGGAACCAAAACAGCCCATCGGAACTGTCAACTTATTTGTAGAACTTGGTGAAGGGAAAAGAAAAGTGGTCCGTAAGCAAACTTTTGTTATTGTTGATGAATTTTCTGCTTATAGCGCCTTCTTGGGACGACCAACTCTTGTTGCATTCAAAGCTATTCTCGCCCCGTGGTGCCTAACTATGAAATTCCCCAATGATAACGGCGTTGGTGTTTTGAAAGGAGACCATAATGCTGGGCGGGAATGTTATCTCACAGAGTTGCGGGAGGCGAAAAAGAGAGAGGATGGGAAAAGGTGCGGCAGCTCCGCTCCGCATCACAGAACCTACCTTGTAGCAAGTACGAGGTGGACCCTGCACTGGTGAGCATAGTGGTGCGCGAAAGGAAATTAATCCCATAAAAACCAGTGCAGGGGAGAATAGAGTCGTGCCGGTAGAGGTAACGGTGCCAATTCCTGTTGATCCGAATGACCCAAACAAGGTGCTGAATGTGGGTTCACAGCTTGGGATGACGGTTCAGAATATACTAATAGCATTCTTGAAAGCAAACCTGGATGTATTCGCTTGGAGTCATGCTGACATGTGCGGAATATCTCTAGAAATCGCGGTACATGCTTTAAATATTGATCCGAAGTTCACACCCATAAAGCAAAAAAGAAGAACCCAGGGTCCTGAAAGGTCAACGACATTGAAGGAAGAAGTAGATCGGCTCATGGAGAATGGCTTCATCAGAGAATCCACTTATCCAAATTGGGTTTCTAATCCAGTGTTGGTCAAAAAAGCAAATGGAAAGTGGAGAGTATGCATCGACTTCTCAGACTTGAACAAAGCATGTCCCAAAGACTGTTTCCCGTTGCCCAGAATCGATCAATTGGTAGATGGAACAGCCGGGCACGAATTATTGTCTTTTATGGATGCTTACTCAGGATACAATCAAATCATGATGCATGAGCTAGATCAGGAGGACACGAGCTTCATCACTGATGTTGGTCTTTACTGCTATAAAGTCATGCCCTTCAGACTAAAGAATGCAGGGGCACTTATCAAAGACTCGTTAATGACATGTTCAAGCCTCAAATTGGAAAAACTATGCAAGTGTATGTTGATGATATGTTAGTGAAATCAAAGAAGGCAGTATACCACATGGATCATCTAGTAGAAATGTTCACAATCCTCCGAAAGTATGGGATGAAGCTTAATCCTCTGAAATGTTCATTCGGGGTTGAGTCCAGAAAATTCTTAGGTTTCATTGTGAGTGCTAGTGGCATTGAAGTTAATCTTGCTCAGATCACTGCCTTAAGGGAAGTCATACCCCCTAGAACAAAGAAGGAACTGCAAAGCCTCAATGGGAAACTCGCTGCTTTGAGTCGCTTTATTTCCAAAGCCACAGATAAATGCATTCCTTTCTTTGATGCTCTGAAGAAAGGAAAGAAAAATTTCGAATGGACTCATGAGTGTCAAAAAGCTTTTGATGAGCTGGTTCACCATATGGAAATGCCTCCAGTACTTTCTAAGCCCAACAATGGTGAAGATCTATTCATATACTTAGCAGTTTCATCTCATGCTCTCAGTGCGGCGTTGGTACGAGTGGACGCAAAAGTTCAGCGTCCGGTTTATTACATCAGCAAAAGATTCACTGGGGCAGAAATGAATTATTCAAAGTTATAAAAGCTCGCCTATTGTCTATTGATCTCGTCCAGAAAGTTCAGGCCATACTTCCAGGCTCATCCTATTAAAGTCCTCACTGATCAACCTCTAAAGCAAGTCCTATTCCGCCCTGAAACTTCTGGTCGTCTTCTAAAATGGAATATTGAACTCAGTCAATACGACATCACCTATCATCCCCAAAGAGCAATCAATGGACAAGCTATAGCAGATTTAATTGCAGAATGCACAGATAAAGGTGGCAGTGAGGAAGAGGTACCTGAAGACATCCCGATCCGATGGAAATTATATGTTGATGGTGCGAGAAATGACTATTGTTCCGGAGCTGGGGTTGTGCTTGAAACCACCGAAGGGTGGTCATTGTGTTATGCGTTGAGATTAGAATTCCCTTCAACAAATAATGAAGCCGAATACAAAGCTCTTATTGCCGGTCCGAGGATTGCCAAAGAACTGAGCATCAAAGTATTGCAAATCTTCAGTGATTCCCAGCTTATTGTGTGCCAATTTAAGAAAGAATTTCAAACTAAAGGAGGAAATCTGCCCGCTTACTTATCGAAAGCCTGTGAACTTCTCG
Source organism: Allium fistulosum (assembly GCA_030737815.1). Lineage (NCBI taxonomy): Eukaryota > Viridiplantae > Streptophyta > Magnoliopsida > Asparagales > Amaryllidaceae > Allium > Allium fistulosum. The sequence goes on along the minus strand of CM060907.1, from coordinate 411,827,923 downwards.
ATGATGTTGATCATTATACAATCAACCATATCCCCCGGGAAGAGAACATGAAGGCAGATTCTCTTGCGAAATACTCAAGCTCTGGCGAAGCTCAATTATTGGGATTGGTCCCTGTAGAAGTCTTGACAGCTCCGAGTATAGATGAGATGAATATTGACTGGATCATGGCTGTATCTCAAGAATAGGAGTCGTGGATGACCCCTATCAAGGAATATCTACTCAACGGCTCCTTGCCAGAAAACTCAAACGAGCGCAAGAAGTTGTTAAGAAAAGCCCCGAGATATGTAGTCCAGGGCGACCATTTGTACAGACGAGGGTTCTCGATGCCATTACTTCGTTGTGTAACTAAAGAAGAGGCTATAACAATTTTAGCTGAAGTGCACGGCGGAGAATGTGGGGATCATTCTGGTGGCCAAACTCTTGCAAAGAAAATTCTCCGTTATGGGTATTTTTGGCCGGATATTAACCGAGATGCTGCTAGCTACTCCCGAAAGTGCAACAGATGCCACAGATTTGCAAAAATCCCCAGAGCACCTTCCACCGTGCTAACACAAATGGTCAGTCCATGGCCATTCGCCATTTGGGGGATAGATCTCATTGGGCCTATGCCGATTGCCAGATCCGGGATCAAATATGCCATTGTTGTTGTTGATTATTTCACTAAATGGGCTGATGCTGAACCCTTGGCTACTGTTACCTTAAAAAAGATGATAAATTTTGTAACTAAAAATATCATTTGTAGGTATGGTGTGCCTCAGAAGATAATAATAGACAATGGTACCTAGTTCGAAAGCGAAGAATTCTCGGAATTTTGCGAGCGATTCAAGATCCGAAAAAGCTTCTCAGCAGTGGCTCATCCGCAGGCAAACGGGCAAGTGGAAGCAGTGAACAAAATCATCAAATCAACCATCAAAAAGCAACTGGAAAAAGCAAAAGGTGGTTGGGTTGATAAGCTGCCACTAGCAGTATGGGCATATAGGACTACTCACAAAACTGCGACTGGGCACACTCCATTCTCATTAGCATATGGATCAGAAGCACTAATTCCCGTGGAAATAGAGGTCCCCTCCCACAGGAGAATTCATTTCAACCAAGCTGAAAATGAAAAGCTGCAACTTGAAGCACTTGATTTGCTTGATGAAAGAAGGAAAGAAGCTGAACTCAGAGTTGCAGCTCAATAGCAAAGGATAGCCAGGCACTTCAATTATAAAGTTCGTCAACGCAGCTTTGAAATTGATGATCTAGTCTTGAAAAGGATCATGACAGCAACAGGAGTGTTTGGGTCAAACTGGGAAGGGCTGTATGTCATAGGCCAAAAACTTCTTGATGGCACTTTCAAACTGACAACTGTCGAAGGAGATCCAATACCGAGAGCCTGGAACAGCAATCACTTGCGTCCATATTTTACTTAAAAGCTATGCTTAAATTTGTAAAATAATTTTGGATGTATCATGCTTGTATTGTAAGCCATTGTAAAATCAGTGTGACTCAGCAAGAAGAACTATAAAGTGGATGTAGGCCCAATTCTTGGCCGAACCACTATAAATCTTGTGTCTTTTACTGCTTTAAAATACCTGTATCGTTTCGATCTGCAAATATTTTAAATATATTGCTAAAATACCGATTTAATATTGCAGGCAATCAAAGCAAAGCTTACCTATTCAACACGTCACAAACCCAAGCGATTCCCATAAATCACTCAACAAACAAATGTCAAGCCACAAAAAATTCCAGATTCAATTCCTACATAAGAAGTATTACTCACAAACGGTTGGTGATTCCACCGAAGGGGCACCTTCCAAAAATGAAGGTTCCAGGCCCTTGCTAACTGATCAAGATCGTTTGTGCAAATAGACATCCGGTTAAGTGGCTTGTGTTTGCCCGTGGATTCACTCAGCCATGAAATACACTTCCTTGGAAAAATCAAACAACCTGCAAAAGGAATGAACAAGTATTCAAAACTGATAACAAGGGATCGCTGAGGAACAGATGATGAAAAGACATTGGCAAGCAGACAAAAAACAGCCAAAAAGGAATCTTGTCTCTCAACCAATAAGGTTGGTGGAACCACCGGAGGGGCACCTTCCCAAAATGAAGGCACCGGGCCCTTGTTGCTTAATTGCGATCGTTTGTGCAAACAAACATCCAGTTAGGTGGCTTGCGTCCGCCCCGTGGAACCACTTAACTGTGAGATGCAACCTTCCTGGCAAACAACTCGAAGCCCTCTCCGGAGGCACAATTTAAAGCTCTCCAACGAGGCACGCTGTAAAATGAAATGTTTTTCTTAACCAATAAGGTTGAAGGTACCACCGGAGGGGTACCTTCCCAAAGGAAGACACCGGGCCCTTGCTAATTAATTGCGATCGTTTATGCACGAACATCCAATTAAGAGGCTTGCGTCCGCCCCGTGGTCCATTTGACTGTGAGAAATAACTTTCAGGCGAACAAATAAAGCCCTCTTCGGAGGCACTCTTCTACTCTCATGGGAACGATCTTCCCCAAAAAAGTTGAAGTGCAAAATAAAGCCCTCCAACGAGGCACGCTATAAAATGAAATGTTTTACTCAACCAACAAGGTTAATAGAACCACCGGAGGGGCACCTTCCCAAAGGAAGGCACCGGGCCCTTGCTAATTAATTGTGATTGTCTGTGCAAACAAACACCCAATTAAACAGCTTGCGTCCGCCCCGTGGATTTATTTAACTGTGAGAAACAACTTTCAGGCAAAACAAAAGCCCTCTTCGGAGGCACAAGCCCTCTTCGGAGGCACAAATCTTCGGAGGAGCCCTCTTCGGAGGCAAAAGACCTCTAACGAGGCAAAAGCCCTCTTCGGAGGCACAAGCCCTCTTCGGAGGCATAACTCTTCGAAGGAGCCCTCTCCCAAGGCACAACAGAAAAGCCCTCTCCCGAGGCACAACAAAAAAGCCCTCTTCGGAGGCACAAGCCCTCTTCAGAGGCACATTCCTACCCTCAGCGGTAAAATGCTAAACAAAGCCCTCTAAAGAGGCACGTCCAAAAAATAAAAGTTCTCTTCAGAAGCCCGCTTCACTACGCAGAGCAATCCACTTCTCAGATAATATAAGTGGCCATCTCTGAAAGTTGAAGTGTGTTAACTCTTTCTGAAAACAAAAGAAAAGGAAGAAAACTTATCTGATACAAACCATACTCTATTAAAGCAGAATAATATTTCCTCAAAACGGAAGAATTATTCTCTAAAATAAGAGTACAAGTCTTTCCAGAATATTGCAATGAGCCATGGTATGGGGGCATAATATAGCTATATTAATAAAAACAACGCTCAAACAAGCTTACCACGAGCTCACTACAGTATCGTACGAAGAAAATAAAGAAATTTGTGCAAAAAACAAGGAATAAATGCATTCACAAATACTGACAAGAAATTGTACAAGTAAAAATAGCCATTTTATTCCATACTATAAAATTGTTAACACATGCGCAGGTTTCAAAAAAAAAGCGGGGGCCGGTACCCGCACAATCCCCGATCGATACAAGTCTGAGAATACAAACAAAAAGCAAAACAAGAAGCGTAAAGTCAAGCTCATTACTCCTTCTTCCCGCCACCTTTAGAGCTCTTGCCCGGCTTGATGATTAATTTCTGAAGCCGGCGTGGACGGGTCGGGGAAGAAGGAGAAGGAGGTGTAGCTGGATCTACTTCCACTTTTTCTTCACAGCAGGAGCGCTTTTCTTCTGCTTCTTGGAAACTACGCGTTTCCATTTCTTCTTTGAAGAAGACTCACTTCCCGGAGTAATCAATGCAGAAAGCTTTGTGTCATCATCGTAAGGTTGCTCCGAGGTCTTCTCACCCTCCACAAGTTCTTCCGCCTTCTATTCTTGCGAAGCAGCCGGATCGTCCAAGTCTTGAAGAGCTTCTATTTTTTCTTCCTATGACCCCGGTTGGGAAGCAGAAGGAGGAGTAACTTGAGAAGATGGAGGAACAACAGTTGGAGGAGGAGAAGTATGTATAGCACTTGGTATTTCCGCTACAGAAGAAGAAAAGTCAAAATCAGATTCCTCGTAAAGAGAGGAGATGGTGGCTCATCGAGACTTAAGTAATAAGCGAGAAATTCATCAAGTTCAGTTGAAGCAAACAAGTAATCCGCTTGACCTGGTTCAACGTAGAAGTTACCTGGAGGAGTCGGCTTTATAATGTCAACCTCATAGGCTTGTGCTTCGGCGCTTTCTTCGCCTTCGTCTCCGCCCTATGCAGTTGAAATTTCGGTTTTAGCTTTAGCAGGAGGCGGAGAATGGAAACTGGAGCTATGATATCAATGTCGGCCGTAATCGAAGTATGGACAGGGGCAGTTAAAGGTGCTTCCTTCTTTGGATGCTCCTCTTCCGTTGATCCGGCTCGCACTTTAGCGAGTTGCTCCTTTCCTCTGGCAAGAGCGGCACGAGTTTCATCATCAAAATAATGTGCCTCAAGGTATGCTTCATCATAGCCAGCACCTCCAAGCATATCAATTGCGGCCTCCCACATTTCAGCCAAGGCAATCTCATACTTCGGGCCCAAGAATGAGAGGCTTCCGCGCCCCAAAACACTATGAAGATAAAAATCAAATAAAGTAGAGCTGATGTTGGCCTTCGTCGCCTCGTGCGATTGCTTAGCTGCTTCTTTTCCAGCGATGGCCTCATCACGCTCTTTTTCAGTCTTTAATAATTGAGCCTGCAACCTTATAATTTCAAAGTCTTGGTAACTTGCCTCTCCCGTAGCTGGGCAATGTCGGTGCGATAGATTTCTGTCATCTTCTGTTCAACTTCAAGTTGAGCCTTGGCATACCGTTGAGCGGCATGAGCATCGCGAACTTGTTTTTGAAGTACTTCTTCCTTTTGAGTATAGGAAGTAGAAGAAGTAACAGGCTCATTTTTGAGTTTTTCAACTTCAGCCTCAAGTCTCTCATGATCATCGGTGATGCTCTTCATTTCTGCATCGTGTTGGTCGAGAACTTTCTGCCACTCGGATTTATCATTCTCCATGTTTAGCTTGGCTTAAAGATTGGCGTGGTTTACTCGCTGAAGCTCGTCAACAAGTTTTTGCCATCCAGACATTCTCTCAATGTCGAGCTTGACGGCATCAAGATTCCTCAACATGGCTTGTTTGTCGATGGGAACCAAGTCAAGATCAAAGCGCACTCCCTTCAAGCACCACTGCGGGAACCGACTTCGAAGAGTAGCCGGACCTTGTTCAACTCGGTACTGAGGCCTGCTAATGATTGTCTGAATATCAGTTTTCTTGAAAGCAGGAGAACCAGAGGGGATGTCAAGAGGAATAGAAGCAGCGGTCTTTTCAGAAATTGCTGACGCATCGCTAAGCTTGGCCCGCTTGCTTGGATCTTCAGTGACGTGACTCTACCCTTTAACATCATGAGATTTTCGTTTATGGGAATCATCATCTCTTTGAGAAGAGTCATATCGTTCATCCTTCTCCTATATCGCTCCTCTTGGGCTCTTCTTTCTTGAGCCTTCCTAGCAGCTCTTTCTTCGTCGGTTTCCCTAGGGGCAGGGAGATAGCGCCTGTGATCATAAGTGTCACGCCTTCCATGGTGCTGGAAATCGTCATAGTACGAGCTACTTTGCCCCATCGGAGAATCTGAAAGTGAAAAAGACAAGTCTTAAAAAATTTCAGAGTAAAGAAACCAAGTGCATATAATCGCCGAAATCCTAAGTGTGTGTGATGTGCAAACTACACGCGTCGAGCTACAAACCACTCTTCGGCTTAGGTGTGACATTGGATTTTGCGGCAGGCGTCAACTCTTGAGTTAACAAAATTGGTCATAAAGTAGATGTCGCTTCGATCGCTGGGGAGACAACTTTAGTGTTGGTGGTGTCATCTTTAAAAAGCTCGCGTGAGGTCACCATTAAATCGCTTTGCCCATCAAAAGTATCTTCACCGTCATGCCCAGCGGAGCTTTCTTTTTCAACTCCTTCTTCAATCACCGGGGAAAGTGTAAGCTTGTCGGATGACCCCGCAACATCGGTAGGGGTGGAACATTTCACTAACGAAGCTCCTGCGGCAGTTTCCTTTGATGCGACTTCTTCGGTAGAAACCGGGGCAACTAATGTTTCAGTCTCGGAACTAGAAGCTTCATGAAGCTGAGTAGATCGAGAGGGATGTAAAAGCCCAAATTGGTGTAGAAACTCGTCTTTCAGCAAAAACTTAATGCTTCTCTCCTCAGCCGCCATGGCACTTAATGTTTCGAAGGTTGGCTTGTGGCTGGGATCTCTAAGCGGAGGAGGAAGTGCTACAAAAGTAAAGAATGAAGTTCAGTACTTGACAATTCGAGTTTCAAGAAATTCAGAAAAATGAAGTGAGCGGAAATAGGCAATCTTACTTCCAATTTTCCAGATGGCATAGAACCCCGGGGGGCAACGAACATAGAAGAATTGACTTAAAAACCCGTATGCACTCTCGGGCAAGTCTAAAATTAGTTTACGGTTTCTCGCGCCTCTCACGAGAATAATTGAAGGATGATCTTTGTTCTTTGCGAAAGTACACAAATAGCAGACTTCTTCGAAGCTCGGAAGACGGTCAAGAGTCCTCCTGAATAACACACACAACCCTATCAAAATGGCATAGCCATTGGGGTGTAGTTGGAAAGGAGAGATGGTTAATCGGAGAAGGAGCGTTCGAAGAAAGTCATTGAAAGGAGGAATAGCTCCATTCAAGCACATTTTTCGGTTAACCGCAATGAAGCCGTGAGGAGGCCTATCAGCAGTATCATTTATCCCGAGAAGCCGAGCGGCTGCTTCAGCAATGCCGAACTGAATGCACAACTGACTAAAAACTCCGTGGTTCAAAATGGTCGAAACTCTTTCCGGAGGATCATTCAACGGGTTAGCAATTGGAAATACCTCTCCAGCTTGTTCTATTTCTTCTTGTTGAGAAGACATTCTACACAAGGAACTGGATATTCAAATATGAAGGTGCACGTTTCCTAAAAGCGTGTGAAGTGTTGTGCAAAGCAACTGAAATAACAAGTAAATAAAATAAAACTTGAAATAGTACTGATTGATGCACATCGATTCAGGAAGTTTCAAAGCTTGTTATCAAACCAAAGTTAAATGTGGTATCAATGCAGATGATATTGTAATAAGAAGTTATAGCTGTATGAATTTTGCATTGATACTTCATTTAATCAGTTGATTCACATCACTTCATCTTTAGCCAGTTTCATACTATTTTACTTAAGTAAAATAACGAATTCTTTAATCTAATCCATCACTCGATGTGGGCGGTCGATGATGAGTATATTCGTCCCATTTTTCTGCAAATGTTGTGTTTAACAGGTTATTAGCATTAAAGTTAATATAATCTGTAAAGAAATGCAACGAGTTCAGGCAAGTTATCTTGACAGTTCAGGTTGAGGATTCAAGTTAAAGTTATGATGCATATTAACGAATAAGGCTTCAGGTCAAGATAATGCAAATTTGTCCAAGTACTAGCTCGGTCGCGACCTAAAACCTATGCCGCAAGAAGTTAGGTCGTTAGTTTGTTAAGTCGCTCTGCTCTAAGCTTTATGATATTCTGGCAAGTTAAGACACAACAAGGTCGCGAGTTACATAAGTCGAACTCTTTTAAGTCACAATTTTTCAAGACAAAGCAGTGCAAATCTGACTAAGTCCTAGGTTGTCTGAATGCAAGCGCAACCTAAGAAGTTAAGTCGCTAGTGGATTAAGTCGCAGGTTGATAAGTCGGCCAAGTTTTTTAGGTCGCGAAGGTTTCTAAGTCGCTCAGATTCACTAAATCGCAAACTTCTTCTCCAATAAACAGCTCGCTATCTCGTTAACTGATAACCCGATAACCCATTATCACCTAAGCAACGAAATCCACCATATTCTTAGCAAGACCATTTATCTATCCACACCATCAAATCACCCAACGCGGATTCAAATCATCCATCATAGATCCAGCGCGCTGCTATGCTTTCGCGAATCGCAAAGGCAACATAGCTAATGGTGATCGAAACCGATCGCAACATGACTCAAAAGTGAAGCACGGTGTACGAAGTTGGTCTAGGGTCTGAAGATTGGAATTCGTGGTTTGATGGTGATCGTGGGATGGATAAAGATCAAGTTTACTTACGCAATATGATAGCAAGGATGAATCGTCGACTGATTAGCTCAAATTTGCCTTTGAAATCACGAAGTTTTGTTAAAGGCAGAGCAGGGTATCGAAACAGTTAAGTAAGGAAGAAGCAGCGAGCTAGCAGTTTATATGGGGCAAAGAGAGGAAGGTGAATGGGCATGCGAGTTAGCTCATGTTTTAGGTCGCTCACGACTTAGCAGAATTAGATTGAAGCACACGACCTATGACATAGGCATGTACTTCGAGGGGCAAGTGTTAACTCCTCTTTTAAAGCGACCTAGCGACCTAACTTCACAAGCGACCTAGCGACCTAATGACTTAACGAGCTAAAGGTTCTGGAGATCATAGCGGGTTAACGACCTAAAGCTCCAACGACCCAACGACCTAAAGGTATAAGCGACCTAACGAACTAAACAGATAACGACTTAGCGACTAGCACAAGCCAGAATGAGCTAGCGACCTAAAGGATGGAACGACCTAACGACCTAGGGGACTCGGCGACCTAAAGGATTGAAAGGTCCAGCGACCTAACGAGTTAAGCCATTCGACGACCTAACAACTTAACAACCCAAGCGACATAACGGGTTAACACGTAAGCGACCTAACGGGGAAGAAGTTCTACAGCGAGCTAATGTGAGACGACCTAAGTACCCAACGACCTAGCGACCTAACGTCGCAAGCGACCTAGCGACCTAAGGTTATCACGACCTATCAAGTGTACGACCTATGACTTACAAGCTTCACATCCTTATGTCGCTTAAGATATATGACGACCCACACTAAGTCGCTGCTAACCTCGCAACTTACCTAGGTCGCTCTACTAGGTATCTCAACGTGGTTAAGTCGCCAACTACTCCCCTAGGTCGCTCACGACCTACAACTTACCAACCCATTCAGATAGAACAAGTGCAACTCTACTTCTAGGACGCTGGCGACCTACGACCTACCCCTAGGTCGCTCACCACCTACGACCTAACTCCAGATTTTCCTTATAAATACCCCACCTACTCCAACTGAAAGAGGACTTTTGGCTCACTTTTGGAACGCCTATACTCTGCTGTTTTCTCAACTCATCCAACACTTCAAACACAAAAGACGCTTCAACGAACTTCAAGAGGGGATCTAACACATTCAACATGAATTCGAAAGATTCTTCTACATCGGAGTTCTTGGTACTTGTCTAAGCGGTGTTGTAATCGAAGATTGTTGTAAACGTTGTAATTGAATCAGCAATAAAGGAGATTAAAATGGACGTAGGCTAAATATTAAGCCGAACCACTATAAAACTGTTGTCTTTTTACTACTTTCTATTATTTCTCTGCTTATCTTTTGTTCCCGTACCAACGGGTGGTGCTTTCACTTTATATCTACTCACACCGGGGTGTTAGCGTTCAATTTTAAGCGTTAACATACCCCATCACGATTTGTATATTCAACGGTAGATAAATAAATAAGAAAACCAAAATTATATCTTGTTAGGAGAAAATAATTTGTGTTACCTTATTTGAGATTTGGTAGAAGATTAGGTTTCCAGTTCAACAATCGACGTGGGATGAAAGCTGCACAAGCCCGGGAAAGACAAGTTGCTAGACGTTGGAGAAATGATTTACGATGATTTCTACTTGTGAATTTTCTCCCCCTCTGATTTCAAGCCAATGGAATGGTGTATTCACGAAGAAGTGGAGAAACGATGCGGTGGCGATTAGGGCACGTAGAGGGAAATGAAAGGGATGTGGGCGATTAGGGCAAACGTGATTAGAGAAATGAAAAGGAGGGGCGTACTGTTTTAGGAATGGGGGGTTAATATGCAAGTGGACCAACGAATTAAAAGAAAAAAATTTAAGAAAACTTTACAATGGCTTTAATCCATTGCAAAATTAAGAACGACCCATAGTCGTTCTTAATTGTTTTACAACGGCTCAAAGCCATTGCTCTTTAGCAATGGCTAAAAACCGTTACGATTCTTTTGCATGGGGGAATTACAAAACTGCCAATATGGTGTAGTGAAGTTAGATGAAAAGAATGAGATGGCAAAGACCTCACAAGGGTTTCCAGCAATTGACAAAATTCATCAGAACAAGCAGAAGATGATGGGGCCGAAGGAATCCTTTTAGGTGAAGGAATAGATCGCCTGAGAGCCGGCTGAATTTGGTTAAGAGAATCGGGTGAGATTGGAAACTTTATGCGTGAAAAATATTTACTATTTGGAATTCTTTCTTTGCCAATTCGGAAGAAGGAAGATCTCTGGCAGTGCAAAGTTCAATAGAAATTTCTTCGATGGATTTTTTAAAGAATCTTTCCCCTCTAAAGTTTCGGGAAGTTGTCTCGTTGATACCTTAGCTTTCTTTGAACCAGACTCGTCGATCAGAGTCTCGGATAGCTTTCGCTTCAAGTCTTCCCTAGCTTTAGACATGGATTTTGGGAGGGGAAGAGCCTTTTTAGAGGACTTCGAAGTAGCAACATCTTTAGTAGCTTTGGAGAGAGGAGGAACAACTGCAATACCAAAAATCGGAAAATAAATGAAGGGGCAACTCATTAGAAAACAACAAATATTACATCAAAATCTCACCATCAGAGTCCTTGAGAATGGGAGACGCAGGGGAAAAATCCGCAGCGTCTCCTAGGAATTGATAAGCTTTTGCGGTGTAGGTATGGAGAATCACCGATGATTTTCCCAAAACTACCTGTCCAGGAAGAAGAACGCAATATGCTTGCGAAGAACACTGGGCCTAAGTAGAACAGGTCTCTTCTTAAGACTTGAAGGAGTAGCTACTAAAGCATTTACGATCTTCATTTCATTGTCGTTGAGATCGTACGAAGTAGAAGCTGTCAAAAGAAAACTACTTATTAGCTGTTTACGAAGCAGTCAGAGAATAAGCAAGCGCATCATTACCTAGAGCAGCAAAGTTGCCATTAATGGGAAGATGACATTTCATGATGAAAAATTGGGTGTCCCATTCCCACGCCATGTTTACCCCCATAGTAATGAACCTCTTAGAAGGATTAGCTCTATAAATTTGGTGCTTTAGATCGTTCACTTTCACCGAGCGGGTAAAGTAGTTAAGAATTCTTGGAGACAGAGATCCAATATTGCCAAATTCCAAAGCAAGAACTTCTAAGCATAGATGTGTTTGGTGAAAGTTGAATTGGAGCTAGGCCGGTATATTTAAGATATTCATACAAGAAGCTAGGGAATGGAAGAAATCCTCCATGACAGATGTGAATGGCAAAATATGCAAAGGACCCTTCAGGGTTATTAACTATGGTCTCATTTTTGCCTGGAGGAAAAGCTTCCACTCCAGAAATACCAAAGCTGTTCAGAATATTATCTACATCATTCTAAGAAGTAATGCAGGAGGACTTGGAAACAAAAGCAGTAACTTCTTTCTTTGACACCTTGGTCACGGTTTGTGAAGGAGTCTGAGTAGAAGAGCCTTGAGGTGCATCTGAGGCAGTCATCTTAACAACAGATATCTTGCCCATTATGCTACAAGGTGACGTCAATCCATAAAAGCTAGATTCAAACCAGCCGATTACTATCTTTTGGAAAAAATTAAAGTATAAACATGGAAACATAATTGCAAGTCATAATAACTCTAAAAGGGAAAGAATTGGTTTGGCTTGTCAATTTTGTGCTTCCGACAGTGTCAAGGTTAAATGGTTCTCTATACATTTACCATTCGACCTTGTCGTAACCAAACTGTTGTATGCCTTTCCTCATTCTCCGACCTAGTCGAAACCCTTGAATTTTCTAAATCTTCAATCTTTCGAAGACGATGAAACCTCTTGGTTCTGATATTATCAAAAGGGCCTAAAAAGAAGGAAAATGCAAAAATGAATATTGAAAAACAAGAAGGGTTTTGACTACTTCGAAAGGTCATTCTCTACATTATATGTTCTGACTTAGATGAAGGGCCCTATAACAAAAATCTTTGTTTAAGTTAGGAAGGTCGTATGTTGTTTCGGAAAGTAAGAATTGATAAAAATTATTTTTGGGCTAAAACATCAGAAAGGGGTTTTGACTAGATCAAAATAATCTGGAAGATTTCATTTATTTAAATCTTAGTTTATATCTACTTAATACTGCCAGATGTCAAAAATGGCGAGTCTGATCCCCTTAACTGGTTTCAAGAATAAACCTAAAACCATCATTGATGGAAGGTTAATTTGAATTTCGAATCTAAGTTCAAAACTCAAATAAAGATGATATTTTGATTCTAATCAATTAATTTGTAATGATCCTCAACTCGGCCTTCGAAAATCGGCACCCGTACTTCACTTGTACTCGAAATGCCGCAGATTCAAACGCCGAATCTGGCTCACCGGAGCTTATAACACCATTAAGTATAACAACAAAGCGGAATAAAGAAATAGATGATATCATATACAATTCCAACGAATACAATATCCAGAATGATATACAACAATGATATCAATAATATACATCAATATCAGAGATATGATACAATGCTACATTGGAAATAACAACAATGGAAGAGATCACTCCAAATGATCTGAAAAAGAGAATGACTCCAACAACTCCAACATCAAGCTCGAACAACCAACACGATGCACAAAGATAAGCAAGTGCAGTCCATCTCTGTGAACTCCAAGAAATGAACTAGCTCCAGATAATCTACTAAACCTGACTATCTGAAAAGAAACCCAACTCTAGATACCCGTGTGGAAAATTGTGGGCACCCATAGTTTAGGAAAGGAACAATAAACTCTGAATCAGTCGTGGGACTGGTGTGAGTAACAAAAACAGTTTATCTTCACAAAGAGAATAAAAGAATTTTGCAATGCTTTTGGAAAATGAAACTACCATAAGACCTCCCACCACACACAATGCAATCGCAGACTTGGAGGAGATTTCTTCTTATGATAGTCAAACATGCTTACTACACAAAAGAACTCTTTTAATATTATTACTAGTGCATAGTGTGAAAATCCTTTTGAAAATACAATATTAATCCTAGCCAGTATAGGTACCATTATATTATGCCTGCTATAGCTACCGCCTAAGGAGATAGGTTATACAACTGCAATCGTAAAGGGCTCTTATTGTTTCTTTGGATTTTCCAACAAATGGTCAGGCGAAGGAACTTCCTATGCCAATGGGAACGCCTCTGGCAGAATGTTCCGAGAGACAAATGATCTCTGCCAACACAAGGCCAGGTTACCCCTTACACTAGGTAACTACTACATGAATATGCCACAACCCGGTCCTTTAGGACCTTTATCTGAGGTGCCTCGATCACAAAGCAACAATCACACAGAGTAAATGAGGTTGGAGCAACCACATAGGTAAATATCAGGGCTCCATACCATAATATCACCTTTTTCCAGAAGGAAATGACATACCCTAAAGGGCGCGGCCCTCATAACCTTGCCGCATCATTCCTGTTTCGACCATTTCCGGGTTGTGAGGTTCGAAGAGGTCTCGTCCACAAAGCTACGCTTTTTCACAAAGCCATGCTTTGATCAACAAATGATCAGCACACAACAGCACTCAGCATGCCACACTACCAAATTGGGAGTATATCACTGATAACCTTCAACTACATAACCTCTGAGCTCGTACGTCTCAGAAAAGGGTGTTAAGCTAAGAGAATAAATCTCCGCCACCAAACAGAAATGTATTTGAAAGAAATCAGCTTTATATCTCAAAGTGTAATGTCAGACATACAACCATACAAGTCTGTTCTTGGTTCGAACAGAACCGAAGGCACTTTCGAAGAAGCCCTTGCAATCCGGGTATTCACAATCTCGATCGGACTTCCCATCACTTAGGGAATCTCTATACTCGGTGCGGAGTCATTCGATAGGTTATCCTATCGTTCTCACAAACACCCGGTCTTCAACACCGGTCTTCAAATGCTATCCATTCACGACGTATCACTATTCGGAATTGGTTATATGACACAAAGTCCTCTCCCGGCTAAACCGAATAGTGAGCGCAATATTTTAAAACATATGGATATTTGGATTTTAGTTAAGTCACAACATATTACCCAAAAATTTTCCTCAAATGGTTTAAACACATTACCATTTTAATCTTTTACAAAAATATTCATCTCACAAAGTTCACCCAGTTTCACAAAGATCTATTCATAGATTTTCAAATCGATTTCCATTTCAATTGGATTAACTCATTAAATCTTTAAAACAAAGATTTAATTCATAGCTTTCAAAACAATTCCATTTCGACCCTTTTATACGAAAGGTACACCTTTCCAATTTCAAAACAAAGTTCAACAATCTTTCACAAAGGTTTATTCATAACTCGGAAAATAATTTTCCAATTCAAACTTGAAATTCCTTTAATTTAAATTGGAATTTCATTTCTTATATGAAAGCTTCTATTATTTGAAAACAAATAGTTTTCATTTTGGAAATCTGATTCTTTATACGAGTTAAAGTCTTTGGGTTAAATTCAAATTCTCAAAACCATACTTTTAAAAATGGTTTAAATTCATATAAACACATTTACAACTTGTATCACATTTTTAAACCATAATTTTCAACATAGAATTCAATTCCTTATTTTGAATTCAAATTCAGATTAGATTATTTAAATTGGAAAACTTTACCAAGTTATTCAAAATATCTTTATTTTAAACTCCTTTTCAAAAGCTTAACATTCAACCCAAATTCATTTCCAAAAGCAATTCAAATTAAAATTAAAATTTCAAAAACATTAAATTTAAATCATCTGTGACTTAACCAATTTCCTCGTGAAACCCATATTTGTGTGTGTATGGTGTGGTCCAGGGGTTTCACACAGTAGTGCAACATTACAAATCATCACAGATCAAAATACAGAAATATAGTTGATAAGCGGTATAACTATAACGCTTATCTTTTATTCACAAATCACAGATATATAAATTACATATAATATATTACATTCATCCCAGATAAATAAACTACAGTACAGATCATACACAAATCAGAATATATCACACAGCATCACAGATCATGGAATATCAACAATTCAATCATTTAGTCAAGTCCAAACATTCACAAGTAATTTTTATTAATCAATTGATTAATTTAAATCAGATGTATTACTTATGAATAATCATTAATTCGGATTGATTATCATGAGTTAATTACAAATTATCTGGAATAAATTTTCCTTTCATCATTTATTAGTTAACCTTTAATTATTAACTAATCATCCTTAATTAATGAATCAATTAACTTTTAATTATTTAATAAATCTTAATTAATCACATTAATTTAATTAATTAACCCTTAATTTATTACCATTTAATTAATTACCCTTAATTAATTATTCTTTAAACACTTGATTTTAAATTCTTTATTTAAAATCCATATTCATTTTAAAACTTCAAGATTCAAAAGTTTATTTGAAAACTAAACTCAACTTTTGAATTTAAACCAAGTTAAAGTTATGTTTTTCAGATTTTAAATTAAAATTTGTAAGTCTGAAACACTGCAGGTTTTAAAAACCTGAAACCCCTATTTAAAATATTTAAAACTTTATTTCATTTCAGATTAGAATTCAAAAATGAATTTGAATTCACACTTCAAACTGAATTTAAACTTTTTTTAAATCTAGTACACAAATTTAAATTTCATTTATATTTGTTTTAAAATTCAAATTATTGTCAGGTTTTACAAAAACCTGAAACAAACAACTAACTCGAGTCAAACAAGATTTGCTTCGAGTCATTTCCTCTTCTACTTCAACTCAAGTACTCGAATAACTCGAGTCTACACCGAGTTCAACACTTCTGCACACAACTAAAATTCATCAGAACTTCAAACTACATGGTGCACATGCACCGTGGCTCTGGCCATCTCCGGCCATCCACCAGCACTTCAATCCATCAACGACCATCACCTGACAACATCACGGCCCTCCAAATCCACCACATTTTCTCGAATCAAAATCGAGCTCTCAATTCAAAACCTGGAACAAAGACTGCCTTCAAATACCCAACCCTGGAAACTTCGCCGTACTCCAAATTCCGACCACCTGAGAGCCATCACCACCGGCCATAGCTTCGACTACCACCCCTCTAGCCACCTCCAAAACCCCATGACACTCGATGCTCCCGAGACCCCAAAGTGAACTCATTTCCAAACCAGCTAAAAATTAGGTTTAGAAACAAAACTTCAACACCACTGCCACCACCGGCCACTGACCATCCACCGATCATTTTTGAATTATTCTACAGTCACCCATCTACCTCCAGAAAGAACTCTAGCCTCTCCAATCACTGGGATCACCAGTGATCCTCAAAAACCCCAATATTCAACAACACAGAAATACGTTTTAAATACTAAACACAAAAATGTGATTTTAGTTTTAAAAATCCTAATTACAAATAAGAATTCAAGTTATAAACTTGAATTGATATTTTAAAATGTTTGAAGTTTCACTTATATTAAACATTGACTGTTCTTAAGTGTTTTTACAGAGCAGTTCTACCTTGTTAACTCAAATTCAAATTTTAAAATTTGCTTTATGATCAAACAAACCTATCTTGTTCAGATACTAAGTCCTATCAATCAATAGATTAAGCAGAGATGATTTTTGAATCAATCCAGAGTTAGAAATCTATAAACATAGGTATTACAGATAAACAACATGCAGGCATCACCGAATTGCATAAATATATACACACATAATCATACTTATTTCAGACGTAAGCAGCATATGTGAATATACTTAAGCAAGTTTAAATTAAAGTTACTCACTTTGTTTCCAGAGGAAGAAGAATAGAGCTTCCATTTGAACAGGCTTGAGTTTCTTCCTTCTTTTGATCTCTGGTTTCCATTGATTTATGTTATTGTTTAAGTTGAATATTTGTTTAAGTATGAATGATATTTACTTTAGTTTTTCATAGCTTTGTATAAACGAAACTGAGATGAATAGATTGATATAAAGAAATGAGTTTACTGGTGAAAAATTTGTATAGGTGATCATGTTGTTTGTACAAGTAATGTTATATATTTTCTTTTCCTTTGTATAATCATTCAGAGATTTTTTCGTGTTCTTTGTTTGACTAGAGATTTTTATTAACAAATGGAGGCTGAAATGATATGTTGTAGTGTACTAAGGTTTCATGCATTAATTAGGCTTGTACATGAATATATATTTGTCCATACTTATCTCTTTGTTCATACGTACAGTTGCATTTCTATATATATTTGTTTATAACTTTGTTTCTTCATTTGTAAGCTTATACACATCTATGTTTCATTACTTGAGTATATTTATATACTTTCTTTTCTTTTGTCTTGTTATTTTGTAATATAAATAAATTTTAATTTTTATTTGTTTTTAAAATGTTATTTAATGTGTTACTTTTATATTTTACATACTTTATTTTATAAAATTTGTATTTTTATTCATAAACCATTTATTTCCGATTTAAATTCAAATCAAATGTATATAAATAAATAATTTCAAATTTACTCATATATGCCCAAATATATATATATATATATATATATATATATACACACACACATTCACATACATATACAATATTTTAAATGATTTATACAGAATTTATTTGTCTTCGGGGAAACTCGCATCAATTTATCAATTGATTTAACAAATTTTATTCAAAAATAAATTTTAATTATCAATTTAAATATATATAAAATCCGGGATCGTTACAACCTTCCCCCCTTAAAAGAATCTCGTCCTCGAAATTTGCCAGGGAGACAAAAAGATAGATGAAGAATGTTTCATCAAATCAACTGAATACCTATTCTGCATTTGGCTCACCAAATCAGAATATCAATAATAGATATAAGAACGAATCTTTTAAATTCTTCACACGATACTCGGTTATCTAGATCTACGAAGTATGCAGTGGCATTGGTTAGTTCGAAGGGATAACTACCCATTCGTAGAATATATTGGGACCCAAATTGTATTCATATGTCTATCTATTTTTGGATACAATTTCATAACTTTTAGTTTATAACTAAAGTATACCTATCAACCATAGCAACCAAAGCAACCAATTCATCCAAACAAACAATTATGTCCTATTTGGAGTTTATGTCCCATGCAAATATATCGAATTTCCTTTCTTGATCGACCAAAAACCATCAAAGAATTGAGAAAAGATGCTGAACAAAAGAGATTGATAGAGAAAAGATTGTTTCCTTGTTATTACAGGGTATTGACCATTTATAGTCGTATTCCCCTGTCCCCTATCTCATCCTCTTCTTACACTCATACTTACTATAAGTGGATAGAAAGAGAATTTACTGAGGCATACAGACGAATATCTTAGGGATTACTCACTCTTGGGTATACATCACCCTATCTCTAATGAGTTACTTAATGTGTTATACTCCTGAGCTAAAGTTCAACTTTAGCTCTGATACCACTTGTAATGATCCTCAACTCGGCCTTCCAAAATCGGCACCCGTACTTCACTTGTACTCGAAATGCCGCAGATTCAAACGCCGAATCTGGCTCACCGGAGCTTATAACACCATTAAGTATAACAACAAAGCGGAATAAAGAAATAGATGATATCATATACAATTCCAACGAATACAATATCCAGAATGATATACAACAATGATATCAATAATATACATCAATATCAGAGATATGATACAATGCTACATTGGAAATAACAACAATGGAAGAGATCACTCCAAATGATCTGAAAAAGAGAATGACTCCAACAACTCCAACATCAAGCTCGAACCACCAACACGATGCACAAAGATAAGCAAGTGCAGTCCATCTCTATGAACTCCAAGAAATGAACTAGCTCCAGATAATCTACTAAACCTGACTATCTGAAAAGAAACCCAACTCTAGACTGCCCATGTGGAAAATTGTGGGCACCCAGAGTTTAGGAAAGGAATAATAAACTCCGAGTCAGTCGTGGGACTGGTGTGAGTAACAAAAACAGTTTATCTTCATAAAGAGAATAAAATAATTTCACAATGCTTTTGGAAAATGAAACTCCCATAAGACCTCCCACCACACACACAATGCAATCGCAGACTTGGAGGAGATTTCGTTTTATGATAGTCAAACATGCTTAGTACGCAAAAGAACTCTTTTAATATTATTACTAGTGCATAGTGTGAAAATCCTTTCGAAAATACAATATTAATCTTAGCTAGCATAGGTACCATTATATTATGCCTGCTATAGCTGCCGCCTGAGGAGACAGGTTATACAACTGCAATCGTAAAGGGCTCGTATTGTTTCTTTGGATTTTCCAACAAATGGTCAGGCTAAGGAACTTCCTATGCCACATGGGAACGCCTCTGGCGGGACGCCTCGAGAGACAACTGCTCTCTGCCAACACAAGGCCGGGTTACCCCTTACACTAGGTAACTACTACACGAATATGCCACCCCACGGTCCTTTGGGACCTTTATTTGAGGTACCTCGATAACAAAGCAACAATCAAACAGAGTAAATGAGATTGGAGCTACCACATAGGTAAATATCAGGGCTCCATACCATAATATCACCTTTTTCCAGAAGGAAATGACATACCCTAAAGTGCGCGACCCTCATAACCTTGCCGCATCATTCCTGTTTCGACCATTTCCGGGTTGTGAGGTCCGAAGAGGTCTCGTCCACAAAGCTATGCTTTTTCACAAAGCCATGCTTTGATCAACAAATGATCAGCACACAGCAGCACTCAGCATGCCACACTATCAAATTGGGAGTATATCACTGATAACCTTCAACTACATAACCTCTAATCTCGTACGGCTAAGAGAAGGGTGTCAAGCTAAGAGAATAAATCTCCGCCACCAAACAGAAATGTATTTGAAAGAAATCAGCTTTATATCTCAAAGTGTAATGTCAGACATACAACCATACAAGTCTGTTCCGGGTTCGAACAGAACCGAAGGCACTTCCGAAGAAGCCCTTGCAATCCGGGTATTCACAATCCCGATCGGACTTCCCATCACTTAGGGAATCTCTATACCGGGGCCACGCGGTGCAGAGACAATCGATAGGTTATCCTATCGTTCTCGCAAACACCCGGTCTTCAACACCGGTCTTCAAATGATATCCATTCAAGACGTATCACTATTCGGAATGGGTTATATGACACAAAGTCCTCTCCCGGCTAAACCGAATAGTGAGCGCAATATTTTAAAACATATGGATATTGGGATTTTAGTCAAGTCACAACTTATTACCCAAAACATTTCTTCAAATGGTTTAAACACATTACCATTTTAATCTTTTACAAAAAGATTCATCTCACAAAATTCACCCAGTTTCACAAAGATTTATTCATAGATTTTCAAATCGATTTCCATTTCAATTGGATTAACTCATTAAATCTTTAAAACAAAGATTTAATTCATAGCTTTCAAAACAATTCATTTCGACCCTTTTATACGAAAGGTACACCTTTCCAATTTCAAAACAAAGTTCAACAATCTTTCACAAAGGTTTATTCATAACTCGGAAAATCATTTTCAATTCAAACTTGAAATTCCTTTAATTTAAATTGGAATTTCATTTCTTATATGAAAGCTTCTATTATTTGAAAACAAATAGTTTTCATTTCGGAAAGCTGATTCTTTATACGAGTTAAAGTCTTTAGGTTAAATTCAAATTCTCAAAACCATACTTTTAAAAATGGTTTAAATTCATATAAACACATTTACAACTTGTATCACATTTTTAAACCATAATTTTCAACATAGAATTAAATTCCTTATTTTGAATTCAAATTCAGATTAGATTATTTAAATTGGAAAACTTTACCAAGTTATTCAAAATAACTTTATTTTAAACTCCTTTTCAAAAGCTTAACATTCAATAAAAATTCATTTCCAAAAGCAATTGAAATTAAAATTTCAATTTCAAAAACATTAAATTTAAATCATCTGTGACTTAAACGATTTCCTCATGAAATCCATATTTGTGTGTGTATGGTGTGGTCCAGGGGTTTCACACAGTAGTGCAACATTACAAATCATCACAGATCAAATACAGAAATATAGTTGATAAGCGGTATAACTATAATGCTTATCTTTTATTCACAGATCAAAGATATATAAATTACAGATAATATATTACATTCATCCCAGATAAATAAACTACAGTACAGATCACACATAAATCAAAATATATCACACAGCATCACAGATCAGGGAATATCAACAATTCAATCATTCAGTCAAGTCCAAACATTCACAAGTAATTTTTATTAATCAATTGATTAATTTAAATCGGATGTATTACTTATGAATGATCATTAATTCGGGTTGATTATCATCAGTTAATTACAAATTATCTGGAATAAATTTTCCATTCATCATTTATTAGTTAACCTTTAATTATTAACTAATCATCCTTAATTAATGAATCAATTAACTTTTAATTATTTAATAAATCTTAATTAATCACATTAATTTAATTAATTAACCCTTAATTTGTTACCATTTTATTAATTACCCTTAATTAATTATTCTTTAAACACTTGATTTAAAATTCTTTATTTAAATTCCATATTCATTTTAAAACTTCAAGATTCAAAAGTTTATTTGAAAACTAAACTCAACTTTTGAATTTAAACCCAGTTAAAATTCTGTTTTTCAGATTTTAAATTAAAATTTAAAAGTCTGAAAAACTGTAGGTTTTAAAAACCTGAAACCCCTATTTAAAATATTTAAAACTTTATTTCATTTCAGATTAGAATTCAAAAATGAATTTGAATTCACACTTCAAACTGAATTTAAACTTGTTTAAATCTAGTACACACATTTAAATTTCATTTAAATTTGTTATAAAATTCAAATTACTGTCAGGTTTTACAAAAACCTGAAACAAACAACTGACTCGAGTCAAACAAGATTTGCTTCGAGTCATTTCCTCTTCTACTTCGAGTCAAGTACTCGAATAACTCGAGTCTACCCCGAGTTCAACACTTCTGCACATAACTAAAATTCATCAGAACTTCAAACTGCACGGTGCACATGCACCGGGGCTCGGGCCATCTCCGGCCATCCACCAGCACTTCAATCCATCAACGACCATCACCTGACAACATCATGGCCCTCCAAATCCACCACATTTGCTCGAATCAAAATCGAGCTCTCAATTCAAAACCTGGAACACAGACTGCCTTCAAATACCCAACCATGGAAACTTCGCCGTACTCCAAATTCTGACCACCTGAGAGCCATCACCACCGGCCATAGCTTCGACTACCACCCTTCTAGGCACCTCCAAAACCCCATGACACTCGATTCTCCCGAGACCCCAAAGTGAACTCATTTCCAAACCAGCTAAAAATTAGGTTTAGAAACAAAAATTCAACACCACTGCCACCACCGGCCACTGACCATCCACCGAATATTTTTGCCTTATTCTTCGGTCACCCATCTACCTCCAGAAAGAACTCCAGCCCCTCCAATCACCGGGATCACTAGTGATCCTCAAAAACCTCAATATTCAACAACAGAGAAATACACTTTAAATACTAAACACAAAAATGTGATTTTAGTTTTAAAAATCCTAATTACAGATAAGAATTCAAGTTATAAACGTGAATTGATATTTTAAAATGTTGGAAATTTCACTTATATTAAACATTGACTGTACTTAAGTGTTTTTACAGAGCAGTTCTACCTTGTTAACTCAAATTCAAAATTTAAAATTTTCTTTATGATCAAACAAACCTATCTTATTTAGATACTAAGTCCTATCAATCAATACATTAAGCAGAGATGATTTTTGAATCAATCCAGAGTTAGAAATCTATAAACAGAGGTATTACAAATAAAAAACATGCAGGCATCACTGAATTGCATACATATATATACACATAAACATACTTATTTCAGACATAAGCAACATATGTGAATATACTTAAGCAAGTTTAAATTGAAGTTACTCACTTTGTTTCCAGAGGAAGAAGAACAGAGCTTCCATTTGAACAGGCTT
Source organism: Allium fistulosum (assembly GCA_030737815.1). NCBI lineage: Eukaryota > Viridiplantae > Streptophyta > Magnoliopsida > Asparagales > Amaryllidaceae > Allium > Allium fistulosum. Next base: position 411,804,876 of record CM060907.1, on the reverse strand, counting down.
GAGTTTCTTCCTTCTTTTGATCTCTGGTTTCCATTAATTTATGTTATTGTTTAAGTTGAATTTTTTTTAAGTATGAATGATATTTACTTCAGTTTTTCACAGCTTCGTATAAACGAAACTGAGATGAATAGATTGATATAAAGAAATGAGTTTACTGGTGAAAAATTTGTACAGGTGATCATGTTGTTTGTACAAGTAATGTTATATATTTTTTTTCCTTTGTACAATCATTCAGAGATTTTTTTCTTGGTCTTTGTTTGACTAGAGATTTTGTAACGACCCGTATTTTTAAGACTTTAAAAATACGAATTAAAATAAAAAAAATTGATAAAAATCCGAAGGAAATAAAATTTTGTGTTGATTAAATGTGAATTACAAGTTAAAATACAAAACTAAATTCTGAAATAACTTATTTATAAATTAAATATGGATGTTAACTTGTATTGATGTAAATAATGAATTGAATTTGATTGTAAACCAAATTGGTTATGATTGTAAACAAAGAATAAATAAAATGGTAGATTTAATAGTGGAAGTTTATGTTATTGAAACTAATATAGATAAATGTAACTTAATATTACAGTTGATTGAAATCAGATAATAACTGAAACTGTAATTTGATAAAGATGTTAAGTTGTAATTGAACGTAAGTAAAGATTTAAATTTGAGTGTAATAAGTAATTGAAACGAATTGAATTTGATTGTAAACAACGAAATAAATAAAATGTTACATTTAATATTGAAGTTATAATATTGAAATCAACGTAAATGAATGTAATTTAATATTACTGTGAATTTAAATAAGATGATAGCTGAAGAAAATGAAAGTAAATGAATTATAAACTATTGATAATAATGTATAAGTAAATGGTTGATTCAATAATGAAAGTGTAAATCGAAATAAAAGAATTCAATTGGAATTAAATAACTTGAATTTAAATTACAATATAATTGAACGTTGAATCTAATGTAATCTTTTATGCTGGATTTATAATGGAAAACTGCATTGTAAAAGATTGTTAATTACCGTGAAATTAAAAATAAAATTTGTGAACAATTGAAATTTGATTTAAAAGTTAATAATTTAAAATTGCGAATTTTATATTGAAATTAAACAGTAGAAATAGCCATTTTTACAACAGTCTCGGATTTCGACGAAACTGGTTTCATTGGATCTGTAACGGTGAATTATAATAGTGTTTCAAGTTTCGTAGCTATCGGACTTATTGTTTGATCGTACGGACTTGAAACGCCTTGAAATTTATGCAATTGAAATCAATTGAAATCAATTTAGAAATTATTATTTTAGCATAACTTCTTTATACGATGCAATTTGAGCCTGAAACCTTTTCCATTGCGTTTAAAATATTTTAAAACATCTATTTTGATATATGGGTTGACGCAATTTCGTTCCGGAGTCAGAACGGGCTTTTTGGGCCACTTTGTCGTTAGCACGTATATCTAATAGATCCGATCCATTCTTCTTTCCAACCTTTCCTTAAAAATATCCTATTATAAACCCTAGCCTACTCCTATTTCTCATTTGTCTACACGTAAAATTTCATCAGCTCCTCCTTTCCAATGGCTGAAAACCCTAGATCCAATTCCATTTCAAAATCAAAGTCAAAAATCCAAAGCCTCAGAAAAATTCAAAAAAAATATATGTTGAAGCTCTCGAAGTGCGTAATCTTTTGGTGAAATTCGTTTTTCGTTTTGGATTGTTGTTTGACCGGTAAAAATCGAAGAAGTCTCGGCCGTTCATCACGTCGAAATCAAACTCGACGGATCGACGAACCGTTTCTGGGTTTTGTAGAGGGGACTAAGGGTAGTTGATCTGTGGTGTTCGTTCGTTGTTTCAATGGTTGGATGTGGTGCAATTTTTGATTAGGGTTTGCAATTTAGGGGCTGCTGCTGCTTTTAGGCGTGGCGTTCGGCGCCTGCGCGTGGTCGAGGGGATCGGCGACGATATGCTGGGGTGAGGGTCGCGCGTAGGTGCGGTCTGATGTTGCTCCAGTCGTCTTGGTTGCGTGCGTGTTTTGGTTGATGTCGCGGTGGAGGGATTCTGCATGCGTAGTCTGGTAGCAGAGCTTTCGCATGTTCTGGAGATGATTTTTGGTGATGTGGCTATGAATTGAAAGTGAGTAAAAGTGTTCTCTCTTTTTTTTTTTTTTAATATAAATTCAATCGCACTAATCGCTATATCTTTCACATACGAACTCCGTTTCACGCGCGGTTTCTTTTGTTAGGATCGTATTGGAATTCCAGACCTGATGACGCTGGTTTGGACATATTCTGAGACTGTCAAATTTTTGAGCTTAAATTGAATTTAAATTCAAAAGGTGAGTGTTTATACGCTCACAATTGACTAAAATAATTTTTGTTAGTTAAATTTATATTCTGAAGTGATATGAAATTTATTGGCTGTTGTTTGGTAGGTTTAATTATCATCTGTATTGATATATGAATTAATTGATAGAATTTAAATTGACCGTTAAAATAAATTTAAATTTAAATTGGCAGTATATTACTCGATATTGATAATTATAAAATTGTTGTGAATGTTATTGGCTTTATGGTTGATTGGTTGTGATGGATGCTATTGGTCGATATTGGTTGTTTATTTATTTTGATATATCATGCTATCATCATGTATATTGTTTATTGCATATAAAACTATAAACTGAATCATTTCGAATAAATTAAGAAATAGGTTGAAATGATATACCTATGACATCTATTTGGATTGAAATGATATATGTCCATCCTTGAAATTAAAATTGAAATAATTATCCACTTGGCCATAGGTTAGAAAATTATGTACGGACACCGGGTTGTTAAATTAAATGATTTTAAAAGCTGTTTTGGAATTATTTAAATGAATTGATTTTAAGAATAAAATCCAATTTATGGAAATTGAATTATTTTGAATTGAAGCTCGAGATGTTGAAATTTAAACTTGGTAAATGAAATTGTTTAATTATTTGAAGTTTAGATTTTAAGTAAAAACTTGAAATACGGCGCAAATTTTCGAAAGTTGATTTGTTTTAAAAGATTGGACTTTTAAATCGAACTCTGAATATTTCTAAGAAAATTTATATGAGATGATATTTCAAGTTTGAGTTTGGAATTGAAAATTGATTTGAAATTGAGATTTAATTAATTCGGAATTTAGTTGAAATTCAAAGAAATTTGTGAATTGGACTAAATTGAAACTATTGAATTAAGTTTGAAGATAAAATTGATTTGAATCGGATTTGAAGTGAAATTTATTTGGAATATAATAATTAAATGAATTCTTGAAATCCGAATATTAATATAAGTTTATTGAATTGGAATTGTTCCAGAAATTAAGTAAACTACTTAATACAAATGTTTAATTTGAAGAATATTCTAATTTGAATACGAAATGGTTTTAAAGCGAATCTTATATTCTTATATAAATATATGAACTGTTTTGAAATGTGAAATATTTAAAGTTTCGAAATATATTGGAAGTGAAATTGTTTATTTTGTGGTTCAAATATGTATTTGAAATTGATAATTTGAAATGGTTTATTGAGAAGCTGAATCGAGTTGAAATTGATGATTTGAGATTTGATTAAATTTTAAATTTTGGAATTCGAGTTTATGTGAATCATTTTGTGGAAATTGAGGCGAAAAATGATTTTGAAATCGAAATGAGATTTTGAGGCGAAAAATGATTTTGAAATCGAAATGAGATATTGAGGCAAAAAAAGATTTTGAAATCGAAATGAGATATTGAGGCGAAAGATGATTTTGAAACGGAATCTTACATCTTGAATAGATATGATGATATTTGAAATGGATTTGATTTTGAAGGGAATATGATATTTTGATATCAATTATGAATCGATTTGAAAATGTAAAAGAGCCATCGGTGTAATAATACGTAGTTATTATAGAGACCGGGATCGGATATGGACATACTCTCTCTCGATACCGAAAACCACTTTAATAACTAATACACGCGGAGTGTTGATCCAGAATGAAGTGGATGGTTTTGGTGAACGTGTTGATTTGAAGAAAGAGAACGATATTGGATGACCCCTGACATGACTAAAACAGGAGCCGCGCCAGGCCATTGAGGTTCGCCACCTCTAGCGGACACACTTCTTCGTTACCATGTCTATTACTTTTGTGATTCGATTTGGGTGCACCCCCCGATTTTTGGAGTGTTTTTTCGCGGTGTTGGGGTAGTAGCTGCTATGCCCAACATCAGTCCGGATCACGCAACTACTAGTATCCTAGTTGGTGTTGCCTCATGTACCTTGTCATACTGATTATCCTATTCGCGACCACTACGATTTTGGTTTGTAACTTTAGTATATGGATTGCCCTCTGGTGACTTCCGGTTTTGGGAAAACTACGGTCTTGTATATGCTTTTGGGAATAAAAATGTGTTAAGGGTGGAATGGGCCATGGCTTAACGCTAGTTTGATATTTTACTTTATGCTAGACATTATTGTATATAGCGTATTCTATTATATAGTAGATAGTTTAACGGATCCTTAGGAGATGGAAATCCCGAACATCTCTTATGTTAATGCATGCACGTTAAATACTGGATAGGAGGTGTCTGAAACCTGTAAACATCTCTGACGCCGTCACACTCATATTTACTTATTCGATTTAACTTACATGAGATATTTTAGTCCTGACTCGAGTGTTTTGTCTTTTCATTACGCTCGGGTGAGCCTGAGCATTTCAGATAAGGTTGAAGATCTATTCTGGAGGACGAAGACGGAGTTTGGTATTACATCATTTGTATTCTACTACTGTATTATTTTTCCGCTGCATTTTTGTATTATCTCTGATATGTATGTAACTCTGATTTATGATGTATAATAATAATCAAATTTATTTATTTAACAGCTTCATGAACTGTTATTTTATTATTATATCTTGTTCCTTCCGCTGCGAGATTCTGAGTTTGTTTCTGTTCTTTCTTTTCTTTTCTTATTTAACCACAATAACTATTTGTATTTTGGATTGTTTGAGTCGGCATGTGTGTGTGTTTTGTCGACTTGAACGGTCAAAAATGTGGGTCGTTACAGTTGGTATCAGAGCTTTGGTTTAGATTACCTTGGCTCTAGTGGGGAATAACTCATTGAAATAGGGTTAAACCTTATGAATGAGTTTGAGTGTATATGAGAGAGCGTATTTGTAATTTTGATATAAAAATGATTTTATATTGTGTTAATTTATTCCGTTGAGTATTTATGAATTCTGGTTGGTACTTGGGACGCCAAGGCATCGATAGGAATTTCTAAACACTCGAATAGGACAGATTGACATAATATTGTTTTGGATTATATTTTATATATAAAAGAATTATCTTGAAAATTTATAAATTTTGATTGTATTGGTTGTTAGGAGATGATAATATTAGATTATCATCGTTTATTGTTGATTAGTCAATATTTCTAACTATTGACTATTGGATGATTTTAAGAAATGAAACTTGTAAATAAGATTGACAATGAATATAAATGGTAAATAAAATAAAATAAAAATGAATTTAAATTAAGATGGAGAATTTAAATTTCGGTGTTTTGAAAATTTATTAACAAAAATTTGAAATGTATAATATAAATATTATATGATAGTATATTCGATTAGAAATTGTTTTCAAAGGATTTTCAAATGAAGTAAGTGTTATCCTCCCCTCTTGACACTAGAAAATGATTCCGGTGATGAGTGCACGCATCATCGACTTTATTTTCGAGAGTCTACGTGGGGGAGATCACTTAATAGTTTTTCTAAACCCTGTTTTGATTAAAATTGAATTTTATTTTGTATTCTCTATAGTATGACTTGATACACATTAATATAAGTATATATTATTTCAAACTTGATTTGAAATGAAACAGGAGTTGAAATTCTTAAGTTCTCTAATAAGATTTTAATTACTAAACTAAAGTAAATCTTGAATTGTTAGAAACTTATGAATTGAAAAGGTGAAATTGAATTTAAGTGTTAAAAAAAATTAAAATTGTAGTAGTAACCCTTAATTTGGAAAATAATAAATTGGAAATTTATTTAATAGGTATAACACTCAAATTGAATGAAAAGAAGTTGTATATTGTTTAACTACATTCTATTTGCATAGCTATAACTTACCAAATACTTAAAAAGTTTAAAATGCTAATAAGAATAAGTAAATGAATAATATACAAGTGTGATTGCGAATAATAAAATGTGAAGATCCATTGATAAATATAAAGTATATTTAAGTTGTAAATTGAATTAAATTTAAAATTAATTAAATATAAAATTATAAAATGGAAACTAATTAAATTTGAATAAAACTAAATGTCAATAAACTTGGAAGTATATGAAAATAAATTTTGACTGGGAAATGTATAATTGATTTAGTGTAGATTTTAGATGGATGTTAATGTTTTATATGCATTGGTTGTCAGATGGATGGTAATTGATTAAATAGAATACATTAGTGTAAATGGAATTGAATAAACGGAATAAAAAAAATTTAAATAATTAAATTCAAATTTGAAGCAAAGTGAAATTAAATTGAAGCATATTGACTTGAATTTAAATTATGAATGAAACAAACTTGAAAAAAATCGGAAACAAATTGAATGTAAACTTATTTCATGGATATATAAGAAAGCACTTTGTGTTTATGATTGTTTCTTTAGAAAATTTGAAGTTTGATGGTTTGTACTTTGAAATAATAAAAGAAAATTTTGGAAAAATCCTAAAATTGTCCAATATATGCTGAAACGAAAGCAACCATAACTTTTAAATGGTTGACTGGAATTCGACGACCTTAGACTTTTCGGAAAGCCTAGAAACTGTGCTACATCTTTTGTTTAGAATGTTTTGATAAATACCTTCATCCACTAGGCTTAAAACACCAATATTAGTCGCTGGCCTGTGCGAAGTAGAAATCTGAAGCACCTTAGTATTCTCGCCATAACATTTTACTGGTTTATCGAATTTTGACGATCTTTCCTTTTCTGGAAAGCTTAGAAATTAAGCTAAAACTTTTGTTTTAAATGTTTTGTGTTTTTCTATAGTTTAGAGGGTCGAAAACGTGAGTGAACGTCGCTGACCTGCGCAATGCATTGCCCAGGCTGAGGCGTATCCTTTTAGTAAAACCGTCGTAACTTTTGAACGGATGGTCCAAATTCGATGATTTTGGACATTCCGGAATGCCTGAAACGAGCGAAATTACTTTTGTTTAGATTCCATTGCCAAATTTTATCGTTTAGGTGACCAAAAAACTGAGATTCGTTTGCTGTCCTGGAATTGGAATTTCAGTTTTGAAGTTAAACATGTTATATGTATGTTGTTTATGCTAAGTATATCAATCTATCTTTATATGTGTTAACGCTAAAAATTGAACGCTAACACCCGGTGTGTGGTAAAGTTGTGAAAGCACCACCCGTTGGTACGGGAACAGGATTTATACTGAAAATAGCAGAAAGCAGTAAAGGAACAACAGATTTATAGTGGTTCGGCCCGTAATTGAGCCTACGTCCACTTTATAGTCTTTTATTGCTGATCTTGTTACAATTTGGTACAATACACTCTGATTACAATTCACTTCGATCACTTGAACACTTCAGATTAGTAGCTCAAACTTTGACGGTAAGATTTGTCGAATCCATGTCGGATGTGAAGAATCTCGATCAAAGCTTGTTGTAGCATCTTCGATGTTCGGAGATCTTTAAGTCTTGAATGAGTTGAGAATTCGGCAGTGTAATGACGCTTCAGAAAACGATTGAAAAAAAGTCCTTTACTTGTTGGAGTTTGGGGGATATTTATAGGAATTGAATTCTGGATAGAAGTTTTCCCAAGTCTTAGGTCGCGTACGACCTAAGTTAGGTCGTAGGTCGCGAACGACCTAAGCTAAGTCGCAGTCCACTAACGACTTAAGAAGCAGGCTGATGAATTTGCAAGTGGTAAGTCACAGGCGAGTTAAGGAGGGTACTAGGTCGTTGGCGACTTATAGGAATGATTCAGTGCGAAACTTAACCCCAAAGTCTTAGGTCGCGTAAGACCTAAGTTAGGTCGTAGGTCGCGAGCGACTTAGGAAGTTAGCCTGATGTAGTTATTCTCGGTCTTCTCTGGATAAGGTGGCAAGTAGTAGGTCGTGTGCGACCTAATGGTAGGTCGTAGGTCGTGAGCGACCTAAGTAACAGTTGCTGAGATGTTAGGTCGCTAGGTCGCAGCTTTTCATAAGTCGCAGAAACCTTTAGTAGTTAGGTCGTGAAGTCTGGAGCCACTAGGTCGTGAAGCTTACTAGGTCGCTGACTCTCTTAGGTCGTAAAGAAGTTAGGTCATAGACTTTTAGGTCGTTAAGCATGTTAGGTCGCGAAGTCCCTTCAGTAGTTAGGTCGCGAAGTCCTTAGGTCGTGACATTCCTTAGGTCGCGACATTCTTTAGGTCGTGAGGTTCCTTAGGTCGCAACTCCTTTTAGGTCGCAGAGTCTTTAGGTCGCAGAGTCTTTAGGTCGTAGCGTTTTAGGTCGGTACTAAAATATGAGTTAACATTTGCCCCTCGAAGTGCAGGCCTATGCCATAGGTCGTGTGCATCGACTTAACCTTCTTAGGTCGTGAACGACCTAAAACTCGTGATAAATCGTATGCCTGCTCGCCTTCCTCCCTTAGTCTCATATAAATAAGTTAGGTCGCTCCTTCCTCCCCATCTTATTGCTCTGAAATTCCATTGCCCTTGAAAAATTTTCAATTTCTCGAAGGCGAATTCAATCCAGCCAATCATCGATTCATTCCCATCAGCATATTATGTAAGTGGATCAATCTCTACTCCTCCATAATCGCTGCTTGATCGTGAATCCTCATTTTCCGGTCTAGGTTTAATTTCATGCGCCATGCTTCATTTTTTGAATGGTGGTTTCGATCGATTTTTGATTGTTGTTTGATATGTTGTGGTGATTCATGATCGCATGGAAATTTTCACAATGGATCGGTGGGATTCGCAATCGATTTGCTGGTCGATTTGGTGGCATGTGGAGATGGAACAAAGAGGATGACGAATTCTTTTATAATGGCGGTATTGGGTTATCGGATCCAGTAAGGTGTTGCGTGGAGAGGAAGTCAGCGACCTACTGGATTTGGGCGACCTGAAAGTTAGGTCGTGCTGGGATTCTTGGCGACCTAAGCCTTGCGATCTAAGAACATCTGCGACTTAAACGAAACCGAACAACCCTTTTTTGCGACCTAAAGAGTTTTCGACCTATGATAAGTCGTGTGCGAACTAGGACTTGAACCAAACCTGTACTGCCTTGAAGATGCTTCGACCTATGATAGGTCGCTAAACGACTTAGGACTTAGAGAAATTTGACCAGAAGTTGACTGAGCTTTCAAATGTGAACTGTGTTGTATTTCTTTTCAAATTGTCTTGACTTTAATGCTAATAACCTGTTTAAAAACAACATTTGCAGAAAAACGGGACAAATATACTGCCATTGACTGCCCACATCGCATGACAGATTAGATGATAATGAATAATTAACTTAAATGAATTCTGCGGATAAAATGCTGTGAAATGACAAATTGTATTGAAACAAAGCTGAAATAATCAACCTAAGTTGACTTGTTTGCGTCAACACAACATTGTATTTGAACTTGAAATAACAAGCCTCGAAATTTTATAATCGACAAATGTCAACTATCTCAATTTCAATTATGCTTGCTTGTTATCATTATAGTTCTGCACAACACTTCACACTTTTTAGGAAACGTGCACCTTCATATTTAAATATCCAGTTGATTGTGTAGAATGACATCTCAACTAGAAGATTCAGGACCAGTCGGAGAAGCTTTCCCGATAGCCAACCCATTGATCGATCCTCCGGAGAGAACTCCGACTACTCTGAGCCACAAAATTTTTAGACAACTATGTATCCAATTCGGTATTGCCGAATCAGATGCTATACTCCCTGGAGCAAGCGACACAGCTGACAGTCCACCCCTCGGTTTTGTCGCAGTGAATCGCCAGATTTGTTTAAGCGGAGCTATTCCGCCTTTCAACGAATTTCTTCGTTAACTCTTTCTTCGATTAGCTATCTCGCCCTTCCAGATACACCCCAACGGTTACGCTGTTCTGATGGGGTTATGTACTCTGTTTAGGAGGACGCTTGACCGTCTCCCGAGCTTTGACGAAATTTGCTACTTATGCACTTTTTCAAAGAACAAAGACCATCCTTCAATCGTGCTCGTAAGAGGTGCCAGAAACCGGAAATTGATTTTGGATTTGCCCGAAAGCGCTCACGGATTTCTGAGTCAATTTTTCTTTGTCCGATGTCCTCCAGGATTCTACACTGTCTGGAGAGTCGGAAGTAAGATTGTCTTTTGCCGTTTATCTCATGAGTTTTTCAAACCCGAATTATCAAATGCTTAACTTCATTCTTTTTCTTCTTCCAGCACTTCCTCCTCCGCTCAGAAATCCCAGCCTCAAGTCAATCCTTGAAACCTTAAATGTTGTGGCGGCGGAAGAAAGAAGAGCCAAATTTTTGTTGAAAGACGAATTTTTGCATCAGTATGGACTTTTACACTCTTCCCGATCTACCCAGCCTTATGAAGTCCCTAATTCTCCAGTAAAAACATTGGATGCCCCAGTCCATGCTGAAGAACTTTCACCGAAAGGACTTACCATTGAGACTTCATTAGTAAAGTGTTCTACTCCTACCGACATTGTGGGATCATCCAGCAAATTAGCACTTTCTCCCGTTATTGAAGAAGAAGAAACTTCTCCACATTTCGAGAAAGTTGGTGATAAAGGAGTTGAGAAAGAAAGCCACACAAAACACGATGGTGACGATACCTTTGATGGGTTGAGTGATCTGATGGTAACCTCCCAGGAGTTATTTAAGGATGACATTCCAAAAGCTATTTCCCCTGTTGTCGAGGCGACTTCTTCTCTACGAGTTTCGACACCTTCTACACCAGTTGTCGCCGTTCCCACATTAAAGCGTGGTTCGTAGCTTGACGCACGTAGTTTGCACGCCGCACACACTTAGGATTTTTCAGCACTTATACGCACTTATCCTTTTTTTCTGGAAATTTCTAAACTTCATCTCTTTTCCATTTTCAGATTCTCCGATAGGGCGCACTGGCTCATATTACGACAAATTTCAGCGCTATGGAGGTTGCGGAGCTTATGACTTTAGGCAATACCTCGATGCCCCGAGGGAAACAGATGAAGAAAGAGCTATTAGGAAAGCTCGAGAGAGGCGGGACTATGAACGTCAGCATGGGAGGAGGGATGAGCAGTACGACTCTTCTTACAGAGGCGACGACTCTCACAAGCGAAAGTCTTATGACGATAAGGGGAAGACTCATATTGTTGACGAATCAAGCAAGCGGTCCAAGCCTAGTGACGCGTCTGTAATTTTTGAGAAGTCCGATGCTCCCATCTCTCCTAATATTCCATCCGGCTCTCCTGCTTTAAAGAAATCTGACATCCAAGCGATCATCAGCAGACCTCAGTATCAGGTCAAAGATGCCCCTCCTATTCTTCAAAGTCGATTTCCGAATTGGTGCTTAAAAGGGGTGCGTTTTGACCTTGATTTTGTTCTGATCGATAAATCGGATATGCGTAGCCTTGATGCCGTCAAACTTAATATTGAAAGGGTGTCCGGATGGCAAAAGCTTGTCGATGAGCTGCAACGAGTCAATCGTGCGAACCTTGAAGCCATGCTGACCATGGAAAACGACAAGACGGAATGGGACAAAATTTGCAAACAGCATGATACCGAGATGACGAGCATTGCTGATGATAATGCGAGACTTGAGTCCGAGGTTAAAAAACTCAAGGAAGATCTCGCCGCTTCTTCCGCTTCGCAATCTCAGAAAGAAGAAGTATTTCAAAAACAAGTGCGGGATGCGCACGCTGCTCAGAGGGATGCTGAGATGAAATTTGAGGCTGAGCAGTTCGTCGTTGAAGAATACCGCAAAAATAACGCTCAGTTGCGGGAAACAGTTAACTCCCAGAACATGGAGATCGAATTGCTAAAGTCTCGACTTGCTAAAGCTGAGAAAGATCGTGATGAGGCTGTTGCTGGTAGAGTTGCAGCCGTTGCCGAAAAAGAAGCGGCTGAGCAATCGCATGAGGCAACGAAAGCTAATGTCAGCTCTACCTTATTTGACTTTTATTTACACACCGTTCTGGGTCGTGGGAGCCTATCCTTTCTGGGTCCTGAATACGAGATTACTCTGGCCGAGGTGTGGGAAGCCGCAGTTGATATGTTGGGCGGTGTCGGCTATGATGAGGCAGAGCTTGAGGCACGTTATCTTGACGATGAAACTCGTGCTGCTCTTGCTAAAGGGAAGGAGCAACTTGCTAAAGCGCGAGCTGAACCGGCGGGAGAAGAATATCCAAAGGAGGAAGCTCCTTTAACTGCCCCCGTTCATGCTTTAACTTCGGCCGATGTTAACATTATGGACTCCAGTTCCCATTCTTCACCTCCAGCTAAAGTTGCCAAAGAAACTGCTACTACTCCCACGGAGGATGAGGCCCCGGACGATGTTGATGCTGAGAAATTCGAGATTGATCTCGCGAAGCCAACTCTTCCAGGTAACTTTGGCGTCGACCCGGGTCCAATGAATCATTTATTCGATCTAACCGAGTTTGATGACCTTCTTACTTATTACTTAAGCTTTGATGAACCGATACCTTCTCTTTTCTCAGAGAATACCGATTTTAACTTCTTTTCTTCTGCAGCGGAGGCACCGAGCACTATACACTCTTCTCCTCTCCCAGCTATTCCTCCTCCAACTCTTCAAGTGACTCCTGCTTCTCAACCGGGTTCGCAGGAAGAGCAGATAGAAGCCCTTCGAGGCTTGGAGGATCCGCCCGCTTCACAAGAACAAAAGGCGGAGGATCTTGAGGATAGCGAGAAGACTCCGGAGCAGTCTCTTGATGATGACACTAAGCTTTCTGCTCTACTTGCTACTCCGGGAAATGAGTCTTCCTCGAAGAGGAAAGGGAAGCGTGTCATGAAGAAGATGAAGAAAAATATTTCCGTTGGAGAAGATGAGGCAGAAGAAGATCTAGCTGCACCCTCTCCTCCTTCTTCTCCGTCCCGTCCCCGCCGGATTCAAAAGCTAATCATCAAACCGGGCAAGGGCACTAAGGGTGGTAGGAAGAAGGAGTGATAATCTAGATTCTCCTTTTCTTATTTTTCTTTTTGCTTGTATCGACCGGAGATTGTGCGGGTACCGGTCCCTGCTTTTTTTTTGAGATCTGCACATGTAAAGAATTTTCACAGTATTGAATAAAATAATTCTTTTTCTTGCACGAATTCTTGTATATGTAAGATCTATTTCTCATTTTAGTGTAGAATAAGCGATTCTTTTTACTTGTACAAACTTTTTGTCTGTGTTTAAGAATGCATTTATTCCACATTTTTTTGCGTGATATTGTTATGTGCTTGTGGTATGTCGCTTGAACACTTCTTTCTATTGCTGTAGTTGTATCGTATGATATTGCCCCTATACCACAAGTACATTACAACATCTTTTTGCTTTGGCGAGACTTGTACTCTTTATTTTTTGGAGAATAACTATTTCCTCTTTGAGGAAACAATTATTCTACTTAAATGGAGTGTGTCTCATTTTTGGAGAAGTTTCCACGCTTCAACCTTTGGAGATGGTCACTTCATGTTTTTGAGAAGTGAATTCTCCTACACGGTAAAGTGGGCTTCTAAAGAGTATTTCACTTAACACTTCAATCTCCGGGGAAGAACTTTTCAAGATGAACAAGTAGGTCTTCCTTAAGAGCTGGAGTGTGCCTCTGAGGAGGGCTTTTTGGTATTTCTGAGGAGTAGCATTTGGACTCCGAAGAGTAGCATTATGATTTGTGAAGTAGCGTTGTGCCTCCGGAGAGGTCTTGTGCTTCCGAAGAAGTCTTATGCTTCCGAAGAAGTCTTGTGCCTCCGAAGAGGTCTTGTTTTTGTGCTTCCGAAGAAGTCTTGTGCCTCCGAAGAGGTCTCATGCCTCCGGAGAGGTCTTGTGTGCCTTGGGGAAGATCTTATGCCTCCGAAGAGGGCAGTATGTGCCTTTGGGGAAGGCTTGTGCCTCGTAAGAGGGCTTGTGGTGCCTCGGGAAAGGTCTTATGCCTCCGAAGAGGTCTTGTGCCTCCGAAGAGGTCTTGTGCGTCCGAAGAGGTCTTGTGCCTCCGAAGAGGTCTTGCCTTCGGTTGCCTGGAAGTTACTTTCTCACAGTTAAATGGATCCACAGGGCGGACACAAGTTATTTAATTGGATGTTCGTTTGCACAAACGATCGCAATTAGTTAACAAAGGCCTTGCCTCAGTAGTTCCACCAACCTTTTTGTTGAGAAGAGAGCTCCCATTTATTGGCGTGCCTCCGAAGAGGTCTTTATCCTCCGAAGAGTTGTGCCTCCGAAGAGGTCTTGTGCCTCCGAAGAGGGCTTGTGTTGATCAGCTCGCCCATGTTTCTTTGTTGTTTGCTCATTGATGATCCCCTATTATTGTTTCCGAGCCTACGCTCCTTTCCTTTGCAAGCAGTTTGCTTTATCCAATGAAGTGTACTTTACTATTGATTGATTTCATAGGACAGGCGCAAGTTATTCAATTAGATGTCTGTTTGTACAAACGATCGTAATTAGTTAACAAGCGTCTAGTTCTTTTTCCTTGGAAAAGTGTCCCTTCGGTGAAATCATCAACTTTTAATGTAAAGTTCATCTTATGTTGGATTTGAATTTGGAATTTTATATGGCTTGAAATCTGTTTATTAAGTGATTTACGGGGTTCACTTGGCATTGTGATGGGTAAGCTTTGTTTTAATGACCTGCAATAGTAAATCGATATTTTAGCAATACGTTTAGAGTATTTTTACATCGAAATAAAACAGGCAATTTAAAATATTAAAGAACACAAGATTTATAGTGGTTCGGCCAAGAACTGGGCCTACGTCCACTTTATAGCTCTTTCATTCATCATTACTGATTTTACAATGGTTTACAATACAAGATACATCCATAATCATTTTACAATTTCAAGCAAAGCTTTTTAAGTAAAGTATGGGCGCAAATGATTGCTGTTCCAGGCTCTTGGGATTGGATCTCCTTCGACAGTCGTGAGTTTGAATGTGCCATCAAGAAGTTTATTGCCTATGACATATGGCCCTTCCCAATTTGGTCCAAATACTCCGACTACTGTCATGATCATTTTCAAGACTAAGTCCCCGACTTCAAAACTTCATTGACGGACTTTAGAGTTGAAGTGCCTTGAAATTCTTTGCTGATGGGCCGCAACTCTGAGTCTGGCTTCTTCCCTTCTTTCATCAAGAAAGTCGAGTGCTTCGAGTTGCAGTTTCTCATTTCGGCTTGGTTGAAATGAACTCTCCTATGAGAAGGGACTTCTAGTTCTACCGGAATCATTGCTTCTGATCCGTATGCCAATGAGAATGGAGTGTGTCCAGTTGCAGTTTTATGAGTTGTTCTGTATGCCCATAGTGCTAGTGGTAGCTTATCAACCCATCCACCTTTTGCTTTTTCAAGCTGCTTTTCGATGGTTGACTTGATAATTTTGTTCACTCCTTCCACTTGCCTGCGGATGAGCCACTGCTGAGAAACTTTTTCGGATTTTGAATTGCTTGCAGAAGTCCTGGAACTCTTCGCTTTCAAATTGAGTAACGTTGTTTGTGATTATCTTCTGTGGCACACCATATCTGCAAATGATATTTTTCGTTACAAAATTTATCATCTTTTTAGAAGTAATAGTGGCCAAAGGTTCAGCTTCAGCCCATTTGGTGAAATAATCAACAGGAACAATAGCATATTTGATTCCCGACTTGGCAATTGGTAAAGGTCCGATCAGATCTATCCCCCAAATGGCGAACGGCCATGGACTGACCATCTGTGTTATTTCAGTTGAAGGCGCTCTTGGGATTTTTGCAAATCTCTGGCATTTGTCACATTTTTTGGAGTAGATAGCAGCATCTCGATTAATATCAGGCCAGAAATACCCATACCGAAGAACTTTCTTGGCAAGTGTTTGACCGCCTGAATGATCCCCACATTCTCCTTCGTGTACCTCTGCTAAGATTGTCCTAGCTTCATCCTTGGTTACACATCGGAGTAATGGCATTGAGAATCCCCGCCTATATAACCGGCCGTCTTGAATTACATATCTTGATGCTTTTCTTAACAGCTTTTGGCGTTCTTTAGAATTTTCTGGCGGGGAGCCGTTGAGCAGATATTCTTTGATTGGGGTCATCCATGACTCTTGTTCTTGAGATACAGCCATGATCCAGTCGATATCCATTTCATCTGTGCTTGGAGCTGACAAAACTTTCACAGGAACTAATCCCAACAACTGAGCTTCTGCGGAGCTTAAATACTTTGCTAGAGAATCTGCCTTAATATTTTCCTCTCGAGGTATGTGGCTTATCGAATAATGATCGAAATCATTGAGAAGTTCAGAAGCCTTTGACAATAAGCGGGCAGATTTCCTCCTTTAGCTTGAAATTCCTTCTTGACTTGACACACAATAAGCTGAGAATCACTGAAGATTTGCAATGCTTTGATATTCAATTCCTTTGCAATCTTTAATCCAACAATTAGAGCTTCATATTCTGCTTCATTGTTTGTAGAAGGGAATTCCAGTCTTAATGTATAGCACAATGATCGTCCTTCGGGGGTTTCAAGCATAACCCCAGCTCCGGAATAGTAATCATTTCTTGAGCCATCAACATATAACTTCCATTTGGTTGGGATGTCAACTGTAATTTCTTCCTCTTTGTCACCCTTATCTGTATACTCTGCGATGAAATCCGCTAAGGCTTGCCCATTGATCGCTCTTCGGGGATGATAAGTGATATCATACTGGCTGAGTTCAATATTCCACTTTAAAAGACGGCCCGAAGTTTCAGGGCGAAATAGGACTTGCTTTAGGGGCTGGTCGGTGAGAACTTTGATAGGGTGAGCTTGAAAATACGGTCTCAGCTTTCTGGAAGCAATCAGTAAATAGTAGGCGAGCTTTTCTAACTTTGAATAATTCATTTCTGCCCCAGTGAGTCTTTTGCTGAAATAGTAGACCGGACGTTGAACTTTTGCATCCTCTAGTACCAGTGCTGCACTTAGGGCATGTGATGAAACTGCCAAGTATATGAAAAGGTCCTCGCCGTTGCTGGGCTTCGAAAGTATTGGAGGTTCTTCTATATGACGGATTAACTCATCGAAAGCTTTTTGGCATTCGGGTGTGTTGAGTCAAGATTTTTATAGAGTTTTGATTTCTGACAAAGGGATAAGCCGTGATCGACAAAAAGAAGTTATTCATTGTTTTAAAGAGACACAAAGAGCTCCATACATTAGAGGTTGATTATTTGGTATGTTAGTAGTGTTATTTATGTTAAAATCTATCCTCAAATAATCTCATACCTTCAATCTTTGAATACAAATGTATATATGTATGAGTGCACATTAACTGTGCAGTCTGGGCTAAACCGGTCGACCAGGTTTAAAACAAGGCGGTCGACCGTTTTTGTCCAGAATGCACAGATAACGTGCACAAGTGTACATAACGTATATATATTCAAATTCCTGTCTACCGGCCATTTTTGACCTGTCGACCGTTTTCAAACAGAAAGCAACCTTTCGTACAGACACTTCCTTTTCTTCAACGGTTGCTTCTCTTTCTCTTCACCAATGATCATGACCTTTGTTTGTATCTTTTCACAAAGGGTTACAACTGTTTATTTCTTATATAAACATCATGAAATCATTATTCCAGATAAGGATAACCAATTCTATTATTCTAATCTATATTCTATTGATCTCTGTCTTGATCTCTCAAACATTTCAATTGCTTATTGAATCATTGAAATTATTTCATATCTTTTGATTTAATAAGTAATATACTTCCTTCAATCTTCACAAACATCATTCACATACTTTGAGGATAAGATTATAGGAAGGGTGTACTACAAGTGACAAATCAGTGTTATCAAGAGCACAAGTTGTCAACGACAATTGTATTTGTTTTTGTTGAAGTCCTCAGTGTTATAAGAGGCACGAAATCCCGTTCGGCTGTTCGGGTATTGTAAACCTGTTCCTCCGGGTGAAGCGAGGTAGTTGGTTGTGAAAATCCAGATAGGAGTCTGGGACTGGACGTAGGACGGGAGGTCCGAACCAGTATAAAAATCCCTGGTGTGATTTTACTGTTTACTGCATTTACTATTCTATATCTGTGAATTGCTATATAGTTAGTTTATTGAATATTTACTTATATAGCAATTGTAAATAACATTCCGCATATATTAGTCCATATTACACGATCCGTAATCAGTGTGCACAAGCGTACACACTTTCATTTGGTATCAGAGCATACTCTCTTTCATTTGGTATCAGAGCATACACACTTTCATTTGGTATCAGAGCAAGGTTATCATATAACCGTAACACCGTTATTTGATATATTCTTGTAATATGGCAAATAACGCAAGTACTAGCTCTAGCACTTACACGGAAGGTCAATCAACACAAAGACCTCCATTCTTTAATGGTCTCAACTATAGCTATTGGGCTACACGTATGTCATTTTTCATGCAATCAAATAGCTATGATGCTTGGAATGCTACTCAAAAAGAAATAGTAAATCCAACAACTGAATATTCAGAATGGACAACGGCTGAGAAAACAGCAGCAGCTGTAAATGCAAAGGCAATAAATATGTTGTTTTGTGCATTAGACCAAAATGAATATAACCGTGTTAGTATCTGCACTACTGCATATCAAATTTGGCAAACGCTGAAAACCACTCATGAAGGTACTAACAAGGTTAAACAAGCCAAAATAGCCATGCTGAAGAGTCAGTTTCAAAATTTCAAAATGAAACCGAATGAGACAATCAATGATATGTATTCAAGATTTCAAACTATTCATCATGCACTTATCGGATTAGGGCAAAAATATTCAGATTTTGATGTTGTTTCAACAGTCCTACATTCTCTGACTAGTGAATGGGAAGGAAAAGTATTAGCAATTGAAGAAGCTAATGACCTTTCCATCATGAAGCCAGATGAATTGATAGGAAATTTAATGTCCTATGAAGCAAATTTGCAGGCTAGAAAAGAACAGAAAGAAGAGAAGAAAAATGTAGCATTTCATGCTGAGAAAGATGAAAATGAATCAGATTCTGAAGATGAAGATTTGGCATTCATTGCAAAAGGATTCAAAAAATTCCTAAAATATCGAAAAGCCAGTCGCTACAACAAAAGGAAACCTGGATCAAGCAAACCATCTTCATCAACTATAGACTGTTTCAACTGTCACAAAAAGGGGCACATGCAGAAGGATTGTCCAGAACAGAAGAAAAAGTCAGAAAATGATAAATTCAAACATAAGAAGGACAAGTCAAAGAAACGAGCCTTCTCAGTAACATGGGATGATTCAGACTCATCCTCATCTGAAAGTGAAAGTGATCAGGAAAATGAACAAGCTAATGTTTGTTTTATGGCAACAGAAGATGAGGTACAAATTCCTACATTTGATGAATTACTTGATATAAATTCTGAGTTGATAGTCAAATATAAAGACATAAAACGTCAATTAAAAGTAGCCAAAGCAGATTTGAGTAGAGCAGAGTTTGAACGAGATATGTTAAAAGACGAGAAGAAAATATTAGAAGAAGAACTTGAAAAACTTCAAGAATCATCATCTAATGTTGACTCTCAATTATCTCTTTTGAGTCAAGAAATTGAAACTCAAAAAGAGAAAAATGATGCTCTCGCTACTGAAAATCATGAGCTTAAGGCAAAAGTCAAAAATCTGGACCTAGAAAAGGCGAGCTTACAAACTAAGTTAGATGACATAACTCAAAATGTTTCTAACTTTAACAAAGGTCGAGAAAATTTGACAAAAATCATTGAAAGTTCACAATCTGTTTCAAATAAACAAGGTTTGGGATATAGGAAACCAGAAACCAAGAAACATCTTGGTAATGGAAGGAAAAAGAAAGTACAAAAGACTGGAGCTAAGAAAAATCTTAGTTTATTATATTCCAAACCAAAACCAGTTGTGAAATTTCAGAAGAAAAATGTCAAGACTATCAAAATATGGGTTCCTAAAACAAATAACAATTTGATTAGGAATAAATATATTCAGAATTTCATGAATACTGTACATCTTAATACTAATTATA
The DNA here is from genome assembly GCA_030737815.1 of Allium fistulosum. Lineage (NCBI taxonomy): Eukaryota > Viridiplantae > Streptophyta > Magnoliopsida > Asparagales > Amaryllidaceae > Allium > Allium fistulosum. The sequence continues at coordinate 411,784,701 of CM060907.1, read as the reverse complement.
TATATAAAGGGGATACCGGACCCGTATGGGTTTGGATTCCTAAGATCTAACTCTTAGGACCCTATAAAAAGTGGGTACCATGGTCTTAATTATATTTTTTGCAGGTACCACCTAAGAAAAGAGGAAAATGGATATTCTGGTTAATATATTCCTATATTATTCCATTATCTATTACTCCTTTTTGTCGATGACAAAGGGGGAGAAACTAACAATTATTTGCAGGAATATATATATATATATAAAGAATACAGACAAAATCTCAGGGAGATCACATATTCAGGGGGAGATTCAGAACTTCAGATATATGTTGTCATCAATCAAAAAGGGGGAGAATGTTGAGTCAAGATTTTTATAGAGTTTTGATTTCTGACAAAGGGATAAGCCGTGATCGACAAAAAGAAGTTATTCATTGTTTTAAAGAGACACAAAGAGCTCCATACATTAGAGGTTGATTATTTGGTATGTTAGTAGTGTTATTTATGTTAAAATCTATCCTCAAATAATCTCATACCTTCAATCTTTGAATACAAATGTATATATGTATGAGTGCACATTAACTGTGCAGTCTGGGCTAAACCGGTCGACCAGGTTTAAAACAAGGCGGTCGACCGTTTTTGTCCAGAATGCACAGATAACGTGCACAAGTGTACATAACGTATATATATTCAAATTCCTGTCTACCGGCCATTTTTGACCTGTCGACCGTTTTCAAACAGAAAGCAACCTTTCGTACAGACACTTCCTTTTCTTCAACGGTTGCTTCTCTTTCTCTTCACCAATGATCATGACCTTTGTTTGTATCTTTTCACAAAGGGTTACAACTGTTTATTTCTTATATAAACATCATGAAATCATTATTCCAGATAAGGATAACCAATTCTATTATTCTAATCTATATTCTATTGATCTCTGTCTTGATCTCTCAAACATTTCAATTGCTTATTGAATCATTGAAATTATTTCATATCTTTTGATTTAATAAGTAATATACTTCCTTCAATCTTCACAAACATCATTCACATACTTTGAGGATAAGATTATAGGAAGGGTGTACTACAAGTGACAAATCAGTGTTATCAAGAGCACAAGTTGTCAACGACAATTGTATTTGTTTTTGTTGAAGTCCTCAGTGTTATAAGAGGCACGAAATCCCGTTCGGCTGTTCGGGTATTGTAAACCTGTTCCTCCGGGTGAAGCGAGGTAGTTGGTTGTGAAAATCCAGATAGGAGTCTGGGACTGGACGTAGGACGGGAGGTCCGAACCAGTATAAAAATCCCTGGTGTGATTTTACTGTTTACTGCATTTACTATTCTATATCTGTGAATTGCTATATAGTTAGTTTATTGAATATTTACTTATATAGCAATTGTAAATAACATTCCGCATATATTAGTCCATATTACACGATCCGTAATCAGTGTGCACAAGCGTACACACTTTCATTTGGTATCAGAGCATACTCTCTTTCATTTGGTATCAGAGCATACACACTTTCAGGGTGTCCATTCGAAGTTTTTCTTTCCTTTCTTTAAAGCATCAAAGAAGGGGATGCATTTTTCAGTAGCTTTGGAAATGAATCGACTTAAGGCAGCAACTTTTCCATTTAGACTTTGCAGTTCCTTCTTTGTTCTAGTGGCTTTGACTTCTCGTAGAGCAGTAATTTGAGCAGGATTGGCTTCAATGCCCCTAGCGCTTACAATAAAGCCCAAGAATTTCCCGGACTCTACTCCGAATGAACATTTCAAAGGGTTGAGCTTCATTCCGTATTTTCGGAGGATTTCGAACATCTCTGCTAAGTGGTCCATATGGTCAACTGCTTTCTTCGATTTTACTAACATATCATCAACATAGACCTCCATTGTCTTACCAAGTTGCGATTTGAACATTGCGTTAACAAGCCTTTGATATGTTGCCCCTGCATTCTTCAATACAAAGGGCATTACTTTGTAGCAGTAAAGACCAACATCTGTGACGAAGCTCGTATCCTCCTGGTCCGACTTGTGCATCATTATCTGGTTATACCTGGAGTAGGCATCCATAAAAGATAACAATTCGTGCCCGGCTGTTCCATCTACCAGCTGATCAATCCTTGGTAACGGGAAGCAGTCTTTGGGACAGGCTTTGTTTAAATCTTAGAAATCAATGCACACTCTCCATTTTCCATTTGCCTTTTTAACCAGCACAGGATTTGAAACCCAGTTTGGATATGTGGACTCCTTGATGAAATGATTTTCCATGAGTCGGTCTACCTCTTCCTTTAGCGCTGCTGACCTTTTTGGACCTTGGGTTCTTCTCTTCTGTTTCACAGGTGTGTACTTTGGATCAATATTCAGAGCATGTACAGCAATCTCTGGAGATATTCCACACATATCAGCGTGACTCCAAGCGAATACGTCCAAATTTGCTTTCAAAAATGATATTAGCATATTTTGGACTGCCATACTAAGTTGTGAACCCACATTTAGCACTTTGTTCGAGTCCTTAAGATTAACAGGTATTGTGTAACGACCCGTAAATTTCAACTGTTTTAATAACGTAATTAGTTGAAATTTTGTGAAATTTTAAACGATAAAATTTTGAAATAAAAATTTAATATTTGGAATACGTCTAGTTAAACATAGGGACCGGTAAATTTTCGTCCGAAAATATGAAAGTTTATTTCGTGCGTAAATTCACTTCAATTTAATCAGTTAAAAAGCGATGAAAATAAAATGTTTTCGGAACCTAAATATTTTTACATAGAAAAATTCTAAAACATCTTCTGAGCAAGATGTCAATTTGTCGTTTTTCCAAATTCGGACATCTTTGGCTCCGTCGATCTTATTTTTCAGCGTTTTTCTTGCATTTTCCGCTATTAGAAAATTCGAATTTTTATAACTCAATCATACCACCGACATCTGTATACCGTTTTGATCGCCTCATCGTGCTGATATCTACGGTATACTCAATTGTGAATTTTGAAGTCCGATACGCGTTGAAATCCGTGAAAACGGATAACCGTATCGGTTACGAAATTTAAATCTTTTGTTCTACTGCATCCATTCAACTATCCTCAGCACAGTCTAATAACCACTGGCTTTACATATTTTCCTGAATTCATGCTTCATCATTTCTATTCCAGGCTGTTCACTTTCTTTCTTTGGTTCTTGCGTACTTCTAAAAAGAAGTTTACATTTAAAAGCCTTTATTACGTTGCATGCTATTATGGAGCCTTCTTGACTTCCTTTGCATATTCATTTTTGCTTCAATCTGCCTATTCCTTACTCTCATTTTGTTCTTTGGATTAAAATAAAAAAATAAAAAAAAAGAAATAAATGCGGAAGCTAGAAAAATAGAAGCGAGCCAAGCTTCCAGCCTCTACCCACGCAACCCGTGCTCCCTCCACCAACGTACCCTCCTCCAACCGAAGTCCACCTCCGCCAGATCCCCAAGCCAACCTCACACGCAACTCAACTTCTCCTTCAAGCTTTGCCCTCTCGTATCCCGGATCCTTCACTAGAAACCGTGCCACCCAAATTTCTGAGCCTCCAACCCACGCACCTACCCCTTTGCCACAACCACCTCTGCCACTTAAACGTCCCATGCCGAGCCTACCCTCCTCGCATGCGTTCCACCTTCCCAACCGAGAACCCCACCATTTCCCTGCATTGTCTACCACCATTCTCCCATTCCTCCTCAACGATTTGCCATCCGAGCGCCTACATGCCGTTCATCTCCTCTATCGCATCCTCCTCCCTGACCACCAACCTCGGCCTTAACTCCATGTGACAGGGACCACCCATCAAAGCCGTGTTCATCATCCCGAGCCCCTTCATTTGCCACGTCATCTCAAACTCTTCCATCTTGCCCAGCCGAGGACTTCTCTGTGATGGGTGAACTTTCAAACTTCTTGTAATGACTACTATATGTTTTCTAGATTTTCGTATATGAGTTTATAAATTTAATTCTCGGTTAGTTTATGTAAATACTTTTATGTGAGTCTACATATTTCTATTACAAGTACATGAGTTATGTCATGTGTGTGTGTACATATCTATATAGTATATAGGCTTGGTGAAATGACTTCTTTGCTTTTGATCTGTTGGCTACGTATGGAGTTATAAAAGTTGTACATATATCATTATATAGTATATATACTATTTTATTAAGTTTAAAATGTACGCATGTAGTACCTTGTATGTATGAACTTTTATGCATATAAATATCTATGACAAAAGTTTTTCAGATACCTGAATTGTTATGTGTTATAAAGTCCTTGTTTCTATGTTCTAAATTGTTTACTAATGTTGTACGTGTAGTTATATACAAGTAGGATATTTTGTTCATATAGTATATGTTAAATTTCAAATATATGTGAGCTTATATATATTTATACACATTTGTTTATATATTAGTATAAATATATATTGTTGATTCCAAGTATATATATGAAAATGTGAAGTGTTGCTTTACAGCTAGTTCGGGTTCAGGGTATAAATTGTATATGTAAAAAAATAAATTGTTCTGAAATATATATTATTTTAACTATGAGTTTAAAATTTTATATTAATGAATATATATATATATATGGTACAAGCTATATTACTTCATATTATGTATAGGTATGGGTTGTAAATATAATATGTAAGCTTTGTTTTTCGAGATAGCTACCTGCAACATTGTATATAGTTATGACAGTTCATACATTTTACAACGCATAAAGTTTACAAAGTATAAAGTCTATATATGTGGTATTTGAGATGTTGCAGTGAACATACATTATTTATGTAAGTAATTTGTTGTTTAATAAGTATATTTATATATATGTATCTATTTTGAAGGATATATGGTATATGTATGTTTTGATTTCTTATATATATGTTTGAAAATACATTTATATGGTTTAGATTTAAAATGTATTTGAATTTAGAATATGATTTCTTTTATATGTAATTAATTATATATGGTTATATATACGTTCACTTATACCACTTGTCATCATCGATCGGTTCTAATTTGATTTCGTTAATCCCATCTATCAGCTTGATCGTCGATTCGTGCCAAGTCTTGCTTTGTTTGGGGATTCGTACCTGGACTTCGTAACTCAATTTCTTCATCAAAACCCACCCAGCCATGAAAGGTGAGCACTCACTCACGATTAACGTTCTTTTATTTATTAAATTTGATTTAAATTGAAACGACAATTGAAATATGCTGCTGTTAGTTATTTACACTGTTATTACCTGTATCAGTTCACATGTGACATCTAACACCATTATCTGTTAATTATTTATGCGATGATAATACAGTTTGGCTGTTAATTGATTGATTGTTGATGTTTATATTGGACGTTAAATTGTTAGTGTTAAATGATAAATAGTATGCAAAATTGAAATGGATATAGGATAGTTAACAATTTTAAAACTGATTTATATGTTAAATTTGATTAGTTGAATATGATCCCTTTTAATTGTTAAATTAATTGACATGTAGAATAGTGATAATTACACTTTGAACCATCGACGTATATTGGATTAATTGTTGTAGTATAAAATTGTAATTGAATGACAAGTGAAAAACCGTATAAATAATTAGTGGAATAATCTTTAATCTACATGAAATGATAGTGTAGATTCTAGAAATAATTATATTAATTCGTACAAATAACAATGCGAATTAATACGGTTATTTCGGGATTATTTGAATTGATTATTAGATTGTTATTGATTATTGTTATTGCTTGTTTATTTACTTTGACACCATCCCAGTTATCACACTGCAAGTTCCCTTTGTTATGCTTTGATTTTTTGAATTGAATTGGAATCGGGTTGAAATGATAAATACCCAAATTGAACTTTGACCTTGGATATAGAGAATTAAATAAAACCTGATTGGTCAAATAATTTGATTTAACAATAAAATGAAGATTTTATTTGAATAAACAATATGGTTTTGAAATGAAGTTGAAATTTGAATTTTTAATGAAAGGAAAATGTTAATATTTAAAAAAATCTAAAACAAAATATTAAAAATGAAATTGATGAAAGAATGTTGTTAATTTGAGAAACGATTGAATTAAGTTTGAAATGATTTAATAATTAAGTTTGAATTTATGATTAAGTTTGAAGGTATTAAACTTTGAAATTATTTAATAATTAAGTTTGAATTATTTAATAATTAAATAAGGTTGAATTATTTAATGATGAAATTGAATTGAATTCTTTAATAAGTAAAATTGAACTTTTGAATAAGTAAATTTTTACTTCGTAAATAATTGAAATTGAGTTTCTTTATTAATTAAGTTTTGGAACATTATTTAAGTAAGTAAATAAGTGAGATTTAATTTCTTTAACAAGAATTAAAATATGATTTATTGAAATTAATGTAAGACTTGAAATTTAAAGAATTTGGTTTGATGAATATAATTTAATTAAATTTGTAAGTTTTGATAAAAGGAAGTTGAATTTAAATAATGGATTTAATGAATTGGAAATTTATTAGAAATTGTTTTGAATGGCGAATTTACTTAATGAATAATTGAATGAAATAGACAAATGAATTTAAATTGATTTGAATGTTAAATTAAATCATTTTAATTGATTTCGAAATGAAACTTATATACGAATTTAAATGAATACTGGAATGGTTTGAATAAAGATTGAAATTGAATTATAAGATTTTGAAATGATAATTTGGAAGTTTTGAAACGTAAATTATGGAAATTGGTTTAGAAAGACAAACGAAATGTTGATTTATAAACTCTGATTGAAATTGAAATTGATTTGGTTTTGAAATAAATAAACGACCAATCGGTGAAATAATTTTGGAAGTTATTAAAGAGACCGGAATCGGTTATGGATATACTCTCTATCTAAACCGGAAACCACTTTAATAACTATACGCGGAGTGATGATCCAGAATGAAGTGGTTGGAATGATGTACGTGTTGACTGAAGAAAGAGAACGATAATGGATAGCCTTGACACTTGTGTCAAATTGGAAATGACTAAAACAGGAGCCGTGCCGGGCCAATGGAGGATTAGCTACATCAAGTGAACACACTTCTTCGAATTACTCATTACTTGTTGTCGATTGGTGCACCCTTGATTTTGGGAGTTTTGTTTCACGGTGTTGCGGGCGCTGCGGCGTTGCGTTCTCACCAGTCCGGATCAGGCAAACGGTAGTATCACTACCTTGGGTATTGCCTCATGTGCCTTCTCATACTTGTATTCTCTATTCGCGACCACTACGAATTTGTTTTGTACCTTTAGTATATGGATTGCCCTCTGGTGACTTCCTGTTTTGGGGAAACTACGGTCTTGTATATGCTCTTGGGAATAAAAATGTGTTAAGGGGGATAATGGTAACGCCTTAACACTATTTTGATATCTTATTATTACTGATAGACATTATCTACTTAGCGTACATTACTACCTAGTAGATAGTTTAACGGATCTTTAAAGGATGGTTATTCCAAACATCCTTTGAGTTACTTGTATTTCAATTGCTATTTCACTTGAGTTGGATTTATTAATATAAGAATGTTAATCCTGACTCGAGTGTCTTGTGTTTTTGCTTTACGCTCGGGTCAGACTGAGTGTACCAGTATTCGAGACTCACCTTTGAAGTTGGAGCCTTGCTTGAAGATCCAGCCATCTATTCTGCTTTCAGTATTCGATGATTCCAGTGATGTATTCTGATTTGTATCTGATGTATCGTATTACTCTTCCGTTGTATCTGGTTTAACTCTGATGTATCTTTTACATTTATATAGTAGCTTCATGAACTACTATCTCTTTTATTTCCGCTGCATTTATTACTCTGTGTCTGTGATCTGTGATTATTTATTGTATATGTTCAGTTTTGCCAAATTTAAATTAACAACGCGGTATTTTGAGCAATTCAATTCCGGCATGAGTGTCTACCTATACACTTATAATGGATGCGAATGGTCCAAAATATCGGGTCGTTACATATTGGTACCGTTACTTCCATCGGCACCACTCGATTTTCCTCTACATTGGCTTTTCTGGGGTCCATTTCTCTCCTCGCACCACTATGCTCGCTAGTGCAGGGACCGCCCTGTATTTGCTACAAGGTTGGGCTTTTGATGCGGAGGGGAGCTGCCGCATCTTTTCCCATTTCTCTCTTCCTGGCCTCTCGAAGCTCTATAAGATAACATTCACGTCCAGCATTTTGATCTCCTTTGATAACACCAACACCATTGTCTGTAGGAAATTTCATAGTTAGGCACCACGGGGCCAAAATGGCTTTGAATGCAGCTAGAGTTGGCCGGCCTAGGAAGGCATTATAGGCAGAAAATCCATCCAGAATTACAAAAGTTTGTTTCCGAACTACCCTTTTCTGCCCCTCTCCAAGTTCAACAAACAAGTCGACGGTTCCGATTGGTTGTTGCGGTTCCCCAGTGAACCCAACAATCTTTTGTGATGAAGCCTGAACGTCATTCATCGGAAACTTCATTTGATCAAATGTTTTCTTGAAGAGTATGTTGCAGGAAGCACCGCAATCAATGAGCACTCGTCTAACAATAGCTGGCCCGATCCCAGCAGAAATGACCAGGGGATCTATGGTTGGAGCTTCAATACCCATAGAATCCCTAGCCTTGAACATAATATCATTATTAGAAATTTTCTGCTGCTTCAGGGGTGCAGCGTCTTCTATAGCAAAGACATCCTCTTCCGCCGGGGTGTATTTAAAAGCGCGGGCATATCGTTCCATTTCACCCCAGCTTCTACCCGCTGGGTGTGGGCCTCCTGTAATCACGTTGATAACAGGCCTTTCGGATTCATGTGCGGGAGCGCCCTTACCCGAGCCAGATGGATGAGTGGGAAGCTGCTGCCCCTGAGTGGACGAGTTTGGGTCATTTCTAGTCTTTTTTACATACTATTGCAGCTTGTTTTCCCTTAATAACTCTTCAATTAAGCTTTTCAAGTGAAGGCATTCGTTGGTATCATGACCGGGTTGGTTGTGAAAGCTGCAGAATTTTCCATTTCGCATAGCACCTTTTCCCGGTTTTATCTTAGCAGGTTTGGTATAATCCACATCATCCTTGGTGGCAAAGAAGATGTTTTCAGGAGTGTCAGTTAATGGAGTGAAATCTGAGGGCTTGAAGAAGCGAGGTTTCTTTAGATCTTTTTGTTTCTTCCCATCATTATTTTCCCTTTTCTGACCTCCAGAATCTTTCTTAGCTGAAGTGGCAATGTTGTTCTCTACTCTTGTCGCCACCACTTTCATTGGTGATGGAAGATTCTCCAAGCGTATGAACTCATCAGCTTTCTTATAGAATTTCTCGAGCGAATTCGGTTCTTTCATTTTCAGCCACTTCCCAAATTTGCTTGACTTATCGATTGCTCACATTAGATAAGTCAAAACCATTCGTGGTTCTGCATTGTCAACTTCAGCAAGAGCTATATTAAAACGATTCAGGAATGACTTAATAGGCTCTCCAGGATTCTGCTCAATACTAGACAATGACATCATGTCCTTCGCCTTTGAGGCGTACAGCCTGAATTGCTCTTTGAACTTTCGGGTCAGATCGGAAAACCGATCCACAGATCGAACAGGAAGCTTGGTAAACCAAAGAAGTGCTACTCCTTCCAAATATACCGGGAAATACCGACACTTAATCTTATCAGTTGCCCTTGCGCCGGTCATGTGCCAGTCATATTTATACAAGAATTGATTTGGGTCGCTTGTTCCCCTATAAGCAGGAATGGTGGGGGGAACAAATTTTCTGGGAAACTCAGCTTTCAGAATCCTCTCAGTAAATGGAGTTTTACTCGGTGTGAATCCCCATTCGCTCTCATCTTCATCTCTCTGCATGCTTTCTTTCATTATTTGCCGAATCATGCCGGAAAGATATTCCTTATTATTTAGTGACTTTGCAGAGTAGACTTCGGCCATTTTCTCGGAAGTTTGTCCAGGTAGATGTTCACGGAAAACTGGCGATGGCCTAGATCCTTCAGCCTGGAGAGGTACCCCTTCAGCGGCACCTGATCCCCCTTGAGGAATATGTCTTCCTTCGGAGTTGCGAAGAGTATCAGCAATGTTTTCTTCATTATTAACTGGTCTTTGACTTGCCCCGAGCAAAGCATTTAACTTCTCCATCATTAGAGTATTCTGAGTTTCAATCTGTTGATACAACCCAGAAACAACAGTATCTAACTCTTCTCGCATAACCCCGACGCCTAGAGCTGCCTGACTTGGAGAAAGTGAAGTGGCAGTATTCTCGTGAGCATCTTCAAATCTGACAGACTTACGTTTCCTTCTAGGAGCCATTATATCCAACAGACTTCTGGTTTTGAAAGAGACTTTCTCAATAACCAGTTTTGGAGCAATGATGGCAATCTTCCTGAGTTGGGTTCTCAGTGAAAGCACCAAAATGTTAACGCTAAAAATTGAACGCTAACACCCGGTGTGTGGTAAAGTTGTGAAAGCACCACCCGTTGGTACGGGAACAGGATTTATACTGAAAATAGCAGAAAGCAGTAAAGGAACAACAGATTTATAGTGGTTCGGCCCGTAATTGAGCCTACGTCCACTTTATAGTCTTTTATTGCTGGTCTTGTTACAATTTGGTACAATACACTCTGATTACAATTCACTTCGATCACTTGAACACTTCAGATTAGTAGCTCAAACTTTGACGGTAAGATTTGTCGAATCCATGTCGGATGTGAAGAATCTCGATCAAAGCTTGTTGTAGCATCTTCGATGTTCGGAGATCTTTGAGTCTTGAATGAGTTGAGAATTCGGCAGAGTAATGACGCTTCAGAAAACGATTGACAAAAAGTCCTTTACTTGTTGGAGTTTGGGGGGTATTTATAGGAATTGAATTCTGGACAGAAGTTTTCCCAAGTCTTAGGTCGCGTACGACCTAAGTTAGGTCGTAGGTCGCGAACGACCTAAGCTAAGTCGCAGTCCACTAACGACGTAAGAAGCAGGCTGATGAATTTGCAAGTGGTAAGTCACAGGCGAGTTAAGGAGGGTACTAGGTCGTTGGTGACTTATAGGAATGATTCAGTGCGAAACTTAACCCCAAAGTCTTAGGTCGCGTACGACCTAAGTTAGGTCGTAGGTCGCGAGCGACTTAGGAAGTTAGCCTGATGTAGTTATTCTCGGTCTTCTCTGGATAAGGTGGCAAGTAGTAGGTCGTGTGCGACCTAATGGTAGGTCGTAGGTCGTGAGCGACCTAAGGAACAGTTGCTGAGATGTTAGGTCGCTAGGTCGCAGCTTTTCATAAGTCGCAGAAACCTTTAGTAGTTAGGTCGTGAAGTTTAGAGCCACTAGGTCGTGAAGCTTACTAGGTCGCTGACTCTGTTAGGTCGTAGAGAAGTTAGGTCGTAGACTTTTAGGTCGTTAAGCATGTTAGGTCGCGAAGTCCCTTCAGCAGTTAGGTCGCGAAGTCCTTAGGTCGTGACATTCCTTACGTCGCGACATTCTTTAGGTCGTGAGGTTCCTTAGGTCGCAACTCCTTTTAGGTCGTAGAGTCTTTAGGTCGCAGCATTTTAGGTCGGTACTAAAATATGAGTTAACAATATGCATGGTTCTAACTTGGTTATTGAGCATTTTAGTAGGTAGCAAAGGGGTTGCGCTTTGCTTGTGGAGCTCGCTTCTACGCTAAATGCAAAATGTAAGTTAAAATGCTAATAAACGCTTAATAAAAGGTACGTTCTCGGATTACGGTTTATGTTGTGGTATATTATTGTGTTCCCCATGTTTTGGGATGCCTCATTCTTGTAATGAGATGTATATCATGCAATTATTACCACTGTGAAATTTTTCGGTCCTAGCCGCGCAAAGGAGGTGCTGCCGAAATTTTTCAAAAATCCGGGAGTTAGAAAATTTTGAGATTTTAAAAATCCTATAACTAAATTTTGCAAATAAGTCGAATATTTTGAATGAATTATATCTAAATGATGGTTTCCCCTTCTCCGTTCCTTTTCGAGGATGAAAAGTTTTAAGTGGGGGAGAATGTAACGACCCGTATTTTTAACACTTTAAAAATACGAATTAAAATAAAAAATTTTGATAAAAATCCGAAGGAAATAAAATTTTGTGTTGATTAAATGTGAATTACAAGTTAAAATACAAAATTGAATTCTGAAATAACTTATTTATAAATTAAATATGGATGTTAACTTGTATTGAATGTAAATAATGAATTGAATTTGATTGTAAACCAAATTGGTTATGATTGTAAACAAAGAATAAATAAAATGGTAGATTTAATAGTGGAAGTTTATGTTATTGAAACTAATATAAATAAATGTAACTTAATATTACAGTTGATTGAAATCAGATAATAACTGAAACTGTAATTTTATAAAGATGTTAACTTATAATTGAACGTAAGTAAAGATTTAAATTTGAGTGTAACAAGTAATTGAAACAAATTGAATTTGATTGTAAACAACGAAATAAATAAAATGTTACATTTAATATTAAAGTTATAATATTGAAATCAACGTAAATGAATGTAATTTAATATTACTGTGAATTTAAATAAGATGATAGCTGAAGAAAATGAATGTAAACGAATTATAAACTATTGATAATAATGTATAAGTAAATGGTTGATTCAATAATGAAAGTGTAAATCGAAATAAAAGAATTCAATTGGAATTAAATAACTTGAATTTAAATTACAAAATAATTGAACGCTGAATCTAATGTAATCTTTTATACTGGATTTATAATGAAAAACTGCTTTGTAAAAGATTGTTAATTACTGTGAAATTAAAAATGAAATTTGTGAACAATTGAAATTTGATTTAAAAGTTAATAATTTAAAATTGGGAATTTTATATTGAAATTAAACAGTAGAAATAGCCATTTTTACAACAGTCTCGGATTTCGATGAAACCAGTTTCATCGAATCCGTAACGGTGAATTATAATAGTGTTTCAAGTTTCGTAGCTATCGGACTTATCGTTTGATCGTACGGACTCGAAACGCCTTGAAATTTATGCAATTGAAATCAATTGAAATCAATTAGGAAATTATTTTTTTAGCATAACTTCTTTATACGATGCAATTTGAACCCGAAACCTTTTCCATTGCGTTTAAAATATTTTAAAACATCTATTTTGATATATGGGTTGACGCAATTTCGTTCCGGAGTCAGAATGGGCTTTTTGGGCCACTTTGTCGTTAGCGCGTATATCTAATAGATCTGATCCATTCTTCTTTCCAACCTTTCCTTATAAATATCCTATTATAAACCCTAGCCTACTCCTATTTCTCATTTGTCTACACGTAAAATTTCATTAGCTCCTCCTTTCCAATGGCTGAAAACCCTAGATCCAATTCCATTTCAAAATCAAAGTCAAAAATCCAAAGTCCTCAGAAAAATTCAAAAAAAAATATGTTGAAGCTCTCAAAGTGCGTAATCTTCTGGTGAAATTATTTTTTCATTTTGGATTGTTGTTTGACCGGTAAAAATCGAAGAAGTCTCGGCCGTTCATCACGTCGAAATCAAACTCGACGGATCGACGAACCGTTTCTGGGTTTTGTAGAGGGGACCGAGGGGAGTTGATCTGTGGTGTTTGTTCGCTGTTTCAATGGTTAGATGTGGCGCAATTTTTGATTAGGGATTGCAATTTAGGGTTGGCTGCTACTTTTAGGCGCGGCGTTCGGCGCCTGCGCGTGGTCGAGGGGATCGGCGACGATATGCTGGGGTGAGGGTCGCGCGTAGGTGCGGTCTGATGTTGCTCCAGTCATCTTGGTTGCGTGCGTGTTTTGGTTGATGTCGCGGTGGAGGGTTTCTGCGTGCGTAATCTGGTAGCAGAGCTTTCACATGTTCTGGAGATGATTTTTGGTGACGTGGCTATGAATTGAAAGTGAGTAAAAGTGTTCTCTTTTTTTTATTTTTAATATAAATTCAATCGCACTAATCGCTATATCTTTCGCATACGAACTCCGTTTCACGCGCGGTTTCTTTTGTTAGGATCGTATTGGAATTCCAGACCTGATGATGCTGGTTTGGATGAATTCTGAGACTGTCAAATTTTTGAGCTTAAATTGAATTTAAATTCAAAAGGTGAGTGTTTATACGCTCACAATTGACTAAAATAATTTTTGTTAGTTAAATTTATATTATGAAGTGATATGAAATTTATTGGCTGTTCTTTGGTAGGTTTAATTATCATCTGTATTGATATATGAATTAATTGATAGAATTTAAATTGACCGTTAAAATAAATTTAAATTTAAATTGGCAGTATATTACTCGATATTGATAATTATAAAATTGTTGTGAATGTTATTGGCTTTATGGTTGATTGGTTGTGATGGATGCTATTGGTCGATATTGGTTGTTTATTTATTTTGATATATCATGCTATCATCATGTATATTGTTTATTGCATATAAAACTGTAAACTGAATCATTTCGAATAAATTAAGAAATAGGTTGAAATGATAAACCTATGACATCTATTTGGATTGAAATGATATATGTCCATCCTTGAAATTAAAATTGAAATAATTATCCACTTAGCCATAGGTTAGAAAATTATATACGGACACCGGGTTGGTAAAATTAAATGATTTTAAAAGTTGTTTTGGAATTATTTAAATGAATTGATTTTAAGAATAAAATCCAATTTATGGAAATTGAATTATTTTGAATTGAAGCTCGAGATGTTGAAATTTAAACTTGGTAAATGAAATTGTTTAATTATTTGAAGTTTAGATTTTAAGTAAAAACTTGAAATACGGCGCAAATTTTCGAAAGTTGATTTGTTTTAAAAGATTGGACTTTTAAATCAAACTCTGAATATTTCTAAGAAAATTTATATGAAATGTATTTCAAGTTTGAGATAGTGAGGCGAAAAATGAATTTGAAATCGAAATGAGATAGTGAGGCGAAAAATGAATTTGAAATCGAAATGAGATATTAAGGCGAAAAATGAATTTGAAATGAAATCTTACATCTTGAATAGATATGATGATATTTGAAATGGATTTGATTTTGAAGCGAATATGATATTTAGATATCAATTATGAATCGATTTGAAAATGTAAAAGAGCCATCGGTGTAATAATACGTAGTTATTAAAGAGATCGGGATCAGATATGGACATACTCTCTGTCGATACCGAAAACCACTTTAATAACTAATACACGCGGAGTGTTGATCCAGAATGAAGTGGATGGTTTTGGTGAACGTGTTGATTTGAAGAAAGAGAACGATATTGGATGACCCCTGACATGACTAAAACAGGAGCCGCGCCGGGCCATTGAGGTTCGCCACCTCTAGCGGACACACTTCTTCGTTACCATGTCTATTACTTTTGTGATTCGATTTGGGTGCACCCCTCGATTTTGGGAGTGTTGTTTCGCGGTGTTGGGGTAGTAGCTGCTATGCCCAACATCATTCCGGATCACGCAACTACTAGTATCCTAGTTGGTATTGCCTCATGTACCTTGTCATACTGATTATCCTATTCACGACCACTACAATTTTGGTTTGTACCTTTAGTATATGGATTGCCCTCTGGTGACTTCCGGTTTTGGGGAAACTACGGTCTTGTATATGCTTTTGGCAATAAAAATGTGTTAAGGGTGGAATGGGCCATGGCTTAACGCTAGTTTGATATTTTACTTTATGATAGACATTATTGTATATAGCGTATTCTGTTATATAGTAGATAGTTTAACGGATCCTTAGGAGATGGAAATCCCGAACATCTCTTAAGTTAATGCACGCAGGTTAAATACTGGATAGGAGGTGTCTAAAACCCGTAAACATCTCTGATGCCATCACACTCATATTTACTTATTCGATTTAACTTACATGAGATATTTTAGTCCTGACTCGAGTGTTTTGTCTTTTCATTACGCTCGGGTCAGCCTGAGCATTTCAGATAAGGTTGAAGATCTATTCTGGAGGACGAAGACAGAGTTTGGTATTACATCATTTGTATTCTACTACTGTATTATTTTTCCGCTGCATTTTTGTATTATCTCTTATATGTATGTAACTCTGATTTATGATGTATAATAATAATCAAATTTATTTATTTAATAGCTTCATGAACTGTTATTTTATTATTATATCTTGTTCCTTCTGCTGCGAGATTCTGAGTTTGTTTTTGTTCTTTCTTTTCTTTTCTTATTTAACTCGAATAACTATCTGTATTTTGGATTGTTTGAGTCGGCATGTGTGTATGTTTTGTCGACTTGAACGGTCAAAAATGTGGGTCATTACAGATTTTTATTAACAAATGGAGACTAAAATGATATGTTGTAGTGTACTAAGGTTTCATGCATTAATTAGGCTTGTACATGAATACATATTTGTCCATACTTATCTCTTTGTTCATACGTAAAGTTTCATTTCTATATATATTTGTTTATAACTTTGTTTCTTCATGTGTAAGCTTATACACATCTATGTTTCATTACTTGAGTATATTTATATACTTTCTTTTCTTTTGTCTTGTTATTTTGTAATATAAATAAATTTCTGTTTTTATTTGTTTTTAAATTTTATTTAAGGTGTTACTTTTATATTTTATATACTTTATTTTATAAAATTTGTATTTTTATTCTTAAACCATTTATTTCCGATTTAAATTCAAATCAAATGTATATATATAAATATTTTCAAATTTACTCATATATGCCCAAATATATATACATTCACATACATATACAATATTTTACATGATTTATACAGAATTTATTTGAATTCGGGGAAACATGCATCAATTTATCAATTGATTTCACAAATTTTTTTCAAAAATAATTTTTAATTATCAATTTAAATATAAATAAAATCTGGGATCGTTACATAATTTCAGCCCTCTCATTGCACCACATAATCAAATCGTAAATCTATCATACAATAATTTTCAATTGAAATTCAGAAATTTTGCGATGAAAGAATTGAGTTTGATTGAAAAGTTAAAATCGATACAAGAATCAAAAATTAAATCATAGAATCAAAACTATAGATGATTTGATTACCTTAGTTTTTAAAAGTAACCCGAAAGAGTTTGAGCATTCGTGATGCTTGCTTCAGAAAAAAATTAATGGCAGGTAAGAAGGTGATGAGGAAAGGGTCAATTCTATTTATGCTGGACCAAGTGACAGCTCAACCTTCCAGTGAGATCTGGATCAACAGCTCAGACCAACATGGGAGACCAAAAGGCGGGAAAAGACCGAGACGAAACCCTGAGTTGAAAAGTCAAGAACATAACTTCGCGGGGGGGGGGGGGGGGGGGGGGTGGCGGCAAATGTTAACACCAAAAATTCACCACCGAAACTAGGTTTCGATGTAGAGTAGAGGTTACTGGAAGACCTTCAAGAAGAACCGAAGGGATGATTCTGGAAAAATCAAGAAGGCTTCTGTAACTAAGGTTCTACATGAGATGGTTCCGCTCACAAGAAGCTTCCGCATATGATAAAGACTTCCACCTTTGGTTCCGCATAGGAGGGTTCCGTAGAAGAGAACTCAACGTCAATGGAAGACATTCCGCAAGTATCGCCTTCATGGAAGAGCCTTCCGTAGGTGATGGTTCCACATTGAAGGCCTTCTACAAGAGACATTAGCATCATAAAAAATATTACCTTCTGCAAATCCAATATGCTACCTCATTCAAAAGAACCTTTCGATGGGATCAAAAGGGATGCTTCCGCAATAGAAGATAAGATTATCGGATGCAGGGCAACACCAATTAAGCACTTTAGAAGCACCACTTACCTTTAGAAAGATCTTTCAACGGAGTCGAAAGGTGCCCTTCCACTTCAAACAAGCTTTCTTGCTAATCTAAAGAAGCAATAGATCGAAGCTGTGGGTGCCACATTCTCACCTTCCGATAGAGACAAAGGCATCTAGATGTGTTCAGAGAGTTACAAGCCAACCTTCCGACAAAGCCAAAAGGCCTACCTTTCGCACGAGGCCGGAAAGATGCAAGCGAAACCTACCTTCCGATACGGTCACCATGACCTCGGCGGAAGGTGCCAACCCGCACCTATAAATAAGACCTAAGCGGTCCATTTTTGGGATCTGAATTTTATTTTTCAAAATCACTACTATTTTGAGTGCTTGTAACCCTAATTTCTAAATAAATTTGGGGCTATTTCCAATAAGTGTTACTATGTATTACTTCAAATTATAATAAAAAATTACATGTTTGAGATTTATGTTTTCACGTCTTTATACACTTTATGTTGATATAATCAAATACCGATCCTTTTTTTACATTTCTTTGGTTCTAAAGGCTCAAGCTAACCTTTCTATTGGGTCTAGTTTACCTTCAAAACCCCTTCTGATATGGTACCCACTTTAAGATCTAACCTACGGAATTACCTTTCGTCAAGGAGTTCGCTTAAGATCTGATCTACGGAATCAAAACCATCTAAGGCCTTCCGAAAAGACAAAAACCAACATCTCCCCTTAAGAAATTTCTACAGGTTTATGACTCCTATTTCTCTGGCCTTCCATTAAGGTCGAAACACCCTATCATCCTAAGAATACTCCACTGGCTCTAACCTTTCGGCGAGGTCGTAACCTTGGATCTTTATAAATATTATACTACGTATCTGAAACCTTCTGCTCCTATTGGACTTCTACCAGTTCTTATTAAGCCTTTCGGCATGGTCATAATTTGCAACCCTTGATCAAGGATCTGCCTAATCTACATACTCTAAACCCCTTTCGGCGGTATTAAGATATAAAACATATCTGGATTGGTTCTACAAGGAAGTGCTTGGACCTTTGAAAGGGATGGAACCCCTTTCACATATGCCTTTCAACAAAATCTTACTGTATATTCCTTTTGCTAGGATCTTGACTAACAATTTTACCTTTTTACCTTTCGATAAGGCAAAAATCTACAAAATTAAAATTCTCCATTCCTAGTATTATGAGTCCATCAAGTTTCACAAGAAATCTGTTTGAGCTCGTTTCACATCATGTCCTTCAATAAGGATTCTTTGGGGTGTTGACCATAAATTTGGTTAACAACTAATATCAAGAAAAGGCCAGATGAATTGCTTGTTGATTATTTTAAAAGATTCAACATGGAAGCATTGAAGGTCGAAAATGTGACTGATCAAGAAAAACTAATGGCAGTTCGCTCAGGGTTAATTGAACAAACTCCTTTTTCGAAAGAACTTCGTATTCATGGGTGTAAGGATTTACATCATTTCTATCTCCAAGTTGAAAATTTTATTCAAATGGATGAAATGCATCATGCTATGATGTAATCTCTACAAAAACAGAAGATAGAAAGACTTGACTTCAATCATCCCAGCAAAAGATCTAAATGGAAGAAAACAGAAAGGACAACCAAATGGTGACATCTAAATCCACATCAGTGGAGTTAAACAAACCCCTCTCCTATATCTTTTCTGTAACCAAAGATGATGATAATTTCTCTATCTCCTATAAGATAAGAACTCCTACCGAGCCTAAAAAAGGAAGGAATTACTATGCTTATCATAAAGTAAATGGACATGATATTGACAATTGCTAAGTTTTGGCAAAAGTAGTCCAGAAACTAATCATGTCTGGGTTCTTAAAGGAATTTGTCAAAAAAGATCATTTTAAAGCCCTGATAGAAAGTAAGAATAACCACTTCTCTTTCAGACACTGATCATGCAATGAGGCCTAGTAGCATTTGTCTACTATAAATTTTCTTTGGTTATAGTTTCTTTAATTTGAATTTTAGTTTGAATTGGTCGTATACTAATACAAAATTCAAGTGTCATTACAGGTTAAAACAAAACCAATCCCTGACATTCACCATATTCTTGGAGCACAACAAATATCTAGCAACTTGAGAAGGACAACTCAAATTCCTAGTACAAAATGGCAACCAATGTTGGAGTCGACACAATACAAAGATCTGCTCTCACGAAACCTTGGACTATTGTCAGTCCTTCACCAATTTCAGAAGAAAAACCCACAAATAGACCATTCTGTTGCGGAGCAAAATTCACTAAGGCATGATAACCTATATCTTGTCTTTGACAAATTATTTTACCAAAAGAAATTTCCCAATCATATCTTCAAAGAAAGACTCTTTTCGATTACCCTGCAACTTGGGGAAAAAAGTATTTATCTATTCAAAGAACCGATTTAAGCAATCTTCCAAAGATACTATATAGCATTAGTAAATGCGCACAAAGGTTTTCCAATAAGGCAATCTCAATACTTCAAAGTTTTCTAAAAACTCTTGGCGAGGAAAAGCCTATCTATTTTCAAGGAAAGTTTTAAAGCTTTCTAACAAAAACTCGGATTAGAGAATCCTATTCTCGACTAAAAGACTACTGATTCATGAATCCTGACCTTCCAGTCTCCTATTTGAGATTAGTGTCTCTACTTTGAGAATGATTTGAAAACCCCTAAGGAGGGTAGCATTAAGTAAAGGTCCATAATACCTTCAAGGCCTTTTCAGAAAGTAATCCCTTGATACATTAGAAGGGTTCATTTACAAAAATTCTTTCTCTCGAAAAGAAACCAATATTCAAAAGATTTTCAATAAAAAAAACATTTCAATTGGCCAAAAATGATTTTTTTTATACATAAAGTTTTAGCCTACGGCCAATCCGTAGCACCTCCTAGAGGGAGGAGGGTCTAGTACCTACCAAAAGCCTACGACCAATCCGTTGCACCTCCTAGAGGGAGGGATAAAAACCCTAACGTCCATATCACCTCTTAGGGGAAAGGTCAAGATAAGCACCTATCAGCAACCTTTTGGAGGAAGGTAAACTCAACATAAACTACATATCTCAAAATCAAGAGAGGCACTGAAGAGGCACCAAACAAACAAAGAAAGAATAAGATGTCGACAGCTTAGAACAAAAGTCAAAACCCAAGAGAATAAAGGGTTAAAGAAAGAAATCTATCTGTCATTTGATACAAGGTTGGAATCCTAGAGACGGATACACACGGAGGCAAAAGGATGAATATATCTAGCACCATAATCAAAAGCAGAAAAAGAGTTTAGAATCATATCCAAAAAAGGCTAAATATATGCTAACGAATTACAAAACTTCCAATCCTAGAAAAATTATTTCCACATCAAAAGATTAAGAAACTTTCATACCACAAAAAAGCACAAGACCAAAAAATGGAAGAAGGAATCCATAACATGGAAACAAAAGTAAATATTGATACGAAAACCAAAGGAATGGAATAGGTAACAAATTTTTAGCTACAAAGGTAAAGTACTTCACTCCAAGAGCAGGTAAAGAAAACCACTCTTGAATCCTTTGAGATAAAGTGATCGATTGGATAGAAGAGTCTATTATACCTATATATATACATATACTACTAAATTATAAGCACTTTAGGAGCAATACATTTATTAACAAGAAACTTTCCTGTAAGTAACCTTAGAATTAAGGTAAAATAAACTTAGCTATCTTTTATAATCTACTAAGTATGTTATTATTAGACATTTCTATGGCTTCATACTTATATTAAATGGAGTTTTGAATAGTAAATTCGGCAGATGATATCCTAACAAGACTTTGGATAAATTCTTAATTTCAAGAATTTTGAGTTTCCCCACTTCCATTGATGAAGACTTCATTTTGGATTTTGTGAACCCTGAATTTCCATATTTCTTTTTATGATGATTTATAGATTTCATGTTCATGTCACTCTTGTTGAATATTCATGATAACTTTTAATTGAATTCCTAGTTTCCTGAAATTTGAATTTCCTTAATGTTCTCTTATGATGGTTAATGAATTCTAGATATTGAATTTCTCCCCATTGAATTTTTGTCATGGTTTCTTGTTAGATCCTTGGTTTAATGAGTTCTTGATCTTCCTGTTGAGTTTTTATGATGATTTGAAGATTCCCATTTCTAGCTTCCTTGCTGAATTTCTGATTTCCAATTTTGTGAATTCTGGATTCTCTTCTCCATTCTCATAATAATTTATGAATTTTGCATTTCTTGTTTCCTTATAGAATTTTTGATGATCTTATTGGTTTTCGAGTTTAGTGAATTCTACTTTTACTTGTGGATTATGATGATGATTTATGGATTTTGAATTCCTGATTTCCTTATTGAATTTTCGATGATCTCATGTTGGATATCTGAGTTTGTGGATCCTGGATTTTCTTATTCATTTTCATGATGATTCATGAATTCCATGTTCTTGATTTCCATATTGAAATTTTTGATATTCACTTATTGGACTTCCGGTTCTACAATTTCCTTGTGGGTTTCCATGATGATTTATGAATTTCGTATGCTTAATTTCCTCTACGGATTTTGGATGATCTCCTATTAGTTTTCCGCTTTTACGGATTTTAAACTTCCTTATGGGTTTTGATTCTAAATAATGGATTTCATATTTCTTATTTCCTTATGGATCTCTTATTGAATTCTTAACTTTGAATTTTTCATTGGATTAAAAATTTGGTTTCAGTACAAAATCTTCATATCACCGAATGGCACCATTATTAAACTACTCACTACTTCTTTAGTAAATGGGGATTACTGACCAATAGCATAAGGATGAAAGGAAGGTTAACTTAAAGGAATGAGTTAAGGTCACCGAAAGCACAAAATTGATATCTATAGGTTGAAGGAGGGTTAACCAAAGGAAGGAATATTTAGATCACATAGTAGACTTTCTCCAAAGGTTCAGTTATTTGAACCAATGTTTGCAAATCAGGTGATATTATTCCACGTTCTTAAGGAAGTTTAATTACGTTCGTTTCAAAGTATCTTATCTGAAAATATTACCAAATGACATCTTGAACATTGACTTTATGAGTCTAAGATTACTCGTTAAGGTCTCATAACAGGGTTATAATCGTAATAGAGGTTACTATTTGTTTCACATGAAATAAAGAAAGAAGTTCTTTAGATTTTTTTCCTAAAAAAAGCTTCTTTCATACAAGAGGGGCTAAATGTTATGCATAAAATATTCTCAGAGGTAAAAGTATGAAAGAAGGAACACGAGAGCATTGATATAGATCCGAAAGTACTAAGATAAACTACTTATACATAGCTACCAACAAGAAGGCGCCAGCGCCAGCAATACCTTTCAATAAGGTCGGAAGAACGTCTCGACTGTGTCAACAAGGAGTTTCCAACAAGGCCGAAAGCTACCTTTCGAAGACAATAGCAAACATGTTAACGACATCCAAAGTACTTAAAAGACACCTCTCGATGACAATGGATATCAGAAACTTTACATTTTACGCCAAGCCATTCGAAACATCTTAGTTTCGCCTTCATTCACTTCTGCCAGAGAAGTATTCAACCAATTCGTCCCTTTTGAAAGCATATATAGCCTTTCGAAACGGTTAGGGCCACTCTTACCTAAAGAAGAAAAACTACACATCCATTTCCATAAAGGCGTGAGGTTCAGAATCATTTGGGGCAGAGGCTTTCGATAGAGACCATTCACAATAAAACATTTTTGGAGTTTCGACTAACTCGAAATAAAAAAGAAGGCATGTTTCGACAGTGTCGAAGGCTAGCGCTATGGTTAACTCATTCGACACATCAACATTCAAGCCAAAGGCGCAACAATAGACCTTTCGACAAGGTCATAAGGCTATCAAGCAACTCCTTTCGATGAAGTCGAAAAGGAATGAAGAAAGGAAGGGAAGCCCAGCCTCCAGCGGCTACTAAAGAATAAATAAAGCCCATTCGACCTTGGCGAAAGGTATGGCACAGTGGACCTTCACAAAAGTAGAAGGGTTAATCTTTCGACTGCATCGAAAGCTCCCAACCTGCAGCTATAATATGACCCTAGGGGTCAGTTGAAGTGGATCTGATTGTCTTCCACTTCTCACTTATATTTTTCTCAAACTTGTAAACCTTAATTCTCTAATCAAATTAGGGATTTGATCAATTTGTACAATTGATTTCAATAAAAAGAGGATTGAGACAATCTTGCTTACTTAGTTGCTCAAATTTCCTGATTTTTCGTTAATTTGAGAACCTGCAGTCAACTTGATCGAAAGGGGTCTATTCGACAAAGTTGAAACACTAAGTCCTTTAACATCCTAGAAACCTTAGCTCAAATCAACTAGATTGAAGTTCTACTCCTCTTCATGGAGTCGAAACCATTTTCAACCTAGCTATTCCAAAGCCCATTAGGTCACAACCTCAAAATCCCTTTTCCGTGATGAAAGGGGGTTTCGACAGCGTTCTTAATCAAAGCATTCGAAAGGATTTTTCAAGAAGGAAAGTACCCTTTCGACTATGTCAAAAGGTTCCAAAGGTGAATTTTGATCACATTTACAACTCAGGAAAGCTTTAGCAATCCCAACTCATTCGAAAGGAGGTTTTCAAAGTACTACCCATACTCCAACTTGAAATTTGAGGTGTTGACAAGTTTTCTTGTTAACACTACTATTATAAATTTAAATCCTAATGTGAGTTATAACTTTTATCTTATTGCAATTAGTTGTCATTTAAAATAAATTTGATATTATAACTTACATTCAATATATATTTATAATAAAAATCATTAAAACAAATTCTAACCATTTTTATTCAATAATTTATATTAAATTTAATATTTTTATATGGTCTAAATTTTGGGTCATTACAGGTGATGACATACTCTGATAGGTGTGACCCATATAACACTACTGCATCTCCCATGATTTTAGCCGTTCCCGGGTGTGAGTCATGAGGCTACGTTTTACCTTTTTATATATCGATGCCTCTTGGAATGCTAACACTGCTCTTCAAACAACAATGCAATGCCATCTTTCATCCATACAAGTTGTTCAGGAGATGAACAAATCAAAGAAACTACTTCTATTACATCCTTGTTGGAATCACCCTCAGGATTTATAGCAAGTAGCATGTGCACTTCTAAGAACTCCGCCTTATATGACATCATCTTCACGATGTCTTAAGTTCGAACGCTTAAGCTGGTTCAACATGTTTTTTAGATAATATATCTGATCCCAGTCTCTTTGAACCGACGAATGATGCTTTTAAAAATTGGCCAACATTTGATGGTCGATTATTCAGTTATCAAATAACAAACAATTCAACCCGAGATTTAACCAAGCATGGTTAGGCACAGAGCAACCTCTAAGCCTCTTTAGTTAAACCTTTCATTCATAAAAATCACTTTGTAAATTCTTGTATTAGAATACCATCACCTAGATATATTCACAAATTCTCTCTACACCTTTCAATACTTGAAAACAATTGATATACTTATCTCACCATATAAATATATTCACAAAAATTTCACTTTTAAATATTTAAAAAACTATCCCATAAAACTATTACGGTAGTATAAGTATATTCACAGAACACTACATTTCCAATACATAGAAATGTATCCACATACTTATCTCAATGGTATAAATATATTCACCAATCTTTAGAAAGATTTCCTTTCCCAAAAACCATACTTATTTGGGTTAAAACAAATGTCATTTAAAACATTGATAACAATAAACCTAAACTACTTTCCTTTCAGTATAAGTAAACAGCTCGTATAGAAATTAGACAAATATACTTACCACTACTTTCCATTTTCAAACCATACTATCCCTTAATTATAAATGAAATTGGACGGGTTAGAAAACTATTATTGCATTGATACACATTCTTAATTCTTAAGATAGAGACTAATTCCAATACCATGAAATTTAGTGTTAAGAGTGAAACGAACATTTTCCATACCCCCGTAATTTAAATTTATCATTTATGCAAATCGGGTCTCCGTATTTTTATAACTCCCGTTTTATAAAATGCCTCTATAAAACCCTCTATTTTTACAAAAATCCTTTTATAAAATATTATTTATAAATTACAAATTCCCTTTATAAACATCTAAACATAATTATAAACCTCCTTTTATAAATCTCCAAATTTATTTAATAAACTCCTTTATAAACATCCTTTATTATAAAACTCTTTTTATAAAGCTTCTTTTATAAAATATCATTTATAAAACTCATTTTATAAATTCCCAAATGTATTTGCAACTCTTTTATAAAACTTCTAATTCACATATAAAAATCCTTTTACAAAATTCTAAAAATAATTACGAAACTCCTTTTATAAAACAAAACTTCAAATATAAAAATAAACTCTAAACAAAAAAATAAAACTCCAAATATAATTATGAATCTCATATACTTTCTATAAGACGATTATTCCGTATGTCACAATAAATTCACACAACTATGATCTATTACTCCAATTTGTCAAATGATAATATTTTCCCTTTTTATAAAATACAATTTATAAACCTATTGTTTTATTTATAAAATACCGCTTATAAATCTCTCTTTAACTTATAAAATACATTTATAAATATATTCTTTTATCATAAATTTTTATATAAAATGTTTCATAAATATTTATTTTAAAATATATATGTCTCCTTTCAAAACAGAATCAGTTTATTATAAAAAGATAAATTTCTCCTTGATTTTCCCCTTAAAATAAATGCCTATTTTTACAATAACTTTTCTATAAAAATAAATACAAACATTTACATATATACATATATTAGAAAGAATAATAAAAAGGTTAAACTAAACTAGAGTAGTACACAAAGTAATTTTTTGTAAACAAAATATCAAAGAAAATCCAAAAAGGATAATTTTGAAAATCATTTTTCCAAAATTGTAACCATTTCCAAATCAAAGCAGTAACTAATAGTATTTCAAAATACTATAACGAGGCCAATATGTACAATATCACTTAACTAGTCGAAACCATTTCTAAATCAAAGTACTAATCGATAGTATTTCAAAATACTATAACGTCGCCAATATCTACAATATCACCTAACCAATTCTATTACTACCTTTTTCAATAAAATGATTTGATGTTTAACAAAAGTCATTGTCACATACTGTAACGACCCGATATTTTGGACCATTCGCATCCATTATAAGTGTATAGGTAGACACTCATGCCGGAGTTGAATTGCTCAAAATACCGCGTTGTTAATTTAATTTTGGCAAAACTGAACATATACAGTAAATAAATAATCACAGATCACAGACACAGAGTAATAAATGCAGCGGAAATAAAAGAGATAGTAGTTCATGAAGCTACTATATAAATGTATAAGTTACATCAGAGTTAAACCAGATACAACGGAAGAGTAATATGATACATCAGATACAAATCAGAATGCATCACTGGAATCATCGAATACTGGAAGTAGAATAGATGGTTGGATCTTCAAGCAAAGCTCCAACTCCAAAGGTGAGTCTTGAATACTGGATCACTCAGTCTGACCCGAGCGTAAAGCAAAAACACAAGACACTCGAGTCAGGATTAACATTCTTATATTAATAAATCCAACTCAAGTGAAATAGCAATTGAAATACAAGTAACTCAAAGGATGTTTGGAATAACCATCCTTTAAGGATCCGTTAAACTATCTACTATGTAGTAGTGTACGATAAGTAGATAATGTCTATCAATAATATAAAGATATCAAAATAGTGTTAAGTCATGGCCCATTCCACCCTTAACACATTTTTATTCCCAAGAGCATATACAAGACCGTAGTTTCCCCAAAACCGGAAGTCACCAGAGGGCAATCCATATACTAAAGGTACAAAACAAATTCGTAGTGGTCGCGAATAGGGAATACAAGTATGACAAGGCACATGAGGTAATACCCAAGGTAGTGATACTACCGTTTGCCTGATCCGGACTGGTGAGAACGCAACGCCGCAGCGCCCGCAACACCGTGAAACAACACTACCAAAATCAAGGGTTCACCAATCGACAACAAGTAATGAGTAGTTCAAAGAAGTGTGTCCACTTGAGGTAGCTAATCCTCCATTGGCCCGGCACGGCTCCTGTTTTAGTCATTTCCAATTTGACACGAGTGTCAAGGCTATCCATTATCGTTCTCTTTCTTCAGTCAACACGTACATCATTCCAACCACTTCATTCTGGATCATCACTCCGCGTATAGTTATTAAAGTGGTTTCGGTTTAGATAGAGAGTATATCCATTACCGATCCCGGTCTCTTTAATAACTTTCGTAATTATTACACCGATTGGTCGTTTATATATTTCAAAACCAAATCAATTTCAAATTCAATTTCAATTCGTAAAACAACATTTCATTTGTCTTTCAAAAACCAATTTCCGAAATTTACGTTTCAAAACTTCAATTTACCATTTCAAAATCTTATAATTCAATTTCAATATCTATTTAAAACCATTCAAATATTGATTCAAGTTCGTATATAAGTTTCATTTCGAAATCATTTAAATTAATTTGATTTAACATTTAAATCAATTTAAATTCATTTATCGATCTCATTCAATATTCATTTAGTAAATTTTCCATTCAAAACAATTTCTATCAAATTTCCAATTCATTAAATCCATTATTCAAATTCAACTTCATTATATCAAAACTTACAAATTGAATTAAATTAAATTAAATTCATCAACTCAATTTCTTTAAATTTCAAGTCATACATTAATTTCAATAAATCGCATTTTTATTTCTTGTTAAAGAAATTCAATTTCACTTATTAAAGAATTCAATTCAATTTAATCATTAAATAATTCAATCTTATTTAATTAATAAATAATTCACAACTTAATTATTAAATAATTTCAAAGTTTAATAATTTCAAACTTAATTATAATTCCAAACTTAATTATTTAATCATTTCAAATTAATTCAATCATTTCTCAAATTAAACAACGTTCTTTCATCAATTACATTGTTAATATTTTTTTTTTAGATTATTAAATATTAACATTTCCTTTCATAAAATTCAAATTCCAACTTCATTTCAAAACCTTATCATTAATTCAAATAAAATCTTCGTTTTATTTTAAATCAAATTTTTGACCAATCGGGTTTTATTTAATTTTCTATCCTAGGTCAAAATTCAATTTGGGTATTTATCATTTCAACCCGATTCCAATTCAATTCAAGATCAAAGCATAGTAAAGGGAACTTGCAGTGTGATAACTGGGATGGTGTCAAAGTAAATAAACAAACAATAACAACAACCAATATCAATCCAATAATCAATTCAAATAATCCCGAAATAACCGTATTAATTCGCATTGTTATTTGTACGAATTAATATAATTACTTCTAGAATCTACACTATCATTTCATGTAAACTAAAGATTATTACACTAATATTTATACGGTTCTTCAATTGTCATTCGATTTCAATTTTAACACTACAACAATTAATCAAATATACGTACAATGGTTCAAAGTGTAATTATCACTATTCTACATGTCAATTAATTTAACAATTAAAAGGGGTCACATTCACTAATCAAATTTATCATATAAATCAGTTTTAAAATTGTTAACTATCCTATATCCATTTCAATTTTGCATACTATTTATCATTTAACACTAACAATTTAACATCCAATATAAACATCAACAATCAATCAATTATCAACCAAACTGGATTATCATTTCATATATATAACAGATAATGGTGTCAGATGTCACAGGTGAACTGATATAGGTAATAGCATATAAAAAGTGTGAATAACTAACTGCAGCATATTTCAATTGTCATTTCAATTGAAATCAAATTTAAATAAATAAAAGAACGTTAATCGTGAGTGAGTGCTCACCTTTCGAGGCTAAAGAAGATAGACAATGAATGAGCTACGAATTTCAAAGCAATGTCAGATGGACAAAATTCGATGCAGAACAAGTACGACGGCAAAGCTGATACATAGATTGATGGAAACGAATCAGAATCATCTTGATACAACCGAAATAGCAATAAATATTACATCCATATATATATTCTCGAATAATTAATATAAAATTTTAAGCTAAATTTTCAGATAACATATATATGGATATTCTTAAAGAAAAACCCAAATATCAACATCCATATATATATAAACAATTTATCTACAACATATTTAACAAAGATCTATGTATATAATACACTACAAACCAACACTTAGCTTAAAACACACATCTTAAAATAACGCATGTACATAATATATTATAAAATTTAAAAATACATGCAGACTCATCAACTTATGTATTATAAACCTATGTGCATTATATTAAAATATAGAAAAAATAATAATAATAAACTTTTTTCTTTATACTTTATACGAATATCAAAACGAAAAACAGAGCTTATAAATTACCAGCAACAAGAATACTCATACAAATAACATACCACTATAATATATAAACAAATAAAAATGCATACTAACCTATAACTTATATACTATATGTATATGAACAAATTTGTACTATATGCAGACCAACTTATAACTTTTTTTTTACATAATATATGTGTATAGAAATCAGTTAATAACAGTACACTAATATATACATGCGTTAAAATGCCCTAGGAATGTTTGTACTTAACGGCAACAGTTTTGTATCAACAAATATATTGTTTTCATCCTTTAAACATATTGCTAAGCCAAGATATATATATCCACAGTTTAAAACTCGTAAAACCAATTATGTATAATATATATATCAACCCAGTAAACACACTTCTAAAAATAATACTAATATATACAATGTATCTAACAGTAATTCGAAATGCAACCCAAACTGTTTAAACTAAGAGTAGAATTTGTATACTGATATATATATATATAAAACTCACGCAACCCAAAACTAAATTTATAACATACGAAAAATAACGAAATATATATAAACACATTATATTATACAACATACCATAGATTGTACTGTACAATACCAAGGGGCGACAAAGACCAAGGCGCGCACGCACACCGAATTGGAGGAGGAAGCGGGTGCAGTGGAGACCGAGGGATAGAGGGTTGAGCGATGCAGAGGATGCCTCGGTGAACGTGGTGGAAGGGAATGGTGGTGGGTTGTTCGAGTGGGTCAGTGGAGTGGTCGAGCCGTTCCAGAGAGGACGAGGTGGGTTGCGACTAGGCTAGCTCGGGGCGGATCTCGGCAAACACAGAGCGGGTTGCCGTTATGGGTAGGAGGCGGTTCCACGTTGGTGAAGTCAGGTGGTTACGTGAAAGCTAGAGGGTGGGGGAAGCAAAGGTGATGCTGAAGTGATGAGAGAATTGAATAAAACTAAAGATGGACAAAACAAAGATGAAGGAGAATGAACAGAAACGAATATGAACTGAATGTTTTGTATTTGAGTATATTAATTCTCTCTTGAAGTCAACAGAACGGCAGTGAAGTGGAAGGTCATACCTCAAATGAATTGAACGGTGGAAATGAGTCAGATATTGATTATTGAAAATAATAAATGCTATTAACTGTTTATTCCGGCCATTCGAAATTTGAACGGACCCAAACTGACAAAAGTGAACCGTTCAAAATTAATCAATGCAATGTATAAAATTTTCATATTTCAAAACTGATGGAAATAAAGCTGTGCATTGAAAATATGGAAAAAGTAACAGCAGATAATAAATGCCTACAGCCGTTGAAATCCGAATGGTCGTCAAAAGTGGTACCGCTACGACGAGCTGTTTTATCGTTTCTGTCACGTACCGAACCTCAAAACGCAGAAGTGAATATACCGCTAAGATCAGTACGATGATACGATCAAAATGGTATAAAATTATCAGTGGCACGATCGAATTATAAAAATTCGAATTTTTTCTAATAGTGGAAAATGCAAGAAAAACGCTGAAAAATAAGATCGACGGAGCCAAAGATGTCCGAATTTGAAAAAACGACAAACTAACATCTTGCCCAGAAGATGGTTTAGAATTTTTCTATGTAAAAATATTTAGGTTTCGGAAACATTTTATTTTCATCGCTTTTTAACTGATTAAATTGAAGTAAATTTACGCGCGAAATAAACTTTCATATTTTCAGACGAAAGTTTACCAGTTGCTATGTTTAACTAAATGCATTCCAAATATCAAATTTATATTTCAAAATTTTATCGTTTAAAATTTCACAAAATTTCAACTAATTACGATATTAAAACAATTAAAATTTACGGGTCGTTACACTCTCCCCCACTCAAAACTTTTCGTCCCCGAGAAGGAACGAGGTAGGAGAATAGAAACAAACAGAAAGAAAAACAGATAGAAACAAAATAAAACAATTAGTTTAAACGGTATAAATTTCAATTTACCTTAATTAATACTCAATATTTGATTTAAAATTCAAGGTATTTCAACAAGTTGATTTAATTCTAATTTATTAATATTTGATACCAAAAGATTTCTAAATTCATTTATTTATAATTCTTTCAAAACAAATTTTATTTCATTATTAACTGAGTTTTACTTATTATCCTATCTAACTCTATTAACATCTTTATAATAAAAAATTTAGTGTATAACGTTTATTATAACACTCAAATTTTATTTATAAATTCAATTTATCTTATATATTATCCAATTACCTATTCAACTTCTGTATGATTTAGGTAAGTTGTATTAGAATGCAATTGAACAATATACAAATAAAATTTTCCCAATTCAATTATTCAAGTTTAAATATTTATGCAAAATTTAGCTTTATTTATAATTGAAAACATCTTTAACATGATTTTAAAAATTTAATTTTCATTTAATTTCAAACTCTTTAGAAATAATTATGTATATATTATATATATTAAATCAAATTAAATTTAAAATAATATACCCATATAAATATATAATAAGTCATACTTAAGAAATTTAAATCAAAATATTTTTCCAAAACAAACCGTAGCGAAGCTACAGAATGGTTTCTCCACTTCGAAACTCGAAAATGAATGTCGATGATGCGGCCGCCATCACCGAGATTATTTTCCAGCGACAAAGAGAAGAACACTGATTTCAATATTTAAAATTCTTTGAAAACGATTTCTATTCGAAAATACTTTCAATAATATATACTTTAAAATTTTAAAAACCAAAGTTCGAAATCACCGGAAACTAATAAATTCTCAAATTTCTGAATTAAATTCATTTCAAATTCCAATCAATTTATAACCAAGTTTATAAATTCATTTATTTATATTATGCAATAGTCAATGGTTTACAAAACAATAAATGAAAATCAAATATTATTATTTCAGACAACAAATTCATTAACAATTTAATTTCAGAAGACTTATATTTATATATAATATAATCATACAAAACAATTTTATTTACCAAATTTTGAAAATACTATTGTGTTAGTTTGCTCTATTCAAGTGTTTTGGAAATCCTATCGATAACGTTGATCAGACGAATCGATCGAAAACCCAAATCAACATCAACAACCCAAACAACACAATAAAAAAAACATTTATATATATTAGTTTACAAATACCTTACTTTGCTCAACGATACAGGAATGAATTTTCAAAATAAGGATAGGGTTTCAAATTTGATGGACTCAAATCAAAGAGAAATTTGATTGGACGATAAGTTCGAAACAAAATAAGATGATTTAAATAAAAAATAGGAAGATGGAAAAGTTTATATAAATTGCGGGCAACCTTAACCAGGTCGACCGTGACTTCAAAAATATGATCGATGCAGAATTTCGAGGCAAATCAACATTCGATCTCGAGAGATAAAATTCAGGTATAGCAGGAGATAGATATATAACATCGTAAACCGAGGATACAGAAATCTCCGGTGAATCGATGTCTATTATAAAGGAGTTTTACTCCTTTACGAATCATTCGAAGATTGGCGAGACCGCCGATCTATTATAGATAACATTCAGAATGGAGTTATGGGATGCTCCAGGATTGAAAGAAGACGAACAGTGAAGGACACGAATGAATTTTTGGAACCGCAGGGAACGTTCCAAAATTCAAAGGAATCGAGTCAAAGGAAGAGATTGAAACTCGAATGAGAGTGATTCTTGTAAATATATTTACCCTATTTGTTAAGTTTTGCCTAGAGCTACCAAAGCTCTGATACCAACTTTAACGACCCGATATTTTGGACCATTCGCATCCATTATAAGTGTATAGGTAGACACTCATGCCGGAGTTGAATTGCTCAAAATACCGCGTTGTTAATTTAAATTTGGCAAAACTGAACATATACAGTAAATAAATAATCACAGATCACAGACACAGAGTAATAAATGCAGCGGAAATAAAAGAGATAGTAGTTCATGAAGCTACTATATAAATGTATAAGTTACATCAGAGTTAAACCAGATACAACGGAAGAGTAATATGATACATCAGATATAAATCAGAATACATTACTGGAATCATCGAATACTGGAAGCAGAATAGATGGCTGGATCTTCAAGCAAAGCTCCAACTCCAAAGGTGAGTCTCGAATACTGGATCACTCAGTCTGACCCGAGCGTAAAGCAAAAACACAAGACACTCGACTCAGGATTAACATTCTTATATTAATAAATCCAACTCAAGTGAAATAGCAATTGAAATACAAGTAACTCAAAGGATGTTTGGAATAACCATCCTTTAAGGATCCGTTAAACTATCTACTATGTACTAGTGTACGATAAGTAGATAATGTCTATCAATAATATAAAGATATCAAAATAGTGTTAAGTCATGGCCCATTCCACCCTTAACACATTTTTATTCCCAAGAGCATATACAAGACCGTAGTTTCCCCAAAACCGGAAGTCACTAGAGGGCAATCCATATACTAAAGGTACAAAACAAATTCGTAGTGGTCGCGAATAGGGAATACAAGTATGACAAGGCACATGAGGCAATACCCAAGGTAGTGATACTACCGTTTGCCTGATCCGGACTGGTGAGAACGCAACGCCACAGCGCCCGCAACACCGTGAAACAGCACTCCCAAAATCAAGGGTGCACCAATCGACAACAAGTAATGAGTAGTTCGAAGAAGTGTGTCCACTTGAGGTAGCTAATCCTCCATTTGCCCGGCACGGCTCCTGTTTTAGTCATTTCCAATTTGACACGTGTGTCAAGGCTATCCATTATCGTTCTCTTTCTTCAGTCAACACGTACATCATTCCAACCACTTCATTCTGGATCATCACTCCGCGTATAGTTATTAAAGTGGTTTCGGTTTAGATAGAGAGTATATCCATTACCGATCCCGGTGTCTTTAATAACTTTCGTAATTATTACACCGATTGGTCGTTTATATATTTCAAAACCAAATCAATTTCAAATTCAATTTCAATTCGTAAACCAACATTTCATTTGTCTTTCAAACACCAATTTCCGAAATATACGTTTCAAAACTTCAATTTACCATTTCAAAATCTTATAATTCAATTTCAATATCTATTTGAAACCATTCAAATATTGATTCAAGTTTATATTTAAGTTTCATTTCGAAATCATTTAAATTAATTTGATTTAACATTTAAATCAATTTAAATTCATTTATCGATCTCATTCAATATTCATTTAGTAAATTTTCCATTCAAAACAATTTCTATCAAATTTCCAATTCATTAAATCCATTATTCAAATTCAACTTCATTATATCAAAACTTACAAATTGAATTAAATTAAATTAAATTCATCAACTCAATTTCTTTAAATTTCAAGTCATACATTAATTTCAATAAATCGCATTTTTATTTCTTGTTAAAGAAATTCAATTTCACTTATTAAAGAATTCAATTCAATTTAATCATTAAATAATTCAATCTTATTTAATTAATAAATAATTCACAACTTAATTATTAGATAATTTCAAAGTTTAATAATTTCAAACTTAATTATAATTCCAAACTTAATTATTTAATCATTTCAAATTAATTCAATCATTTCTCAAATTAAACAACGTTCTTTCATCAATTACATTGTTAATATTTTTTTTCAGATTATTAAATATTAACGTTTCCTTTCATAAAATTCAAATTCCAACTTCATTTCAAAACCTTATCATTAATTCAAATAAAATCTTCGTTTTATTTTAAATCAAATTTTTGACCAATCGGGTTTTATTTAATTTTCTATCCTAGGTCAAAATTCAATTTTGGTATTTATCATTTCAACCCAATTCCAATTCAATTCAAGATCAAAGCATAGTAAAGGGAACTTGCAGTGTGATAACTGGGATGGTGTCAAAGTAAATTAACAAACAATAACAACAACCAATATCAATCCAATAATCAATTCAAATAATCCCGAAATAACCGTATTAATTCGCATTGTTATTTGTACGAATTAATATAATTACTTCTAGAATCTACACTATCATTTCATGTAAATTAAAGATTATTACACTAATATTTATACGGTTCTTCAATTGTCATTCGATTTCAATTTTAACACTACAACAATTAACCAAATATACGTCCAATGGTTCAAAGTGTAATTATCACTATTCTACATGTCAATTAATTTAACAATTAAAAGGGGTCACATTCACAAATCAAATTTATCATATAAATCAGTTTTAAAATTGTTAACTATCCTATATCCATTTCAATTTTGCATACTATTTATCATTTAACACTAACAATTTAACGTCCAATATAAACATCAACAATCAATCAATTATCAACCAAACTGGATTATCATTTCATATATATAACAAATAATGGTGTCAGATGTCACAGGTGAACTGATATAGGTAATAGCATATAAAAAGTGTGAATAACTAACTGCAGCAAATTTCAATTGTTGTTTCAATTGAAATCAAATTTAAATAAATAAAAGAACGTTAATCGTGAGTGAGTGCTCACCTTTCGAGGCTAAAGAAGATAGACAATGAATGAGCTACGAATTTCAAAGCAATGTCAGATGGACACAATTCGATGCGGAACAAGTACGACGACAAAGCTAATACATAGATTGATGGAAACGAATTAGAATCATCTTGATACAACCGAAATAGCAATAAATATTACATCCATATATATATTCTCTAATAATTAATATAAAATTTTAAGCTAAATTTTAAGATAACATATATATGGATATTCTTAAAGAAAAACCCAAATATCAACATCCATATATATATAAACAATTTATCTACAACATATTTAACAAAGATCTATGTATATAATACACTACAAACCAACACTTAGCTTAAAACACACATCTTAAAATAACGCATGTACATAATATGTTATAAAATTTAAAAATGCATGCAGACTCATCAACTTATGTATTATAAACCTATGTGCATTATATTAAAATATAGAAAAAAATTAATAATAAAATTTTTTCTTTATACTTTATACGAATATCAGAACGAAAAACAGAGCTTATAAATTACCAGCAACAAGAATACTCATACAAATAACATACCACTATAATATATAAACAAATAAAAATGCAGACTAACCTATAACTTATATACTATATGTATATGAACAAATTTGTACTATATGCAGACCAACTTATAACTTTTTTTTTACATAATATATGTGTATAGAAATCAGTTAATAACAGTACACTAATATATACATGCGTTAAAATGCCCTAGGAATGTTTGTACTTAACGGCAACAGTTTTGTATCAACAAATATATTGTTTTCATCCTTTAAACATATTGCTAAGCCAAGATATATATATATCCACAGTTTAAAACTCGTAAAACCAATTATGTATAATATATATATCAACCCAGTAAACACACTTCTAAAAATAATACTAATATATACAATGTATCTAATAGTAATTCGAAATGCAACCCAAACTGTTTAAACTAAGAGTAGAATTTGTATACTGATATATATATATATATAAAACTCACGCAACCCAAAACTAAATTTATAACATACGAAAAATAACGAAATATATATATAAACACATTATATTATACAACATACCATACATTGTACTGTATAATACCAAGGGGCGACAAAGACCAAGGCGCGCACGCACACCGAATTGGAGGAGGAAGCGGGTGCAGTGGAGACCGAGGGATAGAGGGTTGAGCGATGCAGAGGATGGCTCGGTGAACGTGGTGGAAGGGAATGGTGGTGGGTTGTTCGAGTGGGTCAGTGGAGTGGTCGAGTCGTTCCAGAGAGGACGAGGTGGGTTGCGACTAGGCTAGCTCGGGGCGGATCTCAGCAAACACGGAGCG
Organism: Allium fistulosum; assembly: GCA_030737815.1. Taxonomy (NCBI): domain Eukaryota; kingdom Viridiplantae; phylum Streptophyta; class Magnoliopsida; order Asparagales; family Amaryllidaceae; genus Allium; species Allium fistulosum. The sequence continues at coordinate 411,746,795 of CM060907.1, read as the reverse complement.
GGTTGCCGTTATGGGTAGGAGGCGGTTCCACGTTGGAGCGTTGGTGAAGTTAGGTGGTTACGTGAAAGCTAGAGGGTGGGGGAAGCAAAGGTGATGCTGAAGTGATGAGAGAATTGAATAAAACTAAAGATGGACAAAACAAAGATGAAGGAGAATGAACAGAAACGAATATGAACTGAATGTTTTGTATTTAAGTATATTAATTCTCTCTTGAAGTCAACAGAACGGCAGTGAAGTGGAAGGTCATACCTCAAATGAATTGAACGGTGGAAATGAGTCAGATATTGATTACTGAAAATAATAAATGCTATTAACTGTTTATTCCGGCCATTCGAAATTTGAACGGACCCAAACTGACAAAAGTGAACCGTTCAAAATTAATCAATGCAATGTATAAAATTTTCATATTTCAAAACTGATGGAAATAAAGGTGTGCATTGAAAATATGGAAAAAGTAACAGCTGATAATAAATGCCTACAGCCGTTGAAATCCGAATGGTCGTCAAAAGTGGTACCGCTACGACGAGCTGTTTTATCGTTTCTGTCACGTACCGAACCTCAAAACGCAGAAGTGAATATACCGCTGAGATCAGTACGATGATACGATCAAAACGGTATAAAATTATCAGTGGCACGATCGAATTATAAAAATTCGAATTTTTTCTAATAGCGGAAAATGCAAGAAAAACGCTGAAAAATAAGATCGACGGAGCCAAAGATGTCCGAATTTGGAAAAACGACAAACTAACATCTTGCCCAGAAGATGGTTTAGAATTTTTCTATGTAAAAATATTTAGGTTTCGGAAACATTTTATTTTCATCGCTTTTTAACTGATTAAATTGAAATTTACGCGCGAAATAAACTTTCATATTTTCGGACGAAAATTTACCCGTTGCTATGTTTAACTAAATGCATTCTAAATATCAAATTTATATTTCAAAATTTTATCGTTTAAAATTTCACAAAATTTCAACTAATTACGATATTAAAACAGTTGAAATTTACGGGTCGTTACACACACAATATGGCGAAAGTATCAAATTCTGACATTTAACAATTTACATAACAGGTATATAAATGGAATTAAATCAATAATTATATAAGCGGAATTTAAAATTCAGAATGGCGAGAAAGCCGCATTTCTCTACAAGTTTTTCTTGTATCTCATTTTTAAATGTCATTCACTTTTCAGAAGCGAATATTGCATCAAACTAAACCAATAATTCATTCAAGCACAAAAGCTGTAAGAACGCCTTTTCGACCCTTGAATGTCGACACTAATACACCCATGGTATTCATATGCCGAGTACCAAAGTGCCAGAAAGACGGGATCTTTGGGTAAAGTAAAAGAAAAAGAAAACAACAAAGGAGAAAAAATGATAAGGAATTAGAAGAAAGATCGGAATTATATGGTACAATTATATTTGGTGATGTTATACTGTACATATAAACTAGTTTTGCTCTTGTAGGATAAATAATAAGGAAGTTCGTCCATACAAATGGTTAGGAGGTAATCTAGGCTCTTTTGTATTTTCAGTTTATTTACCACAGAACCGGAGTTGAGTTTACCAGGAATTCATCGATTGATTTTGGAGCAATTGATAAGCAAGGGAGTGTACTTATATGAGATGTCTTGAAAACATAACCACTCCAAAACCATATATGATTTTTATGCTTTGGAAGAGGTTCATGATTGGTTCGAGATACTCAAACACATGTAGTTGTTCATGATCTATTCAAGATATGGGAATCCATGTGTGATTTCGAGATTTATTGAGATATGAGAATCCATGTGTGATTTTTAGATTCGTTGAAGAATCCATTTGTGAATCCAATATTTGTTTAGATAAGGGTATCCATGTGTAGTCTTAGATCTGTTCGAGTTGGGGACTCATGTGCCCAGATATGTTCGAGTTGTGACTCATGTGCTGGGATGTTGAATGTGACTTCACCATTGGTAATGATAGAAACTAGACATAGGAGACATAGCCGATGTGGTTTCGCTAACTTAAAGGGTGTAGGCACTCCATTTAGTTGTACTTACATATGTATGCAGGTGTGTTGCGTTCCGGTGCCATGTGTTCGGGCGTGAGCCAGTTATGTATTTCCTATAGGTATTTTATCTAAAGATATATGGTGCTTGGAAGGATATCTCTGATCCTTGTGCCAGGGGACCGTTCTCGAAATATTGAGGGCACCTCCACGGAATGCTACACAATTACCGAACGCACCTTAGCAGTTGTGATTATATACCTATTATTCTTGTGATGTACACTCACATGCATCACATATATGTGATTACTATATTTGACACCTTTAACGTTATTATATATCACTAGATATAATAATAGAAATGGTTTGACTATCGTATCGTAAAAGCTCGTCCATGTTTAATTATAGCTTGGTTTTACGAGATACCTTTACATTTGAAGGGTTTTATGAATATAGCTATCCACATGATTGGAGTTTCTCTCGCTGGTTTACCAGAATAATTCGAGTGTTATTCTCTTATAATTCTCGGGTCAGCTTGAGTATGTTTCCAAATTTAGCTATCGCGCATTAGAGCTCTTGGAGAGGAGCTGGATAATTTACTACTATACTTATTTTCCACCACAATACTTGATTTGTATCTATCAATATTTCTGAGGACATGCTGTTATAACTTTTTAGGCTGATGATAGGTTAGTTTACTCTAATTAATGTATGTATATCAAAGTTTTCTTTTTGATAAAGACCTTCTGGGATATTATATATCATTGTTCCGCATGTGAGATTTTGAAATTGTGTTCTTCTTTCTTGGTCCGTTTCCTTTTCATTTTCTTTCACCCTAACAATTCGTCCTTCCGACTCTTAGATGTTGGGCAAACAAATACCGTGGATGTATTAGTGTGATGACCTACCTTTTCGACTCTAAAAAATTGACCTAATACGTTCTAGGTATTCATCTGTCATAGATTTAAGTGTCGGAAAGGTCGATTGATGAAAAGTAAACAGAAAATAAAGACAGAACATAGTAGAAAACAAAATCTCACACGAATGGAATAATCATACATTATTAACCACAAAATCTTTTATAGTGGAAAATTTTGAATATAATATCAGAGTTTAACCTAGATTCAGCCTGGATATTATAAATTCTTTGTCCTTACAAATGCACAAAAACAACAAAACAAAGAAACCAATGCAGCGGGAATATAATCTACATCCATACGCTGATGAAGATCTCCAGCTTTCCTTTGGAAACTCCAAATGTCTTTAGTTAAATCTGAAACTACTCGGATCTGACTCGAGTAATAATAATACACAGATTAGGCTTCATAAACAAGCGTGAGAAAACTCGAATCATAAATGTATATGGTAGTGTCGTAGATCAGGTTGATGCCAACCGAAATCTTTGAAAAGAAGGGTATCTCGTAAGACCATGTCGTACATAAACTCGAATGGGTTTTTACCATACGATAACCAAAACACTTTATACCAATTTTTTTAATATTATCATTAAAGACATTGGTTTGAAAACAATTTTCAAATAAATAAATATATACACAAAGTAGGTGCCAATACCCGGATAATGTTAAATGGTGTACATAATGCCAAAGGGGTTGCTGAAATATTTGCAAAGCATTACAACTATTTTGGGAATACAATCCAAACCTTAAAGCTTGTATTGGAATTGGATTTCCAACACGATAGGGAACTAGTTAATATTTCCTCCATTGCAAAATCCACGCATAATATCCTAGTCTGCAATGACTATTCACTTTTCTTAAGCAAGCCTCCGTACTACATTATTACACTACTATGGAATAATGTATTTCGATGGCTTTGCTCTTTTTTAGTCGACCCGCCAGTACCTGCCCATTTAAAACATTGAGGGTCCATACACTACTGGACTCCTCCATTATCAATAAAACTGATGCCACAAAAGTAAAAACTCTGATCTCGTACATCTCAGAGAAGGGTGTTAAGTATAAGAGGGGTTACGTCCTACACCACAAAACAGATGTACGCTTATAGATATCAATGTATGTGGTTTTATAAATGCAATGTTAGACACTAAACCATACAATTAATCCAGGTGAAGGACAAACTGAAGGCACTGCTCCTACTAATTCCTGTTTGGTAATTACCCCTAGGATTAGTAGCGAGTAGTCCTTGCAAACCAAAGATTCTTGGAACGAAGGCACTGCTGCCATAATATATAAATATATATTATATGGGGATTAACCTAGAGGTTAGTGGCAAGCAGCCCTACATCATGAAGATCTACGTCTTTAAATCGGTCTCTTTAACATATCTTCACATTTGAACACCTATATTGGTTTAATGTGGTTTTTGGATGGAAATTACCCCAAATCGGACAACAGTTTCTCCGAACCAATCATCGGCAAAAAGATGTCAAGTATATAGGTGATTATCAAACAGCATCCAATCAGTTTATCTTTTTTATCAAATCAAATATCTTTCAGAGATATTTTCTTTTAAAATATTCATTTATCTTTTAAGAGTTTGTGGAATCATTCAGCCTCATCAAATTACCTTGTTGATTAAAACTCTTTAATCTTGTAATAATTCTAAATCATTTCATCTTTTACTTAGGACAACATTTCCAAATCATTTATTCAAATCTTAACAAAGATTTCTTATTTTCAAATCATAACTTTTAAATGCGTCAAAAACGATGTTATTTAAGACATCATTTACTGTAAACCTAAATCAATTAGTATTGAGTAGAAAAGGATCCATAGAGATTAGACTTATTAGACTCAATACCAGTTTCCATATTCAACATGTATTATTCGTCAAATAACGGTGAAATCACCTTTTAAATTCACACGGATAGAACGAGTACCCTCCTTGAAATTTAATACAGTGTTTAACTAGGGTATTCTCTACACCACCAAAATCACATTTTAACATCTTGTTTAACTTTTGAAAAACTCCGAATCTCTATTATTTTAACTTATGAAAATGTCGTCCGAGTGGGTCAAATTAACTATCCCCTCAGTTGGGCCAGTTCGGATAGCTAGAGCGAAACCTGGACACTGGTTGTCTAAGCTCGGTTCTAGAGACAGTCTCTTGGTCACACATAAGGCGGTCTAGTTATTTGATCAAATTTAAATCCTTTATATGATATTTTTTAGAGATGATTTTCATTTACTTAACACTATTCTGAATATTGTTTTAAAACAATTTTCCTTTAACCGATTTAATTTTAACTCCTTCAAAAGAATTATATAACTTTCAAATCACTTTCAAAAATACTTAATTATTCATCTAAAAAGATTAATAAAAGATTGGGGAAGAATAATTAAGTCAAAACCAAGATTTTTATATGTTACCAAAAACCGTCGCAAAAACTGATATGAATAGTGTTTTAAAGCTTCTTTGATCAAAACATTAATTCCACTTCATATAAGTATATTTATATAACTTAAATCCCATTTAAAATATTTCAACATATTTATGGAATTTATGTCATATTTTTAGTGATTTAAAATTATCTATATTTAAAGAATTTACCACTTTGGTTTTTCGAACTGCCAAAATGCAATGTTTTAGAAAACTTGATTTGGACATAACTCAAAATTTACAAGATGAAATCTTGATTTTTAACTTTCATTTGAAAACTTAATTCTAATGGGTTTGGAAATTCTTATATCAAAGAATTCTGACATATATATTGAATCATACACATTAATTTAACTTTTCAAGTCGGAAAATTACGACCTACCGCTACGCGAAGAGCTCTATTTGGCTCAAATTTTCAGACTTCATTAAACTTTGTCAAAACTTGTTAAAATGTTCAAAATACCATGATAAACCATTATAAATCATTTCAAACTATTTTTACTACATTAAAAAAATCATTTTCCACTTTAATCCATATGAAAATATTATATTACTATAATATTCATTTTCAACCTTTTCATATTCAAAACCATAAAGAGGCTTACTAACTCTATACACATATTCATAGAGATTTATTTTTCCATGAATTAAATATGGTTAATTAATTAACCATTTCTATTTTGGATAATTATGTTCCAATTATTGGTTATATTTATCACAACCAAGTTATCAACCATATATCAACCATATAAGCAACGAATTTTCAAACATCCATATAAATCATCCATGATATTAAATGGTCATATTATCATACTTGAAATAATTATAGATGTTATTTAATAATTATGAATGTTGAGTACTCACTATCGATTTTCACTCCACAAAACTTTTTACAAAGCTCCTTGAAATAAATCCGGCAGAAATCTGGTAGCACTTCATTCTCTTTTCTTTGCCCCCAGAGTCTTTGGATCTCCTCCTTTCCTCCTTGGAAGCTCGGCCTTGACTTGGTTGAGTCTGATGCTCGACCAAAGTGTGGTAATGATGGTGGCCTTGAATGGTAGGGAGGATGAGGGGAAGTTTGGTACTAGTTTGTAGATGAATGGATGATATATGTGCACGCGTGCATGTTTATATATATATTTATATACTATTTATCGTAAGTTTCTCATATTTTCCTTTATGAAGAGAAGCAATTAGACGCTAGGAAGGAGAAGAAGAGAGCTTGGAGTGGAATGTGAGAATGAATAAGAGGCATGCCTCCCTATTTATAGCATTTTCCATCATGTGAAGCCTTCCCCTCATCTACCTCCCCCTTCAACATGCACGCATCCCCTCATGTCATCCAAGTTCCATTGTCCTCTTGCCATGTGATGGAAGGTGCAACGATGGTTTCTTTATTGACTTTTAAGTCTTAAGTATAAGAAATATCATGATAGTTTCTCTTATATATATACATGTTTGTGTATTTGTATGTGTACATGCATGTATGACATGTATACATGTGCACAAGACATAAAACAAGGTTGCAACGACTTTAAATAACTTTAATTCGTTAATCTGTTGTGAATCCAGAATTTGATTTCCTTTCATATTTTTAGTTTTTAATAAAACTATTTATTTATGTCATCAAAATTTGAAAATAAATTTCTTACCATTTCTAAATTATTAAAACAGGATTATTTAAGTTATAAAACCATACTAAATAATATTAAAATCCATTTTTAAAAATTCGACGTCGACTTACCAAAATGCAACGAAGTTTGTATATCTTTATAAAACAAGTTTAAATATCTACGAAACTATTATAAATTACCTATTATCATTATATAATCAATTTGATTGAATTATAATTAATTTAAAACAATTATTGAATATTTAAAATTAATATTTAAATTTGGAAAATATATAAAAGCGATGACATCCTTGATGATGTCATAAAGTCATTTTATTTCCAGAAATAAAATAAATAATTTTATGACATATTCTTACTTATGTGGAAAAATAAGTGTGTGTATCTAGTTCCGTTTGAAAGTTCTAATTGTTAAAAAGTTTTTTATGGATAAAACGATTTTTGGTTATGTTAACATAAAAATTGAACGCTAACACTCCGGTGTAAGTAGATATAAAGTGAAAGCACCACCCGTTGGTACGGGAACTAGAGATAAGCAGAAAATGATGTAAAAGCAGTAAAAAGACAACAGTTTTATAGTGGTTCGGCTTAGAGTCAAGCCTACGTCCAGTTTAAGCTTCTTTATTGCTGATTCGATTACAACTCTTTACAATGAACTTTGATTACAACACACTTAAGACGAGTAGCTAGAACTTGAATGGAGAAGAGCACTTCAAATCCATGTTGAATGTGTTAGATCTCTTCCAAAAGTTCGTTGAAGCATCTTCGGTGTCTGGAGTGCTTGAAGTGTTGGATGAGTCGAGAAAACAGCAGAGTATCGGTGTTTCCGAAATGATTCGGAAAAAATCCGCTCTTAGTTGGAGCAGGTGTAGTATTTATAGGGAAAAACTGGGGTAAGCCATAGGTCGTGAACGACCTAAGGTAGTTCGTAGGTCGCGAGTGACCTAAGTTAGGTCGTGGGTCGCCAGCGACCTAGAAGACATGACTCTATGGCTTGATAGGGTCACACTTGATCTGTTTGAACTGGTTGAGATATCTAGGGGAGTAGTTGGCGACTTAACCATGTTGAGATATCTGGTGGAGCGACCCAAGTTTGTTCGACCTATAACTATGCGACATAACAAAACGAAGCTGGTAGCTTGCTAGTTTATTAACTCGCTAACTTGCTAGGTACTTTAGGTCGTTTAGTTGTTAAGTCACTGGGTCTCTAGGTCGTTGAACCGTTCCATCATTAGGTCGCTAGCAGTGTTCAACCCCTTAGGTCGCTAGGTCACGATAACTTTAGGTCGCCAAGTCGTGACATCTTTAGGTCGCTAGATCGCTTCATCCCTTAGGTCGCTAGGTCGCGATAACTTTAGGTCGCCAAGTCATGACATCTTTTGGTCGATAGATCGCTTCATCCCTTAGGTCGCTAGGTCGCGATAACTTTAGGTCGCCAAGTCGTGACATCTTTAGGTTGCTAGATCGCTTCATCCCTTAGGTCGCTAACTCATTCTGGCTTGTGTTAGTCGCTATGTCGTCATCTATTTAGTTCGTTAGGTCGCTTATACTTTTAGGTCGTTAGGTCGCCTATCACTCTAGATAGCTGGGTCGTGGAATAGAAGAGTTAACACTTGCCCCTCGAAGTGCATGCCTATGTCATGGGTCGTGTGCTTCGACATAATTCCGCTAGGTTGTGAGCGAGCCAAGAGATCTGTTAACTCGCGTGCCCATTCGCCTTCCTCTTTTCCTCCTTTATAGTCTATTAACTCGTTTCTTCTTCTTCATTTAGTTGCTTGCTCCTGCCGCCATTACCGAATTTGAGCTCAAGAACTCCAAAGCGAGATTCCCTTCCTCGTTGCTTTCAATCATCATTCCCAACAACAAACTTAGGTAAACCGATGATTCATCCATTGTGTTTTACCATCGATTTCTCCATATCCATTTTCACACGATTTTTGTTACCCTGCTATAAGATTACCTCCTGGTACATCCTTCGATTAGCATCGAATCGTTGTTAATCGCTTTAAAATTGAATTGGCCTAGGATTTCACATAGTTGTTTGGCGGGTATTTTGAATTTGTGGAGATTATCGATGGTTTCCGGAAATTTGGAGGAGACGATGAGGCTTTCGGTGCTTGGAGGAGACGAAGGGATATTTGGTTAATGGGTTAGTGGATTTTAGGTTAAGCCGTGGTGCTTCTGGTGATGCAAGGGCGATGGACGCGAGGCAAAACGTTATTGGAGAATAGGGCATAGCGGCTCTGGCGGGAGATAGTTTGAAATCGCTACGTCGCTTCAGAAACGACCTAGTGAATCTGAGCGACCTAAAGAGCTTTGCAACCTAACAGATCTGCCGACCTAACAATTCTCGCGACCTAAGGATCCTTGCGACCTAAAGAAAGCTGAACGACCTTCGAATCTGAGACTTAACTGCCTGTAGCATCCCCTTTTGCGACTTAATTTTAGGTCGCGTTGTAATTCAAACGACCTACGACTTAGCTAGATTTGCACATGAATTCCAAGCAGGACGACTTAAGGAAAACCCGACCTATGCTAGGTCGTTTGAGCACAATCTCGACGACCTAAGAGATGAACAAAATTTGAACACTTGTAAAATTCGACAGAATTTGATTGAGTTTCCAACTTGAACAGCTTGAATGAACTGCTTGAACTTGTTGCACTTTTTCATAGATTATATTAACTTTTAAGCTAACAACCTGTTAAATACAACATTTGCAGAAAACTAGGGCGAATATACTGCCATTGATTGCCCACATCTAATGACAGATTAGTCGATAAAGAATAATCAACTTAAGTGAACTGTGTGAATGAAATGCGGTGAGTCAACAAGTTCAAGTGAATTATTAAAGCAAAGCTAAAATAATCAACTAAAGCTGATTTGTTTACATCAACACTGTACTTGGACCTAAAATAACAAGCCCTGAAACACTATAATTGACAAATGTCAACTAATTTGATTCCAGTTATATTTGCTTGTCATTTCACTAGTTTTGCACAACACTTCACACTTTTAGGAAACGTGCACCTTCACATTTGAATATCTAGTTCCTTGTTTAGAATGACTTCTCAATAAGAAGAAACAGGGCAAGCTGGAGAGGTTTTTCCAATTGCTAACCCATTGAATGATCCTCCGGAAAGAGCTTCAACCACTTTGAACCATAGAGTTTTCAGTCAGTTGTGCATTCAGTTTGGCATTGCTGAAGCAGACGCTCGGCTTCCCGGGATAAATGATACTACTGATAGGCCACCTCACGGCTTCATTACAGTTAACCGACAGATGTGCTTGAATGGAGCTATTCCTCCTTTCAATGTCTTTCTTCGAACGCCCCTTCTCTGATTAACCATCTCTCCTTTTCAACTACACCCCAATGGCTACGCCATCTTGATGGGGTTGTGTGTGCTATTCAGGAGGACACTTGACCGGCTTCCGAGCATCGAAGAAGTCTGCTATTTGTGCACTTTCGCAAAGAACAAAGATCATCCTTCAATTATTCTCGTGAGAGGCGCGAGAAACCGCAAACTGATTTTAGACTTGCCCGAGAGTGCACACGGGTTTTTAAGTCAATTCTTCTATGTTCGTTGCCCCCCGGGGTTCTATGCCATCTAGAGAATAGGAAGTAAGACTTGCCTAAGGGAGGAGAAGACGGCGGTGAAGGAGGGTATGCGGTTGCTTGCTGCTGAGGAGGCAGGTGTGCAAGTTGAGGATGATGACCAGGATGGCCAAGAAGCAGGTGCTGGTAAGTCTTCCTTTCTTAGTCTCCCCATTAACCTGGTTGCTTATCACTAATGAATCCTTTCTTTGACTGGAAAGGTGGTCAACAGGACAAGGATAAAACTTCAATGCAACCGGCCCCTTGATTAGACCTGGAAAAAACTCTTTTTTGTGGACTTGACAGGGTTGTATATGTTAGTCTTAAAACAGTAAAGTAGTTTTTAGGTTGCATTATTTTGCTACTTGTAATAAATAGCTCCATCCTTGATGTGTAATTCTTTAACTTAAGTTGATTTTGTCGTTTTTCTGAATGTTTGTTGCTATTTTGACATGTCGCATGAGAAATATAGTTATGTATATTCTTGTAATTGAGTTGTGTTTGATGTCAGGTTCTGGTTCTAAAACATAATTTCATGACTTGCAATATTAGCGCACGATGTGAACAAATTATAGTCATGTATTTGTACACAAAAGAAGAAAATACCGCCTTTCATGTTTTAATCGTAGATGGTAGTCTTGAATATCGAGCATGGAATGCAGTCGAATGCCCTGCCATCCAATTATGAGTCCCTACACCCATTGGCGAGTATCTCCTACTCTGTATCCTATACTTTAGGGATTGTTATAGAGGATAGGGAAAAAGCTTTTTAAGTAAAATTGAAATATGTGAAAAGGTAAAACTTCCAATCACGGAAGGCCTTCGATGTGCTTAAGTTCGTGGCAAACGGGTTTTGTAGTCACTTTCCCTAGCTGTGGGTCTTGGAGACATTTGTCACCCATCTTACGCCTCCGCGGGGAGTTAATTCTTTTTTACCACAGCCGCACTTAAGACACATCGGAGCCGAGATCGCGCACAGTAACTACCCGGGCCATTATGGCCCGTAATCGTGAGTATTATTCGATTTACTGTGGCCGGCTAGCGTGGGTGCCGATCGTCAACTGTGAACTGCCCCTGGCTGGCCACACCTTATGTTGGGGCTTATAGTCGGTTCACAGTTGCCGGCGAGCCTAACGCCGTAATGAGATGCCTCAGCTATAGTCGGCCTTCTCGGTGGCTTATAATCGGCTCATTACAGTTGGCTTTGAGGGCCGTCGCGAGCAATGAGTTAACCCGCAGCAGAGGGATGCCGGAGCAAAAGTGTCTCATTGGCGAGGGCATAGATTCGCATAGTACCTGCTAGGTCTTGTCCAGGTGAAGTTGCGTTGTGGAGTGCTTTGAATAGAAATGCTATATGCATAGGATTTTGTTCAACAGAAAAGGATAAAGTTAACAAGTAGCCAAGATATAAAGGAACAAGTTAAAAAAGAGACAAAGCTTTTTAAAGTGGTTCGGCATGAAAAGGCCTACGTCCACTGATTCTCTTTGTTAATTCACTTCATATGGTCAATACAAGTTAAGAAAAGTATCGACGGAGGTGTTGGATGTTCCATGCCCTTTGGAATACCTCTCCGTCCACTGTTGACAAAATATAGGCTCCGTTGTGGAGATCTTTATGAATTACATATGGTCCATCCCAGATTGGGTCTAGTGCTCCGGGACGAGGGAAGATACGCTTGAGGACAAGATCCCCTTCTTGTAAGGTACGATGCTTGACTTTGGAGTTGTAGTGTGCCGCCACTTTTTGTTTGTGGGCTGCTGCTTTAAGGACTGCATCATTTCTTCTCTCCTCAATTAGACCCAAAGACATGTGAAGGAGTTCTTCGTTCTCTTCTGGGTTATAGTGGATTCTACGGTGGGAAGGCAAAATGGTTTCAACTGGGAGCATAGCCTCCAATCCGTATGCCAAAGAGAAAGGAGTGTGCCCTGTTGATGTTCTGAAAGATGTGCGATAGGCCCATAGTGCCGTAGGGAGTTCATCCACCCAAGCGCCCTTTGACTTTTCGAGCTTCTTTTTTATTAGAGTTTTCAGAATTTTGTTGACGGCTTCGACTTGTCCGTTTGCTTGAGGGTACGCTACGGATGAGAAGCTCTTGTGAATTCCGTGCCCTTGGCACCAGTTGGCGAATTCCTCGCTGTCAAACTGAAGTCCATTGTCTGATATGATTTTGAGTGGGACTCCATACCTGCACAGAACATTTTTGATCAAGAAGTTAATAACTTTTGCTGAAGATACTTTATTCAGAGGTTCCGCTTCCACCCATTTGGTGAAATAGTCGACTACTACTATAGCATATTTTGCCCCGCCTCGGCCCATTGGTAGCTCGCCGATTAAGTCAATTCCCCATATTGCGAAGGGCCAAGGGCTGGTCATTTGAGTAATCTCAGTCGTTGGTAGCCGTGAAATCTTAGCAAATTTTTGGCATCTGTCACACTTTTTGACGAAATCTAAGGCGTCCTTGCTTAAGGTGGGCCAGAAATATCCGTATCGGAGTATCTTTTTTGCTAATGTTTGCCCTCCGGTGTGATCTCCGCAGCTCCCCTGATGGATGTTGGATAAGATTTCCTTGGCTTCTCTCCCAGCGACACACCTTAATAACGGGTTAGAGAATCCGCGCCGATAGAGGATGTCTTCTTGTATTGTGTAGCGGGATGCTTTCCTCAAGATTTTCTTGACTTCGTTACGCCTCTTGGGTAGAGTGCCACTTTGTAGGTAGTCTCGGATGGGAGTCATCCAAGTTGCTTCTTCGGTTGCAGCTATTAGATTCACTTGCTCAAAACTTGGGGCCAGTTGCTTTGAGATGGTTACTGCCCCGAAGATGGTGATGTCTCTCACACTTGCTTGCTTTGCTAATTCGTCGGCCTCTCGGTTCTCCTCCCGAGGGATGTGTTTGACTAAGTAGTGGTCCAATCGGCTGAGAAGTAACTTGGTCTTCTTTAGATATGCTATGAGTCGTTCTTCTCGAGCTTGGAATTCTCCTAGTATTTGATTAACAATAAGTTGAGAATCGCTGTGGAGACACAAAGAATTGGCTCCGATTTCTATGGCAATTTCTAGTCCAGCTATCACTGCTTCATATTCTACATCGTTGTTGGTGGCAGCGAACTCCAACCTTATAGCATAGTGCAGTTTATTTCCCTTGGGAGTGATTATTACCACACCTGCCCCCGAGCCTTGTTCATTAGATGCACCGTCCACAAAGAGATTCCACTTGATATCTTCTGTTATTTCCAATTGCTCCTTATCCTCGTTGGTAGTGAATTCTGCAATGAAATCAGCCATGGCTTGTCCCTTGATGGCGGTGCGAGGGTGATAGGTGATATCATATTGACTCAGCTCAATGCACCATTTAAGTAGTCGCCCGGAAGTGTCGGGACGATGGAGTACTTGCCTCGGTGGTTGATCGGTCAGAACTTTGATGGAATGGGATTGGAAGTAGTGACGTAGTTTTCGTGAAGTGATTGGTAAACAATATGCTAGCTTCTCAAGTTTAGGATATCTAACTTCTGCCCTAGTAAACCTTTTGCTGACGAAGTAAACTGGCCGTTGCGTGCAGTTGTCTTATTTTGCTGTCCTGACTGCCCCTCAACGGCAGCATCCTCAAGCCTCATGTATTTCCCAGCTTCATGGAAGAAATCGGGTAAAGTAGCTGGTTTTTCTTTTGTCAACCTTCTAGCAAATTTAGTGTCCGGATGCACACCACTACAGAGGGCCATTAGGATAAGCTTCTCATCGGCATCTTGGACTGCGGCTGCTGCGGCGTTGAATTTGGTTAGGTATTGCTGCAGCTTTTCTCCAGGTTTCTGTTTGACGCTGGATAAGGAATAAGCGTCCTTAGGTTGCTCCACATGAATGCGGAATTGACTGATAAATTTTTCTTTCAACATTTCCCACGAGCTGATGGATCCTTGGGGTAGATGACAGAACCAGGAGGTAGCAAGATCTGCTAAGAAGAGCGTAAAGCATTTGCACAGTACTCCCTCTGTCGTTCCACTCATGAGCATATGCTGCGTGTACCTCTGTAAGTGTACAACGGGATCGGAGGTTCCTTTGTAGGGTTCCATTGTTGGCATCTTCCATTCTTGGGGGGTGATAGCAATTTCGATATTGCGGGCGAAAGGGCTGGTTACCCTAGCGCCTATCCCTCGATCTCTTTGCTCCCGTTGGACACACTCTCTGAATAAGCGTGCCATCCTTTCATCAGAACTTGGAGCAGATAGAAATGAGTTTGGTTCTGTTCTGTGGGATTGATTCCGTCCAGATGACCTGTAGGGATGGTATCGTCTATCATTCCTCATATTTTCCAGTGGCTGCCTTTGATCTTCTGGGAGCATGCTTGGGTCAGCTACAGTTGGCCCTTGCCTTGATCTCCCCCTGTTGGGTTCTGATCTAAGCACTTCCTCGGGTCCAACTTCGTGCTGGACTCTAGCTCGGCCCCGTTCACTGGCGTTTCTGTGGTTAGGCAGCATGACAGGCTCAGCTACAGTTGACCTTCGCCCGGTACCTTCCCCGTTGGGTTCGGTACCAAACGTTTCCTCAGGCCTAACTTCGGGCTGTGCTCGGTCTCGGCTCCTACCACGGCTACTTCTGCCGTTAGCTCCTTCGAAGAAGGAAGATCTTTGTTGTCTCTGAGATCCTCCAGACTGGGACTCGCCCCATGATTCAGTGTTGCGGTTGGATTCTTCAGCGTCCCTTAAGCGTGACATGAGATGGTCCACCAAGGCTTCCTGCTGGGACGTGAAGCGGTTAGTTACTTCAACCACAACTCTGTCCAGATCTGCTCTAGTAATTGCTGCAGGCTGTTCTGTGGCAGGAGTAGTTGGGTTAGCCTGTTCTTCATTTGTTACTGTTGCTGGAGGAGGACGATTTACTTGATTCGTGACAGCTGGATCTGGAAGACTACTGGATGCGATGTTTTTTCCTTTGTTAACATCTTTTCTCTGTTTGGGAGGCATGTTTTCCAAGTGGCGGACGATGCTGTTAGGAAAACTTGTTAAGCGGATGATGCTGAAGCTTCGAGCTTCTAGTTCATCTCTCAATGAAAGCACCAAAAATGTTTGCACAAAAAAATGGACAAACACCTCAAAGTTGTATGATTTAGTAGATCTTATGTTATTCTTAGTGATTTGAGTGATTTATGCAAATATTTCAAAAACAGGGGCTAAACTGTAAAAAGACACGCAGATTTATAGTGGTTCAGCCAGAATGTGCCTACGTCCACTTTATATGTTATTTCTCTTCTCTTATTCTGATTACAAGTACATAGCTTTGATACAAGTAAAAGAAAGTTGTTTGAAAGTTCCTTCCGTGCTTGAGCTCTCAAACTTGTCCCCATTGTCGTACCCCTGCCCCTCTATTTATAGAGTGAGGCTGGGGGTAGGGGTCTAGGATGTGTACAGTTGCTGATGGGCCTGGGCTGACATGACCTGGCCTGGCACGTCTTGGTTCGGCATCGCTTGGTTCGGAGATGGTTGGAGTGTAGAGTGGACCAGTTGTAGGTGATCCGGTGCTATGTGGTAGAACCTTGGTCCGGTTTGGGGTATGGTCCGGTAGGAGTATGGATCGGTAGGCTTGGTTCGGCATTGAGAGGGGATGCATGTTGGTCCGGTGAGGCTTGGTCCGGTAAGGATTGGTTCGGCATTGAGACGAATGGACCGGTAGGCTTGGTTCGGCTTTGAGGTGTTGGACCGGTGAGGCTTGGTTCGGCATTGAGACGAATGGACCGGTAGGCTTGGTTCGGTCGCTAGTGGGATATGCGTTGGTGGGAGTTCGATGAGGCAAGACCTGGTCCGGTGGTGTTGATCCGGCTGAAACATACCCAACACCTATTCTACATGTCAATTAATTTAACAATTAAAAGGGGTCACATTCACTAATCAAATTTATCATATAAATCAGTTTTAAAATTGTTAACTATCCTATATCCATTTCAATTTTGCATACTATTTATCATTTAACACTAACAATTTAACGTCCAATATAAACATCAACAATCAATCAATTATCAACCAAACTGGATTATCATTTCATATATATAACAGATAATGGTGTCAGATGTCACAGCTGAACTGATATAGGTAATAGCATATAAAAAGTGTGAATAACTAACTGCAGCATATTTCAATTGTCGTTTCAATTGAAATCAAATTTAAATAAATAAAAGAACGTTAATCGTGAGTGAGTGCTCACCTTTCGAGGCTAAAGAAGATAGATAATGAATGAGCTACGAATTTCAAAGCAATGTCAGATGGACAAAATTCGATGCAGAACAAGTACGACGGCAAAGCTGATACATAGATTGATGGAAACGAATCAGAATCATCTTGATACAACCGAAATAGCAATAAATATTACATCCATATATATATTCTCTAATAATTAATATAAAATTTTAAGCTAAATTTTAAGATAACATATATATGGATATTCTTAAAGAAAAACCCAAATATCAACATCCATATATATATAAACAATTTATCTACAACATATTTAACAAAGGTCTATATATATAATACGCTACAAACCAACACTTAGCATAAAACACACATCTTAAAATAACGCATGTACATAATATGTTATAAAATTTAAAAATGCATGCAGACTCATCAACTTATGTATTATAAACCTATGTGCATTATATTAAAATATAGAAAAAATAATAATAATAAAAAAATTTCTTTATACTTTATACGAATATCAGAACGAAAAACAGAGCTTATAAATTACCAGCAACAAGAATACTCATACAAATAACATACCACTATAATATATAAACAAATAAAAATGCAGACTAACCTATAACTTATATACTATATGTATATGAACAAATTTGTACTATATGCAGACCAACTTATAACTTTTTTTTTACATAATATATGTGTATAGAAATCAGTTAATAACAGTACACTAATATATACATGCGTTAAAATGCCCTAGGAATGTTTGTACATAACGGCAACAGTTTTGTATCAACAAATATATTGTTTTCATCCTTTAAACATATTGCTAAGCCAAGATATATATATATCAACAGTTTAAAACTCGTAAAACCAATTATGTATAATATATATATCAACCCAGTAAACACACTTCTAAAAATAATACTAATATATACAATGTATCTAACAGTAATTCGAAATGCAACCCAAACTGTTTAAATTAAGAGTAGAATTTGTATACTGATATATATATATATAAAACTCACGCAACCCAAAACTAAATTTATAACATACGAAAAATAACGAAATATATATATAAACACACTATATTATACAACATACCAAAGATTGTACTGTACAATACCAAGGGGCGACAAAGACCAAGGCGCGCACGCACACCGAATTGGAGGAGGAAGCGGGTGCAGTGGAAACCGAGGGATAGAGGGTTGAGCGATGCAGAGGATGGCACGGTGAACGTGGTGGAAGGGAATGGTGGTGGGTTGTTCGAGTGGGTCAGTGGAGTGGTCGAGCCGTTCCAGAGAGGACGAGGTGGGTTGCGACTAGGCTAGCTCGGGGCGGATCTCGGCAAACACGGAGCGGGTTGTCGTTATGGGTAGGAGGCGGTTCCACGTTGGAGCGTTGGTGAAGTCAGGTGGTTACGTGAAAGCTAGAGGGTGGGGGAAGCAAAGGTGATGCTGAAGTGATGAGAGAATTGAATAAAACTAAAGATGGACAAAACAAAGATGAAGGAGAATGAACAGAAACGAATATGAACTGAATGTTTTGTATTAGAGTATATTAATTCTCTCTTGAAGTCAACAGAACGGCAGTGAAGTGGAAGGTCATACCTCAAATGAATTTAACGGTGGAAATGAGTCAGATATTGATTACTGAAAATAATAAATGCTATTAACTGTTTATTCCGGCCATTCGAAATTTGAACTGACCCAAACTGACAAAAGTGAACCGTTCAAAATTAATCAATGCAATGTATAAAATTTTCATATTTCAAAACTGATGGAAATAAAGGTGTGCATTGAAAATATGGAAAAAGTAACAGCAGATAATAAATGCCTACAGCCGTTGAAATCCGAATGGTCGTCAAAAGTGGTACCGCTACGATGAGCTGTTTTATCGTTTCTGTCACGTACCGAACCTCAAAACGCAGAAGTGAATATACCGCTGTGATCAGTACGATGATACGATCAAAATGGTATAAAATTATCAGTGGCACGATCGAATTATAAAAATTTGAATTTTTTCTAATAGCGGAAAATGCAAGAAAAACGCTGAAAAATAAGATCGACGGAGCCAAAGATGTCCGAATTTGGAAAAACGACAAACTAACATCTTGCCCAGAAGATGGTTTAGAATTTTTCTATGTAAAAATATTTAGGTTTCGGAAACATTTTATTTTCATCGCTTTTTAACTGATTAAATTGAAGTAAATTTACGCGCGAAATAAACTTTCATATTTTCGGACGAAAGTTTACCAGTTGCTATGTTTAACTAAATGCATTCCAAATATCAAATTTATATTTCAAAATTTTATCGTTTAAAATTTCACAAAATTTCAACTAATTACGATATTAAAATAGTTGAAATTTACGGGTCGTTACACTCTCCCCCACTCAAAACTTTTCGTCCCCGAAAAGGAACGAGGTAGGAGAATAGAAACAACCAGAAAGAAAAACAGATAGAAACAAAATAAAACAATTAGTTTAAACGGTATAAATTTCAATTTACCTTAATTAATACTCAATATTTGATTTAAAATTTAGGGTATTTCAACAAGTTGATTTAATTCTAATTTATTAATATTTGATACCAAAAGATTTCTTCAAAACAAAATTTTATTTTATTTATCTCATTTATTCATTGTTTTATTATCCAATTATCCTTTATTAACAATTTCTAAAATCATAAACTTGATTAGTCATTTATTACAATCATATTTTATTCAACAAATTTAATTCTTCTTTATTCCAAATTATTATTAAATTTGTTCCACTTAATATATCCAATCACATATATTTAACCCATATAAATTAAATTTAACCATAAAAGTTTCGATTTAAATTAATTTATATTTACTAATTGCTTTTAAATTCAAGGTATTTTCATATGTTGATCAAATTTCAATTTTATTAATTTTTTCAAAACAAATTTATTAATTCTTTCAAAACAAATTTTATTTCATTATTAACTGAGTTTTACTTATTATCCTATATAACTCTATTAACATCTTTATAATCAAAAATTTAGTGTATAACGTTTATTATAACACTCAAATTTTATTTATAAATTCAATTTATCTTATATATTATCCAATTACCTATTCAACTTCTGTATGATTTAGGTAAGTTGTATTAGAATGCAGTTGAACAATATACAAATAAAATTTTCCCAATTCAATTATTCAAGTTTAAATATTTATCCAAAATTTAGCTTTATTTATAATTGAAAACATCTTTAACATGATTTTATAAATTTAATTTTCGTTTAATTTCAAACTCTTTAGAAATAATTATGTATATATTATATATATTAAATCAAATTAAATTTAAAATAATATACCCATATAAATATATAATCAAGTCATACTTAAGAAATTTAAATCAAAATATTTTTCCAAAACAAACCGTAGCGAAGCTACATAATGGTTTCTCCACTTCGAAACTCGAAAATGAATGTCGATGATGCGGCCGCCATCACCGAGATTATTTTCCAGCGACAAAGAGAAGAACACTGATTTCAATATTTAAAATTCTTTGAAAACGATTTCTATTCGAAAATACTTTCAATAATATATACTTTAAAATTTTAAAAACCAAAATTCGAAATCACCGAAAACTAATAAATTCTCAAATTTCTGAATTAAATTCATTTCAAATTCCAATCAATTTATAACCAAGTTTATAAATTCATTTATTTATATTATGCAATAGTCAATGGTTTACAAAACAATAAATGAAAATCAAATATTATTATTTCAGACAACAAATTCATTAACAATTTAATTTCAGAAGACTTATATTTATATATAATATAATCATACAAAACAATTTTATTTACCAAATTTTGAAAATACTATTGTGTTAGTTTGCTCTGTTCAAGTGTTTTGGAAATCCTATCGATAACGTTGATCAGACGAATCGATCGAAAACCCAAATCAACATCAACAACCCAAACAACACAATAAAAAAAACATTTATATATATTAGTTTACAAATACCTTTCTTTGCTCAACGATACAGGAATGAATTTTCAAAATAAGGATAGGGTTTCAAATTTGATGGACTCGAATCAAAGAGAAATTTGATTCGACGATAAGTTCGAAACAAAATAAGATGATTTAAATAAAAAATAGGAAGATGGAAAAGTTTATATAAATCGCGGGCAACCTTAACCAGGTCGAGCGTGACTTCAAAAATAAGATCGATGCAGAATTTCGAGGCAAATCAACATCCGATCTTGAGAGATAAAATTCAGGTATAGCAGGAGATAGATAACATCGTAAACCGAAGATACTGAAATCTCCGGTGAATCGATGTCTATTATAAAGGAGTTTTACTCCTTTACGAATCATTTGAAGATTGGCGAGACCGCCGATCTATTATAGATAACATTCAGAATGGAGTTATGGGATGCTCCATGTAACAACCCTGTATTTTACAATTATTTTTAAATTGATTTCCAGATTTAAAAGCTTTATTTATGAAAAAGAATAAATTTTGTTATTTTAAGTATAAACTTTGATTTTGATGTGGATTTGAATTCCAAATATGACTAAATTTAATATTTCTAGAAAATGTGAATTTTGGTCAAATAGTCAAACTTTGACTTTTAAATTTAAATTTTAAATAGTTTGAAATTATAATTTTTATCTCTTATTATGACAATAGATTTAATAACATGAATACTGCTTTTCGTTTCATTGAAAACGGAGTTAAAATGTAAAAGATATGTACATTTCAATTTTGAGTATAAATTGTTTATTTTGCAATTTTGTTATTTTAAATTTTATAAAAAAAAAATTTTTGTCATATTTTGTTCTAATATGTGTTGATATTTTATTTTATGCATATCTTGACTTTTAAATATTTTTAAAATGATGATAGAATTTTTCCAAAATTTACTGTATTTATTTCTTATTTTTAAAGGTTGTTTCTATTTTTCTGCTATTTTCTTCATCTAAACTATATTTGAATTAAAATTTATTTATTTATTTTTGTGAATTCATTTTATTTTATGTTCTTATCTTTATTTATAAATATTTTTAAGTACATAAAAAGTTTCCATAGTTCATTGCATTTATTTTCCATATTTTCAAGACTAGTTGCAAATTTTGCTGTTTTATTTAATTAAATTATTTTACTCTGTGTCTGTGATCTGTGATTATATTTATTTACTGTATATTCTGAGTTTGCCAAATTTTTATTTACAACGCGGTATTTTGAGAAATTCAACTCCGGCATGAGTGTCTACCTATACACTTATAATGGATGCGAATGGTTGAAAATATCGGGTCGTTACAGTTGGTATCAGAGCTTTGGCTTTGAGGCAAAACTCAGCATATGGAGTAGATTTATTTACAGAATCACTTTCGTTCGAGTTTGAATCTTTTCCTCTTGATTCGAATTTCCTTTGAATTTTTGGAATGTTCCCTACGGTTCCAAAATTCATTCTTGTCCCTCACTATTCATCTTCTTTTTATTTTGGAGTATCACATAACTCCACTTCGAATGATCTTTATAGTAAATTGGCGGTCTCGCCAATATTCTAATTTTCTTGTAAAGGGGTGAAAATCCTTTACAATCAGCATCGATTAACCAGAGATTTATATTTATCCTTGGTTTAGATGCTAATATCTTTTGTTATTCCAAACTCTATCTCTTGAGATCGAAGGTAGATTTACCCCAGAAAATCCACATTTGATCTTATCCATTAAGTCACGGTTGACCCGGTTAAGGTTGTCCGCGATTTATCTAAGCTTACCCATCTCTCTACTCTGTTTAATCATCTTGTCTTTTGTTCCAATTTATCTTCCAAACATTTTGAACTGTACTTGTAAATTAATGTTTTGTTTTATATTGTGTTGTTTGAGTTGTTGATGTTGATTTGGGTTTCCGATCGATTCGTTTGATCAACGCTATCGATAGGATTTCTAAAACACTTTGACAGAAAAAACTGACACAATATTATTTTAAAATTTGGTTAATGAAATAAATTTGGATATATAATTTTATGGAACTTAATAAATTGATTTAAATTGATAATTTGAAATGATAATACTTGATTTATCATTTATTGTTCTACAAATGAATTTATAAATAGTTGTTTATAAATTTATTTGGGAACTGAAATGAATTTAAAATAAGAAATTTAAAGAATTTAATTTCCGATGGATTTCAAACTTTGTGTTTAAAATTTTTAAAAGGATATTATTTAAAGTATTTTTGAATAAAAATTTGTCTCTAAAAGATTTTAAAGTTTAAAAATTTAGTGCTCTTCTCTTTGTCGCTGGAAAATAATTTCGGTGATGACTGCAGCATCATTGACATTCATTTTCGAGTTTTGAACTGAAGAGACCGTTCTGTAGTCTTACTACAGCTTTGTTTTGAAAGATTTAATTTATTTGAATTTCTAAATATAATTTGATTTATAATATATATAGATAAATGATTTAAATTGATTTGACATATTATGTACATATATTTATTTATCTCTAAATGGTTTGAAGGAAATCGGAAATTTAATTCTTACATTTTTTTTCTTAAAGAATAATTTCAATTATAAAAAGAAAAATCAAAATTTTGGATAAATGATTCAAACTTGAGATAATTGAATTGGATAGTTTTATTTGTATATTACAATTGCATTCAAATATAACTTACCTTAAATTTTTTTAGAAGTTAACAATGTAATTGGATAATATACAATATAAAAAGGATTTTATACACTTAAATTTTAGTTATAAAAGATTAACAGAGGTAAATAGTGAAAAAGGAATTTAAAGAGATTTTATTTAAATAACTTAATAATCAAATTGATTTAATATGGAACCTTGAGTCTAACCTAGGAATTTTAATAATGGTTATTTCCTGAAATGAATATGTTGTATAATAAATAATGTATCTTTGAATAGATAAAATAAATTACATTGGAATTAGACATTTTGTAATAAAGCTTATTTAACTTGAATTCATAGTTTAATTGATGTCTAAATGAATAAATGTGTAAAGAAATTTGATTGTTATATTTGCTATATAAATATTTTATTTATGAAATAGATATGTCTTGAAAAATGAATAATTATGATTCAAATAGTTAAAATGTATTTTTACATCACTAAAAATTGATAATTGAGAATTTGGTTTTCAAATGGAATTTTAAGTGTAACTTATTAAAGGAATATCTATTTATGAAATGGGTATTTTAAATAAAGTGATAGGTTATGTGTTAAATTAAGAGCTAAGTAAAATAATGAACTTTTGACTTAATAAATGTAGTATAGTTTATTTGGATATTCCATTCATAAAAGTTTGTTTTAATAAGTCATAAGTTAAATGATATCCAAATGAATATTTCTGGAATTAAACTGATTTGAAGTACTAATATACCTACTGTAGCATTTTATAAGTGATGCTGTTTTGAAAATACAGTGTTTTGGAAATTTTTAAAATTGAATGAACTTAGAAATGTTACAACTTTAAAGTGAATATTGTTTGATCTTGGATTAAAATGGTTTAAATGAAGATTATTTTTAAAAGGTGTTATGATTTTCTAAGTATTATGTTCTTTTTAAGAATAACATTTCCAAAGTGTTATGATTTTTAGTAGTATGATTTCCAAATGATAAACATCCCTAAATTGTTCTGATTTCAAAGCATTATTGTTTCAAATTTATTATCTTATTTTTTTTTTCAAACTATCTTTTGGTTGTCCTTATTTCTCTTATCTTGTTACAGAATGGGAAGGCTATTGCTTATACTAGTCTGTTTAGAAATCTTTTTATAATCTTTGAAATCTTTGTTACTCATCTGGATCTGAACACTGTTTTTCCATTCATAGACCGTCGGTCAAGTGAAAAGGGAGATTCAGACTCTAGAGGATCTTTTCGTGCTTATATTCTTGATTTGATCACCTCCATCTTGTTAAACTTACCTATAACAATAGTTATCAGGTGTAATTCCAATCTTCTTATCATCTTGTCTTAATTCTATTTCATTCTATCTTTTCTGTGCTTTCCCGTACCTCGTTCCTTTTCGGGGACGAAAAGTTTTGAGTGGGGGAGAATGTAACAACCCTGTATTTTACAATTATTTTTAAATTGATTTCCAGATTTAAAAGCTTTATTTATGAAAAAGAATAAATTTTGTTATTTTAAGTATAAACTTTGATTTTGATGTGGATTTGAATTCCAAATATGACTAAATTTAATATTTCTAGAAAATGTGAATTTTGGTCAAATAGTCAAACTTTGACTTTTAAATTTAAATTTTAAATAGTTTGAAATTATAATTTTTATCTTTTATTATGACAATAGATTTAATAACATGAATACTGCTTTTCGTTTCATTGAAAACGGAGTTAAAATGTAAAAGATATGTACATTTCAATTTTGAGTATAAATTGTTTATTTTGCAATTTTGTTATTTTAAATTTTATAAAAAAAATTTTTTTGTCATATTTTGTTCTAATATGTGTTGATATTTTATTTTATGCATATCTTGACTTTTAAATATTTTTAAAACGATGATAGAATTTTTCCAAAATTTACTGTATTTATTTCTTATTTTTAAAGGCTGTTTCTATTTTTCTGCTATTTTCTTCATCTAAACTATATTTAAATTAAAATTTATTTATTTATTTTTGTGAATTCATTTTATTTTGTGTTCTTATCTTTATTTATAAATATTTTTAAGTACATAAAAAGTTTCCATAGTTCATTGCATTTATTTTCCATATTTTCAAGACTAGTTGCAAATTTTGCTGTTTTATTTAATTAAATTATTTTACTCTGTGTCTGTGATCTGTGATTATATTTATTTACTGTATATTCTGAGTTTGCCAAATTTTTATTTACAACGCGGTATTTTGAGAAATTCAACTCCGGCATGAGTGTCTACCTATACACTTATAATGGATGCGAATGGTTGAAAATATCGGGTCGTTACACTCCAGGATTGAAAGAAGATGAATAGTGAAGGACACGAATGAATTTTTGGAACCGCAGGGAACGTTCCAAAATTCAAAGGAATCGAGTCAAAGGAAGAGATTGAAACTCGAATGAGAGTGATTTTTGTAAATATATTTACCCTATTTGTTAAGTTTTGCCTAGAGCTACCAAAGCTCTGATACCAACTGTAACGACCCGATATTTTGGACCATTCGCATCCATTATAAGTGTATAGGTAGACACTCATGCTAGAGTTGAATTGCTCAAAATACCGCGTTGTTAATTTAAATTTGGAAAAACTGAACATATACAGTAAATAAATAATCACAGATCACAAACACAGAGTAATAAATGCAGCGGAAATAAAAGAGATAGTAGTTCATGAAGCTACTATATAAATGTATAAGTTACATCAGAGTTAAACAAGATACAACGGAAGAGTAATATGATACATCAGATACAAATCAGAATACATCACTGGAATCATCGAATACTGGAAGCAGAATAGATGGCTGGATCTTCAAGCAAAGCTCCAACTCCAAAGGTGAGTCTCGAATACTGGATCACTTAGTCTGACCCGAGCGTAAAGCAAAAACACAAGACACTCGAGTCAGGATTAACATTCTTATATTAATAAATCCAACTCAAGTGAAATAGCAATTGAAATACAAGTAACTCAAAGTATGTTTGAAATAACCATCCTTTAAGGATCCGTTAAATTATCTACTATGTAGTAGTTTACGATAAGTAGATAATGTCTATCAATAATATAAAGATATCAAAATAGTGTTAAGTCATGGCCCATTCCACCCTTAACACATTTTTATTCCCAAGAGCATATACAAGACCGTAGTTTCCCCAAAACCGGAAGTCACCATAGGGCAATCCATATACTAAAGGCACAAAACAAATTCGTAGTGGTCGCGAATTTGGAATACAAGTATGACAAGGCACATAAGGCAATACCCAAGGTAGTGATACTACCGTTTGCCTGATCCGGACTGGTGAGAATGCAACGCCGCAGCGCCCGCAACACCGTGAAACAACACTCCCAAAATCAAAGGTGCACCAATCGACAACAAGTAATGAGTAGTTCGAAGAAGTGTGTCCACTTGAGGTAGCTAATCCTCCATTGGCCCGGCACGGCTCCTGTTTTAGTCATTTCCAATTTGACACGAGTGTCAAGGCTATCCATTATCGTTCTCTTTCTTCAGTCAACACGTACATCATTCCAACCACTTCATTCTGGATCATCACTCCGCGTATAGTTATTAAAGTGGTTTCGGTTTAGATAGAGAGTATATCCATTACCGATCCTGGTCTCTTTAATAACTTTCGTAATTATTACACCGATTGGTCGTTTATATATTTCAAAACCAAATCAATTTCAAATTCAATTTCAATTCGTAAACCAACATTTCATTTGTCTTTCAAAAACCAATTTCCGAAATTTACGTTTCAAAACTTCAATTTACCATTTCAAAATATTATAATTCAATTTCAATATCTATTTAAAACCATTCAAATATTGATTCAAGTTCGTATATTAGTTTCATTTCGAAATCATTTAAATTAATTTGATTTAACATTTAAATCAATTTAAATTCATTTATCGATATCATTCAATATTCATTTAGTAAATTTTCCATTCAAAACAATTTCTATCAAATTTCCAATTCATTAAATCCATTATTCAAATTCAACTTCATTATATCAAAACTTACAAATTGAATTAAATTAAATTAAATTCATCAACTCAATTTCTTTAAATTTCAAGTCATACATTAATTTCAATAAATCGCTTTTTTATTTCTTGTTAAAGAAATTCAATTTCACTTATTAAAGAATTCAATTCAATTTAATCATTAAATAATTCAATCTTATTTAATTAATAAATAATTCACAACTTAATTATTAAATAATTTCAAAGTTTAATAATTTCAAACTTAATTATAATTCCAAACTTAATTATTTAATCATTTCAAATTAATTCAATCATTTCTCAAATTAAACAACGTTCTTTCATCAATTACATTGTTAATATTTTTTTTCAGATTATTAAATATTAACATTTCCTTTCATAAAATTCAAATTCCAACTTCATTTCAAAACCTTATCATTAATTCAAATAAAATCTTCGTTTTATTTTAAATCAAATTTTTGACCAATCGGGTTTTATTTAATTTTCTATCCTAGGTCAAAATTCAATTTGGGTATTTATCATTTCAACCCGATTCCAATTCAATTCAAGATCAAAGCATAGTAAAGGGAACTTGCAGTGTGATAACTGGGATTGTGTCAAAGTAAATAAACAAACAATAACAACAACCAATATCAATCAGATAATCAATTCAAATAATCCCGAAATAACCGTATTAATTCGCATTGTTATTTGTACGAATTAATATAATTACTTCTAGAATCTACACTATTATTTCATGTAAATTAAAGATTATTACACTAATATTTATACGGTTCTTCAATTGTCATTCGATTTCAATTTTAACACTACAACAATTAATCAAATATACGTCCAATGGTTCAAAGTGTAATTATCACTATTCTACATGTCAATTAATTTAACAATTAAAAGGGGTCACATTCACAAATCAAATTTATCATATAAATCAGTTTTAAAATTGTTAACTATCCTATATCCATTTCAATTTTGCATACTATTTATCATTTAACACTAACAATTTAACGTCCAATATAAACATCAACAATCAATCAATTATCAACCAAACTGGATTATCATTTCATATATATAACAGATAATGGTGTCAGATGTCACAGGTGAACTGATATAGGTAATAGCATATAAAAAGTGTGAATAACTAACTGCAGCATATTTCAATTGTTGTTTCAATTGAAATCAAATTTAAATAAATAAAAGAACGTTAATCATGAGTGAGTGCTCACCTTTCGAGGCTAAAGAAGATAGACAATGAATGAGCTACGAATTTCAAAGCAATGTCAGATGGACACAATTCGATGCAGAACAAGTACGACGACAAAGCTGATACATAGATTGATGGAAACGAATTAGAATCATCTTGATACAACCGAAATAGCAATAAATATTACATCCATATATATATTCTCTAATAATTAATATAAAATTTTAAGCTAAATTTTAAGATAACATATATATGGATTTTCTTAAAGAAAAACCCAAATATCAACATCCATATATATATAAACAATTTATCTACAACATATTTAACAAAGATCTATGTATATAATACACTACAAACCAACACTTAGCTTAAAACACACATCTTAAAATAACGCATGTACATAATATGTTATAAAATTTAAAAATGCATGCAGACTCATCAACTTATGTATTATAAACCTATGTGCATTATATTAAAATATAGAAAAAAAAATAATAATAAAATTTTTTCTTTATACTTTATACGAATATCAGAACGAAAAACAGAGCTTATAAATTACCAGCAACAAGAATACTCATACAAATAACATACCACTATAATATATAAACAAATAAAAATGCAGACTAACCTATAACTTATATACTATATGTATATGAACAAATTTGTACTATATGCAGACCAACTTATAATTTTTTTTACATAATATATGTGTATAGAAATCAGTTAATAACAGTACACTAATATATACATGCGTTAAAATGCCCTAGGAATGTTTGTACATAACGGCAACAGTTTTGTATCAACAAATATATTGTTTTCATCCTTTAAACATATTGCTAAGCCAAGATATATATATCAACAGTTTAAAACTCGTAAAACCAATTATGTATAATATATATATCAACCCAGTAAACACACTTCTAAAAATAATACTAATATATACAATGTATCTAACAGTAATTCGAAATGCAACCCAAACTGTTTAAACTAAGAGTAGAATTTGTATACTGATATATATATATATATAAAACTCACGCAACCCAAAACTAAATTTATAACATACGAAAAATAACGAAATATATATATAAACACATTATATTATACAACATACCATAGATTGTACTGTACAATACCAAGGGGCGACAAAGACCAAGGCGCGCACGCACACCGAATTGGAGGAGGAAGCGGGTGCAGTGGAGATCGAGGGATAGAGGGTTGAGCGATGTAGAGGATGGCTCGGTGAACGTGGTGGAAGGGAATGGTGGTGGGTTGTTCGAGTGGGTCAGTGGAGTGGTCGAGCCGTTCCAGAGAGGACGAGGTGGGTTGCGACTAGGCTAGCTCGGGGCAGATCTCGGCAAACACGGAGCGGGTTGCCGTTATGGGTAGGAGGCGGTTCCACGTTGGAGCGTTGGTGAAGTCAGGTGGTTACGTGAAAGCTAGAGGGTGGGGGAAGCAAAGGTGATGCTGAAGTGATGAGAGAATTGAATAAAACTAAAGATGGACAAAACAAAGATGAAGGAGAATGAACAGAAACGAATATGAACTGAATGTTTTGTATTTGAGTATATTAATTCTCTCCTGAAGTCAACAGAACGGCAGTGAAGTGGAAGGTCATACCTCAAATGAATTGAACGGTGGAAATGAGTCAGATATTGATTACTGAAAATAATAAATGCTATTAACTGTTTATTCCGGCCATTCGAAATTTGAACGGACCCAAACTGACAAAAGTGAACCGTTCAAAATTAATCAATGCAATGTATAAAATTTTCATATTTCAAAACTGATGGAAATAAAGGTGTGCATTGAAAATATGGAAAAAGTAACAGCTGATAATAAATGCCTACAGCCGTTGAAATCCGAATGGTCGTCAAAAGTGGTACCGCTACGACGAGCTGTTTTATCGTTTCTGTCACGTACCGAACCTCAAAACGCAGAATTGAATATACCGCTGAGATCAGTATGATGATACGATCAAAACGGTATAAAATTATCAGTGGCACGATCGAATTATAAAAATTCGAATTTTTTCTAATAGCGGAAAATGCAAGAAAAACGTTGAAAAATAAGATCGACGGAGCCAAAGATGTCCGAATTTGGAAAAACGACAAACTAACATCTTGCCCAGAAGATGGTTTAGAATTTTTCTATGTAAAAATATTTAGGTTTCGGAAACATTTTATTTTCATCGCTTTTTAACTGATTAAATTGAAATTTACGCGCGAAATAAACTTTCATATTTTCAGACGAAAATTTACCAGTTGCTATGTTTAACTAAATGCATTCCAAATATCAAATTTATATTTCAAAATTTTATCGTTTAAAATTTCACAAAATTTAAACTAATTACGATATTAAAACAGTTGAAATTTACGGGTCGTTACACATACAATATGGCGAAAGTATCAAATTCTGACATTTAACAATTTACATAACAGGTATATAAATGGAATAAAATCAATAATTATATAAGCGGAATTTAAAATTCAGAATGGCGAGAAAGCCGCATTTCTCTACAAGTTTTTCTTGTATCTCATTTTTAAATGTCATTCACTTTTCAGAAGCGAATATTGCATCAAACTAAACCAATAATTCATTCAAGCACAAAAGCTGTAAGAACGCCTTTTCGACCCTTGAATGTCGACACTAATACATCCATGGTATTCATATGCCGAGTACCAAAGTGCCAGAAAGACGGGACCTTTGGGTAAAGTAAAAGAAAAAGAAAACAACAAAGGAGAAAAAATGATAAGGAATTAGAAGAAACATCGGAATTATATGGTACAATTATATTTGGTGATGTTATACTGTACATATAAACTAGTTTTGCTCTTGTAGTATAAATAATAAGGAAGTTCGTCCATACAAATGGTTAGGAGGTAATCTAGGCTCTTTTGTATTTTCTGTTTATTTACCACAGAACCGGAGTTGAGTTTACCAGAAATTCATCGATTGATTTTGGAGCAATTGATAAGCAAGTGAGTGTACTTATATGAGATGTCTTGAAAACATAACCACTCCAAAACCATATATGATTTTTATGCTTTGGAAGAGGTTCATGATTGGTTCGAGATACTCAAACACATGTAGTTGTTCATGATCTATTCAAGATATGGGAATCCATGTGTGATTTCGAGATTTATTGAGATATGAGAATCCATGTGTGATTTTGAGATTTGTTGAGGAATCCATTTGTGAATCCAATATTTGTTTAGATAAGGGTATCCATGTGTGGTCTTAGATCTGTTCGAGTTGGGGACTCATGTGCCCAGATATGTTCGAGTTGTGACTCGTGTGCTGGGATGTTGAATGTGACTTCACCATTGGTAATGATAGAAACTAGACATAGGAGACATAGCCGATGTGGTTTCGCTAACTTAAAGGGTGTAGGCACTCCATTTAGTTGTACTTACATATATATGCAGGTGTGTTGCGTTCCGGTGCCATGTGTTCGGGCTTGAGCCAGTTATGTATTTCCTATAGGTATTTTATCTAAAGATATATGGTGCTTGGAAGGATATCTCTGATCCTTGTGCCAGGGGACCCTTCTCGAAATATTGAGGGCACCTCCACGGAATGCTACACAATTACCGAACGCACCTTAGCAGTTGTGATTATATACCTATTATTCTTGTGATGTACACTCACATGCATCACATATATGTGATTACTATATTTGACACCTTTAACGTTATTATATATCACTAGATATAATAATAGAAATGGTTTGACTATCGTATCGTAAAAGCTCGTCCATGTTTAATTATAGCTTGGTTTTACGAGATACCTTTACATTTGAAGGGTTTTATGAATATAGCTAATAGCTATCCACATGATTGGAGTTTCTCTCGCTGGTTTACCAGAATAATTCGAGTGTTATTCTCTTATAATTCTCGGGTCAGCTTGAGTATGTTTCCAAATTTAGCTATCGCGCATTAGAGCTCTTGGAGAGGAGCTGGATAATTTACTACTGTACTTATTTTCCACCACAATACTTGATTTGTATCTATCAATATTTCTGAGGACATGCTGTTATAACTTTTTAGGCTGATGATAGGTTAGTTTACTCTAATTAATGTATGTATATCAAAGTTTTCTTTTTGATAAAGACCTTCTGGGATATTATATATCATTGTTCCTCATGTGAGATTTTGAAATTGTGTTCTTCTTTCTTGGTCCGTTTCCTTTTCATTTTCTTTCACCCTAACAATTCGTCCTTCCGACTCTTAGATGTTGGGCAAACAAATACCGTGGATGTATTAGTGTGATGACCTACCTTTTCGACTCTAAAAAATTGACCTAATACATTCTAGGTATTCATCTGTCATAGATTTAAGTGTCGGAAAGGTCGATTGATGAAAAGTAAACAGAAAATAAAGACAGAACATAGTAGAAAAAAAATCTCACACGAATGAAATAATCATACATTATTAACCACAAAATCTTTTATAGTGGAAAATTTTGAATATAATATCAGAGTTTAACCTAGATTCAGCCTGGATATTATAAATTCTTTGTCCTTACAAATGCAGAAAAACAACAAAACAAAGAAACTAATGCAGCGGGAATATAATCTACGTCCATACGCTGATGAAGATCTCCAGCTTTCCTTTGGAAACTCCAAATGTCTTTAGTTAAATCTGAAACTACTCGGATCTGACTCGAGTAAATAATACACAGATTAGGCTTCATAAACAAGCGTGAGAAAACTCGAATCATAAATGTATATGGTAGTGTCGTAGATCAGGTTGATGCCAACCGAAATCTTTGAAAAGAAGGGTATCTCGTAAGACCATGTCGTACATAAACTCGAATGGGTTTTTACCATACGATAACCAAAACACTTTATACCAATTTTTTTAATATTATCATTAAAGACATTGGTTTGAAAACAATTTTCAAATAAATAAATATATACACAAAGTAGGTGCCAATACCCGGATAATGTTAAATGGTGTACATGATGCCAAAGGGGTTGCTGAAATATTTGCAAAGCATTACAACTATTTTGGGAATACAATCCAAACCTTAAAGCTTGTATTGGAATTGGATTTCCAACACGATAGGGAACTAGTTAATATTTCCTCCATTGCAAAATCCACGCATAATATCCTAGTCTGCAATGACTATTCACTTTTCTTAAGCAAGCCTCCGTACTACATTATTACACTACTATGGAATAATGTATTTCGATGGCTTTGCTCTTTTTTAGTCGACCCGCCAGTACCTGCCCATTTAAAACATTGAGGGTCCATACACTACTGGACTCCTCCATTATCAATAAAACCGATGCCACAAAAGTAAAAACTCTGATCTCGTACATCTCAGAGAAGGGTGTTAAGTATAAGAGGGGTTACGTCCTACACCACAAAACAGATGTACGCTTATAGATATCAATGTATGTGGTTTTATAAATGCAATGTTAGACACTAAACCATACAATTAATCCAGGTGAAGGACAAACTGAAGGCACTGCTCCTACTAATTCCTGTTTGGTAATTACCCCTAGGATTAGTAGCGAGTAGTCCTTGCAAACCAAAGATTCTTGGAACGAAGGCACTGCTGCCATAATATATAAATATATATTATATGGGGATTAACCTAGAGGTTAGTGGCAAGCAGCCCTACATCATGAAGATCTACGTCTTTAAATCGGTCTCTTTAACATATCTTCACTTTTGAACACCTATATTGGTTTAATGTGGTTTTTGGATGG
This sequence comes from Allium fistulosum, assembly GCA_030737815.1. NCBI lineage: Eukaryota > Viridiplantae > Streptophyta > Magnoliopsida > Asparagales > Amaryllidaceae > Allium > Allium fistulosum. The sequence continues at coordinate 411,712,482 of CM060907.1, read as the reverse complement.
AAATTACCCCAAATTGGACAACAGTTTCTCCGAACCAATCATCGGCAAAAAGATGTCAAGTATATAGGTGATTATCAAACAACATCCAATCAGTTTATCTTTTTTATCAAATCAAATATCTTTCAGAGATATTTTCTTTTAAAATATTCTTTTATCTTTTAAGAGTTTGTGGAATCATTCAGCCTCATCAAATTACCTTGTTGATTAAAACTCTTTAATCTTGTAATAATTCTAAATCATTTCATCTTTTACTTAGGACAACATTTCCAAATCATTTATTCAAATCTTAACAAAGATTTCTTATTTTCAAATCATAACTTTTAAATGCGTCAATGACGATGTTATTTAAGACATCATTTACTGTAAACCTAAATCAATTAGTATTGAGTAGAAAAGGATCCATAGAGATTAAACTAATTAGACTCAATACCAGTTTCCATATTCAACATGTATTATTCGTCAAATAACGGTGAAATCACCTTTTAAATTCACACGGATAGAACGAGTACCCTCCTTGGAATTTAATACAGTGTTTAACTAGGGTATTCTCTACACCACCAAAATCACATTTTAACATCTTGTTTAACTTTTGAAAAACTCCGAATCTCTATTATTTTAACTTATGAAAATGTCGTACGAGTGGGTCAAATTAACTATCCCCTCAGTTGGGCCAGTTCGGATAGCTAGAGCGAAACCTGGACACTGGTTGTCTAAGCTCGGTTCTAGAGACAGTCTCTTGGTCACACATAAGGCGGTCTAGTTATTTGATCAAATTTAAATCCTTTATATGATATTTTTTAGAGATGATTTTCATTTACTTAACACTATTCTGAATATTGTTTTAAAACAATTTTCCTTTAACCGATTTAATTTTAACTCCTTCAAAAGAATTATATAACTTTCAAATCACTTTCAAAAATACTTAATTATTCATCTAAAAAGATTAATAAAAGATTGGGGAAGAATAATTAAGTCAAAACCAAGATTTTTATATGTTACCAAAAACCGTCGCAAAAACTGATATGAATAGTGTTTTAAAGCTTCTTTGATCAAAACATTAATTCCACTTCATATAAGTATATTTATATAACTTAAATCCCATTTAAAATATTTCAACATATTTATGGAATTTATTTCATATTTTTAGTGATTTAAAATTATCTATATTTAAAGAATTTACCACTTTGGTTTTTCGAACTGCCAAAATGCAATGTTTTAGAAAACATGATTTGGACATAACTCAAAATTTACAAGATGAAATCCTGATTTTTCACTTTCATTTGAAAACTTAATTCTAATGGGTTTGGAAATTCTTATATCAAAGAATTCTGACATATATATTGAATCATACACATTAATTTAACTTTTCAAGTCGGAAAATTACGACCTACCGCTACACGAAGAGCTCTATTTGGCTCAAATTTTCAGACTTCATTAAACTTTGTTAAAACTTGTTAAAATGTTCAAAATACCATGATAAACCATTATAAATCATTTCAAACTATTTTTACTACATTAAAAAAATCATTTTCCACTTTATTCCATATGAAAATATTATATTACTATAATATTCATTTTCAACCTTTTCATATTCAAAACCATAAAGAGGCTTACTAACTCTATACACATATTCATAGAGATTTATTTTTCCATGAATTAAATATGGTTAATTAATTAACCATTTCTATTTTGGATAATTATGTTCCAATTATTGGTTATATTTATCACAACCAAGTTATCAACCATATATCAACCATATAAGCAACGAATTTTCAAACATCCATATAAATCATCCATGATATTAAATGGTCATATTATCATACTTGAAATAATTATAGATGTTATTTAATAATTATGAATGTTGAGTACTCACTATCGATTTTCACTCCACAAAACTTTTTACAAAGCTCCTTGAAATAAATCCGGCAGAAATCTGGTAGCACTTCATTCTCTTTTCTTTGCCCCCATAGTCTTTGGATCTCCTCCTTTCCTCCTTGGAAGCTCGGCCTTGACTTGGTTTAGTGTGATGCTCGACCAAAGGGTGGTAATGATGGTGGCCTTGAATGGAAGGGAGGATGATGGGAAGTTTGGTACTAGTTTGTAGATGAATGGATGATATATGTGCGCGCGTGCATGTTTATATATATATTTTTATACTATTTATCGTAAGTTTCTCATATTTTCCTTTATGAAGAGAAGCAATTAGAGGCTAGGAAGGAGAAGAAGAGAGCTTGGAGTGGAATTTGAGAATGAATAAGAGGCATGCCTCCCTATTTATAGCATTTTCCATCATGTGAAGCCTTCCCCTCATCTACCTCCCCCTTCAACATGCACGCATCCCCTCATGTCATCCAAGTTCCATTGTCCTCTTGCCATGTGATGGAAGGTGCAACGATGGTTTCTTTATTGACTTTTAAGTCTTAAGTATAAGAAATATCATGATAGTTTCTCTTATATATATACATGTATGTGTATTTGTATGTGTACATGCATGTATGACATGTATACATGTGCACAAGACATAAAACAAGGTTGCAACGACTTTAAATAACTTTAATTCGTTAATCTGTTGTGAATCCAGAATTTGATTTCCTTTCATATTTTTAGTTTTTAATAAAACTATTTATTTATGTCATCAAAATTTGAAAATAAATTTCTTACCATTTCTAAATTATTAAAACAGGATTATTTAAGTTATAAAACCATACTAAATAATATTAAAATCCATTTTTAAAAATTCGACGTCGACTTACCAAAATGCAACGAAGTTTGTATATCTTTATAAAACAAGTTTAAATATCTACGAAACTATTATAAATTACCTATTATCATTATATAATCAATTTGATTGAATTATAATTAATTTAAAACAATTATTTGAATATTTAAAATTAATATTTAAATTTGGAAAATATATAAAAGCGATGACATCCTTGATGATGTCATAAAGTCATTTTATTTCCAGAAATAAAATAAATAATTTTATGACATATTCTTACTTATGTGGAAAAATAAGTGTGTGTATCTAGTTCCGTTTGAAAGTTCTAATTGTTAAAAAGTTTTTTACGGATAAAACGATTTTTGGTTATGTTAACGTAAAAATTGAACGCTAACACTCCGGTGTAAGTAGATATAAAGTGAAAGCACCACCCGTTGGTACGGGAACTAGAGATAAGCAGAAAATGATGTAAAAGCAGTAAAAAGACAACAGTTTTATAGTGGTTCGGCTTAGAGTCAAGCCTACGTCCAGTTTAAGCTTCTTTATTGCTGATTCGATTACAACTCTTTACAATGAACTTTGATTACAACACACTTAAGACGAGTAGCTAGAACTTGAATGGAGAAGAGCACTTCAAATCCATGTTGAATGTGTTAGATCTCTTCCAAAAGTTCATTGAAGCATCTTCGGTGTCTGGAGTGCTTGAAGTGTTGGATGAGTCGAGAAAACAGCAGAGTATCGGTGTTTCCGAAATGATTCGGATAAAATCCGCTCTCAGTTGGAGCAGGTGTAGTATTTATAGGGAAAAACTGGGGTAAGCCATAGGTCGTGAACGACCTAAGGTAGGTCGTAGGTCGCGAGTGACCTAAGTTAGGTCGTGGGTCGCCAGCGAACTAGAAGACATGACTCTATGGCTTGATAGGGTCACACTTGATCTGTTTGAACTGGTTGAGATATCTAGGGGAGTAGTTGGCGACTTAACCATGTTGAGATATCTGGTGGAGCGACCCAAGTTGGTTCGACCTTTAACTATGCGACATAACAAAACGAAGCTGGTAGCTTGCTAGTTTATTAACTCGCTAACTTGCTAGGTACTTTAGGTCGTTTAGTTGTTAAGTCGCTGGGTCTCTAGGTCGTTGAAACGTTCCATCATTAGGTCGCTAGCAGTGTTCAACCCCTTAGGTCGCTAGGTCACGATAACTTTAGGTCGCCAAGTCGTGACATCTTTAGGTCGCTAGATCGCTTCATCCCTTAGGTCGCTAGGTCGCGATAACTTTAGGTCGCCAAGTCGTGACTTCTTTAGGTCGCTAGATCGCTTCATCCCTTAGGTCGCTAGGTCGCGATAACTTTAGGTCGCCAAGTCGTGACATCTTTAGGTTGCTAGATCGCTTCATCCCTTAGGTCGCTAACTCATTCTGGCTTGTGTTAGTCGCTATGTCGTCATCTATTTAGTTCGTTAGGTCGCTTATACTTTTAGGTCGGTAGGTCGCCTATCACTCTAGATAGCTGGGTCGCGGAAAAGAAGAGTTAACACTTGCCCCTCGAAGTGCATGCCTATGTCATGGGTCGTGTGCTTCGACATAATTCCGCTAGGTTGTGAGCGAGCCAAGAGATCTGTTAACTCGCGTGCCCATTCGCCTTCCTCTTTTCCTCCTTTATAGTCTATTAACTCGTTTCTTCTTCTTCATTTAGTTGCTTGCTCCTGCCGCCATTGCCGAATTTGAGCTCAAGAACTCCAAAGCGAGATTCCCTTCCTCGTTGCTTTCAATCATCATTCCCAACAACAAACTTAGGTAAACCGATGATTCATCCATTGTGTTTTACCATCGATTTCTCCATAGCCATTTTCACACGATTTTTGTTACCCTGCTATAAAATTACCTCCTGGTTCATCCTTCGATTACCATCGAATCGTTGTTAATCGCTTTAAAATTGAATTGGCCTAGGATTTCACATAGTTGTTTGGCGGGTATTTTGAATTTGTGGAGATTATCGATGGTTTCTGGAAATTTGGAGGAGACGATGAGGCTTTCGGTGCTTGGAGGAGACGAAGGGATATTTGGTTAATGGGTTAGTGGATTTTAGGTTAAGCCGTGGTGCTTCTGGTGATGCAAGGGCGGTGGACGCGAGGCAAAACGTTATTGGAGAATAGGGCACAGCGGCTTTGGCGGGAGATAGTTTGAAATCGCTACGTCGCTTCAGAAACGACCTAGTGAATCTGAGCGACCTAAAGAGCTTTACGACCTAACAGATCTGCCGACCTAACAATTCTCGCGACCTAAGGATCCTTGCGACCTAAAGAAAGCTGAATGACCTTCGAATCTGAGACTTAACTGCCTGTAGCATCCCCTTTTGCGACTTAATTTTAGGCCGCGTTGTAATTCAAACGACCTACGACTTAGCTAGATTTGCACATGAATTCCAAGCAGGACGACTTAAGGAAAACCCGACCTATGCTTGGTCGTTTGAGCACAATCTCGACGACCTAAGAGATGAACAAAATTTGAACACTTGTAAAATTCGACAGAATTTGATTGAGTTTCCAACTTGAACAGCTTGAATGAACTGCTTGAACTTGTTGCACTTTTTCATAGATTATATTAACTTTTAAGCTAACAACCTGTTAAATACAACATTTGCAGAAAACTAGGGCAAATATACTGCCATTGATTGCCCACATCTAATGACAGATAAGTCGATAAAGAATAATCAACTTAAGTGAACTGTGTGAATGAAATGCTGTGAGTCAACAAGTTGATGCAGCGCAACCTACAACCTTCAAAGGCATAAGTCGTACACGACTTAAGGAATCAGAGATAAGTCATCCACGACTTATAGAAGAAGCACGAGATAACAAAATAGCTGTGAGTGTAGAAGGTTTAAGTCGTCTACGACTTAAGGGCGATGTCGTATGTAGTCCACGAGCTAAAGATAACGAGGGAAATATAAGTCGTAACCGACTTATAGAAACAGGCATGAGTCGTATGAGGCGTCTATGACTTAAGGAAGGTAAGGAGATAAGTCATCCACGACTCAAGGGAGAGGCTGGTATAAGTCGTCCACGACTTAATGAAACTGGAGGTATAAGTCGGCAGTGTTAACTCGTGAAGCATTGATAAGTCGTATGTCATCTATTCCGTATGTCGTCAGTGTGTAAGTCGTTGTAAATTGTTACTTTTGAGTCGTGTACTTTGTTTTTAAGTCGTATATTTGTATTCTTTTTCTGTTTTAAGGCGTGTGCCTTGTTAAGACATATGTCGTTGAAGATTTGTAAAGGGTTGTAACTGTTTGTCTTAAGTCGTCGCCGAGTTAGGCAAACTCGTAAGTCGTAAGTCGTAAACGACTTAGGAGATGCGCAGATTTGTGTTGAAATTTTTGTAACGCCTATAAATAGGCAAGTGAAGACATTTGTAAAGGTGGTTGATTTTTGAATAAAATTCTCTTTTGATTGCTTTGTGCTTTCATTCCAAATTGGTAGTTGAGTGTAATCTCCTATCTCCTCTTTCGGATAATCGAGTGCGCTCGATTCAACGATTGTAGAAGCCGATTCGCGGAATATAGTGCGCTAGATCAACGCTCGAAGAATTGAAGATCTTTGAACCCGGTATCGTGCGCGATCAACGAGTTCGGGATAGCTAGAATTCGGTATCTTCGGATCAACGAATTTGGGAATTTCAGTATCTTCCAATCCACCGATTACTACATTCACCGATCTGCTTTGTTTTGTAATATCCGCTGCGTCAGTTTGGTATCAGAGCTTGTTCTAGCCAATCATAGCTGGATCGAGACTTGGAGCCTATTCATTTAGAAGTTGAAGTGATTTGCCGAGCTTGAAGAGTGAGCCGTGAGCAAGTAGAAGTGTTCGACTTACATTGAAGTTGTTTGATCGGATTTGAATTGGAGGCCGAAACTTTGTCCATCGTGTTCATCACGATTTGCTACAAAGTGGAAGTTTTCGATCCGTTTCATTTTGGATCAAAATCCGAAAAGTGTTTGAATTTTGAAGTATTTAAGAAATTGTGAAGATTTCAATCATGCCACCAAGGAGAGCCAATCGACATCAAAACGTAGAAGCTTTGTATCGAAGAGAAGAAGCTGACGAGATGGAGCAAAAAATTAATGAAAACTTTAGTGAAAAGCTTAACGAAGGAATTGGCCGGTTAGAGAAGCTTATGACGGAGATGAATCAAAATCGGAGAAGGGTTTCACCTGAATCTAACCATGGGGGAAGTAGAGTCTCGCCACATTCCAATCGAGACAGAAGTGTTGAAAATGATCAAGGACGTGGGAGGAACGTGAATGATCGTGAACGGAGGAATGTAGATAGAAGGGATGGTGGTAGACGTGAAGGGAGTAGAGATGTTGGTGGTCAGAATCGACATCGTTATGCATCTGATTTTGAAGAGGAGTATGATGGTGGTAGTATTCAAGGAAGAGGTCAAGGAAGAAACTATTCTGAGTATGATCACAAATGGGAGTCGGGGATGAAGACAGAAATTCCTGAATTCAAGGGTGGTATGCAAGCGGAGGAATTTCTAGATTGGGTGGCTAACGTTGAAGAAATTTTTGATTTCAAAGAAGTTCCAGAACATCGTAGAGTAAAGTTGGTTGCTACAAGGTTGAGGGGTAGAGCTTTAGCATGGTGGCAACAAACCAAGCTTACACGAGAACGAATGGGGAAGTCAAAGGTTGAATCTTGGGAGAAGATGAAGAAGTTGATGAAAGCAACGTTCTTACCTTACAGTTATCAATCTTTGATGTATCAACGTTTGCAAAATTTAAGACAAGGGACGAAATCTGTGAATGACTATGCTGATGAATTCTATCAACTTATTGCAAGGAATGATATTATGGAAACAGAAGAGCAGCTGACATCTAGGTTCATTGAGGGATTGAGAATGCAGATCTGGGATATGGTTAATATGTTCGATCCAAGATCTGTAGCGGAAGCACATCAGAAAGCATTGGCTTGGGAGAAACAGGGAAGACGAGGTGGTGGTGTGTTTACCAATTCCAACAATCCAGTGAAGAGAGTTAGTGGGAGTACTAATGTTTCAAAAGCTGTCGCAAAATCAGTTGTGAATGAGGTTGGGAAGGCGAAAGTCAATAACAATTTCAAATGTTATAATTGCCAAGAGTTGGGCCACAAAAGTAATGAATGTCCAAAGCCGAAGAAGAGAGCTATGATAACTGAGGTTGAGGATGAGGATGAAGAAGCTGAATGCTCTAATTCTTTACCAGTGGAGGAGGAAGACTTACTGTCGGGAGATGACGGGTACGCATTGATGATGAGGAGAAGTTGTTTAACACCGAAGCAAGAGGAGGAAAGTAGTTGGTTGAGGAACAATATCATTCAATCTACTTGCACTATTCTGGGAAGAGTTTGTAAATTTGTTATTGATGCTGGGAGTTGCGATAATATTATCTCTATAGAAGAGGTGAAGAAGTTGGAGTTGAAAACCGAGAAACATCCTAAACCGTACAAGTTAGCTTGGTTAAGGAAGGGTGGTGAAGTGAAAGTTGGACGAAGGGCTTGTGTGAAGTTTTCAATTGGGAAGAAATACAAAGATGAAATCTGGTGTGATGTCGTAGATATGGACGTTTGTCATTTGTTGTTGGGGAGACCGTGGCAGTATGATAGGGCGGTGCAACATGATGGGCGTACAAACAGTTACAGTTTCATGTTTGAAGGCACAAAGATTACTCTAGTTCCAAAGAAGAGACAACAGGAGGAAAACAAGTTGGAGGAGATTGAAGAGCTCAAAACTTTGTTATCGTTAAAAGAGTTTGTGAAGGAAGTAGAGGAGGAGCCTGAGGTGTTCTTATTGATCGGACGGGAGAGTCAGGAAGTGGTTGAAATCCCATAAGAAGTAAAACTAGTACTGAAAGAATTTGACGATGTATTTCCGGAAGAGTTACCAACGGAGTTACCGCCGTTGAGGGATATTCAACATCAGATAGATCTTGTTCCAGGTGCTGTGTTGCCACACAGACCACATTATCGAATGAGTCCGAAGGAACATGAAGAGTTGCGGAGACAGGTAGAGGAATTGCTTGAGCAGGGGCGTGTACAGGAGAGTCTGAGTCCTTGTGCTGTACCGGCTTTATTGGTACCCAAGAAGGATGGGACGTGGAGGATGTGCACTGACAGTCGAGCATTGAATAAGATTACTGTGAGATATAGATTTCCGATGCCGAGGCTAGATGACTTATTGGATCAAATAAGCGGAGCTACTATCTTTTCGAAGATTGATTTGAAGAGCGGATATCATCAAATTCGTATCAGACCAGGCGATGATTGGAAGACTGCTTTTAAAACCAAGGAGGGTCTATACGAATGGTTGGTCATGCCATTTGGTTTATCCAATGCACCGAGTACTTTCATGAGGGTGATGAATCAAATTTTTAGACCATTCATTGGGAAGTTTGTGGTGGTGTATTTTGATGATATTCTGATTTACAGTGGGAGTCCAAAGGAACATTTGAATCATCTTAGAGAAGTGCTGATGGTATTGCGACAAGAACAATTCTATGCTGCAACGAAGAAATGCGTGTTCATGACGCATAGTGTGTTATTTCTGGGATACGTTGTTTCAGAGAAGGGTATACAGGTGGACCAAAGTAAAATCGAAGCCATCAGAGATTGGCCGCAGCCCAAGGCGATAACGGAAGTGCGTAGTTTTCCCGGGTTGGCTTCATTCTATCGAAGGTTCATTCCACACTTTAGTAGTGTGATGGCACCTGTGACTGATTGTATGAAGGGTAAACAATTTGCATGGTTAGAGGAAGCAGGGAATGCTTTTGGGAAAATCAAGGAGTTGCTGACATCTGCACCGATTCTAGTATTACCTGATTTTCAGCTAGTGTTTGAATTACACACTGATGCATCCAAGGTTGGGATTGGAGGAGTGTTGAGTCAAAGGCGTCGTCCTATTGCCTATTTCAGTGAGAAGTTGTCGGGAGCGAAGATGCGATACAGTACATATGATGTGGAGTTTTATGCTGTTGTGCAATCTATTAAACACTGGAGACACTATCTATTTCAGAAGGAGTTTGTTCCTTACACTGATCATGAAGTGTTGAAGCATTTACAAGGGCAGGACAAGATTTCAGCAAGACATGCATCGTGGATTGCATATCTACAACATTTTACTTTCGTTGTTAAACACAAGTCAGGGGTGACGAATCGAGTGGCTGATGCTTTGAGTAGGAGGGGTCATTTGTTGACTACGCTGAAGGTTGAAGTGACGGGGTTTGAAATATTGCCAGAATTATTTACCGATGATCCTTACTTTGCAAAGTTTGTTGATAAAGTCAAGGATGGGGAGACGGATGAGTTCGTGATGGTAGATGGTTTTCTTTTTAAAGGAAGTCGATTGTGCATACCGGAGGGTAGTCTGAGAATGAAGATTATCAAGGAGTTACACGAAGAGGGACATGTTGGGAGAGACCGTACCTTACAGTTGATTTCACAGTCCTACTTTTGGCCATCGATGAGGAAAGAAGTAGCGAGGTTTGTGGAGCGTTGTCATATTTGTTAGGTTTCGAAAGGAACTGCGACTAATGCTGGTTTATATATGTCGTTACCCGTGCCTGTAAAACCATGGGTGGATATCAGTATGGACTTTGTGTTGGGGTTGCCGAGAACGCAGCGTGGTAATGATTCCATTTATGTGGTGGTTGACAGATTTTCGAAAATGGCACATTTTATTGCTTGTAAGAAGACGGCGGATGCTGTTCATGTTGCACAGTTGTTTTTCAAGGAGATTTATCGACTTCATGGATTGCCAGAATCTATTGTGTCGGATAGAGATACTCGATTTTTCACTTTTGGTTGAGTTTGTGGAAAATGGTGGGAACGAAGTTGAAATTTAGTAGTGCTTATCATCCGCAAATTGATGGACAAACAGAGGTGGTTAATAGATCATTGGGAAATTTGTTGAGGTGTCTTGTTCAAGAAAATCTGAAGAGTTGGGATGTGAAGTTATGCCAGGCGGAATTTGCTCATAATCATGCTGTGAATCGAAGTACTGGGTTCAGTCCATTTCAGATGGTTTATTCGAGCTTACAAAAAGGGCCGTTGGATTTAACGGTAATACCACACTCGAAGGGGACAATTAAGAAAGCTGCTGATTTTGTTGAAGGGTTAACGGAATGTCATAAGATCATTCAGGAACGACTGGAGAAAGCGAATGAGAAGTATAAACAATCTGCAGATTTGAAACGAAGAAATGTTGAATTTCAAGAAGGTGATTTGGTTTATGCAGTTTTAACGAAAGATCGTTTTCCAGTAGGCGCTTATAACAAGTTGAAAGCCAGGAAAATTGGTCCCGTGGAAGTTGTAAAACGAATTAATGAAAATGCTTATAAATTGAGACTACCGGATGATGTGTATACGTCTGACGTATTCAATGTTAAGAATCTCGTACCATATCATGGGGATGAGTTTGTTGGGGATGAAGAGTGTGCAAATTCGAGGACGAATTTCTTTCTACTTGGGGAGGATGATGCAGCGCAACCTACAACCTTCAAAGGCATAAGTCGTACACGACTTAAGGAATCAGAGATAAGTCGTCCACGACTTATAGAAGAAGCACGAGATAACAAAATAGCTGTGAGTGTAGAAGGTTTAAGTCGTCTACGACTTAAGGGCGATCTCGTATGTAGTCCACGAGCTAAAGATAACGAGGGAAATATAAGTCGTAACCGACTTATAGAAACAGCCATGAGTCGTATGAGGCGTCTACGACTTAAGGAAGGTAAGGAGATAAGTCATCCACGACTCAAGGGAGAGGCTGGTATAAGTCGTCCACGACTTAATGAAACTGGAGGTATAAGTCGGTAGTGTTAACTCGTGAAGCATTGATAAGTCGTATGTCATCTATTCCGTATGTCGTCAGTGTGTAAGTCGTTGTATGTTGTTACTTTTGAGTCGTATACTTTGTTTTTAAGTCGTATGTTTGTATTCTTTTTCTGTTTTAAGGCGTGTGTCTTGTTAAGACATAAGTCGTTGAAGATTTGTAAAGGGTTGTAACTGTTTGTCTTAAGTCGTCGCCGAGTTAGGCTAACTCGTAAGTCGTAAGTCATAAACGACTTAGGAGATGCGCAGATTTGTGTTGAAATTTTTGTAACGCCTATAAATAGGCAAGTGAAGACATTTGTAAAGGTGGTTGATTTTTGAATAAAATTCTCTTTTGATTGCTTTGTGCTTTCATTCCAAATTGGTAGTTGAGTGTAATCTCCTCTTTCGGATAATCGAGTGCGCTCGATTCAACGATTGTAGAAGCCGATTCGCGGAATCTAGTGCGCTAGATCAATGCTCGAAGAATTGAAGATCTTTGAACCCGGTATCGTGCGCGATCAACGAGTTCGGGATAGCTAGAATTCGGTATCTTCGGATCAACGAATTTGGGCATTTCAGTATCTTCCAATCCACCGATTACTACATTCACCGATCTGCTTTGTTTTGTAATATCCGCTGCGTCACAAGTTCAAGTGAATTATTAAAGCAAAGCTAAAATAATCAACTAAAGCTGATTTGTTTGCATCAACACTGTACTTGGACCTAAAATAACAAGCCCTGAAACACTATAATTGACAAATGTCAACTAATTTGATTCCAGTTATATTTGCTTGTCATTTCACTAGTTTTGCACAACACTTCACACTTTTAGGAAACGTGCACCTTCACAATTGAATATCTAGTTCCTTGTTTAGAATGACTTCTCAACAAGAAGAAACAGGGCAAGCTGGAGAGGTTTTTCCAATTGCTAACCCGTTGAATGATCCTCCGGAAAGAGCTTCAACCACTTTGAACCATAGAGTTTTCAGTCAGTTGTGCATTCAGTTTGGCATTACTGAAGCAGACGCTCGGCTTCCCGGGATAAATGATACTGCTGATAGGCCACCTCACGGCTTCATTGCAGTTAACCGACAGATGTGCTTGAATGGAGCTATTCCTCCTTTCAATGTCTTTCTTCGAACGCCCCTTCTCCGATTAACCATCTCTCCTTTTCAACTACACCCCAATGGCTACGCCATCTTGATGGGGTTGTGTGTGCTATTCAGGAGGACACTTGACCGGCTTCCGAGCATCGAAGAAGTCTGCTATTTGTGCACTTTCGCAAAGAACAAAGATCATCCTTCAATTATTCTCGTGAGAGGCACGAGAAACCGCAAACTGATTTTAGACTTGCCCGAGAGTGCACATGGGTTTTTAAGTCAATTCTTCTATGTTCGTTCCCCCCCAGGGTTCTATGCCATCTAGAGAATAGGAAGTAAGACTTGCCTAAGGGATGAAGCGATCTAGCGACCTAAAGATGTCACGACTTGGCGACCTAAAGTTATCGCGACCTAGCGACCTAAGGGATGAAGCGATCTAGCGACCTAAAGATTTTACGACTTGGCGACCTAAAGATATCGCGACCTAGCGACCTAAGGGGTTGAACACTGATAGCGGCATAAGGATGGAACGGTTCAACGACCTAGAGACCCAGCGTCTTAACAACTAAACGACCTAAAGTACCTAGCAAGTTAGCGAGTTAATGACCTAGCAAGCTACCAGCTTCATTTTGTTATGTCGCATGGTTATAGGTCGAACCAACTTGTGTCGCTCCACCAGATATCTCAACATGGTTAAGTCGCCAACTACTCCCCTAAATATCTCAACCAGTTCAAACAGATCAAGTGCGACCCTATCAAGCCATAAAGCCATGTCTTCTAGGTCGCTGGCGACCCACGACCTAACTTAGGTCGCTCACGACCTACGACCTACCTTAGGTCGTTCACGACCTATGGTTTACCCCAGTTTATCCCTATAAATACTGCACCTGCTCCAACTGAGAGCGGATTTTTTCCGAATCATTTCTGAAACGCCGATACTCTACTGTTTTCTAGACTCATCCAACACTTCAAGCATTCCAAACACCGAAGATGCTTCAACGAACTTTTGGAAGAGATCTAACACATTCAACATGGATTTGAAGTGCTCTTCTCCATTCAAGTTCTAGCTACTTGTCTTAAGTGTGTTGTAATCAAAGTTCATTGTAAAGAGTTGTAATCGAATCAGCAATAAAGAAGCTTAAAGTGGACGTAGGCTTGACTCTAAGCCGAACCACTATAAAACTGTTGTCTTTTTACTGCTTTTACATCATTTTCTGCTTATCTCTAGTTCCCGTACCAACGGGTGGTGCTTTCACTTTATATCTATTTACAACGGAGTGTTAGCGTTCAATTTTTACGTTAACATTTTGGTGCTTTCACTGAGAAAATCGAGCTCAGGTGGATCTCACCATTGCTTCGCAAAGATTTGTTGAAAGAATCTCCTTAAAAACCAGAAGTCTATCTGAAATCATGGCTCCTGGAAGAAAGAGTAGATCTAGGAGATCCGGAAATGCTAATGACAGGGCTGCCTCTTCTCCAGCGCCAAATCAGGCAACTCCTACTATTGGAGTTACAAGGGCCGAACTTGATGATGTTGTGTCGGGGTTATACCAACAAATGGAAACTCAAAATGCTTTGATGATGGACAGGTTAAACGCTCTGCTCGGGGCAAACCGATAACCAGAAAATAATGAACCAACCTTTGCTGAAGATGCTCATGGCTCCCAAGAGAAGAGTATTCCTCCAAGGGAAGCTGGCACCGTCGAAGGGGCACCTCCCCAAGTTGGAGGTTCAAGGCCGCAACCACCTCTTCGCGAACGATTATTCAGGCAAACTTCCGAGAAAGTGGCTGATGTCTGCCCGGCAATACCTCTGAACAGTGAGGAATACTTATCAGGAATGGTTCGTCAAATCATGAAAGAAAGTATGCAAAGGAATGAAGATGAAAACGACTGGGGATTTGCTCCAAGCAAGACTTCATTTACCGAAAGAATTCTAAAAGCTGAATTTCCAAGGAAATTTGTTCCCCCTACTATCCCAGCTTATCGGTTGACAAGGGACCCTAATCAATTCTTGTACAAATATGACTGGTGCCAAGGCAACAGATGAAATTAAATGCAGATATTTTCCTGTCTATTTGGAGGGAGTGGCTCTACTCTGGTTTACAAAGTTACCGGGTTGATCTGTGGATCAATTCTCTGATTTGACTCGTAAATTCAAGGATCAGTTCAAGTTGTATGCTACAAAGGCAAAGGACATTATGTCACTGTCCAGCCTAGAACAAGCTTCCAGCGAATCTATCAAATCCTTCTTGAATCGTTTTAACATAGCCTTGGCCGAAGTGGATAATGCTGAGCCTCGAATGATTCTAACTTACTTGATGCGAGCCATCGATAAAACAAGTGAGTTCGGAAAATGGTTGACGATGAAGGAACCGAATTCACTGGAGAAGTTTTATAAGAAGGCTGACGAATTTATGCGTTTGGAAAATCTTTCTGCACCAGCAAAGGTGGTTGTGGCTGAAATTGAAAACAACCATATGGCTGAAACTTCTAACAAGAAAGGATCTGGTGGTGCTTTCACTTTATATCTACTTACACCGGAGTGATAGCGTTCAATTTTTACGTTAACAGGTTATTTTATCGATATTTTTTCGAAGAATATATTTTTCTAACTGCTTATTCAAAATAAGATCAAAATTATTAATTATTCTTCAAAATATTCTAATTTGCGTTATAAAATCTTACATTTGAATAATTTTTAAAAACAAATATTATTTTTCAAAGTGATACTTACACGAGTCATTATACACTTCCCCCTTAAAAGAGTTTCGTCCCAGAATTTACAACCCAAAACATGTATTTTTAAACTTAATTCCGTATGATATACATATATCTTCTTTATGGAATATTTGATTCGTTCTCCTATTCGAGTACACAACTTTACTTCCAAACCAGTATCGATCCTCCGACTCTCTAGCACGGACTATGATCCGGCTTTTTGATTAGAACGTCAGTTTCCTTACATAGCTCTCAATTATAATAGAAAACACAAGTACCCAACCATAAACTCTCATCAATGTTCTTCTTCAAGAATCGAGCGATACACCCTTTTTCGGACTACTATAAACACCTCAAAGTTCTGTACTCGAATTTTAGATTTGAATCGTGTGATGAAATAATTTACGTATAACATACATACTTATTAACATTCCTAAATTTTTTATTAAAACATTTCATGAAATTTTAACTTTTATTCTAACTCATTGAAAATCATTTCAAAATATTCATCCAAAATATTTATATCTCCTTTTCAAAAGAAATTAGTTATCCTTTACTTGGAATAATACTATTTTAATTTTATTCCACAATCCTTTAGACATTTCTTTGTTAATAAATTCCCTTATAAATTTAATTCCAAAATTATTTTATATTAAATAACTTTTCCTTTATCACTTTTGAACTTTTTCAAAACACTAGAATATGTGTTCCCAAATTCTCCTTTTTTTTACTAAACTTATATTTCAAACCCAACTTTTAAAAAATCATTTTATTTTTATAAAGTACACTTTAGTTTATAAAGTACACTTTATTTTATAAAATATACTTTTATAAAATATATTCTTAAATAATTTTCTTGATTTCAACACTTTGTATAAAGCCATTTCTTGATAACATTCCTTTAACCCTTTTAATCATTAATGTCTTATTAAATTGATTTGATATAAGATATAAGAAATGCACAGAGAGAATAAATCAAAATGAGATTTATCAATTAACATCATATTTATACACCCACTCCTAACCCTTGCCTGTATCACAGATTTTAAGGAATGCACATTAGGGAATATAGTCTATCATACACCACCATCATATATATATACTTGAACTGCTACACACACTATTTTTGGACTCCTTCTGAGGTAGATGGTGCTTTATCCTTGGTACCTAAGTCAACCCACCTTTTCTTTGGAAAGTCCTTCATTAAATGTCTTCCTTCATAGCACCAACTACAAGTCTATTTGGGACAATCTTTGACTATATGTCCTAGTCCATCACAATGGTAGCAAATCTTTGCCATTTCTGATCAAATTCTGGGTTTCTTCTTTGTTTTAAGGCACTCACATAGGAAATGTCCTTTCTTTTTACACTTGAAACAAAATATATCATCCCAAAAAGACTCTTCTTTCTTATTTTCCATCATTTACCTATACTTCTTTTCATTTATTTTGCTATCCTTACACTGAACTGCATAATTTCCTTGTTTCCTACATCTGTAGCAGTAGATGTTAGCATAAGGTCCTAGTCTTAATTTTTCTTCTGCTTCTTTTTCTACACATGCTCTTCGTGCGTTTTTTGGATTCAGCTATAACTCATCACCCGACATATAAAAAACCATGTTTCCCCTAAGTGATATACCAAAATATCATCAGTAGTTTCGTATCACTTATTTAATGAAAAAACATTTTTATCCAAATAATTTGATTCAGACTTGTTCTGATTTAAACTTGCCTTGATCCTTCAATAATAAGGAGAATACATTACCAAACATATGATATCGTTCATCGTAGCCAACATCTGATCGATACTTAGAAGATTATTCCAGTCATCTTGAATTTTCTAAAGAGAGTACATCTGGTTAATTTTCAAAATAACACAAATATTTTTTTTTTGCATATAGACTATAATCCTTTTGAAAACAGTGTGTCGATCCGCCTTATTTAAGTATGTAGGAATCCCTATCGATTACATGGAGCTCTTCATGCACCGACTAGAATTTATAAACCACTCAACATATTAATCAACCGAAAACATTTTATGTTGAATAACAAATATGCGCTTATATATATAATACTCTCAAAAAACGCTTTAGGGTGCTACTACCCCTATCTATAATGAGTTTTGCCTCACTAAAGCCTTGGTGTTCGCTCAAGCTAAGCTCTGATACCAAATGTGACAACCGGTATTTTCGACTCTTGAAAATTGACACTAATACATCCAGTTATTCACGTGCTACAAATTCTTGTGTCGAAAAGGCAAATCGGTTAAAGGTAAAAAGAAAAGACAGAACATAGTATAAAACAGAATCTCACAATAATGGAATAATCCTATATTATTAACCACAAAATCTTTTACAGTGAATAATTTGAATAAAATACCAGAGTCTATCCTAGATTCAGCCTAGAAAGTTATAAATCATTTTCCCTTCAAAATGTTGAAAAACAACAAAATAAAGAAACTAGTGCAATGGTAATATACTCTACATCCATACATTGATGAAGATCTCTTGCCCTTCTCTGGAAACTCCAAGCATCTTTAGGTAAACCTGAAACTGCTCGGATCTGACCAAAGTAATAAAATACCTTGTCAGGCTTGATAAACAAGCGTGAGAAAACTAGAATCATAAATATATATGGCAGTGTCATAGATCAGGTTGATGCCAATCAAAACCATTGAAAAGAAGGGTATCTCATAAGACCACGTCACACATAAACACAGACATGTTTTTACTTCACGATAACCAAAATACATTATACAAAAACAAATTTGATATTATCATTAATGACACTGGTTTAAAACACTTTTCAAATAAATATATGCACAAAGTAGGTCTCAATAACCGTATAATGTGAAATGGTGTATATGATGCCAAAGGGGTAGCCAAAATGTTTGCAAAGCATTACAACTATTTTGGGAATACAACCAAAACTGTAAAGCTCGTATTGGAATTGGTTTTCTAACATGATAGGGAACTAGTGGCCATTTCCTCCAATGCGAAATCCATGCATAACATCTTAGTCTCTATGACTATTCGCTTTTCTCAAGCAAGCCTCGGTACTACATTGTTACACTACTATGGAACAACGTATTTCAGTGCTTTGCTCTTTCTCAGTCTAGCCTAAAATACCTTCCAATTCATACCATAGGGTCCAGACACTACTGGACTCCCCCATCATCAATAAAACTGATAGCCTAAAATTTATATCCTGCAAACCACATAGTATCCAGTACCATACGGATGTGAGGCTCGTGAAGCTACGCTCCTCTTTCCACAAAGCCATGCTTTGCCTTTCAAAAAGCCACAATTTGCTTTCCACAAATCCATGCTTTGCTTTCCACAAAGCAAATTCTACTTTGAATGCCTCATTTCCATTTCTAACAACACACTATTGATTTCCACAAAAGTACAACCTTTGAGCTCGTACGTCTTAGAGAAGGGTGTTAACTATAGAAGTGGTTACCTCCAGCACCACCTAACAGATGTACATCAAACACTCATCCATACAAGTTTTCCAGGTGAAGGACAAACCGGAGGCACTCCTCCAGCTACTTTATGTTTGTGAATCATCCCTAGGATTAATAGCGAGCAGTCCTTGCAAATCAAAGATTTTACTAACGAAGGCACTACCGCCACCATATATATATAATATCGGAATTAACCTAGAGGTTAGTGGAAATTAGCCCTTCATCATGAAGATCCCCGTCTTCAAAAATATTTCTTTGACTTGTCTTCAATTTCAAACACATATTTTGGTTCAAAGTTGTTTTCGAGTAGGAATTAACTAAATTCGACCTTGGTTTCTAAGAACCAATCGTCATTAAAAAGATGTCAATTATATAGATGATTATCAAACAACATCCAAACAATTTTTCTTTTTTACCAAATCAAATATCTTTCGAAGATATGTTCTTTTAAACTATTCCTTTATCTTTTAGACTATTTGAATCATTAAGCCTCATTTATCAAATCCTCTTGTTGATTAAACCTCTTTAATATTAGAATAATTCCAAATCGTTTCACCATTTACTTAGGAAAACATTTGAAAATCATTTATTCAAATCTTAACAAAGATCTCTTATTTTCAAATCATAGTTATTAAATGGGTAAAAAATGATATTATTTAAGACATCATTTACAGTAAACCCAAATCAATTAGTACTGAGTAGAACAAGATCCATAGAGATTAGGCTAAATAAACTCAATACCAATTTCTGTATTCTCCCTGCACTATACGTCGTATCACGGTAAAATCATCTTTTGAATTTACACTTATAGTACGTGTTCACTCCTCAGAATTTAATACAGAGTTTAACTAGGGTATTCTTTATACTACCAAAATCATATTTTAAAACCTTGTTTAACTTTTGTAAAATTCAAGATCTCTTTTCTTTTAACTTAAGAAAATGCGGTCTGAGTAGATCAATTTAACTATCCTCTCGTTGAGCCATTCCGGATAGCTGGAGCAAAACCCAAACATTGGTTCCCAAGTTCGACTCTAGAGATTATATCTCTGTCACCCATAAGGCAGTCAAGATATTTGATTAACTCTAAATGCTTTATACGATCTTTTTTAGAGATGATTTTTATTTCACACTATTCAAAATATTGTTTTAAAACAATTTTCATTTAACAAATTTAATTTACACTACTTTAAAGAATTATATAACTTTCAAATAACTTCCAAAAATCTTAATTATTCATTTGAAGGGATTACTAAAAGATTGGGGAAAAATAAATTAGTCAAAACCAGGATTTTCATTTGCAACCAAAACCGTCACAAAAACTGCTATAAATAGCGTTTTAAAGCTTATTTGATCAAAACACTAAATGCATTTTGTAACGACCTAGAATTTCTGTCATTCAAAATTCGTATATTTATTTGATTTTAAATATTCACAAGTTAATTTAATAAGCTGAATAAATTATATTTCGTATATAGTGATTTAACTAGATAATTAAATTGTTAATTTAATATTTAAAATTACAGAAATAGTTGGAAATTGAATTTAATGTGAATAAAAATGATTTATAAAGTTGTAATAAATCATATTTGAATTAGAATGATGTTAGAGAACTTTTAAAATTGATTTTAAAAGTTAAATTATAGAAATTGAATATTTAATTGACGAGTAAAAATAGCCATTTTTCAAACAGTCTTGATTTCGACGAAACTAGTTTCATTGGATCCATAATGTTATATTATTGTAAGATTTTAAATTTCGTGTCAATCGGATTCGGTTTGTCCGGGGCAAGCTAAAACACATAGAAATCGTTTTAAGTGAATTTTAAATTTAAATAATTCGATTCGAAAACCACCTTCCAAATACAATCGAATTGGCTTTCGATATATATTCCATTGTGTTCGGAATAGGGGTAAAACATTATAAACGCCAGGTGGCACGATTCGTTTCGAGTTCGATAATTTTTCGGGTGAATAGTGTTTCAGAATTTTCTATATAAGGCCATAACTTTTCACTATTTTCATCAAAACCTAATCAACCTAGGGCTAGCTGCCACTTTGAGTTTAATGGCCAGAAATGCATCTTTGTTCTTCCTTAAATATCTCACAATCCATCAACAATTTCGTAAAACTTTCAACTACAAAAACGTAGAGGGCATCGTGATCGACAAATCCAACGGTCGAGATTGGATTTCGAGCTACGGATCGACGTCAAAATGGCCGCGTTCATCATCAATTCGTGCGCTTGTTTCAAGGTAAGGGAGGTGCTGAGCTTCATGCTATTGCGGCCGAAGGTGGGAGGGTTTGTGGTCGTTCGATTGGAGGTGGTTGATCGTTGTAGATGTCGTCGAGGGAGCAGTATAAATGCGTGAAAGAATCGGCGGCCATGGGTTTACAACGTACGTGATTTTCTCGATGGGGAAGAAGTGTTTTTGCATGGCCACGATCTGTAGTTCACGAATCAACGGCTCATATGTAGGAAGGTTTAAAAATAAAATTAAAATAGAAATAGAAATTATTATATTATAAATTCGTACAAACATTAAAACGCTATAACTTTTTCATACGAGGTCTGTTTCCCACGAAACGAATTGCGTTGGGTCCGTATTGACGAGCCCTACATTATGGAGCTGGATAGGGATTTATTTGAGCTAGTGAAAATTTTGGTTGAAATTAAACATTGTTACCATTATTAAATTCCAGCATATAGCCCAAAATGGGTAATACAATCAAAATGGCAGGTAAGTAAAGGAGTTTGGATTTCCATACAAATGACCAAGTGAAGGGACTACCTTTCGAAGGGGTACACCTCTAGATGGATGTCCTGAGGCATAGAACATCTGACCTCTACCAACACAAGACCGGCCCACCTCTATAACTAGATGGTACCGAATATGTCATCCTCCGGTCGTTACCGACATTTACCGAGGGCCCTTGAAGCATACAAACCACAATAATCAGATACACGACATCATAGCATGTAAAGATATATCTAGAAGAGGATGATCATGCCCTGATGGGAGCGACCCACTTAGCCTTGCTGCATCTAACCCTATTTTGGTCATTTCTGGTTGATGAGGCCAGAGAGGTAACGATTACCTTTCACAATCACATATCACACCACTTAGAATGCCACACGGCCATTTTCGTTGACTACTAATTGCATTCCACAAAAATACATCCATTAACCTCATACGTCTTAAGTAAGGATGTTAAGCTAAGCGGATAATATATATTGTATTTTTGTGATATTTATATATATTAAAATTGTATAAACTTTAAAAATGCATAACTTTGTCATACGAGGTCCGTTTTTGATGAAACAAATTGCGTCGGGTCCGTATTGACGAGCTCTACATTATGGAGCTGGATTTGGATTTATTTGAGCTAGTGAAAATTTTGGTTGAAATTAAATGCTCGTTTAATTTTAATCGGAATAAATCGCTATCGCGATGACTACAAGCAATGTGAGTACAACTCACTCTTTCTGACTCACTGATATTTTTATATATGTGAGAATAAATATTATTTATGATGATTGATGATTGTTTGGATGATATATGATATATTATCTATATATTGATTGATATTTGGATATATACCTGCCTAGTGGAGCAGATGACCCTACACGTTCCCGTGTATGAGCGGATGACCGTTTGTACGCGCGTCTGCCTCGAAGCAGACATTGTACACATATTGTAGTATGTATATTTGTTGCAGGTGATAGGTTGGAGGGATCCAACTGGATTCCTCACCAGTATTGATTTATTTACAAATATTGTGATATATTCTGTTATGATGTGATATTTGATGATTTGGTTGCCGTGATTGATGTATTTGGTGCTGTTGCAGCATTGGGCCTATTTTGGAGTTTTAAAAATGTTTAAGTAATGATTTCCAAATTTAAAAGGATTTTAAAAGTGATTTTGATAATATATGTTTTGTTGAATTTTGAAGTGTTAAGTAAATGGAATTTATTTTTAATAAATAAATGTTATAATTTTTATTGTTATAAAAATTAAGGTTTTTGTGAAATAATACTTAAATATGATTTTTGGAGTTATATAAGCTTCAATAACGATTTGTAAGCTATTAAAAGAATTGGTTTATTTAAATTGGGATTTTGTAATTATTATAAATGGTTTATAAAGAAGATTTATAAAATTGAATTTTTATAAATCGAAATGATGGAATTATAAATGAATTTTGTGAATGTTAAAATGAGGTTATAAATGGATTTTATAAGTTATAAGATTTATAAATTTGCGAAGTTATTAAATGAATAATTTTGTAAATAAATGAATTATAAGTAAATTAACTTATAATTTTGGTTTTGGGATATGATTGAAATACAAATGGAATTCGTAATTAAAGGGATTTTATAAGTTGAAGGTTTTTTATAAATTATAAATGGAATTTATAAACATTGTTTTATAAATCTGAATTCAATTGATTTAAAACGTGTTAAGCATCGAATACATAGATTTCAACATTCATTATTGAAATAGCCATTTTCGAGAAGTAAGTAAATGATGGACTATAACATAGTTGTTATAGTAAATGATTTTCGAAAGGAAATGTTTTTGTATAGTATATGAGATTTATATATCTATCTTATTTTCGAATCCCTATAATGTTGATTTTGGGTTGTCGTAACGATGTTTTACGCAACATTTGTTTTGACCCAAATAAATGTGTTTAAAGAGAATGTTTTCCTTAAAAGAATGAAATATATACTTAATCATGATTTAAGTATATGGAATATTTTCCCAGTGTTGAAAATAAATTGATTTGTGAATTACTTATTGTTAAATAAGTATATGGAAATGTTTCGCAATATTGAAATGGTTTTGAGATTATAACTTTTTAAAGATAATTTGAAGTGAATATTTTGCAAATGATTAAATTAATAAAAGATTAATTAAAGGGCCTAGTGATTGTTATGGTGCTAAATATTTGTTGTTTGCTTTGTTAGTTAAATAACCGACTATCAAATTTGGCCATTTTAGTTCCTCGACTTAATGTGGGAACTATTTAGTCGTACACTTAGTACGTAGCCATCTGTGTAGGCTTGATTATCGTTTGTGTTGAGGATGTTGATTCATATAGTGCGGAGTATTACTCTAATCTGTCGAGCTTCCTTCTTGGCTCGAAGGATAGCAAGTTGAATGTTGGAGACGTGATAAGTCCATAAGACTTAGTTTCTGTGTGAGGTTGAGAAACACTTTTGCATTGTAGGTGAGAAGAGACCGGGATCATATTTATCTGAAAACAACTTCGGACCAATGTATATGCAACGATTGTGCAGGTTGCTTGTGATGATATTGATATTTCGGAGTTTCATAGTGGGGGACTGCTTATTGATCGTTTGGGGTTAAAATCCCAATATACATCTAGTAGTAGTAGTCTCTTCGTTATGAAATATCCAATGCAAGGACTATTCGCTACTAATCCTAGGCATTTCCAGACATGATGTGGTAGGAAAGTACCTTTGGTTTGTCCTGTTCCTGGACAAATTGTATGGATGTTTGTCTAACATTGCATTTCTACAGATTACGTACATTTTTTTTTACAAACGTACATCAGTGGTGGCAGAGAAGGCAACTTCTCTTAGCCTAACACCCTTCCTTAAGGCGTATGAGCTTAAGGGTTGTATTTTTGTGGAAGGCAATTAGTAGTCAATGGAAATGGCCATGTGGCATTCTAAGTGGTGTGATATGTGATTGTGAAAGGTAATCGTTACCTCTCTGGCCTCATCAACCGGAAATGACCAAAACAGGGTTAGATGCAACAAGGCTAAGTGGGTCGCTCCCATCAGGGTATGATCATCCTCTTCAGGATAAATCTTTACATGCTATGACGTCGTGTATCTAATTATTGTGGTTTGTATGCTTCAAGGGCCCTTGGTAAAGGTCGGTAACGACCGAAGGATGACATATTCGGTACCATCTAGTTATAGAGGTGGGATGATCTTGTGTTGGTAGAGGGCAGATGTTCTGTGCCTTGGGACATCCATCTAGAGGTGTACCCCTTCGGAAGGTAGTCCCTTCACCTAGTCATTTGTATGGAAATCCAAACTCCACTACGTACCTGCCATTTTGATTGTATTACCCATTTTGGGCTATATACTGGAATTTAATAATGGTAACAATTTCGGCTATTTTGATTATTACTTGTATATACTAGACACTAGTATAATATAAGATGATTTGATATGTAAGAAATGTTTTAGTTATCGTAAGGTAAAAACATGTCCGTGTTTATGTGTGGACTTGTCTTACGAGATACTTTTGTTTTGATAAAGCAAAAGTTTTGGTAATCTAATAAATTCAGTTGAGTGTGTTTCTCATGCTGGTTTACCAAACTGATCCGGGCGTTCTTCCCTTTCAATGCTCGAGTCAGACCGAGTATATTTACAGGTTCATATTGGTGCTTTTGGAGCTTTAGCAGGAGAGCTGGAGATCTTCATTTCATATACGTGTATTGTTCGTCGACGGAAATTCTATCGGATTAGAAAACCGTCGAACGAATTTAGAAATAGAATATAACCGCAAGCGCACGGCGTACACTTGTAGTACGTGGCGAATACAGGTCGATCCGTAGGGAATTGATGATTTAAAAATTCTAGTCAATCAAATTAAACCAAAGTCGAGTGAAAGTTGAGCTAGAGAATTAGAAAATTAGCTAACTAACTAAAAGTAAAGAGATACAAATATAAGAGTTAAATGACAATTTAGAGAATAAATCCACTCTCTAGATCATGTAGTTCAACACATATGAAATCATAATATCACTTTTTTTGTCATTAGTGCTTTAATTGATGTGTTTATCATAAGTATGGCATATTTTTGCTATTAATTAGCCAACATAAGCCATCAAACTATAACACACCCCTTAAACCACTTACTAACTTTAATGAAACTTGACTATGAAAATGAAAATGAAATCTACTTGAAGTATGGCCTATTAACTATTGATTAGAAATATAGACCATCAAATTTTAATTTCAAATCACTTTCTTTTGCCATAAATCATATTTTGATGAAGAGCCAATTAGTGTTAGTGATTGTTTAAGCATAGCCTATTTGATGTCAACAATATAGACTATCAAATTCAAGGCAAAAACAACAATTAAACCACTTCAATCATTCTTCATTAAGCACAAAAGGAGAGCTTGAATTAACAAATAGTTGAAGCTACATAATTAGAGAGCTTCATTACCCCTAAATTGAAGGGGTTTAGCCTCTCATATTTGTCATTTTATTAACAAATGTAGCTTGTAACATGAAATCAAAAAGAAAGAAAAATGAAAGCTAAATGAAAGAAAACTATTCTAATTACAGAAAAGAAAATCTACAATACTAGCATGAAAGGAAATGAACATGTAATTAAAAGGAAACAATAATTACATTGCATAAAAAAGGAAAAGTACATGAAATAAAAATGGCTAAGTAGCCATGAAAAGAGAAAGATAAGAGCTTGTTTATTTGTGAGCCTAAACTAAACTAAGAGAGACTAAGGGAGGAGTTACATGAAACATAAGGGGATTTTATACATGTGTAAAACCCTAATTCATATTTTTGGGGAATGCCCAAAATACCCTCTTAGGAAGTGTGGAGGCCAAGTAATCATTAGCTTCAAATAATCCTCATTTAAGTGTACATGAAGCCATTAATTCCATAAGCATGTGCATTAGCCTCTAATTTGTACATTAAGGTAGGTGGGTAGGCGGGGTCCTCCATTATCTTCACTTTGAATTATTTCCATCTTCATTTGTTCTCTTCACTCTTATGCATGCATATATCATCATGTAACCTGATGCAGCGCACCTTATTATGCGACCTAGCAACTTATACCCTAAGTCGCGCCCGAGTTATGACAACCAACAACATAGCATGTTAGGCTTTAGGTCGCGCCTTCTTGAGTCACTTACGCGACCTAACGGGATAGATGAAACGATGGAAGAAGTTGCCGCACATCAAGGGGGTCGTTTGCCTTAGGTCGTTTGCGACCTAACGATGGTGAAGTGAAACATGAGGCAGCGCTTGAGTTATGCCCTAGGTCGCTAGCGTGTTACGACCTAACGAAGTCTCGACCTATCAAACCACGATCCAACGAGATATGTAATGTAACACATTGTGATGCCTTAGGTCGCGAGGCCTTAGGTCGCTCAAGAGTAGGTCGTGATACCTTGGGTCGCTGAGATACCTTAAGTCGCTGGAGGAGGTTTCCTTAAGTTGCTCAAGTGTTAGGTCGCGTGAAGATTTCCAGAAGCTATTTGCTTAAGTCGTTGATCTTTAAGTCGCTGGAACTTCTGATGCAAGCATTCCTTAGCTTGCTGCTGTCTTGGGTCGTGTTGTATATAAGTTGCATGTTGTAACTTGTATTTGTTATGTCGTTATGTGTTGTTGTTGTTGAGTCGTTTGATTTTAGGTTGTTTTGTATTTGTTAGGTCGTTAACGACCTATGTTAGGTCGGTCATGTGTAAATATGTTTGGTCGTGATGGCCTTTTAATGTGTTGTGCTTTGTGATGTAAGTGTTGTGTTGTGTTGTAAGCCTATAAATAGGCGAGTCGTGTCATTTGTAAAGTTAGTTGATTTTGAATAAAACTTTGTTTGAGTGATTTGTGCCTCTTCTTAAATTGGAAGTTGAGTGTGAGCTCCTTTCTCCATTTTCGGTATTCGAGTGCGCTCGAATCAACGGATTTGAAGCCGATTCACGGTATCTTGTGCGCAAGATCAAAGTTCGAAGAATCGTACATCTTTTAACATGGTATCGTGCATGATCAACGTGTTAGAGATAGCTAGAATCCGGTATCTTCGAGATCAATGGATTTGGGCATTCGGTATTTTCAGTCCATCGATTGCTACTTTCACTATTTCATCCATTTCTGTTATTCCTGCTGCGTCATTTGGTATCAGAGCAAGACTTAGCCAATCATAGCTAAGCCGAGCCTGTTGGAGCAAAGTTGAAGTGTTCAAGTTCAGATTTGTTCTAGCCGAGAGTTGAAGTTTGTTGAAGATTCAATCATGCCTTCGAGAAGAGCTAATCGTCATCAAAATGTTGAAGATTTGTACAAAAGAGAAGATGCCGAACAAATGGAACAACGAATTAGCAACAAATTCAATGAGAAGTTGGATGAAGGTATTGGTAGGTTAGAGAAACTGATGATTGACATGAATCAAGGTCAAAGGAGAAGGTCGTCAGTCTCGAACCATGGAGGAAACAGAGTTTCGCCATCGGTTACGGAAGCGAGGAGGGTGTCACCGCAATCTTACTGAGAAAGAAGAGAAACTTCAGTTTCATTGAGACGAGAACATCATGAGCATAGAAGTGAAGAGAGAAGAACTCCACGGGAGTATGAATATGAGCCATATCGTGATGTTGAAAGACAAAGTAGAAGGGATATGCGTGATCATAGAGATGTGGATGGTCAAGATCGTTATCGAAGTACATCTGTTTTTGATGAAGATGGTGGTAGATGTAGTGTTCATTATCGAGATCGAGACTAAGTACGAAATGCATATCGGGAGGTTGAAGATGATCGTCGATGGGAGTCGGGGATGAAAACTGAAATTCCAGAATTCAAGGGTGGAATGGTAGCGGAGGAATTTTTGGATTGGGTTTCAAATGTTGAGGAAATTTTTGACTTCAAAGAGGTTCCTGAGCATCGTAGAGTGAAGTTGGTTGCTACACGATTGAAAGGAAGAGCTATGGCATGGTGGCAGCAAACTAAACTAACACGGGAGAGAATGGGAAAGTCAAAGATTGAGTCATGGGAGCAGATGAAGAAATTAATGAAAGCTACATTCTTGCCTTATAATTATCAATCTCTTATGTATCAGCGATTGCAGAACCTGAGACAGGGAACAAAGTCAATGAATGATTATGCGGATGAATTTTATCAATTGATCGCGAGGAATGACATCATGGAGACGGAGGAACAGTTGACCGCTAGATTTGTTGGAGGAGTGAGAATCCAGATTCAAGATATGGTGAATATGTTTGATCCCAGATCTATTGCTGAAGCACATCAAAAAGCTCTAGCTTGGGAGAAGCAAGGCAGGAGAGGTGGTGGTGTGTTTACAAATTCCAACAATCAAATGAAAGGGGCTAGTAGCAATGTGAATGTTTCCAAGGTTGTTGCAAAACTGGTTGTCAATGAAGTTGCTAAGACCAAGGTCAATAATAGTATCAAATGCTTTAATTGTCAAGAGTTTGGTCACAAGAGCAATGAATGCCTGAAGCCTAAGAAGCGAGTGATGGTTGCTGAGGTTGAGGATGAGGATGCAGAAGCAGAAGGTTCTAATTCACTAACGGTTGAGGAGGAAGAATTATTGTCGGGAGATGATGGATATTCATTGATGATAAGGAGAAATTGCTTGACACCAAAGCAGGAGGAAGAGACTAGCTAGTTGAGGAGTAACATCTTTCAGTCAACATGCACTATTTTGGGAAGGGTTTGCAAGTTTGTTATTGATGCAGGAAGTTGTGACAATATTATCTCTACAGAAGTTGTGAAGAAGTTGGCATTAAAGATTGAGAAGCATCCGAAACCTTACAAGTTAGCTTGGTTGAGGAAAGGTGGGGAGGTGATGGTTGGACGAAGAGCTTGTGTTAATTTTTCGATTGGGAAGAAATACAAAGATGAAATTTGGTGTGATGTTGTGGATATGGATGTATGCCATTTGTTGTTGGGGAGACCATGGCAGTATGATAGAGCTGTGCAACATGATGGACGTACCAACAACTATAGTTTCATGTTCGAAGGCACAAAAATCACTTTAGTTCCGAAGAAGCGACAACAAGAAGAAAGCAAGTTGGAGGAGATTGAAGAACTTAAAACTTTGCTATCTTTGAAGGAGTTTGTTAAGAAGTAGAAGAGGAGCTTGAAGTATTTTTGTTGATTGGACGTGAGAGTAATGAAGTGGTTGAAATTCCTGGAGAAGTAAAACCAGTGCTGGGAGAATTTGATGACGTATTTCCTAAAGAGCTGCCAGCGGAGTTGCCACCATTGAGGGACATACAACATCAAATAGATCTAGTTCTAGGAGCTGTGTTACCACATAAACCACATTACAGGATGAGTCCAAAGGAGCATGAGGAGTTGAGAAGGTAGGTGGAAGAATTGCTTGAATAAGGGCGCATACAAGAGAGCTTAAGTCCTTGTGTTGTTCCAGCTTTGTTAGTGCCGAAGAAGGATGTTTCGTGGAGGATGTGTATGGATAGCAGGGTACTCAACAAAATAACTATCAGATACAGATTTCCGATGCCGAGGCTTGATGATTTGTCAGATCAGTTGAGCGGGGCTACTATCTTTTCGAAGATCGATTTGAAGAGTGGTTATCATCAAATTCGAATTCGACCAGGGGTTGAATGGAAAACAGTGTTCAAAACACGGGAGGGGTTATATGAATGGATGGTCATGCCGTTTGGTCTTTCGAATGCACCTAGTACATTTATGCGGGTGATGAATCAGATCTTTAGACCATTTATTGGGAAGTTCGTGGTGGTGTATTTTGATGATATACTGATATACAGTGGAAGCCTAGAAGAACACTTGCATCATCTGAGAGAAGTGTTGATGATACTGCGACAGGAACAATTTTATGCTGCAACGAAGAAATGCGTATTCATGACGCATACTGTTTTATTTTTGGGATATGTTATATCAAAAGGAGGTATACAGGTGGATCAGAATAAAGTTGAAGCAATCAGAAATTGGCCACAACCCAGGAGGATAACAGAAGTTAGAAGTTTTCATGGTTTAGCATCATTCTACCGAAGATTTATTCCACACTTCAGTAGCGTGATGGCACCAGTAACTGATTGTATGAAGGGGAAGCAGTTTTCATGGTCAGAGGAAGCAGGATTTTCTTTTGAGCGAATCAAGGAACTTTTGACGACATCACCAATTCTAGTATTGCCGGATTTTCAGTTGTTGTTTGAGTTACATACTGGTGCATCTAAGGTTGGAATTGGAGGGGTATTAAGTCAGAGGGGACGCCCTATTGCATATTTCAGTGAGAAGCTATCAGGAGCAAAATTGAGAAATAATACATATGATGTAGAATTTTATGCTATTGTGCAAGCTGTGAAACACTAGAGACATTACTTGTTTCACAAGGAGTTTGTGTTATATACTGATCATGAAGCTTTGAAACATCTGCAAGGACAGGAGAAAATTTCAGCTAGGCATGCATCGTGGATTGCATACCTGCAACAATTTACATTTGTTGTGAAACATAAGTCGGGAATTACGAATCGCGTGGCAGATGCATTGAGCAGGAGAAATCATTTATTGACTACAATGAAAGTTGAAGTGATGGGGTTCGAAATACTTCCAAAATTGTGTTTTGAAGATCCTTACTTTGCAAAGTTTGTAGATGAAGTCAAGGAGGGAAAGACAGATGAGTTTGTGTTGGTGGATGGTTTTCTCTTCAAAGGAAATCAATTGTGTATACCAGAGGGTAGTTTGCGAATGAAGATTATCAAAGAATAGCATGAGGAAGGACACATGGGCCGTGATCGTACAATGCAGTTGATTGCAAAATCTTATTTTTGGCCGTCAATGAGAAAAGAAGTTGAGAGATTTGTGGAGAGATGCCATATCTGTCAAGTTTCGAAGGGAACCGCTACAAATGCAGGATTATATATGCCATTACCTGTGCCTACTAGACCGTGGGTTGATGTGAGCATGGATTTTGTTTTGGGTTTGCCTAGAACTCAAAGGGGGAATGATTCAATATATGTTGTAGTGGACAGGTTTTCGAAAATGGCGCATTTTATAGCTTGTAAAAAGACCGCCGATGCAGTCCGTGTTGCTTAATTGTTCTTTAAAGAGGTGTATCGATTACATGGGCTACCTGAATCTATTGTTTCTGATCGGGATACTAGATTTCTAAGCCATTTTTGGTTGAGTTTGTGGAAGATGGTTGGAACAAAGCTGAATTTTAGTAGCGCTTATCATCCGCAAACAAATGGGCAAACGCAAGTGGTGAATAGATCGTTGGGAAACTTGTTAAGATGTCTTCTGAAAGATAATTTGAAGAGCTGGGATATGAAGTTATGTCAGGCGGAATTTCCACATAATCACGCTGTTAATCAGAGTATTGGATTCAGTCCATTTCAAGTTGTATATTCAGCAATTCCGACGGGACCGTTAGATTTGACGACCGTGCCATATCAGAAGGGAGTTGTTAAGCGAGTTTGTGATTTTGTGACTGAGTTGCAGAAGTGCCACAGAACTGTTCATGAACGATTGCTTGCATCAAATGAGAAGTATAAACAACTGGTAGATAAGAATCGAAGAAGTGTAGACTTCAAAGAAGGTGATTGGGTTTACGTAGTGTTGACCAAAGATCGTTTTCCAGTTGGAACTTACAACAAGTTGAAAGCTCGAAAATTTGGTCAAGTGGAAATTTTAAAGAAGATCAATGATAATGCGTATCGGTTGAGGTTGCCGGATCATATTCACACTGCAGACGTTTTCAACGTTAAACATTTGATTCCGTATCATGGGCATCAGCTTATCGAGGAAGAGGAAAGTGCAAATTCGAGGTCGAATTCTTGTCAACCGGGAGAGGATGATGCAGCGCACCTTATTATGCGACCTAGCAACTTATACCCTAAGTCGCGCCCGAGTTATGACAACCAACAACATAGCATGTTATGCTTTAGGTCGCGCCTTCTTGAGTCACTTACGCGACCTAACGGGATAGATGAAACGATGGAAGAAGTTGCCGCACATCAAGGGGGTCGTTTGCCTTAGGTCGTTTGCGACCTAACGATGGTGTAGTGAAACATGAGGCAACGCTTGAGTTATGCCCTAGGTCGCTAGCGTGTTACGACCTAACGAAGTCTCGACCTATCAAACCATGATCCAATAAGATAAGTAATGTAACACATTGTGATGCCTTAGGTCGCGAGGCCTTAGGTCGCTCAAGAGTAGGTCGCGAGACCTTGGGTCGCTAAGATACCTTAAGTCGCTGGAGGAGGTTTCCTTAAGTCACTCAAGTGTTAGGTCGCATGATGATTTCCAGAAGCTATTTTCTTAAGTCATTGATCTTTAAGTCGCTGGAACTTCTGATGCAAGCATTCCTTAGGTCGCTGTTGTCTTGGGTCGTGTTGTATATAAGTCGCATGTTGTAACTTGTATTTGTTATGTCGTTATGTGTTGTTGATGTTGAGTCGTTTGATTTTACGTCGTCTTGTATGTGTTAGGTCATTAACGACCTATGTTAGGTCGGTCATGTGTAAATATGTTAGGTCGTGATGGCCTTTTAATGTGTTGTGCTTTGTGATGTAAGTGTTGTGTTGTGTTGTAAGCCTATAAATAGGCGAGTCGTGTCATTTGTAAATTTAGTTGATTTTGAATAAAACTTTGTTTGAGTGCTTTGTGCCTCTTCTTAAATTGGAAGTTGAGTGTGAGCTCCTTTCTCCATTTTCGATATTCGAGTGCGCTCGAATCAACGGATTTGAAGCCGATTCACGGTATCTTGTGCGCAAGATCAACGTTCGAAGAATCGTAGATCTTTTAACACGGTATCGTGCACGATCAACGTGTTAGAGATAGCTAGAATCCGGTATCTTCGAGATCAACGGATTTGGGCATTCGGTATTTTCAGTCCATCGATTGGTACTTTCACCGTTTCATCCATTTCTGTTATTCCCACTACGTCATAACCACTTGTAAAATTCACCAAATTTCCTACAAAACAACATAGAAAATTCCAAGTAAATTTTCACAATTTAGTAAATGCATAAAAATGACCATTTTGTCCCTATATGAAGATGAATATGTGACAATTTCAAATAATTTGAATTTTGGTTTAAACAAGTTAAAATACCCAATATGATCATTTATTTAATTTAAATAGATTAAATATGGTGGTAAAAATATGCACATTTACGTGCACATCACGTATTTGTTTTGATTATCCGCTGCTTTGCTTAGTTGTTGTATATTGTCAGCAATTGTGAGGACAGGTTATTATAACTGTCCAGGCTGATAACTATTGATTGATTGTTGACTCTGATTGAGGTATGTATACACAGTTTTTGTTTTGTAAAAATCATTGATATGATATTATATGTTTTCCGCTGCGATGTGAGATTCTGTATTGTTCTGTTGGTTCTATCTTCTCTCTTTCTTCTCTTCTCTTCTTCTCTCTTCTTTTCTTTCTCTTGACTTTCCGTCAGTCTGTGCTTTTTGGGTCGGACATGTGTGGTTTATTGTCGATTCAATGGGTACGGATTTGCGGGTTGCTCACATTTGGTATTAATCAATATATATTATCTGCTTTGCTTAGTGAGGTTCGTACATGATAGGGGGTTCTCGCTTCTTATTAGGTAGCGAACGAATGACTCTTACTCCTACATGTCCCTGAGATCGAGTATCGAGTGGTTGGTTTGCCAGTTAGGCTTATAGTCGAGAGGCTAGCGGTAAAAGCAAAGCGTGAGGTACCCATGTGAGCTACAGTGGAGTTATCCACTGTCGATGGTTGAAAGGCCTAGATCTTGACATTTGGTATCAGAGCTTAGATTTTCATATTCCTAAGCTTTGACGTGTACTCTGTATAGATAGGGACAGTAGCACCCTAGATTGAGTTGAGTGTATTATATATATGAGCACGTATTTGTTAGTGAATATAAAATGTTTTATATTGTGTTTGCTTATCCGTTGAGTTGTTTGTGAATTCTGGTCGGTATGTGGGACGCCATATTATCGATAGGGATTTCTAAACACTTAAACGAGGCAAGTCGACATAGTATCATTTTAAGTTGGTAAATGAAATAATTTTACCTCGATTATATTTTATATGTAAAGGAAATGATTTTTCAGAAATATTATAGTGTATATAAATGAATTGTTTGGTTGTTGAAAATGTAAATATATATAAGTTAATAAAGTTTTGAATAATCCAAATAAAAGCAACAATTGTAAAAGAATAAATTATATAAGAAAATGAATTATAAGTATGGAATTATAATTAATATGATTTACAATTGTGAAATAATCTTATATATAAGAAATGAAACTATATGAATATATTTATGAATATGAGTTATAAATAAAAATGGATTTGAACTAAGAATTTGAAAATTTGAATCTCATTTATTTTGAAAATTGTTTTTCAAAGTTAAAGTGATTATATTATTATAAATCTAAGTAAGACAAATGAATTTGGAATGATCTTATATAAGAAAAGTGAAACAGTAAAATTATATAAGTAAAAGATTTGTAAATTTGATTTATAAATAAAAGGATTTATTTTTTAAAAGAATATAAAGCACTAAATTCACTACCATTGTTGGGAATAATAAGGGTGATGAATGCAGCATCTTCAGTATCATTTTCGAGTTTCTATGTGATAGATTTTCTACCAATAGTAAATTGAAAATTTAAGTTTTGTTGTGATAAACAAATTTGAATTTAAAATCCAATAAATTTGAGTTAGTATAATAAAATATATGATTTGAAATTTAACTAAGGAAAGTTAAATAAATTGAATTAGATTTGAACTGGATTAGATAAGTTATTGAAATGGAAATTAAACTTAAAAGATAAGTGATTATATAACATGAATTTGAAAGTTTAAATAAATAAGTTGTATAACTTACAAAACGAGAAAATTTAAGTAAAACCAATTGTTAAAATGGTTAAACAATTTTGTTAAGCAAAACAAAATCTGAATTTGGATAGTGATATGAAATTTGACTTAAGTAAAAGTTAAATAAAATGACTTTAAAGATGAATTTAAGTTAAGTCAAGTAGAATGAAATGTTGAGAAGAAATGTAACTTAAGTAATGTTGAATGAAGTTGAATTTGATATCAAAGTGAATTAATAAAGTGAATTAATGAAATGAAGTCATTAAATGAATATGAACTTCAGTTATATCATGAATTCAACTTTAGTTGTAAAATGAATTAGCAATTGAATAATTGAATGAAGTCAATTAGATATTAAACCAAATTGAATGTAAACGAAGTAAAAACGAATGTTGAGTGTAAAGTAAAGTAAATAAATTTGGTTATGTTGAATGTGCATTGGTTGTTAGATGGTTGTTAGTTGATTGTATAGAAATTCATTAAGTGTTAATGAAATTGAATTAATGGAAATTGAAAGCTAAATAATTGAATTCAAAGTGGAAGATAAGCAAATTTAAATAGAGCTGAATTTAATTTGAATTGGAAGTGAAGTAAATCTAAATAAAATTGAATTTGATTTAATGTGGAAATGAACTAACTTGAATGTAAATTAGTGAATGTAAACTAATTGAATACGAATGAATGAATGTTAATAAAATCCAATGTAATGAATCAAATGTGATTAAATTGAAAACCAATTCAATGAATAATTAATGAGTAATGAATGCATATTGATTTGGTTATGGATTTATTGGATAGATATTGGTTTGTTGGATGATAGTTGTTGGATTGGTTGCTTTGTTGCATTTGCTATAGTGGCATATATAGTTGTCGTATTAGTATATGTTGTATATTGATATTACTTTCATATATACATGTTTCTCATTGTTGATTTAGTTTAGTTGGTGCGGATGGCGCTTGCTTCGCTTTTGGAGGTCGTTTTCACGCTATATTAGCCATATATGCTTGCTAATAATATATAAGGTACATATCTCGGATTACATATTGTACTTTTATATTTTTTTCCCTACGGGATGCCTCATCCTCGAAGATGAGATGTATATTTGTGATATATATATGTGTGATCCTACTACGATCGAACCGCGCAAAGGAGACGCTGGCGAATTTTTTGAAAATTTAAGGCGTTGGAAATTTTTTGGAAAAATTGGAAAAAGAATTTTTGATTATTGAGTTATAAAGTTAAACGATATTAGTTGGTTTTGAAACGATAACTAAGTATGAATTGGAAAACTTAGAAAAGTTTTTATAAGAAGTTTAACGAATTGTTTTGAAAAGTGAATAGATTTTGTGACTTTTTCTTACTTGGTAATTTCGAGGACGAAATTCTTTTAAGTAGGGGAGAATGTAATGACCTAGAATTTTTGTCATTCGAAATTCGTATATTAAATATTCACAAGTTAATTTAATAAGCTGAATAAATTATATTTCGTATATAGTGATTTAACTAGATAATTAAATTGTTAATTTAATATTTGAAATTACAGAAATAGTTGGAAATTGAATTTAATGTGAATAAAAATGATTTATAAAGTTGTAATAAATCATATTTGAATTAGTATGATGTTAGAGAACTTTTAAAATTGATTTAAAAGTTAAATTATAGAAATTGAATATTTTAATATTTAATTGACGAGTAAAAAATAGGCATTTTTTAAACAGTCTTGGATTTCGACGAAACTAGTTTCATTGGATCTGTAACGTTATATTATTGTAAGATTTTAAATTTCGTGTCAATCGGATTTTCGGTTTGTCCGAGGCAAGCTAAAACGCATAGAAATCGTTTTAAGTGAATTTTTAATTTAAATAATTCGATTCGAAAACCTATCTTCCAAATACTATCGAATTGGCTTCCGATATATATTCCATTGTGTTCGGAATAGGGGTAAAACATTATAAATGCAAGGCGGCACGCTTTATTTTGAGTTCGAAAATTTTTCGTGTGAATAGTGTTTCGGAATTTTCTATATAAGGCCATAACTTTTCACTATTTTCATCAAAACCTAATCAACCTAGGGCTATCCGCCACTTTGGGTTTAATGGCCAGAAATGCATCTTCATTCTTCCTCAAATATCTCACAATCCATCAACAATTACATAAAACTTTCAACTACAAAAACGTAGAGGGCATCGTGATCGACAAATCCAACGATCGAGATTGGGTTTCGAGCTACGGATCGACGTCATAATTGCCGCGTTCATCATCAATTCGTGCACTTTATTCAAGGTAAGGGAGGTGCCGAGCTTCATGTTGTTGCGGCCGAAGGTGGGAGGGTTTGTGGCAGTTCGATTGGAGGTGGCTGATCGTTGTAGATGTCGTCGAGGGATGAGTATAAATGCGTGAAAGAATCGGCATCCACGGGTTTATCACATACGTGATTTTCATGATGGGGAAGAAGGGTTTTTGCATGGCCACGATCTGTAGTTCACGAATCAACGGCTCAGATGTAGGAAGGTTTAAAAATAAAATTAAAATAGAAATAGAAATTATTATATTATAAATTCTTACAAACTTTAAAACGCTATAATTTTTTCATACGTGGTCTGTTTCGCACGAAACGAATTGCATTGGGTCCGTATTGACGACCACTACATTATGGAGCTGGATTGGGATTTATTTGAGCTAGTGAAAATTTTGGTTGAAATTAAACGCTTGTTTAATTTAAATCGGAATAAATCGCTATCGCGACGACTACAAGCAATGTGAGTACAACTCACTCTTTCTGACTCACTAATATTTTTATATAAGTGAGAATAAATATTATTTATGATGATTGATGATTGTTTGGGTGATGTATGCTATATTATCTATATATTGATTGGTATTTGGATATATACCTGCCTATTGGAGCAGATGACCGTATACGTTCCTGTGTATGAGTGGATGACCCTTTGTACGCGCGTCTACCTCGAAGCGGACATTGTACACATATTCTAATATGTTTATTTGTTGCAGGTGACAGGTTGGAGGGATCCAACTCGATTCCTCACCAGTATTGGTTTATTTACAAATATTGTGATATATGCTGTTACCATATGATGTATGATGTTTTGGATGTCGTGATTGATGTATTTGGTGCTGTTGCATTATTGGGCCTATATTTTGGATATTTAAAAATGTTAAAGTGATGATTTCCAAATTAAAAAGGATTATCAAGTGATTTTGAAAATAGATGTTGTTAACGCTAAAAAGTGAACGCTAACACCCGGTGTGTGTAGTAGAATTGTGAAAGCACCACCCCTGTGACGGGAACAAGAAGTAAGCAGTAAAATATCGAAAAATGCGGTAAATAACAGCAGTTTATAGTGGTTCGGCTTGAGATCAAGCCTATGTCCACTTTGAATCTCTTTATTACTGAATCTGGTTACAAGACGATACAATAGTCTTATGAAAACAATACAGTTTGATCACAAAGACAATCACGACTACTAGCTCAAACTTCGATGATGAAACTTGATGAATCCGTGTTGGATGTAGGAAATTCCTCTCGAAGCTTGTTGTAGTGTCTCGAATGTTTGAAGATCTTCAATTGTTGAATGAGTTGAGAGTTCGGCAGAGTAGCGACGCTTCAAGAAATGATCGGCCAAAAGTCCCCCTCTAGTTGGAATAGCTTAGGCCGTCTCCTCTTTCACTTCACCTGTTTCTTTATTTTGTTCCTCTTTTAGCAAATACTCAAGCTCTCGAAAGAAAATCTCATTAATCGATCTTCAGCTATTCTCATCATTACATTGTGTAAGTGAATTCAATTAAAATCCAAACATTATTATTACTGAATCGAGGATCCCATGTTCATCGCCCCTAATCTGAGTTTGTTCATTATGCTTTATCACAAGTCGTGTCGCATCCGATTCTCGACTTCCTTTAGTTGCGATGTTAATGTGATCCTCGATTTCACTGCCGCGTATCAGTTTCACAATGGATTTTGGATAATTTGATGATGTTGTAAGATGCGATTAGGAGACATGACTTAGGGTTATTGATAGGGGATAATCCGAAGTTACTGGGTTTATAGATCTCAAGTCGGTTGACGAGTTACTGAATTTCTCAATGGAGAGGAAGGTAATCGGCAGAAGGAAGTGAGGTTTTGGTTCAAGCAGGAGATAGCTTGAAATTCCATCGGAGAAGATCAAAAGATTCACGACCTAGAATATTCACGGTTTAACACTTTATCCGGTTCAAGAACCCTTGCGACCTAACTCCCTTACGACCCAATTAGTTTGCGGCATAAACCTTAAGTCGCGGCCGAGCTTGGACTTAGAAAGAATAGTACTATTCAGACTCGAAGCCCATATGTATCACGACTTAAGAGTTACGACTCAACCTGACTCGTAGCATATCCTTTAGACCGTGGACGTGCTAGAACTTGAAGAATTTTTGACCCATGCTAAGTCGTGAACGAGTTAGAACTCAAACATATTTTTCACTGTCTTGAACTTCAAGACTTGAATTGCCTGAACTTTGAACTCTGGACTGTTGAACTTTGTTGCATTCTTTTACAGATTATCTATAATTCTAATTACCTGTTATAACATTTACAGAAAACCGGGACGAATATACTGCCACTGACTGCCCACATCGAATGACAGATTAGTTAATAAAGAAAAAATCAAATTAAATGAACTGTATGAATGAAATGCTATAAAATAACCAATTCAAGTGAAGTATTAAAGCAAAATCATAATAGTCAACTGAAACTGATTTGTTTGCATTAACACTGCACTTGAGCATTAACAAGTTCTGAAATCTTGTAATCGACCGATTGTCAGTTAGTTTAATTCCAATTATGTTTGCTTTTTTATTTTCATTAGTTTTGCACAACACTTCACACTTTTTAGGAAACGTGCACCTTCACATTTGAACATCCAGTTGATTGTGTAGAATGTCTTCTCAACAAGAAGAAGCAACAGCCCAAGCTGGAGAAACTATTCCTATCCCTTTTCCATTAGCTGATCCTCCAGAACGAACTTCAACTACACTAACATATAAAGCTTTTTGTCAACTATGTACTCAGTTCGGCATTGCTGAAACGGATGCCATACTGCCTGAGAGGAGTGACACTGCTGTTATACCACCTCAAGGTTTCGTTGCCGTGAATTGCCACATGTGCACGAACGAAGCTATTCCTCCGTTCAATGATTTTCTTCAGCAGCTTCTTCTACGATTATAAATTTCTCCCTTTCAGTTACATCCCAACGGATACGCCATCCTGATGGGACTTTGTGTGTTATTCAGGAGAACGCTGGATCGTCTCCCAAGTTTTGATGAAATTTGTTATCTGTGTTCTTTTGCCAAAAATAAAGATCATCCTTCTATCATGGTCGTGAGAAGTGCTAGAAACCGTAAGTTGATCATCGGTCTCCCTAACAGTGTTCACGTTTTTCTAAGCCAGTTTTTCTACATTCGTTGTCCCCCGGGTTTTTATACCATTTGGAGAGTGGGAAGTATGATCATTTATCCTTTTCCTTTCCTTATGTTTTCCGAACTCTTCGAAGTCCGAATTGTCAAGTGTTAACTTCTTTTCCTACTTTTTCAGCGCTCCCTCCTCCTTCTAGGGACCTTAGTCACAAAACAACCTTCGAGAGGCTTATGGCCGTGCCAGTCGAAGAGAGGAATGTTCAATTTCTACTGAAAGATGAGTTTTTCCACCAATTTGGGATCTTACACCCTTCCCGCTCTATTCAGCCGCATGAACTCCCCAATTCTCCAGTAAAAACATTGGATGTCCCAGTTCATGCTGAAGAGCTTTCACCGAAAGGACTTACCATTGAGACTTCATTGGTAAAGTGTTCTACTCCTACTGACATTGTGGGGTCATCAAGCAAATTAACACTTTCTCTCGTTATTGAAGAAGAAGAAACTTCTCAACATTTTGAGAAAGTTGATGATAAAGGAGTCGAGAAAGAAAGCCCCACAAAACACGATGGTGACGATACCTTTGACGGGTTGAGTGATCTGATGATCACTTCACAGGAACTCTTCAAAGATGATATAACTAAAGCTACATCTCCTGTGACTAAAGCGACATCTACTTTGCAGAAAACTTCGTCGGCTCAAAAATCAGCTCCCGCCTCTCAATCTGTTATCACTCCTCAACCAAAGAGTGGTTTGTAGTTAGACACGCGTAGTTCGCACATCACACTCACTTAGGATGCTTAGCACTTTATACGCACTTTGCTTCTTCAATTTGAAGATTTCTAAGACTTGTCTTTTTTTTTTAAATTTCAGGTTCTACAATGGGGAGAAGTGGCTCATATTTCGACAACTTTCGGCGCTACGGAGGACGCGATTCTTACAATTACGGAAGCT
The DNA here is from genome assembly GCA_030737815.1 of Allium fistulosum. Lineage (NCBI taxonomy): Eukaryota > Viridiplantae > Streptophyta > Magnoliopsida > Asparagales > Amaryllidaceae > Allium > Allium fistulosum. The sequence goes on along the minus strand of CM060907.1, from coordinate 411,670,662 downwards.
ATCTCCCCTCTCGCAAAGAATCTGACGAAGAACGGGCAATTAGAAAAAAATCAAGAGAGGCGAGCTTATGAGGAGCAGCAGAGAAGAAGGGACGATGACTCCCATAAAAGGAGATATCATGATGATAAAGGGAAAAGCCATGCTGCCGGAGACCCGAGTAAACGGGCTAGACTTGATTAAAAGGACGCGTCTGCGATTTCTGAAAACACTGACGCTCCTATCTCTTCTAACATCCCGTCTGGCTCTCCTCCTTTAAAGAAATCTGATATTCAAGCGATCATTAACAGACCCCAGTATCAGGTTAAAGATGGCCCTCCGACACTTCAAAGCCGATTTCCGAATTGGTGCTTAAAAGGAGTGCGCTTTGATTTAGATCTAGTTCAAATCGATAAACAAGCCATGCTCAGAAATCATGATGCACTCAAGCTTGACATTGAGAGGATGTCACAGTGGCAGAAGCTTGTTGATGAACTCCAAAGAGTCAACCATATGAATCTTGAAAACATGTTGACTCTGGAGAATGATAAGGCTGAATGGGATAAATGGTGCAAGCAGCACGACGCGGAGATGACGAGTATCGTGGATGACAACGCAAGGCTTGAATCTGAAGTCAAGCGACTTAAAGAAGATCTCGCCTCTTCTTCTGCATTGCATACTCAAAAAGAAGAAGTCTTCCAGAAGCAAGTGCGAGATGCGCATGCTGCGCAAAGGGATACCGAGATGAAGCTTGCAGCCGAGCAGCAACCTACTGAGAAATACCGCAAAGAAAATGCTGAGCTACGGGGCACAACTATTTCCCAAAACGCGGAGATTGAGATGTTAAAAGCTCGACTTCTTAAAGTTGAGAAAGAGCGCGACGATGCAGTTGCTGGACAAGTTGCAGCTGAAGAATCTCATAGAGCAACTAAAGCCATTATCGACTCTACCTTATTTGACTTTTACATCCACAGCGTTTTAGGGCGTGGTAGTCTCTTATTCTTGGGACCAAAATATGAGACCACCCTAGCTGAAGTGTGGGAAGAAATAATGGACATGTTCGGAGGTGCCGGATATGCTGAGGCAGATCTTGAAGCGACTTATCTGGATGATGAGGCGCATGCCGCACTTGCTAGGGGAAAAGAGCAGCTTGCTAGGGAGCGAGCCGATGCAGCGGGAGGAGAATGTTTAGAAAAAGAAACTGTAACTTACTCTGCTTGTCCTCCGGCATCGGTCGATCCCAAGAACATTGGCTCTAGTTCCCATTCTTTACCTCCTACAAATGCCGAAGCTAAAACCACAGCTCCTGAGCCTTCCACTGCTCAAGACGAAGAGAAGACTCAAGACGACGTTGAAGTGGAACAATTTGAAATCAATGTGATCAAACCAACTTCTCTAGGTAACTTCGATGTTGATCCAAGTCTAGCAGACTACTTATTTGCTTCAACCGAGTTTGATGAATTTCTCAATTGTTACTTAAGTGTCACAGAACCAACATCTTTACTTTTTCCGGAGAATACTGATTTTAACTTCTTTTCTTTATAGCGGAAGCTCCGAATACTGCACAAACTTCCACGCCTGGAGCTGCCGTTCCTCCATCTTCTCAAGTTACTCCTCCTTCTGCTTCTCAACTGGGATCATAGGCAGAAAAAATTGAAGCTCTTCAAGGCCTGGACGATCCGGCTGCTTCGCAAGAGCAGAAGGGGGAGGATCTTGATGACATCGAGAAGACCCTGGAGCAGTCTCTTGATGATGACACGAAGCTTTCTACACTGCTCGCTACTCCGGGAAGCGAATCTTCTTCGAAGAGGAAGGGGAAGCGGGTTATGAAGAAGAAGAAGATGAACACTTCCGCTGGAGATGATAAAGCTGAAGAAGATCTGTCTACACCTTCTCCTCCTCCTTCTCCGACTCGTCCACGCCGGGTTCCAAAACTAATCATCAAACCAGGCTATGGTACTAAAGGCGGCAAGAAGAAGGAGTGATAAGCTAGGCTCTTCTCTCTCTTTTTTTTCCTTTTCCATGTATTGACCGGAGATTGTGCAGGCACCGGTCCCTGCTTTTGCTTTTTTGAGATATCTGCACATGTAAAGAATTTTCATAGTACTGAATAAAATAGTTATTTTACTTGTACAAATTCTTGTGTGTGTGAGAATGCATCTGTTTCTTATTTTTAGTGTAGAATAAATGATTCTTTTTACTTGTACAAACTTTTTGTCTGTTTTTGAGAATACATTTATTCCACATCTATTTTTCGTGGTATTGCAATGAATTTGGGGTATGTTGCTTGCGTGTTACTTTTATTAATATAACTGAATTGTATAGTATTGCCCCCATACCACAAGTGCATTGCAACATTTCTAGCTTTTACAAGACTGATACTCCTATTTCAGAGAATAACTATTCCACTTTTAAGGGAAGAATCATTTTGCTTTTAATAGAGTATATCTCGTCTTTGGAGAAATTTTTATTTTCTCTTTCTTTCTTGAAGAACACTCCAACTTTCAGAGATGATCACTTTTATTTTTTAAAAGGTGGATTTCTCTATGCAGTGAAATGAGCTTCTGAAGAAGGTTTTGATTTTGTGCCCTAGTAAAGGGCTTGTTTTTGGTATTTCGAGCACAGTGAAGTGTGCCTCCGAAGAGGTCTTTTTGTAGCATTTCAACTTTTTAGGAAGAACCTTTTGAGATGAATAAGTTAGCCTTCCTTTGAGAGTTGAAATGTGCTTCCGGAGAAGGCTTTTTTTTTGTATTCTATTTTGGGACATGCCTCCGGAGAGGGCTCCTCTTAAAGAGTTGTGCCTCCGAAGAGGGCTTGTGCCTCCGAAGAGGGCTTGTGGTGCCTCGGGAGAGGGCTTTCACCTCCGAAGAGGGCGTGTGCCTCCGAAGAGGGCTTGTGGTGCCTCGGGAGAGGGCTTTCGCCTCCGTAGAGGGCGTGTGCCTCCGAAGAGGGCTTGTGGTGCCTCGGCAGAGGGCTTTCGCCTCCATAGAGGGCGGGTGCCTCCGAAGAGGGCTTGTGCCTCCGATGAGGGCTTTTTGATTGCCTGAAAGTTACTTTCTCATGGTTGGATGGATCCACGGGGCGGACGCAAGTTGTTTGATTGGATGTTCGTTTGCACAAACGATCGCAATCAATTAACAAGGGCCCTGTTCCTTCAGCTTGGGAAGGTGCCCCTCCGGTGGTTCCACCAATCTTTTTTGATTGAGAGAAGCACTTTCATTTTTTGGCGTGCCTCGTTAGAGGGCTTTGTTGATCTTTGGGAATGAGCGTCAGTTGGTTGGTGTGCCAGGAAGGTTGCGTCTCAGGGGCGAGTAGATCCACGGGACGGACGCAAGCTGCCTGATCGGATGCATCACGATCAATTAGCAAGGGCCCTGTTCCTTCTGCTTGGGAAGGTGTCCCTTTGGTGGTTCTACCGGCCCTTTTATTGAGAGGCATACCTCCTTTTGACTGCTTCTTTGTTTGCTTGTCCATGTTCTCTTATCATCTGCTCATTAGCGATCTTTTATTATCGTTTCCAAGCGCATCTTCTTTCCTTTTGCAAGTAAATTGCCTTATCCGAAGAAGTGGACTTCAATGTTGAACGACTTCACGGGACAAACGCGAGTTACCTAGTTGGATGTCTGTTCATATCGATAATCACAACCAGTTAACGAAGGCTTGCCATAGTGGAGTCGCCAACTTTTTATGCGAAGTTCTTCTTGTATAGGATTTGAATTTGGAATTTTTGTCGCTTGGTATTTGCTTAATAGGTGATTTATAGAGGTCGCTTGGCTTTGTGACGAGCAAGCCTTGTTTTAATGTCCTGCAATTTTGAATCGACATTTTAGCAATACATTTAAAGTATTTATATATCGAAATGAAACAGGCATTATGAAATAGTAAAGAACACAAGATTTATAGTGGTTCGACCAAGAATCGGGCCAACATCCACTTTATAGCTTTCATTTATTTACACTGATTTACAATGTCTTTCAATACAACTGATACATTCATCACTATTTTACAATTTTGAGCAAAGCTTTTTTCAAGTAAAATAAGGCCGTAAGTGGTTGCTGTTCCAGGCTCTTGGAATTGGATCTCCTTCAACAGTTATGAGTTTGAAAGTGCCATCAAGAAGTTTACTGCCTATGGCATATGGTCCTTCCCAGTTTGGTCCAAACACACCAGTTGCTGTCATGATCCTTTTCAAATCTAAGTCTCCAACCTCAAAGCGGCGTTGGCGAACTTTAGAGTTGAAGTGCCTGGCTATCCTTTGCTGATAAGCTGAAACTCTGAGCCTAGCTTCTTCTCTTTTTTCATTAAGAAAATCAAGTGCTTCAAGTTGCAACTTTTCGTTTTCAGCTTCATTGAAATGAATTTTCCTGTGTGAAGGAACTTCTACTTCCACTGGAATCATTGCTTCTGATCTGTATGCCAGTGAAAATGGAGTGTGCCCAGTCGCAGTTTTGTGAGTAGTTCTATATGCCCATAGTGCTAGTGGAAGCTTATCGACCCAACCACCTTTTGCTTTTTCGAGTTGCTTTTTGATGGTTGACTTGATAATTTTGTTCACTGCTTCCACTTGCCCGTTTGCCTGCGGATGAGCCACTGTTGAGAAGCTTTTTTGAATTCTGAATCGTTTGCAAAAATCTTGGAATTCTTCACTTTCAAACTGAGTGCCGTTGTTTGTGATTATCTTCTACGGCACACCATATCTGCAAATGATATTTATAGTTACGAAATTTATCATCTTTTTAGAGCTAATGGTGGCTAAGGGTTCAGCTTCAGCCCATTTTGTAAAATAGTCAACGGCAACAATAGCATATTTGATTCCAGATTTAGCGATCGGCAAAGATCCAATCAAGTCTATTCCCCAAATGGCGAACGACCATGGGCTGACCATTTGTGTAAGTTCGGTGGAAGGCGCTTTTGGGATTTTTGCAAATCTTTGGCATTTGTCGCACTTTCGGGAGTAAATGGCAGCATCTCGATTAATGTCAGGCCAGAAATATCCATATCGGAAAACTTTCTTGGCTTGGGTTTGACCACCTGAATGATCTCCACATTCTCCTCCGTGTACCTCAGCTAGAATTGTCCTGGCTTCTTCCTTGGTTACACATCGAAGTAATGGCATTGAGAATCCCCGTCTATATAATCGGCCATCTTGAATTATATACCTTGATGCTTTCCTCAATAGTTTTCAGCGTTCTTTAGAAATTTCTGGCAGGGAACAATTGAGTAGGTATTCTTTGATTGGAGTCATCCATGATTCATGCTCTTGAGACGCAGCCATAATCCAATCAACATCCATTTCATCAATGCTTGGGGCTGACAGAACTTCTACAGGAACTAATCCCAGTAATTGAGCTTCTCCAGAACTTGAGTACTTTGCTAGAGAATCCGCTTTCATGTTTTCTACCTGAGGAATATGACTTATCGTATAATGATCGAAATCTTCGAGAAGTTCACATGCCTTTGACAAGTATGCGGGTAGATTTCCACCTTTAGCCTGAAACTCTTTCTTTACCTGGCAAACAATAAGTTGAGAATCGCTGAAGATCTGTAACACTTTGATGTTTAGTTCCTTGGCAATTTTCAAGCCAGCAATAAGAGCCTCATACTCTGCTTCATTGTTCGTTGAAGGAAATTCCAGTCTCAATGCGTAACACAATGATCGTCCTTCGGGGGTTACGAGCACAACCCCTTCCCCAGAACAGTAATCATTTCTCGATCCGTCAACATACAACTTCCACTGGATTGGAATGCCATCAATTATCTCATTCTCACTATCACCTTTGTCAGTAGATTCTGCGATGAAATCCGCTAAAGCCTGTCCGTTGATTGCTCTCCGGGGATGGTAAGTGATGTCATACTGGCTGAGTTCAATGTTCCATTTCAAAAGACGACCCGAAGTTTCAGGACGAAACAGGACTTGCTTTAGAGGTTGATCAGTAAGAACCTTGATAGGATGAGCTTGAAAGTACGGTCTCAATTTCCTGGAAGCAATTAGTAAACAATAGGCGAGCTTTTCTATCTTCGAATAATTCATCTCTGCCCCAGTGAACCGTTTACTGATGTAATAGACTGGACGCTGTACTTTCATATCTTCCCGTACAAGTGCTGCGCGAAGAGCATGAGATGAAATTGATAAATAGATGAAAAGATCTTCACCATCATTAGGCTTGGAAAGAACTGGAGGCGTTTCCATATGACGAATTAGTTCATCGAAAGCATTCTGGCATTCAGGAGTCCATTCGAAATTTTTCTTTCCTTTCTTTAGAGCATCAAAGAAAGGAATGCATTTGTCTATGGCCTTGGAAATGAAACGACTCAGAGCAGTAACTTTTCCATTGAGGCTCTGCATTTCTTTCTTTGTCTTAGGTGCTTTGACCTCTCTTAGAGCTGTGATTTGAGAAGGATTGGCTTCGATGCCCCTAGCGCTCACAATGAAACCCAAGAATTTCCCGGACTCTACTCCGAACGAACATTTCAATGGATTGAGCTTCATTCCGTACTTTCGAAGAATTGTAAACATTTCCTCCAAATGACCCATGTGGTCTACAGCTTTCTTTGACTTTACCAACATATCGTCAACATAAACTTCCATGGTTCTGCCAATCTGAGGTTTGAACATCGTATTGACGAGCCTTTGGTAGGTTGCCCCTGCATTCTTCAATCCGAAAGGCATAACTTTGTAGCAGTAGAGACCCACATCTGTGATAAAGCTTGTGTCTTCCTGATCCGGCTCATGCATCATAATCTGATTGTATCCGAAGTAAGCATCCATAAATGATATCAACTCATGCCCAGCTGTTCCATCCACCAATTGATCGATTCTGGGCAGTGGGAAGCAATCTTTGTGGCAAGCTTTGTTTAGATCCGAAAAATCGATGCATACTCTCCACTTTCCATTTGCCTTCTTAACCAGTACTGGATTTGAAACCCAATTTGGATAAGTGGAGTTTCTGATGAAGCCGTTTTCCATGAGTCGATCGACTTCTTCCTTTAGTGCTGTCGACCTTTCTGGGCCTTGAGTTCTTCTTTTCTGTTTCACTGGCGTGAATTTCAGATCAATATTCAGAGTATGTACAGCAATTTCCGGGGAGATCCCACACATATCAGCATGACACCAAGCGAACACATCCAGATTGGCTTTTAAGAATGATATCAGCGTGTTTTGAACTGCTATGCTCAGTTGTGAACCCACATTGAGTACTTTGTTCGGGTCTTTTGAGTCAACAGATATTGGTACCGTTACTTCCACGGGTACCACTCTATTCTCCCCTGTATTGGCTTTCCTGGGGTCCATTTCTTTCCTTGCATTGCTGTGTTCGCCAGTACAGGGGCCACCCCGTAGCTGCTACAAGGTTGGTTCTTTGATGTAGAGCGGAGCTGCCGCATCTTTTCCCATTTCTCTTTTCCTGGCCTCTCGGAGCTCTACAAGATAACATTCTCGCCCTACATTCTGATCTCCCTTAATGACAGCAATCCCATTATCAGTAGGAAATTTCATTGTTAAGCACCATGGAGCGAGGACGGCCCTGAAAGCAGCAAGAATATGCCGACCCAAGAAAGCATTATAGGCGGAGAATCCATCAACAATTACAAAAGTTTGCTTTCGAACCAACTTCTTATGTCCTTCGCCCATTTCAACAAACAATCCACCGTTCCAATTGGCTGGTTCAGCTCTCCTATAAATCCGGCAATCTTGTGTGAAGAAGCTTGTACATCTGTCATTGGAATTTTCATTTGGTCAAATGTCTTTTTAAAGAGTATGTTGCACGAGGCACCACTATCAACCAGCACTCTTCTGACAATAGCCGGCCCAATACCGAAAGAGACAACTAAAGGGTCCTCAGTAGGAGCTTCCACATCAATAGAATCCCTGGTTCTGAACATAATATCATCATGAAAAGTCTTCTGCTGCTTTAGAGGTGCAGCATCTTCCAAGATTAAGACACTTTCTTCAGCTGGGGCATACTTCAAAGCTCTAGCATACCTTTCCATCTCACCCCAACTCCTGCCAGCCGGATGAGGTCCTCCTGTGATCACATTGATAACAGGTCTTTCCTTTTCAGCAGGCCTCTCTCCCGAACCGGATGAATGAGCTGGGGGTAGTTGCCCTTGGTTAGATGAAGACGGGTCTTTTCTATTTCTTTTAACGTACTGCTACAACTTATTCTCTCTTAACAATTCTTCAATCAGGCTTTTCAAGTGGCGGCACTCGTTGGTATCATGGCCTGGTTGGTTATGAAACTTGCAAAATCTTCCGCTTTGAGCAGCATTTTTCCCAACTTTTACTGCCGGTGGTTTTGGAAATTCAACAGCATCCTTAGTGGCGATGAAAATATTCTCCGGTGTATCAGTCAGAGGGGTAAAATCTGAAGGTTTGAGGAAGCGGGGCTTTTTGAGATCTTTCTGCTTCTTTCCACCATTACTCTCCCTTTTCTGATTTGCAGATTCTTTCTTGTTCTGAACTGTAGCATTATTTTCCACCACTGTTGTCACAACTTTAGCTGACGCGGAAAGATTCTCTAGGTGCATGAACTCATCATCCTTTTTGTAGAACTTTTCAAGCGAATTTGGTTCCTTCATTTTTAACCATTTTCCAAACTCGCTTGACTTGTCAATAGCCCGCATTAAGTAGGTTAAGATCATTCGCGGTTCCGCGTTATCAACTTCTGCTAGGGCTAAATTAAAGCGATTCAGGAAGGATTTGATGGGCTCTATAGGATTCTGTTCAAGACTCGAGAGAGACATTATATCCTTTGCTCTTGAAATGTACAATCGGAATTGTTCCTTGAATTTCTGGGTCAGATCGGAAAATTGGTCAACAAATCACACAAGAAGCTTGGTAAACCAAAGTAATGCCAATCCTTCCAAGTATACCGGGAAATATCGGCATTTAATCTCATCAGTTGCTCTGGCGCCAGTCATGTGCCAATCATATTTGTATAGGAATTGATTCGGATCACTTGTTCCTCGATAAGGAGGAATGGTAGGAGGAACGAATTTTCTGGGAAACTCAGCCTTTAGGATCCTTTCAGTAAATGGAGTTTTACTCGGAGCGAATCTGTAACGACCTAGGCTTTTCAACCATCGACAGCGGCCTCAACTGGTAGGCTTTTCAACCATCCCAGCCCCACCGTGGCTTACATTGGTACCTCGAATTTGCTTTTACGGCCAGCCTCTCGACTCGCAACCAACCCCTCAATGGGACATGTAGGGGTAAGAGTCTCCCGTTTGCCACCAAACCGCGAAGCGAGAACCCCCTATCACGCTGTAATGTAGCAAACCCGATCCCTACTAACGATCTCGACCACCAATTCTTCACTACAAGGCCTAAATCGAAAACGAGTTACTTCGACGAAAAATGAAACTTGAACTTGATCGACAGAATCCCCTTTGACCATCGCCTCCGTTCTCCTGAACACACGCCACCCTACCCAAAGCTTCGCCACACCACGACACTTCGATCTAACCCAAACCGGTCACCTCCGGTTACCCCACGACCACGCAGCAACCACGAGAACCCAACCATTCCAAACCTGACCTTAAACCCTACATCATCGTCGTCAAGCCACCCTGATGATCGTAAAATCTCGCAATCATTTTTCCTAGAAACCCCGACCCACCAGAAAGCTTCGACTTCAATCACGAGGCCAACAATGTCGTCGATCATCAGATTTTCCCCAAAACGTGATTTCTGTTCATCCCAAAAATTCTCTTTCAAATCTAAGTTAAAAATTTTGATTTAACTTTTAAAAATCACGGTTTCTAATGGAGATTACGACTATATAGGTGAATCTAAGAATTATTATATTTGAGTTTTACCTATTTATAAATTTACACTGTCTTTTATTTATTTCCCGAAAAATACAAGCTTATTTTTCTTAAAAATAATTTCTAACTTTTGCTTATGACTAAACAAACACAATTTGTTTAAATTCCTAAGCCTAACAGTGAATAGATAAGAAGAATTGGAATTTTCGATCAAATATTTGAACTCCGTAACTTAAACAGAGATGATCTCTGATATATCCATACATGCACACAGTTCTATATTCATATACACATATATTCATATTCATAACAACATGCATATATATATATTTAACATGCATCACACTTTTACTTCAAACATCTATCACATAAATCTAATTAAAAACTGTTTAAACTTAATTTACTCACAGTTTTTAAAAGATGAACAGAGCTATCAGTTTATATAACATGCACATTTCAATTATCCAGATATCTAATTCATCATCATGCAAACAATATATATATCAACATTGGTGATTTATTTAAGCAACCATCTTTAAGACAAAACAAGTTAGGTTTACTCACCTTTTTAAAGAAGAACAGAGCAACTTTGTTTTTGAAAACAGCTTCAAACTTTAAACTGGAGTTGCTGGAATTTGTAAAAAAAACTCGAGAACTTGAATTTGACTTCGATTTGAAAACTGGAATGCTATTGCTTCTTTGATTTTAAACTGGAATGCATGTTGCTAAGACTTGATGAAGATGAGACAGTTTTGATTTAAGTTGAAGAAAATGCTTGCAGACTTGTTATTCTCAGGTTTGAAGAAAATAGTCTACAAGCTTTGATTTTTGATCTTGCTAATGGTTACAGGGATTTCTTTTCGAAGTTGAAAATGAATTACAGGTTGATGTCTTTGTCCAGAATCATGTTTTCTGGTTTTAGAGGAGTTGTTGAATTTCATATTTGTTTTCTGGGAATTTTGTTTTGAGAATTTATTGGAGCTATAGTTTTAGTTTCTGTGTATACTTGTTTTCAGGCTGAAATTTCTTTAGTTTTGACCGAATAGAAAAGAGAATGGGATGATAGCATATGTATATATATAAGTAAAAATGATTTATCAAATAAAAGAAAAACAAAAATTTAAAACTTTGACATTTGTCACATAGAGTTGTTAATAAATTAACACTTGTTACTATATAGTCTTAGAGATTTACACTTGTAATTTAAGTAATCCTTATTTATTTTAAATGTTAATAAAAGCCTTTTCTTAATTTATTTAAACACTTATCTATATATATTATTTGTTTTTAAAGAAACAAAAACTAATTATATTTATAAATAAAAGCTTATACAAATATTCTAAAATCCATAACAATTTAAATATTTATTCTTATCCAAACAGAAATATCTTATTTACTTTTAAAAGATAAAATCATCAATTAATACTAATTTAATTAGATTATTAAATTAAATTCAAATCTTATTATCAAAGATTATCAATATCAATTTAATTATTTAACAGATTATTAAATTGATATTGCTCCAATTTCAGGGATATTACATTCCTCCCCCCTTAAAATAATTTCGTCCCCGAAATTTAAACAAAGGTAATTTAATAATCTTATTAAAGATTTTAATTTAAAACACAAGCATATACTATCATCCATATGCTAGCAACCATAGCAACCAATTCATCCAATCAAACAATTCTAACTATCTAGACTAAATTCTAGATAAAATACCTCGAGTTTCCCCAAGTATATATATATACCAGAATACTCGCTCTACAAACAATCTAAACTACTAAGCTATAGATCTCCTATTCATCTAGATCTACAGAACTAAACAGAATATCAGACTACAGACGAGTCTGACTCAACTACCAAACTTCCCAAAACTGCAGATTCTAAAACCAGAGATAGATCAAATACGTACTCCCTCAGAGATACGTAAAACTCAATGAATTCCAGTTATCCAAATTGACAATTCAACCAAGTAGACCAAATACTTATCCAAATCAGAACACAGACGAGATCCAAACATAACTCTACTTCACAATTTCAGTAGATTCCAAACTTACTTCTCCTATCCAGAGATGTACTCCCAAACTACTTCTGCTGCACCACGCTGATCTGAGGTAGAATGAAAATGCTGATGAAGAACACAAGCACAACTGGACAACACATCACAGAAAATGGTTCAACAGATCCATAAAAGAATCTCAGATACTCCATCAAACTTGAGCTGCTTCACCAACTCCATCTCTAGGAAACATCCTTCCACTAGACTGAATCACCGGTATCACTCATGGAATCCAGTTGATAAGAAAACTCAACCTTCAGATGCGGACAAACTTCTGACTTCTCTGAAGACATCCAGAAAAATCTTCAATAACCCAAGAGAACACTCAGACAATCGCAAGTCACTTTTGCGATCAACCCAACCTATTTTCAAAGAAAAACTATTCCTCTTTACACAATCCGAACAGCTCATACTTAACTATCCAATCCATCGAAGAAATGGATTTACTCTTACTACTTCTGAACTTCACCTTCAGAAAAACTGCTCATCCAGAAAACTTCCTGCCATCACAGAATACTCTGAGCTGCACTGCTGACACTGATGCCAAGGACTTCTTACTCCAAAGATCTTCGAGAAACTCGAACTCCAAACCAAACAGAAACACCATGCTGAACTCAGCCACAATACCAAAGCATACACACTTCCTAAATCTTGTTCCAAAGAAAACATCTTCGGGAACATCCATCGTCACTGTATCTCATCATACAGCTACTATTACCTGAGGTATCAAGGTACCATCACTCGCTTCTGCCTCATCGACAGATCCAACTCTACTCATCCAAACTTCAGAGATAAACTCCGAACCATTACAGTTTCCTTCGGAGATCGATGAAATCCTTCACCACAGCAAAGCTTACTCGAGACGGTATTGGGTCTACAGTCTCGACAAATACACTTCCAACCTCAACATTTAAACTCCAACCATTGGTAGTCGTGTTTCACACACCACTACCCCATCTACCTTTATAACTTATATTGGAAAACCCGAACAGGTAACCCAACAAATAGGTAGAAATATATATATATTTAAAATGATACTTTTTATATAGAAATTATTTCTGGGTAAAATTATTTCATTTACCTCTTTAAAACAATATTGTGTCCGTTGGCCTGGTTCAAGTGTTTAGAGATCCCTATCAATAACGTTAGCTACTCGTATTGACCAGAATCCATATACCACCCAACCGATCAATTAACACAATATAAAATCATTTTATATAACTAACAAATACGCGCTCTCGTATATATATATATACACTCAAACAGGTTGCTACAGATCCTATCTCTAATGAACAACCCTTCCGAACCTAGGTATTCACTCAACCTAGTGTTCTGATATTCACTTAACCAAAAGCTTAGGCATTCGCTCAACCTATGCTCCGATACCAACTGTAACGACCTAGGCTTTTCAACCATCGACAGCGGCCTCAACTGGTAGGCTTTTCAACCATCCCAGCCCCACCGTGGCTTACATTGGTACCTCGAATTTGCTTTTACGGCCAGCCTCTCGACTCGCAACCAACCCCTCAATGGGACATGTAGGGGTAAGAGTCTCCCGTTCGCCACCAAACCGCGAAGCGAGAACCCCCTATCACGCTGTAATGTAGCAAACCCGATCCCTACTAACGATCTCGACCACCAATTCTTCACTACAAGGCCTAAATCGAAAACGAGTTACTTCGACGAAAAATGAAACTTGAACTTGATCGACAGAATCCCCTTTGACCATCGCCTTCGTTCTCCTGAACACACGCCACCCTACCCAAAGCTTCGCCACACCACGACACTTCGATCTAACCCAAACCGGTCACCTCCGGTTACCCCACGACCACGCAGCAACCACGAGAACCCAACCATTCCAAACCTGACCTTAAACCCTACATCATCGTCGTCAAGCCACCCTGATGATCGTAAAATCTCGCAATCATTTTTCCTAGAACCCCCGACCCACCAGAAAGCTTCGACTTCAATCACGAGGCCAACAATGTCGCCGATCATCAGATTTTCCCCAAAACGTGATTTCTGTTCATCCCAAAAATTCTCTTTCAAATCTAAGTTAAAAATTTTGATTTAACTTTTAAAAATCACGGTTTCTAATGGAGATTACGACTATATAGGTGAATCTAAGAATTATTATATTTGAGTTTTACCTATTTATAAATTTACACTGTCTTTTATTTATTTCCCGAAAAATACAAGCTTATTTTTCTTAAAAATAATTTCTAACTTTTGCTTATGACTAAACAAACACAATTTGTTTAAATTCCTAAGCCTAACAGTGAATAGATAAGAAGAATTGGAATTTTCGATCAAATATTTGAACTCCGTAACTTAAACAGAGATGATCTCTGATATATCCATACATGCACACAGTTCTATATTCATATACACATATATTCATATTCATAACAACATGCATATATATATATATTTAACATGCATCACACTTTTACTTCAAACATCTATCACATAAATCTAATTAAAAACTGTTTAAACTTAATTTACTCACAGTTTTTAAAAGATGAACAGAGCTATCAGTTTATATAACATGCACATTTCAATTATTCAAATATCTAATTCATCATCATGCAAACAATATATATATCAACATTGGTGATTTATTTAAGCAACCATCTTTAAGACAAAACAAGTTAGGTTTACTCACCTTTTTAAAGAAGAACAGAGCAACTTTGTTTTTGAAAACAGCTTCAAACTTTAAACTGGAGTTGCTGGAATTTGTAAAAAAAACTCGAGAACTTGAATTTGACTTCGATTTGAAAACTGGAATGCTATTGCTTCTTTGATTTTAAACTGGAATGCATGTTGCTGAGACTTGATGAAGATGAGACAATTTTGATTTAAGTTGAAGAAAATGCTTGCAGGCTTGTTATTCTCAGGTTTGAAGAAAATAGTCTACAAGCTTTGATTTTTGATCTTGCTAATGGTTACAGGGATTTCTTTTCGAAGTTGAAAATGAATTACAGGTTGATGTCTTTGTCCAGAATCATGTTTTCTGGTTTTAGAGGAGTTGTTGAATTTCATATTTGTTTTCTGGGAATTTTGTTTTGAGAATTTGTTGGAGCTATAGTTTTAGTTTCTGAGTATACTTGTTTTCAGGCTGAAATTTCTTTAGTTTTGACCGAATAGAAAAGAGAATGGGATGATAGCATATGTATATATATAAGTAAAAATGATTTATCAAATAAAAGAAAAACAAAAATTTAAAACTTTGACATTTGTCACATAGAGTTGTTAATAAATTAACACTTGTTACTATATAGTCTTAGAGATTTACACTTGTAATTTAAGTAATCCTTATTTATTTTAAATGTTAATAAAAGCCTTTTCTTAATTTATTTAAACACTTATCTATATATATTATTTCTTTTTAAAGAAACAAAAACTAATTATATTTATAAATAAAAGCTTATACAAATATTCTAAAATCCATAACAATTTAAATATTTATTCTTATCCAAACAGAAATATCTTATTTACTTTTAAAAGATAAAATCATCAATTAATACTAATTTAATTAGATTATTAAATTAAATTCAAATCTTATTATCAAAGATTATCAATATCAATTTAATTATTTAACAGATTATTAAATTGATATTGCTCAAATTTCAGGGATATTACAGAATCCCCAATCATTCTCATCTTCGTTTCTCTGCATGCTTTCTTTCATTATCTACCGAATCATGCCGGAGAGATACTCCTCATTGTTTAGTGACTTTGCAGAATAGGCTTCGGCCATTTTCTCAGAGGTTTGTCCGGGAAAACGTTCGGGGATAACTGGCGATGGTCTGGATCCTTCAGCTTGGGGAGGTCCCATTTTAGCGGCACCGGATCTGTCCTGAGGAATATTTCTCCCTTCGGAGTTGGGAACAGCATCATCAAAGTTTTCTTCATTATTTACTGGTCTTTGATTAGCCCCAAGCAGAGCATTCAACTTTTCCATCATTAGAGTATTCCGAGTCTCAAATTGCTGGTACAACCCGGATACAACAGCATCTAATTCTTCTCGCGTCACTCCGACACTCGAAGCTGCTTGACTTGGAGAAGGAGAAGTGGCTGTATTATCACGAGAATCTTCAGATCTGACAGACTTACGTTTTCTTCCAGGAGCCATTATGTCTGATAGACTTCTGGTCTTGTAGGAAATTTTTTCAACAAACTTCTGTGAAGCAATGGTGAATGATCGCCTGAGTTCAATTCTCAGTGAAAGCACCAAAATGTTAACGCTAACACCCGATGTGTGTAGTAGAATTGTGAAAGCACCACCCGTGTGACGGGAACAAGAAGTAAGCAGTAAAATATCGAAAAATGCGGTAAAAGACAGCAGTTTATAGTGGTTCGGCTTGAGATCGAGCCTACATCCACTTTGAATCTCTTTATTACTGAATCTGGTTACAAGACGACACAATACTCTTATGAAAACAATATAGTTTGATCACAAAGACAATCTCGACTACTAGCTCAAACTTCGATGATGAAGCTTGATGAATCCGTGTTGGATGTAGGAAATTCCTCTCGAAGCTTGTTGTAGTGTCTCGAATGTCTGAAGATCTTCAATTGTTGAATGAGTTGAGAGTTCGGCAGAGTAGCGACGCTTCAAGAAATGATCGGCCAAAAGTCCCCCTCTAGCTGGAGTTGGGTCTCTATTTATAGAGAGGATTTCTGAGCAGAAATTATCTTCAAGTGATAAGTCGGCCACGACCCAAGGTAGGTCGTAACTCGTAGGTCGGCGGCGACATAGGGAATCTGGCTTACTTCGGTCGCACTTGATTCTTCTGAACGAGCTGATAAGTTGTGCATGACTTAGTGTAAGTCGTAAGCTGACAGCGACCTAAAAGATGCGGCACTGCCTTCGTCTCCTTAGATCGTATGCGATCTAATGTAGGTCGTTGATTGCTCTAAGCTGCTATATCTCTTAAGTCGCTAGGTTGCAACTTTCTTTAGGTCGTTATATTTTAGATCACTAACCCGCAGCTGTAGTTAAGTCGTTAACTCCTTTAGATCGTGCCTCCTTAACTCGTTAGGTCGTAACCTGTTAAGCCGGTTCTCATCTTAAGTCGTAACTCTTAAGTCGCCATGCTTTTTAGGTCGGTATGCCTTCTAGATCAGCATGGACTTAATTCGTTAGACTTCTTAGGTCGGAGTGGTTTAGATCGGCAACCATTGGGTCGGTGAGTCCTTTTAGGTCGGCAACTCTTAAGTCGTTAAGTCGTAGCTCTTAAGTCGCGAACAAAAGAGGATTAACAGATGTTTTTATAGATTTTTGAATTGTAAAGGAATTGAATTTATTTGGAATAAATAAAAGTTATAATTTTTATTGTTATAAAAATTATGATTTTTGTCAAATATAGTAAGAATATGATTTTTGGAAATATACAGTTGATTATTTTATAAAATAGTTTGAATGGTGATTTTTGACTATTATAAATGGTTTTATATATATAAGATTTATAGAATTGATATTTAATAAATCAAAATAAAGGAATTATAAAGGAGTTTTGTAGATGTTAAAATGGAGTTATAAATGGATTTTATAAGTGAATAAGATTTATAGTTGATGAAGTTATAAAAAGAATGATTTTGGAAATAAAGAGAATTACAAGTAATTTACTTATAATTTGGATTTTTGCATGTAATTAAGTTATTAAATGGAATTGATTTATAAGGGAATTTTATAAATGGATGTTTTTATAAAATATAAATGGAATTTATAAACATTGTTTTATAAATCCGAAATCAATTGAATTTGATAAGTTAAATATAGAAGTTTATTAAAGTAATTTCAGCCAGGATTTTGGACAGTGGATTATCCTTTAATAAAATGTGTAGAAGCTTTAATTTGGTAAACGATTTATATTCACTATTTTGGACAGTGAATAATCTTTAAATTAAATAAAGGTTTTGGGAAGTAATATTTTAAATGAAGTAAAATGTTTTGAAGATGTTTTAAAATGTGTTAAGGATCGAAACCATAGATTTCAACATTCATTGTTGAAATAGACGTTTTCGAGAATTAAGGAAATGATGGACTAAAACAATGTTGTTATAGTAAATGATTTTTGAAAGGAAATATTTGTGTATAGTATTGGGATTTATATTCTATCATATTTTCGAATCCCTATACTATTGATTTTGGGTTGTCGTAATGATGTTTTACGCAACATTCGTTTTGACCCAAATAAATAAGATTAAGAGAACATTTTCCTTAAAGAATAAAATATATACTTAATCGTGATTTAAGTATATGGAATATTTTCCAAGTGTTGAAAATAAATTGATTTGTGAATTACTTATTATTAAATAAGTTTTTTGGAAATGTTTTCCAATATTGAAATGGTTTTGAGATTATATCTTTTCAAAGATAATTTGAGTGAATATTTGGCAAATGATTTAATTAATAAAAGATTAATTAAAAGGGCCTAGTGATTGTATATGGTACTAAATATTTGTTTGTTTGCTTTGATAATTAAATAACTGACTATCAAACATTGGCCATATTTTAGTTCCTCAACTTGATGTGGGAACTATTTAGTCGTACACTTAGTACGTAGCCTTCTGTGTAGGCTTGATTATCGTTTGTGTTGAGGTTGATGATTCGTATAGTGCAGAGTATTACTCCAATCTATCGAGCTTTCTTCTTGGCCCGAAGGATAGCAAGTTGAAAGTTGGAGACGTGATAAGTCTATGAGACTTAGTTTCTGTGTGAGGTTGACAAACGCTTTTGCGTTGTTGGTGCGAAGAGACCGGGATCAGATTTATCTGAAAACCACTTCAGACGAACGTATATGCGAGGATTGTGCAGGTTGCTTATGATGATATTGATATTCCAGAGTTTCATAGTGGGGGACTACTTGTTGATCGTTTGGGGTTAAAATCCCAATATACATCCAGTAGCAGTGGTCTCTTCATTATGAAATATCCAATGCGAGGACTATTCGCTACTTATCCTACGGATTTCCCGACATGATGTAGTAGGAAAGTACCTTCGGTTTGTCCTCTTCTTGGAAAACTTGTATGGATGTTTGTCTGACATTTCATTTCTACAGATTACATACATTGGTTTTTACAAACGTACATCAGTGGTGGCAGAGAAGGCAACTTCTCTTAGCTTAATACCCTCCTTGAGACGTATGAGCTTAAGGGTTGTATTTTTGTGGAAGGCAATTAGTAGTCAACGGAAATGGCCGTGTGGCATTCAAAGTAATGCGATATGTGATTGTGAAAGGTAATCGTTACCTCTATGGCCTCATCAACCGGAAATGACCAAAACAGGGTTAGATGCAGCAGGGCTAAGTGGGTCACTCCCAAGTAGGGTATGATCATCCTCTTCTAGATATATCTTTACACGTTGTGACGTCGTGTATCTGATTATTGCGGTTCGTATGCTAGAGGGCCCTTGGTAAAGGTCGGTAATGACCGAAGGATGATATATTCGGTACCATCTATTCATAGAGGTGGTCTGGTCTTGTGTTGGTAGAGGTATCCATGTGTGGTCCTCGGTACATCCCTCTAAAGGTGTATCCTTCGGAAGGTAGTCCCTTCACCTGGTCATTTGTATGGAAATCCAAACTCCGCTACGTACCTGCCATTTTGATTGTATTACCCATTTTGGGCTATATGCTGGAATTTAACAATGGTAACAATTTCGGCTATTTTGATTATTACTTGTATATACTAGACACTAGTATAATATAAGATGATTTGATATGAAATGATTTAGTTATCGTAAGGTAAAAACATGTCCGTGTTTATGTGTGGACTTGTCTTACGAGATACTTTTGTTTTGATAAAGGAAAAGTTTGGTAATTTAATAAATCCAGTTGAGTGTGTTTCTTACGCTGGTTTACCAGACTGATCCGAGCGTTCTTCCCTTTTAATGCTCGGGTCAGACCGAGTATATTTACAAGTTTAGATTGGTGGTTTTGGAGCTTCAGTAGGAGACCTGGAGATCTTCATTTTCGTATACACGTACATGTGTTGTTTGATTATCCGCTGTGCTTAGTTCTTGTATATTATCGGCATTTGTGAGGACAAGTTATTATAACTGTTCAGGCTGATAACTATTGATTGATTGTTGAAATCAGATTGATGTATGTATATACAGTTTCTGTTTTGTAAAGATCATTGATATGATATTATATGTTTTCCGCTGCGATGTGAGATTCTGTATTGTTCTGTTTGGTTCTATCTTCTCTGTTTCTTCTCTTCTCTTCTTCTCTCTTCTTTTCTTTCTCTTGACTTTCCGTCAGTCTGTGCTTTTTGGGTCGGACATGTGTGGTTTATTGTCGATTCAAAGGGTACGGATTTGCGGGTCGTCACACATTTAATATAAGTCTATTTTTATAACTCAAATCACCTTTAAAACATTTTAACATATTTATGCAATTTATTTCATATTTTTAGAGATTTAAAAATATATATTTTTAAAGAATTGACCGCCTTGGTTTCCGAATTGCCAAAACGCGATGTTTTTCAAAATTTGATTTGGACATAACTCAAAGTCTACTAGATGAAATCTTGATTTTTCAATTTCAATTGAAAACTATGTTCTAATGGATTCAGAATATTTCAAAGAATCCGATGAATCCGACACATTGATTTAAATTTTCAGGTCAAATAACTAGAAACTACCGCTACGCGATGAGCTTCATTGGGCACAATTTTTCAAACTTCATTAAACTTTGCCAAAACTTGTAAAAATGTTTAAAATACCATAATAAACCATTCCAAATCATTTAAAGCTAGTTTTACTACATTAAAAATTCATTTTCCACTTTATTTTATATTATAAGATTATATTATTTATAACATTCATTTTATACCTTTTTATATTCAAAACCATAATGAGGCGTACTAACTTCCATACAAAAATTAATAGGGATTTATTTTTCTATGAATTAACTATGGCTAATTAATTAACCATTTCTATTTTGGATAATTATGATTTTCCCATTATCGGTTATATTTATCACAACCAAGTTATCAACCATGTAATCAACCAATTTTCAAACATCTATATAAATCATTCAAGATATTAAATGGTCATATTATCATACTTGAAATAATTATAAATGTTATTTAATAATTACGAATGTCGAGTACTCGCTATCGGTTTCCACTCCGCCAAACTTTTTCCAAAGCTTTTGGAAATAAATCAGATGGAAATCCGACAGCACTTCCTTCTCTTTTCTTTGTGACTGATTCTCTGGATCTCCTCATTGCCTCCTTCGAAGCTCGGCCTTGACTTGGTTGAGGGTGGCGCTTAGCCAAAGGGTGGTAATGGTGGTGGTCGTGATTGGAAGAGAGGATGAGGAGAAGTTTGTTGATAGTTTGAAGATGAATGGATGATATCTTTGTGTGTGTGTGAGTATATATATTTATATACTAATTTATCATAACTTACTCATATTTTGGTTATAAAGAGAAGCAGTTAGAGGTAAGGAAATAGAAAAAGAGAGCTTGGAGAGGTATGTTTGAACGAATGAGAGGTATGCCTCCCTATTTATAGCATTTTTCATCATGTGAAGCCTTCCCTTCATTTATCTCCCTCTTCATCATGCATGCATCACCCCTCTTATGTCATCCATGTCCAATTATCCTCTTGCCATGTGATGGTAGGTGAAAGGATGATTGCTTTATTGGCTTTTAATTCATAAGTAAAAGAAATATCATTGATATTTTCCTTTATATGTATACAGTATATATGTGTATTTGTATGTGTATGTGCATGTATGACATGTATACATCTGCATAAGACACAAACCACAAGGTTGCAACGACTTTATACAACTTTCGTTTGTTAGACCGTTGTGAATTCAGAATTCGATTTTCGATCATATTTTCAAATTAAATTAAACTATGTATTTATGTAATAAAAACTTGAAAATAAATATCTTACCATTTCAAAATAATTAAAATGGGATTTTTTAAGTAATAAAACCATATTAAATAATATTGAAATCCAATAAGATGTCGATTTACCAAAAGGCGATGAAGTTTCTATATCTTTATAAAACAAGTTTATATATTTATGAAACCATTATGAATTACTTATTATCGTTATATAACCAATTAAAATGAATTGTAATTATTTTAAAACAATTATTTGAATATTTAAACTTAATTTTAAAATTCAAGAAAATATTTAAAAGTGATGACATCCTTGGTGATGTCATAAAAACATTTTATTTCCAAAAATAAAATAATTATTTTGTTACATATTCTTGTTTAAGTGGAAAACTAAGTGTATGTATCCAGTTTCGTTTCTGACTTTTGATGGTTAAAAAGCATTTATCGATAAAACGGTTCTTGGTCATTTAATCGCTATTTTTTCAAAGAATATATTTTTGTAAATATTTATTCAAAATAAGATCACCTTTATTTTTTAGTTTTTAAAATATTATAGTTTTTTCTGTCTAATATTACATTGAATATGTTTTAAAAATAAATATTATGTTTCAAAGTGATAATTTTATGGGTCATTATAGTTAGTGTCGACATTTCGAAAAGCCTGACTATTGCAATTTCGATAAGTTAATCTCACCTTTTTGGATAATCGATATGATATATAGTTGATAGAATTTACTAATTGTGTTTGGATGAATTATTGGTTGATTTGGTTACATATCCCCTTTTGAAAAGCGAATGCCATAGAAAATAAAATATGGGGAAAATTTGTAGAGAAATACGGACTTCTCATTGTAGTGATTTTAAATTTCCAATTATATAGATATTTATTTTATTTCAGTTATATGTCTGTTATATAGATTGTTAAATGTTAAAATTTGATAGTTTGGCCCAATTGGATGTGACACCGGAGCATGTTAAAAGTTGAGCCTTTTTAGAGAAAAAGGTAGTAATTGTTGAATATGCAAGTATATGATTTTTGTTTGATGATAATAAACATATATATATATATATATTCACTTAAATGTATTTGTTATTGAACTATTTTATTTTTCACATAATTAAATAAATATTTACTGAATAAATAAATAACACAGAATTATAATTCAAATGGATATTTTATTCAAACAAAATTTTATTGCAATTTCGAATAGTACAAATTTGAGCTCTCACTATATATTTACAAATTTCAATTACACTACAATTTCAATCACATCACATTTTTCACTATACATACATTAGCACCTCACTACATTTCACTCATTCACTCGTATTTGATCCTCAACTCTATTTAGATGGAAACCAGCATCTGAGCAATCTGCAAAATAAACACTAACGCAGTAAAATTGAAAAGAAAATATTTTGTTGTGTAAAATAAAATGTATTTTGAAAATATTATTTGCCTTAGTTATTTGGGTTGTTCTTCATCATATTTATTTTGAATTCATCAAACACGAAGAACTTGTGACATGCATAATGTATCACTGTACATGCCACAAGGCCGAGCACACTGATATACACTTTATAAAATTATGGTGACAGGTGAGCACAAGGTCAAACCCAATCAAAAGCCGGGTTCAACTCAAGTACAATAAAAATAAAGTCACAACATGAGCACAAGGTCAAAACCGAGCTATAAGCTGGATTAAACTCAGGTGCAATACGAAAAACAAATCCAGATGAATATATACACTAGAAAAATACTCGACAACTCAAACTACACCAGTGAAAGAGAACAACTCAAAAATCATTTAACATCGTCAATATACATAAAGACTCCAACCCTGCAAGCATTTCAAACTCGAAGCAACACTCAAGTAAACAAGAAGGTCGCAGGCACAAGAAAATGAATCAAGTAGTTAAATTCCACCAGACTCACTACAACATGAGTCAAGTATACAAATGGAGATGCACGGTGCAAAATACATGAACATACAAGTATTCATGTTCATATGCAACCAGAGTGCAATCAACCAAACTGCAGCTACCAGATTAATCAAGCCATTATTCAACACAGTTTAACATGCTTATATGTCGCAGGCACAAAAATTATAAGCATGTGATACAAGTAGTGACAACAGTGGTGCAGCAGCCTCAACAAGTATAAGCATGGATGTGATAAGCAGAAGTGACACAAAATGAAACAGAGAATTACCAGACTACATAATGAATACAAGCTACATAGTTCAAGTTTCAAATACAACAGACCATGCTAACAAGTGCATATACAAAAAGCTTCAGATGCAACAAACAACTAGAGTCAATATCAAAACTGCAACCATACATGATTGTCCAAGCTAGGTAGAAAAGTGAAAAATGCACAACACAGACACACACACACACACACATATATATATATATATGTATGTATGTATGTATGTGTAGAAATATTGCTCGACAAATTACAAACTGCACTTGAAACCAGTAATCATAAGTTCGACAAAACATACGCATAGGTGAAAACATGAAGACTACAGCTCCAAACGCTAACATACATATATACATGCAGTATTATCAACTAGACCAAAGCTACGACTTCAAGCATACGAATACAAGTGCAACCATAAGTGCACAAGAACATGAATGCAAAATTTCCCACCAGACTTAAGAATTCAAACATATATATATATATATATATATATATGCAGTAATAATATGGTTGCAGTGAAGACAACAACTCGAATGAGCAATTGCAGACTAGAAGCACTAATGCATATATACCATAGTACAAAATCAGGTGCAAAGCTCAACCGATACAAGTGCAGTGCGATAAACAAGTTAGAGAGTAACATAGTGAACAAACAATGTCGTAGGAGATTTCAAAATTACCAAAGTCAAGGCCGAATTCAATCTGAATTTATCAAGTCAAAGTCCAGCAAATTCAAAGCCGTGATGAACAAGCCAAAATCGAAGCTGTGAGAATCAAGCAACAAATTATACGAATTGAACAAGTCAGAGAAATCTCAAGCATTCAAGCATAATCAAACGGCAAAACAAATTATCGGACGAACGAACTTATACGAATTCAAATCCTATTTAAACCCTTTGACATCATCGGAAATAATCATTCGAGTTCAAGCAACAACAGAGAAGAATAAATAAACAACTCGAATCGAGTTCAAGCAAATTAACCAGAGAAGCAAAATGGGAAATTACACACCAATTCAAAATCGAACTCGATCGAGAAGCAGCCGTGTGCAAATCAAAGAGACGGTCGATCAAGCAAGGAAAGTGAAATCACTTATTCGATCAATCAACTAAAGTCGGTGGCTTCAACAAAGTTGAACCCTAATTTTCTCAAAGAGGAGCGAAGCATCCATAATCGCAAACAAAAGAAAAGGAACGGGCCGAAGAAATAAAGAGATAAAGAGACATTCTTTCGCTATTTTATTTTGGGCCGGCTATTAATCTAATTTGGGCTTTAATTTTTAAATTTGGGTTTTGTTGTTTTTTAAATTGCCTTTTATTTTGTAATTTACTTTTAAATATTTGTAAACTCTAGTCGTGTGACTAGGGGACGAACTACGGTGGTGTAGTTCGAGAATTCGCAACTCAGTGGCTGAGTTTTGGCAGGGTTTTGAGCGTAGAGTTAGGTTAGTCGATAGCGGGTGTCGCGAGTTTAAGTATGTAAGCGTCTGACTACTTAATTTCTAGTAGAAACCTTGGGGGCAACACGTAGGTAGGGTTTTGCCGAAGCTGGGTAAATCTGTGTGTTATATTTAATGCTTTTATTATTCTGCTATTATCTGTGCTGCTATTATTCTGTTATATCTGTGTTGCAATTATTTTATATACTTCCGCATTAAATTCTTATAATTATTAGTATTACCCTATTCACCCCATTAGGGTGAAATCGATCCTACAGTAATAACACCGATTAAGTTCTATAGTAACTATTGGGCTCGATATAGTATTTTTTAAATACTATTAATTGTTGTTTGATTTGGAAATGTTTTTCGATTTGAAAAAAGATGATTTGTAATCTACCCTTTTGGATTTTTTGTGATATTTTAGTTTAAATACAAATATTGATTTTGAGCTTCTTTATTTTACTTCAACTTATTTATTTATTATTCTATAATATATATATGTGTGTGTGTTTTAAATTTTTTTTGGAAAGTAATTATCTTTATAGAAAATTATTATAATAATGAATGTTTATTTTAAAAAAAATGGGGTTTATATATTTAAAGTGATTTTGTGTTAAAAGAAGGTAGAAATATTTTTGAATAAATATTTTTGAAACTCTGCATATGAAATGTTGTATAAAAAGGATGGATTTAGAAAAGCTATTGTAATGACCCAGAATTTAATCGCTATTTAAATGAATATTTAATTATATTTTAAATAATTAATAAATGGATATTTATTAACAAATAAAGCTATTTTAAATAATAACTAATCATGATAAAATCGTTTTCAAAATTTGTTTACCAATATATATAGTTTATAGAGAAATAGTAAATGTGACCGAAAATTATTTTTTGAAATATCAATTTTTCACTAGTTAAAAGTTATTCGAAATACCATAACACTTTTGCAAACACACATACACACAATATAAGCCATTTTAACATGGTGTGTACATGTACATATGTATATACACATTAGCACTCTTATGCATAAACATGTAAGTTAAAATAAAATTTTATTTCATAAAATATATATACATAGCATATTTAAAACTACACTCTTTCAGCACAAGTACTTTGGACATGGCTTAAATAGTGCAAGAGAGAGGGAAAGGTACTGGACGGGTTGATTTAAGGCAAGGAGGTTTATGGTAATGCATGCATACATATATTTTAAATATAATCACTTTATATTATTTTATTTTATTCCTAAGCTTATATATTCCACTCACCACTCATGTTTCTCATTTTTCAAGCTCCTTCACCACTTCGAATTTCGTAAAAAGATTACTTGAGAATATATTTCCATTGCTCCATTTCATAATTTCTAAAATAAGAAAATGTCACTTCTTTCATTTAAAATCACCTCTTTAATTCTAAAAACCACTTCTACAATGCATTCAACACCTCTTATTCAAAGCTACAACACTCCACCACCAAAAAACGTAGCATCCGAGCCCAAACTACCCCTGGCCGAGCCCATCTTGGAGGTCCAAGCACCCAAAAATCTTCGTATTTCAAAGTTCCTAAGTTGCTTTCAAGTTCTAGCAAAGAGTTTGGTTTGAAATTGGTAATTTTAGGTGAGTAAAACTAATATTTTTGGAAAATTAAAAAACTTGTTTTAATGATCTATATGTTGTGAAAATATAGTGTTTGTGTGTTAAATTATTTTTTGATGATATATGATTGCAAGTTAGTTGTTTGGTATAGATTTGTGATGTGGATAATATGTTGATATGTTTGGATATGTATATGGATATGGATATATGATATTGGTTTATGATATGATGGTAGTATTGTTTGTTAAACAAAAACAAGTATGCTGTGAAACGACTACGAAACTAGCGCATTAAATGGTCGAAAAGGCACTTGAGATCTGATGGAAAAATAAAAGCTTTCTTTTTAGTCTTGGCTTTTGGAAATGTTTTAAAGTTATCAAAACCTTTCAATTAAGTTTTCAAAGCGTGGCGTAGCTAGTGTTAAGTGAGATTTCCACCAAGAAATCAATTCTAGAGAACTACGCTTACAACGATAGTCGTTATGGATGAAATTTTGGAAAATTCACGATTTCAAGTTTTAACATGATTTCCTTTGGATTATTTCTAAAAAATAATTTTAAATTAATTAAGTAATTAAAATTTTTCATTTTTTAATTATTTAATAATTTATTTAATTAAATTATTAATTACGTTAAATATTATTTATTTAATTAAATAAGTAATTCAAGTTTAAGAAATTATTAACTAAGTTAAATATTTTTAATTAAGTAAGTTTAAATAATGTTCACTTAAGTTAAAAATAAAATTAATTTTAATTTAATCAAGTTATTTATTTTAATTGATTATTTAATTAGAGTAAATTATTTAATGAATTATTATTTAACAAAAGGTTAATTATCCACTTAATTTGGGTTTAATTTCTTAAATAAATTTTATTTAATTAAAGTTTAATTATGGTTTAATTATAGATATAATTAGGATTATTAACGATTTAATTTTGATTTAATTAATATTAATTAAGATTTAATTGAGTTTTAAACTTATGATTTAATCAAGGGTTATTTATTTTAAAACCAAGGATCTCTTTCCCATGCTATTAAGTAGCCAAATGAATTAAAGTAGTTGTAATAAAATGATAACGCATTTTATTGACTGTAAGTCGACTTGTACTTATCACAAATACCTCACTTTGGGAATGTGATGAATACAAGTGGGTTAATTTTGATAAGGGATCATGATAATCTAAGCATATGGAACATATGCTCATCTGTAAATCTTACACCTCGACAATGGAATGGTCCATTATAAACAACTTGACCTTTTAAATAATTGAACGTTAGTTTGGGGAGACTGCGATCAGATATTAATTGTTATTCGAAAACTACTTCAAACTAACGTACATGTTCGAATTGGAAGTAGTAAAGGCAAGGTCCTAAATAAAGACTTTGAAGCGCAAGGGCTATTTGCTACAAACCCTGAGGATGATTCCAAAATGGGTGTAGTGGATATAGTGCCTTCGGTTCGTTCGTCTCCTGAACGACTTGTATGGATGGGTGCTGACATTGTAGCAAAGTTTGAAGGAAAATGTTAGCATTCTAAGTGTCAATGCTATAATAAAGGTAAACATAGCCTCGGGCCTCATCAACCGGGAATGATTAAAATAAGGGAGATGCAGCAAGGCTAGTTGGGTCGCTCCCATGAGGGCAAGGTCATCCCTATCTAGAGTCCCTACTATTAACTCATTTATGCTTTTGTATGGTTGTTAATCCTGAATGAGGGGTGATCTTATTCGGTACTATTCAGTAAAGGGTGTGCCAGTCTTTTATTGGCGGGGGTCGATTGATTCGACCTTGGTGTTATTTTATCTAGAGATGCACCGTTATGGGCGGTACCCTAGTAGCCCAGTCATTGTACGGATTCCATTCTCCAATAAGAGCCGTATGGATTTATTTGTACCCAAATATGTTGAAATGTTAGATGCAAGCATTTGAGCTATGTTCTATTTTACTTGAAAACCCTAGAAATTATCATAATATCACTGGATTTCTATAAAAAGCATTTTGGTTATCATAAGGTAAAAACCCGTCCATGTTTATGTGGAGCGTGGTCTTACCAGATAACTTAGATTTTCAAAGTGTTTCATAAAAGTTAAAATTTAGTTCTTTGAGTTTACTCACACCAGACCCATGTCTAACCCAGAGTTTTATTTTCATTTCCAAAAACTCATAGGCACTCAAATTTTATGAGTAGCCAAGTGATCCAAGTTTCTTACAGAAGCATTTTGCAAGGAGCTGGAGCATGTGGCTTCACTGTTAGCTTAATATTATCTTATTCTGCTGTGTATTTATGTGTAATTTATGTTTTTTTGTGATGGATAGGTAGCTATAACCATCCAGTTGAAGTTGTAATGTAAGGACTCTAATGAATTATTTATACATAAATGGCAATGTAATACCTTATGTTTTCTATTATATGTTGTTCTGATTTGTTGTAAGATTCTGCAATTGTGTAGTTTCTTCTTATCTTTATTTTTATTTTACCCTTAATGGCTCGTCTTTTAGTGCAAGAAAGGAGGTTGTTACAATTTTGGTATCAGAGCATAGGTTGGGCGAACACTTAGGCTTTGGGTTGAGGTCTACTTTGAAAGTGCGTATTATAATTTTTATTCGTACACACACACACACATATCTCTGATAGATAGATTAGCTTGATAAGCTTGATTAGTACACTTCTGTCAAGATTTATCACGTCCAAGTATTCTAAGAATTATATTACTATGCCCAGGTAGTAAGACATGAGTAACAGAGGTAGGCAAGATAGGGTAGAAGGTAGGACTACAAGTACAAATGGTCGAACCCCAATTCCTGGAGGAGTTTGGGTAGCCGAAGAGGCAGCACCAGAGCAGCCAAGAGTAAATTTCTCAACCTTATGCAAGGATTACACCAACCTTAGAGGAAACCATTTAATGCAACTGAGTCTATCATCGAAGTGCAAGCTTGGTTGCGATCTTGCGAAAATATTTTTAAAGGTCTTGGTTTTTCTGATGAATAAAAAAGGTTCTTAGCAGCATGGCAACAACAAGAGGGCGCAGCAGCTTGGTGGGACTCCCATATTGCAAATGTTCCAGAAGAAGAGTTCTCATAGGCCCGATCCAAAAAAGTTTTTGTGGACCAATTCTTGCCAATAGCCGGAAGGATGTGGATGTACCGCAACTTAATGGAGTTGAAGTCGTTGGATCTATTTGCAGCAGAGTATGAGACAAAGTTCAACGAGCTATCATGTTTTGGGCCAGAATTGATCAACATCCTATTAAAGAAAAACAAGTTGTTTGTTTTGGATATGAGGTAAGAGTACCATGAAAAAACGAATGCACAGGTTAAAGTTACTTTTGTTGATTTAGTTGATATGGCTCTGAGGTATGAGGCCATGGAAAAGAAGAAGTCTACTACAGTAGAACCAACTGGTGGAAATACCAACGGAGGCATTTCTTACAAGAGGAAGTTCAGTCAAAATTGGAAGAATCAAGGAAAAGGGAAATAGGGAGAAGGTCAAGGAGGCAAGTTCAAGAATATTAGTTGTTACCTTTGCAAGCAGAGTGGTCATATTTCAAGGTCCTTTCCGAAACATGAAGCTTCGAAGCAACAAAGTGGACCTATCTCTCCAATGGTCCTGAAGTCGCTTTGTTTTAATTGTCATCTGCCAGGCCATATGATTAAAGACAGCCTGCTCATAAAGATGGCGCAACAGCCCAAGGTGTATGCCATTAAGAATGAACCGTCTACTTCAACGAATGTGAAGGGGAATGGTTTCCTTGAAGGTACCTTACTGATTAACGGTATTTTTGTTCGAGCATTATTTGACACCGGTACTTGTCATAGTTTCATCTCTTGTGAATCAGAACGTAAATTTCATCTTATTCCAAGTATTATAGATAACCCTATGTCTGTTTCTAATCCCATAGGTGGTGTAACCCATTTGAATATGATTTGTGAAGATGTGCCAATTTCCTACCTTTCTAATCACTTTTCTTGCGACCATATGTCTTGGACTCTAAAGGATTTTATATTATTGTGGGTATGGATTGATTATTGAAATACGGAGCTATTTTAGGTCGTACTGAAAGGACTGTATCAATAGAAACTAAGTTGGGAAGAATTGCTAAAATATCATGCAATAATCCTGGTATAAATATATGTAGTTTCTTTATTCCCTAGAATCATCCCAGGATGAGTTTATTTATACAGAAATGTTAAGAATTTTCCCAATGTATTTGATGAAGTCAATATCATTACCCCACACCAAGAGATAGAGTTCCATTTTGATTTGGTCCTTGGTGCTAGACCTGTGGTTCAACCAAAGAGAAGGATGGCCCCGAAAGAGTGGAATGAATTAGAAAAGCAAATCAATGACCTGTTGAGAAGAGGATAGATTAGACCTAGTCATTCGAGTTCGGAATGTGCAGTGGTGTTTTCAGCCAAGTCTGATGGATCTTTAAGGTTGTGCGTGGATTATAGGTAGCTGAATAAGCTGACCATTAGGAAAAATTATCCCTTACCCCGCATCAATGATTTATTCGATCAACTTCATGGAGCTACAGTATTTTCTCAAATGGATCTAGTTACATGATTCCTTCAGCGGGGAGTTGGTGAAGATAGTATAGCCTTAACTATGTTTAGAGGCCCTGATTGTTTCTTTGAGTGGTTGGTTATGCCTTTCGGGCTGACCAATGCACCTGCGTATTTTGCAAATCTCATGAACCATGTTTTCTGAGATGTTCTTAGTAAGATTGTGTTAGTTTTCATCGATGACATCTTTATTTAGTTAAAATCTAAAAAGGAGCACAAACATCATGTTAACGGTAAAAAGTGAACGCTAACACCCTGTGTGTGTAATAGAATCGTGAAAGCACCACCCGTTGGTACGGGAACAGAATATGAGCTGAGAATAGCAGAAAAGTAGTAAATGAACAACAGATTTATAGTGGTTCGGCCCGTAATTGAGCCTACATCCACTTTATAGTCTTTTATTGCTGATTGGATTACAATTCGATACAATATCCCTCTAAATACAATACAATTTGATCATGAAATCATTCTTGACTACTAGCTTGATCTTTAATGATGAAACTCGACGAATCCGCGTGGGATGTTAGGAGCTCTTCTCGAAGATCGTTGTAGTGTCTCGAATGCTTGAAGATCTTTGATTGCTGAATGGGAGGAGGCTTCGACAGAGTAACGGCGCTTTAGAAATGAATTGCCAAAAGTCCTCTTCATGTTGGAAGTGGCGGGGTATTTATAGGAGCTGATCTCGACTCAGGAAATTTCTCTAAGTCTTTAGGTCGTAGCCGACTTAGGGTAGGTCGGTGACGAGTTAAGGAATAGGGTTAGGGCGTAGCAGAGTTAACTCACAATCTTAAGTCGACCATTTGTTAAGTCCTAGGTCGCGTACGACCTAAGCTAGGTCTTAGGTCGCGAGCGACCTAAGATAAGTCGTAATCTATTCGCGACTTACCAAATGCAGCGATGAAGTACGTGGTTTTTTCTAAGTGATAAGTCGGTGACGACTCAAGAGATCATGCGCGACTTAGTATAAGTCGTAGGTCTTCCACAGCTGTCTTAAGTCAATCCCTTATCTTATAGATCCTTAACTCGCGGCACTTCTTAACTCGGAGCACTGCATAACTCGGAGAGCTTTTAGGTCGCAACATTGTTAGATCGCAATGTTCCTTAGGTCGCAGAGCCTCTTAGGTCGCGGACTTCTTTAGGTCGGCATCCTTCTTAACTCGGCAGCTCTTCTCAGTAGTTAGATCGGCAACTGTTGGGTCAGAGCTTTCCTTAGGTCGGAGCCTGTTGAGTTGTTAGGTCGTCTTCTTTCTTAGGTCGGCAAGCACCTTAACTCGGCATACTTTCTTAAGTCGTCAAACACCTTAACTCGGCATACTTTCTTAAGTCGTCAAACACCTTAACTCGGCATACTGCTAGGTCGTGAGTCGAAAAGGAGGTTAACATTTGCCCCTCGAAGTATATGCCTAAACCATAGGTCGTATGCTTCGATTCTCTTAACTCTCTGGTTAGGTCGGAGGCGACTTAACGTAAGTCTTAAATCGTACATCATGTGTCGATTCGTCTTTTACTACCCCAGTGAGTAAATAGCTTAAGCCGTCCCTTCTCTTCCTTCACCTGTTCCAACTTCCTGTGCCGCCATTAACAAAGTTCTTCAATTTCGAATACAAATTCAAGTCCACCACCCAGCGATTCACCCTTGCTATCCAATTGCGTAAGCGTTTTCGATCCTTTTTCACTTCACGCTCGCCATTGAACCATGAATTCTAACCTCCGAGCCCCGAATCGGAATCATACGTCGCGCTTCACTTTGAATCGTGCTGTGATCAATTTTTAATCGTCACTAGTTGTTGATGTGATTTACGAACGCATGACAGTAGGTCAGGTTTATGACAGATCGGAGATGTGTTGAATTGTTGTTCCAACGACTTGGTGATATGAAGGGAACGGTGAATTTCGAGTTGATTGGTGGAAGGAGGTGAAATTTATGGTGGAGGCGAAGTAGCTTGAGACGACTCAAAACATTCATGCGACCTAACTATCTCAGCAGCCCAGTTTTTCTTGCGACTTAACTATTCGCCGACATAAGCCTTAGGTCGTGGCCGAGCTAGGACTTAGACATTCATGCCGTTCTGACTTGAGACCTTTTGCACGCAGCCCGACTTAACTTATCACACAGCTTCTTGTATTAGGTCGTGACCGACCTAGAACTTGGAATAATTTCAACGACTTATTTTTCACAACAAGGCTTTAGGTCGCAGCCGAGTTAGGACTTAGAGAATTTCTGGTTGCCTCGAACTAGTTTTTTGTTTCTTTATTCGACCTAAGACTCGGGGACTGCCGACCTAGACCCATAGGGAATCTATTAATCGTCACCGGGTTAATACTTGGGTTTTCAGCAAACTAAGCAGATGACTTTTAAACTTTGCCTGGACTTTGAACTGTTGAACTATAAACCATGTTGCATGTATTTCTTTTTACGGATTGCTTCAATTTTGCAAACTAACAATCCTGCTTAAAACAACATTCACAGAATACTGGGACGAATATACTGTCACTGACTGCCCATATCGAATGACAGATTAGTTGGTAAAGAGAAAGTTAAATTAAATGAATATGAATGAGATGCTGTACAATAACCAATTCAAGTGAAGTATTAAAACAAAATCATAATAGTCAAATGAAACTGACTTGTCTGTATTAACACTGCACTTGATCATTGACAAGTTCTGAAATTCTGTAATCGATTGATTGTCAACTAATTTAATTCCAGTTATGCTTGTCTTTTATTTTCATTAGTTTTTGCACAACACTTCACACTTTTAGGGAACGTGCACCTTCACATTTGAACATTCAGCTGATTGTGTAGAATGTCTTCTCCACAAGAAGGAACAGAGCAAGCTGAAGATGTATTTCCAGTTGCTATCCCGCTGAACGATCCTCCAGAGAGGACTCCTACTACCTTGAGCCATAAAGCCTTTCGTCAACTATGCACCCAGTTTGGCATTGCTAAAACTGACGCTTTGCTTCCCGAAACAAATGATACTGCTGACAGGCCGCCCCATGGCTTCATTGCAGTTAACCGCCAAATGTGCTTGAGCGGAGCTATCCCCCCATTCAATGACTGCATTCGAGAACTTCTTCTCCAACTATCTATCTCCCCTTTTCAGTTACATCCCAATGGCTACGCCATCTTGCTGGGACTATGCGTGCTTTTTAGGAGAACGCTGGGCCGCTTTCCTACCTTCGGAGAAATTCGCTATCTTTGTACCTTTGCCAAGAATAAAGATCATCCCTCCATCATAGTCGTAAGGAGTGCGAGGAATCGTAAGTTGATCACCGGTCTCCCTGAAAGCGTTCACAGTTTCCTGAGCCCGTTCTTTTATGTCCGCTGTCCTCCTGGGTTTTATGCTATTTGGAGAATAGGGAGTAAGATCACTTGCATTTGTCTCTTATGTTCCTTCAAACTTACCGAAGTTCGGATTATCAAGTGCTAACTTCGCTCTTTTTTTTTTCTTTTCAGCACTTCCTTCTCCTTCTAAAAATCTCAGTCACAAAGTGACTTTCGAGAGGCTTATGGCGGTGCCTGTAGAGGAGAGGAGTATCCAGTTTCTATTAGATGATGAGCTTTTGCACCAATTTGGGCTTCTACACCCTTCTAGGTCGACTCGAATTCATGAAATTGCTAGCTCTGATGCAGAAACGTCGGCTGCTTCGGGTTCTCAAGCAGAGGCGTCAAATGCCCCAGTTTCTGCGGAAGAAGCTGCATCAAAAACACTTGTCATGGATGCTGCTTTGATAAAGTGTTCTGGATCCACTGATGTTGTAGGGTTAGCTGGCAAGTCGGCACTTCCCCCAATTATTGAGGAAGAAGAGAATCTTCGAGCTTCTGAAAAATCAACTGATGTGGAAGTTGAGAAGGAGAAATCTGCCGAACACTTGGGCGATGACACCTTTGATGGCTTGAGTGACATTATGATTACTTCTCAAGAGCTTTTCAAGGATAATATTCCAAAGGCAAACTCTCCCGTCATTGAAGCGACTTCCTCTTTGAAACAGATCTCGACACCTTCGACACCTGTCGTCTCCGTTCCTGTACTGAAGCGTGGTTTGTAGTTTGACGCGCGTAGTTCACACGCCGCACACACTTAGGATTTTTCTGCACTTATAAGCATTTACTTTTTCTTTCTGGAAATTTCTAAACTTTACTTCTTTCCTGTTTTCAGATTTTCCGATGGGACGCTCCGGCTCATATTATGACTCATTTCAGCGCCATGGAGGCCGTGGATCCTATGACTTCAGGAAATATCTTGGTGACCAGAGAGAGACAGATGAGGAACGGGCCCAAAGGAAGGCTCAAGACAAATGGGATTATGAGCAGCGGCAGAGAAGAAGGGATGCTGATCGATACGATTCTTCTTACAAAACTTACGATTCTCATAAGCGAAATCTTATGATGACAAAGGGAAGACTCAAATTACTGATGAATCGAGCAAACGGTCTAAGCCAAGTGACGCGTCTGCTATTTCTGAAAAGACCAACGCTCCCATTTCTTCTGACATTCCGGCCGGTTCTCCTCCTCTAAAGGAAACTGACATTCAAACCATCATTAACAGGCCACAATATCAAGTTAAAGACGGCCCTCCAACGCTTCAGAGCCGATTTCCGAATTGGTGTCTAAGAGGAGTCCGCTTTGACTTAGATTTGGTTCCCATTGATAAGCAGGCAATGCTGAGAAATGTCGACGCTGTCAAGCTTGATATTGAAAGAATGTCTGGATGGCAGAAGTTGGTTGATGAACTTCAAAGGGTCAACCATCTTAACCTCGAGGCGATGATGACGATGGAGAATGATAAAGCAGAATGGGACAAATGGCGTAAGCAGCATGACGCGGAAATGACGAGTATTGCAGACGACAATGCAAAGCTTGCGTCTGAAGTTAAGCAGCTTAAGGAAAATCTCGCTTCTTCTTCTGCATCATATACTCAAAAAGAAGAAGTCTTTCAGAAGCAGGTGCGGGACGCACACGCTGCACAAAGAGATGTAGAAATGAAGCTTGCCGCCGAACAGCATGTCAATGAGAAGTATCGCGCAGAGAACGCCGAACTGCGGGCAAAAGTCACCTCCCAGAACGTGGAGATTGAGTTATTAAAGTCTCAACTTGCTAAAGCTGAGGCAGCTCGTGATGAGGCTATTACTGGTAGGGTTGCTGCCATTGCCGAAAAAGAAGCGACTGAACAGTCACATGAGGCAACGAAAGCAAGCATCAGTTCTACCTTATTCGACTTTTATTTACACTGCGTTCTGGGTCGTGGGAGCCTTGCTTTTCTGGGTCCAGATTATGAAATCACCCTGGCGGAAGTGTGGGAGGCCGCCCTAGATATGTTTAAAGGTGCCGGCTATGATGAAGCAAAATTTGAGGAAGCAAAATTTGAGGCTCGCTATCTTGATGATGAGGCTCGCGCCGCTCTGGTTAGAGGGAAGGAGCAGCTTGCTAGGGCACGGGCTGAATCATTGGGAGAAGAACTCTCAAAAGAGGAAGCTCTTTTAACTGCCCCTGTTCATGCTTCCACTTCGGCTGATGCAAACATTATGGATTCCAGCTCTCATCCTTCACCTCCAGTTGTGACCACTCCTACAGAAGAGGAGGCAATGAAGGACTTTCAGGCTCGGGAATTTGAGATTGATCTTGCCAAACCGGCTTCTCCAGGTAACTTTGACGATTCACAGTCTTCTTTTTTCTCGAGGAATACTAATTTTGATTTCTTTTATTATGCAGTAGTCGCGCCGGAAACTGCACCAATTCTTCCTTCTTCAGCTGCCATTCCTTCTTCTCAAGTTACTCCTCTTCCAGCTTCTCAACCAGGTTCACAGGAAGAACCGATAGCAGCCCTTCAAGGTTTGGACGAACCATCTGCTTCCGAGGAACAGGAAGCAGAAGATCTGGAAGATAGCGAGAAGACCCCGGAGCGGTCTTTCGATTACGACACAAAGCTTTCTACGTTTCTTGCTCCGGGGAGTGAGTCTTCTTCCAAGAAGAAGGGGAAGCGTGTGGTTTCAAAGAAAAGAAAGAGGAGTTCTTCTGCTGCTGGAGATGAGGCAGAGATTGATCCGGCTGAGTCTCTTTCTCCTTCTTCTCCGACGCGACCTACGAAGCTAATTACCAGGCCGGGTAAAAGTTCCAAGGGTGGGAAGAAGGGGAAATGAGTTTGATTTTGCATTTTCTGCTTTTTGTATTGACCGGGGATTGTGCGGATTCCGGTCTCCGCTTCTTTTTGTAACCTGTACAATGTAAAAATTTCTCATAGTGTTGAAATAAATAGATATTTTTCTTGTACAAATCTTTGTGTATGTAGGAATACATCTGTTTTTCATTTGAAGTGTAGAGTAAATGATTCTTTTTGCTTGTACAAATTTTTGTCTGTGTTTCAAGAACGCACTTACTCCACATCTTTATTACGTGATATTGCAATGAACTTGTGGTATGTTGCTTGTATATTACTTTTATTAATGTAACTGAATTGTATAATGTTGCCCCCATACCACAAGTATATTGTAATATTTCTTGATTTCACAAGACCGATACTCTTATTTTAGAGAATAACTTTCCACTTTTTCAGGGAAGAATTATTCTGCTTTTAATAGAGTATATCTTGTCTTTGGAGAAATCTTTATTTTCTTTTTCTTCCTGAAGAACACTTCGACTTCTGGGAATGATCACTTTTATTTGTTTGAAAGTGAATTTTCCTGTACAGTGAAATGAGCTTCTGAAGAAGGTTTTGATTTTCGTGCCCCGATAAAGGGTTTATTTTTGGTACTTCAAGCAAGGTGAAGTACGCCTCTGAAGAGGTCTTTTGGTCTCCGAAGAGAAGCGATTTTGGTCTCCGAAGAGAAGCAGTTTTGGTCTCCGAAGAGAGGCAGTTTTGGTCTCCGAAGAGAAGCAGTTTTGGCATTTCATCTCTGGTGAAGTGGGTCTCCGAAGAGAAGCATTTTGCACTTCTACACGGGTGAAATGTGCCTCCGAAAAGGGCTTTTTAGAATTTCATCACTGGTGAAGTGGGTCTCCGAAGAGAAGCATTTTGCACTTCTACACGGGTGAAATGTGCCTCCGAAAAGGGCTAGTGCCTCCGAAGAGGGCTTGTGCCTCCGAAGAGGGCTTGTGCCTCCGAAGAGGGCTTGTGCCTCCGAAGAGGGCTTGTGATTGCCTGGAAGTTACTTTCTCATGGTCGGAGGGGTCCACGGGGCAAGCGTAAGTCATTCGATTGGATGTTTGTTTGTACAAACGATCACAATCGATTAACAAGGTGCCCCTTTTTGGTAGTCCCACCGATCTTTTTGATTGAGGAAAGCTCTCCATTTATTGGCGTGCCTCGTTAGAGGGCTTTGTTGATCCTTGGGAAGGAGCATCAGTTGGTTGGCGTGCCAGGAAGGTTGCGTCTTAGGTGCAAGTAGATCCATGGGATGGACACAAGCTGCCTGATTGGATGCATCACAATCAGCCAGCGAGGGTCTTATTCCTTCTGCTTGGGAAGTTATCCCTTTGGTGGATCTACCTGCTTTCCTGTTGAGAGGCATACCTTCCTTTGGCTGCTTCCATGTCTGCCTGCTCATTTTGTACCATCATCCGCCATTCTGCGATCCTTTATCATCATTTCCAAGCGCGTGCTTCTTTCTTTTGCAAGTAAATTTCTTTATCCGAAGAAGTAGACTTCACTGTTGAATGACTCCACAGAGTAAACACAAGTTATTTGGTTGGATGCCTTTTTATATCAACGATCGCAACCAGTTAACGAGGGCTTGACACAGTGGAGCCGTCAACTTTTTATGTGAAGTTCCTCTTGTATGGGATTTGAGTTTGAAATTTTTTGTTGCTTGGAATTTGCTTTAATAAATGATTTGCAAGGCTCGCTTAGCTTTGCGATGGGTGAGCTTTGCTTTAATGACCTGCAGTATTAAATCGATATTTTAGCGATACATTTAGAGTATTTACTTATCGAAATATAACAGGCATTTTATAATAGAAAACACAATGCATGGTTTTTTATTATTGAATCACGCTGATTTCTCAGCGGTTTACAATGCAGAAGTTACACATCCATCATTATCTTTACAAATTTAAGCAATGCTGTTAAGTAAAAATGAATGCTAGTTATTGTTGTTTTCAGAATCTTCAAGCTGGATTTCCATTTGTGCTTGATTCATAGCTTTTGGATTTTTATGCCAGAGAAAGTGAGAGATGCCCTAGTCGCAGTTTTGTGGGTAATTAGTAGTCATCCCAACTTCTGCTTGCTGGGTATGGTCCCCCTGTGATAGCATTAATGACAAGCTTTTCTGAATCTTGCACTGCAGTGTTGTTGTGAGAATCGGATTGATAGGTAGGGTGTTGTTGATCCAGAGTGGATGAGGTTGGATCGACCCTGCTTCTCTTAACGTATTGTTGGAGTTTACCCTGCTCTAGCAATTCTTCAATCACCTTCTTTAATTGGCGACATTGGTCAGTGTCAGGGCCAGGTTGATTGTGAAATTGGCAGAATTTTCCATTACGCTTTGCCCCTCTTGTCATCTCAGGTGGCTTAGGATACCTGACAACGTCTTTTGTTGCAAAAAAGATTTTTCTTGGTGTATCAATTAAAGGAGTAAAGTCCGAAGGATTAAAGCGGCGAGGTTTCTTTTCATTTCTCTGGCTTTTTCCTCCTTCATTCTCCCTTTTCTGACTTTCAGATTCTCTTTTCTTAGGTGGGACATTGTCATTATCAGTCTGGGCAGTAACCACTTTCGATGTTGAAGAAAGGCTTTCAAGGCGAATGAACTCATCGGCCTTTTTATAAAATTTATCAAGTGAGTTCGGTTCTATCATCTTTAACCATATCCCAAATTCACTCGATTTATCAATGGCTCTCATCAAATAAGTCAGGATCATGCATGGTTCTGCATTTTCTACTTCGGCTAAAGCTATATTGAAACGGCTCAAGAAGGATTTGATTGATTCTCCGGGCGCTTGTTCAAGGTTAGACAGTGACATTATATCCTTAGCTTTTGAAGCATACAATCTGAACTGTTCTTTAAACTTTTGCGTTAAGTCGGAGAATTTATCTACAGACCGAACTGGAAGCTTAGTGAACCAAAGTAAAGCCACACCTTCTAGGTATACCGGAAAGTATCGACACTTGATCTCGTCTGATGCCCTTGCACCAGTCATATGCCAATCGTACTTGTAGAGGAAATGATTAGGGTCACTGGTTCCCCTATAGGCTTGGATAGTAGGAGGTGCAAATTTCCTTGGAAACTCCGCTCTTAGGATCCTTTCAGTAAACGGAGTTCTGCTTGGCGCAAATCCCCAGTCAGCCTCATCCTCTTCCCTTTGCATGCTCTCTTTCATGATGCGGCCAACCATTTCAGACAGGTACTCCTTATTGTTCAAAGACACCTCCGGGCAAGTATTAGTTCTTCCCTCAGAATTTTGCCCTGGCATCTGCTCATGACAAGTTGGTTGCGGCATAGAACCATCAGCTTGGAAAGGTGGCATTTCAGGAAGAGTAGTTCGACGGTTTTCTGGTTGACGATTTGCCCCGAGCAGAGCAGTTAATCTATCCATCATCAAAGCGTTTTGAGTTTCAATTTGTTGGTATAATCCAGAAACTGCGTCATCCAATTCAGCCCTGGTGAACCCAACGGTTGGAGTTGCTTGGTCTGTTATTGGGGAAGCGGAAGTTCCTTCATGAGCGTTTCCGGATCTGATAGGTCTACCTCTCCTTCCAGGAGCCATTATTTCAGATCTGGTTTTTAAAGAGAGGTTCTTTTTATGAATCTTTGCGAAGCAACGGTGGATGATCGCCTGAGTTGGGTTCTCAGTGAAAGCACCAAAATGTTAACGGTAAAAAGTGAACGCTAACACCCTGTGTGTGTAATAGAATCGTGAAAGCACCACCCGTTGGTACGGGAACAGAATATGAGCTGAGAATAGCAGAAAAGTAGTAAATGAACAACAGATTTATAGTGGTTCGGCCCGTAATTGAGCCTACATCCACTTTATAGTCTTTTATTGCTGATTGGATTACAATTCGATACAATATCCCTCTAAATACAATACAATTTGATCATGAAATCATTCTTGACTACTAGCTTGATCTTTAATGATGAAACTCGACGAATCCGCGTGGGATGTTAGGAGCTCTTCTCGAAGATCGTTGTAGTGTCTCGAATGCTTGAAGATCTTTGATTGCTGAATGGGAGGAGGCTTCGACAGAGTAACGGCGCTTTAGAAATGAATTGCCAAAAGTCCTCTTCATGTTGGAAGTGGCGGGGTATTTATAGGAGCTGATCTCGACTCAGGAAATTTCTCTAAGTCTTTAGGTCGTAGCCGACTTAGGGTAGGTCGGTGACGAGTTAAGGAATAGGGTTAGGGCGTAGCAGAGTTAACTCGCAATCTTAAGTCGACCATTTGTTAAGTCCTAGGTCGCGTACGACCTAAGCTAGGTCTTAGGTCGCGAGCGACCTAAGATAAGTCGTAATCTATTCGCGACTTACCAAATGCAGCGATGAAGTACGTGGTTTTTTCTAAGTGATAAGTCGGTGACGACTCAAGAGATCATGCGCGACTTAGTATAAGTCGTAGGTCTTCCACAGCTGTCTTAAGTCAATCCCTTATCTTATAGATCCTTAACTCGCGGCACTTCTTAACTCGGAGCACTGCATAACTCGGAGAGCTTTTAGGTCGCAACATTGTTAGATCGCAATGTTCCTTAGGTCGCAGAGCCTCTTAGGTCGCGGACTTCTTTAGGTCGGCATCCTTCTTAACTCGGCAGCTCTTCTCAGTAGTTAGATCGGCAACTGTTGGGTCAGAGCTTTCCTTAGGTCGGAGCCTGTTGAGTTGTTAGGTCGTCTTCTTTCTTAGGTCGGCAAGCACCTTAACTCGGCATACTTTCTTAAGTCGTCAAACACCTTAACTCGGCATACTTTCTTAGGTCGGCAAGCACCTTAACTCGGCATACTGCTAGGTCGTGAGTCGAAAAGGGGGTTAACACATCATTTGGAAGTGGTGTTGGAGACATTGAGGAGACTTGTCTTGAAGGCGAAAATTTCTAAGTGGCATTTTTGGAAATCGGCGGTAAGATTCTTTGGGCATATTGTGACAGGAGAAGGTATTTTAGTAGATCCAACAAAGGTGGAAGCTGTTTAGAATTT
Source organism: Allium fistulosum (assembly GCA_030737815.1). NCBI lineage: Eukaryota > Viridiplantae > Streptophyta > Magnoliopsida > Asparagales > Amaryllidaceae > Allium > Allium fistulosum. The sequence continues at coordinate 411,628,055 of CM060907.1, read as the reverse complement.
AAGAGACCGTGAACTCCTACCGAGGTTCGTAGTTTCTTATGGTTGGCTGCATACCATCGGAGGTTTATTCAAGATTATTCTATGATTTCCTACCATTTAACTAAACTAACTAAGAAGGAGGAGAAGTATGTATGGACTCCCAAGTGCGAAGAAGCATTTCTGGAATTGAAGAAGAGATTAACCAGTGCACCGGTTTTGCCCGTTCCAAATGGAAATAGTGTGGATTCACGGTTTACACAAATGCATGTGGAGTAGGAGTTGGTGCAGTTCTGATGCAGCATTGTAGAGTGAATGCATATGCAAGCAGGCGATCGAAGACTCATGAGAAAAACTATGCTACGCATGTCCTCGAGTTGTTAGCTATTGTCATTGCATTGAAGATGTGTAGACATTACTTGCTGGGTAATGACCCATCTATTCCTCTTAGGTCTCTCTAGTTTTAGAGATTTTAGAAGTAAGTTTTCTTTCTTTAATTAGGTGAAAAATTCGAGCTCTTCATGGAACATAAATCTCTGAAGTATGTGTCTACTCAAAAGGATCTAAACTTGAGGCAACAAAGGTGATTAGAGTTTCTAGCTGCTTATGAGTTGGATATTCATTTTGCACCAGGAAAGGATAATGTGGTGGAAGATGCCGTAAGTAGGAATGCACTTTTGACTCTTTTGTAGGTTACCCCGACACTTCAGGAAAGGATTATAAGAAATCAGAGGAATGATGAAATATTGGAAGGATTAGTTCAAGGTGTTGAAGGAGGTAGATTTACGAATTTTGAGATGGATAGTCGAGGTACTTTAATTATGGACGGACGATTGTGTGTTCCAGATATGGACGGGCTGAGTCAAGAATTTTGTCTGCATGCCACAAATCTAGGTTAAGTATTCATCTAGGAGTGCATAAGATGTATAAGAACATGAAAAGAGTATTTCGGTGGCTAGGAAAGAAGAAGGACATTTCAATCTATGTTAGCAGGTGTTCGCACCATCAACAAACCAATGGTGATCATTAGAAGACAGCCAGTTTATTACAACCTTTGGAAATACCAAATTGGAAATGGGAAATGATATCAATTGATTTTATCGACGGTTTACCCGGAACCAGAAAAGGTAATGAAGGATTATGGATTATCGTGGATCGACTAACGAAGAGTGCATATTTTATTCTGATGAAACCAACATGGACCACTTCTTCTTTAGCTGAATTTTTTCTGATGGAGATAGTCATGTTGCATGGAGTTCCTATGAGTATTATAAGTGATTGAGACCTCATATTTACTAGTCAATTTTGGGAAGCATTGCAAACAACCCTTGGGACAAAGTTGAGCTTAAGCATAGAATATCACCCCCAAACAGACGGACAAACAGAGTGGGTGAATTATATTTTAGAGGATCTCTTTGGGGCGTGTATTATGAACTTTGGTGGATCAAGGGAGGATCATTTATGTTTGGTTGAGTTCTCCTACAACAATAGTTTGCAGGCAATCATCGTAATGGCAACGTATGAAGCCCTATATGGAAGACCATGCAAGTAACTAGCATGTTGGGTTAAGAGGGGAGATAGATTAGTGCTTGGATTGGACATGATCAAAGAGCCTACTGAGGAATTTGTGGTGATTAAGTAAAGAATGAATGAGGACCAAAATCGCCAAAAGAGTTATGCCGATAAGAGGTGAAGGGATTTGGAATTTACGTTTGGAGACTAAGTTTCGTAAAAATTTCAATAATTAAAGGAGCCGCTTGATTTGGAAAAGCTAGAAAATTAGCTCCAACGTATGTTGGACCTTTTCGTATTCTTGAGAGGATCGGATAGCTTTCTTATTTGGTCAGTTTGCCAGAAAGGTTGGTGAGTGTTCATAATGTATTACACATGTCTCATTTGAGGAAACATGTTCATGACCCATCTTTGATTGTGGAGCCATTGGTTCAAGAGGAATCAGAAACAGAACCGAACCTGATAGTGGTTATCCGGTTTATGTTCTGGAACAAGATGAAAAGATATTGCATAAAAAGGTAGTGCGACTAGTTAAGATTCAGTGGATCGAGGATCCTAGAGAATGCACTTAGGAGATAGTGGAGTGCATGAGAGAAGCCTATTCCGAGTTGATATTAGGATAGCTAGTCGTAGGTTGTATGTATAGTGTATGTTTGTATGCCATGGACGCTTAGTGTATTTATTTGTATGTGTTTTATGATATGAATATATAGCTTATTGCGTTGTCTAGATTATCTTCCTAATTGCTAATTTCGGGATGAAATTCTTTTAAGTGGAGAAGAGTGTAACGACGTAGAATTTAATCACTATTTAAACGAATATTTATTTATATTTTAAATAATTAATAAATGGATTTTTATTAACAAATAAAACTATTTTAAATAATAAATAATGATGTTAAAATCGTTTTCAAATTTTCTTTACCAGCATATATAGTTTATAAAGAAATAGAAAATGTGACCGAAAATTATTTTTCAAAATATCGATTTTACATTGGTTAAAACTTATTTGAAATACCATAAAACTATTGTAAACACACAATCACATAATATAAACCATTTTAACATGGTTTGTACACGTACACATTAGCCCTCTTATGCATAAACATATAAGTTAAAATAAAATTTTAATTCATAAAAATGTATATACATAACATATTTAAAAATACATTTTTTCAACACAAGTACTTAGGACATGGATTGAATGGTGCAAGAGAGTGGGAAGGGTACTAAAGTGAATGGATTTGAGGGGGGAGGGGTATGGTAATACATGCATACATTAATTTTAAATAAAATCACTTTATATTATTTTAATTAATTATATAATTTTAATTAATTCATTAGCCTATATATACCACTCACCACTCATGTTTCTCATTTTTCAAGCTTCTTCTCCAGTTCAAATTTCCTTAAAAAACTTTAGAATACATTTCCATGGCTCCTCTTCATAATTTCTAAAATAAGAAAATATCGCTTCTTTCACTAAAAATCACCTCTTTTACTTCACAAAATCATTTCTACAAAACACTCAACACCTACTTTTCCATGCTACAATACTCCACCACCTAAAAACATAAAGGCTGAGACCAAATTACCCCAGGCCGAGCCCATCTTGGAGGTCCAAGCACACAAAAATCTTCGTATTTCAATGTTCCTAAGTTGCTTTTAAGTTCTAGCAAGAGTTTGATTTGAAATTGGTAATTTTTGGAGAATAAAACTAATATTTTTGTAAAAGATAACTACTTGTTCTAATGATATATATGTTTTGAAAATATAGTGTTTGTGTGTTGAATTATTATATTGTTTGGATGATATACGATTGCAAGTTTGTTGTTTGGTATAGATTTGTGATGTGGATAATATGTTGATATGCTTGGATATGTATTTGGATATGGGTATGTGATATTAGTTTACAATATAATAGTAGTATTGTTTGTGACATAGAAACAAGTATGTTATGAAATGGTTACGAAACTAGCGCTTTAAATGGTCGAAAAGGGACTTGGGATCTGATGGAATAAGAAAAGCTTTCTTTTTAGTCTTGGTTTTAAAAAATGTTTCTAAAGTTTATACCCTTCGTTTAAAGTTTTCAAAACATTTCAATTAAGTTTTCAAAACATTACCCAGCTAGTATTTAGTGAGATTTCCATCTAGAAATCAATTCTAGCAAACTGCACTTATAGCGACAGTCACTATGGATGCAATACGGGAAAATTCACGATCTCGTGTTATAAAGTGATTTCTTTTGGATCATTTTTGAAAACTCATTTCAAATTAATTAAGTCATTCAAAAGTTTAGGTTTTTAATTATTTAATAATTTATTTAATTAATTTATTAATTAGGGTATTTATTAATTATTTAATTAATTAAGTAATTAGGTTAAATAATTAGAATTTAAGAAATTATTAACTAAGTTAAGTATTTTTATTTAAGTAAGTTTTAAATATTGATTAATCAAGTTAAAAAGAAAATTATTTTTTATTTAATCAATTTTATTTATTTTAATTAATTATTTAATCAAAGTTGATTATTTAATGGATTATTATTTAATAAAAGGTTAATTATCCACTTAATTAGGGTTTAATTTCTTAAATAAATGTTATTTAATTAAAGCTTAATTATGGTCTAATAGATAAAATTAGGATTATTAATGATTCAATTTTGTTTTAGTTAAGATTAATTATGGTTTAATCGTGTTTTAGGCTTATGATTTAATCAAGGGTTATTTATTTTACAATTTCTTTTAAAACTCTATCCGTTAATTTTTTTTAATCAATTTTCTTATTTTAGTAAATGGTTTCAAAACCATAGATCTCTTCCCTATGCTATTAAGTAGCCAAATGAATAAGGGTAGTTGTAATAAAATGACGACACGTTTTATTGAAAGTAAGTCGACTTGTACTTATCACAAATACCGCACTTTGGGACTGTAGTGAATACAAGGGGGTTAATATCGATAAGCGGTCATGATAATGTATGCATACGGAGCATATGATCATATGTAAAGAATGATCCACTATAAACAACATGACCTTTTAGATTATCATACATTGGTTTGGAGAGACTGGGATCAGATATTTGTTGTATCCGAAAACCACTTCGAACGAATGTAAACATTTGAATTGGAAATAGCAAAGGCAAGGTCCAAGATAAAGACTTTGAAACGTATGTGCCTTTTGCTACTAACCCTTAGGGTGATTTCAAAACGGGTTAAGTGGAAATAGTGTCTTCGGTTCGTTCATCTCCTTAATGACTTTTATAGATGAATGCTTACATTGTGGTAACATATGGAAGCCAATGCTAGCATTCCAAGTGGAAACACTATAATAAAGGTAAACGTAGCCTCAGGCATCATCAACCGAGAATGACTAAAACATGGGAGATGCAGCAAGGCTAGGTGGGTCGCTCCCATGAGGGTAAGGTCATCCATATCTAGAGTTCCTACTATTAACTCATTTATGCTTTGGTACGGTTACTAATCCGAACAAAGGGGTGATCTTATTCAGTACTATCTAGTAAAGGCTGGGCTAGTCTTGTGTTGGCTGGGGTCGATAGGTTCGACCTCGGTGTTATTTTATCTGGTGATGCACCGTAAGTGGCAGTACCTCAGTAGCTAAGTAATTGTATGGAACAATTCTCCAACAAGTGCCTTACGTATTTAGTTGTGCCCAAATATATCGAAATGTGATCAAGCATTTTAGCTATGTTATACTTTACTTGAAAACCCTTGACATTATCATAGTATCACTAGATTTCTATATAAATTGTTTTGGTTATCGTATTTAAAACCCCATCCATGTTTATGTGCGGTATGGTCTTACGAGATACCTTTGATTGTCAAAGTGTTTTATGAAAGCAAAAATTTAGTTGTTTGAGTTTACTGACATTAGACCCATGTCTGACCTGGAGTTTTATTTTCTTTTCCTAAAACTCTTGGGTACTTCAATTTATATGAGTAGCTAAGTGATCCAGATTTCTTATGAAAGCATTTTGCAAGGAGCTAGAGCAGGTGTGTAACGATGACCTTTCTCTCATCAAAAGACGAACCATTAAGGGTAGAAGAAAAGAAAGATAAGAAGAAACTACATAATCATAGAATCTCACCACGAATCAGAATAACATATGATAGATAACATATGATATTACATAGTCGTTCCCATAATAATACATCAAAGTCATTACATTACAACGTCAATTGGAAAGTTATAACTACCTAACCATACAAAATACATGGATCATGCATAAAACCCGCTCTAACTCCTTTAAAATTCTACCATAAGAAACCTGCATCACTTGGCTTCTTATAGAAATTTGAGTATCCAAGAGTTTCAAGAAGAGAAAAAACTCCAGGTCAGACATGGGTCTGGTGTGAGTAAACTCAAATAACTTAATTTCTTACTTTTATAAAATAAATTGAAAATCAAAGGTATCTCCTAAGACCACGACGCATATAAACACAGATGGGTTTTTACCTTACGATAACCAAAACACTTTATATAGATATCCAGTGATATTATCAAAATGTCTAGGGCTTTCAAATAAATAATTCATATACAAGAAATTATTACATTAATTAAATTCTAGCATAATAGGTATACAGTTAAGACGGAAGGCACTTATTGGGAAATGGATTCCATCCATGAATGGGTAAGGGACAACCTCTAGAACCTCTAGATAGAATACACCCGGGGTCTAACAAGAAAATCTTGTACCCCTACTACACAGAACAATCCTACCACTTGACTAGTAGTACCAAATACATCACCACCACGGTTGGGACCAGCAACCATACTGAAGCATACAAAATTGGGTAAAATAATCGATTCTATGTACAACGACGACATACCCTCATGGGAGCGACCCATATAGCCATGTTGTATACACTGTTTTGGTCATTTCTGGTTGATGAGGCCTGAGGCTACATTTACCTTTATTATAGCATTGCCACTTGGAAAGCTAACATTGCCTTTCAGATGTTGACATAATATCAGCATTCATTCATACAAGTCGTTCAGGAGATGAATGAACCGAAGGTGCTATTTCCACTACACCTTTTTTGGAATCACCCATAGGGTTAGTAGCAAATAGCCCTTGCACTTCAAAGTCTTTATCTTGGACCTTGCCTTTACTATTTCCAATTTGAACGTTTACGTTAATTCGAAGTAGTTTACAAAAAATAGCAAATATTCGATCTCGGTTTCTCTAAACTAACGTTCAATAATTTTAAGGGGTCACGATGTTTATTGAAAACTATTGCACTATTAGGGTGTAAGATTTACATATGAACATATGTTCCATATGCTTAGATTACCATGACGGCTTATCGTAATTGACCTCCTTGTACTCATCGCGTTCCCAAAGTGTGGTATTTGTGATAAGTACAAGTCGACTTACTTTTAATAAAAAGTGTCAATGTTTAACTACAACTACTTTAATTCATTTGGCTACTTAATAGCATGGACAAGAGGTCCTTGGTTTTAAAAAAAAATTTCCTAAATAAGAAACTTGGTTAAAATAAATAACCGATAAAGCATAAAAAAAACTTTAAAATAAATATACTTTAGTTAAATCATATGTTTAAAACTTGATTAAACCATAATTAATATTAATTAAATTAAAATTAAATCATTTATGATCCTAATTTTATTTATATTTAAACTTTAATTAAATAACATTCATTTAAGAATTAAACCCAATTTAAGTGGATAATTAAGCTTTAATTAATAAAAGCTAATTAAAAAATTAACTCTAATTAAATAATTCACTAAAGTAAATAAACTTGATTAAATAAAGATTAAATAAAAATTAATTATCTCTTATCTTAATTAATCATTATTTAAAACTTACTTAATTAAAAAAAATTAACTTGGTTAATTATTTCTTAAACTTTAATTACTTAACCTATTAATTAATTAAATAATAATTACCCTAGTTAATAAATTAAATAAATATATTATTAAATAATTGGAAACTTAAATTTTTAACGTACTTAATTAGTTTGAAATGAATTTTAAGAAACAATCCAAAAAAAACACTTAAAACTTGAAATCGTGAAATTTTCCCGAACTTCATCCACAACGACTATCGCTATAAGCGCAGTTCACTAGAATTAATTTTTAGATGAAAACCTCACCTTAACTCTAGCTACTACATCTTCGAAAACACAAATGGAAAAGTTTTTGAAAACTTAAAAAAAGGTAAAAACTAAAAAAACATTTTCAAAATTCAAAACTAGAAAATATGCTTTTGTTTTCAAATCGGATCTCATGTCTTTTACAACTTCTCAAGGTGCTAACTCTACAACAATTCATCACATACACTTGGTTTTGGTTTCACAACCACTCTACCATCATATCATAACAAATCTTTCACATAACCATATCCAAACATATTAATTTAACAACCAATCACCAAATCCAAGTTCAAACAAAAACATATAGTCTTATACCATCAACAGAACATGATAATTCAACATAACAACCACTATATTTTCACAACATATAATTCATAAAAATAAAGTTAATTTCTTTTCCGAAAACAAAAGTTTAACTCACTGAAACTTTTCAAAATCAAAGTGAACTTCTACTAAAACCTGAAAACACTTTCGAAACTTGAGAAAATAGAACTTTTGGACCCTTGAACACTTGAAATAGGCTTGGCCAAGTGGGTTTGGGCTCAGCCTAGGCCTTGTAGGGCATGGCCATGACTAGTTTTGGCTCGGCCATGTGGTCATCGATGGATGTTTGCTTGAGTTTTGGAAGAGAAAGTGTTGTAGGAGATGTAGAAGTGGTTTTGTGAATTAAAGGAGGGATTTTCGCACAAGGAAATGATTTTTTTATATTTTTAAAATTATGAAGAGGAAGCTATGGATACTTTAGCTCAAGATCTTAGGAAAATTTGGAGTGAAGATGAGGTTTGTAAACTTTTAAATATGAAGATAAAAGGGGTATATATCGGCTTAGGATATAACTAAAATAATATAAAGTATTTTATATTTAAAATATATATGTAGGCATCACCATACTCTCCCCCCCATAACCGTCCTTACTGTCCCCCCTCCATCTCTTGCAATATTTACACCATGATATCTTGTCCATATGTAGAAAAAGTATATTTTAAATATGTTATGTATGTATATTTTTATGACATAAAAATTTGTATTTACATATATATTTATATGTTTAAGAACAAACATGCACATACATATATATACGTACACACCATGTCAACTTAGTTTATATTGTGTGCATGTGTGTTTACCATAGTGTTATAACCTTTTGAATAACTTTTAACCAATGAAAAATCGATATTTTGAGAAATAATTTCAGTCACATTTACTATTTCCCTATAAACTATATATATATTGGTAACAAATTTTGAGAATGATTTTATCATCATTAATTATTATTTGAAATAGTTTTATTTGTTAATAAAAATCCATTTATTAATTATTTAAAATATAATTAAATATTTATATAAATAACGATTAATTTCTAGGTCATTACAAGGTGGCTTCACCGTTAGCTATTTATTATCTTATTTCGTAGTGTATTTATGTATAGTCTATATTTTTTATGATGGGCAGGTAGTTATAACTATCAAGTTGAAGTTATAATGTAATGACTCTAATGAGTTATTTATATGGAAATGACTATGCAATACCTTATGTTATCTATTATATGTTGTTTTGATTCGTGGTGAGATTTTGTTATTGTTTAGTTTCTTCTTTTCTTTCATTTTCTTTTACCCTTAATGGCTCGTCTTTCGATGCAAGAAAGCCGGTCGTTACTGATACTAAAAAGGAACATTTTTATAAAGTTTGGTTTAATGATAAAAAGAATAGTTTTATAGATAATATTTTATAAAAAGGAAATATTATCATTTTGATAAATGGGAGAAATAAATTACAGTTGTGAATTTATTGTTACATAGGAACCGCTCATGTTATGGTAAGTATTTGAGTTTTATAGTTGTATTTTGAGTTTGTTTATAAAATGAAGTGTTGTAATTATATTTAGAAATGTATCTGCTTTTATAAATGGAATCAGGGTTTTATAGAAAGAGTTGCAAAGAAATTTGGGGATTTATAAATTGAGTTTCATAAATAATATTTTATATAAAAGAAGTTTTATAAAATAGTTTTATAAATAATATAAAGGATGTTTATAAAGGATTTTTTTAAATAAATACGGAGATTTGTAAAAGGAGGTCTAAAATTATGTTTGTATATTAAAAAGGGAATTATATAATGTATATAATAAGATTTTATAAATGATGTTTGTAAATATAAAGAGTTTTTCAAAGGAATTTTATAAAAGAGATTTATAAGATGAATAAGACCCGATTTTCATAAACGATCATTTTAAATTACGGTGGTATGGAAAGTGTTCTTTCTATAATTAACACAAAATTTTGATGTATGGAAACTCATCTCTATCTTGAGAATTAAGAATGTGGATCGAGGCAAGGATAGATTTCTAACTTGTCTGATTTCATTGTTAATCGAGGGATAGTACGGTTTCAATTCAGGAAGCGATGGTAAGTATATTTGGTCCAATTTCTATACCATCTATTTACTTTCTACAAAAGAGAAGTATTTTGGATTTATTTTTATTATCAATTTTTAAATGACATTTAAAAAAAACGAGTATGGTTTTGGAAATGAAATCTTTTCTAAGATTTGTGAACATACTTATACCTTTTAAATAAGCATATATGTATTTTTTATAAGCATTGAAAATGTAGTGTTTGCGAATGCCTTATACTGTTGATATAAGTATATGGAAAGTTTTTTAAAGTTTTGAAAGTGAAATGTTTCTTAATATACTTATAAAGTTGAGATTAGTATATCAAATATTCTCTAAGCATTAAAAGAGAATAGTAGACTTATGAATATAACTTTGTAAAAATACATTGATATAAGTATTTACAAAGTTGTTTTAATTAATGAAAAGATTAATTAAAGAGGCACAGTGGTTACTTTGTTCTTAACCACACTTGATTAAATCTTTGGTTGAATTGTTTGTCTATCAGATACTTAAATTATCAACTATCAAATATTGTTCATTTTTAAAACTAACATTCTTGGTTTAGAGAGACCGAGATCAGATATATTATTTGAAAACTACTTCGAACCAGCATAAGCGTTCGAATTGAAGAAATCTTGAAGATAATGGAATTGAAATCATAGTTCATTGAAGTGTTGGGGCTGCTTGCTAGTAACCCTTAGGGTAATTCCAAATTGGAAGTAGTAGAAGTAGTGCCTTCGATTTGTTTATATCTTGAACTTGTATGGTTGAATGCTGGCATTGCATTGTTGCTTGGAGGGTAGTGTTAGCACTCCAAGTGGGATTTCCTAAAAAGGTAAAACGCAGCATATGGACTCATTAACGAGGAATGTCTAAAAAAGGTAATATGCCGCAAGGCTGTGTAGGTCACACCCATTAAGGTATTGTTATCACCCTTTTTAGATTATTATTTATGTATTTGGTTGTGCATGAGAGATCTTGGGAAAAGTTGGAAAGCCACGGGGTGATGAAATTTTATGTAGTATCTGATAAGAGGTAGGTCGGTCTTGCCATTTAGGGGGTCCATGGGAGGCCCTCGGTACATTTTATCTAGAGATGTACTATGATAGGTGGTACTCGGTGCCTTGTCATTGATGAAATCCATTCTCAAGTAAGTGCCTTTCGAACATACTTGTACGCCGGTTATGTTAGAACTGTAACAATTTCGGTTACATTTTAATATTTATTTTAAATCCTAGACACTATTATAATATCAGAAGATTTCCAATGAGATAGTTTACTTATCATAAGGTAAAAACCCATTTGTATTTTTGTGCGACGTGGTCTTACATGATACCTTTATTTTTAAAGGTTTTATTACATAAAAATCCATTTGAGCTTTGTTTCCCATGTCGGTTTACCAGATTGATCCGACGTTATTTTCTTATAATGCTAGGGTCAGACTGATCACATTTTTAGATTTAGTTATGGATGATTATGAGCTTCAAGAGATAAGTTGGATGCCTCCATGATTTATTCACATATATTTTATTTCCATTGCATTGGTTGTCTATATTTGTCAGAAATTGTGAGGAAAAGTTGTTATAGCCACTCAACAGATCAACCACCACCATATAAAACATTTTTATACAACTAACAAATACACGCTCATATATATAGACTCAACTCATCCTAAGGTGCTACTGCCCTATCTATAATGCGAACCCAACCAAAGCATAGGCGTATCGCTAAACTAAGCTCTGATACCACGTGTGACGACCTGGAACCGCACCTGATTCGAGCTGACAATAAACCACATATGTCCAACCCAAATAGAATGAAGATTTGAATGGTTATGGGAAAGAAAGAAGAAAGAAGAAGAGAAATGAAGAAAAAGAGAGAAAGAAACCAAAATAAATACAAAATCTCACAATCGTAGCGTAGCAACATATAATATAATGTTAATGAGCTTTACAAAAATGAAACTTTAATTTTTAATATACATACATCAATCAAAGTACAACCACTATTCATAATCATCAGCATGGACAGTTCTAATAACATGTTCTCATAAATGCTGATAATTTAAACAACAATGCAGCGGAGAATAAACATATACGTGAATATGACCTGAAGACCTCTAGCTCATCCGCTAAATCTCCAAGCACCAATCTGAATCTAAAAATATGCTTGGTCTCACCCGAGAATTGAAAGGGAAGAACGGCCGGATCAGTCTATTAAACCAGCATGACAAAATAGATCTCAAATTTATTTTAAAGTTATAAAAACTTTTCTTTATCAAAATAACGGTATCTCGTAAGACCAAGCCGCACATAAATACGGATAGGTTTTTACATTACGATAAACAAAACATTTCATATCAAATCATCTGATATTATATTATTGTTTAGTATACAAATAATAATAATTAATCATAGATGAAATTGTTACCATTATTAAATTTCAGAATATGTTAGGCTCTACAAACAAAATAGTAGGAACGTAGTGGAGGATGGATTACATACAAATGACAAGGTAAGGGACTACCTTCCGTACAGTACACCTCTAGTAAAATGTACCAAGGGTCCAGATACTGAACTCCTAAATCAACACAGAACTGGCCTACCCCTTCGTTGGATAGTACCGAATATGACATCACCCCAGTAATTCTCGAGTTATCCGCGGTCACGACATACAAATGCTTGACAGGGTAATCTAGATGGTGATGACCATATCCTAATCAGAGAGACCCACATAGCCCTGCCACTTCTACCCCATTTATGTCATTTCTGGGTGATGAGGCTAGGGGTAACGATTACCTTTCACACAGCACATTCCACTTTGAATGCTGCACTACCATTCCCATAATCACACAACGGATTTCTGTAAACGTGTAACTCCTGAGCTTGTACGTCTCAGGAAAGGGTGTTAAGCTAAGTGAATTCTCTAGCACCAAACAGATGATATGTTCATAGAGATCAATTCATGCAATCAGAAATGTTACATCAGACATTTGTCCATATAAGTTGTCCATGAATAGGACAAACCAAAGGAACTCTCCTACCACATCCTATCGGGAATTAACCCTTGGATTAGTAGCGAGAAGCCCTTGCATACCTTAAATTTTTCATAACGAAGCACTACTACCAACATAAACACATGATATGTTAAATTTCACCTCGATAGACTAATGGCAAGTAGCCCTGCTTCATGAAGATCTTCGTCTTCAAAATCATCATCATAAACTTGAACTTTTGAACGCATACATTAGTTCGAAGTGGTTCTCGGATAAATCCGACCCTAGTCTCTCAAGACTAACAACGATAAAGAGGCTCCTTAACCTCATACGGGAATCAACTCTCATAGACTTATCACATTTCCCATTCTCAACTTGCTATCCTTCGACCAAGAAGGAAGTCTAGTAGATTGGAGTACCATAGTCACTTCGCACTACTCGAATCATCATTCTTAACCCCACAATAATCAAGCCTACATAGTCGGCTTCGTGCTAAGTGCATGATCGATCAGTTCCCATATAAATCAAGGAACCAAAAATGGCCAAATTTGATAGTCGGTTATTTAACTATCAAAGCAACAAACAATATCTAGCACATGAGCAGTCGATAGGCCCATTTAACTAATCTTTTATAAATTAAATCAATTTCCAAATATTTATTTCAAATTATCTTTAAAAAGATATATCTTCAAAACTCTTTCAAATTATCGATATTGTAAAACATTTCCATGTATTTATATCAACGTTATAAGTATATTATAATAATGTACCATTTTGGAGACACGCCAAATAGATTTCTATAATCGTACAACACCAGAGTTCGTATGCCACCGGACAGGTGTTAGGTATGAGAAGTGTTAACGTTGAAAAGTGAATGCTAACACCCGGTGTGTGTTGTAGAATCGTGAAAGCACCACCCGTGTGACGGGAACAAAAAGTAAGCAGTAAAGTAGCGAAAAAGCGGTAAAAGACATCAGTTTATAGTGGTTCGGCTTGAAATCGTGCCTACGTCCACTTTGAATCTCTTTATTATTGAATCTGGTTACAAGACGATACAATCCACTTATGACAACAATACAATTTGATCTTAAAGACAAACTCGACTACTAGCTCAAACTCCGATGATGGAACTTGATGAATCCGTGTAGAATGCAAGAAATTCCTCTCGAAGCTTGTTGTAGTGTCACGAATGTATGAAGATCTTCAATTGTCGAGTGAGTTGAGAGTTCGGCAGAGTAACGACGCTTTTAGAAATGATCCGCCAAAAGTCCCTTTCATGATGGAAGTGGTGGTCTATTTATAGGAGTCAAATTCAGAATAGTGGTTTCTGCCAAGTCATGAGTCGTGGCCGACTCAAGATGAGTCGTGGCCAACTCAAGATGAGTCGTAGCCGACTTAGGATGTGTCGTGGCTTGTGGTTGACTTAAAGCAACTTGTGGGCGACTTACTGAGTTCAGTTTGTGGCTTGGCCGAAGTCAAGTCTTAGGTCGTGATCGACTTATAATGAATCATAAGTCGTGGCCGACTTATCATATGAAAGTAGCACTGGTGCAGGCATTGGGTTTTAACCCGGTAGCTTTTAGGTCGTGGACGACTTAAGCTAAGTCGTGAGTTCCTTAAGTCGTAAGTCCTTTGAGTCGTCAACTCCCATGGGTCGGTAATTTCTTTAAGTCGTGGACCTTCTTAACACCTTAGGTCGGAACTTCCCTTGAGTCGTTTGGTCCTTAAGTTGTTAAGTCGTAAAGTATTCTTAGTTGTTAGCTCGCACAATCCTTAACTCGCCGAGTCGCCCAGGCCTTAAGTCGTTGATTCGTATTATCCACTTAAGTCGTGCAATACTTGAGTCGTTGATACCCTAACCCGTTAACTCGTTCACATGTTAACTCGTTAAGTCGTCTGGACCATGAGTCGTAGGTCGTTCAGTATCCCGAGTTGTTAGGTCGTACACTTCTTGAGTCGTATACTCCTTGAGTCGTATACTTCTTGAGTCGTATACTTCTTGAGTCGTATACAATTAAGGGTTAACATTTGCCCCTCGAAGTACACGCCTGAGTCGTAGGTCGTGTACTTCGACTTATCATAACACGTGCGTGCCTTTTCGTGTTCCACTGCCCTGAGGTATAAAAAGCTTGAGTCGTTCCTTCTATTCATTATCTATCCCCTAAGTCGTATCTGCCATTAATATTCCTCCGAGCTTTCTCAAGGCAATTTTTTTCCTTTTTTCAACAATCAGTTGATCACCGATCCTTGATCCTTTACTGCGTAAGTGCTCCTGCTTCCTTCTTGATCCTTAATCATCATTAATTCGTGAATTCCCCTCCTTGTATTTAATCCACCCTCTTGTGCAATGCCTTGTTGCGAGTTCCACTGCATTGGCAGTTTGTGAGCCTGATTTTGCTCGATTTTGTCTTTTAGATGAATGGGGTGATGGAGATGAGGGATTACTGTATTTCAGGTTTAATAATTGATTAGGTTGGCGAGGCTTTGGCGATCTGAAATTGGCTCTTGGGTGATTCAATGGTGTGGTGAAATGAGGATAAGGATCATAGTTGATTGAGAGGTTATCGGGTTTGGAGGATAACGGGTTAGGAGAAAAGTCAATGGGTCCAATGGAGTGAGGTGTTAGCATGGTCACGGTTTAGTAGCATCTTGCGACCTACGACATAAGCCTCATTCGATATAAACCTTGTACGACTTAAGTCTATCACGTCATAAGCCTTGTGCAACTTAAGCCTGTTACGACATAAGCCTTGTACGACTTAAGCCTGTCACGACATAAGCCTTGTGCGACTTAAGCCTGTTACGACATAAGCCTTGTACGACTTAAGCCTGTCACGACATAAGCCTTGAGTCGTGGACGACTTAGGACTTGGGAAATTGCCTCGCTTTAACCTGAAATCTCTTTCTTCTTTTACACGACTTAACGACTTGAAGTACTGCCGACTCAAGGCATCAACGACCTAAAATCGAAATGACCTGTCCTATCTTGCCTTAAAGTCCTTAAGCCGTGGACGAGTTAACATATAAGTCGTTGGCGACTCAAGACTTGTGTTTTGCATGAACTTTGAACTGCTGAACTTTGAATTGCTGCATCTTTTCACAGATCATTCTAACTTGCAAATTAATCAACCTGTTTAATACCACATTACAGAAAATTGGGACGAATATACTATCACTGACCGCCCACATCAAATGACATATTAGCTAATAACAGATAATTGACATAAATAGATTGTGTGAACGAAGTGCTCTAAATCAACACATTCAAGCAAAGTATTAAAGCAACATTAAAACAGTCAACTGAAAAATGACCGGTTTACACTTAATACTGTACCTGAACTTTAAATTAACAAGCCCTGAAATTCGATAATCGATCAATTACCGACTATCTTAATTCCAGTTGTATTTACTTGTTATCTTTACTAGTTTTGCACAACACTTCACACTATTTAGGAAACGTGCACCTTCATATTTGAATATCCAGTTGCTTGTGTAGAATGACTTCTCAACAAGGAGATGTAACAGTCTGTTAATCCTCTTTTGCTTACGACTTAATGGTCACGACTTAACGGGCTCCGAGTTAAAGTAGGTTACTGACCTAAGAAAGCTACGACTTAACAGTTCGCGAGTTAAGGATGGCTACGACCTATGGGGACTTATGACCTACCGGGTTAAGAAGCATACGACTTATCAAGTGTGCCGACTTAAGATTCCAGCCGAGTTAAGATGCTTGCCGACTTAAGATTCCAGCCGAGTTAAGATGCTTGCCAACTTAAGAAGATACCGGTTCAAGGGGTAAGGGGTTAACTCTGCACCGACCTACAACCTGGAGTGTGCCGACTTAATGACTTAAAGTAGCATATGACCTAAGCTACAGGTCCGACTTAAGTCGGCTATCGACTTGATAAAATTAACAGGAAGGAACCGACTTACGACTTATGATAAGTCGCCTCCGACCTACCACTTGGCTGGACAGCTTGTATTCAGGAATGATTAAAGGCAGCTCCTATCTCGTTGCCGACTTAAGACCTATGACTTTCTATAAGTCGGCCGCGAGTTATGACTTAGAGGGATTTTCCAGATTCAAGCCTGACTCCTATAAATACCCCATCACCCCCAACATGAAAGGGACTTTTGGCAATTCATTTCTAAAGCACCGTTACTCTGTCGAACTCTCCAATCATTCAGCAAACAAGGATCCTTCAAGCATTCAAGACACTACAACAAACTTCGAGAGAAATTCCTAACATCCGACATGGATTCATCGAGTTTCATCATCGAAGATTGAGCTAGTAGTCTAGATTGTTTCTTGTGATCGAATTGTACTGTTTCTTGAAGAGTTTTGTATCAAATTGTAACCGAATCAGCAATAAGAGACTATAAAGTGGACGTAGGCTCAATTACGGGCCGAACCACTATAAATCCGTTGTTCATTTACTGCATTTCTGCTATTTTCCTGCTTAAATTCTATTCCCGTCATACGGGTGGTGCTTTCACGATCTTATTACACACACCGGGTGTTATCGTTCATATTTTGACGTTAACATTTTGGTGCTTTCACTGAGAACCCAACTCAGGCTGCCACTCACCATTGCTTCTCAGAAGTTTGCTGAAAGAATTTCCTACAAAATCAGAAGTTTATCAGACATAATGGCTCCCGGAAGGAAACGAAAGTCTGTCAGAACTGATGATGACCATGACAATACTGCCACTTCTCTCTCTCCAAATCAAGCAGCTCCGAGCATCGGTGTTACGCGACAGGAGTTAGATGCTGCTGTATCCGGACTGTACCAGCAGATTGAAACTCAGAATAACTTGATGATGGAAAGGCTGAATGCTCTATTTGGTACGAGTCAAAGACCAGTAAATAATGAGGGAAACTTTGCTAATGCTGCTCCCAATTCCGAGGGAAGAAATATTCCTCACGGGGGATCAGGTGCTGCCGAAGGGGCACCCCTCCAGGCCGAAGGATCTAGGCCGTCACCAGTTCTTCATGAGCATCTACCTGGACAAACTCCCAAAAAGATGGCTGAGGTCTACTCTGCGAAATCTCTGAACAATGAGGAATATCTCTCTGGTATGATCAAGCAAATAATGAAAGAGAGCATGCAAAGAGATGAAGACGAAAGCGAATGGGGATTCGCACCAAGTAGAACTCCGT
Organism: Allium fistulosum; assembly: GCA_030737815.1. NCBI lineage: Eukaryota > Viridiplantae > Streptophyta > Magnoliopsida > Asparagales > Amaryllidaceae > Allium > Allium fistulosum. Next base: position 411,609,883 of record CM060907.1, on the reverse strand, counting down.
TTACCGAAAAGATTCTGAAAGCTGAATTTCCTAGAAAGTTTGTTCCCCCCACTATTCCTGCTTATCGGGGGACAAGTGATCCAAATCAGTTCTTGTATAAATACGACTGGCATATGACCGGCGCAAGGGCGACCGACGAGATAAAGTGCCGATATTTCCCAGTTTATTTAGAAGGAGTGGCGCTTCTCTGGTTTACCAAGCTTCCGGTCCGATCTGTAGATCAGTTTTCCGATCTCACCCGAAAATTCAAAGAGCAATTCAGGCTATACGCTTCAAAGGCAAAAGATATAATGTCACTGTCCAGTCTTGAACAGAATCCGGGAGAGCCTATTAAGTCATTCTTGAACCGCTTCAACTTAGCTCTGGCAGAAGTCGATAATGCAGAGCCACGAATGATCTTGACCTATTTGATGCGTGCTATTGACAAATCGAGCGAATTTGGAAAATGGCTAAAAATGAAGGAACCAAATTCGCTAGAGAAATTCTACAAAAAGGCTGACGAATTTATACGCTTAGAGAATCTTTCCGCACCAGCTAAAGTTGTGACAACGGTGGCGGAGAATAATGTTAATACTCAAAGCAAGAAAGAACCGGCAGATCAGAAAAGGGAAAGTAATGGTGGGAAAAGGCAAAAAGACTTCAAAAAGCCCCGCTTTCTTAAACCATCAGACTTTACTCCTCTGACCGATACCCCAGAAAATATCTTCATCGCCACTAAGGATGCCGTTGAATTTCTAAAACCACCGGCCGTGAAAGTTGGGAAGAATGCTGTTCAGAGCGGAAGATTTTGCAAGTTTCACAACCAACCAGGGCATGATACCAATGAGTGCCGCCATTTGAAAAGTCTGATTGAAGAATTGCTAAGAGAGAATAAGTTGCAGCAATACGTCAAGAGGAATAGAAAGGACCCATCTTCGTCCAACCAAGGGCAGTTACCTCCAACTAATTCATCTGATTCAGGAGAAAGGCCTACTGGAAAGGAAAGACCTGTTATTAATGTGATCACAGGAGGACCTCACCTGGCTGGCAGAAGTTGGGGTGAAATGGAAAGGTATGCCAAAGCTTTGAAGTATGCACCAACCGAAGAAAGTGTCTTAATCCTGGAAGATGCTTCACCTCTAAAGCAGCAAAAAACTTTCCATGATGATATTATGTTCAGAGCCAGGGATTCTGTTAATGTGGAAGCTCCTACTGAAGACCCTATGGTTGTCTCTGTCGGTATTGGGCCGGCTATTGTCAGAAGAGTGTTAGTTGATAGTGGTGCCTCATGCAACATCCTCTTTAAAAGGACATTTGACCAAATGAAAATTCCGATGACTGATGTACATGCTTCTTCACACAAGATCGACGGATTTACAGGAGAGCTGAAACAGCCGATTGGAACAGTGGATTTGTTTGTTGAAATGGGCGAAGGACCCAAGAAATTGGTTCGGAAGCAAACTTTTGTAATTGTGGATGGATTCTCCGCTTATAACGCTTTCTTGGGCCGGCCTACTCTTGCTGCTTTCAGGGCCGTCCTCGCTCCTTGGTGCTTAACGATGAAATTTCCTACTGATAATGGGATTGCTGTTATTAAAGGAGATCAAAACGCAGGACGAGAATGTTATCTTGTAGAACTCCGAGAGGCCAGGAGAAAAGAAATGGGGAAAGACGCGGCAGCTCCGCTCCGCATCAAGGAACCGACCCTGTAGCAACTACGGAGCGGCCCCTGTACTGGCGAACACAGCAATGCGAGAAAAGAAATGGATCCCAGGAAAGCCAGTACAGGGGAGAATAGAGTGGTACCCGTGGAGGTAATGGTACCAGTATCTGTAGACCCGAAAGACCCAAATAAAGTACTCAATGTGGGCTCACAGCTAAGTATAACAGTTCAAAACACACTGATATCATTCTTAAAAGCTAATCTAGATGTGTTCGCCTGGTGTCATGCTGATATGTGTGGAATCTCTCCAACAATTGCTGTCCACACCCTGAATGTCGATCCGAAATTCACACCAGTAAAACAGAAAAGAAGAACTCAAGGTCCAGAAAGGTCAGCAGCTTTAAAAGAAGAGGTAGATCGTCTCTTAGAGAATAATTTCATCAAAGAATCCACTTATCCAAATTGGGTTTCAAATCCAGTACGGGTTAAGAAGGCAAATGGAAAGTGGAGAGTGTGCATTGATTTCTCTGATCTGAACAAAGCTTGCCCCAAAGACTGCTTCCCGTTGCCTAGAATCGATCAACTAGTAGATGGGACGGCTGGACATGAGTTGTTATCTTTTATGGATGCCTATTCTAGATAAAATCAGATTATGATGAATGAACCAGATCAGGAGGACACAAGCTTTATTACAGATGTGGGACTCTACTGTTACAAAGTCATGCCATTCGGTTTAAAGAATGCTGGGGCAACATACCAAAGACTTGTCAACGCTATGTTCAAGCCTCAGATTGGCAAAACGATGGAAGTCTATGTTGATGATATGTTAGTAAAGTCAAAGAAAGCAGTAGACCACATGGATCACCTGGCAGAAATGTTCTCAATTCTTCGAAAGTACGGAATGAAGCTCAATCCATTGAAGTGTTCATTCGGAGTAGAGTCTGGGAAATTCCTGGGTTTCATTGTGAGCGCTAGGGGCATCGAAGCCAACCCTGCTCAAATCACAGCTCTAAGAGAAGTTAAAGCCCCTAGAACAAAGAAAGAACTGCAAAGTCTCAATGGAAAGGTTGCCGCTCTTAGTCGCTTCATTTCCAAGGCCACAGACAAATGCATTCCTTTCTTTGATGCTCTAAAGAAAGGAAAGAAAAATTTAGAATGGACTCCTGAATGTCAGAATGCTTTCGATCAACTGATTCATCATATGAGAACTCCTCCGGTCCTTTCCAAGCCTAGTGATGGTGAAGACCTCTTCATCTATTTAGCAATTTCATCCCATGCTTTAAGTGCAGCACTTGTACGAGAAGATATGAAAATACAGCGTCCGGTTTACTACATCAGCAAACGGTTCGCTGGGGCTGAAATGAATTATTCAAAGATAGAAAAACTTGCTTATTGTCTGCTAATCGCTTCCAGAAAGTTGAGGCCCTATTTTCAATCACATCCTATCAAGGTCCTGACTGATCAGCCTTTGAAGCAAGTCCTGTATCATCCTGAAACTTCGGGTCGTCTCTTGAAGTGGAACATAGAACTCAGCCAATATGACATCACTTACCATCCCCGAAGAGCAATTAACGGACAAGCTTTAGCAGATTTCATTGCAGAGTCCACTGACAAAGGTGACAGCAAGGAAGAAACCACTGACTGCATTCCGATATAGTGGAAGTTGTATGTTGATGGCTCGAGAAACGATTATTGTTCTGGGGCAGGAGTTGTGCTCGAAACTCCCGAAGGACGATCACTATGTTATGCATTGAGGCTGGAGTTTCCTTCGACAAACAATGAAGCAGAATATGAAGCCCTTATTGCCGGGTTGAAGATCGCCAAGGAATTGAATATCAAAGTGATACAGATTTTCAGTGATTCTCAGCTTATTGTCTGCCAGGTGAAGAAGGAATTTCAAGCCAAAGGAGGGAATTTGCCTGCATATTTGACAAAAACTTCCGAACTCCTCAATGATTTAGATCACTACTCAATAAGCCACATACCCCGAGAGGAAAATATGAAGGCGGATTCTTTAGCAAAGTATTCAAGTTCCGGAGAAGCTCAATTACTAGGATTAGTTCCTGTAGAAGTTCTGTCAGCTCCAAGCATTGATGAAATGGATGTTGATTGGATTATGACTACGTCTCAAGAGCATGAATCATGGATGACTCCAATCAAAGAATACTTACTCAGTGGTTCCCTGCCAGAGAATTCTAAGGAACGTCGAAAATTATTAAGAAAAGCATCGAGGTATATAATTCAAGATGGCCGATTATACAGGCGAGGATTCTCAACCCCACTACTCCGATGTGTAACTAAAGAAGAAGCCAAGACAATCTTAACAGAGGTGCACGGAGGAGAATGTGGAGACCATTCAGGTGGTCAAACACTTGCAAAGAAAATTCTCTGATATGGATACTTCTGGCCAGATATCAATCGAGATGCTGCAACTTTTTCCAGGAAATGTGACAGATGCCAACGATTTGCAAAAATCCCAAGAGCACCCTCCACTGAACTCACACAAATGGTCAGTCCATGGCCATTTGCCATTTGGGGGATAGACCTAATTGGACCATTACCGATCGCCAAATCAGGAATTAAATATGCTATTGTTGCTGTTGATTATTTCACAAAGTGGGCTGAAGCTGAACCTTTGGCCACCATCACTTCTAAAAAGATGATAAATTTTGTAACGAAGAATATCATTTGCAGATATGGTGTGCCACAGAAGATAATCACCGACAATGGCACTCAATTTGAAAGTGAAGAATTCCAGGATTTTTGCAAACGGTTCAGAATTCGAAAAAGCTTCTCAGCAGTGGCTCATCCGCAGGCAAATGGGCAAGTGGAAGCAGTTAACAAGATCATCAAGTCAACTATCAAAAAGCAACTTGAAAAAGCAAAAGGTGGTTGGGTTGATAAGCTTCCATTAGCACTATGGGCGTACAGAACTACTCACAAAACTGCAACTGGGCACACTCCATTTTCACTGGCGTACGGATCTGAGGCAATGATTCCAGTGGAAGTAGAGGTTCCTTCACATAGAAGAATTCATTTCAATGAAACCGAAAATGAAAAACTGCAACTTGAAGCGCTTGATTTTCTTGATGAGAAAAGAGAGGAAGCTAGGCTCAGAGTTTCAGCTCATCAGCAGAGAATAGCCAGGCATTTCAATTCCAAAGTTCGCCAACGCAGCTTTGAAATCGGAGACTTGGTTTTGAAAAGGATCATGACAGCAACTGGTGTGTTTGGGCCAAACTGGGAAGGGCCATATGTCATAGGCACTAAACTTCTTGATGGCACTTTCAAACTCATAACTGTTGAAGGAGATCCAATTCCAAGGGCCTGGAACAACAACCATTTGCGTCCTTACTTTACTTGAAAAGAGCTCTGCTCAAAATTGTAAAATGATGATGAATGTATCGGTTGTATTGTGAAACATTGTAAATCAGTGTAAATGAATGAAAGCTATAAAGTGGACGTAGGCCCGATTTTTGGCCGAACCACTATAAATCTTGTGTTCTTTACTATTTCATGATGCCTGTTTTATTTTGATATGTAAATACTTTAAATGTGTCGCTAAAATATCAATTCAAAATTGCAGGACATTATAACAAGGCTTGCTTATCACAAAGCTAAGCAACTTCCATAAATCAGCTATTACACGAAAACCAAGCCACAAAAATTTTGTCCAAATTCAAATCCCAAGCAAGGAAAACTTCACATAAAAAGTTGGCGACTCCACTGTGACAAACCTTTGTTCACTAGTTGAGATTGTCGTTATGAATAGACATCCAACTAGATAACTTGCGTTTGTCTCGTGAAGTCATTCAACAGTGAAGTCCACTTCTTCGGATAAAGCAATTTACTTGTAAGAGGAAAAGAAGAAGATGTGCTTGGGAACGATAATAAAAGAGCGCTAACAGGCAGATGATGAGGGAAAGTTGCCAAGCAAACAAAGGAGCAGACAATGGGAGGTATGCATCTCAACAGGAAGGCCAGAAGATCCACTAAAGGGACGCCTTCCCAAGCGGAAGTAACAGGACCCTCGCTAACTGGTCGTGATGCATCCGATCAGATAGCTTACGTCCGTCCCGTGGATCCACTCGCCCCTGAGACGCAACCTACCCGGCACACCAACCAACCAAAGCCCTCTAACGAGGCACGCCAATAAATGGGAGTGCTTTCCAAAACCAAAAAGATCGGTGGGACCACCGAAGGGGCATCTTGTTAATTGATTGCGGTCGTTTGTACAAACAAACATCCAATCAAGCAACTCACGCCTGCCCCGCGAACCCATCCGACCATGAGAAAGTAACTCCCAGGCACTCAAAAGCCCTCTACGGAGGCACAAGCCCTCTTCGGAGGCACAAGCCCTTTTCAAAGGCAAAAGCCCTTTCCCAAGGCACCACAAGCCCTCTTCGGAGGCACATGACCTCTTCGGAGGCAAAAGCCCTTTCCCAAGGCACCGCAAGCCCTCTTCGGAGGCACAAGCCCTCCTCGGAGGCACAAGCCCTTTTCAAAGGCACAAGACCTCTTCGGAGGCACAACTCTTTAAGAGGAGCCCTCTCCGGAGGCATGTCCCAGAATAAAATGCTTGAACAAAAAGCATCGTCCAGAAGCACAGTTCAACTCTCAAAGGAAGGACTAACTTGTTCATCTAGAAAAGTTCCTCCTAAAAAAGTTGAAAAAATGCTACAAAATTCTTTCGGAAAAGCTTATTTCACTTCATAAGGAAATTCACTTCTTAATAAATAAAAGTGATTATCCCCGAAAGTTGAAGCGTTCTTCAGAAAGAAAAAGTAAAAATTCTTCTAAAGACTGGATATACTCTATTAAGAGCAGAATAATTCTCCCCTTAAAAGCGGAATAATTGTCCTCTGAAGTAAGAGTATTAGTCTTAAAAAAAACTAGGAATATTGCAATGCACTTACGGCATGGGGGCAATACTGTACAATTCAATTATATTAATAAAAGCAACATGCCACAAGTTCGTTGCAATACCACGGAAAACAGATGTGGAATAAATGCATTCTCAAACGCAGACAAAAAGTTTGCACAAGTAAGAAGAATCGTTTGTTCTACACTTGAAATAAAAGATAGATCATTCTCACATACACAAGAGTTTGTACAAGTAAAATAATTGTTTTATTTAGTACTATGAAAATTCTTTACATGTGCAGATATCTCAAAAAGCAAAAGCGGGGACCGGTACCCGCACAATCCCCGGTCAATACATGCAAAGAGCAAAAATAATAAGTAGAAAATCCAGCTTGTTTATTCCTTCTTCTCACCACCCTTGGAGCTCTTTCCCGGCCTGATGATTAGCTTTTGAAGTCGTTGTGAACGGGCAGGGGCAGAAGGAGAAAGCGGTACAGCCGGATCAACTACTGCTTCCTCTTCAGTGGAAGTCTTCTTCTTTTTTCTTACAGCACGCTTCCCCTTCCTTTTTGAAGAAGACTCGCTCCCCGGAGTAGTCAGCAATGTTGAAAGCTTTGTATCATCGTCAAGAGACCGCTCCGGGGTCTTCTCGATGTCTTCAAAATCCTCCGCCTTCTGTTCCTGAGAAGCAGCCGGATCATCCAAGCCTTGAAGAGCTTCGATTTTCTCTGCCTGTGATCCCGGTTGGGAAGCAGAGGGAGGAGTAATTTGGGAAGACGGAGGAACGGCAATCGAAGGAGTGAAAGCTTGTGTAGTGCTTGGTGCCTCCGCTGTAGAAGAAAAGAAGTTAAAATCAGCATCCCCCGAAAATAAAGAAGGCATCGGTTCATCAAAGTTTAAGTAACAAGTAAGAAGGTCATCGAATTCGGCTAAGTCAAATGACTGGTTCATTAGACCCGAGACGACACCAAGAGTACCTGGAGGAGTTGACTTCACAAGATCCACCTCAAACTTCTCGGCTTCAATATCATCCAGTGCCTCATCTTCAGTAGGAGTAGTTGCAGTCTCCTGGGCAACTTTAGCTAAATGTAAAGAATGAGGGCTGGAATCTATAATGTTAACGTCGGCTGAAGTGGAAGTTTGAACGGGGGCAGTTAAAGGAGCTTCTTCTTTTGGAGGCTCTTCTCCCGCTGTTTCAGCTCGTACTTTGGCAAGTAGCTCCTTCCCCTTAACAAGAGCGGCACGATCCTCATCATTGAGATAGCGCTCCTCAAGTTCCAGCTCATTATAGCCGGCCCCGCCAAGCATATCCATCGCGACTTCCCACACTTCAGCCAATGTAATTTCATAATCGGGACCAAGAAAAGAGAGGCTCCCACGACCCAGAACGCTGTGTAAATAAAAGTCGAATAAGGTAGAGCTGACGTCTGCTTTCGTCGCCTCATGTGATTGCTCAGCCGCTTCCTTTTCGGCAACGGCAGCGACCCGGCCAGCGGTAGCCTCATCACGCTCTGCCTCAACTTTAGCAAGTCGAGACTTTAGTAACTCAATCTCTGCATTCTGAGAGGTGACCTTTTCCCGCAAATCGGTGTTTTCTGTGCGGTATTTCTCAGTAATATGCTGTTCAGCGGCAAGCTTCATTTCAACATCTCTCTGTGCAGCATGGGCATCCCGCACTTGTTTTTGAAAGACTTCTTCTTTTTGAATATGAGATGCAGAAGAAGAGGCAAGATCTTCCTTAAGTTTTTTAACCTCGGACTCAAGTTTTGCATAACCATCAGCAATATTTGTCATCTCGAGATTATGCTGTTTGCAAACTTTGTCCCACTCCGCCTTGTCGTTTTCCATAGTCAGCATGGCCTCAAGGTTTGCACGATTAACCCTTTGGAGTTCATCGACAACCTTCTGCCACTGCGACATCCTCTCGATATTCAGCCTGACTGCGTCAAGACTGCTAAGCATGTCTGATTTATCAATCGGAACAATGTCCAAGTCAAAGCGTACCCCTTTTAGGCACCAATTCGGAAAACGGCTCTGAAGTGTTCGGGGGCCGTCCTTGACTCGATATTGCGGTCTGTTAATGATAGTCTGAATGTCAGATTTCTTCAGAGGAGGAGAGCTAGCTAGAATATCGGAAGGAATGGGAGCGTCAGTCTTTTCAGAAATTTCAGACGCGTCAATCGGTTTAGATCGTTTGCTCGGTTCATCGGCAATCTGAGTTTTTCCCTTATCATCGTAAGACTTCCGCTTATGAGAGTGGTCACTCCTATGCGAAGAGTCATATCGCTCGGCATCTTTCCTTCTTTGCCACTGATCGTAATCCCGCTTCTCCTGGGCCTTCCTTCGAGCCCTCTCTTCATCTGTTTCTTTTGGGGTATCAAGGTACTTCCTAAAGTCATAAGTGCCGCGGCCTCCACGGTACTTGAATGAGTCATAATATGAACCTGTACGTCCCATTGGAGAACCTGAAAGCAGAAGAGGGGTAAAGTTTAGAAATTTCCAGGAAAAAGAAGATAAATGCTTATAAGTGCCGAAGAGTCCTAAGTGTGTGTGGCGTGCAAACTACATGCATCAAATTACAGACCACGCTTTAGTGTGGAAACAGAGACGATTGGCGTAGTAGGCATCTGGGTTTGTTTAAGGGTAGAAGTCGCCTCGACAACGGGAGAAGTCGCTTTTTGGTTGCTATCCCCGAAAAGCCCTTGAGAAGTTATCATGATATCACTCAAGCCATCAAAGGTATCATCGCCCAAGTGTTCAGCAGATTTCTCCTTCTCAACTTCCACATCAGTTGATTTTTCAGAAACTCGAGGATTCTCTTCTTCCTCAATAATTGGGGGAAGTGCCGACTTGCCAGCTAACCCTACAACATCAGTGGATCCGGAACACTTTATCAAAGCAGCATCCATGACAGGTGTTTCTGATGCAGCTTCTTCCGCAGAAACTGGGGCATTCGACGCCTCTGCTTGAGAGCCCGAAGCAGCTGACGTTTCTGCATTGGAACTAGGAATTTCATGAATTCGAGTCGACCTGGAAGGGTGTAGAAGCCCAAATTGGTGCAAAAGCTCATCATCTAATAGAAACTGGATACTCCTCTCCTCTACTGGCACCGCCATCAGCCTCTCGAAAGTCACTTTGTGACTGAGATTTTTAGAAGGAGGAGGAAGTGCTGAAAAGGAAAAAAAAACGAAGTTAGCACTTGATAACCCGAACTTCAGTAAGTTTGAAAGAACATAGGAAACAAATGCAAGTGATCTTACTCCCTATTCTCCAAATAGCATAAAACCCAGGAGGGCAGCGAACATAGAAGAACGGGCTCAGGAAACTATGAACACTTTCAGGGAGACCGGTGATCAACTTACGATTTCTCGCACTCCTTACAACTATGATGGAGGGATGATCTTTATTTTTGGCAAAAGTACAAAGATAGCGAATTTCTCCGAAGGTAGGAAAGCGACCCAGCGTTCTCCTAAAAAGCACGCATAGTCCCAGCAAGATGGCGTAGCCATTGGGATGTAACTGAAAAGGGGAAATAGATAGTTGGAGAAGAAGTTCTCGAATGCAGTCATTGAAGGGGGGGATAGCTCCGCTCAAGCACATTTGGCGGTTAACTGCGACAAACCCACGGGGCGGTCTGGCAGCAGTATCATTTATTTCAGGAAGCAAAGCGTCAGCCTCAGCAATGCCAAACTGGATGCATAGTTGACGAAAGGCTTTATGGCTCAAAGTAGTAGGAGTCCTCTCTGGAGGATCGTTCAGCGAGATAGCAACTGGAAATACATCTTCAGCTTGCTCTGTTCCTTCTTGTGGAGAAGACATTCTACACAATCAGCTGAATGTTCAAATGTGAAGGTGCACGTTCCCTAAAAGTGTGAAGTGTTGTGCAAAAAACTAATGAAAATAAAAGACAAGCATAACTGGAATTAAATTAGTTGACAATCAATCGATTACAGAATTTCAGAACTTGTCAATGATCAAGTGCAGTGTTAATACAGACAAGTCAGCTTCATTTGACTATTATGATTTTGTTTTAATACTTCACTTGAATTGGTTATTGTACAGCATCTCGTTCATATTCATTTAATTTAACTTTCTCGTTACCAACTAATCTGCCATTCGATGTGGGCAGTCGGTGATAGTATATGCGTCCCAGTATTCTGTAAATGTTGTATTAAGCAGGATTGTTGGTTTGCAAAATTGAAGTGATATGTAAAAAAAAAGGGGGGGCATGCAACTCAGTTCATAGTTCAACAGTTCGAAGTCCAGGCACGGTTCAAAAATCATCTGTTGAGTGGCCAAAGGCTTAAGTACTAACTCGGCTGCGACCTAAAGCCTTGTTGTGAAAAATAAGTTGAAATTATTCCAAGTTCTAGGTCGGTCACGACCTAATACAAGAAGCTGTGATAAGTTAAGACGGGCTGCGTGCGAAAGGTCTCAAGTCAGAACGGCATGAATTTCTAAGTCCTAACTCGGCCACGACCTAAGGCTTATGTCGGCGAATAGTTAAGTCGCAAGAAAAACTGGACTGTTGAGATAGTTAGGTCGCATGAATGTTTTGAGTCGTCTCAAGCTACTTCTCCTCCACCATAAATTTCACCTCCTTCCACCAATCAACTCGAAATTCACCAACCCAATAACCCGTTAACACCAACATCGTAGAACCCATTATCCTCTTCGTGAGATTCACCGTTCCCTTCATATCACCAAGTCGTTGAAACAACAATTCAACACATCTCCGATCTGTCATAAACCTGACCTACTGTCATGCGTTCGTAAATCACATCAACAACTAGTAACGATTAAAAATTGATCACAGCACGATCCAAAGTGAAGCGCGACGTATGATTCCGATTCGGGGCTCGGAGGTTAGAATTCATGGTTCAATGGCGAACGTGAAGTGAAAAAGGATCGAAAACGCTTACGCAATTAGATAGCAAGGGTGAATCGCTGGGTGGTGGACTTGAATTTGTATTCGAAATTGAAGAACTCTGTTAATGGCGGCACAAGAAGTTGGAGCAGGTGAAGGAAGAGAAGGGACGGCTTAAGCTATTTATTCACTGGGGCAGTGAAAGACGAATCGACACATGATGTACGACTTAAGACTTACGTTAAGTCGCCTCCGACCTAACCAAAAGGAGTTAAGAAGAATCGAAGCATATGACCTACGACTTAGGCACACACTTCGAGGGGCAAATGTTAATCCTCTTTTGCTTACGACTTAATGGTCACGACTTAACGGGCTTCGAGTTAAAGTAGGTTACTGACCTAAGAAAGCTACGACTTAACAGTTCGCGAGTTAAGGATGGCTACGACCTATGGGGACTTATGACCTACCGGGTTAAGAAGCATACGACTTATCAAGTGTGCCGACTTAAGATTCCAGCCGAGTTAAGATGCTTGCCGACTTAAGATTCCAGCCGAGTTAAGATGCTTGCCAACTTAAGAAGATACCGGTTCAAGGGGTAAGGGGTTAACTCTGCACCGACCTACAACCTGGAGTGTGCCGACTTAACGACTTAAAGTAGCATATGACCTAAGCTACAGGTCCGACTTAAGTCGGCTATCGACTTGATAAAATTAACAGGAAGGAACCGACTTACGACTTATGATAAGTCGCCGCCGACCTACCACTTGGCTGGACAGCTTGTATTCAGGAATGATTAAAGGCAGCTCCTATCTCGTCGCCGACTTAAGACCTATGACTTTCTATAAGTCGGCCGCGAGTTATGACTTAGAGGGATTTTCCAGATTCAAGCCTGACTCCTATAAATACCCCATCACCCCCAACATGAAAGGGACTTTTGGCAATTCATTTCTAAAGCGCCGTTACTCTGTCGAACTCTCCAATCATTCAGCAAACAAGGATCCTTCAAGCATTCAAGACACTACAACAAACTTCGAGAGAAATTCCTAACATCCGACATGGATTCATCGAGTTTCATCATCGAAGATTGAGCTAGTAGTCTAGATTGTTTCTTGTGATCGAATTGTACTGTTTCTTGAAGAGTTTTGTATCAAATTGTAACCGAATCAGCAATAAGAGACTATAAAGTGGACATAGGCTCAATTACGGGCCGAACCACTATAAATCCGTTGTTCATTTACTGCATTTCTGCTATTTTCCTGCTTAAATTCTATTCCCGTCATACGGGTGGTGCTTTCACGATCTTATTACACACACCGGGTGTTATCGTTCATATTTTGACGTTAACACAGTCCAGACCGGAGAGTCCACTCCTATTCCAGCTCCTTTAATCAATCCCCCAGAAAGAGCTTCTACCACTCTATCGTACAGGGTTTTTCGGCAATTGTGCACTCAATTTGGCATTGCTGAAGCTGATGCCGTCCTCCCTGAGAAGAATAGCACTGCTGATGTAGCGCCTCCTGGCTTTGTAGCAGTGAATCGACAGATGTGCCTTAGTGGAGCTGTTCCACCTTTCAATAACTTTCTCCAGCATCTTCTCCGACAACTGGCCATTTCCCCATTTCAGCTACATCCCAATGGCTACGCCATTTTAATGGGGCTATGTGTTCTATTTGGGAGAACTCTCGAACGACTTCCTAATTTCGACGAGATATGCTACTTGTGCTCTTTCACCAAAACCAAAGATCATCCTTCTATTACTGTCGTGAGAAGTGCCAGAAACCGTAAATTGATTGTTGGCCTTCCCAATAGTGCTCACGGGTTCTTGACTCAATTCTTTTATGTTCGATGTCCCCCGGGATTCTACGATGTGTGGAGGGAAGGAAGTAAGATTATCTATCTTTACTTCTCCTATTTTTTGAGTTTTTATGAAGTATGAATCATCAAGTGTTAACTTTGCTTTCTCATTTCAGCGCTTCCCCCTCCTTCTAGGAATCCCAGCAACAAGCAAACTCTGGAGAGGCTTATGGCTGTACCGATTGAAGAGCGGGACGCGAAATTTTTGTTGAAAGACGAATTTCTTCATCAGTTCGGACTTCTTCATTCTTCTCGCTCTACTCAGCCTCACGAAGTTCCCAACTCTCCTTCGAAGGCAGCAAATGCCCCACTTTCTGTTGAAGACCCCACACCGAAGGAAACTGCCACTGAAACTTCACTGATAAAATGTCCCACACTTACCGATGTTGCGGGCCCGTCCAGCAAACTGGCACTTGCCCCAATTATCGAAGAGGAAGAAAATCCTCGAATCTCTGAAAAGTCAGCCGATATGGAGGCTGAAAAGGAAAGCTCTGCTGGGTACCATGGTGATGACACCTTCGATGGCTTAAGTGATATAATGATAACTTCTCGAGAGCTCTTTAAAGATGACATAACTAAAGTCACTTCTCCTGTAACAGAAGCAACATCTACTTTGCAGCAAACTTTGTCGGCTCAAGAATCAACTCTCATTTCTCAATCTGCTATCACTACCCAACCAAAGAGTGGTTTGTAGTTTGACGCGCGTAGTTCGCACATCACACACACTTAGGATGCTTAGCACTTATATGCACTTAGCCTCCTTAATTTGAAGATTTCTAAGACTTGTCTTTTCTTCAATTTCAGGTTCTACAATGGGGCGAACTGGCTCGTATTATGACTCATTTCAGCGCCATGGAGGCCGTGGATCTTATGACTTCAGGAAATACCTTGGTGACCAGAGAGAGACAGATGAAGAAAGGGCTCGAAGAAAGGCTCAAGAAAGGCTGGATTACGAGCAGTGGCAGAGAAGAAAAGACGGTGAGCGATATGATTCTTCTCACAGAAGTGACGATTCCCATAAGCGAAAGTCTTATGATGACAAGGGGAAGACACATATTGCTGACGAATCGAGCAAGCGATCCAAGCCAAGTGATGCATCTGCAGTTTCTAAGAAGACTGATGCTCCAATCTCTCCTGATATTCCGGCCGGCTCTCCTTCTTTAAAGAAATCCGATATCCAAGCGATCATCAGTAGGCCCCATTATCAGGTTAAAGACGGCCCTCCAACGCTTCAAAGCCGGTTTCCGAACTAGTGCTTAAAAGGAGTGCGTTTTGACCTGGATTTGGTCCCAATCGATAAGCAAGACATGCTTAAAAGTCTTGATGCAGTTAGGCTTAACATTGAGAGGATGTCGCAATGGCAGAAACTCGTCGATGAACTCCAAAGAGTTAATCATGCGAACCTTGAAGCCATGCTGACCAAGGAAAACGACAAGACGGAATGGGACAAAATCTGCAAACAGCATGACGCCGAGATGACGAGTATTGCTGATGATAATGCGAGACTTGAGTCCGAGGTTAAAAAACTCAAGGAAGATCTCGCCGCTTCTTCTGCTTCACAAACTCAAAAAGAAGAAGTGTTTTAGAAACAAGTGCAGGATGCGCACGCTGCTCAGAGGGATGCTGAGATGAAATTTGCAGCTGAGCAGTTCGTTGTTGAAGAATACCGCAAAAACAACACTCAGTTGCGGGAAACAGTTAACTCCCAGAACGTGGAGATTGAATTGCTAAAGGCCTGACTTGCTAACGCTGAGAAAGAGCGTGATGAGGCTGTTGCTGGTCGAGCTGCGGCTGTCGCCGAAAAAGAGGCAGCCGAGCAATCGCATGAGACAACAAAAGCTAGCATCAGCTCCACCTTATTTGACTTTTATCTGCACAGCGTTCTGGGTCATGGGAGCCTCTCTTTTCTGGGTCCTGACTATGAGGTTACCTTGGCCGAAGTATGGGAAGCAGCAGTTGACATGCTTGGCGGGGCCAGCTATGATGAGGCGGAACTTGAGGCACGCTACCTTGACAAAGAAGCTCGTGCTGCTCTTGCCAAGGGAAAAGAGCAACTTGCTAAAGCCAGAGCTGGAATAGTGGCAGAAGAACATCTAGAGAAGAAAATATCTTTAACTGCTCCTGTCCACACTTCGACTTCAACTGACGTCGATATCGTTGGTTCCAGCTCTCACTTTTCTTCTCCTACAAAAACTGTCGAGGCCAAGCCCGTCACAACCGAATCTCCCCTTACTCATATCGAGGAGCAGAGCCAAGAAGACACTATGGCTGATAAATTTGAAATTGTCTTGTCAAAACCGACTTCTCCAGGTAATTTTGGCATCGATCCGAGTTCAGTGAATCATTTATTTGATTTAAACGAGTTTGATGACCTTCTTACTTATTACTTAAACTTTGGTGAACCGATACCTTTTCTTTTCTCGAAGGAT
The DNA here is from genome assembly GCA_030737815.1 of Allium fistulosum. Classification (NCBI taxonomy): domain Eukaryota; kingdom Viridiplantae; phylum Streptophyta; class Magnoliopsida; order Asparagales; family Amaryllidaceae; genus Allium; species Allium fistulosum. The sequence goes on along the minus strand of CM060907.1, from coordinate 411,594,228 downwards.
ACCAATTTTAACTTCTTTTCTTCTACAGCGGAGGTACCGAATACTGCACAAACTTCCACTCCTTTAATTGTCATTCCTCCATCTTCGCAAATTACTCCTCCTTCTACTTCCCAACCGGGATCACAGGCAGAGAAAATTGAAGCTCTTCAAGACCTGGATGATCCGGCCGCTTCGCAGGAGTAGAAGGCGGAGGATCTTGATGACATCGAGAAGACCCCGGAGCGGTCTCTAAATGATGACACGAAGCTTTCGACATTGCTTGCTACTCCGGGGAGTGAATCTTCTTCGAAGAGGAAGGGGAAGCGTGCCATAAGGAAGAAGAAGAATATTTCCGCTGGAGAGGAAGCAGAAGTTGATCCAGCCATGCCTCTTTCTCCTTCTGCCCCGACCCGTTCACAACGGCTTCAGAAACTAATCATTAGGCCGAGTAAAGGCTCCAAAGGTGGCGGGAAGAAGGAATAGCAAGCTGGATCTTCTACTTCTTATTTTTGCTTTTTTCATGTATCGACCGGAGATTGTGCGGGCACCGGTCCCCGCTTCTTTTTTGCGATCTGTACAATGTAAAATGTTTTCATAGTATTGAATAAAATAGCTATTTTACTTGTACAAATTCTTGTGTATGTGAGAATGCATTTGTTTCTCATTTTAGTGTAGAATAAACAATTCTTCTTACTTGTACAAACGTTTTGGTCTGTGTTTGAGAATGCATTTATTCCACATCTATTTTTCATGATATTGCAATGAACTTGCGGTATGTTGCTTGCATATTCCTTTTATTAATGTAATTGAATTGTATAGTGTTGCCCCCATACCACAAGTGCATTGCAACATTTCTAACTTTCACAAGACTGATAATCTTATTTCAGAGAATAACTATTCCACTTTTAAGGGAAGAATTATTCTGCTTTTAATAGATCATATCTCGTTATTTTTTGGAGAAAATTTTATTTTCTCTTTCTTTCTGAAGAACACTTCAATTTTCGGGGATGATCACTTTCATTTGTCAAAAAAGAAAGTAGACTTCCCTATGCAGTGAAATGAACTTTTCTGAAAAAAATTTGTAGCACTTTAACTTTTTTAGGAGGAACTTTTTGACATGAACAAGTTATCCTTCCTTTGAGAGTTGAACTGTGCTTCCGGAGAAGGCTTTTTATTTGAGTATTCTATTTTGGGACATGCCTCCGAAGAGGGCTCCTCTTAAAGAGTTGTGCCTCCGAAGAGGGCTTGTGCCTCCGAAGAGGGCTTGTGGTGCCTCGGGAGAGGGCTTTTGCCTCCGAAGAGGTCATGTGCCTCCGAAGAGGGCTTGTGGTGCCTTGGGAAAGGGCTTTTGCCTCCGAAGAGGTCATGTGCCTCCGAAGAGGGCTTGTGCCTCCGAAGAGGGCTTTTTGATTGCCTGGAAGTTACTTTCTCATGGTTGAATGGATCCACGGGGCGGACGCAAGTTGCTTGATTGGATGTTCGTTTGCACAAACGATCACAATCAATTATCAAGGGCCCTGTTCCTTCAGCTTGGGAAGGTGCCCCTCCGGTGGTTCCACCAATCTTTTTTGATTGAGAGAAGTACTTTCATTTTTTGGCGTGCCTCGTTAGAGGGCTTTGTTGACCTTTGGGAAGGAGCGTTGGTTGGTTGGTGTGCCAGGAAGGTTGCGTCTCAGGGGCGAGTAGATCCACGGGATGAACGCAAGCTGCCTGATCGGATGCATCACGATTAGTTAGCATGGGCCCTGTTCCTTCTGCTTGGGAAGGTGTCCCTTCGGTGGTTCTTACCGGCCCTTTTATTGAGAGGCATACCTCCTTTTGGCTGCTTCTTTGTTTGCTTGGCAATGTTCTCTCATCATCTGCTCATTAGCGATCTTTTATTATCGTTTCCAAGCACATCTTCTTTCCTTTTTCAAGTAAATTGCCTCATCCAAAGAAGTGGACTTCACTGTTGAACGACTTCACGGGACAAACGCAAGTTATCTAGTTGGATGTCTGTTCATATCGACAATCTCAACCAGTTAACAAAGGTTTGCCGCAGTGGAGTCGCCAACTTTTTATTTGAAGTTCTCCTTGTATAGGATTTGAATTTGGATTTTTTTGTCGCTTGGTATTTGCGTAATAGGTGGTTTATAGAGGTCGCTTGGCTTTGTGACGAGCAAGCCTTGTTTTAAAGTCCTGCAATTTTGAATCGGCATTTTAGCAATACATTTAAAGTATTTACATATCGAAATAAAACAGGCATTATGAAATAGTAAAGAACACAAGATTTATAGTGGTTCGGCAAAGAATCGGGCCTACATCCACTTTATAGCTTTCATTCATTTACACTGATTTACAATGTTTTACAATACAACTGATACATTCATCACTATTTTACAATTTTGAGCAAAGCTTTTTTCAAGTATAATAAGGACATAAGTGGTTGCTGTTCCAGGCCCTTGGAATTGGATCTCCTTCAACAGTTATGAGTTTGAAAGTGCCATCAAGAAGTTTACTGCCAATGGCATATGGTCCTTCCCAGTTTGGTCCAAACACACCAGTTGCCGTCAGGATCCTTTTCAAAACTAAGTCTCCGACCTCAAAGCTGCGTTGGCGAACTTTAGAGTTGAAGTGCCTGGCTATCCTTTGCTGATAAGCTGAAACTCTGAGCCTAGCTTCTTCTCTTTTTTCATCAAGAAAATCAAGTGCTTCAAGTTCCAGCTTTTCGTTTTCAGCTTCGTTGAAATGAACTCTTCTATGTGAAGGAACTTCTACTTCCACTGGAATCATTGTTTCTGATCCGTATGCTAGTGAAAATGGAGTGTGCCCAGTCGCAGTTTTGTGAGTAGTTCTGTACGCCCATAGTGCTAATGGAAGCTTATCAACCCAACCACCTTTTGCTTTTTCGAGTTGCTTTTTGATGGTTGACTTGATGATTTTGTTCACTGCTTCCACTTGCCCGTTTGCCTGCGGATGGGTCACTGATGAGAAGCTTTTCCGAATTCTGAATCGTTTGCAAAAATCTTGGAATTCTTCACTTTCAAACTGAGTACCGTTGTCTGTGATTATCTTCTGTGGCAAACCATATCTGCAAATGATATTTTTCGTTACAAAATTTATCATCTTTTTAGAAGTGATGGTGGCCAAAGGTTCAGCTTCAGCCCATTTGGTGAAATAATCAACGGCAACAATAGCATATTTGATTCCGAATTTAGCGATCGGTAAAGGTCCAATCAAGTCTATCCCCCAAATGGCGAATGGCCATGGGCTGACAATTTGTGTGAGTTCGATGGAAGGTGCTTTTGGGATTTTTGCAAATCTTTGACATTTGTCGCACTTTCTGGAGTAAATAGCAGCGTCTCGATTAATATCCGGCCAGAAATACCCATATCGGAGGACTTTCTTGGCTAGAGTTTGACCGGCTGAATGATCTCCACATTCTCCTCCGTGTATCTTGGCTAGAATTGTCTTGGCTTCTTCCTTAGTTACACATCGGAGCAGTGACATTGAAAATCCCCGTCTGTATAATCGGCCATCTTGAATTATATATCTTAACGCTTTCCTCAATAGTTTTCGACGTTCCTTAGAACTTTCTGGCAGGGAACCATTGAGTAGGGATTCTTTGATTGGAGTCATCCATGATTCATGCTCTTGAGACGTAGCTATAATCCAACCAACATCCATTTCATCAATGCTTGGAGCTGACAGAACTTCTACAGGAACTAATCCCAGTAATTGAGCTTCTCCAGAACTTGAGTACTTCACAAGAGAATCCGCTTTCATGTTTTCTACCCGAGGAATATGACTTATCGTATAATGATCGAAATCTTCGAGAAGTTCACATGCCTTTGATAAGTATGCGGGTAGATTTCCACCTTTAGCCTGAAACTCTTTCTTTACCTGGCAAACAATAAGTTGAGAATCGCTGAAGATTTGTAACACTTTGATGTTTAGCTCCTTGGCAATTTTCAAACCAACAATAAGAGCCTCATACTCTGCTTCATTGTTCGTTGAAGGAAATTCCAGTCTCAATGCATAACCCAACGATCGTCCTTCGGGGGTTTCGAGCACAACCCCTTCCCCAGAACAGTAATCATTTCTCGATCCATCAACATACAACTTCCACTGGATTGGAATGCCATCAGTTGTTTCATTCTCGCTATCACCTTTGTCAGTAGATTCTGCGATGAAATCTGCTAAAGCTTGTCCGTTGATTGCTCTCCGGGGATGGTAAGTGATATCATACTGGCTGAGTTCAATGTTCCATTTCAAAAGACGGCCCGAAGTTTCAGGACGAAACAGGACTTGCTTTAGAGGTTGATCAGTAAGAACCTTGATAGGATGAGCTTGAAAGTATGGTCTCAATTTCCTGGAGGCAATTAGCAAGCAATAGGCGAGCTTTTCTATCTTCGAATAATTCATCTCTGCCCCAGTGAACCGTTTACTGATGTAATAGACTGGACGCTGTACTTTTATATCTTCCCGTACAAGTGCTGCACTGAGGACGTGAGATGAAATTGCTAAATAGATGAAAAGGTCTTCACCTTCAGCAGTCTTGGAAAGAACCGGAGGTGTTTCCATATGACGAATTAGTTCATCGAAAGCATTCTGGCATTCGGGAGTCCATTCAAAAATTTTCTTTCCTTTCTTTAGAGCGTCAAAGAAGGGAATGTATTTGTCTATGGCCTTGGAAATGAAACGACTCAGAGCAGCGACTTTTCCATTGAGACTTTGCATTTCTTTCTTTGTTTTAGGGGCTTTGACCTCCCTTAGAGCTGTGAATTGAGTAGGATTGGCTTCAATGCCCCTGGCGCTCACGATGAAACCCAAGAATTTCTCGGACTCTACTCCGAACGAACATTATAATGGATTGAGCTTCATTCCGTACTTTCGAAGAATTGCAAACATTTCCTCCAAGTGACCCATGTGATCTACAGCTTTCTTTGACTTTACCAACATATCGTCGACATAAACTTCCATGGTTCTACCAATCTGAGGCTTGAACATTGCATTGACGAGCCTTTGGTAGGTTGCCCCAGCATTCTTCAATCCGAAAGGCATAACTTTGTAGCAGTAGAGACCCACATCTGTGATAAAGCTTGTATCTTCCTGATCCGGCTCATGCATCATAATCTGATTGTATCCGGAGTAAGCATACATAAATGATAACAACTCATGCCCAGCCGTTCCATCCACCAATTGATCGATTCTGGGCAGTGGGAAGCAATCTTTGGGGCAAGCTTTGTTTAGATCCGAAAAATCGATTCATACCCTCCACTTCCCATTTGCCTTCTTAACCAGTACCGGATTTGAAACCCAATTTGGATAAGTGGAGTTTCTGATGAAGCCGTTTTCCATGAGTCGATCGACTTCTTCCTTTAGTGCTGTCGACCTTTCTGGGCCTTGAGTTCTTCTTTTCTGTTTCACTGGCGTGAATTTGGGATCAATGTTCAGAGTATGTACAGCAATTTCCGGGAAGATCCCACACATATCAGCATGACACCAGGCGAACACATCCAGATTGGCTTTTAAGAATGATATCAGCGTGTTTTGAACTGTTATGCTTAGCTGTGAACCCACATTGAGTACTTTGTTTGGGTCTTTTGAATCAACAAATATTGGTACCGTTACTTCCACAGGTACCACTCTATCTCCCCTGTACTGGCTTTTCTGGGGTCCATTTCTTTCCTTACATTGCTGTGTTCGCCAGTACAGGGCCACTCCGTAGCTGCTACAAGGTTGGTTCTTTGATGCGGAGCGGAGCAGCCGCATCTTTTCCCATCTCTCTTTTTCTGGCCTCACGGAGCTCTACAAGATAACATTCTCGCCCCGCGTTCTGATCTCCCTTAATGACAGCAACCCCATCATCAGTGGGAAATTTCATTGTTAAGCACCACGGAGCGAGGACGGCCCTGAAAGCAGCAAGAGTAGGCCGACCCAAGAAAGCATTATAGGCGGAGAATCCATCAACAATTACAAAGGTTTGCTTTCAAACCAACTTCTTATGTCCTTCGCCCATTTCAACAAACAAGTCCACCGTTTCAATTGGCTGTTTCAGCTCTCCTATAAATCCGGCAATTTTGTGTGAAGAGGCTTGTACTTCTGTCATTGGAATTTTCATTTGGTCAAATGTCTTTTTAAAGAGTATGTTGCACGAAGCACCACTATCAACCAGAACTCTTCTGACAATAGCCGGCCCAATACCGACAGAGACAACCAAAGGGTCCTCAGTAGGAGCTTCCATATCAATAGAATCCCTGGTTCTGAACATAATATCATCATGAAAAGTCTTTTGCTGCTTTAGAGGTGCAGCATCTTCCAAGATCAAGACACTTTCTTCAATTGGAGCATACTTCAAAGCTCTAGCATACCTTTCCATCTCACCCCAACTCCTGCCAGCTGGATGAGGTCCTCCTGTGATCACATTGATAACAGGTCTTTCTTTTTCAGCAGGCCTCTCTCCTGAACCAGACGAATGAGCTGGGGGTAGTTGCCCCTGGTTAGATGAAGACGGGTCTTTTCTATTTCTTTTCACATACTGCTACAACTTATTCTCTCTCAACAATTCTTCAATTAGGCTTTTCAAGTGGCGGCATTCGTTGATATCGTGGCCTGGTTGATTATGAAATTTGCAAAATCTTCCGCTTTGAACAGCACTTTTCCCAACTTTTACTGCTGATGGTTTTGGAAAATCAACAGCATCCTTAGTGGCGATGAAAATATTCTCCGGGGTATCAGTCAGAGGAGTAAAATCCGAAGGTTTGAGGAAGCGGGGCTTTTTGAGATCTTTCTGCTTCTTTCCACCATTACTTTCCCTCTTCTGATTTGCAGGTTCTTTCTTGTTCTGAACTGTAGCATTATTTTCCACCACTGTTGTCACAACTTTAGCTGACGCGGAGAGATTCTCTAAGCACATGAACTCATCAGCCTTTTTGTAGAATTTTTTGAGCGAGTTTGGTTCTTTCATTTTTAACCATTTTCCAAACTCGCTAGACTTGTCAATAGCCCGCATTAAGTAGGTTAAGATCATTCGCGGTTCCGCGTTATCAACTTCTGCTAGGGCTAAATTAAAGCGATTCAAGAAGGATTTAATGGGCTCTCCAGGATTATGTTCAAGACTTGAGAGAGACATTATATCCTTTGCTCTTGAAATGTATAATCTGAATTGTTCCTTGAATTTTCGGGTTAGATCGGAAAATTGGTCAACAGATCGCACAGGAAGCTTGGTGAACCAAAGTAACGCCACTCCTTCTAAGTATACCGGGAAATACCGGCATTTAATCTCGTCAGTTGCTCTGGCACCAGTCATGTGCCAATCATATTTGTATAGGAATTGATTTGGATCACTCGTTCCTCGATAAGAAGGAATGGTGGGAGGAACGAATTTTCTCGGAAACTCAGCTTTTAAGATCCTTTCAGTGAATGGAGTTTTACTCGGAGCGAATCCCCAATCATTCTCATCTTCGTTTCTTTGCATGCTTTCCTTCATTATTTTCCGAACCATGCTAGAGAGATATTCCTCATTGTTTAGAGATTTCGCGGAATAGACCTCGGCCATCTTTTCGGAGGTTTGTCCAGGTAAATGCTCACGGAGAACCGATGATGGCCTGGATCCTTCAGCCTGGAGGGGTGCCCCTTCAACAGCACCCGATCCCCCTTGAGGAATATTTCTCCCTTCGGAATTGGGAGCAGCATTAGCAAAGTTTTCCTCATTACTTACTGGTCTTTGATTAGCCCCAAGTAGAGCATTCAGCTTTTCCATCATCAGATTATTCTGAGTTTCAATCTGCTGGTACAGTCCGGATACAGCAGCATCTAACTCTTGTCGCGTCACACCGACGCTTGGAGCTGCCTGATTTGGAGAAAGAGAAGTGGCAGTATTGTCGCGGTCATCATCAGTTCTGACAGACTTTCGTTTCCTTCCAGGAGCCATTATGTCTGATAGACTTCTGGTTTTGTAGGAAATTCTTTCAACAAACTTCCGTGAAGCAATGGTGAGTGGTAGCCTGAGTTGGGTTCTCAGTGAAAGCACCAAAATGTTAACGTTGAAAAGTGAACGCTAACACCCGGTGTGTGTTGTAGAATCGTGAAAGCACCACCCGTGTGATGGGAACAAAAAGTAAGCAGTAAAGTAGCGAAAAAGCGGTAAAAGACAGCAGTTTATAGTGGTTTGGCTTGAAATCGTGCCTACGTCCACTTTGAATCTCTTTATTATTGAATCTGGTTACAAGACGATACAATCCACTTATGACAACAATACAATTTGATCTTAAAGACAAACTCGACTACTAGCTCAAACTCCGATGATGGAACTTGATGAATCCGTGTAGAATGCAATAAATTCCTCTCGAAGCTTGTTGTAGTGTCACGAATGTATGAAGATCTTCAATTGTCGAGTGAGTTGAGAGTTCGGCAGAGTAACGACGCTTTTAGAAATGATCCGCCAAAAGTCCCTTTCATGTTGGAAGTGGTGGTCTATTTATAGGAGTCAAATTCAGAATAGTGGTTTCTGCCAAGTCATGAGTCGTGGCCGACTCAAGATGAGTCGTAGCCGACTTAGGATGTGTCGTGGCTTGTGGTTGACTTAAAGCAACTTGTGGGCGACTTACTGAGTTCAGTTTGTGGCTTGGCCGAAGTCAAGTCTTAGGTCGTGATTGACTTATAATGAATCATAAGTCGTGGCCGACTTATCAGATGAAAGTAGCACTGGTGCAGGCATTGGGTTTTAACCCGGTAGCTTTTAGGTCGTGGACGACTTAAGCTAAGTCGTGAGTTCCTTAAGTCGTAAGTCCTTTGAGTCATCAACTCCCATGGGTCGGTAATTTCTTTAAGTCGTGGACCTTCTTAACACCTTAGGTCGGAACTTCCCTTGAGTCGTTTGTCCTTAAGTTGTTAAGTCGTAAAGTATTCTGAGTTGTTAGCTCGCACAATCCTTAACTCGCTGAGTCGTCCAGGCCTTAAGTCGTTGATTCGTATTATCCACTTAAGTCGTGCAATACTTGAGTCGTTGATACCCTAACCCGTTAACTCGTTCACATGTTAACTCGTTAAGTCGTCTGGACCATGAGTCGTAGGTCGTTCAGTATCCCGAGTTGTTAGGTCATACACTTCTTGAGTCGTATACTCCTTGAGTCGTATACTTCTTGAGTCGTATACTTCTTGAGTCGTATACAATTAAGGGTTAACAAGAAGAAACCCTCCTATACCACCAAGCCTTTAGTATGATCATAAAATCTGATTCGTGTATTTCACAGTGGAAGGTCAAAACATCATTTATTGGGTAAAAACGAATGTTGCGCAAAACATCATTATAAAAACCCTAAACATTAGTATAGGGATTTGATTAGTTATATATATTTTAAATCCCATATACTATATAAAAAATTTCCTTTCGGAAACCATTTATTATAAGAACGGTGTTATTATCCATGCATGCCTTACCTTCTCGAATGCGTCTATTATAATAATAAATATTAAAATCTGTATTTTCGATTCATATCACATTTTAAAACATTTTTCAAATGTAATAAATTCCATTTGGAATTATTATTTTCAATACTTTATTTTAAAAAGACAAATTACTTTTCAAAAGCCATTAACTTCATAAAAAACATTACTTTCAAAACTTTCCTTTACAAAATCCATATTTAAATCTTAACATAAATCATTTCTATATTTCTAAAACTATGTTTATAAATCTCTTTTCGATTTTACAAAACTTCTATTCATAAAATCTCTTTATTTATACAATTCTATTTATAAATCATTCTTTATAAAAACTCATGTGCTATCAAAATCCACTTACAAATCCATGTTTACTTAAATCTAATTTATTTATAAAATCCATTTATAAATCCATTTACCAAATAAACTTCAAATCTATTTACAAAACATTTATAAATTCTGATTATAAACTCATTTCTTTATAAAATATAACTTTTATAAATCCTTTATATAAACTATTCAAAATTCTCAATTTAAAGTATTTGTCAAACCATATTTTTATAACATCAAAACCCATACTTTTTATATATTAAAAATAAATCCATTCCTTTTAATAATTTAATTTTTTTAAAACATATATACTTCTAAAATCACTTTGAAATCTTTCCAATTTAAAATCACTATTTTATAGTATTTCAAAATACTAAAGTGCTACCATAACACTAAATAATCAAAACAACCAATGTCATCAAATATGGCATCCAAACACATCATATATCAACATATATGAAAATAAAATCAATAGTGTGAGGAACCTTTTGGATTCCTCCAAACTATCCCCCGCATCAAATACAACATATAATCAAATAATATAAAAATCAACCGCTTGGAGGCGTGATTCGTATACAAAGGGTCATCCGCTCTTAAAGAGGAACGAAATAGGGCCCTATCCGCTCTAATAAGCGAGAATATACCCAAACCAAGTAATAAATATAGTATATTATCCATACAAGCAACAATCAACAGAAATAAGATTATTTCCATTTATATAAAAATATAAGTGGGACAAAGAGGTGAGTTTACTCACAAAAATTCCAGAAATCACCAAAGCGCTCTGGTTTGAATTAAAATTGAACGGTTCTTCCATTTAACCCAAAAATCCTACTGGTGCCAAATTCATCCAATACAACTCCATAGCGTAGTACTCGTTGATACGAACGCAATGCAACTTGTCGCGCTCGATTTGTCCCTCGTACGAGAAAGTTACGAATTAACGAACATTTGAAATAATTAAGTTTATAATTAACTAAATAATCAAAAGTTTTAAACATTAACCTATCTTCCTTCCGTACGACCTCTCCCCTATTCATGAACGAAACCCAGGCCGTGTGCTTTCTTTCTCTATTTCGAAATCGATCGTCGACCATCCATCGCTTCGCCTGCCCCAGCGCTCTTCACTGCCACTCTCTTCTACTCACCTCGTTCCTTGCCATTTGTGCGTGCTATGCGAACCCAAAATGATGCAAGTTACTCCTCCTTTAAAAGGCAATCGCCACCACCGTCTTCATTCATATGACGATCTACGACCATATATCGACTCCCCTCACCGAACTCTTCAAATTTCATGTTGGACGTTTAGCCTAAAAATGCTTAGATCGACTAGAGAAATATGCACCGTTGATTTCTAGGGTTTTAATGGTGGCTGAAAATAGATTTTGGGTTAGGGTTTGCAAATTAAAGGGATGGATGTCCTTATATAGATAATTTTCACGGCACTATTCATCCGTGAAAATTTCAAACTCCAATCGAAGCGTGCCGCCTGGCATTCTATATGTTGTACCCATATTCCGAACACAATGGAATATATATCGGGTGCTAATTCCATCATATTCAAAAGTTAGCTTTTCAAAATCAAATTGTATAAATTTAAATTCATTTACTTAATGTCCATACGTTTCGAACTTGCACGACCAAACAATACGTCCGATCACCACAAAATTCGACAGCATATAACTATTCACTATTACGGATTCAACGAAATTGCCTTCATCAAAATCCGAGACAGTGGCCCAAAAATCTATTTTTACACGTTAACTAAAACTGGTTACTTCCAAAATTAGTTTAATCACTATAAATCAAAATTTAAAGTTTACTATCTCCATTCAAATTTAAATAGAATTTAAATCAACATTAGAAATCTTTTTCATTCACATTAAATTCAAGATTCAATTATTTGAACAATTCCAATTATTAAATTAAACAATTTAATTATCAATTAAATATTCCAATTTAGACGACTGAAATTTCTTGTCGTTACAGCCATAAATGGATACAGGAATTTATGAAGAAGAGAATGGAAATGAAAACGTCTTAGGAATTGTAGAAAGAGAAGATAAGTGTAAGGGTAGGGGCATTTATACTAACCAATTTTGCAAACTACCAAAAATACCCTTAACCAATGAGATGTTGCCACTTGTCCCTCCATCGTCTCATGTTGCGCACGTTGGATAAGGCACCCCTTACCTCCAAATCATGCTAGCCATGTTGTGTGCAGTTGTGATGACTTTAAGGTATGACTTAACATGATAACTTCCTCGTTTTATTTTACTTTCTTTTAAACATTTTTCATAATTAGTCGCATCACTTCTTATATGTATATAAATATAAGTTAACGTATATAAGTGTGTTTTTCAATACTAATCCTAACATCTATATGTGTGTACATGGGGCACAAACATTCATTACGTTTCCGATGACTTTCGGGTGTTAAAAAGTCGAATTTTCGAAAAACGTTCTTCGGTCACATTTTCTATTTATATTTGAACTATCTATATTGGTAAAAAAAATTAAAAAATATTTTATCATCATTGTAAAATATTGAAAATAGGTAAATTTTCTAACAAAAATCCACTTATTGATTAAATAAAATGTATTTGAATAGCCAATTTCAAAGTGGCAAAATCCTAGGTTGTTACAAATCTATTTTACCATCATTTTTTATTATTTAAAAGAGTTATATTTTAATTATAAAACCAATTATTTGAATATTTAAACTTTATTAAATATTCGCAAATCAGGGCGGTAAAATTCTGGGTCGTTACAAATTATTTCTTTCCGCTATATGATTATGATGATGTAGTTGACCTAAAAAGGACAAGTCAGAATATATAGTTGCAAATTTGTTAGTCGTAGTGCTTTTGTTTAACTCTAATAGCACCATGTAAGGAGTAACCTTTTGTACTTTATCATGTTGTATCATATGTAACCATTCCGTTGTGAGGTTTTTTTTATTCTGCCTTGTTCTATACTTTATTTTACCCCACGATGATTCATCTCTCCGATGTTTGGGCAACTGCACACGAACATCGAGGAGGTTTTAAGTGTCGTTCCTTGGGGTCAGAAAGGTGGGTTGTTACAATATGGATGGTTGTGTCATGTAGTAGTTATGTGGTACTTTAAAAGTTATAAGCCTATGGTCGATATATTCTCTCGTACTATGTTGATGGGTTGTATGCTCGAGAATAGGATAAGGTATGATATTTTTTGTACTAAGATGATGGTCTGTTCTTTGGGGAAATTTTGATGGTGCAAATCTTTTAGAGGGAAACAGTGTAGCAACTCACAAATTCTATGCAATCAATATTAAATCAATTAAGATGGATTTTTGATTAAAGGTTTTATTTGGTATTGTATTCATAGCATCAATCTTCTTGAGATAATCGATTAAACTATGACTTTGTTATAGTTGGAGTTATGGTTTAGTACATATTGATTTAAAATATACACCTCCAATTAATAGATTTTACTTGAATAAGAGAGGCCATGAGTTTAACAACAAATTTTTTGACATCCATTTGAAAACTAACGTAAAGATATATATCCATGGAGAGAAATATATGTATCTACCCATGTGTATATGAAGCTACAAGTGATGATGCCTTATGCCGTTGAGTGTCATTCCTAATGGACAAAGTAGAGGATTTTGGCTAGATTAGGTAAATAGTTGCTCAATGACATGTTAGTCTCTACTTGTGCCTTTTGATACCTTAGTTAGCTTATGCTACATGTTTTCAGTTGGAACATTTCTATTTTGTGACACGGTGCCTTTGCAAATTTGTGGAATATTTTAGTTGTATTTGGAATGTTAAATAATGTACTTATGAATGCAAGTTCGGTTTTTTACTGAATATAATGTGATCTTTTTGGTTGACATTATGGGGTATGTCATATGTATCTTATTGTGTATTAACACATGTCATGGTGCTTGTAATAGTGCTAGAAATCTTGCATCAATGTTAGAGTGTGTGGTATCACAAAGTTATGTAGTTGTTGAGGTGCACTTGCCTCACATAACTGTTGTAAAAGTGGTATGACCACTATAATTTGGCTTGGCTATGCAAAAATATAATATTTCATTTTTCTTGTCAAAAAGATATGGTGAAAAGGTGGATTGAAATGTAGAGTGAATATATATACACACACACACATAAACACACACACACACATATGGCTAATCTAATGTAAAAAAATATAAATTTGTTAACTGTGCAAAATGGATATACAATATTATATGATATGATATATAATAAGACAAATATATTCCTTGTACCTTGATTGTTGAGTTTATATATAATTTGTTTGTATTTTAGTTTCATATATTATTGGAAACTAAGCGTTTTTATTAGCAACTAATAGCGCGTTCATAGACATAGTGATAAAATTAATCCTTTTATTTTAGGAAATTAATTTATCGTAGATATTGTAAATCAATCTTCTACATTTAAAAGGTTACTTACGAATAGATTAAAAAGCCATTCATATGCTACCCATTTTATATGGTGATTTTGAATTTCCTCCCTTCTTCTCCTTACCCATTTCGTAACTATGCGAAAAGTAGAAATATATAAATTACGAATATATTCGTTGTAACTTTATTGTTGGATTTGTATTTTTAATTTGTTTGTATATTACTTTCATATATTGCATGAAACTAATTATGTTTATTACGTAATTAATGGCGCATTCATTGACATAGTGATAAATTAATCTTTTCATTTTGGGAGATTAATTTCATGTACACATTGGAATTCTATCCTCTATATTTTAAAGGTAACTTTCTAATAAATTAGAAACATATTGGTATGTTACATTTTTTACATGGTAAATTCAAATTTACTCTGTCCTTCCCCTTAATTAGGTAGTGCACAAAAATAAATTAAGAAGGTTAAGGAGAGAGAAAATCAACTTTTGGAGCCACAACCTATATTCATCTCTCTCTACCTTCTTATCCTTATATATTCACTGTTACTTCGTATCTCTTTGAGAACCTTATCAAAACATCAATTTATTCTAAACCTCCACCTCTTGTCTTACTGTTGCAGAACTAAAAAATTTGATTAAGAAAATGAAAAGGAGTTTTATTTTATGTAAAAAGATATTTTCATTGATATATGTACTAAAAGCCCTGAGATTGTTGGTTCAGTCAATCCAATCTTAGATCTGCAAAAGGAAGTAGTAAATCAATCAAAAGAATATGAGGCTTGGGATTCATTCAATAATGTATACAAATGGATTTTTTTAACTGATTTGGATGGTGATGGAAGAAAAAACGCTACTTTACTTGATAAAAAAATGTTTGGGTTGATCTTCATTAAAGGTGAGTGCTTATGTATCCTTTTTAGATAGTTTGATGTATACTTCTACAAATGAGATTTATTATTTTAAATTAATATATTTTGCGTGAGCAATACTTTAAAGTATATAAATAGATGAAATTTATTATTTGATTTTGTTGGACATGAGATCTATATAGTTCAAAAGAGGTTTTTGTTGGATTTACATTACTGGTTTTTGGTGGGACATGGGTTATACATAAATAGATTTATTCCTTAAGCAAGGCGATATTACATGACCAATGTTTTATAAACTTTGTATATGAGATTTATTGTTGAATGATGATTTCATTGATCTAAAACTGATGTTTATTGCTTAATCTAGTTTAAATATATAAATGGAATTTATTTCTAAAGAATATATTTTATTCTCAACGCTATTTGTCCATTTATGTCATGATAAATGTTGTATGTGTGTGTATGTATAAATGCTAAAAATATATTGATGTTTTATGTATATGTATATGTGTGTATTATGTATATGTGTGTGTTTGTGTTTGTGTTTGTGTATTTGGTTTTATTTATACTAAAAATAAGGCCTTTAGATGAGAACAATATCTATAAATATATTTGTGATTTTAAATAACGATTAAAATAACATTTTATTTTGAGACTGTTGGTGAAAGCATCTTAATAGACCAAAAAGATGGTAGGAAATTATATTTTTAAATGTTAAAATATAAATATTTTCAATGATAGAATAACGGAGTAGTAATTAAAAAGTGGTTTGTACATGTAAAGAACTAGTATATATTAAATAATTTACAATAAAATTACATTCAAATAGGTTATGTTAACTAAGAATGAATTAACAATTTATTTATAACAAGCTTCAAAGGAAATTCAAATAAATGGGATTAATATCTTTTGAAATGGTATTAATAATAACGTAAAATTTAAAAATACAACTTTAACCATCATGGTCATTATTACTGTAATTAAGAGGTAGTAACGATATAGTTGAGAGGATATAATAAACTGTAAAGGAATAACTTATTACAATGAAAATATTGTAATAACACCTATGAACGGTTTGTGACGTAGTTTTTATTGTTATGGACATGCCAATTGGTAGACGGTTACCATTTCCTAGCATTTGAATGGGCAATCACATTTTGTTGATATTTATTTAGATATGGTATATATATGATTCTTGAGTTTTACCAATTATATGTGTCAGTTTTTTGGTATAACAGATAGTTTTTATCATTGATTGATGTGTGACTATAATAATTTTTCTTTGTGCCTTGATGCATATGAAGGTAAAATATACTAAAGATGCTTTTTGCACCAATTGCAAAAGTAAACTCCACCATTTAATCTCCCAGTATAAATAAAACAATGGAGTTTATTTGATGTTTTTCTTCCTTATTGATATGACTCCAAAATAATAAGTCTAATATACATTTCTAATATATCTATCAAGTTAATGAAATAATATTGAAAACAATTCACGTATATTTAACAATTAGTTTGCCTCTATATTTTTCTACCATGCATTAAGCATCAAAATATAGTCAAATTTTCAGATATACTTGGATACAAAATATAGTGCCCCTCAATGTGCATAGTATATTTTTTTATTCTCTTTGATGTTGGCTTGATTTTTAGTGCATGGACTATGTGTTCATTTGAGATATCTATTTTTATTGAGTTAAGAAATTTATGTGTAGAAAATATAAATGGTTAAATATTTATTTAATTGAATATTTATTTTTCCATGCTCTACAAATTTCAGATGATTATAAAAATAGATAGATAATAGTTAAACCAAACATCTCGAACACATAAACACATAATTACCAGCATCACTAAGACACATGTTGGGATGAATAAATAAGGAAGATTAAAGTTATTGAAGAATATGACTAGTTATATTTTAATAATTTAGTAAGCTTGTTGATCCCTTGTTTGTGTGTAGTAAATAGATAATTGTAGCAATCATTTCAACTTCTTGTAACATTTTGTTAGGCAATCACATATTAGCATCCAATGAAGTAATGATGATTTGTTAATAGTTGGAAATGGCATGATAATTGGCTATAAAATAAATAATTTAGCATGGTTACTAATAATATAGACATTATGAATTATATAATAAATTTTACGGGAAAAACAATTTTGTAAGTTTATGACGTGGTAATATATCATTTATAAGTAGTAAAATTGTAATGGTGCATAGATTGTTGTGGATACAGGGTGTAGGGAGGAGATGGATATGTCGACCATACAGAGTGGGTGGAATAGATAGATATGGAGTTGGATATGCAAAAGGAAGTGATTGAAATGGAGTTGGACATCATGAATGAGGTTTTGGAGACGGATTTGATATTGTGTGTGGGATGAGATGGAATATTGGTCTATATGCAGGAGGGAGAGTAGATGAATATGTAGGTGGGTATGCATGAGGAGATGATTGAGATAGATTTGCACATTGTGGAGTTTGAGGTTGTAGAGATGGATGTCGATATAATGATAATTTATTTGGAGATCGAATTTATATAATAGAGGAGGAGGCGATTTATATTGAAGTGGAAATAATGGACCGTTCAATGTTGTAGTCATCCTAACTATGTTTAGGTAATAAACACTTTTCGAGTTTTAGAAATATTTGCAAGTATTTTTCATCTTTATTGCATTTGATCTTGAAAATGATAGAAAATAAAGTGTTCTAGAAGCTTAGATTGATCCATAAAGTGACATACTTGAGTTTCTGATACTCGGCTAAGTGTACCAACACTAAACCACTAGTATAGTGGCAAAGAAAATCTTATATTCCATGATGTAGTAGTGTCCTATAAGGAAAATATGACTTTCACTACCGCTTGATTAGAAGGTTCTCATTGTTTCACTCGGCCGAGTATCAGCCCCTCAAGTAAGTCCCTATAGGAATTTTTATAAGTTTATAGAACTTTGCATTTTCTTTATCATCTCCCAAATCATGTGCAAATGAAGAATAGAAAATATTTAAGTAAGTTTCTGAATATCGAATTACTGTTTGTTACCGGAATGTACTTAGGATGACTCTATCATTGCTCAATCCATCGTATACACCAGCATATACATCGCTGCCTCCTCCACCATATGCATATCCATCTCCGTTTCCATAAAAATTATTACAGTATCAACATCCATCTCCACGGCCTCCTGCTCCACTATGTCCAACTCCATCTCAGCAACTCGTCACACATATCCACCTCCATATCCATCCACTCCCCCTACTTTATATAGTCCAACATCTCCATCTCCTCCCCACACACCATAGCAACAGTCATCTCCACGACCTCGTTCAATAAAATATCAAACTCCATTTCAATCACAACCCTCACCATATCCAACTACCAATCCATCTGATCCACTCCTCCATATAGTCCAACATCTCCATCTCCTCCCCACAGCCATATTCATAACAGTATGTGCAACAATAAACTATTTTTAACATAAAAAAGTAACCCTATAATAGCCTGCAACATGATTTTTTCCTTAAAATTTGTTATATATTTTATACCTTTCTTATTGTGGTTAAACCATGCTAAACTATTTATGTTTTAGCCAATTATCATATGCTTTAACCCAAAATTAATAACTCTTTATAACTTCATTTGATTTAGAAATGTGATTACCTAAAAAGTATTATATGACTACATACAATTGAATTGTTATTGATAATCATTTATTTAGTACACACACTAACAAGGGATAGACAAGTTTATATAAATTGTTAAAATATTACTAAATATATTCTTCACTAATTTTAATACTTATATTTTATTGATCTCAACATGTGTCCTAGTTATTCTTAGAAATTCTATTGGTATGTGTTCGGGACATTTGTTTAAACTACAATCCATCTATATAGATAATCATCGGAAATTTGTTATGTGAGTTCAAAGATATACCCTAGTACCAAAAATCAAGCTAACATAAAAGAAAATAAAGGACATATACTATGTACACAAAGGAATATTACATATGTAACGAAATACAAATACAAAAAAAATAATATACACACATATGTATTAACACACACAAAAAAAATATATATATATATATATATCTGTGTGTGTGTGTGTGTCTATGTGTATTGTATGTGTATGTGTGTATTGTTTGTGTATAAATACACACACACACACATACATGCACATACATATATGTATGAGTGCATGTGTGTATGTATTGCTCAATACCGTTATGAAGTAGATTTAACTGAATCTAATTGATGGGTTATAAATGCACCTATGAGTTGTAGTTAAAATTGTATACTTGGGATATTGTTCTAACTTCGTATGTTAAAATGTTATAAGTAACAAATAGTTTTAACATCTATGATATGCAATTAAAACCGTATTAGTAGTTAGAGTTTTTAAAGCCTTTTATCTCGATTTAAAGATATTCTATGATTATTTCAAAAATCAGTCTAAACTTTTTTTAATTATATGTTAGTATGAGAAAGACAAATCATCGATACTTTATTTATTTAAAAAATTTTAAATGTTTTGAAAACATAAATTTCAAAAAATTTATTCTCATATGTGTAAGCTTTTTAGTACAAAGATTATAATTTTTTGGTCTAACCATGTAAACTCTTTGTTAGTTGGACATTTCTACGACAAAATATTACAGTTTGAATATTAATATTAAGAGAAGCACGAAGATTTAAAATGCATAGTAAATAGCAGCTGGTAATAAAGTGAATAATTAGGCAGGGAACTAATTTATAATTAACTACAAGAGGAGATTTTTAATCCATTAAACATACTCATGAGGACTTGTCATCCATAAAACCTTTTTATATTTATTATTCTAATATATTAATTTGCATACTTTTATATCTTATTAAAAAGATTATGTAGCGACCCGCCTTTTCAACTATCAAAAGTCGACACTAATACGTCAACTGTAGTCACGTACGGAGCATCCAAGTGCCAGAAATGTTGGGGTAAAGAAAGGGAAGACAAAATAGAATCTCACATCGTGATGAGTAATATATGACATACAACAGTGTTTACAAAAGAAAACTGTACCATACATACATCGATCGAAGTAACTAACCGTTCATCGACCTGCACAGTTATAAAAACCTATGCTAACAAATGCTGATAATTATAGACAACCAGTGAAACAGAAATACAATATACGTTAATAAGTCTTGGAGGGATCCAGCTTGTCTCCCAAAGCTCCAAAGCATTCATAACTAAATCTGAAAATATGCTCGGTTTGACCCGAGTATTATAAAAAAATAACGCCCAAATTAGTCTTGCAAACCAGCGAGAGAAACACATCTCATATTAATTTTGATGTTATAAAACTTTTCAAAATAAAAGTATCTCGTAAGACCACGCTGCACATAAACATGGACGAGTTTTTACCTTACGATAACCAAATCATTTATAAGAAATCTTGTAATAATATAATAACGTCTAGGATTTAATAAACATGGAATTATAGCCGAAATTGTTACATTAGTTAAATTCTAGCACTATAGGAATATAATTATGTTCGTAAAGGCATGTATTGGAGAATGAATTCCATACAATGACAAGGCACCGGGGTACGACCTACCATAGTACACCTATGGAAAATGTACCGAATGCCTTGCCTTGAACCTCTACCACATAGAACCGGCTTACCCCTTGTTGGATAGTATTGAATATGCAATCATCTCAGTTACTTTACAACCATTCCCTCAAGAACTTTCATGCACAACCAAATCCATATAAATATATATATCTAGAAGGGTGATGTGACATCCCTCAGTTTTGGACGATTCAAGTCGACAATTAACCACACATTTTTGAGTCAAACAGCCCAAAAGAAGATATTATCAACGGGGTTTTATTATAAAGAAACAAGATGTAGAAGAATAAAAATATAGAACCTTGCAGCGGAATGAAAAAACGTAATAATTACATAAAAAGTTCATGAAGCTATTTAACAATATACAATAATTTCACATTACAATATCATCAAAGTTTTACATTTTACAAATATAACAAAGTAATGCAACAGAATAATATCAATAAATACGGTCTTCAATCTCCATCTTCATCTTCAAGAAATAATATCTTCGAAACACTGAAATACTCAGGCTAACCCGAAAGTAAAGGAAGATAATACACTCAAGTTAGAAAATAATTCATATGCAAATTAAATCAAATAAGATGAAAAATGGAATGCATATAACTACATTTTTAAAGTTTCAAATTTTCAAGAAAAGTTATTACTTCCATATTCAAAATACAACAAATTTTACAATAGATCCATTCTAATAACGTAAAAATTTATAGAAAAATTCAAAATTAAATTTCAGAGTTCAAGAGATTTGATTTATGAAAAATTTTCAAACTTTCAGAATTCAATTATGACAACTTCCCAGGGTTTCAAAATTTAAATTTGAAAACTTTCAAATGAAGTAACGATGGTTTATTTCTCAAAAATTTCTTTTATGGTTCAAAAAGTAAATCTAAACATACTAATTATTTATAGATGGTAGTATAAAAAATCCAAGGGTTTTGTACCTTTATTCAATGTTCAAGTAATCAATATGAAAATTTATATGATTACAATATACTATAGGGTGCTAACAGGAATATATCAAAATAAATGAACAAACACACATTCAACCACAATAGCATCCATCACAACGTACAATCAACGTGCAAATCAATCAATTCAACTAACCAACCAATTCAATAACATGTCAAAATAATTATTAGTTATCACATATTGGTGTTTAACTATCAAGGGTATTCAAATTAAATGTCAATTAAAATTCCCATCCAACAATCAATAATTTTATCACTATATGACTTGGTTTAACTTGCAATAAAATTTAGTATTTCATGAGTGAGTTTGAACACTAACCTTTTGGCTTTCCCTTTTCTAATGAGATTTGGATCTGCTACTATTTTCTCATTTTGTTTTGTTGCTTTGCTATCTTAATTTTTTAGAAAGTTTTGGAAGAGACATAGAAGTTTGTATAGATCTGGATTTGAAGAAAAAGATTTGGAAAGAAGAAGAAGGTTTGAAAAAGAAGAAGAAAATTTAAAGAAGAAGAAGAAGAATTGAAAAAGAAAACGAAGCTTTGAAAATGAAGAAGAAGATTTTAAGAATAAGAATAAAAAAAAGAAAAAAAGAAAAGGAAGCTTTGAAAGAAAAAAAGAAAAGAAGGAGATTTGAAGAAGAAAAGTGAAAAAGAAGGAAGGAGGAAGGTAAAGAGAGGACAAAAAATGAAATGGAAGTTTTGTTTGGAAAAATGAAGCTACAGGAGATGAGATTTGAAGAATGAAATGAGGCTACAGGAATGAAGATGGAAACAAATTAGATGCTAATAAAGTAAATATAAACAAACCAGGAATTGAAATAAAGTAAAAATATGAATAGTTTGAAAAAAAGGGTAGCTATTAAAAGAGGTGAAGTAAAGGAATAAAAATATGAACGAAGTTAAAAATAAATCTTCTGTTTCTAATATGAAGCTTCAGGAGAATAAATTGCCAATTAAAGGAAGCTACAAGAACTAATAATACATAAACAAAATGAACTTCAGAAATGTAGAATATTAAATGCTAATGAGGTGGCATGAATATTTATTTGGATGTTCATATTAAAAACGGGAAAAAACTTCAGGTAAAGTACTTGGAAAGGAGCACTACGAGAAAACCTACCTTTAGTTGCAATTATTGGTAGCGTTTGTATTGTAAGTGCTACAAATATTATATACATATATTTTAATTTTTTCCGGTTTAACTTTAGGGTTTTCGCTTCTTAAACCCTTGTCACGTTTTTTCCTCCCGTTTCCCTCCACCGTTTCATTTTTCCCTCCATCGTTTCATTTTTCCCTCTTTCACCAAAATTTCCCTCTCGCTTAATTCAACCGTCCTCTCGCTCGAACCATCACTGCACTTCGTCATCAGTTCCTTGTCATCAGCTCTCATTCACTTCGTCAATAGGGATCTCCTCCATTTCGTCGAATCTGCTCCCTTCCGCTTTGTTCACAAGGCCCGAATCTACAAATCGAGGTAATAAATGTAAAGAGGATTATTGCTTAGAATATTCATTAGTTTGTTTGCATACTTTGATTCTTAACATATACACCTTCATATATATACAAGTTTTAATATTTATCAGTTTGTTCGCATCAATTTGTTCACAAGTTTTGGCGATCTCCTCCAATTCGTCGAACCTAACATGTATACATATATACACTTTGATTCTTAACATGTACAGCTTCATATATATACTTGAGTTGGAATCTGATTTTTAACGAGTATAGTTTTATATATGGCTCTGAATGTATATGGTGTATTTGTACAAATGTAAATGTATCAAGCTTTTGACTGTTTGCTAAAAACCAAGTGTAACAGTTTTGAATGCCAGGTTTTTTGAAAAATATGAAACCTTTTATATAAACAGGGATGTGTTTAAAAGTTGTGAATGCTTTCCCAATTTTCGATCCGTTGGGTTAGATATATGGTTTCTGAAGCATTAAGATTTTATGTTCATACGAATATTGAGTAAATGATTTCTTTGTCATGGCTTGGTGTTGCTAGGACTGTATATTAGGTTTTGAATACATATGGATTTTGGGTATTTCTATTTTCAAATAAGGCATCGCTATAATTAAAGCTCTTAAGATGTTATACACACATAACAGTTTCATAGTAATCAATGCTGAATGTTGGTTGTAAAGGCATTTTGGATATTTTGACTAAGGCAAAAAAACTTTGAACTTATTGGACTCCAATATGCATAGCTTTGTGTGCATGAGGGTTCATAAAAGAATATCTTTATTTTTGCATAAGTTTTGAGTAAGTGCAAACTTTAAAATACAAGTTTGGTATGTGCAGTCTTGTGTGCATTAAGGTTTCAAGTTTTACAAAATTTGAACATATGACAAATTTTAAAGGTGCTGAATTGCAAATAGGCAGTGATGTTAGATTCTATAATGCATTATTTTAGTGATTTTTGTAGAAATAGTTTTATAAAATCCCAAAGATTTAAGGCTTGCACCAATTCTATTTCAATCAAAATATCGAACCCTTGCGGCAATAATAATAGTAAATGCTTGCACCAATTCTATTTCAATCAATATTTCAAACTCTTGTTTCAATGCATTATTTTGACTACATTTTTATTTATACTAAAAGTAAATGTATTAGTAATATTTTGTTGCACATGAGTATTCTTCTTTCAATTATGCACTTGCATCCAAAGTTCCAATGAGATTTCAACTAAATATTTAAGGTATAGGTTAGTCAAAATAAGAATCCCAATGTGTATCTAGGTGTAGATGTACCATGTATATAGAACATCACAACCGTTAATCAGTTGTAAATACATAAATTGGATTGATTTAATATATGTTTGAAATACTTATAACATGGAAATTATAATAATAATAAATGAACCAGATGCAAGTAAATCACTTGTAAATAACTATACCGGTACATAGAAAATATTTTGTAAATCAAATGCTGGTGGTGACATAGACCATGTGGTCCATGCTTGACTACCGCAAGTTTTCTCAAAGGAAAGCAACATACAAGTTTGCATATGATTGAGATTTATGTAGCAGGTAGTTTTTCGAGCACTCCTATTATATTGACCAAGATTATACAACTTTCATTTTGACAGCATGAATTAGATCCAAAGTAAACTAACTATGAACTATTATATGATAGTATGAATAGTATTAGTATAGTTATTTATGTAGAAGGTAGGTTTTTATTCTTTAACTATAATATTATGTAGCATGTAGTTTTATGAAATAAGCTATTTCAATATTATATGGAGGCATGAATTTTAATTGCTAATTTTGACAATGTGAATAGTATAGTTAGTTATTCAACCACACATAAATTCACATTGTATAATCTTTGCATAAATTTGTACTGTTAGTTTCAGTACTTACTTTAAAATTAAAACTAGATCCAAACAATGGACTATGCACTTATGCACCATATTGGCTGATGTTTAACTTGCAAATATAAACAAAATTAAAGAAAAAGACAATATAAGGTGATGCTACAAATATATAAATGACATGTAGGTTGATAATAATAGTGATAATATACCTACTAATTTAGATCTTGACATAGTCAACAAGCATACCAGAACATTAACTTGAAATATTGCCTTGGTTATTTTGAGTTGGCAAAAATATTGTTTACTTGATCATGAAGTTGGCTATTACTTTCTAATGGTGATATCAGAAAGTTTGAATATGCCAATGTTTGTTTACTATTATTACAAAATTTTAATGGTGATATAAGAATGGCCTATGTACCGATTCCCACATCTGGAAGGATTATTTGAGATGTTCCGAGTAAAAATCAAATTGGTTCAATTTTGAGTGGTCGAAAATAGACGGTCGGTAAATTATTTGGGTGTGCCTTTATCTCCTGACTATATTCATGCTTCAGAGTTCACAAGCAAACTGAATAATGTTTTTTTAAAGTTTGAAGGGTGGTATAGTGGGCTTTTATCAACAGTAGGAAGAGCCGAGTTGATACAAAGTACAATAACACCTATAGTGTTGTATTGTTTGTTAATTTATCATCTGCATACTTTAGTGTTGGATTGAATAGAAAAAATGTGATTTGACTTTTTTGTGTAGCAAAATGCATATAATTGTGTGGGGTAATCCATGTAGACCTAAAGTAGAAGGTGGGATTAATCTTAAGGCCTTTCAAAGAACTAAGAGATTTCATGTATGCAGGTATTGAGTTATTGTTTTATCATGGAGATCTATATACTTGAAGGCATACTCAATCTTGGTCATGAAGGTTTCCATGTTGTCTTTTATCTTATTTTAGAATTTTATAAATTACATATGTGTTGATGTTTTCCATAAATTCTCCAATTGCATATGCCTTGTTCGTCGATGGAAATTCTATCGGTTTAGAAAACCGTCGAACGAATTTAGAAATAAAATATAACCGCAAGCGCACGGCGTACACTTGTAGTACGTGGCGAATACGGTTCGATCCGCAGGGAATTGATGATTTTAAAATTCTATTCAATCAAATTATACCAAAGTCGAGTGAAAGTTAAGCTAGAGAATTAGAAAAATAACTAACTAACTAAAAGAAAAGAAATGCAAATATAAGAGTTAAATGACAATTTAGAGAATAAATCCACTCTCTAGATCATGTAGTTCAACACATATGAAATCATTATCTCTCTTTTATGGTCATTAGTGCTTTCATTGATGTGTCTATCATAAGTACGGCATATTTGTGCTATTAGTTAGCCAACATAAGCCATCAAACTTTGACACACCCCTTAAACCACTTACTAACTTTCATGAAACTTGATAATGAAAATGAAAATGAAATCTATTTTAAGTATGGCATATTAACTATTGATTAGAAATATAGACCATCAAATTTTAATTTCAAATCACTTTCTTATGCCATAATCATATTTTGATGAAGAGGCATTTGTGTTAGTGATTGTTTAAGCATAGCCTATTTGGTGTCAACAATATAGGCTATCAAATTCAAAGCAAGAACAACAAATAAAACACTTCATTGATCATCATTAAGCATAAAAAGAGAGCATGAATTAACAAATAGTTGAAGCTACATAATTAGAGAGCTTCATTACCCCTAAATTGAAGGGATTTAGCCTCTCATATTTGTCATTTGATTAACAAATGTAGCTAGCAACATGAAAGCAAAATGAAAGAAAAATGAAAGCTAATGAAAATGAGAGCTAATTAATAAGAATTAAAACTATTCTACTTGCATGAAAGTAAATCTACACTACAACATGAAGGGAAATGAACAAAAGAAGAAAAGAGCATGTATTGAAAATTGCATAAAAAAAATTACATAAAAGAAATGGCTAAGTAGCCATGAAAAGAAAGAAGAGAACTTGATTTATTTGAGAGCCTAAACTAAACTAAAGAGAGACTAAAGGAGAGAGAGAGGGTTACATGAAGATATGGGGTATTTATACAAGTGTTAAACCCTAATTCATATTTTTGCGGAATGCCCAAAATGCCCTTGTAGGAAGTGTGGTGACCAAGTTATCATTAGCTTCAATAATCCCTCACTTAGATGTACATGAAGCCATTAATTCCATAAACATGTGCATTAGCCTCTAATTTGTACATTAAGGTAGGTGGGTAGATGGGCTCCTCCATTATCTTCACTTTGAATTATTTCCATCTTCATTTGTTCTCTTCACTCTTGTGCATGCATATTCCTTCATGAAACCACTTGTAATTGAGTTTAAATTCCTACAAAATATAGAAATTTCTAATTAAATTTTCTCAAATTAATATATGCACAAAAATGATCATGTTGCCCTTGGATGAAGATGAATATGTGACGATTAGAAAATAATATGAATTTTGGTTTAAACAAGTTTAAATACCCGATATGATCATTTATTTAATTTAAATAGATTAAATATGGTGGTAAAAATATACACATTTATGTGCACATCATGAGTACAAAAACGCTTCTTTGAAAATAAAACATAAAAAAGAAAAAAAAATATTCTTAAATAGTCGTATAGCAATTTGCATATTAATTCTATGTTTTGAATGTAAGTAATATAATTGTATCTCATAAAAAAATGATTTCTGAAAGTCGTATATATATAAAATACTTAATTTCAAATTCTTATTTGAAAATCCATAATTCGATTTTATTTTCAAAATGCTTATATATATAGTTACTTAGTACAGTTGTTTTATAAAGATAATCGAACTGATTTAGAAATCAATTTCAAAGTATGTGAAATTAACCCATGTTAAGGTCAAGCAAAAAATAAAACTAAGAAAAGCAAGCATGTTATGTAAAGATCGGCCATAAATAAAACAAAGAAAGGCATGGACGTCCAATAGCAAGTACCTATGCATAGGTTGTGATAAAAATTTCAGGGCCTCATGGCATGAATTAAATAAAAGTCAAGGTACATACAAAATTGTATATTAAAAAACAAGGGTACATGCTCATATTTCAAGACATCGGAAAATATAAACAAATTAGAGTATGAATATTTTCTCAAAAAAGAAATGCGTGCCCATGCCCATACATGGCAGGGACTTAAATAGAAAAGAATGCTTGGTGTCATTTCAAAACAAAGGACAATTCTTTTTCACTTTAGCTACTAAAACAAGTGAAATCATTCCAAACTTATATATATATATATTTATATATACAAGTATGTTGGCACGTGCGATGCACGTGGGCATGATGGACTGATATTAAAAAACATGGTTTCTAAGGTTTTTTGGATCTTATGAAATGACTTTGACGTACACTTAATGTCTCATTTTTTATGCGTGTACATGCACATGTCAACCATTTATCAAAATGTGAATAAGACTACTTTATTTTAGAAAATAATTAAACATGTAAAGAAAGTAATCAACTATTATATTAATATTTAGAAAAATATAAAAAATATAAAAATTAGCGCTTTCAGTGGTTTGAAACTTATAAAACTTGCATCATCCCTCTTTTAAAATTAATAAATGACTATATTAATAAATAGAGAATTTTTCTGTCGACCATACAATTCGCACTTCCCATGATACTACGTTCCTCACAAACTCTCAGTTCTTTCTACATCACTATTTTTCTATAGCCAAATCAAAGTATATACATTTTGTTTCTATGAGAATTTTAAATCCAACAAAAAAGAGAAGCATAATATAAATTTATAGGGAAAAAGTAAGTATCCAAAATATTCCTCTTATTGAAAGGCAGTTGTTCACAAAAATTGAAGGAAAAAAATGATATAAAAATAAAAATGATGGGAAATAGTTGTTGGATTGAACATTTGTTTGTCCAGTTATAGAATCAATGCTACAACTTGCAATGAATATGGATACAATCATGGGAAGAAAGTAAGTATTTATACATACAATCTTGCTTGTTGGTGTAATGACGAAGAAAGTGGGAAGCAACTGTTTTCCCAAATATCCGAAAACAAACTATAAAAACTAACTAATATCAAACTAAAACAATTTAATGACATGCAAGAGAGGTGAAACAATGCAATAATATCATCCACTGTTCCATACTTGTCATTAGGTCCCTATTTGATTTCCTTTTTGAGCTAATTGCCAAATTATCAGAATAAAATCCAAATAAAACATTGAAGTGGTGCTGATTCTCAATACGGTAGTAGTTACTAAATAATGAGTATGAGACTAACAGTAGAACTAAGATGGAATTAATATACTTTCCATTTTTGTCTTTCAAAACTTTCATCTCTTGTACCATCTGTTAACGCTAAAATTGTATGCTAAGACCCCAGTGTGAGTTGTGATATAGCGAAAGCACCACCCGTTGGTACGGGAACTAAAAGAAAGCCGAAAATAGCAGAAAATAGTAAAGAGGCAACAATTTTTATAGTGGTTCGGCTCAAAGTCAAGCCTACGTCCACTTAATCTCTTCTATTACTGATTTGATTACAAATTTTACAATAATTCTTCAATCACAACACAATTAAGATAGGTAGTTAGAACTTTGATGCAGAAAAGCTCTTTGAATTCATGTTGAATGAACTTGATCTTTTCCGAAGGTTCTTTGAAGTGTCTTTTGCATTTGAAGTGTTGGAGCAAGTGTAGAAGTAGTGGAAAGAGCAAAATCTTGGCGCTCCAAAAAATCATCCTTTTCAGTGCGGAGTAGGCGGGGTATTTATAGGGGAGTTTCGGAGTTAGGTCGTTTGGTGTAGGTCGTGGGCGGCTTAGGAGTTGAGTTAAGTCGCGGGCGACCTAATGGGTACGGGTTACGGCTTATAGTGGGTGTATTTGGCCATTTGCGTTGGCTGGTAGGTCGCAGCGACCTATGGGGAATGGAAGGCGATCTATATGCTGGGGCATCAGGCGGAGCGACTTAGGATAGACTTGGGAGAAGCAACGACCTAATATAGGTTGGAGCGACCTATATACAAACGGCCTAAGGAGACGCGGCTTATTTAGGTGCAGTTGTGGGCTCATAACCCGCTAGGTCGCTAGGTTGCTACCTCATTGAGTCGCTCTAGTATTCAACCCACTTTCGTGTTTGAGTTGCTATGCTGTTGATCTGTTTAGGTCGCATATCCCGTTGAAAGTCGCTGGGAGGTTGAGTCGTTAACTCATTGCAATGTTAGCTCACCAGATGTTATAGGTCGTAGGTCGCTTGGAGCTGTGAACAGTTAAGTCGCTTGGGGCTTCGGGGTAGTTAACCCGTTGTTATGTTAGGTCGTTAAGTCGCTAGCTTTTCTTAAGCAGTTGAGTCGCCATTCAAAAAAGGGATTAACACTTGCCTCTCGAAGTACATGCCTAGGTTATAGGTCGTGTGCTTCGATTTAACCTTGCTAAGTCGTAGGCGACTCAAGGATCTTGCTAACTCGCGCGCCTATTCATCTTCCCCTTTTTCTTCTATATAAGCCGTTAAGCCGTTTCACCCTCTTCACTTTACTGTTTATCATCTTGCCGCCATTGTTGTATTCAAGCTCAAGAGCTAAAGCGAAATTCCATTCCTCGTATCTTCGATTATCATTTTCAACAGCAAATCTAGGTAAATCCGATCATCTGACCATCGTGTTCACCATTGATTCTCCCATAACCAATTTCACGCAATTTTTGTCACCATGCTGAAAGATTATACCCCGACTCACCTTTCGATCATCGTCGAATGTTGGTAATTGCGTTATTCTCGAAAAATGAATCGACTTAGGGTTCCATGAAGTTATTGGGCGAATGTGGAGTTTTTGGAGTTGATCATGGGTTTTGGGAGTTTGGAGGAGACGAGGAGGTTTTTGGTTAACGGATTTCGGGTAATGTTGTGGCGTTTCTGGTGAAGTAAAGGGGATGAACACATGGCAATGTGTGAGTGGAAAGCAGGACTTAGGTTTTTAGTAGTAGAGAGCTCGGTATTTCTGGGATACCCTTAGGGCGACCAGGGCATGAGGCGAATTAATCATGTAGAGTGACTTACATAGTTGAGCGACCTAAGAGTCTTGATGACTTAGTGAGTCTGAGCGACATATGGGCCTGGAAGCTTAAGGAGCCTGAGCGACTTATGAACTTTGGCGACTTAAGGGAGTCTGAATGGCTTAGAGAGCTTGCGACTTAAGCTAGGTCGTTGGAACAGGGCACATGAATAACTTTTTGAGCGACATAGTCATCCTGCGACTTAACTTAGGTCGTTAGAGCTCAATGGAATAACTTAAGAACTTAAGCGACTTAGGATATATAGTATACTGCTTAAGACGAGATAACTCCCTTAACGACCCATCTTTGGGTCGCAGCATAATTTGGGCGAGTTAACTTTTTATGGCATAACCTTTAGGTCGCTCTTGTACTTGGACGAGCTAAGACTTAAGCAAATTCGCCTTGTCGTGACTTAAAGCCTTATAGCCTTAACCCGTGACCTTCTACCTTGCGCATGCCTTATCATTCCATGATTTTGGACAATATGAACAACATAAGTTGAACAAGATAAAGTATCGCACTGCTTAATTCATAAAATGTGACTAGTCCTTTAATTTGATCTGCTTGCTTGAACTTTCAACTGCCTCTAAACAGATTTCACCAACATTTGATTGTTAATAACCTGTTATTATAATGCAGAAAACTAGGACTAATATACTCATCATCGACTGCCCACATCGAGTGATGGATTATGTCAAAGAGGTAATATTTTACTTATGAATCTAATTAAAAATGAAATTCTGTGAATCAACCGACTTAAATGAAGCATCAACGCAAAATTCATACAGTTATAACTGCTTATCGCTGAATATTATCTGCATTGATACTACACTTAATTTTGATCGAATAACAAGCCTTGAATCTTCCTGAATTGACGTGCGCCAACCAGTATTATTTCAAGTTTTACTTTATTTACTTGTTATTTCAGTAGCTTTGCACAACACTTCACATGCTTTTAGGAAACGTGCACCTTCATATTTGAATATCCAGTTCCTTGTGTAGAATGGCTTCTCAACAAGTGCGAGAAGAGATAGTAGAGCAGGCCGATGAGGTTTTCCCAATTGTTGACCCTTTGGAAAATCCTCCGGAAAGAGTTTCAACTACATTGAACCAACGGGCTTTTAGCCAGCTATGTATTCAATTCGACATTGCTGAAGCGGATGCTCTGCTTCCTGGGGTAAATGACACTACCGATAGGCCGCCATCTGGCTTCATTGCAATCAATCATCAAATGTGTCTGAACGGAGCTATTCCCCCCTTCAACGATTTTCTTAGAACACTCCTCCTTCGACTAACTATTTCTCCATTCCAGTTGCACCATAATGGCTATGCAATTTTGATGGTGTTGTGCATACTATTTAGGAGGACGCTTAACCGTGTCCCAAGCTTCAAGGAGATCTGCTATTTGTGTTCATTCGGGAGGAACAAAGATCACCCTTCCATTACTCTTGTAAGGAGCGCAAGAAACCGCAAGCTGATTATGGATCTGCCTGAGAGCGCTCACGGGTTTTTAAACCAGTTCTTCTTTGTCTGTTGCCCGCCGGGATTCTACAGTATCTGGAGAGTAGGAGGTAAGACTGCCTATCTCCGTTTACTTCATTTCTGAGCCTTTCAAAATTCGAGTCGTCAAGTGCTAACTTCATTCTTTACTTTTGCAGCATTTCCTCCTCCCTTTAAAGATTTTAGTCACAAATCGACTTTTGAAAGATTGAGTGTCGTAGCTATCAATGAGAGAAGTATTAAGTTTCTACAGAAGAATGAATTTTTGCACCAATTCGGACTCTTGCACTCTTCTCGATCCATTCAGTCCCGTGATGCCCCCAGTTCTCAAGCAAAAGCGTCAGATGCCCCAACCTCCGTGGAGGAATTTGCACCGAAGGAACCTATTGTAGAGACTTCATTATTGAAATGCTCTAGTTCCGCTGACGGTGTGGGGTTATCTGGCAAATCTAAACTTCCACCAGTTATTGAAGAAGAGGAATTTCCTCAACATTCTGGGAAGGCTACCAGAGAGGTTGATGAGGGAGCTGAGAAAAAAGTTTAGTTACGAAGATTGTAAACGTGCTGAAGAGGGCACTGCTGATATGACCCATTCCATTGGGCATGATGGTGATGATATCTTTTAAGGACTGAGCGATCTTATGGTGACTTCCCATGAGCTCCTTAAAGATGACACCACCACTTCTAAGCTTGTTTCTCCAGCAATCGAAGCGACATCCGTCCTGCGATCAATTCCATCAACCCAAGAGTTGACTCCTGCTGCAAAAGCCGACATCAGTCCTAAGCCAAAGAGTGGTTTGTAGCTTGACGCGCGTAGTTCGCACGCCACACACGCACTTAGGATTTTTGGCAATTATGCGCACTTAGCTTCTTTATTTCGAAGATTTCTAAATTTTGTCTCTTCTTTACTTTCAGGTTCTCCCATGGGACGCAGCAGCTCATATTACGATGACTTTCAACGCTAGGCGAGGCGTGATATGCATGATTCTTATGACCCCAGGCGTTATCTTCCTGCCCCTAGGGTGACTGATGAGGAAAGAGCAGCTAGGAAAGCTCACGAAAGGCAGGCTTATGAGGAGCGTTATGGAAGAAGAGACGACCGACATGACTCTTACCAGAGGGATGATGACTCCCATAAGAGAAAGTCTCATGACAATAAGGAGAAGAGTCATGTAGCTGAAGATTCTAGCAAGCGAGCCAAGCTCAGCGAAAAGTCTACATTTGAAATTTCTAAAGTGCCTGCTGCTTCTATCTTTCTAGACATCCCTTCTAGCTCTCCTTCCCTTAAAAGAGCTGAAATTCAAGCAATCATTAATAGGCCTCCTTATCAAGTTGAGAAGCCTCCGTCTGCACTGTAAAACCGATTTCCGCATTGGTGTTTGAAAGGAGTGAGTTTCGATCTAGACTTGGTTCCGATTGATAAACAGTCCATGTTAAGAAATCTCAACGCTGTCAAGCTTGATATTGAAAGAATGTCCGGCTGGCAAAAACTAGTTGAGGAGCTTCAAAGAGTAAATCGTTTAAATCTCGAGGCTATGCTGACCATGGAAAGCGATAAGTCTGAGTGGCAAAAAGTTCTTGATCAGCATGATACGGAGATGAAGAACATCACCGCCCATAACGAGAAACTTGAGGCAGAAATCAAGAAGCTTGAAGATGATCTTGGCACCTCTTCCACTTCTTATACTCAAAAGGAAGAGGTTCTTCAAAAGCAAGTAAAAGACTCCCACGCTACTCAACGAGATGCTAAGGCTAAACTTGAGGCTGAGCGGAAAATCATGGAAATATACCGCAATGATGCTGCTCAGCTGCGGGAAAAGACTAACTCCCAAGATTTGGAGATTACAATGTTAAAGGCCCGGCTTTCTAAGGTTCCACTCTATTCGAGTTTTATGTTCTCAGCATCTTGGGGCGTGGCAGTCTTTCATTTTTGGGCCCAAAGTATGAGGTTATCCTGGCTGAAGTATTGGAGGCAGCAGTTAAAATGCTTAGAGACGCTGGCTACGCTGAGGAGGATCTTGAGGCTTATTATTTGGATGATGAGGGTTGTGCCGCCCTTGCCAGAGGGAAAGAACAACTTGCCAAGGAACGAGCCAAAGCGGCGGAAGGAGAGCATCTAGGGAAGGCACCTTTGGCCGACCCAACTCGTCCTTCGGCTTCGGTCGACATTGATATTATTGGCTCCAGTTCCCACTCTCCGCCTCCTGCCAAAGCCGAAACTGAAATTACAACTTCTCATGCCAAAGACGAGGCCCAAGAAGACACCGAAGCCCAAGATTTTGAAATTGACGTGATAAATCCAATCTCTCCAGGTAACTTCAACACTGATCCAGCTCAAGTGGACTACTCGTTTGCTTCACATGAGCTCGATGAACTCCTTGGTTATTACTTAAGCCTCGACGTGCCACTATCTCCTCTCTTTGTGAGGAATACTGATGTTTAACTTTTCTTCTTCTGTAGTGAAAACAACAAGTGTTGTACAGGCTTCACCTCCTCCAGCTGTTGCCCCTCCACCTCTTCAAGTTACTCTTTCTTCTACTTCTCAACCGGGGTCGTAAGAAGAACAAATAGGAGCTCTTCAAGGCTTAGATAACCCGGCCGCTTCACAAGAGAAGAAAGCTGAAGAACTTAAGGAGGGTGAGAGGACCCCGGAGAAATTTATTGCCGATGATACAAAGCTGATCGATCTTATCACTCCGGGCAGCGAATCTTCTTCAAAGAAGAGGGGAAAGCGTGTAATTTCGAAGAAAAAGAAGGGCACTTCTGCTAGCGATGAGAAAGCGGAAATGCACCCAATTGCACCTCTTTCTCCTTCTTCCCCGACTCGTTCAGGCCGACTCAAGAAGTTAACCATTAGGCTAGGCGAGGGCTTCAAAGGTGGCGGGAAGAAGAAGTAATGAGTCTGGTTTTATCCTTCTTGTTATGCTTTTTTTCTTTTTGCTTGTATCTAAAGACTTGTATCGACCGGAGATTGTGCGCGTACCGGCCCCCGCTTTTTGAAACCTGCACATGTATACAAATCTTTTATAGTATGGAATAGAATGACTCTTTTTACTTGTACAATCTTTTGTCTATATTTGTGAATGCATTTATTCCTTATTTTTGCACGAGTTTCTTTATTTTCTTTGTATGATACTGCAGTGAGCTCGTGGTATGCTGCTTGAGCATTGCTTTTATTAATGTAGCTATATTGCCCCCATACCAGGGCTTATTGCAAACTTCTCCATTTTGAAAAGACTTGTACTCTTACTCTGGAGAATAATTCTTCCATTTTGAGGAAATATTATTCTGCTCTAGTAGAGTGTGCCTAGTATCGGAGAAGTTTTCTTTTTTTCTGTTTTTTTTAGAAAAAGTTTTTACACTTCAACTTTCGGAGATGGTCACTTTTGTTTTTGAGAAGTGGATTCCCCTACGCGGTGAAGTGGGCCTCCGAGGAAGGCTTTGATTTGTTTGCCAGAAAGTTATATCTCATCGCTAAGTGGGCCCATGGGACATGCGTCAACTGCTTTATTGGATATTTGTTTGCACAAACGATCGCGAGCAGTTAGCTGCGGCCTAGAACCTTCTTTTTGAGAAGGTGCCTTTTCGGTGGTTCCATCAACGACTTTTTCAAGAGATAACATTTCATTTTTGGGCGTGCCTCGTTAGAGGGCTTTATCTGGCACTTCATCTTTTTTGGGGAAGAATGTTCTCATTATGGAGAAATTGATTTTCCCTTGAGAGTAGAAGTGTGCCTCCGAAGAGGGCTTTTTTGTTTGCCTGAAAGTTACTTCTCATAGTTAAATGGATCCACAGGGCGGACGCAAGCTACCTAATTGGATGTTCGTTTGTACGGACGATCACAATTTGTTAGCAAGGGTCTGGTGCCTTCATTATGGGAAGGTGCCCCTTTGGTGGTTCCACTAACCTTTTTGTTTGAGAAAAACATTTCATTTTTCGGCGTGCCTCTTTGGAGGGCTATCTTTGGCACTTCAACTTTTTTGGGGAAGAATGTTCTCATTATGGAGAAATTGATTTTCCCTTTAGAGTAGAAGTTTGCCTCCGAAGAGGGCTTTTTTGTTTGCCTGAAAGTTACTGCTCACAGTTAAATGGATCCACTGAGCGGACGTAAGCTACCTAATTGAATGTTTGTTTGTACGGACGATCACAATTTGTTAGCAAGGGCCTGGTGCCTTCATTTTGGGAAGGTGCCCCTACGGTGATTCCACCAACCTTTTTGTTTGAGAAAAACATTTCATTTTTTGGCGTGCCTCATTGGAGGGCTTTCTTTGGCACTTCACATTTTATGGGGAAGAATGTTCTCATTATGGGGAAATTGATCTTCCCTTGAGAGTAGAAGTGTGCCTCCGAAGAGGGCTTTTTTGTTTTGTTTGCCAGAAGGTTGTATCTCACAGTTAAGTGGATCCACGGAGGCAGATGCAAACTACCTAACCGGATGTTTGGTTGCACAAACGATCACAATTAACTAGCAAGGGCCTGGAACATTCACTTTGGGAAGGTGCCCCTTCGGTGGTCCCACCAACTTTTATTGTTGAGAGACAAGATTCCATTTCGGCTGTTTTTGTCTGCTTGCCCATGTCTTTTCACCATCTTTCCTCAGCGATTCCTCGTTATCACCTCAAAGTACATGTTCCTTTCTTTTGCAGGTTGTTTGATTTTTCAGAGAAGTGTAATTCATTGTTAAGTGAATCCATAGGGCAGGCGCAAGCTACTTAACCGGATGTCTGTTTGCACAAAGGATCGCAATCAATTATCAAGGGCCTAGAACCTCTACGTTAGGAACGTGCCCCTTTGGTGGAATCACCAACTGTTTGTGAGAAGCACTTCTTATGTAGGAATTGAATCTGGAATTTTTGTTGCTTGACATTTGTTTGTTGAGTGATTTGTAGGAATAGCTTGGCCTTGTGATGTGTTGAATAGGTAAGTTTTGCTTTGATAGCCTGCAATATTAAATCGACATTTTAGCAACATATTTAAGATATTTGCACATCGAAATGAGATAGACATTTTATAGTAGTAGAGAACACAAGATTTATAGTGGTTCAGCCAAGAATTGGGCCTACATCCACTTTATAGTACTTATTATTGATTCACACTGATTTTACAATGGCTTATAATACAAGAATGATACATCCACAATCATTTTACAAATTTAAGCATAGCTTCTAAGTAAAATATGGACACAAGTGATTGCTGTTCCAGGCTCTCGGAATTGGATCTCCTTCGACAGTTGTGAGCTTGAAAGTGCCATCAAGAAGTTTTTTGCCTATGACATATGGCCCTTCCCAGTTTGGGCCAAACACTCCTGTTGCTGTCATGACCCTTTTCAAGACTAGATCCCCAATTTCAAAGCTGCGTTGGCGAACTTTAGAATTGAAGTACCTATCTATCCTTTGTTGATGAGCTGCAACTCTGAGCTCATCCTCTTTCCTTCTTTCATCAAGCAAGTCAAGTGCTTCAAGTTGCAGCTTTTCATTTTCAGCTTGGTTGAAATGAATTCTCCTGTGTGAGGGGACCTCTATTTTCACTGGAATCATTGCTTCTGATCCATATGCTAATGAGAATGGAGTGTGCCCAGTCGCAGTTTTGTGGGTAGTTCTATATGCCCAAATTGCTAGTGGCAACTTATCGACCCAACCACCTTTTGCTTTTTCCAGTTGTTTTTTGATGGTTGATTTGATAATTTTGTTCACTGCTTCCACTTGCCCGTTTGCCTGCGGATGAGCCACTACTGAGATGCTTTTTTGGATCTTGAATCACCTGCAAAAGTCCAAGAATTCTTCGCTTTCGAATTGGGTACCATTGTCTGTGGTTATCTTCTAAGGCACACCATACCTGCAAATGATATTTTTAGTCACAAAGTTTATCATCTTTTTAGAGGTAATAGTAGCCAATGGTTCAGCTTCAGCCCATTTAGTGAAATAATCAACAGCAACAATAGCATATTTGATTCCGGACTTGGCAATCAGCAAAGGCCCAATGAGATCTATCCCCCAAATGGCGAATGGCCATGGACTAACCATCTGTGTTAGCTTGGTGGAAGGTGCTTTTGGGATTTTTGCAAATCTCTGGCATCTATCACACTTTCGGGAGTAGCTAGCAGCATCTCGATTAATATCTGGCCAAAAATACCCATAGCGGAGAATTTTCTTTAAGAGTTTGGCCACCTGAATGATCCCCACACTCTCCTTCGTGCACCTTAGCTAAAATTGTCTTAGCCTCTTCCTTGGTTACACATCGGAGTAATGGCATCGAGAATCCTCGTCTGTACAAATGGCCGTCTTGAATTACATATCTCGTGGATTTTCTTAACAGCTTCTGGCGCTCTTTTGAGTTTTCTGGCAGGGAGCCGTTGAGTAGATATTCCTTGATCGGGGTCATCCATGACTCCTACTCTTGAGAACAGCCATAATCCAGTCAATATCCATCTCATCAGTACTTGGAGCTGACAAGACTTCCACAGGGACCAATCCCAATAATTGAGCTTCGCCAGAGCTTGAATATTTTGCGAGAGAATCTGCCTTCATGTTCTCTTCCCAGGGTTTATGGCTTATTGTATAATGATCAAAATCATCGAGAAGCTCCCAGACCTTTGACAAGTAATCAGGCAGATTTCCTCCTTTAGTTTGAAACTCTTTCTTGACTTGGCATACAATAAGCTGGGAATCACTGAAGATCTGCAATACTTTAATGTTCAGTTCTTTAGCAATCTTCAAGCCGGCAACAAGAGCTTCATATTCCGCTTCATTATTTGTCGAAGGAAATTCTAATCTCAATGCATAGCACAATGACCGCCCTTCGGGGGTTTCAAGCACAACCCCAGCTCCGGAACAATAGTCATTTCTTGCACCATCAACATATAATTTCCATCGGATCGGGATGTCATCAGTCACCTCTTCCTCACTGCCACCTTTATATGTGTATTATGCAATGAAATTTGCTAAAGCTTGTCCATTGATTGCTCTTCGGGGATGGTAGGTGATATCGTATTGGTTGAGTTCAATATTCCACTTCAGAAGATGACCCGAAGTTTCAGGGCGAAATAGGACTTGCTTTAGAGGTTGATCAATGAGGACTTTAATAGGATGAGACTGGAAATATGGCCTCAACTTTCTGGACGCAATCAATAGACAATAGGCGAGCTTTTCCAACTTTGAATAATTCATCTCTGCCCTAGTGAATCTTTTTGCTGATGTAATAAACCGGGCGCTGAACTTTTGCGTCTTCCCGTACCAATGATGCACTGAGAGCATGAGATGAAACCGCTAAGTATATAAAAAGATCTTCACCATTGCTAGGCTGAGAAAGTATTGGAGGCATTTCCATTTGACGAATTAGTTCATCAAAAGCTTTCTGACATTCAGGAGTCCATTCAAAGTTTTTCTTTCCTTTCTTCAAAGCGTCAAAGAAGGGAATGCATTTATCAGTGACCTTGGAAATAAACCAACTCAAAGCAGCGACTTTCCCATTGAGGCTTTGCAATTCCTTCTTTGTTATAAGGGATTTGACTTCTCTTAAAGCAGTAATCTGAGCAGGATTAACTTCGATGCCCCTAGCACTCATAATGAAACCCAAGAATTTTCCGGACTCTACCCCGAATAAACATTTCAGAGGATTTAGCTTCATCCCATACTTTCGGAGGACCGCGAACATTTCTGCCAAATGATCCATGTGGTCTATTGCCTTCTTCGATTTCACCAACATATCATAAACATATACTTCCATAGTCTTGCCAATCTAGGGTTTGAACATGGCATTAACAAGTCTTTGATAAGTTGCCCCTGCGTTCTTTAGTCCGAAGGGCATGACTTTATAGCAGTAAAGACCAACATCAGTGATGAAGCTCGTGTCCTCCTGATCTGGCTCATGCATCATGATTTGATTATATCCTGAGTAAGCATCCATAAAAGACAATAATTCATGCCCGGCTGTTCCATCCACCAACTGATCA
This sequence comes from Allium fistulosum, assembly GCA_030737815.1. NCBI lineage: Eukaryota > Viridiplantae > Streptophyta > Magnoliopsida > Asparagales > Amaryllidaceae > Allium > Allium fistulosum. Next base: position 411,553,760 of record CM060907.1, on the reverse strand, counting down.
ATCCTGGGCAACGGGAAACAGTCTTTGGGGCATGCTTTGTTCAAGTCTGAAAAGTCGATGCATACTCTCAACTTCCCATTTGCTTTTTTAACCAACACCGGATTAGAAACCCAATTTGGATAAGTGGATTCTCTGATGAAGCCATTTTCCATGAGTCGATCTACTTCTTCTTTTAATCCTATCGACCTTTCAGGACCCTGGGTTCTTCTTTTCTGCTTTACGGGTGCGAATTTTGGATCAATATTCAAAGCATGCACTGTAATTTCTGGAGATATTCCACACATGTTGGCATGACTCCAAACGAATACATACAGGTTTGCTTTCAAGAATGATATTAGCATATTCTGAACCGTCACACCGAGTTGTGAACCCACATTCAGCACCTTGTTTGGATCATTCAGGTCAACAGGTATTGGCACCGTCACTTCCACCGGCACCACTGTACTCTCCCCTGCACTGGTTTTTCTGGGATCAATCTCTATTCGTGCATCACTATGCTCACCAGTGCAGGGTCCACCCCGTAATTGCTACAAGGTGGGCTCTTTGATGCGGAGCGGAGCTGCCGCACCCTTACACATTTCTCTTTTCTTTCTTTCCCGTAACTCTATGAGATAGCATTCTCACCCGGCATTTTGGTCCCCCTTCACAACACCGACGCCATTATCAGTAGGGAACTTCATAGTCTGGCACCATGGGGCAAGAATGGCCTTGAATGTGGCAAGAGTCGGTCGACCCAAGAAGGCATTGTAAAGGGAGAATTCATCAACAATCACAAAAGTTTGTTTTCGGACCACCTTCTTTTCCCCTTCTCCGAGCTCTACAAATAAGTCAATAGTCCCAATAGGCTGTTTTGGTTCTCCAGTGAACCCAACAATTTTCTATGAGGAAGCTTGGACATCAGCCATGGGAATTTTCATCTGATCAAATGTAATTCTGAAGAGGACATTGCAAGAGGCGCCGCAGTCAACAAGCACCCTTCTTACAATGGTTGATCCGATGCCTGCAGATATCACCAAGGGATCCATGGTGGGAGCCTCAACACCAACAAAGTCTCTAGCCCGGAATATGATGTCATCGTTAAAAGTTCTTTGCTGTTTTAAAGGTGCAGCATCTTCCAAGACAAAAACATTTTCTTCCGTCGGGGCATATCTCAAAGCTTGAGCATATCTCTCCATCTCACCCCAACTTCTGCCCGCTGGGTGAGGACCCCCTTTGATAACATTAATGACAAGCCTCTTAGCTTCATGCGCTGTAGTCCTCTCACCTGAGTTGGATTGATGAGCTGGAACTTGCTACCCCTGAGTAGATGAGGTCGGGTCACTTCTGTTTCTCTTCACATATTGTTGTAGTTTATTCTGTCTCAACAGCTCTTCAATCAAATTCTTTAAATGGCGACATTCATTAGTGTCGTGGCCAGGTTGATTGTGGAACCGACAGAATCTCCCATTATGCACAACATTTTTCCCAGGCTTTATCTCAGGTGGTTTGGGGTATTCGACAACATCCTTGGTTGCGAAAAAGATATTTTCTGGAGTATCAGTTAAGGGAGTAAAATCTGAAGGTTTAAAGTAGCGAGTTTTCTTCACATCTTTCTGCCCTTTCCCACCGTCATTCTCCATCTTCTGGCCACCAGATTCCTTTTTGTTAGAAGCAACAATGTTATTCTTAACTTCAGCCACGTCTACTTTTGCTGGCACAAGAAGGCTTTCTAAGCGCATGAATTCATCGGCCTTCTTGTAGAACTTCTCAAGTGAAATTGGCTCTTTCATCTTTAGCCATTTTCCGAATTCACTTGATTTGTCAATAGCTCGCATCAAGTAAGTCAGAATCATCCGAAGCTCTGCATTATCAACTTCGGCTAAGGCTATATTGAAGTGGTTTAATAAAGATTTGATAGGCTCTCTGGGGCTTTGTTCGAGGCTGGATAGTGACATTATGTCCTTGGCCTTCGAAGCATATAACCTGAACTGATCTTTGAATTTCCGAGTTAGGTCGGAGAACTGATCCACGGATCGAACCGGTAGCTTCGTGAACCAAAGCAGGGCCACTCCCTCCAAGTACACAGGAAAGTATCTACACTTGATCTCGTCTGTTGCTTTGGCACCTGTCATATGCTAGTCATACTTGTATAAGAACTCGTTAGGATCGCTTGTCCCCCGATAAGCTGGAATAGTGGGGGGAACAAACTTCTTCGGAAATTCAGCCTTCAGAATTCTTTCAGTAAAAGGAGTTTTACTTGGAGCAAACCCCCAGTCACTTTCATCTTCCTCCCTTCGCATGCTCTCCTTCATAATTTGTCGAATCATTCCCGAGAGGTACTCCTCATCGTTTAGAGGCCCCACGGGACAGGCGTCAGCTACTTTTTTGGAAGTTTTCCTAGACAAACGTTCATGAAGAGTTGGCTGCGGCCTTGAACCTCTAGCTTGGGGAGGTGCCCCTTCGGCGGTGCCAGCTGCCCTCTGAGGAATACTTTTCCCTTGGGAATCATGAACATCCACCGCAAAGGTTTCTTCATTATTTCTGGTAGTTGGTTAACTCTAAGCAAAGCATTCAACTTGTCCAACATCAAAGTGTTCTGGGCTTCCATTTGTTGATACAACCCAGACACTATAGCATCCAATTCCGCCCTCATGACTCCAATACTAGGAGCCGCTTGATTTGACGTGTGAGAAGTGGCGGTGTTGTCATAAGCATTTCCAGATCTAGTAGATTTACTTTTCCTTCCAGGAGCCATAATTTCGGATAGACTTCTGGTTCTTAGGCAGAGTCTTTCCACAAATCTTTGTGAAGAAATGATGAGAGCACCCCTGAGTTCAATTTTCTCAGTGAAAGCACCAGAAATGTTAACGCTAAAAATGTACGCTAACACCCTAGTGTGAGTTGTGATATAGCGAAAGCACCACCCGTTGGTTCGGGAACTAAAAGCAAGCAGAAAATAACAGAAAATACTAAAGAGGCAATAATTTTTATAGTGGTTCGGCTCAAAGTCAAGCCTACGTCCACTTAATCTCTTCTATTACTGATTTGATTACAAATTTTACAATAATTCTTCAATCACAACAGAATTAAGACAGGTAGTTAGAATTTTGATGTAGTAAAGCTCTTTGAATTCATGTTGAATGAACTTGATCTTTTCCGAAGGTTCTTTGACGTGTCTTTTGCATTTGAAGTGTTGGAGAAAGTGTAGAAGTAGTGAAAACAACAAAGTCTTGGCGCTCCAAAAAATCATCCTTTTCAGTGTGGAGTAGGCGGGGTATTTATATTGGAGTTTCGGAGTTAGGTTGTTTGGTGTAGGTCGTGGGCGGCTTAGGAGTTGAGTTAGGTTGCGGGCGACCTAATGGGTACGGGTTACGGCTTATAGTGGGTGTATTTGGCCATTTGCGTTGGCTGGCAGGTCGCAGCGACCTATGGGGAATGGAAGGCGATCTATATGCTGGGGCATCAGGCGGAGCGACTTAGGATAGACATGGGAGAAGCAGCGACCTAATATAGGTTGGAGAGACCTATATACAAATGGCCTAAGGAGACGCAGCTTATTTAGGTGCAGCTGTAGGCTCATAACCCGCTAGGTCGCTAGGTTTGCTACCTCATTCAGTCGCTGTAGTATTCAACCCACTTTCGTGTTTGAGTCGCTATGCTGTTGATATGTTTAGGTCGCTTATCCCGTTGAAAGTCGCTGGGAGGTTGAGTCGTTAACTCATTGCAATGTTAGCTCACCAGATGCTATAGGTCGTAGGTCGCTTGGAGCTGTGAACAGTTAAGTCGCTTGGGGCTTTGGGGTAGTTAACCCATTGTTATGTTAGGTCGTTAAGTCGCCAGCTTTTCTTAAGCAGTTGAGTCGCCATTCAGAAAAGGGATTAACACCATCTTTGCATGTAAATTTCATCACAGGTACATGCGTTGATTACAAATTTAATTTGACTGTAAAAACATAGTGAATCAATCAATCAAAACACAGTCTAGCTTTACAGTTCCAGCCTTGAGTAGTTCACTGTCTTTATATTGCACGCAGGCCTCATAACATGCATGTAGACACTAAATACAGGCTTCAACCGTGCATGCAGTTTTGGGTAGCTCGAAGTCACATGTAAGCTTTATTATGCATGCTCGAATGCTTCAGATTATACTTGCATCCAACCCTCCCTACATCTGTTCTGTATGAATGCACACACCAAGTCACATGCATACAACAACCATGCTGTAGAACACTCACATGTAGTCACATGAAAGCTTCAGTTGGATACTGTTCATCTACATGTATAGGATTCCAACCTTTCCGCTTCTAAAATGTCACATTTAACTTTGATTGGTACTTCATTTTTGCTTTGATACTTCTGCAGAATCATTGCCCCAGTAAAATACATTAGACAAAAGTTGGAAAATGATGCACCTCCTTTAAAGTTATCACTATTCTTATGTTCTTCGCAAATGTACCAATTAATCAAAATCTTAGCAGTTTTCAGTCCTGTAAAATACAGTAGACGACTCAAATAAATATTATTAATGCATTCGCCTTGGAATTATGTAATCTTTTCCCTACCCTTGATTGGTTCATACCATTGCTCCTGGAGCTGTGTGCAAGTATTAAAGTAGCTCATGCTGTCAATATAGCAAACGTGCGTGTGTATGATGAAGATTAGAAGAACTACAAATGATTCTCCTACCGATCAACAAATTAATTTCATAACAGTATAAGTGTAAAAATAATAATAAACTGAAATTTCATAATAAATCTAAATATATGTATTTATGATCAAAAAATGTCAAAACACATTTTATATCAAATATCATTGACTATTTATTGTGATTATATCAATGCTTATGAAAAAGAGTGCAGATCTGTACCTAATCAAAATAACCATATAAAAAAAATGATTACTTTTTAGTTGTTTTAATATGACAATATATATGATAATACAAATGATGATAATCAAGCAGGTGCGAAATATATTGGGCATAATCTTAAAGTTGGCAATATGTTTATCACTCAGTGAAAGTTTGCTCTATTGTACTTAAAATGCTTGGACTAATGAATTTCATTTTTCAGCACACTAAATCTCTGTTATGATAAAGTGAAAGAATCAGGGGAGAAGGCAAAAATCCAAGTTAATCTACCAACCAAAAACCAATGAGTTTATATCATTATGAATTATACAGTGTCTTTTACTGTCTCCTATGTTTTACGGAAAACTATTAACTTATTAGATGTCATATATTTGGAAGTGAAGAATAAAATGATGTAGCGCAAAAAAAATACGCTGCACAAAGTTATGCACACTTCATTATAGGAAAAAAAATTCCCTTTGTGTGTTTCATAAGAATTATTTCAATGTTTTGATGACAGAAAGGACTATATACTTGTAACTGAGTAACAAAATGTTGCATAAAACAAATCATGTACAAAGGTACACACACTTCATTATGGGACAAAATATTTCTCTTAGTGTGTTTTATAAAAAATATTTCAATTTTTTAAATAAAAAAGGATCACCAGTGGTTAGAAAAATGATAAATTAGTAGCGAATAGGCAAATATTATTGTATAATGATGTAACACTATTGGTTTGAGTGTAACAGATTGTAAAATAAGAAACATGAAAACTTACTGCAATGATTGCATATAATGTTCAAGTGATATATCATTTGCGTTGAACATTGTAAGATGAAATTAATCTAGTTATCAACAAACAGAAGTAATAGTTAGAAAAAATACTGACAGTCATAATTTTTCTGACCTTAAAACTCCACCACTTTGATAATGTATAGCAAAAAGTGACCAAAGGAGCATTACAATTTTAAGAAATTTGAAAATAGAAATCTTTCTCCTTTCCTGATCAAAAATAAAATTACCATCTATGTTAATAATAACCATTAATATATTTAGTTGAGAGACAGATAATAATTAAAGCAAGCCATAACACCATAATGGAATAAGTGATATAATAATTGGTTAATTATCAACTTATGAGAAGCAGAAGATAAATTACCTAGGTAGGCATTAAGATGAGGGAAAACCAAATTCATCTCTTCTTTGTGTAGTAATTACTCAATTGAAAAATTCAAAAGGTCGGCTACACATTATAAAATTAGGTAATCAATATATTGATCTTGTTAAGTGATAATATGTCTACTTATAAGTGAATAGACGTTAAATTGATAAAAATTTAAAGCACTTCGTTAAAATAATAATTGAAGCAAACCATGACATAGTAATTATGTTATCATACCTGGGTGAATATTTTTCCATTTGACATCCTCAACAATTAACCATTTTGCAACAGTAACTTAATGAAATATATGTTAAATAATAAAAGAAATACTTCTTCAGCTTAGAAGAAGCGGAAAGAAAGATAAAGTGAGTATGTGTTACAATGAAGCAAAATTCAGTTCAACTCTTCTAAGCATATTAATTACCTTATAGAAATAAAAAAACTAGTCCATCCTTCGTTATATTGAATGCTCGGGGCATATATCATGACCGAATAAGTACTCAACTCGAGAACTATTAGTTTAAAAGAAAATTACAATAAGCATCAATATGTAAAATACCTTTCTTCCATTGCCTCCGGGTTTGTGTGGTGGTATTTTACTATTCATTATCCCTTTCACGCTTATAAGAAATCAATATACAGCTCATCTAAACTTTCTTCCACTTAGCACCAAGAATTGTTGATCATCACTATTCACTTGCCTTTCACCTTCTTATAATATGTGAAAATGATCGGTGCTTTCATATGATTTCTATACAGGATTTTAGAGACAATTATATAGACGAATATAAAAGTATCACATTAAAAAAGGTTTCATTTACCAAATGATCCAGATTTGATTTTCAAGTGTTCTGAATGTGAAGGTGGATGAGAAAGAGAGTAATAAAGGAAATTCTAAAAGAAGGAATGATAAAAACACATATTATTGGACCATAGTTAAAGATTAAACATTAGCAATGTTAAAATTAAATACCTACGTAGGTTGAACTGAACCTTCTGAAAGAAAAAGGTATAAGATGTGCATTCTTAGTGCTTGGGTACACCTAGTACAAAAAATCAGTATAAATAATAATAAATAAATCAAAGATTAAATCTGTACAATCGAGAATAATTAAGGATAATAGCAAACAAACAGCAACAGGTAAACATTTTTCTCGGAAGGTTATATAAATAATATTTCAATTAGGATCAGTTTAAAGTTGAGGCAAATCAACCAAGCGTCTCAACCATGATTCAACCAATGAAACACAACCATGATAAATTTTGTAGAAATTTTGAAGTAAAATCTATTACAACGCAGAAAATAGTGGAATTTTAATTAAAAATTATGAAGAAACAATACCTATTTGTCGTCCTTCAATTCTGCACCTATCTAAACAAAGCCGTCTTTCGTCCAGTCCATCGTTGTCAATCGTCGCTTCTTGTTCCTCAATTGATTATTGGAGCTTCACTTAAAACTTAACCGAAGCCCTAGAATTTTATATAAAAATTGTAAAAGAATAAAAATATGATTTTATTTACAAACAAATTAGGATTTAATCGAATTTAGAGGATAACCATTGGAGCTGAGGAATGATAAATAATCGACGAAGATGGATTGAGAAAAATGAGAAGAGATGCGTGATTGTGGTAAAAGCAGAACCGTTGTAGAACGTGGGAGGAAGAAATGACAACCATACCCTTACTTCATTTTTCCATTTGTTCTTATGCTAGGGTTGTTTATGGAAGTTCAAAAAAGCTTCACCATAACAAGGTATTTGTATTATTAGTATATATATATATGTATAATATATATATATATATTTTTCAGTGCAAAGTTTAGGTTGCTATTTCAAAATAAATAAAAACGTGTTACTTCCTTTAACATATAGTTACACAGAATCTCTTCTTAAATCTGGGAATGTGTTTATCACTAAAAATAAGTATAAAGAATATAAGTTTATGTAATTCAACACTAAAACAATTATCTAACCCAAGTAAAGTGAAATGGCAAGTTAAGCTACAAATAATCAAAGTAAGATGGAATGTACAGGAAATATAAATATTTTATAAAACATGCACAACAAATAAACTTATATATATATATATACTGTTAACGTAAAAATCGACGCTAACACCCCGGTGTGAGTAGATATAAAGTGAAAGCACCACCCGTTGGTACGGGAACAAAAGATAAGTAGAGAAATAACAGAAAGCAATAAAAAGACAACAGTTTTATAATGGTTCGGCTTAAGATCTAGCCTACATCCACTTTAATCTCCTTTATTGATGATCTGATTACAATTCTTTACAATGCACTTTGATTACAACACACTTTAAACACGTAGCTAGAACTTCGATGTAGAAGAATCTTTCGAATTCATGTTGAATGTGTTAGGTCTCCTCTTGAAGTTCGTTGAAGCGTCTTTTGTGTTTGAAGTGTCGGATGAGTTGAGAAAACAGCAGAGTATAGGCGTTCCAAAAGTGAGCCAAAAGTCCCTTCTTAGTTGGAGTAGGTGGAGTATTTATAGGGATAACTTGGAGTTAGGTCGTAGGTCGTGAGCGACCTAGGGGTAGGCCGTAGGTCGCCAGCGTCCTAGAAGCAGAGTTGCACTTGTTCTGTCTGAATGGGTTGGTAAGTTGTAGGTCGTGAGCGACCTAGGGGAGTAGTTGGCGACTTAACCACGTTGAGATACCTAGTGGAGCGACCTAGGTAAGTCCCGAGGGTGGTAGCGAGCTTGTAAATCATAGGTCGTACACTCGATAGGTCGTGATAACCTTAGGTCGCTAGGTCGCTTGTGACGTTAGGTCGCTGCATCTATCTACTGTGGTATATTGTTGCCTTGTGTTGATAGTTAGGTCGCTAGGTCGTTCCATCTTTTGGTCGCTAGCTCGTTCTGGCTTGTGCTAGTTGCTAAGTCGTTATCTGCTTAGTTCGTTAGGTTGCTCATACTTTTAGGTCGTTAGGTCGCTGGAGCTTTTGGTCGTTAACCCGCTATGATCTCTAGAACCTTTAGCTCGTTAAGTCATTAGATCGCTAGGTCGCTTGTGAAGTTAGGTCGCTAGGTCGCTTTAGAAGAGGAGTTAACACTTGCCCCTCGAAGTACAGGCCTATGTCATAGGTCGTGTGCTTCGATCTAATTCTGCTAGGTCGTGAGCGACCTAAAACATGCGCTAACTCGCGTGCCCATTCGCCTTCTTCTCTTTGCCCCATATAAACTGCTAGCTCGCTGCTTCTTCCTTACTTAACTGCTTCGATATCCTACTCTGCCATTAACAAAACTTCATGATTTCAAAGGTGAATTCAAGCTAATCAGTCGACGATTCATCCTTGCTATCATATTGCGTAAGTAACTTGATCTTTATCCATCCCACGATCACCCTCGAACCACGAATTCCAATCTTCAAACCTCAGAACAACTTCGTACGCCGTTCTTCACTTTTGAGTCATGTTGCGGTCGGTTTCGATCGCCGTTAGCTATGTTGCCATTGCGATTCACGAAAGCATAGCAGCGCGCTGGATCTATGATGGATTAAAGATGGTTTGAATCCGCGTTGGGCGAATTGATGGTGTGGATAGATAAATGGTCTCGCTGAGAAGATGGTGGATTTCGTTGCTTAGGTGATAACGGGTTATTGGGTTACCAGTTAACGAGATAGCGAGCTGTTTAGTGGAGAAGAAGTTAGCGATTTAGTGAATCTGAGCGACTTAGAATCCTTCGCGACCTAAGAAACCTGGCCGACTTATCAACCTGCGACTTAAACCACTTGCGACTTAACTCCTTAGGTCGCGCTTGTATTCAGACGACCTAGGACTTAGTCAAATTTGCACTGCTTTGTCTTGAACAATGCGACTTCAAAGAGTTCGACTTATGTAACTCGCGACCTTGTTGTATCTTAACTTGTCAGAATATCATAAAGCTTAAAGCAGAGCGACTTAACAAACTAACGACCTAACTTCTTGCGGCATAGGTTTTAGGTCGCGACCGAGCTAGTACTTCGACAAATTTGCATTATCTTGACCTGAAGCCTTATTCCTTAATATGCATCTTAACTTTAACTTGAATCCTCAACCTGAGCTGTCGAGATAATTTGCCTGAACTCATTGCATTTTTTTACAGATTATATTAACTTTAACGCTAATAAGCTATTAAACACAACATTTGCAGAAAAATGGGACGAATATACTGCCATTGACTTCCCACATCGAATGACAGATTAGTCGATAAAGAATAATCAACTTAAATGAACTTTGTGAATGAAATGCTGTGAATCAACAAATTCAAGTGAAGTATTAAAGCAAATCTAAAATAATCAACTAAAGCTGATCTGCTTGCATCAACACTGTACTTGAACTTAAAATAACAAGCCCTGAAACTCTATAATCGACTAATGTCAACTAATTTGATTCCAGTTATATTTGCTTGTAATTTTACTAGTTTTCCACAACACTTCACACTTTTAGGAAACGTGCACCTTCATATTTGAATATCTAGTTCCTTGTGTAGAATGACTTCTCAATAAGAAGAAATAGGGCAAGCTGAAGAGGTTTTTCCAATTGCCAACCCTTTGAATGATCCTCCAGAAAGAGCTTCGACCACTTTGAACCATAGAGTTTTTAGTCAGTTTCGCATTCAGTTCGACATTGCTGAAGCAGACGCTCGACTTCCCGGGATAAATGATACTACTGATAGGCCACCTCACAGCTTCATTTCAGTTAACCGACATATGTGCTTGAATGGAGCTATTCCTCCTTTCAATGACTTTCTTCGAACGATCCTTCTCCGATTAACCATCTCTCCTTCCAACTACACCCCAATGGCTACGCCATTTTGATAAGGTTGTGTGTGTTATTCAGGAGGACACTTGACCGTCTTCCGAGCTTCGAAGAAGTCTGCTATTTGTGTACTTTCGCAAAGAACAAAGATCATCCTTCAATTATTCTCGTGAGAGGCGCGAGAAACCATAAACTGATTTTAGAGTTGCCCGAGAGTGCACACGGGTTTTTAAGTCAATTCTTCTATGTTCGTTGCCCCCCGGGGTTCTATGCCATCTGGAGAATAGGAAGTAAGATTGCCTATTTCCGTTCACTTCATTTTTTCTGAATTTCTTGAAACTCGAACTGCCAAGTACTTAACTTCAATCTTTACTTTTTGTAGCACTTCCTCCTCCGCTTAGAGATCCCAGCCATAAGCCAACCTTCGAAACATTAAGTGCCATGGCGGCTGAGGAGAGAAGCATTAATTTTTTGCTGAAAGACGAGATTCTACACCAATTTGGGCTTTTACATCCCTCTCGATCTACTCAGATTCATGAAGTTTCTAGTTCCGAGACTGAAACATCAGCTGCCGCTGTTTCTACCGAAGAAGTCGTACCGAAGGAATCTGTTGCAGGAGCTCCACTAGTGAAATGTTCCACCCCTGCCGATGTCGCGGGGTCATCCGTCAAGCTTACACTTTCCCCGGTGATTGAAGAAGGAATTGAAAAAGAAAGCTCCGCTGGACATGATGGTGAAGACACTTTTGATGGGCTAAGCGACCTAATGGTGACCTCATTTGAGCTTTTTAAAGATGACACCACCAACACTAAAGTTGTCTCTCCAGCGATCGAAGCGACATCTGCTTTACGACCGATTTCGTTAACTCAAGAGTTGACGCCTGCCGCAAAAACCGATGTCACTCCTAAGCCGAAGAGTGGTTTGTAGCTCGACGCGTGTAGTCTACACATCACACACACTTAGGATTTTTAGCAGTTATATGCACTTGGTTTCTTTACTCTGAAAATTTTTAAGACTTGTCTTTTTCACTTTCAGATTCTTCGATGGGGCGAAGTAGCTCGTACTATGACAATTTCCAGCACCATGGAAGGCGTGACACTTATGATCACAGGCGCTATCTCCCTGCCCTAGGGAAACCGACAAAGAAAGAGCTGCTAGGAAGGCTCAAGAAAGAAGAGCCTATGAGGAGCGATACGAGAGAAGGGATGAACGATACGACTCTTCTCACAGAGGTGATGATTCCCATAAAAGAAAATCCCATGATGATAAAGGGAAGACTCACATCGTTGAAGATCCAAGCAAGCGGGCCAAACTTAGCGGCGCGTCTGCAATTTCTGAAAATACCGCTGCTTCTATCCCTCTTGACATCCCCTCTGGTTCTCCTGCTCTCAAGAAAACTGATATTCAGACAATCATTAGCAGGCCTCAGTACCGAGTTGAACAAGGTCCGGCTACTCTTCAAAGTCGGTTCCCGCACTGGTGCTTAAAGGGAGTGCGTTTTGATCTCGACTTTGTCCCTATCGACAAACAAGCCATGTTGAGGAATCTTGATGCCGTCAAGCTTGACATTGAGAGAATGTCCGGATGGCAAAAACTTCTCGACGAGCTTCAGAGAGTCAATCGTGCAAATCTTGAAGCCATGCTGACTATGGAAAACGATAAATCCGAGTGGCAGAAAGTTCTTGACCAGCACGATGCAGAAATGAAGAGCATCGCCGATGATAATGAGAGACTTGAGGCCGAAGTAGAAAAACTCAAAAATGAGCTTGTTACTTCTTCTACTTCCTATACCCAAAAGAAGAAGTACTTCAAGAACAAGTTCGCGATGCTCATGCCGCTCAACGGTATGCTGAGGCTCAACTTGAAGTTGAACAGAAGATGACAGAAATCTATCGCACTGACATTGCCCAGCTATGGGAGAAGGCAAGTTCCCACGATTTGGAAATTATGCGGTTGCGTGCTCAACTATCAAAAACTGAAAAAGAGCGTGATGAGGCTATTGTTGGAAAAGAAGCAGCTGATCAGTCGCATGAAGCAACAAAAGCCAACGTCAGCTCTACTTTATTTGATTTTTATCTTCATAGTGTTTTGGGGCACGGAAGCCTCTTATTCTTGGGCCCGAAGTATGAGATCACTTTGGCTGAAGTGTGGGAGGCTGCAATTGACATGCTCAGAGGTGCTGGCTATGCTGAAGTAGACCTTGAGGCGCATTATTTTGATGATGAAACTTGTGCCGCTCTTGCCAGAGGAAAGGAGCAACTTGCTAAAGTGCGAGCCGGATCGATGGAAGAGGAGCATCTAGGGAAGGAAGCACCTTTAACTACCCCTGTCCATACTTCGATTTCGGCCGACATTGATATCACAGGCTCCAGTCCCCATTCTCCGCCTCCTGCTAAAGCCAAAACCGAGATTACAACTGCACAGGGTGGAGACGAAGGCGAAGAAAGCACCGAAGCACAAGCCTATGAGGTTGACATTATAAAGCAGACTCCTCCAGGTAACTTCTACGTTGAACCAGGTCAAGCGGATTACTTGTTTGCTTCAACTGAGCTTGATGAATTTCTCGCTTATTACTTAAGTCTCGATGATCCGCCCTCTCCTCTCTTTACGAGAAATACTGATTTTGACTTTTCTTCTTCTGTAGCGGAAATACCAAGTGCTGCACAAACTTCTCCTCCTCCAGCTGCTGTTCCTTCATCTTCTCAAGTTACTCCTCCTTTTGCTTCTCAACTGGGGTCGCAGGAAAAAGATAAAAGCTCTTCAAGACTTGGACGATCCGGCTGCTTCGTAAGAACAGAAGGCGGAAGAACTTGAGGAGGGCGAGAAGACCTTGGAGCAACCTTATGAGGATGACACAAAGCTTTCTGCATTGATTACTCCGGGAAGTGAGTCTTCTTCAAAGAAGAAAGGGAAACGCGAAGTTTCGAAGAAGAAGAAGAAAAGCGCTCCTGCTGGTGAAGAAAAAGTGGAAGCAGATCCAGCTACACCTCCTTCTCCTTCTTCCCCGACCCATCCACGCTGGATTCAGAAATTAATCATCAATCCGGGCAAGAGCTCTAAAGGTGGCGGGAAGAAGGAGTAATGAGCTTGACTTTACGCTTCTTGTTTTGCTTTTTTGCTTGTACATAGAAGTTTGTATTGACCGGAGATTGTACTGGTGCCGGCCCCCGTCTTTTGGAACTTGTACATGTAAAAAAATTTTATAGTATGGAATAAAATGATTCTTTTTACTTTTACAATTTCATGTCAGTATATGTGAAAATGCATTTATTCCTTGTTTTTGCACAAGTTTCTTTATTTACTTTATATGATACTGCAGTGAGCTCGTGGTATGATGTTTGAGCGTTGTTTTTATTAATATAACTATATGCCCCCATACCATGGCTCATTGCAACATTCTGAAAAGACTTGTACTCTTATTTTAGAGAATAATTCTTCCGTTTTGAGGAAATATTATTCTGCTTTTAGTAGAGTATGCCTTGTATTGGAGAAGTTTTTATATATATATATATATACTTCAACTTCCGGAGATGGTCACTTTTTGTTTTTTGAAAAGTGGACTCCCCTACGCAGTGAAGTGAGCTTCCGAAGAAAACTTCGATCTATTTGCCAGAAAATTATAGTTCATCGTTGAATGGGCCCACAGGACAGACGTCAGCTGTTTTATCGGATATTTGTTTGTACAAACAATCATAAGTATTCAGCTGCGGCCTGGAACCTTCTTTTTGAGAAGACGCCCCTTTAGTGGTTCCATCGACGAAGTTTTTGGATGTGCCTTGTTAAAGGGCTTCACTTGTTTAGTGCTTCTGAAGAAGGTTTGTGCCTCCGAAGTAGTTTTTTGCTTACGAAGGGGTCTTTGTTTGTGTGCCTCCGAAGAGGGCTTGTGCCTCCGAAGCAGTTTTTTGCTTACGAAGAGGTGCATTTGGCCTCCGAAGAGGAGTATTTGGACTTCGAAGAGTAGCATTTGGACTCTGAGGAGTAGCATTTGGACTCCGAGGAGTAGCATTTGGACTTCGAAGAGTAGCATGTGGACTCTGAGGAGTAGCATTTGGACTCCGAAGAGTAGCATGTGGACTCTGAGGAGTAGCATGTGGACTCTGAGGAGTAGCATGTGGACTCCGAAGAGTAGCATTTGGACTCCGAAGAGTAGCATGTGGACTCTGAGGAGTAGCATTTGGACTCCGACGAGTAGCATCTGGACTCCGAAGAGTAGCATGTGGACTCTTAGGAGTAGCATTTGGACTCCGAGGAGTAGCATTTGGACTATGAAGAGTAGCATATGGACTCTGAGGAGTAGCATTTGGACTCCAAAGAGTAGCATTTGGACTCTGAAGAGTAGCATGTGGACTCTGAGGAGTAGCATTTGGACTCCGAAGAGTAGCATTTGGACTCCGAAGAGTAGCATGTGGACTCTGAGGAGTAGCATTCGGACTCCGAAGAGTAGCATTTGGGCTCGGAAGAGTAGCATTTGGGCTCCGAAGAGTAGCATGTGGACTTTGAAGAGTATCATTTGGACTCCGAAGAGTAGCATGTGGACTCCGAAGAGTAGCATGTTGGCCTCCGAAGAGGAGCATTTGGCCTCCGAAGAGGAGCATTTGGCCTCCGAAGAGGGCTTTGTTGCTTGTATCCTTCCACCATCTGCTTCTTAGCGATTCCTTGTTGTCACTTCAAGTGCATGTCCCATTCTTTTGCAAGTTGTTTGCTTTTTGCCAGAGAAGTGTACTTTATCGTTGAGTGAATCCACGGGGCAGACGCAAGCTACTTTACCGGATGTTCGCTTGCACAAACGATCACGATTGGTTAGCAAGGGTCTGGAACCTTCTCGTCAGGAAGGTGCCCGCTTTGGTGGAACCCTCAACTGTTTGTGAATAGCACTTCTTTTGTAGGAGTTGAATTTGGAATTTTATGGCTTGGGATTTGTTGAATAGGTAAGCTTTGCTTTGATAGCCTTCATCTCAAAGCGTAAGCATATTTCTCCAACTCGCCCCAACTTCTGCCTGTTGGGTGAGGACCCCATGTGACAACATTAATGACAAGCCTCTCAGATTCCTGTGCTGCAGCCTTGTCTTCTAAGACAGATTGATGAGTAGGAAGTTGTTGCCCCTGAGTGGATGAGGTTGGGTCGACTCTGTTTTTCTTCACATATTATTGTAGTTTATTCTGTTTCAGCAACTCTTCAATCACATTCTTTAACTAGCGACATTGGTTAGTGTCATGGCCAGGTTGATTGTGGAATCGACAGAATCTCCCATTATGCACTGCCCCTCTCCCCATCTCAGGTGGTTTGGGATACTCGACAACATCCTTCGTTGCGAAGAAGATATTTTCCGGTGTATCAATTAAGGGAGTAAAATCTGAAGGATTAGAGTGGCGAGGTTTCTTCTCATTCCCCTGCTTCCTTCCTCCGTCATTTTTCGTTTTCTGGTTTCCAGATTCTCTTTTGTTAGAAGAAACATCGTTATTCTTGACTTCGGCAACAACTATTTCGCTGGCGCAAAAAGGCTTCCAAGGCGCATGAATTCGTCGGCCTTTTTATAAAACTTCTCAAGTGAATTCGGTTCCTTCATTTTTAACCATCTTCTGAATTCACTTGATTTGTCGATGGCTCGCATCAAGTAAGTCAGGATCATACGTGGTTATGCATTATCCACTTCGGCCAAGGCTATATTGAAACGGTTCAAGAAAGATTTGATAGATTCTCCCGGAGCTTGTTCAAGGCTGGACAGTGACATTATATCCTTAGCCTTTGAAGCATACAACCTGAACTGATCTTTGAATTTTCGAGTTAAGTCGGAGAATTGATCTACGGACCGAACTGGTAGTTTTGTGAACCAAAGTAGAGCCACTCCTTCCAAGTACACTGGAAAGTATCGGCATTTAATCTCTTCTGATGCTCTTGCATCGGTCATATGCCAGTCATACTTATATAGGAAATGATTAGGGTCACTTGTCCCCCTATAGGCCGGGATAGTAGGAGGTACAAATTTCTTTGGAAATTCTGCTTTCATGATCCTTTCAGTAAACGGAGTCTTGCTTGGAGCAAATCCCCAGTCGCTCTCATTTTTTTCCCTCTGCATGCTCTCTTTCATGATTCGGCGAACCATCCCTGACAGGTACTCCTCATTGTTTAGAGACATTGCCGGGAAGACGTCAGCTATTCTTTTGGAAGTTTGCCTAGGCGAATGTTCGCGAAAAGTTGGCTGCGGCCTTGAACCTTCAGCTTGGAAAGGTGGCGCTTCGACGATGCCAGTTGCTCTTTGAGGAATACCTTTCTCTTGGGAATTATGGGCATCTTCGGCAAAGGTTATTTCATTGTTTTCTGGTCGTTGATTTGCCCCAAGCAGAGAGTTTAATCTATCCATCATCAAAGCGTTTTGAGCTTCAATTTGTTGGTATAATCCCGACACTACATCGTCTAATTCTGCCCTTGTGACTCCAACGGTAGGAGTTGCCTGGTTTGCTATTGGGGAAGCGGAGGTCCCCTCATGAGCATTTCCGGATCTGGTAGATCTACTCTTTCTTCCAGGAGCCATGATTTCAGATAGACTTCTGGTCTTTAGAGAGATTCTTTCAGCAAACTTTTGTAAAGCAATGGTGAAAATATTCCTGAGTTGGTTTCTCAGTGAAAGCACCAAAAATGTTAACGTAAAAATCGACGCTAACACCTCGGTGTGAGTAGATATATAGTGAAAGCACCACCCGTTGGTACGGGAACAAAAGATAAGTAGAGAAATAATAGAAAGCAGTAAAAAGACAACAGTTTTATAGTGGTTCGGCTTAAGATCTAGCCTATGTCCACTTTAATCTCCTTTATTGATGATCTGATTACAATTCTTTACAATGCACTTTGATTACAACACACTTTAAACACGTAGCTAGAACTCCGATGTAGAAGAATCTTTCAAATTCATGTTGAATGTGTTCGATCTCCTCTTGAAGTTCGTTGAAGCGTCTTTTGTGTTTGAAGTGTCGGATGAGTTGAGAAAACAGCAGAGTATAGGCGTTCCAAAAGTGAGCCAAAAGTCCCTTCTTAGTTGGAGTAGGTGGGTTATTTATAGGGAGAATTTGGAGTTAGGTCGTAGGTCGTGAGCGACGTAGGGGTAGGCCGTAGGTCGCCAGTGTCCTAGAAGCAGAGTTGCACTTGTTCTGTCTGAATGGGTTGGTAAGTTGTAGGTCGTGAGCGACCTAGGGGAGTAGTTGGCGACTTAACCACGTTGAGATACCTAGTGGAGTGACCTAGGTAAGTCGCGAGGGTGGTAGCGAGCTTGTAAATCATAGGTCGTACACTTGATAGGTCGTGATAACCTTAGGTCGCTAGGTCGCTTGTGACGTTAAGTCGCTAGGTCGCTGCATCTTTCTGCTGTGGTATACTGTTGCCTTGTGTTGATAGTTAGGTCGCTAGGTCGTTCCATCTTTAGGTCGCTAGCTCGTTCTGGCTTGTGCTAGTAGCTAAGTCGTTATGTGCTTAGTTCGTTAGGTCGCTCATACTTTTAGGTTGTTAGGTCGCTGGAGGTTTAGGTCGTTAACCCGCTATGATCTCCAGAACCTTTAGCTCGTTAAGTCATTAGATCGAGGTCGCTTGTGAAGTTAGGTCGCTAGGTCGCTTTAAAAGAGGAGTTAACATATACACAAAATTAAGTCAAGTCAAGCTAGGTTGCTAAAAGTATGTATAGGCGAAGCCAGAGTTGAAATTAATGAAAACAAGAATGCTTTCTTGATTATGAAATGCTCATCCATATTTCAATGAAATTGGAAAAGTTTAAAAATGAGATCCATGTAGTTTGAACATGATGCTTGCAAAGAAAGCTATACATATTGGGAAGTTAACTTAAACAAATGTGTTTTGGCTATAGTGTTCGGTTGTTTTCTTCTTCTTCTCCTTTTCCTTTTCTTTGAACAAGAGGAGACTTTCTCTAAACATGATATACAAATATGTTTATTTATGTCAACAATTTACAATACAAATATTTTGAGCAAAATAAGGAAGAGGTGTATAATTATAGTAGAGCACATACCTTAGGGTAGGAATATAGAAAAATATACCACCAAGCTGATATAACAAAGATGACTCCTGTAGTGATTATGGCCGAGTGAAGGAGCAACCAACTACATGTGAACTATTGTTATTATTTTGTGCCGCTACTGTATGACTGTTGCTAAACAGCCAGCGTAGTTGTCCTTTTTTAAACAAAAAACATAAAAATCGAGGGAAGATACTAAACATCCTGACACTAGACTGTTAGCAAACATTAACTAATTTGTGGGATTCATAATTTAATTTTATGCTGATGCTTGATAGTTTGATATTTTCTAACTATGATTTTGGATCTCAATTAAATATGTGATGACCTTAACATTGAAATTGCTTTTAATAGATGTTTTTACAGAAAAAGGATATGCATTGCAGCAAATTTCATTGGGGAATCAAGTTCTAGTAAGTATTAGTTGGTTCTTGTATGCATCTCTTTTTTACACACACACACAAACACACACACTCATATACAAATTCTAGGTTTGTGTTGTCTAAATTTTATATATACTCATTTCAGCAAATTTGCTCTTATATGTATAGATAAAACTAAATTCATGTTATTTATACCTATATAGATAAATAATTATTTTTGTAAGACTAAAATCTAATGAAAACTTTACAGAAGCAGACTTAGCTTTTGTAAACTATGGCAATTTGATGCCTACTGATTTTATTTCATTGAATTCGGATAATCTCCAAATTAACAGAAGGATCCATAAACATGCATTGCATATATAAAGATAGTCAATTTTTTTAAAACAAATATTAAATCATGCAGTATGTTTTCGTATTTATGTCATACGGTAGCTTGTTTTCATGTCTAAATCATGCAGTATAATAGGGTGTACAGACTTTTGTAATACTAGTGGTATATATCTTCAAACATGAGTGTTTCTAAAAATGTATTTTGCAGAATTTTTCTAAAAAGGTATAAGGCTTGGGGAGCATATTGCAAGTTTTAGAAATGTTAAACTGAAACTGGAAGTGCCAGGTGTATACGTACATGAAGTTAGAACCCCGGGAACATTCTTTTCAAAGATATGTATAAGATTTGCTGTTTCAAAATAGATAAAGTTAGGAATATAAATGATAGCGTGTATGGTTGTGAATGTATAACAAATTCTGGCATCTGAACGGAATTAAAGTAATCTGAGTTTGAAATTCTCAAGTGGATTTGTACAATCAACCTCTGAAAAGATATTTATCAAACATGAGAGTTTGTAAATAATATATAAGTACACCTAAACTTCAAATACATATCAGTTTCAAATAAATTCAAAGATCTGAAAAAAACTTCAAAGTTTGTGTAACTTTCAGATGTGAAGCTCCATATGCCCACATAAGTTAAAGTGTATTAAAATGCCTCTCCCGTTAAAGCCAGTATGATGTGGATGGCCACTCAAACAGAATATATAAGGTTGGACAGCAGTATTAGTATGGTGTTGATATTTAATGCTATACTAATTTAGTAATTTTTAAGTGATAATTCTTGGAGATTTTTTTTAACCTGCATTGCATAATTCTGCATTGCATTGATTAAAAAATATTATTACAAGTAAAAGATAGTCTTCCTTGCTTAGGCAAGGGACAGATATTAAAAGTAGTGTTGACATGTAATCTGGAAACATAATGATGCAAAATGTTACTGAGTTTAGCTAAGTTTTTAAGGGATAAGTGTCCAACACGATTATGCTATATGTCAGTTGAAAAAGTGTTGATGGTTGCATTGTAATCAATAGAATGTAGAATGTACAATACATTAGATACTTACATCATTGTGCGCGTACATGTGTATAAAAGATTAATTTTGGGCTATAAAACCTCGAGTATATTTTTGGACCATACATGTAGAAATGGCTTGCATTTCAAAATTAAGCCTAAAACTTTATGTTTGCCTTAACGTTGATACTTAAGTTTCATATTTTCATATACCAAACTTTATGTATGTATATCAAATTAATGAGAAAGAAAGACTGAATTATACGATAAAAAATTACATATTAGTTTCTCATCTGCATGCTGACTGTTTTTCGTAAGTTTAATAAGCTGGAAAGTGTGGTAATGGTTTGTCATCGAACTTTAAACTTGAAAAATCCAAGTCAACAGTAGTGTCCTATTTTACATAGAGAATCAAACAATACCAGCAACCTAACCCAACTGTCCAGTACAACCCTCCATCTATATTGTTTAATATCTTGAGTGTTTAATTATGCTTCAATATACTCGAGGTAATCATCTTCATATTGGTTAAGTCCTAAAACACAAAATTGTTGCTATAAAATGTGATGGACAAATCGTCATGACCTAGAAGCTGATGCATAGATATGAGGTTGTATTTGAGTGATAGAACAAATAACTTTAGAACTTCACCCATCTTTAAAACTAACATCTGTTTAGAATTTCTATTTGCATGATCATAATATGTGCATTTGAAACTTCTGAAAATGGATCTAACATTTATTTAAAGTTTGATTTGAATACAAAACTGATCTGTATATATGAAACTGTTTATATGAAAATTAACACATACTCTGAAACTCAGCCCATTTGAAACTGATATATAGTAAATTATACTTGTATGTAAATTATTAGGACTTTTATGTAATTTTAACTATTGACTGTTATACTTGTGTACAGGCAATTAGCATTTCCGAAGTGAAGAACAACCACATCAAAGAACTGTCGGTAATTAAGCCATGAACAAGACTTTACCTATTATGTATTATAATATTTTGTTTGTACTAGTTGTGTAGACTTGTTTGTAAATGGTTGTGGTATGTGGATTCGCTTATTTTGTCAAAATACTATTATTAAAATGATTATGGATATTATACTTGATTATGCGATTAATGTGTTTTTTTAATTATTTGAATATTGTGATTATCGATGTTGGTTTGAAA
Organism: Allium fistulosum; assembly: GCA_030737815.1. Taxonomy (NCBI): domain Eukaryota; kingdom Viridiplantae; phylum Streptophyta; class Magnoliopsida; order Asparagales; family Amaryllidaceae; genus Allium; species Allium fistulosum. Next base: position 411,532,083 of record CM060907.1, on the reverse strand, counting down.
ATGATAATTATGTGATTGATTATTGGATTTAATATTTCTATTATATATAAGTGATTGTTGGAAATGATACAAGCCATTAATAGTAAATAACGGAGATTAAAATGTGTTGTACATCAATCTATAAGTTTTAGTAGCATTTCAAATGTGCTACGGGAAAAAATGCAATTTACAAAAACATATTGTAGCGGAAGTAAAACGCAACAAAAAATATCTAGTAGGAATGATAAAATGCTGCTAAAATATTATAGTAGCATAGAAAAAAGGCTACAGAAAATAAAAAGGTGCAAGTACCACTTTGGTTGCATTTTTAAAACGGTGCCAAAAAACCTTTTGTAGAGTTTCAGAAATGCTACAATATGTTTGTTTTTGGTAGCGTTTGCTACAACGAAACTAAAAATTTCAGACTTTTAGTTGAATGCCGTGTCGCAGCATTTCCCAAAACACTACTAAAAGCTTTAGCAGCGTTTTTTCAACGGTACGAAAGGCCTTTTCTTGTGTAGTGGAGTAGAGTAAACAAATGAGAAACAAAATAAAAAAATGAGACAATTATTAATTAGAAATAAATCAAATGAGGCTACTATTAATTAATAAGAAAGAATGAGTAGTCTAACAATGAAATGGATGTTCAAGTGGAACCTAGATGGAGAACTTGAAAATTAAAACAAAGAAAACGTGGAAGTGATAATAAATATAAAGCAAATTAAGGGACCAATTATATACTATAAACAAACTTTTGGGGTCCAAAATCCTAGACTTACTCTAATTAATTAACTTCAATAAACCCAAATATACACATATTTATACCATTTAATTCTTTATTAAAACAGTTGTTTTTTGTTAGTATGTGCACATTCCATTAACTCAATTAATCAATCAATTAATCAACCTATCAATCTATATATTTATTTATGTTACTCAAACCTATTTTATTAATTCATGAATATATATCTATCTATGCATTATAAAAATGATTTACTTTACTTTTTTAATTACTGTGACGGTCACATTAATTGAACCAATTTAAAAGTTTTAACCATATATAAAATGGAAAAATAAATATATGTGAACATGTGTAATTAATGTAAAATTGTTAATACAAGGTAATTTGTAATCAATTCCACAACATTTATACAACAATGAACCTTTTGATATATTTTAAAATTTGAATACTAATAAGGGTGTTTATATATTATTCCAAAATTCAATTTCTCTTTTTATAAGATCATATTTATTAAAAATGAAAATTTTATTTTATGCGTCTCAAAGCATGCGTTTATTTTAATTGAAATGTTCATTCCATTTTGACACAAAAATATAAGTTCCTATATTAACTCATTCATTACAATTTCATTCCAATTTCCATTTAACTGAAACATTTCAATTAATCTAATTCCAATAATTTTCATTACTAATGTCAAACGAATTCTAGTTATAAAACACTATTTTCTTTTCATTTATACTAATTTAAACATGTTTTATAAAATTTCGTATACAACAAAATTTATACACTATTTACAAAGTAAATGTTTATCTTATTGAAAATTAACTTCTCTGAGATACATTTCAAATAACAACTTATGTTATCCTTTCTTTAAAACATTCACTCAATTCTTTATTTAAATTAAACATTTGTTATTCCAATTTTTGTTATGAATTTAATATAAACTAATATTATAAATTTAAATTCAAATGTGAATTACTACTTTTATATTATTGCAATTGGTTGTCATTTAAAATTCATTTGATATTACAACTTACATTCAATATATTTTTATAATAAAAATCAAAAAAAATTATTTCTAACAATTTTTATTCAATAATTTATATTAAATTTAATATTTTTAAATGGTCAAAATTTTCGGTCGTTACAGGTGATGACATACCCTGATGGGTGTAATCCACATAGCACTACTACATCTCCCATGATTTTAGTCAATCCCGGGTACGAGTCATGAGGCTATGTTTTACCTTTTATATAGCAATCCCACTTGGAATGCTAATACTGCTTTCCAAACAACAACGCAATGCCAGCATTCGTCCATACAAGTTTTTCAGGGAATTAACAAATCAAAAGCACTAATTCTAATACAACCATGTTGGAGTCACCCTTAGGATTTGTAGCATGTAGCCTGTGCACTTCAAAGAACTCGGCATTCTATTCCATTATCTTAATGATGTCTTAAGTTCGAATGCTTATGCTGGTTCGACGTTATTTTCAGATAATATATCCGATCCCAGTCTCTTTGAACCGACAATTGATAGTTTTGAAAATTGCCAACATTTGATAGTCGATTATTTAATTATCAAATAACAAACAATTCAACCCGAGATTTATCCAAGCAAGGTTAGGCACAAAGCAACCTCTAAGCCGCTTTAGGTAATCCTTTTGTTCATAAAAATCACTTTGTAAATTTGTGTATTAGAATACCATCACAAAGATATATTCACAAACTCCCTCTGCTCCTTTCAATACTTGAAAACAATTGATATACTTATCTCACCATATAAGTATATTCACAAAACATTTCACTTTTAAATATTCAGAAAACTTTTCCATAAACTTATATCAGCAGTATAAGTATATTCACAAAACACTACATTTCCAATACTTAGAAATGCATCCATATACTTTTCTCAACGATATAAGTATGTTCATAAATCTTACGAAAGATTTCATTTCCCAAAAACCATACTTGTTTGGGTTAAAACAGATGTCATTTAAAACACTGATAATAGTAAACCCAAACTACTTTCCTTTCGGTGTAAGTAAACGGACCGTATAGAAATTAAGCAAATATACTTACCACTGCTTTCCATTTTAAAACCATACTATCCCTTAATTATAAATAAAATTGGACAGGTTAGAAAACTATTATTGCCTTGATACACATTCTTAATTCTTAAGATAAAGACGAGTTTCAATACCTTGAAATTTGGTGTTAAGAATGAAATGAACATTTTCCATACCACCGTAATTTAAATTTACCATTTATATAAATCGAGTTTTAGTATTTTTATAAAATACCTTTATTAAACTGTCTATTTTTACAAAACACCTTTTATAAAATATGATCTATAAATTACAAATTCCCTTTCTAAATATCTAAACATAATTATAAACCTCCTTTTATTAATCTCCAAATTTAATTAATAAACATCTTTATAAACATTTTTTATTATAAAACTCCTTTTATAAAACTACTTTTATAAAATATCATTTATAAAACTCATAATACAAATCCCCAAATGTATTTGCAACTCTTTTATAAAACTTCAAATTCATTTATAAAACTCCTTTTGCAAAATTCTAATAGTAATTACAAAACTCCTTTTACAAAACAAAACTTCAAATATAAAAAAAAACTCTAAATATAAAATCAAACTCCAAATAAAATTACAAATATCATATATTTTCCCTAAGATGATTGTTACTCGGTTGCTTGGCCCGGCTACGAGATGCTAATTATTGAGTTTCTTGGTTGAATCTAAGTGAAACTTGAGGCATTGAGAGGTTGACTTGAATTAAGAAGCTCGGTATATATGCTTCGTTCGGCCTGTATATCGTTCGGCATGCAAGTGTGGTTCGTCCTGTATATCGTTCGGCATGCAAGTGTGGTTTGGCCCATATATCGTTCGGCCTGGGTATGTGGTTCGGCCAACACTGCTCAGCAACTACCGTTCGACCAACGTTGCTCGGCTACTTCCGTTCGACCAACACTGCTCAGCTACTTCCGTTCGACCAACATCGCTTGGCAACCACCGTTCGGTACGCCTATTTCGGTATAGCTGTTTTAGAGCAAGATGAGGGATTTGACTTATTCGTGGAGGTCAACATCAAAGTGGGGGGTTCGACATTGGTTCACTTCGAGTCCCACCGCGAGTTACTCCAGGTCCTTTAAGAGTTCGCTCCGAGTCAATTACTCGGTGACCACCGTTTAGCTATCCCGGATTGGTATTTGTCGACAGGTGTACATCGCTCGGCATGCCTGGATCGGTCGGGTCGAGGTTCCCATATATGGGCCGATGTACTTCACTCTTAGGCCTGAGAAGGAAGTCCAGCCTATCTTCGTCTATAAATAGAGAGGCAAGGGTGCAGTGAAGGGGCCCTTTTTTGGAGAGAACACTGGGGAAACTCTGCCATTTTGAAGACTCATTTCTTTTCTACAAAAACTTGTACTCAAGTTGTTGGTGCACGAATTGTATCTTTATTCAATTATTCGAAGAAGTAATAAAGATTAAGATCAAAGTGGACGTAGGCAGTTACACCAAACCATTATAATTCCAGTGTTCTCATTTTTTATTGTTCTTACTGCATTTTATTGCGATATACCTCAGTTTTAATTTATTTTCTTCATTAATCTCTCTACACAATCTTACTCAAGGGTGTTAGTGACCAATTTCGGTGCTAACAATGATCATTCCATATATCACAATAAATTCACACAACTATGATTTATTACTCCAATTTATCAAATGATAATATTTTCCCTTTTTATGAAATACAATTTATAAACCTATTGTTTTGTTTTTAAAATACCGCTTATAAATCTCTCTTTAACTTATAAAATATCATTTATAAATCTGTTCTTTTATAAGAACATTTCATATAAAATATTTCATAATAATTTATTCCAAAATATATATATATATATCTCCTTTTAAAACAAAGTCACTTTATTATAAAAAGATAAATTCCTCCTTGATTTTCCTCTAAAAATAAACGGCTATTTTTACAATAACCTTTCTAAAACAATTACATGTATACATATATTAGAAAGAATATAAAAATGGTTAATGTAAACTAGAGTAGTACAGAAAGTAAATTTTTGTAAACAAAATATCATAGAAAATCCAAAAAGGACAATTTTAAAAATCATTTTTCAAGATCGAAACCATTTCCAAACCAAAGCATCAATTAATAGTATTTCAAAATACTATAATGAGGCTAATAGCTACAGTATCACTTAACCAATTAAAACCATTTCCAAATCAAAATAGCAATTAATAGTATTTCAATATACTCTAATGTGGCCAATAACTACAATATCACTTAACCAATGCTATTACTACCTTTTCCAATAAAAAGATTCGATGTTTAACATAAGTTAGTGTCACATACAATATGGCAAAAGTATAAAATTTTGACATTTAACAATTTATATAACTGGTATATAAATGGAATTAAATCAATAATTGTATAAGTGGAATGTAAAGTTCAGAATGGGGAGAAAGCTGCATTTCTCTACAAGTTTTCCATGTATCTCATTTTTAAATGTCATTCACTTTTCAAAAGCGAATACTGCACCAAACCAAACCAATAACTCATTCAAGCACAAAATCTGTAAGATCGTCTTTTCGACCCTCGAATGTCGAAAATAATACATCCACGGTATTCATGTCCCGAGTACCCAATTATAGGAAAGACGGAACGTTAGGGTATGTAAAAGAAAAAGAAAACAACAGAGGAGAACAAATGATAAGGTTAAAAGAAACATGGGAATTATATGGTACAATTATATTTGGTGATGCAATACTGTATGTATAAACCAGTTTTGCTCTTCTAGGATAAATAATAAGGAAGTTCATCCATACAAATGGTTAGGAGGTAATCTCAGCTCTTATGTATTTTTTGTTTATTTACCATAGAACCGAAGTTAAGTTTACCAGAAATCCGTTGATTGGTTCTAGAGCACTTGATAAGTAAGGGAGTGTACTTATATGAGATGACTTGAAAACGTAACCACTCCAAAACCATATACGAGTTTTATGCTTTGCAAGAGGTTCGTGATTGGTTCGAGATGCTCAAACACATGTAGTTGTTCGTGATCTATTCAAGATGTGGGAATCCATGTGTGATTTTGAGATCTATTGAGATATGTCAATCCATGTGTGATTTTGAGATTTGTTGAGGAATCCATCTGTGAATCCAAGATTTGTTGAGATATGGGTATCCATGTGTGGTCTAAGGTCTATTCGAGTTGGGGACTCATGTGTTGAGATATGTATGACTTGTGACTCGTGTGCTGGGATGTTGAATGTGACTTCACCATTGGTAATGACAAAAGCTAGACATAGGTGATATAATCGATGGGGTTTCGCTAACTTTAATGGTGTAGGAACTCCATTCTAGTTATAATTAAAGATATCTATGTAGGAGTGATGTGACCCGGTGCCATGTGGGCGTGGACCACTTATGTTTTTCCTATAGTTATTTTTTCTAAAGATATATGATGCTTCGAAGAATATCTCCGATCCTTGTGCAGGGGGCCGTTTTTGAAATATTGAGGGCACCTCCATGGAATCCTACACAATCATCGAACGCACCTTAGCGGTTGTGATTATATACCTATTATTATTGTGATGTACACTCACATGCATCATATATACGTGTTGTATTTCACACCTTTGACGTTATTATATTATCACTAGATATTGTAATAGAAATGGTTTGACCATCGTATGGTAAAAGCTCGTCCATGTTTAACTGCAGCTTGGTTTTACAAGATACCTTTACATTTGAAGGGTTTTATGAATATAGCTATCCATATGATTAGAATTTCTCTTGCTGGTTTAAAGGATTGATCTGAGTATTATTCTCATATAATGCTCGTGTCAGCTCAAGTATGTTTCCAAATTTTTCTATCGCACATTAGAGCTCTTGGAGAGGAGCTGGATAATTTACTACCGTACTTATTTTCCACTATAATACTTGATTTGTATCTATCAATATTTCTAAGCACATGTTGTTATAACTTTTTAAGCCGATGATAGGTTAGTTTACTCTAATTGATGTATGTATATCAAAGATTTCTTTTTGATAAAGACCTTCTAAGATATTATATATTATTCTTCCTCATGTGAGATCTGAAATTGTGTTCTTCTTTTTGTTCAGTTTCTTTTTCGTTTTCTTTTACCCTAACAATTCGTCCTTCCAACACTTAGATGTTGGGCACACGAATACCGTGGATGTATTAGTATATTGACCTACCTTGTTGACTCTCAAAAATCAACCTAATACATTCTAGGTATTCACCTGTCATAGATTTAGGTGTCGAAAAGGTAGATTGAGGAAGGGTAAAAAGAAATAAAGACAGAACATAGTAAAAAAATAATCTAACATGAATCGAATAATCATACATTATTAACGACAAAATCTTTTACAATAGAAAATTTTGAATACAATATCAGAGTCTAACCTAGATTCAGCCTGGATAGTTATAAATCCCTTTGTCCTTACAAATGCTGAAAAACAACAAAATAAAGACACCAATGCAGTCGGAATATAATCAACATCTATACGCTGATGAAGATCTCTAGCTTTCTTCTGGAAACTCCAAACGTCTTTAGTTAAACCTGAAACTACTCGGATCTGACCCGAGTAATATGTAACGCCCCACCCCGAGACCCACCTTAGTAAAGAGAATTAATGTGTAATTCTGTCTACTAAAGCGGAGAATAGGGTTGGTTAAGAGCGACCACCTATAATTTTGTCTTAAACATCTACTGAATACGTCGATAATTGCAATATAATTTTTCTTTTCTATCTCAAGTGGATCGTCATTCCCAGTAAATGCTTAATCCAAAACTATAGGTGGCTAACGGATCTATCAGAACAAAATACAATAACTAAATGTAAATCACATCACAGAACAGTAATCAACATTATATATATACATATACACTGATACATGTTTAGTACAATACAATATAAATTCAATAAAGGTGGTACTCAACCGCACCATAAACAACGAATTAAATATAAATACATCAGAGTATGCGAAAGAACAGAAACTATTTAAGTGAAAGAAGAGCTGATATCCAACATCAACTTCAAGCTAAGTCCAATAGACGATACCTGAAACAACTCGGTCTGACCCGAGTGAAAACACATGGGTCAGGCTAGCTAAAATCATTAGTTAAACAGAATAATCGATAAGGATAAGTAGGTGAAAGCTATGGTATCCTTTTTCTTAAAGGATGCTATGCCCTAAATGGGGTTTCAACATCATAAGAAAGGACAACATCTTTTCTTGGCAAGTAGAAAAGAAAATGATGATAAATCACACTTAAGTGGCATAACTGACACTTAAGCAAATGGAACATCGACGGGTAAAGTTTTAAAGATAAGACTCAATAAACATCGCTTTCTCCTCATATCATCAATGGTATAAAAGAATATGGATAATGACTTCAAATGATTCAACAATCTTCTTAGAAGTGGTCGTCAATATAACAATACATCAAAGGTACATATCCTTTATACATAGAACAAAACGCATATGGATGTGTCTCATCTCATTGGCACATCCCGAGGATCATTCAAGGAAATATAAAACCCTATCATAAAAGAAGCATTATTCATATTCATACCTCATCTCATTTGTATGAATATAGATACATCTCAAATCCATCACTAAAACTCATCATAAAAGATTCTTCATAATCATTTATACCTCATCTCATCGGTATAATATATAAATACATCTCAACTCCATCTTAACATCAAGAAGTCTATAAAATCTTTAATTCATCAATCCATAATGCAAATAACTCCATTAAAGAGTAACATCATAAATGATTTCACTATACATCTCATCTGGAACTAGGCTATCAATGTAATATTCGTTTAAGGACGGTGAAGTCTAAAACATCAAAACCCAAAGAAATCCTAGATTGGCCAAATCCTCGATCGCATGCCGAAGCAATGCTACGCGCGCTACATCGTGACTAGTACTACTATTTGGTACCATAAACATCGTGATGACTGGAGTTAAATAACATCTTAACATCGTGAACATGGTGAATGACTATAGTCTATAATATCATAATAACTCCCAGTCACAAAGACCCGAGTTAATAACATCATGATGATCGGAGTAGCAACTACATTGTAATGACTCCAATCGAGTACTCGTGGTCTGTAGTACTAGTAAACATCGTGAATGTGTCTCAACTTCTCAGATAGTAACCCAATAGGTGTTAACGTATGTCCCATACCATACGTTCGCACCTTACGGTTTACTAGCCGTTAGTTGGTACCACACTAGTAAAACATCATAAACGTCATGAAAATATACTCAGCCTTATCTCATTGGCGAGTAAATACAATACCCTACTCGTCTCATCTCATTGACGAGTACTAGTGGCATCGTGACTTGTCTCATTTCATCGACAAGTAAAAACTATCATAATACATCTCAACATCATAAAATCATCATAAAGAAGCTTACCACGTATCATCGGCAAATGCAAATAAATCTCATAATGGTTTCTCATACACCATATTCCCCGAAAAGGGAAATCTCATCTCAAGACTCACCTCATCTCATCGGCAAGTAAAACAACATCTTTAAGTGGTTCTCATCGATTTTTACTCCTATAATAGGAGATCTCGAACGTCTCAACTCGCCAAATATTGGCTACTCGGATAATTCCTATAATAGGAATTGAAAATCTTAAATATTAACTCAAGATACAATACTCAAGTGGTTTCGATCGTACAAGTCCGGAATTAACCGAAAAAGCAAACTCATGTGTCTCATATCACATGTTTTACTAAATCGTTTAATTCTCTTTCTCATACGTTCGAAATGTGCAAAAATGTGTATCTTTATATAGAAAATATATTTTTGCTAAATTGGGTTTTGAAATAAATTTCAGAAAATATTTAAGAAATGGATTTTGAAAATCTCTTTATAATTTAGAAATATTAATTGTATCATGTTTTATATGAAATCACTTTGTAAAATATATTTCTTAGAACAATAGCTAGAATATGAACACTTTTGGAAAAATAGTTTGAAAATACGTGCACATATGCTTGGAATCACAATGAAAACATCACATAATGAATCATTAAAATCCATTAAAATCCCAATGAAGGATTCATGAAAATCCGGGTTTCTATATAGTCGAAGCAACCCAAAAATAATCAAAAGAATAATGGTTTGTCCCTTGAATAAGATAATACAATACTCAAAATCTATATTAAAATTTATCATCAAAGACTAGCTCGAACAATTTAAGAAAATAAATGATTCAATACTAGAGCATATATGATATAAAGCTCTCAATATTTGCACTAAAATGAGCATCAAAACCATGTTTGGAAAACATAAAAGAAAGCACCAAAAGCTTGTGCAACAATTCAAGATACACATAAATAAACTTTGGCGTTTTGCCCAGACCTGTGTTATTTTTGTTCAGTTTGCCACTTTTAAGATCATAATTTGAGAAAACATAAAAGTTGTAGACGACATCCTAAGCTTTCCAGAACATTAAAAATTACCACATTCCGATAAGAAATGCAAAAGATATGGATAAAACAATTCTGAGATTTGAATTTCACAACTTCTGTCATTTTCTCTCGGGACAGTGACAAACAATCACAATTTTGACCAAGGTAACTTCGAAATTTTGTGAAACTACAAACATAAAAGTTGTAGAAAAAAGTCTAAGCTTTCCAGAATATTAAAAATTACCAAATTCTGATATGAAATGCAAAAGATATGGATAAAACAATTCTGAGATATGAATTTCACAACTTCTGTCATTTTGTCTTGGGACAGTGACAACCAATCACATTTTTGGCCAAGATAATTTCAAAATTTCGTGAAACTCCAAACGTAAAAGTTGTAGAACAATGTCTAAGCTTTCCAGAATATTAAAAATTACCAAATTCCGATAAGAAATACAAAAGATATGGATAAAACAATTCTGAGATTTGAATTTCACAACTTCTGTCATTTTGTCTCGGGACAATGACAAACAATCACATTTTTGGCCAAGATAACTTCAAAATTTCGTGAAACTCCAAACATAAAAGTTGTAGAAAAAAGTCTAAGCTTTCTAGAACATTAAAAATTACCAAATTCCGATAAGAAATTCAAAAGATATGGATAAAACAATTCTGAGATTTGAATTTCACAACTTCTATCATTTTGTCTCGGGATAGTGACAAACAATCACATTTTTGGCCAAGATAACTTCAAAATTTCGTTAAACTCCAAACATAAAAGTTGTAGAACAAAGTCTAAGCTTTCCAGTACATCTAAAATTATTAAATTTTAAAAAGAAACGAGAATGATATAGCCATTCAAAGTGGTAAGCAGAAAAAAAAGAATTCAAATCACCAACTAGCAGATATAATTTATTTTACAGGAAACGATTTTGCAAGTTGATTTCACAGAAACTTCAATTTTAGCTAGAAATTCGTGAGGTTATACTCACCTTAGCAATTATCAGCAAATTTGGATTGCAAGAGGCAAGCTTTGGCGATGGATTGGGGCTCTAAGCACCTGTAGAAGCTAAAAGGAACACATGCAAAACAAACCAAAATAAATTACAAACAACTCATCTTGATTCAAGGATTTTGATGAAAACTTTTAGGAATTGGATGGAGATTACCTTGTAGATACTTATTTAGGTGGATTTTCTTCTTTATTTTGTAGAAAATTGAGTGGAAAATTGAATTTAGATGGAGGTTGCCATTGTTTTTTTTTACTGTAAGTTCATTTCTTAGAGGAGGAAGAAGAAAATTACGTACAGACTGATTTCCTTAACCAGAAGCTTCTACTTATGGCTAATGGACCCTATTTCTTAACCAAAGAGTCCAAATGCAAAAATACTTAAAGAAAATAAAAGGTATGCACATATTTCACTTAATTTATCACCATATTCTCATTTTTCTTTATTTAAAGTCATATAAAGATGCATACATCTTATAGTATTGAAATAAAATAGTTATTGCAATAAAATAAAATTTATTCTAACAATAAAAAGATAATTTTAACGATAAAACCCCATTTTTAACAATATTTAACAATTTACACAATTTTAGTGTAAAACATCATTTTAAAAGCATAATTTGTTCAAAATTTATTCTCTTTGTCAAATAAGTTGCAATAAATAATTCTAACACTTTTAAATCATCAAAATAATATTGTCAAACAATATTTCATCTTTTATTTTAATAAAATACATGTTTTCTTCATAATTCTCCTTTATATTCAATAAAAGGCTAATATTGGCAATAATTACCAATATTGTTGTATTTACCCAAATAAAATTGCAATTTGATTATTTTCTACTCAAATTCTCAAAATAAAGTTTTTAAAACTTTATTTTCATTACTTTAGATTTATTTCAACAAATTAACGTTGAAATACATCACCTAATTAATTTATTAGCTCCAAACTAATAAATACCCAATATTTTAATTTATTTATACTAAATACTTATCCGATCAATATTTAATCCCATATTTATACCCAAATAAACAAAATAAAGTTCCAAACTTTATTTTTTTCTCATTTTATTTACAAAAATCATTGTTTATTCCAGATAAACAATTTAAAATTTCCAATTATATTTTAATTTACAATATCAAATTATAACTTCGGTTATAATTTAATGTATACCGGTAATCTCCAAACTAGGATTGTTACATAATAAAATACACATATCAGGCTTGATAAATGAGCGTGAGAAAACTCGAATCATAAATGTATATGGCAGTGTCATAGATTAGGTTGATGCCAATCAAAACCTTTGAAAAGAAGGGTATCTCGTAAGCCACGTCGCACATAATCTCGGATGGGTTTTTACCATACGATAACCAAAGTTCTTTATACCAATTTTTTTTATATTATCATTAATGACATTGGTATGAAAACACTTTTCAAATAAATATATACACAAAGTAGGTACCAATACCCGGATAATGTCAAATGGTGTACATGATTCCAAAGTGGTAACCTAATTCTTTACAAAGCATTACAGCTATTTTGGGAATACAACCAAAACCGTAAAGCTCATATTGGAATTGGATTTTCAACACGATAGGGAATTGATGGATTTTTCCTCCATTGCAAAATCCACGCATAACATCCTAGTCTCCAGTGACTATTCACTTTTCTTAAGCAATCCTCCATACTACATTGTTATACTACTATGGAATAGCGTATTTCGATGGCTTTGCTATTTCTTAGTCGACCCTCCAATATCTGGCCATTTAAACCATTGAGGGTCCAAACAGTACTGGACTCCTCCATCATCAATTAACCAATAGCCTGAAATATATGTCCTGCAAACCACATAGTATCATGTATCATTCCTAGGATGTGGGCTCGTGAAGCTACGCACTTCTTTCCACAAAGCCATGCTTTGCTTTCACAAAGCAAATTGCACTTAGAATGCCACATTGCCATTTCTAAGAACACATTATTGATTTCCACAAAACTACAAACTCTGAGCTCGTACATCTCAGAGAAGGGTGTTAAGTATAGGAGGGGTTACGTCCTGCACCACCAAAAAGATATACGCTTATATATATCAATGTACGTGGTTTTATAAATGCAATGTTAGACACTCAAGTATACAAGTTATCTTGGCGAAGGAAAAACCGAAGGCACTGCTCCCACTAATTCCGGTTTGGTAATCACCTCTAGGATTAGTAGCGAGTGGTCCTTGCAAACCGAATATTTTCGGAACGAAGGCACCACTACCATAATATATATATATATATATATATATATGTATGTATGTATGTATGTATGATATAGGGATTAACCCAGAGGTTAGTGGCAAGCAGCCGTACATCATGAAGACCTACGTCTTTAAATCATTCTCTTCAATATTCATCACTTTTGAACAACTATATTTGTTCAATGTGGTTTTTGGTTAGAAATTACCCAAATCCAACAACGGTTCTCCAAACCAATCATCGACAAAACGATGTCAACTATATAAGTGATTGTCAAACAACATCCAATCAATTTATCTTTTTTATCAAATCTAATATCTTTCAGAGATATATTCTTTTAAACTATTCTTTTATCTTTTAAGAGTATTTGGAATCATTCAGCCTCATCAAATTCTCTAGTTGATTAAAACTCAATAATCTTGTAATAATTCTAAATTATTTCATCTATTACTCAGGACAACATTTCCAAATCATTTATTTAAATCTTAACAAAGATTTCTTATTTTGAAATCATAACTTTTAAATGGGTCAAAAATTATGTTATTTAAGCCACCATTTACTGTAAACCCAAATCAATTAGTATTGAGTAGAAAAGGATCCACAAAGATTAGACTAATTAGACTAAATACCAATTTCCATATTCAACATGTATTATTTGTCGGATAACAATGAAATCACCTTCTAAATTTACACGGATAGAACGAGTACCCTGCTAGAAGTTTAATACAGAGTTTAACTAGGATATTCTCTACACCACCAAAATCACATTTTAAAATCTTAGTTTAACTTTTGAAAAACTCCAAATCTCTATTATTTTAACTTACAAAAATGTAGTCCAAGTGAATCAAATTAACTATCCCCTCAGTCGGGCCAGTCCGGATAGCTAGAGTAGAACCCGGATACCGATGGTCCAAGCATAGGTCTAGATATAGTCTCTTAGTCACCCTAAGGTGGTCTAGTTATTTGATCAAATCAAAATCCTTTATATGATATTTTTCAGAGATGATTTTCATTTACTTAACACTATTCTGAATATTGTTTTAAAACAATTTTCCTTTAACCGATTTAATTTAAAATCCTTCAAAAGGATTATATAACTTTCAAATTCAAAAATACTTAATTATTCATTTGAAATGATTAATAAAATATTGGGGAAGAATAATTAAGTCAAAACCAATATTTTTAGATGTTACCAAAAGCCGTCGCAAAAACTGATATGAATAGTGTTTTAAAGCTTCTTTGATCTAAACACTAATTCCATTTCATATAAGTCTATTTATATAACTCAAATCCCATTTAAAACATTTTAACATATTTATGGAATTTATTTCATATTATTAATGATTTAAAAATATCTATTTTTAAAGAATTTACAACTTTGGTTTCCGAACTGCCAAAATGCAATGTTTTAGAAAACTTGATTTGGACATAACTCAAAATTTACAAGATGAAATCTTGATTTTTCACTTTCAATTGAAAATTTAATTCTAATGGTGTTGGAAAATTCTTATTTCAAAGAATTCTGACATATATTGAATCATACACATTAATTTAAATTTCCAAGTCAGAATATTACGACCCACTACTACGCGACGAGCTCTATTTGACTCAAATTTTCAAACTTCACTAAACTTTGTCAAAACTGTTAAAATGTTCAAAATACCATAATAAACCATTATAAATCATTTCAAACTATTTTTACTACATTAAAAATTCATTTTCCACTTCATTCCATATTATAATATTTTATTACTATAATAATGATTTTCATCCTTTTTATATTCAAAACCATAAAGAGGCTTACTAACTACTATACACATATTCATATAGAGATTTATTTTTCCAAGAATTAACTATGGTTAATTAATTAACCATTTCTATTTTGGATAATTATGATTTTCCCATTATTGGTTATATTTATCATAACCAAGTTATCAACCATATCAACCATATAAGCAACGAATTTTCAAACATCCATATAAATCATACATGACATTAAATGATCATATTATCATACTTGAAATAATTATAGATGTTATTTAATAGTTACGAATATCGAGTACTCACTATCAGTTTCCACTCCACCAAACTTTTTACGAAGCTCCTTGAAATAAATCTAGTAGAAATTCGACAGCACTTTATTCTTAGGGTTATTCAAGATTATTCTATGATTTCCTCTCATTTGACTAAACTAACTAAGAAGGAGGATAATTTGTATGGGCTCTCTACTGTGAAGAAGCATTTCAAGAATTGAAGAAGAGATTGACCAGTGCACCGGTTTTGGCTGTCCTAGATGGAAATAGTGGATTCACGGTTTACACAGATGCATGTGGAGTGGGACTTGGTGTTGTTCTGATGCAGCATTGTATAGTGATTGCATACGCAATCAGGCGGTTGAATCCTCAGGAGAAGAACTATGCTACGCATGACCTCGAGTTGCTAGCTATTGTCTTTGCATTGAAGATGTATAGACACTTCTTGCTGGGTAAGGATCCATCTATTCCTCTTAGGACATTCTAGTCCTTAGACATTTTAGGAATAAGTTATATTTCTTTAATTAGGTGAAAAATTCAAGCTCTTCATGGAACATAAATCTCTGAAGTATTTTTTACTCAAAAGGATCTGAACTTGAGCCAACAACGGTGATTAGAGTTTCTAGCGGCTTATGACATGGATATTCTTTATACGCCAGGAAAGGCTAATGTGGTGGCAGATTCCTTAAGTAGGAATGCAGTTTTGACTCTTTTGGAGATTACCTCGACACTTCATAAGAGGATTATAAGAAATTAGAGGAATGATGAAATACTAGAAGGATTAATTAAAGGTGTTGAAGGAGGTAGTTGTATGGATTTTGAGATGGATAGTCGAAGTACTTTAAAGATAAATGGATGATTGTGTGTTCCAGATATGGACGGGCTGAGGCAGGAAATTTGTTTGCATGCCACAAATCTAGGTTAAGTATTCATCCAGGAGTGCATAAGATGTATAAGAATATGAAAAGAGTATTTCGGTGGCTAGGAAAGAAGAAGGACAATTCAATCTATGTTAGTAGGTGTTCGTGTCGTCAATAAACCAATGGTGATCATCAGAAGACAACAAGATTATTACAACCTTTGGAAATACCAAATTGGAAATGATATCAATGGATTTTATCGATGTTTTACCCAGAACCAGAAAAGGTAAAGAAGTAGTATGGGTTATCGTGGATCGACTAACGAAGAGTGCACATTTGATTCTGATGAAACCAACAAGGACCACTTCTTCTTTAGCTGAAATTTGTCTAAGGGAGATAGTCAGGTTGCATGGAGTTCCTATGAGTATTATAAGTGATCGAGACCCCATATTTACTAATCAATTTTGGAAAGCATTGCAAACAACCCTTGGAACAAAGTTGAGCTTAAGCATAGCATATCACCGCCAGACAGACGGACAAATAGAGCAGGTAAATTGGATTTTAGAGGATCTCTTGAGGGCATGTATTCTAAATTTTGGTGGATCATAGGAGGATCATTTACATTTGGTTGGGTTCTCCTATAACAATTGTTTACAAGCAAGCATCGGAATGACAGCATATGAAGCCCTATATGGAAGACTATGCAAGTCAATAGCTTGTTGAGTTGAAATGGGAGATAGATCAGTGCTTGGATCAGACATGATCAGAGGGGCTACCGAGAAAGTTGTGGTGATTAAGAAAAGAATAAATGAGGCCCAACATCGCCAAAAGAATTATGCTGATAAGAGGCGAAGGGATTTGGAATTTATGTTTGTAGACTTGGTTTCGTAAAGATTTCACCAATAATTGGAGATGTTTGATTTGGAAAAGCTAGAAAATTCGCTCCAAGGTATGTTGGATCCTTCCGTATTCTTGAGAGGATCAGATCGCTTTCTTATATGGTCGATTTGCCAGAAAGGTTGGTGAGTGTTCATAATGTGTTTCACATGTCTCATTTTATGAAATATCTTCATGACCTATCTTTGATTGTGTAGCCATTAGTTCAAGGGGAATAAAAAATAGAACCGAACCTGATAGTGGTTAGACATCCAGTTTATGTTGTGGAACAGGATGAAAAGATATTGCATAAAAAGGTAGTGCGACTAGTTAAGATTCAGTGTAGCGAGGATCCTAGAGACTGCACTTAGGAGATGGTGGATCGAATGAAAGAAGCCTATCCCGATTTGATTTTAGGATTGCTAGTCGTAGGTCATATGTATAATGTATGTTTGTATGCTATGGATGCTTGGTGTATTTATTTGCATGTGTTTTATGGTAGTCAAGATTATCTCCTTGATTGTTAATTTCAGGACGAAATTCTTTAGGGGGTGGAGAGTGTAACGATGTAGTATTTAAATGAATATTTAACTATATTTTAAATAATTAATAAATGGTTTTTTATTAATAAATAAAACAATTTTAATTAATAACTATTGATGTTAAAATTATTTTCAAAATTTTTTTACCAACATATACAGCTTATAGAGAAATAGAAAATGTGATCGAAAACTATTTTTTGAAATATCGATTTTTCATTAGTTAAAAGTTATTTAAAATACCATAACACTATTGTAAACACACCAGCACATAATATAAGCCATTTTAACATGGTGTGTACATGTACACATTAGCTCTCTTATGCATAAACATATAAGTTAAAATAAAATTTTATTTCATAAAAATGTATATACATAACATTTTAAATATACACTTTTCAACACAAGTACTTAGGACATGGATTGAATGTACAAGAGAGGGGGAAGGGTACTAAAGAGAACATATTTAAGGGGGTGAGGGGTATGGTAATGCATGCATACGTATATTTTAAATATAACCACTTTATAATATTTTAATTAATTATATTATTTTAATTAATTCATACGCCTATATATACCACTCACTACTCGTGTTTCTCATTTTTCAAGCTTCTTCTCCACTTCAAATTTCCTTAAAAAACTTGAGAATATATTTCCATGGCTCCTCTTCGTAATTTCTAAAATAAGAATATATCGCCTTTTCCACTAAAAATCACCTCTTTATTTCACAAAACCACTTCTACAAACCACTCAACACCTGCTTTTCCAAGCTACAACACTCCACCACCCAAAAAAATAAAGGCCGTGACCAAATTACCCCAGGCCGAGCCCGTCTTGGAGGTCCAAGCACCGAAAAATCTTCAAATTTCAATGTTCCGAAGTTGCTTTTAAGTTCTAGCAAGAGTTTGATTTGAAATTGATAATTTTTGTTGAGTAAAACTAATATTTTTGTAAAATACAACAACTTGTTTTAGATGTGAAAATATATAGTTTTTATGTGTTGAATTATTATATTGTTTGGACGATATACGATTGCAAGTTGGTTGTTTGGTACAGATTTGTGCTGTGGATAATATGTTTATATGTTTGGATATGTATATGGATATGGGTATGTGATATTGGTTTACGATATGATGGTAGTATTGTTTGTGAAACAGAAATAAGTATGTAATGCAATGGTTATGAAACTAGCGCTTTAAATGGTCGAAAGGGACTTGAGATCCGATGGAAAAAGAAATGCTTTCTTTTTAGCCTTGGCTTTTGAAAATGTTTTCGAAGTTTATACCTTCCATTTAAAGTTTTCAAAGCCTTTCAACTAAGTTTTCAAAACATTACCCAGCTAGTATTAAGTGATATTTCCACCTAGAAACCAATTCTAGCAAACTACGCTTATAGCGACAGCCGCTATGGATGCATACGGGAAAATTGACGATTTCATGTTTTAAAGGGATTTCTTTTGGATTGTTTTTGAAAAATCATTTCAAATTAATTAAGTAATTCAAAAGTTTAAGTTTTAAATTAATTAATAATTCATTTAATTAATTTACTAATTAGGGTAATTATTATTTATTTAATTAGTTAAGTAATTGGGTTAAGTAATTAGAGTTTAAGAAATTATTAACTAAGTTAAACATTTTTATTTAAGTAAGTTTCAAAAAAAATGATTAATCAAGTTAAAAAGAAAATTTAGTTTTTATTTAACCAACTTTATTTATTTTAAATAATTATTTAATTAAAGTTGATTATTCAATGAATTATTATTTAATAAAAGGTTGATTATCCACTTAATTAAGGTTTACTTTCTTAAATAAATGTTATTTAATTAAAGTTTAATTATGGTTTAATTATATATAAAATTAGGATTATTAACGATTTAATTTTGATTTAATTAAGATTAATTACGGTTAAATTTAGTTTTAAGCTTATGATTTAATCATGGGTTATTTATTTTACAGTTTCTTTTGAAACTCTATCGGTTATTTATTTTTAATCAATTTTCTTGTTTAAGTAAATTGTTTTAAAACCATGGATCTCTTTCCCATGCTATCAAGTAGCCAAATGAATAAGAGTAGTTGTAATAAAACGATGACACGTTTTATTGAAAGTAAGTCGACTTATACTTATCACAAATACCGCACTTTGGGCATGTAAGAATACAAGGCGGTTAATATCGATAAGTGGTCATGATAATCTACGCATACAGAACATATGATCATATGTAAATCTTACACCAAGACAATGGAATGATGCACTATAAACAACAGGACCTTTTCAGTTATCGTAAGTTGGTTTGAAGAGACAGGGATTAGATATTT
The DNA here is from genome assembly GCA_030737815.1 of Allium fistulosum. Lineage (NCBI taxonomy): Eukaryota > Viridiplantae > Streptophyta > Magnoliopsida > Asparagales > Amaryllidaceae > Allium > Allium fistulosum. Next base: position 411,511,977 of record CM060907.1, on the reverse strand, counting down.
GTTGTATCCGAAAACCACTTCGAACGAATGTAAGCATTTGAATTGGAAATAGTAAAGGCAAGGCCCAAGATAAAGACTTTGAAATGTAAATGCCTTTTGTTACTACCCCTGAGGGTGATTTCAAAACAGGTTAAGTGGAAATAGTGCATTCGGTTCGTTCATCGCCTGAATGACTTTTATGGATGAATGCTGACATTGTGGCAACATATGGAAGCCAATGCTAGATTTCCACTAGCAATGCTATAATAAAGGTAAACGTAGCCTTAGGCCTCATAAACCGAGAATGACTAAAATATGGGAGATGCAGCAAGGCTATGTCGGTCGCTCCCATGAGGGTAAGGTTTTCCTTAACTAGAGTCCATACTATTAACTCATTTATGTTTCCTACAGTTGTTGCTACCAACCAAGGGGTGATCTTATTCAGTACTATCTAGTAAAGGGTGGGCTGGTCTTGTGTTGGCAGGGATCGATAGGTTCGACCTTGGTGTTATATTATCTAGAGATGCATCGTAAGGGATGGTGCCCCAGTAGCCCAGTCATTGAATGTGTTACTCATAAAATCCAGCTTTTGACTTAGTCGAAACCATTTGAGAAGAGGTCAAAGAAGAACCAGAGAAAAAGGTTCCAGCTAAACCTTTTAAAGGAGTCGAAGGGATGTTATAGCCAAAGTTTGAAAGCTTCAAAACCTTTTGAAGGTGTCAAAAGGTTTCTACAATCAAGATCCAGTAGGTTCATACCTTTCGAAGGAGATGAAGGAGTCGAATGCACCCTTCCCCCTTCAGTAACAATCTTTCGACTAGGTGAATTCATATGCATGAAGACCTTTCGAATGAGTCAAAGCAGCGCATTTCGAAGACATTAAAGAACAGCTCTTGTCATATGCGCCAAACCTTTCGAAACCAAAGGTTTTGCCTTCATTTAAACCACGCGAAAGTAAGCATTGTCCTGAATAACCTCTTCAAAAGCTATAATAAGCCTTTTGAACCGGTCAAAGCCAATGTGATCAAGGAAGGTTCCACATCAAATCAGAAACAAGAGCTCAAACATAACCAACATCATCAAAACCATTGAAAAAAGCCCATTGACAGAGTCGGAAGCACTTACAAGGCAACACAATGATGAAAAGCATAAATGTTCCTTTCGACAAAGGCGGAGGCATACTTGAGTTAATCGGCAGCCAACTTTCGTCCAAGTTGAAAGCATAGGGTAAAAAGGTGCTGACCCGCATCTATAGCTAAACCCAAGTGGTCAGGTTTTGGGTATCCGATTCATTCCATTCCAAACTTGTATCTTCTTAATCAAAAGTGTTATAAACCGTAATTAAAATTGATTTTGGAATTTAGAGAAATAAATTCTTCTTTTTCTTGTGAAAGGGATGTATCAAATATTTGAGATTACTTTACTATTTTTAAAGCTTTTGTTAGGTTTAATCTTGTGTTTCAGGTGTCGCCTACATCGAAAGGTCCCTACCGACACAATCAAAACCCAATAGATTAAAATAATTTTAGTTACATATTTCAAGCTAATTTCCTTCGAGTTTATACTGTCGACAAGGACAAAACCAAGCCTTAATCTACTAAACCTTCGATTAATACAAGGTGCCAAGAGGTCAAGCTTTCGACAAGGTCGAAAACTAGTTCCAAATCAATCCAATTTGGGCTTCCCAATCTAAACCTAGGATATTTAAGCCTACAGCTTTCGACGTGGTCGGAACCCTAACCTTAGAGTCCTGGTTCAAATTTTAACACCCAAACCACCTTGTTTTCGATAGGGTCGAAGCCTTTGTCTCAAAATTTTGGATAAAGTCCTAGCCACATAATAACTAAGGCAATCGACAAAGTCGAAACCAACAGAGAAATTTTTTATTTTTGGGATCTGAACCGTTCGGAAAGCAGGGCTTTCAAAGTTAAAACCAATTTATCTCAACAGAATCGAAAGGTTGATAAAAAAAGAAGCCAACCCTTTCGTCTGAGTTGAAAGGTTAGTCTGAACAACTTTGTACCTCCATAATCTGCTCGAAAGGGAATTCAAGAAAGACATACCCTTTCCATGCCTTTCCGTCTACCTAAGGGATAAACCTTTTTAATATCTCAACCTTGGGGTGTTGACAAGATTTTTTGTTAAAATTTTAGCGCTAGAGGGTGGGATCGAACCTCCGACTTGGTTGAACACCCAACACTACTTGTCTCGAAACCCACATAACCCAATCCCAAGTTTTCCTACTTTGGTCAAATCATGGCTAGAAGAATCATAAGTTTTGAACAGGGATCCTTTGAGCCACATGAGATAAAGTTCCCCTCAAAATTCATCAAAGATTCCAATCAAAATGAAAAAAAAAGATTAAGGCTAGAAGTACTGAGAATTATAAATAAGAAAAAAGAAGAATCATACGATCCAGTAAAATGGAGCTTAATTCCCTTTCATGTTGGTCTCACCCCAATTTTTGCCTTACGAAAAAGGAAAAATGGAGGTGATAATGTATTCAATCAAATGATAAGAACCATCCAACACTATTCCAAAGGCATAATCTTTGAACAAGAAATAATGACTGATTACAATGGCTTTGCAAATAAGTGCAAACAACCAATTACAACAAGAACACTTCCTACACAAGAATCACAAAGGGTGAGAAAAAGAAAAGCAATCGAAGAGTATGAAACTATAAGGCCAAGGAACAAAAAATCAAAGAGTCGTCCTTAAGAGGCAAGCTTCAAATCTAGACTTCCCAAAGAATGCAACTTTACGACATCCATAGAGAATGTCTACATGCTAACAAAGGATGAGCTCAACTATTGGCCATCACAGAAAAAGACACCGAAACAGAAAAGAAATCTGGGAGGATCCTACTGTTTTTACAACATGATGAATAACCTTGAAACTAATCATTGCAAAGCCCTGGAGGGGATGATCATCAATTTCTTCCAACAAGGAAAGATTCAATTTGTACAGAGAACTTGAAAAAAATCAATAAAGAGATACTTTACTAAGAAAAATCTACATGGTTGGGAGTGAAATGCTCCTTATATTTGGGTACTACCTAAGATGGTAGCCTACCTAAGATGGTAGAAAGCCTCTGTCCTCACCGTGATGGCCAGGGCAGAGCACCTTCTACAGGAAGGGCAGGTAATCCTTTAGCCGCGCCATAAGATAGCCAGGTTAAAGCACCGGCCAAGCCCTTGGCCACGCCTCTGGTCAGGTCAAGGAACCTCCTAGAGGGAGGACGAAGTAAGCCTTCATCCACGCCATAAGATGACCAAGGTAAAGCACCGAACAAGCCCTTATCTGCACCATGCTATGGCTAGGGTAAGGCACCTCCTGGAGGGATGATGGAGTAAGGCTTTATCCGTGCCATAAGGTGGCCAGGGTAAAGCACCTAAAAAGCCACTATCTGCGCCTCACATTAGCCAAGGCAGGGCACCTCCTGGACGGAGGTCGGGTAAGTCCTTGGTTCCAGCCTCTAAGATGAGCTAACAAAGAGCACTCGATAACAATGGACTAAGATGTCCAAGCCCAAGAAGAGGCCCATCAAATAATGGACTAAGATGTCCAAGCCAAAGAGGAGGCTCATCCAATAATGGACTATGATATCCAAGCCCAAGAAGAGGCTCTTCTAACCATGGACTAAGATGTCCAAACCTGAGAAGCAGCATATCTCCAATGACCTAAGACATCGAAGCCCAAGAGGCAATTGACCAAATTGCAACTACATACAAGACCTGAAGGGTTCATACATATCAATGAAGACATAATCTAAATGGTAAAGCCAAACTCCGTCCATTAAATACCCGAATTTGGGTTTCGGGTTCTTCATTTCAGGATTTCATCTATTAAATACCCAAATCTGGTTTTGGGTTTCTTATTTCAGCATTTCATCTACTAATACCCGAATCTGGGTTTCGGGTCGATTCCAATTACTTATAGTCCTTATAATACATGAATTTGGGTTTCAGGTCTCAATCAATCACTAATAATCTTTATCATACCAGAATCTGGGTTGCGAGGCTATAACTTATCAATTCCCTAATTTGGGCTTGGCATTTCTATTATGAATTTCTATTGTGGATTTCTATCACAAATGCCTAAATCTGGGTCAGAGAATACTCTCAAGGAGATCATTACTTTACGTTTCTATTAATACCCGAATCTGGGTCTCGGATTTCTAGGCATTCAAATTTCATTAATACCCGAGAATGGGTCAATGGGTTTCTACTATAGATATTCAAATAATGATTTTAGGATTTAGCTCTTTGTTAAATATTTCTTGAAGATTACTTTCCAACATTTATACCCATGTTTGAGGTGGGATTTCCCATCAACATGACTTGGACATTCTGACCAAATGGTTGGAGTTGAATTCTTAATTATTTCTCGTCATGGATAAATATGGGATTTAGACATTGAATATAAACTATTTTTCATACAATTAACAAGAAGATTTGTTAATCTAAGCAAATGATATACATAGACTAGAATGTCAATTTCAAGTTAGCAGTTAGAAATATTTTTTGCTTCATACTTTTCTAGGTAAACAGCACAACAAAGAGAAATGAAAGATTTAGCAAGTACAAAAATCAATGTATAATCTATTAAAAAGCATTTTGGAAGTGACATTACAAAGAAGGATTACAAATAAGATGATATTTACAAAGTTCATATGATTTACATAATTCATGAAATTATTTACAAAACTTTGAAGTTATTCACTTATATACAAGACAAGTATATATGCGCAACAACCCGAGGTTTTGTGATTACCTGTTAATAAATTAAAATTTGATTTTAATTAAATTAGGGTTAATAATAATAATTTGGAGTGAAAAATTGATTTATAAACTATTTATTTGAATAAACAATGAATTTGAGCAAAAATATATTTTTGGTGTTTATTGAAATTTTGTCTGAAACAAATAATAAAATGTTGTTCATAAAATTTTAATGGTTTAAAATGTAGAAAATATTTTAATTTATAGTGTAACACAATTTATTTAATAATATGTTCATTTTAAAAAATTGTACGTAAAATTTGGTAGAGTAAAGCTTTTTAAAACATAGAAAAATGGTTGAGAAAACTAGAAAATTTGTCTAAGTGTTTAACATTGCTTATTGGGTTGGATATTGGGTCCAAACCCATTATCTCATTTCTGAAATTAGTCTTGTGAATGAACTGTACATTCATTCTTTCTATCCACCTCATTCTCTTCTTCTAACCAAGAAAGCTCTAAAACCCAAATAATGGTTTCTTTCCCAAATCCAAATCGAAGCTCCAAATTAATTAAAAATCAAGGAGAAAGTGGTAGCAAATCAAACTCTGTATGTTTCTAGCATAAATCCAAGGTCAAAGCTTCAATCTTTGCTTGGTAAATCTGCTAATTTGCTGCAAATAAATCCTAAGGTGAGTTATAAACTCACACTTTTAACTTAAACAAGCTAGCATGTCGATTATATGTTATTTCTTTGTTGGTTGCTGGAACAAATTTTCGACGATTGAACCTGAAATGAATTTGGCTGTATCTCCCTCGTTTCTTACCCAAATTGGATGATTTGTAATGTTCTGGAAAGTTCATACATTATACTAAAAGTTTCATGTTTTGAGTTTTATGAAATTTTGGAGTTAAATGGGTCAAAACTGTACTTCTTTGTTGCTGTCCCGAGAGCAAAACGACAGTGACAATGAATTTAGATCTGAAAATTGTTTGAGTCATAACTTTTTCATCCCTTATTGGAATTCAATGATTTTTGATGTTTTGGAAAGCTTAGGAAATTTTCTACAACTGTACTTTTAATCACTTTACGAAATTTTGATGTTTTAAAGGACGAAATTGGGTTTGAAACAGTGGGTATATTTCAGGCTGTGTATTTTCTAAGTTGAAACCAGAAATTAAATTTGCCATAACTCTTTCGTTTCTTATTGTAATTCAATGATTTTTGATGTTTTGGAAAGCTTAGAATATCCTCTATAACTTTCATGTTTCATTCTTTCTCAAATTTTGGGTTGAATAGGGGCGAACTGGCTAAACAAGCCGCTGGCCTTTGTTTTTCTTGTGTATTCACTTCCTAGCATGAGTCCGACTTTGAGACGTCGCAGTTTCTTCGTATCTTATCGCAATTCAGCGATTCTTTTGCAGTTTAATGTAAAAATGTTGATCTTTATTTTCGAAAATTTTCAGGTCATTCCGACCATGTTAACTTGTATATATTTGCTGTTGAACTTGCACTCACAACTTGTTTTTATCGGAATTTTATAAGTTTAAACTTCCGATATATTTTTGTATTTCTTGATGATTCTTTCTTGATTTCATACATGGGTTTTATAAATGAGTTTTGAAATGTTTTTCAAGTAAATTGGTTTTTGAAATAATTATTATATATTACTTTCAAGTATAAAATTTTAGTATCTCTATAATAAGATAGATTGCAAAAGCGGTTTATAAAGTGATTTTAAATTGTTTTAAAAGCTTGTTTTCTCCAACTTATAATTTCTATACAAAATACACATTTATGCACTATCGAACGAATGAGAAGGAGAGTTAAACGATTGGGTAAAAGGCATAGTATGAGATACGTGCGTTTATCATTTCGGTTAATTCCTAATTTGTTCGTTTGATCGTTTTAGCCTATGGGTCTGTTTACCGATGATATGAGGTGAACCTTTTACTGCTTTAGGTATGAAATTTACTAGCGGTTAGTAAACCTTTTAGTGTGAACTGGTCGTATGGGACACACATTAATACTTTTCGGGTTCCTTTTCGAGAGTTTGTGACACATTTGCCTGTTGGTTTGCCTGTACTGGACCTTCGGGTCATTTGCCATTGTGGCGTATTGGACTTCAGACGTTTTCCATTGCGGCGTATCTGTCTTCGAACCTTTGCCATTGCGGCGTATTTACCATTGCGACATATTTGTCTTTTGAGGTTTGCCTTTGGGCGAGGTACCTATTATGTGAAACAGTGCTCGACAAAAATAGCACGTGCAAAACCTTTTTAAGATGAATTTTACCCTTGTGTGTCATCATTTTGGAATCGGTTCTTTGAACCATTCGGTGGCGATTACTTCGGGATTTTTGGACTCTTGGAAGTTCTTTTGAGATTTTCATTGCCTACACTGGCATGTTGAGATTTGCCTTTTAGCATATATATATATATTGAGATTGCCTATTGGCGCTATTTATGGGATTTGCCTTTTGGCGTTGTATGAGATTTTTATCCCTTTGTTGATATTTGCCTCATGGCTTATGTCGAGATGGCTTTTTCTAATGTTTTCCTTGGAGTTGCCGATATGGCGGGTTTGGGAATTACTCTTTTAGGAGTTTACATTATTCTATTCCCTAAACCATTCTTATTTGATTTATGATTGCCGATGGTATGAGGCATGCTACATTTCAGCGATTCATGAGATTTTTTGGCTCCTTTGTGTTTTGAGCTTATTGAAGCAATAGTGTTCTATCACCTAGTGTAACCATATGTGCCATACATGATGTGTATCCTCCATATGTCTATGGTTAGCTTTCTTATTGTTTCTTCTTGTATAAGAAGAACATCACTATGCTCTTATGCTCTATTATTCTGCTATCACCTTTTACTGATTTGTTTAGCTAGACTGACCCATGTATTTTATACTCGGGTCAGACCGAGGTGTTTCAGGTTAGGTACATTTGGACTTAGCCTATTTTGCTTCCTCATGGACTTATCTCTTAGCTTATTTTGTTTATTTTTTTTCTGTAGTTCTTTTTGTTGGCACTCTGATGTATATTCTTTTGACCCATGTTTGGGTTGTGGTCGTCCTACCACTTTGATGTATCATTTTGGATTGTACTAGTGATTGTATCTGTACTTATGCATATGTATGCATTTCTGCTGTTTTCTGATGTTATTTACATTTAAGTTGTTATGTTTTTTTCTAATAGATCCATTAGCCATTATAGTTTTGTATTAAATATTTATTGGATATGTCGATCCACTTGAGAAGAAAAAAAATAGATAGCACTTATCGATGTATTCAGTAGATAGTTAAGACAAGGCTATAGATGGTCGCTCCTATCTAGCTCTATTCTCCACATTAGCAGACGGTATTACCTCGTAATACTCTTTGTTAATATGGGTCTCAGAGTGGTGCGTCACAATATATTTCAAAGAAATAAATATATCATAAGTATTGAGCAGCCAGGCTAAGATTCTGAGTGATCAAAGTATCAACTATGTGATGAATTGCAATGCAGAGAACTTCTTTGAGTTCCTTTTCCTTCTTGCTCACCCTGTTTGCGTCGTCGATTGCATCAATATTTGTCTTCAGAGATCAGTTGAAAGCTCTATTTGCACCCCTAAGAGTCTTGGTTTCCTTTTCAAATTCAGCAACACACTTCTGAAGGAAGTAATTATCGCACTCAAGCTTTTGAATCTTGGCTGCATACTCATTGATAATTTGAGTAACTTCACTTTTTTTTGCTCGTCGAAATACTTAGTGGTTTCGAACATACCTTTCCTGCACCAGTTGCCACATTCTCATCTAAGCTTGCGGCAGGGTTAATCATTGAGGGAAATTTTTGAACACCAAGAGAATTTGACCTCGTGGGTTTGGAAATAGAGGGAGTAGTACGAGGAGTCGGTAAATCAATGCTCGATATCTTGTCTCCCATAATGAATTCCAATGGTTCACAATGCACCTGACTGTCCTTCAATTTCAATTCCAAGTCGCTAATCTATTGGATAAGTTGTAATATCTTATTATTGAAATCGATTAAAGGGTTTGATTTTACTTGTCGCTTCGATAATGAAATCATTTCATCTTTTCTTTTAACATCGTTCTAACATTTTTGCAGTTTAAAGTAAAAATGTTGAACTTTATTTCTACAAATTTTCAGGTCATTCCGACCATGTTAACTTGTATATATCTGCTGTTGAACATGCACTCACAGCTAGTTTTTATCGGAATTTTATAAGTTTAAACTTCCGATATTTTTCTGTATTTCTTGATGATTCTTTCTGGATTTCGTATACGGGTTTTATAAATGAGTTTTGTAATGTTTTTCAAGTAAATTGATTTTTGCAATAATTATTATATATTTTTTTCAAGTATGAAATTTTAGTATCTCTATAAGAAGATAGATTGCAAAAGAGGTGTATAATGTGATTTTAAATTGTTTTAAAAGCTCGTTTTCTCCAACTTATAATTTCTATACAAAATACACATTTTTGCACTGTCGAGTGAATGAGAAGGAGAGTTAAACGGTTGGGTAAAACGCGTAGTATGGGATACGTGCATTTATCCTTTCGGTTAATTCCTAATTTGTTTGTTTGATCGTTTTAGCCTACGGGTGAACCTTTTACTGCTTTGAGTGTGAAATTTACTAGCGGTTAGTAAACCGTTTAATGCGAACGGGTGGTATTGGACACACGTTAACACTTTTCGGGTTCCTTTTCGAGAGTTTGTGACACATTTGCCTGTTACTGTGCCAGTACTGGACGTTCGGGTCATTTGCCAGTACGGCGTATCTATCTCGGACGTTTGTCATTGCGGCGTATCTGTCTTCGAAAGTTTGCCATTGCGGTGTATTTGCAATTGCGACGTATTTTCTTTTGACATTTGCCTTTGGGCGAGGTACCTATTATGTGAAATAGTACTCGGCAAAAATAGCACGTGCAAAACCTTTTTGAGATGATTTTTACCCTTATGTGTCGTCATTTTGGAATCTGTCCTTTGAACCATTCGGTGGCGATTACTTCGGGATTTTGGACTCTTGGAAGTTCTTTTGAGATTTTAATTGCCTACACTGGCGTGTTGAGATTTCCCTTTTGGCGTATATATATATTGAGATTGCCTATTGGCGCTATTTATGGGATTTTCCTTTTGGCCTTGTATGATATTTTTATCCCTTTGTTGACATTTGCCTTATGGCTTATGTTGAGATGGCTTTTGCTTATGTTTTCCTTGGAGTTGCCGGTATGGCGGGTTGGGGAATTACTCTTTTAGGAGTTTACATTATACTATTCCTTAAACCATTCTTATTTGATTTATGATTATCGATGATACGAGGCATGCTACATTTTAGCCATTCATGAGATTTTTCGTCTCCTTTGTGTTTTGTGCTTATTAAAGCAATAGTGTTCTATCACCTAGTGTAACCATATATTCCATACATGATGCGTATCCTCCATTTGTCTATGGATAGCTTTCTTATTGTTTCTTCTTGTTTAAGAAGAACATCACTATGCTCTTATGCTCTATTATTCTGCTATCACCTTTTACTGATTTGTTTAGTTAGACTGACCCGTGTATTTTATAATCGGGTCAGACCAAGGTGTTTCAGGTTAGGTACATTTGGACTTAGCCTATTTTGCTTCCTCATGGACTTATCTCTTAGCTTCTTTTGTTTAGTTTATTTTGTGTAGTCCTTTTTGTTAGCACTTTGATGTATATTCTTTTGACCCATGTTTGGATTGTGGTCATAATACCACTTTGATGTATCATTTTGGGTTGTACTAGTGATTGTATCTGTACTTATGCATATGTATGCATTTCTGCTATTCTGTGATGTTATTTACATTTAAGTTGTTATGTTTTTTTCTGATAGATCGGTTAGCCATTATAGTTTTGTATTAAATATTTATTGGATATGTCGATCCACTTGAGAAGAAAAAAAATAGCTACCACTTATCGACGTATTCAGTGGGTAGTTAAGACAGGGTTATAGATGGTCGCCCTATCCAGCTCTATTCTTCGCATTAGCAGACTAAATTACCTCGTAATACTCTTTGTTAATATGGGTGTCAAAGTGGGGCGTCACAGCTTGGTACCAGAGCTGAGCTTAGAACAAAATATGATAAACAAAAAACAGAAGCACATATTACAGTACATCCAAGTATAATTCAACTGATAACATAGTTCCCACTATCGTACTCCTCAATCGTGCCTTTAGTCTTTTCATTTTCTTAGAATGGATAATAAGTTTGAAAACATTATAAGGGATTTAAATATCACTATTTTTAAAATAGTAGAAATTAGACCTCAGATGGCTTAGATTTAAATTATGTGTTTTGATCCTTAGTGATTAGAGTTACGCAGCGGAAATGGTGTGACCGGTTTTGCTGGGCACATTTAATGCTTTGTTTTTAATAAAAGCTTGTTTGGTTGATAATTGCATGAATGTGTGTTAGCATAGTAATTGTTGAAATAATAATGAGTAGGTGATATAATTGAGAGTTAGAAACCTACTCAATGCAAATGATAAGAACTTTCCGTGTCTTGAAGTTGTAGCTACCACAAGAATTATTAGAAAGATTAAATTTTGAAAATGAAATTTAATTCATAAGTGGTATTTAACCAAAGGTTAAAATGAAATAAAAATTTAATGTTTAAGAATTTCATGGATGCATTTTAAAGAAGTAAAAATTACTACAAGAATTTTTTGGAAAGAAAGTATCCTTGTGAATGGAAAATCTTTCTAACAAGAGATATACTTGTGTATATAACTTGATTGTTTTATGAATTGATTGTATGGTTGTATAATTAGAAAATATTTTATGTTTTGAAAATAAACATTGTTACAACAAAGTTTAAGATTCCTTAAGAAATCAAAACAGGTTTTATAATTTCTTGTGTTAATTGGTTAATAAGTATTTTAAGAATTCTGGTCGATGCGTCTGATCAACGTTATCGATAGGGATTTCTAAACACTTATGGGGCGATGTGATACATGCTTTTGAAATGTCAATAAATAATATTACTAGTATGGATGTTGAATGCAAAAATACATAGATATTGCAAAAATTTTGAAAAATTCTAAATTGCCATTTGAGATATGTATTTTATAAATACTTAAGGACTTATGAAAATGGTGTGACATAGAGGGCAATGGAGGCAATGTTGATCTTGGTCAACTTTGCAGTCCTTGATAATGTCATTCACTATAAATGTATTAGTTAGATGTTATCATTTTATAAATTGATAATTGGAAAATTTGAATATGGTTTCATTAAATAAATTGTATTTATATTGGTTATATTACATATTTGTGAAAGTTTACATACATGGAAAATTTAAAATGCTTAAGTAAGCTTTTGGGTAAAGTATTTTTGGAAAATATTACCTTATGGTAATTTATTTATATGGCAAACTATTTTAATTAAGGAAATACCTTAATTGGATGAAACTATCATGTGATAGTGATTAATAAAACAAAGTATTCAAATTAAGAAAATAAATTGTTTACAAAACTAAAATATTGATTGGAATGAGGTTTAGTAAAAAGTAAAAGGATAGTTATGAAGATTAGTTTAAACATTTAATCATTTGATTAATAACAAGTGAAAAAATAGTATGCCTTTTGGAAAATTTAAGAAAATGCTAATTTGGTGCTTTTGAATTAGCATGAAATTTAATAAGGAGCAAAACCATTAGAGTAAGTTTGGTTATGAATTTAAATAGTGTTAAAAACTTGTTAATTATGTATTTGTGAAGTTCAATTGAAAACAAGTTTGAATTAAGTATCAACCTTGGCTAGTTCTAAGTGATAATAATATAAATGTTTAGCTTTGTGGATTAAGAGAAAATTGAATATAAAAGATTCATTTATTATAAAAAATCAATATGTAATTCCAAAGTCTAGTTTGGATTGATAATTGTTTCTTACTAATATAAGAAAGTAATTATCTTAATTGAAATATGAGTCTTCTTTTAAAAGACTTGATGTTAATTGGGAAAAAGTTTTCTTTGTAAACCATTTTGAAAGTTTGTTGTATGTATTATAGTGTAATTCTAGATGTCTTGGCTTTTCGGAGAAAAGGATCATGTAATAAATGTTTTAGAGAAAAGATTTTTGATCTAAAATTACGTAGTTTGGATTAATAATGGTTTGAAAATTTTGACAATAAATTGTCTTGTGTCGGAAAATTTTGATTGAAAAGTGCTGTTTTAAAACAGCGATAACTTGTGATTTACAAATCCAAATGAGTCCATTCTTTCTGCAAAAGTGAGTGCTTTCAGTAAGCTAGAAATCATCTTTGTATCATTTTTGAAAATTTTGCAGTTTGGTTATTCAAAAATGAGTTTGAAAACTGATGGATATCTCTTTCTTCTTTTATAATTTATGAGTTTAAAGCTGAAAGTAAATTGGGCATAGCTTTCAAAACCAAAATCCGATTTTGATGGTCTTTATATCGCTGGAAAGCTTGGACTGAGTAGAATAACTTTTATTTTATTAGTATTTTCAGATTATGAGTTTTACTGTGTCAAAAGCCTGAGTCCTTGTAGTAGGCCTGAATTTGAAAATTTTGAAGTTTGGAGTTGTTGTCTTATTTAAACTATGATTTTAATGCTTCTTCTGTTTATAAGTGCATGCTAATATGTTTCAATAAGTTAAGTGCAAGTGCAAGAGGATATTTGAATGATTAATTAGCAAAATAGTAAGTATAAAAGTAAGCATGCTCGCATTTTAAACGCTAAAAATGAAAGGTATGAATTGCTAAGTGTTTATGTGTTAAGAATTATATATATATATATATATATATATTGTGTTCCGACCTTTTGTTTGATGTATATCTATAATTCATATTTATGAAATTGTAAAGGGCTCTCCATGCAAAGGAGACTCCGCCGAATTTTTTGAAAAATTAAACACTTAGAAATTTTTTGAGAAAATTTAATTAGTTAATATTTAGAGCCATCGATGAAAGGTCTAATAAGTGTCCTTTTAAATCATAAAGTAAAATGGTTTAAAATTTGATAAATTTAGTGGAAAAAAAGTATGTTACTTATTGTAGTATATTTATTTTTGGAATTAGAGTATGGAACAACTCTAATTTAATTTACTTTAAATTTAAAGTAAAGATGATTGAATTGAAAATTTAAGTAAGAGACTTTAAAAACTTTCAAGTATTGAAGTTTGAGTTTTGTGTATAAAAGAAAATGGATTTGAGTGAAAACTCTTATAACCAATTTTTGAGAAAATTTCTTGTAATCCATTCTTGTGTGTCTTGCCTTAGTGCAATTCTTGTGATGACTTGCATCCATGCAGTCATGTGTTATGGTGGTAGCTTGAAATACCACCTACCATTTGTTGAATCCTCTTTTGATGATTGTGATTATTTGTGTTACTCCTTTAAAGGAGTTAAGTGCGTTTCAGTATATTCGGAAAGTTGGCTCCAAGTTACATAGGACCATCTACTTTTACTTAACGATTTTGTTCGATTGCTTTCATGCATTGTTTTCTGTTCAGTTTTTGGTATTCATGATATGTTCCAGGTAACCCAATTTCATTGTATCTTCGAGATTTAATCTCGATCGTTAATTCTCTTGTGTTGCATGATCACGAGTCTCACCGACTTGTGTATTATGCCGAATTCTATTCGTATAGTTGTTTCAAAGATTAAACACCTTCGAAATAAGAATGTTCCGCTTATGAAATTCTATGGTCCGCTAACCCTAAGTATTGTACTTGGGAACAATGGGATTTTCCGAGCAAACTTGTCCATAACCTTTCATCCTCTGTTGAGGGTGAATATCTATGATTCTATCTTTTGATTTGAATCTTGTTGTGACGAAGTAGATGTTATAGATAACTTCCATTATAGAAATTGCGGGGATGCAATGTTCTTAAGGGGGGAGTCTGTAACAACCCGCGGTTTTGTGATTACCCGTTAAGAAATTAAAATCTGATTTTAATTAAATTAGGGTTAATCATAATAATTTGGAGTGACAAATTGATTTATAAACTGTTTATTTGAATAAACAATGAATTTGAGCAAAAATCTATTTTTGGTGTTTATGGAAATTTTGTTTGAAACAAATAATAAAATGTTGTTAATAAAATTTTAATGGTTTAAAATGTAGAAAATATTTTAATTTATAGTGTAACATAATTTATTTTATGATATGTTCATTTTACAAAATTGTATGCAAAAATTTGGTAGAGTAAAGCTTTTTAAAACATCGAAAAATGGTTGAGAAAACTAGAAAATTTGGCTAAGTGTTTAACATTGCTTATTGGGTTGGATATTGGGTCCAAACCCATTATCCCATTTCTTAAATTAGCCTTGTGAATGAAATGTACGTTCATTCTTTCTAACCTCCTCATTCTCTTCTTCTAACCTAGAAAGCTCTAAAACCCAAATAATGGTTTCTTTCCCAAATCCAAATCTAAGCTCCAAAAAATTAAAAATCAAGGAGAAATTGGTAGCAAATCAAACTCTATATGTTTCTAGCATAAATCCAAGGTCAAAGCTTCAATCTTTGCTTGGTAAATCTGCTAATTTTCTGCAAATAAATCCTAAGGTGAGTTATAAACTCACACTTTTAACTTAAACAAGCTAGCATGTCGATTATATGTTATTTCTTTGTTGGTTGCAGGAACAAATTTTCGACGATTGAACCTGAAATGAATTTGGCTGTATCTCCCTCGTTTCTTACCCAAATAGGATGATTTGTAATGTTTTGGAAAGTTCATACATTATACTAAAAGTTTCATGTTTTGAGTTTTATGAAATTTTGGAGTTAAATGGGTCAAAACTGTGCTTCTTTGTTGCTGTCCCGAGAGCAAAACGACAGTGACAATGAATTTAGATCTGAAAATTGTTTGAGTAATAACTTTTTCATCCCTTATTGAAATTCAATGATTTTTGATGTCTTGGAAATCTTAGGAAATTTTCTACAACCGTTCTTTTAATCACTTTACGAAATTTTGATGTTTAAAAGGACAAAATTGGGTTTGAAACAGTGGGTATATTTTAGGCTGTGTATTTTCTAAGTTGAAACCAGAAATTAAATTTGCCATAACTCTTTCGTTTCTTATTGTAATTCAATGATTTTTGATGTTTTAGAAAGCTTAGAATATCCTCTATAACTTTCATGTTTCATGCTTTCTCAAAATTTGGGTTGAATAGGGGCGAACTGGCTAAACAAACCGCTGGCCTTTGTTTTTCTTGTGTATTCACTTCCTAGCATGAGTCCGACTTTGAGACGTCGCAGATTCTTCGTCTCCTATCGGAACTCAGCGATTCTTTTGCAGTTTAATGTAAAAATGTTGATCTTTATTTTCACAAATTTTCAGGTCATTCCGACCATGTTAACTTGTATATATCTGCTGTTGAACTTGCACTCACAACTTGTTTTTATCGGAATTTTATAGGTTTAAACTTCTGATATATTTCTGTATTTCTTAATGATTCATTCTTGATTTCATACATGGGTTTTATAAATGAGTTTTGAAATGTTTTTCAAGTAAATTGGTTTTTGGAATAATTATTATATATTACTTTCAAGTATAAAAATTTAGTATCTCTATAATAAGATAGATTGCAAAAGCGGTTTATAAAGTGATTTTAAATTGTTTTAAAAGCTTGTTTTCTCCAACTTATAATTTCTATACAAAATACACATTTTTGCACTGTTGAACGAATGAGAAAGAGAGTTAAACGATTAGGTAAAAGGCATAGTATGGGATATGTGTGTTTATCATTTCGGTTAATTCCTAATTTGTCCGTTTGATCGTTTTGGCCTATGAGTCTAGTTTACCGATGATATGAGGTGAACCTTTTACCGCTTTAGGTGTGAAATTTACTAGCAGTTAGTAAACCGTTTAGTGCGAACTGGTCGTATGGGACACACATTAATACTTTTCGGGTTCCTTTTCGAGAGTTTGTGACACATTTGCCTGTTGGTTTGCCAGTACTGGACCTTCGGGTCATTTGCCATTGTGGCGTATTGGACTTTGGACATTTGCCATTGCGGCGTATCTGTCTTCGAACGTTTGCCATTGCGGCGTATTTACCATTGCGACATATTTGTCTTTTGAGGGTTGCCTTTGGGCGAGGTACCTATTATGTGAAACAGTGCTCGGAAAAATAGCACGTGCAAAACCTTTTTGAGATGAATTTTACCCTTGTGTGTCGTCATTTTGGAATCGGTCCTTTGAACCATTCGGTGGCGATTACTTCGGGATTTTTGGACTCTTGGAAGTTCTTTTGAGATTTTCATTGCCTACACTGGCATGCTGAGATTTGCCTTTTGGCATATATATATATATATATATATATATATATATATATATATATTGAGATTGCCTATTGGCGCTATTTATGGGATTTGCCTTTTGGCGTTGTATGAGATTTTTATCCCTTTGTTGATATTTGCCTTATGGCTTATGTCGAGATGGCTTTTGCTAATGTTTTCCTTGGAGTTGCCGATATGGCGGGTTTAGGAATTACTCTTTTAGGAGTTTACATTATACTATTCCCTAAACCATTCTTATTTGATTTATGATTGCCGATGGTATGAGGCATGCTACATTTTAGCGATTCATGAGATTTTTCGGCTCCTTTGTGTTTTGAGCTTATTGAAGCAATAGTGTTCTATCACCTAGTGTAACCATATGTGTCATACATGATGCGTATCCTCCATATGTCTATGGTTAGCTTTCTTATTGTTTCTTCTTGTTTAAGAAGAACATCACTATGCTCTTATGCTCTATTATTCTGCTATCACCTTTTACTGATTTGTTTAGCAAGACTGACCCATATATTTTATACTCGGGTCAGACCGAGGTGTTTCAGGTTAGGTACATTTGGACTTAGCCTATTTTGCTTCCTCATGGACTTATCTCTTAGCTTTTTTTTTTTTTTTTGTGTAGTCCTTTTTGTTGGCACTCTGATGTATATTCTTTTGACCCATGTTTGGGTTGTGGTCGTCCTACCACTTTGATGTATCATTTTGGATTGTACTAGTGATTGTATCTGTACTTATGCATATGTATGCATTTCTGCTGTTTTCTGATGTTATTTACATTTAAGTTGTTATGTTTTTTTCTGATAGATCCGTTAGCCATTATAGTTTTGTATTAAATATTTATTGGATATGTCGATCCACTTGAGAAGAAAAAAAATAGATAGCACTTATCGATGTATTCAGTAGATAGTTAAGACAAGGCTATAGATGGTTGCTCCTATCTAGCTCTATTCTCCACATTAGTAGACGGTATTACCTCGTAATACTCTTTGTTAATATGGGTCTCAGAGTGGTGCGTCACAATATATTTCAAAGAGATAAATATATCATAAGTATTGAGCAGCCAGGCTAAGATTCTGAGTGATCGAAGGATCAACTATGTGATGAATTGCAATGTAGAGAACTTCTTTGAGTTTCTTTTCCTTCTTCCTCACCCTGTCTGCGTCGTCGATTGAAAGCTCTATTTGCACCCCTAAGGGTCTTGGTTTCCTTTTCAAATTCAGCAACACACTTCTGAAGGAAGTAATTATCGCACTCAAGCTTTTGAATCTTGGCTGCATACTCATTGATAATTTGAGTAACTTCACTTTTTGTTACTCGTCGAAATACTTAGTGGTTTCGAACATACCTTTCCTGCACCAGTTGCCAGATTCTCATCTAAGCTTGCGGCAGGGTTAATCATTGAGGGAAATTTTTGAACAGCAAGAGAATTTGACCTCATGGGTCTGGAAATAGAGGGAGTAGTACGAGGAGTCGGTAAATCAATGCTCGATATCTTGTCTCCCATAATGAATTCCAATGGTTCACAATGCGCCTGATTGTCCTTCAATCTCAATTCCAAGTCTCTAATCTATTGGATACGTTCTAACATCTTATTATTGAAATCGATTGAAGGTTTTGATTTTACTTGTCGCTTCGATAATGAAATCATTTCATCTTTGCTTTTAACATCGTCCTCGAGATAGGCAATTTGATCTTTCATATTACTGGTGATGGTTTTCTAAACAAAATATCTTTTATGCCATTTCAAGGCTTCAGAATTGCCATAGAATCATTCCAGTAAGATATCATCACTAAGTTCACTCCTTCCACGTGATTTTAATAGTTTCTCTCTAAGATTAGCGATGCGTGATGATAAATCAAGGAGGAGATAAGCTGTAGATAATTGTAACTCCTATTTCAGCAAAAAGAAACAAAATAAAGTGAAAATAAAGATGAAAAATCTCTTTATTATTATAATAATAGATTACACCTCAAACAACAACGAAGTTGAAAGATACAACAAACAATTGGTTTACATCTAAAGTTGAGAAACTACTTTACTTACTTTATCTAATGAATTAGCGGAAAGGATAATTGTTGAATCAAAAGGAATATTGACTCCTTCTGGAGTAATAACTAGTGGGCATTAGCTATAGTCCCATTTCCTAGCTAGAGGACTATCGCGACCACAAATTAATTTCGTATGAAATGTTCTGATCTCCTTAGGGAGTTTTTCTTTCTCATCACCAAGGAAGTCAAAGCGGAGATGAGGATATTCCAAGTAGAGGATTTTTAAATTTCTAAGAAAATAATATCTTGCTAATTTCGAAGACTTTAAAATTGTTGCCTTTCCAATATAAAATCTTTGCAGTCTAACATATTTGCTTAAATGGTCTCTAGAAACAAGTTGACCTAATGAACAGTCACTCTGTGATAATATAATAAAATGAAGCTATGCATAAAGAACAAAAATAAAGCAAATATTTACAAAGTCAATACATTGTTACATGTTTACAATTATTCATTGTGTTCATACAAAACATACATAGAAAAAATTTAGAGACAAATTTGTCCTTATAGTACTTAAGGTTTTCAGGGGTGAGATCTTGGGGAATCGATCTGACCCGTGGTAAGTTCCAACAAGCTCTAGGGTGCGAGTCAGATCCTAATTCGTCCAAGTATCTCTTATGGAAACTCCTAAGTAGACCCCCACTAAATTTGCCTAAATATGAAAAGCCAATAATTGAGTGTCTACAGTAAGCTTTATATAAGAAGTTGATTAATATATCTCTTTCCTCAATCAACATCCAAAATAATATGATCAACTCCCAGTTCTCTTTTAAGAGAGCATCGTAGTGAAGGCGCGCTCTCTTTAGTAGATGGGCAGCTTTTTGGTGCTTAAAAGATGCCAGCACCGATGCACTTCTATCAAGTCTATGATATTTATCTGAAAGTACATTGTGCTCTTTTATTTGCTTGTCTAGCTCCCTAGATAGCCTGTTTATCTATGCTTGTTTTATCTCAAGTTTGATTTTATAAGGGAGGACAGATTTATTCCTTATCTAAAATAAATGATTTGCACTATTTTTTTCTTCGAAGAGAAAGATATTTAAAAAGAGTATTCCATACCTATGATATCGTGACAAAAGTCTTGAAGCCTGCTCTTTCCCTTTTAGCTCTTCAACATTAATGGGAGCAGGCTCTTCTTCTTGAGGAGCAGAAGGCCCGGCGGATTCAGGCCGAATATCTTTTTGGGGAGATGACTCTTTCTCAGGAGGACGGGTATCATCATCATCATTCTTCTCAGAGGTGTCAGTATGGCCCCCTTGATCACCACTTGAATCTTGGCAACCTTTGTAGCACCCTATATTTTTGGTAACATTATTTAGGATATTTAATTAGTTAAATAAAATAAAATAATTTGATGATTAGGGGATTGAGATTTTATCTAACCAAAGGGTAGTCGTGCCATTTAGCCTATGAAGTAAAATAAGATTTAAATTGAAAAAGACGGGTAAAATAGGAAAGAGGCCATTCCTATATCCCTAAAACTTGGCCGTGTTTCCCTATACATGTTCATTTCATTTTCTCAAATTTTAAAAAACTAAGGTTGGCCACCATTAACAAGAGAAATAGGAAGAAGATTAAGAAAAGCTAAGGAAGAAGCTAAATCAAATCAAATCCATTCACATCTCGATCTCTTTAATCTCTAAAGCTAAGGTGAATAATGTTTACATCTCATATTTATTTGTTTTTGGTTTTAAGATAAAATTTGAGATATTTTTAAATGATGGAATGATTATATATATTTGTTGATGATTTATGGTTGTTCATATATAATTTATGACATTTTTTGATATGAAAACCCTAATAAATAACATCCAAATGCCTTGCGAATTTTTATATACAAAAAAAATATTATTTTGGAGATGGGTTTCAATTTTCAGAATTTTTTTTGGAATTTATATGAATTTTCTAGTAAATAAAATGTAAAATTGGTTTATAAATTATTTATGGTTAAATAATAAAAGGTTTGGGTCAAAAAATTTTATATGTTAGAAAACATATTAAAAGATATTTTCTAGAATTTTTGTAGAATTTTCCTAAGTGTTTTAATGGGTATATAAAATTATTTATGGTATGGGACTTAACTGTTTTATATATTTATAAAAGGAGAAGGGAAATTTTGCAAATAATTCCAACTGTTACTTTTGAAAGTTGCAGCACTTTTTAGTTGTAAAGAAAAGAGGCAACTAATCAAAATTAGACACGTAAAGAAGGTTAGGTGAAAAGAACTATTTGCTACATGCTAATTATTGTTTTGTTGCTTTCGGCACCTACTTCCGCCTTGGTTGGCTTTCGACTAAGTCCCCTCACCTTTAACACAATCGAAATCAATGTGCATGGCATCATTATATTAGTACGTAGCGAATTGGATAGAAGGCGAAAGGTTTGTAGTCAAAACCAAGGGTTTCGAAGGGGCTGAGGCATTGCTTTGCTTTTAAATTAAAAAAGCGCCAACTTGCTTTCGACTAAGTAGCTTTCGACTAAGTTGGCTTTCGACTAAGTTGGCTTTCGACTAGAACAAATGGATTTAAACAAAATGATTTCGATTGGGTTGCGCCTTTGTTCTTAAATAACTGCTTTCGACTATGTCGAAACCTTTTGTTGCCACCTTTTTACCTTTTGACCCAGATGGTTTCAAAAAGGTTGCTTTGTTTTTAAAATATGGCCACTTCTCCCAAGCTTTTGAAGGGATGGTTTCGACACCATCACTTCTTTACTTAGGAAATGGTTTCGAAATAGACGCTTTCGACTTAAATGTTTTAAAGACCCTATTTCTATGATTGAAGTAAAACCCAAATAGTTTCGAAACTGATGCTTTCGACTTTAATGGGTTTCTGATCCTTTTGCTCTACTTGAAGGCGTAATCCAAATGGTTTCGTTGAGACGATTTTCAAAGGTTACGAAGGGGTAAATTTTCGAATGGTTTCAAAAGGGTTCCATATGTTTTAAATTGAACCCAGAGGCTTTCGAAAAGTTTAGTATTCTAATGCTTTCAAAAGGGTTTTAGTGAATGGTTTCAAAGGGGTGGTTCCACAGGGTTTCGAAAGGGTTGAAGGGAAAGGTTTTGCCTATGTTTTCGAAAGGCAATATTTAAAGGTTTTTAAAGTGGGATGTCTAATATTTTGAAGCTTTCGAACGAAAGGCTTTTAATGGTTTCGAAAGGGTCACATTCAATGATTTCGAAGTGGTTACCTTCAATGGTTTCGAAAGGGTTGTTTAAATGTTTTAAACAAAGGTTTCGAATGTATTAAACAGGCAATATAGCCTAAGTATTTTCAAGTTAACAAGGGTTTTAACTTGTTTTGAAAGGATAGTCAATCCTCATTAAAATTCATCAATATTATTTTGAGTAATGTATATATAACATGGAAAAATAGCTTAGAGTACAGCTAAGAATATATTTTCCTTATATAGGTATGATTTAAAAGATTAACTCGTTAGGAAAAAGACGAAGGGTAGTTAACCCTAAGAAAATGATTGGGACAGATAGTCCATTTTGATTCGGACAGTTAGTCCAGTTTACGGACAGTTAGTCTAGTTTGTAGGAAGTTGGCCTAGTTTTCGGAAAGATAGTCCATTAGTTACATGATTATAGCTTAATAGACTTAGCTATTATTATCATTATTATATCAGTTTGATTAACTAGTTTGGTTGCCGAAAAGTATTTGCAAAATATATGTTTTAAAGAGGATATTAGTGAGGGGAATCCCGTTTCGCTAAGCGACGTGTTCTCACTGAATATCAGTAAACAGAGAAGTAACAGTATTATTCACAGTAGGCTTTATTTCTGACTCAAAGTTTTTGTTTTCCCCTTAAACTCTCGGGTGCTCAACATTGATTAAGTAGGCTGAGGTTTAAGGTTTTCAGGTTTTAGTCATTTTGGCGAATAAAGCTTCCAGAGACAAGCAGGTGGCTGACAAATAGCTAATTAGGAGTTACAGCTAGTTTTGTTTATTTCCGCTGTGTATTAAGTCATATATTACTATATTGCTTTGATCAACCAAGGGGGCATCATCATATGTCGCTCTTGGCGTATTTCTGTAATGATTATAATTAGTCTTTACCTGATATGGGATTATGTTACTTGGTTATGAATTTGTTTTGAAATGTAATCAATAAAATTTTGTTTTTGGAAATCTATGATTTTTTTCATATTCATGTGCTTTTGATATTAAGGATACCATTAGCATTACCGTATTTTTTCACCAAAAGCTAATACTATGGTTAACTGCAACATCTGTAGCGCTTAGCTTTTGGCCTCTAGATACAGAATGTTACAACCATCGACATCATCATCATCATCATCATCATCATTATCATTGCTATGGCCATGGCCATCACCATCATCATCATCGCCTTCTTCCTCGGCAGCATCATTCTTGTCACCCTCATCATCATAGTCAAATTCAATTTCGAAAGAGAGAATTTTGGAGGCGTCAATTTCCTCCTCTGCTGCAGCTTCCACCCCCTGCTTCATTTAATTAATTTTGCCCATTACACTATTAGCAAGGTCAGAGTCGAGTGAAGGGAAGCTTCGGTCAGTGCACTTTTTGAAATAATCAACATAAACAAGCATTTGGGCTTCTTCATAAGAATTCAGCATGATATCCCCATGGGTAGTATTGCAAAACTGAGATACTCATTGTTTGGCATCGGAGATGGTATCGACAACGAGCTTTAGGGAGGCTTTATTTTTCTTTAACTTCTCCTTCAAAGAAGCATTCATTACTGCTATGTAGGCCTTCTCCTCATCATAATCTTTTAAAGTTAGATGCAATGCGAAATTTTCGTCGGCAAGGAGTTGGCAGGCCCTTCTTTCTTCGAAAAGAGCAGATTTTGATTGGGTAAGGGATGCTCTTAATCGCTCCAATTCAGAGGTAGCTTCATCTTTTGCCATAGATAAAGAAGACATTTGATTCTTAAGGGCAGAGAATTCGTCCTGGAACTTGGAGGATTCAATGGAAGATTTGGAAGCTTGTTCATGTAGAGTTAACCAACTCTTAGAAATCTGAAAGAAGAAAGTGCAATGCAAGTTAGAGATTTAAAGAAAACCAGTAATGATAAGGTCAATTGAAGTAAAGCTCACTAAAAATTGCTACTCTATCAGAGAGCGGTAATGCCCCGCCAAATCAGAAATAGTGGAAGGCCGGTGGATAGAGGTGAAGGACTCCAAGGTTAAGATAGACTGGGCTATCTCTTCCAAATTGATAGAAGGAGAAGAGGATGTTGGCTTGAAAGGAAAGCGCTTTAGAATAGGGGGCTTCTCCAAAGCCAGTTGCATTTGTGTGAGTGCAGCCGGAGTGTCAGAAATGGAAATGTGAGAGAGGGGATCAATGGAAGAAGGAGTCTTCTCTAGTTTTTCTTTAGGAGCTTTTACGATTGGGCTCTTCAGAGCTATATCAAAAGTTGAATTATCCTCCTCCTCTACATCAATAACTTTATCAAACTTCTGGTGTGGTTCTGTTTTAGATGATTGCGCCAACTTCCTTTTGATTGCCTTTTTATTTTTGGCGAAAGATTAGATAATAGACAATGCACCAGAAGTTGTAGGAACGAAAGCGGCACCACTAATAGACTTTTTAACTTGAGGAGCAGCTAAAAGGAGTTCAAGATGATTATAAGTTAGTAGAATAAATAAATAAAATAACACAACAATTCATAACAAGTGCAATGTTTATCACATACTAGAGTGGTCAGCGCAAATGGGAGACATAGGAGAGAAAGATGACGGTCTCCAAGAGAAAGGAAGCGTTTTCTTCGGGAGGTATGTTGGACAGAGGAGGGATTGCCCAGGATCCTTTGGCCTTCTAAAAGAAGAGAATGCTTCTGTAAATTTATTGGAGTTAATAGCGTTAATTTCCTCCCAATTTGACTTGTGGCCACAATCAGAGACTCAAGTGTTTTCTTATCTTCCTCATTTAACTCTTTAACTGGGGCACCTAAAAAATGCATAGTTTAGACGAGAGAAACCATTAAATGAAAGGAGATAGCAGAAATGTAGGCTTACGAGGAAAAGAGAAAGTCCCGTTGATGTTTGGAAAGCACTTAACAAAGAAAAACTAGTTCTCCCAGTCTCTGAACTTATTAACCCCATCTGATATTAGCTTCTTCTACGGGTTGGCTTTGAATTTTTGGGTATTGAGATTACTAAGCTTGACTAGTCGGATCAAGCAGTTCAACATTTCAGCACTAAGAGAGGGGAGGCCAGACTCCAATGCCATCATCTCCAGATATAGGAGATAGGTGTAGATGTTTGGTGACAATTAGATCAGAGCAATCCCGAGATGAGAAAGGAGCTTGGATAAAACTCTAAGAAAGGTAGAAATCCCCCTTGCCATATATGGATGGTGGTGTAAGTAAAGGACCCTTCGGGTGGGTTGTTGATGGTATCTGTTTCCTTGGGATGAATGGCTTCTACATCAGTGATGCCGAAGTCATTAAGGATAACATCAACTTCGTCTTGTGGCTATATTAGGGAGTGCTTTTAAATGGCGTCAACTTTCTTTGGGGAACTCAGGATTTTGTCAGGAGAAAACGTTTCAGTTAAAATTTTCAAGTTTATT
Organism: Allium fistulosum; assembly: GCA_030737815.1. Taxonomy (NCBI): domain Eukaryota; kingdom Viridiplantae; phylum Streptophyta; class Magnoliopsida; order Asparagales; family Amaryllidaceae; genus Allium; species Allium fistulosum. Next base: position 411,486,373 of record CM060907.1, on the reverse strand, counting down.
ATGAATTTAGCATTCTTTCAAGAATTGGCAGAAAACCTACTTAAGTAACTTAAACACAAAACCAAGCATTGAACTTTAAATTCTTGGAAAAATGCTAAGGTTAAAAACAAAGATATAGAGCTTTCGACAAAGTCGAAAGGGAAAGAAAATTAACATTTAGATACAACCTTTCGACAATGTCGAAAGCATAAATATGAGCCATCACTGAGCTTTCGACAGGGTTGAAAAGAAAGATGAGAATATATAGTGGTACATTTCAACAGTGTCGAAAGCTCCACAAGAACCAAGTTGTTAAAAGGGAATGGTTAAAGTTAACTTAAAAACTTGAACAAAAATATACGCTACAAACATCTGACAAACAAGATAACAAGACCCTTCGACACTGTTGAAACCTATGACCTGGGTTTTCTAAGATAAAAATGAATGTTGTAGAAACCTTATATACCCATCAAGTCGAAAGGTCCTAAGTTAAACTCATGTGCACTTAGAACATTTCGACAATGCTAGAGAAAGATAACTCTAGAGGGTTTCGACCAATTTGATACAAATGGTCTCGAAAGGGTCGAAGGTGTATTATGGTTTTGAAAGCATATGAAAGAGAAGAGATTGCAATCAGCATAAAAGGTTTCGACTAAGTTGAAATGTTTTGCTATCGAAGGGGTTACTACATTCTACTTAATTACCTAGCCTTTCGACAAAGTTGATCAAATTCACGCTACAATACCATTTGAACCAATCGAAAGGGGACAAGGAAGCAAAACCAATGTTGTCATCTCAACCCCTTTCAAAGAGGTAGAAAGAACAACTTATGGCGTCAATTTTTCATCCATACAACTTAAAGCTTCCGAGCGAAGAAAATAAAAGCTTTTATTTTCCCCAAACCCAATTGCAAACCCAAGATTTCAAAAAAAAAATCTTAAAACAAAAAAACCAAAACCGATAAGAAGATGAATTTCAACATGAAGTAGCAATTTTCAATTTCAAAATTATAAATAAGAATTCAGATTCTCTTAAAAGTAAGAGTAATCCACCACACTGAAATAAATTCGAAACGAATTTTTTTTTATCGATTCACGAAACTGAATTGCAAAATCTCTCATAATCAAATTTTTAATATCAAACATGCTTTATATTAAAATTAAAATTCAAACATTTTTTAACCCAAAATCCTGATTAGAAGATCTGAAAATTCAAAAAATCCTGCATGAAGCAAAAGTAAAATAAAGAAAAAGAGATGAATATTTCAGCAACATAAATAATCCCAAACTTACGATTGAATCTGGTTAATCTTTGTTACAGGAAAAAGTAAGTTTGAGAATTTTTGGAATTCTTTTACTTGTATTTGAACTATGGTTTGTAGAAAAGTGAAAGGGGAAGAAGAAGAAGATCGTACTTATATGAAATGTCGCCAAGAACTACCAGCCGTTAGATCAGATATAAATGGACGGCCCTAATTTTCACGGGAAGACCAAAAGGCAGGAAGTTTCTATGTTTCGACAAAGTTGACTTGGAAAGTCAAGAGCATCCCTTCGCAAGGGGTAAGGAAAATGTTACTCCTAAAATCCCCCTTTCGACTTAGTCGAAACCATTTGAGCAGAGGTTAAAGAAGAACAAGAGAAAAGGGTTCCAGCTAAACCTTTCGAAGCAGTCGAAGGGATGTTATTCCAAAGTTTGAAAGCTTCAAAACCTTTCGAAGGTGTCAAAAGGTTTCTACAATCAAGATACAGTAGTTTCATACCTTTGGAAGAAGATAAAGGAGTCGAAAGCAACCTTTTGCCTTCAGTAACAACCTTTCGACTAGGTGAATCCATATGCATGAAGACCTTTCGAATGAGTTAAAGCAGCAACTTTCGAAGACAATAAAGAACAACTCTTTGCATATGTGCCAAACCTTTCGAAACCAAAGGTTTCGCCTTTATTTAAACCACATGAAAGCAAGCATTGTCCTAAACAAGCCTTTCAAAAGCTATAATAAGCCTTTCTAACCGGTCGAAGCCAAAATGATCCAGGAAGGTTCATCATCAAATTAGAAACAAGAGCTCTAACATAACCAACATCATCGAAACAATTGAATAAAGCCTATTGACAGAGCGGAAGCACTTATAGGGCAACACAAAGAAGAAAAGTGCAACCGTTCCTTTTGACAAAGGCGGAGGCATACTTGAGTAAATTGGCAGCCATCTTTCGACCAAGTCGAAAGAATTAGGGTCGAAAGGTGCTGACCTGTATCTATAAATAAGACCTAAGAGGTCAGGTTTTGGGGATCCAATTCTTTCCATTCCAAACTTGTACCTTCTTAATCAAAAGTGTAGTAAACCCTAATTACAAAAATTGATTTGGGAATTTAGCGAAATAAAGTCTTCTTTTGCTTGTGAAAGGGAAGTCATAAATATTTTAGATTACTTTACTATTTTTAAAGCTTTTGTTAGGTTTAATCCCGTGTTTCAGGTGTCGCCTACAATGAAAGTTCCCTACTGACAAAGTCAAAACCCAGCAAATTAGAATAACTTTAGTTACATTCGTAAAGCTACATTCCTCTGAGTTTATACTTCCAATAGGGACGAAACCAAGCCTCAGTCTACTAAACCTTTGATTAATACAAGGTGCCAAGTGGTCTAGCTCTCGACAAGGTTGAAACCTAGTTCCAAATCATTCCAATTTGTGGTTCCCAATCCAAACCTAGGATATTTAAGCCTATAGCTTTCGACGAGGTCGGAACCCTAACCCTAGATTCCTGGTTCAAGTTTTAACACCGAAACCACCTGTTTTCAACAGGGTCAAAACCTCAGTCTCATAATTTTGTATAGTCCCAGCCACACAATAACTAAGGCCTTCGACAAAGTAGAAACCAACAAAGAAAAATCTCATCTAAGGGATCTCAACCATTTCGAAAGGAGGGCTTTCGAAGGTAAGACCAATTTATCTCAATAGAATTGAAAGGTAGATAAAGAAAAAAGCCAACCCTTTCGATTGAGTCGAAAGGTCAATCTGGACAACTTTGTACCTCAGCAATCTGCTCGAAAGGGAATTCAAGGAAGTTATGCCCTTTCCATGCCTTTCCATCTACCTAAGGGATAAACCTTATACATATCTCAACCTTGGGGTGTTGACAAGATTTCCTGTTCACAGAATGGAACCATTCTCCAACTAGTGCTGTACGGATTTAGTTGTACCCGAATATGTTGAAATGTGATCAAGCATTTCAGCAATGTTCTACTTTACTTGAAAACCCTTGACATTATCATAATATCGCTAGATTTCTATATAAAGTGTTTTGGTTATCGTAAGATAAAATCCTGTCCATTTTTATGTGCGGTGTTCTCTTACAAGATACCTTTAATTATCAAAGTGTTTTATAAAAGAAAAAATTTAGATGTTTGAGTTTACTCACATTAGTCCCATGTTTGACTTGGTGTTTTATTTTCTTTTCGTAAAACCCTTAGGTACTCAAATTTGTATGAGTAGCCAAGTGATCTATGTTTCTTACGGAAGCATTTTGCAAAGAGCTATAATAGGTGTGTAACGACCACATTTCTCACACCGAAAGACGGGCTATTAAGGGAACAAGAAAAGAAAGATAAGAAGAAACTACATAATCACAGAATCTCACCACGAATTAGAACAACATATAATAGATAACATAGGATATTACATATTCATTCCCATAATAATAATACTACATCAAAGTCATTACATTAAAACATCAACCGGATGGGTATAGCTCTCCACCGATACAAAATATATGGATAATATATAAAGCATAGCAGAATAAGATAATAATTAGTTAATAGTAAAGCCACCTGCTCCAACTCCTTTAAAATTCTACTGTAAGAAACCTGCATCACTTGGTTACTCATAGAAATTTGAGTATCCAAGTGATTTAGGAAAAGAAATAAAACCCCGGGTCGGACATGGGTCTGGTGTGAGTAAACTCAAATAACTTAATTTACTTTTATAAAATGAATTAAAAATCAATGGTATCTCCTAAGACCATGCCGCATATAAATACAGACGGTTTTTTACCTTACGATAACCAAAACACTTTATATATATATCCAATGATATTATCATAATGTCTAGGGCTTTCAAATAAATAATTCACATACACAGAACTGTTACATTAATTAAATTCTAGAATAATAGGTATACAACTAAAACGGAAGGCACTTATTGGGAAATGGTTTCCATACATGACTAGGAAAGGAACTACCTTTAGAAGGTGTACCTCTAGATAAAATACACTTGGGGTCTAACAAGAAAACCTTGTACCTCTACTACACAGAACCATCCTACCACTTGACTAGTAGTACCAAATACATCACCACCACGGTTGTGATCAGCAACCATACCGAAGCATACAAAAATAGGTCAAATAATCGATTCTATGTATGACGACGACATATCCTCATAGGACAACCCATACAGCCCTGCTGCATACCCTATTTTGGTCACTTCTGGTTGATGAGGCTTGAGGCTACATTTAACTTTATTATGGCATTGCCACTTGGAATGCTAACTTTGCCTTCAAGTGTTGACATAATATCAGCATTCATCCATACAATCGTTGAGGAGATGAATGAAGCGATGGTGCTATTTCCATTACATCCGTTTTGGAATCACCTGTAGGGTTAGTAGCAAATAGCCCTTGCACTTCAAAGTCTTTATCTTGGACCTTGCCTTTACTATTTCCAATTTGAACGTTTACGTTAATTCGAACTAGTTTACGGATAACAACTAATATCCGATCCCGGTCTCTCCAATCTAACGTTAATAATTTTAAGGGGTCACGTTGTTTATAGAGGACTATTGCACTATTAGAGTGTAAAGATTTATATATGAACATACGTTCAATATGCTTAGATTATCATGACAGTTTATCGAAATTAACCTCCTTGTATTCATCATGTTCCCAAAGTGTATTTGTGATAAGTACAAGTCGACTTACTTTCAACAAAAATTGTCAATGTTTTATTACAACTACTTTAATTCATTTTTCTACTTAATAGCATGGACAAGAGGTCCTTGGGTTTTAAAACAATTTACCTAAATAAGAAAGTTGGTTAAAATAAATGCCCAATAAAGCTTAAAAAGAAACTTTAAAATAAACAAATTTTAATTAAATCATAAGTTTAAAACCCAATTATATCTTAATTAATCTTAATTAAATCAAAATTAAGTCATTTATAATACTAATTTTATTTATATTTGTTGGCTCAGTTTTTAGCACACAAGAGTCATGAGAAAGCTGAGACGACAAAAAGGAGAGTGGAAGGCTAGAGCTTGTGGTGAGAAGGCAGGATGTCGATCTAGATATTTGGTCCGGCATCCCCTGAAATGCCGGTCCAAATATTTGGTTCGGAATCCCTTGAAATGCCAACCAGATATTTGGTCCATTATCCCTTGAAATGCCGGACCAAATATTTGGTCCGGCACAGCACCAAAGCGCTGGGCCAAACATTTGGTCCGGTACCCAGGTTTGCCAGACCAAATATTTGGTCCAGCAAATGAGCATCTCCAAGCAGGCCAAATTTAATGCCGGATGAAATGATGACAAAATTGGCCAAGTTCGCTAACAAAGTGCTGGAACAAATCCTCCTGCCCAAATACCGGACTAGATTCAGAGAGCTATAATTCAACCTCTACACTTCACAACTTCACTCTATAAATACAAAAGTTTATCAACAACATTGGGGACACTTTGGAAAAGAAAGGGAAAACTCTACTGAGATTCAATCACTCCAACTACTCTAAGTTTTTGCTCTTCCAATCATACTTTTATTTGTAATCAAATCAAAGAGGACTAATAAGATGGATAGTGGACCTAGGCATATTCCGGCCGAACTACTATAAAACTTTAAGGATTTACTGCTTTTAAGTCACTTTCCTATTCTGAGCCTATGAAGTATTCTGTGACTGTAATGACTACTTGATGGCACATTAAGAAAAATAAAATAGCATATAAAATAATCTAAAGTCAACTTAACTAAATTCAGACTCGGAGGTATTTGACCAATTTTTGTTGAAACATTTTTGGTGCTTTCACTGAGAAGGGCCGACCTCTCTTGCCCACTCCCTTCCAACCTTAACACATCATTAGAGCATGGTTCCCTCCAGAAGGAATGTTGACAAAGGTAAGAATGTGGCCACTACTAGTATGCCGAATCCCATCCAAGAGGATCAAGGAACCACCGATGCTCAGCTACCTGGTTCAGCTCTCACACGAGAAGACATATATAGGGTTGTGAATGAGATTACCAACCACTTCACTCCCCAACAAAAAGCTTTAGTGGACCATCTCATGACACACTTGAGGGGCACGAAGGAATCCACTCACAAAATAGAATATCAAAATGAATCTCAATCTGGAGTGTCTCGTAGGCGGAACAAATCCCCTTCGAATAAAGAATTCAATCAAGAAGATACAAGAGCTCGAAATCGAGCAAGGAGTCCGTCCGTAGCTGGGCCCAAGAGAGATCCAGGAGCTGGGCCTAGCCAAGGGGGCACTAGGCAAGGACCGGCTATAACTGACCATGTCATGCCTCTAGCCAATCATCGCCAATACAATCTCAACCAAAGTTCAGGACGTCATCAGTATCAGAGGGAAGCCCCCACTTCTCCTACGACTGCCCTAGAATCCAAGGAAAGAATGGCATGCCTCTTCAGGGAGTATCTTAGGCGTGAACAGCAAGAAAGAGGGGTAGGAGCAAGGGTGTCCAGTCAATTTACTAAAGACATAGAAGCAACAACCACTCCTCGTGAATGGAGGATGCCCACCATGGATCCCTACAAAGGCACGTCCGACCCAATCATCCACTTACAGCGTTATGCTCAACACATGCTTATGAATGGAGCAACAAAGGGTGTGTTGTGTAATGTTTCCCATTGTTTTTTGTCAGACCTAGCAACCACATGTTTTTTTCACCTACCTCATGGCTCTATTAGCTCTTGGGAAATGTTGAAGGAAAGATTCATAATTCAATTCCGAATCCACATGGACCAGCCCAAGGATGCCTATTCCTTATCAGACGTGAAACAAAAAGCAGTAGAACCACTACAACAATATCTTACCCGCTTTAACGCTGCCGCAGTAGCGGTGTAGGACGCCAATAGGAGGTTTACACTGATAGCGCTATGCGGAGGCATCCACCTAGATTCCAAACTGGCAAAAAGGTTGACAAAGGAGAAAACCCTAACTCTTCATGATTTATTTCTTGAGGCTGGTAAGTACATAAGATTGGAGGACGCAGCGGCCCATCGACATAGTGATCAACTAGCAAAGGCTTCCAACATCCAAGAAAATATGGGTTTCCCGCCCCGAGGGAGGGTAACAAGCAGAATAGTGAAGTTAAAATTGACGACCAAGGCAATACTAGGAGTGAAAAAGGCAATAAGCGGCGATAACGACCCAAACAAAGGTTCGACTCAAACACACCACTGAACAACACAGTTGAGAACATCTACATGGCAACTCAACATGAGTTAAAATACAAACACCCTCCGAACAAAAAAGAATCAGAGGCTACAATTAGAACAGGGAGATATTGTCGCTTCCACGAGTCCCATGGACATAACACTGAAGAATGCCAGCATTTACGGGATCTCATTGAAGAAAATATCCGGAAAATGTAGTTGGAGTGATACGTGCAGAAAAACCTCAACTCTCTTGCTCCAGCACATGATGGATCTGGAAAACATCCACAAGGAAATAATGGGGAAGTTACATGTGCGAGCCACTCTAACCAAGAAAAGATAACTATCCACACCATATCTAGAGGCGTGCATATAGTTGACAGAAGTTGGGTTGAGATGGAGAGATATGGAAAGTCCTTATAGGATAGGGAAGGTTACGTTCATTCCATAATTGAAGGTCGCATCGTGAAGTGGAGAGAAAGAATTGACATATCCTTCAATGATGAAGATTTGGTTGGAAAATGGTACCCTCACACTAACCCCCTGGTTATCTCCGCCTGGATAGGACCAGCCGAGGTGTTTCACATTTTGGTCGATACAGGAAGCTCGGTGAATATTTTATTCAAACATGCATTCAATAAATTGAAGTTGTCAATGAAAGGTGTATCTCCGTGCCATAAACCTTTACATGGATTCACCGTAGAGGCCACAATGCCTTTCTGATAGCTGGACTTGTTTGTTGAGCTTGGAAGTCACCCCCGATCAGTTGTGCCGAAGCAAACCATCATACTGGTGGATGGGCACTCTGCCTACAATGCCTTGTTCGGAAGACCTGCATTGTCGAAATTCCAGACCAATAACAGAATAGGAGAGCTGGAAGGAGACCAAGATGCGGCTTGCGATTGTTATGTGATTGAACTTCGCCAAAATAAGAAAAAGGAAAAGGGAAAAGGCATGGAGGTCATCCTTTGTGCCAAAAATTTGAAAGCATAGCAATCAATGAAGACCCCCCCCTTCTTGAATATACCAACGACCCATTCAACGAATTGGACCCTAGAGATAAAGAGAAGGAGGTCAGTACCAAGCCTATTGAGGCTATAGAGTATGTGATAGTAGACGAACACGACAAAACAAAGCCTTTAAAGATAGGTTCTCAACTAAATCTGAACCTCAAAGTTCAGCTGATAGAATTCCTACGAAGGAACTAGGATGTATTCACATGGACACACAAGGATATGGTGGGGATATCCCCTGAGATAGCTTGTCATGCTCTCAATGTTGACCCAACCAAGGTCTCTGTCAAGCAAAATAAAAGAAGCATGGGGATAGAGCGATCAACTGCTCTCAACGAGGAAGTGAAGAACCTGCTCACCAATGGTTTCATCCGTGAAGCCATTTACCCGAAGTGGATCTCTAACTCGGTGACGGTGAAGAAACCTAATGGAAAGTGGCAAACATGTATTCACTTTTCCAACCTTAATGATGCTTGCCCCAAGGATTGTTTCCCATTGCCCCGAATCGACCGACTGGTGGATGGAACTGCAGGGTAAGAATTATTGTCATTCATGGACGCGTATTCGAGATACAACCAAATTCCTATGCATGTACCAGATCAAGAACCCACTAGCTTCATTACGGACCTAAAAACGGCGGTGCTACCTATCAATGTTTGGTTAATAAGATGTTCGAATGGTAAATTGGTCACTCCATGAAAGTCTATGTTGATGACATGCTTGTCATGTCAACAAGAGCAGTGGATCATCTGAACCACCTAGACAAGATGTTCGATGTATTATGTAAATACCAAATGAAGCTAAACCCACTAAAATGATCTTTTGGGGTGTCATCGGGTAAGTTCTTAGGTTTTATCATACATGCTAGAGTGATAGAGACGAATCTTGAAAAGGTACAAGCTTTGAAGGATATTAAAATCCCAACAACATGAAGAGAAATGCAGAGCCTAAATGGGAAAGTAGCCTCTCTAAGAAGTTTATATCCAAAGTAATGGACAAGTGTGTCCCTTTCTTCGAAGCCCTCAAAAGAGGCAAAGGGAAATTTGAATGGACTGACGAGTGCTACTCTGCCTTCCAAAATCTACTCGAACATCTGTAGAAGTCTCCAATACTCTCCACTCCGATGGATGGAGAGAGCCTTTACTTATACCTGGCTGTATCCTCCCATGCCCAAAGTGCATCACTAGTACGAGAAGATGGTCATATCCAGAGACCGTTATACTTCATTAGCAAGAGATTCACGGGCATAGAAGCTAGATACCCTAAGATTGAAAAACTAGCTTACTGTCTGCTCATAGCATCTAGGAAACTGCGACCCTACTTCCAATCTCATTCAACAAAGGTTCTGACGGATCAACCTCTGAGACAAGTTCTGCATAAACCAGTTAGTCAAGGCGTCTACTAAAGTGGTGTATTAAGCTGAGCAAATACGACATCACCTACCATCTGTACACCGCAAGTAAAGGACAAGCCTTGGCCGATTTGTTGAATTTACAATACGAGATGAAGAGACAGAAGTAAAAATTGAGGAAGCGGTCAAATGGAATTTGTTCGTTGATGGATCGTCAAATGAGCTTGGCTCAGGGGTAGGAGTCATAATTGTCACACCCCGAGGAAGGAAGTTATGTTGTGCATTAAGACTAGAATTCGCTACAACCAATAATGAAGCTGAATATGAAGCAATGATTGTCGACCTAGAGATCATTAAAGAGATAGGAGTTAGGGAGGTATGTATTCACAGTGACACTCACTTGATTGTGAACCAGATCCTCGGAGAATTCCAGACTCATGGATAGAAGCCCATGTATTACCTCAAAAATGCCAAAACCCTCCTCAATGAGCTAGACTACTATGTATTCAAACACATCCCGCGAGGAGAGTATCAAAAAGCAGACGCCCTCGCCAAAGAGGCAAGTGTAAAGACCAAACCAATGCTGAAGACAACCCATGTCATAAGTCAAACCATGCCAAGTTTTGAGTGTCTTCAAATCACAACAACAGCCAGTGGAGAAGAGAAATGGATGACCTCCATCATCAAATACCTACAAGATGGAACCTTACCCAAAGAACGAAATGAATTTAGGAGGATCCTAAGGAAAGCATCCCGCTACACCATTTAGAATGGCATATTCAACCATCGCTGTTTTTCCAATCCATTACTAAGGTTTGTGGCTGAGAACGAAGCGAAAGATATCCTTAATAACTTCCATCAAGAAAGTTGTGGCGATCAGACCGGAAGGCAAGCACCAGCCAAGAAAATTCTCCGATATGGTTATTTTTGGCCCACACTAAGTAAAGACATGACGGAGTTCGCTAAAAAGTGTGACAAGTGCCAAAGATTCGCTAAAATCCCAAGACTACCACCTACCAGTTTGACCCAAATGGTGAGCCCCTGGCCCTTTGCAATTTGGGTGATTGATTTGATCGGGGAACTTCCCATAGGTCGAGGAGGGGCAAGATACACCATAGTGGCAGTCGATTACTTCACCAAATGGGTGGAAACGGAACCCTTGAACAAGATTTCATCTGCCAAAGTGATAAACTTCCTAATTCGAAACATCTTGTGCAAGTATGGGGTTCCATAGAAGATCATATCAGACAATGGACTCCAACTCGATAGCGAAGAACTCTACAGATGGTTCCAAGAACATAGGATTGCTCGAAGCTTCTCGGCTATAGCTTATCCCCAGGCCAATGGACCGATCGAAGCAGTAAATAAGGTTTTAAACACGCTGATAAAAAAACTAGAGAAATCCAAGGGGGCATGGGTCGACGAACTACCTACTATACCGTGGGCCTACCGAACTTCCTACAAGACAACGATAGGGCATACGCCATTCGCCTTAGCATACGGGGCGAAGCCATGCTCCCAGTTGAAACGATCGTCCCATCACATCGAAGGATACATTATAATCCGAAAGAAAATAAAGAACTCTTGAATATTTCGCTTGATCTAATTGAGGCAAAAAGGAATGATGCTGCCCTCAAAGCCTCCGCACATAGACAGAAATTGGCCAGGAAGTATAAATTCAAGGTGAAACCTCAGTCACTGCAAGTGGGGACTTGGTACTTAAACAGGTCTTTCCACGTACAAGAGTGTTAGACCCAATCTGGGAAGGACCGTTTGTTGTTCATAAGGATCTTCATAATGGAGCATACATCCTATCAATAGTCGATGAAGAGGTGTTCGGGAAAGCATGGAATATCCAACACCTCCGCCATTATTTCTCTTGAATTGTAAGGAAGCACGTATTAACTGAAGCAATAAAAGAAAGACAGTGGATGTAGGCATATTCTGGCCGAACCAGTATAAAAATTGGTGTCTTGCGTTGTTTTCACTATTTCAACTTTTGTTTTTACTTAGTTGTTTATCTGATGCTATTCCTATTGCGACTAATCGCAAGTGCTCGGCAGTAGTAGTGAAAATAAGATAGCCATGACAAAAGGCATGAGACAAGAATGGGCAGTTCACTGTTGACGATCGGCCCCCCAAGCCGGCAATGATGAACCAACTATAAGCAACGAATTAGGCATGATTTATAGCCTAGGCAGTTTATTATTGGCGTTCGACAACTACGAACCGATTATAAATCCCACAATTAAGGTATGGCTGTTGCCAGGGATAGTTCGCAGTTGACGATCGGCACCCATACCAGCAATAATAAATTGAATAATACTCATGACATGGGCAATAGCCCAAGTAATTATTGTTCGCGATCGGCCCTTAATATGGCAACAAATTGGAGGTTTTTCGCGTCTCAGAACACGATGGAATTAACTAAGTCATAAGATGTTCACAAGCAGGCAAACAAGGTATAAAATCATATGTCGCTATGAGGGTACTTCAATCTCAATTGGTAACATTGCCTCACACCCATATGTCAATTAGTAGGGAGTATGTCCCTTTGCCATTTTGGTTGATATTCGATAAGCCCATAATACAAGTGGAAGCTCTTTTACCCAGTTTCCTTTAGCTTTGTTTAGCCACTTTTCAAGATCGTCTTAATGGTTTTGTTTATAGCCTCAACTACCCCATTTATCTTTTGGATGAGAAATGGAAGAAAAGCTCTTAATGATTTAGTTCTTATGACAAAACCGAGAGAATTCTTCACTCTTAAATTGTGTTCCATTGTCGGAAATGTTCTTATGGGGAATTTTGAATCTTGTTATAATACTTTAGATGACAAATATGACTACTTTTCCAGAAGTAATTTAAGGAAGTGGTTCTGCTTCAACCCATTTAGTGAAGTAATATATAGCTACTACACCGTATTTCACTCCCGCTTTTGAAATTGGCAACATGCCGATTAAATCAATTCGCCATATGTTAAAGGGCTATGGAGTTGGAATTGGAGTTAACTGACCCGGGGGTAATCTAGGAATTTTTTAGTACTTTTGAAACTTCTTACATCTCCTTACGTATTGAATAACTTGACTTACCATATGAGGCCAATAAAAACCTTGTCTTATTATCTTTCTTGTCAATTTCGTCCTGTTTGAGTGGTCCTGCAGAATCCCTTATGTGTTTCTACCAACAATTGTATTCCGTCTTCCAGGCTTATGCATCGTAAGTAAGGAAGTGCAAATCCTTTCTTGTAAATGATCCTTTCTTGCAAAGGATTCCATCTACTGTTGTGAAAGTTAGAGTTTGTCGCCTAATTTTTCTCGCTTCACCCTTGTTAGATGGCAGTGTTCCTTTAACAGGATATTCAATGATGGGTGACATCCAAGTGTTATCGTACGGGTCATTTGTTCTTGATTGATCAACCCTCTCATTTGATATTTCTCTTCTAATTTCTCTTCCTTCTTTTTCTTGTAACATAGCTTGGGACCTTGTCAGAATTAATTGTTCCTTTTCTTGTTCGGATGTTCCCTCTCTAATTCTTGGAGTCTCTTGATACCCTACTGGAACAATCCGTGCTTCCGAAGCTCCCCTTGAGCTTACTAATTTTGCTAATGAATCCACGTATGATTTTTCCGCCCTTGGAACCTGATATATGGAAAAATCCTCAAACAAAGCAAGAGTTTTCAGTAACTTCTTCACATATAAAGATAGCTTGGATTCCTTTGTTTGATATATCTGCTTTACTTGATTTACCATTAGTTGGGAATCACTAAAGATCTAAATCCATCGGATTTTGAGCTCTAATGCTAAAGTTAGCCCCATAACCATTAATTCTTATTCAGCCACATTGTTTGTTGCAGGGAATCATAATTTCATAGCAAAATGTAAGCGGTGTCCGTCCGGTGTTATTAACGCATATCCTACATCAGCCCCTTGTTCTTTTGACGCACCATCGACGAACAACTGCCACATAGGCTTATGATCCTTTTCGTTTTCTGATTGCTCTTTGTTAACAAGAAATCTTGTCAACAACCCAATGCTTTGATAAGATAATTATTTATAACATCACCATGTGGTTAAGATGATTTTCGTTTCTGAAAGTGTATTTTTTGGATAGAATGTGCTAAACAAGTTGATCTGGAGAAAAGAACAATGAATGGTCATACCTTTTGACCTAGATGAAAGGATAATGAGGCCACATCAACCATTCGACCAGGTTGTTAAAATACTAGATTGTCAAACCTTTCGACCTTGTCGAAAGGTTATTAACATGACCACGCCAACCTTCCATCTAAGTTGGTGTAGAAGGAAATAGCTCTACCTTTTGACATTGTTGAAAGGTTGTTACCAAGATCAATTCAACCTTTCGACTATGTTGGGATGGAGGTAAGTTGCCAAACCTTTCGACTTTGTTGAAAGGTGTGACAAGACTATCCCGACCTTTCGATTAGGTTGATATAATTCTCAATCACTTAGCTTCCAAAAATCAGTAATTTGTTGGATTCCATCTCCCCTTGGAGTCGAAAATAGTTATGGTTGATGTCTACCACTTCCTTTTTAATCTTGTCGAAAGATAACGTTCGAAAGCTCTCGACGTCGTTCTAAGGAGACGCATAGCTCATTTGCCAACCCTAACTGCTTTTAACCCCTTTGATGTCCATTTTTATTCTATGGAATTAATTCGAAGAGTTTACTAATGCTTAAGGAAGTAGATTCCTTTCGAACGGAGTCCTTCATGAGCGGTTACAAGATATACAACCCAGGGTTCCATTAGGAAGTAAACCTTTCGACTAATTTGAAATGTTTTCCCCCTTTCAAAGCAGTCCCAGTTTATATTATTAACCCCTTTACTCTTCTTATATAAGATCAATTTAGTTATTCCTATATCCATTCATTCAACATATGCGATACGACGTCATCACTCTAACTACCAACGTTAAGTATGGACTTCAATGATGACTTATTTCAATGGGGAATGACTAAGTCGATCTTATACATAGCATATATCAAAAGAGATTATGAGAAAAAGGTTGAACTTATGCGCAATTGATTATTAGTCTAGCTAATGATCTAAATGATTCTCCTCATTGCCAACATCCATCATGAATGAGCCATCTCCATTTTATTCATATCCAAAATGAGTTATGAGCAATTGAGCTCTCTCCCCAATTCAATTTAGGGTTTTTACAAGTACAAATATCTCTATGAAAGTGAAGAAGTGAAGAAAAGAACATGAATTCATTATCCAGAATTCGGCCCCCACCCCTTAGGTCTTATTTATAGATGCAGGCGGCCCCGCTTTTGACTCCATGCTTCTGACTGAGTCGAAAGGTCCTCCTTTATATGCCGCCTTAAACCTTTCGACTTCATTGAAAGGTTATGAACCCTTCGACTATGTCGAAAGGTTATGAGTCTCTTATGCTCCTTGGTTCATCAAAAGGTTATGAACACTTCGACTATGTCGAAAGGTTATGAATCTCTTATGCTCTTTGGTTCATCCCTTTTTCCTTCTTGTCTTTGACCTTGTCGAAAGGTCTCCTCTCTATATGTTGCTATGAACCTTTTGACAATGTCGAAAGGTTTACCTCCCATATTATTTTCTAAACCTTTCGACATTGTGGAAAGGGTTGTCTTGAATATGCTGTTCTGATCCTTTGGACATTGGCAAAAGGTTTTCCCTTCTTTTGCCTTTATGCACCTTTTGACTTTGTCGAATGGTTTGCTTTGTACATAACTTCATGAACCCTTTGACCTTGACGAGAGGTTTGTCTTTACTTGTTGTTGTCGGGAGCTTTATTTTCCTTCAAATTTGTTGAAAGGTTTTCCTTCATTCCTTTGCTTTTGTTGACTTTTCAGTATTTCTTTCTTCATGAAACCTTTCGACACAGTTGAAATGTATCCTGGATGTGCTTTAACCAGTTCAAAAGGCTTACTAAGCTCTCAAAATGGTCACCATGGAGCTGCTTGCACTTGCTTTGACTTCTTTATACTCATCGAAAGGCAAGAACTCCTTGGATACTAAGAAATGCAACCTTTCGACCCCTTCGAAAGGTTTGAGGCTGTTAAAATCTGATGACTGCATCATTTTGACTCCTTTGAAAGGTTTAGTGCTTGGTTGAGAGGAACACTATCGATTGTTTTTTAGAAAAGGGGCTCTGGAGTTATCATTGCTTTCTCATCTGTGTCGAAAGGTTGGCCGTGGCGGAAGGACTTATTTGTTTTCATCCGAGTTGAAGGGCTTTGCAACGTATAAGTGGTTGTATCTTCTAAACATCTTTTTTTAAGTCTTTCGAGGTAACTTGGCCTATCTCTTTATCAAAACTTCGATCTTATTATCCCTCTATCATATTACTACTTTTAAATAGATTTTATGGTTAACACTCTTTAATGAAATTAGTGCATTCTTTAATGAAATCTGCCAATGCTTACCCTTTGATTGCAGCTCACGGTTGAAATTCTATATCATATTGGTT
Organism: Allium fistulosum; assembly: GCA_030737815.1. Classification (NCBI taxonomy): domain Eukaryota; kingdom Viridiplantae; phylum Streptophyta; class Magnoliopsida; order Asparagales; family Amaryllidaceae; genus Allium; species Allium fistulosum. The sequence continues at coordinate 411,470,132 of CM060907.1, read as the reverse complement.
GAGCTTGATTGCGCATTTTACCAACCTTCCTTAAGTTTTCGGCTTACTAAAAACTTGCTTTAGTGGAAAATTGGTCAATACCCCGATCGGATGTGCTTGAAAATATGCTCTACGTTTTCGTGCTGTGAGGATCAAGCAATAAGCTAGCTTTTCTATCACTGGGTATCGAACGTCTGCTTCCTTCAATTGTCTACTTACATAATACACAGGAAGTTGAGCTCCACATCCTTCTCTAATCAATACTGAGCTGGTCGCATGCTCTGAAACTACCATGTACAAGTACAAGGTCTCCCCATTCTTGGGACTAGAAATTATCGGTGGCTTTTCCAAATGGCTTTTTAACTCCTAAAAAGCTTTTCTGCAATCTTCCTCCACTCAAAGTTCTTCTTTTTCTTGATTACGTCGAAGAAGGGGATACATTTATCAGTTGCTTTGGAAATGAACCTGCTTAGTGCGGCTACCGTTTCGTTTAAACTCATTACCTCTTTACTGGTTTTGGGTTCAGCCATGTCCTTAATGCCTTGAATTTGTCAAGACTAGCATCAATCCTTTAGGCACTTACAAGATAGCCTAAAAACTTCCTCAAATGGACTCCAAAAGATCATTTCTATGGGTTCAATTTCATTTGATATTTCCATAGTATCTTGAACATCTCCTCTAGATCTTCAAGACGATTCTTAGCTTTGCAAGATTTACTAGCATGTCATCCACATAAACCTCCAAATTTCTACCAATTTGCTCTTTAAACATTCTGTATACCAACCTATGATAAGCAGCCTCTGCATTCTTTAGCCCAAAGGCATCGCTTTGTAGCAGTATATTCCCCATTCAGTAATGAAACTAGTGTGCTCTTCATCCGGCTTGAACATGGGTATTTGGTTGTATTATAAATATACATCCATGAGAGACAATAGTTTGTGCCCACTAGTTGCACCTACTAACAGATAAATTTGTGGTAGCGGGAAATAGCCTTATGGACATGCCTTGTTCAAGTCCGTATAATCAGTGCAAGTCCTCCATTTTCCATTTGATTTCTTCACCAAGACTGGGTTTGCTAGCCACTTTGGGTAGTCAATTTCTCGAATAAACCCATTTTCGAGGAGTCTCTCTACTTCTTGCTTCAATGCATCAGACCGTACTCTATCTAATTTTCTCTTTTTCTATCTAATGGGGTCGCTTCGGGATTAATGTTAAGCGCATGACACATGACCGTCGGATCAATCCCCAACATATAAGAATGTGACTAGGCAAATACATCCTTATTGGCCTTATGAAATTGGATTAAATCTTTCTTCAAGTTGCTATCAAATTCTTTTCCCACTTTTACTAATTTAGTAGTATCATCTGAATCTATGCACACCTCCTCAAGATCCTCTATAGGTTTTATCCTTTTTGTTTCCCTTCGATAATTTAATTCAGTGATGATTGGGCTTTCTTCTGTGGAATTAACATCGACTCTCTTCCTTTTGCCTCCTGGAGGAATGTACCTTTTATACATTCACTTGATAGACTTATTAATTTTAATTTTTGCTTTGAGTGTTGGATGTAAAAATCCAGCATTCAAAGGCTAAAAAATAGTGGAAGAATCGAAGTAAGTAGAATACTCCCTTTTATATTGATCGATTCTGGCAAAATACATCTCCTAGGAGCTGAACTGCTATCCTCGGACTGTGCCCCAGCCCCTCTTTGTCAAGAACTTCACCATTTGGCACTTTAGGGAGACAAATGCATCTATTTCATCCAGTGTAGGCCCGCCGAATAAGGCATTATAAGATAAGGGTTGGTTGATGATTACAAAGAGAGTCTCGAAAGTTCTGCAAAGAGGTGGCACCCCCTTTTGCACCAGTAGTTTTTTTGTCCCACCGGAGTTGACCGCTTTTTATTGAATCTGAAAATTGGTTCCATGCTGGGCTCTAGCTTATCTTCAGGGATGTTCATTTGGTCAAAGGCATGCTTAAAGATAACATTGACTGCGCTGCCTGCATCTACAAGAATTTTGGATACAATGGACAATCTGATTTGAGTTGTGATCATCAATGGATCATTGTGTGGATGTTGAATTCTTTTCCTCAATTTTTTGGGGGTGATGAGAAGATTTAGTATTTGAATACAAAGTCATGGATTCTTCATCATGGGCTCTTCTTGGACAAAGAAGACCCCCTCTTTAGCGTCCCTGAAATATCTATTTCGTGCCCCTTTTCTATTTCCTGCCGGATGCGGCCCACCATAAATTACATCGATCGTGTTTAACGGCAGGCTTAAGCTCAGAGGGTCATCATCTTCCAACATATTAATAGCATTGCCAGGGAGCTATTGTAGTCCATACCCTGCTCATTGAGCCTTCAGTTTTTCCTGAATAAACTATTTTAAATGACCTTTGTGGATCAATTTCCTGTTGATTCCAGTTGAAACCCTACATTCATCGGTCTTGTGACCGTCTGCTTTGTGATATGCATAGTAGTCTTCTCCTTTTCTTTGCTCTGGGTGGTTCTTTTTTTTTTGAAGAAGGGTTCAAACATTCTATTAATAACCAAGAAAGCAAAGGAATATACAATGTTCAACAAAACTCTAAAAGCCAACAAAACCAGGCCTGATATCTTCTATAAACTAATACAAGGCCCATAACCAAACTAAACGAAACAAACTAACACCCAAACGCGCTAGAAGCTTCCAGACTACTCGGTTTAGTAAAAACTGCAAGCCTTCACTTGAGAAACCACTTCATTTACTCCTCTCAAACAAAAAAAGATAAGGCAACATTAATGGCGGCGAGGAAAAGTAAACAAACTCAAACTCTAATCAGCTTCAATAACTTCATCTAGGCCACGTCTAAGCAAGAAGCAAACCAGGGAGCTCCATTCCATGAAACAGATCCTTCGATTTCTAGAAGTCACTGACTTTAAATCGAAAGGTCTAGGCTCGAGGAGTCACCGTCTTCCAAAAGATGGAATCTTTGTACTTCAGAAGATAAAGAAGACTCTGTTAGGTGTCTTCGAACTCATTGGTTCTCTAAGGTGAAGTCACAGAGAAACCAGTCCTCTCAGAACTGCTTCACAAGCTAAGTCTTTGACTCTCCTATGTTATAGTTAATTTTTGACTTCTGAAAAACTAACTCGAAATGTATTATAATAGATGAAGACACCAATTAAAGAGATAGCGGATCAGCAATAGTTCCTGCATTCTTATAGCTTACAGACTAGGTCAAATAGGCTTGATAATTATTAAGTAAGATGTAATTTAAAAAGATGTAAGATAAATGTAAAGATAATACAGGATGCAGAAAACCTGAATCAAGGCACAAGAAGGAAGCAGCGAGGAGAAACAATACATATGATCAATCCGAAGAAACCCTGACTAGCTTAGCGAGGTAAATCCCCATTTGTTAGCTATTATGTCTGACGTACCTTTCATGAGCTTAAAATGCTTTGATTTAACCATTCTGATATTCACTGTCTGGTAAATTTTTGAACATAACTGCGAAGTATCATTAAATCTGTTAAGAAATATCCTGTCATTTCTTTCTTTCCATATGTGCCAAATACAAACTGAGATAGATAATTGGAACATATTTGAGTTGAGATTTCTTAATTTAGAGATAGATACAATTTTGTGCAAGTCATCCCTTAGAATAAATGAGAACATACTTTTCGGCAAGCTAAAAATTTTTTTACAGCTCCATAACCAGACTTTTTCTGTATAATTACATTGGAAAAAGAGGTGATCTATATTTTCAATGTAGTTATTACAGAAAACACATAAGGGGTCAATGTCAATCTGTTTGTGTATTAATCGCTCTTTCGTTAGCAAATAGTCGTTAATGGCTTTAAAAAGGCAAACCGCCATTTTTGGAACGTGAATTTTGTTCCAAACTAATGACGACCAGAATTTAACTTCAAAACTTGACCTAATTGAGTTCCACACTAGTTTGAACTGATATTGACCGTGTTTGGAACATTTCCAAGCCCAAAAATCCCGCTCTTTGTCTTTATAAATCTTGACACCTTCAATCTCCGAATGAATCTGCCGAAGAAAACTAAACTCGTCCCACTTCCATTCTCCTTGTTTAACAATTCTATCAAGAGTCAAATATTCTGTTCCAGTTCTAAAAGCCGTATCTAAACCAATTCGTTCCATAATGGAGCTTCCATTCAACCATGGGTCATACCAGAGAGAAGTAGTTTTGCCATCACTTATATTAAGAGAAAGGCACTTCAAAGCTACTTGTCTGTTCTTCAAAATATATTTCCACACTCCCGAGTCGTCCAGTCTCGGATTGATATCCCAAAAGCTTTTATTTCCAATATATTTTTGCTTTATGAAATCTGCCCAAATTCCTTCAACATTGAGTATTTTCCAAATTAATTTAATGAATAACGCTTGATTCAGCTCTTCTAAATTTCTCAGACCCATACCTCCTTCTTCTTTTTGTTTGCACAAAGTTTCCCAGGGAATCTTACTACTACGGCTTTTCCAAAGGAAATTAAGAATCAAATGCTTTATTTTATGTACCGTAGTTTTTGGGAGACAAAAGCATTGCATCCAAAATTGAATGATAGGATAAATGGTAGATTTGATAAGTTCTAGTCTCCCAGCTAGACTGAGCATTCTAGTTTCGCATCCTGCCAATCTTGTCTTTATCTTCTCTATCAGTAGATCACAATCCCTATCTTTCAAATTAGAACTAGATAGAGGGATGCCCAAGTACCTTATTAGAAGTACTGATTGTTGTATATTAGGAGTAGAACAAATATCAGTACTATTGGTTACCCCTTTACCAAAGAAAACGTTAGACTTCTCACAGCTTAATTCCAATCCGGTCACTCTCTTCATACTTTGAAACACATCACTAATGGCTGAAGCATTAAGAACACTTGCTTTAGTGAAAATTATAATATCGTCGGCGTAAATGATGTGAGTTAACTTGTTATTAAAATCTGTGATAGGAGAATTGAGACCATCCCTGACTTTGCCATCCATCAGTAACGTAAAATATTCCATAACCAAACAAAATAGAATTGGGGAAAGAGGGTCCCCTTGTCTGAGACCATTTGAGCTCTTGAAATAACCATGCGATTCCCCATTAGCAATAATAGAAAACACTGGAGTGGTTATGATATTTCCAATAATTTTCACCCATTTGTCTGGGAAGCCCAAACTTAATAACATGTGTATAACAAAAGCTCGGTTAATCGAATCGTAAGCCTTTTTCAAATCTACCTTGATACACATGTATTTATTATCCTTTCTTCCAAGACCCTTAATAATTTCATGAGCAAACAAAATTCCATCCCCTATTGATCTCCCTCTTATAAATGCCGTCTGATTAGGGGATACCAACTTGTCCAAAATAGGAGCCAGTCTATTACACAGAATCTTTGTGAAAACTTTATATAATGTGTTGCAACAGGCAATCGGTCTATAATCTTGGATTCTGGAGGCATGATCTTTTTTAGGAATCAAGTGTAAAAAAAGTGTGATTCCACTCTTTTAGTATAGAACCCTTATGGAAAACGTCATTCAAAGCTTTAAAAATTAACTCTTTCGAAAGAGACCAATGAGTTTTGAAAAACTTTGAATTAAATCCGTTTGGGCCTGGAGAAGTCGTATCATTAATATTCCACAAAGCAAATTTAATTTCTTCCAAAGAAATACCCTCATTCAGGAAGTTCGCGCCATATTCAGAAATTATCGATTTACAAATAATTTCTGGAAACTGGTCAGTTAAAGAAAGATTGAAAACTTGTTTATAAAAATTTATGGCCTCATCAACTGAAATGTTAGTCAAACATTTTCTGCTTCTTCTACTAGACATTTTAGCATAAAAGAAAGTAGAAGCCTCGTCACCCTTCAACAACCAATCACATTTAGCCTTTTGTTTGGTGTCCAGAAATTCTTTGTTGAGTGCCATCTCCAATTTAATTCTGGCATTTTGAAATTCCATAACTAAATTGTGATCTTTAGATGTTTCCAGAATCTTTTGAAGTCTAGAACAGTTTTCTCTCTGTACATTAACCTCTTTTTTTATGTTTCTTTTGTCAGCACTCCAAAGCTTAAGCTCTTTTTTAATGTTCTTGAGAATGAACAATATTTGAAAAAGAGGACGATCATTCTGATCAGCTGACCATAATTTCTCAACCAATGGAAAGTAGTGATCACAAAGAGGCCAATGATTCATAAATCTAAAAGGTCTATTTTTAACACTAGGTTTGGGGAAAAGAGAGACAAGAACTGCATTATGATCACTCACAGAGGGAGGTAAGAATTCTGCCGATAGATCCTGATACAAATTTATCCAGTCTAGGTTAGCAAAAACCCTATCAATTTTAGAAAATATGTTTCGACTAGGCCCAGACCACCATGAATATTCGTAACCTTTAATATTGATCTCTTTAAGGCCTGTGTCGTTTGACATATCATCTAGTTCAAATAGATTTCTAAAAGGCACTGGATTACCTCCCTTTCTCTCTGATGGACAACGGATACAATTGAAGTCCCCAATAACCAACCAAGGTCTATAAATATTAATCGCGTCTTCCTGTAAATTCTTCCACAATCTTGTCCTGAGCTGAACATAATTTTGAGCATAAACAAAAGTTAAATTGCTTTTGAACTTCAATTTGTTAACCAATTCAATAGAAATATGTTGGTCACTCATGCTAATGAAGTTGAAATCCCAAGAATTCCCATCTAGTAAAACAAAGATTCTGCATTTATAATACCATGAGACATTACTGATAACCTTCCATCCATCCAACAAACCTCTTTCCAATTCTAATATATCTGAATACAGCAGCTTGTTTTCCAATACACCAAAACAACTAATATTAAATTTATCAATAAGTCTTCTTATTTCTTTCAATCTGTTAGGGTTATGAAACCCTCTGACATTCCAACATGCAATTGACATTAAAACGTCTTGTTATTTCGAGTCCTCTGTGACCTACTACTAGAGGACTCACCTGTATCTTCCGCTGAGATACCTAACATCTGCACCCACTTAGGGTTCTTACGGACTAACTTGTCCTTTTGAATGTTCTCAAATTCTGTAACCTGGGACTTAAGAATGGCATGCTCCTCCTGGGCTTGATCGACCTTGTCATATTTATTTTGTTCCCCTATCGCTTCTGTCCTTCTTGTATCCAGATTCGAGACTTCCTGTACCTGCACATCAAAACATAAATCAGTACCTCTCCTTAGATTAACATTATTAATTACACAATCATCAATCCTATTTTCATTAGCAAGTAAATTGAAAGGAGTTATTTGTGTGTCCACTGAAGAAGGACGTTTGAGAATAGATTTCTGAGCCGTAGGAGACTTCGAAGGAATAGGGCTCTCTTCTCTGTCTCCCAAAGTCGCTTGACTCACAAGAGTGTTGTTCTCCCTAAATCTAAATCAGTGGGGATTGCTTGCTCTAACAAATTAGAAGCTATCTGAATTCCATTTTGAACACCATCAATGGACAAACAGTCTTCATTCTCTTGAATCTCCCGAGGAAGAACTTCTCCTCCTAAACTCACCCCCTCGTTGATCTTAATAATTTCGACTGACTGCAGGCCCTCTTCTGGAATGCTTCCACTGGTCTCTAGATTACTAGAAGGATTATTAGTATCTTCTCTGACTTCCTCACTCACCGTTTCCAAACAATCAACATGAGTTGGTTCTACCATGTTTTCCTTCTCAGCATTATCTTTTTGGGTCTACTTAGGAACCCATGTCTTTGTCATAGGACATTCTTCAGTAACATGTCCGAAACACACGCACTTATCACATATAGGAGGAGGATTTTCATATTCCACTGTCTGCACGAAACTTCTCCCATTTTCATCCATACCTTCAATGGTATTCGGCATAACATAGGTGGCATTAACCTCTATCAGAACTCTGGCATAGGCTAGCCTGGATTTGGATTTCGTAGCCTCATCCATCTTGATAGGCAGACCTATAGTACTGGTTAGTGCACTAATAGCTTTATTGCCCCATAGTTTAAAACTTAAACCTGGGAGTCTTACCCACATAGGCAGAGAAGTGAGAAGATCCCTATCCGTATTCATGTCTGGAGACAGACGTTTCATAATAATCAGGTTCCGATCCATAAACCAAGGACCAGATTTCAAAATCTTATTGCAATCCTCCTCTGATCCAAATCTTACCACGAAAAAACCATTATTCCTCAATTGAACAGAAAACGGCTTCTGAGTAGACCATACTCTGTTGGCGTACCCTTCAAAAGTTTTAAGCCATGGTTTATAACCAACGACATACAATAAAATGCATAAGTCCCATCCACCTTCTGCTTCTTTGATAGCTTCAGATGAGAGAGAACCTATCCTTTTACCGCCAGATATTTTTGGTTCAATAAATTCAAGATCTAGGTTTCCTAGATCACCTACAGCTCCAATTTTAACTGCTTCACTGTATGAAAATTTTTTCGCGTTCTCTGAAACAGTGAATTTAATTTTCCCATAATTTCCTGCTAGACTAACTTTCTGCTTAGAGGATTTCGAGAATTTCAATGAAGATCGCCCTGGGAAAGCCTCTGAAACATTACCTCCCTCCTTACGGACCTGACTAGCTTTGACCTGATTCCGATCAGCTCCGAATGTCTGGCCTCCCAAATTTAACCTTGCTTCAGATCCAGTCGACATAGGAGCCTTGCCCCTTTTCCTACGCACCTCTTCCCAGCCTTCATCGTCCCGCAAAGGGCTCATGGCGATTAGAATTTGAAGAGAAAAGATTGAAGACAAAAACTGAGGATTGAGGAAGAGAGAAAGAAGAAGAAAGAAGAGAACTAGGGGAAACCCTAGTCTCCAGATCTGGACGCCATGGCTGAAAAAAATATCGGAGTTTCGTGACTTTATTTATCTATTTGCTCTGGGTGGTTCTTAGCCTTAAAAGATATTGAGAAGTTAACTTTTTCCTTCGCCATAACATAAACATAAGACAATGGCTTGTTCAAAGCGATTGCACTAGCAATTGTTTCTTTCCATTTCATTCTTTTGTGCCATCGAACTAGACCAAATCTTCCCCCAACCTTCTTGGGAATCATTTTTTTCGATGTGATACAGCTTATCCATTCGAATGAACTTGTCTACTTGAAAGTGGAAGTTTTGCAGATCTTTACTTCCATTAATAAAGAGTTTCTTCCAGAATGGGGTGTTTTCTATCAAGCCAGAATGAACCGCGATAAGCTTGTGATGGTCATTCATGTCCTTTGCTTTTAGTGCCTTAATGTTAAGTCTCTTAAGATAATCTCCCAAGGATTCCCCTTGCTTTTGCTTTATGTTGGCCAGAACTTTGTAGCCAATGGTGGGATCTTTACATATGCAGAAATGAGTGAAGAACTCATAGGAAAACTGCTTTCATAAATAAATGGTCTTGTCCCGGTATTGTCTATATCGTTTGGCCACTGCCTCTTGGAGAGTTACAAGAAATAATCTGCATCTAACAGCTCCCGATGCATTATATAAATCCATATGGCTATTGAAAGCCATGAAATGGTCATTTGGATCTGTTATTCCGTCATACTTCATTGTCAGAATCTTCATATAAGATAGGATGATTGTCGCCATAATCTCTTCTATAAAGGGTGGTGCTCGCTCATTATCATTGACGTTTTTGTCCACGGTCCTCTTCTCCTGTGCATTCATTGCATCTTTAATTACTTTCTCGCTGCATCCTTCAGTTAAACTTCAACATCATGATAGTTTTTTCAGTTTGGATGGTATTCTTTTGACGTAGAACAACTAGATTGTTCAATTGATTTATCAATCACCCTTCCTTGATGATTTTATTTAGTTTGTGGACGCTCCTTCTTCTGTAAAGATGTTAGATCAATCTTGCTCTTGTTTTTGTTTGATTGAGCCTTCAAGTTCTTACTTTGTGAGACCATCTCCTCTCCCTATGTTGGCCATGCTATTTTTGAAGACTTTTGAGATAACGCCATTTTGAGGAGTTCCTGCATTTCCTGCAGTTGTTGCGCTAAATGCTTGATTTTGGTAGTGTTTTCATCCTGCTGAGCTGATGACGGAGGCTGTTCTTGAACCTCTCCATTGATGTTGAAGGTTGGAGCTATGTTCTCTTTGTGGGTTGTAGTGTGGATGACCTCCTCATCCATTCTGCTGAGTCCTTTTGATTTCATTTTCCTACGTCAACTCAAATGATCCATAATTAGTCTATAAGATAGTAATGAGATCGGAGGTTCGAGCCCTCCTTCGAGCACCAAATATGTTAACAAGAAACATTGTCAACATCCCCAAAGCTATGTGAAAAGATAATAAGTTCATATAAAATAGGGCTGTCGAAAAGATTGCTTCTTTCGAAAACCACATTTCAACTAGATTGACTTAGTCGAAATAGTTTCAGAAGTTGTCTTAGAAGTGCAGGCAAGGGAAGGAGCATCTTAGATGAAACCCTTCTTTCATATAAGTTGAAGACAGCTATTCATTTTGAATTTTCATCCCTTTCAATCATGTCGAAAGTTTCATTATAGCCCTTTTGACCATATTGGAAGGTGTGTTTGACCTATTAAAATAAAATAGTTGCTTTTGACCTTGTTGGTTTCATTTCCTCCTTGGTGGAACCCCTTCGAAAGGATTGCGGATACAGTTGGGTGTAGTTTCCTTTAGAATGGACTCCTCGTCATATAATTGCTTGCCAGTTGCAGTCCAGATTTTCTTTGGGACATCCCTTTTGACCAGGTCGAAAAAGTCGTATCCTTGCGAAACAGACTTGGTTTGCAGTTGCCTAAGTTTCACTCAATATACTTCATATATGATCATCTTGGATATTCATAAGTTCCTTGAACTTATCAATGTCGAAACATCATCATTATCCTTATTTGTCATTGTATAATGTTTGTCATGATGATGATACTTTTTGACATGTATGTTTTACAAGTTGATCCTATTGATTAGCATAGATAAATGAAGTTAAGAGAATAAGATAGCATCATGTGAAATTGATCATTAGTCTAGCTAATGATCGTAACGATCTTCCTCATAATCCAAATCCTTCATGAATCTCTCTATTATCGTTAATCCAAAACGAGTTACAATTTTGAGAGCTTTTCCCTAAACTGATTTAGGGTTTACAAAGGTTTTGTTATAGCAAAGAGGTAGAAATGAGAGAAATGAGTTTAGGATTCCAAAAATCTGGTGCCCAAAATCGGACTCCTTGGGTCTTATTTATAGATGCAGGTCGGTCCCCTTCCACGCCAATGCTTCTGACCTAGTCGAAAGGTCCTGATATCTTACGCCTCTGTCCTTTCGATGTGGTTGAAAGGCCTCGCTTTCCTTCAATATCGTCGAATGGTTTCTCTTTCGAGTCCTCTAACGCATCCTTATGCTTCTCCACTTCGTGTTTCAAGCCTTTCGACCTTTTTGAAAGGGTCTTTTATCTTACTTTCGCCTTTGTTAAGTTTTAAGTGCTCCAGTTCCCTCCTTTCTTTTGAATTGCTTTCGACGCCGTCAAAAGGGCCACAAATGCACTTTTCTCTTCATATTTCTTTGTTTTTCTCAGAAGTAAATATATAAGCCTTTAAATCTATCGATGGGTTGTTTACTCGGGCTTCGAAGATGTTGAAGTATCAATGGTTTTGAAGTTGTAGGTAGCTTCCGAATGCACATTGGAAGATTGACGCTCTCTTGCTGTTATTGGCTTCGACCGGTTCGAAACGCCTAACTATGCTTTCGAAAGGGATGTTTGGAGCATTTTGAATGAAGGTGAAACCATTGGTTTTGAAAGGTTTGGTGGGCATATAAAAGGTTAATGTTCATTGCCTTTGAAGGGGGAAGGGGTTCCGAGACCGTCCATGCTTTTCCTATATATGCGAATCCATTTGCATTGAAAGGTTGAAAATAGCTGAAGGGTAGCTCCACTATAATTTTTCATCTATTTCAAAAGCCTTTTTCAGTATTTATCACTTTCGAAGGAGCCTAGTGCCAGCGACTCCTTCAAAAGCCATCTTAATGCCTTCAAACGTTCTTTTGTGACCTTTGTCGAAAACTATGTCTGTAATTCCAGTAGAGCCAGACTTTTTCATTAACCTTCTTTCATACTTATGTTCTTAAGTGGATTTTATGGCTAACACTTGTAAAATAATTCCAAGCACAATAATGAAACTAAACGGTTTCGATAAAAGGTGATTTTCAGAAAAGGCGGATATAGCGATTATCGCTATACAGGCTGTTCGAAATTCAAGCATATGACATTTGCAACACGACTATACATCACATGACAAAGGAATGAGCATACATACATGGTGATTGACAATAACATAACATATATCATGCATTTATTAACAACGACATTAGTTTTACTACTAGATTACCATATAACAAATGATTCGCTTACTAACTTTTCAAAGCGACTATCATTCAAGCGACACAACAAACCATTAACCAAACCATTATTACAATTATATATTAAGAATTTAATAGTTACAAATATGAGCATGAACATTATTTAAACTTTATGGTTCGAAGGTGGAAGCTTTGCACACCAAAACGATTACTAATTTTTACCGAACTTGTCTTGACGCTATGCAAACTTTCTTAACTTAGATTTATGCATTTGTGTAGGCTTATAGGGTGAAATATGGCTAGGCCAAAGGTAAAATTGACTCGGCTTTGGCTATAGTGGGCTCGGCCTAAGAGAAATGAGGTGGAGGTTGACTTTGTTTTGGTAGAAGAGTGTTTGTATGTGTATATATGGATTTTAAATTGATGTTTGATAGTGTAGTCATTAGTTTTAGAATTTGGAATCTCTCTTGGAAGCCATGGAAGTGTTCATGTACATGAAGAGATAAGAAATGAAGATGGAAATGAATATGTAAAGTGAGAAGAAAGTATGTGTAGTGGTATTTATAGGCAAAGGATGGAGTATTAATGTAATTTAATTAAAACATTAAACTATACCAAATGATTTCATGAAACATGGGGGCGATGCCTCTCCATCCTCATAGGTGCACGCGCATCCACTATGTCCCCCCCTTCGCCATGCCTTATGTACTAACTTAGGTAGCTTAGGTCATGGCTAAGTACTTCCTTCAGTTACTTAAGTTTTATTTAAATTTTTAAGCCAGATCTTGTTTTATTTTATTCTAAACATGGTTTATATATTTTAGCACTATCATTAACCTATCACATGACATATGTACATGTGTGTGCATGTGCATATGAGTCATACAAAAATGTGCACAACGTTTCCAATGACTTTTCCGATGCCAAAAAGTCGAATTTTCGGAAAACGTTCTTCAGTCACATTTTCTATTTTTTCTGCACTACTTATTTTGGTAAACAAAATTGAAAATGATTTTAATATCATTAATTAATATTTAAAATATGTTTATTTGGTTATTAAAATCCATTATTTAAATTTTTAAAAATTATTTAAATATTCAAATAAAAAGCGATTAATTTACGGGTCGTTACACTCTTCCCCCTTAGGAGAGTTTCTTCCTTGAAATTAATACACAAAAGGCAATCCAACAGGTATTTATTATACCTATAAATTGATATAACAATGTAAAGAAACTATGGCATACAAGTACATTCAAACAACTAACAACTAACCTGACATCACATCAGGGTAAGTTTCTCTAATATGATTGTTACACTAAAAATCAACCTTTCGACTAGGACAAAAGGTCTTTCAACAAAAAAAAGGAAATGGAGGATCACCCAAACCTTTTGAAGGAGTCGAAGGGATGCATTATCCAGAATTTATTAGCGTCAAACCTTTCGAAGGAATCAAAAGGTTCCATCTGTAATATCCAAGGTGTTCTTACCTTTCGAAGGGGATGAAGAAGTCAAAGAAAGTGTGAGCAAGTACCTAATGAACTTTTCGAAAGCATAGTAAGCCATTCGAACCGTTTGAAGAACATCTAGGGTACCTATCGACAATGACAAAAGGTTTATGAAGAAAGCAGCACTCACAAGTCAATAAAGAATGAAAGATAACCTTTCGACATCATTGAAGAAGAGAAACCTTCTGACAAGGTCGAAAGGTTTATAATAAACAAGAGAAGAACAACCTTCTGACAACATCGAAAGGCTCACAACAACCAAAAGGAAGAGCAACCTTCCTATAAGGTCAAAAGGTTCATAATAGTATAAAGAAGACAAACCCTTCGATAAAGACGGAAGGATCAAGGAGGCATGCGAGTGACAAACCTTCCAACGAAGGCGGAAGGTTCATAATAGCAGATGAAAAAGCAAACCTTTCGATGAAGATGAAGGGTTTAATGCGGCATATAAAAGGGAGACCTTCCGACCCAGTCGATAGCATGAAGTCGAAAGGAGGGCGGCCTGCATCTATAAATAAGACCTAAGGGGTCTAGTTTTGTGGATCCGAATTTCTCTCATTCTAACTTTGTAACTTCTTGAAAAAAGAACTACAACCCTAATTGAGTGTGATTTAGGGGGAATTTAATAAAGTGAATCTTTTTCTTCAATATAAAGGGAACTATTTAGACTTATTAATTACTTTACTGTTTGTATAAATCTTTGTTGGGTTAACTAATATTTGCAGGTTCAACCTTGTTAGAAGGTTCTTGTCGACAAGGTTGACAACACTTCTAAACAATTAATAAATATAACCTTTCGACGTCTTAATCCCTCTAACTTAAACCTTTCGACAAGGTCTACAACTTATTTGGATTAACATCCACTGAAACCTTTCAAAACTGTTGACTTTACTACCTTAACCTTTCGACGAGGTTGGAATCTGCTCAATATAAGTGATCAAACCTTTCATCAAGGTCGGAAGCTACTACTTATTCACTAAAGTAACTAATTTCCCACCCGAATCCAAAGAAGGTTATCTCCCTAACTTTTAGATAAGATTAAATCCTACTTCTCGAGGACTCAATTCAGGAAAACCTAATCTAAACAAAGGAAAAGCCATTGTGGAGGTCATCAAACAAGCTCAATAGAGCCGAGAGGTTTAACCCCATCATAAGGATCTTGCTGGCAAGGTTGACAACACTTCTTCTATAAGCAATCACTGCTATCCTTCGAAGTCATCAACTCTACAGTATAAACCCTTCGACCAGGCTGACAGTTTATTTGGATTAACATTCATAGAAACCTTCTAAAATCATTGGCACTAGAATCTAAACCTTTCGACTAGGATGGCAATTCTTCATACCTTAATAACATATATCCCTTCCAAAGCTACAAACCAAGTGGTCTAACCTTTCGACAGGGTTGAAACTTACTTTGTACAAGAGATCAAACCTTTCGACAAAGTCGAAATCTTGTGTATATCACAAAGGAGTTGGATATCCCACCTTAACCTAAAGAAGGCAGTCATCCTAACCTTTCGATAGGATAAAATCCAACCTCCTAAAGACAAATTTAAGGAAATTCAATCTAAATAAGGAAGGAAACTCTCAAAGAGGCTCTCACATAAACTTAATAAAGTCGGAAGGTTTTATAACCCAACATCTAAACCTTTCGACAACGTTGAAAGGTCTAATTTGAATGATTTATACAAGCAAATTACAAAGGCCATTCTTAAGGATATCAAGTCCTTCATTTAGACCAAACTAATCACACTAGCTGGAATAACTTTAGGGTGTTGACCATAAATTTGGTTAACATTTTGGCACTAGAAGGAGGGCCTGAACCTCCGACCTTATTGAATTTCTCACCCACTCTTCTACTTGGTTAAATCCCTTAAGGCTTTTCAACTCCTCATTTTGGACTAGAAAGGATCTATTTTGGAGAAAAGACTCACAAATCTTCTAACTGCGTCTAAATGATAAAGAATGGATTCAATCTTCGAAATAAGAGAAAGTATTTGCGAAGGAAAATTGATTCAAGGGTCCATCGAACCTCTAGAAGTAAGTCTAATTCTCAAGGGTATTATAACTCGCACTTACTTAAAGAGCAAACCCTTCGGCTTCAAGCTCTATAGGTCATTAAGAGGAAAAGACAAATTATGCCCTATGACCCTTTGAAATGGAGTATCAACCCGTTCCATTTGGGATCAACCCCAGTCTTTGCTCTCGAAAAGGAGAATTCAAGGAAAAAAGACCTATTTCTACAAATGAGAAGGACCATTCAGTCATATTCCCACGGGACTATCTTTGAAAAGGAAATGATAAAATACTACGATAATTTTGCATATAAATTGGAGTAAGATTATAAATAAGTCTCTCCACTCAAGGGAAAACCATGAATGCATAGAAACATCCACAACCGAAAAACTGAGGATAATAAAGGAATTACCAAGTGGAAGCATAATGATTACCAAGAAATTTCCAACCAAATCCCTAAGATTGAAAGATAGGCCCTTGAAAGACGATCAACGAACAATGAAAAGGAAACCAACTCCTCGAGAAGAAGTACTTGGATCAAGCCACAAAAGAATTAGATGCCAGTCAAAGACGGCTCAAAAATCAAGACTTCTTAGAGAATATAATCTTATTACCTCAATTGAAGACATCTATATGCAAACTAAAGACGAACTAAATTATTGGCCTTCTCAAAAAAAGAAGCCATGATTTGAAATGAAACTTATGGGATTATATTGCAACTTCCGTCTGATAAACGGACATGATACAAATCAATGTAAGGTACTTGAAAAGTTGGTTCTACACATTCTAAGACAAATAAAACTTAAATAGTTTATAAAAGATTGAACAAGTTATGGAATACAAATTCTATTCCCTAAATAAGAGAAGTCTACATGGTCAGGAGTAAAATTCTCCTTAAACTTGGACTGCCTAAAATGGTAGGCTACCAATAATGGTAGAAAGCCATTGGTCGCGCCAAGATGGCCAGTTCAAGGCACCTCCTGGGAGTAGGGCGTAAGCCTTTAGCCGCACCAAAGTCGGAAATGGCCAGGTTAAAGTAGCACAAGCCCTTATTTGCGTTATGCTAAGGCCAGGATAAGGCACCTCCTGGAGGGAGGATGGGTAATCCTTTGGTCCCGCTATGCTATGGCTTTGCCAAGGTACCAAACAAGCCCTTAGCCGCCACACTCAATGTCCTGGTTAAGGCACCTCCTAGAGGGAGGTCAGGTAAGTACTCGGGCCCTACTTGAGAATAAGCTAGCCGAGAGCATAGGAAACCTGGATGAAATGTCCAACAGACTAAGAAAAGACCTTGCTTGAAATGGGCACCGACAGAAATCGGCAACGCCTGAAATGGCAACTGCCAAAAATTGGAAATGTCTAAAATGACAACTACCTGAAATGGGCACTACTTGAAATAAGCATGAGTATTGGACAAAAGAGTCCTAGCTTGAAATAGGCCAAAACATATGGATAAAGAAAACTCAGGCCCAAGAAAGAAAAAACATGCAAAATACCATCAAAGCCTAGAGATGGCGCATTCGACAAGAGAATTAGAAAGAATTAACTGACTTCTCCTCATGAACATCTACCAGATTGGTTTTCTGGTCTTATATTACTTATTACCAGAAATGGTATTCTGATCTTCTATTACTTATTACTTGAAATGGTATTCTAGTCTTCTATTATTACCTAAAACTGTATTATGTTCTTCTATTACCTATTTCCAGATTGATCCTCTAGTTTTCTATTACTTATTTCTAGAATGGTTTTCTAGTCTTCTAATACTTACGGTTGAAAACGGTCTTCTGTTCTTCTATTATTAATACCAGATTAGCAGATATGGTTTTCTAACCTCTTATCATTCATTACCAGAAAGAGTATTCTGGACTTCTATTATTTATTACCAAGAAGGGTATTCTAATATTATTTTATTAAAATTAGAGTTCTAATCTCCCACCACTTATTGCCAAAAGGAGATTTTAGGTCATCTATTATCAGATTGGCATCATAAATCTATTGCCAGACTTGGGTTTTTGGATTTATTCTAACAACAAACATTGCTCTCTCTAGATCCTGAACGATGGCTCTTAACTTGTTTTTCATCTATTAATATCCGAATTCGGGTTTCAGGATACTCATTTTAGAACTTCACTATAAAAGCGCTCGAACATGGGTTCCGGGTCTTCCATATAAAATTTTGTCATTTGAATACCCGAATCTGGGTTTCGAGTCATTATCAGTGGCTAACATATTATACCTAAATCTGGGTATCAAGGTTGTTGTTTAATTAAGCCCTAGTCTGGGGATGAGATTTTTGGACTTCTATTCACCTTAAGTGCCCAAATCTGGGCCAAAGAATATTGTCAAAAAGAACGCTATTAAGACTCTGCGAATGGGAAATTCGGGCTTCTAACTATTTAAATCCCATTAATGTCAAAGTAATGGGTGAAAGAGTTACTACTTCATAATTTCAGACATGAACTCTTGAATCAGGTTCTTCATTTAATGAAAGTTATATTTTAGCATTCATCACTGCACGATAAGGTGGAATCTACTACCAACAAGTTTTATGCATTCCAAACAAGTGGAACAAGTTAAATCCATGATCATTTCTCATCATGGTTAAAGATGAGATTTTAGCATTTTGAATAAATTACTTTTCATACAATTGGCAAGATGATTTGCTAATCTAGGAAAATGATATACAAACAAATACGTCAATTTCAAGCTAACAATTAAAAATATTGTTTGCTACATGTTTTTCAGGGAAATCAGAGTGATAAGGAGTAACAAAAGATTTAGGAAACAAAAAAGTCGCTGAATGAGTAATTCAAAGACGATTAAAGGTTACACTACAGAAAAGGATCACGAATCGGGTGATATTTACAAAATTTCCATAATTTACGTAAGTAGTGAATTATTTTACAAACAACAAAATTATGTACAAGATAGACTTACATGGCTTAAATAAATAAATAAATTACAAATCTTGAGTTGCTTTATTGAGAGCTTCTGCCACTGAAAGATTTACTACATGATTAATTACTGTGTGGAGGACTTCCATAAGCTTTTTCTCCTTTCTCCTAATTGTATTCTCATCATAGATAACATCAATGTTAGTTTTTAGGGCACGATTAAAGGCCCTATTTGTGGCTTTAAGGGTTTTATTTTCCCTCTCTAACTCAGCAACGCACTTGTCGAGCAGAAAATTGTCATGCTCATGCTTCTAATTCCTAGCAGCATAATCATTAGTAGTGAGGGAATACTTGATTTTCCGCTTTTCATCGAAATACCTGGTAATTTTAAACTTCGCTTATGATTTAACAAGTAATGACAAAGAGACAAAAGTTGATAAAAATCCGTTGGAAGATCAACATTTGAAATCTTTTCCCCTACGAGGAATTCTAAAGAGGCACATTGAGTTTGACTATATCTCAATTTTAACTCTAAATCGTTTATCCGTTGGATGAGTTCGGACATCTTTTCATCAAAGTCGATTGTAGGATTCGATTTCACTTGTCACTTAGGTAAAATAATCGCTTTATCTTTTCCCTTAATCTTAGTCTCAAGATGGTCAATATGATTCTTATGATTGCTGGCTATGATCTTTTGGATGAGATATCTGTTATGCCACTTCACGGCTTCAGTATTACCACCAAAACGCTCAAGAAGGGCTTCATCATGGGCCACGATCTCATCACTTTTGCTTAATAATCTATCTCTGATAGCATCAAATTGAGGAAGTAAATTTTGAGAACGACGGATCATAGCAGACCCTAGTTACTGTTTAAATCCAAATAACATCAAGATTGAGTTAAAAGACATCTTTATTACTATAATAATGGATTACAACTCAAGTAGCCACAAAGTTAAAAGGAATGACGAACACTTTCATTACATCTAAAGTTAAGGGGCAACATTGCTAACTCTGTCAAGAGTATTAGCGGAAAGCATGACTCTTGAGTCAAAAGTTATAGTTACTTCTTCAGGGGTAATAACTGGCGGACATTTATAATAATCCTACTTTCTGACAGGTGGGCTATCGCAACCACAAATTAATTTAGTGTGGAACGTTATGGTTTCTTTTAAGAAAGTTTTTTCCTCTTCGCCAAGGAAGTCAAAGCAGAGACAAGGGTATTCCAAGTATAGCTTTGTGGATCCCGAAGAAAGCAATATCTCGCTAACTTCGAAGTCTTTAAAGTTGGCACTTTTTTAGAGTAAAATATCCTCAAGTTAACATATTGACTTAAGTGGTTTCTTGGGATGACACAACCTAAAAAACTAATACTCTAAAATAGCACCGCAAAAAGAAGCTAAGCAAAGAGAGCATTATTAAAACATGAATTCATAAACCAACTGTTTGTTATATATTTACAATCACTCATATGGTTCATACAAAATGGACTTGGAAAAGAATCCAAATACAAATTTATCCTTATAATGCTCAAGTTCTTCAACAGGGAGACCTTGAGGAATCAAATTGACTCGAGGTGAATTCCAACATGCCCTATGATGTGAGTCAGATCCGAATTCATCTAAATATCTTCTATGAAAACATCTAAGAAGACCCCCATTGAATTCGCCTAACTACAAAAAATTTATGATTGAGTCTCTATAGTATGTTTTATACAAAAATTAAAATGTCTCTCTCTTCCGTCATAATTCAGAATAGGGTTGCTAACTCTCTATTATCCTTTCGAGAGGGTGTCATAACGGAGACGCACTTTCTTTAGTAAAGGAGCAACCCTCCAATATTTAAAAGATACTAGCACGGAGATTGGTAACAATTTAGGGGATTCGAGACGATCCATGAATTCGAAGTATTTCATATAAAAGCTTGACTTGCGCAAGAATTCGCCAAGTAATTCCTGTTCGTTGCTTATTTTTAGACCAAATGAAGATTGTGATGATGCAAAATGACAAAATAACTCCATTACATTTTCAAGATATATGAAAGAGAATGCCTAATTTTTCATACAGAAATATCAGTCTCAACCCGCTTGTCTTCTCCCCTCTTTTATAATATTATCAATAATATTAAATCATTCATCTCCGCAACAAGAAGAGCACTAACAACGGCCTGTAACATTCATCCAATTCATCCTGACTTTGTTAACGTAGAGGCGCCACAATGCTGCTACTGCTACGCGATGGGACTACTAAATCAACCCCAAGAGGTGGAGGAGGTGCAAAGTGCTTAATCTAGCAACGCAAATCATCAGCAACCCAATTTCTTTAATCACTACGTAATGGCTATGTAATCCATGCTTTACGACTTAATTACGACCACGTTCTATATGGATTTGGCCATCTTGGACACCTCCGATGAAAACCCTTTGCTGGCGATGTATTCACCTTATCAGCTAATATGGGTTAAACCCATCATCATCAACCAAGTCAATTTCGTTCCGGACCTACCTCCCCTTCCGAATGAGCTATAATTAAGGGTCCACCTTATCTTTCCATCATCCCCAATGTTTAAATCTAGAATAGTGACATATTTTGGAATGCATATAAACTAACTGATTATTTTCACAAATGTAACACACGACAGTATATAAGTTAATGTTTTGATGTTCATTTAGTTAAATTTCTGGAGTGATGTTGTGTAACTGAAAATGTGCTTAAGGGATTAATATTTTGTTGAATGATGTTATGTCATGTAGGATGAAATTGGAAGGTTTAGGTCACTGACTTTAATGAAAAATTAATTTCACCAATTCTTAAATTTGTTGATCCCACCCAATAAAATAGCAAACAAGCTTCCGTAAAAGGCATGAGTACAAAACACATACAATGTTTAAGTCAAAAACTTGAAAGTCTAAGCTTTCGGCAAAGTCGAAAGGTTCATAAAGAAAGCTTTCAATGAAGTCGGACGGTTTATAGAAAAGTCTTTTGATTAAGTTGCAAGGTTAATAGGAAAAGCCCCTTTAACCTTGTCGAAAGCACTATGGAAATCCGAACCTATTCCAAGTGTAACATGAAGATAAGTGGGAAGACCTTCCGACACGATCGAACACAAAACCTAAAAATTCCTAAATTAGAAAATATTGATATTATTAATAATGTCAATCTAGTCAAAATTATCAAAATATGTCATACCCGTTGAAGTCGAATGGTTTCAAGTTTAACTCATGAGAACTTTAAACGTTTCGACAAATATGGGCATAAGCAACACAAAGGTTAAAGAGTTCCAACCTTGTCGAAAGCCGATAGATGAAAGGTTTTAAACTCCCCAACTTTGTCGGGAGCTTGTTGTCGAAAGGTTGGACCATTTATTTATCAAACCTTTCGACAACAATTGAACGTTGGCATCATAATACCTTCCGACCCCATCGAATGATACAAAGAAGGAAAATCCATTATTGTCACCTCAGTCTTCTTCGAAGGGGTGGAAAGATCATTTTGGGGTACCAAAATTGTACACTGGTGGGTTCATGGCTACCCCATCAGGTCTGGCCAAACCCGAATCCAATAATAAATGCAGGTTTCAAATCCTCCATGAAGGACAAGTAAGACAGGAGGTTAATCAAAAGTTTTAAAATGAATGTGAGAAGTTACCTTATTGTTCAAGAAGTTTAGGAGAATTCTTTTACTTGTACTTGGTAATTTTGTTTGCAGAAAGAAGAGGAGGAAAGAGAAGTATAATGCTATATAAGGAAAATCACCAAAATTCTCAACCGATTAGATCGGACATAAATATATGTCACAGATTGACGCAAGAAGGACAAGAGAGGGCAAATTTTATAGCTTATGACAAAGGTGACTTGAAAAGTCAATAGCATCCCTTCGAATGAGGGAGGGAAATGTTACACTAAAAATCAATCTTTCGACTAAGACGAAAGGTCTTTCAACAAAAGCAAAGGAAAAGGAGCACCACCCAAACCTTCGAAGTAGTCAAAGGGATGCAGTCATCAGAATTTATTAGTGTCAAACCTTTTGAACGAGTCAGAAGGTTCCACCAGCAGTATCCAAGGTGTTCTTACCATTCGAAGGGGATGAAAAAGTCAAAGCATGTGTGAGCAAGTACTTGATGACCTTTTCGAAAGCATAATAAGCCTTTCGAACCGATTGAAGCACATCCAGGGTACCTTTCGATAATGATGAAAGGTTTATGAAGAAAGTAGCACTCACAAGTCAACAATGAATGAAAGATAACCTTTCGACATCATCGAAGAAGAGCAACCTTCCGACACGGTCGAAAGGTTCACAATAAACAAGAGAAGAACAACCTTCCGACAACATCGAAAGGCTCACAACAACCAAAATGAAGAGCAACCTTCCAACAAGGTCGAAATGTTCAAAAAAGTATAATGAATACAAACCCTTTGATAAAGGCGGAAGGATCATGAAGGCATAAGAGTAACAAACCTTCCGATGAAGGCGGAAGGTTCATAATAGCAAATGAAAAAGCAAACCTTTCGATGAAGATGAAGGGTCTAAGGTGGCATATAAAAGCAAGACCTTCCGACCTAGTCGAGAGCATGAAGTCGAAATGAGGGCCGCCTGCATCTATAAATAAGACCCAAGGGGTCCAGTTTTGGGGATCCAAATTTCTCTCATTCTAACTCTGTAACTTCTTAATAAAAGAATTACAACCCTAGTTGAGTGTGATTTGGTGAAATTTAATAAAGTGAAGCTTTTTCTTGAATATAAAGGGAAGTATTTAACCTTGTTAATTACTTTACTGTTTGTATAAATCTATGTTGGGTTAACTCATATTTGCAGGTTCAACCTCGTCAGAAGGTTCTTGTCGACAAGGTTGACAACACTCCTAAACAATTAATAAATATAACCTTTCGAAGTCTTAATCCCTCTAACTTAAACCTTTCGACAAGGTCGACAACTTATTTGGATTAACATCCACTGAAACCTTTCAAAACTGTTGAATTTACTACCTTAACATTTCGACGAGGTTGGAATCTGCTCAATATAAGTGTTAGGTGTGTTTCCAACCCCATCGAACCAAAAGAAAAGAAGAAGCCAAGCCTCTCCTCCCCGATATCGAACCAACTCCAACCAACCTCGCTACTTGCCGAACCAAGAGGCAAGTCCATTGCCAGAACCCTTCCAACACCGGTCCGGTCTCACCGCCGAACCAGTCGAGACCGGACCAACCCTCTACATGCCTACCGGACCGGGCCCTCACCCACATCCCACCGAACCAGTCGAGACCGAACCAACCCAGCTCCACATCCCACCGAACCAGTCGAGACCGAACCAACCCAGCTCCACATCCCACCGAACCAGCTGCCACCGGACCGAGGCGTCCCGAACCAAGACCATGCCGAACCAGATGTGCCAGGCCAGATACATCAGCCCAGGCCCACCAGCAGCTATATACATTCAAGACCCCTACCCCCAACCTCACTCTATAAATAGAGGGGCAGGGGTACAACAATGGTGACAAGTTGGAGAGCTCAAGCACGGAAGGAACTTTCAAATAACTTTCTTTTACTTGTATCAAAGCTTTGTACTTGTAATCAGAATAAGAGAAGGGAAATAACATATAAAGTGGACGTAGGCACATTCTGGCTGAACCACTATAAATCTGCGTGTCTTTTTTACAGTTTAGCCCCTGTTTTTTTATATATTTGCATAAATCGCTCAAATCACTAAGAATAACATAAGATCTACTAAATCATACAACTTCGAGGTGTTTGTCCATTTTTTGTACAAACATTTTTGGTGCTTTCACTGAGAGTGTAGAAGCTCGAAGCTTCAGCTTCATCCACTTAACAAGTTTTCCTAACAGCATCGTCTGCCACTTGGAAAACATGCCTCCCAAACAGAGAAAAGATGTTAACAAAGGAAAAAACATCGCATCCAGCAGTCTTCCAGATCCAGCTGTCACGAATCAAGTAAATCGTCCTCCTCCAGCAACGGTAACAAATGAAGGACAGGCTAACCCAACCACTCCTGCCACAGAACAGCCTGCAGCAATTACTAGGGCAGATTTGGACAGAGTTGTTGTTGAAGTAACTAACCGCTTCACGTCCCAGCAGGAAGCCTTGGTGGACCATCTCATGTCACGCTTAAGGGACGCTGAAGAATCCAACCGCAACACTGAATCATGGGGCGAGTCCCAGTCTGGAGGATCTCAGAGACAACAAATATCTTCCTTCTTCGAAGGAGTTAACGGCAGAAGTAGCCGTGGTAGGAGCCGAGACCGAGCACAGCCCGAAGTTAGGCCTGAGGAAACGTTTGGTACCGAACCCAACGGGGAAGGTACCGGGCGAAGGTCAACTGTAGCTGAGCCTGTCATGCTGCCTAACCATAGAAACACCAGTGAACGGGGCCGAGCTAGAGTTCAGCCCGAAGTTGGACCCGAGGAAGTGCTTAGATCAGAACTCAACAGGGGGAGATCAAGGCAAGGGCCAACTGTAGCTGACCCAAGCATGCTCCCAGAAGATCAAAGGCAGCCACTGGAAAATATGAGGAATGATAGACGATACCATCCCTACAAGTCATCTGGACGGAATCAATCCCACAGAACAGAACCAAACTCATTTCTATCTGCTCCAAGTTCTGATGAAAGGATGGCACGCTTATTCAGAGAGTGTGTCCAACGGGAGCAAAGAGATCGAAGGATAGGCGCTAGGGTAACCAGCCCTTTCGCCCGCAATATCGAAATTGCTATCACCCCCCGAGAATGGAAGATGCCAACAATGGAACCCCACAAAGGAACCTCCGATCCCGTTCTACATTTACAGAGGTACACGCAGCATATGCTCATGAGTGGAGCAATAGAGGGAGTACTGTGCAAATGCTTTCCGCTCTTCTTAGCAGGTCTTGCTACCTCCTGGTTCTGTCATCTACCCCAAGGATCCATCAGCTCGTGGGAAATGTTGAAAGAAAAATTTATCAGTCAGTTCCGCATTCATGTGGAGCAACCTAAGGACGCTTATTCCTTATCCAGCGTCAAACAGAAACCTGGAGAAAAGCTGCAGCAATACCTAACCAGATTCAACGCCGCAGCAGCCGCAGTTCAAGATGCCGATGAGAAGCTTATCCTAATGGCCCTCTGCAGTGGAGTGCATCCGGACACTAAATTTGCTAGAAGATTGACAAAAGAAAAACCAGCTACTTTACCTAATTTCTTCCATGAAGCCGGGAAATAAATGAGGCTTGAGGATGCTGCCGTTGAGGGGCAGTCAGGACAGCAAAATAAGACGACCCATGGCAACGCCCCTGCTGTGGCGAGGGACGTTCGAAGAAATGATTCCAGAGACAATGCTGGGGGCAAGAAGGGAGAAAAGCGCCTATATCGGCCAGGACCAAGATTCGACACTTACACCCCTTTGAACGAGACCGTCGAAAATATCTTCCTTGCCACCCAAGGCGAAGTTAGATACAAACGCCCACCATACAAGAAAGAATCAGATAACGCACAGAAGTCTGGAAAATTCTACCGCTTCCACGAATCTCACGGACATGATACCAACGAATGCCATCATCTCCGAGATCTGATTGAGGAACACATCAGAAGAAAGAAACTGGAACGTTATGTAAAAGGTCAGGACAGGACCCCAGCTCCTGCTAATGAAAACCCAAGGCTACCCTCACCGGGGGCCGACAAAGGAAACCGCAACGCTAGCAGCTCTAGCCAAGAAAAGATAGTGGTCCATACCATCTCAGGAGGGCCACACATCGCAGACAGAAGCTGGAAAGAGATGGAAAGATATGGAAAGTCGCTTAGAGACAATAAAAACTATGTCAATTCAGTTATAGAAGAGCGCCACCCGAAGCGGAAAGAAAGTGATGACATCACATTCGGTAAGCGTGACCTAGAAGGAAGGCAGTACCCTCACATGGATCCCATGGTCATCTCTGCCCGGCTTGGTCCCGCCGAAGTATACCGAATCCTGGTAGACACTGGAAGCTCGGTAAACATCCTGTTCAAACACGCATTCGACAAAATGAAGCTATCAATGAAGGATGTATCCCCCTGCGATAAACCACTACACGGCTTCACTGGAGATGCGAAGATGCCCCTCGGGCAACTGGACCTTTTTGTTGAAATTGGAAGCCATCCCCGCTCTGCTGTCCGGAAACAAACGTTTGTGCTAATAGAAAACCAGTCGGCCTACAACGCCTTCTTAGGAAGGCCATCCTTTTCTGACTTCCAAATTGTATTAGCCCCATGGTGCCTAAAGATGAAATTCCCAACAGACAATGGAGTGGGGGAAGTGGAAGGAGACCAGGACGTTGCTCGAGACTGCTATGTAACTGAACTTCGCAACAACCACAGGAAGGATAAAGGGAAGGGTGTAGAGATTGCCCTCTGCACAAAAAGCCTAGAAGCATAGCAATTAAAGAAAGCCCCTCCTCTTC
The DNA here is from genome assembly GCA_030737815.1 of Allium fistulosum. Lineage (NCBI taxonomy): Eukaryota > Viridiplantae > Streptophyta > Magnoliopsida > Asparagales > Amaryllidaceae > Allium > Allium fistulosum. The sequence continues at coordinate 411,442,993 of CM060907.1, read as the reverse complement.
GATATACCAGCGACCCTTTCAATGAATTAGACCCTAGGGACAAAGAGGAGGAGGCCACCGCCGAGCCTGCAAAGGCTATGGAGTTTATATCTGTAGACAAGCACGACTCGAGTAGACTATTGAAAATTGGGTCCCAACTAAAAGCCGAATTGAAGGAACAACTCATCGATTTTCTCCGCCACAACTTGGATGTATTCGCTTGGTCACACGCTGACATGACTGGAGTCTCCCCCGACATAGCCTGCCACGTATTAAACATTGATCCTACCAAGGCGCCTGTAAAACAAAAAAAGAGAAGTATGGGGGCAGAGCGATCAGCAGCACTCGATGAAGAAGTAAAGAATCTACTCTCCAATGACTTCATACGAGAAGCTATCTACCCGGAATGGATCGCCAACCCGGTGCTGGGAAAAAAGGCTAATGGGAAGTGGCGAACCTGCATTGACTTTTCCAACCTAAATGACGCCTGCCCAAAGGATTGCTTCCCACTTCCCAGAATCGACCAACTTGTAGACAGCACAGCCGGGCACGAACTCCTATCTTTTATGGATGCATACTCAGGATATAACCAAATTCCTATGCATGCTCCCGACCAAGACCACACTAGTTTCATCACCGATCGAGGTTTGTACTACTATAAGGTAATGCCTTTCGGACTTAAAAATGCAGGAGCCACCTACCAGCGCCTCGTCAACAAGATGTTTGCAGGGCTAATAGGACAAACTATGGAAGTATATGTGGACGACATACTGGTGAAATCACGGAAAGCCAAAGATCACGTAAGCCACCTAGGCGAAATGTTCCAGGTACTTCGACAGTATGGAATGAAGTTGAATCCACTAAAGTGCTCCTTCGGAGTGTCATCGGGAAAATTCTTAGGGTTCATCGTCCATGCCCGAGGGATTGAAGCAAACCCTGAACAAGTCCGAGCACTAAGGGATATCAAGATACCTTCCTCCCGAAAGGAAATGCAAAGCCTAAATGGAAAAGTGGCCGCCCTAAGCCGATTCATCTCCAAGGCAACGGACAAGTGCGTCCCCTTTTTCGAAGCTCTAAAGAAAGATAAAGGAAAGTTCGAATGGACGGACGAATGCTTAACCGCTTTCCTTAACCTAATCGAACACCTCCAGAAACCACCGGTACTCTCGACCCCAAGCGAAGGCGAAGAATTATACCTATACCTTGCTGTGTCATCTCACGCTTTAAGCGCTGCCTTGGTAAGGGAAGACAACCGAACGCAACGACCAGTTTACTTCGTCAGTAAAAGGTTTACTGGGGTAGAAGTCAGATATCCTAAACTTGAAAAGTTAGCATACTGTTTACTAATCACTTCACGAAAACTACGTCACTACTTCCAATCCCATTCCATCAAAGTTCTGACCGATCAACCACTGAGGCAGGTACTCCATCGTCCCGACACTTCCGGGCGACTACTTAAATGGTGCATTGAGCTGAGTCAATATGATATCACCTATCACCCTCGCACCGCCATCAAGGGACAAGCCATGGCTGATTTCATTGCAGAGTTCACTACCAACGAGGATAAGGAGCAACTGGAAATAACAGAAGATATCAAGTGAAATCTCTTTGTGGACGGTGCATCTAACGAACAAGGCTCGGGGGCAGGTGTGGTAATAATCACTCCCAGGGGAAATAAACTGCACTATGTTATAAGGTTGGAGTTCGCTGCCACCAACAACGATGCAGAATATGAAGCAGTGATAGCTGGACTAGAAATTGCCATAGAAATCGGAGCCAATTCTTTGTGTCTTCACAGCGATTCTCAACTTATTGTTAATCAAATACTAGGAGAATTCCAAGCTCGAGAGGAACGACTCATAGCATATCTAAAGAAGACCAAGTTGCTTCTCAGCCGATTGGATCACTACTTAGTCAAACACATCCCTCGGGAAGAGAACCAAGAGGCCGACGAATTGGCAAAGCAAGCGAGTATGAGAGACATCGCCATCTTCGGGGCAGTAACCATCTCAAAGCAAACGGTCCCAAGTTTTGAGCAAGTGAATCTGATGGCTGCAGCCGAAGAAGCAACTTGGATGACTCCCATCCGAGACTACCTACAGAATGGCACACTACCCAACGGGCGTAACGAAGTCAAGAAAATCTTGAGGAAAGCGTCCCGCTACACAATACAAGAAGACATCCTCTATCGGCGCGGATTCTCTAACCCGTTATTAAGGTGTGTCGCTGGGAGAGAAGCCAAGGAAATCTTATCCAACATCCATCAGGGGAGCTGCGGATATCACACCGGAGGGCAAACATTAGCAAAAAAGATACTCCGTTACGGATATTTCTGGCCCACCTTAAGCAAGGACGCCTTAGATTTCGTCAAGAAGTGTGACAGATGCCAAAAATTTGCTAAGATTCCACGGCTACCAACAACTGAGATTACTCAAATGACCAGCCCTTCGCAATATGGGGAATTGACTTAATCGGCGAGCTACCGATGGGCCGAGGCGGGGCCAAATATGCTATAGTGGCGGTTGATTATTTCACCAAATGGGTGGAAGCGGAACCTCTGAATAAAGTATCTTCAGCAAAAGTTATTAACTTCTTGATCAAAAATGTTCTGTGCAGGTACGGAGTCCCACTCAAAATCATATCAGACAATGGACTTCGGTTTGACAGCGAGGAATTCGCCAACTGGTGCCGAGAGCACGGAATTCATAAAAGCTTCTCATCCGTAGCGTATCCCCAGGCAAACGGACAAGTCGAAGCAGTCAACAAAATTCTGAAAACTCTGATAAAAAAGAAGCTCAAAAAGTCAAAGGGCGCTTGGGTGGATGAACTCTCTACGGCACTATGGGCCTACCGCACATCTTTCAGAACATCAACAGGGCACACTCCTTTCTCTTTGGCATACGGATCGGAGGCTATGCTCCCAGTTGAAACCATCGTGCCTTCCCACCGTAGGATCCACTATAACCCAGAAGAGAATGAAGAACTCCTCCACATGTCTTTGGATCTAGTTGAGGAGAGAAGGAATGATGCAGTCCTTAAAGCGGCGGCCCACAAGCAGAAAGTGGCAGCACAATACAACTCCAAAGTCAAGCATCGTACCTTACAAGAAGGGGATCTTGTCCTCAAGCGAATCTTCCCTCGCCCCGGAGCACTAGACCCGATCTGGGATGGACCATATGTAATTCATAAAGATCTCCACAACGGAGCCTATATTTTGTCAACAGTGGACGGAGAGGTGTTCCAGAGGGCATGGAACATCCAACACCTCCGTCGATACTTTTCTTAACTTGTATTGCCCATATGAAGTGAATTAACAAAGAGAATCAGTGGACGTAGGCCTTTTCATGCCAAACCACTTTAAAAAACCTTGTCTCTTTTTTAACTTGTTCCTTTATATCTTGGCTACTTGTTAACTTTATCCTTTTCTGTTGAACAAAATCCTATGCGTATAACATCTCCACTCAAAGCACCTCACGGCGCAACTTCACCTGGGCAAAACCCAACAAGTACTATGCGAATCTATGCCCTCGCCTATGAGACACTTTTGCTCCAGCATCCCTCTGCTGCGGGTTAACTCATTGCTCGCGACGGCCCTTAAAGCCAACTGTAATGAGCCGATTATAAGCCACCGAGAAGGCCGACTATAGCCGAGGCAGCTCATTACGGCGTTAGGCTCGCCGGCAACTGTGAACCGACTATAAGCCCCAACATAAGGTGTGGCCAGCCAGGGGCAGTTCACAGTTGACGATCGGCACCCACGCTAGCCGGCCACAGTAAATCGAATAATACCCACAATTACGGGCCATAATGGCCCGGGTAGTTACTGTGCGCGATCTCAGCTCCGATGTGTCTTAAGTGCGGCTGTGGTAAAAAAGAATTAACTCCCCGCGGAGGCGTAAGATGGGTGACAAATGTCTCCAAGACCCACAGCTAGGGAAAGTGACTACAAAACCCGTTTGCCACGAACTTAAGCACATCGAAGGCCTTCCGTGATTGGAAGTTTTACTATTTCACATATTTCAATTTTACTTAAAAAGCTTTCCTCCTATCCTCTATAACAATCCATAAAGTACATGATAAGGAGTAGAAGACACTCGCCAATGGATGCGGAGATCCACAATCAGATGGCAGGGCATTCAACTACTTTCCATGCTCGGTCATACAAGATATTCGAAACTGCCATCTACAAACAAAACATGAAAGGCGGTATTTTCTTCCTTTACGTACAGATGCATGACTATAATTTGTTCACACCACACACTAATATTACAAGTCATGAAATTATGTTTTAAAACCAAAACCTGACATCAAACACAATTCAATTACAAGAATATGCATAGCTATATTTCTCATACGACATGTCGAAAAAGCAACAAACATTCAAGAAAATCAGCCCAAGTTAAAGAATTACACGTCAAAAATAAGACTATTTATTACAAGTGGCAAAATATTATAACCCAAAGGCTACTTTACTATTTTTCGACTAACATGTACAACCCTGTCAAACCCACAAAAAGAGTTTTTCCAGATATAATCAAGGGGCCGGCTGCAGTGGAGCTTTATCCTTGTCCTGTTGACCCCCTGTCCAGTCAGAGAAAGGATTCATTAGCAATAAGCAGCCAAATTGATGGGGAAACTAAAAAAGGGAGACTTACCAGCGCCTGCTTCATGACTATCCTGATCGTCATCCTCTACCTGCACGCCTACCTCCTCAACAGCAAGCGACCGCATACCTTCCTTCACCGCCACCTTCTCCTCCTTGGTAAACTGGGTAGTGACCGCATCCATGCTAAAGACCACGCCACCATCTTTATCCGCATCGGCCTTAGCTTCCTCCAAAGCCCGGAGATAAATCTTAGCCATAACCCTGGGATAATCATCCATCCAGGATAGGTTGCCCTGCTTCCAAGTTCGGAAGTACATGTCCTGAAGCATTTCATCCATCATCCCCTCATTCTCCTCAAACTCCCTCATCCGGGCCTCAGAAGCCGACAGCCTTTCAACGGCAGCATCTCTCTCCGATCGGTATCTCGAGCAGTCAACCAGAAGGGATCCCCGCATTGCCTCCATCTCCTCCCTCAACTTGGCTTGAGCAAGCTCTGCAGCCTCAAGTTTCCTGGACAGCTCCTCCACCTGCTCAAGATCCGCTTTCCGAACCTCGTCCACCGTAGCAATAGCCATGTCAATCCGTTCTTTGCAAGTAGCTTCCATTTTCCGCAGTTCGGCCCGACTAGCCTCTTCCATGGATTTCTTTAGTCGTCCAGAAGCAGCCTCATGCTGAGAAATCTGAATAGCCTGATCCGCAAGCTGTTTGGCCTGATCCGAAACCACCATTCGCAGTCGGATATTGGCACTCCCAATCTCCTCTCCAGCCTTAACCAACCGGGCATGATGCCCCATCAGCTTCTTAGTCTCCTCCGCCACCCGGTCAATATTAGCCTTGGCCTCGTCTCCCATAGTAATTATACGAATAGTGAGTAAATCGAGATCTAAGGACTTAGCTTCATCAAGTACCCGTACCATGGGGTTGCGTTGAAGAAGGTGCTCACCAGTGACCTCGTCAAAGGTAATATCATGGGAGCTTGGATCCAGGTCAGGATGACCCATAAATGGATTACGAGCCAAGTCAGGACGGTCGATGTGGATAACGGTAGGGTTTCCGGGTGGGCGCGGAGAAAGTGCAAACTCGTTATCCTCCCCTGTGATATCATGAAGAGGCTGAGCCGGGAGATGGGGACCAAGTGAAGGCTCGGATGAAGAATGACTCCTCTTTCTCCGTTGAATACCCTCTTCGATGACCCCGAGAAGAGGACGGTAGCCGACTACATCCCCGGAGCGGTGGGTCGAAGGATTCGGCTTAGCGGAAGTTTTTGGAAGCTTGTATTGCTCAAGCCTGTGCCGAAGATCCAAGGCCTTGGATGTCTTACCTGCCCCTGACATGAAGAACAAGTGTCACAAACTTACATCACTATGTAATTTGAGAAACGCGGCGGATTAAAAGAAGAAAGAAAGCACGTCTGTTATACAAACCCTAGGGAGAAGTAGGATACTGCAATAAGTCCTGGATTTCATTCCAGGACGGGAGCGGATCATAAAATATCCCTAAGTCCCTATCATTAATGAAGCATGCAGGAGTCAAGAGTTCACCTTGATTTGTCGGAGCCACCTTGGCTGGAATGGTCTGAGAAGACTCACGTGCACCGGTCCCGGCCTTGTCCGCTTTCCCAGTTTTCCTTACCAAAGCCGGATCTTCGTCCAGCCCCTCAAAAGCCTGGTGGAACGCATCGTCCGTCCACTCCTGAATCTCGCCCGCTTGCCCAGGAAGCAAGGCCCCGATGCCATCGCCACCCATATCACCTTCCCGACCATCTCCACCCTCACCTCTTTCCTCCTCTATGTCTTCCTCCTCCTGGGTAAGTGGACAATTGCTGGGAGAGGGACCGTCCGATTTCTTGAGTTTCTTACCTCCGACGGCTGGAGGTTTTGCGAAAGGTTTCCTCTTGCTACTCTCTACCGTGACGCCTCCCTTAGTCTGAGCAGCCACCCTCTCCTCCGCCGTTTCCCTCAGCTTGACTACTGACTGCTGTGGAAGGATTAAGTTATACTCCAGGAGGGTCGCATTTCTGATTAGGAAGGCAGATGATCTATACTTCCCGAGAATAGCTTCTATCTCAGCCGCCGTCTGAACCAGGCGGTCAGTCTCCACAACCGCAAAGCCACCTGTCGCTAGCAAAAAATGAAAACGTATGAGAAGAAGCATCGCAATCGGAATGGAAATTATAAGTAAAAGCATCAACTTACATCCAGAAGTAAAGCGCCGAATTGACACGGAGTCGTCCCTGACAAAAAACCACTCCTTCTTGAACATGCTAAATTTAGAATACAAATCCAAGACCGGCTTGAAGGTCACAGCTGACTCCAAGCTAATGTATGGAGACCCCTTCTTATAGCCCCTAAGATTATACAGATACCGGATCTCCCGGTTGGAAGGAGCACGACCATACTTCCTCTGGAAAATGACGAAGAGGCTCACCAATATAGCATAGGAGTTGGGTTGAATCTGGAATGGGGCCACCTTAATATATGTGAGGAAGCTGGCTATCCAAGCGTTAAGAGGAGGAATGGCACCACACATGCAGTGGTATCTGCTGTAGGCGAAGTACCCTTCGGGAGGATCATACGGCATAACGTCTCTCCCAGGCAATAGCAAGCGCGCCTTATCGATTCCAAAGGATCGGGAAATGACATCAAGCTGCTCCTCCTTGAGGGAGCTAGGAGAGCAATCAGGCAGGGAATTCAGAAGCTCCTGAGGGCCGTACCCGTCCACTAGAGATCTCGGGGAAGATCCGCGACGTTCTGGTCCTGGCTGAGCTGGGGGCACGGCAGAAGAACCTCCTTCGCCCTCAGACTCCTTCTTCGATCGAGTTTCTACCCTTTGAGACATTTATCTACGACATAAGAAAAGCATGATATTAGCACAAGGAGTATGGGAATATAAACGCATAATTATCAAGTGCCATTCAGTGTTTAAATCTTCAAGTTCCGTTCGGTTGGTCAAACTTCCGAGTTTCGTTCGGCACTAGCTCATTCGGCGATACAATACAAGGAAGCATTCGGCATTTTCGTGCTCATTCGGCAAAAGGATATGTACCTGACTCGGCACGAGATGGATTCGGCAAGGGGTTGATTCGGCAAGGGTTTGATTCGGCAAGGGGTTGATTCGGCAAGGGTTTGATTCGGCAAGGGTTTGATTCGGCAAGGGTTGATTCGACTCCCTTTTGATTCGGTAAAGAATAACGAAGGAGTGTAGCCCCTATTTATAAACATACCCAGAACAGCCGAACCAGATGGTTCCGCACTCGGAATCGAATAAAGCTATACCCAATTAAAAAAAAAACAAAGCGCGACATATGCCGGCATATGCCCCACTTTGGGGGCAAATGTTAGGTGTGTTTCCAACCCCATCGAACCAAAAGAAAAGAAGAAGCCAAGCCTCTCCTCCCCGATATCGAACCAGCTCCAACCAACCTCGCTACTTGCCGAACCAAGAGGCAAGTCCATTGCCAGAACCCTTCCAACACCGGTCCGTTCTCACCACCGAACCAGTCGAGACCGGACCAACCCTCTACATGCCTACCGGACCGGGCCCCCACCCACATCCCACCGAACCAGTCAAGACCGAACCAACCCAGCTCCACATCCCACCGAACCAGTCGAGACCGAACCAACCCAGCTCCACATCCCACCGAACCAGCTGCCACCAGACCGAGGCGTCCCGAACCAAGACCATGCCGAACCAGATGTGCCAGGCCAGATACATCAGCCCAGGCCCACCAGCAGCTATATACATTCAAGACCCCTACCCCCAACCTCACTCTATAAATAGAGGGGCAGGGGTACAACAATGGTGACAAGTTGGAGAGCTCAAGCACGGAAGGAACTTTCAAACAACTTTCTTTTACTTGTATCAAAGCTTTGTACTTGTAATCAGAATAAGAGAAGGGAAATAACATATAAAGTGGACGTAGGCACATTCTGGCTGAACCACTATAAATCTACGTGTCTTTTTTACATTTTAGCCCCTGTTTTTTTATATATTTGCATAAATCGCTCAAATCACTAAGAATAACATAAGATCTACTAAATCATACAACTTCGAGGTGTTTGTCCATTTTTTGTACAAACAATAAGTGATCAAACCTTTCGCCAAGGTCGGAAGCTACTACTTATTCACTACGGTAATTGATTTCCCACCCTAATCCCAAGAAGGTTATCTCCATAACTTTTCGATAAGGTTAAATCCTACTTCTTGAGGAATCATTTCAAGAAAATCTAATCTAGTCTAATCAAAAGAAAAGCCTTTGTGGAAGTCTTCAAACAAGCTAAACAGAGCCGGAAGGTTCAACCCCATCGAAATGTTCTTGCCGGCAAGGTTGACAACACTTCTGCTATAAGCTAACTACTATCCTTCGAAGTCATCAACTCTACAATCTAAACCATTCGACCAGGCTGCCAGTTTATTTAGATTAACGTTCACAGAAACCTTATGAAATCATTGGCGCTGCAATGTAAACCTTTCGACTAGGTTGGCAATTCTTCATACCTTAATAACATATGTCCCTTCCAAAGCTACCAACCAAGTGTTCAAACATTTCGACAGTGTTGAAACTTACTTTGTATAAGAGATCAAACCTTTCGACAAAGTCAAAAGCTTCTGTTTATCCATAAAGGAGTTTGATATCCCACCATAACCTAAAGAAGGAAGTCGTCTTAACCTTTTGCTAGGATAAAATCCAACCTCCTAAGGAAAAATTTAGGAAATTCAATCTAAATAAGGAAGGAAACTCTCAAAGAGGCTCTTACACCAACTTAATAAAGCCGAAAGGTTTTATAACCCAGCATCTAAACCTTTCGACAACGTCGAAAGGTCTAATTTGAAAGATATATACAAGCAAATTACAAAGGCCACTCTTAAGGATATCAAGTCCTTTATTCAGACCAGACAAATTAAACTAGCTGGAATAGCTTTGGGGTGTTAACCATAAATTAGGTTAATAATGATCCTCAATCTCCCTAGTACAATCACGAGGGTCATCACTCCATTGAATTTTCACAAGCTTAACCAACTTGTTTCTCAATCTCCTTTCATCCCGATGTACAATATGAAATGGATGTCGAACTACCATCAAATTTGGTTATGTTTCTATGTCTTCTTGAATAGACGACCCTACAATCGACGATGGATCATGAACATGCTTCCACAGACGAGATACAAGAAAAACATTATTAACTTCAAATAATCTTGCAGGTAAATCTACCCTACAGACCAACGAACCATTTCTCTCAAGGATTCTAAATGTTTCAATGAATCTGGGTGTAGCTTTCCTACCCTTCTAAATCTTACAAATCCTTTCATCAGGGAAACTTTCACAAATACCAAACCCTCGATCGCAAATTATAGGTCCCTTCTTCATTGATCGGCATAACTTGTCTATCGATCATGTGCTTCTTTCATCCTTTCCTTTATCATAGCCACTTTATCCGATGATCCATGAATCATCTCTGGTCCAAGACCAAAACAATTTCCAGTCTTAACCCAACATGAAGTTGATTTACATGGTCGTCCGTACAAAGCTTCATAATCCACCATGCCAATGCTAGCTTGGTAAATATTGTTAAAAGAGAACTCTACCAAATGTAGATGATCTTCCCAAGAGCTTCCAAAATCCAAAATGCATGCTCTAAAGATATCCTCCAAAATTCGGTTCAACCTTTTGGTTTGTTCCTCTGTCTGCTGGTGATAGGCAATGCTCAAATTCATTTCTGTCCCTAAAGCGGCTTGCAATGCTCCCTAAAATTAACGATAAAGATGGGATCTCGATCACTGACTATACATACTGGGATTCCATGCATTCGAACGATCTTCCTCAAATAAATCCTTGCCAATGAAGATGTAGTTCTTGTTCACTTCACCAGGATAAAGTGGGCTCTCTTTGTTAATCGATCTATAATTACCCAAATGTCTTCATTACATCTTCTTGTTATGGGCAGCCCAACGATAAAATCCATGGATACTTGCTCCCACCTCCAATTCAGAATCTCCAATGGTCAGAGCAACCCAACTGTCCTTTGCTGGTCACTCTTGACCTATTGAAAATTCGCGTACCACCTTACGAAAATCTAAATGCCTCTCTTCATTCCTTTCCACCAAAAGGTTTTCTTCATATTCTGAAACATTTTAGTTACTCATGGATGGATAGATAACCTTGAATAATGGGGCTCTTTCAGCACATCCAGTCTTATTCCATTAACATCTGGCAAGCAAATCCATCCTTTCATTCTTAAAATAACTCGAGAGTCAATCTAAAAACTAGAAATAACTTCATTTTCAACATCCTTCTTAAGTCGAGCTAGGTTATGATCTTCTTTCAGGAAATATGAAATTCTCCCCATTAGTGCTGGCTTAACTTCCAAATTTGCAATCGTCGCCACACACCTACTCAATGCATTTACAATTGTGTTATCTTTCCCTGAGGTATAAAGAATCAGTAGCTCATAAGATGCAAGAAATTCCAACCATCTTTACTGGCTTAAGTTCAAATCCTTTTGGGTAAAGAGACACTTTAATGACTTGTGATCCATAAGTAACTTATACTTTGCACCCAAACGATAGTGCCTCTACACCATCTATGCGAAGACAACTGCCAATAGCTCCAGACCGTGCGTAGTTCTTTTTATGATGTTTCAACTGTCAACTCGCATATGCTATTACTTTACCATTCTGCATCAAAACCGTTCCCAATCTGATCATACAAGCATTCGTGTAAACCGTTAACCCTTCACTCCCATCTGAAATAGTTAAAATGGGAGCACTTGTCTATTTCTCCTTTAACTCTATGAATCCTTGATCATACTTAGATGTCCAAACAAACTTAGCATCTTTCTTCATAAACTTTGTTAGATGAGAAGCAATCTTGGAGAAATCTTTGATGAACCTTCTATAGAATCCTGCCAGTCCGAAGAAACTCCTGATCTCCGTCGCACTTTCAGGTTTCTTCCATCCCTGAACCTCAACACTTTAGCTTGGTCCGTGATATGCCTTCTCCCGAATCTATGCGCCCTAGAAATCGAACTTTAGATTTCTAGAAATGGCACTTATAAAACATTACCTTTAAAACGTGACATCTTAAAGTAGTGAGAACAACACGAAGATTGTACTTGTGATTTTCCTCAATTTTAGAATAAACGAGGATGCCATCTATAAAGACTAGGACAAACTTGTTAATAATGTCTTCTGAAACACTCAATTCATCAAATCTTCACTATAAGCGGGTGCGTTAGTCAATCTGAACGGCTTGACTAACCACTCGTAAACATTACCTGGGGTACGAAAAGTTGTTAAGGGTACACTCTCTTCTGCTACCCTTAATTGATGAAAACCAATGGCAAGATCCAATTGAGAAAATATCCAAGCTCCGTGAAGCGGGTTAAACATGTCATCGATCCTAGGTAAAGGATACTTATTCTTGATAGTCCTCTTATTTAATTCTCGATAATCCACACATAATCTAAGAGAACCATTAGCCTTGGTAACAAACACTACCGGTGATCCTCAACTCGATGTGTTGACCCCGATCAAACCTTTCAACAACAAATCAAACGTCTACTTGTCTAACTGTCTTCCTTCCTTTGGAGCCAACCTTTGAGGAGGCTGTACAATAGGTCTGTTCCTGGGACCAAATCAATGCAGAACCGTACTTCCCGATGAGGAGGTAAACCTTGCACTTCTTCAAAAATATCCTTGATGTCCTGAACAATTGGTATATTCCTTATCTCTTCTTTGGGTACTTCGAAGGAATAAATGAAACTACTCATCAACTTATTAGGCTCTCCGTAATAGATGTCACTGATTCTGCCTCGGTATCTTTGATCACAACGGTTCTTCTACTACAATCTAGGATGACATTGAACTTAGATAACCAATCCATCTCCAAAAGTAACCCAAAACCCAGGAACCTAAGAACAAACAAGTCAGAAAAGAAAGGCCGATCTCGAAAATAAATAGGCACATTCAAACTATGGTGCCAAGATTGATCGGACCTCCAATTGGGTTCGACACACAACGAGAATTGTTTAAAAGGATTCATTTGAGATTAAACTTATCGATAAGATCTTGTGAAATGATACTGTGGGATGCACTAGTATCAAAAAACACACTAACCGGAATATTAGAGATCGATAATGTACCTGGCAACACCTGCTTTCCTTTTTGATCTATAGAAGTATATGATATTTCATCAATAGTAAAAGCTTGTCCTTATGATCTCTTTTATGGAAAAGGGCACTGGTTCTTCATATGTCCATGTTTGTTGCAATTGTAGCATACCAGTAGATCGGTCTTGGGGCAATAATTTCCAAAGTGGCCTATTTTGTTGCACTTAAAATAATGAATCTTGGTCCAGTCTACTTGCTTGTTTTATGTTGGAGCTCAACCTTCAGGCTTTTTTTGACCACTTTTTCTTCCCTTTACGTTTGAAAAATGGCTTAATATCAATAGGGATAACTGATAAGGGCTGGGCATTAACTGCCGGCACTACTCCTATCTGAACTCCTTGCTCAATATCAAGAACATCAAATCTCAAAGCTATACTAATCCGATTGGAAAAGGTACCGTTGAGATGATTGGTCATTTCTTGATCGAACTCTAGTCGCATTCCTTTCACGATCATTTCATTCTTTTAAAGTGGCTTATCAACAAATCTTGGTCCAAAGCAAGGCAATGCATTGAACCTATGCTCATATTACGCCATTGTCATCTCACCCTATTTCAAATCCATGAAACTCTTGAACAACCGAGTCCTTCCCACCTCTGGGATAAATTGAGTTTCAAAAACTTCCTTAAACTATGCCCAAGAGAAATCTTCTTCTTGTGTATTCATAGTGACTAAATCCCACCAATCCATTACTGCTTTCTAACGCTGACGCGATGCCAACAAACTCTTTCTAGCATCTCCCAATTGAAAATCCCCAAATTTCCATTCACAAGAGTAGAGCCAGGTCTGAACTCCAAAAATTTCTTCAGTTCCATAGAATGGCTTGCTACTTGAAGTAGTGTAATCTTGCATAAGATCACAAAGTTCTAAGGCGGCTGAACTTGCAATACTGCCTCTTCTATTGGCTCTACAACTGGCTGATTTCTAGGAGTTCTTCCATTTGTAGCCATGTTGGCTCCAGATCTCCTTCCTATTCTTCCTCTTATACTCATTTTCAATAACCTGGATAAGTGACAGGTATCATTAGAATACAAAGACAGAGTCAAAGATTATAAAAGCGAAACTACAATAAGGGATCTAAAACTAGACTTTTTAGGGGAGAAAAAGAAACACTCTACCAAGATTAACTCAATCTAGGGCTTTACTCACACTATCTCTAATGAGTTACACCCTAAATCAGACTAAGTTATTCACTCAACCGAAGCTCTAATACCAACAATGACGACCCACCTTTCTTACCCCTAGGAACGACAATTAACACATCCTCGGTGTTTGTATGTTGTTGCCTAAGCATTAGAAAGATGAATTGTCATAGGGTGAAATAAAGAACAAGATAGAAAATCTCACAACAAAACTGTTACATAAAACATAATAATAAATTGTATGTCAGGTTAATTGTAACGACCCAGAATTTTGAACGAATTAAATTGAGAATATTTAATTAATTTTAAATATTTGAACGATAATTTAATTTGAATCCCCAATATAACTTTGAAATTGACGATTAAATTACAAAATTTAATCTATTGAGAGTTGAATAAAAATTTGAATCTTCAAATTTAGGCCGATTAAAAATATTTCGAAGGCTTTTAAAATTCATATTGATAATACCGAAGATAATCGAACTTTCAGAATTGAATTTTAAAATGTTTTGCTCAGTTTTGAATTTAATTGGTTGAACCGATATTTAAAAATAGTCATTTTTCAAACAGACTCGGAATTCGACGAAACCAGTTCCATTGGGTCCGTAGTACTGAATTATTACCGGATTCCAATTTTCGTAATTTTTGAAGTTGTTGTGTGAGCGTACGATATATAAACGCGTAGAAATTTATACTGGGACCAATTGAATTTAATTAAAATATCCTACATCTTTTCATCTGTCAAATTCTTTTCACACAGCCGATCTATTTCATCTCAGCCGACCTCCTTTGAAGCAAGCCGACAATTTCCCTTATTAATGTCGCACTTCTTTCTATTTCTCAATTCAATCAAACGAGTGAAAAATAAATAATGGCCGCTTATATTCGATCGCGAGTCTTTTACTTCCAATCCTCCCTCAAAAAATTTGACATTTTGAATTCGGTCGTTCCTCTAAAAAAAAAAACCCCCCTAACTCAAATCAAATCGAAAGAGAGGCGATGTGCGAAAGAGGAGAAGCAGCTCACGTACGCGGCTGCAGGCAGGAGTCGCGATTGCGACTCGGTAGCTCGAGACTTCGATGGCCCCCACGGTGATGTGGGCTCGCCACTAATCAAGGATGAGGGGTGCGGCACGCGATCGAATCGCGTAGGGATTTCTGCTTATGCGATGAGGGGGAGAGGGGTTTGCTCGATGGAAGCGGGGCCCATTCCGAAGGTTGACGTCATGGTCGCGAGGGAAGTAGTGATCGCGCGCGTGCTTCCACGTGGTGAGGCTGTCGCGATGGGACGAGCTCGGCAAGGTTGGTGAGGAGGCGCTCATGCCCGCGTTTGCGTACTCTGGGAACGGCGATGGAAGGTGGAACCCCGAGCTAGGGTTTGGATTAAGAGCAGTGAGGTATCTCTGTTTTTTTTTAATATTGAAAGTTTAGTTTTTTTTTTACAGTAGAGTTTATACCAGTTTTAAAGTTTTAATTTAATTTGAATATATATACACACTTGCCTGTTTAAAATAGTCAAGCAGAAAATATGTATGTATACAGGAGATTTTGGAAATAGAAATTTATAAATGCTGTAAAATTTATATAAAGGAAATTGATGTTTTAAAATCCATATGGATGACTTTTATGGATATATATATATATATGTACATTTGTTAGAAATTATTATAAAAGGGAAATTAGTTTAATACTAAAATATTAGTTAATTAAATTTAAATGAAATTGATTGTTCAATCATTTCAAATATTAATAAATTATAAATGTTTATACAAGGTTTGTAAATCAAGAAACAGCCGAAAATGGAAAATGGATGGCAAATTAAAAGCTAAGGTGAGATCTTCTCACTCAAAATTTAAAGTGGAATTTTTGCAGTTATTTATTGATTGATGATTGCTATTGGATGTGATATTAGATATAGTAGGATATATCTATTATATATATATATATAGCAATATATACATATTGGCATATGTATATATTGGATTGATGATTTCCCGCCTCGTATAGCGGATGAGACCCTATTGCGCCGTTAGTAAGCGGATTTTTATAAAACCCATATACCGCGATATTCCACCTCGAAGTGGAATGGGTATTGTGCTGACGTCTTTGGATGCAGGGAAACAGGTTGGAGGGATCCAACTGGACCCCTCACATTGATTGAATTTATTTCTACTGTGATGTGATAATCTGTGAATGATTATTGATGTTATTGAATTGATGTTTGGAAATTGTTTGAAAGCTAAAAATTTAGATGAATGAATGTTTGATATCATTGGATTCCAAAAATAAATGAAATTGAATTTTTGAAATCAAAATAGAAATTTTTAAGTAAATAAATTTTTAGAAGTTGAATAAATTCGAAGAAAAGAATTTAAAAGTATAAAAGCTGATTTTTTTATAATCTTATTGAATAAACCTCAGAATAAAGTGAAAATGCTAAATAAATGGATTTCATAAAACAGTGATTATAAATTGAAGAATTCAATTTAAATTTGGATTTTTAAATAGATTGAAAGAGACAAAGAAATTTATTTTCTTTAAAAGGAATTTATTTAAAAAGAAATAAGTGAGAAGTCCAATTAGAAATTTAATTGGCAAATTGAAACGAATTTGGAAAACTGATATGAAATTTATAGATTTATAAATTGTGAAGTTAAAATGAATGAAATTTATAGATTTATAAATTGTGAAGTTAAAATGAATGAAATTTATAGATGTATAAATTGTGAAGTTAAAATGAATGAAATTGTAGAATAAAAGATTGATAAGAAATTAACTTATAAATTGGATTTATGCCTTCAAATGAAATATTGGTCGAATTTGTTAATAAAGGAGATTTACAAATCGAAGTTGTTATAAAATAGAAATAGAATTTATAAACGTTGTTTTATAAATTCAAAATCAATTGAATTTGATAAATTAAATATAGAAGATTATCAAAGGGGATATATTCGCGATTTTGGATAGCGAATTATTATTGAAATAAACGTGTATAAAATAGTGAAATGTAATTAGTGAAGTATATTCACGATTTTGGACAGTGAATATATTGTTAAGAAAAATAGATATGTTTTGGGAAAGTGATATTTAAGATGAAGTTAATTGTTTTAACGATGTTTTAAAATGATTAAATATCGAAATCATAGATTTCAACATTCATTGTTGAAATAGACGTTTTCGAGAAGTAGAAGGAAATGGTGGACTATAACACTGTTGTTATAGTAAATGATTTCCGTAAGGAAATATTTTGTGTAAGTATTGGGATTTATATATCTATCTAAACTTCGAATCCCTATACTAAAAATTTTGAGTCGTCGTAACGATGTTTTACGTAACATTCGTTTTGACTCAAATAAAGGTGTTAAAAGAATGTTTTCCTTAAAGAATGAATTTATACTTAAATTTGATTTAAGTATATATAATATTTTCAAACATTGAAAATAAATGATTTGTGAAACACTTATTTTTAAATAAGTGTGGAAATGCTTTTCCAATATGAAATGAACTGTTTTGAGATTTTATCTTCAAAGATAAAAAGAAATGTGGGAATTGATTTGAAATTGTTTTCAAACGGTTAAGTGTTGAAATTCTATATCTAGTAAAGATATTTTTGAAAATAAATAATTTGGAAAATTATTTGGAATCTGATGATGTTGCGCATCTTTATTGATAGTTAAATAACCGACTATCAATAATTACCTTTAGATAGGTATTTGTTGTGAATTGGATGAATTTGAATGCCACACTTATTTTTGAATAAACGCTCACTATTCGGGTTAGCCGGGAAAGGACCATGGGGTCGTATAACCCATTCCGAATATGTGATACGTCGTTATGAATTGCATTCGAAGACCGGTGTTGAAGACCGGATATTTTTGAAAACGGAAGGATTACCGTCGAGTTACTCTACATCGACTGATCTTCGATTTAGAGGTTTTATCACCCTTAGTGACGGGAAGTCCGGACGTGATTAGAAAATTATCCGAAAATGCAAGGGCTTCGTGAGAAGTGCCTTCGGTTCTGTTCGATCCCAGAACAGACTTGTATGGATTGTATGTCTGACGTTACAATTTGAGATATAAAGCTGATTTCTTTCAAATACATATCTGTTGGTGGTGGAGAATTTATTCTCTTAGCTTAACACCCTTCTCTGAGACGTACGAGCTCAGAGGTTATGTAGTTGAAATTTATCAGCGATATATCCCAATTTGGTAACGTGGCATACTGAGTGTTGCTGTGAAATGATCAGTGTTTGATCATTTGTGATATGATCATTTGTTTGATCTTATATCTTTGTGATCATAGGTTGATCATTTTTGTTTGACCCGAAGCAGGGCTTTGTAGAAAGCGTAGCTTTGTGGACGAGACTTCGTCGAGCCTCACACCCCAGAAATGGTCAAAACAGGAAGGATGCAGTAAGGTTCTAGGGAGTAGCGCCCCTTAGTGTATGTCATTCCTTCTGGATAGAGGTGGTATCATGGTATGGAGCCCAGATACTTAACCTATGTGGTTGCTGCATTTTTACTATGTGGTTTGTTGGAAATCGGGGATCCTCGGGAAGATCGGTTACGATCGGGGGATGGCATACGCGTGTCAGTAGTTACCTATTTTTGCAGAGGTAACCCGGCCTTGTGTTGGCAGAGATCCGGTTAGGTTCTCGGGTCGTCTATTCCAGGGACGTACCCATCGTGGATAGGAAGTTCCTTGGCCTGACCATTTGTTGGAAATCCAAAGAAAACAATACGAGCCTTGTACGGTTTTAGTTGTAGAACCTGCCATTCACTTATGGTGGTCACCACTGTTTGGATGGTAGCTATAGTAGGCATAGTTCGGAATGTCTATGCTGGCTAAGATTTATATTATACTTTCGAAATGTTTCCTACACTATGCACTAATAATAATATCAAAAAGAAGTTGATTTTTGCGTAGTAAGCATCTTTGACTATCATAAGAAGAAATCTCCTCCAATTCTGCGTTTGCATTGTGTGTGTGGCGGGAGGTCTTATGGTAGTTTAATTTTCCAAAAGCATTTCGAATTTACTTAAAAATTATTTTGTTGTTATAAAGAATAACTGTTTTACGATCTCACACCAGTCTTGCTATATTACAGCATGATAGGGGGTTCTCGCTTCGCAGTTAGGTGGCGAACGGGAGACTCTTACCCCTACATGTCCCTGAGAGGGATGGGTTGGTTAGGCAGAGGCCGTGACAGTCGAGAGGCTGGCCGTAAAAGCAAGTTTGGGGTATCATTGTTAGCCACGGTGGGGCTTGGATGGTTGAAAAGCCTACCGGTTGTGACCGCCGACGGTAGTCCTTGACAGCGTGGTATCAGAGCATATGGTTAAGCGACAACCCTGCTCTGTTGGGTGTTACTCATTAGAGATAGAGTCAGTAGTACTCTAGAATGAGTTTGAGTGTAATAATAGATATGAGCGCGTATTTGTTAGTGAATATGAAATTGTTTTGTATTGTGTTGACTTATCGGTTGATTGTTTATGGATTCGGGTCGGTGCAGTCTAGCTAACTGTAATCGATAGGGGTTTCTAAACTCTTAAACAAGATAAACCGACATAATATTGATTTTAAAACGGGTAAATGAGATAATTTTGCCCAAAACTATTTTTGTATAGAAAAGAAATGATTTTTCTATGAATTATCATAGTATATGGATGTTTGGTTGTTAAGAAATAATAACATTGAATTATTATCATTGTTATATGAAATGGTGTGAGAAATTAAAATAATAACCAAAGATTTGGAAATAAATCCATTTAACGAATGAAATTTATAAATGTGAATTGAAAGATAAAGAGATAAATTCACATACAAATGAAATTTGAGAATATAAATTATAAATGTGATTTGTAATTTGAAACGGAATTCCAGAGAAGTTTTTGAAATGTTTTGAAAAGAATTTGAAAATTTTGGAGATTTGGAAAGTTTAAATTCCTTTTTGATTTAAAAATGATTTTCAAAGGTTTTGAAAAGTATTTTGAGGAATGAAAGCTCTAAACTCTTTTCGATCGCTGGAAAATAATTCCGATGATGATCGCGACATCACCGGTGTTCATTTTCGGGTTTCCAGAAGAGGGATTGCTGTCAAATTGTTTTAAATGGAAGTTGTTTGGAAAATTTGGGTTGGTTTTGGAAATTCAAAGGATAAATTGAATTGATTTCAAAATGGTTTTTGAAAGGTTGAAAAGACTCTGGTATCCTATTTAAAATATTTATGGGAATGATAATGAGTTGATAACTTATACAATTTGAATTTTGATAAAATAAATTTAACTTAAGGAATGAAGTTAAATCAAAGTAAGTATAAGTGAATCAATTAAATAAAGTGAAAATATTACTTAAAGAAAATTTATTAAGTTGAAAATAAATTTGGAGTAGTAACAAATAACTGGAATTAAAACTGAATGTTGAAAACAAATTTGAATAAAGTGAACTCGAATTTGTGATGAATTAGTAAATGAAACTAATTTAAAATAGTGCAGTTATGAATGAAAGATAATTGATAAATTCAATGTTCAGAAGTTAAACTGAATCCAAATTAGATTGGAATTGTGAATTGAATTCAAATGAATGTGAAATGTAAAATTTAATGAAAATGAATATGTGAAACTTCAATAGTGAATTAGAAATGATATAAGAAGCATGTATTGTGAATTTTGTAATAAAATGTCTAGAATGGTTTGAATGTGTAACTAGATATTATGGCTAGTAGGACATATAGGTGTTATAAAAGGAATTGGAATTTTACTTTCAAAGATAAATTTGAATTGCTCGACAAAAGGTAAGTATTTAAATTTCAATATGAAATTTGATGATTTCTTGTCTAGCCGCTTGGCTTTTCCTTTCCTTTTTGAAATTTGAGAGTCCGTAGGGACGTTTTGTAGTCGTACCGTATTAGCCGCGCAAAGGAGACGCTGGCGAAATTTTTCGAAAATTTCGAGTGTTAGAAAATTTTTGAGAAATTTTTGAAGTTAAAATTTGAATTTAAATTCGAATTTGAATTTAGAAGTTAAACAAGGTTGTTCTGAACTTAGAATTGAAGTTGGAAATTTAGTTGAATGATAACGAATCTTTAATAGAAAGATTTGTTTTGAAAATTTGATAAAACTATTGGATTGTGAAAAATAGTAGACGAGTTAAGGACTTTTTTTCCTAACTTGAAATTTCGAGGACGAAATTCTTGTAAGGAGGGAAGTCTGTAACGACCCAGAATTTTGAACGAATTAAATTGAGAATATTTAATTTATTTTAAATATTTGAACGATAATTTAATTTGAATCCCCAATATAACTTTGAAATTGACGATTAAATTACAAAATTTAATCTATTGAGAGTTGAATAAAAATTTGAATCTTCAAATTTAGGCCGATTAAAAATATTTCGAAGGCTTTTAAAATTCATATTGATAATACCGAAGATAATCGAACTTTCAGAATTGAATTTTAAACTGTTTTGCTCAGTTTTGAATTTAATTGGTTGAACCGATATTTAAAAATAGTCATATTTCAAACAGACTCGGAATTCGACGAAACCAGTTCCATTGGGTCCGTAGTATTGAATTATTATCGGATTCCAATTTTCGTAATTTTTGAAGTTGTTGTGTGAGCGTACGATATATAAACGCGTAGAAATTTATACTGGGACCAATTGAATTTAATTAAAATATCCTACATCTTTTCATCTGTCAAATTCTTTTCACACAGCCGATCTATTTCATCTCAGCCGACCTCCTCTGAAGCAAGCCGACAATTTCCCTTATTAATGTCGCACTTCTTTCTATTTCTCAATTCAATCAGACGAGTGAAAAATAAATAATGGCCGCTTATATTCGATCGCGAGTCTTTTACTTCCAATCCTCCCTCAAAAAAATTGACATTTTGAATTCGGTCGTTCCTCTAAAAAAAAAACCCCTAACTCAAATCAAATCGAAAGAGAGGCGATGTGCGAAAGAGGAGAAGCAGCTCACGTACGCGGCTGCAGGCAGGAGTCGCGATTGCGACTCGGTAGCTCGAGACTTCGATGGCCCCCACGGTGATGTGGGCTCGCCACTAATCAAGGATGAGGGGTGCGGCACGCGATCGAATCGCGTAGGGATTTCTGCTTATGCGATGAGGGGAGAGGGGTTTGCTCGATGGAAGCGGGGCCCATGCCGAAGGTTGACGTCATGGTCGCGAGGGAAGTAGTGATCGCGCGCGTGCATCCGCGTGGTGTGGCTGTCGCGATGGGACGAGCTCGGCAAGGTTGGTGAGGAGGCGCTCATGCCCGCGTTTGCGTACTCTGGGAACGGCGATGGAAGGTGGAACCCCGAGCTAGGGTTTGGATTAAGAGCAGTGAGGTATCTCTGTTTTTTTTTAATATTGAAAGTTTAGTTTTTTTTATAGTAGAGTTTATACCAGTTTTAAAGTTTTAATTTAATTTGAATATATATACACACTTGCCTGTTTAAAATAGTCAAGCAGAAAATATGTATGTATACAGGAGATTTTGGAAATAGAAATTTATAAATGCTGTAAAATTTATATAAAGGAAATTGATGTTTTAAAATCCATATGGATGACTTTTATGGATATATATATATATATGTACATTTGTTAGAAATTATTATAAAAGGGAAATTAGTTTAATACTAAAATATTAGTTAATTAAATTTAAATGAAATTGATTGTTCAATCATTTCAAATATTAATAAATTATAAATGTTTATACAAGGTTTGTAAATCAAGAAACAGCCGAAAATGGAAAATGGATGGCAAATTAAAAGCTAAGGTGAGATCTTCTCACTCAAAATTTAAAGTGGAATTTTTGCAGTTATTTATTGATTGATGATTGCTATTGGATGTGATATTAGATATAGTAGGATATATCTATTATATATATATATAGCAATATATACATATTGGCATATGTATATATTGGATTGATGATTTCCCGCCTCGTATAGCGGATGAGACCCTATTGCGCCGTTAGTAAGCGGATTTTTATAAAACCCATATACCGCGATATTCCACCTCGAAGTGGAATGGGTATTGTGCTGACGTCTTTGGATGCAGGGAAACAGGTTGGAGGGATCCAACTGGACCCCTCACATTGATTGAATTTATTTCTACTGTGATGTGATAATCTGTGAATGATTATTGATGTTATTGAATTGATGTTTGGAAATTGTTTGAAAGCTAAAAATTTAGCTGAATGAATGTTTGATATCATTGGATTCCAAAAATAAATGAAATTGAATTTTTGAAATCAAAATAGAAATTTTTAAGTAAATAAATTTTTAGAAGTTGAATAAATTCGAAGAAAAGAATTTAAAAGTATAAAAGCTGATTTTTTTATAATCTTATTGAATAAACCTCAGAATAAAGTGAAAATGCTAAATAAATGGATTTCATAAAACAGTGATTATAAATTGAAGAATTCAATTTAAATTTGGATTTTTAAATAGATTGAAAGAGACAAAGAAATTTATTTTCTTTAAAAGGAATTTATTTAAAAAGAAATAAGTGAGAAGTCCAATTAGAAATTTAATTGGCAAATTGAAACGAATTTGGAAAACTGATATGAAATTTATAGATTTATAAATTGTGAAGTTAAAATGAATGAAATTTATAGATTTATAAATTGTGAAGTTAAAATGAATGAAATTTATAGATGTATAAATTGTGAAGTTAAAATGAATGAAATTGTAGAATAAAAGATTGATAAGAAATTAACTTATAAATTGGATTTATGCCTTCAAATGAAACATTGGTCGAATTTGTTAATAAAGGAGATTTACAAATCGAAGTTGTTATAAAATAGAAATAGAATTTATAAACGTTGTTTTATAAATTCAAAATCAATTTAATTTGATAAATTAAATATAGAAGATTATCAAAGGGGATATATTCGCGATTTTGGATAGCGAATTATTATTGAAATAAACGTGTATAAAATAGTGAAATGTAATTAGTGAAGTATATTCACGATTTTGGACAGTGAATATATTGTTAAGAAAAATAGATATGTTTTGGGAAAGTGATATTTAAGATGAAGTTAATTGTTTTAACGATGTTTTAAAATGATTAAATATCGAAATCATAGATTTCAACATTCATTGTTGAAATAGACGTTTTCGAGAAGTAGAAGGAAATGGTGGACTATAACACTGTTGTTATAGTAAATGATTTCCGTAAGGAAATATTTTGTGTAAGTATTGGGATTTATATATCTATCTAAACTTCGAATCCCTATACTAAAAATTTTGAGTCGTCGTAACGATGTTTTACGTAACATTCGTTTTGACTCAAATAAAGGTGTTAAAAGAATGTTTTCCTTAAAGAATGAATTTATACTTAAATTTGATTTAAGTATATATAATATTTTCAAACGTTGAAAATAAATGATTTGTGAAACACTTATTTTTAAATAAGTGTGGAAATGCTTTTCCAATATGAAATGAACTGTTTTGAGATTTTATCTTCAAAGATAAAAAGAAATGTGGGAATTGATTTGAAATTGTTTTCAAACGGTTAAGTGTGGAAATTCTATATCTAGTAAAGATATTTTTGAAAATAAATAATTTGGAAAATTATTTGGAATCTGATGATGTTGCGCATCTTTATTGATAGTTAAATAACCGACTATCAATAATTACCTTTAGATAGGTATTTGTTGTGAATTGGATGAATTTGAATGCCACACTTATTTTTGAATAAACGCTCACTATTCGGGTTAGCCGGGAAAGGACCATGGGGTCGTATAACCCATTCTGAATATGTGATACGTCGTTATGAATTGCATTCGAAGACCGGTGTTGAAGACCGGATATTTTTGAAAACGGAAGGATTACCGTCGAGATACTCTACATCGACTGATCTTCGATTTAGAGGTTTTATCACCCTTAGTGACGGGAAGTCCGGACGTGATTAGAAAATTATCCGGAAATGCAAGGGCTTCGTGAGAAGTGCCTTCGGTTCTGTTCGATCCCGGAACAGACTTGTATGGATTGTATGTCTGACGTTACAATTTGAGATATAAAGCTGATTTCTTTCAAATACATATCTGTTGGTGGCGGAGAATTTATTCTCTTAGCTTAACACCCTTCTCTGAGACGTACGAGCTCAGAGGTTATGTAGTTGAAATTTATCAGCGATATATCCCAATTTGGTAACGTGGCATATTGAGTGTTGCTGTGAAATGATCAGTGTTTGATCATTTGTGATATGATCATTTGTTTGATCTTATATCTTTGTTATCATAGGTTGATCATTTTTGTTTGACCTGAAGCAGGGCTTTGTAGAAAGCGTAGCTTTGTGGACGAGACTTCGTCGAGCCTCACACCCCGGAAATGGTCAAAACAGGAAGGATGCAGCAAGGTTCTAGGGAGTAGCGCCCCTTAGTGTATGTCATTCCTTCTGGATAGAGGTGGTATCATGGTATGGAGCCCAGATACTTAACCTATGTGGTTGCTGCATTTTTACTATGTGGTTTGTTGGAAATCGGGGATCCTCGGGAAGATCGGTTACGATCGGGGGATGGCATACGCGTGTCAGTAGTTACCTATTTTTGCAGAGGTAACCCGGCCTTGTGTTGGCAGAGATCCGGTTAGGTTCTTGGGTCGTCTATTCCAGGGACGTACCCATCGTGGATAGGAAGTTCCTTGGCCTGACCATTTGTTGGAAATCCAAAGAAAACAATACGAGCCTTGTACGGTTTTAGTTGTAGAACCTGCCATTCACTTATGGTGGTCACCACTGTTTGGATGGTAGCTATAGTAGGCATAGTTCGGAATGTCTATGCTGGCTAAGATTTATATTATACTTTCGAAATGTTTCCTACACTATGCACTAATAATAATATCAAAAAGAAGTTGATTTTTGCGTAGTAAGCATCTTTGACTATCATAAGAAGAAATCTCCTCCAATTCTGCGTTTGCATTGTGTGTGTGGCGGGAGGTCTTATGGTAGTTTCATTTTCCAAAAGCATTTCGAATTTACTTAAAAATTATTTTGTTGTTATAAAGAATAACTATTTTACGATCTCACACCAGTCACCATGACTGACTCGGAGTTTATTGTTCCCTTCTAAACTCTGGGTGCCCACAAATTTCCACACGGGCAGCCTAGAGTTATATTATCAGGATATTCTGGATATTCTGGAGCTTTGGAGATAAGCTGGATGGCGAGACGTAGTATTTGTATCTGATATTATTTATTCCGCTGTGTATTCTGTATGAGGACAAGTTATATAACTGTCCATTGTTGTATGTTGACTCTGATGATTGATGTATGTATAAAATGATATAGTTCTTTGTTTTAAAGATTATTCATTTATCTATTATATATTGTTCCGCTGCGAATGTGAGATTTTGATATTGTCTCTGTTTCTGATGTTGTTCTGTTGTTCTTCTTTCTTCTCTTTTTCTTCTATCTTCTTCTTTTTCTGCCTTTTCCTTCTTTTTCTTAAAACCCTCACTATTGGAGTTTCCGGCACTCGATTGCTCGACAGTCGATAAAGTGAGTATCGATGTCGAATTTTCGAAAGTCGAAAACTCCTGTACGTGACATTAATCCTTAACAGGGAGTTATCAGAGTTACACAAAAGTACTACTAATAAGCCTAGGCAGTTATAACATCCTACCTTTACAAATGCTGAAACAAAATACACTTACACAAACTAGATAATTTAGCAGAATAGATAACTAAGAAGATGAAAAGCCTACTACTACGATGCCATATCCAAAAGAGCCCAACAAAGACCTGCTACTCTCAGACTACTAAAATAAAATGAGTACCTGAGAGTTTAGGGAAAACCAAAACAACTCAGGTCAGACGTATCGTCTGGTATGAGTAAAACTTTAAAAACAATGGGTAAATTAAACACAAAACATGTGAGACCACGCCGCTGAACATGGAATGGGTTTACACACATAAATAAACATCGAAACGTAAAGAATGGATAAATAGTTAAATACCACGAACAGAAGTTGATTCTTTTTAGTGCAAATAAAATACTTTATTTATAAATAATCAACCTCTTAATGGTATGGGTATATTCGCAAAGAAGAGAAAGATTTCCTTTTTACACAATTCTAAAATCAATTTATAAATTCCTTTATAAATCTCTAACCTGTATATAAATCCATAAAATAGTTTTTATCTACTTTAATAAATTAATAAACCCCATTTATTAATATCTGAGACAATTTATAGATCTCTTTTTACCCCTTAACTAATCTTCCTTTAAGTTTTCGACTGTGTTAAAAGATTCCTCTTATAAAACCCACATCTGTTTATGTTAAAAATAAATCTTATCAATACCCCAAGGTTGTGTTAAGGAATGAAGGTTATCCTTTAGGTCGATAGAGTAATAAGGAAGGTATATATCTTCTTTAATTTTCTTTAAAATAGGCTTCAGTAGGCTGAAGTTTTCCTAATTGACCTTTCAACTCAGTCGAAAGGGTTGGTTTCCATGCTTAATGACCTTTCGACCTAATTGAGTTAGTATAGATTCTCCTTCGAAAGCTTTCCTATTTGATTCAGTTGAGATACGTTAAATAGGTTTATCCCGGTTGGTTTCAACCTGGTCGGAGGAATTAAGCAGTCGGGTGGCTTGGACTTTAGGTTAAAGATTAGAAAAAGGGGTTTCGACCTTGTTGAAAGCGTTGAGCATAACCTTCTTGGGTTTAAATTAATAATCTCAAGCTATAGTGCTTTGGAGAAGGGTTTTGACCTTATCGAATGTTGGATCCTTGGGCTCCTTTTATTAGTAGAAGGTCTAATTAAGTTATGACTTTGTTCTGACCTTGACGAAAGCTAAAAAACGGAGGAAGGTTACTTGAAGTATGAACCCAAAGTTGTTTAAATCTGCTTGGTTTCGACTATGTCGATAGTGGCGTTTCGACGAAGGCGAAACATTGTAACACAAGAGTGAAACTAATAAGAACTTTAATGAAATAATAAAGTAATCTAAAATACTTGAAACTTCCCTTTTATAAGCAAAGGATGACTTTATTTCTTCAAATCCCCAAATTAATTTTTTAATTAGGGTTACAACACTTTTGATTAAAGAAATAAAAGTTTGGAATGAGAGGAATCGGATCCCCAAAACCTGACCTCTCGGGTCTTATTTATAGATGCGGGTCAGTACCTTTCGACCTTGATGCTTCCGACTTGGTCGAAAGTTGGCTGCCAAAAGACTCAGGTATGCTTCTTATTTGTCAAAAGGAAGGGTTGTGCCTCTCTTCCTTTTGTTGCCCTGTAAGTGCTTCCGACTCTGTCGATAGGCTTTGCTCAATGGTTTCAATGATGTTGATTCTGCTGAGGTCTTGTTTCTGATTTGGTGCGGAACTCTCTTTGATTACATTGGCTTCGACCAGTTCGAAAGGCTTACTATATCTTTCGAAGTGGTTGCTTAGGACAGTGCTCGCTTTTGCATGGTTTTAAAAAAGACGAAACCTTTGGCGTCGAATGGTTTGGCGCATATGCAAATAGCTGTCCTCATTGTCTTTGAAAGGTGCTACTTTAACTCAATCGAAATGTCATCATGCATATGAAATGACCCAGTTGAAAGGTGGAAACTGAAGGCGGTAGGGTGCTTTCGACTCCTTTGTATCCTTCGAAAGGTATGAACCCACTGGATCATTGTTGTAGAGACCTTTTGACGCCTTCGAAAGGTTTTGAAGCTTCCATATTTTGATGGTAGCATCCCTTCGACTCCTTTGAAAGTTTTAACTGGGACCTTCTTCACTTTTCCTTCTTTGACTTCTGCTTAAAATGGCGCCGACTAAGCCGAAAGGTTGATTTTTAGAGTATCATTTACCCCTCTGCGGAGGGATGCTCGTTACTTTCTCAGTCATCTATGTCGAAACCTAAAAGTTTCCCGCCCTTTGATCTTCCC
This sequence comes from Allium fistulosum, assembly GCA_030737815.1. Taxonomy (NCBI): domain Eukaryota; kingdom Viridiplantae; phylum Streptophyta; class Magnoliopsida; order Asparagales; family Amaryllidaceae; genus Allium; species Allium fistulosum. The sequence goes on along the minus strand of CM060907.1, from coordinate 411,414,208 downwards.
ACGTGAATCTGGGTCGCTTATTTGAATTAGATCTAATGGTTGGTAGCTCTTGGAAGACTTTTCTTATATGTACGTTGTTTCCTCTTCTTCCTTGTTTACGTGCAATCAAAATCTCCAATAAAAGTAAAGAATTCTCAAAAAATTTAAAAATTTCCATCAGCTTCCAGAAATCAAAGCAGAACTCAAATCTAATCGTAAGTTTAGATTCGTCTCAATTTTCTGAATTTCTCTATTAGTTATTCACGTTTTAGTTGAACTTTGATTTTCCAGATCTTAAAATTGAGATTTCAATTTTAAACTATTCAAACTTTAATTTTCTAAAAACATATTCGATTCGATTTTCTAAGGCTATTTGACTCTTTTTATTAATTCATCAAAGAGATCCTCCCTGATTCAATCCAATGAATTGATGGGGTTTACTTTTCATTTGTAATTTATTCCAATGTTTTATGGTTACTCTTATTTTTTTTTAAACATGGATTTTTGTTTTAAATTTTTTTAGAATTAAAGTAGTTAAATAATATTGAAATTCAATTTCTTAACGGGTTCGATAAATTTTTGAAGAACTGGATTTGCAATAATGTTTAGGGGAAGACGGTGGAACCTATTTTCTTCGCCCAGAAGTTTCAAGTGTACGGATGAAAAATTAGCACCACAAATGACCTTTCTACCCCTTCGAAAGGGATTGAGGCAGCAACAACAATTTTGTTTCTCAAGCCCATTTCGACGGGGTCGAAAGGTGTTGTAGTGTAAATTTATCAACCTTGTCGAAAGGTTTTGCAATTTAGTAGAGTGTAATAACCCCTCTCGAAAGCAAAATGTTTTGACAGTCGAAACCTTCTATGCTGATTGCAATCCATTTTCCTTAGTTAACTTTTGGAAAATTAATGTTCCTTCGACCCTTTCAAATCCCTTTGTATCTAATGTGTTGAAACCCCTTAGAGTTATTTTATTTCCAGCTTTGTCGAAACGTTCTAAGTGCATATAAATTTAACTTAGGACCTTTCGACTTAATGAGTATGTAAGGCTCCGACCACATTTGTATTTCATTGAGGAGACCTAAGTCAAAGGTTTTGACAATGTCGAAAGGTCTTGTTATTTTATTTAGAAAATATTTTTAGTGTACATTTTTGTTCGAAATGTGAAACAATTAGTTTTGAAATGTAATGAAGTAATTTTTTTTTGAAATCTGTGTTTTGTTTCATGTTCAAGTGCTTCTGATATTATTGATACCATTAACATAGCCGTATTTAGTCATCGGAAGCTAATACTATAGATGGCTGCAGCATCTGTAGCCTCTAGATAGGGGATATTATAGCTTGGTATCAGAGCATGGTTTATGAAATACTTTAATAAAAAAATGATTTTTGAAAACAAAATCCTTAGAAATTAGAGTTAAGATCGGGGTATGGGATAACACTATAGAAACGTACTTGTATTTGCTATATATAAGTAAACACTATCTCTCTAGACTCCTATCTTAGTTAGGCTATTCATCTGTATCTCATGAGGTTTGAATACAGATACGGAAGGAAGAAGAGGCAGAGTAAATCTTGGAGTGATAGAACCACCACTAATGGAAATGCCCGACCAAACACTAGGAGAGGTCCCGGTCAGGCTCAAGCTGAAACTATTGGTGCAGGAGTTTCCCAAATGGACATGGGAGCAATGTATCAGTTCTTTGTAAACATGATGCAAGCTGGAATAGCAGCCTGATTTGTCGAAGTAAATGCTGCTGGAAATGGAGCTCAGGAAGTTCCGATGGTCAATCAGTAGGCTAACTTGAGTAGGGATTACATCAGGCTTGGAGGAAAGCCGTTTATTGGTACTGAAGATGCGATCGAGGTAAAAAATTGGCTACTATCTTGCAAGAGAATTTTTGCTAACTTAGGATTGAATGATGTACAAAAGAGGAAACCGGCTTCGAGGTAGCTGTAGGGAGCTGCTCTATTCTGGTGGAATACTATTACTGCAGGAGTTGATGAGGAAACCATAACTTGGGAGTGGTTTAGGAGAAGGTTTTCAGAAAGATTCATGTTTTTTATGGTACAGTCGGCATTGGTGAGGAAGTTTGTAGAGTTGGAACAAGGAGATATATCCGTCTTGGAGTATGCAAGGAAGTTTGAGTAGTTGGCCTGATACGGGTATGCTTTGGTGGATACCGTGATCAGGAGGAATGAAAAGTTTATAAGGGGCTTGAGGCCAAGTTGAAAAGTGCCACTTTATCACATTTGAGAGATCCCGGCGATGTAGTGGTTGAAATGGCCATAAGACAAGAAGAGGCGTTGGCTAGCTTGAGGAAGAAGAAGAAGGAGGCCCATATGAGATAGGGCCAGAAAAGGAAGTTTTTCTAGAAAAAGAATGCTCAGAAGGGAGGAGCATAGAAGAAAGGAATGGCTGAAGTGGTTTGCTATAAATGGGATAAGAAGGGAAACTATGCTAATGAGTGTTGTACCGAGAATTGAATAGGAAATGGGAAAGAAGCTGTTGGAAAGAAGAATGCTAGATGTTTTAATTGTGACTAGATCGGCCATTATAAGAACAAATGCCCTAAGCCTGCTAGAGATAGAAAGGTACAGATGTATTCACTGGAGTCCACAATTCCAATGCCAGTTGTGCAGGAAAAAGGAAAGGTTGTTTTGGCAGGCTCGCTGCAGATTCGTGGTATGTCTGTTACCATTCTATTTAATACCGGAGCATCTCATTCTTTTATTTCTCGATGTTTGGTAGATAGGCCTAACCTAGAACCCTCATACTTAGTACTTCCTTAAGGGTTGCAAATCCGATATGAGGGTATGCATCGCTTAGGATGAGGTGTGACCATTTTGAATTTGATTTGCTAGACCATACTTTTGATTGCTGTTTCCATGTGTTTGAATTTATGGGATTTGGGATTATCCTAGGGATGGATTGGTTAAGTAAATATGATGCTAGGATATTTTTCCATGATAGGAAAATATCACTTAGTCACCCGAATTGTAGTGATCAGATAGTTTATACCGTAGAGAACCCTAGTTATGAAGTGAATGCTTTATTGGGTATTATGGAGTTTAGGATGAATTGAATCGAGCCTTTATAGTTAGAGTGCTTGTTGATGTATTTAAGCCGGTAGTTGGACTGCCACTGAAACGAGCCAAAGATTTTCAGATTGATTTGGTGCCTAGAGCAAAGTGGGTGAGTAGGCCGCGGAGCAGAATGACGCCCACTGAGATGAGAGAGTTGAAGGTGCGGTTGGTGAATTTTGAAGGCAAGAGTTTTATCCGACCAAGTAGTTCATCATGGGGGGCAACCGTAGTGTTTGCTAAGAAACCGGACAAATCGTTGAGGCTGTGTATCGATTATCGTAAGTCGAATGAGAAGACATAAAGAACCAATATCCATTACCGAGAATTGAAGATTTGTTCGATCTGTTAAGTGGGGCCAAGGTATTCTCTCAGTTGGATTTTTCAACGGGATTTCATCAGCTTAGAGTGGCATATATGAAACCTCTCGACATTGTTATAAGGAGAAGCTTAAGTAATCACCAACCTTAACTGCTTCCGACCTCATTGCTGTACATTTTGTTCCTATAAAGTCAGTTCGAAGGATTTACTAATACTCAGAGAAGTAGATTCCCTTTGAATTAACTCCATTGTGAGCGGTTGTAGACATATATGACCCAAGATTTCGTTAGAAAGTAAACCTTTCGTCTAAGTCGAATGGTTTCCCTCCTTTCGAAGCAGTCCTAGTTTATATCTTTAACCCCCTTTATTTTATCATATAAGACCCATCTAGTTATTCCCATGATTATACAATTAGCATATGTAACACGCCATCATTACTTTATATTAAATGTGGATATTAATGATGACATGTTTCAATGGAAAAAATATCTAAGTTGATATTATGTATACTTAGAGCATAGATCAAAAGAGATTATGATAAAAAGGTTGAAATCATATGCAATTGATCATTAGTCTACCTAATGATCTTAATGATTCTCCTTATTGCCAATAGCTATCATGAACGAGCCATCTCCATTTTTTTCATATCCAAAATGAATTACAAGAAATCGAGCACTTTCCCTAATTAAATTTAGGGTTTCTCTAAGTACAATTATCACTTTGAAAGTAGAGAAATGAAGATGAATTCATTTTTCAGAATTCGGCCCCCTAAACAAGACTCCTTGGGTCTTATTTATAGATATAATCGGCCCCCCTTTTGACTCCATGCTTTCATCCAAATCGAACGGTCCACCTTTTATACTGCCTTAAAACTTTCGTCTTCATTGGAAGGTTGTAAACCATTCGATTGTGTTGAAAGATTATAAACTTTTTGTGCTTTTTGTCTTTTTGCTCTTTCTTTCTTGTTTTCCACCTTGTCAAAGGTTCTCTTCTTTACGTACTTTGTGAACCTTTTGACCTTGTCGAAAGGCCAGCCTCATTATGAACCTTTCATTCTTGTCGAAAAGTTTATTCCTCACATGCCATTATGAACCTTCCGTCTTTGTTGAAAGGTTTGCGACTCTTATACTTTCGTTAACCTTCAACTTCATCGAAAGGTTTGTCCTTTACATATTTTGTGAACCTTTCGACCTTGTCAAAAGGTTTGTCTTTACTTGAATGTTGTCGAGAGTTGTGCTTCTCTTCATTGTTGTCGAGAGGTTGCTTTCCATTCTTTGCTAACTTCTGAGTGTTGCTTTCTTCATATCACCTTTCGACGCTGACGAAAGGTGTCCTAGAAGTTCCTTAACCATTTCAAAAGGCTTACTAAGCTTTTGAAGAGGTTACTTTGGAGCAAAACCTTTGACTTCGAAAGGTTTGGCATGTAGTTGAAAGGAGCGCTATTAATTGCTTTCGGAAGGAGCTTTGAAGTCATCACTAATTTCTCATCTATGTCGAAAGGTTAACTATGGCGTAAGGTTCTGTTTGTTTTCATCTGAGTGGAATGCTTTACACTATATGAACGACTGTACTTTTCGAACATCCCTTTTTAAGTCTTCCATGATAACTTGGATCATCTCTTCTTCAAAACTCTAACTTGATTATTATTCTTTCGTACTTCTGCCTTCAAGGAGATTTTATAGTTAACATTTGCCCCCCCTCGCCCGTATGAAAGAAGCTTTTGTTCTTTAGGACAAAATTTTTCAAATCTTCCCTACTCTTCATAATTTCTACTTTCTTTTAATTTTTGCATTAGGAAGAACAATTTGGGATTTTTGGTTGCTCGCAATAGCCTCAATCACATCATCCCTAAAATCTGACCCGGAATAATTATACATATGACATTTCCAAGTCCAGATTCAAGTTTTTATGGTTAATTAAAAAAGAGTTAGTAATATGATTCTCACATTAAACCTTAAGTCCAGATTAGGAGATATTTGAGTAAATTCCTTTCGTAGAAGGAATCCTCGGCCTAGATTAGGGAACATGTTTGTGTAAGCAGATAGCTTTTAGCATAGAAAACTCTTGCTCGTATTGAGGCATATTTTGAATAACCAAAAACCCATGAAGATTGTCTTCATAATGGATGTTTCATGCCCATATTAGGGTATTTAGGTGAAATTTGATAATAATTCTGGAACTTGAGTTTGAGTACTAAGAATTGTCGAACCAGTAATATACCCTTATTCAGGTTTAGTAAAGATGGTTATCGATTAACGTTTCGAAAACCAGATTCAGGTATTTAGACGTTGAAATTCATATATGAAAATTCCGAAACTCGTATTTGAGCATTTGAAATGGATAGTAATCCAAAGATCTTATACCTAGATTAGGGTTTAAATAAACAACAACCTTGATACCTAGATTCGGGTATAATAAATTAGTAATTAATAATGATCTGAAACACAGATTCGCGTATTTAGATGACGAAATTTTTATATTGAAGACCAGAGACCCTTATTCGGGTATTGATAGCTAATGTTAAGAAATAAAATGCTGAAACCAAGATTCGGGTATTAGTTATTGAGATTCAAATATAAAAATTCCAAAGCTCAGATTCGATCATTAATAGATGATGTTAAAGAAGTCCCGAAACCCAGATTCAGGTTTTAATAGATGGCATTAAGAATGTCCCAAAACCCAGATTTGGGTAATAGAAAGTGGAGTTCAATTCTACTCCTTTTCTTTTGTCTTCTTTGACGTTCATGAACCCTCCTGGTTTTGAAAATGTATAGAAATAATTTATCCTACTGCCTTTTGAGCTAGGACGTCTCAGTCTATGATTGAATATGCTTCTTCTTGAGCTTGAACATCTTAGTCCAGTATGGATCGAGTCTCATTTGGGCTAGGACATCTTAGTCCTTTTTTGATTGGGCCTGGACAACTTAGTCCATTGTGGAATGAGCCTCAATGGGGCTTGGACATCTTAGTCCTTTTTTTGATTGGGCCTCCTCTTGGGCCTGGACATCTTAGTCCATTATCCGGTGCTCTTGGTTAGATCATCTTAGAGGCTCGAACCAAGGACTTACTCGACCTCCCTCATGGAGGCGCCCTACCCAGGCCCTTTTGCGGCGCAAATATGGGCTTGTTCGGTGCTCTACCATGGCCATCTTAGGTGCGGATAGAATCTTACTCCATCCTCCATCTACGAGGTGCCTTAACATGTCCCTTTTGTGACGCGATTAAGGGCTTGTTCGATGCTTACCCTGGCTATCTTAGGGGTTGATAGAGGCTTTTCTACAATCTTAGGTAGACTACCATCTTAGGTAGTATCCAAATTTTGGGAGCATTTCACTCCCAACCATGTAGATTTTCTCTTTTAAATAAAGCTCTTTATTAATCCATCTTTGGAAAATACGTCTTTAAATATTCGGCATTCCATGTCCTAGGCACCATATTGTCGTCTAGGAAGCATAGGTTGTAAGCTTTTGGTGGGATTACTTTGCATATGATTAGTGGCCCCTTCCAGTTTGGTCCCAAGGGTCCATCTGTAGGATTCTTAGTGTTGGCCATTACTCTGCGGAGTACCAAATCCCCCTCTTGAAATGATCGAGTTCTTATGCTTGAATTGTAATATTTAGAAATTTTTCTTTAATATTCGACGGTTCTTACTACTGCCTTATCCCTCAGCTCATGTGTCAGATCTAGTGATTCTTTCTTCAATTCTTGATTCTGGCTAAATGCATAGGCAATCCTTCGGTGTATCTCAATTGGAAACATTGCCTCACACCCATATGTCAAAGAGTACGGGGTATGTTCCATTGCTGTCTTAACGGACGTTCGATAAGCCCATAACACTAATGGTAGTTCTTCTACCCAATTCCCTTTTGCTTTATTCAGTCACTTCTTTGGAATGGTTTTTATGGTCTTATTTGCAGCTTCAACTGCTCCATTATCTTTTGGATGTGCGATAGATGAAATACATTTGATAATCCTATTTTTGTGGCAGAATCGAGAGAATTCTTCGCTTTCATATTATGTCCCATTGTCAGAGATTATCTTTTGGGGAATTCCAAATCAGGTTATGATATTCTTAATGAAAAATCTCAATACTTTTCTCGAAGTGATTTTGGGAAGTGGTTCGACTTCAATCCATTTGGTAAAATAGTCAATTGCCATTACATCGTATTTAGCTCCTCCTTTTGAAATTGGCAATGGGCCAATCAAATCTATTCCCCAAACAACAAAGGGCCAGGGGCTTGTGATTGGAGTTAATTGACTTGGAGGCAACCTGGGTATTTTTAAAAACTTTTGGCATTTCTCACATCTTTTCACATAGTCTATCGCTTGGCTTACCATGTGTGGCGAATAAAATCCTTCGCCCTATTACTTTCTTTGCAAGTTTTGTTCCATTTGAATGATCGCCGCATAACCCTTCGTGTGCTCCATCCATTAACCTTATTCCATCATTTACGCTTACACACCGAAGATAAGGTAGAGCATATCCCTTCTTATAAAGAATTTCTTCTATCATAATAAAGGATAGAGCCTGTCTCCTTATTTTTCTTTCTTCTCCTTTATCGGATGGTAATGTTACCTTAATTAAATACTCAACAATGGGCACCATCCATGTTCCATCATATGCACTTTTTAGACTGGGCTGATCCATTCTTTCCTTGGTTAGTTCTTGATCATTTTCTACTTCTTCTCCTCTATGAGATTTGACTTGAGCTCTAGTCATCACAAGCAACTCTTTTCCTTGTTCGGATTTTTCTTTTTCAATGCTGGCTTTTCTTGATATCCAATAGGAACAATTCGTGTTTTTGGGGCTCCCTTTGAGCTGGCAATTTTGCTAAAGATTTTGCCTGTGCATTCTCTGCCCTTGGGACTTGATTTACTGAAAAATCCTTAGATAAAGCAAGCATTTGCAATATTCTCTTCACATATAAAGATAACTTGGGCTCCTTTGTTTAGTATGTCTGTTTCACTTGATTGACCATCGTCTGTGAGTTACTGAAAATCTATATTCGGGGAATTTTCAATTCTAATGCCAATGTTAGTCTTGCTACCATTGACTCATATTCTACCACATTATTGGTTGCAGGGAATCCCAATTTCATGGCATAGTGCAATCGATGTCCGTCTGGGGTTATAATTACATATCTTGCTCTGGCACCTTGCTCATTTAATGCTCCATCCACAAATAATTGCCACACGGGCTTGTAGTTTTTCTCCTTTTCCGCTTGTTCCTTTATGAAGATGGTGCATTCATTTACAAAATCTAATAGTGCTTGACTCTTGATTGCAGCCCTTGGTTGAAACTCTATTTCATATTGGTTGAGTTCAATCCCCCATTTTACTAATCTTCCCGAAGTCTTAAGCTTAGTGAAAATTCGCTTAAGAGGAAAATTTGTCAATACTCTAATCGAATGTGCTTGGAAATATGCTATGAGCTTTCGAGCAGTAAGAATCAAACAATATGCCAACTTCTCAATAACTGGGCATCAGATTTCCGCATCTTTTAATCACCTTCTTACATAGTATACCTGGAGTTATGCTCCTTTATCTACCCGAATAAGCACTCAACTGACCGCGTGTTCTGATACTGCCATATATAGATATAAAGTTTCTCCACTCTCGGGTCTTGAGAGTATCAGAGGTTTCTCTAAATTGCCTTTCAGTTCCAAGAGAGATTTTCTGCAATCTTCCTCCCATTCAAAGTTCTTCCTTTTCTTAATTACATCGAAGAAAGGTATGCATTTATACGTAGCTTTGAAAATAAAACTACCTAGGGCGGCTACTTTCCCGTTTAAGCTCATCACTTCCTTACTAGTTTTTGGTTTAGCCATATCCCTTATAGCTTGAATCTGATCGGGACTTGCCTCTATTCCTCGAGCACTTACCAAGTAGCCAAAGAATTTTGCAGAATGGACTCCAAAAGAACACTTTTGCGGATTTAACTTCATTTGATACTTTCACAATGTCTCAAATATTTCCTTTAGATCTTTGAGATGGTTTGCATGCTTGCTTGATTTTACCAGCATGTCATCAATATAAACTACCATATTTATGTCGATCTGTTCCTTGAACATTCGATTAACCAATCTCGGATAAGGGGCCCCTGCATTTCAGACCAAATGGCATAGCTCTGTAACAATAAATTCCCCACTCTGTTATGAAACTGGAGTGGTCTTCATCTGGTTTGAACATCGGTATCTGATTGTACCCTGAATAAGCATCCATAAGAGATAATAACTTGTGTCTACTCGTTGCATCCACTAACTGATCTATTCATGGCAACAGAAAATAATCTTTTAGACATGCTTTGTTCAAATCTGTGTAATCGACACATGTTCTCTACTTTCCATTTGACTTTTTCACCAGCACTGGGTTGGCTTGCAATTTAGGGTAATATACTTCCGGATTAATCCATTTTTAAGGAGACTATCAACTTCCTCTTTTAGAGCAACCATTCGAACTTTATCCAATTGCCTCTTTCTTTGCCTTACAGGAGTTGCTCTAGGGTTGATGTTTAAGGCGTGACACATTACGGTTGGATCAATTCCCACCATATGGGAATGTGACCAAGAAAACACATTCTTGTTGTTTTTGAGGAACTGAATCAAATCCATCTTTAACTCGGCATCAAGATCTTTTCCCACTTTGACCACTTTAGAAACATCCTCAGAATCTATATGGGTTTCCTCAAGGTCCTCTATAGGATTTATTCTTTCTATCTTACCTCGACAATCAAAATCTGTAACTATTGATCCTTCTTCTATTGAATTACTATTGACCCTCTTTCTCTTGTTTCCTATAGGAATATACTTTTGATACAAACGCTTATTAGATTTCTTATCATTAATCCTTGCTTCAAATGTTGGATGTAAAGATCTATCATCCGAACGTTGTAAAGTAATAAAAGAATCAAAATAAGTAGAATACTCCCTTTTATATTGATTGAGGGTAGCAAAGTACGTTTCATGGGACCTGAATTGTTCTCCCCGCATAGTCACCCAGCCTCGCCTTGTTAAGAACATCACCACGAGGTATTTTGGTGAGACAAAAGCATTAATTTCCTCTAGGGCTGGCCTGTCAAAGAAAGCATTATGGTAGGAAGGTTGATCAGTTATCACAAAGATGGTTTCAAATGTTGGGCATGTAGGAGGCACCTCCATTTGTACTAGAAGCTTTATTTGCCCTACTGGAGTTGATCCCTTATTGTTAAACCTAAATATCGGTTTGGAGCTTGGCTTTAGCTTGTGCTTTGCGATATTCATTTGATTTAAAGCATGCTTGAAGATAACATTGACTACACTCCCTGTATCGACCAGAATTTTGGAAACAATTGATTGTCCGATTCGTGCAGTGATCATAAGGGGGTCGTTATGTGGATGATGGACTCCCTTGCTCATTTCCTGTGGATTGACCACCAAATTTGACATCTAAATATTGAGTCGAGGGCTCTTTGTCGGAGGCTCTTCTTGAACATAATAAATTACATCCTTAGCTTCCTTGATATATCTATTTCAAGCTCCTTTAGTATTTCCTATCGGATGTGGCCCACTGTGGATCACATCGATTCTGTTAACTAGTGGGCTTAAGCTAACGGGATCATCTTCTTCCAAAATATTTACAGCGTTGCCTATACGCATCTGAGGAGTACTCTCGGTTCTTTGGGCTTTGCAATGACCGAGAATTTGACCACTTTAAAATATACTATTTAAGTGATTTTAAATATAAAATATAAAAGGTTTTATGATTCAAATAATATTAGATAGGATTTGGGAAGAGAAGCATATACAAAATAGTAACATTTGCATACATCGACAATAGTGACAAAATGCTGATTTCAAAAAAGTTTGTTTCAATGGTTAAATAAATTATTTTAATTTATTTATGAGTGTTTGTAATTTTAAATAACATTATACAAATTTATTTTTATATTTTTTTTACATAAATAAATAGTTTAACTAAAATGTCAAAATGTGAATGTAAAACATTTTGTCGAAAATCAACGTTTTGTCGATTAAAGTTGTCGCAACATTGTCGCACCTTTATTTTCTTACATAGGAACATATATTCAAATAGTATAAGTATTAATTAATTCACTAATCAAGATTACTTTTACTAAACAAGGTTAGAAACTTCTAGAAAACAATTAATAAAAAGTAAGCACAAAAGGACAAAAATGGTTTACGTTTGTAAAATAAAGTTAGAAAATCCTTTGATTTGAAGTATAATTAAATAAGATTTGATTTGACCAATAAAAGATTTAAACTTAAAATTATATTTACTTAAACATCTATATATACCAATAATGAATGTCACATCCATGCTTACTTTAAACATAATTATTACATAAACTTCACATCACATTTATACACTTCCTTTTCATATCAAATCTACATTTATTATAGGTTTAGTCATTCATTGAAAATAGTATTTTTGTGTACTTAAAGGAGAGAAAATTTGATTTTATATGGAGGGTATTTTGGTCTTTTTGGTTAAGGGTAATAAGGTAATTTGTATAGCAAACTTCAATTATAAATAGACCACCATCCTTCGACCTTCTTTTACACATTTCTACATCTTCTTCTTCCTTTCTCAAGCTTTTTAAAATCTTCTCTAATGGATTCCATGCCTTAGGAAAATAAAATAAAAATATTATAAAAAATAAAAGTAAAGGAAAAATAAAGTATTCCACTACAAAACCAAATGCAAACTCCACCTTTTCACCTCCACAACCCACGACCACACCGTCCTCACCTTCAAGCTGTGAGCACCACCCCCCAAGAGCATGGCCGAGCCCTACATAGCCATGGTCGAGCACATCAGGAAGAAGGAAGGAGATCAGGAAGCTTCAGAGCAAGAAAAAGAGAAGGAAGTGCTGCCGAAATCGATCGAGAATCTACATAAAAGATTGGAGGAGTGGAACTAATCGTGAGTACTAAAAATCTTTGTTTGTTTAAATAAAATTTAAGTTAATAATATACATGTTAAATTAGAAATTAATATGTTGAATATTGGTTGATATTGTGGTTGATTATATGTTTGTGATATGGATGATAACTTTGTTTGATAAATGATAAGCGAAATGGTTAGTAAGCATAGTTAATTAAATGAGAATTAAATTAATACAAATGTGTGTATGGAAATTATTTAGCCTCTTAGTGATTTCAAAATATCTAAAAGATTGAAAAATATATTATAATAATATAATATTATAGTATGACATGAAATTAAAAAATGAGTTTGAAATATTGTTTTAAATGAGTTAAAATAGTTTAGATAAGGTTTAAAACCAATTTGAAGTGTTTCAGACGAGTTCCGAAGCAATTCACAAAATTGGTCAAAATTGAGCTCGTCGCGTAGCGACAATTCATAAATTTCGACCTGTAACTTCGAATTAACGTAGAGAAAGATTTATAAGTCGGATTTCTTTGAAATAAAAATTCTTTGGTCCACAATGATAATAGTTTTCCAATGAAGAAAGAAAATAAAGGTTTCATTAAGTAGAGTTTGAAATATGTCCAAAACAATTTTCTAAAAATATCGCGGTTTTGCATTTCAGAATCCAAAAAGGGATTTCTTTATGAACGATATTTTTAAATGGTTAAAAATATGAAAAAAAATTGATAAATTTATTAAAATGGTTTAAAAGAGATTTGGAATTGAAAATATGAATTTTCAAATATTAAAATGTTGTTTAAATCAAATAAGCTTATATAGCACTTTCCGCAACACTTTTATGCTGCGAATTCTATAACCTTTAGAATACGAGTTTAAACTTAACGATTTTTCCTAGAATCAATTATGAATGTTTTTAAAAGGAAAATTAAGAGTTTAAAAGATAATTTGAAATCTTATAATCAATTCCAAAATAAAGCTAATAACTGAGTATGCGGAAACGACTAGTACATTTGTCCTGCCTATGAGATTTGGGAAGATAAAACAAGGTGTTTAACTAAGGTTAGGGATGGAGCAACCAGTGCCCTAAACTTACTAGGCCTATGTTTTCTCTTTTTAGGCGAGGGGCAGAATAGATCGAAAGGAAAGCCCGGATGCTCAAAAAAGATCATACTTAAGTTTTTCCAAGATAAAAGAAAAGAAAAAATTTCTTTGAATATTAGTTAACCACTTTACATCTTTTATTCGATGATTGGTACGGAGGAAGCAGGATCAGATTTGGGTGATTCCTATCTGAAGAACCGGGATCAGATTTGGTTGTTTCCTATCTGAAAACCCCTTCAAACTAATTTTTGAAATAAAACATATTGAAGACAAAGATCATTTAAGACAAAGATATTCATGATGTAGGATTACTTGCCACTAGTCCATGGAGGGGAAATTTACCATATCTAAGGTGGCAGTAGTGCTCTGTTATGAAAATCTTCGATTTGCAAGAATATGATTTGAAGTTAAGAAAGAAATCTTTGATTAAGACTTAATAAATGATTTGGGAATACTTTCCCTAAGTTAAAAGTTATAAGTTGAATATAAGAAATCTTTGATTAAGATTTAATGAATGATTTGGAAAGGTTTTCCTAAGTAAAAGAGAAAATGATTTGGAATTATTTCAGGATAAAAGGAAAGGTTTAAATAAATCAAAAGATTTAATAAATGAGGCTTAATGATTACATATACAATTGAACAAAAAATTGAATAAATTGAAAAGAATATATCTAAGAAAGATATTTTATAAAAGATGAAGTAATTGATTGATGATTGATATCCACGTATGAACTTAACATCATTTTATCGATAATTGGATTTCGAAGGAACCAGAGTTGGATTTGGTTGATTCCTATCTAAAAACCACTTCGAACCAGTTTACGTGTTCGAAAATGAAGATATTTGAAGATGGAGATATTGAGACGAATAATAACGAGGGACTACTTGTTGATTAATTGGAGATAAACTCCCGATTCACTATATTATAGCAGTGGTCTCTTTGTTATGAAAAACCTCAAAATCACAAGGGCTTCTCGCCTAGTAATGGCCGAGGAAAGTTCCTTCGGTTTCGTTCAGTGCCAGAACGAACTTGTATGGACGAATGTCTAACATTGGATTTCTGATACACAACGTTTGACTTTTACAAATATACATCCGCTTGGTGGCGGATAAGGCAACTTCTCTTAGCTTAACACCGTTCTTTGAGACATACGAGCTTAGAGGTTGTATGTTTGTGGGAGTAAAATATTAATCAAAGGAATGGCAGTGTGGCATTCAAAGTGTAAGAAGATGTGTTATGTGAAAAGGTAATCGTTGCCTCGAGCCTCATCAACCGGAAATGACCGAAACAGGGTTAGATGCAGGAAGGCTAAGTGGGTCATTCCCAATTAGGGTATTATCTTCCCCTTCTAGATATATTTCTTTCCGCTATGACATTCGGGATGTAAATTAATGTGGTTTGTATGCTAGAGAGCGCTCGGTTAAAGGTCGGTGACGACCGAGGGATGACATATTCGGTACTATCTAATTAGAGGTACGCCAGTCTTGTGTTGGTAGAGGAGCTTTGTGATGGTTCCTTGGGACATCCATCTAGAGGTGTACCCATCAGAAGGTCGTTCCTTCACCTGGTCATTTGTATGGAAATCCGTTCTCCAATAAGAACCCGCGGTTTTGTTTGTATTAGCGTAATGAATAGCCTCGAATTACTATATGGGTAACCATTACGGCTAAGATTAATAATTTTGTTTGCAAATGTTTTCAAGGAATGTCAATAGAAATAATATCAAATGCTTTAATATAAAAGTGTTTTAGTTATCATAAGGTAAAAACCCATCTGTATTTATGTGTGGATGTGGTTTTATGAGATACCCTTTTTTTCAAAGGTTTTGATGAAATAGTCATTTTAAACTTCGAGTATCTCACGCTGGTTTATCTAGCCTGATCCGGGTATTTTCAATACTCGGTTCAGAACCGAGTAGTTTCAGGTTTAGTTGAAGATGGTTGGAGTTTTCAGAGGAGAGCTGGAGATATTCATCTACGTACAGACATATTCTATTATCTGCTATGATTTATTTATTTTGTTGTTAGTCAGCATTTGTAATGGAAGGTGTTATAACTGTCCAAGCTGAGTTTAGGTTAGACTCTGATATATGTTTTTAAAATTTTCCGCTGTAAAGATATTTTTTCAATATATATGTTATTCCATTCATGTGAGATTCCGTTCTGTCTATTTTTCTTTATTGCCCTTCATGTTCCGTCTTTTCTTTCAATTTATATTAGACATGTGTTGTTTATTGTCGATTCAAAGGGTACGAAAAAATGGGTCGTGACATCTGGTATCAGAGTTGAAGGTTTAGCGAGAACCTTGGCTTTGGTGGGGTAAAAACTCATCAGAGATAGGCTTAATAATACCCTAGGTTGAGTGACTCATGAGAGATAGGGTTAGTAACACCCTAGAATGAGTTTGAGTGTATTATTTATGAGTGCGTATTTGTTAATGACTAATAAATTTTTTTGTGTTGATTTATCTGTTGAGAGATTTCTGTATTCTGATCGATGCGCCTGATCACCGTTATCGATGAGGGTTCCTAAACATTTAAACAAGGCGAACCGACACGTTGATTTTGAAAAAATCAGTAAATGAAATAATTTTACCTAGGATTATATTTTGAATATAAAGTATATATTTTGAAAAGTTGTATAGTTAGAAATCAGGATTAGTGAAATTTAAATATGAACATCTTATGATTATAATTTCACAGTTTGACTATAAGATGTTTCGTAAAGATAATCAATAAGTATGAAATCTGATAAGGTAATTAAGATCTTGAATACTTATTCCAAAATAGTAAATTAAGAAATGACAATGTTAAGTTACCATCATAAATTGATCAATTGTTTGATTTAAAAGTTTAAGTACAAATACCTTGTGAATTAAGTTTCACAATTTGACTATAAGGTGTTTGATAATATGATTAGTTTAAGAAATGAACATCAAAGATAAAAATGTATTTAACAAATAGAAAATGATTATGTAAAAGGTAAATGTAACCGGATTAAGAATTTAAATTTGAGTAATTTAAAAGAATTATGGTAATTTAAATAAAGTTATTTAATATTAGATAAATTTATAAAAAGAATTTATAAAATAGGTTTTATAAACAAACGTAATCTCTAAAGGATTTTGAAAATGGTATTATTTCAAGTAAAAAGAGGTATTTATGATAACTAATTTGATTGGCTCGAAAATAAACTAAAAATGGGCAAGAGATGTTTTCGGATGGAAAGCACTTCTCTTAAGTATTACTCTTCCTGTTAAAGAGGATATATGATACTATTGGTAATACCCAGTTCCATGGATTGTTTTGGAGTTACTCGATCTATATAATTTTTTTAAGTTATAGAGATAGTGTGATTCATTAATTGATAAATTGATTAGTAATCTTTATAAAAGTGTTTAAACCAAAGATAAATTTGGAATCGTTAATTGATAAGATAAAACGGGATTCTCGACGCTTTTGGACAGTCGGAAATTTCTGAATCATACCTAACTCAGAGCAAAGAAATTTATGAGAAGTTTTCGTAAAAGATTGTGAAATACTTCAAATAAATGAAATAAGATAAGGATAATTTATAAATCTGATTTATAAAGAAAAAAAGAGATTTAAGAGGTAAGAGTTTGAGTATTTAAATACAAGTGGTTTTAAAATTTGATTTTCAAAGCTAGAAAATTAATAATAGTATTAAATAAGAAACAAGTTTTATAACTTATGAATTTAAGATAATAGTAAATTACAACAAAGTTTAAATTTATTAGATAGATGGATTTAAGTAAAACCAATTTGAAAATTGGATTTTTATATATTCTTAGGATGTAAAGGTATATCATACAACTATAGATTTAAGTCATGAACTATTAAGTAGAATAATGACTCTTTGAAAAGGTAATTATAACCTAAAAAATGTTTTATTAGTGAATTCTAGCATTGTTTAAGAATTTGGACTTAAGTCTTTAAAATATGATTGATTTGCATAAGTTATAAGATGAAATAAACTTAATTAATAGTTTTACGAAATGATTCATAAATAATACTAGCGTTAAAGGAAATATACTAAGTTAAAGGATTGTGGGAAAAAATTATAATAAAGATAAATTATCTTTTGAATAAATAAAATGGTTTCTTTAGAATATTTTCCTTTAATAAAAATATTTGGAAATAAATAACTAAAGGGATTATATAAAGAAGCACCTTTATAAAATGTTTGAACATAAGATAAACGTTTATGAAAGTTAATAAATACATATATTATATGTAGATCATTTCGTCGCATAAATTTTGATCTAAGATTCGTGTCCGGAACTTTGAGGTGTTTTCACTGGTTCGAAAAAGGATTTATCACTCGATTCTTGACGACGAACATTGATGAGGGTTTTGGTTAGGTACTTTAGTTTTCTATCATAGTTGAGAGCTATGCAAGGTGTTAACGCTAAAAGTTGAACGCTAACACCCGGTGTGTGTATAGTAAAGTTGTGAAAGCACCACCCGTGTGACGGGACCAAGAAATAAGCAGTAAAATAGTAAAAAAAACGGTAAAAGACTGCAGTTTATAGTGGTTCGGCTTGAAATCAAGCCTACGTCCACTCTGAATTCCTTTATTGCTGATTTGATCACAAATTGATACAATACAATTCGAAATACAATGCACTTAGATTCCAGAACACTCTAGACTAATAGCTCAAACTTCGATGTAGAAGATCTCCTTGAATTCATATAGAATGTGGTATATTTCTTTCAAAGCTTGTTGTAGTGTCTCGAATGTTTGGAGTTCTTCAAGTATTGAATGAGTTGAGAATTCGGTAGAGTAACGGCGCTCCGGAGAATGGCTCGAAAAAGGTCCTTTTCATGTTGAAGGTAGCGCTGTATTTATACAGAAATCTGGACAGGAATTTTTGCCAAGTCATGAGTCGTGGCCGACTTAAGATAAGTCGTAAGTCGTGGCCGACTTAGCAGGTAACAATATCAGTCCAGCGGCATAAGTGTTATGGCATTGATTTTAATTCGATAGCCTTAGGTCGTGGCCGACACAAACTAAGTCGTGGGTCGTGGTCGACTTAAGGTAAGTCGTGGCCGACCTATTGAGTCCAGCTCATGGCTTGGTAGAAGCTTACTTACCTATCTGGATCCATGTTACAAGTCCTAAGTCGTTTACGAGAAATCTTCCTCCGGCATAAGTATTGCGGCAGCGAACTACAACTCTGGTGTTTAGGTCGTGGACGACTTAAACTAAGTCGTGAGTCGTGGCTTAATTGGTAAACGAGCTAGGAGGTAAGTCGTAAGTAGCTTTAAGCCATAGACAGCCTTTAGTCGTAGATAGCCTTAAGTTGTTGCATATGTTAAGTCGCCAACTGGTTGAGTCAGCCAATATCATTAAGTCGCCGAAGCCATTGAGCCGTTAACTCCTTAAACCGTTAAGTCATAAACTTCCTTAAGTCGTTCAAACCTTAAGTCGTTAAGTTGCCCATTACTCTTTGGTTGCTTCATCCTTTAGATCGTACCATCCTTAAGCCGTTAGCTGTTAGGTTCCTTAGGTCGTAGGTCGTCCACTCCCTTAAGTCGCATAATCTTTAACTCGTTAAGTCGTTCAGTCTCATACCTCTCTTGAATCGTATAGTTCTTAAGCCGTAGGAAATTGAGGGTTAACATTTGCCCCTCGAAGTACACGCCTAAGTCGTAGGTCGTGTGCTTCGACTTATCTTAACTCGCGTGTACCGCTTCGATTTCCACTGCTCCGAGATATAAAAGCTTGAGTCGCTCCTCCTACTCCCTTCTTCTCAATACTTAATCCTTACGCCGTATCTGCCATTAACACTTCTCCAAGCTCTCAAAGGAGATTCCAACTTGATTCTTATCTGATCATCTCTAGCATCATACTGCGTAAGCGATTTTGCTTCTCTTTTCAATTGTCGATCATTGTCAATCTTCGAGCCCTGTCCTTTACCTCTGATTTACCCCTTTGAGCCTTGCGAAAATTGTTACATTGGACATCGATGGGCTTAAGGCATCCTGATCTGACTTACAACGACTTACGATTCGTGGCGATTTAGTAGTGTGATAGAACTAGGGTTGTTGTTGATTGAGAGGTTATTGGGTTAACGGGTTAGGAGTTAGAAGGTAGGCGGGTTAGGAGTTGGATGTTGCCTCGGGTACGACTTAGCAATCTTTACGGCTTAAGCCTTGAGTCGTGGCCGAGTTAGGACTTGGAGAATTTTACATCACTTTGAACTGAAGCCCTTCCTCTTTTCCACGACTTACGACTCAGAGTACTGCCTACTTAAAACCTCAACGACTTAAAATTGAAGCGACTTATCTAGCCTCATAATCCTTGGGTCGCGGACGAGTTAGCCAGAGAACTAATGTCATAACTTAACCCGTTGGAAAATTTCTTAAGTCGTCGTTGAGTTAGCACTTGAGTCGTTGGCGACTTAGCACTTGTACTTTTAAGCTTTGCCTGAACTTTGAACTGTTGAACTTTGTTGCATCCTTTCACAGATCACTTTAACTTGCAAACTAACAATCTGTTTAATACAACATTTACAGAAAATTGGGACGAATATACTGCCACTGACTGCCCACATCAAATGACAGATTAGTTAATAACAAATAATCAACATAAATAGATTGTGTGAACGAAGTGATTTAAATCAACAAATTCACGCAAAGTATTAAAGCAACATTGAAATAGTCAACTGAAAATGACCGGTTTGCACTAATAATGTACCTGAATTTTAAATTAACAAGTCCTGAAATTTGGTAATCGATCAATTGTCGACTAGCTTAATTCCAGTTATATTTACTTGTTATCTTCATTAGTTTTGCACAACACTTCTCACTATTTAGGAAACGTGCACCTTCATATTTGAATATCCAGTTGCTTGTGTAGAATGACTTCTCAGCAAGAAGATATAACAGTCCAGACTGGAGAGGCTACTCTTATTCCAGCTCCTTTAGTCAATCCTCCAGAAAGAGCCTCTACCACTCTATCGTACAAAGTTTTCCGGCAGTTGTGCGCTTGTTTGTACCAAAAATGGGCACAACACTCTTCGGAAGTTTTTGAAGAGATAAAAGTGAAGAAAGAAAATTAAAACTGAGGATTATCTAACAAAAACTCCAAATAACAGAAAGTAAATTGCAAAGACAAGCGATTTAGAGTGGTTCGCCGTTTCGCCTACGTCCACTATGAAGTTTTACGATTTTATTGCTCGATACTTGAGGATTACAATTGTTTATACTGTAGTACAATTGAATTTATATGCTAAGTCTCGATCTAAAGCAGCGGTGGTGTTCTGGAGTAAATCTAGCAGAATCTGGGCGCTCTTTAGTACTTAGAGTTGTCCAACCCCTTTTCCGAATGACCAGGGGCTCTATTTATAGGTGTATGAGGCTGATATTTCGCCTAAAATTTGGGAAGACCGCTTCTGGCACGTGAGGGGACCCACATGGCCGAAATCTGGAGATCCGGGCCCACTTTGGAATCGATTCGACCCTTGGTTCGAATCGATCAGGAAATCATCCAATAGGGCTGAAATTTGGTGTGAACATCCTTTACCATGTGCTCAAGCTTCTGTGAAAATTTCATGGCATTTGGATTTGTGGAACTCAAGTTATGATCGATTCAAGTTGAAGATTTTCGTTCTCTTCGTCCTATGGATTCGTTCGAATCGATATGGTTCGAATCCATAGGTTCGAATCCATGCTTCTGCACGTGAAGACGGTGACGTGGCGTGCATTTCTCGCATCGAGCCCTTTTTACTCCGGGTTGACAGGGTCGAATCCATGGCTTCGGTTGCTTTGACTTAATGGATTCGAGGCAGTGGATTCGAAGACGTGTTTGTTCGAATCGATCTAGGTATAACACGGTTGATCGATTCGAAGTTGGACGTGAAGCGTGGTTTCGAAGTAACTTATGTGATGGAGTCGAAGTGCATTGATTGCATGGATTCGAAGTGGATGAAAGCCTGAAGGGTCCAAAGCATTGGATTTGAACGTAGCCCGTTTTGATGGATTCGAAGCAGGGAGAACCCGATGGTTTCGAATCGACTGAGACCTCATCGATTCGAAGTAGATCACGTGAGCTTGACGTGTTGGATTCGAACGGAACTTGCTCTAATGGATACGAAGACGATGGAGTCGATCTTAATGGATTCGAATGGATTCTGCTCTGATGGATTCGAACGGCATTCCTACCTCATCGATTCGAACATAGGTCCCTTTTATGGATTCGAATACAAGGTTGTCTCCTCCATTTTCCGTTGGTGACATCTTGAGTGTACGAACTCGGATTGACCCGAAATTTGGAACATTGGTTCTCAGGACTCTACTTGACGTGTCTTATCAATTGTAGCCCGATCCGGACTCGGGCAAAATTCATCGATGTCTGGGGTCAGTGGTCACCTGATGTTGAGGATGCATAACCCATATTCTAGTTATTTCCTTGATATCTCGGCCTTGCCAAAAGGCGGGATAAAATTTGCCCCCCAAAGTACGTCTTGTGTAATCATGACATGCTTTGAAAAGCTGCAGTCTCTCATTGGACAGCTATGACATGCTTTACCGAAAGTTGTATTCTGTATCGCTGTAATTGACCGTCGTATAATTGTGACCGGCTGTTAGCTGTTTGGGTCATGACGAGATGAACATTTGATCCCTGTAAATGATAAAGATCAAACATTAGTCAGAAATATGTGCATACGTGTATTATCTTGACTTTGGTTAACGTTGCGTGATCGCAAGTCGTTGTCAGTTCGGTTTGCTATCGAAATCTGCACCGGTCCTCTCCTGAACCGGTTTGAGACTCGAGTTAAAACATTGCTTTTATGATTGCCTATTGTTAATCCTCTTTCGTTCGCGACCTAAGACTTACGACATAACGACTTGAAAACGATTCCGGCTCAACAGGTCCGACCTAACAGGCTACGACCTAAGGAAGCTTACCGACTTAACAAATTGCGAGTTAACAAGGGCTTCCGACTCAAGAAGTTTAACAACCTATGGGAACTTACGACCTACCGAGTTAAGAAAGTTCCAACCTAAAAACGTACGAGTTAAAGTGTGCCGACTTAACCGGTCCAACTTAAAGCAGCATACGACCTAAGCTACAGGTCCGACCTAACAGCGTACGACTTAAGATAATCTATCACTTGAGAGCTAACACCGACTTAAGTAGGTTGCCGACCTAAGGAATGCTCCGAGTCAAGGAATGCTCCGACCTAACAGTTTACGAGTCAAAATGGCCCGACTCAAAAAGCCTACGACTTAAGGCTGTTGCCAACTTGATGACTTAAGGGACCTAAGACCTACAACTTACGTTAAGTCGCTGCTGACCTAGGACTTCAGTTGAATAGCTCGTATTCAGGAATAACTAAAAGGCAAGAACTCCTATCTCGTCGCCGACCTAAGACCTACAGCTTGCTATAAGTCGGCTCCGACCTAGGAGTTGGTGAACAGAATCTCACCCAGAACCAATCCTATAAATAGGGCTCCAACTCCAACGAGAGGGGGACTTTTGGCCATTCATTTCATCAAGCGCCGTTACTCTGTCGAACTCTCCACTCATTCAGCAATCAAAGATCTTCAAACATTCGAGACGCTACAACAAGCTTCGAGAGGAATTCCTTACATCCAACACGGATTCATCGAGTTTCATCGTCGAAGATTGAGCTAGTAGTCTAGATTGTTTCTTGTGATCAAATTGTATTGTTTTCATAAGAGATTTGTATCGATTTGTAACCGGATTCAGTAATAAAGAGATTCAAAGTGGACGTAGGCTTAATCTCAAGCCGAACCACTATAAACTGCTGTCTTTTACTACTTTCTCTGCTATTATCCTACTTAAATTCTGTTCCCGTCACGCGGGTGGTGCTTTCACAACTCAACCACACACACCGGGTGTTAGCGTTCACTTTTTAGCGTTAACATTTTTGGTGCTTTCACTGAGAATTGAACTCAGGCTACTACTCACCATTGCTTCACAGAAGTTTGCTGAAAGAATTTCCTACAAAACCAGAAGTCTATCAGACATAATGGCTCCTGGAAGGAAACGAAAGTCTGTCAGAACTGATGATGATCGTGACAATACTTCCACTTCTCTCTCTCCAAATCAGGCAGCTCCAAGCGTCGGTGTGACGCGGCAATAGTTAGATGCTGGTGTATCCGGACTGTACCAGCAGTTTGAAACTCAGAATAATCTGATGATGGAAAAGCTGAATGCTCTATTTGGGGCGAATCAAAGACCAGTAAGTAATGAGGAAAACTTTGCTAATGCTGCTCCCTATTCCGAAGGGAGAAATATTCCTCACGGGGGATCAGGTGCTGCTGAATGGGCACCCCTCCAGGATGAAGGATCCAGGCCATCACCAGTTCTCCATGAGCATTTACCTGGACAAACCCCCGAAAAGATGGCCGAGGTCTATTCTGCGAAATCTCTAAACAATGAGGAATATCTCTCAAGCATGGTTCGGCATATAATGAAGGAAAGCATGCAAAGAAACGAGGATGAGAATGATTGGGGATTCGCCCCGAGTAAAACTCCATTCACAGAAAGGATCTTAAAAGCTGAGTTTCTGAGAAAATTCGTTCCTCCCACCATTCCTTCTTATCGAGGAACGAGTGATCCAAATCAATTCCTATACAAATATGATTGGCACATGACTGGTGCCAGAGCGACTGACGATATTAAATGCCGGTATTTCCCGGTATACTTAGAAGGAGTGGCGTTACTTTGGTTCACCAAGCTTCCCGTGCGATCTGTCGATCAATTTTCTGATCTGACCCGAAAATTCAAGGAACAATTCAGATTATACATCTCAAGGGCAAAGGATATAATGTCTCTCTCAAGTCTTGAACAGAATCCTGGAGAGCCCATTAAATCCTTCTTGAATCGCTTTAATCTAGCCCTAGCAGAAGTTGATAACGCGGAACCGCGAATGATCTTAACCTACTTGATGCGGGCTGTTGACAAGTCTAGTGAGTTTGGAAAATGGCTAAAAATGAAAGAACCAAATTCGCTCAAAAAATTCTACAAAAAGGCTGATGAGTTCATGCGCTTAGAGAATCTCTCCGCGTCAGCTAAAGTTGTGACAACAGTGGTGGAAAATAATGCTACAGTTCAGAACAAGAAAGAATCTGCAAATCAGAAGATGGAAAGTAATGGTGGGAAGAAGCAGAAAGATCTCAAAAAGCCCCGCTTCCTCAAACCTTCGGATTTTACTCCTCTGACTGATACCCCGGAGAATATTTTCATCGCCACTAAGGATGCTGTTGATTTTCCAAAACCATCAGCAGTAAAAGTTGGGAAAAATGCTGTTCAAAGCGGAAGATTTTGCAAATTTCATAATCAACCAGGACACGATACCAACGAATGCCGCCACTTGAAAAGCCTAATTGAGGAATTGTTGAGAGAGATTAAGTTGCAGCAGTATGTGAAAAGAAATAGGAAAGACCCGTCTTCATATAACCAAGGACAGTTACCCCCAGCTCATTCATCTTACTCAGGAGAGAGGCCTGCTGGAAAGGAGAGACCTGTTATCAACGTGATCACATGAGGACCTCACCCGGCTGGCAGGAGTTGGGGTGAAATGGAAAGGTATGCTAGAGCTTTGAAGTATGCCCCAACTGAAGAAAGTGTCTTAATCTTAGAAGATGCTTCACCTCTAAAGCAGCAGAAGACTTCTCATGATGATATTATGTTCAGAGTCAGGGATTCTATTGATGTGGAGGCTCCTACTGAGGACCCTTTAGTTGTTTCTGTCGGTATTGGGCCGGCTATTGTCATAAGTGTGTTGGTTGACAGTGGTGCCTCGTGCAACATACTCTTTAAAAAGACATTTGACCAAATGAAAATTCCGATGACAGACGTACAAGCCTCTTCGCACAAGATTGCCGGATTTACAGGAGAGCTGAAACAGCCAATTGGAACGGTGGATTTGTTTGTTGAAATGGGCGAAGGGCATAAGAAGTTGGTTCGAAAGCAAACCTTTGTAATTGTTGATGGATTCTCTGCCTATAATGCTTTCTTGGGTCGGCCTACTCTTGCTACTTTCAGGGCCGTCCTCGCTCCGTGGTGCTTAACAATGAAATTTCCCACTGATAATGGGGTTGCTGTCATTAAGGGAGATCAGAACGCGGGGCGAGAATGTTATCTTGTAGAGCTCTGTGAGGCCCGAAAAAGAGAGATGGGAAAAGATGCGGCAGCTCCGCTCCGCATCAAAGAACCAACCTTGTAGCAGCTATGGAGTGGCCCCTGTACTGGCGAACACAGCAATGTAAGGAAAGAAATGGACCCTAGAAAAGCCAGTACAGGGGAGAATAGGGTGTTACCTGTGGAAGTAACGGTACCAATATCTGTTGATTAGAAGGACCCGAACAAAGTACTCAATGTGGGTTCATAGCTGAGCATAGCAGTTCAAAACACACTGATATCATTCTTAAAAGCCAATCTGGATGTGTTCGCCTGGTGTCATGCTGATATGTGTGGGATCTCCCCGGAAATTGCCGTACATACTTTGAACATTGATCCGAAATTCGCACTAGTGAAACAGAAAAGAAGAACTCAAGGCCCAGAAAGGTCGACAACACTAAAGGAAGAAGTCGACCGGCTCATGGAAAATGGCTTTATCAGAAACTCCACTTATCCAAATTGGGTTTCAAATCCAGTATTGGTCAAGAAGGCAAATGGAAAGTGGAGAGTATGCATAGATTTCTCAGATCTAAACAAAGCATGCCTCAAAGATTGCTTCCCGCTGCCCAGAATTGATCAATTGGTGGATGGAACAGTTGGGCATGAGTTGTTATCGTTTATGGATGCTTACTCCGAATACAATCAGATTATGATGCATGAGCCGGATCAAGAAGTCACAAGCTTTATTACAGATGCGGGTCTCTACTGCTACAAAGTTATGCCTTTCGGATTGAAGAATGCTGGGGCAACCTACCAAAGGCTCGTCAATGCAATGTTCAAGCCTCAGATTGGTAGAACCATGGAAGTTTATGTCGACGATATGTTGGTAAAATCAAAGAAAGCTGTAGATCACATGGGTCACTTGGAGGAAATGTTCGCAATTCTTCGAAAGTACGGAATGAAGCTCAATCCATTGAAATGTTCATTCGGAGTAGAATCCGGGAAATTTTTAGGTTTCATTGTGAGCGCCAGGGGCATTGAAGCCAATCCTACTCAAATCACAGCTCTAAGGGAGGTCAAAGCCCCTAAAACAAACAAAGAAATGCAAAGTCTCAATGGAAAAGTCGCTGCTCTGAGTCGCTTCATTTCCAAAGCCATAGACAAGTGCATTCCCTTCTTTGACGCTCTAAAGAAAGGAAAGAAAAATTTTGAATGGACTCCCGAATGCCAGAATGCTTTCGATGAACTAATTCGTCATATGGAAACACCTCCGGTTCTTTCCAAGCCTACTGACGGTGAAGACCTTTTCATCTATTTGGCAATTTCATCCCACGCCCTCAGTGCAGCACTTGTACGGGAAGATATGAAAGTACAGCGTCCAGTCTATTACATCAGCAAACTGTTCACTAGGGCAGAGATGAATTATTCGAAGATAGAAAAGCTCGCCTATTGTTTGCTAATTGCTTCAAGGAAATTGAGACCATACTTTCAAGCTCATCCTATCAAGGTTCTTACTGATCAACCTCTAAAGCAAGTCCTGTTTCGTCCTGAAACTTCGGGTCGTCTTTTGAAATGGAACATTGAACTTAGCCAGTATGACATCACTTACAACCCCCGAAGAGAAATCAACGGACAAGCTTTAGCAGATTTCATTGCGGAGTCTACTGACAAAGGTGACAATAAGGAAGAAACAACTGACTGCATTCCAATACAGTGGAAGTTATATGTTGACGGCTCAAGAAATGATTATTGTTTTGGGGCAGGAGTTGTACTTGAAACCCCCGAAGGACGATCATTATGTTATGCATTGAGACTGGAATTTCCTTCAACAAACAATGAAGCAAAATATGAAGCACTTATTGCCGGTTTAAAAATCACCAAGGAACTAAACATCAAAATGTTACAGATTTTCGGCGATTCTCAGCTTATTGTTTGCCAGGTGAAGAAAGAATTTCAAGCCAAAGGAGGAAATTTGCCTGCATATTTGACAAAAACTTCCGAACTCCTCAATGATTTCGATCACTATTCGATAAGCCACATACCTCGAGAGGAAAATATGAAGGCAGATTCTCTAGCAAAGTACTCAAGTTCCGGAGAAGCTCAATTACTGGGGTTAGTTCCTGTAGAAGTTCTGTCAGCTCCAAGCATTGATGAAATGGATGTTGATTGGATTATGGCTACGTCTCAAGAGCATGAATCATGGATGACTCCAATCAAAGAATACCTACTCAATGGTTCCCTGCCAGAAAGTTCTAGGGAACGTCGAAAACTATTGAGGAAAGCGTTAAGATATGTAATTCAAGATGGCCGATTATATAGACGGGGATTTTCAATGCCACTGCTCCGATGTGTAACTAAGGAAGAAGCCAAGACAATTCTAGCCGAGATACACGGAGGAGAATGTGGAGATCGTTCAACCGGTCAAACTCTCGCCAAGAAAGTCCTTCGATATGGGTACTTCTGGCCCGATATTAATCGAGATGCAGCTATCCACTCCCGAAAATGCGACAAGTGCCAAAGATTTGCAAAGATTCCAAGGGCACCTTCCACTGAACTAACACAAATGGTCAGTCCATGGCCATTCGCTATTTGGGGGATAGATCTAATCGGACCATTACCAGTTGCCAAATCAGGAGTCAAATATGCTATTGTTGCTGTCGATTATTTCACCAAATGGGCTGAAGCTGAACCTTTGGCCACCATTACTTCTAAAAAGATGATAAATTTTGTAACGAAGAATATCATTTGCAGATATGGTGTGCCACAGAAGATAATCACAAACAACGGTACTCAGTTTGAAAGTGAAGAATTCCAGGATTTTTGCAAACGGTTCAGAATTCAGAAAAGCTTCTCAGCAGTGGCTCATCTGCAGGCAAACGGGCAAGTGGAAGCAGTGAATAAAATCATCAAGTCAACCATCAAAAAGCAACTCGAAAGAGCAAAAGGTGGTTGGGTCAATAAGCTTCCCTTAGCACTATGGGCATACAGAACCACTCACAAAACTGCGACTGGGCACACTCCATTTTCACTGGAATACGGATCAGAAGCAATGATTCCAGTGGAAGTAGAAGTTCCTTCACATAGAAGAGTTCATTTCAACGAAGCTGAAAATGAAAAGCTGCAACTTGAAGCACTTGATTTTCTTGATGAGAAAAGAGAAGAAGCAAGGCTCAGAGTTTCAGCTTATCAGCAAAGGATAGCCAGGCACTTCACCTCTAAAGTTCGCCAACGCAGCTTTGAGGTCGGGGACTTAGTTTTGAAAAGGATCATGATGGCAACTGGTGTGTTTGGACCAAACTGGGAAGGACCATATGCCATTGGCAGTAAACTTCTTGATGGCACTTTCAAACTCATAACTGTTCAAGGAGATCCAATTCCAAGAGCCTGGAACAGCAACCACTTACGTCCTTATTTTACTTAAAAAAAAGCTTTGCTCAAAATTGTAAAATAGTGATGAATGTATCAGTTGTATTGTAAAACATTGTAAATCAGTGTGAATGAATGGAAGCTATAAAGTGGATGTAGGCCCGATTCTTGGCCGAACCACTATAAATCTTGTGTTCTTTACTATTTCATAATGCTTGTTTTATTTCGATATGTAAATACTTTAAATTTATTGCTAAAATGTCGATTCAAAATTGCACGACATTAAAACAAGGCTTGCTCATCACAAAGCCAAGCGACCTCTATAAATCACCTATTACGCAAATACCAAGCGACAAAAAATTCCAAATTCAAATCGTATACAAGGAGAACTTCACATAAAAAGTTGGCGACTCCACTGTGGCAAACCTTAGTTAATTGGTTGAGATTGTCGATATGAACAGACATCCAACTAGATAACTTGCGTTTGTCCCGTGAAATCGTTCAACAGTGAAGTCCACTTCTTCGGATGAAGCAATTTACTTGTAAAAGGAAAGAAGATGCGCTTGGAAACGATAATAAAAGATCGCTAATGAGCAAATGATGAGAGAACATTGCCAAGCAAACAAAGAAGCAGCCAAAAGGAGGTATGCTTCTCAATAAAAGGGCCGGTAAGAACCACCGAAGGGACACCTTCTCAAGCAGAAGGAACAGGGCCCTTGCTAACTGATCGTGATGCATCCGATCAGGCAGCTTGCGTCCGTCCCGTGGATCTACTCGCCCCTGAGACGCAACCCCCCTGGCACAACAACCAACCAACGTTTCTTCTCAAAGGTCAACAAAGTCCTCTAACGAGGCACGCCAAAAAATGAAAGTACCTCTCTCAATCAAAAAAAAGATTGGTGGAATCACTGGAGGGGCACCTTCCCAAGCTGAAGGAACAGGGCCCTTGTTAATTGATTGCGATCGTTTGTGCAAACAAGCATCCAACCAAACAATTTGCGTCCGCCCCGTGGATCCATCCAACCATGAGAAAGTAACTTCCAGGCAATCAAAAAGCCCTCTTCGGAGGCACAAGCCCTTTTCGGAGGCACAAGCCCTCTTCAGAGGCACATGACCTCTTCGGAGGCAAAAGCCCTTTCCCAAGGCACCACAAGCCCTCTTTGGAGGCACATGACCTCTTTGGAGGCAAAAGCCCTTTCCCAAGGCACCGCAAGCCCTCTTCGGAGGCACAAGCCCTCTTCGGAGGCACAAGCCCTTTTCGGAGGCACAAGACCTCTTCGGATGCACAACTCTTTAAGAGGAGCCCTCTCCGGAGGCATGTCCCAAAATAGAATACTCGAACGAAAAGCCTTCTCCGGAAGCACAGTTCAACTCTCAAAGGAAGGTTAACTTGTTCATTTCAAAAAGTTCCTCCTAAAAAAGTTGAAATGCTACAAAATTCTTTCAGAAAAGTTCATTTCACTGCATAGGGAAATCTACTTTCTTTTTTGACAAATGAAAGTGATCATCCCCGATGGTTGAAGTGTTCTTCAGAAAGAAAGAAAAAATAAAAGTTTCTCCAAAAAACGAGATATACTCTATTAAAAGCAGAATGATTCTTCCCCTAAAAGTGGAATTGTTATTCTCTGAAGTGAGAATATCAGCCTTGTAAAAGCTAGAAATATTGCAATGCACTTGTGGTATGGGGGCAACACTATACAATTCAATTATATTAATAAAAGCAACACACTACAAGTTCATTGCAATATCACGAAAAATAGATGTGGAATAAATGTATTCCCAAACATAGACAAAGAGTTTGTACAAGTAAAAGGAATCGTTTATCCTACACTAAAAAAGAGAAACAGATGCGTTCTCACATAAACAAGAATTTGTACAAGTAAAATTACTGTTTTATTTAGTACTATGAAAATTCTTTACATGTGCAGATATCTCAAAAAAAAGCAAAAGCAGGGACCGGTACCCGCACAATCTCCGGTCTATACATGTAAGAAGCAAAATAAGAAGTAGAAAGTCCAGCCTGTCATTCCTTCTTCCCGCCACCCTTGGAGCCTTTGCTTGGCCTAATAGTTAATTTTGAAATCCGATGTGGGCGGGACGGAGAAGGAGGAGTGGTTGGGTCTTCTTCTGTTCTGTCTTCCCCTGTCGAAGCACTTCTCTTCTTCTTCCTTATGGCACGCTTCCCCTTCCTCTTCGAAGAAGATTCGCTCCCAGGAGTAGCAATCAATGTTGAAAGCTTCGTGTCATCATCTAGAGACCACTCCGGGGTCTTCTCGATGTTTTCAAGATCCTCCACCTTCTGCTCCTGCGAAACAGCCGGATCATCCAGGCCTTGAAGAGCTTTGATTTTCTCTGCCTGTGATCCCGGTTGGGAAGCAGAAGGAGGAGTAATCTGTGAAGATGGAGGAACGGCAACTGAAGGAGTGGAAACTTGTGCAATTTTTGGTGCCTCCGCTGTAGAAGGAAACAAGTTAAAATCGGTATTCTCCGAGAAAAGAGAAGGTATTGATTCACCAAAGTTTAAGTAATAGGTAAGACGGTCGTCAAACTCGGTTAAATCAATTGAATGATTCACTGGATCTAGATCGACACCAAAATTACCTGGAGAAGTCGGTTTTGACAAGTCAATTTCAAATTTATCAGCCTCAGTGTCTTCTTGGCTCTGCTCCTCAATACGAGTAAGGGGAGATTCGGTTGTGACGGGCTTGGCCTCCATGGTTTTTGCAGGAGAAGAAAAGTGAGTGCTGGAACCAACAATATCGACGTCAGTTGAAGTCGAAGTGTGGACAGGGGCAGTCAAAGATATTCTCTTCTCTAGATGTTCTTCTGCCAATATTCCAGCTCTGGCTTCAGCAAGTTGCTTTTTTCCCTTGGCAAGAGCAGCACGAGCTTCTTCGTCAAGGTAGCGTACCTCGAGTTCCGCCTCATCATAGTCGGCCCTGCCAAGCATGTCAACTGCTACATCCCATACTTCGGCCAGGGTAACCTCATAGTCAGGACCTAGGAAAGAGAGGCTCCCATGACCGAGAACGCTATGCAGATAAAAGTCAAATAAGGTGGAGCTGATGTTAGCTTTTGTTGTCTCATGTGATTGCTCGGCCGCCTCTTTTTCGGCGACAGCTGCAGCTCGACCAGCAACGGCCTCATCACACTCTTTCTCAGCGTTAGCAAGTTGAGACTTCAGTAATTCAATCTCCAGGTTCTGGGAAGTAACTTTGTCCCGTAATTCAGCATTTTCTATGCGATATTTCTCAACAATGTGATGGTCGGCGGCAAGCTTCATTTCGACATATCTTTGTGCAGCATGTGCATCCCGCACTTGCTTCTGAAAGACTTCTTCTTTTTGAGTATGTGATGCAGAAGAAGAGGCGAGATTTTCCTTAAGCTGCTTGACTTCAGATTCAAGCCTTGCATTGTCATCCACGATATTCGTCATCTCCGTGTCATGCTGCTTGCACCATTTATCCCATTCAGCTTTATCATTCTCCAGAGTCAGCATGTTTTCAAGATTCATATGGTTGACTCTCTAGAGTTCATCAACAAGTTTCTGCCATTGCGACAAGTGCCAAAGATTTGCAAAGATTCCAAGGGCACCTTCCACTGAACTAACACAAATGGTCAGTCCGTGGCCATTCGCTATTTGGGGGATAGATCTAATCAGACCATTACCAGTTGCCAAATCAGGAGTCAAATATGCTATTGTTGCTGTCGATTATTTCACCAAATGGGCTGAAGCTGAACCTTTGGCCACCATTACTTCTAAAAAGATGATAAATTTTGTAACGAAGAATATCATTTGCAGATACGGCGTGCCACAGAAGATAATCACAGACAACGGTACTCAGTTTGAAAGTGAAGAATTCCAGGATTTTTGCAAACGGTTCAGAATTCAGAAAAGCTTCTCAGCAGTGGCTCATCCGCAGGCAAACGGGCAAGTGGAAGCAGTGAATAAAATCATCAAGTCAACCATCAAAAAGCAACTCGAAAGAGCAAAAGGTGGTTGGGTCAATAAGCTTCCCTTAGCACTATGGGCATACAGAACCACTCACAAAACTGCGACTGGGCACACTCCATTTTCACTGGCATACGGATCAGAAGCAATGATTCCAGTGGAAGTAGAAGTTCCTTCACATAGAAGAGTTCATTTCAACGAAGCTAAAAATGAAAAGCTGCAACTTGAAGCACTTGATTTTCTTGATGAGAAAAGAGAAGAAGCAAGGCTCAGAGTTTCAGCTTATCAGCAAAGGATAGCCAGGCACTTCAACTCTAAAGTTCGCCAACGCAGCTTTGAGGTCGGGGACTTAGTTTTGAAAAGGATCATGACGGCAACTGGTGTGTTTGGACCAAACTGGGAAGGACCATATGCCATTGGCAGTAAACTTCTTGATGGCACTTTCAAACTCATAACTGTTGAAGGAGATCCAATTCCAAGAGCCTGGAACAGCAACCACTTACGTCCTTATTTTACTTAAAAAAAAGCTTTGCTCAAAATTGTAAAATAGTGATGAATGTATCAGTTGTATTGTAAAACATTGTAAATCAGTGTGAATGAATGGAAGCTATAAAGTGGATGTAGGCCCGATTCTTGGCCGAACCACTATAAATCTTGTGTTCTTTACTATTTCATAATGCTTGTTTTATTTCGATATGTAAATACTTTAAATTTATTGCTAAAATGTCGATTCAAAATTGCACGACATTAAAACAAGGCTTGCTCATCACAAAGCCAAGCGACCTCTATAAATCACCTATTACGCAAATACCAAGCGACAAAAAATTCCAAATTCAAATCGTATACATGGAGAACTTCACATAAAAAGTTGGCGACTCCACTGTGGCAAACCTTAGTTAATGGGTTGAGATTGTCGATATGAACAGACATCCAACTAGATAACTTGCGTTTGTCCCGTGAAATCGTTCAACAGTGAAGTCCACTTCTTCGGATGAAGCAATTTACTTGTAAAAGGAAAGAAGATGCGCTTGGAAACGATAATAAAAGATCGCTAATGAGCAAATGATGAGAGAACATTGCCAAGCAAACAAAGAAGCAGCCAAAAGGAGGTATGCTTCTCAATAAAAGGGCCGGTAAGAACCACCGAAGGGACACCTTCTCAAGCAGAAGGAACAGGGCCCTTGCTAACTGATCGTGATGCATCCGATCAGGCAGCTTGCGTCCGTCCCGTGGATCTACTCGCCCCTGAGACGCAACCCCCCTGGCACAACAACCAACCAACGTTTCTTCTCAAAGGTCAACAAAGCCCTCTAACGAGGCACGCCAAAAAATGAAAGTACCTCTCTCAATCAAAAAAAAGATTGGTGGAATCACCGGAGGGGCACCTTCCCAAGCTGAAGGAACAGGGCCCTTGTTAATTGATTGCGATCGTTTGTGCAAACAAGCATCCAACCAAACAATTTGCGTCCGCCCCGTGGATCCATCCAACCATGAGAAAGTAACTTCCAGGCAATCAAAAAGCCCTCTTCGGAGGCACAAGCCCTTTTCGGAGGCACAAGCCCTCTTCAGAGGCACATGACCTCTTCGGAGGCAAAAGCCCTTTCCCAAGGCACCACAAGCCCTCTTTGGAGGCACATGACCTCTTTGGAGGCAAAAGCCCTTTCCCAAGGCACCACAAGCCCTCTTCGGAGGCACAAGCCCTCTTCGGAGGCACAAGCCCTTTTCGGAGGCACAAGACCTCTTCGGAGGCACAACTCTTTAAGAGGAGCCCTCTCCGGAGGCATGTCCCAAAATAGAATACTCGAACGAAAAGCCTTCTCCGGAAGCACAGTTCGACTCTCAAAGGAAGGTTAACTTGTTCATTTCAAAAATTTCCTCCTAAAAAGTTGAAATGCTACAAAATTCTTTCAGAAAAGTTCATTTCACTGCATAGGGAAATCTACTTTCTTTTTTGACAAATGAAAGTGATCATCCCCGATGGTTGAAGTGTTCTTTAGAAAGAAAGAAAAAATAAAAGTTTCTCCAAAAAACGAGATATACTCTATTAAAAGCAGAATGATTCTTCCCCTAAAAGTGGAATTGTTATTCTCTGAAGTGAGAATATCAACCTTGTAAAAGCTAGAAATATTGCAATGCACTTGTGGTATGGGGGCAACACTATACAATTCAATTATATTAATAAAAGCAACACACTACAAGTTCATTGCAATATCACGAAAAATAGATGTGGAATAAATGTATTCCCAAACATAGACAAAGAGTTTGTACAAGTAAAAGGAATCGTTTATCCTACACTAAAAAAGAGAAACAGATGCGTTCTCACATAAACAAGAATTTGTACAAGTAAAATTACTGTTTTATTTAGTACTATGAAAATTCTTTACATGTGCAGATATCTCAAAAAAAGCAAAAGCAGGGACCGGTACCCGCACAATCTCCGGTCTATACATGTAAGAAGCAAAATAAGAAGTAGAAAGTCCAGCCTGTCATTCCTTCTTCCCGCCACCCTTGGAGCCTTTGCTTGGCCTAATAGTTAATTTCGAAATCCGATGTGGGCGGGACGGAGAAGGAGGAGTGGTTGGGTCTTCTTCTGTTTTGTCTTCCCCTGTCGAAGCACTTCTCTTCTTCTTCCTTATGGCACGCTTCCCCTTCCTCTTTGAAGAAGATTCGCTCCCCGGAGTAGCAAGCAATGTTGAAAGCTTCGTGTCATCATCTAGAGACCACTCCGGGGTCTTCTCGATGTTTTCAAGATCCTCCGCCTTCTGCTCCTGCGAAACAGCCAGATCATCCAGGCCTTGAAGAGCTTTGATTTTCTCTGCCTGTGATCCCGGTTGGGAAGCAGAAGGAGGAGTAATCTGTGAAGATGGAGGAACGGCAACTGAAGGAGTGGAAACTTGTGCAATTTTTGGTGCCTCCGCTGTAGAAGGAAAGAAGTTAAAATCGGTATTCTCCGAGAAAAGAGAAGGTATTGATTCACCAAAGTTTAAGTAATAGGTAAAACGGTCGTCAAACTCGGTTAAATCAATTGAATGATTCACTGGATCTAGATCGACACCAAAATTACCTGGAGAAGTCGGTTTTGACAAGTCAATTTCAAATTTATCAGCCTCAGTGTCTTCTTGGCTCTGCTCCTCAATACGAGTAAGGGGAGATTCGGTTGTGACGGGCTTGGCCTCCATGGTTTTTGCAGGAGAAGAAAAGTGAGAGCTGGAACCAACAATATCGACGTCAGTTGAAGTCGAAGTGTGGACAGGGGCAGTCAAAGATATTCTCTTCTCTAGATGTTCTTCTGCCAATATTCCAGCTCTGGCTTCAGCAAGTTGCTTTTTTCCCTTGGCAAGAGCAGCACGAGCTTCTTCGTCAAGGTAGCGTACCTCGAGTTCCGCCTCATCATAGTCGGCCCTGCCAAGCATGTCAACTGCTACTTCCCATACTTCGGCCAGGGTAACCTCATAGTCAGGACCCAGAAAAGAGAGGCTCCCATGACCGAGAACGCTATGCAGATAAAAGTCAAATAAGGTGGAGCTGATGTTAGCTTTTGTTGTCTCATGTGATTGCTCGGCCGCCTCTTTTTCGGCGACAGCTGCAGCTCGACCAGCAACGGCCTCATCACACTCTTTCTCAGCGTTAGCAAGTTGAGACTTCAGTAATTCAATCTCCACGTTCTGGGAAGTAACTTTGTCCCGTAATTCAGCATTTTCTATGCGATATTTCTCAACAATGTGATGTTCGGCGGCAAGCTTCATTTCGACATCTCTTTGTGCAGCATGTGCATCCCGCACTTGCTTCTGAAAGACTTCTTCTTTTTGAGTATGTGATGCAGAAGAAGAGGCGAGATTTTCCTTAAGCTGCTTGACTTCAGATTCAAGCCTTGCATTGTCATCCGCGATATTCGACATCTCCGTGTCATGCTGCTTGCACCATTTATCCCATTCAGCTTTATCATTCTCCAGAGTCAGCATGTTTTCAAGATTCATATGGTTGACTCTCTAGAGTTCATCAACAAGTTTCTGCCATTGCGACATCCTCTCAATGTTAAGCCTAACTGCATCAAGACTTTTAAGCATGTCTTGCTTATCGATTGGGACCAAATCCAGGTCAAAACGCACTCCTTTTAAGCACCAGTTCGGAAACCGGCTTTGAAGTGTTGGAGGGCCGCCTTTAACCTGATATTGGGGCCTGCTGATGATCGTTTGGATATCGGTTTTCTTTAAAGGAGGAGAGCCGGCCGTAGTATCAGAAGGGATAGGAGCATTAGTTTTCTTAGAAATTACAGACGCGTCACTTGGCTTGGACCGTTTGCTCGATTCGTCAGTAATATGAGTCTTCCCCTTGTCATCATAAGACTTTCGCTTATGAGGATCGTAACTTCTGTAAGAAGGATCATATCGATCAGCGTCTCTTCTTCTCTACCGCTACTCATAATCCCATTTTTCTTGAGCCTTCCTTTGAGCCCTTTCCTCATCTGTCTCTCTCTGGTCACCAAGATATCTCCTAAAGTCATAAGATCCACGACCTCCATGGCGCTGAAATGAGTCATAGTATGAGCCAGTACGCCCCATCGGAGAATCTGAAAACCGAAAAAGAAGTAAAGTTTAGAAATTTCCAGAAAAAGAGGATAAATGCTTATAAGTGCTGAAAAATCCTAAGTGTGTGCGGCGTGCGAACTACGTGCGTCAAACTACAAACCATGCTTTAGTGCGGGAATGGAGACGACAGGTGTAGAAGGCGTCGAAGTTTGTTTCAAAGAGGAAGTTGCTTCAACGACAGGAGAGTTCGCTTTTGGAATATTATCCTTGAAAAGCTCTTGAGAAGTTATCATTATGTCACTCAAGTCATCAAAGGTGTCATCATTATGATGCTCAGCAGAATTCTCCTTTTCAACTTCCACATCGGCTGATTTTTCAGAAATTCGAGGATTTTCTTCCTCTTCAATAATTGGAGCAAGCGCCGGTTTGTTGGACGTTCCTGCAACGCCAATAGAAGTAGAACACTTTACTAATGTAGTGTCTACAGTTGGCTCCTTTGAAGCCATCTCTTCCGTTGAAGCTGGGGCATCTGATGTCTGTGCTGGAAGATTAGAAACTTCACGAGGCTGGGTAAAGTGAGAAGAGTGTAAAAGACCGAATTGATGTAAAAATTCGTCTGTCAATAGAAACTGGATACTCCTTTCCTCAACCGGCACCGCCATAAGCCTCTCAAAAGTCACCTTGTGACCGGGATCTCTAGAAGGAGGAGGAAGTGCTGGAAAGAAAAAATGCAAAGTTAGCACTTGATAACTCGGAATTCGGTAAGTTTGAAAGAACATGAAAAATAGAGGCAAGTGATCTTACTTCCTACTCTCTATATAGCGTAAAATCCCGGGGGACAGCGAACATAGAAAAACTGGCTTAGGAAACTATGAACACTCTCAGGGAGACCGGTGATCAACTTACGATTTCTAGCACTCCTCACGACTGTGATAGAAGGATGATCTTTGTTTTTAGCGAAAGTGCACAGATAGCGAATTTCTGCAAAACTGGGAAAACGGTCCAGCGTTCTCCTAAAAAGCACGCACAGTCCCAGCAGGATGGAGTAGCCGTTGGGGTGTAGTTGAAAAGGGGAAATAGATAGTCGGAGGAGAAGTTCTCGAAGACAGTCGTTAAATGGGGGGATAGCCCCACTCAAACACATTTGGCGGTTAACTGCGACAAAGCCATGGGGCGGCCTATCAGCAGTATCATTTATTCCAAGGAACAAAGCGTCAGCTTCGGCAATGCCAAACTGGATCCATAATTGACAAAATACTTTATGGCTCAGAGTGGTAGGAGTCCTTTCTGGAGGATCATTCAGCGGGACAACAACTGGAAATGTCTCTTCAACTTGCTCTATTTCTTCTTGTGGAGAAGACATTCTACACAATCAACTGGATGTTCAAATGTGAAGGTGCACGTTTCTTAAAAAGTGTGAAGTGTTGTGCAAAACTAATGAAAGTAAAAGGCAAGCATAACTGGAATTAAACTAGTTGACAATCAATCGATTACAAAATTTCAGAACCTATTAATGTTCAAGTGCAGTGTTAATGCAAACAAATCAGTTTCAGTTGACTATTACGATTTTGTTTTAATACTTCACTTGAATTGGTTATTGTACAGCATTTCATTCATATTCATTCAATTTAACTTTTTCTTAATCAACTAATCTATCATTCGATGTGGGCAGTCAGTGACAGTATATTCGACCCAGTATTTTGTAAATGTTGTATTAAGCAGGATTGTTAGCTTGTAAATTGAAGCAATCTGTAAAAAGAAATACATGCAACACAGTTCATAGTTCAACAGTTCGAAGTCCAGGCAAAGTTTAAAAGTCAAGTGCTAAGTCACCGAAGACTCAAGTACTAACTCGGTGACGACTTAAGAAAGATTTCCTATGGGTTAAGTTAAGTCGTTGGTCCTCTAGTTCTTTGGGTCATCAGCCATAACACTTATAGAGCTATGAAGCTTCAGTTCGAGAACATATGTGCTAACTCGTCCACGACTTAAAGGTTATGGGACAAGCTAGGGTAAGTCGTTTATACTACAAGTCATTGGCATATCAGGCCAGCAGTCCCTGATTCTTAAGTCGGAGAAAGAAGAAAAGGCCCCAATTCAAGGCAACAAGAAATCCTCCAAGTCCTAACTCAGAAACGACTCAAAGCGTAGGTCGCTCGAAACTGTTAAGTCGGTTCCGACTTAAACCATGGAAGTCACTGAATCACACGGAATCACTAAGTCATGACCGGGCCAGTACCTCGACAATTTTCCTCCCTAACTCTTAACCCGTCAACCCAATAGCCTCACTGCCAATGGCGATCCTCATTCCATCACACCGTACGATCACCGAAAAAGCCAATTCGAATCGCCTCAGATTTGCTGCGAATCTGATGTACTGTTATCCTATCACAACTACAACATGGTCGATGGCAATTGCAGGACAATCGAAGGGTTATTCATGGTGAATCGCGGCGCCTAAAAACAAGTGGGAATCGAAAATTGGGAGGTTATCAATTCGACAATGGACATGGGTGAACGAAGATCGGATCGACTTACGGAGTATAACAGGAGGATGATCGGCGATTGGATGGTTGGAATTTATCTCTGGGAGCTCTAAATTGCGTCAATGGCTGATTCGAGAAGAACGATAAGTGAGAGAGAGGGAGGATGTCTTAACTATTTATACACTGGAAGGCGAGTCGACTTGTACGGTGTACGACTTAAAGCATATGTTAAGTCGTTTCCGACCTAACCAACGAGAGTTAAGAGAATCGAAGCATACGACCTATGGTTTAGGCATATACTTCGAGGGGCAAATGTTAATCCTCTTTCGTTCGCGACCTAAGACTTACGACATAACGACTTAAAAACGATTCCGGCTCAACAGGTCCGACCTAACAGGCTACGACCTAAGGAAGCTTACCGACTTAACAAATTGCGAGTTAACAAGGGCTTCCGACTCAAGAAGTTTAACAACCTGTGGGAACTTACGACCTACCGAGTTAAGAAAGTTCCGACCTAAAAACGTACGAGTTAAAGTGTGCCGACTTAACCGGTCCAACTTAAAGCAGCATACGACCTAAGCTACAGGTCCGACCTAACAGCGTACGACTTAAGATAATCTATCACTTGAGAGCTAACACCGACTTAAGTAGGTTGCCGACCTAAGGAATGCTCCGAGTCAAGGAATGCTCCGACCTAACAGTTTATGAGTCAAAATGGTCCGACTCAAAAAGCCTACGACTTAAGGCTATTGCCAACTTGATGACTTAAGGGACCTAAGACCTACAACTTACGTTAAGTCACTGCCGACCTAGGACTTCAGTTGAATAGCTCGTATTCAGGAATAACTAAAAGGCAAGAACTCCTATCTCGTCGCCGACCTAAGACCTACAGCTTGCTATAAGTCGGCTCCGACCTAGGACTTGGCGAACAGAATCTCACCCAGAACCAATCCTATAAATAGGGCTCCAACTCCAACGAGAGGGGGACTTTTGGCCATTCATTTCTTCAAGCGCCGTTACTCTGTCGAACTCTCCACTCATTCAACAATCAAAGATCTTCAAACATTCGAGACGCTACAACAAGCTTCGAGAGGAATTCATTACATCCAACACGGATTCATCGAGTTTCATCGTCGAAGATTGAGCTAGTAGTCAAGATTGTTTCTTGTGATCAAATTGTATTGTTTTCATAAGAGATTTGTATCGATTTGTAACCGGATTCAGTAATAAAGAGATTCAAAGTGGACGTAGGCTTAATCTCAAGCCAAACCACTATAAACTGCTGTCTTTTACTGCTTTCTCTGCTATTTTCCTGCTTAAATTCTGTTCCCGTCACGCGGGTGGTGCTTTCACAACTCAACCACACACACCGGATGTTAGCGTTCACTTTTTAGCGTTAACACCTATGATCATCCTCTTGTATTGATCCTCTCCTGAATCGGTATAAAGAGTGGACAAGCAATTTTTCATATTGAAACGATTCGTCCATTTTTATCTATGGTCTTTGGTGGATTCGAAGCTAAGTTTGTTCGAATCGATGGCTTTCGAATCGATGGCCCTAGGGGACTCGTGCTTCGAATCGATAAGACTTTCAATCCAGCCCTTGCTCGGTGGTTTCTTCGAATCGATGTTGTCTCGCATCGATGTTGCTGGGATGGATTCAAAATGGTCGTTCGAATCGATAGGTTTTGAATCACTACATGCTATTGGTCGTGAAGTTTGTACTTTGAATCGATGGGACGTAATTACTCCAATTTAGCTTTTGTTTGAAATCTTCGAATCGATGTAGCTTCGCATCGATGAGGCTTTGTAATGATGCAGCCTTGATGGATTCGAAGTTTTTGAGGGATTCGAATGCAATGGGTTCGAACGTGATGGATTCGAATGGATCAGCGCGTGACCGGTTGGAGTTGGTTGTTTTTACCGGGAGACGAATCGTCCCGTTTCCCTCGTGAGATCCATATAAATATGCGAGGCCAGTGTCACTTTCATTTTTTACTTTTTACTGTTGCTATAGCCTCTTCTTCGAATCGATCTCTCCAAGGCCAAGGCGAAAGTGCTTTCTTCAAATCGATCGAACCCCTTCACGCTTTTGTTCGTAATAAAATCAGGTAATCAAGGGATCGATTCGAGATGAGAAAGAAAGATAGAACTTAGAATTTTTTGGCATCGATCCAGTCTTTCCTTCTGAAAATATCGAGGAGTGATGAAATCTGAACGAGGCGGGTCGACTCGATGGAACTGAGGAACGAAACCATTCGAGTCATATCGGTCAGAGTGTCGTCTTTCACTGCTTCGCATCGATCCAGGGATGAGTCATTCGAATCGATTTTGAACGCATAGCTTTGAATCGATGGTTTCAAGAGAAGAAAGGAAAGAAGGCTCGTGGCGATCGATTCGAAGTAGCGATACTCCGATCGATTCGAAGGATCTCAGCATTGATCGATTCGAAGTTATGCAAAGATCATGGATTCGAAGTGTTCCTCTATCCTAAAGATACATTGAGTCGAATCATATGGATTCGAAGCACCCGGAATCGAACTTCATCGATTCGACCCGCATCGATTCGTGCCGATGGATTCGAACGTCCTCGTCCTATGAGACCATCACTTTTTGACTTGCTCCATCATCTGAACTACGACCAGTTTCAAGTTATTATTTGATGAACTTAATGAACTTTAGCATACATGACTCCGACGAGCTTCGGCCTTGCATAATCGAACTTGACTGAAAGATTAAACTTGAATTTCCTTTGAAGCTTGTCGATGGAACTA
Source organism: Allium fistulosum (assembly GCA_030737815.1). NCBI lineage: Eukaryota > Viridiplantae > Streptophyta > Magnoliopsida > Asparagales > Amaryllidaceae > Allium > Allium fistulosum. The sequence continues at coordinate 411,371,608 of CM060907.1, read as the reverse complement.
TGACTTAACTAATAATACGACTGATTTATACTTGAAGTGGTCAGTAGTGTCTGGATGGTGTAGAAGTGACGGTCAGCGATGACGGTCATCTTCGTTCTCAAATCCCCAAGTTTTTTGTCGTACGAACAACTTGCTTTAATCTGTAGAATCTGCTTAAGTAACGCACAGCACTCGTACCGCACGACACATTCATACACACTACACTGGGGCATGCACGGGCTGTTTATGAGCTTAACGTTGCTTTCTGATGAGTTAGTTATTTATGGAATCTTCGAGCTCCCAACAACAAGAGGTACAGAGTTTGACTCCTCCGGCGCTTGAGATTCCCGATATTCCTGCCGACGTAATCGATCCGGCTCCAGATGAACTGCCGGAGGCTATATTTATCGAGGACCCCGTTGACTCTGTCTAATCTAACATCTCCGAATCCTTATTGGGCCGAATTTGCTCGAAACATAACATATCTCTGGACGATGTGTTATTACCCAGTGCCGATGATAGACCGCACAATCCGCCTGATGGATATACAGCTTTCTACCGCCATGCTTGCGCGGCCGGAACTCTCCCTCCTTTCAATCAGTATATCAGAGGGATGCTATCATATTTAGGAATCGCTCCTTCGCAACTTCATCCCAACGGATAGGCATTGCTGAACAGTGCCTTTGTCATATTTATGGATTGTCTCTTTCGCCCGCCAAGGCCAACCGAGATTAGACATATATTTAATTTCAAGAGTAGGGACGATAGCCCATCTTTTACATTTCTGGAGGCAGTTAGAAATTGCCAAGTTGTTATTGGAGCCTGGACCCGACTGAGTTATTTCAAGAACGAATGGTTCTATGTTCGGTGCCCTCCGGCTTTCGCTAGGCGATGGTTGTCTAGACGTAAGCGCCTTAACCTGTTTTCTTGACCAATAGCTCTTTGGTATTAAAATTGACATTTCATTTCCTTTACAGCCATTATCTCCAGACCCGATGGCGGGTATTTCAGGGGCATAGTCCGAAGTCTTCAAGAATTTCCGAGCGAGCTGAGACATATCGACTCGGTGCTGAATGACTATAACTTAAGAACTCTTGGTTTGATTGAAATCAATCAAAGTATAGTTATCGAAGGGTTGGCAAAGCCCGCCTTCAAGAAGGAAAACAAGAAGAAAACTAAGAAGAAAACGGTGAAGAAACCGCTCAGAATCACCATAACCGAAGCGAGTGATGAAGAAAGAACCCATACAGATTCGGAGCCGATGGCTGATCTCTCGGGAAACTTTGAAGAGTCGGGAGAGAGACGGAAAGGCAAGGCCGCCGTTTCCAAAAAACTTAAGTCTAAGGGGTGGAAATCTATAGATGTGTCTCCTCCCACTTCCGGAGTCATGATTTCTGAGGCCGCCCCTTCTCATTCGAGAGATTCTTTCAAAGGGCTTGACGACATTCCCATCCTAGATTATATATCGATTTCTCATAATCCTGGGTTGGAGGAATTTCAAGATGTCCTAAACATGAACGAGCCCTTTCCTTTAAGTGCGGTCAACACTTCCGGTCGGTTTGGGGGTTTACACATTTACACACACTTCCACAGCACTTCATGACTTTTTGCATAGTAAACATTGCTTTATTGGATTCTAACCCGTAATTTTCTTTTATCGCAGGTGAAATGTCAGGCAGAGGATCTACTTTAGACAGGCTTCGGAACGTGCGTCATTCGTCTTCTTATTATGAGTCCCGTCGGCGGGAATCTGATAGGGATTACAGGCATGGTTATTCTAGCCAGGAGCGCTATGATAGAGATAGAGATTATTCGCGTGGCCGCTCTGGCCATGATTATTCTGACAGAGATCGGGGATACCAGCACCGATCCCGATCTCGCTCTCCTCCACCTCCTAGGGCCCCAGTTGATCTTCTCGGGCCTTCTCAGCAGCAACAGCTGCCTTCTCAATCATCACGGCCCGATACTCAGCGGCCGAGAGTGGAACCAACCGCAGCCGCTATAGTAGAACAGGCTCCGGCTGAATTGACCAGTGAAGGAGCCGCCAAACTCGCCCAAATGAAAAATGACTTCCCTGAAATTTGCATGGATGGCTATGTCTTCCCTCCCAATCTTAAAAGAATTCCTTCGGACGCTGAGAACGTCGCTCATAGTTATATCCGCGACTTCTACGCTCAGTATAAGGAGTGGTACAAGGCAGCCGTGAAGGCTTCTAGAGTAGCTTTTGACCGGGCGAAGATTATTGCTGAGCGTGATGCTGACATTGTTAAACAGAAACGCATTATTCAGGTTCTTCAATCCTAAATGGAGACGTCCCGGAAGTCAGAGCTTGAGGCACTTCAGAAACATGAGGATGCCGTAGCCAAATTGGCGAGGATGCAATAGGAACATTGCGCCACGGTAGAAGAGATGGGCCACCGCAACACCACCATTGCAGTTGAGCGAGACTTAGCCGTTAAAGAGCTGAACGAGCTCAAGGCCAAATTTGCTGAAATGGTGAAGGAGAAGGACGATGCAAACGCCACTGCACAAGAGGCTTGCGACCAAGCAGTATCTCTCAGGGCCGAACTTGCTGCGGTGGCGGTCAAGACTATGTCTGCGGAAGTAGAAATCCAAGAAAAGATTTTGGAGGAGAGGTCCAGGCTGGATGCTGAGTTTGACGATCTCTTGGTCACGTACAACGCAAATGTCCTAGAGCACAGAAATATAGCGTGGCTGGGAGACGACTCCATGATTCTATACAACGCCTGGACCCGGCTGGTGGACGAGAAGAGAGCAGCGCATCCAGATGAAACACTCGATGACTTTGAGCTGGAGATGCGTCTACTCACCGAGGAGGAGAGGAAAGTCCTTCATGAGGCGATGATCTCGGTGGTGAAAGAAAAGCTTGGTGTTCAATTTCTAGAGACAGGCGAAGGTTCGGGGATCGCGCATCACGAGGCAAATGTTGAAGCTGTAATTCCAACACTGCCTGAAACCACTGGTGCGGTAGATCCCCAGTCCGTTCCTGCATATAACCCCGACCAGCCGCTATTATCTTCCGCCGATGCTTCTGCCCATGTTCCGGTCCAGACTAAGGAAGGTATTTGAATGCTTCCCGCATTTTAGTTGTGAAGAACCTTAAGCAACGCACTTGGCTAACAATCTTCGTTTTGTCGCATTTCAGTGACTGAAGTCGTCGTTTCTGCGCCTCTTGCACTATCAGTTCCACATCAAACGCAAGGGGCTGTTGTTACTGAATCCATCACGACTTCTACTTTGGTTGGCGAAGAGGGATATGCAAACATGTTTTCTTTCAGCGCTCAAATGATCGAGGAGCTTCTTAATGAACCCATCGATCCCTCCGTCAACCCGTCCGATGCTATGAGTGGGGCTGCTCCGGCCGTTAGTTCATCTGTGCCAGCTACTGGCACATCCGATGCGGCCCAAGCATCCCGTGAGGACGAAATTATTGCCGAGATTGATGCCGAGATGGCAGCAGGGAATGCTGGTATGAATCAGCCCGGGCCTGCCCCATTAATGGTGATTTCACCGGGCGGTACTGTAGTGATCGAAGCTGCTCCTGTCCCACTTCCTGCTACTACTCCTATGCCTCCAGCTCGACCTCCCAGAAGAATCTCCGTCGCCTCAAGCTCTGAGGAAGACGTTTATATTATGTCGCTGCCGGAGGACAAGCCTGAAAAGAGTAAATGGTTTAGGGGAAAATCGGGCAGCGGATCTGGTGGAGCTACACCGAAGAAGAAAATACGGAAGAAGAAAGATTGAACTCTTTCTTTAACTTTCTGTTGTGCGGGGTAGTATTTTGTTGATTTTTCTATAGCCGTGTATAGATGTGGATTCGGCTCCCACTAGCAGAAATTTTTTGAAACACTTTGTAATCAGATTCTTTTTGTTGATAGTGGAAATGAAAATTTATTCCCTTTTGTCTTCAACTTGTTATGTGTTATGGTTCTGCCCCCAGTATCAGGGATAAGCGTGGAGTTGACGTATGTTTATACTCTGTCTCGCGCTCTGGGAGTACTGAGTTAAGTAAACGTTTATACTTCGCCTCGCACTCTGGGAGTACGGAGTTAGGAAAATGTTTATACTCCGCCTCGCACTCTGGGAGTACGGAGTTAGGAAAATGTTTATACTCCACCTCGCACTCTGGGAGTACGGAGTTAGGAAAATGTTTATACTCCGCCTCGCACTCTGGGAGTACGGAGTTAAGTAAATGTTTATACTCTGCCTCGCACTCTGGGAGTACGGAGTTAGGAAAATGTTTATACTCCGCCTCGCACTCTGGGAGTACGGAGTTAAGTGAAGGGTTGTCGTGTATCAACCCGTTTCTGGCCTGATGTGATGGCTTTCCCCCGAGCTCGGGTTTCATTTAGCGAGTGGTTGATTGCTTCATAGCCACTCCCTACTTGAATAAATTCCACTGTGTGATGGAATTTAGCTCTTCGTGCATCGTGATGTTGTACATTGTATTTAATGAATCACAGCTCTGGCTCGAAGAGATGGCATTTTATTGCTGAAATAAAAAAATATGGCAAAGTTAGTTTCCTTATTACAAATTCTAATTTCGAAATGAAAAAGTAAATTGCTGAATGAAAAACATAATGAAATAAATAAAGCCTGTCATATCTAGTAGCGACGGAGACTCTCGCTGTTCCAGGCCCTTGGTAAAACTAGACCGTCCACGGTTGATAGTTTGAATGTGCCATCTCCAAGTCTTTGTGTAATCACGTACGGTCCTTCCCAATTTGGTTTCATGTGTGAAGGAACCGGATAGATTCTCTTGAGGACAAGATCACCGAGTTCAAAGGTTCGGGGTCGAACTTTGGTATTATACAACCGGGCGACTCGACTTCGGTATGCGGCCGCTCTCAAATCAGCTTCTTCTCGTTTCTCGTCTAACAGATCCAAAGATTCAGCGATTAATATAGCATTTGTTTTTGGATCGTAATAAGTTATGCGGTGAGAAAATACTTCTGTCTCGACTGGAATAACGGCCTTCGAGCCATAAGATAAGGAAAATGGGGTGTGTCCAGTTGCGGTCTTGTGAGTTGTTCGATAAGCCCATAATGCCATAGGAATTTCATCAACCCATTTGCCCCCAGCCTTTTCCAGTCGTTTCTTCAAGATGGATTTTATAACTTTGTTAACAGCTTCGACCTGACCGTTTGCTTGTGGATGCGCGACTGCTGAGAACTTTTTATGAATATGAAACCGTTGATAGAAATTCTTGAACTCCTAACTCTCGAATTGGGTCCCATTATCGGTGATGATGGTATGCGGGAGTCCAAATCGACAGATGATATTGTGAACAACAAAGTTTATTACTTTCTTCGTCGTAATCGTTGTGAGGGCTTCGGCCTCGGCCCATTTCGTGAAGTAGTCAACAGCGACGATGGCGTACTTCGCACCACCTTTTGCCAGAGGTAAAGCGCCGATGATATCGATACCCCACATAGCGAACGGCCAGGGACTGACCATTTGTGTTATCTCGGTAGGTGGGGCTCTTGGAATTTGAGCGTGTTTCTGGCACTTGTCGCACTTTCTGGCATAGTTGGCTGCATCTCGGTTCACTGTCGGCCAGTAATATCCATATCGGAGTATTTTCTTAGCAAGCGCTTGTCTCCCGGTGTGATCGCCACATTCTCCTTCGTGGTCGTCATGTAACACTCGTTTGACTTCGTCGTGAGCGATACACCGGAGGAGGGAAACAGAATAACCTTTTCTATACATGACTCCATCATGAATGATGAACCATGAAGCTTTTCGTAGAATTTGCCTTTTCTTATTTCGATGCTCAGGCAATATTCCATTCTCAATGTAATTTCGATACGGAGTCATCCACGATTCTCTGCTGGGAGAGGTTTCTAACACATCATTCGTTTTGATTTGATCGATGCTTGGGGAGGACAAAGTTTCGACCGGGACAAGTCCCATTTGCTGTGCTTCTCCTGTACTGGCCAACTTTGCCAAGGAGTCGGCCTTTTGATTGTGATCTCGAGGTATATAGTAAATGGCGTAATAATCAAATTGATCCAGTATTTCTAGAACTTGAACCAAGTAAGCAGCTAATCTTCGGTCTCTTGCTTGATACTCTCCCCGTACTTGACACACAACCAACTGTGAATCACAATAAATTTCCACAGCGATAATTCTCAAATCTCTGGCAAGTTTTAATCCAGTCAATAGGGCTTCATATTCCGCTTCATTGTTGGTTGCGGGAAAATCAAACTTCAAAGCATAACATATGGATCGTCCTTCAGGGGTTTCAAGTACAACACCAGCACCTGAACACCGATCGTTTGATGCACCATCTGTATAAAGTTTCCAGACATATTCAGGGGATTCGCTGGTTTCGGTTAAGTCGTCCGGAACAGTAAATTCAGCTATGAAGTCAGCTAGGACTTGCCCTTGAATGGCTTTTCGCGGAGCATAAGTAATGTCAAATTGACTTAGTTCGATATTCCACTTGAGTAACCTACCAGACGTCTCAGGCCGCGTGAGGACCTGTAGTAACGGCTGATCGGCATACACAATAAGCGGATGAGCTTGGAAATAAGGACGAAGTTTTCTTGAGGCAATGACCAGGCAATAAGCCAGTTTCTCCAACCTGGGGTAATTTCTTTCAGCTCCGGTCAATCGTTTACTAACATAATAGACCGGTTTCTGCACTCGATCTTCTTCTCGGACCAGAGCAGCACTGATCGCATGCTCTGATACTGCCAGATAAAGGTATAATTGTTCATGATCAACCGGTTTTGACAAGATCGGTGGTGTAGAGAGATGTTGAACCAGCGATCGGAATGCGCCTTCACACTCCATGGTCCATTCAAAGTTTCGTTTTTCCGGATTAGATCAAAGAAAGGAATGCATTTATCAATGGATTTTGAAATGAACCTGCTTAACGCTGCTACCTTCCCGTTGAGACTCTGGACTTGTTTTATGGTTCTCGGAGTTTGCAAATTCCTTATTGCCCAAATCTTTTCGGGATTCGCCTCTATTCCACGAGCGTTGACGATGAAACCAAGGAACTTTCCGGATGCAACGCCGAAGTGGCACTTCAATGGGTTGAGCTTCATTCCGTATTCTCGTAAGATGCGGAACATTGAATTTAAATCTCTAACGTGATCTGTGGAAAATCGGGACTTTACTAACATGTCATCCACATAAACTTCCATGGTCTTCCCGATCTGGTCAGCGAACATTCGATTAACCAAACGTTGGTAAGTTGCTCCGGCATTCTTTAAACCAAAAGGCATGACTCTGTAACAGTAGAGTCCCAGATCGGTGACGAAACTGGTATGTTCTTGATCGGGCAAATGCATAGGTATTTGATTATAACCGGAATAAGCATCCATAAAAGATAACAATTCATGGCCTGCCATCGAGTCTACGAGTTGGTCAATTCGAGGAAGTGGAAAACTATCTTTTGGACAAGCTTCGTTTAAGTCGGAGTAGTCGACACAAGTTCTCGATTTCCCATTCGGTTTTCGAACCGACATCGGATTTGACACCCACTCCGAGTATAGAGCATCTCGGATGAACCCATTTGATTGCAACTTGTCCATCTCTTCTTTAAGGGCGGCAGATCTCTCCGGATCCATACCACGCCTTTTTTGCTTGACCGGAGCATGTCGCGGATCAATATTCAAGGAGTGACTTGCAATGTTTGGTGAGATTCCGCACATATCAGAGTGCGTCCAGGCGAAAACATCGAGATTCGGTTGGAGAAATTCAACCAATTCATGTTGTATCTGTTTTCCCAGTTGAGATCCAAATTTTAGTACTTTTGAGTCGTCATCCTCACTGATCGGGACGTCCACAGTCAGTTCGGCTGGAGACGCTTGAGTCTCTTTAACTTCATCTTTATCTTCGTTATCTCTAGGGTCAAGATCCTTAAGGAATTGGTAGTGGTGCCCGGGTCGGGGCCCAGGCGCTAGTTGTCAATTATCAGTAAAACGGACGCAGAGAGATTCCTCTACGCCCTTTCCTTTCTCCTTTCTCTGCGCCTCACGCAGTTCAGCAACGTAACAGGCTCTTCCTGCTGCCTGGTCTCCTTGATTGACTCCAATCCCATGGTCAGTTGGGAACTTCAAAGTCAAACACCACGGGGCAATGGCTGCCCTGAACTCAGCAAGGGCTGGTCGACCCAAGAATGCATTATACGGTGAAGCGATGTCTAGAACAACGAATTGCAGCAATCGGACTCTCCTGCGTTCTCCAACCTCTATCCACTATCCCAACGGGTATTGTAGCACTCCCATTGAAGCCGTGAACTCGAGATTGGCAGGGTTTCAAGTCTTTAGCTTCCATCTTCATTAAATCATAAGCTTGTTTGAATAAAATGTTTACAGAACTCCCACTGTCAACCAGGATCCTCTTCATCCAAGCAGGACCAACCTGGGCAGATATGACCAGTGGGTCGATTGTTGAAGCTTCGATTTTGTCAGCATCTCTGCTCCTAAATATGATGTCATCAGACATTATCTTTTGTTGTTTAGCCGGAGTTCCATCCTTACAATTACTGCAGCATTCGAAGCTCGCATGCCTGATAGAGCTAGCATACGACTCCATTTCCCTCCAGCTTCTGTCCGCTGGATGAGGACCACCACTAATGGTATTGATAACTAGCCTCCCGCCTGTATGAGTGGGTTCCTCTTGTCTTTCTTGGTCTTGCGCACGGTTTGGGTTCGATGGGCCCGCACCACCAGACTGCGGTGCCCGCACGAATTGATCTAACTTTCTCTCCCTGATCAACTTTTCTATAAGATCCTGCAAATGACGACAGTCATTAGTATTGTGGCAATAACTTTCGTGAAATCTACAAAACTTCCCGGTCTGAATTTGTCTTTCCGACGACCGTTTCGGAGCGGCTTTTTTATACTGTTCAGTGTTGCAAGTTTATAGGTATACATTCTCCAGCGATGTGTTTAATGGTGTATAATTTTCGAACATTGGAGCCCTACGCCGTGGGCCTGGATTCGGATCACTTTTCTTATTCTGACCATTGTTACCTCTTGGCTGAGTTTGCTTGTTCTGTATGTTCAACTGAACTTTTTCGGAATTGTCACCGGACCGTTTAACTGCTACATTGCTTTGTATTCCCTCACTTTCGGGCTTCGTATCGTCCTGCTTCCTAGACTGTTTCGCGTCCTCTTGCCGTAAGAATTGAGCGGCTTTGGAGTAGAAACGGTCCAACGATGCGGGTGGTTTTCCAGCTAACCAGTTTCCAAACTCAGAATCGGGATCGATTCCCTTTGTCAATGCCATTAAAATTGAGTTATCGTTGGGATTAGTAATCTCCACACATGCCGCATGGAATCTCTCCAAGTAACGCCTTAACGTTTCCCCACGAGCTTGGGTAACATTGGACAGGGTGTTAACATCTTTGGGTCTAGCGACATGCATGCGAAATTGGTCAACAAATTTCTTAGCCAATTGATCAAATGAAGAGATAGATCTAGGAGGTAACCTTGTAAACCACATTGTTGCAATTCCTCCCAGTGAGATGGGGAAACTTCGACATTTCACTGCATCGTCGGCCCTTGCGGCGCTCATTGACCATTCATATTTCAAAATGTGTTGATTGGGATCAGAATTTCCTTCGTACATAGGGAGAGTTGGCATTCTGAATCGCCGAGGAGGTTCAGCATACAGTATCTCGTCCGTGAAAGGAGTATGACTTCGAGAAATCCCCCAATCGTCGTTGGTAAGACCTTGGCTTTCACGGATCATCTGACGTATCATAGTCGAAATGTCGGGCATTGCTACATTTTGGGCCTGCTGAGCTAAGGTGTGGTCGGGTTCCACAGCGCGAGTTCGGACCGGGCGCTGTCGACGGTCCAAATTTCGCCTCCTTGGCTCAGCGTCTTCTGGGATGTATGGTTCAGGAGTACGCCCACATTGCTGATTATTTGGCTCTGAAAGATTTCGGGTATCAACCCTTGTTTCTGTTGTGGCAGCTGCGGCATGATTGTCCGTGGTATGCTGTGTAGTAGGGCCTCCTTGTGTTGAGGGCCCGGCCTGAAAGCTGGTCGACGGTCCTGCCCTCAACTGTCCAACAGTCAAGGCGGGTTGATATCCGGTCGTTTGTGCATGACTCCCGTCTAATCGAGGACGGGTAGATCTGTGATAATGGTCCAACGAGGTGGAACTTTCAATAGATGATCGGGAGATATCATCCCGTCTGGACCTTCTGCGACCTTGGCAGTTCAGTTGGTTTGTTAATTCAATATTAGCACGCAACTATTCGGCCAATTGTTGCCGACTTTGAGTCAGTTCTTGAATCAACATATGGAACTTCTGTCTGGTGACTGGTCCAGACGGATCTGAATGAGCAACGTTGTCTTTGTTGGATGGATGCTGTTGAGCAGGATTCTGTCCATCCCTACCTTCTTGTCCAGCAGCTGTAGAAGCGGTTCTTGTGCTAATCATTTTGAATGATGAATCCTTTTCCTAGACCTTATGCAAATCTGAATAGAATGGAAGGATTATGAATTAGAGATCTAGATCTTCCTCTTGGATTTATGCAATCCGGTATCGATGGTAGATCCAAGGAGCAGGAGAAAAAAGCAGGTTTGTTCTCAGTGAAAGCACCAAAGTGTTTGTACCAAAAATGGGCACAACACTCTTCGGAAGTTTTTGAAGAGATAAAAGTGAAGAAAGAAAATTAAAACTGAGGATTATCTAACAAAAACTCCAAATAACAGAAAGTAAATTGCAAAGACAAGCGATTTAGAGTGGTTCGGCGTTTCGCCTACGTCCACTATGAAGTTTTATGATTTTATTGCTCGATACTAGAGGATTACAATTGTTTATACTGTAGTACAATTGAATTTATATGCTAAGTCTCGATCTAAAGCAGCGGTGGTGTTCTGGAGTAAATCTGGCAGAATCTGGGCGCTCTTTAGTACTTAGAATTGTTCGACCCCTTTTCCGAATCACCAGGGGCTCTATTTATAGGTGTAGGAGGCTAATATTTCGCCTAAAATTCGGGAAGACCGCTTCTGGCACGTGAGGGGACCCACATGGCCGAAATCTGGAGATCCGGGCCCACTTTGGGATCGATTCGACCCTTGGGTCGAATCGATCAGTAAATCATCCAATCGGGCTGAAATTTGGTGTGAACATCCTTTACCATGTGCTCAAGCTTCTGTGAAAATTTCATGGCATTTGGATTTGTGGAACTCGAGTTATGATCGATTCAAGTTGAAGATTTTCGTGCTCTTCGTCCTATGGATTCGTTCGAATCGATATGGTTCGAATCCATAGGTTCGAATACATGCTTCTGCACGTGAAGACGGTGACGTGGCGCGCATTTCTCGCATCGAGCTGCTTTTTACTCCGGGTTGACAGGGTCGAATCCATGGCTTCGGTTGCTTTGACTTAATGGATTCGAGGCAGTGGATTCGAAGACGTGTTTGTTCGAATCGATCTAGGTATAACACGGTTGATCGATTCGAAGCTGGACGTGAAGCATGGTTTCGAAGTAACTTATGTGATGGAGTCGAAGTGCATTGATTGCATGGATTCGAAGTGGATGAAAGCCTGAAGGGTCCGAAGCGTTGGATTCGAACGTAGCCCGTTTTGATGGATTCGAAGCAGGGAGAACCCGATGGTTTCGAATCGACTGAGACCTCATCGATTCGAAGTAGATCATGTGAGCTTGACGTGTTGGATTCGAACGGAACTTGCTCTGATGGATACGAAGACGATGGAGTCGATCTTAATGAATTCGAATGGATTCTGCTCTGATGGATTCGAACGGCATTCCTACCTCATCGATTCGAACATAGGGCCCTTTTATGGATTCGAATACAAGGCTGTCTCCTCCATTTTCCGTTGGTGACATCTTGAGTGTACGAACTCGGATTGACCCGAAATTTGGAACATTGGTTCTTAGGACTCTACTTGACGTGTCTTATCAATTGTAGCCCAATCCGGACTCGGGAAAAATTCATCGATGTCTGGAGTCAGTGGTCACCTAATGTTGAGGATGCATAACCCATATTCTAGTTAATTCCTTGATATCTCGGCCTTGCCAAAAGGCAGGATAACAGCGCTCAATTCGGCATTGCTGAAGTTGATGCCATTCTCCCTGTGAAAAGTAACACTGCTGACGTAGCGCCTCCTGGCTTTGTAGCGGTCAATCGACAAATGTGCCTGAGCGGGGCCATCCCCCCTTTCAACAACTTTTTCCAGCATCTTCTTCGTCAACTGGCCATCTCTCCATTCCAGTTACACCCTAATGGTTATGCCATTCTAATGGGGTTGTGTGTGCTATTAGGGAGAACTCTTGACCGACTTCCGAGTTTTGACGAGATCTGCTACTTATGTTCTTTTACCAGAACTAAAGATCATCCTTCGATCACTGTTGTGAGAAGCGCCAGAAATCGTAAATTGATCATCAGCCTCCCCGACAGTGCCCATGGGTTTTTAACTCAGTACTTTTACGTTCGATGTCCCCCGGGGTTTTATGCTGTATGGAGGGAAGGAAGTAAGATTATCTATCTTTACCTCTTCTATTCTCTGAGTTTTGTGAAGTCCAAATCACCAAGTGTTAATTTCGCTTTCTCATTTCAGCGCTCCCCCCTCCGTCTAGGGATCTCAGCCACAAGCAAACTCTAGAGAGGCTCATGGCTGTACCAGCTAAAGAGCGGGATGCGAAATTTTTGTTGAAAGATGAATTTCTTCACCAGTTTGGACTTCTTCACCCTTCTCGCTCCACTCAGCCTCACGAAGTTCCCAACTCTCCTACGGAGGCACCAAATGCCCCAATTTCTGTTGAGGAACCCACGCCGAAGGAGCCTGCTACTGAAACTTCATTGTAAAGTGCCCCACGCTTACCGATGTTGCGGGACCGTCTAGCAAACCGGTACTTGCTCCAATTATTGAAGAGGAAGAAAATCCTCGAATTTCTGAAAAGTCGGCCGATGTGGAAGTTGAAAAGGAGAGTTCCGCTGGGCGTCACTGTGATGACACTTTCGATAACTTGAGCGATATAATGATAACTTCTCAAGAGCTTTTAAAAGACGACATTCAAAAAGCGATTTCTCCTGTTGTTGAAGCGACTTCTTCTCTACAACAAATTACAACACCTCCTATACCCGCTGTCTCCATTCCAACACCACAGAGTGGTTTATAGTCTGATGCGCATAGTTTACACACCACACACACTTAGGATGCTTATCACTTATACGCACTTAGCTTCTTCATTTTGAAGATTTCTAAGACTTGTCTTTTCTTCAATTTTAGGTTCTCCGATGGGGCGTAGTGGTTCATATTATGATGAATTCCAACGCTATGGGGGGCGCAACACTTATGACTACAGACGCTACCTCCTTTCCCGCCAGGAGACCGATGAAGAAAGAGCCATTAGAAATGCTCGTAAGAGGCGGGATTATGAAGAACGCCGCAGGAGAGAAGATGAACGACATGACTCATCCCAAAGAGATGATGACTCTCATAAGAGAAAATCTTATGATGATAAAGGGAAGAGTCATGTCGCTAGTGACCCGAGCAGACGGTCTAAGCTTAGTGACGCCTCTACTATTTCTGACAAGCCTGCTGCTTCTATCCCTCTTGATATACCTTCCAGTTCCCCCGCTCTTGAGAAGTCTGACGTCCAAACAATCATCAACAGGCCTCAATATCAAGTTGGACAGGGTCCGCCAACTCTTCAAAGTCGTTTCCCGCAATGGTGCTTAAAGGGGGAGCACTTTGACCTTAACTTGGTCCCGATTGATAAACTGGCTATGCTGCGTAACCTTGATGCCGTCAGACTTGATATCGAAAGGATATCTGGATGGAAAAAACTTGTTGACGAGCTACAAAGGGTCAATCGCGCGAATCTCGAAGCCATGCTGACCATGGAAAACGATAAGTGTGAGTGGGATAAAGTTTGCAAGCGGCAGGATGCTGAAATGAAGAGCATTTCTGATGGTTATGGGAAACTTGAAGCTGAAGTTGAAAGACTAAAGAATGAGCTTTCCACTTCTTCCACTTCTTATTCGCAAAAGGAAGAAATGCTTCAAAAACAAGTTCGAGATGCCCATGCTGCTCGGCGAGATGCTGAAGTGAAAGTTGAAGCAGAGCAACATGTTATTAGGTAATATCGTAATGACGCCGCTCAGCTTCGGGAGAAAGTCAGCTCCCAAGACTTGGAAATTACAAAGCTGCAATCTCAATTGTTAAGGGTTGAAAAGGAGCGCGATGAGGCTATCGTCGGTAAAGCTGCGGCCGAACAATCTCTTGAAACAACCAAAGCCAACATTAGCTCCACTTTATTTGACTTTTATGTGCACAGCGTTTTGGGGCACGAAAGCCTTTCTTTTCTACGGCCAAAATATGAAATTACTTTGGCTGAAGTGTGGGAAGTAATTATCGACATGCTTGGAGGAGCTGGTTACGGTGAAGCGGATCTTGAAGCCATTTATCTAAATGATGAGTCCCGTGCCGCTCTCGCTAAAGGAAAAGAGAAACTTGCCCAAGCACGAGCCGAAGTGACGGGAGAGAAGCGTTCCGAACAAGAAAAACTTCCTACTGCCCCTGTTCATACTTCGGTTTCAGCTGATGTCGATATTATTGGCTCCAGTTCACACTCTTCGCCTCCTGCTAAAGTTGACAAAGAAATTGTGACCACTCCCACCGAGGAAGAGGCCCTGGAAGATATTGAGGCTCAGAAATTCGAGATCGATCTTGCAAAGACAACTTCTCCAGGTAACTTTGACGTTGAACCAAGTCAAGTGGACTACTTGTTTGCTTCAACCGAGTTTGATGAATTTCTCGATTGTTACTTAAGTCTTGATGGACCCATATCTTCTCTCTTTTCAGAGAATACTGATTTTGACTTCTTTTCTTCTGTAGCGGAAGCACCAAGCATTGTGCACTCTCCTCCTCTTCCAGCAGTTCCTCCTCCATCCCTTCAAGTCACTCCTGCTTCTCAGCCAGGTTCGCAGGAAGAATAGATAGCAGCCGTTCATGGCTTAGAGGATCCACCCGCTTCCCAGGAGCAGAAAGCGGAAGAGACGAACGATAGTGAGAAGACTCCGGAACAATCATTTGATGATGAAACAAAGCTTTCCACGTTGCTCTCTTCGGGAAGTGAGTCATCTTCGAAGAGGAAGGGGAAACGTGCAATAAGGAAGAGGAAGAAAAACACTTCTGCTGGAGAAGACAAAGCAGAAGAAGACCCGACTACTCCTCCTTCTCCAGCCCGTCCACGCCGGATTTCGAAACTGACCATCAAGCCGGGCAAAAGCTCCAAAGGCGGTGGGAAGAAGGAATGATAGACTGGATTTTCTTCTTCTTGTTTTGCTTCTTGCATGTATCGACCGGAGATTGTGCGGGTACCGGTCCCCGCTTTTTTGAGACCTGCACATGTAAAGAATTTCCACAGTATTGAATGAAATAATCCTTTTTATTTGTACAAATTCTTGTGTATGTGAGAATGCATTTTATTTCTTATTGTAATGTAAAATAAATGATTCTTTATTTACTTTATATGATATCGCAGGGAGCTCGTGATATGACGGTTGAGCGTTGTTTCTATTAATATAGTTATATGTGCCCCCGTATCACGGCTCACTGCAATATTCTAAAAAGACTTGTATTCTTATTTTAGAGAATAATTCTTCCGATTTGAGGAAATACTATTCTGCTTATAATAGAATACGTTTTGTGTGGGAGAAATTTTTATTTTCTCTTTCTTCCTAAAGAACACTTCAACTTTCGGAGACGATCACTTTTATTTGTTAAAAAGTGGATTTTCCTATGTAGTGAAGTGAGCTTTTGAAGAATGTTTTGAGCTATTTGTCAGACAATTATATTTTATTGTTGAATGGATCCACAGGAAAGTCATTGGCTGTTTTACTGCATATTTCTTTGTACAAATATTCATAAGTATTCAGCTGCGGTCGTTAGTGATTCCATCAACAAAGTTTTTGGATGTGCCTTGTCAAAAGGCTTTATTTGTCTTAGTACTTCCGAAGAAGGCTTCGTGGTCTCCGAAGAGAAGCGATTTTGGTGAAATGTGACTTTGAAAAGGTCTTCGTGCCTCCGAAGAGGGCTTGCGTTTAGTACTTCAAGCATGGTGAAGTGTGCCCCCGAAGAGGTCTTTTGTTCTCCGAAGAGAAGCGTTTTTGGTCTCCGAAGAGAAGCAGTTTTGGTCTCCGAAGAGAAGCAGTTTATGGTCATTTCAGCTCTGGTGAAGTGGGCCTCCGAAGAGAGATTTTTGCACTTCAACTCCGGTGAAATGTGCCTCCGAAGAGGTCTTTTTGGCATTTCAGCTCTGGTGAAGTGGGCCTCCGAAGAGAGATTTTTGCACTTCAACTCTGGTGAAATGTGCCTCCGAAGAGGTCTTTTTGGCATTTCAGCTCTGGTGAAGTGGGCCTCCGAAGAGAGAGTTTTGCACTTCAACTCCGGTGACATGTGCCTCCGAAGAGGTCTTTTGGCATTTCAGCTCTGGTGAAGTGGGCCTCCGAAGAGAGATTTTTGCACTTCAACTCCGGTGAAATGTGCCTCCGAAGAGGGCTTTTGTTGATTGACTCGCCCATGTCTCTTCGTTGTTTGCTCATTAGTGGTCCCCTTTTGTTGTCTCTGAGCCCGTGTTCCTTTCTTTTGCAAGTAGTTTGATCCATATGAAGGAGTGTACTTCACTGTTAAGTGATTTCACGAGACAGGTACAAGTTACCTAATCAGATGTCTGTTTGTACAGACGATCGTAATTAGTTAACAAGTGCCTGGTTTTTTTTTTGAAAGTGCCCTTTTGGTGAAATCATCAACATTTTGCGTGAAGTTCGTCCTATGTTGGATTTTAAATTTGGAACTTTCTGTGGCTTGAAATTCGTTTATTGAGTTACTTACGGGGCTCACTTGGCCTTGTGATGGGTGAGCTTTGTTTTAATAACCTGCAATATTAAATCGATATTTTAGCAATACTTTTAGATATACTTGTATATCGAAATAAAACAGGTATTTAATAGCATTAAAGAACACAAAAATTATAGTTCTTTATTATTGATTCACATTGATTTCTCAGTCGTTTTCAATACAAAAGTTATACATCCATTGTCATTTTACAAATTTAAGCAATGCTATTAAGTAAAAAATGGATGCAAGTGATTGCTGCTTTAGAATCTCCGGATTGGATCTCCATTTCCACTAGATTCATAGCTTTGTATCCATATGCCAGAGAGATAGTGAAAGATGCCCCCGCTGCAGTTTTTGTGGGTAGTTAGCAGTCATCCCAACTTCCACCTGCCGGTTGTGGACCCCCTGTGACAACATTAATGACAAACTTCTCAGATTCCTGCGCTGCAGTCTTGTTGTCTGAGCCGGATTGGTGAGTAGAAAGTTGTTGCCCCAGGGTGGATGAGGCTAGATCGACTTTGTTTTTCTTCAGGTATTGTTACAGTTTATTCTCTTTCAATAGCTCCTCAATCAAATCCTTCAAGTGGCGACACTCGTTGGTGTCATGGCCAGGCTGATTATGGAACTTACAGAATCTTCCACTCTGAGTGGCATTTCTCCCAAGTCTCAACTTATGCGGTTTAGGATATTCAACAGTATCCTTAGTTGCAAAGTAAATATTCTCTGGAGTATCAGTCAAAGGAGTGAAATCTGAAGGTCCAAAGTGACGAGCTTTCTTCGTATTTTCTTGCTTTTCTCCTCCGACATTTTCCCCTTTCTGGTTTCCAGATTCTCTTTTGTTTTGAGTAGCATTATTATTATTGACTTCGGTAACAACTACCTTCAGTGGCGCGGAAAAGCTTTCTAGGCGTATGAACTCGTCGGCCTTTTTATAAAACTTCTCAAGCGAGTTCGGTTCCTTCATTTTTAGCCATTTTCCAAATTCGCTCGATTTATCAATGGCTCGCATTAAGTAAGTCAATATCATACGTGGTTCTGCATTCTCCACTTTGGCTAGAGCTATATTGAAGCGGCTCAAGAAAGATTTGATTGATTCTCCGGGAGCTTGTTCAAGGCTAGATAGTGACATTATATCCTTAGCTTTTGAAGCATACAATCTGAACTGTTCTTTGAACTTTCGCGTTAAGTCGGAGAATTGATCTACAGACCGAACTGGAAGCTTTGTGAACCAAAGTAATGCCACACCTTCCAAGTACACTGGAAAGTATCGGCACTTAAACCCATCTGATGCTCTTGCACCGGTCATATGTCAGTCGTACTTATACAGGAAATGATTAGGGTCACTCGTTCCCCTATAGGCTGGGATAGTAGGCAGTGCAAATTTCCTTGGAAATTCCGCTTTCAGGATCCTTTCAGTAAACGGAGTTCTGCTTGGTGCAAATCCCCAGTCGCTCTCATTTTCTTCCCTTTGCATGCTTTCTTTCATGATTTGGCCAATCATCTCTGATAGGTACTCTCTATCATTCATAGGTTTCGCCGGGCAGGCATCAGTCCTTCTATCAAAAGTTTGCCTGGGTACATGTTCGTGAAGAGTTGGTTGCGGCATAGAACCTTCAGCTTGGAAAGGTGGCATTTCGGCAAAGGTTGTTTCATGGTTTTCTGGCTGACGATTTGCCCCAAGCAGAGAATTCAATCTATCCATCATCAAAGTGTTTTGGGCTTCAATTTGTTGGTATAATCCTGAAACTATGTCATCTAATTCAGCCTTTGTGACCCCTACGGTAGGAGTTGACCGGTTCTCTGTTGGGGAAGCGGAGGTTCCTTCATCAGCATTTCCGGATCTGGCCGGTCTACCTCTTCTTCCTGGAGCCATTATTTCAGATAAACTTTTGGTTTTTAAAGAAACCTTTTCCACAAACTCTCGCAAAGCAATGGTGACGGTACTCCTGAGTTCAATTCTCAGTGAAAGCACAAAAATGTTAACGCTAAAAGTTGAACGCTAACACCCGGTGTGTGTAGTAAAGTTGTGAAAGCACCACCCGTGTGACGGGACCAAGAAATAAGCAGTAAAATAGTAAAAAAACGGTAAAAGACAGCAGTTTATAGTGGTTCGGCTTGAAATCAAGCCTACGTCCACTCTGAATTCCTTAATTGCTGATTCGATCACAAATTGATACAATACAATTCAAAATACAATGCACTTAGATTCCAGAACACTCTAGACTAATAGCTCAAACTTCGATGTAGAAGATCTCCTTGAATTCATATAAAATGTGGTAGATTTCTTTCAAAGCTTGTTGTAGTGTCTCGAATGTTTGGAGTTCTTCAAGTATTGAATGAGTTGAGAATTCGGCAGAGTAACGGCGCTACGGAGAATGGCTCGAAAAAGTCCTTTTCATGTTGAAGGTAGCGCTGTATTTATAGAGAAATCTAGACAGGAATTTTTGCCAGGTCATGAGTCATGGCCGACTTAAGATAAGTCATAAGTCGTGGCCGACTTAGCAGGTAACAATATCAGTCCAGCGGCATAAGTGTTATGGCATTGGATTTTAATTCGATAGCCTTAGGTCGTGGCCGACACAAACTAAGTCGTGGGTCGTGGTCGACTTAAGGTAAGTCGTGGCCGACCTATTGAGTCCAGCTCATGGCTTGGTAGAAGCTTACTTACCCATCTGGATCCATGTTACAAGTCCTAAGTCGTTTACGAGACATCTTCCTCCGGCATAAGTATTGCGGCAGCGAACTATAACTCTGGTTTTTAGGTCGTGGACGACTTAAACTAAGTCGTGAGTCGCGGCTTAACTGGTAAACGAGCTAGGAGGTAAGTCGTAAGTAGCTTTAAGCCGTAGATAGCCTTAAGTCGTAGGTAGCCTTAAGTCGTTGCATATGTTAAGTCGCCAACTGGTTGAGTCAGCCAATATCTTTAAGTCGCCGAAGCCATTGAGCCGTTAACTCCTTAAACCGTTAAGTCATAAACTTCCTTAAGTCGTTCAGACCTTAAGTCGTTAAGTCGCCCATTACCCTTTGGTTGCTTCATCCTTTAGATCGTACCATCCTTAAGCCGTTAGCTATTAGGTTCCTTAGATCGTAGGTCATCCACTCCCTTAAGTCGCATAATCCTTAACTCGTTAAGTAGTTGAGTCGCATACCTCTCTTGAAACGTATAGTTCTTAAGCCGTAGGAAATTGAGGGTTAACATTTGCCCCTCGAAGTACACGCCTAAGTCGTAGGTCGTGTGCTTCGACTTATCTTAACTCGCGTGTGCCGCTTCGAGTTCCACTGCTCTAAGATATAAAAGCTTGAGTCGCTCCTCCTACTCCCTTCTTCTCATTACTTAATCCTTACGCCGTATCTGCCATTAACACTTCTCCAAGCTCTCAAAGGCGATTCCAACTTGATTCTTATCCGATCATCTCTAGCATCATACTGCGTAAGCGATTTTGCTTCTCTTTCAATCGCCGATCATTGTCAATCTTCAAGCCCTGTCTTTTACCTCTGATTTACCCCTTTGAGCCTTGCGAAAATTATTACATTGGACATCGATGGACTTAAGGCATCCTGATCTGACTTACAACGACTTACGATTCGTGGCGATTTAGTGGTGTGATAGAACTAGGGTTGTTGTTGATTGAGAGGTTATTGGGTTAACGGGTTAGGAGTTAGAAGGTAGGCGGGTTAGGAGTTGGATGTTGCTTCGGGTACGACTTAGCAACCTTTACGACTTAAGCCTTGAGTCGTGGCCGAGTTAGGACTTGGAGAATTTTACATCACTTTGAACTGAAGCCCTTCCTCTTTTCCACGACTTACGACTCAGAGTACTGCCGACATAAAACCTCAACGACTTAAAATTGAAGCGACTTATCTTGCCTCATAATCCTTGGGTCGTGAACGAGTTAGCCATAGAACTAATGTCATAACTTAACCTGCTGGAAAATTTCTTAAGTCGTCGTTGAGTTAGCACTTGAGTCGTTGGCGACTTAGCAATTGTACTTTTAAGCTTTGCCTGAA
Organism: Allium fistulosum; assembly: GCA_030737815.1. Classification (NCBI taxonomy): domain Eukaryota; kingdom Viridiplantae; phylum Streptophyta; class Magnoliopsida; order Asparagales; family Amaryllidaceae; genus Allium; species Allium fistulosum. Next base: position 411,350,755 of record CM060907.1, on the reverse strand, counting down.
CTTTGAACTGTTGAACTTTGTTGCATCCTTTCACAGATCACTTTAACTTGCAAACTAACAATCTGTTTAATACAACATTTACAGAAAATTGGGACGAATATACTGCCACTGACTGCCCACATCAAATGACAGATTAGTTAATAACAAATAATCAACATAAATAGATTGTGTGAACGAAGTGCTTTAAATCAACAAATTCACGCAAAGTATTAAAGCAACATTGAAATAGTCAACTGAAAATGACCGGTTTGCACTAATACTGTACCTGAATTTTAAATTAACAAGTCCTAAAATTTGGTAATCGATCAATTGTCGACTAGCTTAATTCCAGTTATATTTACTTGTTATCTTCATTAGTTTTGCACAACACTTATCACTATATAGGAAACGTGCACCTTCATATTTGAATATCCAGTTGCTTGTGTAGAATGACTTCTCAGCAAGAAGATATAATAGTCCAGACTGGAGAGGCTACTCTTATTCCAGCTCCTTTAGTCAATCCTCCAGAAAGAGCCTCTACCACTCTATCGTACAAAGTTTTCCGGCAGTTGTGCGCTCAATTCGGCATTGCTGAAGCTGATGCCATTCTCCCTGAGAAAAGTAACACTGCTGACGTAGCACCTCCTGGCTTTGTAGCGGTCAATCGACAAATGTGCCTGAGCGGGGCCATCCCCCCTTTCAAAAACTTTTTCCAGCATCTTCTTCGTCAACTGGCCATCTCTCCATTCCAGTTACACCCTAATGGTTATGCCATTCTAATGGGGTTGTGTGTGCTATTCGGGAGAACTCTTGACCGACTTCCGAGTTTTGACGAGATCTGCTACTTATGTTCTTTTACCAAAACTAAAGATCATCCTTCGATCACTATTGTGAGAAGCGCCAGAAATCGTAAATTGATCATCGGCCTCCCCGATAGTGCCCATGGGTTTTTAACTCAGTACTTTTACGTTCGCTGTCCCCTAGGGTTTTATGCTGTGTGGAGGGAAGGAAGTAAGATTATCTATCTTTACCTCTTCTATTCTCTGAGTTTTGTGAAGTTCAAATCACCAAGTGTTAATTTCGTTTTCTAATTTCAGCGCTCCCCCCTCCTTCTAGGGATCTCAGCCACAAGCAAACTCTAGAGAGGCTCATGGCTATACCAGCTGAAGAGCGGGACGCGAAATTTTTGTTGAAAGATGAATTTCTTCACCAGTTTGGACTTCTTCACCCTTCTCGCTCCACTCAGCCTCATGAAGTTCCCAACTCTCCTACGGAGGCACCAAATGCCCCAATTTCTGTTGAGGAACCCACGTCGTAGGAGCCTGCTACTGAAACTTCATTGGTAAAGTGCCCCACGCTTACCGATGTTGCGGGACCGTCTAGCAAACCGGTACTTGCTCCAATTATTGAAGAGGAAGAAAATCCTCGAATTTCTGAAAAGTCGGCCGATGTGGAAGTTGAAAAGGAGAGTTCCGCTGGGCGTCACGGTGATGACACTTTCGATAACTTGAGCGATATAATGATAACTTCTCAAGAGCTTTTTAAAGACGACATTCAAAAAGCGATTTCTCCTGTTGTTGAAGCGACTTCTTCTTTGCAACAAATTACAACACCTCGTATACCCGCTGTCTCCATTCCAACACCACAGAGTGGTTTATAGTCTAATGCGCATAGTTTACACACCACACACACTTAGGATGCTTATCACTTGTATGCACTTAGCTTCTTCAATTTGAAGATTTCTAAGACTTGTCTTTTCTTCAATTTCAGGTTCTCCGATGGGGCGTAGTGGTTCATATTATGACGAATTCCGATGCTATGGGGGGCGCGACACTTATGACTACAGACGCTACCTCCCTTCCCGCCAGGAGACCGATGAAGAAAGAGCCATTAGAAAAGCTCGTGAGAGGCGGGATTATGAAGAATGCCGCAGGAGAGAAGATGAACGACATGACTCATCCCAAAGAGATGATGACTCTCATAAGAGAAAATCTTATGATGATAAAGGGAAGAGTCATGTCGCTAGTGACCCGAGCAAACGGTCTAAGCTTAGTGACGCCTCTACTATTTCTGACAAGCCTTCTGCTTCTATCCCTCTTGATATCCCTTCCAGTTCCCCCGTTCTTGAGAAGTCTGACATCCAAACAATCATCAACGGGCCTCAATATCAAGTTGGACTGGGTCCGCCAACTCTTCAAAGTCGGTTCCTGCAATGGTGCTTAAAGGGGGTGCGCTTTGACCTTGACTTGGTCCCGATTTATAAACTGGCTATGCTGCGTAACCTTGATGCCGTCAGACTTGATATCGAAAGGATGTCTGGATGGCAAAAACTTATTGACGAGCTGCAAAGGGTCAATCGCGCGAATCTCGAACCCATGCTGACCATGGAAAACGATAAGTCTGAGTGGGATAAAGTTTGCTAGCGGCATGATGCTGAAATGAAGAGCATTTCTGATGGTTATGGGAAACTTGAAGCTGAAGTTGAAAGACTAAAGAATGAGCTTGCCACTTCTTCCACTTCTTATTCGCAAAAGGAAGAAATGCTTCAAAAACAAGTTCGAGATGCCCATGCTGCTCAGCGAGATGCTGAAGTGAAAGTTGAAGCAGAGCAACATGTTACTAGGAAATATCGTAATGACGCCGCTCAGCTTCTGGAGAAAGTCAGCTCCCAAGACTTGGAAATTACAAAGCTGCAATCTCAATTGTTAAGGGTTGAAAAGGAGCCTGATGTGGCTATCGCCGGTAAAGCTGCGGCCGAACAATCTCTTGAAACAACCAAAGCCAACATTAGCTCCACTTTATTTGACTTTTATGTCCACAGCGTTTTGGGGCACGGAAGCCTTTCTTTTTTGGGGCCAAAATATGAAATTACTTTGGCTGAAGTGTGGGAAGTAATTATCGACATGCTTGGAGGAGTTGGTTACGGGGAAGCGGATCTTGAAGCCATTTATCCAAATGATGAATCCCGTGCCGCTCTCGCTAAAGGAAAAGAGAAACTTGCCCAAGCACGAGCCGAAGTGACGGGAGAGAAGCGTTCCGAACAAGAAATACTTCCTACTGCCCCTGTTCATACTTCGGTTTCAGCTGATGTCGATATTATTGGCTCCAGTTCACACTCTTCGCCTCCTGCTAAAGTTGACAAAGAAATTGTGACCACTCCCACCGAGGAAGAGTCCCTGGAAGATATTGAGGCTCAGAAATTCGAGATCGATCTTGCAAAGCCAACTTCTCCAGGTAACTTTGACGTTGAACCAAGTCAAGTGGACTACTTGTTTGCTTCAACCGAGTTTGATGAATTTCTCGATTGTTACTTAAGTCTTGATGGACCCATATCTTCTCTCTTTTCAGAGAATACTGATTTTGACTTCTTTTCTTCTATAGCGGAAGCACCAAGCATTGTGCACTCTCCTCCTCTTCCAGCTGTTCCTCCTCCATCCCTTCAAGTCACTCATGCTTGTCAGCCAGGGTCGCAGGAAGAACAGATAGCAGCCCTTCATGGCTTAGAGGATCCACCTGCTTCCCAGGAGCAGAAAGCGGAAGAGACGGAGGACAGTGAGAAGACTCCGGAACAATCATTTGATGATGAAACAAAGATTTCCACGTTGCTCTCTCCGGGAAGTAAGTCTTCTTCGAAGAGGAAGGGGAAACGTGCAATAAGGAAGAGGAAGAAAAACACTTCTGCTGGAGAAGACAAAGCAGAAGAAGACCCGACTACTCCTCCTTCTCCAGCCCGTCTATGCCGGATTCCGAAACTGACCATCAAGCCGGGCAAAAGCTCCAAAGGCGGCGGGAAGAAGGAATGATAGACTGGATTTTCTTCTTCTTGTTTTGCTTCTTGCATGTATCGACCGTAGATTGTGCGGGTACCGGTCCCCGCTTTTTTGAGACCTGCACATGTAAATAATTTCCACTGTATTGAATGAAATAATCCTTATTATTTGTACAAATTCTTGTGTATGTGAGAATGCATTTTATTTCTCATTGTAATGTAGAATAAATGATTCTTTATTTACTTTATATGATATCGCAGTGAGCTCGTGATATGACGGTTGAGCATTGTTTCTATTAATATAGTTATATGTACCCTCGTATCACTGCTCACTGCAATATTCTGAAAAGACTTGTATTCTTATTTTAGAGAATAATTCTTCCGATTTGAGAAAATACTATTCTGCTTATAATAGAATACGTTTTGTGTGGGAGAAATTTTTATTTTCTCTTTCTTCCTAAAGAACACTTCAACTATCGGAGACGATCACTTTTATTTGTTAAAAAGTGGATTTTCCTACGCAGTGAAGTGAGCTTTTGAAGAATGTTTTGATCTGTATGTCAGACAATTATATTTTATTGTTGAATGGATCCACAGGAAAGTCATTGGCTGTTTTACTGCATATTTGTTTGTACAAATAATCATAAGTATTCAGCTACGGTCGTTAGTGGTTCCATCAACAAAGTTTTTTGGATGTGCCTTGTCAAAAGGCTTTATTTGTCTTAGTACTTCCGAAGAAGGCTTCGTGGACTCCGAAGAGAAGCGATTTTGGTGAAATGTGCCTTTGAAAAGGTCTTCGTGCCTTCGAAGAGGGCTTGCGTTTAGTACTTCAAGCATGGTGAAGTGTGCCTCCGAAGAGGTCTTTTGTTCTCCGAAGAAAAGCGTTTTTGGTCTCCGAAGAGAAGCAGCTTTGGTCTCCGAAGAGAAGCAGTTTATGGTCATTTCAGCTCTGGTGAAGTGTGCCTCCGAAGAGAGATTTTTGCACTTCAACTCCGATGAAATGTGCCTCCGAAGAGGGCTTTTGTTGATTGACTCGCCCATGTCTCTTCGTTGTTTGCTCATTAGTGGTCCCCTTTTGTTGTCTCTGAGCCCGTGTTCCTTTCTTTTGCAAGCAGTTTGATCCATCTGAAGGAGTGTACTTCACTGTTAAGTGATTTCACGAGACAGGTACAAGTTACCTAATCAGATGTCTGTTTGTACAGACGATCGTAATTAGTTAACAAGTGCCTGGTTCTTTTTTTTTGAAAGTGTCCTTTTGGTGAAATCATCAACATTTTGCATGAAGTTCATCCTATGTTGGATTTTAAATTTGGAACTTTCTGTGGCTTGAAATTTGTTTATTGAGTTACTTACGGGGCTCACTTGGGCTTGTGATGGGTGAGCTTTGTTTTAATAACCTGCAATATTAAATCGATATTTTAGCAATACTTTTAGATTTACTTGTATATCGAAATAAAACAGGTATTTAATAGCATTAAAGAACACAAAAATTATAGTTCTTTATTATTGATTCACATTGATTTCTCAGTAGTTTTCAATACAAAAGTTATACATCCATCGTCATTTTACAAATTTAAGCAATGTTATTAAGTAAAAAATGGATGCAAGTGATTGCTGCTTTAGAATCTCTGGATTGAATCTCCATTTCCACTAGATTCATAGCTTTGTATCCATATGCCAGAGAGAGAGTGAAAGATGCCCCCGCTGCAGTTTTTGTGGGTAGTTAGCAGTCATCCCAACTTCCACCTGCCGGTTGTGGACCCCCTGTGACAACATTAATGACAAACTTCTCAGATTCCTACGCTGCAGTCTTGGTGTCTGAGCCGGATTGGTGAGTAGAAAGTTGTTGCCCCTGGGTGGATGAGGCTGGATCGACTTTGTTTTTCTTCAGGTATTGTTGTAGTTTGTTCTCTTTCAATAGCTCCTCAATCAAATCCTTCAAGTGGCGACACTCGTTAGTGTCATGGCCAGGCTGATTATGGAACTTACAGAATCTTCCACTCTGAGTGGCATTTCTCCCAAGTCTCAACTATGCGGTTTAGGATATTCAAAAGTATCCTTAGTTGCAAAGTAAATATTCTCTGGAGTATCAGTCAAAGGAGTGAAATCTGAAGGTCCAAAGTGACGAGCTTTCTTCGTATTTTCTTGCTTTTCTCCTCCGACATTTTCCCCTTTCTGGTTTCCAGATTCTCTTTTGTTTTGAGTAGCATTGTTATTATTGACTTCGGTAACAACTACCTTCAGTGGCGCGGAAAAGCTTTCTAGGCGTATGAACTCGTCGGCCTTTTTATAAAACTTCTCAAGCGAGTTCGGTTCCTTCATTTTTAGCCATTTTCCAAATTCGCTCGATTTATCAATGGCTCGCATTAAGTAAGTCAGGATCATACGTGGTTCTGCATTCTCCACTTCGGCTAGAGCTATATTGAAGCGGCTCAAGAAAGATTTGATTGATTCTCCGGGAGCTTGTTCAAGGCTAGGCAGTGACATTATATCCTTAGCTTTTGAAGCATACAATCTGAACTGTTCTTTGAACTTTTGCGTTAAGTCGGAGAATTGATCTACAGACCGAACTGGAAGCTTTATGAACCAAAGTAATGCCACACCTTCCAAGTACACTGGAAAGTATCGGCACTTAATCTTATCTGATGCTCTTGCACCGGTCATATGCCTGTCGTACTTATATAGGAAATGATTAGGGTCACTCGTTCCCCTATAGGCTGGGATAGTAGGCAGTGGAAATTTCCTTGGAAATTCCGCTTTCAGGATCCTTTCAGTAAATGGAGTTCTGCTTGGTGCAAATCCCCAATCGCTCTCATTTTCTTCCCTTTGCATGCTTTCTTTCATGATTTGGCCAATCATCTCTGATAGGTACTCTCTATCATTCACATGTATCGCCGGGCAGGCATCAGTCCTTCTCTCGAAAGTTTGCCTGGGCACATGTTCGTGAAGAGTTGGTTGTGGCATAGAACCTTCAGCTTGGAAAGGTGGCATTTCGGCATAGGTTGCTTCATGGTTTTCTGGCTGACGATTTTCCCCAAGCAGAGCATTCAATTTATCCATCATCAAAGTGTTTTGGGCTTCAGTTTGTTGGTATAATCCTAAAACTATGTCATCTAATTCAGCCTTTGTGACCCCTAAGGTAGGAGTTGACCGGTTCTCTGTTAGGGAAGCGGAGGTTCCTTCATCAGCATTTCCGGAACTGGCCGGTCTACCTCTTCTTCCTGGAGCCATTATTTCAGATAAACTTTTGGTTTTTAAAGAAACCTTTTCCACAAACTCTCGCAAAGCAATGGTAATGGTACTCCTGAGTTCAATTCTCAGTGAAAGCACCAAAATGTTAACGTTAAAAGTTGAACGCTAACACCCGGTGTGTGTAGTAAAGTTGTGAAAGCACCACCCGTGTGACGGGACCAAGAAATAAGCAGTAAAATAGTAAAAAAACGGTAAAAGACAGCAGTTTATAGTGGTTCGGCTTGAAATCAAGCCAACATCCACTTTGAATTCCTTTATTGCTGATTCGATCACAAATTGATACAATACAATTCGAAATACAATGCACTTAGATTCCAGAACACTCTAGACTAATAGCTCAAACTTCGATGTAGAAGATCTCCTTGAATTCATATAGAATGTGGTAGATTTCTTTCAAAGCTTTTTGTAGTGTCTCGAATGTTTGGAGTTCTTCAAGTATTGAATGAGTTGAGAATTCGGCAGAGTAACGGCGCTCCGAAGAATGGCTCGAAAAAGATCCTTTTCATGTTGAAGGTAGCGCTGTATTTATAGAGAAATCTGGACAGGAATTTTTGCCAAGTCTTGAGTTGTGGCCGACTTAAGATAAGTCGTAAGTCGTGGCTGACTTAGCAGGTAACAATATCAGTCCAGCGGCATAAGTGTTATGGCATTGGATTTTAATTCGATAGCCTTAGGTCGTGGCCGACTCAAACTAAGTCGTGGGTCGTGGTCGACTTAAGGTAAGTCTTGGCCGACCTACTAAGTCCATCTCATGGCTTGGTATAAGCTTACTTACCCATCTGGATCCATGTTACAAGTCCTAAGTCATTTACGAGACATCTTCCTCCGGCATAAGTATTGCGGCAGCGAACTACAACTCTGGTTTTTAGGTCGTGGACAACTTAAACTAAGTCGTGAGTCGCGGCTTAACTGGTAAACGAGCTAGGAGGTAAGTCGTAAGTAGCTTTAAGCCGTAGATAGCCTTAAGTCGTAGATAGCCTTAAGTCGTTGCATATGTTAAGTCGCCAACTGGTTGAGTCAGCCAATATCTTTAAGTCGCCGAAGCCATTGAGCCGTTAACTCCTTAAACCGTTAAGTCATAAACTTCCTTAAGTCGTTCAGACCTTAAGTCGTTAAGTCGCCCATTACCCTTTGGTTGCTTCATCCTTTAGATCGTACCATCCTTAAGCCGTTAGCTATTAGGTTCCTTAGATCGTAGGTCAACCACTCCCTTAAGTCGCATAATCCTTAACTCGTTAAGTCGTTGAGTCACATACCTCTCTTGAATCGTATAGTTCTTAAGCCGTAGGAAATTGAGGGTTAACACAAGGAAAGCAAAGGTTCTGATCTAGAGCCTGATCAAAGTCCGCACTAGAGGATTCGGGGATAGATACTAGTTCAGAAGTAAAGTTGTGTAGTCGAATAGGAGATCGAATAAGATATTTCATGTAGATGATCTATGTAATGACTCAGAATTTGAACACTTTAAAATATACTATTTAAAGCGATTTTAAATATAAAATATAAAAGGTTCTATGATTTAAATAATATTAGATAGGATTTGGGAAGAGAAGCATATACAAAAATAGTAACATTTGCGTACATCAACAAAAGTGACAAAATGCTGATTTCAAAAAAGTATGTTTCAATGGTTAAATAAATTATTTTAATTTATTTATGTGTGTTTGTAATTTTAAATAACATTATATAAATTTATTTTTAGATTTGCTTTACATAAATAAATAGTTTAACCAAAACGTCAAAATGTGAACGTAAAACATTTTGTCGAAAATCAATGTTTTGTCGATTAAAGTTGTCGCAACGTTGTCGCACCTTTATTTTCTTATATAGAAACATATATTCAAATAGTATAAGTATTAATTAGTTCACTAATCAAGTTTACTTTTACTAAACATGGTTAGAAACTTCTAGAAAACAATTAAGAAAAAGTAAGCACAAAAGGACAAAAATGGTGTACTTTTGTAAAATAAAGTTAGAAAATCCTTTGATTTGATGTATAATTAAGTAAGTTTTGATTTGACTAATAAAAGATTTAAACTTAAAATTATGTTTAGTTAAACATCTAATCACCATTAATGAATGTCACATCCATGCTTTCTTTAAACATAATTATTACATAAACTTCACATCACATTTGTATAATTACTTTTCATATCAAATCTACATTTAGTATATGTTTAGTCATGCCTTGGAAAGAGTGTTTTAGTGTAATTTAAAATTATGTTTACCTAAACATTCAATCACCATTAATGAATGTCACATCCATGCTTACTTTAAACATAATTATTACATAAACTTCACATCACCTTTGTACAATTCCTTTTCATATCAAATCTACATTTAATATATGTTTAGTCATGCATTGGAAAGAGTGTTTTAGTGTAATTTAAAATTATGTTTACTTAAACATCTAATCACCATTAATGAATGTCACGTCCATGCTTACTTTAAACATAATTTTTACATAAATTTCACATCACATTTATACACTTCATTTTCATATCAAATCTACATTTAATATAGGTTTAGTCATGCATTGGAAAGAGTGTTTTAGTGTACTTAAAGGACACAAAATTTGATTTGATATGGAGAATATTTTGTCTTTTTGGTTAAGGGTAATAAGGTAATTTGTATAGCAAACTTCAACAATAAATAGATCATCATCCTTCCACCTTCTTTTACACATTTCTACATCTTCTTCCTTTCTCAAGCTTTCTAAAAGCTTCTCTAATGGCTTCCACGCCTTAGGAAAATAAAATAAAAATATTGAAAAAAAAAGTATAGGAAAAATAAAGTATTCCACCACAAAACCAAATACAAACTCCACCTTTGCACCTCCACAACCCAGAACCACACCCTCCTCACCTTCAAGCCGTGATCACCACCACTCAAGTGCGTGGCCGAGCCCTACATAGCCTTGGCCGAGCACATCAATAAGGAGGAAGGAGATCGGGAATCTTCGGAGCGAGAAAAAGAGAAGGAAGTGTTGTCGAAATCGATTCGGGAATCTACATAAAAGATTGGAGGAGTCAAACTAATCGTGAGTACTAAAAATCTCAGTTTTTTTAAATAAAATTTAAGTTGATAGTATACATGTTAAATTAAAAATTAATATGTTGAATATTGGTTGATATTGGATGATAACTTGGTTGATATTGTGGTTGATTATATGTTTGTGATATGGATGATAACTTTGTTTGATAAATGATAAAAGAAATGGTTAGTAAGCATAGTTAATCAAATGAGAATTAAATCCATAAATGCATGTATGGAAATTATTAAGCCTCTTAGTGATTTCAAAATATCTAAAAAGATTGAAAATGATATAATAATAAGGGGCATTTCACCAGAAGGAAAAACTTTGTGATCCAATTAGTTTTAAGGACACACATTCAAAGAAATTACTATCAAGGCCAAAGTCATCAGAATAATTACTTTCAAGGACAAAGTCAGTAGTCCAATTACTTTCAAGGACATAATTTCATTGGTTTTTAGGCTCTAGAAACTAATTATTTTGCGTTTTGTCCTTGAAAGTAATTATTTCAGTTGTGTGTCCTAGAAACTAATTCCATTTGCTAAAGAGGTCCTTGTGGCTAATTTCCACTTATTATAATAATATAATATTATAGTATGAAATGAAATAAAAAAATGAGTCTAAAATAATGAAAATATGGTTTTAAATGAGTTAAAATAGTTTAAACAGGTTTTAAAACCAATTTGAAGTGTTTCGGATGAGTTCCGAAGCAATTCACAAAATTGGTCAAAATTGAGCTCGTCGTGTAGCGGTAGTTCGTAAATTTCGACCTGTAACTTCGAATTAACGTAGAGAAAGATTTATAAGTCGGATTTCTTCAAAATAAAAATTCTTTGGTCCACAATGATAATAGTTTTCCAAAGAAGAAAGAAAATAAAGGTTTCATTAAGTAGAGTTTGAAATATGTCCAAAACAATTTTCTAAAAATATCGCGATTTTGCATTTCAGAATCCAAAAAGGGATATCTTTATGAACGATATTTTTAAATGGTTAAAAATATGAAATAAATTTGATAAATTTATTAAAATGGTTTAAAAGAGATTTGGAATGGAAAATATGAATTTTCAAATATTAAAAAGTTGTTTAAATCAAATAAGCTTAAGCTTACATAACACTTTCTGTAGCACTTTTATGCTGCGAATTCTATAACCTTTAGAATACGAGTTTAAACTTAACGATTTTTCCTAGAATCAATTATGAATGTTTTTAAAAGGAAAATTAAGAGTTTAAAAGTTAATTTGGAATCTTATAATCAATTCCAAAATAAAGCTAATAACTGAGTATGCGGAAACGACTAGTACATTTGTCTCGCCTGTGAGATCTGGAAAGATAAAACAAGGTGTTTAACTATGGTTAGGGATGGAGCAACCAGTGCCCTGAACTTACCTGGCCTATGTTTTCTCTTTTTAGGCGAGGGGCGGAAAACATTGAAAGGAAAGCCCGGATGCTCTAAAAAGATCATATTTAAGTTTTTCCAAGATAAAAGAAAAGAAAAAAATTCTTTGAATATTAGTTAACCACTTTACATCTTTTATTCGATGATTAGTACGAAGGAACCGGGATCAGATTTGGGTGATTCCTATCCGAAGAACCAGGATTAGATTTTGGTGATTCCTATTTGAAAACCCCTTCAAACTAATTTTTGAAATTAAACATATTGAAGACAAAGATCATTTAAGACAAAGATATTCATGATGTATGATTACTTGCCACTAGTCCCTGGAGGTCAAATTTACCATATCTGAGGTGGCAGTAGTGCTCTGTTATGAAAATCTTCGATTTGCAAGTATATGATTTGAAGTTAAGAAAGAAATCTTTGATTAAGATTTAATAAATGATTTGGGAATACTTTCCCTAAGTTAAAAGTTATAACTTGAATATAAGAAATCTTTGATTAAGATTCAATGAATGATTTGGAAAGGTTTTCCTAAGTAAAAGAGAAAATGATTTGGAATTATTCCAGGATAAAGGGAAAGGTTTAAATAAATCAAATGATTTAATAATTAAGGATTAATGATTCCATATACACTTGAAAAGAAAATGGAATAAATTAAAAAGAATATATCTAAGAAAGATATTTTATAAAAGATGAAGTAATTGATTGACGATTGATATCCACGTATGAACTTAACATCTTTTTATCGATAATTTGATTTCGAAGGAACCGGGGTCGGATAGGAATGAAGTTATTAGAAGACGGAGATATTAAGATGAATAATAACAAGGGACTTCTTGTTGATTGATTGGGGACAAACTCCTGATTCACTATATTATAGTAGTGGTCTCTTTGTTATGAAAACCCTCAAAATCGCAAGGGCTTCTCGCCTAGTAATGGCCGAGGAAAGTTTCTTCGGTTTCGTTCAGTCCCAGAACGAGCTTGTATGGGCGAATGTCTGACATTGCATTTCTGAGACACAACGTTTGACTTTTACAAATATACATCTGCTTGGTGTCGGAGAAGACAACTTCTCTTAGCTTAACACCCTCCTTTGAGACATACGAGCTCAGAGGTTGTATGTTTGTGGGAGTCAAATAGTAATCAAAGGAATGACAGTGTGGCATTCAAAGTGGAAGAAGATGTGTTATGTGAAAAGGTAATCGTTGCCTCGAGCCTCGTCAACCGGAAATGATCGAAACAGGGTTAGATGCAGCAAGGATAAGTGGGTTATTATCAATTTGGGTATGATCATCCCCTTCTAAGTATATTTCTTCCTGCTATGACGTGCGGGATGTAAATTAATGTGGTTTGTATGCTAGAGTGCGCTCGGTTAAAGGTCGGTAATGACCGTGGGATGACATATTCGGTACTATCTAATTAGAGGTAGGCCGGTCTTGTGTTGGTAGAGGAGCTTTGTGATGGTTCCTCGGGACATCCATCTAGAGGTGTACCCATCGGAAGGTAGTCCCTTCACCTGGTCATTTGTATGGAAATCCATTCTCCAATAAGAACCTGTGGTTTTGTTTGTATTGGCGTAAAGAATAGCCTCAAAATGCTATATGGGTAACCATTTCGGCTAAGATTAATAATTTTGTTTGCAAATGTTTTCAAGGAATGTCACTAGAAATAATATCAAATGTTTTGATATAAAAATTTTTAGTTATCATAAGGTAAAAACCCGTCTGTATTTATGTGTGGACGTGGTCTTATGAAATACCCTTCTTTTCAAAGGTTTTGATAACATAGTCATTCTAAACTTCGAGTATCTCACTTTGGTTTATCAAGCCTGATCCGGGTATTTTTTTAGTACTCGGGTTAGATCCGAGTAGTTTCAAGTTTAGTTGAAGACGGTTGGAGTTTTTAGGGGAGAGTTGGAGATATTCATCTACGTACAGACATATTCTATTATCCGTTGTGATTTAATTTTTTTGTTGTTAGTCAGCATTTGTAAGGGCAGGGTTATAACTGTCCAAGCTGACTTTAGGTTAGACTCTGATATATGTATTTAAAATTTTCCACTGTAAAGATATTTGTTCAATATTATATGTTATTCCATTCATGTGAGATTTTGTTCTATCTATTTTTCTTTATTGCCCTTCATGTTTTGTCTTTTCGTTTAATTTGAATAGACATGTGTGGTTTTTTGTCGATTCATAGGGTACGGAAAAAAGGGTCGTGACAACTGGTATTAGAGCAAAAGGTTAAGCGAGAACCTTGGCTTTGGTGGGGTAAAGACTCATCAGAGATAGGGTTGATAATACCTTAGGATGAGTGACTCATTAGAGATAGGGTTAGTAACACTCTAGAATGAGTTTGAGTGTATTATATATGAGTGCGTATTTGTTAATGTCTAATAAATTATTTTGTGTTGATTTATTTGTTGAGTAATTTACGGATTCTAATCGATGTGCCTGATCACCATTATCGATGAGGGTTCCTAAACTTTTAAACCAAGCGAACCGACACACTAGTTTTGAAAAAAATCAGTAAATGAAATAATTTTACTTAGGATTATATTTTGAATATAAAGTATATATTTTGAAAAGTTGTATAGTTAGAAATCAGGATTAGTGAAATTTAAATATTAACATCTTGTGATTAGAATTTCACAGTTTGACTATAAGATGTTTCGTAAAGATAATAAATAAGTAAGAAATCTGATAAGGTAATTAAGATCTTTAATACTTAGTCCAAAATAGTAAATTGAGAAATGACAATGTTAAGTTACTATCATAAATTGATCAATTGATTGATTTAAAAGTTTAAGTACAGATACCTTGTAAATTAAGTTTCACAATTTGACTATAAGGTGTTTGATAATAAGATTAGTTTAAGAAATGAACATCTAAGATAAAAAAGTATTTAACAAACAGAAAATGTTTATGTAAAAGGTAAATTTAAAAGGAATAAGAATTTAAATTCGAGAAGTTTAAAAGAATTGTGGTAATTTAAATAAAGTTAATTAATATAAGATAAATTTATAAAAAGAATTTATAAAATAGGTTTTATAAACAAATGTAATCTCTAAAGGATTTTGAAAATGGTATTATTTCAAATAAAAAGAGGTATTTATGATAGCTAATTCGATTGGCTCGAAAATAAACTAAAAATGGGCAAAAGATGTGTTCGGATGGTAAGCACTTCTCTTAAGTATTACTCTTCTTGTTAAAGAGGATATATATGATACTATTGGTAGTACCCAGTTCCATGGATTGTTTTGGAGTTACTCGATCTATATAATTTTCTTAAGTTATAGAGATAGTGTGAATCATTAATTGATAAATTGATTAGTAATCTTTATAAAAGTGTTTAAACCAAAGATAAATTCGGGATCGGTAATTGATAAGATAAAGCGGGATTCTCGACGATTTTGGACAGTCGGAAATTTCTGAATCATACCTAACTCAGAGCTAAGAAATTTATAAAAAGTTTTGGTAAAAGATTGTGAAATACTTTGAGTAAATGAAATAAGATAAGGATAATTTATAAATCTGATTTATAAAGAAAAAAAAGAGATTTAAGAGGTAAGAGTTTGAGGATTTAAATACAGGTGGTTTTAAAATTTGATTTTCAAAGCTAGAAAATTAATAATAGTATTAAATAAGAAACAAGTTTTATAACTTATGAATTTGAGATAATAGTAAATTACAACAAAGTTTAAATTTGTTAGACAGATGGATTTAAGTAAAACCAATTTGAAATTTGGGATTTATATATATTCTTAGGATGTAAAGGTATATCATACAAATATTGATTTAAGTCATGAACTATTAAGTAGAAAAATGACTCTTTAAAAAGGTAACTATAACCTAGAAAATGTTTTATTAGTGAATTCTAGCATTGATTAAGAGTTTGGACTTAAGTCTTTGAAATATGATTGATTTGCATAAGTTATAAGATGAAATAAACTTAAGTAATAGTTTTATGAAATGAATCATAAATAATAATAGTGTTAAAGGAAATATACTAAGTTAAAGGATTGTGGGGAAAAATTATAATAAAGATAAATTATCTTTTGAATAAATAAAATGGTTTCTTTAGAATATTTTCCTTTAATAAAAATATTTGGAAATAAATAACTAAAGGGATTATATAAAGAAGCACCTTTATAAAATGTTTTAACTTAAGATAAACTTTTATGAAAAGTTTTTAAAAGTTAAGAAATACATATATTATATGTAGATCATTTCATCGCATAAATTTTGATCCAAGATTCGTGTTCGGAACTTTGAGGTGTTTTCACTGGTCCGAAAAAGGATTTATCACTCGATTCTTGACGACGAACATTGATGAGGGTTTTTGATTATGTACTTTAGTTTTCTATCGTAGTTAAGAGCTATGCAAGGAAAGCAAAGGTTCTGATCTAGAGCCTGATCAGAGTCCGCACTAAAGGATTGGGGATCGATAATAGTTCAAAAGTAAAGTTGTGTGTTCGAATAGGAGATCAAATAAGATATTTCATGAAGATGATCTATGTAACGACTCAGAATTTGACCACTTTAAAATATACTATTTAAAGTGATTTCAAATATAAAATATAAAAGGTTTTATGATTCAAATAATATTAGATAGGATTTGGAAAGAGAAGCATATACAAAAATAGTAACATTTGCGTATATCGACAAAAGTAACAAAATGCTAATTTCAGAAAAGGATGTTTCAATGGTTAAATAAATTATTTTAATTTATTTATGAGTGTTTAACATTATAAAAATTTATTTTTAGATTTGGTTTACGTAAATAAATAGTTAACTAAAAAGTCAAAATGTGAACGTAAAATATTTTGTCGAAAATCAACGTTTTGTCGATTAAAAGTTGTCGCAACATTGTCGCACCTTTATTTTCTTATATAGGAACATATATTCAAATAGTATAAGTATTAATTAATTCATTAGTCAATGTTACTTTTACTAAACAAGGTTAGAAACTTCTAGAAAATAATTAAGAAAAAGTAAGCCTAAAAGGACAAAAATGGTGTACTTTTGTAAAATAAAGTTAGAAAATCCTTTGATTTGATGTATAATTAAGTAAGATTTGATTTGACTAATAAAAGATTTAAACTTAAAATTATGTTTACTTAAACATCTAATCACCATTAATGAATGTCACATCCATGCTTACTTTAAACATAATTATTACATAAACTTCACATCACATTTATACAATTCCTTTTCATATCAAATCTACATTTAATATATGTTTAGTCATGCATTGAAAAGAGTGTTTTAGTGTAATTTAAAATTATGTTTACTTAAACATCTAATCACCATTAATGAATGTCACATCCATGCTTACTTTAAACATAATTATTACTTAAATTTCACATCACATTTATACACTTCCTTTTCATATCAAATCTACATTTAATATATGTTTAGTCATGCATTGGAAAGAGTGTTTTAGTATACTTAAAGGAGACAAAATTTGATTTGATATGGAGGGTATTTTTGTCTTTTTGGTTAAGGGTAATAAGGTAATTTGTATAGCAAACTTCAACTATAAATAGACCACCATCCTTCCACCTTCTTTTACACATTTCTACATCTTCTTCCTTTCTCAAGCTTCTCTAATGGCTTCCACGCCTTAGGAAAATAAAATAAAAATATTGGAAAAAATAAAAGTAAAGGAAAAATAAAGTATTCCACCACAAAACCAAATGCAAACTCCACCTTTTCACCTCCACAACCCACAACCACACCCTCCTCACCTTCAAGCCATGAGCACCACCTCCCAAGTGCATGGCCGCGCCCTACATAGCCGTGGCCGAGCACATCAAGAAGAAGGAAGGAGATCGAGAATCTTCGGAGCGAGAAAAAGATAAGGAAGTGCTGTCGAAATCGATTCGGGAATCTACATAAAAGATTGGAGGAGTGGAACTAACTGTGTGTACTCAAAATCTTGGTTTTTTAAATATAATTTAAGTTGATAGTATACATGTTAAATTAGAAATTAATATGTTGAATATTGGTTGATATTGAATGATAACTGGGTTGATATTGTGGTCGATTATATGTTTGTGATATGGATGATAACTTTGTTTGATAAATGATAAGAGAAATGGTTAGTAAGCATAGTTAATTAAATGAGAATTAAATCCATACAATTGCGTATATGGAAATCTTTAGCCTCTTAGTGATTTCAAAATATCTAAAAAGATTGAAAATGATATTATAATAATATAATATTATGGTATGAAATGAAATGAAAAAATGAGTTTGAAATGATGAAAATATTGTTTTAAATGAATTAAAATAGTTTAAATATGGTTTAAAACAAATTTGAAGTGTTTCGGACGAGTTCCGAAACAATTCACAAAATTGGTCAAAATTGAGCTCGTCGCGTAGCGGTAGTTCGTAAATTTTGACCCGTAACTTCAAATTAACGTAGAGAATGATTTATAAGTCGGATTTCTTTGAAATAAAAATTCTTTAGTCCAGAATGATAATAGTATTCCAATGAAGATAGAAAATCAAGATTTCATGTAGTAGAGTTTGAAATATGTCCAAAATAATTTTCTAAAAACATCACGGTTTTGCAGTTTGGAATCCAAAAGGGGATTTCTTTATAAATGATATTTTTAAATGATTAAAGATTTGAAATAAATTTGATAATTCTATTAAAATGGTTTAAAAGAGATTTGGAATGTAAAATATGAATTTTCAAATATTAAAAAGTTGTTTAAGTTAAATAAGCTTATATAGCACTTTCTGCAGCACTTTTATGCTGTGAATTCTATAACCTTTTGAATATGAGTTTAAACTTAACGATTTTTCCTAGAATCAATTATGAATATTTTTAAAAGGAAAATTAAGAGTTAAAAAGATAATTTGGAATCTTATAATCAATTCCAAAATAAAGCTAATAACTGAGTATGTGGAAACGACTAGTACATCTGTCCCGTATGTGAGATCTGGGAAGATAAAACAAGGTGTTTAATTAAGGTTAGTGATGGAGCAACCAATGCCCTGAACTTACATGGCCTATGTTTTCTCTTTTTAGGCGAGGGGTGGAATAGATTGAAGGAAAGCCCGGATGCTCTAAAAAGATCATATTTAAGTGTTTCCAAGATAAAAGAAAAGAAAAAAATTCTTTGAATATTAGTTAACCACTTTACATATTTTATTCGATGATTGGTACGAAGGAACCAGGATCGGATTTGGGTGATTCCTTTCCGAAGAACCGAGATCAGATTTGGGTGATTCCTATCTGAAAACCGCTTCGAACTAATTTTTGAAATAAAACATATTGAAGAAAAAGATCATTTAAGACAAAGATATTCATGATGTAGGATTACTTGCCACTAGTCCCTAGAGGTGAAATTTACCATATCTAAGGTAGCAGTAGTGCTTTGTTATGAAAATCTTCGATTTGCAAGAATATGATTTGAAGTTAAGAAAGAAATCTTTGATTAAGGTTTAATAAATGATTTGGGAATACTTTCCGTAAGTTAAAAGTTATAACTTGAATATAAGAAATCTTTGATTAAGATTCAATGAATGATTTGGAAAGGTTTTCCTAAGTAAAAGAGAAAATGATTTGGAATCATTCCAGGATAAAAGGAAAGGTTTAAATAAATCAAATGATTTAATAAATGAGGCTTAATGATTCCATATACACTTAAAAAGAAAATGGAATAAATTGAAAAGAATATATCAAAGAAAGATATTTTATAAAAGATGAAGTAATTGATTGATGATTGGTATCCACGTATGAACATAACATCTTTTTATCAATAATTGGATTTCGAAGGAACCGGGGTCCGATTTGGCTGATTCCTATCTGAAAACCACTTCAAACTAGTTTACGTGTTAACGGTAAAAAGTGAACGCTAACACCCGGTGTGTGTAATAAACTTGTGAAAGCACCACCCGTTGGTACGGGAACAAAAATATGAGCTGAAAATAGCAGAAATGCAGTAAATGAACAACAGATTTATAGTGGTTCGGCCCGTAATTGAGCCTACGTCCACTTTATATTCTTTTATTGCTGATTCGGTTACAATTCGATACAAATCACTTGTCAAATACAATATAGCTTGATCACACAACAATCTAGACTACTAGCTCAATCTTCGGTGATGAATCTTGCTAAATCCGTATCGGATGAATGGAGTTCTTCACGAAGCTTGTTGTAGTGCCTTGAGAGTTGGAAGATTTTTACTTCTTCAGTCAATCTTCAGTGTAGCAGAGCATGGATGCTTGAAGACATGAATTGCCAAAAGTCCCTTGCATGTTGGAGATGATGGGGTATTTATAGGAGCAGATCTGAGTTCTGGGCAGAAAATATGCTAAGTCCTAGGTCGCGTACGACCTAAGCTAGGTCGTAGGTCGCGAGCGACTTAGGAGATGCAGTGATGAAGTCGTCGTTTCCTTCAGGTGGTGAGTCGTAGGCGACTTATAGCGAGCCATGAGTCGTAGATGACTTCAGTCCTTAACCCGTATACGACTTACTCTTAAGACGCGTATACCGTATGTCGTAGGTTTTTAGGTCGCAATATCGCTAGGTCGCGATGTTCCTTTAGAAGTTAGGTCGGTGACGAGTTAAGGGATTAGGTTGTCAGGCCTTAACTCCTAAGACCTTAACTCGCAGCCTTTAAGTCGTAAATCCACTAAGTCGTAACCCGTTAGGTCGGAACCTTCTTAAGTCGGAGCATTTAGGTCGTAACACTACTAGGTCGCGGAGTCTTTAACTCGTGCATTGTTAGGTTGTGATGTCCTTAGGTCGTACAGACCCGATGAGTCGCCATTTCTCATGAGTCGTATACACCATGACTCGTTTAACCTGATGAGTCGTAAGACCATGAGTCGTAGAAAGCTTGTCTCGTTGAGTCGTAGAAGAGTTAACTTTATGAGTCGTAGCATGCTAAGTCGTAAGTCGTTAAACTTCTTAACTCGTAGGTTGTTGAGTCGGACCACTCCTTAGGTCGGAGCCTGTTGAGTCGTAGGTCATCTAAGTCTTAATTCGTTAAGTCTTGCAATCCCTTAACTCGTTAAATCTTGAGTCGCGTACTTCTTAAGTCATGGAGAATTAAGGGTTAACATTTGCCCCTCGAAATACACGCCTAAGTCGTAGGTCGTGTGTTTCGACTCATCTTAACTCGTGTGGGCTGATTCCAATTCCTTCGACCTGGGGTATAAAATGCTTAGGTCGTTCCTCTTTTCTCCGTCTTCCTATTACTCGTTCTTTAAGCCGTACCTGCCATTAACGCAATTTCAAGCTTCCAAAGGCGATTTCGACTTGATTTACTTCCCGCCATTCCCAATTACACCGCGTAAGCATCTTTTCCCTTTTCCCAATTGCCGATCATTGCCGTCGACCTTCATCCATGATTTCTTCCCTTTGGGCCTTGCGAATACTGTTATATAGGATATCCATGAACTTAAGGTAGCTCGGTATGACTTGCAACGATTTGTGATTTACGGTGATTTAGAAATAGGGTTGATGGAGAGGCTAACTGGTTAATGGATTATCGGGTTGAATAGTTAATGGGTTAGGAGGTAAATGGGTTAGGAATTGGATGGATAGATGGTTAACGAGTTAAGGATTAAGCGAGTCAGGAGTTAGATGGATTGGTAATTTCGCGTGATCCAGCAGCTTTGATGTTACGACTTACGACTTTGAAGTCTCTTTTTATTCCTCACGACTTACGACTTAGAGAACAGCTGACCCTAGGTCGCAGGAGCCATTTGAGTCGTTCGCGACTTAGCACTTGTTCAGATTTTGCTTGAATGTGTGGTACGATTGGAGAGTTACGACTCAACTTGACTCATGGCATATCTTTTAGACCGTGAACGAGTTAGGACTTAGGAAAATCTGCCCCATGCTAAGTCGTGACCGAGTTAGAACTTGAGCAAATTTCCCACTGCCTTGAATGCTAAGACTTGAGTTGTTTGAACTTTGGACTCTTGAATTTTGTTGCACTCTTTTATAGATTGTTAATAACTCTGACTGCCTGTTATAACATGTACAAAAACTGGGACGAATATACTGCCACCGACTGCCCATATCGGATGACAGATTAGTTGATAAAGATTAAAATTAAATGAACTGTATGAGTGAAATGCTACACAATAACCAACTCAAATGAAGTATTAAAGCAGAATCGTAATGGTTAACTAAAACCGATTTGTCTGCATTGACACTGCACTTAAGCATTAACAAGTTTTGAAATCTCGTAATCGACTGATTGTCAGTTAGTTTAATTCCAGTTATACTTACTTTTTTCTTATTTTTATTAGTTTTGCACAGCACTTTACACTTTTTAGGAAACGTGCACCTTCTCTTTTGAACACTCGGCTGATTGTGTAGAATGGCATCCCATCAAGAAGATTTGGAACCAAGTGGAGAAGCTTTTCCAATTGCTATTCCGTTGAATGATCCCCCAGAAAAGACTCCTACCACTCTGAGTCAAAAAGTCTTCCGTCTACTATGCTCCCAGTTTGGCATTGCCGAATCTGACGCTCTGCTTCCTGGAGTGAATGACACTGCTGACAGGCCGCCCCACGGCTTTATTGCAGTGAACCGCCAAATGTGCTTGAGTGGAGCGATTCCCCCGTTTAATGACTGTCTCCGAGAACTTCTCCTTCGATTATCTATCTCCCCTTTTCAACTTCATCCTAATGGCTACGCCATCCTACTGGGATTGTGTGTACTTTTTAGGAGAATGCTGGACCGTTTCCCCAGTTTTGGAGAAATTTGCTTTCTATGCTCATTCACAAGGACCAAGGACCATCCCTCTATCACAGTTGTAAGGAGTGCCAGGAATCGCAAACTGATTATTGGTCTTCCCGAAAGCGTTCCTGGGTTTCTGAGCCAGTTTTTCTTTGTTCGTTGTCCCCTGGGATTTTACGCCATTTGGAGAGTGGGAAGTACGATTATCTACCTTTTCCCTGTGTTTTTTCTAAATTCTTTGAAGTTCAAATTGTCAAGTGTTAACTTCTTTTTCTACTGTTTCAGCACTCCCTTCCCCCTCTAGGGAATCTCGTCACAAGACTACCTTTGAGAGGCTTATGGCCGTGCCGGTTGAGGAGAGGAGCGTTCAATTTCTATTGAGAGATGAGTTCCTCCACGAATTCGGACTCTTACATCCTTCCCGTTCCACTCAGCCACATGAAGTCCCTGATTCTTCGGCTGAGGAGTCAGATGCCCCTGCTTCTGCTAAAGAACCTTCACCGAAAGAATTTACCGTTGAGACTTCATTGGTGAAGTGTTCTACTCTTACCGACATTGCGGGGTCGTCCAGTAAGTTAGCACTTGCCCCGGTTATTGAAGAGGACGAAAATCTTCATACTCTTGAAAAGACGGCTGAGGTGGAAGTTGAAAAGGATAATTCTCCCATGCACCATGGCGATGATACTTTCGACAGCCTGAGCGACATCATGATAACCTCTCAGGAGCTCTTTAAAGATGATGTTTCTAAAGTGGTTCCTCCTGTTATCGAAGCAACTTCTTTTTTGCAACAAACCACAACGCCTTCCACACAACTTACTACCATTTCTACACCCAAAAGTGGTTTGTAGTCTGACGCGCGTAGTTTGCACATCACACACACTTAGAACCTTGGCACTTTTATGCACTTAGCTTCTTCAATTTGAGGATTTCTAAAACTGGTCTTTTTCTTCAATTTCAGGTTCTCTGATGGGGCGAAGCGGCTCTTACTACAACAAATTCCAGTGTTACGGAAGCCGTGAGGCTTATGACTTTAGGAGTTATATCAGTGCCGTGAAAGAAACTGATGAGGAGAGAGCTGCTCGAAAGGCTCATGAGAGGCGAGCTCATGAAGAGCGTCGCCGGATAGAGGATGAGGAATACTATGGGAGTAGAGACGAGCGACGTGACTCTTCCCGCAGAAGCGACGACCCTTATAAAAGGAAATCTTATGACGATAAGGGGAAGAGTCACACTTCTGATGATTTCAGTAAACGTACCAGACTTGGTGAGAAAGACACATCTAACATCTCGGAAAAGACTACCGCTTCTGTTCCTCCAAACACATCTTCCGGTTCTCCTGCCCTTAAGGAGTCTGACATTCAGACCATCATTAATAGGCCACAGTACCAAGCTGGAGACGGTCCTCCCACACTCCAGAGCCGATTTCCGAATTGGTGTCTGAAAGGAGTGCGTTTTGATTTGGACTTGGTCCCCATTGACAAGCAGGCGATGCTGAAAAATGTCGATGCTGTAAAGCTTGACATCGAAAGAATGTCTGGGTGGCAGAAGCTGGTTGATGAACTTCAAAGAGTCAACCATCTGAATCTTGAAGCGATGATGACCATGGAAAATGATAAGTCTGAGTGGGACAAATGGCGTAAACAGCATGACTCGGAGATGAAAAGCATTAGCGATGGTTATGTGAAGCTCGAAGCCGAAGTTGAAAGGCTTAAAAAAGAGCTTGCTACTTCTTATTCTCAGAAAGAGGAAATGCTTCAAAAACAAGTTCGAGACGCCCACGCTGCTCAGAGAGATGCTGAAGTCAAACTTGAAGCAGAACAACATGTTACTAGAAAATATCGTGATGACGCTGCTCAACTTCAGGAGAAACTCAGCTCTCGAGACTTAGAAATTGCTAGGCTACAATCCCAGTTACTGAAGGCTGAAAGAGAACGTGATGAAGTTCTCTCTGGTAAAGCTGCAGCCGAAGAATCCCATAAGGCGACCCTAGCCACCGTTGACGCGACCCTGTTCGACTTCTATATGCATTGTGTCCTGGGGCGTGGGAGCCTTTCATTTTTGGGACCAGAGTATGAAGTCACCCTAGCGGAGGTGTGGGAGGCAATCATTGACTTATTTGGTGGTGCCGGATACTCCGTAACAGATATTCAAGCTACCTACCTAAGTGAGAGCGATCGCGATGCCCTTGCCAAAGGAAAAGAGCAGCTCGTCCGAGTGCGGGCCGAAGCGACGGGAGAGAAGCTTCCTGAGAAAGAAACACCCCCTATTGCTCCTGCTTATACTTCGACTTTAGCTCATGCGGATATTGCTGGCTCTAGTTCTCATTCCACGCCTCCCGCTAAGGTTGACACAGAAACTGTAACCACCCCTACAGAGGAAGAGGCAATGAAAGACTTCCAAGCTCGGGAATTTGAGATTGATCTCGCTAAACCGGCTTCTCCAGGTAACTTTGACGATTCACGGTCTTCTTTTTTCTCGGAGAATACTGATTTTAATTTCTTTTATCATGCAGCAGTCGTGCCGGAAACTGCACCAAATCTTCCTTCTTCAGCTGTCGTTCCTCCTCCTTCTCAAGTTATACCTCTTCCAGCTTCTCAACCAGGTTCACAGGAAGAACCAATAGCAGCCCTTCAGGGTTTAGACGAATCACTTGCTTCCGAAGAACAGAAGGCAGAAGGTCTGGAGGATAGCGAGAAGACCCCGGAGCAATCTTTTGATTATGACACAAAGCTTTCTACATTCCTTGCTCCGGGGAGTGAGTCTTCTTCCAAGAAGAAGGGGAAACGTGTGGTTTCGAAGAAAGGAAAGAAGAGTTCTCCTGCTGCTGGAGATGAGGCAGAGATTGATCCGGCTGAGTCTCTTTCTCCTTCTTCTCCGATGCGGCCTACGAAGCTAATTACCAGGCCGGGTAAAAGTTCCAAGGGTGGGAAGAAGGGGAAATGAGTTTGATTTTGCATTTTCTGCTTTTTGTATTGACCGGGGATTGTGCGGATACCGGTCTCCGCTTCTTTTTGTAACCTGTACAATGTAAAAATTTCTCATAGTATTGAAATAAATAGATATTTTTCTTGTACAAACCCTTGTGTATGTAGGAATACATCTGTTTTTCATTTGAAGTGTAGAGTAAACGATTCTTTTCGCTTGTACAAATTTTTGGTCTGTGTTTCAAGAACGCACTTACCCCACATCTTTATTACGTGATATTGCAATGAACTTGTGGTATGTTGCTTGTATATTACTTTTATCAATGTAACTGAATTGTATAATGTTGCCCCCATACCACAAGTATATTGTAATATTTCTTGATTTCACAAGACCGATATTCTTATTTTAGAGAATAACTTTCCACTTTTTCAGGGAAGAATTATTCTGCTTTTAATAGAGTATATCTTGTCTTTGGAGAAATCTTTATTTTCTTTTTCTTCCTGAAGAACACTTCGACTTTTGGGAATGATCACTTTTATTTGTTTGAAAGTGAATTTTCCTGTACAGTGAAATGAGCTTCTGAAGAAGGTTTTGATTTTCGTGCCCCGATAAAGGGTTTATTTTTGGTACTTCAAGCAAGGTGAAGTACGCCTCTGAAGAGGTCTTTTGGTCTCCGAAGAGAAGCGATTTTAGTCTCCGAAGAGAAGCAGTTTTGGTCTCCGAAGAGAAGCAGTTTTGGTCTCCGAAGAGAAGCAATTTTGGTCTCCGAAGAGAAGCAGTTTTGGTATTTCATCTCTGGTGAAGTGGGTCTCCGAAGAGAAGCATTTTGCACTTCTACACGGGTGAAATGTGCCTCCGAAAAGGGCTTTTGCCTCCGAAGATGGCTTGTGCCTCCGAAAAGGTCTTGTGCCTCCGAAGAGGGCTTGTGCCTCCGAAAAGGGCTTGTGCCTCCGAAGAGGTCTTGTGATTGCCTGGAAGTTACTTTCTCCTGGTCGGAGGGGTCTACGGGACAAGCGTAAGTTGTTTGATTGGATGTTTGTTTGTACAAACGATCGCAATCAATTAACAAGGTGCCCCTTTGGTAGTCCCACCGATCTTTTTGATTGAGGAAAGTTCTCCACTTATTGGCGTGCCTCGTTAGAGGGCTTTGTTGATCCTTGGGAAGGAGCATCAGTTGGTTGGCGTGCCAGGAAGGTTGCGTCTTAGGTGCAAGTAGATCCATGGGATGGACACAAGCTGCCTGATTGGATGCATCACAATCAGCCAGTGAGGGTCTTATTCCTTCTGCTTGGGAAGTTATCCCTTTAGTGGATCTACCTGCTTTCCTGTTGAGAGGCATACCTTCCTTTGGCTGCTTCCATGTCTGCCTGCTCATGTTGTACCATCATCCACCAATCTGCGATCCTTTATCATCATTTCCAAGCGCGTGTCTCTTTCTTTTGCAAGTGAATTTCTTTATCCGAAGAAGTAGACTTCACTGTTGAATGACTCCACAGAGTAAACGCAAGTTATTTGGTTGGATGCCTTTTTATATCAACGATCACAACCAGTTAACGAGGGCTTGACACAGTGGAGCCGTCAACTTTTTATGTGAAGTTCCTCTTGTATGGGATTTGAGTTTGAAATTTTTTGTTGCTTGGAATTTGCTTTAATAAATGATTTGCAAGGCCCGCTTAGCTTTGCGATGGGTGAGCTTTGCTTTAATGACCTGCAGTATTAAATCGATATTTTAGCAATACATTTAGAGTATTTACTCATCGAAATATAACAGGCATTTTATAATAGAAAACACAATGCATGATTTTTTATTATTGAATCACGCTGATTTCTCAGCGGTTTACAATGCAGAAGTTACACATCCATCATTATCTTTACAAATTTAAGCAATGCTGTTAAGTAAAAAATGAATGCTAGTTATTGCTGTTTCAGAATCTCCAAGCTGGATTTCCATTTGTGCTTGATTCATAGCTTTTGGATTTTCATGTCAGAGAAAGCGAGAGATGCCCCAGTCGCAGTTTCGTGAGTGATTAGTAGTCATCCCAACTTCTGCTTGCTGGGTATGGTCCCCCCGTGATAGCATTAATGACAAGCTTTTCTGAATCTTGCACTGCAGTGTTGTTGTGAGAATCGGATTGATGGGTAGGGTGTTGTTGATCCCGAGTGGATGAGGTTGGATTGGTTCCGCTTCTCTTAACGTATTGTTGGAGTTTACCCTGCTCTAGCAATTCTTCAATCACCTTCTTTAATTGGCGACATTCGTCAGTGTCATGGCCAGGTTGATTGTGAAATTGGCAGAATTTTCCATTACGCTTTGCCCCTCTTGTCATCTCAGGTGGCTTAGGATACCTGACAACGTCTTTTGTTGCAAAAAAGATATTTCTTGGTGTATCGGTTAAAGGAGTAAAGTCCGAAGGATTAAAGCGGCGAGGTTTCTTTTCATTTCTCTGGCTTTTTCCTCCTTCATTCTCCCTTTTCTGACTTTCAGATTCTCTTTTCTTAGGTGGGACATTGTCATTATTAGTCTGGGCAGTAACCACCTTCGACGTTGCAGAAAGGCTTTCAAGGCGAATGAACTCATCGGCCTTTTTATAAAATTTATCAAGTGAGTTTGGTTCTTTCATCTTTAACCATATCCCAAATTCACTCGATTTATCAATGGCTCTCATCAAATAAGTCAGGATCATACGTGGTTCTGCATTTTCTACTTCGGCTAAAGCTATATTGAAACGGCTCAAGAAAGATTTGATTGATTCTCCGGGCGCTTGTTCAAGGTTAGACAGTGACATTATATCCTTAGCTTTTGAAGCATACAATCTGAACTGTTCTTTAAACTTTTGCGTTAAGTCGGAGAATTTATCTACAGACCGAACTGGAAGCTTTGTGAACCAAAGTAAAGCCACCCCTTCTAGGTATATTGGAAAGTATCGACACTTGATCTCGTATGATGCTCTTGCACCAGTCATATGCCAATCGTACTTGTAGAGGAAATGATTAGGGTCACTGGTTCCCCTATAAGCTTGGATAGTAGGAGGTGCAAATTTCCTTGGAAACTCTGCTCTTAGGATCCTTTCAGTAAACGGAGTTCTGCTTGGCGCAAATCCCCAGTCAGCCTCATCCTCTTCCCTTTGCATGCTCTCTTTCATGATGCGGCCAACCATTTCAGACAGGTACTCCTTATTGTTCAAAGACACCTCCGGGCAAGTATTAGTTCTTCCCTCGGAATTTTGCCCGGGCATCTGCTCATGACAAGTTGGTTGCGGCATAGAACCATCAGTTTGGAAAGGTGGCATTTCAGGAAGAGTAGTTCGACGGTTTTCTGGTTGACGATTTGCCCCGAGCAGAGCAGTTAATCTATCCATCATCAAAGCGTTTTGAGTTTCAATTTGTTGGTATAATCCAGAAACTGCGTCATCCAATTCAGCCCTAGTGACCCCAACGGTTGGAGTTGCTTGGTCTGTTATTGGGGAAGCGGAAGTTCCTTCGTGAGCGTTTCCGGATCTGATAGGTCTGCCTCTTCTTCCAGGAGCCATTATTTCAGATCTGGTTTTTAAAGAGAGGTTCTTTTTATGAATCTTTGCGAAGCAACGGTGGATGATCGCCTGAGTTGGGTTCTCAGTGAAAGCACCAAAATGTTAACGGTAAAAAGTGAACGCTAACACCCGGTGTGTGTAATAAACTTGTGAAAGCACCACCCGTTGGTACGGGAACAAAAATATGAGCTGAAAATAGCAGAAATGCAGTAAATGAACAACAGATTTATAGTGGTTCGGCCCGTAATTGAGCCTACGTCCACTTTATATTCTTTTATTGCTGATTCGGTTACAATTCGATACAAATCACTTGTCAAATACAATATAGCTTGATCACACAACAATCTAGACTACTAGCTCAATCTTCGGTGATGAATCTTGCTAAATCCGTATCGGATGAATGGAGTTCTTCACGAAGCTTGTTGTAGTGCCTTGAGAGTTGGAAGATTTTTACTTCTTCAGTCAATCTTCAGTGTAGCAGAGCATGGATGCTTGAAGACATGAATTGCCAAAAGTCCCTTGCATGTTGGAGATGATGGGGTATTTATAGGAGCAGATCTGAGTTCTGGGCAGAAAATATGCTAAGTCCTAGGTCGCGTACGACCTAAGCTAGGTCGTAGGTCGCGAGCGACTTAGGAGATGCAGTGATGAAGTCGTCGTTTCCTTCAGGTGGTGAGTCGTAGGCGACTTATAGCGAGCCATGAGTCGTAGATGACTTCAGTCCTTAACCCGTATACGACTTACTCTTAAGACGCGTATACCGTATGTCGTAGGTTTTTAGGTCGCAATATCGCTAGGTCGCGATGTTCCTTTAGAAGTTAGGTCGGTGACGAGTTAAGGGATTAGGTTGTCAGGCCTTAACTCCTAAGACCTTAACTCGCAGCCTTTAAGTCGTAAATCCACTAAGTCGTAACCCGTTAGGTCGGAACCTTCTTAAGTCGGAGCATTTAGGTCGTAACACTACTAGGTCGCGGAGTCTTTAACTCGTGCATTGTTAGGTTGTGATGTCCTTAGGTCGTACAGACCCGATGAGTCGCCATTTCTCATGAGTCGTATACACCATGACTCGTTTAACCTGATGAGTCGTAAGACCATGAGTCGTAGAAAGCTTGTCTCGTTGAGTCGTAGAAGAGTTAACTTTATGAGTCGTAGCATGCTAAGTCGTAAGTCGTTAAACTTCTTAACTCGTAGGTTGTTGAGTCGGACCACTCCTTAGGTCGGAGCCTGTTGAGTCGTAGGTCATCTAAGTCTTAATTCGTTAAGTCTTGCAATCCCTTAACTCGTTAAATCTTGAGTCGCGTACTTCTTAAGTCGTGGAGAATTAAGGGTTAACATTACGTGTTCGAAGAATGAAGATATTTGAAGATGGAGATATTTAGATGAATAATAACGAGGGACTGGTTGTGGATTAATTGAGGATAAACTCGCGATTCACTGTATTATAGCAGTGATCTCTTTGTTATGAAAAACCTCAAAACCAAAATGGCTTCTCGCGTAGTAATGGCGGAGGAAAGTTCCTTCGGATTCGTTTAGTTCCAGATCGAACTTGTATGGACGAATGTCTGACATTGCATTTCTGAGATACAACGTTTGACTTTTACAAATATACATCTGCTTGGTGGCGGAGAAGGCAACTTCACTTAGCTTAACACCCTTCTCTAAGACAGACGACCTCAGAGGTTGTATGTTTGTGGGCGCCAAATAGTAATCAAAGGAATGACAGTGTGGCATTCAAAGTGGAAGAAGATGTGTTATGTGAAAAGTTAATCGTTGCCTCGAGCCTCATCAACAGGAAATGACTAAAACAGGGTTAGATGCAGCAAGGTTAAGTGGGTCATTCCCAATTAGGGTATGATCATCCCCTTCTAGATATATATCTTCCCGCCATGACGTTCGGGATGTAAATTAATGTGGTTTGTATGCTAGCGCGCGCTCGGTTAAAGGTCGGTAATGACAGGGGGATGACATATTCGTTACTATCTAGTTAGAGGTAGGCCGGAATTGTGTTGGTAGAGGATCTTTGTGATGGTTCCTCGGGACATCCATATAGAGGTGTACCCATCGGAAGGTAGTCCCTTCACCTGGTCATTTGTATGGAAATCCATTCTCTAATATGAACCTGCGGTTTTGTTTGAATTGGCGTAATGAATAGACTCGAATGCTATATGGGTAACCATTTCGGCTATGATTAATAAGTTTGTTTGCAAATGTTTTCAGGGAATGTCACTAGAAATAATATCAAATGTTTTGATATAAAAGTGTTTTAGTTATCATAAGGTAAAAACCCGTCTATATTTATATATGGACGTGGTCTTATGAGATACCCTTCTTTTCAAAGGTTTTGATAACATAGTCATTTTAAACTTCGAGTATCTCGTGCTGGTTTATCAAGCTTGATCCGGGTATTTTCAATATTCGGGTCAGATCCTAGTAGTTTCAAGTTTATTTGAAGATGGTTAGAGTTTTCAGAGGAGAGCTGGAGATATTCATCTATGTACAGACATATTCTATTATCCATTGTGATTTATTTGTTTTGTTATTCGTCAGTATTTGTTAGGGCAGGTGTTATAACTGTCCAAGTTGAATTTAGGTTAGACTCTGTTATATGTATTTAAAATTTTCTGCTGTAAAGATATTTGTTCAATATTATATGTTATTCCATTCGTGTGAGATTCTTTCTGTCTATTTTTCTTTATTACCTTTTATGTTCCGTCTTTTTGTTCAATTTGAATTAGACATGTGTGGTTTATTGTCGATTCAAAGGGTACGGAAAACGGGTCATGACAGGCTTTGTGCTGATCTTAGATAAATTCCTTAAGATAGCCTTCTTGGGTCAACTTCTAAATTATGACGGCAAGCGCTCGACACTCATCTATTATGGCCATTTTCTTTATGATAAGCGCAATAATCTCCTCCCTTTTTATGCTCTAGATTATTCTTAGCTTTGTAGGAGGTCGGAAATTTGACTATTTTCGTTGCTGTGGCGTTATGTAAGACAACAGCCTATTTAAAGCGACTGCATTAGCGATTGATTCCTCCCACCTGACTCTTTTGTGGGTACGATCAAAGAAAAATTTTCCTCTTTCCTTTCTAGGAAGAGTCTTTCTCTTTGAATAATAAAGCTCATCCATCCTGATGAACTTATCTGCTTGAAAGTGGAAGTCTTGGAGATCTTTGCGACCATTAACAAATAGCTGCTTCCAAAAAGGTGTGTTCTCGATCAAACCATAATGGAAAGCTATGAGTTTGTCAAGGTCATTCATGTCCTTGGCCTTCAGAGCCTCTACGTTGAATCTCTTCAAATAATCTCCCAAAGATTCACCCTGCTTTTGTTTTATGTTGGCCAAGACGGTGTAATCAATGGTTGGATCTTTTCAGATACAAAATTGTGCTGAGAATTCATAAGAAAACCGTTTCCAAGAGTAGATAATTTTCTCTCTATACTGTCTATACCACTTGGCTGCCACCCCTTGGACAGTTACAAGGAACAATCGACACTTAGCTGCCCCGGAAGCATTGTACAGATCCATCTAGCTATCAAAAGCCATAGGTGGTCGTCAGGATTCGTATTCCTTTGGTATTTCATAGACGCGATCTTAACATCAGAAGGAATTGTTGTTGCCATGATCTCGTTAGTAAATGGCGGCACCCTCTCGTTGTCATTTACATTTGCATCCATGGTTTTTTTTCCTTTTGAATTCATGGCGTCTTTGATTGACTTCTCGGCAGCATCTTGATGGAAAGCTTCGACATTACCATAATTTTTCTGATTTGGCTGATATTCATTAGAAGTTGAGCTGCCTGATTACTCTAAAGACTTGTCCAAAATTCTTCCTTGATGATTAGCTTTTGCTGGAGTAAGTTCCTTTTTCTTTGAGGAGGTAAAATCTATCTTACCCTTACACTCCTTGGAATTGGTTTTAAATTTCTTTGAAGAGAAACTACTTCCTATCCCTGAGTTTTCCTAGGAGTTTTTGATGGTCTTTGAGATAAAGCCATCTTTAACAGATCTTGCAATTCTTGTAATTGCTGTTCCAAGCGCTTGATTTTCAATGTATTCTCCTCCAGCTACACCGGTGATGAAGTTTGACCTGGGATGGCCCTTTCTGGGTTGAAAGTTGGAGCAACATTCTCCTCTAGGTTAGAAGTGTGCACTACCTCCTCATTGAGTCCGCATAGACGTTTTGATCTCATTTTTCCTAGGTAAGAGAAACATACCATAATTAGTCTATATTTAACCACAAGGTCAGAGTTTCATGCCCTCCTTCTAGCGCCAAAAATGTTAACAAGAAAAGTTGTCAACATTCCCAATGCTTCGATAAGATAATCTTTCTTGTTCATAACTATGTAGTTGAGATAAACTCACTTCTGAAAGTGTCTCTTTGAACAAATTGCTTTAATCAAATTAATTTAGGAGAAAAGAACGTTGAGATGTCATACCATTCGACCTCTTCAAAAGGATAATGGAGCTACAACTAACCTCGTACTAGGTTGAAAATATATTAAATTGTTAAACCTTTTGACCTTGCCGAAAGGTTTATAGGCATGACCTTCCCAAGCTTCTGTCTAGTTGAGGCGGAAGTAATTAGTCCCACCTTTCGACCTTGTCGAAAAGTTATTAACAGGTTCACCCAACCTTTCGACTTTGTCGTAAGGTTGTCAATAGGATTACTTAACCTTTCGACTAGGTTGGAGTAACCCTTAGTCATTCAACTTTCAAAAATAAGTAATTTGATGAATTCCATCGCCTTTTGTAATCGAATATAGTTGTGGTTAATGTCTACTACCACCTTCTTAACCGTGTCAAAAAGTGATATATGAAACCTCTCGACATTGTTATAAGGAGAAGCTTATCTAATCACCAACCTTAACTGCTTCCAATCCCATTGATCCCCATTTTGTTCCTATGGAGTCATTTTGAAGGGTTTACTAATACTCAGAGAAGTAGATTCCCTTTGAATTAACTCCATTGTGAGCTGTTATAGACATATATGACCCAGGATTTCGTTAGAAAGTAAACCTTTCATTTAAGTTGAAAGGTTTCCCTCCTTTGAAGTAGTCCCAGTTTATATCTTTAACCCACCTTTATTTTTACCATATAAGACCAATCTAGTTATTCCCATGATTATACACTTAGCATATGTAACACGACATCATTACTTTATATTAAATATGGATATTAATGATGACATGTTTCAGTGGGAAATATCTAAGTTGATCTTATATATACATAGAGCATAGATCAAAAGAGATTACGAGAAAAAGGTTGAAATCATGTGTAATTGATCATTATTCTAGCTAATGATCTTAATGATTCTCCTCATTGCCAATATCCATCATGAACGAGCCATCTCCCGTCATTTCTTGGGTGATAAGGGCCCTCTAAAACCAAAGTCGAGTCCATACTGTCAATTACTGATTTCCTGGAGAATAAAACATACAGACCCCAAGTGACTTGGGTCGTGACCCGAAGCAGCCTCCATTTTGACCCAAAGAAGATTGCAATGTGACTCCAAGTAGAAAATATGCCGACCTGAGAATTCGAACATGTTGACCCCAAGTAACCCGGGTCATGACCCGAAGCAGGTTGAGCGGTGACTCAGAGTAACTCATTCCAGAACTCAAAATAGAAAACATACCGACCCCATAGTCTTACGCTGACCTGATTTCCCCAAGGCCGACCTAGAGTATTTCAATTACCAAACCCAAGCAACCAAAAACATGCTGATGTCCCAAAGATGCAGACCCCTTAGTGATATGCCGACCCTAAGATTTATACCTGCCGACCCCAAGTAAGTAGCCTACCGACCCATAGTAAGTAGCCTACTGACCCTAAGTAGCACCGAACCCTCTAGATTATGCCGATCCCATGTGACCCGAAGCAAAGCCTTCTCTGACCTGTTGTAACCTAGGTGAAAACCAAAAGTAAACCTACAAGTGACTTGAAGCAAGATATTTCTAACCCTATCTTTCAAGCTTTTATGTCGATCCCATCTTGATGCCGACCCGAGTCATTCCAAGTGCTGACCTAAGTTTCTCCCAGTGCCGACTCGAGTTCTTTGAAGATGCCGATCCCTTTGTACTAGCCGACCCCAAGTGACCCGGGTAGTGACCCAAAGTAAATAGCCTGTCGACCCGAAGTAGACACCGACCCCTCCAAAAAATGCCGATCCATATTGACCCGATTTTTGTCAAAACTCATATTTCAAGTGTCTTGCGCCTTTTGTCCATCGACTATGCTGAATCCCGGCTTCATAATCATGTTTATCATACTTGATTGATCGTCTATCCATCCATTCAAGTCAAACCCATAGTATTCCAGCCTCAACAACCATGTAGTCGATTAGGTTAAATCCGCCTGAACGTTGCCTTGCCAAAAGCCGGGTTAACACTTTACCATTCAAAACATGCCTTGTGATCGAAAGGCAGGTTTTGTATTGCCATAGGTCCAAAATCCAAATTCCATAATTCATTGATCGCCATATTCAGCCTTGAATCCAATCCATTGCCAATTTCCGGATAATTTACAAAATCCACGATTGTTCTAAGTCGATATCCAATTCCAATTTCATCCCAAATCTGTTAAGCTAATCCACAATCTCACTAGATCGTTTTATCCGAGTCCGAGACCTCTCAGGGTCCTTTAATCTAAATTGAGGACCTTGCCGGGTCCAAATCCAAAGTCGGGACCGTGTCGGGTCTTATTATCCATATCCGAGACCTCGTCGGGTCTTATAATCCATATCTAGGACCTCGCCGGGTCCTATAGTCCATATCCAAGACCTCGCCGGGTCCTTATCCAAAGTCCGGACCTCATCGGGTAATTATAATCCATATCCGGGGCCTCGTCGG
Source organism: Allium fistulosum (assembly GCA_030737815.1). Taxonomy (NCBI): domain Eukaryota; kingdom Viridiplantae; phylum Streptophyta; class Magnoliopsida; order Asparagales; family Amaryllidaceae; genus Allium; species Allium fistulosum. The sequence continues at coordinate 411,315,305 of CM060907.1, read as the reverse complement.
GTCCTATCCAAAGCCGAGACCTCGTTGGGTCCTATAATCCATATCCAGGACCTTGCTGGGTCCTATACAAATCCGAGACCTCGCCCGGTGCATGTCCAAATCCGGGACCTCACCGGGTCCATATCCAAAACCGGGACCTCGTCGGGTCCATATCCAAAACTGGGACCTTGCCGGGTCCTATAATCCATATCCGGGACCCTACCGGGTCCTATAATTTATGTATGGGACCTCGCTGAGTCCATATCCTAATCAGGACTTGACTCTCCGGTCAAGGGCTTAATCTATGGGGTATCCTTCTCTGGCCTCGATCCCCAGTCGAGGACTTTATATTCACCGGCCTCGACTCTCCGGTCGAGGACTTTATATTCTCCGACCATGACTCTCCAGTCGAGGACTTATATTTTTCGAGTTCCCACCGAGCATAGTCCATACTCGACGACTCTTTACAAAAAGCCAGAGGAAAATCCAACCAAAATTCAATCTGAAATCCAGATCAAACTAGAAAACCAGAAATCCATCTAAAAAATCCAAACAAAAATCTAAACCAAAAATCAAGCATCTAAACCAAAACCCAAACTTGAAAACCAACAAAGCTAAGAGTTCAAACCAAACCAGAAAAAGGAAATATCCAAATCAAAAAGAAAAAGTAGATTTCACAAACTAGAACATCATGCTTTATCATCATCTCAGAGCATGCCTAGGTGCAATCTTCGCCCCCGTACATGAGTAAGTGACTTAGCCGTCTGCCCAGAGTTTGCTACTTATTCCATACCATCCCATTTAGTTGATGACTTGTGCCTTTAAGCCGAGCTCGCTCCAATTTGTGGTGGGTGACGGCTGCTCCTGTTTCATCATCGCTGTCCAATTCCTAGAAAAGCCAACAAGATCCTTGCCCCTTGTTCCATGGGGATCGTAGTGCCGATCCATGAGAATGATTAGTGTCGATCAATTTTCCTTTGTTAGGGGCTTGCCCCTAGTGGTTCCAATCCATGTCCAAGCCAGCTAATTCCAGTTCCTAGTCCTGGGTTCGAACATCTAGCTATTCCAGCATCCATAGGTTGTTTTCGATCATCATTCCCATCCTTCCCCTAAGTCAGTGAGGAAATCCTGAAACTTACCCTTTTGGACGAGTGTCCGTAAATGGTCTCCGATTGTCACTTCCATCATGCTCCCGAGTTCACGGGGGAATCCCAGATTATCCTCTTCCAAATGTACACCAAGTTTTGATCCATGCCAAAATCCATAGCTTTATCCAGCATCCTGCTTGCTTCCTTTCCTAGTTATGGTCCTGGATTTCCTCCTCCTTCTTTAGCATTCTATTGTTTGCATCTTGTCCTTACCCTTTGTCTCTTCGTTGATTGATTAGCCATTGCTTCCCAAAATCTGAGTTCCTAAGCTTTCAAAATCAAAATCTTCGATCCAGAATCTCTGAGTGCTAGCTCTCTCAGTGAAAGCTCCAAAATGTTAGCGCCAAAATTGGTCACTAATACCCAAACCCCATTGAAAGCGCCAATTCACAGTCACAGATAATAGATAGAGTGTATGTAGAGAGTATAAATATGAAAAACAATAAAAAAAATAAAAAGAAAGCAGCAATAACACATGATTTATAGTAATTCGGCTAACATTAATTTCCTTTTTATTGATAGAGAATGGTTACAGTAACAATCCAAAGTTTTTAAAATAAAAAATGGCAGAGTAACATTTACAGCCTTTGTAGAAGAATTTATGGAAGAACCAAATGAGAATCCCCTTTTCTAAAGCCCTGCCTGCTGTATTTATAGGCAAAATCAGGGTTAATTGGCATCATGGGCGATACGGGCCCACCAAAACTATAGTTGAGTCCATACGGTCGACCATTGATTTCCTGGAGTATAAAACATACTGACCACAAGTGACCCGAGTCGTGACCATAAGCAGCCTCCATTTTGACCCAAAGAAGATTACAATGTGACTCCAAGTAGAAAACATGCCGAATTGAGAATCCAAATGCCGACCCCAAGTGACCCGAGTCATGATGCGAAGCAGCTTGAGCAGTGACTCGGAGTAACTTGGGCTAGAACTCGAAGTAGAAAACATGCCAACCACATAGCCTTATGCTGATCTGATTTTCCTAAGGCCGACCCAGAGTATTTCAATTACCAACCCCAAGCAACCGTAAACATGCTGACCTCTTAAAGATGCCCACCCCTTAGTGTCGACCCAAAGATTTGTACCTACCGACCCCAAGTAAGTAGCCCGCCGACCCCAAGTAAGTAGCCTACCGACCACAAGTAAGTAGCCTGCCAACGCCAAGTAACACCGAACCCTCTAGATTATGCTGATCCCATGTGACATGAAGCAAAGCCTTCTCTGACCCAAAGCAACCTAGGTGAAAACACAAAGTATACCTACAAGTGACTCGAACCATGATATTGCCAACCACATCTTCCAAGCTTTTGTGCCAATCCCACATTTATGCCGACCCGAGTTATTCCAAGTGCCGACCTGGGTTTCTCCCTATGCCGACCCGAGTTCTTTAAAGATGTCGATCCCATTGTACTAGCCGATCCCATAATAAAATGCCGACCCCAAGTGACCCGGGTAGTGACCCAAAGTAAACAGCCTGCCAACCAGAAGTAAACACCGACCCCTCTAAAACATTCCGATCCCTATTGACCGATTTTTTCCGAAACTCATATTTCAAGTATCCCGCACCTTTTTTCCATCGATTATGCCGAATCCTGGCTTCATAATCATGTTTATCATCCGTGATTGATCATCTACCCATCCAGTTGAGTCGAACCCATAGTATTCAAACCTCGACAACTGTGTAGTCGATTGGGTTAAATTTGCCTGTACGCTGCATTGCCAAAAGGCAGGTAAACAGTTTGGCATGTAGTTTAAAGGAGCGCTATTGATTGCATTCGGAACGGGCTTTGAAGTCATCACTACTTTATCATCTATGTTGAATGGTTGACTGTGGCAGAAGGTCCTGTTTATTTTCATCTAAGTCGAATGCTTTACACTATATGAACAATTGGACTTTTCGAACATCCCTTTTTAAGTCTTTCATGACAACTTGGATTATCTCTTCATCAAAACTCCAACTTGATTATTCTTCTTTCATAATTCTGCCTTTGAAGAGATTTTATACTTAACATTTACCTTGGCCCTCTTATGGCGTGGATAAACGCTTACTCCGTCCTACCTCCAAGAGGTGTCTTACCTTTGCCAAAGCATGGCATGGATAAGGGCTTGTTCGGTGCTTTAACCTGGCCATCTTATTGCGTGGCAAAAGGCTTACTCCATCCTCCCTTCAAAAGATGCCTTGAGCTGACCAGAGGCGCAACCAAGGGCTTGTCCGATGCTTTAATCTGGTAATCTTATGGCACGGCTAAAGACTTATCCACCCTCCCTCCAGGAGGTGCTCTGCCCTAGCAAACTCGACGGGGACAGTGGCTTTTCTACCATCTTAGGTAGACTACCATCATAGATAGACTACCATCTTAGGTAGTATCCAAATATAAGGAGAATTTCAATCCCAACCATGTAGATTTTCTTTTTATGAAAAGTAGCTCTTTATTGACTTTGTCTCGAATTCTTTTTACAAATTCGTGAATCTTTCCTTGTTGGAAGAAATTTCTAATCATCCCCTCCAAGGCTCTACAATGATTGGTTTCACGGCCTTTCATCATTTCGTAATAACAATAGGGTCCTCCCTTCCTTTCATGTTTTGGCGTTTTCTTTTGTGATGGCCAATAGTTGAGCTCATCCTTTGTAAGCAAGTAGACATTCTTAATTGATGTTGTTAAATTGCACCGCTTTGGTAGTCTAGACTTGAAGCTTGATTCTTGCGGATGACTTTTTGACTTTTTGTTTCTTGGCTTTATGTTTTCATGCTCTTCAATTGCTTTTCTTTTCGGCACCCTTCGTGCTTCTTGTGTAGGAAGTGTTCTCTTTATAATAGGTTGTTGCCACTTATTTGCATAGGCATTGTAATCAGCCATTATTTATTCTTCAAAGATTGTGCCTTTGGAATAGTATTAGATGATTCTTCTCATTAGATTGAACACGTTATCATTTCCATTTGTTCTCTTTCCCAATGTAAAAATAGGGGTGGGGCAACCATGAAAGGGGTTTAAGCTCCATTTCTCAGGATCATACGATTCTTCTTTTACCTAATTTATAATTCTAAGAGCTTCTAATCTTAGTCTTTGCTCTTCATTCTGGTTGGAATCATTGATGGTTATTAGGGAGAATCCTATCAAATACAGTTCAGAAGATCCTTGTTCCGATCTTATGGTTCCTCTAGCCATGATAATATCAAAGTAGGTGAACTTGAGATTTTTAATGGAGCTACAATTAACCTTCGACTAGGTTGAAAATATATTAAATTATTGAACCTTTTGATCTTGTCAAAAGGTTTATAGGGATGACCTTCCCAACTTTCTGTCTATTTAAGGTGGAAGGAATTAGTCCCACCTTTCGACCTTGTCGAAAGGTTATTAACAGGTTCAACCAACCTTTCGACTTTGTCATAAGGTTGTCAATCGGATTACTCAACCTTTCGACTAGGTTGGAGTAACGCTTAGTCATTCAGCTTTCAGAAATAAGTAATTTGATGAATTCCATCTCCTTTTGGAATCTAATATAATTGTGGTTGATGTCTACTACCACCTTCTTAACCGTGTCGAAAAAGTGATATATGAAACCTCTCGACATTGTTATAAGGAGAAGCTTATCTAATCACCAACCTTAACTGCTTCCGACCCCATTGATCCCCATTTTGTTCCTATGGAGTCAGTTTGAAGGATTTACTAATACTCAAAGAAGTAGATTCCCTTTGAATTAACTCCATCGTGAGCGGTTATAGACATATATGACCCAGGATTTCGTTAGAAAGTAAACCTTTCATTTAAGTTGAAAGGTTTCCCTCCTTTCGAAGTAGTCCCAGTTTATATCTTTAACCACCTTTATTTTACCATATAAGACCAATCTAGTTATTCCCATGATTATACACTTAGCATATGTAACACGACATCATTACTTTATATTAAATATGGATATTAATGATGACATGTTTCAGTGGGAAATATCTAAGTTGATCTTATGTATACATAGAGCATAGATCAAAAGAGATTATGAGGAAAACGTTGAAATCATGTGTATTTGATCATTATTCTAGCTAATGATCTTAATGATTCTCCTCATTGCCAATATCCATCATGAACGAGCCATCTCCATTTATTTCATATCCAAAATGAATTACAAGAAATCGAGCTCTTTCCCTAATTTAAATTAGGGTTTCTTTGAGTATAATTATCACTTTGAAAGTATTGAAAGAAGATAAATTCGGTTTTCAGAATTCGGCCCCAAAAACTGGACCCGTTGGGTCTTATTGATTGATGTAGACGGCACCCTCTTTCCACTCCATGCTTTCGTCTATGTTGAAAGGTCCCCCTTTTACATCGCCTTAAACCTTTCGTCGTCATCGAAAGGTTGTAAACCTTTTGACTATGTCGAAAGATTAAACCTCTTGTGATTCTTACATTTTCTCTCTTACTTTCTTGTTTTCCATCTTATCGAAGGGTCTCTTCTTTGTGTACTGTGTGAACCTTTTGACCTTGTCGAAAGGACTACCTCATTATGAACCTTTCTTTCTTCTCGAATGGTTTATTCCTTACATGCCATTATGAACCTTCCGTCTTTGTTGAAAGGTTTGCGACTCTTATACTTTCATTAACCTTCCGTCTTTGTCGAAAGCAATAACATAGGATTTATAGTGATTTGGCTAACTTCGTCCTATGTCCACTCCATTAATTTCCGTTTTATTGATAGAGAATTGGTTGCGGTTATAATCCCAAGTGTTTAAAATAAAAAATGGCAGATTAACTTTTAAAGCCTTTGTAGAATAAGTTATGAAAGAACCGAATGAGAATCCCCTATTCTGAAGATTCGCCTGCTACATTTATAGGCAAAATATGGGTTACTGGGCTTCCTGGGCGATAAGGACCCGACAAATCAAAGTTGAGTCCATACTGTCAATTACTAATTTCCTAGAGAATAAAACATACAGACCCCAAGTGACTTGGTTCGTGACCCAAAGCAGCCTCCATTTTGACCCAAAGCAGATTGCAATGTGACTCCAAATAGAAAATATGCCGACCTGAGAATCCGAACACGTTGACCCCAAGTAACCCGGGTCATGACCCGAAGCAGGTTGAGCGGTGACTCGGAGTAACTCATTCTAGAACTCAAAATAGAAAACATGCCGACCTCATTGCCTTATGCTAACCTGATTTCCCTAAGGCTGACCCAGAGTATTTCAATTACCAAACCAAAGCAACCAAAAACATGCCAACGTCTCAAAGATGTAGACCCCTTAGTGATATGCCGATCTGAAGATTTGTACCTGCCAACCGCAAGTAAGTAGCCTGCCGACCCCTAGTAAGTAGCCTACTGACCCCAAGTAGCACCGAACCCTCTAGATTATGTCGATCCCATGTGACCCGAAGCAAAGCCTTCTCTGACATGTTGTAACCTAGGTGAAAAACCAAAGTAAACCTACAAGTGACTTAAAGCGAGATATTTCCGACCCCATCTTCCAAGCTTTTGTGTCGATCCCATCTTGATGCCGACCCGAGTCATTTCAAGTGCTGACCCGAGTTTCTCTCAGTGTCGACCCAAGTTCTTTGAAGATGTCGATCCCTTTGTACTAGCTGACCCCAAGTGACCCGGGTAGTGACCCAAAGTAAATAGCCTACCGACCCGAAGTAAACACCGACCCCTCCAAAACATGCCGATCCATATTGACCCGATTTTTGTCAAAACTCATATTTCAACTGTCTTGCGCCTTTTGTCCATCGACTATGCCGAATCCTAGCTTCATAATCATGTTTATCATAAGTGATTGATCGTCTATCCATCCATTCAAGTCGAACCCATAGTATTCCAACCTCAACAACCGTGTAGTCGATTAGCTTAAATCCGCCTGAACGTTGCCTTGCCAAAAGGCGGGTTAACACTTTTCCCTTCAAAACATTCCTTGTGATCGAAAGGCAGGTTTTGTATCGCCATAGGTCCAAAATCCAAATTCCATAATTTATTGATCGACATATTCAGCCTTGAATCCAATCCATTGCCAAACCGATTCCTCGATCTCTCCGTATAATTAACAAAATCCACGATTGTTCTAAGTCGATATCCAATTACGATTTCATCCTAAATCCGTTAAGCGAATCCACGATCTCACTAGATCGTTTTATCCGAGTCCGGGACCTCTCCGGGTCCTTTAATCCAAATTGAGGACCTCGCCAGGTCCAAATCCAAAGCCGGGACTTCGTCGAGTCTTATTATCCATATCCGAGACCTCGTCCGGTCTTATAATCCATATCCAGGACCTCGCCGGGTCCTATAATCCATATCCAAGACCTCGCCGGGTCCTTATCCAAAGTCAGTACCTCGCCGGGTACTATAATCCATATCCGGGGCCTCGTGGGTCCTATCCAAAGCCGAGACCTCGTCGGGTCCTATAATCCATTTTGAGTAAGTTCATCGGAACATGATTCATACTTCATAGGAAGCACAAGATACCTCATGGTGAAGTTCTTAACAAGGCGAGGTTGAAAGGAGAGCTTCATCGGAACATGATTCGAAGATTGGTGAGACAAAATATAGGAACATGAGGTGTTTTGGTGAGACAAAAGTATACTCCAAAAGAACATGATTCAAACTTCATCGGAAGGTTGTAAACCTTTCGACTGTGTCGAATGATTATAAACTTCTTGTGCTTCTTGTCTTTTTGCTCTTACTTTCCTATTTTCCACATTGTCGAAGGGTCTCTTTTTTGTGTACCGTGTGAACCTTTTGACCTTGTCGAAAGGCCTGCCTCATTATGAACCTTTCATTCTTGTTGAAAGGTTTATTCCTCACATGCCATTATGAAGCTTCCGTCATTGTTGAAAGGTTTGTGGCTCTTATACATTCGTTAACCTTTCGACTTCATCGAAAGTTTGTCCTTCACATCTTTTGGGAACCTTCTGACCTTGTCGAAAGGTTTGTCTTTACTTGAATGTTGTCGAGAGCCATGCTTCTCTTCAATGTTGTCGAGAGGTTGCTTTCCATTCTTTGCTGACTTCTGAGTATTGCTTTCTTCATAGCACTTTTCGACGTTGACGAAAGGTGTCCTAGAAGTGCCTTAACCAGTTCGAAAGGCATATTAAGCTTTTGAAAAGGTTACTTTGGAGTGAAACCTTTGACTTCGAAAGGTTAGGCATGTAGTTGAAAGGAGAGCTATTGATTGATTTCAGAAGTGGATTTGAAGTCATCACTACTTTCTCATCTATGTCGAAAGGTTGACTGTGGTGGAAGGTTATGTTTGTTTTCATCTAAGTCGAATGCTTTACACTGTATGAACAATTGGATTTTTCAAACATCCCTTTTTAAGTCTTCCATGATAACTTGGATCATCTCTTAATTAAAACTCCAACTTGATTATTCTTCTTTCATACTTCTGCCTTTGAGGAGATTTTATAGTTAACATTTAACCTGGCCATCTTATGACGCGGATAAACACTTACTCCGTCCTCCCTCTAGGAGGTGTCTTACTCTTGCCATAGCATGGTGTGGATAAGGGCTTGTTCGGTGCTTTAACCTGGCCATCTTATTGCGCGGCTAAAGGCTTACTCTATCCTCCCTCTAGGAGGTGCCTTGACCTGACCAGAGACGCGGCCAAGGGCTTGTCCGATGCTTTAACCTGGCCATCTTATGGCGCGGCTAAAGGCTTACCCGCCCTCCCTCCAGGAGGTGCTCTTCCCTAACCAACTCGACGGGGATAGAGGCTTTTCTACCATCTTAGGTAGAATACCATCTTAGGTAGTATCCAAATATAAGGATAATTTCACTCCCAACCATATAGATTTTCTTTTTATGAAAAGTAACTCTTTATGGATATTGTCTCGAATTCTTTTTACAAATTCATGAATCTTTCCTTGTCGGAAGAAATTTATGATCATCCCCTCCAGCTCTCTACAATGATCGATTTAATGGCCATTCATCATTTGGTAATAGCAATAGGGTCCTTCCAGATTGCTTTCATGTTTTGGCCTTTTCTTTTGTGATGGCCAATAGCTGAGCTCATCCTTTGTAAGCAAGTAGACGTTCTCAATTGATGTTGTTAAGTTGCACCCCTTTGGCAGTCTAGACTTGAAGCATGATTCTTGTGGATGGCTTTTTGACATTTTGTTTCTTGGCCTTATGTTTTCATGCTCTTTAATTGCTTTTTTTGGCACCCTTCGTACTTCTTGTGTAGAAAGTGTTCTCTTTATAATTGGTTGTTGCCACTTATTTGCAAAGCCATTGTAATCATCCATTATTTATTCTTCAAATATTGTGCCTTTGAAATAGTATTGGATGGTTCTTCTCGTTTGATTGAACACATTATCACTTCCATTTGTTTTCTTTCCCAATGCAAAAATAGGGGTGGGGCCAACATGAAACGGGTTTAAGATCCATTTCTCAGGGACGTATGATTCTGCTTTTTTTTCTATTTTATAATTCTTAAAGCTTCCAATCTTAGTCTTTGCTCTTTATTCTGATTGGAATCATTGATGGTTATTGGGGAGAATCCCATTAAATATGGTTCAAAAGATCCTTGTTTTGATCTTATGATTCTTCTATCCATGATTAAATCAAAGTAGGCGAACTTGAGATTGGGTTATGTGGGGTTAGAGAATAGTAGTGTTGGCTGTTTAACCAAGTTGGTGGTTTAAACCCTCCTTCTAGCGCCATAAATGTTAACAATAAATCATGTCAACACACCAAGGTTGTGTTAAGGAATGAAGGTTATCCTTTATGTAAGTAGAGTAGGAATGAAGGTATGTACTCTTTTTTAATTTCCTTTCAAATAGGCTTTAGTAGGATGAAGTTTTCCAGATCGACTTTTCGACTCAGTCGAAAGGGTTAGCTTTTGTGCTTAATGGCCTTTCGACTTAATTGAGTTAGTACAGATTCTCCTTCAAAAGCTTTCCTTTTTGATTCAGTTGAGATACCTTAAATAGGTCTATCCTGGTTGGTTTGAACCTCGTCGGAGGACTTAAGCAGTCGGGGGGCTTACGCTTAGGTCAAAGATCAGAAAAAGTGTTTTAACCTTGTCGAAAGCGGTGAGCTTAACCTTCTTGGGTTTGAATTAATAATCTTAAGCTATGGTGCTTTGGAGAAGGGTTTCAACCTTGTCGGAAGCTGGATCCTAGGGCTCCTTGTATTATAAGAAAATTTGAGTAAGTTATGACTTGGTTCTGACCTTGATGAATGCTAAAACACGGAGGAAGGTTACTTGAAGTATGAACCTAAAGTTGTTTAAATATGCTTGGTTTCGACTATGTTGATAATGGCCTTTCGATGAAGGCGAAATCTATAACACAAGAGTGAAACCGACAAGAACTTTGGTGAAATAATAAAGTAAACTAAAATACTTGAAACTTCCCTTTTATAAGCAAAGGATGACTTTATTGCTTCAAATCCCCAAACTAATTTTGTAATAGGTTTAACACCTTTGATTAAAGAAATACAAGTTTGGAATGAGAGTAATCGGATCCCCAAAACGTGACCGCTCAGGTCTTATTTATAGATTCGGGTCAGTATCTTTCGACCATGATGCTTTCGACTTGGTCTAAAGGTGGCTGTCGAAAGACTCAAGTATGCTCCGTCTTTGTCTAAAGGACGGGCTGCGCCTCTCTTCCTTGTGTTGCCATGTCAGTGCTTCCGACTCTGTCGATAGGCATTGTTCAACTATTTCGATGATGTTGGTTCTGCCTGAGCTCTTGTTTCTGATTTAGTGCGGAATCCTCCTGGATTACATTGGCTTCCACCAGTTCGAAAGGCTTACTATAGCTTTCAAAGGGGTTGCTTAGGACAATACTCACTTTTGCATGGTTTTAATAAAGGCGAAACCTTTGGCATCAAAAGGTTTGGCGCATATGCATATAGTTGTTCTGTCTTCGAAAGGTGTTGCTTTGACTCAATTGAAACGTCATAATGCAAATGAAATGACCCGGTTAAAAGGTGGCAATTGAAGACGGAAGGGTGCATTCGACTCCTTTGTCTCCTTCGAAAGATATGAACCTACTGGATCTTTGTTGTAGAGACCTTGCGACGCCTTCGAGAGGATTTAAAGCTTCGAGACATTGACGGTAGAATCCCTTTGACTACTTTGAAAGATTTAGCTAGAACCTTCTTCACTTGTCCTTCTTTGACTTCTTCTTAAAATGATGTCGACTAAGTCGACAGGTTGATTTTTGGAGTAACAGTTTATAAAACCCTATTTATAAATCTCGAAAAAAACATTTATAAATAAATTATAACATTTATTTTAAAAACACTTTATATAATAATAAAAAGTATAATATAAATAGTAAATAACCTTAAAATATCTTAAAATTAATAACTACTAATTTCAAAAAATTCATAGTAAAACAAAAAAAAATTATCTTCAACATTATTATAAACTATAATAATTAATTTTCAAAAATTTACTAATAAATAATTATAATATTTTCAAACCATATCAGTAATTTAAATAAATAACCTTTTCAGAATATTGAAATAAAGATAAAAAACTTTAAAACAGTGTTAATATAAATAAACAACTTTTAAATTTAAATATATGTTCTTGATAAAAATCCATGCTTAAATTTCAAAAAAATCATTTCAATATTTATAAAACATTATTTATTAATCTCTCTCTATTTTATAAAATTTCCTTTCATAGAATTCCTTTATTTATGAACCCTATTTATAACTCTATTACTTTTTATTTATAAATATCATTTAATATCTCCAAATCAATCCTCACTTTTAAATCTCCCAAACAGAATCAACTATTTTTCTAAAACAACATTCCACATGTTATCATAAATCCACAATTGTGATTTATTTTTCCAATTTATCCAATGATAAAAGTTTCCCTTAAATTATAAAAACCATTTATAAATCTATCCTTATATTAATGTAATACGATTTTACACATCTTTACTTTGTTTGTAAAATATCACTTTTGTACATCATCACATTTAAAATATTCCACATTTACAAGTAAATCTTAATATATGTGTGTGTATATCACTTTATGTAAAATGATTAATAAATATTTATAACAAAATATTCATATCTTATTTATTTTAAACCATATCCCTTTATTATAAAATATGGACTTATTTTTAAGATTTTAAAGGTCTTTACTTTACGGTTCAAAAATCTCTATTTAAAATATTTTATAAAACTATTAATTTACAATGTCCAAAAATCATACCTTTTATTTTAAAATAAAAGCCTTCTATAAATAATTGAATAATAATTATTCAACATATATAATTTCCAAAACCACCTTGGAATCCCTTTTAAATCAAAATCATTATTTCATGGTATTTTAAAATACCAAAAATAAGGCCTAGTGCTATATAAAGCACTAAATAAGTAAAATCATATCAATGTCATCAAATATGGCATCCAACAAGTCATATATCACAATATACACAACGGTGTGAGGAATCTAGTTCGATCCCTCCAACATATCCCTCTGCATCACATACAGTATATAATCATGAAATATAAATCAACCACTTCGAGGCGGGATCACATACAAAGGACCATCTGCTCTTACACGGGACCATAATAAGGACTCATTCGCTCCAGGAGCGAGAATATATCCAAAAAATAGTAAATCGTCCAAACACTCAATCAACAAAAAAATATCCACACATCCAATAAATAATTTTTATCTACTATATAATATTTATGCTTAACCAAAACGGTGAGTTTAACACACATTGATTTAAATGTTTGCCAAAGAACTCTGGTTCGAATTAAAATTGAACAGTTAACAAGATTTGTTGACAACATCCCAAAATTGTGCTAAGGAATAAGGATTATTCTTTAGGTAAATAGTGTAGAAATGAACGAATATATCCTTCTTGAATTTCCTTTCAAATAGGCTTTAGTAGGTAGAGATTGCTTAGACAGACCTTTCAACTATGTCGAAAGGCTTGGGTTCCGTGCTAAGTGACCTTTCAATCCTGTGGAGCTAGTGCATATTCTTTTCAAAAGCTTTCTTTTTTTTGAAATAGATGAAATTCCCTAGGTAGTTTTTACTTAGTTGGATTCGACCTTGTCAAAAGCTTTGGTTATTGATTAGTTGGAACTTTATCCTAGAATTTGAGATAGAGGTTCCGACTCTATCAAAATCAAGGTGGTTTAGGTGTTAAAACTAGATCTAGGAATATAAGACTGGTGTTTCGACTCCGTTGAAAGCTTTGAGCTTAACCTCCTTGGGTTTGAACTAATAATCACAAACTATAGAGTTTTGGTGAAGGGTTTAGTCCTTGTCAAAAGCATGAACCTGGAGCTCCTTGTACTAGTTGATGATTTAAGTAAGTTGTGACCTGGTTTCGACCTTGTCGAAAGCTAAATTTTGAAGGAAGGATACTTGAAGGATGAATTTGAAATGGTTTAAATCTTAATAGGTTTCGATTGAGTTGCCAGTAACCTTTCGATTAAGGCGAAACCTGCAACACAAGAGTGAAACCGACAAGAGCTTTGATAAAATGATAAGTAATCTAAAATACTTGGAACTTCCCTCTTATAAGTAAAAGATAGCTTTATTGATTCAAATTCCCAAATTAGACTTGTAATTAGGGTTACAACACTTTTGATTAAAGAAATACAAGTTTGGAATCAGAGGAATCGAATCCCCAAAACATGACTCCTTGGGTCTTATTTATAAATGTGGGTTAGCACCTTTCGACCCTAATGCTTTCAACTAGGTCGAAAGGTGGCTGCCGAAAGACTTAAACATGTTGCCGCCTTTGTTGAAAGTTATGGTTACACTCTACTTCTTTAAGTTGTCTTGTATGTGCTTCTGACTCTATTGACAACCCTTGTTCATTGGTTATGATGATGTTGGTTACGCCTGTGCTCTTGTTTCTGATCTGATGCAGAACCCTCTTGGACAACGTTGGTTTCGTCCGATTCGAAAAGCTTACTATAGCTTTCGAAGGGGTTGTTCTGGTCCTCGTTTGCGTTCGTGTAATTTAAACAAAGGCGAAACCTTTGGTGTCAAAAGGTTTGGCGCATTTGCATGCAGTTGTCCTCATTGACTTCAAAAGGTGTTGCTTTGACTTGATCGAAAGGTCATCAAGCATATGAAATGACCCAGTCGAAAGGTGACTATTAAAGGCAGAAGGGTGCTTTTGACTCCTTTGTCTCCTTCGAAAGGTATGAACTCACCGGACCTTTGTTGTAGAGACCTTCCAATGCCTTTGAAAGGTTTTGAAGCTTCCATACTTTGATGGTAACATCCCTTTGACTCCTTCGAAAGGTTTAGCTGAAACTTTCTTCACTTGTCCTTCTTTGATTCTGCTCATAATGATTTCAACAAAATCGAATGGCTGATTTTTGGTGTAACATTTACCCCTCCCCCCTAGCGAAGGGATGCTCTTGACTTTCCAAGTCATCTATGTCGAAACTAGAAGTTTCTCGCCTTTTAGCCTTCCCGTGCAAATCTGAGCCGCTTATTTAAATCTAATCTAACTTTTAGCGGCTCTTGGAAGACTTTTCTTATAAGTACACTCTTTTTCCTTCTTCCTCATTTACCTGCAATTGAAATTTCCAGTAAAAGTAAAACAATTCTCAAAATTCTCAAGCTTTCTTCCTATTTCCAGAAATCAAAGTAAACACCAAATTTAATTTGTAAGTTTAGACTTAACTCTATTTTGCTAGTTTTAATCAAACTTTGCTTTTCCAGATTCCAAAATCGAGATTAAAACTTAAAAATACACGAATTTCAAATTTTTGAGAGTGGGTTGGTTGGAATTTACAAAGAAATTCTTCTTAAATTCAGTTTTATGAATCGATAGAACATGTTTCTTGTTTTTGATTTTTACTGCAATATTTTAGGATTTCCATTATTTTGATAGAGTTGAATTTTCGTTTATAATCTTGAGATTGACAATGGTTGACATTATAACCCATCTCCCTATCGGGTTTGGATTCTCATTCCAATATCTTATATTTTTGTTCTTCCTTAAAAGATCTAGATTTTTAGTTTGATTATAATTTTTATACTTACGAAATTGGGAAAGGTCGATTCCAGTTGAAATCCATTTTATTTAGATTTACTTTCTTATCGGGTTTGGTTAATAGATTTTGAAACCCTGGATTTGCAATCGGGTTTGGAGAAGGAGGTGGAACTTGTTTTCTTCACCCGAATGTTTCAAATGTACAAATGAAAAATCGGCACCTTAAAATGACCTTTATACCCCTTCGAAAGAGATTGAGGCGGCAATATTTGTTTTGTTTCCTTAGCCCCTTTCGATGGGTCGAAAGGTGTTGTGGTGCTAATTTTAATCATCTTTGTCGAAAGGATATGTTCCTAAGTAGCGTGTACCCACCCTTCGATAGCAATATGTTTCGACATGGTCAAAACCTCTTATTTCGATTGTAATCCATTTTCCTTAGTTAATTTTTGGAACCATTAGACCCCTTTGACCCTTTCAAAACCACTTAAATCTACTGAGTCGAAACCCTCTAGAGTTGTTTTTCTTCAACTTTGTTGAAACATTCTAAGTGCATATACGTTTAACTTAGGACCTTTCGACTCGATGAGTATGTGAGGTTTCGGCAATATTTGTATTTTTCTTAGGAAACCTAAATTATTGGTTTCGACGGTGTCAAAGGGCTTTGTTACTTTTTTATGAAATATTTGCAGCATACATTTTTGTTCAAGTTTTAAGTTAACTTGAAATATCTCTTTATAGCAATTTGGTTCCTGTAGCTCCTTCGGCACTGTCGAAAGGTACCAATTAAAAAAGTATTTCGACTTATCCTTTCGACCTTCTCGATAACTCAAGGAACTCTTAATTAGGCTTTCGACAATGTCAAGATGTATTTGTTAAGTGTTGATGTCTTTTTTTTCGACGTTGTTGGAAGCCTAATGTCTTTGACTATTAACTTAAACATTTTTCAAAAATTTAAAGTTTCATGTTTGATTTTTTTTAAGTCATTTGAACTGGTTTGACTAATTCTTAAAAGAATACTATGTCCAATTCAAACTTGAAATTTTTAACTGAAATATTTTCACCTGGTAGAATTATGAGTTCTCCAAAGAAAGTTGAAGCTACTTCAAAGCGTTCTTTGATATCCACTCAAGATGAAGTGGATGCTATTATCAACGACTTGGAATCACCAGAGTGGAAACCATTCCCCCTATAGAAAATGACACTATCAGCAGCCCTCCTGAAGGTTTCTTTGCCTACACCGCTATACACATATGGGATGGAGGGTTTCTTCCATTCTCAAATTTCCTACCTATATTCCTATCTTCTCTTGGAATTGCCCTAATTCACCTATCTTCGAATGTATACACCTATCTTCTATCTTTTGAGTTGATGGCACTAGAATCTGGCGTCCCTTCTCTGAATGCGGAAGTATCGAACCACTTGACTCGATTAGTCAAACTTAGCGCTTTTAGTCAACAGATCTTCAGAGCTAATCCCCCGAAGAAGCTTATATTGGATGGGGTCAAAAATTTCAAAGTTTGGGAAATCCACTTTTTCTTTGTCCGATGTTTCCCAAATATTAATGGAACCTTTTCCCCACCCCATAAGTTCAAATTTTCATTATCTTTTTTTCATTTTATTACTTCCTGTGCCTAATCTTTATCTTATACCAGGTTCTCACGCCAAGGAAGTAAACGAAGCAGACAAGAGAACGATTGAATCCCTTATCCAGCTTGTGCTAAAATAAAAAATCGACTAAAGTAGCGGATACCCTCAAATTTGAGGAAGCATTCCTTTCTTCTACCCGGCCAAAGGGTTTTTGGATTACCCCTTTTGGTCTAACATACTTCAACAGGAAAGCGCTTCCTTTCTTTGGGTGATGTTGAACACTTTTCTCCCATGTCACCCATCTGTGCACACCATTCCGGTAAGTTATGAGCTAACTATTTGCTTTCTATCTCAATTGCTTCCCAAATTATCTTGCTAAATTTTAATCTTCATGCGATCTTTACAGCCGCTTCTCAGGTTACAGTGCCCGTTAGTGGTGCTGGCCCTCTTCCCTCAATTTCTGGAGTGCCATCAATTATCGAATCCTTTGCTAAAACCAGGAAAACTTTCAAAAGAAAGTTGATGGAATCGTTTGAAACAGAGCCAACAAAGAAAGCTGCTAAAGTTATAGACGTAAAGGAGGTGGAACATTCATTGCTTGACAAAGCTCCAAAAAGCCCAGTTGTTGAAGCTTCCATAGACAAATCAGTGCAAATCCAAATTGCATTTGTTCCCATCTCTTGCGTCTCTATTTCAGCCTCTCCTGCTGCTCTCGCACAAATGCAACTGGCTTTAAATATGCCTCATCATCTTCTTCTCCTTCTGCTGTCAACTTCGAAGAGATAGCTGATTCTACACTTCACTCAGAGTCCTTCACTTCAATTCTCCCACCTTCTTCCCCTCCAGATTTGGAAAAGCACTATCGCTCTCTAATTGAGCAACAACTTCTAGTAAGTCTCTCTTCAATTGACCTTATCATCATTGGTTTTTTCCTAAATCCCTAACTTGTGTTACATTTCTCCATTCTTATTTCTAAGTGTTGGCAAGCTTTAAATGAACATGCATCAAAGTCTTCTGCCGAATCCTCCGAATTTCAAGAGAAAATTTCTGACCTTAAAAATCAAGTGTCCTATCTTTCCGCTGCAAAAAATGAAGCTTCCTCAAAGTTGGAACGATTAAAAGCTTCTCTTGCCAAAGCTGAAACTGATCTCGCGGCATAAAGACACGCTTGTCAACTTCTTGCTGATGAGAAATTTTCCATGGAGCTTACTTTAAAAGATTCTAAAGATGAAAAAGCTTGTTTAGCTGCAAAGAACATCTCTCTGAAGGAAAAGTTCAAGAAGATTAGGGTTTTATTGAAACTCGCTGCCAATACAATTTCCGACGCCATGCAGCAAGTATCTCAATTCATTAGTACGACACTTGGACAAATGTTGTTGAACTCTTATGAAGAAGCTCTCATGCTCGCCTATGTCGAAAACTTCAAGAAATGTCTTGACTTCGGTTTCCCCTTCCTTGATTCTTCTCTGGTTGATAGGTTAATAGGCAAGATCAACCAAATGAAGCAAGGGATTGAACATAGAGATAAGGAGGAGATCGATGCTTCTAAGATCCTTTCCTTCGACATCCACTCCTTTGAAATTGAGTCTGATTCTGAGGATGAGGGTGACAACAATGATGCCGCCGATGAAGAAGGTGATAATAAAAATGATAGAGATGACCACAATGACAATAATGATGATAATGATGATAACATTGATGGTGGTCAAGGCACAGGTGGTGATAGCGGAGATCACAATGAAACTTCTGATAAGGATGTGAATGACAACACCAAAGCTTCATAGAAAGAGCCAACCCCTCCTAAAACTACCGCGCCTGGATCTGTTCGGCCTTCCGCTCCATAAGAGGATGAGCCTGCTCCCAGTCATGTTGAAGAGTCTAAAGGGAAAGTGCAGGCTACCTTAGCCTCCGTCCCAGTATCATAGGTATGGGATTCTCTGTCTAAATTTCTTTCACTTCAAAGGTTATAATAGTGTAAATCTTTTTTAGACAAGGAAGAATTCCATCCTCCCCTATAAAACAAAAGTTGAGAGAAAACAAGATGAAATTAACAAGTTATATAGGGAGTTAGATAAACATATATGGGAGAATAATGTACTCTCTGATAAGTATCATAGGCTTGATAGGAGTACTTCGATGCTGACGTCTTTTAAACATCAGAAGGTTGCCCCTTATTAAAGAGAGAGTGCCTCTAATACGATGCCCTCTTTAAGGAAAACTGGGAGTTACTTACCCTATTTTGGATGCAGATTGAAGAGAGAGACATTTTACTCAACATTTTAAATAAAGCCTATTGTAGACATTCAATCATTGATTTTTCATACTTAGGCGAATTTAGTGGGGGTCCACTTAGATGTTTTCACAAGAGATACATAGATGAATTCGGATCTGATCCCCATCTTGGATCTGAATTATTTTCTAGATGAATATTTGTATCTGAATTATTTTCTAGATGAATATTTGTAACATGTAACATTGGATCGATTTATAAATATTTGTTTTATTTTTTCCTTTTATGCTTAGCTTCATTTAATTGCATTATTACAGAATGTTTTTTCATCCTACAAACTTGTCTCTCAATTTCATTTAAGTCAATACGTCAAATTTAGATGATTTTATCTTGAAAAGGCATCAATATTAAAATCTTCAAAATTAGCAAGATTTTGCTTCCACAGAGATTTACAAAAGTTTTACTTGGAGTACCCTCGACTTTGATTTGATTCTCTTGGTGATGAGAAACTCAAAGAAATTGGGACATTTCAAACAAAATTAATTTGCAGCCGTGATAGTCCTCCAATTATGAAGTGGGACTATAGCAAATGTCCCCTAGTGTTAATCCCAAAGGGACTAAATATTCCTTTTGATTCTATGGTTAATCTTTCTACTAATTTATTGAACAAAGTTAAAAATATTGTTTCTAAGCTTTAGATGTAAATCAATTGTCTATTGTATTTTTTGACTTCGTTGTTGTTTGAATTGTAATCCTTTGTTGCAATAATAAAGAAAATTTTCATTATGATTTTGAATTTGTTTTATTTCTTTTGCTTAAATAGGAGGTACAACTATCCATAGTTTCTCTTCCCCTTAATTTATCGTCACGTTTCAATGTTCTTAGAGAGAAATTGTTGAAAACAAGTGGATGGATTGTGCTTAGCGACGATATCTTATTGGAACGCTTCGGTGGCAACATCGAAGCTTTGAAGTGCCATAAAAGATATTTTCTTCGGGAAACCATTGCTAGTAATTTGAAAGATAACGTCACCTATCTCGAAGCCAAAGTTAAAAGTAAAGATGAAACAATTTCCGCACTTAAACGACAGGAGAAGACAAATCTCTCAATTGACTTTGACCATGAGATGTCAGAGCTTATACAGTAAATAAGTGACTTGGAACTGAAATTGAAGGATAGTCAAACACAATGTGCTTCAGTAGAATTTATCATCGGGGATAAGACTACAAGCATTGATCTACCGTATCCCTCGTGCTACTCTTTCAGTTACTAAACCGACAAGGTTAACACATCTCATGGCCTAGAAATTTCCTAATATGCTCAACACTCCCCCGAGCTTAGACGAGATTGTTGCAGGGAATTGGTGTCAGAAAGTTAAATTCGAAATAGCCAAGTATTTTGATGAGAAACAGAAGGTGATATATTCTCAAACTATCAATGAGTATGCTGCTAAGAAGCAAAAGCTTGAACATGATTATTACTTCCTTTAGAAGCGCGCCGCAGAGCTAGAAAGGGATGACAAAACCCTTGGGGCTGCGAAAAGATATTTTAACCGTGCTCTAAAGACTAACATTGATGTGATTGATGATGAAAACAGAGCAAGGAAGAAAGAAAAGAAACTGAAACACGTTTTGAGCACCGCGATTCGTCATGTGGTGGATCCTTCAATCGCTGAGACTCTTGACAAGGCTGCTAAAGACTTGTAATTTATTTGTATATTTGATTTGAATAAACTTGTTTTGTATAAAGATGTGAATAACTTCATAGTTTTGTAAATCATCTCATGACTTATGTAAATTATATAAATTTGGTAAATATCACCTGATTTGTAATCCTTTTCTATGATGTCACTTCTAAAATTCTTTTTGACAGCTCCTTCATTACTTCTGAATTTGTTGAATCTTTTAATTCTCTTTGCTGTGATGATTTCCCTAAAAAGTATGAAGCAAACCATATTTCTAATTGTAAGCTTGAAATTGACATACCAGTCTATGTATATCGTTTGCTTAAATTAGCAAATCATCTTGTTAATTGCATGAAAGATAGTCTATATCAAACAATAAAATCCCATCTTCAACCGTGATGGGAAATGCTCGAGAATTTAACTTCTACCATTTGGCTAGAATATCTGAAATTTGCTAATATAAAATTCTGCCTTATCATAAGGGCATAAATGTTGGAATGTAAACTTCAAGATATATTTAATAAAGAACTAAATCCATAAATCACCATCTGATTTTCGAAAGTAGAAATCCTTCAACCCATTCCTTGGCATTAAAGGGATTTCAAAAATTAGAAATCTGAATCTCATATTCGAAAACTGTTAATAGTCATCTTTACGACAATATTCTTTGTCCCAGATTTGGGCATTTGTTATAGAAAAATAGAATTCCTTTATTGAAATTTCACACCCAGATTAGGGCTTAAATAAGTAACTGTCTCGATACCCAGATTTAGGTTTATTAAGATAATAAATGATCGATTGAGATCTGAAACAAAAATTTTGGTATTAATAAACGAAGTTCTAAAATGAATATCCCAAAACCCAGATTTGACATTTAGATATGAATGACCCGAAATCCAGATTCAAGTATTAATAGATGAAATTCCAGTATGAGAAACCTGAGACCCAGATTCGGGTAATAATAGATAACGTTTAGAAATGGAAGTCCCGAAACCCAGATTCGGTTATTTATAAGTGGAGCTCTAATCTACTCCATTGATGTGTGAACCCTTCATGTCTTGTATAGAAGTAATTTATCTAGTTTCCTCTTGAACTTGGATTGGAAATGCCTTTTCTTGGGCTTGAAAATCTTAGTTCATGACCTGATGAGCCTCTTCTCAGGCTTAGACATCAGAGTCCATTGCTGAATGTGCCTCTTTTTAGGCTTGGACATCTTAGTCTATTGTTTAATGGGCCTCTTCTTGGGCCTGGACGTCTTAGTCCATTGTTATCCGATATGCTTGGTTAGCTCATCTTAGAGACTGGAACCAAGGACTTACCAGACCTCACTCCAGGAGGCGCCTTGCCTTGGCCCTTTTGCGGTGTAGACAGGGGCTTATTTGGTGCTTTACCCTGGCTATCTTATGGTGCAGGTAAAGGCTTACTCTGTCCTCCCTCCAGGAGGTTCCTTACCCTGTCCATAGGGTGAGACGGATAAGGGCTTGTTTGGTGCTTTAACCTGGCGATCTTATGGCGTGGCTAAAGGCTTACTCTGTCCTCCTTCCAAGAGGTGCCTTGACCTGATCAGAGGCGTGGCCAAGGGCTTGTACATTGCTTTAACCTGGTTATCTTATGGCACGACTAATAGCTTACCCACCCTCCCTCTAGGAGGTGCTTTGCCCTAGCCATCTCGGCATGGACATAGGCTTTTCTACCATCTTAGGTAGTTTCCAAATACAAGAAGCATTTCACTCCCAACAATGTAGATTTTTTCTTTATCAAAAGTAGCTCTTTATCGATTTTGTTCCCAAATTTTCTTTACATATTCATTGATCTTTCCTTCTTGGAAGAAATATATGATCATCCACTCTAGGGCTCTACAATGGTTAGTTTCATGACCATTCATCATGTGGTGATGGCAATAGGATCCTCCTAGATATCTTTCATGTTTTGGCTTCTTCTTTTGTGATGGTCAATAGTTAAGTTCATCCTTAGTTAGTAAATAGATATTCTCAATGGATATTGTTAAATTTCATTCCTTTGGAAATCTAGATTCAAAGCTTTATTCTTGAGGATGGCCTTTTGACTTTTTGTTCCTTGGCCTTATTATTTCACATTCTTCGATTGTTTTTCTTTTTACCACCCTTTGAATTTCTTGAGTTGACAGTGTTGTTGCTATTGTTGGTTGCTACTTACATGCAAAGTCATTGTAATCATCCATTATCTATTTCTCAAAGATCGTGCCTTTGGTATAATGTTTGATTGTTCTTCTCATTTGATTGAAGACATTGTCACTTACATTTGTTTTCTGTCCTAGTGCAAAGATGGGGGTGGGGCCAACATGAAAAGGATTTAAACTCCATTTTTTAGGATCATAAGATTCCATTTTCTTTTTATTTATAATCCTTAGAGCTTCTAGTCTAGGCCTTTGCTCTTCATCTTGGTTGGAATCCTTGATGATTAGGGGGAGAATCTTTTCAAGTGGGATTTAGATGACCGTTGTTCAAATCTCTTAATCCTTCTTGCCATAATCAAACCAAAGTAGATGAACTTAAGATAGGATTGAGTGGGGTTAGAGAATGTTAACAAGTTTGCTTATCAACACCCCAAAATAATGCTAAGGAAGATGAATAATCCTTTGTATGAAAAGTGAGTGTGATTCCTCTTTTATTTAGGAAAATTTCTAAAGCAAGCCTTTCGACATCGTCAAAAGGAATAAAGTGGTTACCCCAAGCTTTCAACCAGGTTGGTATAATAGTAAATTACCAAGCCATTCGACCTTGTCAAAAGGGATGATTAGGCCACTTCAACCTTTCAATCAAGTTGAAATGACCTAGTACCCTAAAAGATTT
The DNA here is from genome assembly GCA_030737815.1 of Allium fistulosum. NCBI lineage: Eukaryota > Viridiplantae > Streptophyta > Magnoliopsida > Asparagales > Amaryllidaceae > Allium > Allium fistulosum. The sequence goes on along the minus strand of CM060907.1, from coordinate 411,291,920 downwards.
GGTCAGAGTGTATAGCCTTCAAAATCATCACCTTATCGAGTCTCATGTCCTCAAGGAGTTGAAGGCAATTAATCATCAATTCCTTTCACCCCCTTTCGACCACGTCGAAAGGTAATATTCAAGACCTTTCGACCTTGTCGAAAGGGAACGCTTTCTTTATCCATATATCTTTGGTGCTTTCAACCCTTTGAGGTCAATATTCCTTCAATGTAATCCCTTTGAAAGGATTCATAATGCTTAGAATAATAAGTTCCCCTTGAATGAATTCCATCATAAAAGGTTATTAGATCTATAAACTAAGATCCCTTTCAAAAGCATTTCGACTAGGTCTAAAAGGAATTTCTCCTTTCGACTAGGTCAAAAGAAGTTTCTCCTTTTGAAGTAGCCTTAGTTTCATAGACTTCAATCCATTGTAGTTCCTTATATAAGATTAATTTAGACATTCCCATAACTCATGCATTTAACATGGTCAACACATCATCATCACTTCAAATTTCCATGTTAAGTTTAGGTTTCTATGATAATGTGTAGCGATTAGAAATATCTGAGTTAATTCTAAATATTGCATAGAGCAAAAGAGATTATGAGAAAAGGTTAGAATCATGTGAAATTGATCATTAGTCTAGCTAATGATCTCTATGATCTTCCTAGTCGCCAATATCCATCGTGAATAAGCTAGTTCCATTTTTATTTATAATCCGGGATTGGTTACAAGAATTTGAGATTTCTCCCCAATTTTATTTAGGGTTTCTTCTAAGTAAATTTTTTGCTAAGAATGTATAGAAAAGAGAATGAATTCAATCTCCAGAATTCGGCCCCCAAAATTTGACCCCTTGGGTCTTATTTATATATGTAGTTTGACCTCCATCCACGCCTCTATTTTCGACTGGGTCGACAAGACTCCTTGCTTTTGAATGGGTCGACAAGACTCCATGCTTTTGAATGGGTCGACAAGAATCCATTTTCATATGCCGCTTTGAGCTTTCCGACATGATCGAAAGTTCATGAACCTTTCGATGTCGTCGAAAGGTACTTTCTTATGCTTCTTGGTTTATCCCTTTGCTTCTTTGCTTTTGACCGAGTCAAAAGGTCTTCTCTTCACATGTTGTTTTGAACCTTATTTTCCTAGTCGAATGTTTTATCTCCTTTTGATATAGTCGGCAGCTATAGGTTGTCAAAAGCTATGTTTCACTTCGATGTTGTCGAAGGCGGTGTTTTGCTTTGACATTGTCGAAAGCTATACTTCCTTTTGATGTTGTCGAAAGTGGTGTTTCCCTTCGATGTTGTCGAAGGCCGTGCTTCATTTCGAGGTTGTCGAAGGCCGTGCTTCATTTCAATATTGTCAAAGATCGGGCTTCCTTTCGACGTTGTCGAAAGGTTCCTTATTATTCTTCCGCCTTTGTTGTTTTCTAAGTATTGCTTTCTTCATAGCACCTTTCGACATTGTCGAAAGGTGTCCTGGATGGATCTTTGACCGGTTCGAAAGGCTTGTTATGCTTTCGAAAAGGTTACTATGAGGGAGAACCCTTTGATTTTGGAAGGTTTAACGTGTAGTTGGGAGAGAGTTGTCGATTGTCTTTGAAAGGGGTTTCGTAGTCAACATTGCTTGCTCATCTGTGTCGAAAGGTTGGTAGTGGCGGAAGAGACTATTTGAGTCCATCTGGATCGAAGGCCTTTGTGTTGTATGAGCAGTTGATGCTTTTGACTCCTTCGACAACTGGTTAACACCTTCAAAACATACTTCTTATGTCCTCCATGATAATTTGGCCTGTCCCTTCATAGAAACCTCAATTATATTTATATTCATGCTTAATAATAGATCATCATACTAATGCTTTTCGTATTTAGACAGTTAGTTGATCATAATCATGATCCAACAGATATAAGCCTTGTAACCAGAAGCTTCTAATGGATATAATAAATGTAGTTTATGAACTCCCTGTAGGAAATAACCAATAGCTGAAAATAGGGTCTATTAGTTATTATCAGAAAATTAGCCTTTGTAACATATCCACTCTAATATTTATTTGGAAACATTCTCGGAGATTCAAATTATCTTGAAGTCCTCATTTAGGTATTAGGGCTGGTTAGGAGTGACCATCTATAGTCTTGTCTTAAATATCTATTGAATACGGCGATTAGTGATCTATATTTTTTTTCTATTTCAAATGGATCGACATATCTAATAAATCTTTAAGACAAGACTATAGATGGTCGCTCCTAACCAGCCCTATTCTCCGCATTAACAAAGAGTATTACTGGGTGAGCATCATTTAGCGTTATAAAATATTTACTCTAACTTAGGCATCAAGAAGACTAGCTTTGAAATTTCTAGTTGTATGTAGCAATCTCAATTATATTACTTTATCCCCCTGATTTGGCATTTGATAGAGATTAGGAAATAATGAAATTTAACCCAGATTAGGGTATTAACATGCAAAATTTATATGTTAATAATGTTATTTTGAGAATCCTGATGATAGTATCAAAAAATAGCACTTTGAACGACATTTCTATACCTTGATTCAGGTATTTATGTAGATTAACCAGGAATTAGTATAATTGTCTTCAAATTAAGATCCAACCCCAGATCAGGGCATATATCTGACAACTATCTTTGTGAAAAGAGTCTTTTGCCCAAATTCAGGCTTTTGGGATGAATAGGAATCTAAAGATCTTGCACCCAGATTAGGGTTTACCTAAGGAGTCTTGGTACCCAGATTCAGCTGTATTAAGATAACCAGTGGTTAATTGAGACCCAAAACCAAGATTCGGGGTTTAAATAGTGAAGTTCTAAAATGAATATCCCGAAACCCAGGTTTGGATATATAATTGATTTCATTTAGATATAAAGGACCCGAAATCTTGAGTATTAATGAATGAAATATTAGTATGAGAGATCTGAAACCCTAATTCGGGTATTAATAGCTGTTGTTTAGAAATGAGAATCCCGAAACCCAGATTCGAGTAATAATTGGCGGAGTTCTGTCTCACTCCTTTGCTTTTGTCTTCTTTGACATGTATGAACCCTTTAGGTTTCCAATATATATAGAAGTAATCTGATTGGCTGCCTCTTGAGCTAGGACGTCTTAGTCCATGATCGGATATACTTTTTCTCGAGCTTGACCATCTTAGTTCATGATTTGATGAGCCTCTTCTTAGGTTGGACATCTCAGTCCTTTATTGAATGGGCCTCCCTTTGGGCTTGGACATATTAGTCCATTGTTGGATGAGCCTCCTCTTGGGCTTGGACATCTTAGTTCATTATTTGATGGGCCTCTTCCTAGGCCTAGACATCTTAGTACATTATTGTATGGTTCTCTTGGTTAGCTCATCTTACACGCTGGAACCAAGGACATACCTAACCTCTTTCCAGGAGCCGCCATGCCCTGGCCCTTTTGCGGCATAGATAGGGGCTTGTTCAGTGCTTTACCCTGGCCATCTTATGGCATGGATAAAAGCTTACTCCATCATCCCTCAAGGAGGTGCCTTACCCTGGCCCTTTTGCGGTGCGGATAAGGGCTTGTTCGGTGCTTTACTCTGGATATCTTACGGCATGGATAAAAGCTTACTCCGTTCTCCGTCTAGGAGGTTCCTTGACCTAACCAGAGGCGTGGCTAAGGGCTTGTCTAGTGCTTTATCTTGGCCATCTTATGGTGCGTCTAATGGCTTACCCGCCCTCCCTCTAGGTGGTGCTCTGCCCTGGCCATCTCGGCACGGACGGAGGCTTTTCTACCATCTTAGGTAGTATCCAAATATAAGGAGTATTTCACTCCCGACCATGTATATTTTTTCTTTTCACAAAGTAGCTTTTTATTGATTCATTTTTGGAAACTACGGCCTTAAATGCTCAGCATTCCATGTCCTAGGCACCATATTGCCATTTGGGCGACATAATTTGTAGGCACTCTTATGGATTACTTTAAAAATGACTAATGGTCCCTCCTAGTTTGGTCCTAGGGGTCCATCGATAGGATTCTTTAAAATGGCCAGTACTCTATGGAGTACCAAGTCTCCTTCGCGAAATGATCGTGGTTTTACTCCTGAATTGTAATACTTTGTGATTCTTCTCTGGTATTCGGCGGTTCTTGCTGCTGCTTCATCTCTTAGCTCATGTATCAAATCCAATGGTTCTCTTTTTAACTCTTGATTCTTATCAAATGCGTAGGCAATTCTTCGGTGTGAGCGTATTTCAATCTCAACTGGTAGCATTGCCTCACACCCGTATGTCAAAGAATATAGGGTATGTCCCATTGATGTCTTAGAAGATGTCTGGTAGGCCCATAGCCCTAATGGCAACTCTTTTACCTAATTTCCTTTTTCCTTATTCAGTCGCTATTTCAAAATTGTTTTTATGGTTTTGTTTCCAATTCCAACTTCCCCATTAGCTTTTAGATGTGCGACGGATGAAAAACTTTTAATAATCCCATTTTTGTGGCAGAGCCGAGAGAATTCTTCGCTCTCAAATTGCGGTCCATTGTTAGAAATTATCTTCTAGGGAATTTCGAACATGGTTATGATGTTCTTGATAACAAATCTCAATTCTTTCCCAGAAGTGATTTTCGGAAGTGGTTCGGCTTCAACCCAATTGGTAAAATAGTCAATGGCTATTATGGTATATTTCGCTCCTTCCTTTGAAATTGGTAATAGTATGATCAAATATGTTACCATACATCAAAGGGCCATGGACTCGTCATTGAGGTCAATTGACTTGGGGGCAACCTGGGTATCTTTGCATATTTTTGGCATTTCTCGCATCTTGTCACATAATCTATGGCTTGGCTTACCATGTGGGGCCAGTAAAATCCTTGCCTCATTATTTTCCTTGCGAGCTTTGTTCCATTTGAATGGTCGCCACAAAATCCTTCATGTGCTTTAGCCATTTGTTTTATCTTATTATTGATGCTCACACACCTAAGATAGGAAAGAGCTTATACCCTTTTATAGAGGATTCCATCCATCATAACAAAGGTCGTAGCTTGTCTTTTAATTTTTCATGCTTCTCCTTTATCGGACGGTAGTATCCCTTTAACGAAATGCTCAACAATAGGTGACATCCATGTATCATCATATGTGGTATTTGGCTTTGGTTGGATCATCCTTTCTTCTATTAACTCTTGACCACTTTCTTTTTCCACTCCCTTTTGAAACTTGGCTTGAGATCTTGTCAAAACTAGCAACTCTTTCCCCTACTCGGATGTTTCAATTTCAATACTTGGCTTTTCTTGTTATCCGACGGGGATAATTCGTGTCTCTGGGGCTCCCCTTGAGCTGGCCAACTTTGCTAAAGATACTGCCTGTGTATTCTCTGCTCTTTGAACATGATTTATCGAAAATTCCTCAAATAAAGCAAGCATTTGTAATATCTTCTTCATATATAAAGATAGCTTGTGGTCTTTTGTTTGGTATGTCTGTTTTATTTGATTTACCACCAGTTGAGAGTCGCTAAAAATCTATATCCGTGGAATTTTCAATTCTAGTGCCAAAGTTAATCCTACTACATTGATTAGTATTCTGCCAAATTATTGGTTGTAGGAAAACCCGGTTTCATGGCATAATGCAAACGATGTCCATCTGAGGTTATGGTTATATATCCTATGTCGGCACCTTGTTCTTTTGATGCTCCATCAACAAATAGTTGCCACATGAGCTTCTGATCCTTCTCCTATTTCTATTGTTCCTCTATAAAGCTGGTGCATTCATTAACAAAGTCTTCCAGTGCATGCCCCTTAATTGCAGCTTGTGGTTGAAATTCTATACCATATTGGCTGAGATCAATTCCCCTTTTCACCAACCTTCCCGAAGTTTCAGGCTTACGAAAAACTTGATTAAGAGGAAAATTGGTCAATACACTAATCGAATGTGCCTGAAAGAATGCTCTGAGTTTTCGCGCTATGAGAATCAAACAACATGCTAATTTCTCTATAATTGGGAATCGAACATCTGCATCTTTTAACCACCTGCTTACATAATATAAACGGAGTTGTGCCCCATTGCCCTCTCGAATGACCACCTAGCTGACTGTATGTTCTAACAATGCCATGTCTAGATATAATATTTCCCCGTTTTGGAGACTTGAGAGTATTGGTGGTTTCTCCAAATGGCTTTATAATTCCAAGAAGGCTCTTCTGCAATCCTCTCCCCATTCGAAGTTCTTCTTTTTCTTAATCACATCGAAGAAAGGAATGCAGTTCTTTTTCTTCCATTTAAGTTTATCACTTACTAGTTTTAGGTTTGGCCCTATCTTTTATGGCTAGGATTTGGTCAGGAGTTACTTCAATTCCTTGAGCACTTACTAGGTAGTCTAAGAGCTTTCCAGAGTGGATCCCGAGAGAGCACTTTTGTGGATTCAACTTCATTTGATACCTCTGCAATATCTTGAACATTTCCTCCAGGTCCTTAAGATGGCTCTCAGGCTCACTAGACTTTACTAACACATCATCAACATAAACTTCCATGTTTCTGCCAATTTGTTCCTTGAACATTCGATTAACCAATCACTGATAAGTGGCCCCTGCATTTTTAACCCAAATGGCATGGCCTAGTAAAAATAAATTCCCTTTTCTGTTATGAAGCTGGTATGATCCTCATCTAGCTTGTACATCGTTATCTGATCGTACCCTGAATAAGCATCCATATGGGATAATAACTTGTGTCCACTTGTTGCATCCACTAACTGATCTATTCATGGTAGTGGGAAACAATCCTTTGGGCATACTTTGTTTAGATCTGTGTAATCAATGCATGTCCACCGTTTCCCATTTGACCTTTTCAACAGAACTGGGTTGGCTAACCATTCGGGGTAATATATCTCTTAGATTAATCCATTTTCAAGGAGCCTACCAACTTCTTCCTTTAGAGTATACGTTCAAATTTTATCCAACTGTCTCTTTTCTACCTTATAGGGGTTTCTCCTGGGTTGATGTTAAGGGCAAGGCACATGGCAGTCAGATCAATTCCCACCATATCGGAATGTGTCCAATCAAACACGTCCTTGTTGGCTTTGAGAAACTGAATCAAGTCTTTCTTTAACTCGCTATCAAGATCTTCTCCCACTTTGAACGATTTAGAAGCATCTTCAAAATCTATATGGGTTTCCTCAAGGTCTTCTATGGGTCTTATTCTCACTATCTCGTCTCGGCAGTCAAACTCTGTGACTATTGGGCCTTCTTCTATTAAGTTAGTGTCAACCCTCTTTCCCTTGGTTTCTGCAGGAATGTACCTTTTATACATACGGTTATTGGACTTCTTAATATTAATATTTGCTTCGAATGTTGGATGTGAAAATCCATCATCCGAAGGCTGTAAAGTAGTAGAAGGATCAAAGTAAGCAGAATACTCCCTTTTGTATTGATCAAACATGGCAAAGTACATTTCACGGGAGATAAATTGTTATCCCCTCACAGTTCCCTAGCCTTGCTTTGTCAAGAATTTTACCATAAGGTTCTTTGAGGAGACAAAAGCATCAATCTCATCCATGGCTGGTCTGCCAAATAAGGCGTTGTAGGAACATTAGTTAATTATCACCAAGATAGTTTCAAATGTTCAGCAAGTTGGAGGGACTCCCATTTATACAAGTAGCTTTATCTGCCCTGTTGGAGTTGACCCCTTATTGTTGAACCCAAATATCGGTTCACTGCTTGGCTCTAATTTGTGCTCTGGGATAATCATCTAGTCGAAGGCTTGTTTGAAGATGACATTAACTACGCTACATGTATCAACTAGAATCTTGGAGACAATAGATAGCCCAATTTGTGCAGTAATCATAAGGGGGTCGTTATGGGGATGATGGACTCCTTTGCATAGCTCTTGTGGGGTGACCGCCAGATTAGGCATTTGGATGTTAAGACGTGGGCTCTTCGTTGGGGGCTCCTTTTCAACAGAATAAATTCCCTTCTTGGCCTCTTTAATATATCAACTCCGAGCCCCTTTACTACTTCCTACAAGATGTGGTCCACCATGGATCACATCCATCCTGTTAATTGGCAGGCTTAAGATGAGGAGGTCTTCATCCTCTAGCATATTTACGGCGTTGCCCGGGTGTTTCTGGGGAGCATTTTCGGTTCATTGGGCTTTTTACTGATCTTGGATAAATTATTTGAGATGGTCTTCTTGGATTAGCTTTTGAATTATTCTGGCCAAAACTTTGCATTCGTTTTTTTTATGGCCGTTAGCTTTATGATAAGCGCAGTAGTCTCCTCCCTTCCTCTACTCTGGATTATCCTTAGCTTAGTAGAAGGTCAGAAAGTTGACTCTTTCCTTAGGTGTAGCATATATGTAAGACAATAGCTTGTTTAAAGCAATTGTATTAGCAACTGACTCCTCCCATCTAACCCTTTTATAGCTATGGTCCAAGCCAAATTTTCCCCCTTCCTTTCTAGGAATCATCTTTTGTTGGCATAGTAAAGTTCATCCATTCGGATGAACTTATCAGCCTGAAAGTGGAAGTCCTGTAGATCTTTGTAGCCACCGATAAAGAGCTGCTTCCAAAAATGGGTATTCTTGATTAAACCAAAGTGGAAGGCTATGAGCTTGTCACGGTCGTTCATGTCCTTAGCCTTCAAAGCTTCTACATTGAATCTTCTCAAACAGTCTCCCAAAGATTTACCTTGCATTTGTTTTATGTTTGTCCAGACCGTATAATCAATAGTAGGATCCTTGCAAATACAGAATTGAGCTGAAAATTCATAAGAAAACTGCTTCCAAGAGAAGATGGTTTTTTCTCTATAACTCTATACCATTTGGCTGCTGCCCCTTAGAGAGTAATAGGGAACAGTTAGCATCTAACTACACCAAAAGCATTGTAAAGTCCATCTGGCTGTCAAAAGCCATAAGGTGATCATCAGGATCCGTATACCATGATATTTCATAAATGGGATTTTAACATATGGAGGTATTGTTGTTGCCATAATCTCATCAATGAAAGGTGGCACCCTCTCATTATTATTGACATTCTCGTCCATGGTTCTTTTTCTTTTAGCATTCATATCATCTTTGATAGCCTTCTCAGCAGCATCATTAAGAAAAGCTTCAACATTGTCGTAATTGTTCTGACTTGGGCAGTATTCTTTAGATTTTGAGCTACCAAACTGTTCTAATGACTTGTCGAGAACTCTCCCCTGATGATTAGCTCTGGCTTGGGGAAGCTCTTTCTTTTTTGAGGAAGTCAAGTCCACATTATCTTTGCACTCTTTGGAGCTGGTCTTTAGATTTCTCCTTGATTAGACCACTTCTTCTCCTTGAGTGTGTCTTGGAGTTTTTGATGATTTCTGAGACAAAGCCATCTTTTGCAGTTCCTGCATTTCTTGAAGCTGTTGTTCCAAATGCTTGATTTTTGTTGTGTTTTCATCTTGCCATACCGGTGATGAATTTTGAGCTAGAAGAACCTCATCCAGGTTGAAAGTTGGAGCTATATTTTCATCCAAGGCGGTAGTGTGTAGTGCTCCCTCCGCAAGTCCACTCAAACGCTTTGACCTCATTTTTCATATGCAAAAAAAAATTAACCATAATTTGTTTGTAAACATCCACAAGGTCAGAGGTTCAAGCCATCCTTCTAGCGCCAAAAATGTTAAAAAGTTTTCCTATCAACACCCAAAAATAATGCTAAGGAAGATAAATAATCCTTTGTACGAAAATTGACTGTGATTTCTTTGGGAATCTCCTCTTGGTTTGGTTTTATTTATGGAAATTTCCCAAGCCAAGCCTTTCGACGTCGTCGAAAGGAATATATAGTTTACGCCAAGCTTTCTACCAGGTTGGTATAATAGTAAATTATCAAGCCATTCAACCTTGTCAAAAGGGATGATTAGGCCACTTCAACCTTTCAATCAAGTTGAAATGACCTAGTTCCATATAGGATTTGGTCAAAGTGTATAGCCTTCAAAATCATCACCTTATCGAGTCTCATGTCCCTAAGGAGTTGAAGGCAATTAATCATCAATGACTTTCACCCCCTTTCGACCACATCGAAAGGTAACATTCAAGACCTTTTGACTTGTCGAAATAGAACGCTTTCTTTAACCATATATCTTTGGTGGTTACAACCCCTTGAGGTCAATATTCCTTCCATGGAATCCCTTCGAAAGGATTCTTGATGCTTAGAAGAATAAATTCCCCTTCAATGTATTCCATCATGAAAGTTTATTAGATCTATAAACTAAGATTCCTTTCTTAGGTCTTTCGACTAGGTCGAAAAGGAATTTCCCCTTCCGACCATGTCAAAAGGAGTTTCTCCTTTCGAAGCAGCCTTAGTTTAATAGAGTTCAATCCATTCTATTTTCCTTATATAAGAGCAATTTAGATATTCCCATAACTCATGCATTCAACATGGTCAACACATCATCATCACTTTAAATTTCCGTGTCAAGTTTAGGTTATGAAGATAATGTGTTGCGATTAGAAATATCTGAGTTGATCCTACATATTGCATAGACCAAAAGAGATTATGAGAAAAGGTTAGAATCATGTGCAATTGATTATTAGTCTAGCTAAAGATCTCTATGATCTTCAGATCTCCAATATCCATCGTGAATAAGCCATTTCCATTTTTATTTATAATCCGAGATTGGTTAAAAGAAATTGATCTTTCTCCCCAATTCGACTTAGGGTTTTTTCTCAGTACAATTATTGCTAAGAAAGTATAGAAAAGAGAGTGAATTCAATCTCCAGAGTTCGGCCCCCAAAACTGGACCCCTTGGTTCTTATTTATAAATGAAGGTTGACCTCCTTCCACGCCTTTGCTTTTGACTGGGTCGACAAGAATCCTTGCTTTTGAGTGGGTCGACAAGGCTCCTTGCTTTCAACTGGGTCGACAAGACTACTTTTTTGTATGCCGCTTCAAGATTTCTGACTTGATCGAAAGGTTATGAACCTCTCGATGTCGTTGAAAGGTATTTTCTTTTGCATCTTGGTTTATCCCTTCACTTCTTTGCTTTCGACCGGGTTGGAAGGTCTTATCCTCATATGCTATTTTGATCCAATTTTCCAAGTCGAAAGCTATATCTTCTTTCGATGTTGTAGGAAGCTATAGGCTGTCGTAAGCTCTGTTTCCCTTCGATGTTTTCAAATGCGGTGTTTCCCTGCGATGTTGTCGAAAGTTATACTTCCTATTGATGTTGTCGAAAGCCATGTTTCCCTTCGACATTGTTGAATGTCATGCTTCATTTCAATGTTGTCGAAGGCCATTCTTCATTTCAATGTTGTCGAAGGTCAGGCTTCCTTTCGGCGTTGTCGAAAGGTTCCTTATAAATCTTCTGCCTTAGCTGTTTTCTAATCATTTCTTTCTTCATAGCACCTTTCGACATTGTCGAAAGGCGTCCTAGATGGATCTTTGACTGGTTGGAAAGGCTTGTTATGCTTTCGAAAAGGTTACTATAAGGATGAAGCCTTTGATTTCGTAAGGCTTAACGTGTAGTTAGGAGAGATTTATCGATTGTCTTCGAAAGGGTTTTCGAAGTCAACATTGCTTGCTCATCTATGTTGAAAGGTTGGTAGTGGCGGATGGGACTATTTATTTCCATCTGCATCGAAAGCCTTTGTGTTGTATGAGCAGTTGATGCTTTTGACTCCTTCGACAACTTCTTAATGCCTTCGAAACATCCTTCTTATGTCCTCCATGATAAATTGGCCTGTCTCTTCATTGAAACCTCAATTTTATCAACTTTCTTTCATATTTCTGCTATCCAGTAGATTTTATGGCTAACGGAGAATATTAGTGTTTGGGGTTTATCCAAGTCAGAGGTTCGAGCCCTTCTTCTAGTGCCAAAAATGTTAACAAGATATCTTGTCATCCCTCCAAAGTTGTGCAAGGAATGTGGATCATTCTTTAGGTAAATAGTGTAGAAAGGAAGGAATATATCCTTCTTCAATTTCCTTTCAAATAGGCTTTAGTAGGCAGAGATTGCTCAGATAGACCTTTCGACTGTTTCGAAAGGCTTGGGTTCCGTGCTAAGTGACCTTTCGACCTTGTGCTCCCTAGTGTAGATTCTTTTCGAAAGTATTCCTTTTTTTGAAATAAATGAAATTCCCTAGGTAGGTGTGTCTTAGTTCAATTCGACCTTGTCGGAAGGTTTGGTTATTGGTTACTAGGACTTTATCCTTGAATTTGAGATAGAGGTTCCAACTCTATTGAAAGCAAGGTGGTTTTGGTATTAAAACTAGATCCAAGAATATAAGGTTGTGGTTTTGACTCCATCGAAAGCTATGAGCTTAACATCCTTGGGTTTGAACTATTAATTACAAACTATAAAGTTTTCATGAAGGGTTTCGACCTTGTCGAAAGCCTGAACCTCGAGCTCCTTGTACTAGTTGATGATTTAAGTAAGTCGTGACCTGGTTTCGACCTTGTCGAAAGCTAAATCTTGAAGGAAGGTTACTTGAAAGATGAATTTGAAATGGTTTAAATCCTAATAGGTTTTGACTAAGTCGTCAGTACCCTTTCGATTAAGGCGAAACCTACAACACAAGAGTGAAACTGAAAAGAGCTTTGGTAAAACGATAAGTAATCTAAAATACTTTGAACTTCCCTCTTATAAGAAAAAGAAAGTTTTATTGATCAAATCCTCGAATTAGACCTATAATTACGGTTATGACACTTTTGATTAAAAAATATAAGTATGGAATCAGAGTAATCGGATCCCCAAAACGTGACCCCTTGGGTCTTATTTATAGATGCGGGTCAGCACCTATCGACCTTGTTGCTTTCGACTAAGTCGAAAGGTGGCTGCCGAATGACTTAAACATGTTGCCGCCTTTGTCGAACGGTATGGTTGCACTCCTCTTCTTTGAGTTGTCTTGTAAGTACTTTCGACTCTGTCGATAGCCCTTGTTCATTGGTTTCGATGATGTTGGTTACGCCTATGCTCTTTTTTCTAATCTGATGCGAAATCCTTCTGGACCATGTTTGTTTCATTCGATTCGAAAGGTTTACTGTAGCTTTCAAAGGGGTTGTTTTGGTCCCCGTTTGCTTTCGCGTAGTTTAAACAAAGGGGAAACCTTTGGCGTCAAAAGGTTTGGCACATATGCAAGTAGCTGTCCTTATTGTCTTCGAAAGATGCTGCTTTGACTTAATCGAAAGGTCATCAAGCATATGAAATGACCTAGTTGAAAGGTGAATATTGAAGGCGGAAGGGTGCTTTCGACTCCTTTGTCTCCATCGAGAGGTATGAACTCACTGGACCTTTGTTGTAGAGGCCTTCCAACGCCATCGAAAGGTTTTGAAGCTTCCATACTTTGAGGTAGCACCCGTTCGACTCCTTCGAAAGGTTTAGCTGGAACCATCTTCACTTGTCCTTCTTTCACTTCTGCTTATAACGGTTTCGACAAAGTCGAAAGGCTAATTTTTGGTGTAACACAAATAGACGTGTAGTTTAAATCCAAATTCCTACTAGCTCCAAATCCAACTAATACAACTCTATAATGTAGAATTCGCTGATATGATCGTAGAGCAACTCGTCGCATTTCATTTCGACGTTTTCTGAAAAGGTTATGAATTTATGAACTTTAAGACTTTTTAAATGTTAATTAACATAAATTAATTAATTTTAAAATTTTAAATCAATTTTCCTCCCTCAACACACGTACACTCGTTCCAAGTAAAAATGGGACCGTGCTATCTCATTTGCCAGCGCCATCATCGTCGCCAAAGAATGCCGCCAGCAACGCCGAACGTCGCCCCACCCTCGCCAGTGCTCGTGCCACCCACATGCACTCCAACATCACCAAAAATCGAACCCATGGCTGCCACAAGTGTGGCAACTTTTTCGCTACACCACGCCTCCATTTGTTAGTCAACTTTCATTGATGAACTCATGGAGAGGACAACAACAACTTTCATGTAGGAGTCGATGCCTAAAAGCACCTTGATCGGCGGAAGAAATATAAGACATTGGATGAAGTGTTCGGTTAAAGGCGGCTGAAGCTTTATTAGGGATTGGTTTTGCAATGAATGTTTCCAAGTCCTTGTATACATAAAAATTTCAAAACACTATTCACACATTAAATTTTCAAAATCCAAACAAGGTGTAACGAACCGGATTTTCAACTTCCAAAAATCAACACTAATACATCCACTATATTACATGTCGAACATTCAAGTGACCGAAATATCGATCTGTTAGGGTGAAAGAAGAAGGTAGAAGATAGAGAAAACTAAAACAACATAGAATCTCAACATAGCGAATAATATTTAATACAACCATGATCTTTGTAGAAAGGAAACATCTTTATTCATATATACAACATTACAGTACATTAGACTTATCCTAAATTTTTGGATGGTTATAGAAACCTGTCCTCACATTGACAAAAATATACACTCTACAATACAGCGGAAGTAAAAATACGTGAATACATCTTGCCCATCCAGCTCCTCTCCAGCTCCAAATTATCTAGCCAAACATGGGAAAGACATGCTTGGTCTGACCCATGAATTACATGGAATAACGCATGGGTTAGTCTAGTAAACTAGCTTGAGTAAAACTAGATAACAAGTAACAACCAAACTGATTTTTACATTTGAAAACTTTTCAAACAAAGGGTCTCTCGTAAGGCTACACTACACATAAAAATGGACGGGTTTTTACCGTGCCATAACCAAAAGATTTTATATAAAAATCCAGCGATATTATCATAGTGTCTAGATCTAAAGTAAATAGATAAAATAGCTGAAATGCTTGTATCTCACATTCCAACATACTAGCCTATATAAACGAAATCGTAATACATATATTGGATATTGGATTCCAACTAATGACTGGGCTGCTGGGGTACCGTCTTCCATAGTACTTCTGTAGAAAAATGTACGGAGATCATACCTAATGGCCGCTGCCAATACCGGACCAGCCTACACCTTGCTAGATAGTACCGAATATATCATCATCTCGATTGCTTTGCAACCTTTAACCGAGTGCTCCTACATTCATAAATTCATTGATGATTGTGGATATATCTAGAAGGGGATGATATGCCCTAATGGGTGCTGCCCACATTGCTCTGCCGCATTTCCGCAGTTTTAGTCACTCCCGGTTGATGAGGCTTGAGGCTACATTTTACCTTTCTGAATAGCAATCCATCTCGGAATGCCAACACTGTCCTCCAGGCGTCAATGCAATGCCAGCGTTCTTCCATACAAGTTCGTTCTGGGTCTGAACAAAACTGAAGGCACTAAATCTAATACATCCATTTTCGAATCACCCTCAGGATTAGCAGCAGTAGCCCTTGCACTTTAAAGATCACTGTTAATCAGGTTTTTAACCCTGTAGGATCTACTAGAAAGCAAGATAATCTCATGGCATCGGGATGGCTTAGAACTCAACCAAAAAGGCTAAGGCAAGGAGTGAATGAAAGCCAAGCAATAGGCAACGACTAGGTTCGACTAAGCCAAGGGACCCGCATTCTTTTAGCCCAATCAGCAGCTGAGCAGAAACAGCTAGTGAATTGCCATCGAAACGGGACAACTATGATAAAAGTCTATCAAAGCATCTCCAATTCTAAACTCCAGAAAATCCTAAGTGCTTGGATCATCGGCTACCCATGCCACTCCTCAAACCTTCAAACAAGTTAGCTAAAGAACACTATGAGAAGGGGCCAAGGAATTGGCTCGCAAATGAGCCAAGTCAATGGGTCGCCAGCGACACATAGACCATTGGTCGCTAACTACCCATAGCTCTATCTCATTTTGCAGCCCAAATTCTCCCTGGGTCGTTTCCTACCTACCTGCGAGTAGTTGATAAACAGGCCTGGCCCAGAAGCTCTTCAATCTCTATAAATACCATCCTACCTGCAACATAAAGGAGAGCTTCTACGGACTGGTGGCTGGAGCTCTACTGAATCTATTCTTTACTCCCTACCTCCCTCACAACAATCTCCAAAGGAATTTGTTGTGACTCTACAGTGGATTCCAACTCCGGGGATTGAATCTAGCTAAAGATATTCAAAGCCTTATAATCAAACATCTCTTGTAACAGCAATCAGTCTATAATAAATATATAAAGTGGATCTAGGCTTCATTCACAGCCGAACCACTATCAAAATTCTCTGTCTTCTTTCTTTTACTACTCTTTATCTATATCTGTTATCTATGATATTGCTTTGTCAGAACAGAGCTGGTGCTTTCAAACTCAAACCAGGGTGTTGGTCTATTTTTTGTGTCAACATTTTCGTGCTTTCACCGAGAACAACAACTTAGGATTCAGATCTAGCTATCTACTTTGGATCTGATAGGTCCAGATGTTAGGTCCTCAATCTTTTCTTGAAGAATTCACTGTTTGGAGTCAATGGCCCCTGGAAGAAGAAGATCTAGTTATCTACTTTGGATCAGATAGGTTCAGAAGTTAGATCCTGAATCGCCGCTTGGTAGGATCAGAGAAAAAGAAAGCAAACACATGCTAAGGTGATGGAGAACATCAACATGAGATAGTAGATGTGGTCCTAAAGGCAAAGCACAGAAAACAATTAAGCACATGGGTCGCTAGCGATCCATACCTTTTCACCAGACCTCCATAAACTCAAGAAGAAAAAGTACTGAAATCCCTTAATTACAAGGATCGCTAGCGATCCATGTACTATGAATCGCCAGCGACCCATACTATGGATCGCCATAAGCTATGGGTCGCTTGAACCTATGGGTCGCCAGAAGCTATGGGTCATTAGAACATATGGGTCGTTAGCGATCCATAGCCTATGGAATGCTAGCGAGATCGCCGTCTAGGTTGTTCGAAGGGGATATAGTCAAAAGGAAGCAATCATCGGAGCTCCAAGAAGAAAGATGATGGAAGAAAATGTTAACACTCTACCTTCTCCAAAAGGACCGGCTACAAACTTGAACTTAGGAGTGAAAACCTTACGGAAGGATATAAGGATGGCTCTCTTCGGCTCTGAAGATGACAAACAATTTGAGGAAGACAAATTGGATGAAAATGCCAATGTGCAAAACGCTAGAAGAAGCCCTAAAACCCATGCCATAGCATGATTAACGAGGAACTAATACTCAAACAGAATTCTTAGAGGCAGGAGGACCAAGAAGATAAGACACAAACCAAGATCAGTTACAATGCCAAGCTCCCATGCTATATTGTGACCACTCCCGACTGACTAGCTTCCAATCCTATCGTGCAGCTCCCATCGTCAAATCACGAATTGTCGTCGTCGAAAATCATCCAAAATTGTCAAAATGGTTATTGAAAAACTCACTTTAGTCCTGACTCAAATTCAAACTCAGCCTCTACTTGGATATTCACGACTCAGAGCAAACCAGCCTCGAAAAAGTCCACCAGAGCATAGAGAAAAATTCGGGTGATGCTGTATATTCCAAGATACACACGGTCCTAATACTGGCAATTACAAACATCTCTGAGATGTGATTGGAAAGCTGATTCGGAAATGAAAGTTTCAACAGTATGTGCAATCCCTACATAATGGCAAGCAGGGAACATCAGATGCCTATCAATAAAGAACTCTGATTATTAATTGACCATTGGGGGTCGCCACCCACTGAAAGTAGCTAGGGGCAAAGTGGAATTGTGAGAACACGATGCTGCTTCACTTATCAATGAGATTTATTCCGACCTTCTTTGAATTATTTTATTTTAATTTCAATTTCAATTACGTTGTGAACTACGACCAAGTTGAACTAAACTACTTCCATAACAATGCAAGTGACCAAGTACTTAGAGATGGCCGCTAGCCAATCCCTACATACCAAGATGGAACCTATGGATTTTCATCAAGATGAACATGATTCGATCGTTCATTAACTACCATATACCCCTAATTTAGGACGTCGAGGCATAAAATAAAGAACCCGACAAGTTCAGAATCCAATAGAAAGTTGACATGATTGACTGTCCACTCAGCAACCTTCATATTAGACTCGAAGTAGTAGTGACTTATTGCCTGCTGATCAACTCTATATTTCAGCAAATGGACATGATAGTAGCCTGAAATAAACGCAACTTAATTCTTGCTTAATAACTCATTATCTTCGCTTGCTAGAATGAATACGAACCAAATTGTGAAAGACTCGATCATCCGACCCCAGCATGGATGTGATCAATTTATTCATCACCTGCCTTTTTATCGACTTAATGGGAAGAGCTACAACTACCAAGTGGACGTGAATCGACAGTCTGATTACCAAGTTTCATCCCGGATGCTAGGGGTAGAATCCAATTCCATGAACGAACGTGGTTCGAGCGTTCATTCGAAATTTTCCTCGATTAGGTAAATGAAGTACAAATCCAACGGGTGGAAATTTGACTGCTCTCAATAAAAAACGCTAAGTCCCCGGAGCGTGGACTAGAGTATAAACGATTTACAAAAAAATCTATTTCCTCGGAGCGTGGACTAGAGTACTCTAAGTCCTCGGAGCATGGAATAGAGTATAAACGATTTACAAAAATCTCTTTGTCCACGGAGCGTGGACTAGAGTACTCTAAGTCCTCGAATCGCGGACTAGAGTATAAACGATTTACAAAAATCTCTAAGTCCTCGGAGCTTAGACTAGAGTACTTTAAGTCCCTAGAGTGTGGACTAGAGTATAAACAATTTACAAAAAACTTTAAGTTCCCGGAGCACGGACTAGAGTACTATAAGTCCCCGGAGCATGGACTAGAGTAGTCTAAGTCCCCGGAGCACGGACTAGAGTATAAACAATTTATGAAAATTTCTAAGTCCCCAGAGCGCGGACTAGAGTACTCTAAGTCCCCATAGCATGGACTAGAGTATAAACAGTTTACAAAGATCTCTAAGTCCCCGGAGCACGGACTAGAGTGCTCTAAGTGCCCAGAGAGCGGGCTAGAGAATAAACGATTTACAAAAATCTCTAAGTCCTCGAAGCGCGGACTAGAGTACTCTAATTCCTTGGAGCGCGGACTAGAGCATAAAGGTCCCTGGAGCGCGGATAGAGTACTCTAAGTCCCCGGAGCGCGGACAAGAGCAGAAACGATTTACAAAAAACTCTAAGTCCCCGGAGCGCAGACTAGAGTATAAACGATTTAAAAAATATCTAACTCCCCATAGCGCGACTAGAGTACTCTATGTCTCCGAGGCACGGACTAGAGTATGGACAATTTAAAAAACTCTCTAAGTCCTTGAAGCATGGACTAGAGTATTCTAAGTCCCCAGAGCGCGGTCTAGAGTATAAACGATTCACTAACTCCAATCCTCGACTACGAACTAAAGTACAAACAATTTGGCGAAAGTGTGACCATCCACGAAAAAAAATTTAGGTCCCCTGGAGCACGGACCTAAGTATGAACACAAATTGAGCATAAGTCGACCGCTCATAGAATGACTCTAAGTTCCCAAAATGCGGACTAGAATGCAAACTCCATGAACCGATGAGTGGGCTTCAACCGTTCCCTATTCCAGTAATTCCAACCTAAAATTAGCAAAAGAAGTACAAACCGGTTCTAAAGACTAGAAGTGGAGAAATTAGAAGAAGGCAAACCCGGCAGTGTCTCAAAGAACGTTCCAAATGGTGAAGGAGCTACAGGACCTCAGGGACCTCCTGCCGAAGTAAAGCTACTAAGACCAAGAAGAAAAGTGCCCTAACTAACTGACAAAATCAGACGAAAGGAAGATTATCAAATAACACTCTAGCTAGCTAGCAACCAAGGAGTGGGACCGCAACCTAAAGTAATGCCTTCTCATCCATCCTCATCTACTCTCCTTTTCAAATTGAGCCATAGCGGGACACTAGGGTATTGCATACAACATGGCGAAAGAAATGTTTCTATGCCCTTGATGAGTCATGTCAATCCCCCTTCTGGGAATAGGCGTTGCTGGGGGCGTCGAGAAGTCTTATCCAGAGGATCGTCGAACAAACAGATCTAATACCTTAGCCTACAGGAACTGATAAAAATGTGTTCCCTCGAGCTAAATCCAAAAAATTCCTCTTGAAGTCGATGAATCATTGCTTTAAGACCGTCGGGCCATTGGACACACGACCCAAAACTCCCCACAGAATCGATAAATTATCATTCCAAGGCCGTCTAGTCGCCAGACACACAACCACAAAAAACCCATCGTGAACTTGAAGGTCTTTCACGAACTAAAGCGTTATGAAGATAAACCGGTAGATCAATGGTAATCGGATCCAAAAAAAACCTTCATGAACATGAAGGTCTTTCACGAACTAGAGCATCGTGAAGGAAAACTGGTAAATCAACGGTCATCCGATCTAAAAAAACCCTTTGCAAATGTGAAGGTCTTTCATGAACTAGAGCATCGTGAAGGTAAATCGGTAAATCAGTGATCATCTGATCCAAAAAAAAATTCACGAACGTGAAGCTCTTTTACAAACTAGAGCATCGTGAAGGTAAACTGGTAGATCAGCGGCCGTCTGATCCAAAAAAACATTCGTGAACATAAAGGTCTTTCACGAACTAGTGCATCGTGAAGGTAAACCGATAAATCAGCAGTCATCTGATCCAAAAAAAATCTTTGTGAACGTGAACGTCTTTCACGAACAAGAGCGTTGTGAAGGAAAACTAGTAAATCAGCGATCGTCTAATCCAAAAAACCCTTTGCAAAAGTGAAGGTCTTTCACGAACTAGAGTGTCGTGAAGGTAAACCGGTTAATCATCGGTCCTCAGATCCCAAAAAATAAAAAACCCTTCACGAACGTGAAGGTCTTTTACGAACTAGAGCATCGTGAAGGTAAACCGGTAGATCAACGGTCATATGATCCAAAAAACACCTTCGTGAACCTGAAGGACTTTCATGAACTAGAGCATCATGAAGGTAAACCAGTAGATCGGCGGTCATCTAACCTAAAAAACCCTTCGCGAACGTGAAGGTCTTTCATGAACTAGAGCATCGTGAAGGTAAACCGGTAGATCAGCGGTCATCATGCTCCAGGGCCACAAATCGAAGTCACTCAGCATAATTAAACGATCGATGAAACAAAAAATGTTGAACTCCAGAGCTTCAAAGTCGCTCAAAGGAACTAAGCCATAACCGAACTGAACTTATGGTTAATAAAATGCTGACTCGAATCAAGCCAAGACTTACAACACTGAAGAATAGCGCCAGTTGGACTTGGGGCAACCAAATGAGTTATGGAGAAACTGTGGATATATTTCAAGCGTGCCAACAACCCTGTGGAATGGGAGGCACTGCACACACTTGAATAGCCATAAGAAAGACTTAGACTAATCATACCACAGTTTTGTTATGCTCGATCAACAATTCTAGCATTCTGACAGTAGTAGACTTAATGACTTAGCTAGTGCAACAAATGAAATACTAGAATAATACTTGCCCACTTCTTTCCAACTACTATTTTACCACTCTTGGTGATCAATTCCTCTTCCTCTTGGACCATATGCTAGTTAAAGACCAATTCTCTAGTTATAGTTTGGACCAAAAACAGAGAGTCTTGCCTCAAACTCCAATAAGCTCTTTTCACGACTACTCGATCTAAAAACTAATTATCTCTTAGAACTGAAGAAACCGAGTTACAGCGAAGTCAAACCACAGGATTGAGGGGAAAACTAGGTTCGAACCTTCTATGAACTGGTACCACTCCTCCAGCACTAGGAAGGCCTAAACCACTATGCGCATCTCGTAAACCGCGCATCAAAAACTAACCCTCGCGTTGCTCGGAGATAGGCAACGCCGAGGAGCACTAAAAAACAAACTCCTCACATTGCCCAGAGATAGGCAACGCCAAGGAGCACTAAAAGCCTAACTCCTTGTGTTGCCCAGAGATTGGCAACGCCGAGAAGCATCAAGGACTAACTCCTCGCGTTGCCCGGAGATAGGCAACCCCAAGAAGCACCAATAGCCATGCATTCCAAAAGCCATGCCAAAACATACGCTCCTCGCTTAGCCCGAAGATAGGCAACACCGAGGAGCACGGAAAGCTGCACATTTCGTAAGCGGCACACTAACTCTTAAAGATCTTAAACCCCTCATGTTGCCCGAAGATAGGCAACACAGAGGAACTTCATAAGCCGCGCACTCTCAAATGCCGGCTACTTCGATTAACAGGGATCAACTCCCGCTATCACAAAGATCCGACATTGCTTCAGTAGTACCGCAAAGCTCACAAACCAAGAGGTCGTCAAAGAGTTCTGACTTTTGGCCAAAGTTAATGTACAAAATGTCAAAATTGAAGACATCCAAGTCATGAGTTCCTAGGGATAGGAGCTACGATGTGCCTTTGACTAGGGGCATCCAGGGAGCCGCCCAAAACGTCGAGTCTCACATCAATTGTTCAAAATAATCAGCCCTGTGGACCAAGGGCTACAGAACATACTAGCACTTGGTCAAGATAAAATATCACTACAACTTGCTATAAAAAGAGGAAATTACCGCCGCCAGAGATAAACGATGACGGAAGGTTGTTCCAGAATCAAATCAGCAATGCCTAGTTTCCCAAAGAGTAGAAGCAGGTGCTTGACTGAGGTCTCAAACCATAACTTGTAGAAAACCAGCTGTTATCCGAAGATAGACCACGGCAAGGATAGAATGCTCATAATCGAGCAGCTAAACCATTGATTCCTGAAGATCGGAACCACGAATAAGGTTGAAATCCACAAGAATGCTATTAGCCTAGCATAATGCATGTGGCCTGAAACAATCAAGGTTAGGTGCTATGGATTTAAGACAAACACTACCGAACTCTACCTGTCCATGATCAGTATAGGAATGAACACGGTCATACCGGGGCCATGGTGATGTTTTGCTCCACAATTTTGGATTTCCTATAAGAACCTGGAGTTTGACATCTAGAAAGTGAAGGATTCCGCCTAAAAATGATGTGTTCCACAGATAGTCGTTAGATCATAACAAAAAAAAAGTAGGAGGAAGAATAACTATGGAATTTTTTAAGCAACAGCCTTGCATCTCCAAGGGTAATACTTGACAGTTATAAACAATGCTAAGCAGCTGAAATGCCTGGGACTCTCACCATTCAAAAACATGGAATCTCCTAGATTTAAGCAACATTGAGAAAATATCACCATCGAGGTTAAAAGGAATCTACTCAACTCTATAGGATCAGATGGATGATTTAACCATCACCAACCTAACTTTAATACCGCCCGAAGGCAGGCAATGCTAAGAAAATACTTCTACAATCCAACCATCGAAGTGCTAGTTTCCGAAGGCCGAAACTGGTACCCAACTGGATTGAGAGCACCGCCGAATCAATGGGGAAAATGGAACCCAGCCTCCTGAGTGTCGGTGTTGCCCCGCCAACTCCAAGGCCTTCTTTTATCTTTTAAGAACTGGTGTTGCTCTAGCAATGTGGGGAAAATTTTCTATTTCATAAGTACCGGTGTTGCCCTGGCAACTCCGGGAAACATTATACTCACTAAGTACGATTATTGCCCTGACATTGCTTACAAGGCTGATGAGAAATAGTCATCGCAGTGAACCATCAATGCACAAGCTTATGGAGGTAGAAGTTGGTCCTCAACTAAGTTTCTACATTCCCTTCAAAAAACTACTATTTCTCAATGATAGGCAACAACCGGAAGACATATCCTTTCATAGGTCAGCCGGATGGGTCGACCTTTCATCATAGGGATCAAACCACTACATAGGAATAAAGCAGCATCTAAAGGAAATCCCGTGATTGAATTACCCATGTACTTGTTTCTAGGGATGGATGCTGGTGCACAACTAAATTTCCTAAATTCAACTTAGAAAGAATTTTGACACAGCCAAAAGATAGAGGACTCGAGTAAATGATGCTTGGAACCAAACAACTAGGTTATCAACCCTCAAAGACAGGAGTTAACATATGAAAAAAACTTTTGTGACAACGTCAGCAACCAAGAAGAGCATGCATGGCCAAGAACAAGCGGGAGAAATCATGGAAGGTCGATAATAAAATCCCCGAACATCCTCAATTCCATAATGTGATAAAGAGCCAGACTGGGGTCAATTGAGCAATTCGCCCCATAGATTTCTACCTCTTACAATCGCCCAAATACAGGCATTCGACATAGCTAGTCACTCAAGAAGGGATAGAGGCACAGATACTTGATCGAAAGAATTTTTTCAAAAGGCCAAACATGAATAACCGCGAGGTTGGTTAGATAATGGTTTTGTATTACAAAATAAAGCATTTTGGCAACAAAATCTCTAACAACGGAAAAAAAGGATTTAACATTCAGAAATCAACCGACGCTCATATTCTAGCAAAGACGAAAAAGATCGATGACCAACTTATGGTTTAACTAGATCATTTGGTTCCAACTTGCAGGATAATGCCTTTACCCAAAGTTTGCTCATGCTATCTAAAGATTCACAACATCAAGGGAAAATCCACAGAGTTGAGCAACTGTGTATGAGTTTCCGAAGATAGAAACCAACACATGATTAGGATCTCAACCTCAGACTAAGAAGAGTTTGTTTTAGCAAAAGATGCCAGAAACCCATCTTTCTAATACATACCAACATCATTAGAAAACTCAGATCTTGGGATCAAGCAACAAAGTCCCTAATTCCCGAAGATAGGATCTACCGTGTCAATCAAAATAGGGCAATCAAACTTATTGCCTAGGAGGCTCAGTCTTCAAAAAAATGTTGGCTCAGTAGTCAAAGTAATAAGCCCTGCGGACTAAGGCATCTACACCAACACTTTATTGAAGCGAACTCAAATGAGCATAAGTAAGGATTAACCACAGAACTGGCTAAACCATGCTACCTCATAGGTCAATAAAAATCAATTCTCAAAGCCGAGGAATTAAGCCAATAATCCCCTAAGATAGAAGCTAGCGTGTAGATAAAATTCCATAAACCACAAAAGAAAGATATTCGCGATCAAATAACTCATGCACTAGTTTCCAAAAGCTGAAGTTGTGCCTGACCATACTTCAACTACCACTCTACAAGAGCAACTGTGCCTCGTAATTTAACTACAATCAGTCCTCCCAATATGATAGGAACAATAAGCGAAGCCTAAGTTGCGAAGGAGCCAGCTTTTGGAGTAGTGGAAGAACCTCCACCAGACTAAAGATTAGATGACCGAAAGTCATTTTCAATGACAAAACTTGGCATTCAACCCTGTCAGGTATGTCTCACTTTAAATAATATCCTAGTATAATCAACGCTCGAAATCCAAGGGAAGTCAATGTATGTTGACCAATCGGGTCCTGAGCGTTCACCGGGGAAGATGTAGTGTGTTATCTACATGAGAAGAGTCCAGTACCTTGAATACTGTGAATAAACAATCCAGTGTAGCTAGCATGCTTGAATTTGAAAAACAATCCATATCTTCCTTTAAAATTATTTCTTCCACGCTTACCCGTTAACGATCAACGATCGATAACGGACCGCTGTCTGAGGCGACGTGGGAAGCTTTTCTTTTCAGGATCAGTGGAATACAAAAATAGGAAGAGCGATATGATTGAATTATCCACTAAATTCGATTTTGGAATACACATTGGAGTTCAAAATCATCGACGGGAACTAAACCAAATTCTTGAAAAGAAAAGGTTAAAGACCAAGAGCAAGACTTCACTCCAGAACGGCGTACAATCGTTCGAGACAAAACATAGCTCACCGTAGGTGGAATTAAAACTATATAGGACAACTCCAAACCTAAGTCATGCACCCACTTACCGACCTAAACCCTTATGAAAACTATAGAGCATTGAAAACAACATCTTGAAGTGGACACCGACGATTCGTACTAAAAAATTCAACAAATGGCTGAATAGTCAAAGCCAAATTTGCATGGTAACCTCAATATAATCGAATGATGATGTGACATACATTAACGGCTGCGGAACTAGACACAAGTCAATTCTACTCTAATGGACAAAGAAAGCAAAACGTGTCAAGCACTGGGTCCAGGCCCAAATGTCAATTCGGGGAACAACTTGAGACTCGATTACTATCTTCCTCCATTAAACCACAATCATCCCAAACTTCTCGTAATCAACGTTGCAAATGGTGGAATGGATCGGTGGCGAGCCAACTTCAGGTCGACAATAAGATATGGTCGGCTACAGTTCCATGGCTAGCTAAGGCTTGTAAGCTAGAATTTCGAGTTAGGGCTTGGATTTTGGAACCGAAATCACAATGGAAGGTATCAATTAGGATGAAGAATCAAGGCACTGGAAGATGGTTGAATCACTTGAAGGTTGGATTGCTCAGAGATGAATCACTCAGAAAATGGATCGCTTGGAGGATCTACTGAATCGGGTCGAATGAAGTGAGGTTGGCTCTGGCACTGTATATAAGTGAGCAAGAAAAGCAAAAAAAAAATTGCTAAGTAATCCGATCGCTAGGGACCCGACCCATCATGGGTTGCCAGCGACCCGACCTAACTTCATGTCGTTAAAATTTTCAACTATGCAGTTGTGGTCGCTAGCGACTCATCCCACGTGGATCTCTAGCGACCAAACAAAAAAAAGAAAATAAAAAAGAAAGAAGAGGAATTTCGCCTTTTCTCCTCGAGCCCGATTTCATACACATGCTCACCATTCTAAGACGTGCCGGGAATCTACAAGAAGAAATGTGATACGTTGTAGCAAAAGCAATTGAAACCAAAGAAAGATGACCAACAATGTTGGCATAGCGTGTTCATAAAATTCTAAGGCAATCACTCGAAATCGATAGATGGATATTGAAAGCGATAATTTCCAGAGAACGCCTTGTTAGCAACGAAGACGCACTCTGAGGGGCAAATGTTGTCCAGGTTTTTAACCCAGCAGGACCTAGTAGAAAGCAGGATAATCTCGTGACATTAGGATGGCTTAGAACTCAACCAGAAAGGCTAAGGCAAGGAGTGAACGAGAGCCAAGCAATGTTAATAAGGCAACGACTAGGTTCGACTAAACCAAGGGACCATCATTCTTTTAGCCCAATCAGCAGCTAAGCACAAACAGCCAGTGACTTGCCATCGAAACGGGATGACAAAAGACTATCAAAGCATCTCCAATTCCAAACTCCAGAAAATCCAATATGCTTGGATCATCAGCTACCCATGCCTCTCCTCAAACCTTCAAAACAAGTTAGCTAAAGAACACTACGAGAAGGGGCCAAGGAATTGGCTCGCAAACGAGCCAAGTCTATGGGTCGCCAACGACCCATAAACCATGGGTCGCCAATGACCCTTGGCTCTATCTCATTTTGCGAGCCAAACTCACCCTAGGTCGTTTACTACCTACCTACGAGCTGTTGATAAACAGGCCCGGCCCAGAAGCTCTCCGATCTCTACAAATACCATCCTACCTGCAATATAAAGAGGAGCTTCTCCAGACTGGTGGCTGGAGCTCTGCTGGATTTATTCCTCACTCCCTACCTCCCTCACAACAATCTCCAAAGGAATTTGCTATGATTCTCCAGTGGATTCCAACTTTGGGGATTGAATCTGGCTAAAGATAATCAAAGCCTTGTAATCAAACATCTCTTGTAATAGCAATCTATCTATAATAAAACGATAAAGTGCACGTAGGCTTCATTCACAACCGAACCACTATAAAAATTCTCTATCTTCTTTCTTTTACCGCTCTTTGCCTATATCTGTTATCTGTGATATTGCTCTGTCAGAACAGGGCTGGTGCTTTCAAACTCAAACTAGGTTGTTGGTCCATTTTTTGGTCAATAATCACCATTTTCAATCGTCATCAAGATGTCTTCCACTCAAACGTACATGTTGGTTCGGAGTGGTTTTCGGATATAAAAATCCAATCCCTGTCTCTCCTTACCAACAACCGATAATTTTCGGCTAGCTCATTCACAGTTCTTTTGGAAGTAAGTATTCGAGTCCTCGTTGGAAACTCGAATTTTACATTCATACTTCCTAAGTCAAATTAGGCCAAATTTGATATTTGGTTATTTAACCATCAAATAACAACAAAATGGAATTTAGAGATTTAATTACCCAAAGCTATCACTAAGCTTTAAAACCATTTTCATTTATAAATCCCCTTTCCCAAACATTATCAACATTCATATACTTATCTCCTTTACATAAGTATATTCACAAAACAATTATAAGATTTTCCATTTCCAAATCTCTTAAACGGATTTAACTACATCATTTAAATTAAATAAAAGGATAACTCTAAGCATTATTCCTTCGGTGTTAAGTATGGAACGGATGTTCCATACCACTAATTTTTTTAAAGGTCAACCTCAAGAAACCTAAACCTCAAATTCCTGTTGTAATTATATTTAATAAATCCTTTTATAAATTTCCCTTACCCATGAAAATCCTTTTTGCTTTAGCCAAGACCCGTTTACAAACCATTTATCAATCTCCATACTCATTTATGAGACTCTTTATAAATAATCAAACCCGGTTATATAAACTTCTTTATAAACCTTAGAACCTTGTATAAAATTTCCATTTATAGATGTTAACACCTCTCTTATTCACGATTTAATGACTTATTCGACTCAACGACCTAAGGGAATAAGCGACTTAACTATCCAAGGCATAAACGACTTAATGACTTATAGCAGGGCATGACCTAACGACCTAAAGCACAGAGCGGCTCAGTATGGCACGACTCAACGACTTAAGGAAATCCAGCGACATAGCGACCTAAAGACTCCTGCGCCTCTACGGGTTAACGACCTAGAGACTCAATGAAGGCAACGACCTAACGAGTTAAGGAATGAGCGACCTAGCAAGCTTTAGAGTTAAGCCGCATGCACGATGCCTCTTCCATTAGGTCGCTTACGACCTAATCAAGCCGAGATAACTTCTGTACTACACATGCTAAGTCGCTCACAGCATATATCTCTTCCAGGATGGCTCCATTAAGTCGCTAACGACTTATGCTACCTTAGGGGCGCTCTTAGGCCGCGACTCCCTAGGTCGCTCACGACCTATGACATGGCCGACCTAAGCCCAGCTTATCCTATAAATACCCCACCTACTCTGCACTAGAGAGGGGAGGAATTTTTGGAGCGCCAAGACTCTGCTGTTTTCACTACTTCTACACTTGTTCCAACACTTCAAATGCAAAAGACACTCAAAAGAACCTTCGGAAAAGATTAAGTTCATTCAACATGAATTCAAAGAGCTTTTCCGCATCAAAGTTCTAACTACTTGTCTTAATTGTATTGTAATTGAAGAATTATTGTAAAAGTTGAAATCAAATCAGTAATAGAAAAGATTAAGTGGACGTAGGCTTGACTTTGAGCCGAACCACTATAAAAATTGTTGCCTCTTTACTATTTTTTGCTATTTTCTGCTTGCTTTTAGTTCCCATACCAACGGGTGGTGCTTTTGCTATATCACAACTCACACTGGGGTGTTAGCGTACATTTTTGGCGTTAACATTTTTGGTGCTTTCACTGAGAAACGAACTCAAGGGTGCTCTCATCATTGCTTCACAAAGATTTCTGGAAAGACCCTCCCTAAGAACCAGAAGTCTATCCGAAATTATGGCTCCTGGAAGGAAAAGTAAATCTACTAGATTTGGAAATTCTTATGACAACACGGCCACTTCTCCCGCATCAAATCAAACGGCTCCTAGTGTTGGAGTCACAAGGGCGGAAATGGATGCTGTAGTGTCTGGGTTGTATCCACAAATGGAAGCCCAGAGCACTTTGATGTTGGACAATTTGAATGCTTTGCTTGGATTTAACCAGCAACCAGAAAATAATGAAGAAACCTTTGCTGAAGATGTTCATGATTCCCAAGGGAAAAATATTCCTCAGAGGGAAGCTGGCACCACCGAAGGGGCACCTCCCCAAGCTGGAGGTTCAAGGCTGCAACCAACTCTTCGTGAACGTTTGTCCAGGAAAACTTCCGAAAAAGTAGCTGACGTCTATCCCACGGGGCCTCTAAATGATGAGGAGTACCTCTCGGGAATGATTCGACAAATTATGAAGGATAGCATACGAAGGAAGGAAGATGAAAGTGACTGGGGGTTTGTTCCAAGCAGAACTCATTTTACTAAAAGAATTCTGAAGGTTGAATTTCCGAAGAAGTTTGTTCCCCCCACTATTCCAGCTTATCGAGGGACAAGCGATCCTAACCAGTTCTTATATAAGTATGACTGGCATATGACAGGTGCCAGAGCAACAGACGAGATCAAGTGCAGATACTTTCCTATGTACTTGGAGGGAGTGGCCCTGCTTTGGTTTACGAAGCTGCTAGTTCGATCCGTGGATCAGTTCTCCGACCTAACTCGGAAATTCAAAGATCAGTTCAGGTTATATGCTTCGAAGGCCAAGGACATAATGTCACTATCCAGCCTCGAACAAAGCCCCAGAGAGTCTATCAAATCTTTCTTAAACCGCTTCAATATAGCTTTGGCCGAAGTTGGTAATGCAGAGCCTCGGATGATTCTGACTTACTTGATGCGAGCTATTGACAAATCAAGTGAATTCGGAAAATGGCTAAAGATGAAAGAGCCAAATTCACTTGAGAAGTTTTACAAGAAGGCCAATGAATTCATGCGCTTAGAAAGTCGTCCTATGCCAGCAAAAGTAGACGTGGATGAAGTTAAGAATAACAATGTTGCTTCTAACAAAAAGGAATCTGGTGGCCAGAAGAGGGAGAATGACGGTAGGAAAGAGCAGAAAGATGTGAAGAAAGGTCGCCACTTTAAACCTTCAGATTTTACTCCCTTAACTGATACTCCAGAAAATATCTTTTTCACAACCAAGGATGCTATTGAATACCCTAAACCACCTGAGATGAAGCCTGGGGAAAATGTTGTGCATAATGGGAGATTCTGTCGGTTCCACAATCAACCTGGCCACGACACTAATGAATGTCGCCATTTAAAGAATTTGATTGAAGAGCTGTTGAGACAGAATAAACTACAACAATATGTGAAGAGAAACAGAAGTGACCCGACATTATCTACTTAGGGGCAGCAAGTTCCTACTCATCAATCCAACTCAGGTGAGAGGACTGCAGCGCAGGAATCTGAGAGGCCTGTCAGTAATGTTATCACAGGGGGTCCTCACCCAACGGGCAGAAGTTGGGGTGAGATGGAGAGATATGCTCACGCTTTGAGATATGCCCCGACTAAAGAAAATGTTTTTGTCTTGGAAGATTCTGCACCTTTAAAACAGCAAAGAACTTTTAACGATGACGTCATATTCCGAGCTAGAGACTCTGTTGGTGTTGAAGCTCCCACCATGGATCCCTTGGTAATATCTGCAGGCATCGGATCAGCCATTGTAAGAAGGGTGCTTGTTGACTGCGGCGCCTCTTGCAATGTCCTCTTCAGAAAGACATTTGATCAGATGAAAATTCCCATGGCTGATGTCCAAGCTTCCTCACAGAAAATTGTTGGGTTTACTGGAGAACCAAAACAGCCTATTGGGACTATTGACTTATTTGTAGAGCTCGGAGAAGGGGAAAAGAAGGTGGTCCGAAAACAAACTTTTGTGATTGTTGATGAATTCTCCGCTTATAATGCCTTCTTGCGTCGACCGACTCTTGCCGCATTCAGGGCCATTCTCGCCCCATGGTGCCTGACTATGAAGTTCCCCACTGATAATAGTGTCGGTGTTGTGAAGGGGGACCAAAATGCCAGGCGAGAATACTATCTCATAAAGTTACAGGAAAGAAAGAAAAGAGAAATGGGTAAGGGTGCGGCAGCTCCACTCCGCATCAAAGAGCCCACCTTGTAGCAATTACGGGGTGGACCCTACACTGGTGAGCATAGTGATGCACGAAAAGAGATTGATCCTAGAAAAACCAATGCAGGGGAGAGTAGAGTGGTGCCGGTGGAAGTGACGGTGCCAATACCTGTTGACCCGAGTGATCCAAACAAGGTGCTGAATGTGGGGTTCACAACTTGGTATGACGGTTCAGAATATGCTGGTATCATTCTTGAAAGCAAACCTGGATGTATTCGCTTGGAGTCATGCCAACATGTGTGGAATATCTCTAGAAATCGCAGTGCATGCTTTGAATATTGATCCAAAATTCACACCCATAAAGTAGAAAAGAAGAACCCAGGGTCCTGAAAGGTCAACAGCATTAAAAGAAGAAGTAGATCGGCTCATGCAAAATGGCTTTATCAGAGAATCCACTTATCCAAATTGGGTTTCTAATCTGGTGTTGGTTAAAAAAGCAAATGGGAAGTGGAGAGTATGCATCGACTTTTCAGACTTGAACAAAGCATGCCCCAAAGACTGTTTCCCATTGCCCAGGATTGATCAGGTGGTGGATGGAACAGCCGGGCATGAATTATTGTCTTTAATGGATGCTTACTCAGGTTACAATCAAATCATGATGCATGAGCCAGATCAGGAGGACACGAGCTTCATCACTGATGTTGATCTTTACTGCTATAAAGTCATGCCCTTCGGACTAAAGACCGCATGGGCAACTTATCAAAGACTTGTTAATGCCATGTTCAAACCCCAGATTGAAAGACTATGGAAGTATATGTTGATGATATGTTGGTCAAATCGATGAAGACAGTAGACCACATGAATCATTTGGCAGAAATGTTCGTGGTCCTCCGAAAGTATGGGATGAAGCTAAATCGGGGTAGAATCCGGAAAATTCTTGGGTTTCATTGTGAGTGCTAGGAGCATCGAAGCTAATCCTGCTCAGATTACTGCTTTAAGAGAAGTCAAAGCCCCTAGAACAAAGAAGGAATTGCAAAGCCTCAACGGGAAAGTCTCTGCTTTGAGTCGGTTTATTTCCAGGGTCACCGATAAATGCATTCCCTTCTTTGACTCTCTGAAGAAAGGAAAGAAAAACTTTGAATGGACTCCTGAATGTCAGAAAGCTTTTGATGAACTGATTCGTCACATGGAAATGCCTCCAATACTTTCTCAGCCCAGCAATGGTGAAGATCTTTTCATATAGTTAGCGGTTTCATCTCATGCCCTCAGTGCAGCATTGGTACGGGAAGACGCAAAAGTTCAGCGCCCGGTTTATTACATCAGCAAAAAATTCACTGGGGCAGAGATGAATTATTCAAAGCTGGAAAAGCTCGCCTATTGTCTGTTGATTGCGTCCAGAAAGTTGAGGCCATATTTCCAGGCTCATCCTATTAAAGTCCTCACTGATCAACCTCTAAAGCAAGTCCTATTTCACCTTGAAACTTCGGGTCATCTTCTAAAGTGGAATATTGAACTCAGCAAATACGATATCACCTACCATCCCAGAAGAGCAATCAATGGACAAGCTTTAGCAGATTTCATTGTAGAATACATAGATAAAGGTGGCAGTGAGGAAGAGGTGATTAATGACATCCCGATCCGGTGGAAATTATATGTTGATGGTTGAAGAAATGGCTATTGTTCCGGAGTTGGGGTTGTGCTTGAAACCCCCGAAGGGCGGTCATTGTACTACGCATTGAGATTAGAATTTCCTTCGACAAATAATGAAGCAGAATATGAAGCTCTTGTTGCCGGCTTGAAGATTGCTAAAGAACTGAACATCAAAGTATTGCAGATCTTCAGTGATTCCTAGCTTATTATAGGCCAAGTCAAGAAAGAGTTTCAAACTAAAGGAGAAAATCTGCCTGCTTACTTGTCAAAGGCCTGGGAGCTTCTCGATGATTTTGATCATTATACAATAAGCCACATACCCGGGGAAGAGAACATGAAGGCAGATTCTCTCGCAAATATTCAAGTTCTAGCGAAGCAGGAGTCGTGGATGACCCCGATCAAGGAATATCTACTCAACGGCTCCCTGCCAGAAAACTCAAAAGAGCGCCAGAAGCTGCTAAGAAAAGCCCCGAGATATGTAATTCAAGACGGCCATTTGTACAGACGAGGATTCTCGATGCCATTACTCCGATGTGTAACCAAGGAAGAGGCTAAGACAATTTTAGTTGAGGTGCACGGAGGAGAGTGTGGGGATCATTCAGGTGGCCAAACTCTTGCAAAGAAAATTCTCCGCTATGGGTATTTTTGGCCAGATATTAATCGAGATGCTGCTAACTACTCCCGAAAGTGTGACAGATGCCAGAGATTTGCAAAAATCCCAAGAGCACCTTCCACCGAGCTAACACAGATGGTCAGTCCATGGCCATTCGCCATTTGGGGGATAGATCTCATTGGGCCTTTGTCGATTGCCAAGTCCAGAATCAAATATGCTATTGTTGCTGTTGATTATTTCACTAAATGGACCAAAGCTGAACCATTGGCTATTATCACCTCTAAAAAGATGATAAACTTTGTGACTAAAAATATCATTTGCAGGTATGGTGTGCCTCAGAAGATAATCACAAACAATGGTACCCAATTCGAAAGCGAAGAATTCCAGGACTTTTGCAGGCGATTCATGGTCCAAAAAAGCTTCTCAGTAGTGGCTCATCCGCAGGCAAACGGGCAAGTGGAAGCAGTGAACAAAATTATCAAATCAACCATAAAAAAACAGTTGGAAAAAGCAAAAGGTGGTTGGGTCGATAAGCTGCCACTAGCACTTTAGGCATATAGAACTACCCACAAAACTGCGACTGGGCACACTCCATTCTCATTAGCATATAGATCAGAAGCAATGGTTCCAGTGGAAATAGAGGTCCCCTCACACAGGAGAATTCATTTCAACCAAGCTGAAAATGAAAAGCTGCAACTTGAAGCACTTGACTTACTTGATGAAAGAAGGAAAGAGGCTGAGCTCAGAGTTGCAGCTCATCGGCAAAGGATAGCCAGGCACTTCAATTCTAGAGTTCGCCAAGCAGCTTTGAAATTGGGGATCTAGTCTTGAAAAGGGTCATAACAGCAACAGGAGTGTTTGGGCCAAACTGGGAAGGGCCATATGTCATAGGCAAAAAACTTCTTGATGGCACTTTCAAGCTCACAACTGTCGAAGGAGATCCGATTCCGAGAGCCTGGAACAGCAATCACTTCCGTCCATATTTTACTTAGAAGCTATGCTTAAATTTGTAAAATAATTGTGGATGTATCATTCTTGTATTGTAAGCCATTGTAAAATCAGTGTCAATCAATAGTAAGAACTATAAAGTGGATGAAGGCCCAATTCTTGGCCGAACCACTATAAATCTTGTGTTTTCTACTACTATAAAATGCCTGTCTCATTTCGATGTGCAAATATCCTAAATATGTTGCTCAAATGTCGATTTAATATTGCAGGCTATCAAAGCAAAACTTACCTATTCAACACATCACAAGGCCAAGCGATTCCTACAAATCACTCAACAAGCAAATGTTAAGCCACAAAAATTCCAAATTCAATTCCTACATAAGAAGTGCTTCTCGCAAATAGTTGGTGATTCCACCAATGGGGCACCTTCCTAACGTAAAGGTTCCAGGCCCTAGCTAACTGATTGCGATCGTTTGTGCAAACAGACATCCGGTTAAGTAGCTTGCGCTTGCCCCGTGGATTCACTTAACAATTAAGTACACTTCTTAGGATAAATCAAACAACCTGCAAAAGAAAGGAACATGTACTTAGAGGTGATAATGAGAAATCGTTGAGGGACAGATGGTGAAAAGACATGGGCAAGTAGACAAAAACAGCCAAAATGGAATCTTATCTCCCAACAAAAAGTTGGTGAGACCACCGAAGGGTCACCTTCCCAAAGTGAAGGTTCCAGGCCCTTGCTAGTTAATTATGATCGTTTGTGCAAACAAACATCCAGTTAGGTAGTTTGCGTCTGCTCCGTGGATCCACTTAATTGTGAGATGCAACCTTCCTGATAAACGAAACAATAAAGCCCTCTTCGGAGGCACACTTCTACTCTCAAGGGAAAATCAATTTCTCCATAATGAGAACATTCTTCCCCAAAAAAGTTGATGTGCCAAATAAAGCCCTCCAACTAGTCATGCCGAAAAATGAAATGTTTTTCTTAAACAAAAAGCTTGGTGTAACCACCGAAGGGGCACCTTCCCAAAATGAAGGCACCAGGCCCTTGCTAACAAATTGTGATCGTCCGTACAAACGAACATCCAATTAGGTAGCTTGCGTCTGCCCCGTGGATCCATTTAACTGTGAGAAGTAACTTTCAGACAAACAATAAAGCCCACTTCGGAGGCACACTTCTACTCTCATGGGAAGATCAATTTCTCCAAAATGAAAACATTCTTCCCCAAAAAAGTTGAAGTGCCAAATAGAGCCCTCTTCGGAGGCACACTTCTACTCTCATGGGAAGATCAATTTCTCGAAAATGAGAACATTCTTCCCTAAAAAAGTTGAAGTGCCAAATAAAGCCCTCTTCGAAGGCACACTTCTACTCTCATGGGAAGATCAATTTCTCCAAAATGAGAACATTCTTCCCCAAAAAAGTTGAAGTGCCAAATAAAGCCCTCTTCGGAGGCACACTTCTACTCTCAAGGGAAAATCAATTTCTCCATAAGGAGAACATTCTTCCCCAAAAAAGTTGAAGTGCCAAATAAAGCCCTCTAACGAGGCACGCCCAAAAATGAAATGTTATCTCTTGAAAAAGTCGTTGATGGAACCACCGAAGGGGCACCTTCTCAAAAAAAGGTTCTAGGCCGCAGCTAACTGCTCGCGATCGTTTGTGCAAACAAATATCCAATAAAGCAGCTGACGCCTGTCCCGTGGGCCCACTCAGCGATGAGATATAACTTTCTGGCAAACAAATCAAAGCCTTCTTCGGAAGCCCGCTTCACCGCATAGGAGAATCCACTTCTCAAAAATAAAAGTGACCATCTCCGAAAGTTGAAGCGTAAAAAACCTTTTCTAAAAAAAAAGGAAAACTTCTCTAATACAAGGCACACTCTACTAGAGCAGAATAATATTCCTTAAAAAGGAAGAATTATTCTCCAAAGTAAGAGTACAAGTCTTTTCAAAATGGAGAAAATTGCAATAAGTCGTGGTATGGGGGCAATATAGCTATATTAATAAAAGCAACGCTCAAGAAGCCTACCACGAGCTCACTGTAGTATCATGCAAAAAAAATGAAGAAACTTGTGCGCAAATAAGGAATAAATGCATTCACAAATACAGACAAAAGATTGTACAAGTAAAAAGAGTCATTCTATTCCATACTATAAAAAAATTTATACATGTGCATGTTTCAAAAAGCAGGGGCCGGTACCCGCACAATCTCCGGTCGATACAAGTCTTTAGATACAAGCAAAAAGCAGAACAAGAAGGATAAAACCAGACTCATTACTTCTTCTTCCCGCCGCCTTTGGAGCCCTCGCCTGGCCTAATGGTTAACTTCTTGAGTCGGCCTGAACGAGTCGAGGAAGAAGGAGAAAGAGGTGCAATTGGGTCCTCTTCCGCTTTCTCATCGCTAGTAGAAGCGTCCTTATTTTTCTTTGAAATTCCACGCTTTCCTCTCTTCTTTGAAGAAGATTCGCTGCCCGGAGTGATAAGATCAATCAGCTTTGTATCATCGGTAGTAAATTTCTCTGGGGTCCTCTCACCCTCCTCAAGTTCTTCATCTTTTTGCTCTTGTGAAGCGGCCGGGTCATCTAAGCCTTGAAGAGCTCCTATTTGTTCTTCTTGCGACCCCGGTTGAGAAGCAGAGGAGGGGTAACTTGAAGAGGTAAAGGGGCAGCAGCTGGAGGAGGCGAAGCCTGTACAACACTTGTTGTTTTCACTACAGAAGAAGAAAAGTTAAACATCAGTATTCCTCGCAAAGAGAGGAGATAGTGGCACGTCGAGGCTTAAGTAATAAGCAAGAAGTTCATCAAGCTCATGTGAAGCAAACGAGTAGTCCACTTGAGCTAGATCAATGTCAAAGTTACCTGGAGAGATTGGCTTTATCACATCAATTTCAAAATCTTGGGCTTCAGTGTCTTCTCGGGCCTTGTCTTCGGCATGAGCAGTTGTAGTTTCAGTTTTGGCTTTGGCAGGAGGCGGAGAGTAGGAACTAGAGCCAATAATATCGATGTCAACCGAAGCCGAAGGATGAGTTGGGTTGGTCAAAGGTGCCTTCCCTAGATGCTCTCTTTCCCCCGCTACGGGTCGTTCCTTGGCAAGTTGTTCTTTCCCTCTGGCAAGGGCGGCACGACCCTCACTATCCAGAATATAAGCCTCAAAATCCCCCTCGGCGTAGCCGGCATCTCTAAGCACTTCAACTACTACCTCGCACACTTCAGCCAGGGTAACTTTATATTTTGGGCCCAAAAATGAAAGACTGCCACGCCAAAAGACGTTGAGAACATAAACCTCGAATAGAGTGGAGCTAATGTTGGCCTTAGTCTCCTCATGTGAGTGTTCTACTACTTCTTTTCCAGCGATGTCCTCGTCACGCTCCTTTTCAGCCTTAGAAAGTTGGGCCTTTAACATTGTAATCTCCAAATCTTGGGAGTTAGTTTTTTCCCGTAGCTGAGCAGCATCTTTGCGGTAGATTTCCACGATTTTCCGCTCCGCCTCAAGTTTAGCCTCAGCATTTCGTTGGGTAGCTTGGGCGTCTCTTACTTGCTTTTGAAGAACCTCTTGCTTTTGAAGAACCTCTTCTTTTTGAGTATAAGAAGTGGAAGAGGTAGCAAGATCATCTTTAAGCTTCTTGATTTCAGCCTCAAGTTCCTCGTTATGGGCGGTGACGCTCTTCATCTCCGTATCATGCTGATCAAGAACTTTTTGCACTCAGACTTATCGCTTTCCATGTTCAGCATAGCCTCGAGATTTAAACGATTTACTCTTTGAAGCTCATCAACTAGTTTTTGCCAACCGGACATTCTTTTGATATCAAGCTTGACAGCGTCGAGATTTCTTAACATGGCCTGTTTATCAATTGGAACCAGGTCCAGATCAAAACATACTCCTTTCAAACACCAATGCGGAAATCGGCTCTGGAGTGAAGTCGAAGGCTTCTCAACTTAATAAGGAGGCCTATTAATGATTGCTTGAATATCGGCTCTTTTAAGGGTAGGAGAGCTAGAAGGGATGTCTAGAGAGATAGAAGCAGCAGGCACTTGAGAAATTTCAGATGTAGACTTTTCGCTGAGCTTGGCTCGCTTGCTTGAACCTTCAGCTACATGACTCTTCCCCTTATCATCATGAGACTTTCTCTTATGGGAGTCATCATCCCTTTTGTAAGAGTCATGTCGGTCGTCTCTTCTTCCATAACGCTCCTCATAAGTCTGCCTTTCACGAGCTTTCCTAGCTGCTCTTTCCTCATCAGTCTCCCTAGGGGCAGGAAGATAGCACCTGGGGTCATAAGAATCACGCCTCGCATAGCGTTGAAAGTCATCGCAATATAAGCCGCTGCGTCCCATGGGAGAACCTGAAAGTGAAGAAGAGACAAAATTTAGAAATCCTCGAAATAAAAGAAGCTAGGTGTGCATAATTGCCAAAAATCCTAAGTGTGTGTGTGGCGTGCGAACTACGCGCGTCAAGCTACAAACCACTCTTTGGCTTAGGAGTGATGTCGGCTTTTGCAGCAGGAGTCAACTCTTGGGGTAATGGAATTGATTGCAGCGCAGATGTCGCTTCGATTGTTGGAGAAACAAGCTTAGAGGTGGTGGTGTCATCTTTAAAGAGCTCATGGGAAGTCACCATAAGATCGCTCAGTCCTCCAAAGATATCATCACCATCATGCCCAACGAAATGGGTCATTTCAGCAGTGCCCTCTTCAACACGTTTTGCACTCTCCG
Organism: Allium fistulosum; assembly: GCA_030737815.1. Classification (NCBI taxonomy): domain Eukaryota; kingdom Viridiplantae; phylum Streptophyta; class Magnoliopsida; order Asparagales; family Amaryllidaceae; genus Allium; species Allium fistulosum. The sequence goes on along the minus strand of CM060907.1, from coordinate 411,252,482 downwards.
TAACAGAGCTTTCTTTCTCAGCTCCCTCATCAGCTTCTCTAGTAGCCTTCCCAGAATGTTGAGAAAATTCATCTTCTTCAATAACTGGGGGAAGTTTAGATTTGCCAGATAACCCCACACCGTCTATGGAACTGGAGCATTTCACTAATGAAGTCTCTACAATAGGGTCCTTCGGTGTGAATTCCTCTGCGGAGACTGGGGAATCTGACGCTTCTGCTTGAGAACTGGGGGCATCACGGGACTGAATGGATCGAGAAGAGTGCAAGAGTCCGAATTGGTGCAAAAATTCGTTCTTCTGTAGAAACTTAATACTTCTCTCGTTGATAGCTACAGCACTCAATCTTTCGAAAGTCGATTTGTGACTCGAATCTTTAGAGGGAGGAGGAAGTGCTGCAAAAGTAAAGAATGAAGTTAGCACTTGACGACTCGAATTCTGAAAGGCTCAGAAATGAAATAAATGGAGATAGGTAGTCTTACTTCCTACTCTCCAGATACCGTAGAATCCCGGGGGGGCAACGGACAAAGAAAAACTGGTTTAAAAATCCGTGAGCGCTCTCGGGCAGATCCGTAATCAGCTTGTGGTTTCTTGCGCTCCTTACAAGAGTAATGGAAGGGTGATCTTTGTTCCTCCCGAATGAGCACAAATAGCAGATCTCCTTGAAGCTTGGGAGGCGGTTAAGCGTCCTCCTAAATAGTACACACAACCCCATCAAAATGGCATAGCCATTAGGGTGCAACTGGAATGGAGAGATAGTTAGTCGAAGGAGGAGTGTTCTAAGAAAATCGTTGAAGGGGGGAATAGCTCCATTCAGACACATTTGATGATTGACTGCAATGAAGCCAGGTGGCGGCCTATCGGCAGTGTCATTTACCCCAGGAAGCAGAGCATCCGCTTCAGCAATGCCGAATTAAATACATAGTTGGCTGAAAGCCCGTTGGTTCAATGTAGTTGAAACTCTTTCCAGAGGATTCTCCAAAGGGTCAGCAATTGGGAAAATCTCATCGGCATGCCCTACTATCTCTTCTTGAACTTGTTGAGAAGTCATTCTACACAAGGAACTGGATATTCAAATATGAAGGTGCACGTTTCCTAAAAGCGTGTGAAGTGTTGTGAAAAGCTATTGAAATAAAAAGTAAATAAAGTAAAACTTGAAGTAATACTGGTTGGCGCACGTCAATTCAGGATGATTCAAGGCTTGTTATTGGATCAAAATTAAGTGTAGTATCAATGCAGATGATATTCAGCGATAAGCAGTTATAACTATATGAATTTTGCATTGATGCTTCATTTAAGTCAGCTGATTCACAGCATTTCATTTTCAATTAGATTCATATTGTTTTACTTAAGTAAAGTATTATCTCTTTGACCTAATCCATCACTCGATGTGGGCAGTCGATGATGAGTATATTCGTCCTAGTTTTCTGCAAATGTTGTATTTAACAGGTTGTAAGCTTAAAAGTTAATCCAATCTATGAAAGAGTGCAACAAGTTCAAGTAGTTCATTCTGGCAGTTTAAGTTGGAAATTCAATCAAGTTCTGTCAAATTCTACAAGTGTTCAAGTCTTGTTCATTCCTTAAGTCGTAGGAACGACTTAAGTTAGCTCGAGACTCTTTAGGTCGTCCAGATCATGTCCATACTACTTAACATAGGTCAGGCTTCCCTAAGTCGCTCTGCTCGAGTTATGGAGTTCATCAGTCATGTTCCTACGAGTTAAAGCTATGCTGCGGGTTAAAATAAGTCATGTGCTATTCTGGTAAGTTAAGTCGCAAGTCATATGAGTCGTAGTCCCTTATGTCGTTCAGAGTTTGGATGTTAAGTCGTTAAGTCGTTCACTAAATTAAGTCGTGTGATTCATGTCCAAACTGCTAAACCCTAGGTCGTTCGAAGCTCCTAAGTCAGGCACTTCCTAACTCTCCTTAACCTGCTAACTCCTCTTCATTCAACAACTCGCCTAACTCACTAACCTATTAACTCGTAACCCGATAACCCGTTAGCATCTCCATAATGAAATCCATCATCTCTCCACACCGCCAAATCATCCAAGACCAATTCAAATCGCCTCAGATCCATCATAGATCCGATGCACTGCTGTATTCTCATGAATTGCAACGACAACATGTCCAATAACGATCAAAAATCAATCATAACATGACTCGTGGTGAAATGCGGCACATGAAATTGGATTAGGGTCGAAAAATAGGGGATTCACGATTCGATGATGATCGTGGTTGGATAATGATCGGATTCACTTACGTAATGTGATGGTGAAGATGATCAACGACTGGTTAGTTTGAATTCGTCTTCGAGAGCTCGGAGATTCTTTAATGGCGGGTTAGAGTGTTAGAGCTGGTGAAGAGAAGAAGGAGCGACCTGAGCGGCTTATATACAGGGGCAATGGAACTCAAATCGGCGCGAACGACCTAGCTCTCCCATAAGTCGTTCACGACTTAGCGACTCAGGATGGCGCGAGTTAAGAGGCATCGAAGTACACGACCTAGCCCCTTGGCGTATACTTCGAGGGGCAAGTGTTAACACCTCTCTTATTCATGATTTAGCGACCTATTCTACTCAACGACCTAAGGGAATAAGCGACTTAACTATCCAAGGCATAAACGACTTAACGACTTATAGCAGGGCATGACCTAATGACCTAAAGCACAGGGCGGCTCAGTATGGCACAACTCAACGACTTAAGGAAATCCAGCGACATAGCGACCTAAAGACTCCTGCGACTCAACGGGTTAACGACCTAGCAACTCAATGAAGGCAACGACCTAACGAGTTAAGGAATGAGCGACCTAGCAAGCTTCAGAGTTAAGCCGCATGCACGCTGCCTCTTCCATTAGGTTGCTTACGACCTAATCAAGCCGAGATAACTTTTGTACTACACATGCTAAGTTGCTCACAGCATATATCTCTTCCAGAATGGCTTCATTAAGTCGCTAACGACTTATGCTACCTCGGGGGCACTCTTAGGTTGCGACTCCCTAGGTCGCTCACGACCTATGACATGGCCGACCTAAGCCCAGCTTCTCCTATAAATACCCGCCTACTCCGCACTAGAGAGGGGATGAATTTTTGGAGCGCCAAGACTCTGCTGTTTTCACTACTTCTACACTTGTTCCAACACTTCAAATGCAAAAGACACTCAAAAGAACCTTCAGAAAAGATTAAGTTCATTCAACATGAATTCAAAGAGCTTTTCTGCATCAAAGTTCTAACTACTTGTCTTAATTGTATTGTAATTGAAGAATTATTGTAAAAGTTGTAATCAAATCAGTAATAGAAAAGATTAAGTGGACGTAGGCTTGACTTTGAGCCGAACCACTATAAAAATTATTGCCTCTTTACTATTTTTTGCTATTTTCTACTTGCTTTTAGTTCCCGTACCAACGGGTGGTGCTTTCGCTATATCACAACTCACACTGGGGTGTTAGCGTACATTTTTGGCGTTAACAATAGACATCCAAATCCATTTATAAAATCTTCTTATTAACATTCAAAACTATTTCTAAAACTCCTTTTTTGAATACCCCATAATATTCAAAATAATTGTCAAATCATTCTTTCAAATATCTTGTTCAAAATAGAATAACCTTGAAGACCATTTTAAAAGAAAATGAAATATTAAGTTTCCAAAACAAAACGAAGGCTTAATGACTACAATGGATCATTAAATTTTGGTTAACTTATCCAAGTTATATCATGGGTATTGCCTAACATCAGATACAAAAAGGATTCACACATGATATAATCATAGTTAGATATCCAAGATACAAATATAGATACATCCATTATCGATGAAAAATGTACATATAGAAGTATATTCGATACGCTTATGTTACCATGACCTACTTAGTGAAATTAACTTCCTTCTGTTTATCACATTACCGATAATAAACTTTTGTGCTAAACAAAAGTCAACTTACTTCACATAAAACATGTCAACGTTTTATAACCACTAATTTAATTCATTTGGCTACTTAATGGTCCAGACGGGAGATCCTTTGATTTGAAATCAGTTAACATTAAAAAGATAATTGATTTAAAATATAACCGATTAAGTTTAAAAATAGCTTTAAAAATATTAAAGTATATTCAATTAGCTTAAACCCTAATTTTATCTTAATTAAATCAAGATTAATTCATAATTGAACTTTAATTAATTTAATGAACTTGGTTTAGCCCTAATTAACTTCCTAATGTATTTTAGTTTAAGTTTGAACAATTCATTATTAGTTAAACCCTAATTAATTAAATAATAACTTGATTAAATAATAATAATAAACTAATTAACTTAATTAAATAATAATTAACCATTTATTTACTTCTTAACTTCATAAATCACTAATTAAAAAATTTATTAATCATCAATTAATCATTAACCTACGTTAAGTGTTATAATCACTTACTTAATTACTAATTAAGTACTAATTACTGTTAACTCTAAAAATGTACGCTAACACCCCGGTGTGATTTGTGATATAGCGAAAGCACCACCCGTTGGTACGGGAACTAAAAGTAAGCAGAAAATAGCAGAAAACAGTAAAGAGACAACAGTTTTATAGTGGTTCGGCTCAAAGTCAAGCCTACGTCCACTTAATCTCTTCTATCACTGATTTGATTACAGATTTTATAATAATCCTTCGATTACAACACACTTTAGACAAGTCGTTAGAACTTTGATGCAGAAAAGCTCTTTTGATTCATGTTGAATGAACTTGATCTTTTCCGAAGATTTTTTGAAGTGTCTTGTGCCTTTCAAGTGTTGGAGCAAGTGTAGAAGTCATGAAAACAGCAAAGTCTTGGCGCTCCAGAAAAATCCTCCCCCCCAAATGTGGAGTAGGCGGGGTATTTATAGGGGAAACTGGGCTTAGGTCGGCCATGTTTTAGGTCGTGAGCGACCTAAGAAGTTGCGACCTAAGAGCCATCCCGAGGTAGCATAATCGTTGGCGACTTAATGGAGCCATCTTGGACGAGATATATGTTGTGGGCGATTTAGCATGTGTAGTTTAGAAGTTATCTCGGTTGGTTTAGGTGGTAAGCGACCTAATGAAAGAGGCAGTGCGCACGTGGCTTATCTCTGAAGCGTTCTAGGTCGTTAGGTCGCTTTCTTCTTAACTCGTTAGGTCGTTGCCTGTTGAGTCGTAGGAGCCTTTAGGTCGTTAGGTCGCTGGAGCTCCTTAGGTCATTGAGTCGTGCCATATTGAGCCGCTTTTATGCTTTAGGTCGTTAGGTCGTTGCCTTGTTATGGATCGTTAAGTCGTTTATGCCTTGGATAGTTAAGTCGCTTATTCCCTTAAGTCATTGAGTCCAGTCGGTCGCTAAGTCGTGAATAGAAGAGGGTTAACACCTGCCCCTCGAAGTATACGCCTAGGAGCTAGGTCGTGTGCTTCGATACCTCTTAACTCGTGCCATCCTGAGTCGTTAAGTCGTGAGCGACTTATGAGAGAGATAGGTCGTTCGTGCCGATTCGAGTTCCACTGCCCTTGTATATAAGTCCTTAAATCACTCCTTCTTCCCTTTACCTGCTCTAACATTCTAACCCGCCATTGAAGAATCTCCGAGCTCTCAAAGAAGAATTCAAACTAACCAGTCGTCGATCATCTTCATCATCACACTACGTAACTGAATCCGACCATTATCCAACCACGACCATCATCGAATCGTGAATCCCCCATTTTCCGAACCTAATTTGATTTCACATACCGCATTTCACCACGAGTTATGTTACGACCGATTTTTGATCGTTATTGAACATGTTGTTGTTGTAATTCGTGAGAGCATAGCAGTGCATCAGATTTATGATGGATCCGAGGCGATTTGAATCGGTTTTGGTTGATCTGGCGGTGTGGAGAGATGGTGGAATTTATTGTGGAGATGTTAATGGGTTATCGGGTTAACGGGTTAGTGAGTTAGGCAAGTTGTTGAATGAAGAGGAGTTAGCGGGTTTAAGGAGAATTTGGTAGTGCTCGACTTAGGGGCTTTGAACGACCTAGGGCTTAGCAGTTTGGACAAGAACCACGCGACCTAACTTAGTGAACGACTTAACGACTTAGCATCCAATTCCTGAACGACATAAGGGACTGTGACTCAACTTGCCAGAATAGCATATGACTTAAAGCAGAACGACTTAAAGAATCAACGACCTAACTTAATCCGCAGCATAGCTTTAACTTGTAGGAATATAACTGATGAACTCCATAACTCAAGCAAAGCGACTTAGGGAACCCCGACCTATGTTAGGTCATTTGGACATGATCTGGATGACCTAAAGAGTCTCGAGCTAACTTAAGTCGTTCCTACGACTTAGAGAATGAACAGGACTTGAACACTTGTAAAATTTTGACAGAACTTGATTGAATTGCCAATTTGAACTGCCAAAATGAACTGCTTGAACTTGTTGCACTCTTTCACAGACTTTTAAGCTAACAACCTATTAAATACAACATTTGCAGAAAACTAGGATGAATATACTCATCATCGACTGCTCACATCGAGTGATGGATTAGATCAAAGAGCTAATATTTTACTTAAGTAAAATACTATGAATCTGATAAAAAGTGAAATGCTGTGAATCAACTGACTTAAATGAAGCACCAACGCAAAATTCAAACAGTTATAACTGCTTATCACTGAATATTACCTGCATTGATACTACACTTTAGTTTTGATACAATAACAAGCCTTGAATCTTCCCGAATTGATGTGTGCCAACCAGTATAATTTCAAGTTTTACTTTATTTACTTGTTATTTCAGTAGCTTTGCACAACACTTCACACGCTTTTAGGAAACGTGCACCTTCATATTTGAATATCCAGTTCCTTATGTAGAATGGCTTCTCAACAAGTACAAGAAGAGATAGTAGACCGGACCGATGAAGTTTTTCCCATTGTTGACCATTTGGATAGTCCTCCGGAAAGAGTTCCAACTACTTTGAACCAACGGACCTTCAACCAGCTATGTATTCAATTTGGGATTGCTGAAGCAGATGCTCTGCTCCCAGGGGTAAATGACACTGCCGATAGGCCAAAACATGGCTTCATTGCAGTCAATCGTCAAATGTGCCTGAATGGAGCTATTCCCCCCTTCAACGACTTTCTTAGAACACTTCTTCTCCGATTAACTATTTCTCCATTCCAGTTGCACCCCTAATGGCTATGCCATTTTGATGGGGTTGTGCGTATTATTTAGGAGGACGCTTGACCGCCTCCAAGCTTCGAGGAGATCTGTTATCTGTGTTCATTTGGGAGGAACAAAGATCGCCCTTCTATTAATCTCGTAAGGAGCGCAAGGAACCGCAAGCTAATCACAGATCTGCCCGAGTGCGCTCATGGGTTTTTAAACCAATTCTTCTATGTCCGTTCCCTCCCCGGGATTTTACGGTATCTGGAGAGTAGGAAGTAAGACTACCTATCTCCGTTTACTTCATTTCTGAGCTTTTCAAAATTCGAGTTGCCAAGTGCTAACTTCATTCTTTTCTTTCGCAGCTCTTCCTCCTCCCTCAAAAGATTCTGCTCACAAATCAACTTTTGAAAGATTGAGTGTCATAGTTGCTAACGAGAGAAGTATTAAATTTCTACAGAGGAACGAATTTTTGCATCAATTTGGACTCTTGCATTCCTCTCGATCTATTCAGTCTCGTGACGCCCCAGTTCTCAAACAGAAGCATCAGATGCCCCGGCCTCCGCAGAGGAATCCGAATCGAAGGAACCTATTGTAGAGACTTCATTAGTGAAATGCTCCAGTTTCGCTGACGGTGCGGGGTTATCTAGAAAATCTAAACTTCCCCTAATTATTGAAGAAGAGGAACCTCCTCAACATTCTGGGAAGGCTACTAAAGAGGCTGATGAGGAAGCTGAGAAAGAAAGCTCTATTACGAAGAATGTAAAGCGTGCTGAAGAGGGCACTGCTGATATGACCCATTCCGTTGGACATGATGGTGATGACATTTTTGGAGGACTGAGCGACTTTATGGTGACTTCCCATGAGCTCTTTAAAGATGATACCACCGCTTCTAAGCTTGTTTCTCCATCAATTGAAGCAACATCCGTCTTGCGACCAATCCCGTCAACCCAAGAGTTGACTCCTGCTGCAAAAGCTGACATCACTCCTAAGCTAAAGAGTGGTTTGTAGCTTGACGTGCGTAGTTCGCACGCCACACACACTTAGGATTTTTGGCAATTATGCGCACTTAGCTTCTTTATTCGGAGATTTCTAAATTTTGTCTCTTCTTTACTTTCAGGTTCTCCATGGGACGCAGAGGCTCATATTATGATGACTTTCAACGCTATGAAAGGCGTGACTCTTATGATCCCAGGTGCTATCTTCCTGCCCCTAGGGAGACTGATGAGGAGAGAGCAGCTAGGAAAGCTCGTGAAAGGCAGGCTTATGAAGAGCGGTATGGAAGAAGAGACGACCGTCATGACTCTTACCAAAGGGATGATGACTCCCACAAAATAAAGTCTCATGATGATAGGGGGAAGAGTCATATAACTGAAGATCCAAGCAAGCGAGCCAAGCTCAGAGAAAAGCCTTCATCTGAAATTTTTGAAGTGCTCGCTGCTTCTGTCTCTCTAGACATCCCTTATAGCTCTCCTGCCCTTAAAAGAGCTGATATTCAAGCCATCATCAATAGGCCTCCTTATCAAGTTGAGAAGCCTCCGCCTGCACTCCAAAGCCGATTTCCAAATTGGTGTTTGAAAGGAGTACGATTCGATCTGGACTTGGTTCCAATTGACAAACAGGCCATGCTGAGAAATCTTGACGCTGTCAAACTTGATATTGAAAGAATGTCTGGCTGGCAGAATCTAGTTGATAAGCTTCAAAGAGTAAACCGCCTGAATCTCGAGGCTATGGTGACCATGGAGAGCAATAAGTCTGAATGGAAAAAAGTTCTTGACCAGCATGATACAGAGATGAAAAGCATCACCGCCCACAATGAGGAACTTGAAGCTGAAGTCAAGAAGCTTAAGGATGATCTTGCCATCTCTTCCACTTCTTATACACAAAAGGAAGAGGTTCTCCAAAAGCAAGTAAGAGACGCCCACGCTACTCAACGAGATGCTGAGGCTAAATTTAAGGCGGAGCGGAAAATTATCGAAATGTACCGCAAAGATGCTGCTCAGCTGCGGGAAAAGACTAGCTCTCAAGACTTAGAGATTGCAATGTTAAAGGCCCAGCTTGCTAAGGCTGAAAAAGAGCGTGACGAGGCCATCGCTAGAAAAGCAGCAGCTGAACACTCGCATGAGGCGACTAAGGCCAGCATTAGCTCCACTTTATTCGAGTTTTATGTTCTCAGCGTCTTGGGGCATGGCAGTCTTTCTTTTTTGGGCCTAAAATATGAGATTACCCTGGCAGAAGTGTGTGAGGCAGCAGTCGAAGTGCTTAGAGATGCTGGCTACACCGAGGAAGATTTTGAGGCTAATTATTTGGATGATGAGGGTCGTGCCGCCCTTGCAAGAGGGAAAGAACAACTTGCTAAGGTGCGAGCCGAAGCAGCGGAAGGAGAGCGTCCAGGGAAGGCACCTTTGACCAACCCAACTCGTCCTTCGACTTGGTCGACCTTGATATTATTGGCTCCAGTTCCCACTCTCCGCCTCCTGCTAAAGCCGAAACTGAAGCTAAAACTGCTCATGCCGAAGATGAGGCCCAAGAAAGCACCGAAGCCCAAGATTTTGAAATCGACGTTATAAAGCCAAGCTCTCCAGGTAACTTTTATTCTGATCCAGCTCAAGTGGACTACTCGTTTGCTTCATATGAGCTCAATGAACATTTTGCTTATTACTTAAGCCTCGATGTGCCACTATCTCCTCTCTTTGTGGGGAATACTGATGTTTAACTGTTCTTCTTCTATAGTGAAAACAACAAGTGTCGTACAGGCTTTGCCTCCTCCAGCTGCTGCCCCTCCACGTCTTCAAGTTACCCCTCCTTATGCTTCTCAACCGAGATCACAAGAAGAACAAATAGAAGCTCATCAAGGCTTAGATGACCCGGCCGCTTCACAGGAGCAGAAAGCTGAAGATCTTGAGGAGGGGGAGAGGACTCCGGAGAAATTCACTGCCGATGATACAAAGCTGATTGATCTTATCTCTTTGGGCAGTGAATCTTCTTCAAAGAAGAGGGGAAAGCGTGTAATTTCAAAGCAGAAGAAGGACGCTTCTGCTAGTGATGAGAAAGCGGAAGAGGACCCAATTGCTCCTCTTTCTCCTTCTTCCGCGACTCGTTCAAGCCGACTTAAGAAGTTAGTCATTAGGCCAGGCGAGGGCTCCAAAGGTGGCGGGAAGAAGAAGTAATGAGTCTGGTTGTGTCCTTCTTGTTCTGTTTTTTTGCTTTTTGTTTGTGTATAAAAACTTGTATCGACCGGAGATTGTGCGGGTACCGGCCCCCTCTTTTTGAAACCTGCACATGTATAAAAAAAATTATAATATGGAATAAAATGACTCTTTTTACTTGTACAATCTCTTGTCAGTATTTGTGAATGCATTTATTCTTTATTTTCGCACAAGTTTCTTTATTTTCTTTGTATGATACTGCAGTGAGCTCGTGGCATGCTGCTTGAGCGTTGTTTTTATTAACGTAGCTATATTGCCCCCATACCACGGCTTATTGCAATATTCTACATTCTGAAAAGACTTGTACTCTTATTCTAGAGAATAATTCTTCCATTTTGAGGAAATACTATTCTGCTTTAGTAGAGTGTGCTTTGTATCAGAGAAGTTTTCTTTTCTTTTCTCCCTTTTTTTTACACTTCAACTCTCGGAGATGGTCACTTTCATTTTTGAAAAGTGGATTTCCCTACGCGGTGAAGCGGGTCTCCGAAGAGGGCATTGATTTGTTTGCCAGAAAGTTATATCTCATTGCTAAGTAGGCCCACGGGACAAGCGTCAGCTGCTTTATCGGATATTTGGTTTGCACAAACAATCGAGAGTAGTTAGCTGCGGCCTAGAACCTTCTTTTTGAGAAGGTGCCCCTTCGGTGGTTCCATCAACGACTCTTTTAAGAGATAACATTTCATTTTTGGGCGTGCCGCGTTAGAGGGCTTTTTTTGGCACTTCAACTTTTTTGGGCAAGAATGTTCCCATTTTGGAGAAATTTATCTTCCCATGAGAGTAGAAGTGTGCCTCCGAAGAGGGCTTTGAAGTGTGCCTCCGAAGAGGGCTTTGAATTGTGTCTCCAGAGAGGGCTTTGAATTGGGCCTCCGAAGAGGGCTTTGAATTGTGCCTTCGGAGAGGGCTTTGAATTGTGCCTCCGAAGAGGGCTTTATTTGGCACTTCAACTTGTGGAAGTGTGCCTCCGAAGAAGGCTTTATTTGTTTGCCTGAAAGTTATTTCTCACAGTTAAATGGATCCACGGGGTGGATGCAAGCCACCTAATCGGATGTTTGTTTGCACAAACGATCACAATTAAGTAGCAAGGGCCCGGTGCTTTCACTTTGGGAAGGTGCCCCTTCGGTGGTACCACCAACCTTTTTTTTGAGAAAAACATTTCATTTTACAGCATGCCTCGTTGGAGGGCTTTATTTGGCACTTCAACTTTTTTGGGGAAGAATGTTCCTATTTTAGAGAAATTGATCTTCCCATGAGAGTAGAAGTGTGCCTCCGAAGAGGGCTTTGAAGTGTGCCTCTGAAGAGGGCTTTCTTGTTTCGTTCACCAAGAAGGTTGCATCTCACAGTTAAGTGGATCCACGGAGCAAACGCAAACTATCTAACTAGATGTTTGTTTGCACAAACGATCACAATTAACTAGCAAGGGCCTGGAACCTTCACTTTGGGAAGGTGCCCCTTCAGTGGTTCCACCAACCTTTTTTGTTGAGAGACAAGATTCCATTTTGGCCGTTTTTGTCTGCTTGCCCATTCTTTTCACCATCTGTCCCTCAGCAATTCCTTGTTATCACCTCTAAGCACATGTTCCTTTCTTTTGCAGGCTGTTTGATTCTTCCAGAGAAGTGTACTTCATTGTTAAGTGAATCCATGGGGCAGGCGTCGGCTACTTAACCGGATGTATGTTTGCACAAACGATCGTAATTAGTTAGCAAGGGCCTGGAACCTTCACTTTAGGAAGGTGCCCCTTCGGTGGTCTCACCAACTTTTTGTGAGAAGCACTTCTTATGTAGGAATTGAATCTGGAATTTTTGTGGTTTGACATTTGTTTGTTGAGTGATTTGTAGGAATCGCTTAGCCTCGTGATGTGTTGAATGGGTAAGCTTTGCTTTGATAGCCTGCAATATTAAATCGATATTTTAGCAACATATTTAAGATATTCGAACAACAAAATGAGACAGGCACTTTATAGTAGTAGAGAACATAAGATTTATAGTGGTTTGGCCAAGTATCGGCCTACATCCACTTTATAGTTCTTATTATTGATTCATACTGATTTTACAATGGCTTACAATACAAGAATGATACATCCATAATTATTTTACAAATTTAAGCATAGCTTTTAAGTAAAATATGGATCCAAGTGATTGCTGTTCCAGGCTCTTGGAATTGGATCTCCTTTGACAGTTGTGAGTTTGAAAGTGCCATCAAGAAGTTTTTTGCCTATGACATATGGCCCTTCCCAGTTTGGCCCAAACACTCCTGTTGTTGTCATGATCCTTTTCAAGACTAGAACCCCAATTTCACAGCTGCGTTGGCGAACTATAGAATTGAAGTGTCTGGCTATCCTTTGCTGATGGGCTGCAACTCTGAGTTCAGCCTCTTTCCTTCTTTCATCAAGGAAGTCAAGTGCTTCAAGTTGTAGCTTTTCATTTTCAGCTTAGTTGAAATGAATTCTCTTGTGTGAGGGGACCTCTATTTCCACGGGAATCATTGCTTCCGATCCATATGCTAATGAGAATGGAGTGTGCCCATTCGCAGTTTTGTGGGTAGTTCTATATGCCCATAGTGCTAGTGGCAGCTTATCGACCCAACCACCTTTTGCTTTTTCTAGCTGTTTTTTTATGGTTGATTTGATAATTTTGTTCACTGCTTCCACTTGCCCATTTGCCTGCGGATGAGCCACTACTGAGAAGCTTTTTCGGATCTTGAATCGCCTGCAAAAGTCCTGGAATTCTTCGCTTTCGAATTGGGTACCATTGTCTGTGATTATCTTCTGAGGCACACCATACCTGCAAATGATATTTTTAGTCACAAAGTTTATCATCTTTTTAGAGGTGATAATAGCCAATGGTTCAGCTTTGGCCCATTTAGTGAACTAATCAACAGCAACAATAGCATATTTGATTCCGGACTTGGCAATCGACAAAGGCCCAATGAGATCTATCCCCCAAATGGCAAATGGCCATGGACTGACCATCTGTGTTAGCTCGGTGGAAGGTGCTCTTGGGATTTTTGCAAATCTCTGGCATCTGTCACACTTTCGGGAGTAGTTAGCAGCATCTCGATTAATATCTGGCCAAAAATACCCATAGTGGAGAATTTTCTTTACAAGAGTTTGGCCACCTGAATGATCCCCACACTCTCCTCCGTGCACTTCAGCTAAAATTGTCTTAGCCTCTTCTTCGGTTACACATCAGAGTAATGGCATCGAGAATCCTTGTATGTACAAATGGCCATCTTGAATTACATATCTCGGGGCTTTTCTTAACAGCTTCTGGCGCTCTTTTGAGTTTTCTGGCAGGGTGTCATTGAGTAGATATTCCTTGATTGGGGTCATCCATGACTCCTGCTCTTGAGATACAGCCATGATCCAGTCAATATCCATCTCATCAGTACTTGGAGCTGACAAGACTTCTACAGGGACCAATCCCAATAATTGAGTTTCGCCAGAGCTTGAATATTTTGCGAGAGAATCTGCCTTCATGTTCTCTTCCCGGGGTATATGATTTATTGTATAATGATCAAAATCATCGAGAAGCTCCCATGCCTTTGACAAGTAAGCCGGCAGATTTCCTCCTTTAGTTTGAAACTCTTTCTTGACTTAGCATACAATAAGCTGGGAATCACTGAAGATATGCAATACTTTGATGTTCAGTTCTTTAGCAATCTTCAAGCCGGCAATAAGAGCTTCATATTCGGCTTCATTATTTGTCGAAGGAAATTCTAGTCTCAATGCATAGCAGAATGACCGCCCTTTGGGGGTTTCAAGCACAACCCCAGCTCCGGAACAATAGTCATTTCTTGCGCCATCAACATATAATTTCCATTGGATTGGGATGTCATCAGTCACCACTTCCTCACTACCATCTTTATCTGTGTATTCTGCAATGAAATCTGCTAAAGCTTGTCCATTGATTGCTCTTTGGGGATGGTAAGTGATATCGTATTGACTGAGTTCAATATTCCACTTCAAAAGACGACCCGAAGTTTCGGGGCGAAATAGGACTTGCTTTAGAGGTTGATCAGTGAGGACTTTAATAGGATGAGCCTGGAAATATGGCCTCAACTTTCTGGATGCAATCAACAGACAATAGGCGAGCTTTCCAACTTTGAATAATTCATCTCTACCCCAGCGAATCTTTTGCTTATGTAATAGACCGGGCGCTGAACTTTTTCGTCTTCCCGTACCAATGCTACACTGAGAGCATGAGATGAAACTGCTAAGTATATAAAAAGATCTTCACCGTTGCTGGGCTGAGAAAGTATTGGAGGCTTTTCCATGTGACGAATCAGTTCATCAAAAGCTTTCTGACATTTAGGAGTCCACTCAAAGTTTTTCTTTCCTTTCTTCAGAGCATCAAAGAAGGGAATGCATTTGTCAGTGACCATGGAAATAAACCGACTCAAAGCAGCACTTTCCCATTGAGGCTTTGCAATTCCTTCTTTGTTCTAGGGGATTTGACTTCTCTTAATGCAGTAATCTGAGCAGGATTAGCTTCGATGGCCCTAGCACTCACTATGAAACCCAAGAATTTTCCGGACTCTACCTCGAATGAACATTTCAGAGGATTTAGCTTCATTCCATACTTTCGAAGGACCGCGAACATTTCTGCCAAATGATCCATGTGGTCTACTGCCTTCTTTGATTTTACCAACATATCATCAACGTATACTTCCATAGTCTTCCCAATCTGGGGTTTGAACATGGCATTAACAAGTCTTTGATAAGTTTCCCCCGTGTTCTTTAGTCCGAAGGGCATGACTTTATAGCAGTAAAGACCAACATCAGTGATGAAGCTCGTGTCCTCTTGATCTGGCTCATGCATCATGATTTGATTATATCCTAAGTAAGCATCCATAAAAGACATTAATTCATGCCCGGCTGTTCCATCCACCAACTGATCAATTCTGGGCAACGGGAAATAGTCTTTGGGACATGCTTTGTTCAAGTCTGAAAAGTCGATGCATACTCTCCACTTCCCATTTGATTTTTTAACCAACACCGGATTAGAAACCCAATTTGGATAAGTGGATTCTTTGATGAAGCCATTTTCCATTAGCCGATCTACTTCTTCTTTTAACGCTGTCGACCTTTCAGGACCCTGGGTTCTTCTTTTCTGCTTTACGGGTGTGAACTTTGGATCAATATTCAAAGCATGCATTGCGATTTCTGGAGATATTCCACACATGTCGGCATGATTCCAAGCGAATACATCCAGGTTTGCTTTCAAGAATGATATCAGCATATTCTGAACCGTCATACCAAGTTGTGAACCCACATTCAGCACCTTGTTTGGATCATTCGGGTCAACAGGTATTGGCACCATCACTTCCACCGGCACCACTCTACTCTCCCCTGCACTGGTTTTTCTGGGATCAATCTCTTTACGTGCACCACTATGCTCACTAGTGCAGGGTCCACCCCGTAATTGCTACAAGGTGGGCTCTTTGATGCGGAGTGGAGATACCGCACCCTTACCCATTTCTCTTTTCCTTCTTTCCCGTAACTCTGTGAAATAGCATTCTCGCCCGGCATTTTGTTCCCCTTTCACAACACCGACACCATTATCAGTGGGGAACTTCATAGTCATGCACCATGGGGCGAGAATGGCCTTGAATGCGACAAGAGTTGGTCGACCCAAGAAGACATTGTAAGCGGAGAATTCATCAACAATCACAAATGTTTGCTTTCGGACCACCTTCTTTTCCCCTTCTCCGAGTTCTACAAATAAGTCAATGGTCCCAATAGGCTGTTTTGGTTCTCTAGTGAACCCAACAATCTTCTGTGAGGAAGCTTGGACATCAGCCATAGGAATTTTCATCTGATTAAATCTCTTTTTGAAGAGAATATTGTAAGAGGCACCGCAGTCAACAAGCACCCTTCTTACAATGGCTGATCTGATACCTGCAGATATCACCAAAGGATCCATAGTGGGAGCCTCAACACCAGTAGAGTCTCTAGCCCGGAATATGATGTCATCGTTAAAAGTTCTTTGCTGTTTTAAAGGTGCAGCATCTTCCAAGACAAAAACATTTTCTTCCACCGGGGCATATCTCAAAGAGTGAGCATATCTCTCCATATCACCCCAACTCCTGCCCGTTGGGTGAGGACCCCCTGTGATAACATTAATGATGGGCCTCTCAGAATCCTGCACTGCAGTCCTCTCACCTGAGTTAGATTGATGAGTAGGAACTTATTGCCCGTGAGTAGATGAGGTCGGGTCAGCTCTGTTTCTCTTCACATATTGTTGTAGTTTATTCTGTCTCAGCAGCTCTTCAATCAAATTCTTTAAATGGCGACATTCATTAGTGTCGTGGCCAGGTTGATTGTGGAACCGACAGAATCTCCCATTATGCATGGCATTTTTCCCATGCTTGATCTCAGGTGGTTTGGGGTATTCGATAGCATCCTTGGTTGTGAAAAAGATATTTTCTAGAGTATCAGTTAAGGGAGTAAAATCTGAAGGTCTAAAGTGGCGAGTTTTCTTCACATCTCTCTACTTTTTCCCACCGTCATTCTCCCTCTTCTGGCCACCAGATTCTTTTTTGTTAGAAGCAACATTGTTATTCTTAACTTCAGCCATGTCTACCTTTGCTGGCACAGGACGGCTTTCTAAGTGCATGAATTCATCAGCCTTCTTGTAGAACTTCTCAAGTGAATTTGGCTCTTTCATCTTTAGCCATTTTCCGAATTCACATGATTTGCCAATAGTTCACATCAAGTAAGTCAGAATCATCCGAGGCTCTGCATTATCAACTTCAGCCAAGGCTATATTGAATCAGTTTAAGAAAGATTTGATAGACTCTTCGGGGCTTTGTTTGAGGCTGGATAGTGACATTATGTCCTTGGCCTTCGAAGCATATAACCTGAACTGATCTTTGAATTTCCGAGTTAGGTCGGAGAACTAATCCACGGATCGAACTGGCAGCTTCGTGAACCAAAGCAAAGCCACTCCTTCCAAATACACAGGAAAGTATCTGCATTTGATCTCGACTGTTGCTCTGGCACCTGTCATATGCCAGTCATACTTGTATAAGAACTGGTTAGGATCGCTTGTCCCCCGATAAGCTGGAATAGTGGGGGGAACAAACTTCTTCGGAAATTCAGCCTTCAGAATTCTTTTAGTAAAAGGAGTTTTTCTTGGAGCAAATCCCCAGTCACTTTCATCTTCCTCCCTTCGCATGCTATCTTTCATAATTTGTCGGATCATTCCCGAGAGGTACTCCTCATCGTTTAGAGGCCCCGCGGGATAGACGTCACCTACTTTTTCAGAAGTTTGCCTGGAAAAAGGTTCACGAAGAGTTGGTTGCGGCCTTGAACCTCCAGCTTGGGGAGGTGCTCCTTCGGCGGTGCCAGCTGCCCTCTGAGGAATACTTTTCCCTTGGGTATCATGAATGTTATCCCGCCTTTTGGCAAGGCCGTGACACCAAAAAGTTGACTGGAAAACTAAAGACAGTTCGTCGTAAAAGCTCGTTATACACTGTTTTACCATGGATATCAATGAATTTTGTCCGAGTCCGGATCGAGCCAAAATTGGTAGGACATGAAAAGCAAAGCCATGAGAGTCAACGTTTCAAATCTTAAGTCAATCCGAGTTCGTATGTTCAAGTTATGATCAACGCAAGTTAGAAGAATCTATGTTCGAATCCATCAGTGTAGCCATCAATCGAATCGATCATCCCTGCCTTACTTCGAATCCATCGATATCGTCTTCTTCGTATCCATCGGCAGGGTTCATGTTCGAATCCATCCAAGAAATCGCTAGTTCGAATCCATCAAGTTACCCCTGTACGAAACCATGGCATTCGAATCGATCGAAAGGTAAATAGCCTCGCCTCCATCAGGTTCATATCCATCAAACTGAAGGTCCTTCGAATCCATTCAGACAGCTAAGCTTCGTATCCACCATCCAAGGCAGCATGTTCGACTCGATGGAAGTTTCCCCTGGTCACTTCGAATCCACGGAGCTGCAGGTTCTTCGAATCCACACTGCTTGAAGCAACTTCGAATCGATCGACTTTACACCTAGATCGATTCGAACAGACCTACGTTCATTCGATTCGAAGAGGGATGTCTTCGAATCCACTACCACGAATCCACCCAGTCAAAGCGGCAAAGAACATGGAGTCGACCCAGTCAATACGGAGTGAGAAGCAGATCGATGCGAAGCATGTGCACCACGTCGTAGTCTTCGCGTGAAGGAGGATCGATTCGAACGAATCGATTTGAACGTATCGATTCGAACAACTCTAGGAAGCGAAAAACACCTACTTGAATCGATCATAACTCGGGTTCTACAAGTCCTAATGCCATGAAATTTTAACAGAAGCTTAAGCACATGATGAAGAATGTCCACACCAAATTTCAGCTCGATTGGATGATTTCTTGATCGATTCGAACCAAGGGTCGAATCGATCCCAAAGTGGGCCCGGATCTCCAAATTTCGGCCATATGGGCCCCTTGACGTACCAGAACTGGTCTCCCCTCATTTTAGGCGAAATATCAGCCTTCTACACCTATAAATAGAGCCCCTAGTCATTTAGAAAAGGGGTCGAACAATTTTGAGAGCTAAAGAGCGCCCAGACTCTACCAGATCTACTCAGAATCACCACTGCTTCCTTAGATTCAGATTGTAATCATATAATCAGCTGTACTACATCAGAATAAATTGTAATCATCAAGAGAACATCAATAAAATCATCAAATTCAGAGTGGACGTAGGCAAGATCGCCGAACCACTATAAATCTCGTGTTTCTGTTCATTATTTTTGAATTGTGATACTCTGTTTGCTTAGATTTGAGATTTGTGTGTGAATATTGTTGATTTATATTCATACACTGGTGCTTTCACAACATTCGGGGTTTGTGACCAATTTTGGCGCAAACACTTTGGTGCTTTCACCGAGAACTGAACTCAGGAGTTCTATCATTTGAAAGTTGATTCAGAAGGCTAAGAGATTCAGATCCGAAGAATCATGACAAGACAAACAAGTAAAAGGCAGAGGCCAGAGCGAAGTCAGCACGAAGGAAGTCAAGAGGCTTCCTCAGGAGCAAACCAAGCTTCAGTCTTTATCACCAGGGATGAGATGGAGACAATGAAGAAGAGACAGGAGGAAATGATCCAGAATTTGCTTCAACAGATTGGACAACTTGGAGCGCAAAATCAAGGAACAACCAGAATCCAGAACGGAGCAGGACCATCTGGCACAGCGCCGGAGCTGGGGGGCATACACTTAGGACATGTTGATCCGAACCTGGGAAGAGAGACAAGGACATCCGAGCAACCTGGCGGCAATAGAGGGATGAACGCTGAGCCAGGGGGGCAGACACCTGAAAGCTCACACGGACTCGAGAGGCAGATCGAAGGTAGTGAACGTGGACTACAGCTTGGAGACAATGATAGATTGGCAGAGATGGTCAGGCGAGCCATGAGAGGCGGATTGGTAAACAGAGATCTTGAAGATGTGAACAGGAGTCCCTTTTCTCCTGCGATTAGATTGGCTAGGAACCCACCAGAATTCAAACTGCCAACAGTAGAAGGGTATGATGGGAGGACGGACCCTGCGGTCCATCTAACGAGGTATATAAGGCACATGGAAGTGCTGGGGGCATCACAGGAAGTCATGGCCCGGTGCTTCCCATTGTATTTGACAGACATAGCAGCTTTATGGTTCAGACAGATAGAGAGCGGCTCCATTGGGACATGGACCGATTTGATTGAGAAATTTATGAGGCAATTCAGGGTTCACATTTCAAGACCCAAGAATGTGATGAGTTTGGCAACGCTAAAACAGAAAGCTGGAGAGTCTTTGAGGAATTTCCTGACGCGATTCAATGCGGCAGCAGCGTCGGTGTATCGGCCAGATCCATCCATGGTTATGATGGCAGCTGTGACCGGAATAGCTGACGGCACAGAATTTAAAAATTCATTAACTAAGGATCCGCCTATGGATCTAGGGGAATTCTATCACGAGGCAGAAAAGTTTTTGCGATTGGAAGACGCTAATGCTGAAAGAGAAGAAGGAGAGGGAATAGAAGTTTATGCACTTAAAGACAAAAAGCCTCTCGAAAATGATTCAGGCAAGGATAAAGGAAAACGAAAGGCTGAGGACAATGGTGACAGGTCAAAGCGACTGCGGAGAGAGCCACGATTCACCACTTATTCAGAGCTGAATGAGAGTTTGGAGCGAATCTACCAAGATACACGAGAGCAAGTTCCCTACCGTAGGCCAATACGAAGGGATCCCACTGTTGACGAGAGGAAATCAGACAGATACTGCTTATTCCATGAACTGAATGGTCATAACACTAACGACTGTAGACATCTGAAGGATGAGGTGGAAGGGCACATCAGGAACGGTATGCTACTTCAGTATGTGAGGAGGCGAGCTCCAGCGGTGGAGCCAGAGCGACCACCGTCTACATCAGCCAAAGGTGCCCCCGAGCCAGGACATCGTATGATTATCAATTAGTTGAAATAACGATGGACAAGTTGTAAACCTCTCAACAACACGGGTAAGTCATTTACACATGTGCGAGATCACGAACGGTCCATAGGCATGTTGTGAATGACTACTAACCCTATCGTTGTGGGAGTTTACACTTTGACATCCTTGCTTTGCTTTTGTTTCATTTTGATTTGAATATTTGAACTTGACTTTGTTTAACATTTCTGCTAAAGATTTATTTTTAATGAAAAAATGCTACTTGTGATTTCATAATGGCTAAGCCACTTACACATGTACGGGATCACGAACGGTCCCTAGGCATGCTCTGAGATGGCGATAAACCGTTGCAAGAAACAATCCGGGGATTCACCCGAACATGAAACCTGGTATTGATGATACTAAGACCCTCCCCGGGCACACTCAATTCGCCTCGAACGGCATCCGACCGCGAACGGTCACAATTCGATCGCGAACGATCACACTCCGCCACGAACGGCACCCGACCTCGAACGGTCACCATTAGCCTCGAACGGCACCCGACCACGAACGGTCACCATTTGCCTCGAACGGCACCCGACCGCGAACGGTCACACTTCATCTAGTATAACATTCGATCACGAACGATCACACTCTGCCTCGTACGGCACTCGACCACGAACGGTCATAATCCATCATAATTCGTCTAGAACGACATCCGACTTCGAACAGTCACAATCCGTCTAGAACGATATCCGACTTCGAACAGTCGTAATCTGTCTAGAATGACATTTGATCACGAACGATCACATTTTTCTTTCCACGAAACCAGATCGCGAACGGTCAGAACTCGCCTCGAACGGCACCCCTCACCTCAAATGGCTTGATCACGAACGGTCATCATTTGGGGCCATATAGAAATGCTAGATCGCGAACGGTCGCATTCCACCTCAAATGGCTAGATCGCGAACGGTCGTCATTTAAGGTCGTACAAAAAATACTAGATCGCGAACGGTCGCATTCCACCTCAAAATGGCTAGATCGCGAACGGTCGTCATTTAAGGTCGAATAAAACTATCAATGTCTTTGCAGGTCATCAACAGGATATCAACATCCAACTTATGAAACTACAAAACACACCTTCCTATCGCAAGGCATGTTTTGGGGGGCAAATGTTATCCCGCCTTTTGGCAAGGCCGTGACACCAAAAAGTTGACTGGAAAACTAAAGACAGTTCGTCGTAAAAGCTCGTTATACACTGTTTTACCATGGATATCAATGAATTTTGTCCGAGTCCGGATCGAGCCAAAATTGGTAGGACATGAAAAGCAAAGCCATGAGAGTCAACGTTTCAAATCTTAAGTCAATCCGAGTTCGTATGTTCAAGTTATGATCAACGCAAGTTAGAAGAATCTATGTTCGAATCCATCAGTGTAGCCATCATTCGAATCGATCATCCCTGCCTTACTTCGAATCCATCGATATCGTCTTCTTCGTATCCATCGGCAGGGTTCATGTTCGAATCCATCCAAGACATCGCTAGTTCGAATCCATCAAGTTACCCCTGTACGAAACCATGGCATTCGAATCGATCGAAAGGTAAATAGCCTCGCCTCCATCAGGTTCGTATCCATCAAACTGAAGGTCCTTCGAATCCATTCAGACGGCTAAGCTTCGTATCCACCATCCAAGGCAGCATGTTCGACTCGATGGAAGTTTCCCCTGGTCACTTCGAATCCACGGAGCTGCAGGTACTTCGAATCCACACTGCTTGAAGCAACTTCGAATCGATCGACTTTACACCTAGATCGATTCGAACAGACCTACGTTCATTCGATTCGAAGAGGGATGTTTTCGAATCCACTACCACGAATCCACCCAGTCAAAGCGGCGAAGAACATGGAGTCGACCCAGTCAATACGGAGTGAGAAGCGGATCGATGCGAAGCATGCGCACCACGTCGTAGTCTTCGCGTGAAGGAGGATCGATTTGAACGAATCGATTTGAACGTATCGATTCGAACAACTCTAGGAAGCGAAAAACACCTACTTGAATCGATCATAACTCGGGTTCTACAAGTCCTAATGCCATGAAATTTTCACAGAAGCTTAAGCACATGATGAAGAATGTCCACACCAAATTTCAGCTCGATTGGATGATTTCTTGATCGATTCGAACCAAGGGTCGAATCGATCCCAAAGTGGGCCCGGATCTCCAAATTTCGGCCATATGGGCCCCCTGACGTACCAGAACTGGTCTCCCCTCATTTTAGGCGAAATATCAGCCATTTACACCTATAAATAGAGCCCCTAGTCATTCAGAAAAGGGGTCGGACAATTTTGAGAGCTAAAGAGCGCCCAGACTCTGCCAGATCTACTCAGAATCACCACTGCTTCCTTAGATTCAGATTGTAATCATATAATCAGCTGTACTACATCAGAATAAATTGTAATCATCAAGAGAACATCAATAAAATCATCAAATTCAGAGTGGACGTAGGCAAGATCGCCGAACCACTATAAATCTCGTGTTTCTGTTCATTATTTTTGAATTGTGATACTCTGTTTGCTTAGATTTGAGATTTGTGTGTGAATATTGTTGATTTATATTCATACACTGGTGCTTTCACAACATTCGGGGTTTGTGACCAATTTTGGCGCAAACAATGAACATCTTCAGTGAAGGTTTCTTCATTATTTTCCAGTTGCGGGTTAACTCCAAGCAAAGCATTCAACTTGTCCAACATCAAAGTACTCTGGGCTTTCATTTGTTGATACAACCCAAACACTACAGCATCCAATTCTTCCCTTGTGACTCCAACACTAGGAGCCGCTTGATTTGACGCGGGAGAAGTGGCGGTGTTGTTATAAGCATTTCCAGATCTAGTAGATTTACTTTTCCTTCCAGGAGCCATAATTTCGGATAGACTTCTGGTTTTTAGGGAGAGTCTTTCCACAAATCTTTGTGAAGCAATGATGAGAGCACCCCTGAGTTCGATTTCTCAGTGAAAGCACCAAAAATGTTAACGCTAAAAATGTACGCTAACACCCCGGTGTGATTTGTGATATAGCGAAAGCACCACTCGTTGGTACGGGAACTAAAAGTAAGCAGAAAATAGCAGAAAACAGTAAAGAGATAAAAGTTTTATAGTGGTTCGGCTCAAAGTCAAGCCTACGTTTACTTAATCTCTTCTATCACTGATTTGATTACAGATTTTATAATAATCCTTCGATTACAACACACTTAAGACAAGTCGTTAGAACTTTGATGCAGAAAAGCTCTTTTGATTCATGTTGAATGAACTTGATCTTTTCTGAAGATTTTTTGAAGTGTCTTGTGCCTTTCAAGTGTTGGAGCAAGTGTGGAAGTCGTGAAAACATCGAAGTCTTAGCACTCCAGAAAAATCCTCCCCCCCAAATATGGAGTAGGCGGGTTATTTATAGGGGAAACTGGGCTTAGGTCGGCCATGTTTTAGGTCGTGAGCGACCTAAGAGCCATCCCGAGGTAGCATAAGTCATTGGCGACTTAATGGAGCCATCTTGGACGAGATATATGTTGTGAGCGATTTAGCATGTGTAGTTTAGAAGTTATCTCGGTTGGTTTAGGTCGTAAGCGACCTAATGGAAGAGGCAGTGCGCACGTGGCTTATCTTTGAAGCGTGCTAGGTCGTTTGGTTGCTTTCGTCTTAACTCGTTAGGTTGTTGCCTGTTGAGTCGCAGGAGCCTTTAGGTCGTTAGGTCACTGGAGCTCCTTAGGTCGTTGAGTCGTGCCATATTGAGCCGCTTTTATGCTTTAGGTCGTTAGGTCGTTGCCTTGTTATGGATCGTTAAGTCGTTTATGCCTTGGATAGTTAATTCGCTTATTCCCTTAAGTCGTTGAGTCCAGCAGGTCGCTAAGTCGTGAATAGAAGAGGGTTAACAGCTTTCGAATCAGACCTTTCGATGTCGACGAAAGGTATAGATGTTGGATTATGAAATCTTTTGTCTTTATTGAGTTGGAGTGAGATCCTTTTAAAAAAGTTTCCTTCTCTAGTTAGATTGAAGTTCCTTGAGTTTTTCCTTTAAATGTTAGTTTTTATCTTATCGAAAGGTTAGGATTATGGTCCTCTTTAGGTTTAGGTAAGATATCAAACTTCTTGGTGGATATGTAGAAGCTTTCGACCTTGTCAAAAGGTTAGATCACTTGTGTGATGTATGTTTGATCCTTTTCGAGAGGTATAGGGACGGCTTCTTTTGGATTAGGCCTTGCAAGTCCAGGTATCTATATTTAAAGTGGAGACTTTAACCTAGTCGAAAGGTTAGGCCACTTGGATTATAGCTTCAGAAGGTTATTGATATTGTTACAGCATAATCACTTTTGACCTAGTCGAAAGATTTAGGCCTCAAAGTTGATCACTTCGGAAGGTTGCAATTGTTGTTTAGACCAAATTTATTATCAAACTTGTCGAAAGGTTTAAACCATAAAGTCAATGATTTCGGAAGGTTCTAGTAGGCGTTAATCCAATTAAGTTGTCGACCTTGTTGAAGGGTTAAGATTGTAAGGTTGAAGACTTTGGAAGGTTGCAGTAGATAACTGTATCAAAAGTGTTGTTGACCATGTCGACAAGAACCTTTCGGTGATAATGAACCTATAATTAGGAGTTAATCCAACAAAAGTATAAGCAAACAGTAAAGTAATTAATAGAGCATAAGGCTTCTCTCTTTACCCATGAAAAACTCTATTTTATTAAATTTCCAAATCAGCACTCCATTAGGCCTACAATGTATTGATTAAGAAAATACAAGATTAAAATGAGAGAATTTGAATCCCCAAAACATGACCCCTTGGGTCTTATTTATAGATGCAAGCGGTCCCCCTTTTAACTTCATGCTTTCAATTGGGTCGGAAGGTCTTCCTTTTGTGACGACCCACATTTCAGAAGGTTTAAATCGATAATAATTCACACATGTCTAGCTTAAACAATCCGTAACGTAGATAATCAATGGGGTTAAATAAGAAAAATAAGAAAAGAAGAAGAAAAACAAACACAGAATCTCACAGCGGAATGATAAAATATAATAATCAAATAATAGTTCATGAAGCTGTTTATTGTACATTTGATTATAATCTATATACATTTATCAGAGTTATATCTATACATCAGGGATAAATAATCGATATAGCAGAAGAGCATGATGCAAGGCATAATAATAATAATAGTAATATACCAAATCTCCATCTTCGTCCTCCATAGAATAATGTTAAATACACTGGAAAAAAACTCAGGACTGACCCGAGCGTAATGGAAAACAAAACACTCGAGTCGGGACTAAAATACTCTTATGTAAGTCAAATCAACATCACGAAATATGCATGCAAAAACTTAAGAGATGTTATGGGATTTTCCATCTCCTAAGGATCCATTAAACTATTTATATATAATAGTGTACGCTATAATAGATAATGTCTATCAGTAAAATAAATATCAAAATAGTGTTAAGGCTTTACATTGATCCACTTTAACACATTTTTATAGGTACAAAACCAAAGTCGTAATGGGCTCGTATAGGGATAAATATGACAAGGCACATGAGGCAATGCCCAAGGTAGGATTCTACCAGTTTACCCTTTCTGGCTGGTCGTAATCCATCCGTGGCCAACCGCGACAATCAATCCGAACAAAAGGTGGACCCATCGAATACGAAATCACAATAGTAATATGAGGGATCAACGATGCTAGAGGTAGCTAACCTCATTGGCCATACATAGGCTCCTGTTTTAGTCATTAAAATTATGACATGAGTGTCAAAGCTATCCATCATCGTTCTCTTACTTCATTCCAGTAAACTTCTCCAATTCAACCACTACATTTTGGATATCATCCAGCGCATACATAGTTGTTAAAGTGGTTCCAATATTGATAGAGAGTATGCCAATAAGAGGCCCCGGTCTCTTTAACAACTAAACGTCGTTTTACACACCGGTTGGTACTTTTATATTTTGAAAGAAATTCGTACTTGATATCAAAATATCATATTCGCTTCAAAAATCAAATCCATTTCGAAATCATCATATGTACTCAAAAATCATATCCATTTCAAAATCATCATATTCGCTTCAAATCATATTTTACTTCAAAATGCCAATTCAGTTCGATATATCGATTCCACTTCAAAATTTGTTTCGAATTACAATTTAGGTTATAACTTCACTTTAACCCAATTCGCATTTAAATCCAAGATTTAAATATAAACATTCCACCCCTTTGACCTGTTTGAATTTTAGAAAATAGTTTTAAAACAATTAAATAGTTAAAATAGTTTACGAGAAAATAGTTTGAGTAGTAAAAATGGTTTATATAATAATATAGTATAGAAAATCAAAATAATTTGAATATTTAAAGAATATAGATTTTAAACCGTTTACACTAAAATAATTCGGTTGAAAATAGTTTCAAAGTCAAATCAAACCAAATTCAAAATTTTCAAATTCCAATCAATTCCAATTTCCATTTCGATTTTATCGATTCAATTACGATTTCAATTCGAATTCAACTTCAATTACAAATTAATTTTAAATTCCAGTCCCAAATTAATTTCGATTCAAATTCTAAATTTATTTCAATTCCAATACCAAATTAATTTCAAATTTCAATTCCAAATTAATTTCGATCCAATTCTCAAATTGAAACCATTTTGACTTATATCAATTCCAAGTTTGGTTTCCAAAATATCGATTCAAACATTTAAATCAAATTTTCCTTCAATATCCAATTTAAAACAAAATTCCAAACCTTCAAGTATTATTAAATTCTTAGCTAAATTTTGAAATATCATTTTATATCACTTTTACTTAGCAATATCTAAAGTTTGAATAAAAGTCCAATCTTTTTTAAAACAAATCAATTCCTGAAATTCAATCATATTTCGATTATAACATAAAAATCTCAACTTCGATTATTTAAACAATTCGTTTACCAAATTTAAATTTCAACATTTCGAGCTCTAGTTCGAAAATAATTTGATTTCCATTAATTCGATTTTTATTCCTTCAAATCAAATTATGTAAATAATTTCAAATCAAAATTTTTTAAGTCGTTTAATTTAACCAATCCGGTGTCCGTATACAATTCTCTATCCTATGGCCAAGTGAAACAATTATTTCAATTTATTTCCAAGGATGGATATATATTCAATCCAAAATAAATGTCATAGGTTATTAATTTATTCGAAATAATTCAATTTACAGTTTTATATACTGTAAATAATATACAGGATGATAACATGATATATCAAAATACATAAACATCCAAAATATCAACCAATAGCATCCATCAAAACCAATCATCCAAACAAACAATAATTCATAACAATGTTCATAATCATCAATATCGGGTATTTTACGGGCAATTAAATTCTAATTCAATTTAACTGTCAATTCAAATTCTATCAATTTATTCAGATGTCAATTTAAATGTCAATTAAATTTATCAAACAATAATCAATAAATTCAAATCACATCAGAATTTCAATTTAACTAACACAAAAATTATTTCAATCAATTGTGAGCGTAAAAACACTCACCTTTAATTTATCGACGATTTAAAATCCAAATAAAGACCCAAATTTGAACAGCTTCAGAATGCAACCAAAACAGTTCCATAATGTTCGGAATTTCGATACGATCCCAACGGAAAAAACCGCGCGTGAATCCGAGCTCCTATGGAAAAGTTATGCTAGTTAGAACGATTGAATAATTAAATTAAAAATTAATACCAAAAAAATAACAACACGCCACCCTTTCTTCTTCCTCACGGTCGAGAGCACGCAACCCATCCCACGCAACCAAATTTCCATGTGCACCCACCAATTCTTGACTGGAACTCAATCAGCCGAACCCTATGCGTGCGCCTCGACCTGCTCTCCATTCACCTCGAACGTCGTGCCCCCAATCGCTGCCATTCCCTCGAAATCAATGAAAATGCACGCGAGATTTGGCCTCGGATTCTGGCGATTTTGAGATGAAATAGCATAGATCAACCATATGGATCTGAAGTGCTCGCCGAGATCTACAACTTTCATGTTGGAAGTTTTTAATTCCGACGAACGGAACGAGAGAAATTAAGGAAGGAAGATCGATTGATTTCAGCCGTTGAAAATATGAAAACGGACGCCATATAATTGAATTAGGGTTTCAGAATAAAATAATAATTTATCTCGATATTCGTGCCGTATTTATATAGTTAGGTCCAAAATCGTGTGAACTCCAATCGAGGTGTGCCGCTTGGCGTTTATAATGTTTTACCCCCATTTCGAACACAATGGAACTAGTTTCGAGGCCTAACTTGATCGTATGTGGAAGATAGCTTTTCAAAGTCAGTTTATTTTATCGAATTCCTTAAATTGATTTCTACGCATTTCAAGCTCGCACGGCCAAATGACAAGTCCAATCGCTACGAAACTTGAAATCCTACAATAACTCACTTATACGGATTTGATGAAACTTGTTTCGTCGAAATCCAAAACAGTTGCCAAAATGGCTATTTTTACTCGTTAATTAAAATATAAAATTTCCAATTTTTAATTATTCACATTTAAATCCAGTTTTAAATGTTAACCATCTTCATTCATATTTAAACAAAATTTAAATCAAATTTCGATGCCATTTTCATTCACATTAAATCCAAAATTCCATTATTTAAATAATTGCAACATAAATTTAAACAATTTAATTACCTGATAAATTAATATCAATAAATCCTTAAATTTAGAATAAATTTTAGTTATCAACATTATTTTATTTCTATCTAAATAATTCACAATTATTATCCAGCTCTAGTTATTGATTATAAACCCACTTAATACAAAGAATTTATTTCAGTACTTGTTATCGCCAAAATCTTCAAAATTTGTTATTTCAAAGTTTTATTCAAATTCATATTCACATGCGTTTTATCTAATCATTTAATTCTCCTCCCTCTTCGCTCGAAGTGCAAAATTGTGTGTTTTATATAGAAATTAGGTTGAAGAAAACGAGTTTTAGGAACGCTTCAAAATTGCTTTAGAAATTGCCTTTGAAATTCTCCTATTATGGAGTAATTATTATTTAATATTATTTTTAAGTATTAAATTAATTACTCCATAATAGGAGAATTTCAAAGGCAATTTCTAAAGCAATTTTGAAGCGTTCCTAAAACTCATTTTCTTCAACCTAATTTCTATATAAAACACACAATTTTGCACTTCGAGCGAAGAGGGAGGAGAATTAAATGATTAAATTACACTAATAAATTAATATACCCATTTTATCCCAAAATCACACTAAATTTAACAATTTAAAATAGTTAAAAATACGGGTCGTTACATACTCCCCCACTCAAAACTTTTCATCCTCGAAAAGGCGTTAAGTAAATAATTTAACATATAATATTATTTTATTCAAACTACTAACTTATAAAACGTAAACATCTTATTTTCAAAACTATTAATACACTTCTATTACACCACTCCGATATCGGTTTTATGGAAAATTTAACTTATATATAAAACCAAGCTATAAAAAAATTTAAAACTTCAAAAAATTTCTAACACCCGAATTTACGGAAAATTTCGGCAGGGTCTCCTTTGCGCAGCTCGATCGGAAAATTTTTACAATATAATATATAACACAAATACACCAATATATATCAATATACATCTCATCTCAATGATGAGGCATCCCAAGGGTAAAAACATAAAATCGCGGTATGTAATCTGAGATACGTACCTTATTATTTATAATACAAACGAGTTCGCTCATATTAAGCAAGCAAAAGCAGCATAATGCGTAATCAAGCTCCAAAAGCTAACATACGGCATCCATACCTACTAAACACTCAATAACCAAATGAGAGCATATATATAAAAAGAAAAATCAATATATAACATGGATTATGTGATAACCATAAACGAATATAGAAAATGCAACAAAACAAACATCCAACAAACAATATCCATCCAATCTTATTCATAACAACACCAATTCACACTTCCAAATGTCAATATTCAGTTTATTTACTTTCATTTCCTATCAATATTAAATTGATTTACTTTTAATTCATTGACATTTATTTCATCTATATACAATTTGTTTTCTTTCAATTTATTCACATGGATTTCTTTCAAATTTAATTGGTTCATCTTAAATTTATTCACATTCAATTGATTAAGGCAATTGAACAATGGCTTAACAATGGCTTCCAGATCTAGATCTGGAGACTAGGGTTTCTTCCCTTTTCTCCTTTCTTCTTTTGTTTTCCAAATCTTCTTCTTTTCCCTGTTTTTTCTTCTCCGTCTTCATTTCTTTCTCCACATATTGGGGCCATGGGTTTGCGGGATGAGGAAGGATGGGAGGAGGTGAGAAGGAAAAGGGGCAAGGCTCCAGCGCCCACTGGTCCTGATCAAAGGCTAAATTTGGGAGGGCAAAGATCGAGCAGATCTGGTTTTCTTCCAGATCGGAATAGGGGGAAGAATGTTCATGCGAGATTTGCCGGGCAGCCTACGAAATCATCGAAGCAGAAAGTCCTGCAGCCTGACAATATTCCGAAAATCAAATTTACTGTTTCTGATAACGCCAAAAAATTCTCTTACAGTGAGGCAGTGAAAGTTGGTGCGGTTGGGGACCTAGGTAATCTAGATCTTGAGTTTATTGAACCTAAAATAGAGAAAGGCAAAAGGATTGGTTCCCTTACTTCTGCCGCTATTAAAGAAGCAGAGGAAGGTTGGGAGTTTTGTATTTTACTGTACGTGGTAGGGTACAAACCATGGTTGAGAACTTTTGAAGGGTATACCAATAGGGTTTGGATTACAAAGAAACCTTTTTCTGTTCAGTCAAGAAATAATGGTTTTTTTGTAGTTAGATTTGGATCTGAGGAGGATTGTAATACGATTCTGAAGTCTGGTCCTTGGTTTATGGATCGGAATTTGATTATCATGAAGAGACTAACTCCAGACATGAAAACAGATAGAGATCTACTTACCTCTATTCCTATGTGGGTTAGACTTCCGGGTTTAAGTTTTAATCTTTGGGGGAACAAGGCTATTAGTGCTCTTACTAGCACCATTGGTATTCCTATTAAGATGGATGAGGCCACGAAAAATAAATCTAGATTAGCTTATGCCAGAGTCCTGGTTGAAGTAAATGCTATTTTTGGCATGCCCAAAATTATAGAAGGAATGGATGACAATGGGAGGAGCTTTACCCAGGAGGTGGAATATGAGAATCCCCCTCCCATTTGTGGTAAGTGTGTGTGTTTTGGTCATGTAACTGATGAATGCCCAATGACTAAGACCTGGGTTCCAAAACAGATTCAAGATCCTATTTCTGATAAGGATAATCCTGGGGTAGTTGTTGAAGTTAATGAAGATGTAGTGAGGGTGGAGAACGGCAATGGGAATTCTATTGATATTGAAAATCAGTTGAAGAGTCTCAATGATTCTCCCCATGAAATCAGTAGAAATTCCGTGGAGGTGGTCCCTACTGGGGAGGTTCTGAATGATTCTACTCATTCAGTAGATTTTATTGAGAATCGAAGTTTAAGTGCTGAGTGCCTTCCTAAGGAAGGTATTTGGGATAGAACTCAGATTGTGGTCGAAGGATTGGAGACAGAAATTAGAGGTAATTCTTGTTCTGTCCAATTACAATCAGTAGATAGACAGTCAGTTCAGGACGTAGTTGGAGATGCATCCTCAGATAAGCATTGTGAGGGGGCAACCTTAGAAGCTCTAGGGTCAGAACCTGCCACTCACACCGAGGTAGGAGTCAGTGAAGATCGATCCACGTTAGTCAGGATGGTAGTTTCACCTGATCAAGAGTCTCTTCTACCTGTTTCTCCAACTACCCCGGGAGCCAGTATTTTGAGCCTATCGCCTCAGAAGTCACCTTCTCCCCATAAAATCATTCTAAAACGCCATTCGTCATCATTGGAATCTCATTCTGTTCCCACATCTTTATTTCCTAATAATATATTTATTGATGATTGTATAACTAATAATGTTAATTGTAGAAGAGGCACTGAAGATTGTATTGATTTACAGGTACAGAACGATCTGGAGCAGGATACAAGTTCGTTAGAGAAGGCAGAGGGAAAGAATGCTTATGATAATGCAGACCAAAATCAGGAC
This sequence comes from Allium fistulosum, assembly GCA_030737815.1. Lineage (NCBI taxonomy): Eukaryota > Viridiplantae > Streptophyta > Magnoliopsida > Asparagales > Amaryllidaceae > Allium > Allium fistulosum. The sequence continues at coordinate 411,219,589 of CM060907.1, read as the reverse complement.
ATTCAAGAGGAGATTCCTACTCCTATCCTTCAAGACAAAGAGTTTGTGAACATTCAGAAGGATAAGCTTGTTCGCAAGAATTCCAAGTGGGTTCAGATGCTAGGTATCTCTACAGAAGACTCAGGGGAATCCTCAAGTAACAGGTCATTGAGGACCCGATATAAAAAGGTTTAATAATGTCTATAGCCTGCTGGAATGTAAGAGGGTTTCATAACCCCAACAGATTGGGAGAAGTGAGAAAAATTATTGAGAAGCACAAAATCAGTTGTTTTGGTATTTTGGAAAATAAGTTGTTGTTATCGGATATTTTGAAGTTGGAAACAGAGTTAGATGGCAATTGGAAAATTTTTAGTAATGTTTCTTGTTATTTTAAGTGTAGGATCTTGGTTTTCATTAACGGAGATTCTTGGGATTTTAACCTTGTTAGCATGAGCGATCAACATATCTCCATAGAACTGATTAATACCTCGAAATTCAAATGTAATCTCACTTTTGTGTACGCACATAACTTTGCTTCTTTAAGAAGTAGTCTATGGAAGAATTTACAAGAGGATGCTATCAGTATTTTTAGACCTTGGCTTGTTCTTGGGGACTTTAACTGTATTCGGAGTCCTTTAGAAAGAAAAGGAGGTAATCTTGTTAATTTTGGTAATTTATTTGAACTGGATGACATGTCGAATCGTACTGGGCTTAATGAGATCAATGTCAAAGGTTATGAATTTTCTTGGTGGTCTGGTCCGAGTCGAAACATTTTCTCCAAAATTGACAAGGTATTCGCCAATCTAGATTGGATCAATTTATTTACTGATTTATCGGCTGAATTTTTGCCACCCTCAGTGAGCGACCATAATGTTGTCCTTGTTTCTCTCTATGCATCGCCTCGGGTAAAGAATAGACCGTTCAGATATATGAATCACTGGTCTCTTTGTGATAATTATTTTCCCTTGATTGAGAAGAATTGGGTTTCTAATCCTACTGATAGGCCTTTGTTTCAAATCATTAGCATACTCAAGAAAATCAAGAAAGACCTTAAGAGATGGAGTGCTAACTCTCGAGACACCAAAAAAGAGGTTAGTGTTCAGAGAGAGAATTGTTCTCGTCTTCAGAAATTGTTGGAAAATTCTTATGATCACAGTTTAGCTATGGAATTCCACACTGCCAGGAACAACTTGGAAATAGCTTTGAAGAAAGAGTTCTTGGATGCCAAACAAAAGGCTAAATGTGAATGGCTGACGATGGGTGATGAAGCTTCTGCATTTTTCTATGCCAAAATGTCTAGCAAGAGAAGTAGAAATCTTTTTACCAACATTGGCATAGATGGGAAGGTAATTCCGGAAGAAAAGTTTGTAGATTCGGCTATTGGTTTTTACAAAAGTATTTTCAACCTCCCATCTGGTGATCAATTTCCAGAGGTTATTTGCAAATCGATAATTTCTGATTATGGATCTAATTTTTTGAATGATGGAATATCTTTGGAAGAAATTAGATTTGCTTTGTGGGATATTAAAGAGTCTTCTTCCCCAGGTCCGGATGGTTTTAACTCGATGTTTTATAAAGTTCACTGGATTCTTGTTAAAGACTTGATTTTCAAAACTCTGAACGATATTTTTAATAAAGGTCTTATTATTAATGAATGGAACCATACGTTTTTACATTTGATCCCAAAAAAAGATCATTCTTCTAGTATTCAAGATTTTAGACCCATTGCTTGTTGTAATACTTTATATAAAGTGTTCACCAAAATCCTTTGTAACAGACTAGTTATTCTCTTAGATAAGCTGGTATCCCCGAATCAGACGGCGTTTATTAAAGGTAGATCTATAGGGGATGGTATTCTGTTTGCCCATGAGATTATCAGGGGACTAGGTAGAAAGAATAATAAAAACATGTGTATTAAAGTTGATTTAAAAAAAGCTTATGATTCGATCAATCGATCTTTTGTCATACACATGCTAATAAGTCTAGGCTTCCCTAATAAATGGGTAAGATTAATAGAAAACTTAATTAAGACCCCCGTGTTTTCCATTATTGCTAACGGTGAAGCGCATGGTTATTTTAAGAGTTCTAATGGTCTTAGACAAGGTGATCCGCTTTCCCCATTACTTTTTACTCTGGTGATGGAGTTTTTTACTCTTCTGATGGAAGGAAAAGTCAGAGATGGTCTTATTTCTCCTATTGCAGATTTCGAAAACAAAGTTACACATCTAATCTACGCTGACGACATTATTATTTTTACTAAAGCTAATGTTAATAATGCAATTGCTATAAGAGATGTTTTTAAGACCATGAAGAGGGTTTCTGGTTTGGAGCTTAGCTTGGAGAAATCTAATGTTTTTTTTGGGAAAGGGGTGGATTGCTGTAATGACATAAGTAAAATTCTCAATATTCAGCAATCGGACCTCCCAATAAGGTATTTGGGAATTCCTTTGTCAAGTGCTAATTTAAGAGACAAGGATTGTTTTCCTTTGATAGAGAAGATTAAGGCTAGAATTGTTAGTTGGGAAAATAGAATGTTGAGCTTAGCCGGGAGACTGGAACTAATCAAATCTACCATTTACCCGATTATTCAGTTCTGGATGCAGTGTTTTTGTATTCCAGTTTCTACTATTCAAAAGATAAAACATTTGATCTTGAATTTTCTTTGGAAAAGTCGTAGCAGTAAGATTCCTTGGGAGGTTCTGTGTAAACAAAAAGAAGAAGGAGGTTTGGGATTGAGAAATCTTGAAGAGATGAACAAAGCTTTATACGTTAAATTGATATGGAAAGTAATTAATAAAGAAGGTATTTGGGCGAATCTTATTCATTGTAAATATATTGGTCGTAAAAGCATCTGGGAAATTAATCAGAGTTTGGATGATTCGGGGGTATGGAAATTTATTTTAAAAAACAGAGTTGAAGCTCTAAAATGCCTTTCTCTTAATATTGCTGATGGTAAATCTACTTCTCTCTGGTATGATCCTTGGTTAAATGGCAGCTCTATTATGGAACGTATTGGGAGAGATTCAGCTTTTAGAACCGGAACGGAAAACATGTCTCTTAGTAAGATTTTAAGTAATGGGAAGTGGAAATGGGACACTTATAGTTTCTTATTTCAAATACATGCTGAAATTGAAGGTGTTAAGATCCACAAGAACTGTGAGAGGGATTTCTGGTCCTGGAAGTGTTCCAAGGATGGTTTGTATCAGTTCAAGAAAGTTTGGAAGTCGGTTCGATCCAATTTTGAAATTAAAAGTTGGGCATCTTTGGTCTGGAATAACATTCATGTCCCTAAGATGGTGGTATGCCTTTTCAAAGCCATAAATGATTATCTGTTAACTAAAGAAAGACTTATACAGAAACAGATTGTTGTTGATCAAAACTGTGTTTTCTGTAATAATTACATTGAAAACATAGACCATCTATTTTTTCAATGTAATTTTACAGAACAGGTGTGGTTGTGGAGTTGTAAAAAATTTTTCAAATTTCCGAGAAGTTTATTATCCTTCTCTTTGAGGGATGATTTACAGAAAATTGTTTTTCTTTCTAGCTCTAAAGACCTTAACTCGGACTTGTTTCAACTATTATTATCGTCCTGTGTTTGGCACATTTGGAAAGAAAGGAATGATAGGATTTTTCAAAATCGATTTAAGGATAGGATGCAGATTTGTCACAATATATTCCAGACTATGAATATCAGAATGATTAAATCTAAGCAATTCAAGAATATCACTGACTTTAATGGATCAATTGCATTGAAATGGGGATATACCTTCCAATCTAGTAGTGGGGCTTCTGCTGAATTATCATAAGTAGTTTCTTCTCTGCCTTTCTCCAGATCCTTGATCCTGCTCCAGGTTTTTATGTACCTGTTTTAATTTACATCTTCTTGCTTCTTTTTTATAATTACATTATCAATTACAATTCTTAATAATTATCGTATTAGCTGGAAAGATTGCAGGTTGCAGGTAGATCTGAATGTCTCAAACTTGCTCTGGGCAATCAAGAAAATATTTCAGATTGTTTTCTCTCGAATTGCATATCAAAAATAAGTTTGGTTATATCAACTTATCTTTTCTTCTCGAGGGATGTTCCAAGATCTAAAAGAGGTAGTTGATTGAGAGTTCTGTGGTCCTGTTCTCCCTGACCTGTTCAATTAGAAGTCAGCCCATTTGCATAAAAAAAAAAGGAAGCATCTTTTAGACTGAGAGTTAAAGACTTAGCTTGTATAGATGATTAGGGAAGCCTTCCTCCTTCTCCTTTGAGTATCTCTGCGTAAGAAGACATCCCATGATAAAGATGACATCTTTTTGGAAGAAGGAGTATCCTCTGGTACTGGTTGTTTGAAAGATCTGTGGTTTCATCCTGGATAACAAGTCAATGATTTATTTCGGACAGATTAGTAGTTTCAGAGGAACCAGCTCTAGTGAGGACTAAGATAGCTAAATCAAATACTTATCTTGCTTATTGATGTCTCGAGGAAGAGCTTAATTCAAATTTCTCAGATCTGAGCTGAGTCTAAGATCTGATCTTCTAAGTTCTCGAGGTTACTTAGATTTTTAGTATCTCTGTCCTGGCATCATAATAAACTTCGTAAGTCTGAAGTTTTAAGGAACAAAGTAGTAGACATTTCAGTTAGCATACTTACTGTAATGGTTTTGGAGGGATACGAGTCTCTGTTGTTTTCTATTAGTGTGTTCGCTGTTACTTTGTCGCATCGGAAGTATAAGAAGGAGTTTAGATCTCTGATGGCAGCCATTTTTGTTTCTCGCGAAGCTTTTTTGGAAATAGATGAGATATGAAGAGAAAGAAGAAGTCGTATTTCCTTTTTCTTGTTCGAACTGAGTTTGGATCTTTATGGATTCTTCCAGATCTTGGGTTAGCTGTTGGGTGTTGGGTTGCTTCTTTTTCAAGCCCAAATTGTATAGTTTTGTTTTGTGTTTGTATTGTCTTTGGGCCTGGTTATTAGGCTTTTGTATTGATTGGACTTGTTTTTATATTCTTAATAGAAGAGTTTGAACCCTTTTTCAAAAAAAAAATTCATTTCCTTAATCATTCAATGGACTTATATTCAATTCGTTCGCTTTAAATTTACATTAAACTAATTTATTTTCTAACCATTTTTATTTAATCAACCAATATTCACTTCATTGACATTTGATTGATTACACTTGAATGTATTTACATTCAATCGATTTACTTTCGATTGATTAGTATTTATTTTAATGACATTCATTTTATTTATCATCCAAGAATTTTCATTTCATTCATTTGTATTCATTTATCCATATTCATTTGCTTAGCATATCTCATTCAATACAATTTACTCAAGCAATCATTCCAAAAATTAACTTAAATTTAATATAAACAATTTTGTTATACAGCTCATTTTATTATTACTTCATAACTTAAGTTTATTTTTAATTCATCAACAACATTTCAAACCATATTCAATTTACTAAATTACTTCATCGGTTCATTCAATTAATTCTTTCTTTTTCCACTCATTAATAATAATTTTCTTCATTTTTATAACTCAAGTTCATTGTTAATTTAATCATAATTAATTCACTTTACTAATTTATCTAGTTTCATTTAATATCCAATTCAATTTATTTAATATTAAGTTATACGAATTAACTTCTTAAAATTTCATTTCATTATTTTATCTACTTCATTTCAAATGCAATTCGTTTTTATTTAAGCTTTCATGAGTTAACTATATTTTATTTACTTCATTTCACTAACTCGATTAAATTAACATTCCTAAGTCAATTATTTCGTTTTGTATCTCAAATTCAAATTTCTCTTTTGTTTGCTTAACCAGAAATTTAACCATTGTAAATTCGGTTTTATTTTCCTATTCAAATTTATAAGTTATAACTTATTTTTAATACTATTTCCAATTATAAGTTCAAAATTATTTTCATATATTTATCAAATCATACTTATAATATATTTTTTTCACAATCAAACTTATTTCAATCGAAAAATAAATTTCTTTTGGTAGAATTTTTCATTTAGAAACTCAAAAATGAATACTGGCAATGCTGTACTCATCCCCAGAATTATTTTCCAGCGACCAAGGCAAGTTTAATGCTTTTATTTTCTTTAAAAATCTTTTCAAAATATTTTTCTAGTCAAAACTCTTCCAAATGATATTAATATTGATTATGAAGGCTTCGAAAACAAAAAAAATATTTTGTTTGAAAAAAAAAGGATTTTAAATCTTAAAATTCTCAATTTTTAAATCACTTCTATTTATAAGCTATATTATAAATATACTTATACGTATTTCATTACTTCATTATGGAAATATTTCGTTAATTTACAAATTTGTTATTCCAAACAATTTTTATATTAATTAGATTTTAATTCAATTTAGTTACCAAATGCTTCATAAAATAAAATCCATTAAATATTCGTTTTATTTTAATTCAACTAATAATTGATGATAATTAAATATTATCATCGCCTAACAACTAACCTTCATTAATAATTAACATTTTGTATATATATAATATAATTTAGTTAAAATTATTTAATTTACCCAATTTTAAAACAATATTATGTTGACTTGCCTCATTTAAGTGTTTAGAAACCCCTATCGGTAACACGGCATCCCGCGCATCGATCAGAATTCATAAAACAACTGAACGGATAAGTAAACACAATAAAAAAACATTTTATAACAATAACAAGTACGCTCTCTCATATATATACACTTAAGCCGACTCATTCTAGGGTATTACTACCTTATCTCTAATGAGTCAAACCCCACAAAGCCAAGGTTATCGCTAAACTAAAGCCCTGATACCAACTGCGATGACCCACATTTCGGAAGGTTTAAATCGACAATAATCCACACATGTCTAGCTTAAACAATCCGGAACGTAGATAATCAATGGGGTTAAATAAGAAAAATAAGAAAAGAAGAAGAAAAACAAACACAGAATCTCACGGCGGAACGATAAAATATAATAATCAAATAATAGTTCATGAAGCTGTTTACTGTATATTTGATTATAATCTATATACATCTATCAGAGTTATATCTATACATCAGGAATAAATAATCGATATAGCAGAATAGCATGATGCAAGGCATTATAATAATAGTAATATAACAAATCTCCTTCTTCGTCCTCCATAGAATAATGTTCAATAATCTAAAGAAAAAAACTCAGGATTGACCCGAGCGTAATGGAAAATAAAACACTCGAGTTGGGACTAAAATACTATTATGTAAGTCAAATCAATATCATGAAATATGAGTGCAATAACTTAAGAGATGTTACGGGATTTTCCACCTCCTAAGGATCCGTTGAACTATTTATATAATAGTGTACGCTATAATAGATAATGTCTATCCGTAAAATAAATATCAAAATAGTGTTAAGGCTTTACATTGATCCACTTTAACACATTTTTATAGGTACAAAACCAAAGTCGTAATGGGCTCGTATAGGGGATAAATATGACAAGGCACATGAGGCAATGCCCAAGTTAGGATTCTACCAGTTTACCCTTTCTGGCTGGTCGTAAGACATCTGTGGCCGACTGCGACAATCAATCCGAACAAAAGGTGCACCCATCGCATACGAAATCACAATAGTAATACGAGGGATCAACGTCGCTAGAGGTAGCTAACCTCATTGGCCAAACATAGGCTCCTGTTTTAGTCATTTTAATTATGACACGAGTGTCAAATTTATCCATCATCGTTCTCTTACTTCATTACAGTAAACGTCACCAATTCAACCACTACATTTTGGATATCATCCACCGCGTACACAGTTGTTAAAGTAGTTCCAATATTGACAGAGAGTATGCCAATAAGAGGCCCCGGTCTCTTTAACAACCAAAGGTCATTTTATACACCGGTTTGTACTTTTATATTTTGAAAACCATTCGTACTTGATATCAAAATATCATATTCGCTTCAAAAATCAAATCCATTTCGAAATCATCGTATTTACTCAAAAATCATATCCTTTTCAAAATCATCATATTCGCTTTAAATCATATTTTACTTCAAAATGCCAATTCAGTTCGATAAATCGATTCCACTTCAAAATTTGTTTCGAATTTCAATTTAGGTTATAACTTCACTTTAACCCAATTCACATTTAAATCCAAGATTTAAATATAAACATTCCATCCCTTTGACCTGTTTGAATTTTAGAAAATAGTTTTAAAACAATTAAATAGTTAAAATAGTTTGAGTAGTAAAAATGGTTTATATAATAAAATAGTTTAGAAAATCAAAATAATTTGAATATTTAAATAATATAGATTTTAAACCGTTTACACTAAAATAATTCAGTTGAAAATAGTTTCAAAGTCAAATCGAATCAAATTCCAAATTTCCCAATTCCAATCAATTCCAATTTCCATTTCGATTTAATCGATTCAATTACGATTTCAATTCGAATTCAACTTCAATTACAAATTAATTTCAAATTCCAATTCCAAATTAATTTCGATTCAAATTCTAAATTTATTTCAATTCTGATACCAAATTAATTTCTAATTCCAATTCCAAATTAATTTCGATTCAACTCTCAAATTGAAACCATTTCGACTTATATCAATGCAATTCCAAGTTTGGTTTCCAAAATATCGATTTAAACACTTAAATTAAATTTTCCTTCAATATCAAATTTAAAAAATTTCCAAACCTTTAAGTATTATTAAATTCCGAGCTAAATTTTGAAATATCATTTTATATCACTTTTACTTAGCAATATCTAAAGTTTGAATAAAAGTCCAATCTATTTTAAAACAAATCAATTCCTGAAATTCAATCATATTTCGATTATAACTTAAAAACCTCAACTTCGATTATTTAAACAATTCGTTTACCAAATTTAAATTTCAACATTTCGAGCTCTAGTTTGAAAATAATTCGATTTCCATAAATTCGATTTTTATTCCTTCAAATCAAATAATTTAAATAATTTTAAATCACAAATTTTTAAGGCATTTAATTTAACCAATACGGTGTCCATATATAATTCTCTATCCTATGGCCAAGTGAAACAATTATTTTAATTTAATTTCAAGAATAGATATATATCATTTCAAACCAAAATAAATGTCATAGGTATATATGATTTCAACCTATTTATTAATTTATTCGAAATAATTCAATTTACAGTTTTATATACTGTAAATAATATACAGGATGATAACATGATATATCAAAATACATTAACATCCAAAATATCAACCAATAGCATCCATCATAACCAATCATCCAAACAAACAATAATTCACAATAATTTTCCTAATCATCAATATCGGGTATTTTACGGGAAATTAAATTCTAATTCAATTTAACTGTCAATTCAAATTCTATCATTTTATTTAGATGTCAATTTAAATGTCAATTAAATTTATCAAACAATAATTAATAAATTCAAATCACTTCGGAATTTCAATTTAACAAACACAAAAATTATTTCAGTCAATTGTGAGCGTATAAACACTCACCTGTAATTTATCGACGATTTAAAATCCAAATAAAGGCCCAAATTTAAACAGTCTCAGAATGCAGCCAAACCAGTTCCATAATGTCCGGAATTTCGATATGATCCCAATGTAACAAACCGCGCATGAATCTGAACTCCTATGGAAAAGTTATGCTAGTTAGAACGATTGAATAATTAAATTAAAAATCAATACAAAAAAAATAACAACACGTCACCCTTTCTTCTTCCTCACGGTTGAGAGCACGCAACCCATCCCACACAACCAAATTTCCATGCGTGCCCATCAATTCTTGACCAGAACTCGATCATTCGAACCCAATGTGTGCGTGTAAAAACCCGCATATTTGACGATTATGTATTTGAATATTTTATTTAAATATTTTAATCGTTAATCGGATCTTAGTCCGAAAAGCTACTTTTTGCATACGGTCAAATTAGGACTCGAGACCACCCCCATTGAGTTCAAAATGACGTTTGCGATCTTTTTGAGTGCAAACTTCGATATGTTTGGTGATAGTGGAATTTTTGCTACTTTTTGGCTTATGGCTTTGGTTTGGGCTGAACTCTTTTGCCCCTACTAACTCAGCCCAACCCCCTCTCCTCTTCATAACTTCATTTCTATTTGCTTAAACATTCAAGCTTTGTCAAAAATGGAGGAGGGAATGGGAAATTAAAATTCCAAGCTCAAGTTCATTTGCAAATCCAACATCTAACTCCAAATTCAAGGAGAAGCCATTGATTCAAGCTTGCTATTGGTCTTACTTTGCTTTCAAGCTTCCTCTCCATCAATTTCCGTGAAAAGGTGAGATTTTTATCTCACATTCTTGTCTATAACTATCTTGGATTGTTGAGAATGAATTCCTATCACTTTAGCATGAACATTTGCGTTTGGTTTGGATCGAATTGGTGAAAAACTCCAAATTTCGTGCGTTTTAGCATTTTCCTGCACTTAGGTCGTCCTGCTTGGAAAAGTCACTCCGGTATTAGCTCGTTTTCCCTAGGTCATAGGTCGCTAGGATATAGGTCGCTAGGCCATAGGTCGCTTGGCCTTAGGTTGCTCGACCTAGTCTCTTTTTGGTCGGCCTGCAGTTAGGTCGTTCAAGTTTGTTAAGTCGCTCGACTTGCACATGAAGAATTCTCGACCTTCATATAGGTCGCTCCCCTATAGGTCGTAGGTCGCTAGGCTATAGGTTGTTACTCGGCCTTGTGTACTCCTAAGTTATTAGGTCGCACCTCGATAAGTCGCACCTTTCCTTAGCTCGGCCAAGAGTTAGGTCGCTCGATCCCACTACCACCTTAGGTCGCATGGCCTTGACATCGTTAGGTCGCTTGACCTTGTTTCCCTTAGGTCGTTAGACCTATTTCTTTTAGGTCGCTCGACCTCACCATATTAGGTCGCTCGAACCTTAGGTCGCATCACCTATAGGTCGCTCGCCCTATTGCCTTGATAAGTCACTCGGCCATGTCTCCAGGTTAAGCTGCATCCCAAGGTCGCTCGGCCTGTGCAACCTTGTTAGGTCGCTCAACACTTTAGGTCGCAACGTTTCGGCCTGCTCTAACTCCTTAGGTCGTTCGACTTGTATCTCGTTAGGTCGCTCTGCATGCTAGGCCGCACCACCTACTTCTACTTTGATGCATTTTGAGCTGATTTCCTTGGATTTTGTTCACGTCTTCGAATGTGAACTTTTGTGATCGATTTGTTTCAACAATCGTTTTGTGGTTTATCACTTTAAAAATATGAAGGTTTTAATACTAGTAGTAAATATCAAAACCCCTTTCTTCCAAATGATTTCAATGCTATTTTAATTATAAAGTTCGTTTTTCTCAAACTGTTTTCCAATCTACTAGTATATACAAGCCTTTACTTCACTCGGATGAGAAATCGAATTAAACGACTTAGTAAAACGAGTGGTATGAAACACTCGCGTTTACTTCATCGGTTAACTCTTGGACTTGTTCGATTGAACCTTTTGCGGCAATTTTCTAGTGAAGATCTGCAGTTTGTTCGTAAATATTTAAGTTAAGCTAGTGGTTATGGGACATGAAGCTAAACTCATATATTTACTAACTTAGTGTAATTGAAACTTCTTGATGATCATGACGATCATTTTTGTGATTTAGACTAGCGATTGAGCGATGCCTCTTTGTCTGTGAGGGAGACTAGACCTCGTTTGTGTGATGTTTCTACTCACATATGTGGGGTAGCGCCCCATGGTTTTCGGGCCATTTTAGTGGAGTTTTGACTCATGGTCTTCAGGTCGTTCTAGTGAAAATGGTTAGCTACCATGAGATAGCGTCTCGTTCATGTGATACATATGTTGGCGAGCTTTTATGCTCCCGTTCGTGTGATAGGCCTCCCCTCCTTTTTGTGATTTCTGGATTTCGTGTGTTGATTTCTGGAATTTGTGCTTCACCAATTTTCGTGATTTTCATTGATAAGTTTTATCAATTTTTTAGCATTGGTGAATTCGTGTGTCATTACCTTTTTGTGGATTTGGATCTTTGAGAAGATTCTTGTGATATTGATTAGTCTCTTGTTGATCATCATTTACATACTTATAGTAGTATGCCATTATGGTTATTACATGTTTATGCCATATCTTTTATTCTTTATCATGTCATCTGATATTTATAGCTAGACTGATCCGTTTATTATTTCTTATGAAATAATACTCGGGTCAGACCGAGATGTTACTGGTGCTTCTGCTTGACTTCTCTTCTGGGATTACTCTGACTTTTGGCTAACTACTTAGATTAGTAGTTTTTGTTGTATACATTTGAGATATAGACTCTGTGATGTATACTTATTCTTTTGTGTAGCGTGTAGCTATTTCTTTTGTATTATTGTGGATCTTTCAGACCACTACTCTGATGTACACTTTCATGTGTTATATATATATTGATATCTTTTTCCGCCTTTGTGATATGGATGTCTGTGATTGATGATGTTATGTTTATTTCTATATTTGTTTCCGAAGATTATATATAGCCACTGTGTGATAGCTTTGAGTTTGTATCGGTATGTCGAATTTCCTCCTTAAATGAAATGCATGCTATACTATCTGACATATTGGTGCTCGCACAAAGAAGTTACATGGATGGTCGCTCCTCGACAGCCTTATTCTCCGAGCTAGTTGACAGCATTACTCCGTAGTGTTCTTGCCTAGCGTGGGTATAGAGGTGGGGCGTCACAGCTTGGTATCAGAGCCAAACTTCGGAACAATATAGAATAACTTAACAAGGATCATCATCCTAAGTCCACCTTAGGAGTCGTGTTTCAAGATTTAGTTCGAGTCTTCGAACCGATTCATCCTATTTTCTTTATGATTCCTTGTTTTATCTATCAAGATTGCTTGATATTCATTTTGTGAATAACCTTTTTTCTTCTTCCTCTTCTTTCTTTCTTAAGGAAGAGAAATGATTAGACCTGGCCATCCCAGTGCCGGTCAATCTAGTGTTGCTCCTCAAGATGGAGTTTTTATGACTGCTCAACAACTTCTTGATTTAGTAAAGAATGCTCAGGCAGCTGGTCCTAATCAGGAACCTACTCACCCTAAGTCTGGATTTGCATGCTTGTGCAACGATTATACCAATTTGGGTGGGAAACCATTCAAAGGTTCCAAAATTATTATTGAGGTCCAGGCTTGGTTAAGAACATGCGATCGAATCTTTTCTCGCATGAATCTTATTGATCTTCACCGTGTTCAGGTGGCTTCTAGTATGCTCCAAGAAAGAGCATTGGACTGGTACGAACTTCTTATTTCTGAAATTAATGAAGCGGATCTCACCTGGGTGCAATTCCGGGAACGCTTCGAATCGAAATTTGTACCAGAAGCTGAGAAAGTAACATTGGCTCGTCGTTTCATAGACCTTGTTCAAGGTGAATCCTCTGTGACAGATTATGTCGCATCCTTCGAGTCACTATCTAAATACGGGGTTGAATACATCAACACCCCATTGAAGAAGAACCAAAGATTTGTATATGGCTTAAACAAGAATCTCAAGAAGCCATTACTTCTAAAATTAGAAGTTCCTTTTGACCAACTCATTGATATCGCTCTTCGTCTTGAAGAGGCGGATAGGGAAAGTGATGTTGAAGTGGTGGGTTCCAAACCAAACTTCAACAACAAGAAGAGGCCAAACAAATCCAAAGACCCTTATCCCAATAAAAAGGGGAAACAAGCAACTCCTACTGCAAAGACTTTTTCCTCTAGTGATGGGAAATGCTTCAACTGTGGTTCTAGGGACCATTTTGCGAATAAGTGTACAAAGCCCCGTTCTTGTCGCTATTGTAAAAGTCCGGATCATTATATGCATCTATGCCCTAAGCTTCAAGGCAAGAAGAAGGGAAAGTTAAACGTTGCTCAAGCCCCTGGCAACACATCTCGCGGTCAAGGTATGTCTCATTCTGTCCTTGATGGCATTATTATATTTCGTGATCAACCTATTATAGTTCTCTTTGATACGGGTGCATCCCATTCTTTTATATCAAAGGAACTTGTAGACACTTTTTCTTTAAGTGTTGTTGCTTTAATGACTTTTTTAAGAATTGCGAATCTGGTTGGTGGATCCGCAACTCTTAGTTTGCTTTGTAAAGATGTGGAGATTATTTTGTGTGATTTTCCTTTCCTAGCCGATTTGCATGTCATGCGTTATTTAGGCTTTGGAATGATTTTGGGTATGGATTGGCTTAACCATTATGAAGCTCATATCCTATGTCCTGAGCGGACTATTTATCTCCGACATTCGCAATCTGTAAAGCAGATTTCTATTATTCTTAAAGATCCGGATTCCACTTTGGCTGCATCTTTATATTCTTTAAATCCTCGTGATGATGATAATGATGATGAGGAAGATGTCATTTCTCGTATTCACGTCGTTCATGAATTTTCCAACATATTTGAGCCCGTTTTAGGATTACCACCTAAGTGAGCAATTGAGTTCAGAATTAATCTTACACCTGAAGCTCAACCTATTACTCCTCCTCCTTATCGCATGTCCAATAAAGAGAATGAGGAGATGCGCAAACAATTATCCGAATTGGAGACGAAGCAATTTATTCGCTCTAGTTCCTCGCCTTGGGGAGCTTTAGCAATTTTCGTAAAGAAATCCGATGGTACACTTAGGCGTTGCGTAGACTACCGCAAGCTTAACGATCTTACTATTAAGAATAAATATCCTTTACCTCGGACTGATGATCTGTTTGATCAACTTAGTGGTGCTAGAGTCTTTTCACAGTTGGACTTGGCTACCGGTTTTCATCAGCTTCGTATTGCAGAGGATAGCATTCCTTTGACTTCGTTCCATACTCGTTATGGATCTTATGAATGGCTAGTTCTACCATTTGTTTAACGAATGCTCCGGCTTATTTCGTTGACCTTATGAATCGAGTTTTCAAAGATTTCCTCGATCGGTTTGTTCTCATCTTTATTGATGATATTCTTGTGTATTCTAAAAACGAGGAGGAACATGAAAAGCATCTTCGGATTGTATTGGAAAATCTTAGGAGTAATCAGTTAAAAGCAAAATTTTCTAAATTCCACTTTTGGCAATCTAATGTGAAGTTTCTCGGTCATATTATTTCCGAATCAGGAATATCAATGGATCCTTCAAAGATTGAATCGATTCAAAATTGGAAGAGACCGGAGAGCATGATTGAAATCCGTAGCTTTCTCGGATTGGCAGGTTATTACCGCCGTTTCATAAAAGACTTTTCTAAAATTGTCGTGCCTCTTACTGGCTTAACAAAGAAAGGTGTTAAATACATTTGGTCGGACAAATGTGAAACTTCTTTTCAGAAATTAAAAGAACTCCTTTCTGATGCTCCTATTCTTGTTATTCCTGAAGGGAATCAAGATTGTTTTGTTTATACCGATGCTAGTCGCGTTGGTTTGGGTGTCGTTCTTATGCAAAAAGAACGTGTTATTGCTTATGCTTCTAGGCAATTGAAGCCAGCTGAGACTAGATATGCCACACATGATTTAGAACTCGCGGCTATCATTTTCGCCCTTCGAATATGGCGACATTATCTTTTGGGAGAGAAATTTATACTTTATACTGATCATAAGTCTTTGAAATATTTATTTTCTCAAAAGGAACTTAATTTGCGTCAACAGCGTTGGCTCGAATTCCTTGCCTCTTATGATCTTGATATTCTTTATACTCCAGGAAAGGGAAATCGATTTGCCGATGCACTTAGTCGCAAGCAACAAGCGGTTGTTTCCATGATGATATCCGAATGGAATGATCTCGAGGTTTTATGCACTTGTGAAATTCGAGATCGTGTTTCCGATTTATGTTCATCTCTGGTTTTATGTAGCCTTGAGGCTCATTCTTCTCTTTTAGACCGCATTCTTGAAGCTCAAAGGCTAGATCCCAGGTTGGCTCTTCTTGGCCGAAATATTAAGGATAAAATTGATATTGAAGGTTTGAAAGACTTTGATATTGATTCTCGTGGCGGCATTCGAAAATTTGGTAGACTTATTGTGCCAAATATTAGTGATCTTCGTAAAGATATTCTAGAGGATTCTCATCGTTCCAAATTTTCCATTCATCCCGGTAGTAGTAAAATGTACGCGGATATGAAGCGACTTTATTATTGGGAGAGAATGAAATCTGATATTGCTAACTTTGTTAAGTGTTGCATGACTTGCCAACTTGTCAAGGCCGAACATCAAAGGCCCAGTGGGTTATTGCAACCATTGGAAATTCCAATTTGGAAGTGGGACCAAATTTCCATGGATTTTATAGATAGCCTTCCCCATTCTCGTTCGGGTCATGATAGCTTATGGGTGATAGTTGATAGACTTACTAAATCCGCCCATTTTATTCCCATTCGGTCGAACCGAATCGTTCCTCTTCTGGCCAAACTCTTTATCAAAGAAATTGTTAAATTGCATGGAGTTCTAACTTCTATTGTTAGTGATCGTGATCCATTGTTTACTAGTGGATTTTGGAAGAGTCTTCAAAAAGCTTAAGGAACGAAGCTTAATTTTAGCACCGCTTATCACCCCCAGTCCGATGGACAAACTGAGCGTGTGAATCAAACACTTTAAGATCTTCTTCGTGCTTGTGTGCTTGATTTCGGTGGAAGTTGGTAAGATCATATTTCTCTCGTTGAGTTTTCCTATAATAATAGCTTCCAATCAAGTATGGTATGGCACCTTTCGAGGCACTCTATGGAAGGCCATGCCGATCTCCTTCTTGTTGGCTTGAGGCCGGTGAGAAGCTGGTTTTAGGTCCAGACTTTATTCGTGATTCCACAGATAAGATTGAACTTATTCGTCATAGGATGAAAGAAGCCCAAAGTAGACAAAAATCCTATGCCGATAACCGAAGAAGGAAATTAGAATTTTCTGTTGGAGATCTTGTTTTTGTTCGTGTTTCCCCTATGAAGGGTGTTGTACGTTTCAGTCGATCGAGAAAGTTAGCGCCTCGATATATTGGGCCATTTCCTATCACTGAACGTATTGGTTCTATGGCTTATCGCCTGTCATTACCGGCTCAGTTTGCTGCCATGCATGACGTGTTTCACATTTCTCAATTACGGAAATGCCTTTGAGATTCTGATTCTATTCTTGAGCCCGGTGTTGTGGAAGAAATTGAAGTTTCGCCGAATTTAACTTATGAGCAGCATCCTATTCGAATTATTGCTTCAGAGGTTAAACGACTTCGAAATAAAGATGTTCCGCTTGTGAAGGTTCAATGGTCCTGAAATCCTACGGATTGCTCTTGGGAATCTAGAGAATTCATCGAGCGAACACATCCGGACTTACTTTCTCATGCTCTTTGAGGTGAACTTCTTTTTTCAAATTTCTTTTGTGTTAATATGCTTTTATAGTTGTTACTTTTTATTTCCTTCTTATATATATATTGTGAGGACGCAATTTCTTTAAGGAGGGGAGTCTGTAACAACCCGCATATTTGACGATTATGTATTTGAATATTTTATTTAAATATTTTAATCGTTAATCGGATCTTAGTCCGAAAAGCTACTGTTTTCATATGGTCAAATTAGGACTCGAGACCACCCCCATTGAGTTCAAAATGACGTTTGCGATCTTCTTGAGTGTAAACTTCGATATGTTTGGAGATAGTGGAATTTTTGCTACTTTTTGGCTTATGGCTTTGGTTTGGGCTGAACTCTTTTGCCCCTACTAACTCAGCCCAACCCCCTCTCCTCTTCATAACTTCATTTCTATTTGCTTAAACATTCAAGCTTTGTCAAAAATGGAGGAGGGAATGGGAAATTAAAATTCCAAGCTCAAGTTCATTTGCAAATCCAACATCTAACTCCAAATTCAAGGAGAAGCCATTGATTCAAGCTTGCTATTGGTCTTACTTTGCTTTCAAGCTTCATCTCCATCAATTTCCATGAAAAGGTGAGATTTTTATCTCACATTCTTGTCTATAACTATCTTGGATTGTTGAGAATGAATTCCTATCACTTTAGCATGAACATTTGCGTTTGGTTTGGATCGAATTGGTGAAAAACTCCAAATTTCGTGTGTTTTAGCATTTTCCGGCACTTAGGTCGTTCTGCTTGGAAAAGTCACTCCGGTATTAGCTCGTTTTCCCTAGGTCGTAGGTCGCTAGGATATAGGTCGCTAGGCCGTAGGTCGCTTGGCCTTAGGTTGCTCGACCTAGTCTCTTTTTGGTCGGCCTGCAGTTAGGTCGTTCGAGTTTGTTAAGTCGCTCGGCTTGCACATGAAGAATTCTCGACCTTCGTATAGGTCGCTCCCCTATAGGTCGTAGGTCGCTAGGCTATAGGTTGTTACTCGGCCTTGTGTACTCCTAAGTTATTAGGTCGCACCTTGATAGGTCGCACCTTTCCTTAGCTCGGCCAAGAGTTAGGTCGCTCGAACCCACTACCACCTTAGGTCGCTCGATCCCACTACCACCTTAGGTCGCATGGCCTTGACATCGTTAGGTCGCTTGACATTGTTTCCCTTAGGTCGTTAGACCTATTTCTTTTAGGTCGATCTACCTCACCATATTAGGTCGCTCGAACCTTAGGTCGCATCACCTATAGGTCACTCGCCCTATTGCCTTGATAAGTCGCTTGGCCATGTCTCTAGGTTAAGCTGCATCTCCTAGGTCGCTCGGCCTGTGCAACCTTGTTAGGTCGCTCACCACTTTAGGTCGCAACGTTTCGGCCTGCTTTAACTCCTTAGGTCGTTCGACCTGTATCTCATTAGGTCGCTCTGCATGCTAGGCCGCACCACCTACTTCTACTTTGATGCATTTTGAGCTGATTTCCTTGGATTTTGTTCACGTCTTCGAATGTGAATTTTTGTGATCGATTTGTTTCAACAATCATTTTGTGGTTTGTCACTTTAAAAATATGAAGGTTTTGATACTAGTGGTAAATATCAAAACCCCTTTCTTCCAAATGATTTCAATGCTATTTTAATTATAAAGTTCGTTTTTCTCAAACCGTTTTCCAATCTATTAGTATATACAAGCCTTTACTTCACTCGGATGAGAAATCTAATTAAACGACTTAGTAAAACTGGTGGTATGAAATGCTTGTGTTCACTTCGTCGGTTAATTCTTGGACCTGTTCGATTGAACCTTTTTGTGGCAATTTCCTAGTGAAGATCTACATTTTGTTCGTAAATATTTAAGTTAAGCAAGTGGTTATGGGACATGAAGCTAAACTCATATATTTACTAGCTTGGTGTGATTGACACTTCTTGATGATCATGACGATCATTTTTGTGATTTAGACTAGCGATTGAGCGATGCTTCTTTGTCTATGAGTGAGACTAGACCCCGTTTGTGTGATGTTTCTACTCACATATGTGGGGTAGCGCCCCATGGTCTTCGGGGCATTTTAGTGGAGTTTTGACTCATGGTCTTCGGGCCGTTCTAGTGAAAATGGTTAGCTACCATGAGATAGCGTCTCGTTCATGTGATACATATGTTGGCGAGCTTTTATGCTCCCGTTCGTGTGATAGGCCTCCCTCCCTTTTTGTGATTTCTGGATTTCGTGTGTTGATTTCTGGAATTTGTGCTTCACCAATTTTCATGATTTTCATTTATAAGTTTTATCAATTTTTGTGCATTGGTGAATTCGTGTGTCATTACCTTTTTGTGGATTTGGATCTTTGAGAAGATTCTTGTGATATTGATTAGTCTCTTGTTGATCATCATTTACATACTTATAGTAGTATGACATTATGGTTATTACATGTTTATGCCATATCTTTTATTCTTTATCATGTCATCTGATATTTATAGCTAGACTGATCCGTTTATTATTTCTTATGAAATAATACTCGGGTCAGACCGAGATGTTACAGGTGCTTCTGCTTGACTTCTCTTCTGGGATTACTCTGACTTTTGGCTAACTACTTAGATTAGTAGTTTTTGTTGTATACATTTGAGATATAGACTCCGTGATGTATACTTATTCTTTTGTGTAGCATGTAGCTATTTCTTTTGTATTATCGTGGATCTTTCAGACCACTACTCTGATGTACACTTTCATGTGTTATATATATATTCATATCTTATTCCGCCTTTGTGATATGGATGTCCGTGACTGATTAATGTTGTGTTTATTTCTATATTTGTTTCCGAAGATTATATATATCCACTGTGTGATAGCTTTGAGTTTGTATCAGTATGTCGGATTTCCTCCTTAAATGAAATGCATGCTATACTTTCTGACATATCGGTGCTCGCACAAAGAAGTTACATGGATGGTCGCTCCTCAACAGCCTTATTCTCCAAGCTAGTTGACAGCATTACCCCGTAGTGTTCTTGGCTAGCATGGGTATAGAGGTAGGGCGTCACAGTGCGCCTCGACCTGCTCTCCATTCACCTCGAACGCCTCGCCCCCAGCCGTTGCCATTCCCTTGAAATCAGTGAAAATGCATGCGATATTTGGCCTCATATTCTGGTGATTTGGGACGAAATAGCATAGATCAACCATATGGATTTGAAGTGCTCGCCGAGATCTACAACTTTCATGTTGGAAGTTTTTAATTCCGACGAACGGATCGAGAGAAATTAAGGAAGGAAGATCGATTGATTTCAGTCGTTGAAAATATAAAAACGGTGGCCATATAATTGAACTAGGGTTTTAGAATAAAATAATAATTTATCTCATTATGTATGCCGTATTTATATAGTTAGGTCCAAAATCGTCTGAACTCCAATCGTGGCGTGCCGCTTGGCGTTTATAATGTTTTACTCCTATACCGAACACAATGGAACTAGTTTCGAGGCCTAATTCGATCGTATGTGGAAGATAGCTTTTCAAAGTCGGTTTATTTTATTGAATTCCTTAAATTGATTTCTACGCATTTCAAGCTCGCATGGCCAAATGACAAGTCTGATCGCTACGAAACTTGAAATCCTACAATAACTCACTAATACGGATCCGATTGAACTAGTTTCATCGAAATCCAAAACAGTTGCCAAAATGGCTATTTTTACTCATTAATTAAAATATAAAATTTTCAATTTTTAATTATTCACATTTAAATCCAATTTTAAATGTTAACCATCTTCATTAATATTCAAACAAAATTTAAATCAAATTTCGATGCCATTTTCATTCACATTAAATCCAAAAGTCCATTATTTAAATAATTGCAACATAAATTTAAACAATTTAATTACCTGATAAATCAATATCAATAAATCCTTAAATTTAAAATAAATTTTAGTTATCAACATTATTTTATTTCTATCTAAATAATTCACAATTATTACCCAGCTCCAGTTATTGATTATAAACCCACTTAATACATATAATTTATTTCAATACTTGTTATCGCCAAAATCTTCAAAATTTGTTATTTCAAAGTTTTATTCAAATTCATATTCAAATAAATTACATAATAAATTAATAAAAATTTATTTCTACCCGTTTTATCCCAAAATTACACTAAATTTAACAATTTAAAATAGTTAAAAATACGGGTCGTTACACCTTTTATATGCAGTTGTGAACCTTTCGACTTTATCGGAAGGTTTGCCTTTCATCTCCTATTATGGACCTTTCAACTTTGTCGAAATGTTTGCTTTTCATTATGCTTTCACGAACCCTTCGACCTTGTCGGAAGGTTGCTCTTCATTTGATTGTTGTCGAGAGCTATGCTTTCCTTCAATGTTGCCGAAAGGTTGTCTTCCGTTCCTTGCTGGCTTATGAGTGTTGCTTTCTTTATAACACCTTTCGACTTTGTCGAAAGGTTTTATGGAAGTGTTTCAACCGGTTCGAAAGGCTTGCTATGCTTTCGAAAAGTTCACTATGTAGTGGCTCACACTTGCTTTGACTTCTTCATCATCTTCGAAAGGTAAGAACACCTTGGATACTGAGAGATGGAACCTTTCGACTCCTTCAAAAGGTTTGGGACTGTTAAACTCTGATGACTGCATCCCTTTGACTACTTCGAAAGGTTTGAGTTATGCTTCTTTTCCTTGTCTTTGTTAAAAGACCTTTCGACTTAGTCGAAAGGTTGATTTTTTGTGTAACATCTCTAAGTCAACCTTCATCCAGTGACCCCAAAGATCATCTATTTGGATTCTGCTTCCACTTCGAAAGGAGAGCTTTCGAAGGGAAAACTCATTTATGTCCGCAAAGTCGAAAGGTTAGTAAGGGAAGAAGCCGACACTTTCGGGTGAGTCGAAAGGTCAATCTGAACAACTTTTTACTACAGCAATCTACCTAAGGAGGATATACCCATTCCACTCCTTTCCATCTATCTATGGGAAAAACCTTATTCCATAACTCTATTTTAGGGTGTTGACAAGATTTCTTGTTAACAGTTCTATTTATATACTATTATATAGTTTAGCCATATTTGATTCTATATATTTTCATTTGTATGGGGGTATGTCGACATTGCTGGAATTGATCCCATGATCATTTTTCAAGCACTCAACGTCGATCCTATAGCCACCCCCCATCTGTCAAAAGCGTCAATCACTCAACCCAGAAACCGAGCTCTCAAAGAAGTGGAAAAGGAATTAGCCAAAGAATTCATTCAGGAGGCAGAGTATTTGACCTTGGTAGCTAACCCAATACTGGTCAGAAAGCTATATGGGATTTGTAGAACTTGCATCGACTTCTCTGATCTCAACAAACCCTATCTCGAAGATAACTTTCCATTCCCATGCATCGATCAAATTACCATGCATAGCTCGGAGCAAGAGTAAGTCTTTTAGCACTCAAATCATAGAATTCAAATAATTTGATGTTGAACAATGTCATTCTGCACCGACTAGTGTCACATTAGAAGATTTTTATTTCTTTGCATCTTCAAGTATAGAGTTCCAAAAGAGGAAAGTGGCCCCATTGTGATTTTTAAGATCGTTCAGTACTGACTGGTATCAATCGATACCGACTAATATGGCAATATCTGAACTTAGTTAGTTTTCTCCATTTCTAAAATCTTGGCATCTTTCGTTCTTCTTGATACATTTTTCATCAACTTATATTATAGTTTATTTAATTTGGGTCAATTCCAATATTGTAGAAAATTTGCTGAAAATAAAATAAAATTTAGAACATGATTGAATCATAATCTACGATAAACATACAATCAGAACACGAATAAATCATGATCTAAGATAAACGTACCTTTGATCGTTCGTGAACTTTCAAATGAATAATTAAGAATCTTGTTATGAGTTGGGTAATTGGGTAACACAATAATTTTATTATGAGATACAAGAAAGAGAGGCTTACCTGCTTTCTTCGATTTCGATCATTATGGAGATTTTTTTGAAGAGGAGGGACATGTTTTTTGGTGCCCTAATAATAAGGGATGGGGCCATTTTTGCTTCCGCCTTATGTTCTATGTACCGATTGTTTCATTTTTCTTAGTAATTATTAATAGGAACTAATGTAAATTTTATCCTTAATAATTTGTTATTAGAGGATAATCATTTTAATACCCCTAACATTGTGCCTCCAAAACCCACAAAATTGATAGCATAAACCTACGGATCAAATTTGATGCAGCAGCGGAATAATCAAAACGAATATAACGATGAAAGTAGCAATCGGTGAATTGAAGAATACCAAAGGCCCAAATCCATTGGTCCAAAGATACCGGATTCTAGCTATCCCAAACACGTTGATCGCGCACGATACCGTGTTTAAAGATCTACGATTCTTCGACGTTGATCAAGCGCACTTGATTCTGTGAATCGGCTTCAACAATCGTTGATTCGAGCGCACTCGAATTCCGAATGTGGAGATAGGAGATCACACTCAACTACCAATTTCAAAAGAGGCACAAAGCACTCAAACAAATTTTATTCAAAATCAACTTCCTTTACAAATGACACAACTCGCCTATTTATAGGCTTACAACACAACACTTACATCACAAAAACATGACCGACCTAACATAGGTCGTTAACGACCTAACAGACGCGACCTAAAAGAACAAACAAATACAATACATCACATTATAGTATTTACGACCTAACAGGCGGCCGACCTACGACCTAAGTACAGAACAGTTAACAAATACAACATAACATCAATACGCGACCTAAGTACAACACACGCGACCTAAGTCAAACAGTATAAGCGGCATAAGGTCGTTAGCTCGCTTGAACGACCTAAAAAACACAAGGCAGCGACCTAAAGAAATGCTCCTGGAAATCTTTACGCGACCTACCAACGGAGCGACCTAAGACCATCAGCAAAGGAATCTTCTTCACGCGACCTATCTTCATGCGACCTAACTAGGTCGTAGGTCGCTAGCAATGACAGTTTGCTCGTTAGGTCGTATTACGTTAGGTCGCTTGCGAGTTGTTTTTCCCTTTGTTCTTAGCTCGCCATCCCCCAGTTCCAACTGTAAGTCGTTAGGTCGCTCGCGACCTAAAATTTGCAACCTAGCATTGTAGCGTGTTGCATCATCCTCCCCTAGTTGACAAAAATTCGACCTCGAATTTGCACCTTCCTCTTCCACAACAAGCTCATCCCCATGATACGGAATCAGGTATTTGACGTTGAAAACGTCTGCAGTGTGAATATGATCCGGCAATTTCAACTGATACGCATTATCATTGATCTTCTTCAAAATTTTCACTAGACCGATTTTTCGAGCTTTCAACTTATTGTACGTTCCCACTGGAAAACGATCTTTTGTCAACACGGCGTAAACCAAATCACCTTCTCCGAAGTTCACACTCCTTCGCTTTTTATCTGCCAGTTGTTTATACTTCTCATTTGATGCAAGCAATCGTTCATGAACAATTATGTGGCACTCCTGCAACTCAGTCACAAAATCACAAGCACGCTTAACAACTCCCTTCTGATATGGCACCGTCGTCAGATCCAATGGACCTTTCGGACTTGCTGAGTATACAACTTGAAACGGACTGAAACCCGTACTACGGTTAACAGTGTGATTATGTGCAAACTCTGCCTGACATAATTTTATATCCCAGCTTTTCAAATTATCTTTCATAAGACATCTCAACAAATTTCCCAATGATCTATTCACAACTTCCGTTTTCCCATCTGTTTGCGGATGATAGGCGCTACTAAAATTCAACTTCGTTCCAACCATCTTCTACAAACTCAACCAAAAATGGCTTAGAAATCTAGTATCCTGATCTGAAACAATAGATTCAGGTAGCCCATGTAATCGATACACCTCTTTAAAGAATAACTGAGCAACACGGACGGCATCAGCTGTCTTCTTACAAGCGATAAAATGTGCCATTTTGGAAAATCTATCTACCACCGCATATATAGAATCATTTCCCCTTTGAGTTCTAGGCAAACCCAAAACAAAGTCCATGCTGATATCAACCTATGGTCTGGTAGGCACAGATAATGGCATATACAAACCCGCATTCGTCGTTGTCCCTTTGGAAAATTGGCATATATGACATCTTTCCTCAAATCTCTCAACTTCTTTTCTCATTGACGGCCAAAAATATGATTGCGAAATTAACTGCAATGTACGATCTCTTCCCACGTGGCCTTCCTCATGCAACTCCTTCACAATCATCATTCGTAAGCTGCTCTCTGGTATACACAATTGATTTCCTTTGAAAAGAAAACCATCCACCAACACAAACTCATCCATCTTTCCCTCCTTGACTTCATCTTCAAACTTTGCAAAGTAAGGATCATCAACAAATAATTCTGGCAACACATCAAACCCTGTTACTTCAACCTTCATTGTAGTCAACAAATGATTCCTTCGACTTAATGCATCTGCCACTCGATTCGTAATTCCCGATTTATGCTTCACCATAAATGTAAATTGTTGCAAGTATGCGATCCATGAAGCATGCCTGGTTGCAATCTTATCATGTCCCTGCAAATGCTTCAACGCTTCATGATCGGTATATAAAACAAATTCTTTATGAAACAAATAATGTCTCCAATGTTTCACGGCTTGCACGATAGCATAAAATTCTACATCATAAGTATTATATTTCATCTTTGCTCCCGATAACTTCTCACTGAAATATGCAATAGGTCGTCCTTTCTGACTCAACACCCCTCCAATCCCAACTTTAGATGCATCAGTATGTATCTCAAACAACAACTGAAAAATCTGGTAATACTAGAATTGGTGATGTCATCAAAAGCTCCTTGATCCACTCAAAAGCAAATTCTGCTTCCTCTGACCATGAAAATTGCTTCCCCTTCATACAATCAGTAACTGGTGCCATCACGCTACTGAAGTGTTGAATGAATCTTCGGTAGAATGACGCTAAACCATGAAAACTTCTAACTTCTGTTATCGTCCTGGGTTGTGGCCAATTTTTGATTGCTTCAACTTTATTCTGATCCACCTGTATACCTCTTTCTGATATAACATATCCCAAAAATAAAACACTATGTGTCATGAACACGCATTTCTTTGTTGTAGCATAAAATTGTTCCTTTCGCAATATCATCAACACTTCTCTTAGATGTTGCAAGTGTTCTTCTGCGCTTCCACTGTATATCAGTATATCATCAAAATACACCACCACAAACTTCCCAATAAATGGTCTAAAGATTTGATTCATCACCCACATAAATGTACTAGGTGCATTCGAAAGACCAAACGGCATGACCAGCCATTCATATAATCCTTCACATGTCTTGAATGTTGTCTTCCATTCATCCCCTGGTCTTATTCGAATTTGATGATAACCACTCTTCAAATCGATCTTCGAAAAGATAGTAGCTCCACTAAGTTGATCCAACAAATCATCCAATCTGGGCATAGGAAATCTATACCTCACAGTAATCTTGTTCAATGCTCGACTATCGGTACACATCCTCCGCGTCCCAGCCTTCTTCAGTACTAATAATGCTGGTACAGCACAAGGACTTAAACTTTCATGTACACGCCCATGTTCAAGCAACTCTTCTACTTGCCTTCTCAACTCCTCATGTTCCTTTGGACTCATTCTGTAATGTGGTCTATGTGGTAACACAGCTCCTGGAACAAGATCAATTTGATGTTGAATGTCCCTTAACGGTGGTAACCCCGTTGGTAACTCTTCAGGAAATACATCTTCAAATTCTTCCAGCACTGGCTTTACTTCTTCAGTAATTTCCACCACTTCATTACTCTCTCGTCCAATCAACAAAAATACTTCAGGCTCCTCTTCTACTTCCTTAACAAACTCCTTCAATGATAGCAAAGTTTTCAGCTCTTCAATCTCCTCCAATTTGCTTTCTTCTTGTTGTCGCTTCTTGGGAACTAAAGTGATTTTTATGCCTTCGAACATGAAACTATAGTTGTTGGTACGTCCATCATGTTGCACAGCTCTATCATACTGTCATGGTCTCCCCAACAACAAATGGCATACATCCATATCAACCACATCACACCAAATTTCATCTTTGTATTTCTTCCCAATCGAAAAATTAACACAAGCCCTTCGACTAACCTTCACCTCCCCACCTTTCCTCAACCATGCTAACTTGTAAGGTTTCGAACGCTTCTCTGTCTTCAATGCTAACTTCTTTACAGCTTCTGTAGAGATAATGTTGTCACAACTTCTGGCATCAATGACAAACTTGCAAACCCTTCCCAAAATAGTGCACGTTGACTGAAAGATGTTACTCCTCAACCAGCTAGTCTCTTCCTCCTTCTTTAGTGTCAAGCAATTCCTCCTTATCATCAATGTATATCCATCATCTCCCGACAATAACTCTTCCTCCTCAACTGGTAGTGAATTAGAACATTCTGCCTCTACATCCTCATCCTCAACATCAGCAATCATCGCTCGCTTCTTTGGCTTTGGACATTCATTGCTTTTGTGACCAAACTCCTGACAATTGAAGTACTTGACACCACTATTGACCTTGGTCTTAGCAACTTCACTGACAACTGGTTTTGCAACCGCCTTGGAAACATTCGCATTGCTACTAGTCCCTTTCACTTGATTGTTGGAATTTGTAAACACACCACCACCTCTCCTACCTTGCTTCTCCCAAGCTAGAGCTTTTTGATGTGCTTCAGCAACAGATCTGGGATCAAACATATTCACCATATCTTGAATCTGCATTCTCAACCCTCCAACAAACCTGGCTGTCAACTGCTCCTCTGTCTCCATGATGTCATTCCTCGCTATCAATTGATAAAATTCATCAGCATAATCATTAACAGTCTTCGTCACGTGCCTCAGATTCTGCAATCGTTGATACATAAGAGATTGATAATTGTAAGGTAAGAAAGTAGCTTTCATCAATTTCTTCATCTTCTCCCATGACTCAATCTTTGACTTTTCCATCCTCTCCCATGTAAGTTTAGTTTGTTGCCACCATGCCATAGCTCTCCCTTTCAAACGAGTAGCAACCAACTTAACTCTCCGATGCTCGGGAACTTCCTTAAAGTCAAAAATCTCTTCAACATTAGACACCCAATCAAGGAATTCTTCAGCTTGCATACTACCCTTGAATTCTGGAATTTCAGTTTTCATCCCCGATTCCCATCGACGATCATCTTCAACATCCCGATATGCATTTCGTCCTTGGTCTCGATCTTGATAATGACTATTACTTCTATCACTCTCTTCATCATAGTCACGTGTGCTTCGATATCGATCTCGACCATCAACATCTCTTCGATCACGTATGTCTCTCCTACTATGTCTTTCATTATCATGATATGGCTCATACTCAAACTCACATTGAGTTCTTCTTTCTTCATCTCGATACTCATGGTGATCTCTTCTCATCGAAACTGATGATTCTCTTCTACCTTGATCAGATTGTGGCGACACCCTTCTCGCTTCCGCAACCGATGGCGAAACTCTGTTTCCTCCATGGTTCGAGATTGGCGACCTTTTCCTTTGATTTTGATTCATATCCATCATCAATTTCTCCAATCTATTAATACCTTCATCCAACTTCTCATTGAATTTATTACTAATGCGTTGTTCCATTTGTTCAGCATCTTCTCTCTTGTACAAATCTTCAACATTTTAATGTCGGTTAGCTCTTCTCGGCGGCATTATTGATTCTTCAACTCTCGGCTTGAACAAATCTCTTCAAATTGAACTTCAAAATGATGCACGGCTTCAAACTCCTTAGTTCGGCTCAAACACTTCAAACACTTCAACTAGCTCGGCCTAAACTTAATTGGCTCGGCTTGAACTCTTCAATAGGAATTTGATCCAAGACTTGGCTTAGCTATGATTGGCTAAGTCTAGCTCTGATACCAAATGATGCAGCAGCAGAATAATCAAAACGAATATAACGATGAAAGTAGCAATCGGTGAATTGAAGAATACCAAAGGCCCAAATCCGTTGATCCAAAGATACCGGATTCTAGCTATCTCAAACACATTGATCGCGCACGATACCATGTTTAAAGATCTACGATTCTTCGACGTTGATCAAGCGCACTTGATTCCGTGAATCGGCTTCAACAATCGTTGATTCGAGCACACTCGAATTCCCAAGGTGGAAATAGGAGATCACACTCAACTACCAATTTTAAAAGAGGCACAAAGCACTCAAACAAATTTTATTCAAAATCAACTTCCTTTACAAATGATACAACTCGCCTATTTATAGTCTTACAACACAACACTTACATCACAAAAACATGACCGACCTAACATAGGTCGTTAACGACCTAAAAGACGCGACCTAAAAGAACAAACAAATACAATACATCACATTATAGTATTTACGACCTAACAGGCGGCCGACCTACGACCTAAGTACAGAACAGTTAACAAATACAACATAACATCAATACGCGACCTAAGTACAACACACGCGACCTAAGTCAAACAGTATAAGCGGCATAAGGTCGTTAGCTCGCTTGAGCGACCTAAAAAACACAAGGCAGCGACCTAAAGAAATGCTTCTGGAAATCTTTACGCGACCTACCAACAGAGCGACCTAAGACCATCAGCAAAGGAATCTTCTTCACGCGACCTATCTTCACGCGACCTAACTAGGTCGTAGGTCGCTGGCAATGACAGTTTGCTCGTTAGGTCGTACTACGTTAGGTCGCTTGCGAGTTGCTTTTCCCTTCGTTCTTAGCTCGCCATCCCCCAGTTCCAACTGTAAGTCGTTGGGTCGCTCGCGACCTAAAATTTGCGACCTAGCGTTGTAGCGCGCTGCATCAAAATTACTTTAAAATGCTTAAAAACATGTAGTAAAAACAATTGTACCAGAGTAAACTCCCCCCCCCACTTCTTCTTGCTACTCACTAACAAGCTTTTTTCAGACGAAGATCAGAATTTTGTGTTTAATTAGTGATTTCTTAGGATATTTATGTTTTAGAGTTTTAGAGTTTTGAAAAGAATTGGGGAAGATTTATCATTAGAGTTGTTAATGGCAATTAAGTAACTGGATAATCTTAAGTATGTTATAACGTTATTTTTCTTTAAAACAGAAATTGGGTAATATTCAATGTAAGTTTTGGTTTTAATAGCAAGATGCTAAATGAAAAAATCGCTGTTCTCCTTGTAGTGTTATGACCTTGCCTTTCTTTAAAAAAAATTCAAAAAAACAAAAACAAAAACAAAAATATTAAGCCCAACCAATTGGACTACAGTCAATTTAAGTGGAATACATCATGCTTTCATATGAGCCTATTAAAATTTTAAAACAACATATATTAACACTCATTAGTTTCGCTAATCATATTTACAAAAGCTATGTCGGTTAACACATCATGGCTAAAAATATATCACAATACACAGAATTCATAAAATTTATGATTCTAAATTAGTTGTATAGTACACAACACTTAAAATTAGTAATCAAAAATAAGTGTTCATATATTATTTCTGCGATCATCCATTGTTGGTTCATGAACAACCAAAATTACAGTACTTAATTTCATAATTTGTATGTGTGTATGTATATGTATATATATGTAGTGTATGTGTGTGTATGTATGTGTGTCTACATATATACACACATATACATACTGACGCAGCGGATATTACAAAAATGATGTAGATCGTTGAATGTAGCGGTCGATGGATTGATGAATGCTGAATTGCCTGAATTCGTTGATCCGAAGATACCGAACTCTAGCTATCTCGAACTCGTTGATCGCGCACGATACCGGGTTCAAAGATCTTCAATTCTTCAAGCGTTGATCAAGCGCACTTGATTCCGTGAATCGGCTTCTACAATCGTTGAATCGAGCGCACTCGATTAACCGAAAGAGGAGATAGGAGATTACACTCAACTACCAATTTGGGATGAAAGCACAAAGCAATCAAAAGAGAATTTTATTCAATATTCAACAACCTTTACAAATGAAACAACTCGCCTATTTATAGGCTACAACACGCAAAGCAGAAAAAAAATACAACTCCTAAGTCGGCAACCGACTTAACAACGTCTCCGACTTATCATAAGTCGTATACGACTTACAACACAAATACAGAAAACTCCATAAAATATTACAAGTACTTAAGTCGATGACGACTTATCTCCTACGACCTACGACTCGTCATGAGTCGGTTACAACTTACCAGATTACAACACTATACAAGTCCTGCCGACTTACGACTTATCATACCATCCTTGCAACCTAACTTCCATGCTCCAGATTCTGTCTTCGACTTAAGGAATTAACGGTTAAGATTAACTTGGCGTAGGAATCAACAGTCTTCAGGCTTTGGCGACATAAGATGGTACGACTTAACTGGGTCGTAACTCGGTGCCGACTTATCGTCTGACTCGTTAAGTCGTTTACGACCTATTACTTCAACACTTTGGTTTGCCTTCTCTCTGAGTAACTCGGTAGGTCGTCCTGGCAACTTAAGATCTTTGATATCCCGTACCTCTTCACGAGTTAGGTCTTCCACCCTCCTAAGTCGGTCACGACTTAAGTCCCCCATTATGCGCTTATGTCTTCTGCTTCCTTGAGTCGGTCACGACTCATGCCTTGAACTTTGTTAAGTCGGTCACGACTCATTTCCCTCATGTTAAGTCGGTCACGACTTATAGCTTCATTTTCCTTAAGTCGGTTACGACTTAGTACTTGGCCTGCATCATCCTCCCCAGGTTGAAAAAAATTCGTCCTCGAATTTGCACTTTCCTCCCCCTCTATATGCTCATCCCCGTGATATGGTACGAGATGCTTCACATTGAATACGTCGGATGTATACACATCATCTGGCAGCTTCAATTTATAAGCATTTTCATTAATTCGTTTCACGACTTCCACCGGACCAATTTTCCGTGCTTTCAATTTATTGTAAGCGCCTACTGGAAAACGATCTTTCGTTAAAACTGCATAAACCAAATCACCTTCATGAAATTCAACACTTCGTCGTTTCAAATCTACGGACTGTTTATACTTCTTATTTGCTTTCTCTAATCGTTCCTGAACGATTTTATGACAATCCGTCAACCCTTCAACAAAATCAGCAGCTTTCTTAACTGTCTTCTTTGATTGTGGCACTACCGTTAAATCCAACGGTCCCTTCGGTAAGCTTGAATAAACTATCTGGAATGGACTGAACCCAGTACTACGATTCACTGCATGATTATGGGCAAACTCTGCCTGGCATAACTTCACATCCCAACTCTTCAGATTATCTTGAACAAGACACCTCAACAAGTTTCCCAATGATCTGTTGACCACCTCAGTCTGTCCATCCGTTTGTGGATGATAAGCACTACTAAATTTCAGCTTTGTTCCCACCATTTTCCACAAACTCAACCAAAAGTGACTCAGAAATCGAGTATCTCTATCCGACACAATAGATTCTGGCAATCCATGAAGTCGATAGATCTCCTTGAAAAACAATTGACCAACATGAACAGCATCTGCCGTCTTCTTACAAGCAATAAAATGTGCCATCTTTGAAAATCGATCAACCACCACATAAATGGAATCATTACCACGCTGCGTTCTCGGCAATCCCAACACAAAGTCCATACTGATATCCACCCATGGTTTTACCGGCACGGGTAACGGCATATATAAACCCGCATTAGTTGCAGTTCCTTTCGAAACTTGACAAATATGACAACGCTCCACAAACCTCTCTACCTCTTTCCTCATCGATGGCCAAAAGTAGGATTGTGAAATCAACTGTAAGGTACAGTCTCTCCCAACATGTCCTTCTTCGTGTAACTCTTTGATAATCTTCATTCTCAGACTACCCTCCGGTATGCACAATCGACTTCCTTTAAAAAGAAAACCGTCAACCAACATAAACTCATCAGTCTTCCCTTCATTGTTTCCTTCAACAAATTTCTTAAAATAAGAATCTTCTGCAATCTGCTCCGGCAATAATTCAAAACCAGTCACCTCAATTTTCATTGTTGTCAACAAATGACTCCTTCTACTTAAAGCATCAGCCACACGATTTGTCACCCCTGACTTGTGTTTAACAACAAATGTAAATTGTTGCAGATATGCAATCCACGATGCATGTCTCGCTGAAATCTTGTCTTGCCCTTGCAAATGTTTCAATGCTTCATGATCAGTATACAGAACAAACTCCTTCTGAAATAGATAGTGTCTCCAGTGTTTAATAGACTGCACAACAGCATAAAACTCCACATCGTATGTACTGTATCACATCTTCGCTCCTGACAACTTCTCACTGAAATATGCAATAGGACGCCCCTTCTGACTCAACACCCCTCCAATCCCAACCTTGGATGCATCAGTATGTAGTTCAAACACCAACTGAAAATCAGGTAACACTAGAATTGGTGCAGTCGTCAGCAATTCCTTGATCTTCCCAAAAGCACTCCCTGCTTCCTCTGTCCATGCAAACTGTTTACCTTTCATGCAATCTGTAACAGGTGCCATCACACTACTAAAGTGTGGTATAAACCTTCGATAGAATGAAGCCAACCCGTGAAAACTACGAACTTCCGTTATCGTCTTGGGTTGCGGCCAATTTCTGATCGCCTCAACTTTACTTTGGTCAACCTGTATTCCTTTCTCTGAAACAACATACCCCAGAAATAAAACACTGTGCGTCATGAACACGCATTTCTTCGTAGCAGCATAAAATTGTTCTTGTCTCAGTACCATCAGCACTTCTCTAAGATGATTCAGATGTTCCTCTGAACTCCCACTGTAAATCAGAATATCATCAAAATACACCACCACAAATTTCCCAATGAACGGTCTAAAAATCTGATTCATCACCCTCATGAAAGTACTTGGTGCATTTGATAAGCCAAACGGCATGACCAACCACTCGTATAGACCCTCCCTGGTTTTAAAAGCAGTCTTCCACTCATCTCCTGGTCTGATACGAATTTGATGATATCCACTCTTCAAATCAATCTTCGAAAAGATAGTAGCTCCACTTATTTGATCTAACAAGTCATCCAACCTCGGCATTGGAAATCTATATCTCACAGTGATCTTATTCAATGCTCGGCTGTCTGTGCACATCCTCCACGTCCCATCCTTTTTGGGTACCAATAAAGCTGGTACAGCACAAGGACTCAGACTCTCCTGCACACGCCCCTGTTCAAGAAATTCCTCTACCTGCCTTCGCAACTCTTCATGTTCCTTCGGACTCATTTGATAATGGGGTCTGTGTGGCAACACAGCACCTGGAACAAGATCTATCTGATGTTGTATATCTCTTAATGGTGGCAACTCCGTTGGTAACTCTTCTGGAAATACATCGTCAAATTCTTTCAAAACTGGTTTAACTTCTTCTGGAATTTCAACTTCTTCACTGCTCTCACGCCCAATCAACAAGAATACTTCCGGCTCTTCTTCAACTTCCTTAACAAACTCCTTTAAAGTCAATAAAGTTTTCAGCTCTTCAATTTCTTCTGACTTACTTTCTTCTTGTGATCTCTTCTTCGGAACTAAGATAATCTTCGTGCCTTTAAACATAAAACTGTAGCTATTGGTCCGACCGTCGTGTAATAC
Source organism: Allium fistulosum (assembly GCA_030737815.1). Taxonomy (NCBI): domain Eukaryota; kingdom Viridiplantae; phylum Streptophyta; class Magnoliopsida; order Asparagales; family Amaryllidaceae; genus Allium; species Allium fistulosum. The sequence continues at coordinate 411,184,791 of CM060907.1, read as the reverse complement.
TGCTCGATCATATTGCCATGGTCTTCCCAATAATAAGTGGCAAACATCCATCTCTACTACATCACACCATATTTCATCTTTGTATTTCTTCCCAATAGAGAATGGAACACGAACTCGTCTATCCACTTTCACTTCTCCTCCTTTTCTCAACCATGCTAACTTGTATGGACTCGGATGTTTCTCTGTTTTCAATTTCAACTTTGTCACAGCCTCGGTCGAAATAATATTATCACAGCTTCCTGCGTCAATTACAAACTTACACACCTTCCCCAGAATAGTACATGTTGACTGAAAGATATTACTCCTCAACCAACTATCTTCCTCCTGCTTCGGTGTTAAACACGATCTCCTTAGCATTAGATTACAACCTTCATCTCCTGACGCAATATCCTGCTCGTCCTCCTCAACTGGACTAGAACAATCCCCATCAACATCCTCATCTTCAACTTCTACAATCATGGTTCTCTTCTTTGGCTTTGGACACTCACTGCTTTTATGACCCAATTCCTGACAATTGTAACATTTGAAACCATTGTTAACCCTTGTCTTCTCAACCTCCTTTACCACTGGTCTACTGATAGGTTTAGAAACATTAGAACTTCCTCCAACACTCTTCGCTTGATTGTTAGAATTAGTAAACACACCACCTCCTCGTCTCCCTTATTTTTCCCAAGCCAACGCTTTCTGATGTGCTTCCGCTACAGATCTTGGATCGAACATATTAACCATATCCTGAATCTGCATTCTCAATCCCCCAATGAATCTAGATGTCAGCTGCTCTTCTGTTTCCATAATATCATTCCTTGCAATGAGTTGATAGAATTCATCAGCATAGTCATTCACAGTTTTCGTCCCTTGTCTCAAGTTTTGCAAACGTTGATACATCAAAGATTGATAATTGTAAGGTAAGAACGTTGCTTTCATCAATTTCTTCATCTTCTCCCAAGATTCAACTTTTGACTTTCCCATTCGTTCACGTGTAAGCTTGGTCTGCTGCCACCATGCCAAAGCTCTACCCCTCAGCCTCGTAGCAACCAACTTCACTCTACGATGTTCTGGTACTTCTTTGAAGTCAAAAATCTCCTCTACATTAGCCACCCAATCTAGAAACTCCTCCGCTTGCATACCACCCTTGAATTCAGGAATTTCTGTCTTCATCCCCGACTCCCACTTGTGATCATATTCAGAGTAATTTCTTCCTTGACCTCTTCCTTGAACACTACCACCATCATACTCCTCTTCAAAATCAGATGCATAACGATGTCGATTCTGATCACCAACATCTCTACTACCATTGCGCCTTCCACCATCATCCCTTCTATCTACATTCCTCCGTTCACGATCATTCACGTTCCTTCCACGCCCTTGATCATTTTCAACACTTCGGTCTCGATTAGAATGCGGTGAGACTCTACTACCCCCATGGTTAGATTCAGGTGAAACCCTTCTCCGATTTTGATTCATCTCTGTCATAAGCTTCTCTAACCGGCCAATTCCTTCGTTAAGCTTTTCACTAAAATTCTCATTGATTCTTTGCTCCATCTCATCAGCCTCTTCTCTTCGATATAAAGCTTCTACGTTTTGGTGGCGATTAGCTCTTCTTGGCGGCATACTCGAAAACTTCACAAATTCTTCAACACTTCAAATTCAAACACTTCCCGGATTTTGATCCAAAATGAAACGGATCGAAAACTTCCACTTTGTAGCAAATCGCGATGAACACGATGGACAAAGTTTCGGCCTCCAATGCAAATCCGGTCAAACAATCTTCGACAATGATGACTCTTTTTCCTCTCGGCCACGGTTTTACACTTCAAGCACTCGGCTTCTCCTCAAACTTCAAATTCTTCAAAATAATTAGGCTCCAAGTCTCGATCTAGCTATGATTGGCTAGAACAAGCTCTGATACCAAAACTGACGCAGCGGATATTACAAAAATGATGTAGATCGTTGAATGTAGCGGTCGATGGATTGATGAATGCTGAATTGCCCGAATTCGTTGATCCGAAGATACCGAACTCTAGCTATCTCGAACTCGTTGATCGCGCACGATACCGGGTTCAAAGATCTTTAATTCTTCAAGCGTTGATCAAGCGCACTTGATTCCGCGAATCGGCTTCTACAATCGTTGAATCGAGCGCACTCGATTAACCGAAAGAGGAGATAGGAGATTACACTCAACTACCAATTTGGGATGAAAGCACAAAGCAATCAAAAGAGAATTTTATTCAATATTCAACAACCTTTACAAATGAAACAACTCGCCTATTTATAGGCTACAACACGCAAAGCAGAAAAAAAATACAACTCCTAAGTCGGCAACCGACTTAACAACGTCTCCGACTTATCATAAGTCGTATACGACTTACAACACAAATACAGAAAACTCCATAAAATATTACAAGTACTTAAGTCGATATGACTTATCTCCTACGACCTACGACTCGTCATGAGTCGGTTACAACTTACCAGATTACAACACAATACAAGTCCTGCCGACTTACGACTTATCATACCATCCTTGCGACCTAACTTCCATGCTCCAGATTCTGTCTTCGACTTAAGGAATTAACGGTTAAGATTAACTTGGCGTAGGAATCAACAGTCTTCAGGCTTTGGCGACATAAGATGGTACGACTTAACTGGGTCGTAACTCGGTGCCGACTTATCGTCTGACTCGTTAAGTCGTTTACGACCTATTACTTCAACAGTTTGCTTTGCCTTCTCTCTGAGTAACTCGGTAGGTCGTCCTGGCGACTTAAGATCTTTGATATCCCGTACCTCTTCACGAGTTAGGTCTTCCACCCTCCTAAGTCGGTCACGACTTAAGTCCCCCATTATGTTAAGTCGGTCACGACTTACGCTTATGTCTTCTGCTTCCTTGAGTCGGTCACGACTCATGCCTTGAACTTTGTTAAGTCGGTCACGACTCATTTCCCTCATGTTAAGTCGGTCACGACTTATAGCTTCATTTTCCTTAAGTCGGTTACGACTTAGTACTTGGCCTGCATCACATACACACATAGAAGCCCTTGTTTCATAATTTTGACACACAAATTTCAATGAAAAACGAATAGAGGCCACGTAGTTACTAAATCTAGGTAGATCGACATAGAAAGAAAGGACTGAAGACTTTACATATACATACAATTATAATTGTAAGGCTGTGATTGGTTTTAATGCCACCATTCACAAATAGCTAGGTTAAAGTAGTTGCAGCGAACTAATACATATGGGTACATGCATGAGAAACGTACAAAATACGTTTCAATAAAATATTGTACGTAAATGATGCGGCAAAAAGTTAATTTAATGCGTTGGACTTTAGTATTCCTGGTTTCTGACCAATCTTGATTAAAGCAGTCGTTGTTTTGAAACTAAGTACAGATGTTTCTAGGGTAAAAGAATCAAAGAAAGAAAGATAAAAGGTGATAAGTGGCACTATTATGATCACAATATTTCAACCATATTTTCAAGTGATGGTTGGTAAGTATGACTTTCAACAAGTGCCACGTTTTTATTGTTATTGGTTCCATTTTAAATCTTAAATGTTAATGGATGCATACGTTGGGATCATATTATCCAAGCTTTTGGATATTTTAACTACTTGATTCTGCTTGCTTTAAATTCATAATATATATGAAGTGATTCGATTGTCTTTTATATTTGCATGTGTTTAAATGAAGTACCCGTATAATTATGAATTATGTGAACTATTGTTGACACCATTGTTATCATGACCGGACTGGTCCGATCTCAGAAACACTCGAATCATGAAACACTACGGTTTGAAACTCGATTAAAACTCAGTTGTGCACTAGTCGAAGATCGGACATTCAAATTAGTAGTTCAACCCAATGTTTTCATAACCGGACCGAGAATCAAACCGTGATGATTCAGGATTCGAGGTTTTTAGGGTTCGACCGGTCGAACCGTCAAGAAGCGCACATACTCTTTTTTGAAAGTTAATACATTCAGATGCAACATATCAATCTTAAATACACAATAAATCAACATCTTCAATAAAAATATACGATATTAATTTATAATCCCCACATTAACTCTAATATGAAAAATTAAACAAAATTTGTTACACTGGCTGCACTAATTACGAATATAAAACGGACGAAAATTTGAAAACATATTTTGGAACGAAAAAATTGCGCATATGGGAGGGTTCAATCGGGTACAAATGAAGGGTTAAACCGCAAATTCAAAAGTCGAACCAAGGTTTTTGCATGAAGAAGGTTTCATTGAGTTTCCGACCTTTGACCCCCACGATTGCGGTTATTCGCGGTTCAACCGCGCGCAGCTGGGTCGGGTTGTGAAAACTATCGTTCAACCACCAATTGTAACTGATTTAACGACGGTTTTCTTATTTTCTTCTTCCTTTTTTACCATACATCATTCTCATTCTCTCTTTACCATTTCGAAGAAAAAAACATTAAATTTACATTCAAAAAATTAACCACCTTTGTAAGATTTAAACAACAAACTCCACTTCGTTCATTGACAGTGGAAGCACTTTCAAAACCACTATAAGTTTCGTCATGTTCGCGGCTACTAATCTTCTATCATTACTGGTTGCAAAACAACGGTTATGTTGATCCAGCTGTACACAACAGCTATGGCTGTGTATTGTAACAATATATAATTTCGGATCTGCAACTTTTGGTATATACATTGAAGATCCTCTAGGATCCGTTTACTTAGCCTTTTTTTTTAATTATTCTTAGAGCAACTCCTACAGTTCGGAGTGTGGATTTACAATTTTCCACACTCCGAAATGTTGGAGAGCTAATTTCTCCAACAGAATCAGGTCAGGCGCCTGTTCAATAGACGCCTGAGACTCGGGCGCATGTTCAACAGGCGCCTGGCATGGAAAGAGAAATTGTGGCGTTTGTTTTGCTGGCGCCAAGGAACCAGGCGCCTATTCAACAAGCGCCTCAATATGAGGCGCCTGTTTAACAGACGTCTCAATAAATTCGGAATCTCCACACTGTCGTCCTCCATTTCCACACTATACGAATTTCTGAACTTTGTTGGAGTGGCTTCTCGATGCAGATCTCCGATTATGTGATATCTTATCCTCTGTTGGAGTTGCTCTTACGTATAACTTCTCGTTAAAACGGTTGAATCATCAAAATCTTAAAACTTCAGTCGCTATTGTAATTACTATGGTTGAAACTAAGTCATGCAAAACACGTGTAGATGGATATGGATGGCAAGTGAGATGACCTAATTATTCAAGATGCGGCGGTTTGAATTCAGCGAGCTATAATTTCTTGTCAAACAATTACCAGTAAATGATTAAGACATATATAAGATAGGAACTGGAAAATGCGTGTGCGTGTGTATGCCAACGAAAGGTGAAACCAAGTAAAAGGGTAAGTGGAGGTTGGTGCATACCAACTTTTCAGTCTATAGTATTTGAAAGTTGAAACTATCTTTTCTGTCCACGTAGCAAGCTATGGTCCCAACATATACCAACATGACTCTTATGTTCTTCTTCATCCTTGAATATTTAATCCGTAATAATTTCATGTACCAGTATATACACTCCCGTTTGTTCTTTTCAAGTCAATAATATGGTGTTCAGAATCACAAAACGGGTTGCATTTAGTAACACACCCTTCGATGGAGTTAAATGTACTCCGTTTTGTGCTTTTGGCCATCATATAATGGTGTTGGAAAGAACAAACAGAGCTGCACAATTTCATATAACTTAATACTGTAGAACAGCTGACATTCACATATCTGCACTTTGTTTGTCTTGTACCTAATTAGGGTTAGGTATGATCTTGATCGTTATCCATATATATCACTGATGAAACACACTAGCTGAATAACGTATAGCATTTTAGTTTTATACTAAGATATATAACATAGCACTGATGTAGTGAAGGTCCCACTACTTAGTTCTGGCATAAAATTTCCCACCCACTGCTTACTCCTGGGGATCCGGTCTCGTGCTTTGTTGTATGCACCATTAGAACAGATATTCAGAGCAAGAAAAAAGTTACGTATTCTTATTTTTGATTTTGTTACAAGAAAGGTCGTTCAAAAATGAATATGTAAATTTTGGTTGTTGTTATTGAAAAGTAGAAAACGCAAGGCCCCTTGCAATTTTTTGACAGAAAATGCTAGGTAACTTGCACTTTTCTGAATTTTAAGCAAGAGACATTATGTGCAAAGCCCATATTCAAAGTCCTTTGGTTTTACTGTCTTTTGTCCTAATTAAATCTCCATCATCTGGTCTCATTTTAAGCAAGGGACGTTGAATTGTGAAAATTTTGAACCATAAAATTCTATGATTCACTTCGGAATACCACTTAAAGAGACTAAAACAATTTAAAATAAATAAATTTAAACACACTTTGTTGTCAACACAAAAGATTTTAATTCTACAAACTATACGAATAAATTCGGTTTGAATTTATTTATTAACTTGAATAATTGTTTATTTTCATGTAGTAATTCAAATTTTCATTCTTCGGAAAGATATTTCAAATGAAATCATCTAACATTTTAGTATATTACGATTCAAAAATAATCAAATTAAATACAATTTCTTGAATTGGTCGAAGTTTATAATTTTTTTTATTTGTTTAGATTTGAAATCACGATTATTATTTACGGTTATATTAAGAAAGACGAAAAAATGAATGTTGTTTACATTAAAATCTTTTTAAATGTGTGATGAGTGTATAAAGCTAGGAGATGGGAGAAATATTTTACAAAATACTACTGATCGAGAAAAGTTATGCGTCAAATAAGAAGAAAAGTGAGTGTGGACATTAGCATCCATGTAAAAGTATAGAGTAGAGGAACTTTTTTCTTACTTTTTGTTACTCCTAAAATCCACCTTTCGACTTAGTTGAAACCAATTTGAGCAGAGGTCAAAGAATAACAAGAGAAAAAGGTTTCAGTTAAATCTTTCGAAAGAGTAGAAGGGATATTATCGCTAAAGTTTGAAAGCTTCAGAACCTTTCGAAGGTGTCAAAAGGTTTCTACAATCAAGGTCCGGTAGGTTCATACCTTTCGAAGGAGTCGAAAGCATCCTTCCGCCTTCAGTAACTACCTTTCGACTAGGTGAATCCATATGCATGAAAACCTTTCGAATGAGTTAAAGCAATACCTTTCGAAGGCAATGAAGAACAAATCTTTGTATATGCGCTAACCATTTCGAAATCAAGGGTTTCGTCTTCATTCAAATCACTCGAAAGTAAGTATTGACCTAAACAACCCCTTCGAAAGCTATAATAAGCCTTTCGAACCAGTCAAAGCATTTGTGATCCAGGAGGATTCCGTATCAAGTCACAAACAAGAGTTCAGAAGCAGCCATCATTGTCGAAACCAACGACACCTCAATACCATCGAAACCACCAAACAAAGCCTATCGACAGAGTCGAAAGCTCTTACAAGGCACAATGCAAAGAAGAGAAGCGCAGCCGTTCCTTTCGAAAAAGGCGGAAGCATACTTGAGTTATTCGGCAGCCACCTTTCGACCAAGTCGAAAGCTTTAGGGTCGAAAGGTGCTGACCTGCATCTATAAATAAGACACAAGGGGTCATGTTTAGGGGATTCGATTTTAGCCGTTCTAAACTTGTATTTTCTTCGTCAAAAGTGTTGTAAACCCGAATTACCAAATTGATTTGGGAATTTTGAGAAATAAAGTCTTCTTTAGCTTGTGAAAGAGAAGTCTCAAATATTTCAGATTACTTTATTGTTTTTAAAGCTTTTGTCAGGTTTAATCTTGTGTTTCAGGTGTCGCCTACATCAAAAGGTCACTACCGACACAGTCGAAACCTTACAGATTTAAATAACTTCAGTTACATACTTCAAGCTACCTTCCTCTGAGTTTCTACTTTCAACAAGGTTGAAACCAAGCCTCAATCTACTAAAACCTTTGATTAATATAAGGTGCCAAAAGGTCAAGCTTTCGACAAGGTCGAAACCAAGTTCCAAATCATTCCAATTTGGGATTCTCAATCCAAACCTGGGATATACAAGCCTATAGCTTTCGTTGAGGCCGAAACCCCAACTCTGATTCCTGGTTCAAGTTTTGAACACCAAAACAGGCTTGCTTTGGACAGGGTTGAAACCTCTGTCTCAAATTCGTGGATAAAGTCCTAGCCACTCAACAACTAAAGCCTTCGACAAAGTCGAAACCAACAACAGAAAATCTTATCCAGGGTATCTCAACTGTTTCGAAAGTTGGGCTTACGAAGGTAAAACCAATCTATCTCAACAGAATCGAAAGGTTGATAAAGGAGAAGCCAACCCTTTCGTCTGAGTCGAAAGGTAGTCTGAACAACTTTGTACTTCAGCAATCTACTCGAAAAGAGAATTCAAGGAAGACATACCCATTACATGCATTTCCATCTACCTAAGGGATAAACCTTATTCATAATTCAACTTTGGGGTGTTGACAAGATTTCCTGTTAACACTTTTTTTGCTAAATTTTGAGTTTGGCATGCTTATTCGTACCTAGCTTCCTGTATCCCCAAATAGGGAAACATTTATTATTAAATTTCATTATTGATGCACAACAAAAGATTGTTTGAATTTCAAAACCTATATTTTCAATGTCATTAAGCACCTTTACATGGAACATAGGGAAAATGTCAAAAAATTATAGAGATCGAGCTAGGCATCAGAAACTATCGACATCTTTAACATGCCCTGTATATAATGGTCAACAAATATAATGGTGTAGTAATAGTGCCAAAAATTTCCAGTGTGTTACTTTCCTACATCGAATAAAATTTATTGGAATTTTCTAACATTCTTCCAACGACTTTATAAATTTTCGATATAAAAATAAAATGTCGGAATGATGTCAGAAATTTAGGAATACACCTCGACGCCATGTAATAACCCTACTTTCTACACCGTATAAATAATAAATTTAATTAAAAATAAGATTTTTTGAATTGGAGATTTAAAAAGTTATATTTTGATAATTAATTATGGTTAATTAAATTCCATTTAATAAAAGATTTTTTTAAATAAATTAAATTATACTAATGAGCTCAATTTGAATAATGTATTGAAATTGAATAAAATTGCCTAATTATAGAAATGCAATTTGTAGAATGAAATGTTAATCAAAATTATATTGGATGGAAATTTATTTATAAATAAATACAAGAAGTATTTAAAATAAAGAGAAAAGAAAATTTATTATATTAATATTGGCCCAAATGAATTGTCCCAAGCCCACTTCTACTTCTTCCTTTCTCTCTTTTTTTGGAAATTTCCATTGCCATTTCTGTTTTGCAAGCCGAACCCTATCGAATTAGCCTCAATCCCTAATTGCAGAATCGAATGCAAATAGAAAAAAAACAGGCGATCGAGCATCGTTTAATCTGAGGTGCTCGACATTTCAATTGGGGAGCCGCGACGTGAGGACGACCTGGAGCTGGGAGGTGCGTGTCGATTGAGGGGACGTCGCGACCTGGTGCTTGTGGCTAGCGAGCGAACGCAGAATTCAGATGGTTGTCGAACATGAATTTAGAGCATGCGATCGTGATGAAAGGGAGAAAGGAAGATTTAGAAGATGCGAGCATGCGATCATGATGTGATCATGCGAACGTGAATTTAGAGCATGCGATAATTGAAAATGTGACCGAAAATCATTTTCCAAATTTTTGACTTTTCATCTTTTAAAAGTTGTCAGAAATGTTGTTTACATTTTAGTAAATATATACACATACATATAACGATAACATAAGTATGGTTAATAATATAGTGTGGTAAAGTATTTTTACTTGAGTAAATATAAAAGAAGATGTGACATTTTTTTAATTTTAAAAATAAAAATAAACAAATGTAATGTCACATTATCACATAACGTCAAAGTACAAGGTAGGGATTTATATGTTGGATAAAAGAGGGGGGTTTGTGGTCCTTGCTTGTGGAAGGGGAAAAATGTGAGGTGGCGATGATGTGGCACATTTTGAATGGAGGGTATGTACTTAAAGGTCATTTAAGTAATTTATTTAATCCATTTTGCATAAAAATAATTTCCTAATTTTTCTCCCTCATTTTTCATTTCGTTCTATATTTTCAAAAACTTCTCCTTCTTTTTCAAACTCTAAAAACTTTTTAATGGCTTCCGTAGTTTTCAAAGTTTAAAAATCCTTTTCTTTTTCCACTTTTAAATTCTTAAAAACTTATTTGAGCACAATTCCTTCCCCTCCTACACCTGCTTCTTTCCAAATACTAGCCCAAACTCCCTCTAAAAAGCACGGTCGAACTCATACAACCCATGGTCGAACCCACATGTCTCCTTTAGTCTTCCAAAATCAAATTTTTACCAAAGTAGAATCTAAGATCTAAGTCTGATACAAGCTATGGTGGTAGTTTTGTTTATTCCCGTAAGCTTTTGGTGAGTAAAGCTCACATTTTTAAACAAGTTTAAAACTTTATGTTTTTGCTAATAATTGTGTTAATCTTGGTTGAAATTATATTGTGTTTTGTGTTGTGTATATGTGAGATTATACATATTATTTGGTTGTGAACTTAGAAATATAGTTTGAATGTTAAGGGATGATGGAAAGTAGTGATTTATACTTTGTTTATAATGTTATGGCATGTGATAAATATATGAGCTTATGTTATAAATGTGTATGCTAAAGAAAGTTAGCACTTGAACTTGTAGATGTCTGACATCGAGATCCCTTGGTTTAAACTTGGTAACTTATTTTATTTTTCTAATTTTTTTTTACAAGTTTTCAAACTTTACTTTTTAGTTTTTCAAAAAATTTATACTAATTTTATAAAGAGTTTAAAAGTAAAAAGGTAGGGTTTTTAAGGGGCATTTGATATATAAAACTAGTTTTGAAGTTAAGGTATCCATAGCAACAGTCGCTATGGATGTAATTTGTAAAAACGAACACTTTTTGAAAACTAAAACTATTTTCACTCTTATTATTTTTGAAAAGTATTTTCCAACATATTTTAAGTATTAAAAGGTAATTATTAATTATTGATTATTAATTAAGGGTTTTAATTATTATTTAATTAATTTATTCATTGAGGAATTAATGATTATTTAAATTAATTAATTAAGTAAATGTAATTAATGCTTAATTATTAATTAAGTAAGATAATTATAATTAGTTAATTAAGTAAGGGTTAATTAATTATTAAGTAAGAAAAAGTTAATTATTTAATTAATTATTATTTAAGTAAGGTTTAATTATTAATCAACTGCTAATTAAGCAAGGTTTAATTATTAATTAATTATTAATCAGGCAGGGTTAGTTATTAATTAATTATTAACTAAGTTAAGTTTTAATTAAGATTTAATTATTTCTAAATAAAGGTTCTATTTTAAATTATTTTATAAACAAGGATCGATTTGTTTAAAAAGTAGCTTTCTTTTTCAAAGGATGGTATAAATATAAGGGATTCTCTTTGTCTGTGTCATTAAATAACCAAACCAAATTAAATGGACTATTGATGACATCTATTTAGCAGAATAAATTGTCATTCTGTAATAATTTAAATTGAATAGATTATTGATGATCTTTTTAGCAGAATAAATCTATGTTCTGCTATTATATTAATTTGGACATTTATTCATATGCCAGTTAATTAATATTGGAAAAAAGTGACCGTAGGAAATGCGGATTACAGATCTTAAGAAAGAATTAATACTAGAGGGGTGGTAAATAGTGTTTAATTAATTTTATGAATCTTTTTGAAATATTTTCAAATTAAACCCAAACAGAAGCAATTCACAAACACAGAGACAATCACAGAATCAGACACAGATGCAAATAGTAAATAAAGGCAGTAAAGGAAAGAACACAACAGAAATTTATGCTAGTTCAGAGTTACCCTACATCCAGTCCTACATAATTTCTTGTGCAGATTTCTTTTCAAATATAATGTCGATATTACAACCTCGATTTCAAGGCCACGAGATACACCCTCCAATCTCTGAGTCCAGGGTGTGACGACCCGGATTTTCGGACCAGTTAAAATTGCCAAAAATCCGTCCATTCAAAAAATACTAATGGAAACTACCAACTTAATACACAATATTTGATGAATATTCAACACTATTAATACCATAACGGGATATATTATCATAATTCAATTATCTAACCAACTATCAAATCATCCATATTAACAATCAAATAAACATTCATATGTCATAAGGATATAAATATGATTGTTTTAACATAACCAAAATATAAATTCAAAAGCGATGAGAATTTCTCATTTAATTAACTATGGTTAATTACTAATCATTTCTCTTATCATTTGTCAAACTAAGTTATCGTCCAATAAATCATCCAACATATACTAAACTTTTCATGTAATTAACTTGAAATATTTTTAGAAATTAGTAACTTTAAAATGTGAGTAATCACCTTTAACCAAACCGATTAACTTCCTACCAACATTCTTACTAACAACACTTCACTAACTACTTCAACCAATCAACTTCTACTCCATTTCTTTTGCTTTATGTTATCGACCTCTTCTTCCAAACTCCCGAAAATCCGGTAGAGCTTCCGCAGCACCTAGAATTTGCTCCAAGCTCCTTGGAATGAAATCGGCGGCACTTCCTTCTCTTTTTTTTGCTCTAGAGCTTCACAAACTTGCTCCACCTTCTTGATAGTTGTTCGACGATGGATTTTCTATCGAGTTAGAAAACTGTCGAATGAATTTAGAAATAAAAATAACCGCAAGCGCACGACGTACACTTGTAGTACGTGGCGAATACGGGTCGATCCGCAGGGAATTGATGATTTTAAAAATCTATTCAATCAAATTAAACCAAAGTCGAGTGATTGTTAACTAACTAAAAGAAAGTAAAAACAAGCTAAAAGAATATAGATAAAAATATGAGAGTGTTAAGACAATTTAGGGGCAACTTACACTCTCTAGATCACATAAATCAACAAAATGAAGTTATGATCTCTCTTTTCTTTGTCATTAGTTAGCTTAGTTGATGTGCTTATCATAAGTATGGCTCATTTGTGCTATTAATTAGCTCAACATAAGCCATCAAAATATAACACAACCTTTAAACCACTTTTAATTTTTATGAAAATGACAACAAAGTTGAAAATGAAAATCTATTTTAAGCATGGCTTATTAACTATTGTTTAGAAATATAGGCCATCAAATTTTGATTTAAACATTCACTTCTTTGTCATAGTCATATATAGATGAAGAGGCAATTTGTGATTCATATGACTAAGCATGGCCTATTTGTTTTGAACAACATAAGCTATCAAACTCAATAATAAGCACAAAATTACATAAACATCATTTCCCATGAAGCACAAAACGAGAGCATAACATTTATCAAAATGTTGAAGCTATATAATTAGAGAGCTTCATTACCCCTAAATTGAAGGGGTTTAGCTTCTCATATTTGTTATCATATCAACAAATATAGCTTGCAACATAGAACAAACAAAGAGGAAAAGAGAGCTAAATGAAAGAAAAAAAACTAATCTACTTGCATAAAAGAAAATCTACACTACTAGCATGAAATGAAATGAATATGTAAGTAAAAGGAAACAATAATTAACTTTGCATAAAAAGAAAAGAAGAATACATAAAATAAAAATGGCTAAGTAGCCATGAACAGAGAAAGAGAGCTTTCTTTTTATTTCCTAAGAGAAGAGACTAAGAGAAGAGAGCCTAAAAGAGAGGCTAAGAGGAACTAAGAAGAGGGTTACATGAAACGTAAGGGGTCTTTATACATGTGTTAAACCCTAATTCATATTTTTGGGTTATGCCCAAAATACCCTTGAGAAAGTGTGGAGGCCAAGTAATCATTAGCTTTTACGAATCATCCTTTAAGTGTACATAAAGCCATTAGTTCCATAAGCATGTGCATTAGCCTCTAATTTGTACATTAAGGTAGGTGGGGTCCTCCATTATCATGCCTTTAAATTATTTCCATCTTCATTTTTTATCTTCACTCTTGTGCATGCATACATCTTCATGAAACCACTTGTATATGAAGCCAAATTCCTATAAAATAATATAGAAATTTCCAATTAAATTTTCTCAAATTAATATATGCACAAAATTGACCATTTTGCCCTTGGATGAAGATGAATATGTGACGATTTGAAAATAATATGAATTTTGGTTTAAACAAGTTAAAATACCCGATATGATCATTTATTTAATTTAAATAGATTAAATATGGTGGTAAAAATATACACATTTACGTGCACATCAAATATCGAGTTAGAAAACTGTCGAACGAATTTAGAAATAAAAATAACCGCAAGCGCACGGCGTACACTTATAGTACGTGGCGAATACGGGTCGATCCGCCGGGAATTGATGATTTTAAAAATCTATTCAATCAAATTAAACCAAAGTCGAGTGATTGTTAACTAACTAAAAGAAAGTAAAAACAAGCTAAAAGAAAATAGATAAAAATATGAGAGTGTGAAGACAATTTTGGGCTTCCACTCTCTAGATCACATAAATCAACAAAACGAAGTTATGGTCTCTCTTTTCTTTGTCATTAGTTAGCTTAATTGATGTGCTTATCATAAGTATGGCTCATTTGTGCTATTAATTAGCTCAACATAAGCCATCAAAATATAACACAACCTTTAAACCACTTTTAATTTTCATGAAAATGACAACAAAGTTGAAAATGAAAATCTATTTTAAGCATGGCCTATTAACTATTGTTTAGAAATATAGGCCATCAACTGGTATATATAGGAGAATATTTGAATTTTAAAATAATGGCCTATTAATTTTCATGAAATATAAGAGAATATTTGAGTGGAGAAGAAGGGGTGAAGAAATGAAGAAAAACTAACTTAAAATTCATTGAAAACAACTGGTATATATAGAAGAATAACGGTCATGTCCATTCGTGAAAGGTTATGACGAATAGACACTTCTTTTGAAAATTTGAATTTTAAAATCTACGGCTACCATGTCGATATGGGGGGTATAGGCATGTCGACATCCCCTAGTATTTTTTGAAAATTGAATTCTTTTTTAAAGAGATTTTCTTTCTAAAGTTTGTCGAAACAATCTTAGAACTTTGTAAACTATTTTGAATATACTTTATGATTATAAAAACCTTTGGAAAGTGATCTTACGAAATATAAAGGTAATAAAAACTAAATATATAAAAATTTTGAGATTAAAGCTAAAACATTAAAACTAGTAGATAGTTTAAAAACAAGAAATGATTTTGAAACTAATATGATTAAAAATAGTTTTTGAGTTAAGGCTAAAATACTTAAACCGAGAGAGAGATATTTTTTTTAATGATAGTTTTGAAAAAATCTAAAAAATAAGTCATTTTGAAAATTTCGTCGATTCCATTCCACTAGAGAAGGTCGTGGGTTCCATCCCACTATTAAAGCGAGAAGGTGGATTCCATTCCACAATTAAAATCCGAATAAAGATTTTAGTGCTATTATGAAGTTTTAACATAAATCTAGACTCTATTACTTATCTTGATACCTTGAACTCTTGAACTCTTGATGACCTTGATGCTCATGAGTCTTCAGTCTTAATTTCTACAATCTTGAATTCGTCAGTCTTAAATCTCTATATTGTACAATCTTCATTCTCAGTACCTGCATATATATATCCTACATATACGTATATCTAGACAAAGTTATTAGTATTCATATTTTATAACAAGTCCTAAGGTTGTTGTCATCAAAACCATCATCTCAAGAACTAACAAAGATGTGTAACCATTGATGGTTAATTGTAGATTTGATTTACATATATGTTGCTCATGTAATTACTAGTTTTGTGACATGAAAAATGAAATTGAATTAATGGTAACTTGATTTAGTACCATTGTGGTTGTTAAGCCTCTTTCTGAATTTGTAAAGTTATGCATTTAAATAACTTCAATTATATAATAATTTGTGGTTAAGTGTTTATAAATGATGTTTAAATGTAAGTTATTTAATTATTTTAATAAAGATGTTTAAAGTTATTTAATTATATTATTAATTTGTTAGTTAATTGATTTAGTTTTGTTTTAATTAATTAATTATTTAATTAATGTGTGTTTAAAGTTAATTACTTATCTTATTAGTGTTGTTTTAAAGTTAGTTAATTATTTATTTATGATATTTAAAAGTAATTATTTAATTGAATAAAGATATTTATAAATGATAAATTTTTTTATAAATGGACTTTATTTAGTAAAAAGGATTTATTTAAGGGGATTTACAAATGATATTTTGAAAGGGAGACTTTAAGCGATATTTGGTAAAGGAGTCATATAAATCATTTTTAGAGATTTCTAAAAGAAGTCATATAAATTAATTTGGAGATTTATAAAAGGATTTGAAGTATCAAATGGGCTTATAAAAAGAGAATTTTTAAAAAGGAATGAGATTTGATTTTGATAATTAATCCATCTTAATTATGGTGGTATGGAAACATTTTTCCATACTTAACACCGAAGGATAGTGGTTTGGTTTATAGTAAGAAATATTTTAAATAGTATTGATTTTGGCCCATTTAAATATGGTTTTCGAAAAGAGAAAATCTCCCTCAAGTTTTGTTAAGGTACTTATACCGCTGAGATAAGTATATGGGTATTTTCTAAGTAGTAAAAATATAATGGTTTGTAACATACTTATACCGCTGAGATAAGTATATGAATGTTTTCCCAAGTATTGAAAGGAGTATAAAGAGTTTGTGAATATATCTTTTGTGAAGGTATTTTGAATCAAAAACTGAAAGAGATTTTAATAATTGGAAGATTTATTTATAGAGGCTTAGTGGATCCCATATGGAATTAAATCTATTTTTGATTGTTTGTTTATTTGATAGTTAAGTAAGCAGCTATCAAAAGCTTGGCCGAAATATAACTTTGAAATATCTAAGAGACACAAGGGTTATATGGCACAGTCTTCTTCGATGATGCTGCAATGTGCATATAAATCTCGTTATGTTCTCCTAAGACAAATGATAAGAAAATCTGTCCACTTAAATGGTTACGAGGTGATCTCCGCTCTTATGTATTGTCTGATTATTTTCAAAAGAACTGGAGTTGGGTTTACCGGAAACTATCGAATGTTGGTTCGAACAGACCAGGATCGGATAAGTATGAATTATCCAGAAACCACTTCGAACCAACTCAAGAGTCATATTGAAGAAATCATGAAGATGATGGGACCGATGATGGAGCTCTTTGAAGTGCAAGGGCTACTTGTAACTAATCATGAGAGTGATTCCAAAATGGATGTAGTAGAAGTAATGCTTTCAGTTTGTTCATATCCTAACAACTTGTATGGATGAATGCTGGCACTACATTTTTGCATGGAGGGCAGCGTTGGCATTCCAAGTGGGATTTTCTAAGAGAGTAAAAAGTTTATCATGACCTTACAAGCCTCATAACCCGATAATGACTAAAACATGGGGTATGCTTCAGAGCTATGTGGTTCGCTACCATTAGAAGTAGTCATTCCATGATCTAGAATTGATATTTATGGATTTGGTATTCGCACGAAAGTGAAGCTATGGTTTGTGCATATTGTTTTGGAGCCTTGGTCCTGGGGAATGATGTAATCCGGCCTGTCATGTTAAGGGGCAGTTGGTTCTAATTCGCATGGGGTCCATGTGAGGCCCTCGGTTTATTTTTCTAGAGGTGTACTATGGCAAGCGAATCCCCAGTAGCCTTATCACTGATGGAAATCCAATCTCCAATACATGCCTTACGGACTTAGTTGTACCCAACTGTTGGAATGTGAGATGCAAGCATTTTGGTTATTTTATATATTTATTTTCAACCCCTAGACAATAATATAATATCACTGGATTTTCTAGTAATTTTTTTTGGTTATTGTAAGGTAAAAACCCATCTGTGTTTATGTGCGGCGTGGTCTTATGAAATACCTTTATTTTGAAAGGTTTTATAAAACATTAAGAATCCATTTGGTTGTGTTTCTTACGCTGGTCTTATTAGACTGATCCAAGCATATTTTTCTTATAATGCTCGGGTCAGCCCGAGCATATTTTCTAGATTTAGCTAGACACTTTGGAGCTTCAGGGTGAGCTGGATCCCCCAAGGTGTATTCACGTATTTTATCTTTCACTGTTTTTCTCTTGTTGTATTTATCAAAAATTGTAAGGACAAGGTTTTATAACTTTTCAAGGTGTGATGATAGGATAATTGTACTCTGATTGATGTATGTATATAAAAGTTTTATTTTGCAAAGTTCATTGATATGTTATAGATTGCTCGTCATGTTATGAGATTCTATTCTGTCGTTTTCTTTTCTTTCACCGCAATGATCTATCTTTCTGGCACTTGGATGTTCGACAAGTGAATACTGTGGATGTATTAGTGTCGACTTCTGAGAATCGAAAAGGTGGGTTGTTATAGTGCATCTTTGCATTGGTGAATAGGAATGGAGTGTGTCTTTGTGCCACATCGATCCCTTTGAGGAATTACACAGTTTATTTGAGGACGGAGTCATAACCCTTCATGGGATATCTGTGAGAAGGATGAAGGAAAGTTGGTCACTTAGGTGAAGAAAGCTTGAGTGTGGTAATACCATTGGATGAAAACTTAAGTCTAAAGAGGCATTTTTAGCGGATGCGTATGAGCATTCGATGAAGAAGTATTCATCTTTACAGTAACTTCTCTTGTTGTTTAGCCCTTTTACAACTTCGCATCTTTTGGAGGACTCGAGAATTAGGAGCAAAGGTGGTCGGATCTCTTCATGAAATAGAATGGAAAAGAAATCCCAATGAATGTTGGCGACCTCCCAATGTGCATCCTAAAGATTATGTAGATGGAGTTTAGAGTAGCGTAGACATTTGGATGCATTAGAGATAGAGCAATACAAACATTTGCAAGGTATATCTCAAGAAGTTGTTGAATGGAGGGATGGCCCGCATAAGCACATATATCATATATAAGTAGTGTAGCCTTCCTGGTATTCCTGAGCTCTTAAGTTGGGGAATGGAAGAAGCACTTCATTTCAAGAACCCCATTCTTTTCGTAGATCCTTCGTTGCTCTACAGTACTCAACTTAGATGTTGGAGAATCTGGAGGCTTGTCTAGAATCGCTATAGTGGTTGACTGGCTTGTAAAGCGACAGGGTCTTAGGATTACTTGTAAAGAATGATTTGAAGTTATTGTTGTTTGGAGATTGAAAGCTAGCCTTAATGGGAGTTGAAGAAGTAGCCAAGGTTGAAGATGAGCCTGCTTCAAGAGGAACAAATTGGGAAGTGGAAGGGCTAGCACTAGTAAAAGGACGAGGAGTGTAACAACCCGCAATTTTAACGATCGAATATTTAAATGATTAATTTCAATATTTAATCGTTAAGCGATGAAACACCTCTTATACTCTATTTTTTCAAGTGGTCGAACTAGGACTTGAGACCACTTTCGTTGAGTCCGGATCAATATTGCGAACTTAAATGAGTATAAGCACTGATATATTTCAACCGATGGATTTTTAGCTAGTAGTCTGCATTCGATTCGTAAATTGATCCAAAAGGCTAACTTTTGTATACGATGGAATTAGGTCCTGAAACCGTTTCCATTGAGTCCGGAATGGCATCCAGGGTTTGATTGAGTATAAGGTTTGATATGTTTGGAGTTAGGAATTTTCGAAAATTAATAGTGCCATGTGGAGAGGATTTGGGCTTAGCCCATTAGTTAGCTGTTAACCTGCCTTTTGGCAAGGCCAGGTTTAACACAATGGATTTTGTAATCATCAAGATAGGATGCCCGAAGAGGTGATTATTTGGGTTGGAGGTTGGTTATATTTAAAGCTATGCACGATAGTCGGATGGATTCGGATGGATGGCACTCAAAAAATGGCTAAGTATGGAACTAACACTTCCCTAGGGTACTAGTACATATCCCTGGTTTTTTCCTCATACTGGTTGAGATCGATATAGAACGACAAGGAAGGACCCATGAGGCTACATTTCAAATTTCAAGTCATTTGGAGTCTGTATGCTCAAGTTATTGGCAAATTATTTCACCAATAAAAAGGAATCAGTATAAGAGGGATCGGTATAAAAGGGATCGGCTAAACTCAATTTTGCAGTGATGATCGGTCAATAACTCAAAATATACACATGCTGCCAATATGAAACTTAGATTACAAGCTTATTACAACATGTGGAACATCCCCTAGGGATCTCATTCCAAATGGAGGAAGTTGGAGGGATCGGCATAATTCTCTTTGGAGGGATTGGTAGAAATCAGAATTCAAGCAACACTACTTCATGGAAAATACGATGCCTCATAAACCATACGTCGAAATTGCACGAAATTTGGGGAGCAAGTAGCTAACATCATGGGGCACCCATCATATTGATTGCGGCCTAATTGGACACACTAAAAGAGATCGGTACTAATCCCTATTGTGGACCCCGATGGGCCTTGAAATTTTTTGGTGGCCACGTCTTGGTCTCCCGAACCTTCTGCCAAAATTTCATTCTGATCCGTGCACGTCTTCCCCTATAAATATAGTAGGCATGGCGTCAGAAAAGGGATCTTCGGCATTTTCTTTCTATTTCTCTTTATCTTCAACCTAGGCTACACTCTGCCAATTTTATTCTTGGATTTCGGATGGTAACTGTAAACAAACTACAGTATGATAAAATGGATTTTTTTGGAGTGGATGTAGGCTGGAGTTAGCCGAACCACTATAAATCTTGTCTCTTTTTATTTGCTTTCATTTTTAGTTTGTTTGTTCTTCATATCACATTCTCTACATTAGATACTATCTGAGATCTGTGACTAGATATTGGTGCTTTCATAAAATTGGATGTTGGTGGCCATTTTTGACGCCAACATTTTGGTGCTTTCACTAAGAAAGCTAGCACCCGCGAATTTTGAATTTGGATTCAGAGTGTGAAAAAGATCTGGAGCGTGGATCTAGAAAGCAATGGCTAGGCAATCAACAAGGAAACAAGTAGCGGATAGGAACCATCATGAAGGGAGTCATGACTCATGAGGCTTCCTCTGGAGCTGGAGCAAATCAAACTATCTATCTTCACCACCAGTGATGAAATGGAAATGATGATGGATGTTATGCGGTAATGGATGCTAAATAGATAGGGGGAGATGGTGCAGAATCTACTCTGACATATTGGACAGGCTGGAGCCATAGGAACCACTGGAGCTATGGATCAAGGAGTTAAGGCGGCAAGATTCATTGGAAATCGAAACTAGAAGCATGGAGATGGCGCTATTGGACAAACGAGTGGAACAGAGCAACCAGGGGCAATACCCGGCCATCCTAGAGGGATTGGCACCGATCCCTTCAGAGGGATCGGCACCGATCCCCAAAGGCATGGGGCATTCCCCTGGGTCTGGTCAATCGTGATGCTGGAGGACCATTAGTCAATCCCACGGAGCTTGGTGTGAATCGAAATTTGGATGCTCGTCCAGAGGAATACGTTTCAAAATCCCCTCACGGACTCGGGGGGCAAGATGGAAATGATGATTGGAAACCACTTATGGATGCTGTAATAGCTGGAAATTGCAATCTAGGACTTGGAGCGGAAATTAGCTAGCTTGATATAGAATGGAGCAACCGAGGACAAACCTCGGCCAATGAAAATGGATCGGCACTACTCCCCATGGAACTGGGGCATGGATTCAGATGGATTTGTATGGAAATGGATAGCGGTGATGGAACAGGAGTAGCCATCATCTACCACAAATTGGAGCAAGCTCGGCTTAAGGGCTCAGGTCGTCATCTCTTGATCGGGATGACATGAACTAAATAACTAATAATCAACTCTACAGCAAAACTGCTATGTCACCTCCACATGTACGGGTTCGAGGACGATACCTAGGCATGCTCTGAGATGGCGATAAACCACCATAATTAATGAATCTCAAAACACTTGGATCCACAGTAATGCGATGAACAAAACAGGTCGACGGGTATGGATTATGCCTGGAAAGGGGTAGGCCGCTTTGCCTGAACTCGATGGATCGACCTACTCAGGTCATTGGGTATGGACTACACTAGGCAAGGATCCTAAGAGATCAAGGTCATCAGGTATGGATTATGCCTGGCAAGGGGTAGGTTACTTTGCCTAAACACGATGGATCGACCTACTCAGGTCGTCGAGTATGGATTATGAACGACAAGGATCCGGAAAGATCAAGGTCGTCGGGTATGGATTATGCTTGGCAAGGGATAGGTCACTTCGCCTGAACGTGATGGATCGACCTACTCAGGTTGTTGAGTATGGACTATGCTTAGCAAGGAACAAGAGAGGTCATGGATTTATTGATTTAGCTATTGGATACGGATTCGGATGTGGACTTAGTTATTGGATATGGATGGACATGGATTCGGCTTGGAAATAGATTGGATTTTGGATTAGATATCGATAGATTATGGATTCTGAACTATGGATTTTGGATTTACAACTATTCAACACATATCTTCCTATCGTAAGATGTGTTTTGGGGGGCAAAATGTTAATCCACCTTTTGGCAAGGCCGAATTTAACACAAAGGATTTTGTAATCATCAAGACAGGACGTCCGAAGAGATGATTATTTAGATTGGAGGTCGGTTATATTTAAATCTATGCACGATAGTCGAATGGATTCGGATGGATGGTACTCAAAAAATGGCTAAGTATGGAACTAACACTACCCTAAGGATCTGTACCTATCTCTGTTTTTTGCCTCAAACTGTTTGAGATCCATATAGAATGACAAGGAAGGCCCCATTAGGCTACATTTCAAATTTTAAGTCAGTTGGAGTCCGTATGCTCAAGTAATTGGCAAATTACAACACCTATAAAAATGGATCAGTATAGGAGGGATCGATATAGGAGGGATCGGTATAAAAGGGATCAGCTAAACTCAATTTTGTAGCGATGATCAGTTAATAACAAAAAATCTACACATGTATCAACATGAAACTTAGAGTACAAGCTTATTACAACATGTAGAACACCCCTGGGGATCTCATTCCAAATGGAGGAAGTTGGAGGGATCAGCATAACTCCCTTTAGAGGGATTGGAAGAAATCAGAATTCAAGCAATACTACTTCATTGAAAATGTGATATATCACAAACCTATGTCGGAATTGCACGAAATTTGAAGAGCAAGTAGCTAACATCATGAGCACCCCTCATAGCGATCACAGTCATTTGGACACACTAAAAGGGATCGGTACCGATCCCTATTATGGGCCCTGATGGGCCTGGAAATTTTTGTGTCGCCTCGTCTTGGTCTCATGAATCTTCTGCTGAAATTTCAGTCTGATCCGTGGACATCTTTCCCTATAAATACAGCGGGCATGGCGTTAGAAAAGGGATCTTCGACATCTTTTTCCTATTTCTCTTCATATTCAACCTAGGCTACACTTTGCCAATTTTATTCTTGAATTTTGGATTGTAACTGTAAACAAACTACGGTATAATAAAAAGGATCATTCTAGAGTGGATGTATGTCGGAGTTAGCTGAACCTCTATAAATATTGTCTCTTTTTACTTACTTTCATTTTTAATTTGTTTGTTCTTCATATTACATTCTCTATATTCGATACTATCTGAGATCTGTGACTGGATAGTGGGGCTTCCATAAAATTGAGTGTTGGTGGCCATTTTTGACGCCAACATTGCCTATAAGTGGCTAAACACCTTCCCTCTTTCATTTCATACTTCATTCACGTTCACTCTTATCCTCTCCTCTAATGGCTTCTCTAATTACTCCTTAATCATCTCCTTAATCCTTAAATCCTAAACCCATTATATAAATTTCCTAAAATCAAATAAAAATCACCAAAATTCCTCTCTTTCGATTCTCTACCAAACCCACGAAGAAATTGGCTTGGATCGGAGTATTGGTGTGCATTTCAAAATTTAAAGTAAGCGGGATTTTGGTTTTTGTGATTTGGAGCTTGGTTTGGAGAAGAAGAGGTGAGTGGGATGATTCCCCTTGTCAATTTATGTGTTATACTTCATATTTTCGTTTATTGCTTAATATTGAATTATATGAAGTTGTTTGGAGAATGATTGAGTTGATTTATACTTGTATTAATGTTATAAACATGTTTCCCTTAGTTAATTAGTTGTTTAAGACCCTAATTACTATATTTTGTAAAGTTAGCAAGCCCTAGAATTGATTTGGGGTTAAATTGGGTAATTGTTGTGGTGTTATGGTTTGATTTAGGATTAATTAAGTAGTGTAATGATGTGCACGTCATTAGAAAATATAATTAATCCATTTGAATTGATTTGAAGAATGTTAGTAAGCTAATTTAAGCAGTTTGTGAACTCTACACTTACTATTAAAGTGAATAGAGACTAATGAAGCTTAATTAGTATTTATAAAATGGTTTAACGATTTTATAAATGAAGAATATATTTTATAAAATAGATATAATATTTTATAAAGTAGTAAAATGATGAATACTTGATTTTCAATAAGGAAAAATAAGTATTTTAAAGGGCTAAATCAATTTACAAGCAAGTATTGTATTTTATAAAGTGGTTTATGAACAATTATGATATTTTGTAAAATAGTATGAGATTTTGTAAAATGACATAAGGAGATGTTTCACTTTTAGTTGAAAGGGATTTATTAAATAAAAGTATGTTTTTATTTAAGTAATAATTTAATTACTTATTCGAATATACATGTACGTATATGCGCATGAGCGGGTATACGTATGCATGCATTGGAGCTAAGCGATAATGAAAACAAAGATTATATTGTAGTTAGAATTGTTGTGTAATTGTTTGTTTGTATAGATACACAATTGTTTGATTATATAGAAGTGTTATTGACTACAAGTTCATTACGGGCATTTCACATAGCCATAGCGACCACCATGTGCACTAAGTCGCGTGAGAGTATACCGGATCGAGTAAATGCCCCAATGAAGTCCGAAATGTGATTTGTATTTTATTGTGCGTTGGTGTGAACGTGTGTGCATAGGCATGCACAAATGAGTGCATCGACACATTTATGAGCTACACACAAGGCAAGAAGGCCGGGAATGACATTTTGGCATGTTAGAGGAGGCTGGGTCACTACAATTGGCTATTGAACTCTACCCGTACAAAGAGTTAGCTTCTGGTATCGAAGGCGTTTAAGGAAAAGCACCCATTTCAAATTATGTAAATTCATGATTTGAGGTCTCTAGATTGAAGAGGATTTCTCCACATCGCAATGGAAGAAACGGAAAGTCATTTGGAGCTACGGATAAAAAGTTATGAATGTTTGAAGTTCGGGAAGGTGCAAAAAACAGCCCAGGTACAGGCACAGTCGACTAGTGGGACACATTCAATCGACTAAATTGGGTCCATTTCAAAACAAAGTGGCAACGGGGGTTCGATCGACTGGTCCTAGTCGACTGGTATTTCTTTTCAGTCGACTTACCTGCTGTTGATCGCCGGTTCGACTAAAACTTCAAAACGCGATAACTTCCGCATACGAAGTCAGATTGAGGTAAGGTTTGGACTATTATTCACCATTTATTGAGGGATACAATTTGGGATATTTGGTAGGTTTTGGAGTACTTTTATTTCAGGGCCCAAGTGGGACCCAACCTGGCACGTATTCCAAAACCGTAGATTTTTGGTAGACCGGGAGTGTATACCGGGGGAGTATATGACATTGTGGTCATGAGTTCGATTTTGAATGCGGTTTGAGTTAGTATGGGATTTTGTTAGAGTTGTCCGGTAGGTTTTAAGTCATTGTGACTGGTGCCATGTGTGGCGATCCTATACGATTTGCGATGATAGCGGGCTAGGACATAGAGTTCCCTAGTAGCGAGTCATCCACGATTTTGATGATAGTGGGCTGGGACATAGAGTTCCCCGGTAGCGAGTTACCTGGGTTTCTATATGATAGTGGGCCAAGACTTAAAGTTCCTAAGTAGCGAGTCATATATGATTTGTGATGATACTAAGGCATGGAGTTTCTCAGTAGCGAATCATCTACGATTTCGATATGATAGCGGGCTGGGACATAGAGCTCCCTAATAGCGAGTCATCTCCATTTTGGTCTTAGCAGTAGCGACCATACGCGTTATGGCGTACCTATTTGGTTTTAGCCGAGGGACTATACGCGTTGGGGCGTGTCTTATGGATCTTAGCAATAGTAATCGTTGCTTTGGGATCATGGTATATTGGTACTATATTATTAGTAGATTTTGGGCTAGTGTAGTGCAATGAGATATTATGCTAACTTGTTGTTACAGGAGAAGAGCAGATTATAGTATGATCCCCTACTTTTGAGATGGATTTACTGTACTTGTTTATAAGCAGTCCACATTTTCCCTGAGCCACGTTTGTGGAGAGGGCCGGCTGTGATTTTGTTATTCTTGTCTATATGTATATGGTTTTAATATAAAGTATTTCGAGATAGTTCCCCTCACACCAGGCTTTATGTTTGACCCGCATTTTGTCTTTGTCTTCTTATGTAATGACAACTTTCGGGTACTCGATTGAGTAGTTCGGGAGTCAAGTGCTTTTGGGGATACGCTGGCAGAGTGCACAGTTGGAGCATTTTGGAGTCATGGCATCAATGTTTTGAAATATATATACTTGTTATTTTATTGTACATGACAGACCTATTATTTATATATAAGACTGTTGTATCAGATATTTATTTAGAATTCCGTGCTTTTAGAGTTGATGTATTCTGACTATTCTATACTGGTATTTATTTGTCAGTTGCTTTCACTAGTGCAGTCTCTTATATATATTGTTATTCTATTTCTGTTCTTGTATATTCAGTGTATTATATGTTGTCATTCCGTTGTGAGATCTTATTGATGTCCAGCTTTAGTGTTATGTTCTAATTTTACCCTAACAATCTATCTTTTCTAGTATTTGAAAGTAAGACTATGTTGTAAGTTACCAACTTTTAGGTATTACAATGGGCGGGTCAGTACGAGGAGATTATCTACGATCGGTCATCTTCTAATAAAAGCCTGAGAACGAGCATTGTTAGGTATGATTAATTTCAGTACTGCTTTAAAGGAAACTGATGTAGCCAATATAGCGGATCCAACGGATGTCAACATATACTGGTCGATTGGATCTTATGCATCAATAAAGATAGTGCAATACGTCAATTTATGTAGTGTGTATCATGTGTCCCTAGTAGGATAAACGAAGGCACTCTGTGTACATAGCTTGCTTATGTTGGCAAACAAGCTACAACACACGGCGGAACTATGTGTCAGATTTTACCTATTATTGTAGAGTCAACAATATTGAAACGTTTGTCCAAATTGATGTGGAGAATTTATTAGCAGGGCCTTAAGAATGTGTTGTTCGATTTCAAATGTTATCAAGTTGAAAATCCCGAAGAGTCGACACTTGAATTCATTTTATGCTGGAGAGTATTCGATGAGATGATATTGTAGGATCGTCTCGAAAAAATCAAGACGTCCACTCATTATCGAAAAGAGGACTTTAATTAATCTTGTAACCATCTCCATCATCCCCACCTAGTGGAAAGTTAACCAAGAAACATGGAATCCAAAGGTTAAGGCAGGAAAGGAAAGTGGGGATAGTGGCGATGACATGAATCGACGAAGATGATGGCCAGTTGAATGGCGGTGGTGTCGATGAGATGAACATTGACGGCAATCTAGGCCTATGGCAACGATGGTGCTAATATAAGGGTAGTGACCCAACTTTGAGTCAAGATCTAAAAAAGAACGTCAAGGAATGAACAAATGCGGTTGGAGACGGTCAAAGTTCAGGAAGGCACTTGTGTCAATAGTGGTCGGTGTAGAGTTATAAGGCCATGGTTTGGTTCAGGCGGTAGCATAAAAAAAGCTTGGTGATGAAAAAAGATTGAAGGAATATCGGTTGAGAATGTCGTGGAGGCCAAGAATAGATACGTTGGAAAGTGTATACGAAGTGAAAAAAAATTCTCAATGTTGACTATATACAACTCTTAGAAAACAGTTCGTTATTGATCATAATCGGGCACCGAATGATTTGGATAGTAAATTTTTGTATTTTTCTGAAAAAAATAGGAGAGAAAAATAGATGGAATCTACTAGGCCATTGATTAGAGTAGCTTTCAGGAGTTCTCAACAACGATAGAAGACTTCGGATAGAAGACTTCAACTTTTATGTCTACAAAAAGATGTGATTCAAAAACTGCATGAAGCATTGTGGCGGTATTCTCAGAGTAGAAGCATTGTTTCATGATAACGGTTCATGTGATGATAACATCTTTGAAGATTGGATTCGGTCGCTTGTCTTTATCCAAAGCATGTTTTATTATAACATACTTAGAGGATCAAGTGTTATCTCGCATTTGAATAATTCGACATCTCAATGAACCTGGACTTCAAAAAAATGTAGGAATGGATCAAGAAGCTTAAGAGATGTGAAAATCAAAGGAGGAGAGAAACCTCGAAAATCTGATCACATATTGAGGAATGAAAACCATTTGTTACCAAACGGTTCAAGCCATTGGCATTAAATGGCCCAAATTCAATTGGGAACCACTTTAGACTGTTACCGATGTCATTAGAAACTCTAAAGAAAAAGGGCAAGTTTTCGATAGGTCGGTACCAATCACTAGTTGATGGAAAAAAATTTCAATGAAGATCTAAAGCTTGGTGTTAGACAATAATTTAGGCCTAACTTATATGCTTAGTCAATAAAGATGATGTTACTTAAGCAAGAGGCTAGACTTTGGGCAAGCATGCGAGTCATTATATCATCTAGTGGTTAAATATGCAAATATGTAATTATACAAGTACTTAGTTGCGAAGTCCTAATTTGGATTTGACCTAGGCGGCCATTAGAGTCCCAAAGTAAAGTTCTTTATTTGAGGATGAAAATGAGAAAGAAGTCCAATTCGGAATTCGCCTCTTCTTAGTAGGGGTACATGCCTATTTGTAGAGAAATTGGATCCTTAGATCTTTAAGACATGGCATCAATCAAATTTAAATGGTAGAGATTTTGCTGACGTGGCACACTCTCTAGGAGACATGTTGCATAGCTTACCTTTTCTTCCTTTGAGATGACCTGACTTAATCTGACCAACCAAAAGTGGCCACATGGTGGATCGAACATTTTTTTTAAGACCTACGATAGCATTGGTTTTCAGGCACTCAATAGGACTATCATAGTCAAGCGATAGCATGCACAATCTTGTCACTCATTACTTTATATTCCATCATTCAATAGCTTTACTCTTTGGTGTGTGATAGCTCTTCTCATCCTAACACTCGATAGCTTTGTATGTATTAACTTACATTATGACACCGATAGCTTTTCTTACCTTGGCATTCGATTACTTCTTTCTTCATCGTGCTTCACTTTTTCTCCTTGACTGTGTGATAGCTTTTATTCCTTTAACACTCGATAGTATCACTATTTATAGATAATAACTTGCTATTTCTTCATATTAGATAGCTTCTCCACTATAACTTGCGATAACTTTTCCATTTAGCATGTGATAGCCCTATATGTCTTAGTACTCGATATTCCTTTAATGCAGGTTTATATTTTGGTATGCCGTAACCTTTCTCCTTGTCCCTCATTAGCTTCATGTTCTAGACTCTCGATAGTTGGGTATCTTGTTATGTGATTTCTCTATACTTTGACACTAAATAATTTTATTTCTTGTTATGCGATAACTTTTATTCATTTTCGATAGATAGCCGTGTTGATCTTCAACACTCGACAGCCTGTTTTTCTTTGCCACTCGTTATCCTCATTCGATATATTTATTCATTTGATGGTACAACTTCTCAACATTCAATAAGTTATAAAACTCGATAGCCCTTGACATTTGTTTGTACTACTTCTTGACACTTGATAGCACATACCTACTCAATTTATTTTGAACATTTTTAAGGGAGTAACAATTGCACCCCATAGGAAGTTTGCTTATGTCTTAGCTTAAGTGAACTTCTGCTTTAAGCCTTATGCTTTTTCTTGAATGTTGACCTTCTCTTTCTTCATTCTGATTAGTCTTGTTTCATTGGTGGATAATGGTTCAGCCAATCGCCCAACTAGATAATCTTTCTTTTAAAATGTAATCATCCTTCCATGGATGGTAATTTTGACCAAGTGTAAGGGTAGGGCCAATGGTTTCATTTTCCATCACTCATTAGGTGGTTGTTTCTGATGGTTCTATCGATCATCATTCTTTTCATTGACCTTTGGCTAGACTTAAAAGCGGAACCAAAGGCTTAAATTGACCATACTCCTTAGATGGGTGCTTTAGCCAGACGTAGAAGTAGGACCAAAGGTTCTAATTGACCATCACTCCTTAAATGAGTGTATTGGCTAGGCACAGAAGTAGGACCAAAGGCTTACATTGACCATCACACTTTGGATGGTTGCTTTGGCCAGATGTAGATGCAGGACCAAAGACTTAATTGAACATCACTCTTTACTTATGTCTTAGCTTAAGTGAACTTCTACTTTAAGCCTTATGCTTTTTCTTGAATATTGACCTTCTCTTTCTTCATTCTAATTGGTCTTGTTTTGTTGGTGGATAATGATTCAGCAAATCGCTCAACTGGATAATCTTTCTTTTAAAATGTAATCATCCTTCCATGGATGGTAATTTTGGCCAAGTGTAAGGGTAGGGCCAATGGTTTCATTATCCATCACTCATTAGGTGGTTGTTTTTGATGGTTGTATTGATCATCATTCTTTTTATGGGTCTTTGGCTAGACTTGAAAGCGGAACCAAAGGCTTAAATTGACCATACTCCTTAGATGGGTGCTTTAGCCAGACGTAGAAGTAGGACCAAAGGTTTTAATTGGCTATCACTCCTTAAATGGGTGTATTGGCTAGGCAGAGAAGTAGGATCAAAGGCTTACATTGACCATCACTCTTTGGATGGTTGCTTTGGCCAGATGTAGATGCAGGACCAAATACTTAATTGAACATCACTCTTTGGATGGGTGTTTTGTCTAGTAATAGTAGGAGGACCAAAGGTTTAATTAACGATCACTCTTTGGATAGGTGTTTTGGTGAAGATCAAGGGCTTAATTGACCATCGTTCCTTGTATGGTTTCTTTGATCAGGCATAGAAGCGGGACTAAAGGGTTAATTGACTGCCACTTCTTGGATGGGTGTTTCGATCAAGCATAGAAGTGGGACCATAGGCTTGAATTGACCATCGCTCTTTGGATAGGTGCTTTGACTAGGTGTAGATGTCGGACCAATGACTTAAATTTACCATCACTCTTTGGATGGTTTCTTTTGCCAGGCGTTGAAGCAAGGCTAAAGGCTTAATTTTATCTACTATAGGACATGAGATGTGTGTTTGGTCTATGAATCTCCTTTACCTCATCAGGTTAGAAAATAAGTCAAGCATAATACATCTCAATTCAGAGGCGGTATATTTGGACATATCCTTGATCATTATTTTTCTCAATATTTATCCAAAGGTGTAAAGTAAGATCTTAATTTCTCAGCAACCCAAGTTCCTGCTATTATGTTTCCGTATGGTTTACTCAGTCTCTAGCTTCCTATATTTTGTAAATAATAAAAGGTCCTTCCCAATTTGGACTCGATGGTCTGTTTATCGAATTTATTGTATATTCCATTACTCTTCTATGTGCCAAATAACCCTTTTGAAAAGCTCATTTCTTTACCTTTGAATTTTAACATTCGGTAATTCTTCTTTAATATTCTATAGTTCTTAATGCTGCTTGATTCCATAGCTCATTAATCAAGTCCCAGGATTCCTTTTTTATGTCTTGATTTGGTTCATGGGCGCACACAATTCTTCGATGTAATGGGACTTCTACTTCAATAGGTAATGTTTCCTCAATTCCATATGTTAATGAATATGGAGTATGTTCTGTACCAATTTTCGAAGAAGTTCAATATGACCATAGAACAAGCTGGAGCTCTTTTATCCAATTTCCTTTTGCCTTGTTTAATCACTTTTTCAAGATGTTATCAATGGTTTTATTTACAGCTTCTACCACTCTATTAGCTTTCGGATGGGTAACTAAAGAATTTTTTATTATTCCACTCTTTTCATAGAAGCGAGTGAATTTTTTGCTTTCAAACCGGGTCCCATTAACAAAAGTTATCTTGTTTGAAAGCCCAAAGAGACTGGCTATAGTCTCGATTACAAACTTTAAGACTTTTCCTGTAGTTATGTTGGATAAAGGTTCGACTTCAACCCATTTTGAAAAGTAATCAACTGCCACTACAGCAAATTTTGCGCATCCTTTTGGGACAGTTAAAGTTCCTATCAAATAGATTCTGTGAACATCAAATGGCCATGGGCTTGTGATTGTGGTTAACTCAGTCAGAGGTAGGAGTGGGATTCTTGAGAATCACTAGCATTTGTCGCACCTTTTGACATAGTTTAAAGTGGTCTTATTCATTCAAGACCAATCGTATCCTTGTATCATTACTTCCTTATACAATTCTACGTCATTGGAATGGTCACCGCAAAATCTTCATACGCTTCTTTCAAAATTCTCATCCTTTTTTGAAGTTAAGCATCGTAAATA
This sequence comes from Allium fistulosum, assembly GCA_030737815.1. Lineage (NCBI taxonomy): Eukaryota > Viridiplantae > Streptophyta > Magnoliopsida > Asparagales > Amaryllidaceae > Allium > Allium fistulosum. The sequence goes on along the minus strand of CM060907.1, from coordinate 411,152,325 downwards.
AGGAAATTGAATAACCTTTCTTGTTGAATATTCCATCAATCATTGTATAAGAAGGCACTTGGTGTCATAATTTCTTCATCTCATTCTTATCCTTTTAGAGTATCCGTTTTTGCAAATATTCGAATATTGATGTCATCCAATTACTATCGTATTGGTCCCTACAGTTGTGTTCAGGTACTTCTTCATGGGTTATCTTATAACCATTTTTCATTTTTCTCCAAGGGATGTTTCATGATTATCGCGACATTTGAAACATTCTTTGTTACCCTTCAATTTTTAAGTTGGTGATGGGTTAATACCAATGCTTCACATTTTGACTCATTTTTGTCAAACTTAATGATTGGGCATTGTTGGAATCCAATGTGAATAATCTTTGCTTTTGGGCTCAACATGAACTGGCTAGATTTGCTAACAAATTTACTTATGTGTTTCTCTCTCTTGGTATTCGATGGATTGAAAATTTTTCAAACTAAACTATCTTTTGGTGTATCCTCTTTACATATTGAGATAACCGTGCATCTTTCGTTTGGTAAGTCTTGTTCAATTGGTTTAACGTTGATTATGAGTCGCTAAACACTTCAATTCTAGTAATTTTCTGCCATTGGGATACGGTTAATCCAGCTATCACTGATTCATATTAGCCACAGTATTAGTTTTGAAGAATCCAAATTTCATTTCTTAATGTAATCGATGTCCATCAAGTATAATTATAACATATTCGGCTCTAGATATTTTTTCATTTAATGCACCATCCACAAATAATTGCCATTTTGGTTCATACTTTTTTTCCTTTTCAAAATATTTTTCGATAAACCCTGTAAAGTCTATTGCGAAATTAGCTATTGCTTGCCTTTTTGTTGCTACACGAGGCAAATAATCTATGTCATATTGGCTTAATTTCATTTTCCAATTTATTAGTCTTTCAAACGTTTCTGGTTTACTAAAAATTTGCTTGAGTGGATAGCTAGTTAGGACTTTAATTGTATGTGCTTGAAAGTAAGGCCTCAATATTCAAGCTAATAATAACAAACGATAAGCAAACTTTTCTATAACTGGGCATCTTATTTCCGCATCGTTTAGCCTTTTACATATATAATGTACTAGCAGTTGCACCTCATTTTATTCCCTTATCAAGACTAAACTAATTGCATGTCCAGCACTACTAAATATAAGAACAAATCTCCACCTTCAACCAGATTGGAAAGTATTGGCAGTTTGACCAAATGATCCTTTTGCTCTTGAAATGCATTTGGCCATTCATTAATGTGTTCAAAAGACATCTTTTCCCTTATCACATCAAAAAATGGAATAAACTTGTAAGTGGCTTTTGATATGAAACGATTGGGTGCCACCATTCGACCATTCAAACTCATTACATCCTTACTTGTCTTTGGATCAACCATATCTCATATGCTCTTATTTGCCTAGGGTTTGCCTCTATTCCCCGTGCACTTACTATGTACTCCTAAATTGGATTCCAAAAGAACACTTCTGTGGATATAATTTCATCTTGAACTTTGGTAATACTTCAAACATTTGGTTTAGATCTTTTATTTAGTCTATCACTTCTTTGGATTTTGCTATCATGTCATCTACGTACATCTCCATATTTCTCCCTTTTTGGTCTTTGAAAATTATATTTACCAGTCGCTGGTATGTGGCCCTCAGATTCTTTAATCCAAAAGGCATAGCCTTATAGCAGTAAGTTTTTAATCGGCTACAAAACTCATATGCTTCTCATCAGGCTTAAACATGGGGATTTGATTGTACTCTAAATATGCATCCTTAAACAATAGCAATTTATGCCCACTTGCCGCATCCACTAATCAATCAATTCTTGGAAAATGATAGCAATCCCTTGGACATGTTTTATTTAGATCTGTGTAATTAACACAAGTTTTCCATTTTCCATTAAAAAAATTAACAAGCATAGGATTTGCCAACCATTTTCGATAAAATACTTCTCTACTAAACCTATTTTCTAACAACCTTTTTACCTCCTCTTGCAACAAATCTGTTCGAGTTTTATCAAATTACCTCTTCCTTTTCCTTATTGGGTGAAGTTTGTAGGTATATTAAGCATGTGACTCATCATGCGAGATAGATTCCAACTATGTCTACATGAGTCTAGGAAAAACGACATTATTTGCATGTAGAAATTTAGTAAGCTCTTCTTTAAACCTTATCCAATTCTCTTCCCACATTTTTTATTTTGCGGGATCACGTAGTACTATCTTTATCTCTTCAACTTTATTTTATTCTCACTATCTTTGCAGTCTATTTCTATAATAATTTCATCTAAGGGTTCTCCTGTATTTTCCTCTTGTTTCGATTTATTTATTTCATCTTGTTTCAATTTCTTTACTAAGAGTTTGACCTCTTTATCTATGCTCTTCATTTTTCAATTTGTGCCCTTAACCTTATTGCCTTATGTGTCAGTTCTAGCTCACTAATATTTAAGGGCTTGCAATTTTTTGTTTCATTAGATTTTGACATGGTACCATAATAGAAACTATTCTCTTTATTGCATTTTTAGGGTTAAGAAGTACATTTCCTTAGAACTAAATTGTTCTCCAAGCAAGGTTTCTCATTTGGCCTTGAAGATATTTCATAGAAAAATGCTTCAGTGAAACAAAAAGCATCCATTCCATTTAACGCAAGCCTCCCAAAGAAAGCACTATAATAAGACGGTTGGTTCATTAACATAAATAGTGTTTCAAAAGTCATTAAGCAAGGTGGTATTCCCATTTTAACGTACAACTTTATTTACCCAATTAGACAAGAGTCTTCTTTATTTAATATGTAAATTGGTTTAAAGCTGGGTTCAAGTTTTCCATAGTAATATCCATTTGATCGAATGCATGTCTAAAGAGGACGTTTATTGTGCTTTCGATATCCACCAACATATTGGATGCCAAAGACAGTCCAACTTGGGCAATTATCATTATTGGATCGATATGAGGATGCTTTACCACCCTTAACTCTTTTGGACTAATCACTAAATCTGGGATATGGATAATGTTTTATTGGCCTTCCTGACATTTTCTCTTTAATTGAGTGGATTCCTTTTTTGGCTTCATAAATATACTTTTTCCTTGAACATTTTCTCGTCCTCGTTATGTGAGGCCTATCATGAATCATAATGATATGATTAACTGGTGGCGGAAACTCCTATGGGGGTTTATTGTCTAGGAAATTTGTATTGTTTGTCAGTGGTCCTGTTATTAGAGTGAGGGGATTTTTGATTCTCTTTAGAAAAATTGCTTGAGAGCCCCTCTTCTTATCTTGTTCTGAGGTGAGAATCTAGACCTCTCCCCTTCTCCTCCCCTTTTCAAAGACTTTCTTTTCTCATGAAAAATCATATCCAGGGAGATGAATTTGTCAGCCTGGAAGTGGAGCCCTGGAAGTTTTACACCTACGGAGGTAGAGTTCTTTTCAAAAAGGGTATTCGCTATCAATCCAAATTTCACCACCATTAATTTTTCTTTATCACTCATATTTTCTGCCCTAGTAGCTTCAACATTGAATCTCTTAAGATAATCTCTCAATAGCTCCCAAGATTTCTGCTTTATGTTACAAAACACTTGCATATATAGTTAGTTCTTCAAAGGTGCAGAACTGAGCAGCGAATTCATATGCAAATTTATCCCACAAATCGATTGTCTTTCCACTGTAATGTTCAAGCTGCACCAAAAAATGTTATGAGAAAAAGTCTACATCATACCACTCTAGGAGCATCAAAATGTCCATTTGACTTTCAAAAGCTAGCAAATGATCGTTTGAATTAGTTGATCCGTCGTATCATATTGAAGGAATTTTTATATATGAAGGAAATGCAATGGTCATGATCTCTTCGATGAATGAAGCTCCCCTGAAATTATTGGTAACTCTAGGGTTCATTGGTTTCTTTCCTTTTAATCCAAATGTTCTTCAACATTTTGCTAGCTAAATCCTTTAGATATGATTCATCATCCTTATAGTCATTTTGTTCCGGTTTATATTCCTTTTGAGAAGTTGAACTTGCATACTGTACTAACAAAGGTTTTGGTTCCTTGGCTATTTTGTGGGTTGGTCAATTATTAGCCGTAACTTTCCTTCCCTCATTTGGACCGTGCTTGGTGAAATTCTTGTCAACTATGTGGCTCCAACTTCGTATTTCTTCTGGGTTCCAAAGTGTTTTTCCCAATATTCTTACTTCTCAAGGTTTAAGCATTAACATTTCTTTAGGGTAATTTAGCTTCCTCCCATCATCACCTTTTTTTCTTTGGGATGTTGTCAACGATTTTTGAGTGTTGTGCATCTCAATTACCTCATGCATAGTTTGGAGTTTTTTCTGCTTGACCCTTATGTTAGCTTCTTCATTTGCTGTTATTGCTAGCGCTAATGCCTGCCTTGTTTCAATGTTTCCGACAATGAGTTGAGGTGTTACATTTTTCTTAAGACTAGTATGATGTAAGGCCTCTTGCACTTGGACCTTAACTTTCTTTTCCACTCTTCCCATTTTGCACAAGGGTATTATGGTAAATTGCTTCCTTGAGTTTGGCTCTTAGTGAAAGCAACACAAATGTTTGACCAAAATTTTAGCCAAAATTATATGCTTAGTAAACAAAGATAATGGTGCTTGAGCAAGAGGTTGGACTCTTGGGTAATTATGCAAGTTGTTATATCTTTAAGTGGTCAAATATGCAAATAGGTAATGATGCAAGTACTTAGTCATAGAGTCTCAATTTGGATTTGACTTGGGTGACCATTAGAGTCCCAAAGTCAAGTTCTTTATTTAAAAATAAAAATGAGGAGGAAGTACAATTAAAATTTTACTCCTTTTTTGTAAGGGGTACATGCCTAAACGATCCCTAGATCTTTGATATATGGCATTAAACAGATTTAAATAGTTGAGATTTTGCTGACATGGTACACTATCGAGATGAATTGCAACATAACTTAACTTTGCTTCCTTTGAGATAACATGGCACAATCGGACCAACCAAAAGTTGCAACATGGTCAATTGAATATTTTATGTTTGGTTTTTAGACGTGTGATGGCAGCAGTTTTTAGGCACTAAATAGCATTATCACAGTCATGTAATAGCATGAAAATTCTTGTCATTTGATAGCTTTATATTCCATCATTTGATTGGTTTGATTTGTGGCATGTGAAAGCTCTTCTCATCCAAGTCCACGATAGCTTTGTATTTTGGTATGTAGTAACTCGTATCGTGACACCCGCTAGCTTTTCCTACCTTGGCATTCGATAACTTCTTTCTTCATCGTGCTTAAGCTTTTTCTCCTTGCTTCTTTGTGATAGCTTTTATTCTTTTAATAGTTAATAGTGTCATTGTTGATATGTTATTGCTTGGTACTTGATAGCTTCTCCATTATAACATTAAATAGCTTTGCCTTTTAGCATTTGATAACCCTTCATGACATAGTACTTGATAGCTCCTTTAATGCTCGATAGGTTTATATTTAGGTACGTGGTAACCTTGCCCCTTATCCCTCGAGAGCTTCATGTGTCTTGACTCTCGATATCCTGGTACCTTGTCATGTGATTGCTCTATAATTTGACACTTAATAACATTATTTTTTTGTATGCGATAGCTTTTATGCTTCCTCAGTCAATAGCTTTGTTGACCTTCAAAATTCGATAGCTTCACGTGATATCTTATTTATCTTTAACACCCGTTGGCTTTACATGGTAGATTTCATCATTTGATGGTAAACTTCTCAACATTCAATAGGTCTTGACACTCGATTGCCCTTTTCATTTGTTCGTAAAACTTCTTGATGCTTTATAGCACATTTCCGTTCAATTTCTTTTGAACAATTTTGGGGTGAAATATTTTGGAACCTAATAAAGATGATAGACGATTGAAGAAGTGAACAAACAAAACCGTTCGGCACCAAACAAAATCGAATGGTACCAATGATTATTATATTAAGGTATTTCGATTTTGGAAAATTCTTCTTAGCTGAAAAATTGAATTTCGATTGATATGTCGACTATGGATAAATATAAGACTTTGAACAACAAAGAAAGGACTTCTGACCTCTATTCAGATTTTTGCACTCAATTGCCGCCATCTTCAAAATCAACATTTTCTTTGATCTAAAATTGTTGTAAATATATTTTATTGCAAGAATCATCTAGAATAATATTGACAGTCGACATAGGCTTATGATTCAAGCTGAAACACTTTCAAAACACTTTGTATTCATTCTTTTTTTTTATTCATACAGTTGTAATTTTCGTATTCGATAGATTGGAAGTGTTTACCCACATTTTGAGCAAACAATATATGTATGTATATATATACGTAATAGAAACAACTTAATGTCTAAAATAATATAATTTTAGCAGTTAAAATTTATTTTCGATATGTAAATCATAAGATAAAATAATTATACCTAATTACATCCTTCCCTTCGTTACATCTTGGTTTGCGTATCGTCTCCTAGATTACTTGTATTGCCACCTGACATTGCTAGAATCGAACGCAAAAATTGATAACTTTATTTGATATTTGATTGGATGAAAAGGATCTTCTTAAGAGTATGCTAGAAGATGGTGGCCAGAAGAGAGGTGGCAAAAATATAAAATGATTGAGTTTAGTTTAGTATCTACAGAGAGGAAAGATAGAAAATATCAGCAAACTTTTACTCCGCCTCCTTTACCATTTCAAATTCAGATCTAAACCCAATAAAAAGCTTCCCTTACCTTCTTTTGACCGACCATACTTGATCATATATAGACCAAAAAATCTCTAGGCCCAATTAATTGCTGATAATATGTATGTATGTATGTATGTATGTGTTGATACATGCACATATATAAGTGTTATATATACATCCAAATAAACACTAATAATAACTAAAAAAAATTTAATAACTACCTCACTTACTAGTAATCCCTAAACATCAAATACATTAATAATTAATGTTCTAAAGTATTGGATAATTCAACTAATTTGTAACACTTTATAAAAAATTAAACCATGCAGTTTTTCGAAGAGTTCATAACTGTGGTTATGTGACATGGATGTGTGAATTTCGTCGGTGACTAATATTGAAAAATTAAAATATTAACATTCACACGTTATTTTAGCTACTGAAATGACATCTTGGCAGAATTCATCACTTATAGATCATTTTGATAATAACATATTTGATATCACCTTAAGTGGTACCAATAGTGTGACGCCCCACCTCTATACCCACGCTAGCCAAGAACACTAAAGTGTAATGCTGTCAACTAGCACGGAGAATAAGGCTGTTGAGGAGCGACCATCCGTGTAATTTCTTTGTGCGAGCACAGATATGTCAGATAGTATAGCATGCATTTCATTTAAGGAGGAAATCCGACATACCGATACAAACTCAAAGCTATCACACAGTGGCTATATATAATCTTCGGAAACAAACATAGAAATAAACATAACACAAATCAGTCACAGACATCCATATCACAAGGGCGGAAAAAAGATATGAATAAATAACACATGAAAGTGTACATCAGAGTAGTGGTTAGAAAGATCCACGATAATACAAAAGGATAGCTACAAGCTACACAAAAGAATAAGTATACATTACGGAGTCTATATCTCAAATGTATACATCCAAAAACTACTAATCTATGTAGTTAGCCAAAAGTCAGAGTAATCCCAAAAGAGAAGTCAAGCAGAAGCACCTGTAACATCTCGGTCTGACCCGAGTATTATTTATAAGAAAATAATAAACGGATCAGTCTAGCTATAAATATCAGATGGCATGATATAGAATAAAAGATATGGCATAAACGTATAATAACCATAACGGCATACTACTATAAGTATGTAAATGATAATCAACAAGAGATTAATCAATATCACAAGAATCTTCTCAAAGATCCAAATCCACAAAAGGGTAATGACACACGAATTCACCAATGCACAAAATTTGATAAAACATATCAATGAAAATCACGAAAATTGGTGAAGCACAAATTCCAGAAATCAACACACGAAATCCAGAAATCACAAAAAGGGGTAGGCCTATCACACGAACGGGAGCATGAAAGCTCACCAACATATGTATCACACGAACGAGACGCTATCTCATGGTAGCTAACCATTAATTTTTGAACACACGAACGGCCCGAAGACCATGGGGTGCTACCCCACATATGTGATGTAGAAACATCACACAAACGGGGTTTAGTCTCCCTCGTAGACAAAGAGACATCGCACAATTGCTAGTCTAAATCACAAAAATGATCGTCATGATCATCAAGAAGTGTCAATCACACCAAGCTAGTAAATATATGAGTTTAGCTTCATGTCCCATAACCACTTGCTTAACTTAAATATTTACGAACAAACTGTAGATCTTTACTAGGAAATTGTCACAAAAAGTTCAATCGAACAAGTCCAAGAATTAACCGACGAAGTGAACGCAAGCGTTTCATACCACCTGTTTTACTAAGCCGTTTAATTAGATTTCTCATCCGAGTGAAGCAAAGGCTTGTATATACTAATAGATTGGAAAACGGGTTAGAAAAAAGAGCTTTGTAATTAAATAGTGTTGAAATCGCTTTGATGAAAGAGTTTTGATATTTACTACTAGTATTGAAACCTTCATATTTTTAAAGTGACGAATCACAAAACAATTGCAGAAACAATCAGTCAAAAAATTCACGTTCGAAGACGTAAAGGAAATCCAAGGAAATCAGTCCAAAATGCATCAAAGTAGAAATAGGTGGTGCGGCCTAACATGCCGAGCGACCTAACAAAATACAGGTCAAACGACCTAAGTATGAAAAAGCGAGCGACCTAACGTCTTAACATGGCCGAGCTAAGGAATACAAGCAGGGCGAGCTAAAGATGCAATGGAAACGACCTACAGGTCAAGCGACCTAAGGTAAGACAGGTCGAGCGACCTAGTGGAAACGAGGTCATGCGACCTAATAGAAGTGAGGCCAAATGACATGAGCGAGCGACCTAAGGGTTGACGACCTAGCCGATCAGCCCATGGTGAAGCGACCTAGAGGCCAGCGACCTAAAGTGGAAATGGGTCAAACGACCTAAAGGATCGCGACCTAATGTGAAAAAGGGCCGAGCGACCTAACCCATCGCGAACGACTTAAGGTCTAACGACCTACCACTATCGACCTAAGGTGGGTAGGCCAAGCGACTTAGTGGGAATGGGGTCATGCGACCTAAATGGACGAACGACCTAAGGTCTTAAACAAGGCCGAGCGACCTAACGTTATAAAGGCCAAGCGACCTATCGAGGTGAGCGACCTAACACGGTCGAACTAACACGTGGAGCGACCTATTGGTGCTGAACGAACGTTATAAAGGCCAAGTGACCTAGTGGCACGAGCTATGGCCGAGCAACCTAAGGCATAAACGAGCTAGGGGCGAACGACCTAAGCCCAGAACGAGTTAAATGCAAGCAGAAACTTTTCCACGCGCGCAAGCTAGCAAGGCAGAACGACCTAAGCCCAGATTTTTGCCAAACACACTAAAAATTAGGGGTTTTCACCAATCCAAACCAAATGCAAATGTTCATGCTAAAGTGATAGGAACTCATTCCCAACAATGCAAGATAGTTATAGACAAGAATGTGAGATAAAAATCTCACCTTTTCACGAAATTAATGATGGAGAAGCTTAAAAGTAATGGAGGGAGCATGAATCCAATGTCTTCACTTTGAATTTGGAGTTAGTTGTTGGATTTGCAAATGAACAAGAGCTTTGGAGTTTTAATTTCCCATTCCCTCCTCCATTTTTGATGAAGCTTCTATGTTTAGGAAATGAAGAATGAAGTGATGAAGAAGAGATGGGTTGGGGCTGAATTATTAAGTGGTTCAGCCCAAACCAAAGCCCTAAGCGAAAAAGTGACAAAATTCCACTATCTCCAAACATATCAAAGTTTACACTCAAAAAGATCGCAAACGTCATTTTGAACTCAATGGAGGTGGTTTCGAGTCCTAATTTGACCGTATGCAAAAAGTAGCTTTTCGGACTAAAATCCGACTAACGATAAAATATTTAAATATAAAATCGAAAAATATGTGGGTTGTTATAGACTCCCCTCCTTAAAGAAATTGCGTCCTCGCAATATATAAGATGGAAATAAAAAGTAACAACCATAAAAGCATATTAACACAAAAGAAATTTGAAATAAGAAGTTTACCTCAAAGAGCATGAGAAAGTAAGTCCGGATGTGTTCGCTCGATGAATTCTCTAGATTCCCAAGAACAATCTTTAGGATTTTAGGACCATTGAACCTTCACAAGCGGGACACCTTTATTTCAAAGTCGTTTGACCTCCGAAGCAATATTTCGAATAGGATGCTGCTCATAAGTTAAATTAGGTGAAACTTCAATCTCTTCCACAACACCGGGCTCAAGAATAGAATCGAAATCCCGAAGGCACTTCCGTAATTGAGAAACGTGAAACACGTCATGCATGGCAGAAAACTGAGCCGGTAATAAAAGGCGATAAGCCATGGAACCAATACGTTCAGTGATAGGAAATGGCCCAATATATCGAGGCGCTAACTTTCCTGATCGACTGAATCGTACAACGCCCTTCATAGGTGAAACACGAATAAATACAAGATCTCCCACAGAAAATTCTAATTTTCTTCTTCGGTTATCGGCATAGGATTTTTGTCTACTCTGGGCTTCTTTCATCCTATGACGAATAAGTTCAATCTTTTTTGTGGAATCTCGAATAAAATCTGGACCTAAGACCAGCTTCTCATCGGCCTCAAGCCAACAAGAAGGAGATCGGCAAAGCCTTCCATAAAGTGCCTCGAAAGGTGCCATACCAATACTAGCTTGGAAGCTGTTATTATAGGAAAATTCAACAAGTGAAATATGATCTTCCCAACTTCCACCGAAATCAAGCACACAGGAACGAAGGAGATCTTCAAGAGTCTGATTCACATGCTCAGTTTGTCCATCGGACTGGGGGTGATAAGCGGTGCTAAAATTAAGCTTCGTTCCCAAAGCTTTTTGAAGACTCTTCCAAAATCCACTAGTAAACAATGGATCACGATCACTAACAATAGAAGTAGGAACTCCATGCAATTTAACAATTTCTTTGATGAAGAGTTTGGCCAAAAGAGGTACGGTCCGATTAGACCGAACGGGAATAAAATGGGCGGATTTAGTAAGTCTATCAACGATCACCCATAAGCTATCATGACCCGAACGAGAACGGGGAAGGCCATCTATAAAATCCATGGAAATTTGATCCCACTTCCAAATTGGAATTTCCAATGGTTGCAATAACCCACCGGGCCTTTGATGTTCGGCCTTGACAAGTTGGCAAGTCATGCAACACTTAAAAAAATTAGCAATATCAGATTTCATTCCCTCCCAATAATAAAGTCGCTTCATATCCGCGTACATTTTACTACTACCGGGATGAATGGAATACTTGGAACGATGAGAATCTTCTAGAATGTCTTTTTGAAGATCACTAAAATTTGGTACGATAAGTCTACCAAATTTTCGAATGCCTCCACGAGAATCAATATCAAAGTCTTTCAAACCTTCAATATCAATTTTATCCCTAACATTTTGGCCAAGAAGAGCCAATCTGGGATCTAGCCTTTGAGCTTCAAGAATGCGGTCCAAGAGAGAAGGACGAGCCTCAAGGCTACATAAAACAAAAGAGGAACATAAATCGGATACACGATCTCTAATCTCACAAGTGGATAAAACCTCGAGATCATGCCATTCGGATATCATCATAGAAACAACCGCTTGTTGCTTACGACTAAGAGCATCAGCAACTAGATTTCCCTTTCCGGGAGTATAAAGAATATCAAGATCATAAGAGGCAAGGAATTCGAGCCAACGCTGTTGACGCAAATTAAGTTCCTTTTGAGAGAATAAATATTTCAAAGACTTATGATCAGTATAAAGTATAAATTTCTCTCCCAAAAGATAATGTCGCCAAATTCGAAGGGCGAAAACGATAGCCGCGAGTTCTAAATCATGTGTGGCATATCTAGTCTCAGCCGGCTTCAATTGCCTAGAAGCATAAGCAATAACACGTTCTTTTTGCATAAGAACGGCAACCAAACCAACGCGACTAGCATCGGTATAAACAACAAAATCTTGATTCCCTTCGGGAATAACAAGAATAGGAGCATCAGAAAGGAGTTCTTTTAATTCCTGAAAAGAAGTTTCACATTTGTTCGACCAAGTGTATTTAACACCTTTCTTTGTTAAGCCAGTAAGAGGAACGACAATTTTTGAAAAGTCTTTTATGAAACGACGGTAGTAGCCTGCCAATCCAAGGAAGCTACGGATTTCCATTACACTCTCCGGTCTCTTCCAATTTTGAATCGCTTCAATCTTTGAAGGATCCACTGATATTCTGGATTTGGAAATAATATGACCGAGAAACTTCACATTAGATTGCCAAAAGTGGCATTTAGAAAATTTTGCTTTTAATTGATTGCTCCTAAGAGTTTTCAATACAATCCGAAGATGCTTTTCATGTTCCTCCTCGGTTTTAGAATACACAAGAATATCATCAATAAAGATGAGAACAAACCGATCGAGGAAATCTTTGAAAACTCGATTCATAAGGTCAACGAAATAAGCCGGAGCATTCGTTAAACCAAATGGCATAACCAGCCATTCATAAGATCCATATCGAGTACGGAACGAAGTCAAAGGAATACTATCCTCTGCAATACGAAGCTGATGAAAACCGGTAGCCAAGTCCAATTGTGAAAAGACTCTAGCACCACTAAGTTGATCAAATAGATCATCAATCCGAGGTAAAGGATATTTATTCTTAATAGTAAGATCATTAAGCTTGTGGTAGTCGACGCAAAGCCTAAGTGTACCATCGGATTTTTTCACGAAAATTGCTGAAGCTCCCCAAGGCGAGGAACTAGAGCGAATAAATTGCTTCGCCTCCAATTCGGATAATTGTTTGCGCATCTCTTCATTCTCCTTATTGGACATGCGATAAGGAGGATGGGTATTTGGTTGAGCTCCAGGCATAAGATTAATTTTGAACTCAATTGCTCGCTTAGGTGGTAATCCTAAAACGGGCTCAAAGATGTCGAAAAATTCACGAACGACGTGAATACGAGAAATGACATCCTCCTCATCATCATTATCATCATCACGAGGATTTAAAGAATATAAAGATGCAACCAAAGTGGAATCTGAATCTTTAAGAATAATAGAAATCTGCTTTACAGATTGCGGATGTCGGAGATAAATAGTCCGCTCAGGACATAGGATATGAGCTTCATAACGGTTAAGCCAATCCATACCCAAAATCATTCCAAAACCTAAATAACGCATGACATGCAAATCGGCTAGGAAAGGAAAATCACACAAAATAATCTCCACATCTTTACAAAGCAAACTAAGAGTTGTGGATCCACCAACCGGATTCGCAATTCTTAAAGAAGTCATTAAAGCAACAACACTTAAGGAAAAAGTATCGACAAGTTCCTTTGATATAAAAGAATGGGATGCACCCGTGTCAAAGAGAACTCTAATAGGTTGATCATGAAATATAATAATACCATCAAGGACAGAATGAGACATACCTTGACCGCGAGATGTGTTGCCAGGGGCTTGAGCAACGTTTAACTTTCCCTTCTTGCCTTGAAGCTTAGGGCATAGATGCATATGATGATCTGGACTTTTATAATAGCGACAAGAATGGGGCTTTGAACACTTGTTCGCAAAATGGCCCCTAGCACCACAGTTGAAGCATTTCCCATCACTAGGGGAAAGCGTCTTTGCAGCAGGAGTTGCTTACATACCCTTTTTGTTGGGATAAGGACCTTTGAACTTGTTAGGCCTTTTCTTGTTGTTGAAGTTCGGTTTGGCACCCACCACTTCAACATCACTTTCCCTATCCGCCTCTTCAAGACGAAGAGCGATATCAATGAGCTGATCGAAAGAAACTTCTAATTTTAGAAGTAATGGCTTCTTAAGATTCTTGTTTAAGCCATAGACGAATCTTTGGTTCTTCTTCAATGGGGGGTTGATGTATTCAACCCCATATTTAGACAGTGACTCGAAGGATGCGACATAATATGTCACAGAGGATTCACCTTGAACAAGGTCTATGAAACGTCGAGCCAATGTCACTTTCTCTGCTTCTGGTACGAATTTTAATTCGAAGCGTTCCCGGAATTGCTCCCAGGTGAGATCCGCTTCATTAATTTCAGAAATAAGAAGTTCGTACCAGTCCAATGCTCTTTCTTGGAGCATACTAGAGGCCACCTGAACACGGTGAAGATCGATAAGATTCATGCGAGAAAAGATTCGATCGCATGTTCTTAACCAATCCTGGACTTCAATAATAGTTTCAGAACCTTTGAATGGCTTCCCACCCAAGTTGGTATAATCGTTGCACAAGCGTGCAAATCCAGACTTAGGGTGAGTAGGTTCCTGATTAGGACCAGCTGCCTGAGCATTCTTTACTAAATCAAGAAGCTTTTGAGCAGTCATAAAAACTCCATCCTGGGGAGTAACAGTAGATGGTCCAGCTCTGGGACGGCCTGGTCAAGACATTCTCTTCTTTAAGGAAGAGAAAAGAAGAAAAGTTATTCTCCAAATAAATATCAAGCAAATCTTGATAGATAAAACAAGGATACATAAAAGGAAATAGGATGAATCGGTACGAAGACTCGAATTAAATCCTAAGGCACGACTCCTAAGTTGGACTTAGGACAATGATCCTTGTCAAGTTATTCTACATTGTTCCGAAGTTTGGCTCTGATACCAAGCTATGACGCCCCACCTCTATACCCACGCTAGCCAAGAAAACTAAAGTGTAATGCTGTCAACTAGCACGGAGAATAAGGCTGTTGAGGAGTGACCATCCGTGTAATTTCTTTGTGCGAGCACCGATATGTCAGATAGTATAGCATGCATTTCATTTAAGGAGGAAATCCGACATACCGATACAAACTCAAAGCTATCACACAGTGGCTATATATAATCTTCGGAAACAAACATAGAAATAAACATAACACAAATCAGTCACAGACATCCATATCACAAGGGCGGAAAAAAGATATGAATAAATAACACATGAAAGTGTACATCAGAGTAGTGGTCAGAAAGATCCACGATAATACAAAAGGATAGCTACAAGCTACACAAAAGAATAAGTATACATTACGGAGTCTATATCTCAAATGTATACATCCAAAAACTACTAATCTATGTAGTTAGCCAAAAGTCAGAGTAATCCCAGAAGAGAAGTCAAGCAGAAGCACCTGTAACATCTCGGTCTGACCCGAGTATTATTTATAAGAAAATAATAAACGGATCAGTCTAGCTATAAATATCAGATGGCATGATATAGAATAGAAGATATGGCATAAACGTATAATAACCATAACGGCATACTACTATAAGTATGTAAATGATAATCAACAAGAGATTAATCAATATCACAAGAATCTTCTCAAAGATCCAAATCCACAAAAGGGTAATGACACACGAATTCACCAATGCACAAAAATTGATAAAACATATCAATGAAAATCATGAAAATTGGTGAAGCACAAATTCCAGAAATCAACACACGAAATCCAGAAATCACAAAAAGGGGTAGGCCTATCACACGAACGGGAGCATGAAAGCTCACCAACATATGTATCACACGAACGAGACGCTATCTCATGGTAGCTAACCATTAATTTTTGAACACACGAACGGCCCGAAGACCATGGGGCGCTACCCCACATATGTGATGTAGAAACATCACACAAACGGGGTTTAGTCTCCCTCGTAGACAAAGAGACATCGCACAATTGCTAGTCTAAATCACAAAAATGATCGTCATGATCATCAAGAAGTGTCAATCACACCAAGCTAGTAAATATATGAGTTTAGCTTCATGCCCCATAACCACTTGCTTAACTTAAATATTTACGAACAAAATGTAGATCTTCACTAGGAAATTGCCACAAAAAGGTTCAATCGAACAGGTCCAAGAATTAACCGACGAAGTGAACACAAGCATTTCATACCACCTGTTTTACTAAGTCGTTTAATTAGATTTCTCATCCGAGTGAAGTAAAGGCTTGTATATACTAATAGATTGGAAAACGGGTTAGGAAAAAGAGCTTTGTAATAAAATAGTGTTGAAATCGCTTTGATGAAAGAGTTTTGATATTTACTACTAGTATTGAAACCTTCATATTTTTAAAGTGACGAATCACAAAACAATTGCAGAAACAATCAGTCACAAAAATTCACGTTCGAAGACGTGAAGGAAATCCAAGGAAATCAGTCCAAAATGCATCAAAGTAGAAATAGGTGGTGCGGCCTAACATGCCGAGCGACCTAACAAAATACAGGTCAAACGACCTAAGTATGAAAAGGCGAGCGACCTAACGTCTTAACATGGCCGAGCTAAGGAATACAAGCAGGGCGAGCTAAAGATGCAATGGAAACGACCTACAGGTCAAGCGACCTAAGGTAAGACAGGTCGAGCGACCTAGTGGAAACAAGGTCAAGCGACCTAATACAAGTGAGGCCAGATGACATGAGCGAGCGACCTAAGGGTTGACGACCTAGCCGATCAGCCCATGGTGAAGCGACCTAGAGGCCAGCGACCTAAAGTGGAAATAGGTCAAACGACCTAAAGGATCGCGACCTAATGTGAAAAAGGGCCGAGCGACCTAACCCATGGCGAACGACTTAAGGTCTAACGACCTAAAGGGAAACGACCTACCACTATCGACCTAAGGTGGGTAGGCCGAGCGACTTAGTGGGAATGGGGTCATGCGACCTAAATGGACGAACGACCTAAGGTCTTCAACAAGGCCGAGCGATTTCACGTTATAAAGGCCAAGCGACCTATCGAGGTGAGCGACCTAACACGGTCGAACTAACACGTGGAGCGACCTATTGGTGCCGAACAACCTAACGTTATAAAGGCCAAGCGACTTAGTGGCACGAGCTATGGCCGAGCGACCTAAGGCATAAACGAGCTAGGGGCTAACGACCTAAGCCCAGAACGAGTTAAATGCAGGCAGAAACTTTTCCACGCGCGCAAGCTAGCAAGGCAGAATGACCTAAGCCCAGATTTTTGCCAAACACACTAAAAATTGAGGTTTTTCACCAATCCAAACCAAATGCAAATGTTCATGCTAAAGTGATAGGAACTCATTCCCAACAATCCAAGATAGTTATAGACAAGAATGTGAGATAAAAATCTCACCTTTTCACGAAATTGATGATGGAGAAGCTTAAAAGCAATGGAGGGAGCTTGAATCCAATGTCTTCACTTTGAATTTGGAGTTAGTTGTTGGATTTGCAAATGAACAAGAACTTTGGAGTTTTAATTTCCCATTCCCTCCTCCATTTTTGATTAAGCTTCTATGTTTAGGAAATGAAGAATGAAGTGATGAAGAAGAGATGGGTTGGGGCTGAATTAGTAAGTGGTTCAGCCCAAACCAAAGCCCTAAGCGAAAAAGTGACAAAATACCACTATCTCCAAACATATCGAAGTTTACACTCAAAAAGATCGCAAACGTCATTTTGAACTCAATGGTGGTGGTTTCGAGTCCTAATTTGACCGTATGCAAAAAGTAGCTTTTCGGACTAAAATACGACTAACGATAAAATATTTAAATATAAAATCGACAAATATGCGGGTTGTTACAAATAGTAATAATAATTTACACATTTTCTCTTTGTCAACACTATATCGCTTTAGTATATATGGAGTTTGGCATTGGTCAAGACTCTAATATTATCCACTTTCAACTTGATTAATCCATAAACAAAGTCCTTGGTTCAATAATAATATATATTATTAACCATCTTCTCTGACCAAAAATTTTGACTTTGAGTTGACTATAGTTGACTATGATATTAACCTCACCGACTCTATTGAATAATGCTTCACTTCTAATTCTTCTACTCGGACCTAACTCTAATCGCTCGATGGTCGTCATGCCATTATTTAACTATAGTCAAATTGGAGTATTCACATTGAAGTTCGATAGCATTCTCAAGTCAAGAGAAATGTGTCACATTGTCATGCAGAGATTCCTTTTTTGATTTAGTTGTTACCTTAAAATTGGAAACTCTTAGTCAAGTTATTCTATAAATAAGTACTTAACACCTTAGTACACCGAGTAGCCATAAGTAATACACTGCCTAACATTTGGAGAGCGTTACTTAGTCTACTCACAAAGGATGTATCGATATGCTTTCTCAAAACATCTTGATCGGAGATATTTAAAATAAAATGTTATTTATTTTGTGATTAATTACTCAGACTATTACTATTTGCAACTGCAATTCTATAACATTTTATCAAAGAATTTTCTTATTAATATACTATAATTATATTTTATTAATCATATCATAATATAACAAAGCATACAAAAGAAAACAAACACATTTATTAAGAACAAGATTGGTTATAGAGTTGGATAATTCACAATAAATTACATAATTATCCCCATGGCATACACCTAACTCTCTCAATCTCCATCTTACACTTGGGGCCAATTATGGATTCTTAATCTCAATCCTTCTATCAGCTTACTCAGAACCGATCAAGCTAGTCCCTTCGTGAATGGATCTGATATATTTTCTTTACTATCTACTCTTTTAATCGTCATGTTTCTATTGCTAACAAACTTACTTATCAAGTGGAACTTTGGGAATATGTGTGTTGATTTCTTGTGAGCCCTAGGTTCTTTCGCTATCCGCATCGCGAAGTTTCTATCATAGAACAATGCCATTGGTTTTTGAACATTTGGAATCACCCCTAGTCTTCTCATAAATTTGTGCATCTAGACTGTTTCTTTAGCTTCTTTGTTTATGGTGATGTACTAAGCCTCCATCGTTGAATCAAATATTATGTTGTGCTAGGAATATTTCCAACTATCTGCTCCACCATTTAATGTGTATACGTAACTTAACAGATTTATAGTCATCAATATCACTCTAGAAGCTTGGGTCTGTATATTCCTTCATAAGGAGGTCTTCTTTCCCATAGATTATGAATAAGTATTTAGATATCGTGAATACTTAAGAATAAATTTCATGGCAATCTAATGTTTTTTTACGGGATTCGACTAATATCGACTTAAGCATAATAATTCATAAGCCACATCTGATCTCATACATATCATAGCGTACAAAGTGGATCTGATTATTGATGCATATTGTGTCATCTTCATAAGCCATTTTCACCTCATTGGTACGAGGAGTGTACTTCTTATAAAGGAAGATTCTCGGTTGCATTGGAATATTTCCATAGTTGGAATTTTTTATGCTAAAACTTTTTAGTATGCTATTTACATACAAAGATTGGGATAATCCTAGCAATCTTTTGGATCTAGCTCCATAGATCCTAATACTAAGTACATAGGTCGCTTCTCCCAAATCGATCATTGTGATGTTTTTGGACAACTAATCTTTCACCGATTACAACAATGGGACATCATTGCCAAACAGGTGCAAATCGTCGACATAAATGACAATAAATACTATAGCACTAAATTTTTTTGGGGGTATGCAGTATTCCTCTATGTTTTGATAAAACTAAACATTTTAATTAATTTTCAAAACACTTATTTCAACTCCTTGAAGCTTGTTTAAGAGCATATATTGATCTTAACATCTTACAAGCCTTTATCTTGCTCCCACCGACTTTGAAACCCGTGAGCTATGATATGTAAATGGTCTCTTCTGAACTACCATTTAGAAATATTATTTTCACATCCAATTCCCATATTTCATAGTTATGGAACGTGATGATACAAGTAATATTGAACGGGCATAAGAATGGCTACGGGCGAAAACGTTTTTCAGAATCAACATCTTAAATTTGGCAAATACCTTTCACGAATATCATCGCTTTATAGGTCTCTACCTTTCCATACTTTGTCCATACTTTGTTCGTATATAAGGAATCAATCTCAGATTTCATATCTTTAAGCCAAAATGCAGAGCATTTACTCTGTAGTGCTTGTCGAAATGTGAGGAGAGTATCATCTTTTAGGACATAATCCTATCTCCTGCCATCCATGATAAATTCATAATATCTCTCTAGTGTGTGAGATTCCGTAAAAATACCTGATGACCATAAAGATGAATTCATTATAGAGTCTGGAGATTAGTTATCACCATAAAGATGAGATTTGTAGATCTTGTGGTTCCCATGAGCCTATAGGATCAACCATGACTAATAATAATGTATAATTCAATGTTCTTACCTTATGTGCATTTGTTACCAATTGAAATGGTTTAGCGCTATACATATTTTCTCTCTACGGAGGGTAATTAAGAATTTTTCTATCTTTAATGCATTTTTCCATGTGGTGTCTTTCAAATAGTGAGAATGAACTATAGAATTCATAAGTATTCTTCTCTGTTGAATGCAAGCAACATGCACTATTGATAACATAGTAGGAGACCATATATTTTACTTGGCTTTGTATAGTTAGTCGTATTATACCATCATGCTAACTCTTGTGTCCATTGTATGTGTGTGTGCAGAGACACAGTCACATCCCTTATATCTTGGGTTAGAACATTTTTTTTTTACACTCACGGATAGTTTGGACATGCCCTTAGAATTTGACGGCTTGTTATACATCATAGTTTCGAAGATCGAAACGTGAGTCAAGCCGTGTTGGTGCAAGATCAAAAGTTCTAGTAGTTCAACCGGACAGATCGTGATAACCCATCGATCGTTAATTTTTATTTTAAATGTTAAAATTTAACCAATTATAATTAATATATTGAAATTTAAAACAGTTATTTTTAAACATTTCATAATAAATTTTAATTGGAATAATTCTATAAAACTTTTTTTAACGTAAAATTGTAAAATTCCTTATTTTTTAAGATGAAAAATATTCGGTTAAATGATAATTCATAAATATACACTAATTATGTATTATGTCCTCCAAAATTGACAAAATAATTCAATAATTCAATGGCTAAGATTATGAAATTATTTGTTAAATTAATTATGTGAAAAAATAAAAAATAAAGCGATAGTTTTTTCTCAAATTTGAAGAACCATGAGTTAAAAGATGTCGATTTAGAGTTTTTTCCAAGGTTTTAATATTAAACCGCAGGTTCACGCACATGTAAGGTTATTTTATTTTCAAAACCATAGCTTTCTAAGGTCGAAGGTTAACCATGATCAAATAAAGGTTGGGTTGAGTCTTTAAAACACAGTGGGATTTGCTTGTTTTATTTTCAATATTCTGTTGTACACCATTTATCATATTTGTCCTGATTTGACATTACATCTAATTCATTCCGCTGTGACCTTTGTCAACTTATAATTTCATGGTGGTTAGCTTTAGTTTTTCCCACTCTATGGGTCTTCACAAACCCTATCATAGTTATATCATTTACCACATCTTTAGGCACAGCTGCAGAGCAACTGTATGAGATTTATGAATATTTATCAGTACCATGGTAGTTTGTTTATCGAGACTGAGAGTAGAGTTATTCTTCAGAAATCTAAGAAGAAAATCAGGGATCAAACCAAATTTTGTTTCTTTGCTGATGATTGGAGCCACGAAGCTGGTAGCAAACATCTGGAATTATTCCTTGCTAGTGCTAAAAATTCGAATGGCAAGCAGCAGTATAATGATATTAATGTTCCGCATCAGAGCATAGTAGCTACTGACAGAATCGTCAATCAACAAAATAGCGAAATTTACTGGAGGGGATGGAACCAGAACTCTGGCAAAGTGACGACTACAGGGAATAAACTAACAGATCTGAGTTATATCGAACCCAGATCTGCTAGTAATCCCAGGATCGATCTCCATCAGAGAAACGAGCAAGGGATGCGTGGATGCTTCAATGGCAGCCTTTCGTATTGGGAACGTGGATAGTCGAGCAGAGCTAAGTATAGAGGAAGAGAGACTTAGCGGATAGTTTCTCGACCGCCATTAATTTGTTTTTGCGAGAGCTTTTGGAAATATTGTATTATGTCGGCTACCCTAGATCTGGGTTAGGGTTTTAAGATTGGTTTTCGGGTGATTTTGCATTTGTTACCCGAACTGTTTGTATTTGGGCCTAGCCCTGTTTACCTCTATTCAAAAAAAAAAGTATAACCGTTCTTACCTCAATTACACAAACATGGTCTGCACCTTATGGATAGTTTGGATGGATTTAAATTATTTTTTTGAAAGTCAAAATGAATAAGTTTTGACTTTTAAAAATTTTAAAGTAACAATTTATTTAAATCGATTCAAATGGACAATTAATCACACTGCCTCAAGGACTATGCCAAAACCTGAAATTTCATTTCACAACAGACCTCAATATTGCTTTGAAGTTAACATTTAGCTCTTCTAGTGTTTTTCAACCGATGTAGAACAATAGTCTCGTATGATCACTAAGTCACTAGTTTGAATCACGTCTTAAACACTAGTTTAATTTAAGAGACAGTTTGACACAGGTCCCTAATAAGTTTCAAAATACACAAAAACTCCAGTAAAAAAAAGTTTGTAAATTAGGTCCCTAGAATTAAGTTGATGAATAATGGTATACACTTATACAATTATTCAGTGAATAATTGCAGACATTTATGCAATTATATCAAAAAATTGCACCCACAATTATTCACCAAAAAAATTGCGGGAATTTCCGCAATTTTTTCAAAAAATTGCGGAAAATTCCGCAATTATTCACTAAAAAAATTGCGGAAATTTCCACAATTTTTTCAAAAAGTTGCGGAAATTTCCGCAATTATTAACCAAAAAAATTGCGAAAATTTAGT
The DNA here is from genome assembly GCA_030737815.1 of Allium fistulosum. Taxonomy (NCBI): domain Eukaryota; kingdom Viridiplantae; phylum Streptophyta; class Magnoliopsida; order Asparagales; family Amaryllidaceae; genus Allium; species Allium fistulosum. The sequence goes on along the minus strand of CM060907.1, from coordinate 411,129,563 downwards.
AACTTAATTTTAGGGACCTAATTTATATACTTTTTTTTTTCTGGGGTTTTGTGTATTTTGAAACTTATTAGGGACCTGAACCTAATATTCACTTAATTTAATCTGCATTCGAGTTCATGGATTCAAATCCAAGATCTCTAACATGCCATAGATATAGACTAAAACAAATGTTTGAATTAAGCATTAAGAAAACTTATTTCAACCATAAGCTTCATTTCAAAGTAATTAAGAAAATTTTATCCTATAGACCATAGCTCATTTATGCAAATAAAATGCTCAATATGCACTGGTATACGTCATAGTATGCATATACTTTGGTTACGTATACAATACGGTTCCAAGAAAACCTCTACAGACAAACAATATTCCAATCGCCAAAACTAAAAATAAACACAATTGTATCAGTCGTTTTTCCTTCATCTGAAGAATATATATAAACACGTACGTAGCACACGCCCCCCTATATCAAACAATAAAAGACCTTTCACCACCTTTCTCGTTCAACAAACCACCCGCATGCTCCTGTACGACCTTCCACGCATTCCTCACATGCATCTCCTCCGTCAGCGTCGCCCCCACCGCAAACCTCATCACGTACACCCCTCCTACGACCGCGTGCGTCATGTACACTTTCCCAGTCTCGTTCACCCTCCCCAGCAGCCTCCTATTCAACTCATTCACCTCCTCCAGTCCCATTTCTCTCTCGGTTCTCGGACAAAGCCTGAAGCAAACCATGGCGAAATTCCTCGGCACCACCACCTCGAACCTCTCATCGTCCCCCACCAACCCTTCGAACACTTTAGCCATCTTCACATGGCTCCTCAGAAAGTTCCTTAAATTCACCACGCCGTAGCTCCTCAGCACCATCCACACCTTCATCGCCCTAAACCTCCTACTCAGCTGGATCTGCCAGTCCTTGTAATCGATCACCCTGCTCGACTCGCTCGCTTTGTTCCTCAAGTACTCCGGATTCGTCGACAGGGCCCTCACCACCGCCTCCGGGTCCTTCACCCACAGGCAGCAGCAGTCCAGGTTCGTGAAGAACCACTTGTGCGCGTTGAAGCTGAACGAGCTCGCCCCTTCGACCCCGTCCATGAAGTGTCTGAACTCCGGACACACGCACACGGCGCCCGCGTACGCCGCGTCCACGTGGACCCACATCCCGTGGTCGTCCGCCACGGCGCAGATCGCTTCGAGGCGGTCGACGGCGGTCGAGGAAGTGGTCCCCACCGTGGCGCAGACGTAGAGGGGGACGAGCCCGCGCGCCACGTCGGCGGAGACGGCTTCCTGGAACGCGGGACCGGTGAGGGCGAAGGCGTCGGACCTGGACGTTTTGATCGCTCGGAAGTTGGCGGGGTTGATCCCGGCGATCTGGGCGGCCTTCTGCAGCGAGCAGTGCGTCTGGTCGGAGCCGTACACGACCAGCCGGTTGATCTGGTCGGCGCCGATCCGACCGAGCGCTCTATCCCGGGCAGCGGCCAGAGTGCAGAGTATGGCTTCGCAGGTGGTGCCCTGGAGGACGCCCCCACCGCCTCCGGAGAACAGCATTGTTTCCGGAAGGTTTAGAAGCTTGCCGAGCCAGTCGGTTACTATGACCTCGAGCTCGGTGGCGGCGGGGGAGGACATCCAGTTGAAGCAGACGGCGTTGATGCCCGTGCTCAGCATTTCGCCGAGGAAGCCGGCTGTGCTGCCGCTGGAAGGGAAGTAGGCGAAGTAGTTTGGGCTCTGCCAGTGGGTCATGCCGGGGAGTATGTGGGCGGTCACGTCGTTTAGGATCGCTTCGATGGGTTCCGGGTTGTTGGGTGCGGATTCGGGCAGTCTTTTTTTGAGGTAGCCGGGTTCGACTTGGCTGAGGACGGGGTGTTTGTGGATGTTCTGGTAGTAGTCTGCTAGGAAGTCGATGACCATATGGCCTTGTCGGCGGAATTCTTCAGGGTCCAGGGGGTTTAGCGAAAATGGTCCGTTTGACTCGAGAGCGAGGTCGGTACCGAGACTGCCCATTGTTTTGTATGGGGTTGAGAAGAAGAAGATGGGATTGAGTTTTGTGTAGTGAGGGATGGGTGAGTTTGTATGAGGTTTATATATAGTGTTTGCTATGTTAATGTGGTGGGGACATTGGGGTAGGTGTGCTTGAAAATTTGTATTTCAAATGTGAATATATAAATATATCTCTCTCTCTATCTATATTATATATATATATATATATATATATATATATATATATATATATAAAAGTGATTCTCTAACCCAGGTGTTGTAAATAACTGGATTTCATTCCCACTAAATCTGATTTAATAGAGTGAGAGAGCTAAAAAGAAGTAAAACTAGGCCATTAAACCGTAATAATGCGGTTATCGTCTATAACGGTAACGGTTTCGGTAAGAGTTGAGAATTCGATAACTGCGGTTAAGCATACCAACCATACATAACTGCTTTGTATAATATTTAACAATTATAAAAATTAGTAATTTAAATTAAAGGAATAGTGCCAAAATAACTAATAACATGTGCATGCATATTGGTCATTTTATAAACAAATAAATAAATTTGCAAAAACAGTTAGAGCTATATGAATTTATCGTCTATGTATATGATTGAAAATATATATACAAAATACTTCAAAATTGAAAATATAACGGTTAACCATCATAGACGGTTGTGCTAATGGTTATAAAATTTATAACCGTCAACAACGGTTACGGTTAATGGTAATAAAGACGGTTACCGCAACCATAAATAGCTGAGAGAGATAGAGAGAGAAAGGAATCACAAACTTACCTAGAAGCTCCCCTGAGCTTTGCAAGTTGCAACAACAATTAATATCTCTTCAAAATAGTCCTCTTTGCTCATCATGTCTGCTTCAATTCAATTGATTTTCGCTGCACATAAACAGGGTACACGGCAAGACAATAGAGTTAGTGTTAGTTATATGGGCCAAGAATGTACTTTGCCTATCTAAAGATCTTAAAGATATAATATCATTGGCATTAATTATGTTTAGATTTTTGAAATGTCACTATATGAACTATTGGTATACCTTTAGCTCTACTAGGATACCAAAATTTGCATAACACGCCTCTTTAGTTGGAAGAAGAAAAATGCACACTCCACTTTTTTCTTTTAATCAACCATTTTATTTCATTAATAACATTATTTATTCTAAAATTTCTTTAATTGGCATTTTCTATAATACGGATTACCGTTGGGTTGGATTGACCATCAACTTAAATGCTAAGATCTCTAAATTGTGATTCTATAGGTCTTGAATTCGATCCTTCGAAACATCAAAATGTATGTTCCGTTTTAAGGTAAGTATCACTCTTTTTATTAAAAAAATCACGGTTGGAATGAATGTGATTTCGTATAAAACCTTGTCTAAACCGAACAAATGTTGTATGAAACCTCGCTTGGAACGAGTGGGGTTTTGTATGAAAACAACTTTAATCGAACTATGTTTTGAAAGAAACACGAAAAGAGACTAATATTGGATTGAGTTTTTATTTTGCTTATACGGGAAAATGTTGGTTTTAAAAGGAATATTTGGTATGAAGAACAGTCTTATTATAATGACTCAGTTTGGTATTTAAAAGTTGTTCATTGAGGCGATCCTAAGTATGTTGATTAGAATACAGATTAGTTTGAAAGAGTTTATATATCTTACAAAGCTTTCATTTATGGATTTAGCCGTTGTTCTCCAATGATATTTCTTGATGCTCCATTAAATGGTTGTTTGATGGCTTCCAACACAAAAAAAGGGAATCAAGGTGTTAATTTGTAATTTATTTTTTGTTTTAAATTTTAGCGACTTAACTTGGTTTAAAATAGTAGTTTATAAATTCTCTCATTTTAACTTTAGGTTGTGCACAACCTGCTGCAAAAACTTGCTTTGAATTTGAACTTCAATATGAAAATTTTAATTGTGAATTTGTAGTAAATAGTGAGATTTGAGAATGTATGTGTTCTTATATCCTCTATGGATTATGTGATCTTTGAAAACGCATGTGCACGTCAACTGCATAATTATGTTTCTCATATAAGATAACAGCGATGTTAGAAGTTATATTCATTACTTGTGCCCTTTTAACTTTTATGCTGATTTTGAATTCATTCCCTAATAACATCTGATTAGGGGATGGGACGGAAAATTTCCGTACCAACCGAAGCATTTTCCGTTTCTTCCGATCGTTGATGAAACAATATTCTATGTTCCAAATTCCGTTCCGCCAACTCTGAAATTCCATTAGACGGAGACTGGAAGAAGCGGAACGGAACATGGAATTCCATTTTTTCGGACAGAGAATTAAAAATGCAAAACATGCACCAAATTTGAGTTATAACAAAATATGAATTGTAGAACAGTGCAACACTAAATGTGCGCAACACGTAAATGTTACAGAATTCATATTTACAACAGGACCATGTTAACTAAACAAAATTCATTTATTTCTAACAAATCAGAATTCATATTTACACAGAAATGAGAATATCATTGTGCATAACACAGTATTTTGCATCATTTCAACACATAACTAAATTGAATTCAGTACATAACAACAAAATTCATACTTCTGAATAACAAGCTCCAAAGCAATGCTACAGTTAGCTAGATGCAGTACCAAAAGTCACCGTGGTATCAAAAGCTTCAACTACAAAACTGATAATTGTGATTTGTTAGGCTGGGTAGTTAAAAAAGAAACGGAAAATATGTCATGAACCATAAGGATTGGGCAAGCTCAATTTTTTCACTAAAGAGACTAAAAATATCATATATCATTGAATATTTTTGTTACATCTACGCTAAAGCATTGAAAACTCGTTTCTTGATACAAACATCTCGAGTTTTTATTTTAAAAGTATACAAATGATTTATGAAAAATAAACGTAAATCAACTTAAGCTTTCAGCTTGCAATGCAAAAGATTGACCAAATATGTACTACTGATAAAACTTCTAGAGCCCATCTTTAATAACTATCATATAAGGAGGATAAATTATAAAAGCCCAAAATGGACAAGAAATGGACTACAATTGAACTGACAACCTCAGAAATAACAGGTTCTTATTATGGATACCATTAAAAGATTATTTTCTGTACCGGTGAATGGTGAGTCCAAAGTAAAACAATTAAAAAATGAATTAAATTGGTAATGTTTATATAGACAATCTTTCCTGGATAAGTCCAAAGTACATGACAGGTTATTCATTATTTCTACTTATCTAGAAAACATGCCCATGATAAATATTCATTTTCATGCCTATAAATAAGCTATTGAATGAGGAAAGGAGCAGGGGGAAATGTACCTTTTACATACATTAATTCTTGGAGCTTACATGCTGATCATGGCAAGATAGTTGAAGAAAAATGGAAACTCGTGGTTTTTGGTAATCCACTCTTTAACTTCCTGCAAAAATTAAAGTCTGTTGAATTTGCTTTAAGTGAGTGGCACAAAACATTACCTAATCCTGCACATGCTTATGAAGAATTGCAAAAGTTGAAGAATGATATGTATTCTGAGTTAATTGTTGACCCAAACAATGAGGAGTTGATGCACTTGTATAAAAATAACTTTTCAAACTTGCAAGAACAACTGCTCAAGTAGGCAGGCAATACCAAATATGCAAAGAGAAAAATTCAAGTTAAAGAAATTAATTGTTAAGAATACCAGATATAGAAAACTGAACATGTAGTAACTTGGTATCCTTGTTACTGTGCATGTAAGCCTTAATTACTACTCAACTGTGCATAACTGGATTTCTGAATACTGTAAAGAGGAAACTATGGTGTTTGTTTGATAAACAATGTACTAGAAGCTTAGCCCTTAGCATTCAGAAAAGAATGTGGTGTCTCAGTGGAAAAAAATAAAAAATAAAATAGAATAATTATATAAACTAAAATGAAATTAATTTATTTTTTATGGATAAGTGTTCAGCTTCATATTATCATATAATCTAACCTTTCTTGAAAAAGTTGTTGGCTTCACCCTTATCTCCTCTTCAAATATAAAAGGTTAACACAAACTAATAATTAAATAGACTATTATTAATTACACATTAGATGAATTTTAAAACTGTAACTAATCAAAGAAGAGCAAATGAAAATATGAAGATTGAGAATGTAAATACATAAGTAAAAAGACATTGAAATGAAAATTTGCAAAAGTTACCAATTTCCCGCAGCAACTAATAAAGTAGAACAATGACAAGCAATGAATTTAGGGCAACAACAAGGGATAATTATCTACGGCATACACATATAGGAAGAAAGGCAACAGCGCACGATTGCAGAGTAGAGTATGTCGATGGCGTAGAGAAAAGAGCACCACGCGTGCGTCTACCAAGTAAAGAAAAAATTAGCAACGCCGCGACATGGATCACAACAGGGAAATGGAAGGAGATTGGATTAGCGAAGAAGAGAGTAGAAAAGAGATCAGGGTAGGTTTTTTGTCAAATCTGGAAAACTGCGTGAGGTAGTGCTGTTTGGACGAAGCGACATCTATTTATCTTAGGCTTGGGCCACTAAAACAATGGAGGGATAAAAATTAGAAAGGAAAGGAATTACCGTGGAAATCGCGGAAATTTCCGTTTTTTCCGTTAAGTATTGGAAGGAATTCCTTCCGATTTGTTTATTTCGAAAAAACACGGAAATCGGAAATTTCGGAAATATTCGGAAGGAAAATACTGGAAAAACGGAAAAATGGAAAAATACCCAACCCTACATCTGATGACGGTTACAAAGTCATTGACTGGATGGCATTGTGTGACGGGCAAAAAACTAGGGGCAACAACTCCCCATGATGGATATAGCGTTTTTACCTTTTATATGTTATTTTACATGGGTACGTATCTCTGCTGCTTTAGAATTCAATAAATATAATTTACACGGTGTTTTTTTTAAATTCAAAAAATACCCTTATCAATCAATGGAATCCCACCTCATCAATGGAATTCCACCATTGGTTTGCAACCTCTACAACTACTATTTCCGACTATCCATCAACGGAATTTACTATCAATTTGCCAACGACAGCACCAACAAAACAACTTGAAATAAAAATGTTGTTATTATCAAAACCTTTGAACTTGCAACACACATGTCCAATGATTTTTTTATTAAATAAAAAGGAATATCTTTAGCTACTAGATGCACGTACGTGCGATTTATACTAGTTTCATTAACAAATGTTGGCTGAATAACTTAGGTTGTGTTTGATTTGTCATTTTTAGTTTTGGATTTTCGTCTATACAAAAATGCGCAATACATGTATATTATCGAAAACGACCAATTTAGAAAATAAAATTAACATACAAAATAGAAAACAATTTTTTTTTCATTTTCCGTGTTTCGAAAAATGACAGAAGCACAAGAAACGATCCATCATTCCATCGTTTTTCCATCTCCTCTGTTGTCCCTCTATTTACCTTCTGTCACCTCTGTCATCACTTCACTCCTCTCATATTTGAGATAAATATTTGATTACAGAAAACCCAAAATTCATTTTTAAACCAAAACTACCTTAATTTTGTAATACTGGCTGAATTGAAAATGAGTTTAGCATACATTCAAGACTTCTTATGGGCCAAGATACCCAGGAAAGTGCCAAACCCTGCAAATATACTGCACCCTGATGTGCTGCATATACATCCCGAATGGTTAGAAGTTATAAACCTTTGCCATGAATATAAACAGTTTGATGTGCTGCATATATATCCCGAATGGTTAGAAGTTATAAACCTTTGTCATGAATATAAACAGTTTGAAACACAAGAGGACAGATTCCAAATGATGTAGTATCACAACAAAAATCATTGACATGTTTAAACATAAAAATATATGGAAAACTCATATGACAAGTACTGTTAATGAACATTTATAACCAAAGACAAACATATCCAAATCACATCTATGCTAAACCAACAATTGGAAAAGAAAACACAAATATAAAAGTAAAAGAAGGACCAACCAAACTTAATGCTCGGAAAAGTATGGTTCGGTAGTGCTGACTTGCTGCCATTCACCATCGACCACCTCCATCCAGAGTCACATTACTGTTCCCATCAGCCATGCTAAAACGTCTGCAATAGCCTGCATATTGGACTAGCAGACGTTGGACAATTGCATAGCTGTCGAGCAGATCAAATCCTCTATCCTCTTATTCTGTGTGTCTCCATTGACACAAAATCACAGTCATTCATCAGAATAAATTTGATGGAGTCCGCCATATTTGATTAATGGCCGATGATGTCAAATGAATGGCTGAGAGTACCGTGACACATGAAACAGACATGAAGAGGACAGCAGAATTGAACCCACCACTTGATATATCTTTTTGAATAAAAGATAAAACAGTTTCTCTTTACTTAAAAAAAGAAATAATCTTTGGTGTTGTTCCTTATATCACACAACTCCAACGTTGTTTTATTCTTTGATATTCCTCTCTTTTCTGTTCTCAATGCACTTGTTTTATGTAATTTTACCATGAGAGTAGGAGTTGGCAGTGGTCGGAAATTGAAGGGATTTTTTATGTAATTTTACCATGAGAGTAGGAGTTGGCAGTGGGTCGGAAATTGAAGGGAGCAGGGTTTGACAGTATGGGTTAGGCCTGGAGGAGATAGCATCAGGATTGATGAAGGCATGGTCAAATTTGATGGAACCAGTATGGCTTTTATTACTCCAAGCATAGATTGATTGGTAGGAAGTAGGGATGAACGTTTGTTTGGTTTGATTTATCGATGATGAAAGTTATTAAACCGAACTAAAACCAATAAAAACGAAAACCAACTCAAACCTACCAAATTAAGTTTAATTGGTTCGGCTAGCTATCCGATTTAACCGAACTAAAAATATTTTACACTTTATTTTTAAAATATTCATTGTAATTTGAAATATAAAATATAAATATACGAGTAAAGTATTATTATTTATCATTCTTATGATTTTTAAAGTAATTTTAACATATATATGTAAATAAAATTTATTTGGCTCACTAAACTAATATAAAAAAATTATTATAACATCGATAATTTTGAAAATAAAGTGAAGCCTTGACGCAGCAATTAGGTCATCCGCATTGTGATCTGCGCGTCCCTGTTCGAATTCGAAAACAGCCTCTTCGCAATGTGAGTGAAAGGTTGTGTACGTTATCGACCTTCTCAGAGCCCGTTTTCGTGCGGGACCTTCGTGCATGGGATTCCACCTTTTATCGATAATTTTGAAAATATAATAAAAATTCGGTTAATTTGGTTAAACCGATAACCAAATTAAATTTTTTTCCATACCGATTATAAACCAATCTAGTTTTAAAACCAAACCAAACCGACTAAAATGAATTGGTTTATTTGGTTTAACCAAATAATGTTCACCCTTAGTAGGAAGGAAAAGTGAAGCGATGTGATAGAAGGAAAGCTTGACTGAGGGACATGGTTTCTTTGTATGAAAGAGGGCAACCTGACAAACACCATTGTTTCAGTGGTTAAGTGATTCGGTTTTGGTGCGAGAGGTCACAAGTTTGAAACTTGTGTAGCGTGATTCGAACGTTTATTGACATGTGATATGTTGTCTCGGTGACATGTTGTATATAAAGTACCATTTCAAAAAAAAAGAAAAAAGAAGGGCAACCTCCGAGTTTTTGATAAAAGAAATGCATGCAATTGAATTTTACTGTGCGAGAAAGTGTGTGCAAGGGTTCCACAGTGTCAATAATCTTCCATATGGTGCCTCAAGGAGGTTGTGATCAAATTTCCATTGCAGCACAATGAATTTTACTGCTTTCCATGTCAATTCCTGGTTTAGCTTAGTTACGGCTATGCAGATAATGTGAAGCTGCTTTTAATTTAGGAGAATTCCCTACAAACAACTGAATTGCTACTCCAATTGTTACGCTTGACGATATTCATTCATCCTCAAAAGGAAACAGTATGTAATGCTTAAGAAAAAGGTATATCAAGCATGATCAACAAAAACGCAAAAGTGTGCACCTTCACTTCTTCAATCTTTGCTTCTTAGTCCTCCATTTCATCCAGAACAAGCTTGATGATCACCGTCTTCAAATCTATCCTCTTCATCTCCTGCTTCATCTCTAAGATTTTACTGACAACCCTGGACTTAGACAGGTATCTCAAAAGATTAAGGCTTTGAAAAGGAAATATTCTGGTAATCGCTTCTCTAAACAACACGATTTGGCAATGAAAAAAATTGCAATTCAATTATGGGGGGCGAGATGCAAATGATAAGTCTTCTAAAATAAAGTTTAGTTTGTTGGATGAAGAAATCACAAAGTTGAAAACTTACAGGTCACGAAAGAAACCCAAATTTGAGGATAATTTGGAAAAAGCAGAAGCTTTAGAGAGAAAAATCAAGAAACATAAAATCATAGAGATGAAGGAGGAAATTAAGAGGATATATGTTGACGGGCCGTTAAATGCTATTGCTCTCCTTTACAATTATATCACAGTGCTAAGCTTTCTTTCAATCCTTGTGGTAATATGGTATAGCAAGATTTCAATATTCTTGATTATGGTGTAGCCATAAGATTAGTTGTGGTCAATTTTTTGCTGATCACATAAATCCTCATTCCTCATTAAAGATGTCATCAATTGAGACTGGGTAAAGGCACTTCAAAATATTGATCCTAGAGAGAAAGGAGTAAATTACAAATCAGCAATGTATGTAGCAAAAATGCAGTTGAAAATTAATACTCTAAGCAACATTTTATTGTGTCCAACTTCAGAAATAACATCATGATAGCGAAGTATATTCCAAAAGCCAGTTGGAGCAAAAAAAAGACATCAAAGTTCAGGGTAATCTCAACCTAATTTTCGTTAATCCCGACAGATTTATTGGCATCCAAGGATTTGTGCATATTATGATATCTAACTTGCCATACAAAAATTACAAACAATGCTGGACAGAATATTTTTACATATTAGGAACTAAAAAGGTATGGTTTCATGTTCCTATTCACCAAAATATACCCCACTCGTATTCAACAGGTGCTATCTTCAAACTACAAGAAATCTGAACTTGATAAGTAAATTTAAGCATACAAAAAGATTTAAAAAAAAATCATTTTGATGGTTTTAGTCGCATCGACGATTCTTTAATTCTTCAAAATTCCTTCCCATGAAATAGAAAAAAACAAATAAAATAACTTGACACTTGAAGGTGAGAATCCCAAAAGAGCTTTAACTCATATAAAAATAAATTACCACCAAGTCCATATTCAACTGCAAAAATGTTCCTTTTAACCATGAAATCAACAGTTGTGGGATCATCGTCATTTTGATCAAAACAAAATACAGTTTTGCTAGTTTCATCCCTATGAAAAATTTATTAAAAAAATCCTAAGTAGTACGTACTGAGGTTTGGAACAAAATGATAAATAATTTATCTATTGTTAAACTATGTTTCCGCATTTAGCTTTGGTGCAAAAAGATAAACTAATGTAACTTCTGTAAAGCAATTCTTTTACATTTATATACTTACCAAACCATATGAACTTGATCAATTTGCATGCATTAAAGAATATAAATAAAGTTAGCCTTGAAAAATACATAGTTAAAATTAGCCTTCAAACTAAAAATTTTAATTTTATTACTGTAAAAGCTAATTAATTATATGTTAATAATATAACACTAACTTTATGCGTCTAATCGATGAGTTAAAATAATTGTTAATATGTCCTAATCGACGAGCTTTGAACATCAGTTAACTTGATCAATATAATTAACCAGATGTTAATCGATGAACATTCACAGAAAGAAAAATATTAGAGGTTTTACCTTTCGTTCCAAACAGCAATTTCGAAGATGAATTTGAGCTGGATTTGAGTTGATTTTAGTTGATTTCAATTTTCAACGACTATGAGCGGATCTGATTGAACGAAGAGAGGTTTTGAGGGTATTGGGAGAAGTTTGATATTAGTCCGAGTAAGAATGAAAGTGGATGTTTTAGATCCGTAACCTGCTTTTGATGAAAGCTGAGGGTATATGCGTAATTTTTCATTTTATGTACTAACAACTTGATTATTTGAGATGGAGTCCTCGAAAACTATCGGTATATTGGTTAGGGCTCCACAAAGTATGGGTCGGATCGGTTGGACCAAATACTTAACCCAACCTGTATAGGTATGGATTAAAGATAGTTCAATCCGTACCTAACTTCATTAGAGTTTGGATATAAATTGGGTTGAAATATGGGTTGTGTTAGGTTTAGTATGGTTGTATTGAATTACATAAGTCTAATACGAAAATGAGAATGTGAAGGTAAAAATCGAAATAAAATGTTCAATTTAAAATAGCAATACTTTAGTTAGCATAATGCATTAAATATAAGCGATTCACTACTGCTATTTTATTAGAATTTCGTTATAAAATACATGACATAGAATCGATTTACTACATATAAGAGTAAAATTTTCATTCCATACATTAAAATGCTTCTCAAACGCTCTTAGTCAATCTCATGTGTTTTCATCGCTTTAATTTTTGTTGGACTGACATCGAAGATGATTTTTTAAATATATTATATTTTATTCTAGATGTTGACTATTCCAATTTTACATGATTTGATATTGAATGAGTTTTTTATGTAGGGTTGGGTTGGGTTAAAATACAGTTGGATTGAAACAAATATATTATCCGATCCGTATATAGTATGCATTACAAATTATAACCCGTATCCAATCCAAACTAGGTTGGGTTGGGTCGGATTTCTGTAGATTAGGTCGGGTTAGTAGGTTGGATTGAATCGAATATGGGTTGTGTGCAACCCTATTTGTGGTTTTGTCACTCAAACTGAATTTTCCCAATATGAATCAGCTACACACAAAATTTGTATACGTATGCCGCCTTATAATAAGCAATTTACTAAAAACAAGTGATCCACGGTTATTTAATCAACATCAATAAGCACTTCACATAATCAAGAACTCAATCAAACACCCTAGAAAAACTCTTTCACGAAGGAAAAGGAAATGACTACAATTTCATGTCTATATTCTATACTATAACATGATAGTTATTTAAACTTCAAAGTGACATGCACTTGTGCACGTAGATGTATCTGTTCTAATGCATATGTATCCTAGACAGCAAACCAAGTAATAAAAGTGATGCAGCCAAATAAGCGAATTCGACGATGTAAATCGAATCCGTCCAGGATCTCACACGATTAGCGGAAATAATTGGTGAATTTAAGAATACCCAAATGCCCAAATCCGTTGATCACGAAGATACCGGATTCTAGCAACCTTCGACACGTTGATTGTGCACGATGCCGTGAAAGAAGATCTACAATTCTTCGAACGTTGATCAAGCGCACTTGATTCCGTGAATTGGCTTCAACAATCGTTGATTCGAGCGCACTCGAATGCCGAAGGTGGAGATAGGAGATAACACTCAACTACCAATTTTAATGGAGGAAAGAAGCACAAACCAAATTTTATTTAAAATTCAACTCCTTTTTTACAATGACATCACACTCCTATTTATAGGAGTTTACAACTCAACACACGTTACAATATTTCAAACGACTTAAGAAAAATACATCACAACAGTACAAACGACTTACCAAGACACACGACTTAAGCAAGTACGACATAACAAAATACAAACGACTTAACAAAATACAGCAAACGACTTAAGAAAATACCAACAAACATCACGCGACTTAACACTGGAGCGACATAACACGAGCGACTTATGGAAAGCGGCATACTGGAACGACTTAAGAAATGGCGACATAAGACTTTGCGACCTAAGGAAGAAGCGACTTAAGCTTCGCACGACTTAATGATTCCAGTAGCTTGTTCGCGACCTAAGTATTTGGAAGTTCGCGACTCGCGACCTACGACATAGGGTTTCTATCGTTCGCGATCTAGGCTCCGCGACCTAGGAAAGGCGACATATGGATCTATTTGCTCGCGACTTAGGGTACCGTGATTCACTTCAGCAACTTGGTTATGTCGTTGGCGACTTAAGGAGGTGGAGGAGGAGCGACCTAGGCTGGAGCGGTGGCACGACTTATGGAAGCGACTTGAGGTACTTCTATCTCGCGCTGCATCATCCTCCCCTGGTTGAAAAGAATTCGTCCTCGAATTCACACCTTCCTCATCTTCAACATGCTTATCCTCATGATATGGAATCAAGTGTTTGACGTTGAAAACATCAGCAGTATGGATATGATCCGGCAATCTCAACTGATAAGCATTCTCATTAATCTTCTTTACGATTTCCATAGGACCAATCTTTCTAGCAGCTAGTTTGTTGTAAGTACCAACAGGAAATCGATCCTTGGTCAATACTGCATATACAAAATCTCCTTCTTTGAAGTCTACATATCGTCGTTTAATATCTGCGGATTGCTTATATTTCTCATTCGCCTTAAGCAATCGTTCCTGCACAACCTTGTGACACTCTTGCAATTCATTCACAAAATCACTAGCCCGTTTGATCACTCCTTTCCGCTGTGGAACTACACATAAATCCAACGGTCCTTTAGGAATTGTTGAGTACACAACCTGGAATGGACTGAACCCAGTGCTACGATTAACTACATGGTTGTGTGCAAATTCAGCTTGACATAACTTCGAATCCCAACTCTTCAAATTGTCATCCACGAGGCATCGCAATAAATTACCTAGGGATCTGTTTACAACTTTAGTATGTCCGTCCGTCTGTGAATGATAAGCACTACTGAATTTCAGCTTTGTCCCAACCATTCTCCATAGACTCATCCAAAAATGACTCAGAAAACGAGTGTCTCTATCTGATACAATAGATTCAAGCAACACATGAAGACGATAGATCTCTCTGAAGTATAATTGTGCAACATTAACTGCATCTGCCGTCTTCTTACAAGCAACAAAATGTACCATCTTCGAGAAACGGTCCACCACAACATATATAGAGTCATTTCTCCGTTGAGTCCTCGGCAAGCCCAACACAAAATTCATGCTTACATCAACCCACGGTTTTGTAGGAACAGGTAAAGGCATATACAAACCCGCATTTGTAGCTGTCTCTTTTGAAACTTGACAAACATGACATCTTCGAACAAACTTTTCAACTTCCCGCTTCATCAAGGGCCAATAATAAGACTGAGAAATCAACTGCAATGTGCGATCCCGACCAACATGTCCTTCTTCATGCAACTCTTTTACAATTTTCATTCTCAAGCTGCAATCTGGTATGCACAATTGATTCCCCTTGAATAAGAATCCATCTACCAACACAAACTCATCAGTACTCCCATCCTTGACTTTCTCAACAATCTTCGCAAAGTAAGGATCTTCCTCAAACAACTCTGGCAATAGTTCAAATCCTGTCACTTCAACCTTCATCGTCATCAACAAATGATTCCTCCTGCTCAAGGCATCAGCTACATGATTCGTCACCCCTGATTTGTGCTTTACAACAAAAGTAAAATGCTGCAGATACGCGACCCATGAAGCGTGTCTAGCTGAAATTTTGTCCTACCCTTGCAAATGTTTCAAAGCTTCATGATCCGTATAAAGAACAAACTCCTTCTGAAACAGATAATGCCTCTAGTGCTTCACAGCTTGAACAATTGCGTAAAACTCCACGTCATAAGTGTTATATCTCAACTTGGCTCCAAACAACTTCTAACTGAAATAAGCAACTGGTCTTCCATTCTGACTCAATACTCCACCAATCCCAACCTTCGAAGCATCAGTGTGTAACTCGAACAATATCTGAAAATCCGGCAGTACCAGAATGGGTGCTATCGTCAAAAGTGTCTTAATCTTCTCAAAAGCTAACTCTGCTTCCTCTGTCCACACGAACTTCTTTCCTTTCATGCAATCGGTTACAGGTGCCATCACACTGCTAAAATGTGGAATGAATCTTCGATAAAAAG
Source organism: Allium fistulosum (assembly GCA_030737815.1). Lineage (NCBI taxonomy): Eukaryota > Viridiplantae > Streptophyta > Magnoliopsida > Asparagales > Amaryllidaceae > Allium > Allium fistulosum. The sequence continues at coordinate 411,113,690 of CM060907.1, read as the reverse complement.
ATACCAACCCATGAAAACTTCTCACTTCAATAATTGTCTTGGGTTGTGGCCAACTCCTGACAGCTTCCACTTTGCTTTCATGCACTTCAATACCCTCCTTCGACAGAACATATCCCAGAAATAAAACACTGTGCGTCATGAACACGCACTTCTTCGTTGCTGCATAGAATTGCTCCTGTCGTAGAATCAACAGCACTTCTCGCAAATGTTGGATATGCTCTTCCATACTCCCACTATAGATCAAAATATCGTCAAAGTAAACTACTACGAACTTCCCAATAAATGGTCTGAAAATCTGGTTCATCACTCTCATAAAAGTACTAGGAGCATTTGACAAGCCAAACGGCATAACCAGCCATTCGTATAGACCTTCCCTAGTTTTAAAAGCAGTCTTCCACTCATCACCCGGTCTAATACGAATCTGATGGTATCCACTCTTCAAGTCAATCTTTGAGAACACAACAGCCCCACTCAACTGATCAATCAAATCATCGAACCTCGGCATAGGAAACCTGTATCTCACAGTGATCTTGTTTAGAGCCCGACTGTCCGTACACATCCGCCAAGTCCCATCCTTCTTCGGTACCAATAAGGCTGGCACTGCACAAGGACTCAAGCTCTCCTGAACACGCCCTTGTTCTAACAACTCCTCCACCTGCCTTCTCAGTTCCTCATGCTCCTTAGGACTCATCCTGTAATGTGGCCTATGAGGTAATGCCGCCCCTGGCACAAGATCAATCTGATGCTGAATATCTCTCAACGGTGGTAACTCCTTTGGCAACTCTTCAGGAAACACATCTCTGAATTCTTCCAACACTGGCTTTACCTCCTCTGGAACTTCAACAGATTCAGTAGCTTCATGTCCAATCAACAAGAACACCTCTGGACTCTCCTCTACTTCTTCAACAAACTCCTTCAAAGTCAACAAAGTCTTCAGCTCCTCAATCTCTTCTAACTTGCTCTCTCCTTGCTGTCTCTTCTTCGGAACTAAAATGATCTTAGTACCCTCAAACATAAAGCTGTAGCTATTGGTTCGACCATCATGCTGCACTGTTCGGTCATACTGCCATGGTCTTCCCAAAAGCAAGTGACAAACATCCATCTCCACCACATCACACCAGATCTCATCTTTATACTTCTTCTCAATAGAAAATGGAACATGAACTCGCCTGTCCACCTTCACCTCTCCTCCTTTCCTTAACCACGCTAACTAGTAAGGATTTGGATGCTTCTCCGTCTTCAACTTCAACTTTCTCACAGCTTCGGTAGAAATGATATTGTCACAACTTCCTGCGTCAATCACAAATTTACACACCTTCCCCAGTATAGTGCATGTCGACTGAAAGATATAACTCCTCAACCAACTAGCCTCCTCTTCCTGCTTCGGTGTCAAACATGATCTCCTCATCATTAGATTACATCCTTCATCTCCCGACGCGATATCCTGTTCATCCTCCTCAATTGGACTAGAATAACCTTCATCAACATCCTCACCTTCCACTTCAGCAATCATAGCTCGCCTCTTCGGTTTCGGGCATTCATTACTCTTGTGACCCACTTCCTGGCAATTTTAACACTTGAAACTGTTGTTGACCTTCGCCTTCGCAACTTCATTCACCACTGGTTTACTGACAGCTTTAGAAACATTGGAACTCCCACTAGCACCCTTGCTCTAAGTATTGGAACTTGGAAGCACACCACCTCCTCGTCTTCCCTGCTTCTCCCAAGCCAACGCCTTCTGGTGCGCTTCAGCCACAGATCTAGGGTCAAACATATTTACCATATCCTTGATCTGGATCCTCAACCCCCCAACAAACCTAGTAGTCAATTGTTCCTCCGTCTCCATAATGTCATTTCGAGCAATCAGTTGATAAAACTCATCAGCATAATCATTAATAGTCTTTGTCCCTTGCCTCAGATTCTACAACCTCTGATACATGAGTGATTGATAATTGTAAGGCAAGAATGTAGCCTTCATCATCTTCTTCAGTTTCTCCCAAGCAACAATCTTCGACTTCCCCATCCGTTCTCGTGTAAGTTTGGTTTGCTGCCACCACGCCATAACTCTCCCTCTCAACCTAGTAGCAACCAACTTCACTCGACGATCTTCCGGAACCTCCTTGAAATCAAAGATCTCTTCAACATTAGATAACCAATCTAGAAATTCTTCAGCCTGCATACCACCCTTAAACTCTGGAATTTCAATTTTCATTCTGGACTCCCATTTGTGATCATACTCTGAATGATTTCTTCATTGGCTTCGATTTCGACCATGAACACTACCACCATCAAACTCCTCATCAAAATCTGATGCATATCGATGTCGATCATGACCACCAACATCTCTACCACCACCATTTATACCACCAACATCCCTTCGATCTACATTCCTCTGATCATGATCATCAACATTCCTATCACGATCGTCAACATTTCTACGATCATGATCTTCTCTTCTCTCCCGATCTGAATGTGGTGAAACTCTATTTCCCCCATGGCTCGATTCAGGTAAAACCCTTCTTCTACTTTGATTCATTTCAAGCATCATTCTCTCTAATCGACCAATCCCCTCATTCAACTTCTCATTGAAATTCTCGTTGATTCGTTGATCCATTTCACTGGCCTCTTCTCTTCCATACAAAGCATCAACATTGCGATGACGTTGAGCTCGTCTCGGTGGCATGATTGAACTTCAAACAAATCTTCAGAAATTCAAACTTCACACTTCAAATCTCGAAACTCCACACCCAACGAACTTGGGAAAGTTCGTCTCCTTGCTCTGATACCAAATGATGCAGCCAAGGAAGCGAATTCGACGATGTAAATTGAATCCGTCCAGGATCTCATACGATTAGCGAAAATAACCGGTGAATCGATGATAAATTGGTGAATTTAAGAATACCCAAATGCCCAAATCCGTTGATCACGAAGATACCGGATTCTAGCAATCTTCGACACGTTGATTGTGCACGATGCCGTGAAAGAAGATCTACAATTCTTCGAACGTTGATCAAGCGCACTTGATTCCGTGAATTGGCTTCAACAATCGTTGATTCGAGCGCACTCGAATGCCGAAGGTGGAGATAGGAGATAACACTCAACTACCAATTTTAATGGAGGCAAGAAGCACAAACCAAATTTTATTTAAAATTCAACTCCTTTTTTACAATGACATCACACTCCTATTTATAGGAGTTTACAACTCAACACACGTTACAATATTTCAAACGACTTAAGAAAAATACATCACAACAGTACAAACGACTTACCAAGACACACGACTTAAGCAAGTACGACATAACAAAATACAAACGACTTAACAAAATACAGCAAACGACTTAAGAAAATACCAACAAACATCACGCGACTTAACACTGGAGCGACATAACACGAGCGACTTATGGAAAGCGGCATACTGGAACGACTTAAGAAATGGCGACATAAGACTTTGCGACCTAAGGAAGAAGCGACTTAAGCTTCGCGCGACTTAATGATTCCAGTAGCTTGTTCGCGACCTAAGTATTTGGAAGTTCGCGACTCGCGACCTACGACATAGGGTTTCTGTCATTCGCGATCTAGGCTCCGCGACCTAGGGAAGGCGACATATGGATCTGTTTGCTCGCGACATAGGGTATCGCGATTCACTTCAGCGACTTGGTTATGTCATTGGCGACTTAAGGAGGTGGAGGAGGAGCGACCTAGGCTGGAGCGGCGGCACGACTTATGGAAGCGACTTGAGGTACTTCTATCTCGCGCTGCATCAAAAAGTCATCTAGCTCAATCTGTTAATCTTCAAATTCAGCAATAAGCACCACTCTCTCAAATTCCGTAGTCTCCACCTGAACAATGAACAACATAAAAGACAATTATAAGAGAAAACTCATACATCATGGGAATGAAAATATCATAATTTAGAAGAACAACTTTGATCATGAAGCACCACATTCGCTGGGCATGCTAATTCTATTGATGGACGTGGTAACTAGCTAACCGTGGCTAATAGGGTAACCACTCATCATATGATATAATTTATTACTGTAACCACAATTTTATTAAAAATAATGCAATAATACACAAATTAATGGCTGAGATTAGCTTGACACACGAGGACGGAAAAAAGGAAGACAAGAGGAATTGAATCCGTCAAACAATGTAGTTAAGCACATAATGATGAAGTTGTCGCTTGTTGAAAACAATGATATCACAAGTGTGGTTGAACAATCGACGGTACAAGAAAGGATGAAAATAGTGACATATCCTCATAATTCATTTTCCAGATATAACAACCACATAATTGATAACAAGATGAAGATGATCTAAGACATGATTAAGGCTTTAACATGGCAACTCCGGCCAAAAAGATGACAAAGTTGATGATAACTTACCATTTACCAAGTTCTAGCAACTCTCTTATCCAAGAAACTCCAAGCTTTATTCAAAATAGCGAATCACTCTTTCAAGTTTTGAGTCTCACAAGCATAATTCATTAAGGATTACAATGCGAATACAAAGTGAATTTATTATCATTTATGATACTGGTCTCAATAAATAATACCATGTGAAAGTATCTAAGTACATCTTCGGATTGGTATTACTTAAATAGTCAAAAGAATATTTCGATCAAATGATTGGTTACACATGTCAAAATTACATGTTACCTTACACTAACATGATAATAAGGGAGATTTTGAGTCAGATTCTTTTAAAACTAAATGGACTCCGTCCCTCCTATAGAAATCATATATACCAAGTCCCTCCTTTTATGCTTGTAAAATTGTTTTAAATGATGTCAAATTTGATGTTGTGAACTTCTACTCTACTAATATTTTTGAATGTTAATAGTCTCTAAATGCACGAAAATATCATGATTGTTTGTACTAACTGAGGTGGAGCATAGGTGCAACGGTTTTGTCATCCGCATGATGATTTGGACGTTTAGGCTCGAGTTTGGAAACACCTTTTTCGTGATGCGAGGGAGGCTGCATACATTATTGACTTTCTTAAAACCCGCTATCGTGCAGGAGCCTCGTGTACTGGGTTCCATCTTTGTTTGTACTAACTACCCTCATGTTCTAAGCATGACCAAGCGCATATTGGTAATAAGTGGATTGATGTTAGACAAAAATATTCAAACGGTTAAATAATATAGTTAAACACTACAGGAGTTTTAGTGATAAGAGGAGCTACTTATGTAACCAATAGTATTGCTGCTTTGTCCAACGATGAGGTTGATGGCTGAGTTCAAATTTCCTGTATCCAAACCCCCCTATTCTCTCTGTACTCAACCAATCGGGGACGTCGATTTTCAACCATTTTGCAATTAAACCCCAACAGCAGAAGAGAGAAAGAGGGTTTAATTGCAAAATAGCTAAAAATCGACGTTTCTGATTGGTTGGAAACAGAGGGAACAGAGGGTTTGGGTACAGGGGATTTGCTGATTTGCTCTCTTGATGGCTCGCTTGCTGAAAACAACGACATCTATGAAACTGCAAGCTTTAATCAAAATAGCTGATCGCTCTTTCCAATTTTGACTTTTGAGTCTAACAAGCAGAGTGAATTACGAATTACAAGGTGAACAAAAAGTTAATGTATCATAATTTATGATATTGGTCTCACAAAATACTATTATTTGAAAGTATCTAAACACACCTTCGGATCGGTATGCTTAAATAGCCAAAAAATATTTTGATCAAATGATTGGATATCTTGTAGACATGTCAAAATTACATGTTACGTTACAGTAACAATATAATAAGGGAGATTTTGACTTGAATAATTTTTAATATAAGTACTCATCCGTCCCTCCAACAAGTCTCTCCTTTTATATTTGTTAAGTTGTTTAAAATGATGTTAAATATGATTTGTGTATTTCCACTTGACTAATATTTTTGAATGCATTTTGAATGTTAATGTTAAATTGAATGAACACATAAAATTAGGACTGTCAAAGGGTACCCGGAAAATCCGATATCTGTCCGAATCCATATCCGAAAATATGAAAAATATCCGTTATCCGAAAAGCGGATACGGATATCCGATATCCGAAAAGCTTTCCGGATACGGATATGGTTATTATGGTATCCGTATCCAAAAAATATCCATCCGATTAACTAATGCATATATATTTAATTAAAATTATATTTAATTAATATATGATTTTGCAACTATTTCTTAACCATTGGATGTTATTGTTTGCGCCAAAATTGGTCACAAACCCCAAATGTCGTGAAAGCACCAGTTCCCAATCACAGATCACAGATATCAATTATGTAGAGAAATAAAATTGAAGAACTCTTCGAAAAATTAGATGAAAGCAGGAAACAACACAGAATTTATAGTTGTTCGGCGATCTTGCCTACGTCCACTCTGAAGTTGATGATTTTATTGATGTTCATCTTCTAATGTAGTACAACTGATTTTCTGAGCTAAGCCTGAATCTAAGGAAGCAGTGGTGATTCTGAGTAAATCTGGCAGAGTCTGGGTGCTCTTTAGCTCCTAAAATTGTCCGACCTTTTTTCTGAATGACCAGGGGCTTTATTTATAGGTGTAGGAGGCTGATATTTTACCTAAATTTCGGGAGACCACTTCTGGCATGTGTGGGGGCCCATGCGCCCGCGTCCAGGAAACCTGGGCCCACTTTGGGATCGATTCGAACTCCTATTCGAATCGATCGAGGAATTGTCCAATCGAGCTGAAATTTGGTGTGGATATTCTTCAACATGCATGCAAGCTTCTGTGAAAATTTCATAGCATTTGAACTTGTAGATCTCGAGATATGGTCGATTCGAATTGGTGTTTCTCGGTAGGCTGGTACGTTCGAATCGATATGATCGAATCGATCACTTTGAATCGATTGTGGCTCGTGGCTTCGTGATGACGTGGAGCGAAACGTTAGCTTTGATCCGCTTTATTCGCCTATTTGATCAAGTCGTCCCGTAGACTTCGCCGCTTTGACTCGATGGATTCGAAGGCATAATTCCCAGATGGATTCGAACAGGAGTTTTGTCGTATCGATCGTGACATGCTATGGTTGATCGATACGAAGCTGTTGTAACAAGATGGATTCGAGCATGCTGTTCCCCATCGATTCGAAGTGAGGCGTTCTGGTGGATACGAGCATATAGTTGTTTATGGATTCGATGCGCAGCTTCATTCGTATCGATCTTGATGGCCTTCAGCCGATCGATGCGAACAGGAGGTCGCTGGATGGGTTTGGAGAGGGATGGTTCGATGGATTCGAGAGAACTCCAAGCTGGATGGATTCGAACAAGGGAATGCCGATGGATTCGGAGAAAACAGACGTTGATGGATTCGAACATAGGTTTCACCTATGGATACGAAAATAGAGTGTTTTCTTCCAACTTGCATCGATTATAACTTGAGTATACGATCTCGGATTGACTTGAAATTTTGAGTGCTGGCTTTCATGACTCTGTTTGTCGTGTCCTATCGATTGTAGCCTGATCCGGGCTCGGACAAAATTTGCCGATATCCATGGTGAAACAGTGTATAACGAACTTTTTCCAGTCAACTTTTTGGTGTCACGGCCTTGCCAAAAGGCGGGATAACATTTGCCCCGCAAAACATGCCTTGCGATAGGAAGGTGTGTTTTGTAATGCCATAAGCTGGATGTTCATATCCAGTTGATGACCTGCAAAGAAATTGATAGTTTTATCTGACCACAAACGACGATCGTTTGCGACCGTATGTCATTTGAGGTAATATGGGACCTTTTGAGGTCGGACACCGTTCACGGCAAATAACGAAATGGGATCGTTCATGGTCGGATGCCGTTTGCGGCAAATAAAGGAAGGGGGCCGTTCGCGGTCGGATACCGTTCGCGGCAAATAAAGAAATGGGACCGTTCGCGGTCAAATGTCATTCTAGACGAGTTGTGACCGTTTGCGATCGGGTGTCGTTCTATACGAATTATGATGGATTGTGACTGTTCGTGGTCGTATGGTGCACGAGATAAAATGTGATCGTTCGCGATCGGATGCCGCACGAGGCAGGATGTGATCGTTCGCGATCGAATGTCATACTGGGTGAATTGTGACCGTTCGTGGTCGGGTGCCGCACGAGGCAGGGTGTGATCGTTCGTGATCGAATGTTACAATAGGTGAAGTGTGACCGTTCGCGGTCGGATGTCGTACGAGGCAGATTATGACCGTTCGAGGTCGGGTGCCGTTCGAGGCTAATGGTGACCGTTCGAGGTCGGGTGCCGTTCGAGGCGAATGAGTGTGCCCGGGGGGGACTTTGTATTATCGACGTCAGGTTCACGTTCGGGTGAATTTCTGAATCAGCGATCGTGGCGGTTCGTCGCCATACAAGGTGTGCTTGTGGACCGTTCGCGATCCAAAGCATATGCTAGTAACTTCTTCTTCAGAATTGCAAATACCAAATTAACGTTCACATGAATGCCATAACAGAAATATCCAAACAAACAAAGTCCAAACGTTCGAATCAAAACAAAGCAATAGCAAAGCAAGGATGTCAAAGTGTAAATCCTCATTATGATATGGTCAGTGGTCATTCAGAGCATGTCTGTGGATCGTTCGCGATCTCCCACATGTGTAAGTGATTTAACCGTGTTAATGAGAAGTTTACGACTTGTTCATCGTTATTTAAATCAATTGATAACCATACGGTGCCCCGGCTCAGGGTTACCCCTAGCTGATGTAGATGGTGGCCGCTCTGGTTCCACCGTTGGAGCTCGCCTTCTCACATACTGAAGTAGCCTACCGTTCCTGATATGCCCTTCTACCTCATCCTTCAGGTGTCTACAATCGTTTGTGCTATGTCCATTCAGCTCGTGGAATAAGCAATATTTGTCTGATTTTCTCTCATCAGTAGTTGGATCCCGTCGCATTGGTCTACGATAGGCAACTTGCTCTCGGGTGTCTTGGTAGATTCGCTCCAAACCCTCGTTCAGTTCTGAATAGGTGGTAAATCGCGGCTCCCTCCGTTGCCGCTTTGACCTGTCATCATTTTCTTCAGCCTTTCGCTTCCCTTTACCAGTTTCTACACCTTTTCCAGGTGAATTACCGCCTCTAACTGTGTAAACATCGATTTCTTCTTCTCTCTCCATACGAGCATCCTCTAATCGCAAAAACTTTTCGGCTTCATGATAAAACTCTCCCAGGTCCGTAGGTGGATCCTTAGTTAGTGAATTCTTGAACTCCGTGCCATCAGATATTCCAGATACAGCTGCCATCATGACCATAGATGGATCTGACCGATCCACCGATGCTGCTGCTGCATTGAATCGTGTCAGAAAATTCCTCAAAGACTCCCCAGCTTTCTGCTTTAGTGTTGCCAAACTCATCACATTCTTGGGTCTTGCAATGTGGACCCTAAATTGCTCCATGAATCTTTCAGTTAAATCTGCCCATGTTCTTATGGAGCCATTCTCCAACTGCCTAAACCATAATGCTGCGAAATCTTTTAAATACAATGGAAAGCACTGGGCCATGACTTCCTGTGATGCCCCCAGTACCTCCATATGCCTCATATACTTCATCAGATGGACCGTAGGGTCCGTCCTCCCATCGTACATCTCCACTAATGGTAACTTGAATTCTGGTGGATTCCTAGCCATCCTAATCGCAGGAGAAAAGGGACTCCTGTTCACGTCTTCAAGATCTCTGTTTACTAATCCGTCTCTCATGGCTCACCTGACCATCTCTGCCAATCTATCATTGTCTCCAAGCTGTAGTCCTCGTTCACTACCTTCGACCTGCCCTCCGAGTCCGTGTGAGCTTTTAGGTGTCTGCCCCCCTGGCTGAGCGTTCATCCCTCTATCGCCGCCAGGTTGCTCGGATGTCCTTGTCTCTCTTCCCGGGTTCAGATCAACATGTTCTAAGTGTGCGCCCCCCAGCTCCGGCACTGCGCTAGATGGTCCTGCTCCATTCTGGACTCTGGTTGCCCCTTGATTTTGCGCTCCAAGTTGCCTAATCTGTTGAAGCAAGTTCTGTATCATTTCTTCTTGTCTTCTCATCATTGCCTCCATCTCATCTCTGGTGATGAAGGCTGAAGCTTGGTTTGCTCCTGAGGAAGCCTCTTGACTCCCTTCGTGCTGACTTCGCTCCGGCCTTTGTCTTTTGCTAGTTTGCCTTGTCATATCTTCTCAGATCTGAACTTTTAAACCTTCGAATTTAACTTCCAAGCGGTAGAATCCCTGAGTTCAGTTCTCAGTGAAAGCACCAAAGTGTTTGCGCCAAAATTGGTCACAAACCCCAAATGTCGTGAAAGCACCAATTCCCAATCACAGATCACAGATATCAATTATGTAGAGAAATAAAATTGAAGAACTCTCCGAAAAATTAGATGAAAGCAGGAAACAACACAAAATTTATAGTGGTTCGGCGATCTTGCCTACGTCCACTCTGAAGTTGATGATTTTATTGATGTTCACTTGATGGTTACAATTTCTTCTAATGTAGTACAACTGATTTTCTGAGCTAAGCCTGAATCTAAGGAAGCAGTGGTGATTCTGAGTAAATCTGGCAGAGTCTGGGCGCTCTTTAGCTCCTAAAATTGTCCGACCTCTTTTCTGAATGACCATGGGCTCTATTTATAGGTGTAGGAGGCTGATATTACGCCTAAATTTCGAGAGACCACTTCTGGCATGTGTGGGGCCCCATGCGCCCGCGTCCAGGAAACCTGGGCCCACTTTGGGATCGATTCGAACTCCTGTTCGAATCGATCGAGGAATTGTCCAATCGAGCTGAAATTTGGTGTGGACATTCTTCAACATGCATGTAAGCTTCTGTGAAAATTTCATAGCATTTGAACTTGTAGATCTCGAGATATGGTCGATTCGAATTGGTGTTTCTCGGTAGGCTGGTACGTTCGAATCGATATGATTGAATCGATCACTTCGAATCGATGGTGGCTCGTGGCTTCGTGATGACGTGGAGCGAAACATTAGCTTTGATCCGCTTTATTCGCCTATTTGATCAAGTCATCCCGTAGACTTCGCTGCTTTGACTCGATGGATTCGAAGGCACAATTCCCAGATGGATTTGAACAGGAGTTTTGTCATATCGATCGTGACATGTTATGGTTGATCGATACGAAGCTGTTGTAACAAGATGGATTCGACCATGCTGTTCCCCATCGATTCGAAGTGAGGCATTCTGGTGGATACGAGCACATAGTTGTTCATGGATTCGATGCGTAGCTTCATTCGTATCGATCTTGATGGCCTTCAGCCGATCGATGCGAACAGGAGGTCGCTGGATGGGTTTGGAGAGGGATGGTTCGATGGATTCTGGAGAACTCCAAGATGGATGGATTGGAACAAGGGAATGCCGATGGATTCGAACATAGGTTTCACCTATGGATACGAAAATAGGGCGTTTTCTTCCAACTTTCATCAATTATAACTTGAGTATACGATCTCGGATTGACTTGAAATTTTGAGTGCTGGCTTTCATGACTCTGTTTGTCGTGTCCTATCGATTGTAGCATGATCTGGGCTCGGACAAAATTCGCCGATATCCATGGTGAAACAGTGTATAACGAACTTTTTCCAGTCAACTTTTTGGTGTCACGGCCTTGCCAAAAGGCGGGATAACAGTTATTATGATATGATTTTTTTTCTCATTTTTAGTGAAAATAGACAATTTTATTATTTAATTTTTGAATATTTTTGGATATGCATACGGATATTAGGATAAAACAATGTTTCATCATCACATTTTTTATTTTTTGGTTTTTTTAAGAACATTAGTACAAAAACTGTTTTATGTTGATCCAAGCCTTTTCATTTATACTTTTAAATTTATTGACCATGGACGGAGCAGATAAATATCTGATATCCGTCCGTATTCGAAAATTAAACGGATACGGATATCCGTTATCCAAAAATTAAGCGGATAAGGATATCTGATATTCGAAAATGATTTCAGATACGAATACGGATATGGCACTATTCGTATCTGAAAGTATTCGTTGACAGCCCTACATAAAATGATACAAGTATGCCTAAAACATATTTGATTCTTGCACGATAATTTATTGCACTACGAAATAATTGCAGTGTAAAAAGTTCAAGTAATTGTAGTCGTACTACAATTATTTACACCTTGAATACACACAATAGCTGAAATTATTATACATAATACTTTCACTATAAAAAAAATAGCGTTGATGGCCAAAACATTAATATCACCAAAAAAGAAAATGTTGTAGTACAGTTATATGCATTGTGAAGTGAATTTAATTGCCCAGTTGATTATTTGATTAATAAGCGAGCAACACATGGTTAATCAAATTAAATAATGGGTACTTAATCAAGTTGCAATGAAATAAAAATATACTTTGAATGAAAATTAAATTTTGGTCATATAGCTTTTTCATGAAGTGGAATAGTTCGAACGTTAATGTAATAAAAGATATTGAGAAATTAATAGATTAGGCAAAGGAAGATCCCTAAACCCAGGATATTAACCCATATATTTCTTATAACATTTCTATTATCTTCATTCGACGTACACAAAACAAAATGAACATACATCTGACTAATGGTTGCCATTTTCACAAGAGTAAGGAGAGAAGCAAATCGAAAACAAATTAAAGATTTCATTTTTACAAAGGATTAAAGACAATAACCAATGATGTAAAAAAATTATATGTGGTATATAATGTTCAATCGGAGAAGGTTTTTTAATTCCATATTTTTCTTATATGTAGTTAATAATTATGAGTTTTCTAAGGTAAAAATAAGCAGATATCGGCTTCAAAATAATGTTAATAAATATGAAATATTAACACATTGATCCAAAACCTTTTCTATTGACTGAAAAATATGTTTGTATTTTCTGGGAATTTTCCGGTAAATTTTGTAAGTGATATGAATTAAAGGTGCCTTAATTAATGAATTAATTAAGAAATTAATTAATTTAATGAAAAAATTAATAGAGAAAATTGCTGATTATGACATGCCTTTATCGCTCAATTGAACAAAACAAATAAGAATATGATAAATGTAACAATTAAATCAAAAGAGATTCTTTTCGTTAAGTAATAAATTTATTTAACATTTATTCACTGATTTGTCACCATGTCCTTATTTCATGTGTCCTTATCTCCTAAATATAAGTGTACTTGTCACCTAATAAGTTATGTCCCTATCATTAAAACAATAGGAGCATTATTTACGCAATGTGACCACCGCCTAGCCCTATAGAAAACCTGAAGGATCCATCGGGTACCGCAGGGACAACTAGATAGCACCCCGAGCCAATGGGGCATTGTACCCAATGCGACCATCACATGGACTGATGATAAGTTCAAAGTAACCATCGTATAACCCGACGATTCCGATTATCTGAAGCGAACTCTAGCCAATAAGCACCCATCGCCTAACCCTATACAAAACCCGATGCACCTATTGGGTAAACAAGGAGATGATCAGATAGCTCCCCCAAAGCCGATGCGACCATCAGGTGAATGATCTGATGCGACCACATATGTTTAACGCCACACTCTATACCCATACTATCAAAGAGTGTTACCAAGTAATACCGCCTCATAGTACGAAGGATGAGATGATAGTGGATGATCACACGTGAATATTCCCTTGGATAACATTAATACGTATTTCAACATCAAATAATACAATCATATATGTATTCAATATCAGCACAAACCAATAAATGCGTAGATTTCCAAGATAAAATAATACACAGTATCATAGAGTATCCCAGATACGTATCATATCAATGCATATAACAATATCATCATACCATGAACGTCCATCATCACTCAATCATATTACACAAATATAACAAGCATCAAACTGAACAGGATCATAACTGTTTGAGATAACAAATATGTATACTCAACAAAAATGCATTAAAGAGCTAGACAAAGCTAGCGCATACAGAGAATACACTAAAATAACTCTCGATCGATGACTTTTAGAGAGAAATGACTCTTATCTGGTAGGCTCTTGGAGCGTAACACTAAGATTATCTCCCGATAATCATACATAATAAAGACAAGCACATGGCTAGTCTTAGGGATAGACTATAAAAAATAAATCTCAAATGACAGATGAGCATACAGCAAATCTCTAGGCCATGATGGCTCCCGCCTAAGAATTATCGTCTTTGGAGAGGTGATAACTCAATAAAGTATGTCTATGTACAAAAATCAAGTATACCAGATGGGAGACTAACAAGCACGCAACTCTGCTCCGAGAGTCTACACCAAAAGCACATAGCAACCGGTCATCGTGACACATATACCTATCTACATGTCTTATCATGCTCCAAGCCTACGCTTTGTTGTGACGCCCCACCTTTATACCCACGCTAACCAAGATCACTACGATGTAGTGATGTCAATTAGCACGGAGAATAAGGCCGTGGAGGAGCGACCATCCATGTAACTTCTTTGTGCGAGCACCAATATGTCAGATAGAACAGAATGCATATCTCTTAAAGAGGAAATCCGACATACTAACACAAACATAAAGCTATCACACGGTGGCTATATATAACCTTCGGAAACAAACATAGAAATAATCATAACATAAATCAGTCACAGACATCCATATCACAAAGGCGGAAGAAGATATGAATAAATATATAACACATTAAAGTGTACATCAGAGTAGTGGTCAGAAAGATCCACGATAATACAAAAGAATAGCATCACGTGCCATACAACAGAATAAATACACAACATAGAGTCTATATCTCAAATGTGTACAACCCAAAAACTACTAATCTAAGTAGTTAGCCAAAAGTCGGAATAATCCGGAAGAGAAGTCAAGCAGAAGCACCTGTAACATCTCGGTCTGACCCGAGTATTATTTATAAGAAAATAATAAACGGATCAGTCTAACTATAAATATCAGATGACATGATATAGAATAAGGGGTACAACATAAACATATAATAACCATAACGGCATACTACTATAAGTATGAAAATGATAATCAATAAGAGATTAATCAATATCACAAGAATCTTCTCAAAGATCCAAACCCATAAAAAGGTAATGACACACGAATTCACCAATCCACAAAAATTGATAAAGCATATCAATGAAAACCACAAAAGTTGGTGAAGCACTAAATCCAGAAATCAACACACGAAATCCAGAAATCACTAAAAGGGGGGAAGTCCGAGCACTCAGACGAGAAGCTATCTCATGGAAGCTATCCATTTAATTTTCCGATCACACGGATGACCCGAAGGCCTTTGACACACGAATGGCCCGAAGACCATGGGGTGCTACCCCATATATGTGATGGTGAAACATCACAAAAGCGGGGTCTAGTCTCCCTCGCAGACAAAGAGACATCTCTCAATCGCTAGTCTAAATCACAAAAATGATCGTCATGATCATAAGGAAGTGTCAATCACACCAAGCTAGTAAATATATGAGTTTAGCTTCATGTCCCATAACCACTTGCTTAACTTAAATATTTACGAACAAGCTGTAAATCTTCACTAGGAAATTGTCACAAAAAGGGTTCAATCGAACAAGTCCAAGAGCTAACCGACGAAGTGAACGCAAGCGTTTCATACCACTCGTTTTACTAAGTCGTTTAAGTCGATTTCTCATCCGAGTGAAGTAAAGGATTGTATATACTAGTAGATTGGAAATCGGTTTGAGAAAACGAACTTTTGATATTTAAATTAGTGTTGAAATCGCTTTGATGAAAGAGTTTTGATATTTATTACTAGTATTGAAACCTTCATGTCTTTAAAGTGACAAGTCACAAAACGATTGTTGAAACAAATCGAATCACATAAATTCACGTTCGAAGACGTGAGTAAAGTCCAAAGAAATCAATCCCAAAACCATCAAAGTAGGAATTTCTGTTGAATGTTTTTCAGATAAGATCGCCTACGGAGGGGGGTCCAAGGGGGTGGCAACCCCCTAGATGGGGGTGCGGGGGCAACGCCCCTGCTTACGGTGTTCGACCTGCGACTTAACAGAGTCGAGCGACCTAACTGGAGTTAAGGGAGGCGAGCGGCTTACGTTCCAACGACCTACGACTTAACAGAGTCGAACGACTTATCAATCCAGAAGGACTAGCGACCTATAGAAGCTGCGACCTAAGGTCCAAGCGACCTAAGGTGCAGAGGTCGAGCGACCTAAAGAAAATGCACGACCTAACTGGGCTCGCGACCTAAAATAGGCGAACGACCTAACTGGGTACGCGACCTAAAATAGGGAACGACCTAAGGTACAAACGACCTAAAGTGGTGGATGAGCTAAGTTAAGACGCGACCTAACAAGGTGCGACCTAAGGTCTTGCGACCTAAGGGAAAAAAGGTCTTACGACCTAACAGTTTAAAGGTCCTTCGACCTAACAGTTTAAAGGTCCTTCGACCTAACAGTTTAAAGGTCCTTCGACCTAACAGTTTAAAGGTCCTACGACCTAGAGGGGAACAAGGCCTGGAACGACCTAGTGAAGTTAGGTTGGGGACGACCTAAAGCATTAACTCGTGGACGACCTAAGGCGTTAACTCGTGGACGACCCAAGGCGTTAACTCGTGGACGACCTAAGGCGTTAACTCGTGGACGACCTAAGGCATGCGAACGAAAATATGAAGGCCGTGACTTTTCAACGCGCGCGAGCTAGCAGTCTGGACGACCTAACCTGGGCAGAACGACCTAAAGGCTGGAATTCACCAAAAACACTAAAAATTGGAGTTTTTGGCCAATCCAATCCAAACCAAATGCAGATATTCATACAAATGCAATAGGGGATCATTCCCAAAAGCCCAATGACATCTATAGGCAAGATGTGAGATCAAAAATCTCACGTTTTCAATAAAATGGATGAAGATGGAGATTGAAAGCAAGGAGAAGCAATCCAAAGCTTGAATCCACTATCTTCTACTTGAATTTGATGTTGAATCTCGGATTTGCAAATGAACTTGAACTTGGAATTTTAATTTCCCATTCTCTTCACCATTTTTGATAAATCTTGAAGTGTTTTAAGAAGTGAGGAAGAAGAGGGTTAGGCTGAACTAAAGAAGGGGTGCAGCCCAAACCAAAAGCCCAAAGCAAAAAGTGATGAAAATTTCACTATCTCCAAACATATCGACGTTTATACTTAAAAGATTGCAAACGACGTTCCGAACTCAATGGAGGTGGTCTCGAGTCCTAATTCGACCGTATGCAAAAAGTAGCTTTTCGGACTAACATCCGACTAATCGATAAAATATTTAAATAAAATATTTAAATATAAAATCGATAAATATGCGGGTTGTTACATTTGTCATGGCCCTAACTTTTTCCCAATAGTAATAGACTATTAGCCTTGTGTGACATTAGGGCAAATAGCTCTAAGAGAGCATTTTAATACAGTAAATGATATTCGTTTATTATTTTATTAAGTTGGTAGTTTATATTATATGCATTTAATACTTATTAGCTGCTCGAAACTGTTTAATATCATCATATTTGTTAATTTTTAATACTTTTATAATCAATGAGATTAAAAAATATTTATGTTAAACTAAAATTTTCTTTTTGTGATTCTTGATTTATCGGTCGTTAGTGGATAGGATAATTATCTGATATCCGTCCGTATCCGCGGATGCGGATATCCGATATCAGAAAATGATTTTAAATGCGGATGTGGATATGACATTATTCGCATCCTAAAGCATCCTTTGACAAGTCTACCCATCTACCATGACCCATGTTAAAATCATCCCATAATGAAAATTGCATACCATTTCTTACCTACTTACTTTCAATAAAATGCAAAACATGAATATAAGCTTTTAGATCTTTTCTAAAGGCGTGTTTTTTAATTTATTTGTATATATGAAAGCTTTTGTCCTATCTAACTTTCTCTACTTGCCAGGTTTGAAACGAAAAGAAATGAAGAATCTGGCCGGAGCATTTGAGCAAGGAAGTTAAGTGAACGAGAAATGCATTTGTGTACTATGAGCGAAAAATCTGAGCAGAATATTTGAAGGAAATGATGGGGAGGAGAAACGAAATCAACAGTTGGTGATATCAACCGTTGGGGACGCTTTTGACGTGTTCAATGCCAATATATCTCGTTCCAGCATTCTCACAACCGAGCTGAGAACGGGACTAAAACCGTAGGAATGTCCAATGCGTTAGATGCATCGAACACGTCCCAACAGAAACGGATCAAAATATAAGTGTGAATGACAGCTAACTTTTATTCAGCAACATGTAAGCAAGTATTTTATACCTTATTATTGAATCATGGCCGTAGCTATTTATTGTATCCAACGAATTCAACAAACATGCCTAAATTTTGATATATTGTTAAAGATCTTACTTCAGCATTTGAGTACCAAAACATCATTTTCCAATTTCCATTAGTTTGTATCCTAAAGCACATACACTTGATTGCGCCAGTCCATTCCATTTTCTCAAAGTCTATTTTGGTTTATTTCTATAATTATCTTTATTTCAATAGTTCTCTTTTTTTAAACATTCAGGTTCTTATTATATTTGGATCTAGGATGTGGGGATGTTTTAGTTTCTTATTAGAAAATTATAATTTTCCATCAGTTAACCATCGCTTAACCCTATACAAAACCCGATGCACCTATTGGGTAAACAAGGAGATGATCAGATAGCTCCCCCAAAGCCGATGCGACCATCAGGTGAATGATGTGATGCGATCATATATGTTTAACGCCACACTCTATACCCATACTATCAAAGAGTGTTACCAAGTAATACCGCCTCATAGTATGAAGGATGAGACGATAGTGGACAATCACACGTGAATATTCCATTGGATAACATTAATACGTATTTCAACATCAAATAATACAATCATATATGTATTCAATACAGCACAAACCAATAAATGCGTAGATTTCCAAGATAGAATAATACACAATATCGTAGAGTATCCCAGATACGCAACGTTAAAAATACTGACACAATATATAGATAGGCAGAATAGGACTACCAAATATGAGCCAAGACCTCTTACACCCCAAAATATTCGAATTACAAGTCACATAAATACATCTCAAAATACATCAACATATATGCATGAGGCTAACAAAATAACATATACATAACATAGTCCTGCTATGTATCCAGCCTCTAAAAAGATGTGCCCAACACAAACAAGCTGGGTAACGAGTCCATAAATTTGAAATGTCTTAGAATGGCCCGAGTATTATATAAACAATAAACATATCAGACTATGTCTAGAGTAAAAGATGTCAAAGTATACAATAACTGGCACGGGAGGGGGTTGAGGGTGTGTGTCATAATGATGAACATAAAGATCATATCAATGCATATAATAATATCATCATACCATGAACGTCCATCATCACTCAATAATATTACACAAATATAACAAGCATCAAACTGAACAGGATCATAATTGTTTGAGATAACAAATATGTATACTCAACAAAAATGCATTAAAGAGCTAGACAAAGCTAGCACATACAGAGAATACACTAAAATAACTCTCGATCGACGACTTTTAGAGAGAAATGACTCTTATCTGGTAGGGTCTTGGAGCGTAACACTAAGATTATCTCCCGGTAATCATACATAATAAAGACGAGCACACGGCTGGTCTTAGGGATGGACTATCAAAAATAAATCTCAAATGACAAATGAGCATACAACAAATCTCTAGGCCATGATGGCTCCCGGCTAAGAATTATCGTCTTTGGAGAGGTGATAACTCAATAAAGTATGTCTATGTACAACATCAAGTATACCAGATGGGAGACTAACAAGCACCCAACTCTGCTCCAGGATTCTACATCAAAAGCACACAACAACCGGTCATCGTGACACATATATCTATCTACATGTCTTAACATGCTCCAAGCCTACGCTTTGTCCTGGCCCTATCTTTTGCCCAATGGTAATAGACTATTAGCCTTATGTGACATTAGGGCAAATAGCTCTAGGAGAGCATATAAATCTCAGCTAACTAACTCATCAAATTGATGTCATTGATTCAACGCGCAACATCCGAATCAGGCCACTAGTTGGATACTAGCCTAATCTGTTCAAATTACGCAACGATATACATGGATTCTCAACACAACTCCTAGCTTACAAGCTCTGGGAGAGAAATAATTCCCAATTAGCAAGTTCTCAAAGATTAATACGATAAATCCATAGTATGCTCTCAGCTAACAACTCTCAGAGAGTAATACCCCTGGACTCCTTCCCAAGTTTCCCACCCGGTATCACAATATCAATAAGTGACATTTACATACAGAAAGTAACTAAATAAACATAGGCTTGGGTTTCTCATACCACCGGGTGTTGTTCACTACTTTATTGAATGTTTGTAAACTAAACCCAGTATCACAATATTCTACCTAACGAGTCAAAGGAATTAATGAATAAATATTACCTAACTTCCCACACCGTTAGTGTTATAACTCCATTTATTTGAAATTCTCATTACATGGAATTAACACACCGACCCTCAACTCAGTCAATATTAACTCAAAGGGGTTTATGATAATATTCGTTTTTCTAATGTCCTCAATTTGATTTTAGAAAATAATCAAAATCAATTTTCAAAGTGGTTTAAACATACCGCATTCTTTTCAAAAATCTTCATTTAGTTCCACTAATCAATATCTCAAGCCTCTTGTTAAATTTCAAAAAAATCATCATTTTAAACTTTCTTTCAGTTTCAGCACACTAAACTCCCTTTGAAAGTAATTCATATAAAATTTTGAAAGTTCTCTTTAATGCTTTGAAAGTACTAATAAAGAAGTTTTGTAAATTAAAAATTCCTTTAAACGCCAAATCTATCTAATACTCTTTATCCCAAAGAATGATTTTCAATTCAAAACATTTCCAGCACACTAATGTATAACTTCAAACCAACACTAAAAATTCTTATTTCCCTTTACCATTTATATTTTACTCCCAAATTAAATATTTAAACCTCTTATTAAATTTTCAAAGAATTCTGTATTTTCAATAAAATTTAAAACACATAAACTCACTTTGAAATCAATTTATTCAATTTAAACTTCTTTCATTAATTAAAAATAATAAATTAGGAGTTTAAAATGTAGAGAATTTCTTAAATAATTATAATTTAACATCCCCAAATCATTACCAACATTGTTTCACCTTTGGAATATTTTTAAAACCCAAATTTAACCTATTCAATATTAAATTTAAAATAATTAAATATAAATGATTTTCATATGTAAAAGCTCATTATAATAAATAGATAGATATATTTCCCCAAAAATAAATTTCAGAAAGTAATGTATGATAATAAGGTATTGTTTTAAATTTTAATTATATAAATATATATATATACATAAAAGAGGCACGAGTCTTGTCACTGTTCGAGCGGTGACTCCCGGACCACTAGTCGGGACGGATCCTGGAGCAATTTAAATCCAACAAACATCATCTCAAGTTCATCCAACATAATGATCAAAACAGGCATGCAAAAGGATTATTTAAACGCAGTTGTGAGTAATAACATACTAGCCATAATTCAGCCACCACTTCAATGTTTCACGCTTACAAACGCTTCAGCTCTTCAATTTCAGCATCAACTTTCAAATACTCCATGCTAGCCTGATCTCAAACATGCTTCAAAACCCCATAAATCCAACCCATAATGCATTCTTGAGGTTGCAGGAGGGTAAAAGTGCTTTCCAATTGATTTGGAAATTTTCCTGTATTTTTGGGATTTGTTTCAAATTTTATTTGGCTCACGGTTTCAAAAGAATGGAAAGGAAGATGTGCTCTCTATTTTGGCCTGGTGGAGAAGTGTGCGTAGAAGGGGTTTTTAGGATCAGGGAAAAAGCTAGAGAAAAAGTTAGTTTCAAGGACAAGAAGTTTGCATTTTAGGCTAAAGGACACATTTTAGTGTAAATCACAAAATGATAGTTGTAACTATCATTTTCTGTTTACACTAAAAAATATCCTTCAGACTAAAAATCAAACTTGTTGTCCATGAAACTAAATTTGTTTACAACTTCTTCCTTGTGCCTATTTTCCTGAAAAATAAAAAGAGGTATTTCTCTCTAATTATGTTGGGCCAAATGGTTTGGGTTTAAAATAATACCCATTCTCTAATTAATTTCATTCTATTACCCTTTAAAACAAATGAATTCATGAAAGAATTTGTAACATCCCAGAAATTATTAATTTAAATTTTGGAAATTTAATTTGAAAAGTTTTAAAATAAATAAAATAATGTGTTAATTTAAATGAATAAAACTCCAAATTCTTTTGAATTTAAATCACTCGGATTTAACATCTTATATATATAGACACACACACATATCTATATAAGATAAAATGGAAAAATTTAGAAAGAAATTTTATATATGTATATACATTGCTCAACTCTAAATTAAATTATATGTGATAAATTAAATGTTGATAGTAAAACTTCAAATGAAAATAAGATAAACAAATTATGTTGTAATAAGATTACATTCAAGAATCAAATAAATATGTTTGCTGTGAGTTTTAAATCAAACAAGAAAAAAAAATGCAAGAAAATATCTCTACAAGACAAAATAAAGATGTACTTGCATAAAAGAATAGGACTACATGTAAACAAAGGTGGGAACATAAGCATTTAATGCTTTCAAGCTCAGCACACAAAACCAGTCATTCGAAATGGAAAAAAAATATCATTTCAGCCTCTATATAAGAAAAAATCTCTGAAATAATGTGTAAATAGTTTAAAAAGAGTACAACTGAAAATCTTTCTTTAGTATTTTGTTCAAAATCTTGTACCAGTGGATGTAACAAAGCCTGTATATTTTCTTTTATATACATCATTCCCATTCGTTCACTTGAAACTTGAGCAAAGAAAAAAAAAATACACATCACTATATTTTCAAACTCAAGACCAATTAACAAAACAAACAAGAAGATCCAGGAAACAGAAAAGAAAAAGGAAGAAAAACAACAGCAGCTTTGTCATTTCTGAAATCAAAGTGAGTAAACATAAATTTTCAAGTTTTAAGTTTAATTTAAATTGTACAAGTGATTCATTGATAACATTGTTTTGTATATGTTTTATTTTGGACAATAGTGCTGTGTTGATATATAGATTGTTCTGTACACTTTACTTCTCTGTGATTCATTACAGAGTTGAATATTTACTCAACCTCAAATTTTTTTCCATCAAATCTTTGTAAAGCTTAAAGTTTTTAATTAAACAGGATGTTTAAACCTCAATCAAGATTTTTTTTATCTGTTTTAAAACATTTTAGTGAAATATACCACTGGAACCTTGTTTACAGGTAAATATGTCATATTTTGATAAATTTGATTATTGTAAAAAGCTAATTCAAGTTAATAGCTTAAATTCTTACTGCAAATCATGATTTTTAAAACAAAAATGAAGATTTTTAGTTGGGTATATACAGAGCAGTTTAAGTTTGAACACAAATCACATTTTTTCGAATTTCTGGTAATCGATCTAATTATAAATGTTGAAATTTGGATTGAAGCAAGTATAAACATCATTGATTTTGAGAAAATTATCAGATAATTTTTCCATAGTGAATCCATTTTAGGGTTTTATTTCCAGTTTTTGTTCATGTTAGTAACGGGGTGAGTACGACTCCTATACGTGATCGAGTGTCACGAATCTCTGGTGGATGGTTGCTTGTCGTGTTGTCGTGGTGTGGACAAAATCTGGGCGACTCCGGTGGTCTCTTCGAGGGTGGCGAAATCGTTATGTCATTTTGGGTTGAGCTATAGATTTCGAACTGTATGCTAATTTTCGATTCGAAATTTTAAAGGATATTCGAACTTGGATTTCAAGTAGGCGTGTGATTTGTGATTTACCGGAGGCGTTGGTGTTCGTCGGAGTCAAGTCGTGCTGCCGTGCACGTGTACAGGGGATAGATGGTGTCAGTAGTTTCTCTGAGACCAGGAGCAGTGCGACTCGAAGTCTCACTCGGGGGATTGAGGAGAAAACTCGAAGTTGAACTCGAGTTGTTTAGTATGGTATCGGGTTAGTTTTGAGACTTAAACAAATTTTTGAAAAATTCCTCACACAGGTCGAATTGGCTAGAAACTCGAAGCAAGTAAGTGTTTACTCGGGGGTAACTCGGGGAAGGTCTCGGGTCAGTCCTAAAAATAGTAAAGATTTAAGTTTTGAAAATTTTGAAACATGAGTTTAAAACTTGTTTTTGAAATGATTATCTGAAATAAATGAAGTATTTTAAAAACTTAGATTTTAAGAGTAAAATTGTTTAAGAAATTAACTTGATAAAATATTTGAAGAGTAAATCAAATATTTGAATTTTTAACTTAAAACCAAAATTCTTTATAATGATTAAATGAAGATTTGAACAATTAAAATTTGGAATTATTTTATAATTAAAAGTTGATAAATTTAAAGAATGATTAATTAATGAAAGTAATAAAGATTTAATTAATTCATAGTTAAGAATAATTAATCATTGATTTGCAATTAATAAAATAATTGTGTGGTTAATACACTTAATCATATTCACCTAAATTTTTTTGGAGATGATTGACTATCACCAGATATTGTGTACTGGATTGATATTTCCGTTTGCGATTATAATACTGTGTGATGTGACTTGCCTTATGCTGAACTGTGATTTGTGATTTGTTCTGTATATATGTGAAAACCCTTGGCCCGTAAATCGGCATTTAAACTTCGATGCGACAGGGAGTCGGATTCCAGTTGGTTATTCGAAACCCACATCGAATTGTAATGATGAATCTTTGTGAATGATAAATTTATTTTATTTGTGAAACTGTGAATGAAGATGAGCGTTATTAATTATACCGCTTATCGATATTGGTATATCTGTGATGATTGATGTTGTGCACTATTGTATAAGATCCCTGAACCATAAATATGGATTACACTTGGAAACCGGTTAAGTCATAGATTTTTAAAATAATTTTCAATTTGAATTTTAAATTCAAATGGGTTGGAAATGGATTGGGTTAAAATAATTTTAAATTTGAATTTTAAATTCAAATGGGTTGGAAATGGATTTGATAAATTAAAGAATGATTAATTAATGAAAGTAATAAAGATTTAATTAATTCATAGTTAAGAATAATTAATCATTGATTTGTAATTAATAAAATAATTGTGTGGTTAATACACTTAATCATATTCACCCAAAAAAATTGGAGATGATTGACTATCACCGGATATTGTGTACTGCATTGATATTTCTGTTTGCGATTATAATACTGTGTGATGTGACTTGCCTTATGCTGAACTATGATTTGTGATTTGTTCTTTATATATGTGAAAACCCTTGGCCCGTAAATCGACATTTAAACTTCGATGCGACAGGGAGTCGGATTCCAGTTGGTTATCCGAAACCCACATCGAATTGTAATGATGAATCTTTACGACTGATAAATTTATTTTATCTGTGAAACTGTGAATGAAGATGAGCGTTATCAATTATACCGCTTATCGATATTGGTATATCTGTGATGATTGATGTTGTGCACTATTGTATAAGATCCCTGAACCATACCATACACACACAAATATGGATTGCACGTGGAAATCGGTTAAGTCACAGATTTTTAAAATAATTTTCAATTTGAATTTTAAATTCAAATGGGTTGGAAATGGATTGGGTTTAAAGTAAAAAGCCTTTGAAAGGGCGTTTTAAAAATGTAAGTTTTTTGAATAACAGAATAAAGATTTGAAATTTGAATAATTTGATTTAAATTGGAATTCAATATCTGAAATTGAATCCTATATTGGTATTTATGATTTAAAAAGAATTATACAAGTTTATAAGGGTTTTAAACCATTTTTAAAGTGTTGTTTTTGGTAATTTGAACTAACCCAAAGATTCAAATTGTATAAATGAGATCGGATTTCTCCGAAACGAAAACTACTTGTTTTCAAATAATAATAGCTTTGATTTAAAGAAAGGATTTCCCAATTGTGTTGAAAGGTATCAAGTTTGAAATAAAAATTGAAATGTTTTGAAAGTTATGAAATGAGTCTTTGATTCAAAGACCGGACGAGTTAATCCAACTTGAAATGGAATTGTTTTGAAAGACTATGAATGAATCTTTGGAAACGAGTTTTGAAAGCTATAAGTTAAATCTTAATTTAAAGATTTAACGAGTAAACCTATTCAATTAAAATGGAAATTGTTTTGAAATCCATGAATGGATCTTTGTGAATGGGGTGAACTTTGTGAATTGGATCTTTTTGTTTAAAAGATTAAAAGTATGGAAATTTGTTTAAACCATTGAAGGTTGTTGAAATGAATCTTTTTGTTTAAAAGATTGGAAATGGTAATTTGTTTTAACCATTCGAATGAAAAGTTTTGGGCTTTAAGCTGTGATTCAACTGAGACCCCAATATCCATATGATTTTTAATTGTGCTCGTTATTCGGTTTAGCCGGGAGAGGACCTTTGTGTCATATAACCCATTCCGAATAGTGATACGACGATATGGATAGCATTTGAAGACCGGTGGTGAAGACCGGGTATTTGCGAGGGCGATAGGATGACCTATCGATTGTCTCTGCACTAAGTAGCTACGGTATAGAGATTCCCTAAGTGATGGGAAGTCCGATCGGGATTGTGAATACCTAGATTGCAAGGGCTTCTTTGGAAGTGCCTTCGGTTCTGTTCGAACCCGGAATAGACTTGTATGGTTGTATGTCTGACATTACACTTCGAGATATAAAGCTGATTTCTTTCAAACACATTTCTGTTGGTGGCGGAGAATTTATTCTCTTAGCTTAACACCCTTCTCTAAGACGTACGAGCTCAGAGGTTATGTAGTTGAAGGTTATCAGTGATATACTCCCAATTTGGTAGTGTGGCATGCTGAGTGTTGCTGTGTGTTGACGACCATTCATTGATCATTTGTGATCAAAGCATGGCTTTGCGAAAAAGCGTAGCTTTGTGGACGAGACTTCGTCGAGCCTCACAGACCGGAAATGGTCGAAACAGGAATGTTGTGGCAAGGTTTTTTAGGGGTCGCGCCCCTAGGGTATGTCCATTTTCTTCTGGATAAAGGGTGGTATCATGGTATGGAGCCCAGATACTTAACTCGTATGGACATTGTAAATTTATTACTGTGTGATGTTGCTTTGTTGGTTGAGGGGCCTCTCGGATAAAGGTTGGTAACGACCGGGAATGGCATACTCATGTGGTAGTTACCTAGTTACAGCTTGGTTAAAGCGTGAGGTAGCGTCGGCCTTGTGTTTGCAGAGAGCAGGTTGACTCTCGGGGCATCTTTCCAGAGGCGTTCCCATTTCGATAAGGAAGTTCCTTTGCCTGACCATTTGTTGGAAATCCAAAGAAACAATACGCGCCCTGTACGATTTTAGTTGTAGAACCTGCCATTTAAAATGGCAGCTATAGCAGGCATAATATAATGGTACCTATGTTGGCTAAGATTAATATTGTATTTTCGAAATGATTTTGTACACTATGCACTAGTAGTAATATCAAAAGAGTTTTCTTTTGCATAGTAAGCATGTTTGACTGTCATAAGAAGAAATCTCCTCCAAGTCTACGATTGCATTGTGTGTGTGGTGGGAGGTCTTATGGTAGTTTCATTTTTCAAAAGCATTGCGGATTTCAATGTTTAAAATTCTTTTGTTTTTTTTTAAAGAAACTGTTTTTGTTTACTCATACCAGTCCCATGACTAACCCGGAGTTTATTGTTTCCTTTCTAAACTCTGGGTGCCCATAATTTCCACACGGGCAGCCTAGTAGCAGGTTTTCCGTGCTTTGGTGTTAGCTGGATTTTGGAGTTTTTTTGGGTTTAGAAGCTATCAGATTTTGGGAAGCTTTTGTCTTGGATATCTTTTGAAGTGCTTAGAGTTCTGAAGACCTTATCCAAGTAGATGTATGTTGGAACTTTACGGAAGACTCTGTCGTTGTTATGTTGTGGAGTTATTATCTTTATGTTATTGTATCTATATGTAGTGCTCTAGTATGGATGACATATGTATTATGATACTCTGATGTAGTAATGGATATTATGATGATGTTGTACCTGTGATGTATGATATTCAGTTTATTTCCGCTGTTTATTTTCATCTGATGTTGTTATAAGCTCCGGCGATACGAATTTGATGTTGTTTGTCGGACATCGAGTTCAGGACGTTACAAGTGGTATCGGAGCTGAAGGTTGAGTAAGAATTTAGCTATGGAGTATTAAACATTAGATGGCTCATTAGAGATAGGGTGAAGTATACCCTAGAATGAGTATAACCCGAAACCTTGAATTTTCCTAGTCTATTTCTTTTTACTGCTGATATTCCTTGAGATATTTTGTCCGTGGATCTAAATCCAGTTTTCTTACTAATTACAGATAGTAAGAATGAGCGGACAAAGAGGAAGAACTAGGGGTCAAGGAAATGCCACAACAGCTAATCAAATTCCCCCAACAGCAGAAGCAGCAATGCCTACTCAGAATCAGCCGAATCTGGCTAATTTGTATAAAAGCTTCTCGAGACTTGGTGGTAAGCCGTTCACCGGCAAGGAGTCTATTGTTGAGGCCCAAGCTTGGATCAGATCGAGTGAAAGGATTTTTAAAGGGCTAAATTTGGAAGATGATCAGATGTGACTAATAGCTTCCTGGCAACTTCAAAAAAAAGCCTTAGCATGGTGGGAGACAGTAACTGTAGATAAGCCAGAAGACGAGTTTACTTGGGAGAGATTTAAAGAAGTATTTGAGAAGTGCTATATGCCATCGGCTGGTATTTCTCGAATATACCAGGAATTTATGGACTTGAATCAAGGAAGTTTGACATTTGAGGAATATCTAAACAAATTCAATGAATTGTCTCGTTTTGGTCCCGAACTGGTAAACATACCTTTGAAAAAGAACGAAAGGTTCATTCGTGGGATGAATAAGAAATTCCACGAAAGGATGATTGGCCACGTCAAGGAATCCTTTTCAAATTTGGTTGATATGGGGTACAGATATGCTACACTTGATATGCAAGAAACCCCAAGGGAAGAAGGAGATACGAGCAATCAAAATTGGAAGAAAAGAAAGCTCGGGAACAAGAAACCATATCAAGGCAAGGAAAAGAAGGACAGTCAGGGAAACCCGACGAAAGATGTAACTTGTTACAATTGCCAAGAAAAAGGCCATTATGCAAACAACTGCAAGAATCCAAGGAAACAAGTTAAGAAAGTACAACCTGTGGAGAATGGTCAGGGAGTTAAGGAATGCTATTACTGTCACAAACCAGGACATGAAGTTAAAGATTGCTTGAAAAGGAAGCAAGCTCATGTAGCAAAGGTGTATGCAATCAAAGATGATCCTTCAACCTCAAAGGTTGATAAGGGAAAAGGAATTTTGGAAGGTAACTTTCTCATTTATGATAAAATTCTCGGATTTTTGTCCGACACGGGAACTACCCATAGTTCTATTTCTCAGCAAATCGTAAGTGAGTTAAAATCTTGAATCTGAGGTCGTAATCGAATCTATTTATGTCTGTTTCATTGGGTTTCGATATAATCTACGAATGGTTAGTTATCCCTTCGAACTAACCAATACCCTGCATACTTCGTAGATCAGATAACCCAATTTTTTCATAGTTGATTGAGTTTGTTCTCATATCTATTGTTGATAATTCTGATTTGGTAAACCAAATGCAGAATTGATATTCGGTTTGATCTGAAAAGATATTTCTATATCTTTTATCTATTCTTTGTTATCTCCTTGTCAAATTTCGAGGACGAAATTTTCTTAAGGAGGGGATATTGTAACATCCCAGTTTATTAATTTAAATTTAGCGACTTATTTGAATTTTGGAAATTTAATTTGAAAAGTTTTAAAATAAATAAAATAATGTGTTAATTTAAATGAATAAAACTCCAAATTCTTTTGAATTTAAATCACTCGGATTTAACATCTTATATATATATACATATCTATATAAGATAAAGTGGAAAAATTTATAAAGAAATTTTATATATGTATATACATTGCTCAACTCTAAAATAAATTATATGTGATAAATTAAATGTTGATAGTAAAACTTCAAATGAAAAAAAGATAAACAAATTATGTTGTAATAAGATTACATTCAAGAATCAAATAAATATGTTTGCTGTGAGTTTTAAATCAAACAAGAAAAAAAGATGCAAGAAAATATCTCTACAAGACAAAACAAAGATGTACTTGCATAAAAGAATAGGAATATATGTAAACAAAGGTGGGAACATAAGCATTTAATGCTTTCAAGCTCAGCACTTAAAACTAGTCATTCGAAATGGAAAAAAATATCATTTCAGCCTCTATATAAGAAAAAATCTCTGAAATAATGTGTAAATAGTTTAAAAAGAGTACAACTGAAAATATTTCTTTAGTATTTTATTCAAAATCTTGTACCAGTGGATGTAATAAAGCCTGTATATTTTCTTTTATATACATCATTCCCATTCGTTCACTTGAAACCCGAGCAAAGAAAAAGAAACATATAAACATCACTATATTTTCAAACTCAAGATCAATTAACAAAACAGACAAGAAGATCCAGGAAACAGAAGAGAAAAGGAAGAAAAACAACAACAGCTCTGTCATTTCTGAAATCAAAGTGAGTAAACATAAATTTTCAAGTTTTAAGTTTAATTTAAACTGTACAAGTGATTCACTGATAACATGGTTTTGTATTTTATTTTGGACAATAGTGCTGTGTTGATATATAGATTGTTCTGTACACCGTACTTCTCTGTGATTCGTTACAGAGTTGAATATTTACTCAGCCTCAAATTTTTTTCCATCAAATCTTTGTAAAGCTTAAAGTTTTTAATTAAACAGGATGTTTAAACCTCAATCAAGATTTTTTTATCTGTTTTAAAACATGTTAGTGAAATATACCACTAGAACCTTGTTTACGGGTAAATATGTCATATTTTGATAAATTTGATTGTTGTAAAAAGCTAATTCAAGTTAATAGCTTAAATTCTTACTGCAAATCATGATTTTTAAAACAAAAATGAAGATTTTTAATTGGGTATATACAGAGCAGTTTGAGTTTGAACACAAATCGCATTTTTTTGAATTTCTGGTAATCGATCTAATTATAAATGTTGAAATTTGGATTGAAGCAAGTATAAACATCATTGATTTTGAGAAAATTATCAGATAATTTTTCCATAGCATATATTGTTGGGTCGAATCCATTTTAAGGTTTTATTTCCAGTTTTTGTTCATGTAAGTAACGGGGTGAGTGTGACTCCTATACGTGATCGAGTGTCACGAATCTCTGGTGGATGGTTGCTTGTCGTGTTGTCGTGGTGTGGACGAAATCAGGGCGACTCCGGTGGTCTATGCGAGGGTGGCGAAGTCGTTATGGGTTGAGCTACAGATTTCGAACTGTATGCTAATTTTCGATTCGAAAATTTTGAAGGCAATTCGAACTTGGATTTTGATTAGGCGTGTGATTTGTGATTTGCCAGAGGCGTTGGTGTTCGTCGGAGTCAAGTCGTGCCGCCGTGCATGTGTACAGGGGATAGATGGTGTTAGTAGTTTCTCTGATACCAGGAGCAGTGCGACTCGAAGTCTCACTCGAGGGATTGGGAAGAAAACTCGAAGTTGAACTCGAGCTGTTTAGTATGGTATCGGGTTAGTTTTGAGACTTAAACAAATTTTTGAAAAATTTCTCACACGGGTCGAATTGGCTAGAAACTCGAAGCAGGGAAGTGTTTTCTCGGGGGTAACTCGGGGAAGGTCTCGGGTCAGGCCTAAAAACAGTAAAGATTTAAGTTTTGAAATTTTTGAAACATGAGTTTAAAACTTGTTTTTGAAATGATTATCTGAAATAAATGAAGTATATTAAAAACTTAGATTTTAAGAGTTTGTTTAAGAAATTAACTTGATAAAATATTTGAAGAGTAAATCAAATATTTGAATTTTTAACTTAAAACCAAAATTCTTTATAATGATTAAATGAAGATTTGAACAATTAAAATTTGGAATTATTTTATAATTAAAAGTTGATAAATTAAAAGAATGATTAATTAATGAAAGTAATAAAGTTTTAATTAATTCATAGTTAAGAATAATTAATCATTGATTTGTAATTAATAAAATAATTGTGTGGTTAATACACTTAATCATATTCACCCAAAAAAATTGGAGATGATTGACTATCACCGGATATTGTGTACTGCATTGATATTTCTGTTTGCGATTATAATACTGTGTGATGTGACTTGCCTTATGCTGAACTATGATTTGTGATTTGTTCTTTATATATGTGAAAACCCTTGGCCCGTAAATCGACATTTAAACTTCGATGCGACAGGGAGTCGGATTCCAGTTGGTTATCCGAAACCCACATCGAATTGTAATGATGAATCTTTGTAACTGATAAATTTATTTTATCTGTGAAACTATGAATGAAGATGAGCGTTATCAATTATACCGCTTATCGATATTGGTATATCTGTGATGATTGATGTTGTGCACTATTGTATAAGTTCCCTGAACCATACCATACACACACAAATATGGATTGCACATGGAAATCGGTTAAGTCACAGATTTTTAAAATAATTTTCAATTTGAATTTTAAATTCAAATGGGTTGGAAATGGATTGGGTTAAAAGTAAAAAGCCTTTGAAAGGGTGTTTTAAAAATGTAAGTTATTTTGAATAACTTAATAAAGATTTGAAATTTGAATAATTTGATTTAAATTGGAATTCAATATTTGAAATTGAATCCTATATTGGTATTTATGATTTAAAAAGAATTATACAAGTTTATAAGGGTTTTAACCATTTTTAAAGTGTTGTTTTTGGGAATTTGAACTAACCCAAAGATTCAACTTGTATAAATCAGATCGAATTTCTCCGAAACGAAAACTACTTGTTTTCAAATAATAATAGCTTTGATTTAAAGAAAGGATTTCCCAATTGTGTTGAAAGGTTTCAAGTTTGAAATAAAGATTGAAATGTTTTGAAAGTTATGAAATGAGTCTTTGATTCAAAGACCGGACGAGTTAATCCAACCTGAAATGGAATTGTTTTGAAAGACTATGAATGAATCTTTGGAAACGAGTTTTGAAAGCTATAAGTTAAATCTTGATTTAAAGATTTAACGAGTAAACCTATTTAATTAAAGTGGAAATTGTTTTGAAATCCATGAATGGATCTTTGTGAATGGGGTGAACTTTGTGAATTGGATCTTTTTGTTTAAAAGATTAAAAGTATGGAAATTTGTTTAAACCATTGAAGGTTGTTGAAATGAATCTTTTTGTTTAAAAGATTGGAAATGGTAATTTGTTTTAACCATTCGAATGAAAAGTTTTGGGCTTTAAGCTGTGATTCAACTGAGACCCCAATATCCATATGATTTTTAATTGCGCTCGTTATTCGGTTTAGCCGGGAGAGGACCTTTGTGTCATATAACCCATTCCGAATAGTGATACGACGATATGGATAGCATTTGAAGACCGGTGGTGAAGACCGGGTATTTGCGAGGGCGATAGGATGACCTATCGATTGTCTCTGCACTAAGTAGCTACGGTATAGAGATTCCCTAAGTGATGGGAATTCCGATCGGGAAGTGCCTTCGGTTCTGTTCGAACCCGGAACAGACTTGTATGGTTGTATGTCTGACATTACACTTTGAGATATAAAGCTGATTTCTTTCAAATACATTTCTGTTGGTGGTGGAGAATTTATTCTCTTAGATTAACACCCTTCTCTGAGACGTACGAGCTCAGAGGTTATGTAGTTGAAGGTTATCAGTGATATACTCCCAATTTGGTAGTGTGGCATGCTGAGTGTTGCTATGTGTTGATCATCATTCGTTGATCATTTGTGATCAAAGCATGGCTTTGCAAAAAAGCGTAGCTTTGTGGACGAGACTTCGTCGAGCCTCACAAACCGGAAATGGTCGAAACAGGAATGTTGCGGCAAGGTTTTTTAGGGGTCGCACCCCTAGGGTATGTCCATTTTCTTCTGGATAAAGGGTGGTATCATGGTATGGAGCCCAGATTCTTAACTCGTGTGGACACTGTAAATTTATTACCGTGTGATGTTGCTTTGTTGGTTGAGGGGCCCCTCGGATAAAGGTCGGTAACGACCGGGAATGGCATACTCATGTGGTAGTTACCTAGTTACAGCTTGGTTAAAGCGTGAGGTAGCGTCGGCCTTGTGTTTGCAGAGAGCAGGTTGACTCTCGGGGCGTCTTTCCAGAGGCGTTCCCATTTCGGTAAGGAAGTTCCTTTGCCTGACCATTTGTTGGAAATCCAAAGAAACAATACGCGCCCTGTACGGTTTTAGTTGTAGAACCTGCCATTTAAAATGGTAGCTATAACAGGCATAATATAATGGTACCTATGCTGGCTAAGATTAATATTGTATTTTCGAAATGATTTTGTACACTATGCACTTGTAGTAATATCAAAAGAGTTTTCTTTTGCGTAGTAAGCATGTTTGACTGTCATAAGAAGAAATCTCCTCCAAGTCTGCGATTGCATTGTGTGTGTGGTGGGAGGTCTTATGGTAGTTTCATTTTTCAAAAGCATTGCGGATTTCAATGTTTAAAATTCTTTTGTTTTTTTTAAAGAAACTGTTTTTGTTTACTCATACCAGTCCCATGACTGACCCGGAGTTTATTGTTTCCTTTCTAAACTCTGGATGCCTATAATTTCCACACGGGCAGCCTAGTAGCAGGTTTTCCGTGCTTTGGTGTTAGCTGGATTTTGGAGTTTTTTTGGGTTTAGAAGCTATCAGATTTTGGGAAGCTTTTGTCTTAGATATCTTTTGAAGTGCTTAGAGTTCTGAAGACCTTATCCAAGTAGATGTATGTTGGAACTTTACGGAAGACTCTGTCGTTGTTATGTTGTGGAGTTATTATCTTTATGTTATTGTATCTATATGTAGTGCTCTAGTATGGATGACATATGTATTATGATACTCTGATGTAGTAATGTATATTATGATGATGTTGTACCTGTGATGTATGATATTCAGTTTATTTCCGCTGTTTATTTTCATCTGATGTTGTTATAAGCTCCGGCGATACGAATTTGATGTTGTTTGTCGGACATCGAGTTCGGGTCGTTACAAGTGGTATCAGAGCTGAAGGTTGAGTATGAATTTATCTATGGAGTATAAAACATTAGATGGCTCAATAGAGATAGGGTGAAGTATACCCTAGAATGAGTATAACCCGAAACCTTGAATTTTCCTAGTCTATTTCTTTTTACTGCTGATATTCCTTGAGATATTTTTTCCGTGGATCTAAATCCAGTTTTCTTACTAATTACAGATAGTAAGAATGAGCGGACGAAGAGGAAGAACAAGGGGTCAAGGAAATGCCACAACAGCTAATCAAATTCCCCCAACAGCAGAAGCAGCAATGCCTACTCAGAATCAGCCGAGTCTGGCTGATTTGTATAAAAGCTTCTCGAGACTTGGTGGTAAGCCGTTCACCGGCAAGGAGTCTATTGTTGAGGCCCAAGCTTGGATCAGATCGAGTGAAAGGATTTTTAAAGGGCTAAAGTTGGAAGATGATCAGATGCGACTAATAGCTTCTTGGCAACTTCAAGAAGAAGCCTTAGCATGATGGGAGACAACCACTGTAGATAAGCCAGAAGACGAGTTTACTTGGGAGAGATTTAAAGAAGTATTTGAGAAGCGCTATATGCCATCGGCTGGTATTTCTCGAATGTACCAGGAATTTATGGACTTGAAGCAAGGAAGTTTGACATTTGAGGAATATCTAAACAAATTCAATGAATTGTCTCGTTTTGGTCCCGAACTGGTAAACACATCTTTATAAAAGAACGAAAGGTTCATTCGTGGGATGAATAAGAAATTCCACGAAAGGATGATTGGCCATGTCAAGGAATCCTTTTCAGATTTGGTTGATATGGGGTACAGATATGCCACACTTGATATGCAAGAAACCCCAAGGGAAGAAGGAGATACGAGCAATCAAAATTGGAAGAAAAGAAAGCTCGGGAACAAGAAACCATATCAAGGCAAGGAAAAGAAGGACAGTCAGGGAAACCCGGCGAAAGATGTAACTTGTTACAATTGCCAAGAAAAGGGCCACTATGCAAACAACTGCAAGAATCCAAGGAAACAAGTTAAGAAAGAACAACCTGTGGAGACTGGTCAGGGAGTTAAGGAATGCTATTAC
This sequence comes from Allium fistulosum, assembly GCA_030737815.1. Classification (NCBI taxonomy): domain Eukaryota; kingdom Viridiplantae; phylum Streptophyta; class Magnoliopsida; order Asparagales; family Amaryllidaceae; genus Allium; species Allium fistulosum. The sequence continues at coordinate 411,077,571 of CM060907.1, read as the reverse complement.
TGTCACAAACCAGGACATGAAGTTAAAGATTGCCTGAAAAGGAAGCAAGCTCATGTAGCAAAGGTGTATGCAATCAAAGATGATCCTTCAACCTCAAAGGATGATAAGGGAAAAGGAATTTTGGAAGGTAACTTTCTCATTTACGATAAAATTCTCCTATTTTTGTCCGACACGGGTACTACCCATAGTTTTATTTCTCAACAAATCGTAAGTGAGTTAAAATCTTAAATCTGAGGTCGTAATCGAATCTATTTCTGTCTGTTTAATTGGGTTTCGATATAATCTACGAATGGTTAGTTATCCCTTCGACCTAACCAATACCCTGCATACTTCGTAGATCAGATAACCCAATTGTTTCATAGTTGATTGAGTTTGTTCTCATATATATTGTTTATAATTCTAATTTGGTAAACCAAATGCAGAATTGATATCCGGTTTGATCTGAAAAGATATTTCTATATCTTTTATCTGTTCTTTGTTATCTCCTTGTTAAATTTCGAGGACGAAATTTTCTTAAGGAGGGGATATTGTAACATCCCATAAATTATTAATTTAAATTTAGCGACTTATTTGAATTTTGGAAATTTAATTTGAAAAGTTTTAAAATAAATAAAATAATGTGTTAATTTAAATGAATAAAACTCCAAATTCTTTTGAATTTAAATCACTCGGATTTAACATCTTATATATATATATATATATACACACACACACATATCTATATAAGATAAAGTGGAAAAATTTAGAAAGAAATTTTATATATGTATATACATTGCTTAACTCTAAAATAAATTATATGTGATAAATTAAATGTTGATAGTAAAACTTAAAATGAAAATAAGATAAACAAATTATGTTGTAATAAGATTACATTCAAGAATCAAATAAATATGTTTGCTGTGAGTTTTAAATCAAACAAGAAAAAAAGATGCAAGAAAATATCTCTACAAGACAAAACAAAGATGTACTGGCATAAAAGAATAGGACTACATGTAAACAAAGGTGGGAAAATAAGCATTTAATGCTTTCAAGCTCACCACATAAAACCAGTCATTCGAAATGGAAAAAATATCATTTCAGCCTCTATATAAGAAAAAATCTCTGAAATAATGTGTAAATAGTTTAAAAAGAGTACAACTGAAAATCTTTCTTTAGTAATTTATTCAAAATCTTGTACCAGTGGATGTAACAAAGCCTGTATATTTTCTTTTATATACATCATTCCCATTCGTTCACTTGAAACCTGAGCAAAGGAAAAAAACATATAAACATCACTATATTTTCAAACTCAAGATCAATTAACAAAACAAACAAGAAGATCCAGGAAATAGAAAAGAAAAAGGAAGAAAAACACATGCAGCTCTGTCATTTCTAAAATCAAAGTGAGTAAACATAAATTTTCAAGTTTTAAGTTTAATTTAAATTGTACAAGTGATTCACTGATAACATGGTTTTGTATTTTATTTTGGACAATAGTGCTGTGTTGATATATAGATTCTTCTGTACACTGTACTTCTCTGTGATCCATTACAGAGTTGAATATTTACTCAGCCTCAAATTTTTTTCCCATCAAATCTTTGTAAAGCTTAAAGTTTTTAATTAAACAGGATGTTTAAACCTCAATCAAGATTTTTTTTTATCTATTTTAAAACATGTTAGTGAAATATACCACTGGAACCTTGTTTACAGGTAAATATGTCATATTTTGATAAATTTGATTGTTGTAAAAAGCTAATTCAAGTTAATAGCTTAAATTCTTACTGCAAATCATGATTTTTAAAACAAAAATCAATATTTTTATTTGGGTATATACAGAGCAGTTTGAGTTTGAACACAAATTGCATTTTTTCGAATTTCTGGTAATCGATCTAATTATAAATGTTGAAATTTGGATTGAAGCAAGTATAAACATCATTGATTTTGAGAAAATTATCAGATAATTTTTCCATAGCATATATTGTTGGGTCGAATCCATTTTAAGGTTTTATTTCCAGTTTTTGTTCATGTCAGTAACGGGGTGAGTACGACTCCTATACGTGATCGAGTGTCACGAATCTCTGGTGGATGGTTGCTTGTCGTGTTGTCGTGGTGTGGACGAAATCTGGGTGACTCTGGTAGTCTCTGCGAGGGTGGCGAAGTCGTTATGGGTTGAGCTACAGATTTCGAACTGTATGCTAATTTTTGATTCGAAATTTTTGAAGGCAATTCGAACTTGGATTTCGAGTAGGCGTGTGATTTGTGATTTGCCAGAGGCATTGGTGTTCATCGGAGTCAAGTCGTGCCGCCATGCACGTGTACAGGGGATATATGGTGTTAGTAGTTTCTCTGATACCTGCAGCAGTGCGACTCGAAGTCTCACTCGGGGGATTGGGAAGAAAACTCGAAGTTGAACTCGAGCTGTTTAGTATGGTATCGGGTTAGTTTTGAGACTTAAACAAAATTTTGAAACATTCCTCACACGGGTCGAATTGGCTAGAAACTCGAAGCAGGGAAGTGTTTTCTCGGGGGTAACTCGGGGAAGGTCTCGGGTCAGGCCTAAAAACAGTAAAGATTTAAGTTTTGAAAATTTTGAAACATGAGTTTAAAACTTGTTTAGTATGGTTGTGGCATGTTGAGTGTTGCTGTGTGTTGATGATCATTCGTTGATCATTTGTGATCAAAGCATGGCTTTGTGAAAAAGCGTAGCTTTGTGGACGAGACTTCGTCGAGCCTCACAGACCGGAAATGGTCGAAACAGGAATGTTATGGCAAGGTTTTTTAGGGGTCGCGCCCCTAGGGTATGTCCATTTTCTTCTGGATAAAGGGTGGTATCATGGTATGGAGCACAGATACTTAACTCGTGTGGACACTGTAAATTTATTACTGTGTGATGCTGCTTTGTTGGTTGAGGGGCCCCTCGGATAAAGGTCGGTAACGACCGGGAATGGCATACTCGTGTGGTAGTTACCTAGTTACAACTTGGTTAAAGCGTGAGGTAGCGTCGGCCCTGTGTTTGCAGAGAGCAGGTTGACTCTCGGGGCGTCTTTCCAGAGGCGTTCCCATTTCAGAAAGGAAGTTCCTTTGCCTGACCATTTGTTGGAAATTCAAAGAAACAATACGCGCCCTGTACGGTTTTAGTTGTAGAACCTGCCATTTAAAATGGCAGCTATAGCAGGCATAATATAATTGTACCTATGCTGGCTAAGATTAATATTGTATTTTTGAAATGATTTTGTACACTATGCACTAGTAGTAATATCAAAAGAGTTTTCTTTTGCGTAGTAAGCATGTTTGACTACCATAAGAAGAAATCTCCTCCAAGTTTGCGATTGCATTGCGTGTGTGGTGGGAGGTCTTATGGTAGTTTCATTTTTCAAAAGCATTGCGGATTTCAATGTTTAAAATTCTTTTGTTGTTTTTTTAAAGCAACTGTTTTTGTTTACGCATACCAGTCCATGACTGACCCGGAGTTTATTGTTTCCTTTCTAAACTCTGGGTGCCCATAATTTCCACATGGGCAGCCTAGTAGCAGGTTTTCCGTGCTTTAGTGTTAGCTGGATTTTGGAGTTTTTTTGGGTTTAGAAGCTATCAGATTTTGGGAAGCTTTTGTCTTGGATATCTTTTGAAGTGCTTAGAGTTCTGAAGACCTTATCCAAGTAGATGGATGTTGGAACTTTACGGAAGACTCTGTCGTTGTTATGTTGTGGAGTTATTATCTTTCTATTATTGTATCTATATGTAGTGCTCCAGTATGGATGACATATGTATTATGATACTCTGATGTAGTAATGGATATTATGATGATGTTGTACCTATGATGTATGATATTCAGTTTATTTCCGCTGTTTATTTTCATCTGATGTTGTTATAAGCTCCGGCGATACGAATTTGATGTTGTTTGTCGGACATCGAGTTCGGATCGTTACAGAAATCTTTTCAACTCGCAAATTTTTTCAAATCAGTGTTTTGGCCAAAATTTATATTTATACATAGTATCATGTATTTTTAGCAAGTATAAATATATTTTAAAATAAAATGAAACAGCTTTCTCATTTTATTATCTATAAGGAGCATTTGAAATTATTCAAACAACCTTGCTAGATTTCACACAAATGAGGGCAATTATGTCATTTTATTCGCCAATTTCTCATACCAACCATCCAAAACCTCATCACTAATGGATACCCGAAATCCATAATCCGTCCGCATCCGAAAATAGATAAATATCCGATATCCGAAAAAACGGATCATCCGCATCCGAAAATTATCCGTCCGGTTTATGTCAAAATTATAGTTCAAATTATGTGTATTTTAATGTAGTAAATGATATTTGTTTATTATTTTATGAAGTTAGTAGTTTATATTATATGCATTTAATGCTTATTAACTGCTCGAAACTATTTAATATCATCATATTTGTTAATTTTTAATACTTTTATAATCAATGAGATTGAAAAATATTTATGTTAAACTAAAATTTTCTTTTTGTAATTTTTAATTTACCGGTCGTTAGCAGATATGATAATTATCTGATATCCATCCGTATCCGCAGATGCGAATATCCGATATCAGAAAATGATTTTAAATGCGGATGTAGATATGACATATATCCGCATCCTAAAGTATCCTTTGACAAGTCTACCCATCTACCATGACCCATGTTAAAATCATCCCATAATGAAAATTGCATACCATTTCTTACATACTTACCTTCAATAAAATGCAAAACATGAATATAAGCTTGAGATCTTTTCTGAAGGCGTGTTCTTTAATTTATTTGTATATATGAAAGCTTTTCTCCTATCTAACTTCTCCACTTGCCAGGTTTGCAACGAATAGAAATGGAGAATCTGGACGGAGCATTTGAGCAAGGAAGTTAAGTGAACGAGAAATGCATTTGTGTGCTACGAGCAAAAAATCTAAGCGGAATATTTGAAGGAAATGATGGGGAGGAGAAACGAAATCAACAGTTGGTGATATCAACCGTCGAGGACGCTTTCGACGCGTTCGACGCCAATGTATCTCGTTCCAACATTCTCACAACCGAGCTGAGAACGGGACTAACACCGTCGGAACATCCAAGGCGTTAGATGCGTCGAACATGTCCTCGACAAAAACGGATCAAAATATAAGTGCGAATGAAAGCTAACTTTTATTCAGCAACATGTAAGTAAATATTTTATACCTTATTATTGAATCATGGCCGTAGCTGTTTATTGTATCCAACGAATTCAACAAACATGCCTAAATTTTGATATATTGTTAAAGATCTTACTTCAGCATTTGAGTACCAAAACATCATTTTCCAATTTCCATTAGTTTGTATCCTAAAGCACGTACACTTTATTGCGCCAGTCCATTCCATTTTCTCAAAGTCTATTTTGGTTTATTTCTATTATTATCTTTATTTCAATAGTTCTCTTTTTTTAAACATTCAGGCTTTTGTTATATATTTGGATCTAGGATGTGGGGATGTTTTAGTTTCTTATTAGAAAATTATAGTTTTCCATCAGTTGTATTTTGTTTTCTATTTCAAATTTCATATTGTAGTAATAGCTACACTACTACAGTGTACAATGTGTGGTTTTAAGGGCATCGTGCTGCATGCTAGGGTCTACCGTGGGTTACCACAGTCGGCAATTGTTCGTCGATCGCAATTTAAAAAAAAAATTATTGTAACGACCGAACATTATAGCCCCTAACACAAATCGAGATGCCCTTAGCATTAGACTTCGTTTATATAAAGAAGTAAAAAAGAGTTACTTAATGTAGGTAAATCTTTGAACGCTGTTAAGGTTTTGTTTTGGATTTATTAGTTTTTTATTAAGTTGGGGATATGGGTGGGCAAATTTTTGATTAAAACCAAATAAACCAACAGAACCAGTTTATTTCGACCGATTTGATTTAGTTTTGAAATTAGATTGGTTTACAATCGATCCGTAAAATAATTTAGTTCGGTTATCGGTTTAACCAAATTAATCAAACTTTTATTTTATTGTTAAAATTATTAATGTTTTAATGATTTTTTTAAAATAAATTTAGTGGTCTAAATAAATTTTATTTATCGTGCATCTGTCCAAATAACTATTAAAAATTACAAAATTACTAAATAAGAATATTTTAAGCATATGTCATATTTTATTTTAAATTATAAATAATATTCCGAACATAATACGATGAATATATTTTTAGTTCGTTTAAATCGGATAACCAACCGTACCGACAAAACTTAATTCGGTCGGTTTGGTTTAGTTTTTATTTTTATTGATTTTAGTTCGGTTTAACAACTTTTATTATCTGACCAACCATGGCAAATAAATTCCTCTACACGTGTGCAGATTTCTTACACATTTTGGTTGGTTCTTACTTCTTAACTAAGCAATGCAGAATGCTGAACGTACATTTGAAATACAATGATTGACTTTGGACTTCTGAACTAAGCAATGCTAAATGCTAATATCATGGGGAACATTTTTGCTAATGAGTGCAACTAAACAATAGAATGAGTCCGTCTATTATTCAGTTCATTGAGTATTTTCATATATCAGTAATAGCTTAAAAATACATGGGATATTATTTATGCACGATCTTTATGTCATATTTTTTCTATTAGATTTTGGTGCAAATTAAAGTTAAAAGCAGGGCGTATAAACTTGAATAGTGCACTTAGAATGCAACAACTTGTCTTTTATACCATCGAAACTCGACGCCAAATACATTCACGTATTCAAGTGTCGAACGTCCAATCGTTGAAAAGGCAGATTGTCAGGATAAAATACAAGAAAAAGAAAAAGAACCGGAGAAACAGAATCTCACGGCGGAACGACAACATATTATATAACAAAAACGGTAAAAGTAGTAAAAGTTGTCACTCTAAAATATATGGTATATCAGAGTTAAAAATAAACCTCATCAGTCCGGACAGTTATTACTTCTTTGCCGTATAATTGTTAATGGGTATATGTAATAATAAACGAAATAAAAAATGTACGACTGGTGAACATCCGCTCTGCTCTACGAGCTCTGTGTCCCACCAACGACAATCTGAAAAAATACTCGGTCTGACCAAGTATTATAATAAAAAAAATACCCGTATCAATCTGGAAATACCAACGTGAGAAATATCAGGAGATATGATGGACATATAATAATTCTGTAAGACCACGCCGCTAAATGCGGAACACGTTTTTCCTTACGGGAACAATTTCCACAGACGAATGAATGAAACAAATTAAAACCAAACCCACTGAAAGGATGAATATAGAAAAGGTCAAAATCCAAACTTAAAGAATGGACACAAATAATTAAACATTGAGAAGAGCTCCAATCACTTCTCGATACAATTAAGAAAACAATTCAAAATTTTGAATCGACAACAAGGAAAATGGAAATTTTACAATAATGACAAGAAGGGTGCACCCCCTTATCGAAAGTATACCTCTAGACAATATACTTGAGAAGTTCATTTTCTTTATGACTCTCTAGAAAATGTACTAACCGGATCCCACCAACCTTACTGAGAAATTGAGTGTTTCAGATCTCCGCGTGCATACCACCGAATTCATTCTAGAGTAGATGTGAATATACCCTAATGAGAGCAACCACACATAGCTAGACGTCCACTGACTCTTTGGTTTTAGTCATTTCTGACCATGGATATCGATGCTCAAATTACCAACAAATCGTCATAAATTGAGATACACAAAGAAGAACACTAAATTAGATAGTCAATGAATCAACCATCGGGATAATCAAAATGATCGTATATAAAAATTAAATCTCATATTCTTACCGCTACTCATCGATTTTAAACTTGTATAATTTCTGGGTTGAAAATGAAGTCGGACTAGTGAAGGTAGTGCTACCTCAAGACATTACCTTGCGTTTTTTAACTTTTGAGATAGAGACGAGTTTCCATACCTTGATGTTTAGTGTTAATAGTATAACTAAATCCTTTCCATATAAGCGACATCGTTTAATGTAAAGGTCCGTAAATCCGTACCCCTTGAATCGACCATAATTCACAACGGTTCGACTCAAATTGAACGGAAAATACGAATCTTTAGGGTGAAAAAGAAAAAAATAGAAGAAAATAAAACAACAACACAAAGTCTCATAATCGCAGCAGAACAAAATATATTATATAACAGCAGATTTTAAATACAAGAACTGTGCTGTTAATATACATACCATACTCAGAGTACGATATACAACAATCAATCTGGATAGTTTAATAACTTGTCCTCACACAGCAGAAATACAAATCTACGGAAATAAGTCTTGTCATCTAGCTCGTCTCCTGAGCTCCATAGCATCCTATCCTGAATCTGTAATACTAGGTTTGACCCGAGCATTCTAATAAAATAACACCCGAGTTAGTCAGGAAAACCAGCGTGAGAAAACACACTCAATTTGAATTATTAGAGTTATCAAAATCCTTTGAAAAACAAAGGTTTCTCGTAAGACCGCGTCACACATAAACATGACGAGTTTTTCCCTTACGATAACCAAAACATTTTGTAGAAAATCCAGCGATATTATAATAGTGTCTAAATACAAATACTTATTCAAATAGTTGAAATTGTTACATTAATTAAATTCCATCATACTAGGCTCTACAAACAAAACCGTAAACTCGTATTGGAGAATGGATTCCAACAAATGACTGGGCCACTGGGGTACCGCTCATCACAGTACACCTCTAGAACAATGTACCAAGGACCTCACCGGGATCCCCTACTACATAAGTCCGGCCTACCCCTAACCTGGATAGACCGAATATGTTATCTCCCCGGGTGTTCCCACCCTTACTATCGAGCGCTCCTTCTTTCATGTACAACCATATCCATAATATGAAGGTTTCCGAGGACATCTATAAAAGTGATAACATACACTACTTGGGTGCGACCCACTTAGCCTTGTTGCATCTCCCTTGTTTTCGTCATTCCCGGTTGATGAGGTTCGAGGCTAAGCGTTACCTTTCAAGAAACAAATTTCACTTAGAATGCCCATCGCCCTCCAATGACGATGTTCTGATAGCATTCGTCGTCCATACAAGTTGTCCTGGGTCTGGACAAACCGAATCACCGTCTTCATCATCTTCACGGTATTCATTCGTAACGTTCAAACCGGATCGAAGTGGTTTTCGGATAATAAAATCTGATCCCGGTCTCTTCGAAATGATTAAAAAAATTGGCCAATATTGATAGTCGGTTATTTAATATCAAATAAACATCCATAAGCAGTCACCAGGCCCAATTTTATAAATCTCCAAAATATTGATTCCAAAACATTTTCACCTAGATATATTTATTCAATCTCCTTCAATGTTTCTATGTTTGAAAACAATTTCAACACTTGTATACATAACAGGATATTTCACCATTTTCAATACTTAGAAATATTTTCAACTTCCATTTTTATAACACTTAGAAAACTTTTCTATTCCAAATCTTTCCCCACTAAAAATATTTTCCAATACCTTCCTTCCAATACTTTGGAAAATATTTATACGTATAATTTCAAAAATCATTTTAAGATTAAACTTGGCAATATTTCATAACTTATCTCATAAGTCTCTGGAATTTTAAAAAATTCTTCCTACGATTTCCAAACCGATTATACTTATTTATAATCCCAACAAACCATTTATAACTCCTTTAAATGAATTCAAAATCTTTCTGAAGTTATCGCATCTAGACATCGGAAATTTTCTTAAGTCTCTAACATTCCTTCTATAAGATTTCTCTTATGAAATCTCATCCTTTAATAAACACCGTCTACACATCTCAAGAGAAATTTATAAATAAATTTGCAATCATTTCAAAACTATATATATATATATAATAAGTATTTTCTTTTAAAAATAGTAATTTATTTAAAATATGTTTAAGTTATTATTTAAAATATTGAAAACATTTTTATAACATCTATAACTCATTTTTAGATGAACAAATAAATTTCCAAAGCTGAATTTAAAGTTAGAATTTATTAAATAAATACTTAACATTTGAAAATCTACTTACCGAAGTATTTCAATCTCAACTAGTTTAAAATTCCATAGTTTTAAAATAATAAAATTTTCCTTTTAAAACAAACTCACTTCTTAAAATTAAAAATATATATTTAAAATCTCAATAACCAATTTAACTTATAAATTCATCTCGATTTCCATCACATTGCTTCCATTCCGATTTTCTTAACCATTTTCACTTTCAAAAATAGTATCCACTATTTTCCTCTTCCTATTTCCATATTCTAATATAAATTCACCCTATAAGTTTTATATTCCCAATTTATCATCCCGATATTGATTTCATTTATTTATTAACATCGTTTATAAATTTTTATAACTCCTTTGGTTTTACCTTTTTATAAAAACAATCTTATATATATAATTCCATTATATAAATTAATTTCTTACAAATTCCATTTATACCTCCAATCTATATTGATTTAACTCCTTTTCATATTTCCAAAATACCATTTACAAACCCCTTTATAAAATTAATTTTTAAAGTCTCTATTTAAACCCATTCACGGATAGTTATGTACAATCCAAAATTAATATATATTATTCCCAATTCAATTTTCTTAAAAATAATTCAATTTCCAATATAATATTTTATATAAAAAATTCCCTTTAATTCCTTAAATTTTAAAATTATATTTATGGTATTTAAATTATCAAAATCCAGGCCAGTGCTACAATAGCATCCAATAAATTCCAAACACCACAATAATCTATATAGATTATTCTACACAATCCATATATCACAATATATGAAATTAAATTTAACATTTTTTTGAGGAATCCAGTTGGATCCCTCCAACCCGTTTCCCAGCATCCACAGATGTTAATACGACAAAAAAATACCAATCCCACTTCGAGGGGGATATTGTGGTATATAGGGTCATTCGCTATTATGCGGGGCAGAAAGAGTCTCATCCGCTATAATATGTGGGAATATCACTCCAAATACTAGTATATATATACTACTATATATATTATACCATTCAACAGACAATAATTTATTAAATTCAACAGGCATCCAAAATTTAATTTCAACTATTTCAAATTTAAATTTTGGTAATCCAAATGAGTGAGAATTTTTCCCACCTTGATTTTATTTTGCAATCTGATCCAAACCCGACTTGTTTTCTTCACGATTCTAGACCTCGTATAAACGTTATACAATTTATTAACATTTGAAATAAATTTTAACAATCAATAACATACTAAATTTTAAATTTTTTAAATTTAAATAACAACCATCACCTGCCCCTCTGATCGAAGACTCCCATCCTGCGACAATACCATTGAGAAAATTGCGACCTCCTCCCAAACCTTAGATGCTCCTCCACGGCCGCGACCTACACGCCTTTTCCCAATCAATCGTCGCCAGTGTCGACTGTGCCTCCACCCCCTGAACTCGCGCGATCACTCCATCGTCGCCAAAATGTTGCTCACTGCCTTAGGCCGTTGCTTGCATCAACTCATGACACCCAGTCGCGACTTCTCTGCTCCAAAAACCGACCTCCACCCGTGCCTCAATCGTTACGACTTGCCTTACCTTCAGAAATCGCGACCACCCTAAAATCGTAGTCGACCTCACCATCCTTCGCCATCCATGGTCGCTGCCATCGGCTCGCGTTTCACCCCTATGCCTGCGCGCGCCCACGCGAGCAACCAGAGCTCCCCAAATTTCGACATCGACGCCGTACTCGAGATTCTTTCAAAATCGATCTGGAATCTCACCATGGGTCGATCGAATCAGTGGCATAGATATCATTGTGAAGGTCAAACTCGATTTAACAGAAGAGGGAAAAGGCAGCATTTGATTCTTTTCTATAGTGTTGAAAGGATTTCTTTCTTTTGAGCTGTGGAATTTTTTTCTCGATTTCGTTTGAAAATGAATGAAGGAGAGTGCGATTTGAATTGAAGAATAGCAGAAAAGAAACGATGTAACAAATGGAGGTTGCGTGCTTGAATGATTTTGGGCTAGTGGAATAGGTCGGTTGAGAATTTGACTTTGATTTGATTTCATATAATTTTGTTAAATTATAAAATATCTCATTTTAGCAACTTAAAACTCCGATCTCCTATCGAGGCGTGCCGTTAGGCGTTTATAATGTTATACTCCTATTCCGAAGGCAATGGAAAAGGTTTCGAGGCCTAATTCGATCGTATAGAGAAGATAGCTTTTTGGACCCAATTATTTTATTAAATTTTTGATATAAATTTCAACGCATTTCTATCCCGTACGATCAAACGATAGCTCCAAACACTACGAAACTTGAAATCTGATATAATACAATATTACGGATCCAATGGGAACTGGTTTCGTCGAATTCCGAGACTGTGCCCTGGATCGCTATTTTAACGCGTCGATTAAATTGACGATTTTCAAAATTTACGAAATCGCTTAAAATTTCAGTTTTAAAATCTTATTAACTCAATTATAATCCCAAATCCAATATTTAAACCATTTAAATATTCAAAATCGTACGACGAAAAATACAGGTCATTACATTCCTTCCCCCTTAAAAGAATTTCGTCTTCGAAACTGCTAAGGTCGGAAAAATGCTCCAAACCCGTTAACTTACCAAAACCCACTTAGTGAAAGTTCGATATTTCACTCCTCTAAAACTTTAGTTTCGACCGAAGCAATTGGTTCTCAATTCTATTTCCAAAACCCTTTATTCTAATTACAATTCGAAATCAATTTGTCATTAAAAAAAATTTCCCAAAAATTTTCAAAATTTTTCTAACATCCTAAATTTCTGGAAACACTACACCAAAACAGTTATTTCCTAACACTTTGTATCTGTCATCCGTAACCCTATTTTCCCGTTATAATATAGCAACCATCCGAGCCCGTTAGTAAACTAAAAAAAGCGTTAATAAAAAACTATATATATTTTTTAATTTCTCCAGCTCAATTGTAACGCATGAAATGGGTTAGGAAATCCTGTACAACTGAAATTAAGAGAAATGAACGAGGTCAAGATGGTAATTAGGTATTCCATATCAATTTTAACCTAATTCCAACGCTTTTCAATTTTCGGCCGTGTAAAATTTCATTGCATCGACTCTGAAGTGAAAGCTATTTCAATTTCGACTTTAAGATTTCCTCGATTGGCCGCAAGTATACCAATTTTATATCAAGGGATTTGATTGATTTCTGTTCCAGTTGTTTCTACATCGCTTGTTTTGGGTATGTTTTTTTTTCTTCCATTTTATCTTCGTTTCTAATTTTACTGTAGTTGTTCTTTCCAATTTGTACTCTATATTGTGTTAGTTGATTGATTTGTTCAATATGGTAGCAAATAATTTGACTAACTCACCAATTTTGGCATCTTGGACAATAGTACTTCACAATTTGCTGTAGGTTTAGTTTTTTATACTGCATGAAAATGTGACTGCTCAAATTGATTTTAACAATTTTCGTAGAATTATATGGCATGAAAATGCGTCGAATTGATTGGAGAAATTGACCATCAGTTTATGTTATAAATTGTTTAAAGTTATTACTTAGTTGACTGGTGATTAATTTTGGTTGATGAATTGATTGTTTTCTTTTTAGACCATTGTTACTTTGAGGTAACTTTTTTCTTATATTGTTACATTATAGATGAATTCAGTGCCTAAAGAATACATAAATACAACTAGCTTAAAACTGTCTTTTATTATGTTTACCTATGCAAATATAATTACTAGTTCCATCATTGCTTAGAAATTCTAATATTATGTAATAATTTGTATTTTCTCAAACTCTTTTTTTCTTTGTAAATCCACAAAAAATTCAATATACATAATTTGATAAATGTTTTCTCAATTATTGCTTGTTATGATTAATTTGTTTATATCATTAATTTGTTCCTTATAAATAATTTGTTTCCAAAGTTGATTTACTAATTTAAATGGAAAACATACAAATTAATTCATTCCTTAACTGCAAAGATGGTTATTGAAATTAATTTATGTAACTATTTTGATAGATATATATTGCATATTTTATCAGTACCATTTATTGAGAAACCACCAAATCCTGTAATTATGTTAGGTTAAAGGACTTGGGCGCACTATTAAGTGATTTTGTAATAGATGTTTAGCTTAAATTAGTTAATAACCATTTTGCTCATTCAAATAAATGTTTTTTTTGCTATAAATTAGATCGATGGGAAATGCACAAAATTGATTTTAGCTTAAGATATTTAGGAAATTAATCCCTTTAGTACTGAATTGGGGTTAAGGAAATGCATTGAATTGGTTGGTGAAATTATTTATTAGTTATTATATATTAAATTGGGAAAATTGTTTCTTGAATTGATTATTTCAACTTTCAAGTGATTACCAGTTTCTTGGTGTTCATTTATACTAATAAATTGATTATTAGACAAATATTACTTAGTTGGGATTTTTTTCCTTATAATGTTACATACTAAAGATTTCATAAGTTTGACATGCATATAAGTTTTTTTATCTATGAAAAAATACGTATTTCTTAAATTCTTTCTTTCTTTGCAAAATTAAAAACAAATTGGATGTGCATAATTTGGGTAATACATATTTCTCAAATTCATTCTTTCTTTGCCTACGTAAACGCTCCATTTGGGCACTAGAGACCTCTTTAGTGCTCTGCTCTGTCCTGGATAGCTTAGAGCATTACTAAGTAGATTAGTGTGAACGTTTACATTAGACGACGTAGGAGATACATACTGGTTTGATTATTTTGTTTGCTAACAGCATAACATAATAACTATAATAATTGTAACCAACTCTTGTGTTGTTAGTTCATTGACAATTTTTTTAATATCAAATAGATGTCGTGTTTCCATTGCTACTGAACATAATTGATTAAGAAGTATCGAAGTAGTTTAATACTAGCTTAGATGTTCAGTTAGACGCAACGAGTTAAAACTGAAAAAATTGCCATTTCAAATATACTATATACATTATTATTAGGTACATGCCCCTACACTCTAAGTTCCGGGAAAAAATGCAGTAACACTATGCGACTGCATAGCAGCGGCGCTGAGGTACTGCAACATGCTGCAAATACATAACAGCTTGAAAAAAAATAACAATAGCAGAGCAGCAACATTCAGGCTAATGCAAAAAAAAATCAAATGAAAAGGAAAAAAACATCAAACAACAAGACTGGATTAATAATTGTATTAATATGCATGTACCCTTTCTTATGCATTTATATGTGTATGTTGAATTCCATATATGATCTGTAGTTTATCCGACAGAGTTTAGTTAAATAAAAAGCAGTTTTTATATATTAGTAACTTGCACATTCTGAACTTTAATTTCATCTTATTCTCTTATACACTTTAATATTTCTGGATTTCACCAAGTTAGGATCAAGGGATTGCTTTAATTTCTTTAAGATTATAAGGGAGACTTGTAGGCTAAAAGGTTTCATGCAGGTTGAAATTTTGATGATGAAGTAATGAGCAAAAAGTCTAGGATATTATTGTACATACCTCATGTTGGTAGCTTCATTGGAACAGAAACTCTAAAAGGTAATTTATGTGGTAGTTTGTGGTAAAAACAATACATACGACTTGGATTGCTATTTTACTTAGGTGTTCATTCTCTATATTAAATTGTCTAGTCATATAAAATGTGATGTACGTTTGTTTACAGTTAGATTACTATGCAGTGATATTTAAGAAGTGTTAATGTTGAGGGCTTTGATTAGTATTTGACTATGATTAGTAAGTTTAATGATGACTTGTTGGTAACAATTCGATGGTGGATGTATGATGTTGAGGGTGCTATCCAATAATTGTGTTTACTTTATCATTAAGCATACAACTCAGGAGTTTGAATGGTATAAATAATCATGATTATTCTTTCCATCTTAATATTCTCTCCATCTTTATCTTCAAATTACAATTTTATTAATTTAAAAACTAAATTTGATTCGTTGGATTTAGTGGAGTTTTAATAGATGTATAATGCTCCAAATTATAATTTTACAAAATGATTGTTACCTAGATGTTAGAAAATTTCTCTTTTATTATGAAATAAATTGGCTGATATTTTTTAATTTTCTTTCTTTTTTGTCCAGAGAACAGTTTCTTTGATTCATAGAGTAGTTTTCCAGAAATCATCGGAATCTTTGGATTTTTATTACTTAAAGGTAAGATATAAATTATTTTGATTGCTTAATATTTCATAAATTATCATCATGGCTATAGTATTTGGTTTCATATATAGGATAAAAATACCTTTCATGTATGTAATGTGTTACAAATTATCTAGTTTCATGTCATATTAGTTCCAGATTTCTCTCAAATGGTTGAGATTCATGTATGCTTGCTTGTTATCCAAAAAATTTAGCTTTCATTAATACATACAAGAGGTTTAACATATTGCTTGAGGCACATCATATCAAAATATTTCTATTAGTACATCCATGTGATAATAAAATCGACCATTTAATAATACTATTCCATTGTTATCTAACATACCCAATAATTTGTCACCATCTAGCATAGTTTCAAAAAGTCACAATAAAGAGAACTTTTTTCATAATATAATATTACAAATTGATAATTTAGCAGTTAGATATTCTTATAATAAAGCAGTTAAACGGAGTTCCCGATGTGGTGCTTTGATCCGTTGTCACATACCTATTGGTTATGATGAATGGAGGAATGTAGATGACTACTACAAGGAGAATCTATGGAAAGAGCTATTGGTATTTATCTATTTTGATCCTTTTATACTCAATAATACTGATAATATTACCAAAATACCGATGTGGTGCTTTTATCTATTGGAAAAGACTTCTTTAATTAATTTTGTTAAAAGGTTTGCTGCATTACATTGAAAACTCATGCAAGCATCAAAATTGGAAACATATAGTAAGCAGTTAAACAAACCTTTCATATTAACTGATTCTTTTCATATAAGAAGGAGTTAAATTGGAAACATATAAGAAGTAGTTAGCATAAACATTAATAAAAGAATATGCATACCTTTCATATTCATTTTGTTTCAGTCTTTTAAGAAGATAGAAAATAATTAAACAAATTCTTATTGTATTGCTTTGTTATTATTTTCTTTGATTTAACAGACTGAATTTGAACTAGATATGGATCCCGAGCTAGCTCGACCAATATTGGAAAAAAGGTTTCCTCAATATTTTCGTACAGTAAAGTCTAATTTGCGAAATAAATACCTAAGACCCAATCGACAGACCGTACCTAAGAGCGTTGCCATTAATTCATGTCCTGATGACATTGATAAAACATGGTGGGAGAAGTTTATTGACAATGAGTACACCGATAAAAAGAGAAAACAATGTATGTAGAATGCTCAAAATAAAGCTAAAAATAAAATTACTCATACCTTGGGAAGAAAACCATACCGTAGAGTATATGAAGAAATGGTATGCAACTTGTTTTTTAACAAATAGCAATTAATAATTAAGATTATTATGCTTTGTTAACTATGACTATCTTATAGGTTATTGCAAATCCAAAAGAGAAAGTTACAAGAACTATGGCATGGAAGGCGGCACATAAAAGTAAAAAAATGGAGAAGTGCTTCCATGTGCCGCTAAAACATATGTAAGTTTTACATATGCTTCATAATTATTTTGACTACTTTGTGTACTATATATGATAACACATTGAAGATAGAGTATATATATCTAGTTTCTGCTTCGGTGTGAATGTTAGTTATACCCTTTCCTCAATCAATCATCAATATATAATGATACAAATTTCTACATAATTTTGTCGCTTATAAAACGTTGACAAATGGAAAATAACTTCTGTAACTTAATGCTAAGCAAGTTTAATTTTTAACAATGCTTCCTACTTTAAAATATATCAGTTTCAATATATGACATTTCAGGCTGTTAAATATTCCAGCTAACTTAGGTGGATTTCTAGCATTTAAAAATTTAGAGAAAAAGTAGCCATCCATTAAAATGGTGCAGTATCATTCGACGATTTCTGCTCTTTACATCCATTAAAAAAGAAATTTCCAAAAATTAGGAAAAACAAAATCCAAATAGTGTAATAATAATATTATTTTGAAAATCGCGAGAATTAAAATAAAAGAATGGTAAAACAAGTTTGATGATTTTTGTATTTAATTTAACAAAATCACAAAATAAGTTTGATAATTTCTATTGAATTGATATATCAGAAATAAGATGATGAATTTTATAGGAGACAATGCTCAAGGAAAATCACACCTCTTCAATATTTATTTAGATATAATGCAGCCATGTAGTTGCACAATCTTGCAGGTTATGCATCAAAAATAATATTATGTAAGAGACATAAATTCATGGAATGAGATTAATATCAACTTATTTTTTCTTCTTCGTGATATATGTGCCGATACACACACACACGATATAATCTCTTAATATATCTTGACTAATTTTGACACTTGATTTTGATATTAATTTTCTGATGAACCGATATACTCGACACTATGTTACTATGCTTTGATATCCATGTTTAATTGTTCACTGGCAGTTATTGCTTTCTGGTTTCACTCTTGCTGTTTCATGTCTGGTTGCCTTGATTTTGTTCCTAGCTGTTGTTTGCATGCCCATGTCTGTTTAGCTTTCATCTTTGTTGCTTGAGTTTTCATTCAATGTCATTGTTCACCCTTAATGAGTTGATTTGTGCATGTTGGTCCTGGTATCTGGGAGCATTGAATTTGCTATGTACATATATACGTGTATATGCATATTCTGTCCCGAGTGCATTGAGTGTATCCTGCCTTGCTCTTGTTTACTATAGCTTTGATTCCTCTGTTCATCTTTGGCCTTGCTCTTGTTTACTGCATTTGCAAATGAATATGCAGTCCATCTATGTATATATGCACATGTCAATGTGATCACGTTTATGGTCACTGTACCAGTTGCTTTATTGTGATGTTCATCTATTTGCGGCCATAATATTTTCTGCTGGTCTTGCCTTGTACATTGCTTTTGCAATTGAATCTTGTGCTTGTTGTTGTATTGATACCCCATGTCTGGACCTGTATGGCTGATACATATTGAACCTAGTGCTTCTATTTGCCTTTAGACATGACCTTATGTATATGTATATTCTGACACTTTTGATTGCTCTGTTAATCCCTGTTTGGTTTATACATGTGCACTTGTATATTTATATCTTTGTGCTTTATTCTCGTACTTCCTTCCATCTGCTTGTGATGTAGCACCTCATGCTTCTGCTCCTTTGTCTGTATACCTGTGAGTTACTCTACTTCCTTATCTTAGCCAGTTGCATTATTGCTTATTGTTGAACCAATGTGATGCATCTTGTATGCTCTGTAATGGTTGTAGCCTTACTCTACCATGTGCACTCGACCCTTATATGATGTTATCCTTGCCTGGCCTTGTGTGCTCTACACTTCTACCTTGTGATGCATCAACTTATTTTATGATCGTTCAATAGAAGGTTATTTTGTGTCCTGGAAATTTTAAACACTTACGAATTTGAATGTTTTTTATGTACTGTAGGCGCTAATAGAGGAGGCAGAAGAAAAACAAAAGATGGAGGCTGGTCTTAATGGCGATGGCGCAACAAGTTTACATGATGTTGAAAGAGATCCTATTGCTGAAGTTTTTGGGCCTGATAAAAAGAAAAATTATTGTCGTGCGGTTAGTTCCTCTTTTACTGTAAAACAATTAAAAACAATACAAGCTTCAAAAGCAATTGCTGAGAAAAATGAAAAACATAACTTTCAACTTTGGTCATTGGAATTGCAAAACCAAGTAGCTAAACAAGTAGCAAATCAAGTCGATGATGCTCTTAAATCATTTGCTTCATCTTTTCTGAATAAGATATCTGGGATGCAACAAATTCAAAGTATCACTAATGTTACTCCGAGAACAGATGGTGCTTCCAACTTAGAGGGTTCTCCTTCTATGAATAATGCTCAACCCTGTGATAACGGTTCATCTTCGAAAGAAAAACAATTTGTGACGCTATTATCACAAGACTTGAAGAAGGATGTAGCCAAAGGTTACCTTGGTTCGCAAACTACTTGCCATTTCAGAAATGTTGTACCAAATGTTGAAAAAGTTGTTTGGGTTGCTGAAGTAATAGATCCAGAAGCACCTATTTATGATGGTCCACAAAATGGGAATTATAAGCTTTGTGAAATAGTGGATGGAGGTTTTGTGATATGGCCAGTGTATCGCATCCGGAATATGTTGTCTTCTTTTAGCAGACTTTTTGTTTTAGACACAATATTTTGTCTTTTGTTGTATTGTAATGCTACTGTAGTGTTTTGGTTGTTTTAGTATTGAAGTTGTATTTCAAATTCTATTGTTAAAGCTATGTATTTACTTTTTATCTTAAACATAATATGTTTGATGATGCTATGACTTAAATAGGTTCTGTTTTTTGATAATATTTTTATGTCAACTGTTTACTGCATATAAAGTGTCATTTTTATGTGAATTGTTTACTACATATACAGTGTCAAATTGTGGTGGTTATAAATAGAATTTTTGCAACGCTTATAGGCGTTACTGAACAAAATTAAGCAACATAAAGAAAAATTGTAGTAACACTTATAAGCGTTACAAACTCATGTTCAGTAACGGGTTGTAGGCGTGACAAACTCAAACGTTGCAACGGTTATAAGCGTTACAATGTAAAATTTAACAACGCTAATAAGCGTTACAACATGTACCAGGAATTTCCCCACGCCCTTGTCCTAACGGGTTGAACGCGTTACCAAAATTAATAGTAACGCTTATAGACGTTAGGAAATGCCTTTTCTGGTGTTGTGAAAATTTTGGCAGTCTCTTTTGTACGGAGGACCTTTTGCAATATGACAAGAGAGATAAATATATATACATCGACCCACACGGTAGGAAAACACAATGTATATATCAATATTTATATTTGTAGTAGTTAATCCGAAAACGTATTTTATTTTAACATTTTTAAGCAAGCAAGTTTTACTTCATAAGTAATTACGCAACACGAATCTAGCCCGACAGCCTCCGGGTACCTGTACTTACTCAATTTAAACACATAAGTACCAAAACATCAAATTCAATAACATTCCACTTATTTAAATAGTTAAAATACATTGATTTCATAAACCAATTATGCTAAACATGTATTATAAGCAATTATAAGGTTTTGACCTTAATTTGATTTCTTTCAATCAATCCATATTCAATTCGAATGATTTACAACCAAAATTATTTTCATTCAATTCATTTTTATTTCAAACAAACTCATATCCATTCCGTATTGATTTAAAAATCAATTTTATTTACTTCTATTAATTCATAGAATTTTATTTACTTCCGTTTACGCCAAACGCCAATTTTTTTTCTATGCAATTCCAGCGATATTTATTTAATAGAATAATCATTTTAGCTTATAGCTATTTTAAATTGATTCCAAATCAATTTATATTCAATTCTACTCCATTTCAAATTTATTATCAATCAATTCATTTACATTCCACCCAACTTGGCTTGAAATCATTCCATGCAAATTGATTAATTAGTCATTTCATAGATTTAAAGCTTCCATATTAACTTAAGTTAATCCGTCTATTTCCGATTCATTCCCTATATAACTTAAGTTTATTTCCTTTGCAACAAATTCCATTTCAAACTTAGATTGATTCTTCTTTAATCAAATTCTATTCCATTCACTAATTTTTTTAATTAGTTCACCCACTTAATCCACTTCAAATTTTAATTTCCCATACTCAATTTCATTCTCAAATTCCTTTAAAATTATATTCGAGGCCATATTCAATTTATTTATACTTAATTTGAATTTATTTATAGCTCGAGTCATCACCATTTCATCCAACCTCATTTTATTCGATGATTTTTCCAACTATATTAAATTCGCTTACATTTTAAGTCAGATTCTATTTATAACTCAAGTTCCATTTCCAATATCCACTTTAACCCATAATCCAATTTTTATTCAACCAAGTTAATCTCCATTCTATATTCAATTAACTAATTAGTTATCTAATTAGTCCACTTCAAATTTATGATTCAATCCCTGATTTTTATTTCAAAAACCACTTCATTTAAGTTACTTGAGTTCAAATTTATTTTATAATTCAAGTTTGGATTTTATTTCCTTCACCAAATATCAAACCATTTTTATTTTAGGTTTTCTATTTTATTTTTCAATTTTATAAGTCACACAACTATTTTTTTTTCCACATTTCCAACAATTCTATACTCGAATATATTCACATTTTATTTTTAACTCGAGATTATACATCTATTTGTAGCCCAAGAATATTTTTATTTCATAATTTCAATTTTTATAAGATATTCAAATTTATTTATTTACAATTTCAATTTTCACTCAAATTTTATTTCATTCAAGATTTATACCTTATGGTTATATAATTATCCCATAATTCAAAATTCATATTTACTTCAATTCGATATTATTTCTAATCCAATTCAAATTTTATAACTTATAGTTATATAGTCACTTTATAATTCACATTTACATATTTAATTCAATTCAATATGATTCAAATCCAATTCACTTTTATTTAAATTTCAATTCCTTTTTAACCAACATTTCAAAACCAAATTCGAGTTATTCATACTGAAATTAATTCCACTCCAAACCATTTTATTTTTAATTTATTCAATTCCATTATATATTTCAATTACTTCACTTAAGTTAACTCCATTTCATTAATACACTATTAATTCAATTCAAATCCAGTCAATTAAATTTTCTAAAATTTTATTTACTCAACTCAACTTAAGTTGAATTCCATTTCAACTTCCTCTCTTTAAATTTTATTCCAACTTCAATTTTTCACACTTTCCTTCTTATACATATCATCTCCCACCAGATTCCAGAAATTTTTAAACACCCGATATTTATTTCAAATCACTTCGAAGTCAAATATATATATATATATATATATATATATATATATATATACACACACACACACACACTCTTTCTAGTTCAACAAACCATTTCCTTCGAATTTAAAAATCAACCTAATTTTATCCAAAACAATTTCTTTCGGAAATTTTTAAACAAAACTTGTTTGCCCAACAAATCTGAATCAAATCAATTTCGGCAGCAATCCATCACTTAGAAAATCGAAAATGAATACTGATGATGCGGCTGTCATCACCAGGATTATTTTCCAGCGATTTAAGTGGGTTCAGTGCTATATTACTTCCAAAATCCATTTAAAACTATTTTCTCTTTAAAAATATCTCCAAAATAATATTACTATTATTTATTTTCAAACATTTTGGAAAATACTTCTAAAAATCTCCGGGATTTAAATTTTCCAAATCCTGGTTTGAACCCATTTGTAGTTTTTAACTTATTTGTATAATTCATATTTATACAATTTTAATTTTGGTTTTTTTATTAACCAATTTCAATTTTTATAATATTATTTTGATTATATAATAACAACCAAGCACATCACTATAATAATTTTTAGAAAATTATTCTCTTTTATATCAAAATAAAATTTGGGTAAAATTATTTCATTTACCCGATTCAAAACCATACCGTGTCGGTTTACCGTGTTAAAGTGTTTAGAAACTCCTATCGATTTAGTGGTGTTCCACTACTCGAACATAATTTATATACCACTCAACAGATAAATTAACACAATATAAAACCATTTATATTCACTAACAAATACGCGCTCATATCTATTATTACACTCAACTCATTCTAGAGTACTACTGACTCTATCTCTAATGAGTAATCCCCACCAGAGCCAAGGTTCTCACTTAACCTTCTGCTCTGATACCAAGTGTAAAGGCCCGTAAATCCGTACCCCTTGAATCGACCATAATACACAACGGTTCGAATCAAATTGAATGGAAAATACGAATCTTTAGGGTGAAAAAAAAATAAAACAACAACACAGAATCTCACAATCGTAGCGGAACAAAATATATTATATAACAACGGATTTTAAATACAAGAACCGTGCTGTTAATATACATACCATATTCAGAGTACAATATACAACAATCAATCCGGACAGTTTAATAACTTGTCCTCATACAACGGAAATACAAATCTACGGAAATACGTCTTGTCATCTAGCTCGTCTCCTGAGCTCCATAGCATCCTATCCTGAATCCGTAATACTCGGTCTGACCCGAGCATTATAATAAAATAACGCCCAAGTCGGTCTGGAAAACCAACGTGAGAAAACACACTCAATTTGAATTATTAGAGTTATCAAAATCCTTCGAAAAACAAAGGTATCTCGAAAGACCGCGTCACATATAAACACGGCGGGTTTTTCCCTTACGATAACCAAAACATTTTGTAGAAAATCCAGTGATATTATAATAGCGTCTAAATACAAATACTTATTCAAATACCTGAAATTGTTACATTAATTAAATTCCAGCATACTAGGCTCTACAAACAAAACTGTAAGCTCGTATTGGAGAATGGGTTTCAACGAATGACTGGTCCACTGAGGTACCGCCCATCATAGTACACCTCTAGAACAATGTACCGAGGACCTCGCTGGGATCCCCTGCTACACAAGACCGGGCTACCCCTAACCTGGATAGACCAAATATGTTATCACCCTGGGTGTTCCCACCCTTACTATCGAGCGCTCCTTCTTTCATGCATAACCATATCCATAATATAAATGTTTACGAGGATATCTAAAAAAGTGAAAACATACCCCACTTGGGTGCGACCCACTTAGCCTTGCTGCATCTCCCCTGTTTTAGTCATTCCTGGTTGATGAGGTTGGGGCTAAGCGTTAGCTTTCAAGAAACAATTTTCACATAGAATGCTCATCGTCATTCAATGACGATGTTCTGATAGCATTCGTCGTCCATACAAGTTGTCCTGGGTCCGGACAAACCGAATCACCGTCTTCATCATCTTCACGGTATTCATTCGTAACGTTCAAACTGGATCGAAGTGGTTTCGGATAATTAAATCTGATCCCGGTCTCTTCGAAACGATTAACGAAATTGGCCAATATTGATAGTCGGTTATTTAAATATCAAATAAACATCCATAAGCAGTCACCAGGCCCAATTTTATAAATCTCCAAAATATTTATTCCAAAACATTTTCACCAAGATATATTTATTCAATCACTTTCAATGTTTCTATATTTGAAAACAATTTCAACACTTGTATCCATAACAGAATATTTCACCATTTTCAATACTTAGAAATATTTCCAACTTCCATTTTTATAACACTTAGAAAACATTTCTATTCCAAATCTTTCCCCACTAAAAATATTTTCCAATACCTTCCTTCCAATACTTTGGAAAATATTTATACGTATAATTTCAAAAATCATTTTAAGATTAAACTTGGCAATATTTCATAACTTATCTCATAAGTCTTTGGAATTTTAAAAAATTCTTCCTACGATTTCCAAACCGATTATACTTATTTATAATCCCAACCACCATTTATAACTCCTTTAAATGAATTCAAAATCTTTCCGAAGTTATCGCATCTAGACATCGGAAATTTTCCTAAGTCTCTAACATTCCATCTATAAGATTTCTCTTATAAATCTCATACTTTAATAAACCCCGTCTACACATCTCAAGAGAAATTTATAAATAAATTTGCAATCATTTCAAAACTATATATATAACGAGTATTTTTTTTAAAGAATAGTAATTTATTTAAAATATGTTTAAATTATTATTTAAAATATTGAAAACATTTTTATAACATCTATAACTCATTTTTAGATGAACAAATAAATTTCCAAAGCTGAATTTAAAGTTAGAATTTTTTAAATAAATACTTAACATTTGAAAATCTACTTACCGAAGTATTTCAATCTCAACTAGTTTAAAATTCCATAGTTTTAAAATAATAAAATTTTCCTTTTAAAAAAAACTCACTTCTTAAAATTCAAAATATATTTTTAAAATCTCAGTAACCAATTTAACTTATAAATTCATCTCGATTTCCATCACATTGCTTCCATTCCGATTTTCTTAACCATTTTCACTTTCAAAAATAGTATCCACTATTTTCCTCATCCTATTTCCATATTCTAATATAAATTCACCCTATAAGTTTTATATTCCTAATTTATCATCCCGATATCGATTTCCTTTATTTATTAACATCGTTTATAAATTTTTATAACTCCTTTGGTTTTACCTTTTTATAAAAACAATCTTATTATAAAATTCCATTATATAAATTCATTTCATAAAAATTCAATTTATACCTCCAATCTAAATTGATTTAACTCTGTTTGTACCAAAATTGGGCACGACACTCTTCAGAAGTTATTGAAGAGATAAAGTGAAGAAATAAATGAAAAAAGAGGAATTATCTAACAAAAACTCCAAATCTCAGATATGAAAATAATTAACATGCAAAGAGACACAAGAATTTAGAGTGGTTCGGCGTATCGCCTACGTCCACTATGAAGTAGTTTGCTTTATTGATCTATCTTTGGCGATTACAAGTGAATTCAATGAATTATAGCAGGTAATTATGATTTGCAGTAGTGAAATTCGTTGATAGTAGCAGCAATGGAGTTCAGATCTGGATCTGATAGAGTCTGGACGTTGGAGATCTCAAAAGGAGAAGAAGCCCCTTTTCTGTATGCCCTGGGGCTCTATTTATAGGTGTAGGAGGCTGGTATTTCACTCGGATCTCGGGAGACCCTCTCTGGCATGTGACCAGGCCCGTGCGCTCAAGCCCGCGAAGTTTCAGTCCGATCCGTGATCGATACGAACGGATTTCGTATCGATCAAGATTTCATCCAATGGAGTCGAAATTTGGCGTGGACATTCTTTAGCATGCACGTAGTCTTCTGTGAAAATTTCATAGCATTTGGACTTGTAGATTAGGAGATATGATTGATACGAGTTGGGATTCTCGGTTGGCTGTTTCGTTCGACTCGCTCTTCTTCGACTCGCTCTTGTTCGACTCGCTCTCGTTCGCATCGCTATTCGACTCGGTCTTGTTCGAGTCGCTGCTTGACTTAATGACGTGGCGTTTGAACCTTTGGATCATTCTGCCTTTGATGCTGCTTTGATCGAGTCATTCTTGGACCTTGTCTCGTTCGTATCAATAGAAACTCAACTTCGGTCGATTGATTCAAATATGGCAACTCGATGGATTCGATTAGAAGATCCACGATGGATACGAACTGCATAGGAGACGGAGTCGAAGGTGATCGATACGAACTGTAGCTTTGTATCGATGGAGTCGAACTGTTGTTTTCTGAAGGATGTGGAGCGAGTCGAACAGAGGCTCTAAAGTGGAGTCGAAGTGGAGTGAGTCGAACAGTGGTTCTGAAGTGGAGTCGAAGTGGAGCGAGTCGAATAGTGGTTCTGTGTTGGAGTTGAAGTGGAGCGAGTCGAAGTATGGCTCGAAGCGGAGCGAGTCGAAGTGTGGCTCGAAGCAGAGCGAGTCGAAGTAGGCACTTCCGATGGATTCGAACTGAGCGATTCGAACAGAGGTTGTTTTTATCCAATTTTGCATCGATTGTAACTTGAGCAGACGAACTCGAATTGACCTGAAATTTGGAACATTGACTCTCATATCTTTTCTTGTCGTGTCATATCAATTTAAACTCGATCCAGACTTGGAATTTTTTTGTCAATATCCATAGTTGGCCCGCGCATAACCGATCTCTAGGACGGACCATCATTGGTTACTAGTCAGTTCCTTGGTGTCACGGCCTTGCCAAAAGGCGGGATAACATTTGCCCCCCAAAGTACATCTTGTGGAGACATGATGTGCTTTGAAATGCTGCAATCTCTATTCTGAATAACTATCGTTTTTTCGATGAAAGCTGTAATCTTCGACTGATTTTCTCGATAATGTAAACTGTTGACTGTCAACTGCTGTACCCTGTATTGTTGAAACCGATTGCTGTATGATAGTGATTAGCCATTTGTTGTTGTAATCGTTATTAAATGAGTTTCTGATTCCTGTAAATCTAGAATATTGAATATTAGTCCGATATACATGCATATATGCTAACCTTACTCTCGTTGATGTTTGTACGTTCACGAGTCGTTGTCAGTTTATTTTATATTGAATTTCGTATCGATCCTCTCCTGAACCGACTTGAAATTCGTTGTAACAACGCTCGATGGTTGTTCTTGAATGTTCCTTCGTAATGATCCTCTCCTGAATCGATGTGAAGGGTTGAAACATTGAAGACGATTTTCGTTGAATTTAGGGATGCGAAATGAGCATTTTGAATTGATAGGTTTGGTGTCACTTGATACGAACAGGAAATTCGTATCGATGGAGTTGGCCTCTGGAAGCCGTGATTCGATGGAGTCGAGTGCATAGGAGAGGGAGTCGAAGGTGATCGATACGAACTGTGGTTTCGTATCGGTGGAGTCGAACTGATCGTTCATATTGCTGCACTGGAGATGGAGTCGAAGGCGAGCGATACGAAGAAGGGTTTTGTATCGATAACAGATCGTGTTGGTGGATTCGAATAGCTTATTCGACTCGATCCTGTGGTGACACTTCGTAGCCAATTGAACTCGCAGGGATGCGAAGCGTTTTTTACCTTTGTGCTTGAGTCCATATAAATACTCCGTACTTAGACATTTTTTCACTTTTTACCTTTTGCTTTCCTGCCTTGCTTTCGTATCGTTCAGAGACTCGAGAAAAAAAAGAAGAAAACATTCTTGCCTTCGAACCGATTCAGATCCTTAATCACTCGAACTAACTGCCAGTTTTAGGTAATCCACTAAGCGAATCCAACACGTCAACGATGAGACTCGATCTTTAACACCAAATCAACCAGAGTCATGATCGATCGAAAATTCCTTGGCCTCAGCTTCGCGTCGATCTGGAGTAAGGGCTTCGAGAGGATGAGACAGAGGCCTTCATATCGATCGATGGTTGAGCTTTGCATCAAATCGAGTGCTTTGAATACGTAGATTGATACGAAGGGGTTGCGTCTGATCGATTCGAAATGATGGCCTTCGATCGAGTCGAAGTGGATGGCTTTGGATCGAGTCGAAGCGGCGGCCTTCGATCGAGTCAAAGTGGATGGCTTTGGATCGAGTCGAACTGGAGGCTTTGGATCGAGTCAAACTGTGCAGCCGTGGGACCGATACGAACGTGTCCCTGAGCGATCGATTCGAACTTGAACCTTAGCGAGCGATTCGAACTTGAAACTGAGCGATCGACTCGAACTTGAATCTTTGATGATTGACAATGAATCTAACTTTGATGATATTGAAAAAACCTTGTGCATCTGAACATCTAACTCCGACGAGCTTCATTTTTGGCATAATTAGACTTGACCTTTGGACTGCATATTTGATTTCCCTTCGAAGCTCGTCGATGGAACTGCAACTCTGACAAAATTTCAACAAACTTTAACTTGGACTGATAGCTAATAATTGGATGGCACGGTTGTGATGGTCAGCGATGACGGTCCTTCCGACTGAATTTCGAAGTCTCGTCGTTTTCATGTTTTCCTCAATCCTGTAGATCTTCTTAAGTGATATACAGTACTGCACTGCACGACACACTCACACACTTTACACTGGGGGATGCAAGAGCGTTATTATTTGTTTAATAATGATTTTTCATAAGCTAGCTATTCATGGAACCCTCAAGTTCACAGCAGCAGGAACTCCCGAGTTCTATTCCTCAAACCATCGAGATACCGGTTATTGAAGCCGAAGTTATAGACCCAGCTCCGAACGAGCGTCCAGGTGCCCGGTTCATTTGTCGTCCACAAGATTCTGTGCCGTCCGGTATCTCCGAAGATATGCTGGGACGGATTTGCTTAAGGCACGGCTTGTCGCTTGATGACGTGCTACTGCCTGGACCAAATGACAGGCCTCATGATCCCCCGGAGCGGTTTACCGCTTTTAACCGTCATGCTTGTACGGCGGTAACACTTCCTCCTTTCAACCAATATATAAGGGAGATGTTGTCTTTCCTTGGATTAGCTCCATCCCAGCTGCACCCCAACGGGTATGCTTTGTTGAACAACACCTTCATTCTGTTTATGGAGATTCTCTTTCGACCACCAAAGCCGATCGAGATCAGATATTTATTTAACGTCAAGAGACGTGGAGACAGCCCATCTTTCACCTTTTTGGAAGCGGTCAGGAACTGCCACATTGTAATGGGCTCCTGGGGAAGGCTCAACTACTATAAAACTGAATGGTTCTACGTCCGGTGCCCCCCTGGATTTGCTAGGCGATGGTTGGATAGACGTAAGTGTTGCCATTTTTCTCTTGAATCATCGAGATATTATTAACTGACTTCAAAACTGACATACTTCTCCTCTTTTATAGCTATAATCTCTCGACCCGACGGTGCATACTTCAGAGAGCTAGTTCGGATTCTTCAAGCGTTTCTGGGCGAAGAGAGGCATATCGACTTGGTATCGACCGACAAGAATTTGAGGACTGTCGGACTGATAGAACGGAGGCATAGCATACGGATGGAAGGGACACTTAGAGTGGTCTCGAAGAAACGGGTGAAGCGCAAAGCGCCCACAGTCGTGATAACCGAAGAAGTTGATCCAGAGAGAACGCCTACTGATACTGAGCTCCAAGCTGGGCCTTCTTCCGATGTCCAGGATTCAGGAGGAAAGAGGAAAGGCAAGGCTGTTGCCCATAAGCGTTCTAAATCTGAGAGGTTTAAATCCGTGGTTGCGTCCTTGCCCGTCCCGGGGATTAGAATTTCGGAGGCTCCTCCCCCGCCGGTAGAGAATCTTTTTGAAGGGCTTGCTGATATTCCAATTCCGGATTTTGTGTCGTCTCAGTACGACGCCGGGTTGGAGGAGCTTGATAGCGCTCTTGAACTGAGCGGGTCGCTTGCTATGAGTGTGGCCGACATTTCCGGTTGGTCGGGGGGATGCACATGCATACACTTCACTACACTGCATGATTCATGACTGTAAGTCGACCAACTTAAGAAGTCACTAACTCTTTCTTCGCTTCTCATTTTCAGGTACTATGTCTAGGAAAGGATCAATGCTCGGGAATCTTCGCTCGGCCCGAAAGGCTTCTTCTTATTATGATTCCCGCAGGAGGGATTCTGATAGAGATCTCGATCGCGAGTACTCTAATCAAGATAGGCATGGGCGTGACAGGGACAGGGAATACATACATCGGTCTAGATCACGCTCTCCTCCTCCTAGACTTTCATCTCCACCTCCTGTTCAAACTTTGAATCCGCCAGAGCCCGCTCGTCACAGGCCGTCTTCTCATACTTCTAGATCCGCGACTCACCTTCAGAGGATTGAGACCACAACCTCCATAATTACAGAGCAGGTCCCAGCTGAACCCACAGGAGAAGGGCCCCTTAAATTGGCTTAGATAAGGAAGGAATTTCCGAATATTTTCTTCGATGGCTATGTCTTCCCACCACACTTAAAAAGAATTCCGTCAGGGGTGGAAGGCAAGATGCATGATTACGTTCATGACATCTACACCCAGTACAGAGAGTGGGTAAAGGCCGCGGAGAAAGCTTATAAGGTGGCCTTTGAGCGAGCCAAAGCGCTTGAGAAACTGGAGACCGAACTCGCTCAAAGGGACCGGATCATACAGGTGCTAACTATTGAGGCCGAGTCTTCTCGGAAATTGGAGATTGAGGCCACCAAAAAAGCTGACGAGGCGAAAGCGGCAATGGAGAGGTTAGGGCAGACACATGTTGCCTTGGTGGAGGAGATGGCCCATCGGAACACTACAGTCACCGCCGAGCGGGATGCGGCGGTCAAGGAACTCAAGGCCAAATTCGCTGACATGGCCAAGGAAAAGGACGATGCCAACAGCGCAGCCCAGGAGGCGTGCAAACAAACTGTTCTGCTTAGGGGTGAGCGGGATGCAGCTATGGCTAAAGTCCGCAAGGTGGAGGCTGAGGTTGAGGAGAAAGTGAAGTCGGCCGAGTCCAGGCTAGAGGCTGATATCGAAGACCTTCTCATTGTTTACAACGCTAATATGCTGAGGCACAGGGGTCTAGCCTGGCTCGATGACTATCCGACGCATCTTTCAAAGCTTGGGGCCGACTGGTGGAGGAAGAGAAGGAGGCGCATCTGGGTGAGTCTTTGGATGAATTTGAACTCAAGAATCGCATTTTGAATGAAGATGAAAGGAAGATTCTGCATGAGTCAATGATTCTGCATGAGAAGGAAAGACTTGGCGCCCAACACTTTGAAATAGGAGAGGGCTCAGGGGTTGACCACCATGAAGCGAGTCTTGAAGTTCCCGCGTCAACCCAACCCGAATCCTCATCTACGGTCGATCCCCAGGCTGTTCCTGCTTATAATCCAGATCAGCCGCAGATGTCACCGGCTGCAGCGCAAGTTATTGATGTCGCCCTGCCGCCTACGAGTCAAACTGAGGAAGGTATTCTGAACATCCCACATATCTTTCTTAAGTCGAAATCTTCGATCGAGTTAAGTTCTAACAGTTCTCTTATTCTTTGTCCAGTGATCGATGCTGCACGTGTCGAGCCTCCTGTTACTCAAGAATCACATCAGACACATGCGGCTATCATTACCGAAGCGATCACCATGACTAAAACTGCCCCGCTTGACGATATGCAGGGGAGTACGATTGTGTTTGATGAGCAACTGATGGATGAGCTCTTTCGCCGTCATGGCGACCCTTTAGCCGATTTACCATTCATCATGGGTGGAGGTGTTCCTTCCACAAGTTCTTCAATGCCGATGACTGATGTCCCCAACGGGGCTCTAGCCATAACTGAAGAGGAGATGTTCGCTCAAATTGACGCTGAAATGGAAGCAGCGGCTCATGGTGGCAGTTTAGAGGTGGGATGGCAGCACCGGGACCTGCTCCGTTTAGAATGATATCTCCTGATGGTACTGTTTTTATCACCAGCATGCCCATTCCACCTTCTACACTTGATTCTGTTCCCCCGACTCTGCCCGCAGGGAGTATTCCTATCCACTCGAGTTCGGAGGAGGATGTTGATATAATGCCTTCGCCTGGAGACCAACCGCCGAAAAGCAAAGGCTCGAAGAGGAAGATTAGCGGTGGCTCCAGCGGGTCTACACCGAGAAGGAAGCCAAGGAAGAAGAAAGATTAGACATGCTTCCTCAGTTTATTTTGACTTGCATTTTGTTGGCTGTGTATAGATGCGGGTTCGGCCCCTGCTAGTAGGAATTATTTGGAAACTTGTACACGAACTTCTTTTATAAACAATAGAAATGAAACTTCTCTTTTTTTACTTCTTTTCTGTCATTGTGTATTTGCCTAAGTGTTTCAATATCTGAAATGCACTTGTGAAGTTTCAGCTTCCGAATAAAGTTTGTTTTTGTTCGCCAAGTTCGGGTACTGTGGACATGGTTTGCGACCGGGGAGCGAGTTGAATTTTTACGTCGCATCACTTCAGTCAATGGTCGATGCTTAAGTCCTGCACCCCATTCTTGGGGGTGAGTTGTAGATCATCAGTCGACGATTGCTTCTCACTTATAACATGTTGAGTCTAGTGCCACCGAACGGATGTCTGAGGCAAGCGAAGATTGATTAATGCATCCATGCTTGTTTGATTGTCGATGATCATATCCGCACTCCAGGGAGTCCCATTTGTTTATCGGCGGTTGGTCACACCGGCTTAAGTTTCAATCATATGTCCGCGATCTGGGGACTTGGAATTGATGTTTATACTCCGACTCGTGCTTTGGGAGTTTGGAGTTGATATTTATACTTCGATTCATGCTTCACGAACTTGAAGTTGATGTTTACGCTCCGTTTCGCTCTCTGGGAATCCGGAGCCGATGTTTATGCTCCGACTTGCACTCTGAGAGTTCGAAGTTGTCGTTTATACTCCAATTCGCGCTCTGGGAATTTGGAGTTGATGTTTATACTCCGCTTCGCACTTTGGGAACTTGGAGTTGATGTTTATACTCTGACTCGCACTCTGGGAGTTCGGAGTTGTTGTTTATACTCTAATTCGCTCTCTGGGAATTTGGAGTTGATGTTTATACACCGCTTCGCACTCTGGGAACTCAGAGTTGATGTTTATACTCCGACTCGCACTCTAGGAGTTCAGAGTTGTTGTTTATACTCCAATCCGCGCTCTGGGAATTTGGAGTTGATGTTTATACTCTGCTTCGCACTCTAGGAACTCGGAGTTGATGTTTATACTCCGACTCGCACTTTGGGAGTTCGGAGTTGTTGTTTATACTCCAATTCGCGCTCTGGGAATTTGGAGTTGATGTTTATACTTCGCTTCACACTCTGGGAACTCGGAGTTGATGTTTATACTCCGACTCACACTCTGGGAGTTCAGAGTTGTTGTTTATACTCCAATTCGCACTCAGGGAATTCAGAATTGATGTTTATACTCCGCTTCGTACTCTGGGAACTCAGAGTTGATGTTTATACTATGACTCGCACTCTGGGAACTCGGAGTTGATGTTTATACTTCGCTTCGCACTCTGGGAACTCGAAGTTGATGTTTATACTCCGCTTCGCACTGTGGGAACTCAAAGTTGATGTTTATACTCCGACTCGCACTCTGGGAGCTCAGAGTTGAATGAAGGATTGTCGTGTATCAATCCTTTCTTGACTTTGATGTGATGGCTGGTCCCCGAGCTCGGGTCTCACTTAGCGAGTGATCGGTTGCATCGCAGTCACTCCCTATTTGAATAAATTCCACCGAATGGTGAAACTTAGCTCTCCGTTCATAGTGATGATCATATGAAGCATTTCAAGTAAATCACAGCTCTGGCTCGAAGAGATTGCATTTTATTGCTGAAATAAGAAAATATGGCAAAGTCAGTTGCCTTATTACAAATTCTAATTTCGAAATGCAAAAACAAATTGCAAAATGGAAAGTAAACTAAATGGATAAAGATAGCCTGTCATGTGTAATAGCAGCGAAGGCTCTCGCTATTCCAGGCTCTTGGTAGAGTAAGACCGTCGACGGTCGATAATTTGAATGTGCCATCTCCGAGCCTTCGTTCAATAACATACGGTCCTTTCCATGTCGGCTTCATATGCGAAGGAACCGGATAGACTCTTTTCAAGACGAGATTGCCTAGTTCGAAGGTTCACGGGCGGACCTTGGCGTTGTACAATCGGGCGACTCGACTTCGAGCGCAGCTGCCCTCAAATCAGCTTCTTCACGCTTCTCATCTAGTAGATCGATAGATTCAGCAAGTAATATAGCATTTGTCTTCGGATCATAGTATGTCGCACGATGAGAAGGTACTTCTAGCTCGACTGGAATAACGGCTTCTGAACCGTAAGAGTGAGAGAATGGAGTGTGACCGGTCGCAGTCTTGTTGGTTGTTCGGTAAGCCCATAAAGCCATAGGAAGTTCATCGACCCACTTGCCACCGACCTTTTCCAGTCGTTTTTTCAGAATAGACTTTATAACTTTATTAACCGCTTCGACCTGTCCGTTTGCCTGAGGGTGTGCAACTGCGGAGAATTTCTTTTGGATGTGAAATCGTTTGCAGAAATCTTTAAATTGAGCACTGTCGAATTGGGTTCCATTGTCCGTAATGATGGTGTGTGGGATACCGAATTGACAGATGATGTTGCGGACTACAAACTTGATTACTTTCTTCGTCGTTATGGTAGCAAAAGCTTCGGCTTCAGCCCACTTTGTAAAGTAATCAACTGCGACGATGGCGTATTTCGCACCACCTTTTTCCAGAGATAAAGCACCAATGATGTCGATGCCCCACATTGCAAACGGCCATGGGCCGACCATTTGTGTTATCTCGGTAGGCGAGGCTCTAGAAATTCGAGCATGCTTCTGACACCTATCACATTTCTTTGCATAATCCGATGTATCGTGATTCACGGTAGGCCATTAATATCCATACCAAAGTATTGTTGGCAAGTGCTTGCCCCCTAGTGTGATCGCCACACTCTCCCTCGTGTACATCGTGCAATACTCGTTTAATTTCATCATGAGCGATACACCGGAGTAAAGGAACAGAGTACCCTCTTCTATACATGACCCCATTCTGAATGATGAATCGTGAGGCCTTTCGGAAAACTTGTCTCTTTTCACTCCTGCTTTCTGGCAGGGTTCCGTGCTCAATGTAATTTCTGAGTGGAGTCATCCATGAATCTTTTTCGGGAACAGTTTCGCATACCCAGTCTATTTCTGCCCGGTCAATGCTTGGAGAAGATAACGTCTCTACGGGAATGAGTCCCATTTGCTAAACTTCACCTGTGCTGGCTAGCTTTGCCAATGAATCGGCCTTTTGGTTGCGTTCCCGGGGTATACAATAGATGGCGTAATAATCAAATTGATTCAGTACTTCCTAAACTCGAGCTAAGTAAGCAGCCAGTCTTCGGTCTCTTGCTTGATATTCTCCCCGAACTTGACACACGACTAATTGTGAATCGCAATAAATTTCCACAGCGATAATTCTCAAATCCTTAGGAAGTCTCAATCCGGCTAATAGGGCTTCATATTCAGCTTCATTATTGGTTGCATGAAAGTCAAACTTCAAAGCATAACATATAGATCGGCCTTCGGGGGTTTCAAGTATAACACCAGCGCCCGAACACCGGTCGTTTGATGCACCGTCGGTATAAAGCTTCCAGACGTATTCGGGGGATTTGCTGGTTTCGGGCAAGTCCTCTGGAACGGTGAATTCAGCTATGAAATTGGCTAGGACTTGTCCTTGGATCGCTCGTCTTGGAGTGTAAGTAATATCAAACCGACTCAGTTCGATGTTCCACTCGAGTAACCTAACAGACGTCTCAGGCCGCGAAAGGACCTGTCGTAATGGCTGGTCGGTTTAAACAATAATGGGATGTGCCTGAAAGTATGGTCGGAGCTTCCTCGATGTAATAACAAGGCAATAAGCCAACTTCTCTAGCTTCGGGTAATTTCTTTCAGCTCCAGTCAATCGTTTGCTGATGTAGTATACCGGCTTCTGTATCTTGTCTTCTTCTCGAATTAATGCAGCGCTGATAGCGTTCTCTGATATCGCCAAATATATGTACAACTTCTCATGGTCAATAGACTTTGACAGGATAGGTGGCATGGACAGATGCTGAACTAGTGCTTGGAAAGTGCCCTCGCACTCCGTGGTCCATTCAAAGTTGCGTTTTCCTTTTCGGATCAGATCGAAGAAGGGAATGCATTTGTCAGTGGACTTTGAAATGAACCTGCTCAATGCTGCTACTTTCCCATTGAGACTTTGGACTTGCTTTGTAGACTTTGGAGTTTCAAGATTTCTGATTGCCAGGATTAGCCTCGATTCCCCGAGCGTTAAAGATGAACCTAAGAAATTTTCCGGATGCAACTCCAAAGTGACACTTCAGTGGGTTAAACTTCATTTTGTATTCTCGAAGTATGTTGAACATAGTTTCCATGTCTTTAACATGGTCGATGGAGAGTCGTGACTTCACAAGCATGTCGTCTACATATACTTCCATAGTTTTCCCGATTTGGTTTGCAAACATCCTATTGACCAATTGTTGGTAAGTAGCCCCGGCATTCTTGAGTCCAAATGGCATAACTTTGTAGCAATAAAGTCCTAGATTGGTTACGAAGCTGGTATGCTCTTGATCAGGTAAATGCATCGGTATCTGATTGTAGCCAGAATACGCGTCCATGAAGGATAAGAGTTCATGCCCAACTGTCGAATCTACCAGCTGGTCAATTCTGGGAAGTGGGAAACTGACTTTGGGACAAGCTTTGTTCAGATCGGAATAGTCGACACATGTTCTCCACTTTCTGTTCGACTTTCGGACGAGTACGGGATTCGAAACCCATTCAGGATATAGCGCATCTCGAATAAACCTGTTTGCTTTAAGCTTTTCTACTTCTTCTTTAAGGGCGGCAGATCTCTCTGGATCCATCCCACGCCTTTTCTGCTTGACTGGGACATGGCACGGGTCAATGTTCAGAGTATGGCTCGCGATGTCCGGCGAGATCCCACACATATCAGAATGTGTCCAGGCAAATACGTCAAGATTTGCCTGCAGAAATTCAACCAATTCCTCTTAAGTTTGCTGGCTTAGCTGAGATCCAATCTTTATCATTTTCGAATCATCGTCAT
The DNA here is from genome assembly GCA_030737815.1 of Allium fistulosum. Classification (NCBI taxonomy): domain Eukaryota; kingdom Viridiplantae; phylum Streptophyta; class Magnoliopsida; order Asparagales; family Amaryllidaceae; genus Allium; species Allium fistulosum. Next base: position 411,039,572 of record CM060907.1, on the reverse strand, counting down.
CGTCAATTGGGACATCAATCGTTAGCTCGGCCGGGGATGCTTGAATTTCTTTAGATTCTCCTTCGTCTTCAGTTTCTCTTGGGTCAAGATCCTTGAGGAATTGGCAAATGTGCCCGGGCCTAGGCCCAGGCGTTAATTGTCAATTATCGGCAAAACGGACGCAGAGAGATTCCTCTACGCCCTTTCCTTTCTCCTTTCACTGTGCCTCCTGCAGCTCAGCAACATAACAGACTCTGGCAGCAGCCTGATCTCCTTGAATGATTCCTACTCCACGATAAGTGGGAAATTTTAAAGTCAAACACCACGGGGCAATGGCTGCCCTGAATTCAGCGAGGGCCAGTCGGCCCAAGAAAGCATTATAAGGGGAGTCTATGTCCAAAACAATGAACTGCAACACCCGTACTCTCCGACGTTCTCCAACTCCCAGCTCTACTGGTAGTTCCACCATTCCATTGGGTATAGTAGCACTTCCGTTGAAACCGTAGACTCGAGATTGACAAGGTTTCAAGTCCGTGGCTTCCATTCTCATTTGATCATAAGCTCGCACCACCAAACTGCGGCGCCCGCACATACTGATCCAACTTCCGCTCACGTATCAGTTTTTCAATGAGGTCTTGCAAGTGACGACACTCATTTGTGTTATGGCCGTAGATTTCGTGGAATCTACAAAACTTCCCTGTCTGGATTTGTCTCTCAGTTGGTGGTTTCGGGGCAGATTTCTTGTATTGCATGGTATTGCAGGTCTGCAAATACACATTTTCCAACGACTTGTTCAATGGAGTGTAATTATCATACATGGAAGCTCTACGCCGTGGACCACGATTCTGATTGCTTTTTGTTTTGATTTCCATTGTCCCTTTGCTGATTCTGTTTATTTTGGACGTTCAATTGGATTTTTCCAGAACTATCTCTGGACTATTTAACAGCGATGTTACTTTGGATTCCTTCGATGTTGGGCCCTGCGTCATCCTGCTTCCTAGACTGTTTTGCATCCTCCCTTCTCAAGAATTGGGCTGCCTTGGAATAGAAACGGTCCAATGATGCAGGTGGTTTTCCAGCTAACCAATTTCCGAACTCGGAATCAGCATCAATCCCCTTAGTCAATGCCATCGGGATAGAGTTATTATTGGGATTGCTTATCTCTGCACACGCAGCATGGAATCTCTCCAAGTAACGTCTAAGTGTTTCTCCGGGAGCTTGTGTAATACTAGACAGAGTGTTAACGCCTTTAGGCCTTGCCACATGCATACGGAATTGTTCAACAAACTTTGTGGCCATCTGATCAAATCTAGAGATGGATCGTGGTGGCAAACGAGTAAACCACATGGTAGCGATGCCCCCTAGGGAAATGGGGAAACTACGGCACTTTACTGCGTTATCAGCTCTCGCAGCATTCATCAGCCATTCGTATTTTAGGATGTGTTGATTGGGATCAGAACTTCCTTCATAAACTGGCAAAGCTGGCATCCTGAAATGCCGAGGTGGTCCAGCATATAATACATCATCGGTGAAAGGGGTATGACTCCGGGAGATTCCCCAGTCGTCATTAGAGAGACCCTGACTTTCGCGAATCATTTGGTGGATCATCGTTGGTATATCCGGCATACGGATACTAGGAGCATGCTGTGCCAAGGTGGGTCGGGTTCCACAACGTGAGTCTGGACCGGACGCGGTCGACGGTCCGTGCCTCGCCTCCTTGGTTCAACATTCTCTGGTACATAAGGCTCTGGAGTCCGCTCTCGTTGGTTACGTTGAGGATCAGCTTGGTTTCTAGCATTACCTCCTCGTTCGGTAGTGGTGGTAGCCGCAATGTTGCCCGTGACATGATAAGGAGCAGCACCTCCTCGAGATGAAGGTTCTGTACGGAGACTAGTGGATGGTCCAGTTCTAGGTTGCCCAAGATTCGAAGTAGGTTGGTGTCCCATGGATTGGATGTAGCTTACACCTAGCCGTGGGCGTGTGGATCTGGTTTGGCAATCAGAGGAGGTTGAACTCTCTGTGGAAGAATAAGAACCTTGGTCTCTTCTTGATCTTCTTCGCCTTTGGCGATTTAGCTGGTTGGACAACTCTGTGTTGGCGCGCAGTTGTTCAGTTAGCTGTTGGCGACTCTGGGTCAATTCTTGAAGCAGCATCTGAAACTCTTTTCTGGTAAACGGGCCTATTGGATCTGAAGGTCCAACGGCATCTTGGTTGGATGGAGGCAATTGCACGGGATTTTGTTGGTCCCGTCCTCCTTGATCAACAACTATAGAAGTGGTACATGTACTCACCATAATGAATTGATGGAGTCCTTTCCTAGATCTGATGCAAATCTGAATAGAATGGAAGGGCTTCAAAGTTCTAGATCTGGATCTTCTTCTTAGATTTATGCAATCCGATATAAATAGGAGATCCAAAGAGCAAGAGAAAATTTGGGTTTTTCTCAATGAAAGCACCAAAGTGTTTGTACCAAAATTGGGCATGACACTCTTTGAAAGTTTTTGAAGAGATAAAGTGAAGAAATTAAATGAAAAAAGAGGAATTATCTAACAAAAACTCCAAATCTCAGATATGAAAATAATTAACATGCAAGGAGACACAAGAATTTAGAGTGGTTCGGCGTATCGCCTACGTCCACTATTAGGTAGTTTGCTTTATTGATCTATCTTTGGCGATTACAAGTGAATTCAATGAATTACAGCAGGTAATTATGATTTGCAGTAGTGAAATTCGTTGATAGCAGCAGCAATGGAGTTCAGATCTGGATCCGGCAAAGTTTGGACGTTGGAGATCTCAAAAGGAGAAGAAGCCCCTTTTCTGTATGCCCTGGGGCTCTATTTATAGGTGTAGGAGGCTGGTATTTCGCTTGGATCTCGGGAGACCCTCTCTAGCACGTGACCAGGCCCGCGCGCTCAAGCCCGTGAAGTTTCAGTCCGATCCGTGATCAATACGAACGGATTTCATATCGATCAAGATTTCATCCAATGGAGTCGAAATTTGGCGTGGACATTCTTTAGCATGCACGTAGTCTTCTGTGAAAATTTCATAGCATTTGGACTTGTAGATTAGGAGATATGATCGGTACGAGTTGGGATTCTCGGTTGGCTGTTTCGTTCGACTCGCTCTTCTTCGACTCGCTCTTGTTTGACTTGCTCTCATTCGCATCGCTGTTCGACTCGGTCTTGTTCGAGTCGTTGCTTGACTTGATAACGTGGCATTTGAACCTTTGGATCACTCCGCCTTTGATGCCACTTTGATCGAGTCGTTCTTGGACCTTGCCTCGTTCGTATCGATAGAAACTCAACTTCGGTCGATTGATTCGAATATGGCAACTCGATGGATTCGATCAAAAGATCCACGATGGATACGAACTGCATAGGAGATGGAGTCGAAGGTGATCAATACGAACTGTAGCTTTGTATCGATGGAGTTGAACTGTTGTTTTCTGAAGGATGTGGAGCGAGTCGAACAGAGGCTCTGAAGTGGAGTCGAAGTGGAGCGAGTCGAACAGTGGTTCTGAAGTGGAGTCGAAGTGGAGTGAGTCGAACAGTGATTCTGTGTTGGAGTCGAAGTGGAGCGAGTCGAAGTGTGGCTCGAAGCGGAGCAAGTCGAAGTAGGCACTTCCGATGGATTCGAACTAAGCGATTCGAACAGAGGCTGCTTTTATCCAATTTTGCATCGATTGTAACTTGAGCATACGAACTCGGATTGACCTGAAATTTGGAACGTTGAATCTCATAGCTTCGCTTGTCGTGTCATATCAATTTAAACTCGATCCGGACTCGGAAAAAATTGGTCAATATCCATAGTGGGCCCGCATATAACAGATCTCTAGGACGGACCATCATTGGTTACTAGTCAGTTCCTTGTTGTCACGGCCTTGCCAAAAGGCAGGATAACAAACTCCTTTTCATATTTCCAAAATACCATTTACAAACTCCTTTATAAAATTAATTTTTAAAGTCTCTATTTAAACCCATTCACGAATAGTTACGTACAATCCAAAATTAATATATATTATTCCCAATTCAATTTTCTTAAAAATAATTCAATTTCCAATATAATATTTTATATAAAAAATTCCCTTTAATTCCTTTAATTTTAAAAATATATTTATGGTATTTAAATTATCAAAATCCAGGTTAGTGCTACAATAGCATCTAATAAATTCCAAACACCACAATAATCTATATAGATTATTCTACACAATCCATATATCACAATATATGAAATAAAATTTAATATTTTTTTTTGAGGAATCCAGTTGGATCCCTCCAACCTGTTTTCCTGCATCCACAGATGTTAATACGACAAAAAATACCAATCCCACTTCGAGGGGGATACCGTGGTATATAGGGTCATCCGCTATTATGCGGGGCAGAAAGGGTCTCATCTGCTATAATATGCGGGAATATCACTCCAAATACTAGTATATATATACTACTATATATATTATATTATTCAACAGACAATAATTTATAAATTCAACAGGCATCCAAAATTTAATTTCAACTATTTCAAATTTAAATTTTGGTAATCCAAATGAGTGCGAATTTTTCTCACCTTGATTTTCATTTTGCAATCCGATCAAAACCCGACTTGTTTTCTTCATGATTTTAGACCTCGTATAAACGTTATACAGTTTATTAACATTTGAAATAAATTTTAACTATCAATAACATACTAAATATTAAAATTTTAAAATTTAAATAACAACTATCACCTACCCCTTTGATCGAAGACTCCCATCCTACGACAACACCATTAAGAAAATCACGACCTCCTCCCAAACCTTAGCTGTTCCTCCACGGTCGCGACCTATACATCTTTCCCTAATCAATCGCCGCCAGTGTCGACTATGCCTCCACCCCCTGAACTCGCGCGATCACTCCATCGTTGCCAAAACATTGCTCACCGCCTTGGGTCGCTGCTTGCATCAACTCGTGACACCTAGTCGTGACTTCTCTGCTCCAAAAACCGACCTCCACTCACGCCTCAACCGTCACGACTTGCCTTACCTTAAGAAATCGCGACCACCCTAAAATCACAGTCGACCTTGCCATCCTTCGCCATCCATGGTCGCTGCCATCGCCTCGCGTTTCACCCCTATGCCTGCGCGCGCCCACACGAGCTACCAGAGCTCCCCAAATTTGACGACATCGACGTTGTACTCGAGATTTCTTTCGAAATCTATCCGGAATCGCACCAGGGGTCGATCGAATCAGTGGCACAGACATCATTGTGAAGGTCGAACTCGATTTAACAGAAGAGGGAAAAAGGCAGCATTCGATTCTTTTCTATGGTGTTGAAAGGATTTCGTTCTTTTGAGCTTTGGAAATTTTTTCTCGATTTTGTTTGAAAATGAATGAAGGAGAGCGTGATTTGAATTGAAGAATAGCAGAAAAGAAATGACGTAACAAATGGAGGTTGCGTGCTTGAATGGTTTTGGGCTAGTGGAATAGGTCGACTGAGAATTTGACTTTGATTTGATTTCATATAATTTTTTTAATTATAAAATATCTCGTTTTAGCAACTTAAAACTCTGATCTCCTATCAAGGCATGCTGCTAGGCGTTCATAATGTTATATCCCTATTCCGAATGCAATGGAAAAGGTTTCGAGTCCTAATTCGATCGTATGGAGAAGATAGCTTTTTGTACCCAATTATTTTATTAAATTTTCGATATAAATTTCAACGCATTTCTATCCCGTACGATCAAACGATAGCTCCAAACACTACGAAATTTGAAATCCAATAATAATACAATATTACGGATCCAATGGAACTGGTTTCATCGAATTCCAAGACTGTGTCCCGGATCGCTATTTTATCGCATCGATTAAATCGACGATTTTCAAAATTTATGAAATTGCTTAAAATTTCAGTTTTAAAATCTTACTAATTCAATTATAATCCCAAATCCAATATTTAAACCATTTAAATATTCAAAATCCAACGATGAAAAATCCGGGTCATTACATTTACGGAAGTAAAATTTCTTGTCTTTTCGATAACCAGATCAAACTTTTAAAACCCGAAGTTGTGCTTGGTTTTTACATCACAAATATTTGTAAAACACTTTGTTATCATCAAAAACTACTCCAACTTGGTCAAAACCTTAAGGAATGAAGAAGGAGGATCTATGAAGAATGATAGTGAAAGCAAGACCTTTCGAAAGAGTCGAAGGGAAGCTTCTACAAAAGTTGGATGAGAAAATGTGCTTTCAAAGAGGTCAATAGGGGACAAGGACACCCTTTCGCTTCAATTGTTTCCATCCAAAACTGTTGCTTCCGCATGCATGAAGACGTTTCGAATGTGTTAGAGGCACCTTTCGAGGGCGATAGGTTACAAGTTTCCACACGACAACAAACCTTTCGAAACAGTGGGTTTCGCCATCACTTACCTTCCGTAGAAGAACATATGGTCAAAGTTACCCTTTCGAAAGCATACATTAGCCTTTCGAATCGGTTGAAACCATCCACAATTATGGAGGAAATCTTACATGAGTTTAATAACAAGGATGGAGTCTCCACATCAATCAATAAGGATGCATTCGAAAGCCATCTTCCACATTAAAGCCTTCTACTATACTCCAACTCATTCGAAGCTTGAAAGGTACACCTTCCACATTCGAAAGAAGTATTTCCATTGGTTGTGGTGCTTCCTCCACCGAGATTTCCTCTTCCGTTTCTTGCTTCCATATCTTCTTTTTTGTAAATTTTCATACAAGCCTTAGTAAGATACAGAAAAACGGGCTAAGAGAGAGGGGAATACATACTTATATATATATATCTAAATATCAAATATAAGTACGTTACTATAGCGTTATCCCAAACCCTGATCATATTTCTGATTCATTGGATTATGTTTGAAATCTTATCGATTTAAATTTCTTTTAAGTTTCATAAACCTATGTTCCGATACCAACTTGTAACATCCCCCTACTTGGAGGGCCAAAACTAACGGCCACCGATGCTACAGTCATCCATAGTTATTAATCCTCGGCAACCAAATATGATAATGTTAGATACATTGATACGCAGAAACACATGTATATGGAAAAAATTTAAAACATCAAACAAGTTCCACATTCCATTTCAAAACATTTCAAATTCAGTACATAATCCCACAATCGTTAACCACGTTCAGAGAAAATGTATTTATTACAACATACGTTAAGAGTGACATACGAAGATGCCCCAATGGATGATCAGAATATATATAGGCAATTTAACAACTTCACCTTTACAAACAACACAGCAGAATCAAAATAAAAGAGAAATCTAGATAGCTATCATGCCTTCTGCACATCTCTGAAAGCTTTATTTGTCTAAAGAGGTACCTGAAAACCTCAACCCTCAAACTACTCAAAATCAATTGAGTACCCGAGAGTTTAAGGGGAAAACATAAACTTCGAGTAAGACATAAAGCCTGGTATGAATAATAATCTACCATCTCAAACCATTTATATACCTATTGAGACCATGCCATATAGCGGAATGGGTTTTCCCCTCATTAGTATCCTAAAACCTTTATAAAACCATATACTATGCTCCTACAACCACAATGGTTAAAACAATTCAAAACAATATGATACGATGATATGCAAAACAAGTGAATCAATTCTGGATTACCCATCCCCATCCATTTTGATTATCTGTCTCAGTTATAGTTTCTAGGATTACTATTAACCTAATAGTTTTCACGGGCTGACTAATAACCGGTTAAATGTTTAAGGACTCCCAGTCCAGTTACATAGTTTTCATGGGATCACTAATAACCTATTGGCCCCTGCCAATATCTTTACTATTTCATGGGTTCTCTCTGAACCTATTGGTAACTCCAATATCCTTCTCTTACCCTAGTTTTCATGGGTTGACTAGGAACCTATTGACATCTGTCAATATCTTAATCTGGATATAGTTTTCATGGGCTAACTACAAACTTATTGGCCCCTGCCAACAACAAATCATAGTTTTCATAGGCTAATTATGAACCTGTCTTCCTGACATTTTCATTTATACATAGTTTTCATGGGCTTACTATGAACCTATTGGCCCCTGCAATATCTTTTCCTATACACAGTTTTCATGGGCTTACTGTGAACCTATTGGCCCCTGCCAATATCTTCCTTTAATATTTTAGCATCCTATATTCTGGTCTTCCTGACCTCTTGGATGCAATTCTACTCATTCAGGAGTTAACTTAATTTATATTTACTACTGGGTCAACCTAGCTGGTTATTCTGCACTTCTCCAAATACAGTTATGGGTCCATTACAATGTGAATATATACATACATAGAGAAGCAAACATAATAACTTGGTTAGTCCCTTTAACATATTAATCAAAGAAAACTTCTTCAAAAACTCATTTTCAAAACACTTTTTTTGTTTATGCCATGGTTTTCTTTTAAAATGAGATTGGGTTATTTGTTTTGAAATACTAAGGCTTTCGAAACCTTCAAAACTTAGCTTTCAACCTCACTGGATAACCTCCTTTGAAAGCATATAAATCTCTTTTCAAAACATTAGGCTCCTTCCTTTCAACACACTTTAAATTTCTCTTTTGAAACCTTTTGAATGTAATAAAGTAATATTTATTAACTCTTAGAAGCATAGCTTCAGAACCATTGAAAGTAACCCTTTTGAAACCTTTGGAAGTATCCATTCCGAAACCATTAGGTTATATTTAAAAATATCATTTGGGTCAAAGTGTAATGAAAGTATCTCTTTCGAAACCATTCTTTATCATATAAAGATTGGGGAAAACTTGATGACATCGGCACCATCCCTTTCAAAACCTTCAAATCATTTAAGGAAAACACTGAAGGATAGCATCGAAACCCCCTTTCGAAGCCATTGCCTTTGAAACCCCTGGACCCTTTCGAAAGCATTTAGGAAGTGGCTTAATACATCTTTAAAACAAACACTACCCTTTCGAAAGCATTGATGACTTCAATACATTTGAAAGGCAAAAGAACGACAGCTAGGTTTCGACTAGGTTGGAACCCCTTCTTTCGAAAGCATTAGTTTACAACTAAAGGAACTCATTCGAAAGCTCTTACTTTTAAAACATCAAATGGAAACCCCTTCGAAAGCTTTTAGAAAACTCCTTTCAAAAGCATATGTTTCGACTACGACAGAAGCTTTAGTAAAACAAAGGCAGGCACTTAACTTTTTAAAATAAACAGAGGTATCGACCTCATCGGAAGCAACGCTTTTGACACCATGCCTTCCACCTTTTCTCCAATCCACTACGTATCATCTAAGTGATACCTTGTATATTGGTTTTAGCTTAATGGGGTTTCGACTTGATTGAAGGCGGAAGCTCTGAGTCAAAATGTACTTCTATTAGAGGCGGAACCTGCTTTTCTGATTAAAAGCTGATTAATGCTAATTAAAGCAAATTTTATCTAACTAATCCGCCACGTGTAAACATGTAATTGGTTGCCTCGACTTTTCAAATTCTTTACAAAAATAATTGCTGCTAAATTTCAGATCTAAACCATGGTTAATTTAGCAAATAAGCCCTTCCATTAAGCAAACACCAATTTTTGCAAATAAGTCCTTCTTCTAAAGTAATTTAATTTCCATAGCAAATCACTTAGGAAAAATCCCCAAAAATTACAGAAATTTACTTTCATCATATTATCTAACATATCAAAATTTCAGAGTACAATTCTTAATATAATTTGTAAAATAAATTTCAAAACCCAATTAACCATAATTTCCTTTGAAAATTCATAATAATCCTTCCATAGCTTGGAAAATTATCAAAATTAAAACCTAAATCTAAAATCATGTTTTACATAACATAAATTATTTCCATGGAATTCAAGCATTAATTTCAATCGGTTTTGCCCTAAAACCGCATAAAACCCTATTCAAACAATCTTGTTTAAATCAAACAATTTATATTTCAAGCATATCATCATCCAAATCATCATAAAAATGAATTTAATCTTAAATCTAAAAACATATGATCATAAAAAAAGTATAGATGGTATAAATTATCATTCACCTTGATTATGATAAGGAGATTGGATTGAGATTTATTCCCCTAAGCTTGAATCTCTAGCTTTTGATTTAATTTCTCTTCTCTTTTCTTCCTAGCAATGGACGACTCCTCTTTATGTTTGCGTTTTATTTTTGAACATGAACGGGAAAAATGAAACGTGAATGGAACAAATATATATATATAAGGGTAAGGGTTATGTGCGGCTAATTCTCATTATGCCCTTATGTAAATTAATTATCTTACAACCCATTCTTAAGTCCATTTAATTAATTAATTGAGCATGGTCTTAATTTATTTTCATATCTCAATCCCTTTATCATTCTAATTATTATATTATTCTATTTAATTTATCTAATCAAATTTCCTGAATAATGTTATCAAAAATTAAAGGTGTTACATTAATCATGGCCAACGACTTTAAAAACTTAAAACATACATCACTTTCTAACCTTAAGTCCGTTTTTCTATTATGACCACTCTATGGAATGGGAAACTATCATTCTGAAGCAATGAAACTGGTTTATCAAAATTTATAACCAAACAAGATTTTTAATGTCAAAATTGTCGCATAGAAATTCATAAAAAATCATAGGTGTGTAAAATGTTACTATGAGTCATATCCCAAAATTATAGAATTATACGACTTTATACGAATAAAATAAAAATATTTACGATCCTTCGATGCGTAAAATACGGGTTGTTACATTATTTATTATGAGATAGTTATTTGAGTTTATTTCCATTGTATGAACTCTACTACTAGTTGTATAATTCTATAAATCTGTACTGTGATATTTGGATCACTTAGTTAGTCTCTCTGTTTTATACCCGTGATGTGTATTATATTTTATTCCATGCATTGTGAGATATACGACATGTTCTGTGATGCTTATTTCATTTTAAAACCTTGATGATCGTTCTACATTGGCTGGGCATGTCAACAGCGCGCCATCTTATGTATGTTGGGGGCCGGTGGTGTTCGGTGCTCATCAAATTGAATAATCGCAAACTAATATTAGGAATATGTAAGCGAACATAGGTGCAATCATTTTAATCTTTTAATGTTATGTTGCAAATTTGTTTTTTGTTTTTTTGTTTTATATTTTGTTACAAAACTAAAGCCCATATTTGTTTTCAAGTTCATGTGAATCGTTCATTTCTCTTTTAAAAAGAATCTCCAATTCTATTCTAGCTTCATATAAATATTTGGTTCCATTTATTATACATGCTTAGTTTGACCATTTTACAGTGAATTTGACTGGCAAACATTTTATTTGTACATGTCCAAAGACATGTCTAAATATTTGATCGCAATAGCACTGTGGGTTATATAGAATTTTTTCTTAAAAAAATGTTTTTAACTCTGCAATCTATAGGATTATAGTTATTGATGTTGGTTTCAGGTCCGAATAAAGCAGGAGAGAAAACAATATATGAACAAATGATATATTGTTTGCCATTTATAACATCTTGTTAGTTCATTAGAAATTCATGTTAATTCACTAGTTCATTTAATTTTTTTGGTTAAGCAAGTGATAATTCTACTTTATCGGCTCAAAGTAAATCCTTCGACAAGCAAAGCACATCTTGTGGAAAATAATAACGTACAAATTACATCAAATGACAATTATTAATTTTGATTTAGGGCCTTTTGTAAACTATGATGTGCATAATGTGAAACATCCCACACCCCTTAATATACCCAAAAGGACACATTAAAAGGCGTGGTGCTTTGTAGGTATAACTAAAGCTAACAGAGACTAAGATTCACAAGACAAAAATAGATAAAAACAGCGAAAACTTAAAATTATAACTTAATTAAAAAAAACTTCATAATTGCTTCATAAATAAGTCAAATACCATATTCCACATACATGTCTAAAAATCCAATATGTCTCATGAAACAAAAACTCATAGTCTCGAAAATCAGAGTACATGATATCCCTCATAATAAGCCAGTACATAGAAAGAACAAAAGTTGAAAGAAAAGAAATACATGGTAGTAAACTCCTTTAAGAAATCTCCATGCAAATACAATCTACTGTCCTCTCCCTGATTGCCTAAGGGGGAAAAAGGAGAAAATAGAGGAGTGGGTCAGACTAAAAGTCTGATGAATGATAGTAATTACTAGAGTCTTTAAGAAAAGTAAAAGTAATAGACTCTACAATGGTTCTAGTATATATAAGAGGAAACAAAGGAAATAGGAAAGAGATAAAATGGAAATAAATACGATTAACTATAAGATAGGTTAACTTCGATTGCTTGCACTTGTCCTTGATTTCTGCTTTGATTAGGCTGAATTCCAAATCCTGTAATTAGGATGTAACCATAATCCTACCCATTTTGATCGGCCTGCTACTCCATAGACCTTACTGCGGACCAGACACTATATAACTCCCTACACAGCAGCCAATGGTATCTATGAAAGATGCACAAAGCACCCACTGTGGATCCAGATGACATATATAGCTCCCTACACAGAAGGCAATGGTGTCTATGAAAGACACCCATACTAAGCGCTTGGAACTCATAGAAATTACTGAGCACTAGAATGGAAGTCGCACGCGTAACTGCCACTATGCCCATGCTACCTTTTCTCCACCTATTGGGTCTTCTTATTACCTCAAACTCCAGCATAAGCGTGCCCCTCATCCCACTTTAGGCTGACGTGAGATCACCGTGTGTCCATAAAAAATAAGGGAAATGATGTTGGTACTGGCCCGTCATCCAAACAATATCTAGTTGCACCCCTTATCCAAATCCCCCGTGATTTGGACTTCTATTTTACCAATTACTGCCATTCTTAGCATAAACGTGCCCTCGTCTCACTTCAGGCTAATGTGGGACCACCGTTTTTACAGGTCCTATTTTCATCTTTGCTTATTAACTTATATAAATTATTTTAAATAAGCCCTTATAATTTCCCCTACTATCCTTGCTTATTAATTTATCCTAAGTCTTAAAATAAGCCTCATTCTATTCTATTTCTTATTATAACCTAGTTATAATCATGCTTATTGCTTAACCCAAGGTCTAAGTGTGAAAATAAGCTTCTTTCATCTTTTACTCTTTTTAGTTATAATTCGAAGTTATAACTAGGCCAATCTTTTTAATTCAGTTGAATTAACGTCATAATTAGACGTAATTTAAGTCCAATTCCATTTATATTACAGTCTTTAAAATTTACATCTTATATTTCATTATTTCAGTTTTCTTACAATTTAATCCATATTCGCGTTAATCCTATTCTAATCCATATGTGAAGAAAATGGAGGAATAAAAGAAAACTGAAAATAGAAGAAAATCCAAAGCGTAGAAAGAAGATGTAAATAACATATAAATAACAGTAAATAAACTAAAATACTGTAAATAAACTGTAAATAAGCGGAAAAGCTATAATTAATAGAAATAAGCTAAAAGTACTGAAAAGAATAGCCGAAAGGAAATAGACTGAAAATAATTCTAAAAACTGTAAATAAACTACTAAAAAGGTTATTCCAAAAATCGTAGTGAAACTACAACTATTGGAAACCCTATTATTTTAAATCACTTAAAGAAATCTTAAAATAATCACAATCACTCACCTCCGGTCCTAAGCTCTTCTTTCGTTCTTCCTGGATCCACTTGGAGTTGTAAAATAATTTAATTTATAACGATTTTCTCATTGAAAAAATTATTCCGTTTATGGTCCTTCCTAGAAAGGTGAACCCAATAGGAGAAAACCTGGAATGAGAAAAAGTGTTAGGTCTAGGGGTCTATTTATAAGGGTAGAAGTAGATCTCGGACCGTTGGATTTTGAGGATTGAATGGGATGCAACCACATCATAGGCTGAATAGGAGCCATCAGATGTAAGAATGGAGGGACCAGATTAGAATAAAGAACGCAAAACACGTCAGTCGGTTTAAAAAATCCATACCATCATTCGAACGAATGAACAATCGTTAGTTTTTCCCCAAAACAGCAGGCGGGTCGACCGGGTGGTCGACCGCCTGGTTCCCAGGTCGACCGACCGGTCGACCGCCTGGTTCCCAGGTCGACCGACCGGTCGACCTGCCTTATATATATTTGCTTATTTTGTTTAATTCCTATCTTGTTTATATTAGTTCGGATTCTGACGTTCTATATATGGAAATTGACCGGAAAATTACCAAAGACACAATGGTGCAACTTCCGTGCCTCAATTCTGATAATATCACAAAGTTATTTTATTATTTAATTAATTAACAAATTAATTATTACGGGTTAAATTTTGGGTTGTTACATTCTCCCCTCCTTAAGGGATTTCGTCCCCGAAATCTCTAAGGATAAAAGAATGTACTAAATGTTTTCATCCAATTATACAATCAACTACTCAATCATCAACCATTCATCCACTGTCCTTAAGTTTTTCTAATGCAATTTATGATACTTATGCAATTAGTGTAGTGTAAATGTCCCTAACTAATGCAAAAGATTAGGCGGTCTACTGATTCAGTTGACCTTCTTTTATGCAATCATGTCCGTGCCATGTATCCAAATGAATGCTAAAATTTCCTAATGATAACTGATAATTTTATATGCGTGTTAAAAACATCATCCAAATGCGACAATCATGTGATAAACATCCATTTATAGCAACCATGAAAAAAAATGCACACACATCCGTATGCATATGCTTTAGTGTCCTAGTTAGGCAGATCCCTAAAGAATAATAGTGCCTAGTGTACCTATATGCGTCCATTAGCATCCATTAGCAAACTCTTGCATGTTAGTCCCTGAGAAGTTGGTTTTGATGACAACAACCTTAGAATACGATTATCAAATATAAATACTAACATTATTGTTTAGAAATATATGTATATGCAGGATATATATACAGGTACCAAAGAATGAAGACTGTACAGTATAGAGATTCAAGAACTGATGAAATCAAGATCGAAGATATCAAGATTCAAGACTAATGAGTATCAAGATTATCAAGAGTTCAAGATTTCAAGATAAGTAATTTAGTTAGGAATTTTGTTAAAACTCCTAGAAAAGAACTGACATCTTAAAATCCATTTTATTTGTGGAATAGAATCCACTTCGAGCCCGTTAAAGGGATGGAACCCTAAGTAGGATGGAACCTACGAAAAATCTAGTGGAACATTTTTTTGTATCCACTAACTTTTATTCAAATGTTTTACAAAATTATATATAGTTTTCAAAATGATTTCAAAATCTTCCTTTTAAATCAAAAAACATCTATCCTGGTTTTAAAATACTTTTAGCCTCAAAATAATCTTTATTTTCAATATCAAATTATCCTTGGTTTTAAACTATCTTTTAATTATAATATATTTAACTTTTAATATTTATACTTAGATTTAAATATAAAATTATAGTAAATTTTATATATACCAAAATATTATTCTCTATACTTATTTATGTATTTTAACTATAGTTAAGTATATTTATAAAGTTTAAAATAGTTTTAATACAAGATAGAAGTTATTTTCAAAGAAAAAAAATTACCAAAAATAACTTAGGCCTGTCAACAACCCCAAGGACCCCTTGTCGACAAGGTGACAGTTTATTTCAAAAGTTTGAATTTCAAAAGAAGTGTCCATTTGTCATATCCTTTCACGAATGGACATGGTTGTTGTTCTACTATAAATAGGGGCTGTTTTGAACGAATTTATAATCATATTTTCTCTGATTTCACTCCTCTTCTTCTTCCACATTTCTTTATATACATTTTTACCATTACTCTGCCAAAATCACCGTTGAATCTAACTAGATCATCTCTGGTTTGATTCTCTATCACTATCTCAACAAGATCCTAGTGCTATTCAGAGTTATAGACTTCTTTGTATTCAATCGAGCGAGAAAAGGTGTGATTGTAGCCTGGAAAATTAATCAGGTGAACTTGTTGCCCGTAAAATCAAGTATCTCTACCCAGAGGATGGTGAATCTGGAGCGGTGTACCTCGTGGCCTTGAAATCGAGGGTGTAATTGTAAGAATTGATTATGAAAGGAAATCCATACTTGTGTTGCGGGACTGGATGTAGGGTAACTCCGAACCAGTATAAAATCCGGTGTGTTCTTTCCTTTATTGCTTTTACTTTATATCTGCATTTGTGTTTGATTCTGTGATCATATCTGTGTCTGAATATTGCATACATTTGTGTTCAAATTAAGATAAACTCAAAAAGAATTAGTAATTCCTTAAAACACTATTCACCCCCCTCTAGTGTTAATTCTAGCCTTAAGATCCATAATCCGCATTTCTCACATTGCAATCACTAGCATACATCATTCATAACATGTTCTATTAACATGTTTACATCAAATCCTACCATCCATAGGTTAAATCCTAAGTTCTACCCTCCCAAAGGATAATAAAGGAAAGAACTTATTCAGAACTAAAGATGGAAAAAGGAAATTCTTAAACCTATTATCAAAGAGACATGGATATGAGATACGAATTTTCTCTTAATCAAATTAGTCTTCTCCGAAATCTCTCTAACCATGTCGGAACCAAGAAGCAACCTTTCCGTAGACTCCAACCAACATGAAGACGTCTTACACGGCCTTCCCAAAAAGAGCTTCAAAAGGTGCCATTCCAATGCTAGCTTGAAAACTACTACCATATGAATTCCACTAAAGAAAGATGCTTTTCCCAAGTTCTTCCCAAATCAAGAATACTCATTCTCAACCATGCTTGTCTTACTATCATACTAATTTCATTTTACTGTTCTTCATGAATCGACATTCCTAGGTTCTTACTAGTGTCCTATACACTTCACGGAAATTTCCACTATTACTTCTAAAAGTAATTACCGCTATCTCCTTACACCTTTTCCGTTACTCCAAGGAAATGATTCTTATCTACTCCACATTTAAGAGTTTGGTTTGGTATTTATCACCTTATATTAAAAACTAAGGTTTCTAAAACTTTTAAAACATCAAATCCCAAAATCTTTGTCTTTAAAAGTGTTATCTTTTCAGCTTCTATTAATTTCAAAAATGCTTGGTCAGTTAATATTATTTCCCAAACCTAGAGGGAAAAACTTCCAAATTTTTAAGTCTAAAACTTATATCTCTCTTTCTTTTAAAGACTTTTACAGTTTTCTATAAAAAATTAAATTTTCAAAATTTACTTTGTTAAGTTTTTCATTTCGAAAACTTATTTACTTTTTCGCCAAACCATTTTCTGTTAAAATATCTTTAAAATATCCTTTATGTGTTTTCAAAACAGCTTCTTATTACACCTAACAGTCTCATATCTTAATGTATTGGAACTACTTTATCTTATGAGAAGTTATTAACGCTAAAATCTTCTATGAACCTTTTAAAAGAGGACTTCATGTTTTTGTGAAGTTACAAGGAATTTATTCTATATTTTCGAAATAGGTTATACAAAATATGGTGCTTACCATATCTTGTACATCTCTTTCATGTATTCCTTGTGACTTACACAAAACATTTTTATTGGTTTCATAGAGAATTTTACCATTATTCTTTTCATTCCAATAGATTAAAGTATGTTTAATTTATATTCTTCCATGGTAAATATTTTTTAATATCTAACTTACACATTTTCTTTTTAAAAAAACACATCTTCAAAACTGTTTTAATATATCCATAACCAGAATTTTTTTTCTTATACTTATTTAAATAATAAGTATATTCATAAATAACTTTAATTTCTATTCTTAGAAATTATCTTTAAAGATACATTTTTATTTGGGTTTAAAATAGATGTTGTGTAAAACACCGTTACTATAACCCAAAAGTACTAGTGTATGAATTTAATAAATATTAATAAATCTCATATACTATATAAAATCATTTCTCTTAGGTGTTACTTACTATAACAATAGGGTCATAGTCTATGCTCTTTTATTTTTCATGAAAACATCTATTACAACAATAAATGTTGTAACATATGTTTTTTGATACTTAATAGACTCCATGTTTTTATATTTAAGATCTTTGTTTACTTACAAAGAAATTAGTGAGTTATATATGCTCTATAATTTTTTTTTCAAAAAGAATTTCTTTTTAATGAAATTTTCATCATATAAAAATTAATTTAAATTTCTTACCATATTTCCAAAAACCCAATATTTACTTTCAAAATATTGACAATTTTTTTTAATTCTTATAATTTCATTTTATTGGGTTATATATAAAGTGGATTTTCCTACTTACTATCCTTGGAATATTTCTTCTAAACTAAATGCTTTTACTCATATTCCTCTTGTATACTCATATTTATTCTAAGGCATCACCGTCAAATCCACTTGTCTGAGACAATTATAATTTCTGCAAATACTTACACATGGACTTTTTCTATGCTTATCTACTGAATTTTATTGTACATCTCTAACCTTTGTCTACCACCCTTTGGATTTCCATAATCCCAATCCTAAATGTACAAAACCATCTCTTAAATCCCTATCATGTGTAGACATTCTCTATGCCCCAATAAACGCACTTCAAAAGTGATACTTCTAGAAATCTGCTCTCAACTAACGAACACGAAGCGTACAAAGAACCTCCTTTAGATGAATAACATGTTCTTCCATACTTCCTGAAAACACCAAAATGTCGACCATGAATGCCACCACGAACTTTATTTTAGGACATCTCTAAAAACATGGTTCATCAATTCTATAGAATAGGCTAGGACGTTGGTTAGCCCAAAAGTCATGACTAACCACTCAAAGAATCCGTCTGGTGTCCTAAATGTGGTTTTATCAATGTTATCATCAGCGACCCTATGCTGATGAAATCTAGTGGCTAAATCAAGTTGTGAGAATACTAAAGAGCCAACCAACTGGTTGAAAAGATCATTTATCCTAGAGAGTGGATAATGGTTCTTCTTTGTGAGCTTATTCAATTCTCTATAGTAAATGCAAAGTCGAAGAGAACCACCTGCTTTGGTAGCGAAGACGACTGGCGCTCCCTATTCCGATATGTTTCTTCTTATGAAACCTTTCTCTAAAGCTCATGGATCTGCTTGCTCAATCCCTTCCTTTCCCTAGGCGCCATTTGCCCTACGGGTAATGCTATTGGCTAGCCAAATAAATCCTGAAGTCAATCTCTCTCTTAGGGGGCAGTCCCCTAACCTCCTCAAAGATGTCTAGAAAAATCTCCGACGATAGGAACCGAATCTAACTCTGATGATGATGAATCGAGGGAATAAAGGAAGCTCAATATAACTGACCCTTGTGGGTCGCAAGAAATCTCTAGAGTCCTACTAATGCATGTCTCTAGTCTAACGACCCTCCTCTCGCAATCTAATATAGCTCCATATGTGGATAGCCAATCTATTCCCAAAATCATCCCATACTCTGAAAATCCCAAAATATAGGCGTTATAGTCAAATTCTACGCCTAGGATATAAATTTTCAAACCCCTACAACCATAGACAAGAGTGTCGATCCTTCCATGGGGTTTGAAACAATAATCGGTTTACTAAAGAAATGTCTAAGTGTAAACAATCTACTAAAAACTAGAGATGAAAAGGGTGTAATGCTCTAGAATCGAATAGAGTCTGAATGGGAAAAAAACATAAATATAAATCAAACTTTCCTACCTTGATTTGGTCTACTGCTGGAAAGTGCTGTATCCAAAGTCTAAATCTGTGCTGCAGGTGCGTTTGCTACCTGCCTCGCTTTCTGAGGACATACTTTACTAAAGTGACCAAGCTGTCCACAACTGAAACACATTCCCTCCATTCCTGCCTTCTTACAGTCTTTTGCGTAATGACCATTTATTCTACAGCGCTTACACTTCCCATTTTTCTTGATTCGCTTCTGAGGCCCCCTTTCTTTCCTCTTATCCTTCTTATCCTTCCACCACTGTTTGTTAGAGCTTGTAGGAACCTCCTTAAGTTCTCCCTTCAGCTTCCAATATGTAGGTTGAACTCACTGTCGGTCCTCCATGCCTAACCGCCTAAACTTTCACTCCATATCTACCAACCTCGCTTATGTCTCCTTGAAATCCTTCGTGCCAGAAAACGTTCTGCCCCTATGCTAGTGAAGTCCTTGCACAACTTAGAAAAACCGGCTGGTGTAGGCGGATTAAAGGGATTTTCACCTATCGGTGTTGTATGAGGCGCTTGCCCTTGCACCTCTGGTACTGTAGCTCTACGGAACCAGTCAGCCATACGATGCAAAGAAAAGGAAACTTAGGCTTGAAAGAATCGAAAGAAGGTTGAACTGGACTTTGAGGGGATTTTTATAAAAACTCTTTTATACTTAAAAGCTATTTCTAAGAGTTCTTTTCTGAAAAATACTTTTAAAACAATTTATGTTGGAACATACTTTACTTTTAAAACAAAATTTTTGGAATCCTATAACCTTAGGCTCTAATACCAAGTGAAACACCCTACACCCCTTACTATACCCAAAAGGACACATTAAAAGACGTGGTGCATTGTAGGTATAACTAAAGCTAACAGAGACTAAGATTCACAAGAAAAAAATAGATAACAATAGCGGAAACTTAAAATAATAACTTAATTAAAAGAAAACTTCATAATCGCTTCATAAATAAGTCAAATACCAAATTCCACATACATGTCTAAAAATCCAATGTCTCATGAAACAAAAACTCATAGTCTCAAAAATCAGAGTACATAATATCCCTCATAATAAGCCAATACATAGAAAGAACCAAAGCTGAAAGAAAAGAAATACATGGTAGCAAACTCCTCCAAGAAATCTGCAAGCAACTGCAATCTACTATCCTCTTCCTTGATTGCCTAAGGGGGGAAAAAGGGGAAAATAGAGGAGTGGGTCAGACTAAAAGTCTGGTGAATGATAGTAATTACTAGAGTCTTTAAGCAAAGTCAAAAGTAATAGACTCTACAATAGGTCTAGTATATATAAGAGGAAACAAAAGAAATAGGAAAGAGATAAACTAGAAATAAATACGATTAACTATAAGATAGGTTAAATTTGATTGCTTGCACTTGTCCTTGATTTCTGCTTTGATTAGGTTGAATTCCTAATCCTGTAATTAGGATGTAACACTAATCCTACCCTTTTTGATCGGCCTGCTACTCCATAGACCTTACTGCGGACCAGACGCTATATAACTCCCTACACAGCAGCCAATGGTATCTACGAAAGATGCACAAAGCACCCACCGTGGATCCAAATGACATATATAGCTCCCTACACAGAACGCAATGGTGTCTACAAAAGACACCCATACTAAGTGCTTGGAACTCATAGTGATTACTGAGCACCAGAATGGATGTCGCACGTGTAACTGCTACCATGCCCATGCTACCTTTTGCTCCACCTACTGGGTCTTCTTACTACCTCAAACACCAGCATAAGCGTGCCCCTCATCCCACTTCAGGCTAAAGTGAGATCACCGTGTGTCCATAAAAAATAGGGGAAATGCTATTAGTACTGGCCCGTCATCCAAACAATATCTAGTTGCGCCCCTTATCCAAATCCCCCGTGGTTTGGATTTCTATTTCACCAATTACTACCATTCTTACATAAGCGTGCCCTCGTCTCACTTGAGGCTAATGTGGGACCACCGTTCTATCTAATAGGGAATGCTATTTGGTACAGGTGCTACTTTCATCTTTGCTTATTAACTTACATAAATTATTTTTAATAAGCCTTTACAATTTATCCCTACTATCTTTGCTTATTAATTTATCCTAAGTCTTAAAATAAGCCTCATTCTGTTCTATTTCTTATTATAACCTACGTTATAATCATGCTTATTACTTAACCCAAGGTCTAAGTGTGAAAATAAGCTTCTTTCATCTTTTACTCTTTTTAGTTATAATTCTAAGTTATAACCAGGCCAATCTTTTTAATTCATTCCAATTAACGTCATAATTAGGCATAATTTCAGTCCAATTCCATTTATATTACAGTCTTTGAAATTTACATCTTATATTCCATTATTTCAGTTTTCTTACAATTTAATCCATATTCGCGTTAATCCTATTCTAATCCATATGCGAAGAAGAAGAGGAATAAAAGAAAACTGAAAATAGAAGAAAATCCAAAGCGTAGAAAGAAGATGCAAATAACATATAAATAAGAGTAAATAAACTAAAATACTGTAAATAAACTGTAAATAAACGGAAAATCTATAATTAAAAGAAATAAACTAAAATTACTGAAAAGAATAGCTGAAAGGAAATAGACCGAAAATAATTCTAAAAACTGTAAATAAACTACTGAAAAGGCTATTCAAAAAATCATAGTAAAACTACAACTATTGGAAACCCTATTATTTTAAATTACTTAAAGAAATCTTAAAATAATTACAATCACTCACCTCCGGTCCTAAGCTCTTCCTTTGGTCTTCCCGGATCCACTTGGGGTTGTAAAATATTTTAATTTATAACGATTTTCTCCTTGGAAAAATTATTCCATTTATGGTCCTTCCTAGAAAGGTGAACAAAACTGGAGAAAACCTGGAATGAGAAAAAGTGTTAGGCCTTGGGTTCTATTTATAGGGGTAGAAGTGGATCTCGGACCGTTGGATTTTGAGGATTGAATGGGATGTAACCACGTCATAGGCTGAATAGGAGCCATCGGATGCAAGAATGGAGGGACCTGATTAGAATAAAGTATGCAAAACATCAGTCGGTTAAAAAAAGTCATACCATCATTCGAACGAACGAACAATCGTTCATTCACCCCCAAAACAGCAAGTGGGTCGACCGGGCGGTCGATCGCCTGGTGCCCAGGTCGACCGGCCGGTTGACCTGCCTTATATATATTTATTTTATTTCTGCTTATTTTGTTTAATTCCTATCTTGTTCATATTAACTCAGTTTTTGACGTTCTATATATGGAAATTGACCAGAAAATTCCCACGGACACAATAGTGCAACCCCCGTGGCTCAATTTTGATAATTTCACAAAGTTATTATATTATTTAATTAATTAACAAATTAATTATTATGGGTTAAATTTTTGTTTGTTACATAATGTGTTTAATTCATAACCTTAGGAGCGTGTAGCGTTGATACTACCACTATTCTATGAAAGCTTTTCAATTAATCATGTTTCACTTTTGTTATAATTGTGGTATTGAATATTCAAATATATTGAGCTTCTCTCTCAAAGTAAATTGAAGAATGCGTTTGAGAACTCATATCATAATAATTTTTTGTAAATTTACAAATATCCATAGAATTTAAAATAAATTAGCCACATTTAGTTTATGCTTTTATTTCAAGCTTATCAATGTAAATTTGCACAATATATTTTTCTTATTCAATATTTACATAGATACCAAATTGATGCCTAAAAATATATTAATAAATTTTGTGTATATCTGTTCACACTATTTACAATATATAGATGTTAGCTTATATATTTGTTTGTGTTAAGTATTACTTCATAATAAATAAATTTGTGCTCGGTTTTCTTTGCATGGATCAAATGTACGTGCCTAATGTACTGATTAATCAAAATAACACATCTTTGATAAAATAAAAGCATGGTTTAAAATTATTGTCATTACAATAACTTTAATACATACATACACACACACACACATACATACATATATACATAATTTTTTTTTTCAAATACTCTTACACCAAATAATTATGTGACAAAATACATTCTTTTTATATTTAAATATATAAATTATCAAAATTTGAATTTTCTTTCATTATCAAAATCAAATCTTATTTAATTCATGTTCAAAAAGCATCCTCTTATTTCGTATCCAAAAATTTTCAAATAATATTCTTTTATAAATTTAAAAATATTCTTAGCAAATATAATTTAATTTTATCAATATAAGCACATTTTTCACATAATAAATAAATTATAGTTTAACCCCATTCTATATGTTATAAAATGAATCAATTTCATTTTTTTTATTCTCTTTCAAAATATTTACACAAAACCTTCCTCAAAAGCATTTACATACAATTTTCATCAAAATAATTAACAACTTAAACATCATATTATTTTATAATATCAAAATCACATTATTTTATTAATGTCTTTTCCAAAGATCGGCCTTTAACAAAAGTATCTTCTTCTAAAATTTTAAAAATTCTCTTTAAAGTTCATTTTTCTCTCAAATTTATGCACTCCAAAACCTGATTATTACAATGTAAAATCGAATTAAGACGTGTAGCCAATGTGGCCTTAGGACCGAAGCAACTGATAGGTAACTGTAAGAATGCCTAATAGCACCCATCCCATATTTTAATGACATAAGCCATTATGACTCGGCGCTTTAGCCGATGAAGACTGAATTGATGAGATGATGAGGTCATCAGAATATAAAAACCTACCACCAAAGGGATAAGAACAACATGATGATGGCCAAGATGCGATGTGATAAGGACCAAAGTTACTCTATGGGAAGGACTTAGGAAATTACTCAAAGGCCGAACCAGTGCAGTCTTTATGGTCGATGAACCGACACCCAAAGCAATTCTAGCTGGTAAGGACAGATGGTGATTTTGCTAAGGTGATCTAACGTGTTAAGGTCATGGTGACATATTCGTATTGAAATCGATAATCAATTTGAAATGATGAAAATTTGACAGTGATATAGATTTTGAGTTGACTTTGGAAGACTTGCGAATAAATTTCTAAAAATATGAAAATTTTGAATTAATTAAATATAAGCTAATAAATTGAAGAAGAACAATGAATTAAGTACAATTCATTTACGGTGATCAAAAACATGAAATTTGACCTCGAATACTTTTGTGTGACCACTATATGGATGTTTTTATTTTACCTATTACAATGCAAGTATTTCGTAATGTTTTATGCTAACTTATGAACTGTGATTATTACTTATGAATTATGAAAATAAATATACCTTCGATATTATAAAAAGTGAGTATAATTTGGGTTGACTTACATATGAGTAGAATTACACATGAGGGATCAAAGATATCTATAGTGAAATGTAGAAATCAATTATAATGAATGAAGTGTACCAAAAACCAACGAGTTTTTGATGTTTGGAGAGCTTCAGAGGGTAATGACAAAGACATTTGTCTTGTGATGCAAACTAGGTTATTGTGTGCAATCAACTCCTATGTCGGATAGGGTGACCCAGGATGGTGTAATCGCATGAAATATGTTGCATTAAAAAATAAAGAGAGATAGTAACCTATAGGTGATGTTAATGTTTATGGATGAATTAATGAGATTAAATGACATATTTGGTAATGCCTAGATGACATTAGAAGAATATACAATGATGTATAATTTAAAAGTTAGGATGAATGTTAGAGTAGGCATTTTATTAACTTATGCAAGTTAAATTGTTGATATGTCATTTTACATATTCTAAGATAAGTTGTATGTTATAATGGTGATGATTATGTTGGTATGGTAAGGGCGAAACCCAATCTGTTTTGCAATGTCATCTCATTATAATATGTTTATATCTTTTAGGGGATTAACGTTATTCACACTAGTCCCTTATCTAACCCACTGTTTATTATTTTTTTCTACATAAAGTCATGGCTCACTTAAGTAGACTGAGTTTGTGGTATCCAGGTTAGTCAAATTTATTTTATTTTTGAATAAGAACGCAAGACGGACCAGGAGGCCTCCTGCTTATATTTAATAGTTTATTTTTATTTTTGTTGTGTACAAACTAGGTTGTATAACTAGTGGGATTGTGTGTAGCATTAGCATATCAACTTTATTTATGTTTTACTTATTTACCTTTGCGTGGTTAAACGGTTTGGGTTAACAAAATACATACTGCAAAATGTATATAATTATTTGGTTGCTCTATATACTTATATTCTGAAAAAAATTGATCTCATTTTGTCGCTTAAAAATAAGTTTGGTGATGATTACAATATCCTTGGCATTCATTTTCAAAATAAAGGATGTTATACTTATCAATATCAAACATGTCATCAGTTGTTGATGCTTTAGTTTTTTAACTCTAGAAACTTGTATTGGAGATGAGAAATGTAGGGATTATTAAAATAATGATTTTTCATTGATTTCTACTAAAAATAACATAAAATAATTGTCGCACCGAAGAAATAAAAATTTCATATTCTTTTCCATTCATTACAATTAAACATTAGTATGGTTTAACTAACAATTCTTAAAACGTTGTACCATAACTCAATGTATCCATTGTTTCCAAGAATTTTACTACTGAAAACCTTTTGAATCAACTGCTATTAATTTCGATTCGATTCTCAAAATTCCGATACAAAATCACTGAAAATGTAGTTGAAAAAGAAATTATTTAATTTATACAGAATAAGAAATATTAAAATTTTTGCTTGAAGATATATTTAAAATTTTATTGTTTAAAAGGTAATGACATACAAATTCATCTTTTCAGATACATAGATGCCATTTTATAACCTACTTAAAGTAAAGTTCTAGAATATAAGTATGCATACACATTATAATATGATTCATAGGAATATGTTATACATAATTTAGATCCACTTTCAACTTGAAATTCAACTTTAATATTTACGATCTAAAACTTATTTAGAAAACCTTATCTCTATCTTGAACATCAACTAAAATATACATCTATCTTAAGCGTGCTAGTGGTTGGATATGGATATGGATATGGAATGGGGTGTCATATCTGCATTCAAAAATATTTTTGAATATGGATATTTATATTTGTGAATAGCTCATGAATATTGGATATTATGTTATCCACTAATAGTTAATGTCTTATGGATAGAAAATAGTAAATTATTAATCAATATAAAACTATTTATGTGCTAATACACAAAAAATACATTATTTTTCTATAGTAATATTAATATTTTATTTAAACAGAGCACTCATTTTGATGCCTAGGGGGATCGAACATGATATCTTTAGAACCTCAATATGGAGCATCTTATCAATTGGCACTTGAGCTAGTGGTCATTGATAAAATGCTCATTTTTATAGTTTGCAACTTGATAAATGTTGGAATTTTTTATAGTTTTTAAAATGAATTATTAAAAAAATTGAATAAGTGTATTTGGCTTTCATTTTTAATAGTCTCACATCATGGGATAGAAGAAAAGTATTTATACTTGTTTCTTAGGAGAAGGTTGGGCCTTTAGGCCACCCAATGCCTTTTCATTTATGGGGATGGAGACAATGCTTGACCGCTACACATGCGCGCACCAACTGACCCAACTCGACCCGGACTAGGCTAGGCTTGGCATAGTGTAGAAGTTATATTTTTATGTGGAAATAGCATTGATTTTTTATCGTTACTTATTTGACATGGTAAAACCTTCGATTCGATTTTATTTGAACGATTAAAAAAGTGAACATGTCTCAGTTTTATCTTAATAGGAAAACAATTGTTGCTTTGATAAATAGATTAGCTGTGGATAGAAGGGATGTATATTTTCCATCTCTTCTCACTGTTTCTTGCTTCTATTAAAAAACCCAAGCAATATACTACCAGTTTTCAGACTAATCGATTCCTTCAATGCAGAGGCGGATCGATATATTTATACGAGGCTGTTTTATCCTAGATGCAACAACACTTGCAGTCTATTTTGTACCATAGAACAGTGTCGAAAAGTCTTCAAGAAAGCGATGACATACACAACTCAGTCAAAGACATTATTAATAACAATTTGAAGACATTTTTTACGAGAATGGCTTTTGCTATACCGTTTGACGACCTGATTATAGCTGCTCCCTTTACCGCTTTAATGACTTCAGCCTCGTTCCAATTTGAGGGCCTCCATTTGAAGTGCTGGATGATGAAGATGGATTTTTTTCACACAATAAAGAAGATTGTTGCTCCACCGATAATAAAAAAGAAGAAGATACCCGAAAAGCCTGCTAAATCAGATGTACAACAATTGCAAGCCTGGATGGACCATTGGCAAAAGCTCCAAGCGTGGATAGAATAGGACTACCTCTACAACAATTTCATACTCAATGGACTAAGCAACGACCTCTATAGTTATTACAACTTAGATAAGATGGCCAAGGAAATTCGGAAGGTGCTACAAAAGAAGTGTGACAAGGAGGAAGCTGGAGCAAAGAAATACGTACTCAACCGCTACCTCAAATACTAGATGTCCAATGACAGGTCAATAGAGATGCAGTCTCATACGCTTCGGAAAATAGCATATAAGATCGCCTTTAAAGGTATACCTATTGATGAATTGTTTTAAGTAGCAGAACTAATTGATAAACAACCCCTTACTTGGAAAGAATTCAAAAATAATTCTAGGCAAAAAACTAAAGGATTCTCACTTGAAAATTTGATAAGTAGCCTCCGAGTTGAGGAAGAATCCCGAAAATAAGATATGAAAGAGGAAGTGCTTGTTGTTTTAAGCAACAGTAAGAAGGCTACGATTTTGATACCAAATCCCAAAAATCTTTGGTTTGTGACTCGAGTAGGGAGTAGGTACCGAAGAGGCTCGTGGTGGGAGTTATGGAGTGGAGGAACATGGTGGGTTCCAGGTAGTGGAAATTGTATTGGGCTAGTAAGTATTGTAGATGGAGATACCTAGGCACACCGACTGTTTACTGAGTATGGAGTACCCTTTTATGATGTTGTAGAGTAGCATCTTATCTTTGTTATGTGCTAACTCTTTGGTTGCAGGGACATGTCATATGTGATTCATGTACCCTCTGTTCCGTATATTATATCGACTTTTATAGTATCTTGAGATTGTTTATCACTCACACCAGACTGTTATCTGACCCGAGGATTTATGCTTTGCTTCTTATTATCTCGGGTACTCTTAAATGAGTAGATTGGAGAGTAGGTGTGGATGGCATATGGAGTTCTGCAAATGTATTAGCAAGAGTGCGATGACTCACCTATTCGACCCACGAAAATCGACACTGATACCTCCATGATATTCACATGCCGCAAATTCAAGTGCCGAAGAGGCAGATGGTCAAGTGTAAAAGAAAATAAAGAATAGAAACACAATTATCATCTTGCATTGAACAACTTAAATTTTTTACATATAGATCGTACATACAATCACTCTCAAAATGATGTATCAGTTATGGCAAGTACTAACCCAGCTAGGGATAGTTATAACTACCTATCCCTACATAGGTGCTGGTATAAACTTCTACATAATATGGCGGAAATAGAAATTGATAACTATCCATAGAAGAATCTTTTTCTCCATGCTCCAAGCTCCTCCAAAATGCTCTAAGTTAAACCCGACTACTTGGCTGGCCGGAAAAATAGGGCACCCAGAGTTTAAGGGAAAACAAAATAAACTCTGGGTTAGTCACGAGACTAGTGTGAGAAAACTCAAATTATGGATAATTTTGAAAACAAAGGGTATCTCATAAGACCACGCCGCACATAAATATGGATGGGTTTTTGCCTTATGATAACCAAAACATTTCTACGTAAAATCCAGTGATATTATAATAGTGTCTAGATTTCAAATACATATTAATCATAGCCGAAATTGTTATATTAATTAAATTCTAGCATAATAAGTATACAACTAAGTTCGAAGGCATTTATTGGATAATGGATTCCATATAGGGACTACCTTCCGATAGTATATCTCTAGAGGGATGTATCGAGGACCCACAGATAATCCTCTACATCTGGCAGGACCGGTCTACCCCTTTCCGGTGACCAACACAAAGGTCCTTGATAGTACCGAATACGACGTCACCCAGGTTATTACCAACCTTTACAGGGATCTCATAGCAAACACCACATACTCGACATATAGAGAGTAATCTAAAAAGGTGATGACCATATCCTAATGGGTGCGACCCGCATAGCCTTACGAAATACCCTGTTTTAGCCATTTCCGAGTGTGAGGCCAGAGGTAACGTATACCTTTTACAAAACAAATCCCACCTTGAATGCCACACTGCCATTTCTAATAACACATTATTGATTTCCACAAAAGTACAATCTCCATGGTCATACGCCTCAGTGAAGGGTGTTAAGTGTAAGAGGGGTTACCTCCTACACCACCAAACATATGTACGTTTGTAAAAATCAATATATATGGTCTTAAAAATGCAATGTCGAACACTCATCCATACAAATTGTCTAGAAATAGGACAAACTGAAGGAACTCTTCCTACTACATCTTGTTTGGGAATCACCTATAGGATTAGTAGCGAGCAGTCCTTGCATCGAAGATTTCAAAATGAAGATACCACTACCACCATATATATGATATGAGAATCACCCCGGAGGTTAGTGGCAAGCAGCCCTACGTTATGAAGATCTCCGTCTTCAAAATCACTTTCTTCAACATATCTTCACTGTCGCATGGGTATATTGGTTCGAAGTGGTTTTTGGATATGAATCATCCAATTCCGATCTCGATTTCTCAAAACCAATTATCGATAAAAGATGTCAAGTATATAGGTGATTATTATTCAATTAATCAATATCTTTTATCGAAGTAAGATATCTTCTTAAAGATACATGTCTTTAAAACCATTTTCCTTTTCAGCGTATACATGATTATTAAACCACTTTTTAATTTTGGAAATACCAAATCATTTTTCTTTAATTACTTAGGGAAAGTATTATTTAAATCTTAATGAAGATTACATATTTCCGAAATATATCTGTAATGGGTCAAAACAATGTTATTTAAGACACGTTTATTGTAAACCCAAACCAGTTAGTATTGAGTAAAAAGGGATCCATAGAAACTAGACTAATTATACTCAATACTAATTTCCATATTCGACCCATACTATTCGTCGAATAATGGTGAAATCACCTTTTAAATTCACACCGGTAGTATGAGTTCCCTCCTCTGAATTTAACACAAAATTTAACTAGAATGTTTTCTATGCTTCCAAAATCTTTATTATTTTGAAATCTTATTTATCCTTTGGAAAAACTCTGAATTTCTTTTATCTTTTATCTTAGGAAGATGTGGTCCAAGTAAATCAAATTAACTATCCCCTCCGTCGAGCCAGTTCGGATAGCTAGGGAGAGCAGGAAACTGGTTTTCCAAACCCAAGCCTAGAGACTATCTCTCTGTCACCCATAAGGCGGTAAAGATATTTGATCAACTCTAAACCCTTTGAAAATACTTGATTTCTTATTTGAAAAACATTTATAAAGGATTTGGGAAGCAAACCAAGTTTAAATCTTATTTCATATTTTTTCAAATTCCTTTGTTAAATTGCCAATTAATGGTGCCTTTAAGGGCTTAGTATCACAAATCTCATTAAAACCTTTTATATGTCCAATTTTACATTCAAAACTCCTTTAACATATTTTTAGAATTTATCTCAAATTTTTGAAGATTTAAAAATAACTATTTTTAAGAGTTGATATCCATATTTTATGAACTGCCAAAACACGATGATTTTAAAAACTTGATTTGGACATATCTCAAATTTTAGAAAATGAAATCTTGATTTTTTTCTCCTTCATTTGAAAACTATACTTATAAGAGTCCAAAAAATTATTTTTTTTAATTCCGAGTTATGTTCCACTCTACACATTGATTTAACTTTTATGATGTGAAATCACGAACTGCCATTACGCGAACGCGCTTATTTTGACTCTATTTTCATATCCTTTTAAAATTTTGCCGAAATGAGTTTTAATGTTTATAAATATTTATAAACCATTTTAAATCATTTTTACTCGTGTAGAGGTTTAACTATGTCGTAACACTTTTATAATTCGTAAGAGAAAGTGTTTTCTTTGTATAAATTCGACGTGTATTTACCGTAAATTATTTCCATAACCAAGCAAACATATTATCATTTACAAAACTTGATGATCAAACATAGAAAACACTCATTGCAAACATATCATATCATCACATGATTTATAAAACAAACTAGTAGAGATTCTCACATATATGCTTTTCTGGATCTAACTTTTAGTGCTACGAAATTGACTATAGCTCCGCTATTCCCGCACCGAAGCTTATGAATCCTGCTCCGAGATCCTTGGGTGTTCTTGGCTTTGTAATTGAGACGGTAGAGATGTGGTAGTGACTCTTGATGAGCTCGACTAATGTAACGACCCACTTTTTCGAACAGTTTAAGTGGAAGATCAACCATACATAATCCACTCAAATTGAACGGAAAGGCAGATAATGAGTGAAAGAAAGAAGGAAGAAAGAAGAAAAGAAGAGAAAAACTAAAAAACACATGATCTCACAACGAAACAAATAACCTATAACATACAACAAATCTTTATTCAAAAACAAATTGTAATATATGTATATATAGACACCAATCAAAGTACACTAACCTATTTCAGCCTGGAAAATTATAACAACATGTTCTCACAATTGCTGATAAATACAACAATGAATGCAATAGAAAAGTAACTATATACATGAATACGTCATTGGGCCTCCAGCTCGTCTCCTGAAGCTCCAAAGCATCGAAAATAAATCTATAATATGCTCGGTTTGACCCAATCATTATAATAAAATAACACCCAAGTCAGTCTAGAAAACCAGCGTGAGAAAACATACCCAATTGGATTTTTAAGTTAAAAAAAACTTTGAAATTAGAAGTATTTCTCAATCCACGCCACACATAAACACAAATGGGTTTTTACCTTACGATAACCAAAACATTGCATATGAAATTCTATGATATTATAATAGTGTATAAGATACAAATACTTATTAATCTTAGCCGAAATTGTTACACTAATTAAATTCCAGCATAATAGGAATACAACTAAAACCATAAAGGCTCGTATTGGAGAATGGATTCCATACAATGACTGGACTACTAGGGTATCGCCCATCATGGTGCATCTCTAGATAGAATAATACTGAGGACCTCGCCAAGATCCCCTACCAACATAGAACCGGCCTACTACTAAACTAGTAGTACCGAATATGATCACCCCTCCGTTAATGGCCCCCGCAACATACAAATGAGAGATAATATCAACTCTAGATAGGGATAATCATACCCTACTTGGGAGCGACCCACTTAGCCCTACTACATCTCCCATGTTCTAGTCATTCCCGGTTGATGAGGCTTGAGGCTATGTTTTACCTTTAATATAGCACTTCCCACTTGGAATGATAACACTGCCCTCTAGGCAGTAATGTAGTGACATCATTCATCTATACAAGTTCGTTCTAGGACTGAACGAAATGCTTGAGAGCCCTATCTTTAAATTCCATCATCTCAAGTTATCTTCACTTCGAAATGCTTGAGTTGGATTAAAGTGGTTTTCAGATAACATACCCAATCCCTATCTCTTCGAAACAAAATTCGATAGTTTTCGGTAAACTCAGCCCCGATTCTTTAGGAAATAAACAGTCAAGGAAAAGAGTGGAGATCACCTCCTAACCATTGGCAGACGTATTTCCTTATCATTTGTCCTAGGAGAACGAATTGAGATTTATACGCATAGTACAACATCATCAGAGATGACCGTGCCCTATAACTCATGTGTTTCTCCTAAATATTTCCAAAGTTACTTTTTTGGTCCATATTTGATAGTCGGTTATTTAACTGTCAACAATCACACATCCAAATCAGGGATTTATTTTAAAAGGGAAAACTAACATTTGTTAAGCACATAAGAAACCACTAACCTTCTTTAATTTATTTTTTCATTTATGAAAATCACTTAGTAATACTTACATAAAATACTTTTACGAAGATATATTCACAAATCCTTATACTTTCAATACTTAGAAAAATATGTATACTTATCTTAACACTATAAGTATATTCACAAAAACTGAGAAAGATTTCCTTTCTATACAATTCTGAAATCATTTATAAATCCCTTATAAATCTCAAAAACCATTTATAAAACTATTTTACAAATCTCTGAAACCGTTTATAAAACTCTTTATAGAAACCGTTATAAACTCTTTTATAAATTAAACATTTATAAACTCGTTATAAATCCATAAAACTATTTATAAAACTATTCTTATAAATTCATAAACTCATTTCTAAAATTCTTTCATAAATATCTAAA
Organism: Allium fistulosum; assembly: GCA_030737815.1. Classification (NCBI taxonomy): domain Eukaryota; kingdom Viridiplantae; phylum Streptophyta; class Magnoliopsida; order Asparagales; family Amaryllidaceae; genus Allium; species Allium fistulosum. Next base: position 411,005,678 of record CM060907.1, on the reverse strand, counting down.
ATCATTTATAAATTCTTTTCATCTTGCAAATAAATCCCTTTAAGTTTTCCAAACAACGTTATAAGATTCCTCTTATAAAACCCAAATCTGTTTATGCAATTTTTTTATAAACCTCGAAAACAATTATAAATAAATTCAAATCATTTACTTTGAAAACACTATTATAATAATAATAGTTAATAGTAATCATTATAAATAAATAACAAATATTAACTTTGAATTATAATTAATAATTCAAAACATTATTAATAAAACAATAATAATTAATCTTTATCATTACTATAAATAGTAATAATTAACCTCCAAAATATTATTAATAATCATTATTATTAACTTCATACCATATTAAGTACTTGAATAATTAACTTTTCTAAATAGTAAAATATTGATAAATATCATTAAAATAATACTAAATATAGATAATTAACTTTAAACAATATTAACTATAAATAAATAACTTTAAAATGATATTAATTATAAATAAATAATTTTAAAACAATATAAATATAAATATATAACTTTAAAACAATATTAATTAAATAAATAAAAAGTTTGGAGTAAAATAGAAATTAAATCCTTAAGAACAAAATATTTTCGAAAACCAAATTTAGATCTTAAAATCATTTCCTCTCTCCAAAAACCAATTCTAACTCAGATGGAAATTTATAGCATTTTTAAAATACTGATTCAAATTAATAGCTAGCAAACACTTAACCAATATCGATATTGATTTTCTATCACTACTGGGTCTAAGTGTTGAACATATAACAATGTCGTAAACCATGGTGTCCACAATCATGTTTCATATTCAAAAATCATAAAACATGAATTTTATTGAAATATAACAATAGCGAGGAATCCAGTTGGATCCCTCCAACCTGTCCCCCGCATCGCGACTCATATATATTAACACACGCACACACACATATATAATTCAACAGTGATGAGGAATCCTGTTGGATCCTTCCAACCTGTCCCCTACAATTGATTTCATATATTAATTGCTTTCTAAAGCGACAATTCATCAAAACCAACAATCGACAATATAAATATCCAAACATCCCATAAATAAGTTTTATCGACTATATAATATTTTGATTAGCCAAAAAGGTGAGATTAACTCACATTTAATCCAGTGTCCTCCGAGGCGTTCCGGTTTGGAACTAAAATCGAAAAACGTCCGATTTTAGCGCAAATTTAAATAATCTCCAAATCCAACCAAATCCGTTCCATCGTGAAGCTTACGTCATCACGATCGCACCGCAAAAAATCCGTGCCTCGATTGGACCTCGTATGAGAGAGTTATTAAAATTTTAAGTTATCGATATTTAGATTAATAATAAATAAACTAATTACATTTTTAATTAAACTGATCACCATCAATTCCACCATTCCTCCTTCTCCCTTAACTCATTCAAACGCAATCGAACCCAAATGCCGCCTTCATCCAAATGCTTCTCGCTACTACCTAGCACTACTAGGTCTTACTGCGACCTCGTCGTCGAAACCCCAGACCACGACAAGCCCATGCCGCAAGTCTCATCCCTTTTGGTCCCCGCTAGCCCAAAAAAACCCAAAACATGGTTTTCCATTCAACTCCGGATTACCGCCACCATAATCACCTACGCAACACCAAACTTTGGCCGAAGGTGGCCCTCGTCTTCCTCCAAAAGTTCCCTTCAGATCCCATCGCTTAAAAGCCCACCAAAATGCCGCAAAATCCCATAAACCAAATTCCGTTTAACCCCAATTTCTGGCTAACCCCGTCCACTACTACCAAAATGCACCATCCATTGGCTCCCCCTCCTCCTTATGACCAAGTTCATAGTTGGTGACTTTGCCTGACCTTGCCTTGAATGGCTCTAACAACCCATGGCCGTTGGATGATGGTGGGTTCATTTGAAAATTTTGAAAACGAGAAACGAACAAAAGATAATATGCTGGTCGCGATTTATTGGGGAAAGGTGGTATGTTATAGACGTGGAAAGAATAGGCTGAGCACTGTATGGGTACGGGGTGAACAGTGCAAGCATGGGCTAGGGTATAGTCAATATATATTATTTTAATTTAATTTACAAAAATCAAGCTTTAACTCCCGAAAAATCTCGAATTGCAAACGAGGCATGCCGCTTGGCATTCTATATGAAATACTCCTATTCCAACCACAATGGAACTAGTCTCGAGGCCTAATTCGATCATATATAGAAGATAGCCTTTTAAACACGGTTATATTATATAAATTTCTGAAATTAATTTCTACGCGTTTCGATCTCACACGACCAAACGATACATCCAATTGCCACAAAATTCATTAATATACAATAATACACTATTACAGATCCAATGAAACTAATTTCATCAAAATCCGAGGCAGTGCCCAAGAAGGCTATTTTCACACGATAATCAAAATGAGTTATTACCAAAATAGTTTAAATTGCTTTTATTTGAAAGTTAAAAGTTACTATCATTATTCTCATTTAAACAGATTTTGAATAAGCTCTCGAAATCATTTTTATTTGAATTAAATCCAAGATTAAATTATTAAATAATTCCAATAAATGAAATTTAAGCTATTTATCTTTTAAAAATAATAATTCAATATTTAAAATCAATTAAACATTTCAAAATCAATTGACAAAAAAATGGGTCATTACAGCCAAGTAAGGAGAAAGAAGAAGAGATGATTGCTTACTTTGATTTCAAACTAAGGTAATATATCTTTCTATATGGAAGTGTATTTCTCAGCAGAGCTTCGCTACGACTATGGAATAATTTATGAAGACATGGAAGCCATTAATGGTCTTATAAAGAAGGAGAAGAACTTAAGAATTTTGGTGTAAAGAAATGAGCGGACATGGACATGTATTTATAGCCCTTTTTAGCAAAATATCTACAACATCATTATCACCATTCCCATCACCCATGTGCTATACCCATACCCCCCTACACGGCCGAACCACCCTCCTCCTATCTGCCATCTCATCTGCTTGTAAGTGATGGTGAGTTTTGTTTTTCTTAGAAAATATCTAGATTTTTTTTTGTATATCTTTTACCTTAAGTAAGTTAGTAAATGTTAATGGTAAAATATATGTAAATTTATATATGTTCATGTGCATGTTTATGGTTGCTTTTTTGCTTATTTTTGACATATCAAGTTGCAATGTTTCTATACAACTTATATTCTTTAAACCGTGGTGAATCCGAGATTCGAATTCTAGTCATATTTTTACTTCTTAGTTAATACACACACATGTATGTATGTATGTAAACCAAATTTGAAAATGGCATTTCTATTATTATTTAATAATTAAAAGGGCCTCATTTGATTTTAAAAACAATTATTAAATCATTTAATCTCAATTTAAATTCAAAAACCAATTATTTAAAAATGATGACATCATTGATGATGTCATAAAGAAATTTTATTTCCAAAAATAAAATAAATAATTTTATTACATACTCTTGCTTAAATGGATAAATAAGTGTATGTATCCCGTTTCGTATCCTCTAATATTCAGAAATCTCAATTTTACCGAAAATTGATTTTCGTAGCTTTTTTGACGAAATCCCAAATATCTTTATTTGTTAATATAATTTTTTTAAAACAAGTTCATCGTTATTTGTAATTGTTCAAAACACTATAATTTGTGTTATAAAATCTTATATTTTAATGATTTTAAAATATATATATATTTTCCAAAGTGATAAATTTTTGGGTCGTTATATTCTCCCCTCCTTAAAAGAATTTCGTCCTCGAAATTTAAGATAAGAAGAATATAACTCAAAAAGGAATATATTAGATATGATTAAATATATAAAAGATATGATAAGTGACTACACCGTAGGTGGTGAGTACACTACATTGATACAATATATATATACAGACTATCCCTTCATCCTAAACTCAAGATATGCCTTTTTAATTCTATCCTAAATTTTCCAACTGCGGTCTTCAACGTCACCACTCCATTGAACTTTAACTAATCTCAAAACCTTTCTTCTAAATTTCTTCTCATCACGTTCCACGATTAGATTTGGCTGCTTGATGATAGTCAAGTTTGGCTCTACCTCTAAATCTTCCTGGGCAGCTGTCTCCGTAATTTGTTCTGGGTCATGCACATACTTTCGTAGATGAGATACGTGGAAAAAATTGTGTACACCAGATAACCTTTCTGGTAATTCTACTCAATAGGCTATTGGGCCAATCCGATCAAGAATGGGAATAGGTCTAATATATCGAGGTGCTAACTTCCCAGTCCTTCCAAATCTTACCACTCCCCTCATCGGAGAGACTTTCAAAAATACGAAATCTCCAATGGAGAATTTTAAATTCCTACGCTTTTGATTAGCATAAAATTTCTGCCTGCTTTGAGCTTCCTTTAGCTTCTATCTGATCATATCTACCTTCGTGAGGCTTCTCGAATCGTATCAGGACCAAGTATTAACCGATCTCCGGTTTCGATCCAATATGCTGGTAATCTACATGGACGACCATATAAAGCTTCATAAGGTTCCATATCAATACTTGCTTGGTAGTTGCTTTTATATGAGAATTCTACTAGATGAAGATGATTCTCCCATGAACCTCCAAAGTCTAATATGCAAACTCTCAGAAGATCATCTAACACTCAGTTTACCCTTTTTGTTTGCACATCAGTCTGGAGATGATATACAGTGCTTATACTTAGCTTCATTCCCAAAACTTTCTGTAATGCTTTGCAGAACTGACTGGTAACGATTGGATCCCGATCACTTATGATGCTGGTCGAAACTCCATAAAATAGAATAATCTCTTTCATGTATACTTCAGCTAAGTTTGAGGCTGTTCTCATTGGCTTTTCCGAAATAAAATGTGCACTTTTAATCAATCGATCTTTGATAAAACAAACACCTTCATTTCCCATCCTCATTTGAGGTAAGCCATCGATGAAATCCATTGATATTTGGTCCCACTTCCAATTTGGAATCTCGATAGGTTGAAGTAATCTAGTAGTCTTTTGTTGATTGTTTTTGATCTGCTAGCTATTGGCGCACCTGTTAACATAAGTAGAGATGCCACTTTTAATGCTCTTACACTAGAATGGTCGCTTCATGTCTTTGTACATCTTGTGAATTCCAAGATGAATATTAATCTTGGATTGATGACATTAAGTTAATACTTCCTGCCTAAGATTGTCAACAACTGGAACACAAATTCTTTCATTTAACCGTAATATCCCATGGTTATCTACTTCGAAGTTTGAATTCCTTTCTTCTTCAACTCCCTTAATGAACGCCACTAGCTATTGATGTTCTCTCTACTTGCTGGCAGTTCTTTCTAGAAGAGTTGGCGTCACCTTCACATAAGCTATAATGGCATGCTTTCTGCTTAACGCATCTGCTACTACGTTGGATTTCTCGAGTGTATATAAAATATCAAGATCATATGATGCGAGAAATTCTAACCAACGTTGATGTCTCATATTTAAGTCCTTCTGAGTGAAAAGATATTTCAAGAATTTGTGATCTATGAAGAGATCGAACATTTACCCAGAAAATAATGCCTCCACATTTTTAATGCAAGCACAACGACTAATAGTTTTAAGTCATGCGTTGCATAATTTCACTCATGAGGCTTTAACTGCCCGCTTGCATAAGCGATCACCTTTCCATGTTGCGTACGAATGATCTATATACATCGTACGGGCTTATGGAAAAAAATGTCAAAGTATTTATGTAGGTTATTTTTTTCTTGGTTTGATTGAGATGAAATTTCGGGGTCGAAATTCTTTTAAGAGGGAAGAATGGAACGACTCGCGATTTATAACGTTTTGAATGAGGTATTTAATTTATTTAAATATTCAAATTTCATTCAAATATAATAAATAATAAGGAGATCAATGGTTAATAAAATGACTATATTTTTAGTGACGTATTTATAAATAAACTAATATGATTTTTCAAAAATTTTAATTTGGAAACTAATTAAATTTTTGTTCAATGCATTTTGCGGTAAACGTTGGTATTTTTGAAATTTTACAGAATGAGATACTAGTGTATTTTTGTGTTAGTTTCCGATCGTGTCACATTGTTGTGTGCGGTCATATTTCTATTTCAGTCGTTCGCAGTTTGTATGTGAAAGTAGTATTATGTAGCACAGTAACCCAAACAAAACTAAATCAAATCAAAAGATACTCAGCCGCACACATTTATTTCCCTATCCCTTGCTCCTAGTTGGGTGCCTCAATTAATGCCATGTTTTGTGGATCTTGCTTTTCTTTTAGTGTGGTAGAGAAGATATAATCATTTGTTATGCATATTATATTCACCTATAAAGAGGCAGCACAATACACGCATAGAGACAAGCAACTCAGAACTCATTATTCTTTCTTTTCTTTTCTCTTCCCTATTCTATTTTTATGTTTGAACGAAAATTGATCCCCCTTTATAAATTAAAATCAAGAGCTACTCACATCTAAAAATAGCTTTGTTTGTTTCCTTAGACTCGTGAGAAATTTTGGTGATGTTTGAGCGAATGCGAGATGTGTAGACATGAGCTAGGGTTTCAGTTTATCGACGATTAGGAAGGAGTTAGGCAAAACAAAGGTTTGCGATGGCTTTCTGGTGAAGAGTAGCACCCGTGGCCATGAAATGACAATGTCTGATTGAGTATGGTGATGTGTGACATGATGAAGAACTGATGTAACATGTAGAAATCTGTTTAAGGCGGCTGGAGGTGAAGTGGTAGGTTCCATTTGATCGAGCTCGAGAAGAGCGGTTTGTTAGTGGCCTGGGTTTATTGGTTAGGTGGGTGGCTGGCCGTGTCAGTGCAGTGCATGCACACTGGGGAGGGGGATTCGTGAGTGTACAAGAAATTTGGATTTGGGGAAGAATACTATTCCAAGCGTGTTTGGTTTTGGGGTTATGTAGTGGGCTTGGGACTGATAAGTTTGGGTGAGGGTTTTATTTAATAAGTTTAGTTAATTAATTTAAATTAATTAATGTGAGTTTAATAATTATTTCATATCTTCTACATACGAGGTCCAAATCAAACACTGTCTTTAGCGTTGTGCTCGTAGGAGTATTATCTACGCACTGAAGCTGATTTTGTCAAGTTTGAAGCAAATAAAATTTTAAGCTAAAATCGAACGCCATTCGATTTTAGATCAAGCTAATTCTGTATGCTTGGATAATTTTTTTTTGTTTGGTTTAGTTGAATTCCCGCTTTGAAAAGTGGATGACATATGAAATGAAATACAAGGAACTCATGCAATTGTGTAGACGGATCCAGATTTTTGCTACAGTTGGTTTTAAATTTTATTTATATACCTGTTGTATAAATTGTTGAATGCCAAAAACTTGGTAACTTAGCCTTATTGGATGTGATTTTGATATGTGACTGAATTGGCCTTATTGTTGTTAGACTTGTCATATTTATATGGAAAGCACTTCTTAAGTGTTATGGCAGCTCTAAGCCCGATCATAATATTTTGAAAATATTGCTATTTTGGATTTGAAATGGTTTTGATTTGGAGGATGATTTTAAATGTGATTTTGGAATTTCTATGGCATTTTATTTAGAAATGGTTTTTGAACTGCTCTATTTTACTCCAGCCTTTTTGTTGGTCTCTTCTAATTTGTATAGGAATTTTTTAAAAGTATTTAAAGAAATATTTATTTTACAGAAAATTAATATAATAAAGGATGTTTATTTTAAAGAAAATGTGATTTATCTTTTATAATAAAGTGATATTTTGAAATAAATATTTTTGGAAAGCTATATGTAAATGTTGTAAAGAAAGGTTTATAAATGATATTTTATAAAAGGGAAATGATATCACTTTGATAAATTGGAATAATAATTCACATTTGTGAATTTATAGTGATATATCGAACGATCGTTTTTATGGAAAGTGTTTATTCCTATCTTGACAATGAAGTTTTGTAATAAGTATTTGAGATTTAAAATAAGGAGATTTATAAAAGAAGTTTTATAAATATAAAAGGGGATATATAAAAGATGTTTTATAAATATAAAGGAGATTTATAAAAGAAGTTTTATAAATATAAAGAAGTTTATAAATAAATTTGGATATTTATAAAAGGAATTTATAAATAAATTTGGAGATTTATAAAATAATTTTAAAAATAAAAGAGATTTATAAAAAGGAATTTTATAAATGTAAATGGGATTTGATTTCCATAAATGATCTTTATAAATTATGGTGGTATGGAAAGTATTTTTCCATATTTAACACCAAATTTTGAGGTAGGGAAACTCATCCCTATCCTGAGAATTAAGAATGTATGTCGATGCAAGGATAGTATGCTAACATGTCTGACAACACTGTTAATCGAGGGATAATACGAGTTTGAAATCAGAAAGTGGTGGTAGGTATACTTAGTCTAACTTCCTTACGATCGATTACTTACACCAAAAGATTTTTGGGTTTATTGTTATCTATGTTTTAAATGACATTTGTTTTTAACCAAAATAAGTATGGTTATGGAAGTGAAATATTTCTTAAGATTTATGAATATAGTTATACCATCGAGACAAGTATATAAATACTTTTCTAAGTATTGAAAGTGAAATGGTTTGTGAATATACGTATACCATTGAGATAAATATATGGATATTTTTCCAAGCATTGAAAGAGTATAAATGTATAGTGGATGAGTAATGTACATGTGTACATCTTTGTAAAGGTATTTAATACAAGTATTTACAAAGTGGTTTTAATTAATGAAATGATTAATTAAAGAGGCTTAGTGGTTGCTTGTATGCTTAACCATGCTTGGTTTCCGTATGAAGTTAAACTTTGATTGTATTGTTTGCTAGTTTGATATTTAAAAAACAACTATCAAATCTTAGCCAGTTTTGAAAACTATTGTTTGTCAGTTCGGAGATACCGGGATCAGATAAGCATGAATTATCTAAAATCCACTTCAAGCTGGTATAAGAATTCGAATTAGAGATATCTTAAAGATGATCGAACATGGAGTTCTTTGAAGTGCAAGGGTTACTTGCTACTAATCCTGAGGATGATTCAAAAAGATGGAGTAGAAGTAGTGCCTTTGGTTTGTTCATATCCCGAACAACTTGTATGGATGAACGATAGCAGTGCATTATTGCTTGAAGGTTAGTGTTAACACTCCAAGTGAGATTTGCTAAAATGAAAAGGTAGTCATGGCCTCACAAGCCTCACAACCCGGTAATGACAAAAATTAGGGGATGCAACAGAGCTATGTGGTTTGCTACAGTTAGGAGCATCATTCCTCATATTTAGATTTAATATTTATGGATTTTGGTACGTGTGCACATGGAAAAGGGTGGGGTCAGGTGCAATGTATGTTGCCTTGGTGCCCGAGGGATGATGTAATCTGGCTATTTCATGTTCGAGGGGCAGGTTGGCTCTGTGTTTACGTGGGTTGCCAGGTCTGCAAACTCGGTACGTTTTATAAAGATGTACTGTGATGGGTTGTGCCATGGTGCCTTTTCATTGTATGGAATCTAATCTTTAATACGTGACTTACGGTTTTAGTTGTAGAACCTAGTAGTGTTGAATGTAGTTATGGGTAAACATTCCAGATATGTTATCTATTTATTTTCAACCTTAGACATTATTATAATATCATTGGATTTTCTAATAAAACTGGTTTGGTTATCATACGGTAAAAACCCATCCATGTTTATGTATGGCGTAGTCTTACGAGAAACCTTTATTTTTGAAAGGTTTGATAACATTTAAAAATCCATACGATTTGTGTTTCTCATACTGGTTTACCAGACCGATCTGAGCATATTCTCTTATAATGCTTGGTTCAGCCCGAGCATATTTCAATATTTAGTTATGCATGCTTTGGATCTTTAAGAGACAAACTAGATGCTTCCAATATGTATTCATGTATCTTTTATCTTCACTACACTTGTTGTTACGTATTTATCAGCATTTGTGAGGACATGTTGTTATAACTGTCCAAACTAATGATAGATTAGTTTACTCTGATTGATGTATGTATAATAATCTTTCTTTTAGTAAAGATTTGTTGTATATTATATATTACTCATCACGATGTGAGATTCTGTTCTATCTTTTCTTTTCGATTTTCCAAACAATCTATCTTTCTGGCACTTGGGTGTTCAACATGTGAATACTGTGGATGTATTAGTGTCGACTTGAAAGCCAGACATTACACTTTCCAAACCATTTCTTTACTGTCCCATACACAAAATATGTGTAGAGAACAATCAAATTAAATTACCCCAAATTAAGATCATAATCTTCCATTTACACAACTTAAAGTTAAGAGATATCGAAGTGCACTTATAGCGACTATTCTCGCTTTGAACCCTTTCAAACATACTTTAACTCAACACATAAGCCAACCAAACATGTAAACACAACGTCTAGGCCACACCACATGTTATATAAGGTAATTTAAGTGATGTTATACAATATAAAGTTGTCATTTGCTTTCAAAAGTAAGAGGGGTCCAAAGTTTATAACTTTAATTAGTTAATGTCACTTTAACTTTATATTTGCATACACACATCTATATGTACACACACAACATACACATACTAGATAGTGAGATAACTTACCCAAATCCAAGTCTACAACAAGCTCAACCACACCCAAACTCAAGGACCACTTCCTACTATCACCAAAAGCATAACAATCCAACTTTTAGCACATCTAAGTCAAGCTAAGCCTCCCCCCTCACCATCCATACTCGCAGCCTGTGCAGTTAATGCCCCGCTATTACCCCGCTATAACCCTGCTATATCTCATAGCGGGTTTCTGCCGCTACGATATTTCCACATAGCCCCACAATATAGCCTTTCCGCTTTAATCCCCGCTATTTCCGCTATATCCCGTTATTTTCGCTATTCCCGCTATATCTTCTTTAATAAAATGAATTAAAAAATTCAATTTATACATTATAAAAATTATGAAACTAATTTATTTGATTTAATTTTTAATATATTTTCAGAAATGAAAATACTCTAATATTCTACTAAATTCAATTATGTTATATAACAGTTTTACATTTATTTAAAGTATATTCGCACATGTTTTTATTTAAAAATTATTTATGTATTAGTTATAATTCAATTGAATGATAATTTTTAATTTAATTACCTTTTATATATTCTTAAAAACATTAAGTATGAGTTTTATATGCTATTTTAAAGCCATCCGTTATATCCTGCTATATCCTCGCTGTATCCCCGCTATGACTTTTTGCACCTCCGCCGCTTTGAATCTGCCGAGCGCTTTAACTGCACAGCTCGCAGCCTAACCCAAGCTCCCCCTTTTCTTCAATTTTCTTCCACTTTGACTTTAGATCAAAGCTTCCTAAGGTGTGGTAAGGTGCTGGTGAAATTTTGGTGGAGTTTGGAGAAGTTTTCAACTAATTAGAGAAAGATTAGTGAAGATATAAGTGGATTAGTGCTAATCAGTTCTACCATTTTTTGTTCCTTTTGTTATCTTTAAGATTTGAAATGTTACAATGTGTTTAACCCACCTAAGACCCTTCTTTACATGTCTAAGAATCCCTGTCATGTGCCTTGCATGCTTTTTTCACTTTACATGAAAATGTCACTTAGCAAAATTACCCTTTTACCTTTACACACAAAATATCTTATATGGCATCATCCATGACAACATCAAATACTTTATTTTTATAAATGGAAAATTATTTTTATTTCATATTCTTGGTTTCCTGAGTGAATAAATGTATGTAAAAAAATTCTGAACAAGTTCCGACGAGTAAAAAGCTGTTTATCGATAAAACATTTTTCGGTCACATTATTGATATTTCTTCAAATTATTAATTTTTATAAACATTTTTCCAAAACACATTTACCATCATTAGTTATGATTTAAAAGGGGGTTAACAAGGTTATTAAATCACTTTAATGACGTTTAAACCAAGATTCAACTATTTAAATCATCAGATATTTAAATACGAAGTGTCCGAAATTTGAAGTCGTTATAGGATGATTGGTCATTTTACCTTGGAGACACGACTCACACATGTCAAATGATTTAGAATCAATTGACAAAAGAAAACCTTCGATTTTCAATTTGTGTAGTATTTTCTCACTAATACGACTAGCCTACAATGCCAAAGATAACTATCATTTATATTGTTAGAAGAATTATTCACAAAACACACATAATTAGTATTAATCACATAAATATCATATTCACGAGTATCATTGCAGACTTTATTTCCATCCAAATTAACATTATTTTATATCTGGTCTTAAACAATATAGAAACAGAAATAATCCCACAAATAAAGTACTCTTTTACAAAATAGGAATTATTTAATACTAATACTAATCCACTATGCAAATTCAAATGATATCCCCCTATCGCCATTCCATATATCATCGATCCATTAGTAACTTGGAGCCTCGTCTCTCCTCTTGTCACACGGTGTCAGTTCATAAGCCCTTGTAATGAATTACATATATAAGTAGCAGATCCAGTATCCAAGAACCAAGACATATTATTGATTACAAAACAATTTTGAATCGTAAATGTACCTTATGGAGCAACAGAACCATTCTGCTTTTGTTCCATAACAATCTTCAAATAGTCAGGATAATTCCTTTTCCAATGACCTTTCTTGTGGAAGTGGTGACATTCACCCTTGTCATTAGTCTTCTCACTTTTCTCGTTCTTATAACCTTCTCTTTTCCTCTTCTTCGAACTCTTCAAAGATGATGCACTACCCTTTACCGCAAGTACGGTCCCTAAATTGTGACTCGACTAATCTCAACATATTGAGGAGCTCCATGAGATTCACATCTAGTTGGTTCATGTTTTAATTCAGTATGAACAGTTCATATCAAGGAGTAAGAGAACCAAGAATCAAATCTACTTGTAATTCGTTGCTTATTTTTACATCTAATTGCGAAAGCCAATCAATATAACACTTCATCATTATCACGTAATCATCCACTTTTATCCCTTGGACATCTGGGTGTCAAATAGCTTCTTCGTAAGCTCGTATCTTGCAGAATGTGACTGTTAACCAAAAAGAGGCTTGAGACTATCAAATACCTCACGGAGAGATATATTTTCGTGCTTCCTCTACAACGACTTGTTTAATGTAAATAGCATGAAAACTTGAGCGATCTCTAGCTCTGACACCCATTTTTCATAAGCAAGTCGTAGTTCGATGTCTGCATCACCGACTGGTTGTCCTTTTGGTTCGCATGTAATATCAGTCCAAAGACGTTCGTAAGTCAATGCTATTCTAATTGCTCTTAGCCAATCGATGTTGTAAGGTACGATAAGCTTTTAAGTTTCAGAAAGCAATGTTGGAGTTGTTATTTTATACAAGTTTAAGTGGTAGATTATTAAGACAAATCATAGTAGATTTTCTTATAATATTAGTAAAGTTAAACTATATGTTTCATTTTACTAATAAGCTCCCACTGGTCTTTTATGTTTCGTCAAACCTTGAGTGAAAACATTGAAGTCTTTGGACTTCACTAGTAGGTGTTAGGACTCGTATGTCTTTGGATTCTAACCTTAAGGAAAGCTCAACAAATCATACTCCCACATATAATGGATAACTCCTTATCGGTTGTATCATATACAACTCCAAATCCATGTTACTTTGTTCTAATCCCGCTTTACCTTGAGGAAAGCTTAGCAAATAAAGTTAGATTATTCACTCAAACCTACCATTTCACGGCGGTCTAAGTATAATGCATATACCTTAAGGAAAGCTCAAAAAATATGTGCAGTTATCTTACCTCGTCTATTCAATATATTAATAATACTAGACATAACATCCTTGCTTAAGGAAAGCTTAATAACTTAAGAGTATGCAAGTAATCTATTAATATATAAATGGTAGAGGACAATATTATATTGAAGATTCATAATCTTCAGTATATTACATTGAGTGACATCAAGTTATGGAATAATGTAACGTTATGAATTATTCTCATGATTTAAGTATCAAACACATCAAAAATCACAGTATACATACATTTGCATATATATATTTATTCTTTAAGTCTATTTGGGTTTCTTTAACGTTCTTCATTTAATTTATACGTTCATATTATAAAAGTTTTATTATTATATAACTTTTATATTTTATATTACCTACATAATAATCTTATATATAACTTTTGATTCAGTGCAATCTGAAGAAGTCTTAGGTCACGAGCGATCTAACGAACTGTTAAGTCGCGTGCGACCTAACGGGGTGAAGAATAATGAGATAAAACTGTGGGATAGGTCGCTGGAACGACCTAGCGAGCTAAATCAGAGGGATAGGCCGCTGGAATGACCTAGCGAGTTAAGCATTCCAGAACTCATTACTTTGGATTGCTCCGACCTTTTCGAGCTACGACCTAAGATAGGTCGCTCAACGACACAACCTTGCGAGCTATGACCTAAGTTAGGTCGTGGGAATGAATTACGACCTGTGTTAGGTCGCGGAGAAGAGTTACAACCTGTGTTAGGTCGCGGAAGCGAGTTACGACCTATGTTAGGTCGCTGATGTGTATGCCGCAAGATTTCCTGAAGACATGTTCTTAGGTCGCTCAAGAATAGGTCGTAAGACCTTAAGTCGCTGGAGGAGGTTAGGTCGCTGTTGCCGTGTATGTTAGGTCGTTATGTGTAATTGTTGAGTCGCTATTGTGTTGTAAATACTATAAGTCCTAAGTCGCTACTTGTTTTTAGGTCGTGATGGCTTTGTGATGTATGTTGTTGTGTTTTTAGGTCGCGTGTGTTGTAACATATCTGTTAGGTCGTTAACGACCTATACTAGGTCGTAAGTCGTAAGTCGTGGAAGTGTGTTAGGTCGTTCACGACCTATGTGTTGTCTAGATTTGAGTTATGTGAGTTGTAAGCCTATAAATAGGCGGGTGGTATCATTTGTAACTCTTGATTGATTTTGAATAAAACTTTGTTTGTGTGCTTTGTGCCACTTCTCAAATTGGTAGTTGAGTGTGATCTCCTATCTCCACCTTCGGCATTCGAGTGCGCTCGAATCAATGATTGTTGAAGCCGATTCACGGAATCTAGTGCGCTAGATCAACGTACGAAGAATCGTAGATCTTCCTTCACGACATCGTGCGCGATCAACGTGACGAAGATAGCTTGAATCCGACATCTTTGGATCAACGGATTTGGGCCTTTGGTATCTTTCAATCCACCGATTGCTACTTTCACCGTTACATCCATTTTCAGTTATCCACTGCTGCATCATTTGGTATCAGAGCTAGACTTAGCCAATCATAGCTAAGCCGAGTCTTGGAGCCAATTCTTATTGAAGAGTTCAAGCCGAGCCAATTGAGTTTAGGCCGAGCTAGTTGAAGGGCGTGAAGTGTTTGAGCCGTGCATAGTTTGTTCATTTCTAAATCAAGGCCGAGAGTTGAAGTTTTATAATGCCACCGAGAATGGCTAATCGCCATCAGAATGTTGAAGCGTTGTATAAAAGAGAAGAAGCCGAGCAAATGGAACAATGCATCAATGAAATTTTGATGAAGGCATTGGGAAGTTAGAGAAACTGATGAATGACATGAATCAAGGACAAAGGAGAAGGTCGCCAATCTCGAACCATGGAGGAAACAGAGTTTCGCCATCGATTACGGAAGCGAGGAGGGTGTCGCCACAATCTTACCGAGAAAGAAGAGAATCTTCAGTTTCATTGAGAAGAGAACATCATGAGTATAAAGATGAAGAGAGAAGAACTCCACGTGAGTTTGAACATGAACCATACCGTGATGATGAAAGACAAAGTAGAAGAGATATGCGTGATCATAGAGATGTGGGTGGTCGAGATCGTTATCGAAGTACATCTGTTTTTGATGAAGATGGTGGTAGATGTAGTGTTCATTCTCGAGATCGAGACCAAGTACAAAATGCATATCGGGATGTTGAAGATGATCGCCGATGGGAGTCAGGGATGAAAACTAAAATTCCAGAATTCAAGGGTGGAATGGTAGCGGAGGAATTTTTGGATTGGTTGTCTAATGTGGAAGAAATTTTTGACTTCAAAGAAGTACCCGAGCATCGCAGAGTGAAGTTGGTTGCTACACGATTGAAAGGAAGAGCTATAGCATGGTGGCAGCAAACTAAATTAACACGGGAGAGAATGGGGAAGTCAAAGATTGAGTCATGGGAAAAGATGAAGAAATTGATGAAAGCTACTTTCTTACCTTACAATTATCAATCTCTTATGTATCAACGATTGCAGAATCTAAGACAGGAAACAAAGTCAGTGAATGATTATGCAGATGAATTTTATCAATTGATTGCGAGGAATGATATCATGGAGACGGAGGAACAGTTGACCGCTAGATTTGTTGGAGGGTTGAGAATGCAGATTCAAGATAGGGTGAATATGTTTGATCCCAAAACTGTTGCTGAAGCACATCAAAAAGCTCTAGCTTGGGAGAAGCAAGGTAGGAGAGGTGGTGGTGTGTTTACAAATTCCAACAATCAAATGAAAGGGGCTAGTAGCAATGCGAATGTTTCTAAGGCTGTTGCAAAACCGGTTGTTAGTGAAGTTGCTAAGACCAAGGTCAGTAGTGGTATCAAATGCCTCAATTGTCAGGAGATTGGTCACAAAAGCAATGAATGTACGAAGCCTAAGAAGCGAGCGATGATTGCTGAGGCAGAGGAAGATGAAGTAGAAGCAGAATGTTCTAATTCACCACATTCTGAGGAGGAAGAAAATGTGTCGGGAGATGAAGGGTGTTAACACTAAAAAGTGAACGCTAACACCCCGGTGTGTGTAGTAATGTTGTGAAAGCACCACCCGTGATACGGGAACAAGAAATAAGCAGTAAAATAGCAGAAAATAGTAAGAGACAACGGTTTTATAATGGTTCGGCCTAAGATCAAGCCTACCGCCACTTTGAATTTCTTTATTGCTGATTTTGGTTACAAGTTGATACAATGCACTTCAATATATAATACACTTCGATCACAAAACACTCTAGACTAGTAGCTCAAGCTTCGATGATAAGATTTGTTGAATCCATATTGGATATGCAAGATCTTTCTCAAAGCTCGTTGTAGTTTCTTGAATGCTTGGAGTACTTCAAGTGTTGGACGAGATAAGAATTCTGCAGAGTAACGGCGCTTCAAAGAATGATCCAAAAGTCCTTTCATTGTTGGAGTTAGGGGGGTATTTATAGGGTTGATTCTAGGCGGAATTTGTTTACACAAGTGCTAGGTCGTCAACGACCTAAGGTAAGCGGTTAGGTCATAAGTCGACGACGACATAAGGGATCACTTGCATTAGTTGTTCTTGAACTTGACTTGAAAGAGCTATTAGATCGTAAGTCGGCAACGACCTAGGGGATGCAACTTGGGTCATCTCGATTGCATTTGGTTTCTTCTGAACGAGTTAATAGGTCGCGTGCGACCTAGTATAAGTCGTAGGTCGGCAACGACCTAGGAGATGCGGCATGGAACATAACTTCACTTTGCTTTAGCTTGTTAAGTCGTTCATCCACTTAGGTCGTTAGCTCCTTAGGTCGGTAGGTCATAAATCCTTTTATCTCCTTAGGTCGTTAACCCACTTAAGTCGTAACATTCCCTTAAGTCGTAGGTCGCCCAGATCTGAAGTCGTTAACTCACTGAAGACATTAAGCCGCTTCATTTCTTAAGTCGTTAACTTCTTAACCCGGTAGGTCGTAAGTTCCCATAGGTCGTTAGGTCGTAACTTCCCATAGGTCGTTAGTTTCTTAGGTCGTGGCAGCTCTTAGGTCGGCAGCTCTTAGGTCGGCAGCTCTTAGGTCGGCAGCTCTTAGGTCGGCAGCTCTTAGGTCGGCAGCTCTTTAAGTCGCGAATCAAAAGAGGGTTAACATTTGCCCCTCGAAGTATACGCCTAGGTCGTAGGTCATGTGCTTCGATTTCCTTAGTTCGCTCTTTGATGAGTTTGTTAGGTCGTGAGCGACTTAAGTTAAGTCGTAGGTCGTATGTGTCGATTCGCCTTTCACTACCACAGTGTATAAATAGCTTAGGTCGTTCTCTCTTTTCCTTTACCTGCTCTATCATTCCGTCTGCCATTAACAAGTTTTCGAGCTTTCGAAGATGAATTCCAGATTACTCCACCGTTAAT
The DNA here is from genome assembly GCA_030737815.1 of Allium fistulosum. Taxonomy (NCBI): domain Eukaryota; kingdom Viridiplantae; phylum Streptophyta; class Magnoliopsida; order Asparagales; family Amaryllidaceae; genus Allium; species Allium fistulosum. The sequence continues at coordinate 410,987,582 of CM060907.1, read as the reverse complement.
CATCTCCATCATCATATTTCGTAAGTGTATCCATCCAATATTCAATCATGACCATCATCGAATCACGAGTCCCTTATTTGTCGCCCCTAATCCAAGGTTGTATACTATGCTCCACCATGAATTGTGTCACAACCGATCCTTAACTTCCTCTAGCTGCTATGTCATTGTGATTTTATCGAAAATACTGCAGCATACTGATTTCATGATGGACTTGGGATGATTTGGTGATGTTGTGGGATGTGATTAGAGAATGTGGCCTAGGTTTTTTTTATAGGGGATAGTTCGAGTTTATTGGGTTTATGGATCTCGAATTGGTGAGTTACTGAACTCCTCAATGGAGAGGGATGAGATTGGTGAAGGGAAGTGAGGCTTTGGTTCGAACATGAAATAACTTGAGGTTCCTTCGGAGACGACCTAAAACATTCACGATCTAACAGCTTGTCCGGTTCAGAAGTTCTTGCGACTTAACTGATTTGAACGACCCAACTTTCTCTGCGACCTAATTAGCTTGCGGCATAGGCCTTAGCTCGTGGCCGAGTTAGGACTTAGGAAAATTTGTGCCGTTCTGTCTTGAGACCTTTATATGCATTACGACCTGGGGTCAATGAGTTAACTTTAACTCATTGCATATCCTTTAAGTCGTGGACGACTTAACTTGCACATTGTGACCTGAGGAATTTCCGACCTAGGATTTGAACAATTTAATCGACCTAATTTCAGCAACATAGGCTCTAGGCCGCAGCCGAGTTAGAACTTGACATATTTGTATTGCCTTGAACTTTGAATTGTCTGAACTTCTTTACAGATTATCTCTAATGCTAATTGCCTGTTAAACGTAACATTTACAGAAAATTGGGATGAATATACTGCCACTGACTGCCCACATCAAATGACAGATTAGTCGATAAAGAATAATCAACTTAAATGAAATGTGTGAATGAAATGCTGTAAACTAACCGATTCAAGTGAAGTATTAAAGCAAAACTATAGTGGTTAACTGAAGCTGATTTGTTTGCATTAACACTGCACTTGAGTTTTAAATTAACAAGTTCGTAAATCTCGTAATCGACCAATTGTCAACTAGCTTAATTTCAGTCATTTTTGCTTGTTATTTTTATTAGTTCTGCACAACACTTCACACTTTTTAGGAAACGTGCACCTTCATATTTGAACATCCAGTTGATTGTGTAGAATGACTTCTCAACAAGAAGAAGTAACAGTTCAAGCTGGAGAGGCTATTCCTGTTCCTGCTCCATTAGTTAATCCTCCAGAAAGAATTTCGACTACTTTAACATACAAAGTCTTCCGCCAACTGTGCACTCAGTTCGGGATTGCCGAAGCTGATGCCATACTGCCTGAGAAAAACGACACCGCTGACATACCTCCCCACGGTTTTGTTGCCGTTAATCGCCAAATGTGCATGAACGAAGCCATTCCTCCTTTTAACGATTTCCTTCAGCAGCTTCTTCTTCGACTGTCTATTTCTCCCTTTCAGTTGCATCCCAATGGCTACGCCATCCTGATGGGACTATGTATGCTATTTAGGAGGACGCTGGATCGTCTTCCAAGCTTCGATGAGATTTGTTACTTAAGCTCTTTTGCCAGAAATAAAGATCATCCTTCCATTACTGTCGTGCGAAGCGCTAGAAACTGCAAACTGATCATTGGCCTTTCGGATAGTGTTCACGGATTTCTAAGTCAATTCTTCTTCGTCCACTGTCCTCCGGGATTCTACGCTATCTGGAGAGTAGGAAGTAAGATCATTTATCTTCGTTTCTTATATTTTTGAACTTTTCGAAACCCGAGTTGTCAAGTGTTAACTTCGCTTTTCATTTTTCAACGCTTCCTCCTCCTTCTAGGGATCCTGGTCACAAACCTACTTTTGAGAGGCTCATGGCCGTGCCAGTTGAGGAGAGGAGCATCCAATTTCTGTTGAAAGACGAGTTCTTACATCAATTCGGACTTCTACATTCTTCCCGTTCTATTCAGCCTCATGAAGTCCCTGATTCTCCAGCAAAGACATCAGATGCCCCTGCTCCTACTGAAGAATTTACACCGAAAGAACCTACCATTGAGACCTCACTGGTGAAGTGTTCTACTTCTATTGACATTGCGGGTTCGTCAAGCAAGCTAACACTTTCCCCAGTCATCGAAGAAGAGGAGCCTTCTCAGCATTCCGGGAAGGCAGCTGATGTGGGAATCGAAAGGGAAAGTGCCACCGGGCACAATGGCGATGATATTTTTGAAGGGTTGAGTGATTTGATGATAACCTCACAGGAGCTATTCAAAGATGACACTTCAAAAGCTATTTCTCCTGTTGTCGAGGCGACCTCCACATTACAACAAGTTTCGACACCGTCTACACAAGTCGTCACTATTTCCACACCAAATAGTGGTTTGTAGTTTGACGCGCGTAGCTTGCACATCACACACTTAGGATTTTTGGCACTTATACGCACTTAGCTTCTTCACTTCGAAATTTTTTAAGATTTGTCTCTTTTTCATTTTCAGATTCTCCAATGGGGCGAAGTGGCTCGTATTTCGATAAATTCCAGCGCCACGGAAGCCGTGACACTTATGATTTTAGGCGTTATCTTTCTGCTCATAGAGAAACCGATGAAGAGAGAGCTGCTAGAAAAGCTCGTGAGAGGCGGGACTACGAGGAGAAGCAGAGGAGAAGGGATGATCGACACGACTCTTCTCACAGAAGCGATGATTCTTATAAGAGGAAATCCCATGATGATAAGGGGAAGGGCCACATCACTGGAGATCCAAGCAAGCAGGTCGAGCTTGGTGACGCGCCTGCTATTTGTGAAAAGTCTGATGCTCCTACTTCTGCAGAAATTCCATCTGATTCTCCAGCTCTCAAGAAGTCTGACAACCAAACAATTATCAACGGGCCTCGGTATCAAGTCGGGGATGGTCCTCCTACACTTCAAAGACGATTCCCAAATTGGTGCTTAAAAGGGGTGCGTTTCGACTTGGACTTGGTACCGATCGATAAGCAAGCTATGTTAAGAAATGTTGACGCTGTCAAACTTTATATTGATAGGATGTCTGGCTGGCAGAAACTTGTTGACGAGCTTCAAAGAGTTAATCATATGAATCTTGAAGCCATGTTGACTATGGAAAATGATCATTCGGAGTGGAAGAAAATTCTTAAGCAACACGATGCAGAAATGCAGAGTATTGCTGACGATAACGAGAGACTCGGGGCTAAAGTCAAGAAACTTGAAGAAGATCTCGCCTCTTCTTCCGCTTCGCACTCTCAAAAAGAAGAAGTCTTTCAAAAGCAAGTGCGAGATGCACATGCTGCTCAAAGAGATGCTGAGTTGAAACTTGAGGCAAAGAAGCATGTTATCGAAAAATATCGCGATGATACCGTTCAACTGCGGGAAAAAGTTAGCTCGCAAGATTTGGAAATTGCAAGGCTGCAAGCTCAGTTATTAAAAACTGAAAAAGAGCGCGATAAGGCAGTTGCCGGCCAAGCTACAGCCATGGCGGAAAAAGAAGCGGCTGAGCAGTCGCACGAGGTGACGAAGGCCAAAGTCAGCTCTACTTTATTCGACTTTTATATCCATAGCGTTTTGGGGCGCGAAAGCCTCTCGTTTTTGGGGCCGAAATATGAAGTCACCTTGGCTGAAGTATGGGAGGCGATAATCGATATGCTTGGTGGTGCTGGTTATGCCGAAACAGATCTTGAAGCAACTTATTTAGATGAAGATGCCCGTGCTGCACTTGTTAAGGGAAAGGAGCAACTTGCCCAAGCGCGAGCCGAAGCGACGGGAGAGAAGCATTCCGAAAAAGAAGTACTTCCTACTGCCCTGGTTCGTACTTCGGTTTCAGCTGATGTCGATATTATTGGCTCCAGTTCACACTCTTCGCCTCCCGCTAAAGTCGACAAAGAAATTGTGACCACTCCCACCGAGGAAGAGGCTTTGGACGATATTGAGGCTCAGAAATTCGAGATTGATCTTGCAAAGCCGACTTCTCAAGGTAACTCCAAGCCTGATCTAGCTCAAGTAGACTACTTGTTTGCTTCAACCGAGTTTGATGAATTTCTTGATTGTTACTTAAGTCTCGATGAACCAACATTTTCTCTTTTTTCGGAGAATACTGATTTTAACTTCTTTTCTTCTGTAGTGGAGGCACCGAGCGCTGTACACGCTTCTCCTCTTCCAGCTGTTCCTCCTCCGACCCTTCAAGACACTCATGCTTCTCAACCGGGTTCGCAGGAAGAGCAAATAGAAGCCCTTCGGGGCTTGGAGGATCCACCTGCTTCACAAGAGCAGAAGTCGGAAGATCTTGAGGACAGTGAGAAGACTCCGGAGTAGTCTCTTGCTGATAACACGAAACTTTCTATGCTTCTTACTACTTCGGGAAGTGAGTCTTCTTCGAAGAGGAAAGGGAAGCGCGCTATGAGGAAGAAGAAGAAAAGCATTTCAGTTGGAGAAGATAAAGCAGAAGAAGATCCAGCTACACCTTCTTCTCCTTCTTCTCCGACCCGTCCACACCGAATTCCGAAACTAGTCATCAAACCGGGCAGGGGTACTAAAGGTGGCAGGAAGAAGGAGTGATAAGCTGGACTCTACTTTCCTTATTTTGCTTTCTGTTTGTGTCGACCGGAGATTGTGCGGGTACCGGTCCCTGCTTTTTTGAGATCTGCATATGTAAAGAATTTTCACAGTATTGAATAAAATAATTCTTTTACTTGTACGAATTCTTGTGTATGTAAGAATGCATCTATTTCTCATTTTAGTGTAGAATAAGCGATTCTTTTTACTTGTACAAACTTTTTGTCTGTGTTTGAGAATGCATTTATTCCACATCCTTTCTGCGTGATATTGTAATGAGCTTGTGATATGTCGATTGAATACTACTTTTATTGATGTAGTTGTATTGTATGATATTGCCCCTATACCACAAGTGCATTGCAATATCTTCTTGCTTTGACGAGACTTGTATTCAATTTCTAGGGAAGAATTTTTCAAGATGAACAAGTAGATCTTCCTTGAGAGTTGAAGTGTGCCTCTGAGGAGGGCTTTCTTTCTTCTTTTATATTTGTTGTGTTCGCTTGAAATTACTTTCTCGCAGTTGAATGGAACCACGGAGCGGGCGCAAGTTACTTGATTGGATGTTCGTTTGTACAAGCAATCGCAGCCAATTAACAAGGGCCCTGCGCCTTCATGTTGTGAAGGTGCTTTTCCGGTGGTTCTGTCAACTTTGTTGTTTGAGAAGAGTATTTCATTCTAGGACGTGCCTCCGAAGAGGTCTTATGCCTCCGGAGTGGTCTTGTGCCTCTGGAGAGGTCTTGTGTGCCTTGGGGAAGGTCTTCTGCCTCCGAAGAGGGCAGTGTGTGCCTTTGGGGAAGGCTTGTTCCTCGTAAGAGGGCTTGTGGTGCCTCGGGAGAGGTCTTATGCCTCCGGAGAGGACTTGTGCCTCCGAAGAGGTCTTGTGCCTCCGGAGAGGTCTTTATTTGATTGCCTGGAAGTTACTTTCTCATAGTTAAATGGATCCACAGGGCGGGCGCAAGTTATTTGATTGGATGTTCGTTCGCACAAACGATCGCAATTAGTTAACAAAGGCCTTGTGCCTCAGTGGTTCCACCAACCTTTTTGTTGATAAGAGCGCTTCCATTTATTGGAGTGCCTCCGAAGAGGGCTTGTGCCTCCGTGGAGGTCTTTATCCTCCGAAGAGTTGCGCCTCCGAAGAGGTCTTGTGCCTCCGAAGAGGGCTTTTTTTGATTAGCTCGCCCATGTCTCTTTGTTGTTTGCTCATTACTGGTCCCCGGTTACTGTCTCTGATCCCGTGTTCCTTTCTTTCGCGAGTAGTATGCTCCATCCGAAGATGTGTACTTCACTGTTAAGTGATTCCACGGGGCAGGCGCGAGCTATCTAATCAGATGCCTGTTTGTACAAACGATCGTAATTAGTTAACAAGTGTCCGGTTCCTTTTCCTTGGAAAAGTTCCCCTTTGACAGAACCATCATTTTTTTGCGTGAAGTTCATCTTTTGTTGGATTTAAGTCTGGAACCTTTTGTGGCTTGAAATTCGTTTATCGAGTGACTTATGGGGTTCACTTAGCCTTGTGATGGGTAAGCTTCGTTTTAATGTCCTGCAGTATTAAATCGACATTTTAGCAATACATTTAGAGTATTTACTCATCGAAATGAAACAGGCATTTTATAATAATAAAGAACACAGAATTTATAGTGGTTCGGCCAAGAATTGGGCCTACATCCACTTTATATCTCTTTTATTGATCATCACTGATTTTACAATGGTTTACAATACAATTGATACATCCATAATCATTTGACAATTTCAAGCAAAGCTTTCTTAAGTAAAATATGGACGCAAATGATTGCTGTTCCAGGCACTCGGGATTGGACCTCCTTCGACAGTTGTGAGTTTGAAGGTGCCATCAAGAAGTTTATTGCTTATGATATATGGTCCTTCCCAATTTGGTCCAAATACTCCAATTGCTGTCATGATCCTCTTCAAGACTAAGTCCCCGATTTCAAAGCTTCGTTGATGGACTTTAGAATTGAAGTGCCTTGCTATTCTTTGTTGACGGGCCGCAACTCTGAGCTTAGCTTCTTCCCTTCTTTCCTCAAGAAAGTCTAGTGCTTCGAGTTGCAATTTTTCATTTTCAGCCTGGTTGAAATGAATTCTCCTGTGTGAAGGGACTTCTAGTTCTACTGGAACCATCGCTTCTGATCCGTATGCCAATGAGAATGGAGTGTGCCCGGTCGTAGTTTTATGAGTTGTTCTGTATGCCTATAGTGCCAGTGGTAGTTTATCAACCCATCCACCCTTCGCTTTTTCAAGCTGCTTTTTGATGGTTGATTTGATAATTTTGTTCACTGCTTCCACTTGCCCGTTTGCTTGCGGGTGGGCCACTGCTGAGAAACTTTTTCGGATTTTGAATCGCTTGCAAAAGTCTTGGAATTCTTCACTTTCGAACTGAGTACCGTTGTTTGTGATTACCTTCTGCGGCACACCATACCTGCAAATGATATTTTTAGTCACAAAATTTATCATCTTTTTAGAGGTAATAGTGGCCAAAGGTTCTGCTTCAGCCCATTTAGTGAAATAATCAACAACAACAATAGCATATTTGATTCCCGACTTAGCAATTGGTAAAGGTCCGATTAGATCTATTCCCCAAATGGCGAATGGCCACGGACTGACCATCTGTGTTAGTTCGGTGGAAGGTGCCCTTGGAATTTTTGCAAATCTCTGGCACTTGTCGCATTTTCGGGAGTAGATAGCAGCATCTCGATTAATATCTGGCCAAAAATACCTATACTGGAGAACTTTCTTGGCTAGAGTTTGACCACCTGAATAATCCCCACATTCTCCTCTGTGCACCTCTGCCAAAATTGTCTTGGCTTCTTCCTTAGTTACACATCGGAGTAATGGCATTGAGAATCCTCGCCTGTATAACCGGCCGTCTTGAATTACATATCTCGATGCTTTTCTTAACAGCTTTCGGCGTTCTTTAGAATTTTCCGGTAGGGAGCCGTTGATTAGATACTCTTTGATCGGGGTCATCCATGACTCTTGTTCTTGAGATACAGCCAAGATCCAGTCGATATCCATTTCATCAGTGCTTGGAGTTGACAAAACCTCCATAGGAACTAATCCCAACAACTGGGCTTCTCCGGAACTTGAATACTTTGCAAGAGAATCCATCTTCATATTTTCCTCTCAAGGTATGTGGCTTATTGAATAGTGATCGAAATCATTGAGAAGTTCAGAAGCCTTTGACAAATAAGCAGGCAGATTCCCTCCTTTAGATTGAAACTCCCTCTTGACTTGACATACAATAAGCCGAGAATCACTGAAGATCTGCAATATTTTGATATTCAATTCCTTTGCATTCTTTAATCCAGCAATTAGAGCTTCATATTCTGCTTCATTATTCGTAGAAGGAAATTCCAATCTTAATGCGTAACATAACGATCGCCCTTCGGGGGTTTCAAGCACAACCCCAGCTCCGGAGCAGTAATCATTTCTTGAGCCATCAACATATAACTTCCATTTGGTTGGGATGTCAACTGTAATCTCTTCCTCACTGTCACCCTTGTTTGTGTACTCTGCGATGAAATCTGCTAAAGCTTGTCCGTTGATTGCTCTTCGGGGATGATAAGTGATATCATATTGGCTAAGTTCAATATTCCATTTTAGAAGACGGCCCGAAGTTTCCGGGCAAAATAGGACTTGCTTTAGGGGTTGATCAGTGAGAACTTTGATGGGATGAGCTTGAAAATACGACCTCAACTTTCTGGAAGCAATCAGTAAACAGTAGGCGAGCTTTTCTAGCTTTGAATAATTCATTTCTGCCCCAGTGAATCTTTTGCTGATATAGTAGACCGGGCGCTGAACTTTTGCATCCTCCCGCACCAGTGCTGCACTCAGGGCATGAGATGAAACTGCCAAGTATATGAAAAGGTCTTCGCCGTTGTTGGGCTTGGAAAGTATTGGAGGCGCTTCCATGTGACGGATTAGTTCATCGAAAGCTTTCTGGCATTCAGGTGTCCATTTGAAGTTTTTCTTTCCTTTCTTTAAAGCGTCAAAGAAGGGTACGCATTTATCAGTGGCTTTGGAAATGAACCGACTTAAAGCAGCAACTTTCCCATTGAGGCTCTGCAGTTCCTTCTTTGTCCTAGGGGCTTTGACTTTTCTCAGAGCAGTAATTTGAGCAGGATTAGCTTCAATGCCCCTAGCGCTTACAATAAATACCAAGAATTTCCCGGACTCTACTCCAAATGAACATTTCAAAGGGTTGAGCTTCATTCCATATTTTCGGAGAATCATGAACATTTCTGCTAAGTGATCCATATGGTCAACTGCTTTCTTTGATTTCACTAACATATCATCGACATAGACTTCCATAGTTTTCCCAAGCTGTGATTTGAACATAGCATTAACAAGCCTTTGATATGTTGCCCCTGCATTCTTCAGTCCAAAGGGCATGACTTTGTAGTAGTAAAGACCAACATCTGTGACGAAGCTCGTATCCTCCTGATCCGACTCATGCATCATAATCTGGTTATACCCGGAATAAGCATCCATAAAAGACAACAATTCGTGCCCGGCTGTTCCATCTACCAGATGATCAATCCTTGGCAACGAGAAGCAGTCTTTGGGACAAGCTTTGTTTAAATCTGAGAAATCGATGCATACTCTCCACTTTCCATTTTCTTTTTTAACCAGTACCGGATTTGAAACCCAATTTGGATAAGTGGACTCTTTGATGAAACCATTCTCCATGAGCCGATATACTTCTTCCTTTAGCGCTGCTGACCTTTCTGGACCCTGGGTTCTCCTTTTCTGTTTTACAGGTGTGAATTTCGGATCAATATTCAGAGTATGTACAGCAATTTCTGGAGATATTCCACACATATCGGCGTGACTCCAAGCGAATACGTCCAGATTTGCTTTCAAAAATGATATTAGCATATTTTGGACTGCTACACTGAGTTGCGAACCCACATTTAGCACTTTGTTTGGGTCTTTGAGATCAACAGGTACTGGTACCGTTACTTCCATCAGCACCACTCTATTTTCCCCTGCACTGGCCCTTCTGGGGTCCATTTCTCTCCTTGCACCACTATGGTTGCTGGTGCAGGGGCCACCCTGTACTTGCTACAGGGTTGGGCTTTTGATGCGGAGCGGAGCTACCACATCTTTTCCCATCTCTCTCTTCCTTGCCTTTCGAAGCTCTATAAGATAACATTCCCGCCCAGCATTTTGATCTCCTTTAATAACACCAACACCATTATCTATAGGAAATTTCATAGTTAGGCAGTACGGGGCGAGAATGGCTTTGAACGCAGCTAAAGTTGGACGGCCCAGGAAGGCATTGTAGGCAGAAAACCCATCGACAATTACAAAAGTCCGTTTCTGAACTACTTTTTTCTATCCCTCTCCAAGTTCGACAAACAAGTCAACAGTTCCAATCGGCTGCTGCGGTTCCCAAGTAAAACCAACAATCTTCTGCGATGAAGCCAGAACGTCAGCCATTGGGATCTTCATTTGATCGAATGTCTTCTTGAAGAGTATATTGTAGGAAGCACCGCAATCAATAAGCACTCATCTTACAATAGCTGGCCCAATTCCTACAGAAATGACTAAGGGATCTATGGTTGGAGCTTCAATACCCATAGAATCCCTGGCTTTGAACACAACATCATCATTAGAAGTTTTCTGCTGTTTCAGGGGTACAACGTCTTCTAAAACAAAAACATCTTCTTCCGCTGGGGTATATTTCAAAGCACGAGCATATCGTTCCATCTCACCCCAGCTTCTGCCCGCTGGGTGTGGGCCTCCTGTAATCACATTGATAACAGGTCTTTCAGATTCGTGTGCGGTAGTGCCCTTACCCGAGCCAGATAGATGAGTAGGGAGTTGCTGCCCCTGAGTAGACGAAGTTGGGTCATTCCTGTTCTTCTTAACATACTGTTGCAGCTTGTTTTCCCTTAACAATTATTCAATAAAGCTCTTCAAATGACGAGATTCATTGGTATCATGACCGGGTTGGTTATGAAATCGGCAGAATTTTCCATTTCGCATAGCACTCTTTCCAGGCTTTATCTCAGCTAGTTTAGGATACTCCACATCATCTTTGGTGGCAAAGAAGATATTCTCCGGAGTGTCGCTTAACGGAGTGAAATCTGAGGGTTTGAAGAAGCGAGGTTTCTTTATATCCTTTTGTTTCTTCCCATCATTATTCTCCCTTTTCTGACCTCCGAAATCTTTCTTAGTTGAAGTAGCAATGTTATTCTCTACTCTTGTCGTAACCACTTTCATTGGTGCTGGAAGATTTTCCAGGCGTATGAACTCATCTGCTTTCTTATAGAATTTCTCGAGTGAATTCGGTTCCTTCATTTTCAGCCATTTCCCAAATTCACTTGACTTATCGACGGCACGCATCAAAAAAGTCAAAACCATTCGTGGCTCTACGTTGTCAACTTCAGCCAGAGCTATATTGAAGCGATTCAGGAAGGATTTAATTGACTCTCCCGGATTCTGTTCAAGACTAGACAATGAAATTATGTCTTTTGCCTTTGAAGCGTATAGTCTGAATTGCTCTTTAAACTTCCGGGTTAAGTCGGAGAACTAGTCTATAGATCGAACGGGAAGCTTGGTAAACCAAAGAAGTGCCACTCCTTCCAAGTATACCGGGAAATACCGGCACTTAATCTCATCAGTCGCTCTGGCGCCGGTCATGTGCCAGTCATATTTGTACAAGAATTGATTCGGGTCACTTGTCCCCCGATAAGCAGGAATGGTAGGGGGAACAAATTTTCTGGGAAACTCAGCTTTTAGAATCCTCTCAGTAAACGGAGTCTTACTCGGAGCAAATCCCCATTCGCTCTCGTCTTCACTTCTCTGCATGCTTTCTTTCATTATTTGCCGAATCATGCCGGAGAGATATTCCTCATTGTTTAATGACTTTGCGGAGTAGACTTCGGCCATTTTCTTGGAAGTTTGTCCGGGCAGATGTTCACGGAAAACTGGCGATGGTCTGGATCCTTCAGCTTGGAGAGGTGCCCCTTCAGCGGCACCTGATCCCCCTTGAGGAATATTTCTTCCTTCGGAGTTGTGAAGAGCATCAGCAATGTTTTCTTCATTATTTACTGGCCTTTGACTAGCCCCGAGCAAAGCATTTAACTTCTCCATCATTAGAGTATTCTGAGTTTCAATTTGCTGATACAGCCCGGACACTGCGGCATCTAACTCTTCTCGCGTCACCCCAACGCTTGGAGCTGCCTGACTTGGAGAAGGAGAAGTGGCAGTATTATCGTGAGCATCTTCAGATCTGATAGACTTGCGTTTTCTTCCAGGAGCCATTATATCCAGCAGACTTCTGGTCTTGAAAGAAACTTTTTCAACGAACTTTTGTGAAGCAATGGTGAATGTATTCCTAAGTTGGCTTCTCAGTGAAAGCACCAAAATGTTAACGCTAAAAAGTGAACGCTAACACCTCGGTGTATGTAGTAATGTTGTGAAAGAACCACCCGTGATACGGGAACAAGAAATTAGCAGTAAAATAGCAGAAAACAGTAAGAGACAGCGGTTTTATAGTGGTTCAACCTAAGATCAAGCCTACGTCCACTTTGAATTTATTTATTGCTGATTTTGGTTACAAGTTGATACAATGCACTTCAATATACGATACACTTCGATCACAAAACACTCTAGACTAGTAGCTCAAGCTTTGATGATAAGATTTGTTGAATCCATGTTGGATATGCAAGATCTTTCTCAAAGCTCGTTGTAGTGTCTTGAATGCTTGGAGTACTTCAAGTGTTGGACGAGATAAGAATTCTACAGAGTAACGGCGCTTCAAAGAATGATCCAAAATTCCTTTCATTGTTGGAGTTAGGGGGTATTTATAGGGTTGATTCTGGGTGGAATTTGTTTACACAAGTGCTAGGTCGTCAACGACCTAAGGTAAGCGGTTAGGTCGTAAGTCGGCGATGACATAAAGGATCCCTTGCATTAGTTGTTCTTGAACTTGACTTGAACGAGCTATTAGGTCGTAAGTCGGCAACGACCTAGGGGATGCAACCTGGGTCATCTCGATTGCATTTGGTTTCTTCTGAACGAGTTGATAGGTCGCGTGCGACCTAGTATAAGTCGTAGGTCGGCAACGACCTAGGAGATGCGGCATGGAACATAACTTCACTTTGCTTTAGCTTGTTAAGTCGTTCATCCACTTAGGTCGTTAGCTCCTTAGGTCGGTAGGTCATAAATCCTTTTATCTCCTTAGGTCGTTAACCCACTTAAGTCGTCACATTCCCTTAAGTCGTAGGTCGCCCAGATCTGAAGTCGTTAACTCGCTGAAGACATTAAGCCGCTTCATTTCTTAAGTCGTTAACTTCTTAACCCGGTAGGTCGTAAGTTCCCATAGGTCGTTAGGTCGTAACTTCCCATAGGTCGTTAGTTTCTTAGGTCGTGGCAACTCTTAGGTCGGCAGCTCTTAGGTCGGCAGCTCTTAAGTCGGCAGCTCTTAGGTCGGCAGCTCTTTAGGTCGCGAATCAAAAGAGGGTTAACAAAGGGTATTCACTAATGATGAGTAGAAATTGTTTGACACCAAAGCAAGAGGATGATTCTAGCTGGTTGAGGAGTAACATCTTTCAATCAACATGCACTATCTTGGGAAGGGTTTGCAAGTTTGTCATCAATGCGGGAAGCTGTGATAACATCATTTCTACCAAGGCTGTGAAGAAGTTAGCATTGATGACAGAGAAGCATCCGAAACCTTACAAGTTAGCTTGGTTGAGGAAAGGTGTGGAGGTGAAGGTTGGATGAAGAGCTTGTGTGAATTTTTCGATTGGGAAGAAATACAAAGATGAAATTTGGTGTGATGTTGTGGATATGGATGTATTCCATCTGTTGTTGGGGAGTCCATGGCAGTATGATAGAGCGGTGCAACATGATGGTCGTACTAACAGTTACAGTTTTATGTTCGAAGGCACAAAAATCATTTTAGTTCCCAAGAAGCGACAACACGAAGAAAGCAAGTTGGAGGAGATTGAAGAACTTAAAACTTTGCTATCTTTGAAGGAGTTTGTTAAGGAAGTAGAAGAGGAGCCTGAAGTATTCTTGTTGATTGGAAGTGAGAGTAATGGAGTGGTTGAAATTCCTGAAGAAGTAAAGCCAGTGTTGGAAGAATTTGAAGATGTATTCCCTGAAGAGCTGCCAACAGAGTTACCACCATTGAGGGACATACAACACCAAATAGATCTTGTTCCAGGAGCTGTGTTACCACATAGACCACATTACAGAATGAGTCCAAAGGAACATGAAGAGTTGAGAAGGCAAGTGGAAGAGTTGCTTGAACATGGGCGTGTACAGGAAAGTTTAAGTCCTTGTGCAGTACCACATGTTTAACCTATTCCCATTGGTAGCCCCAATTAGGTGAAATTTAATAAAAACACATTGATAGCCCTAATGTATAATTTCGAAAGCATATTTCTGTTTGTAACCCCAAACTATGTATCAAAAACATTAAACCTTATCCCGGTATCCCCATGGTTTTGCAACATCAAATTTATATAAGGATCCCCCTAACATATTCAAACACAATAAGTAATTTATGCTATAACCCTTCGAAGTAACCCCTTCAATTTAGAAAAGTTTTACTTAAAGAAAGAGGCTAAAAAATCCCTTTAAAACCCTTCGAATGAAGCCCCATTGGAAAGAAAATAAACACCCAAAGTTACCCCCTTCGGAAATCTTTCTTTTGATAGCATCACAAAATCATACCTTTCGACCTTGCCGAAAGGTCCAACCCTTCGGCCTTGACGGAAGGTTTCCTTTCGACCTAGTCGAATGGTTCCACCTTTTGACCCTACCGAAAGCCTGGGGTATCACCCCTTATAAAATCATTTATAAACCTTTCAAATCATGAAAGATAACCCTTTATAAAACCTTTTGAAATCAAACCATTCGAAATCAAAACCTTTCGAACTCAAAACCTTTCGAAACCAAATCTTTCGAAATCAAACCTTTCGAACTCAAAACCTTTCGAAGCCAAACCTTTCGAAATCAAAATTTTCGAACCCAAAACCTTTCGAAACCAAGCCTTTCAAAATCAAACCTTTCGAAATCAAAACCTTTCGAAATCAAAACCTTTCGAAACCAAACCTTTCGAAATCAAACATTTCAAAATTATTGAAGATAGCCCCTTCAAAACCTTTCGCAATTATTTTAAAACAATGAAGTGTTGATGTTGGAACCAACCCTTCGAAAGCATACTTCCGACTATGTCGGAAGGTTTTATCCTTCGGCTTTGCCGAAATGTGTAAAAACACCTTTTTAGAAAAACATTTCAAAACAATACTCTTGAAGGTTTAAGCTTTCGAAGATCCCCTTCGAAACCCCTCTTGAATATGTAAAAATTTATTCTTTTATAAAATGATAGAGTCGAGGATCCCCTTTCAACTTATTCGAAAGCAATTTTATTTCTATCCGAAAGCAAAAGAAGCAGCCTCCCCAACCCTTCGCCCTTCTCTTCCCTTCGGCCCCGTGCCTACCTTTTGACTTTGATGGAGGGTAGCTGTTTACCTTCCATTTTAGACGAAAGGTACCTTTCGACTTCATCGAAAGAGTAAAAGCGGGCTTATTGGAGACGAAGTCAGAACTGGGCCCACTGAAGTGATGTTTTATCTTGTTTTTCTATTTTTGAGTGGCTGAGGAACCTTCTCCTGTACTTCCAAACAGTAACAAAGCATACAAAAGTCAACCTTTTCTTAAAACACTGTACTTCTTCGCCAAATATTTCCAAAAGCGAATTTCCCTCCAGTTTTAAATAAACTCAGAAGCCATTTTTTAGTTTAGCCCTTGGGCTTAAATAATTTAATTACCTTAGTAATCACTAAGGAAAAATTCTCTAAAATCACCAAAAATCTGATAAATCATATACTTCATCATATTAAAATTTCAAAGCATATGAACATCAAAACAACTTGGAATTTAACCAAAACCGAACAAAAACGTGTTAATTAACCCATTAACATTTAAAACACCTATGTCTTATCCAAGCAAAGGTTTAAATGGTTATATCCTAACCAAAATCACAAACATGAATCGGGTATAACCCATAACCGATCCAAACATAGAAAAATGAGATGATAAACATATTCACCTTGATTAGTTGATAGGAGAATGAGATACTTCACTAGCTTTAATTCCTTAGCTTATTCTTCAATTTAGACTCTTCCTGGAGCTTTTTAATGGCGGCCGAAATTATGTGGGAGTTAAGAATGAGAAAGTGGAAGTTTATTCAAGTGGAGGAAGAGATATATACTAAGAATTGTAGCCCCATTTCAAAGTTTACCCCTTAGGAAAAATTCCTCCTTCTTAATTTATTTTAGTCTTATTTTAGTTCATTCATTTAGACACGACCATTAGATTTATTAAACTCATCTCCCAACTTTTTCACATTATTCTATTTAATTTATCCAATTAAATATCCCAAATAATGTTAATTAAAAATCAGAGTCATTACATAGCAAGAGCTAACTTACTGCATTTTAGAGATCCATGTGATGTAGCGGTAGAAAGGGCGCTAAGGCAAGAAGAGGCGTTAGCTTGTTTGGAGAAGAAGAAAGAGAAGGAAATCCAGCCGGGACAAGGCCATAAAAGAGAGTTTTTCCATAAGAAGAATGCTCAGAAGGGAGGAGCACAGAAGAAAGGAAAATCTGAGTTGGTCTATTATAAATGAGATAAGAAGGGACATTATGCTCATGAGTGTCGGATTGGAAAAGGAAAAGAGAAAGAAGCAGTTGGAAAGAAGAATATCTGATGCTTTAATTGTGATTAGTTCGGCCTTTATAAGAACAAATGCCCAGAGCCTGTTAGAGGAGGAAGAGGACAGATGTATGTTATGGAGCCCGCAACTTCAAGGCCAGTTGTGTAGGAGAAAGGGAAGGCTGTTGTGGGAGGCTCGCTATAGATCCACTGTATGTCTATTAGCGTTCTATTTGATACTAGTGCATCACATTCTTTTATTTCTCGATGTTTGGTAGATAAGCTAAACCAAGAGCTCTTATATTTAGTTACTTCCTTAAGGGTTGCAAATCCGATAGGAGGGTATGCAACACTTGATATGAGATGTGACCACTTAGAGTTTGATTTGCTAGGTTACACCATTGCTTGCAGTTTGCATGTATTTGACTTTGTAGGGTTCCAAATTATATTGGGTATGGATTGGTTAAGTGAGTATGATGCTAGGATATTTTGCCATGATAGAAAAATATCACTTAGTCACCCTAGTTGCAGTGGGCGGATTGTTTATACCATAAAAAGCCCTAATTACGAAGTGAATGCTTTATTGGGTGTTATGGAGATGGAAGATGGGTTAAGTCGAGTTTTCTTGGTGAGAGAATTCACAGATGTGTTTGAGCCGGTAACTAGATTGCCACCGAAGCGAGCCATTGAGTTTCAGATTGATTTAGTGCCTAGAGCAGAACCGGTGAGTAGGCCGCCAAGTAGAATTACTCCCACCGTGTTGAGAGAGTTGAAGGTGCAGTTGGTGGATTTGGAAGGCAAGAGTTTTATTCGACCAAGTAGTTCACCTTGGGGTGCAGCGGTAGTATTTGTTAAGAAGTCAGACGGATCGTTGAGGATATGTATCGATTATCGTAAGTTGAATGAGAAGACGATAAAGAATCGATATCCATTGCCAAAAATTGACGATTCGTTTGACCAACTGAGTGGAGCGAAGATATTTTCTCCATTGGATTTGGCTACCGAGTTTCATCAGCTTAGAGTTGCAGAAGATAGTATACTGTTGATGTTGTTTTGGACCCGCTATGGATTGTACCAATGGTTAGTTATGCCGTTCGGACTAACTAATGCACCGGCATTCTTTGTAGATCTAATGAACTGAATCTTTAGAGAGCACTTGGATAGATTCGTGCCGGTGTTCATAGATGATATTTTGATATACTCTAAGGATGAGAAGGAGCATGAAGTTCATCTTAGAGTTGTGCTTGAGACCCTGAGGGAGCATCAGCTGAAGGCGAAGTTCTCGAACTGCCACTTCTGGAAGTAGGAATTTAAGTTTCTTGGTCACATGGTCTCGAAGTGAGGATTGGCAATAGGTCCGACTAAGATCGAGGCTGTGAATAGTTGGAAGAGGCTAGAAACCATGACTGAGATAAGAAGCTTTCTTGGACCAGCCAGATATTATAGAAGGTTCGTCAAGGATTTTTCACAGATAGCTGCATCGATGAATAAGCTTACGCGAAAGGATGTGAAGTTCGTATGGACTGATAAGTGTGAGGAAGCATTCCGGACCTTGAAACACTTATTTACCCATGCACCGGTGTTGGTGGTTCTCGAAGGGAATCAGGATTTAGTTGTTTATATTGATGCATGTGGAATTGGATTGGGAGCTTTGTTGATGCAAAGAGGCAAAGTAATTGCTTATGCTTCTAGACAGCTCAGACCACATGAAGTTAGGTATCATACGCATGACTTGGAGTTAGCTGCTATTATATTTGATTTGAAGGTGTGGAGGCATTTTGTTTTGGGAGAGCGATTTGAGCTTTATACGGATCATAAGTCATTAAAGTATTTGTTCTCTCAGGAGGAGCTGAAGATGAGACAGTAGAGACGGTTTGACTTAATTGCTGCTTATGATTTTGGAATCGAGTAAACACCCGGAAAAGGAAATAGGGTGGCGGATGCACTTAGCAGGAAACATCAAAATGCAGTATTAGCTATGATTGCTGAGAGGAAAGATTTGGAAGGATTATTAGCTTATAGAGTGTAGTATAGATCCGAGGCAGGTTCACTTGTTGTTTTTGGGTCAGACCTTCCGACGTCATCAAAAGATTTAATCTTTGAATTAGATAACCTTTCATCTTAGTTGAACTCGTATGAAGTCTCCTACCAAAATTTTCTTTACGGCTAGGTTGAAATTCCCTAAGTTAGTCCTATAAAGGTTGATTTTAATCCTATCGAAAGGTTAAGGTGATAGCTTTCCTAGGGTAGAACCAAAAAGTCAATCACTTTAGTGGATATTTGGTATATTTCGACCTTGTCGAAAGGTTAGATCACTTATATGAGGTAGGTTTCAACTCTGTCGAAAGGTATGGGAATGACCCCTTTGACTTAAACTTTATGTGTCCAGATATTTATATTTATGGAACAGATTCTAACCTTATTGAAAGGTTAGACCACTTGGATTATAGCTTTTAACGGTTACTTTTATTATTATAGCATAAGAACTGTCGACCTAGCCGAAAGGTTTAGGCCAATGGGTTAATCTCTTCTGAAGGTTGCAACGGATCTTTGGATCAGATGTATTGTCAACCTTGTCGAACGATTCATATTGTAGAGTTAATAGCTACGAAAGATTGCGGTAGTTTTTATATCAGAAGAGTTGTCGACCTTGTCGACAAGAACTTTCCATTGAGTTTGAACTTGAAATTAGGAGTTAATCCAACAAAAGTTTAAGTAAACAGTAAAGTAATCAACAAAGCTTAGGACTTCCCTCTTTATCCAAGAAAAAGCTTCATTTTATTAAATTCCCCAAATCAACACCCAATTAGGGTTACAGTGTTTTTATTAAGAAGATATAAGATTAGAATAGGAGAAATCAGATCCCCAAAACATGACCCTTTGGATCTTACTTATAGATGCAGGCGGCCTCCCTTTCGACTCCATGCTCTCGACTGGGTCGGAAGGTCCCCATTTTATATGTAGCAATGAACCTTTCGACTTTGTCGAAAGGTTTGCCTCTCATATGCGATTATGAACCCTTCAATGTTGTCGAAAGGTTTGCTTTTCTTTATGCCTTCATATACCTTTCGACTTTGTCGGAGGGTTTGCCTTCTATAAACTGTTGTGAACCCTTCGACCTTGTCGGAAGGTTTGCTCTTCACTTGAATGTTGTGAACCCTTCGAACTTGTCGGAAGGTTTTCTCTTTCATTTTTTGCTGACTTATGAGTGTTTCTTTCTTTAATAACCTTTTAACATTGTCGAAGGGTATCCTGGATGTGTTTTAACAGGTTCGAAAGGCTTGCTATGCTTTTGCATAGGTCATCATGATGTTGTTTACATTTTCTTTGAGTTCTTCGTCTTCCTTGAAAGGTAAAATCTCCTTGGATATTGAGAGATGGAACATTCCGACTCCTTTAAAAGGTTTGAGACTGTTATCCCGCCTTTTGGCAAGGCCGTGAAACCAAGGACTCAACTAGAAACCGGTGACAGATTGTCTCGAAGACCAGCTACGTGCAAGGTTCGCTATGGATATCGATAAATTTTATCCGAGTCCGGATCTGGACACAATTGATAAGACATAACAAGTAAAGCCATGCAAACCAACTTTTCGAATTTCAAGTCAATCCGAGTTCGTATGACCAAGTAATCATTGATGAAAAACGGAGTAAATGGCCTAAGTTCGAATCCATAGGCCGAGCCTATGATTCGAATCCATCAACATATGTTACTCCGAATCGATCGCTATTTCCTTGGTTCGTATCCATCAGAAGATAGCATGCTTCGAATCCATCAAGCAAGCCGTGTTTCGAGTCCATTGAACCATACCCTGCTTCGAATCCATCAGAGGGAAGGTCCTTCGAATCCATCAAGACGCCTTGCTTCGAATCCCCATGTTGAGGCAACTTCGAATCAAATCCACAGTAACACGTCTAGATCGATTCGAACAAGTACTGGTTCCATCGATTCGAAGGAAGCAGACCTTCGAATCCACTGCCTCGAATCCATTAAGTCAAAGCAACTGAAGCCATGGATTCGACCCTGTCAACCCAGAGTAAAAAGCGGCTCGATGCGAGAAATGCGCGCCACGCCACCATCTTCACGTGCAGGAGCATGGAGTCGATCCTATGGATTCGAACCATATCGATTCGAACGAATCCATAGGACGAAGAACACAACATTGAATCGATCATAACTCGAGACCCACAAGTCCAAATGCAATGAAATTTTCACAGAAGCTTAAAGACATGATGAAGGATGTTCACACCAAATTTCAGCCTGATTGGACACTTTCTTGATTGATTCGAACCAAGGGTCGAATCGATCCCAAAGTGGGCCCGAAACTCCGGATTTCGGCCATGTGGACCCCCTCATGTGCCAGAAGCGGTCTTCCCGAATTTTAGGTGAAATATCAGCCTCCTACACCTATAAATAGAGCCCCTGGTCATTCAGAAAAGGGGTCGGACAATTCTAAGTACTAAGGAGCACCCAGATTCTGCCATATTTACTCCAGAACACCACCGTTGCTTTAGATTGAGACTTAGCATATAAATTCAGTTGTACTACAGTATAAACAATTGTAATCTTCAAGTATCGAGCAATAAAATCATCAAGCTTCATAGTGGACGTAGGCAAAACGCCGAACCACTCTAAATCATTTGTCTTTGCAATTTACTTTCTGTTATTTGGAGTTTTTGTTAGATAATCCTCAGTTTTAAATTTCTTTCTTCACTTTTATCTCTTCAAAAACTTCCGAAGAGTGCTGTGCTCATTTTTGGTACAAACACTTTGGTGCTTTCACTGAGAAAAAACCCGCTTTTTTCTCCTGCTCCTTGGATCTACCATCGATACCGGATTGCATAAATCCAAGAGGAAGATCCAGATCTCTAATTCATAATCCTTCCATTCTATTCAGATTTGCATAAAGTCTAGGAAAAGGATTCATCATTCAAAATAGTTAGCACAAGAACCGCTTCTACAGCTGCTGGACAAGAAGGTAGGGATGGACAGAATCCTGCTCAACAGCAACCATCCAACCAAGACAACGTTGCTCATTCAGATCCGTTTGGACCAGTCACCGACAGGAGTTCCATGTGTTGCTTCAAGAACTGACTCAAAGTCGGCAATAATTGGCCGAACAGTTGCGTGCTAATATTGAATTAACAAACCAACTGAACCGCCAAGGCCGCAGAAGGTCCAAACGGGATGATATCTCCCGATCATCTACTGAAAGTTCAGCCTCATCGGACCATTATCACAGATCTACCCGTCCTCGATTAGACGGGAGTCATGCACAAACGACCGGATATCAACCCGCCTTGACTGTTGGACAATTGAGGGCAGGACCGTCGACCAGCTTTCAGGCCGGGCCATCAACACAAGGAGGCCCTACTACATAGCATACCATGGACAATCATGCCGCAGCTGCCACAATAGAAATAAGGGTTGATACCCGAAATCTTTCAGAGCCAAATAATCAGCAACGTGGGCGTACTCCTGAACCATACGTCCCAGAAGACGCTGAGCCAAGGAGGCGAAATTTGGACCGTCGACATCGCCCGGTCCGAACTCGCACTGTGGAACCCGACCACACCTTAGCTCAGCAGGCCCAAAATGTAGCAATGCCCGACATTTCGACTATGATACGTCAGATGATCCACGAAAGCCAAGGTCTTACCAACGACGATTGGGGGATTTCTCGAAGTCATACTCCTTTCACGGATGAGATACCGTACGCTGAACCTCCTCGGCGATTCAGAATGCCAACTCTCCCTATGTACGAAGGAAATTCTGATCCCAATCATCACATTTTGAAATATGAATGGTCAATGAGCACCGCAAGGGCCGACGATGCAGTGAAATGTCGAAGTTTCCCCATCTCACTGGTAGGAATTGCAAAAATGTGGTTTACAAGATTACCTCCAAGATCCATCTCTTCATTTGATCAATTGCCTAAGAAATTTGTTGAACAATTTCGCATGCATGTCGCTAGACCCAAAGATGTTAACACCTTGTCCAATGAAGCTCGTGGGGAAACGTTAAGGCGTTACTTGGAGAGATTCCATGCGGCATGTGTGGAGATTAGTAATCCTAACGATAACTCAATTTTAATGGCATTGACAAAGGGAATCGATCCCGATTCTGAGTTTGGAAACTGGTTAGCTAGAAAACCACCCGCATCGTTGGACCGTTTCTACTCCAAAGCCGCTCAATTATTACGGCAAGAGGACACGAAACAGTCTAGGAAGCAGGACGATGCGAAGCCCGGAAGTGAAGGAATACAAAGCAATGTAGCGGTTAAACAGTCCGGCGACAATTCCAGAAAAGTTCAGTTGAACATACAGAACAAGCAAACTCAGAAAAGAGATCCAAATCCAGGCCCACGGCGTAGGGCTCCGATGTTCGAAAATTATACACCATTAAATACATCGCTGGAAAATGTGTACCTACAAACTTGCAACACTGAACAATATAAGAAACCCGCTCCGAAGCGGTCATCAGAGAGGCAGATTCAGACATGGAAGTTTTGTAGATTTCACGAGATTTATGGCCACAATACTAATGACTGTCGACATTTGCAGGACCTCATAGAAAAGCTGATCAGGGAAAGGAAGTTAGATCAATTCGTGCGGGCACCACAGTCTGGTGGTGCGGGCCCATCAAATCCAAACCGTACACAGGATCAAGAAAGACAAGAGGAACCCGCTCGTACAGGCGGAAGGTTGGTTATAAATACCATAAGCGGTGGTCCTCATCCGGCAGACAGAAGCTGGAGAGAAATGGAGTTGTATGCTAGCTCTATCAGGCATGCGAGCTTCGAATGCTGCAGTAATTGTGAGGATGGAACTCCGGCCAAACAACAAAAGACGATGTCTGATGATATCATATTTAGAAGCAGAGATGCTGATAAAATCGAAGCTCCAACAATCGACCCACTGGTCATATCTGCCCAGGTTGGTCCTGCTTGGATGAAGAGGATCCTGGTTGACAGTGGGAGTTCGGTAAACATTTTATTCAAACGAGCTTACGATTTAATGAAGATGGAAGCTAAAGACTTGAAACCCTGCCAATCTCGAGTTCACAGCTTCAATGTGAGTGCTACAATACCCGCTGGGATAGTGAAACTGCCGGTGGAACTAGGGGTTGGAGAACGCAGGAGAGTCCGACTGCTGCAATTCGTTGTTCTTGAGATCGCTTCATGGTATAATGCATTCTTTGGCCGACCATCCCTTGCTGAATTCAGGGCAGCCATGGCCCCATGGTGTTTGACTTTAAAATTCCCAACTGATCATGGGATTGGAATCATTCAAGGAGATCAGGCAGCAGGAAGAGCCTGCTATGTTGCTGAACTGCGTGAGGCGCAGAGAAAGGAGAAAGGAAAGGGCATAGAGGAATCTCTCTGCGTCCGTTTTACTGATAATTGACAACTAGCGCCTGGGCCCCGGCCTGGGCACCACTACCAATTCCTTAAAGATCTTGACCCCAGAGATAACGAAGATAAAGAGGAAGTTAAAGAGAATCAAGCGTCTCCAGCCGAACTGACTGTGGACGTCCCGGTCAGTGAGGATGAGGACTCAAAAGTACTACAAGTTGGATCTCAACTGGGAAAACAGATACAACAAGAATTGGTTGAATTTCTCCAAGCGAATCTCGATGTTTTCGCCTGGACGCACTCTGATATGTGCAGAATCTCACCAAACATTGCAAGTCACTCCTTGAATATTGATCCGCGACATGTTCCGGTCAAGCAAAAAAGGAGTTGTATGGATCCAGAGAGATCTGCCGCCCTTAAAGAAGAGATTGACAAGTTGCAATCAAATGGGCTCATCCGAGATGCTTTATACCCGGAGTGGGTGTCAAATCCGGTGATGGTTCGAAAACCGAATGGGAAATGGAGAACTTGTGTCGACTACTCCGACTTAAACAAAGCTTGTCCAAAAGATAGTTTTCCACTTCCTCGAATTGACCAACTCGTTGACTCAACGGCAGGCCATGAATTGTTATTTTTATGGATGCTTATTCCGGTTATAATCAAATACCTATGCATTTACTCGATCAAGAACATACCAGTTTCGTGACCGATCTGGGACTCTACTGTTACAGAGTCATGCCTTTTGGTTTAAAGAATGCCGGAGCAACTTACCAACGCTTGGTTAATCGAATGTCCGCTGACCATATCGGGAAGACCATGGAAGTTTATGTGGATGACATGTTAGTAAAGTCCCGATTTTCCATAGATCACGTCAGAGATTTAGATTCAATGTTCCGCATCCTACGAGAATATGGAATGAAGCTTAACCCATTGAAGTGCCACTTCGGCGTTGCGTCCGGAAAGTTCCTCGGTTTCATCGTCAACGCTCGTGGGATAGAGGCAAATCCCGAAAAGATCTGGGCAATAAGGAATTTGCAAACTCCAAAGACCATAAAGCAAGTCCAGAGTCTCAACGGGAAGGTAGCAGCGTTAAGCAGGTTCATTTCAAAATCTGTAACGACCCGTATTTTTAAACATTTAAAAGTAGTAAATTAAATAAGATTTTTTAAATAAAATTGTTAGGAATAAAAAAAATTAAGATTTTATTTATACAAATTATGAGCTTAATTAAAATTTCTATTAATGTCATATGTTTGCAACAATATAAGGATGATAAAAAATGTTAGTGTGTATTTTAATAATATTGGTTTGAATGATATTTGTAATTGTCTGAATGTAAATTTCCAATTGATTGGAATAATAAATGTTAATAAGAAATAATAAATGTTTCTTTATTAAAAAAAAAGAATCATAAGTTTATTTATTTGAAATGTTTGGTAGCTGAAAGATTGATTGCAGAGATGAGAAACTATTATTTGGTATGAAATGTATAATTTCTGTTTGTATCCAATAGTGCATAAATATGTTTCAATCACTGTTTGATAGGAAATAATTGTTTTATTTCTCATTACCTTTATTTTTTTCCATTTTGAAATTCACCCTTGTGAACAATTGAAAATAATGTAATTGAATAATTTCAATTAATGATAGAGAGGACACCAAACTGTAAATTAATATGTGTAATTAAATGTAGCTTATGTTTTGTGAAAATATAAGGAAAGTCGGTTTAATGAAAAGAACATTTATAACAAATAAAATGGATGTTTCATTTGTGAATGTAGGTTTAATTTCATTAAAATAAAGAATAGGATGATTGATTTAAAGGAAGTAAATATGTGTATTTGAACTGTGTTTTAGCATATAGATGGATTACAAGAGTAGAAAAATAATTTATTTAAGTAAGTTATTTATAGCTCTGCTGTATAAACAACAAATTTATAAACGTGTTTAAATGACTAAAGGAAACAATTATTTTATTTTTCATCCATTTTAGTTGACTGTTTTGAAATTTAACTTTATAAGTAATTGTAATTAATGTAATTGAAATATTTCAATTAGAAGGGAAGAAAACGTTGATTGCAATTAATAGATTTAATAAAAGAAACGCACCTTTTGTGTTAAACAGGATTGATGTTTTAATGGAAATAAAAGATCATTTTGGGAAAACCAAATTGAACGTTTTCATTTTATAGTAAGTAATTTTATTCATTATACATAGATAAAAAAAAACTAAATGCATACAAATTTGAATATTATTTGAGTTAATGAAGTTAATTTGGTTACGTTTCACAAATTGAATTTCAAAAAGGTTGTGCAATGTACATGGTCCATTCATTTCTTTTGTTATTAATTGTTGCATGTTTTGAGACGTATAAAAATAAACTTTCATTTTAAGCAAGAATGATTTTGGAAAAAAAATTTGAATTTTAGAATAATACAGACACACACACACATTAATATTCAAACTTTTAAGTATATCAGAGGATTCATGGTTTTGTAAATATTGTGGAATCAATTAGAAATTACCTTTTATTAACAGTTGTACATTAATTACATAAGTTCATATATATATTTTTTTACAATTTATATATGGTTAAAACTTGTAAATTGGTTGCATTAATGTGACTGTTATAGTCATTAGAAAAGTAAAGTAAATCATTTTTATAGTGCACAGATAGATATATATTCATTAAATAATGAAATTGGTTTGAGTAACGTAAATAAATATATAGATTGATTGGTTGATTAATTGATTGATTGATTGTTAATTGATTGATTGTGTTAATGTAGTATGCAAATATATTGACATAAAACGAATGTTTTAATATGAAATTAAATTATGTAAATATGTGTATATTTGGGTTTATTGATATGAATTAATTGGAGTGAGTTTTGGAATTTGGACCCCAAAGGTTTGTTTATAGGTTATATGTGGTCTCTTCATTTGCTTTACATTATTATCACCTCCATTCTCTCTCTTCCGTTTTCATGTTCTTAACGTAGTCTCCACTTGTGCATCCATTTAATTATTAGCCTACTCATTCGTTTCTTATAATTAGTAATAACCTCATTTGATTTATTTCTAATTAATAATTGCCTCATTCTTTTCATTTGTTTCTCCTTTATTCGTTTGCTCTTTTCAAATGCTTTACCTGAAGTTTTTCTTTTCTTTTCTATTTTTTCCGTTTTTAATGTGAACATCAAATTAATATTCATGCCATCTAATTAGCATTTACTATTCTCCGTTTCTGAAGTTTATTTTACTTATGCATCATTAGTTCTTGTAGCTTCCTTTCATTGGCAATTCTTTCTCCTGAAACTTCATATTTAAAACGGAAGAGTTATTTTTATCTTTATTGATATATTTATTCCTTTACTTCACCTCTTTCAATACTACAATTTTAAGACTATTCATATTTTTACTTTATTTCAATTCCTAGTTTGTTTATATAGACTCTATTAGCTTTTCATTTGTTTCTATCGTCATTTCTGTAGCCTCATTTCATTTTTTAAATCTCATCTTTTGTAGCTTCATTTCTCCAAACAAACTTCAATCTCATTTTTTTTCCTCTCTTCATTTTCTTCCTTCTTCATTTTTTTCTTCTTCTTCAAATCTCCTTCTTCTCTTTTTTTTTCTTTCAAAGCTTTTTCTTATTCTTATTCTTCAAATCTTCTTCTTCTTTTAAAGCTTCTTTTTTTTAGCTTCGTTTTCTTTTTAAATTCTTCATCTTCCTTGAATTTTTTTTTTCTTCTTTTCCAAACATTCTTCGTTTTCTAAATCCTTTTCTTCAAATTCAGACCTATACAAACTTCTCTGTCTCTTCCAAAAAAATTCTGTAAAAAAAAAAGAAGAAGATTAAAATAGCAAGGAAATAAATCAATAGGAGGAAGTAGTAGCGGATCCAAACCCGACTAAGAAACGGAAATCCATAAGGTGAGTGTTTAAACCCACTCACGAAATACTAAAATTTTATTGCAAGTTAAACCAGGTCATATAGTGATAAAGTTTTGATTGTTGGTTTGGAATTTTTATTGGTATTTAGTTTGAATAGCTAAATTCCAATATGTGATGACTAATAATTACTATGACATGTTATTAAATTGGTTGATTTGTTGAATTGATTGATTTGAATGTTGATTGTATGATGTGATGGATGCTATTGTGATTGAATGTGTATTTGTTCATTTATTTTGATATATCCTTGTTATCACCCTATAGTTTATTGTAATCATATAAATTTTCATATTGATTATTTGAGCACTGAATAAAGATATAAAATGGATGAATTTCATGTATTTACATGAGAGGAAAAAAACTAGTATGTTTAGACTTACCATTTGAACCATAAAAATGATTTTGGGAAATAAACCGTCGTTACCTTATTTGAAAGTTTCCAAAATTAAATTTTGAAACATTGGGAAGTTTCCATAAAATTGAATGTTGAAACTTTGAAACATTTTTATAAATCAAATCTCTTGAACTATGAAATTTAATTGGGAATTGTTCTGTAAATTTGTAAGTTACTAGAATGGATCTATTGTGAAATCTATTGTATTTTGAATATGGAAACAATAACATTTCCAGAAATTTGAACCTTCAAAAATGTAGTTATTTGCATACCTTATTACATCAAATTTTGATTTAGTTTGCATAAGAATTTTAGTTCTGACTCGAGTGTTTTGTGTTTTCCTTTACGCTCGGGTCAGACCGAGCGATACAGCATTTGAGACTCACCCTTGGAGTTTGGAGCTTCCTTTGGAGATCCAACTATCGCCTCAGCTTTCAGCTCTTCTAGTTGATTTGTTCAGAGAAGTCATTTGTTGTACTGGAGACTTCACTGCATTTGAGATATTCTGTTGTATTTTATTTCTAACTCTGATGTTTATATAGTAGCTTCATGAACTACTATTTTATCTATTCCGCTGCGTATTATTGTATTACTCTGTGTCTGTGATTCTGTGATTGATTTATTTACTACATATGCTGAGTTTTGCCAAATTTAAATTAACAATCTGATATTTTGAATTATTCAAGTTAGACATGTGTGTCTGCCTATGCACTTAGAGGGTGCAGCATGATAGGGGGTTCTCGCATTTGGTTTGGTAGCGAGCAGGTGACTCTTACTCCTACATGTCCCTGCGGGGTTGGTGCAGTCGAGAGGCTGGCTGTAAAGGCAGAACACAGGTACTGCTGTATGCTACGGTGGGCGTTACCCCACTGACGCGGTCCGTTACAGTTGGTATCAGAGCTTTGGCTCTAGACAAAACCTAGCATATATAGTAAATTTATTTACAGAATCACTTTCGTTCGAGTTTGAATTTCTTCCTTTTGACTCGATTTCCTTTAAACTTTGGAACGTTCCTTGCGGTTCCAAAATTCATTCTTGTCTCTCCCTATTTGTATTCTTTTGATTCTGGAGTATCCCATAACTCCACTTCGAATGATCTCTATAAGAATAGGCGATCCCGCTAATCTTTGGATGATTTGTAAAGGGGTGGAACTCCTTTACAATTGGCATTGATTCACTGGAGATTTATATATCTTTGGTTTAGATACCGCTATCTCTTGCGATCGAATGTTGGTTTTTCTTGGAATTCTGCATCGATCTTGTTCCTGAAGTCACGGTTGACCCGGTTAAGGTCGCCCGCGACTTGTATAAGTATATCCATCTCCTATTTTGTAAGTTAATTGTCTCATCTTCGTTCAAGCCTATCTTCGAATCAGAAATTTTATTTGATTAGAGTTCCTCTAATTTGAATCTCTATCTTTGTTGAAATCCATTCTCAAATCATCCTTTGAAAATCGGGTTTTGTATTCTAGAAATTGTTTTCTAAACCGAAATTATTTTTTTGATAAGTATGATTTTATTCTATATATAAAATTGAAATGTTTTCGATAAGGATTATATACCCTTTTAAAATAAGAATTTGAGGTTTTCGAAAGGATTTTGAAAAAAAAAATTATATAAGAAATTTGATCTATCTAAAAATGATTTATAACTAAAGGATTTTAAATTTGAAATTCGAGATTTGAACTCCGGTATTTTGTAACTGGTTTTAAGATTTAGAAATATATAATAATAATATGAATTAAAAGTATTTTCCAAATAAGAAATGTTTCAAATGATTTTAATGAGTTTCGAATGATTTCGAAGAAATTTCAAAAAGAAGTTTGAGAAAATAGAAGTCCAGAACTCACTTATGTCGCTGGAAAATAGTTTCGGTGATGAGTGCACGCATCATCGACATTGATTTTCGAGTTTCAGAGTGAGGGATAGGCCACTTTAGTAGCATCGCTACGCGAGTGATTTTGCGAAACCAATTTTGATTTCAAAATTTTGAAGTATGATTTGATATTCGAAAGATATATGTAAATGTATTTGAAACGATTTAAAATGAGCCGGTGTTCAGCCCTCGAGTTTTGGATTTGATATAACCCTATCTATTAAAATTGATTTACTAATTTGTTGCTGATTTCCAACTCTTGAATTTGAAAATGATTTCTTCAACTATTTTGAAGGTTCGAGCACTTCCAAATCAAGGTTAACTTTTCAAAAGCTAAGAATTTTGAAAAGTATAAAGTATATAAGTTTGGTAGGTATGTTAAAGTATGTAGTAATATGATTTAAATAAGTTGAAACCGTTTTGTTAAGTAAATGAATAAGACTATTTTGAAATTTTTCTGATATGAAATTTAGATTTGAAGTGTTTTGAAAGGAATTTGATCTTCAAAATATTTTGAATAAAAATTTAGTTTAAATGTTTTAACTTAGTAACATCTTCATGAAACTATATATTTAACAAGTTGGAATAAATATATAAGTTGTACGTATGCTGTTTTATTCGCATAATTAATTTGATCCAAGTTTGAGTACACAAGTTCGAGGTGAATTACACCATTTCGTGTTAGGATTTTTCATTCGATTCTTGATGGCGAATATTTGATATGGATTTTGGGCTAAATTCTAGAATTCTCTATCATAGTATATGGCTATGCAAGGAGACTGATGGCTTCTAGTCGAGAAACCATATCGAAGTCCGCATTAGGGAAGTCGAATGGACAATACTAGTTCGAAAGCGAACTTGTGTGATCGAGCGAGCGATCAAATGTGATTTTACGAAATGATGACGTATGTACATCGTATATTCTAATATCATTGATATATTTTGACGCTGAAATTGAAAGCTGTCGGGTTAGAATATCTTTGCTTACTAAAAGAAAACTTTAAATTTAATTTACAAAGATATATAACCCATAAAAGCAAAGATATCCAATCCCATATGGCTCTTCATACAGCGAAATTTATTTTGTAAAGATTTGATCCTTATATAAGATGGACCTTATGTAAGTATAAGATGATTTTGAAAACATTTGATTTTGGAAATGAATTGGTTGACTTAAATTATATTGATTTGGAAATTTGGATTTATTTTCTAAATATATTATTTTGGAAACTTTGAAACTAAAGATATTTAATTTGAGAAGAAATAATTTGGTGAAATTGTATATGATTTTGAAATTGAACTGATATTGAAACAAATTGAAATTTGAGAACCTTGTGTTACTAAATACTTGATTTGGGAGTTGTCGAACTTATATAAAATTGATTTGTATGAGTATGAAATTGATTCGAAAACTATGGATTTGAAAAAGGGTACTCAATTTGAAAAATGAAATCTTATATAATTAAAGTCTATATAAGTGTGATTTGATATACTTTTGATTTTGGAAAAGTATTTGATTTGAAATTTAAATCTTATATATAATGGATTTTATATAAGTACGATATTTGATAGTGATTTGAAAGGGTACTATATGATACATATTTTCGAAGTAAAGATATGGAAAGTGCCTTCTGCTTGATATCCGATTTGTGGCCACATCTTGGATTCATTCTATCGATATTATTCTCTCTGAATTTTGGTTTTCCGGATATGATACTCGAGTGTCCTTCGAATTCCATGGCGTTACCCATGGTCTTACGAACTCGACTGCATAACGTAATTCGCAAGGCAGTGATTGCTTAAAAGGTACGGATGTTTCCTGGGGGATCCAGGCATAACCATTGTGTATCTGCGATCTATGGTCGTGTTAGTGGCGTAATCCGCAAGGCAGAGATTGCTTAAGGGGTATGGATGTTTCCTGGGGGATCCAGGCGTAACCATTTTTATGTATCCTGCGGTCCACCGTTTTGTTATCATGGCGAAATTCGCAAGGCAGTAAATGCTTAAAAGGTACGGATGTTTCCTGGGGGACCCAGGCGTAACCATTGTGTATCTGCGATCCATGATTTGTTTGTTTGTTTTTGTTTGGATTGTACTTTCCATATCTGTTTTTAAAAGTTTTCCAGTATTTTCACTGGGTGTTGAAACAAGTCTACTAAGTACCTGGAGAATTCTAGTTTTGCGCCTGATCAACGCACTACCAGAGTCTACAGGAACGAGGATAAACTTGTTGAAACATCGAGTTATAAAAGTATTTTATTATAACAGTATTTTATTTTAAAAGTATTTCCAACAAAGAAATTTTGATTAATATTTGAAGTTGAAATTCTTATGGTTTGAATTAATTATTCATGCCCGATACTATTCTTTTGAATCTACCTTATCTGCTCAGCTTTATTTATTCACTTATATTCTGTTTTTCCAAATCCTCCTTCTTTTCCTTGTTGACTATATCTTTTTTTAATGATTATTGATTTATTAAAGATAAGAGTATTTTGAGATTTAAAACTAATAAATTTATAAATAATGGATTTAAGGTTTTCAAAGACTTTTAAATGGTATTTATAAAGGAAGCAAGAAATTTCATTGATGAATCTTTGTAAAGTGTAAAAGATGATTGATTTGCAAATGAAGATTCAAATAAATATTTTAAGTAAAGTTATATGTGTTTCTTTGAATGTATAATTTTAAGGATATTAAATGATTTGGGAAATTTATTTTAGTAATATGCTTGAAAAATAAAGTGGAATTGCTATTTGGAAGTCATGTTCTGGAATATTTACTTGATTACGAAGTACTAATAGTTGTATGTGATATATTTGTTTCATAGGAAGTGGAATTTTATAAATATTGATTGCAAAATAGTATTTATAAATAAAATGAATTTAATTGGAAATTTGAGAACTCAAGTTACAGGATTTTGAAATTGTTTTTCAAGTGATTAATGAAATATATAAGAAATTGAAAATAACTTGTAAATATGAAAAATTTAGAAGATATAATTATTAAACATTTTGTTAACTGAAGTGAATAAGATAAACTTGTGTAACATTCAAATTCATTCTATAAAACATATATATAACTTACCAAAATGTTAAAGTTGAAAATGTTACAGAGGAATATGTAGTGGAATTATACAGGTAAAACATAAGTAATGGAAGTGTTCAATGGAATTATTTCAAAATAAAAATTTTGATGTACAAGAAATGTTATAAACGTAAGTTAATATTGTGAAATAATTTATGTAAGTACATGAAAGAAAGAAAAAGACATTGTATGAATGAATGAAAATAAATAAAAAGGTAAATAATGATGTGAAAAGAAATCAATTGAATAAACGTAAATAATATGTCGAAATTATTGGTTGTTTTGGCTTATGGGGTGTTTTATTTTTGAAATATGATACATATATTGTAATTATTGATATTATTGTTTTCCGGACCTCTCTATACAAAGGAGACTCTATCGAAATTTTTCAAAATTTAAGACTTAGATTTTTTTTTGAATTGGAGTTATTTTTTTTAATTTTTATTAAACTTAAATATGTAGGTTTAATTGTTTATAAATTGACTGTTTCAATAAAATATAACAAATTTTTGGATTCCTTCTTATTTCTTTTCGGGGACGAAAAGTTTTGAGTGGGGGAGATTGTAACGACCCGTATTTTTAAACATTTAAAAGTAGTAAATTAAATAAGATTTTTTAAATAAAATTGTTAGGAATAAAAAAAATTAAGATTTTATTTATACAAATTTGATTTTTATACAAATTATGAGCTTAATTAAAATTTCTATTAATGTCATATGTTTGCAACAATATAAGGATGATAAAAAATGTTAGTGTGTATTTTAATAATATTGGTTTGAATGATATTTGTAATTGTCTGAATGTAAATTTCCAATTGATTGGAATAATAAATGTTAATAAGAAATAATAAATGTTTCTTTATTAAAAAAAAGAATCATAAGTTTATTTATTTGAAATGTTTGGTAGCTGAAAGATTGATTGCAGAGATGAGAAACTATTATTTGGTAAGAAATGTATAATTTCTGTTTGTATCCAATAGTGCATAAATATGTTTCAATCACTGTTTGATAGGAAATAATTGTTTTATTTCTCATTACCTTTATTTTTTTCCATTTTGAAATTCACCCTTGTGAACAATTGAAAATAATGTAATTGAATAATTTCAATTAATGATAGAGAGGACACCAAACTGTAAATTAATAGGTGTAATTAAACGTAGCTTATGTTTTGTGAAAATATAAGGAAAGTCGGTTTAATGAAAAGAACATTTATAACAAATAAAATGGATGTTTCATTTGTGAATGTAGGTTTAATTTCATTAAAATAAAGAATAGGATGATTGATTTAAAGGAAGTAAATATGTGTATTTGAACTGTGTTTTAGCATATAGATGGATTACAAGAGTAGAAAAATAATTTATTTAAGTAAGTTATTTATAGCTCTGCTGTATAAACAACAAATTTATAAACGTGTTTAAATGACTAAAGGAAACAATTATTTTATTTTTCATCCATTTTAGTTGACTGTTTTGAAATTTAACTTTATAAGTAATTGTAATTAATGTAATTGAAATATTTCAATTAGAAGGGAAGAAAACGTTGATTGCAATTAATAGATTTAATAAAAGAAACGCACCTTTTGTGTTAAACAGGATTGATGTTTTAATGGAAATAAAAGATCATTTTGGGAAAACCAAATTGAACGTTTTCATTTTATAGTAAGTAATTTTATTCATTATGCATAGATAAAAAAAAACTAAATGCATACAAATTTGAATATTATTTGAGTTAATGAAGTTAATTTGGTTACGTTTCACAAATTGAATTTCAAAAAGGTTGTGCAATGTACATGGTCCATTCATTTCTTTTGTTATTAATTGTTGCATGTTTTGAGACGTATAAAAATAAACTTTCATTTTAAGCAAGAATGATTTTGGAAAAAAAAATTTGAATTTTAGAATAATACAGACACACACACACACATTAATATTCAAACTTTTAAGTATATCAGAGGATTCATGGTTTTGTAAATATTGTGGAATCAATTAGAAATTACCTTTTATTAACAGTTGTACATTAATTACATAAGTTCATATATATATTTTTTTACATTTTATATATGGTTAAAACTTGTAAATTGGTTGCATTAATGTGACCGTTATAGTCATTAGAAAAGTAAAGTAAATCATTTTTATAGTGCACAGATAGATATATATTCATTAAATAATGAAATTGGTTTGAGTAACGTAAATAAATATATAGATTGATTGGTTGATTAATTGATTGATTGATTGTTAATTGATTGATTGTGTTAATGTAGTATGCAAATATATTGACATAAAACGAATGTTTTAATATGAAATTAAATTATGTAAATATGTGTATATTTGGGTTTATTGATATGAATTAATTGGAGTGAGTTTTGGAATTTGGACCCCAAAGGTTTGTTTATAGGTTATATGTGGTCTCTTCATTTGCTTTACATTATTATCACCTCCATTCTCTCTCTTCCGTTTTCATGTTCTTAACGTAGTCTCCACTTGTGCATCCATTTAATTATTAGCCTACTCATTCGTTTCTTATTAATTAGTAATAACCTCATTTGATTTATTTCTAATTAATAATTGCCTCATTCTTTTCATTTGTTTCTCCTTTATTCGTTTGCTCTTTTCAAATGCTTTACCTGAAGTTTTTCTTTTCTTTTCTATTTTTTCCGTTTTTAATGTGAACATCAAATTAATATTCATGCCATCTAATTAGCATTTACTATTCTCCATTTCTGAAGTTTATTTTACTTATGCATCATTAGTTCTTGTAGCTTCCTTTCATTGGCAATTCTTTCTCCTGAAACTTCATATTTAAAACGGAAGATTTATTTTTATCTTTATTGATATATTTATTCCTTTACTTCACCTCTTTCAATACTACAATTTTAAGACTATTCATATTTTTACTTTATTTCAATTCCTAGTTTGTTTATATAGACTCTATTAGCTTTTCATTTGTTTCTATCGTCATTTCTGTAGCCTCATTTCATTTTTTAAATCTCATCTTTTGTAGCTTCATTTCTCCAAACAAACTTCCATCTCATTTTTTTTCCTCTCTTCATTTTCTTCCTTCTTCATTTTTTTCTTCTTCTTCAAATCTCCTTCTTCTCTTTTTTTTTCTTTCAAAGCTTTTTCTTATTCTTATTCTTCAAATCTTCTTCTTCTTTTAAAGCTTCTTTTTTTAGCTTTGTTTTCTTTTTCAATTCTTCATCTTCCTTGAATTTTTTTTTCTTCTTTTCCAAACATTCTTCGTTTTCCAAATCCTTTTCTTCAAATTCAGACCTATACAAACTTCTCTGTCTCTTCCAAAAAAATTCTGTAAAAAAAAAGAAGAAGATTAAAATAGCAAGGAAATAAATCAATAGGAGGAAGTAGTAGCGGATCCAAACCCGACTAAGAAACGGAAATCCATAAGGTGAGTGTTTAAACCCACTCACGAAATACTAAAATTTTATTGCAAGTTAAACCAGGTCATATAGTGATAAAGTTTTGATTGTTGGTTTGGAATTTTTATTGGTATTTAGTTTGAATAGCTAAATTCCAATATGTGATGACTAATAATTACTATGACATGTTATTGAATTGGTTGATTTGTTGAATTGATTGATTTGAATGTTGATTGTATGATGTGATGGATGCTATTGTGATTGAATGTGTATTTGTTCATTTATTTTGATATATCCTTGTTATCACCCTATAGTTTATTGTAATCATATAAATTTTCATATTGATTATTTGAGCACTGAATAAAGATATAAAATGGATGAATTTCATGTATTTACATGAGAGGAAAAAAACTAGTATGTTTAGACTTACCATTTGAACCATAAAAATGATTTTGGGAAATAAACTGTCGTTACCTTATTTGAAAGTTTCCAAAATTAAATTTTGAAACATTGGGAAGTTTCCATAAAATTGAATGTTGAAACTTTGAAAACATTTTTATAAATCAAATCTCTTGAACTATGAAATTTAATTGGGAATTGTTCTGTAAATTTGTAAGTTACTAGAATGGATCTATTGTGAAATCTATTGTATTTTGAATATGGAAACAATAACATTTCCAGAAATTTGAACCTTCAAAAATGTAGTTATTTGCATACCTTATTACATCAAATTTTGATTTAGTTTGCATAAGAATTTTAGTTCTGACTCGAGTGTTTTGTGTTTTCCTTTACGCTCGGGTCAGACCGAGCGATACAGCATTTGAGACTCACCCTTGGAGTTTGGAGCTTCCTTTGGAGATCCAACTATCGCCTCAGCTTTCAGCTCTTCTAGTTGATTTGTTCAGAGAAGTCATCTGTTGTACTGGAGACTTCACTGCATTTGAGATATTCTGTTGTATTTTATTTCTAACTCTGATGTTTATATAGTAGCTTCATGAACTACTATTTTATCTATTCCGCTACGTATTATTGTATTACTCTGTGTCTGTGATTCTGTGATTGATTTATTTACTACATATGCTGAGTTTTGCCAAATTTAAATTAACAATCTGATATTTTGAATTATTCAAGTTAGACATGTGTGGATTTATTGTCGATTTGAATGGTCCAAAATAGCGAGATGTTACAAAATCCATTGATAAATGCATTCCTTTCTTTGATTTGATTCGGAAGGGAAAACGAAACTTTGAATGGACCATGGAGTGTGAAGGTGCATTCCGATCGCTGGTTCAACATCTCTCTATGCCACCGATCCTGTCAAAACCGGTTGATCACGAACAATTATACCTTTATTTGGCAGTATCGGAGCATGCGATCAGTGCTGCTCTGGTCCGAGAAGAAGATCGAGTGCAGAAACCGTTCTATTATGTTAGTAAACGATTGACAGGAGCTGAAAGAAATTACCCAAGGTTGGAGAAACTGGCTTATTGCCTAGTCATTGCCTCAAGAAAGCTTCGTCCTTATTTCCAAGCTCATCCACTTACTGTGTATACCGATCAGCCGTTACGATAGGTCCTCACGCGGCCTGAGACGTTTGGAAGGTTACTCAAGTGGAATATCGAACTGAGTCAATTTGACATTACTTATGCTCCGCGGAAAGCCATTCAAGGGCAAGTCCTAGCTGACTTCATAGCTGAATTTACTATTCCGGACGACTTACCCGAAACCAGCGAATCTCCTGAATATGTCTGGAAACTTTATACAGATGGTGCATCAAACGATCGGTGTTCGGGTGCTGGTGTTGTACTAGAAACCCCCGAAGGTCGATCCATATGCTATGCTTTGATGTTTGATTTTCACGCAACCAACAATGAAGCCGAATATGAAGCTCTATTGACTGGGTTAAAACTTGCTAGAGATCTGAGAATTATCGCTATAGAAATTTATTGTGATTCACAGTTGGTTGTGTGCCAGGTACGGGGAGAATATCAAGCAAGAGACCGAAGATTAGCTGCTTACCTAGCCCGAGTTCAAGAAGCACTGGATCAGTTTGATTATTATGCCATTTACTATATACCACGAGATCACAATCAAAAGGCCGATTCATTGGCAAAGTTAGCCAGCACAGGTGAGGCACAGCAAATGGGACTCGTCCCCGTCGAAACTTTGTCCTCCCCAAGCATTGATCAAATAAAAACGAGCGATGTGTTTGAAACCTCTCCCTGCAGAGAATCATGGATGACTCCATATCGAAATTACATTGAGAATGGGATATTGCCTGAGCACCGAAATGAGAAAAGGAAAATTCTACGAAAAGCTTCACGGTTCATTGTTCAGGACGGAGTCATGTATAGAAAAGGTTATTCTGTTCCCCTCCTCCGGTGTATCGCTCACGACGAAGTCAAACGAGTGTTACATGACGTGCACGAAGGAGAATGTGGCGATCACACCGGTGGACAAGCGCTTGCTAAGAAAATACTCCGATATGGATATTACTGGCCGACAGTGAACCAAGATGCAGCCAACTATGCCAGAAAGTGCGACAAGTGCCAGAAACACGCTCGAATTCCAAGAGCCCCACCTACCGAGATAACTCAAATGGTCTATCCCTGGCCGTTCGCTATGTGGGGTATCGATATCATCGATGCTTTACCTCTGGCAAAAGGTGGTGCGAAGTACGCCATCGTCGCTGTTGACTGCTTCACGAAATGGGCCGAGGCTGAAGCTCTCGCAACGATTACGACGAAGAAAGTAATAAACTTTGTTGTTCGCAATATCATCTGTCGATTTGGACTCCCGCATACCATCATCACCGATAATGGGACCCAATTCGAGAGTTCGGAGTTCAAGAATTTCTGTCAACTGTTTCATATTCATAAAAAGTTCTCAGCGGTCGCGCATTCACAAGCGAACGGTCAGGTCGAAGCTGTTAACAAAGTTATAAAATCCATCTTAAAGAAACGACTGGAAAAGGCTGGGGGCAAATGGGTTGATGAACTCCCTATGGCATTATGGGCTTATCGAACAACACACAAGACCGCAACCGGACACACCCCATTTTCCTTATCTTATGGCTCGGAGGCTGTTATTCCAATCGAGACAGAAGTATTTTCTCACCGCGTAACTTATTACGATCCAAAAACAAATGCTATATTACTCGCTGAATCTTTGGATCTGTTAGACGAGAAACGGGAAGAAGCTGATTTGAGAGCGACCGCATACCGAAGTCGAGTCGCCCGGTTGTATAATACCAAAGTTCGACCCCGAACCTTTGAACTCGACGATCTTGTCCTCAAGAGAATCTATCCGGTTCCTTCACACATGAAACCAAATTGGGAAGGACCGTACGTGATTACACAAAGACTTGGAGATGGCACATTCAAACTATCAACCGTGGACGGTCTAGTTTTACCAAGGGCCTGGAACAGCGAGAGTCTCCATCGCTACTACATATGACAGGCTTTATTTATTTCATTATGTTTTTCATTCAGAAATTTACTTTCGCATTTCGAAATTAGAATTTGTAATAAGGCAATTGACTTTGCCATATTTTCTTATTTCAGCAATAAAATGCCATCTCTTCGAGCCAGAGCAGTGATTCATTAAATACAATGTACAACATCACGATGCACGAAGAGCTAAATTTCATCACACAGTGGAATTTATTCAAGTAGGGAGTGGCTATGAAGCAATCAACCACTCACTAAATGAAACCCGAGCTCGGGGGCAAGCCATCACATCAGGCCAGAAGCGGGTTGATACACGACAACCCTTCACTTAACTTCGTACTCCTAGAGTGCGAGGCGGAGTATAAACATTTTCCTAACTCCGTACTCCCAGAGTGCGAGGCGGAGTATAGACATTTGCAAAAATCCTAGAGTACTCCGAGAGCGCGAACTGGGTACAAACATTTTACTTAACTCCATACTCCCAGAGTGCGAGGCGGAGTATAAACATTTTCCTAACTCCGTACTCCCAGAGTGCGAGGCGGAGTATAAACATTTTCCTAACTCCGTACTCCCAGAGTGCGAGGCGGAGTATAAACATTTTCCTAACTCCATACTCCCAGAGTGCGAGGCGGAGTATAAACATTTACTTAACTCCGTACTCCCAGAGTGCGAGGCGGAGTATAAACATTTACTTAACTCCGTACTCCCAGAGCGCGAGACGGAGTATAAACACACGTCAACTCCACGCTTATCCCTGATACTGGGGGCAGAACCATAACACATAACAAGTTGAAGACAAAAGGGAATAAATTTTCATTTCCACTATCAACAAAAAGAATCTGATTACAAAGTGGTTCAAAAAAAAATTTTTACTAGTGGGAGCCGAATCCACATCTATGCACGGCTATAGAAAAGTCAACAAAATACTACCCCATGCAACGGAAAATTAAAGAAAGAGTTCAATCTTTCTTCTTCCTTATTTTCTTCTTCGGGGTAGCTCCGCCAGATCCGCTGCCTGATTTTCCCCTCAACCGCTTACTCTTTTCAGGCTTGTCCTCCGGCAGCGACATAATATCAACGTCTTCCTCAGAGCTTGAGGCGACGGAAATTCTTCTCGGAGGCCGAGTTGAAGGCATGGGAGCAGTAACGGGGAGTGGGGCAGGAGCAGCTTCAATGACTACAGTACCGCCCGGTGAGATCACCATTAATGGGGCAGGCCAAGGCGGATTCATACCAGCAGTCCCTGCTGCCGTCTCGGCGTCGATCTCAGCAAATCCTTCGTCCTCACGAGATGCTTCGGCCGCATCGGATGCGCCAGTAGCTGGCATAGATGAACTAACGGCCGGAGCAGCCCCACTCATAGCATCGGACGGGTTGACGGAGGGATCGATGGGTTCATTAAGAAGCTCCTCGATCATTTGGGCGCTGAAAGAAAACATGTTTGCATCTCCCTCTTCGTCAACCAAGGTAGAAGTCGTGATGGCTTCAGTAACAACAGCCCCTTGCGTTTGATATGGAACTGATAGTGCAAGAGGCGCAGAAACAACGGCTTCAGTCACTGAAATGCGACAAGGCAAAGATTGTTAGCCAAGTGTGTTGCTTAAGGTTCTTCACACTAAAATGCGGGAAGCATTCAAATACCTTCCTTGGCCTGGTCCGGAGCATGGACAGAAGCATGAGCAGGAACATCAGTGGAAGATAGCAGCGGCTGGTCGGGATTATATGCAGGGACGGACTGGGGATCAACCGCACCAGTGGTTTCAAGTAATGTTGGAATTACAGCTTCAACATTTTCCTCGTGATGCGCAGTTCCTGAGCCCTCGCCTGTCTCTAGAAATTGAACACCAAGCTTTTCTTTCGCCATAGAAATCACCGCCTCATGAAGGACCTTCCTCTCATCCTCAGTGAGCAAACGCATCTCCAGCTCAAAGTCATCAAGTGTTTCATCTGGATGCGCTGCTCTCTTCTCATCCACCAGCCGGGTCCAGGCGTTGTACAGGATCATGGAGTCGTCTCCCACCACGCTAAATTCCTGTGCTCCAGCACATTGGTGTTGTACGTAACCAAGAGATCATCAAATTCAGCATCCAGCCTGGACCTCTCCTCCAAAATCTTTTCTTGAATTTTTGCTTCCACAGACTTAGTCTTGACCGCCACCGCAGCAAGTTCGGCCCTGAGAGATACTGCTTGGTCGCAAGCCTCTTGTGCAGTGGCGTTTGCATCGTCCTTCTCCTTCACCATTTCAGCAAATTTGGCCTTGAGCTCGTTCAGCTCTTTAACGGCTAAGTCTCGCTCAGCTGCAATGGTGGTGTTGCGGTGGCCCATCTCTTCTACCGTGGCGCAGTGTTCCTGTTGCATCCTCGCCAGTTTGGCCACGGCATCCTCATGTTTCTGAAGTACTTCAAGCTCTGACTTCCGGGACGTCTCCATTTCGGATTGAAGAACCCGAATAATGCGTTTCTGTTTAACAATGTCAGCATCATGTTCCTCAATGATCCTCGCCCGGTCAAAAGCTACCTTCGATGCTTTCGCTGCCGCTTTGTAACATTCCTTATACTGGGCATAGAAGTCGCGGATATAACTATGAGCAGTGGTCTCAACATCCGAGGGAATTCTTTTAAGGTTAGGAGGGAAGACATAGCCATCCATGCAAATTTCAGGGAAGTCATTTTTCATTTGGGCGAGTTTGGCGGCTCCTTCACTAGTCAATTCAGCCGGAGCCTGTTCTACTAGCAGCTGTGGTTGGTTCCACTCTCGACCGCTGAGTATCGGGCCGTGAAGTTTGAGGAGGCTGCTGCTGCTGAGAAGGCCCAGGAAGATCTATAGGGGCCCTAGGAGGCAGGGGAGAACGGGATCGGCGCTGGTACCCTCGATCTCTGTCAGAATAATCATGGCCAGAGCGGCCACACGAATAATCTCTATCTCTATCATAGCGCTCCTGGCTAGAATAACCATGCCTGTAGTCCCTGTCAGATTCCCACCGACGGGACTCATAGTAAGAAGACGAATGGCGCATGTTCCGAAGCCTGTCTAATGTAGATCCTCTGCCTGACATCTCACCTGCGATAAGAAAGAATTACGGATTAAGATCCGATAAAGCAATGTTTACTATGAAAAAGTCATGAAGTGCTGTGGAAGTGTGTGTAAATGTGTAAACCCCCAAACCGACCGGAAGTGTTGACCGCACTTAAAGGAAAGGGCTCGCTCATGTTTAGGACATCTTGAAATTCCTCCAACCCAGGATTATGAGAAATCGATATATAATCTGGGATGGGAATATCGTCAAGCCCTTTGAAAGAATCTCTCGAATGAGAAGGGGCGGCCTCAGAAATCATGACTCCGGAAGTGGGAGGAGACACATCTACAGATTTCCACCCCTTGGACTTAAGTTTTTTGGAAACGGCGACCTTGCCTTTCCGTCTTTCTCCCGACTCTTCAAAGTTTCCCGAGAGATCAGCCATCGGCTCCGAATCTGTATGGGTTCTTTCTTCATCACTCGCTTCGGTTATGGTGATTCCAAGCAGTTTCTTTGCCGTTTTCTTCTTGGTTTTCTTCTTGTTTTCCTTCTTGGAGGCGGGCTTTGCCAACCCTTCAATAACTATACTTTGATTGATTTCGATCAAACCAAGAGTTCTTAAGTTATAGTCATTCAGCACTGAGTCGATATGTCTCAACTCGCTTGGAACTTCTTGAAGGCTTCGGACAATGCCCCTGAAGTACCCACCCTCGGGTCTGGAGATAATGGCTTTAAAAGAAGTGAGATGTCAATACTAACGCCAAAAAGCTATTGGTTAAGAAAACAGGTTAAGGCGCTTACGTCTAGACAACCATCGCCTAGCGAAACCCGGAGGGCACCGAACATAGAACCATTCGTTCTTGAAATAACTCAGTCGGGTCCAGGGTCCAACAACAACTTGGCAATTTCTAACTGCCTCCAGAAATGTAAAAGACGGGCTATCACCCCTACTC
Source organism: Allium fistulosum (assembly GCA_030737815.1). Taxonomy (NCBI): domain Eukaryota; kingdom Viridiplantae; phylum Streptophyta; class Magnoliopsida; order Asparagales; family Amaryllidaceae; genus Allium; species Allium fistulosum. Next base: position 410,943,860 of record CM060907.1, on the reverse strand, counting down.
TTGAAGTTAAATATATGTCTAATCTCGGTTGGCCTTGGCGGGCGAAAGAGACAGTCCATAAATATGACAAAGGCACTGTTCAGCAACGCATGCCCGTTGGGATGAAGTTGTGAAGGAGCGATTCCTAAATATGATAGCATTCCTCTGATATATTGATTGAAAGGAGGGAGAGTTCCGGCCGCGCAAGCATGGCGATAGAAAGCTGTATATCCTTCGGGCGGATTGTGCGGTCTATCAGCTGCACTGGGTAATAACACATCGTCCAGAGATATGTTATGTTTCAAGCAAATTCGGCCCAATAAGGATTTGGAGATGTTAGATTGGACAGAGTCAACGGGGTCCTCGATAAATATAGCCTCCGGCAGTTCATCTGGAGCCGGGTCGATTACGTCGGCAGGAATATCGGGAATCTCAAGCACCGGAGGAGTCAAGCTCTGTACCTCTTGTTGTTGGGAGCCCGAAGATTCCATAACTAACTAACTCATTAGAAAGCAACGTTAAGTTCATAAACAGCCCGTGCATTCCCCAGTGTAGTGTGTATGGATGTGTCGTGCAGTGCGAGTGTTGTGCGTTACTTAAGCAGATTTTACAGATTGAAACAAGATGTCCGTACAACAAAACTTGGGAATTTGAGCATGAAAATGACCATCGTCACTGACCATCACTTCCACGCCATCCAAATGCTATGAACCACTTCAGGTATAGATCAGTTGTATTATTGGTTAAGTCGTAGTTCCATCGACGAGCTTCAAAGGAAATTCAAGTTTAAATCTTTCAGTCAAGTTCGATTATGCAAGGCCAAAGCTCGTCGGAGTCAAAGATGCTAAAGTTCATTAAGATCGTCAAAGTTCAACTTGAGATTAGTTGTAGTTCAGAAATTGGAACAAGTCATAAAAGTTGGGTTGTCTAAACTGAAGGAGTTCGAATCCATCGAATCGAATCAATTTGCTTCGAATCGAACTGGTTCGACTCGATATACTTCAGGAAGAAGGAGCGCCTCGAACCCATGGGCGCTGAGTGACTTCGTATCGATCGACCTTCGATGCTTCGAATCGATCGAGGTATAATTACTTCGAATCGATCGACACGCGGCCCCTTTCTTTTCCCTTTGCAAGAATCGATTCGAAGCTATGCACCAGAAATCAATTCGAATCGCTTGTTCGTGGATCGATGCACAAGCGGTGAGAGACAACACTCCGAATCGATATGACTCGAATAGTCTCGTTCCTCAGTCCCATCGAGTCGACCCATTTCATTTAGATCTCATCACTCCTCAGAATTTTTTAAGGCGAAGATGGTTCTAACATTTTCATCTCGAATCAATCCTTTTAGTTACCTGATTTGATTACGAGTGGAAGCGTGGACGAGTTCGATCGATTCGTGGTAAGCACGTCAGTTTTAGCTCTGGGAGATTGATTCGAAGAAACAGCTGAAGCAATGGTGAAAAGTAAAAAGTGAGAAATGAATAGGACCCTGGTATATATAGGGGATATGTGACGATTCGCCTCCCGGTATACCTGACCGGCTTCAACAGGTGAGGACATCGACTCGATTCGTTACGGCGACTTCGAATCCATAAGACAGGACGCTAGAATCGATTTAGACTCCCGCATTCGTTGGTAATAAGACATGTTCGAATCCATTACAGCCCACTACGTTCGAATCCATCCCAGCAACATCGATTCGAAGAAACCACCGAGCAAGGGCTGGATTGAATATCGCATCGACTCGAAGCACAAACTCCACGAACCATAGTTTCGAAAGGCCATCGATTCGAACATTCACGACTTCGAATCCATCAAAGACCACCGATGAGAGCAGATGGATCGCTTCGAATCAAACATCCAAAACTACTTGTCTACTCTTTACACCGATTCAGGAGAGGATCGATACAAGAGGATGGTCATAGACAATCATAAAAGCAATGTTTTAACTCGAATCTCAAACCGGTCCAGGAGAGGACCGATGCAGAATTCGATAACAAACCAAACTAGCAACGACTTGTGATCACGCAACGTCAACTAAAGTCAGACACAGCCAAATACGGTCATTCAGCGGTCAATTACAGCGATACAAAATTCAACTTTCGGTGAAGCATGTCATAGCTGTCCAATGAGAGACTGCAGCTTTTCAAAGCACGTCATGTTTACACAAGACGTACTTTGGGGGGCAAATGTTATCCCGCCTTTTGGCAAGGCCGTGACACCAAGGACTCAACTAGAAACCGGTGACAGATTGTCTCGAAGACCAGCTACGCGCAAGGATCGCTATGGATATCGATGAATTTTGTCCGAGTCCGGATCTGGACACAATTGATAAGACATAACAAGTAAAGCCATGCAAACCAACTTTCCGAATTTCAAGTCAATCCGAGTTCGTATGACCAAGTTATCGTTGATGAAAAACGGAGTAAATGGCCTAAGTTCGAATCCATAGGCCGAGCCTATGATTTGAATCCATCAACATATGTTACTCCGAATCGATCATTATTTCCTTGGTTCGTATCCATCAGAAGATAGCATGCTTCGAATCCATCAAGCAAGCCGTGGTTCGAGTCTATTGAACCATACCCTGCTTCGAATCCATCAGAGGGAAGGTCCTTCGAATCCATCAAGACGCCTTGCTTCGAATCCCCATGTTGAGACAACTTCGAATCAAATCCACAGTAACACGTCTAGATCGATTCGAACAAGTACTAGTTCCATCGATTCGAAGGAAGCAGACCTTCGAATCCACTGCCTCGAATCCATTAAGTCAAAGCAACTGAAGCCATGGATTCGACCCTGTCAACCCGGAGTAAAAAGCGGTTCAATGCGAGAAATGCGCGCTACGCCACCATCTTCACGTGTAGGAGCATGGAGTCGATCCTATGGATTCGAACCATATCGATTCGAACGAATCCATAGGACGAAGAACACAACATTGAATCGATCATAACTCGAGACCCACAAGTCCAAATGCTATGAAATTTTCACAGAAGCTTAAACACATGATGAAGGATGTTCACACCAAATTTCATTCCGATTGGACACTTTCTTGATCGATTCGAACCAAGGGTCGAATCGATCCCAAAGTGGGCCCGGAACTCCGGATTTCGGCCATGTGGACCCCCTCACGTGCCAGAAGCGGTCTCCCCGAATTTTAGGCGAAATATCAGCCTCCTACACCTATAAATAGAGCCCCTGGTCATTCAGAAAAGGGGTCGGACAATTCTAAGTACTAAGGAGCACCCAGATTCTGCCAGATTTACTCCAGAACACCACCACTGCTTTAGATTGAGACTTAGCATATAAATTCAGTTGTACTACAGTATAAACAATTGTAATCTTCAAGTATCGAGCAATAAAATCATCAAGCTTCATAGTGGACGTAGGCAAAACGCCGAACCACTCTAAATCATTTGTCTTTGCAATTTACTTTCTGTTATTTGGAGTTTTTGTTAGATAGTCCTCAGTTTTAAATTTCTTTCTTCACTTTTATCTCTTCAAAAACTTCCGAAGAGTGTTGTGCCCATTTTTGGTACAAACAGAGACTGTTAAACTCCGATGATTGTATCCCTTTGACTCCTCTGAAAGGTTTGGGCTGTGCATCCTTTCCTTTGTCTTTGTTGAAAGACTTTTCGACTTAGTCGAAAGGTAGATTTTTGGTGTAACATTTGCCCACCCCATTCGAAGGGATGCCCTTGACTTTCCAAGTCATCTTTGTCGATGGCTGAAAAACTTCCCACCTCTTCGCCTTCCCGCGCTAATTTGGGACGTCCATTTAAATCTGATTCAACGGTTGAGAATTTGGGCGACTTATCTTATATATAATACACTTCTTCTCTTTCTTCCACTTTTACCTGTAAACAAAATTATTGTGCAACAGTAAAAGTTTCTCCAAAACTTCCTAAATTTCGATTTATAACAACAAGGTAATTTCTCAAATTCGATTCATAATTTTATAATATCTCAACTCTTATTAGTTTTTAATCGAATTTTCTTGTTTTCCAAACCCCAAAATTGAAATTCAATTTTAGTTTGGTTTTCTGAAAAATTTTCATCTTTAATCAGTTTCCTTAATTAATAAAATTCACCTTTGTCTTTGGATTTTTGAAGTTGATGGCAATTAATAAAGGAAATCCCCGTATCAGGTTTAGCTTTTAATCCAAAGCCTTTGATTTTGTCTTTTTGTTTTTTTACCGGGGTTTATGATTTATTGATAATCTTTATACCTCTTTTTGAAATCAAGTTAGATCGATTTCAATTTAAATCCACATTATCAATAGTTTTGATTTACCTGTTTTTCAAGAAAAATTTGAAAACTGGATTCACAATCGGGTTTGGGTTTGGTTAAACCCGATATGATTACCTGGAACCCTCTCGTGTACAATTTGGTAGCACAAAATGACCTTTTTACCCTTTTGAAAGAGATTGAGGCAGGAATAATGGATTTTCCTACTAAGCACTTTTCGATAGGGTCGAAAGGTATCGTGATGCCAAATTTCCAATGTCATCGAAAGGATAGGTAGTTGAATGGTGTAAATCTAACCCTTCGACAACGAGCTCTTGAAAAGGTTGAAGAGTTTTCAAATCTTCCGATTATTAGCTTTCGACAAGGTTGAAATCCTTCAACCTTAGATTTGTCTCTGCCCATCTTTGTCGAAACGTTTTAAGCACACATGAGTTGAACCTGAATCCTTTCGACTTCAATGGGTAGGACATGTTTTGAACACTTTGACGTGACCTTTCGACAAATCAACAGTATCAATGTTTTTAATTCAAGAATTATAAGGTCTTGGTTTCATCCATGTCGAAAGGTCTTGCCACTTAGCTTTATGTTACACTTGAAGTGTATCCAGGCTTCCATAGAGCTTCCGACATTGTCGAAAGGTAATGAATGGATCAATGTTTCATCCCTACCTTTCGACTTTGTCAATAGCCTAAGGAATTAATATTATTATTTGCCTTTTAGGCTTTTTAATAATGTTGAAGTATGACGATTAAGGTAGATGTCATTGTCCTTCCGACATTGTCAAAAGCTTGAATGGCTAACCTTTCGACATTGTCGAAAGCTTGAGCTATAAACCTTTCGGCATTGTCGAAAGCTTGAGCTATAAACCTTTCGGCATTGTCGAAAGCTTGAGCTATAAACATTTCGACATTGCCGAAAGCTTGAGTTGTTGAGTTTTTGACTCAAAATGTTTGCATCATATTAAGATTTTATGTATGTTTTCACTCTTGAGCTATCTAAGTAAATTTACTTGTTTAATTCTTGTATGCTTTCTAAAATCATAAATAAACAAGAGATTTAACTAAAATGTTTTCACCTGGCAGAATCATGAGCTCTCCCAAAGTTGAAGCCATTGCTAAGTATTCTTCCATCGAGATTCAGAATGAAGTCAATGCTATTCTTAAAGACTTTGGTATTACTAGGATCAAAGGTATTCCTCCTCAACCAACTGATACCATTGACAACCCTCCTGAAGGGTACTTTGCTTACACGGCCATCCACATATGGCACTGTGGATTTATTCCTTTTCCCGAGTTCCTGATCTCATACTTGTCTCATGTTGGAGTTGCTCCAATACAACTATCCCCAAATGTTTACACTCATCTTCTATCTTTGGAAATGTTGGCGTTCGAATATGGACTTCCTTTGCTTAAGCTAAAGTTCTAAACTCCTTGACCTAGATGGCAAGGTTAATTAATCTTAACAAGTAGATTTACAGAGTCAATGTGTATAACAAGCTAATATTAGACAGTATCAATAAGTTCAAGGATTGGGAGAATCAATTTTTCTTCGTCATGTGCTTCGCTGATGTTCACAGGACTTTTGCCTCCCCCTATAAGTCTACTTTAATTTTGTCTTTGCTTTACTCTACGTTTTCTGTTAACTAATCTCTGACTTTTCTCAGGTGAATCTTCCAAGAAACTCAGTGATGCTGATAAGAAAACCATTGATTCATTAACCGCAGCTTCAAAGCAACTTGGGAGCAGGCTGAGGCTCTTAACTCCTTTGAATTTAAGAAAACATTCTTTACTGCTACCTGGCCAGAGGATCCTAGGAACACCTTCCATAATCATGCATACTTCTCATGGCAAGCGCTTCCTTTCTTTAGGCGATGCCGAACACTTTACTTCAATGCCTCCTATTTGTGCTGACACTTCAGGTATATTATTAGTTTAGTATTTTTCTTCTTTGTCTCTTGAATTCTTTGAATTACTTTGACTAATTTTATATCTGCTTGAATTTGTTTTAGCTCCCGTCATGGTCATTGTATCTTCAAGTGGTGCTGCCCCTCCTCCATCATCTTCTAAAGTAACATCAACCTTGGAGGCTTTTGCTAAATCCAAAAGAACCTCCAAAAGAAAACCAACGAAGCCTTCTGAGGTCACTCCTCCGGCGAAAATGGCTAAAATTACTGATGTGGAGAAAGAGGAGGAATGCATATCTCCTTAACAAGCTTCGAAGAGCCCTGTCGTTGAGCTTCCGAAGATAAAATAGAGAAAACTCCACCTTCTCCCGAACCTTTTCCTCCCATTACTATCTCCGACTCCCCGGCTGCATTCGAGCAGATGCAGCTGGCCTCGTTGACGACTCCTTCTGTAAAGCAGACTCTTCCAATGTCGTCATCTTCTACTCCTTCGCCTATAAATTTTGAAGAATTTGTTAAGTTCATTCTGCATTTTGAATCTTTTACTTCTTCCTCTCCGTCATCGTTCACTCCATACTTAGCGGATAATTATCGCTCTCTTATGGAGCATTAACTTTTGGTAAGCTCTCACCCAACTGATCCTATCATTACTGGATTTCTTCTAATCGCTAACTCGTGTTACACTGTTCCTTGTTCCCGATTTCTAGGAGCTGGATCGCTTTAAATGAACATGTTTCATGGCTTTCTACCGGATCCTCCAAGCTACAAGAGGAAAATTTTGAACTCAAAAATCAACTATCTTCTTTGACTATCGCTCAAAATGACACTTCCTCTGAGCTGGAGCGAGTAAAGGCTTCCTTCATCAGGGTTGACACTGATCTAGAAGTGAAGAGGGAAGCTCACCAACTGACCACCGATGGAAAATTTGCAATGGAGCTATCTCTAAAAGACTCGGAAGATGAGAAAGCTCGCTTGGTTGCCAAGAATACTTCATTGAAAGACAAATTCAGAAGGACTAGAGATTCACTCAGACTGGCTATTAGCACCCTCTCCGATGTCAAGAAGCAAGTCTCTGAGTTTACTGAAGCCACCCTGGGCCCCATGATGCTGAAAAATTATGAAGATGCCCTCATGCTTGCATACACAGACAACTGCGACTAATGTACTGACTTCGGCTTCCCCACTCTCGACCCAACCTTAGCTGAAAGGGTAATGGACAAAATCAACCAGATTAGGCAGGGTACTGGACCTGAAGGCGGGGAGGAGATAGCTAATATATCGGAAGCTCTTTCTTTTGATATCCCCTCCTTTGATATTGAATCTGACTCTGAAGAGGAGGGTGATAAAGATAACGACCCGAAGAAAAAAGTGATGATCATGATGATATTGATTGGGACAGTGACTATTATAATGATGATGATGATAACACCTTCGGAGGTCAAGGCCTTGGTAGAAACAAAGGGGTGCCTTCCGGTGCTTTGGGGTTGGATAGTGGTGACCAAACCAAAGCTCCCGAGAAAGAGCAATCCCCTTCGAAATATATGCCACCCGCTTCCCCCGAGCCTTCTGCTGCTCCGGAAGATGAGCCCGCTCTTGCCCAAACTGAGAATCCAACAAAGAAAGAGCAGGCTCCCAAGACTTCAATTCCAGTCTCTTAGGTATGGAATTCCCTTTTTAAATGTTTTAAACTTCGAAGATAATAATTAGCATTAAATTGTTTGTCTTAGATAAAGAAGAAGTCTACTTTTCCCTATAGAACTAAACTCGGTAGAAAACAGGTAATTATCAAGTTATATAGGGAGTTAGATAAATTGATAAAGGAGCACAATGTTTTGTCTGAGAAATACCATAGCCTTGACAAGAGTACATCCATATTAGCTTCTTTTAAATATCAAAGCGCTGCCCCTTTACAAAAGAAAGCACGCCTCCGATATGACATTCTCTTGAAGGAAAATAGAGAGTTCCAAACTTTATTCTGGATGATGATCGAGGAGAGAGAGATTTTAGTTAATTTTTTGTTTAAAGATTATTGCAGACATTATATTATAGATTTTTGGTACTTAGGCGACTTCAGTGGGGGTCTACTCAGACATTTTCATAAAAGAAACATAGATGAATTCGGATCTGACCCGCATCTCGAAGCTTGCTCGAACTTACCGTGGATCTGGTCGATTCCTCAAGAACTTCCACTGAAAAGCTTAAGTACTATAAAGATAAATTTGTGACTAAGTTTTTCTCTAAATCTGTTTTGTATGAACCAGATGAATAATTGTAAACATGTAACCATTAATTGATTTATGTATATATGTTTTGGCCTGATTTATATACTTAGTCTCTTTTATTGTACTATTTCAGAATAACAGCTCTTTAGGTCGAGTCATCCCTAGAGACCACTTAAACCAATACGCTAAATTGAGAAGGTTTTAATTTGAAAATGCATCAATTTTGAAGACTTCAAAATTAGCGAGATATTGTTTCTTCAAGATTTAGAAAAATTGTACATATAATTCCCTCGCCTCCGTTTTGACTTCCTCGGCAATGAGAAGGAAGCTTTCCTTAAAGAGATCATAACATTTCACTCTAAACTAATTTGTGGTCGTGATAGTCCCCCAGCTGGGAAATTGGACTATAACAAATACCCGCCGGTCATTACCCCAGAAGGAGTTACTATGCCTTTTGATTCGACGGTTACGCTTTCAGCTAAATCTCTTGATAAAGTTAGAGTAGTTTCTAAACTGTAAATGTAATCAAATTGCATGATGTATCCTTTAACTTTGTTGCTAATTTAGTTGTAATCTGTTACTATAATAATAAAGATTCCTTTTATTTCTATCTTGATTTTAATTTCGCTCCATTTGTTTGAATAGGAGCTACGATTTTCTACAACTTCTCTTCCTCATAATTATCGTTCACGTCTTGACGCTCTTAAAGAGAAGTTGTTGCAAAGAAGTGGAGCAATTGTGCCTAGTGATGATATTTTACTAAAACGTTTTGGTGGTAATATTGAGGCCGTGAAATGGCGCAAAAGATATGTTCTCCAAAAGACTATTGCCAGTGGTCACAAAGACCATATAGCATATCTTGAGGCTGATATTAAGAAAAAGTATGAGATGATCACCACGCTCAAACGTCAAGCGAAGACTAATCCCACAGTTGATTTTGATCAGAAAATGTCCAAACTTATTCAAAAAATTAATGATTTGGAATTAAAGTTAAAAGATATCCAGGCCCAATGTGCCTCTTTAGAGTTCATTTTGAGTGATAAGACTTCAAAGATTGATCTTCCAATCCCTCAAGTAATCCCTCCTATGGTCAAACCTACTAGGACAAAGATTCTCGTGGCTCAGAACTTCCCTACTATGCTTAACCCTTACCTAGGTTTAGATGACAATGTAGTGGGGAATTGGTGTCGAAGGGTAAGGTTCGAAATAGCCAAAAATTTTGATGAGCAACAGAAAGTAAAGTACTCTCAGACCATTAATAAAAATGCTGCCAAAAACCAGAAGCTGGAGCGTGACAATTACTTGCTCCTCAAGCGTGTCACAGATTTAGAAAGAGAGAATAAAACGGTCAAAGCTGCGAAAAGAGCTTTTAATTGCGCCCTAAAGACCAACATCGATGCAATTGATGATGAAAACCAAATAAGGAGAAAATAAGCTTAAGGAAGTTCTTAGTGCGACCATTAGACACGTAGTTGATCCTACAATTGCAAAAAATCTCGCTAGGGCCGCCCAAGATTTGTAATTCCTTTATATATTTGAGCTATGAAAATCTATCTTGTATATAATTTTGTCGTTTTGTGAATGATTTCATAACTTATGTAAAACACATAAATTTTGTAAATATCACCTGATTTGCAATCCTTCTCTTTAATAATGTTTTTGAATTGCTCACTCATTGATTTCTGGGCTTGCTGAATCTTTTGCTATTCCTTGTTGTTTTGATTTCCCTGTAAAGCATGTAGCAAACAATATTTCTAATTGTTAGCTTGAAGTCGATATATTTGTCTATGTATGTCATTTGTTTAAATTAACAAGTCATTCTGATTGTATGTCAAACAGCTTATACTAAATGTTAAAATCTCATCTTTAACCATGATGGGAGATGATCAAAAATGTAACTCCTTCCACGTGGTTGGAAAGTTTGAAATTTGCTGATAGACAATTCTGTTTTGTCACAGAGATATAAATATTAGAATATAACCTTTATTTAATAAATAACTTGATTAAGAGATCCGCGTCTGAAATTTGGATGTAGTAACTCTCCAACCCATTCCTTAAAATTAATGGAATTTAAAGATTTAGAAACTCGAAGTCCCCATTCGGAGACTTTTAATAGTGTTCTTTAATATTCCTTGGCCCAGATTCGGGCATTTGTGATGATTAGAAATCCAGAAATTTTGCTCCCAGATTAAAGTTCGTATAAGTAGTAGTCTAGATATCCAGATTCGTATGTAATAAGGTAATAATTGATGAATACCTGAAACCAAGATTCTAGTAATAGATGATGAAATTCTTATATGAAAGACCCAAAATCCTAATTCGGGTGTTAATAGCTAATGTCGAAAAATGAGAATCTCGAAACCCAGATTCGGGTATATTAAGATAACCGGAAGTTAATAGAGACCCGAAACCCAGATTCGGGTATTATATAGTGAAGTTCTGAAATGAATACCCAAAACCCAGATTCAGGTATTAATTGATGTAATTCTGATGTAAGAGACCCGAAACCCAGATTCAGGTATTAATAAATGATGTTCTAGAAATGAAAGTCCCATAACCCAGATTCGGGTATTAATAATCGAAGTTCCATTCCGCTCCTTTGCTTCCATCTTCTTTGACATGTATGAACCCTTCAGGTTTTGAATAGAAATAATCTGATTAGCTGCCTCTTGAGCTAAGACGTCTTAGTCCATGATCGAAAATGCTTTTTCTCGAGCTTGAAAATCTCAGTTCATGATTTGATGAGCATCTTCCCAGGCTTGGACATCTTAGTCCTTTATTTGATGGGCCTCTTCTTGGGCTTGGATATCTTAATCCATTATTGTCCGGTGCACTTGGTTAGCTCATCTTAGAGGCTGGAACCAAGGACTTACCCAACCTCCTTCCAGGAGGCGCCCTGCCCTGGCCCATTTGCGACACTGACAGAGGCTTGTTCGGTGCTCTACCATGGCAATCTTATGGCACAGATAGAGGCTTACTTCCATCCTCCCTTCAGGATGTGCCTTAACCTAGCCATAACGTGGCTCAGATAAGGGCTTGTTCCATGCTCTACCCTGGCTATCTTATGGCGTGGATAGAGGCTTACTCTGTCCTCCTCTAGGAGGCGCCTAGACCTGGCCAGAGGCACGATCAAGGGCTTGTCCTGTGCTTTAACCTAGCTGTCTCATGACGCGGTTAAAGGCTTATCCGCCCTTCCTCCCGGAGGTACTCTTCCTTGGCCATCTCGGTGCGGACAGAGGCTTTTCTACAATCTCAGGTAGACTACCATCTTAGGTAGTATCCAAATATGAGGAGCATTTCACTCCCAACCATGTAGAATTTCTCTTTTCAGAATGTTGATCCTTATTTATCCTCTCTCAAATCCTTTTTACAAATTCACTGATCTTTCCTTGTCTAAAGAAATTGATGATCATCCCCTCCAGGGCTCTGCATTGGTTGGTTTCATGACCATTCATCATATGATAATGACAGAAGGACCCTCTGAAGTTCCTTTCCTATTTTGGCTTTTTCTTTTGTGATGGGCAATAGTTAAGTTCATCCTTTGTGAGCAAGTAGGCGTTTTTCATTGATGTTGTTAAGTTGCATTCTTTTGGAAGTTTAGATTTGAAACATGACTCTTGAGGATGGAACTTTGACTTTCTATTTTTCGGCCTTATTATTTCATGCTCTTCAATTATTTTTCATTTTGCAAACTTTTAACTCACTTAGGTTAGAAGTTCTCTTGTTGTAGTTGGTTTCCATTTGTGTGCAAAGGCATTATAATCATTCATTATCCCTCTCTCAAAGATTATGCCTTTGGAATAACTTTGGATTGTTCTTCTAATTTGATTAAAGATATTATCATTCCCATTTTTTCTTTTTCCAAGTTCAAAGATTGGGGTAGGACCTACATGAAAAGGATTTAGACTCCATTTCTCAGGATCATAAGATTCTACTTTTTTTTGTTTATAATCCTTAGGGCTTCGAGCCTTATCCTTTGCTCTTTATCTTGATTGGAGCTTTTGATGTTTACTTGGAAGATCTTGTCAAATGTGGTTCAGACGACCCTTGTTCAGATCTTTTAAATCTTCTGCCTATGATTTTCCAAAGCAAATAAACTTGATGTAGGATTGATCCAAGGGGGTTATAGTAGTGTTAGGTGGTTAACCACAAGGTCAGAGGTTTGAGCCCTCCTTCTAGCGCCAAAAATGTTACCAAGATTTCTTGTTAACACCCAAAAGTTATTCTAAGAAGGATGGATTGACTTGTTTGAATGAAGGGTGTGATACCCTAAAGAATTGCCTTTAAATTTAGCTGCACTTGTTGTTGATTCTTGGGTCAGACCTTCCAACTTCATCGAAAGATTTAATCTTTGAATTAGATAACCTTTCGTCTTAGTTGAACTCGTATGAAGTCTCCTACCAAAATTTTCTTTTCGGCTAGGTTGAAATTCTCTAAGTTAGTCCTTTAAAGGTTGATTTTAATCCCGTCGAAAGGTTAAGGTGATAGCTTTCCCAGGATAGAACCAAAAAGTCAATCACTTAGTGGATATTTGGTAGACTTCGCCCTTATCAAAAGGTTAGATCACTTATATAAGGTAGGTTTCAACTTTTTCGAAAGGTATGTGAATGACCTCCTTTGATTTAAACTTTACGAGTCCAGATATTTATATTTATGGAACAAATTCTAACCTTATCGAAAGGTTAGACCACTTGGATTATAGCTCCAAAAGGTTAATTGTATTATTATAGCATAAGAACTGTCGACCTAGTCAAAAGGTTTAGGCCACCGAGTTAATCTCTTTGGAAGGTTGCAGCGGATGTTTGGATCGGATGTATTGTCAACCTTGTCAAAAGGTTCAAATTGTAGAGCTAATGGCTTCGAAAGGTTGCGGTAGTTATTTGTATCAGAAGAGTTATCGACCTTGTTTGGAAGAACCCTTCAATGAGATTGAACCTGGAAATTAGGAGTTAATCCAACAAAAGTTTAAGCAAACAATAAAGTAATCAACAAAGCTTAGGACTTCCCTCTTTATCCAAGAAAAAGCATCATTTTATTAAATTTCCTAAATCAACACCTAATTAGGGTTACATTGTTTTTATTAAGAAGATAAAAGATTAGAATGGGAGAAATTTGGTCCAAAAAACATGACCCCTTGGGTCTTATTTAAAGATGCAGGCAAACTCCCTTTCGACTCCATGCTCTCAATTGGGTCGGAAGGTTCCCCTTTTATATGTAGCAATGAACCTTTTGACTTTTTTGAAAGGTTTGCCTCTCATATGAAATTATAAACCTTTCGATGTTGTTGAAAGGTTTGCTTTTCTTTATGCCTTCACAAACCATTCGACTTTGTCGGAGGGTTTTCTTTCTATATACTGTTGTGAACCCTTCGACCTTCTTGGAAGGTTTGCTCTTTCACTTTTGGCTGACTTATGAGTGTTGCTTTCTGTTAACAAGATTTCTTGTCAATGCCCAAAAATTATTCTAAGAAGGATGGATAGACTTGTTTGAATGAAGGGCGTGATACCCTTAAGAATTGCCTTTGAATTTAGCTTAACTTGTTATTGATTCTTGGGTCAGACCTTCCGATGTCATCGAAAGGTTAAATCTTTGAATTAGATAACCTTTTGTATTAGTTTAACTTGTATGAAATCTTTTTCCAAAGTTCTCTTCGGCTAGGTTAAAATTCCCTAAGTTAGTCCTTTAAAGGTTGATTTTAATCTCATCGAAAGGTTAAGGTGATAGCTTTCCTAGGGTTGAACCAAGAAGTCAAGCACTTTAGTGGTTATTTGGTAGACTTCGACCTTGTCAAACGTTAGATCACTTATATGTGGTAGGTTTCAACTCTGTCGAAAGGTATGGGAATGACCTCCATTGACTTAAACTTTACGAGTCCAGTTATTTATATTTATGGAGCAGATTCAGATCTTATCGAAAGGTTGGACCACTTGGATTATAGCTCTGAAAGGTTACTTGTATTACTATAGCATAAAAACTATCGACCTTGTCGAAAGGTTTAGGCCACTAGGTTAATCTCTTCGGAAGGTTGAAGTGGATGTTTGGATCAGATGTATTGTCAACCTTGTCGAATGGTTCAGATTGTGGAGTTAATAGCTTCGAAAGGTTGCAGTAGTTATTTGTATCAGATGAGTTTTCGACCTTGTCGACAAGAACCTTCCGTTGAGATTGAACCTTGAAATTAGGACTTAATCCAACAAAAATTTAAGTAAATAGTAAAGCAATCAACAAAGCTTAGGACTTCCCTCTTCATCCAAGAAAAAGCATCATTTTATTAAATTTCCCAAATCAACACCCAATTAGGGTTATAATGTTTTTATTAAGAAGATACAAGATTAGAATAGGAGAAATCGGATCCCCAAAACATGACCCCTTGGGTCTTATTTATAGATGCAGACGGCCCCTCTTTCGACTCCATGCTCTCGACCAGGTCGGAAGGTCTCTCTTTTATATGCAGCTATGAACCTTTCGACTTTGTCGAAAGGTTTACCCTTCATATGCCATCATGGATCTTTCGACATTGTCAAAAGGTCTGCTTTTCTTTATACTTTCATGAACCCTTAGACTTGGTCGAAGGGTTTTCCTTCTGTATACTATTGTGAACCCTTCAACCTTGTTGGAAGGTTTCTCTTAACTTGATTGTTGCGAACCCTTCGACCTTGTCGAAAGGTTGCTCTTCACTTGATTATATTTGAGAGTTGTGCTTCTCTTCAATGTTGTCGAAAGTTTGTCTTTCATCCTTTGCTGACTTATGAGTGTTGCTTTCTTCATAAAACCTTTTGACATTGTCGATAGGTATTCTTGACCTATCTGGATGTGTTTTATCCTGTTCGAAAGGCTTGTTGTGCTTGTTGTGCTTTCAAAAAGGACACCATGGAGTTACTCACACTTTCTTTGGCTTCTTCATCCCCATTGAATGGTAAGAACTCTTTGGATACTGAGAGATGGAACCTTTTGACTCCTTCGAAAGGTTTGGGCTGTTAAACTTTGATGACTGCATCCCTTCGACTCCTTAGAAAGGTTTGGGCTGTGCTTCTTTTCCTTTGTCTTTGCTTAAAGACTTCTTGACTTAGTTGAAAGCTAGACTTTTGTTGTAACATTTGCTCCCCACTCGAAGGGTGCTCTTGACTTTCGAAGTCATCTTTGTTGATAGCTGAAAAATTTCCTACCTCTTGGCCTTCCCGCGTTGATCTTGGACGTCCATTTAAATCAGATCCAATAGTTGAGAATTTAGGTGACTTTTCTTATATAGCAGGCTTCTTCTCTTTCTTCCCCTTTTACCTGAAATAAAAATTATTATGTACAAGTAAAAGAGCTCTCCGAAACTTCTCAGATCTCGCCTTAAAACAACTAGGTAATCTTTCAAATTTGATTCACAATTTTAGGTTAAGCTCTACTCTTACTAGTTTTTAATCAAATTTCTAGTTTTCTAAATCCCAAAATTGAAATTTAATTTTTATCTGGTTTACTAAAAAAAATTCCTCCTAAATCATTTTCTTTTAAAATTAACAAAATTCATCTTTGGCTTTGGATTTTAAGTTCGATGGTGATTGTTGTTGAAAATCCTCTTATTAGGTTTAGCATTTAATCAAAATTATTTGGCTTTTGCCTTTTGTTTTAATCCTGGGCTTTTGACTTATTGATAATTTTGATACCTTTTCTTTTTGAAATCGAATTAGATCAATTTCAGATGAAATCCATTTTGCTAATAGTTAGATTTACTTGTCCTTCAAGAGAAATTTGAAAACTAGATTTACAATTGGGTTTGGGGTTGGTTAGACCCGATATGATTACCTAGAACCCGTACAATTCGAAGGCACAAAATGACCTTTCTACCCCTTTGAAAGAGATTGTGGCGGCAATAATAAATTTTCCCTCTTAGTACCTTTCGATGGGGTCGAAAGGTATTGTGATGCCAATTTTACAATCGTTGTCGAAAGGATAGGTAGTTAAATGGAATGAGTCTAACCCTTCGAAAACGAGCTCTCAACAAGGTCGAAGAGTTTCAAATCTTTTGTCTACTAGCTTTCGACAAGGTTGAAATTCTTTGACCTTAGAGTTGTTTATGCTCATCTTTGTCGAAACGATTTAAGCACACATGAGTTGAACATGAAACCTTTCGACTTCAATGGGTAGGACATGTTTTAACAACTTTGACCAGACCTTTCGACAACATCAACAATATCAATGTTTTTAACTCAAGAATTTTAAGGTCTTGGTTTCATCCATGTCGAAAGGTCTTGCCATCTAGTTTTATGTTACACTTGAAGTGTATCCAGGCTTCCAAAGAGCTTCTGACATTGTCGAAAGGTAATTAATGGATCAATGTTTCATCTCTACCTTTCGACCATGTCGGTAGCCTAAGGAATTCATATTACTATTTTCCTTTTAGGCTTTTAAATAATGTTGAAGTATGATGATTAAGGTAGAAGTCATTGTCCTTCGGACATTGTCAAAAGCTTGAGTGATAAACCTTTCGACATTATCGAAAGCTTGAGTTGTTTAGTTTTTGACTCAAACTGTTTGCATCATTTTCAGATTTTATGTATATTTTCACTCTTGAGCTATCTAAGCAAACTTATTCGTTTTTTTTGAATTCTTGATTGCTTTCTAAACTCATACATAAATTAGAGTTTTAATTAAAACTTTTTCACCTGGCAGAATCATGAGCTCTCCTAAAGTTAAAGCCATTGCCAAGCATTCTTCTATCGAAACCCAAAATGAAGTCAATGCTATTCTTAATGACTTTGGCATTACTGGGATCAAAGCTATCCCTCCTCAACTAACTGATACCATTGACAACCCTCCTGAAGGGAGCTTTGCTTACATGGCCATCCACATATGGCCCGATGGATTTCTTCCATTTATCGAGTTTTTGCTCTCCTACTTGTCTCATGTTGGAGTTGCTCCAATACAACTATCCTCATATGTTTACACTCATCTTCTATCTTTGGAAATGCAGGCGTTGGAATCTCGACTTCCTTCACTTAATGCTGAAGTTCTAAACTCCATGACCAAGCTGGCAAGGTTGAGCAATCTTAAGAAGCTGATTTATAGAGTTAATGTATATAAGAAGCTAATATCAAACAACATCAATAAGTTTAAGGACTAGAAGAATGAATTTTTCATCATTAAGCGCATTGCCAATGTTCATTGGACTTTTGCCTCTCCCCGTAAGTCTACTTTAATGTTATCTTCGCTTTACTTTACATTTTTTGTTAACTAATCTCTGACTTTTTCAGGTGAATCTTCCAAGAAACTTAGTGATGCTGCCAAGAAAACCATCGATTCTTTCACCGCAGCTTCAGAAAAACTTGGAAGCAAGCTGAAGCTCCTAACCCATTCGAATTTAAGAAAACATTCTTTACTGCTTCCTGGGCAGAGGATCCTAGGAACTCCCCCCATCATCATGCACACCTCTCGTGGCAAGTGATTTCTTTCCTTAAGCGATGCTGAACACTTCACTTCAATGTCGCCAATTTGTGCTGACACTTTAGGTATATTATTAGTTTATAGTATTTTTCCTCTTTGTCTCTTGAATTCCTTGAATTACTTTGACTGATTTTATATCCGCTTGAATTTGTTTTAGCTCCCTCCAAGGCCATTGTATCTTCATGTGGTGCTGCCCCTCCTTCATCATCCTCTGAAGTAACATCAATCTTGGAGGCTTTTGCTAAATCCAAAAGAACCTCCAAAAGAAAACTAACGAAGCCTTTTGAGGACGTTCCTCCGACGAAAATGGCTAAAGTTACTGATTTGGAGGAAGAGGAGGAACGTATATCTCCTAAACAAGCTTTGAAGATCCCTGTCGTTGAAGCTTCCAAGGATAAAACAGAGAAGACTCCACCTTTTCCTGAACCTTTTCCTCGCATTTCTATCTCCAACTCCCCGGCTGCACTCGAGAAGATGCAGCTGGCCTTGTTGATGACTCCTTCTGTAAAGCAGACTCTTCTAGAGTCATCATCTTCTGCTCCTCCGCCTACGAATTTTAAAGAATTTGTTGAGTTCATTCTATATTTAGAATCTTTTACTTCTTCCTCTCCGCCCTCGTTCACTCCAGACTTAGCGGAAAATTATCGCTCTCTTATGGAGCAATAACTTTTGGTAAGATTTCACTCAACTGATCCTATCACCACTGGATTTCTTTAATCACTAACTCGTGTTACAGTTCTTCTTATTACAGATTTTCAGGAATTGAGTAGCTCTAAATGATCATGTTTTGAAGTTTTCGACTGAATCTTCTAGGCTACAAAAGGAGAACTCCAAGCTAAAAATCAAGTGTCTTCTTTAACTGTTGCCAAAGACGAAGCTTCTACTGAGTTGGAGTGAGTAAAAGCTTCCCTTGCCTAGGTTGAGAGTGATTTAGAAGCAAAGAGGCAAGCTCACCAGCTTACTACTGATGGAAATTTGCTATGGAGCTAGCTCTGAAAGACTCGGAAGATGAGAAAGCTCGCTTGGTTGCCAAGAATACTTCATTGGAAGAGAAATTCAAAAGGACTAGAGCTTCGCTCAAACTTGCTGTTTGCACCCTCTCCAATGTCAAGAGGCAAGTCTTTGAGTTTGCTAATGTCACCCTAGGGCCTATGATGCTAAAAAATTATGAAGATGCCCTCATGCTCGCCTATGTTGATAATCATGAGAAGTGCCCAGACTCGGCTTCCCTTCTCTCGATCCATCCTTAGTCGAAAGAGTAATGGACAAAATCAACCAGATTAAGTAGGTTACCGGACCTAAAGGTGAGGAGGAGATAGTTAATGTATCAGAAGCTCTTTCTTTTGATATTCCTTCCTTTGACAATGACTCTAATTATGAAGAGGAGGATGATAAAGATAACAACCCCGAAGAAAAAGGTGATGACGATGAAATTGATTGGGACAGTGACTATGATAATTATGACAATGATAACCCCACCGGAGGTCAATGCCTTGGTGGAGACAAAGTGGGGCCTTCCGGTGCATCAGGGATGGGTAGTGGTGATCAAACCAATGCTCCTGAGTAAGAGCAATCCCCTCCGAAAGATATGCCACCCGCTTCACTCGGGCCTTCCACTGCTCCAGAAGGGGAGCCTGCTCCTGCCCAAACTGAGGATCCAATAGAGAAAGAGCAGGCTCCCAAGACTTCAATTCCAATCTCTTAGGAATGGAATTTCCTATTTAAATGTCTTAAACTTTGAAGATAATAATTAGCATTAAATTGTTTGTCCTAGATAAAGAAGTAGTCTACTTTCCCCTATAGAACTAAACTTGACAGAAAACATGCAGAAATTAACAAGTTATATAGAGAGTTAGACAAATTGATAAAGGAGCACAATGATTTGTCTGAGAAATACCATAGCCTTGACAAGAGTACATCCATATTAGCTTCTTTAATCAAAGGGCCGCCTCTTTATTAAAGAAAGTGCACCTCCGATATGACTTTCTTTTGAAAGAAAACAAAGAGTTATTAACTTTATTCTAGATGATGATCGAGGAAAGAGACATTTTGGTTAACTTTTTGTATAAAGCTTATTGTAGACACTCTATTATAGATTTTTCGTACTTAGGTGAATTCAGTGGGGGTCTACACAGACGTTTTCATAAAAGATACTTAGATGAATTTGTATCTGGCCCGCATCCTGGAGTTTGCTAGAACTTACCATGAGTCAGATTGATACCTCAAGATCTCCCGCTAAAAAAGGTAAGTACAACAAGGATAAGTTCGTTTCCGAGTTTTTCTCTAAATTTGTTTTGTATGAACCAGATGAATGATTTTAAATATGTAACAACAAATTGATTCATAAGTACATGTTTTGGTTCTATTTTCTATGCTTAGTTTCTTTTTACTGTACTAATTTAGAATAGCAGTTCTTTAGGTCGAGTCGTCCCTAGAGACCACTTAAACCAATACATCAAATTGAGAAGGTTTTACTCTGGAAATGCATCAATTTTAAAGGCTTCAAAGTTAGCGAGATATTGTTTCCTTCGAGATTTAAAAAAATTGTACTTAGAATTCCCTCGCCTCCGTTTTGACTTCCTCGTCAATGGGAAGGAAACTTTCCTTAAAGAGATCGGAACATTTCACTCTAAACCAGTTTGTAGTCGTGATAGTTCACCAGTTGGGAAATGGGACTATAGCAAATGCCCACCGGTCATTACCCCGGAAGGAGTTACTATGCCTTTTGATAAGGCGGTTATTCTTTCAGCTAAATCTCTTGATAAAGTTAGAAAAGTAGTTTCTAAACTGTAAATGTAATCAAATTGCATGTTGTATCCTTTAACTTTGTTGCTACGTTAGTTGTAATATATTACTATAATAATAAAGATACCTTCTATCTCTATCATGATTTTAATTTCAATCCTTTTGTTTAAATAGGAGCTACGATTGTCTACAACTTCTCTTTCTTTTAATTTATCTTCAGGTGTTGATGCTCTTAAAGAGAAGTTGTTGCAAAAAAGTGGAGCGATCGTGCCTAGTGATGACATTTTACTAAAATGTTTTGGTAGTAATATTAAGGTCGTGAAATGGCATAAAATATATGTTCTTCAAAAGACTATCGCCCGTGGTCACAAAGACCATATAACCTATCTCGAGGCTGATATTAAGAATAAGGATGAGATGATCACTACGCTCAAATGTTAGGTGTTAAAATCTCATCTTTAACTAAGATGGGAGATGGTCAAGAATTTAACTCCTTTAATCTAGAAAGTTTGAAATTTGCTGATAGATAATTCTACCTTGTCACAGAGATATAAATATTATAACGTAACCTTTATTTAATAAAGAACCTGATTAAGAGATCAGTGTCTGAAATTCGGAAGTAGTAACTCTCCAACCCATTCCTTAACATTAATGGGATTTAAAAAATTTAGAAACTTGAAGCCCTCATTCATAGACTTTTAATAGTGATCTTTAACATTCCTTGACCCAGATTGGGGCATTTGAGAAGAATAGAAATTCATAAATTTTGCTCCCAGATTAGGGTTCACATAAGTAGAAGTCTTGATATCCAGATTCAGATATAATAAGATAATGATTGATGAATGCTCGAAAACAAGATTCTAGTAATAAATGATGAAATTCTTGTATGGAAGACCCAAAACCCTAATTCGGATATTGACTGCTAATGTTTAAAAATGGGAACCCCGAAACCCAGATTCGGGTACATTAAGATAATTAGAAGTTAATAGAGATCTGAAACCCAAATTCGGGTATTATATAGTGAAGTTCTAAAATGAATATCCCGAAAACCTGATTCGGGTTTTAATTGATGTAATTCTGATGTAAGAGACCCGAAATCCAGATTCAGGTATTAATAAATGATGTTTTAGAAATGAAAGTCCCGTAACCCAGATTCGGGTAACAATAAGCGAAGTTCCATTCCGCTCCTTTGCTTCCGTCTTCTTTGACATCTATGAAACTTTCAGGTTTTGAATACATAGAAATAATCTAATTAGCTACCTTTTGAGCTAAGACGTCTTAGCTATGATTGAATAAGCTTTTTCTTGAGCTTGAACATCTTAGTTCATGATTTGATGAGCCTCTTCTCGGGCTTGGACATCTTAGTCCATTGTTTGATGGGCTTCTTCTTGGGCCTGGGCATCTTAGTCCATTGTTTGATGGGCCTCTTCTTGGGCCTAGATATATTAGTCCATTGTTGTCCGGTGCTCCTAGTTATATCATCTTAGAGGCTGGAACCAAGGACTTACCTGACCTCCCTCCAGGAGGCGCCCTGCCCAAGCCCTTTTGCGGCATGGATAGGGGCTTATTCGGTGCTCTACCCTGGCCATCTTATGGTGCGGATAGAGTCTTACTTCGTCCTCCCTCCAGGAGGTGCCTTAACCTGGCCATAACATGGCGCAGATAAGGGCTTGTTCGCTGTTCTACCCTAGCCAACTTATGGCGTGGATAGAGGCTTACTCCGTCCTACCTCCAGGAGACGCCTTGACCTAACCAGAGGCGCAACCAAGGGCTTGTCCGGTGCTTTAACCTGGCCATCTCATGATGCGGTTAAAGGCTTACTCGGCCTCCCTCCAGGAGGTGCTCTGCATTGGCCATCTCGGTGCGGACAGCGGCTTTTCTACCATCTTAGGTAGACTATCATCTTAGACAGTTTTCAAATTTGAGGAGCATTTCACTCCCAACCATGTATACTTTCTCTTTTCAGAAAGTTGATCTTCATTAATCCTTTCTCAAATCTTTTTTACAAATTCATCGATCTTTCCTTGTCTAAAGAAATTGATGATCATCCCCTCTAGGGCTCTGCAGTGGTTGGTTTCATGACAATTCATCATATGACAATGACAAAAGGACCCTCCAAAGTTCTTTTCATGTTATGGATTATTCTTTTGTGATGGTCAATAGTTAAGTTCATCCTTTGTAAGCAAGTAGACGTTTTCCATTAGTGTTGTTAACTTGCATTCTTTTGGAAGTCTAGACTTTAAATTTGACTCTTGAGGATGGCACTCTGACTTTTTATTTTTCGGCCTTATCATTTCATGCTCTTAAATTATTTTTCTTTTTTTGTTACCTTTTCATTATCTTAGGTTGGAAGTGCTCTTGTTGTTGTTGGTTGCCATTTGTGTGCAAAGGCGTTGTAATCATTCATTATCTCTCTCTCAAATATTGTGCCTTTGGAATAATGTTGGATTGCTCTTCTCATTTGATTAAAGATATTATCACTTCCATTTGTTCTTTTTCCAAGTGCAAAGATAGGGGTAGGACCCATATTAAAAGGATTTAGACTCCATTTCTCATGATCATAAGATTCTTCTTTCTTCCTTTTTATAATCCTTAGTCCTTCGAGCCTTAGCTTTTGCTCTTCATCTTGATTGGAGCTTTTAATGTTTACTTGGGAGAATCCTGTCAAGTGTTGTTTAGAAGACCCTTTTTCAGATCTTTCAAATCCTCTGGCCATGATCAAATGTCCAAAATGGATAAACCTTATGTAGGATTAATCCTAGGAGGGTTTGAGAATAGTAGTGTTAAGGGGTTAACCAAGTCGGAGGTTCGAGCCCTTCTTCTAGCGCCAAAAATGTTAACACGATTTCTTGTCAACACCTTAAAATTATTCTAAGAATGGTGGATTGACTTGTTTGAATGAAGGGCGTGATACCCTTAAGAATTGTCTTTGAATTTAGCTTCACTTGTTGTTGATTCTTGGGTCAGACCTTCCGATGTCGTCGATAGGTTCAATCTTTGAATTAGATAACCTTTCATCTTAGTCGTACTTGTATCAAATCTTTTACCAAAGTTCTCTTTTCAGGTAGGTTGAAATTCCCTAAGTTAGTCCTTTTAAGGTTGATTTTAATTTTTTCGAAAGGTTAAGGTGATAGCTTTCCTAGGGTAGAACCAAGAAGTCAAGCACTTTAGTTGATATTTGGTAGACTTCGACCTTGTCGAAAGGTTAGATCACTTATATGAGGTAGGTTTCAACTTTTTTGAAAGGTATAGGAATGACCACCTTTGACTTAAACTTTACGAGTCCAATTATTTATATTTATGGAGCAGATTATGATCTTATCGAAAGGTTAGACCACTTGGATTATAGCTCTGAAAGGTTACTTGTATTATTATATCATAAGAACTGTCAACCTTGTCGAAAGGTTTTGGCCACTAAGTTAATCCCTTCTGAAGGTTGCAGTGGATGTTTGGATCGGATGTATTATCAACCTTGTCGAATGGTTCAGATTATAGAGTTAATAGCTTCAAAAGGTTGCATTTGTTATTTGTATCAAAAGAGTTGTTGACCTTGTCGACAAAAACCTTCCGATGAGATTGAACCTGGAAATTAGGAGTTAATCGAACAAAAGTTTAAGTAAAAAGTAAAGTAATCAACAAAGCTTAGGACTTCCCACTTTATACAAGAAAAAGCTTCATTATATTAAATTCCCCAAATCAACACTCAATTAGGGTTACAATATTTTTATTAAGAAGAAACAATATTAGAATGGGAGAAATCGGATCCCCAAAACATGACTCCATGGGTCTTATTTATAGATGCAGGTGTGAACCTTTCAACTTTGTCGAAAGGTTTACCCTTCATATGCCATCATGGACCTTTCGACATTGTCGAAAAGCCTTCTTTTCTTTATACTTGCATGAACCCTTCGACTTTATTGAAGGGTTTGCCTTCTATATACTATTGTGAACCCTTCGACCTTGTCGGAAGGTTTCTCTTCACTTGATTGTTGTAAACCCTTCGACCTTGTCGGAAGGTTTCGCTTCATTTGATTATAGTGGAGAGGCATGCTTCCCTTCAATGTTGTTGAAAGGTTTTCATCCTTTGCTGACTTATGAGTGTTGCTTTCTTCAGTAAACCTTTCCACATTGTCGAAAGGTATTCTGGATGTGTTTTAACCCGTTCGAATGGCTTGCTATGCTTGCTATGCTTTCAGAAAGGTCACCATGGAGTTACTCACACTTGCTTTGGCTTCTTCATCCCCTTCGAAAGGTAAGAACTCCTTGGATACTGAGAGATGGGACTTTTCGACTCCTTCAAAAGGTTTGGGCTGTTAATCTTTGATGATTGCATCCCTTCGACTCCTTCAAAAGGTTTGTGTTGTGCTTCTTTTCCTTTGTCTTTGTAGAAAGAACTTTCGGCTTAGTCGAAAGGTAGACTTTTGGTGTAACACTTCCTTCAATAAACCTTTCGACGTTGTCGAAAGGTATCTTGGATGTGTTTCAACCGGTTTGAAAGACTTGCTATGCTTTCGAAAAGGTCATCATGATGTTGTTCACATTAGCTTTGACTTCTTCATCTTCTTCGAAAGGTAAGAATTCCTTGGATACTGAGAGATGGAAACTATCGACTCCTTCGAAAGGTTTGAGACTTTAAAACTCTGATGACTGCATCCCTTTGACTCCTCCGAAAGTTTAGGGCTGCACTTCATTTCCTTTGTCTTTGTTGAAAGACCTTTCCACTTGGTCGAAAGGTAGATTTTTGGTATAACACTATCTATCCAGGAGGAACGAAGATGTATTAGGATATGAAGAGAAGTCTTCTGGGAAGGTATGAAATGGGACATTGGCTTTTGTGTTATGCAATGCTTGATTGCCAGCAGACAAATGCTAAACACTAGAAGCCAAGTAAATTACTTCAACCATTGGATGTTCCAATGTGGAAGTAGGATTCTATCTCAATGGATTTTATTGATGGGTTGCCAAGGTCTAGTAGAGGAAATTAAAGCGTATGGGGCATAGTGGATAGACTAACCAAGAGTGCCCATTTCATTCCGGTAAAGTCAACTAGGACGACACTTATTTTGGCAAAGTTGTTTATGAAGAATGTAGTTAGACTACACGGGATTCCAAGTAGTATTATCAGTGATAGGGATTCTTTGTTTACTAGCGAGTTCTGGAAGAGTTTATAGGAAGTTTTAGGAACCAAGCTCAGCATGAGTACCGCTTACCATCAACAGACTGATGGGCAAACAAAAAGAGTTAACAAAGTCTTGGAGGATTTCTTAAGAGCTTGTGCACACTGGATTTCGAGGGATCATGGGAATACCACTCCATTTAGTCGAGTTATTGTATAACAATAGTAATTAGTCTAGTATTGGGATGGCACCGTTTCAAGCTTTGTATAGAAGACCATGCAAATCTCCTGTATGTTGGTTAGAGACCGGGGATAGGTTAGTTCTTGGTCCGGATTTAGTTAGAGAAGCCACAGAGAAGGTTGAGTTGATAAGGGCAAAAATGAAGGAAGCTCAGTCAAGGAAAAAAAGCTACACAGATGAAAGACGGAAAGATTTAGAGTTCTCATTAGTAGACCAAGTTTTTGTCAAAGTATCACCACTGAAAGGTATTATCAGATTTGGAAAATCTGGAAAGTTAGCAACTAAATTTGTTGGAACTTTCCGTATTGTTGAGAGGACCAGGAAACTCGCATAAAGAGTTGAGTTACCGAGTAGTTAGCAGGAGTCAAAGATGTGTTTCATGTATCTCATCTGAGAAAGTGCATAAGGGATCCAGACATCACTATAGAGCCTGTTGGTTTAGAAGATTTAGTGATGGAACCAAACTTCACTATTGTTGGGCAGCTTGTTCGGATAGTCGAGAGAGATGAGAAGCAGGTGAGGAACAAGACGGTAAGATTAGAGAAAGTCCAGTGGAGTGACTATAACAGAGACTGTACTTGGGAGACCGAAATCAGGATTAGAGATTCTTATCCTGATTTGTTTTATGGTATGTTTTACCTTTGATTGTTTTTTGTGTACCTTATCGTAATTTCGCGGATGAAATTCTTTAAGGTGGGGAGTCAGTAACACCCCATATTTTTATAACATTATTTAGTATATTTAATTAGTTAAATTAAATTAAATAATGTGAAGATTAATAGGTTGAGATTTGATTAAGCTAAGGGTAGGCGCGCCATGTTAAATGTAAACCAAAATAAAATAACATGAACTAATGTGTTAGGAAATAAGGAAGGGCAAAATGGGAAATATAAGGGACTTACACTCTAAACCCATAGGAAAAGGAAACACATGTTCATTCTCATTTTATCAAATTAAAATTCATCAAGCCCGGCCACCATTTCCATTCTCAAGAGAAGATAAAGCTAAGCTTCAAAAGAAAGAAGTTAATCAACATATTCAACATCAAATCTCACATCTTTTAATCTCAAAACTAAGGTGAATAATTACTACATCCTATTTTTCATATGGTTTTCGGTTTCAAGATAGATCCAAAATGTTTTTGAATGTTTATGCCATGTTTTGATGATAAAAGTTATATATGTGTGCTTGCTGATGAATTATATATGTTCATGTTAGTTTTTATGATATGTTTGACATAAAAATCCTATTAGACGACATCAAAATGCCTTGATTATTTAAATATAGGCCAGAAATGATAATTTGGAGATGGATTTCAATTTTCATAATTTTCTGAATTTATGTGGATTTTATATAAATTTTCTAGTGAAGAAAATTATTTATTGGGCTATAAATTATTTACCGTTAAATAATTAGTTATTTGGGTTTGAAATTTTTATATGTTAGAAAACATATTAGAATATATATTTTAGAAATTTTCTAGATTTTTCTTGAGTGTTTTGATGAATATATAAAATTATTTAAGGTATGAGAGACTTAAATGTTTTATATATTTAATAAAGGAGAAGGGGCATTTTATAAAATAAATTCTTTGTTTATTTCTAAAATTATTGGCAGCATTTTTCTAAAATGTAATTGTTGACCAATAAGAATCGATAAACAAAGGCAGGTTAGTTGAAAAGTCATCTCTTTTATGTTAAAAACAAGAAAATCATGCTTTTAGCATGTTTCAGCCATTTTCGGCATCTAACCTTTCAACGCAGCCCTTTCGACAGGGTCAAAAGGTATTATAGCTTTCGACAAGGTCGAAGACCAATGTGTATGGTATCAAGCAATTGGTACGTAACAAATTGGACAAGGTCGAAGTGTACTTGGTTGAAGTCTTTGTTGTCGAAGAGGTTGAAGAATGTTTGATTTATAAACCTAAACTAACGCCTGCTTTCCTTTCAGAAAGGAGCTTTTGACCTGGTTGCTTTCGACCATGTCAAATGTTTAAAATAAAGGTTTAAAACTTTCGACAAAGTCGAAAGGTAAGCTTTCTTTCGAAGGGGTCAGAATCCCCTAGCTGCCGCCTTTCAACCTTTCAACCTTTCGAAGTCATGCTTTCGACTAGGTCGAAAGGTTCACTTGTTTTCAAAACATGCTGCTTCTCCCGTGCTTTCGAAGGGAAGCTTTCGACTTAGATGGTTTACCTTTTTAATTCTAATCGAAGTATAACCCAAGCTTTTAATGGATATGTTTTACAATGTTAAAAGGCTGGAGCCTATTATTTTAAAAAGAAACATTTTAAAGCTTTCGAAGGGGTGATTCCAAAGGGGTCAGAAGCTAAGCTTTCAACAAAGTTGAAAGGTTGCTTTCAATGAAGTCGAAAGGTTTTAAAAGAAGTTTTTCCATATGTTTTAAATTGAACCCAAAGAGTTTTCGAAATATGTTTTAAGAGTTGAATGCTTCGGAAGGTTTTAGTTGCGGAATGGTTTCAATGAGGTTGAAAGTAAAGCTTTCGAAAGGGTCAAAAGCCAAGATTTCGGTGGAGTCGAAAGGTAGCTTTCGAAGGGGTCGAAAGGTAGCTTTCGACAGAGTCGAAAGGTTCTATTTTATGATGACTTCGAAAGGTTTAAATTGGAAGGTTTTCCAAAGGTATTCTAAGGCAATGTTTTGAAGTGTTGTCAAAGTAGGATGTCTAAAGTTTTATTGTTTTCGAAATAAAAGATTTCAATGGTTTCGAAAGGTTGAAATATGGTTCTGAAACGTAAGATTTTGGCCTGTTGGCCTAGATAATTGAAAGGTTTTAATCGGTTTCGAAAGAGAAGCTTTCAAAGGTTTAGAAGGAGGAACTTTCAATAGAATCGAAAGGGATACTTTCAAATGTTTAAATGTTTTCATCAACTAATTAAGATTTGAGTAAAGTATATAGATATAGCATGGCAAGGTGATTTTGAGTAAAGCATAAAGATTTTATATTTTCCTTGTATAAGTTTGATTTAAAGGTTTTAAATCATTTTGAAAAGATTTTCAAGGAAAATTATGGGAGGGGATCCCTAAATGAAAATGACTCAGATATTAGAATACCAGATGGGACTGGTATAGGGTCGTGCCCTATACATTAGCTACTAGCCCCAACTAATTGTTGTCCAAAATTTCTACTGTGTAGGGCTTGGTCATGTAGACTAAAATTATGATTACACACCGAAGGGAATATAAGTTTGTATACAGATAGGTCATTGGTGAGCCCATAAACCATTAGGATCAGGAAGACCTGGGAGATGATTAAGCTAGGGACAGACCATCCAGAAGCGAAGTATTTAACAAATAGTTAAGGACATATAGTCCAGAAGAGGTGTGTCAAACAGATGTTAGACTAATTTTGTTTATATTTTCTGGTAGGCTCGAGTCAGCCAATGGTTAAAAGTTAGTCAAACAAAACTTATGTGTTTGAATAGATAGTTCATTGTTACCTAATATTTATGTATATTTACATAATGATGCTTTACAGTATTTAACCAGTTTTTGTTGCAGGAAAGGGTTTTGCGAACATATGTTGTAAAAGGATGTTAGTGAGGGGAAACCCGTTCCGCTAAGCGGCGTGGTCTCACTTAACATATTAAACTGGGATGTATAGTATTATTCACACCAGGCCTTATGTCTGACTTGAAGTTTATGTTTTCCCCTTAAACTCTCGGGTGCTCAAAATTGATTTAAGTAGGCTGAGGGGTTAAGGTCTTTTCAGGTTTAGTAAGATGACGAATAAGGCTACCGTAGGCATGTAGGAGGCAACAGATAGCTACTTAGGAGTTGTATTTTTATGTTTTGTTGTATTTCCGCTGTGTTTGAATTAAGTCTATTATAACTATATAAATTTGATCATGCATGGGGGTATCTTCATGTACCGCTCTTGGCGTATTTTGTAGTAAGTATATTTGCTCTGTGCCTGGGAACGTATTGGGATTATATATTGAGAATATGGAACATCTAGTTTTAAAATGTAATGAAGAAAGGTTGTTTTGAAATCTGCGTTTTGTTTCATATTCAAGTGCTTCTGATATTATAGATACCATTAACATAGCCATATTTAGTCCCCAGAAGCTAATACTATAGATGACTGCAGCATCTATAGTGCTTAGTTTTGGGCTTCTAGATAGTGGATGTTACAGCTGGGTATTGGAGCATGGTTTATAAAATACTTTAACTAAAAATTGATTTTGAAAACATTACCCTTAGGAATTAGAGTTAAGATCGGGGTATGGGATAATGCTATAGCAACGTACTTGTATTTGTATATATTAGTATACACTATATCTCTAGACTCCTATCTTAGTTAAGCTATTCATCTGTATCTCACGAAGCTTGAATACAGATATGGAAGGAAGAATAGGCAGAGTTAATCTTGGAGGAGAGAGCACCACCACTAATGGAAATGCCCGACCAAATGCTAGAAGAGTTCCAGGTCAGGATCAAGCTGAAAATGTTGGTGCTGGGATTCCCCTAGTGGACATGGGAGCCATGTATCATTTTTTCGTAAACATGATGCAAGCTGGAATTGCAGCTGGAGTTGTCGGAGGGAATACTGCTGGAGGAGGGGTTCAGGAAGCTCCGATAATCAACCATTATTCAAACTTGAGCTGAGACTATACTAGGCTTGGAGGGAAGTTGTTCATTGGAACTGAAGATGTAATTGAGGTAGAAAACTAGCTATTGCATTGTGAAAGAATTTTTGCTGACATACGGTTGAATGACGAGCATAAGAGGAGACTAGCTTCAAGACAACTTCGGGGAGCTGCTTTATTTTGGTGGAACACAATTGTAGCTGGTGTTGGTGAGGAAACCATGACTTGGGCAGAGTTTAAGAGAAGGTTTCAAGAAATGTTTATGTCAGTGATGGCACAGTCAGCATTGGTTAGGAAGTTTGCTGAACTAGAACAAGGAGAGATGTCAGTTCTGGAGTATGCTAGAAGGTTTGAAGAGTTGGCCCGGTATGGGTATGACATTGTTGATACAGTGATAAAGAGAAATGAGAAGTTTATAAGAGGTTTGAAGCTAGAGTTAGCAAGAGCTACCTTATCGCATTTAAGAGATCCATGTGATGTAGTGGTAGAAATGGCGCTAAGGAAAGAAGAGACGTTAGTTTGTTTGGAGAAGAAGAAAGAGAAGGAAGTCCAAATGAGATAAGGCCAGCAAAGAAATTTTTTCATAAAAAGAATGCTCAGAAGGGAGGAGCACAGAAGAAAGGAAAATCTGAGGTGGTCTGTTTTAAATGTGATAAGAAGGGACACTATGCTTATGAGTGTCGGACTGGAAAAGGAAAAAGGGAAGAAGCAGTTGGAAAGAAGAATATCCGATGCTTTAATTGTGATTAGGTCGGCCATTATAAAAACAAATGCCCAAAGACTGTTAAAGAAGGAAGGGGACAGATGCCTGTTTTGAAGCCCGCAATTTCGAGGCCAGTTGTGCAGGTGTAACAACCCTGGTTTTGGAGATTACTTATAAATATTAAATTATAACGATAGTTATGATTTAATATTGTAAATTTAATTAAAATTGGAGATTTATATTGTTTATTTGGAATAAACAATAAATTTTGGAATTAAAAAGAGAAAAATAAAGTTTAGAACTTTATTTTATTTGTTTGGGTTGATAATGAATGGAAAATGATTTTTCTTTAGAGAAAATGCAATAATTGTATTAATTATTGCTAATTATTTCTTTTAATTACTTTTAAGAGAAGTATTTGATTTTTAAAGGTTGTTTATTTAAATAAAAAGGTGGAAATTGGTTTAAAAATGTGTTTTAGTTATAAATTTGTGTTTAAAGTGGTTTGTTATATTTTTCTAAGAAAGAAAGTAATTTTTGTTGAATTTTAGAAGTTAAAAATGTAGACTTTTACATTTATTTGGTGTAAATAATGTATTTTTGTAAATTAAAGATTTTTAATAATAAAAATGTCTTAAAATTAAAAATAATATTCTTATATGGTAGAAAATGTTTTATTTTATATGTATGTAAGTTTACATATTTTTCTTGTATAAAACTGGAAGAAAAATGCATTTTGTTTTCTGTATAGTGTAAATATGAACACCTTTTTGATTAAGTAAGAATTAAAACTTAGGCCATTGATTATCCCTTTAGTTTTGGGTTCATGGACCATTAGTAGTATTTACCTGTTAATTGAGAAAAGATGAGAAAAATAATTCAGTACGTTCAAAACATCTACCTTCTTCTTCCTCTTTACAATAAAAGAAAACCCACCTCTCCAAATTTCAAAATCCAAGTTTTTCTCCAAATTAATTCAACAAATTAAAATCTTTTGCAAACCAGAGTGTAATCAACCGGTAATAAATCTCCAAACTCAATAATTTCATCAAATTTCTAATTTGAGGAGGTTTTAATTTACTGCTTATCTTCTTCTGCATGCATTGTAATTCATCCTTACAAGTTCCTAGAGGTCAATATTCAAGCCAAAGCTTCCATCTTTCAGCCAAAATCTGGGTATTTGCATTCAAACAGCAAGGCGAGTTACAAAACTCACAAAAACTAGCTGAGCCAAGCTCAAAATCACCAAAAATTTGCTTTGTAATTTGTTTTTACTTTCAATTTTGTTTCTATCAAAACCTTCTCTGGTTGGTACTTTGCATGCTAATATCTTTTGATTCCGGCAATGAAATGCTATTGGATTTCATGCATTTGGTAGCTTGTATGTTGAACTTCATCTCTGCAAATTTTAGTTGAAAAATATTGTCATTTGGATGTTCAAAACATTGGTAGAAAATCAACTCAAACACAGATTTTTCCCTGGAGAAATTGTTTTCCGAGTTGCTGCAAACATGGTCCGAGTCCATGTTTGAGATAGCATAACTCTTTCATTTCTTACTGAAATTCATCAATTCATTTTTTTGTTTGAAAGATAAAGTATTCTACTATTTGCGTACCAATTTTTAGCTCAATCCGATTTAATTTGGTCCTCTATTTCATGCCCGGAAGTTGAACCCAAGATGTTTTTCAGGCCTGTACATTTGGTTTTTTTGAACTGTTGCAAACATTGCCTGAGTCCATGTTTGAGACAGTGTAACTTTTTCATTTCCAGTCATAATTCATTGATTCTTTTTTGTTTGAAAGATGAAGTTTTCTACTATGTGCCTACCAATTTTCAGCTCAATATGGGGTTGTTTGGTCCTCAGTTTTTGGCGTGTAAGTTGGACCCAAGATGGTTTTCAGGCTTGGGTATATTTTTGTTTTTGAATTGTTGCAAACATGGCCCGAGTTCGTGTTTGAGACAGCGTAACTGTTTCATTTCCAGTCAGAATTCATCAATTCTTTTTTTTTGAAGGCCGAAGTTTTCTACTTTGTGCACACCTGTTTTTAGTTCAATCAAAGGTCATCTGGCCACCTGTTTCATTTCCGAAATTTGAACCTAGAGAAGATCTCAGACCTGGGTATTGAGTTGCCGATGCATTTTTATGTTCTTTTTCCGTCCGACTTTTGACTTTTACTTCATGTTTTTGTGATATTTCTGAAATGTTTTGAGGCCATAATGTCTATCGGTAGACTAGCCAAATTTTGGAGATTTTGAAATTCAAATTTTGGATTAAATTTGAATTAAATTCAAATATCGATTTGAGTGATTTTTTGGGTTTTTATTTGTTTTCGAGCAAGGATTTTTCCAAACCTTTTTGAAATAAATTTTAAAATAAATGGGCATTATAAATTATTATTATATGATATTTTTAAAGTATTTTCAAATATAGAATCTGTTTATTGTCGATAATAAGGGAATTTTCAAATATGGCTTTCAAAATTGGTATTAAAAGTTTGTTTTCTCAAGAAAATAATTTTATATGTAAAATACACGTTTTTGCACTATTCGAGCGAATGAGAAGGAGAATTAAACGGTTTGGTAAAACACGTGGTATGGGACACATGCGTTTATCTTATCGGTTAATTCCCGACTTATCTATTTGATCGTTTTGACCTACGGGTTGAGTTTACCGATGAGATGAGGTAAACTTTTTACTGCTTTGAGTGTGAAATTTACTAGCGGTTAGTAAACTGTTTAGAGCGAACGTGTGGTATGGGACACACGTTAACACTGTTCGGGTTCCTATCAGAGAGTTTGTGATACATTTGTCTAAGAGACGTATTTGCCTGTACTGGACCTTCGGGTCATTTGTCCTTCGGGATGTTTGTTTAAGAGACGTTTGTCATTGCAACGTATTTGTCCTTCGGGATGTTTGTCTAAGAGACGTATTTATTTGTCCTTCGGGACATTTGTCTAAGAGAAGTGGCGCCCTATATTTGTGAGAACAGTACTTGACAGGCTTCGGCCATAAGCACGTGCTATATATATATTTGGGATGATTTCATTGATGTTTGTGATTTCCCTATTGTATCGCTCTTTTTCGGAATTGTTCTTTTGAACCATTCGATGTATATTTGTGGCGATTACCTTTCGGGAATTTGAACTCTTGTGAGTTCTATTTTTGAGATGTGAGTAGCCTACACTTGCGTTATATGAGATTTGCCTTTTGGCGTTTACTTGAGATTTTATTCTCCTCTTTGGAAATATATTTGCCTTATGGCATGTTTGAGATGAGATATCTTTATGCATGTTTTGGGTTTGCCAAGATGGTGGCTTTAGGATTTCCCCTCAACCATATTTGATGTTTTATGAATGCCGATGATATGAGGCTCGCTACTTTGAACGTTTTATGGGTTATTTTATCTCTTTTGAGATTATATGTTTGTGTAGTGATACCATATTATCACTTGATGTAATCATACACTTTAATTGTCCCTTTTCACTTGATAATATTATCACATTATCCTTATGCTCATATTATCACTTATCCTTGTAAACTGATTTGTTTAGCTAGACTGACCCATGTATTTTATACTCGGGTTAGACCGAGGTGTTTCAGGTTAGGTACATTTGGACTTAGCCTATTCTGCTTCCGAATGGACAATTATGGTAGCTCTTTTTGTTTTAGCTTTTTGTGTAGTCCTTTTTGGTTGCTACTCTGATATGTATATTCTTTTGACTCGCTTGTATATTGTGGTTGCTATACCACTTGACATGTATCATTTTTGTATAATCTGTGATGTATCTATATATGTATATATATGTGATGATCTACTGTTCTGTGATGTGTTTTGCATTCGAGTTATTATATTTTGTTCTAATAGATCCTATAGCCACCTATGGCTTTGTATTGAGTATTTATTGGATATATCGATCCACTTGAGATAGAAAAAATAATATATGGCATTTGTCGATGTATTCAATAGATATTTAAGACAAGGCTATAAATGGTCGCTCCTATCCAGCCATATTCTCTACATTAGCAGACAGTATTACCAAGTAACACTATTT
Organism: Allium fistulosum; assembly: GCA_030737815.1. NCBI lineage: Eukaryota > Viridiplantae > Streptophyta > Magnoliopsida > Asparagales > Amaryllidaceae > Allium > Allium fistulosum. Next base: position 410,908,610 of record CM060907.1, on the reverse strand, counting down.
GTTAATGTGGGTCTCGATGTGGGGTGTCACACCTTGGTATCAGAGCTGAGTTAAGAACAAAATATGATAAACACAGAACAAAAACATATATCACGGTACATCCAAGTATAATACAAGTGTTACCAATCCCTTAATCATTGTGTCCTTTATCTTATTGTATCCTTTGAGATAGAAGTTTGGGATATGTCTAGGAATATATTTTATTCCGTAGTATTCCCTAATTGAATTGATTATATCTTATCTTAAAAGTAATCCTAATCATGATTGTTTTATTCGAGTCCTCTTTGATACGGGTGCTTGACACTCATCCGTATCGGAGGAATTAATTGATGCTTTTGATATTCTTATCTTGTGATTTCTTTGAGGATTGCGAATCTTATAGAGGGGATCCGCAATATTTGATATGATGTTTATGGATTTTGGGATTGTCCCTTGTAGCCTAACTTTTTGTGTGAATTAGCACGCTATTTCTATCTAGAGTTTGGAATGATTTGAGATGGAGTGGCTTGCGTATTATCAAGCCACATTCTGTGATTCGAAGAATCCTATATTAGGTATCCTTATTCGGCTTATTTGTTGCTTCTTGTCCTTCAGAATGTTAACGATGATTCTGAAGTCTCTATATTCACTCTTGAGTTTCAAGATGATGATGATGTATCTCGAATTTCAGTTGTTGTGACTTTGTCGATTTTTTTGAGTCCGTCGGGTTTGTCACCCCATCGGGCAATTGAGTTTTGTATTGACCTCCTTTCCAATTCTTAGCCTTTCGGTCATCCTCCCACGAGGATGTCCACTAGGGAAATGAGGTGATTCATTGAATTTATTTGATATTGCCATTCTTACCCCTTTGAGATATCCTCTTTGGATACTCAATTGTTGATATACTTTGTGGTATTACTTCTTTCGAAGTATTGATTTATTGTTAATGTTACTTCTCCTCATTCGATAAGATATTTTACCCTTACTTTATATCTCATTTCTCTCTTTTTAATCTATTGAATGGTGCTAGGGTCATTCCTCAGCTTGACCCTACACCGATTTTTCATGAGCTACGAGTTGTGAAGGATAGCGTTACTCTTACCGCATTCCGCACTCGTTATGAGTCTTGTGAGTGGTTCGTTATACCATTCGGAATAACGAACACTCCAGACTATTCCTTCAGTCTTGTGAATCGAGTATTCTAGGAATATCTCGATGAGTTCTTTTTGTGTCTTTGATGTGGAGAATAAGTTATAATTGAATTTTCAAATCTTTCAAATTGAAGATAAGTTTTTAAGAGAAATTGGATTTTATTTTTGGGAAAAACAAAGAAAATTTTGAGTATTATATATGAGGTATTTCTTTTTAAAGAAAAAAAATGAATTTTTGTGTTGGGTTGTCCGTCTAGTGCTTTAAGAATTCCGGTCGATGCGTTTGGCCAACGTTATCGATAGTAATTTCCTAAACGCTGTGATAAGACAATGAGACACGGTAAATTGAGTTTTAATAAGTAAAGTTTGAAAATAATTAATATGGTGGAGTATTAATTTTATTTTAAATGTTTAATGAAACCATTGAACCATAGTGAGTGTTGGAGGAGTGGCGAGGCAGTTTTGATCATTTGATCAACTCTGCAGTCAATCGATAGGGTCATTCACTATAAATCAATGGCGAGGCAACACCCTTATATTATTTGAAATTTAAGAAATTGAGTATGATAATTTGGGTAAGTAAAAGTGAATAATTCTAATTAAGGGGATATCTTAATAAGGAGAAAATATCATTTGATGCTTTGATTAATAAAATGATGTATTTAAGGTAAAAGAATACTTTGGTTTGAAAAATTAAAATATTAATTGAATAGTTCAGTTCAAGTTATTAATGATGACTAAATTTTTTTTTTGACACTTAGTTTTTTGAGTAATAGTAGAGGGTAGATATAAAACTCTATCTTAAAAGAAAATAAAGAAGTGTTAGTTTAGAACATTTAGTATAAATTTGTGAGCTAGTTTTTGTTTTAAACTTAAATGGTATTAAAACTTGTGGGTTTGAAATTGCAAAATTCTTTTGAAAACAAGTTTGAATTAATTATCAACTTTAATAAGTTTTATATTGATAATTAGAAGGAAATTTAATTTTTGTGACAAATGGAAATATGTATTTGGATTGTTTTGATGAACAATTTATGTAGTATAATCATCACTACACCATAAATGGTCTACTGCAACACAAAAAAATGTTGGCTCAGGCCTGAAAAAATGTTGCCGTAGGTCTATGGCAACACTTTTAGGGTGATGCAATTTTTGCCGTTGCCTTAGACCTCAAAGGCAACATTTTGACTATCTAAGGCAACATAAGTAATATTGTTGCAATAGAACCCTATTTGGGTCTATGGCAACACCCATAGGTATCTGTAGCAACATTCCAAAATGTTGCTATAGATATGAATTTTTTGAATTTGTGGGGCCTACAATGTAGAGCATATTTGATTTTTTAATAAAAATAAATATTTATTTAATAAAATGCTATTACACAGAATTTGATATTTAAACAGTAATTTATTTAAATAAATATTTTATTTCAACATTTGAAATAGTACAAATTCCTGACTCCACTATTTTATAATTCAATGATATATAACACTGATATTCACATATACAGATATTCCTCACTACATCACTCAGTTCACTCATTACATATGCAGTTTCAATTTATACAGACACCGACACTAACAAATATATACCGAGCCGAAGGCGAGCCGAGTGCCGAGCCGAAGGCGAGCCGAGAAGCGGGTCCGGGCGCAGCGCCGGCGGGGGTCCGGGGCACCGCAGTCCCGGTTAGGTCGAACAAGTGGGCACCGCCCGATTCATCCGATTTTGGAAGATCGAGCCTTCTTTGAAACGACGTAAAATGATGCACAAATGAAGACTGAACTTAATTCCTATCCTCCATCTCCTCGCCTAAATCTGCTTGAATCCCCTACGGCCAAACACCAAAACTCTACTGCAAACTCTTTTCAATTTCCAATCACCAAATTAGCTTCTCTCCTTAACCAATACACAGCAGCACTCCACCATTGTCAATATAAACAATCTCCAAAGCCTCACAGTTGCATGCTCCTCCATCCCCCTGTTTCACCAACATCACCTATCAAAAAACTGCAATTGCAACCACCCTTCACCATATTACAACTTTCCCAAACTTCCCAAATTTCACCAACCTTCAATACTCTATAAACACCAGAACACTCACCATCATTCAATCCACACTTCGTCAACATCCCACCAATATCCTAAAACCTACCACCTCTGCACTCAAACATCCCACCAGAACCAACCAACCTTAATGCTTGGATAAGATCACTCTGCACTCAGTCCGAGTTATGAACTTGCGATGGAGGCACAGGGCATCCAGAAGCAGTAGATACCCAGCCAGATTCTGAAACATTAACAAGTTACAAAGGAGCATTTTCACAAACATATGGGGGGCATACTATCTTATTGAAATTACCAGTACCAAGTGAAGCAACCGCAATCATAGGGGAAAGTACGAAGAGATCAGATTGGGATGTACCTGATATAGGAGCCGTGGACGGATTAATTGTTGCGAGAATGACAGCTAAATCTCGAGGGCAGCAGTTCGGGTTTTGGGAGAAATTAAGGCGCTAGAAGGGTTTTTAGGTGAAGTAGTCTAAAGGAGAAAGGTAGAGGGGTTGGTGGTGAGCAAGTCTTCTGTTGGAGGTGAGAGCTGATGGCGACGACAGCGGTAGCAAAAGGGGTTTGAACGGAAAACTTTGTTTGGCTTCGGGTTTTGGTGTCGTGACAGGGCTCTGGTTGGAGCTAGATGGTCGCGATGGGTCAGGGGGTAGCTGGGGGTGAGGATAACAATTTGGTGGCGGAGGCGAATGAGGAAGCAGAAGAAAAGGAGGGAGACAATTTGGTGGCGGAGGCGAATGGGAGGAGGCGACTGGGAGGAGGCGACTGGGAGGAGGCGAATGGGATGAGACGAATTGAAATGAAAACCAAAAGGGGATCTGAACTAGTTTAGGCGGGAAAATGAAATTTTGGGCCAAATTGCAGTGGTGATCCATTTTAACAACCAGATTAAATGTAGATCGTTGGATCGTATTCACGCGGATTGCTAATTTTATTAATTTTTTAATTTGAATACATCTATTGCAACACTATATAAAAATGTTGCATCGTGTTACACTTGTTTAGCTAGAGCAACACATTTTTATGGCTAAGGTAACACCAAAAATGCAACGTTGCAGTAGGACCAAAATTTTATAGCTGTCGCAACATTTTAGCTGGCAACACCTTGCAAAAGTGTTGCAGAAGGTCATTTATGGCGTAGTGCATTTTAAATTGTGAGAATAATTTTAAACTTTATATATATATACCCCAAAAATTTATTTGATGGATAATCAATAATCATCTCTTGATAATGAAAGAGCTTGGTTATCTCTTCCAAAATGAGTTTTCATAGTTAATTGTTTTAAAGCTAGATTTTGGGAAGTAATGAAAGTATTTCCACTTAATGAATTGTATTTTGATGACTACATAAAGTTGATCATAATTTTGTATGTCTTAGCTTTCTAGGGAAAAGAAGATCACTTAATAAATGATATAGCAAAAAGCTTGTTTGAAAATGTAGTTTGAGATTAAAATGGTTTGGGAAAATTTCAAATTTTAAATTGTTTAAAAACTGAAATTTTGTTTGGAAAAGTGCTGTACTAAAACAGCGATAACTTGATATTAATAACTCCAAATGAGTTCAATCTTTTTGTAAATGAAAAAGCTTTCAGCAAGCTATAAATTTTTGTTAACGTAAAAATCGAACACTAACACCCCGGTGTGAGTATTAGTAAAGTGAAAGCACCACCCGTTGGTATGGGAACTAAAAATAAGCAGAGAATAGCAGAAAAGTAAAGAGACAGCAGTTTTATAGTGGTTCGGCTCAAAATTAAGCCTACGTCCACTTTATCTTCTTTATCACAGGTTCGATTACAAGTTTTACAAGAATTCCTTCGATTATTCAACAATCGATACAAGTAATCAACACTTCAATGCAAAAGAGATTCTGGAATCCATCTTAGATGTAGTTGATCTTCTCTTTAGGTAGTTTGAGATGTTTTCGGTAGTAGTGGTGTTGTAGAGGTCGTGAATGCATCAGAGTTTCGGCGCTTCAAAGTCTGGAAAAAAGTCCCCCCACAAATGCGGAGTAGGCAGGGTATTTATAGGGAAAATCTGGAGGTAGGTCGTAGATCGTGGACGACTTAGGGGTTAGATCGTAGGTCGTAGGTCGTAGGTCGCGAGCGACCTACCTCCAGATTTTCCCTATAAATACACCGCCTACTTCGCATTTGTGGGGGGACTTTTCCCAGACTTTGAAGCAGCGAAACTCTGCTGCGTTCACGACCTCTACAACACCTCTACTACCAAAAACATCTCAAACTACCTAAAGAGAAGATCAGCTACATCCAAGATGGATTCCAGAATCTCTTTTGCATTGAAGTGTTGATTACTTGTATCGATTGTTGAATAATCGAAGGAATTCTTGTAAAACTTGTAATCGAACCTGTGATAAAGAAGATAAAGTGGACCTAGGCTTAATTTTGAGCCGAACCACTATAAAACTGCTGTCTCTTTACTTTTCTGCTATTCTCTGCTTATTTTTAGTTCCTGTACCAATGGGTGGTGCTTTCACTTTACTAATACTCACACCGGGGTGTTAGCGTTCGATTTTTACGTTAACAATTTTCTTTTCACCACTTTGGAAGATTTTTCTTTTTACTGAGTTTAAAATATATTTGGAAGTGGATAGGCAGTTCTGCCCTATTACAAAATTCTCTAAGATTTAAGCTGAAAGTAAATTTAACATAACTTTCAAACCCTAAATCCAATTTTGATGATCTTTATATTTTTGGAAAGCTTAGACTTAGTAGAAAAACTTTCATTTTTAAAATTTTTTCAGATTTTGTGGTTTTTTATGTCAAAACTTGTCTTCTTTACAGTAGGTCTGAAATGAAATTGATCTATTTCCCCTTAATAATTAAATATAGTACTTCTTATTTATGAACATGAAGAGTAATGAATTTAAATTTAAAATCTAAGTAAGAAGCTTTGGAAATTTTCAAGTGTTGAAAATTAAGAATTGTAAATCTTGAATATAATGGGTTGGAGAACTTTAAGAATATTTGACTAGTGAGAGAGAGAGTTTAAAAATCTATTCCTTGAGTCATAACTAGCCTTTATGCTATTATTTTACGACTTGCATTCATGCAGTCGTATGAGTTTGGTGGTATTGGGGGAAAACCACCTATCTCTTATTGGGTTTTCTTTCCGTAATAGTTGTCAATCTAATATCGGTGTGACTTTCTTCGTAGTGTTATACGAAAAGTCATATCGATTATCATCTTATGGGTTGAAGTTCGGGATAAAGTTGTGACTAAATCCCAACTCTGTCCGTGAAGCTTCTTAGGAATCGATCTCACCCAATTTATCTATTGCGTAACATCTTATCCGTGTTTTGCTTCGAAGGTGAAACGCCTTCGAAATAGGGATGTATTGCTCATAGAAATTCAATGGTCCGGAAATTCCAGTAATTCCACTTGGAAAACCGTAGAATTAATCGAGCAATTATATCTTGGTTTTCTTTCATCTTGTGTTGAGGGTGAGAAATTTTAAATTCGAGCTTATCTATCTTCCTTTGCTTGATGAAATTAATAAGTTGAGTACAAATTCTCCTCTAGAAATTGCGAGGACGCAATTTCATTAAGGAGGGGAGTCTGTAACAACCCTGGTTTTAGAGATTACTTGTAAATATTAAATTATAACGGTAGTTATGATTTAATATTATAAATTAAATTAAAATTGGAGATTTTATATTGTTTATTTGGAATAAACAATAAATTTTGGAATTAAAATGAGAAAAATAAAGTTTGGAACTTTGTTTTATTTGTTTGGATTGATAATGAATGGAAAATGATTTTTATTTAGAGAAAATGAAATAATTGTATTAATTATTGCTAATTACTTCTTTTAGTAATTTTTAAGAGAAGTATTTGATTTTTAAAGGTTGTTTATTTAAATAAAAAGGTGAAAATTGGTTTTAAAATGTGTTTTGATTAAAAATTTGTGATTAAAGTGGTTTGTTATATTTTTCTAAGTAATAAAAGATTTTTTGTTGAATTTTAGACGTTAAAAATGTAGACTTTTACATTTATTTGGTGTAAATAATGTATTTTTGCAAATTAAAGGTTTTTAATAATAAAAATGTCTTAAAATTAAAAATAATCTTTTTATATGGTGGGAAATGATTTATTTTATAAGTATGTAAGTTTACATATTTTTCTTGTATTAAAACTTGAAGAAAAATGCATTTTGTTTTGTGTATAGTGTAAATATGAACACCTTTTTGATTAAGTATGAATTAAAACTTATGCCATTAATTTTTCCTTTAGTTTTGGGTTCATGGCCCATTAGTAGTTCTTACCTGCTAATTGAGAAAAGAAGAGAAAAATAATTCAGTACATTCAAAACATCTACCTTCTTCTTCCTCTTTACAATAAAAGAAAACCCACCTCTTCAAATTTCAAAATCCAAGTTTTTCTCTAAATTAATTCAACAAATTAAAATATTTTGCAAACTAGAGTGTAATCAACAGGTAATCAAACACCAAACTCAATAATTTCATCAAATTTCTAATTTGAGAAGGAGGTTTTTAATTTACTGTTTATCTTCTTCTGCATGCATTGTAATTCATCTTTACAGGTTCATAGAGGTCAATATTCAAGCCAAAGCTTCCATCTTTCAGCCAAAGTCCTGGTATTTGCATTCAAATAGCAAGGTGAGTTACAAAACTCACAAAAACTAGCTGAGCCAAGCTCAAAATCACCAAAAATTTGCTTTGTAATTTGTTTTTAATTTCAATTTTGTTTGTCAAAACCTTCTATGGTTGGTAATTTGCATGCTAATATCTTCTGATTCCGGCAACGAAATGCTACCGGATTTCTTGAATTTGGTAGCTTGTATGTTGAACTTCATCTCTGCAAATTTTAGTTAAAAAATATTGTCATTTGGATGTTCAAAACAGTGGTAGAAAATCAACTCAAACACATATTTTTGCCTGCAGAAATTGTTTTCCGAGTTGCTACAAACATGGCCCGAGTCCATGTTTGAGATAGCATAACTCTTTCATTTCTTATTGAAATTCATCGATTCGTTTTTTTTAAAGATAAAGTATTCTACTATAAGCGTACCTATTTTCAGCTCAATCCGAGTTAATTTGGTCCTCTGTTTCATGCTTGGAAGTTGAACACAAGATGGTTTTCAGGCCTGTACATTTGGTTTTTTTGAACTGTTGCAAACATTGCCTGAGTCCATGTTTGAGACAGTGTAACTTTTCATTCCAGTCAGAATTCATTGATTATTTTTTGTTTGGAAGATGAAGTTTTCTACTATGTGCCTACCAATTTTCAGCTCAATATGGTGTCGTTTGGTCCTCTGTTTCAGGCCTATAACTTGGAACCAAGATGGTTTTCAGGCCTGGGTATATTTTTGGTTTTGAACTATTGTAAACATGTCCCGAGTTCATGTTTGAGACAGCGTAATTGTTTCGTTTCCAGTCGGAATTTGTCAATTCTTTTTTTGTTTGAAATCCGAAGTTTACTACTTTATGCACACCAGCTTATAGTTCAATCAAAGGTCATTTGGCCACCTGTTTCATGTTCGAAACTTGAACCCAGAGAAGATTTCATACCTGGGTATTGTGTTGCCGATGCATTTTAATGTTCCTTTTCCGTCCGACTTTTGACTTTTACTTCATGTTTTTGTGACATTTCTGAAATGTTTTGAGGCCATAATGTCTATCGGTAGACTAGCCAAATTTTGGAGATTTTGAAATTCAAATTTTAGATTAAATTTGAATTGAATTCAAATATCAATTTGATTGATTTTTTGGATTTTTATTTGTTTTTTCGAGCACGGATTTTTCCAAACCTTTTTGAAATAATTTTTTAAATAAATGGGATTATAAATTATTATTGTATGATATTTTTAAAGTATTTTCAAATATAGAATCTATTTATTCTCGATAATAAGGGAATTTTCAAATATGGCTTTCAAAATTGGTATTAAAAGTTTGTTTTCTCTAGAAAATTATTTTATATGTAAAATACACGTTTTTGCACTATTCGAGCGAATGAGAAGGAGAATTAAACAGTTTGGTAAAACACGTGTTATGGAACACATGCGTTTATCTTATCGGTTAATTCTCGACTTATCCGTTTGATCGTTTTGACCTGTGGGTCGAGTTTACCGATGAGATGAGGTAAACTTTTTACTGCTTTGAGTGTGTAATTTACTAGCGATTAGTAAACCATTTAGAGCGAAAGTGTGGTATGGGACATACATTAACACTGTTCGGGTTCCTATCCGAGTGTTTGTGACACATTTGTCTAAGAGACGTATTTGCCAGTACTGGACCTTCAGGTCATTTGTCCTTCGGGATGTTTGTCTAAGAGACGTTTGTAATTGCGACGTATTTGTCCTTCGGGATGTTGTCCTTCGGGATGTTTGTCTAGGAGACGTATTTATTTGTCCTTCAAGACGTTTGTCTAAGAGACGTGACGCCCTATATTTGTGAGAGCAGTACTTGGCAGGCTTCGGCCATAAGCACGTGCTATATATATATATATATATATATATATATATATATATTTGGGATGATTTCATTGATGTTTGTGATTTCCCTAGTGTATCGCTCTTTTTCGCAATTGGTCTTTTGAACCATTCGATATATATTTGTGGCGATTACCTTTCGGGAATTTAAACTCTTGTGAGTTCTATTTTTGAGATGTGAGTAGCCTACACTTGCGTTATATGAGATTTGCCTTTTGGCGTTTACATGAGATTTTATTCTCCTCTTTGGAGATATATTTGCCTTATGGCATGTTTGAGATGAGATCCCTTTATGCATGTTTTGGGTTTGCCAAGATGGTGGGTTTAGGATTTCCCCTAAACCATATTTGATGTTTTATGAATGCTGATGATATGAGGCTCGCTACTTTTAGCGTTTTATGGGTTATTTTATCTCTTTTGAGATTATATGTTTGTGTAGTGATACCATATTATCACTTGATGTAATCATACACTTTAATTGTCCTTTCTCACTTGAGAATATTATCACATTATCCTTATGCTCATATTATTTCTAATCCTTGTAAACTGATTTGTTTAGCTAGACTGACCCGTGTATTTTATACTTGGGTCAGACCGAGGTGTTTCAGGTTAGGTACATTTGGACTTAGCCTATTCTGCTTCCGCATGGATAATTCTGCTAGCTCTTTTTTTATAGCTTTTTGTGTAGTCCTTTTTGGTTGCTACTCTGATATGTATATTCTTTTGACTCGCTTGTATATTATGGTTGCTATACCACTTAACATGTATCATTTTTTTATACTCTGTGATGTATCTATATATGTATATATATGTGATGATCTACTGTTCTGTGATGTGTTTTGCATTCAAGTTATTATATTTTGTTCTGATAGATCCTATAGCCACCTATGGCTTTGTATTAAGTATTTATTGGTTATGTCGATCCACTTGGGATAGAAAAAAATAATATGGAATTAGTTGACGTATTCAATAGATATTTAAGACAAGGCTATAGATGGTTGCTCCTATCTAGCCATATTCTCTACAATAGCAGACAGTATTACCCAGTAATACTCTTTGTTAATGTGTGATGCAGCAGCGGATAACGAAAATGTATGATGTGGTTAAAGTAACGATCGATGGAATAGAAGATACCGAATGGCCTAAATCCGTTGATCCGAAGATACCGGATTCTAGCTATCCCAAACACGTTGATCGCGCACGATACCGTGTTTAAAGATCTACGATTCTTCGACGTTGATCTAGTGCACTAGATTCCGTGAATCGGCTTCAGCGATCGTTGATTCAAGCACACTTGAATACCGAAGGTGGATATAGGAGATCACACTCAGCTACCAATTTTATGAAAGCACAAAGCTAAAGAACAAAAGTTTTATTCAAAATGAACTAACTTTACAAATGACCAACACTCTGCTATTTATAGAAGTTACAACTCAACATGACTCAATTCTGGACAACACTTAGGTCGGCAACGACCTAACCAACCCTTCGACCTAAAAACAGACGCGACCTACGACTTATATACAAAGCGACATAAGAAACATGTTACAACACATTACAACGACATAAGAAATACAACATTATGACCTAAAATACAACACACACTCGGCAACAGCGACCTAAGCTCTTCCAGCGACTTAAGCCTTGCGACCTATACTTGAGTGACTTAAAAATGGATGGCAGCGATCTAATCTTCACAGCAGCAAAAGGTCGAACGACCTAAAACATTGCTTCAAGACATTTTCGCGACCTAAGGCCTCGCGACCTATAGTGAGCGACCTAAAGTGAGCGGCATGCGGGAGTTAGTTCGTTCGTGACCTAAACTTGATTGGTTTTCCTTGTTAGGTCGTAGCTCGCTTGAGAAAGAAAGCGGCATCTAAGAGTTAGGTCGTTCGCGACCTAAACTTGATTGGTTTTCCTTGTTATGTCGTAGCTCGCTTGAGCGACCTATCATGTTAACTCGCGCGAGTGTCTTCATGCTTAGCCCATTAACTCGCGAGCGACCTTCGTTATGTCGCGAGTCTCCACTAGGTCGCAACCAACCTAAAACACGTTGCTTGTTAGCTCGCAAACAATCTTCGCTATGTCGCGAATCTCTACTAGGTCGTAATTCCTTATCATGCGACTTGTTAGGTCGCTCTTGACTCAAGAACTCGTTAGGTCGCCCGCGACCTAACACTTCATCAATTTGGGTATCATTCTGGGCTGCATCATCCTCCCCTGGTTGAGAAAAATTCGTCCTCGAATTTGCACCCTCCTCTTCCACAACAAGCTTATCCCCATGATATGTTATAAGATGTTTAACATTAAACATGTTAGAAGTGTACACATCCTCCGGCAGCATCAACTTATAAGCGTTTTCATTGATCCGTTTCACAATCGTTACAGGACCAATCTTTCGAGCTTTAAGTTTATTGTATGTTCCCATTGGAAAACGATCTTTTGTTAGTACAGCATATACTAAATCTCCTTTATTAAATTCAATGCTTCTTCGCTTCAAATCCGCAGATCTTTTATACTTTTCATTTGCTTTCTCCAATCGTTCCTGAACGATTTTATGGCATTCTGCCAATCCATGAACAAAATCAATAGCCCGTTTAACTGTCCCCTTTGGTTGTGGTACTATTGTCAAATCCAACGGCCCCTTTGGTAAGCTTGAATATACAATCTGAAATGGAATGAAACCCGTACTACGATTTATAGCATGATTACGAGCAAACTCTGCTTGACATAACTTGATATCCCAACTCTTCAGATTATCCTTCACCAGGCACCGCAACAAATTTCCCAAAGATCTGTTAACAACTTCAGTCTGACCATCGGACTACGGATGGTAAGCACTACTGAAATTTAGCTTTGTTCCCACCATCTTCCACAAACTCAGCCAAAAATGACTTAGAAATCTAGTATCCCGATCAGAAACAGTGGATTCTGGTAAACCATGTAAGCGATACACTTCTTTAAAGAATAACTCAGCAACACGGACGGCATCAGCTGTCTTCTTACAAGCGATAAAATGTGCCATCTTGGAAAATCTATCTACTACCAAAAAAATAGAATCATTTCCCCTTTGAGTCTAGGCAAACCCAAAACAAAGTCCATACTGATATCAACCCATGGTCTAATCGGCACGGGTAACGGCATATACAGTCCCGCATTCGTTGCTGTCCCTTTGGAAATTTGGCAAATATGACATCTCTCCACAAATCTTCCAACCTCTTTCTTCGTAGAAGACCAAAAATATGACTGTGAAATCAAATGTAATGTACGATCTCGGCCCACATGACCTTCCTCATGCAACTGCTTTACAATCTTCATACGTAAGATGCACTCTGGTATGCACAATCGATTTCCTTTGAATAGAAAACCATCCACCATCATAAACTCATCCGTCTTTCCCTCCTTGACTTCATCTACAAACTTTGCAAAGTAAGGATCATCAACAAACAATTCTGGCAATACATCAAAACCCGTCACTTCAACCTTCATTGTAGTCAACAAATGATTCCTTCGACTTAATGCATCTGCCACTCGATTCGTAGTTCCCAATTTATGCTTCACCACAAATGTAAATTGTTGTAAGTATGCAATCCACGAAGCATGCCTTGCCGCAATCTTGTCCTGTCCCTGCATATGCTTCAACGCTTCATGATCAGTATATAAAACAAATTCTTTATGAAACAATAATGCCTCCAATGTTTCGCAGCTTGTACGATAGCATAAAACTCCACATCATAAGTATTATATCTCATCTTTGCTCCCGATAACTTCTCACTAAAATATGCAATAGGACGTCATTTCTGACTCAACACCCCTCCAATTCCAACCTTCGATGCATCAGTATGCAGTTCAAACAACAACTGAAAATCCGGCAACACTAGAATTGGTGTTGTCGTCAAAAGTTCTTTGATTCTCTCAAAAGAAAATCCTGCTTCCTCTATCCATGAAAATTGCTTCCCCTTCATACAATCAGTAACTGGTGCCATTACGCTACTGAAGTGTGGAATAAATCTTCGATAGAATGATGCTAAACCATGAAAGCTTCTCACTTCTGTTATCGTCCTGGGTTGTGGCCAATTTCTGACTGCTTCAACTTTATTCTGATCCACATGTATACCTCGTTCAGAAATAACATATCCCAAAAATAAAACACTATGCGTCATGAACACGCATTTCTTCGTTGCACCATAAAATTGTTCCTGTCGCAGTATCATCACCACCTCTCTCAAATGTTGTAAATGTTCTTCTGAGCTTCTACTATATATCAGTATATCATCAAAATACACCACCAAGAATTTCCCAATAAATGGTCTAAAGATCTGATTCATCACCCGCATAAATGTACTCGGTGCATTCGAAAGACCAAACGACATCACCAGCCATTCGTACAATCCTTCTCTCGTCTTGAATGCTGTCTTCCATTCGTCCCCTGGTCTGATTCGAATTTGATGATAACCACTCTTCAAATCAATTTTCGAAAAGATAGTAGCCCCACTAAGTTGATCCAACAAGTCATCCAGTCTAGGAATAGGAAATCTATATCTCACTGTAATCTTGTTCAGTGCTCTACTATCTGTGCACATCCTCCACGTTCCATCCTTCTTTAGTACTAACAAAGCTGGCACCGCACAAGGACTTAAACTTTCCTGCACACGCCCCTGTTCAAGAAACTCTTCCACTTGCCTTCTCAACTCCTCGTGTTCCTTTGGACTCATTCTGTAATGCGGTCTATGAGGTAACACAGCTCCTGGAACAAGATCAATTTGATGTTGAATGTCTCTCAATGGCGGTAACTCCGTTGGTAGCTCCTTAGGAAATACATCGTCAAATTCTTCCAACACTGGCTTTACTTCTTCAGGAATCTCAACCACCTCAGTACTCTCTCGTCCAATCAACAAAAATACTTTAGGCTCCTCTTCGACTTCCTTAACAAACTCCTTCAATGATAACAAAGTTTTTAGCTCTTCAATCTCCTCCAACTTGTTTTCTTCTTGTTGTCGTTTCTTAGGAATTAAAGTGATTTTAGTGCCTTCAAACATGAAACTATAACTATTAGTACGACCATCATGTTGCACAGCCTTATCATATTGCCACAGTCTCCCCAACAACAGATGACATACGTCCATGTCCACAACATCACACCAAATTTCATCTTTGTATTTCTTTCCAATTGAAAAATTAACACAAGCCCTTCTTCCAACTTTCACCTCCCCACCTTTCCTCAACCAAGCTAACTTGTAAGGTTTCGGATGCTTCTCTGTCTTCAATGATAACTTCTTCACAGCCTCTGTAGAGATAATATTGTCGCAACTTCCTGCATCGATGACAAATTTGCAAACCCTTCCCAATATAGTGCATGTTGATTGAAAGATGTTACTCCTCAACTAGCTAGTTTCCTCCTCCTATTTTGGTGTTAAACACGACCTCTTCATCATCAATGAATACCCTTCATCTCCCGACACATTCTCTTCCTCCTCATCATGTAGTGAATTAGAACAGTCAGCTTCTACCTCATCTTCCTCTGCCTTAGCAATTATCGTTCGTTTCTTTGGCATCGTACATTCATTGCTTTTGTGACCCACCTCCTGACAATTGAAAATTTTGATACCACTATTGATTCTGGTCTTAGCAACTTCATTAACAACCGGTTTTGCAACAGCCTTCGAAACATTCGCATTGCTACTAGCCCCCTTCATTGGATTGTTAGAATTTGTAAACATACCACCACCTCTCCTTCCTTGCTTCTCCCAAGCTAGAGCCTTTTGATGTGCTTCAACCACAGATCTGGGATCAAACATATTCACCATGTCTTGTTTCTACATTCTCAACCCTCCAACAAATCTAGCTGTCAACTGCTCCTCCGTCTAAATTATATCATTCCTCGCAATTAATTGATAAAATTCATCCGCATAATCATTCATAGATATCATTCCCTGTCTCAGATTCTGCAATCTTTGATACATAAGAGACCGATAGTTATAAGGTAAGAATGCAGCTTTCATCAACTTCTTCATCTTATTCCATGATTCAATCTTTGACTTCCCTATTCTCTCTCGTGTTAGTTTAGTTTGTTGCCACCATGCCATAGCTATCCCCCTCAACCTAGAGCAACCAACTTCACTTTACGATTCTCCGGAACCTCCTTGAAGTCAAAAATTTCCTCAACATAAGCTAGCCAATCAAGAAATTCCTTGGCCTGCATACCTCCCTTGAATTCCGGTATTTCAATCTTCATCCCAAACTCCCACTTGTGATCATACTCCGATTGATTTCTTCCTTGACCTCGTCCTCGTCCATGAACACTACCACCATCAAACTCCTCTTTAAAATCTAATGTATATCGATGTCGATCCTGACCACCAACATCTCTACTACCATCATTCCTTCCACCAACATTCCTTCGATCTCGATCATTCTCATTTCTATCACGACTTCAATCATCAATATTTCTATAATCACTATCAATACTTCTTTCTCGATTTGAACGTGGTGAAACTCTACTTCCTCCATGGTTAGATTCGGGTGAAACTCTTCTCTGATTTTGATTCATCTCCAACATTATTCTTTCTAATCGACCAATCCCTTCATTAAGCTTCTCATTAAAGTTTTCGTTAATTCTTTTCTCCATCTCATCGGCCTCTTCTCTTCTATACAATGCTTCAACATTTTGATGGCGATTAGCTCTTCTTGGCGGCATGATTGAATCTTCACAAACTTCAACACTAAACTTTCGGCCTTGACCTTCAAATATGATGCACGGCTTCAACAAGCTCTCGGCTCTAACTCCACTTAGCTTGGCTTTGCTTGATGTAGCTCGGCTTCACTAACTCCTCAAACTCTTCAATAAGAATTGGCTCCAAGACTTGGCTTAGCTATGATTGGCTAAGTCTAGCTCTGATACCAAATGATGCAGCAGCGGATAACAAAAATCTATGATGTGGTGAAAGTAACGATCGATGGAATAGAAGATACCGAATGGCCCAAATCCGTTGATACGAAGATACCGGATTCTAGATCTCCCAAACACGTTGATCGCGCACGATACCGTATTTAAAGATCTACGATTCTTTGACGTTGATCTAGCGCACTAGATCCATGAATCGGCTTCAGAGATCGTTGATTCAAGCGCACTTGAATACCGAAGATGGAGATAGGAGATCACACTCAACTACTAATTTAATGAAAGCACAAAGCTAACAAACAAAAGTTTTATTCAAAATGAACTAACTTTACAAATGACCAACACTTTGCTATTTATAGAAGTTACAACTCAACACGACTCAATTCTGGACAACACTTAGGTCGGCAACGACCTAACCAACCCTTCGACCTAATAACAGACACGATCTATGACTTATATACAAAGCGACATAAGAAACATGTTACAACACATTACAACGACATAAGAAATACAACATTACGATCTAAAATACAACACACACTCGACAGCAGCGACCTATGCTCTTCCAGCGACTTAAGCCTTGCGACCTATACTTGAGCGACTTAAAAATGGATGGCAGCGATCTAATATTCACAGCAGCATAAGGTCGAACGACCTAAAACATTGCTTCAGGACATTTTCGCGACCTAAGGTCTCGCAACCTATAGTGAGCGACCTAAAGTGAGAGGCATGCGAGAGTTAGGTCGTTCGCGACCTAAACTTGATTGGTTTTCCTTGTTAGGTCGTAGCTCGCCTGAGAAAGAAAGCGGCATGTAAGAGTTAGGTCATTCGCGACCTAAACTTGATTGGTTTTCCTTGTTATGTCGTAGCTCGCTTGAGCGACCTATCACGTTAACTCGCGCGAGTGTCTTCATGCTTAGCCCGTTAACTTGCGAGCGACCTTCGTTATGTCGCGAGTCTCCACTAGGTCGCAACCGACCTAAAACACGTTTCTTGTTAGCTCGCAAACAATCTTCGCTAGGTCGCGAATCTCTACTAGGTCGTAATTCCTTATCATGCGACTTGTTAGGTTGCTCTTGACTCAAGAACTCGTTAGGTCGCTCGCGACCTAACACTTCATCAATTTGGGTATCATTCTGGGCTACATCAATGTGGGTCTCGGGGTGGGGCGTCATAGCAGAAGAAAGGGAAGGCTGTTTTGGGAGGCTCACAATAGATCCACGGTATGTCTGTTAGCGTTCTAATTGGTATCGGTGCATCATATTCTTTTATTTCTCAATGTTTAGTTGATAAGCTTAAACTAGATCCCTCATATTTAGTTTCTTCCTTAAGGATTGCAAATCCGATAGGAGGGTATGCAACACCTGAGATGAGATGTGACCGCTTAGAGTTTGATTTGCTAGGTTACACCTTTGCTTGCAGTTTGCATGTATTTGACTTTGTAGGGTTTGGAATTATATTGGGTATGGATTGGTTAAGTGAGTATGATGCTAGGATATTTTGCCACGATAGGAAAATATCGCTTAGTCACCCTAGTTGTGTTGGTCAGATTGTTTATACCGTAGAAAGACCTAATTACGAAGTGAATGCTTGATTGGGTGTTATGGAGATGGAAGATGAGTTAAGTCGAGTTTTCATGGTGAGAGAATTTGCAGATGTGTTTGAGCCGGTAGCTGGATTTCCACCAAAACGAGCCATTGAGTTTTAGATTGATTTAGTGCCTAGAGCAGAACCGGTGAGTATGCCGTCAAGTAAAATGACTCCCATCGAGATGAGAGAGTTGAAGGTGCAGTTGGTGGATTTGGAAGGCAAGAGTTTTATTCGACCGAGTAGTTCACCATAGGGTATAGCGGTAGTATTTGTTAAGAAGCCAGATGGATCATTAGGCTATGTATCGATTATCGTATGTTTAATGAGAAGACTATAAAGAATCGATATCCATTGCCAAGAATTGACGATTTAGTCGACCAGCTGAGTGGAGCAAAGATATCTTCTCAGTTGGATTTGGCTACTGGGTTTCATGAGCATAGAGTTGCAGAAGATAGTATACCGTTGACGGCGTTTAGGACCCGCTATGGATCGTATGAATGGTTAGTTATGCCATTCGACCTAACTAATGCACCAGCATACTTTGTACATCTGATGAACTGATTCTTCAGAAAGCACTTGGATAGATTTGTGCTGGTGTTCATAGATGGTATTTTGATATACTTTAGGGATGAGAAGGAGCATGAAGTTTATCTTAGAGTTGTGCATGAGACCCTAAGGGAGCATCAGCTGAAGGCGAAGTTTTCAATGTGCCACTTCTGGAAGAAGGAAGTAAAGTTTCTTGGTCATGTAGTCTCGGAGAGAGGATTGGCAGTAGATCCGACTAAGGTCGAGGCCGTGAATAGTTGGAAGAGGCCAGAAACCGTGAGTGAGGGAAGAAGCTTTCTTGGACTAGCAAGATATTATAAAAGGTTCATAATGGATTTTTCGCGGATAGCTGCACCGATGACTAAGTTTGCAAGAAAGGATGTGAAGTTTGTATGGACTGATAAGTGTGAGGAAGCATTCCAGAGCTTGAAACACTTATTGACCCATGCACCGGTGTTGGTTGTTCCGGAAGTGAATCAAGATTTAGTTCTTTATACTGATGCGTGTGGAACTGGATTGGGAGCTGTGTTGATGCAAAGAGGCAAAGTAATTGCTTATGCTTCTAGACAGCTTAGTCCGCATGAAGTTAGGTATCCTACGCACTACTTGGAGTTAGCTGTCGTTATATTTTCTTTGAAGGTATTGAGGCATTATCTTTTGGGATAGCGATTTGAGCTTCATACAAATCTTAAGTCATTAAAGTATTTTTTTCTCTCAGAAGGAGCTAAACATGAGACAACAAAGATGGTTGGAATTTATTGTTGCTTATGATTTTGGAATTGAGTACACACCCGGAAAAGGATACATGGTGGCGGATGCACTTAGTAGGAAACATCAAAATGTAGTATTGGCTATGATTACTAAGTGGAAAGACTTGGAATCATTATCTGCTTGTAGAGTGCAGTATAGACCCGAGGCATGTTCCAGTGTAGGAATCAAAAGGTTAAAGGAAGGAACATAGAGCGATAACTTAAAGGATTTCAGTCTTGACCAAAAAGGGTGGTTGAGAAAGAAAGGAAGGTTGTGTGTTCCGAATGTAGCAGACATGAGGAAATAAGTTTTGGGGGAATGCCATCATTCAAAGTTCATTATCCATCCAGGAGGAACGAAGATGTATCAGGATATAAAGAGAAGTTTCTTCTGGGCAGGTATGAAATGGTACATTGGCTTATGTGTTAAGCAATGCTTGAATTGCCAGCAGGTAAAGGCTGAACACCAGAAGTCAAGTAGATTGCTTCAACCATTGGATGTTCCGATGTGGAAGTGGGATTCTATTTCAATGGATTTTATTGATGGGTTTCCAAGGTCTAGTAGAGGAAATGAAAGTATATGGGTCATAGTGGATAGACTAACCAAGAGTGGCCATTTCATTCCGGTAAATTCAACTAGGATGGCACCTATTTTGGTGAAGTTTTTTATGAAGAATATAGTTAGACTGCATAGGATTCATAGTAGTATTATCAGTGATAGAGATTCTTTGTTTACTAGCGATGCTGGAAGAGTCTACAGGAAGCTTTAGAAACCAAGCTCAGCATGAGTACCGCTTACCATCCACATACTTATGGGCAAACAGAAAGAGTTAACAAAGTCTTAGAGGATTTGTTAAGAGCTTGTGCACTGAATTTGGGGGGATCCTGGGAAGACCATCTCCATTTAGTCGAGTTTTGGTATAACAATATTTATCAGGTTAGTATTGGGATGACACTGTTTGAAGCTTTGTATGGAAGACCATGCAAATTTCTCGTATGTTGGTTGGAGACCGGAGATAGGTTGGTTCTTGGTCCGGATTTAGTCAGAGAAGCCATAGAGAAGGTTGAGTTGAAAAGGACGAAAATGAAGGAAGCTCAGTCAAGACAGAAAAGTTATGCTGATAAAAGACGGAAAGATTTACAGTTCTCTGTAGGAGACTAAGATTTCGTCAAAGTATCGCCAATGAAAGGTGTTATTAGATTTGGAAAATCAAGAAAGTTAGCACCTAGATTCGTTAGTCCTTTCCGTATTATTGAGAGGATTGGGAAACTCGCATATAGAGTTGAGTTACCAAGTAGTTTGGCAGGAGTCCCTGATGTGTTTCATGTATCTCATCTGAGAAAGTGCATAAGGGATCCAGACATTATTATAGAGCCTACTATGTTAGAAGATTTAGTGGTGGAACCAAACTTGACTATTGTTAGGAAGCCTATCCTGATAGTCAAGAGGGATGAGAAGCAGTTGAGGAACAAGATAGTCAGATTAGTGAAAGTCCAATGGAGTGACGATAACAAAGATTGTACCTGAGAGACTGAGAGCAGGATTAGAGATTCTTATCCAAATTTGTTTAACGGTATGTTTTACTATTAACGCTGAAAATTGAACGCTAACACCCTAGTGTGTGTAGTAGTAATGTGAAAGCACCACCCATGATACGGGAATAAGAAACAAGCAGAAAAGTAGCAGAAAATAGTAAAAGACAACGATTTTATAGTGGTTCGGCTTAAGATCAAGCCTACGTCCACTTTGAATTCCTTTATTGCTGATTTTGATTACAAATTGATACAATGCACTTCAAGATACAATACACTTCGATTCCTAAACACTTCAGACTAGTAGCTCAAACTTCAATGTGATAAGGCTCTTTGAATCCATGTTGGATGTGGAAGATCTTTTTCGAAGCTTGTTGTAGTGTCTTGAATATTCGGAAGGCTTAATGTGTTGGATGAGGCTAGAATTCAGCAAAGTAACGGCACTTCAGAAGATCAGCCAAAAAGTCCTCTTGCCGTTGGAGTGGCTCTAGTATTTATAGGGAAAAATCTGGGCAAGTTTCAATCTCTAAGTCTTAGGTCGTGAATGACCTATGAGTAGGTGGTAGGTTGCGGGTGACCTAAAAAGCATAGGTTACGACTTAATAGTTTGCTCTGGATCATTTGAGCGAGTTAAGGTTGTAGGTCGTTGGTGACCTAGTGGGAATGGTGAGCGACTTAGGGAAAAGCGGCATAGGGAGTTATCTCGGCTTATACGAACTGGGTGGTAAGTTTTAGGTCGTGGGGGACCTAAGATAGGTCGTATTGCCTCTCTGCTGTGGGTTACTGTTGTTCCATGTTGTCAGTTAGGTCGCTCCATCCTCTAGGTCGTTAAGTCGCTCTGTCTTTAGGTCGTTAGGTCGCTCTGTCCATTAGGTCGTTAGGTCGCTCTGTCCATTAGGTCGTTAGGTCGCTAAGACTGTTAAGTCGTTAGGTCGCTAAGACCATTAGGTCGTTAGGTCGCGTAAGCTTTAGGTTGCTGGCACTCTTAAGTCGCTGGGCTGCTGGAGAAGTTAGATCGCTAGGTCGTAGAGTTTTAGGTCGCTTCAAAAATAGGAGTTAACACTTGCCCCTCGAAGTACAGGCCTATGTCATAGGTCGTGTGCTTCGATCTGACTTTGCTAGGTCGTGAGCGACCTAAAACTTATACTAAATCGTGTGCCTATTCGTCTTCCCCTTTTTGCCCCATATAAACCGTTAGGTCGCTTCTTCCTCCTTACCTTACTGCTCCGATCTCCCACTCTGCCATTGACGAATCTTCGAACTTCCAAGGGCGAATTCTACCCATTTAGTCTCCGATTCATCTTTACCATTACATCTCGTAAGTGAATTCAATCTCCATCCCATCATAATCACCGTTGAATTATGAATCACCATTTTCCGACCTTGATCCAACTTCATGTGTCGTGCCACTTTTTGAGTGATTGTTGCAATCGACTTTTGATCGTCGTTTGATTGATTCATGAAGGCATGGTAATGCGTTGAATCTATGATGGATCGGGGATGTTTTGAATCGTTTTTTTGGGTGATTTGGTGGTACGAAGAGATGGTGAATTTCATGAAGAGGATGATGGATTTCATTGTATTAGCGATAACGGGTTATCGGGTCTGATGAGTTGTTAGTGGAGAGGAAGTTAGCGACTTAGTGAATTCGAGCGACTTAAGATAACTCGCGACCTAAGGACCCTTGTGACCTAAGAAAAGCACTGACCTATACTAGGTCGCTGAATGACCTTAAGACTTGCACGACCTAGGACTTGCACGACCTAACTTTCTTGCGAGCTAACCTGCTTGAATGATAGCTGAGCGACCTAATTTTAGTGGCATAGGCTTTAGGTCGCGGCCGAGTTAGGACTTAAACAAATCTGCATTGCCTTGAACCTTTTAACTTGCACGGTGCGACCTAAGGAAGCTCCGACCTATGCTAGGTCGCTGGACGACCTAAGACTTGTGAAATTCTGAGAAGACTTGATTGAATTGTTTGGACTTGAATTTTGTTATACTTCTTTGCAGATTATTTTAACTTTTAAAGCTGTCAACCTGTTAATTACAACATTTGCAGAAAAATGGGACGAATATACTGTCATTGACTGCCCACATCGAATGACAGATTAGTCGACAAAGAATAATCAACTTAAATGAACTTATGTGAATGAAATTCTTTGAATTAACAAGTTCAAGTGAAGTATTAAAGCAAAGCTAAAATAATCAACTAAAGCTGATTTGTTTGCATCAACACTGTACTTGCGCTTACAATAACAAGCCTTGAATCTCTATAATTGACAAATATCAACTAATTTGATTCCACTTATATTTACTTGTTATTTTACTAGTTTTACACAACACTTCACACTTCTAGGAAACGTGCACCTTCATATTTGAATATCCAGTTCCTTGTGTAGAATGACTTCTCAACAAGAAGAAGCAGGACAAGCTGAGGAGATTTTTCCAATTGCTAACCCACTGATTGATCCTCCGGAAAGAATGTCAACCACTTTGAGCCACAAAGTTTTCCGTCAGTCGTGTATTCAGTTTGGTATTGCTGAAGCTGATGCTTTGTTTCCTGGAGTAAACGACACTGCTGACAGGCCACCTCTTGGTTTTGTAGCAGTTAATCATCAGATGTGTTTAAGTGGAGCGATTCCTCCCTTTAATGATTTTCTCCGACAGCTTCTTCTTCGATTGACTATCTCTCCCTTCCAGCTACACCCTAACGGCTATGCCATATTGACAGGGTTGTGTGTGCTATTCAGAAGAATGCTCCACCGTCTTCCAAGTTTTGAGGAGATTTGCTATTTATGCACCTTTGCGAAGAACAAAGATCACCCTTCAATTATACTTGTGAGAGGCACAAGAAACCGTAGATTGATTCTAGACTTGCCCGATAGTGCACACGGATTTTTGAGTCAATTCTTCTTCGTCCGCTGCCCCCCGGGATTCTATGCCGTCTGGAGAGTCGGAAGTAAGATTGACTTTCTTCATTCACTTCATTTTCTGAACTTCTCAAAATTCGAATTGTCAAATGCTTAACTTCGTTCTTTACTTTTTGCAGCACTTCCTCCTCCACTTAGGGATCCCAGCCATAAGCCAACCTCAGAAACTTTAAGTGTTGTGGCTGCTGAAGAGAGAAGCGCCAAATTTTTGCTGAAAGACGAGTTCCTGCATCAGTTTGGACTTTTACAATCCTCTCGATCTACCCAGATTCATGAAGTGTCTAGTTCAGAGGCTGAAATATTAGCTGCCCCCGGTTCTCAAGCAGAGACATCAAATGCCCCAGTTTCCGCAGAAGAAACTGCATTGGGAGAACCTACTGTAGAGGCTGCATTGGTGAAGTGTTCTACTTCTGTCGATATTGCGGGATCATCTGGCAAACTCACACTCTCCCCAGTAATCGAAGAAGAAGAAACTCCTAAACACTCCGGGAATGTTGATGATAAAGAAGTTGAGAGAAAGAGTCCCGCTAAGTTTGACGGTGACGACACTTTTGATGATCTAAGCGACTTAATGATAACTTCACAAGAGCTCTTTAAGGATGACCCTATTACTACTAAAGTTATTTCTTCAGCAGTTGAGGCGACATCCGCCTTGCAACAAACTCCATCAACCCAAGAGTAAATGCCAACTGCAGAAGTTAACGTTACCCCCAAGCTGAAGAGTGGTTTGTAGCTCGACGCACATAGTTTACACGCCACACACACTTAGAATTTTTTGGCACCTATACGCACTTAACTTCTTTACTCTGAAAATTTTTAAGACTTGTCTTTTTTCACTTTCAGATTCTCCGATGGGGCGAACTGGCTCATATTATGACAATTTCCAGCGCCATGGAAGTCGCGACACTTATGATTATAGGCGCTATCTCACTGCCCCGAGGGAAACAGATGAAGAAAGAGCTGCCAGAAAAGCTCATGAATAAGGAGTGGCAAAGAAGAAAGGATGATGACTCCCGTAAAAGGAAATCTTATGACGTTAAAGGGAAAGGTCATGTTGCTGAAGATCCGAGCAAACGGACCAAACTTAGCGAAAAGGATGCGTCTGCAATTTCTGAAAAGACTGTTGCTTCCATTTCTGTAGAAATTCCTTCTGGTTCTCCTGCTCTCAAGACGACTGATATTCAGACAATCATTAACAGGCCTCAGTATCAAGTCAGGGATGCCCCTCCTACACTCCAAAGCCGATTCCCAAATTGGTGCTTAAGAGGAGTGCACTTCGACTTGGATTTGGTCCCCATTGATAAGCAGGCCATGCTAAGGAATCACGAAGCCGTTAAGATAGACACCGAGAGAATGTATGGATGGTAGAAGCTGGTTGATGAGCTTCAAAGGGTTAATCGTATGAATCTCGAAGCCATGTTGACTATGGAAAACGATCATTCAGAGTGGAAGAAAATTCTTAAGCAACACGATACAGAAATGCAGAGCATCGCTGATGATAATGAGAGACTTGAGACTAAAGTCAAGAAACTTGAAGATGATCTTACCGCCTCCTCCACCTCTTTTACTCAAAAGGAGGAGGTACTTCAAAAGCTAGTTCGCGATGCTCATGCTGCTCAACGGAATGTTGAGGCTCAACTTGAAGCTGAAAAGAAGATGACAGAAATCTATCGCACCGACATTGCCCAACTACGGGAGAAGGCAAGTTCCCATGATTTGGAAATTATGCGGTTGCGAGCTCAACTGTCACAAACCGAAAAAGAGCGCGATGAGGCCATTGCCGGAAAAGAAGCAGCCATCGCTGGAAAAGAAGCGGCTGAGCAATCGCATGAGGCGACAAAGGCCAAAATTAGCTCTACATTGTTTGATTTTTATATTCATAGCGTCTTGGGGTGCGGGAGTCTCTCGTTTCTGGGACCGACATATGAAATTACTTTGGTCGAAGTGTGGGAAGCGTTAATTGACATGTTCGAAGGTGCTGGCTATGTAGAAGCGGATCTTGAGGCGACCTATCTGGATGATGAAGCACGTACCGCCCTTGCCAGGGGAAAAGAACAGCTTGCTAGGGAGCGAGCTGAAGTAGCAGGAGGAGAGCGTTTAGAGAAAGCAACTTTAACTGACCCCGCTCGTCCTCCGGCTTCAGTCGACCCTAAAACCATTGGCTCTAGTTCTTATTCTCCATCTCCTGCGAAAGCCGAAGTTAAAACCGCAATTATCGAGCCTCCCACTGTTCAAACCGAGGAGAAAACCCAGGATGACACTGAAGCCAAAAACTTTGAAATCGAAGTGATTAAACCGACTTCTCCAGGTAACTTCAATGTTGATCCAAGTCAAGTGGATTACTGGCTTGCTTCACCTGAGTTTGATGAATTTCTCGCTGATTACTTAAGTCTTGATGAACCAATATCTTCTCTTTTTTCGGAGAATACTGATTTTAACTTCTTTTCTTCTGTAGCGGAAGTACCGAGAGCTGCGCAAACTTCTCCCCTTCCAGCTGTTCCTCCTCCATCCCTTCAAGTTACTCCTGCTTCTCAGCCGGGATCGCAGGAAGAGCAAATAGGAGCCCTTTAAGGCTTGGATGATCCACTTGCTTCGCAAGAGCAGAAGATTGGGGAACTTGAAGAAGGCGAGAAGACTCCGGAGCCTTATGATGATGACACGAAGCTATCTGAGCTAATTAGTCCGGGCAGTGAGTCTTTTTCAAAGAAGAAGGGGAAGCGTGCAATTTCGAAGAAGAAGAAGAAAGGTGCTTCTGCTGATGAAGAAAAAGTTGAAGAAGATCCAGTTGCGCCTCCTTTTCCTTCTTCCCCGACCCGTCCACGCCGGACTCAGAAGTTAATCATCAGGCCAGGCAAGGGTTCTAAAGGTGGCGGGAAGAAGGAGTAATGAGCTGGTCTTTACGCATCTTGTTTTGCTTTTTGCTTTTGCATGTACTGACCGGAGTTTGTGCGGATACCGGCCTCCGCTTGTTGAAACCTGCATATGTACAAAAATTTCATAGTATGGAATAAAATGGTGGTTCTTTTCACTTGTACAATTTCTTGTTAGTATATATGTGAACGCATTTATTCCTTGTTTTTGCACAAGTTTCTTTATTTACTTTATATGGTACTGCAGTGAGCTCGTGGTATGCTGTTTGAGCGTTGTTTTTATTAATGTAGCTATATGCCCCCATACCACGGTTTACTGCAATATTCTGAAAAGACTTTTACTCTTATTTTAGAGAATAATTCTTCCGTTTTGAGGAAATATTATTCTGCTTTTAATAGAATACGCTTTGTATTGGAGAAGTTTTTTCTTCTCTTTCTTTTTAAAGAACACTTCTACTTTCGGGGATGATCACTTTTATTTGTTGAACAGTGGAATCCCCTATGCAGTGAAGCGAGCTTCCAAAGAATGTTTTGATCTGTTTATCGAAAAGTTTTATTCCATCGTTGAATGGATCCACGGGACAGACGTCAGCTGTTTTAACGGATATTTGTTAGTACAAATAATCATAAGTATTCAGCTGTGGCCTAGAATCTTCTTTTTGAGAAGATGCCCCATTAGTGGTTCCACCAACGGAGCTTTTGGATGTGCCTTATTAAAGGGCTTTTCTTGTTTAGTACTTCTGAAGAAGGCTCTGTGCCTCCGAAGAGGGCTTCTTAATTTGTGCCTTGGGATAGGGCTTGCTTGATATGCCTTTGGGAAAGGCTTTTCTGTTGTGCCTCGGGAGAGGGCTCCTTCGAAGAGTTATGCCTCCGAAGAGGGCTTGTGCCTCGTTAGAGGGCTTTGGTTTGGTACTTCAACTTGGTGAAGTGTGCCTCCAAAGAGGGCTTGCGTCTCCAAAACAGTTTTTGCCTACGAAGAGGTCATTGTTTGGACTCCGAAGAGTAGCACGAGGACTCTGAGGAGTAGCATGGACTCCGAAGAGTAGCACGTGAACTCGGAGGAGTAGCATTTGGACTCCAAAGAGTAGCAGTTGGACCCCGAAGAGTAGCACGAGGACTCTGAGGAGTAGCATGGACTCCGAAGAGTAGCACGAGGACTCTGAGGAGTAGCATGGACTCCGAAGAGTAGCACGAGGACTCTGAGGAGTAGCATGGACTCCGAAGAGTAGCACGTGAACATGGAGGAGTAGCATTTGGACTCCGAAGAGTAGTAGTTGGACCCCGAAGAGTAGCACGAGGACTCTGAGGAGTTGCATGGACTCCGAAGAGTAGCACGTGAACTCGGATGAGTAGCATTTGGACTCCGAAAACTAGCAGTTGGACCCCGAAGAGTAGCACGAGGACTCTGAGGAGTAGCATGGACTCCGAAGAGTAGCACGTGAACTCGAAGGAGTAGCATTTGGACTCCGAAGAGTAGCAGTTGGACCTCGAAGAGTAGCACGAGGACTCTGAGGAGTAGCATGGACTCCGAAGAGTAGCACATGAACTCGGAGGAGTAGCATTTGGACTCCGAAGAGTAGCAGTTGGACCTCGAAGAGTAGCACGAGGACTCTGAGGAGTAGCATGGACTCCGAAGAGTAGCACGAGGACTCTGAGGAGTAGCATGGACTCCGAAGAATAGCTTTGTTGCTTGTGTCCTTCCACCATCTGCCTCTTAGCAATTCCTCGTTATCACTTAAAGTACATGTCCCATTCTTTCGCAAGTTGTTTGCTTTTTGCCAGAGAAGTGTACTTCATCGCTAAGTGACTCCACGGGGCAAACGCATGCTACTTTACCGGATGTTTGTTTGCACAAACAATCACGATTGGATAGCAAGGGTCTGGAACCTTCTCGTCGGGAAGGTGCCCGCTTTGGAGGAATCATTAACTGTTTGAATAGCACTTCTTTTGTAAGAGTTGAATTTTGGAACTTTTGTGGCTTGACATTGGTTTGTTGAGTGATTTATGGGAATTGCCTGGGTTTGTAATTGCCTGCAATATTAAATCGATATTTTAGCAACATTTTAAGATATTGGCACATCGAAATGAGATAGGCAATTTAAAATAACAAAAGACACAAGAATTATAGTTCTTTATTATTGATTCACACTGATTTCTCAGTGATTTACAATACAAGAGTTACACATCCATTATCATTTTACAAATTTAAGCAATGCTTGTTAAGTAAAAATTGGATGCAATCGATTGTTGTTCCAGAATCTCGGGATTGATTTTCCATTTCCGTTGGAATCATTGTTTCTGATCCATATGCTACTCAAAATGGAGTGTGGTCAGATGCTGGGTGAGGACCCCCTGTGACAACATTAATGACAAGCCTCTCTGATTCCTGTGCTGCAGTTTTGTCTTCTGAGCCGGATTGACGAGTAGCAAGTTGTTGCCCCTGAGTGGATGAGGTTGGGTCGACTCTGATTTTCTTCACATATTGCTGCAGTTTATTCTGTTTCAGCAACTCTTCAATCACATTCTTTAACTGGCGACATTGGTTAGTGTCATGGCCAGGTTGATTGTGGAATCGACAGAATCTCCCATTATGCATTGCCCCTCGCCCCATCTCAGGTGGTTTGGGATACTTGACAACATCCTTCGTTGCGAAGAAGATATTTTCCGGTGTATCAGTTAAAGGAGTAAAATCTGAAGGATTAAAGCGGCGAGGTTTCTTCTCATTTCTCTGCTTCCCTCCTCCGTCATTTTCCCTTTTCTGGTTTCCAGATTCTCTCTTGTTAGAAGCAACATCGTTATTCTGGATTTCGGCAACTACTACTTTCGCTGGCGCAGAAAGGCTTTCTAAGTGCATGAATTCGTCGGCCTTTTTATAGAATTTCTCGAGTGAGTTTTGCTCCTTCATTTTTAGCCACTTTCTGAACTCGCTCGATTTGTTGATAGCCCGCATCAAGTAAGTCAAAATCATCCGCGGCTCTGCGTTGTCAACTTCAGTCAAGGCTATGTTGAAACGGTTCAAGAAAGATCTGATAGATTCTCTTGGAGCTTGTTCAAGGCTGGACAGTGACATTATATCCTTAGCCTTTGAAGCATACAACCTGAACTGGTCTTTGAACTTTCGCGTTAAGTCAGAAAATTGATCTACAGATCGGACTGGTAGCTTTGTGAACCAAAGTAGAGCCACTCCTTCCAAGTACACTGGAAAGTATCGACATTTAATCTCATCTGATGCCCTCGCACCGGTCATATGCCAATGGTACTTGTATAGAGACTGGTTTGGGTCACTTGTCCCCCTATAGGCCGGGATAGTAGGAGGTACAAATTTCCTTGGAAATTCTGCTTTCAGGATCCTGTCAGTAAACGGAGACTTGCTTGGAGCAAATCCCCAGTCGTTCTCATTTTCTTCCCTCTGCATGCTCTCTTTCATGATTCGGCGAACCATCCCTGATAGATACTCCTCATCGTTCAGAGGCATCGCCGGGAAGACCTCAGCTATTTTTTCGAAAGTTTGCCTAGGCAAATATTCGCGAAAAGTTGGCTGCGGCCTTGAACCTTCAGCTTGGAAAGGTGGCTCTTCGGCGGTGCCAGTGGCTCTTTGAGGAATATCTTTCTCTTGGGAATTATGGGCATCTTTGGCAAAGGTTGTTTCATTGTTTTCTGGTTGTCGATTTGCCCCAAGCAGAGCGTTTAATCTGTCCATCATCAAAGCATTTTGAGTTTCAATTTGCTGGTATAATCCCGACACTACATCGTCTAATTCAGCCCTTGTAACCCCAACTGTAGGAGTTGCCTGATTTGGTGCTGGAGAAGAATCAGCCCTGTCATTAGCATTTCCGGATCTTGTAGATCTACCAGGAGCCATGATCTCAGATAGGCTTCTAGTTTTTAGAGAGATTCTTTCAACAAATCTTTGCGAAGAAATGGTGGGATTTTCCTGAGTTCAATTCTCAATGAAAGCACCAAAATGTTAACGCTCAAAATTGAACGCTAACACCCTAGTGTGTGTAGTAGTAATGTGAAAGCACCACCCATGATACGGGAATAAGAAACAAGCAGAAAAGTAGTAGAAAACAGTAAAAGACAATGATTTTATAGTGGTTCGGCTTAAGATCAAGCCTACGTCCACTTTGAATTCCTTTATTGCTGATTTTGGTTACAAATTGATACAATGCACTACAAGATACAATACACTTCGATTCCTAAACACTTCAGACTAGTAGCTCAAACTTCGATGTGATAAGGCTCTTTGAATCCATGTTGGATGTGCAAGATCTTTTTCGAAGCTTGTTGTAGTGTCTTGAATGTTTGGAAGGCTTAATGTGTTGGATGAGGTCAGAATTCAGCAGAGTAACGGCACTTCAGAAGATCAGCCAAAAAGCCCTCTTGCCGTTGGAGTGGCTCTAGTATTTATAGGGAAAAATCTAGGCAAGATTCAATCTCTATGTCTTAGGTCGTGAATGACCTAAGAGTAGGTCGTAGGTCACGGGCGACCTAAGAAGCATAGGTTACGACTTAATAGTTTGCTCTGGATCATTTGAGCGAGTTAAGGTTGTAGGTCATTGGCGACTTAGTGGGAATGGTGAGCGACTTAGGGAAAAGCGGCATAGGGAGTTATCTCGGCTTATACGAATTGGGTGGTAAGTTTTAGGTCGTGGGCGACCTAAGATAGGTCGTAGGTCGTATTGCCTCTCTGTTGTGGGTTACTGTTGTTCCATGTTGTCAGTTAGGTCGCTCCATCCTCTAGGTCGTTAAGTCGCTCTGTCTTTAGGCCGTTAGGTCGCTCTGTCCATTAGGTCGTTAGGTCGCTCTGTCCATTAGGTCGTTAGGTTGCTAAGACCGTTAAGTCGTTAGGTCGCTAAGACCATTAGGTCGTTATGTCGCGTAAGCTTTAGGTCGCTGGCACTCTTAAGTCGCTGGACTGCTGGAGAAGTTAGATCGCTAGGTCGTAGAGTTTTAGGTCGCTTCAAAAATAGGAGTTAACATTTACCTTTGATTGTTTTGTTGTGTACCTTATCGTAAGTTCGAGAATAGAATTTTTTAAGGTGGGGAGTCAGTAACACCCAATATTTTTATAACATTACTTAGGATATTTAATTAGCTAAATTAAATAAAATAATGTAAAGATTAATAGGTTGCGATTTGATTAAGCTAAGGGTAGCCGCGCCATGTTAAATGTAAACCAAAATGAAATAACATGAACTAATGTGTTAGGAAATAAGGAAGGGCAAAATGGGAAATAGGAGGGACTTATACCCTAAACCCTTAGGAAAAGGAAACACACGTTCATTCTCAATTTATCAAATTAAGATACATCAAGGCCGACCACCATTTTCATTCTCAAGAGAAGATAAAGCTAAGATTCAAGAGAAAGAAGTTAATCAACATATTCAACATCAAATCTCACATCTTTTAATCTCAAAGCTAAGGTGAATAATTACTACATCCCATTTTACATATGGTTTTCGGTTTCAAGATAGATCCAAAATGTTTTTGCAAGTTTATGCCATGTTTTGATGATAAAAGTTATGTATGTATGCTTGTTGATGAATTATATGTTCATGTTAGTTTTTATGATATGTTTGACATGAAAATCCTATTAAACAACATCCAAATGCCTTGAAAATTTAAATATAGGTTGGAAATTATATTTTGGAGATGTGTTTCAATTTTCATAATTTTCTGAATTTATGTGGATTTTATGTAAATTTTCTAGTGAAGAAAATGATTTATTGAGTTATAAATTATTTATGGCTAAATAAATAATTATTTGGTTTGAAATTTTTATATTTTGGAAAACATATTAAAATAGATTTTTTGGAATTTTTCTAGATTTTTCCATTGTGTTTTGGTGAATATATAAAATTATTTAAGGTATGGGACTTAAATAGCCTTTCAACCTTTCATAGTCATGCTTTCGACTAGGTTGAAAGGTTTACTTGTTTTCAAAACCAGCCGCTCCTCCCATGCTTTCGAAAGGAATCTTTTGACTTAGATGGATTACCTTTTTAATTCTAATTGAAGCATAACCCAAGCTTTCAAAGGAGGTGTTTCAAAGTGTTAAAAGGATGGAGCCTATTGTTTTAAAAAGAAACGTTTTAAAGCTTTCGAAGGGGAGCTTTCGAAGGGGTCGAAAACTAAGCTTTCGACAAAGTCAAAAGGTTGCTTTTAATGAAGTCGAAAGGTTTTAAAAGATTTTTTTCCGCATGTTTTAAATTGAACCCAAAGAGTTTTCGAAAGGTTTATGTTTTAAGAGTTGAATGCTTTTGAAAGGTTTTAATTAATGAATGGTTTCAATGGGGTTAAAAGTAAAGCTTTCGAAGGGGTCGGAAGCCAAACTTTCGATGGAGCGAAAGGTAACTTTTGAAGGGGTCGAAAGGTAGCTTCCGACAGAGTCAAAAGGTTCTATTTTCTGATGATATCGAAAGGTTTAAAATGGAAGGTTTTCCAAAGGTTTTCTAAGGCAATGTTTTTAGTATTTTCAAAGTAGGATGTCTAAAGTTTAATTACTTTCAATAGGAAAGATTTCAATGGTTTGGAAAAGTTGAAGTATGGTTTCGAAAGGTACGATTTGGGCCTCTTGGCCAAGATAATTGAAGGGTTTTATTCGGTTCGAAAGAGACGCTTTCAAAGGTTTAGAAGAGGGAACTTTCAATGGAATCGAAAGGGATACTTTCAAATGTTTAAAAATTTTCATCAACTAAGGTTTGAGTAAAGTATATATATATAAAATGGCAAGGTGATTTTGAGTAAAGCATAAAGATTTTATATTTTCCTTGTATAAGTTTGATTTAAAGGTTTTAAATCATTTTGAAAAGGTTTTCAAGGAAAATTATGGGAGGGGATCCCTAAGTGAAAATTGCTCAGATATTAGAATACCGTATGTGACTGGTATATGGTCACGCCCTATACATTAGCCACTAGCCCTAGCTAAGTGTTATCCAAAATTCCAGTGTGTATGGCTTGGTCAAGTAGACTAAAATTATGATTACACACCAAAGGAAATATAAGTTTGTATATAGATAGGTTATTGGTGAGCCCGAAAAACCATTAGGATCAGGAATACATGGGAGATCATTAAGCTAGGGACATACCATCTAGAAGCGAATAGTTAAAGACATATAGTCCAGAAGAGGTGTGTGTAAAAGATGTTAGACTAATTTTGTTTATATTGTCTGGTAGGCCCGAGTCAGCCAAAGGTTAAAAGTCAGCCAAACAAAACTTATGTGTTTGAACGGATAGTTTATTATTACCTGATATTTATGTATGTTTACAAAATGATGCTTTACAGTATTTAACCAGTTTTGGTTGTAGGAAAGGGTTTTGCAAAGATATGGTTTAAAAGGATGATAGTGAGGGGAAACCCATTCCGCTAACCGGCGTGGTCTCACTTAACATATTAAACCGGGATGTATAGTATTATTCACACCAAGCTTTTTTTCTGACTCGGAGTTTATGTTTTCCCCATAAACTCCCGGGTGCTCAAAATTGATTTGAGTGGGCTGAGGGGTTAAGCTCTTTTCAGGTTTAGTAGAATGATGAATAAGGCTACCGGAGGCATGTAGGAGACAACGGATAGTTACTTAGTAGTTGCAATTTTATGTTTTGTTGTATTTCCGCCGTGTTTGTATTAAGTCTATTATGACTATACGACTCTGATCATCCAAGGGGGTGTCTTACCGTTCTTGGCATATTTTGTAATAAGTATATTTGATCTGTGCTTGGGAACGTGTTGGGATTATATATTGAGAATATGGAACATTTGGTTTTAAAATGTAATGAAGAAAGGTTGTTTTGAAAATTGTATTTTGTTTCTTATTTAAGTGCTTCTTATATTATAATACCATTAACATAGCCATATATAGTCACCGGAAGATAATACTATAGATGACTGCAGCATCTGTAGCACTTATTTTTGGGCCTCTAGTTATTGGATGTTACATTTTGACTTTGAGTTGACCGTGATACTAACCCATATAACCTAGGAGACGAATCCACTTATGAATAGTGCTTCACTTCCAATATATCCACTCGACACAGCTACAGTCACTTAATAGACATTGTGCCATGATTTGACTATAATCAAAGCGGAGCCCTCATATTGAAGATCGATGGTATTCTAAAGTCGAGAGAACTGTAATAATCACATCTATATTTTCTGTTTGAGCTTAGTTATATTAACCAACAGAAAACAATCGAGTGGGTCATTTAATAGTTATCCAATGACAATCAGTACGTAACCCCTAGGTACTCCCAACAGTCAGGAGTAATACATTGCCCAATATTTGAAGAGCGTTATGTACTCTAGTCTCAATCGAGACATCGATATCCAGTCTCGACCCATCTTCACTAGGAATATTTAAAATGAGGTGTTTTATAATACTGTGATACAATACTCATGATTAGAACTATTTGTAATTACTACCACTAACACACTATTTATGGATTTTCTTTTAAATATATTTTAATTAAGCATTGAATTATTTATAACGACCCATAATTTAATCACTTTAAATATGATTATTTGATATATTTTTAAAATAACTAATTAGTGGATTTTATAACTCAAATTGACCTCTTTTAAGTAATAACTAATGATGGTAAAGTTGTTTTAAAATTATGTTTAAAAAAAGTTAATTCGGAGAAAAATCTAAAATGTGACCGAGAATCGTTTTTCGAATTTACGACTTTTCATTATCTAAAAGTTATCGGAACATGTTATATACACTAGAGTATGTATGTATACATTTATACAAATAACATATGCTTTGGTTAAGAAAGTGATTAGAGTTAAATAAGTTCAAATTTATACTTATATTATTAAAAAGGAATTTGACTTTTTTTATATATTTTAAAAAGAAAATGGCACAAAAGATAATACACCAAGTACACTTCAAAAAGAAGTTGTGATGGAAGGGTGAAAGAGGTGGGCTTGCATGTGCAAGGTGGAAGGTGGAGGTTGATGTGTCATTACTTTATGGAGGGTAATGGCCAAGGGTAGTTTGGCAATTTCTTATATTTCATTTATATAAAAAAAACTTTACTTTTTCATTTCCTCCTTTACTTCACTCTTCTTCAATTTTCTAATTCTTATTTCTTCTTATCCATGCTTTACTCTACTTCATCCAGGGCTTCTTAATTATTTTCAAATTAAAATCTCTTTCTTTTCCATTTTAAATCCTTAAACCTAGTTAGAATCACTTCCATAATTCTCTACTTCACTCACCTTCAAAATAATGTCCAAAAACCCATTTTTAAATCAAGGCCATTTCCTCCTCTTATCAAGGATGATCCCTCCACCACCTAGGCCGAGCCTATTAGCCTCCCTAGGGTCCTAAAATCAAGTTTTTTAAAAGAAAAAGCTAGGATGGTGTGTCGGTGCAAAAGTTGTGATGGTTTTGATTTGAATCCGTGTTGATTTAGGTGAGTAAAGCTCATTAAAAAACCTAGACTTAAACTTTATTATTTTTGATATTAATAATTTTTAGTTGCTTATGTTTATAAGTGTTAGAAAGGGATATTGTTTTGTTTGGTTCCCGTTTGAAGCAGATGGCATATGTGATAATTTGTAGATGACTTGAAATGAAATCAAAGTGCTTAGGTAATAATTTGCAAGTGATAATTTTTCCTTGTCTTATAGATGTTATTTACATTTGTATATATGTGTGCCTATGTATATAAATGGTTGTATGTTGATTAGAAAGTTAGCACACATGAATTGGTTTATATTTCGACATCGAGATCTCGTGTTCTTTTAAAACTAGTTTGCTTCCTTGCTTTCTATAAATATTTCTAAAAGGTTTTCCAAACTTTACCTTTTATTTTCAAACCTTTATACAAATTATTAAAGTCATTTAAATGTAAAAGGAAAGGATTTAAAAGCTATTTTGATTTACAAAAGAAGTTTTAAAAGATATGGTTCATATAGCAATAGTCGCTATATATGCAGTTTGTAAATCGATAATTTTTGGTAAAATAAAATGAGTTTCTACTTTAGATATTTTTAAAAAGTCTTTTAAAATATATTATTTGTGTTAAAAAGGAATTTTGAATATTTTAAAAATATTTCCACAAATTTATTTAATTATCTGAATAAAGGTTTAAAATTTAAATCACTTTTGTTTCCAAAAGACGGGTTTTGTTTAAAAGCAACTATCTTTTAAAGGATGTTTAAAAAAAATTATTTCTTTATCTTTGCTATTAAGTAGCCAAACAAATATGATAATTAGTGCTAGAATGTTAACACGTTTGTGGAAAGCAAGTCACTTTGGGTTAATACCAAAAAAACTTCCGACCTTGTCGAAACCAGAATGATTAAAGAATAAGAAGAACAAGAGTAAATTGCTCCAGCAAGACGTTTCGTAGGAGTCGAAGGGATGCTACAACCAAAGACTGGAAGTATTACAACCTTTCGAAAGGGTCGAAAGCACCTTCTGCTTCAGTGGTTCCCTTTCGAAGAAGGTGCATCCACATCTATGAAGACTTTTCAAATGAGTTGAAGAAACACCTTACGAAGAAAATGAATGACAACCCTTCATATTTGCACCAAACCTTTCGAAAGCAAAGGTTTCGCCTTCACTCAAACTGTGCAGAAAGTTGCCATGGCCAAAACAGCCCTTTCGAAGCAGAATCAAGCCTTTCGAACCGGTCAAAGTCTTTAACATCCAGGGAAAGTTCCGCATCAATTCGCAAGCATACAGTTGGAAGCTACCAACCACATCGGAACCTCAACTACTTCGAAACCACATGAAAACTACCCATCGACAAAGTCGAAAGCTTGTACCTTTGCTTCTTATGATAACAAAACAACACAAAGGGAAAAGGTTTAACCATCCCTTTCGAAGAAGATGGAAGCGTTCAAGCCATTTCAAAAACATTGCAGTAGGATGCGCAAGAGTCAAAGGAGTCTGAAGATATCCAAAACCACCTTTCGAGCAGGCCGAAAGCACTGGGTAGAAATGTAACATCCCATCTTCTAAGGCCCAAAACTAACTGCTACTGATGTTGCAGTGATCTCTAGTTGTTATTTCTTGGCGACTGAATGTGGCATAGTTAATATTGATACACTGGAACAGATGAATACGAAAATTTTTAAACTTCCAATAAACAGAATTTCCCATTTCAAGAAAATTACAATTAATATTTAATTACATAATCCCAAACGTTAACCACGTTCAGATCACATACACATGTACAAAATACGATAAGAGCGACATATGAAGATGTCCCCTTATGATGATCAGAGAACTAATAAATATGAACTTTATAGTTCTTAGTACATCACAGCGAAGAACAAAAAATAGCTCCTATATAGCTAACACTGCCTCCTAAACGTCTCCGGAGGCTTATTCGTCCAAAACCTGAAAGTCTCCCTCTCTCAGACTACTCAAATTAAATTTGAATACCCGAGAGTTTGTGGAGAAACACAAACTTCGAGTCAGATAATAAGTCTGGTATGAATAATGCCCTATCATCTCTTATCATAAATAGATAGCTAGTGAGACCACGCCGCTTAGCGGAACGGGTTTTCCCCTCATTAGTATCCAAAACAAAACATGCAAATCATTTACTATGCCCAGCACCCAGAATGATTAGTCTTAACATAATATGAAATAAAACCATAAATCATATATATTGGATATCCCATCCACCCATTTATTAGATAACCCATCTAAATGAAATTTATTAGAGTTCCCCTGTAAATTCTTTAAAATGACCATCCATCAGAACTGTGATAACCCAGGATTTTTGGACAATTGTTAATTGATAATTAACTGGATTGAATCAATAGAAACAATGATTTATAAGTTAAACAAATAAATATGTTAATAAAATTTATATATGGATAAATATTTATTTGATAATCTACCAATATAATCATTTACCATTGGCAAATTATTCTTTTAGAACAAATAATGTGTTGTTAAATATATATATATATATATGAGTTGATTTTAATTAAGTTGAATTTGAATTTGAGATTGAAATTTAAAAGATAAAATATCTTAAAATAAATTGGATTTAAAAATAATGTATATTTGATTTTTTAGTATATAATTAGTTCTATATTATTTTCTTTAAAGGATTTTATAAATATAAATTAAGAAAATGTAATTACCAAATAGATATCTTAGAAATAAATTAGATTTGAAACCCTACATTTTTAAACATTAGTATATATATACTTAGTTATTGATTTAAAATATTATTAATCTTAGTTTAAAATTAAATAAGGATAAAAGCTTTTATTAACATTTTAAAATAACTTAAAAGGAATTACATAAGGACAAATGTAAGTAAAGGAATAAGGTCTAATGACAAGTGTAATTAGTTACTTAACAATTTAACAAGTGTCTTTTATATTTTTATTTTTCAAAATAATTAATAAGAGATAATATAAACATTTTCATACCTATCTCTCATTCTCTTTAATCAGTTCAAATTCTAAAACAAAGAAGAAAACGAAAATCTGTATAAAAAAATCTCAAACCAGAAAAGTATCAAACAAGATTTATATTTAAAATGCAATCTGTAGCAAAATCAAAAGCCTGTGACCAAATTTGCAAACCTGAAATCAGAAGAAAATACAACATCAGTTTCCAAGTTTTTATACCTGAGATCAAGCTAGTGATTCAATCAAACATCAAAAACAAGTTGCAAGCTTCAGTTTTAAAGAATTCTCAGATCTTGAGTAATCAAGTTTTCAATTTTCAAAAGAGCAGTAGCTTCAAGTTTTCAGGCTTCTGTTTCAAAGCTCTGTCCTTCAAACAGTGAGTAAACTACCCTTCAAATTTTCGAAATTTGGATGTAAAAGTTGCTTGCATGTACCTATTTCTGTAAGATTTTTGTTTACATATTATAATTCAACTGTGCATGCTTGAAATTTGTAAATGATGCTTCTCTGTATTTTTAAGTTACAGAGTAAATGTAAACACATGGTTCAAAATTTCCATTTCAAATCACTATTGAGTTTGAACCTTCAATGCAGAAGGTTTATTTAAAACATGAATTAAGGTCTAAATTGTTATTGAAAAAGAAATGGTTTGAAAATCTTCTGAATCAGGAAGTTACAGTGAAAATTTCAATAACATGATAAAAACAAGTATTGAATTTTGTTGATTAAATTTTACATTTGGAATCAACTTGGTATAACATGATTTTTAAACTGAAAAAAAAATCAGGATTTTTAGTTAGGTTATGGTGGAGTATTTCGGTGATGGCCTAAAAATAGTTTCTGGGTAAATACTGGTGACTGGGTCGATTCTAGGGGTTGAGCTTTGGATTGAAGTTGTAATGGAGGTGGATTAACTCGAGAAAAATAGTGGAAGTGGAAATCATTCATTGAGGAATTGGGATTTAGGGGAACTAGGGTTTTGCTCTGTGTTGTGATTGTGTTCGAAAATTTCGCGACTGGAAATGTTAGAGTGGATCGAGTTGCGAACGGTTTTGGGAGCAGAAGCGTGGAGGCTTTGCGATGATGGGGCCGTGATTTCGTGGAGAACAATGGTCGGCATCAGGGGGTTGATGGGATTTCCAGGCGAAGTGTTGTACTGGCTGATGGGTTCGAGCAATCATATTTTGATTGCGCTCGTGTAAGTAAGGATGGAGGGCCGGAGTTGGGTCGTTGGTCGAAGTGGAGTTTGCGCGCGGTGTCACAGGTGGTGGCGGAAGTGTCGGCGCGACGTGCACGTGCACGTGTCAGTGCTCATGCCAGTATAGTTTTGGTTAGGGGTGACTCGAAGCAACGTTCGAACGAAAGGGTTTCTGGCTCGTGATTTTCTCCAGGGTGATGCTGCAGTGATTCGTGCCGGGGAATATTCGAGAAAGCAAAGGTTGAATTCGGGTTCACTGAGTTTTGTCTCGGGTTCACTGGGTTTTGTCTCGGGTCTATTGGGTAGTAAGTCTCGTCTTGAATCTCTTGGTAACCAAATTTCTGAACTAAGATAAATTGAATAGTTTTGTAAAAGTAAACGAATTCAGTTTCCCAGTTCAAAAGAAAGTACAAAATTTAAAGACAAAGTAAAATAGTTTTAAGGTTAAAGTGTTTGCAAAGTTTTAAAAAAAAAAGTAATATGTTAACAAGTCCTTTGAAAAGTTATTATTAGTTTTGAAGGGAGTGTTGGGCCAAGTTAGAAATAATACTTAAAGAATTGGAGTTAATCAAGTTTGAATATGTAAATAATGAATGGTTAATTATTTAGTGTATAAGATTAAAGAAATAACCGAATGTAATTAGAGGTTAATAAAGGAATGTAATTAGTTAAAGATAATTAACTAATAAAAGTGATTTAGGGTTAATTAATTTAACTTAAGTAATTATGGAATAATCACTTGATGAAAAGTAATATAATGGGAGCAATTAGTTAAAGATCATTAATTAATGTAAGTAATTATTAATTAATGAGAGTAATTAAAGGTTAATTACCGTAGATGGTTAAGGATAATTAATTTATGTAATTAATTGAAGATTAATTATTTAATGTAATTTAATAATAATTAATCAAGGATGATTACTTAAGATTGATAGTTAAGGGATGATTAATAATTGGGTTGTAATTAATTAATTAATGTTAGGTATATAGGATTTAAAGGTAATTAAAGTAATTAATTCAATTCATTGGTGATAAATTAAATTTATTAGGGGTGAAGTGGTTGATAAACCTTGCTTATGGATGATTGAATTCCTTGAATTATGTGAGACCTCTGATATGAGATATGTGTAGCTTATGATTTGAGATGAATTGTTGTGTGTAAATTGTATTGTTTTAACTTAAACCTTTGTTTAATAAATGACATTGGATTCGAAGAGACCGGAGTCGGGTACTAGTTAGTACCCGAAACCACTTCGATTCTTTGTAGATTTATATGTAAAATCAATAGGTTAGTATGGAATGATTTAATTAAATTGGTCCATTTAATCTAGGTCTTGGTACCTAGAAATTGATGTGTGGAATAAGTGTTGTCTATGACAATTTGTGAAGTTGTAAATTAATGAGTTACCCAGGTTCATATGAGTTGTATGCTTTTGTATTCCATGTTAGATGAGTTACTCACGCTGGTTTCCAGCCTGACCCGGGTGTTACTTTGATGTAATGCTCGGGTCAGACCGAGTATTACAGATTTTCAGGTAAGGACGTTCAGGAGCTCAGGAGACGAGCTGGATGGCAGGAACGTATGGAGTGTGATATATTGATATTTATTGGGACAAATTATTTTAACTGTCCAGTGATTGTGAAATGTTGTAACTCTGATGTATTAAAATGTAATTGACTGATACAGTTTTCTTTGTATAACTGATATTATTATTTGATATTGTATTTTGATCCGCTGCGAATGTGAGAATCTGTGTCTTGTTCTGTTTCTTTCTTCTATCTCTTTTCTTTTTCTTCTAACTATCTGGAAATTTCGGGTTCGAAATTTCCGGGTCGTTACAGTTGGTATCAGAGCTGAAGGTTAAGCGAGAACCTTGGCTCTGTTGGGATTACTCGTTAAGGATAGGGTCAATGGTACCCTAGAACGAGTTGAGTGTCTATATATATATGAGAGCGTAATTGTTATTTTCTTATATAAGTATTTTAAATGATTTTATATAAGAATATATTTTGATATATAAAATGATATTTCTTACTAATAAATATTAAGGTAATTGGTTGTTAAAATATTGGAATTAAATTAAGTGGTAATAGAAATAAAGCCAAATTAAAATTGAATGAAGATAAGTTTGAAATGAATTCAAACTAAAATTAAAATCTTGAATTTGTAGAAATGTTATCAAGAATAAAGGTAATAATGAATTGGTTTCCAGATATGATAATCTTGGTTATTATCAAAAAAATGGTAATTGTGTTTAATAATGAATGTTGTTAATGATTTAGCAAAATGAAATGTTTAGGGAAGTAAACATTTAAGTGAGTATAACTTATAAATTGGAATTGAAGAGAATTTAAAATTGTGAAATTTTAAATCTAAATCCAGAAAACTTGAAATTGTTTTTAAAAAAAAAAGTTATTTTGAATTAAAACCAAAGGTGGTTTAAAAATTTAAAGTATAACTTGGTGTGTAAAGAAAATGTATATATGAGGAATATATATAATACCAATGATGATTTGAAATAAACACTTAGTGTTGAGTTTTAAATTGGAATGTGATGTAAAACCCAAAGTAAAGTAAGTTTTTAAACTTAAAAGGGGAAAGACTATTAATCTAAAGTTTAAAATTTGAATGGGAATTCAAATTGTGAAAAGTTGACCGGATTAAGTAAATTTAACTTGAAGGAAGTTAAATAAGTTGAATAAATAACTTGAATTGGAAATTTCAAGATGAAATTTAAATTTAACTTGGGTAGTTAAATGGTTAATTTAAATGGGAGTTATGAGTGATCTCAAAATGGGTTTGAGATCTGGAAATTGAAAATGGATAATAAATTAGAATCTGAAGATTAAATTGTTTTTGAATTCTTATTTGAACTTTGTAATAAGTTAAGTAAAGATAATTTTAAAATGGAATTTTAAAATTTGAATTCAGAATTAAAAGGTTTAAAGATTTAATTTGTTAAAATAAAATAAATAAAGGTTGAATTAATTTAAAAGTGAAGGAATTGTGATTTAAGGAATTAAATCAATATTTAAAAATTTTAACTCGAATTTATATAATTCGAGATAGTTTAAAATTGAGATTTAAATTGAATTAGTTCAAACTG
Source organism: Allium fistulosum (assembly GCA_030737815.1). NCBI lineage: Eukaryota > Viridiplantae > Streptophyta > Magnoliopsida > Asparagales > Amaryllidaceae > Allium > Allium fistulosum. The sequence goes on along the minus strand of CM060907.1, from coordinate 410,865,133 downwards.
AATTAGATTTGAATAAATGGGAATTGTGATTTAAGATGAATAAGTTTAAAATTCAAATGGAAAATTTGAATTGAATTAATTTAAAGTGAATATGTTTAAAATTAAATGGAATTTGATTTGAAATTTGGAAAGGAATTAAGATTAATTCAACTTGAATTGGGATTAAATCAATTTCAATGGAAATTGAAGTTATTTAAATTGGAATTGAGTCAATTTAAATGGAAGTGAAATTTAAATTGAATTGATGGGAAATTAATTGGAAATGGAAATTGGGAAATTAAACAGTTTGGCTCTGGATTATTTTCAAAATAAATTGTTTTAATACAAATATATTTTTCCAAACTATTTACTATACAATCTTTCTTCTTAAACCCCAAACTATCTTATACTTATTTTACAATTATTTTGGAACTATTTAACTATTTGAAACCGTCTTATAAACTAATTACTATTTTTCAGTTACTTATATCTAATCACTATTTAAAAAAAAACTATTTTGCAATTATCTAACTATTTTATACCTACTTAACTATTTTACAGCTATTTTATAAACTAATAACTATTTTTCAACTACTTATCTATTTTAAAACTTTTTCAAGCTATTTTAAATTTAAATGGGTCAGAGTTCAAACTGTTTATAATTGAAGTATTAACTCAATTGTAAATGGAAGCAATTGAGAATAAGAGAATAGAATTAAAGGAAATGTGAATAGAAAAGAGAATTGATTTGGCTAATAACCAACAAAGATAAATACGTAGGATATACGTATATTATTCTATTCGCATAGTGATTTGATCCAGATTCGAACACAGAATTTCGAGGTAGTATTATCGATCCGAGTTGGGATTTTTCGCTCGATTTTCGACGGCGAACCTGGATATGGATTGTTGATTGGTTCTGGATATTCTCTATCATAGTTGTGACTATGCAAGGAGAATGACGGTTTCTAATCAAGAAACCAGATCTGAGTCCGCACTAGGAAGTCGGGTGGACGATACTAGTTCGGAAGTGAAATTGTGTGATCGATTGAGCGATCAGATTGATATTGTGTACGGATGATATGTGTACATCATACGGATTTGAATGAAATTGATATTGAAGATTTGTGGATAAGAACTGTAAAAAGGGTTTTGAAATATTTGAAGTATAAAAGAGGTTTTATACAAGTTTGAAATGATCCAAAGATTTTCAAAATTATATATATATATATATATAAAGGATCTTATGAGGATTTTGGAAAAGGTTTGAGAACCTATGTAATTTTGGAAAGGCTTTTGATTTTTGGGAAAATCAATTTTGGGAATTTGGAAAGCCTAGTTTGAGAATTATCGATTTTGGATATCGATTTGTGTAAAGGAGATTTTGATATAAATCATAAAGGATATGATTTGAAGATACTATAAATGTATAGTATAAAATGTTTTGAGTATAGCTCTGGGGAAAAAGGCGCTTCCTTGAAATGAACTTCTCAGGAGTGCCACTGGGTGGTACTGCCTTGAACCCCAAGGGGGGATTCTAAAGTTAATCCTGTGAGGAGTCCGGAATAAACTAGTTCCTGAGGATTATTTTTGTAGCGAAAGTCGAGGGGCTGGTGCCCACAGAGGCATTTGGGTTATGCTGTGACGACAGTTTAACTCGATGTCACTGCGATCTACTGCAGACCATAGCGAAAGTCATGTGTGCCGCTGAGAGCCAACTGTCTACGTTTGATTTTATATCGGTAGACTGTGACACTATGGTAACATAGCGAAAGTCGTTTGTGCCGCTGAGAGCCAACAGTCTGCGTCTGATTTTATATCGGTAGACTGCGACCTATGTGGGAGAAGTTTCATTTAGACAGCGAAATCGTGTGTGCCGCTGAGAGCCAACAGTTACATGGACTTTTGCTGCGACGGCAACGTAACCCTGGATGTAACTGCGATCTGTTGTGGGTTCCATGGTGTAATCAGTTACATGGACTTTTGCTGCGATGGCAACGTAACCCGTGATGTAACTGTGACCTTGGATGGGGGTGATGATTTCCAGAGCATTCTTACCAAAGATATTTCCTCTATTTTCAAAATAGTTTTCTATATTTTCAATAAAATTATTTTCCGAATATTTTCACTGGATGTTGAAATGGGTCTGCTGAGTATTTACAGATTTTCAGTCCTACGCCTGATCAACGTACGACCGAATTTCTGTGAAAACGAGGATGGATTTGTTGAAACATCGAGTTATAAAAGTATTTTTGTAAAAACTATCTTATAAAATTATATAGATTTTAAAAGTGTTTTAAAAGTGATCAAAGAATAATTTATCTGATAATAAGTATTTAAATTTTGGCTTCTTTCCTTTTCGAGGACGAAAAGATTTAAAGGGGGGAGGAATGTGATAACCCAGGATTTTTGGACAATTGTTAATTGATAATTAACTGGATTGAATCAATAGAAACAATGATTTATAAGTTAAACAAATAAATCTGTTAATAAAATTTATATATGGATAAATATTTATTTGATAATCTACCAATATAATCATTTACCATTGGCAAATTATTCTTTTAGAACAAATAATGTGTTGTTAAATATATATATATATATATGAGTTGATTTTAATTAAGTTGAATTTGAATTTGAGATTGAAATTTAAAAGATAAAATATCTTAAAATAAATTGGATTTAAAAATAATGTATATTTGATTTTTTAGTATATAATTAGTTCTATATTATTTTCTTTAAAGGATTTTATAAATATAAATTAAGAAAATGTAATTACCAAATAGATATCTTAGAAATAAATTAGATTTGAAACCCTACATTTTTAAACATTAGTATATATATACTTAGTTATTGATTTAAAATATTATTAATCTTAGTTTAAAATTAAATAAGGATAAAAGCTTTTATTAACATTTTAAAATAACTTAAAAGGAATTACATAAGGACAAATGTAAGTAAAGGAATAAGGTCTAATGACAAGTGTAATTAGTTACTTAACAATTTAACAAGTGTCTTTTATATTTTTATTTTTCAAAATAATTAATAAGAGATAATATAAACATTTTCATACCTATCTCTCATTCTCTTTAATCAGTTCAAATTCTAAAACAAAGAAGAAAACGAAAATCTGTATAAAAAAAATCTCAAACCAGAAAAGTATCAAACAAGATTTATATTTAAAATGCAATCTGTAGCAAAATCAAAAGCCTGTGACCAAATTTGCAAACCTGAAATCAGAAGAAAATACAACATCAGTTTCCAAGTTTTTATACCTGAGATCAAGCTAGTGATTCAATCAAACATCAAAAACAAGTTGCAAGCTTCAGTTTTAAAGAATTCTCAGATCTTGAGTAATCAAGTTTTCAATTTTCAAAAGAGCAGTAGCTTCAAGTTTTCAGGCTTCTGTTTCAAAGCTCTGTCCTTCAAACAGTGAGTAAACTACCCTTCAAATTTTCGAAATTTGGATGTAAAAGTTGCTTGCATGTACCTATTTCTGTAAGATTTTTGTTTACATATTATAATTCAACTGTGCATGCTTGAAATTTGTAAATGATGCTTCTCTGTATTTTTAAGTTACAGAGTAAATGTAAACACATGGTTCAAAATTTCCATTTCAAATCACTATTGAGTTTGAACCTTCAATGCAGAAGGTTTATTTAAAACATGAATTAAGGTCTAAATTGTTATTCAAAAAGAAATGGTTTGAAAATCTTCTGAATCAGGAAGTTACAGTGAAAATTTCAATAACATGATAAAAACAAGTATTGAATTTTGTTGATTAAATTTTACATTTGGAATCAACTTGGTATAACATGATTTTTAAACTGAAAAAAAAATCAGGATTTTTAGTTAGGTTATGGTGGAGTATTTCGGTGATGGCCTAAAAATAGTTTCTGGGTAAATACTGGTGACTGGGTCGATTCTAGGGGTTGAGCTTTGGATTGAAGTTGTAATGGAGGTGGATTAACTCGAGAAAAATAGTGGAAGTGGAAATCATTCATTGAGGAATTGGGATTTAGGGGAACTAGGGTTTTGCTCTGTGTTGTGATTGTGTTCGAAAATTTCGCGACTGGAAATGTTAGAGTGGATCGAGTTGCGAACGGTTTTGGGAGCAGAAGCGTGGAGGCTTTGCGATGATGGGGCCGTGATTTCGTGGAGAACAATGGTCGGCATCAGGGGGTTGATGGGATTTTCAGGCGAAGTGTTGTACTGGCTGATGGGTTCGAGCAATCATATTTTGATTGCGCTCGTGTAAGTAAGGATGGAGGGCCGGAGTTGGGTCGTTGGTCGAAGTGGAGTTTGCGCGCGGTGTCACAGGTGGTGGCGGAAGTGTCGGCGCGACGTGCACGTGCACGTGTCAGTGCTCATGCCAGTATAGTTTTGGTTAGGGGTGACTCGAAGCAACGTTCGAACGAAAGGGTTTCTGGCTCGTGATTTTCTCCAGGGTGATGCTGCAGTGATTCGTGCCGGGGAATATTCGAGAAAGCAAAGGTTGAATTCGGGTTCACTGAGTTTTGTCTCGGGTTCACTGGGTTTTGTCTCGGGTCTATTGGGTAGTAAGTCTCGTCTTGAATCTCTTGGTAACCAAATTTCTGAACTAAGATAAATTGAATAGTTTTGTAAAAGTAAACGAATTCAGTTTCCCAGTTCAAAAAAAGTACAAAATTTAAAGACAAAGTAAAATAGTTTTAAGGTTAAAGTGTTTGCAAAGTTTTAAAAAAAAAGTAATATGTTAACAAGTCCTTTGAAAAGTTATTATTAGTTTTGAAGGGAGTGTTGGGCCAAGTTAGAAATAATACTTAAAGAATTGGAGTTAATCAAGTTTGAATATGTAAATAATGAATGGTTAATTATTTAGTGTATAAGATTAAAGAAATAACCGAATGTAATTAGAGGTTAATAAAGGAATGTAATTAGTTAAAGATAATTAACTAATAAAAGTGATTTAGGGTTAATTAATTTAACTTAAGTAATTATGGAATAATCACTTGATGAAAAGTAATATAATGGGAGCAATTAGTTAAAGATCATTAATTAATGTAAGTAATTATTAATTAATGAGAATAATTAAAGGTTAATTACCGTAGATGGTTAAGGATAATTAATTTATGTAATTAATTGAAGATTAATTATTTAATGTAATTTAATAATAATTAATCAAGGATGATTACTTAAGATTGATAGTTAAGGGATGATTAATAATTGGGTTGTAATTAGTTAATTAATGTTAGGTATATAGGATTTAAAGGTAATTAAAGTAATTAATTCAATTCATTGGTGATAAATTAAATTTATTAGGGGTGAAGTGGTTGATAAACCTTGCTTATGGATGATTGAATTCCTTGAATTATGTGAGACCTTTGATATGAGATATGTGTAGCTTATGATTTGAGATGAATTGTTGTGTGTAAATTGTATTGTTTTAACTTAAACCTTTGTTTAATAAATGACATTGGATTCGAAGAGACCGGAGTCGGGTACTAGTTAGTACCCGAAACCACTTCGATTCTTTGTAGATTTATATGTAAAATCAATAGGTTAGTATGGAATGATTTAATTAAATTGGTCCATTTAATCTAGGTCTTGGTACCTAGAAATTGATGTGTGGAATAAGTGTTGTCTATGACAATTTGTGAAGTTGTAAATTAATGAGTTACCCGGGTTCATATGAGTTGTATGCTTTTGTATTCCATGTTAGATGAGTTAGTCACGCTGGTTTCCAGCCTGACCCGGGTGTTACTTTGATGTAATGCTCGGGTCAGACCGAGTATTGCAGATTTTCAGGTAAGGACGTTCAGGAGCTCAGGAGACGAGCTGGATGGCAGGAACGTATGGAGTGTGATATATTGATATTTATTGGGACAAATTATTTTAACTGTCCAGTGATTGTGAAATGTTGTAACTCTGATGTATTAAAATGTAATTGACTGATACAGTTTTCTTTGTATAACTGATATTATTATTTGATATTGTATTTTGATCCGCTGCGAATGTGAGAATCTGTGTCTTGTTCTGTTTCTTTCTTCTATCTCTTTTCTTTTTCTTCTAACTATCTGGAAATTTCGGGTTCGAAATTTCCGGGTCGTTACAAGAACTTTAATAGGACTATCCGTCCCAAATTCATCAAAATAAATGTAGATTATCCATCATACATTGTTTTATAAAAGTAGGTGTGGGCTATCCACTTCACACTCCATATTTTCCTAGGATGACCATGAACCCTTGGGTGCCAAATCTAAGGCTAACCACCTCTGGCAAAACATTCTTTACTTTAGAAATTTGATGAGGGATATCCACCGCACATTCCATGGTTTTCCTAGGTTAACCAAGAACCCAACACTTGGCCAATTAAAATATCACGATCCCCATGATTATTTATTATAATTCATGATCCCCATGATTATTTATTTTCCCTAGGTATACCACCTGTTTAACCTATTCTCACTGGTAGCCCCAATTAGGTTAAATTAAATAAAAATGCATTGATAGCACTGATGTATATTTTCGAAAGCATATTTTTATCTGTAACCCCAACCTATGTATCGAAAACATTAAACCTACCCCAGTGTCCCAAAGGTTTATTTACATCCAATTTATATAAGGATCCCCCTTACATATTCAAACAAAGATAAGTATTTTATGCTATAACCCTTCGAAGTAATATTTTAAATTAGCAAATTTTACTTAAGGAAAATTGGCTAAAACAGCCCTTTAAACCCCTACGAATGAAGCCCAATTCGAAAGCAAATAAACATCCAAAGTTAGCCCCTTCGGAAGCCTTCCTTTTGAAAGCATTACAAAATTATATCTTTTGACCTTGTCGAAAGGTCCTACCTTTTGAACTTGTCGGATGGTTTCTTTTCGGCGAAGTCGAAAGGTGGAGGTTCCACCTTTCGACTTTGTCGAAAGCCTGGTGTATCCCCCCTATAAAACCATTTATAAACTTTTTGAAAGCAATGAAACTCAAAACCTTTCGAAATCATTGAAGGTAACCCCTTCGAAACATTTCGAAATAAAACCTTTCGAAACCAAAACCTTTCGAAACCAAAACCTTTTGAAACCAAAACCTTTCGAAGTCAAAACCTTTCGAAACCAAAACTTTTCGACATCAAAACCTTTCGAAATCAAAACCTTTCAAAGTCAAAACCTTTCAAAGTCAAAACCTTCGAAACCTTTCAAAACAGTGAAGTATTGGTGTTGGAACCAACCCTTCGAAATCAATGGAGAGAGGCGGCAAGTTTTATAAAATAAAAGATAACCTTTGACTCCATCTGGGTCGAACGGTTTGGAAGCGGCAACTATGCTTCCGACCCTGTCGAAAGCTAACCTTTCGCCTTTGTCGAAAGGTTTCATTTAAAACATGAAAGCAAACCAATCGAAACCTCTTTCTTTTAAACCATTTGGCAATGTCGAAAGCTCTTTGTCGAAAGCTAGCAGGCATATTTTCTTTAAAACCAAAATAAGTTTCATCTCCTTCGAAAGCTCTAACCTTTCGTCCATAAACCTTTCGACCCCTTTCAATTCACTACGTACCAGTCACCTGATACCACATGCATTGATTTTTGACCTGGTTGAAAGGTTTGATAACTTTCAACCTAGTCAGAAGGTTTGGAATGAAGGCGGAAGCTCTTGCTGAAAGAGTTGAAATAGTGAAAATTGTACTTTAAAACAGTTCTTTTGTACCCCACCTGCCTTGTTTGTCTAAATCTGATTGGTTGCCAGAATTTTATATTCAAAATTGCTGCTGACTTTCCTTATTTGGAAATTTAAATAAATTTGAAATAAGCCCTTTTCTCCTTTATAATTACACAAAACATTTAAGTCCCGTACCATAAATAATTTTATATAACAATTAAAACATCATGAAAATTTGTAGAAAAATTACAAAAAATCAATTAATATGTTCTCTTCAACATATTAAAATTTCAAAGCATATGAAGAATAAAACCACTCGGAATTTAACCAAAATCGAATAAAAACGTGTTAATTAATCCATTAACATTTAAAACACCTATGTCTCATCCAAACAAAGGCTTAAATGGTTATGTCCTAACTACGACACAAACATGAATCGGGTATAACCCATAGCCGATCCAAATAGAGAAAAATGAGATGATAAACATGATTATTCACCTTGATTAGTTGATTGGAGAATAAGATAATTTCCTAGCTTTAATTCCTTAGCTTTTTTCTTCAATTTATGCTCTTCCTGGAGCTTTTAATGGCCGGCCGAAAGTAGGTGAGGAGTTGATGAATGAGAAAGTAAAAATTTATTAAGGTGGAGGAAGAGATTTATACTAAGAAATGTAGCCCCATTTCCAAGTTTACCCCTTTGGAAAATTACTCCTTCTAAATTTAGTTAAGTCTTATTTTAGTTCATTCATTAAGACACAGCCATTAGATTTATTAATCTCATCTCCCTAATTATGCAAATTATTCTATTTAATTTATCCAATTAAATATCTTGAATAATGTTAATTAAAATTCAGGGACATTACAGACTCTCCCCTTAAATAATTTCGTCCCAAAAATTTTAGTAAGGACAAAACAACAAGCGCATAGCCCATGCAAGCAATGCTAGTATAACCTACCAGCCATATTATATATGAAATCTATATAGAACATACCATTTAAAATAGCCATGGAAAAGTAGCCCTAATCATGTCTTCTGTCTCCCAAGTATAGTCCTTCACATTGTCGCTCCACTGAACTTTCACAAACCTGACTGTCTTGTTCCTTAACCTCTTCTCATCTTTTTCCACAACATGAACTAGTTGCCTCACAAAATTCATATCCGGTTCCACCACTAAGTCCTCCAGTACAGTCGGAGTGATAGTAGTTTCTAGATCATTAACATACTTCCCAAGATGAGAAACATGAAACACATTGTGGACCCCGGCCAAACTGCTCGGTAAATCTACTTGGTATGTGTGTCTCCCAATCCTCTCTGATATAGGAAATGGTCCGACATATCTTGGTGCTAGCTTTCGGGTCTTCCCAAACCACACCTTTCATCGACGATACCTTGATGAAAACTCTATCTCCAACTGAGAACTCTAGGTCCTTACGCCTTTTGTCTGCGTAACTCTTCTTCCTAGATTGAGCTTCCTTCATTCTTTTCCGTATCAACTCGATCTTTTCCGTCGCCTATCTCACCAAATCTGGACCAAGGACCAATCTGTCTGCGGTCTCCAATCAACATGCTGGTGATTTGCATAAGCCAAAATCCCTCTTCATTCCTTCCTAGAAGAAACTTCTCCTCATATCCTGATACATCTTGGTTCCTCCAGGATGAATCATAAACTTTCGATCACATTCCCTAAGAACTTCCTTCCTAAGGTTTCCAACATCTGGAACACATAATCATTCCTTCTTTCTCAACCAACCCCTATGGTCAAGAATAAAACCCTTTAAATCATCAATATCGGTTCCAGCTTCTAACCTTCTAATCCTCTCGGCTAACACTGGATCCTCTTTCTTCCTAGAAGCAATCCGTTCGATCAGAACTGGTCGAACTTCCAAATAAGACATCAAGGGGATATTCCGACTAGATCCAGCAGTCGACCTCAACTACACACTATAAGCAGCAAGTGCTTCTTAGTCTTTTCATTCTGCCAACATAGCTAACACCACATTCTGATGTTTCCTACTAAGTGCATCTGCCACCTTATTTCCTTTTCCCAGTGTATACTCGATGCTAAAATCATATGCTCCAACAAACTCCAGCTATCTCTGCTATCTCACGTTCAGCTCCTTCTGAGAGAATAAATACCGTAGAGACTTATGACCTGTATATAGCTCAAACCATTCTCCCAAAAGATAATGTCTCCACAACTTCAATGCGAAGATTACCACTGCAAAGTCTAAATCATGAGTAGGGTATCTCACATCATGCGGTCTAAGCTATCTAGAAGGATAGGCAATAACCTTTCCATTCTACATTAGCATAGCACCTAACCCAGTACCACATTCATCGTGTAAACTACCAATCCCTGATTCCCATCTAGAACTACTAACATAGGTGCATTGGTTAACAAATGTTTCAATCTAAGGATGCCTCCTCACATTTGTCAGACCAAACAAACTTCACGTCCTTCCTGGTTAGCATAGTCAAGGATGCCACTATCCGCAAGAAATCCTTAATGAACCTTCGGTAGTATCCTGCAAGTCCAAGAAAAATTCTAATCTCATTTACCATCTCTTGTCTCTTCCAACTGTTAACAGATTCGTTCTTATCCGGATCAATTGCTAAACCTTCCTTGGAAACTACATGACCAAGGAACTTCACTTCCCTCTTCCAAAAATGACAATTTAAGAACTTCAATTTCAGCTGATGTTGCATTAACGTCTTCAACACTATTCTAAGATGATCTGCATGATCCTTCTCATTCTTAGAATATACCAAAATGTCATCAATAAAAACCAACATGAACCTATCCAAGTACTCTCGGAAAACTCGGTTCATCAAATACAAAAAGAAAGCTAGCGCATTAGTAAGCCCGAATGGCATACCCAACCATTTGTAAGACCCATATCTGGTCCTAAACACCGTTAAAGGAATGCTGTCCTCTGCTACTCTTAGCTGATGGAAACCTGTCGCCAAATCCAGTTGGGAAAACACTCTGGCTCCACTCAACTGATCGAATAAGTCATCGATTCTTGGCAAAGGATACATATTCCTGATCGTCCTCTCATTCGGCATACGATAGTCGATACACATCCTTAACGACCCATCTGGCTTCTTCATGAATACCACCGCCGTTCCCCAAGTCAAACTGCTTGGTCGGATGAAATTCTTTCCTTCCAATTCCACTAGATGCACCTACAATTCCTTCATCTCCATTTGTGACATCCTGCTAGGTGGTCTACTTACGGGTTCAACACACAGTACGAGATCTATCCGAAACTCGATTTCTCTTTTCAGCGGCAAGCCTGAAACTAGTTCAAACACATCTGCAAACTCTCTTGCAACATAAACCTGTTTCACCTCTACTTCCGTTCCCATGGCACCCAATAACACGTAAGCATTTCCGTCTGAACTCCTTACCGAGTAAATAACTCGGTACGGCTATTAGGGTACTTCAATGATATTTCCCCCTCCTGGCAAAATATCCTAGCATCATATCTATCTAATCAGTCCATACCCAATATGATCTCGAAACCCACGAAATCAAAAATATATAAACTGCATGCAAACATATGGACTAACAAATCAAGTTCTAACTGGTCATATATCATTCCCAGAGTTGCATACCCTCCAATAGGATTCACAACCCTTAAAGGAGTAATAAAGTATAAAGGTTCTAGACATAAGCAATCTACCAAATACTGAGATATAAATGAGTGCGATGCACCAGTATCAAATAATATCCTAACTGGAGTACTATGAATCATAAGCTTACCTTCCATCATAGCTTTTCCTTTCTTAACAGCCATTGGCCTAGAGGATGATGATTCCAACGCAAAGACCTTTCCCTTTCTAGCCTTAGCAGCCTCGGGACACCTGTCTTTGCAGTGCCCCATCTGGCAACAGTTGTAGCACTTCACATTCGGCCTCACTGCAACTGCTCTTCCATCACCCGAGCGACACTCATTAGCATAGTGCCCCTTCTTGTCACACTTGTAACAAACAATATCATCCTTGCTCTTCTTAGCTGCTACCCATGACTGGGCACCTTTCTTCTTGAAGAACTTTCGCTTCTTACCCAAAAAATTCTAAACCTCGGCTAGTTTCCCCTTCCAAAAGTAGAAAGCATCCTTTCATTCTGAATAGCCATCTCGACAACAATATGACACGAATCACGGAGGTTTGGTATGGTTGCTATGGTAATCTCGGGATTCATTCCCCTGATAAACTTATCATTCCTCCAAATGATTGTGTCCATAATAGCATATCCATAACAGGACAACTCATCAAATTCCGTAGCATACTCTAATCACTGATTTATCCCCCTGGACTAAATCTGCAAACTTCCTTAGCAACGTTGACTTCGCAACCTCAGATAGAAATCTTTCTTCGAACCTCCTTCGAAATTCAGCCCAAGTCAGGTTTTCCTCTGGCTCTCATACGGTAACACTGTTCTACCAAAATAATGCAACTCCCTGCAATTGCCTTGAAGCACGTCTTCTCTTCTGCATAACTATCAAACCGAGATCTACAAATATCCTTTCACAATGCAATAGGCAGTTCTCCACTCCTACTGTATCCTTGGTTCCCAGAAAAGGCTTCCTTCGAAGACTAGCATAATCCCTACTCAGCTTGGCATAGTTATTGCCAACTGAGGCCACCGGATTAGCTCCTCCAGCATTCCCTACAGCCAATCCCGCAGCTGCTCCAGCTTGCATCATATTCACGAAGAACAGATACATTATAACCATATCAACCGGTGGAATCTCAGCACCAACATTAGCATTTGCATTTGGGTTTGCATTTACCTGTCGACCCCAGTTGCTCCTAGTATTGGGTCGAACATTTCCAATGGTTGTGGTGCGTCTTCCACCTTGATTCACTCTTTCGTTTCCTACTTCCATATCTTACTTCCTTACTACCCGAAATCCAATCTTTGTAAGATACAGAAGAAAGGTCTAAGAGAGTGGGAAATACATACTTAGGTGTTTATAGCAAAGTACACATACATTACTATAACGCTTACCCAAGCCCAACTATATTTTAGATGCATTAGATTATGCTTTAAAATTATTTTAAGTTTTCAATTCCTTTTAAGTACATAAACCATGCTCTGATACCAAATTTGTAACATCCCGCCTTCTAAGGTCCAAAACTACCCGCTACTGATGCTGCAGTCATCTGTAGTTGTCATTTCTTGGCGATCGAATGCAGCATAGTTAATATTTATACACTGGAACACATGAATATGAAATTTTTTAAATTTCCAATAAACAGAATTTCCCATTTCATGTAAATTACAATCTAATATTTAATTACATAATCACAGACGTTAACCACGTTCAGATCACATATACATGTACAAAATACGATAAGAGCGACATATGAAGATGTCCCCTTATGATGATCAGAGAACTAATAAATATGAACTTTACATTTCTTAGTACATCACAGCGGAAAACACAAAATAGCTCATATATAGCTAACACTGCCTCTTGAACGTCTCTGGAAGCTTATTCATCCAAAACCTGAAAGTCTCCCTCTCTCAGACTACTCAAATTAATTTTGAATACTCGAGAGTTTGTGGAGAAACACAAACTTCGATTTAGATAATAAGTCAGGTATTAATAATCCCCTATCATCTCTTACCATAAATAGAGAGCTAGTGAGACCACGCCGCTTAGCGGAAAGGGTTTTTCCCTCATTAGTATCCAAAACAAAACATGCAAATCATTTACTATGCCCCTACACCCAAAATGATTAGTCTTAACATAATATGAAATAAAACCATAAATCATATATATTGGATATCCCATCCACCCATTTATTAGATAACCCATCTAAAAGCAATTTATTAGAGTTCCCCTCTAAAGCCTTGAAAATGACTATCCGTCAGAACTTTACTAGGACTATCCGTCCCAAATTCATCAAAATAAATGCAGATTATCCATCATACATTGTTTTATAAAAGTTGGTGTGGGCTATCTATCGCACACTCCATAGTTTTCCTTGGATGACTATGAACCCTTGGCTGCCAAATCCCGAGGCTAACCACCTCTGGCAAAACATTCTTTATTTAGAAATTTGATGTGGGCTATCCACCGCACATTCCATGGTTTTCCTAGGTTAACCAAGAACCCAACACTTGGTCAATTAAAATAACACGATCTCCATGATTATTTATTAAAATTCATGATCCCCATGATTATTTAATTTCTCTAGGTATACCACCTGTTTAACCTATTCCCATTGGTAGCCCCAATTAGGTTAAATTAAATAAAAACACAATGATAGCCACATTATATATTTTTGAAAGCATATTTTTGTTTGTAACCCGAAACTATGTATCGAAAACATTAAACCCACCCCAGTGTCCCCAAGGTTTATTTACATCCAATTTATATAAGGATCCCCCTTACATATTCAAACAAAGATAAGTATTTTATGCTATAACCCTTCGAAGTAACCCCTTCAAATTAGAAAAATTTTACTTAAGGAAAAATTGCTATAACAGCCCTTTAAACCCCTTTGAATGAAGCCACATTTGAAAGGAAATAAACATACAAAGTTAGCCCCTTCGGAAGCCTTCCTTTTGAAAGCATCACAAAATCATACCTTTCGACCAATGTCGGAAGGTTTCTTTTCGACCTAGTCGAAAGGTTCCATCTTTCGACTTTGTCGAAAGCCTGGGGTATCCCCCTATAAAACCATTTATAAAATTTTCGAAAACAATGAAACTCAAAACCTTTCAAAATCATTGAAACACAAAACCTTTCAAAATCGTTGAAGGTAACCCTTTCAAAACCTTTCGAAATCAAAACCTTTCGAAACCAAAACCATTTGAAATCAAACCTTTCGACATCAAAACCTTTCAAAGTCAAAACCTTCGAAACTATTCAAAACCGTGAAGTGTTGGTGTTGGAATCAACCCTTCGAAATCAATGGAGAGAGGCGACAAGTTTTATGAAACAAAAGATAACCTTTGACTCCATCTGGGTCGAAATGTTTGCAAGCGGAAACTATGCTTCCGACCTTGTCGAAAGCTAACCTTTCGACTTTGTCGAAAGGTTTCATTTAAAATAAGAAAGCAAACAAATTGAAACCTTTTTCTTTTAAACCATTTGAAAATGTCGAAAGCTCTTTGTTGAAAGCTAGCAGACGTATTTTCTTTAAAACAAAAACAAAGTTTCATCTCCTTCGAAAGCTCTAACCTTTCGTCCCTAAATGTTTCGACCCCTTTCAATTCACTACAAACCAGTCGCCTGATACCATGTGCATTGATTTTTGACCTTGTCGAAAGGTTTCATACCTTTCGACCTTGTTAGAAGGTTTGGAATGAAGGCAGAAGCTCTTATTGAAAGTGTTGAAATAGTGAAAATTATACTTTAAAACGGTTCTTTTGTACCCCACCTACTTTGTCTGTCTAAATCTGATTGGTTGCCAGAATTTTATACTCAAAATTGCTACCGACTTTCCTTATTTGGAAATTTAAATAAATTTGAAAAAAAACCACTTTCTCCTTTATAATTATACAAAACATTTAAGTCCCATACCTTAAATAATTTTATATAACTATTAAAACATCATGAATAATTCTTGAAAAATTCCAGAAAATCAATTAATATGTTCTCTTTAACATATTTCAAAGCATACGAAGATCAAAACCACTTGGAATTTAACCAAAATCGAATAAAAACGTGTTAATTAATCCATTAACATTTAAAACACCTATGTCTTATCCAAACAAAGGTTAAAACGGTTATATCCTAACCAAGACTCAAACATGAATCAGGTATAACCCATAACCGATCCAAATAAAGAAAAATTAGATGATAAACATGATTATTCACCTTGATTAGTTGATTGGAGAAAGAGATAATTTCCTAGCTTTAATTCCTTAGCTTTTTTTCATCAATTTATGCTCTTCCAAGAGCTTTTAATGGCTGATCGAAAGTAGGTGAGGAGTTAATAAATGAGAAAGTGAAAATTTATTAAGGTAAATGAAGAGATTTATACTAAGAAATGTAGCCCCATTTCCAAGTTTACCCCTTAGGAAAATTCCTCTTTCTAAATTTAGTTAAGTCTTATTTTAGTTCATTCATTAAGACACGGCCAATTGATATATTACTCATCTCCCTAATTACGCCCATTATTCTAATCAATTTATCCAATTAAATATCCCAAATATTGTTAATTAAAATTTAGGGGCATTACACTAAAGTTGCCAACCCGCACCTATAAATAAGACCCAAGGGGTCTGGTTTAAGGGACCTGAATTCATTCATTCCAGACTTGTATATTCTTAGTCTAGCAAAGCTGTAAACCCTAATTTGTAAATCAAATTGGGGAAATTGACCCGCATTGTAATCCATTGAATTAATATAGGGAAGTTTTCAATATTCTTGATTACACAGTGGTTTCGAAGGCTTTTGTTAAATCTAACTACGTTTTGTAGGTGTCGACCTAATCAAATGGAACCTTCCGAATGGATCAAAACCCTTGCTTTCCAAATAATCCAAACCCTTAACTACAAACCACCATTCACCAAACACTCACCTTTTAGTGAGTCGAAACCATGATCCTAACTGGTTCTACTTTAGATTTAAGAATCAAACCCAAATCACTTAAGAACCTAGCTTCCAACAAGGTCAAAACCCACCAAGGCAAACCTTACCCTTGAATTCTTAGACCTTACCTTCAAGAGTTCTATAGCTATTTCAAAAGGAAGGTTTCAAGGAAACAATCAAATAGCTTTGACAGGCTCGAAAGATTAAAAAGAAGTGAACATAAGTGTTTCGACTCAGTCAAAAGGTAAATAAAGGAAACTCTCCACTATAAAAATCTATTCGAAAGGGCAAACCTTTTCCTTAAATCTACATTGGAGTGTTGACAAGTTTTCTAATTAATTCCTTGTATTTAGCACTAAAAGTCGACGAGTAAACTTTCCTCTATTTATGAGGTCTAGAACCAGAGTTTCCAAGTAAGGGATAGAGATGTCGAAATGTCGGAAACATGATAAGTATAAGAGAGTTAATTTCGATAAATGGGTCATGATTAATTAAACATGTGGAAGATACTTTATTATATACTTAATACCAAATCCGAGGTATGGAAACTCATCTCTATCCCGAGATGTAAGAATGTACGTCGAGGTAATGATAGTTTTCTAACTTGTCCAACTTCATTGTTAGACAAGGGATGGTACCATTTGAAATCGGAAAGTGGTGGAAAGTATAAGATGTCCTATTTTTCATATGAAAACTATACTTACACTAGATAGTGGTTTGTCCGCTATCGATAACTTGAAAATTTTGAAATTATCGATCATTGGTTCGGAGAGAACATGATCGGATAAGCATAAGTTAGTCGAAAACCACTTTGAACCAGGATAAGCATTCAAATTGGGACATCTTGAGGATGATGGAATCAAAGGCGGAGTTCTTTGAAGTGCTAGGGCTACTTGCTACTAATCCTAAGGATGTAGTAGAAGTATTGCCTTCAGTTTGTTTATATCCTGAACAATTTGGGTAGATGAATGTTGGCATTGCATTGTTGCTTGGAGGACAATGTTAGCATTTCAAGTGGGATTTCTATATAATAGATAAATCGTTCCTTCAAGCCTCACACCCGAGAATGACTCAACAGGGGATATGTTTTAAGACTTTGTGGTTCTCTACCATTAGGGTGTGATTATCCCTAATCTAGATCTATATCATTCCTCTTGATGTATTCTTCAGGCCCATTAGAGTTATTGATCGCAGCCGAGGGATGGTCATATTCGGTACTATCAAGGAAGGGGTGGGTTGGTCTTGACTCATAGGCATTGAAAGGTTTTCAACTTTGGTAAAAAAATTTAGAGGTGTACCATGATAGGCGGTACCCTAGTAGTCTTATCATTGTATGGAATCTGTTTTCCAATACGTGCCTTTACATACTTAGTTATATACCTATTATGCCCAAATGTAAATACTGTAACCATTTCGGCTATAATTAAGTATTTATTTTAAAACCAAGACATTATTATAATATCACATAAATTCTTACAAAAAGGTTTTGATATCGTAAGGTAAAAATCCGTTCATGTTTATGTGTGGCGCGGTCTTACGAGATACCTTTATTTTTGAGAGGTTTTATAAATAAAACAATTTAGATTTTTTGAGTTTACTCACACCAGGCCCATGTCTGACTTGCAACTTTTCTTTCTTTCCCCTAAACACTTGGGTACTCAAATATTTATGAGTAGCCAAGTAGTCTAGGTTCTTATGGATGCAATTTTAACGAGCATGGAGAAGGAGGCTTCGACGTTATTTAGTTATCTATTTTATTTACGATGTATGTATATGTTATGTATCAGCATTGTGGGGGTATGCAGTTATAACTATCACTAATAGAAGTTAGTTTTGTTGTAACTTTGATGTTTCATTTTGGAACTGACCATATGTACTATCTTATGTTATATTATATATGATTTCCATGCATTATGAGATTCTTTGTTTGTATCCCCTTGTCTTTTCTTTTCTTTTTACCCTAATAGTCTGTCTTTCGGACACCTAGATGATTGGCACACAAATACTGTGGATGTATGAAGTGTCGTCTTTATGAGTCGTTACATGTGGTATCAGAGCTTAGGTTGAGCGGACACCTAGGCCTTAGTTGAGGTCAACTCATTAGAGATAGGGCTAGAAATACCTTAGAATAAGTATAGTCTATGAGAGAACGTATCTGTAATTTAATTGTGTGTGTGTCTGTGTGTGTGTACGTTCAAGTTATTTGGATCAACTTTGATATGTTTGATTTAGTACCCTTTTCCTTAGGTTAGTCTCGTCTAAGTATTATAAAGTTATCTTACTATATTCAGGTAGTAAGAATAAGTAATAGAGATAACGGGGAAGAGAAGCTTGTAGCACCACGATCACAAAAGGTTGAACTTCGAATGTTAGAAAAATTGGAGCAGTTGAGGAGGCAGCACTAGTGCAGCCCCGTGTGAACTATGCAGCTTTGTTCAAAGACTATACTAATTTGGGATGAAATCCATTCAAGGGCACGGAATCCATTATTGAAGTCCAAGCTTTGTTTCATTCTTGCTTAAATATTTTCAAAGGGTTGGATAATTCAGAAAAGCAGAAGCATTTCTTAACATCTTTGTAGTTACAAGATGGGGCCGCAGCATGGTGGGACTCAGTTACAACGAATATTCCAGAAGATGATTTTTCTTAGGCTAGGTTTAATGAGATGTGTTACCATCAGTCTTCACTTCAAACTTGTCAAAACCAGGAAGAACATAAAAGATGGATTCACAAGGAATGATAACATTAACAAATCCTTTCAAAAGAGTTGAAGGGATACTTCAGCAAAAAGATAGAAGAGCTGAGCGCTTTTGAAGGGATTGAAAGGTGAAAGAGATGAGTGCTTTCGAAGGGGTCGAAAGGTGACAGAGCCACCATTTCGCCTCAATGAAGCCTTTTCGAAACAGTGACCTCCGCATGCATAAAGATGTTTTGAATGAGTTGAGGAACACCTTTCTAGAGCAACATAATACAAGCTTTCACGTACACACCAAACCTTTTGAAAAAGTGGGTTTCGCCTTCATTCACATTCCATAGAAGAACGCTTGGCCAAAGCTACCCTTTCGAAAGCATAAATTAGTCTTTTGATCTGGTTGAGGCCATTTACAATTATAAAGGAAAGCTTACTTGAGATGATGGGTTTCCGTATCAATCAACAATTATGCCTTCGAAGGCTACCTTCTACATTCAAACCTTCCACGTCCCAACTCCTTCGAAGTCCGAAAGATTCACCTATCGACAGAATTGAAAGCTCATATCCATTCCAATTTGCAATAGCATATCAACAACAAAATGGAGAGCACATATATCAACAACAAAGTGGAGAGCGCATCCATCCCTTTCGATGAAGTCGAAAGCAGTCAGGTTCCATTTGGGTGCGAAGAAGAAAGGCGCCTTACTTTAGCAATAGTGAAAGATCATCAAAGCACCACTTTTGACTAGGTCGAAAGGACTGATTAGAAAGGGTCAACCCGTGCATATATATAAGATCCTAGCGGTACTGTTTAGGGGATCCAATTTTGTTCACTCCATGCTTGTGCTTTCTTGAATTTGTATACCCTAATTCTAAAATTAGTTTAGGGATTTTACTTCTTTGTATCACATAATGTTATCCCGCCTTTTGGCAAGGCCGTGACACTAAGGAATTGACTAGTAAACCAATGACGGTCCATCCTAGAGATCGGTTATACACAGGCTCACTATGGATATCGACGAATTTTGTCCGAGTCCGGATCGAGCTTAAATTTATATAACACGACAAGCTAAGCTATGAGAGTTAACGTTCCAAATTTCATGTCCATCCGAGTTCGTATGCTCAAGTTACGATCGATGCAAAATTGGGTAAAAACCAACCTCTGTTCGACTCGCTCCACTTCGACTCCATCTCGGAACCACTGTTCCACTCGCTCCACTTCGCATCCATCACAGAACCACTGTTCGACTCGATCGCCTAATGCCTACTTCGAATCCATCAGCTGGAGCGCGTTGCTCGAATCCATCGAGCAACAGTAGTTTGTGTGCCTCATTTGTCCAGTTCGTATCCATACTGGAAAAGCCCTGTTCGAATCCATCAAGTCCCGGTACTTCGTATCCATCGTGGATCCACTGATCGAATCCATCATGTTGCCGTATTCGAATCAATCGACCGGAGTTGAGTTTCCATCGATACGAACAAGGAAAGGTCCAAGAGCGACTCGATCAAAACGACATCAAAGGCGAAGTGATCCAGAGATTCAAATGCCACGTCATCGAGTCAAGCAGCGATTCGAGCAAGACCGAGTCGAACAGGGATTCGAACAATACTGAGTCGAATAAAAGAGAGACGAAATGAGGGAGTCGAACGAAACAGCCAACCAAAGATCCCAATTCGTATCGATCATATCTCCTAATCTACAAGTCCAAATGCTATGAAATTTTCACATAAGACTACGTGCATGCTAAAGAATGTCCACGCCAAATTTCGACTCCATTGGATGAAATCTTGATCAATACGAAATCCATTCGTATCGATCACGGATCGGACCAAAACTTCACGGGCTTGGGCGCGCGGGCCTGGTCACGTGCCAGAGAGGGTCTCCCGAGATCTGAGCGAAATACCAGCCTCCTACACCTATAAATAGAGCACCAGGGCATACAGAAAAAGGGCTGCTTCTTCTTTGAATGCTCCAATGCCCAGACTTTGCCGAATCCAGATTTGAACTACATCGCTGCTGCTCCCAATGAAATTCACTACTGAAAATCATTGTTACTTGCTGTAATTTGCTGAAATCAATTGTAATCATCAAAGAAAGATCAATAAAGTTATCAACTTCATAGTGGACGTAGGCGATACGCCGAACCACTCTAAATTCTTGTGTCTCCTTGCATTTTAATTATTTTCATATTTGAAATTTGGAGTTTTGTTAGATAATCCTCATTTTCCATTTAATTTCTTCACTTTATCTCTTCAAAAACTTTCGAAGAGTGTTGTGCCCAATTTTGGTACAAACACTTTGGTGCTTTCACTGAGAAAACCCAAATTTTCTCCTGCTCTTTGGATCTCCTATCTATATCGGATTACATAAATCCAAGAAGAAGATCCAGATCTAGAACTTTGAAGCCCTTCCATCTTATTCAGATTTGCATCAGATCTAGGAAAGGACTTTCATCAATCCACCATGGTAAGTACACGGACTACCTCTACAGTTGTTGATCAGGGAGGACGGGACCGATGGAATCCCGTGCAATTACCTCCATCCAACCAAAATGCTGCCGGACCTTCAGATCCATCAGGTCCGGTCACCAAACAAGAGTTTTAGATGCTGCTCCAAGAATTGACCTAGAGTCGACAACAGCTAACTGAACAACTGCGCGCCAACACAGAGTTGACCAACCAGCTAAATCGCCAGAGGCGAAGAAGATCCAGAAGAGACCAAGGTTCTTATTCTTCCACAGAGAGTTCAGCCTCCTTTGATGGCCAAACTAGATCCACACGCCCATGGCTAGGTGTAAGCTACACCCAGGCCACCGGGCACCAACCTGCTTCGAATCTTGGACAACGCAGAACTGGACCATCCACTAGTCATCATACAGGACCTTCATCCCGAGGAGGTGCTGCCCCTTATCATGTCGCAGGCAACATTGCTACTACCACCACTATGGAACAAGGGGTTGATGCTAGATACCAAGTTGATCCTCAACGTAACCAACGAGAGCAGACTCCAGAGCCTTATGTCCTAGAAAATGTTGAACCAAGGAGGCGAGGCATAGACCGATGACCGCTTCCGGTCCAGACTCGCGCTGTGGAACCCGACCACACCTTGACACACATGCTCCAAGTATCCGAATGCCAGATATACCAACGATGATTCGTCAAATGATCCGTGAAAGTCAGGGTCTTAGTAATGACGACTGGGGAAACTCCCGGAGTCATACCCCTTTCACCGATGACGTATTATATGCTGAACCACCTCGATGCTTCAGGATGCCAGCTTTGCCAGTCTATGAAGGGAGTTTTGATCCCAATCAACACATCCTGAAGTATGAATGACTGATGAATGCTGCAAGAGCTGATGACACAGTAAAATGTCGTAGTTTCCCCATTTCCATTGAGGGCATTGCAACCATCTGGTTTACTCATTTGCCACCAAGATCCATCTCTAACTTTGACCAGATGGCCACCAAGTTTGTTGAACAATTCTGTATGCACGTGGCGAGGCCTAAAGACGTTAACACTCTGTCTAGTGTTACACAAGCTCCCGAAGAAACACTTAGACGTTACTTGGAGAGATTCCATGTTGCGTGTGCAGAAATAAGCAATCCCAATGATAACTCTATCCTGATGGCATTGACTAAAGGGATTGATGCTGATTCCAAGTTTGGAAATTGGTTAGTTGGAAAACCACCTGCGTCATTGGATCGTTTCTATTCCAAGGCAGCCCAATTCTTGAGAAGGGAGGATGTAAAATAGTCTAGGAAGCAGGATGACGCATGGCCCAACATCGAAGGAATCCAAAGTAACATCGCTGTTAAACAGTCCGGAGATAGTTCTAGAAAAGTTCAGTTGAACATCCAAAATAAACAGAATCAGCAGAGGGATAATAGAAATAAAAAAATGCAATCAGAATCGTGGTCCACGGCGTATAGCTTAAATGTACGATAATTACACTCCATTGAACACGTCGTTGGAAAATGTGTATTTGCAGACCTGCAATACCATGCAATACAAGAAACCTGCCCCGAAACCACCAACTGAAAGACAAATCCAAACAGGAAAATTTTGTAGATTCCATGAGAGTTATGGCCACAACACCAATGAGTGTCGTCACTTACAAGACCTCATTGAAAAACTAATACGTGAACGGAAGTTGGATCAGTATGTGCGGGCGCCGCAGTCTGGTGGTGCAGGCCCATCAAATCAGAATTGTGCACCAAATCAGGAAAGACAGGAGGAACCCGCTCGTACAGGCGGGAGGTTGGTTATCAATACAATAAGTGGTGGTCCTCACCCAACAGATCGAAGCTGGAAGGAAATGGAGTCGTATGCCAGTTCTATCAGGCATGCGGACTTTGAGTGTTGTAGTAGTTTTGATGAAGGGGCTTCGGCCAAGTAACAGAATACGATGACAGATGACATCGTGTTCAGGAACAGAGATGCTGATAAAGTTGAAGCCCCCACTATCGATCCACTGGTCATCACAGCTCAAGTAGGTCCCGCTTGGATGAAGAGGATCTTAGTTGACAGTGGAAGCTCTGTGAATATTTTATTTAAGCGAGCCTACGATCATATGAGAATGGAAGCCACGGACTTGAAACCTTGTCAATCCCGAATCCATGGTTTCAACGGAAGTGCAACTATACCCACCGGAATGGTGGAACTACCAGTGGAGTTGGGAGTTTGAGAACGCCGGAGAGTACGAATGCTACAGTTCGTTGTGTTAGACATAGTCTCCCGATATAATGCTTTCTTGGGCCGACCGGCCCTCGTTGAATTCAGGGCAGCCATTGCCCCGTGGTGTTTGACTTTAAATTACCCACTGATCATGGTGTGGGAATAATTCAGGGAGATCAAGCTGCTGGAAGAGCCTGTTATGTTGCTGAGCTACAAGAGGCGCATCGGAAGGAGAAAGGAAAGGGCGTAGAGGAATCTCTCTACGTCCGTTTTGCCGATAATTGACAATTAATGCCCGGGCCTACGCCCGGGCACCATAACCAATTCCTCAAGGATCTTCACCTAAGAGAACTAAAGACGAAGGAGAATCTAAAGAAAGTCAAGCATCCCTGGCCGAACTGACAATTGATGTCCCAATTGACGATGGCAATGATTCGAAAATGATAAAGATTGGATCTCAGCTAAGCCAGCAAACTCAAGAGGAATTGGTTGAATTTCTGCGGGCAAATCTTGACGTATTTGCCTGGACACATTCTGATATGTGTGGGATCTCGCCGGACATCGCGAGCCACACTCTGAACATTGACTCGCGCCATGTCCCGGTCAAACAGAAAAGGCGTGGTATGGATCCAGAGAGATTTGCCGCCCTTAAAGAAGAAATAGAAAATCTTAAAGCGAACGGGTTCATTCGAGATGCGCTATATCCTGAATGGGTGTCAAATCCCGTGCTCGTCCGAAAACCAAACGGAAAATGGAGAACATGTGTCGATTACTCGGATCTGAATAAAGCTTGTCCCAAAGACAGTTTCCCACTTCCCAGAATTGATTAGATAGTAGATTCGACAGCTGGGCATGAGCTATTATCCTTCATGGACGCGTATTCTGGCTACAATCAGATACCGATGCATTTACCCGATCAAGAACATACCAGCTTCGTAACCAATCTGGGACTTTATTGTTACAAAGTTATGCCATTCGGACTCAAGAATGCCAGTGCTACTTATCAACGATTGGTCAATCGGATGTTTGCCAATCAAATCGGGAAAACCATGGAAGTATATGTAGATGACATGCTTGTGAAGTCACGACTCTCCACCGACCATGTCAAAGACCTGGAAACTATGTTCAACATACTTCAAGAATACAAAATGAAGCTAAATCCACTGAAATGTCACTTTGGAGTTGCATCCGGAAAATTCCTTGGATTCATCGTAAACGTTCGAGGGATCGAAGCTAATCCTGAAAAGATCTGGGCTATCAGAAATCTTGAAACCCTGAAAAACTATAAAGCAAGTCCAGAGTCTCAATGGGAAAGTAGCAGCATTGAGCAGGTTCATTTCAAAGTCCACTGACAAATGCATTCCCTTCTTCGATCTGATCCGAAAGGGAAAGCGAAACTTTGAATGGGCCACGGAGTATGACGGCGCTTTCCAAGCACTAGTTCAACATCTATCCACACCACATATCCTGTCAAAGCCAATTGATCCTGAGAATTTGTTTGTGTATTTGGCAATATCAGAAAACGCTATCAGCACTGCATTAATTTGAGAAGAAGACAGGATACATAAGCCAGTATACTACGTCAACAAACGATTGACTGGAGCTGAAAGAAATTATCCGAAGCTAGAGAAGTTGGCTTATTGCCTTATTATTGCATCGAGGAAGCTCCGACCATATTTCCAGGCACATCCCATTATTGTTTACACCGACCAGCCGTTACGATAGGTCCTTTCGCGGCCTGAGACGTCTGGTAGGTTACTCAAGTGGAACATCAAACTGAGCCAGTTTGATATTACTTACACTCCAAGACGAGCGATCCAAGGACAAGTCCTAGCCGATTTCATAGCTGAATTTACCGTTCCAAAGGACTTGCCCGAAACCAGTGAATCCCCCAAATACGTCTGGAAGCTTTATACCGACGGTGCATCAAATGACGGGTGTTCGGGTGCTGGTGTTGTACTTGAAACTTTCGAAGGCCAATCCATATGTTATGCTTTGAAGTTCGATTTTCATGCGACTAATAATGAAGTTGAATATGAAGCCCTCTTAGCTGGCTTGAAACTTGCTAGAGATTTGAGAATTATCGTAGTGGAAATTTATTATGATTCACAATTAGTTGTGTGTCAAGTACGCGGAGAGTATCAGGCAAGAGATCGAAGGTTGGCTGCTTACTTAGCTCGAGTTTAGGAAGTATTGAATCAGTTTGATTATTATGCCATTTACTGTATACCCTGAGAACGCAACCAAAAAGCTGATTCATTGGCAAAGTTAGCCAGCACATGTGAAGCTTAGCAAATGGGACTCGTTCCTGTAGAGACATTATCCTCTCCAAGCATTGATCGGGCAGAAATAGACTGGGTATGCGTAGCCATTCCCGAGAAGGATTCATGGATAACTCCACTTAGAAATTACATTGAACACGGAATCCTGCCGGAACGCATGAGTTAAAAGAGACAAGTTTTTCGAAAGGCTTCAAGATTCACTATTCAGAATGGAATCATGTACAGAAGAGGGTACTCTGTTCCTCTACTCCGGTGTATCGCTCACGAAGAAATTAAATGAGTATTGCGCGATGTACACGAGGGAGAATGTGGCAATCACACCGGGGGCAAGCACTTGGCAAGAAAATACTTCGATATGGATATTACTGGCCTAGTGTGAATCATGACGCGTCGGATTATGAAAAGAAATGTGATAGGTGTTAGAAGCATGCTCAAATTCCTAGAGCCCCGCCTACCAAGATAACACAAATGGTCAGCCCATGGCTGTTTGCAATATGGGGCATTGACATCATTGGTGCTTTACCTCTGGCAAAAGGTGCTGCGAAATACGCCATCGTCGTAGTTGATTACTTTACAAAGTGGGCCGAAGCTGAAGCTCTTGCTACCATAACAACAAAGAAATTAATCAACTTCGTAGTCCGCAACATTATCTGTCGATTCGGTCTTCCACACACCATTATTACGGACAACGGAACCCAATTCGACAATGCTGAATTTAAAGATTTCTCCAAATGATTTCACATCCAAAAGAAATTCTCCGCAGTTGCACACCCTCAGGTGAACGGACAGGTCGAGGCGGTTAATAAAGTTATAAAGTCAATTCTGAAAAAACGACTGGAAAAGGTCGGTGGCAAGTGGGTCGATGAACTTCCTATGGCTCTATGGGCTTACCGAACAACCCACAAGACTACGACCGGTCACACTCCATTCTCTCTCTCTTACAGTTCAGAAGCCATTATTCTAGTCGAGCTAGAAGTACCTTCTCATCGTGTGACATACTATGATCCAAAGACAAATGCTATATTACTTGCTGAATCTCTCGATCTACTAGATGAGAAGCGTGAAGCGGCTGATCTGAGGGCAGCTGCGCATCGAAGTCGAGTCGCCCGATTGTACAACACCAAAGTCCACCCGCGAACCTTTGAACTAGTCGATCTCGTCCTCAAAAGAGTATATCTGGTTCCTTCGCATATGAAGCTGACATGGGAAGGACCGTATGTTATTGGATGAAGGCTCGGAGATGGCACATTCAAACTATCGACCGTTGACGGTCTTACTCTGCCAAGAGCCTGGAATAGCGAGAGCCTTCGCCGCTATTACACATGACAGGCTATCTCTATCCATTTAGTTTACTTTCCATTTTGCAATTTGTTTTTGCATTTCGAAATTAGAATTTGTAATAAGGCAACTGACTTTGCCATATTTTCTTATTTCAGCAATAAAATGCAATCTCATCGAGCCAGAGCTGTGATTTACTTGAAATGCTTCATATGATCATCACTATGCACGGAGAGCTAAGTTTCACCATACGGTGGAATTTATTCAAATAGGGGGTGACTGCGATGCAACCAATCACTCGCTAAGTGAAACCCGAGCTCGGGGACCAGCCATCACATCAGAATCAAAAAAGGATTGATACACGACAATCCTTCATACAACTCCGAACTCCCAGAGCGCGAGTCAGAGTATAAACATCAACTCCGAGTTCCCAGAGCGTGAAGCGGAGTATAAACATCAAATCCAAATTCCCAGAGCGTGAATTGGAGTATAAATATCAACTTCGAACTCCCAAAGCGCGAGTCGGAGTATAAACATCAACTCCAAATTCCCAGAGCGCCAATTGGAGTATAAATATCAACTCTGAACTCCAAGAGCGCGAGTCGGAGTATAAACATCAACTTCGGATTCCCAGATGTGAAGCGGAGTATAAACATCAACTTCGAACTCCCAAAGTGTGAGTCGGAGTATAAACATCAACTCCGAACTCCCAGAGTGTGAGTCGGAGTATAAACATCAATTCTAGATTCCCGGAGTGCGAACTGGAGTATAAAAATACGTCTATGAAGAAGGTGGATCCGTCCGCCCAAAGACTTCGTCCGTATCCGCACCAAGTTTGAGGAGGATGGAGCCGTCCATCTAACGACCTCACTTGTTAACTCAGGGTGGATGTGATCCGACCGTCCACGATCGTAATACACCTTTCGTTCCCAGAGTGCGAACAAAATCCAAAAACATACAGCAGATGTGAATGACCGTCTGCTCATCAACTCCGAACTCCCATAGTGCGAGTCGGATTATAAACATCAACTCCGAGTTCCCAAAGCGCGAAGCGGAGTATAAATATCAACTCCAAATTCCCAAAGCATGAATTGGAGTATAAACGACAACTCCGAACTCCCAAAGTGCAAGTCGGAGTATAAACATCGACTCTGGATTCCCAGAGTGCGGAACGAAGCATAAACACCAACTTTAAGTTCCCGAAGCATGAATCGAAGTATAAAAATCAACTCCAAACTCCCAAAGCGCGAGTCGGAGTACAAATGTCAATTCCAAGTCCCCAGATCGCGGACATATGATTAAAACTTAAGCCGGCGTGACCAACCGCCAGTAAACAAATGAGAATCCCCGGGGTGCGGATATGATCATTGACAGTCAGGCGAACGTGGAGAAACCGCTCGGTCCCTACTTGACTCAAACATCCGTTCGGTGGCAGTAGCCTCAACATGATGTAAGCGAGAAGCAACCACCGACTGATATTCGACTACTCACTTTTAAGACTAGGGGACAGAACTTAAGTGTTAACCACTAACTGTAGTAGAGCAACGTCAAAATTCAACTCGCCTCCCGGTCGCAAACCATGTTCACGGTTTCCGAACTTGGCGAACAAAAAAACAAACCTGATTTAGAAGCTGAAACTTTACAAGTACATTTCAAACATTGAAACACTTAAACAAATACACAAGAAGCTCAAAAAAGAAAAAGTTTCATTTCTACTATTCATGAAAGAAATTCATGTACAAGTCTATTCCAAAAAATTCTTATAAGCAGGGGCCGAACCCGCATCTATACACGGCCAACAAAATGCAAGTCAAAATAAATCGGAGAAGCATGTCTAATCTTTCTTCTTCCTTGGCTTCCTTCTCGGTGTAGACCCGCTGGAGCCACCGCTAACCTTCCTCTTCGAGCCTTTGCTTTTTGGTGGTTGGTCTCCAGTCGAGGGCATGATATCAACATCCTCCTCCGAACTCGAGTGGATAGGAATGCTGCCGGCGGAGTCGGAGGAACATGATCAAGTACAGAAGGTGTAATGGGCATGCTGGTGATGAAAACAGTACCACCAGGAGATATCATTCTAAGCGAAGCTGGTCCCGGTGAGGCCATCCCACCTCCAAAACTACCACCATGAGCTGCTGCTGCCATTTCAGCGTCGATTTGGGCGAACATCTCCTCTTCAGTAACTGCTCGAGCCTCGCTGGGGGCATCAGAAGTCGGCATTGAGAACTTGTAGCAGGATCGCCTCCATCCATGATAGATGACAAAGTGGCAAGAGGATCGACGTGACGGTGGAAGAGTTCTTCCATCAGCTGCTCATCAAACACAATCGTACTCCCCTGCATATCGTGAAGCGGAGTAGTTGTAGTCATGGTGATCGCTTCGGTAATGATAGTCTCCTGTGTCTGATGTGATTCTTGAGTAACAGGAGGCCCGACATGTGCAACATCGATCACTGGACAAAGAATTAGAGAACTGTTAGAACTTAACTCGATCGAAGATTTCGACTTAAGAAAGATATGTGGAATGTTCAGAGTACCTTCCTTAGTTTGACTTGTAGGCAGCAGAGCGGCATCAGTAACTTGCGCTGCAGCCAGAGACATCTGCGGCTGATCTGGATTGTAAGCAGGAACAGCCTGGGGATTGACCACAGAAGAGGATTCGGGCTGGGTTGACGTAGGAACTTCAAGATTCTCTTCAGTGTGGTCAACCCCTAAACCCTCTCCTATTTCAAAGTGCTGGGCGCCAAGTCTTTCCTTCTCATGCAGAATCATTGACTCGTGAAGAATCTTCCTTTCATCTTCATTCAAAATGTGATTCTCGAGTTCAAATTCATCCACAGACTCACCCAGATGCGCCTCCTTCTCTTCCTCAACCAGTCAGCCCCAAGCGTTGTAGAGATGCGCCGGATAATCATCGAGCTAGGCTAGACCCCTTTGCCTCAGCACATTAGCGTTGTAAACAACTAGAAGCTCTTCGATGTCAGCCTCTAGCCTGGACTCGGCCGATTTCACTTTCTCCCCAACCTCAGCCTCCACCTTGCGGACTTTAGCCACAACTGCATCCCGCTCACCCCTAAGCAGAACAGATTGTTCGCACGCCTCCTAGGCTGTGCTGTTTGCATCATCGCTTTCCTTGGCCATGTCGGCAAATTTAGCCTTGAGCTCATTAAGTTCCTTGACCGCCGCATCCCACTCGGCTGTAACTGTAGTGTTCCGATGGCCCATCTCCTCCACCAAGGCAACATCTGTCTGCCCCAACCTCTCTATTGCCGCTTTCGCTTCGTCAGCTTTTTTGGTGGCCTCGATTTCCGATTTCCGAGAAGACTTGGCCTCCGCAGTGAGCACTTGAATAATTTGGTCCCTTTGAGCGAGTTCGGTCTCCATTTTCTCAAGCGCTTTGGCTCGCTCAAAGGCCACCTTAGAAGCTTTCTCTGCGGCCTTTACCCACTCTCTGTACTGGGTTTAGATGTCATGAACGTAATCATGCATCGTGTTTTCCACCCCTGATGGAATTCTTTTTAAGTGTGGTGGGAATACATAGCCATCTAAGCATATGTTCGGAAAATCCTTTTTCATCTGGGCCAATTTAATGGCCCCTTCTCCTGTGGGCTCGGCTGGGACCTGCTCTGCAATTATAGAGGCCGTGGTCTCAACTCTCTGAAGATCAGTGTCAGATCTAGAAGTATGAGAAGACAGCCTATGACGAGGAGGCTCTAGTGGATGTGCAACAAGAACAGGGGGTGGAGATGGAAATCTAAGAGGAGGAGAGCGTGATCTAGACCGATGTCTGTATTCTCTGTCCCTGTCACGTCCATATCTATCCTGGTTAGAGTACTTGCGGTCGCGATCTCTATCTGAATCCCTCCTGCGGGAATCATAATAAGTAAAAGCTTTTCAAGCAGAGCGAAGGTTCCCCAGCATCGATCCTTTCCCCGACATAGTACCTGAAAATGAGAGACGAAAGAAGAGTTAGTGACTTCTTAAGTTGGATGATTTATGGTTATGAATCATGTAGTGCAGTGAAGTGTATGCATGTGCAACCCCCCGACCAACCGGAAATGTCGGCTGCACTCATAGATAGTGACCCGCTCAATTCTAGAGCACTATCAAGCTCCTTCATCCCGGCGTCGTGTTGAAACGACACATAATCCGGAATCGGAATATCAGCAAGCCCTTCAAAGGGATTCTCTACTTGCGAGTGAGGAGCTTCTGAAATTCTAATCCCCTAAGCAGGCAAAGACATAACAAAGGATTTTAATCTCAGAGATTTAGAGTGCTTGTGAGCAACTGCCTTGCCTTTTCTTCTTCCACCTAAATCCTGGACATCAGAAGAAGGCACAGCTTGGAGCTCGGTATTGATAGGCGTTCTCTCTGAATCAACTTCTTCGGTTATCACGACTGCGGGCGCTTTGTGCTTCACCCGTTTCTTCAAGACCACTCTAAGTGTCCCTTCCAGCCGTATTCTCTGCCTCCGTTCTATCAGCCCGACAGTCCTCAAATTTCCGTCGGTCAGAACTAAGTCGATATGCCTCTCTTCGCCCGGAAATGCTTGGAGGATCCAAACTAGCTCTCTGAAGTATGCACTATCAGGTCGAGAGATTGCAGCTATAAAAGAGGAGAAGTATGTCAGTTTTGAAGTCAGTTACTAATATCTCGATGATTCAAGAGAAATATGACAACACTTACGTCTATCCAACCATCGCCCAGCAAATCCAGGGGGGCACCGAACATAGAACCATTCAGTTTTGAAGTAACTTAACCTTCCCCAGGAGCCCATTAAAATGTGGCAGTTCCTGACCGCTTCCAAGAAGGTGAAAGAAGGGTTGTCTCCACGGCTCTTAACGTTAAATAAATATCTGATCTCGATCGGCTTTGGTGGTCGAAAGAGAATCTCCATAAACATGATGAAAGTGCTATTCAGCAGGGCATATCCATTGGGATGTAGCTGGGATAGAGCTATTCCAAGGAATGATAACATATCCCTTATATATTGGTTGAAAGGAGGAAGCGTTACCGCCGTACAGGCATGACGGTTAAAAGCAGTAAACCCCTCCGGGGGATCATGCGGCCTATCATTTGGCCCAGACAGTAGCACGTCATCAAGCGACAAGCCGTGTCTTAGCATATCTATGGAGATACCGGACGGCACAGAATCTTGTGGACGACAAATGAACGAGGCACCTGGACGCTCGTCCGGAGCTAGGTCTATAACTTCGGCTTCAATGACCGGTATTTCGATGGTTGAAGGAATTGAACTCAGGAGTTCCTGCTGGTGAGAACTTGAAGGTTCCATGACTAGCTAGCTTATGGAAAATCATTGTTAAACAGGCAATAACGCTCGTGCATCCCCCATTGTAAAGTGTGTGAGTGTGTTGTGCAGTGCGGTACTGTATATCACTTAAAAAGTTCTACTGAATTGGAGAAAACATGAAAACAATGAGACTTCGAAGTTCAGTTGGAAGGACCGTCATCGCTGACCGTCACAACCGTGCCATCGATCCAAGTTAAGGTTTATTATCATTTTGTTAAAGTTCCAGTTCCATCGACAAGCTTCGAAGGGAAATCAAATATACAGTCCAAAGGTCAACTCTAATTATGCCAAAATGAAGCTCCTCGGAGTTTGGTGTTCAAATGCACAAGAGTTTTCGATATCATCGAAGTTAGGCTCATTGTCAATCACCAAAAGTTCAAGTTCGAATCGGTCGCTCAAGTTCAAGTTCACATCGATCAGGTTGGATTTAGTATCGACCGCTCAGGGACACTTTCGTATTGATCCCAGGGATGCGCAGTTCGAATCGGTCCAAGGCCTCCACTTTGACTCGATCCAAGGTCGCCACTTTGAATCGATCCAAAGCCATCCACTTCGACTCGATCCAAGGCCGCCGCTTCGAATCGATCCAAAGCCATCCACTTCGACTCGATCCAAGGCCACCGCTTCGAATCGATCCAAAGCCTCCACTTCGAATCCATCCAAGGCTACCATTTCAAATCAATCAGACACAACCCCTTCGTATCAATCAACATATTCGAAGCACTCGATTAGATGTAAAGCTCAGCCATCGATCGATACGAAGGCCTCCGTCTCATCATCTCGAAGGCCCTATTCCAGATCGACGTGAAGCTAAGGCCAAGGAATCTTCGATCGACCACGACTTCGGGTGATTTGATGTTAAAGATTGAGTCTCATCGTTTATGCGTTGGCTTCGCTTAGTGGATTACCTAAATCTGGCAGTTAATTCGAGTAACTGAGGATCTGAATCGGTTCAAAGGCAAGAACAGTTTCTTCTTTTCCCGAGTCTCTGAATGATATGAAAGCAAAAGCGCAAGAATAGAAAAGTAAAAAGTGAAAAAATGGCTAAGTCCACGATATTTATACGGATTCGAAGGTGAAGTGAAAAAACGATACGCATTCCAGTAAACACGACTGGTTACAACGTGTCACCTCCGCATCGATTCGAACAAGCTGTTCGACTCCATGAACTCGAGTCTACATCGATGCGAAGCCCTTCTTCGAATCGATCATCTTCGACTCCGTCTCCAGTGCATCGATACGAACGAACATTTCGAATCCATAAAATCACAGCTCTTAGTGGCCAACTCCATCAATACGAAACCATAGTTCGTATCGATCACCTTCGACTCTGTCTCCTATGCAGTTCGAATCCATTGAATGACGGCTTCCAGATACGTTGCCTGTTCGAATCTAGTGACACCAGATCTATCGATTCAAAATACACCACAGGGGCTATTCTGAAGGCATTAACTCTATCGATACGAAAAGCCGCTTCGTATCCATCGAGCCCCACATCCATCGATTCAAAATGCTCATTTTGCATCCATAAATTCAATGAAAATCGTCTTCAATGTTTCAACCCTTCACATCGATTCAGGAGAGGATCGTTACGAAGGAACATTCAAAAACAACCATCGAGCGTTGTTACAACGAATTTCACGTCGGTTCAGGAGAGGATCGATATGGAATTCAATATAAAATAAACTGACAACGACTTGTAGACATACAAACATCAACGAGAGTCAAATTAACATATATGCTTGTATGTCGGACTAATATTCAATATTCCAGATTTATAGGAATTGAAAACTCATTTGATAACGATTACAAGAACAAACGGCTAATCACTGGCATACAACAATTAATTTCAACAATACGGGGTACAGCAGTTGACAGTCAACAGTTTACATTATCGATAAAATCAGTCGAAGATTACAGCTTTCATCGAAAAGACAATAACTATTCAGAGTAAAGATTGCAGCATCTCAAAGCACATCATGTTTCCACAAGACGTACTTTGGGGGGCAAATGTTATCCCGCCTTTTGGCAAGGCCGTGACACTAAGGAATTGACTAGTAAACCAATGACGGTCCATCCCAGAGATTGGTTATACACAGGCTCACTATGGATATCGACGAATTTTGTTCCAGTCCGGATCGAGCTTAAATTAATATAAAACGACAAGCTAAGCTATGAGAGTCAACGTTCCAAATTTCAAGTCAATCCGAGTTCGTATGCTCAGATTACGATCGATGCAAAATTGGGTAAAAACCAACCTCTATTCAACTCGCTCCACTTCGACTCCATCTCGGAACCACTGTTCGACTCACTCCACTTCGCATCCATCATAGAACCACTATTCGACTCGATCACCTAATGCCTACATCGAATCCATCAGGTGGAGCGCGTTGCTCGAATCCATCGAGCAACAGTAGTTTGTGTCCCTTATTTGTCCAGTTCGTATCCATACTGGAAAAGCCCTGTTCGAATCCATCAAGTCCCTGTACTTCGTATCCATCGTGGATCCACTGATCGAATCCATCATGTTGCCGTATTCGAATCAATCGATCGGAGTTGAGTTTCCATCGATACGAACAAGGCAAGGTCCAAGAGCGACTCGATCAAAACGGCATCAAAGGCGGAGTGATCTAGAGATTCAAACGCCACGTCATCGAGTCGAGCAGCGATTCGAGCAAGACCGAGTCGAACAGGGATTCGAACAATACCGAGTCGAATAAGAGCGAGTCGAAATGAGGGAGTCGAACGAAATAGCCAACCGAAGATTCCAATTCGTATCGATCATATCTCCTAATCTACAAGTCCAAATGCTATGAAATTTTCACAGAAGACTACGTGCATGCTAAAGAATGTCCACGCCAAATTTCGACTCCATTGGATGAAATCTTGATCGATACGAAATCCGTTCGTATCGATCACGGATCGGACCAAAAGTTCACGGGCTTGGGCACGCGGGCCTGGTCACGTGCCAGAGACGGTCTCCCGAGATCTGAGCGAAATACCAGCCTCCTACACCTATAAATAGAGCCCCAGGGCATACAGAAAAGGGGCTACTTCTTCTTTGAATGCTCCAACGCCCAGACTCTGCCGAATCCAGATCTGAACTACATCGCTACTACTACCAACGAAATTCACTACTGAAAATCATTGTTACCTGCTATAATTTGCTGAAATCAATTGTAATCATCAAAGAAAGATCAATAAAATTATCAACTTCATTGTGGACGTAGGCGATACGCCGAACAACTCTAAATTCTTGTGTCTCCTTGCATTTTAATTATTTTCATATATGAAATTTGGATTTTTTGTTACATAATCCTCTTTTTCCATTTAATTTCTTCACTTTATCTCTTCAAAAACTTCCGAAGAGTGTTGTGCCCACTTTTGGTACAAACACTTAAGCTACTAGTTATAAAGGAAAAGATAATCAAAGCAAGTTTATGACATTTTTGGATATATTGGTGAATCTAGTGCTTCTATACGATCCTGATTATGATCTGCTTGTATTCAACATGATCGAAAGGCTACCTTTCGAGGACGTTTAAACCTTTTAATTCAACTAATATCCTTAGATCATACGCACCAAACTTCGAGTCACTTCAACCACTTCGAAAGAAGGTGCCGATAGGATATTTAACCAATTCAACTAGTTCAAAAGGTATTATAAAAAGGGATTCAAGTGTTTCGACAGTGTCGAAAGGTTATATAAATGGAGTTTCAATTGCTACAACCTTCTCGAAAGGTGAACTTAAGGGGGTCGGAAGGTCTTAACTATCTCTATCTGTTCGAAAGGTGGTTTCAAAGGGTTTACCTACACTTTAAACTTTGCTTTGAGGTGTTGACAAGTTTTCTTGTTAATATTTTTGACGCTAGAAGGAGGGCTTGAACCTCCAACCTTGTTAAACTTCTAACTTTACTATCCTATAACCCTATTCTATTCCAAGCTTACCTACTTTAGAGTTTACACTACCATGTCTAGCAAAATTAAAAAGTCCAAACGAGGATCCTCAGAGCCACATTTAATTGGATTCTCCTCTAGAACAATTAATAATTCTAAATTACATGAAGAGCAAATGTTGAGATTGGAAACTTTAAGGATCATAAGTAAAAAGAGAGCTGAATCTTATGTCCCAGACAAATGGAGTTTAAACCCTTTTCACATTGGCCCCACACCTATCTTTGCCTTAGGGGGAACAAAAGATAAGAGTGATAACTTGTTTGACCAAATGAAGAAGACAATTCAACTCTATACCAAAGGCACTATCCTTGAAGAAGGAATGATGGCCGATTAGAACGCCTTTGCACAAAAATGGCATCAAGCAACAAGTGGGATATTGCCTACATATGAGCTTCAAAAGGTTTTGAAAAGAAAATTGGTCATTAAGGGTGAAGCTTTAGAACCAAGTAATAAAAAAATCTAGAAACCATCCTCAAAAGACAAGCTTCAAGTTGATACTACCTAAGGAATGCAATCTGACTACATTGATTGAGAGGAACTCAACTATTGGCCATCCCAAAAGAAAAGGCCTAAAAATTAAAGGAATCGTGGAGGATCCTACTGCCACTATCATATGATGAATGGGCATGAGACAAATCAATGTAGAGCACTCGAAGGAATGATGATCAACTCTTTCAGACAAGGCAAGATCAATAGATTTGTAAAGAGATACTAGTCAAATTCAACAAAGCACCACTTTTCTAAGGAAAATCTACATGGTCGGGAGTAGAATTCTACTTACACTTGGAAATTACCTTAAACGGTCAATGCTTCTGTCCGTGCCGATTTGACCAGGTCAAAGCACCTCCTGGAGGGATGTTAGAGTATGCCTTTAACCGCGCCATGATATAGCCAGGTTAAGGCATTAACAAGTCCTTGATCATGCCACGCTATAGTTAGATCAAGGTGCCTCCTAAAAGGAGGTTAGAGCAAGTCTTTATCTGCGCCATGTTATGGCCAGGTTAAAGCATCAACATGCCCTTGATCGCACCACACTATGGCCAGGTCAAGGCACCTCTTGGAGGGAGGAAGGAGTAAGCCCTTGGTCCTGCCACACTGTGGCCTGGCCAAGGCACCAAACAAGCCTTCAGTCCAGCCTATAAGGCCTGGCTGTGGCGCCTCTTGGAGAGAGGTTGGGTAAGTCCTTGGGCCCTACTTGTGGATAAGCTAACCAAGCGCACTAGACAACAACGGACAAAGACACCTGAGCTCGGGAACCGGCATGTCAAACAATGACAAGAACGGACTAAGACGTCCGAGCCCGAGAAGCGACATATCAAACAATGATAAGAACGGAATAAGACATCTGTTATCCCGCCTTTTAGCAAGGTCGTGATATCATAAAATCGACCGAGAAGCCAAAGGCAATTCGTCTCGAAGAATGGTCAATTCGACATCTCAACAGAGCAAGTCCTGCTGATTGTTTTTTCAAATAAGATCCCCTACGGAGGGGGGGTGCGGGGGCAACACCCCCGCTACGGGGTTCGACCTACTACTATGAAACCTATGACCTAAAGGTCCCAGCGACCTACGATCTAAAGCCTCCAGGAACCTAAAAGATAAGGCGACTCAACAGGAACACGACCTAGAGTATGAGCGACCTAACAACTTACAGGGACGAGCGACCTAACTTCTGAGCGACCTAGTGCCTTAAGCTAGTAACGAGTTAAGAGGTCAACTTCTCAGCGACCTAACGACCTAAGAGTACTAATTCCAGAGATAGGTCGCTCACGACCTAAGAATGCTATTTCTTCAGAGATAGGTCGCTCGCGACCTAAGGATGCTATTTCTTCAAAGATAGGTCGCTCGCGACCTAAGGATGCTATTTCTTCAAAGATAGGTCGCTCGCGACCTAAGGATGCTATTTCTTTAGAGACAGGTCGCTCACGACCTAAGAATGCTATTTCTTTAGAGATAAGTCGCTCGCGACATAAGAATGCTATCTTTTCAACAATAGGTCGCTCACGACCTAAGAACTCCCCTGCTGTGCACACACTACCTCTTCCACTAAGTCGCTTACCTCTCCCCTAGGTCGCTAACGACCTACCAATCCCTGTGTCGTTGCTCCTTAGGTCGTCGCTCCCTCTCCTGCTACCCCTTAGGTTGCTCACGACCTATGACCTATCCCTTAGGTCGCTCACGACCTACGACCTAGACCCAGTTTCTTCCCTATAAATACCTCGCCTACTCCATATTCCCGGGGGATGGTTCCGGATTTGAAGAGCATTGATACTCTGCTATTTTTTGGACTCCTCCAACACTTCAATCATCGAAGATTCCTCATCAACAGTTCTACTTCATTCAACATGGATCCAAAGAGCAATCCGGCATCAAAGTTCTAATCTCTTGCTTCGATTGTGTTGTAATCATTGAAAAGTGTTGTAAAGGTGTTGTAACCAAGAAATCGTGTTGTAAAAGTGTTGTAATCTTGTAAAAGTGTGCTCAAAGAGCATAATGAATGATGTAAAGTGGATGTCGGCTTAATTTTAGGCCGAACCACTATAAAAATTGTTGTCTCTTTTACTGGTTTTTTCCTTTTTCTGTTTACTTTTAGTTCCCGTGTAGACGGGTGGTGCTTTCACTAGATTACTCCAGACACCAGGGTGTTAGCGTTATACTTTTTAGCGTTAACAACATCCGAGCCCGAGAAGCGGCGTATCAAACAGCGACAACATAAAAGTCCTAAAAGGTGGCACATGTCCAAAGAATCAAAACCCAAAGAGCGGTGCAGAATGGAAGGCTTAATAAGAATATACAACCTCCGATTGGTTGTCGAAAGAGAATTTATAACTTCAATTATTAATACCCGAATCTGGGTTTCGGGTCTTTTACTATTAATCTCTGGTCTTCATGATACCTGAATTAGGGTTTTGGGGCTCTTACTATTAATTTCTGGACTTCACTCATTAATTCCCGAATTTGGGCTCTAGACTTCTATTATGGAGACTTTTATCATGGATTTCTGGCTATCATTCACTAATACCCAAACCTAGACTTCGGGTCTTTTAACTTTCGAATTTCACTCAAATCTTGGTTTTGGATATTCTATTATGAAGATTTCTAAACTTCTATGATTTATTTCCAAATGATGATTTCTGGACTTTTATTAAATGATTATTATTGGCGCTCTATTAGTTATTTCTAGAAGAGGAATTTCTATACTTCTATAATTGAAATTAGAATTGGATTCTGGTTCTCTATGTTTACATTTTTGGTATCTTGTTAATATAGTTGGAGTCGGATTCCTGGCTCCCTCTCTTCATTACCAAAGATGGGTTTCAAGTCATTCAACTATATCCAATTATGGAATTACTTCTCACTTATTACATTATTTTCACATAATGATCTGTTAACTTCCATTACCGGGATCTTAGGAATTCCTAATACTATCACTAATAATGTGGACAAATTACTAAAAATATTCTTATATAGATTTCAAGTTGACAATAAAAAATATTATTTAACTTGTACTTCGTAGAAAGATAAGATCAATAAAGGAGATTAGATGTATCAACAAATACAAAAACCATAATCAAAGTTATTAGAAAACAAATTCAAAAAGAAAAGGCAACAGACCATCCATTTGGACAAAGGATCCCATACCTGAGAAACAGGAACTGAAGTTTGAGGAACATGCTTTTTCTCCCTTCGTTCCTCAACATTAATATTGGTAGCCTCTTCGTGAAGATCAGAAGGCTCGGGAAGTTCAGCTGGGTTGTTTCATAATCACTAGGATCGGGGACAACTTTTTTGAAACCCGGGGATATCATCGCTATCCTTTTCATAAGCACCAGCGTGACCACCTCTGTTGTCACTTTAACCCTGACCTCTATCTTCGTTGTCAAGGTTATCATCATCATTATCATTGCCACCTTCCTCTACAGTGACTTCATCATTATCTTCTTCTTTATGAGAATCAAAATCTCCTTTTATAGAAGAGACTTCAAAAGATAAGAGTTTGGCGGCATCAATCTTTCTCTCTCAGGGACTTCGATTCCTTACTCCATTTCTTTTATTTTATCTATAAATCTTTTGACTAGAGAAGGATCGAGTGTTGGGAAACTTCAGTCTGGTCACTTTTCGATGTTATCGGTATAATAGCATCCTCGTAAGAGTTCACGATGATGTCGTTGAGGGACTCAAAAATTACGACATCCTTTGCTTGGCTTTAGAAATAGTATTAATGGCCATTGTCAAAGAATTTTTCTTCTTCCCCAGCTTCTTCTTAAGAAAAGATTGTTTAGAAACCATCCGAGCCTTCTCTTCCATGGACTCTTTTAAAGACATTTTTAAAGCTAAATTTTCATCGGCTAAGAGTTGTCTTGCTTTCCTCTCTTTCGAGATAGTAGATTCCACTTGAGCAAGAGAGGCCCCTAACCTTTCTTATTCCTTCACTGCATTATCTTTGGCATCAGAAAGGAAGGTAATCTGGCTTTTCAAAATTAATATTTCCTCTTGAAGCTTGGATGTCTCAGTAGAAGATTTCAAAGCGCTTTCTTGAAAAGAATACCAGCATTTAGAAACCTGAAAGAAAAAGTACAACATAGGTCAAAATTCAGTAAGAAATAGAAATAAGAAGGATAAATATTATGAAACGTACCAAAAGTTATTGCTCAATCAAAGATCGGCAATGACCTATCGAATCGGGAATAGAAGAAGGTGGACAAATGGAAGTAAAAGGCGAAGAATTCATGATGGACTGTACCATTTTCTCGAAATCACTAGAAGGCACCAATGAAGTGGTTTTAGAAGGATTTAACTCTTGAGAAGGGGTGGAAGTTCATAA
Organism: Allium fistulosum; assembly: GCA_030737815.1. Classification (NCBI taxonomy): domain Eukaryota; kingdom Viridiplantae; phylum Streptophyta; class Magnoliopsida; order Asparagales; family Amaryllidaceae; genus Allium; species Allium fistulosum. Next base: position 410,823,938 of record CM060907.1, on the reverse strand, counting down.
ATCCTTTTACAATTGTTCAATAATGCTAGGAGAGTCGAACACAATGATATGAGACATGAAATCATCTATGGAAGGAGCTGCTCTGAGTAGATCAATAGCAGCATCAAGAGAGGACCTTCCGTAGCCTTGTCTACATCAATAGATAAGAAATCTGGGAATAAAGCCTCCATGCCAGATGTGAATGGCAGTATAAGTATCCTTTGGGGGGGGTTCTAAATAGTATCACTACCGCCAGAATGGCATCGACATCGTCTTGAGAAGATATGAAAGAATGTTTGGAGATGGCTTCAACCTTTTTTAGTGAAGTTTCCGCTTCTGGAGCTATATCTTTTTTAGGTTTCTTGGAAATATTTTTCAAACCCATGGTCCTGTTTGGTGAAACCATTTAATTAAAAGTTATAATTTGTTTCATTATTAGTACCTTTCAAAGATGTCAAAATCCTATTGCAATAATTCAAATATCCACCAAAGTATATAATTCCATATCCTTGAAAGAGTGTTAAAGTCAATTTGGGTCATGAAATTCATTGAGCTTCCGATAGTGTCAAAAGGGTAGATGGAATGGAAACCACTAGACACACCCTTCGACGATGTCGGATGCTCAGGAAATTTTTTACTATTAAAACGAATAACTAATCCTAAATGACTAGTTTGAATATATATATATATAAGCAACATTCCACAACAAAGCCAAATAAACCTTTCAACAATGTCAAAACCCATAAATTTTGTTATACTCAAAGAATATGACTATTGCTGAAATGTTATACCCTTAATAAGTTGAAAGATTTGGATCAAAGTGATTTTACTACAAATGAAAGGGCTTTGGAACGTTTCGATAGTGTTCATATTAAAAATGATAGTTATACTTGTAACAACCCGGATTTTGGAGATTACCATTAATATTAAATTTTAATGCAAATAATAATTTAATATTGTGATTATAAATGAATTGGAGGAAAGAAATGTGAGTTATTATTGTTTATTTTATATAAACAATGTCTTGATGAATAAAACTTGGGTTTTTAATTTATGTGAGATAATTTATCTCATAAGATGTTATTTCAACATATTGATAGTTGGAATAAATATAAATGAATGAAATTAGTTTAGAATATTTTATTTGTGAAATTGGGTTGAAAATAGATGATGTTAGTTATTTATTGAGTCAAAATGGGAAAAATTGGAATTTTATTCCAATAGTAGCCATTTATAGTGAATAAAAAGGGCAAATGAGAAGAAAATGAATTTTTCGAAGTGTATTAATGATTGAAAATAGTGTTGTAATATTTTAAAAAGTGTTAAAACATTTAATACACTTATTTGAGTTAAGAAATAATTTTTATTTGACTCAAATTGTTAAAAATAGTGGTTTTTGTCCAAAAATAACAATATTGTCAAATATTGTGTAAATTAACAGTTTATTGTTAAAACAGTATTTTTAGGTGAAAAAAATTATTGTGTTAATCATGTTCACCTTGTTAAAATATGAAGAATGCATTTTTGTCTCATGTAAAAAGAAGTTAATATGTGAAAGTTATGTTAAAAATGGTTTAAAACTTATGTATACTACCCTAAATAATTTTCTAAGTATAGAAATGGGCTTTATGGGTATGGGTTTTAGATCCTAAACCCAAGTCTAGAACTAGCAGGAAAGAAAGAAAAATACTATATGTTGTTTTACCATTTCTCATTTTCTTCTTCTCCAGAAATTAACAATAAATGAAAACAATGGCTACCCTCTTCAAAAATTTAATTTTGCAAGCTCAATCTTTGCAAATTTAAATCCTAATTCAAGTTAGAATCATAAAAGAAGGTAATCTCCAACCTAGCCTATCTTAGAATTCATCTAAATCCTAGAATTGTTTACTGTAAAAAAAAATTTGATCAATTGCTTCTTTGCATGTACTGTACTTTTCTATTTTCAGGTGTTTAGGGCTCCAATCTTGTGCTAAAGGCTCAATCTTGCTTGCAAATCCTCTCTTGTTCACTGCAAATCAATAGGTAAGTGTAAAAGCTTACAAATGCTAGCCAAAAACAAAGTTTTGAGTTGAATTTTCGTATAAATAAGGTTACGTTTCGTCGTTGTTTTTCTATTTTTTGTCGCCACATTGTTTTGGCTATAATCGTTTCTTAACCGATTTTGATAATTTTGGATGTTCCGTAAAGGATAAATCATGTACTACAACTTTCATGTATTAAGTTTTCTGTAATTTTGAGGTTAGCTATGTTAAAATCGAATTTTTCTACTGCTATCAAGAGAGCAAAACCAATATTTGCTCTGTGCTTGAAGCTGAAACAAAATTTACCATAACTTCTTCATTTCTTAACCGATTTAGATAAATTTGGATTTTCCGTAAAGCATCAATAATGTAATACAACTTTCATGTATTAAGTTTTCTGTAATTTTGAGGTTAGCTATGTCAAAACCGAATTTTTCTACCGCTATCCCAAGAGCAAAACCAATATTTGCTCTATGCTTGAAGCTGAAGCGAAATTAGCCATAACTCCTTCATTTCTTAACCGATTTTGATAATTTTGGATGTTCCGGAAAGCATAAATTATGTACTACAAGTTTCATGTTTTGAGATTTCTATAATTTTGATGTTTGTTTGATCAAAATCGTACTTGTTTGTTGCTATCCTGCGAGCAAATCGACAGCAACAACAAACACAGGCCTGCGAATTGTTTGGGTCATAACATTTTCATTTCATAACCAAATTCAATAATTTTGGATGTTCTGGAAAGCTTATACATAGAGCTATAAGTTTTATATTCTGTGATTTTTATAATTTTAAAGTTATCCGGGTCAAAATTGAGACGAATTAAGAGCTAAAAATTTCTATTGGAATTATGGCTATAAATAACCATCTAGATGATATTTTTACTTGCTAATGAGATGAGGTAAGCTGCTTTATGATGATTTTACGATGTTGAGATGTATTATGATGGCTTTTACTTGTCAATGAGATGAGACAAGTCACGATGCCACTAATACCCGTCAATGAGATGAGACGGGTAGGATATTGTATTTACTCGCCGATGAGATGAGGCAGAGTATATATTCATGATGTTTATGGTGTTTTACTAGTGTGGCACCAACTAACGGCTAGTAAACTGTTAGGTGCGAACATATGGTATGGGACGTACGTTAATGCCTATTGGGTTACTATCCGAGAAGTTGAGACACATTCATGATGTTTACTAGTACTATAGACCACGAGTACTCAATTGGAGTCATCATGATGTAGTTGCGACTCTGATCATCATCATGTTATTAACTCGTGTCTTTGTGACTGGGAGTCATTATGTTATTTTTACCTACAGTCATCATGATTTTCATGATGTTATGATGTTACTAGAATCCAGTCATCATGATGTTTATGGTACCAAATATAAGTACTAGTCACGATGTAAGCACGTGCAGTTTTCCATGAAAATTTAGATGTTTTGATTTCACCTTTTTATGAGGAAGTTTATTATAGCCTTGAGTAAGATGAAGGCTTACATGAATTGATGGTTTTATGGTGATTTCTAATATGATGTTTTGAACTCATTGAGTTCTATTATGATGAATTTATAAGGTTTTAGATCGTTTTATGATAATTATTTATATGGTTCAAATCCTTGCCTATTTTACTTATGTAACTATAGAAGATGAACCATAGTTAGATAACCAATTGAATTCCTTTATGAAATCATGATGAACCCATAGATGTCTCACCTTAGAGATGATCTTGATGATACTTTTATCGTTCCGTTGGCAACAATGGAATGGTTCCTATTACTGTTACCTTTACTAATGATGAGTTCCAGCTAGCCTGACCCGTGTATTTATTACTCGGGTCAGACCGGGTTGCAGGTTAGTTATGGATTTAGCTCACTCCTTCTTGGATCGGTTAGCTTGCTTCTGTTTGGACCACTTTGTTCGGACTTGGACATTGTACCTATTATTTTGTGGGATGGTTTTGTATGTATATTTTGTAGTTCATGCTGCTTATGTATCTTGTATTATGTATGATATATGGAGATGTGTGTATACTCTGATCTGGGTTTGTTTTCTGTGACTGTATATATATATATATATTTGTATATTACATTTTTCTGAAACGGTCCTAAACCACCATGGTATCGTATTAGTTAAGGACTAGGTGTGTCGCCATATATGAGGTAATAGAAAAAAGTTGACATACTTAGCTCGTTGCTAATGCATTATCATGAGGGTCGCCCTTAACCAGCCCTATTCTCTGCATTAGTAGACTTGATTACTTAGTAATTCTCTTTACTAATGTGGGTCTCGGGGTGGGGCATCACAGCTTGGTATCAGAGCAGGATTTCAGAATATAATATGATATATGCAGAACAGTACACAAGATTACCCTACATCAAATATAATACATTTGTACACATTATCCCCAATCGTGATCCATCTCACCTTGTCCTTGTTTTAATTCGTGTCCCTTTTTGATTCCTTTGGGGTAAATAGAAAGGAATATGTCTAGGAATGTTAATTTAATTCCGTAGTATTCCTTAATTTCTACATTTTAATTGCTAATATATCTATCTACCCTGTGAATAATCCTATCTTGTCTTATCTTTCAACTATGTCTAGTAAGTGTAATGGATGCTCTTCGGCGGCGGGACCATCCAGTGGTTCTCGTCTCGAAGGTGCATATATGTCTACCGATCAATTCTCGAGCTTATTAGGAGTACTCAGCCTCCAGATCCAGGTCGATCTTCTCCTCCGTGCAAATCCGCATTTGCACGCATGTGTAGCGACTTCACTCATTTTGGGGGCAAGATTTTTAGAGGCACTGAGATCGTCTTAGAGGTCGAGGCATGGCTCGGTTCTTGTGAGCGAATATTTAGCCGTATGGAGATATCTAGCCATCATCGCGTTCTTGTCGCATCGAGTGTGTTGCAAGAACATGCATTGAATTGGTATGAATTGCTTGTGGTGGAAGTTGATGAGTCTACCTTAGAGTGGGATCAGTTCCATGAGAGATTCGAGCTCAAGTTTGTTCCTGAATCCGAGAAAGCTATTTTAGCTCAATGTTTCCTTGATTTCAAACAAGGGAAGTCGACAGTTTCTGATTATGTTGCATCTTTTGAAGCCTTATTTAAGTATGGTCTTGAGCACATTTCTACTCCGTATAAGAAGAATCTTAAGTTCGTCTCTGGACTTAAGAAATACTTGAAGAAATCTCTTATGCTTCGTCTTGAGCTTTCTTTTGAGAAACTTGTGGATACGGCCCTTAAACTTGAAGCGGTCGAGAAGTAGAAGGATAGTGATGTTGAGGATGAGGTTTGGGGAAATCCGACCAAGAAAAAGTTTTTCCACAAGTCTAGGCCTTTCCACCCTAATAAGAAAAGGAAGCAAGGTGGATCCTCTTCTCAGTCTCCAGCTACTCCTTCAGCTAAGCCTTTTGCTTGTTTCAATTGTGGTTCGCCTGACCATCCTGTAAGAGAGTGTCCCAAGCCTAAGAGATGCCTCTATTGTAAGAAGGAGGGACATTTGATTTTAGCTTATCCCAAGAGGGAGAAGAGTTCTCGTCAGGGTCATCTTAATGTAGCTACCACTTTTGGAGATGCTTCTCAGTCTCGAGGTATATTCTCTTCCGTTTTAGAGGGTTCTATTTTATTTCATGATCGTTCTATTCGAGTGCTCTTCGATACAGGTGCTTCTCATTCATTCGTATCGAAGGAACTTGTCGATGCCTTATAGTTAAATGTTTCTTGCATGCTTACTTCTTTACGGATTGTGAATCCTATCGGGGGATCGGCAACCCTTAGTCTTCTTTGTGGTGATGTTGAGATTATGATTTGTGGTTTTTCTTTCCGTGTGAATCTGCACGTGATTCCTTTTCTTGGATTTGATATGATTCTTGGTATGGACTGGCTAGTTAGATACGATGCCAGGATTCTTTGTTTGGAGAGAGTTTTATATCTTCATCATCCTAAATCTCCTACTCAGTTGTCTCTTCTGCTTCTAGAGTCCAATCATGATTCCATGGCTTCTTTATTTGCTCTTGATTCTTGAGGCGATGATGATAATGTGTCTCGAATTCCTAATGTTCGTGACTTTCTAGACTTATTTGAGCCTGTTTTGAGATTACCACCCAAGCGGGCTATTGAGTTCCACCTCGACCTTATTCCAGGCGCACAGCCAGTTAGCCGTCCTCCCACGAGGATGTCTACTAAAGAGAATGAGGAACTCAAGAAGCAACTCCTAGAGTTTGAAGCCAAGCATTTCATTCAATCTAGTTCTTCACCATGGGGAGCCGCAGTGGTATTCGTAAGGAAGTTCAATAGGACTCTTAGGCTATGCGTCGATTATCACAAGCTTAATGAGTTGACCATCAAGAACCACTATCCATTGCCTAGAATTGACGATATGTTCGATCAGTTGAGTGGCGCTAAGGTCTTCTCGCAGCTTGACCTTGCCACGGGATTTCACCAGCTCCGAGTTGTGGAAGATAGCATTCCATTTACAGCTTTTCGCACTCGCTATGGTTCTTATGAGTGGCTCGTCATGCCGTTCGGTTTGACGAACGCCCTTGCTTATTTCGTCGACCTTACGAATCGAGTATTCTGGGAATATCTCGATAACTTTGTTCTTGTTTTCATCGACGACATTCTAGTATATTCAAAGTCCAAGGCGGACCATACTCGACGTCTTTAAATTGCTTTGAGTACACTTTGACAGCATCAACTCAAAGCAAAGCTTTCTAAGTGACATTTCTGGGAAAGGCAAGTTAAGTTCTTAGGCCACGTTGTTTTTTCCGAAGGAATTTCAGTCGATCCTTCTAAGATCGAAGCCATCCAGAATTGGAAGAGGCCTGAGAATGTTCATGAGATTCGTAGCTTTCTAGGTTTGGCGGGTTATTATCGTCGATTCATCAAAGACTTTTCCCGTATTGTGCTTCCCTTGACTAGCCTTACCAAGAAAGGCGTTCGCTATATATGGTCAGGTAAGTGTGAGGCTTCCTTTCAGAGATTGAAGGAGCTTCTCACTAATGCTCCAATTCTTGTGGTCCCCGAAGGGAATCGGAATCTTATTGTCTATACCGATGCCAGTCATAGTGGCCTCGATGATGTTTTCATGCAGAAGGATAGGGTAGTTGCCTACGCTTCAAGGCAATTACATCCGAATGAAGTTTGGTACGCTACCCATGATTTAGAGCTTGCCGCCATTGTCTTTGCTTTGAAGATGTGGCGTCATTATTTGTTAGGAGAGCACTTTACCCTCTTTACCGATCACAAGTCTCTTAAGTACTTGTTCACCCAGAAGGAGCTCAACCTGCGACAGCAGCGTTGGCTCGAGTTTCTAGCTTCCTATGATTTCGATATTCAGTATACCCCTAACAAGGGCAATCGAGTAGTTGATGCTTTGAGTTGCAAGCATTTAGCTATTGTTTCCATGATGATTGCAGAATGGAAAGTTCTTGAGACTCTTTCCATGTGTGATATTCGTGATCGTGCTTCCACATCCAACTCTCCTATTCTATTATATAGCATGCAAGCTCGTCCTACTCTTCTAGATCGGATTGTTGAGGCTCAGCGGCAAGACTCCGATATATCTACACTTATTCAGAAGTATAAGTCTGAATCCCACGATGACATTGAGATGAGGGATTTCAGCATCGATATTCATGGGTGTCTTCGAAAGAAGAACCGTCTAGTCATGCCTCCTATTCCAGAACTTAGGTGGGACAGTCTAGCTGAATGTCACCGTTCTAAGTATACTATTCATCCTGGAAGCAGCAAGATGTATGTTGATATGCATCGTCTCTATTACTGGGAAGGCATGAAGTGAAATATAGCAAGTTATGTAAGCAATTGCATGACTTATCAGCTTATCAAGGCCGAGCATTAGCGACCCAGTGGTCTTCTTCAGCCTTTAGAGATTCCATTGTGGAAATGGGACCAAGTTTCTATGGATTTCATCGATGGCTTATCTTGTTTGAGGTCAGGCCATAGCAGTATTTGGGTTGTTGTGGGCTGTCTCACCAAGTCTGCACATTTCATTCCTATTAAGTCTAATAGGACGGCATCTCTCTTATCGAATCTATATATTAAGGAGATCGTACGATTACACGGTGTTCCTTCATCTATTGTGTGTGATCGTGATTCTCTTTTCACAAGTCACTTCTGGCAAAGTCTCCAGCAAGCTTTGGGCACAAAGCTCAATCTTAGCACAGCTTATCATCCACAGTCTGATGGACAGACTGAACGGGTGAATCGTATCTTGGAAGATCTGCTTCGTGCTTGTATCTTGGATTTTGGAGGTAGTTGGTAGGATCATCTTCCTCTAGTTGAGTTTGCTTATAATAATAGATACCAATCTTCTATCGGCATGGCTCCTTTCGAAGCCTTATATGGAAGGCCATGTCGTTCTTTATCATGTTGGCTTGAGTCGGGGGAAAAGAAAAGCTCATTCTTGGCCCCGAGTCTATTCGAGAATCATTTGAGAAGATCCATCTTATCCAAGAAAGAATGAAAGAGTCTTAGAGCCGATAGAAATCCTACGCGGACAATCGTAGGAGGCCTCTTGAGTTCTCAGTGGGCGATCTTGTTTTTATTCGAGCTTCTCCTCTGAAGGGAGTGATACGCTTCAGCCAGACAAAGAAATTGGCACCACGCTATATTGGACCATTTCCTATTATAGACCGTATCGGTCCTATTGCATATCGCATAGCATTCCCGATCAGTTTTCTGGAGTTCACGGCATATTCCACGTCTCTCAGTTGAGGAAGTGTCTACGAGATTCAGATTTTGTGTTTGATTCTTGTGCTTTAGAGAAGCAAGAATTCTCTCCTGACCTATCATTCGTGCAACATCTTGTGAGGGTTCTTGCTTCGGAGGTAAGACGCCTTCGCAACAAAAAGTATTCCGCTTGTGAAGATTCAATGGTCCGATAATCCCAATGACTGCACTTGGGAAACCAGAGAATTTATCGAGTGTTCGTATCCTGGATTTCTTTCTTCTCATGGTGATAGTGAGAATCCTTTATCTCAAGCATATGTTCTTACCTTTCTTTTGATGCGCTTGATGTGTTGTTTACAGCCTTTTCATCTAGAAATTGCGAGGACGCAATTTTGTTAAGGAGGGGAGTCTGTAACAACCCGGATTTTGGAGGTTACCGTTAATATTAAATTATAATGCAAATAATAATTTAATATTGTGATTATAAATGAATTAGAGGAATGAAATGTGAGTTATTATTGTTTATTTTATATAAACAATGTTTTGATGAATAAAACTTGGGTTTTTAATTTATGTGAGTTAATTTATCTCATAAGATGTTATTTAAACATATTTATGGTTTGAATAAATATAAATGAATGAAAATAAGTTTAGAATATTTTATTTGTGAAATTGGGTTGAAAATAGATGATGTTAGTTATTTATTGAGTCAAAATGGGAAATATTGGAATTTTATTCCAATAATAGCCATTTATAGTGAATAAAAAGGGCAAATGAGAAGAAAATGAATTTTTCAAAGTGTATTAATGATTGAAAATAGTGTTGTAATATTTTAAAAAGTGTTAAAACATTTAATACACTTATTTGAGTTGAGAAATAATTTTTATTTGACTCAAATTGTTAAAAATAGTGGTTTTTGTCTAAAAATAACAATATTGTCAAATATTATGCAAATTAAAAGTTTATTGTTAAAATAGTATTTTTAAGTGAAAAAAAATTATTGTGTTAATCATGTTCACCTTGTTAAAATATGAAGAATGCATTTTTATCTCATGTAAAAAGAAGTTAATATGTGAAAGTTATGTTAAAAATGGTTTAAAACTTATGTATATTAGCCTAAATAATTTTCTAAGTATAGAAATGGGCTTTATGGGTATGGGTTTTAGATCCTAAACCTAAGTCTAGAACTAGCAGGAAAGAAAGAAAAATACTATACATTGTTTTCCCATTTCTCATTTTCTTCTTCTCCAGAAATTAACAGTAAATGAAAACAATGGCTACCCTCTTCAAATATTTAATTTTCCTAGCTCAATATTTGCAAATTTAAAGCCTAGTTCAAGTTAGAATCATAAAAGAAGGTAATCTCCAACCTAATCTATCTTAGAATTCATCTAAATCGTAGAATTGTTTACTGTAAAAAAAATTTTGATTAATTGCTTCTTTGCATGTACTGTACTTTTCTATTTTTAGGTGTTTAGGGCTCCAATCTTGTGCTAAACGCTCAATCTTGCTTGCAAATCCTCTCTTGTTCACTGCAAATCAATAGGTAAGTGTAAAAGCTTACAAAGGCTAGCCAAAAACAAAGTTTTGAGTTGAATTTTCGTATTAATAACGTTACGTTTCGTCTTTGTTTTTCTGTTTTCTGTCGCCTCATTGTTTTGGCTATAAATTCTTCGTTTCTTAATCGATTTTGATAATTTTGGATGTTTCGGAAATTTTAAATCATGTACTACAACTTTCATGTATTAAGTTTTCTGTAATTTTGAGGTTAGCTATGTTAAAATCAAATTTTTCTACTGCTGTCCCGAGAGCAAAACCAATATTTGCTCTGTGCTTGAAGCAGAAACGAAATTTGCCATAACTTCTACATTTCTTAACCAATTTTGATAATTTTGAATGTTTCGAAAAGCATCAATCATGTACTACAACTTTCATCTACTAAGTTTTCTGTAATTTTGAGGTTATCTATGTTAAAATCGAATTTTTCTACTGCTATCCCGAGAGCAAAACCAATATTTGCTCTGTGCTTGAAGCTGAAACGAAATTTTCCATAACTTTTTCGTTTCTTAACCGATTTTGATAATTTTGAAAGTTCCGGAATGATTCTATCATGTACTACAACTTTCATCTATTAAGTTTTCTGTTATTTTGAGGTTAGCTATGTCAAAACCGAAATTTTCTACTGCTATCCCAAGAGCAAAACCAATATTTGCTCTATGCTTGAAGCTGAAACGAAATTTGCCATAACTCCTTCGTTTCTTAACCGATTTTGACAATTTTGGATGTCCAAAAAGCTTAAATTATGTAATACTAGTTTTATGTTTTGAGTTTTCTGTAATTTTGATGATTGCTTGATCAAAATCGTGCTTGTTTGTTGCTGTCTTGCGAGCAAATCGACAGCAACAACGAACACAGGCCTGTGAATTGTTTTGGCCATAACATTTTCGTTTCATAACCAAATTCAATAATTTTGGATGTTCTGGAAAGCTTAGAAATAGAGATATAAGTTTCATATTTTGAGCTCTTTATAATTTTAAAGTTATCTGGGTCAAAATTGAGACGAATTAAGAGCTAAAAATTTCTATTAGAATTATGGTTATAAATAACCATCTAGATGATATTTTTACTTGCCGATGAGATGAGGTAAGCTGCTTTATGAGGATTTTACGATGTTGAGATATATTATGATGGCTTTTACTTGTCAGTGAGATGAGACAAGTCACGATGCACTAATACCCGTCAATGAGATGGGACGGGTAGGATATTGTATTTACTCGCCGATGAGATGAGGCAGAAAATATATTCATGATGTTTATGGTGTTTTACTAGTGTGGCACCAACTAACAGCTAGTAAACCATTTGGTGCGAACGTATGGTATGGGACGTTCGTTAATGCCTATTGGGTTCATATCCGAGAAGTGGAGACACATTCACGATGTTTACTAGTATTATAGACCACGAGTACTCAATTGGAGTCGTCACGATGTAGTTGCGACTCCGATCATCATGATTTTATTAACTCGGGTCTTTGTGACCGGGAGTCATTATGTTATTTTAAACTATAGTCATCATGATTTTCATGATGTTATGATGCTACTCGACTCTAGTCATCACGATGTTTGTGGTACCAAATATTAGTACTAGTCACGATGTAAGCACGTGCAGTTTTTCATGAAATTTTAGATGTTTTGATTTCACCTTTTTATGAGGAAGTTTATTATAGCCTTGAGTAAGATGAATGCTTACATGTATTGATGGTTTTATGGTGATTTCTAATATGATGTTTTGAACTCTTTGAGTTCTATTATAATGAATTTATAAGGTTTTAGATCGTTTAATGATAATTATTTATATGGTTCAAATCCTTGCCTAATTCACTTATGTAACTATAGAAGATGAACCATGGTTAGATAACCAATTGAATTCCCTTATGAAATCATGATGAACCCATAGATGTCTCACCTTAGAGATGATCTTGATGATACTTTTATCGTTCTGTTGGCAACATCGGAATGATTCCTATTACTGTTATCTTTACTAATGAAGAGTTCTTGCTAGCCTGACTCGTGTATTTATTACTCGGGTCAGACCGAGTTGCAGGTTAGGTATGAATTTAGCTCACTCCTTCTTGGATCGATTAGCTTGCTTCTGTTAGGACCCTTTGTTCGGACTTGGACATTATACCTATTATTTTGTGGGATGGTTGTGTATGTATATTTTGTAGTCCATGCTACTTATGTATGTTGTATTATGTATGATGTATGGAGATGTATGTATACTCTGATCTGGGTTTGCTGTTCTGTGACTATATATGTATATATTTGTATATTGCATTTATTCTGAAACGGTCCTAAACCACCATGGTATCGTATTAGTTAAGGACTAGGTGTGTCGATCATATATGAGGTAATAGAAAAAAAATCGACATACTTAGCTCTTAGCTAATGCATTATCATGAGGGTCGCCCTTAACCAACCCTATTCTCTGCATTACTAGACAGGATTACTTAGTAATTTTCTTTAATAATGTGGGTCTCGGGGTGGGGTGTCACAGTTATACTTCTGTTAATTACAATGGGGTTTCGAGTAAGTTGAAGGGGGGTAAAGTTTTGAAAGCATACAAACATCTAAACTTGTCTCAACTTATGAGGTTTCAATCAAGTCGAAAGGCTTGATACAGTTTTCAACTTAAACAAAGTGTTTTATTCTCAATCCAATTGATGATAGGAAGTAATTTCGAACTTTTAACACCTTCTAAATTAAATCAAAATTGAGCATGAATCCAAAGTCAAATTAGATCCACTTTTATATACATTAAGTTTAGAATCCTTTAAAATAAAAAAAGTTGAAGATAGGTTATGTGTTGACAAGAAAACTTATCAATACCGCATATTGAAGCGTGGAGTACATGTGATACTTTTGAGATCTCCTCTCGAATGAGTGAAGATTGTTAATGCTTTTCAGGCAGGTAAAGTTGATCGAAATACGTCCTTGACACCTTTCAACAAAGTCGAGAGGATGACTTCTCTTCCAGAAAAATCCTTTCAAATTAGTTGGTTATTGACCTTGTCGGAACCACCTTTCGATGCTGACTAGGCGCCCTAGGTTAAAGGCTTAACGACTTTTGGAAAAATTTGATCTGGTAGGGTTTCGACTTAGTCGAAAGGGTGGACTCTGGATAGTTTGCTATTTCAAGCTTAGACTCAAAGAATATATGTATATTGGGGGCTTCGAATTAATCGAAAGGGATCCTTTCTCCCAGATCGACTTTAGAAATACGAGATAGTAGGCAAACAGTATTCTTGAGCAGCTGTGTAATCAGAAATACAACAATTTCCCTTTTTATTGGACTCAATTGTACAATTTGACTAAATCCCCAATTTTATTTAGCAATTAGGGTTTTTCCAGCTTAAGAAAATACAAGTGAGAGGTAAAAGAAACCGGATCCCTAAAACCTGACCCCTAGGGTCTTATTTATAGGTGCGGGTTGGCATCTTTCGACCCTAAGCTTTCGACACGGTATAATTTTGCTGCTTCTGCCGAAGATGGCCTTCTCTCTGCCTTGCCTTAAATCCTTTCGGTATTACTCGGTTTCTTTCGACTTCGTCGAAAGGCATTTGCTTGGTCTCCTTTCGACTTCATCGAAATGTGCGTATATGTGTTTTTCACTTGGATGTTGATGTGCCACGTGAGTTAGCCTGGGCGCTAACTTTCAGTGCTGTCAAAACATGTTCTCCTTAGGTTTCGAATGAGTCAAAACGTCTAAAAGGCTTTGTTGTAAATGGTCCCCTTCGGAAGCTTCTGCCCTGGCCAATTCGAAACCTTATGCTTTTATGGTAGTAGATGTATCATTCTTCCTTCATAGGTGAGAATGACCCTAACCGTTTCGAAAGGCTATATATGCTTTCCAAAGGGCTGATTTGGTTGGACATACTTCCAGCGGAGGTGAGTGAAGGCGGAACCAAGTCGTTTCTAATGGTTTGCCACAAGGTGTAGAAAGTTTGTTATCCATTTCCCTCGAGAGGTGTCCTTTGAGCTCTACAAGAGCTGTTAACATGCTTGCTAATGCCTTCAAAAGGTAGCCTTCGACCTCGTTGAAAGCTTTTTGCTTACTCTGTTGATACGTCCTCTTGACCTCCTCGAAAGGTACTACCGGCTCTTTCATCTCCTTGTTGAAAGATATGTTTAACTAGACCATCTTAGTGCTTTCTGATCTTTATCAAGCCCTTTTTTCATACATTTTCTCTTATGATTATTTTATGGATAACATTATGTAGCCATTAAATGGAACCCCTTTAATATGATTTCTTCGAAAGGTGTCAGAATGCATCGAAACATATTTCTACTTTCGAAGAAGTCCATCTTTTGTCAACTACGTCAACCCCTTCGAAAGGGTTCACTTAATGGTAAATGCTTAACTTCCTTTTGACCCCTTCAAAAGAGGTTGAAAAACTAGAGCAGAGTTAACCGCCTCAACCCCTTCGAAACGGTTGAAAAGTCAAATTACAATAGTGGATTTTAATTTATACGACTTAGCCTTTTCTATGAAGCTATTGGAAAAGTGTTTTCTTCCCAATTAAATTTTTAACCCAATGCTTCTAGAGGCTAACAATTAAGTTGATTTGAGCACGAATTTACATTCGACAACAACAAAAACCCCAAATTCAAGCTCGAAGCATAAAAATGATTGAATTGAGTGTAATAGAGTTCGAGCTTGGGTTCGTACACAACAATAGCAAATAGTCCCCAAATCTAATGAATTTAAATTCCAACTCAAAATTGACACCGTAAAATTGAATGGAATAAGCATATAAATGAACCTAAGGGTAATTTCAAGAGAATGAAAAACTCGAATCATCTTTAAGAAATTAGAATAAAAATACAATTTCGAACTTAAAGAATTTGAAACTGAAATTAAGCGTGATAAATCGGTTTGAAAAATAAAACAATTGATACATACCTTGAATCTGAACTTGTGACTACTGAAAATAGGAATTTGGAAAGAAATTGAAAGCTCTGATTCTTGCTGTGAGTTTTTGATTCCAGGTAAATGAAAAGGGGGAAGAAGGAAGCGTGATTTATAAGAAAAGCCAACTGAAGAACAAATCGTTTGATCAAATTTAAATGAATGGCCAAGATCCATCTGGGAATATCAAAAGGCGAGAAACTTTATGCTAAAATGAAGATGGGTTTCGAAACAGTTGACTTGGAAAGTCAAGAGCATCCCTTCGCTAAGAGGCAAGTGTTACCATCAGTCGTCACTTCAACTTTGTCGAAACCAGGAAGAACATAAAAGAAGGATTCATAAGGAATGATAACATTAACAAATCCTTTCGAAAGAGTCAAAGGGATGCTTCAGTAAAAAGGTAGAAGAGCTAAGTGCTTTCAAAGGGGCCAAAAGGTGATAGAGCCAGCCTTTCACCTCAATGAACCCCTTTCGAAACAGTGGCCTCTACATGCATAAAGACGTTTCAAAAGAGTTGGGGAACACCTATCAAGGGCAAAAGATTACAAGCTTTCACACACACACCAGACATTTCGAAACTGTGGGTTTCGCCTTCATTCACATTCCACGGAAGAATAATTGGCCATAGCTACCCTTTTGAAAGCATAAATTAGCCTTTTGAACTGGTTGAGGCCATTCACAATTATAAAGGAAAGCTTACTTTAGAGGATAGGGTTCCGCATCAATCAACAAGTACGCCTTCGAAAACTACCTTCTGCATTCAAACCATCTATGTCCCAAATCCTTCGAAGCCCCAAAGATTCACATATCGATAGAATCGAAAGCTCATATACATTCCCGCTTGCAACAGCATATCAACAACAAAGTGGAGAGTGCATCCACCCTTTACAATGAAGTCAAAAGCAGTCAGGTTCCATTTGGGAGCGAAGAAGAAGGGTACCTTAACTTAGCAGCTGTGAAAGGTCATCAAAGCACCACTTTTGACTAGGTCAAAAGGACTAATTCGAAATGGTCAACCCGTGCCTATAAATAAGACCCTAAGGGTATTGTTTAGGGGATTCGATTTCATTAACTTCATAGTTGTATTTTCTTGAATTTGTGAACCCTAATTCTAAAATTAGATTGGGGATTTGACTTCGTTGTATCACTTAAGCTACTAGTAATGAAGGAAAAGATAATCAAAGTAACTTTATGGCATTTTCGGATATATTGGTAGATCTAGTACTTCTATACGATTCTGATTAAGATCTGCTTGTATTCAACATGATCGAAAGGCTACCTTTCGAGGAAGTCGAAACCTTTTAATTCAACTAATATCCTTAGATTATAAGGACAAAACTTCGAGTCGCTTCAACCACTTCAAATGGAGGTTCCGATAGGATATTTAACCAAATCAACTAGTTCGAAAGGTAATATAAAAAGGGATTCAGGTGTTTCAACCACGTCGAAAGGTTATATAAAAGGAGTTTCAATTACTACAAACTTCTCGAAAGGTGAACTTAAGGGAGTCAAAAGGTCTTAACTATCTATATCTGTTCGAAAGATGGTTTCGAAGGGTACACCTACACTTTAAACTTTGCTTTAGGGGTGTTGACAAGTTTTCTTGTTAACAAGATGTTTGAAGAACATTTCATGTCTACTGTAGGAAAGACCTGCTTGTATATGAGTTTCTTGCAAGGATATTTGTCAATAGCTGAGTATTAAACCAAATTTAATGAGTTATCGTGATTTGGTCCAAGATTGATTGATACCCCTCTAAAGAAAAATGAGATGTTTATCATTAGGATGAGAGAAGGATTTCATGAGAATGACGGCCCATCTGAAGGGATCTTTTATGGACTTAGTGGATATGGTTCTGCGTTAAGAAGTTCTTGAAGAAGAAGTCTGTGGCAATACCAAACAACAATTCAACAACCCGAACAAGAGGAAGTTTAATAATCAAGGAAAGAAACCGTGGGGAGGAAAGCCAGGAGGAGGGGCCCAAGAAAGCCGTCATAAGGATTATATTTGCAATATCTCTAATCAGAAGCAACATATCACGAGATTCTATAAGAATTTCGGAGCTCAGAAGCGGCAGGCAAGACCTATTTCTCCAATGGTTTAGAAGACACACTACTTTAATTGTCACCAACCAGGACATATGGTGAAGGATTGTCCAGTGATGAAGAAAGGAGAGCAAGTTTATATTATCAAGGATGAACCATCAACCTTAGGAGATGTAAAGGGAAATGGAGTTCGCGAAGGTACTTTATGTGTTAATGGCATTTTAGTACAAGTATTGTTTGATACCGGGGCTTCCCGTAGTTTTATTTCTAAAGAATTACACGATTGCAACTTTCCTCAAGAACTGTAGAAACCCCTATTAGTATGCCTAACCTCATAGATGATGTAACTAATTTGTGTATAATTTTTGAAAATGTGCAAGTTACTTATCTTACCAACCATTTCTTTTGGAATATGTTTGTTATGGATTTTAATGGGTTTGATGGTTTACTTGATATAGACTAGTTATTAAAGTATAGAGTTGTTGGACTGTGTCAAGCGGATAGTAGTGTTGAAAGCCGAATCCGGAAGGGTATTATAAAGGATATTGCATGATGGGCCTAGTTCACTAATGAGTAGTATCTTGTATGCAATTTTTTCATCCCAAGAAGAGTTAGGGTCGATATTAATTGTTAAGGATTTTTCAGATGTTTTTGAAGAAGTTAGTAGTTCAACTCCACATCGAGAGATTGAGTTCTGTATCAACTTAATTCATGGTTGGAAACCTTTGATTCACCTTATTTATAAGATGGCTCCAAGAGAGAACCATAATCGGACAGATGATTTGCTGAGTAAGGGACTAATTAGATCAAGTCGTTCAAGTTTGTTAGCAGTTGTAGTTTTTGTTGCAAAGTCAGATGGATCGTTAAGACTTTGTGTGGATTACTATGAGTTAAACAAACAGACAATTCGGAATAAATATCCTTTACCCCATATAGACGACATGTTTGATCAACTTCATGCTGCTTGAATATTTTCCCAGATGGACCTTGCTATAGGATTTCATCAATTAAGGATAGTAGAGGATATTATACGCTTAACGACATTTAGAGGACCGGATTGTTTCTTTGAGTGGCTGGTTATGCTTTTTGGGCTAAACAATGCTCCCGCTTATTTTGTAGATCTTATGTATTGAGTTTTTAGAGATGTGTTGAATAAATATGTGTTGGTTACCATAAATGATAGTATTATTTACTCTAAGACCAAGGAGGAACACAAACACCATCTGGAAGTGGTGCTGGATATGTTAAGAAAGCACAGTTTAAGAGCTAAATTTTCTAAGTGTCATTTTTGGCAATTGGAAGTAAGATTCCTTGGTCATGTTGTGTCGAGGGATGGTATTTCGGTTCATCCAGAATAGGTAGCAACTGTTCAAGATTGGAAGAAACTGCAGATTCCGATAGAGGTCGGAACTTCTTAGGCTTAGTTGGATATTATAGTAGATTCATCAAGACTTATCCAAGGTCACCTCGCACCTGACAAAGTTGATAAAGAATGATGTTAAGTTTATTTAGACTCTGTAATGTGAAGAAGCATTCATTGAGTTAAAGAAGAGTTAACCACTGCTCAAGTTCTAGATATTCCAGATGAAGGTTAAGGGTTGACTGTGTATACGGGTGCTTATGGCATACGTTTGGGTGTGGTATTGATGTAGCATGGTAGAGTTATTGCTTATGCCAGTAAGCAATTGCAGCCTTATATGCAGAATTATGCAACACATGATTTGGAGTTATTAATTATTGTGTTTCCATTAAAGATGTGGAGGCATTATTTGTTAGGTGAAAAGTTTCATCTCTTCAAGGATCATAAGTCTTTGAAGCATCTTTTCATGTAGAAAGATTTGAATATGAGGTAGTAGCGTTGGTTGTAATTTTTGGCAGCATATGACTTGGATATTTTATATACGCTGGCAAAAGCCAATATGGTAGCAGATGCTCTGAGTAGGATGCAGTTTTTGCTCTTTTGGAAGTTTCTCTGACTCTCCTTGAAAGGATTGCAAGTAAACAAATGGAAGATAGATGTCTAATGGAGATCATCAAGGATATAAGCGAAGGTCGTTGTTCGAGCTTTGAGATTGATCATCCTGGTGTATTACGGATCAATGGAAGGATAGGTGTTCCAAATGTTTATGATCTTAGATAAGAAGTTTTAATGGAATGCCATAATTCCAAGTAAATATCCATCCTAGAGTTTTGAGATGCATCGGAATACAAAGCGAGGAATGAAGAGGGATATTTCCATCCATGTCACCCAATATGTGAATTGCCAACAAATTAAAGGTGATCATCAAAGGATGGCTGGATTACTATAACCACTTGAGATTCCGACTTAGAAGCAAGTATCGATGGATTTTAAAGATGGTTTACCCAGATCAAGGAAGGGTAATAAAGGTGTTTGGGTTATTATGGATCGGCTAACCAGAAGCACCCATTTTATTCCTATAAAACCAACTACGACTATAGCAACTTTGGCAGAGATTTATATAAAGGAGATTGTCTGATTACATGGGTTCTAGTAAGTATTGTAAGTGATTGGGATCCAATCTTTACCAATCAATTTTAGGAAGCATTACAAATAGCTTTGGGAACAAAGCTAAGTTTAGGCATAGCATATCATCCTCAAACGGATGGGCAAACAGAAAGAGTTAACCAAGTCTTAAATGATCTTTTCAGAGCCTGTATTTTGGATTTTGGAGGTTCGTGGGAAGATCATTTTCACTTAATGGAATTCTCATATAATAAAAGTTATCAAACAAGCATTAGTATGGCACCCTATGAAGCTCTTTATATACAGCTATGTAAATCACCATCGTGTTGGGTGGAAACTGGAGATCGGTTAGTGCTTGGACCCGATATGATTCGCAAGGCCACAGAGAAGGTAGTTGTGATTAAAAGGAAGATCAAGGAAGCTCAGGATAGAGAGAAAAGCTATGTCGATCAAAGGCGTAGGGATTTGGAATTTTCAGTCGGGGACTTTGTATTTGTCAAGATTTCGCTAATAAGGGGAGTTTTACGATTTGGAAAGTAGGGAAGTTGGCATCTAGATATATTGGACCTTTTTAGATTCTTGAGAGGATTGAGCCACTTGCCTATCGAGTTGAATTGCTTGAAAGATTGTTGGGAGTTCATAATGTTTTCCATATGTCACATTTGAGGAAGTATGTGCATGATCCATTATTGATTATTGAGCTAGTTACTGAAGAAGTTTTGGAAGTGAAATCAAATTTAACCATGATAAGGAATCTAGTTCGCATTGTTGATCGAGGTGTGAAATAATTGTGTAATAAGGTCGTGAGATTGGTTAAAGTTTAGTGGAGTGAAGATTCAAAAGACCACACTTACGAGACTGAAGTTAGCATGAGGGAGGCTTATCCCGAGTTGATAATAGAATAGCAGTTTGCTTATTGTATGGATAGTGTACTCACCGTTTGTGGTGTAGTTGCTTAGTATGTATATTTTTATGTGTTTCATCATATAAATTATATATATATATATTGAGTTATCTTCTTGTATGTTAATTTTGGGACGAAATTCTTTTAAAGGGCGGAGAATGTAACAACCCATAATTTAATCACTTTAAATATGAATGTTTCATATTTTATAAAATAATTAATTGATGGATTTTCTCAAATAGGCCTATTTTAAGTAATAACTAATGATGGTAAGGTTGTTTTAAAATTTGATTTACGAAAATAGTTGTTCGGAGAATATCGAAAATGTCATCAAAAATCATTTTGTGGATTTTTGACTTTTCATCATGTAAAAGTTGTCGGAAAAAATTGTATACACTAGAGTATGTATGTACACATTTATATAAATAACATATGCTTTGGTTAAGACAGTGATTAGAGTTAAATAGGTTTAATTTTGTACTTAAGTTATTAAAAAGGAATTTGACTTTTCTTTTATATTTTAAAATGAAAATGGGACAAAAGATAATACACCAAGTACACCTTAAAAAGATGTGATGGAAGGGTAAAATAGGAGGGTTGTGTGTGCAAGATGGAAGGTAGAGAGTGATGAGTCATCACATTGTGGAATGTAATGGCCAAGGGTAGTTTGGTAATTTCCTATATTTCATTTTATATAAAAGTAACTTTACTTTTTCATTTCCTCTTTTACTTCACTTTTCTTCATTTTTATAATTCTTACTTCTTCTTTTCCATGCTTTACTCTACTTCATCTATGGCTTCTCAAAAGTTTTCAAAGTAAAAATCTCTTCTTTTTCCATTTTAAATCCTTAAACCTAGTTAAAAACACTTCCATACTTCTTTACTCCTCGCCTTCAAAAAAAAGTTTAAAAATCCAATTTTAAATCATGTTTGTTCCCTCCTTAAGCCATGGTCGAGCCCTCCACCACCTAGGTCAAGCCTATTTAGTCTCCTTAGGGTCCTAAAAATGAAGTTTTAAAAAAAGATAAGCTAGGTTCGTGTGTCGGTGCAAAAGTTGTGATAGTTTTGATTTGAATTTTTGTTGATTAACATGAGTAAAGCTCATTTAAAAACCAAGATTTAAACTCTATTATTTGTAATAATAATTGTTAGTTTCCTATGTTTATAAGTATTTGAAAGTGGTGTTGTTTGGTTTGGTTCCCGCTTGAAGCGAATAGCATATGTGATTCTTTGTAGATGACTTGAAATAAAGCCGAAGTGCTTATGTAATAATTTTCTAGTGATAATTTTTACTTGTCTTATGGATGTTATTTACATTCGTATATATATGTGCTGATGTACATAAATGGTTTTATGTTGATTGGAAAGTCAACACACTTGAATTGGTTTATATTTCAACGTCGAGATCCCGTGTTCGTTTAAAACTAGTTTACTTCCTTGTTTTCTATAAATATTTCTAAAAACTTTTCTAAACTTTACCCTTTGTTTTCAAACCTTTTTACAAAGTTATTGAAGTCATTTAAATATAGTAGGAAAGGATTTAAAAGCTATTTTGATTTACAAAACAAGTTCAAAAGTTATGATCGGTATAGCTTAGTCGCTATGGATGTAGTTTGTAAATCGATAATTTTTTGTGTAAAATAAAAAGAGTTTCTACTTTAGATATTTTTGAAGTATTTTAAAATATATTATAAGTATTAAAAAAGAAGTTTGAATATTTTTAAAATATTTCCAAAATTTTATTTAATTATTTGAATAAAAGGGTTAAATTTTAAATCACTTTGTTTCTAAAAGACAGGTTTTGTTTAAAAGCAACTATCTTTTAAAGGATGTTTAAAGTATAAGGGGTTTCTTTGTCTATGCCATTAAGTAGCCAAAAGAATATGATAAATAGTGCTAATATATTAAAAAGTTTGTGGAAAGTAATTCACCTTGTATTTAGCACTAAAAGCCGATGAGTAGACTTTCCTTTATCTGTTAAATCTGGAACCAGAGTTTCTGGACGAGGGATAGAGAAGTCAAAATGTAGGACACATGATAAGTATAAGAGAGTTAATTTTAATAAATTTTCATGATTAATTAATTATATGGAAGATACTTCATTGTATACTTAACAACAAATTCCAAGACATGGGAACTCGTCTCTATCCTAAGAAGTAAGATTTTACATTGAGGCAAGGATGGTTTTCTAACTTACCCGACTTCACTGTTAGTGAAGGGATGGTACTTTTTGAAATCAAAAAGTTGTAATAAATATAGGATGTCCTATTTTTCATATGCAAACTATACTTGCACTAGATAGTGGTTTGTCCACTGTCGATAACTTGACCAGTTTCGAAATTATTGATTGTTGGTTCGAAGAGACCTGGATCAGATAAACATGAGTTAAATGAAAACCACTTCGAACCACTATAAACATTTGAGTTAGGACATCTTGAAGATGATGGAATCAAAGACAGAATTCTTTGAAGTGCAATGGCTACTTGCTACTAATCTTGAGGGTGTAGTAGAAGTAGTGCCTTCAGTTTGTTCGTATCTTGAACAACTTATATGAATGAATGCTGGTATTGCATTGTTGCTTGGAGGGAAACATTACCATTCCATATGGGGTTGGTATATAAAAGGTAAATCATTGCCTCGAGCCTCACGCCTAGGAATGACTAAAATAGGGGATATGCTTCAAGGCTATATGGTTCTCTACCATTAAGGTTTGATCATCTATGATTTAGATCGATATTATTCCTTTTAATGTATGCTCTAGGCCAAGTACGGTTGTTGATCACAACCGAGGGATGATCATACTTGGTGCTATCCAGAAAAGGGTAGGTCGGTCTTGACTCACAAGGGTTAAAAGGTTTTTGAACCTGGTACATTTTTCTAAAGGTGTACTGTGGCAGGCGGTACCCTAGTAGTTTTGTCATTGTATGTAATCCATTTTCCAATACGTGCCTTTATGGACTTAGTTGTGCACCTATTATGTTGGAATGTAATTAATGTAACTATTTCGGCTATGATTAAATATTTATTTTAAACCCTAGATAATATTGTAATATCACAGAAATTATTATAGAAGGTTTTGGTTATCGTAAGGAAAAACCCGTCCGTGTTTATGTACGTCGTGGTCTTATGATATACATTTGTTTTTTAAAAGGTTTTATAAATATAATAATTCATTTATTTTGAGTTTACTCACCATCATACCAAAGTATGACCCAGAGTTTTCTTTCTTTTCCTTAAACTCTTAGGTACTTAAATTTTTATGAGTAGCCAAGTAGTCCAGGTACTTATGGATGCAATTTAGAGAAGCGTGAAGCAGAAGGCTTCGACGTTATCTTGTTATCAATTTTATTTCCATTGTGTGTACATTTTATGTATCAACATTGTAGGAGCGGGCAGTTATAACTGTCCCTAGCTGATGATAGTTATGTTGTAGCTCTGATGTTTCATTTTGGAAGTGACCGTATATACTATCTTATGTTCTATTATATATGATGATTTTCATACGTTGTGAGATTCCGTGTTTTTCTTTTTCCTTGTCTATTCTTTTCTTTTTACCTATTAGTCTATCTTTCAGACACCTAGATGATCGACACACGAATATGGTAGATGTATTAAGTGTCGTCTTTAGGAGTAAGAAAGGCAGATCGTTACACGTGCTATCAAAGCTTAGGTTGAGTGAACATCTATGCCTTGGTTGGGGTCAACTCATTATAGATAGGGTTAGCAATACCTTAGAATGAGTTTAGTCTATGAGAGCGCGTATCTGTAATTTTTACATACATACATACGAGTTATTTTAGTCAGCTATGATATGTTTGATTTAGTACCATTTTCCTTAAGTTAATCTTGTCTAAGTATTTTAAAGTTTTCATACTATATCTAGGTAGTAAGAATGAGTATTAGAGCAAGATGGGGTAGAGGATCTGGCAGCACCATGACCACCAATGGTCGAACTTCGAATGTTAGAAGAATTGGAGCAGTTGAGGAGGCAGCTCGATGCAGCCCAGTGTGAACTTTGCAGCTTTATGCACAGACTATACTAATCTGGAAGGAAAGCCATTCAAGGGCACGTAATCCATGCTGTAAATGATATTTTACATGTTTCTATATGTTTTAAGCGATAGATGCAGCAATTAGATATTAGTGACAGCTGAGATCACTTGTGAGGTAGTATTGGTTGCATAGTCAATATTGCAGTCAATTGGTAATAGTAAATCACTATAATAAATTGTTAGGTAGCATCATTACATTTTATAGTATTTGAGAATTTGTGAATATAAATATATCTATTTGATGACTTTTTAATATAATTATAAATGTTTAGATGTTATAGAGTTTTGGGATTTTGAGATGAAGAATAAATATATTTTATGTGTTGTGCATTGGAAAGAGTTATGTGGTATTTTTGGAATAATGGAATGAGATTTGAATACATAAATATTAAATATATTGTAAAAGTAATATGATGTTTTGAAAATTTTAAAATTTATGAAATTAAAAAAAGTCAACTGGTTGAAGTTATTTTAGTAAGAGTTATGGCTTGCTTTCGACATATAATATTTTGTAAATGTGCTTAAATTTTTCCATGGTATATACAAATAGTTTTAACAGGAAATTAAAATTTTGAATATTTTTAGTGTGTGGATATTTTATTTAAAATGATATGTATTCTGTAAATATATAAAAAGAATTTGTTTAGCCATGTTTTCAAAATTATAAATAAGGATATTTGAAAATGAATAGATTTTATAAATCGATATTAGTAAGCCCGAAAAGTATTGAGTAACAAAGATGTATTAATAAAATTATTTTAAAAATAATGGATCGTTGAGTTTTAATCTAATGAATTATTTAAAATGTAAATATTATAGAAGTATATATAAAAGGGGCATTTCACTAGAAGGACAAACTTTGCAGTCCAATTAGTTTCTAGGACACACATCCACAGAAATTAATTTCAAGGCCAAAGTCATCAGAATAATTACTTTTAAGGACAAAGTCAGCCGTCCAATTACTTTCAAGGACATAATTTCATAGGTTTTTAGGCCTTAGAAACTAATTATTTTGTATTTTGTCCTTAAAAGTAATTATTTCAGTTGTGTGTCCTAGAAACTAATTGCACTTGCTAAAGAGGCCCTTGTGGCTAATTTCCACTATATAAAAGTTATATGATAAGAAACTTTGGAAAATAGTATTTGAAAAGAATTTTATTTAAAATAAGATGTTTTGAAATTAAGAGATATATTGAAAGGAATTATATATTATATAGTAAAAATTTTGTTAATTTTTTTTTGAATTTGTTGAAATATTTCAAAGTTTATATAGAAAGGATTTAAATTTTGAATAGTGTTTGAATTATGTAAGAAAGGAGAATCTTGAATATAAAAAAATTAGAATATGTATTTATTAAAATGAAATTTTATTTATTTATAAATAAATTGGTAATAATATGGTTAAATTTGGAATTCTTAACTAGTTATAGATTTTCCATACTGTGAAATTGCGAGGACGCAATTTTCTTAAGGGAATGTCTATAACAACTCAGATTTTAAATAATAATTAATTAAAGTTAATAATAATAATTTAATTAAATAAAATGGAATTTGGAGATTTATTAAACAATTTGGTTTAGAAATTATTTAATAAAAGGAATTAGATTGTGAAAGCATGATATTTAAATTTAAATTAATTGAAGTCTAGGAATAATATTTTATAAAAGTAATATAATTAATCTTTAATAATAGTTGTAATAGCTTTGATGTCACACTTTTTTAGTATCAACATGAACTACCAAAAACGTCCCTCAAAATATTATCAAATCTTAATCATTTAAAAATAAAATCTAATATCAAACTTCTTTTACAAATTCAAACGCCCCTAATAGTAGAATCTAACAATTAAACATGCTTTACTAATTCAAAACGCTTTAAAAAATAGGATCTAAAATTAAAATTCCTTTACAAATTTAAAATTTTTCTTTAGAAATATAAAATTTTTAATATCACTTGAAAATAAAAAATCTTTTTTTTAACTGATCAAACATATATAATTTGTAAGGAAAACAATTCACGCATAAAGTGCGTGCTGTAACACTCGTGTATAATATTGGTTTGGGAAAGAATGGTTTTGAATAGAAATTTGTATTCGTTTAAATTAAATTTAAAATTCTTTTATAATTAAAAGAAAAATAAATATTAATTTGACTAAGCCAAAATTTGTAAGCCCAAGCATAGAACCCAAGCCCAAATCCATATTTCTCTATTTCATAATTTTATCCTCTTCACTAAACGTTCATGCATATCTCCTCCATCTTTGTTTCCTTCTTCCTAAAAAACAGTTAAACCCCATATCACCTAGAAAATCAAGAATAAATCAAATAAATTATAGTAAATTCCTAAGTTTAAATATGTTCATCTCGATATTGATATGATCTTACACGATGAAGGAATTCGGGTTTCATTAATACTTTATGTTCCTATAGTGTGCAAACAAAAAGGAAGAGGAAGGAGCATGCTTACAAATGAGTGTTTTCACTCACGAAATATATGCCTTGTCCTATAACTCTATATATATATTTGGATGGTATACGATGTGCTTGATAAGTATGATCAAATAGGCAAGTTATAAGTGATGTATATGCTAGAATTTGATCAAAGAAGGAGAAATTGGCTCCAAAAAATACAATATCGGTTGGTTAACCGGTTGACCGCTACCGGTCGACCAGTGGATCAACCGGTGGCCTAACCAGCTTTTAAATATATATAAATATACATTAAAAATAAAAAAAATATACAATTAAACTATAATGAAAGTAAATATACAAAATGTATTTGTGAAGTTTATATGAGAAATTTATAAATGTAATATTTATTATTTTAAAGAAGCTAATTAATTAAAGAATAAATTAGATATTTGATTTTTAAAAATTATATAAAAGTTGAATATAAATTCCAAAAAATGAGAAATATAATTTAGGAAACTTTTAAGTTTTTTTTAAAAAATTTATGATTAATAACTTTAAATAGAGTTATGTTTTACATTTATATATATTTAATAATTAAAAGTCTACTAAGAAATTCAATTTAATTCTAAAAAAATTATATTCGATTATGATGTTTTCGTTTATGTTAATATGAGTTAGATATTGTGAATGATTCAATATTACATAGCTTATATAATTTATATATATGCGAGATTATGAAGTAATATTTTATTTTAAATTTGGATATTATATAAATTATTTATAAATCGCATTTAATTATAGGAAAATTATAAAATGAGTGTTATGAGTAATACTTGGTTTTATAAATTATCTCTAAAGATGTAAAATATAGAAATGATAATTTTGGAAGTAATTTATAAACATAAAGCTTTATTTGATTTATAAAGAATTGGTTGTTTTATTTATGCAAGTTTTATTTATGCAAGTTTTATTTCATGCCACCACTTCCTTTCCTGCCTTTGGTCGGAAGTTTCTTCTTCCCCTTATCATCCCCATGGAGAGTCGTATCGCTGCCAGAGATATTGATTATATGCTCCACACCCATGTCTCCTTCTTGTTCTTTGGCCTCCTCGGAAGACTCCCTCGTGGTCTTGCGCTTGCGAGACTTGCGAGAGCTCCTAGAAGACTTTCTCTCCTTTGCCTTCTCCTTCTTAACTACCACCATCTCCTGCTCAGTTTTACCCAGCTGGCTAGCTTTGTCTATCTGCTCCCGGGTGTCAACTGCTAAATCTACTTCTAGAGATACAGAGGGGTCATCCAGGACATACAAAACAACAATCTTTTCATATTCTAACCCCGGTTGCGAGCCAGACATGGGCGTTGTGATCAAAGCAGCTACATAAACAAGCATTGAAGTAGTCGAGATAGCAGCAGGCCCTAGGACTGGAGAAATTGGCCGTTCACAAGCAAAGAAGAAGGACCTATAAGATAAAAAAAAGCATTCAGTTCATCTTGTTCTTGCAGCATGAGCTAGAAGTCCTCAAACTCGGGAGAAACAAGAAAGTTACCTGCATCAAAAGTGTGACCGTGAATATTAACCTCATACTCCCCATTGTTTCCTTATTTAGATGGTTGCACAATCATGGCCGAAGTTTCAGGACCACCCAAGGCTTCGGAGAAAGCTGCTGAATGGGCAGACAACAAAACAGCACTTGCCGAAGCCGGAATGATACCTCTCTGACCATGAGGCTACTTGGATGATTCGCCAGGCCTACAACTGAAGGACTCTGATAGTGCTTTAGCAGCTATAGCAGCGGCAGCATCGGTGGCTTCTCGCTCCCTTTTAGCCCGGTGAATCTCTCGGCCCTCTACCAAAGCTTTTTCTGATTCTTCATTCAGATAGGCATCCTCCAGCTCTTGTTCAGCTTACACATCCTCGTCTTCTCGAAAACGGGCCAGGATTTCTTTCGAAACCATAGAAAGAGTACGCGGGAATTTGGGGCCCTGATAACATAGACTGCCCAGATGCAATAGGAAGTTAACGTAGAAGTTCAAGATGGTGTCATCCATAGGCACATGTACGATTCTCGTGTAATCCGCAATTGTTTTCTTATGAGTTTCGACAGTTTCATCATGAACAACAATGATTCCCTTTTAAGCCTTGATGATCTCATCTCGTATATCAAGCTCCTTTTTCAGCTTGACTTCATCAGCATAGGCTTTCTTGATTTCATCTCTGAAAAAAATTTCTATTTTTGCGTGAGCCTCTTTCAATTCCTTTAGCAAATTAACCTTTACTCATACTATTCCGAATGGCAGCATCTCTCTCTTTTGTCAATTAATTAATTCTGGCATCACATTCCATCAACATCCTTTCGTAATCTTCCTTTTTCGATTTAAAAGAAAGAATCTCTTGATAGATGTTGCAGTTTGTGTCCACTCGCTAATTACATAACTTTTCTCATCCTTCAGCTTGATCCAAGTCGCTCTGAATGGCCTAGAGATAGGGTATGTAAGAACCCTTACAAATCGACCGCAGGTCATGATCAAATTTAACTATCTTTAGGAACCATCAGGGGAGCACAGCTTCAAGTTTAGGTGGACTTGACGGGAGAATATAAGCAGGCCTCCTATGAGGGCATAAAAAACCAGAATCAGGCACAACATGAGTTGATAGAGTCTGGGTTGATGGAGCGACCTGAATACTGTAAGACGGAACCTCAATTCCGTTATAAAATGGAGCCGAGAAAGATGTATGGTGCTCAAAAGGATGAGGATCATGATATACTTTGGATTTATTGGATGGCTCTTCCCAATCATCGAGAGTCTTCCTCTTCTCATAGCCACCCGTATAAACTCTGCCTCGGTCCTTGTCATCCCAACAACGAGCTTCAACTTCTCAATCTTTTCTCCTCCTACATTGTTTCTCAATTTCTCAGGGTTGGTGGCGGTTTGAAGTTCGTTTCGACCACATTATGCATCTGTAAATTGTTCAAGATCTTCATAAATTCCACAACCCCTCATAGTATATAATATTAAGAAAATGAAGTAACCTTAGCAGCAAAAATGGGCTCAAATAGCACATATACGAGTGTACATGACCCTAATGAAGTATGTAACGTGACGTAGGCACCCTAAAGGACTTCACAAATCAGGTAGGGAAGCGGCTACATTGGGAGTCAAGCTAATTCTGGAAACAGCATGACCGGAGTGAGGAGACAATCTCTCGGACTCAAAATCATCTCCCTTGAGTTCTATAATGTCCACATAAACGTTGCTCAAGTCTCCAAAGTCGATATCGATTTCCTTAGGTGGAGAACCATGAATTCATCCAGTTGTTGGGGGAGCATCATTAGCAATAACCTCTTGGGGAGGTGAATCCGAGAGAATAGGACTCGTTCCCGAAGTTTGATCAAATGATTCGAGACCTCCTTCGTTAGAACGTGCATCAAATTCCTCATCGCTAGAGGAGGGGTCATCATCACTTCCACTCTTAATTTCACCTTCCTATTTTTCTATAATCAACACAACCTTTCCTTCTTGTTGGTTGAACTCCTCTTCCCTTTCCTTTGGGATCGGGGGCATCCTGGTCGGACTAATAGTTTCGGTCGTAACGTTTTTTCCTTCACAAATTTCCTCAGTTGATCCTCCGGATGGACCATCTCCACCTAGTAGACCGCCCTCTTTGGAATCATGCGATGAAGAAGTGGAGCATGTTTGGATCCTAGAAAGGTAGGAGACGGTCTCCCAGGATGCAAAAATCCATACCAATGCAAATTCTCATCCGTTAGCAAAAATCTGATCGATCTCTCTCTAGTATCTATGGCCTTCAGAGTATGGAAGGTGGGATCAAGTGATGGATCTTTATTTGGCCTCAGAAAAACCTCAAGAACCATTCGGTCTATTAAAACTCAGCACCATCATAATTAACCTCAACGAGTGAAGAGAAAACTTACACCCTATCGTCCAAAGACGATTAAATCCTTCAGGACATCTAACAAAGAAATATTGGATCTTGAACCGAGACGAGTTGCTTTGGAGTTGCAACATCATTTTAAGATTTATCCGAGCCTCAATAATCATAAGAGATGGATATTCATCTCTCTTCTTGAATGAAAGGAAATATCTCAATTTATCGAAGCTTCGAGCATGATTAAATGTCCGCATAAACAAAACGTGAAGATAAGTCAAAACTGCATATCCATTGGGATGGATCTGAAATGGCGCTATCCCCAAATTCAGGAGAGTGTCTCTCAAGAAATGGTTGGATGGGGGCACTGCACCATTCAAGCACATGTACGATGGCCGATGGCGTACCCCGAAGGTGGCATGTTTTCAAACTTATTTTTCGGTGGAAGGCGCACATAATCACCGGAATACCATGATGTAAACAAATATTGTGCAGAACTTTAACATAAATGATGGTAGAAGCTCTATCTGGAGGATTAAGTAAAACTCTAAAGGTTGGAAGGGTCCGATCGATGACCGGACCAATCGGCACCAATTGACCATATTGAGCCTGTGCTGCCAAAGAAGTAAGCGCTGCTAGAACCGTTTGCGGTGGCATAACTGATGTCGATTCTGCTTCCGAGAGTACCGGGCTTCCTCCGTTGGATTTACATCGAGATGAAGGACGCTTCATTATGTATAACAGAACTTGTATCCAACGTGGACAGTTAACTCTATTTTTAACTAGAAATCCATGTATGTTTTACGACTGAATTCCAAAAAGACGTTGACCTGTGCTAGCTCGTCGGATTCCAAGCGTTGATTGAGGAAAGTGCAGTTTGTTATATGTGTGAGATAGGCTCGGCTTCTGAACACTATGAATGCTCTATCCTATGTAGATAGCTCACTCGCATCAGAAAAAGAAAAAGGCTTTTTAGTCATTCATCGAAGTTATTCCTTCCACACTTACCCGTTATCGACTGATGACCGATCGACGATCGATAGTGGATTCGTTGTCCAACGCGACACGGAAAGCTCTTTCTATTCTTAGGTACACCAAGCATGCAATAGTAAAATTAATTCGGGATGATCAAGTTCATAGTAAACTGCCTCATCGCAACTATCAAGGCCACATGCAAGTCGATTTTGATTTATTAGACGAGGATAGCAGAATGCGTTAGTTGCAAGACTCGACTACACTATCTATTTCCAATAAATTGCAATCAACCCGCTTCGTTCACCATCTTCATTGGTCTTCCCAAATTCACTGGCCATCACCACTAATACAATAACCCGTCATCACCAACCTTAGATCAAAAGCAAATGGGTTCAATTTCGGGTTCATAGCGATCTACAGGGTCGGCAGCAATCCAAAAAGCGATGGTTCTGGTGCTAAGGTTTAGCTCGGGGTGATGGCGAGGGGAAGCTGAGGTACCTGAAGCCGTAGCTGCTACAGAAAAGATAGATGCTCTCTTAGCGCTCCAATCACTAACCACTCCCAGAACGATGCCTAAAGCCGTGGCTGCTATGGAACAAGAGCTTTCTTCTATTTTTGGCTCAAGTAGAAGAAACAGAAAATAGAAGCAAAAGGAAGTAATGGGTGGAGCTCAAGGCATCACGATAGTGGAAATGCTAATACTCCGCCCACTGTAAAAGCGCTTGTTGTAAACTTGAACTTTGGAATGAAAACTCAACGGGAGGACATACTATTAGCTGTTACCGACTATGACGAAGGCAAGCTACTTAAAGAAGGTGATTTGAACTCAAATTATCAAACTCCACCTGTAAGACCAAACTCCTACCAACGGACCTCTACAGGAGTGACTCACCAAAAGACTGGAGAGCCTAGGCTTCAGCCAGCCAACCAAGACCGTTTGCAAAGTCAAACACTTATGGTAGCTACTAACAGCCGACCTACAGATGAACGGACAAGTGAGGCAAACATTGCGGACATGGTCAGAAGCTTGATGGAAGAAAGCAAGGGTGGAAAGGATGATGTGTAACATCCCGTATCTGGAGGCCAAAAGCTAAGCACTATGGATGCTGCAGTCATCCACAGTATTAACTTCTGGTGATGAAATACGGTAATGTTAATAGTATCTATAATATTAGAAACATCTGAATATGAACAAAAATCACAGATTTTCAAAAACACTAATTTCAATGATTACATTTCATATCCATGATACAAAAATCCCCAAACGTATTCCCAGGCAACGATCAAATATAATTTACAACAATACACCAAGAGCAACATATGAAGATGCCCCTTAGATGATCAAAGCAATATAGACATAACTGTCCTAATACATAGCGGAAACACTTAAAGACAAAATTCTAAATTTAGCTATCCATCAGCCACATGCTCGACTTCGGAAGCTCATTCGCCAAGATCTGCTATAACCTGAAAATCTAAACCCTCAGCCTACTCAAATAAATTTTGAGCACCCGAGAATTTAAGGGGAAACAAAAACATCGAGTCAGACATAAAGCCTAGTATGAATAATTTCTGTTATATCTCCATTTAATGATATTTAGTGAGACCACACCGCTTAGCAGAACGGGTTTCCCCTCACTAATATATCTTTTCAAAACATATATTTTGTGAATCCTTCCTTGCAACCAACTGGATAATTAACTGATTATAATAATAATATAGCAAAATCCATTATGCTAAAACATGAAATAAATGGACTAACTATACGAAATCTGAGCTAACTGCTCTCCACTTGACTAACTGTCCTAAATCTGATTATACCAAAATAGTAATATCCTTTATGCTAAATAATGGAATATCTGTCCATAAAACTGGTAAAAAGAGTGGACTAACTATACTTAAGAAGTAGCAAGGTCTGTTATGCTAACAAATGAACTAACTGTTCATATCTGGGCTAACTACCCTTAACTGTACTAACTATCCTCTAGGCTAACTACCCTCAAAATGGACTGACTGTCCGAATTTAAATGAGCTAACTGGCCGATTTTTTTCTTAGGGTTGACTACCCTTTAAATTTTCCTTAAAAACCTTTTCAAAATGATTTATTATGTCAAATCATATATATGCAAGGAAAATATATCTTTTAGCTTTACTCTAAGTTATTTTACCATGTTATATATATTTTACTCAAAATAATGTTGATGATGTTCAATAAGGATTATCTATCCTTTTAAATAACTAGAAGTACTTTATAACTTAAAACGCTTAGGCTATCTACCTAGTCATTATATTCGAAACCTTTGTTTAAAACCTTTAAATAACCCCTTCGAAATCATTGAAGGTAACCCCTTCGGAACCATTGAAAGACCTTTCAAAAACATTGAAGGTAACCCCTTCGTTGAAAGACCTTTCGAGAACATTGAAGGTAACCCCTTCGAAACCAATGAAATCCTTTCCTCAAAAAACCTTAAAATATATGACAACCGCCTTTAAAACCATTTAAATCTTGCCTTCCGAAAACATTGGAAAACCTTACATTACGGCCTTGTCAAAAGCTTTCTTTTCGACTTTGTCGAAAGCTTGGGGAATCACCCCTTTTTGAAACCATTGATAAAGCCTTTTAAAAGCATCAAACTAAACTCTTTCGAAAGCACTTTGGGCTCACTTTAAAACAAGTAGAAACCTTTCGAAACCATTTGTTAGCACCAAAATTGGTCACTAACACCCTTTAATAGAATTTCGTAGAGAGATTAATGAAGAAAGTAAATTAAAGTAGAGATGTAACACAGTTGAATGCAAAAGAACAACAAAAAACTAGAACACCAGATTTATAGTGGTTCGGCGTAACTGCCTACATCCACTTTGAATAGAATCTTTATTACGTTTTCAATCACTTGAATACAGATACAATCTGTAAACAAACCACTTGAATACAAGTTTGAATCAAAAAGAGGAGAGTATAAAAAATGGCAGAGTTTCCCTGGAGTTCTCCCAAAAGAAGGTCCTTTCAACTGTACCTTTGCCTCTGTATTTATAGACGAAGATAGGCTGGACTCCCTTCATAGGCCCAGGAACAAGGTACTTCGGGCCATAGCAGGGGACTTTTGTGTACTGAGCCAGGCGTATCGAACGGTGGTCGTCGAACGATGATGGCTGAACGATGGCATGCCAAACGATGGCATGCCGAACGATGGTGGCCGAACGATGGTGGCCGAATGTTGGTGGTCGAACGGTGGTGGCCGAACGAAGGTATGTCGAACGGTGGTGGCTGAATGGTGGTGGCCGAACGGTGGTGGCCGAACGATGGTATGCCGAACGATGGTGGCTGAACGTTGGTGGCCGAACGATGGTGGTCGAACGAACCTGGCCGAGCGACCTCTCCTTGGATGCCTAGATTGATCCATCTCGTTTTCCTATTCTTGACCGAGCGGTATCTGCCGACCCTCCTTTGACCGAGCCATACATACCGATCCATACCTACTGATCCGCACATTCATGCCGAACCATATCGATTGCATCAAACCCTTATATCCCCAGTCTCCTCTTGGCCAGAATCTTGTCTAGTGCTAACTATAACTTCTGCAACTGTCGCTTTGTAGCTGGGCCAAGTAGTCGGGTAACACGATTCGAAGTTGTTTACTTTGAAACCATTTAAACATTTCAATTTAAAACATTTGGATTACGTCTTCAAGTAGAGCAAAAGGATCAGAAAAACATTGGAGTTAAAAGCATCTACTTCGAAACCCTTTGCAAGTAACTCTTCCAAAACCATTTCATAAACAATGAAGTGATGGTGTCGAAACCATCCCTTCGAAAGCAATGGAGAGGCGGCAAATTTAGAAAACAAAAGGTTCCCTTCGAAAGCACCTTGATCGAAAGGTAGGAAGCGGCAGCTATGGTTTCGACCTTGTCGAAAGCGTTCCTTTCGACCTTGCCGAAAGCACTCAATTTTAAAACAAGAAAGCAACCCAATCGTAACCTTTTCTTTTAAACCATTTAACTTTGTCGAAAGCAACCTTTCGAAAGAACTTAGTCGAAAGATAGCAGGCGTATTTTTCTTAAAGCCAAAACAAAGCTTCATCTCTTTCGAAGCCCCTTGATTTCGACCCTATACCTTTCGACCTTTTCCAATTCACTACGTACCAATTACCTGATACCATGTGCATTGGTTTTGACCTTGTCGAAAACTAAGCTTTCGACCTTATCGAAAGGTGAGGAACAAAGGTGGAACCTAGTTGCCGAAGGAGTCGAAAAAGTAAAAAGCCTATTTATTTGTACCTTAAAGTTGTCCTTTTGTACCTAACCTGCCTTATTTGTCTAAATCAGATTGGTTGCCAGATTTTTATATTCAAAAGTGGTAACCTCTTTCCATTTTTGGAAATTTAAACAATTTAGGAAAAGCCCCTTCTCCTTTATAATTATATAAAACATTTAAGTCCCATACCTTAAATAATTTTATATAACTATTAAAACATCTTGGAAAAATCTAGAAAATTTCCAGAAAGTCGTTTTATATATGTTTTCCAACATATAAAATTTTCGAACCCAAATAATAAATTATTCCGTAAATAATTTTATAATCCAAAATACCATTCTCTTCCTTAGTAAATTCATAATAAATCTACGAAAATTCAGAAAAATCTGAAAATTGAAACACATCTTGAAACTATCATTTTAGATCTTCATAAAAATTTGTAAGGTAATTGGATGTCATTTAATAAGGTTTTCATCTTAAAACATGTCATAAAATCTATATGAACATTCATAAATCATCAACATGCATATATAATCATTCTATCATTCGAAAACATGGCACATTATTGCAAAAATATTTGGATTTATCCTTAAAACCAAAATCATAAAAATTTGAGATGTAAACATTATTCACCTTTGCTTTAGAGATTAAAGGAGCTTGAGATTTGAATGTATTTGATTTTAATTTGCTTTTTCTTTAACTTTTCTTAATTTCTTCTTCCCCTTTCCTTGTTAATAGTGGCCGGCTTTGCTTGTAAAAAAATTTTTGAAATGAAACGAACGTGTACATAATACATGGCCTAGGTTTGGAGATATAGGAATGGCCTCTCCCATATCACCCCTCCTCTATTTCGTTTTAAAATCCTTCTTTTATTATTTTTTTTAAAAAGGCATGGCTACCTTAATTGAAACCAAATCTCAATCCCCTAATCAACACATTATTTTATTTTACTAACTAAATCTCCTAAATAATGTTACCAAAAATCTGGGGTGTTACAGACTCGCCTCCTGAAATAATTTTGTCCTCAAAATTACGATAAGGCACATAATAAATCAAACAAGAAGGTAAAACATACCATCAAACAAATCAGCAAAAGTATCTCTAATCCTACTCTCCACCTCCCAAGTACAGTCCCTGTCATCGACACTACACTCACTACAAGAAAAACCATTTATAGTTGCAAAATTCGGTGGCGTTTTATCGTAAATGCAAAAAAAAATAGATTACCAAATAATATAAACGTGGCAAAAAATAATTCACGTTTCCCGCTTCTAAAAAAAAGAGTCCGCGCGAACTAAATAAACATAACCTATCATTTTACTCTCGTACTTAACAAAATTCTCGTCCCTAATTTGCTTTCTTCTTCAGAAAAAAAATTTCCCCTTTTAATCGTGTTAAATTTTCATCGCACTCAAGTATCATCGTCAACTCCGTCGTTTCCCCCTTACTCAACATCGAGTCGCGGCAGCCAGCAGATCTAGGTATATTTAGATATGAATCTTTTAAATCGATTAGGTATATTTAGGTATGAATCTTTTAAATCGACTTTGTGATTCTATTTGGATTTTATATGAATTTGAATGCATCTTATTTTCGTATTTTTTCCTAAACTATTACTGAAATGGTTGATTTAACCCTAATTGCAATGATCTGTTGGGATATCTGCTTTGATTTCTTTGAGTATATGAATGTTTTGTTGAAGTGGTTCAGTGAATCAATGGTTGCTTGCTGAGAGGAGGTTGAGGTTGCGTGTTTCGGGAATTTGGTGGGTTCAAGTAGCATTGATGGAGGTCGCGGGTTTGTTTGCGATTGGGTATTGGCTGGCTCGATGGTTGAGAGTGGTAAATGTTGGAGCATAAATAGTCTTTTGTGGAGTGGCAGGCATTGGAAATATGTCAGTTGTGTGGATGTGAGGTAGTGAAGAGGAGGCGGTGAAGTTGACTGTTGGTTTGATAAGAGGAAACTGTTGGTTTGTACATTCTGAGGCTTTGAATTTATATGCAGTAATTCTATAATTTGCTAGACTTAGGCTTTGAATTCATGCATGGATTAATTATAAATACATGTAAATCTAAGGTTAAATGCAAAATATAAGTGTAAAATTTATATTTTTGGAAAAGTATTCTTTGCCTTTGTCTACTAAACCAAACTAGGTTATTTGTGTGTGTGTGTATGTGTGTGTGTTGTGTTGGGTTATTTGTGTGTGTGTGTGTGTGTTTATAGTTGGAAGTATAAGTGCATTCTTGGCTCATCAATAATTGGAAGTATTGATATTTTCTTTGTGCAACACACGACGTTCTGAATTGTTGGCATCATCATGACCCCTTTCTCTAATTGCAAGCTCGAGCTTGCACTGAACATAGATGCATGTCATCAGCTTTCCCAGAATTAGGTTTGGGCATTAACCAACTTTCATAGAAAGAAAACTATGTTACTATATTCGTTAACATTCATTCTTGTTTGCTTCTTCAAGGGCAATTACTTTCACATCGGACATTCTTATTACTTGATTGATGTCAATACTTGTGAGCCTGTGGAATCTTATGCTATAAATTTAGAAGAATTGTTATATTTTACAGTGAAGAGTTCATGTTTTCCCAGTAAGCATACTTGGGGGATAGTATCTTTGCTGGCTGACTGTTAAATTGGAATGATGCTTTCAAACACTATATTCGTAGGTCCAATACAGAATATGGTTTGAAAGGTTATTTGTTTTGAAAGTGGTTTTATAGATATGCACATATGTAAATATGAGTTTTGTCCGATATTCAAATGAAGCTACTAAATTTGTGTTAGACTTTGACATTCCAAATAATAAATTGTCACTAACATCCAACAAAAATACTATATTAAAGTCAGAATGAAGAACCCTTAATTTATGTCCTTTTTTTAAGCCTTGGCCTTTGAAGTGGAGGTTTCTGGTAATTTATGTTTTGAGCTCTTCTGTTCTTTTTATACAGGTTCTATATAGTCCTGTGAAGGATTTGAATGGAATCCCAGGGAGCGAGTCACTTTTTATTTGCTTAACATGGTATCAGAAGCAAGATTGGGATGACATAATGGTATTTGTTCTTTACTACTATTTTAGTTCCTTTTTGTAAAAGTTTGGAATCGACGAATACTAATAGATAACCTTGCTCAAGTTACATGGAGTTCGATTTTATAGAGCCAGATTTTGTTCATTTTTGATTGGCCAATGTTCAACTTTATAGAGGCATGTCTAATTTTCTTTGCATATTTTGATATGCTTAATGTTGTAGCATGAAGGTGATTCATCATTACATGCTACACACTTGTTAAATTTGCATTGCTCTTTATTTTATGTCTAAAATATAGACTCACAATCACAAGTCACATTGTTTGCCTTTTGAAACTTAGAGCTTAGTCAACAATACTGATTTCTGGCCTATCTTTCAGTATACCTTTCAAAAAGAACACACACGTCGGGAGATGTTTGGACATACTTACTTTTATGAAGCTTAAAAATCTGTATGCTTTCGTTACCCAAGTTTTTTCTATAGCCCGATAGAGTAAACTCAACATGCCATCATCTGTAATTAAATCATGCACCTTTCAGCATTTTCTTGCTATTTTTTTGGTTAGACCGTATTAATAACTAAACAAATTTTGTTTATAGAAAATGGTCTCATTAATGGGCGCACGATTCTCTAAGCCTTTGATAGCAAATAAAGAGACACACCTTATTTGCTATAAATTTGAAGGTATGTTGTTTCATTCCAATACATATGCATGCAGAACAATTATAGGATGCTGCTATCTTGTATTATTCATTTGCTATTTTATTACATTTACAGTCTATGTTATGTACTGTCAACATATTTGTAAAAATGAAATATATGAGGTGCATTTGTTATGGAAGCATTTTCATTTTGTGTCGTATATTTAATTTTAAGTACTAGGATATGAACATCTGAGTATGATCTTAACTATGACAGCAATAACAGTAGCAGCAAGCTAAACAGTAATTCATACCCACCTCATTACAAACGTGCTAATTTTGTATTTCCAATAGGGGAGATGTATGAGCTGTTAATCCTCTCAAGTGTACTATTGGAGCATAAGAAAATATACGTTAAAATTACATTAGCTCTACAATTCATTTCTGAACATCAAAAAAGAAAAGAGAAATCAATTTTTAAGCCCAAATCTCTTAAGTAATCACTGTGGTTGAAACTTGAAAGATTTGTACTGAGGTATATAACATAATGTGCTTTTTTTTCCTTGCGTCAATATGATCTTGTTTTTACTTGTCATATAATTATATTTTGCAGGTGAGAAATATGAACTCGCCAAGAAAGTAAAAATTAAACTTGTTAATCATCGATGGCTGGAAGACTGGTATGAGTTCTTCAGCTTCTTTATGATAATTTTACTCACTTGACTTTTCACTGTAATTACCAATTAACTAATATACAGTAATATATCATTGTCTTTGTGCTTAATTGCAGCTTGAAAGCATGGGAAATCTTGCCGATAGATAATTATAAAAAAAGGCAAGCCAAATACAGATGCCTTCTAGCAGCTTCTCTAGTATTTTTGTATAGTTTGGTTGATACCATTTATTTTAGAGTTATTGTGATAGGATGATCAATATGTCGATTGTCGTCCATATGTTTTGTTTCAGTACATTGCTTATTTAAGCAGTTTTAAGTTCAGGTTTTGTTTTCTCACTCTTTTGTTCTGTTCTTTGTTGACAGGTAGTTCAGGTTTTGAAGACATCAGCAATGACAGGTAGTTCAGGTTTTTATGGTGGTTCAGGTTTTGCTCGGTACTTTGGTTATTTCAGACGTTTATTTCTGATGTATATGTACGATTATGACACTTATGGTAGTTTGGTTATAACACTTATGGTAGTTTGGTTGTGTATGTGTACGGGTAGCTTTTTGTCGACACCTATGTATGTGGATGTATGAATGTCTATGTATCTTGTGGATCTTCAATGCGTATACGTATTTTGTAGTTGTTTAATATATTGTGTTCAAAAGTGTATGTGCTTGCGTATTCTGTTATTATATAATTGGATGCTAGATCAGGGGTAAATCTGGAGTAGCAGGTGGAGGAAAACAAACGCTACTGGATATTATTTATTTTGGTAGCGTTAAAATGTCGCTACAAAAGAGTGATTAAAAACTCAAGTACACTTATGCTGGCGTTTATTAAGCGCTACAAAAAATGTATATAATGCCATGAAAAGGTAACGTGGAGGAGAAAACCCTTTTGGTCGCGTTAAACAGGCGCTACAAAAAATTTAGATAACGCCATAAAAAAGTATCATGGAGGAGAAAACCTTTTCGGTGGCGGTAAATAGGCGCTACAAAAAGGAATTCTATGGCGTTATAAAAACGCTATCAAAAAAACAAATTTGGTGGCGTTTAAAAA
The DNA here is from genome assembly GCA_030737815.1 of Allium fistulosum. Classification (NCBI taxonomy): domain Eukaryota; kingdom Viridiplantae; phylum Streptophyta; class Magnoliopsida; order Asparagales; family Amaryllidaceae; genus Allium; species Allium fistulosum. Next base: position 410,782,351 of record CM060907.1, on the reverse strand, counting down.
AGTGCAACTAATACTCGAGGATTTTTATTGGCATGTTTTCTCGTAACGATTATCGGAACGCCACTAAAAATACGTAGTGGTGGTTTTTGGGCGCTACAAAAAATCAGTTTTCTTGTAGTGACTGGACTCTGATTAATTTGACTGTCTTGGTTCTAAGCCTCTTCTCATATCTCCCAACAATGTGAATTGGCTTCCTTACTATGGTCAAGTCTGGTTCTACCACTAAATCATCTAGCACTATTTTGCAATAGCAATCTCCAGGTCTCTAACACACTTTCTGAGATGAGAAACATGAAAAACATCGTGGGCACCTGCCAAACTACTCGGTAACTCAAGTCTATATGCGAGTTTCTCGATCTTCTCAAGAATGGGAAAAGGTTCAAAGAACCTAGGAAATAACTTCCCCGATTTTCCAAATCTAAGCACACCCTTCATCGGTGATACTTTGATGAAAACCTGGTCTCTAACTGAGAACTCTAAATCTTTCCGTCTCTTATCTGCATAACTTTCCTACCTAGACTGAGCCTCCTTCATTCTAGCCCGAATGACATCAATCTTTTCTGCAGCCTCTCTAACCAGATCTGGACCAAGAATCAACCTATCGCCGGTTTCCAACCAACATACGGGAGATTTGCATGGCTTCCATACAAAGCTTCAAACGGTGCCATCCCAATACTAGTCTGATAACTGTTGTTATACGAAAACTTGACTAGATGCAGATGGTCCTCCCATGATCCCCCGAAATCTAGAACACAAGCTCTTAAAAAATCTTCCAAGATCTTGTTAACTCGTTCCGTTTGCCCATCTATCTAAGTATGGTAAGCGGTACTCATCTTAAGCTTGGTTCCCAAGACTTCCTGCAGACTCTTACAAAACTCGGTAGTGAACAAGGAATCTCTATCACTAATGATACTACTAGGAAGTTCATGCAGTCTAACCACATTCTTCACGAACAACTTTGCTAAAACAGGAGACCTCCGTGTTGACCTAATTGGAATGAAATGGGCACTCTTGGTCAATCTGTCTACTATGACCCATATACTTTCATTACCTATGTTCGACCTTGGCAACCCGTCTATGAAGTCCATAGAAATAAAATCACACTTCCACACTGGAATATTTAACGGCTTAAGCAAACCACTTGGCTTTTGGTGTTCGGGCTTTGACTACTGGTAATTCAAGCACTGCCTTACACACAAACCATTGTCCCGCTTCATTCCTTCCTAGAAGAAACTCCTCTTCATATCTTGATACATCTTGGTACCTCCGAGATGTATAGTGAACTTCGAACGATGGCATTCCTCTAAGACTTCCATCATTATGTTTCCTACACTCGGAACATATAACCTCCCATTCTTTCTCAACCACCCATTCTGTTCAAGACTGAAATATTTCAAGTCATCGCTCTTGGTCCCTTCCTTAAGCTTTATGATCCATCCAACTAACACCGGATCCTCCATTTGCATAGAAACAATCTGTTCGATTAACACTGATCGAACATCCAAACAAGACAATACAACAGTATTTCCACTAAACCCAGCCTCGGATCTCCACTGCACTTTGCAATCTGCTAAATCTTCTAAATCATTCCACTCAACCATCATTGCTAACATTACATTCTGCTATTTCCTGCTAAGTGCATCTGCAACCTTATTGCCTTTTGTTGGTGTGTACTCAATCCCAAAATCATAAGCGGCTATGAACTCTAACCATCTCTGATGTCTCATGTTCAGCTCCTTCTGAGGGAACAGATACTTCAACGACTTATGATATGTATACAGTTCAAACTCTCTCCCAAAAGGTAATGTCTTCACGCCTTCAAGGCAAAAATCACAGCAGCCAATTCTAAATCATGCGTCGGATACCTGACCTCATGTGGTCAAAGTTGTCTTGAAGCATAGGCTGTCACTTTAGCTCTCTACATTAGCACAGCACCTAATCCTGTCTAAATATCAGTAAATAGAGATATAACATAAATTATTCATACCAGGCTTTATGTCTAACTCGAATTTTTGTTTCCCCTTAAACTCTCGGGTGCTTAAGATTGACTTGAGTAGGCTAAGGGTTTAGGTTTTGGCAGATTTTGACAAATGAGCTTCTGAAGACGAGTAGGTGGCTGATGGATAGCTAAATTAGGAATTTTATTTTTAAGTGTTTCCGCTTTGTATTAGGATAGTTATGTCTATATTGCTTTGATCATCTAAGGGGGCATCTTCATATGTCGCTCTTGGCATATTGTTGTAAATTATATTTGATCATTGCTTGGGAATACGTTTGGGGATTTTTGTAACATGAATATGAAATGTAATCACTGAAATTATTAATTTTGAAAATCTGTGATTTTGTTCATAATCAAGTGTTTCTGATATTATAGATACTATTAACATTACCGTACTTCGTCACTAGAAGTTAATTCCGCGGATGACTATAGCATCCATAGTGCTTAGCTTTTGGCCTCCAGATACGGGATGTTACAACTTGGTATCAGAGCCTTGGTTCATGAAAAATCTAAATAAAAATGATTTTGAAAACAAAAATCCAAAGGAATTAGAGTAAGATTGGGGTTGAGATAATGTTATAATGACGTACTTGTATTTGCTACATATAAGTATGCGCTTTGTCTCTATTCTCCTATCTTTGATTAGGTTATCTTTCTGTATCTCATGAGGTTTGAATACAGATATGGATGGTAGAAGAAGCAGAGTTAATTCAGGAGGAGGAAGCATCGAAAGGAATGCCGGACCTAGTGCCAGCAGAAACCAAGGTCAAGTAGGGAATGTAGGTGCAGAAGGCTCGCAGGTCAGAATCGAAGCCATGTATTAGTTTTTAGGAATATGATGTAGGCATGAGTTGCAGCCGGAGTGTTAGGAGGAAATTTTGCAGGAGCAGGGGTTCCAGAGGTTCCAGTAGTAAATCATTTCACTAAGATGAGTGGTGATTTTGTGAAGCTTAGAGGAAGCCGTTTATGGGAATGGAGGATGCCAATGAAGTGGAGAACCGGTTGTTGCACTGCGAAAGGATTTTTGTAGATCTAGGGCTCAATGATGAGTAGAAGAGGAGGTTGGCGTCCAAGCAGCTTGAGGGAGCCACATTGTTCTAGTGGAATAGTATGACTGTGACGGTAGATGAGGAGGCAATGACCCGGGAAGATTTCAAGAGGAGATTCCAGGAGAGGTTCATGTCTATTATGGCACAGTCAGCTTTGATTAGGCAGTTTGCTGAGATGGTGCAGGGTGAGATATCTGTTATAGAGTAAGCTAGAAAGTTTGAAGAGTTGGCCAGATATGAGTATCCTTCGGTGGATACAGTGTTGAAGCGAAATGAGAAGTTCATCAAGGGATTGAAGCCGGAGTTGGCTAGTGCTATTTTGTCCCACCTTAGGGATCCTTCTTATATTGTTATGGAGATGGCTATAAGGCAGGAGGAAGTTCTTTAGTCTCTGGCGAAGAGCAATGCCAAAGGGGCTCGGGTTGGATAGAGCCAGAAGAGGAAGTTCTTTCCCAAGAAAGGTGATCAGAATGGCGAAGCAGCCAAGAAAGGGAAGTCTGAAATCACTACACCATAAATGATATTTTGATACGGCTCAAAGCCGTATCAAAATATGTCGTCGTTATCGTTTAGATACGGTTGTTAGCCGTATCTAATGTGTCATGTACATACGGCCTTTAGCCATATCTAAATGAAAGATTAGATACGGCTAAAAGCCGTATCTAATTAATACATTAGATACGGCTAAAAGCCATACCTAAGTCTTCTATTAGATATGACTTTTAGCCGTATCTAATTGAATAATGAACTGCTGCCTACTTGTCAGCTAGATACGGCTTATGGCCGTGTCTAACTAGTCATTTAGATACGGCTTTTATCCATACCTAATGGATCAATTACCTGCTCAGATACTGCACATATACCATGGACATGTAGCAGTAGTTCATATCCAATACCACATATATAATCATTCCAAGACATCAAAAAAAAAAATTAGACAGTGCACATTCAAATGATTCAATAATCCGCATTGCAATGCATAGTAACTTAACAATATCATTACATAATACGGATATATACTACATACTAGCATTTAGCACATTAGTACATTGCAGTATAATATGGATACTACATAGCTCATAGCACTACGACTAAGTACATTACAGTTGTTCATACTTAATAATTAATAACATTACATAGTACAAATGCGAGGCAGCAGTGCAGCAACTCAACTCAGCAGTGCACATGTCATCAGGAAGATCACATGCAGCCAGATTTGTGATAGAAAACAGGGTTAGCATAATAAACTAATTACAATTGAACAGAGCATAAAAAACACTGCAGCATGAAAAACACTGCAGCATAAAATTGATTACAATTGAACGGAGCAGCATACAGAGGAGCATAAAAAACACTGTAGCATAAAAGTATTCATCTATAGAAAATAATACAGCAAGAAAAGTAATCATTATGGCAAGGCCAAGGATTCATTACACTAACACTGCATCAGTCATGTTTCGTTTACTGTTAATACTATCTCAAGGATACTGATGAAATAAGAAAAAACATTAAAGCCAGAAACATGGACAATGAACTGACATGAAACGAAAGAAGAAAAATTAAAAAACACTATTCCAGATGTTTGATGTCCTTACGGATGAAAAAGTTCAAACTGAATTATGTATTTGATAAACAGTCCTTTGAGAAGGAAATAATAATACAAAAGCATTAGAGCTTAAGCCATATTAAGATATAAGTAAGGATCTTGACCACATGCGTGTGAATTCTGTCAAAGATTCAGACATAATGGAGAGTGTCTAAAACTTAGAACTGCCATGACCAGTTTAGTAAAAATAAAGCAGCAACTAGTTAGAAACTTATAATTTGTTACAAGTTTCAAAAAATATATGAACCATGTCAACTCTGGAAGCCTGAACTTATATATACAAACCTGGGATTTATTTTAGAATTAATTGCAGTATACGTAAAAAGTTCTTAGATCAATAGACAAGCACAGAAAATTTCCTAAGGCTTAAGTTATCAAAAGAAAATTGAAAATGTTAGCTGAGTTGCACAAGAATGAAGTGGTTAAGCAACTTTTGTTTTGCTATACCATATGCATGCATTTAGAATATACAAATAACATAACAAAACAAAAAATAATGTGTGTTTAATTATTTTATTTTTAAGAAAACCTTTAAACAATCAAACATGACCATGCTACTATATGCTTAAAATAAAAAAAGTCTGCTAAAGTATACTATAACACATGAAACTATGGTACTGCTGTATGAGTTCAAACTAGAGGACCTTTTGCTATATGTTTAAATCAAGAAATTCAGATTTAATTACCCAAAAATGTGCAAAATACTGTTCGAACATCAGGTCCAAGGAAACAAATTTGGTGCAACATGCTAAAGATGTTATAAGACTGGAACTTCGTGCAACATGTTATAAGACTAACTTATCGAATTCGGTGCAACATGCTAAAGATTTTCAAAAAACAATACATAGTAAAATATTAACATAAACAGAAAATATACCTGCTCCAACATCTAAAGAAATTGAATAAGACCCTTCGAATGGCACATATACCCACCCACTCCAACTTCAGCAAAGGTCTCTGCAAATTGATGATTTATTTTGTTGGTTCTCTCATCGGGTAGCAGTATGTTGTCCAACACCACTTTTTCATGTGTGGGTGGTACAGATTTCCCATGGATTTTGGACGATGTAGAATCTCGGCATACAGTACCTGTTGCAATAAATATGTTTAGATCTATCCAACAAAATATCTGCTCGAAAGCAACTAAAAATAGAAATCTTGTAATAAATACCATTTGCTATTATGTCTAAATCAGAGTTGAGGATTTCACCTCTTTGATTGTTCGCTACATCGGTCGAATTATGGAACTGTAAAGCAATGAATTCAGGAGCATTGAATTGTGTGGCGCGTCCTCCATCAGAGGAATTGACCAGTGCGCGAATTCCCTGTTCGATGTTTCCCACCATGTTAAGTGTGTGCGTATGTATAAATACTATTAAGTACAAATTTGAAGTAAAACTTAATTTAAGTGTGTGCATATGTATATAGACACGTACATATTAAATTTACAGTTCAACGCATTTTATTATTATTTGGAGCAATGTTGACCAAAGCCAGTACAACATCTGAAGTTGATAATATAAAGTTACTGAATTCATCAACATAGCATAGAGAAAATGGATGAAAGTCTATGATTTTTTGCTCAAAATATCCTTAAAAAACGAATTCTAAGATTTTTGCTAAAATCAACCGTAAAACAATCTAACATCATCATCAGTAAACCTGCAATGATCATTACATTTACGAATTTAATTTGGAGTTATAATCTACTCATGAGCCACGGTACTGCCATAAATTGACAGCAAAAAGAAACGATATGGAAAAACATAAATGGAGGTTGATTGTTTATCTTGTTTTATTTCGTCAAAATCTTCGCATAACTATTACTTTGATCTGAAAAGAAATTTTACAGGCATTTCTGTCACAATATGAAATAAATCCATAGCTGGTAACCCAGATATAAAAATTAGCCAGCAATCCAAAAGTAAGAAAAATGGCCCCATATATTATTAAAAAAGTAATTTGTAACCAAACCGGCACAATTGTATAAAGTCATGAAAACTTAACCCCCCCCCTTAACTACAAATGTATAATTTACGTACAAAACAGGTCACAAATCTTTGAATATATATTATAGAACATAATAATTACCTAAAATGCAATCAAACTATATGCTATTAAAATCATCCCTACAGTTGCCAAAATGGACTACTTAAACCAAATCAGCAATTCCTAATATAAAAATAATATAAAATTTAGTTAAAATATGAAGAAAAAGTGGTGAAAGGATGTTAGTACAATAATTAAATGAAGACAAGTTAATTATGCACTGAAAAAGGATCATGAGCACAAAAATAATATAGACTTAGGATTTACAAAGTGAGCAAGACTATTGTTAGTAAATAAACCAAAAACATCTTTTCAAATCGAACATAGATTAAAAGTTAGTTATGTATCAAGACCACATCTTGTATAAAATGCAATAATTATTTTCTTTCCATACACCTTAAAATTTACTTAAAACTTCAGAATAAGATTTTCTACTCTTTAATCAAACCAAAGAATGCACATAAATGGTATAAACATAGTTTATCAAATTAGCAAGTACCATATATAGTAGACTAAAATAGTGCTTATTTATTACTGAAATAAAAAGGGAATTAATGTGCAATGAAACCAAATCAATTGCACTAAAATTGTATGAATACAAGATTTTGGAAGTGACTGAGAATAAATGGTTTACTACATGAAATTAAAGCAATAAATTAAAGGAAGAATTAAGTATGCAATGTAACCAGATCATGGGCACAAAACAATAGAGACATATAAATGTGCAAGTAGGTAACACATAATTCAATAAATAAATCGATAAAACTAAATCTTGTACACAGTGCAAGTAATCAATTTCTTCCCATACAGATTAAATTTCTTTAAATGGTACAGAAATATCATCCACAACTAAATCAAACCAAAGGCACATAAATGGTATAGACCAAACGGGGACAAGCGCCAATCAACTACAGCGAGAAAGGCGAATTTAAATCGAAAAAATTTACCTGCAGATGAAGCTATCAGCAGGTGGATTGAGGGGAGCCAGCAACGATTTGCGATGGGATGGGAGAGCACGAGATTGATATGAATTGGGAAAACGGAGAGATTTATATGAATTAGGGAGCCAGCAACCCTATTGTAGAAGAAATGGAATTTGGGAAAAATGATAAGTATGGGGCGTGTTTTGCTTGTAAAAGTTTCGCACCAAAAATAGGCACAACAAGTGATACGGCTAAAGATCGTATTAGATATGATATAGCTAAGACCCGTACCTAAACAAGAGGGAAAGCGGATTAATTTGGAGGGAACCATGCGTTTTGGGTGTAAAAGTTTCTGCCAATAGTAGGCATGAAATTGGATACGGCTCAAAGCCGTATCACATTTGATACGGCTATTAGCCGTGTCCAAACAATTAGGTAGGGCTTGGAGCCGTATCATATTTGATATGGCTTTAAGCCGTATCTAAGAAGGCGGATGGAGGGGTGGCTAAAACTATTTTTTGGTGTAGTGAATTGTCTGCTATAAGTGCGACAAGAAAGGGCACTTTGCTAATGAGTGTCGCTCAGGGAAAGCAAGGGATGTGGCTAAGGTGAAGAATGTCAGGTGCTTCAACTGTGACCAGATAGGCCATCACAAGAACCAGTGCAAGGAGCCTGTTAGTGATGGTAAAGGCAAGGTGTATGTATTGGAGCCTACTACTTCTAAGGCAACGGCCCAGGAGAAAGGAAAGGTGGTTCTTGGAGGAACACTTCAGATTCATGGTATGTCTAGTAGCGTTTTATTTGACACTGGTGCATCGCATTTTTTTATATCTAAATGTTTGATAGATAAGCTTAACCTTGAACCCACATATTTAGTTACTTCCTTGTAGGTTGCGAATCCAATAGGAGGGTATGCAACTCTAGGGTTGAGGTGTGACCAGTTTGAGTTTGACTTGTTAGGCCATACTTTTGTGTGCAGTTAGCATGTGTTTGATTTTGTGGGATTCGGGATTATCCTTGGGATGGATTGGTTAAGTAAGTACGATGCTAAGATATTTTTCCAAGGTAGGAAGATATATCTTAAACACCCTGATTATAGCGACCAGATTGTTCTTACCGTAGCAGGTTCTAGCAATGCAATGTTTTCTTTGTTGGGTGCTTTGGATTCAGAAGATGAGTTAAGCCGAGTTTTCGTAGATAGAGAGTTCGCATATGTGTTTAGCCTGTATTTGGATTGCCACCGAAGCTAGCCATCGAGTTTCAGATAGATTTGGTTCCAGGAGCAGAACCAGTAAGTATGCCGCCAAGTAGGATGACCACTTCAGAGATGAGGGAGTTTAAGGAGTAGTTGGTGGATTTGGAGGGCAAGAGTTTTATCAGGCCGATCAATTCGTCGTGGGGTGCAGCGGTAGTGTTTGCTAAGAAGCTGGATGGATCGTTTAGGCTATGTATTGATTATCGTTGAATGAGTGGACGATAAAGAATCGATATCCATTGCCCAGGATTGACGATTTGTTTGACCGGTTGAGTGGAGAAAAGGTATTTTCCCAGTTGGATTTGGTAACAGGTTTCCATCAGCTCAGGGTAGCAGAGGATAGTATACCTTTGACTGCGTTCAGGACCAGATATGGGTCGTACGAATGGTTGGTTATGCCGTTCGGACTGACAAATGCGCCAGCTTTCTTTGTAGATTTGATGAACCGGATTTTCTGAGAGTACCTGGATAGGTTCGTGCTGGTTTTCATAGATGATATCTTGATATACTTTAAGGATGATAGAGAGCATGAAGTCCATCTTAGAGTGGTGCTTGAGATGCTGAGGCAGCATCAGCTGAAAGCGAAGTTTTCAAAGTTTCACTTCTGGAAAACAAAGGTGAAGTTTCTTGGTCATGTAGTCTCAGAGGAAGGGTTGTCAGTGCATCCGACTAAGATAGAGGCAGTGAATAATTGGAAGAGACCCGAGACAGTAACTGAGATAAAGAGTTTCCTTGGGTTGGCTGGTTTTACTGGAGATTCATTAAGGATTTTTCGCGGATAGCGGCACCGTTGACCAAGCTGATGAAGAAGGATGTGAAGTTTGTGTGGACCGATAAGTGTGAGGAAGCATTCCAGAGATTGAAACACTTATTGACCCATGCGCCTATGTTGATCATCTAAGGGGGCATCTTCATATGTCGCTCTTGGTGTATTGTTGTAAATTATATTTGATCATTGCCATGGAATATGTTTAGGGAATTTTGTAACATGGATTTGAAATGTAATCACTGAAATTATTGTTTTTGAAAATCTGTGATATTGTTGATATTTTGGTGTTTCTAATATTATAGATACTATTAACATTACTGTATTTCGTCACCAAAAGTTAATACTATGGATGACTGCAGCATCCATAGTACTTAGCTTTTGGCCTCTAGATACGAGATATTACATGATGATTGGGGTTCCACTCCGAGCCGAACTCCTTGCATCGATAGTATCCTGAGGGAGAAGTATCCCAAGAAATTCACCATGCCACCATTTATGCCCTCCTACAATGGAACTACTGACCCTCAACAACACATGTACAAGTACATTTGGAATATGGATAGTGCAAGGGCAACAGATGCAGTTCGTTGTAGATGTTTTCCCATCTATGTAGAAGGAGTTGCCTCCATGTGGCTTACTAGACTCCCTCCACGATTTATCTCAACCTTTGACAAGCTAGCCAGGAAGTCCTTGAATCAATTTGGACTGTATCCGAATACTTCCAAGGACCTAACGAATCACTAAAATCATTCATGAACCGCTTTAACACAGCCGTCACCGAAGTGAGCAACCCAAATGAGGATACGATTTTCATGGCTTTAGTCCGCTTGATCCATCCAGAGACAGATTTTGGGAGATGGATTAAAATGAAACAACCGACCACCATGAAAGAATTCAATCAAAAGGCTAGTCAATACTTGAGATTGGAAGGGGCAAATACGTTAGAAGGTAAAAATACTGATATGCAACCAAATGAATCAATTTAGAGTAATGTGGCGGTCAATCAAAATGGCAAGAATTCTGAAGTAACTGCTGGAAAATATAGGAACCACAAAAGAAGAACCAAGATCAGAACACCGGCAAGGGCAACGAAGCGGGAAAGAAACTCAGAGGTCTGAAACTTGGAGAATACACTGGGTTGAACGACGGCTTGGAGAATATTTACCTGGGAACTCAGGGAATAAAATAGTACTCGAAGCAGCCTTGGAAGGAAGAGTCTGAGAAACAAAGGAAGTCGGGGAAGTTCTATCGTTTCCATGAAACCCATGGCCATAACACAAATGAGTGTCTCCATTTGAAGAACGTGATCGAAGAACTGATTGTAGAAAATAAGCTCCAACGGTACGCAAAGAAGCCCCGAAATTCCGATCAGCCAATCGGACCTAGTGCTCCTAACACCCAAGGAAACCATTCTAGATCTAGCAGAGAGGGATCCAAATGAGCTGAACAGAGACTTGTTAACTATGCCATATCGGGAGGTCCTCATCTAGCATAAAAAAGTTAGGGCGTGATGTAAAGACATGCTAGTTCACTCAAACATGCTCCAAAGAAAACTTGCTTTGCAATCAAAGACGACACCCCCGCTAAGTAGTAGAGAGTTCTCATTGATGACCATCTTCTGAAACTGAGATAGTAAAGGAATAAAAGCTCCAACTTTCGACCCAATGGTGGTGACAATAGGAATCAGACTGCTGTCATACGTCGGGTGTTGGTTGATACCGGAGGATCAATAAACATTCTGTTTCGACATATGTTTGACCAAATGAAGCTTAATATGAAGGATGTCACTGCGCGCCGAACCAAAATCTAAGGATTCACCGATTATCCACTACAACCGGTTAGCACAATTGATCTGCCTGTTGAAGTCGGAACAGGAGATCGAAGAGTGGTTCTCACCAAAACCTTTGTGATAATTGATGAGATCTAGGCCTATAATGCATTCTTAGGATAGCCAGCCCTCGTTGATTTTTGAATTATCCTGGCACAATGGTGTCTCGCTATGAAATTCCATATGGAAAACGAAGTTGGAGTGATAAAGGGAGAACAGAGTGTCGCAAGGGAATGCTGCATCGCTGAATTGCGTGAAACAAGAAAGAAAGAAAAGGGGAAGAGTGTGGAGAAAACTCACCACATTCATGAACCGTCGGCATAACAACTAAAGAACTGCCTCTGGTTTGGCAATTCGATAAGGCTATGGACCCTAGAAAGAAGAGTTCAGGGGAGGAACGGGCAACACCGGCAGAGATTACGGTGTCTGTCCCTATAGACAAGGATGACCCGACACGAGTACAGACAATAGGATCACACTTGGAACCAAGACGCGACAAGAATTAGTCAAGTTTCTTCATGCTAATATGGACGTATTCGCTTGGACGCATTCCAATATGTTATGGATATCACCGAAGATAGCGTGTCATGCATATATATCGATCCTAAGTACACTCCATTGAAGCAGAAGAGGCGCACCCTGGGACTGGAATGGCCTGCCACACTAAGAGAGGAAATGGATAAACTATTGGAAAACGGCTTCATCCACGGCACAAGCTATACCGTATGGGTACCAAATCTAGTTTTGGTAAAAAAGTCCATTGGGAAGTAGCGGACCTGCATTAACTACTCAGATTTATAAAGGATAGCTTTACATTGCCTAAGATCGATCAGCATGTTGACACCACGGTAGACCACTAGCTACTATCGTTTATGGATGCCTATTCGGGATACAACCAAATCATGATGAATGAACCCGATCAAGAAAATACTAGTTTCATTACCGACCTTGGATTATACTATTAACGTGTCATGCCCTTCGGACTAAAGAACATGGTGGAAATTTACCAACGACTAGTAAACACAATGTTCAAAGATCAGATTGGGAAAACGATGGAAGTATACGTGGACGACATGCTTGTCAAATCACGCGTATCGGAGAATCACCTAGACAATCTCGCATAGATGTTTGAAATATTACGGAAATATGGAATGAAGCTCAACCTGCTAAAATGCTCTTTCGGCTTTGCTTCTTGCAAATTCCTTGGTTTCATCGTGAATGCAAGGGGCATTGAAGACAATATGGAACAGATTACCGCCCTAAGGAACGTCAAGGCCCCCATAACCAAAAAGGAATTACAAAGTCTAAATGGAAAGATCACAGCGCTAAACCGATTCATTTCCCGAGCGACTAACAAGTGCATACCGTTCTTCGATGCATTGAAGAAGGAAAGAAGATTTTCGAATGGAACAAATCCTACCATATAGCCTTTGAAGAATTACACCATCGTATGGAAACCCCATCGATCTTATCCAAGCCAATAAATGGGGATGATTTGTTCGTTTATCTCAATGTGTTGACCTATGCTCTTAGTGCAGCATTGGTACGTGAAGAGGCTAGGTCTAGTGACCCGTCTACTATATCAGTAAGCGGTTTACTGGAGCTGAAAAGAATTACCCGAAGTTGGAAAAACTTGCTTATTGCCTATTGATCACGTCGAGGAAGCTACGACCATACATCCAGGCTGTAACAACACGCAAATTTTGAAAATATTTTAAATGAAAATTTATTTGAAATTTTGAATATAATTATTTTAAAATTGATAAATTGGGAAATTTAATGTAATATTTTGAGTTTTTATGTGAAATGTTCTTCCAAATTTAATAAAATAAAGATTTTTCTTAAAATGCAAATTTTGGTCAAAGTTGGTCAAAGTTTGACTTTCTGTGAAAATTTTTAAATTTTGAATTTTGAACTTTTTTTTATGAATATGGATTTAATTATAACATTTTCCTGGTTTTTCGTTTTGTTAAATTTTGATTTCTACTTCTCCAAATTTGTTGTTTTCGGCGTATTACACGTAGTTGTTTTCACTTAACCTCTATCTTATTTATATTTTGATGTGGGCTTGTACTAATGGGCTGAGAACCCCCGAAGTAGAAGAGAAGCCACCTGTTGAATAGCCTATATAACATCTCCTAGGGTTTTAGTTAGCCTCCTCATCCTTCATTTGTGCCTCCGTAGAAAATTATGTAAGTCTTCTTCTTCTTCATCCTTCTCCTCCAAACCCTAGACCTTCTTCCTCTTCTCCTCTACAATTTTTTCCCCTCCTCTCCATAGAAATTTCGGCCACACCTATTCCATCACCTTCCTATCACCAAACTCCAAAAAAACCCTTTTTTCCCTCCTTCCTTTCCCCCTCTCCTCTTCACCAATTTCGGCCTCCATTCCCCCTTCTCTATTTTCGTCCACCACTTCTCCAAAACCCTAGCCTAGCCGAACCTACCTAAACCCGAGCCTTCTCCACCAAAACCATAGCCTTTGCACCACAAAAACCAAGTCCAAAAGCCTTAGGCCGAGCCTAACCCTAACCCAAACTCCTATGGATGAGCCTAACCTAACCCAAACCACCTCTAAACCCTAGCCTATGCACCCCGGACAAGCCTCTTATATTGTATTTTGCAAAAATATAATTTTTTTTTTCTATTTTATTTTTCTATGTGAATTTTTTGTTTACGTATGGAATTTTATTTTATTTTTTTTCAAAGTGTCGGATTTGGATTCTCATCTCACTCATGTTTGTCCATAATTTGTCGTGCTTGTTGCGCTTTGAATCACTTTGCTAACCAAAGAAAGGTGAGTAATCACTCTTGACAACGTACTTATATTTTGGTGAATTGATGACAATGGAATTGTATGGATCTGTATATGCAAGTTAAGAAATTTCACTATTAAATATTATTGTGTTATTTCATACCATATTTTACCTGTTATGATCATATGCCATGATACATTCAATATTATTATGTTATTACATACCATATTTTACCTGTTATGATCATATGTATTATTATGTTATTCCATACCATATTTTACCTGTTATGATCATATGCCATGATATATTGAATATTATTATGTTATTTCATATCATATTTTACCTGTTATGATCATATGTCATGATATTAAATATTGTTATGTTTATTTATTATTCTGTTCTCACACTGCAAGTTCCTTCACTATGGGTTGAAATGATACATACCTGAATGATCTTTAGATTCGGGAAAATTGTTATGGGCTGAAATGATAGGCCTGAGCAATTTTACATGACTTGGGATTACGGGTTTGAAATGATATAAAACCCGGAAAATTAATAAATTGTGGATTGAAATGATATATGTTTGTATTTACTTGACCCTAGGGTAGAGAATTTTATACAGACTCCGTGGTTGATTTTAAAATGATTTTCTAAACATTATTAAGTATTTTGGATTTCTATATATGAATCTCAACTAAATTTAATGTAAGGATTTCTGTAAATTTGTTTACATGTGTTAAAATTTTATAAGAAATAAATAGTTGGAAATGTAAAGTTTTGGAATCTAATTTACAGTATGAAGGTTAATTAAAAATTTAATAATCCAATTTGACCTAATAATGGAATTTTATTCTAACCTATAAATTGTAAGTTTTAAATTATGTAATAGTAATTAAAATGATAAAATGTTATTTACGGAAAGAAAATAAAGGGTAAGTTAAATACTTTTAACTTGGCATAAGGATTTCTGCTTTAAAATTTGATATTTTAGTAACAAAGTTATTTTACTAAAGGTGTAGTTTCTTTAATGACCAAATAGCTAAATTTGAGTAATATAATAGGAATGATAGAATGACTATGATAAAACGGAAAATATATATATTATTTGATCATATAAACTATTGTAGTAAGAAGTATTACAGTAACAATTCAAAACTGCTGTGATTTCTTACGGTAGCAATTCAAAACTACTGCAGTTTCTTACGGTAACAATTCTGCACTGCTGCGGATTCTTATAGTAGCACTTCTACACTGCTGCGAATTCTTACCATAACAGTTCTGCACTGCTGCGAATTCTTACAGTAGCACTTCAGTACTGCTGCGTTTCTTAAAAGTGACATTTTCAGTATGCTACAAATTTTCTAAAGGGTTATAGTTCCAAATGTATGGTTCTAAAAGTTACATTTTTAAAGTGCTATGATCTCTAAATTTTACGTTTCAAAGGGGTTATAATTAAATGTGTTAACTCCTCTTTTTGAAGCGACCTAAAACATAAGCGACCTAGCGACCTAAAATCTCTAGCGACCTAACTCCAGAAAAGAGATAGCGACCTAACGACCTAAAATCTCTAGCGACCTAACTCCAGAAAAGGGATAACGACCTAACGACCTAAAATCTCTAGCGACCTAACTCCAGAAAGAGGCTAGCGACCTAACTCCAGAAAGAGGTTAGAGAACTAACGAAGGAAACGACCTAAAGCACTAACGACCTAACATCATAGAAAATCTTAGCGACCTAAAGATGGAACTGTCAAGCGACCTAGCGATCTAATGGACCTAACGACCTAATGACTTAACGAGCTAAACTATAGGTCGCGTCAACTTAGGTTGCTCCACCAGACAACTCAACATAGTTAAGTTGCCGCTTTTCCTAGGTCATTCACGACCTACCACTTGTCACCTCATTCAGACAGATCAAGTGCATCCTGTTAAGCCACAAACCATGCCTCTTAGGTCGCTCGCGACCTAAGACCTACCTTAAACCGTTCACGACCTATGACTTAGCAATATGTTCAAATGATCCAGTGCAAAACTACTAAGTCGGAGCCCATACTTTCTTAGGTCGCTGGCGACCTACGACCTATCTTAGGTCGTTCACGACCTATCTTAAGTCGTTCACGACCTATCACATGTCCAGAATTCTCCTATAAATACAGCATTAGCTCCAACTTGAGAAGGACTTTTGGATCAGTTCTGGAACGCCATTACGCTGCTGTTTTCTCGACTCATCCAACACTTCAAGCACTCCAAACACCGAAGACGCTTCAACGAACTTCAAGAGGAAATCAAACACATTCAACATGAATTCGAGATATTCTTCTTCATACAAGTTCTAGCTACTCGTCTAAAGCGTGTTGTAATCAAAGTGTATTGTAAAGTGTTGTAATCGAATCATCAATAAAGAAGATAAAGTGGACGTAGGCTTAATTACGAGCCGAACCACTATAAAACTACTGTCTCTTTACTTTTCTGCTATTTTTCTGCTTATTTCTAGTTCCCGTACCAACGGGTGGTGCTTTCACATTACTAATACACACATCGGGGTGTTAGCGTCGATTTTATACGTTAACATTTTGGTGCTTTCACTGAGAACCCAACTCAGGAAGATCCCACCATTGCTTCGCAAAAGTTTGAAGAATCTCTCTAAAGACCAGAAGTCTGTCTGAAATCATGGCTCCTGGAAGAAAGAGTAGAACTACCAGATCCGGAAATGCTTATGAAGGGACTTCCACTTCCCCAACAACAAACCAGGCAACTCCTACTGTTGGAGTCACAAGGGCTAAATTAGACGACGTAGTGTCGGGATTATACCAACAAATTGAAACTCAAAATATTTTGATGATGGACAGATTAAACGCTCTACTTGGGGCAAATCGACAACCAGAAAACAATGAAACAACCTTTGCCAAGGATGCTCATAATTCCCAAGAGAAAGATATTCCTCAAAGAGCCACTGGTACCGCCGAAGAGCCACCTTTCCAAGCTGAAGGTTCAACGCCGCAGCCAACTTTTCGCAAATATTTGCCCAACCAAACTTCCGAAAAAATAGCTGACGTTTTCCCGGCGATGCCTCTGAACAACGAGGAATACCTATCGGGGATGGTTCATCGAATCATGAAAGAGAGCATGCAGAGGGAAGAAAATGAGAGCGACTGGGGATTTTCTCCAAGTAAAACTCTGTTTACTGAAAGGATCCTGAAAGCAGAATTCCCAAGGAAATTTGTACCTCCTACTATCCCGACCTATAGGGGGACAAGTGACCCAAACCAGTTTCTATACATGTACGATTGGCATATGACCAGGGCCAGGGCAACAGATGAAATCAAGTGCCGATACTTTCCGGTGTATTTGGAAGGGGTTGCATTGCTTTGGTTCACAAAGTTGCCAGTTCGATCTGTGGATCAATTTTCTGACTTAACGTGAAAGTTCAAAGACCAGTTCAGGTTGTATGCTACGAAGGCCAAGGACATAATGTCACTGTCCAGCCTTGAACAAAATCCTGAAGAGTCTATTAGATCTTTTTTGAACCGCTTCAACGTAGCCTTAGCCGAAGTTGACAACGCAGAGTCGCGGATGATTTTGACTTACTTGATGCGGGCTATCAACAAATCGAGTGAATTTGGAAAATGGCTAAAAATGAAGGAGCCAAACTCACTTGAGAAATTCTATAAAAAGGCTGACGAATTCAAGCGCTTAGAAAGCCTTTCTGCGCTAGCGAAAGTAGTGGTTGCCGAAATCCAGAATAACAGTGTTGCTTCTAATAGAAGAGAATCTGGAGAACAGAAGAGGGAAAATGATGATGAGAAAAAGCAGGGAAATGCAAAAAAAACTCGCTACTTTGGACCTTCAAATTTCACTCCCTTGACTGATACTCCAGAGAATATTTTCTTTGCAACTAAGGATACTGTTGAATATCCTAAACCACATAAGTTGAGATTTAGGAAAAATGCAGCGCAAAGTGGAAGATTCTGTAAGTTCCACAATCAGCCTGGCCATGACACTAATGAGTGCCGCCACTTGAATGATCTGATTGAGGAGCTGTTGAAAGAGAATAAACTTCAACAATATGTCAAGAAAAACAGGAATGACCCATCCTCATCCACTCAGGGGCAACTAGTTCCCGCTCATCAATACGGCTCAGGCAACAAAAATGCAGTGCGGGAACCAGAGAGGCTTGTCATTAATGTTGTCACAAGGGGTCCTCACACCGCATCTGACTACACTCCATTCTAATTGGCATATGGATCAGAAACAATGATTACAGTGGAAATGGAAATTCAATCCCGAGATTCTGAAATAACAATCACATGCATCCAATTTTTACTTAACAGCATTGCTTAAATTTGTAAAATGATGATGGATGTATAATTCTTGTATTGTAAACCACTGAGGAATCAGTGTGAATCAATAACAAAGAACTATAAATCTTGTGTTCTCTAATACTATAAAATGCCTGTCTCATTTCGATATGCAAGTATCATTAAAATATTACTAAAATGTCGATTTAATATTGCAGGCTATCAAACAAAGCTTACCTATTCAACAAATCACAAGGCTCAGCGATTCCTATAAATCACTCAACAAACAAATGTCAAGTCACAAAAGTTCAAAAATTCAACTCTTACAAAAGAAGTGCTATTCACAAATAGTTGAAGTTTCCACCAAAGTAGGCACCTTCCTGACAAGAAGGTTCCAGACCCTTACTAACTAATCGCGATCGTTTATGGAAATGAACATCCGGTAAAGTAGCTTGCGTATGCCCCGTGGATTCACTCAACAATGAAGTACACTTCTCTGGCAAAGAGCAAACAACTTGCAAAAGGATGGGACATGTACTTGAAGTGATAACGAGAAATCGCTAAGAGGCAGATGGTGGAAGGACACAAACAAAGCCCTCTTCGAGAGCTAAATGCTACTCTTCGGGAGCCAAATGCTACTCTTCGGAGTCCAAATGCTACTCCTCCGAGTTCACGTGCTACTCTTCGGAGTCCAAATGCTACTCCTCCGAGTTCACGTGCTACTCTCCGGAGTCCAAACGCTACTCTTCGGAGCAAAAAGACCTCTTCGGAGGCACATTTCATCGGAGTTGAAGTGCAAAACTCTCTCTTCGGAGGCCCACTTCACTAGAGCTGAAATGCCAAAAAGACCTCTTCGGAGGCACATTTCACCGGAGTTGAAGTGCAAAAATCTCTCTTCGGAGGCCCACTTCACCATAGCTGAAATGCCAAAAAGACCTCTTCGGAGGCACATTTCACCGGAGTTGAAGTGCAAAAATCTCTCTTCAGAGGCCCACTTCACCAGAGCTGAAATGCCAAAAAGACCTCTTCGAAGGCACATTTCACCGGAGTTGAAGTGCAAAAATCTCTCTTCGGAGGCCCACTTCACCGGAGCTGAAATGCCAAAAAGACCTCTTCGGAGGCACATTTCACCGGAGTTGAAGTGCAAAAATCTCTCTTCGAAGGCCCACTTCACCAGAGCTAAAATGCCAAAAAGACCTCTTCGGAGGCATATTTCACCGGAGTTGAAGTGCAAAAATCTCTCTTCGGAGGCCCACTTCACCAGAGCTGAAATGCCAAAAAGACCACTTCGGAGGCACATTTCACCGGAGTTGAAGTGCAAAAATCTCTCTTCGGAGGCCCACTTCACCAGAACTGAAATGCCAAAAAGACCTCTTTGGAGGCACATTTCACCGGAGTTGAAGTGCAAAAATCTCTCTTCAGAGGCCTACTTCACCAGAGCTGAAATGCCAAAAAGACCTCTTTGGAGGCACATTTCACCGGAGTTGAAGTGCAAAAATCTCTCTTCGGAGGCCCACTTCACCAGAACTGAAATGCCAAAAAGACCTCTTCGGAGGCACATTTCACCGGAGTTGAAGTGCAAAAATCTCTCTTCGGAGGCCCACTTCACCAGAGCTGAAATGCCAAAAAGACCTCTTAGGAGGCACATTTCACCGGAATTGAAGTGCAAAAATCTCTCTTTGGAGGCCCACTTCACCAGAGCTGAAATACCAAAAAGCCCTCTTTGGAGGCACACTTCACCAAGTTGAAGTGCCAAACAAAAAGCCCTCTAACGAGGCACAAGTCCTCTTCGGAGGCACAACTCTTCGGAGGAGCCCTCTCCCGAGGCATAACAAAAAGCCCTTCCCAAAGGCATATCAAACAAGCCCTCTTCAAAGGCACACTTTTACTCTTAACAGTGAAGTGCTAAACAAAGCCCTCTAACGAGGCACGTCCAACAGATCAAAACATTCTTTGGAAGCTCGCTTCACTGCGTAGGGGAATCCACTTTTCAACAAATAAAAGTGATCATCCCCGAAAGTAGAAGTGTTCTTTAAAAAGAAAGAGAAGAAAAAAAAACTTCTCCAATACAAGGCATACTCTATTAAAAGCAGAATAATATTTCCTCAAAAACGGAAGAATTATACTCTAAAATAAGAGTACAAGTCTTTTCAGAATATTACAATAAGCCGTGGTATGGGGGCATATAGCTATATTAATAAAAACAACGCTCAAACATCATATCACGAGCTCACTACAATATCATATAAAGTAAATAAAGAAACTTGTGCAAAAACAAGGAATAAATGCGTTCACACATATACTAACAAGAAATTGTACAAGTAAAAAGAACCATTTTATTCCATATTATGAAATTTTTGTACATATGCAGGTTTCAACAAGCGGAGGCCGGTATCCGCACAATTTCCGGTCAATACATGCAAAAAGCAAAAAGCAAAATAAGAAGCGTAAAGTCCAGCTCATTACTCCTTCTTCCCGCCACCCTTAGAACTCTTGCCCGGCTTGATGATTAGTTTCTGAATCCGGCATGGACAGGTCGGGGAAGAAGGAGAAGAAGGTGTAGCCGGATCTTCTTCTACTTTTTCTTCACCAGCAGAAGCGCTTTTCTTCGTCTTCTTCGTAATCACGCGCTTCCCCTTCTTCTTTGAAGAAGACTCACTGCCCGAAGTAATTAACTTAGATAGCTTCGTGTCATCATCATGAGTTTGCTCCGGAGTCTTTTCACCTTCTCCAAGTTCCTCAGCCTTCTGCTCTTGCGAAGTTGGTGGATCATCCAAGCCTCGAAGGGCTTCTATTTGCTCTTCCTGCAACCCTGGCTAAGAAGCGGGAATGATTTGAAGGGATGGAGGAGGAACAGCTGGAAGAGGAGAAGTTTGTGCAACATTCAGTGTTTCCGCTATAGAAGAAAAGAAGTTAAAATCAGTATTCTCCGAAAAAAGAGAAGATATTGGTTCATCGAGACTTAAGTAATCAGCAAGAAATTCATCAAACTCAAGTGAAGCAAGCAAGTAATCCGCTTAACCTGGATCAACATCGAAGTTACCTGGAGAAGTCGGTTTAATCACTTCGATTTCAAAGTTTTCGGATTTAGTGTCATCATGGGTCTTCTCCTTGGCTTGAACTGTGGGAGGCTCGATAATTGCGGTTTTAACTTCGGCTTTTGCAGGAGGTGGAGGATAAGAACTAGAGCCAATGGTATCAGGGCTGACCGGAGCTGGAGGACGAGCGGGGTCAGTTAAAGGCGCTTTCTCTAAACGCTCTCCTCATGCTGCTTCGGCTCGCTCCCTAGCAAGCTGCTCTTTTCCCCCGGCAAGGGCGGTACGTGCCTCATCATCCAGATAGGTCGCCTCAAGATCCACTTCTGCATAGCCAGCACCTCCGAACATGTCAATTACCGCTTCCTATACTTCGGCCAAAGTAATTTCATATGTCGGCCCCAAAAATGAGAGGCTCCCGCGCCCCAAGATGCTATGGATGTAAAAATCAAATAATGTAGAGCTAATTTTGGTCTTTGTCGCCTCGTGCGATTGCTCAGCCGCTTCTTTTCCGGCGATGGCTGCTTCTTTTCCACCAACGGCCTCATCGCGCTCTTTTTCAGTTTTTGACAGTTGAGCTCGCAACCGCATAATTTCCAAATCATGGGAACTTGCCTTCTCTCGTAGCTGGGCAATGTCGGTGCGATAGATTTCTGTCATCTTCTTTTCAGCTTCAAGTTGAGCCTCAGCATTCCATTGAGCAGCATGAGCATCGCGAACTTGTTTTTGAAGTACTTCTTCCTTTTGAGTGTAAGAAGTAGAAGAAGTAACAAGCTCATTTTTGAGTTTTCCAACTTCTGCCTCAAGTCTCTCATTGTCCTCAGCGATGCTTGTCATTTCTGTATCGTGCTGCTTAAGAATTTTCTTCCATTCAGAATGATCATTTTCCATAGTTAACATGGCTTCGAGATTCATATGATTAACCCTTTGAAGCTCGTCAACCAACTTCTACCATCAGAACATTCTCTCGATGTCAAGCTTAACAGCATCGAGATTCCTTAGCATGGCCTGCTTATCAATAGGAACCAAATCTAAATCAAAGCGCACTCCTTTTAGACACCAATTTGGGAATCGGATTTGAAGTGTAGGTGGAGCATCCTTGACTTGATACTGAGGCCTGTTAATAATTGTCTAAATGTCAGTTTTCCCAAGAGCAGGAGAACCGGAGGGGATATCAAGAGGGATAGAAGCAGCAGTATTTTCAGAAATTGCAGACGCGTTGCTAAGCTCAGTCCGTTTGCTCGGATCTTCAGCAACGTGACCTTTCCCTTTAACGTCATAAGATTTCCTTTTATGGGAGTCATCATCCCTTCTTCATTGCCACTCCTCATAAGTTTGTCTTACATGAGCTTTTTTGGCAGCTCTTTCTTCATCTGTTTCCCTCAGGGCAGTGAGATAGCGCCTATAATCATAAGTGTCGCGGCTTCCATGGCGCTGGAAATTGTCATAGTACGAGCCAGTTCGCCCCATCGCAGAATCTGAAAATGAAAAAGAAATAAAATTTAGAAATCTCCAAGAAAAGCGAATTAAGTGTGAGTAACTGCTAAATATTCCTAAGTGTGTGTGGCGTGTAAACTATGCGCGTCGAGCTACAAACCACTCTTCGGCTTGGGGGTAACGTCAACTTTTGCAGCTAGCGTTAACTCTTGGGTTGATGGAGTTTGCTGCAAGGCGGATGTCGCCTCAATTGCTGAAGAAATAACTTTAGTAGTAATAGGGTCATCCTTAAAAAGCTCTTGTGAAGTTATCATTAAGTCGCTTAGATCATCAAAAGTGTCATCACCGTCAAACTTAGCGGGACTCTTTCTCTCAACTCCTTTATCATCAGCATTCCCGGAGTGTTGAGGAGGTTCTTCTTCCTCGATTACTGGGGAGAGTGTGAGTTTGCCAGATGACCCCGCAACATCAACATAAGTAGAACACTTCACCAATGCAGCCTCTACAGTAGGTTCTTCTGATGCAATTTCTTCTGCAGAAACTAGGGCATTTGATGTCTCTGCTTGAGAACCTGGGGCAACTAATGTTTCGGTCTCAGAACTAGAAATTTCGTGAATCTGAGTAGATCGAGAGGAGTGTAAAAGTTCGAACTGATGCAGAAACTCGTCTTTAAGCAAAAATTTAGCGCTTCTCTCTTCAACAGCCACAACACTTAAAGTTTCGAAGGTTGGCTTGTGGCTGGGATCTCTAAGCGGAGGAGGAAGTGCTATAGAAGTAAAGAATGAAGTTTAGTAATTGACAATTCAAGTTTCAAGAGACTCGGAAAAAATGAAGTAAACGGAGAAAGGCAATCTTACTTCCGACTCTCCAGACAGCATAGAATCCTGGGGGGCAGCGGACGAAGAAGAATTGACTTAAAAATCCGTGTACACTCTCAGGCAAGTCTAGAATCAGTTTTCGGTTCCGCACACCCCTCACAAGTATAATAGAGGGATGGTCTTTATTCTTTGCAAATGTGCACAAGTAACAGCTCTCTTCAAAACTTGGAAGACGATCGAGCATCCTCCTGAACAGCACACACAACCCCATCAAGATGGCATAACCATTGGGGTGTAGCTGGAATGGAGAGATAGTCAATCGAAGAAGAAGTTGTCGAAGAAAAACATTAAAGGGAGGAATAGATCCACTTAAGCACATCTGACGATTAACTGCGACAAAACCCAGAGGTGGCCTGTCAGTAGTATCGTTTATTCCAGGAAATAAAGCATCCGCTTCGGTAATACCGAACTGAATACACAATTGGTTGAAAACTCTATGATTCAAGGAAGTCGGAGTTCTTTCCGGAGGATCAATCAACGGATTAGCAATTGGAAATTAAGACTTCTCCAACTGGTCCTGTTTCTTCTTGTTGAGAAGTCATTCTACATAAGGAACTGGATGTTCAAATATGAAGGTGCATGTTTCCTAAAAGTGTGAAGTGTTGTGCAAAACTAGTAAAATGACAAGCAAATATAACTGGAATCAAATTAGTTGACATTTGTTAATTATAGAGTTTCAGGGCTTGTTATTTCAAGTCCAAGTACAGTATTGATGCAAACAAATCAGCTTTAGTTGGTTATTTTAGTTTTTCTTTAATACTTCACTTGAACTTGTTAATTCACAACGTTTCATTCACATAGTTCGTTTAAGTTGATTATTCTTTATCGACTAATCTGTCATTTGATGTGGGAAGTCAATGGCAGTATATTCGCCCTAGTTGTTAACTCCTATTTTCGAGCGACCTAAAACTCCACGACCTAAGAAATTAATGACCTAAAACTCCACAACCTAAGGGACTTCACGACCTAAGAGCTTAACGATATACGACCTATGAAGTAACACGGCCTAACAGCTTACAAAGGGCAGCGACCTAAAGACTTCGGAAGGTCACGACTTAGCAATGTCACGACCTAGCAACCTCATGACCTAACAACCTAAGAGACTTCGCAACCTAGCTTCGTAAAGGGCCTACTACTTAAAGAAGCAAGCGACCTAGCTGGTTCAAAAGGCAGTGCGACCTACGACCTACCTTAGGTCGCTCACGACCTATCTCCACTACCCAGTTTACACAAGCCAACATAACTCCTTGTGTCGCTTTCCTTTAAGTCGCCCACGACTTACCAGCCCACTAGGTCGCCAACGACTTAGTACCTTCCTTAACCAGTTCACGACCTATGACTTGACTGATCACGATAAAGTACAACGCAACTGATAAGTCGGAGGGGGAGCACCTTAAGTCGCCCACGACCTACGACATATCTTAGGTCGCTCACGACCTAGGACTTGTATGCTCGAACTCCGCCAGAACCACTCCTATAAATACCAACCTACCCCGAATGTGAAGGGGACTTTTGGCCAATCATTTTCTAAAGCGACATTACTCTGCCGAATTCTCAACTCATCCAACTCTTGAAGAACTCCAAACATTGAAGATACAACAACAAGCTTTGAACGAGATTCTACACATCCGACATGGATTCAACAAATCTCATCATCGAAGTTTGAGTTACTAATCTGAAATTTTTGTGTGATCGAAGTGAATTGTATTTGAGGTGTATCGTATCAAATTGTAACCAAATCAGCAATAAAAGACTATAAAGTGGACGTAGGCTCAATTACGGGACGAACCACTATAAATCTGTTGTCTCTTTACCGTTTTCTGCTATTTTCAGCTTATATTCTGTTCCCGTACCAATGGATGGTGCTTTCACATTATTACTACACACACCTGGTGTTAGCGTTCAATTTTCAGCGTTAACATTTTGGTGCTTTCACTGAGAATTGAACTCAGGAATACGTTCACCATTGCTTCACAAAAGTTCGTTGAAAAAGTTTCTTTCAAGACCAGAAGTCTACTGGATATAATGGCTCCTGGAAGAAAGGGTAGATCTACCAGACCCGGAAATGCTCATCAGGGAACCTCCGCTTCCCCAACAGCAAATCAAGCAACTCCTACCGTCAGAGTCACAAGGGCTGAATTAGACGACGCAGTGTCGGGATTATATCAGCAAATTGAAACTCAAAACGCTTTGATGATGGACAGATTAAACACTCTACTTGGGGCAAATCAACGGCCAGAAAAGAATGAAACAGTCTTCACTGAAGATGCTCATAATTCCCAAGAAAAAGATATTCCTCAAAGAGCAGTTGGCACCGCCGAAGTGCCACCTTTCCAAGCTGAAGGTTCAAGGCCGCAGCCAACTTTTCGCGAATATTTGCCCAGGCAAACTTCCGAAAGGAGAGCTGACGTCTGCCCGGCAATGCCTCTGAGCAATGAGGAGTACCTATCAGGGATGGTTCGCCAAATCATGAAAGAGAGCATGCACAGGGAAGAAAATGAGAATGACTGAGGATTTGCACCAAGCAGAACTCTGTTTACTGAAAGGATCCTAAAAGCAGAGTTTCCAAGAAAATTTGTACCTCCTATTATCCAGGCTTATAGAGGGACAAGTGACCCCAACCATTTTCTATACAAGTACGATTGGCATATGACCGGCGCGAGGTCATAAGATGAGATTAAATGCTGATACTTTCCAGTATACTTGGAAGGAGTGGCCCTACTTTGGTTCACAAAGCTACCAATTTGGTCCGTAGATCAATTCTCTGATTTAACTCGAAAGTTCAAGGATCAGTTCAGGTTGTATGCTTCAATATCTATGGATATAATGTCACTGTCCAGCCTTGAACAAGGGCCCGGAGAATCTATCAGATCTTTCTTGAACCGTTTCAATATAGCCCTAGCCGAAGTAGATAAAGCAGAACCCCGTATGATCCTGACTTACCTGATGCGGGCCATCAACAAATCAAGTGAATTCGGAAGATGGTTAAAAATGAAGGAGCCAAACTCACTCGAGAAATTCTATAAAAAGGCCGACGAATTTATGCGTCTGGAAAACCTCTCCGCGCCGGCAAAAGTGGTTGTTGCCGAAGTCAAGAATAACAGTGTTACTTCTAACAAAAGAGAATCCGGAAACCAGAAAAGGGAAAGTGATGGAGAAAAGAAGCAAAAGAATGAGAAGAAACCTTGCCGCTTTAATTTTTCAGATTTTACCCCTCTAACTGATACACCGGAAAATATCTTCTTCGCAACAAAAGATGTTATCAAGTATCCTAAACCACCTGAGATGGGGAGAGGTGCAATACGTAATGGGAAATTCTGCCGATTCCACAATCAACCTGGCCATGACACTGACCAATGTCGCCAGTTGAAGAATGTGATTGAAGAGTTGCTGGAACAGGGTAAATTGCAACAATATGTGAAGAAAAACAGAGCAGACCCAACCTCATCTACTCAGGGGCAAGAACACCCTGCCCATCAATCTAACTCTAGCAACAACACTACGGTGCAAGAATCTGATAAGCTTGTCATTAACGTTGTCAAAGGAGGTCCCCACGCAGCAGCCAGGAGTTGGGACGACTATTAACTACCCACAAAACTGCAGTTGGGGCATCTTCCAATATCTCTGGCATATGAATCAAAAACTACGAATCCAGTGGAAATGGAAATTCAATCTGGAGACTCTGGAACAACAATCACTTGCATCCAATTTTTACTTAACAGCATTGCTTAAATTTGTAAAATGATAATGGATGTATAACTCTTGTATTGTAAACCACTGGGAAATCAGAATGGATTGATAAAAAAGAATATTAAATCTTGTGTTCTAATGCTATATAATGCCTGCTTCATTTCGATATGCAAATATCTTAAATATATTGCTAAAATGTTGATTTAATATTGCAGGCTATCAAAGTAAAGCTTACTTATTCAACACATCACAAGACTCGGCGATTCCCGTAAACCACTCAACAACAAAGTACATTTCTCTGACAGAAAGCAAGCAATTTGCAAAAGAATGGGGCATGTACTTGAAGTGATAACAAGGAATCGCTAAGGAGCAGATGGTGAAAGAACACAAGCAACAATTGCAACTCTTCGGAGGATAAAAGACATCTACGGATACACAAGCCCTCTTCGGAGGCATGCCAAAAAATGGAAGTTCTCTTCTCAACAAAGAGGTTGGTGGAACCAGAGGGCGCAGGATCTTTGTTAACTAGTTGCAACCGTTTGTGCAAACGAGCGTCCAAATAAGTAACTTACGTCCGCCCCATGGATCCATTTAACTGTGAGAAAGTAACTTCCAGGCAATCAAATAAAGACTTCTCCGGAAGCACAAGACTTCTCCGGAAGCACAAGACTTCTCCGGAAGCACAAAACCTCTCCAGAGGCACAATGCAAATCTTCGGAGTCCATGCTACTCCACAGATTCCAAAATGCTAATCTTCGGAGTCCATGCTACTCCACAGATTCCAAAATGCTAATCTTCGGAGTCCATGCTACTCCACAGATTCCAAAATGCTAATCTTCGGAGTCCATGCTACTCCACAGATTCCACAAATAGCAAACCTCCTAGAAACTGGGAAGACGGTTAAGCGTTCTTCTGAACAGCACACACAACCCCATTATTATGGCATAGCCGTTAGGGTGTAGCTGGAAGGGAGAGATAGCTAATCGAAGAAAAAGTTCTCGAAGAAAGTCATTAAAGGGAGGAATAGCTCTGCTTAAGCACATCTGACGATTAACTGCAACAAAACCAAGAGGTGGCCTGTCAGAAGTATCGTTTGCTCCATGAAATAAAGCATCTGATTCGGCGATGCCGAACTGGATACACAGTTGTCTGAAAACTTTATGGCTCAAGGTGGTAGAAGTCCTTTCCGGAGGATCAATCAATGGGTTAGCAATCGGAAAAGCTTCTCCAGCCGGTCCTGTATCTTCTTGTTGAGATGCCATTCTACATAAGGAACTGGATATTCAAATATGAAGGTGCACGTTTCCTAAAAGTGTAAAGTGTTGTGCAAAACTAATACAATAACAAGCAAATATAACTGAGATCAAGTTAGTTGACATTTGTCGATTATAAAATTTCAAGGCTTGTTATCTTAAGTCCAAATACAGTGCTGTGTTGATGCAAATAAATCAGCTTTAGTTGATTATTTCAGCTTTGATTTAATACTTCACTTGAATTTGTTGTTTCACAGCATTTCACTCACAAATATCTTTTAAGTTGATTATTCTTTATCGGCTAATCTGTCATTTGATATGGGCAGTCAATGGCAGTATATTCGTCCCAGTTTTCTACAAATATTGTGTTTAACAGGTCATTAGCATTAGAGATAATCTGCAAAGAAGTTTAAATAGTTCAAAGTTCAAGTAATTCAATCAAATTCTGCTCAGATTTTACAAGTGTTAGGTCGTTCAGCGACCTAGTATAAGTCGGAGTCTCCTTAGGTCAAACTGTACAAATCAAGAAGTTCAAGGCAAGGCAAATTTGTCAAGTCCTAACTCGGTTGCTACCTAGAGCTTGTGCCGCAGAAATTAGGTCGGTCAATTGTTAAGCTGTTCTGTTCAAAGCTCAATCAGGTCCAAATGGTTCAAGTCCTAGGTTGCTTACGACCTAGCGTAGGTCAGAGATGTTCTGCTTCATATAGGTCGCAGGAAATATTCTAAGTGTCAGCTCGGCCGCGACCTAAGGGTTAAGTCGCAGAAGATTGTTCAGCATTACTTAGGTCGCAAGAATCCCAACACGACCTAATTTTTAGGTCGCTTAGATCTGATAGGTCGCTGACTTCCTCTCCACGCAATCACCTACTAGATCCGATAACCCAATAACGCCACTACAAAGAAAATATGTCGCCCTCTTCGTGAATTTCATTCATCTCCACAAACCATCAAACAACCCAAAAAATTGATTCCAAATCCCTCCGATCCATTGTAAATGTTACCGTGCCTTCATAAATCACAACAACATTTCAAACGACGACCAAAAATCGATTGAAACGATCATTCAAAATGAAGCACGACACATGAAGTTGGACGTGGGTCAAAAAACATGAATTCACAATTGAGCAGCATTTATGATGGAATAGAGATCGAATTCACTTACGTATTATGTTGGTAGGGAAGAATCGACGACTAAATGGATTGAATTCGCCTTTAGAAGTTCGGAGATTCGTCAATGGCAGTAGAGATCGGAGCAGTAAGGTAGGGAGGAAGGAGCGACCTAACAGTTTATATAGGGCAAGAAGGCGACGAATGGGCGCACGAATTAACATGTGTTTTTAGGTCGCTCACGACCTAGCAAAGTTAAGTCGAAGCACACGATCTACGACATAGGCCTGTACTTCGAGGGGCAAATGTTAACTCCTATTTTCGAGCGACCTAAATCTCCACGACCTAAGAAGTTAACGACCTAAAACTCCACGACCTAAGAAGTTAACGACCTAAAACTCCACGACCTAAGGGACTTCATGACCTAAGAGCTTAACGATCTACGACCTATGAAGTAACACGGCCTAACAGCTTACAAAGGGCAGCGACCTAAAGACTTCGGAAGGTCACGACTTAGCAATGTCATGACCTAGCAACCTCACGACCTAACAACCTAAGAGACTTCGCGACCTAGCTTCGTAAAGGTCCTACTACTTAAAGAAGCAAGCGACCTTGCTGGTTCAAAAGGCAGTGCGACCTACGACCTACCTTAGGTCGCTCACGACCTATCTCCACTACCCAGTTTACACAAGCCAACATAACTCCTTGTGCCGCTTTCCTTTAAGTCGCCCACGACTTACCAGCCCATTAGGTCGCCAACGACTTAGTACCTTCCTTAACCAGTTCACGACCTATGACTTGACTGATCACGATAAAGTACAACGCAACTGATAAGTCGGAGGGGGAGCACCTTAAGTCGCACACGACCTACGACATATCTTAGGTCGCTCACAACCTAGGACTTGTATGCTCGAACTCCGCCAGAACCACTCCTATAAATACCAACCTACCCCGAACGTGAAGGGGACTTTTGGCCAATCATTTTCTGAAGCGCCATTACTCTACCGAATTCTCAACTCATCCAACACTTGAAGAACTCCAAACATTGAAGATACAACAACAAGCTTTGAACGAGATTCTACACATCCGACATGGATTCAACAAATCTCATCATCGAAGTTTGAGTTACTAATCTGAAATGTTTGTGTGATCGAAGTGAATTGTATTCGAGGTGTATCGTATCAAATTGTAACCAAATCAGCAATAAAAGACTATAAAGTGGACGTAGGCTCAATTACGGGCCGAACCACTATAAATCTGTTGTCTCTTTACCGTTTTCTGCTATTTTCTGCTTATATTCTGTTCCCGTACCAACGGGTGGTGCTTTCACATTATTACTACACACACCGGGTGTTAGCGTTCAATTTTCAGCGTTAACACTAGTTTTCTGCAAATGTTGTGTTTAACAGGTTGTTAGCTTAAAAGATAGCATAATCTGTAAAGAAGTGCAACAAAGTTCAAACAGTTCAAAGTTCAAGCAAGTTCTTTCAAAAATGTACAAGTATTCCAATTCAGTCCATTTCTTAGGTCGTTCAGCGACCTAACATAGATCGGGTTCTCCTTAAGTCGTACTGTGCAAGTTAAAGAATAAGGCTTCAGGACCAGATAATGCAAATTCCTACAAGTCCTAGCTCGGTCGCGACCTAAAGCCAATGCCGCAAAAAGTTAGGTCGTTAATTTGATTAGGTGGCTCTGCAGTCATTCAAGAAACTTAGGTCGTTAACTGGTTAAGTCGTTCTGCTTGAAATTCATGTGCAAATTTGTTAAGTCCTAGGTCATTAAAATCCCAGCGCGACCTAAAAGTTAAGTCGCAGATTCGAAGGATCCTTAGGTCGCGAGAATTTGTTAGGTCGGTTGGTTCGTTAGGTCGGCCAGGTTTTTAAGTCGCTCAGATCTGTTAAATCGCTAACTTTTTCTCCACTCAACAACTCGCTATCTCGTTAACGGTTAACCCAATAACCCGTTATCACCTACGCAAAGTAAATCCATCATCCTCTTCGTGAAATCCATTCTCTCTTCATACCACCAAATCACCCGAAAATCGATTCAAACCATCTCTGGTCCATCATAGATTCAATGCATTGCTGTGCTTTCATGAATCGCAACAACAACACAACTAATGGCGATCGGAAATTGATCGCCACACGATTCAAAAGGGAAGCGCAACGTACGGAGTTGGATTGGGGTTAGAGGGTGGGAATTCACGATTTGGCGGTAATCATGAATGGATAAAGATCGGGTTTACTTACGTAATATGATAGCAAGGATGAATCTCGAATTCGCCTTTGAAATCACAAAATTCTGTTAAAAGTAAAGCGGGAAATCGAAGCAGTTGAATGAGGAAGAAGCAGTGACCTAGCAGTTTATATGGGGCAAAGAGAAGATGGCGAATAGACATGCGAGTTAGCACATGTTTTAGGTCGCTCACGACCTAGCAGAGTTAGATCGAAGCACACGACCTATGACATAGGCCTGTACTTCAAGGGGCAAGTGTTAACTCCTCCTTTTGAAGCGTCCTAAAACATAAGCGACTTAGCGACCTAAAATCTCTAGCGACCTAACTCCAGAAAAGAGATAGCGACCTAACGACCTAAAATCTCTAGCGACCTAACGACCTAAAATCTCTAGCGACCTAACTCCAGAAAGAGGCTAGCGACCTAACTCCAGAAAGAGTCTAGCGACCTAACTCCAGAAAGAGGTTAGCGACCTAACGAAGGAAACGACCTAATGACCTAAAGCACTAACGACCTAACATCACAGAAAATCTTAGCGACCTAAAGATGGAACTGTCAAGCGACCTAGCGATCTAATGGACCTAACGACCTAATGACTTAAGGAGCTAAACTATAGGTCCCGTCAACTTAGGTCGCTCCACCAGACAACTCAACACAGTTAAGTTGCCGCTTTTCCTAGGTCGCTCACGACCTACCACTTGTCACCTCGTTCAGATAGATCAAGTGCATCATGTTAAGCCGCAAACCATGCCTCTTAGGTCGCTCGCGACCTAAGACCTACCTTAAACCGTTCACGACCTATGACTTAGCAATATGTTCAAATGATCCAGTGCAAAACTAGTAAGTCGGAGCCCATACTATCTTAGGTCGCTGGCAACCTACGACCTATTTTAGGTCGTTCACGACCTATCACCTGTCCAAAATTCTCCTATAAATACAGCATTAGCTCCAACTTGAGAAGGATTTTTGGATCAGTTCTGGAACGCCATTACGCTGCTATTTTCTCGACTCATCCAACACTTCAAGCACTCTAAACACCAAAGACGCTTCAACGAACTTCAAGAGGAAATCAAACACATTCAACATGAATTCGAGAGATTCTTCTTCATACAAGTTCTAGCTACTCGTCTAAAGCGTGTTGTAATCAAAGTGTATTGTAAAGTGCTGTAATCGAATCATCAATAAAGAAGATAAAGTGGACATAGGCTTAATTACGAGCCGAACCACTATAAAACTACTGTCTCTTTACTTTTCTGCTATTTTTCTGCTTATTTCTAGTTCCCATACCAACGGGTGGTGCTTTCACATTACTAATACACACACCGGGATGTTAGTGTCGATTTTATACGTTAACAAATGAATTTGGATGTGTTTCAAATTTGGAAAAATGAATAATATTTTAAAAGAATAACGACATGGAATTTATATGGTTTTGAAAGAAATATGTTTGATATGAAAAATAAACCATTTGAAAATGAAATAACCACGGGTTATAATAACGTTTGGTTGTTAAAGAGACCAGGATCGGATATGGGCATACTCTCTGTCGGTACCGAAAACCAATTTAACAACTGTGTACGCGGTGGAGATTCCAGAATAAAGTAGGATGGTGGCGACGATCCTAAAGGTATATCTACATGGACCTAACTCCCGTGAGTTAGCATAAGGTGGCTAAAATAAGAGCAATTGACGGGCCAAGGAGGTAGCTCCTCTAATCGGACACACTTCATTGTTAGCCATTCTATTACTTTGTGATTGATATAGTGCGCACCTTTGATTCGGGAGTGTGGATCGAGGTGGGCGGTAGTTGCGACTATGCGTTACCAACAATCCGGAAGTGTAATTAGTATATCTACCCTGGCATTGCCTAGTTGTGCCGTGTCATCTACCCTACCGCGCCTTCTACGAGTTTGGTTTGTACCATACCTATGGAGTGCCCTTTGACGGCACCCAGTACGGGTGGGATTACGGTACTGTATCGACTATGGGAAATAAAAATGTGTTAAGGGGGAAAATGTAATGCCTTAACGCTATTTTAGTTGTTTACTTTACTTTAGACATTATTATAATAGCGTATATTATTACATAGTAGATAGTTTAACGGTTCCTTAAAGGATGGGCGATCCCAAGCATTCTTTAAGTTATTGATGCATTTCATTACAGTTCACTTGAGTTGATTTACATTTTATAAGTTTGTATGTCCTCACTCGAGTGTTTTTTGTTTTGCTTTACGCTCGGGTCAGCCTGAGTTTCACAGTTTTGGTGTCATCTTTTTGGTGCTAGAGATCCGCCGGAGATTTAGCAGTCTATCTGATATTTCAATTCCAGTTATTTCCACTCAACTTTTGCATTTGTAGTAGAGAACTTATGTACCTTAAATTTCCAAAGGTATTGGCTTCAGACTTTGGTATTATGTATTAGTTTTGAGACTTTGTACCTAGTAGCTTCATGAACTACTGTAGTTATTTTATTCTGCTGCAAGTTATTCTGATATTCTTTGTCTGTGATTCTGTGATTGATTTTATTTGCCCCAAAATTTATTAACAATCTGTTGTTTTGAATTATTCAAGTCTGACATGTGTGGTTTTATTGTCGATTTGAATGGTCCAAAATGGCGGGATGTTACAGTTGGTATCAGAGCTTTGGTTTTTTAGGCAAACCTTAGCCTATGGGGCAAAAACTCATTAGAGATAGGGTAGAAATACCCTAGAATGAGTAAAATCAATCTTAGAATCATTCTTTGCGAGAAAACGTATTTTCAAGTATAAAATGGTTTCAAATGATTTTCAAATGATTTTAAAGGATTATTTTGGATATAAAATTTTTCTTGTTTTAAAATCTAATTTTCCTTAGAATTTTCTTTCTTTTCGAATCCACCTTGTTTAATAGAATTCTTTGATTAGGATTCCCAATCTAGTTTGAATCATGTCTTTTATCTCTTTCCTTTATCTTTGTCCTAAAATTCATTCTTGAATTTCCAAGATGAATCGTAGGAATGCGAGAGGTCAGGGTCATGGTGTTGCCCCAATTCCAGCACCAGTTGCACCCATTAGTTTTACCATTCTCTGTAAGGAGTTCACTCAGCTAGGTGGTACAAAGTTTATAGGTTCAGAGACCATCATTGAGGCTCAGTAGTGGCTGAGATGTTTGGAAAGTATTTTTACGGGTTTGGAGGTCACCGACGCTCAGAAGCGTCAGCTAGCAGCATGGCAGTTGCAGGAAGCAGCCCAAGATTGGTGGGATTCTGTTACAGCCAACACTATTGAGGCAGATATTTCTTGGGAACCGTTTCGGTATTGTCTTGAGTTAGTCCTTTTGAATTTGATTTAGGTTATCCCTTTGGAATCTTTCTTATGTTTGGATATCACGTTTTAGGGAGGCTTTTGTGGCAAAGTGGATGCCAGAAGCTGGGAAGTCTCGGCTATACAGGGAGTTTATGGATCTTAAGCAAGGGGATATGTCATTTTCTGAGTATGAGAGGAAGTTCAATGAACTTTCCAAGTTTGGTCCTAGCTTGATTGATACCCCTCTTAAGAAGACTTTAAGTTTATAGTTGGAGCCCGCCCAGAGTTTTTTGATCATCTGATTTCTCACGTGCACGGCCCTTTTACTAGATTGATGGATATAGCTATTAGATTTGAGAACCCCACTTCAAAGGAATCATCTGTTGCTTGTGCACCTTCATCTTAGCATTCTTTTGGCAACTCTAAGAAGAGGAAATCTAATTTCTATCGACAGAAGCAGAATTGGCTTAAGAATCCATGTTTAGGATCTTCTTCTCCCCAGAGGCAGCCTATTGATCTTTCTTCCATTACTTGCTTCAAGTGCGATCAGAAAGGTCACTATGCCAATAGTTTTCCAACTTTAGCCGGAGCTATTGTTCCTCCAGTTCAGGTGACTAGGCGAGACCTCTGCCATGTCTGTTTGCAGACCGTCCACTTTAAGCAGGATTGTCCCTTGTATCAGAAAGGCAAGACCTTTGCCATGACTTCTTCCACTCATGCTCCGCCTACTCCACCTGCCCCTAGTGATACCCAAGGTACTCTCCAGAGCACCTTTACTTTGTTTGATTTTCCGGTTCGTGTTCTATTTGACACTGGAGCTTCGAATAGTTTCATTTCTGTGGACCTTTGTGATAAGTTTGAGCATATCCTTTCACCTAAGTTTGCAATCGAACCTTTGTATGTTACTAATCTTATTGGTGGTCCCGCAAACCTTAGTAGGATTTGTAACAATGTGAAACTCTTCCATTCTGACAATCTCTTTTCTGGTGATTTCTATGTTCTTGGTTTCGATGCTTTTGACATGTTGCTTAGAGGAGATTGGTTGAAGATGCATGAAGTTGTTATCTGTTGTAAAACCCAGAATGTTTCTCTTGTTGATGATTTTGGTAAGCCTTTGGTGATTCAGTGTCGTATGCCTCAGGAGTATGCGGGCAGTTTTATCAATTCTCTTGATTCTTCCCCTAGTGATCTTGATTCTACTCCTGTGGTCGAACTATATTCCGACGTATTTGGTGAAGTCACTTCTTTACCTCCTAAATGGGAAATCAAATTTCGTATTGATCTTATTCCTGGAGCTCGACCTGTAGTTCTTCCTCCCAGAAGAATGGCACCCCATGAGAAGGTTGAGTTGAGGAAGCAAATTGAAGACTTGTTCTCCAAAGGTTTGATCAGACCCAGTCATTCCTAATGAGGAGCAACAGTGGTTTTTGTCACTATGTATGATGGTTCTTTGAGGATGTGTGTTGATTATAGGGAGCTGAATAAGCTCACTATGAAAAACAAATATCCAATGCCTCATATTAATGATATGTTCGATCAGCTTTATGGAGCTACTTTATTCTCTCAGCTTGATCTTGCCACCGGTTTCCACCAGCTCAGAATTGCTGAGGAAAGTATTCCCAAAACTGCTTTCCCTTCTGATGATAGTTTCTTTGAATGGTTAGTTATGCCTTTTGGTTTGACTAATGCCCCAGCTTTCTTTGTCGACCTTATGAATCGGGTTTTTCGTGATGTTCTTAATAACTTTGTTTCAGTCTTCGTCGATGATATCCTTGTTTTCTCTAAGTTAGAGGAGGAGCATGAATCTCATTTGAGCTTTGTTCTGGGGACTCTCAGAAGTCATCAGTTGAAAGACAAATTCTCGAAATGCCATTTCTGGAAAGATGAAGTCCGATTTCTTGGACATATTATTCTGGTAATGGAGTTTCCGTTGATCCAGTTGAGATCGCTGCGATCGATGTAAGTCTATCTTCTCTTCTTTCCTTTTTACATTAATTATTCTATCTCCTTCTCGGTTCTTATTTTCCCTATTCTATTTTAGAATTTTGAATCTCCTAGGACTACATCTGATATCCGTAGTTTTCTAGGACTAGGAGAGGTAATGAGAGTATTTGGGTAATTGTGGATAGATTGACCAAGTCAGCTCAATTCATTCCGGTTAGGTCTAACCGTTCTGCTTCTAGTTTAGCTGAGATTTATATGAGAAAGATAGTCCATCTTCATGGTGTTCCTGTTAGCATTGTTTGCGATAAAGACCCCATCTTTACCAGTCAGTTTTGGAAAGTTTTTCAAGAAT
Organism: Allium fistulosum; assembly: GCA_030737815.1. NCBI lineage: Eukaryota > Viridiplantae > Streptophyta > Magnoliopsida > Asparagales > Amaryllidaceae > Allium > Allium fistulosum. Next base: position 410,744,607 of record CM060907.1, on the reverse strand, counting down.
CTTCAGGTACTCGTCTGAATCTGAGCACTGCTTACCATCCGCGGACCGACGGTTAAACGGAAATAGTGAATCAGATTTTGGATGATCTTCTTCATGCATGTGTCCTTGATTATGGAGGATCTTGGGAGGATCATCTCGATCTCGGTGAATTCACCTATAACAATAGTTATCTGGTATAATCTCAAATATCTGTTTAAGGTCGTCTTAAGCATTTATTTATCTTATTCCATCTCTTAAAATTCAGGCTAGCATGAAAATGGCTCCATTTCTTCCTCTTTATGGACGACCTTGCAAATTTCCATCTTGCTGGATTGAATTCGGTAATCTTTTGGTTCTTGGTCCGGATATGATTCTAGAAGCATCTAAGAAGGTTGAAGAGATTAGGAGAAAGATGAGGATTGCTCGAGATAGATAGAAGAAGTATGCTGACAGGCATAGGAGGAGTTTGGAGTTTTCTGTTGGTGATCAGGTTTTCCTTAAGGTCTCTCCATTAAGAAATGTGATTCGGTTTGGATGGAAAGGGAAGCTCGCTCCTAGGTTTATTGGTCCTTTTCGCATCTTAGAGAGAGTTGGTTCCTTAGCTTATCGTTTGGAATTGCCTGAGAAACTTTCTAGAGTGCATAATGTGTTCCATGTTTCGCATCTTCGTCGGTATCTTCATGATCCATCTTTCATTGTCCAGCCTTCTGCTCTCGAGAGTTTGGATGTCGAGCCAAACCTTACTGTCGAGAGGAAGCCACTTCGTATTATCGATAGAGGTACGAAGCAGCTTCGAAGAAAATCTGTCAACCTAGTCAAAGTGCAATGGAGCACTGATGATCGGGATTGTACTTGGGAAACGGAAGAGGGCATTCATGCTTCGAATCCGGAATTGTTTGTTCCAGGTATTATTCGTTATCCTACCTTATCCTTCTTTGTTTTCTGTGTCTCGTTCCTTTTCGAGGACGAAAGTTTTGAGTGGGGGAGAGTGTAACTACCCGCAAATTTTGAAAATATTTTAAATGAAAATTTATTTGAAATTTTGAATATAATTATTTCAAAATTGATAAATTGGGAAATTTAATGTAATATTTTGAGTTTTGATGTGAAATGTTCTTCAAAATTAATAAAATAAAGATTTTTCTTAAAATGCAAATTTTTGTCAATTTTGGTCAAAGTTTGGCTTTCTGTGAAAATTTTTAAATTTTGAATTTTGAACTTTTTTTTATGAATATGGATTTAATTATAACATTTTCCTGGTTTTTCGTTTTGTTAAATTTTGATTTCTACTTCTCCAAATTTGTTGTTTTCGGCGTATTACACGTAGTTGTTTTCACTTAACCTCTATCTTATTTATATTTTGATGTGGGCTTGTACTAATGGGCTGAGAACCCCCGAAGTAGAAGAGAAGCCACCTGTTGAATAGCCTATATAACATCTCCTAGGGTTTTAGTTAGCCTCCTCATCCTTCATTTGTGCCTCCGTAGACAATTATGTAAGTCTTCTTCTTCTTCATCCTTCTCCTCCAAACCCTAGACCTTCTTCCTCTTCTCCTCTACAATTTTTTCCCCTCCTCTCCATAGAAATTTCGGCCACACCTATTCCATCACCTTCCTATCACCAAACTCCAAAAAAACCCTTTTTTTCCCTCCTTCCTTTCCCCCTCTCCTCTTCACCAATTTCGGCCTCCATTCCCCCTTCTCTATTTTCATCCACCACTTCTCCAAAACTCTAGCCTAGCCGAACCTACCTAAACCCGAGCCTTCTCCACCAAAACCATAGCCTTTGCACCACAAAAACCAAGTCCAAAAGCCTTAGGCCGAGCCTAACCCTAACCCAAACTCCTATGGCCGAGCCTAACCTAACCCAAACAACCTCTAAACCCTAGCCTATGCACCCCCTGGACAAGCATCTTCTATTGTATTTTGCAAAAATATTTTTTTTTCTATTTCATTTTTCTATGTGAATTATTTGTTTACGTATGTAATTTTATTTTATTTTTTTCAACGCGTCGGATTTGGATTCTCCTCTCACTCAAGTTTGTCCATAATTTGTCGTGTTTGTTGCGCTTTGAATCACTTTGCTAACCAAAGAAAGGTGAGTAATCACTCTTGACAACGAACTTATATTTTGGTGAATTGATGACAATGGAATTGTATGGATCTGTATATGCAAGTTAAGAAATTTCACTATTGAATATTGTTATGTTATATCATACCATATTTTACATGTTATGATCATATGCCATGATACATTGAATATTATTATGTTATTCCATACCATATTTTACCTGTTATGATCATATGCCATGATATATTGAATATTATTATGTTATTTCATATCATATTTTACCTGTTATGATCATATGCCTTGATATTGAATATTGTTATGTTTATTTATTATTCTATTCTCACACTGCAAGTTTCTTCACTATGGGTTGAAATGATACATACCCGAATGATCTTTAGATTAAGGAAAATTGTTATGGGCTGAATGATAGGCCTGAGCAATTTTACTTGACTTGGAACTGCAGGTTTGAAATGATATAAAACACGGAAAATTAATAAATTGCGGATTGAAATGATATATGTTCGTATTTACTTGATCCTAGGGTAGAGAATTTTATACAGACTCCGTGGTTGATTTTAAAATGATTTTCTAAACATTACTAAGTATTTTGGATTTCTATATATGAATCTCAACTAAATTTAATGTAAGGATTTATGTAAATTTGTTTACATGTGTTAAAATTTTATAAGAAATAAATAGTTGGAAATGTAAAGTTTTGGAATCTAATTTACGGTACGAAGGTTAATTAAATATTTAATAATCCGATTTGACCTAATAATGAAATTTTATTCTAACCTATAAATTGTAAGTTTTAAATTATGTAATAGTAATTAAAATGATAAAATGTTATTTACTAAAAGAAAATAAAGGGTAAGTTAAATACTTTTAACTTAGCATAAGGATTTCTGCTTTAAAATTTGATATTTCAGTAACAAAGTTATTTTACTAAAGGTGTGGTTTCTTTAATGACCAAATAGCTAAATTTGAGTAATATAATAGGAATGATAGAATGACTATGATAAAACGGAAAATATATATTATTTGATCATATAAACTATTGTAGTAAGAAGTATTACAATAACAATTCAAAACTGCTGCGATTTCTTACGGTAGCAATTCAAAATTGCTGCAGTTTATTACTGTAACAATTCTGCACTAATGCGGATTCTTAAAGTAGCACTTTTGCACTGCTGCGAATTCTTACCGTAACAGTTCTGCACTGCTGCAAATTCTTACAGTAGCACTTTTGTACTGCTGCATTTCTTAAATGTGACATTTTCATAATGCTACAAATTTTCTAAAGGGTTATAGTTCCGAATGTATGGTTCTAAAAGTTACATTTTTAAACTGCTACGATCTCTAAATTTTACGTTTCAAAGGGGTTATAATTAAATGAATTTGGAAGTGTTACAACTTTGGAAAAATGAATAATATTTTAAAAGAATAATGACATTGAATTTATATGGTTTTGAAAGAAATATGTTTGATATGAAAAATAAACCATTTGAAATTGAAATAACCATGGGTTATCACTACACCAAAACATGGAAATCCTAACAGAGGCATTTCTTGATTGCTAACATTCCGATGCCACTATAAAATAATAACACTTAAAACACCGTTATAAGTTTTTCAAAGCCGTTGGAAAAAGAGCAGTATATTCTCCAGGGAAAAATATTCATTTTTTCATGCCATCAAACCGTTGCAACATTTGGTAAAAATGAAAATAAAATAAAAACGAAAGGATAAAGATTGAAAACATTAAACATCTCGTGTCGCAACACTTATCACGCTTCCCACTTCCATCGGCCGCATCTTTCCCAAATTCCTAATATTCTTTCTAGGGCAAAAACCTTTAGGAGCCGCTTTCAATTTTCTAGGGCAAATCCTTCTCAAGTAAAATCTTTGGTAGAATTGGCATATTTAGAAAGGTATTGCTATTTGCTTTTATAATACAACTTCAAAGAATTGCTTCTACCTTAATAATGTTGACGTTTTGTTTCCATGAACTTCTTTCTGGATTATCAAATATATCGTCCTACGTTTTCTATTCTCCTATGATCCATTCGACTTGTGCTTGAATTCTGGTTTGATTTTAGATGTATGCAGCTTCAGATCGAAACTATAAATACTTTACTTCCTACCTACAATTCTATTAGTTGCTTCTGTAAGGTTTCTTTTTTTATTTTCATTACATATTTATTGCTAATTGATTTTGACTGCTGGTATCTTGGTTAACATAATACTTGTAGAAAATGAAGTGAGATAGAGAAGAAATGCAAACATAAATAAGATTGACAGATTAAAATAAGGAGATTAAAATAACGAAAACACTATTGGAAATAAATAAAACGCAAGTAGTAATAAATAAAATGAAGATAAAAGAGAATGCATCATAAATGAATGGAAAAAATAAAGAAAACTTGCTGAGAAGAACCGAGAGCAAGCACATGCGTAAACTATAAACTTGTTGAAAGAAAGTGGTAATTTTTATTAGTGATTTTTCTAAATGATCATATAAAACAAGTGCTCATTAGTTTGCATACTTGGAGTTGCTGAAGTGGTGAGTTCCTTGTGTGCTGTATTTCTATTATTTTTTATGAAAGCAAACAATAAGCCCAATATTTTTCTCCATCACTACACAGACAATTTCTTTCTACTGGTGTGAATCTCCGCTTCTTTGCCCTTCTTCACCTTTCTATCCCAAGACTGTTTCAGTTATTGCTGAAATGTAAATGGGATGCTTGGCACTACCATTCATAAGTCTGAGTGGTATATCTAGCTCTCGGCTTGAGGTGGGGTTGCATCTTCGATATATATATTACATACTAAGTATAAAAAACCAAAAAAGCATGCTTGTTGAGTTATGTGCAGTCTTATCGAATGAGGAGGAAATATGGGTTATAGGCACAGACAAATTTGAGGTTGAGTCACCTTTTATGAATAAAACATCCAATTAAGGTAGAGCATTGGCCCTGACAAAGCAATTTTCTCCTGTCGTTGACAAGCCTACACATCAACTTCTTTTTACTTATTATTAGTATTTAAACTAAAAGCAAGGAAATGAAACTAGACTTTGATAACATAGACAAGAAAAAGTACATTGTAGTAATGTGGCAACACCAATCCGTTAAGCCAGATAGGTTCTCCTTTTTAAAAAAGTTAAAAAAAAATAGGAAGGTGTATTATAGGATGGCCTGATGCAAATTTTAGAGATGTTGAAGTTTGAATTGCGTTTAGTTTTCCCATTGGATTTTTATATTATCATATAATAATAACTTTCGCAACTGCTTATTATATTTTTAATATTTTAGTTAGTTTTCATGCTTTTAATTAATCTCCAGGATGTTGAAATATATGGATTTGTTTAGATTCCTAACGAGGGTATATTATGTTAACAGATGGGTACGTTGGGCAAGCATATAAACTGCATTAATTTCAGTTAAAAATGTTTCAGATTTAATATGGCAGTCAACATTTCAATGACAAATTGATAAGCCAAACATGTATGAATTGTGATGAAAGTTGTTGAAGTTAACTGTATAGTTGTGTTTATACATGTGATGTAGCATGCAACTATGGTGAAGTAATATGCATTACCTGTAGGAAAAAAACAAAAAAAATATGGATTACAAATTTTTTCAGAAAGTTTACATTTTAAAAAGTTTTGTACTAATAAGGTCGTAATTTTTGATTTTACTGTCCAATTTTGATGAATCTTTTTTGTTAGAAAGATATTTCAATATGGAACAAATTTTATGTTTGTCACTTTGTGAAATTTTGAAGTTAGTTAAGTTTTAAATATGAATTAAAAATGATGAAAGCTGGTTCGGAAATTGTAATGTGTGATGCATCATTTATCCTTTTTTCTATTTTTTGGTATTATATTTACACTGTACAAGTTAAGATTTTTTTTTCATTGATAACAAAGGGAACAAATTCTTTTCTAGGTTTACTTAGGCATGTTTGATTGTTGACTTGCTTGATTTTGGTATATTTATTTATTCAATTGGTAAGTAGTTTTTACATTTTTATCTAATTGATTCAATATTTTCTTCTATCCCATTACCATTTGTATGCATTTATTTTTATCTAATTGATTCAATGTTTTTTCTAATTGGTAAGTTGCGAGCATCTTACAAAAATCTGTATTTGAAAAATAAATTAATTTAGCATTAACAAAAGATAATAGCTTATATAGGAATTGCAAAATTCTGGCTTACTGTTGATTTATACCATTGCCTCAATAGTAGGGGAATCATCCATAGGTAACATAGGCTTAACATAATTTCTCATTCATGTCCGCGGGTGCGGCGCAGTGTAAAGGAGGCTTGGGTTCTGGTAAAAAGACCCAAGTTCGATTCCTACCACGCGCTTCCCTATCCTATATAAATTTACCGTGGGGTATGGGAGCTTGGATCAGCAGACGGCTTTACTATACCCTCCTCAGGAGTTTATCGGCCCGTCGGGTTCTCCTGGGTTTTCAAAAAAAAGAAGAAGAAAAATTTCTCATTCATTAACCCTAATATGTACATGGCTAAACAGGAAAAAATATTAATGTAACTGAAAAGGTAGTATGTGCAGACAACTTAGAAAATAATTAAAATTTAGTAATTCAACTGTTGCATAGAAATTGACCCTGTAATACAACATAAATGTTCCTTCTTACTTCATATTAACCACTATTCATTTCTTAGTTAATAATGTTGGCTTGATCAATGTATGCTATATTTTACCTATTTTCGGTACTGTAATAAATATATCATTTATCTTAGACCCACACAGTTAAAACCATTAAGTTGTAGTGTGATAATGCAAAAATGAGATGTACAAATTCTAATGAATTTTAGTTCAGCATAAGATTACATTAGATAAACAAGGAGGAAACATGTTTTATATGATCATTTGATTCATTCAGATATAAATTTTAATAGGAAAACAAGATACATGTATTGTTTAAGCATTTTGATATGGTATTTTAAAAAACAATATAGAAGTATGTTTCTTAATCTCATTTATTTTATATTGAACTCTGGTTCAAAACATAAGAAGATGAGTAGTATGAAAATTATTAAAAAAGTAATAACTTTAATTACTTAACGTGGACCTAGTATATATAGACATTTTAGCTTGATATGTAATATGTACTAATTTTGTTGTTCTGACCAGGCTTGACTCACAATCAGCTATGTTCAGATATTTGCTGAACTGAATTTGGAGAATAGTTTGAGCACTTCACACTTATGCTTGAATTCTTCTGCTCCTTTTGTTTTTGGTAAAATTATTGCAGTTCATGAGGATTTATCTGTTATGAATAAAGATTTTATTTTTATTTAGCAAATGTAATGAATTCACCAAAGATTAATGTAGTAAGTCTATAGATTTACCTACCACAATTTTTTCCTATATTATTTTTAAACTTGTAGGAATAAAAAAACCCACAAGAACGTGTTTTTAAACTTGTAGGAATAAAAAACCCACAAGAACATGTTGGTGTCGATTGTGACATCATAATAGAACTATTGATTCCACCTCCTATCTGAATTTGAGCATCATAAATTTTTAATTATCAAAGTATAAACAACACACACATATTCTAGTTGTATATAATTAATTGATCACAAAAAATAAGTCAATTAGGATCCTAATCACATAATAATGATAATTCATTGGCAAACTCAATGTGTCAATAGGAAAAAGTTGTTTCATTTTAATATATTTGTTCGAAAAAATATGAATAAACATTATTTTGAATATTAAGGGAAATGTTAAAAATTGCCTTATAATTACACACTAATTACCCTTAGAATAATTTTGTGGGCTGTACTAGTACTATATTTAGCTAAAGAAAACCTGACTTTGAATTGCACATTTTTTTGTTTTAAAAACAAAATTTGAATTACTGTCACAAGGACAACTTCATGGCTAAGGCTATGCCTCATAAAATGAAGATACAAATATTTGATATTTTTATTTTACATGTCAAGTTGACATGTTTTAAATGTCAAGTTAACGTGATTTTAGTTTTTCTTGACTGGAATGCATCATTGCCCACATTTACCTCTCAAATTTTATACCTCTCAATTTGATCATGTTTTGTATGAAACCTGGTTGTCAATTTTGCTAGAGTCAGCTTAGAAAGATTTTGTTAGCGATCTCTTTTACGTCACATCCCACGGTTAGCAAAGATTTCAGCAGCTTCTACGTTCTTTGTTATTAAATGACAACTTTATTTTGAGTTTGAATGACACGCTTCTTGTTTATAAACTGTTGAAATTGAGTTGGAGTGATATCAAATCTAATTCATGAAGTAAAAACAATAAAAATGAGAATTTATGAAATGGGAAGAAAGTAATTAAGAACCATTAACAATAAATGTCTTTGCTATAATGACTGCATTACAATATAATTTATACTATCTAATTAATTGATTTATTATACTATCACAAACTTATAAGAGTATTAAAATTCTTACTCATTTATGTCAATTATCAAGTGAGCATTTCTCATTTTGGATGCTTTCTTTTCTACTCTGAAGCCGCTGAAGCATAAGCCAATATCCAAAGCAGTATATATAAGTAAGTATTTAATTTTTTTATTTCTTTATTTTATAACGGACATGAAAGACTACATTCCATACAAGCTTGAGGATTTCCATCTCTCAGTTGAAAAAAGCTATAGTGTAACGACCCGTATTTTTACAGATCGAAATATCGTAAAATAGTTGTTATTAGGTCGTATAGTAGTTAGGTCGGAGTAGACGACTTAAGGAAGTGGAGCGACCTAAGGAAGTTGGCAACCTAAGGATTATGGGATAAGTCGTGTGGAAGTTAGGTCGTATGGTGGCTTAGGTCGAGTGAATGACTTAAGAGTTAACGACCTAGTAGTTAGCGTATTGGTTTAGGTCGTATTGGTTTAGGTCGTATTGGTTTAGGTCGTATGCTAGATTGGGATGACCTATAGGATTTGACCGACCTAAAGACTAGACGACCTAAGGAATAGGCGACTTAAGGAAAGACAGCGACCTATGGAAGTTAGTATTAGCGAGTTAACGACCTAGGAGATAAGAAGGTTAACGATTTAAGAAGTGTTGTAGTTAGGTCGTGAGCGACCTATGGGGTGTTGTGCTTAGTTAGGTCGTGAGCGACCTAAGTTCAGCAGTTGCATGAAGTTAGGTCGTTAGACGACCTAAGGTGTTAAGTCGTTAGGTCGTGTCCAGTTAGGTCGTGGCTTTTGATAAGTCGCTAGGTCGCGCGTAATTGTTAGGTCGCGCACATGAGTTTAGTTAGGTCGCGACTTTTGTTAGGTCGCTAAGCCGCATCTCTGATTAGGTCGTAGGTCGCGCAGTAGTGTTGAGTCTTAGGTCATGACATTTTTAGGTCGTGGAAGCTGTTATGTCGTGCAAGTGTTAGGTCGGAGGAATTGTTAGGTCGTAGGTCGCGATAGTTAGGTCATGGACGACCTAAGCGGGCGGACGACCTAAGGAAATCTGCCTATAAATAGGCGGGTTCTTCTTCACTTTTTGGGATCCGGATTTTGAAGCGACGAAGTGCTGACATTTTGAGAGCTCGAGTTCTACACTTCTTCACTTCTTTTCTCTACTTTAATCTTGTGCTTCCTTCCATCCAAATCGAAGATCAAATCGAAGATCCAAGAGCTTAGATTGAAGATCTACATTCTTCGAAGAGAGATTTCATCGTTTGAAGCGGAATTTTGATAGATCGAGTTAGATCCTTCGCTGTCCAGATCTGAAGTGTGTTGCTTTTAAGGTGTTTAGGTGATTTGGTGAGTGGTGATTATCTCTCACACGGATCCAAAGGAGTATATCGGATCGTTGGTTTGATTTGGTGTTAAAGTAGTGATTTCCATGCATTTTCTTAAACTTAAGTATAGATCCATTGTTCATGATGATTTGACATCCATTTTACTACATGTTAACCTATGCAAGTTCATTCATCAAGTTATAGAGATATTGCTCATGTTTTCATACTTGTTAGATTTCGACTCTTTATTTACAAGATTGCCATTATTGTTATAATTGTTTATTAGATCATGTTTGAATGTTTGATTACTTGGATTAATGAATGACTTGATTGATTGTTATGAATTAGTTGATTGATGATTTGATTTAGACAAGATGGTCGAAGATGATTCAAAAGCTAAGGGAAAGGCTCTTGAATTGGGAAAGCTGCTCGTGGCATATGTAGCGGATGATGAAGCTCGTATGGATAGATTTGATGATGATGATGATGAGATGAGGCTTTGCTAGGATGTGATGAAGCGAGGCATGATATGAGATAGTCTTGGTCTAATCCAGACGGGATCATTCCAAGCATGTTGATAACTCGGTGAAATGGTTCGAGTTTGAGGATAATGGTTTGCTCGAGAGGTGCTTGAGCTAGTATGGAAATAGTCGTCGAGGAGGATGACTAGGAGGCTGAGATTTCATCGTTGTTGAAGGTTCTAGCATGCTCAAAGCAAGAGTATGTTGGGCAGATTCGATAGTCCCTGAAGGCTACTGATTGGTAGTCGAGTACTCTGGGCAGATTCGATAGTCCTAGGCACGGGCTACGACGACGTGCGGAGTTATGTCTAGAACCGGGGTTTCCATTAGCCCTTGACGGACGGCTGAAAGAATGTGTCGATCATTCAATTAACGGTGGTATCGAGGCAATGATAACAGTGATAGCCAGAGTCATGGATGTTTGGTTGTATCGTCATTCGGTCTCAAGAGCGGTATTTTCTCGGTGCTTATCTGATCTTGGTTTAAGCCTTGGGGGTTTGTACTTAGGAAACATCGCCCTTGACTCGAGTGATAATTGCTTTACTTTAAATGTTTGCTATGCTATGTTTGCTTCTGCTTAGTGTGTGTCTGGAGGCTATCACTGTAGAAAGAGGTGGAGTGGGAGGGTTGGATTCCTATTCCTTTTTCCTTTATGCTCTTTTGGTATGTTGTTAGTTAATTTACCGCTCACTAAGACTGTTGTCTGACTCAAGGCTTTATGTTTTAACTCTTATTGCCTTGGGCTGTTCGTCCAATTTGGGACGGGCAGACTAGGTAGCAGGTGACAGGTGCTGTTCTTGCTTCCAACGATGCTGATGACGAAGACGAGCTGGAGGCTTGCATATTATTTTCTTACTATATGTACTGGATGTTCCGCTGCTTTGTATAATTCTCTGAGTGATATGTAGTGAGGCTTGATGTATTGACTATTCAGATGTTGTATTCAACTATTATGAAGTTTTATTGATGAGATTCTATTTTGTGAAGCTTCACTATATATATTCTCTATTGTATTTTATCCATGCGCTGTGAGTAATACGATAGATTCTACTGTTTTAAATTTACCCTGGCAACCGTCCATGGCTGCCTAGCACACTTTACAGCGCACTATGTCTAGGTTCAGTGCGGGGGTCATGGGCGGTCGTCGCATTTGGTATCAGAGCCAGGTTAATCGATTTTACCCAACGCTCGCTGACGTAACTACGTATGAGAGACGTAATTGTATTTTGATGGATGATTACTATATATAATATAGTAGCTTAGAAAGATTTGAGTCCTTTATGCAGTTGTTTCTCAAGGTGTGCTAATCATTCTTTTTATAGATATTGAGAATGAGTCGAAGAGGGAGACCAGCTGCTAGGGAAGGCCGTGCTGTTGAGGGGGCTGCTGATTATGTTACTATGTTCGAAGCTATGATGACTTCGATCATGAGAAGGATGCCAGCCCCGGGGCCATCAGTAGATGTTGGAGTTCAAGTTCAAACTCCAAAACCGGTGGATTTTGCTAAGCTGTGTAAAGATTATACTACTCTTGGAGGAAAGGTTTTCTTAGGAACAGAATCAACCATTGAAGTCCAGAGATGGATAGATGCTTGTAGAAGGATCTTTAGTGATTTGGGGATTGAGGATGCGACTAAGAGGAAGTTAGCATCAAGGCAGCTTCAAGGAAGAGCTTCTGATTGGTGGAACTCTATCACCATTGATACTCCAGAGGAAGAAATTACTTGGGAGCAATTCTAAGTTAGATTTGAAGCTAAGTTCATTTCTACAGCCCAGAAGTCTGTTCTGTTCAAGAAGTTTGTGGAGCTCAAGCAAGGTGAAAGACCAGTTCTTGAATATGTTTTTGAGTTTGAAGCTTTGTCCAAGTATGCCCGGTCGTATATTGAATCTGCATATCAGAAGAATGAGAAGTTTGTAATAGGCTTGGACAGTTATCTTGGGAGGCAGTTGGTGGATCATTTGGAAGATTCATTTGAGAAGCTTGTGGAGAAAGCTCTCAGGCACGAGAATCTGTTTCCTAAAGAGGGATCTGTTGTTGCTGTAACCAAGGAAGAGTTGAAACCACAACAGGGTGGAAATAAGAAGAGGAAGCAGCAGCAGCAGAAGGGTAAGGATGGCCAGAAGAAGCCAAAGGGCGAAGTGACCTGCTACAATTGTCAGCAGAAGGGCCATTTCTCCAGGGATTGCAAGAATCTGAAGGTGCCAGTGAAGTGTCACAACTGTGACAAGCCGGGGCATGTCAAGAGGAATTGTCCAGAACCGCGGAAGGACAAGCAGATTGTGCAAGCTTATGCTTTGGGAGCTGTTCCATCATCTTCGAAAGCTCCTACCATTGAAGAGAAAGGAAAGAGTGTGGTGGTTCAAGGTACTCTTTCCATTTGTGGTGTTCCAGTTAGATTGCTATTTGATACCGGGGCGTCGCATTCGTTTGTTTGTAATGAACTTGTAGGCCGGTTGGGTTTAGAACCGGATATTGTTGATAGGCCATTGGTTGTGACAAATCCAGTTGGTGGTTCGTCTTGTTTGTGTATGATATGCTGTGGTCTGATTGAATCGAGTCATGGTTGCTCTTTTGTTTGTGATTGTTTTGTTCTGAACTTTGCGGGGTTCGGAATTATTTTGGGTATGGACTGGCTTAGGAAGTATGCGGCAAAGGTTGATTGTGAAAGGTTGGAGGTGACAGTCGAGAATGTGGAGGGGCGAAAGATTGTGATACGATGTAAGCATGAAGAAGGCGTCTTCATGAGCTTCATGTATTCGCTGGTTGTTCCACGAGATGGACTGTCATCGTTGCCAATCGCTAATGGATTTGAGGATGTCTTTGATGAGGTCAAAGGGTTACCGCCGCATAGAGAGATCGAGTTTCGTATAGATCTAGTTGAAGGAGCCAGACCTGTTGTGATGCCTCTTAGGCGGATGGCGCCTAGGGAACAGCAAGAGTTGAAGGTGCAGGTTGATGACCTTTTACATAAAGGATTTATTCGGCGTAGTGTGTCCGAATGGGGTGCACCAGTTGTGTTTGCAACCAAGGTAGATGGGTCATTGAGATTGTGTGTGGATTATCGTGAGCTGAATAAAGTGACTAAGAAGAACAAGTATCCATTGCCGAGAATAGATGACTTGTTTGATCAGCTTCACGAAGCTAAGGTGTTTTCTCAGATGGATTTGGCAACGGGATTTCACCAGTTAAGAGTGGCTAAGGATAGTGTGCCGAAGACTGCTTTTAGGACACCATCCGGTTTCTTTGAGTGGCTGGTAATGCCGTTTGGATTGACTAATGCGCCAGCATATTTTGTGGATCTTATGAATAGAGTGTTCAGGGATCAGTTGAACAAGTTCGTACTTGTGTTCGTGGATGATATTTTGATTTATTCCAGAACTGAAGAAGAACACAAGACGCACTTGCAGATTGTTTTGGAAATCTTACGGAAACATCAGCTGAAGGCTAAGTTTTCGAAGTGTCACTTCTGGAAGAGTGAAGTGAGGTTCTTAGGCCATATTATTTCTGGAAATGGAATAGCGGTTGATCCCGCTAAGGTGGCAGCAATCCAGGATTGGGTTAGACCTAAGAATGCATCTGATGTGAGAAGTTTTCTTGGATTAGCAGGATACTATCGTCAATTGATCAAAGACTTTTCCAAGATAGCTGCACCGTTAACAGGATTGACGAAAAAGAACCAAGTATTCAAATGGGATGCTAAGTGTGAGCAAGCTTTTGGAATCCTGAAAGAGCGATTGACAAGTGCTCCTGTTTTGACTATTCCAAGTGGGAATGATGAGATGGTGGTTTACACCGACGCATGTGGTACTGGACTTGGAGCAGTGCTGATGCAGAGGGATAAGGTTGTTGCGTATGCAAGTCGACAACTGAAGCCGCATGAAAGGAATTACCCGACTCATGATTTGGAGTTAGCGGCGATTGTATTTGCTCTGAAGATTTGGAGACATTATCTATTGGGAGTTCGATTCGAGTTGTTTACAGATCATAAGTCGTTGAAGTATCTTTTCTCCAAAAAGGATTTGAATCTTCGGCAGCAACGATGGCTAGAGTTTTTAGCATCATATGATTTTGGTATAGCCTATACTCCGGGAAAGGGTAACGCAGTGGCAGATGCGTTAAGTCGAAGACATGCAGGATTGGGAGCCATGTTTTCGGAATGGAAGAATCTCGAGTATTTAGCTGGATTTGACTTCAGGCCCATATGTGAATTGGAACCTGAGATGTTGGCAAACTTATCGATAAGACCGACTCTTGTGGAAAGAATTGGCAAGAGCCAAAAGCGAGACGATAAGCTTGTCAAGATTATCCGTGATTTGGAATCTGGATTGGACCCAGAAAAGGATAAAGGATTCGAGGTCGATCAAGAGGGTTGGCTTCGGAAGCAAGGACGACTAATTGTTCCCGATATAGATGAATTGAGAAGTGAAGTTCTGAAGGAAAGTCATCACTCGAAGTTGACAATTCATCCAGGTGGAAATAAGATGTATCGGGATATGAAGAGAACCTATTACTGGGAAGGTATGAAGAAGGATGTTGGAAATTTTATTTCCAAGTGTATGAACTGCCAGTTGGTAAAAGCCGAACAGAAGAAGCCAAGTGGATTGCTTCAGCCATTAGAAGTTCCTACATGGAAGTGGGAGCAAGTATCGATGGATTTTATTGATGGGCTACCTAGAACAAGAACGGGAAATGAAGGGATTTGGGTCATCGTAGATCATCTGACTAAGAGTGCAAGATTCATTCCTGTTCGATCGACTAGGACCAGTGTTTTAAATCTCGGATTTTGGCCAATATCTCGAGAAAATATCTCGGCTATCTCGGGCGATATTTAAAACACTTATAACTAAATAGGCTGCCAAATCTCGGATTTTGGCTGATATCTCAGATTTTTCAAAGTTGGCCGAGTTGTATGTTAAGTGGATAGTTCGATTCCATGGTATTCCAAAGAGTATAGTGAGCGATCGAGACCCATTGTTCACTAGTGGATTTTGGAAGAGCTTCCAGGAAGTTTTGGGAACCGAGTTGTGTTTGAGTACAGCTTTTCACCCTCAAACAGATGGTCAGACCGAGAGAGTCAACCGAGTTTTGGAAGATCTCCTCAGAGCATGTGTTTTAGATTTCGGAGGATCATGGGAAGATCACCTTCATTTGGTGGAATTTTCGTATAATAACAGTTACCAGTCAAGCATTGGTATGGCACCGTATGAAGCATTGTATAGAAGAACGTGTAACTCTCCGACATGTTGGTTAGAAACAGGAGAAAAGCTGATACTTGGGCCAGAGATGATTCGACGGACTTCGGATTGTATAGAGATCATTCGGCAACGAATGAAGGCAGCCCAAGACCGTCAGAAAAGTTATGCCGATAAGCGTCGTAAGGATTTGGAATTCGACATAGGTGATATGGATTTTATGAAGATTTCTCCACTGAAGAATGTTATTCGATTCGGGAAGAAAGGAAAATTGACTCCGAGATTTGTTGGACCATTCCCGATCATCGAGCGAATTGGAAAGCTCGCCTACAGATTGGAGTTACCAGAGAAGATGTCGGGTGTGCACAATGTTTTTCACGTATCATATCTACGGAAGTTTGTGCACGACTCGAATATAGTGGTTTCTGCTGATAGCTGTGAAGATTTTGAAGTTGATCCAGTCGATAAGAGACCTCGTAAGCCGCTTCGTGTTGTGGAAACTGACACGAAACAGCTTAGGAGAAAGGTAGTTAGGTTGCTCAAGATACAATGGAGTGAAGATGATAACGACTGGACATGGGAGGTGGAAGAGAGGATGAAGGCAGCTCATCCTGAACTCTTCAAGGTATGGCTCTAAGGTGTCGTGTCATCTAACGACATTGTAACTTGTTCTAGTTTTAGAATCCTGCATGCTAAGCTAGAATTGGATGCATGGTTTGTTGATTGCTATGGATGGTAGGCATGCAGAATAGTCTTTGATTGCTCTTGTTTGTTTGGAATTTCAGGGGCGAAATTCCTAAGGGGGAGAGAATGTAACGACCCGTATTTTTACGGATCGAAATATCGTAAAATAGTTGTCATTAGGTCGTATAGTAGTTAGGTCGGAGTAGACGACTTAAGGAAGTGGAGCGACCTAAGGAAGTTGGCAACCTAAGGATTATGGGATAAGTCATGTGGAAGTTAGGTCGTATGGTGGCTTAGGTCGAGTGAATGACTTAAGAGTTAACGACCTAGTAGTTAGCGTATTGGTTTAGGTCGTATCGGTTTAGGTCGTATTGGTTTAGGTCATATTGGTTTAGGTCGTATGCTAGATTGGGACGACCTATAGGATTTGACCGACCTAAAGAGCAGACGACCTAAGGAATAGGCGACTTAAGGAAAGACAGCGACCTATGGAAGTTAGTATTAGCGAGTTAACGACCTAGGAGATAAGCAGGTTAACGATTTAAGAAGTGTCGTAGTTAGGTCGTGAGCGACCTATGGGGTGTTGTGCTTAGTTCGGTCGTGAGCGACCTAAGTTCAGCAGTTGCGTGTAGTTAGGTCGTTAGACGACCTAAGGTGTTAAGTCGTTAGGCCGTGTCCAGTTAGGTCGTGGCTTTTGATAAGTCGCTAGGTCGCGCGTAATTGTTAGGTCGCGCACATGAGTTTAGTTAGGTCGCGACTTTTGTTAGGTCCCTAAGCCGCATCTCTGATTAGGTCGTAGGTCGCGCAGTAGTGTTGGGTCTTAGGTCGTGACATTTTTAGGTCGTAGAAGCTGTTATGTCGCGCAAGTGTTAGGTCGGAGGAATTGTTAGGTCGTAGGTCGCGATAGTTAGGTCGTGGACGACCTAAGGGGGCGGACGACCTAAGGAAATCTGCATATAAATAGGCGGGTTCTTCTTCACTTTTTGGGATCCGGATATTGAAGCGACGAAGTGCTGACATTTTGAGAGCTCGAGTTCTACACTTCTTCACTTCTTTTCTCCACTTTAATCTTGTGCTTCCTTCCATCCAAATCGAAGATCAAATCGAAGATCCAAGAGCTTAGATTGAAGATCTACATTCTTTGAAGAGAGATTTCATCGTTTGAAGCGGAATTTTGATAGATCGAGTTAGATCCTTCGCTGTCCAGATCTGAAGTGTGTTGCTTTTAAGGTGTTTAGGAGATTTGGTGAGTGGTGATTATCTCTCACACGGATCCAAAGGAGTATATCGGATCGTTGGTTTGATTTGGTGTTAAAGTAGTGATTTCCATGCATTTTCTTAAACTTAAGTATAGATCCATTGTTCATGATGATTTGACATCCATTTTACTACATGTTAACCTATGCAAGTTCATTCATCAAGTTATAGAGATATTGCTCATGTTTTCATACTTGTTAGATTTCGACTCTTTATTTACAAAATTGCCATTATTGTTATAATTGTTTATTAGATCATGTTCGAATGTTTGATTACTTGGATTAATGATTGACTTGATTGATTGTTACGAATTAGTTAATTGATGATTTGATTTAGACAAGATGGTCGAAGATGATTCAAAAGCTAAGGGAAAGGCTCTTGAATTGGGAAAGCTGCTCGTGGCATATGTAGCGGATGATGAAGCTCATATGGATAGATTTGATGATGATGATGTTGAGATAAGGCTTTGCTAGGATGTGATGAAGCGAGGCATGATATGAGATAGTCTTGGTCTAATCCAGACGGGATCATTCCAAGCATGTTGATAACTCGGTGAAATGGTTCGAGTTTGAGGATAATGGTTTGCTTGAGAGGCGCTTGAGCTAGTATGGAAATAGTCGTCGAGGAGGATGACTAGGAGGTTGAGATTTCATCATTGTTGAAGGTTCTAGCATGCTCAAAGCAAGAGTACGTTGGGCAGATTCGATAGTCCCTGAAGGCTACTGATTGGTAGTCGAGTACTCTGGGCAGATTCGATAGTCCTAGGCACGGGCTGCGACGACGTGCGGAGTTATGTCCAGAACCGGGGTTTCCATTAGCCCTTGACGGACGGCTGAAAGAATGTGTCGGTCATTCAATTAACGGTGGTATCGAGGCAATGATAACAGTGATAGCCAGAGTCATGGATGTTTGGTTGTATCGTCATTCGGTCTCAAGAGCGGTATTTTCTGGGTGCTTATCTGATCTTGGTTTAGGCCTTAGGGGTTTGTACTTGGGAAACATCGCCCTTGACTCGAGTGATAATTGCTTTACTTTAAATGTTTGCTATGTTATGTTTGCTTCTGCTTAGTGTGTGTCTGGGGGCTATCACTGTAGAAAGAGGTGGAGTGGGAGGGTTGGATTCCTATTCCGTTTTCCTTTATGCTCTTTTGGTATGTTGTTAGTTAATTTACCGCTCACTAAGACTGTTGTCTGACTCAAGGCTTTATGTTTTAACTCTTATTGCCTTGGGCTGTTCGTCCAATTTGGGACGGGCAGACTAGGTAGCAGGTGACAGGTGCTGTTCTTGCTTCCAACGATGCTGATGACGAAGACGAGCTGGAGGCTTGCATATTATTTTCTTACTATATGTACTAGATGTTCCGCTGCTTTGTATAATTCTCTGAGTGATATGTAGTGAGGCTTGATGTATTGACTATTCAGATGTTGTATTCAACTATTATGATGTTTTATTGATGAGATTCTATTTTGTGAAGCTTCACTATATATATTCTCTATTGTATTTTATCCATGCGCTGTAATTAATACGATAGATTCTGCTGTTTTAAATTTACCCTGGCAACCGTCCATGGCTGCCTGGCACACTTTACAGCGCACTATGTCTAGGTTCAGTGCGGGGGTCATGGGCGGTCCTCACATATAGCGAGCTTGTAGAAAAGACAAGTAAAACCATTGATTAATTTTCAGTAATAAACAAAATATACTTCTTTGTGTTGTGTCATTGATTTGCATATTATTAACAAAAATTCTTATATTGTGCGTAGCATTCTATTGTACTTAATTTCAATATTTACTTGCACTTATTATTTTTCCCTCTTTGTTGCAGGTGAAAATCTTGAACAATTGATTTCAGGTCTGGTTTCCTATTTTCCAATTTTAATATTATATTTCTTTCTATTTAGATCCATTGTAAATGATTTGATTTTCTGAAAATGCTTCTATATTGAAGATACGCATTTGATATTGCTCCATTAAATCAGTTAAGATATGTTTCCTAATTCATTTGACACATAAACCTTATTAATTTCAATTTGGCAGTTGTTATCCACCTATTAATTTCTTACTTTACCATCGATATTATTTATGGCTAGAAACTTACATTTTGATGATACTAACTTGGTATACTAATTTATTGCCTACTGTATTAAATCCTCAATTTGAAAGATAATTATATAATGGTAATTGTTTTCATACTTAATTAATTAACAAATTTGAGAGAATTACATTATTGCATAACCAATTGATTGCACTTTATAATTAATCCTTTTTTGTATTTTTATTTTGGTAGAAAGTTATGCTTATTGCATAAGAGTTTCAAGCTTGGATGTTCAATCTAATGGTGCTATTGGATCTTCCACAAGAGAGAGACAAACTATAATCTTACTATCACAAGAGTTGAAAGAGGTTGCTAAGGGCCATCTTGGAACACAAAAAACGTGCCACCATAGAGAGGTAGTGCATGGAGAAAGAGTTGTATGGGTGGAGAAAGTGTTTGATCCAAAAGAACCTATTTACGAAGCACCACACAATGGTAATTACAAACTATTTGATATAATTGATGGATGCTTTGTTATTTGGTTAGAGTATCGTGTTTGCTATTTGTAATGTTTAGAATTTATTTCTCAAGTCATGTTAGAAGTTGTAACATTTTGATCTCACGCTCTTTTGTCAAGTATGATGAACCTATGAAATTTCGAATTTTTCTTTAATTTATTATCAAACATTTGTGTTATTTAAGTTGCATGTTTGGCTGTGTTTATGTTTTTAGTTGTTGTAATTCGTTTGTACATTTTGATATGTATGTATGTTCTGGATTATGGAAGTAGTAGATAATTTTGTAGTAGGAATGATAGTAGAAATTTAGTCATATATGGAATAGTAATTCATCACGAATATATTCGTTGGCAAAGATGAAATTTATCACGAGTATATTCGTTGGTAAAGTCGAAGTTTGTAACGGAAATTTTCTTGATAATTCATGGTAGTGGGAACGCCTGTTTCCACTAGAAAAGGGAAACTTAGTAATGGGATATGTCCATTACAAAATGATGACATTAACAACAGATAGATTCGTTGTAAATTGTGGTTTTTACAACGACGGTATCCGTTGTAATGGAGAAAGTTAGTAACGGGTAAATTTCGTTATGAAATGTTGCAATGACATTCCCCACACCAGTACCGCTCACGACTATATCTATAAATTCCTTTTGTAATGACTATATTCATTACAAATTCCCTATTTTGTTGTAGTGTATAATAACGTTTGGTTGTTAAAGAGACCGGGATCGGATATGGGCTTACTCTCTGTCGATTCCGAAAACCACTTTAATAACTGTGTACGTGGTGGAGATTCTAGAATGAAGTAGGATGGTGGCGACGATCCTAAAGGTATATCTACATGGACCTAATTCCCGTGAGTTAGCATAAGGTGGCTAAAACAGGAGCAATTGACGGGCCAAGGAGGTAGCTCCTTTAATCGGACACACTTCATCGTTAGCCATTCTATTACTTTGTGATTGATTTGGTGCGCACCTTTGATTCGGGAGTGTGGATCGAGTTGAGCGGTAGTTGCGGCATGCGTTACCAACAGTCCGGAAGTGCAATTGGTATATCTACTGTAACAACTCGCTATTTTGGACTATTCGCATCCGCACATGTCGGACTTGAATAATTCAAAATACCGAATTGTTAATTTAAATTTGGCAAAACTGAACATATACAGTAAATAAAATAATCATAGATCACAGACACAGAGTAATAAATGCAGCGGAAACAAAAGATAGTAGTTCATGAAGCTACTATATACATATCAGAGTTAAATAAGGTACAACAGATGTCTTGAATACAATAATCAAATACAATATCAGAATACATCATTGGAATCAGCTGAATATCTGAAAGCTGGATAGATAGCTAGATCTCCAAGCGAAGCTCCAACTCCAAAGGTGAGTCTCGAATACTGGTACACTCAGTCTGACCCGAGCGTAAAGCAAAACACAAAACACTCGAGTCAGGATTAATATTCTTATATCAATAAATCCAACTCAAGTGAAATAACAACCGAAATACAAATAACTCAAAGGATGTTTGGAATAACCATCCTTTAAGGATCCGTTAAACTATCTACTATGTAGTAGTGTACGGTAAATAGATAATGCCTATCAGTAATATAAAGTATCAAAATAGTGTTAAGGCATTACCATTATCCCCTTGAACACATTTTATATAAGCGTTATAGTCTATACAGCACTGTAAACTCCACCGTAAACTAGTGGGATATCAGGGAGTACTCCATAGGTATAACACAAAACAAATCGTAGTGGTCGTGTATATAGGGGCACAAGTATGACAAGGCACATGAGGCAATACCTAAGGTAGTGAAATTACCGTTTGCCTGATCTGGACTGGTGAGAACGCATCCCCGTAGCGATCGCAACACCATGAAACAACACTCCCAAAATTTCGAGGGTGCACCAATTGATAACAAGTAATGAGTAGTTTACGAAGAAGTGTGTTCGCTCGAGGTAGCTAACCCCATTTGGCCCGGCACGGCTCCTGTTTTAGTCATTTCCAATTTGACACAAGTGTCAAGGCTATCCATTATCGTTCTCTTTCTTCAGTCATCACGTTCATCATTCCAACCACTTCATTCTGGATCACACTTCGCGTATAGTTATTAAAGTGGTTTTCGGTTTAGACAGTGAGTATGTCCCTAACCGATTCCGGTCTCTTTAATAACTTTCGTAATTATTACACCGATTGGTCGTTTATTTATTTCAAAACCAAATCAAATGCAATTTCAAATAGAATTTGTAAACCAACATTTCATTTGTCTTTCTAAATCAATTACCATAATTTACGTTTCAAAACTTCCAAATTACCATTTCAAAATCTTATAATTCAATTTCAATTTTTATGTAAAACAATTCAAATATTGATTCAAATTCGTATATAAGTTTCATTCTGAAATCATTTAAATTAATTTAATTTAACATGCAAGTCAATTTAAATTCATTGATCGAATTTATTCAATATTCATTAAGTAAATTTGTCATTCAAAACAATTTCTATTTAATTTCCAATTCATTAAATCAATTACTTAAGTTCAACTTCATTATATCAAAACTTACAAATTTGAATTAAATTAAATTCATCAAATCAATTCTTTAAATTACAAGTCTTGCATTGATTCAATAAATCCCATTTTATTGCTTGTTAAAGAAATTCAATTCCACTTAATCATTTACTTAGTTACAAATTTCAAAACTCAATTAATAAAGAAACTTAATTTCACTTATTCAAGAAGTTCAATTTCACTTATTAAAGCATTCAATTTTATTTAATTATCAAATAATTCAATCTTATTTAATTATTAAATAATTTCAAAACTTAATTATTTACAATTTCAACACTCAATTATTAATTAAATTTAAAACAACGTTCTTTCATCAACTACTATGTTACTATTTTGATTCAGATTATTAAATATTAACATTTCCTTCGTTAAAATTTCAAGTTCCAACTTCATTTCAGAAACTTATCATTTATTCAAATAAAATCTTTATTTTATTTTTAAATCAAATTATTGACCAATCGTGTTTTTTTTTAATTCTCTATCCTAAGTCAAAGTTTTTATTTTGGGTATTTATCATTTCAACCCGATTCCATTTCAATTCACTAATCAAAGCATAGCAAAGGGAACTTGTAGTGTGATAACTGGGATGGTATCAAAGTAAATAAACAAGCAATAACAACAATCAATACCAATCCAATAATTAATTCAAATAATCCCGAAATAATCGTATTAATTTACATTGTTGTTTGTGCAAATTAATATAATTATTTCTAGAATCTACACTATCATTTCATGTAGATTAAAGATTATTACACTAATATTAATACGGTTTTTTTCATTTGATATCTATTATCCAATTTCATACTACATCAATTTTACAATATACATTCAATGGTTCAAGGTGTACATAACCAAATTTCTACGTGTCAATTAATCTAACATTTAAATGAGGTCATATTATGCAAATGTCATCTAATCAAATTTAACACATACATCAAATCTAACTATCCTACATCAATTTCAATTTCAAATTACTTATCACATGCTACATTAACAATTTAAGTCTAGTGTAAACATTAAACAATCAATCATTTAGCAACCAAACTGGATTATCATTGTATATATAACGGATAATGGTGTCAGATGTCACAGGTGAACTGATATAGGTAATAGCATATATAATAGTGTAATTAACTAACAGTAGCATATTTCAATTGTCGTTTCAATTGAAATCAAATTTTATAAATAAAAGAACATTAATCATGAGTGATTGCTCACATTTTGAGGCTAGAGAGATTCGTCAAAGAAATGAGCTACGAATTCCAAAGCAAAGTGAGATGGGTACGAATTGGACGAACAGAGCTGATAAATAGAGATCGATAAAAAAAGATCAGAAACTGCTTAATGTAGACCGAAACAAAATATATATTATTCTAATATATTATTTTCTTAACCAATATTAATTTTGAAACTCATTAAAATTATATATACATACGTTTTCAAAATCATAGTTTTTAAATAAAATTACTCATATGATATACTACATATATTAGTTTTTTTATATATACATACACTAATTGATAAAATTACCCCTTTAAATACCAATCACTTAATACAAATAAAAGTACAAACTATACGTATATAAAAAATTTCATATTGTAAACAACAACACTTAAACTTGTTTACATATAAAGTACTATAATGTTGCAACCTAGCTCTTATATTTATTTAAATCAAACTAGAATTACGCGATACTATAATAAATATATATATATACTTCAACATACAGATTGTACACTACTACATATAAAACTCAGCAAATAGCACTGTGAAGTGTAATATAATATAAGATACTATATAATATGGCATGCATATAATACTACTAAAGCTCGGATGTGCCATAAATACAAATAGGTGTGAAAAATTACTCTTAACATAACATATCCAACGCCATGTATATATTCAAAGCTTGTGAAACCCGAGTGCATACACATCCAAGCCAATATATACACACACAACCCACTATGAAAATATGTGGCCTCTTACAATTTAAAACAATATTAAATAAACCAAATACACAGGTTATATTTTACCTTATGATATAATGTATAAATATAAGTCAGGTCTCAAAACTACTTAGAAATACAATATACAACTTATATTAGATATTAAACAAATAACTTCAAATTTAGCATATGACTACACATATAAACATATATATTGTAAATATATTTCCTTTCTAGCCAAAAGTTATGAAACCCATACTTTATAAACTATATATCTATACTTACCTACATATATATATAATACCCAAATTTATAATCAACCTGTTCATAAATAGTACGATCGAACCGATAGATTATAAACAAATACATGGAAAACATATATATATTACTACATATATAACTAATTGTAACTTTTATAACTAAAATATGCAGACATAATAGATGAAAAAAAAATTAACTCTTTATAACAAATCTATGTCTTTAAAAATATACGTACATGTCATCATAACTTTAAAAACAAATCACCAATAAACTATACAACCAAATAGATAAACTAATATATATATATATATATATATTACAGACTATATCTACATTATATTTAACTTAAAATCAAAATATATATTTTACTGTTAACAACAGAGATCTGGACCTATTATATATATATAAATGCTTTAAACTCAGACATATATATAGACTTCCCTTTCAACAGTACAACAGGAAAACAAACAATGTATGCAGACTAAAAAAAATATAATATAACCCAAAATATTATATAAATTATATATACAAATAACACTATATATAAGAGATCAAACAGCAATGAGCATGAACAAAACCTATATGTATAATATTAGATACCTATAAGAAGAAAAGATAAAGCTCGGCTATGAAGACAAAAGAGGAAGGCAAGCTGATCTCGGTTGCTAGAGGAGTGGCGGAGGGAAAAGTGTTCCGGCAGCGAAGGCTGGGTGGTTCGGCTATCGGGATTTCATGAGGGGATAGCTGCCACGGAGTGGAGGGTGGTGCAGCTCGAAGGTTGATGAATCAGGGTCCATGGCGGAGCTCGACTGTGGGTGGCAGAGGCCGACGCAGGAGAAGGCACGGATGGTTGATGAGGTGTTTGCATGGGAAGCCAGGCAAGGTGAAGGTGGAGATGGTAGGGAAGGGTAAGACGTGGGAAAAGGAAGGGAAGAATGAAGAAGGGATGAGTGGATCTGCATATTAAAGCTACAAGAACCAAACTTAATTTTTCTCTTTTTTTTCGAATGAAGATGACAGCTGAATTCATCGAAAATAAAATGGATAGGGAATAGTAAAGGCCATAATTAACTTTGAATTTTTTAAAGTGGCTATTGGTTTCAAGTTGAATAGCGAATAGTCACCAAAAATCCAAAAGACTCGGTTGCGGAACCGATACGCTGAGCGTTTCGCAGATTGCACCGCACACTGGACTCCGAAATACCGAAGTGAATATACCGTAGAGATTAGTACGCCGAGACGATCAAAACAATATACAAATATCATCGATACGATTTAATTATAAAAATTCGAATTTTCTACTAGCGAAAAATGCAGCAAAAACGCAGAAAAATAAGATCGACGGAGCTAAAGAAGTCCGAATTTGGAAAAACGAAAAATGACGTCTTAGTCAGAAGATGAATTAGAATTTTTCTATGTAAAAATATTCAGGTTTAGAAAACATTTTATTATCACCTATTTTAACTGATATAAATTGGAATAAAATTACACTAGAAAATAAACTTCCAAATTATCTGACGAAAATTTACCAGTTGCTATGTTTAATTAGACGCATTCCAAATATCAAATTTTTATTTCAAAATTTTATAGTTTAAAATTTCACAAAATTTCAACTAATTACGTTATTAAAACAATTAAAATTTACGGGTCGTTACATCTACCCTGGCATTGCCTAGTTGTGCCGTGTCACCTACCCTAACGCGCCTTCTACGAGTTTAGTTTGTACCATACCTATGGAGTGCCCTCTGACGGCACCCAGTACGGGTGGGATTACGGTACTATATATAGACTATGGGAAATAAAAATGTGTTAAGATGGAAAATGTAACGCCCTAACGCTATTTTAATAGTTTACTTTACTTTAGACATTATTATAATAACGTATATTACTACATAGTAGATAGTTTAACGGATTTTTAAAGTATGGGCGATCCCAAGCATTCTTTAAGTTAGTGATGCATTTCTTTACAGTTCACTTGAGTTGATTTACATTTTATAAGTATGTATGTCCTGACTCGAGTGTTTTGTGTTTTGCTTTATGCTCGGGTCAGCCTGAGTTTCACAGCTTTGGTTTCATCTTTTTGGAGCTAGAGATCCGCCGAAGATTTAGCAGTCTATCTGATATTTCTATTCCAGTTATTTTTACTCAGCTTTTGCTTTTGTAGTAGAGAACTTATGTACCTTGAATTTCCAAATGTATTGGTTTCAGACTTTGGTATTAAGTATTAGTTTTGAGACTTTGTATCTAGTATCTTCATGAACTACTATAGTTATTTTATTTGGCTGCGAGTTATTCTGATATTCTGTATCTGTGATTCTGTGATTGATTTTATTTGCCCCAAAATTTATTAACAATCTTTTGTTTTGAATTATTCAAGTCTGACATGTATGGTTTTATTGTCGATTTGAATGGTCCAAAACGGTGGGATGTTACAGTTGGTATCAGAGCTTTGGTTTTTTAGGCAAACCTTAGCCTACGGGGCAAAAACTCATTAGAGATAGGGTAGAAATACCCTAGAATGAGTAAAATCAATCTTAGAATCATTCTTTGCAAGAGAACGTATTTTCCAGTATAAAATGATTTTCAAATGATTTTAAAGGATTATTTTGGATATAAAAATTTTCTTGTTTTAAAATCTAATTTTCTTTAGACTTTTCCTTCTTTTCGAATCCACCTTGTTTAATAGAATTCTTTGATTAGGATTCCCATTCTAGTTTGAATCTTATCTTTTATCTATTTCCTTTATCTTTGTCCTAAATTCATTCTTGAATTTCCAGGATGAATCGTAGGAATGCGAGAGGTCAGGGTCGTTGTGTTGCCCCAGTTCCAACACCAGTTGCACCCATTAGGTTTACCATTCTCTGTAAGGAGTTCACTCAGCTAGGTGGTACTAAGTTTACGGGATCAGAGACCATCATTGAGGCTCAGCAGTGCTGAGAAGTTTGGAAAGGACTTTTACGGGTTTGGAGGTCACCGACGCTCAGAAGCGTCAGTTAGCAGCATGTTAGTTACAGGAAGCAGCCCAAGATTGGTGGGAGTCTGTTACAACCAACACTATTAAGGCAGATATTTCATGGGAACAGTTTCGGTATTGTCTTGAGTTAGTCCTTTTGAATTTGATTTAGGTTATCCCTTTGGAATCTTTCTTAAGTTTGGATATCATGTTTTAGGGAGGCTTTTGTGGCAAAGTGGATGCCAGAAGCTGGGAAGTCTTAGCTATACAAGGAGTTTATGGATCATAAGCAAGGGGATATGTCATTTTCTAAGTATGAGCGGAAGTTCAACGAACTTTCCAAGTTTGGTTCTAGCTTGATTGATACCCCTCTTAAGAAGAATGAGAAGTTTATAGCTAGAGCCCACCCAGAGTTTTATGATCGTCTGATTTCTCATGTGCACAGCCCTTTTACTAGATTGATGGATATGGCTATTAGATTTGAGAACCCCACTTCTAAGGAATAATCTGTTGCTCGTGCACCTTCATCTCAGACTTCTTCTGGCAACTCTAAGAAGGGGAAATCTAATTTCCATCGACTGAAGCAGAATTGGCTTAAGAATCCAGGTTTAGGATCTTCTTCTCCCCGGAGGCAGCCTATTGATCTTTCTTCCATTACTTGCTTCAAGTGCGATCAGAATGGTCACTATGCCAATAGTTGTCCCACTTTAGCCGGAGCTGTCGTTCCTCCAGTTCAGGTGACTAGGCGAGACCTCTGCCATGTCTGTTTGCAGCCTGGCCACTTCAAGCAGGATTGTCCTTTATATCAGAAAGGTAAGACATCTGGAGTCTTTGCCATGACTTCTTCCACTCATGCTCCGCCTACTCCACCTGCCTCTAGTGATACCCAAGGTACTCTCCAAAGCACCTTTACTTTTTTTGATTTTCTGGTTCGTGTTCTATTTGACATTGGAGCTTCGCATAGTTTCATTTCTGTGGACCTTTGTGATAAGTTTGAGCATATCCTTTCACCTAAGTTTGCAACCGAACCTTAGTAGGATTTGTAACAATGTGAAACTCTTCCATTCTGACCATCGTTTTTCTGGTGATTTCTATGTTCTTGGTTTCGATGCTTTTGACATGTTGCTTGAAGGAGATTGGTTGAAGATGCATGAAGTTGTTATCTCTTGTAAAACCCAGACTATTTCTCTTGTTGATGATTTTGGTAAGCCTTTGGTGATTCAGTGTCGTATGCCTCAGGAGTATGCAGGCAGTTTTATCTATTCTCTTGATTCTTCCCCTAGTGATCTTGATTCTATTCCTGTGGTCGAACTATATTCTGACGTATTTGGTGAAGTCGCTTCTTTACCTCCTAAACGGGAAATCAAATTTCGTATTGATCTTATTCCTGGAGGTCAACCTGTAGTTCTTCCTCCCAGAAGAATGGCACCCCATGCGAAGGTTGAGTTGAGGAAGCAAATTGAAGACTTGTTCTCCAAAGGTTTGATCAGACCCAATCATTCCGAATGGGGAGCAACAGTGGTTTTTGTCACTAAGTCTGATGGTTCTTTGAGGATGGGTGTTGATTATAGGGAGCTGAACAAGCTCACTATGAAAAACAGATATCCAATGCCTCATATTAATGGTATGTTCGATCAGCTTTATGTAGCAACTGTATTCTCTCAGCTTGATCTTGCCACCGGTTTCCACCAGCTCAGAATTGCCGAGGAAAGTATTCCCAAAACTGCTTTCCGTTCTGAGAATGGTTTCTTTGAATGGTTAGTTATGCCTTTTGGTTTGACTAATGCCCCAGCTTTCTTTGTCGAACTTATGAACCGGGTTTTTCGTGATGTTCTTAATAAGTTTTTTCTAGTCTTCGTTGATGATATCCTTCTTTTCTCTAAGTCAGAGGAGGAGCATGAATCTCATTTGAGCTTTATTCTGGGGACTCTCAGAAGTCATCAGTTGAAAGCCAAATTCTCGAAATGCCGTTTCTGGAAAGATGAAGTCCGATTTCTTGGACATATTGTTTTGGTAATGGAGTTTCCATTGATCAAGTTAAGATCACTGCGATCGATGTAAGTCTATCTTCTCTTCTTTCCTTTGTACATTAATTATTCTATCTCTTTCTCGATTCTTATTTTCCTTATTCTATTTTAGAATTGGGAAACTCCTAGGACTTCATCTGATATCCGTAGTTTTCTGGGCCTTGCTGGTTATTATCGGAGATTCATTGAGAATTTTGCTCAGATTATTGCACCTCTCACCGCTCTAACTCGTAAGAATGCTAAGTTTAGATGGAATGATAAATGTGAAGCTGCATTCAATGAGTTGAAGCGCAAGCTTATTTCCGCACCAGTTCTTACCGTTCCAAACGGAAATGAGGGATTAACGGTATACACTGATATCAGTCGTGAAGGTTTGAGAGCCATTCTAATGCAGGATGGGAAGGCTATCGCTTATGCTAGTCGCCAGTTGAAGACTCATGAAGCCAATTATGCAGCCCATGATTTGGAATTGCTTGCCGTAGTTTTTTCTTTGAAGCTTTGGAGACATCATCTATTGGGAACTAAGTTTGAGCTCTCTACGGATCATAAGTCTTTGAAATATATTTTCACCCAGAAGTACTTGAATCTGAGGCAAGTTAGGTGGATTGAGTTCCTTGCTTCTTATGACCTTGACATCAACTATACCCCCGGGAAAGCTAATGTTGTAGCCAACGCTTTGAGTCGAAAGAAGGCGATGTTATGTCAACTTGTTGTTTCTTCTCCTTTTATGGATCGTATTTTTGCTAAGCAGATGAGGATAGGATAATTAGGCTTATTAAGGAAAATTCTCGTAGCAGGGTTGGTGGTAGTAGCCTAGGTGGAAGTGGAGCTCAGATCGATGATAAAGGTATTTTAAGGATTAACAATAGGATTTGTGTTCCGAACGTCGATGGATTGAGACAAGAGTTACTTCGGGAGAATCATCGGTCTAGACTTTCTATTCATCCAGGTGTGACAAAGATGTACCATGATATGAAGGTGCTGTATTGGTGGAGTGGTATGAAGTGTGATATCTCTCTTTTTCTTAGTAGATGTGCTACTTGTCAGCACATTAAGGCTGATCATCAGAAGACCACTGGAGTATTGCAGCCCCTTGAGATTCCCAATTGGAAATGGGAACGGGTTTCTATGGATTTTATTGATGGATTACCAAGGACTAGGAGAGGTAATGAGAGTATGTGGGTAATTGTGGATAGATTGACCAAGTCAGCTCATTTCATTTCGGTTAGGTCTAACCATTCTGCTTCTAGTTTAGCTGAGATTTATATGAGAAAGATAGTGCGTCTTCATGGTGTTCCTGTTAGCATTGTTTGCGATAGAGACCCAATATTTACTAGTTAGTTTTGGAAAGCTTTTCAGGAATCTTTAGGTACTCGTCTGAATCTGAGCACTGCTTACCATCCGCGGACCGACGGTCAAACGGAAAGAGTGAATCAGATTCTGGAAGATCTTCGTGCATGTGTCCTTAATTATGGAGGATCATGGGAAGATCATCTCCATCTCGTTGAATTTGCCTATAACTATAGTTATCAGGTATAATCTCAAATATTTGTTTAAGGTTGTCTTAAACATTTATTTATCTTATTCCATCTCTTAAAATTCAGGCTAGTATCGAAATGGCTCCATTTGCTGCTCTTTATGGACGACCTTGCAAATCTCCATCTTGTTGGATTGAATCTGGTAATCGTTTGGTTCTTGGTCTGGATATGATTCTAGAAGCATCTGAGAAGGTTGAAGAGATTAGGAGAAAGATGAGGATTGCTCAGGACAGACAGAAGAAGTATGCTGACAGGCGTAGGAGGAGTTTGGATTTTTCTGTTGGTGATCAAGTTTTCCTTAAGTTCTCTCCATTAAGAAATGTGATTCGGTTTGGACGGAAAGGGAAGCTCGCTCCTAGGTTTATTGGTCCTTTTCGCATCTTAGAGAGAGTTGGTTCCTTAGCTTATCGTTTGGAATTGCCTAAGAAACTTTCTAGAGTGCACAATGTGTTCCATGTTTCGCATCTTCGTCGGTATCTTCATGATCCATCTTTCATTGTCCAGCCTTCTGCTCTCGAGAGTTTGGATGTCGAGCCAAACCTTACTGTCGAGAGGAAGCCACTTCGTATTATCGATAGAGGTACGAAGCTGCTTCGAAGAAAATCTGTCGACCTAGTCAAAGTGCAATGGAGCACTGATGATCGAGATTGTACTTGGGAAATAGAAGAGAGCATTCGTGCTTCGAATCTGGAATTGTTTGTTCCAGGTATTATTCGTTATCCTACCTTATCGTTCTTTGTTTTCTATGTCTTGTTTCTTTTCGAGGACTAAAGTTTTGAGTGGGGGAGAGTGTAACAACTCGCAAATTTTGAAAATATTTTAAATGAAAATTTATTTGAAATTTTGAATATAATTATTTTAAAATTGATAAATTGGGAAATTTAATGTAATATTTTGAGTTTTGATGTGAAATGGTCTTCCAAATTTAATAAAATAATGGTTTTTCTTAAAATGCAAATTTTGGTCAAATTTGGTCAAAGTTTGACTTTCTGTGAAAATGTTTAAAATTTGAATTTTGATCTTTTTTTATGAAGATGTAATTAATTCTAACATTTTCCTGGTTTTCGTTTTGTTAAATTTTGATTTCTACTTCTCCAAATTTGTTGTTTTCAGCGTATTACACGTAGTTGTTTTCACTTAACCTCTACCTTATTTATATTTTGATGTGGGCTTGTACTAATGGGCTGAGAACCCCTGCAGTAGATGAGAAGCCACCTATTAAATATCCTATATAACATCTCCTAGGGTTTTAGTTAGCCTCCTCATCCTTCATTTGTGCCTCCGTAGATAATTATGTAAGTCTTCTTCTTCTTCATCCTTCTCCTCCAAACCCTAGGCCTTCTCCCTCTTCTCCTCTACAATTTTTCCTCCTCCTCTCCTTAGAAATTTCGGCCACACCTATTCCATCACCTTCGCATCACCAAACTCCAACCAAAAACCCTTTTTTCCCTCCTTCCTTTCCCCCTCTCCTCTTCACCAATTTCGACCTCCATTCCCCCTTCTCTATTTTCGGCCACCACTTCTCCAAAACCCTAGCCTAGCCGAACCTACCCAAACTCAAGCATTCACCCCCAAAACCCTAGCCTTTGCACCACAAAAACCAAGTCCAAAAGCCCTATGCCGAGCCTAACCCTAACCCAAACTCCTATGGGGGAGCCTAACCTAACCCAAACCACCTCTAAACCCTAGCCTATGCACCCCCTGGACAAGCCTCTTCTATTGTATTTTGCAAAAAAAAATTCTATTTTATTTTTCTATGTGAATTATTTGTTTACGTATGGAATTTTATTTTTTTCAAAGCGTCAGATTTGGATTTTCCTCTCACTCAAGTTTTTCCATAATTTGTCGTGCTTGTTGTGCTTTGAATCACTTTGCTAACCAAAGAAAGGTGAGTAATCACTCTTGACAACGTACTTATATTTTGGTGAATTGATGACAATGGAATTGTATGGATATGTATATGCAAGTTAAGAAATTTCACTATTGAATATTATTATGTTATTTCATACCATATTTTACCAGTTATGATCATATGCCATGATACATTGAATATTATTATGTTATTTCATACCATATTTTACCTGTTATGATCATATGCCATGATATATTGAATATTATTATGTTATTTCATATCATATTTTATCTGTTATGATCATATGCCATGATATTGAATACTGTTATGTTTATTTATTATTCTGTTCTCACACTGCAAGTTCCTTCACTTGAAATAATACATACCCAAATGATCATTAGATTAAGGAAAATTGTTATGGGCTGAATGATAGGCCTGACCAATTTTACCTGACTTGGGATTGCGGGTTTGAAATGATATAAAACCCGGAAAATTAATAAATTGCGGATTGAAATGATATATGTTCGTATTTACTTGACCCTAGGGTAGAGAATTTTATACAGACTCCGTGGTTGATTTTAAAATGATTTTCTAAACATTACTAAGTATTTTGGATTTCTGTATATAGGAATCTCACCTAAATATAATGTAAGGATTTTTGTAAATTTGTTTACATGTGTTAAAATTTTATAAGAAATAAATAGTTGGAAATGTAAAGTTTTGGAATCTAATTTACAGTATGAAGGTTAATTAAAAATTTAATAATCCAATTTGACCTAATAATGGAATTTTATTCTAACCTATAAATTGTAAGTTTTAAATTATGTAATAGTAATTAAAATGATAAAATGTTATTTACGGAAAGAAAATAAAGGGTAAGTTAAATACTTTTAACTTGGCATAAGGATTTCTGCTTTAAAATTTGATATTTTAGTAACAAAGTTATTTTACTAAAGGTGTAGTTTCTTTAATGACCAAATAGCTAAATTTGAGTAATATAATAGGAATGATAGAATGACTATGATAAAACGGAAAATATATATATTATTTGATCATATAAACTATTGTAGTAAGAAGTATTACAGTAACAATTCAAAACTGCTGTGATTTCTTACGGTAGCAATTCAAAACTACTACAGTTTCTTACTGTAACAATTCTGCACTGCTGCGGATTCTTACTGTTAACGCTGAAAATTGAACGCTAACACCCTGGTGTGTGTAGTAGTAATGTGAAAGCACCACCCGTGATACGGGAATTAGAAACAAGCAGAAAAGTAGCAGAAAACAGTAAAAGACAACGATTTTATAGTGGTTCGGCTTAAGATCAAGCCTACGTCCACTTTGAATTCCTTTATTGCTGGTTTTGGTTACAAATTGATACAACGCACTTCAAGATACAATGCACTTCGATTCCTAAACACTTCAGACTAGTAACTCAAACTTCGATGTGATAAGGCTCTTTGAATCCATTTCGGATGTGCAAGATCTCTCTCAAAGCTTGTTGTAGCGTCTTGAATGTTTGGAGTTCTTCAAGTGTTGGATGAGTTAAGAATTCTGCAGAGTAACGATGCTTCAGAGAATGATCGGAAAAGTCCCCCTCTAGTTGGAGTTAAGGCCGTATTTATAGGGGAGATTCTGGGCAAGTTTCTATCTCCAAGTCTTAGGTCGTGAACGACCTAAGTTAGGTCGTAGGTCGCGAGCGACCTAAGGTAGGTCGTGGGTCTTGTCTGATCTGCACTGAGTCTTGTCTGAATGAGTCAGTAGGCCGTGAGCGACCTAAGATAGGTCGTGAGCGACCTAAGGTAGGTCATGAGCGACCTAAGATAGGTCGTGAAACTTCTCTCTGCTTTAGCTTGCTAGGTCGTTACATTGCTAGGTCGCAGATCTTCTTAGGACGTTGGGTTGTGAACTCCTTAAGTCGTTAGGTCGTGAAGTTACAGAAGCCTTTAGGTCGCTGAGCCGCTTTAGGAGTTTGGTCACTGAGCCGCTTTAGGAGTTAGGTCGCTGTGCTACTGGAGAAATTAGGTCGCTAGGACCATTAGGTCGTTAAGTCGCTAAAATTATTAGATCGTTAGGTCACGGAGTCATAGGTCGCGAGGTTTTAGGTCGCTACAAAAATAGGAGTTAACATTTGCCCCTCGAAGTATAGGCCTATGTCATAGGTCGTGTGCTTCGACTTAACTTTGCTAGGTCGTGAGCGACCTAAAACATATACTAACTCGCGCGCCTACTCGTCTTCTTCTTTTTGCCCTACATAAACTGTAAGGTCGCTTCTTCCTCCTTACCTTACTGCTCTGATTTCCCACCGCCATTGACGAATCTTCGAACTTCCACGGGCGAATTCAACTCATTTAGTCGTCGATTCATCTTTACCAACATACTACGTAAGTGAATTCAATCTCTATCCCACCATAATCGCCGCTCAATCGTGAATCCATGTTTTCCGACTCAAGTCCAATTCATGTGTCGTGCTTCATTTTGAATGATTATTATGATCGACTTTCGATCACCGTTTGATATGTTGTTGTGATTCCTGAAGGCACGGTAACATCTATAATGGATCGAAGGTATTTGGAATCGATTTTTTGGGTGATTTGGTGGTATGTAGAGATGATGAAATTCACGAGGAGGATGATGGATTTCTTTGTATTGGCGATAATGGGTTATCGGGTCTAGTGAGTGATTGCGTGGATAGGAAGTCAGCGACTTAGTGAATCTGAGCGTCCTAAGATAACTTGCGACCTAAGGGAAGCTGGATGACCTTCAAATTCGCGACTTAACTTTTAGGTCGCGTTGGGATTCGAACGACCTAACTTTTGCGGCATAGGCTCTAGGTCGCGGCCGAGTTAGGACTTGACAAATTTGCATTGCCTTGAACTTTTTGACTTGCACAGTGCGATCTAAGAGAGTCTCCGACCTATGCTAGGTCGCTGGACGACCTAGGACTTGTAAAATTCTGGGAGAATTTGACTGAACTTGAGCTTTAACTGTGTTGTACTTCTTTGCATATTGTTTTAACTTTAATGCTAATAACCTGTTAAACACAATATCTGCAGAAAAATGGGACGAATATACTGCCATTGACTACCCACATCGAATGACAGATTAGTCTATAAAGAATAATCAACTTAAATAAACTGCGTGAACGAAATGTTGTGAACCAACCAATTCAAGTGAAGTATTAAAGCAAAACTAAAATAGTTAACTGAAGCTAATTTGTTTGCATTAATACTGCACTTGAGATTTAAATTAACAAGTCCTGGAATCTCGTAATCGACCAATTGTCAACTAGTTTAACTCCAGTTATGTTTGCTTGTTATTTTTATTAGTTCTGCACAACACTTCACACTTTTTAGGAAACGTGCACCTTCATATTTGAATATCCAGTTGATTATGTAGAATGACTTCTCAACAAGAAGAGGTAGTCGGACAAGCTGAAGAAGTTTTCCCAATTGCTCACCCGTTGAACAATCCTCCAGAAAGAATCTCAACCACACTAACATATAAAGTTTTCCGCCAACTGTGCACTCAGTTCGGCATTGCTGAAGCAGATGCCATACTTCCTGAGAAAAGCGACACTACTGATATACCACCTTCTGGTTTCGTCGCAGTGAATCATCAAATGTGCATGAGTGGAGCTATCCCTCCTTTCAACGACTTTCTTCAACAACTTCTTCTCCGACTGGCTATCTCCCCCTTCCAGCTACACCCCAATGGCTATGCCATTCTGATGGGGTTATGTGTGCTATTTAGGAGGATGCTGGATCGTCTTCCGAGTTTTGATGAAGTTTGTTACTTGTGCACATTTGCCAAGAATAAAGACCATCCCTCCATCATGCTCGTGAGAAGTGCCAGGAACCGCAAACTGATCATTGGTCTTCCCGAGAGTGCTCACGGGTTTCTGAGTCTGTTTTTCTCCGTTCGCTGTCCTCCGGGATTCTACGCTATCTGGAGAGTAGGAAGTAAGATCATTTATTTTTGTTCCTTATGCTTTCTGAACTTTTCGAAGCCCGAGTTGTCAAGTGTTAACTTCGCCCTTTACTTCAGTGCTTCCTCCTCCTTCTAGGGATCCGGGTCACAAACCAACTTTTGAGAGGCTCATGGCCGTGCCGGTTGAGGAGAGGAGCGTTCAATTTTTGTTGAAAGATGAGTTTTTACATCAGTTCGGACTTCTTCACTCCTCCCGATCTACTCAGATCCATGAAGTTTTTGATTCTCAAGCAGAAACATCAAATGCCCAAGTTTCGGCAGAAGAAATTGCGTCGGAAGAACCTACTGTAGAGGCTGCATTGGTGAAGTGTTCCACCTCTGCCGATGTTGTGGGTTCATCTGGCAAGTTTACACTCTCTCCAGTTATCGAAGAGGAGGAACTTCCTCAATGCCCCGAGAAAACAGCCGATGAAGAAGCTAAAAAAGAGGGTTCTGCCCGGCACATTGGTGAAAAAGAAAGTTCCTCCCAGCACGACGGTGAAGACATTTTTGGTGAGCTAAGTGACCTAATGGTGACTTCACGCGAGCTTTTCAAAGATGATACAACGAAAGTCACATCTCCAGCAGCCGAAGTGACATCTGCCTTGCAGCAAACTTCGTCAGCTCAAAAGTTGACTTCTACTCCACAACCTGCTATCACTCCTCAACCAAAGAGTGGTTTGTAGTTTGATGCGCATAGTTTACACGCCACACACACTTAGAATTTTTTGGCGTTTATATGCACCTAACTTCTTTACTCTGAAAGTTTTTAAGACTTGTCTTTTTTTTACTTTCAGACTCTCCGATGGGGCGATCTGGCTCGTATTATGACAATTTCCAACGCCACGGAAGCCGCGAAACTTATGATTTTAGGCGCTATCTCACTGCCCCAAGGGAAACAGATGAAGAAAGAGCTGCCAGAAAAGCTCACAAAAGACGAACTTACGAGGAGTGGCAAAGAAGAAGGGACGATGACTCTCATAAAAGGAAATCCCATGATGATAAAGGGAAGAGTCGCATTGCTGACGATCCGAGCAAACGGGTCAAACTTAGCGATCAATCAGCATCTGCAATTTCTGAAAAGACTGATGCTCCTAACCCTCTTGACATCTCCTCCGGTTCTCCTGCTCTTAAGAAATCTGACATTCAGACAATTATCAACAGGCCTCAGTATCAAGTCAAAGATGGTCCTTCTACACTTCAAAGCCGATTCCCAAATTGGTGCTAAGGGGAGTACGCTTCGACTTAGACTTGGTACCGATTGATAAGCCGACTATGCTGAGGAACGTTGACGCTGTCAAACTTGATATTGATAGGATGTATGGCTGGCAGAAACTTGTCGACGAACTTCAAAGAGTTAATCGCATGAACCTTGAAGCCATGCTAACTATGGAGAACGACAAGTCCGAGTGGGATAAAATTTGTAAGCAACATGATGCAAAGATGGCGAGCATTGCTGACGACAATGCGAGACTTGAGTCCGAAGTCAAGAAACTCAAGGAAGATCTCGCCACTTCTTCTGCTTCGCATTCTCAAAAAGAAGAGGTCTTCCAAAAACAAGTGAGAGATGCTCATGCTGCTCAAAGAGATGCTGAGATGAAACTGGAGGCAGAACAGCATGTTACTGAAAAATATCGCAAAGATACCGCTCAGCTGCGGGAAAGAGTTAGCTCGCAAGATCTGGAGATTGCAGCATTAAAAGCTCGACTTCTTAAAGTTGAAAAAGAGCGAGATGAGGCCGTTGCCAGCCAAGTTGCAGCCATTGCCGAAAAAGAAGCGGCTGAGCAGTCGCACGAGGCGACGAAGGAAAAAATCAGCTCTACTTTATTCGACTTTTATATCCATAGCGTCTTGGGGCGCGGGAGCCTCTCATTTCTGGGTCCGACATATGAAACTACTTTGGCTGAAGTGTGGGATGCGATAATTGATATGTTTGGAGGCGCTAGCTACGCAGAAGCAGATCTTGAAGCGTCTTATCTAGATGATGAAGCGCATTCCGCCCTTGCCAGGGGAAAAGAGCAGCTTGCTAGGGAGCGAGCCGAAGCAGCAGGAGGAGAGTGTTTAGAGAAAGGACTGTAACTGACCCCGCTCGTCCTCCGGCTTCGATCGACCCTGATAACATTGGCTCTAGTTCCTATTCTTCACCTCCTACAGACACCGAAGTCAAAACCGCGACTACTAAGCCTCCCACTGTTCAAGTCGAGGAGAAGTCCCAGGATGACGTTGAAGCTGAAAGATTTGAAATTGATGTGATTAAGCCGACTTCTCCAGGTAACTTCAATGTTGATCCAAGTCGAGCGGACTACTTGCTCGCTTCACCTGATTTTGATGAATTTCTCGCCGATTACTTAAGTCTTGATGAACCAATATCTTCTCTTTTTTTGGAGAATACTGATTTTAGCTTCTTTTCTTCTGTAGCGGAAACACTGAATGATGCGCACACTTCTCCTCTCCCAGCTGTTCCTCCTCCATCCCTTCAAGTCACTCCTGCTTCTCAGCTGGGTTCGCAGGAAGAGCAAATAGAAGCCCTTCAAGTCTTGGAGGACCCACCCTCTTCGCAAGAGCAGAAGGCGGAAGAATTTGAGGACAGTGAGAAGACCCCGGAGCAGTCTTATGATGACGATATAAAAATTTCTGCGTTGGTTACTCCAGGAAGTGAGTCTTCTTCAAAAAGGAAAGGGAAGCGCGCAATGAGGAAGAAGAAAACAAGAGCTTCAGCTAGAGAAGACAAAGTAGAAGAAGATCCGACTACTCCTCTTTCTCCTCCTCCCCGACCCATCCACAACGGCTTCCAAAACTAGTTATCAAGCCGGGAAAGTGCTCTAAGGGTGGCGGGAAGAAGGAATGATAAGCTGGACTTTAGGCTTCTTGTTTTTGCTTTTTGCGTGTATTGACCAGAGATTGTGCGGGTACCGGTCCCCGCTTGAAACCTGCATATGTGCAAAAACTTTATAGTATGGAATAAGATGGTTCTTTTTGCTTGTACAATTTCTTGTTAATATATGTGTGAACGCATTTGTTCCTTATTTTTGCACAAGTTTCTTTATTTACTTTGTATGATCCTGCAGTGAGCTCGTGGTATGATGTTTGAGCGTTGTTTTTACTAATATAGTTATATGCCCCCACACCACGGCTTACTGCAATATTCTGAAAAGACTTGTATTCTTATTTTAGAGAATAATTCTTCCGTTTTGAGGAAATATTATTCTGCTTTTAAATAGAATACGCTTTGTATCAAAGAAGTTTTTCTTTCTCTTTCTTTTTAAAGAACACTTCTACTTTCGGGGATGATAACTTTTATTTGTTGAAAAGTGGATTCCCCTACGTAGTGAAGTGAGCTTCTGAAGAATTTTTTGATCTTTTTGTCAAAAAGTTGTATTTCATCGTTGAATGGGCCAACGGGACTAGCGTCAACTGTTTTACTGGATACTTGTTTTTATAAATGATCGTAAGTATTCAGCTGTGGCCTGGGACCTTCTTTCTTGAGAAGGTGCCCCTTTAGTGGTTCCACTAACGAAGCTTTCTATGTGTGTCTCATTAGAGGAGCATTTTTGGCATTTTAGCTCTGGTGAAGTGGGCTTCCGAAGAGGAGCGTTTTGCACTTCAACTCCGGTGAAATGTGCCTTCGAAGAGTTGTGCCTCCGAAGAGGGCTTGTGCCTCGTTAGAGGTCTTTGTGCCTCCAGAGAGGTCTTGTGCCTCCGGAGAGGTCTTGTGCCTCCGGAGAGGTCTTGTTTGCCTTGGGGAAGGTCTTCTGCCTCCGTAGAGGGCAGTGTGTGCCTTTGGTAAAGGCTTGTGCCTCTGAAGAGGGCTTGTGGTGCCTTGGGAGAGGTCTTATGCCTTCGAAGAGGTCTTGTGCCTCCGGAAAGGTCTTTATTTGATTGCCTGAAAGTTACTTTCTCACAGTTAAATGGATCCACGGGGCGGGCGCAAGTTACTTAGTTGGATGTTTGTTCGCACAAACGATCGCGACCAGTTAACAAAGGCCCTGTGCCTTCCACTTGGGAAGGTGCCCCTTTGGTGATTCCACCAACCTTTTTGTTGAGAAGAGCACATTCATTTTTTGGCGTGCCTTCGAAGAGGGCTTGTGCCTCCGTAGAGGTCTTTATCCTCCGAGGAGTTGCGCCTCCGAAGAGGTCTTGTGCCTCCGAAGAGGGCTTTTGTTGACTGGCTTGCCCATGTCTTTCCGTCATCTGCTCATTAGCGGTCCCCTATTATCGTCTCTGAGCCCATGTCCCTTTTTTGTAAGTAGTTTGCTCCATCCGAAGAAGTGAACTTCACTGTTAAGTGATTCCACGGGGCAGGCACAAGTTATCTAATCAGATGTCTGTTTGTACAGATGATCGTAATTAGTTAACAAGTGTCTGGTTCCTTTTCTTTGGAAAAGTGCCCCTTGAACAGAATCATCAACTTTTCTGCATGAAGTTTATCTTATGTTGGATTTAAATCTGGAACTTTTTGTGGCTTGAAATTCGTTTATCGAGTGATTTACGGGGCTCACTTGGCCTTGTGATGGGTAAGCTTTGTTTTAATGGCCTGCAATATTAAATCGACATTTAGCAATACATTTAGAGTATTTACATATCGAAATGAAATAGGCATTCTTATAATAATAAAGAACATAGAATTTATAGTGGTTTGGCCAAGAATTGGGCCTACATCCACTTTATAGCTCTTTTTATAGATTATCACTGATTTTACAATGGTTTACAATACAACTGATACATCCATTATCATTTTACAATTTCAAGCAGAGCTTTTTAAGTAAAATATGGACGCAAATGGTTGTTGTTCCAAGCTCTCGGGATTGGATCTCCTTCGACAGTTGTGAGTTTGAAGGTGCCATCAAGAAGTTTATTGCCTATGACATATGGTCCTTCCCAATTTGGTCCAAACACTCCAGTTGCTGTCATGATCCTCTTCAAGACTAAGTCCCCGATTTCAAAGCTTCGTTGACGGACTTTAGAGTTGAAGTGCCTTGCTATCCTTTGTTGATGGGCCGCAACTCTGAGCCTAGCTTCTTCCCTTCTTTCATCAAGGAAGTCAAGTGCTTCGAGTTGCAATTTTTCATTTTTAGCCTGGTTGAAATGAATTCTCCTGTGTGAAGGGACTTCTAGTTCTACTGGAATCATCGCTTCTGATCCGTATGCCAATGAGAATGGAGTGTGCCCAGTCGCAGTTTTATGGGTTGTTCTGTAGGCCTATAGTACTAGTGGTAGCTTATCAACCCATCCACCTTTTGCTTTTTCAAGCTGCTTTTTGATGGTTGACTTGATAATTTTGTTTACTGCCTTCACTTGCCCGTTTGCCTGCGGGTGAGCCACTACTGAGAAGCATTTTCGGATTTTGAATTGCTTGCCAAAGTCCTGGAACTCTTCGCTTTCGAATTGAGTACCGTTGTCTGTGATTATCTTCTATGGCACACCATACCTGCAAATGATATTTTTAGTCACAAAATTTATCATCTTTTTAGAGGAAATAGTAGCCAAAGGTTCAGCTTCAGCCCATCTAGTGAAATAATCAACAGCAACAATAACGTATTTGATTCCTGACTTGGCAATTGGTATAGGTCCGATTAGATCTATTCCCCAAATGGCGAATGGCCATGGACTGACCATCTGTGTTAATTCGGTGGAAGGTGCTCTTGGAATTTTTGCAAATCTCTGGCACTTGTCGCATTTTAGGGAGTAGATAGCAGCATCTCGATTAATATCAGGCCAAAAATACCCATACCGGAGAACTTTCTTGGCAAGAGTTTGGCCACCTGAATGATCCCCACATTCTCCTCCGTGCACCTCTGCTAAAATTGTCTTGGCTTCTTCCTTGGTTACACATCGGAGTAATGGCATTGAGAATCCCCGTCTGTATAACCGGCCGTCTTGAATTACATATCTCGATGCTTTTCTTAACAGCTTTCGGCGTTTTTTAGAATTTTCTGGTAGGGAGCCTTTGAGTAGATATTCTTTGATCGGGGTCATCCATGACTCTTGTTCTTGAGATACAGCCATGATCCAGTCGATATCCATCTCATCAGTGCTTGGAGCTGACAAGACCTCCACAAGAACCAATCCCAATAATTGAGCTTCTCCGGAGCTTGAATACTTTGCGAGAGAATCCGCCTTCATATTTTCCTCTCGGGGTATGTGGCTTATCGAATAGTGATCAAAATCATCGAGAAGCTCACAAGCCTTTGACAAGTAAGCGGGC
The DNA here is from genome assembly GCA_030737815.1 of Allium fistulosum. Taxonomy (NCBI): domain Eukaryota; kingdom Viridiplantae; phylum Streptophyta; class Magnoliopsida; order Asparagales; family Amaryllidaceae; genus Allium; species Allium fistulosum. The sequence continues at coordinate 410,701,256 of CM060907.1, read as the reverse complement.
AGATTTCCTCCTTTAGCATGAAATTCCTTCTTGACTTGACATACAATAAGTTGAGAATCACTGAAGATCTGCAATGCTTTGATGTTTAGTTCCTTTGCAATCTTTAATCCAGCAATTAGAGCTTCATATTCTACTTCATTGTTTGTAGAAGGAAATTCCAATCTTAATGCGTAACATAATGATCGCCCTTCGGGGGTTTCAAGCACAACCCCAGCTCCGGAACAGTAATCATTTCTTGATCCATCAACATATAACTTCCATTTGGTTGGGATGTCATCTGTAACCTCTTCCTCAATGTCACCCTTGTCTGTGTATTCTGCAATGAAATCCGCTAAAGCTTGTCCGTTGATTGCTCTTCGAGGATGATAAGAGATACCATATTGGCTAAGTTTAATATTCCACTTCAGAAGACGGCCTGAAGTTTCAGGTCGAAAGATGACTTGCTTTAGGGGCTGATCAGTGAGAACTTTGACAGGGTGAGCTTGAAAATATGGCCTCAACTTTCTGGAAGCAATCAGTAAACAATAGGCGAGCTTTTCTAGCTTTGAATAATTCATTTCTGCCCCAGTGAATCTTTTGCTGATATAGTAGACCGGGCGCTGGACTTTTGCATCCTCCCGCACTAATGTTGCACTCAGGGCGTGAGACGAAACTGCCAAGTATATGAAAAGGTCTTCGCCATTGTTGGGCTTGGAAAGTATTGGAGGCGATTCCATGTGACGGATTAGTTCATCGAAAGCTTTCTGGCATTCAGGAGTCCACTTGAAATTTTTCTTTCCTTTCTTTAAAGCGTCAAAGAAGGGGATGCATTTATCAGTGGCTTTGGAAATGAACCGACTTAAAGCAGCGACTTTCCCATTGAGGCTCTGCATTTCCTTCTTTGTCCTAGGGGCTTTGACTTCTCTTAGAGCAGTAATTTGAGCAGGATTAGCTTCAATGCCCCTAGCACTTACGATAAATCCCAAGAATTTCCCGGACTCTACTCCGAATGAACATTTCAAAGGGTTGAGCTTCATTCCATATTTTCGAAGGATTGCGAACATTTCTGCTAAGTGATCTATATGGTCAACTGCTTTCTTTGATTTCACCAACATATCATCGACATAGACTTCCATAGTTTTCCCAAGCTGTGATTTGAACATTGCATTATCAAGCCTTTGATATGTTGCCCCTGCATTCTTCAGTCCGAAGGGCATGACTTTGTAGCAGTAAAGACCAACATCTGTGACAAAGCTCGTATCCTCCTGATCCGACCCATGCATCATAATCTGGTTATACCCGGAGTAAGCATCCATAAAAGACAACAATTCGTGTCCGACTGTTCCATCTACCAGCTAATCAATCCTTGTCAATGGGAAGTAGTCTTTGGGACAAGCTTTGTTTAAATCTGAGAAATCGATGCATACTCTCCACTTTCCATTTGCTTTTTTAACTAGTACCGGATTTGAAACCCAATTTGGATAAGTGGACTCTTTGATGAAACCATTCTCCATGAGCCGATCTACTTCTTCCTTTAGCGCTGCTGACCTTTCTGGGCCCTGGGTTCTCCTTTTCTGTTTTACAGGTGTGAATTTCGGATCAATGTTCAGAGTATGTATAGCAACATCTGGAGATATTCCACACATATTGGCATGACTCCAAGCGAATACGTCCAGATTTTCTTTCAAAAATGATATCAGCATATTTTGGACTGCCACACTGAGTTGCGAACCCACATTTAGCACTTTGTTTGGGTCTTTAAGATCAACAGGTATTGGTACCGTTACTTCCATCGGCACCACTCTATTCTCCCCTGCATTGGCCTTTCTAGGATCCATTTCTCTCCTCGCGCCACTATGCTCGCCAGTGCAGGGGCCACCTTGTACTTGCTACAAGGTTGGCTTTTTGATGCGGAGCGGGGCTGCCGCATCTTTTCCCATTTCTCTCTTCCTTGCCTCTCGAAGCTCTATAAGATAACATTCCCGTCCAGCATTTTGATCCCCTTTAATGACACCAACACCATTATCTGTGGGAAATTTCATAGTTAGGCACCACGGGGCGAGAATGGCTTTGAACGCAGCTAGAGTCGGCCGGCCCAGGAAAGCATTGTAGGCAGAAAATCCGTCAATAATTACAAAAGTCTGTTTCCGAACCACCTTTCTCTGTCCATCTCCAAGTTCCACAAACAAGTCGACAGTTCCAATTGGCTGCTGCGGTTCCCCAATAAACCCAACAATCTTCTGCGATGAAGCTTGAACGTCAGTCATTGGAATCTTCATTTGATCAAACGTCTTCTTGAAGAGTATATTGCAAGAGGCGCCGCAATCAACAAGCACCCGTCTTACAATAGCTGGCCCGATTCCTGCAAAAATGACCAAGGGATCCATGGTTGGAGCTTCAATACCCATAGAATCCCTAGCTTTAAACACAATGTCATTATTAGAAGTTCTCTGCTGTTTCAGGGGTGCAGCGTCTTCTAAAACAAAAACATCTTCCTCCGTTGGGGTATATTTCAAAGCACGAGCATATCTTTCCATCTCACCCCAGCTTCTGCCTGCTGGGTGCGGGCCTCCTGTAATCACATTGATAACAGGCCTTTCAGATTCATGTGCGGTAGTGCCCTCACCCGAGCCAGATGGGTGAGTAGGGGGTTGCTGCCCCTGAGTAGACAAAGTTGGGTCATTCCTGTTCTTCTTAACATACTGTTGCAGTTTGTTTTGTCTTAGCAATTCTTCAATCAAGCTCTTCAAATGACGACATTCGTTGGTATCATGGCCGGGTTGGTTATGAAATCGACAGAATTTTCCATTTCGCATAGCACTCTTTCCAGGCTTTATTTCGGCTGGTTTAGGATACTCCACAGCATCTTTGGTGACAAAGAAGATATTCTTCGGAGTGTCGGTTAAGGGGGTGAAATCTGACGGTTTAAAGAAGCGAGGTTTCTTTATGTCCTTTTGTTTCTTCCCATCATTATTCTCCCTCTTCTGACCTCCAAAATCTTTCTTAGTCGAAGCAGCAATGTTATTCTCTACCCCTGTTGCCACCACTTTCGCTGGCGCAGGAAGATTCTCCAAGCGCATGAACTCGTCAGCTTTCTTATAAAATTTCTCGAGCGAATTTGGCTCCTTCATTTTCAGCCATTTCCCAAATTCGCTTGAATTATCGATAGCCCGCATCAAATAAGTCAAAACCATCTGTGGCTCCGCGTTGTCGACTTCAGCTAGAGCTATGTTGAAGCGATTCAAAAAGGACTTAATAGACTCTCCCGGATTCTGCTCAAGGCTAGACAATGACATTATGTCTTTCGCCTTTGAAGCGTAAAGTCTGAATTGCTCTTTAAACTTCCGAGTTAAATCAGAGAACTGGTCTACAGATCAGGCCGGCAGCTTTGTAAACCAGAGTAGTGCCACCCCTTCCAAGTACACCGGAAAGTACCGGCATTTAATTTCATCTGTTGCCCTGGCACCCGTCATGTGCCAGTCGTATTTGTACAGAAATTAATTGGGGTCGCTTGTTCCTCGTTAAGATGGAATGGTAGGAGGAACAAACTTTCTTGGAAATTCAGCTTTTAGAATCTTCACAGTGAACGGAGTCTTGCTTGGAGCGAACCCCCAGTCGTTTTCATCTTCATTTCTTTGCATGCTCTCTTTCATGATCTGTCTTATCATTTCCGAGAGGTATTCCCCGTTATTCAGAGGCTCTGCGGGACAATCATCAGCCATTTTCTCGGAAGTCTGCTTAACAAACGTTCATGGAGAGTTGGTTGCGGCCTTGTCACTCCGGCTCGGGGAGATGACCCTTCGGCAGTGCCAGCTCCCCTTTGAGGAATGTTCCTCCCTTCAGAGTTGTGAACAGCATCAGCAAGATTTTGCTCATTATTTGCTGGTTGACGGTTAGTCCCGAGCATAGCATTCAACCTTTCTAGCATTAAGGTGTTCTGGGTTTCAATTTGCTGATATAACCCAGAAACAGCGGCATCAAACTCTGCTCGTGTCACTCTAATGCTTGGAGCTGCTTGACTTGATGAAGGAGAGGTAGCAGTGTTATCAGGAGTATAGACGGATCTGGCAGACTTGCGCTTTCTTCCGGGAGCCATTATTTCCGACAAACTTCTGGTTCTCAAAGAAACTTTTTCCACAAACTCTCGTGAAGCAATGATGACAATATTCCTGAGTTGGCTTCTTGGTGAAAGCACCAAAATGTTAACGCTGAAAATTGAACGCTAACACCCTGGTGTGTGTAGTAGTAATGTGAAAGCACCACCCGTGATACGGGAATTAGAAACAAGCAGAAAAGTAGCAGAAAACAGTAAAAGACAACGATTTTATAGTGGTTCGGCTTAAGATCAAGCCTACGTCCACTTTGAATTCCTTTATTGCTGGTTTTGGTTACAAATTGATACAACGCACTTCAAGATACAATGCACTTCGATTCCTAAACACTTCAGACTAGTAACTCAAACTTCGATGTGATAAGGCTCTTTGAATCCATTTCGGATGTGCAAGATCTCTCTCAAAGCTTGTTGTAGCGTCTTGAATGTTTGGAGTTCTTCAAGTGTTGGATGAGTTAAGAATTCTGCAGAGTAACGGTGCTTCAGAGAATGATCGGAAAAGTCCCCCTCTAGTTGGAGTTAAGGCCGTATTTATAGGGGAGATTCTGGGCAAGTTTCTATCTCCAAGTCTTAGGTCGTGAACGACCTAAGTTAGGTCGTAGGTCGTGAGCGACCTAAGGTAGGTCGTGGGTCTTGTCTGATCTGCACTGAGTCTTGTCTGAATGAGTCAGTAGGCCGTGAGCGACCTAAGATAGGTCGTGAGCGACCTAAGATAGGTCATGAGCGACCTAAGATAGGTCGTGAAACTTCTCTCTGCTTTAGCTTGCTAGGTCGTTACATTGCTAGGTCGCAGATCTTCTTAGGACGTTGGGTTGTGAACTCCTTAAGTCGTTAGGTCGTGAAGTTACAGAAGCCTTTAGGTCGCTGAGCCGCTTTAGGAGTTTGGTCGCTGAGCCGCTTTAGGAGTTAGGTCGCTGAGCCGCTTTAGGAGTTAGGTCGCTGTGCTATTGGAGAAATTAGGTCGCTAGGACCATTAGGTCGTTAAGTCGCTAAAATTATTAGATCGTTAGGTCGCGGAGTCATAGGTCGCGAGGTTTTAGGTCGCTACAAAAATAGGAGTTAACACTTACAGTAGCACTTCTGCACTGCTGCGAATTCTTACTGTAACGGTTCTGCACTGCTGCGAATTCTTACAGTAGCACTTATGTACTGCTGCGTTTCTTAAAAGTTACATTTTCAGAATGCTACAAATTTTCTAAAGGGTTATAGTTCTGAATGTATGGTTCTAAAAGTTACAATTTTAAACTACTATGATCTCTAAATTTTACGTTTCAAAGGGTTATAATTAAATGAATTTGGAAGTGTTATAACTTTGGAAAAATGAATAATATTTTAAAAGAATAATGACATGGAATTTATATGGTTTTGAAAGAAATATGTTTGATATGAAAAAAAAACCATTTGAAATTGAAATACCACAGGTTATAATAACATTTGGTTGTTAAAGAGACCGGGATCAGATATGGGCATGCTCGTTGTCGATACCGAAAACCACTTTAACAACTGTGTACGCAGTGGAGATTCCAGAATGAAGTAGGATGGTGGCGACGATCCTAAAGGTATATCTACGTGGACCTAACTCCCGTGAGTTAGCATATGGTGGCTAAAACTGGAGCAATTGACCGGCCAAGGAGGTAGCTCCTCTACTCGGACACATTTCATCGTTAGCCATTCTATTACTTTGTGATTGATTTGGTGCGCACCTTGATTCGGGAGTGTGGATCGAGTTGGGTGGTAGTTGCGGCTATGCATTACCAACAGTCCGGAAGTGTAATTGGTATATCTACCCTGACATTGCCTAGATGTGCCGTGTCACCTACCCTAGCGCGCCTTCTACGAGTTTGGTTTGTACCATACTTATGGAGTGCCCTCTGACGGCACCCAGTATGGGTGGGATTACGGTACTGTACAGACTATGGGAAATAGAAATGTGTTAAGGGGGAAAATGTAACGCCTTAACGCTATTTTAATAGTTTACTTTACTTTAGACATTATTATAATAGCGTATATTACTACATAGTAGATAGTTTAATGGATCCTTAAAGGATGGGTGATCCCAAGCATTCTTTAAGTTACTGATGCATTTCTTTACAGTTCACTTGAGTTGATTTACATTTATAAGTATGTATGTCCTGACTCGAGTGTTTTGTGTTTTGCTTTACGCTCGGGTCAGCCTGAATTTCACAGCTTTGGTATCATCTTTTTGGAGCTAGAGATCCATCGGAGATTTAGCAGTCTATCTGATATTTCTATTCCAGTTATTTCCACTCAGCTTTTGCTTTTGTAGTAGAGAACTTATGTACCTTGAATTTCCAAATGTATTGGTTTCAGACTTTGGTATTTTTTATTAGTTTTGAGACTTTGTATCTAGTAGCTTCATGAACTACTATAGTTATTTTATTCCGCTGCGAGTTATTCTGATATTCTGGGTCTGTGATTGATTTTATTTGCCCCAAAATTTATTAACAATCTGTTGTTTTGAATTATTCAAGTCTGACATGTGTGGTTTTATTGTCGATTTGAATGGTCCAAAACGGCAGGATGTTACACAGGCTCATCCCATTAAGGTATTGACAGGTCAACCTCTGAAATAAGTGTTGTATCACCCAAAGACATTAGGTCGACTTCTGAAATGGGATATCGAGTTAAGCAAATATGGAATCACTTATCACCCTCGAAGAGCTATCAACGGAAAAGCACTGGTAGATTTCATCGTCGAGTTTACCAAGCGGGAAGGTGAAGAAGAAAGCACTTCGGACATGGTGCCACAATAGAAGTTGTCTATTGATGGTGCATCAAATAAATCATGTTCAGGTGTAGGGGTAGTACTGGAAACCCCCGAAGGACGATCTGTTTGCTACGCTCTAGGACTGGAATTTCCTGCCACCAACAATAAAGTAGAATACGAGGCTTTGATGGTTGGATTAAAAATCGTCAAAGAATTAGGAATAAAAGTTTTACATATCTACAGTGATTCTCAATTAGTCATCTTCCAAGTGAAAGGGGAGTACCAAGCAAGGGGCAACCTCGCCCTTCCTTCTCAATGTTTGAACTCCTCTTTCCCTTCCTCGAAGTCGGGGGCATCCTGTTCGAACAAATAGTTCAGGTCGTAACGTTTTTTCCTTCATAAATTTTCTTAGTTGATCCACTGGATGGACCTTCTCCACTTGGTAGACCGCCCTCTTGGGAATCGTGCGATGAAAATGTGGAGGGTGTTTGAATCCTGGAACGGGTAGGAAACTGAACTTCAACGTTGGTGGTAGATCTCCCGGGATGCAACAATCCATACCGATGCAAATTCTCATCTGTTAGCAAAAATCAAACCGATCTCTCTCTAACATCTATGTCCTTCAGAATAACTGCAAGAAGCATCCGGTCTACTAAAACTCCGCACCATCATAATAAATCTCAACGAGTGAAGAGAAAACTTACCCCTGTCGTCCAAAGACGATTAAATCCTTCAGGTCATCTAATGAAGAAATATTGGGTTTTAAACTAGGACAAGTTTCTTTGGATTTCAACATGATTTTACAATTTCTCTTATCCTCGATAATCACAAGAGACAGACATTCGTCTCTCTTCTTGAATGAAAGGAAATATCTCAATTCATCGAAGCTTGGGGCAAGATTGAATGTCCGCATAAAAAAAGGTGAAGACAGGTCAAAATTGCATATCCATAGGGATGGATCTAAAATAGAGCTATTTTCAAATTCAAAAGAGCGTTTGTCAAGAAATGGTTGAATGTGGGCAACGCACCATTCAAGCACATGTACCGATGGCAGGCGATGTACCCCGAAGGTGGCATGTATGCAAACTTGTTTTTCAGTGGAAGGCGCACATCATCATCTGAAATACCATTGTGACGACACATTTCCAACTCAAACCGTTCAAAAAGACAGATTATCAAATGGTTTTACTCTAAAGAAATATGATATAGAAGAACAAATTACAAAATCTCGAAGTGGAATGATAAAATATAATAAATACATAAACAGTTCATAAAGCTGTTTTACAATATATATTTGATTTACATTTTACAATACATCAGAGTTATACATATTAGGCATCGCAAAACATTACAGCGGAAATATACTAGTAAATACGGTCTTCCAACTCCATCTTTAAGAAACAATGTCTTTGAAACATTGAAATACTCAGGCTGACCCGAGCATAATGAAAAGACAAAACACTCGAGTCAGGACTAAAAATCCTTATGTAAGTTAAATCAAAATCAAGTGAAATATATTAGTAAATAACTTCATTTTTACTTCAAGATTTCACATTAAGGTTTCAGAGTTTTCAAACTTCATTTCACGGTTTTTAGTAAGTTTATCGATTCCAAATCGATTTAATCATTTTCACATATTTCAAATGGTTAACTTCAAAGTTTAAATCTTCCAAAATATTAAGTCGTCGAAATAATACAGGTTTCTTTTATCAATTATTATTATAATAACTTATTGCGGTTTCAGAAGATTTCACGTTACTTTACAAATTTCCAAAATCTCGATAATCCCTTTAAATTGTATCAATTACCAAAATCATTAAATGGTTGAAATTCAAACATCGATTTCTTTACAACACTTTCTTTATTAAGTAAGGTTATAGAAAATTTGAAAACCCTTTTTTTCCTTCTTGAATTATATACATTATTATTAAAATTTGAAATTAAAGGTTTATAAATGAATTTCAAAGCTATTTTTAAAATCCGATTTAAATAAATTTCCAAAATTAAATTCTTTAAACATATAATTTCCAAAGTTCAAAATTTTAATTTGACTCTTTTCAGAGTTTTAAGATTCACTGTATAAAATCTTTCGATTTCGCAAAATGGTGATCAAATCCCAACAATCACGATACTATCGAAATAGTCAACAAATGCATCCAATAATACACATATCAAATAGGATGTCCAAGGGTTCATATAAAAGTTCAATGTCCAGGTGATCAATCATACCAATAGTGATAATAACAGGAGTGATAATATGGATATATCAAAATCACTACACAACATACAGCCAATCAAAATTTCATCCATCACAATATCAATCAACATCCAAATCAACCAATTCAACCATATCACAACAATCAACGGTTAGCAAATGTCGGGGTGTTTAACTAGAGGTGGTGATACTCAAACTCAAATGTCAACTTAAATGTCAGTTTAGATATTGATTTTAAATATCAAATTTAAATATCAATTCAACTATCAATTTTAATGTCAATTTATCTATCTAATTTAATTGTCAATTTAAATCCATTCCACTCAAATTCAATCAATTCAATTTTAATCAAATAAATTTCTAAACATTAATCAATATAATTTTATCACTTCGTGAGTTGGTTTAACTGGTAGTAGGAAACTTAGTACATCGTGAGTGGGTTAAATCACTCACCTTATTGCAGTGTTTTCCAAATCAACGGACGTGGGCGGAAGACCATAAAGCTACACAACACACAAGGTGGACATGGATCAATGTACACGAATAAGCAACTTGATCTAGACGGGTTGCTACGAACATGGACGCGACAATTGACTTTGGTATAACAGCGGAGATGGATGGCAGCGTATTGATGGATAAAGGTATAGATGGCTCGATGGCTGGTGGAAGACAGCAACATGGCAGCTCGTAGGTGATAGGCAGATGGATGCTGCGCTGCTGAGGCGGCATACGTCAGAGAAAGTTGAGGGGGAAGAGTGGTGCAGCAAAGTTAGGAGCGAGTTTCGGTGAACTGTAGGCGGCTGCTAGGTGTATGGCCAGGAACGGGAACGGGGCTGGGGAAAGCACCGGACGTGGAGGAGGCTGGAGTTCGGCGTGGTGGAGCGGAGGAGTAGTGGCAAATAACTGGAGAGGTAGGCAGATGAGGAGGAGGGACGCGTTTGGAGAAATAAAATGGAGGAGATGAGAGAAAAGGAGACGAAGTTAAATAATGAGGAGGAGATGAAAATTTTGTTGAAGCCAGAAGAAAAGAAAATAAGGGAGATAGAAAGCAGAGGTAAGATATATTATATAACGTGCATGAATAGTGTTTTATGAAAATATATTACTAAACTTTAAAGCTCTCTGAAAATGCATGTGCACAAAGTCCAACGAGGCAGAGATATTTGACCACTCAACGTTGCGCACGGGACATAAAAATACAGAAATAAATATACCAAGGTGATCAACCCGATGAGATGAATCAAATGGTGCAATAAAATCAATGCTACAACAGTCGTGTCAAAAATCCATTGTTGCCGCTAATTACACTGATTCGAAACGTACAACAAAAGACAAATCGCGATAAACGAAGCTAGAAAGATCAAAATCGGACGTAACGAACTTTGACGTTTTCATTAGAAAATTTTCGAGATCGTTTCTGTATAAAAATATTTACTGTCCAAAAATAATATTTTCACATTAAAATATTAGTCGGTTTCCAATTAAATTTTAAATTGAATATGCTTTCCAAATTTTTCAACCAATCCATTTCTTTTTAATTTAACTTGTTCAAAACCCTTTTAAACTAGAATTATACTTATATTAAAATGAAAAGTTCATTTCTTTATTCAAAACATTGTTTTCTTTTCATTTGTAATCCAAACATTACTTATAAATTCATTATGTACAACCAAAGTTACACATTACTTCTAAATAAATATTTGTCTTATTAGAATCAACTTATTTAAATGCATGTTAAATAAACATATGTTTTCAATTATTAAAACATTCATTAAATTCTCTATTTAAATTCAGCATTTTATTCTTTCAATCTCAATTATTAATTTAGTACAACTAATATCATCAATTCCACTTTTTAATATAAGATACAATTTATCTTATTACAATTTGTCGTCGTTTTAGATTTCAATTTAAATGTAATAACTTATGTTCTTCTTTTATTAACATACATCAAATTCTTATTTAAAATAAACATTTGTTAATTCTATTTCAATTATTAATTATTCACAACTAACTGCATAAGATTGTATTTTATTTTGTTATCACCTTTTATCTTATTACAACCATTGTTATTAATGAATCTGTTTAAGATCACAACTTAATTTAGAACAGAATTTCTTTAATAACTTATAAAAAATTTATTTTCTAACCATTTTTATTCAATAATTATATAAAATTTCACATTTTTAAATGGTCAAAATTTCGGATCGTTACAACCATGCTGGAAGCAAATATTATGCAGAACTTTAGCAGAAATGACGGTAGAAGCTCTCTCCCGGAGGGTTAAGTAAAACTCTAAAGTTTGGCGGAGTTCGATCGATGACCGGACCAATCGGCACCAATCGACCATATTGAGCCTGTGGTGCTGAAGAAGTAGGCGTTGCTGGAACCGTTTGCGAAGGCATAACTGATGTCGATTCTGCTTTCGAGAGTACAGGGCTTCCTCCACTGGATTTATGTCGAGATGGCAGACGCTTCATTTTATATAACAGAACTTGTATCCAACGTGGTCAGGTAACTCTATTTCTAACAGAAAATCCCTATATGTTTAAGGCTTGAATTCTGAAAAGACGTCGACTTGTGCCAACTCATCGGATTCCAAGCGTTGACTGAGGCAAGTGCAATGAGTTATCTATGTGAGATGGGTTCGGCGTTCTGAACACCATGAATGCTCTATCTTGTGTAGATAGCTCACTCGCAGTAGAAAAAGAAAAAGGCTTTTTCATGTCATTCATTGAAGTTATTCCTTCCATGCTTACCCGTTATCGATCAACGATCGATAACGGTTCCATTGTCCAAAGTGACACAGAAAGCTCTTTCTATTCTCAAATACACCGAGCGTGCAATAGTAAAACTAATCCGGGATAATCAAGTCCATAATAAACTGCCTCATGGAACCATCGAGGCCACGTGTAAGTCAATTTTGATTTATTTGACGAAGATAGAAGAATGTGTCAGTTGCATGGCACGATTACACTATCTACTTCCAATAAATCACAATCAACCCGCTACGTTCACCATCATCATCGATCTTCCCGAATTCACTGGCCATGACCACTAATACAATAACCACGTCATTATCAACCTTAGATCGAAAGCAAACGGGTCCAATTTCGGGTTCGTAGCGATCTACGGGGTCAACAGTGATCCAAAAAGCAATGGTTTTGGTGATAGGATTTAGCTCGGTGTGATGGTGAGGAGAAGCTGAGGCCGACGGCGGTAGGCTACTTCGATAGAGGTCAACGGTGGCGGCTGTAGAGGCTGGTTAGGGTTTGGTCTCATGGTTTGCTGGATCGCAGGAAGAACCAGTGAACAAAGGCAAGTGAGAAGGGTCGGTTTGAGCAAAGCTAAGTAGGGGATTGTTTGTAGAAATTTTGCTAAGTCTATGGATCGCTACCGATCCATAGACTATGGATCGTTAGCGATCCATCAGGTTGCAACTGATCTTCTCCAAATTTTCCAAGCATGATCTATATTTTGTTTACATGCATCTTGACAATTGTGGGATGAAATTGATTTGTTTCTACGAGCGACGGCGATTCACATCGAAAACTCAACAGACGACTGAATAGTCAAAGCAAAATTAACACGGTAACCTCGACACAATCAACTAGATTTTACAAAATGGAAACTCAAAAGCAGTTATTTCCAGAGCACACCTTGTTTCTAATGAAGGCCTACTCTGGGGGGGCAAATGTTAACTTGGTTTTTACCCAAGCAGGAACCCAGATGAGTTAAAATATCTAGGCCAAGCCAAAACAACTCAAGAATCAACCAAAAGGACCAGAAGAATAAGCCAAGAAGGATTCAAGAAGAATTACCCAAAAAACCACTAAGGAGATGGATCGCTAGCGATCCATCACCCATGGATCACTAGCGATTCATAAGGAAGCTCCATGGATCATTCTAGCCTCTTGCATCATGAACTAATATCTTTTCTAGGAATGTTTGCCAAGTTTCATAATATTCCTAGCAACCTAGTTCGAGAAGTGAACATTCATCCGATTCAAGTTGTAGGACAATCTATCCCGTGTGTGAACCATCACCAAAACAAGACAATAAGCTACGAAATTACATAGAGAGCACCTACATAATGCAAGGAGTGCAACCCAAAGAAAGAAGACAAAAAATTCCCGAAGTACATGGATCGCTAGCGATATATGCCTTATGGATCGTTAGCGATCCATCAGATTAGGTTTAGTCATTATGAAATTTTTAGAGCACTTTCTTATCATCGAGTGTAATCTTCTGACAAAACGGACTAGCCCAATAGCTCTTCGATCCCTATTAATAAAATCCTACCTGTAACACAAAGGGGGTCTTCTGGACTGGCAGTTGGAACTCTGTAGAGATCATTCTTCACTCTTCTCCTCCTACACAATAGTCATCTAGGGGTTCACTATGATTCTCCAGTGAACTCTTGTACTTGTGACTTGATCTAACTTCGAAGATTCAATCATATTGTAATCCGATTCAACTTGTAATGGTAGTCGGTTAATAGAAAGTTATAAAGTGGATGAAGGCTTCATTAGCAGTCGAACTACTATAAAAATCTTCTTGTCTTTTTACTATTTATGCTCTTCTTACATTTATTTTCTATATCGTTGCTCTGTAAGAACAGGACTTGTGCTTTCACGCTCAATCCAGGGTGTTGATTCATTTTTTAGGTTAACAGGTTGTTTTTATTATGCAAGTTTTATAAATGTTTTATTAATTATGGTATATTGAATTAGAGTTATTTACTCATACTTGATGTAAATATTTAGTCAAATGTTTCACTTTATATTTATCATATCTTTTCTGAGATCGATTTTGGATGATATGAGTGATTCAAAATGATATGAATGATTCACCGGTGATATTGATTTGATTGTTGAATTTGATATGATATGATGACGACATTCTTTTATATGATTTCGAGATACATAATTCTACGTGACGAGAAATCCGAATAAACAGAGTTTTAGTGTCGTTTGGGATAAGGCATTCGGTAATTTTTCTACGGTTGTTCTTAGGACTCGTTATACAGAATATTATGGGGATTGAGTGTAGTTTAAATGCAGTGAGCAAATGAATGAGTGTCACGCAATGCTATGGGACGCTGTTGTGATATTTATTCGATTATTCATTATAAGTGGATGACACTCATGTGACAGGAATAGAGATATGAGTGTGAGATGATACACATAGTAATGAGTATGGCTTCGAGCCTATATTCAACGAGTAAGGCTAAGTGCCTAACGATGAGTATAACTTCGTGTTTATATGTATTAGTTCTATGTGCACTGTTATGATGTACTCCTGTAACACCCCATAGTTTCATGACATTATTTAGAATATTTAATTGGTTAAATTAAATAAAACAATGTAGAGATTGATAGGTTGAGATTTGTTTTAGCTAAGGGTAGTCATGCCATAACAAGGGGTTAACTAATTTAAAATAACCTAAAACAAAGGTGTTAGGAAATGACAATGGCAATATGGGAAATAGGTGGAGCTTATACCCTAAACCCTTAGGAGAAAGAAACACACGTTCATTTCATTTTTCTCAAACTAAAAACCTTAAGGTCGGCCACCATTTTCACTCTCAAGAAGAAAAGTAAAGTTAGGATTCAAGAGAAAGAGGATAATCTATGAAATCAACATCAAATCTCTCATATATAATCTCAAAGCTAAGGTGAATAATTACTACATCCCATTATCTTTTGGTTTTCGGTTTTAGTACTAAAATCCAAAATGATTTTGCAAGTTTATGTCATGTTTTGATAACTAAAGTAGAATATATTTATTGGTTGGTGAAATATGCATGTTCATACTTGTTTTATGATATGTTTGATATGAAAACCCTTTTTTATGACATCCAAATGCCTTGAAATTTTAAATATAGGTCAAAAATGATATTTCAGAGATAGGTTTCGATTTTCATAATTTTTTGAATTATGGTGGATTTTATATTAATTTTCTGGTGAAGGAAATTGTTTATTGGGTTATAAATTATTTTCGGCTAATATAATAATTAGTTGGGGATGAAATTTTTATATGTTAGGCAACATATTAAAATAGATTTTCTGGGATTTTTTCAGATTTTTCCTAAGTGTTTTGATGAATATATAAAATTATTTAAGGTATGGGATTAAATGTATTATATATTTAATTAAGGAGAAGGGGAGTTTTGTAAAATAAAATGATTATTAATTTCGAAAATGGTGGCAGCACATTTTTGAAAATAATTTGTTAACCAATGAAAATTTGACAAACAAAGGTAGGTTAGTTGAAAAGTTATCCTTTTTAAGTTAAAAACAAAGAAATCATACTTTTAGCATGTTTCAGCCTATTATAGCATAAACCTTCCAGCCCAGACCTTCCGACCAAGTCGAGAGGTCCAAAGCTTTCAGCAAAGTCAAACCAATGCATATGGTATCAAGTACTTGCTGTGTAATGAATTGGGCAGAGTCGAAAAATTCTTCGTCGAAAGGTTGATGGCCAAAGAGGTTGGGGTATGTTTGTTTTATAAACCAAAAGCTTTCGCCTGCTTTGCTTTCGAAATTGAGTTTTCGATTTGGTTGCTTTCGATCAGATCAAAATGTTTAAAAGAAAGGTTTTAAATCTTTCGTCACAGTCGAAAGGTTTCTGCTGCAACTTTGTTTTGAAACCTTCCGGCATAGTCGAAAGGTTACTGCTGCTTTATACAAATGTTTTGTTTTGAACCTTCCGATGAAGTCGAAGGGTTTACTTTGATTGATTTCGAATGGTTTATTTGCTTTAAAACCAGCAGCTTCTCCCAATGCTTTCGAAAGGAAGTTTTCGTCTTAGGTGACTTATCTTTGTTTTATAAATTGAAGTATAACCCAAAGCTCTCGAAGGAGTTGTTTTAAAAGATGCTTTAAAGCTTTCGAAGCAGAACTTTTGACTTAGCCGAAAGGTTGTTTCCAATGAAGTTGAAAGGTTTTAAAAGAAGGATTTCCACCTGTTTAAATTTGAACCCAGAAAGTTATCGAAAGGTTTTAGAGGGTTAATGCCTTCGAAAGGTTTTGTTTACCGAATGTTTCTAAAAGGGGGTCGAAGGCAAAGCTTTCGAAGGGGTCAAAGGCTAAGCTTTCGGTGGAGTCGAAAGGTTACCACTCGAAGGGGCCGAAAGGTTTTTATTTCTGAATGATTTTGGAAGGTTTTAAATGGAAGGGTTTCCAAAGGTTTTCCAAGGCAATGTTTCAAGTGTTTTAAATAGGATGTCTAAGGTTATATTTCTTTCGAAAGGTTTGAAGTTCAATAGGTTCGAAAGGTTTGAGGTTCAATGGTTTCGAAGGGTTGAGTTTCAATGGTTTCGAAGGGTTGAGTTTCAATGGTTTCGAAAGGTTTTGAATTCTAAGGGTTTTAAGGGTACCAATGGAAACAATAAATGAATATGACTTAAGCTAGGGATACTAATGGAAATAGGTTAATCATAAGGTTAACATGATACAAATAGAATCATAAGGCTAACATGATACAAATAGATTCATGGGGCTAGCATGAATCAAATGGAAAATTCAAATAGAATCATGGGGCTGACATGATACAAATAGATTCATGGGGCTAGCATGAGTCAAATGGCAAATATAATCATGGGGCTAACATGAGACCATTAAAGTTCATGGGGCTAACATGAAATAGTTAGATTCATGGGGCTAGCATGAATCAAGTGGAAAAATGATGGGTTCATATTCATCTTAAGAAAACTATGTGATGTGAGATGGATAATCTACATCAACTTAAGCAGAATGAATGTGAAATAGGTAGTCCCTCTTTGGTGTAATTAAGCTTTATTTGGGGATGAGGAAATCCTAATTATTTTCAAGTATGCATATCACCATAATGTTTTATAAATATACGTTTTTAACCTTTGTGGATGCAGGAGCCTAGAATATGGTTTTATGAAAGGTTTTGTAAAAGATATGTCTTAAAAGGATGTTAGTAAGGGGAAACCCGTTCCGCTAAGCGGCGTGGTCTCACTTAACATGTTTAACCGGAATGTATAGTATTTTTCGTACCAGGCTTTATGTCTGACTCGAAGTTTATGTTTTCCCCTTAAACTCTCGGGTGCTCAAAATTAATTTGAGTAGGCTGAGGGATTAAGGTCTTTTTCAGGTTTTGGTAGGATGACGAATAAGCTACCGGAGGCATGCAGGAGGCAAACGGATAGCTATTTAGGAGTTACATTTCTTGTTGTGTTTTGTTGGATTTTCAGCTATGTTGTTTTGTATTAGGTCTATTATGACCATATGACTCTGATCAACTAAGGGGTATCTTCATATACCGCTTTTGGCGTATTTTGTAATAATGATATTTGATTTGTGCCTGGGAATGATTTGGGGTTATGTGTTGTGAATGTGAAACAGTTGGTTTCGAAATGTAATGAAGTAAAAATTTGTTTTGAAATCTGTGTTTTGTTTCATATTCAAATGTTTCTGATATTATTGATACCATTAACATAGCCGTATTTAGTCGCCGGAAGCTAATACTATGGACGACTGCAGCATATGTAGTGCTTAGTTTTGGGCCTCTAGATAGGGGATGTTACAACTCCTTTTATTGACATTATAGAGAACCAGATGGCTAGAATCCACACTAGCGGCTTGATCGTGGGGTCTCGCCCTAGATATATGGCACCTTATATATATAGCTTCGTGCGTTTGCTCATGTGTCACCTAGCCCAGCAGTCTACATATAGGGGTTAGAGTCGGGTCGTGACTTTTGAGTCCTAGCGTTGACGAGCACATTGGTGGATACGTATCACGATACCACGATGGTAACTAAAGACTAGAGATTTCATGACTTTGGAGCTTGCTTCGTGCTATCAGTCTCCCTTTGGTACTAACACAGTGATAATTTGGCATATACTATTGATACACCTTATTTTAGTTAGATATGGATTAGATGACCCATACATTGATGTATATATATTTATGGCTCTACTTGGGACTTCGTGTCTGCAGTACAGTCATTTCCTGTCATAATATATTCCGATTTATTCATACATAGGGGTATGAGATTATACCTACAATAGATGCCCAAGGTATAGTGGGTTCTCATAGCATTATTTAGTTAGGCTGCCTATTCTACAAATATTGATGAAAATGTTCTATTTATCGAGATTGCAAGATATATTTGGGCAAAGCTACATCCTAGGTTGACTATACTTGGTGGTATCTCCCTTTTGATGCTTTCAAGATTTAGATGTTAATTTCTGTATATGTATGAACCCATTTCTTGTTGATTCCTTAAAGTCTGATTTGTTGTGCTTCTACATGGGTGATGACATCTTTATGCATGGTTTTGGTGATATTCATGTTATGTGATGTTTCGGTGATCTTTTAAGTTGTTATAATCATAAACCATGCATATGTCTTCCTCTTTATATATATATATATATATATATATATATATATAATACATTGTGATAATTGACTTGAGTTGGTATGCTAGTGTTATCACATTATTATCCTTAGTATATATTGTTTCATCTATATAGATAGGTCCACGATTCAAATATAGTCTAACCCGTGTGTTATTTATATAATACTCGGGTCAGCCCGAGACATTTCAGGTACATGGACATTATGACCAACATGTGCATTGTGGACATAAAGGAGACGAGATATATAAGGTTGATGCATGATATTTGTGTGTTCATGATTCACTATATATGTATGACACCGAGGTATATATTGATTATTCGTTACGTTTCACTTTGAGATATTGGCCATATGGTATTTTGTATTCACATTGTTGTATATGCTCAAATATATGTTATATTATATATTATCGCTGCGACTCTGGCTCTGTAATCTCTGTTATTTACTGTACGTTGTGTATTGTTCTATCCTGGATGCACACATTATATTACTTTGTGCTGATTTATGGTAAGTTATATCCAATGTTTAAATATGTACTAATGTTAGTCCAAGGGAGTATTCACATATGCATCCTATAAAGCTTTATTCTTCGTATTATCTGACAGTATTACCTAGTAATACTCTTGAATGGTAAGGGTATAGAGATGGGCTCTTACGGAAAACAATCACTTTTTGTTCCTGTGTTATAGAAAATATATCTCCTAGAATTCTCAAGATATCCTATAAACACACAAAGTTGTCTCAAGCTTATTGGGATCAATGTTCTTAACATATGCTGAATAATCACACACCTTCAAATAATTGAAATGGGGTTTCTTCCCATGCCACATCTCATATGGCATCTTAGGCATAGATTTAGTAGGCAACAAGTTCAACATATGCGTTGGTGTTTCTAGCGTATATCCCTAAAAAGACAGAGGTAACTCAGCTTTACTCATCATGGAATGAACCATATATAATAATTATCAATATGTAACCCCTAGATGTCCCAGTAGTCATTAGTAATACCTTGTTCAACATTTGAAGAGCATTTATATAGTCACAACAGATACATCGATATCCAGACTAGATGCATCTTGACTATGATCATTTATAATGTGTTTTATAATACTGTAATACAAGACTAAGTATTACATCTATTAGTAATTACTATCACAAACACACCATTTATGCATTTTCTATTAAATATATTTTAATTAAGCATTGAATTATTTATAACTGATTATAAATAACATAAAGAAAAACACTTTTATTACGAATGAGAATTGATTACAGAGTTAATTAATTTACAATAAATTATAAAATTAACCCTAAAACAATACCCCTAACCCAATATTCATATGAAACTGTCATATGTATATTTAAGTATAAAATATATGTATACACATTAGATATAAATCACAAGTGTGTAGATAGTCATACAGATGTTTATATTTCATTATGTTATATTAATATATCATTGGATGTACATGATACTTTCAAAATAAAACATTTAGTTAAATTAACTGATGTGATTAATTACTAAATATAAAATAATGTTGAACAAAATGTGACTTTATTTAATAAATAGATTGGATTTAGTGAAACCCGTTAGACTTCATAAGCCTACTGCAATTCAAATGCAGAATTTTTTTTTAAAATTTATTAATTTCACCTGCTAAAAAACCTACCGGGTTAAGACTGTCATCATGATCCAAAATTATCAAATTTCTCGTTAAGAAATAACATCTCAGAATATGTTTTTGAATTCTAGGTAAGTTGTATTTTTTTTCTTCACTAGTATAATTCCAACTGGGCTTTCCTTAGCATCGTTTTTTTTATCCAAAGGTATCAATCCATTACCAAGAAATAGCATCTTAAGACATATAACCATGCAAGCTCCACTCTTTTCTTGTTCATGGTTCTTCCCATTGGGTTTTTTTTTCTAACATGTACTTTAAATTTTAAAAAAACATTCATCTATCTATATTGACAGAATGGATAAATGTATATATGATAACATTGAGGGAAAGAAATCATCTTATATGTTCAAATAGAGATATTTAAAGAATACGTCTGAAACATCCAAGATTTTAAAACAAGCATATGCTAGGGATATCAGGGAGTGTTATAAAATAGGGGCATTTCACCAGAAGGACAAACTTTGCAGTCCAATTAGTTTCTAGGACACACATTTAAAGAAATTACTTTCAAGGCCAAATTCAGCAGATTAATTACTTTCAAGAACAAAGTCAGCAGTCCAATTACTTTCAAGGACTTAAGTTCATAGGTTTTTAGGCCCTAGAAACTAATTATTTTACGTTTTGTCCTCGAAAGTAATTATTTCAGTTGTGTCCTAAAAACTTATTCCACTTGCTAAAGAGGCCCTTGTGGCTAATTTCTAGTGTATAACAAATGAATATAGTTATATTGTTCAGGATTATAAAATTTTCCATTCCCAAGTCAGAGCTTAAACATAAAAATCAAGAAAATTGCATTGGATACTTAAGAATGAATAAAATCACCCACTCCTTTTAATATCTTCTTCCATTTACCACATTATAACAGAACATGTTTTTTTAGGAAGGGCATTGTTATTGACACTCCAAAATTTATTAGGGGGAGAATTTCGACGGGAGTGCCGAGTTTAGACCTTAAATTCGGCAGACCCCCTCCGAATTTAAGTTTGAAATTCGATCATCCCCCACCGAACGTAGTGTAAAATGTTGGTTCGGCGGATGAACGTCGAATTTCATGTTTTTTGTTGTCTCCCCAAAACAAATTTTGGAGTGTCAATAACAACCCTCTTCAGGAATAATCAATGAGGAAAAAAGAGCAATTGTTGAAACCTAAACAGCAAGTGTAATTTGAATCAAACATACTCCAAATTTTCTAATACTTGATCAAAGTTGTTCAAACCCGAACAAGTAAAATACATGTATTGACACTTCCAAATATTAACATAAACAAATAAAATGCAGAGAATTCATATAATGATAGCCAAAGGTACCATGAAGTTTCACACATAATAATAACATTGAAAATTTCACTTTGTTCAGTAAACTAACAGATAACAACTAGCAAATGATAAATTGTTCGTTTTAGCAGATATAAATTCTATGCAACTCCAAGGAAATCAAAGATAGAAAGCAAGAAAACATCAGGTTCATTTTAGGCTAAATTTGTTAAGAAAAGATTTGAAGTCCACTATCTAAAATTTCTTAATTCGCTGCACTAATACCAAGCCATAAAAATACAAAAATAATAACATCTATTAATTGTTTTTCAGGTTTTCAAATGTTTTTTTTAATATACTCAGAAGAACCGAAAAAATTAAACAATAATAGGAATAATGATAAAATTACAAAAATAATAACATCAATTAATTGTTTTTCAGATTTTCAAATGTTATTTTAAAATATAACCAGAAGAACCCGACGTACTGGTAAAGAGGAAAATTAAGTTGTTACCAGATTTTCAAATGTTAATTAGTCAATGTTATTCTTTTCAAAATTTTATCATTCTTCCTCTTATTATTTAAAAGCTTTTACGTCGCAAGAGATATTTAACTGCAAAGTCACTAATTGTCCAGCTAAAATGCATAAACAAAAGGACTTTAGTTTAGAAGAGAATATCATCAGATAAACGTGGAGTATAATTGTTGACTTGTTGATTACATATATGATTTGATTCCATAATCAGTATTTTTCTATTAGTTGATTACGGCATTCATAAACACACATATAAGAAAAATATAGGAAAAAATTATGATGATTAAAGATTGGTCTCTGATCTAATTGTTTTTAAGACCTGCAAAAAACCCATAACATGAACTTCTTTAAAACGAAATCTCTATTTTGCAAAGACGAACCATATTTGTCTCAACAACATTAAAGGTTCATCAAGGATTACTTACATGATATATCAAGACAACTTGCTCAAAAATGGGTGATGATTTTTTGTTTCCATAAATACTGCGGTCCATACGAATAGCATAAGGCTATATATTTAGGTCAACTCTGTAGCTTTGACTATATATTTCCCAAGGTTGCAAAAATCGCTAGGCGGACTCTAGACGGAAAGCATGAACTAGGAATTAATCGTCTAGACGAGGATTAATCGGATATTAATCGAGTTAGGCGTTTTCGATAAACTTGAGCATTTTGGATAAAATTTTAGAATTTTTTTTTTAGTATTAACCTATCCAAAATGATATTTTATTGGTTTGGATGGTTTTTGAAAGCAACCATGGGGAAGAACAGCTTGAACCAACATTTTGATGCTTATAAGAGGAACTAAGCCTAAATTGGCGCATAAGTGGTACCAATAAACCCATTTATATGCTAAAATAATATGGTAAGTCTCATCTAAGCATATTAGGCAAATAATTAGGCGGTAAGGCTAGCCAGCGCCCGGCCTAGGCGGGAGACTAGAAGGATTATTAAACAGGGATATTTTCTAATTTCAAAGCTAGTATTTTCGCTATATAAATCCTAAAACCCTCTATTATATACTTTGTAGATAAGGGAGGGATGTATGTGTATGGATTTCATAATCTTGAAACTTATTTGTATTTGGTTGATGGGTTGTAAAATAAAGGGTTAAAAGATTAGTTAACGATAGTTTAGGAGTGTCTAAAATAAAGTTGAAATGCCTGGATTTTGGAATCAGTTGTAAAATGAAAGGTTGATTAGAGATGCAAATGAGAGAATAGACCATCACAATTTAAAAACATGTAAGTGTATTCAAGTAAACATGATATAAAGACAGAAAGGACAATAAACATATATCATGTTCATTAAACTAATATATATTTTTTTTCTTGGGTACTGTTTTGTTTACTGAAGATTTACAGATTAAATTGTATATTTTTTTTTCTAAATTCCCCTAATAAGTTGGTGTACGAGTAGTTTTCAGCTATGTCCCGTATAAGTTAAAAGAGAAGTATATGAAAATAGCTAGATATTGGTGTATAAGCCTCAGAATTAAGATTAAAACAACTCTCACACACGCTACAAACAATCAACACTAACAACCTATGATCTCGGGATAAAGGATACACAATCAATGTTAACGAACAACAATATACATCGATCAAGCATTTGTGTAAGGCAAAGGTACATACAAATGATTAATTACATTGCAAGTTTAGTATGAAGTACCTAATTGAATCAGAAGGAAGAGGACTTTGACGGTTGTGATTGAGCATCTTCGAAAGATTCAATATCCTCCAAATTCTCTGGCCTCAAGCTAGCTGGAATATATGCAGCATAAATAACTTCCATATGAGGAATTTCCTTTGTTCCACGGGAAACTACTTCAAGAGGAGTGTGGGCAAATGATGGATAAAAACGTTTTTTGCATATAAAAGAGAAGATGAAGGACATCAAAACGAGAGGAAGCACCAAGGGAGCATAATAAAATTTCTTCAATCCAATGTAGCCTAACATGGTTATTTGATATATGATTAGAGATGCGATTATCCTTGCATGCATGTGTGGCCACATTCGCCCATAGCTTTCATATGATGGAACATAAACTCTTAGTGCCTGCACATCATCATGGCACCACATTATCAACATGTTAATATGGTGGATATGTTCATTCACTAATCACTTACTGTAAGCCATTAAGGCGTTAACAAGTTATTAATACCTGATTTCGAGTAATAAGCCACCCAAGGGCAAAGTAGGTAACTCCAAAAGGAATGATCAGAGGAGCTATCACGGAATAACAAAGAGAAATAGTAACTATGAGCATGTCATTAGGAACTCTAGTAGCATAAGACAAGTCACCAGGAGCCCATGCCTCTCTCACATCAGCCTCTGTTTTGCACATAAACTTCTTTTTCAGATAAAATATAATTAGAGGAATCAAGCGTGATAACTCTAATCCATAGCCAACAAAGAATCTGTTACCCAACACATTTACAACATTAGTTAGTCACTTAAGCATGAACGCGGAAATAAAAACTTAACAGGAGCAAAATAATAATAAAACAGGAATATAATCTACATCACCATAACTAATTATATTTCTAAATTCAGTAGCTGAACAAGATAAGGGTCTTACTTTAAGGCAACATATGTCAGGAAAAAGGTGGCATTCCCAGGCAAGCTTTTTGCAAGCATTTCTATAATCTGCTTCGGCTGATCGATAATAGTTTTTAAAGAGTTAAATAGTGACCCACTAATTGTAACTCCAAGAAAAACATTGAACACGATGAAGTAGAAATATTTTCCAGAAGATGCACGTGTAGCATGGCTTTGAGAAACAATCCCTTCTGCCTTGGACAACATCATTAGAAACTTTGGAAGAAAAGCCAAGAATAATATGAGAGCAAGTTGTGGGAGATAAGCCTGCAAAATTGTTTTAACTGCTTTTTTATCCACGATCACTTTGAGAAAAGGAAGCGTCTTCCTTAAGTTGTCCAGAGTGGTAATGGCAGAGATGAAACTTATTGGAATCATGTAGAACAAAACAGTAAGAAAGACCAAGATATACACTAGATATTGCTTCAGTTCTCGTACGAAAAATTTCTTAGATAAATTTGACCATAATATCTGACGTGGCTCTGGAGCTTCCATTACAGTCCAATGATCGGCGAATTGAGAGTGTATTGTTTGTCCAGCAGATACTGCAGCTTGTCTGTTGTTAAAAAACACAAAAGCAGCATTTTGTTGTTTATCCATTAGCGTTCTCTTCTGTTCAGCCTCTAATTTTGGCGACAACTCGTTGATTTTCTCATTGCAATATTCGATTGTGTCAACTTTCTTGCCAATTAGACCAAACAATCCGATTCGGTTGGTAGGTCTCGTACCTTCTGGCTTGCTTGTAGTTTTTGAATTTTGGAATATAACCTCTGCGCGAACAAGTTTCTTCTTGTACCCTTCCAACTCTTTATAGATCTTATCAGCCTAAAGTAAGAAAAATGAATGGATATCATGATTTTTTATCATATCAGTTTTTTTTTCCCACGTCATTACAAGTTTACTCGTGTCTTAAAACATATTGCAAATATAGTACGTTTTCCATCAACATGGTAAAAAGTGATTTTGTATGGCTGCTATTTAAAATAATAGCCAGTACAATTATTTTCTTTTCGGAAAATTGCCCTAATGCTATTTGAAATAACTCTGGTACAATTTTTTTATTCTAAAAACATGCATGGGCCTGTTTGAAGGAGCGTCAGTGCATGTACTGAAGCTATTTCAAACAGCAATGGTATAACTACGCACTTTTTGAAATGTTTCAACTGATGAACTAATAAAGCGTTATGTCATGAAATTTGAGACACATGGGCCAGTAAAACACTCAAAACTACGCAGGTTTCAATAAAAGACCAATAAGGAGGTCTGGTTTCAAGCATGTAAACAGAAATATTTTAATTTCAAGAGTATGCAAAAATAGCTTGGGAGATCTGCAAACAATACCTCTTTTTTGTTAGTAACAATCATAGACCTGTAAAATGAGTCTGGATGGAGTGTTTTGAAATATGAATCAACTTGTTCTTTTCTACTTTGACTGTTAACAGGAGTTGGGATGTCTCTAACCAATACAGCATAATCCTCCGGTTTAGAATCTGCCACTGCTTTTGCTGTCGCTCTCAAATTTGATGCATGTATGTATGCTTTCCATAAAATAATGTAAACAACAATAGAGACCCAGTATGTCCCAAGCAAATGTGCCCATAATCTCTGGCTTTTCACCTAGTTTAAATTCGAAGGAAAACATTGTTATCGAATGTGATGCAATGATGCAGTCCAAAGGGAAAAAAGATGTAAAATAAATGGTCACAATAAAATATTTCACACAAAGAAAATGTTTGATTTGTAGCCAAATAAATAGTTAGTGAGCACTTGTGAATTTAGAATCGAGCCACGATAAATTTGGTCCCTAGACAAAATGCATTAAACTGGCCCGCTCTAAATTATATTATTACTCTTTATCAGAAAATAACCTACATAACCTAACTTGTTTTATCTTTGTAAGAACTATCAGAAAATATTTCAAAATTTAATTATACTTGAATCTTTTAATCTTCAAGTGCTGTAGGTCTGTAAAGAGTGTATGTTATTGAATGAATTAATTAGCGCACTTAATATGTAGCACTGACTAATTTTTAGGCTCAAAAGAACTTAGAAATACAAGTAGAAGCAGTGTAACTGTCGAAAAATTATAATCATGGTTAAAAGGCGATTTAGTATAATAATCTAATTATCTATTTATGTAAAATAATAAAGAAATGAAAGCATTAAAAACATAAGAACTGTTACAGAAATTGAGACTAGGACTGATCCCTCGACCTCAGGATTAAGGATTGCCTAGGCACAGAACAAACCAAAGTAAAGTAACCCAAAAAAAAAAGGGGAAAGGGAAAAAAAATCATGTTTTAAGAGTATAATATACTGGGCCAGTGGAAATAGTGCTTATTCTATGTATTTGCATCTATAAATTTTGTACTTACTAGGATATTCCCCATTGCAAGCTTATCGAGGCTAGTATAGTTGCTAGTTCCAGTTTTACTGCTTTCTTCCATCAAACCATGATCGGTTGCCGACAAAGGAATAAGAATCGGAACCAAAACAAGGCCAGAGAGAATCAATATTCCTAGGACTGCATCACAAACAGATGTATACTCATAAATATTCCAAATTTATATAATAGCTAATCTGTTTTTAACCAACATCTGGTGTACATAATAACAAGAAACCTTAGTTCAAATGTAGTAAATAAAACAGTCAAATAAGTGAACTCACAGCATAAGGTACATTTTTTCTTCATAGGAACGAAATATGTTGCACATAATAACAAGCAAAAAAAAAAGAATTTATTTTTTATGGGATAAACAGAGCAGTGAGATTTGGTTAAAATGCAGTCAAGCAAATATTTGCACGAAAGAGAGAGTTTTACCCGTACGAAAAATATAGTTTTAGCAATATATGTTGTGAAAAATTAAGGCTTACGTACGTGTGGAGAGTCTTAAGATGAAGCTAACTGACTTGTTTGCATAAATTAGGGTTTATCAAAGCAGATAATAATGGTGGATGCTCTTACAAACTAATACAAAGGCGAACAACCTTGATATGATTGCATAATTATCTTGAAATATTTTCAAATTCGATGATTTGATTTTGATACAAATTAATAAGAGTGATCCTGGTTTCCATAATTTTCTTACTTGATTGAATCTCCATGCATCATGTATTCTTTTCTCATATTGCAAGATCAATTAAAGAACGTTTCTTCTTTTCAAATATATCCTAATTAATTAATTGATGATTGAATCAATTAGTTACGTTCTTTCTTCTTTCTTTCGCAAATATTTGATACACACATATTGGTGATATCACTATTTCTAGCATAAGTGCCAAGAATCATAAATTGGAATACAACCAACAGGTTTCAATATGTAATGCGAAGATTTAAATGACTTTAGATCATGTTTCTGTTTCAAAATTAAACTTACTGGCAATTTAATGAAATCAAGTTGAAGTTCCAGCCCAAAGATTTAAATTCTATAACAAGTACTAATATGTCAACCAGATTCACTTCATTCAACTAATTTGAAACTTAAAAAAAGATCCAAAGAATTATCAAGTTAGTAAAACAATTATTAATTCATTTTCTGCAGGTGATATTTTGGTTAAATTTGTAATAATTATATTCTAACACATGTGTGCACCACGTGAACAAATTAGGACCCCTATGTGTGCAGTGTAGGACAGTCAAATATTTTACCAAACACCTTCCGTTGATTAGTTGGACTTGTTTTTTAAAGTAAAAAAACAACAAAATAAGCCTGAAATCAAAAGGGTTGGTAATAATAAAAAACAAAAATAAAAAGGAAAAAAGCGAGCAATTAATTCTAAGTTTTGATTTAATTTATACATATCACCATTTCTTGAACCAATATCCATAAATTGTTAATTTGACTTTAATTTCAATTTAGAAGATGCGGCAATTGGTATAAAAAATGGCATTATATAGGCAATACTATGTACCATGACAAGTAATTTAGTAAAGTTATTGACTCTCCACTTGCATCAAATTTGCACAAAACTCACTCTACTTCTGATCCAAGTTATTGGCACTTATATTTCACCAAATTTACATAAATACTCAACTTTATATACTTGTATAATCAATCCAATTCCAACCTGAACTTAACAACATTCCAAAATACCCATATTATACAGCATATAATACATCAAACTTTTCCTTTTCAAAAGAAGGCCAAAAAAGACAAAATACTACCACTTTTATTTATGAACTTAACAAAACAACCTAACCAAAAATAGAAATTAACAAAAGGGGATCCAACTCCATGCACACTACCCCATAAAGTAAAAATCCAAAATTACAAAAACAGAAAAAAATGGAAATCAAATTACCGGTGCTAAGGAAGAGCAAATAGACGGCTGTATCGACACCGGCGGCATCAACGACCTGAGCCTCAGTGGCCCCAACCGCTTCCTTAATCCAAGCAAACGGGCTACGGGTCCTCCTCCTCCCCTCAAACGGATCCACGCCTCTCGTTAACCGATTCGGGTAGTAAATCACGTCGTTACCAGGTTTGCTCGAAAGCAAAGCAAATACTATGATGAGAAAAACGAAAATGAGGAACGACGTCGCTAGCGACGTCACGAACGAGCTCGTATCCATGGCTTAAAGCCGTTAAATCGAAAGTTTGTTTTGTATTTTTTTTTATGGGTTATTTATTCGGAAATAAATCTATTATTTAATGAACAGAAGACAGGTAATGAGAAAGAGTGGGAGAGTGTTGGGGAGGCAATTACGAGGTTGCCCTTGTTATTGTAGTAAGTATACGATGCTTATCCTTTTTCCCTTCTATTCCCAACCTATATATATATATTCTTTTAATGAGCTTTCTTTATTTTCTTTCGCATTTTAATATGCCTTTGCAACTTCGTGCATGCAACGTATAAACCGTTCATGATATGTTTGATTTATAATACCAAAGATTCGACTTCACAACAAAGTAAATATACCACTATACAAGTCCTAGTATTTTAGACACTTTGAATTCAGTTCGTAAGATTACAGGTTCGAATTATGCGTAACGTGTGATAATGTATTACTTAAAAGTTATATTACAACTACATACTACCATCTAATCATTTAAGTACTCAATTTCATAATTAAAAAATAACAACATATGTTGACCTTCCGGTATGTTATATACCGACACAGAATACTTGTAGTACAAATATGCATTATCATCCAAGTATCTAATTTATATATAAAAAAACAAAGTAAATATTCAATTGCAATAAACAATATTATTAGGAGCGAAATCGACGGAGGTGTGTTCAGCTGCTGTCATAAATGAAATCGGATTGGATCAGTCAAAATATGTACTCATACAAATTTTATTTTCATAATTCATATCCTAAATGAAATCAAACGTACACGAATGAACGTTTTTCGATCACGGGCTCGAATTTACGTGGACGAATATTATTATTTACTTCAGATTTTATGTTCCTATCCGCTGTATTATTTTTATCAACAATATATACTAAATTATAAACATTTTAAGAATTTTTACCCAATTAACCAATCAAACAGTTGTCATAAATATTTTGAAGAACATAATAGATATATTAAAGGGACAGTTTGGTTAAAACCTATTAAGTTTCAAAATACATCAAACATACTTGTCTAAAAAAGTATGAAAATTAGGTTCATATAATTGAGTTACTGAATAATTGCAATAATTTATGCAATTATTTAGTGAATAATTGCAGTCATTTATGCAGTTATTTCCAAAAATTGCAGACATTTTCGAAATTATTAACTGAAAAATTACGGAAATTTCTGCAATTATCCATCAAAAAATTACGAACAATTCTGCAATTTTTTCAAAAAATTGTAGAATTTTCCACAATTATTCACTGATTAATTGCAGACGTTTATGCAATTTTTAGATATAATTGCATAAATATCTGCAATTATTCAGTAACTTAATTATAGAGACTTAATTTACAATTATTTTAGAGGAGTTTTCAGCAGGGGCTGCGGTAGCCGCCGAATCTTCTACTGGTACCAGGACAACTGTGTGGATTGATGGACTTACCAGTCTTGATCGTTACAAAGGACGATGCTACTACATTGAGGCCGTTGTTGGGGAAGAAAATCAATATATTGCTTATATAGCTTATCCTTTAGACCTTTTTAATTTTAAGAAGCTGAGTCTAATATTAAATATATTAAATTACAATAAATTCGACCGAATTCGAACAAACACGTATTTTGCTGTCCTAATTAATGTCTTAAATGAAAATTGAACGGACGTTTTTCGATCACGGAATCGACCCACATCATCCGACAGTTGCAGTTATGCAAAATTAACAATCCTGCTTATTACTCATTCCCTCATCAAAGATAAGTACAAATAGCAGCGAAATTTTGCGACGCAGTGGGCAGGCTGGCAGCTAAACTTCCAGATGTACGCAGAAGGGCAATATGGTCAAAAGCCACGCAGATGATTGATAAATGACAACGATAAAGAAACGACGCGGACCGGGCCACGTGGAACCGGGCCTTTAGGACCGTTAACGCACTGTACCGTTTTAGCGTGAACGCAGGAAAAACAGACAAGAGCGAATACGCGGAGGAGCCTCTGCAGTGGTCGGTGGGACCCAGCGAGCGGATAAGAATCGGGTGGGAAGGGACGCGATGCTGTAAAGCGTGGGTGACGCGCGTCGGTTTATTTATGTCGGTAAAGGCGTGTTGGTTGGTAGTTATGCCGTCGCTAACAAGTTTGAAAGACCGTATTCGCGTTCCTGCGAATCATACAGCGAACTGCAATGATTGTGTTTAATTTTGATTGTGCCACTTTGCAGATGTGGTGTTTTTACACCTTTACCGACCTGATTGAGCTGTAAATGTACTTAAATAACTTCGTATTGGAGCTAGGTTGTAACTTGATATGAGATGGAAATATCAATAAATGTAGGATATTTTTTTTCATTTTGGTCTCGTTTTTAAACTTATTATCGCAAATAGTACAGTTTTAAAACTAATATCAAATACAGCCCTGCTTTGACCAGCTCAGCACCGAACTGCCAAAATGCACTAACGACTTTTCAAATGTCGCCAGTGTTTTTTTATTTTATTTTTAAAAAAAACACTGACGACTTTTCAAAAGCAGCCGGTGTAAAAGAATTTTTTTACAAAAAAACACTTGCGACTTTTCAAAAGTCGGTAGAAAAAAAAAATTACACGGCCGACTTTTGAAAAGTAGCCAGTGCATTTTGGCCAGTTAAGCGCTGAGCTGACCAAAACCGGGCTATATTTGATATTAGTTTTAAAACGAGACTATTTGCGCTAATAAGTTTAAAAAGGATGCCAAAATCGAAAAAAAATCCATAAATGTAGACAATTCGGCAGTAGTTATTATTATTATTATTATTATTTTGGTCAAAGGACACTTCTATCAAATATTCGAAGCATAGAGAGCGAAAGGTCCGAGATGGGTTACGACAGAAATTTAGGTAAGTGCATGCGGTAAAGGCGGTGAGTGTAGGCGGCAGCAACAATGGCGGACATGTGTTGGTGGTGATGGCGGGGGCAGCGAGTACGACACATGTGATGGTGTTTAAATCTAGGGTTTTTATTTTTGAGAGGAAGTTCGTGTTTTTGAGGAGATGCCGCAGAGAGTTGTGGGTGGTGTGTCGGCGGAGTCTGGTAGAGGTAGCACGTATTAGGTTTTCGTATCAGATACAAGCACTAATGAAATTTGCTAGCTCTAGAAAATGTAGGTCAATTTAAAAAAAGTAGATAGCAACAAGTTTTTTTTTTTGAAATGGTGCTTTATATACAATATGTCACTGGGACAACATATCACATGCCAATAAACGTTCGAATCACGTTACGCAAATTTCGAACTTGTGGCATCTCGCGCCAAAGCCGAATCACTTAACCACTTCGACAATGGTGCTTGTCAGATAGCAACAAGTTATGTATTAAATTTGATCTTAAAAGGACATACTACTATGAATGGAGGATGTATAATTTATATGCGTGGGTTAAAATTGACTTACAAATCTATAAGTTATTTACCAAAATAAGTAATAGAATCAAAAGCTTGTATAGATAATTAAATAGTAAATGCATAGTAAAGTAAAAGTATAGAATAAAAGACAACACGAACATTTTTACTATTTTGATATCTACTCCAACATCCAATCATGTACGCCTTGTATATAATTTTGGTATCACTCCTTGATTTCTTCGGATGGTAAGAACACATTTACAATCTTACAATTTCATAGGTGGTAGAATGCACATTCCCTCTTGACTTTTCTCTAGTGGTAACAAAACATTTTCTTTACAACGGTAAAGTGGAGACAAGTAGTTGTATCTTACATAGAGAATCTTACAACTTTGGTACAATGATGTTATAGACATTCAATAGCGATATACCTTTGAACTAACGAGGAATAGGATGAGCCATAGGGAGAATGATTATGTATTCAAGTACAAATTCTCCAAACTTTTGTGGTTTACAAATTCTTGAAGAAAATGAATGAATGCATGTGGATTTGCAAAATGGTGGAAATATATTAATGTAACGACCCTGAATTTTTTGACATTGGAAATTAGGATATTTAATTGATTTTAAATATCTGGGAGTTAGTTTGATTTGAAATTCAAATATCAGAATGAATTTGGCAATTTAATTATTGAATTTAATTTATTGCAGTTGGGTAAAAAAATTTGAATCTTCAGTTTTAAGCTTGTTAAAAATATTTTCAAGCCTTAGAAAATTTATATTGATAATTCTGAAGGTAATAGAACTTTCAGAATTGAATTTGAAACTATTTTGTTCAGTTTTGAAATTTATCGTTTAAATCGATATTTGAAAATAGCGTTCCGAGGCACAGTCTCGGAATTCGACGAAACTAGTTCCATTGGATCCGTAATATTGTATTATTATCGGATTTTAATTTTCGTAATGTTTGGAGTGATCGTTTGGCTGTACGATAAGCAAACGCGCTGAAATTAAATCGAAAATTTAATATTATAACTGGTCTAAAAAGCTATCTTCTCCATACGATCAAATTTGGACTCGAAACCTTTTCCATTGCGTTCAGAATAGGGGTTTAACATTATAAACGCCTGACGGCACGCCTCGATAGGAGATCGAGATTTTTAGTTACGAATTCGAGACAATTTGAATTTGAATTTAATTAAAGATATATTTATTTATATAACCTAAGTCAACAAGCAGAGATTCTTTCCCCGGCCTGTTTCCTTTCTACATCAAAACTTTTGCCTTCACTGTAGCCTTTCTCCGCATGCCAACGTCTTCTCCTGTCTCCCCATTTCTTTTTAAAAATCACGCAAAACAGATTTTTAGAATCAAAGAAGAAGAAAAAATATAATGGCCAACCTTTTCTTCAAATATCAGAATCAAGCTTCAGAAATTAAATAAAAATAATGGCCGCCCTTTTCAACTTAAATTCGCGAACCAATTTTGTAACAACCCGTATTTTTAACACTTTAAAAATACGAATTAAAATGAAAATTTTGATAAAAATTCGAAGGAAATAAAATTTTGTGTTGTTAAATGTGAATTACAAGTTAAAATACAAAACTAAATTCTGAAATAACTTATTTGTAAATTAAATAAAGATGTTAACTTGTAATTGAACGTAAGTAAAGATTTAAATTTGAATGTAACAAGTAATTGAATTGAATTGAATTTGATTGTAAGCAACGAAATAAATAAAATGTTACATTTAATATTGAAGTTATAATATGGAAATCCACGTAAATGAATGTAATTTAATATTACTGTGAATTTAAATAAGATGATAGCTGAAGAAAATGAAAGTAAATGAATTATAAACTATTGATAATAATGTATAAGTAAATGGTTGATTCAATAATGAAAGTGTAAATCGAAATAAAAGAATTCATTTGGAATTAAATAACTTGAATTTGAATTACAATATAATTGAACGTGGAATCTAATATAATCTTTTATATTGGATTTATAATGGAAAATTGCATTGTAAAAGATTGTTAATTACTGTGAAATTAAAAATGGAATTTGTGAACAATTGAAATTTGATTTTAAAGTTAATAATTTAAAATTGGGAATTTTAAATTGAAATTAAACAGTCGAATAAATTATTTTTCGAATCTTGGATTTAATTAGACAATTAAATCGATAATTTAATAAGTTAAATTTCAGAAATAATTGAAAATCGAGTTGAATATGATTGAAAATGATTTGTAAAATTTTATCTTATCATATTGGAGTATAGTAATGTTATAGAACTTTTAAAATTGAATTTAAAGTTAATTTGTGAAAATTGAATATTTTAATATTTAATTATCGACTGAAAAATAGCCATTTTTCGAACAGTCTCAGAATTGAACGAAACTAGTTCCATTGGATCCGTAATAGTTTGTTATTATCGGATTTCAATTTTCATAGCAATCGGAGTTATCATTTGACCGTGGCAGCTCGAAACGCATCGAATTGTTTTTAATATTAATTCGGCAAGAGAAAATAGTCATTTTTCAAAAAGTCTCGGATTTCGACCAAACCAGTTTCATCGGATCCGTAACGGTGAATTATTGTAAGATTTCAAGTTTCGTATCGATCGGACTTGTCGTTTGATCGTACGGACTCGAAACGCCTTGAAATTTATGTAATTGAAATCAATTTGGAAATTATTGTTTTTAGCATAACTTCTTCATACGATGCAATTTGAACTTGGAACCTTTTCCATTGCGTTTAAAATATTTTTAAACA
The DNA here is from genome assembly GCA_030737815.1 of Allium fistulosum. NCBI lineage: Eukaryota > Viridiplantae > Streptophyta > Magnoliopsida > Asparagales > Amaryllidaceae > Allium > Allium fistulosum. The sequence continues at coordinate 410,666,057 of CM060907.1, read as the reverse complement.
TCTATTTTGATATATGGGTTGACCCAATTTCGTTCCGAAGTCAGAACGGGCTTTTGGGGCCACTTTGTCGTTAGCGCGAATATTCAACCGGATCCATCTATTTTATTTCAACCCTATCTATAAATAACTGGTTATAAACCCTAGCCTACTCCTATTTCTCATTTGTCTATACGTATATTTCAACTATCTCTCCTCCTCAATGACAGATCCAAACACAAATCAAATTTCAATCCAAAGTCAAAAATTCAATCTCCTCAAAAAAATTCAGAAAAATCACATATCGAAGCTCTTGATGTATGCATCTCAGATCTGCAGTTTGTTTTTGGATCTGAGTTTCTGTGTAGCCAGAATTGGCTCGTTTATTCTCGACCGTTCATCGCGCGTCGATGAACTTTGTCGGATCGTCAAACTGTTTCTGGGTTTTGAAGAGAGAGCCGATGGGGTCGCATCCATATAGGTTTTGGGGCGAGTTAACGGTTGGATCGACGTGAAATTTCAAACTAGGGTTATAAATTTTGGCGGCTGCAGTGGGTTTCGTCGCTGTCTGGTGAGGTGCGATTGCGTGGCGACCGTGGGGTAGGGGGCAAGGCGAGGCAACGCGGTGTCCTAGGGTGGCCGTGGCATTGTGGAAATTCGGGCAAGAAGTTTCAACCGGAGGTGTCTTCGTTTGTTCGTGCTGCAGTTCATTCGTTGGTCTGCGTGATTTGGTTTCTGGGAGTAGGAAGACCAAGTGACGTGGCATATATTTGGTGAGACTAAATGTGTTCTCTTTTCATTTTATTTTAAATTGAAATTCAATCTCAATTTTCATCATAACTTCCACATACGAACTCCATTTTACGTGCGGTTTCTTTTGTTAGGATCGTATCTGAATTTCGGACATTTCGGCGCAGGTTTCGTTCAGATCCGAGACTGTGAAATTTTGGGCCTTATTAACGGGCTTTGAATCAAAGGTGAGTGTTTTATAACGCTCACAACGTACTAAATATCTTTATGCTAGTTAAATTTGACATTATGAAGTGTTACGATTTTATTTGTCGCTGTTTGATAAAATTTAATTGTCATATAGATTGTCATCGAATTTAATATTAGAAATTAAAAATTGACAGTCAAATTGAAATTAAAATTTAATTGCGATTAAATTACCTGATATTGATAACTATGAAATTGCTGTGAATTGTATTGTCTATTGGATGAGTTATTTCGATGGATGCTATTGGTTGATATTTAATTGTTTGGATGTTTATTTGCTTATATATATCCTATGATACATATGACACTGTGATCGGTTAAGTGATATATATTCATCCCTAACATTTAACTGAAATAAATAATCACTTGGCCATAGGATAGAAAATTATATACGGACACCGGGTTGGCTAAATTAATTGATTTTAAAAGTTGTTTTGAAATTATTTAAATGAATTGATTTTAAGAAAAAAATCCAAATTATGGAAATTGAATTATTTTGAATTGGAGCTTGAAATGTTGGAATTTAAACTTGATAAACGAAATTGTTTAATTAATCGAGGTTTAGTTTTTTTAATTAAAAATTGAAATACGGCATAAATTTTTGGAAGTTGATTTGTTTTTAAAAGATTGGACTTTTAATCGAACTCCGAATATTTCTAAGAAAATTTATATGAAATGATATTTCAAGTGGAGTTTGGAATTGAAAATTGATTTGAAATTGAGATTTAATTAATTTGGAATTTAATTGAAATTCAAAGAAATTTGTGAATTGGACTAAATTGAAACCATTGAATTAAATTTGAAGATAAAATTGATTTGAATAGGATTTGAACTGAAATTGATTTGGAATGTAATACTTAAATGAATTCTTGAAATCCGAATGTTAATCTAAGTTTATTGAATTGGAATTGTTCCAGAAATTAAGTAAACTACTTAATACGGATGTTTAATTTGAAGAATATTCTAATTTGAATACGAAATGGTTTTAAAGCGAATCTTATATTCTTATATAAATATATGAACTGTTTTGAAATGTGAAATATTTAAAGTTTCGAAATATATTGGAAGTAAAATTGTTTATTTTGTGGTTCAAATATGTATTTGAAATTGATAATTTGAAATGGTTTATTGAGAAGCTGAATCGAGTTGAAATTGATGATTTGAGATTTGATTAAATTTTAAATTTTGGAATTTGAGTTTATGTGAAATCGAAATGAGATTTTGAGGCGAAAAGTGATTTTGAAATCGAAATGAGATTTTGAGGAGAAAAGTGATTTTTAAATCAAAATGAGATTTTGTGGCGAAAAGTGATTTTGAAATCGAAATGAGATTTTGTGGCGAAAAGTGATTTTGAAATCGAAATGAGATTTTGAGGCGAAAAGGGATTTTGAAATCGAAATGAGATTTTGAGGCGAAAAATGATTTTGAAATCGAAATGAGATATTGAGGCGAAAAATGATTTTGAAACGGAATCTTACATCTTGAATAGATATGATGATATTTGAAATGGATTTGATTTTGAAGCGAATATGATATTTTGATATCAGTTATGAATCGATTTGAAAATGTAAAAGATCGAACCGGTGTGAAAAATATAACGTAGTTATTAAAGAGACCGGGATCAGATATGGACATACTCTCTGTCGATATCGAAAACCACTTTAATAACTAATACACGTGGAGTGTTGATCCAGAATGAAGTGGATGGTTTTGGTGAACGTGTTGATTTGAAGAAAGAGAACGATTTTGGATGACCCCTGACATGACTAAAACAGGAGCCGCGCCGGGCCATTGAGGTTCGCCACCTCTAGCGGACACACTTCTTCGTTACCATGTCTATTGCTTTTGTGATTCGATTTTGGTGCACCCCTCGATTTTGGGAGTGTTGTTTCGCGGTGTTGGGGTAGTAGCTGCTATGCCCAACATCAGTCCGGATCACGCAACTACTAGTATCCTAGTTGGTATTGCCTCATGTACCTTGTCATACTGATTATCCTATTCGCGACCACTACGATTTTGATTTGTACCTTTAGTATATGGATTGCCCTCTGGTGACTTCCGGTTTTGGGGAAACGACGGTCTTGTATATGCTCTTGGGAATATAAACTGTGTTAAGGGTGGAATGGGCCATGGCTTAACGCTATTTTAATACTTTTACTTTAATGTAGACATATTATAATAGCGTATTGTACTACATAGTAGATAGTTTAACGGATCCTTGAGAGATGGAAAATCCCGTAACATCTCTTAAGTTATTGCACTCACGTTGACACTGGATAGGAGATGTCAAACCCCGTAAACATCTCTGACGCCGTCACACTCATATTTTCTTATTCGATTTGTCTTACATGAGATATTTTAGTCCTGACTCGAGTGTTTTGTCTTTTCATTACGCTCGGGTCAGCCTGAGCATTTCAGATAAGGTTGAAGATCTATTTTGGAGGACGAAGACGGAGTTTGGTATTACATCATTTGTATTCTACTACCATATTATTTTTCCGCTGCATTATTGTATTATCTCTGATATGTATGTAACTCTGATTTATGATGTATAATAATAATCAAATTTATTTATTTAACAGCTTCATGAACTGTTATTTTATTATTATATCTTGTTCCTTCCGCTGCAAGATTCTGAGTTTGCTTCTGTTCTTTCTCAATTTCGTCGAATCATGCTCGCATCTTCTTGAGCACGTCGACTTCGAGCTCGGCGTGGAGGGGATGGGGTTGCGATGGCCAGACTCAAGTGCAGCGACTTCAATAGAAGCTCGAATCTGAGGTCGAGTTCGAACGGTAGGCGATTGCGTGCAATTTAGGGCGATGGTAGCGACAGTACAGGCGGTAAGTGATTCGTGACCACGCGCGTGCGCGTGAAGGTGGATCGCGTGGATGTAGGTTTTCGCAAGGCAAAGCAAGGCGTGACTTCAACTGGGGTCGCGCACGTAGGAGTTGGGTCAGCGGCGATTCTGGGAGTGAGGAGAGGTCGAGTTCGAGAGATCGTGGTGGGGGTCTGAGTTCATCGAGTCGGTGAGGTAATCATCTGTTCAATTTAAAATTAATAATGTATATATATACAGAAGCAGGAAGAAAATTTTTAAGATCAGATTTTTATTTATAAAGATAGATGTTAAAGGAGAAATTTGTACAGTAAAGAAATGCATATCCAGTAATTTTATAATATCATATAGTTTATTAAAAGAAATTTGATTTTAAATTAATTAAGTCATTAGTTTGAAATCAAAATTTATTGATTAATTGTTCAGTGAATTCAAATATTAATAAATTGTATAAATATTTATAGAAGGTCTAAAATGGAGAAACAAGTCGGAAATGGAAAATGGATTGAAAATTTAAGGTGAGATCTTCTCACTCAAAAATGAAAATTTGATTTTGCAGTTATTGATTGATTGACTGTTTAGATGTGATAGTATATATAGTAGTATATAGCAATATATATATATTGGAATATATATATATATTGGAGTTGTTGATTTCCCGCATTATATAGCGGATGAGACCCTATGCGCCGCATAATAGCGGATGATATTTTATAAATCCCATAGATCGCGATATTCCACCTCGAAGTGGAATTGGTATTGTGCTAACATCTGTGGATGCAGGGAAACAGGTTGGAGGGATCCTCAAATTATATGAATTTGTTTCATATGTTGTATGAATTTGTTTCATATGTTGTGTGATGATTTATTGATAATCTGTGAATGATTATATCGATGATTGAATGTGTTGAAGGCTATAATTTAGCCGAATGTATTTTTGGTATTGTTGGATACCAGAAATAAATAAAATTGGATTTTTGAAATTAAAATTGGAAATTTTAAGTAAATTCTTTTGAAAGAATTGGTTGAATTTCAAAGAAGGAATTTTAAAGCATAAAGTTGATTTTTGAAATCTTATTGAATTATTTCCAAAGTATGGGAAAATATTTTTATAAATGGATTTTGAATAGTATTATTCGAAAGTTGGAAAATTTATTGAAAATGGAATTTTAAATGGTTTGGAAAAGATTAAGGAATTTATTTTTAAAAGTGATAAATTTGTTTGAAATCCAATTGATAATTGATTTGGTATTGGAAAATAAATCTTTGGGAAATCGATATGAAAATTTATTTGGGGTTTGAATGAAAATTGATTTTTGTGTTGAGAATAAACTTAGAAATCCATTTGTAAAATGATTTGGTATTGAAATAAACTTGGAAATCCATCTGAAAGTTGATTTGGTGTTGAAAGTGAATATTTGAGAAATCGATTTGAAAATCGTATAAAAAGTGAATATTTGGGAATGTAAATTCAGAATAGAATTTATAAAGGAAAGGGAAATTTGTTTTAAAAATAAACATTGATTTATTTTTAAAGTGTGGAAATAAATTTACAAATTTGGGATGTAAATTTGAAATAAATCGATAAGGATTTATTTAATTGGTTTAAATGGACCATTTTGTGATGAAGTGTGAAAAGTGATTTGAAATTGGTTTTCAAAACGTTGAAGTGTGGAAATATATATCTTATGAAGATATTTTGAAATTTAATAATTTGGGAAAAATTATTTAAGTTGGTTGATTGTTGTGAATGTTGTTGATAGTTAAATAACCGACTATCAATATTTGCCTTTGAAATGGCACTTGATTTGTTTTTAAAACAAACGCTCATTATTCGGTTAAGCCGGGAAAGGACTTTGTGTCATATAACCCATTCCGAATAGTGATACGTCGTGAATGGATAATATTTGAAGACCGATGTGAAGACCGGGTATTTTCGAAAATAAAAGGACAACCTGTCGAATGTCTTTGCACCGAGTTGCTCCGGTATAGAGATTTATATCACTCTTCTTGTGATGGGAAGTCCGGACGTGATTAGTGAATACCCGGATTGCAAGGGCTTCTTTGGAAGTGCCTTCGGTTCCGTTCGATCCCGGAACGGACTTGTATGGATGTGTGTCTGACGTTATACTTTGAGATGTAAAGCTGGTTTCTATCAAATACATTTCTGTTGGTGGCGGAGAATTTATTCTCTTAGCTTAACACCCTTCTCTGAGACGTACGAGCTCAGAGGTTATGTAGTTGATGGTTACTAGTGATACATTCCCAATTTGGTAATGTGGCATACGAAGTGCTGTTGATCATTTGTTGATCAAAACGTGGCTTTGTGAAAAAGCGTGGCTTTGTGAAAAAGCATGGCTTTGTGAAAAAGCGTGGCTTTGTGAAAAAGCGTGGCTTTGTGAAAAAGCGTGGCTTTGTGGACGAGACTTCGTCGAGCCTCACAACCCGGTAATGGTCGAAACAGGAATGTTGCGGCAAGGTTTTTAGGGGTCGCGCCCCTAGGGTATGTCCATTTCCTTCTGGATAATAGTTGATATCACGGTATGGAGCCCAGATATTTTACCTATGTTGATGCTGCAAATTTATTATACTTTGTGATTGTTGCTTTGTGGTTGAGGATCCTCGGATAAAGGTCGGTAACGACCGGGGGATGGCATATTGGTGTGTTAGTTACCTAGTTACAGCTGTACAGCGTGAGGTAGTGTCAGTATGGTGGTTACCTAGTTACAGCTGTACAGCGTGAGGTAGCGTCGGCCTTGTTTTTGTCGAGATCCGGTTAGTTTCTCGGGGCGTCTTTCTAGAGGCGTTTCTATTTCGGTGTAAGGAAGTTCCTTAGCCTGACCATTTGTTGGAAATCCAAAGAAACAATACGCGCCCTGTACGGTTTTAGTTGTAGAACCTGCCATTTACTTATGGTGGTCACCACTGTTTAGATGGTAGTTATAGTAGGCGTACAATAATGGTTGTATGTTGGCTAAGATTGATATTATACTTTCGAAATGTTTTCCACACTAGACGTTAATAATAATATCAATTGATTTTGCGTAGTAAGCATGTTTGACTATCATAAGGAGAAATCTCCTCCAATTCTGCGTTTGCATTGTGTGTGTGGCGGGAGGCCTTATGGTAGTTTCATTTTCCAAAAGCATTGCGAATTTGTTTTATTTTCTTTGTGAAAATAAATGTTTTACGATCTCACACCAGTCACCATGACTGACTCGGAGTTTATTGTTCCCTTTCTAAACTCTGGGTGCCCATAATTTTCCACACGGGCAGCCTAGAGTTATGTTATCAGGATATTCTAGATATTCTGGAGCTTTGGAGATGAGTTGGATGGCGAGGCGTACTACCGTACTTGTTTATTTATTCCGCTGTGTATTCTCTATGAGGACAAGTTTATGTAACTGTCCATTGTTGTATTGAGTTGTATATTGACTCTGATTGATGTATGTATAAACTGATATAGTTCTTTGTTTAAAAGACTAGTGATTATCTATTATATATTGTTCCGCTGCGAATGTGAGATTCTGATATTGTTTCTGTTTCTGTTTTTCTGTTCTTTCTTTTCTTCTGTCTTCTTCTACCTCTTCTTTTTAACCCTAATGGTTCGGTTTTCCGGCATTCGATTGCACGGCATTTGATACAGTGGACGTATTAATGTCGACTTTCGAGCGTCGAAAGATCGCAACCGTTACAAGTGGTATCAGAGCTTTGATTTGCGATAAACCTTGGCTCTGTTGGGTGTTACTCATTAGCGATAGAGTCAGTAGTACTCTAGAATGAGTGTGAGTGTAATAATAGTTATGAGCGCGTATTTGTTAGTGAATATAAAAAAAATTATTTTGTATTGTGTTGACTTATCGGTTGATTGTTTATAGATTCTGGTCGGTGCAGTTTGGCCAACTGTAATCGATAGGGGTTTCTAAACTCTTAGACAAGATAATCTGACACAGTATTATTTTAAAATAGGGTAAATGAAATAATTTTGCCCAAAACTATTTTTGTATAGAAAAGAAATGATTTTTTATGAATTACCATTGTTATATGGAAATTGAATAAGAAATAATGGTATAACCAAAGATTCGGAGATAAATTCATTTAACAAATGAAATTTATAAATATGAATTGAAAGATAAGGAAATGAATTCATATACGAATGAGATTATAAATGTAAATTGTAATGTGATTTATAATTGGAAATAGAATTCCAGGAAGATATTTGAAAATAAAATTCATTTATGGAATGAAATTGGTAATGTGAATTTATAAATGAGTTTTATAAAATGAAATAAAAGTGCTAGAGTAATATTTGCAATGTGAATTAAAGAATATAATAAATTTCAAAGTTAGTTTTGAAATGTGAGTGATTGTTAAAAAGACTCTGGAAATTCTTTAAAATGTTATGGAATGTAAATAAGTTGATAACTTATAAAATATTTGAAATTTGATTGGAATAAGATTCAAATTGAAAATGAATGAATTTGTGAATGAACAAATGAGATTACATTTGTAAAAAAATGAATTGGAATTGAAAAATGAAATGAAATTTGATTTGAATCAAGTTGAATAAAAATCCAAACTTGGAAAATAAAGTAATATGGATTGAATTCAAGTAAACTGACTGATAATTTATTAATTCATGAAATAAATGAATGGGAAGTTGAATTGGTCGTAAGCAATTTAATTTGTATTGAAACTTTATAAATTGCTAATGGAAATTGTTTTGAATGTATTGCTTATGAAATCTATGTGTTCACTATTGAAAATAAGTGAAATGTTAATAGAATTCCTATATATGTCACTTACATATTTAAAATGAGTAAGTGCAGGTTTTTGGAAGCCGTTTGGCTGCATTTGGTTGCATAAAATGCTTAAAAATAAGCCGCTTTGCTTAAAATGCTAATAAAGGTACGCCTACGCAATACAAAAAAAATAGGAAATATGAATTGTTTTTGCTTTTCCGACCGAGTGGGTCGATGTATATATATTTATATCTTTTGTCAAATTGCAAAAGCTCCTCCGTACAAAGGAGACTCCGCCAAAATTTTCTGAAAATTTTGGGAGTTAGAAAAATTTTGAAAAAAAATTTTGGAAAATTTTTTGTTAACGGAAAATTTGTCAATTTGGATCAAATGAAGCAAAGTATTGAAAAAAAATTAGTAAATGAAACTAATTTAAACAATGAGATGAATCAGTTGTGAATGAAAGATAATTGATAAAGTTCAATATTCGGAGTTTGAAGATAAAATGAATTCAAATAGAATTGAAATTGTAAATTGAATTCAAATGGAAATGAATATACAACTTTGTTAGTGAAGTGAAAAATAAATATAAGAGTATGTAAATACTTATATTGAACTTAAGAAATGAATGGTGGAATTCTTAAGTAAATGGGTGTTGGAAATCCAATAAGTAAATTTGGACATTGCTGTTAAATAAAGTATATAGGAGGTATAAAGGAAAATGGAATTGGATTTTGACTTCGAAGGTAAATTTGAATTTCTCAACAAAAGTTATGTATTTAAATTTCAGCCTGAAATTTGATGGGATTCTGATTTTGCCACTTGGCATTTTGTTTCTATTGGGATCTTAGAGTCCGTAGGGACATTTTGTAGTTGTACCGAGCTAGCCGCGCAATGGAGACGCTGGCGAAAGTTTTCGAAAATTTAGAGAGTTAGAAATTTTTTGAGAAATTTTGGAATAATTCTCAATTTGAATTTAAATTTGAATTGTGAAGTAAAATAAAGTTGTTTGAAAACTATGAAAGTGTTTAGAAGGTTAGTTGAAGTGATAATGGATCTTTAATAAAAAGAAGATTGGTTTGAAAATTTGATAAAAAAAACTGTTTGGTTTTGGGAAAATGATAAATGGGTATTGGAGCATTCTTCTTAACTTGTAATTTCGGGACGAAATTCTTTTAAGGGGGGAAGATTGTAACGACCCTGAATTTTTTGACATTGGAAATCAGGATATTTAATTGATTTTAAATATCTGGGAGTTAGTTTGATTTGAAATTCAAATATCATAATGAATTTGGCTATTTAATTATTGAATTTAATTTATTGCAGTTGGGTAAAAATATTTGAATCTTCAGTTTTAAGCTTGTTAAAAATATTCTCAAGGCTTAGAAAATTTATATTGATAATTCTGAAGGTAATAGAACTTTCAGAATTGAATTTGAAACTGTTTTGTTCAGTTTTGAAATTTATCGTTTAAATCGATATTTGAAAATAGCGTTCCGAGGCACAGTCTCGGAATTCGACGAAACCAGTTCCATTGGATCCGTAATATTGTATTATTATCGGATTTTAATTTCGTAATGTTTGGAGTGATCGTTTGACCGTACGATAAGCAAACGCGCTGAAATTAAATCGAAAATTTAATATTATAACTGGTCTAAAAAGCTATCTTCTCCATACGATCAAATTTGGACTCGAAACCTTTTCCATTGCGTTCAGAATTGGGGTTTACCATTATAAACGCCTGGCGGCACGCCTCGATAGGAGATCGAGATTTTTAGTTACGAATTTGAGACAATTTGAATTTAATTAAAGATATATTTATTTATATAACCTAAGTCAACAAGCAGAGATTCTTTCCCTAGCCTGTTTCCTTTCTACATCAAAACTTTTGCCTTCACTGCAGCCTTTCTCCGCACGCCAACGTCTTCTCCTGTCTCCCCATTTCTTTTTAAAAATCACGCAAAACAGATTTTTAGAATCAAAGAAGAAGAAAAATATAATGGCCGACTTTTTCTTCAAATGTCAGAATCGAGCTTCAGAAATAAAATAAAAATAATGGCCGCCCTTTTCAACTTAAATTCGCGAACCAATTTCGTCGAATCACGCTCGCATCTTCTCGAGCGCGTCGACTTCGAGCTCGGCGTGGAGGGGATGGGGTTACGATGGCCAGACTCAAGTGCGGCGACTTCAATAGAAGCTCGAATCTGAGGCTCGAGTTCGAACGGTAGGCAATCGCGTGCAATTTAGGGCAATGGTAGCATGGCGACAGTAAAGGCGGCAAGTGATTCGTGACCACGCGCGTGCGCGTGAAGGTGGATCGCGTGGATGTAGGTTTTCGCGAGGAAAAGCAAGGCGTGACTTCAACTGGGGTCGCGCACGTAGGAGTTGGGTCAGTGGCGATTCTGGGAGTGAGGAGAGGTCGGGTTCGAGAGATCGTGGTGGGGGTCTGAGTTCATCGAGTCAGTGAGGTAATCATCTGATTTACTTCCGTTCAATTTAAAATTAATAATGTATATATATACAGAAGCAGGAAGAAAATTTTTAAGATCGGATTTTTATTTATAAATATAGATGTTAAAGGAGAAATTTGTACAGTAAAGAAATGCATATCCAGTAATTTTATAATATCGTATAGTTTATTAAAAGAAATTTGATTTTAAATTAATTAAGTCATTAGTTTGAAATCAAAATTTATTGATTAATTGTTCAGTGAATTCGAATATTAATCAATTGTATAAATATTTATACAAGGTCTAAAATGGAGAAACAAGTCGGAAATGGAAAATGGATTGCAAATTTAAGGTGAGATCTTCTCACTCAAAAATGAAAATTTGATTTTGCAGTTATTGATTGATTGACTGTTTGGATGTGATAGTATATATAGTAGTATATATCAATATATATATTGGAATCTATATATATATATTGGAGTTGTTGATTTCCCGCATTATATAGCGGATGAGACCCTATGCGTCGCATAATAGCGGATGATATTTTATAAATCCCATATACCACGATATTCCACCTCGAAGTGGAATTGGTATTGTGCTAACATCTGTGGATGCAGGGAAACAGGTTGGAGGGATCCAACTGGATTCCTCAAATTATATGAATTTGTTTCATATGTTGTATGAATTTGTTTCATATGTTGTGTGATGATTTATTGATAATCTGTGATTGATTATATCGATGATTGAATGTGTTGAAGGCTATAATTTAGCCGAATGTATTTTTGGTATCGTTGGATACCAGAAATAAATAAAATTGGATTTTGAAATTAAAATTGGAAATTTTAAGTAAATTCTTTTGAAAGAATTGGTTGAATTTCAAAGAAGGAATTTTAAAGCATAAAGTTGATTTTTGAAATCTTATTGAATTATTTCCAAAATATGGGAAAAGATTTTTATAAATGGATTTTGAATAGTATTATTCGAAAGTTGGAAAATTTATTGATAATGGAATTTTAAATGGTTTGGAAAAGATTAAGGAATTTATTTTTAACAGTGATAAATTTGTTTGAAATCCAATCGATAATTGATTTGGTATTGGAAAATAAATCTTTGGGAAATCGATATGAAAATTTATTTGGGGTTTGATTGAAAATTGATTTTTGTGTTGAGAATAAACTTAGAAATCGATTTGTAAAATGATTTGGTGTTGAAATAAACTTGGAAATCAATCTGAAAGTTGATTTGGTGTTGAAAGTGAATATTTGAGAAATCGATTTGAAAATCGTATAAAAAGTGAATATTTGGGAATGTAAATTCAGAATAGAATTCATAAAGGAAAGGGAAATTTGTTTTAAAAATAAACATTGATTTATTTTTAAAGTGAGGAAATAAATTTACAAATTTGGGATGTAAATTTGAAATAAATCAGTAAGGATTTATTTAATTGGTTTAAATGGACCATTTTGTGATGAAGTGTGAAAAGTGATTTGAAATTGGTTTTCAAAACATTGAAGTGTGGAAATATATATCTTATGAAGATATTTTGAAATTTAATAATTTGGGAAAAATTATTTAAGTTGGTTGATTGTTGTGAATGTTGTTGATAGTTAAATAACCGACTATCAATATTTGCCTTTGAAATGGCACTTGATTTGTTTTTAAACAAACGCTCATTATTCGGTTAAGCCGGGAAAGGACTTTGTGTCATATAACCCATTCCAAATAGTGATACGTCGTGAATGGATAACATTTGAAGACCGGTGTGAAGACCGGGTATTTTCGAAAATAAAAGGACAACCTGTCGAATGTCTTTGCACCGAGTTGCTCCGGTATAGAGATTTATATCACTCTTCTTGTGATGGGAAGTCCGGACGTGATTAGTGAATACCCGGATTGCAAGGGCTTCTTTGGAAGTGCCTACAGTTCCGTTCGATCCCGGAATGGACTTGTATGGATGTGTGTCTGACGTTACACTTTGAGATGTAAAGCTGCTTTCTATCAAATACATTTCTGTTGGTGGTGGAGAATTTATTCTCTTAGCTTAACACCCTTCTCTGAGACGTATGAGCTCAGAGGTTATGTAGTTGATGGTTACTAGTGAAACATTCCCAATTTGGTAATGTGGCATACGAAGTGCTGTTGATCATTTGTTGATCAAAACATGGCTTTGTGAAAAAGCGTGGCTTTGTGAAAAAGCGTGGCTTTGTGAAAAAGCGTGGCTTTATGAAAAAGCGTAGCTTTGTTGACGAGACTTCGTCGAGCCTCACAACCCGGTAATGGTCGAAACAGGAATGTTGTTGCAAAGTTTTTAGGGGTCGCGCCCCTAGGGTATGTCCATTTCCTTCTGGATAAGAGGTGATATCATGGTATGGAGCCCAGATATTTTACCTATGTTGATGCTGCAAATTTATTATACTTTGTGGTTGTTGCTTTGTGGTTGAGGATCCTCGGATAAAGGTAGGTAACGACCGGGGAATGGAATATTTGTGTGTTAGTTACCTAGTTACAGCTGTACAGCGTGAGGTAGTGTCAGTGTGTTGGTTACCTAGTTACAGCTGTATAGCGTAAGGTAGCGTCGGCCTTGTTTTTGCAGAGATCCGGTTAGTTTCTCGGGGCGTCTTTGCAGAGGCGTTTCCATTTCGGTGTAAGGAAGTTCCTTAGCCTGACCATTTGTTGGAAATCCAAAGAAACAATACGCGCCCTGTACGGTTTTAGTTGTAGAACCTGCCATTTACTTATGGTGGTCACCACTGTTTAGATGGTAGCTATAGTAGGCGTAGAATAATGGTTGTATGTTGGCTAAGATTGATATTATACTTTCGAAATGTTTTCCACACTAGACATTAATAATAATATCAACTGATTTTGCGTAGTAGCATGTTTGACTATCATAAGTAGAAATCTCCTCCAATTTTGCGTTTGCATTGTGTGTGTGGCGGGAGGCCTTATGGTAGTTTCATTTTCCAGAAGCATTGCGAATTTGTTTTATTTTCTTTGTGAAAATAACTGTTTTACGATCTCACACCAGTCACCATGACTGACTCAGAGTTTATTGTTCCCTTTCTAAACTCTGGGTGCCCATAATTTTCCACACGGGCAGCCTAGAGTTATGTTATCAGGATATTCTAGATATTCTGGAGCTTTGGAGATGAGTTGGATGGCGAGGCGTACTACCGTACTTGTTTATTTATTCCGTTGTGTATTCTGTATGAGGACAAGTTTATGTAACTGTCCATTGTTGTATTGAGTTGTATATTGACTCTGATTAATGTATGTATAAACTGATATAGTTCTTTGTTTAAAAGACTAGTGATTATCTATTATATATTGTTCCGCTGCGAATGTGAGATTCTGATATTGTTTCTGTTTCTGTTTTTCTGTTCTTTCTTTTCTTCTGTCTTCTTCTACCTCTTCTTTTTAACCCTAATGGTTCGGTTTTCCGGCATTCGATTGCGCGGCATTTGATACAGTGGACGTATTAATGTCGACTTTCGAGCGTCGAAAGATCGCAACCGTTACAAGTGGTATCAGAGCTTTGATTTGCGATAAACCTTGGCTCTGTTGGGTGTTACTCATTAGAGATAGAGTCAGTAGTACTCTAGAATGAGTGTGAGTGTAATAATAGTTATGAGCGCGTATTTGTTAGTGAATATAAAGAAATTTGTTTTGTATTGTGTTGACTTATCGGTTGATTGTTTATAGATTTTGGTCGGTGCAGTCTGGCCAACTGTAATCGATAGGAGTTTCTAAACTCTTAGACAAGATAATCTGACACAGTATTATTTTAAAATAGGGTAAATGAAATAATTTTGCCCAAAACTATTTTTGTATAGAAAAGAAATGATTTTTTATGAATTACCATTGTTATATGGAAATTGAATAAGAAATAATGGTATAACCAAAGATTCGGAGATAAATTCATTTAACAAATGAAATTTATAAATATGAATTGAAAGATAAGGAAATGAATTCATATATGAATGAGATTATAAATGTAAATTGTAATGTGATTTATAATTGGAAATAGAATTCCAGGAAGATATTTGAAAATAAAATTCATTTATGGAATGAAATTGGTAATGTGAATTTATAAATGAGTTTTATAAAATGAAATAAAAGTGCCAGAGTAATATTTGCAATGTGAATTAAAGAATATAATAAATTTCAAAGTTAGTTTTGAAATGTGAGTGATTGTTAAAAAGACTCTGGAAATTCTTTAAAATGTTATGGAATGTAAATAAGTTGATAACTTATAAAATATTTGAAATTTGATTGGAATAAGATTCAAATTAAAAATGAATGAATTTGTGAATGAACAAATGAGATTACATTTGTAAAAAAATGAATTGGAATTGAAAAATGAAATGAAATTTGATTTGAATCAAGTTGAATAAAAATCCAAACTTGGAAAATAAAGTAATATGGATTGAATTCAAGTAAACTGACTATTAATTTATTAATTCATGAAATAAATGAATTGGAAGTTGAATTGGTCGTAAGCAATTTAATTTGTATTGAAACTTTATAAATTGCTCATGGAAATTGTTTTGAATGTATTGCTTATGAAATCTATGTGTTCACTATTGAAAATAAGTGAAATGTTAATAGAATTCCTATATATGTCACTTACATATTTAAAATGAGTAAGTGCTGGTTTTTGGAAGCCGTTTGGCTGCATTTGGTTGCATAAAATGCTTAAAATTAGCCGCTTTGCTTAAAATGCTAATAAAGGTACGCCTATGCAATACAAAAAAAATAGGAAATATGAACTGTTTTTGCTTTTCCGACTGAGTGGGTCGATGTATATATATTTATATCTTTTGTCAAATTGTAAAAGCTCCTCCGTACAAAGGAGACTCCGCCAAAATTTTCTGAAAATTTTGGGAGTTAGAAAAATTTTGAAAAAAAATTTTGGAAAATTTTTTGTTAACGGAAAATTTGTCAAATTGGATCAAATGAAGCAAAGTATTGAAAAAAAATTAGTAAATGAAACTAATTTAAACAATGAGATGAATCAGTTGTGAATGAAAGATAATTGATAAAGTTCAATATTCGGAGTTTGAAGATAAAATGAATTCAAATAGAATTGAAATTGTAAATTGAATTCAAATGGAAATGAATATACAACTTTGTTAGTGAAGTGAAAAATAAATATAAGAGTATGTAAATACTTATATTGAACTTAAGAAATGAATGGTGGAATTCTTAAGTAAATGGGTGTTGGAAATCCAATAAGTAAATTTGGACATTGCTGTTAAATATACAGGGGGTATAAAGGAAAATGGAATTGGATTTTGATTTCGAAGGTAAATTTGAATTTCTCAACAAAAGGTATGTATTTAAATTTCAGCATGAAATTTGATGGGATTCTGATTTTGCCACTTGGCATTTTGTTTCTATTGGGATCTGAGAGTCCGTAGGGACATTTTGTAGTTGTACCGAGCTAGCCGCGCAAAGGAGACGCTGGCGAAATTTTTCGAAAATTTAGAGAGTTAGAAAATTTTTGAGAAATTTTGGAATAATTCGCAATTTGAATTTAAATTTAAATTTGAATTGTGAAGTAAAATAAAGTTGTTTGAAAACTATGAAAGTGTTTGGAAGGTTAGTTGAAGTGATAATGGATCTTTAATAAAAAGAAGATTGGTTTGAAAAATTGATAAAAAAAAACTGTTTGGTTTTGGGAAAATGATAAATGGGTATTGGAGCATTCTTCTTAACTTGTAATTTCGGGACGAAATTCTTTTAAGGGGGGGAGATTGTAACGACCCTGAATTTTTTGACATTGGAAATCAGGATATTTAATTGATTTTAAATATCTGGGAGTTAGTTTGATTTGAAATTCAAATATCAGAATGAATTTGGCTATTTAATTATTGAATTTAAATTATTGCAGTTGGGTAAAAAAAATTGAATCTTCAATTTTAAGCTTGTTAAAAATATTTTCAAGGCTTAGAAAATTTATATTGATAATTCTGAAGGTAATAGAACTTTCAGAATTGAATTTGAAACTGTTTTGTTCAGTTTTGAAATTTATTGTTTAAATCGATATTTGAAAATAGCGTTCCGAGGCACAGTCTCGGAATTCGACGAAACCAGTTCCATTGGATCCGTAATATTGTATTATTATCGGATTTTAATTTGGTAATGTTTGGAGTGATCGTTTGGCCATACGTTAAGCAAACGCGCTGAAATTAAATCGAAAATTTAATATTATAACTGGTCTAAAAAGCTATCTTCTCCATACGATCAAATTTGGACTCGAAACCTTTTCCATTGCGTTCAGAATGGGGGTTTACCATTATAAACGCCTGCGGCACGCCTCGATAGGAGATCGAGATTTTTAGTTACGAATTTGAGACAATTTGAATTTAATTAAAGATATATTTATTTATATAACCTTAGTCAACAAGGAGAGATTCTTTCCCTAGCCTGTTTCCTTTCTACATCAAAACTTTTGCCTTCACTGCAGCCTTTCTCCGCACGCCAACGTCTTCTCCTGTCTCCCCATTTCTTTTTAAAATTCACGCAAAACAGATTTTTAGAAACAAAGAAGAAAAAAATATATAATGGCCGACTTTTTCTTCAAATATCAGAATCGAGCTTCAGAAATAAAATAAAAATAATGGCCGCCCTTTTCAACTTAAATTCGCGAACCAATTTCTTCGAATCACGCTCGCATCTTCTCGAGCGCGTCGACTTCGAGCTCGGCGTGGAGGGGATGGGGTTACGATGGCCAGACTCAAGTGCGGCGACTTCAATAGAAGCTCGAATCTGAGGCTCGAGTTCGAACGACAGGCGATCGCGTGCAATTTAGGGCGATGGTAGCATGGCGACAGTACAGGCGGCAAGTGATTCGTGACCACGTGCGTGCGCGTGAAGGTGGATCGCGTGGATGTAGGTTTTCGCGAGGCAAAGCAAGGCGTGACTTACACTGGGGTCGCGCACGTAGGAGTTGGGTCAGCGGCGATTTTGGGAGTGAGGAGAGGTCGAGTTCGAGAGATTGTGGTGGGGGTCTGAGTTCATCGAGTCAGTGAGGTAATCATCTGATTTACTTCCGTTCAATTTAAAATTAATAATGTATATATATACAGAAGCAGGAAGAAAATTTTTAAGATCGGATTTTTATTTATAAAGATAGATGTTAAAGGAGAAATTTGTACAGTAAAGAAATGCATATCCAGTAATTTTATAATATCGTATAGTTTATTAAAAGAAATTTGATTTTAAATTAATTAAGTCATTAGTTTGAAATCAAAATTTATTGATTAATTGTTCAGTGAATTCGAATATTAATAAATTGTATAAATATTTATACAAGGTCTAAAATGGAGAAACAAGTCGGAAATGGAAAATGGATTGCAAATTTAAGGTGAGATCTTCTCACTCAAAAATGAAAATTTGATTTTGCAGTTATTGATTGATTGACTGTTTGGATGTGATAGTATATATAGTAGTATATAGCAATATATATATTGGAATATATATATTGGAGTTGTTGATTTTCCACATTATATAGCGGATGAGACCCTATGCGCCGCATAATAGCGGATGATATTTTATAAATCTCATATACCGCGATATTCCACCTCGAAGTGGAATTGGTATTGTGCTAACATCTGTGGATGTAGAGAAACAGGTTGGAGGGATCCAACTTGATTCCTCAAATTATATGAATTTGTTTCATATGTTGTATGAATTTGTTTCATATGATGTGTGATGATTTATTGATAATCTGTGAATGATTATATCGATGATTGAATGTGTTGAAGGCTATAATTTAGCCGAATGTATTTTTGGTATCGTTGGATACCATAAATAAATAAAATTGGATTTTTCAAATTAAAATTGGAAATTTTAAGTAAATTCTTTTGAAAGAATTGGTTGAATTTCAAAGAAGGAATTTTAAAGCATAAAGTTGACTTTTGAAATCTTATTGAATTATTTCCAAAATATGGGAAAAGATTTTTATAAATGGATTTTGAATAGTATTATTCGAAAGTTGGAAAATTTATTGAAAATGGAATTTTAAATGGTTTGGAAAAGATTAAGGAATTTATTTTTAAAAGTGATAAATTTGTTTGAAATCCAATTGATAATTGATTTGGTATTGGAAAATAAATCTTTGGGAAATCGATATGAAAATTAATTTATTTGGGGTTTGAATGAAAATTGATTTTTGTGTTGAGAATAAACTTAGAAATCGATTTGTAAAATGATTTGGTGTTGAAATAAACTTGGAAATCCATCTGAAAGTTGATTTGGTGTTGAAAGTGAATATTTGAGAAATCGATTTGAAAATCGTATAAAAAGTGAATATTTGGGAATGTAAATTCAGAATAGAATTTATAAAGGAAAGGGAAATTTGTTTTAAAAATAAACATTGATTTATTTTTAAAGTGTGGAAATAAATTTACAAATTTGGGATGTAAATTTGAAATAAATCGATAAGGATTTATTTAATTGGTTTAAATGGACCATTTTGTGATGAAGTGTGAAAAGTGATTTGAAATTGGTTTTCAAAACGTTGAAGTGTGGAAATATATATCTAATGAAGATATTTTGAAATTTAATAATTTGGGAAAAATTATTTAAGTTGGTTGATTGTTGTGAATGTTGTTGATAGTTAAATAACCGACTATCAATATTTGCCTTTGAAATGGAACTTGATTTGTTTTTAAAATAAACGCTCATTATTCGGTTAAGCCGGGAAAGGACTTTGTGTCATATAACCCATTCCGAATAGTGATACGTCGTGAATGGATATCATTTGAAGACCGGTGTGAAGATCGGGTATTTTAGAAAATGAAAAGACAACCTGTCGAATGTCTCTGCACCGAGTTGCTCCGGTATAGAGATTTATATCACTCTTCTTGTGATGGGAAGTCCGGACGTGATTAGTGAATACCCGGATTGCAAGGGCTTCTTTGGAAGTGCCTTCGGTTCTGTTCGATCCCGGAACGGACTTGTATGGATGTGTGTCTGACATTACACTTTGAGATGTAAAGATGGTTTCTATCAAATACATTTCTGTTGGTGGCGGAGAATTTATTCTCTTAGCTTAACACCCTTCTCTGAGACGTACGAGCTCAGAGGTTATGTAGTTGATGGTTACTTGTGATACATTCCCAATTTGGTAATGTGGCATACGAAGTGCTGTTGATCATTTATTGATCAAAGCGTGGCTTTGTGAAAAAGCGTGGCTATGTGAAAAAGCGTGGCTTTGTGAAAAAGCGTGGCTTTGTGGATGAGACTTCGTCGAGCCTCACAACCCAGTAATGGTCGAAACAGGAATGTTGCGGCAAGGTTTTTAGGGGTCGCGCCCCTAGGGTATGTCCATTTCCTTCTGGATAAGAGGTGATATCATGGTATGGAGCCCAGATATTTTACCTATGTTGAGGCTGCAAATTTGTTATACTTTGTGGTTGTTGCTTTATGGTTGAGGATCCTCAGATAAAGGTCGGTAACGACCGGGGGATGGCATATTTGTGTGTTAGTTACCTAGTTACAGTTGTACAGCATGAGGTAGTGTCAGTGTGTTGGTTACCTAGTTACAGCTGTACAGCATGAGGTAGCGTCGGCCTTGTTTTTGCAGAGATCCGGTTAGTTTCTCGGGGCGTCTTTCCAGAGGCGTTTCCATTTCGGTGTAAGGAAGTTCCTTAGCCTGACCATTTGTTGAAAATCCAAAGAAACAATACGCGCCCTGTACGGTTTTAGTTGTAGAACCTGCCATTTACTTATGGTGGTCACCACTGTTTAGATGGTAGCTATAGTAGGCGTACAATAATGGTTGTATGTTGGCTAAGTTTGATATTATACTTTCGAAATGTTTTCCACACTAGACATTAATAATAATATCAACTGATTTTGCGTAGTAAGCATGTTTGACCATCATAAGGAGAAATCTCCTCCAATTCTGCGTTTGCATTGTGTGTGTGGTGGGAGGCCTTATAGTAGTTTAATTTTACAAAAGCATTGCCAATTTGTTTTATTTTCTTTGTGAAAATAACTGTTTTACGATCTCACACCAGTCACCATGACCGACTCGGAGTTTATTGTTCCCTTTCTAAACTCTGGGTGCCCATAATTTTCCACACGGGCAGCCTAGAGTTATGTTATCAGGATATTCTAGATATTCTGGAGCTTTGGAGATGAGTTGGATGGCGAGGCGTACTACCGTACTTGTTTATTTATTCCGCTGTGTATTCTGTATGAGGACAAGTTTATATAATTGTCCATTGTTGTATTGAGTTGTATATTGACTCTGATTGATGTATGTATAAACTGATATAGTTCTTTGTTTAAAAGACTAGTGATTATCTATTATATATTGTTCCGCTGCGAATGTGAGATTCTGATATTGTTTCTGTTTCTGTTTCTGTTTTTCTGTTCTTTCTTTTCTTCTGTCTTCTTCTACCTCTTCTTTTTAACCCTAATGGTTCGGTTTTCCGGCATTCGATTGCACGGCATTTGATACAGTGGACGTATTAATGTCGACTTTCGAGCGTCGAAAGATCGCAACCGTTACAAGTGGTATCAGAGCTTTGATTTGCGATAAACCTTGGCTCTGTTGGGTGTTACTCATTAGCGATAGAGTCAGTAGTACTCTAGAATGAGTGTGAGTGTAATAATAGTTATGAGCGCGTATTTGTTAGTGAATATAAAAAAATTTGTTTTGTATTGTGTTGACTTATCGGTTGATTGTTTATAGACTCTGGTCGGTGCAGTCTGGCCAACTGTAATCGATAGGAGTTTCTAAACTCTTAGACAAGATAATCTGACACGGTATTATTTTAAAATAGGGTAAATGAAATAATTTTGCCCAAAACTATTTTTGTATAGAAAAGAAATGATTTTTTATGAATTACCATTGTTATATGGAAATTGAATAAGAAATAATGGTATAACCAAAGATTCGGAGATAAATTCATTTAACAAATGAAATTTATAAATATGAATTGAAAGATAAGGAAATGAATTCATATACGAATGAGATTATAAATGTAAATTGTAATGTGATTTATAATTGTAAATAGAATTCCAGGAAGATATTTGAAAATAAAATTCATTTATGGAATGAAATTGGTAATGTGAATTTATAAATGAGTTTTATAAAATGAAATAAAAGTGCCAGAGTAATATTTGCAATGTGAATTAAAGAATATAATAAATTTCAAAGTTAGTTTTGAAATGTGAGTGATTGTTAAAAAGACTGTGGAAATTCTTTAAAATGTTATGGAATGTGAATAAGTTGATAAGTTATAAAATATTCGAAATTTGATTGGAATAAGATTCAAATTGAAAATGAATGAATTTGTGAATGAACAAATGAGATTACATTTGTAAAAAAATGAATTGGAATTGAAAAATGAAATGAAATTTGATTTGAATCAAGTTGAATAAAAATCCAAACTTGGAAAATAAAGTAATATGGATTGAATTCAAGTAAACTGACTGATAATTTATTAATTCATGAAATAAATGAATTGGAAGTTGAATTGGTCGTAAGCAATTTAATTTGTATTGAAATTTTATAAATTGCTAATGGAAATTGTTTTGAATGTATTGCTTATGAAATCTATGTGTTCACTATTGAAAATAAGTGAAATGTTAATAGAATTCCTATATATGTCACTTACATATTTAAAATGAGTAAGTGCAGGTTTTTGGAAGCCGTTTGGCTGCATTTGGTTGCGTAAAATGCTTAAAAATAAGCCGCTTTGCTTAAAATGCTAATACAGGTACGCCTACGCGATACAAAAAAAATAGGAAATATGAACTGTTTTTGCTTTTCCGACCGAGTGGGTCGATGTATATATATTTATATCTTTTGTCAAATTGCAAAAGCTCCTCCGTACAAAGGAGACTCCGCCAAAATTTTCTGAAAATTTTGGGAGTTAGGAAAATTTTTTGTTAACAGAAAATTTGTCAAATTGGATCAAATGAAGCAAAGTATTGAAAAAAAATTAGTAAATGAAACTAATTTAAACAATGAGATGAATCAGTTGTGAATGAAAGATAATTGATAAAGTTCAATATTCGGAGTTTGAAGATAAAATGAATTCAAATAGAATTGAAATTGTAAATTGAATTCAAATGGAAATGAATATACAACTTTGTTAGTGAAGTGAAAAATAAATATAAGAGTATGTAAATACTTATATTGAACTTAAGAAATGAATGGTGGAATTCTTAAGTAAATGGGTGTTGGAAATCCAATAAGTAAATTTGGACATTGCTGTTAAATAAAGTATATAGGGGGTATAAAGGAAAATGGAATAGGATTTTGATTTCGAAGGTAAATTTGAATTTCTCAACAAAAGGTATGTATTTAAATTTCAGCCTGAAATTTGATGGGATTCTGATTTTGCCACTTGGCATTTTGTTTCTATTAGGATCTTAGAGTCCGTAGGGACATTTTGTAGTTGTACCGAGCTAGCCGCGCAAAGGAGACGCTGGCGAAAGTTTTCGAAAATTTAGAGAGTTAGAAATTTTTTGAGAAATTTTGGAATAATTCGCAATTTGAATTTAAATTTAAATTTGAATTGTGAAGTAAAATAAAGTTGTTTGAAAACTATGAAAGTGTTTGGAAGGTTAGTTAAAGTGATAATGGATCTTTAATAAAAAGAAGATTGGTTTGAAAATTTGATAAAAAAAACTGTTTGGTTTTGGGAAAATGATAAATGGGTATTGGAGCATTCTTCTTAACTTGTAATTTCGAGACGAAATTCTTTTAAGGGGGGAAGATTGTAACGACCCTGAATTTTTTGACATTGGAAATCAGGATATTTAATTGATTTTAAATATCTGGGAGTTAGTTTGATTTGAAATTCAAATATCAGAATGAATTTGGCTATTTAATTATTGAATTTAATTTATTGCAGTTGGGTAAAAATATTTGAATCTTCAGTTTTAAGCTTGTTAAAAATATTTTCAAGGCTTAGAAAATTTATATTGATAATTCTGAAGGTAATAGAACTTTCAGAATTGAATTTGAAACTGTTTTGTTCAGTTTTGAAATTTATCGTTTAAATCGATATTTGAAAATAACGTTCCGAGGCACAGTCTCGGAATTCGACGAAACCAGTTCCATTAGATCCGTAATATTGTATTATTATCGGATTTTAATTTCGTAATGTTTGGAGTGATCGTTTGGCCGTACGATAAGCAAACGCGCTGAAATTAAATCGAAAATTTAATATTATAACTGGTCTAAAAAGCTATCTTCTCCATACGATCAAATTTGGACTCGAAACCTTTTCCATTGCGTTCAGAATTGGGGTTTACCATTATAAACGCCTGGCGGCACGCCTCGATAGGCGATCGAGATTTTTAGTTACGAATTTGAGACAATTTGAATTTAATTAAAGATATATTTATTTATATAACCTAAGTCAACAAGCAGAGTTTCTTTCCCTAGCCTGCTTCCTTTCTACATCAAAACTTTTGCCTTCACTGCAGCCTTTCTCCGCACGCCAACGTCTTCTCCTGTCTCCCCATTTCTTTTTAAAAATCACGCAAAACAGATTTTTAGAATCAAAGAAGAAGAAAAATATAATGGCCGACTTTTTCTTCAAATGTCAGAATCGAGCTTCAGAAATAAAATAAAAATAATGGCCGCCCTTTTCAACTTAAATTCGCGAACCAATTTCGTCGAATCACGCTCGCATCTTCTCGAGCGCGTCGACTTCGAGCTCGGCGTGGAGGGGATGGGGTTACGATGGCCAGACTCAAGTGCGGCGACTTCAATAGAAGCTCGAATCTGAGGCTCGAGTTCGAACGGTAGGCAATCGCGTGCAATTTAGGGCAATGGTAGCATGGCGACAGTACAGGCGGCAAGTGATTCGTGACCACGCGCGTGCGCGTGAAGGTGGATCGCGTGGATGTAGGTTTTCGCGAGGCAAAGCAAGGCGTGACTTCAACTGGGGTCGCGCACGTAGGAGTTGGGTCAGCGGCGATTCTGGGAGTGAGGATAGATCGAGTTCGAGAGAACGTGGTGGGGGTCTGAGTTCATCGAGTCAGTGAGGTAATCATCTGATTTACTTCCGTTCAATTTAAAATTAATAATGTATATATATACAGAAGCAGGAAGAAAATTTTTAAGATCAGATTTTTATTTATGAAGATAGATGTTAAAGGAGAAATTTGTACAGTAAAGAAATGCATATCCAGTAATTTTATAATATCGTATAGTTTATTAAAAGAAATTTGATTTTAAATTAATTAAATCATTAGTTTGAAATCAAAATTTATTGATTAATTGTTCAGTGAATTCGAATATTAATAAATTGTATAAATATTTATACAATGTCTAAAATGGAGAAACAAGTCGGAAATGGAAAATGGATTGCAAATTTAAGGTGAGATCTTCTCACTCAAAAATGAAAATTTGATTTTGCAGTTATTGATTGATTGACTGTTTGGATGTGATAGTATATATAGTAGTATATAGCAATATATATATATATTGGAATATATATATATTGGAGTTGTTGATTTCCCACATTATATAGCGGATGAGACCCTATGCGCCGCATAATAGCGGATGATATTTTATAAATCCCATATACCACGATATTCCACCTCGAAGTGGAATTGGTATTGTGCTAACATCTGTGGATGCATGGAAACAGTTTGGAGGGATCCAACTGGATTCCTCAAATTATATGAATTTGTTTCATATGTTGTATGAATTTGTTTCATATGTTGTGTGATGATTTATTGATAATCTGTGAATGATTATATCGATGATTGAATGTATTGAAGGCTATAATTTAGCCGAATGTATTTTTGGTATCGTTGGATACTAGAAATAAATAAAATTGGATTTTTGAAATTAAAATTGGAAATTTTAAGTAAATTCTTTTGAAAGAATTGGTTGAATTTCAAAGAAGGAATTTTAAAGCATAAAGTTGATTTTTGAAATCTTATTGAATTATTTCCAAAATATGGGAAAATATTTTTATAAATGGATTTTGAATAGTATTATTCGAAAGTTGGAAAATTTATTGAAAATGGAATTTTAAATGGTTTGGAAAAGATTAAGGAATTTATTTTTAAAAGTGATAAATTTGTTTGAAATATAATTGATAATTGATTTGGTATTGGAAAATAAATCTTTGGGAAATCGATATGAAAATTTATTTGGGGTTTGAATGAAAATTGATTTTTGTGTTGAGAATAAACTTAGAAATCGATTTGTAAAATGATTTGGTGTAGAAATAAACTTGGTAATCCATCTGAAAGTTGATTTGGTGTTGAAAGAGAATATTTGAGAAATTGATTTGAAAATCGTATAAAAAGTGAATATTTGGGAATGTAAATTCAGAATAGAATTTATAAAGGAAAGGGAAATTTGTTTTAAAAATAAACATTGATTTATTTTTAAAGTGTGGAAATAAATTTACAAATTTGAGATGTAAATTTGAAATAAATCGATAAGGATTTATTTAATTGGTTTAAATGGACCATTTTGTGATGAAGTGTGAAAAGTGATTTGAAATTGGTTTTCAAAACGTTGAAGTGTGGAAATATATATCTTATGAAGATATTTTGAAATTTAATAATTTGGGAAAAATTATTTAAGTTGGTTGATTGTTGTGAATGTTGTTGATAGTTAAATAACCGACTATCAATATTTGCCTTTGAAATGGCACTTGATTTGTTTTTAAAACAAACGCTCATTATTCGGTTAAGCCGGGAAAGGACTTTGTGTCATATAACCCATTCCGAATAGTGATACGTCGTGAATGGATAACATTTGAAGACCGATGTGAAGACCGGGTATTTTCGAAAATGAAAGGACAACCCGTCGAATGTCTTTGCACCGAGTTGCTCCGGTATAGAGATTTATATCACTCTTCTTGTGATGGGAAGTCCGGACGTGATTAGTGAATACCCGGATTGCAAGGGCTTCTTTGGAAGTGCCTTCGGTTCCGTTCGATCCCGGAACGGACTTGTATGGATGTGTGTCTGACGTTAGACTTTGAGATGTAAAGCAGGTTTCTATCAACTACATTTCTGTTAGTGGCGGAGAATTTATTCTCTTAGCTTAACACCCTTCTCTGAGACGTACGAGCTCAGAGGTTATGTAGTTGATGGTTACTAGTGATACATTCCCAATTTGGTAATGTGGCATACGAAGTGCTGTTGATCATTTGTTGATCAAAGCGTGGATTTGTGAAAAAGCGTGGCTTTGTGAAAAAGCGTGGCTTTGTGAAAAAGCGTGGCTTTGTGGACGAGACTTCGTTGAGCCTCACAACCCGGTAATGGTCGAAACAGGAATGTTGCGGCAAGGTTTTTAGTGGTCGCGCCCCTAGGGTATGTCCATTTCCTTCTAGATAAGAGGTGATATCATGGTATGGAGCCCAGATATTTTACCTATGTTGATGCTGCAAATTTATTATACTTTGTGGTTGTTGCTTTGTGGTTGAGGATCCTCAGATAAAGGTCGGTAACGACCGGAGGAGGATGGCATATTTGTGTGTTAGTTACCTAGTTACAGCTGTACAGCGTGAGGTAGTGTCAATGTGTTGGTTACCTAGTTACAGCTGTACAGCGTGAGGTAGCGTCGGCCTTGTTTTTGCAGAGATCCGGTTAGTTTCTCGGGGCGTCTTTCCAGAGGCGTTTCCATTTCGGTGTAAGGAAGTTCCTTAGCCTGACCATTTGTTGGAAATCCAAAGAAACAATACGCGCCCTGTACGGTTTTAGTTGTAGAACCTGCCATTTACTTATGGTGGTCACCACTGTTTAGATGGTAGCTATAGTAGGCGTACAATAATGGTTGTATGTTGGCTAAGATTGATATTATACTTTCGAAATGTTTTCCACACTAGACATTAATAATAATATCAACTGATTTTGCGTAGTAAGCATGTTTGACTATCATAAGGAGAAATCTCCTCCAATTCTGCGTTTGCATTGTGTGTGTGGCGGGAGGCATTATGGTAGTTTCATTTTTCAAAAGCATTGCTAATTTGTTTTATTTTCTTTGTGAAAATAACTGTTTTACGATCTCACACCAGTCACCATGACTGACTCGGAGTTTATTGTTCCCTTTCTAAACTCTAGGTGCCCATAATTTTCCACACGGGCAGCCTAGAGTTATGTTATCAGGATATTCTAGATATTCTGGAGCTTTGGAGATGAGTTGGATGGCGAGGCGTACTACCGTACTTATTTATTTATTCCGCTATGTATTCTGTAAGAGGATAAGTTTATGTAACTGTCCATTGTTGTATTGAGTTGTATATTGACTCTGATTGATGTATGTATAAACTGATATAGTTCTTTGTTTAAAATACTAGTGATTATCTATTATATATTGCTCCGCTGCGAATGTGAGATTCTGATATTGTTTCTATTTCTGTTTCTGTTTTTCTGTTCTTTCTTTTCTTCTGTCTTCTTCTACCTCTTCTCTTTAACCCTAATGGTTCGGTTTTCCGGCATTCGATTGCGCGACATTTGATACAGTGGACGTATTAATGTCGACTTTCGAGCGTCGAAAGATCGCAACCGTTACAAGTGGTATCAGAGCTTTGATTTGCGATAAACCTTGGCTCTGTTGGGTGTTACTCATTAGAGATAGAGTCAGTAGTACTCTAGAATGAGAGTGTAATAATAGTTATGAGCGCGTATTTGTTAGTGAATATAAAAAAAATTGTTTTGTATTGTGTTTTCTTATCGGTTGATTGTTTATAGATTCTGGTCGGTGCAGTCTGGCCAATTGTAATCGATAGGGGTTTCTAAACTCTTGGACAAGATAATCTGACATAGTATTATTTTAAAATAGGGTAAATGAAATAATTTTGCCCAAAACTATTTTTGTATAGAAAAGAAATGATTTTTTATGAATTACCATTGTTATATGGAAATTGAATAAGAAATAATGGTATAACCAAAGATTCGGAGATAAATTCATTTAACAAATGAAATTTATAAATATGAATTAAAAGATAAGGAAATGAATTCATATACGAATGAGATTATAAATGTAAATTGTAATGTGATTTATAATTGGAAATAGAATTCCAGGAAGATATTTGAAAATAAAATTCATTTATGGAATGAAATTGGTAATGTGAATTTATAAATGAGTTTTATAAAATGAAATAAAAGTGCTAGAGTAATATTTGCAATATGAATTAAGGAATATAATAAATTTCAAAGTTAGTTTTGAAATGTGAGTGATTGTTAAAAAGACTCTGGAAATTCTTTAAAATGTTATGGAATGTAAATAAGTTGATAACTTATAAAATATTTGAAATTTGATTGGAATAAGATTCAAATTGAAAATGAATGAATTTGTGAATGAACAAATGAAATTACATTTGTAAAAAAATGAATTGGAATTGAAAAATGAAATGAAATTTGATTTGAATCAAGTTGAATAAAAATCCAAACTTGGAAAATAAAGTAATATGGATTGAATTCAAGTAAACTGACTGATAATTTATTAATTCATGAAATAAATGAATTGGAAGTTGAATTGGTCGTAAGCAATTTGATTTGTATTGTAACTTTATAAATTGCTAATGGAAATTGGTTTGAATGTATTGCTTATGAAATCTATGTGTTCACTATTGAAAATAAGTGAAATGTTAATAGAATTCCTATATATGTCACTTACATATTTAAAATGAGTAAGTGCAGGTTTTTGGAAGCCGTTTGGCTGCATTTGGTTGCGTAAAATGCTTAAAAATAAGCCGCTTTGCTTAAAATGCCAATAAAGGTACGCCTACGCAATACAAAAAAAATAGGAAATATGAACTGTTTTTGCTTTTCCGACCGAGTGGGTTGATGTATATATATTTATATCTTTTGTCAAATTGCAAAAGATCCTCCGTACAAAGGAGACTCCGCCAAAATTTTCTGAAAATTTTGGGAGTTAGAAAAATTTTGAAAAAATTTTTTGGAAAATTTTTTGTTAACGGAAAATTTGTCAAATTGGATCAAATGAAGCAAAGTATTGAAAAAAAAATAGTAAATGAACTAATTTAAACAATGAGATGAATTAGTTGTGAGTGAAAGATAATTGATAAAGTTCAATATTCGGAGTTTGAAGATAAAATGAATTCAAATAGAATTGAAATTGTAAATTGAATTCAAATGGAAATGAATATATAAGTTTGTTAGTGAAGTGAAAAATAAATATAAGAGTATGTAAATACTTATATTGAACTTAAGAAATGAATGGTGGAATTCTTAAGTAAATGGGTGTTGGAAATCCAATAAGTAAATTTGGACATTGCTGTTAAATATACAGGGGGTATAAAGGAAAATGGAATTGGATTTTGATTTCGAAGGTAAATTTGAATTTCTCAACAAAAGGTATGTATTTAAATTTCAGCATGAAATTTGATGGGATTCTGATTTTGCCACTTGGCATTTTGTTTCTATTGGGATCTGAGAGCCCGTAGGGACATTTTGTAGTTGTACCGAGCTAGCCGCGCAAAGGAGACGTTGGCAAAATTTTTCGAAAATTTAGAGAGTTAGAAAATTTTTGAGAAATTTTGGAATAATTCGCAATTTAAATTTAAATTTGAATTGTGAAGTAAAATAAAGTTGTTTGAAAACTATGAAAGTGTTTGGAAGGTTAGTTGAAGTGATAATGGATCTTTAATAAAAAGAAGATTGGTTTGAAAATTTGATAAAAAAAACTGTTTGGTTTTGGGAAAATGATAAATGGGTATTGGAGCATTCTTCTTAACTTGTAATTTCGGGACGAAATTCTTTTAAGGGGGGAAGATTGTAACGACCCTGAATTTTTTGACATTGGAAATCAGGATATTTAATTGATTTTAAATATCTGGGAGTTAGTTTGATTTGAAATTCAAATATCAGAATGAATTTGGCTATTTAATTATTGAATTTAATTTATTGCAGTTGGGTAAAAATATTTGAATCTTCAGTTTTAAGCTTGTTAAAAATATTTTCAAGGCTTAGAAAATTTATATTGATAATTCTGAAGGTAATAGAACTTTCAGAATTGAATTTGAAACTGTTTTGTTCAGTTTTGAAATTTATCGTTTAAATCGATATTTGAAAATAGCGTTCTGAGGCACAGTCTCAGAATTCGACGAAACCAGTTCCATTGGATCCGTAATATTGTATTATTATCGGATTTTAATTTCGTAATGTTTGGAGTGATCGTTTGGCCGTACGATAAGCAAACGCGCTGAAATTAAATCGAAAATTTAATATTATAACTGGTCTAAAAAGCTATCTTCTCCATACGATCAAATTTGGACTCGAAACCTTTTCCATTGCGTTCAGAATGGGGGTTTAACATTATAAATTCCTAGCGGCACGCCTCGATGGGAGATCGGGATTTTGAGTTACGAATTCGAGACAATTTGAATTTAATTAAAGATATATTTATTTATATAACCTAAGTCAACAAGCAGAGATTCTTTCCCTAGCCTGTTTCCTTTCTACATCAAAACTTTTGCCTTCACTGCAGCCTTTCTCCGCACGCCAACGTCTTCTCCTGTCTCCCCATTTCTTTTGAAAAATCATGCAAAACAGATTTTTAGAATCCAAGAAGAAAAAAAATATAATGGCCGACTTGTTGGAGTCAAAGGAGAAACAAGTCGGAAATGGAAAATGGATTGCAAATTTAAGGTGAGATCTTCTCACTCAAAAATGAAAATTTGATTTTGCAGTTATTGAATGATTGACTGTTTGGATGTGATAGTATATATAGTAGTATATAGCAATATATATATATTGGAATATATATATTAGAGTTGTTGATTTCCCGCATTATATAGCGGATCAGACCCTATGCGCCGCATAATAGCGGATGATATTTTATAAATCCCATATACCGCGATATTCCACCTCGAAGTGGAATTGGTATTGTGCTAACATCTGTGGATGCAGGGAAATAGGTTGGAGGGATCCAACTGGATTCCTCAAATTATATGAATTTGTTTCATATGTTGTATGAATTTGTTTCATATGTTGTGTGATGATTTATTGATAATTTGTGAATGATTATATCGATGATTGAATGTGTTGAAGGCTATAATTTAGCCGAATGTATTTTTGGTATCGTTGGATACCAGAAATAAATAAAATTGGATTTTTGAAATTAAAATTGGAAATTTTAAGTAAATTCTTTTGAAAGAATTGGTTGAATTTCAAAGAAGGAATTTTAAAGCATAAAGTTGATTTTTGAAATCTTATTGAATTATTTCCAAAATATGGGAAAAGATTTTTATAAATGGATTTTGAATAGTATTATTCGAAAGTTGGAAAATTTATTGAAAATGGAATTTTAAATGGTTTGGAAAAGATTAAGGAATTTATTTTTAAAAGTGATAAATTTGTTTGAAATCCAATTGATAATTGATTTGGTATTGGAAAATAAATCTTTGGGACATCGATATGAAAATTTATTTGGGGTTTGAATGAAAATTGACTTTTGTGTTGAGAATAAACTTAGAAATCGATTTGTAAAATGATTTGGTGTTGAAATAAACTTGGAAATCCATTTGAAAGTTGATTTGGTGTTGAAAGTGAATATTTGAGAAATCGATTTGAAAATCGTATAAAAAGTGAATATTTGGGAATGTAAATTCAGAATAGAATTTACAAAGGAAAGGGAAATTTGTTTTAAAAATAAACATTGATTTATTTTTAAAGTGTGGAAATAAATTTACAAATTTGGGATGTAAATTTGAAATAAATCGATAAGGATTTATTTAATTGGTTTAAATGGACCATTTTGTGATGAAGTGTGAAAAGTGATTTGAAATTGGTTTTCAAAACGTTGAAGTGTGGAAAATATATATCTTATGAAGATATTTTGAAATTTAATAATTTGGGAAAAATTGTTTTAGTTGGTTGATTGTTGTGAATGTTGTTGATAGTTAAATAACCGACTATCAATATTTTCCTTTGAAATGGCACTTGATTTGTTTTTAAAACAAACGCTCATTATTCGGTTAAGCCGGGAAAGGACTTTGTGTCATATAACCCATTCCGAATAGTGATACGTCGTGAATGGATAACATTTGAAGACCGGTGTGAAGACCGGGTATTTTCGAAAATGAAAGGACAACCTATCGAATGTCTCTGCACCGAGTTGCTCCGGTATAGAGATTTATATCACTCTTCTTGTGATGGGAAGTCCGGACGTGATTAGTGAATACCCGGATTGCAAGGGCTTCTTTGGAAGTGCCTTCGATTCCGTTCGATCCCGGAACGGACTTGTATGGATGTGTGTCTGACGTTACACTTTGAGATGTAAAGCTGGTTTCTATCAAATACATTTCTATTGGTGGCGGAGAAATTATTCTCTTAGCTTAACACTCTTCTCTGAGACGTACGAGCTCAGAGGTTATGTAGTTGATGGTTACTAGTGATACATTCCCAATTTGGTAATGTGGCATACGAAGTGCAGTTGATCATTTGTTGATCAAAACGTGGCTTTGTGAAAAAGCGTGGCTTTGTGAAAAAGCATGGCTTTGTGAAAAAGCGTGGCTTTGTGGACGAGACTTCGTCAAGCCTCACAACCCGGTAATGGTCGAAGCAGGAATGTTGCGGCAAGGTTTTTAGGGGTCGCGCTCCTAGGGTATGTCCATTTCCTTCTAGATAAGAGGTGATATCATGGTATGGAGCCCAGATATTTTACCTATGTTGATGCTGCAAATTTATTATACTTTGTGATTATTTCTTTGTGGTTGACGATCCTCGGATAAAGGTCGGTAACGACCGGGGGATGGCATATTTGTGTGTTAGTTACCTAGTTACAGCTGTACAGCGTGAGGTAGTGTCAGTGTGTTGGTTACCTAGTTACAGCTGTACAGCGTGAGGTAGCGTCGGCCTTGTTTTTGCAGAGATCCGGTTAGTTTCTCGGGGCGTCTTTCCAGAAGCGTTTCCATTTCGGTGTAAGGAAGTTCCTTAGCCTGACCATTTGTTGGAAATCCAAAGAAACAATACGCGCCCTGTACGGTTTTAGTTGTAGAACCTGCCATTTACTTATGGTGGTCACCACTGTTTAGATGGTAGCTATAGTAGGCGTACAATAATGGTTGTATGTCGGCTAAGTTTGATATTATACTTTCGAAATGTTTTCCACACTAGACATTAATAATAATATCAACTGATTTTGCGTTGTAAGCATGTTTGACCATCATAAGGAGAAATCTCCTCCAATTCTGCGTTTGCATTGTGTGTGTGGTGGGAGGCCTTATGGTAGTTTAATTTTACAAAAGCATTGCCAATTTGTTTTATTTTCTTTGTGAAAATAACTGTTTTACGATCTCACACTAGTCACCATGACCGACTCGGAGTTTATTGTTCCCTTTCTAAACTCTGGGTGCCCATAATTTTCCACACGGGCAGCCTAGAGTTATGTTATCAGGATATTATGGAGCATTGGAGATGAGCTGGATGGCGAGGCGTACTACCGTACTTGTTTATTTATTCCACTGTGTATTCTGTATGAGGACAAGTTTATGTAACTGTCCATTGTTGTATTGAGTTGTATATTGACTCTGATTGATGTATGTATAAACTGATATAGTTCTTTGTTTAAAAGACTAGTGATTATCTATTATATATTGTTCCGCTGCGAATGTGAGATTCTGATATTGTTTCTGTTTCTGTTTTTCTGTTCTTTCTTTTCTTCTGTCTTCTTCTACCTCTTCTTTTTAACCCTAATGGTTCGGTTTTCTGGCATTCGATTCCGCGGCATTTGATACGGTGGACATATTAATGTCGACTTTCGAGCGTCGAAAGATCGCAACCGTTACAATTAATGTATTTTTCCCACAAAAGTATAAGACCATAAGATTAACAGAGAATCATAAAATTAGAGATAAATTTTGTTTTCAAGGGCTCTTTAAATAAAAGATGAAACTATGTATCTGATGGTGAAAAGTTGGTGCCAGATCCTTTCAATTGAATTTTAAAAACTAGATAACTATCATCATGTCGACATATTCCCAAGAAGTATGTCGACATAATTGGTTTATTTTTAACTTTCTTTTTCTAAAATTTAAATAGAGACTTCCATGCCTTAGAACTCAGAATGTATGTTTATATAAACATGTTTGAAAATGAAATAGAGTTGAAGGAAAGAAGAATTTCAAAAGATATTGTCATAGGGTCATTAACGGAAATTCTAAGACTCGGTGGACTTATTGAACACTTCTTGTATCCTTGTCTTTGAA
The DNA here is from genome assembly GCA_030737815.1 of Allium fistulosum. Taxonomy (NCBI): domain Eukaryota; kingdom Viridiplantae; phylum Streptophyta; class Magnoliopsida; order Asparagales; family Amaryllidaceae; genus Allium; species Allium fistulosum. The sequence goes on along the minus strand of CM060907.1, from coordinate 410,630,877 downwards.
GTGCTTGCATTTCATTGGTCGAGTCAAACATATATTTCATTCATTATATATATAACTCATTTGCTTGCATTTATTCATTGATTATCTTGTTTATCTTTGTATAATATCTTGATAATATGTTTGAAAAGTTGGAGAAAATGTAATAGTCGTATTTATTTGGTTATTGTCATCAAAATCAATATTTGGGGTATTAACAATCTTCCCTTTTTTATGATGACTACAATATAAACATTTAAGAGATGAATGTAATATTGATACTTTTGACTCACTTTGTCTCTACACACTCACTCTAATATTGTACTTTGTATATTTATATTTTCTCCTCTTAGTCATCAACAAGGTTGGACGAAAAAGTAACTATTCATAGAAACTAGGTAAAAAGGTATGGAGTTTGTATATAGAGTTATAAATAAACATTTTTAAATAAAGACCGTGAGGGGAATCAAAATTAGGAAAATATAATGAAACAATATACATAACATTTTAATAATATTTAAACACTACAACGATATAACAACGACAGCAGAAAATACAAAAATAAGACTAGAAAAAATACAACAAACACTTAATGATGATGCCATTTCTTAATTATGGATGATTTGTGTGTGTGATAGTGTAAGTAGGATGCACAAAAGTTCATCAAATATTACTTCATCCACACATTGTACTCTTCCTCATCGGTAGTATTTTTTCCTTCTCTTACTCTTTTTCATCATCTTCTCCTATATTTACGGAATTATGAAAAACCAAATTTGATTCAGGTTCATTTTCTGATATGATAATAAGATTCAATTAGTTATTAAAAAAATGGCTTTGAAGATTCCTTATCGTAATCCCTTGTTTCTCTTGTTTACTTTGAACCGAATCTTAAGTAGTTCAAATTCAGTAATCGTATTTAAAATATACTTTAAGGGTCTTCCATTTTCCAAAAGATTCATGAACAAAAGCTTCGAGGGGAGGATCTAGGAGAGAAGATTCTCCTCATGGCCTCTTAAAATTGTTGGGATCCATTAAAATTTAAGTTTAATTGTTTTGTTGAAGAAGAAGAAAGAAAATATGGTTTTGATCACAAAATTGTTCGGTTGACTAATTTAATTTTGAATTTCAAAAGTGGGAGGTCAATACAATTTTTGAAAGTTCTAAAGGGGTCGGATATATGTATATAGCCAAATAATTAAATGCCAAAGTTATAAATATCTGAGTAAATAAATTAACTTGGCTAAAATAAATGAAGCAGTAGTAAATAAATAAGTAAATGAAAATGATCTCACCGAGATTTTATACTATTTCGAAATCCTTTTTGGAATATCACTAACAAGCCCTCACTTCACCTAGAGAAATTGGCTTATGACGGCCTTGCCTAAGCTATTAACACGACTTTAAAAATTGCTTGAAGACTCTACAATATGATTTTGAATTCGATATGAAATGTATTTGTAGACTTTTGTATCTTGTAATACAAATGTTGTCACTTTAATACAATCTCCTATAATCCACAGAGAACAACTCTGAACTGAATGAACAAGAGTTATAAAGTGATTTGAAATGATTGCTTTGGAATATTGTAAGTGTGATGAGTGCTCTATACCTTCGGTACCCAGCATACTTGAATAATGCACTGTGGAGTTACGCGGCCAATGCAGGATGGTAGCCAAGTGTGTATAGTAATAAAATCCAAGCATGGAACCTGTAAAACATCTCACTTTGCATAGAAAAACATAATATAGTAACGTAGACATAAAACACTCGAGATAGTGATATAATCAAATGAACCGTAAATAAGAACATTAGAGTGCAACAGGTTTATAAATTATAAAAAAACTGAAATAATAGTGTTTATACATCTCAATCTCCAAACTCCAAAAATGTCTCTAAAGTATACAAGTTGTTATCCATAAAAAATTCTCAAGAATAAAAGTATGAAAGAAGGAGAAAAGGAATCGATGAAGATCAGATGGCATTAGGGTGGTCTATCTCAACATTAGATAGATCTTTCGACAAGAAGACGATGGCGCTAGCAGCACCTTTCTAAGGGTCAAAAGGATGTTTCGAAAAAGTTTTGGATAAGCAAAGAGCTTTCGACGAGGTCGAAAGATACCTTTCGAAGGCAAAGAATAGCATACTTTCAGCATTTCGCGCCAAACCATTTGTAGCGATTGATTTCGTCTATATTTACCTCCACCGAAAGAATGAACAGCCAAGTCAACCCTTTCGAAAGCATATATAAGCCTTTCGAATTTGTTAAAGCCATTCTCACTTATGAAGGAAGAGATAAGCTTCCATACCAAACGGATGGAAAGCTTTCGAATGAAGTCTCCAAAAGCTAATTTCTCAACAATGTTTCGACTCATTCGAAACCCACAAAGCACATTGTTAACAAGATTTCTTGTCAACACCCCAAAATAATTCCAGCTAGTGTGGTTAGACTGATTTGAATGGAAGGTTTGATACCCTTAAAGATTGTCTTTTTATTTTCACTTATAAATATCTTTCGAATCAGACCTTTCGACGTCGTCGAAGGGTTTAGGAGCTTGGTTATGAAACCTTCCGGCTTTATTGAATTAGTGTGAGATTCTCTTCAAGAGTCTCCTTCTTGGTTTAAATTAAATTCCCTTGAATTTGTCCTTAGGAGGTTGGACTCTATCCTATCGAAAGGTTAGGATGATTGCCTTCTTTGGGTTTAAGTAGGATATCAAGCTCCTCTGTAGATATACAGGGGCTTTCAACCTTGTCGAAAGGTTAGATTATTTATAAGGCATGTCTTGGTCCCCGTCGAAAGGTATGGAATGGTTACTTACGAAATAAGTCTTGTAAACCTGTGTATTTATACTTAAAGGATAGTCCTTGGTCTAATCGAAAGGTTGGATCACTTGGATTATATCCTCGAAGGGTTATTGATATTTTACAGCTTAAGCACTTTTGACCTAATCGAAAGGTTTGGGCTTCAAAATCAATCACTCCGGAAGGTTATCAATGTTGTTTAGCCTCTACGACCAACATTGTCGAAGGGTTTAAGCTGTAAGATTATACCTTCGAAATGTTACAGTAATTAATTGAACCAGAAGTGTTGTCGGTCTTGTTGAAAGAACCTATCGGTAGAACTGAACTTGAAATTAACAGTTAATCCAACAAAGTTTAAGCAAAACGGTAAAGTAATTGATAGAACACATGACTTCCCTTTGTATTCATGATTAAATTTTTTTATTAAATCCCCAAATCGACACTCAATTAGAGTTACAATGATTTGATTAAGAAAACACAAGGTTAGAATCAGAGAATTCGAATCCCCTAAACATGACTTTTTGGGTCTTATTTATAGATGCAGGTGGCGACCATTCGGCTCCATACTTCCGACTGGGTCAAAAGGTTACCCTTTTATTGCAACTACGAATCTTTCGTCTTTGTCGAACGGTTTGTCTTTCATTTGCTATTATGGACCTTTCAACTTTGTCAAAATGTTTGCTTTTCTTTATGCCTTCATGAACCTTTTGACTTTGTCGGAAGGTTTGCCTTCTTTATGCTGCTGTGAACCCTTCGACCTTGTCGGAAGGTTGCTTTTCCCTTGATTGTTGTAAACCCTTCGACCTTGTCGGAAGGTTGCTCTTCACTTGATTATTGTTGAGAGCTGTGCTTTCCTTCAATGTTGTCGAAAGGTTGTCTTTCTTTCTTTACTGACTTGTGAGTGTTGTTTTCTTCATAAACCTTTCGACATTGTCGAAAGGTACCTTGGATGTGTCCCAACTAGTTCGAAAGGCTTGCTATGCTTTCAAAAAGGCCATTACAAAGTTCTTGCATTTGCTTTGACTTCTCCGCCCTCTTCGGAAGGTAAGAACACTTTGAATGCAGAGAAATTAAACCTTTTGACTCCTTCGAAAGGTCTGGGACTTCTATACACTTTGACCTCATCCACTCGACTCTTTTGAAAGTTTTGAACTGAACTCTTTTTATTTAGTCTTTGTTGAGAGGCCTTTCGTCTTAGACAGAAGGTTGATTTTTAGTGGAACATTTTCCCCCCTCCATTCGAAGGGATGCCCTAGACTTTCTAAGTCATCTTTGTCGAAAGCTACAAAATTTCCCGCTTCTTGGACTTCCCGCGTTTGTCACGTACCGAAATTTTCGACTTTCGAAAATTCGACATCGATACTCCCTTTATCGACTGCCGAGAAATCGAACGCCGAAAACTCCAATAGTGATGGTTTTAGAAAGAAGAAAAAGGCAGAAGAAGAAGAAAGAAGAAGAGAAGAAGAAAATAGAGAACGAAAGAAGAAAGCAGAACAATAATAGAAACAGAAAACAATATCAGAATCTTACACATCGCAGTGGAACAATATATGATAGATAAACACTAGTCTTTTAAAACAAAGAACTACATCAGTTTATACATACATCAATCATCAGAGTCAATATACAACAATGGACAGTTATATAACTTGTCCTCATACAGAATACACAGCGGAATAAATACTATTAGATACAAATACTACGTCTCGTCATCCAGCTTATCTCCAAAGCTCCAGAATATCCTGATAACATAACTCTAGGCTGCCCGTGTGGAAATTGGTGGGCACCCAGAGTTTAGAAGGGAAACAATAAACTCCGAGTCAGTCATGGTGACTGGTGTGAGATCGTAAAACAATTATTTTTCACAAAGAAAATAAAACAAATTCGCAATGCTTTTGGAAAATGAAACTACCATAAGACCTCCCGCCACACACACAATGCAAACGCAGACTTGGAGGAGATTTCTTCTTATGATAGTCAAAGATGCTTACTACGCAAAAATCAAATTCTTTTTGATATTATTATTAGTGCATAGTGTAGAAAACATTTCGAAAGTAGAATATTAATCTTAGCCGACATAGGTACCATTATAGTATGCCTACTATAGCTACCATATTAAATGGCAGGTTCTACAACTAAAACCGTACAAGGCTCGTATTGTTTCTTTGGATTTCCAACAAATGGTCAGGCTAAGGAACTTCCTATCCACGATGGGTACGTCCCTGGAATAGACGACCCGAGAAATAACCTAACATTACGGTTAGATCTCTGCCAACACAAGGCCAGGTTACCTCTGCAAAAGTAGGTAACTACTGACACGCGTATGCCATCCCCCGATCGTCACCGATCTTCCCGAGGATCCCCGATTCGCAACAAACCACATAGTAAAAATAATGCAGTAACCATAGAGGTTAAGTATCTGGGCTCCATACCATGATACCACCTTTATCCAGAAGGAATGACATACATTAAGGGGCGCTACTCCCTAGAACCTTGCCGCATCCTTCCTGTTTTGACCACTTCCGGGGTGTGAGGCTCGATGAAGTCTCGTCCACAAAGCTACGCTTTCTACAAAGCCATGCTTCGGGTCACACAAATGATCAACCTATGATCACAAAGATATAAGATCAAACAAATGATCATATCGCAAATGATCAAACACTGATCATTTCACAGCAACACTCAGTATGCCACGTTACCAAATTGGGATATATCGCTGATAAATTTCAACTACATAACCTCTGAGCTCGTACGTCTCAGAGAAGGGTGTTAAGCTAAGAGAATAAATTCTCCGCCACCAACAGATATGTATTTGAAAGAAATCAGCTTTATATCTCAAATTGTAACGTCAGACATACAATCCATACAAGTCTGTTCCGGGATCGAACAGAACCGAAGGCACTTCTCACGAAGCCCTTGCATATCCGGATAAATTTCTAATCACGTCCGGACTTCCCGTCACTAAGGGTGATAAAAACCTCTAAATCAGAGATCAGCCGATGTAGAGTAACTCGACGGTAATCCTTCCGTTTTCAAAAATATCCGGTCTTCAACACCGGTCTTCGAATGCAATTCATAACGACGTATCACATATTCGGAATGGGTTATACGACCCCATGGTCCTTTCCCGGCTAACCCGAATAGTGAGCGATTATTCAAAAATAAGTGTGGCATTCAAATTCATCCAATTCACAACAAAACATCCATTCAGGGTAATTATTGATAGTCGGTTATTTAACTATCAATAAAGATGCGCAACATCATCAGATTCCAAATAATTTTCCCAAATTATTTATCTTCAAAAATATCTTTACTAGATATAAAATTTCCACACTTCAAAAATAAATCAACGTTTATTTTTCTAAACAGTTTCCCTTTCCTTTATAAATTCCATATTGAATTTACATTTTTCGAATATCTACTAATATTCGATTTTCAATCGTTTTCGAATATTCAATTTCGATTTATCTTTAAGAAGATAAAATCTCAAAACGTTTCATTTCATTTTGGAAAACATTCCATACTTATTTAATAATAAGTGTTTCACAAATCTTTTATTTTCAACATTTGAAAATATTCGATATACTTAAATCAAATTAAGTATATATTTCATTCTTTAAGGAAATCTATTTTCTATAACAACATCAATTTGAGTCAAAACGAATGTTACGTAAAACATCGTTACGACGACTCAAAATCACTAGTATAGGGATTCGAAATTAAGATAGATATGTAAATCCCAATACTAGATAAAAACATTTCCTTTCGGAAATCATTTACTATAACAACAGTGCTATAGTCCATCATTTCCTTATTTCTCGAAAACGTCTATTTCAACAATGAACGTTGAAATCTATGCATTCAATTCATAATACATTTTAAAAACATCTTTAAAATGTTTACTTCATTTTTAATGTCACTTCTTCAAAAATGAATTCATTTTACTTAACAATATATTCACTGTCCAAAATCGTGAATATACTTCACTAACCACATTTTCAAAAATCTCTACACATTTTATTTCAATAAAAATTCGCTATTCAAAAATCGCGAATATATCTTCTTCAATAATCTCCTATATATAATTTATCAAATTCAATCGATTTCGAATTTATAAAACGAAGTTTATAAGTTCTATTTCTGTTTTAATAACAACTTCAACTTATAAATCTTCTTTTTATTAACTTCTATATTTTACTTATCAAAATAAGTGATTTCGGATTTATAAACAACTTTTATAAATTTCAATTCTATTTGTAAAAACTTCAATACCAAATCAATTTCAATATTGATTTCAAAATTTATTTTCAACTTTGAATAAAATTTCCATACTGATTTCTCAAAAATTCATTTCCAAATATTTAAATCAATTATAGATTGATTTCTAATTTTTATTTATCACTACTAAGTAAATTCCTCATTTTTTCTCAAATTTTTCAATATTCTATTTTAAAATGGATTCTTCAAATTGAAATCATTTTACATTGATTTCCCAATTTATTTCAATTTACCCATTAAATTTCTAGTTGGATTTCCAACTTATCTTCTTTTAATAAATTCCTTTTTAAGAAAATAAATTTCAATCGTTTCTTTTAATCTATTTAAAAATCCAAAATTTTAAATTAAATTCTTCAATTTATAATCACTATTTTATGAAATCCATTTATTTAACATTTTCACTTGATTCTGGAATTAATTCGATAAGATTATAAAAATTAACTTTTTATACTTTAAAATTCCTTTCTTCAAAATTTATTCAATTTCTAAAATTAATTCACTTAGAAATTTCTATTTTGATTTCAAAAATTCAATTTCGTTTATTTTTGGAATCCAATGATATCAAACATCCGTTCAGCTAAATTTTAGCTTTCAAACAATTTCCAGATATCAATATGATTAATAACATCAATATAATCATTCACAGATTCATATCACAGTATAAATAAATTCAATCAATGTGAGGGGTCCAGTTGGATCCCTCCAACCTGTTTCCCTGCATCCAAAGACGTTAGCACAATACCAATTCCACTTCGAGGTGGAATATCGCGGTATATGGGTTTTATAAAAATATCCGCTTACTAACGGCGCAATAGGGTCTCATCCGCTATACGAGGCGGGAAATCAATCAATCCAATATATACATATGCCAATATGTATATATTGCTATATATATATATATCCTACTATATCTAATATCACATCCAATAGCAATCATCAATCAAGAACTGTAATATCAACTATATTTTGAGTGAGAAAAATCTCACCTTCGCTTTTAATTTGCCATCCCATTTCCATTTTCTGCTTTGATTTCTCGTTTTATAGACCTTGTATAACAATTTACGATTTCATTAATATTCGAAGTAATCGAATGATTAAATTTTCATTTATAAATTTAACTAGCCAATGATTTAATTTTAAACCAATTTCTTTTTATAACTTCTATACTTAATTTAACAAATTAAATTATCGATGATTTATTTTAAACAAACAAATATAAATTTTTAAACTGAATCCCTTTTTAAAATAAATTTATTTAACTACAAATAAAATCTAAAACTAAAATTTTTTTTACTGTAAACATCTATTATTTTATATCTATATACTAACTGACTGTAAAATCAAAAGTGATATATTATTTTTCCTAAATCGAACGAGACTAAACAAGTGGTTACCTCACTGCCAACAGAGAACCCAAACCTATTTGAGAAAACTGCAGCCACTCGAGCACATCAACGACGAACCCAAACCGCTGCTGCACGCAAAGCCCCAAATCGAACAGCGAGCTATCCCTTGCTCCAGCTAGCCCTGCCCTACCTCACGCAGGCCATCTTTAGATCGCTCGAATTCCCACTTCGAGCCTGACATCGCGTCGCGATCTTCATCGCAGTGCTGCAATCCCAATTTGAACGACATCGGCCAATACTAGCATCGCCGACCCCTCTCTAGCTCGTGCTCGAGATCCACCATCCAGTCGCCATGCTCGCCCACCCATTCGAGAGCGCCCTCGAATCGCTGCCAGCTTTCGACTGCTCGAGTCGAGATTTTCCCCTTCTGACGAACGCGCGCCACCATCCCCTTCGAGATCGCCTCACGCGACTGACAGACAACATCACGCGCTCCCTCCGAGATCGAAGTCATCGTTCCCTTCTCGAGTTGATCGAGTTAATTTGTTTCTGTGGTTCGTATGGAAGGATGGAAGGAGAAGGGCTTGATTTTTTTTTCGAATTGAAGTCAACTAGGTTTTTCACGAGATTGATAAAAGGGAACGAGGGAATGAAACGCGACTTCAGTTTCAAATCTTGGATTTTGTTTTAAAACAGAAGAGGATCTGCTGAATTATGAAGAAGCGGCCATTTATTTTTCTCTGAACAAGATTTTGATTTCGAACGAAATGATCTTCTTTCGTGTATTTTACAGAGGGAAGGAGACAGGAGAACATGGGTTGCACGATAAATTTCGTGATTCTCGGCGTGGATGAAGGGAAGCTACAGTGTTCTGAATTGACCAAATTCAAATTTAAAAACAAATTGAATTCGATTTAATTTTCAACGCGTTTACCTACCGTGTGCTCACATATCAACTCCGAAAAATACGAAAATTGAAATCCGATAACAATTCAATATTATGGACCCAATGGAACTGGTTTCGTCGAATTCCGAGACTGTGCCTCGGACGGCTATTTTTAAATATCGATACGAACGATTAAATTCAAACTCATCAAATTTATTTCAAATTCGATTCTGAAGTTTAATTATCTTCAGTGTTATCAATACGAATTTTAAAAGCTTTCGAAATATTTTTCTTTAGCTTTAAATTGAAGATTCAAATTTTTATTCAACTTCCAATCGATTAAATTTTATAATTAAATCGCCAAATTCAAATTTAAATCGGGGATTCAAATTAAATCATCATTCAAATATTTAAAATTAATTAAATATTCTCAGTTTAATTTGGTCAAAATTCTGGGTCGTTACAGCGTTGATCTGAAACGTCCACCTAACTCTGATCCAACAGTTGAGAATTTGGGCAATTTTTCTTATATAATACACTTCTTCTCTTTCTACCCTTTTTACCTGAAATCAAAATTATTGCGTAGGAGTAAAAGAGTTCTCCAAAATTTCTCAAATCTCGTTTCAAAACAATAAGGTAATCTCTTGAATTTGTTTCGTAAATCTTAGTCTAATATCCACTTTTATCGGTTTTTTTCAGTTGAATTTCCAGTTTTTATATCCAAATTCGAGATTCAATTTCAAGTGGGTTCTCTAAAAAAAATTCTTTCAAATCGGTTTCTAACAAGGTTCGTTTGTGGTTTTGGATTTGAAGTCAGATGATGTTTGATAAAGGAAATCCCCAAATCGGGTTTAACCTTTAACATAAAGTCCTTAATTTTTTCTTTTTTTTCCTGCATTTTCAACTTGTTGATTGTTTTTGTTACTCTTCGAAATTGAATTAGATTGATTTCAGACGAAATCAGTTTTTTTAATGGGTTTCTTTTACTTGTTTTCCAAGAAAAGTTTGAAAACTGCATTTATTATCGGGTTTGGGGTTGGTTAAACCCAATATGATAACCTATAACTCACTAGTGTACATTGGTAACTCAAAATGACCTTTATACCCCTTCGAAGGGGACTGAGGCGACAGTTATGGTTTTGCCCTCTTCGCACCTTTCGACGGGGCCGGAAAGTGTTGTTATTTCAACTTATCATTATTGTCGAAAGGTAAAATAACCAAGCTGTGCAACCATCCAGCAACATGCTTTCGATAAGGTTGAAGATTTCAAACCTTTCGATTACTAGCTTTTGTCAAGGTTGGAATCCTTCAACTTTAAGGTTGTTTCTGCCCATTTTTGTCAAAACATTTCAGCACGCATAAGTCAAACTTAAAACTTTTCGACTTCAATCGATATGACATATTTTGATAACGTTGACTAGACCTTTCAACAACATCAACAATATCAATATTTTCTAGCTTAGGAATTTTTAGGCTCTCAATTTTTGACCATATCGAAGGGTCTTGCAACTTAACTTTAGGTTACACTTGGAATAGGTTCAGGTTTCCATAGAGTCTTCGGCATCGTCGAAAGGAAGTGAGTGGGTTAATATTTCACCTTTTCCTTTCGACCTTGTCGATATGTTAAGGAAGTTACATTTTTGCTTTCAGTTAAATATTGTTGAAGTATAGCAGTTAAAGCTGAGGTCATTATTCTTTCCGACATTGTCGAAAGCCTGCTTTGTTAACCTTTCGACATCGTTGAAGGCTTTTACTATATACCTTTCGACTTTGTCGAAAGCTCATGCTATAAACCTTTCATCTTTGTCGAAAGCTTAAATCGTTAAGTTTTTACTGAATCTTTTGCGTCATTTTTAAAGCTTTGTGCATGTTTTTATACTTAAGCTATCTAAGCAGACTTATTTACTTTTGAATTTTTGATTGCTTTCTAAACTTATAATTGATGAAAGGTTTTTAATCAAAACATTTTCACTTGGCAGAACCATGAGCTCTCTAAAGATTGAAGCCACTGCTAAGCACTCTTCTATTGAGTCTCAAAGCGAAGTAGATGCCATACTAAAGGGCTTTGGCATCACCGGTATTGAAGCCATCGCTCCTTAGTCCATTGATACCATAGACAACCCTCCATAAGGGTATTTTGCATATACTGCCATCCACATATGGCATGGCGGCTTTCTTTCATTTCCTGAATTATCGCTCTCCTTCTTGTTTTATATTGGAGTTGCTCCAATACAACTTTCCCCCAATGTATATACCCATCTTTTATCCCTTGAGATGCTGGCGCTAGAATCCGGACTTCCTTCACTCAACCCTGAAGTTTTAACCTCCTTGACCAAACTGGCAAGGTCATGCAAATCTAACAAACAAATCTTCAGAGTTAACATATATAGAAAGTTGATATTAGATGGTATCAATAAGTTTAGGGATTGGGAAACCAGTTCTCCTTTGTCAAATGCTTTGCGGATGTCAACGGGGCCTTTGCCTTTCCCCGTAAGTCTATTCCAATGTTGTCTTTGCTTTTCTCTATGCTTTTTGTTAACTAATCTCTGATTTTTTTAGGTGAATATCCCAAGACACTTAGTGATGCAGATCAGAGAATCATCGATTCTTTAACTACAGTTCCTGAACAACTTAGGAGCAGGTTGACGTTCCTAGCCCTTTCTAATCTAAGGAAGCATTCTTTGCTGCCGCCCGGCCAAAAGATTCTAGGCACTCCTCCCACCATTATGCACAATTCTCGAGGAAAACGCTTCTTTTCCTCAGGCGATGCTGAACATTTAACTTCACTGTCGCCCATTCGTTCTGACATTTCAGGTATATTGTTATCTTTGTATTCTCCTCTTTTTGTCTATGGAATTCTCGAATTGCTCTGATTGATTTTATATATGTTTGAACTTGCTTTAGCTCCCTCCAAGGCCATCGTGTCTTCAAGTGACGTTGTTCCTCCCTCATCATTTTTGGATGTTACATTAGTCTTGAAGGCTTTTGCTAGTTCCAAGAGATCTTCAAGAAGAAAACTGACAGTGCCTCCCGAGGATGCTCCTTCAGCTAAAGTAGCAAAGATCACTGATGTAGAGGAGGAAGAAGAGCGTATATCTCTTGAGAAAGCTTCAAAGAGTCAAATTGTTGAAGCTCCAAAAGACATAGTGGAGCCAACTCCACCTACACCTGCTCCCTTTCTGCATATTACAATTGCTGACTCTCCAGCTGCACTAGCACAGATGCAACTTGCTCTTCTTGAGACTCCTTCTAAGTCACATGCTCTTCCGAAGTTGTCATCTTCCGCTCCTCCGCCAACTAATTTCGACGAACTCATCGAGCTCACCCTTCATTCAGAATCCTTCACTTCTTCTTCTCTACCATCATTTAGCCCAGACTTGGCAGAAAATCACCGCTCTTTCATGGAGCAACAAATCTTGGTAAGTTCTTATCAAATTAAACCTATCATCACTGGATCTTTCCAAATGTTAACCTGTGTTCCTTCTTTTGTTGCAGATTTCTAGGAATTGGATTTCTCTTAAGGGAGAATTAATTTAAAGGACAAAAATTTGTATATTTTTAGCCTCAAGGACACTATCTCAATATTTTAACCATAAGGACAAACATTCTTCTAAAAATTATTCATAAGGACAAACATTATTTCAAAATTATTCATAAGGACAAACATTTTTTCAAAACTGCTACCGAAGTAGAAACTGATACCTAAAAACTACTACCGATAACTACAAACTGATACCTAAAAACTGTAAAAACTGATACCTAAAAAAAGTTGTCCTTCAGGCTAAAATACCGAAGGTCTGTCCTTGAGGCTAAAATGCTGAAATTTTTTGTCTTTGACAATAATTTCCTGTTCTCTTAATGGACATGTCTCCAGGCTCTCTTTTGGATCCTCCAGGCCGCAGGAGGATAATGTTGAATTGAAAAGTAAACTAACTTCATTGATGGCTACTCAAAACTAGTATAATTAGTTTAATTACGATAAATGTAATTAAATTCAACCACTAATATTTTATCAATATTTTATACTTCGACAAATATGTTAATAACTTATACTTATGTGATTTAGTAGTTCATACAAACCTAATGTCGAAGACCGTGGGTGAAACGGACTTCGTATGGAGGAGTTATTAATTTTCAAAGTCTAACTATTTTAATTAGCTAATTAATTAACTAACATATACTTAACTATTTAATAAACTAAATTAAATAAACATTCTCACCTCTAAGGCCCATGGCCCATACCATACGAGACCCGAAACTTCCCTGCAAAAAAAAAAAAAAAAAACCAAGCACTCGCAATTGTCCATGTTAAAGTGGACTTATTTGCAAATTCCTTTGATAGGAACAGTAACATACCTCACGTCTCCTTGACCGCACATCCCATGCATGCACATATCTCTTCCCCGCCCTGCACACGTTTCCTACTTCCCTGTGTATATTTTCAATGCCACCAGAAAATGGAATCCAAAAATGTGTACATATATTTATGTGTTCATGTCTTCATTTGCAGTGGAAAAAAGAAAACGAAATGTGAAAGTGCTACCTTGAGTATATGTGTGTACACATATATATAATACTCTTAATAACTTCAAGATTAAGCAATCAAACAACCCAAAGTCAACAAGCACGGTACATGCATGCGTAAGGTGAAGCCATGAAGGTATGGGCAAAAAGGTACGTGTGTGTATTTTTTTGGAAAAGTTAGTTTTAAATAGTTTTAAGGTATGTTACTACACAATCCACAATCTTCTCGTTCGCATACAAGCCGCGAACGATAAAAATAAAAATATGATAATGCAAAACAATGTGAAACGATCATAAAACAACAATAAAATACATTAGTTATCTTATTCTGTAAAGTTTCAAAAATATTGGCGTTTAACGTAAAAAGCATAAAACGAAAATTCAATAATTTTTTGAAATTAAAAACTATGAAAAAATCTTATAAAATAAATAAAAAATATCATCAAAAATCAAGTCTGAATTTGAAACATAGATTTTATTATATTTTAAATTCAACTCTGAATATTTAAATAAATTAAACATATAATTTCGAAGACTCAAAAATATGGGTCGTTACAGAATACCCGAGGAGAAGTATTGGTATGAAACATCTTTAGCTTTCGCTTACTTCCGAGAGAACTAGAATTGAGTTAACCGAAAATTCATCGATTCGTTTTGGAAAGTCCGGTAAACGGAAAGAGTGTACTTATATGAGATGACTCAAAACTCATATTCACTTCAAAACCATATATGCGATCTTTGTTCTGGGAGCGGTTGTGAAGTGAAATGTTATATAGTTGAACTGTCAATCCTAAGGTTAAGTTCAAGAGAGGGGTTAGCGTTAACATTTCAAATGTTGCTATCGTGTGAGACTGTTTATCTTAAGGAGTATTCCCAGAGAAATGACAACGTTAGCATTCGTCGGAAGACTTGTGCGGGAATATATGGGGAGATTCGAGATTTTTTCAAGATGCTCGAATCCATGTAAAGAGTCGTGATTTGTTCGAGATGACGGAATCCATTTGGGGATTCATGTTCTGTTCGAGTGATGAAGGTTCGTATAAAAGATGCCAAACGCAGCATCGACATCGAGAAAATGACAGAAAAAAGTGAAGAGGCATGGCCAAGGTTTTTTTTAATAATTATAATATATCATATCTAGAGATGTACGATGCTCGGAAGGTAGTTATGATCCTTATCTTGGAGATCCGATTCAGTTTACTGGGGACTTCTCCATGGAAAACAACTCATATACGAACGCGTTTAGCGGTATTGACTGTATACCATTATTGTTGTGGCTTTTACACATCAGCTATTTGATAGGATTTATCAATACAAGAAAACAACAAAGTTTCCTACATAAAATTTTATGCGCCTTTCATACGTCAAAAGGCGGGATGTAGGAAAGACGTAGGAAATAAGTAGAAAGAGGTAAAGGCGCAAGAATTTTCCTATGCCTTGCCTATGCCTACTTCAATATGCAGAAAAATAATTAAGACGTAGTAAAGACGTAGAAAATCCTCTGCGCAAAATTTTATGGTATAGGAAAGACATATATAATCTCCTACAACATTTCCACGCTTTTGTTACTTTTCTACAAATCCAGACTGGTGTAGGAAAGGCGTATCTGCGCCATCCCTACGACTTAGGCTTGGGGGTAATAATTTCCTACGTCTTTCCTACGCCAATAAAATACTCCTGCATAACACAACAATAAATATCATTACACATCTCTCTAAGAATTTTAAATTCAACCCACGATATGTTAGGACATATAATTTAAATGTCACAATGTTCGGAAAGATCCGTCTTAGTTTAATTTTTTCGATTTTGAATGAAATGAGTAGTTTTTGATAAATAGATGAACGATAAAATATGCTAAAAGCTCAAGGGGCATATGTTGAAAAAAAATCAAATATTTGTAACTATTTTTAATTTGTATTATATGAAAAACAATGCAATTTGTAAATCTTTATTGATTTTGTATTGAAGTCTTTTTTTTATGAAGTTCAGAAATAATTTAAAAAGTTTCTAAATTAACTACTCTGTAGCCTCACAATCCAAGGAACGCTCCAACACACAAAAAAAAAAGCCCCAAAATAAAACCCTAGCTCTCCCGTGCCGCCTCAAATTCGTTTTTGTCATCCGTCAACAGGGTGCCTTTGCTGCCTGCCATTCGTCTATAGCCTACCATTCTTATTGCTATAGCCTCAGATCGAGCGTCGCCTCACCGTCAATCGCCATCCTTCACCTCAATAGCCGATCAAGCCAAACTCTTGGTCCAATCAGGTTTTCGCTACCATTTTTATTTTCCGTTTCTCTTGATTTGTTGGTTGTCAAAAACGGTTTTTCCGTTGTGAGTTATCCCCAGGGTCGATGTCAACTTTTCTTTTTCTTTGGCTCTGTTTCAATATTGCATTGTTACTATTGTTATATTGCAAATACAGAAAGAACTTATGAATGGTAAAATTCAATGCTTTTAGTTACGTGTTTTGGGGACCTAAAAAAAATTGGTCAATAAATGGAAGTCTAGAAGTAGTGCAAGTAGCACTTAATATTTATAGTTGAACGATGTTAAGTTCAAGGGTTGTGAAAATATAGGATAATTTGATGGTCAGAAATTATCTTACATTTGACTTTGCTGTTACCGTATGATGTTCAATGGTTTTTTTTAAGATGAATTAGTAGAGAAGCTCATTAAGTACCAAACTTTGGTCTGTCAATCATCTGTGTCTTATCGATGTCAATTTTTGTTTTGCAAATAGTTGCCATAAAATTGAAATATTTGTGTTATAAGGAAACAATCAAATAATTTAAGGAAAAAAATATTATATGAATAAAGATATAGATGTTTCCTTTTTGTAAAGGTCACTGTTGTATTATATATTATTCGCTGCGTTGTGAGATTATGTGTTATTTAGTTTTTTTTATATCTTCTGCCTTCTTCTTTCACCCTAACAAATCGGTATTTTCGGCATTTGAATGTTCGGCATGTGATACAATGGACGTATTAGTGTCGATATTCGAAGGTCGAAAATCCGGTTCGACATTATCCATTAATATTTTGGTAAATATATAGGTTGTAGGTAGGAGCATTTATAATTTAGGGCTGATAGTTTTCATATTAATGTAAAGTTGAAAAAAGGGACACGGACTTAAAGAGATAGTTCTGGGTATGTATGTGATCATGTATAACGATTAGATAGGGACATTGCAGACAAATTACTTGTTTTTTATCACGCTCAAACTAAAGGTTGTAGGAAAATGGTGTGTGGGTAACAAAATGGGTCCCAAAAGTGTGCACACTGCTGATCAAAATGGACTGCTATTGCCCCTACGTCTTAAATACATATCATGATCAATTAGTTATTAGTGAAGCCTAGTGCAGCCTGATGCTGCTCATGTTGGCGCACGAGTTCAACAACCAACATGCACTACTCAAGGGCATGCTCAAACTGAAACCACTGCTAAACTTACCGAAGCGTAGCCTAATTTTGTGGCTGAAGTTTCTCGAACCCAGGTTGAAGCTTATGCATGCATTCCCTTAATTTCACTTTTATGGTTGATGATGCTCAAAATGTTGTGCATGCTGATCGAACCCAAGCTAAAGCTTATCTTCCCAATAAACACACTAAATGAGTTGCCTCGATGTGGATAACCTGCTGTCATTTCACTAATATGGTTGTTTTATCTAAAGTCACTCATTTTATTTAGTGAAAAAGTATGTATATTTTGAATCTTACTTTGATATATTCCAAGTCATGAAGGATACTACCAAAAAAAAACTATAACAGTTTCATATTTCATTAGGTGTGACTCAATTTTTTTGTGTGTTTAAGACAGATTATATTTATTTCTATTTCCATGTTTTGTAGGAAGCCATGGTGGGGATTGCTATCATCATTACCGCAAAGGCAAAGGCATCGTGTGAAAAGCTGACATGCATTAACAGGCATTTGACATATTTTTTTAAGTTGCTGACATGATTCTTAAGTTGTTGCTATTGATGTCGTTATTTAATAGATGTGGGGAAAGGTTACTTAATGTGATGTTAAAACTAAAACCAAAAAGGCCAGTTTGTACAGTCATTTTGCGACCTTATGTTTGCTAAATATATAATTAGCTCTATCGGCATCTTCATACTGCTTTCAATGATAATTTATACAGTTACATTAAAATGGGTTTTTTCGATTCATAATGGTTGCGTGTCTATGTGTAGGTGTTTACATTGTTTGCACTGTGAAGGAATTATAATTGAAATCAACTAATATAATTAGAAAATAATTTAAGCTTGAGCATGACCGATAACACTGATCTTTAAAATGAGCCATTGTCAAATGTTGTTAAAATATTTTGGATAAAAATAAATTCAATACTTTGGCTAATTATTTGGCTCACGATGGTTTTAAAGTTAATTATAATAATACCAAAATAGACATCTTTGATTGTATCATAAATAATAGTTGGATTTTTCTTATAGTTTTTGTTCTTTCAACTGTATACTATCTACCAATTTAAATTTAAATTTTTTGAACAATTTGTATTTAAACGAATTTTCATATTTCAAATGAAATGTCCAACACCATAACGATAATGATACAAAAAACAAACAAAGATTCATTGATAATTGGAAAACAAAATATAGCAACTACCCCGTATGCACAACATGGGTTCACACTTTAACTTATAAGCCCTACATTATTATTTACATAGTTTTCAGCAAGTCTATGGGCTAACTCTTTAGATATTCAGTTAGGAAATTATTTCAAGTTGGTCACGTTAACATAAGTTTATGTTAACATAAGTTTATGAGAAAATTAACTGACGAGGATACATAGTATGAGTAAACCCTTTGTATTTCGTAAGTCCATGTCTATGTGATATTTTTAATCTACTGATACATGGAAAAGTTTAGAGTTTCTAGAACGCATTTCACCATTGTGTATCTACTGCTTTTTTTTACAACTGACAAGTCCACTTTGCCCTTTTAACTCTTTCGCCTATATATATCTTTGAGAGCATTCAGTTTTATTACTACATTGACTCAATAAGGATTGTGTACTAATTTTAATACTTATATTTGATATTATAATAACATTTCAAATTCCTTCATGTAAATAGTATATTGTTATTATTTTTTCAAAATAATTTAATTTTTTAACTACAACAAGAATATTTTTGTCAACCCATGTGCGAAGTACGGGTTCGCACTAATTATTAATTTAAAAATAGCATTGAATGATACTGTCAATAAAAAAGTATATAATTGGTATTAAAAGATAACGACATAATACAATATGATATGGTATTATTAATCTAAAAATAACATCGGATGATATTACTAGTAAAAAAAATCATATAATTGGTATTAAAAGAAATAACGGATGGTATAAATATAAAATAACATAACATGTTTTATAATGATACATGACATTCATACTAAAAAGTAATAATGAATCGTGTCACTAATAAAATAATAATATAAGCATTACAATAAAGGAAAATAATAATGTACAAAAATAAGAATAATATATGACTTATTTAAAGATAAAAGCATAACTGGTCTTTATAAATATAAATATACGTATAATCGTTTTTTGGACAAAAAATAATAACGCATAGGGTATTTTCTTAAAAGCTAGTAATACATTTATTAAATCTTAACATTATTTTACTGTATAAATATAATTTAATTTATGTCTAATTGTACAGTAAAAGATAGATTATATGAAAGTTCAAATTGGATGTATGAGCCTGGATGGAAAAGATGATCAATATCATTGCATTTTAGAAATGGTGTGGAAGCATTTTTTAAAGTGGCGTCTTGTAGTAAAACAGAAATGAAAGAAATTCGATGTACGTGTAAGAAATGTCATTGCATGAAACTTTAAGATTACGAAACTATAACTTTTCATTTGCATAAACATGGTTATATATCGAATTATTACATGTGGAGATATCTGGTAAAATAGTTTAGTTACGCAATATTATATATATATATATATATATATATTATATAAACGTGTGTGTTCCATCTATTTTTTTGTCATAATATTTTCCACTACATGTATAGGATTTATTTCAATGGACAGACGATGCTTCACCAGTAATTGTGAAGAAGATATGGAATAGAAAGCATGTTTGAAGTATTGGGATTAGATTTACAACATGAAAGATTCAGGGAAGAAGCATCCGAACTTACCTTAAGAGATATACGAGCAGTTTTTAGCGTATTGGGAGCTTCCTGAAGTAAAATCTCATTCAGAAAAAACTGCAAAATCTAGGGCTCAAAACCAAAAGCGGCATTGTAGTTGTTCGAGATCCTTTACGGACGATTTGGTTTGATCTCTAAAATTTTGTTTACATTTAAATCAAGTTATTATATATTTATTCTATTTTTGTTTTAATTTTCTAGACCAATGAACTTAATTAGGGAGCCAACTACTTGGCAAGTGTATTATAGGACTCACAATGTTGCATTAGACAACGGATCTACCACTAATGGATGGATTGATTAAGCATTGACGAAATTTGCAATAAGTGATTCGTATAGCTTGGTTTTAATAACTATCAATTTGTGAGAGGAACTTTTTTTTGTGTGTTTTCCATTACAAAATCAACATGGACATGTGTAAACCAATGGCACATGAGAATTAAGAATTTCATTAATAATGATAATACCATATGTGTGCTGCTCCTAGCTAAGAAAAAAATTTTAATTTCTGCAAAAAGAAAAATATATTGGAATATGGTATGATCTGCTAAACTAAATAGACAGATTCAGGCAAACTCCTCCATCTATCCTTCGAATATATACACCTCATGCAGCACAGCTAAAAAAAGTTAGATTTCTTATAATACATATCATATGATATGTGCATCTATCTGCAACAAACATAGAACTCAATTTTTTTTACTTCGGTAGATGTTTATGCCCAGGTAAAAAAACACAAAAGAAGTTTTAGGAAGAAAAATGATTAGAGGCTTGCTGTGAATAATGGGAACTGGATCTCTCATATCTATATGATAATCTATGCATACATGGAAACAGAATTCAGTAAACTTATCTCTTAGAAACTTCATGTTTAGAGATGAAAGTGTGACTAGGTTTAGAGATGAAAGTGTAACTAGGTTAAAGCGTTTTGGCCATTAGTGGAGATTGATGGTTATGGATGTAGAGATTAAAATAATTAGCTCATATATTTATAAGCTCGCGAGAAAATGGATATTTTTTGGCTTGAAACCATTGCTGATTTTCTACGCAAACCCGTGAAACATGTATGCTCAAAGCTTTCCATTGCAGCAAATTAAAAAAGTGTTAATCATATGATTCTATTTTAGTTCCTATGCTCTTTTCAAATTATAGTTTAATATTGCCTTATGTTTAATAGTACCATTAATCATATAATTGTAGTACTTATGGAAGTTAATTGATAAAAAGATAACTTTGTTTTATAACCTTGTAAACAATTTAGGCCATTGTTCTTGTTAACAAGAAATCATATCAACACCCCAAAACAAAGTTGGTAGAGGGAAAGACCCCCTCGAAACCCTTTTCGAGCTGATTGGAGTAATCTAAAGTCGTAACCTAATGGGGATCAAAGAGATTTAACTGAGTCCAAAGGGTCCTACTCCTCCGAAAGGAACCCCTTCGAAAGACAATGATGTGTGTTTTCCATTAATGAGATCATATGCAAGCAGTGAATTAGACCTCATGCATTCAAAAGTGTCATTGTAACATCCCGCCATTTTGGACCATTCAAATCGACAATAAAACCACACATGTTAGACTAGAATAATTCAAAACAACAGATTGTTAATAAAATTTGGGGCAAATAAAATCAATCACAGACACAGAATATCAGAATAACTCGCAGCGGAATAAAATAAACATAGTAGTTCATGAAGTTACTAGATACAAAGTATCAAAACTAATACATAATACCAAAGTCTGAAACCAATACATTTGGAAATTCAAGGTACATAAGTTCTCTACTACAAAAGGAAAAGCTGAGTGGAAATAACTGGAATGGAAATATCAGGTAGACAGCTAAATCTCCAGCGGATCTCTAGCTCCAAAAAGATGAAACCGAAGCTGTGAAACTTAGGCTGATCCGAGCATAAAGCAAAACACAAAACACTCGAGTCAGGACATACATACTTATAAAATGTAAATCAACTCAAGTTAACTGTAAAAGAAATACATCAGTAACTTAAAGGATACTTGGGATTGTCCATCCTCTAAGGATCCGTTAAACTATCTACTATGTAGTAATATACGCTATTATAATAATGTCTAAAGTAAAGTAAACTATTAAAATAGCGTTAAGGCGTTACCCATATCCCCCTTAACAAATTTTATAATGCCAATAGTCTATACAGTACCGTAACTCCCCGTAAACTGGGGCCGCCAAAGGACACCACATAGGTACGGCATAAAATAAACTCGTAGAAGGCGCGCTAGGGTAGGTGACACGGCACAACTAGGAAATGTCAGGGTAGATATACCAATTACACTTCTGGACTGTTGGTAACGCATAGCCGCAACTACCGCCCAACTCGATCCACACTTCCGAATCAAAGGTTCACACCAAATCAATCACAAAGTAATAGAATGGTTAACGATGAAGTGTGTCCGATCGGAGGAGCTACCTCCTTGGCCCGTCGATTGCTCATGTTTTTGCCACCTTATGCTAACTCACGGGAGTTAGGTCCACGTAAATATACTTTTAGGATCGTCGCCACCATCCTACTTCATTCTAGAATCCCCACCGCGTACACAGTTGTTAAAGTGGTTTTCGGTATCTATAGAGAGTATGCCCATATCCGATCCCGGTCTCTTTAACAACCAAACGTTATTATAACCCGTGGTTATTTCAATTTCAAATGGTTTATATTTCATATCAAACATATTCATTTCAAAACCATATAAATTCCATATCATTATTCTTTAAAATATTATTCATTTTTCCAAAGTCGTACACTTCCAAATTCATTTAATTATAACCCCTTGAAACGTAAAAATTTAGAGATCATAGCACTTTAAAATGTAGCCTTTAGAACCATAACATTCGTAACTATAACCCTTTAGAAAATTTTTGCAGCATTCTGAAAATGTCACTTTTAAGAAAACGCAGCAGTACAGAAATGCTACTGTAAGAATTCACAGCGGTGCAGAATTGTACTATAAGAATTCGCAACGGTGCAGAATTGTTACTGTAAGAATCCACAGCGGTGCAGAATTGTTACTGTAAGAATCCCCAACGGTGCAGAATTATTACTGTAAGAATCCACAACGGTGCAGAATTGTTACCGTAAGAAATCACAGCAGTTTTGAATTGTTACTGTAATACTTCCTACTACAATAGTTTATATAATCAAATAGTACATATATTTACAGTTTTTATCATAGTCGTTATATTATTTTTATTATATTACTCTAATTTTAGCTATTTGGTCATTAAAGAAACCACACCTTTAGTTAAATAACTTTGTCACTATAATATCAAATTTTAAAGCTGAAATCCTTATGCTAAGTTAAAAGTACGTTATTAACTTACACTTTATTTTCTTCTCAGTAAATAACATTTATCATTTTTATTACCCAAGTTATACCATTTACATTAATTAAAAACTTACATGTCAAATGTACGTTTTAACTTACATTGTTTTTTTCCATAAAAAACCATTTATCATTTTAATCACTATTACATGAATTAAAACTTATAATATATAGGTTAGAATAAAATATCATTATTAAGTCAAATCGGATTATTAAATTTCAATTGACCTTCATTCTATAAATTAGATTTCAAAATTTACATTTCCAACTATTCATTCTTATAAAATTTTTAACTCATGTAAACAAATTCACAGAAATTATTACACTAAATTTTAGTTGAGATTCATATATAGAAATCCAAAATACTTAATAATTCTTAGAAAATCATTTTAAATCAACCACGGAGTCTGTATAAAATTTCCTACCCTAGGGTCAAGTAAATACAAACATATATCATTTCAATCCGCAATTTATTAATTTTTCGGGTTTTATATCATTACAAACCCGCAATCCCAAGTCAAATAAAATTGCTCAGGCCTATCATTTCAGCCTATAACAATTTTCCTTAATCTAAAAATCATTCGGGTATGTATCATTTTAACCCATAGTGAAGGAACTTGCAGTGTGAGAACATAATATAAAATAAACATAACAATATTCAATATATCATGGCATATGATCATAACAGGCAAAATATGATATGAAATAACATAATATAAGCATTGGTGAAATTCTCAACTTGCATATACAAATCCATACAATTCCATTGTCATCAATTCACCAAAATATAAGTATGTTGTCAAGAGTGATTACTCACCTTTCTTTGGTTAGAGAAGTGATTCAAAACGCAACACAACGACTATGACAAGCACAACAAATTACGGACAAGCTTTGAATGAGAGGAGAATCCAAATCCGACGCTTTGAAAAATAAAATAAATTCCATACGTAAACAAATAATTCACATAGAAAAATAAAAAAATATTTTTTTTTTGTAAATATGTGAAGAGGGCTTGTCTAGGGGTGCATAGGCTAGTTGCGTTCAACCATAGGGTTTTGTTTGTGTTTGGGTTTGCCATAGAGGTTTGGACTAGGCTAGGATTCAGCCATATGAGTTTTGGCTAGGTTAGGCTAGGGTTTTGATGAAGGGGCTCGTCCTAGGGTTAGGGTTTTGGTAGTGGAGGGCTTGGCCTAGGGATTAGGTGATGGAGGAGGTGGTCACGACCAAGGCAAAGCAAGGGGAAGGGGTTGAGGAAGTACAGCTATGGGGTTTTCGGTTGGAGGAAAGGAGGTAGGGGCCGAAACTTGTGAAGAGGAAAGGGGGAAAATGAAGGAGGAGAAGTGGGTTTTTGGCTAGGGTTTGTGGTTAGGGAAGGAGGAGATAGATGTGGCTGAAATTTGTGGAGGGGAGGAGGAAGAAAATTGTAGAGGAAAAGAGGAAGAAGGTCTAGGGTTTTGAGGAGGAAGATGAAGAAGAAAACTTACATTGTTTTTTTTTCTGTGGAGGCACAAATGACAATGAGACATCTAGCAAAACCGTAGGATATCATATAGGCATCTCAACAGGTGGCTTCTCATCTACTAAAGGAATTCCTGGCCCATTACTACAAGCCCAAAGTCACAATGTAAACAAGATGAATGTTAAGGGAAAATAACTACGGGTAATACGCCAAAAGTTGTAAGTTTTTTTTGTGAAGTAGAAATCAAAATTTAACAAAACAAAAAACATGGAAATGTTAAATTAAATTCATCTAAAAAAAAGTAAAAGTTAAAAATTCAAAATTTTCACATGAAGTCAAACTTTGGCCAAAGTTGACCAAAATTTGCATTTTAAGAAAAATCTTAATTTTATTAAATTTGAAAGAACATTTCACATCAAATCCCAAAATTTTACATTAAATTTCCAAATTATCAAATTTTATAATAATTATATTCAATGTTTCAAATGAATTTTCATTAAAAATATTTTCAAAATTTGCGGGTTGTTACACCCTCCCTCACTCAAAACTTTTCGTCCTCGAAAAGGAACGAGACACAGAAAACAAAGAGGATAAGGTAGGAGAACGAATAATACCTGAAACAAACAATTCCGAATTCGAAGCACGAATGCTCTCTTCCGTTTCCCAAGTACAATCCCGATCATCAGTGCTCCATTGCACTTTGACTAGGTTGACAGATTTTCTTCGAAGTTGCTTCATACCTCTATCGATAATACGAAGTGGCTTCCTCTCAACAGTAAGGTTTGGCTCGACATCCAAACTCTCGAGAGCAGAAGGCTGAACAGTCAAAGATGGATCATGAAAATACCGACGAAGATGCGAAACATGGAACACGTTATGCACTCTAGAAAGTTTCTTAGTCAATTCCAACCGATAAGCTAAGGAACCCACTCTCTCTATTATGCGAAAAGGACAAATAAACCTAGGAGCAATCTTCCCTCTCCAACCAAAACGAATCACATTTCTTAATGCAGAGACCTTAAGGAAAACCTGATCACCAACAGAAAACTCCAAACTCCTCCTACGCCTGTCAGCATACTTCTTCTGTCTATCCTGAGCAATCCTCCTCTTTCTCCTAATCTCCTCAACCTTCTCAGATGCTTCTAGAATCATATCCAGACCAAGAACCAAACAATTACCGGATTCAATCCAGCAAGATGGAGATTTGCAAGGGCGTCCATAAAGAGCAGCAAATGGAGCCACTGCGATACTAGCCTGAATTTTAAGAGATGGAATAAGATAAACAAATGTTTAAGACAACCTTAAATAGATATTTGATATTATACCTGATAACTATTGTTATAGGTGAATTCAACGAGATGGAGACGATCTTCCCAATATCCTCCATAATCAAGGACACATGTACGAAGAAGATCTTCTAAAATCTGATTTACCCTTTCCGTTTGACCGTCGGTCTGCGGATGGTAAGAAGTGCTCAGATTCAGGCGGGTACCTAGAGATTCCTGAAAAGCTTTCCAAAACCGACTGGTAAAGATGGGGTCTCTATCGCAAACAATGCTAACAGGAACACCATGAAGACGAACTATCTCTCTCATATAAATCTCAGCTAAACTAGAAGTAGAACGGTTAGACCTAACCGGAATGAAATGAGCTGACTTAGTCAATCTATCCACAATAACCCAAATACTTTCATTACCTCTCCTAGTCCTTGGTAATCCATCAATAAAATCCATAGAAACTTGTTTCCATTTCCAATTAGGAACCTCAAGAGGTTGCAATAATCCAGCGGTCTTCTGATGATCAGCCTTAACCTGCTGACAAGTAGCACGTCTACTAACAAAAAGAGAGATATCACGCCTCATACCCTTCCACCAATACAGCTTCTTCATATCATGGTACATCTTCGTCACACCTGGATGAATAGAAAGTCTAAACCGATGATTTTCCCGAAGTAACTCTTGCCTTAATCCATCGACATTCGGACAGAAATCCGATTATTAATCCTCAAAATCCCTTTATCATCGATCTGAGCTCTACTTCCATCTTGGCTATTACCACCAACCTTACTACGAACATTTTGCTTAATAAACCTAAGCATCTCATCCTCATCCTGCTTAGCAATAATATGATCCATAAGGGGAGAAGAAACAAAAAGCTGACATAACATCGCCTTCTTTTGACTCAAAGCATCGGCTACAACATTAGCTTTCCCTGGGGTATAGTTGATGTCGAGGTCATAAGAAGCTAGAAACTCAAGCCACCTAACTTGCCTCAGATTCAAGTCCTTCTGGGTGAGAATATATTTCAAATACTTATGATCCGTAAAGAGCTCAAACTTAGTTCCCAAAAGATGATGTCTCCAAAGCTTCAAAGCAAAAACTACGGCAAGCAATTCCAAATCATGGGCTACATAATTGGCTTTATGAGTCTTCAACTGGCGACTAGCATAAGCGATAACCTTCCCATCCTGCATCAGAACGGCTCCCAAACCTTCACGAATGGCATCACTGTATACCGTTAATCCCTCATTTCCATTTGGAACGGTAAGAACTGGTGCGGAAGTAAGCTTGCGCTTCAACTCATTGAATGCAGCTTCACACTTATCATTCCATCTAAACTTAGCATTCTTACGAGTTAAAGCGGTGAGAGGTGCAGCAATCCGAGTAAAATTCTCAATGAATCTCCGATAATAACCGGCAAGGCCCAGAAAACTACGGATATCAGATGGAGTCCTAGGAGTTTCCCAATTCTAAAATAGAACAAGGAAAATAAGAACCAAGAAAGAGGTAGAATAATTAATGTACAAAGGAAAGAAGAGAAGATATACTTACATTGATCGCAGCGATCTTAACTGGATCAATAGAAACTCCATCACCAAAAACTATATGTCCAAGAAATTGGACTTCATCTTTCCAGAAATGGCATTTCGAGAATTTGGCTTTCAACTGATGACTCCTAAGGATCTTCAGAACAAAATTCAAATGGGTTTCATGTTCCGCCTTAGACTTAGAGAAAACAAGAATATCATCGACGAAGACTAGAACAAGCTTATTAAGAACATCACGGAAAACCCGGTTCATAAGGTCGACAAAGAAAGCTGGGGCGTTAGTCAAACCAAAAGGCATAACTAACCATTCAAAGAAACTATCCTTAGAATGGAAAGCAGTTTTGGGAATACTTTCCTCGGCAATTCTGAGCTGGTGGAAACCGGTGGCAAGATCAAGCTGAGAGAATACAGTAGCTCCATAAAGCTGATCGAACATATCATTAATACGGGGCATTGGATATCTGTTTTTCATAGCGAGCTTGTTCAGCTCCCTATAATCAACACACATCCTCAAAGAACCATCAGACTTAGAGACAAAAACCACCGCTGCTCCCCATTCGGAATGACTGGGTCCGATCAAACCTTTGGAGAACAAGTCTTCAATTTGCTTTCTCAACTCAACCTTCTCACGGGGTGCCATTCTTCTGGGAGGAAGAACTATAGGTCGAGCTCCAGGAATGAGATCAATATGAAATTCGATTTCCCATTTAGGAGGTAAAGAAGTGACTTCAACAAATACATCGGAATAGAGTTTGACCACAGGAGTAGAATCAAGATCACTAGGGGAAGAATCGAGAGAATAGATAAAACTGCCTGCATACTCTTGAGGCATACGGCACTGAATCACCAAAGGATCACCCTTATCACCAACAAGAGAAATAGTTCGGGCTTTACAAGAAATAACAGCTTCATGATTCTTCAGCCAATCTCCTCCAAGCAACAGATCAAAAACATCGAAACATAGAACATAGAAATCACCAGAAAAACGATAGCCAGAATGGAAGAGTTTCACATTATTACAAATC
Organism: Allium fistulosum; assembly: GCA_030737815.1. Classification (NCBI taxonomy): domain Eukaryota; kingdom Viridiplantae; phylum Streptophyta; class Magnoliopsida; order Asparagales; family Amaryllidaceae; genus Allium; species Allium fistulosum. Next base: position 410,602,210 of record CM060907.1, on the reverse strand, counting down.
CTACTGTTTCTTGGAGATTTGACCAGGCAACTGAGTGCTCGGCATTGGCCACTACTCGGCCTGAAGGAATGCTCGGCATCCAGGAGTACTCGGCGTAGTACTCGGCATCAACTGGAATTCGGCATGAAGGACTGCTCGGCATCCAGGAGTACTCGGCGCCAGCTGGAGCTCGGCGTAAAGGACTGCTCAGCATCCAGGAGTACTCGGCGTAGTACTCGGCATCAGCTGGAACTTGGCATGAAGGACTGCTCGGCATCCAGGAGTACTCGGCGTAGTACTCGGCACCAGCTGGAGCTCGGCGTACAGGGCTGCTCGGCATCAAGCAGCACTCGGCGTCAACTAGTGCTCGGCGACAGGAGTACTCGGCATCCAGAAAACGTTCGGTGTAGATAACTTTCAACATGACACTAGCATTCGGCCAGAATGCATCGTTCGGTCTGAAAGCATTATTCGGTCAAGAGCATCAGACAAGGGCACGTTCGGCTTCGACTAACAACCATCCTGCACTTCCCACACTTCAAGCATACCGTTCGGCATAGAAAGGTTCGTTCGGCATTAGGGTGTTCGGCATACATGGTTCGGCATACAGCAACCACTGTACTGGGGCTGGAGTGTTCGGCCATCCAGCCCATTTGGGAAGTCCAGCCCATATTTGCCTATAAATAGAGGGGAAGGGTCACAGTAAAAGGGATCCTTTTTTGGAGAGAAAACACCGAGGAGACTCTGCCATTTTCAAGACTCATCTTCTCTACTCAACAACTTCACTCAAGCATTTGATTCACGAATTGTATTTGTAATCAACCATAAAGGAAATCAATAAAGTTGAACGAAGTGGACGTAGGCAATTACGCTGAACCACTATAAATTTGGTGTTCTTACTTTCTGCATTTAAATTAGCATTGTCTTCTCTGTTTAATTTACTTTCATCACTTATATCTCTACACAATCTTTCTGAACGAGGTTAGTGACCAATTTTGGTGCTAACACTTTGGTGCTTTCACTGAGAATTGAATTCTCAGACCTCAAGGATCTGCTTTGAAGCTACTGGATTGAACAAATCCCCCAAAGAAGATCCGACTCACTGATAGGACATCCGTTGATTCTACTCAGAGTTCATACCAATAACTCTACAATGGCAAGATCACGTACCAGGTCAGCTTCTCACAATGCGGATGCCCACGAGACTGCTAGCGTGCAACAAGCAGGGCCTAGCAATCAACCAGCAATTCCAAATACAGGAGTTACCACTCAGGACCAAACTCCAGTTGTCACCAGAATAGAGTTCAACGACTTGATGAGAGAGCTCAGGGAAAGTAGGAGACAACTAGGAGAGCAGATGCAAGCCAATGCCAACCTGATGGCACAACTTACTCAACAGCAGCAACAGAATGCTGGGGGCAATCTTGCTGCTTACTCCTCATCTGACAGCTCTACTTCCTCTGATGAACCTCCCAGACGCAGACGCCGTAAGACTGATGCTGCGCGAACAGATGCTGCTGTTCGAACAGCTGGAGACCGCGACCAAGCAAGAGCTGGAAGCTTCAGGACCGGGATACAGATGGAAGATAGAGGCCTAGATCATCAAAATGCTAACGATGTCGAACCTCAAGACGCACGATTGGCAGACCGCCAGGAGAGGAGGCATCAGCATGGATAGGCGCGTAGAACAGACTCCAACCTTCCGCCTTCCATACAGACACCAGATCTGACAGCCATGGTCAGGCAGTTGATGAAGGAAAATCAGGGGTTATCGAATGATGATTGGGGAGTGTCAAGAAGTCATACTCCGTTCACGGATGTTGTGTTGCAGGCGGCGTACCCCAGGAAGTTTAGTATGCCTACTATTCCCGCATATGAAGGAAAGACTGACCCTAGACAACATGTCATGAGGTACGAATGGATGATGGATTCAGCCAGAGCGAATGATGCCACCAAGTGTAGGTGCTTTCCGATTACTCTATCTGGGATCGCTACTATGTGGTTCACCCGACTTCCTCCGCGATCCGTATCAAATTTCGAGGAGTTGGCAAAGAAGTTTATTGAGCAGTTCAGGATACACACTACGCGCCCAAAGGACGTGATGTCTCTGTCAAGTGTAATCCAAAATCCTGGGGAATCGTTGAAGGAATATTTGCAAAGATTCCATGTCACTACACCATTATAAGATATTAACAACGGGTATAAACCGTTGTTAAGTCTAAAAGCAACGGGTAAAAACCGTCTTCATTACAGGAGTGGTTGAATTTAGCGACGGGATAAAACCGTTGCTTTATGTCCAAAAGGCAACGGGTATAAACCGTTGCAAATTGTGTCAAAGGCAACGGGTATAAACCGTTGCAAATTGGATCAAAGGCAACAGGTATTAACCGTTGCAAATTGGGAAAAATGCAACGGGTATAAAACGTTGCTTTATGGACAATAAGCAACGGGTATAAACCGTTGCTTTATGTCCAGTAAAAAACGGTTTAAAACCGTTGCTTTATGCCCAAGTCACACATAAAGCAACGGTTAACAACCGTTGCACATAGTGTTTGCTCCTGCTCCTGCTCCTACAAAATCACATCTGTAACTCACTACTGCGTATATCTCAGTATATATACCAGAATATCAATATATATCAAAATATGCCAGAATATCAAAATATTGGTACACAAGCACTATAAACATATCGCACATATTCCATACATATAATATTATTATCAAACTTATAATTACACTCATTGTTTTGCAAACAGAATGCTACCGTGCCGGAATATCATACTTATTACACTGCATTGTTTATTACACTACAGTACAAAGATTTCATTAATTACACTACATTGTTTTGCAAGCAGTGAAGTCTACATGGTTCATTACAGGGCAAAGCATTCCAGTTTTCAGACTTCAATGTTTGCAGTGCAGACTTGAAGCTCAACACAATATAGACCATCAGTGGAGCTACAGAAATGATTTGCAGTGCAGCTACAAACTCGAGGCAAAATGATTTGCAGTGCAGACTTGAAGCTCAACACAATATAGACCATCAGTGGAGCTACAGAAATGTACCTAGCAACCAGGGGATGAAAACAAAAGTCAGTATATCTGAAGTGAATGCAGAGACAAAGCACAAGAATGCAACTATACTGAAATGCATAAATAACTGATGCAAACTAACCATCACATGATATACAAGAACAAACTGGTTGGACCAAATGCGTATGGATACTATGCCAGACTGTAAACAAGATCAAAGGCAGACCAGTAAAAAAAACTACAAGTATACATCTACGACAGACCAGGCAGTAATAAAGCAAACTGCACATCTAACTAGAGCCAGGACTACAAGTACAAGGCATATATATATACATCTAACTAAAGCCAAGACTACTAGTACAAAGCAATTCAAAGCAAACAACGGTTAGGATAAAGAAAATTTGATCAAGCCTCAATTTCTAGATTTTGAAATCTTTTTCAGGTTCTCTTTCCTCTCTGTCAAACTATACAGGTGAGCAAACCACCCTTATAAATTCTTAAAACTTGATATATCTATTTTGCATGTGATAAGTCTTGAATGTAAATTGTGAAAGGTGCTTGCATGCTTGTATTTATGTATGCATGACTGTGTGTACGATTGTGTACAGGAAAACAAAAGAAAATCAGCAATATATGCAAAGAACAAGTCAGAAATATCAATACCTCCGACTAAAGATATCGTATCAAACCCTTTTGATGGCTCACATAACCTCCGACTCCAACATCCCCAAAGGTCTCGGTAAATTGTCGACATATTTTGGCGGTTAGCTCATTCGGCAATAAAATTTTATCCAACAACACTTTTTCATATGTGGGTGGTACTGCTTTTCCATGAATTACTAATGCTGTGGAATCTCGACATATAGTACCTGTTATATAAGCATTTTTGGAGTGAATATATGGATTCACATTTACAGAACTAACAAAAAACAAAACTCATGCTACCCAAAACCATTTCACAAACATGCAGCGATGGCCCAAGTTTCATAGCATATGAACTAGACCCAAATTTGCCTAATAATGACTTGGGTTTAATGCCAGAAGTGAATTATAGAGAATTTTTTTGGCAACCAAGCAACATATATATTAAATGCGTGCAAATCGAAGCATAAGTCATTCTACTGGAAACTATTACAGGGGGTATTATCACTACTGGAAACTTGTATTAAGCAAAGTAACTGTTCGTGGCATAAAAATTGCTGTCGTAGAATATAAATGGTAGAAACAGTAGTCACTGCTTATCATCACAAAGGCTCAACGCTAATCGCTGATTACAAGGAATCAAATACATAACTAGATTCAGGCAACCAAGATAACCTGATGAAGAGTTATTGTACTGACTGTCAGTTAGAAGTAGATGAATCATGGGCAAAAATTAGTAATAAATTATGAAACCAACAGATGACAATTTTTGTTGGTAATTGAGAATCAACAATGGAAAAATGGGTGCATTAGTTCTTACGTTCACTGTGAACTTTTTACAAAAGAAAAGATGTGCGTTTTTTTTCCTCGATCGCTAAACCCTGACGTGAAATTGATATGTCCAAGCTAATCTAAATCACAAACAGAGTCATCAGGAGCGGTCGGATTGTCCATGAATGCAGTCAAAAGATATCTGTGACAATTAAAATACAGCAGATAAAATTATTCTATATGATGACCTGTATGTTTCCTGATACACTCTCCCGTTCACGAAGTTAAGCATTCACTGACTTTGCAACATATTATTTTCTTCAAATTTTAATAAAATAGTACCTGTTGCAATTACTTCGTCCTCGAAGTTCAGGATTTCACATCTTTGGTCGATGAACTGATTGTTCGGAGTGGAAAACTGAGAAGATGCGATTTCACTGCCTACTTGACGATTATCTTGGGCTATGCTGAGAAGACGCTCCAGTTTATCATCCATATTGTCCAGCTTCATCAATTTTTGCTCCACATTTTGCAGTCGTTGCTCATATATTCCTTGGGCCTGTTTGAGCCGTTTGCATGGAATGACAGCACTCTTAACTTGGCTAGGAGCTATATTGGTCCCAATACTTCGGCTCCTGCCCTTTACATCTTTACCAAACACTGATATAAAGACGGCTTCATCACCACCACTCGTCGTTTCCTTTTCTTTTTCAATTTTGTCCTAAAAAGTAAATACATATATATTAATAATGAAAATTTAATTTAGAGGCGTTGTTATTTGTTTTAACTTACAAAGTAGGAAGATGTCGCATCTGACGTGCTGCCATCTTTTTTCTTATGCATTTTCTCCCATACTTGAAGACGTGATACTTCTGTTCCCGGACTACTTGAATCGACCTGCATATAATGACCTAAAATTATATTTGGAACTAACGGTATATGCAATGTGATGCACCAATTCAATGACACATACCATTTCTTGAGTAATCATAGCGTGACTCTTACGTCCCGAATGATGACCATATTCGAGCATTGATCTATTTTGTTTGCCTCGCTTCCTTTTTTCTTTCGCCTCGGGTTTTGATTCGTTTCTTATGAACTCATCCCAATCATCTTGAGCAATTTTCGGTGGACAATTTCTCATTCTTTCTTTGTCAGTGATGAAAAGGTCATAATGATTCTTGCGCAAATCATTCTTGTGTCTCCTAAAAGCCTCGGACATTTTTTTCATAATAAGGTCCTTTGATAAAGGATCGAGCTCATAATATTTCTGCATAACAAAAAATGCATGTAAACCATTTTTTATTTCTGTATTGAAAGCATTATAAATGAACGGAGCTCATTATTACCTCCAATTGATTCCACACGTCTTCCTTGTAATTTGGCGGAACTTTTTTCCAACTTGGATATGAGATTGGCACATGATTTCTTACTAGTTTACCAATCTTCGTAGTGACCTTTGAACCATTTTTTCCGACTGGAGAACCGTAGTTGTCTATATCAATTTTCTCCCGTTTTAAAGTGGATGATTGGGAAGTTGTATCATTTGACGGTGGTGTGGCATCTTGTGACATTATATCCTGCAAAGTCTCAAATCCTAAAATAATCCCAACAACATTATGACGTACAGTTCTTCCTCTTCCAGCCCATCCCTGTGATGCCCGATTTATGTTGGCCACCTTATTGCATGGAGTCCCCTCCATAACAAGATCAAACGCCTTATATGTCTTAATAAAATTTGCTCCAAGCGATCACAGTTAAGCTGTTGTACATCTGATATATGAACCAACATCCCCTTATTGATTTGTCTGATCCCACCAACTTCTCACCACATTACGTTTTGTCAGTCCGACTGACAATAATCGTAATGTGGTGAGAGAATGGTGGGATCAGACAAATCAGAAGGGGACGTTGTTTACTATATCAGCTGTACAGCAGCTTACCAGTAATCGCTTGGAGCAATTTTATTAAGTCATATAATGCGTTTGACCTTGTTATGGATGGAAGTCCATGCAATAATGTGGCTAACATCAATCGGGGATCATAGGGATGGACGGGAAGGGGAACATTCACTTTAATGCGGCAGTGATAAAGTCTTCCTGCATCACCAGAATTTTAAACTTAAGCGGATTCAAAACAATATCTAAAATACTGACTGAAATAAAGGATGCAAATACAAAAATATATTACCTTAGCACTGCTGAACTAAAGGGTGCAAATACAATATCTTGAACTGCCTGTCTACCTACAAACACAAAGAAAGAAAGAAAGAATAGTCAAGCTGATCATATGTATGTATGTGTACATGTGTGTATGTATGTGATCATATGTAAGTACCTACAACTACAAACACAAAATGAACTCTTGCAATATATCCATCCTTATGGATCCATCAGAATATTATAATGACACTAATAAAAAATATAATGCATCTATTACTATCATTCACGCTATATTTTACATTTTACACCATTTTAAATAAATATTTTGTTAAGGTACAATAACTGCTCTGAAATACAAAGTTAACATATGCATTTGATAAGATCTTCTAATTTTTCATTGTCTTCAAAAGCTGATTGATAAACGGTGGGAAACTCAGTGTCATCCACATTTATGGTCAACCGTTTTGGTGTATGCAAAACCACAAACCATCCATTATTTTTTAAATCTTTTGAATAGAACACTTGACTCGCTTCCGATGCAAGAATAAATGGCTCATCATTCACGCTATCTTTATTCTTCAATTTTCCCAAGTTAACTGTGATCAAGCTTGAAACAGAATCTATTTTACAACCATTGATCTTATCTTCGACCTTTACCCAATCACAATAAAAAACTGTTTGTTTGAAGTCAATGTAATCCAACTCAATTATCTGTTGAATTACTCCGTAATAAGTTGTTTCTGCTTCCTTAAAATTTTTATCCTTCCCACTCGCTCTAAATTGTGTAATTGCTCTCATGCATACACCACTATCCTGTGTTAGCTTTCGCTCTTCATAACTCTTCGGAGAAAATAAAAACCCATTCACTTGGTACTTCATATAACTACGGGCATCAAACTTCGGCCCGTTAACTAACCGCCAAAGAGTTGAGTCAAGATCGACGGTCTTCAACAACTACAACAAACACAATAAGTAAAAAAACATTGTCAAGGAGGTGTATGGTCAACTCGAAAATACGTTAAATATTTAATACATATACCTCCTCACGTAACCAAAAAGTGAAATTTTTAATAGCTTCCCCAGATGTACCCCCGCCTCGAGTTTGAGATTTGGTGCTTTGAACATAGGAGTTATACCTCCTACGAAAAACACACAATAAATACTATATATATGAATTGATTTACAATAATAAGAATTCAGAACAAATTCATGAATTTACTTCTTCCATTCATCCAATCCGTCGTATTTATCAAGGACCCATTTACGCACTTGTTGAAATTGCACTTGAGTTAACGTTATATCTTTACCATTATCTAGTGCTATTTCATCAGCAAACTCATCATCCTCGTCTAAAAACGCTTCACGGGTATGTTTATGAGTGCCAGCACCTCCTTTTGGCATATACTCCATGCAGTAAAGACTAGCTTCTTGTACAATATATCCTTCTGCAATACACCCTTCAATATATCTTTTGTTGCGCACATATCCTTTATATGTTTTCATCAACCTATGAAGATGAATAATTGTAAAATGTAGACATCAATAGCTATTTAAATCGAATAATTATGTACATAACTAAAATTAGTAATTTACCGTTCAAATGGGTACATCCACCTATATCTAACAGGACCAGAAATCAATGCTTCATCGGCTAAATGAACCATAAGGTGAATGCTGATATCAAAAAATGCAGGCGGAAAATGTTTTTCAATAACACACATTGCTTCTACCAAACTAGCCTTTGCTTTTAGAAGATGTTCCCTGTTGATCACCTTTGAGCACAAAATGTTATAAAAGAGACTAATGCGGTGAATAGCATTCCGTAGATCCTTATGTTGCGGAAAACAATGCTGAAGCAATACCGGAAGTAAATGTTGCATTATGACGTGGTAATCATGTGACTTCATATTTTTTAGTTCAGGAGGGTTGATGCTCACATTGTTATGGAAGTTCGAAGAGAATTTGCTCGGCACTTTCAAATTTTTCAAAACGGTGCAAAACCGTATCTTTTCTTCTTTGCTCAAAGTGAAAGTTGCATTTGGTATGGTTACTTTACTTGTTTCAGGATCTTCTATCACCCACAACTTTTGTTTTATACCCATGATTTTCAAATCCTTCCGTGCATTGATCCCATCTTTTGACATGTCTTTATGGTTCATAATTGTGTTGATCAAATGTTTCTTGACATTCATCTCCGTATGCATAACATCAATATTATGTCGGGTCAAATTTGTTTTCCAATATGGCAAATCAAAGAACTTCGACCTCCTATACCATGCAGGAACTTCTTCATCGATTGTCTTTTTCCGTTTTCGACCAATTTCCGGTATGTTTTTACCAACTTTCATTTTTATATTCGCTACCTTTTTTTCAACTTGATAACCAGTCAGTGGTTTTGGAGGACGCTTAAGTTCTTGCTCGTTGTTGAAATTTGTCTTATCGTAACGAAACTTGTGTCCGGACGGAAGAAATCTACGATGTCCCATGTAACAAATCTTCTTACTTTCAGGGAGATAAACAGATGTAGTTTCTTCTCCACAAAGAGGACATGCAAAGTAGCCGTGAGTTGTACATCCCGATAAAGTCCCAAGAGCAGGATGATCATGGATTGCCCACAACACTCTAGCTCTCATTGTGAACTCAGATTTCATAAATGAATCAAATATAACGACTCCTTCCCATAACTGCTTTAACTCGTCTATCAAAGGTTCTAAATAAACATCAATATCCTTCCCCGGTTGTTTTGGCCCAGAAATCAACAGTGTTAACATTGAGAACTCTCTTTTCATGCACAAAGACGGAGGAAGGTTATATGGTACTACAATTACTGGCCAACAGCTGTAAGGGTTAGTTAAAGAAGCATTCGGACAGAAACCATCTGTTGCTATTCCAAGCGTGATATTTCGTGGTTCAGCAGCAAACGAAGAATCAAAAGAATCTGTAGTTTTCGATTGAGAAGTATCACGCGGATGACGCATTACGGTTGTACCGGACTTGGCACGACCATGCCAGGTCATCGCTTCTGCTATCCATGGTACAGTATACACTCTTCTCAATCTAGAAATTAAAGGAAAATGTCTTAAGGTCTTTTGAGGTACTGTGGTAGCTTTTCTCTCTTCGTCGAATGATGTCTTGTATCTTGGTGCGTTGCAATTTGTACATGAAACTTTGTTCGCATTATCTTTCCAGTACAAGATGCAGTCATTAATGCATGCATCATAAGTTATGTAATTCATCCCAACTTGCTTAATGATCTTCTTCACGTCGGGGTACTTTGAAGGTAGCGTGTTACCTTCGGGGAGTAACTCCTTTATGAATTCGAGTACTGCAGTCACACCATTGTTTGAAAAGCCGTATTGGGTCTTCAAGCTATTCAGTTTCACAATGGCATACAACTTTGTAATCTCTTTTGGACAAGAAGGATACAATGGCTCTGTTGCAGTTGCACTATCAAAAAATGATTTATTTGTAAACTGCTCACCAATATTAGCATTATCATGAAACTGACTTGTAGGTTGAAAATGATGGAATCTATCTGCATCATTGATCAAATCCTCCATCCTAATATGTTCGGACTCATCAGTATTTGTGGCATGACTAACCGGTTGTTGTTTTGGCTTCTCCATTATTCTTTCTCCGTGAAAACACCACACGGTATATGATTGAACAATACCATATCTAAGCAAATGAAAATGAATGTCATTTAATTTGAATGTATCTTCATTTTTACACCGCGTGCAAGGGCACGAATACTTTTCCTTATTGCCACCGTTTTCAACAACAAATTTAACGAAATTTCTCACACCTTCCACATATTCTGTATTTCTTCGATTAGATTGATTCATCCATTGTTTGTCTATACTAAAAGACATACTGAAAGAAAATAACAAGAGCTAATAATAAATCATGGGTAACAATATCTTATGGCTTTCCACCAAGTTCAACTCTGATATTAACTAAACAGATGAATATTCTTTTGATTTCACTTGAAATTTAACATTAGCATCAAACTGTTTCCAAAAAATTTGCCATTACAACAGCGCCATTTTGTAGCACCAGAGTAATGTCTATGCATTACCCCTCTCCTGATACTTGGTTTGCGCCATTAACAACAATTTTATCCACTTACTAAATATGGTCTCATATTTAGTAAAACAAAATTCATTGCATCAACTTATACCCTAGCAGTCACTATAAGCAACTATGTCTAACTAGCATGCAGTACAGTACAGTACATTACAATTTGTAAAACAAATCAATGTGGTGCTATTAATTTGACTAGTTGAAGTTTATTATATGTGAAGCTTGAATTTTTGTGTTGTGCGCAAGCAAGGTTAAACATAATTTAAGCACAGTATAAATCATGAGAAATCATTACATATGGTGAACCTATTACATGTATGGCTATTATTCTAAGTTGTCTATGATATGAGAAACCATTATATGAGTCGAGATAGAGGTAGGAAAAAAGCGGCTAGCTTTATTGGTTCCGTGTTCACCCTATTTTTCTAATTTTCGACCTATATATGGTAGACCCTTTTTTTTAACGGTATAACATCTGCAGTTGATATATTTTGAGTTCACTTCAATTCTGAGGAGTGACATATGAAGACATGGTAAGTAGAAATGACCTTCACGACCATTTTGGTTGTGCAGTTGATGGTCTGGTTTACACATGGTTCAGTGGAAATAGTAAAAAAGGCAGAAGGGGATCTTTTCAAGTTGCAGAAAAAATGAACTAAATGTTTGCGGGTAGACATACACACACTGTAGGAAAAATAGTTCATCAATGTAAGTATCAGTTCCTAAATAATTATTAGTTTTTTAGCTTCAGCTTTCAAATTTCAATTCCTAAACGATTATTTACAGAAAACTACTTGTTTATAACTAAATACTAATAAGTTATTAGCTTCAGGCGTTTTCAAGGTTAATGAAATCTAAAGCAGTAAAAGGGCGACTCAATTTTAGAAAATTAGACAACTCAAAACAAGAAATTCGCATACTTAATTAGCAGTGGCAGTATAGAGACTGTAGCAGGACTTCAAATCAGCAGTAGAAAATATCGCGTAGGAGGCAAGCTTGAGCCGACGATGGCTGATGGAATAGCCGAGTATGCAGCGATGATTATTTAGAAAGCGTTGATTTTTGAAACCCTAGTTTTTTTGGGTTCGAGCAGATCGCCAGATTGCTATTGAGCTGTAACTGTGAAGTAAAACAGATAAGGGCGACTCAATTTTAGAAAATTAGACAACTCAAAATAAGAAATTCGCATACTTAATTAGCAGTGGCAGTATAGAGACTGTAGCAGGACTTCAAATCAGCAGTAGAAAATATCGCGTAGGAGGCAAGCTTGAGCCGACGATGGCTGATGGAATAGCCGAGTATGCAGCGATGATTATTTAGAAAGCGTTGATTTTTGAAACCCTAGTTTTTTTGGGTTCAAGCAGATCGCCAACATGGAGATTGCTATTGAGCTGTAACTGTGAAGTAAAACAGATTTTGGGTGTTGCCCGGCTTAGTTGGTTGCCCCATCCCAGGGGCTTGGTGGGCTTGCCACTGGGCCGGCTAAAAGATTGGGACGGTTAATAACCGTTGCTAATTAGCCACGGTTGAAAACCGTTGCTAATTGGAACGAAGCGCGCCAAAAATTATGGCGCGAAAGGATGAAATTCACCGCCATCATTTGTCTCCAAAGAAGCTACGGTTAATAACCGTTCCCAATTAGCAACAAGAAAAACCCGTTGCTAACTGAACCAAGACGGTTATTAACCGTTGCTAAATGGCAACGGTTATTAACCGTTGCCAAATGTGCGGATGGTTAGTTGCAAATCTCAGTATTTGGTGTAGTGCGTAGCAGCAACTGAAGTCAGTAATCCCAATGACCATGCAATTCTGATGGCTGTAATGAGAGGTGTGGATCCAGACTCTGAGTTTGGAGACTGGCTGGCAGGAAAACCTCCAGCTACGCTAGAGCGTTTCTACTCTAAGGCACACCAGTTCATAAGAAGAGAGGAAGCTAGGTGGGTACGACGAGATAAGGCGCCAGGGCCTGTCCAAGAGTCAATAAAGAGCAACATCGCTGTGAAGCAATCTGGAGACAGCTCGGGAAAGGTCCAAGTCAATGTCCAGAACAAGCCTGGGCAACCCAAGGAGTCCGGAGGAAGGAGTCAAGGGAAAAGAAAAGAAGCAGGAAAGTGGAAGTCGAGAATTCCAAGCTACAGCGAGTACACTCCGCTAAACGCCCCACTTGAAAACATTTACCTATCCACCTGCAATACTTTTCAGTACAGAAAACCACATCCAAAAGAATCAACCGAAGAACAGAAGCGGACCGGGAAATATTGTCGCTTCCATGAGACTTATGGACACAATACGGAAGAATGTAGACACTTGCACGACGCTATCGAGAAGTTGATTAGGCAGAAGAAATTGCAAGAATTTGTGAAGGATCCACAAGAAGGAGGACAGGGAACGTCCAACCCAGGTCGTGCACCAGCTCCACGTCATCCCGAGGAGCCTGCCCGGACCGTTGGTAGACTGGTCATAAATACAATTATCGGCAGGCCTCACCCCACGGATAAGAATTGGCAGGAGATGGAGTGATATGCAAGTTCCTTGAAGCATGCAGATTTTGAGTGTTGTTCGAACGTGGAGGACGGAGCCCCTGCTAAGCAGCAACGCGTAATGACAGACGATATTGTGTTCAGAAGCAGAGACACTGATCAGGTAGAGGCTCCGACCATCGACCCCATGGTCATATCTGCAACGATCGGACCAGCATATGTAAAAAGAATTCTGATTAATTCTGGAAGTTCAGTCAACATCATCTTCAAGAAGGCCTACGATCAAATGAAGCTAGAAACAAAAGACTTGAAACCATCCAAAGCTCGTATTCACGGCTTTAACGGCGCTGCAACTGATGCAGTGGGATATGTCGAGTTACCAGTTGAACTAAGACAAGGCGAGCGTCAGAGAGTGCGAATTCTACCCTTTGTAGTTTTGGATGTGGACTCTCCGTATAACGTTTTCTTGGGTCGGCCGGCCCTGGCAGAGTTTAGGGCAGCATTAGCCCCGTGGTGTTTAACTTTGAAGTTCCCGACTGACAAAGGAGTAGGCATTGTTCACGGCGACCAAGCAGCTGGTCGTTCCTGTTATGTGGCCGAGCTCCGAGAGGCCCACCGGAGGGAGAAGGGAAAGGTTGCGGACAATCCCGTCCACATCCTCAATGCGGATAATTGACAAGTAGTGCCCGAGCCCTGGCTCGGGCATAGTTCTCGGATCTACGGAGATATAGATCCGAGAGACGACGATGAGAAACCCAAGGAAGAGAAGGCGGCACCGGCTGAATTAACAATTGACATTTCAGTTAGCCGTGACGACCCTTCGCGAATACTGAAGATCGGATCACAGCTAGGCCCCGCAATGACTGAAGACCTTAGCGACTTCCTCCGGGCGAACCTTGATGTTTTCGCCTGGACGCATTCTGATATGTGTGGGATTTCTCCCGCCATCACGAGTCATATGTTGAACATAGACCCGAAATACGTCCCAGTCAAGCAAAAAAGGAGAGGAATGGATCCGGAGAGATCCGCCGCTCTTGGAGAGGAGGTGGACAAACTCAAAGCGAATGGGTTCGTCCGCGACGCCCTCTACCCTGAATGGGTATCCAACCCCGTGCTAGTAAAGAAGGCGAATGGGAAATGGAGGACTTGCGTAGATTATTCCGACTTGAACAAAGCATGCCCTAAGGACAGTTTCCCGTTGCCTAGGATCGATCAGTTGGTCGATTCCACCGCAGGACACGAGTTACTGTCATTCATGGATGCGTACTTTCGTTACAAATGTCGGACTGTATTGCTATGTAGTGATGCCCTTTGGATTGAAGAATGCTGGAGCAACTTACCAACGTCTGGTGAATCGAATGTTCAAGGACCAGCTGGGTAAAACCATGGAAGTCTATGTGGATGACATGCTCGTGAAGTCACGACGGTCAAACGACCACATTCAAGACTTGGCTGAAATGTTCGACATACTCAGGTTTTATGGCATGAAGATCAACCCGTTGAAGTGTTCTTTCGGCGTTGCATCAGGGAAGTTTTTGGGATTCATCGTCAACGCTAGGGGAATCGAGGCCAACCCAGAAAAGATCCAAGCTATTCGAGATGTACAAGCGCCCAAGACTATAAAGCAGGTACAGAGCTTGAACGGAAAAGTAGCTGCGCTGAGTCGATTTATATCCAAGGCAACTGACAAGTGCATCCCGTTCTTTGACATAATAAAGAAAGGAAAGAGAAATTTTGAATGGACGTCTAGCTGTGAGGAAGCATTCCGGAATCTGGTGAGGCATCTGGAGAGCCCACCAATGCTATCAAAACCAGTTGACCATGAGATGTTGTACGTATACTTGGCTGTATCCCCACATGCGATAAGTGCGGCTTTGGTACGAGAGGAGGATCGAGTCCAAAAGCCGGTGTATTATGTTAGCAAACGTTTAACAGGGGCCGCGAGGAATTACCCTAAAATAGAGAAATTGGCTTATTGCTTGGTGATTGCATCACGAAAGCTTCGCCCATACTTTCAAGCACATTCAATCGGTGTTTATTCCGATCAACCCCTGAGGCAGGTACTCCAACGGCCGAAAACTTCTGGAAGATTGCTAAGATGGAACATCGAGTTGAGCCAATTCGATATCGCGTACTTACCACGGAGAGCCATCCGAGGGCAAGCGTTAGCAGACTCCATCGCTGAATTTACCACACCCATCAAACCGGACGATCACGACATCATTCCCCCCGTTCGATGGAAATTATACACTGACGGTGCATCAAACGACCGTTGCTCCGGCGCGGGCGTAACTCTTGTAACTTCGGAAAACCGATCGATCTGTTATGCCCTGAAGCTCGATTTTCCGGCTACAAATAACGAAGCCGAATATGAAGCACTGATCGCTGGCTTGAAGCTCATCAGGGAACTCGGGATCGAATCAGTCGAAATCTTTTGTGACTCGCAGTTGGTGGTTTACCAAGTACGGGGAGACTACCAAGCAAAGGGACGAAAGCTTGCTCCGTACCTCATTCAGGTCCAAGAACTACTATCAAATCTTGAGCGTTATGACATCTCACATATCCCGCACGAATAGAACAAAGAAGCCGACTTATTGGCTAAGTTCGCGAGTACCGACGATGCGCAACAAATGGGATTGTATCCCGTCGAAGTCTTGCGTGCCCCGAGCATAGACGAAATGAAGGTCGATCGCGTGTTGGGAACAGAAATCGAGAAGGAATCGTGGATAACCCCATTCAAACTGTACCTGACGACCGGGGCTTTACCAGGAAAAAGAAGCGAAAGACGGCAGGTCCTTCGAAAGGCCGCGCGATACATAATGCAGGATGGATCAATGTATCGAAAAGGATTCTCAGTCCCGTTATTACGATGCATCGCTCATGATGAAACAAAGTGAGTCTTGAGAGAGGTTCACGAAGGGGAATGTGGCAACCATACTGGGGGGCAAACGCTAGCAAAGAAGATCCTCCGCTATGGATATTACTGGCCCACCGTAAACCGGGATGCCGCGGACTACGCAAGAAAATGCGACAAGTGTCAAAGATATGCGAAAATCCCGAGGGCTCCATCAACGGAACTCACACAAATGATCAGTCCCTGGCCATTTGCGATCTGGGTAATCGACATAATCGGCTCTTTGCCTCTATCCAAAGGTGGTGCGAAATACGCAATAGTTGCAGTCGACTATTTCACGAAATGGGCTGAGGCAGAACCTTTGGCCACTATCACCTCTAAGAAGGTCATTAACTTCATTGTACGAAACATTCTATGCCGCTTTGGCCTTCCACGCACCATCATTACAGACAACGGAACGCAATTTGAAAGTAGAGAGTTCAAAGAGTTCTGTTTAAAGTACGGCATCGAGAAAAAGTTCGCTGCCGTTGCACACCCAAAAGCTAACGGACAAGTCGAGGCCGTTAACAAAATAATCAAGTCCATACTGAAGAAGCGTCTGGAGAAGGTTGGAGGCAAGTGGGTAGATGAACTCCCGACAGCATTATGGGCGTATAGAACTACCCACAAGTCCGCAACCGGCCACACTCCGTTCGCCTTGGCATACGGCTCTGAAGCCGTTATACCCGTGGAACTTGAAGTTCCATCGCACCGAGTGACATACTATGATCCCTAGACGAACCAAAACCTCTTGCTGGAATCACTGGACTGCATCGACGAAAAGCGTGAAGAAGCTGAATTAAGGGCGGCGGCGCACAGACATCGAGTCAAGCGTTACTACGACGGCAGAGTCCGCCCAAGAATCTTTGATGTGGGTGATCTCATTCTGAAACGAGTCTTCCCGGTACCATCACGCATGAATCCCAGCTGGGAAGGTCCATACGCCATTGAACGGAAGCTTGGAGAAGGAACATTCAAGCTAGCGACGGTTGATGGCGCGACACTCCCCCGAGCATGGAACAGTGAACATTTGCGGCACTATTACATTTAGCATGTTTTCCTTTCTTGTTGTAGGCACTGTTATTTCCTGCATGTTTCCATTCAATAATGACTTAGTTTCTTTTTAAAGTTGTAATCAAGCAATTTAGTTGATTTTCATTAATAAAGGCTTGAAGCCATATTTTCTATGAAGTTTCTATATCTCTTAATTGGATGATAAATTACATTATCCTGCACGACATACAGACTCGTACGAACGATTCCAAATCTCCGAAGCCCCAGAGCGCGGATCGGAGTACTCTAAGTCCCCAGAGCACGGACTAGAGTATAAACGATTCCAAATCTCCGAATCCCCAGAGCGCGGATCGGAGTACTCTAAGTCCCCAGAGCGCGGACTAGAGTATAAACGATTCCAAATCTCCGAATCCCCAGAGCGCGGATCGGAGTACTCTAAGTCCCCAGAGCGCGGACTAGAGTATAAACGATTTCAAATCTTCGAATCCCCAGAGCGCGGATCGGAGTACTCTAAGTCCCCGGAGCGCGGACTAGAGTATAAACGATTTCAAATCTCCGAATCCCCGGAGTGCGAAGCGGAGTACTCTAATTCCCCGGAGCGCGGACTAGAGTATAAACTGTTTCAAGCCTCCAAGTCCCCGGAGCACAGAGTCAGCAAAAAGTCCAAGTACTCGAAAGATGTGGGACGAGAGGTACGCCATGTCCAAAAATGTTTGAACAGCACAAGAATGGACCGGGAGATAATGCAACTCATAAGAACTTGAGTTATGGCTACAATTAGTCAGCAAACTAAGGAAAGACAAGAGAATCACCCAAGCGAAAAAGAAGCTAAAAACTTTATTCAATAAGTCCAAAATGGGGATACATGATCACTCCTACAAAATTCAGACCTCTCTATACAAACTACAAGTTGTGGAAGATAAAAGCAATTACAAGACTTAAGCAAAAAACTCGTTGAACGAGTGTATCGATTATTTTTTCGACTTCTTCTTCTTGTCTTCCTTCGTTGTTTCCAACGACTCCTCTCCCTCACGCTTTTTCTTGGACTTTTTGCTTGCTAGAGAAACGAAGTCGGGAGTAGGAGACGGAACATCTAGTGGTTTGGACCTGCCCGGGAGAATGATTTTCAAAGGTTTGTTCCGCGGGTCAGTGAGTTCCAGTATTTCAGACTCAACTTTGACTTTGACTTTTTTCTTCTCCTCGTCGGCGAGACGGTCCTTCATGCTCATCTCTGAAGTATGCTCAAAGGCGCCAGTGATTTCAATTTCATCGCTTCCTTCGGCAGGAGACGAAGTATCAAGTTTGTCATCATCTAGCGCCCCGATCACTTGAGCGTCTGGACCGGGAGTTACTCCTGCGTGAGCAACGTCGCTTGTTTTCTCTGCTTCCTCCTTGGCGTCATCGCTCCTCGGAGTTGGCTCGGCGTCAGAGCAACCTGCACGAAAACATAAGGAATGAGCATTAGAACGAATAGCCACTGCTGAAAAATGACGGGATCTCTTCAACTTCTAGAGAAAGAAGAATTTCCTACCAGGGTCCGGTTGGCTATCGGTGGCGCGAGGGGTTTCACCCTCCAGGATAGGTGACAGCACATGAACACCAAGCCCGGGATCTTCGGGATCATAACTAGCATGCTGCTCGAATGGATCAAGTGTTGGCCGACCGGCCGATTGAGCAGCGTAAGGAGCGGCAATGTGAGGAGTAGTAGTATCGGCCCCAGACGGGCCAGCTTCGTCATTCTTCTCTTTCGAAGGGGAAGAGCCTTTGCTATAAAGTGCCAATGCTGCGGATAAGTCCGATGGCTCATTCCCCCTTAGGAACTCCTTCACCAAGACATCCTCATCGACCTCGTTGGAGCCCGACTCGACCTTCCTGATCCTTATCAGAGTTTCCCACGCCTCAGCCAGGGATTCGAGGTAGCCGTCACCCAGAAATGTTAAGTCGCGGTGCATAAGGACGCGGGCTCCATACTCGGCGATCAATGGGTCAAACATACTTTTGACCTCTTCCCTGCCGGCTTCTGCGGCCGCCTCGAGGCGAGAATCAAGCTCTTCCACAGCCATTCTTTTGCCCTCCTCACGGGCCTCGTCCTTCATTTTCTCGACCCCGGCGAGTTCGTTATCGAGCTTTGTCTTCAGGAGTCGGGTAGCAACAATCTCATCACAGTATCGCTGTGATTCTTCTTGAGCAGCTACTTTGTCTTCCTTCTCCTTGGAAAGTAATTCCTTCAGCTCTTTGACTTAAGTAGCGAGTGCGTCCCTTTCCTTTTGGACAGAGTCTTTTTCTAGGGCGAGGGCACCGCTGCGCTGGACTGCTTCGTCAAGCTCTTTTTTGTGAGCCGCCTCTAAACGAGTAACTGCCTCGGCAGTATTTTTTGCCCTTTGTTCAGCGGCTTCTAGCTTTGACTTATACGAAGCAAGCTCTTCGTCTTGGAGTTTGATGATTTTCTTATCGCTGTCAGCCTCCAGATGGTCAATCTCGTGTTGACGCTCAACAGATACTTCCGAGACCTTCTCCACCAAGTGCACAAACGCGTCATGTTGAACATAGACGTCGTTATTGCAGGCAATGGCACTCTGCTTCACATGCTCGGGAATATGATGAATGGCCGGGAGGAACTTCAGACCATCGAAGCAAATTTTTGGAAACTTGGCCTTAAGATTGACCATCTTTTCCGCAACAGTTGGGTCCACCGCAGGAGTAGGAGGAGGAGGCTTTGAAAACTCCGTTCTTTTACGTTGCTCTCGAACTTGCCTTGTACTCGATGAACTGGAATGTTGTTCTCGAGGAGCATCAGACTGGTAACCCTTCTGTAAGGATTTCTCTCTATCCGGCTCAGTTGGAGGAGGAAGATCACGGGACTGGGAAGATTGAGAATGTGCTTTCTTGCGGTGAGACGACTCTCGGGGACGATTATCCATATCTTCATACTCGCCTCGGTCCCTGCGTCTGCTTGAACCGGACTCCCGTCCAGAGTGATGGAATATAGAAGACCCCTGAAGGCGATCAAGTCCGTGAGAGCGGCCCATATCACCTGCAAAGAATGGAGATAACAACGAGTTAAGGAGAATTCACGAGTTAAAAAGACTTGAAGTATTATGGAATGCGCATGTGCGTGTGTGTCCTAGTGTTCCCCCCGACGGACCCATTCGTTTATCCTTGCTAATCGGAGTGTTGTCTCCTTGAGCCGAGAGTTGAACTCCTACATTGCCTCTAGCGGGCGAAGAGAATTTGAGAGCTTCAGGATCATCGAACCCGTAATTAAGTAAATCATCGGGGATGGACAGGTTTGACAGACCCCTCAGAGAACTTTCCAGATGCTGTGAGGAAGCCTCTTTCTCAGGCGGAATAAGTGTGACTTTTGAAGTGCCACCAACTTTCTCCTTCTGAACTTTATGTTTTAACTTCTTCTTTCCCTTCGAAGGGGAGGACGACGTCTCAATGTCGTGAACTTCGACTGCCGGATTCTGAGCGGGAACCGCATTCTCACCCTGAGTTTCAGGGGCATCATCCTCTTTGCGCTCGCCTTCTTCGTGCGTGTCGGGAGCGCGGCGCGACGACGATCCGGCAAGTTTTTTCCCTTTACCGGACGGAGGTTTGGGAATGGTAACACCTTCTGGAAGGCTGATCCGACGACTAGGAGCCAGCAAGCCGAACCCCGACATTGATTCATTTGAAATGATAACTCGGATGTCTCGATCCTCGGCAGGAAGAGCTCTAATGGCATCGACAGCCTCAGAATATCCTCGGCCTTCCGGGCGCGGGTTGATACCTGAAAAGATGAAATGAAGAGTTAGGAAAAGCATGACTCCGATCAAATACGAATAGTGACTCGGCAGAGAGAATTACTGCCTTCAACCCATCTCCTAGCGAAACCAGAAGGGCAGCGCACATAGAACCATTCCTGTTTGTACAGGGCGAATTTGCTACAGGCCCCTGTCAAGATCTGGCATTTGTGGTATGGCTCGAGGAACATAAAAGAAGGACTGTCTTTCCGTCTCTTGAACATGTAAATATATCTGATATCACCGGCGGTTGGAGGTCTGGAGAAGACAGCCATGAAAAGTAGGTACGTCCCATATAGAAATGCATGGCCGTTCGGGTGCAGCTGCGACGGAGCTATGTCTATGTACTGCAGTACATCCCGGAGAAATAAGTTGAATGGAGGCACGCTGCCCATCCAACACATGAACTTGTTGCAGGTAGTGTACCCGACTGGGGGCAGATGAGGGCGATCGTGTCTTGAAGGAACTAACA
Organism: Allium fistulosum; assembly: GCA_030737815.1. NCBI lineage: Eukaryota > Viridiplantae > Streptophyta > Magnoliopsida > Asparagales > Amaryllidaceae > Allium > Allium fistulosum. The sequence continues at coordinate 410,580,896 of CM060907.1, read as the reverse complement.
CGTCGGCAAAAGGAATCCCATGAATGGAGCATATCCGTCGCAGAGCAGCTTCGTTAATCTTCGAGGCTTGTGAATCGATCGGGTTGTCTAGTAAGATTGTCGCCTCCAGAGCATCAGGCGCCAAGTTATGAGCAGGAGAAGTCGACGGATTAGAAGTATCAACGGCTCCTTGCCTTGATGACGGCCCTGGCCTGTCGGATATAGTGGCGGAGCTAGATTTTCTCGACATCCCAAATAAATAACGAACCAGGCTAAGTGCTTGAGAGAACTATACTTAAAAAACGTTGAACGTTAGAATTAGCAACACGAGTTTTCCCACCACGTGGTGTGTGAACTAGTGCAAGCAATTGTGTACAAGCGATAAGAATCTAAAGATTTCGAAGATATAAAAATGAGCTTCGAATCGTTGCCTTCGAAGACCGTCATCGCTGACCGTCTCAAAGAGCCCGCCTGGTGGTGATTACAGTTCCAGATTCAGAAAACATATGATTTATAAAGTAACCGGCCTAAGTGTAGTTTGACATTTGTAGTGTTCGGCAGTTATATTGTTCGGCACATATATTGTTCAGCCTAGGCGGTTATATCGTTCGGCATATATGGTGTTCGGCAGTTGTATTGGTCGACATATGTGGTGATTTGGCATTTATAATTAGGCATTTATGTTGTTCGGCATGTGTGACTGTTCGGAAAAGCATCGCCCGGCCAAAATCTCGTTCGGCCGAGAACATACCCGACATCCTATTTGGCTTAAACACACCGTCCTCCACAGTGCTAGAAATTCCCTTTTCTTTTTTCTTTCCTTCCTCCATCCACACCGAACCATCCTGTTCGGCATTCTAACCAACTCCAACCTTCCTCCGCATCGTATGGTCCTAAAAATCCACACATCACCTGTGTCTCGTGTCGAAACCCCTTTAAGGATTTAGTAGAGGGATTGTTACCTATGTAATAGATCACGACTTGAAGAAGTTTGGGGTTGAGGACCGCGATTTTGATCAGCGCCGAGGGTGTTAGGAAGAGTTGTTAAGTCTTTGTAGGCCGGTAACAAGTGAGTTTCTCGAAAACAAGATAGGAGAAGTGAGCGTGAAAAGAGAAGGAAGAAGAAGGCCTCGACTTTTATAGACAGAAAGGGAAGTCGAAAAGGCCATATCCGGTGGAATCGGTCAAGGTCATGTCGTTCGGCATCGGCACATAATGGTTCGACACTGAAGTATCGTTCGGCAAGAAAGCATCGTTCGGTTACGAATGTACCGTTCGGCATTTGGAACACGCTCGGCACACACCTGAGTCGCTGGAATTCACAAAGGCGGCATCTCCGCTCGAGGTTAGCCAAGGGTTTTAGACGAGACGAAAAGGTTACATGATTCAAAGCGTACCACGTTCGGTCACGCGATACACTTTGGGGGGCAAGTGTTTCCTGGAGATTTGACCAGGCAACTGAGTGCTCGGCATTGGCCACTACTCGGCCTGAAGGACTGCTCGACATCCAGGAGTACTCGGCGTAGTACTCGGCATCAGCTGGAACTCGGCATGAAGGACTGCTTGGCATCCAGGAGTACTCGGCGTAGTACTCGGCACCAGCTGGAGCTCGGCGTAAAGGACTGCTCGGCATCCAGGAGTACTCGACGTAGTACTCGGCATCAGTTGGAACTCGGCATGAAGGACTACTCGGCATCCAGGAGTACTCGGCGTAGTACTCGGCACCAGCTGGAGCTCGGCGTACAGGGCTGCTCGGCATCAAGCAGCACTCGGCGTCAACTAGTGCTTGGCGACAGGAGTACTCGGCATCCAGAAAACGTTCGGTGTAGATAACTTTCAACATGACACTAGCATTCGGCCAGAATGCATCATTCGGTCTGAAAGCATTATTCGGTCAAGAGCATCAGACAAGGGCACGTTCGGCTTCGACTAACAACCATCCTGCACTTCCCACACTTCAAGCATACCGTTCGGCATAGAAAGGTTCGTTCGGCATTAGGGTGTTTGGCATACATGGTTCGGCATACAGCAACCAATGTACTGGGGCTGGAGTGTTCGGCCATCCAGCCCATTTGGGAAGTCCAGCCCATATTTGCCTATAAATAGAGGGGTAGGGTCACAGTAAAAGGGATCCTTTTTTGGAGAGAAAACACCGGGGAGACTCTGCCATTTTCAAGACTCATCTTCTCTACTCAACAACTTCACTCAAGCATTTGATTCACGAATTGTATTTGTAATCAACCATAAAGGAAATCAATAAAGTTGAACGAAGTGGACATAGGCAATTACGCTGAACCACTATAAATTTGGTGTTCTTACTTTCTGCATTTAAATTAGCATTGTCTTCTCTGTTTAATTTAATTTCATCACTTATATCTCTACACAATCTTTCTGAACGAGGTTAGTGACCAATTTTGGTGCTAACACTTTGGTGCTTTCACTGAGAATTGAATTCTCAGACCTCAAGGATCTGCTTTGAAGCTACTGGATTGAACAAATCCCCCAAAGAAGATCCGACTCACTGATAGGACATCCGTTGATTCTACTCAGAGTTCATACCAATAACTCTACAATGGCAAGACCACGTACCAGGTCAGCTTCTCACAATGCGGATGCCCACGAGACTGCTAGCGTGCAACAAGCAGGGCCTAGCAATCAACCAGCAATTCCAAATACAGGAGTTGCCACTCAGGACCAAACTCCAGTTATCACCAGAATAGAGTTCAACGACTTGATGAGAGAGCTCAGGGAAAGTAGGAGACAACTAGGAGAGCAGATGCAAGCCAATGCCAACCTGATGGCACAACTTACTCAACAGCAGCAACAGAATGCTGGGGGCAATCTCGCTGCTTACTCCTCATCTGACAGCTCTACTTCCTCTGATGAACCTCCCAGGCGCAGACGCCGTAAGACTGATGCTGCGCGAACAGATGCTGCTGTTAGAACAGCTGGAGACCGCGACCAAGCAAGAGCTGGAAGCTTCAGGACCGGGATACAGATGGAAGATAGAGGCCCAGATCATCAAAATGCTAACGATGTCGAACCTCAAGACGCACGATTGGCAGACCGCCAGGAGAGGAGGCATCAGCATGGACAGGCGCGTAGAACAGACTCCAACCTTCCGCCTTCCATACAGACACCAGATCTGACAACCATGATCAGGCAGTTGATGAAGGAAAATCAGGGGTTATCGAATGATGATTGGGGAGTGTCAAGAAGTCATACTCCGTTCACGGATGTTGTGTTGCAGGCGGCGTACCCCAGGAAGTTTAGTATGCCTACTATTCCCTCATATGAAGGAAAGACTGACCCTAGACAACATGTCATGAGGTACGAATGGATGATGGATTCAGCCAGAGCGAATGATGCCACCAAGTGTAGGTGCTTTCCGATTACTTTATCTGGGATCGCTACTATGTGGTTCACCCGACTTCCTCCGCGATCTGTATCAAATTTCGAGGAGTTGGCAAAGAAGTTTATTGAGCAGTTCAGGATACACACTACGCGTCCAAAGGACGTGATGTCTCTGTCAAGTGTAATCCAAAATCCTGGGGAATCGTTGAAGGAATATTTGCAAAGATTCCACGTAGCAGCAACTGAAGTCAGTAATCCCATTGACCATGCAATTCTGATGGCTGTAATGAGAGGTGTGGATCCAGACTCTGAGTTTGGAGACTGGCTGGCAGGAAAACCTCCAGCTACGCTAGAGCGTTTCTACTCTAAGACACACCAGTTCATAAGAAGAGAGGAAGCTAGGTGGGTACGACGAGATAAGGCGCCAGGGCCTGTCCAAGAGTCAATAAAGAGCAACATCGCTGTGAAGCAATCTGGAGACAGCTCGAGAAAGGTCCAAGTCAATGTCCAGAACAAGCCTGGGCAACCCAAGGAGTCCGGAGGAAGGAGTCAAGGGAAAAGAAAAGAAGCAGGAAAGTGGAAGTCGAGAATTCCAAGCTACAGCGAGTACACTCCGCTAAACGCCCCACTTGAAAACATTTACCTATCCACCTGCAATACTTTTCAGTATAGAAAACCACGTCCAAAAGAATCAACCGAAGAACAGAAGCGGACCGGGAAATATTGTCGCTTCCATGAGACTTATGGACACAATACGGAAGAATGTAGACACTTGCACGACGCTATCGAGAAGTTGATCAGGCAGAAGAAATTGCAAGAATTTGTGAAGGATCCACAAGAAGGAGGACAGGGAACGTCCAACCCAGGTCGTGCACCAGCTCCACATCATCCCGAGGAGCCTGCCCGGACCGTTGGTAGACTGGTCATAAATACAATTATCGGCGGGCCTCACCCCACGGATAAGAATTGGCAGGAGATGGAGCGATATGCAAGTTCCTTGAAGCATGCAGATTTTGAGTGTTGTTCGAACATGGAGGACGGAGCCCCTGCTAAGCAGCAACGCGTAATGACAGACGATATTGTGTTCAGAAGCAGAGACGCTGATCTGGTAGAGGCTCCGACCATCGACCCCATGGTCATATCTACAACGATTGGACCAACATATGTAAAAAGAATTCTGATCTATTCTGGAAGTTCAGTCAACATCATCTTCAAGAAGGCCTACGATCAAATGAAGCTAGAAACAAAAGACTTGAAACCATCCAAAGCTCGTATTCATGGCTTTAACGGCGCTGCAACTGATGCAGTGGGATATGTCGAGTTACCAGTTGAACTGGGACAAGGTGAGCGTCGGAGAGTGCGAATTCTACCCTTTGTAGTTTTGGATGTGGACTCTCCGTATAACGTTTTCTTGGGTCGGCCGGCCCTGGCAGAGTTTAGGGCAGCGTTAGCCCCGTGGTGTTTAACTTTGAAGTTCCCGACTGACTAAGGTTTGCGGGACCGCCAATAGGATTAGTAACACACAAAGGTTCGGTTGCAAACTTAGGTGAAAGGATATGCTTAAACTTATCACAAAGGTCCATGGAAATGAAACTATGTGAAGCTCCAGTGCCAAATAAAACACGAACAGGAAGATTAAACAAGGTAAAGGTGCTTTGGAGAGTACCTTGGGTATCACTAGGAGCTAGTGGAGTAGGCAGAGTACAAGTGGAAGAAGTCTTGGCAAAGACTCCAGATATCTTGCCCTTTTGATACAAGGGACAATCCTGCTTGTAGTGGCCAGGCTGCAAACAGACATGGCAGAGGTCTCGCCTAGTCACCTGAACTGGAGGAACAACAGCTCCGGCGAAAGTGGGACAACTATTGGCATAGTGACCCTTCTGATCGCACTTGAAGCAAGTGATGGAAGAAAGATCAATAGGCTGCCTCCGGGAAGAAGAAGATCCTAAACCTGGATTTTTAAGCTAATTCTGCTTCTGTCGATGGAAATTAGATTTCCTCTTCTTAGAGTTGCCAGAAGAAGGCTGAGATGAAGGTGCATGAGCAACAAATGATTCGTTAGAAGTTGGGTTCTCATATCTAATAGCCATATCCATCAATCTAGTAAAAAGGCTATGCACATGAGAAATCAGACGATCATAAAACTCTGAGCAGGCTCCAGCTATAAACTTCTCATTCTTCTTAAGGGGGGTATCAATCAAGCTAGGACCAAACTCGGAAAGTTCGTTGAACTTCTGCTCATACTCAGAATATGACATATCCCCTTGCTTAAGATCCATAAACTCCCTGTATAGCTGAGACTTCCCAGCTTCTGGCATCCACTTCGCCACAAAAGCCTCCCTAAAACACGATATCCAAACTTAAGAAAGATTCCAAAGGGATAACCTAAATCAAATTCAAAAGGACTAACTCAAGACAATACCGAAACTGTTCCCAAGAAATATATGCCTCAATAGTGTTGGTTGTAACAGACTCCTACCAATCCTAGGCTGCCTCCCGCAACTGCCATGCTGCTAGCTGACGCTTCTAAGCGTCGGTGACCTCCAAACCCGTAAAAATCCTTTCCAAACTTCTCAGCCACTGCTGAGCCTCAGTACCACCTAGCTGAGTGAACTCCTTACAGAGAATGGTAAACCTAATGGGTACAACTAGTGCTGGAACTGGGGCAACACCATGAACCTGACCTCTGGCATTCTGGAAATTCAAGAATGAAAAATTTTCCTTTAGGACCAAGATAGAGGAGAAAGACAAAAGACAAGATTCAACTAGAACGGAAATCCTAATCAAAGAATTTTATTAAACAAGGTTGATTTGAAAAGAAAGGAAATTCTAAGAAAAATTTGATTTTAAAACAAGAAATTTTTTATATCCAAAATAATCCTTTAAAATCATTTGAAAACCATTTTATACTTGAAAATACATTCTCTCGCAAAGAATGATTCTAAGATTGATTTTACTCATTCTAGGGTATTTCTACCCTATCTCTAATGAGGTTTTGCCCCGTAGGCTAAGGTTTGCCTAAAACCAAAGCTCCGATACCAACTGTAACATCCCGCCATTTTGGACCATTCAAATCGACAATAAAACCACAAATGCCTGACTTGAATAATTCAAAACAACAGACTATTAATAAAATTTGGGGCAAATAAAATCAATCACAGAATCACAGACACAGAATATCAGAATAACTCGTAGCGGAATAAAATAAACATAGTAGTTCATGAAGCTACTAGATACAAAGTCTCAAAACTAATACATAATACCAAAGTTTGAAAACAATACATTTGGAAATTCAAGGTACATAAGTTCTCTACTACAAAGGCAAAAGCTGAGTGGAAATAACTGGAATGGAAATGTCTGGTAGACAGCTAAATCTCCAGCGGATCTCTAGCTCCAAGAAGATGAAACCAAAGCTTTGAAACTCAGGCTGACCCGAGCGTAAAGAAAAACACAAAACACCCAAGTCAGGACATACATACTTATAAAATGTAAATCAACTCAAGTGAACTGTAAAAGAAATGCATCAGTAACTTAAAGGATGCTTGGGATCACCCATCCTTTAAGGATCTGTTAAACTATCTACTATGTAGTAATATACGCTATTATAATAATGTCTAAAGTAAAGTAAACTATTAAAATAGCATTAAGGCGTTAGCCATATCCCCCTTAACACATTTTATAATGCCAATAGTCTATATACAGTACCGTAACTCCCCGTAAACTGGGGCCGCCAGAGGATACCACATAGGTACGACATAAAACAAACTCGTAGAAGGGGCGCTAGGGTAGGTGACACGGCACAACTAGGCAATGCCAGGGTAGATATACCAATTACACTTTCGGACTGTTGGTAACGCATAGCCGCAACTACCGCCCAACTCGATCCACACTCCCGAATCAAAGGTGCGCACCAAATCAATCACAAAGCAATAGAATGGTTAACGATGAGGTGTGTCCGATCGGAGGAGCTACCTCCTTGGCCCGTCGATTGCTCCTGTTTTAGCCACCTTATGCTAACTCACGGGAGTTAGGTCCACGTAAATATACTTTTAGGATCGTCACCACCATCCTACTTCATTTTGGAATCTCCACCGCGTATACAGTTGTTAAAGTGGTTTTCGATATCGACAAAGATTATGCCCATAAAAGTTATTATAACCCGTGGTTATTTCAATTTCAAACGGTTTATATTTCATATCAAACATATTCATTTCAAAATCATATAAATTCCATATCATTATTCTTTAAAATATTATTCATTTTTCCAAAGTCGTACACTTCCAAATTCATTTAATTATAACCCTTGGAAACGTAAAATGTAGCCTTTAGAACCATAACTGATGCAGCCCAAAATGACCAAGTCTTAGGTCGCGAGCGACCTAAGATGCTTTTAGGTCGTGTGCGACCTAACGAGGAAGCTGACAAGCTAAAACTTTGGGAAAAGTCGTGGGAAGTTGAAGTCTTAGGTCGTGTGCGACCTAACAGGTTCTAGGATGATGAGATAAAAGGCGAAGAAACGAGTTATGCAAGAACAGGAAAGCCAACGACCTATGATAAGTTGCAAGGCCTTAGGTCGCGAGGCCTTAGGTCGCTTACTTTAGGTCGCTCCGATCTATCGAGTGAAGACTGTTTCGAGTTACGACCTATGATAGGTCGCGGAGATGATTTACGACCTAAGTTAGGTCGCGGAGAAGAGTTGCGACCTATGTTAGGTCGCGAAATCGAGATACGACCTATGTTAGGTCGCTAATGTGGATGCCGCTTTATTTTAGGTCGCTCGACCTTATGCACTGAAAAGATAGGTCGCCGCATGGTGTTTTCCTTAGGTCGCTCAAATACCTTAGGTCACTCCAGATGATATGTCGCTTGTATGTGTAAATTGTTATGTTGTTGATACTGTGTTGTAATGTGTTTGTATTTTTCTTTAAGTCGTAGGTCGCGTGAGTTGTATTTTAGGTCGAGGCCGATCTATGTGTTGTAAATATGTGATATCATGTGTTGTAATGTGCTATATTTCGTGCTGTATTGCTGTGTTGTTTCTTTAGGTCGCAGACGACCTTAGTTAGGTCGTAGGTCGCAAGTGTTAGGTCGGTGCCGACCTAGGTGTTGTAATATGTTGAGTCGTGTTGAGTTGTAACCTCTATAAATAGCGGGGTGGTGTCATTTGTAATAGTTTAGTTGATTTTGAATAAAACTTTTGTTTGTTAGCTTTGTGCTTTCATTAAATTGGTAGTTGAGTGTAATCTCCTATCTCCACTTTCGGGTATTCAAGTGCGCTTGAATCAACGATCGCTGAAGCCGATTCACGGTATCTAGTGTGCTAGATCAACATCGAAGAATCATAAATCTTTAAACATGGTATAGTGCGCGATCAACGTGTTTGGAATAGCTAGAATCCGGTATCTTTGGATCAACGGATTTGGGCCATTCGGTATCTTCTATTCCACAATCGCTACTTTCACCGTTTGATCATTTTTATTATCCGCTGCTGCATCATTTGGTATCAGAGCTAGACTTAGCCAATCATAGCTAAGCCGAGTCTTGGAGCCAATTTTATTTGAAGAGTTTGAAGTATAGATCCGAGAGAGTTCAAGTTCATATTCGTTCAAGCAAAAGTTGAAGATTGTTTCATTTGACAATGCCGTCGAGAAGAGCTAACCGTCATCAAAATGTTGAAGATTTATACAAAAGAGAAGATGCCGAACAAATGGAACAACGCATTAGTAACAAATTCAATGAGAAGTTGGATGATGGAATTGGGAGATTAGAGAAATTGATGATGGACATGAATCAAGGTCAAAGAAGGAGATCACCAGTCTTGAACCATGGAGGAAACAGAGTTTCGCCATCGGTTACGGAAGCGAGGAGTGTGTCGCCACAATCTTTCCGTGGAAGAAGAGAATCTTCAGTTTCAATGAGAAGAGAACATCACGAGTATAGAAATGAAGAGAGAAGAACTCCACGTGAGTTTGAACATGAACCATACCGTGATGATGATAGACAAAGTAGAAGAGATATGCGAGATCATAGAAATGTGGAAGGTCGAGATCGTTATCGAAGTACATCTGTTTTTGATGAAGATGGTGGTAGATGTAGTGTTCATTCGCGAGATCGAGACCAAGGGCGGAATGCATATCAGGTTGTAGAAGATGATCGTCGATGGGAGTCGGGGATGAAAACTAAAATTCCAGAATTCAAGGGTGGAATGGAAGCGAAGGAATTTTTGGATTGGGTTTCAAATGTTGAAGAAATTTTTGACTTCAAAGAAGTTCTCGAGGATCGAATAGTGAAGTTGGTTGCTACAAGATTAAGAGGGAGAGCTATGGCTTGGTGGCAACAAACAAAACTTACACGGGAGAGGATGGGGAAGTCAAAGATTGTCACATGGGATAAGATGAGAAGAATGATGAAAGCAACTTTCTTGCCGCACAATTATCAATCCCTTATGTATCAACGATTGCAGAATCTAAGGCAAGGGACAAGGACATTGAATGACTATGCGGATGAATTTTATCAGTTGATTGCGAGGAATGATATCGTGGAGACAGAAGAGCAGTTAACCGCTAGGTATGTGGGAGGATTGCAAACGCAAATTCAAGACATGGTGAATATGTTTGATCCAAGATCTGTCGCTGAAGCGCATCAGAAAGCACTTGCTTGGGAGAAACAAGGAAGGAGAGGTGGTGGAGTGTTTACGAATTCCAACAATCAAAACACGGATGTCAGTAACAGTGCAGATGTTTCCAAAGTCGTTAATAGACCGAATGTGAATGAAGCCAACAAAGCTAAGATCAATAGTAATCTCAAATGCTTTAATTGTCAAGAGTTTGGTCACAAAAGCAATGAATGTACAAAGCCCAAGAAGCGAGCCATGATTACGGAGATTGAACATGAAGATGCAGAAGTAGAGTGTGTCAATTCGCTACCAGTTGAAGAAGAAGAATTGTTGACAGGAGATGAGGGTTGTAGTTTGTTGTTGAGGAGATCTTGTTTGACACCAAAACAAGAGGATGATTCAAGTTGGTTAAGGAGTAATATCTTTCAATCAAAATGCACTATCTTGGGAAGGGTTTGCAAGTTTGTTATTGATGCAGGAAGCTGTGACAACATTATTTCTTCAGAAGCTGTAAAGAAGCTGTCATTGAAAACCGAGAAACATCCAACTCCCTACAAATTAGCTTGGTTGAGGAAAGGAGGGGAGGTGAAAGTTAATCGAAGAGCTTGTGTTAATTTTTCCATTGGGAAGAAATACAAAGACGAAATTTGGTGTGATGTGGTTGACATGGATGTATGCCATCTGTTGTTGGGAAGGCCATGGCAATACGATAGAGCTGTGCAACACGATGGACGCGCAAACAGTTACAGTTTTATGTTCGAGAATACACGAATCGTTTTGGTTCCTAAAAGGCGTCAACAGAGTGAAAACAAGTTGGAGGAAATTGAGGAGCTAAAAACTTTGTTGTCTTTAAAGGAATTTGTTGATGTGGAAGATGAAGTCGATTGTTTTCAACCACCAAAGTATGATAAAGATGAAGTTGATGATTTTCAACCAACGAAGTTTAACGAACATGAGGTTGAAAAGTCACAACCAGCAAAGTTGAATGAGGATGAAGAAGGTAAGTCAGAAGGTGAAGAGGGTAATTTGTTGGAGAAGGAGGAGGATTCGACTAGTCTACAATCTACAGGAGAGCTTGTCAAAGAAGTGGAGGATAGCGCAGAAATATTCCTGTTAAATGAAAATGAAACCAGTGAAAGTGATGAAATTATCGAAAAGGTTAAGTCAATGTTGAATGAATGTAAAGAAGTAATTACTGCGGAGTTGTCCAAGGAATTACTGCTAAGGGAAAACGTACATCATGCTAATCAAGTGTCAAGTGCTATTGTACCGTATATACCACGTAACCATATGTGTCCGACAGAGCAGGTAGGATTAAGAAGATTGGTTGATGGGTTACTATTCAAAGGAAGGCAGTTGTATACTCCTGATCGCAGTTGGCAAATAAAAGTTATCAAAGACATGCGTGTAGAAAGGCACGAGGGCCGTGATCATACCACGCAGTTGGTTACAACGTTTTGTTTGGGACCGTCAATAAGAAAAGGAGGTAAAATGTTTGTTCAGAAGAGTCAGAGTTATCAAATTTCAAAAGAGACCACAACGAAGTCAGGATTATGTATGTCATTACCTATACATACTAGATCATGGGTGAGCGTAAATATGGATTCTGTATTGAATTTGATGAAGACACAAAGTGACAACAATTCTATCTACTTGATGGTCGAACGATTTCTTGTTGGTACGTGCAACAAGCTAGATGCCGGAGGAATGGGTCGTTTGGAAAATTTGAAGACAATTTGTGAGAATGATTGTAAGTTGAGCTTGCCAAATCATCATCCTATTGCTAATATTGACAATATCAAACACTTAGTTCCATTTCACGAGGATAAGAGTATTGAAGACGAAGAGCTGTTAAATTCGAGGACGAATTTCTTCCAACAGGGGGAGGATGATGCAGCCCAAAATGACCAAGTCTTAGGTCGCGAGCGACCTAAGATGCTTTTAGGTCGTGTGCGACCTAACGAGGAAGCTGACAAGCTAAAACATTGGTAAAAGTCGTGGGAAGTTGAAGTCTTAGGTCATGTGCGACCTAACAGGTTCCAGGATGACGAGATAAAAGGCGAAGAAATGAGTTATGCAAGAACAGGAAAGCCAACGACCTATGATAAGTCGCAAGGCCTTAGGTCGCGAGGCCTTTGGTCGCTCCGATCTATCGAGTGAAGACTGTTTCGAGTTACGACCTATGATAGGTCACGGAGATGATTTACGACCTAAGTTAGGTCGCGGAGAAGAGTTGCGACCTATGTTAGGTCGCGAAATCGAGATACGACCTATGTTAGGTCGCTAATGTGGATGCCGCTTTATTTTAGGTCGCTCGACCTTATGCACTGAAAAGATAGGTCGCCGCATGGTGTTTTCCTTAGGTCGCTCCAGATGATATGTCGCTTGTATGTGTAAATTGTTATGTCGTTGATACTGTGTTGTAATGTGTTTGTATTTTTCTTTAAGTCGTAGGTCGCGTGAGTTGTATTTTAGGTCAAGGCCGATCTATGTGTTGTAAATATGTGATATCATGTGTTGTAATGTGCTATATTTCGTGCTGTATTGCTGTATTGTTTCTTTAGGTCGCAGACAACCTTAGTTAGGTCGTAGGTCGCAAGTGTTAGGTCGGTGCCGACCTAGGTGTTGTAATATGTTGAGTCATGTTGAGTTGTAACCTCTATAAATAGCGGGGTAGTGTCATTTGTAATAGTTTAGTTGATTTTGAATAAAACTTTTGTTTGTTAGCTTTGTGCTTTCATTAAATTGGTAGTTGAGTGTAATCTCCTATCTCCACTTTCGGGTATTCAAGTGCGCTTGAATCAACGATCGCTGAAGCCGATTCACGGTATCTAGTGCGCTAGATCAACGTCGAAGAATCGTAGATCTTTAAACACGGTATCGTGCGCGATCAACGTGTTTGGGATAGCTAGAATCCGGTATCTTTGGATCAACGGATTTGGGCCATTCGATATCTTCTATTCCACAATCGCTACTTTCAACGTTTGATCATTTTTGTTATCCATTGCTGCATCAATAACATTCAGAACTATAACCCTTTAGAAACTTTTTGCAGCATTCTGGAAATGTCACTTTTAAGAAAACGCAGCAGTACAGAAATGCTACCGTAAGAATTCGCAGCGGTACAGAAATGCTACTGTAAGAATTCGCAACGGTGTAGAATTGTTACTGTAAGAATCCGCAGCAGTGCAGAATTGTTACAGTAAGAAATCACAGCAGTTTTGAATTGTTACCGTAAGAAATCGCAGCAGTTTTGAATTGTTACTGTAATACTTCCTGCTACAATAGTTTATATAATCAAATAGTATTTTTTTATAGTTTTTATCATAGTCGTTATATTATTCTTATTATATAACTCTAATTTTAGCTATTTGGTCATTAAAGAAACAAAACCTTTTGTTAAATAACTTTGTTACTATAATGTCAAATTTTAAAGCTGAAATCCTTATGCTAAGATAAAAGTATGTCATTAACTTACACTTTATTTTCTTCTCAGTAAATAACATTTATCATTTTATTACCCAAGTTATACCATTTACATTAGTTAAAAACTTACATGTCAAATGTACGTTTTAACTTACATTTTTTTTCCATAAAAAACCATTTATCATTTTAATCACTATTACATGAATTAAAACTTACAATTTATAGGTTAGAAATATCATTATTAAGTCAAATCGGATTATTAAATTTCAATTAACCTTCATTCTGTAATTAGATTCCAAAATTTACATTTCCAACTATTCATTTCATATAAAATTTTTAACTCATGTAAACAAATTCACTGATATTATTACATTAAATTTTAGTTGAGATTCATATATAGAAATCCAAAATACATAATAATTTTTAAAAAATCATTTTAAATCAACCATGGAGTCTGTATAAAATTCTCTACCATAGGGTCAAGTAATACGGACATATATCACTTTAATCCGCAATTTATTAATTTTTCTGGTTTTATACCATTCAAACCCGCAATCCCAAGTCAAATAAAATTGCTCTGGCCTATCATTTCAGCCCATAACAATTTTCCTTAATCTAAAAATCATTCGGGTATGTATCATTTCAACCCATAGTGAAGGAACTTGAAGTGTGAGAACATAATATGAAATAAACATAACAATATTCAATATATCTTGGCATATGATCATAACAGGCAAAATATGATATGAAATAACATAATATAAACATAGGTGAAATGCTCAACTTGCATATACAAATCCATACAATTCCATTGTCATCAATTTATAGGTTAGAAATATCATTATTAAGTCAAATCGGATTATTAAATTTCAATTAACCTTCATTCTGTAATTAGATTCCAAAATTTACATTTCCAACTATTCATTTCATATAAAATTTTTAACTCATGTAAACAAATTCACTGATATTATTACATTAAATTTTAGTTGAGATTCATATATAGAAATCCAAAATACATAATAATTTTTAAAAAATCATTTTAAATCAACCATGGAGTCTGTATAAAATTCTCTACCATAGGGTCAAGTAATACGGACATATATCACTTTAATCCGCAATTTATTAATTTTTCTGGTTTTATACCATTCAAACCCGCAATCCCAAGTCAAATAAAATTGCTCTGGCCTATCATTTCAGCCCATAACAATTTTCCTTAATCTAAAAATCATTCGGGTATGTATCATTTCAACCCATAGTGAAGGAACTTGAAGTGTGAGAACATAATATGAAATAAACATAACAATATTCAATATATCTTGGCATATGATCATAACAGGCAAAATATGATATGAAATAACATAATATAAACATAGGTGAAATGCTCAACTTGCATATACAAATCCATACAATTCCATTGTCATCAATTCACCAAAATATAAGTATGTTGTCAAGAGTGATTACTCACCTTTCTTTGGTTAGAGAAGTGATTCAAAATGCAACACAATGACTATGACAAGCACAACAAATTACGGACAAGCTTGAGTGAGGAGAATCCAAATCCGATGCTTTGAAAAATAAAATAAATTCCATACGTAAACAAATAATTCACATAGAAAAATAAAAATAAAAATATATATATTTTTGTAAATATGTGAAGAGGGCTTGTCTAGGGGTGCATAGGCTCAGCCATAGGCTAGTTTGGGTTCAACCATAGGTTTTGTTTGTGTTTGGGTTTGACCATAGAGGTGTGGACTAGGCTAGGGTTCGGCCATAGGAGTTTTGGCTAGGTTAGGCTAGGATTTGGGTGAAGGGGCTCGGCCTAGGGTTAGGGTTTTGTTAGTGGAGGGCTCGGCCTAGGGATTAGGTGATGGAGGAGGTGGGCACGCCCAAGGTAAAGCATGGGGAAGGGGTTGAGGAAGTTCGGCTATGGGGTTTTCGGTTGGAGGAGAAGAGGTAGGGGCCGAAACTTGTAAAGAGGAAAGGAGGAAAAGGAAGGAGGAGAAGTGGGTTTTTGGCTAGGGTTTGTGGTTGGGGAAGGAGGAGATAGGCGTGGTCAAAATTTGTGGAGGGCAGGAGGAAGAAAATTGTAGAGGAAAAGAGGAAGAAGGTCCAGGGTTTTGAGGAGGAAGATGAAGAAGAAAACTTACATTGTTTTTTTTCTTCTGTGGAGGCACAAATGACAATGTGACATTTAGCAAAACCGTAGGATATTACATAGGCATCTCAACAGGTGGCTTCTCATCTACTAAAGGAATTCCTAGCCCATTAGTACAAGCCCAAAGTCACAATGTAAATAAGATGAATGTTAGGGGAAAATAACTGCATGTAATACCCCAAAAGTTGTAAGTATTTTTTTTGAGAAGTAGAAATCAAAATTTAGAAAAACGAAAAACAAAGAAAATGTTAGAACTAAATTCATCTAAAAAAAAGTAAAAGTTAAAAATTCAAATTTTAAAATTTTCACAGAAAGTCATACTTTGGCCAAAGTTTACCAAAATTTGCATTTTAAGAATTTTTTTATTTTATTAAATTTGGAAGAACATTTCACATCAAATCCCAAAATATTACATTAAATTTCCAAATTATCAAATTTTAAAATAATTATATTCAAAGTTTCAAATGAATTTTCATTTGCGGGTTGTTACAGTCATGTATTTACTTTATTGATAATTGGTATGAATACATGGGCTTAGGTATTGCAATGAAGTGTAATCCCCAATTTGGTTTAGAAATTAGGGTTTACCGACTCAAGAAAAGTACAAATGTGAAAGCAATCAAATCAGATTCCCAAAAACAACACCCTTAGGGTCTTATTTACAGGTGCAAGCTAGACCCTTTCACATCAGTCCTTTCAACTTAGTCGGAAGGATTCCTTATGACCTTCCGCTGCTGTTGAATCTAGAGCGCCTCTCTAATGTTGCTTTCGAATAAGACGTGGATGATTTTGACTCCATCGGAAGGTATAAGAGCGACTATTATGCTGCTTAGATGTGTTGGTTTAGCAGAAAAGGACGTCCAATTGTGTACGGAAGGTGCATATTCAATACTTGCGAAAGGTGTTGATGCTTTCTTTGTTCAAGCTTTCGTAACACTTGAACCTTCATTCTGCCATGGGGTATCGAATCAGTTTCCACACCACTTATATGTATCTTTGGAGGCTTTCGTCACAATCGTAAGGATATTTTCTTGGTTTTGAAAGGGTCGTAGCATAGTTGAAGGCTTCTTGGTCTTCTTCATTGTTGATAAGATCTGGTGTTAACACGGTAGGTTGTCACCTAAACAAGTGAGGATGAGCATTTGGAGGGGCTCGAAAGGATTTAATGGTGGTGGAAGGATCATTGTGAAAGGTCACTTATAATGGAAGAGGCTTCTTGATTGACAGATGATGGTTGCATAAGGTGGTTTTCGCAGGCAATCGCCTTGATTAATGCGGAAATCCATCTTTTGACGCTTGCGGAAGCAACATTGGTCACATGCGAAATCTCCCTAATAATTGTGGAAGGGTTCATCCGATTTAAAAGGCCAGTCTTTACAAAATTATGCTTTCAAAAGGGCTTTTTTGGTAGAATCTTCTCCTGTGAAAGGTAGGCAGTGGTAGAACCAATCGATTTGAAGGGTTTGATATAAGCGTAAGGGGTAATGTCAAGGGAAGCTCTTACTTTCTTCCTTTACGGAAGTATCCAATGTTTACGACACCAATCTAGCAACTTCAATTCCTTTGGAGGCATTGGACTCCTCGATACCTTCTGAAGGTAGCTTTCACTGAAGTAGTTGTCTCTTGCAAAACCCATTTTTAATGAATGCGGAACGAACTATTGCGGATGGGATCAACTGAAGCGGAAGGGTAGTCTTGACCCCTTTCAACCCCTTCGGAAGCCTATCGTTCATTTAATATTTGCAGAACATCCCTTCGACTCCTTCGAAAGGCCTCGCTATCATTATTGTTCTCATGATGCTCTATTCATAATCCTTTGGGCCTCGACGGAGTTGAAGTGATTTTTGATGGTAACATTTGCTCCATCTCTAGGAGAAGGGATGCTCTTGAACTATTTCAACACCCATCATTACTTCGGCATAAAGCTTGCCCACCTTTTGGTATTCCTGAGCGAATCTTGGCCGTTTATTTGAATCCGATCGAATGGTTTTCATTGCATCCATCTTGCTTATAAATTACATTTCCTTCTTCCTCCTTTTCATTTACCTGCAATCAAAATTCTGAAGCCAGAAATAAATCTTTCAATCTATCACTAAATTTACGATTTTAGGAGTCGAAAATTCAAATCTAAGGTGGGTATCCACTTTTCTATTTTAGAAATCAATTTTTTATGTTCCATTTCGATTTCAAATTTCTAGGGTTTAAGTCCAAGTTACTGTTTTGAATTCTAAAAATGTTCAAGCTTGTTGACAGTTTAAGATGATTCTAAAATCGACCTTTATGTTGATTTTGACCAATCTTTGGCATCAATTCAGGTTCGAACTTGAATTTACCTAATTTGGGGTTAATTGCCACTGTTGGATGCGAATTCAAACTCGAAACCCACTATGCCTAATTCTAATTTACCTTGAAGGATATTAAAATTTAAAAATTAACGATCCTTACTGTAAATTAAGAAAAACAAACTTCCTATCGCCATTGGAATCATTGATTAACCTTTAGACTTAGCCAAAGCCCCAAAATTGAGATAAGCATAGTTGTTTGCATTGTCTCAATTTAGTGCTGACATTTTCGAAACACTATTTTATCTTTTCGAATTATTTGAAACTCACAATAGTCAATAGGAATGTAGCTATTATCATTTTCTCAACTCAAACATTGTCGAAACGTCTCAATGCCTTGCTTCGAGTCTTTCAACTTAAAGGGAGTATGGCGTTTCAACAATGTATACTTTTAAATAGATGTTATGTGGATAGTTACACATGTTACAAAATAGAGTAAAATTTACTGGTTTCGACGCCATCGAATGGTAAGTCCAGGTGAATGTGTGCCAGAAAATGGGGAATGTGGATATTGGTTTCGACACTGTCAAAAGCACAGTGATTCACACAGTTTTACTTAGCTTTAACCCTTTCGAAGGCGTGGAACCAAGTGCTACGGTGGATAATTGAGTCGTTGTAATAGGCTTCTGATACCTTTGAAAGGTATTAATGGTTGAATAAATCATAATTTTGATGAAATTATATCACCTGGTAGGATCATGGGTATTCAAAATACCTCTAAGAAATCTAACAAGGAAATTGTCTCGAAATCGGAATCTTCTCCGAAAAAGGTTAACATAATTCTAAAGTACTCTCTCATAACTTCTCAAGATGAAGTGGATGCAATCCTCAACGACTTTGGGATTAATGGGGTTGAAGCTAGCCCCCCCGGCGATAACGACACAATTCAAATCCTTCCGAGGGATACATTGCTTATACAATCATTCATATTTGGCATGGGGATTTCATCCCATTTCCAGAGTTTTTGTTAAGAATTTTAAGTCATCTTGGCATTGCTCCTATCCAGCTATCACCCAATGTATACACATACCTCGTCTCTTTGGAGCTCATGACCTTAGAGTCGGAAATTCATTCTCTGAGTGCTAAAGTTATTAACTACTTAGTACCTCATCAAACTCAGTAATTTGAATAGCATGATTTTCCGGACTAATCCCCTCAAGAAGTTGGTTTCGAAGGGAGTAAACAAGTTTAAGGATTGGGAAACACAGTTCTTCTACGTCAAATGCTTTCCAAACATTAGTGGAGCCTTTTCTTCTCCTCGTAAGTAGACCATTGCCATTATTTCTATTAAATTTTTTCTTTTGCTAAATAATGTTTTTTTATTAGGCCCTGCTCCTAAGGATCTTGATGAAGAAGGAAAGAGAATTGTAAAGCTGATTACTGCTGCTTCAAGCCATATTGGGAATAGACTTACGTTGCTGACTCCAAGCAACCTCCGTAAACACTCCCTTGTTCCTGATGGCCAAAAAATTCTTGGACAATGTCCTCTTGTTCAAGGTACTTCGAAAGGCAAACACATTTTAGCTTTGGGAGTTTTGTCAACAATTTTTCCAAATCTACCTTGTAAATTCAAGTGTATTGTTCATAACTTTCCATCATGTTATTCCTTCAATTGTTTTACTAATCTATGCCTTTTGGTTTCAACAGCTGCTCCTCAAACTGAATTAATTACAAATGATCCACCTTATTCGTCTTCGGAATCTGATGCTCTAGCTCTGACACATGCCATTGCTAGGTCTAGGATGATTTCAAAAAGGAAACTAAGCGAAGTGACTGCCGCTGGTTCTGCTCCCAAGAAAGCTAAGATTACCGATATCCGGTCCTCTCTTATTCAAAAAGAGGGTGAATTTGTTGGTGCAAGGCTTTAGAGGGTCCTAAACCCGAACCCACTTCTTCTATGGATGACTTTCCTTCTACAACTGCTGATAAAATGAAAATATCTCCTTTAAAGGATGACTTTATGTCTCATATCGTTGTATCTGATTCACCTAGTGTTACTGATCAAATGTAGTAGGATCTAGGCACTTCAACTCCTTTCTAGGAATTGAATCCCTTAAGTCCTTCCTCACCAGTGCCTCCTGTTGAATTTGAGAATATTGTGTAGTCGATTATGCACTCTTCATCGTTTTCTACTGTTCAGCTTCCCATCTCCATACCGGATTACGAATCATTGTAGATCCCTTATTGAACAACAACTTTTGGTGTATATTTACTACTTGATTTTCTTACTACTATTTTTATACTGAATCCCGACTCATGTCTTACTTTTCCTTTTAGATCACCAAAAGCTGGTACTCTCTTTAGAAATATTTTTATAAGTCCTTTACTGAAACATCAAAGCTCAGGGAAGAAGCCTCAACTTTAAACAATCATATCACTACCTTAACTACTGCCAAAGATAACACACTGAGGGAATAAGAAAGGTTGAGTGCTTCTCTTGCTCAGGTGGAGTCTATAATTTCCGATGAGAGGAAGGCGAAATAGAATTTAATTGATGAAGTTTTGGCTCTGCAAATGACTTTAAAAGAGTCCGAGGATGAAAAAGCCAGGGTTAATGCTAAACATGTTCTCTTAAGAAGAATTGTACCTCTCTCAAAAAGAGGTTATAGAAGAAAAAGGATTCTTTATCCAAAGCTATCAATATTATCCCCGAGGCTAAGCAAAAAGTGTCTCAATTTCTGAGCACTTCTTATGAGGATGCGCTCATGGTAGCTTATTCCGATAACATAGAAAAGTGCCCGGATTTAAGTTTTCCTTCTCTCGACCCTATGCTAGTTGAAAGATTTATGGCTAAGAGCAAGGAATTGAGGTTCCTGACAGAGAGGAAATTGATTCCACCCAGCTCCTATCTTTTGAAGTTCCTCTTGTGAAAGAGGATTCTGACTCGGATGAGGAGGAAGATGAAGAGGGCGAAGAGGCCGTCGTTGATGAAAATGACAACGACGATGATAATGATGATGATAACCCTAATGATGAGACAATGGTCAGGGTGCTGGCGACAATGAGGGCTATAGTGATAATTTTCCTAGAGGGGATGGCGGTGTCGCTTCAAGGGCTCCAGATAATGAAGATGGAACAAGAAAAGTTAACCCTGATCCTACTACCCAAGAAGCAGATCAGACTGAATTCTTCGACTCCTCTGACCCCCAAAGGAAAGATGTTGATATTGATGCTGGAGAGCAAAAAGGGAAGAAGCAGACCTCACAGACTTCAATTCCAATTTCTCAAGTATGGAATTCTTTATCAAAATGGCTTTCATTTCCAAGATAACACTAGCTAATGTATCACCATTTTAGATAAGGAAGAAAACCATATACCTTTATAAGACAAAGCTTGAAAAGAAACAGGAAAAAATAAATAGCCTGTATAGGGATTTAGATAAACAATTAAAAGAACACAACTCACTCTTTGAAAAGTACTATAAGCTCAATAAAAGCGCTACAGTATTAGCATCTTTCAAAGATCAAGAAGCGGCCCCTCGACTAAAAGGGCACATCTCTGTTATAACAAGCTTTTGGAGGAGAATAGAGAATCGATGATACTCTTTTGGATGTTAATTGAAGCCGAAGATATCTTGGTAGAATTTTTGTATAAGGCTTATTGCAGACATCCAACTGTGGACTTCACATACTTGGGTGATTTTAGTCGGGGCCTGCATAGATACCTACATAAGAGATACC
The DNA here is from genome assembly GCA_030737815.1 of Allium fistulosum. Classification (NCBI taxonomy): domain Eukaryota; kingdom Viridiplantae; phylum Streptophyta; class Magnoliopsida; order Asparagales; family Amaryllidaceae; genus Allium; species Allium fistulosum. The sequence continues at coordinate 410,559,344 of CM060907.1, read as the reverse complement.
TGGAGGAACACGGGTCTTATCCCCACCCGGGTGCTTGTTGGAACTGACCATAGGCCTACTCAATTCCCCACACATTGCCTCTAGAAAAACTCAAATATTATAAGGATAAGTTCATTTCTGAAATGTTTAAAAGATCAGTCTTGTAAGAACAGGAAGAAGATTTGTAATCATGTAATTATATCGATCTATAGACCTTACTGTATTAGTCTTTTCGTACTTGGTTTTATTTTATTATGTTATTATAGAGTAAATATCTCTTAAGCAGCCCTATTACTAAGGATTACTTAGGAAAATATGTCAAGTTAAGAAGAGATTACTTAGAAAAGTCCTCACTCTTGAAATTCTCAAGATTGGCTAGATATTTCTTTCTTAGAGATTTGCCAAAGCTTTACCTGCAACATCCCCGACTTCACTTTGATTTTGCGGGCGAGGAAAAGGAAAAACTTTTTAATGAAATTCGAACATACCATACGAAATTAATTTATGGTCGTGATAGTCCCCTAGCTGGAGAATGGGATTATAGCAAATGCCCTCTAGTTTTTACCCCAGAAGGATTTAATGCCACTTTTGAATCAACAATTACTCTTTCGACTAACTCTTTAGACAAAGTTAAAAATGTTGTTTCTAGACTTTAAGTGTGATATGGCAAAGAGAAAACTTGATTGTAACAATGACGTTGTACCGTTTGTCTTATTTCTTCTTGAGTTGTAACTTCTACTATTATAATAAAAGAAATTTGTTCTTTAGGTATTGATTTCTTTTTCGTTTGAATAGGAATCAGAGTTAGCGACTACGTCACTCTCATTAGATCCTTTATCCCGTTTCACCGGTCTTAGGGATAGATTGATTGTGGATCCTGAAAAGAGGAAGCTTATCTAAAGATCCTTTGTCTACCAAACTCCAAGGCAATACTCAAGCACTGGAATGGCATAGAAATTTTTTGCTTCAAAAGGCAATCACCATAGACCTTAGCGATCAAATTACTAGTCTCGAAGTGGATATCAAGAAGAAAGATGAGATGGTTTCTCAATTGAAACGTCAAATTAAATCAAATCCTTCGATCAACTTTGATCATGAGATGTCCAAGCTTTTCCAACAAGTAAGTAATTTGGAAATAAAGCTAAAGGATAGTCAAGCACAACATAAATCTTTGGAATTTATCATGGGAGGTGATATCTTGAATATTAATTTACCAATTTCTCCAATCAGCCCAACTGTTGGGAGATCAACAAAGTCTTGTTCCTTAGCCATTCAAAAGTTCTCCACTACAACAGGCCCTCCTCCATGTTTGGATGAAAAAGTGGTGGGTAAATGGTGTCGAAAAGTCAAATTTGAAATGATGAAATATTCCAACAACCAGCCAAAAGAAAGATACTCACAACATATCAATGAGTACGCGACCAAAATTCAAAAACTCAAACATGAAAGATATCTTATTCGAAAACATATTGCTGAATTGGAAAGACAGAACAAGACTCTCAGGGTTGCAAATAACACTTTCAATCATGCTCTAAAGACTTGTAGCGAGTCTATCAACGACGCTGATGAGATTAGGAAAAAAGAAAAGAAACTTAAAGAAAGTCTTCGTGTAGCAATACGCCACATTGTTGATCCTTTAACTGTTGAGAATCTAGACAAGATTGCACAAGATCTTTGAGGCACATACTTGTTTTTGATCTTTTTGTACCAGTATTTTAATGTATTGTCTAATATACATTGTAAATAATTTTGTAGATTATGTAAATATCACCTGGCTTGTAGCCCTTATCTATACTTGCCCTGTTATTTCTGAATCAGCTTCTTGATAACTTTGATTATGGATTTATGTATTTGTTGAATCATTCGGTCTTCCTTATCAATCTTGTTTTCCTGCAAAGTATAAAATAGAAAACATTTCTTATCATTAAGATGAAATTTATATAAGAATATGTTCAGTAGTTTGTCCATATTATTGGAGATAGCATTAGAATTTCTGATAATAGAATTCCAAAAACCTAAATCTAGGAATAATGGAAATTAATAGATCATCATCTGAAAATAATAAGTGGTGAGAAATCCATAATTGGGAATGATTAAAGATAGAAAATTCTTGTCTGGCAATAATATAAGTCCTAAGATCCAACTTTTGTTATAATAAAAGAAGACCAGAAATTCATCTGTGGTTAATAGAAGACCAGAAATCTAATTATGGAATTAATAGTAGAGGGTCAGAAATCCAAATTTGGCATTAATAGTTTAGAAATCCTTCTCTACAAATAACCGATAGAGGACCAAGAAAAATTGTTCGATAATAATTAAAACCCAAAAATCATCATCTAGAAATAAGCCTTAATAGACCAGGAATCCTTATTTGAGGACAAATAATAGGAGTTAAAAAATCCTTATCAGAAAATAATAGAAGACTTGAAACCCAGATTCGGGTATTGATAAGTGAAGTCCAGAAACCATCCTCTTGAAATTAGCCGAAGGCCATAAATTCATATCTAATAATGAATGTAATTTGGGAATTATCGTCTGAAAATAAAATTAGAAATCCATTTTTGGCAATAAGAAGGAAAGTTTAGAAACATTATTTGAATAATAGGAGTTCAGAAATTCTCATCTGAGCCTTTTGTTATGCACCACTCTTTGGGCTTTGATTGTCCTAATTTTTTGCTTTGTGTTACCTCGCCGGTTCCAAGTTCTTGATTCTTTCGATATGCGCCATCTTTTAGGCTTCGTATATTGTTAAAGCTTTGTGTGCAACTCCTTAGGCTTGGACATCTTAGTTCATTGTTGTCTGGTGCGCTTGGTCAGTTTATCAACAAGCAGGACCCAAGGACTTACCCGACCTCCCACCAGGCTGGTCGGTGCCTTGAACATGCCATAGCGTGGTGCGTTCAAGGGCTTATTCTATCCCCCCTCCAGGGGGTGCCTTGACCTGGCCAGGTAGGCGCGGTCAAGGGCTTGTAGATGCTTTTGCCTGGCCATTTCTGGCATGGATAAAGATTTATTCTGACCTCCCTCCAGGAGGTGCTTTGACTTGGTTATCTTGGTGCGGACAAAGGCTTATGATCGTTTAAGGTAATTTCCAATTTTTAAGGAGAATCTTACTTCCAACCATGTAGATTTTCTTACCTAAATGTGTCTTTATTGAATTCATCTAGGATTGCTTTACAAATCCATCGATCTTTCCTTGTCTTAAAAAGTTGATGATCATCCCTTCGAGAGCTCTACATTGATTGGTTTCGTGTCCATTCATCATATGATAACGACATTAAGGTCCTTATAGATTTCTTTTTTACTTAGGCTCTTCCTTTTTCGATAGCCAGTAGTCGAGTTCCTCTTTTGTCAACAAGTATATGTTCTCGATTGACGTAGTCAAGTTGCATTTATTAGGGAGTCTTGATTTGAAGCTTGTCTTTTGAGGCTGATTTTTAGATCTTTTGTTGCTTGATTTAGGAGCTTCACCCTCAATGACCAATTTCCATTTTAGAATCTTTCAAAGCTCATATGGAGGTAATGGTCCACTTATTACCCGATGCCATTTTTGAGCAAAAGTATAATAATCGGCCATCATTCCTTCTTCAAAGTTAGTTCCTCTAGTGTAGGATTGAATAGTCTTCTTCATTTGAACAAACCAATTATCACCCCTACTTCTTGTTCCTCCTAAAGCAAAGATGGGTGTAGGGCCAATGTGAAATGGGTTTAAGCTCCAATTGCTTGGATCATAAGATTCAGCTATCTTTTTTTCCATGATCCTTAAAGCTTCCAATCTTAACATTTGTTCTTCATATAGCTTCGAACCTTTAACAATTTCATGAGAGAATCCAACCGAGTGTGGTTCCGAAGACCCTTGCTCAGACTTCTTGATTTTGTTGAGCATTATAGTGTTGGGACTAAGGATTGCTTAGAATGGAATTGGGATAGGGGAAAGTAATGTTGGAAATTCAACAAATTCGGAGGTTCGAACCCTCTTTCTAGCGCTAAAAATGCTAACATGAAATCTTGTCAACACCTCAAAGTAAGGTTAGTAGAGGGAATGACCCTCTTGAAACCCCTTTTGAGCTGATTGGAGTAATCTAAGGTCGTAACCTAATGGGGATCAAAGAGATTTAACTGAATCGAAAGGGTCCTACTCCTTCGAAACGAACCCCTTCGAAAGGCATTGATGTGCGTTTTCCATAAATGAGATCATATGAAAGCAGTGAATTAGACCTCATGCATTCAAAAGTGTCATTTATTTACTTTACTGATAATTGGTGTGAATACAAGGGCTTAGGTATTGCAATGAATTGTAATCCCCAATTTTGTTTAGAAATTAGGGTTTATCAAATCAAGAAAAGTACAAGTGTGAAAGCAATCAAATCAGATCCCTAAAATAACACCCTTTGGGTCTTATTTATAGGCGTAGGCTGAACCCTTTCACATTAGTCCTTCGACTTAGTTGAAAGGATGCCTTATGACCTTCCGTTGCTGTTGAATCTAGAGTGCCTCTCTAATTTTGCTTTCTAATAAGACTTGGATGCTTTCGACTCCATCGAAAGGTATGGGAGCGACTATTATGTTGCTGTAGTTGCGTTGGGTAAGCAGAAAAGGATGTCCAATTGTGTTCGGACGGTGCATATTCAATGCTTGCGAACGGTGTTGATGCTTTCTTTGTTCAAGCTTTCGTAACACTTGATCCTTCGTTCTGCCATTGGGTATCGAATCGGTTTCCACACCACTTATATGTATCATTGGAGGCTTTCATCACAATCGTAAGGATATTTTCTTGGTTTCGAAAGGGTCGTAGCATAGTTGAAGGCTTCTTGGTCTTCTTCATTGTTGATAAGATCTTGTGTTAACATGGTAGGTTATCACTTAAACAAGTGAGGACGAGCATTTAGAGGGGCTCAAAAGGATTTAATCATGGTGGAAGGATCATTGTGAAAGGTCACTTATAATGGAAGAGGCTTCTTAATGGATAGATGATGGTTGCAGAAGGTGGCTTGCGATGCCAATCACCTTGATTAATGCGGAAATCCATCTTTTGACCCTTGTGGAAGCAATACTGGACACATGTGAAATCTCCCTAATACTTGTTGAAAGGTTCATTCGATTCGAAAGGCTAGTCTTTGCAAAACCATGCTTTTGAAAGGGCAGTTTTGGTAGAATCCTCTCCTGGGGAAGGTAGGCAGTGGTAGAATGTAACACCCTTAATTTTTGATAACATTATTTAGGAGATTTAATTAGAATAAATTAAATAGAGTAATGTAGAGTGATAAGGAGATTAAGGTTGATTAATAAACTAAGTGGCCGTGCTTATTTAAAATGAAAGACCTTATAAATTGTTAAGTGCTAACTAAAATAAACCTAGGGGCATTTGGGTAATAGCCACCCATATTTCCCATCCTTATACCATTACCTCTAGGCCATGCACGTTCATTTAACAAAAGAAAATTTTCAAAACGTGAAGAAAGAGGGGAGCCGACCATTAGGAAGAAGAGAAGAAGAGAAAAATCAAATCAAACGCTTAGGTTCAAGTTAGAAGAAATCAATCTCAATCCATCTCTTATTTCCTCCAAACCAAGGTGAATAATAATCACTACATCTCTATTTTTGGTTTTATAATCATATGTTTTCGGATTTAAGGGTAAATTCGTTTTTATGATATATTGGATGATGATATGCTTGATTTAGTATCTATTTAATTTAAACAAGGTTGTTTAAAATGAAATATGCATGGTTTTACAGTAAAACCGAGGTTAAATGATTTTTAAATGCCGTGGAAAAATTATATGTTATGAGAAACATGATTTTAGAGTTGGGTTTTAATTTTTATAATTTTCCAAGCCGTGGAGAATTACTTATGAATTTTCAAAGGAAAATATGGTTATTTGGGTTTATAAATTTATTTCAAAAATTATATAAAGAATTTGGGTTTGAAATTTTGATATGTTAGATAACATGATTAAAGTGAATTTCTAGAATTTTTGGGGATTTTTACTAAGTGATTTAGTATGGAAATTAAATTATTTTGAAAGGAGGACCTAAATGATATATTTGCTTTATTACTTGGAAGGGCTTATTTGTTAATTGTTAATGGGTTTTAGATCTGAGAAAATGCGGTAAATATTAGCTAAATTATTTGAACGTTTATGATAGCCAACTAAGTGTTTACAAGTAGGCAAGTTTGTTACAAAAAGTTTACTTTATTTGGTAAAAACAGCATTTTACTCATAAAAGTAGGTTCCGCCTTCTTTAGAAGGACCTTCCAACCCAGAGCTTTCGCCTCCAACCTAGTCGAAACCTTCTAGGTCGAAACTAGTAAACCAATACACATGGTATCAGTTAACTGATACGTAGTGGATTGGAGAAAGACGGAAGGTAGGGTGTCAAAACGTAGCTTCCGAAGGGGTTGGTTCCTTTGTTTTGTTTTGTTTTAAAAGAAAAGCGCTTGCCTGTTTACAAGAGAGTTTCGAAGTAGTCGAAACAAATGCTTTCGAAAGGGTATTTCTAAAGAAGCTTTCAAGGAGAGCTGCCGCCTTTTTTTTTAAATAGTAGCTTCCGACGAAGTTAGTTTTTAATTGAAGCTTTCGGAAGGGGTAGTTTCGATCAAGTCGAAACCCTTCCGTGTTTAGATGCCTTTCGACGGTATTGAAAACATCAATGATGTCGAAAGGTACTGTTTGTTTTTATAAATATAAGCCACTTCCTACTACTTTCGGAAGGGGTTAGGTGTTTCGAAGGCAATGGTTTCAGAAGGGGTTTCGAAGCCAACCTTTAATTGTTTTACCTAGATGTTTTAATGCTTTTGAAAGGGTGGTTTCGACACCATCAAGTTTCCCCAATATATTTATGTAATTAAGAATGGTTTCAAAAGAGATGCTTTCGCTTATGTTTGTTTTGACCCAAATAGATGTTTTAAACATAAACCCAAAGATTTCGAAAGGGGAACTTTCATTGGTTTCGAAGGGTAATCTTCAATGATTTTGAAAGGGGGACTTTCAATGGTTTCGAAGGGTAACCTTCAATGATTTCGAAGGGTAACCTTTAATGGTCTCGAAGGTTAACCTTCAGTGTTTTCGAAAGGGGTATTGGGGGTAACCAACAGGTTTATAGTAAACTCATGCAAACTATGTATAAAGGATGGTTGGCAAAGGCCAATTAGTTTGTAGTGAACTCATGGAAACTATATCCAAATTAAGAATTGGCACGAGTCAAAAGGTTCCAAGTCAACACATGAAAACTAGGATAAAAAAGAAGTTAAGGGAGGCATCAGTAGGTTCCAAGTCAACCCATGAAAACTAGGCTAAGAAGGGAGTTACTGGAGTAATCCATAGGTTCCTAGTCAACCCATGAAAACTAGGATATAAGATGAGTTATTGAAATGACTAATTGGTTTAAGGGAACCCATGAATTAATTAAGTTAATTAGAAGGGGCCTATAGATTCTTAGTAATCCCATGAATACTCTGAAATAGGACAGGGAGTCCACAAATTATAAAAAGGTTATTAGTAAACCCATGAAAACTAATAGGTTAATATTGACCTTAGAAACTATAAATATGATAGGGAGTCAATTAAACTAGGGATGGGATATCCAAAATGTTTATATATGCATATCATCATTATATTTTGAAATGTTATGTTTTAACCATTATGGATGCAGGAACACAGTATATGGTTATATAAAAAGGGTTTTAGGATACTAGTGAGGGGAAAACCCATTCCGCTAAGCGGCATGGTCTCAGTAGATATCTAAATGGATTGATATGTTAGATTATTATTCATACCAGGCTTTATGTCTGACTCGAAGTTTTTGTTTTCCCATTAAACTCTCGAGTACTCAATTGATTCTGAGTAGTTTGAGGTTTAGGGTTTCCAAGTTCTCTTCTTAGACAAATAAAGCTTCCGAAGGCGTGTAGGAGGCAGTTAATTATTTTGAGTTATCCCTTTCCGCTGTGTATTTTGGATGTAAAGGCAGACTTATTAGCCTTACTATGTACTCCGATCAACCAAGGGGACATCTTCATATGTTGCTCTTGGCGTATGTGTAATAATTAATTTTTCTAAATGTGGTAAAATTTGTGGGATTATGTGATGAACCGCAAATCTATACCCTTTGAATCGACAATAAACCACACATGTCCGACCCAAAAAGCACAAAATGATGGAAAGCCAAGAGAAAGATAGAAGAGAGAGGAAAAAGAGAAGAAAGAGAGAAGAAGAAAACTAAACAGAACAATATAGAATCTCACATCGAATCGGAATAACATATAATATAGATGAATAATCTTTACAAATGAGAAACTGTAATATATATATATACATCCATTAGAGTTCAACAATCAATCATTAATCATCAGCTTGGACAGTTATAATAACTTGTCCTTATAATTGCCGATAATATAAACAATAACAATGTAGCGGAAAATAAACAGATACGTGTATATGACATGAAGATCTCCAGATCGCCTGCTGAAGCAACAAAAGCACCAAATCTTAACCTGTAAATATACTCGGTCTGACCCGAGCATTGAAAGGGAAGAACACCCGTATCAGTCTGGTAAACCAACGTGAGAAAACACACTCAACTGAATTTATTTTAATTTTATCAAAGCATCTTTATCAAAAGAAGTGTATCTTGTAAGACACACCCACACATAAACACAGATGGGTTATTTACCTTACGATAACCAAAACATTTCATATTAAATCCTGTTATATTATAATAGTGTCTAGTATAAAAATAATAATTAAAATAGCCGAAATTGTCACCATTATTAAATTCCAACATACTAGGCTCTGCAAACAAAATGGCAGGCACGTAGTGAAGTTTGGATTTTCATAAAAATGACCAGGTGAAGGGACTACCTTCGGTAGTACATCTCTAGAGGAATGTACTGAGGATCCATCACAAAGATCCTCTACCAACACAAGACAGGCCTATCTTTATAACTAAATAGTACCGAATATGTCATCTCCCGGTCGTTACCGACCTTTCCGAGGGCCCTCATAGCATACATCCACAATAATTTACATCTCGAATGTCATAGCGGGAAGAAATATATATAGAAGGGGATGATCATATCCTAATTGGGAATGACCCACTTGGCCTTGCTGCATCCAACCATGTTTTTGTCATTTTTGGTTGATGAGGCCTGAGGTAACGATTACCTTTCACATATCACATATCACATCATCTTTGAATGCCACATTGCCATTTCCATTGACTACTAATTGCCTTCCACAAAAATACAACCCTTGAGCTCGTATGTCTCAAGGAGGGTGTTAAGCTAAGAGAAGTTTTCTTCTCCGCCACCACACGATGTACGTTTGTAAAAACCAATGTATGTAATCTTAGAAATGCAATGTCAGACACTCGTCCATACAAGTTGTCCAGGAACAGGACAAACCGAATGTACTTTCCTACCACATCCTATCAGGAAATCTCTAGGATTAGTAGCGAATAGTCCTTGCATTGGATATTTCATAACGAAGAGGCTACTACTACTATATGCATATTGGGATTTTAACCCCAAACGATCAACGAGCAGTCCTTCACTATGAAAATACAAAATATCAATATCATCAACAATCTGCACAATAGAACGCATATAAGTTGGTCCGAAGTAGTTCTCGTAAAAAATCCGACCCTGGTCTCTCCGCACCAATATCGAAAAGTGGTTCTTAACCTCATATAGAAACTAAGTCTCGTAGACTTATCACATTTCCAATTTCAACATTCTAACCTTCGGCCAAGAAGGAAGCTCGATAGATTGGAGTAGTACTTCGCACTACATTGATCAACATTCTCAACACAGATGATAATCAAGCCGAAACAATTGGCCACGTGCTAAGGGCATGACTAATCAATTTCCACATTAAGTCAAGGAACCGAAACTTTGCCAATAGGCATAATCTAGTACAAAAGCAATTATTAGGCTCTTTTATAATTATTATAAACCAAATCGCTTATAATATATATATATATATATATATATATATATACTCCAAAATATTTATAAAAAGAAGCATACTCACAAACTTCACAAATATTCAATAATTGGAAAACATTTCCACATACTTATCTCAACAGAATAAGCATATTCATAAATCATTTAAACTCCACTTAAATATATTACTACTACACGTTTATTTTAAAGGATTACTCACTGTCCAAAATCATGAATTTGTCAAACATGCTCATAACTAAATTCTTAACCTTACACAATTTATTATTATCAAATACATTATAGTCAAATCGTGAAAATGAATTCACAAGGTATTTTTACTTCAAGTTTTTTATCAAATAAATCCAATCAATCAATGATAATAAATAAACATTATCTGTAAGAGTCCAAAAATTCGGCCTTCGAAAATCGGCACCTGTACTTCACTTGTAATCAAATGCCGTAGATTCAAACGCCGAATCTGGCATCCCGAAGTTTATAACACAGTAAGTATAAAAACACAGCGGAACAAAGAAATAGATGATATCATATACAACTCCAATGAATACAATATCCAGAATGATATACAACAATGATATCAATAATACACAGCAATATCAGAGATATGATACAATGACAATAGCAGAAATAACAGAAGTGATAACTCCAAATGACCAGTCAGAGAGGCTGAGTCCAACCACTCCAATGTCAAGCTCGAACCACCATCACGATGCACAAAGATAAGCAAGGTAAGTCGTCCATGAACTCCGAACACCGAACTAGCTCCAACTAGTCTACTAAACTTGAATATCTGAAAACCCAACTCTAGACTGCCCGTGTGGAAAATGGTGGGCACCCAGAGTTTAGGAAGGGAACAATAAACTCCGAGTCAGTCGTGGGACTGGTGTGAGCAACAAAAACAGTTTATCTTTAAAACAACAACAAAAGAATTTTTAAACATTGAAACCCGCAATGCTTTTGGAAAATGAAACTACCATAAGACCTCCTGCCACACACACAATGCAAACGCAAAATTGGAGGAGATTTCTTCTTATGATAGTCAAACATGCTTACTATGAAAAATCATTGGATTATTATTATTAGTGCATAGTGCAGAAAACATTTCGAAAGTATAATATAAATCTTAGCCAACATACGACCAATATCGTATGCCTACTATAGCTACCATCTAAACAGTGGTGACCACCATAAGTAAATGGCAGGTTCTACAACTAAAACCGTACAAGGTTCGTATTGGAAATTGGATTTCCAACAAATGGTCAGGCTAAGGAACTTCCTACTGCCACATGGGATCGCCTCTGGCGGGACATCCCGAGAACCTACCCGGCTCTCTGCCAACACAAGGCCGGGTTACCTCTGTAACTAGGTAACTACTTCTCGAGTATGCCACCCCCTTGGTCCTTTGGGACCTTTATCCAAGGCGCCTCGCAAAGCAACAACCACAAAGAATGAGATTGGAGCAACCACATAGGTTAAATATCAGGGCTCCATACCTGATACCACCCTTTTCCAGAAGGAAATGACATACCCTAAAGGGCGCGACCCTCATAATCTTGTCGCATCTTTCCTATTTCGACCATTTCCAGGTTGTGAGGTCCGAAGAGGTCTCGTCCATAAAGCTACGCTTTTTCACAAAGTCATGCTTTGATCAACAAATGATCAACCAATGATCAACACACAGCAACACTCAGCATGCCACATTACCAAATTGGGAATATATCGCTGATAACCTTCAACTACATAACCTCTGAGCTCGTACATCTCAGAGAAGGGTGTTAAGATAAGAGAATAAATTCTCCGCCACCAACAGAAATGTATTTGAAAGAAATCTGCTTTATATCTCAAAATGTAATGCGGACATGTAACCATACAAGTCTGTTCCGGGTTCGAACAGAACCGAAGGCACTTCCGAAGAAGCCCTTGCAATCCGGGTATTCACAATCCCGATCGGACTTCCCATCACTTAGGGAATCTCTATACCGGAGCAACTCAGTGCAGAGACAATCGATAGGTTATCCTATCGTTTTCGCAAATACCCGGTCTTCAAATGCTATCCATATACGACGTATCATTATTCGGAATGGGTTATGTGACACAAAGGTCCTTTCCCGGCTAAACCGAATAATGAGCGCAATATTTAAAAATACATGGATATTGGGATTTCAGTTAAGTCACAACTTATTACCCAAAACTTTCTTTTAAATGGTTTAAACAAATTACCATTTCAAATCTTTTAAATAAAGGATTTGATTCACAAAGTTCACCTAGTTTCACAAAGATCTACTCATAGATTTTCCAAATCGATTTCCATTCAATTGGATTAACTCGTTAAATCTTTAAATCAAAGATTTAACTTATTGCTTTCAAAACAATTTCATTTCGAATGGTTTAAACAAATCACCATTTTAAATCTGTTAAAATAAACAGATTCAATTCATAGATTTCAAAAAAGAATTCACTCATAACTTGGAAAACCATTTTTTTTCAATTCAAACTTGAAATTCCTTTACTTAAATTGGAGTTTCATTTCTTATACGAAAGCTTTTATTCTTTTGAAAATAATTAGCTTTCATTTCGGAAAATCTGGTTCATTTATACGAGTTAAGGTTCTTGGGTTAAATTCAAATTCTCAAAATTATACTTTTAAAATGGTTTAACTTCATATAAACACATTTATAACATCTTTAATCATAATTTATAAACATAGAATTCAATTCCAAATTTTTGAATTCAAATTCAAATTGAATTATTTAAATTGGAAATTTTACCAAGTTATCCAAAATAATTTTTATCTTAAAAACTCCTTTTCAAAAGCTTTAACATTTAACCCAAATCCATTTCCAAAATCAATTGAAATTAATTTTAAATCATCTGTGACTTAACCGATTTCCACGTGAAATCCATATTTGTGTGTGTATGGTGTAGTCCAGGGTTTCACACAGTAGTGCAACATCATCAAATCATCACATATCAGAATGCAGAAATATAGTTGATAAGCGGTATAACTATAACGCTTATCTTTTATTCACAGATCACAGATATATAAATTACAGATAATATATTACATTCATCCTAGATAAATGAACTACAGTACAAATCACACACAAATTAGAATATATCACACAGCATCACAGATCAGGGAATATCAACAATTCGACCATTCAGTCAAGTCCAAACATTCACAAGTAAATTTTTATTAATCAATTGATTAATTTAAATCAGATGTATTACTTATGAATAATCATTAATCCGGGTTAATTATCGTGAGTTAATTACAAATTATCTGGAATAAATTTCCCTTTCATCATTTATTAGTTAACCTTTAATTATTAACTAATCATCCTTAATTAATGAACCAATTAACTTTTAATTATTTAATAAATCTTAATTTATCACATTCATTAATTAATCCTTTGATTACTAACAAATAATTATATTCAAGTTACTAATCATCATTCAATTAATTACATCCAGTAATCATTTATTAATTACTTCTCTAAGTAATTATATTTTTCCAATTTGTTAAATGATTGTTCTAGATTAATTAACCCAAGTAATTAACTTAAACTAATCCAATTAACTCACTTATTTACAATGAATTATTAATTCCTTAATTACTTCCATTAAGTAATTATACTTAAACAATTCCATAAATGATTGTTATTATATTTTTTTTTTGAAGAAAGGGTTCAAACTTTTCTATTAGGAAATAAAAAACAGGTCCAACAAGATACAAAGCAATAGCCAAATAACCGGCCCAAAACAAAAACCAAATACAATACAAAAACTAAACTCGTTGGGCTGAAAAACAAATACAACCCAAACCCAATTTCAGGCCCAAAGAATGGAAGCCTCCCGAAGAACCAGAAGCTTCTCGATAAGGAGAAAAGCAATACGACTTTTCATTCTCTTCCTAACTCCAAACTTTCCAAAAAGAAAACTCGCGAGAAACAGAAATGGCTGCTGCCATGAAACTTCTGATCTCCTCCTTTACTTCTGAGACGACAAAAACAACATCGAACTCCAAATGAAAACAGTTAGGCCTCGGAACCTCCATCTCTCCAGACTTACTAGAGTAAGTATACTATCTAAAACTACTGCTTAGTTCCTTATATCCTTCAAACTAACGAGGATTTTTAATTCCATGTCAGGGAAGCTACAAAAACTTTAGATCTGAGATTCGTCTCCGATCTGAAATATGAAACAACAGCTGTTTCTCAGGACAACTCTAAACAAGATAAGTTTTGATATGGCTTCTGTATTCCTCAGTAAGTCTGCTTCCTTTGAAGCTTCTAGTATATCCATAGTAATTCAGCTTCTTATTGTCCAGGAAACCACAGACAGAATGCTCCACCCAAGAACAGGCTCAAAGATTAGAAGCCTCCCGAAAGATTTTAGATCTAAGATTCATCTGAGATCTGAAAGACTTGCTACATCATAGGGAACATCAGCTGTTTCTCAAGACGACTCTAAACAAGATAAGTTTTTGAAAGTTTCTGTTTCCTCAGAAACAGCTGCTTCCTTAGAAGCTTCTAAAATATCCATAATAAATCAGCGTCTTGTTATCCAGGGATCCACAGATAAATTGCTCCACCTGCAGATCAATAAACTTAAAAACTACTGTTTAGTTAGAGATGTAAAACAGATATAATGTAATTTAGAGAGGGAGAGAATCAATGTAAGATAAAACAGGTACTTGAGATCTGAAGCCAGAAGACATAGGAACAATAAAGTAGCAAAAAAGACAGGAATTATGATAATGTCCCCAATTCAGCGTTGGGAGGTATGACCCCATTTCAAAGCTATTTCCGAGTTCATGCCAGTGCTGTTCTGAAAATATTTTGATTTTGCCATTCTGATGTTCATAGTTTGGAAAATTTTTAAACAAACTTTTGACCCTTCTGTAAAACGATTTTGAAAAATCCTTTCATTTCTTTCTTTCCAAATGTGCCAGACACATACTGAGAGTGAAAGTTGGAATAAATCAGACTTGAAATTTCGAGCATTGGATATAGAAACAATTTTCATTAGATCCTCCTTCAGGATAAAAGAAAATGTACTTTTTGGATTGACGAAAAATTTTTTACAACTCCAAAACCAGATCTTTTCTGTAAAGTCACATTGAAAAAATAGATGTTCTATATTTTCAATGTGACTATTACAAAACACACAATTCTGATCGACCACAATCTGCTTCCGAATTAGTCTTTCTTTTGTCAAAAGAAAATCATTTATGGCCTTGAAGAGGCAGACTGCCATTTTAGGGACATGAATTTTGCTCCAAACCATAGTCGCCCAAAATTTAGTATCAAAACTAGTTCGAACCGAGTTCCAAACTTTTTTAAACTGATATTGCCCATCCGAAGTACACTTCCAAGACCAGAAATCCCTCTCTTTGTCATTGTGAATCTTTACATCTTCAATTTCACTCTGTATTTGAAATAGAAAGCTATACAAGTCCCACTTCCATTCACCATTTCTTAAAATCCTGCTAAGCATTATATTATCTGTCCCAGTTCTAAAAGCAGTGTCTCTACCAATGCGTTCCATAATAGAACTCCCATTTAGCCAAGGATCATACCATAACGACGTAGATTTACCATCTACAATGTTAAGGGAAAGACATTTCAAAGCTTCATGTCTATTTTTAAGAATACACTTCCACACCCCAGAATCATCCGAACGCTGGTTAATATCCCAGAAACTTTTAAGCCCTATGTATTTTCCATGCATAAAAACCGCCCAGCTGCCTTCTAAGTTAATGATTTTCCAAATCAATTTGATATAAAGCGTTTTGTTCATCTCTTCTAAGTTTCTCAGACCCATACCTCCTTCTTCTTTTTGTCTACTTAGAACCTCCCACGGTATCTTACTACTGCGACTTTTCCAAAGAAAATTTAATATCATATGTTTAATCTTCTGAACAGTAGCAACAGGGAGGTAGAAACATTGCATCCAAAACTGAATTATAGGGTATAAAGTTGATTTTATAAGTTCCAGTCTCCCTGCTAAACTCAACATTTTTGTTTCCCACCCTCCAATCCTAACTTTGATCTTCTCTATCAACGGAGAACAATCCTTATCCCTCAAGTTAACACTTGACAGAGGAATACCCAAATACCTTATAGGAAGGGTAGCTTGATGAATGTTAAGAATAGAACAGATGTCTGTACAGCCATCTACCCCTTTCCCAAAAAAGATGTTAGATTTCTCCGTACTTAACTCCAATCCAGTGACCCTTTTCAAGGTTTTAAAGACTTCGTTAATAGCATACGCAGTTTGCACATTAGCTTTAGTAAAAAGAATGATATCGTCTGCGTAAATCAAGTGAGTCAATTTGTTACCAAAGTCCGTAACAGGAGAGATCAGACCATCCCTTACTTTTTCTTCCATAAGTAGCATAAAATATTCCATTACTAGGGTAAAAAGGATAGGAGAAAGTGGGTCTCCTTGTCTAAGACCATTAGAGCCTTTAAAATAACCGTGCGCTTCTCCATTAATAATGATAGAAAAAACTGGGGTCTTAATAAGATTTCCAATAATTTTTATCCATTTATCCGTAAAACCCAAACTTCTTAACATGTGAATAACAAAATCTCTATTAATCGAATCATATGCTTTCTTTAAATCAACTTTTATACACATGTATTTATTATCCTTTCTTCCAAGACCTCTAATTAATTCATGAGCTAACAAAATACCATCTCCTATAGATCTACCATTTATAAAAGCCGTCTGGTTATGAGATACTAACTTATCCAAAAAAGGACCCAATCTGTTACATAGTATTTTAGAGAGAACCTTGTATAAAGTGTTACAGCATGCAATTGGTCTGAAATCTTGAATACAGGAGGAATGGTCCTTTTTAGGGATCAAATGAATAAACGTGTGATTCCATTCACTAATGATTAGACCCTTTTGAAATATATCATTTAAAGCTTTATAAATAATATCTTTCGAAAGATTCCAATGCTTCCTGAAAAACAACGAATTGAAACCATCCGGTCCCGGCGAAACAGTGTCTTTGATATCCCACAAAGCGTATTTGATTTCTTCTAAAGAGAAATTCTTATTTAAAAAATTAGCTCCAAACTCAGAAATAACCGTTTTGCAAATCACTTCAGGAAAATGATCACATAAAGGTTGATTATAAGTTTGTTTGAAAAAATCAATAGCCTCTTCAGCAATTTTATTGTCCGATAACACCTTACCGTCCACATTAAGGTTAGTCAAACGGTTTCTACTCCTTCTGTTAGACATTTTGGCGTAGAAAAAAGCAGATCCCTCATCCCCCATCATAAGCCAGTCACATTTAGCCTTTTGTTTTGCCGCCATGAATTCTTTTTTTAATGCAAGATCCAAGTTGGTCTTGGCATTTTGAAATTCCAAAGCTAAGTTATGGTCATTAGAATTTTCCAAAAGCTTTTGAAGACTAGAACATTTATCTCTCATTACATTCACCTCTTGTCTGATGTTACGAGAATTAGCACTCCATCTCTTGAGATCCCTCTTAATGTTTTTGAGAATGTTAATAACTTGAAACAATGGTCTGTCAATTTGGTTGGTAACCCAAAGTTTCTCAACCAAAGGAAAATATTGGTCGCATAAAGACCAATGATTCATGTATCTAAACGGCCTATTCTTAATCCTAGAGATAGAGGTAAACGAGACAAGAATAGCATTATGATCGCTCACCGTAGGAGGTAAGAATTCAACTGATAATTCAGGGAACAAGTTAATCCAGTCAAGGTTAGCAAACACCCTATCAATTTTAGAGAAAATATTTCTACCCGGGCCCGACCACCAAGAAAATTCAAATCCTTTAATATTTATCTCATTAAGACCAGTAAGTAAAGCCATGTCATCTAATTCAAACAAATTATAAAAAGTTGCTGGATTACCTCCCTGTCTCTCTGAGGGTCTACGGATGCAATTAAAATCCCCAAGAACCATCCATGGCCTATAAATATTTATAGCATCCTCCTGCAGATTCTTCCATAATCTTTTCCTAAGTTCAACAAAATTTTGGGCATAGACAAAAGTTAAATTACATCTAAAATTCGAGGAATTGATCAGTTCAATAGAAATGTGTT
This sequence comes from Allium fistulosum, assembly GCA_030737815.1. Taxonomy (NCBI): domain Eukaryota; kingdom Viridiplantae; phylum Streptophyta; class Magnoliopsida; order Asparagales; family Amaryllidaceae; genus Allium; species Allium fistulosum. The sequence goes on along the minus strand of CM060907.1, from coordinate 410,541,314 downwards.
GATCACTCAATTAAATGTCCGAAACAAACACACTTGACATAGATGGGAGGAGGGTTTTCATATTCTACTTCTTGTACGAAACTCCTCCCTTTTTCGTCTCTACCTTCAATGGATTTAGGCATTCCATATTTAACATTAACCTCCACCAAAACTCTGGCGAAAGCTAGTCTAGATTTATTTTTAGTGGCCTCATCCATCTTAATAGGAACTCCTATGGTACTGGTTAGAGCGCTAATGGCCTTATTGTCCCATAGTTTAAAACTTAAACCAGGAAGTCTAACCCACATAGGCAAAGAAGTAAGGAGATCTCTATCAGTTCTCATATCTGGGGATAATCTCTTCATAATAATCAAGTTCCGGTCCATAAACCAAGGACCTGATTTTAAAATCTTATTGCAGTCCTCCTCCAATCCGAATCTTACTACGAAAAAACCATTATTCCTAGAATGAACTGTAAACGGCTTCTTAGTTTCCCAAACCCTTTTGGCATAACCCTCAAATGTACGGAGCCAAGGTTTGTACCCAACCACATACAGCAAAATGCATAAATCCCAACCTCCCTCCGCTTCTTTGATAGCTTCATCAGATAGGGAACCTATCCTTTTACCATCTGCTACAGTAGGCTCTATAAACTCCAGATCCAGGTTACCTAAATCCCCCACTGCTCCTTCTTTTACTGCCTCGCTGTATGAAAATTTCTTTGCGTTTTCTGAAACAGTGAAAATGATTTTGGAATTGCCTCCAGACATCACACTTTTCTGCTTAGAAAATTTTGTTTTGCCTGACCGCCCAGTCTGAACCGGAAACACCCCCCTACCATCAGATCTACCTGTTCTGTTCGAACTTTGCCCTCCCAAAGTAAGCCTCTGATCCGGACCAGAAGGAATAGGTGCCTTGCCCCTTTTCCTTCTCACCTCCTCCCAACCTTCCGCATCCCGCAGACCCATAATGAGGAGATTGAAGTGAAGAACGAAAACAAGAGAATAACGGAGAAAAATTAAGAAAACTAGGAAAAAAGGAAAGGAAAAAAGAGAAGAGGGAAAACCCTAATCTCCAGATCTAGATCTGGGAGCCGCCATTACAATAAGAGTAACTTTTAAAGCTTCGAGGATTGTTATTATATTAATTATTCTAATTTTTATTGTTAAATTAATCGCATTGATTATTTATTTAAATAATCTTAGTTAATGATCTTTATTAACTATTAAATTTCTGTAATCACTTTTCTAAAGAAATATACTTACAAAATCATTATTATTTATAAATTATCACTCATAAATAGGTTTAAAAACATTCATCTCAAATTTACCTTTTAAATTTGCTTTTAATTTCAAGTTCAAAATAAATACCAATTTTACTTTAATAAAGTTTAAAACCAATGTTTTTAAACTTCAAATTCATATGTTAAAGTATCACTTTTGTTATAAAGAAATTTATTCTCCTTTAAATTTACATATCTTAATATTTCAACTTACCTTAAAAACATTGAAATTTATAAAAATTTATTTAATTTCAAAACCTGAAATTCAAAGATATATTTAAGTCCAGGTTTCAGATTTGTTTTAATTTTCCTTAAATCTTTCCTTTTCAAATCAAGTTTCATTTTAAATTCAAATCCACTTAATCAAAAAAAAAACTTGACTTATTCACAAACTAAGCCTTCAGACAAAACTTGAATTTATTATTAAGGCCTTGAATTATAAAACTTAGTTTAAACCTTTGTTTTATCAGTTTTGCAATTTAATCTTCCGATTCATAACAGAAATAAGTTTAAACCTGTGTAACATCATTTACCCGAGCCACTATCATTTTGCTTCGAGTTAAATTCAAACGTACTCGGGTACTACCCGAGTAAACTCGCAAGCCAACTACTTTCCACCCAGACTGAAAGTGTTCAGATCATTAGAGCACAGTGCTCGTGCACGTGTATGTCACCGTCCATCTCCTCCAACCGACGCCGCAATGTAGAGCAAGTCGACTATCGCTCATAGATCAACTCTCGATCACTTGAACTCCCTCGTCATCTCGAATTCGAGATCGAGCAGAAAGATTTGAAACCTGGAAAATGAACAGACCTCACCTTTACAAACCTGTCATCTCCTCGACCACGAAGCTCCGACCACCTGAAGGTCTGCGACTCCGGCTATGGCTTCGACCACAACCAAGCTACCCTCTCCCGAAACCCCATAGCACTCGATCACCCCTAGACGATGAACGAAGAGAAATTCCAACCTTCGACAACCAGGTTTAGAAATTTAAAAATGTTCGCCACCGCTTCCACGTTGAACTGGAGCACTTCCCACGATTTTTCTCTGGCATACAGTACTCCCCTCTACCTTCACACGAAACCTCGAGGTCCCTCAACGACGAGATCACTCGAATTCATCAAAAGAATGGAAATTCGAACAACTCGAACTGCTCTCGATCCAAGCAATGAGAAATTCCCATACTTAGCCCAAAAATCCTATTTTTATATAAGGATTCGAATTATGTAATTGAATCAATATTTCGTGATATTCGAAATCATAAAAAAAATATTTTGCTCTGTAAATATTTAGTTTTTCATTCTGCATATTCTCTTTTTCCTTGAAACTATTTTTAAATTTTAGTTTATAATTAAACTCACACATTTGCTGTTGAAAACAAAGCCTAACAACAATCAAGCGATTAGATATTTGGTTTTGATCAAGCTGGATGCTCTGAAACGAGAAGACAGAGGTGCTTTCAACATAAACAGGCATTCACTCTTCCAGATAGTTGTACACAGAGGAGGTTGATGTATGTATATGCATAATAAAGCAATTCCAGATCTTAGACTTACACGCAACAACTAAATATATTCAGTTTAATTTAAAGTTGTTTACTTACTTTGATTTCCAGGAAAGAATGAACAAAGTCCTTCATGTTGACACAGCTTTGAAATTTGCAAACTGGAATCTCTTGATCTTAAATCCTCTGGTTATAGCTGAGCTGGGTTGAAGTTTGTTTAAGTTGAGATTTGTTTTAATTTTAGATGTTATTACTTCAGTTTTGTAGATGGACGAACCAAGTCAAATGAAGAAGTTGATATATGGAAAGAAGCTTACAGGTTGATGTATTTGTACAAGTGATAAAATATTGTTTGTACAATACTAAGCAGGGATTTTCTTGTTTATGGAGGCTGATGGGTAATATGTTGTGTACTAGAGATACAAACCTTTAATGCATATGTACCTTGTGCTTCTTTTGCAAGTGTACATACTTATCTTTTATATATTTGTTCAAGTGTTCATACTTATCTTTTATATATATTTGAAATGTATATTGTTTGTTTGTACCTGAATGTGTATTTGTTTTTGGCTGATATGATTTGTTGTAGTGGCCAAACATTAATTAGTTTGTACCATATTTATATTTATATAGTATCCTTCTTCCATCTCGGCTGTACAAAAATATGAGATGACTTGATGTTTTCCTTTACAAGCTTTTATACTATATATTTTATTTTCTTTGTTTCATTTGTTTACTTGTTTGAATTTCGTTTTCCTTTGTTTTGTCTTTAACTTGTCTTTATAACTTCATATGCATTTGGTTTTGTTTTATCGTTTTCTTTTACAAGTGTATACATATAATTATTTTCATATTTAAATACGTTGTTATAATTTATCTAAGGTACTTATTTTATTTTTATATCTTGTATATTTTCATTTTTAAACCATTTATTTACAATTTAAATTCAAATCAAATATATACATATATATGTATAATTTCAAATTTACTCATATATGCTAATATATATATATATATATATATTCACATATATACACATATATACAATATTTTATTTTTTTAAATGATTTATACAGAATATATTTGAATTCGGGGAAACTCGCATCACTTTATCGGTTTATTTCACAAATTTTATTCAAAAATTAAATTAGTTATCAATTTAAACTTAGAAAAATTCGGGATCGTTACATTATCATTCCTTGGTAAATATTTATAAATAGGCATTTTATTATCTTACCTAAATTTAATATCAGGTTTCAACTAATTTCTCACTTATCAATTATTCTTATGAAACATCTTATAGTCAAACTCTATAATTCTAATCACAAGATGTTCATATATTCAAATTTTATTAACCTTGATTTCATAAATATTTATAAAACTATATTTGCAAAAATTAATTACTTAACTTATAAAAAATATTACTTTTATACATCCTTTATACAAAATCTATTTAAAAATCTAATTTACAAATATCACATAAAAACTGCGAATTTAAAACAATAAGAACCATACATTCCATTTTAATTTAAATAAACTCCTTTTCATAATTCATAAATAATTATTAGCACAAATACTTTGAAATCATTAAAAATCAATTTTAAACCAAAATCACTTTTATAGCATTTCAAAATACTGAAAATATGGCCCAATGCTGCCCAAGCACTAAATAAGGGGATTCACATCAATCATATCAATCATGGCATCCAAACATCATATATCACATGATAACAGAATATATAAAAATATATGTAAATAGAAATCAACATTGGTGACGAATCCAGTTAGATCCCTCCAACCTATCACCTGCAGCAAATATACATATGAGAAAATATGTACAATGTCTACTTCGAGGCAGACGCGCGTACAAAGGGTCATCCGCTCATACACGGGAACGTATAGGGTCTCATCTGCTAAAATATGCGGGAATATATCCAAACCAACTAATATATATATATATATAATATCATATACAATCCAAAAAATCATCAATCATCATAAATAAATTTATTCTATCTTATTTAAAAATATAAACGAGTCTGGAAGAGTGAGTTATACTCACTTTGATTCCAATAGCCGTTGCAGTGTTTTATTCGGAATAAAACTAAACTGATGTTTAATTTTACCCAAAATTCCCAGTAGCTCCAAATCAATCCAATCTAGCTCCATCATGTAGTGTTCGTCAATACGAACCCAACGTAATTCGTTTCATCCGATTTCAACCTCGTATTACAAAGTTATGACATTTATAAGTTTACATGATTTATATATAATAAAATTTATAACTTTTTTTATATTTAACCTACAATGAATCCAGGTTGCACGTTTCAAGAAAGTAGATCGCGGTCGCATTTCTTTCTTCTTCCCTCATGCATTCGAACCCAGTTGATAGCATATGCAAGAACCCATATACACGCGTGTATTTTTGATGGCCGTGCCTCCTATGATCACCCAGGTGATGATTAGCGAACATCACGACGAAGCCCTAGCCGAGCTCTACCACCGGCCACGATCCCATGAAGCTCGACCCAATATCCATCTCGAAAAACATGTGTGAAAGGCAGACCTTTGAGCAAGATTTTCCGACGATCTACTCAACTAAACTCGATGACAACCGTTGGATTGATAGTACTCGTCGAGCTCTGCAAGTTTGTAGTTCGAACTTTTTTGATAATTGTTGATTGATTGAGAGGAATTGGAAAAGGAAAATCGACGATTTCTGGCCAAAGAATTGTAAGTGGCGGCTAGGGCTTGAATAGATTAGGATTTGTGAAATTATGATGTGGCCAAGTCCTTTTATAGAAAAATATTCAAACACTATTCACGCGAAATATTTCCAAACTCCAAACAAAGCGTGCCGCCTGCCGTTTATAATGCTTTACCTCTATTCTGAACACAATGGAATATATATCGAGAGCCAATTCCATCGTATTTGGAAGATTGGTTTTCGAATCGAATTATTTTAATTACAAATTACTTAAATAAATTTCTACACGTCTCAGCTTCGCACGACCAAACCGTAAGTCCGATTCACACGAAATTTGAAATAAACTATTACGGGTCCAATGAAATTAGTTTTGTCAAAATCCGAGACAGTGTCAAAAATGACTATTTTTACACATTAATTAAATCGATAAATTTACAATTTCTATAAATTCACTTTTAATTCAATTCTAAAAGTTTACTATCTCTATTCTAATCCAAATAGAAATTAAGTCAACTTTATGAATTATTTTCATTCACATTAAATTCAAAATCCAATTATTTCTGCAATTTCAAATATTAAATTAATAATTTAATTATCCAAATAAATTATTATATTTGAAATATAAGTTATTCACTTATAAAATTAATTTGTGAATATTTAAATCAATTAAATATTCCGATTTCGAGTGACTGAAATTCTAGGTCGTTACATTCTCCCCTACTTAAAAGAATTTCATCCTCAAAATTACCAAGTAAGAAAATGCCACAAAATCCATTAAATTTTCCAAAAACAATTCATTCAAACTTGATTACCAAAATAATTTAAACCTTTCAGCTTTTCCAATCCCTTAGATAAACTTCTTATAAAAACTTTTATAAGTTTTCAAATTCATTCATAGTTATCTTTCCAAACCAGCTAATATCGTTTAACTTTTAACTCAAAATCAAAATTTTAGTTACCAAAATTCTCAAAAATTTTCTAATGCCTTAAATTTTAAAAAAATTTCGCCAGAGCCTCCTTTGCGTGGTTTGATCCAAAAAAATCACAATATATATAATATCACAAATATACATTTCATCTTCGAGGGTGAGGCATCTCATAGGGAAAAAAAATAAAAGTACGATATGTAATTCGAGATATGTACCTTATATATTATTAGCGACAATATACGGCTAATATAGTGCGAAAGCGCGCTTGAAATGCGAAGCAACGCCATCCGCCCCTACTAAACGCTCAACAAACAATAAGTACATGTATATATGAAAAGTAATATCAATATACAACATATACCAATACAACAACTATATATACCAATAGAGCAAGTGCAATCAAAAGCAACAAATTCAACCATCAAACAAATAAAATCCAACCAACATCAATATCTATCCAATCCATCCATAACCATATCACTATATATTCATTATTCTCATTAATATTCACTGAATTGGTTTTCAATTTATCCACATTTGATTCATTAACATTGGATTCTACAAACATTCATTTATTCATATTCGATTAGTTTACATTCACTAATTTACATTAAAGTTAGTTCACTTCCAAATTAAATCAAATTCAATTCTATTTAGATTCACTTTTCTTCAAATTTGAATTCAATTATTTAGCTTTCAAGTTTATTAATTCAATTTCATTAACATTTAATGAATTTCTATACAACCAACTAACATCCATCTAACAACCAATGCATATCCAACATAACCAAATTAATTTAATTTACACTCAAAACATTCATATTTACTTCGTTTACATTTAATTTGGTTTAACACATTTCATTTCAATTGGTTTAATATTCAATTTAGATTGAATTCTAGTTATCACTATATTCACATCTTTATACTACACTTCCAATGCTATTTTTACCATCACTTCTTAACTTAAGTTTTATTCAATTCGTAACAACAACATTTCTAATCCATGTTTATTCACTAATTCACTTTCACAATTAAAGTTGAATTTCATTATATAACTCAAGTTCATATTTATTTAATTACTTAATTAATTCATTTTGATATCAAATTCAACTTCATTCAACATCACTTAAGTTATGTTCCATTTCATCCTTACTTACTTTTACTTTCACTATACAACTTAAGTTCACTTCTAATTTAATTGAAATTCTATTTTATTTAACTCATTTAATTAGCTTATTTCTTTTTTCTTTACTTAAGTTAAATTTCATTTTCAAAGATCATTTCCTTTTAACTTAACTTAGATTTCAACTTATGATTCAAATTCAGATTTTGTTTTGCTTAACTAAATTGTTTAACCATTTTAATATTTGGTTTTACTTACATTTTCCCATTTTATAAGTTATACAGCTTATTATTACAAAATTTACAAGTTATACTTATTCACTTCAACTTCCATGCATATTTATTTGAGTTAATTTTATTCACGTACTATATTTACAATTCTGAGGTATACAATCACTTTATAACTTAAGTTTATATTCACTTTTATGATTCATCAATATACTTAATTCGATTCACTAACTCCAATTTATTTAACTTTACCGAAGTTAAATTCTAAATTCATATTCAAATTTTAAAATTTTCTAATTACAAGTTCAAAAACTCTTGTTTCTTACTTGTTAAACTAAATGTATAAGTTATACAACTTAGTTATTTAAACTTCCAAATTCATATTATATAATCACTTACCTCTTAACTTTAATTTCCATTTCAATAACTTATCAAATCCAGTTCAAATCCAATTCAATTTATTTAACTTCCCCTAAGTTAAACTTCAATTCATATAATGTACTTACTAACTCAATTCAATTTAACCTTACTCACGTTAAATTTTAATTTCATATCTCAATTTCACACTTAAAATTTTAAAATTTCATTTTCTTCTTTATACTAATTCCAATTATAGGTTCAAAACTTGTTTCTCTTATATTTATCAATTTCAAACTGGATCTTAAATTCAAATTTGTTTATCACAACAAAACTTAAATTTTCAATTTACTAATGGTAGTAAATCAATCACACAGAAACTCGAAAATGATACTAATGATGCTGCAATCATCACCCTTATTATTTTCCAGCAACGGTAGTGAATTCAGTGCTTTAAATTCTCTTAAAAATTCCTTTTAAAATTTATAAACAACATTTATAAACCTTTTTTTACTTATATAATTTCACTGTTTTACTTCACTTATATAAGATTCATTCCAAATTTACTTATCTTATTTAGATTTATAACAATATAACCTCTTCCACTTTGAAAAACAACTGTCAAAATCAACGGGATTCAAAATTTCAAATTCTTAGTTTAAATTCATTTTTATTTACAAATCATATTTATAAATATACTCATGTAGTTTCATTTCTTATACATAAGATTGTTTCACAATTGTAAATCATATTAATTTTAATTCCATACTTTATAATTCATTTGCTTATATAATTTATTCTTTTACAATTGTATTTTTATTTAGATTATTCAAACAGCTTTTATTAACTTATATATATATAATTACATTTTCGAACAACCAAACAATCAATTTATATACACTATAATAATTTCTGAAAAATTATTCCTTTATATATAAAACATAATCGAGGTAAAATTATTTCATTTACCCAATTTAAAATCAATACTATGACGATATGCCTTGTTCAAGTGTTTAGAAACCCCTATCAATAACGTGGCGTCCCACATACCGACTAGAATTTATAAGCCACTCAACAAATACATCAACACAATATAAAACATTTTTATATCACTAAAAAATACGCGCTCATATATATAATACACTCAAACTCAATCTAGAGTGCTACTGACCCTATCAATACTGAGTACACATCAAAGCCTAGGAATATACTAAACATCAGCTCTGATACCACGTGTGACAAACCTCAAATCCGTACCTTTTGAATCGACTATAAATCACATGTTCGACCCGAAATGCACAGAATGATGGAAAGTCAAGAGAAAGAAAGAAGAGAGAGGAAAAGAAGAGAAGAAAGAGAGAAGAAGAAAACTAAACAGAACAATACAGAATCTCACATCACAACGGAACAACATATAATATAGATAAATAATATTTACAAAAGAGAAACTGTAATATATATACATCCATTAGAGTTAAACAATCAATCACTAATCATCAGCTTGGATGGTTATAATAACCTGTCCTTACAATTGCTGATAATAAAAACAATAACAATGTAGTGGAAAAAAATAGATACATGTATACGACATGAAGATCTCCAGTTCTCCTGCTGAAGCTCCAAAAGCGCCAAATCTGAACCTGTAAATATACTCGGTTTGACCTGAGCATTGAAAGGGAAGAACGCCCACATCAGTCTGGTAAACCAGCGTGAGAAAACACACTCAATTGAATTTATTTTAATTTTATCAAAGCATTCTTTATCAAAAGAAGGGTATCCCGTAAGACATGCCCGCACATAAACACGGATGGGTTTTTACCTTACGATAACCAAAACATTTCATATCAAATCCTGTTATATTATAATAGTGTCTAGTATATAAATAATAATTAAAATAGCCGAAAATGATACCATTATTAGATTCCAGCATACTAGGCTCTACAAACAAAATGGAAGGAATGTAGTGGAGTTTGGATTTCCATACAAATGACTAGGTAAAGAGACTACCTTCCGACAGTACATCTCTAGAGGAATGTACAAAGGATCCATCACAAAGATCCTCTACCAACACAAGACCGGCCTACCTCTATAACTAGATAGTACCGAATATGTCATCCCCCAGTCATTACCGACCTTTCCGAGGGCCCTCATAGCATACATCCACAATAATTTACATCCCGAACATCATAGCGGGAAGAAATATATCTAGAAGGGGATGATCATATCCTAATTTGGAATGACCCACTTAGCCCTGCTACATCTAACCTTGTTTTGCTCATTTCTAGTTGATGGCTTAAGGTAACAATTACCTTTCACATATCACATATCACACCATTTTTGAATGCCACATTGCCACTTCCGTTGACTACTAATTGCCTTCCACAAAAATACAACCCTTGAGCTTGTATGTCTCAAGGAGGGTGTTAAGCTAAGAGTAGTTGCCTTCTCTGCCACCACATGATGTACGTTTCTAAAAACCAATATACGTAATCTTAGAAATGCAATGTCAGACACTCGTCCATATAAGTTCTCCACGAATAGGACAAACTGAAGGTACTTTCCTACAACATCCTATCGGGAAATCCCTAGAATTAGTAGCGAATAGTCCTTCCATTGGATATTTCATAACGAAGAGGCTACTGCTACTATATGCATATTGGGATTTTAACCCTAAATGATCAACAAGCAGCCCTTTACTATGAAAATCCTAAATATCAATATCATGAACAATCTGCACAATCGAACGCATATACGTTGGTCCGAAGTGGTTCTCGAAATAAATCCGACCCCGGTCTCTCCACACCAATATTGAAAATTGGCTCTTAATCTCATACAAAAACTAAGTCTCGTAGACTTATTACGTTTCCAATTTCAACTTGCTATCCTTCGGCCAAGAAGGAAGCTCGATAGATTGGAGTAATACTCCGCACTACACGAATCAACATCCTCAACACAAATGATAATCAAGCCTACATAATTGGCCACATGCTAAGTGCACGACCAATCAATTTGCACATCAAGTAAAGGAACTGAAACTTTGCCAATAGGCATAATCTTGTACTAAAGCAATTATTAGGCTCTTTTATAATTATTATGAACCAAATCGCTTTTAAAATATATATATATATATACTCCAAAATATCTATCAAAAGATACATACTCACAAACTTCACAAATATTCAATAATTGGAAAACATTTCCATATACTTATCTCAACGGAATAAGGATGTTCATAAATCATTTAAACTCCATTTAAATATATTGCTACTATACGTTTATTTTAAAGGATTTTTCATTGTCCAAAATCATGAATTTGTCAAACATGCTCATAACTAAATTCTTAACCTTACACAATTTATTATTATCAAATACCTTATAGTCAAATCCTAAAAATGAATTCACAAGGTATTTTTACTTCAAGTTTCATATCAAATAAATCCAATCAATCAATGATAATAAATGAACATCATCATTCCTTGATAAATATTTATAAATATCATTTAATTATCTTACCTAAATTTAATATCAGGTTCCAACTAATTCCTCACTTATAAACTATTTTTTAAAACATCTTATATTCATACTATGCAATTCTAATCACAAGATGTTCATATATTCAAATTTTATTAACCTTGATTTCATAAATATTTATAAAACTATATTTACAAAAATCAATTACTTAACTTATAAAAAATGTTACTTTTATACATCCTTTATACAAAATCTATTTAAAAATCTAATTTACAAATATCACATAAAAACTACAAATTTAAAACAATAAGAACCATACATTCCATTTTAATTTAAATAAACTCCTTTTCATAATTCACAAATAATAATAAGCACAAATACTTTGAAATCATTAAAAATAACTTTTATAGCATTTTGAAATACTGAAAATATAGCCCAATGCTGCTCAAGCACTAAATAAGGGGTTCACATCAATCATATCAATCATGGCATCCGGACATCATATATCGCATGATAATAACATATATAACAATATCTGTAAACGAAAATTAACACTGGTGAGGAATCTAGTTGGATCCCTCCAACCTGTCACCTGCAATAAATATACATATGAGAAAATATGTACAGTGTCTACTTCAAGGTAGACGCGCGTACAAAAGGTCATCCGCTCATACACGGGAACGTATTGGGTCTCATTCGCTAAAATATGCAGGAATATATCCAAACCAACTAATATATATATATATATATGTAATATCATATACCATCCAAAAAATCATCAATCATCATAAATAAATTTATTCTCGATTATATAAAAATATAAACGAGTCAAAAAGAGTGAGTTGTACTCACTTTGATTCCAATAGCCATTGTAGCGTTTTATTTGGAATAAAACTAAATTGATGTTTAATTTTACCCAAAATTTCTAGCAGCTCCAAATCCATCCAATCTAGCTCCATCATGTAATGCTTACCAATACGAACCCAATGTAATTCGTTTCGTCCGGTTTCGACCTCGTATGACAAAGTTATGACATTTATAAGTTTACACAATTTATATATAATAAAATTTATAACTTTTTTTTATATTTTACCTACAATGAATCCAGGCCGCACATTTCGGAAAGTAGATTGTGGTCATATTTCTTTCTTCTTCCCTCACACGTTCGAACCCAGGTGATAGCGTGCGCAAGAACCCATATACACGCGCGTATTTTTGATGGCCGTGCCTCCTATGATCACCCAAGTGATGATCAGCGACCATCACGAAGAAGCCCTAGCTGAGCTATTCCACCGACCATGATCCCAAGAAGCTTGGCTGAATATCCAACTTGAAAAACATATGTGAACGGCAGACCTTTGAGCGAGATTTGCCGACGATCTACTCAACTAAACTTGATCACAACCGTTGGCTTGATAGTACTTGTCGAGCTCTACAAGTTTGTAGTTGGAACTTTTTGATAATTGTTGATGGATTGAGAGTAATTGGAGAAAGAAAATCGACGATTTCTGGCCATAGAATTATAAGTAGTGGCTGGGGCTTGAATAGATTAGGGTTTGTGAAATTATGAGGTGGCCAAGTCCTTTCACTACAACAAAACAGTCTTTTTACAACGGGTAATGCCCATTGTATTATGGTTTTCGCAACGGGCATGTGCCCGTTGTAATAGGCCTCGTTGTAATAGATCCACCACATTTTACAATGGGCAAAGCATGTTGTAAAAACATGCATTGACCGTTGTAAAATACCTATTTAACAACGTGTGTTGACCATTGTAAAAATCTTATATAACAACGTGCAGTGACCGTTGTAAGAAGCTCATATAACAACGCACATTGCCCGTTGCAAAATAAATGCAAATTTAAAAAAAAATGACAGCAGCATCCATGCAATACATCAATACTAATACTAAATATTGTCATAAAATAATTAAAATCACATACGAAAAGATTAAAAGCTAGAGTCATAGAATTCTAATACTCCAAAAAGTTAGATAAGTTTACATGCCAAATACATAAAGCATTAGCACATAACAGTCCGCTACAAATATCATGTTCCAAGTATAATCATACTATACCACAGAGATGAAGTCTTTATGCCACACGACGGTTGATCCAACGGCCTCTTTGATAGTCTGCATCTCTGAATTTGGCAACTTTGATAGACTACTATGGCAACTAAAAATACAAAAGGAAAAGAAAATTAGACTACAATTGAAAAGGATAAAAACAAGGTGAATTCACCCAATAGATCAGAGACAAATGTTTATATAGACGCTTCTACTCCTCAACAAAGACCATCTATGAAAAATGGGAAGGGACCTGCACAGCAACATAGTAAAATCCCGTTGCATAATCCTTTTGATTGCCTACAGATTGATGACAGCATTATGTTTTTTCCTTCTCTTGAAGCCGAAGTAGGTACCACAGTTACATGTGCAGTATAAGTAAAAGCATAGACCTTTGATTTGTAGTTAATTGAACACATGAGTTAAGCTATGGATTTGTTATTAAACTCTACTTACAGTTGGAGAACATGCACAAAATTTTCTAAAAGTATATTCTTTTTTAAGATGCAGGTTATAAACCTAATGTACATTTTATTGTATATTTGAAATGAGATGCTATTCTTATTGTTATCATTTGGCAGTGATCATTTCCTGGAGGGGTGAATCATTTCCTGGATATGCATTGGACTTGGGTTACAGTAAACACAACTGGGTGAACAATAGCTGTAAAGGCTTTTGAAAAACCATTTGTCTTCAATGTAAAGTATTCAGAAAAGGGGTCGAGTTTAGGTCTATAGCATTAAATTATTCTATTTTAGAATATTGCGATGCAGAGCTACAGTTCTGATATGAGCTGAGTGCATTTAGCAATTGTAAATTTTATGTTAGATTGGATTTTTCAAATTCTATTTTTATGTGAAATTCTGTAAGTTCACTCTTTCTTCTGGCGTGAATGAACTTAAACGTTACATTCCACAATTTATTAATTTACTTTATTCTTCTTTCCCTGTAAATGTTATATTCTACGTGTAAAAATGTTTGGAGTTTCAGTTCTTTGATAGTAGCAGATTCGAGAAAAAGGTACTTTGAAATACGTACTTTAGCAGTGGTTTACTAGTTTGCAATATCTATCCTTTGAGAAGAGCTATGTGTCATCCCCCATGCTATCAGATATTAGAAACGAATAAGCCTGACCGATGCAAGCTGGTCAGATGCATTGGCCTCAAACAGGAAGCTACACATGAAATCCTAGAACACGAGGGAGTGATTATTAAAGATGTAAATGAAAGTTGTAGTTTAGAAGATTTATGTGCAACAGATGACTATTTTGGAGAAATCTGTTTACATGTATTGGAATGTTTCCATTAGTATTCTAAATAATTTCAAAAAATTAGCCTGTGTCAGTTCTCTTCTTTACTTTATATTGAAATCAGGCCTTGCATCCTTTTGAATTAAATTTTATGTCCAAAGGCTACATAGTCAATTTTAAACAAATAACATAGATACATAGTTAAAAATCGTGCAGATCCAAATCGCCCAATTTCACCTAAATTTTGACATTAATATATTTTATTTTTAAACTTGCATACCAGGATTGGAACTTTGCTTGTCGCCCAAAACCCCAGAAAATGAAACGTTTGGCATCAAAGTTGAGGAGCCTTTGTACGTTTATTGACGCTGTACACATTCTTCAATTGTGCGACACCAGCCACCTCCCTGGTAAAAAATAAATAAATCATTATCCAGGAAGTAAATTTTGCAGTCAAATTTATACATATACATTCATATATTAGTGTGTGCGCTTGTCTGTGTGAATTGCTTACCTCTATATGAACCAACCAGTTATTTATACCCGAACCAGATCCAGAAGAAAAATGATAAATAGGCGGGATTCCATCCAAACAAACTGCAAATCCACCAAGATAATTATGTTTACATATTACTGGGGCCAAAATTTTATAATGTTAACATAGACATGAACAGAATTAATTGGATTACTTACAGCAACTTTAACGGGATATTCATTGGTCCAAATTACTGGATTTATTTATTATGAACTATTAGATAATTCAAACTACAACCATCTTATACTACATTTTCCAAAGTGTTCCCCCACAGTATTTCGTTTATAGTCAAAATGTGCATAGCACGATTTTGAACTGGTAAAGAATAGATACTTCACTCATGTTGTAAATGCTAATTATTTTGAAAAAATAAATTTGCCCAACCACCAAAGTATATGGCACCCAAAAATACTAATTCAAAATTGCATTAGGAAAAATAATCTAACAATTATTGAAAAAGAATATAAAAAATAACAGTAGTCGATAATGCACTCATGCCAAATTTCCCTGATCATATAATTATAAGTGAACAATCAACAACCAAGCTTATTGCATATAGACCAGCACGCATTTAGAAACACATGACTTATAAGGAAGTTGAATCAATGATTGTCGAGTTTACAGTTCCATAAGAAAATGTTAATACATTCAATTATAGCAACTATTAGAACATTACATATGATTTTTTGATGAAAAACCAATTATACAATTAATGATTCATCTGTTATTCATTACAGGTAAATTCAATATTCACCACTGATACACAGTTTTGACTATTCAACATCGATAAATAAGTGTTGATATTTCCAATATAAAGTAACTAAATAATTTACCTCTTTATTTGGTTATGTTGTAGCTTTACTGCAGTCTACTTGCAATAAGGTTGTAGAAAACTGATCAACCCAGAACAGAAATGCCGCAAGCTGAAATTTTATCAAGTAGAACATTATAATCAAATATTTAAAATTTACTGTTAACTCCTCTTTTTTGAAGCGACCTAAAACATATGCGACCTAACAACCTAAAGTTTCTAGCGACCTAACATCACAAGCGATCTAGCGACCTAAGAGTGCTAACGACCTAAAGGATACAGCGACCTAACTCTTGAAAGAGGCTAGCAACCTAAAGCTCTAACGACCTAAAAGTTATCGCGACTTAGTGACCTAAAGATGGAACAGTTCAACGACCTATAGCTCCAGCGACCTAAAGCTCCAGCGACCTAATTGTCAACATGGGGCAACAGTAAACCACAGCGGAGAGGCAACGCGACCTACGACCTATCTTAGGTCGTTCATGACCTAAAACTTACTACCCAGTTTAAACAAGCCGAGACAACTCCTTATGCCGCTTTTCCCTAGGTCGCTCACGAACTACCACTTGTCACCTCGTTCAGATAAGATCAAGTGCAACCCTATCAAGCTATGTCTCCTAAGTCGCAAGTGGACCCCAACCTATCTTAGGTCGCTCGCGACCTACGATCTATCTTAGGTCGTTCACAACCTAACGCCTATCCAGAATTCACCTATAAATACCCCACCTACTCCAACATACAAGAGGACTTTTGGCTCATTTCTGGAACGCCGATACTCTGCTGTTTTCTCAACTCATCCAGCACTTCAAGCATTCCAAACACCGAAGATGCTTCAAAGAACTTCAAGAGGAGATCAAAGACATTCAACATGAATTCGAAAGAGTCTTCTACATCGAAGTTCTAGCTACTCGTCGAAAGTGTTGTAATCAAAGTGTATTGTAAAGAGTTGTAACCGAATCATCAATAAAGAAGATAAAGTGGACGTAGGCTTAATTTTGAGCCAAACCACTATAAAACTGTTGTCTCTTTACTTTTATGCTATTTTCTGCTTATTTCTAGTTCCCGTACCAACGGGTGGTGCTTTCACTTTTTCTTTACACACACCGGTTTTAGCGTTCAATTTTTAGTGTTAACATTTTGGTGCTTTCACTGAGAATTGAACTCGGGAATATTGTCACCATTGCTTCGCAAAAGTTTCTTGAAAGGATCTCTCTAAAAACCAGAAGTTTATCGGAAATCATGGCTCCTGGAAGAAAGAGTAGATCTACCAGATCCGGAAATGCTCATGAGGGGACCTCCGTTTCCCCAACAGCAAACCAGGCAACTCCTACCGTTGGAGTCACAAGGGCTGAATTAGACGATGTAGTATCTGGATTATACCAACAAATTGAAGCTCAAAACGCCTTAATGATGGACAGATTAAACGCTCTACTTGGGGCAAATCGACAACCAGAAAATAATGAAACAACCTTTGCCGAAGATGCTCATAATTCCCAAGAGAAAGGTATTCCTCAAAGAGCAACCGACACCGCCGAAGCGCCACCTTTCCAAGCTGGAGGATCAAGGCCGCAGCCAACTTCCGAAGGAATCGCTGACGTCTGCCCGGCGATGCCTCTGAACACGAGGAGTACCTATCAGGGATGGTTCATCGAATCATGAAAGAGAGCATGCAAAGGGAAGAAAATGATAACGACTGGGGATTTTCTCCAAGCAAGACTCCGTTTACTGGAAGGATCCTGAAAGCAGAATTTCCAAGAAAATTTGTACCTCCTACTATCCCGGCCTATAGGGGGACGAGTGACCCAAACCAGTTTCTATACAAGTACGATTGGCATATGACCGGAGCCAGGGAAACAGATGAAATCAAGTGTCAATACTTTCTGGTGTATTTGGAAGGGGTTGCATTGCTTTGGTTCACAAAATTGCCAGTCCGATCTGTGGATCAATTTTCCAACTTAACGCGAAAGTTCAAAGACCAGTTCAGGCTGTATGCTACGTAGGCCAAGGACATAATGTCACTGTCCAGCCTCAAACAAAATCATGGAGAGTCTATTAGATCCTTTTTGAACCGCTTCAACGTAGCCTTAGCCGAAGTTGACAATGCAGAGCCGCGGATGATTTTGACTTACTTGATGCGGGCTATCAACAAATCGAGTGAATTTGGAAAATGGCTAAAAATGAAGGAGCCAAACTCACTTGAGAAATTCTATAAGAAGGCCGATGAGTTTATGCGCTTGGAAAACCTTCCGGTGTCGATGAAAGTGGAAGTGGCCGAGATTCAGAATAACAATGTTGCTTCTAACAAAAGAGAATCTGGAGGACAGAAGAGGGAAAATGATGATGAGAAAAAGCAGGGAAATGCGAAGAAAACTCGCCACTTTGGACCTTCGAATTTCACTCCCTTGACTGATACTCCAGAGAATATTTTCTTTGCAACTAAGGATGCTGTTGAATATCCTAAACCACATAAGTTGAGACTTGGGAAAAATGCCACGCAGAGTGGAAGATTCTGTAAGTACCACAATCAGCCTGGTCATGACACTAATGAGTGCCGCCACTTGAAGGATCTGATTGAGGAGCCGTTGAAAGAGAATAAACTTCAACAATATGACAAGAAAAACAGGAATGACCCATCCTCATCCACTCAGAGGCAACTAGTTCCTGCTCATCAATACGGCTCAGATGAAAGAACTACAACACAGGGATCTGAGAGGCTTATCATCAATGTTATCACAGGAGGCCCTGACCCAGCGAGCAGAAGTTGGGATGAGATGGAAAGATATGCTCGTGCTTTGAGACAAGCCCCAGAGGGAGAGAATGTTCTTGTTCTGGAAGATGATACCTAATGGCCATACTTTACTTAATGGCTTTGCTTAAGATTCATAGAATAATGATGGATGTATCATTCCTATATAAAATGCCATTGTAAAATCAGTGCAAATCAATAATAAAAACTATAAATCTTGTGTTCTTTACTACTATAAAATGCCTGTTTCATTTCGATATGCAAATATCTTAAATATATTGCTAAAATGTTGATTTAATATTGCAGGCTATCAAAGCAAAGCTTACCTATTCAACACATCACGAAGCTAAGCAATTCCTACAAATCACTCAACAAACAAATGCCAAGTCATAAAATTCCAAATTCAACTCCTACAAAAGAAGTGCTACTCACCAACAGTTGATGGTTCCACCAAAGCGGGCACCTTCCTGACAAGAAGGTTCCAAACCCTTGCTAATCAATCGTGATCGTTTGTGCAAATGAACATCCGGTAGAGTAGCTTGCGTCTGCCCCGTGGATTCACTCAACGATAAATTACACTTCTCTGGAAAAGAACAAATAACTTGCAAAAGAATGGGACATGTATTTGAAGAGATAACGAGGAATCGCTAAGAAGCAGATGGTGGAAGGACACAAGAAATAATGCTACTCTTCGGAGTCCAAATGCTACTCCCCAGAGTCCACAAGACCTCTCCGGAGGCACAAGCCCTCTTTGGAGGCACATTTCACCGGAGTTGAAGTGTAAAAATCTCTCTTCGGAGGCCCACTTCACCAGAGCTGAAATGCCAAAAAGACCTCTTCGGAGGCACATTTCACCGGAGTTGAAGTGTAAAAATCTCTCTTCGGAGGCCCACTTCACCAGAGCTGAAATGCCAAAAAGACCTCTTCGGAGGCACATTTCACCGGAGTTGAAGTGTAAAAATCTCTCTTCGGAGGCCCACTTCACCAAAGCTGAAATGCCAAAAAGACCTCTTCGGAGGCACATTTCACCGGAGTTGAAGTGTAAAAATCTCTCTTCGGAGGCCCACTTCACCAGAGCTGAAATGCCAAAAAGACATCTTCGGAGGCACATTTCACCGGAGTTGAAGTGTAAAAATCTCTCTTCGGGAGGCCCACTTCACTAGAGCTGAAATGCCAGTCAAGACCTCTTCGTAGGCAAAAAACTGCTTTGGAGGCACAAGCCCTCTTTGGAGGCACACTTTACCAAGTTGAAGTGCCAAACCAAAGCCCTTTAACGAGGCACAAGCCCTCTTCGGAGGCACAACTCTTCGGAGGCACATTTCACTAGAGTTGAAGTGTAAAAATCTCTCTTTGGAGGCCCACTTCACCAGAGCTGAAATGCCAAAAAGACCTCTTTGGAGGCACATTTCACCGGAGTTGAAGTGTAAAAATCTCTCTTCGGAGGCCCACTTCACCAGAGCTGAAATGACAAAAAGACCTCTTCGAAGGCACATTTCACCGGAGTTGAAGTGTAAAAATCTCTCTTCGGAGGCCCACTTCACTAGAGCTGAAATGCCAGTCAAGACCTCTTCGTAGGCAAAAAACTGCTTCGGAGGCACAAGCCCTCTTCGGAGGCACACTTCACCAAGTTGACGTGCCAAACCAAAGCCCTTTAACGAGGCACAAGCCCTCTTCAGAGGCACAACTCTTCGGAGGAGCCCTCTCCCGAGGCACAACAAAAAAAAGCCCTTCCCAAAGGCATATCAAACAAGCCCTCTTCAGAGGCACACTTTTACTCTCAAAAGTGAAGTGCTAAACAAAGCCCTCTAACGAGGCACGTCCAATAGATCAAAACATTCTTCAGAAGCTCGCTTCGCTGCGTAGGGGAACCCAATTTTCAACAAATAAAAGTGATCATCCCCGAAAGTTGAAGTGTTCTAAAAAAAAGAGAAGGAAAAACTTCTCCGATACAAGGCATACTCTATTGAAAGCAGAATAATATTTCCTCAAAATGGAAAAATTATTCTCTAAAATAAGAGTAAAAGTCTTTTCAGAATATTGCAATGAGCCGTGGTATGGGGGCATATAGCTATATTAATAAAAACAACGCTCAAACATTATACCACGAGCTCATTGCAATATCATATAAAGTAAATAAAGAAACTTGTGCAAAAACAAGGAATAAATGCATTCACACATATACTAACAAGAAATTGTACAAGTAAAAAGAACCATTTTATTCCACACTATGAAATTTTTGTACATATGCAGGTTTCAACAAGCGGAGGTCGGTATCCGCACAATCTCCGGTCAATACATGCAAAAAGCAAAAAGCAAAACAAGAAGCGTAAAGTCAAGCTCATTACTCCTTCCCGCTACCTTTAGAGCTCTTGCCCGGCTTGATAATTAATTTCTGAAGCCGGCGTGGACGGGTTGGAGAAGGAGGAGAAGGAGGTGTAGCTGGATCTGCTTCCACGTCTTCTTCACCAGCCGAAGCGCTTTTCTTCTTCTTCTTCGAAACTGCGCGTTTCCCTCTCTTCTTGGAAGAAGACTCACTTCCCGGAGAAATCAATGTAGATAGCTTCGTGTCATCATCATGAGTTTGCTCCGGAGTCTTTTCACCTTCTCCAAGTTCCTCAACCTTCTGCTCTTGGGAAGCAAGTGGATCATCCAAGCCTCGAAGGGCTTCTATTTGCTCTTCCTGCGACCCTGGTTGAGAAGCAGGAGTGACTTGAAGGGATGGAGGAGGAACAGCTGGAAGGGGAGAAGTTTGTGCAGCATTCAGTGTTTCCGCTACAGAAGAAAAGAAGTTAAAATCAGTATTCTCCGAAAAAAGAGAAGATATTGGTTCATCGAGACTTAAGTAATCAGCGAGAAATTCATCAAACTCAGGTGAAGCAAGCAAGTAATCCGCTTGACCTGGTTCGACGTTGAAGTTACCTGGAGAAGTCGGTTTAATCACTTCGATTTCAAAGTTTTCGGCTTCAGTGTCATCCTGGGTCTTCTCCTCGGCTTGAACAGTGGGACGCTCGGTAATTGCAGTTTCTACTTTGGCTTTTGTAGGAGGTGGAGAATAAGAACAAGAGCCGATGGTATCAGGGTTGACCGAAGCTGGAGGACGAGCGGGGTCAGTTAAAGGCGCTTTCTCTAAACGCTCTCCTCCTGCTGCTTCGGCTCGCTCCCTAGCAAGTTGCTCTTTTCCCCTGGCAAGGGCGGTACGTGCCTCATCATCCAGATAGGTCGCCTCAAGATTCGCTTCTGCATAGCCAGCACCTCCGAACATGTCAATTACCGTTTCCCATACTTCGGCCAAAGTAATTTCGTATGTCGGTCCCAAAAATGAGAGGCTCCCGCGCCCCAAGATGCTATGGATGTAAAAATCAAATAATGTAGAGCTAATTTTGGCCTTCGTCGCCTCGTGCGATTGCTCAGCCGCTTCTTTTCCGGCGATGGCTGCTTCTTTTCCGGCAACGGCCTCATCGCGCTCTTTTTCAGTTTTTGACAGTTGAGCTCGCAACCGCATAATTTCCAAATCATGGGAACTTGCCTTCTCCCGTAGCTGGGCAATGTCGGTGCGATAGATTTCTGTCATCTTCTTTTCAGCTTCAAGTTGAGCCTCAGCATTCCGTTGAGCAGCATGAGCATCGCGAACTTGTTTTTGAAGTACTTCTTCCTTTTGAGTGTAGGAAGTAGTAGAAGTAACAAGCTCATTTTTGAGTTTTCTAACTTCAGCTCAAGTCTCTCATTGTCCTCAGCAATGCTTGTCATTTCTGTATCGTGCTGCTTAAGAACTTTCTTCCATTCAGAATGATCGTTTTCCATAGTTAACATGGCTTCGAGATTCATATGATTAACCCTTTGAAGCTCGTCAACCAACTTCTGCCATCCGGACATTCTCTCAATGTCAAGCTTAACAGCATCGAGATTCCTTAGCATGGCCTGCTTATCAATAGGAACCAAATCTAAGTAAAAGCGCACTCCTTTTAGACACCAATCTGGGAATCGGCTTTGAAGTGTAGGTGGAGCATCCTTGACTTGATACTGAGGCCTGTTAATAATTGTCTGAATGTCAGTTTTCCCAAGAGCAGGAGAACCGGAGGGGATGTCAAGAGGGATAGAAGCAGCAGTCTTTTCAGAAATTGCAGACGCGTCACTAAGCTTGGTCCGTTTGCTTTAATCGCTGACGACGTGACTCTTCCCTTTGTCATCATAAGATTTTCTTTTATGAGAGTCATCATCTCTCTGGGATGAATCATGTCGTTTATCTCCTCTCCTGTGGCGCTCCTCATAGTCCCGCCTTTCACGAGCTTTTTTAGCGGCTCTTTCTTCATCGGTTTCCCTATGGACATGGAGATAGCGCCGGTAATCATAAGTGTCGCGGCTTCCATGGCGCTGGAAATTGTCATAGTACGAGCCACTTCGCCCCATCGGAGAATCTGAAAATGAAAAAGAAATGAAATTTAGAAATCTCCAGAAAAAGGAAATTAAGTGCGAGTAACTGCTAAAAATTCCTAAGTGTGTGTGGCGTGTAAACTATGCGCGTCAAGCTACAAACCACTCTTCGGCTTGGGGGTAATGTCAACTTTTGCAGCTAGCGTTAACTCTTGGGTTGACGGAGTTTGTTGCAAGCCGGATGTCGCCTCAACTGCTGGAGAAATAACTTTAGTAGTAATATCATCTTTAAAGAGCTCCTGTGAAGTCACCACAAGATCGCTCAGTCCAGCGAAAATGTCATCTTTTTCAATTCCTTCATCATCAGCCTTCCCGGAGTGTTGAAGAAGTTCCTCTTCTTCGATAACTGGGAGAAGTGCAAGTTTATTAGATGAACCCGCAACATCAACGGGAGTAGAACACTTCACCAATGCAGACTCTACAGTAGGTTCTTCCGATGCAATTTTTTCTACAGAAACTGGGGCATTTGATGTCTCCACTTGAGAACCTGGGGCAGCTAATGTTTAGATCTCAGAACTAGAAATTTCGTGAATCTGAGTAGATCTAGAGGAGTGTAAAAGTCCGAACTGGTGCAAAAACTCGTCTTTCAGCAAAAATTTAGTGCTTCTCTCTTCAGCAGCCACAACACTTAAAGTTTCGAAGGTGGGCTTGTGGCTGGGATTTCTAAGCGGAGGAGGAAGTGCTGCAAAAAGTAAAGAATGAAGTTAAGAATTTGACGATTCAAGTTTCAAAAAATTCAGGGAAATGAAGTGAACGGAGAAAGGCAATCTTAAAACAGCATAGAATCCTGGGGGGCAGCGAACGAAGAAAAATTGACTTAAAAACCCGTGTGCACTCTCGGGCAAGTCTAGAATCAATTTACGATTTATTGCGCCTCTCACAAGTATAATTGAAGGGTGATCTTTGTTCTTCGCAAAGGTGCATAAATAGCAAATCTCTTCAAAACTTGGAAGACGGTCGAGCGTCCTTCTGAATAGCACACACAACCCCATCAAGATGGCATAACCATTGGGGTGTAGCTGGAAGGGAGAGATAGCCAATCGAAGAAGAAGCTCCCGAAGAAAATCATTAAAGGGAGGAATAGCTCCACTTAAGCACATCTGACGATTAACTGCGACAAAACCAAGAGGTGGCCTGTCAGCAGTATCGTTTACTCCAGGAAATAAAGCGTCTGCTTCGGCAATACCGAACTGGATACACAGTTGACTGAAAGCTTTATGGTTCAAGGTGGTCAAAGTCCTTTCCGGAGGATCAATCAATGGGTTAGAAATTGGAAAAGCCTCTCCAGCTTGTCCTGTTTCTTCTTGTTGAGAAGTCATTCTACACAAGGAACTGGATATTCAAATGTGAAGGTGCACGTTTCCTAAAAGT
This sequence comes from Allium fistulosum, assembly GCA_030737815.1. NCBI lineage: Eukaryota > Viridiplantae > Streptophyta > Magnoliopsida > Asparagales > Amaryllidaceae > Allium > Allium fistulosum. Next base: position 410,516,520 of record CM060907.1, on the reverse strand, counting down.
GTGAAGTGTTGTGCGAAACTAATAAAAATAACAAGCAGATATAACTGAAATCAAATTAATTGACATTTGATAATTATAAAGTTTCATGGCTTGTTATTTCAAGTCCAAGTACAGTGTTGATGCAAGCAAATCAGTTTTAGTTGATCATTTTAGCTTTGCTTTAATACTTCACTTGAACTTGTTAATTCACAGCATTTCATTCACATAGTTCATTTAAGTTGGTTATTCTTTAATCTAATCCATCACTCGATGTGGGCGGTCGATGATGAGTATATTCGTCCCATTTCTCTGCAAACGTTGTGTTTAACAGGTTAATTAGCATTAAAGTTAATATAATATGTGAAAAAGTGCAACAAAGTTCAAACAAGTTCAAGTTCAAGCAGTTCAGTCAAGTTCTTTCAGAATTTTACAACTCCTTAGGTCGTCCAGACTGTGCTCAAACGACCTAGCATAGGTCCGGGCTTCCTTAGGTCGCACTGTGCAAGTCAAAGGGTTCAAGGCTTGAAACAGCAAAAAGGCAATGCAAATTTGTCCAAGTCCTAACTCGGCCGCGACCTATAGCCTATGCCGCAAAAAGTTAGGTCGTTAATTTGTTCTGCTTGAAAATTCATGTGCAAATTTGTTAAGTCCTAGGTCGCTTGAATTGCAGCACGGCCTAAGAGTTAGGTCGCAGATTCGAGGGATCCTTAGGTCGTGAAAATTTGTTAGGTCGGTTGATTCGTTAGGTCGGCCATGTTTCTTAGGTCGCGAAGGTTCTTCAGTCGCTCAGATCTACTAAATTGCTAACTTCCTCTCCATACAATAGCTCACCATCTCGTTAACGGTTAACCCAATAACCCGTTATCATCCTCTTCATGAAATCCATCATCCTCTTCGTGAAATCCATCATCTCTTCGTACCACCAAATCGCCCGAAAACCAATTCAAAACACCTCCGATCTATCATAGATCCAACTCATTGTTGTGCTTTCGTGAATCACGACAACAGCAGAACTAATGGTGGTCAAAATCAATCGCAACCCAACTTGAAAGAGAAGCATAGCGTTCGAAATTGATTTGGGGTTTGAAGGTTGGAATTCGTGGTTCGATGGTGATCGTGAGATGGATAAAGATCTAGTTCACTTACGTAATATGATAGCAAGGATGAATTGTCGACTGAATAGTTCGAATTCGCCTTTGAAATCACGAAGTTTTGTTAATGGCAGAAGCGGGAAATCGAAGCAGTTAAATGAGGAAGAAGCAGCGACCTAACAGTTTATATAGGGCTGAGAGAAGAAGGCGAATGGGCACGCGAGTTAGCATAAGTTTTAGGTCGCTCACGACCTAGCAAAGTTAGATCGAAGCACACGACCTATGACATAGGCCTGTACTTCGAGGGGCAAATGTTAACTCCTCTTTTTTGAAGCGAACTAAAACATATGCGACCTAACGACCTAAAGTTTCTAGCGACCTAACATCACAAGCGATCTAGCAACCTAAGAGTGCTAACGACCTAAAGGATACAGCGACCTAACTCTTGAAAGAGGCTAGCGACCTAAAGCTCTAATGACCTAAAAGTTATCGCGACTTAGCGACCTAAAGATGGAACAGTTCAATGACCTATAGCTCCAGCGACCTAATTGTCAACATGGGGCAACAGTAAACCACAGCGGAGAGGCAACGCGACCTACGACCTATCTTAGGTCGTTCATGACCTAAAACTTACTACACAGTTTAAACAAGCCGAGACAACTCCTTATGCCGCTTTTCCCTAGGTCGCTCACGACCTAACACTTGTCACCTCGTTAAGATAAGATCAAGTGCAACCCTATCAAGCTATGTCTCCTAAGTCGCAAGTGGACCACAACCTATCTTAGGTCGCTCGCGACCTACGACCTATCTTAGGTTGTTCACGACCTAACGCCTGTCCAGAATTCACCTATAAATACCCCACCTACTCCAACATTCAAGAGGACTTTTGGCTCATTTCTGGAATGCCGATACTCTACTGTTTTCTCAACTCATCCAACACTTCAAGCATTCCAAACACCGAAGACGCTTCAAAGAACTTCAAGAGGAGATCAAAGACATTCAGCATGAATTTGAAAGAGTCTTCTACATCGAAGTTCTAGCTACTCGTCGAAAGTGTTGTAATCAAAGTGTATTGTAAAGAGTTGTAACCGAATCATCAATAAAGAAGATAAAGTGGACGTAGGCTTAATTTTGAGCCGAACCACTATAAAACTGCTGTTTCTTTACTTTTCTGCTATTTTCTGCTTATTTCTAGTTCCCGTACCAACGGGTGATGCTTTCACTTTTTCTTTACACACACCGGGTGTTAGTGTTCAATTTTCAGCGTTAACATTTACTTTCGACTAATTAAAAGCAAAGGGTTGAATTTAAAAATGTTACCCAAATGAATACCGTTCAATCGCAGTTTAAGCCATCGATAGAAGGATTCGACTACCATAGGCTTGGAATGAAGCGATATGGTGTGAGGTTTGATAATGAGGGAGGCGGACCAGAGCTAGGGCTGATTATACCACACTACCACCATGGGATCAATGAGTATGATCCGTATTTCTTTTGCTTGAGTGTTGGTTGAAACCAATGCTAGTTTTTCTCTTCCTAAACAATGGTCAATTTAGATATTAACGATAATATTATATGGCAAAACGTTGTGTATGAGTGGCATCCTATTACATGTAGTAATTGTCGGGTTTTGGACACATAGAGAAGAAATGTGGCATTCAAAAATCAAGGGTTCCCAAGCAACGGGAAGATGGTCAAATTAATAACAATGATATGCAAGTGGATGAAAGAGAACCAACAATTATTCAGACACGACAAGATAATCTTTTGGAGCCGTTAAAAGAATGGCCGCCTAATAATGTTCAATTTCAGCATGACAATAACACGACATATTCGATAAAATATCAGAAATTAGACAGAAACAAAGGGAAAAAATAACAATATTCACTCTAAGACTGTTCAGTCCAGATTAATACATTCAATGAAAATACCTTTCAATACATGGCCAGATAACTCTCCCAAACTAGGTGATAATGCATCAGATAGTTTGCATATGCAAACCAGTTAAAGCAACAAAGAATTGCAATCAATTGCTGTCAATGTTTCCTCACCCTCTCCTCATGTTCAGACACTCCCCCATCATAATTAGGATGAAAGCATACAAGAATCTGAAGGTGTGCTTGCTGAGGGTGCTCACATTCCTGGTAGTTCACCTAAAACATCATCTGCGAACCACTTTGGATTGGCAGGATGGAACCGGGCAGTTGAAGCCGGCGAGTAGGGTTTCCGATTGGGTGATCTGGTAGATGTTGATGGAGGAATGAGAGGAAAGGGGAATGGAGGGAAGGAAGAGGAAGGCGACTAGGGTTTTGGAGTAGATCTGGTGGAGGAGAGAGAGGGAGGAGGGAGAGATTAGGAGGACCACCGTAGGAGTTTTAGGGATTTGGGAATTAGGGTTTGGGAGGAGGAAAGAATCGATAATAAATAAAAAAAACGAACATCAGTTAAAGTTTGGGAGGGATGAAAATAAATTTTGTTTAGAGCCAAAATTTCATAGTTGGAGCCAAAAAATTTGGTTTGGAGACTAAAAGAAAATTGTATACTTTGTTGCAATACAAAGTTGCAATACATTTTGCAATAAACTTTGTCTTCAAATATTATGAATATTTTTAAACTTTTACAGAAAATTTTAAAATTTTGTCTTTAAGTTCTATAAATATTTTCTAATTTTTTATATATTTCAATTTTCTTTAAATATTAGATACAATTATAAAAAATTTAATACTAAATAATAAATATTACTTCCTAATCATTAAATAGGGTATTTTTGTTGTAGTGTTTTATAGAAAAATAGTCAAACACTATTCACGCGAAATATTTCCAAACTCCAAACGAAGCATGCCGCCTAGCATTTATAATGTTTTACCCCTATTCCGAACACAATGGAATATATATCGGGAGCCAATTCCATCGTATTTGGAAGATGGGTTTTCAAATCGAATTATTTTAATTACAAATTACTTAATAAATTTCTACGCATTTCAGCTTCCCACGACCAAACCGTTGGTTCGATTGACACGAAATTTGAAATTCTATAATAACTAACTATTATGGATCTAATGAAACTTGTTTCGTCGAAATCTAAGACAGGGTCAAAAATGACTATTTTTACACGTTAATTAAATCGATAAATTTCCAATTTCTATAAATTAACTTTTAATTCAATTTTAAAAGTTTACTATCCCTATTCTAATCCAAATAGAATTTAAATCACCTTCATAAATTATTTTAATTCACTTTAAATTCAAAGTCCAATTATTTCTACAATTTCAAATATTAAATTAACAATTTAATTATCCAAATAAATTATTATATTTGAAATATAAGTTATTCACTTATAAAATTAACTTGTGAATATTTAAAATCAATTAAATATTACGATTTTAATTGACTGAAATTCTGGGTCGTTACAGATTATGTAATGAATAGGAAATATTTTGAATGGAATGTGGAAATGTGTTTTTAATTTGTTAAAAATTTTCATATTCTTGTGATCTGTGTATCCATGTATCTAACACCGCCATATTTGGTCACCGAGGATTAATAACTATGGATGGTTGCAACATCCATAGCCGTTAGTTTTGGGCCTCCAAGTAGGGGGATATTATATAGAACCAATCATTTCGAAGGTTTGATATATGTGGAATGGGTAATGTCAAAGGAAGCTCTTACTTTCTTCCCTTGCGGAAGTAGCCGATGTTTGCGGCACCAATCTAGCAACTTCAATTCCTTCGGAGGCATTGGACTCCTTCGATACCTTTGGAAGGTAGCTTTTGCTAAAGTAGTTATCTCTTGCAAAACCCCTTTTTAATGTATGTGGAACTAAATATTGTGGATGGGATCAACTGAAGCAGAAGGGTATTCTTGACCCCTTTCGAACCCTTTGGAAGCCCATAATTTATTTAATATTTGCAGAAGCATCCCTTGGACTCCTTCTAAGGGCCTTACTATCATTATTTTTCTTCATGATGCTCCTATCCATAATCTTTTGGGCTTCGATAGGGTTGAAGTGATTTTTGGTGGTAACAGTTCTATATATGTTGCTACCTCATTTCTGGAATCATGTTTTTCAGTATAAGTCGGTCGCCCAATAACATTGATCGTGAATGTTAAAGGAGTACTGCAGGTACCCCATTAAATTCATGGACTGTTGAAATGTGATAGTCAAAATCATGCCTAATATCATAGTTAGAGTTTATCATTATGTCGATATTTAGCAACTGTACCATTTAAGTATTACAGTTATATGTTATATCTCTAGTTTATTAGCAAACTTTTGAAATAATTAATGGAGTAATCCAGTTTCACAAATTTTCATTTCCTCTCAAGAAAATAGCTAAATGAATTTATTTTTAGCCCTTAACTAACCTAAGATGTGATATCACCACTATGAAAGCGGATGCAAGGACTGAACATATCACAAGCTTTATAGTTCTCTATTTTCCAATATCCAAGTTGTAATCATCATATACCAACAGAAGAAAATTGTTGATGGATGTATCTTATTTATGAACCAAATTTCCTCCTCTTGTGCTGTTTTGAATATTGATATGTATTCAATGAATAATGTGAATTTGTAAGTTCTTGTTATATAGTAGCTCTAATAGACTTGAGATTCTGAATAAGCTCTTTGAGTAGCTTTCTATCGCCTTCATTTACAAATATATACATATCTAGTTAAAATTTGTATTTATTTGAAAAAAAATACAAATACAGGCACAATATCAAGCTAAAATCAAGGAATTGAAAGGTGAAGGCACTGAGATTTCCTAAAAGTTGAGGAAGAGGTATTTGATATGCTTATCAATGCTATAGCTAAAAGGAATGATTGTAGGCCCTATTATGGCAATATTCCTGGAGTAAGTACTTAAAATTTCCACAAAACATTATTTTAATTAGTTTAAAATGTAAAAATTGATGCAATATTTGATGTAATGTGGAAATATAAAGAATGCCACTTATAGCATCAACAAGGGCGAAGCACTGACTAGAGCCAAACTAGAGGCGTTATTAGAGCATCAGGAAGTGGAGATTCAAATGCGACGCGGTATGAACAACTCTCTGAGATGTTTTGACAACGATTTGATGGAGAGTTGAACAGTTGTCGAGATGTGGGGTGAGGGTATTTTTCCTATTCTTAGTTGTACCTATATGATGTTATGTATTATGAACATATTATTGTATTATTTAGACGTATGAGAACTTGTTTAATGTTGGTTTGACTTTGTAATATGGAGGAGATATTTAACTTAATTGATGATGAATGATTTGGTATTATATCCTTTTTGTTGAATTTTTTATAAATATTTAATAAGTTGATATTAGTTTTTGTGTTTAATGTAGATAGAGTGATGCAAATTGATATTGTGTTTGATGGAAAGAAATACAATAATAGTATATCAAAATTGCTTCAGAAAAGGTGTTGGAAAGGCATAGGTAAATCAAATTTTAATGTAGTAAAAAAAGTCATGTGGGTGGCATAGGAAAAACGTAGGAAATAAAGGCGTAGGAAAGACGTAGTTAATAAAGGTGTAGGAAAGTCATGGAGAATGTAAGGTGTATGAGTGGCGTAAGAAAAATGTAGGAAAACGACATCGTTGGGAAGACATAGGTAAATAATTGGCGTAGGAAAGGCATGGGGAATGCAAGACATAAAATTGTTTGAGGAAAACGTAGGAAAATTATGGCATAAGAAAGGCATAGAAAAATAATGGTGTAGGTAAGGCTTAGGTATATTTTTTCCTACACAGGATTTACCTATGCTATTATTGGCGTAGGTGGTGCTTAGGTATTGCATTTAGCTAGCCCTATCTACGCCATTTTGGCATAGATAAATCCATAGTTTTCTTGTAGTGTATGTGCTACACACTAAATATTGTCTATCATATCACTATGTTGAACTTAATGAATGGTTTGTTTTATTTGAAGGGAAAATCATTGTAGTAATCCATGCGGTCTCAAAAAGGTGATATTATACGTCACTCTTATTTCTTAAGTTTCTCACACAGGTTTGTCAGACAGATCTGGGTGCTATTTTCTTATAATGCTCGGGTTAACCCGTGTATGTTTCCAGATTTAGTTTTGGACGCTTTGGAGCTTATGGAGAAGAGTTAGACGATTATTTACCATAATATTATTATTTCCATGGTATTTCTATGTTGTATATATCAGCAGTGTGAGGACATATAGTTATAACTGTTCAGGTGTATGATAGTACTTAGGTTTTAGAAACTTTGAAATTTCTGTATTCAGAGTAACCTTTTGTACCGTTCCTTTGATATTATATGTTATCATTCCACTGTAAGATCATGATGTTATGTTCTCTCTTTCTTGTTCTATTGTTTTCTTTTTATTTTACCCTAACTTTTTGTCTTTTCGATACTTGGGTGTTCGACACACGAATATCGTGGATGTATTAGTGTCAACATTTCAAGGGTTGAAAAGTCGGGTCGTTACTGATGATAAGTAAATATACTTACACCGGTGGGATAAGTATATGAATATGTTTCAAGTATTTAAAATATTTGAGGGGGTTTGTGAATATATCTTTTGTAAAAGGTATATTAATATAAGTATTTACAAAGTGGTTTTAATTAAGAAAAGGATTGATTAAAGAGGCTTAGTGGTTGCTTATGTGCTTAATCATGCTCGGTTTCCATATGAAATTAAGTCTCTAAATTGGCTATTTGCTTATTTGAAAGTTAAATAACTGACTATCAAATCTTGGCTTATTTTGAAACTATTGAGTGTTGGTTCGGTCAGGTCGGGATCAGATAAGCATGAGTTATTAGAAAACAACTTCGAACCGAGATAAGCGTTCGAAATGGAGACCTCTTGAAGAGAATGGAAATCTAAGATGGAGTTCTTTGAAATGCAAGGGCTACTTGCTACTAATTCTGAGGGTGATTCCAAAATGGATATACTAGAAGTAGGGCCTTCGGTTTGTACAGTCCCAGAACAAATTGTGTGGATGAATGCGCTGTAATTGCCTTATTGCCTGGAGGGTAGTATAAGCATTCCAAGAGGGATTTGCTAAACGGTAAAACGTAGCCTCAAACCTCACACCCGAAAATGACTAAAACAGGGAAGATGCGGTAGGGCTATGTGGTTCGCTACTATTAGGGTATGATCATCACTTATGTCTAGATCAATATTTAAGGATTATGTATGCTGGACTCATGGAACGGTTTGTCAAGTTAGCATCCAGGACGATGACCATATTCAATACTATCCAGGATGGGTTAGGCCAGTTTTTTTTGGCGGGGATCCATGTCTGGCCTCCGATATATTTCCTCTAGAGGTGTAATATAATGAAGGTAGTCTCTTATCTTGTCGTTGTTGGAATCCATGTTCCAATACGTTGCCTTACGGACTTAGTTGTATGCTAAATATACCGTCGAATGTAATTAATATAACCATTCTGGTTATGTTAACTATTTATTTTAAACCATAGGCATTACTATAATATCAGTGGATTTTCTAATAAAAAAGGTTTGGTTATCGTAAGGTAAAAACCCATCCGTGTTTATATGCGGCGTGGGCATACAAGATACCTTTATTTTTGAAAGGTTTTATAACATTTAAATCCATATGATTTGAGTTTCTCATTCTAGTTTACTAGACTAATCTGGGTGTTATTTTCTTATAATACTCGGGTCAGACCTGAGTATATTTCTGTTAACCATAAAATATTCTCAAGAATAAAAGCATGAAAGAAGGAACATGGGAGCATTGGGAAAGGTCAAAAAGCACTAGGATGGTCTGGTTAATCATAGCTTCTGACAAGGAGTTGAAAGCACACTAGTAGTACCTTTCGATGAGATCAAAAGGACGTTTCGACTACATCAACAAGGAGTTTTCGACAAGAACAGAGGCTACCCTTCGAAGTCCATAGGCAATGCGCTTCCTCCACATATCCTAAACCGATTCAAGGCATTCGGTTTTGTCTCATTGTATGCACATTGGAGGGGTCTTCCACAAAATTAACCTTTTCGGAAGCATACATAGCCTTTCGAAATGGTTAAAGCCACTCTCACCCATGAAGGAAGAGCTAAACACCTACTACCATAAGAACACAAGGTTCTGAGTTAATCAAGGAAAAAGGAAGATTGGTTTCGACAGCGTCGAAGGCAAGCGTCTTAATCAACCATGAGGCACATCAACATTCAAGTCAAAAGAGCGCAACAACGGAGCTTTCGATAAGGTCGAAAGGAAATCTAGTGTAACGACCCGGAATTTTTATCGTCTTGGGTTTTGAATATTAATTTTTAATATTCAATAATATGGTCTTTTAATTAAAATAAATTCCCGTTAAATGATATTTGGTAAAAATAAATCATTTTAAAACCAAGATAATATTTTGAATTTCCAAATTTTATTTATAAAATAGAAAATTGATTTGAATTTATTATATATGTATGTATAACAACAAAATTTACCTTTATAAATTGAAAACAAATCCAAAGCAAATAAAATTAAAAAGAAAAGAATATATTATAAATAGAAATGATTTCGGCTTATGAACAATATAATGTATTATAAATAGGGAGAGTTTAAAATTGGATTTTTCTAATATATATATATATATATACATACATGTTAGTTAAGAGAGAAGAATGTAAAATTATATCTATAATATTTTTAAACAAATATAAATGGTATATTAAAACAATATATGTAATGGTAAGTGAAATATATATATATATATATGAACTAAATAAATATAGTTATTAAAAATAATATATATATATATATTGAAAAATGGAAGGAGAGATATATATGAAAATATATGATGATAGAAAATGAGAAAAATGTATAAAATCATTTCAAAAAGAAAACCTTTCACAAAGCATGCTTTAACAAAAATGTTATTCATACATTTAAAATAAAATACCAAATTTTTTACTCATTTAAGTTATGTTTTTTAAATATAAAGATAGATATGAATATGAAGACTTAAATTGTTCATTTTAAAACCACTTTATCTTGTTTCAAAATACATACATACATACATACATACATACATACATACATACATATATATGAAAGCATATTTAAAATTAAGTAAAAGTAAATAACTAAAAGTTACTAATGTAAAACATTTCTTGTTAAAAATATAAGCATATAACAAATTGCTTGACCAAAAGAAAAGGTGAACCAAGTAGAAAAGTAAAACATACATATGCATTGCCAAGTCCAAGTAAAAATAAAAGAAAATATACAACAAAAGGCAATGCAAGAAAAATGGAAAGTAATATATATATATATATATATATATATATATATATATATATAAACTTGCTTGGCCAAAAGGAGTAAAAACTAAAACATTCATCTTAACCTATTTCAACTCAAAACATTTATCATCTCATACATTAATTACTTCAGCCACGTCAATTTAATCCATCAAACCATCAAAACAATTGTGCAGGTTTGCAAATCTTTTGAGCCAAAACCATGTTCAAAAACATATCATTCACGTCTAAACATGTATATATATTTGCTTGTATGTGTTTTAGCTTGAGATTGCAAAACATTGTAAAAAAACCTGTAACAAAAATACAGTAAAGGCTCTATAACAATACACCTTAATAACAAAAGAAAGAAGAAGCATTCCTGTTCAAATTCAAATCCAAGGCAAAGCAACATTTTATCAAGTTTAGATCGTAAACTAAATTTTTCAAAAGAAATCAGCATGTGAAAGGTGAGAAAATTTTATTTGAGATGCCTGGAAATGTTTTGCTGTGCCTTGCAAAGTGTTAACAGTGTTTTAAAACTTGAATGCCTTTTTCTCAAAAATCAATATCTCTCATTTCGATTTGAGTTAGCTAATGATGTCAACTAACGAAATCTGTGTTTTTGAATCAAGATCACACTAAAAATGGGTTAAAGTTTGTTCGTTTGGTATATTTCATGAATTTGTGAAAACACAGTAAACAATCCAGTTTCCGACAAATTTCGAAATGTTTAAAACAATGAAATGAGTCCATGATCATGTTCTTTATATCAAATTAGGATTTTTAGTGGAGAAATCATGATTTTAAAGTTATTAGATTGAGAGAATTTTTGTTTGATAATTTTCAATTAAAAAAATGATTTTTTGGTCGGGAGTGGACAAGGCGGTGGGCCGTTGGCTTCGGGATGACCATGGGGACCTAGGTGACATTTTGACCATGGGATTATTGTTCTAGTCGCGTGGGTTGGGAACGGTGTGAAGTTTAAGGGTTTTGGAACTGTTTTGAGGAGGCTATGGACGTGATTGCTTTTGGAAAGGAGGAAATGACCAGACGACTTGGGATTTGGCATGGAGGAGGCGGTGTGTGTGAGGTTTCGAATGGTGGTGGTTGCCGGTGAAATGGTGGGAAAAAATGGGAGCAGTTCGGCGATTGGTGGGAGTGGGTTTATCGTTTGGGTTCGGTTCAAACACTCGAATTGGATAGGGGTGGTCAGAGGTGAAACTATGAGGTGGAGGTGATCAAGCATGGGAAGAGACGCTTGTTGATGGTCGTGGAATGGTCGCCAGTTGTCCGAGGCGATCATGCACGTGCACGTGTGCACGGAGGTGGTTTATGTTCGAACTACAGGTGGAAGGTTTCGAAGCTGCCGTGTGTTTGCGTGATTTTGTTGGGTTTGATCTTGGTCGATGGTCATATGCTGCTTGGTTCGAAGTTGGATTGATCGAAGTGTTGGTACCGGTTTGGATTTTGGTTGGCAATTGGGTATTGGTAGATTGAAAACTGGAGGAAGAAAAGAAAAGAGAGAAAGAATAATAAGGGAATATCGGGTTTGGGTTGAGAGCGTTTAGGCTTCGGCCCAAGTAAAATGATAAAAGAAAAGTTTTTTTTATATTTAAATTGTTTAAATTATATACATTTATAACTAGAAAACTTTGAAATGCTACAACTAGCTCATACGAAACCGAATTAGTGTGATTTTTTTTGCAACGAGTTCGTATCGTCGAGTATTTCATTTTCATGAAGTTCGTTGTCTGATTTGACTTAGTAGTAATTTATGGTATTTTAAAATGGTCAAGTTTTAAATATAAAATGTTAAATTATATATATATTTTGTAAATTTTAAAATGTCATAACTAAAGCATCGAATTCTGATTGAAGCGAAATTCGTTACGATGGTTTCGTATCGACGAACACTACGTCATCATACAAATTGTTGTCAAGTTTGAACAAGTTAAAAACTATGGTATATTTAAACGGATGGAAATTTAATCACCCTATTTTAAACAAATGATGTCATTTAAATTTATATGACCTGCCATTCAATTTATTTGCCCAGATAAAAATAACGATAAGTTATTCCAAGTTGATTACGATGTTTTTGACATCTGTTTTAGCAGAATAAAACATCGTTCTGCTAATTATATTTATTTGATCCCGGTTGGCAGAATAAATCACCATTCTGCCCTTATTACCGAATATATATGTTTTAGACATTTACTAGTAGAAATAAATCCCTATTTTGCTATTATATTTGTACAGACATCTATTAATTAACCTGATAATATTGGGCAATATGATATTGGATTGATTGTTAAAAATGGATTGATGTGAATATCTGTATCTGTTATTCTAAATTGTTATGGAACGAATGGTAATTTGATTAAGTACCATTGAAATTAACAAGTATTTTTTCGATTTGGAAGTTGACTTTTGAACCAAAACTGTTTTAAGGAAGATCATATTTTATTAATGATATTTTAAAGTTAACTAATAAATATTTTGATAATGATTTAAAGTTAATTATTTTATTATTCTTAAAAATTATTTAAAGTATTTAATTATTGTTTCAAAGGTTATTTAATTATTCTAATTATTTAAAAACATATAAATTATTAATTAAAATTATTTATAATGATTTGATAAAGGTTAATTATTACTTGAATAAATCAGTATGAAGATATTATTATTAATTCAACGGTAATTTGTTCAAATATTAATTATGTTTTAAAATTAATATATTATATTAGTAAACTGTTATAAATGAGTATTTCCCCTAAATTAAACTTGGAAAATTTATATAGGATCTTTATAAGTATTACTTTAAGATAATTATTAAATAAATTTTTTCAGAAAAGTAATGGTATACTTTCATGGCGTAATCGAGAGGCAAAGACTGCCTACATATAAGTTTGGATTTCTCTGGGATAGAGACGTAATCATTGAGTTGCGAATCCATGGTGGATACTACAGAGTACTTTCCACATTTATTTAAAAGGGTTTTAAAATATTTTTAAAATGAATGGTTTATGAATATACTTATTTCTGTAAGATAAGTATATACTTTTTTGATAATGAGATTTAATTTATTGAAATTTAAATTAAATAAGGATTAGTGATTTCAGTGGGAAATGAAATTTTTGATTGAATGATTGTTTATTTGATAGTTAAATAACCGACTATCAAATATGGACCCAAAACGTAACTTTGGAAATATCTAGTAGAAACATGGGAATTATAGGGTACAGTTACCGTTCGAGGTGCTATACTGTATGCATAAACTCGTTTCGTTCTTCTTGAACGATGATAAGGAAATCTATCCACTAATGGTTAGGAGATGATCTCTGATCTTATTTCGTCTGTTTATTTCCTAAAGAACCGGGGTTGAGTTTACAGAAAATATCAAAAAGTTGTTTCGAAGAGACCGAGATCATATAAGTTATTCAAAAATCACTTCGATCCAATGAATACGTTTCCAGAAGACAAGAGCATGGAATCGAAGATGGAGCATTGAAGTTCAAGGGCTAATCGCTACTAATCCCGAGGATGATTCCAAAATGGATGTAGTAGGAATAGTGCCTTAGGTTTCGTTCAGACCCAGAATAGACTTGTATGGATGAATGCTATCAGTGCATTGTCATTGGAGGACAATGAGCATTCCAAGTGTAAATTCATTCAAAAGGTAATCGTAGCCTCAGGCCTCATCAACCGGGAACGACTGAAAATCAGGGAGATGCAGCAATTCTAAGTGGGTCGCACCCAATTAGGGTATGTTATCACCTTTCTAGATACCCTCGGATATTATTACTTCGGTGCATGGGAAGAACTCGGTAAGGGTGGGAACACCCGGGGTGATAGCATATTCGGTACTGTCTAGGTTAGGGGTAGAACCGGTCTTGTATTGTAGTGGATCCCGGCGAAATCCTTGGTACATTTTTCTAGGCATATAATGTGATAGGTGGTACCCCAGTGCCTAGTCATTGTATGGAATCCATTCTCCAATAAGCGTCGTACGGTTTTGATTGTGCCCAACTATGTTGAAATATGAGATGGAAGCATTTCAGCTATTTCTATATTTTACTTTAACCTCTAGACACTATTATAATATCACTGGATTTTATATAAAAAGGGTTTTGGTTACCGTAAGGGAAAAATCCGTCGTGTTTATGAGTGGCGTGGTCTTACGTGATACCTTTGATTTTAAAAGGATTTTGAAAGTTAAAATGAATAAAATTCCTTGTGATTTAAATTCTCACGTTGGTTTTACCAGACTGACAGAGGCGTAGTTTTTCCTATATGCTCGGGTCAGACCAAGAATATTTCCAGATTTAGCTGGAAGGATTGGAGCTGCAGAAGAGGTGATGGGGACCAGAGACGTATTCACGTAGATGATTTATATTTCCGTTGCATTTTAGTGGTGTTTATCAGCAATTATGAGGACAGGGTGTTATAACTGTCCATGTTGAATAGGTTAGTATACTCTGATTGATGTCTGTATATGTATAAGTTACAGTTTTGTTTTATGTAAAGATTTGTTCTATTATAGATTATTCGTTTCCGCTATGAGATACACTATGTTGTTTGGTTTTCTTTCAGTCTTCTTTCTATCTTCTTTCTACTTTCTTTTTCTTACTATCTGCCTTTCTGTTCAATTTGGATTGGACATGTGTGGTAAATTGTCAGTTCGAATTGTACGGAAAAGTGGGTCGTGACATCAAGCAACCCCATTTCAACAAGGTCGAAGGGAAACAAAGCAAAAGAAAGAGGCCTAACCTCAAGCAGAAACAAATGGTTGACTAAAACCCTTTCAACTAGGTCGAAAGGTATAGCTCAATGGACATTCACGAAAGCAAAGGGGAAGGCCTTCCGACCATGTCGATAGCTTGGGGGCGAAAGGTCCAAACCCACGCCTATAAATATGACCCCAGGGGTCAGCGATAAGGGATCCGATTTTCTCCACTTCTCACTTGTATCTTTCTTAAACTTGTAAACCCAAATTCTCAAATTAAATTGGGGATTTGGTGAATTTGTACAATTGAGTCCAATAAAAAGAAGAATATAATAAAACCATCTAATAAACAACTCATGTTTCCTTACTTCTTCATGAATATTTCTGTCTATAGTTAAATTGATCGAAAGGTCTCCCTATCGATTGTGTTGAAACCCTTAGTGCTCCAGTTTCTTAGAAGCTTCTGCTCAAATCCATTCGACTACGAGTGTTACCCCTTTCGATAGAGTCGAAACCATTCCAACTCTACTACTTCCAGAAACTACCAGGATTCAACCTAAATTCCTTGATCCGAGTCGAAAGATGGTTTCGACATAGACCACAGTCAACCCATTCGAAAGGTATTATTAGAGAGAAGTCTACCCTTTCGACCACGTCGAAAGGTCTTAAAGTCAAGTTCTTGACCATACCTACTCATCTGAAAAGCTCAAGCAAATCTCACTCATTCAAAGGGAGGCTTCGAAAGTGTTACACCTATTTCAACATCAAATTTGGGGTGTTGAAAAGTTTTCTTGTCAACACTTTTGGCGCTGAAAGTAGGGCTTGAACCTCCGATCCCTAATTACTTTCACAAAGGATTATTAGAATACTTTGCTCAAAAAGAAGAAGATGGAAGGAGCCACGAATAATATTGATATCTCAAATGAAGGAGTTATGCCACAGTCAACTTTGGAAAACAATATAGTCCCAAACTTCAACTTAGAGAATACAAAAATTGGGCAACCATCGACCTTCATAAGGTTGGAAAACAACGAGATTGAAGTCCAGAATCTGCAACAACAAATGATGGCGATACAAGAAATTTTTGAAAGAGTTCCATCTCAAGAACAATTAAGGGTTGTGGAGGTAGAGAATGAAGCGCAACCTCCAAATGAGGTAAAGGACCAAGAGTTAAACCCAAAAGTCAAGCAAAAGGGTCCTTCGAGCAATCAAATAACCAAATCCAAAGAAACAGCGAAAGTTGCCACAAAAATGAAGTCGACCAAGAAGACCTCCTACGCCAAAAAATGATGGATACACTTAAGGGAAAGGGAGTTTCTAGTCCAGAGAAATATGTTATCCAGCAAAGAACTCCTTTCTCAAAAGAGATAATGGAAATTAGCATCCCGTCTCACATTCAAATCCCCGTATTGAAGTATGATGGAACTTCCAACCCAGAAGATCACTTAACATCTTTTGAGATACGAATAGACTTACATAATGCTCCATGGCTAATTCATTGCAAGCTGTTCCCGATCACTTTTCAAGGAGCAGCAATCAAATGGTTCAAGAATCACCAAGCAAAATCCATCCATTCCTGGGAATAATTTTCTTATGAATTTATAACATAATTTTGTGCATTCAATGATCCAACTATGGACTTTAGCTTGTTAGCTACTATTCGACAAAGACATGAAGAATCACTCGACGAATATTTAAAAAGGTTTAATACAGAAGCCTAAAGGGCAAGGAGTATAACCAATAGAGAAAAGCTTATGGCGGTTCGATTAGGATTGATCGAACAAACCCCATTCTGGGAGGACCTTTATATCAACGGATGCAAAGATTTGCAGTACTTTTATTCCTAAGTAGGCAAATTTATCCGTTTAGAGAAGATGAGCCATGATAAGAAAAGATCAAGACAGGACATAGAAGGAGAAAGATCTAGTCCTTATAATTTCGACAAAGGGTCAGATAACTGAAGAAGAATTTGGAAGAGAATCCCGAAATCCAACTATATAGCCTTGGGGCAACCTCTCTCTCATATTTACGCTTCGGTGAAAGATAAAGGAAGCTTCTCAACTACTCATAGAATGAGAGGCCAGTCAGAATCCAAGAAAGGGGAAGTTTATTGTGGTTATCATAAAGAAAATGGACACAAGACCGATGAGTGTCAAGCGTTAGCTTGAATAATTTAGAATATGGTCATGACAGGAACTTTAAAGGAATTCTAAAGAAGCATAAAGCAAACTCCTAAAGAAAACAACCTAGTGACTTCGAAAATACAGATTCTTATCAAATCATGAAGCTCTACAACATTAGTTCAACTATGAATTTCCTTCTTCCTAAACTTTTTAACTTGATTTGTACTCTGATTCATACTTAGATTTTTATTGAAATTTACCCATGTACTGATTCAAAATTCGAGTGTCATTATAGGTAAAACAAAATTAGTCCTTAGCATTCAACACATTCTTAGAGCACAGCAAATTTCTAGCTACCCGGGAAGGGCAACTCAAATGTCTAAAACAATATGCTTATCAATGTTTTAATCGACACTATACAATGGCCGGCTCTCATGAAACTTAGGCTATCAGTTTTTCATCAGAATTTGAGGGAAGCTCACAAATAGGCTACTCCGCTACTAATCAGTGCCTACCGGGACATGGTAATAAATTCAAAGAAGAAAACTACATATCCTAACTCTATTTTTGGAAAATTGATTGAAAAGGAATTTTTCATACATATCTTCACAAGAAAACTATTTCAAATTGCCCAGTAACCAGGGGGACAAATTTCTATATTTCAAATAATAATCTTTCAAAAATATTATATAGCATTAACGAATGCACACAAAACATTTTTGAATAAGCAGTCATGATATCTCAAAAGTTTTCTAAAAAAAGCACTAGTGAGGAAAAGCCAATTCATACCATTTCATGAAAAGTATTAAAGCTGTCAAAAGACCATTGAAAAAAAAACTCAAACTCGGGAATCTTATACTCGCTTAAAAAACTGTAGGTTCATGAATCATGACCTCCTAGTCTTTTATTTGAGATTTGTATTTCCATTATGAGAACAACAATTTTTAGCCCTTACCAAAGGCACATCGGGGAGGAAGGGTCAATCCTCTTAAGCCCTTGACAATGGCACCTCCTAGAGGGAGGGTTAAAACCTCTAAAAAGCCCTTACCAAAGGCACCTCGGGGAGGAAGGGTTAATCATCTTAAGCCCTTAACAAAGGCACCTCATAGAGGGAGGGTTAAAACCTCTGAAAACCCCTAACGTCCACATCACCTCTTAGGGGAGGGTCAGGTTAAACACCCGTAGAATCAGAAAACCCCTAACGTCCACATCACCTCTTAGGGAAGGGTCAGGGTAAGCACCCAAAAAATCAGAAAATCCTAACGTCCACAGGGGAGGGTCGGGTAAGGCACCCATTAGTAGCCTTTTGGGAGAAGGTCAATTCAACATACACTACATCCCTCAAAGCCGAGAAAAGCCCGAAAGAGGCATCAAACAAAAGTAGAAATACAAAGATGTTTACAACTCAAAATAAAAGTAAAAACGCAAAAGAATAAGGGGTTAGGGAAAGGAATCTATCCATCATCTAAAACAAAGATGAAACTCGAGAGAAGGAAATGCACAAATGCAAAAGGGGTAAAAGTATCCAACGCCCAAAACCTGGAACGGATAAAGAATCTGAAATCATATCTAGAAGAGACAAAATATGAATTAGCAAATCTTAGAACATCTATTACTTGAGAAATAATTTCCACATCAAAGGCTAAGAAATTCGCATCCTAAGAGATAACATGGGACAAGAAAGTGGATAAAAGAGATCCCTAGCATGATACCAAAGGCCAAGATTTAACAAAGGCCAAGAAGAATGGAATATATAATAGTTAGAGGCTACACTCAAAGATTAGATTAAGTAAACCACCCATGAATCCCTAGGAATAAGGTAATTCCTTAGTACAAGAGAAGCTCAATAGGTATTTGAGGAACCAATATTCCAAATGACTACGAGGTCTTGTAGATATAGCCCAACTCCGATATAGCAATGACACTGCTAACCTATAGGTCTTGGAATTTGTTATTTAGATTTATTGAATTTACTATGGCCAAGAAAATTTCTAATTTCGGTATTGGATGAATTTCTAATAATTTATTTGTCAGATAAGATCCTGAAAAGATTTTGGTTGAATTCCTGATTTCGTGGACTTTTAATTCCTATGCTTGAAATTCCATTTTTGGATTTGGTCAATCTTAAACTCCTACATTTATTTTATGATGATTTATTGGTTTCATGAACTTTCAATTTCCTCATTTACCTTTCTAGCGATTCATGAATTCTACATGTTACATTTCCCCATTGAATTTTCATGATGATTTCCTATTGATTACTTGTTTCATGAGTTCGTGATTTCTTGGCTCCCTTTATTGAGTTTGCATAATAATTTGTGGATTTAACTTTGATTTTATGATTTTAAATAAGAATGGACAGGTTTCATATCACATTTTTGATTCTCGGATTTTTGAGTTCCTTTCTTATAACAATTCCCCGATTTAATGGAATCTAAGTTTCCTTACCGATTTTTGTGGTGATTGATTAATTTCACACTCCTAATTTCCTTGTTTGGATTTTCGATGGTCTTTTACTAGGCTTTCGACTTGATGAATTCTGAATTACTTGTTGATTTTCATGAAGATTTGTGTATTTCTGATTTCCTTATTGAGTGTTCGATAATCCATTATAAGATTTCTTATTTAGTGAATTCTGAATTTCCTTGTGGATCTTTATGATGATTGGTGAATTTTGTATTTTCGATTTCCTCAATGGATTGGTGATGATCTCTTACTGGATTTTCTGATATAGTGAATTTTTAATTTCCTTGGTGGTTTTTATAATTATTCATAAATTTTGTATTCCTCATTTCCTTGGAATTTTGCTGGTCCTCTACCAATTTTTCGATTTGATGAACCATACACTTCCTTATGAATTTTGGATCTTTGGATCCCTGATTTTATAAATCCTGAATTTCTTTATTCATTTCCATGAATTTGTGAATTTTGTATCTCTGATTTTCGAGTTGAAATTTCTGATGAACACTTACTGAATTTCTGGTTTAGTGAGTTCTAACTTTACCTTGAGGGTCTCAATGATGATTTATAGATTACGTGTGCATGATTTTCTTATTGGATTTTGGATGATCTCTTCTTAGATTTCAAATTTATGGATTTTAAACCTCCTTGTGAATTTTGTTGGTAATTCATGAATTCCATATTTTTGATTGAGACCCTAATTGGACTCCTAGCTTTGAAGAATTTTATATTTTATTAAAGAATTTTCCATTAAATTTAAAATTCAATTTTGATACAAAATACTCATATCGCCAAATGAAATTGTTACTAAATTGCTTACTACTTTCTCACTAAGTAAAAATTATTAACCAATGGTGTTAAGAGAGGTTTTACTCAAGGAAGGAATACCTGGGGAATATAGCTGATTTTTTCCTAAGGTTCATCTAATTGAATCATTGTCTACAAATTGGGTGATATTATTCCACATTCTTAATCATATTTATCTCAAAATATTTTATCCAAAAATATTAACAAACAACATCTTGAACATTAACTCTATAAATTTAAGATTACTCTTTAAAGTCTCCTAACAAGGTTACAATCTTAATAGAGGTTATTATCAATTACGCAGGCAATGAAGAGAGAAGTTCCTTTGAGTTTTTGTCCTAAAGAACAAAAGCTTCTTTCATGCTAGGGTGTCTAAATGGTAACTATAAAATATTCTGAAGAATAAAAGCATGAAAGAAGGAACACAAGAGCATAGGTAAAGGTCAAAAAGCACTAGGATGGTCTGGTTAATCATAGCTTCTGACAAGGAGGTGAAAGCGCACCAGTAGTACCTTTCGATGAGATCAAAAGGACGTTTCGACTACATCAACAAGGAGCTTTCAACAAGGTCGGAGGCTACCCTTTGATGTCCATAGGCAATGTGCTTCCTCCACATACCCTAAATTGATTCAAGGCGTTCGGTTTCGTCTCATTGTATGCACATTGGAGGGGCCTTCCACTAAATTAACCCTTTTGGAAGCATACATAGCCTTTCGAAATGGTTAGAGCTACTCTCACCCATGAAGGAAGAGCTAAACACCTACTGTCATAAGAACACAGGGTTACGAGTTAATCAAGGAAAAAAGAAGATTGGTTTTGGCATCGTCGAAGGCAAGCGTCCAAATCAACCATTAGGCACATCAACATTCAGGTCAAAAAAGTGCAACAACGGACCTTCGACAAGGTCGAAAGGATATCAAGCAACCCCCTCTCGACAAGGTCGAAGGGAAACAAAGAAAAAGAAAGTGGCCTAACCTCAAGTAGCAACAGAAGGTTGACTAAAACCATTTCGACTAGGTCAAAAGGTACATCTCAGTAGACATTAACGAAAGCAAAGAGGATGGCCTTCCGACCATGTCGATAGCTTGGGGGCGAAAGGTCCAAACCCATGCCTATAAATAAGATCCCAGGGGTCAGTGATAAGGGATCCGATTTTCTCCGCTTCACGCTTGTATCTTTCTTAAACTTGTAAACCCTAATTCTCAAATTAAATTGAGGATTTAGTCACTTTGTACAATTGAGTCCAATAAAAAGAAGAATATAATAAAAGCATCTACTAAACAGCTCAGGTTTCCTTACTTCTTCATGAATATTTCTGTTTACAGTTAAATTAATCGAAAGATCTCCCTATCAATTGTGTCAAAACCCTTAGTGCTCAAGTTTCTCAGAAGCTTTAGCTTAAATCCATTCGACTATGAGTGTTACCCCTTTCGATAGAGTCG
This sequence comes from Allium fistulosum, assembly GCA_030737815.1. NCBI lineage: Eukaryota > Viridiplantae > Streptophyta > Magnoliopsida > Asparagales > Amaryllidaceae > Allium > Allium fistulosum. Next base: position 410,494,656 of record CM060907.1, on the reverse strand, counting down.
AAACCATTCCAACTCTACTACTTCTAGAAACTATTAGGATTTAACCTAAATTCCTTGATTCGAATCGAAAGGTGGTTTCGACATAGACCATAGTCAAACCCTTCGAAAGGTACAATCAGATAAAAGTCTATCCTTTCGACCACGTCGAAAGGTATTAAAGTCAAGTTGTTGACCATACCTACTAATCTGAAAATCTCAAGCAAATCTCACTCATTCGAAGGGAGGCTTCGAAAGTGTTACACCTGTTTCAACTACAAATTTGGGGTGTTGACAAGTTTTCTTGTCAACAATTTCCAAATTCAGTTATCGATATTTTGGAGCTTCAGGAGCTGGGCTGGATGCCTCCAAGACATACTCATGTATTTTTTTTAATTTCCGCTACACTTTTTACATTGTATTAATCAGCATTTGTGAGGACAGCTGTTATAAGTGTCTAGGCTGATGGTAGTTTTGTTTACTTTGATTGATGTATGTATATTTCAGTTTTCTTATGTAAAGATCATGTGTATATTATATGTTACTCGTCACGATATGAGATTTTTTTCTATCTTTTATTTTCATTTACTGCAACAATCTTTATTTTCAATGTATTAGTGTCGACTTTTGGAGGTTGAAAATGCTAGTCGTTACATTATATAATTTCAAAAATATAATTTTAAATCATTTTAGAGTAAAGAAGGATGTTTTTTGACATAAATAAATTCATAATGATAATAATATTTTTTAAGAGATTATTCATATTTATTTAATACATCTAATTGAACTAAATATTGTACCTAATATGCAATATATTTGACTAAAAGTAATTTTTTTATGTCAAATTGAATTGTTTTGGATATCAATTATCTAAATATATATATATATATATATTCGTTTATACGGGAATATATTTATCTACTAAATAGTAGTAAAAAAGAAAAATAATATCATCTCCTTGATTACATCATATTGCTTTTCTTTGTAAATCTCTAGATTATTTTTTCATCAAAACCCTCATAATATTTCTGAGGCGTAATTAATATGTATTTCCCTTGATTATCTTCTATTATTTGTACAAACATATACGACTATTTATGGAATAATAGTAAAGTAGAAAATATTATTTAAGTTTCTTTATTTTGTCCAATTATGTTATTTTTGATTCCCTACAATTTGCAATTGTCATTTAACTTAATATATTTACGTTAATATTATCTTTTTCTTTGATTCAATATCAAGGGAGATTTCCTTCTAGTTGAATCATAGAAATAAGAACATATATTTTGAGGAAATTTATTTCCTCATAAAATAATATAAAAACTTAGTATTCTATTTCGCTCATTTTCAATTTTAACTTTAGGCAATTTATTATTTACAAATTAGTATAAATAAATAAAAAGTTCATACATCTTAGTTTGTGAAAAATGCTTGATTTTTAACAAATTTATCAAAAATGGATTTTATAAACATGAAATAATGAGTTAAAAAGTAACATGACATCATACCGTAAATTCAAAATAAATCGTAATATATGCATACGTAGAAAATATTGACAAAATCTCAGATGTTAAGTAAACAAAAACTAATGTAATTAACCAAAATTCATTGATTTTTAGCAATATAATTTTTTTAAAAACAACAACATTTTTATAAAAGTCATTTACATAAAGACTATTTTTTATTTAAACATAGAAGTTACAGAACAGAGTTCGGTGCATGCTTCCTCAAAGTTCACCCTTGTTCTCCAAGCATTAAAAGGGTAATAAATCACAAACAAAATAGAAAAGTTAAACAAAAATAACAAGTTTAGCATTATAGCAATTTGTTTCGATCAATTAACCATCATTGGATTAGGAACCGTTAATTCTAATAATATATTTAATATTTAGATATACTTTGTATAATATTACCGTGTGATGCATGTGTTACACATTAGCCGTTTTCAAAATTGGTCATTGCATGTGAAAGTATGCGTGCGCTTTCATGTTATGCTTTCTAAAGATTCTACATTCTACTTGGATAAGACCAAGATCAAGTGCTTTAATCATATACATAATTTATGTTGATAGGTGAATCTCTATAGACCTGTAAGATAATTTTATCAAAACACTTTTGCATTTTGGCTACCAACCAGGCATGTTGTTCAGAACTATCTTATTATTTACTCTATTTATGACCATGTTGTTTTACCCTACAGAACCAACTTCTCAAAAGAAAAATTATCCATAATTTTTAAAGTACTATAAGGATTAGATAATAAAGTTAGGCAATCTTTATAATTGGAAAATAGCATGAATGACAAAATTCATCGATTTTTTTAGCTTCAAGGACCTGCTTTCAATTTTTTAATTAGAAGGATAAACTTTTCAATATAATATAGCAGAAGGACAAAAATTGGGTAGGAATGATAGTGCTACCGTGTAGTATCAGTTTTGTGAACTACAGTAATAATTTTGAAGCATTTAACGTTTTTTGATTTGTAGTAGTATTTTTATGATTTGTAATATCATTTTGTAGGTGGAGTGTGTAATTTTAGACTAAGATACTATTTTGTAGTAGCCTTTTACGAGTTGTAAAAATATTTTTAATTGAATTAAATAAGAATAAAATAATACTATATAGTATCGGTTTTGTTCAACGTTGTTTGTTGTGTTTTACTTGTAATAAAAATTACAATTGCGGTATCATTTTATTTTATTTTTTAATACATATTATGCTTGTAGTAGCAGTTTCTGAATTGTAGTTTTTATTTGAATTGTAATTGCTGTTTATACCCAATAGTATTTATAAATTATAGTAGCAGGTTATGAATTTTAGTAGTAGTTTTAGACAAATGTATCATTTTATAGATGTGGTGTGCATTTATTATGTTTATAGTAGCAGTTTATGAATTTTAGTTTTGTTTTTGAATTGTAGTAGCAGTTTATACACATTTAACAATATTTATAGCATTTTATACACATTTAATAGTTTTTATGAATTACAGTAGCAGTTTTATACACATTTAATGTTTTTCGATAGTAGTAGTAAATAATACTGTATACACATTTTCATAGTAGCAGTTTTATATACATTTTGATGGTGGAAGTTTTATACACATTTGATAGTAGCAGTTTTATACACATTTGATAATAGCAGTTTTTTGATAGTAGATATACATTTGATAGTAGTAGTTTTTTGATAGTAGATATAAATGATAATGTGCATTATTAGTTTTTCTGTTTTTTATAGATTTTTTTTAATGATGCTCCTTTCTTTATGTATAGTAGGATATGTATTGATGGTGATCACGAAGGAATAAATTTAAATTGGAAAAGTGAAGGTATATGTACATGTTAGCTTATAATGACATTAATGATACTGTCTAGTATCATTTTATTTAATAAAAGGAAACTGATACTACATAGTAGCAGTGTTGAACCTACTAGTATAATTTCATGTTTTGGCGATTGTGGTGGTGTTGGAAGCAGCGGCGGGGCTAGTGTGGTGTAGGTGATGGCGACGGGTGGTGGAGCAAGGAGTGGTGGTTGTTAATTTTGACGGTTTGTTCTTATGACTTATGTTGGGAGAATGTTTATTCTTGTGGCTAAAATATGGAGATTGTGTCCTTGATGTTAAAAAAATACAAATTTTTGTCATTTAAATGAATTCTCCCATTTTATAAACACTTACTTTACTAATAAATTGATGTAGCACAGGCTAAAGTCGAAGCAGGGCAAGCTACGAGTTACCCAGGCTTAGGTCGTCCACGACCTAAGGATGGAAGTTTAGGTCGGTCACGACCTAAGGAAAGGATTTTGGGACGTCTACGACCTAACAGGCTAGAAAGAAAAGGGCTACGACTTAACAAAGGCTTAAGTCGCTCGGAACTAATAAGTCGTCTACGACTTATCGAAAATAAAGACTTAAGTCATCTACGACCTAAGGAAAATGAAGGGTTAAGTCGTCTACGACTTAACTGGTGAGAAGGCATAAGTCGTGACCGACTTAAGGAAACAGGCATGAGTCGTCTACGACTTAACGAAGGAAAAGAGATAAGTCATCAACGACTCAACAAGAAGGATACAGGAGGAGCAGCTCGAGTGAAGAATGCACAAGTGTTGAGTCAGCTACGACTTAAGGGAGGCGATAAGTTGGCACCGAGTTACGACTTAGTTAAGTCGCACAGTTTTTAAACGAACCCTCTTAAGTCGCAGAAGCCAGAAGCCGAAGATCCTTATGCCGCGTTAATCTGAACCGTTGATGCTTTAAGTCGTCCAAAGAAAGTCGCATATGCTGGGTTGCTGATAAGTCGTTACCGACTTAAGTTGAGTCGTATGTCGTCTGTTTCCTAAGTCGTATACTTCTAATGTGTTGTAATTTTTAGGTCGTACCAGGTTAGGTCGGCCATGTTTGTAAATCGTAGTATATTGTAATTAGGTCGTCACCGACCTAAGTTGAGTCGTTGTGTCATGATATGTTGGTCTGTTAAGTCGCCGGTTTCTGTTGTTGAGTCGTTCGTGATAAGTCGGTTCCGACTTAAGAGTTGTACAGAATTTTGTTTTGTTTTGTAACGTCTATAAATAGGCTGGTGGTGCCATTTGTAATAGTTTAGTTGATTTGAAATAAAACTCTGGTTTTGTTAGCTTGTGCTTTCATCAAATTGGTAGTTGAGTGTAATCTCCTATCTCCTCTTTCGATTAATCGAGTGCGCTCGATTCAACGACTGTAGAAGCCGATTCATGGAATCTAGTGCGCTAGATCAACGTGCGAAGAATCGCAGATCTTTGAACCCGGTATCGTGTGCGATCAACGAGTTCGGGATAGCTAGAATTCGGTATCTTCGGATCAACGAATTTGGGCATTTCAGCATTTATCAATCCACCGATTGCTACTTCCATCGATCTACATTGTTTTGATTAATCCGCTGCGTCAGTTTTGGTATCAGAGCTTGTTTTGGCCAATCATAGCTAAATCGAGACTTAGAGCCGAGAATTTTGAAGTGTTGAAGAGTTTTGTGAAGTTTTCAAGTATGCCGCCGAAAAGAGCTAATCGTCACCAAAACGTAGAAGCTTTGTATCGAAGAGAAGAAGCTGATGAGATGGAGCAAAGAATCAATGAAAACTTTAGTGAAAAGCTTAACGAAGGAATTGGACGATTAGAGAAGATGATGTTAGAGATGAATCAAAATCGAAGAAGGGTATCACCTGAATCTAACCATGGAGGAAGTAGAGTCTCGCCACATTCCAATCGAGACAGAAGTGTTGATGATGATCAAAGGCGTGGGAGGAACGTGAATGATTGTGAACGAAGGAATGTAGATAGAAGGGGTGATGGTGGTAGATGTAATGGTAGTAGAGATGTGGGTGGACGAGATAGACAATGATATACATCTGATTTTGAAGAGGAGTATGATGGTGGTAGTGTTCGAGGACAAGGAAGAAATTACTCTGAGTATGATCACAAGTGGGAGTCGGGGATGAAGACTGAAATTCCTGAGTTCAAAGGTGGTATGCAAGCGGAGGAGTTTCTAGATTGGGTGGCTAATGTTGAAGAGATTTTTGACTTCAAAGAAGTTCCAGAACATCGTAGAGTGAAGTTGGTTGCTACAAGGTTGAGGGGTAGAGCTTTGGCATGGTGGCAGCAAACCAAACTTACACGTGAACGGATGGGAAAGTCAAAAGTTGAATCTTGGGAGAAGATGAAGAAATTGATGAAAGCAACGTTCTTACCTTACAATTATCAATCTTTGATGTATCAACGTTTGCAGAATTTGAGGTAGGGCACAAAGACTGTTAATGATCATGCGGATGAATTTTATCAGCTTATTGCAAGGAATGACATTATGGAAACGGAAGAGCAGCTGACCTCTAGATTCATTGGGGGGTTGAGGATGCAGATCCAGGATATGGTGAATATGTTTGATCCAAGATCTGTGGCGGAAGCACATCAGAAGGCGTTGGCTTGGGAAAAACAGGGACGATGAGGAGGTGGTGTGTTTACTAATTCCAACAACCAAGTGAAGGGTGCTAGTGGGAGTTCTAATGTTTCTAAACCTATCAGTAGACCAGTGGTGAAGGAGGTTGAGAAGGCAAAGGTTAACAATGGTTTCAAATGTTACAATTGTCAAGAGATGGGTCATAAAAGCAACGAGTGTCCAAAGCCAAAGAAGAGAACCATGATTGCAGAAGTTGAAGATGAGGATGTTGATGGAGAATATTCTAGTCCAGTTGAAGAGGATGAACAGGACATTGCGTCAAGAGATGAAGGTTGTAATCTAATGCTGAGGAGATCGTGTTTGACACCGAAGCAGGAAGAAGCTAGTTGGTTGAGGAGTAATATCTTTCAGTCGACATGCACTATACTGGGGAAGGTGTGTAAATTTGTGATTGACGCAGGAAGCTGTGATAATATCATTTCAACCGAGGCTGTAACAAAGTTGAAGTTGAAGATAGAGAAACATCCGAACCCATACAAGTTAGCATGGTTGAGAAAAGGAGGAGAAGTGAAAGTGGATAGACGAGTTCGTGTTCCATTCTCTATTGGGAAGAAATACAAAGACGAGATCTGGTGTGATGTAGTAGAGATGGATGTGTGTCACTTACTTTTGGGAAGACCATGGCAGTATGATTGAGCAGTACAACATGATGGTCGGACCAATAGCTACAGTTTTATGTTTGAAGGCACGAAGATTATCTTAGTTCCAAAGAAGAGACAACAAGGAGAAAGTAAGTCAGAATAGATTGAAGAGCTGAAAACTTTATTATCTCTAAAGGAGTTTGTTAAGGAGGTTGAGGAAGAGCCGGAAGTATTTTTATTAATCGGGCGAGAGAGCAGTGAAGAGGTTGAAATTCCAGAAGAAGCGAAGCCAGTTTTGAAAGAATTTGAGGATGTATTTCCAGATGAGTTACCGAAGGAGTTACCGCCACTAAGAGACATTCAACATCAAATCGATCTTGTTCCGGGAGCAATGTTGCCATATAGACCACATTATCGAATGAGTCCGAAGGAACATGAGGAATTGCGAAGGCAGGTGGAAGAATTGCTTGAACAGGGGCATGTGCAGGAGAGTTTAAGTCCTTGTGTTGTACCAGCTTTATTGGTACCCAAAAAGGATGGAACGTGGAGGATGTGCACAGATAGTAGAGCATTGAATAAGATCACAGTCAGATACAGATTTTCGATGCCGAGGCTTAATGATCTGTTAGATCAAATCAGTGGGTCTGTAATCTTTTCGAAGATTGATTGAAAGAGCGGATATCATCAAATTCGAATTAGACCAGGAGACGAATGGAAAACAGCGTTCAAGACGCGAGAGGGGTTGTATGAATGGTTGGTAATGCCATTTGGACTTTCAAATGCGCCAAGTACGTTCATGAGGGTGATGAATCAGATTTTTAGACCTTTTATTGGGAAATTTGTGGTGGTATATTTCGATGATATTCTGATATATAGTGGAAGTCCAGAGGAACATTTGAATCATCTGAGAGAAGTGCTGATGGTACTGCGACAAGAACAATTTTATGCTGCAATGAAGAAATGCGTGTTCATGACGCATAGTGTTTTATTTCTGGGGTATGTTGTATTAGAGGAAGGGATACAGGTGGATCGGAGTAAAGTAGAAGCGATTAGAGATTGGCCGCAGCCCAAGACGATAACGGAAGTTCGTAGTTTTCACGGGTTGGCTTCATTTTATAGAAGATTTATTCCACACTTTAGTAGTGTGATGGCACCCGTTACAGATTGTATGAAGGGTAAACAGTTTTCGTGGTCAGAGGAAGCAGGGAGTGCTTTTGAGAAGATCAAGGAATTGCTGACGTCTGCACCAATTCTAGTATTACCAGATTTTCAGTTGTTGTTTGAACTACACACTGATGCATCCAAGGTTGGGATTGGAGGGGTGTTGAGTCAGAAGGGGCGTCCGATTGCATATTTCAGTGAGAAGTTATCAGGAGCGAAGATGAGATACAGTACTTATGATATGGAATTCTATGCTGTTGTGCAAGCTATTAAACACTGGAGACACTATCTATTTCAGAAAGAGTTTGTTCTGTACACTGATCATGAGGCATTGAAGCATTTACAAGGGCAAGATAAGATTTCAGCAAGACATGCATCGTGGATTGCATATCTGCAACAGTTTACTTTTGTTGTTAAACACAAGTCAGGAGTGACGAATCGTGTGGCTGATGCTTTGAGTAGGAGGAATCATTTGTTGACAACAATGAAGGTTGAAGTAACGGGATTCGATGTGTTACCAGAATTATTTGACGAAGATCCTTACTTTGCAAAGCTCGTTGATAAAGTCAAGAATGGGGAGACGGATGAGTTTTTAATGGTAGATGGTTTTCTGTTCAAAGGAAATCGATTGTGCATACCTGATTGTAGTTTGAGAATGAAGATTGTAAAAGAGCTCCATGAAGAAGGACATGTTGGGAGAGACCGTACATTACAGTTGATCTCACAATCTTACTTTTGGCCATCGATGAGGAAAGAAGTGGGAAGGTTTGTGGAGAGATGTCATGTTTGCCAAGTTTCTAAGGGAACAGCGACAAATGCGGGACTGTATATGCCGTTACCTGTACCAACTAAACCATGGGTTGATGTGAGTATAGACTTTGTGTTGGGATTGCCGAGAACGTAGCGTGATAATGATTCCATTTATGTGGTAGTGGATCGATTTTCGAAAATGGCACATTTTATTGCTTGTAAAAAGACGGCGGATGCTGTTCATGTTGCTCGGTTGTTTTTCAAAGAAATCTATCGACTTCATGGATTGCCAGAATCTATTGTGTCGGATAGGGATACTCGTTTTCTAAGTCATTTTTGGCTAAGTTTGTGGAAGATGGTGGGAACGAAGTTGAACTTTAGCAGCGCTTATCATCCGCAAACGGATGGACAAACCGAAGTTGTGAACAGATCATTGGGAAATTTGTTGAGATGTCTTGTGCAAGATAATTTGAAGAGTTGGGATGTGAAGTTATGCCAGGCAGAGTTTGCTCATAATCATGCAATAAACCGTAGTACGAGTTTCAGTCCATTTCAGATTGTATATTCTAGTTTGCCAAAAGGTCCATTGGAGTTAACAGTCACACCACAACCAAAGAAGACAGTTAAGAAAGCTACTAATTTTGTTGATGGATTGGCGGAATGTCATAAAATCATTCAGGAACGATTGGAGAAAGCAAATGAGAAGTATAAACGATCTGCAGACTTGAAGCGAAGAAATGTTGAATTTAATGAAGGAGATATGGTATATGCTGTGTTGACAAGAGATCGTTTTCCAGTGGGCGCTTATAACAAATTGAAAGCCAGAAAAATTGGTCCTGTAGAAATCGTGAAACAGATTAATAAAAACGCGTATAAGTTGAAGCTGCCGAAGGATGTATACACTTCTGACGTATTCAATGTTAAGCATCTAGTGCCATATTATGAGAATAAACAATCTGATGAGGAAGAATTTACAAATTCGAGGTCGAATTTTTCTCAACCTGGGGAGGATGATGCAGCACAGGCTAAAGTCGAAGCAGGGCAAGCTACGAGTTACCCAGGCTTAGGTCGTCCACGACCTAAGGATGGAAGTTTAGGTCGGTCATGACCTAAGGAAAGGATTTTGGGACGTCTACGACCTAATAGGCTAGAAAGAAAAGGGCTACGACTTAACAAAGGCTTAAGTCGCTCGGAACTAATAAGTCGTCTACGACTTATCGAAAATAAAGACTTAAGTCGTCTATGACCTAAGGAAAATGAAGGGTTAAGCCGTCTACGACTTAACTGGGGAGAAGGCATAAGTCGTGACCGACTTAAGGAAACAGGCATGAGTCGTCTACGACTTAACGAAGGAAAAGAGATAAGTCATCAACGACTCAACAAGAAGGATACAGGAGGAGTAGCTCGAGTGAAGAATGCACAAGTGTTGAGTCAGCTACGACTTAAGGGAGGCGATAAGTTGGCACCGAGTTACGACTTAGTTAAGTCGCACAGTTTTTAAACGAACCCTCTTAAGTCGCAGAAGCCAGAAGCCGAAGATCCTTATGCCGCGTTAATCTGAACCGTTGATGCTTTAAGTCGTCCAAAGAAAGTCGCATATGCTGGGTTGCTGATAAGTCGTTACCGACTTAAGTTGAGTCGTATGTCGTCTGTTTCCTAAGTCGTATACTTCTAATGTGTTGTAATTTTTAGGTCGTACCAGGTTAGGTCGGCCATGTTTGTAAATCGTAGTATATTGTAATTAGGTCGTCACCGACCTAAGTTGATTCGCTGTGTCGTGATATGTTGGTCTGTTAAGTCGCCGGTTTCTGTTGTTGAGTCGTTCGTGATAAGTCGGTTCCGACTTAAGAGTTGTACAGAATTTTGTTTTGTTCTGTAACGTCTATAAATAGGCCGGTGGTGCCATTTGTACTAGTTTAGTTGATTTGAAATAAAACTCTGGTTTTGTTAGCTTGTGCTTTCATCAAATTGGTAGTTGATTGTAATCTCCTATCTCCTCTTTCGGTTAATCGAGTGCGCTCGATTCAACGACTGCAGAAGCCGATTCATGGAATCTAGTGCGCTAGATCAACGTGCGAAGAATCGCAGATCTTTGAACCCGGTATCGTGCGCGATCAACGAGTTCGGGATAGCTAGAATTCGGTATCTTCGGATCAACGAATTTGGGCATTTCAGCATTTATCAATCCACCGATTGCTACTTCCATCGATCTACATTGTTTTGAGTAATCCGCTGCGTCATAAATGAAGCAAGGAAATTAATGCTTACATACTAAAGTAGAACCAATATTTTAGCTTTCTGCAATATAAAAAAATGATAAAAGAAACAACAGATTATGAGTCATAAAAATACAGAACCAATTATTCCTTTATATGTTGGACCTGTAAATTTAGTTTATTCAAATATCTTTTAATATAAATAAGTCATTACAAAGAATATAAGACAAAAAAAGGATCTGATCAAACCTTAGAGATGATTATTATTTACCAATTAAATTAGGAGAAATTTTTTTCACAAAGCTTCAATTTTGAAAATATTAAGCTACTTACATGGATTTTATTTCATCAATCCAAATAGAAATCAAATAAGTTAAAATTCATAAAATAGTTTTGTTTCGAATATATTAAAAGCATATATAATCATTTGGAGAGTCAACATTAATTTTTAGATAAATGAATGAATTCCATATTTGTTTGATTCATTCAACTTTTATACCCAAAATGGCTTAGGGAAAATGTCAACTATCTAAATCTGGGTAAAAAAAATCAAACTTCAATTCCTAGAAAATATTAATAATAGGAAAATAGGCACAAAGATAAACAAAATCTTAATAAATACTATATTTTTTAATCATTCTATTTTTATTCTTATGTCACATCCTAACTCATTCGGATTATACAGATCAGAATAAAGTAGCACATATCGTACTATTTTGAAAATTCTAAATTTTGGGTATTGTTATGGACACTCCACTTTTGATTAAGAGGGAGCCATTTTTATTTGCACTCCACTAAATTAAAAATTGTTACGAGAGATACTCATACTATACAAATAATATATTTTTTCATATTTTATCCATCATTTATTTTTAACGAATCTTCTTCTTCTTCATTTATATTTTTTCACTAAGTTCAATTTAGCTTTAAGTAATGGTGAGAACCAATCTTCTGCTACCAGAACAAAAACATTTAATTCGATTTAGAATTGTTACTCCTCATAGTAAAACGACCTTTTCAAAAAAAAAAATTTGTCCCCACTTAATCAAAAGTGGAGTGTGTGTCGGTAACAATACCCTAAATTTTTGAACAAAAGAATAAATAACATACTCTTTGAATTCAATTAATTTATTATACTGAACTTAGCCTTAAACGTAGCAATTATCTGAACACCTAATATGCCTTCCTTTTATGCTTAAAATAATGAATAAATAACATATTCATTAATGCCCTGTTTTCCTTATCTCTCGTCTAAATTACAGTATTTATTTCACATTGAATTCTCCAAACCATTCCATGTTATAAAACCTCAAGGATCTTTCCTTCCTTGCTTCCATTTCATTACGTTCTCACTACAGTGTAAGTTCTATTTTTATCTATTTCTTTCCCATCTTATGAATTAAACATTTCTTTGTTCTAATTTTTTATTTGCATGTTTCTCTGATATTCTATTCCCTTCTATACTTATAACCTTTTTCTTGGATTTGATGTTTCTTATTATTGGGTAAGTATACATTTTTAATTTTCAATTCTTCATTCTAGATATTTACAATTTTCTGTTGTTAGGTTTGTACTGTTTTATCCAAGTATTGATTGACTAATGAAATGGTTTAAACCAAAATTTATCTAAGAATCATTGGGTGAATTGATTCAAACAAAAATTTATGAATCATTAGACGACTAGCTGAAATCATCTAATCTATCAAATTTAATATATATTTTTCAACGTTATTATGTATAAAATTATAAATTCTCAAGTTGCTATGCTTATACATATATTTTAAGGCTTACAAAGAAGTGAATACTACATGCATAAATAAGAACCAATAGCAACTTTGATGCTGCTACAAACACATAAATAAATGAAATCAAGTTTCAAACAAAATAACAAAAATATATTAACTATTTTTTTTGTTAACAAATATATACATATACATACATACATACATACATATATACATATGTGTGTATATATATATATATATATATAAATATTTCCATGCATGATTATCTCTCACTAACAGTTGTGTTTTCCGTATATCAAACAAAATATTTGTGATTATTGTTCTATAAAATACAAATGAAATTTAGATCCTCAAAATACAACTAGATGAGAATTTTGAATTTGAGAATTTTGCATGAGAAATATACTATGTTTTAGATGAGAAATAAGCATAATAACGCTAATGCTATTTCAACTAGTTTTGTAATCGGATCTAATTACGAAAGAGATCACATCCATCAAAATTTGAAGGTCCCCCTGATTTTCTCTGTTAATCACCATATATGTACATCCCGTACTTGTTTTTTCTAGTCGATGTAGCAGGGTCTGAATAATAATTGAGCATTAACAAATATGGTATTTTATTATTTCTTAAGCATAAAGAAAGATAAATTCAATTTTATTATAGCTAATATTTTCAAGAGATTTTGAGTAATGAATTGAGCGGATTCATCCAATATGTTATTCCTTTATCTAACCAAAGCTCAAAATTGAAATGTGAAAAAAATACAAGATTTTTGCTACTTTTCCCGTAATGGATAGTTCTAGAGAAGTTGCATGAGATACATATGACAATTTAGAAAAGCAAGGATAAATGTAGAATGACTAAAAAAATATAGTATTTATTTAATTTTGTAAGAATAAAATTTAGAGTTTTTTCAAGATTTAAATAGTTGATATTTTCTTTAGGCCATTTTGTGTTCATTATAGTTTATTGTTGTTGAACCCAATAATCGGCAGTAGCAATATACTAATGAATACATATTTTTTTACGTAATACGTAATAAATAAGACATGTTGCGTAAATCAATACGTGGTAACATACTATAAAAAAACCATATATGTTACAAATATTGTTGTTATGTTGATTAATACATGGTTTTTTAGAAATAATAAATCTTGCGTTAATGTTATTATTTTGTACTTTTCCTTGTTTTCTTAGGTAAATGTCAATTTTTTTTTGAAATTGAATACTTAGGTGGTACTATATATACACTACTACAAGTGTAAGGTTGTATATAACATACTGCGAGTTAAAATATGTCTAGTTATTCAAACCTCACTATTCATGATTCGAACCTATATCCTTATAGATCAAAGCTGTAGTGCCTAACCATTGGGATAGTGATCCCGGATATGTTATCTTTTTACATTATTACTTACTAAACCTTCAAATATTCTTTTATTTTGAAGGTTTGATAGTAGTAATATTACTCCCATTTATGGCAACATGATCTCTTTACCTTTTTAATTATTACATATATGACTACTTACCAAACATTCTCATATTAATTTATCTTTGTTAATAGTTGAAATATTTTTGATGTCACACTTTTTGATATAAATGACAGCTATCGAAATTGCACCGAAATAACAAAAGGAAATAAAAAAAGCACATCAAATCATATTATTTTCTAAAATCAAGATCATATAAGGAAGCTTAATTCGAATGAAAAAAGGGTAAACCATATCTAAAGCTCCCAAAAATTTAACATTGACCAAAGATGGAAAATCAATAATGTGGAAGTCTATTGTATATAAAAGAAAAAGACAAATTCACCAACATCAATAACATATTGAAGTTACTCAAATATTGAAAATACAATTCAAAACTACATTAGAAAATAGTGGTCAATTTAAACAATTGATTTTTTTTGATTTCAACATCTGATAAATACTAGTCAACATTAAAAATTGACAATTGATCTTATTTGCATTGTACATCGTCGTATATGTATAGTAGTAAATTACAAAATGGTGATTGTTATTGTTTACAAATGAAAAAAAATAAAATAATTTGGAATTTTCTTAGAAATATAATAATAAGAATGTCTAGAAATATGTTGAGTATGCTGAAAAAGTTTAATTTATGCTTTTTAATTAACCTAGATGTGTTTTATTAGGAACCACACTCATTATGTTGCACAGGGTGTCTGGCTGCCAATAAAGTTTTCCGCACTCAGGTTGGTAGAGGAAACATGCAATCTTCAGAAGTATTTTTAGATGACTCTTTAATAGCTCATACAGAAGTATAACTAAGTTTACATTTTCTCTTGAATTTCCTATACTAAAATTCAATTTGAAAGTTTAAGTTCATATATACTTTATATGCTCAAGTGCTATAACTAATAATTATAGTTCTTGGTATAAAATAAAATAAGGCCGCATCACATTTATGTATTTTCTTTATATTATATATTATGATTTTAGAGACGGAAATTTGTAGCTCTCAAACTAATAGATAGACATATTTCTTGGTCGTTATATATATGATATTAATGTTTATTAGTATTTATGTAGATTTCGCCTTTTATTTGATTTTGAACCTTTCTATAACCAAGTGGAAGCATACTACTACTACTACAACTATTACTATTTTCTTATTTTTTCTAATATTAGAACTATTGGTTTTGACAAAAAATATTAAATATTCTAACATATTTCAGATGTGCTTATTTTCAAGCTCTTCTGGTTACTGGAAAAATGCTTTGTCAAATTTTGAGCAAAACAAGAATGCCGAAGAAGCTGAAGTGACTCAAGTGTAGAACGCTTCTTTGCTTTACTTCTTAGATTTAGTGTACTTGTTTGATCAACTAACTTTTAACAATAGTATGAAATATCTATGGCATGTTTAATAATTTACATATTTTGTTCACATTGACTAACGTAGTTGAAATATGTCAATGGACATTTATTGGGTGTTCCTAAAATAAAGTAAAGAGTGATTCTAGTGCTGATGATGAAATATGAAAAGCTCTTCATTGCAAATTTGTTTTTCAGTTTCATTTAGAAAATGTAAACATTGTAAATTAATTACAAATTTTTAGTTTAGTCGTACATAAATACAATGTTCAAGCTATAATAACTTCAATCATATCCAATTGGTATATCATATGTGTTTAAATAGATTAGTTTTTAAATCTTTTGTATATTAAATATTAATTACAAAATTTATATTTTAAACTTATGACATTTTAAAATTTTAAAATTCATATATATATATATATATATATATATATATTTTAAAATAAATTCGAAATGTTTATTAAATTTAAAACATAAATTTTATACTTAATATATATATATATATATATATATAAGGTATTTAGAAACTATTCTATTTAAACACATTTGATGCTCCAATTGGATACGAATGAAGTTCACAATTAATTTATAATGTTGACATTTTCTAAATGAAACTGAGTAACAAATTTGCGTTGGAGGGGTTTCCTTGTTTCATCATCAACACTATAGTCAAAACCTTTTCATTTTAGGAATGCCCAAGAAATGTCTACAAATGTATTTTAACCACGTTACCCATGTGAGCAAAATATGTAAATTATTAAACACATTATAAATATTTAATACTATTGTTATAAGTAAGCTGTTCAGACAAGCAAACTAAATCTTAGAAGTAAAGCAAAGAAGGATGTACACTTGGAGTCACTGTAGCTTCTTTGGCCTTCTGGCTTTACTCAGAAGTTGACAAAGCATTTGTGCAGTCACCTGAAGAGCTTGAAAATAAGCACATAAAAAAGATGTTAGAATATTTATTAATATTTATTAAAACCAGTAATTCTGATAATGCAAAAAGTAAGAAAATAATAATACTACTACTAGTAGTAGTATACTTCCACTTGGTCATAAAAAAGTTCAACATGATGAGTTTGGTTCCTGATAAAACAAATCTAGGTTAATTGAAAAACATAAATTAAACTTTATTAGCATACTTAACACATTTTCTAGACATTCTTATTATCATATGTAAAGACCAAGAATTTTATCGCTTTGATTTGTGAATATTAAATTAATTTTAAATATTTAATTAATGGGTTTTAATAATCAAATAACCCATTTTTGATTAATCACTAATGATAGAAAATTTAATTTTGAAATGTATTTAAAAAAAATATATTCTTTGAAGTAATATTGAAAATATGATTGAAAAACGTTTTAATGAAAATCAATTTTTTATTCAATAAAAGTTGCATAAACATTTTGAAACTGTATAGTAACATGTGAACATATATGAACACAATTACTGCCATCTAATTCATCTCTTTTCTTAACCAAATGTTTAATTAAACTAAATAAGATTAAGGGTACAAAAGGACCCTTGATTTAAAGAAACTAGTTTCACTCATTTTTGATGATTTGATGGCTTGTACATTAAGCATGATGGCATATACTAAGGGGCATTTGAAGTCTTTTGCAAAGTTAAAGTATTCCGTATAGTGTTGTCCTTTTGATTCATTACTTCATCTCAAAAGTTTAGAAAAAAAATTAAAAAAGGGACTCCACTCTTCCCTCTTCTTTCTTCACTTTTCTACACTACAACAAAATATGCTTATTACAACATTTAGTTTTACAACGTTTATTTTTAAAATGTTGTAAAAAAGCCCCTTTAACAACTTTTATTACAAAAACGTAGTAAAAAAATTATTTTTTACAACTTTTTCCTAAACGTTGTGATATTAATTTATTACAAAAATGGTTTTACTCGCATGTTGTAAAAATCTTTGAGGGAACATTTACTACAGGAAAATACTAAATTAACACTAATTTCTTTAATATATCTGCTATTTCTTTAAACCTTGTAGTAATTAATACTTAGTAACTTATAATTAATAACAAATATATTTACTATTGCTTTAAACATCCACGGCTTATATATATAGGTCACTATTTATTATTTTTTATAATTAAAGATTATCTATACATAATTTTTAATTACTAATTATTATTTGTAATCAATAATAATTTTTATATTTAATAATTTTTTGTAATTAGTTGTTAATAATCACTAAATTATCATTAATATTTATTAATTAAATTTAATAATTAATAAATAAAATTAATAATCAATATTAAATAATTGTTATTGATTCATTGATATTAAATATTAAACAATCAATATTTAGTTATAACTTAGAAGAAATAAGTAATAAATAATAAGTAATAAACAAGAAGTAATATCAAATACTTAATGAGAAATTAATTACCATTAAATAATTAATTATTAACAAGTAATCTTTATTTCTTACTAAGAAATTTTTACTTTGTTGTATTTAATATTTAATGATTATGATCCTTGATCCATGATCCATATTTGTGACTACGCTTTAGAACACCAAAACATTGACACCTTTTCGAGATCCAAATCAAAACCTCGTCCTATAAAAATATTCACAACCACAGTTCGAAACATCCACACCTCTTTTGGATCCAAATCAAAATTCCATTCGAACAAAACAACCTACCGCAGTGACTATGATTTCAAAACAAAGTTCTGAAATTTTCAAAAAATTCAAAAATATTTTTGAATAAATTTAAAATTTATAAATTATCAATATTTTTTTAATAATTACTATTAGTATTTAAATTTAATGTTAAATAATTGCTATTGCTATTAATATTTAATGATTAATTTAATAATTAGTAATTAACAATTAGTAATAATTATATAAATAATTAATGATTAATATTACTATTTAATACTTAATTTAAAAATTAATAATTAATAATATTACATAATTAATTATAAAATTAATATTTAATGTTTAAAAATTGATAATTAATAATAATATTTAATGATTAAGAAGTAATATTTATTATTTAGTATTAAAATTTGAATAATTATATTAGATATTTAAGAAAATTGAAATTTATAATAAATAAAAAAATATTTTGTGGAATTTAAAGACAAAATTTTAAAATTTTATGTAAAAGTTTAAAAATATTCATAATATTTGAATACAAAGTTTATTGCAAAATGTATTGGAACTTTGTATTGCAGCAAAGTATTACAATTTTTTTTAGTCTCCAAATCAAACATTTTGACTCCAACCATGAAATTTTGGCTCCAAACAAATTTTATTTTCCATCCTTTAAATTTTAACTGACATTCGTTTCAATCTCCTTCTCAATTCCAAATCACTAATTGAAACTAAATCATGTGTGTTTCTCCTTTCAGCGATTTTCTTTTATCCATCCTTCAAATCCAAATCCCTAGTTGAAACTAAATTAAGTATGTTTCTTAACTCCAAATCCCTAGTTTTCTTTTATCCTTCATAGTTAGATGAAAATCAGATCTCCAAAAAAAACTCTTTAGTCTAAAATCGCTGCATTTAGAAACGCCGTGAGGAGAGCGATGATTCTCTAAAGCCGTGTTTGGAATATTTGCCGTCGTCGATTCTTTGAAGTCGACCATATGCCGATGAGAAGCTCCAATTTGATTTGCAATGAGTTAAATGCCCTGTTGTCGTTGGATCCGAAGGTTGCCGCAGCTTGAGTCATTTCCATCGCCGCTTGTGTGCTTGAAGCTAGAACGCCGACCTAATGTATCGTTCGAGATTAGATGTCAGAGTTTGGATCTGCAATGTTGTTAGAGGTTGATAATGTTGCAGTGCTTGGATGAGAGGTACGTTCCTATTTCTTACAAGGTGAATAACTTCAGTAATTAATTAATTAACTTCGGTAATTAATTAAAGCAACTGTATCACGGTTGGCTCTGATCATAAAGAAAGAGAAGACCCAAATCAAAGTGTATTAGGTTGGCTCAGATCATCATTTTATCAAACGTGAGTTATATTAATCGTTGTGATTCAATTTTTCTTAGACATGTCGTGCCAGAGTTATGAATATTATCTTTCTAATATATACTCCTTGGCTATAGAGGCATTTGGAATACAGCTGATGCAATTTGTTTTTTTAACTCAGTACCAGCTTTGTGGAAGCAAGGCAAGGAAGTAAACTTCTATTATTAAGTCTGATTGCATGTTCTTTGCATGGTAAGTTGGAGTGCGTGATGGTTATTGATTTCATCTTTCCGTTTTGCTACTCTTTTGCAAATGTGAAGACAGTAATTAGTGACAGAGTTTTCAGAAAGTACCAGGATATAGTTGGTTTAAACCAAGAATAAAGTTTATACATTTTCAACTAATAGCCATACTAGTAATGAAATTAGAGTTCAAACTGACCAGTGAAAAAACAGTGAAGACTGGTTAATAACTTGACACTAGTTACACACATCTAAACTGTGGATGAGGATATACAGCCTAAGTCCTCAATGAATTGTGGTGAAAGATTAGTCGTTGCTTTTGGTGTTTTTTCTTGTTCGTTTTTTCACATTAATATTGTATAATTTTTTTAATGCAGGGTGGCAGGACAAGTTATAACCGCAATGGAAACGACAATGACATAGCCCAGTCTTTGAGCCTTGTTTATTCAAATTCTTATCAAAATCTACCTTCACGGCACAAAGCACTGGAAGTCCAAGTAGTTCTCAAATACGAGAATATGATTATGGTCAGTCAGGTACCTACCCATTCCTTTGTCAACAATTTGTGAAAATTCTAAGTAATAAAGCTTTTTCTTTAGGTCCTTTGAATGTAATTACAATGTTACCTTTCCCTAAATGTAGTTACTAGTTTTATGGTGATTTCTGCAACAAACCACTGGGGATTAAGGTAGGTTCAGCTTGCTACATGTTTATTTAAGTTTCTTCTGCAAATAAAATGAATTTAGTTTAATAAAAATGATGTCAAGACCTCTAGCTAGATAAAGTTTAATTAAAATGATATATTTGTTTCATAAGTGTACATAATGTTAACAGAGTTTAACTTCTTTTTAGTGGTTTTAGTGAAGGTAATTTACCAATTCTGTTATATTTAGTTCATGTTTATGTAGCCAAGTTTGCACATGTCAACTCTTAAGTTATTAAAACCAACATAACTTACATATCAACAATTGATGCACATTAATTATTACTTACATACATGAAGTAAACACAAACATACATATGTCGTGTACGTAAATAAAGCATAATAGTAGTCCATGTAACTCCAAATAACAGCATTATCAAATATGTAAATGAAGGCACATAGGCAAGTGGGCATACTAATTCTAGTGTGGAAAAATAAAATAGAATTTCACTTCATAACCAAAAAGCTATTATTTACAGGCGATCACACATACAAACAGCTGACGATACATATGCATAAATATTGACTTCCCGAGACATGCTATTATATTAAAAAAGAAAACTGACATCATGAAATATATAGTGATTAATAGGAAAATACAGCCTAAAACATTCAGATATTTACTAAAATAAATAAATAAAATGAATTGGCAAGCAGTTATATGCATACATATTATTCTCCAAAAATCCATTTTTAAGGATGCTGCAGACTGTCTATACAACAAATCCATGCATCGGTTTTGTATTACTAAAAGCTCATTTTCTCCTTATTAATCATCAATGGCTGATGATCATATAATTTCATCTAGAAATTAATTTCATCTATTGTAATTAGCATCACTATACTATGAGTAGTTGCATTTATTTGATATACTGTCATAGTTAATGGATATCTTATTGAATTTTGAATCAGCAAAAAAATTGTATACTGTCTCTGACTGATCGACAAGTTTTTGAATTTCAAATTTGCATATATTTATTCACTTTTAGAGTACGTAGGGGCTTGTCTTAGCTGCAGGCTCACTGGTTATTGTTGCAATTGTTATGGCATCATGTATTAGACACATAGCAGATGATATGTTGAGTCGATGTGTCAATGGAACCTCAAGCTCCGTTATGGAGATAGATTTCAGAAGCGTGTACTATTCAGCAAGTTGTAGTAACAACGGTTGCTTGGCATAAGGATTTTGTCGCTGTTGTCGATTAGACCGTTGTGCTATAGTATGTTTTGATCTTTTTGTTTGTATATATATGGTCCAATATATGTGTATATTGGTTGGAGCCTATGATATTTTATCGATATTGTGTTGGAATCTTTGATATTTTGTTTGTATTGGAACATGTGTTAACTTATTTCGAATGAAGTAGTTTGGAAAAGTATTCTATTTTTTTGTGTTTCATGTATTTAAGTTACTGTAACTTTATTATTGTATTTGTTGTAACAAGATATTGAGCTAGCCAAGAAGTTTCACTACATGTACGACTTTTTATAGTGTCATAGTAATGTTTTCGCAGCATTAAAAAAGAGATATAAACATGTATACTGCAACATCAATAAAAAGTTGCAAAAACTAATTTACAACGTTTTCAATATATTGTAAAAAAACTTTTACACGACAATTTAAAAACGTTGTAAAAGGACTTTTATATTAGTGATTTACAATAGCTGATAACAGTTGCAAAAGAGTTTATTACAACATCTTAGAAACATTGTAGTAAACTTTATTACAACATTTTCTTACAACTCAATAAAAATGATGTAAAAGATGTTGACCCTATTACAACTTAGTCTAAGACGATGTTTGCAAAAACGTTGTGAAACCTCTATTACAACGTATTTTTGATGTTGTAATAAGATGTTACTGTTGTAGTGCTACTTCAAAACAACTCTAACCATTACAAGAAAATGGAGATTTGCCTACGCCAAACTGGCATAGCTAGGGCATTGCTAAACATTATATATAATTACGTTTCACCTACGCCATTTATGGCGTAAGTAAAATCTGTACAGGAAAAAAAGCATACACGTCTTACCTACGCCAAATGTGGAGTTGTTTCTTACGCCATACTTACGCCACTGTTTTCCTACGTCTTTCATCCGCCATTATTTACCTACGTCTTTCCTATGGCATTTACACATCTTACGTTCACCGTGTCGTTCCTACGCCATCCATTTACCTATGCCTTTGTTGCCTACGTTTTTCCTACGCCATGCACACGACTTTTTTTACTATAGTAAATGTTGTTTACCTACTCCTTTTCTGAAGCAATTTTGATATATTATTATTGTGTTTCTTTCCATCATTCACAATATTAATCTACATCACTCTATCAGCATCAAATTGGCACCAATATAACTTATTCAACAAAAAAGAAAAAATATCAAATCATCCATCATCAATCAAGTTTAAATATTTCCTCCATATTACAAAATCAAACCAACATCAAACAAGTTCTCATATGCTTATAAAGTACGATAATGTTTGCACCAAAAATGGTCACAAACCCCAAGTGTAGTGAAAGCACCAGCGTATGAATACAAATCAACAGTATTCACACACAAATCACAGATCTTAAGCAAGTAACAAGCAACAATCAAGAAATAATGAACAATGACACACAATTTATAGTGGTTCGGCTATCTCTGGCCTACGTCCACTTCAAGGTTTTTATGATTTTATTGCTCGATGCTTGAAGATTACAATTTCGTGTGTTGTATTGCAACTGATTATCTGGGCTAAGTCTGAATCTAAGGCAGCAGTGGTGATCTGAAATAAATCTGGCAGAGTCTGGGCGCTCTTTATCTCTTGAAATTGTCCGACCCCTTTTCTGAATGACCAGGGGCTCTGTTTATAGGTGTAGGAGGCTGATATTTCGCCTAAATTGAGGGGAGACCAGTTCTGGCACGTGAGGGAGCCCACATGGCCGAGATCTGGAGATTCGGGCCCACTTTGGGATCGATTCGACCCTTGGTTCGAATTCGAATCGATCAATAATTTGTCCAATCAAGCTGAAATTTGGTGTGGACATTCTTCAACATGTGCTCAAGCTTCTGTGAAAATTTCATAGCGTTTGGACTTGTAGAACTTGAGTTATGATTGATTCAATATGGTGTTTTTTGCTTCCTGGAGTCGTTCGAATCGATACCTTCGAATCCATATGGTCGACTCCATCTCCTAGCACGTGAAGGCAATGACGTGGTGCGCGTGTTTCGGGTCAACCCCCCTTTTTCTCCGAGTTTTACTGAGTCGAACTCGGGGTTTCAACTAGGCGGACTTGGCAGATTCAAGGCAACCGATTCGAAGGCATGTTTCTTCGAATCGATGGAATTGGTGCTTGGTTGAATCGATCCAGATATGCCACTGTGGATCGATTCGAAGTTATCTCAATATGTGGGTTCGAAGATGCTGGAGTCGAAGTTCCTTCAACTGTATGGAATCGAAGGGTTTCTCATTGACGGATTCAAAGGTGGGAATGTGAGGATGGACTCGAACTATCGGAGTCGAACTAATGCTTGCTCAATGGAGTCGAAGCAAGGCGTATTCCGATGGGTTCGAGGCAAGGCTCGTCGTGATCGATTCGAGGCAAAGGCTTGATCGATGGATTCGAAGTAAGCTGACTTCTCATGGATTCGAGGCAACACATGTTTGATGGATCTGACCTTATACCACCTTATCCATCTTCTTTTGGCGATATCTTGAGCATACGAACTCGGATTGACTCGAAACTTGGAACGTTGTTTCATCTGGCCTTGCTTGACATGTCTCATCAATTCCAGCTCGATCCGGACTCGGACAAAATTCATCGATATCCATGGTGAACCTGCGATGCACAATCGATGTTCATGACTAATAATCATTGATTTTCAGTTAATCTTTGGGTATCTCGGCTTTGCCAAAAGTTGGGATAACATTTTGCCCCCCAAAACATGCCTTTTGGTAAAAGGCGTGTTTTGATCAGTCTCAAGTTAAATGTAGTGAGTTCATGTTTATCTCATAGCTTATAGCATTTTCAATCAAGTCCATGGCTGTTCGAAGCCGAATTGTTATCAATTTCTTCCAGTAGAAGTTAAGAACGAAATTCTGAAGCCTCTCTGGACTGTCGATGGTCACTCCGGACCCTCGTCAAACCCATTCTAGATTTAGCGATTGAATAGAAAGATCCTATTGCACTCCGGCGTTGCTTTCTATCCCTTGCACTCTGGCCCCAACTAGGGCGTATAACGATGTCTTGGTCATTCGGGACCGATCATAGCCTATATAGGCTCTTACTGGATCCCATCCTATCACTCTCCGGTGAAGGGGAAACAACGATGAGTGAGCCGATCCTGTCGCTCTCCGGCGAAGCGGCTACACCCCCTGCACTCCGGTTCAATGTTTCTGAACATTAAGCGATGTCATGACCTGAATCGTCGGTCGATCACAGCCTCTCCGGGCTCATGCTGGGTCCCATCCTGTCACTCTCCGGTGAAGGGGAAACAACGTTAAGTGAGTCAATCCTGTCGCTCTCCGGCGAAGCGACTCACCTCCTGCACTCCGGTTCAGTGAATCTGAACATTAAGCGATGTCATGGCCTAAATCGTGGGCCGATCATAGCCTCTCCGGGCTCTTATCGAATCCTGATCCAATCACTCTCTGGTGAATAGGAAACGATGCTTAAGTGAGTTGATCCTATCGCTCTCCAGCGAAGCAACTCACTTCTTGCACTCCGGACCCTACCTCTCCGGGTAGGATCATAAAGCGATCATGTTTATATTGATATTTAATGTTTATCCTTTAACTCTCCGGTCAAAGGTTTATTTCAATAAATGTTTCTTTATTAAATTCAAATCCTAGATGTTCAATCTCAAACACCAGGAATAACAAGACAATGCCTCTCCGGGCGGAGCGGTCTATTTCCATCTTAGAGCATGCCTAGGGATCTCTCCGGTTCCCGTACATGAGTAAGTGGGATAGCCGTTTTATTTTGGAAATCAAATCTAAGAAAACTAATCGACCAGAGTCCAAATCTTGAACTTGGCCCTTGCCATCACAATCAGTTGATGACGAGTCGTGATCCCGATCCAGGATCATTCCTGTTAGGTTGAGGTGGTAGTTGTTCGGGTCTAACCGCCGTTGTACGTTCTCGGACATACTGTGGCAATCTACCACTCCTGGCATGTTCTTCCACCTCATCCTTCAGGTGGCGGCATTCATCGGTAGTGTTCCCATCCAGCTCATGGAATAGGCAGTATTTTCCAGTCCTGCGTTCCCGCTCCGTGGGATCTCTCCTTGGTGGCTTTCGATAGGGGAGTTGCCCCCGAGTTTCGGTGTAAATTCGTTCCAGTCCTGCCACCAAGTCTGTGTATTGCCTGAATCTAGGCTCTCGGAATTTCTTCCGTTTGTCAGGACCATCATGTGCGTCATCCTGCTTCCTCTTTCCTTTGTCTGCCCTGGACTGTTCCGTGGCGGTTCCTTTGCCTTGTGCACCATTTATTTCCTGCCTCTCGGCCCGTGATTCTTCTAACCGAATGAATTTTTCAGCTTCATGGAAAAACTCTCTGAGATCTCGCGGTGGATCTTTAGTCAAAGAGTCTTTGAATTTGGTGCCTTCCCCAACTCCTGCCACTACCGCCATCGGAATCATTGATGGATCCGGGTGATCTACAGAAGCCACCGTTGCATTGAATCGTAGTAGAAAATCTTTTATGGACTCTCCGGTCCTTTTCTTTATTGAAGATAGAGTCATCACAATTTTGGGCCGTGTTACGTGGACCCTGAACTGTCTCATGAAGCAATCCACAAGCTCGCCCCATGTCCTGATTGATCCAGTCTCTAATTGTCTGAACCAAAGTGCAGCCAAATCTGATAAAAATAAAGGGAAACATCGTGCCATCACTTCCTCGGATGCTCCAAGTACTTCCATGTGTCTAATGTATTTGGTAATATGCATGGTTGGATCCGACTTCCCGTCATACGAATCCAGCATTGGTAGTTTGAACTTTGGAGGGTTCCGTGCATTCCTGATATTCGGAGCGAACGGACTCCGACTAACTTCTTCCAATCCTCCTCCTGACAACCCTCCTCTCATGAGTCGCCTCACTAGGCCAATCATTCTCTCATCTCCATCTAGGGGTTGCCCCCTTGTCATGTCTCTGTCTTGCCCTCCGAGTCTTGTAGGGAATTCTGGTACGTACTCTTCGGGTGGTTCGTTAGCATTAGTGTTGGCCCTAGCCGGTTGAGCTCCTTCCAAAGGTCCTTCTGCGTTGGATCCTGCGGGCCTGCCCCCAAGCCCTTGTTGATTGCCTTCTGGTTCTGTATTCTGTCCTCCGTTGGGTTCCATAGCCCTAGCTCCTTGTTCCACATTCACAGCCGCTGTAGCTGGTCCAAGGTTCTGTGTCCCTGTAGCTCTCATCTGCTCGAAGAAATTCTGCAACATCTCTTGTTAGCTTTTCATCATTCTTTCCTGCATTTGGTTATTCATAGCCTCCATCTCTTCTCTAGTAATGTAGATCGAAGCTTGTCCTTCTCCAGTGCCAGAGGATGCTTCTTGACTTCCTCCTTGTTGGCTCCTCTCAGCTCTTTGTTTTTTTACTTGTTTGTCGAGTCATTGTAGAGCCAAATCTGAATCCTCAAAATTTCAAATCTAAACTTTGAATCTGGTGTAGCGGGTGCTAATTCCTCTCAGTGAAAGCACCAAAGTGTTTGCACCAAAAATGGTCACAAACCCCAAGTGTAGTGAAAGCACCAGCGTATGAATACAAATCAACAGTATTCACACACAAATCACAGATCTTAAGCAAGTAACAAGCAGCAATCAAGAAATAATGAACAGTGACACACAATTTATAGTGGTTCGGCTATCTCTGGCCTACGTCCACTTCAAGGTTTTTATGATTTTATTGCTCGATGCTTGAAGATTACAATTTCGTGTGTTGTATTACAACTGATTTTCTGGGCTAAGTCTGAATCTAAGGCAACAGTGGTGATCTGAAGTAAATCTGGCAGAGTCTGGGCGCTCTTTATCTCTTGAAATTGTCCGACCCCTTTTCTGAATGACCAGGGGCTCTATTTATAGGTGTAGGAGGCTGATATTTCGCCTAAATTGAGGGGAGACCAGTTCTGGCACGTGAGGGAGCCCACATGGCCGAGATCCGGAGATCCGGGTCCACTTTGGGATCGATTCGACCCTTGGTTCGAATCGATCAAGAATTTGTCCAATCAAGCTGAAATTTGGTGTGGACATTCTTCAACATGTGCTCAAGCTTCTGTGAAAATTTCATGGCGTTTGGACTTGTAGAACTTGAGTTATGATTGATTCAATATGGTGTTTTTCGCTTCCTGGAGTCGTTCGAATCGATACCTTCGAATCCATAGGGTCGAATCCATCTCCTAGCACGTAAAGGCAATGACGTGGTGCGCGTGCTTCGGGTCAACCCCCCTTTTTCTCCGAGTTTTACTGAGTCGAACCCGGGGTTTCAGCTAGGCGGACTTGGCAGATTCAAGGCAACCGATTCGAAGGCATGTTTCTTCGAATCGATGGAATTGGTGCTTGGTTGAATCGATCCAGATATGCCACTGTGGATCGATTCGAAGTTATCTCAATATGTGGGTTCAAAGATGCTGGAGTCGAAGTTCCTTCAACTGTATGGAATCGAAGGGTTTCTCATTGACGGATTCGAAGGTGGGAATGTGAGGATGGACTCGAACTATCGGAGTCGAACTAATGCTTGCTCAATGGAGTCGAAGCAAGGCGTATTCCGATGGGTTCGAGGCAATGCTCGTCGTGATCGATTCGAGGCAAAGGCTTGATCGATGGATTCGAAGTAAGCTGACTTCTCATGGATTCGAGGCAACACATGTTTGATGGATCTGACCTTATACCACCTTATCCATCTTCTTTTGGCGATATCTTGAGCATACGAACTCGGATTGACTCGAAACTTGGAACGTTGTTTCATCTGGCCTTGCTTGACATGTCTCATCAATTGCAGCCCGATCCGGACTCGGACAAAATTCATCGATACCCATGGTGAACCTGTGATGCACAATCGATGTTCATGACTAATAATCATTGATTTTCAGTTAATCTTTGGGTATCTCGGCTTTGCCAAAAGTTGGGATAACAGATAATATGTTCATAATACATAATGTAATATGAATACATCTAAGAATAAGAAAATGCACTCAACCCTAGCCACGACAACTATTCGACTCTCCATCAAATGGTTGTCAAAGCATTTCACATAATTGATCGTATTGCGCCTTTAGCATTTTAATCTCTCCTTCATGATGTTTCAACTTCCTCTACAGTTTTACTCTAGTTAGTGCTACGCTCTTGTGGACGCTATAAGTGGCATTTTTATATTTCTGCATTTTATCAAATATTGCAACAATTTCTAAATTTCAAACTAATCAAAACAATGATTTACTAAAATTTTAAATATTTACCCCAGGGCCGGGGTATTAGCGTAGTTAATATATTATCGTTTAAGCATTAGACAAAAGCCACCTGAGAATTTGACTACAAGTTTTACTACAACATTCAACACTTCGTACTCGAGTTTCGTATCTCTACAAGCACGCATACAAATTTGACTATCTCTATAAAAACACAAAATTATATCTCTCCATGAAAAAAACGATCCTGAGATTATCTGAGACTCTCATAAAACATTGTGCAATGGCGGTTAACGGCTCAAGAGTACCACTAAGTATCGTAGGCTCTTCAATCAACAGCTCATCAACCAACTACAAACTATTATAGATTCATTATGCAATGGCGGTTCAATGTCAAATCAGATGTCTCAGTCAGCAGTGTCTCAAACTAGGGCAATGACTCATACTGGAGGAACGACAATGACGTGGAAGGGAGATTTAGGCAACGAAGCTAGTTTTCGATGAATATGTTTAAAGCGGTTGATTTAGGTGAAAGAATTTCCATAGCGGCCTAAAATTCATTTTTTTTCTTTTCTTTTTTTTGGTGGAGAATTTTCTAGGAGAAATATAAGTTTATGTGTAGTGGGTTAAGAAAAATGCAGCCAACCATATTGTTAACCCTAAAAATGTACGCTAACACCCTAGTGTGAGTTGTGATATAGCGAAAGCACCACCCGTTGGTACGGGAACTAAAAGCAAGCAGAAAATAGTAAAGAGGCAACAATTTTTATAGTGGTTCGGCTCAAAGTCAAGCCTACGTCCACTTAATCTCTTCTATTACTAATTTGATTACAAATTTTACAATAATTCTCTAATTACAACACAATTAAGACAGGTTGTTAGAACTTTGATGCAGAAAAGCTCTTTGAATTCATGTTGAATGAACTTG
This sequence comes from Allium fistulosum, assembly GCA_030737815.1. Lineage (NCBI taxonomy): Eukaryota > Viridiplantae > Streptophyta > Magnoliopsida > Asparagales > Amaryllidaceae > Allium > Allium fistulosum. Next base: position 410,465,201 of record CM060907.1, on the reverse strand, counting down.
ATCTTTTCCGAAGGTTCTTTGAAGTGTCTTTTGCATTTGAAGTGTTGGAGCCAGTGTAGAAGTCGTGAAAACAGCAAAGTCTTGGCGCTTCCAAAAAATCCTCCCTCCTCCAGTGCGGAGTAGGCTGGGTATTTATAGGAGAAGTTGGGCTTAGGTCGGCTATGTCATAGGTCATGAGCGACCTAGGGAGTTGCGACCTAAGAGCGATCCCGAGGTAGCATAAGTCGTTAGCGACTTAATGGAGCCATCCTGGACGAGATATATGTTGTGAGCGACTTAGCATGTGTAGCACAGGAGTTATCTCGGCTTGCTAAGGTCGTAAGCGACCTAATGGAAGAGGTGTTGCGCATGCGGCTTAACTCTGAAACTAGCTAGGTCGTTAGGTCGCTCTTTCCTTAACTCGTTAGGTCGTTGCCTTCATTGAGTTTCTAGGTCGTTAACCCGCTGAGTCGCAGGAGTCTTTAGGTCGCTAGGTCGCTGGAGCTCCTTAAGTCGTTGAGTCGTGCCATATTGAACCGCTCTGTGCTTTAGGTCGTTAGGTCGTGCCATGCTATAGGTCGTTAAGTCGTTTATGCCTTGGATAGTTAAGTCGCTTATTCCCTTAGGTTGTTGAGTCGAATAGGTCGCTAAGTCGTGAATAAGAGAGGTGTTAACGCTTGCCCCTCGAAGTATACGCCTAGGGGCTAGGTCGTGTGCTTTGATGCCTCTTAACTCGCGCCATCCTGAGTCGCTAAGTCATGAGCGACTTATGAGAGAGCTAGGTCGTTCGCGCCGATTCGAGTTCCATTGCCCCTGTATATAAGTCGCTTAGGTCGCTCCTTCTTCTCTTCACCTGCTCTAACACTCTAACCCGCCATTGAAGAATCTCCGAGCTCTCGAGGACGAATTCAAACTAACAAGTCATTGATCATCTTCACCATCACATTACGTAAGTGAATCCGATCATTATCCAACCACGACCATCACCGAATCGTGAATCCCCCATTTTCCGACCCTAATCCGATTTCATGTGCCGCATTTCACCACGAGTCATGTTACGATCAATCTTTGATCGTCATTGGACATGTTGTCGTTGTAATTCATGAGAACACAGTAGTGCATCGGATCTATGATGGATCTGAGGCGATTTGAATCGGTCTTGGATGATTTGGCGGTGTGGAGAGATGATGGATCTCATTGTGGAGACGCTAACGGGTTATCGGGTTACGAGTTAACGGGTTAGCGAGTTAGGCGAGTTGCTGAATGAAGAGGAGTTAGCGGGTTAAGGAGAGTTAGAAAGTGCTCGACTTAGGAGCTTCGAACGACCTAGGGCTTAGCAGTTTGGACATGAATCGCACGACTTAACTTAGTGAACAACTTAACGACTTAACATCCAAACTCTGAACGACATAAGGGACTGCGACTCATATGACTTGCGACTTAACTTGCCAGAATAGCACATGACTTAAAGCAGAACGACTTAAAGAATCAGCATGACCTAATTTAACCCGCAGCATAGCTTTAACTCGAAGGAACATGACTGATGAACTCCATAACTTGAGAAGAGCGACTTAGGGAAGCCCAACCTATGTTAAGTCGTTTGGACATGATCTGGACGACCTAAAGAGTCCCGAGCTAACTTAAGTCGTTCCTACGACTTAAGGAATGAACAGGACTTGAACACTTGTAGAATTTGACAGAACTTGATTGAATTTCCAACTTGAACTGCCAGAATGAACTGCTTGAACTTGTTGCACTCTTTCACAGATTGTATTAACTTTTAAGCTAACAACCTGTTAAATACAGCATTTGCAAAAAACTAGGACGAATATACTCATCATCGAGTGCCCACATCGAGTGATGGATTAGGTCAAAGAGATAATATTTTACTTAAGTAAAATAATATGAATCTAATTAAAAATGAAATGCTGTGAATCAACTGACTTAAATGAAGCATCAACGCAAAATTCATACAGTTATAACTGCTTATCGCTGAATATTATCTGCATTGATACTACACTTAATTTTGATCCAATAACAAGCCTTGAATCTTCCTAAATTGACGTGCGCCAACTAGTATTATTTCAAGTTTTACTTTATTTACTTGTTATTTCAGTAGCTTTGCACAACACTTCACATGCTTTTAGGAAACGTGCACCTTCATATTTGAATATCCAGTTCCTTGTGTAGAATGGCTTCTCAACAAGTGCGAGAAGAGATAGTAGAGCGGGCCGATGAGGATTTCCCAAATGCTGCCCCTTTGGAGAATCCTCCGGAAGGAGTTTCAACTACATTGAAACAACGAGCTCTCAGCCAGCTATGTATTCAATTCGGCATTGCTGAAGCGGATGCTCTGCTTCCTGGGGTAAATGACACTGCCGATAGGCCGCCACCTGGCTTCATTGCAGTAAATCGTCAAATGTGTCTGAATGGAGCTATTCCCCCCTTCAACAATTTTCTTAGAACACTCCTCCTTCGACTAACTATTTCTCCATTCCAGTTGCACCCTAATGGCTATGCCATTTTGATGGGGTTGTGCGTACTATTTAGGAGGACGCTTAACCGCCTCCCAAGCTTCGAGGAGATCTGCTATTTGTGTTCATTCGGGAGGAACAAAGATCACCCTTCCATTACTCTTGTAAGGAGCGCAAGAAACCGCAAGATGATTACGGATCTGCCCGAGAGCGCCCATGGGTTCTTAAACCAGTTCTTCTTTGTCTGTTGCCCCCCGGGATTCTACGGTATCTGGAGAGTAGGAAGTAGGACTACCTATCTTCGTTTACTTCATTTCTGAGCCTTTCAAAATTTGAGTCGTCAAGTGCTAACTTCATTCTTTACTTTTGCAGCACTTCCTCCTCCCTCTAAAGATTCTAGTCACAAATCGACTTTCGAAAGATTGAGTGCCGTAGCTATCAATGAGAGAAGTATTAAGTTTCTATAGAAGAACAAATTTTTGCACCAAATCGGACTCTTGCACTCTTCTCGATCCATTCAGTCCCGTGATGCCCTCAGTTCTCAAGCAGAAGCATCAGATGCCCCACCCTCCGTAGAGGAATTCGCACCGAAGGAACCTATTGTAGAGACTTCATTAGTGAAATGCTCCAGTTTCGCTGACGGTGTGGGGTTATCTGGAAAATCTAAACTTCCCCCAGTTATTGAAGAAGAGGAATTTCCTCAACATTTTGGGAAGGCTACTAGAGAAGCTGATGAGGAAGCTGAGAAAGAAAGTTCCGTTATGAAGAGTGTAAAACGTGCTGAAGAGGGCACTGTTGATATGACTCATTCCATTGGGCATGATGGTGATGATATCTTTGGAGGACTGAGCGATCTTATGGTGACTTCCCATGAGCTCTTTAAAGATAACACCACCACTTCTAAGCTTGTTTCTCCAGCAATCGAAGCGACATCCGTCCTGCAATCAATTCCATCAACCCAAGAGTTGACTCCTGCTGCAAAAGCCGACATCACTCCTAAGCCAAAGAGTGGTTTGTAGCATGACGCGCGTAGTTCGCACGCCACACACACACTTAGGATTTTTGGCAATTATGCGCACTTAGCTTCTTTATTTCGAAGATTTCTAAATTTTGTCTCTTCTTCACTTTCAGGTTCTCCCATGGGATGTAGCAGCTCATATTACGATGACTTTCAACGCTATGCGAGGCGTGATTCTTATGACCCCAGGCGCTATCTTCCTGCCCCTAGGGGGACTGATGAGGAAAGAGCAGCTAGGAAAGCTCGCGAAAGGCGGGCTTATGAGGAGCGTTATGGAAGAAGAGACGACCGACATGACTCTTATGGGAGGGATGATGACTCCCATAAGAGAAAGTCTCATGACGATAAGGGGAAGGGTCATGTAGCTGAAGATTCAAGCAAGCGAGCCAAGCTCAGTGAAAAGTCTACATCTGAAATTTCTAAAGTGTCTGCTGCTTCTATCTCTCTAGACATCCCTTCTAGCTCTCCTGTCCTTAAAAGAGCTAAAATTCAAGCAATCATTAATAGGCCTCCTTATCAAGTTGAGAAGCCTCTGTCTGCACTCCAAAGCCGATTTCCGCATTGGTGTTTGAAAGGAGTACGTTTCGATCTGGACTTGGTTCCAATTGATAAACAGGCCATGTTAAAAAATCTCGACGCTGTCAAGCTTGATATTGAAAGAATGTCCAGCTTGCAAAAACTAGTTGATGAGCTTCAAAGAGTAAATCGTTTAAATCTCGAGGCTATGCTGACCATGGAAAGCGATAAGTCTGAGTGGCTAAAAGTTCTTGATCAGCATGATACGGAGATGAAGAGCATCACCGCCTATAACGAGGAACTTGAGGCTGAAATCAAGAAGCTTAAAGATGATCTTTCCACCTCTTCCACTTCTTATACTCAAAAGGAAGAGGTTCTTCAAAAGGAAGTAAGAGATGCCCACGCTACTCAACGAGATGCTGAGGCTAAACTTGAGGCGGAGTGGAAAATCGTGGAAATCTACCGCAATGATGCTGCTCAGCTGCGGGAAAAGACTAACTCCCAAGATTTGGAGATTACAATGTTAAAGGCCCAGCTTTCTAAGGCTGAAAAGGAGCGTGACGAGGCCATCGCTGGAAAAGCAGCAGCTGAACACTCACATGAGGTGACTAAGGCCAACGTTAGCTCCACTCTGTTCGAATTTTATGTTCTCAGCGTCTTGGGGCGTGGCAGTCTTTCATTTTTGGGCCCAAAGTATGAGGTTACCCTGGCTGAAGTGTGGGAGGCAGCAGTTGAAATGCTTAGAGACGCTGGCTACGCTGAGGAGGATCTTGAGGCTTATTAACTGGATGATGAGGGCCGTGCCGCCCTTGCCAGAGGGAAAGAACAACTTGCCAAGGAATGAGCCGAAGCGGCGGAAGGAGAGCATCTAGGGAAGGCACCTTTGGCCGACCCAACTCGTCCTTCGGCTTCGGTCGACATTGATATTATTGGCTCCAGTTCCCACTCTCCGCCTCCTGCCAAAGCCGAAACCGAAACTACAACTGCTCATGCCAAAGACGAGGCCCAAGAAAACATCGAAGCCCAAGATTTTGAAATTGACGTGATAAAGCCAATCTCTCCAGGTAACTTCAACACTGATCCAGCTTAAGTGGACTACTCGTTTGCTTTACATGAGCTCAATGAACTTCTTGCTTATTACCTAAGCCTCGACGTGCCACTATCTCCTCTCTTTGCAAGGAATACTGATGTTTAACTTTTCTTCTTCTGTAGTGAAAACAACAAGCGTTGTACAGGCTTCGCCTCCTCCAGCTATTGCCCCTCCACCTCTTCAAGTTATTCCTTCTTCTGCTTCTCAACCATGGTCGCAAGAAGAACAAATAGGAGCTCTTCAAGGCTTAGATGACCCGGCCGCTTCACAAGAGCATAAAGCTGAAGAACTTGAGGAGGGTGAGAGGACCCCAGAGAAATTTACTGCCGATGATACAAAGCTGATTGATCTTATCACTCCGGGCAGCGAATCTTCTTCAAAGAAAAGGGGAAAGCTTTCGAAGAAAAAGAAGGGCACTTCTGCTAACGATGAGAAAGCGGAAGGGGACCCAATTGCACCTCTTTCTCCTTCTTCCTCGACTCGTTCAGGCCGACTCAAGAAGTTAACCATTAGGCCAGGCGAGGGCTCCAAAGGCGGCGGGAAGAAGAAGTAATGAGTCTGGATTTATCCTTCTTGTTCTGCTTTTTTGCTTTTTGCTTGTATCTAAATACTTGTATCGACCGGAGATTGTGCGGGTACCGGCCCCCGCTTTTTGAAACCTGCACATGTATACAAATCTTTTATAGCATGGAATAGAATGACTTTTTTTACTTGTACAATCTTTTGTCTGTATTTGTGAATGCATTTATTCCTTATTTTCGCACAAGTTTCTTTATTTTCTTTGTATGATACTGCAGTGAGCTCGTGGTATGCTGCTTGAGCATTGCTTTTATTAATGTAGCTATATTACCCCCATACCACAGCTTATTGCAATCTTCTCCATTTTGAAAAGACTTGTACTCTTACTGTGGAGAATAATTCTTCTATTTTGAGGAAATATTATTTTGCTCTAGTAGAGTGTGCCTTGTATCGGGGAAGTTTTCCTTTTTTTTAGAAAAAGTTTTTACACTTCAACTTTCAGCTGCTTTATCGGATATTTGTTTGCACAAATGATCGCGGGCAGTTAGCTGCGGCCTAGAACCTTCTTTTAGAGAAGGTGCCCCTTCGGTGGTTCCATCAACGACTTTTTCAAGAGATAACATTTCATTTTTGGGCGTGCCTCGTTAGAGGGCTTTATTTGGCACTTCAACTTTTTTGGGGAAGAATGTTCTCATTATGGAGAAATTGATTTTCCCTTGAGAGTAGAAGTGTGCCTCCGAAGAGGGCCTTTTTGTTTGCCTGAAAGTTACTTCTCACAATTAAATGGATCCACGGGGCGGACGCAAGCTACCTAATTGGATGTTCGTTTGTACGGACGATCACAATTTGGTAGCAAGGGCCTGGTGCCTTCATTTTGGGAAGGTGCGCCTTCGGTGGTTCCACCAACCTTTTTGTTTAAGAAAAACATTTCATTTTTTGGCGTGCCTCGTTGGAGGGCTTTCTTTGGCACTTCAACTTTTTTGGGGAAGAATGTTCTTATTAAGGAGAAATTGATCTTCCCTTGAGAGTAGAAGTGTGCCTCCGAAGAGGGTTTTTTTGTTTGCCTGAGAGTTACTTCTCACAGTTAAATGGATCCACGGGGCGGACGCAAGCTACCTAATTGGATGTTCGTTTGTACGGACGATCACAATTTGTTAGCAAGGGCCTGGTGCCTTAATTTTGGGAAGGTGCCCCTTTGGTGGTTCCACCAACCTTTTTGTTTGAGAAAAACATTTCATTTTTCAGCGTGCCTCGTTGGAGGGCTTTCTTTGGCACTTCAACTTTTTTGGGGAAGAATGTTCTCATTATGGAGAAATTGATCTTCCCTTGAGAGTAGAAGTGTGCCTCCGAAGAGGGCTTTTTTGTTTCGTTTGCCAGGAAGGTTGCATCTCACAGTTAAGTGGATCCATGGAGCAGACGCAAACTACCTAACTGGATGTTTGTTTGCACAAACGATCACAATTAACTAGCAAGGGCCTGGAACCTTCACTTTGGGAAGGTGCCCCTTCGGTGGTCCGACCAACTTTTTTTTGAGAGACAAGATTCCATTTTGGCTGTTTTTGTCTGCTTGCCCATGTATTTTCACCATCTGTCCCTCAGCGATTCCTCGTTATCACCTCTAAGTATATGTTCCTTTCTTTTGCAGGTTGTTTGATTTTTCCAGAGAAGTGTATTTCATTGTTAAGTGAATGCATGGGGCAGGCGCAAGCTACTTAACCGGATGTCTGTTTGCACAAACGATCGTAATCAGTTGGCAAGGGCCTGGAACCTCTACGTTAGGAAGGTGCCCCTTTGGTGGAATCACCAACTATTTGTGAGAAGCACTTCTTATGTAGGAATTGAATCTGGAATTTTTGTGGCTTGACATTTGTTTGTTGAGTGATTTGTAGGAATCGCTTGGCCTTGTGATGTGTTGAATAGGTAAGTTTTGCTTTGATAGCCTGTAATATTAAATCGACATTTTAGCAACATATTTAAGATATTTGCACATCGAAATGAGACAGGCATTTTATAGTAGTAGAGAACACAAGATTTATAGTGGTTTGGCCAAGAATTGGGCCTACATCCACTTTATAGTTCTTATTATTGATTCACACTGATTTTACAATGGCTTACAATACAAGAATGATACATGCACAATCATTTTACAAATTTAAGCATAGCTTCTAAGTAAAATATGGACGCAAGTGATTGTTGTTCCAGGCTCTCGGAATTTGATCTCCTTCGACAGTTGTGAGCTTGAAAGTGCCATCAAGAAGTTTTTTGCCTATGACATATGGCCCTTCCTAGTTTGGCCCAAACACTCATGTTGCTGTCATGACCCTTTTCAAGACTAGATCCCTAATTTCAAAGCTGCGTTGGCGAACTTTAGAATTGAAGTGCATGGTTGCCCTTTGCCGATGAGCTGCAACTCTGAGCTCAGCCTTTTTCCTTCTTTCATCAAGCAAGTCAAGTGCTTCAAGTTGCAGCTTTTCATTTTCAGCTTGGTTGAAATGAATTCTCCTGTGTGAGGGGACCTCTATTTCCACTGGAATCATTGCTTCTGATCCATATGCTAATGAGAATGGAGTGTGCCCAGTCGTAGTTTTGTGGGTAGTTCTATATGCCCAAAGTGCTAGTGGCACCTTATCGACCCAACCACCTTTTTCTTTTTCCAGCTGTTTTTTGATGGTTGATTTGATAATTTTGTTCACTGCTTCCACTTGCCCGTTTGCCTGCGGATGAGCCACTGCTGAGAAGCCTCTTTGGATCTTGAATCGCCTGTAAAAGTCCTAGAATTATTCGCTTTCGAATTGGGTACCATTGTCTGTGATTATCTTCTGAGGCACACCATACTTGCAAATGATATTTTTAGTCACAAAGTTTATCATCTTTTTAGAGGTAATAGTAGCCAATGGTTCAGCTTCAGCCCATTTAGTGAAATAATCAACAGCAACAATAGCATATTTGATTCCGGACATGGCAATCGGCAAAGGCCCAATGAGATATATCCCCCCAAATGGCGAATAGCCATGGACTGACCATTTGTGTTAGCTCGGTGGAAGGTGCTCTTGGGATTTTTGCAAATCTCTAGCATCTGTCACACTTTCGGGAGTAGCTAGCAGCATCTCGATTAATATCTGGCCAAAAATACCCATAGCGGAGAATTTTCTTTGCAAGAGTTTGGCCACCTGAATGATCCCCACACTCTCCTCCGTGCACCTCAGCTAAAATTGTCTTAGCCTCTTCCTTGGTTACACATCGGAGTATTGGCATCGAGAATCCTCGTCTGTACAAATGGCCGTCTTGAATTACATATCTCTGGGCTTTTCTTAACAGCTTCTGGCGCTCTTTTGAGTTTTCTGGCAGGGAGCCGTTGAGTAGATATTCCTTGATCGGGGTCATCCACGACTCCTGCTCTTGAGATACAACCATAATCCAATCAATATCCATCTCATTAGTACTTGGAGCTGACAAGACTTCCACAGGGACCAATCCCAATAATTGAGCTTCACCGGAGCTTGAATATTTTACGAGAGAATCTGCCTTCATGTTCTCTTCCCGGGGTATATGGCTTATTGTATAATGATCAAAATCATCGAGAAGCTCCCAGGCCTTTGACAAGTAAGCAGGCAGATTTCCTCCTTTAGGTTGAAACTCTTTCTTGACTTGGCATACAATAAGCTGGGAATCACTGAAGATCTGCAATACTTTGATGTTCAGTTCTTTAGCAATCTTCAAGCCGACAACAAGAGCTTCATATTCTGCTTCATTATTTGTCGAAGGAAATTCTAATCTCAATGCATAGGACAATGACCACCCTTCGGGGGTTTCAAGCACAACCCTAGCTCCGGAACAATAGTCATTTCTTGCACCATCAACATATAATTTCCATCGGATCGGGATATCATCAGTCACCTCTTCCTCACTGCCACCTTTATCTGTGTATTCTGCAATGAAATCTGCTAAAGCTTGTCCATTGATTGCTCTTCGGGGATGGTAGGTGATATCGTATTGGCTGAGTTCAATATTCCACTTCAGAAGATGACCCGAAGTTTCAGGGCGAAATAGGACTTGCTTTAGAGGTTGATCAGTGAGGACTTTAATAGGATGAGCCTGGAAATATGGCCTCAACTTTCTGGAAGCAATCAACAGACAATAGGCGAGCTTTTCTAGCTTTGAATAATTCATCTCTGCCCCAGTGAGTCTTTTGCTGATGTAATAAACCGGGCACTGAACTTTTGCGTCTTCCCATACCAATGCTGCACTAAGAGCATGAGATGAAACCGCTAAGTATATGAAAAGATCTTCACCATTGCTGGGCTGAGAAAGTACTGGAGGCATTTCCATGTGACTGATCAGTTCATCAAAAGCTTTCTGACATTCAGGAGTCCATTCAAAGTTTTTCTTTCCATTCTTCAGAGCATCAAAGAAGGGAATGCACTTATTAGTGACCCTGGAAATAAACCGACTCAAAGCAGCGACTTTCCCATTGAGGCTTTGCAATTCCTTCTTTGTTCTAGGGGCTTTGACTTCTCTAAAAGCAGTAATCTTAGCAGGATTAGCTTCGATGCCCCTAGCACTCACAATGAAACCCAAGAATTTTCCGGTCTCTACCCCGAATGAACATTTCAGAGGATTTAGTTTCATCCCATACTTTCGAAGAACCGCGAACATTTCTGCCAAATGATCCACGAGGTCTACCGCCTTCTTCGATTTCACCAACATATCATCAACATATACTTCCATAGTCTTGCCAATCTGGGGTTTGAACATGGCATTAACAAGTCTTTGATAAGTTTCCCCCGCGTTCTTTAGTCCGAAGGGCATGACTTTAGAGCAGTAAAGACCAACATCAGTGATGAAGCTCGTGTCCTCCTGATCTGGCTCATGCATCATGATTTGATTATATCCTGAGTAGGCATCCATAAAAGATAATAATTCATGCCCGGCTGTTCCATCCACCAACCGATCAATCCTGGGCAACGGGAAACAGTCTTTGGGGCATGCTTTGTTCAAGTCTGAAAAGTCGATGCAAACTCTCCACTTCCCTTTTGCTTTTTTAACCAACACCGGATTAGAAACCCAATTTGGATAAGTGGATTATCTGATGAAGCCATTTTCCATGAGCCGATCTACTTCTTCTTTTAATGCTGTCGACCTTTCAGGACCCTGGGTTCTTCTTTTCTGCTTTAAGGGTGTGAATTTTGGATCAATGTTCAAAGCATGCACTGCGATTTCTAGAGATATTCCACACATGTCGGCATGACTCCAAGCGAATACATCCAGGTTTTCTTTCAAGAATGATATCAGCATATTCTGAACTGTCACACCGAGTTGTGAACCTACATTCAGCACCTTGTTTGGATCATTCAGGTCAACAGGTATTGGCAAGGTCACTTCCACCAGCACCACTCTAGTCTCCCCTGCACTGGTTTTTCTGGGATCAATCTCTTTTCGTGCATCACTATGCTCACCAGTGCAGGGTCCACCCCGTAATTGCTACAAGGTGGGCTCTTTGATGCGGAGCGGAGCTGCCGCACCCTTACCCATTTCTCTTTTCTTTCTTTCCCGTAACTCTATGAGATAGCATTCTCGCCCGGCATTTTGGTCCCCCTTCACAACACCGATGCCATTATCAGTGGGGAACTTCATAGTCAGGCACCATGGGGCGAGAATGGCCTTGAATGCGGCAAGAGTCGGTCGACCCAAGAAGGCCTTGTAAGCGGAGAATTCATCAACAATCACAAAAGTTTGTTTTCGGACTACCTTCTTTTCCCCTTCTCCGAGCTCTACAAATAAGTCAATAGTCCCAATAGGCTATTTTGGTTCTCCAGTGAACCCAACAATTTTCTGTGAGGAAGCTTGGACATCAGCCATGGGAATTTTCATCTGATCAAATGTCTTTCTGAAGAGGACATTGCAAGAGGCGCCGCAGTCAACAAGCACCCTTCTTACAATGGCTGATCCGATGCCTGCAGATATTACCAAGGGATCCATGGTGGGAGCCTCAACACCAACAGAGTCTCTAGCCCGGAATATGATGTCATCATTAAAAGTTCTTTGCTGTTTTAAAGGTGCAGCATCTTCCAAGACAAAAACATTTTCTTCCGTCAGGGCATATCTCAAAGCATGAGCATATCTCTCCATCTCACCCCAACTTTTGCCCGCTGGGTGAGGACCCCCTGTGATAACATTAATGACAGGCCTCTCAGATTCCTGTGCTGCAGTCCTCTCACCTGAGTCGTATTGATGAGCAGGAACTTGCTGCCCCTGAGTAGATGAGGTCGGGTCACTTCTGTTTCTCTTCACATATTGTTGTAGTTTATTCTGTCTCAACAGCTCTTCAATCAAATTCTTTAAATGGCGACATTCATTAGTGTCATGGCCAGGTTGATTGTGGAACCGACAGAATCTCCCATTATGCACAACATTTTTCCCAGGCTTCATCTCAGGTGGTTTGGGGTATTCGACAGCATCCTTGGTTGCGAAAAGGATATTCTCTGGAGTATCAGTTAAGGGAGTAAAATCTGAAGGTTTAAAGTGGCGAGTTTTCTTCACATCTTTCTGCTCTTTCCCACCGTCATTCTCCCTCTTCTGGCCACCAGATTCCTTTTTGTTAGAAGCAACATTGTTATTCTTAACTTCAGCCACGTCTACTTTTGCTGGCACAGAAAGGCTTTCTAAACGCAGGAATTCATCGGCCTTCTTGTAGAACTTCTCAAGTGAATTTGGCTCTTTCATCTTTAGCCATTTTCCGAATTCACTTGATTTGTCAATAGCTCGCATCAAGTAAGTCAGAATCATCCGAGGCTCTGCATTATCAACTTCGGCCAAGGCTATATTGAAGCGGTTTAAGAAAGATTTGATAGACTCTCCGGGGCTTTGTTCGAGGCTGGATAGTGACATTATGTCCCTGGCCTTTGAAGCATATAACCTGAACTGATCTTTGAATTTCCAAGTTAGGTCGGAGAACTGATCCGCGGATCGAATTAGCAGCTTCGTGAACCAAAGCAGGGCCACTCCCTCCAAGTACACAGGAAAGTATCTGCACTTGATCTCGTCTGATGCTTTGGCACCTATCATATGCCAGTCATACTTGTATAAGAACTGGTTAGGATCGCTTGTCCCTCGATATGCTGGAATAGTGGGGGGAACAAACTTCTTCGGAAATTCAGCCTTCAGAATTCTTTCAGTAAAAGGAGTTTTGCTTGGATCAAACCCCTAGTCACTTTCATCTTCCTCCCTTCGCATGCTCTCCTTCATAATTTGTCGAATCATTCCCGAGAGGTACTCCTCATCGTTTAGAGGCCCTGCGGGACAGACGTCAGCTACTTTTTTAGAAGTTTTCCTGGACAAACGTTCACGAACAGTTGGCTGCGGCCTTGAACCTCCAGCTTAGGGAGGTGCCCCTTCGGCGGTGCCAGCTGCCCTCTGAGGAATACTTTTCCCTTGGGAATCATGAACATCCTCAGCAAAGGTTTCTTCATTATTTTCTGGTTGCTGGTTAACTCCAAGCAAAGCATTCAACTTGTCCAACATCAAAGTGTTCTGGGCTTCCATTTGTTGATACAACCCAAACACTACAACATCCAATTCTGCCCTTGTGACTCCAACACTAGGAGTCGCTTGATTTGATGCGGGAGAAATGGCGGTGTTGTCATAAGCATCTCCAGTTCTAGTAGATTTACTTTTCCTTCCAGGAGCCATAATTTCGGATAGACTTCTGATTCTTAGGGAGAGTCTTTCCACCCCAGTGTGAGTTTAATTCTCAGTGAAAGCACCAAAAATGTTCACGCTAAAAATGTACGCTAACACCCCAGTGTGAGTTGTGATATAGCGAAAGCACCACCCGTTGGTACGGGAACTAAAAGCAAGCAGAAAATAGCAGAAAATAGTAAAGTGGCAACAATTTTTATAGTGGTTCGGCTCAAAGTCAAGCCTACGTCCACTTAATCTCTTCTATTACTGATTTGATTACAAATTTTACAGTAATTCTCCAATTACAACACAATTAAGACAGCTTGTTAGAACTTTGATGCAGAAAAGCTCTTTGAATTCATGTTGAATGAACTTGATCTTTTCTGAAGGTTCTTTGAAGTTTCTTTTGCATTTGAAGTGTTGGAGCCAGTGTAGAAGTCGTGAAAACAACAAAGTCTTGGCGCTTCCAAAAAATCCTCCCTCTTCCAGTGCGGAGTAGGCGGGGTATTTATAGGAGAAGTTGGGCTTAGGTCGGCCATGTCATAGGTCGTGAGCGACCTAGGGAATTGCGACCTAAGAGCGATCCTGAGGTAGCATAAGTCGTTAGCGACTTAATAGAGCCATCTTGGACGAAATATATGTTGTGCGCGACTTAGCATGTGTAGCACAGGAGTTATCTCGACTTGCTAAGGTCGTAAGCGACTTAATGAAAGAGGCATTGCGCATGCGGCTTAACTCTGAAGCTTGCTAGGTCGTTAGGTCGTTGCCTTCATTGAGTTGCTAGGTCGTTAACCCGCTGAGTCGCAGGAGTCTTTAGGTCGCTAGGTCGCTGGAGCTCCTTAAGTCGTTGAGTCATGCCATATTGAGCCGCTCTGTGCTTTAGGTCATTAGGTCGTGCCCTGCAATAGGTTGTTAAGTCGTTTATGCCTTGGATAGTTAAGTCGCTTATTCCCTTAGGTCGTTGAGTCGAATAGATCGCTAAGTCGTGAATAAGAGAGGTGTTAACACATATGTTAGTCGATTATAATCCCCGTTAGGAAATAGAAAACTATCAGTTTTAATGTATATAACAAACATAAACCAATCTTGGAGTAAACAAAACCGAATTAATAACCACAGTATTGACATATTTAGAAGTTTAGTAACTAATTTTATCAATGAATTGCGGTATCAAACAACTGAAGGAATATAATCCGAATTTAGTTTAATGCCATTTGTGAAAGAATAGAAGGTCGTATCTTTTGAGGCAATTACCATTTATTTTCACTTCATCCTCGGTTCAAGCTTTGCTTAGCTTTTCAATGAGATGACTAAACTTTATGATCCTCTTAGCCACCACGTCTTGTTTTAAATTTTCAGACCCATTGTAAATGTTTACATTATTAGAAACAGTATCCAATCCATGTAATTTCTTTAAAGGTCGATCAATAAGAGTTCTTTTTTTTTTTTCTGTTTTTGGTTATTTAGCTAGCTCGTCGTTAGAATCAGTACACCTAAACAATGGCGGATTATTCAGATTTATGCTGCATTGATGGGCTTCTTTCATAAAGGGCACACTCATAAGGTAACTTATTCAACTAAAATATGTAATCTCTTTGAGTACATGACTTTGGAAGAAATAATTTACATCAATTTTATATAATCTGTTTCATACAAAGTAAGTTTTTGTTGTGTTACCAACTCAAAAACTAAACACTTGGATACAAAATATAAAATAAAAACCAGTCCCTATTTTCATTCAATTGGACTAAAATTCACTAATCAAATAATATGAAGTAAATTACTTAATAAATTGAAAATGATAGTTAAGCTATATGTTTCTGGTCTTTGGAGTTAATTTTCTTAATGTATCATATTATTAGTGGATAAACATACATCTCCAATTCAAACTTCTAGACATCTGGTTTTTATTAAACCTTTTATTTACCCTTCAGTAGATTAAAAAAAATTCAGTCTTGTACATTACATGCCTATGAAGCAATGGAAAGTTAGCATAGGATATTTGGAGGTAACATTTGCAAACATTAGTTTTGTGATGCTTTATTGGTACTTCTATGCTGTTGTATTTTAGTATAGATAGGTTACGAAGTAAAAATAGAGTTTAGAGTAATTTTGTACCATGCTACTACCTAAATTAATTATGAGTTGATTGCCGTTCGTCAGGCTATTAAGGGAAATCCTTACCTTTGACTAAAGGCATACCCATGTTAGAACAAACACATTTGACTCTTCACAATGGTAAATGAATCCCTACATTGCATCAAAACTGACTGGTTGATGCACAAATGAGGTTTAAAAAGGATGACAAACGTTTAAATGCTTCAATTTTTAATTTATTTATTCGTAAATTTCATCAACCAATACAAGGAGGGTGAGTACGGTATACCACCTCAACAGTGTATTTGTGAGTTATACCAAGCATATATAAACTCATTGCACATACAAAATTTAGGTTCTTATTTTATTTCAGCTTTAAAAAATAATATTAGAAACAATTAATATATTCTTATAGAGGCATTAGGCAAATAACAATATGTATGTATGTGCGTGTGTATGTATATACATGTATGTGTGTGTGTATATGTATGTATATGTATATGTATGTATGTGTGTATGTGTTCATTTCAGGACCTAGAACCAGAAAAGCAAACCTATAAGAACTGACATTTGCTATGCTAAGAAAATAACAGACAAAATAAACAAATCTATTCAAAATGACATTTAAACAAATAACAATAATATGAAATGGGTATAACTATGGCACATGTTAAAAAACTTAAAAGTATGTTCTGCATTTTCGCTTTCAGTCCTAGGACTGTTTTCGGTTATATTATTTCTGGATTCATGTAACTAATCTCCTCAAATTTAACAAAGTTTATTTCAATGTTACTAATTTATATTACCCTGGTTTGTCATTCATTTTTGTTGAACCACACTTGCATATTGTTAATTTTAGTGTGACTGATAAATGTTAGGCTTTACTGCCTCTACAAGTAGTTCAAAATCGTTATATTACTATTATGTTATTTTGTAATTACCTCGGAAATTATGACCTTCTATCCTTTCATAAATGGATAGTGAAAACAAATGGTAATTGCAGTAGAAGTTGAAAAATGGTGAATAACAATGGGTATAATAGGTTATTGTTGTAATAAGGATAATACACTGAGAGAAATCTTAATCAATTATGAAGATAAACCTACATGGATTGGCTGGAGCATCGAAAAAGGTAGAAATCTACACAATCAGTTGAACAAGCCTTGTACATAATTCATCCCATTTTAAGTAGGCGTGGGAAAGATGTAGGAAATTTTCTACGCATTTTCTACGTCTTTACCTCTTCTTACCTATTCCTATGTCTTTCCTACACCCCACCTTTTGGCATAAGAACGACGTAAGAAATTTTACGTAGGAAATTGCAGTATTTTCTTATAGAAAACTTCTCTTAAACTCAAATATGTTTCTTAGAACATTATTGCAATACCATCTAACATCTTGAAGTTTTGAAAAAAGAGCACACAAGCCCCTATGTGGCCATGGCTATACACAACTAGGGGTTTGAGCTTTGGACGTGAACTTTAGAGGATGTTGGGAAGAGTTTTCAAGGGCAAGCAAGGTGTGTGCTAGTGTGGAGGTGTTTATTAGGAAATAAAAGAAGGTCGTAGCTTCCAAAGGAGTTTTGTTCGAGATTAAAGTGAGATATCTAACTGTGAAGTGGTATTAAAATTGTGTAATAATTATTATGTATATTGTTGTGCATATATGTGACTTGCTTGTGTTGTGTTTAGAAATTTATTCCCACTTGAAAGTGGATAGCATAAATAACCATTGCTTTTCTAGATGACAAAAGCAAGAAAAATGAAAGTCGAAGTGTTTCATAGCGAATTGGTCGCTACGCGAACACTTCGAAAGATTTAATTTTGTAGAGGGATCCAACGAGATTCCTCGCAACCATTGATTTACATTTCAATTATATATGTGTATGTGAAATGCTTGTATGACGAATGCTTGGTAGCATAGCCATATTGCTTGTAAACTTTGCTATGACTTGAAAGTTGACTTCTTTCTGATAAAGAAGTAATTTGCACTTGATGATGTACTAGAGTAGTCGCTAAGCTTCTTTTCGTTATTTAAAAAATTATAACTTATGGATATTTTAAAGTAAATGTTTTATACTTATAATATTATAAAATATGGAAACAAATCGAGTTTAAAAAGCTATTTGATTTTCAAACAAAGTTTTAAAAGTTATGGTCGATATAACAATAGTCGCTACGGATGCACTTTGAAAATCCATGATTTTAGTAAATTATAAAAGGTTATCTACTTTAGGTATTTTGTAAATTCTTTTCTAGTGTATTTTATAAAAGTTGTATTAAAAAGGAGTTTAAAGTTTTAAATATATTTTAAGAATTTATTTTAGTTAATTAAATAAGAGGATTAAATTTTATAAAGGAAAAATCTTGACTTATCAAATAAAAGTTGGGTTTTATTTAAAGATACTCAAGTAATGTTTTGTATAAGAGTTTTGAATTATAATTTAGTTATTTTGAACTTTAAAAATTAAAAATTTTAAAAGGGATTTGAGATTTAAAGGATTTAATTTGAGATATTTAGACAAGTGGTTTATATAAAGGAACCTTACTTTTCAAAGTCGAATTCTCTTTCAAAATTAATGACTTTTAAGTTATGATTTGGATGGAAGTTTAAAATTTATTTAAAGTATTTTAAAGGAGGTTTGAAATTTATATAAGAGGTTTAAAGGATTATTTGACATAATAACACAAGTGGTACTTCTATGAAAAGGGTGACTTTCCAAATCAAACTTAGTTTTAAAACAAAAAATTTCAAGTGAGATTTATATGGAATCTTAAAGAAGAAGAAAGCATGGATTACAACATCCTTATTGTAATAAATGTTTTCGAGAAAAGGAAAGAGATTATGGACTATAACATTATTATTGCACTGAATGGTTTTGGGAAAAGTGAAAAGAAAGTTTGTTTTATAATACTTTGTTATTTTAAATAGTATACATAATTTATGAAGTCTTATACTTGACATTATGCCTAGAGGTAGTGAAATTTATACATATCCTGAAAGATAAGAATGTCGTCGAGTCAAGGTTTGAGAGGTAATAATACCCAACTTGAACGGCTTCATTATTAACCCTAGGATCGTTTAAGTTTGAAATCAAAATTTGATGTTAAATATATGAAGTATTCGTATACAAATTCGGTTACTTAGGAAAAATAAGTAGTCCTATAATTAGGACTAAATGCCAATGAGTAGACTAATCCTCTATCTGTGAGATTCAGATTCGAAGTGCCTCGGCAAGGCTTTTATATGCAATCAGTGCTCTAACATACTTGGCTTCGTTTCTGGGTGAGCGATAGAATAAGTCGAATATTGAAAACATGACAAGAATAGGAGATTTGATTTCTATAACCGAACTTTATAATTATGGTGGTATGGAAAATACTCTTTTCATACTTAACACCAAATTCCGAGGTAGGAAAACTCGTCTCTATTTGTAAGAGTTAAGAATGTATCTCGTGGCAAGGATAGTATGCTAACTTTTCCAACTACATTGTTAATCGAGGGGTAGTACAAGTTTAAACTCGGGAAGTGATGGTACGTATATTTGGTCTAATATCTATACGATCCATTTATTTACACCAAAAGTGTTTATGGTTTATTGTTATCAATGTTTTTAAATTACATTTGTTCAACCCAATTAAGTATGTTTTTTCTTACAAATGAGATCTTTCTTAAGATTTTGTGAATATACTTATATCGTTAAGATAAGTATATGGATATGTTTTCTAAGTATTGGAAGTATAGAGTTTGTGACTATACTAATACCGATGAGATAAGTATATGAATATTTTTCAAAGTAGTTTTAATTAATGAAAGGATTAATTAAGAGGATTAGTGGTTGCTTATGTGCTTAATCATGATTGCTTAAACCTTTGTGTTAACTAGAAAACTTGTCAACATCCCCAAAGCTAAGTGGTTAACAAGAAATATTGTTAACGCTTCAAAAGAAGATTTTTAGAAGCGATCACTCCCTTTGAAACCCCTTTCGATTGGGTTGATTTGGACAAATTGTTCACGGAGGGTGATCTTATGAAAATATTAATAGTAGTTAGTAGATCCAATCAATCCTATTGGAATGAAGGATAAGGAGAAAGAATCCCTTTCGAAAGCCCTTTTTGAGTGAGTCGAAAGTGGCTATTTATATCATCCATTCGTCTCTTTCGATTGTGTCGAAAGGACCATTCTGCCCTTGAGGAGAAGGATTGGATTTCAACAAAATTGTTTATTCTTTTTTGGAATGAATCCTTCGAAGGGGAAGTACGTATTGTAGTGTTTGTACACCTTTTGAAGGTACTCATCCATCTAGCATAGCTTAATATTTACACATCAAATCCCTCCCGAAACGTCCCTTTCGACCAAGACGAAAGGAGATTTGCTCTTTCGAAGTGGACTCAATGTTCAATATTCAAGCTCTATGTCCTATATGCAATTGAATATCATCTTGAATAAAATAAGTTCCATGAACTTAATAAGTCCGAAACATTATCATCTTCTTTGTTTAACATTTGATATCATTAAACATGATGATAACATGATTCGCATGCATATTATCGAAGTTGATCCCATTGCTTCGCATAATTCAAAAAGGAATCAAGACGTTAAGCTAGCATCATATGAAATTGATCGTTAGTCAAGCTAATGATCGAAATGATCTTTCTCATGATTAAAATCTTTATTGAATCCATGCACTTCCTCTTTTAACATTAATCCAAATTGAGTTACAAGTAAAAGTGCTTTTCCACAAATTGATTTAGGGTTACAAAGATTTGATTTACTAGGAAATAGGAGAAAAAAATTTAGGATTCCAAAATCCGACCCCTAAAATCGGACCGCTAGGGTCGTATTTATAGATGTAGGTCGGCCCCCTTTCGCACCCAGCCTTTCGCTTCAGTCGAAAGGTCTTGCTCCTATCTTCCGCATGCATCCCTTCGACATGGTCGAAAGGCTTTCCTTCACCTTTCTACGTGCCTTATTTTGATGCGGTCGAAAGGCTTTTCTTTTGATCTTTCTCAACTATTCTTACACCTCAACCTTTTAATTACAGACCTTTCGACCCAGTCAAAAGAATCACCTTAACAACCTTTCGCAGCCATTCAAGTTTGAGTACCTCTTTTACTTTGCTGTTTACTGGACTACTTCCGACTTCGTCGAAAAGAGGTAGAAGCGCTCTACGCTTTGTGTTGCAATACTATTGCAGGTGAGAGATGAGTTGGGCTTTCGCATTGCTTCGAAAGGGATGGAGAGTGACAACTGGGTCTTAGCGAAATGACTCTTGGACTTCATGTATTATTTTTATCATGCCTTCGAAGGGTTCCGACCGTTTCGAAAGGCTTGTTCTTGCTTTCCAAAGGTGTATTGGAATCATTTCTTCAAGTAGTAAATTGATAACGATGAAACCCCCTGCCTTTCTTATATATGCGCATCCTTCTATGTCGAAAGGTCTAGATGAGGCAGAAGTGTAACCTTGCCTTCTTTTCTCCCCCTTTCGAAAGTTTTTATCATGTTTGTCATTTGTAATGGCACCTGGTGCTTGTGACTCCTTCGAAAGCCTTCTCAATACCTTCGAAACGCATTTCTTTGAACTTTGATGAAATCCATGTCTTCAATTTTTGTAGAGCCTATCGCTTTTATAAGATTTCTTTCATAACCTTGTTCTTAAGTGGATTTACAGTTAACATTTTTCTCCCCTTGTATGAAAGAAGCTTTTGTTCTTTAGGACAAAAATTTAACAACTACTTTGTTTTTAATGACTCCATTTTCCTACAAAATTCAATGTAAATAACATTTTCTATTGATAGATCATGACTTGTACAAATACATGCTTCGTGATTTGGAAATGAAGTTAATATAATAAAGCTTCTAAACCCTAAAGATTAACTGGTCATCATCTTGAGTTAATAAAGGATAAGAAATCTATAGTTGTAAACGATTGGGGACCAAGGACTTTTGTCTGGCAATATTAAAAGTCCCATCATTTAACTTTTGTAAATAAAAATGAAGTTCATAAATTGAACTCGCAGGAAATTAATAGTAAACTAGGCGTACAATAATTGAAATCCAAGAACTTTCCACTGGAGACAACAAATGTTTGGTAACAAATTGTCATGAGCTACCATTTGGAAATAAGTTATTGTAAATCATGAATCCTTATTTGGGGATAAGTAACAGGTATTTAGAATCTCCATTTGGAAATAATAATGATCCAGGGTCCAAGATTCAGATATTGATAAATGTTGTTCAAAGTAGTAAACAAATGACCTTGGTCCGGGTATTAAGAAGACAAACCCAATGTTTTAATTGAAGACTAGAAGCCCATTGTAATTTCAATACCAACCGCTTTTAAACCCAGATTCAGGAATTAACATATGACATCCAAAAATTGATGGTAAAAGACCCAAAACTAAAATTCAGGTACCAAGATGTCTAGAAATATAAAACCCAGATTCGGGCATCAATAAGTGAGGTTCAGAGTCAATAGTAAGAGATCCTGATCCCAGATTTGGGTTTTAGTAACTGATAACCAGAAATAGCCTTCAAAACATAACTCCCAAACCCAGATTTGGATATTAGTGCTGGATAATCAGAAATCCATAATAATTATCTTCATAATAGAAATCTTAAGCCTAGATTCGGGCACTAATAAGTGAAGTCCGGTAATGAATAATAATAGTCCCGAAACTCAAATTCGAGTATGATGAGGACCATGAATTATTGGTAAAAATCTGAAACCCAGATTCAGGTATTAACAAATGAAGTCCTGAACTTAATAATGAAAGACCCGAAACCAAAATTTGGGTATTAATAAGTGAAGTTTAGAAATCCTTCTTTGATAACTAGTTGGAGGCTGTATATTCATATTTAAGCCTTATTTTCTGCACCGCTTCTTGGGTTTTGACTTTTTGACTTGTGTTACCCTTTAGGCTTTGTATGTTGTTGCTGTTTGATTTGCTACTTCTTGAGCTTAGACATCTTAGTCCATTATTGGATGTGCCACTTCTCAGGCTCGGACGTCCTAATCCGAGGTTTGATGTGTCGCTTCTCAGGCTCAAGCGTCTTAATCTGTTGCTAAATGTGCCGCTTATTGGGCCCGGATGTCTTAGTCCGTCGCTTGATGTGTCACTTCTTAGGCTCAGACGTCTAGTCCGTTGTTTGATAAGCCTCTAATTGGGCTCAGACATCTTAGTCCATTGTTTTTTGGGGTGCTTGGTTTGGAACTAGGGTTAGGATTTGACTTGGATTTAGGTGTTGAGAGGCTTAAGGGATTGTGGCAATGTATTTTCCATGTAGAGGAGTGCAACGAAATTGATTTTCTACCCTCAAAAATTGACATTAGTACATCTACTGTATTAGATGTCGAGTAATCGAATGCCGAAAAACCCGATTGTTAGGGGACAAAAAAGATAAAGATAAGAATAAAACTAAACAACACAGAATCTCACAGCGGAACGAATAATCAAAAATATACCACAAATCTTTATACAAAATCAAAACTGTAATATGTGTATTTACAAACATCAATCAGAGTATACAAACCTATTTCAGCCTGGATAGTTATAACAACCTATCCTCACAATTGTCGATAAACACAACAATGAATACAATGGAAAGTAACCATCTACGTGAACACGTCCCTGGGCCTCCAACTCATCCCTTGAAGCTCCAAAGCATCCAAATCAATCTCTAATATGCTCAGTTTGACCCGAGCATTATAATAAAATAACACCCGAATCAGTCTGGAAAACTAGCGTGAGAAAACACAACCAACCGGATTTTAAGCTTATATAAAAATCTTTGAAATCAAAGGTATCTCGTAAGACCACGCCGCATATAAACACAGACAGGTTTTTACCTTACGATAACCAAAACTATTTCTATAGAAAATCCATTTATATTATAATAATGTCTAGGGGTAAAGTAAAATATGAATATAGCTGAAATGCTTGCATCTCATGTTTTAGCATAGTTGGGCACAACTAAGTCCGTACGATACTTATGGTAGAACGGATTCCATAAATTGACTGGGCTAATGGGGTAACGCCCGTCATAGTTCCTAACGACCCCTGCCAATACAGGACCGGCCTACCCTTTGTTGGATAATTGTAACAACCCAGTATTTTGCATCAATTAATAATCGACATTTAAACGATAAATATTGTTGCAAATTGCCAATTGTAGTTTTTAAATTTTGTTAAAATTCTTTAATAAATGGTTAAAAGGATTTTTGGGCTTTGAAATCTCGGCCCACGTTTTGATTTGTTTTGATCGTGAAAATTTGCTAAGGCAAATAAACCGTTCAACCCGTTCCCCCCTTCACCATTTTCATTCTCAACCCTAAATAAAAATCGAACGAAGAAAATTGAAAATGGCGGCATCTCGTCTTCGTTCGTCCCCTCTCCTTCGTTCCTTTGCTAAAGCTAGGGCTTCTTCGACCGCTCGCTTCTGGAACTCGAAGGCGCCAACCTCAACTTGCTCGAGGCTGCTTCGACGTGCTCATGCTTGATTGGAGCTTCGGCTTCTTCAACAATTGCTCGACTAATTTAGGGCTTTGCCCTTGTTCGTTCCACTGGAAAATTTAGGCTTTGGCATTGTCGATCTTTGTAGCTCCTTTGTGGTGACTCTGGCTTCGGCTTAACTTCATTCGTCTTTCTCACCGCTACAGCTTCGTCTTCACTTCCGTGGCAAAGGTGAGTAATTATAATTACTCATATCTAATTCAAGCTTAAGTGATAGTGTTTGAACCATTGTTGAATTTATCGATTTGTTTTACTCGCCGTTCGATTTCGTTTGTTTGCTTATGAATCTGACTTCTTCAATTCGAACTTGATTACCTGACTTCGACTCTGGCCATCTGCACTTGTAGATGCATTGCGCATGTAGTTGCACTGCTTTATGTTGTTACTGATGGTTTATTTGAATTTTTCAAATTATTTTTCTGGCCGATGATTTTCGTTTTGATGCTTGAGATATTCTTGACTTGTTCAATATACATATATATTGCATACATATTTGATAACGTGGATTTCACGGCATTGATTTGAACTCGTTTGACACCTTGATTACCACGGCTTCAAATTTCTGAGATTTGACAATTTCATTTTGCCTTTGGCCACTTCGATTTGAAAACTGCAGTTGTAATTTTTTGACCCCTGTGAGTTTTGTCTCTGACCATCTTTTATGCCTGACCTGCTTTGATGTTTTTCTTTGATTGCCTTGTTTAGCTCGGCATTGCTTGTTCGACTTTGTACATTGAACTTGCTACTGTTGGTTTTGAACTTGTACTCTATCGTTTGTTGATTTGTAGCTCTGTAGCATTGGGTCTTCATTTATGTTCAGTGGTCTACACTTACACTGGGTGTGACTCTTAGTATATTGATATCAGTGCGATTTGCCATGATTCTTCTGATGCATCTCCCTCTGGCTAGCACATGGATCTGTTGTGTACATGAGAAGTTTATAGTTGTTGTTAGCTTTGGTTTCCGCTGTCTACACATGTACATGCCTCACTGCAGTGTATTGATTTCACCATTGTTGTCTCACTTAGTTTGGGAACATGGCTTCGCTTTCACTGTTTGATTTTTTTTGACTTGTTCCAATTTTGTTTTCCAGGACTTTGTTCGAATTCATATTTCAAATGTTGGTATGTCCATAACTTTGATATTGTAGTCTAGTCTGTTTCATGCCTTATGTTTGCATACATCTTGCAGTCTGTTTGATCACTGCATAATTTTTAATATTAGTTGCACCCCTTTGATTCATTTCATGTTTGAACCATTGCCCTGGTGACATTGTGGTGACTGCAGTTTAGTTGCAGCCTGCCCTTGTCTTTGTACCTGTTTGCCACTGCAGTTTCATTGTGGTGGTTGCTTTGTATTCGTTTTGTATATTTTGACCAGATCTTGCTATCCAGTTGAGTTTGACACTTGAGTTGTCATTGTTTGACTGTTTAGTCTCCTGGTTAATCGTTTGTTTCAACTGCAGTTTTATTGTGCAGTTGTTTCTGCTTTCCTTTTTTTGCAGTTTCTGTGGTGGCGAGGCAGTACACGCGTGCGTGTACTGCAGCCACACAGTATTAACAGATTTTAATTGGTATTTCTTTTGTTCTTGGTTCATTGATCTGTTGCGTATTTCGTATGCCGTATTGGCGAGGCAGTACATGTTAGCGTGTACTGCAGCCAATCAGAATTGGTAATTTTGTTGTTTTCTAAATTATCTTCATCGATGATCTTTTTACTTATCTTTGTTGATATTTTGAATCTACTGATTTATTGTTTAACACTGATATGTGTTATATTTATCGTTATCCAATTCTCTTATTGAAGAGTTGGATATACGAGATTTCTGTGACTGTCGTCTATTTGATATTTGATTATTATTGCTTCTGTGCATTAATAACAGAGTTTGAATTAGACTGACCCGTGTATTATTTTCTTTTGAATTTAATACTCGGGTCAGACCGAGTATTTACAGGTCGTAGATTTTTAGCTTTGGGTTGCTGCTAGAGCTAAGACTTTTCATATCATTTGAAACGTTTTGCGTCTTTTTGTTGTAGTCAGTGTACTAATTAGGTTGATATATATTCATGTACATTAGTTGTTAATGTATTTGTATGTATAACTTCCAGAGTCGACAGTTATAGTTGTATCATATGTACCGTGTCAAATGTATTGTAACTGACATCAGTTATTATATATATGAGACTTTTCTATCTAATCTGTGTTCCGCATTTATCTATATTATCTGTGTTATTTTTATATTTATTGTCCTAAACTATTATAGCCACTGTGTAGTAGCTTTGAGTTTGTATCGGTGTGTCGGATTTCCTCCAAAAATGAAATGCACGTTATACTATCTGACATATCGGTGCTCACACAAAGCAATTACACGGATGGTCGCTCCTCAACAGCCTTATTCTCCATGCTAGTTGACAGCATTACACCGTAGTGTTCTTGGCTAGCGTGGGTATAGATGTGGGGCGTCACAGCTTGGTATCAGAGCCTGGGGTTTAGGACAATTATAAAATATAACTTAGATGGAACATGTGTTACAACTATTTGTCGATGTTTTATCTCTCATCTTTACGTATGATTATCTTTGATTGTTAGGTATGAATTCTTAACGCTTATCCATGAGCATTTGATTTTGATTTCGTGAAAGTATTTTGGCTTCTGCCTCCATTTGCTTTGCGAACTCAAGTTGGGTTTTTGATGATGATGATTTTTGTTCTTGTGTTTTCGGCTTTGAATTGATTTAGCCGATGTTGATTTTGTTCGAATTTGGACAATTAAAGCTATTTTGACCTCTGGACTTTGTTCCACTTTTGTGCTATGCTATGGGTGTCATTGTGTACCTGTTACACTGTGATGAAAAATAGCTTGACCGGTTGCAAATTGAGTGATTTTGATTTTTCATTCATATCTAGTTTGAGTCTCAGCGATTTTGAACTTGATATTTTGTGTTTTCCTCGGCTTGGATTCCATTCGACTTCGGTCACTTTGCTTTTGAGAAATTGCTGATTTCTTGATTTCCAAGACTCTGATTTTGTTTGCCGTTGGATTCTTTGATGATAATGATTGATTCATTTTGTACTCGACTGTGGCCATTAATTGTTGACTTCGACATTGACTTGATTTTTATTTTTGTTGAAGTCATTTATGCATTTATGCTTGTTTTGCTTCGTTTTTCCAAGTGTTAATCGATTCTTCTTTTCCAAATTGGTTGTTATCGCTTTTGCCGACTTTGATAACTTCTACTTCCTGAATTTTTGGGTATTTCTACTTTGATGAATTTGGAATCAAATTCTTTGGATTTTATTTACGTCTTCGAATGTGAAATTTTAGTGAATTGACTTGGTTTCCAAATTTAATCGATTCTTGATTATTTCCCCGATTTGTTGCTATCATTTATTAGCAACTTTGATGACATTTCCTTGGATTCTATTCACATCTTTGTATGTCAATTCTTGTGATTGATTGTTTCTACAATCATTCTTGTGATTTGTCACTTTAAAAATATAAAGGTTTTCTATACTAGTAGTAAATATTAAAACCCTTTTTCTCCAAACGATTTCAAAACTATTTTACTACAAAGCTCTTTTTCTTTAACCGTTTTCCAATCTATTAGCATATACAAACCTTTATTTCACTCGTATGAGAAATTGAATTAAACGGCTTAGTAAAACAAGTGGTATGAAACGCTTGCGTTCACTTCGTCGGTTAACTCTTGGACTTGTTCGATTGAAACCTTTTTGTGACAATTTTCTAGTGAAGACCTACAACTTGTTCATAAATATTTAAGTTAAGCTAGTGGTTATGGGACATGAAGCTAAACTCATATATTTACTAGCTTGGTGTGATTGACACTTCTTGATGATCATGACGATCATTTTTGTGATTTGATTTAGGCTAGCAATTGTGCGATGCCTCTTTGTCTGCGAGGGAGACTAGACCCCGCTTTTTTGTGGTGTTTCGCCATCACATATGTGGGATAGCGACCCACGGTCTTCGGGCCATTCCTGTGTGAAAATTTAATGGATAGCTTCCATGAGATAGCTTCTCGTCATGTGTTATACGCGTAAGTGAGTTTTCATGCTCCCATTCATGTGTTAGGCCTCCCCCCTATTTATGTGTTTTCTGGATTTCTTGTGTGATTTCTGGAATTTGTGCTTCACCAATTTTCATGATTTTCATTGATATGATATCAGTTTTTGTGCATTGGTGAATTCATGTGTTATTAACTTGTTATGAATACAAGTTTAGGGTATGATACCCTATTTTATCTTTGAAAAGATTCATGTGATACCGGTCGGTGAGTTTTCATGCTCCCATTTTGTGATAGGCCTTTCCCCTTTTTGTTTATGATTTAGACTAGCGATTGTGCGATGTCTCTTTGTCTGCGAGGGAGACTATACCCCGTTTGTGTGATGTTTCTCCATCACATATGTAGGGTAGCACCCTACGGTCTTCAGGCCATTCCTGTGTGAAAATTTAATGGATAACTTCCATGAGATAGCTTCTCGTCATGTATTATATGCGTAGGTGAGTTTTCATGCTCCCATTCATGTGTTAGGCCTCCCCCCTATTTATGTGTTTTCTGGATTTCTTGTGTGATTTCTGGAATTTGTGCTTCACTAATTTTCATGATTTTCATTGATATGATATCAGTTTTTGTGCATTGGTGAATTCATGTGTTATTGACTTGTTATGAATACAAGTTTAGGGTATGATATCCCTTTCTATCTTTGAGAAGACTCTTGTGACATTTTTGATGAATGAAAATTCATTGGTATTATATTTTGATACTAGTTATTTTGATGAGATTTTTGACGTGTTAACTTCAGTAACCGTCAATTTTGAAATGGATTTACAAGCGGTTCTCCCGCAATGCTGATTTTGTTGTCCGTTTTTATGGTATTTTGAGATGTGCAACTTCCTTATCAAAGTTGCTACTCATGTTGCTAATTTAATCACGTGTTTTCAAAATTCGTTATTTTTAAAAGTTGTTTCAAAATATAAATTAAAATAGTTTTCAAAATTTTTACAGTTTGCATTTTCAAAAGAATGAGGAAGCGATTTAAACATTTCAGCAAAATCGAGGACTATGACCCCTTTCTTTTACTGATTCGCTTAATTCCGGACTTGTCCGTTTGAGAATGTGAAATGTTATTTTAAGAATACACAATTTTGCACTTTCAAGGAAACGATAAAGAGATTTAAACGATTTAGCAAAGGTACGGAGTATGGAACCATACTTTTACTATTTCGGTTAATTCCGGACTCGTTAATTGAATATTTGTATTTCTTATTATCGTTTTTGATAATCAGATATTTGTGAGATATAATTATCTTTTGTGATAATTAAATATTTGTATTTCTGATTATCGTTTATGATAATCAGATATTTGTGAAATTTGATTATCATTTGTGATAATTGAATATTTGTGTTTCTGATTATCGTTTTTGATAATCAGATATTTGTGAAATTTGATTATCAATTGTGATAATTAAATATTTGTGTTTCTGATTATCGTTTTTAATCGGATATTTGTGATTTCTGATTATCGTTTTTGATAATCAGATGTTTGTGTTTCTGATTATCATTTTTGATAATCAGATATTTGTGAAATTTGATTATCATTTGTGATAATTGAATATTTGTGTTTCTGATTATCGTTTTTGATAATCAGATATTTGTGAAATTTGATTATCAATTGTGATAATTAAATATTTGTGTTTCTGATTATCGTTTTTAATCGGATATTTGTGATTTCAGATTATCGTTTTTGATAATCAGATGTTTGTGTTTTTGATTATCGTTTTTGATAATCAGATATTTGTGAAATTTGATTATCAATTGTGATAATTAAATATTTGTGTTTCTGATTATCGTTTTTAATCGGATATTTGTGATTTGTGATTATTGTTTTTGATAATCAGATGTTTGTGTTTCTTATTATCGTTTTTGATAATCAGATATTTGTGAAATTTGATTATCAATTGTGATAATTAAATATTTGTGTTTCTGGTTATCGCTTGTGATAATTAGATATTTGAAATTTGATTATCGTTTTTGATAATCGATTATTTGTTGTTTCTGATTATCGCTTGTGATAATTAGATATTTGAGATTTGATTATTGTTTTTGATAATCGGATATTAGTGATTTCCGATTATCGTTTTTAATCGGATATTTGTGATTTCTGATTATCGTTTTTGATAATCAGA
Source organism: Allium fistulosum (assembly GCA_030737815.1). NCBI lineage: Eukaryota > Viridiplantae > Streptophyta > Magnoliopsida > Asparagales > Amaryllidaceae > Allium > Allium fistulosum. The sequence goes on along the minus strand of CM060907.1, from coordinate 410,435,108 downwards.
TATTTGTGATTTCTGATTATCGTTTTTGATAATCGGATATTTGTGATTTCTGATTATCGTTTTTGATAATCAGATATTTGTGATTTCTGATTATCGCTTGTGATAATTCGATATTTGAGATTCTAATTGTCGTTTTTATAATTAAATATTTGTTGATTTGATTATCGTTTGAGATAAGTAAATATTTGCGATTTGAAAATTCGATTATCATTTTTGATGATTGAATATTTGCGATTTTGAGATTTGAGCTTCGTCTTTTTATCTGGCGATTCAAGTGAGTAATTTGATTTACTCACATTCAATTCGTGCTCAGTATGTCATTTCTGCTATGTTTTCCTTTTCTGTTAATTGCTGGAACTCGATTGTTCTTGCTTTTGTTAGTCGATGATGATGTTTGGGGTTGTTTATATAGTCGTCTGATTTTGATTCCTTGATCCCCACGATGTTGATTCTTTTGATTTGAAGCAGTCGAACCTTTTGATTTTATATCTAATACTTCCCTGCTGACATTTGCTTTGCTTATGCATTCGACATAGCCATGCTCTTTTGGTTGTTACCATTTGTCCATTTATTCCTTATGATTGCGAGGACGCAATTTCTTTAAGGAGGGGAGTCTGTAACAACTCGGTATTTCGCATCAATTAATAATCGACATTTAAACGATAAATATTGTTGCAAATTGCCAATTGAAGTTTTTAAATTTTGTTAAAATTCTTTAATAAATGGTTAAAAGGATTTTTGGGCTTTGAATTCTCGGCCCACGTTTTGATTTATTTTGATCGTGAAAATTTGCTAAGGCAAATAAACTGTTCAACCCGTTCCCCCCTTCACCATTTTCATTCTCAATCCTAAATAAAAATCGAACGAAGAAAATTGAAAATGGCGGCATCTCGTCTTCGTTCGTCCCCTCTCCTTCGTTCCTCTGCTAAAGCTAGGGCTTCTTCGACCGCTCGCTTCTGGAACTCGAAGGCGCCAACCTCAACTTGCTCGAGGCTGCTTCGACGTGCTCGTGCTCGATTGGAGCTTCGGCTTCTTCAACAATTGCTCGACTAATTTAGGGCTTTTCCCTTGTTCGTTCCACTGGAAAATTTAGGCTTTGGCATTGTCGATCTTTGTAGCTCCTTTGTGGTGACTCTAGCTTCGACTTAACTTCGTTCGTCTTCCTCACCGCTACAGCTTCATCTTCACTTCCGTGGCAAAGGTGAGTAATTATAATTACTCATATCTAATTCAAGCTTAAGTGATAGTGTTTGAATCATTGTTGAATTTATCGATTCGTTTTACTCGCCGTTCGATTTCGTTTGTTTGCCTATGAATCTGACTTCTTCAATTCGAACTTGATTTCCTGACTTCGACTCTGGCCATCTGCAGTTGTAGATGCATTGCGCATGTAGTTGCACTGCTTTATGTTGTTACTGATGGTTTATTTGAATTTTTCAAATTATTTTTCTGGCCGATGATTTTCGTTTTGATGCTTGAGATATTCTTGACTTGTTTAATATACATATATATTACATACATATTTGATAACGTGGATTTCACGGCATTGATTTGAACTCGTTTGACACCTTGATTACCACGGCTTCAAATTTCTGAGATTTGACGATTTCATTTTGCCTTTGGCCACTTTGATTTGAAAACTGCAGTTGTAATTTTTTGACCCCTGTGAGTTTTGTCTTTGACCATCTTTTATGCCTGACCTGCTTTGATGTTTTTCTTTGATTGCCTTGTTTAGCTCGGCATTGCTTGTTCGACTTTGTACATTGAACTTGCTATTGTTGGTTTTGAACTTGTACTCTATCGTTTGTTGATTTGTAGCTCTGTAGCATTGGGTCTTCATTTATGTTCAGTGGTCTGCACTTACACTGAGTGTGACTCTTAGTATATTGATATCAGTGCGAATTTGCCATGATTCTTCTGATGCATCTCCCTCTGGCTAGCACATGGATCTGTTGTGTACATGAGAAGTTTATAGTTGTTGTTAGCTTTGGTTTCCGCTGTCTTCACATGTACGTGCCTCACTGTAGTGTATTGATTTCACCATTGTTGTCTCACTTAGTTTGGGAACATGGCTTCGCTTTCACTATTTGAATTTTTTTGACTTGTTCCAATTTTGTTTTCCAGGACTTTGTTCGAATTCATATTTCATATGTTGGTCTGTCCATAACTTTGATATTGTAGTCTAGTCTGTTTCATGCCTTATGTTTGCATACATCTTGCAGTCTGTTTGATCGCTGCATAATTTTTAATATTAGTTGCACCCCTTTGATTCATTTCATGTTTGAACCATTGCCCTGGTGACATTGTGGTGACTGCAGTTTAGTTGCAGCCTGCCCTTGTCTTTGTACCTGTTTGCCACTGCAGTTTCATTGTGGTGGTTGCTTTGTATTCGTTTTGTATATTTTGACCAGATCTTGCTATCCAGTTGAGTTTGACACTTGAGTTGTCATTGTTTGACTGTTTAGTCTCCTGGTTAATCGTTTGTTTCAACTGCAGTTTTATTGTGCAGTTGTTTCTGCTTTCCTTTTTTGCAGTTTCTGTGGTGGCGAGGCAGTACACGCGTGCGTGTACTGCAGCCACACAGTATTAACAGATTTTAATTGGTATTTCTTTTGTTCTTGGTTCATTGATCTGTTGCGTATTTCGTATGCCGTATTGGCGAGGCAGTACATGTTAGCGTGTACTGCAGCCAATCAGAATTGGTAATTTTGTTGTTTTCTAAATTATCTTCATCGATGATCTTTTTACTTATCTTTGTTGATATTTCGAATCTACTGATTTGTTGTTTAACACTGATATGTGTTATATTTATCGTTATCCAATTCTCTTATTGAAGAGTTGGATATACGAGATTTCTTTTACTGTCGTCTATTTGATATTTGATTATTATTGCTTCTGTGCATTAATAACTGAGTTTGAATTAGACTGGCCCGTGTATTATTTTCTTTTGGATTTAATACTCGGGTCAGACCGAGTATTTACAGGTCGTAGATTTTTAGCTTTGGGTTGCTGCTAGAGCTATGAAGACTTTTCATATCATTTGAAGCGTTTTGCGTCTTTTTGTTGTAGTTAGTGTACTGATTAGGTTGATATATATTCATGTACATTAGTTGTTAATGTATTTGTATGTATAACTTCCAGAGTCGACAGTTATAGTTGTATCATATGTACCGTGTCAACTGTATTGTAACTGACATCAGTTATTATATATATGAGACTTTTCTGTCTAATCTGTGTTCCGCATTTATCTATATTATCTGTGTTATTTTTATATTTATTGTCCTAAACTATTATAGCCACTGTGTAGTAGCTTTGAGTTTGTATCGGTGTGTCGGATTTCCTCCAAAAATGAAATGCACGTTATACTATCTGACATATCGGTGCTCGCACAAAGCAATTACACGGATGGTCGCTCCTCAACAGCCTTATTCTCCATGCTAGTTGACAGCATTACACCGTAGTGTTCTTGGCTAGCGTGGGTATAGAGGTGGGGCGTCACAGCTTGGTATCAGAGCCTAGGGTTTAGGGCAATTATAAAATATAACTTAGATGGAACATGTGTTACAACTATTTGTCGATGTTTTATCTCTCATCTTTACGTATGATTATCTTTGATTGTTAGGTATGAATTCCTAACGCTTATCCATGAGCATTTGATTTTGATTTCGTGAAAGTATTTTGGCTTCTGCCTCCGTTTGCTTTGCGAACTCAAGTTGGGTTTTTGATGATGATGATTTTTGTTCTTGTGTTTTCGGCTTTGAATTGATTTAGCCGATGTTGATTTTGTTCGAATTTGGACAATTAAAGCTATTTTGACCTCTGGACTTTGTTCCACTTTTGTGCTATGCTAAGGGTGTCATTGTGTACCTGTTACACTGTGATGAAAAATAGCTTGACCGGTTGCAAATTGAGTGATTTTTATTTTTCATTCATATCTAGTTTGAGTCTCAGCGATTTTGAACTTGATATTTTGTGTTTTCCTCGGCTTGGATTCCATTCGACTTCGGTCACTTTGCTTTTGAGAAATTGCTGATTTCTTGATTTCCAAGACTCTGATTTTGTTTGCCGTTGGATTCTTTGAAGATAATGATTGATTCATTTTGTACTCGACTGTGGCCATTAATTGTTGACTTCGACATTGACTTGATTTTTATTTTTGTTGAAGTCATTTATGCATTTATGCTTGTTTTGCTTCGTTTTACCAAGTGTTAATCGATTCTTCTTTTCCAAATTGGTTGTTATCACTTTTGCCGACTTTGATAACTTCTACTTACTGAATTTTTGGGTATTTCTACTTTGATGAATTTGGAATCAAATTCTTTGGATTTTATTCACGTCTTCGAATGTGAAATTTTAGTGAATTGACTTGGTTTCCAAATTTAATCGGTTCTTGATAATTTCCCCGATTTGTTGCTATCATTTATTAGCAACTTTGATGACATTTTCTTCGGGATTTTTGTGAACCTACTTTTTGATGGATTCGGTATCGATTTCCTTGGATTCTATTCACATCTTTGTATGTGAATTCTTGTGATTGATTGTTTCTACAATCATTCTTGTGATTTGTCACTTTAAAAATATAAAGGTTTTCTATACTTGTAGTAAATATTAAACCCCTTTTTCTCCAAACGATTTCAAAACTATTTTACTACAAAGCTCTTTTTCTTAAACCGTTTTCCAATCTATTAGTATATACAAACCTTTATTTCACTCGTATGAGAAATTGAATTAAACGGCTTAGTAAAACAAGTGGTATGAAACGCTTGCGTTTACTTCGTCGGTTAACTCTTGGACTTGTTCGATTGAAACCTTTTTGTGACAATTTTCTAGTGAAGACCTACAACTTGTTCATAAATATTTAAGTTAAGCTAGTGGTTATGGGACATGAAGCTAAACTCATATATTTACTAGCTTGGTGTGATTGACACTTCTTGATGATCATGACGATCATTTTTGTGATTTGATTTAGGCTAGCAATTGTGCGATGCCTCTTTGTCTGCGAGGGAGACTAGACCCCGCTTTTTTGTGGTGTTTCGCCATCACATATGTGGGATAGCGACCCACGGTCTTCGGGCGATTCCTGTGTGAAAATTTAATGGATAGCTTCCATGAGATAGCTTCTCGTCATGTGTTATACGCGTAGGTGAGTTTTCATGCTCCCATTCATGTGTTAGGCCTCCCCCCTATTTATGTGTTTTCTGGATTTCTTGTGTGATTTCTGGAATTTGTGATTCACCAATTTTCATGATTTTCATTGATATGATATCAGTTTTTGTGCATTGATGAATTCATGTGTTATTAACTTGTTATGAATACAAGTTTAGGGTATGATACCCTATTTTATCTTTGAAAAGATTCATGTGATACCGGTCGGTGAGTTTTCATGCTCCCATTTTGTGATAGGCCTTTTCCCTTTTTTTTATGATTTAGACTAGCGATTGTGCGATGGCTCTTTGTCTGCGAAGGAGACTATACCCCGTTTGTGTGATGTTTCGCCATCACATATGTAGGGTAGCACCCTACGGTCTTCGGGCCATTCCTGTGTGAAAATTTAATGGATAGCTTCCATGAGATAGCTTCTCGTCATGTGTTATATGCGTAGGTGAGTTTTCATGCTCCCATTCATGTGTTAGGCCCCCCCTATTTATGTGTTTTCTGGATTTCTTGTGTGATTTCTGGAATTTGTGCTTCACCAATTTTCATGATTTTCATTGATATGATATCAGTTTTTGTGCATTGGTGAATTCATGTGTTATTGACTTGTTATGAATACAAGTTTAGGGTATGATATCCCTTTCTATCTTTGAGAAGACTCTTGTGACATTTTTGATGAATGAAAATTCATTGGTATTATATTTTGATACCAGTTATTTTGATGAGATTTTTGACGTGTTAACTTCAGTAACCGTTAATTTTGAAATGGATTTACAAGCGGTTCTCCCGCAATGCTGATTTTGTTGTCCGTTTTTATGGTATTTTGAGATGTGCAACTTCCTTATCAAAGTTGCTACTCATGTTGCTAATTTAATCACGTGTTTTCAAAATTCTTTATTTTTAAAAGTTGTTTCAAAATATAAATTAAAATAGTTTTTAAATTTTTAACAGTTTGCATTTTCAAAAGAATGAGGAAGCGATTTAAACGTTTCAGCAAAATCGAGGACTATGACCCCTTTCTTTTACTGGTTCGCTTAATTCCGGACTTGTCCGTTTGAGAATGTGAAATGTTATTTTAAGAATACACAATTTTGCACTTTCAAGGAAACGATAAAGAGATTTAAACGATTTAGCAAAGGTACGGAGTATGGAACCATACTTTTACTATTTCGGTTAATTCCGGACTCGTTAATTGAATATTTGTATTTTTGATTATCGTTTTTGATAATCAGATATTTGTGAGATATAATTATCTTTTGTGATAATTAAATATTTGTATTTCTGATTATCGTTTTTGATAATCAGATATTTGTGAAATTTGATTATCATTTGTGATAATTGAATATTTGTGTTTCTGATTATCGTTTTTAATCGGATATTTGTGATTTCTGATTATCGTTTTTGATAATCAGATGTTTGTGTTTCTGATTATCGTTTTTAATAATCAGATATTTGTGAAATTTGATTATCATTTGTGATAATTGAATATTTGTGTTTCTGATTATCGTTTTTGATAATCATATATTTGTGAAATTTGATTATCAATTGTGATAATTAAATATTTGTGTTTCTGATTATCGTTTTTAATCGGATATTTGTGATTTCTGATTATCGTTTTTGATAATCAGATGTTTGTGTTTCTGATTATCGTTTTTGATAATCAGATATTTGTGAAATTTGATTATCAATTGTGATAATTAAATATTTGTGTTTCCGATTATCGTTTTTAATCGGATATTTGTGATTTCTGATTATCGTTTTGATAATCAGATGTTTGTGTTTCTGATTATCGTTTTTGATAATCAGATATTTGTGAAATTTGATTATCAATTGTGATAATTAAATATTTGTGTTTCTGGTTATCGCTTGTGATAATTAGATATTTGAAATTTGATTATCGTTTTTGATAATCGAATATTTGTTGTTTCTGATTATCGCTTGTGATAATTAGATATTTGAGATTTGATTTTTTTTTTGATAATCGGATATTAGTGATTTCTGATTATCGTTTTTAATCGGATATTTGTGATTTCTGATTATCGTTTTTGATAATCGGATATTTGTGATTTTTGATTATCGTTTTTGATAATCGGATATTTGTGATTTCTGATTATCGTTTTTGATAATCAGATATTTGTGATTTCTGATTATCGCTTGTGATAATTCGATATTTGAGATTCTAATTGTTGTTTTTGTAATTAAATATTTGTTGATTTGATTATCGTTTGAGATAAGTAAATATTTGCGATTTGAAAATTCGATTATGGTTTTTGATGATTGAATATTTGCGATTTTGAGATTTGAGCTTCGTCTTTTTCTCTGGCGATTCAAGTGAGTAATTTGATTTACTCACATTCAATTCGTGCTCAGTATATGATTTCTGCTCTATTTTCCTTTTCTTTTAATTGTTGGAACTCGATTGTTCTTGCTTTTGTTAGTCGATGATGATGTTTGGGGTTGTTTATTTAGTCGTCTGATTTTGATTCCTTGATCCCCACGATGTTGATTCTTTTGATTTGAAGCAGTCGAACCTTTTGATTTTATATCTAATACTTCTCTGCTGACATTTGCTTTGCTTATGCATTCGACATTGCCATGCTCTTTTGGTTGTTACCATTTGTCCATTTATTCCTTATGATTGCGAGGACGCAATTTCTTTAAGGAGGGGAGTCTGTAACAACCCGGTATTTCGCATCAATTAATAATCGACATTTAAACGATAAATATTGTTGCAAATTGCCAATTGAAGTTTTTAAATTTTGTTAAAATTCTTTAATAAATGGTTAAAAGGATTTTTGGGCTTTGAATTCTCGGCCCACGTTTTGATTTGTTTTGATCGTGAAAATTTGCTAAGGCAAATAAACCGTTCAACCCGTTCCCCCCTTCACCATTTTCATTCTCAACCCTAAATAAAAATCGAACGAAGAAAATTGAAAATGGCGGCATCTCGTCTTCGTTCGTCCCCTCTCCTTCGTTCCTCTGCTAAAGCTAGGGCTTCTTCGACCGCTCGCTTCTGGAACTCGAAGGCGCCAACCTCAACTTGCTCGAGGCTGCTTCGACGTGCTCGTGCTCGATTAGAGCTTCAGCTTCTTCAACAATTGCTCGACTAATTTAGGGCTTTTCCCTTGTTCTTTCCATTGGAAAATTTAGGCTTTGGCATTGTCGATCTGTGTAGCTCCTTTGTGGTGACTCTGGCTTCGACTTAACTTCGTTCGTCTTCCTCACTGCTACAGCTTCGTCTTCACTTCCGTGGCAAAGGTGAGTAATTATAATTACTCATATCTAATTCAAGCTTAAGTGATAGTGTTTGAACCATTGTTGAATTTATCGATTCGTTTTACTCGCCGTTCGATTTCGTTTGTTTGCATATGAATCTGACTTCTTCAATTCGAACTTGATTACCTAACTTCGACTCTGGCCATCTGCACTTGTAGATGCATTGTGCATGTAGTTGCACTGCTTTAAGTTGTTACTGATGGTTTATTTGAATTTGTCAAATTATTTTTTTGGCCGATGATTTTCGTTTTGATGCTTGAGATATTCTTGACTTGTTCAATATACATATATATTGCATACATATTTGATAACGTGGATTTCACGGCATTGATTTGAACTCGTTTGACACCTTGATTACCACGGCTTCAAATTTCTGAGATTTGACGATTTCATTTTGCCTTTGGCCACTTCGATTTGAAAACTGCAGTTGTAATTTTTTGACCCCTGTGAGTTTTGTCTCTGACCATCTTTTATGCCTGACCTGCTTTGATGTTTTTCTTTGATTGTCTTGTTTAGCTCGGCATTGCTTGTTCGACTTTGTACATTGAACTTGCTACTGTTGGTTTTGAACTTGTACTCTATCGTTTGTTGATTTGTAGCTCTATAGCATTGGGTCTTCATTTATGTTCAGTGGTCTGCACTTACACTGGGTGTGACTCTTAGTATATTGATATCAGTGCGAATTTTCCATGATTCTTCTGATGCATCTCCCTCTGGCTAGCACATGGATCTGTTGTGTACATGAGAAGTTTATAGTTGTTGTTAGATTTGGTTTCCGCTGTCTACACATGTACATGCCGCACTGCAGTGTATTGATTTCACCATTGTTGTCTCACTTAGTTTGGGAACATGGCTTCGCTTTCACTGTTTGATTTTTTTTGACTTGTTCCAATTTTGTTTTCCAGGACTTTGTTCGAATTCATATTTCGTATGTTGGTCTATCCATAACTTTGATATTGTAGTCTAGTCTGTTTCATGCCTTATGTTTGCATACATCTTGCACTCTGTTTGATCACTGCATAATTTTTAATATTAGTTGCACCCCTTTGATTCATTTCATGTTTGAACCATTGCCCTGGTGACATTGTGGTGACTGCAGTTTAGTTGCAGCCTGCCCTTGTCTTTGTACCTGTTTGCCACTGCAGTTTCATTGTGGTGGTTGCTTTGTATTCGTTTTGTATATTTTGACCAGATCTTGCTATCCAGTTGAGTTTGACACTTGAGTTGTCATTGTTTGACTGTTTAGTCTCCTGGTTAATCGTTTGTTTCAACTGCAGTTTTATTGTGCAGTTGTTTCTGCTTTCCCTTTTTTGCAGTTTCTGTGGTGGTGAGGCAGTACACGCGTGCGTGTACTGCACCAAGACAGTATTAACAGATTTTAATTGGTATTTCTTTTGTTCTTGATTCATTGATCTGTTGCGTATTTCGTATGCCGTATTGGCGAGACAGTACACGTTAGCGTGTACTGCAACCAATCAGAATTGGTAATTTTGTTGTTTTCTAAATTATCTTCATCAATGATCTTTTTACTTATCTTTGTTGATATTTTGAATCTACTGATTTGTTGTTTAACACTGATATGTGTTATATTTATCGTTATCCAATTCTCTTATTAAAGAGTTGGATATACGAGATTTCTGTGACTGTCGTCTATTTGATATTTGATTATTATTGCTTCTGTGCATTAATAACTGAGTTTGAATTAGACTGACTCGTGTATTATTTTCTTTTGAATTTAATACTCGGGTCAGACCGAGTATTTACAGGTCGTAGATTTTTAGCTTTGGGTTTCTGCTAGAGCTATGAAGACTTTTCATATCATTTGAAGCGTTTTGCGTCTTTTTGTTGTAGTCAGTGTACTGATTAGGTTGATATATATTCATGTACATTAGTTGTTAATGTATTTGTATGTATAACTTCCAGAGTCGACAGTTATAGTTGTATCATATGTACCGTGTCAACTGTATTGTAACTGACATCAGTTATTATATATATGAGACTTTTCTGTCTAATCTGTGTTCCGCATTTATCTATATTATCTGTGTTATTTTTATATTTATTGTCCTAAACTATTATAGCCACTGTGTAGTAGCTTTGAGTTTGTATCGGTGTGTCGGATTTCCTCCAAAAATGAAATGCACGTTATACTATTTGACATATCGGTGCTCGCACAAAGCAATTACACGGATGGTCGCTCCTCAACAGCCTTATTCTCCGTGCTAGTTGACAGCATTACACCGTAGTGTTCTTGGCTAGCGTGGGTATAGAGGTGGGGCGTCACAGCTTGGTATCAGAGCCTGGGGTTTAGGACAATTATAAAATATAACTTAGATGGAACATGTGTTACAACTATTTGTCGATGTTTTATCTCTCATCTTTACGTATGATTATCTTTGATTGTTAGGTATGAATTCCTAACGCTTATCCATGAGCATTTGATTTTGATTTCGTGAAAGTATTTTGGCTTCTGCCTCCGTTTGCTTTGCGAACTCAAGTTGGGTTTTTGATGATGATGATTTTTGTTCTTGTGTTTTCGGCTTTGAATTGATTTAGCCGATGTTGATTTTGTTCGAATTTGGACAATTAAAGCTATTTTGACCTCTGGACTTTGTTCCACTTTTGTGCTATGCTATGGGTGTCATTATGTACCTGTTACACTGTGATGAAAAATAGCTTGACCGGTTGCAAATTGAGTGATTTTTATTTTTCATTCATATCTAGTTTGAGTCTCAGCGATTTTGAACTTGATATTTTGTGTTTTCCTCGGCTTGGATTCCATTCGACTTCGGTCACTTTGCTTTTGAGAAATTGCTGATTTCTTGATTTCCAAGACTCTGATTTTGTTTGCCGTTGGATTCTTTGATGATAATGATTGATTCATTTTGTACTCGACTGCGGCCATTAATTGTTGACTTCGACATTGACTTGATTTTTATTTTTGTTGAAGTCATTTCTGCATTTATGCTTGTTTTGCTTCGTTTTACCAAGTGTTAATCGATTCTTCTTTTCCAAATTGGTTGTTATCACTTTTGCCGACTTTGATAACTTCTACTTCCTGAATTTTTGGGTATTTCTACTTTGATGAATTATAATATGCTGATAACATTCATCCATACAAGTCCATTCTATGTCTGAATGAAACCAAAGGCACTATTTCTGCTACATCCATTTTGGAATCACCCTCAGGATTAGTAGCGATTAGCCCTTGCACTACACATCCCTTTCTTCAATTCCGTGATGTTAACGATGTTTTCACTTCGACACGCATTCGTTGGGTTGAAATGGTTTTCAGATAACATATCCGATCCCGGTCTCTTCGAAACAACGTTCGATAATTTACGGTAAACTCAAACCCGGTTCTTAAGGAAATAAATAATCAAAGATAAGATCGGAGATTACGTCCTACTGTTAGTGGACGAATTTCCTTATCATTGTCTTAGGAGAACAAAACGAGATTTATACGCATAGTATAGCATCATCAGAGATGACTGTGCCATATAACTCACGTGTTTCTCCGAGATATTTCCAAAGTTACGTTTTTGGTCCAATTTCGATAGTCGGTTATTTAACTATCAAATAACAAATATTCAATCAGGATTTTATTCCATAGGGAAAACAAACATTGGTTCAGCAAATAAGCAATCACCAGCCTCCTTTTATAAATCTTTTATAAATAAAAACCACTAGTAAATTACTTGTACAAAAGTACCTATACAAAGGTATATCCGCCAATTCCTCTGTTTTCAATACTTAGAAAATACCCATATACTTATCTCAACGGTATAAGTATATCCACAAAATTGAAAAAGATTTTATGTTCATTCGATTCTCAAAGCATTTCTAAATCCCCTTACAATTCTCCAAAACCATTTATAAACCATTTTATAAATCTCTGAAAACCATTTATAATCCCTTTGTAAAAATTTGATCACTTATCAGCTTCTTATACATTTCAAAAATCATTTATAGACCCTTTTTGAATCCATAAACCATTTATAAAACTTCTTTTATAAATCTGTAAACCCGTTTCTAAAATTCGTTTATAAATATCTAACCATTTATAAACTCTTTAACCTCGTAAATAATCTTTCGTTAAGTCTTCAAACCATTTTATAAGCTCCTTTATAAAATCCAAGTCTTTCAACTCTATTCATGGGTCTCGAAAACATTTATAAATAAATAAAAAATTCTTTTACTTCAAAACATCATCATAATAATTATTAACAATAAACATTAGTAATAAATGAAAATTATTAACTTTAAAACACCTTTAAAATAATAATAAATAATTTCAAAATTTTGTTTAAGGGTCAATAATGATTACTCTTTACCATTTTTATAAATAATACTAATAATTTTCAAAACCTTGTAAATAATTCCTTATTTTTAATTTCAAAACATAGTAATTCTTAAATAATTCCTTTTTCAAGATAATAATATTTTGATAAATACTTTAAAACAATATTAACTATAAACAATTAACATTGCAACAATACTAATATAATTAAATAACCTTAAAATAACATTACTGTAATTAAATAACTTTAAAACAATATTAATGTAATCATTTAATTTTAAAACAATATTAAATTAATTAAACATATAACCTTAAAACAAAATAATTCTGAAACCTAATTCGGATTTAAAATCGTTTTCTATCTCAAAAACCCATTCCGACTCAACGGTAATTTATAGTATTTTTAAAATACTAATTTGAGACCAATAGCCATCCAACACTTAACCAATATCAATATTGATTTTCTACTACTATGGATTTTAGTTTATAACATATAACGATGTCATAATCCATATCTCCGACAATCAGGTTTATTATCCAGTAATTCATTTAATTGGAATATTATTGAAACCAATTTAATAATAGCGAGGAATCCCGTTGGATCCTCCCAACCTGTTTTCCCTACACCATAAATGTTATATAATCATAAAATATAAATCAACCGCTTCGAGGCAGAATTCGTATACAAGGGGTCATCCGCTCTTACACGGGAACGTAATAGGATCTTATCCACTCCAATAGGTGGGAATATTCAATCCTACTAATATACATATAGTAATTCATCCAAACAATCATACAATGGTTTTTATCAACTATATATCATACTAGTTAACCAAAAAGATGAGATTAACTCACCGAAATTTTCTGTTGCCATCGAGCCGTTCTGGTTTCGTTTGAAATCAAACAGCTTTCGATTTTAGTATAAATTTCCACTAGCATCAATCGTCACCAATTCATTTCCAAACGCAGTGCTTGTCAATACGACTCTAATGCGACTAACCGCGTTCAAGTTCGACCTAATATGAATGAGTTGTTAATTTTATAAGATTTTGCAACATTAATTAATATAAAATGCACTCTAATTACATCTTTAATTATACTTAACTCCTCCTCCAATTTAAACAACTTGCTCTACTCTAGTATCATCTTCCACCATTAGCCGGTCGTTCCTCCACTCCTCTCTCCCTCCACGACCCATGATCACATTCCGACAACTCCAATGGCTCCTTCATCGAATCCCACAACCTATGGCACCAAAAATGCCTCACCTAAAGCAGCCAAAAAAATACGACATCGATCCTTTCCATGGTCGTATAGGCGTCGGAACCCCCTCCCCCCACACTCAACCGCGAATTGCTTAGCCTAAGCAGCAGCAGGTGTCGTTCAACCCCCTCTGTCCAGTCCCGAACTCCGATTTTCCAAAAACACATCCACCTTACCAAGATCTAAAACCCTACTTCATAGCTTGCTTAAACTATTCACCGTCGAGCTCCACTTCAAAGACGCAGTCGCTATACTGGCCCATGATGAAGTTGAAGCCAAACAGGGAAAAAGATCAAAGTTTAAAAAAATTCATTAAGCATACATTTTTAAATCTAGGAGTGTTTAAATAGATGGGGGAAGGATGGGAGATCACATAAAGGAGGATGTAGGCTTGTGCGGGCCTAGCTTTGATGGAGATGAGGCAATGGCTGTGCGGTCAAATTCTGACCATATACATACATACATACATACATATACATACATATATATAAATTATCAAGCTATAAAATTTCGAACCTCAATCGAGGCATGCTGCCTGGCGTTCTATATGTTAAACCCCTATTCCAAACACAATGGAACTAGTCTCGAGCCCTAATTCGATCGTATGCAGAAGATAGCTTTTTGAACCTAGTTATTATATTAAATTTTCAATATTAAATTCTACGTATTTCGACCTTGCATTACGAAACGATGCGTCTGACCACCATGAAATTTGTTAGCGTATTATAATTCATTATTATGGACCCAATGACACTGGTTTCGTGAAAATCTGAGACTGTGTCCCGGAAGGCTATTTTCACTCGTTAATTAAAACGAGTTATTTTCAAAATTAGTTAAATCACTTTTATATCCAATTTAAAATTTTTATTATCTTCATTCTTATAATATAGAAATTAAATAAGCTTTTAAATCATTTTTATCCAACTTAAAACCCAAGATTTAGTGGTTTAAATAATTTCCAATTATTAATTCAACAATTTAAATCACTATATTTTAAATTCAAGTTATTTAACCTATAAAATTAACTTTTCAATATTTAAAAATTAATTAAATATTCCAAATTCAAATAACTAAAATTCTTGGTCGTTACATTCTTCCCCGCTTAAAAGAATTTCATCCTCGAAATTCCCAATGTAGGAAAAATGCCCAAACACATTACTTTTTTAAAACAAATTAGTTAAAATAACTTACCAAATCCCTTTAAGCCTTTAACTTTCGAAAAATCAATTTTTTGAAACCTTTTTATTACTTTTACTAAATTTCCAAATTCATTCATAAATTTCAACTAATACATTCAATCATTTCAGGTTATAAATCAAAAGCAAATTTTAGTTATTAAAATTTTACTTTATAATTCTGACTCTTTAAATTTTCAGAAAATTTCGCCAACGTCTCCTTTGCGCGGCTAGATCAGAACAACTACAAATTGCCACTACACGCCCAAACCAATAAAAGAAACAAAAGCCAAGTGTCTCAACCATAAAACCATCAAATCAAAAAATGATTTAAACATGTACCTTTTAGTCGGCAACCAAATTTCACCTATTAAATCAAAGGCATCAACTAGCTTTTGCTTTTATATACCTACATCTTATTTACTATTGATATCCCGAAATATAGTTCATAATCATATTAATCTGCAATTTCCATTTTCAACATTTTCTTTAATAAAGCCCGTACAATGTACATATATCATCCGTACGTACAACCAATCTGATCGCTCGCTCAATCACACGATCTCACCTCCGAACTAGTCTTGTTCCCACGACCACTCTAGTGCGTCCTCAGATCCGGTTCCTTGATTAGAAACCGTCATTCTCCTTGCATAGCCATATACTATGATAGGGAGAATCAATCAAAAATCCATATCCAGTGTTCGTCGTTGAGAATCGAGTGAAAACTTCTAACTCTTATTGATGTAAATCATCTCAAAATCATGCACTCGAATCTGGGTCAAAACGTTATGCGAATAAAATAACGTACATATAACTTACGTATTTATTTTTATTCAATTTCTTTTACATTCATTTTTTCCGCATTCAATTTAAATCAAATTCCCTTATTCATATTAATTTCACTCACATTCAATTTTTCCCATTGCTTTATTCACATTTACTTATTTACTTAGTATATTCCTTTTAATTCTAATGTTATTTAAGAACTATTCCATCGACTTTTCTTACGTTTATTATAAACATTTTATACAACACTTCTTATGTTTATTTCCACTCTACAACACAAGTTCATATCTATTTCTGATCAAACCTAATTTCACTTAACTCAAATCATTGTTCAATTTCAATAGTCAATTTTATCGACCAACATTCTAAAACCATATTCAACTCACTAATTAATTTAATTAGTTCATTCACTAATTCATTTCAAATCTCAATCAATTTTATTTCAAAAACTCATTTCATTTAACTTAACTTAAATTGAATTTATTTTCAAAATTCATTTTATTTCACTTAACTTAAATTAAGTTTCATCTCAAATTTTTGCTTTTCTTAACATTCATATTCAACAATTTAAAATATTGTTTTACTTACTAATTCCAAAAATTTATAAGTTATCAAACTTATTTTATCCTATTTTTAATAAACACTTAATTGAAAATTTCCAAATTTCGAACACCTTATTCTTATTCAGTAGAAATCATTTTGAAATAATATATATACATAATTCCCTTTGGTGTATCAAATCATTCTTTTGGATTTTCAAAATCAAAGCTAGTTTTATCAACACAAAACTCCAATGGTAGGATTCCTCTCTTGGAAACCCAAAAATGAATGTCGATGATGCTGCAGTCATCATCAAAATTATTTTCCAATGACTGAAGTGAGTTCATTGCTTTCATTCTCTTTAGAATCCTTTTTAAAATATTTCCATTCAAACTATTTTTCCAAATACTATTATTATTATTATTATTTTCCCAAAACTACGAAAAATCATTCCCAAAACCAACGAGATTCCTAAATTCCCAGCTTTTAAACCATTTTTATTTACAAAACATATTTATGATATACTTATGAAATTTCATTTCCTCTCCATTTTTGAATCATATTTATATAATTTTGCTTTGATTATAAAAAACCATTTCTTAATTTTTAATCTTTGTTTACATTATAGTAATAACAACTTTTATTAGAGCACAACAATTACAATAAATGATAATAATCAAATAGTATCATTCCCTAATAACCAAACACAACATATATACCATAATAATTTATGAAAAATTATTCCTTTATATATAAAATATAATCATGGTAAGATTATTTCATTTACCCAATTTCAAAATAATAGCATGTCGAATTGCCCTTTCATGTCTTTATAGGTCCCTACCAATGACGTTAATTACTCGTATTGACCAGAATCCATAAGCCACTCAATAGATTAACTGACACAATATAAAAAAAATTATATCACTAGCAAATACGCACTCATATATATATATATACACACACACACACATATATATATATATGTATATGTATGTATATATATATGTATTTATGTATACACACACACACACACTTATACTCATTATAAGGCATTCCATTACCTTATTTCTTAATGAGTTACCCCACCAAAGCCAAGGTTCTTAATTAACCTTCAGCTCAGATACCGAATGTAACGAAATGGAGTTTCGACCCTCGAAAATCGACACTAGTACATCCACTGTATTAGATGCTGAGCAATTGAAAGCCGAAAAATCCGATTGTTAGGGGAAAAAAGTAGAAAGAAGATAAGAAGAAAACTAAATAACACAGAATCTCACAGCGGAATGAATAATCTATGATATACCATAAATCTTTATACAAAAGCAAAACTGTAATATATGTATTTACAAACATCAATCAGAGTATACTAACCTATTTCAGCTTGGATAGTTATAACAACCTTTCCTTACAATTGTTGATAAACACAACAATGAACACAGTGGAAAGTAACCATCTATGTGAATACATTCGTGGGCCTCCAGCTCGTCTCCTAAAGCTTCAAAGCATCCAAATCAATCTGTAATATGCTCGGTCTTACCCGAGCATTATAATAAAATAACCCCTGAGTCAATCTGGAAAACTAGCGTGAGGAAACACACCCAACTGAATTTTAAGGTTATATAAAAATCTTTAAAATCAAAGGTATCTTGTAAGACCACGCCGCACATAAACACGTACAAGTTTTTACCTTACAATAACCAAAAATATTTCTATAGAAAATCCATTTATAGTATAATAATGTCTAGGGGTCAAGTAAAATATGAATATAGCTGAAATGCTTGCATCTCACATTTCAGCATAGTTGGGCACAACTAAGTCCGTATGGCGCTTATTGGAGAATGGATTCCATATAATGACTAGGCTACTAGGGTATCACCAGTCTCAGTACACCTCTAGAATAATGTACCGAGATCATACCTAACGACCCTTGCCAATACAGGACTGGCCTACCTCCTGCTGGACAGTACCGAATATGATCACCCCTCTGTTTAATGGGCCCCGGAGCATACGAATGAGTGATAATAGCAACTCTAGATAGGAATGATCATACCCTACTTGGGAGCGACCCACTTAGCCCTACTGCATCTCTCATGTTTCAGTCATTCCCGGTTGATGAAGCTTGAGGCTACGATTACCTTTCAAGGACATTTACACTTAGAACGCTCATTGCCCTCCAATGACAATATGCTGATAGCATTCATCCATACAAGTCCGTTCTGGGTCTGAACGAAACCAAAGGTACTATTCCTACTACATCCATTTTGGAATCACCCTCAGGATTAGTAGCGATTAGCCCTTGCACTATACATCTCTTTCTTCGATTCCATTCTCTTCACTATGTCTTTACTTCGACACGCATTCGTTGGATCGAAGTGGTTTTCGGATAACATATCCGATCCCAGTCTCTTCGAAACAACGTTCGATAATTTTTAGTAAACTCAACCCCGGTTCTTTGGGAAATAAACAGTTAAAGATAAGATTGGAGATCACCTCCTAAACTTTAGTGGACGGATTTCATTACCATTGTCCTAGGACAACAAAACGAGATTTATATGCACAGTACATCATTATCGGAGATGACTGTGCCATATAACTCACGTGTTTCTCTTAGATATTTCCAAAGTAACGTTTTGGGTCCAATTTCGATAGTCTGTTTTTAACTGTCGAATAACAAACATTCAATCATGAATTTATTCCATATGGAAATCAAACATTGGTTCAGCATATAAGTAATCACCAGCCTCCTTTTATAAATCTTTTATAAATAAAAACCACATGTAAATTACTTGTATAAAAATATCTTTACAAAGATATATTTGCCAATTCCTATGTTTTGAATACTAGAAAATATCCATATACTTATCTTAACGGTATAAGTATATCCACAAAATTGAAAAAGATTCTCTTTTCATTCGATTGTCAAATCATTTCTAGATTCCCTTACAATTCTCCAAAACCATTTAGAAACCATTTTACAAATCTCCAAAAACAATTTATAATCCCTTTATAAAAATTCTATCACTTATAAGCTTCTTATATATTTCAAAAATCATTTATAAACCACTTTTGAATCCATAAACCATTTATAAAACTACTTTTATAAATCTATAAACCCGTTTCAAAAATTCATTATAAATAACTAACCATTTATAAACTCTTGAACCTCGTAAATAATCTTTCCTTAAGTCTTCAAACCATTTTATAAGCTCATTTTTAAAATCCAAGTCTTTCGACATTATTCATGGGTCTCGAAAACATTTATAAGTAAATAAATAAAATCTTTTACTTCAAAACACCATTATAATAATTATTAACAACAAACATTATAAATAAATGAAAATTATTAACTGTAAAAACATCTTTAAAATAATAATAAATATTATTTAAGAAACAATAACAATTACTCTTTACCATTTTTATAAATAATACTAATAATTTTCAAAACCTTAAAAATAATTCCTTAATTTTAATTTTAAACCATAATAATTCTTAAATTATTCCTTTTTCAAGATATTAACATTTTGATAAATAGTTTAAAACAATATTAACTATAAACAATTAACTTTGAAACAATACTAATATAATTAAATAACCTTAAAATATTATTACTATACTTAAATAAATTTAAAACTATATTAATGTAATAATTTAATTTTAAAAAAATATTAAAATAATTAAATATATAATATTAAAAGAAATATTTCTGAAACCCAATTCGGATTTAAAATCGTTTTCTATCTCAAAAACCCATTCCGACTCGACGACAACTTATAGTATTTTTAAAATACTAATTGGAGACCAATAGTCACCAAACACTTAAACAATATCAATATTGATTTTCTATTACAACGGATTTCAGTTATTAACATATAACGATGTCATAATCTATATTTACGACAATCGGGTTTATTATCCAATAATTCATACAATTGGAATATTATTGAAACTAATTTAATAATAGCAAGGAATCCTGTTGGATCCCTCCAACCTGATTTCCCCGCACAACAAATGTTATATAATCATAAATATAAATCAACCGCTTAGAGGCAGAATTTGTATACAATGGGTCATCCGCTCTTATACGGGAACATAATAGGGTTTCATCTGCTCCAATAGGCGGGAATATTCAATATAACTAATATAAATATAGTAATTCATCCAAACAATCATACAATATTTTTTATCAACTATGTATCATACTAGTTAACCAAATAGGTGAGATTAACTCTTCGAAATTTTCTGTTGTCGTCGAGGTGTTCGAGTTTCGTTTGAAATCAAACAGTGTTCAATTTCAGCATAAATTTTCACTAGCCCCAATCATCACTAATTCAATTCCAAATGCAGTGCTTGTCAATGTAACCCTAACACGACTAACCGCTTTCAATTTTGACCTAATATGAACGAGTTGTTAATTTTATAAAATTTTGCAACATTAATTAATATAAAATATACTCTAATTACATCTTTAATTATACTTAACTCCTTCTCTTCCAATTTAAACATCTCGCACTACTCCAGTATCATCCTCCACCATTAGCCGGCCGTTCCTCCACTCCGCTCTCCCTCAACAACCCATGATACCACATTCCGACAACTTCAATGGCTCCCTTATCGAATCTCGCAACCTATGGCACCAAAAATGCCTCACCCGAAGCAGCTAATAAAAATGCGACATCGACCCTTTCCATGGATGTACAAGTGTTGGAACCCCCCTACTCAACCGCGACTCGCCTAGCCTCGGCTGCAGCTACCATTCAACCCCCTCAGTCCAAACCCGAACTTCGATTTTCCCAAAACACATCCACTTTGCCAAGATCTAAAACCCTAGTTCATAGCTTGCTTAAACTCTTCACTGTCGAGCTCTACTTCAAAGACGCAGTCGATATACTGGCCTCATGATGAAGCTGAAGCCAAACAAGGCCAAAGATCTAAGTTTCAAAAAAATTCATTAAGTATACATTTTTTTTCTAGCAGTGTTTAAATTAATGGGGGAAGGATGGGAGATCACATAGAGGAGGGTGTGGGCTTGTACGAGCCTGGCTTTTATGGAGATGGGGCAATGGCTGTGTGGTTAAATTCTAATCATACATAAAATATATATATTTTAAATTATCAAGCTATAAAATTTCGAACCCCATTCGAGATGTGCCGCTTGGCGTTCTATATGTTATACCCCTATTCCGAACACAATGGAACTAGTCTCGAGCCCTAATTCCATCATATGTAGAAGATAGCTTTTTGAACCCAATTATTATATTAAATTTTCAATATTAAATTCTAGGCGTTTCGATCTCACACAGCCAAATGATACATTTGACCGCCATGAAATTTGCAGCGTGTTATAATTCATTATTACGGACCCAATGACACTGGTTTCGTCGAAATTCGAGACTGTGTCCTAGAAGGCTATCTTCACTCGTTAATTAAAACGATTTATTTTCAAAATCAACTAAATAACTTTTATATCCAATTTAAAAGATTTATTATCTTCATTCTTATTAAATAGAAATTAAATAAGCTTTTAAATCATTTTTATCCAACTTTAAGCCCTAAGATTCAATGGTTTAAAAAAATTAATTATTAATCCAACAGTTTAATCAACCAATAAATCACTATATTTTAAATTCAAGTTAATTAACCTATAAAATTAACTTTTAAATATTTAAAAAATAATTAAATATTCCAAATTCAAATAACTTAAATTTTGAGTCGTTACAAGGAGCACCTATGTGCCAAGTTAGTGAGGTGCTAAAATGGAAAATGCGACCTACTAGGGTTCATGGGCGCGATGGCCAAGTCGGGTTGGGGAGGGGTGGGGCGCTCTGCTCATTATGGTAGGGGTTGGATGTATATTTTATAAAGAAGCTTGTTGGAGTTGTCAGATCCGTGTTTAGTGAAGGAACAAGCATTTGGGGATGAGAGAGAGTGCTCTGTTACTATGCGTGCATTGGTATGTGTAGTATTAGTTTAGGAGGGAAGAGATTTTTGATTTGGGGACGAAGTTCATATTATAATAGAGGATTAGTTTGTAATTAATATAATTTAATTCCCAAATTTTATAAAATGTTAATCAACCATACGAGGTCCAATCGAGATACATTCTCTTCCATTGCACTCATAATGGCGGTAGCTACGCGATGGAACTGGTTTAGTTGAATTGGGAGCAAATGAAATTTTGGGCTCAATTTTTAGTTCAAATCGAAATGCCTAAGTGTCCGTTAAAATTTCGGTGAGTTAAACTCACCTTTTTGGATAATCAGTATGATATATATAGTAGATAAAATTATTGTTCGTGTTTGGATGAATTATTGGTTGGTTTGGTTAAATATCTATTTTGAAAAGCAAATGTCATTTTAATGGAAATACAAAGAATTATTTAGAGAAATCCAGATTTCTTGTCATTGTGATTTTTAATTCCAATTATATACCTATTGGTTTTATTTAGTCATATGACCATTATATAGATAAGTAAATGCTAAAATTTGATAGTTTGGTCGTATCGGATGTGACACTGACATTTGATAAAAGTTGAACATTTTTAGTGATAAAAAGTAGTAATAGCATCGGTTAAGTGCTGTAGTAGCTATTGGTCCCGTTATAATATTTTGAAATACTATTACCATTTTTTTGGCTTGGAAATGTATTTGATTTGGAGTATGATTTTGAAATATGATTTTTGGTAATTTCCATGATATTTTATTTAAGATTAGTTTTTAAACTCTATATTTCACTACAACCTTTTTATTTGTCTTTCCTAAATATATGGAAATATTTAATATTATTTTGCAAAGCATTTATTTTTATAGAAAAGTTATTATAATATGAATGATTATTTTAAAAGAAAATATAAGGGGTTATCTTTTATTTTAAGGAGATTTTGTGTTTAGAAGAAGATAGAAATATTTTTGAATAAATATTCGTGAAACATTTATATAAAATATTGTATAAAGGAATAGATTTACAAATATTATTTTATAAGAAAAATATAGTTATATAAGTTATGTTTTATACATAAAAGAATTGTTTTATAAATGATATTCTATGAAAAGGAAATTAATATCATTTTGATAAATCAGAATAATTAATTCTATTTGTGGATTTATGGTGGTATAGGAAATGATCGTTTTATGAAAGTGTTTGGTCTCATTTCAAGATGAAGATTTGTGTTTGATATAAGATTTATAAAATTGAGTTTTGGACCTACAAAGGATTTTTATAAGGGATTTTTATAAAGGATCTATATAAATATATTTTGAGAACCATACGAGATTTATAATTTTATATTTGGAGATTTATTAAAGGAGTTATAATTATATTTGTAGATTTATAAAAGGAGCTTTATAAATAGAAATGAGTTTTTATAAAATCAATTTTGTAAATGAATTTAGAGTTTATAGTTATATTTGGAGTTTTATAAAAGAGTTTATTTATATAAAAGTGTTTATTTATATAAATGAGTTTTATAGTAGAGAAGAGATTTATGGGAATGAGTTTGATAAATATTGAAAGAATTTTTAAAAAGAGGTTTTATAAGGAGTTTATAAAATGAACGAGACCTGATTTCCATACATGATCATTTAAACTATGGTGGTATAGAAAATGTTCTTTCCATTAACACCAAATTCCAAGTATGGAAACTTGTCTCTATCTTGAGAATTGAGAATGTGTGTCGAGGCTAGGTAAGTTTTCTAACTTGTCCGATCTCATTGTTAATCGAGGGATAGTACTGTTTGAAATCGGGCAATGGTGGTAAGGATATTTGTCCCAATTTCTATATGATCTATTTACTTTTCACAAAAGGAAGGCATTCGGGTTTATTATTATTAATGTTTATAAATGACATTGTTTTAACCTATTTGAGTATGGTTTTTGAAATAAAATCTCTCTTAAGATTTGTGAATATACTTATACCATTGGGATAAGTACATGGGTGCATTTCCTGAGTATCAAAAATGTGGTGTTTAGGAAATATACTTATACTGATGATATAAGTATATGGAAGATGTTTCCTGGAGATTTGACCAGGCAACAAGTACTCGGCATCCAGCGGAACTGGCATCGGAGAGTGTTCGGCATCAAGGAGTACTCGGCGTAGTACTCGGCATCCCAGTGGAACTCGGCATCAGAGAGTGTTTGGCATCTAGGAGTACTCGGCGAAGTACTCGGCATCCATGGTACCCGTCATCTAGGAGTACTCGGCGAAGTACTCGGCATCCATTGTACTCGGCATCCATGGTACCCGTCATCAAGGAGTACTCGGCGTAGTACTCGGCATCCAGTGGTACTCGGCGTTAGAAGACGTTTGGCGTATATAACTACTCTACATGGCAGCATCGTTCGACCAAAGGATCGTTCGGCTAAGAAGCATTGTTCAGCCAGAAGGCACGTTCGGCTTCGACTGACAACTATTCTGCACTTCCCACCCATCAAACGTACCTTTCGGCATTGAGAAGATGGTTCGGCGTCAACGTGTTCGGTCTACTTGGTTCGGCATACAGCGACCACTACACTTGGGCTAGAGTGTTCGGCCACCAAGCCCACCTGGGAAGTCCAGCCCATATTTGTCTATAAATAGAGGGGCAGGGTCACAGTGAAAAGGGATCCTTTTTGGAGAACACTGGGGAGACTCTGCCATTTTTGAGACTCATCTTCTCTACTTAACAACTTCATTCAAGCATTTGATTCACGAATTATATTTGTAATCAACAACTAAGAAGATCAATAAAGTTTAACCTCAAAGTGGACGTAGGCAATTACGCTGAACCACTATAAATTTGGTGTTCTTACTTTCTGCAATTAAATTAGCATTGTCTTCTCTGTTTAATTTACTTTTATCACTTATATCTCTACACAGTCTTTCTCTACGAGGTTAGTGACCAATTTTGGTGCTAACACTTTGGTGCTTTCACTGAGAATTGAATTCTCAGCTTGATTGGATCTCATCGTCTACTAGTGGATTTCCATATTCGCGAGATAGATCCAGTTGTTTACTAGAAAACTTCCTATTCTACTCAGATTTGAAAGAAATCTAAGGGAAGCTAATAGTCATAGATTGGATTCACTGATGTACGCAAGATCTGGGGATTGGACGTTGAAGTTTGCACTCAAGTTGAATGAAGGCCGACACTCCTCTGAAGGCAATTCGGCCGATCACTCCAGAAAAGTCTTATGTCGATCGCCCCAGAAAAGGCGTATGCCGAACGCTCCGGAAAAGGCGTATGCCGAACGCTCCGGAAAAGGCGTATGCCGAACACTCCGGGAAAGGCGTATGCCGAACGCTCCAGAAAAGGCGTATGCCGAACGCTCCAGAAAAGGCGTATGCCGAACGCTCCAGAAAAGGCGTATGCCGAACGCTCCAGAAAAGGCGTAGGCCGAACGCTCTTCCAGGCCGAACATACCTCTAGGCCGAACACCTCTATAATGCCGAACGGTATTGTATGCCGAACGACTCGGTTGTGCCGAACAGTGTGAATGCCGAACAGTGTGAATGTCGAACAGTGTGAATGCCGAACACGTGTGGAATGCCGAACAGTGTGGATGCCGAACAGCTTTGGCCGAACCACTTCTGGACGATCCACTTTGGACAAACAGCCTTGACCGAACAGCTTTGGCCGAACCACTCCAGGCCGATCCACTCTGCCGAACAGCCTTGGCCGAACAGCTTTGGCTGAGCCACATGCCAACACCGAACGCCCCAATGCCGAACGATACTTCTGTATGCCGAACGGTACTTCTGTGCCGAACGAAGTATCCAGACCGATCCATGCACTGTATACCAATCTCTCTCTCACAAAACAATCTGACTGGTCCCTATACAAAAAGTATATGGATTGGGTACTTCTGTGCCGAACCCTAGCCGCAGCGCAGTGCCTCCGGATAGTGAATTCAAAACTCAACTTAATAAAGGAACATTCTATCCACTTCCTTGACATCCCATGATCGACCAGGGCATAGAGGATCTAGCGGCAGCTTATGAACGGCATCAAGGGAATGAACAAGCAACCGCTATTCAAACGGTACTCCCAAAGGTTGGAGAACATAGATGATATGACTCTAGCAAATGCCAAGATGACTCCAAGCAAACCAATGCTCTAAGCAATTTATTCCAAATACTAACAAGGGTATCATACTGATCGCGTTTGAGGAAAGTCGACCTCCAGATATATTTTGGCAGCTAGTTAGCTAAAGACCCTCCTACGACTATGGATCGTTTCTTTTACAAAATGAATCAGAACTAAAGTGAGGAGGAGTGGAGCAGACTAATAAAAATAACAATGAAGGCCCGTTGGCTAAGGATGTAGATCCCAGTAGCCGAAACAAGACTTCAGAATTCAGCTCATATGCTCTTTGAAAGATTCAATTGACCACCTCTACCTGAAGACTCACGACTCGGAGTGATACTAGAAACCAACCTCGAGAGAGTACACCAAAGTCTAAAGAAAATCAAGGGAATGTTGTATATTCCCAGATGCTCACTAACCCTAACACGGGCGATTTCAAACACCTCCGAGGTGTGATCGAAAAGATGACCTGGAAAGAAAAGCTTCAATAGTATGTAAAAGTCCTACAGAATTGCGGGCAGCGAATATCTGATGCCTATTAATAAAGGGCTATGATTAT
Organism: Allium fistulosum; assembly: GCA_030737815.1. NCBI lineage: Eukaryota > Viridiplantae > Streptophyta > Magnoliopsida > Asparagales > Amaryllidaceae > Allium > Allium fistulosum. Next base: position 410,407,994 of record CM060907.1, on the reverse strand, counting down.
CAATTGGACGGTTGATGGCCGACATCCCTTTGAAAGGAGCCAAGGGCAGAGTCGAATAGCGAGCACACGATGCTACTTCACATATCAATGAGATTTACCATAATCTTCTTTGAATTATTTCCATTTCCATCTCTATTTCAATTGTTCTATGAACTACGAATAGCTTGAACTAAACTACTTTCAAAACGATGCAGGTGACCAGATACTCAGATTTGGTTGCCAACCAATCTACGCAGACCGTGATCGGACGTATGGAGTTACATCTGGACGAGCATAATTCTATCGCTCATCATCAACCATATGCCTTTGATTTGGGGCTATGGATTAAATACAATGTACAACATCACGATGCACGGAGAGCTGAATTCCATCCTGCAAGTGGAATTTATTCAAGTAGAGAGCGGCTGCGATACGGCCGGCCACTTACTAAGTGAAACTCGAGCTCGGGGGCAAGCCATCACATCATGGCTAAAAATGGGTTGATACACGCCGGTCCTTCGCACAACTCCGTACTCCCAGAGTGCGAGACGAAGTATAAACATCTACTTAACACCGTACTCCCAGAGTGCAAGACGGGGTATAAACATTAATCAACTCCGTACTCCCAGAGTGTGAGACGGAGTATAAACATCTACTGAACTCCGTACTCCCAGAGTGAGAGATGGAGTATAAACATTCGCTTAACTCCGTACTCCCAGAGTGCGAGACGGAGTATAAACATCTACTTAACTCCGTACTCCCAGAGTGCGAGACGGAGTATAAACATTAATCAACTCCGTACTCCCAGAGTGCGAGACGGAGTATAAACATTAATTAACTCCGTACTCCCAAAGTGCGAGACAGAGTATAAACATACATCAACTCCGTACTCATCCCCAAAACTGGGGGCAGAACCAAAGCAAAGCATGCTAGTTGAACATTTGTCTAAAAGAGGATTGCAACGAAACGATTAAAAGACGACTGTCAAGCAATCAACTGAACGGAAATATTCAGCATGAAAGACTGCGGTTTTTCAAAGCACGTCATGTTTACACAAGACGTCCTTTGGAGGGCAAATGTTATCCCGCCTTTTGGCAAGGCCGTGACACCAAGAACTTGATTAGAAACCAGTGACAGTTCGTCTTGGAGATCGATTACACAAAGGCTCACTATGGATATCGATGGATTTTGTCCGAGTCTGGATCGAGCCACGATTAACAAGACATAACAATCAAAGCTAGGGAAGCCAATGTTCCAAGTTTCAAGACGATCCGAGTTCGTATGCTCAACTTATGATCGATTCGAACAACCGACCATCCATCCATCGACCTCCACATTTGACTTGGAGACCTGAACTGCTTGGAGTGAATATGGCCCGATCATCCACTCCAATCGAGTCATAGAACAAAGTTCGACAAAATACAGATACCCCTAATGAAGCTCAGTGATGCCGGGATCCGTCTAAAGTGGACGTGATTTGATCATCTACACATCAAATCCTACCCTGAACACGAAAGGTTGTTCGAAAGCCCAACTTGAAGTAGCTATGGTAGACTGCGTACTCGCTAACCATTGCTGTCAATATATCGACACGACTGCACCTTGGAACATAGCAACTTACTTTGTCTACTCAACAATCTATTATCCTTATTTTCTAGAAGGAGATACGGAGCAAATTGTAAGAGATTTGGCTATCTAACCCAACATGGATGTGATCCAACCATCTATCATATACCTCCTTCCTTGACTTGATTGGAAGAGCTATAATCACCAAGCGGACGAGAATCGATCGTCCATTTTTCAAATTCCATCCCTCATCCTGGGGGGAAGAATCCCATTCCATGAGCAAACGTGGTTCGATTATTCATTCGACGAAATTAGCCTCGATACAGTGGATGAATACAAATTAAAGAGTGGAAATACGACTGCTCTCAACTTAAACCCCCAAGTCCCCAGAGCGCGGACTGGAGTACTCTAAGTCCCCAGAGCGTGGACTAGAGTATAAACGACTTAAACCTCCAAGTCCCCAGAGTGCGGACTGGAGTACTCTAAGTCCCCAGAGCGTGGACTAGAGTATAAATGACTTAAACCTCCAAGTCCCCAGAGTGCGGACTGGAGTACTCTAAGCCCCTAGAGCGCGGACTAGAGTATAAATGACTTAAACCTCCAAGTCCCCAGAGCGTGGACTGGAGTACTCTAAGTCCCCAGAGCACGGACTAGAGTATAAACGACTAAAACCTCCAAGTCCCCAGAGCGCGGATTGGAGTACTCTAAGTCCCCAGAGCGCGGACTAGAGTATAAACGACTAAAACCTCCAAGTCCCCAGAGCGCGGACTGGAGTACTCTAAGTCCCCAGAGCGCGGACTAGAGTATAAACGACTAAAACCTCCAAGTCCCCAGAGTGCGGACTGGAGTACTCTAAGTCCCCAGAGCGGGAACTAGAGTATAAATGACTTAAACCTCCAAGTCCCCAGAGCGTGGACTGGAGTACTCTAAGTCCCCAGAGCGCGGACTAGAGTATAAACGACTAAAACCTCCAAGTCCCCAGAGCGCGGACTGGAGTACTCTAAGTCCCCAGAGCGCGGACTAGAGTATAAATGACTAAAACCTCCAAGTCCCCAGAGTGCGGACTGGAGTACTCTAAGTCCCCAGAGCGCGGACTAGAGTATAAATGACTTAAACCTCCAAGTCCCCAGAGCGCGGACTGGAGTACTCTAAGTCCCCAGAGCGCGGACTAGAGTATAAACGACTTAAACCTCAGTCCCCAGAGTGTGGACTGGAGTACTCTAAGTCCCCAGAGCGCGGACTAGAGTATAAATGACTAAAACCTCCAAGTCCCCAGAGCACGGACTGGAGTACTCTAAGTCCCCAGAGCGCGGACTAGAGTATAAACGACTAAAACCTCCAAGTCCCCAGAGCGCGGACTGGAGTACTCTAAGTCCCCAGAGCGCGGACTAGAGTATAAACGACTTAAACCTCTAAGTCCCCGTAGTGCGGACTGGAGTACTCTAAGTCCCCATAGTGCGAACTAGAGTATAAATGACTCAAAAACCTCTACGTCCCTAGAGTGCGGACTACAGTACTCTCAGTCCCCAGAGTATGGAATAGATTATAGACAACTTCAAAAAAATCCCTAAATCCCAGAAGCAGACCAGATAACTCTAAGTTCCCAGAGTGCGAACTAGAGTATAAACGAGTTGATGAAAATCTCTGCGTCTCGAACTGAGGACTAAAGCATAAACCGTTTGACAAATCTCTAAGTCCCCGGAGCGCGGACCGAAGCATGAACACAAATTGGGCGCGAGTCAACCGGAGGGAGAATAACACTAAGTCACCAGAATGCAAAGTGGTGTATAAACATCGATAAATAGACGACTGGATTCCGACCATTTTCTATTCCGTAAACTTCGGTCTGGAATTGACAGAAGGATTATTAACCCGCTGAGGATGGAGTTCGACCATAAAACTAGTGACCTGGCCAAATCAATGCTGGGGGCAGGTGTACAAAACACTAAAAAGCCGAATATGACAGCTTACTATAGCTCTAGCGTGGCATTCTATATAACTTGAGGCAGCGACTACAGGGAGGCCTCAATACAGAACCAATCGAAACGACATCCAAAGCTACGAGCAACCTACTATATCATACCTCAGACCAAGGATCAATGCCGATCCGCACCAAGCACATACGAATGTGACTCGGATGTTTTTTGAAAAACTATGACCCCTAGAGTATGGAAAGGAGGGTAAACCACGAATACTTGGTCAAAAATTCTCCAGCACCCTCGTTCGATTCGTCAGGAGGAGTATGAAACTGGATAAGCATAACCCGACTGCATTTGTAGCCAACTTTACCTCGAGATCTGATTACAGAGCATGAACCAAAGTGGACGTGGATGACCATCCACTGTCCAAATTACGCCCTGAGACTTACGTGGCATCGAAGTATTCCTCTTGGAATGGAAAACCATGATAAAATCCAAGATAGGCGAGACCTAGTCTCCCATCGACTGACATGATCCCACGATCCAACGGGAAAGAGAGTAAAGCTAAAGTGGGCGTGGCTGGCCTTCCTACTTATCGGTATATGCCCCAGACCTGGGGGCACGAGCGAGAAGCAAGATGAATGTGAACCGACGATTCACCAATCACATCTATGTCTTTGGAGTGTAGGTGAAAACATAAACATAGCTAGGACGAGACTCAACCGCCCATGCAGTTAATTCATCAACCCGAGACTGGGAAAAGACGCATGGTCATCCAAAAACTGGCTACGATAGCTCAGTATTAAAACTTATATATAGTGCTTACAGCTACTCAAGGCAACGACCGAAAGGAAGCCTAGAGATAGAATCGTTAAATCGATACCTTAGCTCATGGGCAATGGACTTTCACTCCAACCCGAAGGACGGGTAAAGAATCATGAATGCATTAAATAGAAAGTGCGTTACTCGAATGCACAAGCAAATTCAAACTCATAGCAAGATCCAGCTATACAGTTGCCTGCCACTCGAGGCTGACCCCCACTCGACATTTCCTTTAATGCGCTTTTAAGCCTGATTTTTGGCCATTTGTTGATAATCTATTAGAGCATTCAGAGCCCTTCACTATTAGACTCAATAACTCATGAAAAGACTCTAGGATTCGACTAGAGTAACCATCAACATTGGCCGTCCCAACCATATTTCACATTGAATGTTATGCAAAATAGTTACATCTTTACTCAAAGAATCTGGGATGGCACCTGCTAAGCTGACGGTCGACATTACAGCCAGCCATGGCGACCCTTTCCGGGTGTTGAATATCGGATCACAGCTCAGTGCAATGATGATAAAAGAATTAGTTGGATTTTTCTGAATAAATGATGATATGTTCCCTTGGACCCATTCTGACATGCATGTGTGATTTCATTAACTATCGCGAGCCATGCATTGGATATCAACCTGAAGCTACAAAAGCTAGCACAATCTCTATTGATTTCATCATGAAAGCTCCACTCTTACTTTTAGGCTCACCCCATCAACGTCTATGCCTACCAGCCGTTGCGACAAGGCATACAATGACCTGAGACGTCTGAAAGACTACTTAAATAGAATATCAAACTAAGCTAATTCGATATCACTTATTTTCCATGAAGGGCTATCCAAGGACGGAAATTAGCAGACCTCACACCCAAATTCACTACCTCAGATGACTACTCGAAGAGTAGCAGATAACCAACCATAAGATGGAAAATGTACGCGGATGGAGCATCCAATGATCACTGTTATGGCTTGATAATGACTCCCGAGGAACGATCAATCTGCTACGTCCTAAAACTCGATTTACCTGTAACAAACAACGATGCTTAGTATGAAGCCTTAACTACCAGCCTCAAACTTGCTAGAGGATTTGAAGTGAAAACTTTACATATCTTTTGTGATTCTTGATTGGTAGTATACAAATTTAAGGAAGTTGATCTTGCTAGGGGGCATTGTCTTGCTCCTTTTCTCGGCCAAGTCCTAGAGCTACCAACCGACTTCACGTATTACATCATTACACACGTACTCAGCGAACAAAATGAAAAGGTGTCATGGTTGACTCCTATCAAATACAATCTACAATGAGGAATTCTTACTGAATGGAGGAATGGAAAACGACGGATCCTCCTCAAAGCATCACGCCAAATCATCTAAGAATAATTTGTGTGTCAAAAGGAGTTTATCCATCCCCATGCTTCGGCATATCGCCCATGATGATATCTTGAGCAAAATCTATGAAGAAGAATGTGGTAATAACATCAGGGGGAAAACCATGATAAAGAAGATACTCTGCTATAGGTATTACTGGCCAACCATCAACCCAGATGCGGTTGATCATGCTAGACAATGTGACGAATGCAAGATGTTTGCAAAGAATCCGAGAACCCCACCGATGGAAATTATTCAAATGGCTAGTTCATAGCCGTTTGCCACTTGGGGGCACTGAAATCATCTTCTTCTCGATCCTAAAGGTGGTGCGAAATACACCATCATAGCAGTTGATTACGTCACCAAATGGGCAGATGAAGAACTCTTAACTACGACCAAGATGAAGAAAATAATCAACTTCTTTATCCGTAACGTCATCTGTCCTTATGACCTTCCATGATCCATTATAACTGCAAATGGACAGGTTGAAGCTGTAAACAAAATCATAGAGTCTGTACTGAAGAGAGGTTTGGAAAACTCCTCAAGTGGCTGATTGCAACCCTTATTTCACAGAAAATACAAACAAGGAATCGCGATTGAATTGCAATTAAACTAGATGGAGTTGGCGACGACTTATGAGCATATAAAACGCATCCGAGAGCCAATGGAAAGAACATGTACCTGAACGTGCATGTGTACGTTCGAAAAAGTTCGACTTCTTGAAATCAACAGAAATTGAATTCTCACTAAGGGTTATTAAGAGAAGACTAGATCAGATAGCCGAAGCTTATTAGCTCTGCAGAATCAGACACGGATGACCACTGATATTCTCAAGAAGGCATCTCCATTAGAATTTAGTCAAGGATTTGAAACGAGACATGGAGGATACATAATTCAAAGCGTGTTGTGTTGCTTCACACGACACACTTTGGGGGGCAAGTGTTTCCTGGAGATTTGACCAGGCAACTAGTACTCGGCATCCAGCGGAACTGGCATCGGAGAGTGTTCGGCATCAAGGAGTACTCGGCGTAGTACTCGGCATCCCAGTGGAACTCGGCATCAGAGAGTGTTCGGCATCTAGGAGTACTCGGCGAAGTACTCGGCATCCATGGTACCCGTCATCTAGGAGTACTCGGCGAAGTACTCGGCATCCATTGTACTCGGCATCCATGGTACTCGGCATCCATGGTACCCGTCATCAAGGAGTACTCGGCGTAGTACTCGGCATCAAGTGGTACTCGGCGTTAGAAGACGTTCGGCGTATATAACTACTCTACATGGCAGCATCGTTCGGCCAAAGGATCGTTCGGCTAAGAAGCATTGTTCAGCCAGAAGGCACGTTCGGCTTCGACTGACAACTATTCTGCACTTCCCACCCATCAAACGTACCGTTCGGCATTGAGAAGATGGTTCGGCGTCAACGTGTTCGGTCTACTTAGTTCGGCATACAGCGATCACTACACTTGGGCTAGAGTGTTCGGCCACCAAGCCCACCTGGGAAGTCCAGCCCATATTTGTCTATAAATAGAGGGGCAGGGTCACAGTGAAAAGGGATCCTTTTTGGAGAACACTAGGGAGACTCTGCCATTTTTGAGACTCATCTTCTCTACTTAACAACTTCATTCAAGCATTTGATTCATGAATTGTATTTGTAATCAACAACTAAGAAGATCAATAAAGTTAAACCTCAAAGTGGACGTAGGCAATTACGCTGAACCACTATAAATTTGGTGTTCTTACTTTCTGCAATTAAATTAGCATTGTCTTCTTTGTTTAATTTACTTTCATCACTTATATCTCTACACAGTCTTTCTCTACGAGGTTAGTGACCAATTTTGGTGCTAACATAAGAGCTTTCTAAGTTTTGGAAGTGAAATGTTTTATGAGTACACTTTAGCGTTGAAATATGTATATCAATATTTTTCAAGTATTGAAAAGAGTTGAAGGGGTTTGTGAATATATCTTTGTAAAGTATTTTGATACAAGTATTTACAAAATTGTTTTAATTAACGAGATGATTAATTAAAGAGTCTTAGTGGTTTGCGTTTTGCTTAATGGTGCTTGGTTAAATCTCTGGTTGAATTGTTTGTTATTTGATCATTAAATAACTGATTATCAAATGGTTTCCACTTTTTAAAATTATCGTTGTCGGTTCGGAGAGATCTGGATCAGATATATTATCTGAAAGGCACTTCGAACTTGCATAAGCATTCAAACTGAAGACATCTTGAAGTTGATGGAATCGAAGATGGAGTTCTTTGAAGTGCAAGGGCCGCTTGCTACAAATTGTGGGGTGATTCTAAAATGAATGTAGTATAAGCAGTACCTGCAGTTTGTTCTTATCCTGAACAACTTGTATGGAGTGCTGGCATTGGGTTGTTTCCTGGATGACAGTGTTAGCATTCCAAGTAGGATTTGCTAAAAGGGTAAAACGAAGCCTCTAGCCTCAACAACCGGGAATGAATAAAATAAGGGATATAAGGCAGGGCTATGTGAATCACACCGCACCCATTAGGATATTGTCATCACCCATCTGGATATATTTATATATATATATATATGTTTATGGGTTTGGGTGTGCAAGAGAGCGCTCGTAAAAAAGTTGCAAAGCAACTGAGGTGATGAAATATTAGGTACTATCTAGTAAGAGGTAGGCCATCCTGTTTTGGCGGGGTCAACGTGAGGCCCTCGTTACATTTTTCTAGAGGTGGACTATGGTAGATGGTACCCTGGTGTCTTGTCATTGTACGGAAATCCATTCTCCAATAAGTGCCCTACAGACTTAGTTGTACAGCTATTATGATGTTGTTTAATCAATGTAACAATTTCAGCTGTGATTCAATATTTATTTTAAATCCTAGACATTATTATAATATCAGAAGATTTCCTACGAAATGGTTTGGTTATCGTAAGGTAAAAATCCATCCATGTTTTTGTGCGGCATGGTCTTACGATATACCTTTATTTTGAAAGGTTTTATAACATTAAAATCCATTTGATGTGTGTTTCTCACACTGGTTTTCCATACTGATCCGGAGGTTATTTTCTTATAATGCTCGGGCCAGGCCAAGCATATTTTTAGATTTATTTTTGGATGCTTGGAGCTTCAGGAGATGAGTTGGATGCCTCAAAGACGTACTCACGTATATTTTATTTTCCACTACATTGGTTAATTGTATTTATTTGCAATTATGAGGACAAGTTGTTATAACTGTCCAGGCTAATGATAGACTAGTATACTCTGATTTGATGTATGTATATTACAGTTTTTCTATATAAAGATCTTTTGTACATTATATAATACTCATCACGATGTGAGATTCTGTTCTGTCTTTCTTTTCTTTTCCCCGAACAATTTGTCTTTCCGACACTTGGACGCTCGGCACATGAATACTGTGGAAGTATTAGTATCAAATTTTGAGGGTTGAAAAGGGTTGTCTGTAATAACCCATAATTTTAACAAATATTTTAAATTAATTATATGATGAAACTTTGATTTTTAAATCATTTTAAATTGAAATATTGGAATTTGACAATGTAATTTTGGGTTTTGTTTATATTTTATTTTCCAAATATAATAAAATAATGATTTTCTGGAAATATTATATTTTGTTCAATTTTTGTCAAACTTTGATTTTCAGTGAAATGTTAAATTTAAATTTTTATTCTAATCTTTTTCTTTGAAACAGTATTTGATTCTGATATTCATCTTGCTTTTCGTTTCGTCAAATTCTGTTTTACTTTTATAATTTGATGAAATTCAGCGTTTTACACGCAATTATTTTCAGCATCTCATTGTTTATTTTCTATTTCATATTTTCTATTTCATTTCTATTCTCTATATTTTTATCTTATTATTTTCCATTCTCTACTTTCTATTTTCTTTTATTTGATTTTGGGCTTGGAAACTCAAGAGACTTAAGTTATTTGTTTTAATCGAAGCCTTTACATTTTCTAGCCATTCAAAAACTCCTCACTTTCTCACTTCCAATTCGTACAAAACCATTTCATTCATTTTCACGTTTTCAATTTCTTTCTACTGAGAAAATATTCAGTAAGCTTTCCTTCTTTCTTCCTCTCTTGTTTTTTTTATCTTCTATTTTGTGTTGCATGCATTGCTCGGCCATCACCATTTCCTAGGCTTTGCTGACCGTCTTCCTCCACCACCACCACCTCATATACGGCCAGCACCACCAGCACCATCTCCCCTACCATGGTAGTGACCCCTTGATCAACTCCTCCACAAAATCATGATGAAACCCTAGTCGAGCCTTCACTTATTCATCTTCTCTTCATGTTTGCCTCGGCCACCATCATCACCTCCTCCTCCAGCCCTTGTTGTGACCTGACTGACCATAGCCGTACCTCTACAGATGACTGCACCAGATTAAACCACCTGAACCAATCCAGACCGAGCCTTTAGCCTAGGCCGAACCCACTTGAACCCATAACCATTCATATGCGATGACTTTGGGCCTTCCACTTGCCTACCTCTTCACTTTCCCACTGCCTAGCCATGCATTACCTAACCTTTGGCCGAGCATGCTTGCTTCAGATCTAATCATGGTCAAGCCATGTGATGATGGTCTAGCCAATTAGCATGGTGGCCGAGTCATTTGCCTAGGTTAAGTCCTTTTTATTTCATTTTTGATTCATATTTGTACATTGTTTTGATTTATTTTCTTGTGTTGAGTTATATACTTATGTATATTTTGAATGTGTTGTTTACAAGACTTAGATATTGGCTCATCATGTTCTCCTCAAATTTGAATCCTGCCTTGTCGTGCTTTTCAGAGTTGTTTGTGTGTTTTGAATTTGATCTCCAGCTTTAGAAGGTGAGTTTATCACTCTCGACAAATCGTACTTATATAAATGTGAAACAATGTCACTTAAATTGTAGTAGTGATATGCTATGTTATATGCTCACATCTGACTGTTATTTGACATTATATGATGATATTACCTGCTTATATACTTGTTACATCACCTGACATCATATGAAATGTTTTACTGTTTATTTATTTTCTATTTCTCACAGTGCAAGTTCCCTGTTAGTATAGAATCACTATTGGTTGAAATGATACATACCCAAACGGACTTTAGAATAGGGAAAAGTCGTTACGAGCTGAAATGATAAGCTCGAGTGATTTTTAATTGACTTGGGATTGCGGGTTTGAAATGATAAAACCCGGAATGTAACTAATTACGGATTGAAATGATATATTATCCATATCACTTGACCTAGGTTAGAAAATATTATACAGACCCGTGGTTAAAATTTTAAAATGATTTTTCTAAAAATTTTAAGTATTTTAAATTTTAAAAATATGGATTTTTAACTTAAATTGGATTTTAAATGATTTAAATAGTTATTTTCTATATGTTAAAGTTTTATAAGTGGATAAATGGTTTAAATTGTAATTCAAAATTTGATTTAACTTAATAATTGGAATTTGATTAAAAATTGGATTTTAGAAATTATTAAGTATTTTTAAATGTAAAAATGTGAAATTTTTACTTAAATTGGATTCAAAGGATTTAAACAGCGATTTCCTAAAAGTTAAAATTTTATAAGTTGAATTATTATTTAATTGTAATTTAAAATTTGATTTAACTTAATAACTGAAATCTGAGTTAAAATGGAATTTTTAAGCTTAACTTAGTAATTAAAATATTTATTTATGAAATGGATACCTTTTTAAAGTAAAAGAAAATATCAAGTTATTTATTAAAATAAAAGTTAAACAGCTTATAGTGAATTTTGACTTAATGTAAATGAATTATAATTTAACGGGATATTTATTAATAAAATGTTATTTTATTAAATTTGTAAGTTAAATGATATCCTGATAAATAATTTTGAAAAGTGGAATAAGTTTGATAAGTTAAAAATGATAAAAGTGGAAGATATATTGTTTAAAAATATCATAGTACAACTTATAACATAAATTGTAGCATTCCAGAAATGTTGTGGTTTCAGTGTATTATTTTTCAAATCTACTACTGTCTCTACAACAGCAGCTTATAAGTGCTGTTGTTTCCAATAATGATCTATTTTCAAATTACCACTGTATCTACAGCAGCAGTTTATAAGTGCTACTATTTCTGAATTGTGTTGTTTTTCAATTTTACCACTATACTTGCAGCAGCATTTTCTAAGTGCTGTGAATGTTGAAAATACAATGTTTTGGATTATTACAATTGAATAAACGAGCTTCGAAAAATGTTGAAATTTTGGGAATTGAATATTTGATTTGAAAGTATAATGACTTCATTTTAAATGGTTTAAATGAATTGTTTTGATTTGAAATATAAACCATTTTGAAATTTATAACCACGGGTTATAATAACGGTTGGATGTTATAAAGTGTGGCTAGAGGTGGGAAATCGTTGCAGCTTTGTGCTACGCTAGTCACATTAACACTATTATTTTGTCATAGTTTGCTTTACTTTAGACATTACTATGATAGCGTTCATTACTACATAGTAGATGGTTTAACTGATCCTTAAAGGATGGGCAATCCCAGGCATCCTTTAAGTTACTTGTGCATTTCTATTACAGTTCACTTGAGTTGGTTTACATTGTATAAGTATGTATGTCCGGACTCGAGTGTTTAGTGTTTTTCTTTACGCTCGGGTCAGCCTAAGTATCACAGCTTTGATTCACCTTCTGGAGTTAGAGATTTGCTGGAGCTTATTTATCTATATGTTATCCATCTCCATTTTGGTTATTTCCTATTCAGTTGTGTTTATGTATTAGTGACTTATGTATTCAGACTTCTGTTGTATTTGCTTTTCAGACTATGATATTTTGTATCTGTTTTGAGATTATTTATGTAGTAGCTTCATGAACTACTATGGTATTTTATTTCCGATGCGAGTTATTCTGATATTCTGTGTCTGTGATTCTATGTTTGATTTTATTTGCTCCAAATTTTCTTAACAATCCACTATTTTGAAGTATTGTCGATTTGAATGGTCCAAAATAGTGGGATGTTACAGTGTCGTTACAATCACTCTTGTTTCCTTAGCTAAGTCAATCTGAAACTTGATCTCTCTATGCGGTTGCAATCCACTCACATCCTCAAAGAAATCAGGATACTCTATAACAATCGACATAGATGACAACCCCTATTGTGGAACCTCAAGCGAATATAGAAACTAACCATCATCCAGTCCATTTGTAGGCGGTTAATCACTATGTTCTCCCATTTACTTCTCCAATTGTCACCAACAACTTTTCTTAATCCACTATAGCTGCATATCTCTTTAGCCAGTCCATTCCTAAGATTATCCTGAACCCAATAAAATTCAAAACAAAGCAATCACAAACAAAAGAGCATCCATGACTCGATAAGACTAAACCTCTATAGACCATGCACTTGCTAGTGCAGCCTCCAACGGGGTTTGTTACGATCGAAGACCCACCTATTATCTCAAGTCTCGATCCTAATCTTTCTACTATCTCTGGTCCCTATCCTAATCAGTCTACTAGGTCACTACATATGAATGAATTTGAAGCCGCGGTATCAAACAATACTTGAACAGGAACATCACCAATAGAAAGCATACGTTGAATGACAAATTTATTTCCCTACTCCTTCACCGAAGGAGCATTCGACGAAGTCGGGACCGCATCCAAAGCATAAGCCTTCATAACCTACTTATCCTTCACCGGTTCTGGACAATCCTTCTTCAAATACCCAGTCTTATCATAGTTGTAGCAATTCTTCTTGTCACTCATTTTGCAATCTCTGATCAAATGATCTTTCTCTTTGACCCATAGAAAACAAGTTCCCATTTACCCTTCTAATTACCAACCTTCCCCTGGGATTGCTTCCTCTTTTCATCCCACTTCTTCTTACCTTCACCACCTTTCTACAGCTTTGGCTTCTCTTTCTCAGTAGAAACAACAATTGCAGTCCTAGCAATATGGTATAGATTCTCATGACGAAGCACTTTCTCTACATGCTTCTCAAATGGCTCATCATATGTTCCACTACTTTCTATCTCGAGTAGTCTTCCAATCCAATGGTGAATTTCTCATTCTTTCTCAAGGGAGTATTAATAAATGGCATCACATACTTTGACAAAGCATCAAACTCCACAACATATTCTAAAACCGACATCTCTCCCTACTTTAGCTCGACGAACTTTCTAAACAATGTCGACTTCTTGGCAGTCGGGATGAACTTTTCTTCAAACCTTACCTTAAGCTGGTCCCAAGTGAATTGATCCTCTAGAGTAGCAATTGTTACAGTATTCCACCAATTTATAGCTCGCCCCTGAAGTTGCCTAAATGCCAACTTCCTCTTTTAAGCGTCATACATTTCCATATCACCGAAGATGCGCTCGAAAGTATCAATCCAATCTTGCACTTCTATAGACGATTCCGTTCCATGGAATGGCTTCTCTCCAAGTGTAGAGTAATCCTTTTTTAACTTAGCAAAATCAGCCATAGGCACTTGCACTAGAGCACTTCCACCAACTGCCATACCAGGAGCATTCTTCATCATCGTTGCTATCATAGCATTGAACATAGCTTGGAAATCAGGTGTGGCAACTCCTACTCATGTTCCCTCTTCTACTCCTGAAGCAAATCTCATAACATTCCTTGTATGCCATCTCATTCTTATCTGTAACAAGAATGATCAGTCTCTCATAAAGAACACTATCTCTATAGTGCTCATATGCATGCTACTTATACTATATAATATATTATTATATAGCTTTGGAAACCAAACTTATAACAAGTACACACTCTCTAGTATATATACACACACTCAAGATTCAGTCTAAGGCGATAACTCCTCCCTTATCTCTACAGGATTGTGGTATCAACCCAGGTTAGTTACGTAACCAAAGCTTTGATATCAAATGTGATGACCGCTCTATAGCACCAACACAAATAATAACTAAATAGTGCGCTGCAGTCGTGCCCAGCTGATATAGGATGGTCATCTAGATGAATAATAATGAACACAACATATAACCTGTCATATCTCACATCGCATAGATAAAATATAATATCATAGAAATAACAAATGAGACAGTAATAACTATGTGGACAAATCATCAGAGTACAGATCCATAGAGTTATACATCAAATATTGTAGATTTTATACAATGGAAACAAACTCAATAACCGTCTCAAATAAAAATATATGTATTCACTGCTAAGGCTCCCCAGTGCAACATAGCGGAATAAGCGTATAACCATATAAGTATATAATACGATATAGATCCATCCAACTCGTACTCCATATTGCTACTGCATCACCTAGATCTATTATCTAGTCTACTCATTTAAAAGTACAGAAGATAATAAAGGCAAAGCATAAAAACTTGGGTCAGACAACAGTCTTGTGTGAGCGGTAAATAAATCTCAAAATATTATATAGGAAAATGCGGTAAGGAACAAGAGTACATGAACCATACCCGACTTCCCTGTAACTAAAGAGTTAGCACATAACACTATGATATGCTACTCTACGATATCTTAAAGGTACTATACATGATACAACAGCGGATGTCCAAATATTCCCATCTCTAGTACATACTCCCAATGATATCACCGAGTGATAGCCCACTAAAAAAGCAATCAAATAAATCATAACATCCATCACGCAATACCCACTATCACTCACCCTTGTGCCTTGAATATATGATAACTCGTATGGGCTCCTTATTGCCAGGGACTAATGGACACAAACCAACTAGTCCCAAACCCACTAGTCCGCTAGTCCAAGGTATATAGGTCGATCAATTGACCCATGGGCATCTCCACTTACAATACCCCTGCTTCGAGTACACAATAAAACACTCCAAGTATCAACGATTCCTTAGCACATACATATTTGAACCCACCTTTGCTCCATTCGGATCCAAGCACTTTATTTGCTCAATCCAGTTTCCATTATTCATGAGGAACCCTTCCACATTCCCCAACACTTTGGCTCCCTCCATCGTCAAGCCGCCATCTTTGGAACCTACTCCTAACATGAGCCAATATTCAAAGATTCTAGCATTTATCATGCTGTTGCATCGCCATTCATCTCTGATGCAAACTTACTACCACCTCCAGCATAATCTAAAGAATCTCTACACCAGTCCACAAAAGTTCCATCTTCCTTCCTCGTACCATGATAACTCGGTACCGAGTTATATGCATAACTCGGTGCCAATTTATATATTTAGCCATCCAATGGCGAAAGTCTTTTCCACGCCTCTAATACTCTTCTTAAGGTGCTCTAGACCATTACCCATCCATCCTTGATAAGTCAGTATCCAATCCAAAGCTCCTTCTTTAAGTTCTACTGATATAACATCAACACCTAACCAAATCTCTAATTCAAAACCATGAATCACCTCCACTAGCCAAGCTCCAGTTGCCCATGCCAATGACCGACCCATTGTTATAAACACCATAACTCGGTGTCGAGTCATCAAAGATAACTCGATTACGAGTCTTGCCTTCAACTCCAAATGAGGTGCGACTTATCATGTAGGCTACTGGTTTGCCCCAAAGCCTCCTATTCAAGTTGTGTCCAATTTTGACTAATTTTGCCTCTAATTTGCTCGATTCACCAACATATCTTCCTAAACATCCAAAACACAAACAAACAACATCAAAGCACAACATACAAGCATGACAAATCACTCATATACATCCATTCATTCATGCAGTACAATCAATACATGGAATCATAGTAATCAAACAAATTCAAATCCAATTCCAAGTAAACAATGAACATATGAGTATAAATAAGATGAATTACAAGGTAATTACTGGAAATCATGTTATATATCATCAATTTAGGACATAACATACGCCAACATGTTATTTAAAGTTAGAAAATGATTTTTAGATTAAAAACCATGTTAAAATCTATAATTCTACCATGTAAACATGCATAGGATAGTGAGAAGACATAAAACACTCACCATTTACCAAATTCAACCAAATCAAGCATAGATCCAATATGGGCGACAACCAAAAGTAATGAAAATTGGCCAAATCGATGATCTCTATCTTCTAATCGATGATTTATTCAGCAATCTCTAATTCGGTTTATTTTAGAGAGTAATTTAAGTGATTTTGGATGAATCTAGGGTTAATGGGGGTTTAGACCTGATTGGGGAGAGAGGAGAAAGTTTTAATTTGACTCTCTAGGCCTCTATTTATAGTGTATCTCTAATTAGACTAATAGGTTTACTAATGCATTTAATTAATTACACGCTAATTCTGGCTAGTAGTTGTTAAAACATAAAATAAACATAACTTCCTAACCCTAAGTCCGTTTTTGTATTATGACTACTCTATGGATTATGAAACCATCATCCTGAAGCAATGGAACTAGTTCGAGATCCTAATTCGACACCTATCAAAAGTTATAGCCCGAACAAGGTTTTCGGTGTTAAAATGGTCACATAGAAATTTGGGAAAAATCATAGGTGTGTAAAATGTCCCTGAGAGTCATATGCCAAAATTATAAAATCATAAAACCTTACACAAATAAAATAAAAATATTTTACAATACTTCGATATGTAAAATACATGTCATTATAGATTTGCTAAAAGGTAAAACGTAGCCTTATACCTCACAACCGAAAATGACTAAAATAGAGGCAGTGCGGTAGGGTTTTGTGGTTTGCTACCATTAGGGTATGATCATCACTTGTGTCTTGATCGATATTTATAGATTATGTATGCTGGGCCTACAGAATGGTTTATCAAGTTGGGTGCCGGGATGATGATCAAATTGGTACTATCCAGGAAAGGGTAGGCCGGTTCTATGTTGGAGAGGTGCAATGTTTGCAGCCTTGGTGCATTTTATCCAGAGCTGTACGAAATATAGTCACATACCTTGTCATTGTTGGAATCCATTTTCCAATACATGCCCTACGGACTTAGCTATATACCAATTATGCAGGAATGTGAGATGCAAGCATTTCAGCTATGTTATATATCTATTTTAAACCCTTAGACTTTATTTTAATATCAAAAGATTTTCTAATATAAATGGTTTGATTATTGTAAGGTAAAAACCCATCCATGTTTATGTATTGCGCGATCTTACAAGATACCTTTATTTTTGAGAAGTTTTATAACATTAAAAATCCATATGATTTGAGTTTCTCATGTTGGATTACCAAACTGATTTGGATGTTATTTTTTTATAATACTTGGGTCAGACCTAAGTATATTCCCGGATTTAGTTATGGATGCTTTGAAGCTTCAGGAGACGAGCTGGATGCCTCCAAGATGTATTCATGTGTCTTTTATTTCCACCGTACTTCTTGTTTCGTATTTACCAGCATTTTTTAGGACACGGTATTATCACTATCCAGGCTGATGATATGTTAGTTTACTCTGATTGATGTATGCATATTATAGTTTTCTTTTGTAAAAATCATGCGTATATTATATATTACTCGTCCCGGTATGAGATTCTGTTTTGTCTTTACTTTTCTTTCACCCCAACAATCTGTCTTTCCAGTACTGGATGCTCGGCACGTGAATACCGTGAGTGTATTAGTGTCAACTTTTGAGGGTCAAAAAGGCTGCTCATTACCATTGGTATCGGAGCCGAAGGCTAAGTGAGAACCTAGGATTTGGTGGGGTAAACTCCTTAGAGATAGGGTTAGTAATGCCCTGGAATGAGGAGAGGTAGGGTAAGTGACACTGTAAATGAGTTTAGTATATTATATATAAGAGTACGTATTTGTTAGCGCTATAAAATTGGTTTATATAATGTTGATTGGTATTTTGAGTGCTTTATGAATTTGGGTCGGGACATGGGACGTCACGGTGTCGATAGGGGTTTCTAAACACTTGGACAAGGCAAACATACATAGAATTGTTGTTGAAAATTGTTAAATAAAATAATTTTAACTAGGGTTATATTTTATATATAAAAGAATAATTTACAAAATTGGTATAGTTATTTATGATGTGTTTGTTTGTTAGGAAATTATAATATTTAATTATTATCATTTATTATTGATTAGTCATGCTCGTTTAGTTTAGGAGCATTGACTATTATTTGCTGATTGATCATTTATGCTCGGCCAGTTTATGAGTTATTTAAGCAAGATTTTTAAATTTTAAAAGGGAAAGTCCTTTGTTTTCAAAAGTCAAATTTTGTTAAAAGCAACCATCATTAAAGGAATTATTTTATATAAAGATGATTTTATAAATTAGTTTTATAAAATTTGTTTTGTAAATAAGGATGATTTTTGAGGATTTAAATCCATGTGTCTATGAAAACGATTTCAATTGATTTTTGAGAAAGGTAATAAAAGTACTTGTTGAAAGTATTTAGCATAAATATTCAAAGATAATTTTAAGTAAAGAACATTTTCTTAGGTTAGTTTGGGGAATAAGTCTCGTGTGGTAATCTAAATAATCTTCTAAGTGATGATTGGATGTTTGTTTAGGCAAACGTTGTAGTGCACTTAGTAAATTATTCCCTTTTTCATTGTACAATTGATTTGACTCCATACGAACCCAAAGCAAGTTGGTGATAGATATTTTGTTAAAACTATTTACAAGGTGTTAACACCTCTTTTATTCATGACTTGGCGATCTGTTCGACTCAACGACCTAAGGGAATAAGCGACTTAACTATCCAAGATATAAACGACTTAATGACCTATATAGCATGGCACAACTTAACGACCTAAAGCACAGAGCGGCTCAATATGGAACGACTCAACGACTTAAGGAAGCTCCAGCGACCTAGCAACCTAAAGACTCCTACGACCTAACGAGTTAAGGAAGGAGCGATCTAACGACCTAGCAAGCTTAATGAAGGCAACGACCTAACGAGTTAAGGAAGGAGTGATCTAACGACCTAGCAAGCTTCAGAGTTAAGCCGCATGCGCACTGCCACTTCCATTAGGTCGCTTACGACCTTAGCAAGCCGAGATAACTCCTGTGCTACACATGCTAAGTCGCTCACAGCATATATCTCGTCCAGGATGGCTCCATTAAGTCGCTAACGACTTATGCTACCTTGGAATCACTCTTAGGTCGCAACTCCCTAGGTCGCTCATGACCTATGACATGGCCGACCTAAACCCAACTTCTCCTATAAATACCCCGCCTACTCCACATTGAAAAGGGATGGATTTTTTGGGAACGCCAAGACTTTGTTGTTTTCACGACTTCTAGACTTGCAACAACACTTCAAATGCAAAGGACACTTCAAAGAACCTTCGGAAAAGATCAAGTTCATTCAACATGAATTCAAAGAGCTTTTCTGCATCAAAGTTCTAACTACCGGTGTTAATTGTGTTGTAACTGAAAAATTATTGTAAAGTTTGTAATCAAATCAGTAATATAAGAGATTAAGTGGACGTAGGCTTGACTTTGAGCCGAACCACTATAAAAATTGTTTCCTTTCTACTATTTTCTGCTATTTTCAGCTTACTTTTAGTTCCCGTACCAACGGGTGGTGCTTTCGCTATATCACAACTCACACTGGGGTGTTAGCGTACATTTTTAGCGTTAACATTTTTGGTGCTTTCACTAAGAAACTGAACTCAGGGGTGCTTTCATCATTGCGTCACAAACATTTGTGGAAAGACTCTCCTTAAAAACCAGAAGTCTATCCGAAATTATGGCTCCTGGAAGGAAAAGTAAATCTACTAGATCTGGAAATGCTTATGACAACACCGCCACTTCTCCCGCGTCAAATCAAGCGGCTCCTAGTGTTGGAGTGACAAGTGCGGAATTGGATGCTGTAGTGTCTGGCTTGTATCAACAAATGGAAGCCCAGAACACTTTGACGTTGGACAAGTTGAATGCTTTGCTTGGAGTTAACCAGCAACCAGAAAATAATGAAGAAACCTTTGCTGAGGATGTTCATGATTCCCAAGGGAAAAGTATTCCTCAGAGGGCAGCTAGCACCGCCGAAGGGGCACCTCTCCAAGCTGGAGGTTCAAGGCCATAGCCAACTCTTCGTGAACGTTTGTCCAGGCAAACTTCCGAAAAAGTAGCTGACGTCTGTCCCGCGAGGCCTCTAAACGATGAGGAGTACCTCTCGGGAATGATTCGACAAATTATGAAAGAGAGCATGCGAAGGGAAGAAAATGAAAGTGATTGGGGGTTCGCTCCAAGCAAAACTCCTTTTACTCAAAGAATTCTAAAGGCTGAATTTTTGAAGAAGTTTGTTCCCCCGACTATTCCAGCTTATCGGGGGACAAGCAATCCTAACCAGTTCTTATACAAGTATAACTGGCATATGACAGGTGCCAGAGCAACAGACGAGATCAAGTGCAGATACTTTCCTGTGTACTTGGAGGGAGTGGCCTTGCTTTGGTTCACGAAGCTGCCAGTTCGATCCGTGGATCAGTTCTCCGACCTAACTCAGAAATTCAAAGATCAGTTCAGGTTATATGCTTCGAAGGCCAAGGACATAATGTCACTATCCAGTCTCGAATTCTAACTTACTTGATGCGAGCTATTGACAAATCAAGTGAATTCGGAAAATGGCTAAAGATGAAAGAGCCAAATTCACTTGAGAAGTTCAACAAGAAGGCCGATGAATTCATGCGCTTAGAAAGACTTCCTATGCCAGCAAAAGTAGACGTGGCTAAAGTTAAGAATAACAATGTTGCTTCTAAAAAGGAATCTGGTGGCCAGAAGAGGGAGAATGACGGTGGGAAAGAGGGGAAAGATGTGAAGAAAACTCGCTACTTAAAACCTTCATATTTTACTCCCTTAACTGATACTCCAGAAAATATCTTTTTCGCAACCAAGGATGATGTCGAATACCCCAAACCACCTGAAATGAAGCATGGGAAAAATGTTGTGCATAATGGGAGATTCTGTCGGTTCCACAATCAACCTGGCCACGACACTAATGAATGTTGCCATTTAAAGAATTTGATTGAAGAGTTGTTGAGACAGAATAAACTACAACAATATGTGAAGAGAAACAGAAGTGACCCGACCTCATCTACTCAGGGGCAGCAAGTTCCTGCTCATCAATCCAACTCGGGTGAGAGGACTGCAGCACAGGAATCTGAGAGGCCTGTCATTAATGTTATCACAGGGGGTCCTCACACAGCGGGCAGAAGTTGGGGTAAGATGGAGAGATATGCTCACGCTTTGAGATATGCCCCGGCGGAAGAAAATGTTTTTGTCTTGGAAGATGCTGCACCTTTAAAACAGCAAAGAACTTTTAACGATGACATCATATTCCGGGCTAGAGACTCTGTTGGTGTTGAGGCTCCCACCATGGATCCCTTAGTGATATCTACAGGCATCGGATCAACCATTGTAAGAAGGGTGCTTGTTGACTGCGGCGCCTCTTGCAATGTCCTCTTTAGAAAGACATTTGATCAGATGAAAATTCCCATGGCTAATGTCCAAGCTTCCTCACAGAAAATTGTTGGGTTCACTGGAGAACCAAAACAGCCTATTGGGACTATTGACTTATTTATAGAGCTTGAAGAAGGGGAAAAGAAGGTGGTCCGAAAATAAACTTTTGTGATTGTTGATGAGTTCTCCGCTTACAATGCCTTCTTGGGTCGACCGACTCTCGCTGCATTCAAGGCCATTCTCGCCCCCATGGTGCCTAACTATGAAGTTCCCCACTGATAATGGCGTCGGTGTTGTGAAAGGGGATCAAAATGCCGGGCGAGAATGCTATTTCATAGAGTTACGAGAAAGAAAGAAAATAGAAATGGGTAAAGGTGCGGCAGCTCCGCTCCGCATCAAAGAACCCACCTTGTAGCAATTACGGGGTTGACCCTGCACTGGTGAGCATAGTGATGCACGAAAAGAGATTGATCCCAGAAAAACCAGTGCAGGGGAGAGTAGAGTGGTGCCGGTGGAAGTGACGGTGCCAATACCTGTGACCTGAATGATCCAAACAAGGTGCTGAATGTGGGTTCACAACTCGTTGTGATGGTTCGGAATATGCTGATATCATTCTTGAAAGCAAACCTGGATGTATTCGCTTGGAGTCATGCTGACATGTGTGGAATATATCCAGAAATTGCAGTGCATGCTTTGAATATTGATCTAAAATTCACACCCGTAAAGCACAAAAGAAGAACCCAGGGTCCTGAAAGGTCGACAGCATTAAAAGAAGAAGTAGATCGGCTCATGGAAAATGGCTTTATCAGAGAATTCACTTATCCAAATTGGGTTTCTAATCCAGTGTTGGTTAAAAAAGCGAATGGGAAGTGGAGAGTATGCATCGAATTTTCAGACTTGAACAAAGCATGCCCCAAAGACTGTTTCCCGTTGCCGAGAATTGATCAGTTGTTAGATGGAACAGTCGGGCATGAATTGCTGTCTTTTATGGAAGCTTACTCCGGATATAATCAAATCATGGTGCATGAGCCAGATCAGGAGGACACGAGCTTCATCACTGATGTTGGTCTTTACTACTATAAAGTCATGCCCTTCGGACAAAAAAACGCGGGGGCAACTTATCAAAGACTTGTTAATGCCATGTTCAAACCCCAGATTGGCAAGAATATGGAAGTATATGTTGATGATATGTTGGTGAAATCGAAGAAGGCAGTAGACCACATTAATCATTTGGCAGAAATGTTCGCGGTCCTCCGAAAGTATGGGATGAAGCTGAATCCTCTGAAATGTTCATTCGGGGTAAAGTCCGGAAAATTCTTGGGTTTCATTGTGAGTGCTAGGGGCATCGAACCTAATCCTGCTCAGATTACTGCTTTAAGAGAGTCAAAGCCCCTAGAACAAAGAAGGAATTGCAAAGCCTCAACGGGAAAGTCGCTGCTTTGAGTCGGTTTATTCCAGGGTCATTGATAAGTGCATTCTCATCTTTGACGCTCTGAAGAAAGGAAAGAAAAACTTTGAATGGACTCCTGAATGTCAGAAAGCTTTTGATGAACTGATTCGTCACATGGAAATGCCTCCAGTACTTTCTCAGCCCAGCAATGGTGAAGATCTTTTCATATACTTAGCGGTTTCATCTCATGCTCTCAGTGCAGCATTGGTACGGGAAGACGCAAAAGTTCAGCACCCGATTTATTACATCAGCAAAATATTCACTGGGGCAGAGATGAATTATTCAAAGCTGCAAAAGCTCGCCTATTGTCTGTTGATTGCATCCAGAAAGTTGAGGCCATATTTCCAGGCTCATCCTATTAAAGTCCTCACTGATCAACCTCTAAAGCAAGTCCTATTTCGCCCTGAAACTTCAGGTCTTCTTCTGAAGTGGAATATTGAACTCAGCCAATACGATATCACCTACCATCCCCGAAGAGCAATCAATGGACAAGCTATAGCAGATTTCATTGCAGAATACACAGATAAAGGTGGCAGTGAGGAAGAGGTAACTAATGACATCCCGATCCGATGGAAATTATATGTTGATGGTGCAAGAAATGACTATTGTTCCAGAGCTGGGGTTGTGCTTGAAATCCCCGAAGGGCGGTCATTGTGCTATGCATTGAGGTTAGAATTTCCTTCGACAAATAATGAAGCAGAATATGAAGCTCTTGTTGCCGGCTTGAAGATTGCTAAAGAACTGAACATCAAAGTATTGCAGATCTTCAGTGATTCCCAGCTTATTGTATGCCAAGTCAAGAAAGAGTTTCAAACTAAAGGGGGAAATCTGCCTGCTTACTTGTCAAAGGCCTGGGAGCTTCTCGATGATTTTGATCATTATACAATAAGCCATATACCCCGGGAAGAGAACATGAAGGCAGATTCTCTCGCAAAATGTTCAAGCTCTAGCGAAGCTCAATTATTAGGATTGATCCCTGTGGAAGTCTTGTCAGCTCCAAGTACTGATGAGATGGATATTGACTAGATTATGGCTGTATCTCAAGAGCAGGAGTCGTGGATGACCCCGATCAAGGAATATGTAATTCAAGACGGCCATTTGTACAGACGAGGATTCTCGATGCCATTACTCCGATGTGTAACCAAGGAAGAGGCTAAGACAATTTTAGCTGAAGTGCACGGAGGAGAGTGTGGGGATCATTCAGGTGGCCAAACTCTTGCAAAGAAAATTCTCCGCTATGGGTATTTTTGGCCAGATATTAATCGAGATGCTGCTAGCTACTCCCGAAAGTGTGACAGATGCCAGAGATTTGCAAAAATCCCAAGAGCACCTTCCACCGAACTAACACAGATGGTCAGTCCATGGCGATTCGCCATTTGGGGGATAGATCTCATTGGGACTTTGCCGATTGCCAAGTCCAGAATCAAATATGCTATTGTTGCTGTTGATTATTTCACTAAATGGGCTGAAGCTGAACCATTGGCTACCTCTAAAAAGATGATAAACTTTGTGACTAAAAATATCATTTGCAGGTATGGTGTGCCTCAAAAGATAATCACAGACAATGGTACCCAATTCGAAAGCGAAGAATTCCAGGACTTTTGCAGGCGATTCAAGATCCAAAAAAGCTTCTCAGTAGTGGCTCATTCGCAGGCAAACAGGCAAGTGGAAGCAGTGAACAAAATTATCAAATCAACCATCAAAAAACAGTGGGAAAAAGCAAAAGGTGGTTGGGTCGATAAGCTGCCACTAGCACTTTGGGCATATAGAACTACCCACAAAACTGCGACTGGGCACACTCCATTCTCATTAGCATATGGATCAGAAGCAATGATTCCAGTGCAAATAGAGGTCCCCTCACATAGGAGAATTCATTTCAACCAAGCTGAAAATGAAAAGCTGCAACTTGAAGCACTTGACTTGCTTGATGAAAGAAGGAAAGAGGCTGAGCTCAGAGTTGCAGCTCATCAGCAAAGGATAGCCAGGCACTTCAATTCTAAAGTTCGTCAACGCAGCTTTGAAATTGGGGATCTAGTCTTGAAAAGGGTCATGACAGCAACAGGAGTGTTTGGGCCAAACTGGGAAGGGCCATATGTCATAGGCAAAAAACTTCTTGGTGGCACTTTCAAGCTCACAACTGTCGAAGGAGATCCAATTCTGAGAGCCTGGAATAGCAATCACTTGCGTCCATATTTTACTTAGAAGCTATGCTTAAATTTGTAAAATGATTATGGATGTATCATTCTTGTTTTGTAAGCCATTGTAAAATTAGTGTGAATCAATAATAAGAACTATAAAGTGGATGTAGGCCCAATTCTTGGCCGAACCACTATAAATCTTGTGTTCTCTACTACTATAAAATGCCTGTCTCATTTCGATGTGCAAATATCTTAAATATGTTGCTAAAATGTCGATTTAATATTGCAGGCTATCAAAGCAAAACTTACCTATTCAACACATCACAAGGCCAAGCGATTCCTACAAATAACTCAACAAATAAATGTCAAGCCGCAAAAATTCCAGATTCAATTCCTACATAAGAAGTGCTTCTCACAAACAGTTGGTGATTCCACCGAAGGGACACCTTCCTAACGTAGAGGATCCAGGCCCTAGCTAACTGATTGGATCGTTTGTGCAAACAGACATCCGGTTAAGTAGCTTGCGCCTGCCCCGTGGATTCACTTAACAATGAAGTACACTTCTCTGGAAGAATCAAACAACCTGCAAAAGAAAGGAACATGTACTTAGAGGTGATAACAAGGAATCGCTAAGGGACGGATGGTGAAAAGACATGGGCAAGCAGACAAAAACAGCCAAAAATGGAATCTTGTTTCTCAAACAAAAAGGTTGGTGGAACCACCGAAGGGGCACCTTCCCAAAATGAAGGTTCCAGGCCCTTGCTAGTTAATTATGATCGTTTGTGCAAACAAACATCCGGTTAGGTAGTTTGCGTCTGCTCCGTGGATCCACTTAACTGTGAGATGCAACCTTCCTGGCAAAGGAAACAAAAAAGCCCTCTTCGGAGGCACACTTCTACTCTCAAGGGAAGATCAATTTCTCCATAATAAGAACATTCTTCCCCAAAAAAGTTGAAGTGCCAAATAAAGCCCTCCAACGAGGCACGCCGAAAAATGAAATCTTATTTCTCAAACAAAAAGTTTGGTGGAACCACCGAAGGGGCACCTTCCCAAAGTGAAGGTTCCAGGCCCTTGCTAGTTAATTGTGATCGTTTGTGCAAACAAACATCCAGTTAGGTAGTTTGCGTCTACTCCATGGATCCACTTAACTGTGAGATGCAACCTTCCTGGCAAACGAAACAAAAAAACCCTCTTCGGAGGCACACTTCTACTCTCAAGGGAAGATCAATTTCTCCATAATGAGAACATTCTTCCCCAAAAAAGTTAAAGTGCCAAATAAAGCCCTCCAACGAGGCACGCCGAAAAATGAAATGTTTTTTCAAAAAAAAGGTTGGTGGAACCACCGAAGGGGCACCTTCCAAAAACAAAGGCACCAGGCCCTTGCTACCAAATTGTGATCGTCCGTACAAACGAACATCCAATTGGGTAGCTTGCGTCCGCCCCGTGGATCCATTTAACTATGAGAAGTAACTTTCAGGCAAACGAAAAGCCCTCTTCGGAGGCACACTTCTACTCTCAAGGGAAAATCAATTTCTCCATAATGAGAACATTCTTTCCCAAAAAAAAAGGTTGAAGTGCCAAATAAAGCCCTCTAACGAGCCACGTCCAAAAATGAAATGTTATCTCTTGAAAAAGTCGTTGATGGAACCACCGAAGGGGCAACTTCTCAAAAAGAGGGTTCTAGGCCGCAGCTAACTGATCGCGATCGTTTGTGCAAACAAATATCCGATAAAACAGCTGACGCCTGTCCCATGGGCCCACTTAGCGATGAGATATAACTTTCTGGCAAACAAATCAAAGCGTTCTTCGGAGGCCCGCTTCACCGAGTAGGGGAATCCACTTCTCAAAAATAAAAGTGACCATCTCCGAAAGTTGAAGTTTAAAAACTAAAAAAAAAAGAAAACTTCTCTGATACAAGGTACACTCTACTAGAGTAGAATAATATCTCCTCAAAATGGAAGAATTATTCTCTAGAGTAAGAGTACAAGTCTTTTCAAAATGGAGAAGATTGCAATAAGCCGTGGTATGGGGGCAATATAGCTACATTAATAAAAGCAACGCTCAAGCAGCATACCACGAGCTCACTGCGGTATCATACAAAGAAAATAAAAGAAACTTGTGCGAAAATAAGGAATAAATGCATTCACAAATACAGACAAAAGATTGTACAAGTAAAAATAGTCATTCTATTCCATACTATAAAAGATTTATATACATGTGCAGGTTTCAAAAGGCAGGGGCCGGTACCCGCACAATCTCCGGTCGATACAACTCTTTAGATACAAGCAAAAAGCAAAAAAGCAGAACAAGAAGGATAAAACCAGACTCATTACTTCTTCTTCTTCCCGCCGCCTTTGGAGCCCTCGCTTGGTCTAATGGTTAACTTCTTGAGTCGGCCTGAACGAGTCGAGGAAGAAGGAGAAAGAGGTTCAATTGGGTCCTTTTCTGCTTTCTCATCGCTAGTAGGGTCCCCTTCTGCTTTCTCATCACTAGCAGAAGTGCCCTTCTTTTTCTTCGAAATTCCACGCTTTCCCCTCTTCTTTGAAGAAGATTCGCTGCTCGGAGTGATAAGATCAATCAGCTTTGTATCATCGGTAGTAAATTTCTCCGGGGTCCTCTCGCCCTCCTCAAGTTCTTCAGCTTTCTGCTCTTGTGAAGCGGCCGGGTCATCTAAGCCTTGAAGAGCTCCTATTTGTTCTTCTTGCGACCCTGGTTGAGAAGCAGAAGAAGGAGTAACTTGAAGAGGTGGAGGGGCAACAGCTGGAGGAGGCGAAGCCTGTACAACACTTGTTGTTTTCACTACAGAAGAAGAAAAGTTAAACATTAGTATTCTTCGCAAAGAGAGGAGATAGTGGCACATCGAGGCTTAAGTAATAAGCAAGAAGTTCATCGAGCTCATGTGAAGCAAACGAGTAGTCCACTTGAGCTGGATCAGTGTTGAAGTTACCTGGAGAGATTGGCTTCATCACGTCAATTTCAAAATCTTGGGCTTCGGTGTCTTCTTGAGCCTCGTCTTCGGCATGAGCAGTTGTAATTTCGGTTTCGGCTTTGGCAGGAGGCGGAGAGTGGGAACTGGAGCCAATAATATCGATGTCGACCGAAGCTGAAGGACGAGTTGGGTCGGCCAAAGGTGCTTTCCCTAGATGCTCTCCTTCCGCCGCTTCGGCTCATTCCTTGGCAAGTTGTTCTTTCCCTCTGGCAAGGGCGGCACGACCCTCATCATGTAAATAATGAGCCTCAAGATCCTCCTCAGCGTAGCCAGCGTCTCTAAGCATTTCAACTACTGCCTCCCACACTTCAGCCAGAGTAACCTCATACTTTGGGCCCAAAAATGAAAGACTGCCACATCCTAAGATGCTGAGAACATAAAACTCGAATAGAGTGGAGCTAACGTTGGCCTTAGTCGCCTCATGTGAGTGTTCAGCTGCTGCTTTTCCAGTGATGGCCTCGTCGCGCTCCTTTTCAGCCTTAGAAAGATAGGCCTTTAACATTGTAATCTCCAAATCTTGGGAGTTAGTCTTTTACCGCAGCTGAGTAACATCATTGTGGTACATTTTCATGATTTTCCGCTCTGCCTCAAGTTTAGCCTCAGCATCTCGTTGAGTAGCGTGGGCGTCTCTTACTTGCTTTTGAAGAACCTCTTCCTTTTGAGTATAAGAAGTGGAAGAGGTGGCAAGATCATCTTTAAGCTTCTTGACTTCAGCTTCAAGTTCCTCGTTATAGGCGGTGATGCTCTTTATCTCCGTATCATGCTGATCAAGAACTTTTTGCCACTCAGACTTATCGCTTTCCATGGTCAGCATAGCCTCGAGATTTAAACGATTTATTCTTTGAAGCTCGTCAACTAGTTTTTGCCAGCCGGACATTCTTTCAATATCAAGCTTGATAGCGTCGAGATTTCTTAACATGGCATGTTTATCAATTGGAACAAAGTCCAGATCGAAACGTACTCCATCCAAACACCAATGCGGAAATCGGCTTTGGAGTGCAGACGGAGGTTTTTCAACTTGATAAGGAGGCTTATTAATGATTGATTGAATTTCAGCTCTTTTAAGGGCAGGAGAGCTAGAGGGGATGTCTAGAGAGATAGAAGCAGCAGGCACTTTAGAAATTTCAGATCTAGACTTTTCGCTGTGCTTGGCTCGCTTGCTTGAATCTTCAGTTACATGACTCTTCCCCTTATCGTCATGAGACTTTCTCTTGTGGGAGTCATCATCCCTCTGGTAAGAGTCATGTCGATCATCTCTTCTTCCATAACGCTCCTCATAAGCCTGCCTTTCGCGAGCTTTCCTAGCCGCTCTTTCCTCATCAGTCTCCCTAGGGGCAGGAAGATAGCGCCTGGGGTCATAAGAATCACGCCTCGCATAGCGTTGAAAGTCATCGTAATATGAGCCGTTGCGTCCCATGGGAGAACCTGAAAGTGAAGAAGAGACAAAATTTAGAAATCTTCGAAATAAAGAAGATAAGTGCGCATGATTGCCAAAAATCCTAAGTGTGTGTGTGGCGTGCGAACTACGCGCGTCAAGCTACAAACCACTCTTTGGCTTAGGAGTGATGTCGGCTTTTGCAGCTGGAGTCAACTCTTGGGTTGAAGGAATTGATCGCAGGACGGATGTCACTTCGATTGCCGGAGAAACAAGCTTAGAAGCGGTGGTGTCATCTTTAAAGAGCTCATGGGAAGTCACCATAAGATCGCTCAGTCCTCCAAAGATATCATCACCATCATGTCCAATGGAATGGGTCGTATCAGTAGTGCCCTCTTCAGCACGTTTTACACTCTTCGTAACGGAACTTTCTTTCTCAGCTCCCTCATCAGCTTCTCTAGTAGCCTTCCCAGAATGTTGAGGAAATTCCTCTTCTTCAATAACTGGAGGAAGTTTAGATTTGCCAGATAACCCCACACCGTCAGCAGAACTGGAGCATTTCACTAATGAAGTCTCTACAATAGGTTCCTTCGGTGCGAATTCTTCTGCGGAAGCTGGGGCATCTGACGCTTCTGCTTGAGAACTGGGGGCATCACGGGACTGAATGGATCGAGAAGAGTGCAAGAGTCCGAATTGGTGCAAAAATTCGTTCTTCTGTAGAAACTTAATACTTCTCTCATTGATAGCTACGGCACTCAATCTTTCGAAAGTCGATTTGTGACTAGAATCTTTAGAGGGAGGAGGAAGTGCTGCAAAAGTAAAGAATGAAGTTAGCACTTGACGACTCGAATTTTGAAAGGCTCAGAAATGAAGTAAACGGAGATAGGTAGTCTTACTTCCTACTCTCCAGATATCGTAGAATCCCGAGGGGCAACGGACAAAGAAGAACTGGTTTAAAAACCCGTGAGCGCTCTCGGGCAGATCCGTAATCAGCTTGCGGTTTCTTGCGCTCCTTACAAGAGTAATGGAAGGGTGATCTTTGTTCCTCCCGAATGAACATAAATAGCAGATCTCCTCGAGGCTTGGGAGGCAGTTGAGCGTCCTCCTAAATAGTACGCATAACCCCATCAAAATGGCATAGCCATTAGGGTGCAACTGGAATGGAGAAATTGTTAGTCGAAGGAGGAGTGTTCTAAGAAAATCATTGAAGGGGGGAATAGCTCCATTCAGACACATTTGACGATTGACTGCGATGAAGCCAGGTGGCGGCCTATCGGCAGTGTCATTTACCCCAGGAAGTAGAGCATCCGCTTCAGCAATGCCGAATTGAATACATAGCTAGCTGAAAGCCCGTTGGTTCAATGTAGTTGAAATTCTTTCTGGAGGATTCTCCAAAGGGTCAGCAATTGGGAAAACCTCATCGGCCTACTCTACTATCTCTTCTCGCACTTGTTGAGAAGCCATTCTACACAAGGAACTGGATATTCAAATATGAAGGTGCACGTTTCCTAAAAGTGTGTGAAGTGTTGTGCAAAGCTACTGAAATAACAAGTAAATAAAGTAAAGTAAAACTTGAAATAATACTGGTTGGCGCACGTCAATTCAGGAAGACTCAAGGCTTGTTATTGGATCAAAATTAAGTGTAGTATCAATGCAGATAATATTCAGCAATAAGCAGTTATAACTGTATGAATTTTGCATTGATGCTTCATTTAAGTCAGTTGATTCACAACATTTCATTTTCAGTTAGATTCATATTATTTTACTTAAGTAAAATATTATCTCTTTGACCTAATCCATCACTCGATGTGGGCAGTCGATGATGAGTATATTCGTCCTAGTTTTCTGCAAATGTTGCATTGAACAGGTTGTTATCTTAAAAGTTAATACAATCTGTGAAAGAGTGCAACAAGTTCAAGCAGTTCATTCTGGCAGTTCGAGTTGGAAATTCAATCAAGTTCTGTCAAATTCTACAAGCATTCAAGTCCTGTTCATTCCTTAAGTCGTAGGAACGACTTAAGTTAGCTCGGGACTCTTTAGGTCGTCCAGATCATGTCCAAACGACTTAACATAGGTCGGACTTCCCTAAGTCGCTCTGCTCGAGTTATGGAGTTCATCAGCCATGTTCCTACGAGTTAAAGCTATGCTGCGGGTAAAATTAGGTCATGCTGATTCTTTAAATCGTTTTGCTTTAAGTCATGTGTTATTTTGGCAAGTTAAGTCGCAAGTCATATAAGTCGTAGCCATTTATGTCATTCAGAGTTTGGATGTTAAGTCGTTAAGTCGTTCACTAAGTTAAGCCGTGCGATTCATGTCCAAACTGCTAAGCCCTAGGTCGTTCGAAGCTCCTAAGTCGGGCACTTCCTAATTCTCCTTAACCCGTTAACTCCTCTCAATTCAACAACTCGCCTAACTCGCTAACCCGTTAACTCGTAACCCGATAACCCGTTAGCATCTCCACAATGAAATCCATCATCTCTCCACACCACCAAATCATCCAAGACCGATTCAAATCGCCTCAGATCCATCAAAGATCTGATGCACTACTGTGTTCTCATGAATTACAACAACAACATGTCCAATGATGATCAAAGATCGATCGTAACATGACTCATGGTGAAATGCGACACATGAAATCGGATTAGGATCGGAAAATGGGGAATTCATGATTCGGTGATGGTCGTAGTTGGGTAATGATCGGACTCACTTACGTAATGTGATGGTGAAGATGATCAACGACTGGTTAGTTTGAATTCGTCTTCGAGAGCTCGGAGATTCTTCAATGGCGGTTTAGAGTGTTATAACAAGTAAAGAGAAGAAGGAGAGACCAATGCGACTTATATACAGGGGCAATGGAACTCGAATTGGCGCAAACGACCTTGCTCTCCCATAAGACGCTCACGACTTAGCGACTCAGGATGGCGTGAGTTAAGAGGTATCGAAGCACACTACCTAGCCCCTAGGCATATACTTCGAGGGGCAAGTGTTAACACCTCTTTTATTCATGACTTAGTGATCTGTTCGACTCAACGACCTAAGGGAATAAGTGACTTAACTATCCAAGATATAAACGACTTAATGACCTATAGCATGGCACGACCTAATGACCTAACGACCTAAAGCACAGAGCGGCTCAATATGGCACGACTCAACGACTTAAGGAAGCTCTAGCGACCTACCGACCTAAAGACTCCTACGACCTAACGAGTTAAGGAAGGAGCGATCTAACGACCTAGCAAGCTTAATGAAGGCAACGACCTAACGAGTTAAGGAAGGAGTGATCTAACGACCTAGCAAGCTTCAGAGTTAAGTCGCATGCGCACTGCCTCTTCCATTAGGTCGCTTGTGACCTTAGCAAGCCGAGATAACTCCTGTGCTACACATGCTAACTCGCTCACAACATATATCTCGTCCAGGATGGCTCCATTAAGTCGCTAACGACTTATGCTACCTCGGAATCACTCTTAGGTCGTAACTCCCTAGGTCGCTCACGACCTATGACATGGCCGACCTAAACCCAACTTCTCCTATAAATACCCCGCCTACTCCACATTGAAAAGGGATGGATTTTTTGGGAACGCCAAGACTTTGCTGTTTTCACGACTTCTAGACTTGCACCAACACTTCAAATGCAAAGGACACTTCAAAGAACCTTCGAAAAAGATCAAGTTCATTCAACATGAATTCAAAGAGCTTTTCTGCATCAAAGTTCTAACTACCGGTGTTAATTGTGTTGTAACTAAAAAATTATTGTAAAGTTTGTAATCAAATCAGTAATAGAAGAGATTAAGTGGACGTAGGCTTGACTTTGAGCCGAACCACTATAAAATTTGTTGCCTTTCTACTATTTTGTGCTATTTTCTGCTTACTTTTAGTTCCCGTTCCAACGGGTGGTGCTTTCGCTATATCACAACTTACACTGGGGTGTTAGCGTACATTTTTAGCGTTAACACAAGGAAATATATATAGTATTTCTAAATGGGATTTGAAAAGAAGAAGATTTTTATGTTAACTAGTTCGAGTGGCTTAAAAATGACTAAAATGGGCAAGAGATGTGTTCGGATGGTAAGAACTTCTCTTAAATATTACCTTTCTTGGTAAGGGGATGCATAATACTACTTGGTAAGACCCAATTACTTGGTATCATTTTGGTGTTACTCGATCTATATGTATATTCTCTATGAATTAAAATATATATTAGCATTTCAAAAGAGGTTTTGAAATAAAAATCGGTTATTTAGTTCTTATGTTTTCTCAAAGAAAATGGATTCGAATAAAAAGGAATTTTGATAAAAGAGTGTGTTGTTAAATTAAATGTTTTCATAAATAATTTTAGAAGTAAAAGTAAATTGGTATAAGTAAGAACCAATAAGAATAATTATATAAGTTATGCGTATATCACTTCTTCGCGCGGTTGTTGATCCAAGATTCGAGTACGTGACTTCGAGGTGATTTACACCGATCCGGATAACGTTTCACCACTCAATTCTTGATGGCAAACATTTGGTGAGGGTATTTGATATGGTACTAAGGTTTTCTATCATAGTATATGGTTATGCAGGGAGAACGGAGGTTTCTAATCAAGGATCCTGATTAGAGTCCACATTAGGGAAGTCGATTTGATGATACTAGTTCGGAAGAGAAGCTTATGCATTTGATAAGTGATCGAATAAGATACTATATACGGATGATCTATAACATCATATGGGCTTATGTAAGAAAGTTAAGTATTAGTATAGTTTGTTTCATGGTTTTTTGTTTGTGACAAAATTTCGGAGTCGAAATTCTTTTAAGGGGAAAGGATGTAACGATCCGGAATATTATCGTTTTGATTTGAGGATATTTAATTAATTTTAAATATTCAATTAATGGATTTTAATAATCAAATAACCCTTTTGATTAATAACCAATTATAGGAAATTTATTTTTAAAATGTGCTTACAAAAATATATATACTGACATAATATTGAAAATGTGAATGAAAAACGTTTTATTAAAAATCAATTTTTTATTTAATAAAAGTTGTATGAACAGTTTGGAACTTGTGTTGTAACATATGTAAACATGTGAACACAACTACGACCATCTAATTCATCTCTTTTTATTAACCAAAAGTTAAATTAAACTAAATAAGATTAAGGGTACAAAAGGACCCTTGATGTAAGAAAACATGTTTCACAAACTTTTGATGATTTAGTGGCTTGTACATTAAGCATGATGGAATGTATTAAGAGGCATTTGAAGTCTTTTGCCAAGTTAAAGTTTCCACCTTAGTGTCCTTTTGATTCATTACTTCATTTCATAAGTTTAGAAAGAACAACTCAAAAATGGCCTCTTCTCTTCTCTCTTCTTTCTTCACTTTTCTACTTCAAAACAATTCCAACTCCTCTCAAACTCAAACATGCCTCTTAGAACGTCATTGCAATGCAATTTAGCATCTTGAAGTTTGGAAACAAGAGCAGACAAGCCCCTAGGAGGCCATGACCGTATGCAACTAGGGGGCGGAGCCTTGGACGTGAGCTTTAGGGGTTGGTTGGACGAGTTCTAAAGGGAAAGCAAAGTGTGTGCTAGTGTGAGGTGTTTGTTTGAAAATAGAAGAAGGTGGTAGCTTTTTGAAGAAGTTTTGTTCGAGATAAAAGTGAGATATCTCACTTTGAAATAGTTTTAAAATTGTATTAATAATTATTATGTATATTGTTGTGGATATGTGTATGCGACTTGCTTGTGTTGTGTTTGGAAATTTATTCCCACTTGGAAGCAAATGGCATAAATAACCATTGTTTTTCTGGTGCAAAAGGCAAGAAAAATGGAACTCGAAGGGTTTCGTAGCGAATAGGTCGCTACGGGGACAGTTTGAATGATTTGATTTTGTAGAGGAATCTAACGGGATTCCTTGCAACCATTGATTTAGATTTCATTTATATATGTGTATGTGAAATACTTGCATGCTGAAAGCTTGGTAGCACGACCAAATTTCTTATAAACTTTGCTTTGACTTGAAAGTTGACTTCTTTTTGATGAAGAAGTAATCTGCACTTGATCATGTGCTAGAGTAGTGCTAAGCCACTTTTCATTATTTGAAAGGTTATAACTTATGGATATTTTGAAGTAAATGTTTTCATACTTATAGTAGTCGAAAATATAGAAAGAAATGGAGTATAAAAAGCTATTTGATATTCAAACAAAGTTTAAAAGTTACGATCCTTATAGCGATAGTTTCTATGGATGCAGTTTAGAAATCTATGATTTTACTATAGTATAAAAGGTTATCTACTTTAAATATTTTGTAAATTCTTTTCTAATGTGTTTTATAAAAGTTGTATAAGTATTTGAAAAAGAGTTTGAAGTTTTAAATATATATTGAGAATTTATTTTAGTTATTTAAATAAGAGCTTTTAATGTTATAAAGAAAAGTTCTTATCTTTTCAAAAAGTTAGTTTTTATTTAAAGATACTCAAGTAATGTTTTGGATAAGATTTATAATGTAAGTATATTGAGTTATACTTTGAAAAATAAAATGTTTAAAAATGATTTAAGATTTAAAGGATTTAGTTTGTGATATTTAAACAAGTGGTTTATATAAAGGAAATCTCCTACTTTTCAAAGTCAAATTCTCTTTTAAAGGTGATGGCTTTTAAGTTATGATTTGGATGGAAGTTTAAACTTTGTTTAAAAGTGTTTTAAAAGAGGTTTGAAATTTATATAAGAGATTTTAAGGATTGTTTTATATAATAAATGCAAGTGTTACTTTTATGAAAAGGAGAACCTTGACTTTCCAAATCAAACTTAGTTTTAAAACAAAGATTTTCAAGTGAGATTTATATGGAATTTTAAAGAAGTAGAAAGCATGGATTACAACATCTATGTTGTAATAAATATTTTCAAGAAAAGGAAAGAGATTATGGGCTATATCATTCATTTACAATAAAAGGTTATGGGAAAAGTGGAAAAATAGTTTGTTTTATAATACTTTGTTATTTTAAATAGTGTACTGAATTTATGAAGTCTTATACTTGACATTAAGCTACAAGGTATGGAAAATGTTAACAAGATTTTTGTTAATACCCCAAAGTAATGTTAATGAAGATGGATAATCTTTTGTATGAGTGGTGAGAGTGAATCCCTTAGGAACCGCCTTCCAATTTGGCTTATTTATTTAATATTTCTTGAATCAGGCCTTTCGACATCGTCGAAAGGTGTGGATAATGGGTTGAGTGGCCTTTTAATATTGATGAGGTAGTGTGAATAATCCTTCAAAAAACCTTCCTTTCGATAAGATTGAAATTCCCTAAGTTAAGTCTTTTTAGGTAGGTTTCGACCTTGACGAAAGCTTGAGTGTAGATTTCCTTTAGTTTTAGGTAAGAAGTCTTATTCTTTAGAAAACTTGGGATGGGCTTTGACCTTGTCGAAAGCTATCGGGATGAATTACTTTGGATCGAATCTATTAGCCCAAGTTTTAGTATTTGGAGAATAGGTTTCGACCTTGTCGAAAGCTCTAGTCCAAAAAGTTGATGGCTTCGAAAGGTTATAGAAAATGTTATGTTCAGTAGAGTTGTCGACCTCGTTGATAGGTTCCTTTTGATAGGGTTAAACCTAAAATACAAAGGTTAATCCAACAAAAGCTTAAGTAAACAGTAAAGAGATCAGTAATGCTTAAGATTTCCCTTTTTACATCTAAAGAAATTTTATTTCATTAAATCCCCAAATGATCACCCAATTAGGATTACAATGATTTGTTACCGAAAATACAACTTTAGAATAAGAGAAATCGGATCCCCAAAACATGACTCCTCGGGTCTTATTTATAGATGCAGATGGCCTTGCTTCCGCGTTCTTGCTTTCAACAATGTCGGAAAGTCCTCCTTTTATATGCTGTTGTGAACCTTTCAACCTGGTCGAAAGCTATGCCTCCTTTCGACGTTGTCGAAAGGTGTTCCTTTGTATGCTATTTGAAGCTTTCGACCTGGTCAAAAGCTACTCCTCCTTTCGACACCGACGAAAGGTGCTTTATCATATCATGTTTGAACCTTTTGACCTGGTCGAAAGCTACACCTCCTTTCGACGTTGTCGAAAGCTATGTTTCCCGTCCATGTTGTCGAAGGCTCTGCTTCCTTTCAATGTTGTCGAAGGTTATGCTTCCCTTTAATGTTTTCGAAGGCTATGCTTCCTTTCGACGTCGTCAAAAGGTGTCCTTGTTCTTTTATCATTCTTTCCCTTTTGTTGGCTTCTGAGTGTTGTTTTCTTCATAGCTCCTTTTGAAATTGTCGAAAGGTGTCTTGGATAGATCTTTGTCTCCTTGTTGCTTGTGGAAGTCAGTTTGAAGGCTTTGACATGTCGATAATTTGACTTCTTTGGTTTCGAAGAGATTTAACTGTCATTGGTATCGATCGATTCGCAAGGCTTACTATAGCTTTCGAAGGGGTTGCTAATTCCTACTTCGACTTCTTCATCTTTTTTGAAAAGTCTTGAAGCAGTTGAACTTTGGAGGCAACATCCCTTCGACTCCTTCGAAAGGTTTGGTCTGAACTCTTCTTTTCTTGGACTTTGTTTAAGATCCTTTCGACTTAGTCGAAAGGTGGATCTTTTTGGTGTAACATTTTGCCCCCTTGTGAAGGGATGCTCTCGACTTTCCAAGTTGTCTTTTTCAAAACCTAGAAACTTCATGCCTCTTGGCTCCTCACGTGGATCTAAGCCGTTCATTTAAATCCCATCCAACGGTTGATAATCTGGTTGACTTTTGTTATATAGTACGCCTTTCTTCTTCTTCCGCTTTCTCTCTCCTGCAATTGAGATTTTCAAACACAAGTAAATTGTTCTAAAAATTTTCGAACTCTCAGTCTACTTCCAGAAACCACATCAATCATCAAATCCAATTTGTAAGTTTAAATTTGAACTTCTTCTTTTTGTTAATTTTTAATCGAATTTCACCTTTTCCAATTCCAAGATTGAAAAGCAATTTCGTGAAGTTCGATTAAAAACTTTTTGAAAGTAGATCTGGTTTTATTTACTGAAAAGATCTTCTAACTCTACTTCTGGAATTAATAGAACTTATCTTTATGTTTTTGATTTTGACATTGCCCAGAAGAAAATGCCTAAACCCCTCTCATCGGGTTTGGGTTTTATTCCAAATTTTTTAACTCTTATTCTTTGTTAGTAACCTGGGTTTTTAATCTGCCGATTATCTTTATACCTTTGGAATTGTGATAGTTTGATTTCTTCTTGAGATGGTTTTGTTTACAGATTCGATTTGCTTGTTCTTCAAGAAAAT
Organism: Allium fistulosum; assembly: GCA_030737815.1. Taxonomy (NCBI): domain Eukaryota; kingdom Viridiplantae; phylum Streptophyta; class Magnoliopsida; order Asparagales; family Amaryllidaceae; genus Allium; species Allium fistulosum. The sequence continues at coordinate 410,368,796 of CM060907.1, read as the reverse complement.
TTTGAAATCTGGATATACAATCGGATTTGGGGTTAGTTAACCCGATTCAATTACCTGGAACCCTCTTATGTATAAATGATAAATTTGGCGGCACAAAATGACCTTTCTACCCCTTCAAAAGAGATTGAGGCGGCAATATTGGATTTACCTTTTTAGCACCTTTCAATGGGGTCAAAAGGTGTTGTGATGCCAATTTGATCAACATTATCGAAAGGAAAGATAACTAAGTGGAGTAGATCTACCCCCTTCGATAGTCAAACATTTCGACTTAGTCGAACCCTTCAACCCCTTCGACAAAAACCTTTCGACATTGTCGAAGCCCTTTAAACCTGTCGACTTCAATGGATATGATAGGTTTCGATAACATCAACCAGTCCTTTCGATAACGTCGTCAACACTGACCAGACCCTTCGACAATGTTGACAACATTAAAAATTTTACTTACTAATTTTAAGTTATTGGTTTCAACAATGTCGAAATGTCTCATTTCTTAGCATTATATTACACTTGTAGCATATCCAGGCTCTCTTAGAGCATTCGACATTGTCAAAAAGGGTTATATGAATTAATGTTATGTCTCTTCCTTTCGACCTTGTCGACGGCTCAAGAAAAATACATTATTGTTTATTTATTCTTTAGGTTTCCGACAATGTTAAGATATACTATTTCAAAGTTAATGTTATTGTCCTTTCAAATTTGTTAGAAGCTCAAGCTATTACCATTTCGACATCGTCGAAAGCTTAAGCCAAGCTATTTGGTTTCTAACTCTAACTTCTTGCACAAGTTTAAAACTTTATGTCTATTTTCGTGTTTAAATTATTTAAGTAGATTTCTTTGCTTAATTTTAAAATGCATTTTAAATTCACAAATAATCAAAGATTTAAGCTAAGACAATTTCACCTGGCAGGATCATGAGTTCTCTTAAGAAGGATGAAGCCACTTATAAGCACTCTGCCATTTTATCTCCGGAAGAAGTCAATGCCATCCTTAGGGATTTCGGGATTACTATAATTGAAGCCATCCCTCCTAAGGAAACTGATACTATAGACAACCCTCCCAAAGGGTATTTTGCTTACTCAGCCATTCTTATATGGCATAGTGGATTCCTACCTTTCCCGGAGTTTTTATCTTCATATCTTTCTTATGTTGGAATTGCTCTGATCCAACTATCTCCCAATGTCTACACTCACTTCCTGTCTCTAGAGATGTTGGCACTGGAATCTGGGCTCCCTTCTCTCAATGTTAAAGTGTTGCATTTCTTAACCAGATTAACAAGGCTGAGCAGCCTCAATAATCAAATATACAGAGTCAACCCCATTAAGAAACACATTTCAGATGGGGTCAACAAATTCAGGGACTGGGAGAACCATTTTTTCTTTGTCAAGTGTTTTACTAACGTTCGTGGGACTTTTGCCTCTCCCCGTAAGTTTTGTCTTGTTTTATCTTTTCCTTACTTTATGTTTTTCGTTAACTAATCTCTTGCTTTTTCAGGTGTCTCATCCAAGAATCTTAATGAGGTAAACATGAGGACAATTGATTCTCTAGTCGCGGCTTCAAAACAAATCGAGAGCAGATTGACGCTTCTAACCCCTTCGAACTTAAGAAAACACTCACTGCTGCCAACGGGCCAGAGGATTCTAGGAACTCCTCCTTCTTTCTTGCACACTTCACATGGCAATCACTTTCTTTCCTTGGGGGATGCTGAACACTTCTCCCCATGTCACCCATCTGTGCTGACCCTTCAGGTTTATTATTAGTTCGGTATTTTCTTCTCAGTCCCTGCCATTCTCTGAATCATTCTTATCGACTTTACATTTGCTTGAATTTGTTCCAGTTTCTTCTCAAACCATAGTATCTTCTAGCAGTGCTGCCCCTCCTCCGTCAACTTCAGGGGTGACATCTACCATGCCAGCCTTTGTAAAATCTAAGACAACTTTTAAAAGAAAGCTGATGGGGTCCCCTGAAGATGTACTACCAGGGAAAAGAGCTAAAAATATTGATGTGGAGGAAGAGGAGGAGTGCCAATCTCCTGACCAAGTCTCAAAGAGCCTTATTGTTGAAGCCCCCAAGGATAAACCAGAGCCAACTCCGACTATTCCTGATCCCTTTTCACACATTTCAATTTTCGATTCTCCCACTGCACTTGAGCAGATGCAGCTGCCATTATTGATGACTCCTTTCAGAAAACAAATTCCTCCTGAGTCATAGCCCTCTACTCCTCCATCTTCTAATTTTGAAGAACTTGTCGAGCTCATCCTGCATTCTGAATCCTTCACTTCTTCTTCTCCACCCTCATTCACTCCAGACTTGGTGGTGAATTACCGCACCCTAATGGAGCAGCAACTTTTTATAAGCTCTTACTCAATTAACTTTATGATCATTGGATTTCTCTAATCACTATCTTGTGATATACTTCTTGTTCCAGATTTCTAGGAGCTGGATAGCTTTAAATGAACACGTCTCAAAGTCTTCAACCGAATCATCCAGGCAGCAGAAGGAAAATTCCGAGCTTAAAGATCAAGTATCTTCCTTGACTACTGCCCAAAATGACACTTCCCAAGAGTTGGTGCGAGTAATCGCCTCCCTTGCTAGGGTCGAGGCTGATTTGGAAGTAGAGAGGACGGACCATCAACTTACTACTGATGAGAAACTCGCCGTGGAGCTAACTTTGAAGGATTCGAAAGATGAAAAATCTTGCTTGGCCACCAAAAATACTTCTTTGAAAGATAAATTCAAAAGTACCAGAGCTTCACTGAAAATAGCTATTTGTACCCTTTCTGACGCTAAGCAGCAAGTATCTCAATTTGTCGACGTTGCCCTAGGGACCATGATGCTAAAGAATTATGAAGATGCTCTCATGCTTGCATACACTGACAACTAAAAGGATTTCCCTAACTTTGGCTTTCCTTCACTTGATCCTGTCTTAGCCGAAAGAGTGATGGGCAAAATCAACCAGCTGAAGTGGGGCATTGAACCCGAGGGTAAGGAAGAAGTTAATACCGTTGAAATCCTCTCCTTTGATATCCTCTACTTCGAAATTGAACTTGACTCTGAGGAGGATGGTGACACTTATGATACTGAAGAGGAAAAGGATGATGATGGTGATGAGGGCAGTGATAATGATATTTATGACGACGACAATGATGATGACCTCTCTGGAGGCCAAGGCTTGGGTGGAGATAAAGGGGGGCTTCTGGCGCTTCAGAAAAGGACGATGCTGATCGAGCCAAATTTCTAGAGAAAGAGCCATCCCCTCAAAAAGATATTCCACCCGCTTCTCCCGGGCCTTCTGCAACTCCAGAAGGTGAGCCTACTCCTGCCCAAACTGAGGATCCAAAAGAGAAAGGGCAGGCCCCAAAGGCTTCTATTCCAATTTCCCAGGTATGGAATTCCCTATTTAAACATCTTTCTCTTCAAAGATAATAATTAGTGTAAAATCATTAATTTTAGATAAGGAGAAAGTCTCAGTTTCCCTATAAAACAAAACTTGAAAGGAAACAAGCGGAAATTAGCAAGTTATATAGGGAGTTTGATAGACAGATAAAGAAGCATAACACTCTCTTTGAAAAGTACCACAGTCTTGACTGGAGTGCCTCTGTCCTTGCATCCTTTAAAAATCCGAGAGTTGCGCCGTTATTAAAGAGGCACGTCTTCGATACGACGCTCTCTTAAAGGAGAATCGAGAGTCGCTTACTTTATTTTGGATGATGATTGAAGAGAGGGATATTTTAGTTAATTTATTATATAAAGCTTACTGTAGACATTCAATTATAGATTTTTCGCACTTTGGTGAGTTTAGCACGGTTTTACTCAAATGCTTTCATAAAAGATATTTAGAGGAATTCGGCTCTGACCCACATCCCGAAGCTTGTTGGAATTTACCATGAGTCAGACCGATTCCTCAAACCCTTCCCGCTGTAAAACTTAAGTACTATAAAGATAAATTCGTTTCGGAGTTCTTCTCTAGATCTATTTTGTATGGACCAGATGAATAATTATAACATGTAATAGTTAATTGATATATAAATATATATGTTTTAGCTCTACTCTCTTTATGCTTAGCTTCATTTTACTATATTATTTCAGAATGACAATTCTTTAAGTCGACTCGTCCCTAGAGACCACTTAAGCCAATATGTTAAATTGAGAAGGTTTTACTCTGAAAATGCATCAATTTCACTCTGTGATTAGCAAGATAGTGCTTTCTTCGTGATTTGCAAAAACTTTACTTGGAATAACCTCTTCTCCATTTTGATTTCCTCGGTACTGAGAAGGAAGCATTCCTTAAAGGGATCAGAACATTTCACTCCAGATTAATTTGCGGTCGCGATAGTCCCCCAGTTGGGAAATGGGACTATGCCAATGACCCTCAGTAATAACCACTGAAGGAGTTACTATGCCCTTTGATTTGATAGTTATGCTTTCTGCTAACTCTCTAGATAAAGTTAAGAAAGTAGTTTCTAAACTTTAAATGTAATCCAATTGCATGTTGTATCTTTTTACTTTGTTTTTGCTTTAGTTGTAATCTGTTGCCATAATAATAAAGACGCCTTTTATCCCTGTCTTGATTTTAATTCCATTGCTTTTATTTAAATAGGAGCTACAGTTATCTTCAACTCATCTTTCTCAAAATTTATTGTCACGCGTCGATCTATCAAACAGAGAATGTAGACAATGAGCAGAGGAATCGTGGTCCACGATGAAGTCTTACTGGAGCATTTTTGTGGCAACATTGAAGTCGTGAAATATCATAAGAGATATTTTCTCCAAAAATCTATTACCAGTGGTCACAAAGACCGTATTGCCTATCTCGAGGCTGATATCAAGAAAAGAGATGAGATGATCACTACGCTTAAACGACAAGTGAAGACAAATCCCACAACCGATTTTGATAAAAAAATGTTTGAACTCATTCAGCGGATAAATGACTTGGAGTTAAAGTTAAAAGATAGCCGGGCGCAATATGCCTCTTTGGAGTTCATTTTAGGGAACAAGACTTCAAATATTGATCTTCATGTCCCTCAAGCAACCCCTCCAGTTGTCAAGCCTACTAGGTCAAATCTTCTCTCACCCAAAAAATTCTCTACTATGCACAACCCTCCCCCAGGCTTAGACGAGAATGCCATGGGCAACTGGTGCAAGGGAATAAAATTTGAAATAGCCAAATATTTTGAAGAGCAGCAGAAAGTGAAGACTCCCAGACTATTAATGAGTAAGCTGCCAAGAATCAAAATCTAAAGCGCGACAACTACTTGCTTGTCAAAAGCGTTGCAAAGTTGGAAAGATAAAATAAAATAGTTAGGGCTGCAAACAGAGCTTTTAATCGCGCCCTGAATACCAACATTGATGTGATTGACAATGAGAACAACATAAGAAGAAAGGAAAAGAATCTTAAGGTAGTTTTCCATGCTGCAATTCATCATGTTGTAGATCTTTCAGTTGCGGAATCTCTTGGTAAAGCCGCTCAAGATTTGTAATTTATTTTGTAAATAATTTTGTAGTCTTGTAAACAATTTCATAACTTATGTAAACCACATTAACTTTGTAAATATCACATGATTTGTAATCCTTTTCTGCAACGTTACTTCTGAAACGTCTTTTTTCACTCATTGATTTTTGGACTTGCTGAATCTTTTGCTATTCCTTGTTGTTCTGATTTCCCTTAAAAGAATGTAGCAAACAATATTTTTATTTGTTTGCTTGAAATCGACATATTTGTCTATGTATGTCATTTTATTAGATAAACAAATCATTATGTTAATTGTATGACAAATAGCTTATACTAAATGTTAAAATCTCATCTTTAACCACGACGAGAGATGATCAAGAATATAACTGCTTCCACTTGGGTGGAAAGTTTGAAATTTGCAGATAGAAAATTCCACTTTATCATAGGAGTGTAAATTAAAGAACCTGACTCAGAAATTAGTGTTTAAAACTTTGAAGTAGTGACTTTTCAACCCATTCCTCAACATTAATGGGATTTAAAAAAGTTAGAAATTCGAAATTCCCATTTGGAAACTCTTAACAGCGGTCTTTATGATGATATTCTTCGGCCCAAATTCGGGGATTTGGGATGAATAGAAATCCAATGATTGTGCACCCAGATTAGGGTTTTCATAAGCAACCGTCTTGATACCCAAATTCGGGTATAATAAGTCAGTGATTGATAAAAACCCGAAGCCCAGATTCGGGCGTTAGATGATGGAATTCATATATGAAAGACCGGAAATCCTCATTCAGGTTTTATTGGCTAATGTTTAGAAATGGAAGTCCCGAAACCCATATTCGAACAATAATAAGCGAAGTTTTGTCCCACTCCTTTACTCCTGTCTTCTTTGACATATATGAGCCCTTCAAGTTTTGAATATATATAGAATTAATCTGATTGGCTGCCTCTTGAGCTAGGACGTCTTAGTCCATGATCAGATATGCTCTTTCTCGAGTTTGAACGTCTTAGTTCATGATTTGATGAGCCTCTTCTCGGGCTTGGACGTCTTACTCCATTATTTGATGAGCCACTTCTTGGGCCTGGATGTCTTAGTCCATTGTTGTTCGGTACTCTTGGCTAGCTCATCTTCGAGGCTGGAACCAAGGACTTACCCGACCTTCATCTAGGAGGCGCCCTGCCTTGGCCCTTTTGTGGCGCGAACAGGGACTTGTTCGGTGCTTTACCCTGGCCATCTTATGGCGCGGATAAAGGCTTACTCCATCCTCCCTCCAGGAGGTGCCTTATCATGTCCATAGCATGGCCCAGATAAGGGCTTATTCAGTGCTTTAACCTGGCCATCTTATGACGCGAATAAAGGCTTACTCCATCCACCCTCCAAGAGGTGCCTTAACCTGACCAGAGTTGCGACCAAGGGCTTGTCCGGTGCTTTAACCTGGCCATCTTATGGCGCGCCTAAAGGCTTACCCACCCTCTCTCCAGGAGATGCTTACTCTACCATTCATATATGGCATGATGGATTCCTACCTTTCCTGGAGTTTTTATCTTCATATCTTTCTTATGTTGGAATTGCTCTGATCCACCTATCTCCCAATGTCTACACTCATTTCGTGTCTCTAGAGATGTTGGCATTGGAATCTTGGCTCCCTTCTCTCAATGCTAAAGTGTTGCATTTCTTAACCAGATTAGCAAGGCTGAGCAACCTCAATAATCAAATATACAGAGTCAACCCCTTCAAGAAACTAATTTTAGATAGGGTCAACAAATTTGGGACCGGGAGAACCAGTTCTTCTTTGTCAAGTGTGTTACTAACGTTCGCGGGACTTTTGCCTCTCCAAGTAAGTTTTGTCTTATGTTGTCTTTTCCTTACTTTATGTTTTTCATTAAATAATCACTTGCTTTTTTAGGTGTCTCTTCCAAGAGCTTAATGAGGTAAACATGAGGACAGTTGATTCTCTGGTCGTGGCTTCAAAACAAATCGAGAGCAGATTGACGCTTCTAACCCCTTCGAACTTAAGAAAACACTCACTGTTGCCAGTGCGCCAGAGGATTTTAGGAACTCCTCCTTCTGTCCTGCACACTTCATGTGGCAAGCACTTTCTTTCCTTGGGGGATGCTGAACACTTCTCCCCCATGTCACCCATCTGTGCTGACCCTTCAGGTTTATAATTAGTTTAGTAATTTCTTCTCTGTCCCAGGCAGTCTCTGAATCATTCTTACTGAACTTACATTTGCTTGAATTTGTTCTAGCTTCTTCTCAAATCATAGTGTCTTCTTGCGGTGCTGCCCCTCCTACATCAACTTCTGGGGTGACATCTACCATGTCAGTCTTTGCAAAATCCAAGACAACTTTTAAAAGAGAGCTGATAGAGTCCTCGGATGACGTACCATTGGGTAAAGAGCAAAAATTATTGATGTGGAGAAAGAGGAGTGCTAATCTCCTAACCAAGTCTCAAAAAGCCTTATTGTTGAAGCCCCCAAGGATAAACTAGAGCCAACTCCGCCTATTCCTGATCCCTTTTCATGCATTTCAATTTCTGATTCTCCAGTTGCACTTGAGTAAATGCAGCTGGCCTTATTGACGACTCCTTTCGGAAAACCAATTCCTCCAGAGTCATCTCCCTCTACTCCTCCATTTTCTAATTTTGAAGAACTTGTCGAGCTCATCCTGCATTCTAAATCCTTCACTTCTTCTTCTCTGCCCTCATTCACTCTGGACTTGGCGGGGAATTACTGCACCATAATGGAGCAGCAACTCTTGGTAAGCTCTTACTCAATTAAATTTATCATCATTGGATTTCTCTAATCGCTAACTTGTGTTATACTTCTTGTTCCAGATTCCTGGGAGCTGGATAGCTTTAAATGAACATGTCTCAAAGTCTTAAGTCGAATCTTCCAGGCCATAGAAGGAAAATTCTGAGCTTAAAGATCATGTATCTTCCTTGACTGCTGCCCAAAACGACACTTCCTCATAGTTGGAGCGAGTAATGGCCTCCTTTGCCATGGAGGAGGCTGATTTGGAAGCAGAGAGGATGGCCCATCAAATTACTACTGATGAAAAACTCGCCCTGGAGCTAACTCTGAAAGATTCGAAATATGAAAAAGCTTGCATGGCCGCCAAAAATACATCCTTGAAAGATAAATTCAAAAAGACCAAAGCTTCACTCAAACTAGCTGTTTGTACCCTTTCTGAAGCTAAGCAGCAAGTATCTCAATTTTTCGACATTTCCCTCGGGACCAGGATGCTAAAGAATTATGAAAGTGCTCTTATGCCCGCATACACTGACAACTAAAAGGATTACCCTAACTTTGGCTTTCCTTCACTTGATCCTGCCTTAGCCGAAAGAGTGATAAGCAAAATCAACCAGCTGAAGCGTGGCCTCGAACCCAATGGTGAGGAAGAAGTTAATGCAGCTGAAATCCTCTCTTTTAATATCCCCTCCTTCGAAATCGAATTTGACTCTGAGGAGGAGGGTGACACTTATGATGTCGAAGAGGAAAAGGATGATGAGGGCAGTGATAATGATAATGATGATGACAACAATGATGACAATCCCTCCGGATGCCAAGGCTTGGGTGGAGACAAAGGAGGGCTTCTGGCACTTTAGAAAAGGACGATGGTGGTGAAGCCGAATTTCTTAAGAAAGAGCCATCCCCTCAAAAAGCTATTCCACCCGCTTCTCCTGGGCTTTCTGCTGCTCTAAAAGGTGAGCCTGCTCCTGCCCAAAATGAGGATCCGAAAGAGAAAGAGCAGGCCCTTAAGGCTTCTGTTCCAATTTCCTAAGTATGGAATTCCCTGTTTATACATCTTTCTCTTCAAAGATAATAATTAGTGTAAAATCATTCATTTTATACAAGGTGGAAGTCTTGGTTTCCCTATAAAACAAAACTTGAAAGGAAACAAGTGAAAATTAACAAGTTATATAGGGAGTTAGACCGAAAGATAAAGGAGCATAACACTCTCTCTAAAAAGTACCTTAGTCTTGACAGGAGTGCCTCTGTCCTTGCATCCTTTAAAAATCAGAGAGCTGCCCCATTGTTAAAGAGAGCGCGTCTCCGATGCGATGCTCTCTTAAAAGAGAATCGGGAGTTCCTTACTTTATTTTGGTTAATGATCGAAGAGAAGGGTAATTTAGTTAATTTATTGTATAAAGCTTACCGTAGTCATTCAATTATAGATTTTTCATACTTAGGTGAGTTCAACGGGGGTTTACTCAAACACTTTAATAAAAGATATTTAGACGAATTCGGCTCTGACCCGCATCTCGGAGCTTGTTGGAATTTACCGAGAGTTGAACCGATTCCTCAAACGCTTCCCGCTGAAAAACTTAAGTACTATAAAGGTAAATTTGTTTCAGAGTTCTTCCCTAGATCTATTTTGTATGAACTAGATGAATAATTATAACATGTAATAGTTAATTGATATATAAATATATATGTTTTAGCTCTGCTTTCTTTATGCTTAGCTTCATTTTTCTATACTATTTCAGAATGACAGTTCTTTGGGTCGACTCGTCCCTAGAGACCACTTAAGCCAGTATGTTAAATTAAGAAGTTTTTACTCTGAAAATGCATCAATTTTAAAGACTTCAAAATTAATATTGCTTTCTTCGGGATTTGCAAAAAATGTACTTGAAATACCCTCGCCTCCATTTTGATTTTCTCGGTACTGAGAAGGAAGCATTCCTTAAAGAGATCAGAACATTTCACTTTACATTAATTTGTGGTCGCGGTAGTCCCCTAGTCGGGAAATGGGACTATAGCCAATGCCCTACAGTAATAACCCTTGAAGGAGTTACTATGCCCTTTGATTCGACAGTTATGCTTCCAGCTAACTCTCTAGATAAAGTTAGGAAAGTAGTTTCTAAAATTTAAATGTAATCCAATTCCATGTTGTATTTTTTACTTTTTTTTGCTTTAGTAGTAATCCGTTGCCATAATAATAAGGATACCTTTAATCTCTATCTTGATTTTAATTCCATTTCCTTTGTTTAAATAGGAGCTACTGTTATCTTCGACTCATCTTCCTCAGAATTTATTATCGCATGTCAATGCTATCATAGAGAGACTGTTGACAATGAGCGGAGGAATCGTGGTCCACGATGAAGTCTTACTTGAGCGTTTTGGTGGCAGCATTGAAGCCGTGAAATGGCATAAGAGATATTTTCTCCCAAAAACCATCACCAGTGGTCATGGGCTTGTTCGGTGCTTTACCCTGGCTATCTTATGGCGTGGATAAAGGCTTACTCCGTCCTCCCTCCAGGAGGTGCCTTATCCTGTCCATAGCATGGCGCATATAAGGGCTTGTTTGGGGTTTTAACCTAGCCATCTTATGTCACGGATAAAGGCTTACTCCATCCTCCCTCCAAGAGGTGCCTTGACATAACCATAGGTGCGACCAAGGGCTTGTCCGGTGCTTTAACCTGGTCATCTTATGGCATGGCTAAAGGCTTACCTGCCCTCCCTCCAGGAGGTGCTCTGTCCTGGCCATCTCGGCATGGACAGAGGCTTTTCTACCATCCTCGGTAGACTACCATCTTAGGTAGTATCCAATTATAAGGAACATTTCACTCCCAACCATGTAGATTTTCTCTTTATAGAAAGTTGCTCTTTATTGCCTTTATCTCAAATTCTATGTACAAACTCATGGATTTTTCCTTGAAGAAAGAAGTTTATGATCATTCCCTATAGGGCTCTGTAATGGTTGGTTTCATGACTATTCATCATGTGATAGTTTCAGTAGGATCCTCCTAAATTCCTTTCATGTTTTGGCTTCTTTTTCCGTGATGGCCAATAGTCAAGCTCATCCTATGTAAGCAAGTAGACGTTCTCAATTGATGTCTTTAACTTGCATTCCTTTGGAAGTCTAGACTTGAAGCTTGATTCATGCGGATGGCTTCTTGAGTTTTTGTTCCTTGGCTCTGTGTTCTCATTCCCCTCAATTTCTTTTCTTTTTAGCACTCTTTGTACATCCTGTGCAGGAAGTGCTCTCTTTACAATTGGTTGTTTCCATTTACTTGCAAAGGCGTTGTAATCAGCCATTATTTCTTTCTTAAATATTGTGCCTTTTGAATAATGTTGAATGGTTCTTCTCATTTGATTAAAGACATTATCACTTCCATTTGTCCTTTTTCCGAGTGCAAAGAAAGGGGTAGGACCAACATGAAAAGGATTTATATTTACTATCAGCAAGTATTCCTGAATAGTTGCTGAAATGTAGCAATTACTCTGCAGCAAAAACAGGGACCCGCTTTATAATGAAACTTACACAAGGACCCGCTTTGTAATATTCTTCCATTTTAAGGATGCGATCTAAATTTCCACTAAATAATAACTAAATTTTATAAAAATTTAACGAAATTAACTAAGTTTTATAAAAATTAACTAAATTTATAAAATTAACCTAATTTATAAAAATTAATCTAATTTATAAAAGTCAACTAATTTTTATTAAAGTGAACTAAGTTTTATAAATATTAAATAAGTTTATGAAAATAACCAAGTTAATAAAATTAACTAATTTTTACAAAAGTTAACTAAGTTTTATAATAATTTTGACTAAATAACTAGGTTTGAAAATTTTAATCGAGTTTTCTAAAAATTAAATAAGTTTATAAAAATTAACTTTGTTTTATAAAAATTTAACTACATTAACTTAGTTACTAAAGAATTTATTAGGTTTATTAAAATTAACCACGTGTGATTTGTTTGGCTATTACTTTAGATTGAGCCGTCCTTGGTTAGGCCGATGTTACCACTTGATTTGACCATGCATCTTTCATTTTTTGACATTTTAGCAATGTTTGCGCCAAAATTGGTCATAAACCCCACAAGTAGTGAAAGCACCAGTGTTTACACATAAATCCTCAATATCCAAACACAGATCTCAGATCCAGATGATGTAGAGAGTAAAAATGAAGAAATAACAAAATTAAAATGAAAGAAAGTAAGAGAAGTCACAAGATTTATAGTGGTTCGGCGTTGTAGCCTAAGTCCACTTTGAATAGTTTGTTGTTTGTTGATGATTCTCAACTGATTTATAACAGTACAATCAATAACACTCAAGTTACAATGGAGTTTCAGCAGAGTAATGGCATAAGAGCTTCCAAAAGTCCTCTTTCAGTAGGCGTAGGGGTGCTATTTATAGGAGTGGATCTGGAAATATCTCCCTCAAACCTTGGAATACCTCTTCTCACACGTGGATGGACCCACCAGATTGATCTGGGATAGTTTGGGACCGATCCTGATCAATCCAAGTTCATTTCGTATCGATCCAAAAATGGCCCAAGGAGCTGAGATCGATCATGGACGTTCCTGAGTGAATAAGAAAGCTTTTGTGCTAATTTCATAGCATTTGGACTTGTAGTTTGGGAGTTATGATCGATCCAAGATTGAGTTTGTACATGTAGGTTGGAACCTTCCTATCCATCCAGGGCTTCGTATCCATCAATCATGCATCTATCAATTACGCATCGATCCGAGTTTTGCGCTTCGATCCATGCAATGCTCTCCTTCCCTTAACTAGTTCCTTCGTATCGATCGATATGAACACGATCGATACGAAATGGCTCCTAAGTGATTTTCGTATCCATCCAGCATCCTTCCTTCGTATCGGTCCCAAGCATTCTAGAAGTGTATGCTTTCGTATCCATCAAACCCCGTACCCACCGGTTGCTCTGCTCCTCGTATCGGTCCAAGCTTTGATCGATACGAAGCGTGCCAACTTGCTTTGCCGTATCCATCCAATCGATACGCATGTATCGACAGGAAGTCATCATTCTGCATCCATCAACCCATTTCCTTCCTGAAACTACTTGATCGATATGAATTCGATCGATACGAAATGTATCGAATGTCGATCGATCCAAACCAAATACCATAATGATCGATACGAACGTATCGATACGAAACTGATTTTCACCAATATTGATCCATCCATAACTTGAGCATATGAACTCCGATTGACCTGAAATTTAAAGTTTAGCCTCAACGAGCCTTGTTTATAATTCCCTATCGATCCCACCTTGATTGAAGCTTGGTGTCCAATTTTGACGGTATCGATCATAGCCTTGTTTCCAATCGATTTCCAATCCTGATATCTATCCTTATTAGCCAATTTGTTGATATCCCGGCCTTGTCCAAAAGGCAGGGTAACAAGCAATTCTTCAAATTGCCCCTATACCTTAAATCCCCAAATTAAACGTCCATCCGGCTCTCAAATAATCGTCGCCTATTTTAATTTTGTTAAAGCTTCTTCAAGTATCACGTTTAGTCGATGTCACACAGTAGTATACTTATTCCTATTCTCCCCCAGATGGCAGTTAAAGATATTGCATGTACTAGATTGTATTGTTTGAATTTATTTTTTGTTAAGAATCAAAGTTTTCATCTAAAATGGTGTGACCTGCACTAGAATTGATTGAACCTTTACCATGATCAAGGTTCTAGCCTTTCAAATTTTTATTTATTGTATTTAAGATTTATTTTGCTAATTTTTAAACTTTTACTTTACAGGTAGATAGATATCTTTGATGCAAAATAGTAACATGCCGTAACAAGTTATCGATTTGAAGTTATATTTGATGCCAGATTTACGTTTTGGTTTGTATGCTTGTATGTATTACTACTTTTAGTCACTAGCTACTACTTGTTCTACATTATTCATGAAATATTATTGACGCGTTATATATGATTGATGTAAGAATTTTGCGTATATTGATTATGTAATGTTACAGGTTGATGAAATGTGTGAATGATATATAATGTGCTAATTTTAATTGTGCTATGTATTTGTATATAAATTGTAATTGATATCTATGGAAATAGAACCTGTTGGTAGAGAATGCAGATACTCCAAACGACAGCATTTCAAAAAGGTTGTGCTAACTTTCAACAACGTCTATGGAGTGCTATAACAAAGAGTCTTAGTAATGAAAAACGCTGTGTAAAGAACTCGCAGCAATGTTAAAAACGCTATTAAAAAGCTACCATAGAAAGCTTAATGCTACTATATTTAACACAGCATAAAGTTAAACGCTATAAAAAAGTTATCTAAGCAAGGCAAAACCGCTGTTAAATATATTTGAACTGAAGTGGAACGCTACGAAAAGTGTTTTAGTCATCAACATAAACGCTATAAAATGTATTCTTAACATCTACAGAACGCTATTAAAAACATACTTTTTATAGGGTTCACACTACTGCTATGGTATGTTTCGGACCTAGGCATGTTGTTATACAGCGTAGTTAAAAACGCTGTTAAATCATTTTACAGCCTTTTTTAACGCTGTTAAAGATCCAGTTTGTTGTAGCGATTGACCCAAATTCCCAACTCGACATCACCACTAGAACTATGCACAAGATCGAGACCAAAATCTCATCTTGCTGAAAATTACTGTGATGAGATTGACCCTAAAGTCCCAATTCGTCATCTCCGTAAATGTGTGCATAGTACCGAGCCCTAAGTCTTGTCTCGTATGCCGAAAACGACTACGACACGATCGACTAAAAAGCCCTAGAATGGACAATCCTTTTTAGTCAACCTTCCATTGCGTTTTCTGAGCAATTCTTACACCGAATCGACGAAATACCACTAGTGAATTTGCATCATCGATAACTACAACTTTGATATATAATATGCCTAATTTGGAATACTTTTGTATTTTGCACTTCTAAATTATAAAGAGATAAACTTCGGCTAATTACAACTAATAAAAATTCACTTTTATTTTAATCATTTAGACATAGCATACTACATTCTAATTTGAAAATATAAAAAACTGAATTTTTAATTTTTTTATGAAATCATTTATAATTTGGGTCAAGATCACAAGGGGTGAATTACTGCGTCTTATCAAATATACGCAAACATGAAGAGTCCTACTCATCGATTAGCCTTGCATCCACTCTGATCCTATCTAGATCCTCCTCCTTTGTTATCCAAAATTTCACGTCTTCAAAACTCCAAATTTTCCAATAGGGTGGATTTATGTGAGTAGCTCTCTTCGTGGTAATTGGTTTCATATACTGAATCGTTTAATTAGGATTTAATTCGGAGGATTAATGAAGAAGATGATGAATAGATGTAAGGTTTTAGATTAAAATAAGATTAGAAAATTTGGTTTGCTTTTAAGTTTATAGGCTGAAAATAACACATATTTAGCCTAAATTTCCAAAATCAATATACTACGAAAATGCTATTAGATTTGAGCATTTCTAGCCTATTTAACCAAAATTAATAAGTTATTTATGTTTTAAGATTGTAAACAACATTCTACATGCAACGGAATAGGTTCCAAAACGTAATTCTAGCTCATGTAAAATTTTACTTTTTTTGCGCTTTATGTAAATTATGATTTTAAACTCTTAAGTTGATTATTTAATTACGTCAAAATTACAAAATGTTACATGATTACCCTAACTCTCTCAGATTCCAACCACACAATTGGCATCAATCGCTATTAAACCAATGTTTACCCAACGTATGTGTTAGAGATCCAATGCATACTCTCCGTGGCTTAACAAACCTACTTTGATATTTCAATAAAAAGTTGTATCCTCACAAATATGTACATATACGCATATGATCAACATTCTTTTTCAGTTCACCCTTCAAAATACCCCTTCCTACTTTTGTGCTTGAAATCACAAATTGTGAATGTAATTCATTTGGTATCAAGATGGTCTTCATAATTTTTCATCGTCACTCAACAACTTCTAACAAACTACATTTGAAATCAAAATTCAAAATGGGATCACTCGTATTAATTTGTACTTCTAAACTTGTAGCAGTGGAGGTATAAAAAATTATAACAGCATAAGCAAGTTTATAACGGATAATAACAAAAGGAAAATTTTATATTAAAATCAATTTCCAAAATGGATTTATTTCAAGCCCCACAACTTTTGCCTAGAAAGAGAATAATTATCACTCCTGTGTAAAAACATTAAAGAATAATTTGATCCATGTAATCCAAACTTTGGGACTATAACCAAATGATATACAATTTTCAAAATGTAATACATACATGAATGATCATCTTAATGACAAAAGATCATATTACAAGAATATTCCTTCAGTTTAAATTCTTACATGGAACAAACCCGAGTATCAAATCATGTTTGTTACTTATAACGCCGGATAACCATATATGAGAACGATTGCAAACCACATGAAAAACAATTAATCTTAACTGCATATTTATCCGACATTATAAATGCCAGATAAACCACCGAATACCAAGGTCGCCAAAACAGTGAAACTACAGTCTTCATTATGGGAATAATAGTGAAACAAAACATAAATGCAGCCATCAGCCTCCAGTTTAGTTACTCCACACAATATCTTTCAGGCCAGGAGTTATGTTTGTATAGAACTGCACAAGTATAATGCTGAAAATTAATAACATAACAACGCAAATAATGAATTCACTTCTAACTGCAGAAAGAAATGCTAAGTTTACTCTCTCTTTCAAAAAGAGTGACAATACTCCCCTTTTGATTGGTTGAGAGATTAGACCCAGCAATAATTGTCACTAACATTGGAATCATTGTCCATTCTCTCAACCTCTCAAAGAGAGTTTCTCAAATGCATATTATTAAGTTTCTTACGCTGTTAAATTCTAGTGTGTCGCCCTTTGCTTTACGAAGCTCCACCATGCATAATGAAGGCGCTACTTCAAACACCTTTATTTGATATATATAGTAAGTTATGTAAACATACGACTTATCATATTTTTCCATAAGAAACGGGTATTATGTCCGACATATGTACCTCTGTTGCAATAGATAAATGGCCCTTCCTTCCTATCTTCTCGCCTTGTAGTTTTAACTGTAATGAGAATAACAGCATTTTTTTAAAATCGCTTTCACAAATTTGAATTAAAAAAGTAGAAGATGCATACGTTTTTCAAAACAAAAAAGTACCTTATTGTTGTGTTTCTCGACATTAAATCCCAAAGGCGTAGCAGCTTGTTCAATCTTAGAAAGAATCTCACTTGCTGGTAGCTTTGAAGTAAACCTTGTTTCCTTTTTCACGTTTCCCTGCATGTACAAAATATTTCATTAGAGCACGTAAAAAATATTATATATCATATATGGACTTAAAAGATATGAATAATGCATACCACAGGCTTTTCAAATAGAATCCCCAAATTTAGACCTTGAGATGTCGCAATGAGTTCAAAGGCATTCATTACAGAAGGCCTTTCTTGCCTTTCTTCCCGACTTTCAACTACAAGATTTCCTGACTCCTGCAATATAAAGAACATACTTAACAATTCATGAAAAGTATTCAACATAAGTTGTGTCTGATATGATACAAATATGATACAAATATGTGGAGTTCGCAAAATAACCTCTTTGTCATTGAAGATGCTATGAACGTCATCTACATTAACATCCACGGTTTTAAAGCAAGGCTGTTTGTACCCTTTTTTAAACCAGTCGTTCTCTTTGATCTCCGACATAGTAATTCGCTGCAAAGAGAAAATTACAGGTTAATTGGTTGAAATCAGATCAATATTGAAGTACAAAGTAAAAGGGCATAACTCGTGTATATAGCGCTCAGAAGCACTGAGCTTAAAAGCCACAAGATGTTTGCTCCAAACTAGAATTATCGGGTTTATCTTAAAAAATTTATGGACAAAAATAAAATAAAGCCGAGTTGGAAAAAATAATTTTCAAGTACTTCAAGATAGCTTTGAGTTGTAATTAGTTTAAAGTGAACAATAAAAAGTTCAACAGCTTGCATAGGTACATTAGAAAGTTCGTAAAAGATGAAGTATGTCATAAACAAGTACTTGTTGCTTATGATTTACCAATTTCTATGTAGCTTATATCACCTCATTGTAAGTTGTCAAACAGTCAATAACGATTAGCCTCTTTGAAATTGTTTAGACTACTTATAAGTAATTACAGAAAAAGAAAGAAAAAAAAAGTCCAAAAGTGCAAAATCAAGACTTACTGTTTTGGGGTTAGGATCTAAGATTTTCTTTATAAGTTTCTTCGCACTAGTTGAGAACCAAGCAGGGCAAGAGAAATCAGCTTTGGAAATCTGTAAAAAAAAACAACCAATAAAATCTAATTACAAATTCCAAAAGGGACTATAGCATATACAGGAATAAAATATTGAGTATAGAACTTCACCTTCTTATATAGTGACATAAGATTGGAGTCCTCAAAGGGAAGATAACCAGACATCAATACAAAAAGAATAACACCGCATGACCAAACATCTGCTTTGGATCCATCGTATCCTTTGTCATGGATGACCTGATTATAATTAAGGGTGTAAATAATAAATATAAAACAAAACAAACAAAAAATCGAGTAAATTGTACGATTTCACAAATGGTTTACCTCAGGAGCAATGTAGTTTGGAGTTCCACATGTTGTGTGAAGTAAACCATCTTCCTGCAGAAAAAAAATAAAGGCATCAATATGAATTTCCAAATATATCAAAGAAATCATTTCTTAAAGAAAAATGATAATAATGAAGCATAAAATATCAATAGCAGCTCAACTTACTCTAACTTGTTGTGATAATGCACTTAGCCCAAAATCCGAAACTTTAAGAGCACCCGTTGAGTCCAACAATAAATTTTCAGGCTGCAGGTACAAAATAAATTTTACTTCAACTGGAAATTATCTTACATGGTATTTCAAAAGGGAGAACACTATCGGGTACTATTTCTGAACCTTTAAATCCCTGTGGAAAACACCTCTACTATGACAATAATCGACTGCATCGATTAACTGTTGAAAGTATTTTCTTGCTTCATCCTCTTTCAATCTTCCTAGAGAAGACTGATGCAATACACATATAAGTGTTATTGTGCATTAACTAATGAGTAACAGTATAATTCCAAAGTACATGCATGAATTGTTGTCAAAAGTCTTACGATTTTGTTGAAGAGTTCACCACCAGTCACGTATTCTAAAACAATGTATACTTTTGTCTTGCTTGCCATCACCTACACATATTGATGTTGATGTTTTTTTTTTTGGCTATGAAATTGGAAATGATAAATGGATATTTTTATGCAGTTTCATTTCTCACCTCATGCATCCTTATGATGTTTGGGTGCCGAATAAGTTTTGTAGTAGTGATCTCTCGCTTGATCTGTAGAATACAAGTACAATAGTGAGGCATACATACCTTGTTAGGATCAAAATGAATGCTCAATAACATTATGATTTACAACAATTGATAGATAGAGTTTATCAACAAGTTCATGTACTTACTACTTAAAACATTGATTTACCCTATAAAACGTGATAGAGAAGAACTTAGAAACTCAAGAGCATGGAAAATTGGTAAGAAATCATATCATTAAATATTAACAGTATTGATTATATATATGTTAAGAATCTTGTGAGTTCAACCAGAAATGGGTAGAAAGTATAAAGTATGATAGGTACTATGAATATTACAAGACTTCTATTATAAAAGTATACAACGATTGCAAATAAAAAAACATTGATAAGAATGAGATATGATGTAATTTATTGATTAAGGGTTGGAGAAAGGTCAACATCAAGCAAGTCAAATTGCCATGTAATTGGTAAGCTAAATTCTAGATCATGGTATCAACAATGAAGGCCGGATCCATATATGTTTACACTTTAGTACATGCCCAACTGCTGTTGTGAAATCGATACGAATTGTTCGTGTCGTTTTAAAATTTTATATAGAATTTATTGAAAATAACGATAAATGACTCAAGTTTGAATAGCTGTTATTGAAATTTCTGATGTTGACTCAATAATAACAACTTATAGCATTTGATGTATTACAGATAATATTCTGTAAGGGAAGAACCAAGAAAAGAAATACCGAAATAATCCAAAAATGTCAAATTGCTTATATCTTTATTTATAGTTGGAATATGATCATAATATTTTGGTAACCATAATGTACTCAAAACGTCGTATACGTGCATATCTGTAAAGGGAAGAACTGAGAAAAGAAATACCAAAATAATCCAGAAATGTCAAATTGCTTATATCTTTATTTATAGTTGGAATGTGATCATAACATTTTGGTAACCATAAAGTATTCAAAATGTCATATACATACGGGCACGCATGCACACATATATACATATATACATATATATATAGCATTTGTTTCATTATTCACCTCTTTAAATGCCTCATATTCTCAGTATGAATAAATAAATATCCGTTTTCGTTTATTTCAGTTTTATGTCAAATGACAGTTTTTACTTTGTTTTTGTATGTATTTTTGCTTACTAAAAAAAATGCTTCTTTAAATATTTTAAGATAAAAGAAAATTTTATCTACTCAAATAAAGTCATTTTTTAAACAATATTTTTCATGACACTCAATTTCCTTTTTATATCTAATGGCTATTATGAAAATATTATACAACTGAGTATTGAAATTATAATACACATGCGTGTGTATGTATGTGTATGCACGCGCGTATAACCATCTAGAATTCAGTATTTCATAATTTCATAATAAATTCTAACTATATCAAAAAGTTTACCGAATCAAAATTTCAATATCACATGTGAAAGTGTGATTATTTCAATTAAATAAGTAGTTGGTTTAGACACATCGACATCATACGTGTCAAATTAATCGCAAGCTAATATAAATTACCGACATATCGCCAAATCTCACTAGTAAACAAATTTGAATTAAATTAATTTTTGCTCCGACAATCGATAAACTGTGACAAACTATGAAGTTAAGTCTAACTGAATAATCAATGGTAATTAATTTTGACAGCTCATACATTAAAATATTTTTTTTTTAAATGTTTTCAGTTTTTTCACTTATAATCTTTTCTCTTTATGTCGATGTCTAGACCAGAAAAAGAAGAGAAAACAATCGATTATGCTTATATAAACTTCTCTACTGGTTTTACATGGGTAAACGCGATATTATAATGTTAGTACCTGAAATTTAAGCATTCAAATTTAGTGAACTATTTATTTTACTTTTTATGTGTGTAACGCCTAGCATTTGTATTAATCATTTTGCCTAGCACATATGTAACATGTGTCCAATAAACTAATTATTATGCGTTGCACACACAGCATATGCCTTTAGATCTCATAAGAGTACAAATTTTCTAGAGAAAAAAAGTAAAAAAAAAACAAATTTATTGTTCAATCAGTTACAGCCAGCACCTATTTGCAGAAGGGAATAATCTCTTTTCCACTAACTTTTCAAATACAGAAAAGGAATCTTCAAATTTAGACCATATTAAGCAAGGTTCCATGCAGTTTCAGGTAATTTCTGTTTGATGAATTTCAACATCATCTAAAAAGTACATAATTGGATTATTGCTTGGAACTTACAATACTTAATTGTTGTCTAACAAAATCAGATTATCAAAGCAATCCTACTTGGATTCAGAATATAACTTTATAATAATTGTTCTAAATGGTAAAAATGGAATACTTTTTGCCCGTAGAGAAACACTGAGACATACAAATATAACAATTTTTTACCTTTACATCCCAAGCACATCAAGTTGCAAGCAAAATTTGCATGCATGGCTAAAATCAAAATCTTTTAGATCTTAAAATTTTATTTCTCCATATTTGGTAGTGTAGAACCAGAGATACCATACTTTGTGCAAATTTATACGGGTCAAGTTACAAAAATTCAAAATTAATCAGCATAATAGCCAGCTAAAATTATACACTATTTAAAAATTTACTAGGACAAACAATCCAAGAACATAACCCAGTATTTTAAGGATCTAAAGCATATAACAAGGAAAAAAAAGAAAATCAAACCTGAGAAACCATCTTATGTTTCAAAATCTTCTCCTTATCGAGAATCTTGATCGCAACATTCTCTCCAGTATGAATGTTTCTAGCAAATTTGACCTTCGCAAAAGTCCCTTGCCCTAAGGTTCTACCCAATTCGTACTTACCAACTCTAGTTCTTCCGCTCATCGTTTTTAACGCAATAGCAGAAGACCCGTTAACCCGATAACACAAAGATCGCTAAGGAGAAAAAAACCCAAATTACACTTATCGTCAAGATCTCTTCTTTTTGCACGGCTGCCAAACTTGAGACTTTACCACACTCATATTGAGGAAAATGAAAGGGTTATATAGATCAGAACAAATGAGGGAAAAATTTAGAAACGAGGATAGATTGGACCGAATATTCCCATCATTAAATTTGAAACGCTAGACTATCGTTATGATCCTTGTAGAGGAAGAGAGAATAAGAATTAATGAGAAGAGAGATGGTGCTGTGATAGTTGAGCAGTATATTTACAGAGGAGGAGATGAACGTTGAAGATGTTCTCATTGACTGTGTACGGGCCCACCCTAATCTGACTCATTCGCGCTGATTACGTTTTGGCCTTGTTTAATGTGATTTTAGTGAACTTTTCATTTTCTAGAAGAAAAAAAATTATTTCAAACTTTAAAGCCCGTTTAAATATTTTTAAAAATAGTTCTGCTTTTGCGCAGTCTATATTTGCGTAAATGTATATTTTTAAAAAAGAATTTGTGCTCACACAAATATGGATTGCGCAAGTGTAATTTTTACATATAAAAAATTTTATGCTTACGTGTGAGTTTAAAAAAAAAAAATATTTTTTGTCCATGCAAATTTGAAATGCGCGGATACAAAATGCTATTGTATATAAAAAGAGACATATATTGTATATAAAAAGAGTCATATTTTTTGTATTAAATTTTGATTGAGGCATAAAATTAAAATAAGTTTGTTTTTCGGGTCTAAAATGAAAATTTGACCTCACATTAAATTGAATTTTTCTAGCCAAAATATTTACCATTTCAGTTTTAAACCTTCACTTTTTTACCATATTTTTTTCCCATTTTACACCTTAGTGTATATTCGTGGACCATGTTTGATGAAATAGAAAGAAAATAAAAGTCATCATTAAACAAATTCAATGACAAAAAACGAAAATAGTATGATTTTTCCCGTCATTTGTTTACTTTTTGAAACCAAAGCACATTTTAAATTAACTTAAAAGTACTTTCGAACTGTCCAATGCTTTATATTCAATTTGCACATGAGAATTTGATTTTGGAAAAGTAAGGTGAGAATTTTGAAAGAGACCAACAAATTGCAGCTTGAGATCAACTATGTAACTATGTTTGTATGCATGTGCGTTTACACACATATATTTTGAAAGAGACCAACAAAGTGAAAGAATGATATTTGTCTGATATCAACGTCAACTTACAAAAACGTCTCTCTATAGATATTAACAAACGTCAATATCACTTAGAAATAGGACCTAGCAAATATACTTTTTTGCAAATTCATAACGCTCTTTTACATATATATTACCAAACTTAATATCGTTTAAAAATATGGTCTAATAAATAAACTTTCTATACATTTTTGCGTTTTATTAATTGATAATGGAAAAAAAAAATTCAAACTAACAAAAAATTCAACGATACAACTTAGAAATAAAAATTCAAACCAATAAAAAACTTAAACGATGCAACTTAAAAATAAAAATTCAAACTGACTACGCATGATTCCAACGTAAAATCATAGTTAAATATGCATGAAAATTATTTTTGTTGAATATGTTAATCCTATATAATTTGTAAAAAAATCAATTTATCCGCGAATGGTGTAGTACTGTCACGTGCGAAGCGCATATCGTAACACACCTGTATATAATTCATTCAAACAAGTGCATTCAAGATTCATAGGTTTCCTAGTGGGCCAGGCCAGCCATCGTTTGTTGAAAACAACTAGAAAAAAAAAAGAACACTGTACTTGCACTTGAGAAGATGACAAGAATATTCTTGAAGGTTTTAATTAACTTCATGTTGGAAAATGGTTAGCTGGTCCACGTGAATCTAATGCCTTTGAATACATTATGACAAAATCTTCTGTTTATTAGTTTTGGATCTTTGTTTAGTAATGAAAAAAAAAAACAAATCGCTTTTATGTAAACTTATTTGCTTTCAACTTTTGAAATGGTAAGGACTTTCCATAAAAGAAGTTTTAAAATTCGATTTTATACCATCAAATCGTCGTAAATAAATAAAAGTTAATTCTGAAAAGCATAGTATCTTTGCCAATTTAACTTCTGTTTACAATGTAGTTATTCGTCTTACCATTTTGTATGACTGCATTTATATCCGCATTTATATTGGATGACCATAAATTTTTATATAGTTGTCTTAACTGCATTAAGATAATGCAGTTATTATTTTTGTAACCTAATTGAAAGGAAGTTTTTTAATTGGAGTTTTGCACGAAAGATCCATATTTCTGTTGTTGTTATAAGAAAAGTCTCTATAGAAATGAGTATGTGAATTAGGTCCCTGTTTTTTCTAAATCAAAAAGCGCAAGTTATTTTGCGCTTTTTAAATATTAAAAAAATTTCAAAAATTTTAAAAATATTTCAAAATCAGAAAGCGCAAACTAGCTTGCGCTTTCCTGATAGAAAGCGCAAGTTATCTTGCGTTTTTCAAAAATTTCAAAAGTAATTTTAAAATCAGAAAGCGCAAACTAGCCTGCGCTTTCCTGATAGAAAGCGCAAGTTATCTTGCGTTTTTCAAAAATTTCAAAAGTAATTTTAAAATCAGAAAGCGCAAACTAGCCTGCGCTTTCCTGATAGAAAGTGCAAGTTAAATTGCGTTTTTGAAAATTTCGAAAAAAATTCTAAAATCAGAAAAGTACAGGTTACCTTGCATTTTCTGTTAGAAAAGTGCAAGAAACTTTGCGTTTTTTATTTTTCAAAAATAGGGATCACATTTACATATTCATTTCTGCAGGAACTTTTCTTATAACAACATCAAAAATAGAGACTTGTAACTCTTTTCTTGTTTTGAATTATGTAGTAATAATTGCATTTGAATTTTTGACTACATTTTATGTGATTTAGTAATAATTTGGACTGCATTTGATAATTTTATTCAATTTACTAGAGTTATAATTCAACTGCATTATGAAAATGCAGTCAAATTTAAATGTTTTAAGAAAATATAATTTAACAACAGCTTTTGAATTAATTTAATTACATTTATGCGTTGCAGCAATAATTTTGGTTGCATCTAGTTTTATTCAATCTTAGTGCACTTTATTTTAACTGAATTAAGAAAACATAGTTATATTTAAATGCTTTAAGAAAATGCAATTATTATTTAACAACATTTTATGATTTAATTTAACTGCCATTTTATGTAGTAGTAATAATTTTTGGTTGCATTTGATAATTTTCAAATTTAATACAATTATATTTTAATTGGATTAAGAAAATGTCGTTAAATTTAAATGCTTTTCGAAAATGCAATTCTAATTTAACAACGTTTTTTGAATTAATTTAATTGCATTTATGTGGTGCAGTAATAATTTTAGCTGCATTAGATAATTTTTTATTCAATCTTAATGAACTTTATAATTTAACTGTAGGAAGAAAACGTAGTTAGGTTCGATTTTAATGCAGAATTAACTACATTACCAAATGCAATTATAAGTGCATTAATATAATGCAATTATAATTTTAATTAACATACCTAATGTGCAATTGACTTTTAACTGCCAATATATTATTTTTAAGCCTATTGATTTGAATGATGTAATTATAGTTGCATTTGAACGATACAGTTTTAAATCCTTTTGTATGGGAAAGTTACAATTTCAAAAAAGTTCAATGACGAGATATTTACATATGCATAACATATATCATATAAAAGATCTTAAAGTTTGTGATTTAATGGTCAATACGGTTCGTTGATACCATGTTTCTACAAAAGCTTATTCTATTTTAAATATCTAAATCAAAATAGATTGTGAAATATTAATATGGGTGTGAGAATAGTAGCTTGTTACAAAGGGAAGATGTGTCCAGGGACCTAATTTGTATAAAATGATGAGTTACGTTATTTTATGTCTTAAAATTATTTGTAGGAACTTGATGTTCAAATCCCTTGTGAGATACGTAGTTTTAAATGCATCATGCTAATGCATTTTGACATGTTTTTAGTTAATGTAATTAAATATGTTTTTAAGAGATGCGGTAATTGAATGCATAATTGTTATGCAATTAATTTTTTCGATATTTTAATGCAAATTTCAAACAGACTTGTTTAACGTATTTGGAAGATGTTTAAAAAGCTCATTTTTTTGTAGATTAGTTAAGTTGCATTTCAAGATGCAAACAACTAACTTCATAACTATAACAAAGTTAAATTTGTTGATATTTTAATCTAATTTTTATATGAACTTGTTTTATTACTTTCAAACGATGTAATTTAAAGTAGTTCAACATTGTGTTGTGACGATTTTATGATCAAAGTTCATATACAAAGTTTTACGATCGTTCAAAAGGAAAATCATTAACATTTGAAGATTTCAGATCTAAAATCATTAAAAATTTATTAAGAAAATAAATATCATCAACTAAACTTTGAAGTTAACGTTAGATTAATCGTCACTTTCAAAGCCAATAAAATTAGTGATTAAAGGAAACAAAGTAAAATAAACCAACATTATATGCCTGACCATCGACCAGTCGACACCCTTATTGTGCACGGTCGACCGCCTATGAAGGAGCGGTCGACCGATCACTGCTGTGGCATCGAGAATGAATCTAGGCCTAACGGTCCGGATTTAATATAATTTAATCTAATTGATAGAATTGATTCGAATGCTTATAAATACATGTCCAACCCTGCATTTTTCTTCTCATATTTTTCTGAATCGAGGAGGAAGGCATTACCATTTTCTCTCTCCACTATTCTATGAATTGTAAAAATTATAAAATCTTATGTGTGTGTGTAGAATAGCATAATAAATAAAAGAAGAAAAATATGGTCGAATTGATTTTGCGAAGGAGGGGTAAATTCTAAATCTAAATTTAAAGCTACATTTAATTCAGCTCTCTTCTCAGATTTATAATTCTAATATATATATATATATATATATATATATATATATATATGCACTTTAGATACATATTTTGACTAAAAGAAAGAGAGTCAAATAAGAGGAATGGATTTAAATCTGGAGATTTGAAAGCTAAGAGGTGATTGGAATTATAATTTTTTTACATAATATTTGATTTATGTTGTTGTGAATCTATTTGTTTTATGCCTGAATATAAATTATGAAATTGTAAGCTTAAGTATATCTGAAATGAATTTGAGATTCTTACCAACATAAATTGTTAAATTTGATTAAATGTTGTACACACCTAAATCTGGAATTAAGGGTGACAGTAGTACCTAAAAGTTATGAGATGATTCAGCGGTAATATTTTATGTTAATTCTAGAGTTCGTTATTTGAATGTTATAAGTTGTTAAACTTGAGCTAAAGATTATCTCAAATTTGATTGAGATTCAAGTTTATATTTTAATTCATTGGAATGAGGAATTGTTGTGTTTTGCCACTCCAACGCGTTTCCATAAACACGCACTTCATTGTTCTGTAATTGCGCCACCTAATGAAGCTTCCGATGTGTGATCGTCCCGGTTGAACATCCATTTCATGTCTTCCGAAACGAGCACATGCATGGTCTTGGCAACACTTCTTGTAACAAAAGAAATTCCCAATATTACGTGTCACCAATCCCACATATATACCACGCTATTCACCATGTTTCTTGCGATGTGGGGCTTATCGTTCAACTCATACACTCTCAAATGCAAGTCACGGCTAACAATTCTCCACCTTGGTGAGCATTTCCTTTAACCTTCATTTGGAGCATACTGAAGAAGTTCTGTAGTAAGATTAGACTACTTTTTTTCTCACTTCTTACGCAGTTAGGCAAGGCTGCATTACCAAATCTCCACCTTAAGATGAGTACTTTCCACTTAAGCCATCTTGGAGCATCAGTTCTCAACGTAGTGGTGCAGACTTCGTATCTAGGAGTGGTGTCAGGCTACTTACATATCTCTAAGCCTCAATGAGTCCTTGGTTCGGTTACTTTTGCATCGTCTAATGGCCTCTGAAACCATCGGCTCCGATACAATGTTGTGCTTCGGCACTCCAACGGGTCTCAATAAACACACGCTTCATTGTTCTGTAATTGTGCCACCTAATGAAGCTTTCGATGTGTCAGCATCCCGATTGAACATCCCTTTCATCGCCTTCCGATTGAACATCCCTTCATCGCCTTCCGATTGAACATCCATTCATCGCACAATTTTGTACTGACCGTTTCAATAATCATAGAAAAGATAATACCTTATAATTCCGAACATAGCACAATTCCTCTTTTTGTATAATTTATAGGAAATTACAGTGATAACATTTCCCTTTTGGGAAAGATATAGTTACAGTGTATTAAAATGTAGAAATCCCTTAATGTAAAATTAAAAGTGTTATAAATAAAAATAATAATAATTTTGTCGTTCGGTTACATATATGTGATTAAATATAAGTTAAGACTTAAATAATAAGCGCTAAATATGAATAAGACAATGAATTGAAAAGAGGCAATAAATGATACTTAATTGTATTAATTTGAAAAGGAGTAATAAATGATAGCTAATTATATTAATTGAAAATAGGCAATAAATGATACTTAATTATATTAATTGAAAAAGTAATAATAAATGATACTTAATGATATAATTTGAAAAGAAACAGTAAATGATACTTAATTGTATTAATTTGAAAAGGAGCCTTAAATGATAGCTAATTGTATTAATTGAAAGAGGCAATAAATAATACTTAATTATGCTAATTGAAAAGAAGTAATAAATGATACTTAATTATTTAATTTGAAGAGAAGCAGTAAATGATATTTAATTGTATTAATTGAAAAGAAGTAGTAAATGATACTTAATTGTATTAACTAAAAAGTAGTAAATGATACTTAATGATAATTATGAAATTTAAATAAGAAGTATGTTCATGATAAGTAAATGAACACTAATAGTTGAACTTATGAGGCGTAATAATTTTTTAGCTAAAATTATGACTCAAGAATATGTTTATGTAGGGCGTGGATTATTTGGTCTAACCCAATATTTTAATTAATTGGAAATGACGTGGTCATTAATATGGTTTGGACTGCAAGGTTGATAATGTTACAAAATGGAAGTCGGCCCTCCATAGGGGGCTACCAGCAGTTGTGTATGCTTTTTACTAATGTGGGATATCTTCAACTGTAGGACCCATAGGATATACGTTCGCGTATATGTTTAGGGAATACATAACAAATTGGGTTTGCCTTAAATTCTTAGTCTTAATTAACCAATTGGAGTCTACTTCAATTCCAAAACGAGGTATTAAGTAACCAGTTAGGAATTTCCTTGATTTTCATTAGGCAATCTAAATAGGAAGGTGGGGAAAATCTCGGCTCCATATCAACGTCGTTGGTACCATAAGTTCAAGGGGCAGGGCTATACACATACGTTGAGAGTGCCATAGGTCATGTAGCGGTCATTAGAAAAACTTGGGTTACGTCTAGAGATGGACTACACTTCCTGCTGGTGTAGGTTGCATATGGGATATGCAATTGCCACAATTTTTTTTATTTGTTGTCGTTAAGAGGTGGGCTAGTTAACCCTTAGATAAGTCTTTAAGATGAGGTAGTAATACAACTAATTAGTTGTAATGTCATTGTTAGGCACCAACGGGTGGTTCCCTTATATACACGGGCAATTCGGCCTAAACACTGTTATGGTTGTCCGACGTGGTGCATAGTTATGGATACTAGCGGGGATTTATCCCATGGGGGATGGTGATGCTTATATATATATATATCTGTGTGTGTGTGTGCATATATATATACATACATATATACATATATATTTATTTCATACATCGGGGTAGGTTGGACATATCGTACATGTAGTCAAAATGATTGAGTATAAATAATAGACATAACACATAATGAAAACTAATCGGCATAAACTAGTATTATGGATAAAGAGTATAATTTAACAATCACTAGAACGTTGTTCTGGCTCTCCTCATTAGAACCCATAAGATAGATTTGGAAGGACATTTGCTGGTATAAGGCAGGAATGGTGAGAAGATAGATTTTCTCATGCATGCTTTGCATTGGAAAAGGCACTAGATATCCAAGGAATTATATTAGTTCCAAGGTATTGGCCTTAGTCAGCATATATATGTTTTATTATACTTTATTATTTCACTATGAGTTATTATTGATAATTCTCTGATATAATTATGCTTATTTCAGGATACCAATACCAACGATCCGTACCCTAATGGACTTTAATTTTTCGATTAGTCGAAAAATTAGGCCCATTAAGGTGTGGGTTGTTACATTGTATTAAAGCTTAGATTAGTAGGTCATAGGAATCAAGATACGCTGAGTGAACGTATTTGTGTTTCTACATATATTTATATTATATGTCAAACCTATGGATTCCGACTATAGTATTAGTTGTGACCATAATCTGAAAAGATGGATATGGCAACTATGAGTTGGAACAATAAATAGAGTTAAAAACATACACTTATCTTGATTACCCTATGGGAAATAGTGTAGTACTAGTGTAGTGTGAATGTATCTTAAGGCTCCTTGAACACTAGAGGGGCGTAAAAAGTGTTTTATAACTTATATGGAACAATTCTAAATTACTTCAAGATTCAAATTCAAACATATATAATCAACATATATGTTAGTCGCTATGCACATGATCAAAGATGGCTAATAGTTGTAAACAATGTAAATGCAGCGAAAATAAAATAGTAGATAATACAGTTGATCTTATAGTGGTTTGGAGCACCTCTCCTACGTCCAGTCCCTAAGTACCTCTTAGGAATTTCACTATCAACGCCCTCATTTCACTCGGAGGAACAGGTTTATAAACTCCACCTGAACGACCAAACAGGACTCCAACAACCATTACAAGTAGTGTAACAAATGTTACTTTTTGACACAGCATACCTTGATATACAGAATGTCACTTTGATGTACAATAACTCCTATAACCAAACCAAACTAAATTGAGTAGAGAAGTAGAGGCTAAGGAGTTTATTCGACTAGAATATGGGATATGGAGATGAAGCACACTAGTCGAAATCTCCGAATCACATGAATTTCATGGAATTCAGAGTATTGCTTAGGAATTGAGAGTTTGAGGCCTAGAATTCAAAGCATAGAGTTTTGTTTCAGTATATTTTGATTCAGGAATGGTTAGGGGATTATATAGTTGTTGTAGGGATGCCAATATAGAGGTGCAACCTTCCAAATTCGCCATTGATGAAGAGAAGTGGCTGTAGGAGCAAAGAGATGCAACTTCTGGAGCAAAGAGACACGAAGGCACCAATTCAAAAAAATAGCCATTTTTGTACTAGTTCAGTCGACTGAGGATCAAATTCAGTCGACTGAAAGTGGCCAATTTTGGTCCAGAACTTCGAGCTTGATTCAGTCGGTTGTTTTTTATAAGTTAGTCAACTTAGTCTAGTTAAGTCGACTGAGCAAGGATTTCAATCGACTGACTAAGCATAATTTTCAAAAGCTTGCTTAATTCAGTGGTAAAAGCATGTGCTCATCTCTCAGCCCATCGGAGTTCGAGTCCCAGCTTCGCATATTGTTAGCCAATTTATTTTTGACCTTTTCCATCATCGTTTTGATCTGAAATAACTTAATAAACATATTAGTAGCATTGTTGTATGGTTGTTATCATTAAAGCACCATACATATATATATATATATATAGGTTCTAACAATATGTGTGTGTGTGTATATATATATATTAATAGCAAGCACGGTTGTATATAAATGCAGTAAAAGTAAAATAAAAGTAAGAAAGATGACATCGGGAGTTTTTATACTGGTTTGGATTAACCTATCCTACGTTTAGCCATATACAGTGTATGTACAGATTTCTTTTCGAATGTCTATTTTAAACAGGTAGCAAGCAAACCAGAACACTGTAAACGAACCCAGAATTTTAGTCAATTGATTTTTAAATATTTAATAAATTTTAAATATTGAAAAGTTAAATTATAAGTTGAGTAACTTGAATTTCAAATATAGAAATTTGTTTGATAATTTAATTATTGAATTTAATTTTTGGAATTGTTTAAATAATTAAACCCTGAATTTAATGTGAATAAAAATGATTTTGAAAGTTGATTTAAATTCTATTTAACTTAGGATGAAGATAGTAAACTTTTAAATTAGAATTAAAAGTGACTAATTTGGTTTTTATAATAATTCGTTTTAATCAACGTGTAAAAACAGCCTTTCGGGGTAGTCTTGGATTTCGATAAAACTAGTTTCATTGGATCCATAATAGTGAGTTATTGTATGCTATCAAATTTCATGGCGATCAGACGTATTGTTTGGTCGTGCAAGCTCGAAACACTTAGAAATTAATTGTAGAATTATTATAACGGGTTTGAAATGATATCTTCTGTATACGATTGAATTAGGTCTCGAGAGTAGTTCAAGTATGTTTGGAATATGGGTATTACATATAGAATGTCAGGCAGCACACCTCGTTTGGAGTTTGAGATTTTTGAGTGCATCAAGCTGGATACTGTATAATATAAATAATATGTGGTTTCTTAATCACCATAACTTCTGCCCATATTTTACCCATACCATAGCTTACCCTCCACGTACAAGCCCATACCCTATCTCAAATTTATATTACTTTAGCTTTTCCCTCTTTTCAATTTTCGAAAACGTGTAATGATAAAAAGAAAAAAAATCACCATTCACAACTTCAAAAATCAATACACCGCATTCCAATCGAAATTAGCTAAATCCTCAAACATGAAACTTGTTTGTATAGGTCCTAGTTATTTTTAGAAATCAACCACTCGAGAATTCATTAAGAAATGAGAGAGTAATAGCGTAATTACAGTTAGAAGGAAAATATGTTCACAAACTTCAAAAATCGATATCTCCATATCCGCTTCAAATTGGAAGGTGTTGTATACACCGTTGGGATCGTGAGATCGAGTAGTGTTTTTGGTGCAAGTTCGGCGAAATTTTTGTCCATGATTCACAACGGTCAGAGGCTAGGGTTTCGTTTAGGTGGAGCTAGGAGCGTCGAGAGAGGAAACGTGATGCGCCATTGGATTCAAGGAGGCGATGTGCTTCAGGCAGCGAAGTTTGGTTGGATTTGAGAATGGCGCATTGAGACGACCCGACCTTCTACGCCCAGAAAGTCGTATCATCCTTAAGAAAGAAAAGGGTGAGAAATAGAAAAGATAGAGAAGAAAGAAGAAAACAACATCAGAATCTCAACAGCGGAACGTATGAAATATAATATATCACATAAGAGATTACATAGTATCATACACATCAGAGTTACACAGATAATACAACACATACTAGACAGTTATAAACACCTGTCTAGTTAATACAACTCGATACATGTCAATACAATACAGAGATACAACACAATAGAAATACAGATAAACACTAACACAGTGGAACCACTATATATCTATACGCTGAAGCCTCCTGCTCCATTGCTCCTCCACAATTCGTCCAAGCTAACCTGAATCCCTTGGCTACTCGTAAAAATTTGAGTACCCGAGAGTTTAAGAAAAACAGAAATAAACTCCGGGTCAGACATGGGTCTGGTATGAGTAACAGGTTAAAGCTGCTTAACTTTTAAAAACCTTTGAAACAAATGTATCACGTAAGACTTCCCACACATAAACATGGAAAAGTTTTTCCCTTACGCTAACCAAAACTTTGATAGGAAATTCAGTGATATTATAATAGGTCTAGGGTTTTCAAGTAAATAGAAAACAGCCGAAATTGTTACATTCATTAAATTCCAGCATACTAGCCAACAATGTGGGTAATACAATCAAATCCGATGGCACTTATTGGATTTTGGATTCCATACAATGGCAGGGCTACTAGGGTACCGCCCGTCACAGTACCTAGCCTAGATCAGCGTACCGAGAACCCACCCTGAGTTCCCTGCAACACAAAGCCAGAACCATCCCTTACTGGATAGTCCCAAACGAAACAACCCCGCAGTCAGTGCGCAATTCCGACTGCCACTAAGCCAAATAAAAAGGGACCTCTAGACAGGGGTATATCCCGCTCTCAAGTGGGTGCTACCCACGAAGCCTTACTGCACCTCCCCTGTTTTAGCCATTCCCGGTTGATGAGGCTTGAGGCTACGATTACCTTTAGAGAACACATCTCTTAGAATGCTCATCGTCCACCTGACGATGTTCTGAAAGCATTCAATCCATACAAGTTCGTTCCGGGTTCGAACAAAACCGAAGGCATTATCTCATTACACTCATTTTGGAATCACCCTCAGAGTTAACGACAATAACCCTTGCACTCTGAATCTTCATCTTCACTTGAGATTCACGACCTATCGTTAATTTGGATCGATGTGGTTTTCGGACTTCCAAATATGGAAACCCGATCCCGGTCTCATCGAAATCCAAACCGTATCTTCTAAGGCCAAGTTGTTTTAAAGTTAAAACAATTCAATTCTATTATCTATATCTACACAGATAGATAATTCATAATATCACAGATAGATAATTCACATATCAGCATAAATAGATAATCTATATTATCATTACACTTCAACCAAAGCATCCATATCACATAGCATTATTTATCTCATATCAAAGATAAATCAACATCATCCATCATATATAAACAAGGATTAATAATCACACCATTTATAATTAATTTAAAATGAATTAAATTAATTACCTTATCTTTAATTAATTTAAAGTAAATTAAATTAATTACTTCATCATTATTAAACTTGCTTATATTACTATTAATTAATTATCAATCAATTAATTAATCATCATCCAATTATTCATTTTAAATTAACCATCCCTGATTAATTATCTTTAATTAATTTAAGTAACTATCCATTAACTATTTTCACAAATTAATTATCTTTAACCAAATATAGGAAATTAACCTTTACATTACTTCATTTATTAATTAACTAAAATTAATTACATTACTTAATTAATTACATTAATTAATCCATTCTAAATTTTATTATTTCCAAATAAATCCATTTTAAATTCCCAACATTAATTATAATAATTAATGATCTCTAATTACATTTACTATTCAGTTTAATTACATCAAGTAATTAATCTTTAATTAAACCACAATATTAATCACCTTTGATTAATCACATCTAGTAATTAACTACCCTTAATTACTTCATTAAATAAATTAATTACTCCATAATTAATTATCTCTAATTAATCCCTTGATTAATTATACAAAATAATTATACTCAAATTACTTTATTAATAAAACATCATCCAATTAATTACATCCAGTAATTATTCATCAATTACTTTCCTAAGTAATTATACCTCAAAATCATCAAGTGATTAATCCAAATTAATTAAACTAAATTAATTAACTCAAATTAGTCAAATTACTCAATTAATTAAAATGAGTAATTAATTCCTTAATTACTTCCCATTTAGTAATTACACTTAAACAATTACAATGTTGATTATTAAATTAATTAATCCAATTAACTATTAAAAATCAATTACATTAATTAATTATAAAATAATCTAGTTAATGACCTTCATTAACATTTATTTAATTGCTTTTCTAAAATAATTAACTTACATTAATCATTATTAATTATAAGTTCAATTAACCATTAATTAATTAAAGTCTAATCTATGATCCTTAATTACATATTAATTACTTAATTCATCATTTAAACTTTAATTAATACATTTAAACTTATAATTACAAATTTAATCAATACAAATTATCGATTATCACTCTAATTATCTTAATGGTTAATGAATTTAACCCTTAATCTTAATTACTTAAAGTAAACTCATTTTTTTCATTATTGATTAAATTTCCACTTTCAATATGTTTAAAACATTTACTTCAAATTTACTTAAACCCAGGCTATACAAATTTGACTTACTTCCCTTTCAAACCTCCAATTGACCTCAAACTTTTAAAATTTTACTTAACTACTTAAAGTCATTAAACAAGTTTGAATTTAAAACAACACTTTATTTATTTAGAATCCAAGTTTACAACTAAACTCGAATTTATATTTTAACCCTTTAATTTAAACTAAATTTGAGTTAAAATTTTGAAATTTGGCCTTAACTAATCTGGAACAGGTTCACAGTAAAAAAACAGAACAATAACCCCGAGTCCCCCTTCTTGTTTCCCGAGCCCAACACGACACTCTCTCGAGTTCACTCTCGAGACAATTACCAGGAAAAACATGCTTCGTGCACGTAAAAACAGTTCCATCATCGAAAATCGAAAACGAGCTCGATTTCACAACCTGGAACGCAACCACAACCCAACACAAAACCTGGAAGTTCGCCTCTTCCCAAATTCCGACCACCGGAGGACCGCCACAACCGGCCACAGCCTCGTCTATCTCCCCCCTACTAAACCCCAAAAGCAAGAGACACTCGATCGAACGGCGACTTCGTACGAAATGAAAAATCACTGCACCTCAAAACTAGGTCTACGAGAAAGAAAACAATGCCGCCACCACCACCGTTGACTATCCACCACCGCGCCATTTTTCCAAGCTTCCCCGATCACTCCTCCACCTCCAGGCGAAAACTCGACTCCTCCAGTCGACGAGATCATCCACGGCAACCCAAAAAGCTTAAAACAGACGAACCAAAACTGCTCTTTGTTCCTATCTCTAAAATTTTTAAATCTTGTTTTAAAAATCATATTTTTGTATGCGAAATCAACCTACACACCTGAATTTGTAATACAAGAGGTTTGTATTTTGACAAGTTTTGAGTTTGCTCAGTGTTTCCTTGGTTTCCAGAAACATTTCAAAATTAATTCAACTTAGATAAATTTGCATCTTGAGTATATGCCATAACAACCAATATTTGTTTTAATACTAAGCCTAAACACTGAGTAAATCAAATGGAAATGATTTTGAGATCAAAGCTTATGTTAAAGATCATAGAAAAGGGAGCACATGATCATCAGCCTATACAATTACTTCCAGTATTCAAGTGTACTCAGAGATGTTATATATATACATATATATACTACCATACTTATTTAGAGATATGTTGGCAATAGATTTACACCCTTTTTAAAAAAAAATGTGCTACTCACCTGAATTTTAGAAAGAACAGAGCTTTCTCTATTTTGCAACAGGCTTGAAAATTACAAGCTGACACTCTCCTCTGTTAAATCTCCTATTTGACTTGATTTATTTTGTTTGCTAAAGTTTGGATTTGTTTTTAGGTTTAAATGAAGCTTACTTTAAATTCTACTCGAAACTGATCTAAAGATTGATATATATATAAAAGACAGCTTACAGGAGAAACCATTTGTACAATGTGATATCATGCATTTGTACAATACAGTGTGTATATTTTGTACCAAATCAGAAATATTTTCTCATTGTTTATTTGCCTAAGCAGATTTTATTTTGGTCTTAGTGGCCGAGATCGTATATTAATGTACTAGAAAAGATATTTGCATGAGCTAACATTAAATGCTACTGTCCTTATAAATGTTTATTTTCTTCCAACCTGCATATCTATTTGATTTAGTTGTCCTCAAGACTGCATGCCTATATTCGAACCATTTATTTTATCCTATGCAAGCTTTTCTAACAAGTTTATTTAACCATGCACATTTATTTTGAAGGCTGGCAATCTTCTTATGTATTTTATTTCCTTGTTTTACATTTTGAATTGTAATAGAATGTTATTTCTTTAGTTCACTTGCCTATGTAGATTTCTGGTTTGATAATGGAATGTCATTCTAACATGTTGTTTGATTATTTTATAGTGTATTTTTTTTATAATTTACAAAACTATAAAATTTAACTTATGTATATTTGTTTTACTCTATGTCTAACTTATCACTTGAAACCTTGTATTCCTATACGTACATTTTTATTTATTAATATTAAATAAAAACATTTAACAATTTGAAATGATTTATAAAAGAAATTATCTTTTTACTATAAACTACTTATTTTATAATATACACTAAAGTATCATTTGACAAAATTGCATTTAAAACTTATTATATATTTTTAAACCATATTTATCAAGCTATACTTAAAAAGAAAATAAAACAAATCTCTTTTGTTAATAAATTTAAATCTAAACTAAAGCTAGAATAAGTTTTAAACTATTTAAACATTTATCTTAAGTATTTAACCCATATATTTAATTATTAAATAGCTTTAAAAATCTTATTTTAAATAAATCATAATTCCCAAATCACTAAAAATGTATATTAGAAATTTGAAAACATAATTTATTAGTTGAATGTAAAACAAAGCTTTCCTATCTACAATATATACAAATATATTCATTATAAATAGAAAATAATTTATTAGTTTTAAAAGATAAAATTCACCAATTAGATATTTATTAAAATAAAAGTGTTAATTCAAATCTTATAAATCAAAGATATATCAAATCAATTTAATATTTAATATAAATTATTAAATTGATATTGCTCGAAATTCTGGGTCGTCACACGCATCGACCTCGATGGCGCAGCAAGCGGTGGATGACAAGGGGCCTTCGAGTGGGGATTTGATAGGTTGGGCACATGGACTTTGGAGAGTGAGAAGCTATGGCGATGTCGGATTAAGGTTTAAAGGCCTGGAGATCCGTATCCATAGTTGAAATGCACAGCCGTGCATTGGGTCTCATGTACAGGGAGGAGGGATTAAGTATGGAGAAGAAGATGGATTAGTTTAATTTGTGGGGGTAATTAGTGTAAATCTTAGTGATTAATTAATTAATTATAAAATTTAAAATCGATAACTTAAAATGTGAATATCTTGTTCATACGAGGTGCAACCGAGACACGATTTTTGCATTGCGCTCGTAACAATGAATGCTTTGCAATGGAATAAGTTTGAACAAATTTGGAGAAAGCTAAAATTTGGGCTAAAATCGGGCGTCGTTCGATTTTTGTTCCAAACCGAATCGCCTCAATGATAATAGAAATTCCAGTGAGTTAAACTCACCTTTTTGGATTAACCAGAAATATTACATAGTCGATAATAAATTATTGATTGGATGTTTGGGTATTTATATGTCGATTGTTTGGCTTTGATGAATTGTCACTTTAGAAAGAAACTAATATATGAAATCAATTGTAGAGGGACAGGTTGGAGGGATCCAACATGATTCCTCACCACTGTTGAATTTTATTTATATATGTGTGAGCTAATATATATATATATATATAAGCTGTGATGCAGGGGGACAGGTTGGAGGGATCAGACAAGATTCCTCACCGCTGTTGAATTTTATTTATATATATGTGTGCTAATATATATATAAGCTATGATGCAGAGGTACAGGTTGGAGGGATCCAACGGGATTCCTTGTTATTGTTGAGTTGATTTCAGTAATATTCCGGTTATAGGAATTATTGGATAATAAACCCGATTTTTGGCAATATTGGTTATGACATTGTTATGTGTTAAAAACTTAAACCATGTAGTGATAGGAAATCAACACCGATATTGGTTAAGCATTTGGTAGCTATTAGCGTCAAATTAGTATTCTAAAAATGCTATAAATTGCCATTAGAGTTGGAATTTATTTTTGAGACCAAAAATAATTTCAAAATCCGAATTTGGATTTCGGAAATATTTTGTTTTAAAAGATTTAATTTCTGTTTTATTCCAGCCTTTTTATTTATCTTTTTCTAAGATATTTATTTATATTTAATGTTATCTTAAAGGTTATTTATTTAATATTGTTTTAAAAAGATTTTTTTATTTATATTTAACATTGTTTTAAAGTTATTTATTTATAATTAATATTGTTTTAAGGTTATTTATCAATATGTTAATATTTTGAAGATTAATTATTTAAATAATTATTATTGTTTGAAATTAATAATAATGATTTATTAATTCTGTTTTAGAAATTTATTATTGTTATTTATAATAATGTTGAAAATTAATTATTAGTGTTTTATTAATAATGTCTTTGAAATTATTTATTATTGTTTTAAGATGTTTTTAAGGTTAATAATTATTATTAATTTATTTATAATGTTTACTATTAATAATTTTTAATATATAGTAGTTTTTAGAAGTAAGTGATTTTTATTTGTTTATAAATGTTTTCGAGATTCATAAATAGAATTTACAAAGGACTTGGGTTTATAAGGAGAGTTTTATAAAATAGTTTAAGGGTTCAAAGAAATATTATTTACAAGGTAAAGGAGTTTTATAATTGTTAGATATTTATAAATGAATTTTTAGAAAGGGGTTATAGATTTATAAAACGAGTTTTATAAATAGTTTTACGGATTAATAAAGGGATCCTAAATGATTTTAGGAATGTATAAAAGAGTTTTATAAATGGTTCGAGAGATTTATAAAATAATTTATAAATGGTTTTAGAAATTATAATAAAGATTATAAATGATTTTAGAATCATATAAAAAGGAAATCTTCCTCTGATTTGTGAATATATTTATACCGTTGAGTATATGAATATTTTTCCAAGTATTGATAATATAGGGACTTGTGGGTCTATCTTTGTAAAGGTCTTTTTATACAAGTAATTTACAAAGTGATTTTAAATAATGAAAAGATTAATTTAAGAGGCTAGTGGGTGCTTGTGTGTTTAACCAATGTGGGTTTCCCTATGGAATTAATCCCTGATTTGAATGTTTGTTTTGTTGATAGTTAAATAACCTACTATCAAATAAGGATCCAAAGCGTAAATTTGGAAATATTTAAGAGAAACACGTGAGTTATATGGCACAATCATCTCCGATGATGTTGTACTGTGCGTATAAATCTTGTTTCGTTCTCCTAGGACAAATGGTAAGGAAATCCGTCTACTAACGGTTAGGAGGCTATCTCCGCCCTTATCTTTGACTGTTTATTTCCTAATGAACTGAGGTTGAGTTTACCGAAAACTATGGAATGTTGTTTCGATGAGACCGGGATCAGATATGTTATCCGAAAACCACTTCGATCCAACTCAAGCGTTTCGTAGTGAAGACACCTTGAAGCTGACGGAATTGAAGACGGAGCTCTCAAGCGTTTCGTTCAGTCCCAGAATGAACCTGTATGGACGAATGTTGGCATTGTATTGTTGCTTGGAGGGTAGTGTTAGCATTCCAAGTGGAAAGTGCTATATAAAAGGTAAAACGTTGCGTCAAGCCTCATCAGCCGAGAATGACTAAAACAGGGAAAATGCAACAGGGCTAAGCAGGTCGCTCCCAAGTAGGGTATGTCATTCCTATATTGAGTCAATATTATCTCTCATTTGTATGTTTCCAGACAGATTAACGGAGGGGTGATCATGTTCGGTACTATCAAGTAAAGGGTAGGCTGGTTCTGTGTTAGCAGGGGTCGATAGGTTCGACCTCGATGTTATTTTATCTAGAGATGCACCGTGACGGGTAGTACTCTAGTAGCCTAGTCATTGTATGGAATCCATTCTCCAATAGGTGCCGTACAGACGTAGTTGTGCCCAACTATGCTAAAACGTGAGATGCAAGCATTCTTGCTATATTCATATTTTACTTTGATGCCTAGACATTATTATAATATAAATGGATTTCTATCCTAATTGTTTTGGTTATTGTAAGGTAAAAACACGTCCGTGTTTATGTGTGGCGTGGTCTGACGCTGTGCAGTTAATGCCCCGCTATATCCCCGCTATAACTCCAATATATCTTATAGCGGATTCCTACCGCTACGATTTTTCCATATATCCCCAACATATAGCCTTTCCGCTTTAATCCCCGCTATTTTCGCTATATCCCGTTATTTCCGCTATATTCCGCTATTTCCGCTATATCTTCTATAAAAAATTGGATTGAAAAATGATATTTATACGCTATAAAAATTATGAAATTAATTAATTTCATTGAATTTTTGATATATGTTTAGAAATGATAATACTCTAATATTCTACTAAATTAAATTAAGTTATATAACAGTTTTACGTTCATTTACAATACATTTGCACATATTTTTATTTAAAATTATTTTTGTATTAATTATAATTCAATTGAATGTTAATTTTTCACATAAGTACTATCTATATATTTGTAAAAACAATAAGTATGTGATTTATATGCTATTTTAGAGTAATCCGCTATATCCCGCTATATCTTCGCTACATCCCCGCTATGACTTTTTGCACCTCTACCGCATTGAATCCACCGAGCGCTTTAACTGCACAGGTCTGACGAGATAATTTTGATTTTCAAAGGTTTTCTATAACTTTAAAATCCAATTGGGTGTGTTTTCTCACGCTGGTTTTCCATACTGACTCGGGTGTTATTTTATTATAATGCTTGGGTTAGACCCAACATATTTACAGATTTCTTTGGATGCAATGGAGCTCGGGAGATGAGTTAGAGATCGTCAATTGTATTCACGTTTATGTTTATTTTCCACTACTTTATTGTTGAAATCATCGGCATTTGTGAGGACAGGTTGTTATAACTGTCCAGGTTAATGATTGTGATTTGTTGTTGTACTCTAGTGGATGTATGTATATAACAGTTTCTCTTTTGTAAAGA
Organism: Allium fistulosum; assembly: GCA_030737815.1. Lineage (NCBI taxonomy): Eukaryota > Viridiplantae > Streptophyta > Magnoliopsida > Asparagales > Amaryllidaceae > Allium > Allium fistulosum. The sequence continues at coordinate 410,325,887 of CM060907.1, read as the reverse complement.
TCATTGATATTATATTATATATTGTTCCACTGCGATTGTGAGATTCCGAGTTGTTTTTAGTTTCTTTCTCTTCTCTTCTTCTTCCTTCTTTTCCCCTAACAATCAGGTTTTCCAGCATTCGATTGCTTGGCACGCAATACAGTGGATGTATTAGTGTTGATTTTTGAGGGTCGAAAATCCCAAGCTGTTACACTTGGTAGCAGAGCTTAGGTTGAGTGAACACCTAGGCTTTGGTGGGGATTACTCATTTGACATAGGGTAAACGAGACCCTAAGATGAGTTTGAGTGTAATATATATATGAGCGCGTATTTATTAGTGGTATAGAAATATTTTATATCATGTTGTTTGATCTGTTAAGTAGCTTATGAATTCTAGTCAATACGAGTAATTAACGTTATTGATAGGGATCTCTAAACACTTGAACAGAGCAATTCGAAATAGTATTGTTTTGAAATTGGGTAAATGAAATAACTTTACCTTGATTATAATTTTATATATAAAGGAATATTTTTAAGAAATTATTATATTATATGTAGTGTGTTTGGTTGTTAATGAATGATGATATTTGATTATTATCATTATTGTTTGTTGTTGTGTTCTAATAAAAGTTGTTATTGTCACAATGGAAACAAGATAATAAATTAAGGAATGGTTTTATATAACCATAGTGAAATTATATACAAGGAAAATTTATAGATATGATTTGTAAATAAAAAGGATTTAAAAGCTGAGGATTTGAGAATTTAAATCTAGTTGATTTTGAAAATTGTTTTTCAAAGATTTGGAAAAATAATGATAATATTATTTGGAAAATATCTTTGACTATTAATATTTTAAAATAGAATTTAAAAGGGATTGAAAGCACTGAATTCATTTCGGTCGCTGGAAAATAATTTCGAAGATGACTACATCATCATCGACGTTCATTTTCGGGTTTCCAAGGGAGGAATTGCTACCATTGTGGTTTTGTATTGGTAAAACGAGTTTTGATTAAAATTCCAAAAATATGATTTGTTATACAAAAAGAGATATATATTATATTATGTACTATTTCAAAATATGGTTGGAATAAAATAGAATATTTACATTATGAAAATTTTTACCTAAGTATTTTGTTGGAATTATAAGAAATCGGTTTTTGTAACTTATAAATTGAGGAATAATAATTTAAAACAAAATTTTAAATTTTTTGAATATAGATGTTAAGAAATACAAATTTGAAACCGAAATTTAATTTAAATAAAATGAACCTTGGGAAGAAATTTGACTCAAGTAAAGGTAAATGAATGTGAATAAAGCAAAGTGAATAATATTTATAAATGAATGTAAATAAAAGAATCAGAATAATAAGAAACTAATTGAAATAAATACATAAGTTATACATATATTATTTTATTCATATAACTATTTGATCCAGATTCGAGTACATGATTTCGAGATTATTTACATCGGTCCGAGTTAGGATTTTTCACTCAATTCTTGATGTCGAACACTGGACATGGATTTTTTGACTGATTATGGAATTCTCTATCATAGTATATGGCTATGCAAGGGGTATGATGGTTTCTAATCAAGGAACCAGATCTGAGTCCGCACTAAAGTGGCCGTGTGAACAATACTCGTTCGGAAGTGAAATTGTGTGATCGAGCGAGCGATCAGATTTGATATTGCATATGGATGGTATATGTACATCGTACAGGATTTAATAAATTAAATGCTGACATTGGAAAATGTAAATTAACATGGTTATGAATTTATTGGATGGATATTATTTTTTGATGGTTCTCTGGTTACATTTGCATATAGTTATTGTATTATTACATATTATGTATTGATATTACTTTTCCTATACTTGTTTTCATTGGTTATTGAGTGATTAGTAGGTGCTGATGATGTATGCTTCGCATTTGGAGCTCGCTTTCACATTATATATTGATGAATATGCTTGCTAATATTAAGAAAAAGTACACATCTTGGATTTCATATCGTATTTTTACATTTTTCCCTACGGGATGCCTCATCTTTGAAGATGAGATGTATATTTGTAATTATATATATATTGTAAATTTCTCGGATCAAACCACGCAAAGGAGACATTAGGGAAATTTTCCATAGAATTAAGGTGTTATAAAATTTTTGAGAATTTTGGGAAAAAATTTGATAACTAAAATTTGATATTTGGTGTTATAACTTGGAATGAAAATTAGTTGTTATCGATGAACGAAGTTAAAGACTTAAAAGAATTTGAAAATCTATTTCAACTAATTGGTTTGAAAGAGTTAATGGGCGTGGGGCATTTTTCTTACCTTGGAAATTTCGTGGACGAATTCATTTAAGTAGGGAAAAATGTAACGACCCAGAATTTTAGTCAACTGATTTTTGAAATATTTAATAAATTTTAGATATTGAAAAGTAAAATTATAAGTAAAGCAACTTGAATTTCAAATATAGCGATTTGTTTGATAATTTAATTGTTGAATTTATTTTTTTGAATTGCTTAAATAATTAAACCCTGAATTTAATGAGAATAAAAATGATTTTGAAAGTTGATTTAAATTCTATTTAAATAATAATGAAGATAGTAAACTTTTAAATTAGAATCAAAAGTGATTAATTTGGTTTTTATAAAAATTCGTTTTAATTAACGTGTAAAAATAGCCGTCTGAGGCACTATCTCGGATTTCGACGAAACCAGTTCCATTGGATCCGTAACATTGAATTATTATATGCCGTCGAATCATGGTAATCAGACATATCATTTGGTCGTGCGAGCTCAAAACGCTTAAAAATTAATTGTAGAATTAATATAATACTAGTGCGAACCCGTGCTTCGCATACGGGTCGTAGCTAAATTTTGATTCTCGATCATCAATGAATCCACATTTTCTATCATTGTGATGATAAATATGTAGGACATTTCCCGACATGTTTTAAACATCCCATTAATTAACTTTTCCCTACGTCTGTTATTCACTAAGCACGAATATAACAATAATAAGAGCTATTACATACATAGCTGAAAATGATGCTCGAAAGAAAATGGTATTTGGAAACAAATCCATGACGTCAAAATGTACACTTCAGTCCAACAAAAAAGCAATAAATAACTAAAATTTATACACACATAACCAAGTCAAGGTTTGTGAACCATAAGTTATTCATGTGACGATTTTGTCCTTACATTAATGATGATGATGACGACAATCCCTATTGTGTTTCCCTACAAAAAGGTGAAAATATATTCTTATGCTAATGATGACGATAATCCCTATTGTGTTTCCCTGCAAAACTGTGAAAATATAATGTAAATATAATATTGTTAAAAACAAAAAGACATATGAAGCAGTAAACATTCTTCACACACACACACGTGTGTGTATATCTATGTGTGTTTTACTGCCAATATAATGTGTTTTTTCTTATTACCACTGTTTAGTTACTATTTTTGTTTCCACTCCACGATCAAATTTTATAGGTTTAACTTGTATGGTAAATGATGGAATTTTAATTCATATGTATTCATTGAATACATATGAAATTAGATATAAAAAATTCAGTAATAATAGTAATTTGTAAAATTTTGAATATACAGGCCATGATTGCATTTCATAAAGAATTTATTATACTGAGTTAAAATTACAACATGAGTTACTATTTAAACTTATTTTCTCCCATAAGAAACCGGATCCATATTTTTTGCACCAATGACAAAAATTTGTGTATAATTCAATGCATTTGAATTTCAAAATTAATGATTAAAAATTGGTGGTTTGAATTTTAAGAGCTGAAGTATATAATAGGTGCGAGTGCTCTGAATTTTTATCTTATATTCCGTTAAAAAGTGGATCTAAATTTATATGGCACTTTTCACAAATTATAGATATTTATGCGGTATGATTGAAATTGTTGTCTACATGGTCATTGATGAGTAAACAAACCATCATCATATTGTATAGTATTTTGAGTTTAAGAACTAACGAAATCACCGTAAAATAAACTAATTTCCACACCATGTTCATAAGGAGTACAAACTCGTGCTTTGCACACGGATTAGTTATTGCAAAGCTAATAAGCTAATATAAAAATAATAACATAGTAATGGTTAGTTGTATAACGAAAACATGAGCATTATCACTTGCACAACAATCAATTTTACCACTTGCAAGTATACAGTGTTTAGTCTCGTGTGTTAGAAGAGAAAGGTTGAAGACATTAACAAGTGTATCTGTTCATTTTGGACTGCAGTCCCAGAAAAGCATGTAAAAAACAAGCGCAGGGAAAAAAATGTAATCAGAACGATTGGCTAATATCTAAATGCATAGAAAGGAATCTAGCAAAAATGTGAAATCAATAGAGCTTACCTCAAAATACAACAGTCATGTGAATCCTTTTTAATAAAAAAAGGTATAAGTCAAACTTATTAAATTGCTTGTGGAATAACATATGATCTTATGTAATTTGAATTCACAGAAAATGCTGCAGTCGTGATATCATTTTATGAAATTATGCAGCCATGATATCATTTTATGCATGTATTCTTTATCAATTATACTAACAAAGCATGGCTTGTTAGACTTAGGAAAATACTATATGACTTCCTTTAACTATAAATTCATAGCGGAAAATAGTAAGTTGGTGAAAACAATTTATTTCAATTTGAAACAGATGTATAAGAATTGTACATAATCAGATTAGTAAAAAGCAACAATATCTGTTAACATGCATATCCTGACCGTTAAACCTTTGAGAACAACAAATTGGCACCGGTTATTTTTGCACATGGGGAAGTCTCTGTGTAGTTGAAGTTGAATTTACTATAATTGGCGTGCATACATGAGCATTTCTTCTAGCTTATAAGAAATTATTCTGGATGCGGATCCCAGAGCGTAAATTTCTAGAAAATAAAAATGCCGATTAAATATACAGGCTATTTTTCTGTACTATAAAACGGCATGTAGCAATAACACATTAATGATCCCATGTTCCAATAAAAAAACAAACAGAACTAATAGGAAAAAAATGGCATTGCAATAACACATTAATGGCTATTTTTTTGTAAATCTCAAAATCATAATAGGGAATGGTTGGTTCATGAAGGAAGTATGAAATGTTAAGTATAAAGGAAAAACTGAAAAGGTCTTTCCACCAACATTGCAAAAGTTCATGTTTTGTTTTGCTTCAACGCTGTAGCGGCAACGAATGTAAAGAAACTACATTATGCACTATAACATTGTAAAACAAATAACAGTTTTATCTATACATTTTAACCCATGATAATGAAAATCAGACCAAGGTTCATATATTTATTGTACATACCAAACTTATAGAATCTCATTGCAAAAATGACTCTAAGCTTTGTCCATTATTAACACTTGGGCACTACTACTTATCCTAGTCATCTGCCTTTCAGTTGCATATCTGCATCGAACAAAATCCCCCATTGACTAAAAATATTTAATGCGGAAAACTTTGATGCTGGAAAATTGGAATGCTCAAAACTAAAGAGGTCTGAAACCTCTAGAAGATTATTTTTTCTCAAAATCAAGCCAATAAAAAACTTAAATTTATTATAAGAAAATTACAAAGCTAGAAACAAATATTGGATGGGTTTCAAAGCTATGAATTTTCATATTAACTAGAAAACCTGCAATCAATAAATTTTATTTATCATGCAAAGAAAACTTGATTATAATTTGAAATTTGTAGCCCTCGAAATGCTTAGAGGTAAAAGAATTTCAAGCTCTAAGCCTTACAAAGAACAATTTATGTAGTTCTAAGAACTTATATAAACCAAACTGTAAAATCTAAAGGAAAAAATCTAAGTTGAAAAATTTTTAAAAAGAAGAAAAAATATTGAAAATGTCTATAATCAACTTATACAGTTCGAAATTTCAACTTTATTTAAATATTAAAGGAAGGAAAAATTCATAATTTGAAATCAATACCTTTTATTTTGAACCATAAAACTCTATATTTTAATCCTCCAGAGATCTTAATGGAAGATGTTAATATTATGATGAAAAATTTATACAAAATAGTTTTAACTAATCAACCTTGATCGTCCACAAAATTTTAACAAAATTTGCTTCTAAAAATTTATGTTTAATAGTGTAGAATTTGAAATCTACATATTATAAAATTGAATTTAACACATGAGAAACACAAAAGTTAAAAGTACATTAAAGGAAATATATAATTTAGAACTTCATAACACTGAAATTTCATAATATTTATATGGTAAATCCATCATTTGAAATGTAGTTTGCCATTATGATTTCTAACTCTTAATTGCATGGTTAATTATGTAGTAGTACTTGTGGAATTTGTGCCATAGTGCATGCCCAGAGTTCTCTATTATTTCTTTGTGTTATGTTTTAGTTGAATTCTCAAGTACCTTGTCAATTACAACATGCCAAACCTCCAAATCCTACATTAGTAAGTGCGTGCAAATAAAACTTTTTCGATTTTTTTCTTTAGGTTTATTGGATAGAGAAAAGCATGTTAAGTTCAGGCATGAAGAGGAGTGTTGTAATATAAATTTCCACAAAATAATATATTTTTTCTAAAGTTAAAGTTTTTCCCAAGCGCACTTTATTTAGACAAAGCCCTTTGCATTATTTTTCTTGAACCCATATATACCCAAAATCAACATTAATGGAGAAAGCAAACACATTAGATCAGAACCATGAACGTTTAAATATTATAGTCTTGGGTTTTAGCAATTTTATTAAAATCTTAGCAAGACCATATATTTGATGTCAAGAGAAAATTCACAAAAAAATCTTGGAAAATTTGGTTATAAACTAATAGATCGAATAAAACCTGGGATATATGCCTTAGGTTGCTCAAACGATGCTTGAATTAAGTATTAAATAAACCCAAACATGATGCATTTCTTATCAAAATTCTTGTAGTTGCTTTCTAAAATGAATTTATATCGTAAACTTCATTGAATAATATACATAATACAACTCAAAGTTTTTAATACTTTAATAAACAATTTAAAAATGCAAGGGTCAAGTGAACATTAATATTGTACCTTTCCTAGATGTTGTCATTTGGCTATTATCATTAAAATAACTGTTAGTTCGCTACCGCAACACAGATACATTGTATGCCCAACGTTATCATTTGATTAGGGATTAAAACCATGGTCATCAGAATTTGTGAAAAAAATATCTAAAAAGATGGTTAATATTTGAGAATAAATGGATGACGAATTCTGTATAGGGTGGTCAAAAGGCAATTCTGTACAGTTTGGATGATAATGAATTACCTGTAGTCGGTAGCCTGTAATGGACCTCACGTTAGATTTTAAAAATAAAAAGTACAAAATGTAAGCACTTGGATGAAATTAGGAAAATGGTCATCAATTAATATATACTTAGTAACAGTGAAAGCTAGAAAGCATAAAAGATGACTAACATACATTTATACAATGAAAAGAGGAAAACTTTCCATCAATATTCCAAAGAAAATTTCAATTTTTCCAATTCCAAATCAATATATTTAAACCTTTTAATCGCTTGCAAAGATTAAATCACGAAAATAAATATAGAACCGCCCTGCCTGGAGGTGAAAGAAGACGAATAGTTGCAGCTAATCTCAGACATGAATACATACATATCCATAGTATAAACATAACTAATATCATGTAGAAAATAGCAAACATAATTTGGCCTAAGCTAAATTACCTTTATTAGTAATAATTAATATAATATAATGGAAGAGATAAAAAAATAAATGATATATGAAGTATACTCATTTCATAGTAGATATGAAATTAAAGTAGCTAGACCATGATATTTTAGAAATTATAGTCATGTCAAAGATCAGATAAAAAAAGAAATTAGCAGCAAAACTTTCATCATCACAAAAAAGAAAACCAAAATAATAATAATATTACAGAAAACATATTTGTGAAAAGAATATTAACTGTAAAAATGAAGTAGTAGTTGATCTAAAAAAGTATAATTGTCATCCTATAGTTCATAAACCTAGCGAAAACCAAAGCATAGGTTTAAAAATTATAAGGAAATGAGGCATTGAGCATCCTAGCTAAGTGGCAATTCTATTTCAATCCAGAAATAAATTATTTATCTTATTACTTGTTAGGAGACATGTTGCAACTGAGCAAATCAGGTGATGCGCGTAATAAAGCGGAAGAAATGCTGCTATTAACATGTACTGTAACAAACAAACATCTGAGAGATGATATAAACCTACACTAATGTTAGTAACCTACTTTATTCCACATACACTGTCTCCATAACAAATTCTAAAAAAATCAGAACAACCATACTGAAGTCATATAGTGAATTGTAACAGGTAAACAATCGCATTCAGTGGCTGCTGGAAGGTCACCCAGAAGTGTACTCAATTATTGGCAGTATCAGTAACACAAAAAACAGACATCAAATTTTACCTCCAATTGGGCAGAGACGCAAGCTAACAACACGTACAGCTCCTCTACAGGATTAAACCCAAGCGAACCAAGCATGCCCGAGATCCGTTGCACTAAAATCAGATGCAAAATTCAGAAAATGACAAAAATCCCTAACAGTATATTACAACAAATTCAAAAAATCAAATCCTGAATTACTACATAGCTTGTACGGAAACTTTATCGTGAATAACATTGATTTTCCTTGGTAATACCTTGTCATATATTGTTCTTGCGCCAAAACGGTGCAAAGAAAGGTACGAAGAGAAGGAGAGCCGAAAACAATGTTGACGTCGAGGGTAGGGTACACGGCGTAGCGAAAAAAATGGGTTAAAGGAACGGCTGAGGTCGAAATCGAACGGAATTTGTCGATTCCCTTTGTCGATTCCCGAAGGAACGAAGGAAAGGGGAGGAAGGGGAGAGAAGCGGAAGGGAATTCGATCGGTAGTGGGCGGCATAAATTGGGAGGAGGAGAGAAGGGGTCGACAGAAGGGAAGGGCTTGTGGAGGAAAAGGGGAAAGATAGAAATAGGTATTGTTGGACGTGTTTCCACCGAACCAGAGTAAGGAAAGCACTGCCGAACCAACCCACTTCCTAAGCACTGCCGAACCAATTCACAACCAACCACCACCGGACCAACTCCACTCACAACCGAACCAATCCACACCCCTCTCATCACCGAACTAGAAGAATGCTACCACTACCAAACCAAACCACCACCGAACCAAAGCCACTCCAGCCATCTCTGAACCAAGGCGTTGCCGAACCAACCTTGCCAGGCCAGATTACATCAGCCAAAGCCCACCAGCAGCTTTATACATCCAAGACCCCTACCCCCAGCCTCACTCTATAAATAGAGGGGTAGAGGTACAACAATGGGGGACAAGTTTGAGAGCTCAAGCACGGATAGAACTTTCAAACAACTTTCATATACTTATATCAAAGCTTTGTACTTGTAATCTGAACAATAAAGGAGAATAACATATAAAGTGGACGTAGGCACATTCTGGCCGAACCACTATAAATCTGTGTGTCTTTTACAGTTTAGTCCCTGCTTTTTATATATTTGCATAAATCACCCAGATCACTAAAAACAACATAAAATCAACTAAATCATACGACTTGGAGGTGTTTGCCCATTTTTTATGCAAACATTTTTGGTGCTTTCACTGAGAACGCGGCTGAACTCAGGACTTTAGCTTCTCCCACTTAACCTTCTTCCTAACAGCATCGCTCATTGCTTGGAAGACATGCCTCCCAAACAGAAGAAAGATGTTAACAAAGGAAAAAACATCGCAACTAGCAGTATTCCAGATCCAGTGGTCACAGATCAAGTAAATCATCCCATTCCAACAGCAGTACCAAATGAAGGTCAGGCAAATCCAACAACCCCTGCCACGGGACAGCCGGTAGCAATTACTAGGGCAGATCTAGACAGGGTTGTGGCTGAAGTGACTAACCGCTTCACATCCCAATAGGAAGCCTTGGTGGACCAACTCATGTCACGCTTAAGGGATGCTGAAGAGTCCAACCGCAACACTGAATCATGGGGTGAGTCTCAGTCTGGAGGATCTCGGAGGCAACAAAGATCATCCTTCTTCGAAGAAGCTAACGACAGAAGCGGCCACGGTAGGAGCCGAGACCGAACTCAGTCCGAACGCCGACCCGAGGAAACGCTTGGAACCGAACCCAACGGGGGAGGTACCAGGCGAAGGTCAACCATAGCTGAGCCTGTCATGCTGCCTAACCACGGAAACGCCAATGAACGGTGCCGAGCTAGAGTCCAGCCCGAAGTTGGACCCGAGGAAGTGCTTAGATCAGAACCCAGCAGGAGAAGATCAAGGCAAGGGCCAGCTGTGGCTGACCTTAGCATGCTCCCAGAAGACCAAAGACAGCCAATGGAAAATATTAGGAATGATAGACGATACCATCCCTACAGGTCATCTGGACGGAATCAATCCCACAGAGAAGAACCGAACTTATTTCTATCCGCTCCAAATTCTGATGAAAGGATGACACGCTTGTTCAGAGAGTGCGTCCAACGGGATCAAAGAGATCGAGGGATAGGCGCGAGGGTAACCAGCCCTTTTGCCCGCAATATCGAGATTTCCATCACCCCCCGAGAATGGAAAATGCCAACAATGGAACCTTACAAGGGAACCTTTGACCCCGTTGTACACTTACAGAGATACACACAGCATATGCTCATGAGCGGAGCAACAGAAGGAGTACTTTGCAAATGCTTTCCACTATTCTTAGCAGATCTAGCTACCTCCTGGTTCTACCATCTACCCCAAGGATCCATCAGCTCATGCGAGATGTTGAAAGAAAAGTTCATCAATCAGTTCCGCATTCATGTGGAGCAACCTAAGGATGCTTATTCCTTATCCAGTATCAAACAGAAACCTGGAGAGAAAGTGTAGCAATATCTAACCCGATTCAATGCCGCAGCGACCGTAGTCCAAGATGCCGATGAGAAGCTTATCTTAATGGCCCTCTGTAGTGGGGTGCATCCAGATACTAAATTTGCTAGAAGATTGACAAAAGAAAAACCAGCTACTTTACCCGATTTCTTCCATGAGGCTGGGAAATATATGAGACTTGAAGACGCTGCCACTAAGGGGCAGTCAGGGCAACAAAATAAGGCAGCCCACGGCAATACGCCCGCTGTAGCAAAGGACGTTCGAAGAAATGACTCTAGAGACAATGCTGGGGGCAAGGAGGGAGAAAAGCGTCTATATCGGCCAGGACCGAGATTTGACGCTTACACCCCTTTGAATGAAACGATCGAAAACATCTTCCTGGCCACTCAAGACGAAGTTAAATACAAACGCCCCCTCGCACAAGAAGGAATCAGATAATGCAATTAAGTCTGGAAAATTATGCCGCTTCCACGAATCCCATGGGCATGATACCAACGAATGCCATCATCTCCAGGACTTGATTGAAGAACACATCAGAAGAAGGAGACTAGAACGCTATGTAAAAGGTCAGAACAGGACTCCAGTTCTTGCCAATGAGAACCCAAGGCTACCCTCTCCAGAAATAGGCAGAGGAAATCGCAACACCAGCGGCTCCAGTCAAGAGAAGATAGTGGTCCATACCATCTCGAGAGGGCCACACATCGCCGACGGAAGCTGGGCAGAGATGGAAAGGTACGGAAAGTCACTTAGAAACAATGAAGAACGCGTCAATTCTATTATAGAAGAACGCCACCCAAAGCGGATAGAGAATGGTGACATCACATTCAGTAGGCGTGACTTGGAGGGAAGGCAGTACACTCACACGGATCCCATGGTTATCTCTGCCCGGCTCGGTCCAGCCGAAGTTTTCCGAATTCTAGTAGACACTGGAAGCTCAGTAAATATCCTATTCAAACATGCCTTTGACAAAATGAAGCTGTCATTAAAGGATGTTCTTCCCTGCAATAAACCACTACACGGTTTCACAGGAAATGCGAAGGTGCCCCTCGGGCGACTGGACCTCTTTGTTGAAATTGGAAGTCATCCCCGCTCCGTTGTGCGGAAACAAACATTTGTGCTGATAGAAAACCACTCGGCCTACAATGCCTTCTTAGGAAGGCCAGCCTTGTCTGATTTCCAAATTGTCCTGGCCCCATGGTGCCTGAAGATGAAATTTCCAACGGACAATGGAATATGGGAAGTAGAGGGAGACCAGGACATTGCTTGAGATTGCTATGTAACCGAACTTCGCAATAACCACAGGAAGGATAAAGGAAAGAATGCAGAGATTGCCCTCTGCACAAAAAGTTTGGAAGCATAGCAACTAAAGAAAGCCCCTCCTCTTCGATATACTAGTGACCCTTTCAATGAATTAGACCCCAGGGACAAAGAGGAGGAGGCTACCGCTGAGCCTGCAGAGGCTATGGAATTTGTATCTGTGGACAAACACGATTCAAGTAGACTATTGAAAGTCGGGTCCCAACTAAAAGCAGAGTTGAAGGAACAACTCATCGATTTTCTCCACCACAACTTGGATATTTTCATGGATGCATGCTGACATGACTGGAATCTTCCCAGACGTAGCATGCCACGTACTAAACATCGATCCTACCAAGGCGCCAGTAAAACAGAAAAAGAGAAGTATGGGAGCAGAACGATCAGCAGCCCTCGATGAAGAAGTAAAGAACCTACTTGCCAATGACTTCATACGAGAAGCCATCTACCCAGAGTGGATCGCTAACCTGGTACTAGTAAAGAAAGCTAATGGGAAGTGGCGAACATGCATTGACTTCTCCAACTTAAATTATGCATGACCGAAGGATTGCTTTCCACTTCCCCGAATCGATCAGCTTGTGGACAGCACAGCCGGACACGGACTCTTATCTTTTATGGACGCATACTCAGGATATAACCAAATTCCTATGCATGCTCCCGATCAAGACCACACCAGTTTCATCACTGGTCGGGATTGTACTACTACAAAGTAATGCTTTCGGACTTAAAAACGCAGGAGCCACGTATCAGCGCCTCGTCAACAAGATGTTTACAGGGCTAATAGGACAAACTATGGAAGTTTATGTGGATAACATGCTGGTAAAGTCAAGGAAAGCCGATGATCACGTAAGCCACCTGGGCGAGATGTTTCAAGTACTTCGCCAATATGGAATGAAGCTGAATCCTCTAAAGTGCTCCTTCAGAGTATCATCAAGAAAGTTCCTGGGATTCATCGTCCATGCCAGAGGAATTGAAGCAAATCCTGAACAAGTCCAAGCCCAAAAGATATCAGGATACCTTCTACCCGAAGAGAAATGCAAAGCCTAAATGGGAAGGTGGCTGTCCTAAGCATATTCATCTCTAAAGCAACTGACAAGTGCATCCCTTTCTTCGAAGCTCTAAAGAAAGACAAAGGAAAGTTCGAATGGACTGACGAATGCTTAAAAGCTTTCCTTAACTTAATCGAACACCTCCAGAGACTACCAGTTCTCTCAACTTCGAACAAAGGCGAAGAGCTATACCTATACCTTGCTGTGTCATCTCATGCTCTAAGCGCCGCCTTGGTGAGAGAAGACAAACGCACGCAGCGGCCAGTATACTTTGTAAGCAAGAGGTTTACAGGGGCAGAAGCCAGATATCCTAAACTTGAGAAACTAGCATACTGTTTACTGATCACATCGCGGAAGCTACGTCACTATTTCCAATCTCATTCCATCAAAGTTCTGACCGATCAACCACTAAGGCAGGTACTCCATCGTCCCGACACTTCTGGGCGACTACTTAAATGGTGCATTGAACTAAGTCAATACGATATCACCTACCATCCTCGCACCGCCATTAAGGAACAAGCCATGGCCGATTTCATTGCCGAATTCACTACCAACGAAGGTAAGGAGCAATCGGAAATAGCAGAAGGCATCAAGTGGAATCTCTTTGTGGATGGAGCGTCAAACGAATAAGGCTCGGGGGCAGGTGTAGTAATAATCACTCCCATGGGAAATAAGCTACACTATGCTCTAAGGTTGGAATTCGCTGCCACCAACAACGATGCAGAGTATGAAGCAGTGACAGCTGGTTTAGAACTTGCCTTAGAGATTGGAGCCAATTCTTTATGTCTTCATAGTGATTCTCAACTTATTGTCAATCAAATATTAGGAGAATTTCAGGCTCGAGAAGAACGACTCACAGCATATCTAAAGAAGACCAAGCTGCTTCTCGATTAATTGGATCACTATTTAATCAAACACATCCCTCGGGAAGAGAACCAAGAGGCCGACGAATTGGCAAAACAAGCTAGCATAAGAGACGGCACTATTTCCAGAGCAATGGCTATCTCAAAGCAACTAACCCCGAGTTTCGAGCAGGTGAATCTAATAGCTGCAATCGAAGAGGAAACCTGGATGACTCCCATCCAAAAATACTTACATGACGCCACACTGCCCGACAAGCGTAACAAAGTCAAGAAAATCTTGAGGAGGGCTTCCTGCTACACAATACAAGAAGGCACCCTTTATCGGCGCGGCTTCTCTAACCCCTTATTAAGGTGTGTCGCTGGAAGGGAAGCAAAGGAAATCTTATCCAACATCCATCAAGGAAGCTGCGGGGATCACATTGGAGGGTAGACTCTGGCAAAGAAAATACTCCGATATGGATATTTCTAGCCCACCTTAAGCAAAGACGCCTTAGATTTCGTCAAAAAATGTGACAGATGCCAGAAATTTGCTAAAATTCCATGGCTGCCAACAACTGAGATTACTTAAATGACCAGCCCTTGGCCCTTTGCTGTATGGGGAATTGACTTGATTGGCGAACTGCCAATGGGCCAAGGCGGAGCCAAATATGCTATAGTGGCAGTCGACTATTTCACCAAATGGGTGGAAGCAGAACCCCTAAATAAAGTATCTTCAGCAAAAGTTATTAACTTCTTGATAAAAAATGTTCTATGCAGGTACGGAGTCCCACTTAAAATCATATCGGACAATGGACTTCAGTTTGACAGCGAGGAGTTCGCCAACTGGTGCCAAGAGCACGGAATTCACAAAAGCTTCTCATCTGTAGCTTATCCCTAGGAAAATGGACAAGTCGAAGCTGTCAATAAAATTCTCAAAACTCTAATCAAAAAGAAACTTGAAAAGTCAAAAGGTGCTTGGGTGGATGAACTTCCTACGGCACTTTGGGCCTATCGCACATCTTTAAGAACATCAACGGGGCATACTCCTTTCTCTTTGGCATACGGATCAGAGGCTATGCTCCCAGTTGAAACTATAGTGCCTTCCTACCGTAGGATCCACTATAACCTAGAAGAGAACGAAGAACTCCTTCACATGTCTTTGGATCTAATTGAGGAGAGAAGAAATGATGCAGCCCTCAAAGCAGCAGCTCACAAGCAAAAAGTGGCAACGCAGTACAACTCCAAAGTGAAGCATCATAGCTTACAAAAAGGAGATCTTGTCCTCAAGAGAATCTTCCCGCGCCCCGGAGCGCTAGATCCAATCTGGGACGGACCATATGTAATTCATAAAGATCTCCACAATAGAGCTTATATTTTGTCAACAGTGGACGGAGAGGTGTTCCAGAGGGCATGGAACATCCAACACCTTCGTCGATACTTTTCTTAACTTGTACTGCCCATATGAAGTGAATTAACAAAGAGAATCAGTGGACGTAGGCATTTTCGTGCCGAACCACTTTAAAAAACTTGTCTCTTTTTAACTTGTTCCTTTATATCTTGGCTGCTTCTTAACTTTATCCTTTTCTGTTGAACAAAATCCTGTGTAATGGCATTTCCATTCAAGACACATCACGGCGCGACCTCACCTGGACAAGACCTAACAGGTACTATGCGAATCTATGCCCTCGCCAATGAGACACTTTTGCTCCAGCATCCCTCTGCTGCGAGTTAACTCATTACTCACGATCGGCCCTTAAAGCCAACTGTAATGAGCCGATTATAAGCCACCGAGAAGGCCGACTATAGCCGAGGCAGCTCATTACGGCGTTCGGCTCGCCGACAACCGTGAACCTACTTTAAGCCCCAACATAAGGTGTGGCCAGCCAGGGGTAGTTCACGGTTGACGATCGGCACCCACGCTAGCCGGCCACCGTAAATCGAATAATACCCGCGACTACGGGCCATAATGGCCCGGGTATTTACTGTGCGCGATCTCGGCTCCGATGTGTCTTAAGTAAGGCTGTGGTAAAAAAGATAAACTCCCCGCAGAGGCGTAAGATGGGTGACAAATGTCTCCAAGACCCACAGCTAGGGAAAGTGACTACAAAACCCGTTTGCCTCGAACTTAAGCACATCGCAGGCCTTCCGTGATTGGAAGTTTTACTTTTTCTTATATTTCTATCTTATTTAAAAACTTTCCTCCTATCCTCTATAACAATCCCTAATGTACAGGACACAAAGTAGGAGACGCTAACCAATGGGGATAAGAACTCCCAATGGGATGACAGGTCAACCAACTACATTCCATACTCAGTCATATAAGACATTCAAAGCTACCATCTACAACAAAGACATAAAGGGCGGTACTTTCTTTTCTTGTAAATAAATACATAGCTATAATTTATTCACACATCACAATAACTTTGCAAGATATGAAATTATATCTTAAGCAAGAAACTGGCATCAAACACGATGAAGTCACAGGCGTATGCACAGCCGTATTTCTTATGCAACACATCAAAATAACTAAGGCAGGCAAATATGACAGAATCAACTTAAGTTAAAAATTACAGGCTAAGAATAAAGTCGTTTGATTACCAATAACATAATTCCAGTCTAAAAGTTACATTAATGATTTAAAGCTATCATAGACAGCAATGTCAAACAAACCAAAAAACATCCAGGTCAAGTCAGGGAGTCAGCTGCACCAGAGCTTCACCTCTATTCCGCCGGCCCTCCAAGATCTACTTAGCCACGGGATCGGAACTCTCAGCATGCTGGCCGAAGGTAGTCGGTACTTCGGAGGTCTCACCTGTCCAATCCAGAAGAAGAATCCATTAGATAAGCGATAAGCAATCAGGCGGTGAGTTCAGGAGCTCTTGAGGACCGTACCCGTCTACTAGCGATCTCGGGGTTGGTCCATGTCGTTCTGGTGCTGCCTGAACTGGGGGCACTATGGAGGACTCTCCTTGGTCCTTAGACTTCTTTTTGTCAGAACGAGTTTCTACTTTATGAGACATTATTTGCAACACGAGAAAACACATTGTTAGAACAAGGGATGTAGAGATATAAACAAGCAAGTGTATGCAGTCTGGAATTTCACTCGTAATTCAAAACATAGAAGTGCATTCGGTAGCTCAAGGCCGAAAGGTCATTCGGCACTCAAACTCCCGAATTCATTCGGTAAAGCAAGGCAAAAGGTCATTCGGCACTATATTCCCCAGTCCGTTCGGTAGTCCAAGGCTCAAATACCATTCGGCACCCATATTCTCCGATCTCATTCGGTGGTTCCGGCAAAAAGTTGGTTCGATGAAAGAAGGCCTCACCTGGTCCGGCAATCAACTCTAGTTCGGCACTATGATCGATTCGGCAGCTTGGTTCAGACGGTAAGGAATAACGGAGGCGTGGAGCCCATACTTATAAAAAAGAGAAGGGTAGCCGGACCAACCGGTTCGGCACTCGTGCCGAATAAGGGTGTCCAAATAAACAAAGCGCGACATATGCAGGCATATACCCCACTTTGGGGGGCAAATGTTGGACGTGTTTCCACCGAACAAGAGTAAGGAAAGCACTGCCGAACCAACCCACTTCCTAAGCACTGCCGAACCAATTCACAACCAACCACCACCGGACCAACTCCTCTCACAACCGAACCAATCCACACCCCTCTCATCACCGAACCAGAAGAATGCTACCACTACCGAACCAAACCACCACCGAAACAAAGCCACTCCAGCCATCTCTGAACCAAGGCGTTGCCGAACCAACCTTTCCAGGACAGATTACATCAGCCCAAGCCCACCAGCAGCTATATACATCCAAGACCCCTACCCCCAGCCTCACTCTATAAATAGAGGGGTAGGGGTACAACAATGGGGGACACGTTTGAGAGCTCAAGCACGGATAGAACTTTCAAACAACTTTCATATACTTGTATCAAAGCTTTGTACTTGTAATCTGAACAATAAAGGAGAATAACATATAAATGGACGTAGGCACATTCTGGCCGAACCACTATAAATCTGTGTGTCTTTTACAGTTTAGTCCCTGCTTTTTATATATTTGCATAAATCACCCAGATCACTAAAAACAACATAAAATCAACTAAATCATACGACTTGGAGGTGTTTGCCCATTTTTTATGCAAACACGTATAAAATGGGAGACAGTTCGTTTGGCCAAATTCAAATGGTCTTCTGTGTCATTGAAGTTAAACTCACTAATCATAATATATCGAAGACTGTTCAGTTGCCAAATTTCAAGGGGGCCTGTGTGAGCTTGAAATCTAACTCACTAATAATAATATAGTATAGATAACGGGTTTGAAAAGCTATCCTCTGTATACAATCAAATTAGGTCTCGAGACTGGTTCCAGTGTGTTTGGAATAGGAGTATTACATATAGAGCACCAGGCAGCAAACCTCGTTTAGAGTTCGAGATTTTTGAGTGCATCGAGCTGAATATTTTATAATATAAGTAATATATAGTTTCTTAATCACCATAACTTCAGCCCATACTTTACCCTTACCATAGCCTTACCCTCCACGTACAAGCCCATAACCCATATCAAATTTATATTACTTCAGCTTTTCCCTCTTTTCAATTTTCGAAAACCTGTAATGATAAAAAGAAAAAAATTCACCATCCACAATTTCAAAAATCAATATACTGCATTCCAATCGAAATTAGCTAAATCCTCAAACATGAAACTTGTTTGTATAGGTCCTAGCTATTTTTAGAAATCAACTGCTCGAGAATTCATCAAGAAATGAGAGATTAATCGTGTAATTACAGTAAGAAGGAAAATATGTTCACAAACTTCAAAAATCGATATCTCCCTGTCCGCATCGAATTGGAAGGTGATGTATGCACCGTTGGGATCGTGAGATCGAGTAGTATTTTTGGTGCGAGTTTGGCGAAGTTTTGTGTCCTTGATTTGCAATAGTCGGAGGCTAGGGCCTCGTTTAGGTGGAGCTAGGAGTGTCGAGAGAGGAAACAGGATGCGCCATTGTATTCAGGGAGGCGATATGCTTCGGGCAGCGAAGTTTGGTGGGATTTGACATCAAAAATGGTCGCATCGACCACGTGGTGCAACAGGTCGTAGATGACAAGGGGCCTTCGGCTGGGGTTTTGATGGGTTAGACGCGTGGAGTTTGGACAGAGAGAAGCTATGGCGATGTCGGATTGAGGTTTAAAAGCCCAGAGCTCAATAACCTTGGTTGAAATGCACGGCAGCACATTGGGTCTCATGTACAGGGAGAAGGGATTAAGGATGGAGAAGAAGATGGATTAGTTTAATTTATGGGGGTAATTAGTGTAAATCTTAGTGATTAATTAATTAATTATAAAATTTAAAATCGACAATTTAAAATGTGAATATTTTGTTCATACGAGGTCCAATCGAGATGCGAATATTTGCTTGCGCTCGTAATGACAAAAGCTTCGCAATGGAACTGGTTTGAACGAATTTGAAGATAGTTGAAATTTGGGCTAAAATCGGGCGTCGTTCAATTTTAGTTCCAAACCGGATCGCCTCGACGACAAAAGAAATTCCGGGGACTTAAACTCACCTTTTTGGATTAATAGGAAATATTGCAAGGGACAGGTTGGAGGGATCCAACAGGATTTCCTACCAGTGTTGAATTTTATTTATATATGTGTGTGCTAATATATATATATATATGTATATAAATATATACCTTATATATAAAGCAAATACTTTCAAAGAGTCACAGTGAAGCCTTTTTTGATTAAAATGCCCATGCAAATATAGTATGTAACTTATCTACATAGGGTTATTTTTGTTATTTTATTAACTAATTTGCAGAGGCGGGATACTATTCAATGAAAAATTATTGCATGCAACAGCTATTTCCTTTTACCCATTCTGCACGTTCCCCTGCCATGTTCTTAGCAGTATCTCCATCACAGATTCAAACTTCTCAGTTTTTCTCTTTCTAGCAATCCATTTATCGCCATCTTCCATATTTTGTATCAAAATAAACAATTCAATAAAAAATTAAAAAACGAGTAAAGTTATCTCCAGATCGCAGCAGATGGCCCTCTCGACCACCGTTGGTCTTCGACGACCCACCTAAAGCATCAAGAAAGAACTACTCAAACTGATGGAGGTGGCGGTGGAGGTGGCGTAAACGTCTTAGGTGGCTGATGTGAAAGTTATTCTTAGGTTGTATGCAAATCTCTGTACTTTATTAGGTTTGTTGTCGCCACTCATTTTTTTAACAAGCTCTGTTATTACAGATACCGGTGATGGTTCTTAGATTTCAATTTTTGATTTGGGATTTTATTAAGCAAATTTCCATTATCATTGTGCAAATTTTCCCATCTTCGCGAAGAGTGCCATGGAGATATTTGGAGACGAAGAAGCCAAGCTACAGTTGTAAATAGTGTTACGATTTAGGAAGTTAAGCTTGTAGTTTTCAGCAATGATGAAAGTTGCTTCAAAGTTCAGATAGAGGATTCGCTGAATGAACTATGACCAAGATACAGACCCAAAAAAATTCTTGATCCAATTTAGACATTGTTGGAGTTTGCACAAGAAGAATCGGGTTAGACAATTTACATGTAGTGTTTGATATAATTCCTCATACAACTTGATTTTCAATATTTAAGATTTTTTCAATTTTTTATGAATACCAACTAATATTACATAATTTTATTCATGTTTTTAGAAAGAAATTATGTTGTCTTTTGCATTGAAAGTGGTTGTTTTGTTCTCTAGGTTGGTGCTCAGAATGGTTTTATCCACAATGTGAGGTTTGTTTATATCATGATTTATTTTGCAGGTATGTGGTAGTATATTTTCAATTTTATATATAAGAAATCGTGCCGGAATTGTTACTAAAGAAATGCTGGCAGTTCTGAAGTCACGCTTTGTGGCTATTGGTCTTCTAGTGGCCATTGGTGTTGCTTTGGAGATGTCTGCACGAGGTAATTTGGGAAGGACTTTAATGTTGTACATTGCTATTATAGATATTTTTAAACGAAATTTACAGATTTTCATAACATTGTGCTTTGTATTCATAGCTACGTTTCCTGGACCTACCATCATATAAGGTGTTTCATGAAATGCAGAGGAATGAGCGGTGTCTGGTAAAGGAAGATGAAAGATGGGACTAAAGACTTCACTATTTTCAGTAAATTCATAAAAATGTGAAATTTTGCTTACTACATTCTTTTGACATTAATCGTAACAAATATGGTTTGTACCGTTAACTTTTGAAATTGAGATGAATTTTTCGATTCTAGAGGACAATCTATTGGCTGTAGATGAAATTAACATAATAATTTAATATTCAATTACCAGACAAACGTGATTGTAAAGGAATGGGAGAAACCAAGTTTAGAATCGAGGGGAGAATTTTGATTGCTTCTACTGTTACTGTCGTTTTAGCGGTTGCAAATTGGGTACTTTAAAAGCTTGCGCTTATTCTAATGAAGAATTACGCTTTCCTTTTAGTCTGGGTTATGACATTTGGGTAATCATGATGGCATTGATCTTCATCATTTAGAAAGCATATTTTTTTGTTACAATATCATATACTGTTGTCAAATGTCATATGGTATTTAGTAAGCATATCTTTATGTTCTTTATTTGTTTGATGCAATTCCATGGTGCAAAGCATTTTTCTAATAGATTTATTTTGTATTATTTTATCAATAGTGTGAGGTTTTTTTATATCATGATTTCTTTGCAGGTATGTGTCAATATATTTTTCAATTCTATATATAAGAAATCGTGCTGAAATTGTTACTAAAGAAATGCTGGCAGTTCTAAAGTCACGCTTCGTGGCTATTGGTCTTCTAGCGGCGATTGGTGTTGCTTTGGGATGTTTGCACGAGGTAATTTGGGAAGGACTTTAATGTTGTACATTGTTAATATAAATATCTTTAAATGAAATTTACAAGTTTTCATAACATTGTGCTTTGTATTCAAAGCTATGCTTCCTGGACCTGCCATACCAATATTATCCTAGGTTAGCTGCGTATTTGATCACTGAACTATCTTTAAAGGAAGATTATTTAGAAGGTAAAAGAGTTTTATAAATTGTTAGATATTTATAAAAGAATTTTTAGAAAGGGGTTATAGATTTATAAAAGGAGTTTTATAAATAGGTTTATGGATTAATAAAGGGGTCCTAAATGGTTTTAGGAATGTATAAAAGAGCTTTATAAATGGTTCTAGAGATTTATAAAATAATTTATAACTGGTTTTAGAAATTATAATGGAGATTATAAATGATTTTAGAATTGTATAAAAAAGAAATCTTCCTCTAATTTATGAATATATCTATACCATTGAGTATATGAATATTTTTCCAAGTATTGAAAATATAGGGATTTGTGGGTATATCTTTGTAAAGGTATTTTTATACAAGTAATTTACAAAGTGATTTCAAATAATGAAAAGATTAATTTAAAAGGCTAGTGGATGCTTGTGTGTTTAACCAATGTGGGTTTCCCTATGGAATTAATCCCTGATTTGAATGTTTATTTTGTTGATAGTTAAATAACCGACTATCAAATATGGACCCAAAACGTAACTTTGGAAATATCTAGGAGAAACACGTGAGTTATATGGCACAGTCATGTCCTATGATGTTGTTCTGTGCGTATAAATCTCGTTTCGTTCTCCTAGGACAAATCATAAGGAAATCCACCTACTAACGGTTAGGAGGTGATCTCCGCTCTTATCTTTGACTGTTTATTTCCTAAAGAACCAGGGTTGAGTTTACCGAAAACTATCGAATGTTGTTTTAAAGAGACCAGGATCAGATATGTTATCCGAAATCACTTTGATCCAACTCAAGTATTTCGAAGTGAAGACATCTTGAACATGATGGAATTGAAGACAGAGCTCTCAAGCATTTCGCTCAGTCCCAAAACGAACCTGTATGGATGAATGTTGGCATTGCATTGTTGCCTCGAGGGTAGTGTTAGCATTCTATGTGAGAAGTGCTATATAAAAGGTAAAACGTAGCATCAAGCCTCATTAACCGGGAATGACTAAAACAGGAAAGATGCAGCAAGGATAAGCGGATCACTCCCAAGTAGGGTATGATCATTCCTATGTAGAGTCAATATTATCTCTTATTTGTATGCTTTGGGGCCCATTAACGGAGGGGTGTCTTGTTCGGCACTATCCAGTAAAGGGTAGGTCGGTTCTGTGTTAGCAGGTGTTGATAGGTTCGACCTCGGTGTTATTTTATCTAGAGATGCACCATGACGGGCGGTACCCCAGTAGCCAAGTCATTGTATGGAATCCATTCTCTAATAGGCGCCACACAGACTTAGTTGTGCCCAAATATGCTAAAATGTGAGATGCAAGCATTTCAGCTATATTCATATTTTACTTTGACCTCTAGACAATATTATAATATAAATGCACTACACCAAAAAAGGCCTTTCGTAGCGTTGAGAAAATGCTGCCAAAACTTTTAGTAGCGTTTCAGTAAACACTGCGACTCGACATGCAACTAAAAGTCTGAAACTTGTTGTAGCCTTACAGAAACGCTACAAAAACTTGATCTATTATTGGATTTTAGAAACGCTACAAAAGGTTACGGACTTTTAAGAGCATGTCGTATTGTAGTGTTTACTGAAATGCTACTAAAAGTTTTGTTAGCGTTTTTTCAACGCTACGAAGTCGTATCTTAGCTATTTACATTTATTTCCGTAGCGTTTTTAAAATGCTACTAAAAGTTATTAACTGTTTTGAAGCATACTGTACACGCTCTCATTTCCTGTTATTGGCTTGTACCATTTCCAACTATCGCTCACATAATAGTCTTATTACAACTAGCAATCAATCACATAATCGTCGTATTCAAACCAACAATCAATCATTCAATCACATAATCATCATATTCAAACAATTAAAAAAACGTTAATCACATAATCAAATATAATATCCATAACCATTTCGATAATAGTTTTTCAACAAACAGAGCAAATTCACATAAAATCCATAACCATTCATAAACAAGTTTATACAACAAGTACTAACAAAATTTTATTGTATATATAACAATTAAAGTCATGTTCATTACTTGATTACCCACAATTCTTCGCTGCAGCTAGTCTTTACTCCTAAAAAACTAATTACATGTAGGCAAATTTAACAATCAACGGATGATTATGAAACCGTTTTGCATATTTAAAGTATATCAAACATCCTTAGTTAAACTTTTATTAAATTTAAATAAGTTTTATAAACCTTAGTTAACTTAGTTAATTTTTTATAAAACTTGGTTAATTTTTATAATAAACTTATCTAATTTTTAAAAACTTATTAACTTAGTTAAATTCTAATAAAACTTAATTAATTTGTATAAATTTATTTAATTTTTATAAAACGCAGTTAAATTATATAAAACTTAGTTAATTTTTATAAAAATTAGTTAAATTTTTTATAACTTTATTTATATTAACTCAAGCTTATAAATCATCTCAAGTGGTAAAACTTAAATGTCATGACTTATATATTAATTAACTTAAACTTATAAATTATCCCAAACTTAAAGTTTATTAACTTGGTTATTTTTTATATATTATCTCAAACTTATAATTTTTTCATAAACGTAACTAATTTATTGTTATCAGTGTAAAATTAGTTAATTTATTATTATTATTATTATTATTATTATTAACTTAATTGATTTTTATAGACTTATTTATAAAGGAAGAAACTTTTATTTATAAAAAAAGCTAAGAAAATGTCATGAAGTGATTTAGAGAAGAAGCATGGAATATTTAATTGTTGAGTAATTAACTTATTGCTAATTATATTTTCACCACCATGGATTAAACATTTCCTTCATGATATGATAATAAAGAAAATGGACTTCCAATCTCAGCATAGACATTTAGCACATAATTATTCAATTTCAGACTTGACATAGATGCCATGATATACAAATTATATATGAAAATAAAGTCAGCAACCACACAACATTGATCATGAATACTGATATCAATGTTGTAACTAAAAATAGCAAAAATATTAAATGACTTGTAACCAAATCACATACAGAACATGTATGAAACATATAAACTCACCAACAATTGCAGCAAGAGTCATATCATCCGAATACCCACCATTTCGAAGTCCACTGACCATGCCATATGAATCTTTCCTGAAATCATCAGCATGCATATGGAGAACATAATTAATGATCAAGACACATACAAATGAAGTGGTTATCAGCCTTTAAAAGCATAGCATAATAAAGTGCAATTTCACCATCATGCAGCCTCCCTATAGAAAGAAAGTCCTTCCACCAGTTGCAAATCCCATAGAACAAGGCTGAGAACAAACTGCTATATCAGAGTTCGAACAGATATTTCATGAACATATAGTAAAATCCATTATGTTATATTACTACCCAAATATAAATTTTATGACTTAAGAATGCAATACATTACTCCTCACTATGGTATGTAACATTGATTGGCCAAATGTTGATCATAGGCAAACTACTAGCTTCTAGAAGTCAGTTTTATCAAATTTTACAAAAACTTCAGGTAAATGTTACAGAAATTACACGATTCAAACCAAGCACAACATCATGTACGGATATGTGAAGAATTTATAACACGTTCCATAAGGGCACGGTTACATACATCAGTCTTTAAATTTATCTAGCACACCTCTTCAGGTTTTTATTCATTAAATGTCTATTTAATTGTAAATTTAAGTATGTTATGGTAATGTATCAAACCTTAAATTGTGCCCTTAGGGCAGCGTGTTAACAAAATTCATAAATAAATATGCAGGTAACAATTATCGCCCAGATGTATGCTAGAATAGGTATAGTTGCTATATATTATTAAGGTATGCAAGTGACGAGTGAACATTATTGTATTAGGTATTGATACTTGTACCCAAAAAAGCAGACATTCTAAACTATTGCTTTTGTTGGATCAGGTAAAATAGTTCGCTCTCAAAAATTATTCTAAATAAAATACCTAATTTAATAAGGGAGTTGTTAAAAACACACCACACATCATGGTGACACTATAAAACTGTATCATTAACTCATAAGATTTAGTGCAGTAATCATGGTGATGCGGTGCTACCTTCCCTAATTTCCTCAGCTGCTCCTGATCATCAAGCTCCATTTTATTTTGTCACGCAACATTGCTCTCTACCTGTTCAGGCCCCGCAAGCTGCTAATGTCTATGTTAGTTTTAGTTATTATTGTTGTTGTTGTTATTATTATTAATTAAATATAAAACTTAGTTGACTTTATTAATTTATTATTATTATTATAAACTTTTTTAATTTTTACCAAACTATAGTTTATTATTATTATTATAAACTTAGTTAATTTTTTATCAAACTTAATTTACTCTTCTTAATATTATAAACTTGTTAATTTTTATAATACTTAGTTAATTTTTATAAATGTATTTAATTTTTATAAACTTAGTTAATTTATTCAAACTATTGTTTATTTTTTTATTATTATTATTAAACTTATAAATTATCTCAATTGTTAAAACTTAAAATGTCAGAACTTATATTTTAATTACTTAAACTTATAAATTATCTCAAACTTAAACTCTATTATCTTAGTTAATTTTTATAAATTATCTCAAACTTATAAATTTTTCATAAACTTAGTTAATTTATTATTATTATTATTATTATTATTATAAACTTAGTTAATTTTATAAACTTATTTAATTTTTATAAAACTTAGTTTACTTAGTTAAATTTTATAAACTTAGTTTTTGTTGTTACTGTTATTATTGTTATTAATTATAAAACTTAGTTGACTTAGTTAATTTATTATTATTATTATTATAAACTTAGTTAATTTTTATTGGTACATTACAAAGCTTCATAAGTTTAGCAGAAACAATAAATTAAAACTAAAATTACATACACCTATCGAAGATATTTAAGCTTAGAAATCTCTGGTGGTAAAGTTCCAGAATTGTTTTCTCCTTTTATAGACCTACAACAAATAAAAGTTGCAGAATCATAAATAAAAAATAAGTAAAAAACCATAAATAGATAATGGTTCAACATCACAAGCTAGTAATATGGCACTGAGTGTTGTTAATAGCTAGAGAATGTAAAATAGACTTGCATAAGAATTTTCGATGATTACTGTTGCTGATAATGTAAAATAGATAAGGTTTTTGACATTTTACTATTACTGTTACTGATAAATCAGTAAATCCTCTTCATGAACTGTACTTCTATTAAATTTTCTATGGCACCTAATGTTCAACTCGATTATTATTAATGACTATATGCAATGGTTAAGTAAAAATTGCAGTAGCGGATGAATATCACAACTTGCTGAGATAATCTGCAGCTGTAACAAACCTATAAACTATGTTTTTGACATTTGACTTTTGAGAAAGTTTGTATCCCTAAATCAAATGATATTATAGACATTTAGATGGTGGTATGTGTTATAATATCAGTATACCAAAACAGAGACCAATATGTTATAAACTCGTCACACAAGTTTACAAATCAGATTTCCACTACTTTGGAATTCTGTATTAGTAATTTTGAACAATAACTATATTGTAATTAATTTACAACAACAAACGGATGAAGAAGGAAATTTCGTCTGAGGCTTGTCGTAACAATTTACTTAAGACTTTATTCAAAGTCTCCCAAGATACAACAGACGTGATCTGCTCGAGATTGTGATGTGTATGATCTTCTGTGTGATATGTAGAAGTGCATGGATTGTAGAGATTAAGAAATGAAGAGGGAGAAGAGAATATGCAGAGTGAGTTACTGATCAGGTTTCCTTCTCCTTTTATAGGCTAATTCCCAACGGTTATGTCTGTTGGGAACAGCCGCATCTCTTAGTCTACAACGGCCAAAAACCATCGCGGTTTGCAACAGTCGCGTCTCTTCATTTGCAATGCCTATTTCTGTTTGAAAAGCCGCGTCCGGTCAGACAACGGGTATTTCCAATCCACCAGTCGCTTCTATTTGAATTTAAACAGTAGAAAACTATTTACTTCTTTGCAGCAAAAATATAACACGGTCCACTCTTATTGGATCCGCACTCGCACCCGCCTCGGCCCAATTCGGTACGGGACAGGCGGGCGGTGCACGCACGCTTGTGTAAGTTCATGGCCATATAGGTCCTCCCCCTCGCACAAAATTACCTGGACCTAAGGGCCAATATGGGTTTGAGGAAAGTAGTATATAAGCATGAACATTAACTTATTTTTGGCGATGTGGGACAATATCTCATTCACTATAAAGGGCCTCTAACAATCCCCTACATGAATGTCTCCCCCCACACAAAGTGTAATATCACATAGTTCATATGAAAATAATGATATATCGAGGATAAGTAGATATTTCACTTTGAACTTTCCCTATCTAAAACTTTTCGGATATACTTGGCTAATCGGTGAGTTATTTCATCTTGAACCGTCAGCCGTTTGTGCATAACCAGACAATAAGCTTCACAAAGCATTGTTTCCCTTCACATTCAATCTCTTGGTTGTGTTCATTTTGGTCCTGAACAATTTTGGTTCTACGAGTGTTTTAGAGAATTTAAGCCTTTAATATTCTCATAGAGCCGACCCAGCTCACACTAACATAGGTGATCGCAACCATTAAGGGTATCGTACATATACCCCACATGTTATTTTCAAGATATGGTCATTATTAAAAAGCATAGCTTTATCCTTTTAATACTTTTATAGGCATGCATTCTATTGTGCACCATAGGAATGGAGTAGGACTATGTCCAAACAAATGCATTGCTTCTTGAGTTACTCAGAGATGGTTTGCCTATTGATCCTAGTCCGTGGGATCTCCAGTCGCTAGGATAGGTTTCCGTATAAGATAACTCTTGTTGGTTTAGGCTTTTAAACCCATTCCCCTCGATGCGCAGTCAATTTTCTCTCTTGATAATCCTTTAGTAAATGGATCCGCAAGGTTATCAGTAGTTCTTACATAATCAATGGAAATAGTTCCATTTGAGAGTAACTGCCTAACTGTGTTATGGCGTCGACGAATATTTTGTGACTTTCCATTATACACAAAGTTTTGCGCTCTGCTTAACGCTGCTTGATTATCATAGTTATGCATATGGCCGATACATGTTTAGGCCAAAATGGAATTTCTTCTAAAAATTGACATAGCCATTCTGCTTCTTCGTCTGCTTTATCTAAAACGATGAACTCTGATTCCATAGTGGATCGAGCTATGCACATTTGTTTAGTAGATTTCCTTGACATTGCTGCTCTTGCTAGGGTGAAGACATAACCACTAGTTGATTTAGATTCCTCTGAATCAAAAATCCAGTTTCCATCACTATATCCTTCTAAGACGGTAGGATATTTTCCGTAATGTAGAGAAAAGTTCGTGGTACTCTTTAAATATCCCAACACTCTCATTAGTGCTTTCCAGTGTTCCTTCCTTGGGTTGCTTGTATACCTGCTTAGTCGACTTACTGCATAAGCTATATTTGGTCTTGTGCAATTCATGAGGTACATTAGACATCCTATTACACGAGAGTATTTCGGTTGCATTACACTCTCATTAGTGTTTTTATGCAGTACTTCTGATGGATTAAAAGGTGTTCTTACTCCTTTAATTTCGTAATTTTAGAATTTTTCAATCACTTTTTCTACATAGTGTGACTGAGATAGTTCAATTCCATTAGGTGTTTTTATTATTTTGATTCCCAAAATAACGTCTACAACTCCTAAATCTTTCATGTCGAAATTGTTGATTAACATTTTCTTTATGGTCTATATTACTTTACTATTTAGACCAAAGATTAGCATATCATCTACATATAAACAAATCATCGCGTATGATTGTCCAACTTGTTTATAATGAACACATTTATCACATTCATTTATACGAAAACCATTTTTCATCATGACACTATCAAATTTTGCGTGCCATTGTTTTGGAGCTTGTTTTAGTCCGTATAATGATTTTACTAATCTACATACTTTGTTTTCATTTCCTTTGGAAATAAAACCCTCGGGTTGCTCCATGTAAATCTCGTCATCAAGATTTCTATTTAAAAATGTTGTCTTTACATCAATTTGATGGATCTCTAGATTATATATGGATGCAATTGCTATTAACATTCTTATAAAGGTTATTCATGTAACCGGTGAATAAGTATCAAAGAAGTCTATACCTTCCTTTTGACGATATCCTTTGGCTACCAATCTTGCTTTATATTTGTCAATAGAGGCATCTGGTTTCATCTTCCTTTTGAAGATCCATTTGCAACCAATCGGTTTTATTCCAGGTGGAAGATCAACCATTTCCCAAGTTTTATTACTTAGAATTGAATCAATTTCACTTTTGATTACTTCTTTCCAACATGAAGATTCATAAGATAACATTGCTTCCTTATATGTTTGAGGTTCGTGTTCTAACATGTATGTTAGAAAATTTGAACCAAACGTCTTGGACATTCTTGCTCTTATGCTTCTTCTTGGTTCAACTTCCTAAATTTCACGATGAGTTTCATCGTCATGTGGCTTGCTTGATTCTTCTCTTATCCTTTTAGGGACATAATTTCCTTTATTCCTTTTGTGTGAAAACACATCTTCAAAAAATAAGGCATCTCGAGGCTCTATGATTGTATTGACATTAATATCAGCTATATCAGACTTGAATACCAAAAATATGTAGGCACTACTATTTTAGGCTGGCCCTAGATAGTAACAGTCTATAGTTTTTTGTGACGCCCCACCTCTATGCTCACGCTAGCCAAGGACACTACTAAGTAATGCCATCGACTAGCGCGAAGAATGAGGCTGTTGAGGAGCGACCATCTATGTAATTGCCTTGTGCGAGTACCGATATGTCAGATGATATATCTTACATTTCATTCCAGAAGGAAATCCGACATATCTAATACAAACTCAAAGCTACCACACAGTGGCTATATGGACCTCGAAAACAAATATAGAAATAAACATAACACAAATCAATCACAAACTTTCATATCACAAAGGCGGAATCAGATATGAATATATCACATAAAAGTGTACATCAAAGTAGTGGTCAATCTAGAACCACTACATCACAAAATCATAGATACAAGTGCTAGGCAAAAGAATAATTATACATCAAGGAGTCCATATCTCAAATGTATAATAACAAAAACTACAAATGTAATGTAGTTAGACAAAAGTCAGAAGATGATCCCAGATAAGGAGTCAAGCAGAAGCACCTGTAATACCTCGGTCTGACCCGAGTATTATTTAAAAAGAAAATAATAAATGGATTAGTCTAGCTATAAATATCAGATGAAATGATATAGGATAGGGATATGATCAAAAACGTATGATAACATAAATGTCATACTATGTCAAGTATACATCAAACAAAGAATTATACAATATCTCAAAAATCTCAAAGCACCCAAAAAGAATCACATTCTTTAAATAATTCACCAAAACACAAATATTGACAAAAACATATCAATGCCAATCCACGAAAGTTGGTGAAACACAAATTCTAGAAATCACAACGAGAAATCCAGAAATCACAAAGGGGGAGGCCTATCACAAACGGGAGCATGAAAACTCACCAACACGTATATCACAAACGGAACGCTATTCCATGGTCGCTAACCATAAACCGAACATTGACGCACCTAAAAAGATACGCCCCATGCACAGTATAACATCGACGCACCTGAAAAGATACGCCCCATGTATAATCTAACATCGATGCACCTAAAAAGATACACCCCATGCCTAGTCGAACATCGATGCACCTAAAAAGATACACCCCATGCACCGACTTAATGAGCCGATTGCTCCACGAACGGTCCAAAGACCATGGGTCGCTAGCTCATAAAAATGAGACGAAGCTTAAAAGAACGGGGTATAGTCCCCCACGTGGACAAAGAGACATCGCACAATGCTAGTCTAAATCACAAAATGATCATCTTCGATCATCAAGAAGTGTCGATTACACTAAGCTAGTAAATATAAGAGTTTAGCTTTATGTCCCATAACCACTAGCTTAACTTAAATATTTACGAACAAATTGTAGATTTCCACTCGAAAATTGTCACAAGAGTTTCAATCGAACAAGTCCAAAAATTAACCGACGAAGTAAACGCAAGCGTTTCATGCCACTTGTTTTGCTAAGCCGTTTAATTATATTTTCTCATACGAATAAGGTAAAGGTTTGTATATACTAATAGATTGGAAAACGGTTTTGAAAACAAGCTTTATATTTAAAATAGAGTTGAAATCATCTTTGTAAAAGAGTTTTAATATTTACTACTAGTATAGAAAACCTTTATATTTTAAACTGACAAATCACAGAAATGATTGTAGAAACAATCAATCACCAAAATCCACGTTCAAAGACGTGAATCAAATCCAAAGAAATCGATACCAATTCCGTTAAAATGGACATTCTCAAAAATCCCGAAAAAGAAGTCATCAAAGTCAATAATAAATGATAACAATAAATCGGATAATCACGAATCGATAAAAGTAGGAATCTCAAGTTAAATAGGCAAAATCAAGTAGGTCAGTCGACTGAACCAGAACCCGAGAGTTTTCAGACCCTGCAGTCAGTCGACTGACTGCAGAGGCCAGTCGACTGGCTGTAGCTGAAACTGTTTTCCAGCCTATCAAATGGAAGAGCAAACTCTCACCATTTGCAACCAGTCGAGCATTGGACTTTAGGGGCTTTTGCCAATCGACAACCCAGCCCTATAGGCTCTCCGATTCACCACCAAAAACATGTTCACAAACCAAAGCTAGGATTTTCAAAGTTTTGACTTCAAAACACCAAAAATTGAAATGTTCACCAAATCAATTAAAATCAAAATCAAATGAACATGTAAAGATGTTAGGAATTCATACCTAACAATCAAGGATAGTTATAGACATAGATGTGAGATAAAAATCTCACCTTTAAACCCAAAAACAATGAATGAGAAGCTTGAAAGCAAAGGAAGAACAACTACTCTTCAACTTCAACTCTAGAAGCTTGAATCTAAGCTCAAAAGAAGAACATTTCCTAAGTTAGGTTTAGGAAATTTCTGAAATTAAAGAGATAA
This sequence comes from Allium fistulosum, assembly GCA_030737815.1. Classification (NCBI taxonomy): domain Eukaryota; kingdom Viridiplantae; phylum Streptophyta; class Magnoliopsida; order Asparagales; family Amaryllidaceae; genus Allium; species Allium fistulosum. The sequence goes on along the minus strand of CM060907.1, from coordinate 410,292,742 downwards.
TGAGTTGGAGAAGATGAAGAGGATGCTTACCTTAGCTTCTCTTTGAATTTGGAGCAAGAATTTGGATTTGCAAATGAGAACTAGGGCTTGGAGTTTCAAATTTCTCATTCCTCTCCCCATTTTCAGTTGTGCTTGGGTGTTTAAGAAAATAAAAATGAAGTGAAGAGGAGAGGAGAGGGACTGAACTAGGTTGTAGAGTGAATTGGGGTGAAATCCAAACCCAAAGCCCAATAGAAAATTGCAAAATTCAACTTACTCCAAATATATCGATGTTTATACTCAAAAAAGTTGTAAACGCCATTTTGGACTCAATGGAGGTGGTCTCGAGTCCCAATTCGACTATTTACAAAAAGTAGCTTTTCGGACTTCAATCCGATTAACGATTCTATATTTAAATAAAACATTTAAATATTCAATTGTAAAATATGCGGGTTGTTACATTTTCTGTTCAAGTTTGACTTCCTTGGGAGGCGGAACTGCAACTTTTGCCAAGCATCCCCACACTTGAGGTATTTGAAACTTGGTATGTGTCCTTTCCATAACTCATATGGAATTGTTCCTGTTTTATTGTGAGGAACCTTGTTTAATATGTGATTAGACATATTTAAGGCTTCCCCCCACAAGTTTGTCGGTAGTCCAGAGGTAAATAGCATTGCATTTATCATATCTTTTAATGTTCTATTCTTTCTCACGGCAATACCATTTTGTTGTGGTGAATATGGAGCCGTTGTTTGATGAATTATACCATTTTCTGCGCAGAATTGTTCAAATGGTGATTCATATTCTCCACCTCGATCAGATCTCAATATCTTGATCTTTTTATTTAACTGATTTTCTACTTCAACCTTTTATTTTATAAACGATGTAATTGCTTCATCTTTACTATTCAAAAGATATACATGGCAATATCGTGTATAGTCGTCAATAAAAGTGATAAAGTACTTTTTCCCACCTCTTGTAGGTAATGATTTAAAATCACATAAATCAGTGTGAACCAAACCTAGTGGTTCTGTACTTCTATCAACAGTATGAAATGGTTTTTTTAACCAATTTTGCTTCTACAAATGTCTCACATTTATAGTTTTTATCTACTTGGAATTTAGGAATTAATCCCAAGTTTGCTAATTTTTTCATTTTTTGAAAATTTATGTGTCCTAATCTATTATGCCATAGTAAAATTTCATGCTCAACCAAATAAGAAACTTCATTTTTATTAATAGCACAATCAGAATACATAGTTTTATTACCGACTACGGCTACATTTGCCTTAAATAAGCCATCACATAAATAACCCCTTCCTATATAAATTCCAGTCTTAGACAGAACTACTTTATCTGACTCGAAGACCATACGGAAGCCTTTCTTTGAGAGCACAGGTCCAGAGATAAGGTTCTTATGGATATCCGAAACATGAAGAACTTCACTTAGTGTCACAGTTTTTTCGGATGTAAATTTGAGGACGACGGTGCCGTTACCTTCGATCATGGAAACTGGAGAATTACCCATGTAGAGTTTTTCTTCCTGATCGTATTTCTTTTAAGTGGAGAACATAGATATATCAGAACAGACATGACGAGTAGCGCCTGTGTCTACCCACCACTATGCAGGGTTTTGTACTAAGTTGCATTCTGAAACAACTCCTGAAAAGTTCATCTCCTCAATGATTGAACTCAAATTTCCCACTATATTTGCCACTGATTTGTCATTCGTCTTCTTGTGCCTGCAAACTTTAGCTGCGTACCCAGTCTTTCCGCAGACCCAACATTCGCCTTTGAACTTCTTGGTTTGCTTATCTTTGGATTGATTATCTGGTGCCTTTCTCCTTTTCTTTTTTTTGTTGAAGTGTCCTTTCTTCTTTGACCCTTCTGTAACAAGTGCCTCTTCGCCTTTGGGTTGTGTTATTCCACGATTATCTGCCTCAATTTTTAACTGACAATGAGATCTTCTAAGGAAATCTCCGTTTTCTTATGTTTCAGATAGTTGCGGTAGTCTCTCTAGGATGGTGGTAATTTTCCTATTATCGCTTCAACAAGGAACGATTCTCCAACTTGATGTCCATCTGCTTCAAGTTCATGAATTATAAGTTGGAGTTCCTGCACTTGACTAGTTACGGATTTGGAATCCACCATTTTGTATTCCATGAATTTATCTACTATGAACTTCTTCAAACTGACATTCTACGTCTTGTATTTATTTGCAAGTGCGGTCCATAGGGATTTTGCTGTCTGGTGTGGCTGATATACTTTATATAGTACTTTATCCAGATAGTAAATTATCATACTAGTGGATTGTAAATACCCGTTGTCTAACCGGACGCGGCTTTTCAAACAGAAATAGGCGTTTTAAAACACAATCCACTAGTATCATAAATATTAATTTATTTAATTAATTTATAACAATTATAAAGTAATAAAATTGTTTGGCCTAAAGAGAATTCATCGTTTCGGTTGTGTGACTCTTGAGCGTAAATTCGGTCAGCGATTAACGTCGAACTATTCGAACATTAATGTTCATACTTCACTAAGCAGGTGGTGTAATAATACACTCGAATTTAACGCCTACTCATTTTCGAAAAAATTCTCATTTTAATTTAATAAGCGTTACCCAGTTGTGATAATTATTTACACAAGTTCTCCTCCTCAAAACTATATCACTTTGGACTTACTAAATTTGATAATGGTCAAAATTCCAACATCGTTCACATTCAACTCTATAATCCGAACACAAAGTTCTTGGTTCAATACTAACAATTATTATTAACCGAACTACTCTGGCCAAAGATTTTAACTTTAAGTTGACTTGAGTTGACTATACTACTAACCCCATATAAGTGATGAGATAAATCCTCTCTTGAATAATGCTTCACTTCCAATATTTCCACTCGATCCAACTATTGTCACTCGACGAACGCTTTTCCATGATTTGATTATAATCAAAGCAAAGCTTTCATATTAAAGATTCACAATATTCTCAAGTCGAAAAAACCATGTGAATTATCCACATTGATATTTTATGTTTGACCTTAGTTATATATTCAACGGAAAACTATCAAACGAGTTGTTCCATAGTTTTCCAATAACTATTAGCATGTAACCCCTAGGTGCCCCTAACAGTCGTGAGTAATACACTGCCCAACATTTAGAGAGCGTTACGTACTCTAGTCTCAATGGATACATTAATATCCAATCTCGACGCATCTTGACTAAGGACATTTAAAATGGTATATTTGTTTTCATTGTGATAAATTACTCACGGTTGCAACACTTTGTAACTACTATCACAAAGTGTATTATTTACGGATTTTCTATTAAATATACTTTTAATTGAATTAATTAATTAATATAACGCATTATATCAAGTATATAATAGAAAACAAATCTTTTATTTCGAACAAGAATGGTCAACGAGTTAGATATATATAATAAATTACATAATTGCACCTAGGGCATACCCCTAACTCTATCAGTATGTACGTATACACATATGGAGAATAATCAACATTCTTTTTCAGTTATCCCTTAAAAGTACCGCTTCGTACTTTTTTGCTTGAAATCACAAATTTTGAATGTAATTCATTTGGTATCAAGATGAACTTTATAGTTTTTCATCATCATTCAACGACTTTTATCTTAATCAAAACTACATATGAAACCAAAAGTTAGGATTGGATTACTCGTATTAATTCGTACCTCCAAACTGCATAGTTAAACCAATTAATGTTCCATAACGGTGAATGTGTAAAAATTAGAATAAAATGATTATATAACAAATAACAACGAATACAAAATTTTATATTAAAATCAATTTCCAAAATGGTTTTATTTCAAGCCCCACAACTTTTGTGTAGGAAAAAGAAAAATTATTCCTCCTATGTAAAAACATTCAAAATATGTTGATCCATGTAATTCAAACTTTGGGACTATAAATTGTTTTGCTACTTATATGTTGTATGGTCAAGTGTTGAACTAAAACATACAACTTACTACATACCTTTTGAATTAGACAATTTTCAAAATGCAATACATACAAGAATGATCTTCTTAATGGCAAAAAATCATGTTACAAGGACATTCCTTTTTTATCTTTCCAATATTTTGGTAGACTCGTTTCTGTATTCAGGAGATTATTTACTGCTTTTGGTGGAAATAGTACCAACTACTGAGAAGAATAACACATTCAATATTTGTGATGGTAAGAGCATCTCCAACAAAGGATAGGATCTCAGATAATCCGAGATCTGCACCGAAAAACCACTCCAACAAAGGTTGAGAAATTCGTATAGTGTGGAAATGGGAGGCAATGGTGTGAAGATTCCGGATTTATTGAGGCGCTTGTTAAACAGACGTCTGGAAACCAGACGCCTGTTGAACAGGCGCCTCAATATGAGGCGCCTGTTGAACAGGCGCCTGGTTTTCAGGCGCCTGTTTAACAGGCGCCTTTAATCAAAGAAGTCAACAGAAAGTCAACAGGCGCCTGTTCAACAGGCTCCTGGTCTTCAGGCGCCTGTTGAACAGGCGCCTGGCCTCATTTCTGTTGGAGAAATGAGGCCTCCAACATTTTGGAGTGTGGAAAATCCAATTTCCACACTGTTGGAGATGCTCTAAGACATAAAAGATAAATTGCATGCATCATGTACAAGATAAAAGAGTTAAAAACACAAATGCAGCAATATAATTCTATAATATTACAAACCACAAACCCAAAAAAAAACAAAAAAAAAAACAAAATATAATCAACCTAGCATTCAGTCAAACTACAGTCTTCAATATGGGAATAACAGTGAAACAAAATATAAATGCAACCATCAGCCTCCAGTTCAGTTGCTCCACACAATATCTTTCAGGCCAGGAGTTATGTTTGTATAGAACTGCACAAGTACAACAATATGTTGAAAATTAATAACATAACAATGCAAATAATGAATTCACTTTAAACTGCACAAAGAAATGCCAGCACCACTCTCTTTCAGATAGTGTGACAATACTCCCCTTTTGATTGGTTGAGAGATTAGACCCAGCAATAATTGTCACTAACATTGCAATCATTGTCTATTCTCTCAACCACTCAAAGGGAGTAGAGCTACACTCTCCCTTGGTCGAGTTTCTCAAATACATATTATTAAGTTTCTTACGCTGTTAAATTCTAGTGTGTCGCCCTTTGCTTTACGAAGCTCCACCATGCATAATGAAGGCGCTACTTCAAACACCTTTATTTGATATATTGAAAGTTAAGTAAACATACGACTATCATATTTTTCCATGAGAAACGGGTATTATGTTCGACTTACATACCTCTGTTGCAATAGATAAATGGCCCTTCCTTCCTATCTTCTCGCCATGCAGTTTTAACTGTCATGTGACATTTTTTTTAAAAATCTGAAGTAAAAAGTAGAAGTGCACACCTTTTTCCAAAAAAAAAAAGCACCTTATAGTTGTGTTTCTCAACATTAAATCCCAAAGGCGCGGCAGCTTGTTCAATCTTAGAAAGAATCTCACTTGGTGGTAGCTTTGAAGTAAACCTTGTTTCCTTTTTCACGTTTCCCTGCATGTACAAAATATTCCATTAGAACAGATTAAAAAAATAAAATCACATACGGACTTAAAAGATATAAATAATATATACCGCAGGCTTTTCAAATAGAATCCCCAAATTGAGACCTTGAGATGTCGCAATGAGTTCAAAGGCATTCATTACAGAAGGCTTTTCTTCTCGACTTTCAACTACAAGATTTCCTGATTCCTGCAACATAAAGAACGTGCTTAGCAATTCATGAATTGTATTTGACTTTAGTCGTCTATGATATGATATAACTATGAGGAGTTCGTAAAATAACCTCTTTGTCATTGAAGATACTATGAACATCATCTACATTAACATCCACAGTTTCAAAGCAAGGCGGTTTGTACCCTTTTTTAAACCAGTCGTTCGCCTTAATCTCCGACATAGTAATTCGCTGCAAAGAGAAAATTACAAGTTAATTGGTGGATCTCAGATTATTGAAGTACAAAGTAAAAGGGCATAACACGTGTATATAGAGCTCAGAAGCACTGAGCTTAAAAGCCATAAGATGTTTGCTCCAAACTAGAATTATCGGGTTTATCTTAAAAAATTTATGGACAAAAATAAAATAAAAGCCGATTTGGAAACAATAATTTTCAAGTACTTCAAGATAGCTTTGAGTTGTAATTAGTTTAAAGTGAACAACAAAAAGTTCAACGGCTTGCATAGATAAGTTAGAAAGTTCGTAAAAGATGAAGTATGTCATAAACAAGTACTTGTTGCTTATGATTTACCAATTTCTATGTAGCTTATATGACCTCATTGTAAGTTGTCAAACAGTCAATAACGATTAGCCTCTTTGAAATTGTTTAGACTACTTATAAGTAATTACAGAAAAAAAAATGTCCAAAAGTGCAAAATCAAGACTCTTACTGTTTTGGGGTTAGGATCCAAGATTTTCTTTATAAGTTTCTTCGCACTAGTTGAGAACCAAGCAGGGCAAGAGAAATCAGCTTTGGAAATCTGTAAAAAAAAAAACAATAAAATCTACTTACAAATTCCAAAAGGGAATATAGCATATACAGGAATAAAATACTGAGTACAGAACTTCACCTTCTTATATAGCGACATAAGATTGGAGTCCTCAAAGGGAAGATAACCAGACATCAATACAAAAAGAATAACACCGCATGACCAAACATCTACTTTGGATCCATCGTATCCTTTGTCATGGATGACCTGATTATAATTAAGGGTATAAATAATAAATATAAAACAAAGAAAACGATCAAGTAAATTGTATGATTTCATAAATCGTTTACCTCAGGAGCAATGTAGTTTGGAGTTCCACATGTTGTGTGAAGTAAACCATCTTCCTGCAGATAAAGAATAAAGGCATCAATATGAATTTCCAAATATATATCAAAGAAATCATTTCCTAAAGAAAAATGATAATAATAAAGCATAAAATATCAATAGCAGCTCAACTTACTCTAACTTGCTGTGATAATGCACTTAGCCCAAAATCCGAAACTTTAAGAGCACCCGTTGAGTCCAACAATAAATTTTCAGGCTGCAGGTACAAAACAAATTTTACTTCAACTGGAAATTATCATACATGGTATTTGAAAAGGTAGAACACTATTGGGTACTATTTCCGAACCTTTAAATCCCTGTGGAAAACACCTCTACTATGACAATAATCGACTGCATCGATTAACTGTTGAAAGTATTTTCTTGCTTCGTCCTCTTTCAATCTTCCTAGAGAAGACTGATGCAATACACATATAAGTGTTATTGTGCATTAACTAAAGAGTAATAATTTCAAAGTACATGCATGAATTGTTAACAAAAGTCTTACGATTTTGTCGAAGAGTTCACCACCAGTCACATATTCTAAAACAATGTATATTTTTGTCTTGCTCGCCATCACCTACACATATTGATAGTGATGTATTTTTATCTTGACTATGAAATTGGAAATGATAAATGGAATATTTTTATGCAGTTTGATTTCTCACCTCATGCATCCTTATGATGTTTGGGTGCCGAATAAGTTTTGTGGTAGTGATCTCTCGCTTGATCTGTAGAATACAAGTACAGTAGCGAGGCACACATACCTTGTTAGGATCAAAATGAATGTTCTATAACATTATGATTTACAACAATTGATAGACAGAGTTCATCAACAAGTTCATGTACTTACTACTTAAAACATTGATTTACCCTATAAAAAGTGATAGAGAAGAATTTAGAAACTCAAGAGCATGGAAAATTGGTATGGAATCGTATCCATCATAAAATCTGAACAGTATTAATTTTATATGTGTGTGCGCGCCTCCCTCTCCCTCTCCCTCTCCCTCCCTTATATATATGTATATATATGTATATGTATATATATGTATGTATATGTATATGTATATATATGTATGTATGTATATATGTATTTTTATGTATGTATATGTATGTATGTCTATGTATGTATGTACGTATATGTATACGTATGTGTGCGTGTGGAGAGAAAGAGAGAGAGAGAGAGATCAACCAGAAATGGGTACAAAGTATAAAGTATGATAGCTACTACGAATATTACAAGACTTCTATTATCAAAGTATACAATGATTGCAAATTAAAAACATTGATAAGAAAGAGGACATGATGTAATTTATTGATTAAGGATTGGAGAAAGGTCAACATCAAGCAGGTCAAATTGCCATGTAATTTTGTAAGCTAAATTCTAGATGATGGTTTCAACAATGAAGGCCAGATCCATACGTGTTTACACTCTGGTACATGCCCAACTGCAATTGTGAAATCGATACGAATTGTTTGTGTCGTTTTAAAATTTTATATAGAATTTACTGAAAATAACGATAAATGATTCAAGTTTGGATAGCTGTTATTGAAATTTCTGATGTTGACCCAATTATAACAACTTATAGCATTTGATGTGTTACATATAATATTCTATAAAGGGAAGAACCAAGAAAAGAAATACCAAAATAATCCAAAAATGTCAGATTGCTCATATCTTTATTTATAGTTGGAATATGATCGTAACGTTTTGGTAACCATAAAGTGCTCAAAATGTCATATACATACATACATGCACGCACACGCACACTATATATATGTATAACATTATTTTCATTATTCACCTCTCTAAATGCCATATATTCTCAGTATGAATAAATATCTGTTTTTCATTTATTCCAGTTTTATGTCAAATGACAGTTTTTACTTTGTTTTTGTATTTTTCCTTGCTAAAATAAAATGATTCTTTAAATATTTTAAAATAAAAGAAAATTTTATCTACTCAAATAAAATCATTTTTTAAACAATATTTTTTATGACATTCGATTTATTTTTTACATCTAATAGCTATTATAAAAATATTATACAAATGAATATTGAAATTATAATACACACACACGCGTCTGTATGTGTATGTGTATGCACGCGCGTATAACCATCTAGAATTCAATATTTCATAATCGATTCCAACTATATCAAAAAGTTTACCAAATCAAATTTTCAATATCACGTGTGAAAATGTGATTATTTCAATTGAATAAGTAGTCGGTTTAGACACATCTACATCATACATGTCAAATTAATCGCAAGCTAATACAAGTTACCGACATATCACAAAATCTCATTAGTAAACAACTTTCAATTAAATCAATTTTTGCTGTGACAATTGACAAACCATGACAAAATATGAAGTTAAGTCTAACTGAATAATCATCGGTAATTAATTTTGACAGCTCAATTAACAATTTAGGTTACATTAAAATTCATTTTTTAAAATGTTTTCAATTTTTTCACGTATAATCTTTTTTCTCTATTTATGTCAATTTCTAGACCGGAAAAAGAAGAGAAAACAATCGTTTACGCGTATATAAACTTCTCTACCGGCTTTACCGGTTTTAAATGGGTAAAAGCGATGCTACAATGTTAGTACCTGACATTTAAGCATTCAAATTTCAGTGAACTGTTTATTTTACTTTTTACGTGTGTAACGCCTGCCATTTGTATTAATCATCTTACCTTGCACATATGTAACATGTGTCCAATGAACTAATTATTTTGCTTTGCACACACAGCATATGTCCTTAGATCTCATAAGAGTACAAATTTCCTAGAGAAAGAAAATAAAAAAAACAAATTTATTTTTCAATCAGTTACAGCCAGCACCTACCTCATAAGAGTACAAATTTCCTAGAGAAAGAAAATAAAAAAAACAAATTTATTGTTCAATCAGTTACAGCCAGCACCTATTTGCAGAAGGGAATAATTTCTTTTCCACTAACAGCAAAAGAGACTTCAAATTTAGACTATATTAAGCAAGGTTCCATGCAGTTTCAGGTAATTTTTGTGATTCCCTGATATTATATTGATATTGTCTGGAACTTAAAATAGTTACTTATTGTCTAACAAAATCAGATTATAAAGGCAAGTCTACATGGATTCAGAATATAACTTTATAGCAATTGTTGTTAATAGTAAAAATTTAAATGGAAAATATTTTTCCCCGTAGAGGAAACAATGATATATACAAATATAACAACTTTTTTCTTTACATCCCAAGCACATCAAGTTGCAAGCAAAATTTGCATGCATGGCTAAAATCAATATCTTTTAGATCATAAAATTTTATTTCTCCTTATTTGGTAGAGTAGAACCAGAGACACCATATTTTGTGCAAATTTATACGGGTCAACTTACAAAAATTCAATTTTGTTACAGGCAAAATTAATCAGCATAACAGCCAGCTAAAATTATACCCTCTTTAAAAAGTTACTAGGACGAACAATCCAAGAACATAACCTAATATTTTAAGGATCTAAAGCATGTAATAAGAGGGAAAAAAAAATCAAACCTGAGAAATCATCTTATGTTTCAAAATCTTCTCCTTATCGAGAATCTTGATCGCAACATTCTCCCCAGTATGAATGTTTCTAGCAAATTTGACCTTCGCAAAAGTGCCTTGCCCTAAGGTTCTACCCAATTCGTACTTACCAACTCTAGTTCTTCCACTCATCTTTCTTAACGCAATAGCAGAAAACCCGATAACCCGATAACACAAAGATCGCTAAGGAGAAAAAAACCCAAATTACACTTATCGTCAAGATCTCTTCTTTTTGCACGGCTGCCAAACTTGAGACTTTACCACACTCATGTTGAGGGAAATAAAAGGGTTAAATAGATCAGAACAAAATTTAGAAACGAGAAGAAAATTTAGAAACGAGAATCGATCGGACCGAATATTCCCATCATTGAATTTGAAATGCTAGATTATCGTTATGATCCTTGTAGAGGAAGAGAGAATAAGAATTAATGAGAAGAGAGATGGTGCTTTGATAGTTGAGCAGTATATTTATATAGGAGGAGATGAACGCTGTAGATGTTTTCATTGACTATGTACGGGCCCACTCAAATGTGACTCATTCACGCTGATTACGTTTTACCAATGTTTAGTGTGATTTTAGTGTTAATTACATTAAATTGATTACTATACCTCCTCAGGATTTTACCGGTCCGACGAGTTCTCTTGGGTTTTAAAAAAAAAAATACATTAAATTGAATTTTTCTAATTACATTATGGAATTTTAGGCTAGCAAAAATATTTACCATTTCACTGTTAACCTTCTCTTTTTTACCATACTTTTTTTTCCCATTTTATTTAATACCTTTGTGTAAATTCGTACACCATGGTAAAATGGAAAGAAAATAAAAGACATCATTAAACAAATTCAATCACTACGGAGGAAAATAGTATATTTTTTCAGGTTATTTATTTACTTTTTGAAAGCAAAGCACGTTTTAAATGGACTTAAAAGTAATTTTGAACTGTCCAATACTTTATATTCAATTTGCGCATGCATAATGAGCAGGGTGTGTGTATATAGTTGAATGGTACTTCAATTTTGTATCACCTTTCAAGCTTTTCGATTTTCGTCTCAAATTCCGATTTAAATAACAAGATGATATAAAACAAAGGGAAAACAATTATTATTTTTCTTGGAATTTCAAATTTATGATGAAAACAAATCATAACATTTTTCAAATATTTTCACTTGATAAGCAAAGGTTTTTAGTCTGCCTAGTAAATGAATCTTAGCATGTTAAATATACTAGAACGCATTACATATCACATCGCGGCTTGCTAGAGTCCCATACATTGCTATAAACCTGCAGAACAAATATGCAAACATATTTTACGACAAAATTATGTCTACGAAAAGAAAAAGATCATTGTATGTTTACAAATAAATTAAGTGAAAATTTGATGGGAAAGATCCGTGAAATGTCACCTTCCCATATGGAAATATTGAAAGATCAGCATGGCTAAAACCATAGCTATCATGACCATAGGTATCATGATCGAACCGTGAGTCGAACAAGAACCACTCAAGGTTTAAGATTTTGATGGTTAAACCGTCTAAACCATGCAATTTTTATTTCTTAAAAATTTACACTTTTAGATATAAGTTATACTCAAAAATATTGAAAGAATAATACCGAGTAGGCTAGTCATAGAGGGTCTTTAGTATCAACAACAAAATTAGCACAGCTGAAATTATATATTACCATAATGCATAACGGTAGGAGCTGTGCATAACTGCAGTTGCACAACTACTATTATCCACACGGTAGTAGTGCATAACGGAAAAAGCTTAGTAGCGACAAACTTGACGAAGCTTATAGTGGTCTTAAAGATGGTTGTAGCATTAATGAACAAAACGATGGAGTTTAGTGTTTAGATTTTGAAACGATGATGATTTTTTAAATATAGATTTAATTTTTTTCCTTCGAAATAATAAAGTGAATGAGAATAATATAAAGTGAATGGTACGTCGTTGAACGCATACGCGTACGCGCGCGCGCGCGCGCGCACACACACACACACACATATATATATATATATATATATATATATATATATATATATATATATATTGGAATTTCAAAAATGCTGATTTGACTAGTTCTTTTTTGAACCACATAAACAAAATTAGGGTAAAGACCCAATTATATGGCATGAGTGTTCGATGTAAATTAGAGATTTATTGTTGTCACCAAATCTTAACTATATAAATGGTGACATTCTTAGGTTTTGTTATATTAGATTAAATAATATTTATTTTTTCTATACAAATTATACGAGAACGAGAATAAATTAAATTTAAATATTTCGTTTTTCTATTTTATATATCATTTTGCACCTTTGCTATATCCCCGATTTATCTCCATTATAACTTTTTGTACCTCCTCCAGTGTGAAACGAGAATATATATATATATCATTCAAAACAAGTGCATCGAAGATTCGTAGGTTTTCTAGTGGGCCTGGCCAGCCATCGTTTGTTGAGAAAAACTAGAATAGAAGATGCCAAGAATATTCTTGGAGGTTTTAATTAACTTCATGTTGAAAAATGGTCAGCTGGTCCATTCGAATCTAATGCTTTTGAATACGTTATGACAAAATATTCTGTTTATTAGTTTTGGATCTTTGTTTAGTAATGATAAAAAAACAAATCGCTTTTATGTAAACTTATTTGCTTTCCACTTTTGAAATGGTAAGGACTTTCCATAAAGAAGTTTTAAAATTCGATTTTATACCGTCGAATCGTCGTAAATAAATAGAAGTTAATTCTGAAAAGTGTAGTATCCTTGCCAATTTAACTTCCGTTTACAATATAGTTATTTGTGTTACCACTTTGTATAACTGTATTTATATGACTGCATTTATATTGAATGACCATAAATTTTTATATAGTTGTCTCAAGTGCATCTTGTTAAGATAATGCAGTTATTATTTTTTAACCTAATTGAAAGGAAGTTTTTGAATTATGTAGTAATAATTGCATTTGAATTTTTTGACTACATTTTATGTGATTTAGTAATAATTTCGACTGCATTTGATAATTTTATTTAATTTTACTACAGTTATAATTTAACTGCATTAAGAAAATGCAGTTAAATTTAAATGTTTTAAAACAGTATAATTATAATTTAACAACAGCTTTTGAATTAATTTAATTATATTTATGCGTTGCAGCAATAATTTTGGTTGCATCTGATAGTTTTATTCAATCTTAGTGCACTTTATTTTAACTGAATTAAGAAAACATAGTTATATTTAAACGCTTTAAGAAAATGCGATTATTATTTAACAACATTTTATGATTTAATTTAACTGCCTTTTTATGTAGTAGTAATAATTTTTAGTTGCATTTAATAATTTTCAAATTTAATACAATTATATTTTAACTGGATTAAGAAAATGTCATTAAATTTAAATGCTTTTCGAAAATGCAATTCTAATTTAACAACATTTTTAGAATTAATTTAATTGCATTTATGTGGTGCTGTAATAATTTTAGCTGCATTGGATAATTTTTTATTCAATCTTAATGAATTTTATAATTTAACTGTAGGAAGAAAACACCCGCCGTTCGTAGCTCGGTTGGTTTGGGAGCTGGGAACCAAAGGACTGCGTCCGGGCAGGTTCGAATCCCAGCGCCAAACCATCAGTGGGAGTTTCAACGTTAAGCATCCGTGTGCGACGACTAAATAAAAGCGGGATAGACACACGGCGTGGTTTATTTAAGTGAGTATCAATGAATACCATGATCTTAAGGTTTCCCATGAACTCAAAAAAAACTATAGAAAGAAAACATAGTTAGGTTTGATTTTAATGCAGAATTAACTGCATTACCAAATGTAGTTTTAAGTGCATTAATATAATGCAATTATAATTTTAATTAACATACCTAATGTGCAATTGACTTTTGACTGCAAATTTATTATTTAAAACCTATGAGTTGAATGATGCAATTATAAGTGCATTTGAGCGATACAGTTTTTTTACATACGTTATTTATAGTGGTGAGCATTTATTGGTTAAAACCGAACAAACCAACCAAACCAATTAAGTTTGGTTGGTTTGTTTCGGTTTTGTTACTTAATTGGTTGGTTTTAGTTTCTATTTTTATATTTCTTTAGTTTATTGGTCGGTTTTGGTTTTCAATATATAAAAACCGAACTAACCAATTTGACCAAATTTTAAAATGAAATTATTCTAAAATAAAAAAATTACTACGGGCACCGCTATTATTTACGATATTTTCATAATAATATTGTTTTTCTATCAATTCATATTAAGATTTTTAGAAGAGGGATTTGTTTTTCAAAATGTTTGTATCATATGGACTCAATAAATTATTTCAATTATATATATATATATATATATATATATATATATATATATTATAACAATGAAAAGATCTAATTCATTTTAAGATAACCCAACCAAACCAAACTAAATATTATCAATTTGGTTGGTTTTGTTTTAAAAAATATCGGTTTGGTTTGGTTCGATTTATGTTTCTTGAATGGTTATTTTGGTTTCAACATTTTTGATCGGTTTCAAACCGAACCAACCATTTGCTCTTCTCTAATTATTTATATGGAAAAGTTACAATTTCAGAAAATATCAACAACTAGATATTTATATATATGCATACCATATATCATATAAAAGATCTTAAAGTTTATGATTTAATGGTGAACACAGTTCATTGATACCATATTTCTTCAAAAATTTATTCCATTTTAAATATCTAAATCAAAATAGGTTGTGAAATATTAATATAGGTGTCTGAATAGCAGCTTGTTACAAAGTGAAGATGTGGCTAGGGACCTAATTTATATAAAATGACGACTAACGGTATTTTGTGTCTTAAAATTATTTGTAGAAACTTGACCTCCAAATCCCTTGTGAGATACGTATTTTAAATGCATCATGCTAATGCATTTTGAGCTGTTTTTGGTTAATGTAGTTAAAAATGTTTTAAGAGACGCAGTAATTGAATGCATAATTGTTATGCAATTAATTTTTTCGATATTTTAATGTGGATTTCAAATATACTTGTTTAATGTATTTGGAAGATGTTTTAAAAAGCTCTTTTTTTGCAATTTAGTTAAGTTACATTTCAAGATGCAACGGTTAACTTCATAACTATAACAAAGTGAAATTTGTTGATATTTTAATGTAATTTTTATATGAACTTGTTTTACCGCTTTCGAACGATGCAATTTAAAGTAGTTCAACATTGTTCTTAAGCAGTTCTTAGTATTTTTAGGGTCCCGGTAATTAACTAATTACCTACAGAAGTGTTATGAAGTTGTTGTTACTACTATTATTTTGGTATTTTGGTTTATATTAGTTCTACCACATTTGAATGAGGTGGTTTCAAGTGGTTTGATATTGTTTTTGAGTAGTTTTCTGCATTTTTAGAGCCTTAAGGGCCTTTTCCACTAATCGGGTATATACTCCCTCTAATTAAAGGTCAAATCTAATTCTACTAATTAAAACGCGCATTTGTAACTTTTAAAATGTGTTCATTTCAGTACAAGTTAATGATATGTTATACATTTTCATTGTCTAATCAAGCACTATCTTACATTCATATTATTTTCAGAATATGTAACACTCCATAAATTAAACAGCAGTTGATTAAAATAAATTAATAAATAATTAGTAAAGCTCAAAAAATAGAATTTTTACAAATGTTAGAATTTAGCCATAAAACTTGCGCTATTGTGTTCTAATGATTTTCTGATCAAATTATATATATAAAGTTCTATGACCGTTCAAATGGAAAATTATTAACATTTGAAGATTTTGGATCAAAAATAATTAAAAATGTATTTAAGAAATAAATATCATTAACCGAATGTTGAAGTAAACATTAGTTAATGTTAAATTAATCGTCACTTCAAAGCTAATAAAATTAGTGATTAAAGGAAACAAAACAAATTAAATCAACGTTAACATATATATGCCTGATAATCGATCGGTCGACGCTCTTATTGTGCATGGTCGACCGCCTATGAAGGAGCGGTCGACTGGTTGCTGCTATGGCGATGAACCTAGGCCTAACGGTCCGGATTTAATATAATTTAATCCAACGGATAGAATTGATTCGAAGGCCTATAAATAAATGCTCAGCCCCTCGCTTTTCTTCTCATATTTCCTGAATCGAAGAGCGAAGTTCTGCCATTTTCTCTTCTCCAATAATTCTAGGAATTATAATAATTATAAAATTTTATATATACATACATACATCTCTACTATTAATAATGAGAATTCGATGAAAAAAATTTCAACCGCGTCTTTCTGAAATTCCGAAATGCCCTTTGTCCACCAACGGAATATTACCGTCTGTTTACAACCTCCACCACCATCCTCTTTTCTAGCACTCTTAAAATAATTTCACTATAAATTTGCATCCGACACCATCAACTTAACTTTTTGAGATAAAAATGTTGTGACCACCAAAGCTATCGGATGCACATATGTGCGATTTATACTAGTATATATATATATAATTGGAGAATAACATAATATAAAAAAGAAGAAGAATATTGATGAATTGATTCCACGAAGGAGAGGTAAATTCTAAATATAAATTTAAAACTACAGTTAATTCAATTCTCTTCTCAGAGCTATAATTCTAATAAATATATATGCACTTTAGATACATATTTTGACTAAAAGAAAGAGAGTCAAATAAGGAGAACGGATTTAGATCTGGAGATTTGGAAGCTAAGAGATGATTGAAAAATTATATATTTTTACATAATATTGGATTTATATCATTGTGAATCTATTTCTTTTATGCCTGAGCATAAATTATGAAATTGTGGGCTTAAGTATATCTGAAATGAACTTGAGATTCTCGCAACATATTCAATATATTCTTAATTTTGATTAAATGTTGTATACACCTAAATCTGGAATGTAAGGGTAAAAGTAGTCCCTTAAAATTATGCGATGATTCATTGATAAGATTTTATGTTAATTCTAGATTCGTTATTTGAATGCTATAAGTTATTAAATATGAACTGAAAATTATCTCAAATTTAATTGAGATTTAAGTTTATATTTTAATTCATTGGAATGAGGAATGTTTCTACGTGGATTTTCTATAAATGATTAAATTCTACAATTATATATGAATGTGTGTCTTTGAAATAACAAGGAATATGCTTATAGGAAAAAGATGTGTAAAATATGGATGTTTACCGTATTTTGTACTGTTTATTTCAGTAATCGTAGAAAAGATAATTCCTTGTAAATAGAAATAATAATAAGTGCTAAAATATAAGTAAAATGTGTTATAAATAGAAATAATAATAATTATATCGTCGATTACATATATGTGATAAAATATAAGTTAAAAAATAAATAATAAGGGCGAAATATGAAGAAAACAATGAATTGAAGAGTTTGGGAGGTTATACCAATCAAGTTAAAATGGGCACTGATTGAAAAGAGGCAGTAAATGATACTTAGTTGTATTAATTTGAAAAGGAGTGATAAATGATAGCTAATTGTATTAATTGAAAAGAGGCAATAAATGATACTTAGTTGTGTTAATTGGAAAGAAGTAATAAATGATACTTAATTGTATAATTTGAAAAGAAGCATTAAATGATATTTAATTGTATTAATTGAAAAGTAGTTAACGTACTTAATGACATTTATTGGAAAAAAGTAGTAAATGATACTTAATGACAATTGTGAAATTTAAATAAGAAGTATGTTCATGGTAAGTAAATGAATACTAATAGTCGAACTTTGGAGGCATAAAAATTTGCCTGTTAAAATTATATGACCTCAAGAATACATTTATGAGGGGTGTGGATTATAGGGTCTAGCCGAATATTTTAATTAATTAGAAATGACTTGGTCATTAGTATGGGTTGGAATGCGAAGTCGGTAATGTTACATAATGGAAGTCTGTCCTCCGTAGGGGGGCTACCAGAAGTTGTATATGCATTTTACTAACGTGGTACATCTCCAACTGTAGAACCCATGTGATATACGTTCGAGTATATGTTTAGGAAATATATACCAAAGTGAGTTTGCCTCAGATTTGTAGTCTTAAATGATTAATTGAGTCTACTTCAATTCCAAAATGAGTTATTAAGCAACCAGTTGGGCATTTCTTTGATTTACGTTAGGCAATCTATATAGGAAGGTGGACGAAAGCTCGGTGCTATGTTAGCATCGTTGGTACCATAAATTCGAGGGGTAGGACTATACACATAGGTCGAGAGTGTCATCGGTCATGTAGCGTGTGACGACACCCCCATTTCTGACATTCGATGGTCCGAATGACAGATTATCAATGAGGTTTAATTCTAAAGAAATAAGGTACAGAAGAACAAAATATACATAACTCGCAGCCGAATGATAAAATATAACAATTAAATAAACAGTTCATGAAACTGTTTTACAATATACATTTGATTTTATTTTACAATATCATTAGAGTTACACATTTAACAGACATAATGAAAAATGTAGCGGAATAATACTAGTAAATATGATCTACCAAACTTCGTCTTCATCTTCAAGAACAAACTTCTTCGAAACACTGAAATACTCAGGCAGACCAGAGTGTAAAGGAGAATAATACACTCGATTCAGAACTAAAATTCCTATGTAAGTTAATTCAGAATCATGTATCAAATGTGCAAAATAACTTAAGAGTACGTCCTTATTTAACTCAGGTCTCTTTAATAACTAACATATAAAAAGTAAAATGTCTATTGTTTGTCCATTTTAAATTTTATGATAAAATCCGTATAGATTTTCAAAAAGTGTTCAATAAAAAAAATTTCTTCATTTTACTTCAAGAATTCATAGAAAAAGTTTCAGAAATTTTCAGAAATGTTTATTATTTTTCATAGTCAAAATACATCGTAGTTTAAATTAAATAAATTATAAAAACTTATAAATTTGGAGAAAAATTCCAAAATTAACTTTCAGAGTTCTTAAAATATATTTTTAGAATTTCCAGTAAAGTTTTGGATTTTTCCAAATTGATTAAAAAATTTCCCAAATTTTCAAACGGCTAACTTCCTAGATTAAAATTATTAAAAGTATTAAATTATTAAAATTATTCTTCAAATAATTTACTGAAAAATATCCATAGGTGAAGAAAAATAGTGATGATAATATCTTACTATTTTCTTTTAATAAAAAGGTTAGGAAAAGATGAGAACTGGAAATTTGATAGAAGTTAGATATATTACGACCTTTTGGGAGAATGCTGAAAATGAAGATATTTACAATAATATGTTGAATGAATATAATTATAATAAGATGTTCAACCCACATGAAGAATAACCTTACAAATGAGTTTTGAAAAATGTTTGATTTTGAAAGGTTTTTATATAAATAAAACTTTATATAAATATGAAACTGAAGTAATTCTTAAAAACTATTTATTTTGAAAATAATGAATTTTGATTAGTATTCGATTTTGAGAAAGGGAAAAAATGATTTTTTTTATATTTTATATAAGTATGAAATTGAAGTGATTTTTTGAAATTTACTGATTGTGGAAGACTTTTGATTTCGCAAAATAATCAATTTTGGAAAATTTTGATTTTATACAAAAAGAATTTTATATAAGTATGAAGTGATTTCGAAGACTATTGATTTTGAAAGGTACTCCATTTTGGGAAGTAATGATTTTATATAAGTATGATGTATATGAAGTTTATGATATGGAAGTTACTATTTATAGTATGATATATTTTGAAATTTAAAGATAGGGAGAAAGAACCTTCCACAAAAATCGGAAATCCATTAAATGGATTCAATCAAAATCGAACGGAGGTCATCCAAACATAAACTCACGATTTCCTTCATTTTTCATAGCGTAATTTGTGAGGTAGATGATTACCTATAGTTTATAAGTGGTTCTTCTGGGATAGAAGCATAATCATTGCGTAAACTGCAGCCTATGGTTCATAGCATAATTCGAAGGATAGATGATTACCTACAGTTTACAATTGGTTCTTCTGGGATAGATGTGTAACCATTGCGTTGGCTACGATCTATGGTCGGAAAGTGAAATTTGAGGGGTAGATGGTTCTTTAGTTTACAAGTGGATCTTCTAGCGTAAACGACGGAATCAGCGTACCACCGAGAATTTTGGCATCAGATATCTAACGGTACTTTTCATATCTATTTTTTTGGAAAAGTTTTCAAGTATTGTCCCTGGGTGTTGAAATAGGTCTACCAAGTACATAGAGATTTAAGTCCCGCGCCTGATCAATGCATGGCTAAATTTTGTAAGAACAAGGATAAACTTGTCAAGACATTGAGTTATAAAAATATTTTGATATAAAACTAACAAATTAATAATATAAAAGTTTATGCACTTTTTTAATTTATAATAAACCTAAGTGAGTAAGTTTAAATGTTTTATGAGCCCAATTTTTAAGGTATATGGAAATACGACATTCTTTACTTCGTTCCTCTTCAAAAACGAATACTAAAAACTTAAAATTTTATTTTTAAAATCAAATTATTACGAATTTAAATTATTTTATACTTAGCTTGAATTTATTTACTTACTTCACCTCCCTTTCTTTTTTCCTCTGCATTCCTTTTCGAGGACGAAATTTTTTGAGTGAGAGAGATTGTAAAGACCCATATTTTTAACCATTTAAAATATTAAATCGAATAAAAGTTTTGATCAAATTATTAGAAATGAAATTTTTATGATTTTATTGAAGTAAATTTTTATTGGAATATAAGTTATGATCTTAAATTGAATTTTAAATGACACAAATTGAAATAAGATAAAAGATGGTAACGTATATTAGAATATACTTAATGACATTGGTCCGTATGTAATTAATAACAAGGGTTTTGGACCAAACACCAAAGGTCCCTATTCTCAAAGCTCATACACAAAAAGTCCATATTCATAAATCCATGTAAATTAAGTCCTTGTTTTGTTATTTTTTACCAAATTGTTCCCCCCAGAAAATCGCCCCAGCATTGAAATCAAGGGCAAAAGTAGCATAAATTAACCAAAAACTAAAAATAGGGACCTAATTTTCGCAACTTTTTTGGGAGGGACTTTTCTTCCATCATCTGTCAATTCTGGGAACTTAGCTGCCATTCCTTGTTAATAACAGATACTGAAATAATAAATGTTAATTTAATAAAAGAAAGATATGAATGTTTTATTAAAAGAGAAAGCATATGTTTGTTTATCTAAAATGTATTTTAGATAAGTTTGATTTCCAATAAGAAAAACATTTATTTAATAGTAATGTATAATTCTTGTTGTATGAGATAATTTTATAAAATATGTCTAAATTACTATAAAAAGAAAATAGTTGTTTTACTTTTAGAATTCGTTTTAAAATATAATATTGAAATTAATTGCAATTAAATCTATTGGAATCTTTTAATTAAAAAGAAAGAAAATTGAATTGTAAGTTATAAATTTAGTATCAGAAACATACTGTTAAAATAGAATGGGCATTTTGATGAAAATAAAAAAATGTTTTGAGAAAAATACAATGAACGCTTTCATTTTAAAGATAAGTATAAATTTATAAAAAGAAAAAATTTAATTTTAAACAAAACTTTTACAGCCATTAGATAGTAGTTGTAAGTGGTACGTAAGTGGTTTTAACGCTAAACTTAAAATTTCAATAGATTAAAGTATTATGATTAAAATGTGTTTTTAATTAACTTAATATGAAAATAAATAAAATTAGTTGTTAAATATGGAAATCTGTTCTGTTTCAAATTTAATTAGAAACCGGTAAATAGTTTAATGAGAAATATTATTTTTCGAAATGTAAATATTCAAATTTGATTCAAATGTAATAATAATAAGAAATCAATTGTTAATGAAATGACTTGGTTTTTATGACGTATTTTAAAAATGAAAATATAAGATTTTTCCATAACTTTTAAATGGGAAAAAATATATAATATAATTTGATTGTAACATCTAACTTATGTGTGCGACTAAACTAGACTCCGAAAATAGTTCCATTGAGTTTGTAATAGGGGTATTTAGCTAGGAACACCATTGAGCACGTTTCATTTGGAGTTCGTGATTTTGGAAGGTGGATAGTGTCGAATAGTAATCTATATAAGGACCCTTTCTATCTCCATTTTCCAATCAGATTATACCCAAAACCCTACCGCCATTTAAACTAACCTTGAATCCTACGGCCTAAGCTAATCGGAGCCACTATAGTCGATTTCAGGCGATGGTGTCAACTACAAACTTGTCTGTCTTAATGAGACGAGGATGATGATCCCAATGAGATGAGGATGATGATCGGTTGGATTGGCACGAGGCGCTGTAAATCGGGCTATGAAGGCGGAGCGGTTATTTGGGTTTTTCTCGATGGCGGCGGCGTGAGGGAGGGCGAAGTCGGTGGCTGAAGACTCGTCGGAGGGTGGGCTACCAAATGTAACAGTGTAGCGACGTCAGAGAAAATGTGGCAACGCGAGAAGACGATGAACAGTGGCGATGAGATGTTGGGTTACGCGACCTAGGTTTGAACGAAGAGGGATGTAACGACCCGGAATTTTGAACAAATTTAATTGAGAATATTTAGTTACTTTTAAATGTTTGAACGGTAATTTAATTTGAATTCCTAATATAACTTTGAATTTGGCGATTAAATTATAAAAAATTTAATCTATTGATAGTAAACAGAAATTTGAATCTTCAATTTAAAGTTGAAGTAAAATATTTCGAAAGCTTTTAAAATTCGTATTGATATTACTAAAAATAACGGAAGCTTCAGAATTTAATTTCGGACTGTTTTGTTCAGTTTTGAAATTATATTGTTTGAATCAATATTCAAAAATAGTCATTTTTCACACAGTCTCGGAATTCGACGAAACCAGTTCCATTGGGTCCGTAACGTTGAATTATTGTCGGGTTTCAAATTTCGTATTTTTCGGTGTTGATACGTGAGCACACAGTGAGTAAACGCATTGAAGTTTTATCGAGATTCAATTTAAATTTGAAATTTAAATTTATCAACATACACACGTTATCTTCCCTTCCACCACGCCTACAATCACGCAGAAAATCCCGAAACAAAAATCGTGTAGAGCATGCTTCGTTCAGTTTTAAATATCTCGTTCCCTTTCCTTCAAAATTTACGCAAGCATAAACGAAAAAAATTCTATCTCGTTCAACAAGAAATTTAAAAATGGCCGCAACTAAAAGAGAAAAAATCGCGAAGCCTCTTCTTCAGTAATAAAAAAAAGAAGTCGAATCCCTCTCCACCTTCAACTCTCAGTAAACCAAAGTCGAGTTCATCTCGATTCGAAAAAAAACGAACGAATCGATTTTGTTCGTGATATCTTCGAAATCGAAGCAGGGGGACGCGGCGACTTAGGGTGGCATCGCGAGATCAACTGGGTGGGGCCGAAGCGTTTGGGGTTTTGGAGTGTCGAACTCGAAGTTCGAGCGCGTGGAAGGAGGCGCTCATTCGGGGTCGCAAGTTGGATCAACTGGTGGTTTCAGGCGACGCGATGGCGATTGGCGTATGGATCGAAGGGTGGTCGAGCAGCAATGTAGATCATGGAGGCTGCAGTTTCGTGCTTAGGGTGGTTCTAGGGTTTTCACGTAAGCATCGATTTGGGGGAGCTCGGTGAGGGAAGTTGCAGCCGCGATTTCAATCGGCGATCCGGGATTGGGTATGGTTTCTATTGATTTACAATTATCCTTCGGCAATGAAAAATAAATTGATTTGTAAATTTACTTTTAAACAGATATATACATGCATAGTTTGGAAAATAGTTAACATATATATATTTAGTTTTAATATGTTTAATGAAGAGAAAATAATAATAATAATAGTAGTGATAATAGCATAGATAAATGATATTTTAAAGTTTGAGTTTTAAAATCTATATGGATTGTTACATAAGTGTATATATATGAAGTTCCAAAAGAAAAATAGATAAACTGCTGTTGTTATATGAAAAATAAAATATAAAATACAGATTACTAATTAATTAACTTATGTAATTATTTTGGTAAATGGAAAATATTTTGTTAAAGGAGAAATTAGTTTTAAATTTAATTTCTTGTTAAATAATTCTATTGAAATAAATTGGTTTGAAATAAAAGCATTGAATAATTGAAATTACCAAATGAAAATTTGTTGTTCGATTTACTTCAAATATTAATAAGTTGTATAAATAAATTTTACAAGGTCAATGTCCGAAAGGAATCAAGCCGAGAACAAAAATGGGATGGCAAAATAAAAAGCTAAGGTGAGATTTTTCTCACTCAAAATATATTTGGTATTACAGTTATTGATTTGACTGATATGATTGCTATTTGGATGTGATATTAGATATAGTAGGATATATATCTATATATAGCAATATATACATATTGGCATATGTATATATTGGATTGATGATTTCCCGCCTCGTATAGCGGATGAGACCCTATTGCGCCGTTAGTAAGCGGATATTTTTATAAAACCCATATACCGTTATATTCCACCTCGAAGTGGAATTGGTATTGTGCTAACGTCTTTGGATGCAGGGAAACAGGTTGGAGGGATCCAACTGGACCCCTCACATTGATTGAATTTATTTCTACTGTGATGTGATAATCTGCGAATGATTATTGATGTTATTGAATTGATGTCTGGAAATTGTTTGAAAGCTAAAATTTAGCTGAATGGATGTTTGATATCATTGGATTCCAAAAATAAACGAAATTGAATTTTTGAAATCAAAATAGAAATTTCTAAGTGAATTAATTTTAGAAATTGAATAAATTTTGAAGAAAAGAATTTTTAAAGTATAAAAAGTTAATTTTTATAATCTTATCGAATTAATTCCAGAATCAAGTGAAAATGTTAAATAAATGGATTTCGTAAAATAGTGATTATAATTTGAAGAATTTAATTTAAGAATTTGGATTTTTAAATAGATTTAAAGAAACGATTGAAATTTATTTCCTTAAAAAGGAATTTATTAAAAGAAGATAAGCTGGAAATCCAACTAGAAATTTAATTGGTAAATTGAAATAAATTGGGAAATCAATGTAAAATGATTTCAATTTGAAGAATCCATTTTAAAACAGAATATTGAATAATTTGAGGAAAAAATGAGGAATTTACTTAGTAGTGATAAATAAATTTTTAAATCAATATCGAAATTGATTTGGGATTGAAGTTTTTATAAATAGAATTGAAATTTATAAAAGTTGTTTATAAATCCGAAATCACTTATTTTGATAAGTAAAAATATAGAAGTTGATAAAAAGAAGATTTATAAGTCGAGGTTGTTATTAAAATAGAAATAGAATTTATAACCGTGTTTATAAATTCGAAATCGATTGAATTTGATAAATTAAATATAGAAGATTATTAAAGGAGATATATTTGCGATTTTGGATAGCGAATTATTATTGAAATAAAACGTGTAGAAAATAGTGAAATGTAATTAGTGAAGTATATTCACGATTTTGGACAGTGAATATATTGTTAAGTAAAATGGATATGGTTTTGGAAAAGCGATATTATAAATGAAGTTAATTGTTTTAAAAGATGTTTTAAAACGTGTGAACTATCGAAATCATAGATTTCAACATTTATTGTTGAAATAGACGTTTTCGAAAAATAAGGAAATGGTGGACTATAACACTGTTGTTATAGTAAATGGTTTCCAAAAGGAAATGTTTTTTTTATATAGTATTGGGATTTATATATCTACCTAAATCCGAATCCTTATACTAGTGATTTTGAGTCGTCGTAACGATGTTTTACGTAACATTCGTTTTGACTCAAATAAATGTTATAGTAAATGGTTTCCTTAAAAGAATGAAATATATACTTAATTTTGATTTAAGTATATAGAATATTTTCCAAGCGTTGAAAATAAATAGTTTTGTGAATTACTTATTTTAAATAAGTATGGAAATGCTTTTCCAATATGAAACGAAGGGTTTGAAATTTTATCTTTTGAAGATAAATTGAAAAGTGAATATTTGAAATTGTTTTCAAATGATTAAGTGTGAAAATTTTATATCTAGTAAAAGATATTTTGGAAGATGAAATTATTTGGAAAATTATTTGGAATCTGATGATGTTGCGCATCTTTATTGATAGTTAAATAACCGACTATCAATAATTACCTTGAATATGGTATTTGTTGTGAATTGGATGAATTTGAATGCCACACTTATTTTTAAATAATCGCTCACTATTCGGGTTAGCCGGGAAAGGACCATGGGGTCGTATAACCCATTCCGAATATGTGATATGTCGTTATGAATTGCATTCGAAGACCGGTGTTGAAGACCGGATATTTTTGAAAACGGAAGGATTACCGTCGAGTTACTCTACATCGGCTGATCTCCGATTTAGAGGTTTTATCACCCTTAGTGACGGGAAGTCCGGACGTGATTAGAAAATTATCCGGATGTGCAAGGGCTTCGTGAGAAGTGCCTTCGGTTCTGTTCGATCCCGGAACAGACTTGTATGGATTGTATGTCTGACGTTACAATTTGAGATATAAAGCTGATTTCTTTCAAATACATATCTGTTGGTGGCGGAGAATTTATTCTCTTAGCGTAACACCCTTCTCTGAGACGTACAAGCTCAGAGGTTATGTAGTTGAAATTTATCAGCGATATACTCCCAATTTGGTAACGTGGCATACTGAGTGTTGCTGTGAAATGATCAGTGTTTGATCATTTGTGATATGATCATTTGTTTGATCTTATATCTTTGTGATCATAGGTTGATCATTTTGTTTGACCCGAAGCATGGCTTTGTAGGAAGCGTAGCTTTGTGGACGAGACTTCGTCGAGCCTCACACCCCGGAAATGGTCAAAACAGGAAGGATGCGGCAAGGTTCTAGGGAGTAGCGCCCCTTAGTGTATGTCATTCCTTCTGGATAAAGGTGGTATCATGGTATGGAGCCCAGATACTTAACCTATGTGGTTGCTGCATTTATATTATGTGGTTTGTTGCGAATCGGGGATCCTCGGGAAGATCGGTGACGATCGGGGGATGGCATACGCGTGTCAGTAGTTACCTATTTTTGTAGAGGTAACCCGGCCTTGTGTTGGCAGAGATCTAACCGTAATGTTAGGTTATTTCTCGGGTCGTCTATTCCAGGGATGTACCCATCGTGGAAAAGGAAGTTCCTTAGCCTGACCATTTGTTGGAAATCCAAAGAAACAATACGAGCCTTTACGATTTCAATTGTATAACCTGTCTCCTCAGGAGGCAGCTATAGCAGGCATAATATAATGGTACCTATGCTGGCTAAGATTTATATTATACTTTCGAAATGCTTTCTACACTATGCACTAATAATAATATCAAAAATGATTTGATTTTGCGTAGTAAGCATCTTTGACTAACATAAGAAGAAACCTCCTCCAAGTCTGCGTTTGCATTGTGTGTGTGATGGGAGGTCTTATGGTAGTTTCATTTTCCAAAAGCATTGCGAATTGACTTTAAAAATATTCCTTTGTTTATTTTAAAGATAAACTGTTTTACGATCTCACACCAGTCACCATGACTGACTCGGAGTTTATTGTTTCCCTTCTAAACTCTGGGTGCCCACCAATTTCCACACGGGCAGTCTAGAGTTAGGTTATCAGGATATTCTGGAGCTTTGGAAGCAAGCTGGATGGCGAGACGTAGTATTTGTATCTGATATTATTTTATTCCGCTGTGTATTCTGTATGAGGACAAGTTATATAACTGTCCATTGTTGTATATTGACTCTGATGATTGATGTATGTATAAAATGATATAGTTCTTTGATTTAAAGATTATTCATTTATCTATTATATGTTGTTCCGCTGCGATATGTGAGATTCTGATATTGTTTTCTGTTCTGATGTTGTTTCTGTTGTTTTTCTTCTGTTCTTTTTCTTCTATCTTTTCTACTCTTTTCTTCTTCTTCTACCTTTTTCTTCTTCTTAAACCATCATAGTTCGTATTCCCGTTCATTTTGAGTTAATCAATGGAGATTAGTGGTAAATCAAGAGGTACGGATTTGCGGGCCATGACATTTGGTATCAGAGCATATGGTTAAGCGACAACCCTGCTCTGTTGGGTGTTACTCATTAGAGATAGAGTCAGTAGTACTCTAGAATGAGTTGAGTGTAATAATATATATGAGCGCGTATTTGTTATTGAATATAAAATTGTTTTATATTGTGATGATTGATTTATTGAGTGGCATATGAACCTTCGTCGGCACAGTCTGCGCAACTGGATCGGAGGGGTTTCTAAACACTTGAATAGAACAATTCGGCACAGTATTGTTTTAAAATAGGGTAAATGAGATAATTTTACCCAAAACTATTTTTGTATAGAAAAGAAATGTTTTTCTATGAAGTACTATAGTATATGGATGTTTGGTTGTTAGGAAGTAATGACATTGAAATATTATCATTGTTATGATGAAATTGAATAAGAAATAAAATAATAACCAAAGATTAGGAGATGAATTCACATACAAATGAAATTTGAGAATATAAATTATAAATGTGATTTGTAATTTAAAACGGAATTCCAGAGAAGTATTTGGAAATGTTTTGAAAAGAATTTGAAAATTTTGGTGATTTGGAAAGTTTAAATTCTTTTTGGAGTTGAAAATGAATTTCAAGGGTTTTGAAAAAGTATTCTGAAGGAATGAAAAGCTCTAAACTCTCTTCGGTCGCTGGAAAATAACTTCGATGATGACCGCGGCATCATTGGTGTTCATTTTCGGGTTTCCAAAAGAGGAATTGCTGCCGATTGTTTTAAATGAAAGTTGTTTGAAAAATTTGGATTTTTGTTTTAGAAAATTCAAAGGATAATTTGAATTGATTTCAAAATGATTTTTGAAAAGGTTGAAAAAGACTCCGGAATGCTATATAAAGATAATTATGAAATATTATTAAGTTGATAACTTATGGAATTTGAATATTGGTAGAATAAATTCAATTTAAAGGGATGGAATTAGTAATAAGAATATATAAATGATTATATAAATCGAAATGTAAATAAGTTGATAACTTATAAAAGATTTGAAAATGAATAGAACTGGAATTGAATTTGATTTGTGAAGTATTAAACTAAAATTGGTAAGTGAAGCTTATTAAATGAAGTGAATAAGATTAAAACTGAATGTTAAACTTCTTTTGAATTTGGTAGTAAATGAAGTTGAAACCGAATTTGAATAAATAAATTGGAGTAGTAACAAATGAATTGGAATGAGAGTTCAAATTGAATGAAATAGATATATGACTTCAACAGTGAAGTAAAGATGATATAAGTAGTTTATATTGAAAATTCTGTAATAGAATTTGCAAAATGATTTGAATGTGTAACTAGATATTTTGGCTAGTAGGATATACAGGTATAAAGGAATTGGAATTTAATTTCGAAGATATATTTGAATTGCTCGACAAAAGGTAAGTATTTGAATTTCAATATGAAATTTGATGATTTCTTGTCTAGCCGCTTGGCTTTTTCTTTTCTTTTTGAAATCTGAGAGTCCGTAGGGACGTTTTGTAGTCGTGCCGTATTAGCCGCGCAAAGGAGACGCTGGCGAAATTTTTCGAAAATCTCGAGTGTTAGAAAATTTTTGAGAAAATTTTGAAAGTTTAAAATTTGAATTTGAATTTGAATTTAAACTCGAATTTGAATTGAGAAGTTAAACAATGTTGTTTGAAACTTATAATTGAAGTTGGAAAACGGGTTGAATGATAACGAATCTTTAATAGAAAGATTTGTTTTGATAAATTTGATAAAACTTTTGAATTGTGAAAAATAGTAGACGAGTTAAGGACATTTTTTTCCTAACTTGTAATTTCGAGGACGAAATTCTTTTAAGGGGGGAAGTCTGTAACGACCCGGAATTTTGAACAAATTTAATTGAGAATATTTAGTTACTTTTAAATGTTTGAACGGTAATTTAATTTGAATTCCTAATATAACTTTGAATTTGGCGATTAAATTATAAAAAATTTAATCTATTGATAGTAAACAGAAATTTGAATCTTCAATTTAAAGTTGAAGTAAAATATTTCGAAAGCTTTTAAAATTTGTATTGATATTACTAAAAATAACGGAAGCTTCAGAATTTAATTTCGGACTGTTTTGTTCAGTTTTGAAATTATATTGTTCGAATCGATATTCAAAAATAGTCATTTTTCACACAGTCTCGGAATTCGACAAAACCAGTTCCATTGGGTCCGTAACGTTGAATTATTGTCGGGTTTCAAATTTCGTATTTTTCGGTGTTGATACGTGAGCACACAGTGAGTAAACGCATTGAAGTTTTATCGAGATTCAATTTAAATTTGAAATTTAAATTTATCAACATACACACGTTATCTTCCCTTCCACCACGCCTACAATCATGCAGAAAATCCCGGAACAAAAATCGTGTAGAGCATGCTTCGTTCAGTTTTAAATATCTCGTTCCCTTTCCTTTAAAATTTACGCAAGCATAAACGAAAAAAATTCTATCTCGTTCAACAAGAAATTTAAAAATGGCCGCAACTAAAAGAGAAAAAAATCGCGAAGCCTCTTCTTCAGTAATAAAAAAAAAGAAGTCGAATCCCTCTCCACCTTCAACTCTCAGTAAACCAAAGTCGAGTTCATCTCGATTCGAAAAAAAACGAACGAATCGATTTTGTTTGTGATATCTTCGAAATCGAAGCAGGGGGACGCGGCGACTTAGGGTGGCATCGCGAGATCAATTGGGTGGGGCCGAAGCGTTTAGGGTTTTGGAGTGTCGAACTCGAAGTTCGAGCGCGTGGAAGGAGGCGCTCATTCGGGGTCGCAAGTTGGATCAACTGGTGGTTTCAGGCGACGCGATGGCGATTGGCGTATGGATCGAAGGGTGGTCGAGCAGCAATGTAGATCATGGAGGCTGCAGCTTCGTGCTTAGGGTGGTTCTAGGGTTTTCACGTAAGCTTCGATTTGGGGGAGCTCGGTGAGGGAAGTTGCAGCCGCGATTTCAATCGGCGATCCGGGATTGGGTATGGTTTCTATTGATTTACAGTTATCCTTCGGCAATGAAAAATAAATTGATTTGTAAATTTACTTTTAAACAGATATATACGTGCATAGTTTGGAAAACAGTTAACATATATATATTTAGTTTTAATATGTTTAATGAAGAGAAAATAATAATAATAATAGTAGTGATAATAGCATAGATAAATGATATTTTAAAGTTTGATTTTTAAAATCTATATGGATTGTTACATAAGTGTATATATATGAAGTTCCAAAAGAAAAATAGATAAACTGCTGTTGTTATATGAAAAATAAAATAAAATATAAAATACAGATTACTAATTAATTAACTTATGTAATTATTTTGGTAAATGGAAAATATTTTGTTAAAGGAGAAATTATTTTTAAATTTAATTTCTTGTTAAATAATTCTATTGAAATAAATTGGTTTGAAATAAAAGCATTGAATAATTGAAATTACCAAATGAAAATTTGTTGTTCGATTTACTTCAAATATTAATAAGTTGTATAAATAAATTTTACAAGGTCAATGTCCGAAAGGAATCAAGCCGAGAACAAAAATGGGATGGCAAAATAAAAAGCTAAGGTGAGATTTTTCTCACTCAAAATATATTTGGTATTACAGTTATTGATTTGACTGATATGATTGCTATTTGGATGTGATATTAGATATAGTAGGATATATATCTATATATAGCAATATATACATATTGGCATATGTATATATTGGATTGATGATTTCCCGCCTCGTATAGCGGATGAGACCCTATTGCGCCGTTAGTAAGCGGATATTTTTATAAAACCCATATACCGCGATATTCCACCTCGAAGTGGAATTGGTATTGTGCTAACGTCTTTGGATGCAGGGAAACAGGTTGGAGGGATCCAAATGGACCCCTCACATTGATTGAATTTATTTCTACTGTGATGTGATAATCTGTGAATGATTATTGATGTTATTGAATTGATGTCTGGAAATTGTTTATAAGCTAAAATTTAGCTGAATGGATGTTTGATATCATTGGATTCCAAAAATAAACGAAATTGAATTTTTGAAATCAAAATAGAAATTTCTAAGTGAATTAATTTTAGAAATTGAATAAATTTTGAAGAAAGGAATTTTTAAAGTATAAAAAGTTAATTTTTATAATCTTATCGAATTAATTCCAGAATCAAGTGAAAATGTTAAATAAATGGATTTCGTAAACTAGTGATTATAATTTGAAGAATTTAATTTAAGAATTTGGATTTTTAAATAGATTTAAAGAAACGATTGAAATTTATTTCCTTAAAAAGGAATTTATTAAAAGAAGATAAGCTGGAAATCCAACTAGAAATTTAATTGGTAAATTGAAATAAATTGGGAAATCAATGTAAAATGATTTCAATTTGAAGAATCTATTTTAAAACAGAATATTGAATAATTTGAGGAAAAAATGAGGAATTTACTTAGTAGTGATAAATAAATTTTTAAATCAATATCGAAATTGATTTGGGATTGAAGTTTTTATAAATAGAATTGAAATTTATAAAAGTTGTTTATAAATCCGAAATCACTTATTTTGATAAGTAAAAATATAGAAGTTGATAAAAAGAAGATTTATAAGTCGAGGTTGTTATTAAAATAGAAATAGAATTTATAACCGTGTTTATAAATTCGAAATCGATTGAATTTGATAAATTAAATATAGAAGATTATTAAAGGAGATATATTCGCGATTTTGGATAGTGAATTATTATTGAAATAAAACGTGTAGAAAATAGTGAAATGTAATTAGTGAAGTATATTCACGATTTTGGACAGTGAATATATTGTTAAGTAAAATGGATATGGTTTTGGAAAAGCGATATTATAAATGAAGTTAATTGTTTTAAAAGATGTTTTAAAACTTGTGAACTATCGAAATCATAGATTTCAACATTTATTGTTGAAATAGACGTTTTCGAAAAATAAGGAAATGGTGGACTATAACACTGTTGTTATAGTAAATGGTTTCCAAAAGGAAATGTTTTTTTTATTATATAGTATTGGGATTTATATATCTACCTAAATCCGAATCCTTATACTAGTGATTTTGAGTCGTCGTAACGATGTTTTACGTAACATTCGTTTTGACTCAAATAAATGTTATAGTAAATGGTTTCCTTAAAAGAATGAAATATATACTTAATTTTGATTTAAGTATATAGAATATTTTCCAAGCGTTGAAAATAAATAGTTTTGTGAATTACTTATTTTAAATAAGTATGGAAATGCTTTTCCAATATGAAACGAAGGGTTTGAAATTTTATCTTTTGAAGATAAATTGAAAAGTGAATATTTGAAATTGTTTTCAAATGATTAAGTGTGAAAATTTTATATCTAGTAAAAGATATTTTGGAAGATGAAATAATTTGGAAAATTATTTGGAATCTGATGATGTTGCGCATCTTTATTGATAGTTAAATAACCGACTATCAATTATTACCTTGAATATGGTATTTGTTGTGAATTGGATGAATTTGAATGCCACACTTATTTTTAAATAATCGCTCACTATTCGGGTTAGCCGGGAAAGGACCATGGGGTCGTATAACCCATTCCGAATATGTGATACGTCGTTATGAATTGCATTCGAAGACCGGTGTTGAAGACCGGATATTTTTAAAAACGGAAGGATTACCGTCGAGTTACTCTACATCGGCTGATCTCCGATTTAGAGGTTTTATCACCCTTAGTGACGGGAAGTCCGGACGTGATTAGAAATTTATCCGGATGTGCAAGGGCTTCGTGAGAAGTGCCTTCGGTTCTGTTCGATCCCGGAACAGACTTGTATGGATTGTATGTCTGACGTTACAATTTGAGATATAAAGCTGATTTCTTTCAAATACATATCTGTTGGTGGCGGAGAATTTATTCTCTTAGCTTAACACCCTTCTCTGAGACGTACGAGCTCAGAGGTTATGTAGTTGAAATTTATCAGCGATATACTCCCAATTTGGTAACGTGGCATACTGAGTGTTGCTGTGAAATGATCAGTGTTTGATCATTTGTGATATGATCATTTGTTTGATCTTATATCTTTGTGATCATAGGTTGATCATTTTGTTTGACCCGAAGCATGGCTTTGTAGGAAGCGTAGCTTTGTGGACGAGACTTCGTCGAGCCTTACACCCCAGAAGTGGTCAAAACAGGAAGGATGCAGCAAGGTTCTAGGGAGTAGCGCCCCTTAGTGTATGTCATTCCTTCTGCATAAAGGTGGTATCATGGTATGGAGCCCAGATACTTAAACTATGTGGTTGCTGCATTTATATTATGTGGTTTGTTGCGAATCGGGGATTCTCGGGAAGATCGGTGACGATCGGGGGATGGCATACGCGTGTCAGTAGTTACCTATTTTTGCAGAGGTAACCCGGCCTTGTGTTGGCAGAGATCTAACCGTAATGTTAGGTTATTTCTCGGGTCGTCTATTCCAAGGACGTACCCATCGTGGAAAAGGAAGTTCCTTAGCCTGACCATTTGTTGGAAATCCAAAGAAACAATACGAGCCTTTACAATTTCAATTGTATAACCTGTCTCCTCAGGAGGCAGCTATAGCAGGCATAATATAATGGTACCTATGCTGGCTAAGATTTATATTATACTTTCGAAATGTTTTCTACACTATGCACTAATAATAATATCAAAAATGATTTGATTTTGCGTAGTAAGCATCTTTGACTAACATAAGAAGAAATCTCCTCCAAGTCTGCGTTTGCATTGTGTGTGTGGTCGGAGGTCTTATGGTAGTTTCATTTTCCAAAAGCATTGCGAATTGACTTTAAAAATATTCCTTTGTTTATTTTAAAGATAAACTGTTTTACGATCTCACACCAGTCACCATGACTGACTCGGAGTTTATTGTTTCCCTTCTAAACTCTGGGTGCCCACCAATTTCCACACGGGCAGTCTAGAGTTAGGTTATCAGGATATTCTGGAGCTTTAGAAGCAAGCTGGATGGCGAGACGTAGTATTTGTATCTGATATTATTTTATTCCGCTGTGTATTCTGTATGAGGACAAGTTATATAACTGTCCATTGTTGTATATTGACTCTGATGATTGATGTATGTATAAAATGATATAGTTCTTTGATTTAAAGATTATTCATTTATCTATTATATGTTGTTCCGCTGCGATATGTGAGATTCTGATATTGTTTTCTGTTCTGATGTTGTTTCTGTTGTTTTTCTTCTGTTCTTTTTCTTCTATCTTTTCTACTCTTTTCTTCTTCTTCTACCTTTTTCTTCTTCTTAAACCATCATAGTTCGTATTCCCGTTCATTTTGAGTTAATCAATGGAGATTAGTGGTAAATCAAGAGGTACGGATTTGCGGGCCATGACAAGGGATTAGGGCTAAAAGTAATGAAGCAAGTTAATTAACATGTCAATCAAGTTGTTTAATTAATTAATAAATTCGGATTGTTCACTGATCAATATTTTACTCATACAAGGTTGGATTTGGACGCGGTCTTTTGCATTGGACTCGTAGCGATGTTTTCTTCGTCTTAGAGTAGGATTTGTGGTTGTTTGCTTCATGCAATTTTTTTTAGATTCATATAAAGGTGAGTGTTTAAACCCACTTACAAAATACTAAAATTTCTATGTCAAGTTAAACCAATGTCATGATGTGATAAATTATACCGATTTGCTGTTTGGAAATTTAAATCGACATTGAAGTTGAATATCATTGCTAGTTGAACACCTTGATAATTAATGATTTTTCTGACACATGTTAATTGGTTGAGTTGGATATTGATTACAAGTGGATGCCTATAAGTTGCTTATGGATGATATTGTGATGTTTGATATGTTTGTTCACTGATTTGGCATATCCCTATCACCGCCCTGTATATTATTGTAATTATATAAATTTTCATACTGATCTTCTGGACATTGAATTATGATGTGAATCCTTGGACATCTTATATTGACATGTGAAAATTATCAAGATGTATAGTTTTACTACTTTGGCTAAAAAATGATTTTTGAAGAATAGACCGTCGTTTTGCCTTATTTTTAAAACATTGGAAAGTTTTCATAAATTGAAATTTTGGAAATTTTTCATAAACTAAATTATTTTTAAACTCTAAAAAAATATATGCTAAAAAAAATAAGATTTTGAAAATTTTGGGTTAAATTGGACTTTCGAATAATCGTTTTGAAATTCGTTTATAAAATTATTTTGAATAAATTAAGAAATATATATGTGTTTAAAAAGTGTATTAAAATGTTTACCAAATTTTTTTGTAACTTTATTAAAAAAAGGAAAATGTTACGTGAAGAAACCCGTATTTAATTCGACTATCTGATAATTTTGGTATTTTATTCTTTAAAATGGAATTGTTGAAGTTTTTGAAATTTGTAAAAATATCAAATCAACTTGAAACTTTTTTCGTAGCTTTAGCAAATTATTTGAAGAATAATTCTAATAATTTAATACTTCTAGTAATTTTAATATTTGAAGTTAGCCGTTTTCAAATTTCAGAAAATTTTAAACCGACTTGGAAAAATCCAAAACTTTACTGAAAATTCTAAAAAGATATTTTAAGAACTATGAAAGTTAATTTGGAACTTTTTTGTAAATTTATAAATTTTTATAATTTATTTAATGTAAAATCTGATGTGTTTTTACTATGAAAAATAATAAACATTTCTGAAAATTTCTGAAACTTTTTTTGTGAATTCTTGAAGTAAAATGAAGAACTTTTTTTGTTGAACACCTTTCAAAAATCTATATGGATTTTATCGTAAAAATTTAAAATGGACAAACGATAAACATTTTACTTTTTATACATTAGTTATTAAAGAGACCGGTGTTGGATAAGGTCGTATGCTTAAGTTATTTTGCACATTTGATACATGATTCTGAATTAACTTACAAAGGAATTTTTAATTTTTGACTCGATTGTATCGTTCTTACGCTCGGGTCGGCCTGAGTATTTCAGTTTTTCGAAGACATTTGTTTGTTCTTGAATATGAAGATGAAGTTTGGTACATCGTATTTACTAGCATTATTTTGCTACATTGTTTATTATGTTTGTTAAATGTATGACTATGATGATATTGTAAAATGAAATTAAATATATATTGTAAAACAGCTTCATGAACTGTTTATGTAATTATTATATTTTGTCATTCCGGTGCTAGATTTTGTGTATTTTTTTTATTCTTATCTTATTTTTTTAGAATAAAACACCATTGATAATTTGTCATTCGGACTGTTGAATGTCCAAAATGTCGGGTCATCACATAGTGGTCATTAGAATGACTTAGGTTACGCCTAGAGATGGACTACACTTGCAACTGGTGTAGGTTCTGTATGGGATATGCAATTGCCTCAAATTTTGTTTGTTGTTGTTGTTTGGAAAGGGCTAGTTAACCCTTAAATAAGTCTTTAAGATGTGGTAGTAATACAGCTAATTAGTTATAATGTCATTATTAGGCACTAACGGGCGGTTCCCCTGTGTACACTGGCAATTTGCACTGTTATGGATGCCCGACGTGGTGCATAGTTATGGATACTAGCGGGGAATGTATCCTTGTCCATGAGGGACGGTGATTCTTATATACATATATATCTATTTCATACATTGGGGTAGGTTGGACGTATCGTACACGTACCTAAAGTCAAAATGACTAAGCTTTAAATAATAGACATAACACACAATGGAAACTAATAAGCATAAACTAGTGTTATGGATAAAATATGTAACTTACTAATCACCCCTCATTAGAACACATAGGAAAGATTTGGAAGGACAAGTACTTCTACAAGGCGGGAATGGTGAGAGGACGGATTTCCTCATGCATGCTCTGCATTGGCAAAGGCACTATATAATAATCGATATTAGTTCCAAGGTATAAGCCTTAGTTAGTATATATATGTTTTATATACTTTATTATTTAACTATGAGTTCTTATCGATAATTCTTTGATATAATTATGTTTATTTCAGGATACCAACACCAACGACTCATACCCTAATGGATTAATTTTTCGATTAGACGAAAAATTCAACCCATTAAGGTGTGGGTTGAGGCATCTGGTATCAGAGCTTATGTTAGTCGGCCATAGGAATCAGGATACATTGAGTGAATGTATTTGTGTTTTTTCCTATAATTATATATCAAACCCTATGAATTCTGACTATAGTAGTAGTTGCAACCATATTCTGAAAAGATGGATATGACAACTATGAGTTGGAACAATAAATAGAGTTAAAAAAATACGCTTTCTCGATCATCCTGCGGGAAACAGTGTAGTACTAGTGTGAATGGATCTGAATTATCAGTATAATTATTTTCATTCTTAGTAGTTTTATTATTTGTAGTTTTGTTATTCTCACCCATATTAAGATTTTCTTCATCTTTATTACTAATATTGGTTACTTTAAAATTTTCATCAAATGAAACATGTAAAGTTTCTTCAAAGTGTTAGTTCTTGTATCAAAAACTCTATAGGCCTTATTTCTATTTGAATAACCAATAAATATACCTTTATCCAATTTATCATTAAATTTATCTTGATTACCTTTCGTATTTACTATAAAACATTTACTGCCAAAAGCTTTAAAATAACATTCTTTAGTGTAATGACCTTAATTTTGATGAACATTATTTAGGACATTTGTAAGGACCCACAGATTTATCACTCGGATAAATCATATTTATTTTGAAATTTATTAAAATAAAAGGTTGATAACACAAATAATATTGTTTTAAATGATAATAAATAATAGTAATCTTATTTTGAATAAAATATTTACAAAAATATTCTCCTCGGAATTTAAATCGATAAAATGGCCAAAAATCATTTTATCGATAACTAGCTCTATAATCATAAAACATCGCGCATAGAGCTGGATACATACACTTATTTTTATAATTAAACAAGAATATGAAATAAAATCAATTGATTTGTTTTTGAAAATAAAATATGTTTTTGACATTGTTAAGTAATACCCTTAATTATGATAATTGATTTATTTAATTTAATTTAAATTGAGATTTAATGATTTAATAATTATTTTAATTATTCAAGTAATTATTTTAAATGATGGTAATTCATTTTGAATAGTTATAAAGTGATAATAAATCATTTATAATAATTTTATAAAGATATATATTTGATTTGAAAATATAAGGAAAAATCGATATCGCTTTATCAGTATAATAACGATTTTTGTAAATAATTATTAATATTTATTTATATGGTTTTACAAATGAAATGTGATCGTTTTAATTAGTTAAAAATGGTAAGAAATTTATTTTCAAAGTTTGTTTACAAATATGTGCACGTTAACTAAGAAGTGAAAATGTGACCGATAATCGACTTCCCGATTTTCAATGGTTTAACAAACGAAAGTCATTTCAAGTTGTTGCAAAGTTAAAAGTGACACTAACATATATTTATATGCATTTATACATATCACACACTCACATGTACATAAATATAACATATATACAAATATATATATATATATACACATATGTTAAAAATATCAAAGATATTTTATGAAACTTCACCCTTAAGCTTGCATAAGCCAACAACTAGGACATGATGTGATATGAAAAGATGGTGGAACATGGAGGGATGATTCAACGTGTAAGGGGGTGCATTTGATGACATAAGGGTGGGGGATGAATTCATGATGATATGTGGAGATATTTTCCACTTTAAGGGTTAAGGCTTGAAAAAGGCTATAAATACCCATCCCATTCTCTCACAAAATTCACACATCCATCTCCTTCTTCTTCTTCTTCTTCTTCTTCTTCTTCTTCCTATAGAGCACTTTAATGGCTTCTCCATGTTAAGAAAGTTATGCCAAAATAGTGCAAATATTATAAACATATGAAATACGTATTCATACTTCTCAAAACCAAGCTAAATCAACTGCTCTTCCCCTTGCAAACTCACGGCCACCACCATTTCCCATCATGGCCGAGCCTCTTCTCCTTCCCTAGCTAGGCCGTGAGCACCTTCTACACTCCTAAGGCTATGCCTAGCCACTTCAAGGCTTCAGAGCTCGATTCCGTAAAGTTTTATTCGTGATAGTGGAGCTATAGCTAATTTTATATTAGCTCAAAGGGAAAATGAAGGTGAGAACTCCTAAACTATTATATTATATTTTGGATGATGATACGATGTTTGCAATGGATGTAAATCATGCTTTGATCATCAAGTTTGGTTGTTTAAATATGAATGTTGAATATAAATGCAAGTCACGGAAATACACGTTGATAAGCACAAAGGAAATCACTTTCCTTGATTTAATGAATTGGTGTATATGGAATGTTGAACCTCTTAAAAATGGTTTGAAATAAGTTTGAAATGTTTTATAAACAATCAAAAGTGTTTTGGTGAATTTGAAAAAAATGAGAAATTTAGCCAAAAATAGGCGCGTCGCGTAACGGCAGTTCGCGATTTCGCGCTATAAAAGTCAAATGAGTGTAAAGAATGTAATATAGCTCGGAATTCTTCGAGGTAAGAATTTTCCAAACTACTATATCCATAGTTTTCCAATGTAGAAAGAAAATCGAGATTTCCATAAGTAGATTTTGAGATATGAGCAAAACAAGCTTTTTGAAAAATCGATATTTTGCAGTTCAGGATCCAAAACTGAATTTATTAGAAAATGATGTTTTAAAATTGTTTTAAAATGTGGAATAAATCTTATAAATCTTTTAATTTTTTTAAAAGTTATCTGAGTAATAAAAATGAATTTTCAAATAATAAAAAGTCGTTTTGATTAATATAGCTTCCGCAGCACTTTTCTATAACTTTTAAATTTTAGTTTTAAACTTAACGATTCTTTTCCATATATTTTATAAATGTTTTCAAAAGGATAATTAAGTGTTTTAATAATGATTGGAGATTTTCTAGGTTATTTAAGAGAGTTTAAATAAATGTTTAAAGAAAATCTATTATAAATAAGTGGTTTAATCTTGGCTCAAAACGCCGACGAGTAGACTGGATTTTTCTATTTGTGAGATCTAGTTGTGAGCTACTTAAACAAAGGAGATGTTCAGGAGCAACCAGTGCCCTGGCTCACCTGGCCTCTTCCTTGGGCGAGAGATAGATAAGGTTGAAATGTTGGAAACGAGTTAAGTGTAAAAGGATTTAAATTTTCCAAATTTAAATTAAATATAACTTTGATTTTATAGAGATGATCTTCTTATACTTAGTGTTAAAACCCAAAGAGGGAACTCGTACTATTCATGGAATTTAAAAGGTGATTTCGCCGTTATTCCGCCTATAGTATTTGTTGAATACGGGAATTGACATTAAATAGAATTAGATGATTTCTATAGATTCTGCTCACTTAATATTTAGATAACATGGTTTTAACTCAATCAAAATTATGAGTTTTGAATTAAGAAATCTTTATTAAGATTTAAATGAAATGATTTTGGAAATGTTTTCCTAAGTGAAAAATGAAATGATTTTGAATCATTCCAAGTTTAAAAAGGGTTTTAAGTAATCAAGGAATTAATAAGAGAGGTTTAATGATTCTGTATATACTGGGAAGAATGTTTTAGAAATATATATCTCCAGAAGGGATTTTTATAAAAAGAACTTAATCAATTAAAGAATGATCCCCTATTCACAAGACATCTTTTTATCGATGATTGGTTCGAAGGAACCAGAGTCGAATTTGGGTGAAAAATGAAGACCGGATAAAAATGAAGGTTGAAGACCGAAGATTTTCGAGGTGAAAAGACTACTTGCTGATAATTCTAGTTGGCTCCCAA
The DNA here is from genome assembly GCA_030737815.1 of Allium fistulosum. Classification (NCBI taxonomy): domain Eukaryota; kingdom Viridiplantae; phylum Streptophyta; class Magnoliopsida; order Asparagales; family Amaryllidaceae; genus Allium; species Allium fistulosum. The sequence goes on along the minus strand of CM060907.1, from coordinate 410,250,588 downwards.
ATACTATAGTAGCAGCGGTCCCTTCATTTCTGAAACTCTTTGGGTTGCAAGGACTACTCGCTACTAATGGTAATAGGAGAAGTGCCTTTGGTTTCGTTCAGTCGTAGAATGAACTTGTATGGATGGATGTCTGACATTACATCCTTGAGATTTTATCATCGACTTTTATAAACGTACATATGTTTGGTAGCGGAGAAGGCAACTTCTCTTAGCTTAACACCCTTCTCTAAGACGTATGAGCTTGGAGGTTGTATGTTTGTGGAAGTCAATAGTGATCGATGGAAGGGCAATGTGGCATTCCAAGTGGAATGTGCAAAGTGAAAGGTAATCGTTACCTCAAGCCTCACACCGGGGAAATGGCCAAAACATGGTAGATACGGCAAGGCTATGTGGTTCGCAACCATTAGGATATGATCATCCCCTTCTAGATATATTTCTACCTGCTATGACGTTTGGGTTTAAATTAATGTGGTGTATGCAAGAGCATGCTCGGATAGGTCGGTAACGACTGGGGTGATGACATATTCGGTACTATCTAGTGAGAAAGGTAGGCCGGTCTTGTGTTAGTAGAGGTGCAGATGTTCTGTTCACCTTGGTACATTCTTCTACATATGTACTGCCGGAAGGTAGTCCCTTCACCTGGTCATTTGTATAGAAATCCATTCTCCAATAAGTGCCTGCCATTTTGTTTGTAGCACCGCGTTTGTGGCTAGTATGCTGGAATTTAATCAATATAACAATTTCGGCTAAGATTAATAAATTTATTTGCAAATATTTTCAAAGAAATGCCATTAAAAATAATATCCCTTATTTTTGCATAATAAAGATTTGGTTATCATGAGGTAAAAACCCGTTCCGTGTTTATGTGCGACGTGATCTTATGAGATACCGTTTTGTTTTCAAAACGTGTATTTTGAGTTCTCACACCAATCCCATGACTGACACGGAGTTTAGTTTTCCCTTTCCTTAAACTCTGGGTGACCTAATTTCGGACAGTCTAGTAGTTAGGTTTAGATTAGAAGAAATCTGGATGTAGCTTGAAGCATGGAGTTAGAAGTTTTTTCTGAAGATATTTACCTATTTCCACCACACTCTTGTACTATAGTATTCCACAAATTATTAGGACAGAAATTTATAACTGTTCATGTTTAACTCTAATAAATGTATTTTAATTTCCGTTGTAAAGTTTATATTGAAATAATATATGTAAGATTCTGTTCTGTCTTTATTTTCTTTCTTACCCTTGAGAATCCGCTTCTCCGGCACTTGGATTTGCGGCATGTGAATATCGAGGATGTTTTATTGTCGATTTCCGAGAGTTGAAGAAATGGTTCCTCACATTTGGTATCAGAGCTTAGGTTGAGCGAACACCTGAGCCTGATAGGGGTAAAAGACTCATCAGAGATAGGGTTAGTATTACCCTAAGATGGGTAACTCATTAGAGATAGGGTTAGTAACACCTTAGAATGAGTTTGAGAGTATTATATATGAGTGCGTATTTGTTAATATTATAGACAAATGATTTTGATTTATAAAATTGGTAAATGAAATAATTTTACCTATGATTATATTTTGAATAAAAAAAATATTTTCAAATAATATAGTTATTTGATTAAGGAAAGATAATACTCAGTTATTATCATTGATTGATCAGTTGTTTAATTTAAAAGTTTAAGTACAAACACCTCATGAATTTAGTTTCACAATTTGACTATGGGGTATTCGATAAATAATAATGTTGGTTTAAGATTAAAGGAGTTTATTTAAGATAAATAAATGTTATAATTGTGTTTTATATAAGTGATTTTATGTGATTTATAAAACATGACTTATAAAGGAATTTTTGAGAATTTAAATTCCAGTATTTTAGAAAGGAATTTCGAAAGATTTTTGGAAAAAGGAGTAATAATGGTATTATTTCTAACAAGGGATTTTAAAAACGAAAAACAATCTTATGATTAATTAATCCGAGTGACTCGGAAGTAACTAAAAATGGACAGGAGATGTGCTTGGATGGTAAACGCTTCTCTTAAGTATTCCCCTTTTTGTTAAGGAAATGTGCAATACTATTGGTAGTACGCAGTTCCTTGGTATCATTTTTAAGTTACTCGATTAATATAATTTTCTAAAGTTAAAAAGGATAATGTGAATCATTAATTGACAAATTAATGGTTATCAATTTTTATCAAAGTGTATTATCTTAATTGATAAGCATGGGTATGCTTTGATCTTTAAAATTAATGTTTAAAGTTATTAATGAATGGTTTTGGGTTTGTAGTTTTAGCATCATTTTTTTAAACCCTTGAATGACACTTTGGAAGAAATCTTATGGGTATGTTTAGATCTTTAATAATGGGATTTTAAAGGTAATAACAAGTATTGGAGTCTTTTATAAAAAGATAGAAAATATTATAATTAACATGTTATAAAAAGTTCATTATAATAATCTTTTGGTAATAATTATTTTAATCTCTTTGATTATATTTTAAAGGTAAGAATTTTTTTTTTAAATATACTTATAACATTTGAATAAGTATATAAATACTTCTTAAGTATTAAAACTGATATAAGTAAAGAGAATATACATATAAAGGAAGTTTTAATTAAAGGAGTAGTAATTGATAAATAAAGTTTTAACTAAATAAAGAATGTTTTCCCATTTGATATTAGCTAAAGGAAGTTTATGGTGATTTATCAATTTAAATGAATTATTCGAAAAATAAGTTTTTCAGAAACCATTAAGATGTGTTTAGAGATGTGTTATAATAAAAAGATATTTATCTTTTGAAATGAAATGTTTTCTTTAAGTAGAAATATTCAGAAATAAAATGGTTATGTATTAAGAAGTATCTAAAAGTGGTTGTGCTGTAGGATCATACAATATGGAATATAATTTAATAATATATATATGTGCGGAATAAAATGTAATAGTAAAAAGCAGTAAAGTAAAGATAACACCAGGGATTTTTATACTGGTTCAAACTTCCCGTTCTACGTCCAGTCCTAGACTCCTTCTGGAATTAAAATAAGTAGCCCTCACTTAACCCGGAGGAACATGTATTACACCGCCTGAACAACCGAACAGGACTTCTACCGCCTAGACAACCGAATAGGACTTCTACCGCCTGAGCAACCGAACATGGCTTCCAATACAAGTAGTAAATTTGTTTCTGACTGAGTATGCTCTTGAATAGCACAGATAAGTCGATAATGTATACCCATCCTATAATATTTTCCTCAAGAGTAATGTGTATGATTGTGCATGTATGAAGAATAGGAAGATTAGAATTGCTTATAAGATATGGAAGTGAGATTGTAAGCAATGAGTGTATGAACTTATGTAAACAATAGATTCGAGAATGTTATGCACGTTAGATCAAGAGAGATAAGAGAATTAAGTTAATTGATCAATGAAACTTGAGTGAATTTATAGTAAATCATAAGTTGCAACCTCTGGTAAAAAGTTTTGTGCGAAAGGTAATGGTTGCAACACTTGGGGAGGAAGACAACCATTGAGAAAAGAAGTGTCTTTTCAATAAAAAAATGATAGTTATAGGATTCAGTCGACTGACCTTGATTGTTCAGTCGACTGAATTCAAAAACATGCAGGTATATGTTAAAATGCATAGAATCAGTCGACTAAACGATCAAAGTCAGTCGACTAGTCCTTCTATTTTAAAAAAAATTTGAAAACATGTTCAGTTGACTGAGGGATACAGTTTAGTCGACTGAACTGTGTATTTCGGTGAAACCTGAGTGCATTTTATTTTAGAAAGTGATGCTTTTAAATCGAGTGCATGTGTATGTGTGTATATGAATGAGAATGATGATTTTTTGAGGAAAGATCTTAACAAAGCAACTAGACTAGACTCTATATGCATAATTCATGACTTTAGTTAAAATATATAGACTATACGAACCATACTTTGAGTCGTTGAGTCCGGTTGTTGTAGTAGTCGTAGATTCATGAATCGTTGTGTTATATCAGCAATCAAAACTCAAGATCCAACAATATCTTTATAAAAGTTTGAATAAAGAATGAAATTTTTATGAAATGTTTTCATAAAAATTCTTGAAAGATTATTAAATTCATATGAAGTATATGGATTATTTCGTCGCACGATTTAATCTAAGATTCGAGCGTAGAAATTTGACGTGTTTGACACTTATCCGAAAAGGGATTTATCACTGGATTCTTGACGATGAACATTGACGAGGGTTTGTGGTTGGATACTTGAGTTTTCTATCATAGTTGAGAGCTATGCAAGGAAAACTAAAGTTCTGATCAAAAAGCCTGGTCAGAGTCCGCACTAGAGGATCGAGGGATCAGTGCTCGTTCGGAAGTAAAGTTGTGAATTCGAATAGTAGATCGAACCAGATATTGTGTATGAGTGATCTATATACATCGTATGAATGTAAGTTTAAAAATAAATATTTTGGGCAAACCTTTGGTTTTTGTTTTGGGTAATTTCGGACGAAATTCTTTTAAGGGAGAAGTTTGTAACGACCCACATATTTATCACTTTGATAAATCATATTTATTTTGAAATTTATTAAAATATAAGGTTGATAAGACAAATAATATTGTTTTAAGTGATAATAAATAATAGTAATCATATTTTGAATAAAATATTTACAAAAATATTCTCCTCGGAATTTAAGTCGATAAAATGGCCGAAAATCATTTTATCGATAACCAGCTCTATAGTCATAAAACGTCGCGCACGAAGCTGGATACATACATTTATTTTTATAATTAAACAAGAATATGAAATAAAATCAATTGATTTGTTTTTGAACATAAAATGTGTTTTTAACATTGTTAAGTAATACCGTTAATTATGTTAATTGATTTATTTAATTTAAATTGAGATTTAATGATTTAATAATTTTTTTAATTATTCAAATAATTATTTTAAATGATGATAATTCATTTGAATAGCTATAAAGTGATAATAAATCATTTATAATAATTTTATAAAGATATATATTTGATTTGAAAATATAAGGAAAAATCAATATCGCTTTATCAGTATAATAACAATTTTTGTAAATATTTATTAATATTTATTTATATGGTTTTACAAATGAAATGTGATCATTTTAGTTAGTTAAAAATGATAAGGAATTTATATTCAAAGTTTGTTTACAAATTTGTGTACGTTAACTAAGAAGTGAAAATGTGACCAGTAATCGACTTCTCGATTTTCAACGGTTTAACAAATGAAAGTCGTTTCAAGTTGTTGCAACATTAAAAATGAGACTAACACATATTTATATGCATGTATACATATCACATACTCACATGTACATACATATAACATATATACAAAAAAATATATACATATGTTAAAAATATCAAAGATATTTTATGAAACTTCACCTTTAAGCTTGCATAAGTCAATAACTAGGACATGATGCGATATGAAAAGAGGTGGCACATGGGGGGATGATTTCAATGTGTAAGGGGGTGCATTTGATGACATAAGGGTGGGTGATGCATTCATGATGATATGTTGAGATATTTTCCAATTTACTTATGGGTTAAGGCTTGAAAAAGGCTATAAATACCCATCCCATTCTCTCACAAAATTCACACATCCATATCCTTCTTCTTCTTCTTCCTATGGAGCACTTTAATGGCTTCTTCATGTCAAGAAATTTATGCTAAAATAGTGCGAATATTATAAACATATGATATACATATTCATACTTCTCAAAACGAAGCTAAATCCACTCCTCTTCCTCTTGCAAACTCACTGCCACCACCATTTCCCTCCTTCCCAAGCTAAGCCATGAGCAACTCCTATGCTCCTAAGGCTATGCCTAGCCACTTCAAGGCTTCGGAGTTCGACTCCATAAATTTTAATTCGTGATAGCGGAGCTACGACCGATTTTATATTAGCTTAAAGAGAAAATGAAAGTGAGAACTCCTAAACAATTATATTATATTTTGGATGATGATATGATGTTTACAATGGATGTTTATTATGCTTTGGTCATCAAGTTTGGTTGTTTAAATATGAATGTTGAATATATATGCAAGTCATGGAAATACACATCGATAAGCATAAAGGAAATCACTTTCCTTGATATAATGAATTGGTGTATATGGAATGTTAAACCTCTTTAAAAATGGTTTAAAATGAGTTGCCCCTGCCGGACTTAAATCTCCCACTACTCCCTGATCCGGTCCAAAAGATCTTCTTTCTAAAAGTGTTTTTGTGAAGTTTGAAAAAAAATGGGAAATTTAGTCAAAAATAGGCGCGTCGCGTAACGGATGTTCTCGATTTCGCGCCATAAAATTCAAACGAGTGTAAAGAATGGAATATAGCTCGGAATTCTTTGAGATAAGAATTTTCCAAACTATTTTATCCATAGTTTTTCCAACGAAGAAAGAAAATCGAGATTTCGATAAGTAGATTTTGAGATATGAGCAAAATAAGCTTTTTGAAAAATCGCTGTTTTGCAGTTTGGGATCCAAAACTGGATTTCTTAGAAAATGATGTTTTAAAATTGTTATGGAATAAAGGAGAGTGGAATGGGTAATTGAGAATAATGGAAACTAAATGGAGCCAGGAAATGGCTCGAATACGCGTGCTAAGGGATCATGATACTCGAAGTGTGTTCTGTTGTACTCAAAGGAGAGGTATTGTGTGGACGCTCATGGATACCGTGTTTGGCTACCCCAGATTGATTGTTTGGATCCGTATACCTTGGATCAGTGGATTTGGGTCTATTATCAACTTCGAGCAGTGTATCGAGTACATGAAAAACCGAGATTTTTCCATTAATCCTTAGCAAAGGGTTGGTCATACGAGTTATCATATATCCAAAGCATATTGAGTGACAGCGAGATTTGTTTGATGGATGTTATGTTTTCCATGATTGTTTTTATGTAGTCTGTCACTCTATGGACGTAACATGATGTTGGTATTATGGATATGGATACCTAAAGACCCCGACATTGTATTTGTGATGGAGTATACCTTTATGATGTTTGCAGAGTAGCATATTATCGATGTTATATGCTAACTCTTTGGATGTAAGGATAGGTCTGGTATGATTCCCTATACCCTCTGTTCCATACACTATATCGACTTTTATAGTATTTTGAGATTGTTTATCGCTCATACCAGACTGTTGTCTGACTCGATATTTTATGCTTTGCTTCTTATTACCTTGGGTATGCTTAAATGAATAGACTGGATCGTAGTGTAAGCAGCACATGGAGTGTGCAGATGGACTAGTAGGAGACGATGCTTTCTCATACCTATATTTTGGGCTTATTATTAGCTACTCCATTGTGTGACACTGTGGAGCCTTGACGGTGTTTGATTTACTACTATTGGAGATAGTTTATTAGTTGAGTTTATTTACCAATTGTATAAACTCTATTACTATTTTGTATAACTGTATAAGCCTGTGTACTCTAATTCTTTGGTTCATGTAATTGCTACTGTGTCATCTGTTTTATGTCTATAGTGGTTATTATATATTACTAGATGCGCTATGAGATATACGACAGGTTCTGTGATTGTATAATGTTTTCTTTCTCTTATCTTCTATTGATTTCACTTCTATTCCTCTTCTTTACTTCTTTTCTTTCCATAGACCATCGACCGGATGATACAACAGCACATTATTCAATTATATGAGCATCAAAGATGTAAAGTGGTTGTGTGATTAACCTGAGGTTATACCAGGATCTAGTAGAGATAGGGTAGGAGTTATTGCCTTGGACTTGAGCGAGAAGTGTGTGTGTGTGAGAGAGAGAGAGTGTGTATTTGTTATATATTTTGGTTTTCAAAAGTATATAGTAGTATATATAATATATAAGTTGTTTTGCACATGAGTACCGCCGATGTAGTTTTTCTTTATTAGAGACTAATTATCCTTATTAAGGATTTGGAATGATATGGCATACAGGAAACATTGCTATTGACTCCATCTTTAGAGTTAAGGAGTGAGTAGGATCGATGGGCGCAAACCTCAATTTACAGAAGATGTTTGCTGAGATGGTGCGAGTCATTATTTGGAATACGTAAGTTTCTCCAAATGATTATGGTGCTAAAGTGCAAATTCCTATAGTCGACTTTGCCGAGCTCTATAAAGACTATGAGTCAAAGAGGAAGATCATTCCTTGGAACAAAGTCGGCTGTTGAGGTGCAAGATTGGAAGGATACTTGCAAGGGGATCTTTGATGACCTGGAGTTAGATGATGCAATGAGGTAGAAGTTGACCTCCAAATAACTCTAGGGATGTGCTTGAACTGGTGGAGTGCCCTTACCGCTTCGATTCCCGAGGATCATTTTACTTGGGATCAGTTCATAGTTCGCTTCAAAGAAAACTTATCTCGACTTTTCAAAAGTCGGTGTTGTTTAGGAAGTTCGCTGATTTTAAGTAAGGAGATATGTCTGTGTCAGAGTATGTGGCCAAATTCGATGTCTTGTTGAAGTATGGTCCATCTTTCTTTGATACTCCACTCAAAAAGAATGAAATGTTTACAACTTGGTTGAGTAATCATCTTGCGAAGCGATTGATTGGCCATATTGACAAGAGCTTCGAGGAGTTGATCGAGAGGGCTTTGCAATACAAATGCCAGTACCTATTGCAGAAAGACTGTCCCGAACCAGTTAAGCAGGGGCAGATAATGGAAGCATACCGATTTCATTGAGTGCCACACCGATGAAAGAGAAGGGAAAAGGCATTAATATCTTAAGTATGCTTTCCATTTATGGTATCCCATATGTGTTTTACTCAATATCGGGGTTTAACATTCCTTCATATCTAGTGATTTGGTAGATAGATTGGGATTGAGACCCGAGATAGTTGACCGACCATTTAAATTATGATGGACCTTGTTTTGGCTCAGCCAGCTATGCATGGTTTCTCAAGACTTAGCCTCATTGAGTCACGGATGTTTGTTTATTTGTTATTTATTTGTTTTGGGTTTAATTAGGTTCGGTATTATAGTCTAGGGATGGACTAGCTGAAGAGGTATAGAATAGTAGTGGATTATGAGAAGCCGTTAGTGACGACATGGACTGACGATGAGCGGATGGTAGTTTTCAGCTACGCACTTAGTGATGAGGTGATGGTTAGCTTTTTATATTCGCTTGGTATTCCATATAATGAGTTGTCATCTGTGCCTATAGCTTGAGCGTGTCCAAACACATTCGATGAGGTGACCGGTTTACCACCATATAGAGATTGAGTTCGGTATCCATATGATCAGAGGTGTTAAACAAGTAGTTATTCCTTTAAGGCATTTGGTGCCCAAAAGTAGAGGAAACCAAAGGTGCGAGCGGATAACCTATTGGGGCAAGGGTTTTGTTTGTAGGAGCATTGTAATGACCCAGAATTTGACCAGTTTAAAATATACTATTTCAAGTGATTTTAAATATAAAATAGGTAAGGTTATATGATTCAAATAATATTAGATATGATTTGGGAAAAAAAGTATACACAAAAATAGTAACATTTGCCTATATCGACAAAAGTGACAAAATGCTGATTTCAAAAAAAGTAAGTTTCAATGGTTAAATAAATTATTTTACTTTATTTATGAGTGTTTGTAATTTTAAATAATATTATACAAATTTATTTTTAAATTTGGTTTAGGTAAATAAATAGTTTAACTAAAACGTCAAAATGTGAACGTAAAACTTTTTGTCGAAAACCAACGTTTTGTCGATTAAAAGTGGTCGCAACGTCGTCGCACCTTTATTTTCTTATATAGGAACATATATTCAAATAGTATAAGTTTTAAATAATTCACTAATCAAGTTTACTTCTACTAAACAAGGTTAGAAACTTCTAGAAAACAATTAAGAAAAGGTAAGCACAAAAAGACAAAAATGGTTTACTTTTGTAAAATAAAGTAAAAAATCCTTTGATTTGATGTGTAATTAAGTAAGATTTGATTTGACTAATAAAAGATTTAAACTTAAAATTTTATTTACTTAAACATCTAATCACCGTTAATAAATGTTACATCCATGCTTACTTTAAACATAATCATTACATAAACTTCACATCACATTTACACACTTCCTTTTCATATCAAATCTACATTTAATATATGTTTAGTCATGCATGGGAAAGAGTGTTTTAGTGTACTTAAAGGAGACGAAATTTGATTTGATATGGAGGGTATTTTGGTCTTTTTGGTTAAGAGTAATAAGGTAGGTAATTTGTGTAATAAACTTCAACTATAAAGAACCATCATCCTTCCACTTTCTTTTACACATTTCTTCATCTTCTTCTTCATTTCAAGCTTTCTAAAAGCTTCTCTAATGGCTTCCATGCCTTGGAAAAATAAAATAAAAAATATATAAAGAGAAGAATTCACAAAAATTTCACCAAAATCACTTCAAAACCACTCTCTCCCTCCTTCCTACCCACGGCCACCCCCTTCCACCTCAAAACCTGAGCCAATCACCTCCTCCTAGCCTCGGCCGTGTGCAATATAGCCTCCCCCAAGGTCAAGGCCGAGTACATCAAGAAGGAGGAGCAAGTTCAAGGAACTCCGGAGCGAGGAAAAGAGAAAGAAGTGCCTCCCATTTCATTCCAAGGAGCTAGAAGCAAATTCAAGGTGCTGCGGAAGCTCTGCCGAATTTTTCGAAGTTGGTTGAATTTGAAAATAATAGTAAAGTGTTGGATTAAATGAATGTTGGTAGGAAGTGAAAATTTTGGTTAAAGGTGAGTACTCTAATTTACTAATAAATCCACAAATTATTTCAAGTATAATGATTTGAAAGTTTAAATATGTTGGATGATTAAATGTTTGAAAACTTAGTTGATATTATGGTTGATTATATGTTTGTGATATGGATGATAACTTGGTTTGATAAATGATAAGAGAAATGGTTAGTAAGCATAGTTAATTAAATGATAATTAAATCCATACAAATATGTGTACGCAAGTTATTTAGCCTTTTAATGATTTTAAATGAGTTAAAATAGTTTAAATGTGTTTTAAAATAAATTTGAAGTGTTTCGGACAAGTTCCGAAGCAATTCACAAAATTGGTCAAAACCGAGCTCGTCGCGTAGCGGTAGTTCGTTAATTTTGACCCGTAACTTCAAATTAACATAGAGAATGATTTATAAGTCGGATTTCATCGAAATAAAATTTCCTTAGTCCACAATGATAATAGTTTTCCAACGAAGAAAGAAAATTAAGATTTCATCGAGTAGATTTTGATATATGTCCAAAACAATTCTCTAAAAACATCGCGGTTTTGCGGTTCGGAATCCAGAAAGGGATTTCTTTATAAATGATATTTTTAAATGATTAAAAATATGAAATAAATTTGATAAATCTATTAAAATGGTTTAAAAGAGATTTGGAATGGAAAATATGAATTTTCAAATATTTAAAAAGTTGTTTAAATCAAATAAGCTTATATAGCACTTTCCGCATCACTTTTACGCTGTGAATTCTATAACCTTTTGAAATGTAGTTTTTAAACTTAATAATTCTTTCCTAAATCTTTTATGAATGATTTTAAAGGAATAATTAAGTAATGTAAAGATGATTTGGAAGTTTTAATAAGAGTTTGAATAAATGTTTAAGAGGAATTGTTTATAACACTTAAACAATAAAGTGAAGAAGATTGAATATAATAACATACTGAGTATGCAGAAACGACTAGTACATTTGTCCCGCCTGTGAGATCTGGGAAGATAAAACAAGGTGTTTAACTAAGGTTATGGATGGAGCAACCAATGCCCTGAACTTACCTGGCCTATGTTTTCTCTTTTTAGGCGAGGGGTGGAATAGATCGAAAGGAAAGCCCGGATGCTCTAAAAGATCATATTTAAGTTTTTCCAAGATAAAAGAAAAGAAACAAATTCTTTGAACGTTAATTAACCACTTAGTATCTTTTATTCAAGGATTGGTACGAAGGAACCGGGATCGGATTTGGGTGATTCCTATCCGAAAACCCCTTCAAACTAATTTTTGAAATAAAACATATTGAAGACAATGACCATTGATGAAAAAGATCTTCATGATGTAGGATTACTTGCCTTTAGTCCCTAGAGGTGAAATTTACCATATTTAAAGTGGCAGTAGTGCTCTGTTATGAAAATCTTCGATTTGCAAGAATATGATTTGAAGTTAAGAAAAAATCTTTGATTAAGATTTAATAAATGATTTGGGAATATTTTCCCTAAGTTAAAAGTTATAACTGGAATATAAGAAATCTTTGATTAAGATTTAATGAATGATTTGGAAAAGTTTTCCTAAGTAAAAGAGAAAATGGTTTGGAATTATTCCAGGATTTAAGAAAGGTTTTAATAAATCAAATGATTTGATAAATAAGGCTTAATGATTCCATATACATTTGAAAAGAAAATGGAATAAATTGAAAAGAATATATCTAAGAAAGATATTTGATTAGATAAAAGATGAAGTAATTGATTGATATCCACGTATGAACTTAACATCTTTTAAATCGAAAATTGGCTTCGAAGGAACCGGAGTCGAATTTGGTTGATTCCTATCCGAAAACCACTTCGAACCAATGTATACGTTCGAAAGTGAAGATGTGTTGAAGATGATGATTATTGAAGATCGTGGATCTTCATAACGTGAAGACTGCTTGTTGAACATGCTCTGGGTCGCTCCCATTATAGAGTTATTTATAGCAGTGGTCTCCTCGTTGTGAAGATTTTTCGGATTGCAAGGGCTTCTCGCCTAGTAATAGCCGAGGAAAGTGCCTTCGGTTTCGTTCTGTCCTAGAACGAACTTGTATGGACGAATATCCGACATTGCATTTTTGAGACACAACGTTTGACTTTTACAAATGTACATCTGGTTAGTGGCGAAGAAGGCAACTTCTCTTAGCTTAACACCCTTCTCTGAGACATATGTGCTCAGAGGTTGTATGCTTGTGGGAGTCAAATAGTGATCAAAGGAATGGCAGTGTGGCATTCAAAGTGGAACCTGTTATGATCAAAGCGTGGTTTTGTATGAAAAGAGTGGCTTTGAAGAAATTGAGCGTAGCCTCACTAGCCTCACACCTCGGTTATGAGGGGATACTATATGGTCTGACAGATGCAAATTCAAAATAAGTGAGTGTGTATGGTGGTGTCAAATACGTTTGGCCGTTTGGGGGATACGTCCCTCAAGGCATTTATTGCCCCATGTGGATAAAGTGGTTATCTTGAGAAGAGGGAACTACTGGTTATCAGTTGTAGTATAGCAAGTATAGTTCCAAGTGACTAGTTTGAGAAATGCGATTAAGGCACCGTGGGAACTATGTTTGTTATGCGTGGATCGAAGAAAAGGTCACAAGTTCCCTATCATGTTGGAAATCCAATCCCTACGAGATTTACGATTTTGATTGTATTCCCAAAATAGCTGTAATGACTTACAAACATTTCAGCTACCCCTTTCTAGTATCATATATTCTGTTCGGTATATTCCGTTGACCTAGTCCAGATATATTCCCTTAGACTTAGTTCGGGTATTGATACCTTATTTGAATAAGTTTATTTGAAAAGCGTTTTCAAAAGAATGTCATTAAAAATAATATCAAGTGAATTTTGGTATAAAAGTGTTTTGGTTATCATAAGATAAAAACTCGTCTGTGTTTATGTGTGGGCATGGTCTTATGAGATACCCTTCTGTTCAGAGGTTTTTGATAATATAGTCATTTTAAATTTCGAGTATCTCATGCTGGTTTAACAAGCCCGATCCGGGTATTTTTAATACTCGGGTCAGATCCGAGTAGTTTTGGGTTTATTTGAAGACGGTTGGAGTTTCCAGAGGAGAGCTGGAGATCTTCATCATCATATGGACGTATTCTATTATACGCTACATATTGCATTTGTTTTGTTGTTGTCAGCATTTGTAAGGACAGAAGTTTATAACTGTCCAGGCTGAATCTAGGTTAGACTCTGATATTGTATTTTAAAATTTTCCACTGTAAAGATTATTGTTGTAATAATATATGTTATTCCATTCGTGTGAGATTCTGTTCTGTCTTTATTTTCTTTCTACCCTTAATGATCCGCTTGTTCGTGCAATTTGAGTTGGACATGTGTGGTTTAATGTCGATTCAAAGGGTACGGAAAAATGGGCCATTATAAGCATATTTGGATGGGATGCACCTATAGTGTTCGCCTTTAAGGGGGATGGTTCTTTGAGGTTATATGCTAATTGCTGAGAGCTGAATGAGGTGATGAACAAATATCCACTTCTACTTATTGATTGCTTGTTCTATCAACTCTATGGAGTGAAGTTGTTCTCTCAAATGTACTTTGCGATGGGGTTAAATCCATTGAGAGTAGCTAAAGAGAGCGTGCCAATCACCGTTTCTCGTACGATACCTTGATTTTTGATTGGTTGGTTATGCCGTTTGAGCTAACTAATGTGTCGGCATGCTTTGTTGATCTAATAAACCGTGTTTCTAGGGATCACTTGAGTAAGTTTCTACTTGTGCACATTGCTAATACTTTCATTTACTCATTGACGAAAGGGGAGTGCAAGACACAATTGATGATGGTGTTGGAGGGGTTGAGAAAACATCGATTGATGGTGAGATTTTCGAAGTATCACTTCTAAAGGAGAGAAGTGAGATGTTTGGGTCATGTTTTGGAACAGGACATTGCTATGGATCATGTGAGTTACAACAATTGTAACGACCTGATATTTTCAACCATTCGCATCCATACATGTCGGATTTGAATTGCTCAAAATATCAGATTGTTAATTCAAATTGGCAAAACTCAGCATATACAGTAAATAAATAATCACAGAATCACAGACACAGAGTAATATAACAATAATGCAGCGGAAACAAAAGAATAGTAGTTCATGAAGCTACTATATATATATAACAGAGTCAAATAGGATACAACAGAAGTCTCGAATACAATAGTCAAATACAAGAACAGAATACATCACTGGAATCAACTGAATATCTGAAAGCTGGATAGATAGCTGGATCTCCAAGCGAAGCTCCAACTCCAAAGGTGAGCCTTGAATACTGGTACACTCAGTCTGACCCGAGCGTAAAGAAAACACGAAACACTCAAGTCAGGATTAACATTCTTATATCAATAAATCCAACTCAAGTGAAATAACGACTGAAATACAAGTAACTCAAAGGATGTTTGGGATAACCATCCTCTAAGGATCCATTAAACTATCTACTATGTAGTAGTGTACGTGTAACGACCCTGAATTTTTGACATTTGAAATGTGAGTATTTAATTGAGTTTAAATATTTGAATGATAGTTTAATTTGAAATTCATTTTATCAGAATGGATTTGGCGATTTAATTATTGAATTTAATTTACTAGAGTTGTTGTGTGAGCGTACGATATATAAACGCAATGAAATTTATATCAAAATTTAATAGTATAACTGGTCCAAAAAGCTATCTTCTCCATATGATCAAATTTGGACTCGGAACCTTTTCCATTGTGTTCGGAATAGGCGTATAACATTATAAACGCCTAGCGGCACGCCTCGATAGGAGTTCGAAATTTTGAGTGGTAATATCGAGACAATTTGAATTTAAAATTTAAATATAATGTATATTAACCAGTCAAATTTCTGTCACGTCGACTTTTCCTATAGCAGAGATTCCTGGCTTTATTTCACTTCAATGCCGACCTACTCTCTACTTAATCACGTTCTCTTGTCTCCTCTCCATTTCGTTCAAAACGAACGAAACATTTTCTTCGTTCAAATCGAATTAATAGCTTCAAGAAGAAATAAAATTTAAATGGCCGCGTCCTTCCTCTGATCGAATTCAAAATTTAACGAATCCACGTTCGTTCCTTCTTTTCCCCCGCTCTCAAATTCATTCGAGAAAATCAAGCTACTCTTTTCCCCTTCTTCACAAACCAGATTCACGGCTCGAGAAAAAAAAAGTAAATAGCTTGAACGAAATCGAATTCGTTCAAATCGAAGTCAGCTCGACTTCGTAAAAGGAATCGAACGTGATTCGTTCGATCGTGCTCGGGGTTCAAGTCGTTCGATTAATAACTGTCGATTCGTTTTGGGTCGCGATAGAGGCTCTCGATCGAACGAGGAGGGGTTTCGCATCGACTGTTGGTGGGCTGCAAGGCATGAACACAAGGCAAGTCGCGCGATCGAGATGGGTTGTTCGTGGGGCATTTCGTTTTGGTCGATGGGAGAAGGAATTGAGAGCAGCGATCGAGTCAAGGGAAGCGACGATGTACGGAGGCGATGGATGGTTGTTCGAGCAATGGCCTGGGTTCGAAACAATTTTTTTTGTCAGTAAGGTATTTTCATTTTATTTTATATATAAGAAGTTTAAATCTAGATTTTTTACAAACATATCCATATATTAAAAATGTTAAGCAGTAAAAGGATTACTGTTGTTTATATATAGTAAAGAGATATTTACAGAGAAAGAAAAAATTATTCCAGTAAAGTATATAAGCATATTTTTCAATTTATATACAGTAAACAGAAAAGAAAATGTAAAGCAGTTCTGTTCTGAATTATTCAATTATTTTAGTCACTAAAGATTTGCAAAAGGAAAATTAGTTTAAATTATTAGTTTGAATAAAATTGTTAGTTAATGAAATAATTTAATAATAAGTGATTATTCGATTAGTTCGAATATTAATTAAATTGTATAAAATTTTTATACAAGGTCTAAAATCGAGAAACAAACTGGAATGGAAAATGGATTGCCAAATAAAAGCAAAGGTGAGATCTTCTCACTCAAACAAAGGGTTTTGTTTAATTTTAAATAGTTATATTTAAAATTATTGATTGTGTTGATTGTGTGCTTGAATGATAGTATATATGATAGTAGTATATAGCAATATATATATTGGAATATATATATATATATATATATATTGGAGTTGTGATTTCCCGCATTATATAACGGATGAGACCCTATTGCGCCACATAATAGCGGATGATATTTTATATATCCCATATACCACGATATTTCACCTCGAAGTGGAATTGGTATTGTGCTAACATCTGTGGATGCAGGGAAACAGGTTGGAGGGTTCCAACTAGATTCCTCAAATTATATGAATTTGTTTCATATGTTGTATGAATTTGTTTTATATGCTGTGTGATTATTTATTTATAATCTGTGACTGATTATATTGACGATTGAATTTGTTGAAGGCTATAATTTAGCCGAATGTATTTTTGGTATCGTTGGATACCAGAAATAAATGAAATTGGATTTTTGGAATTAAAATTGGAAACTTTAAGTAAATTCTTTTGAAAGAATTGGTTGAATTTCAAAGAAGGAATTTTAAAAGCATAAAGTTGATTTTCGTAATCTTATCGAATTATTTCCAAAATATGGGAAAAGATTTTTATAAATGGATTTTGAATAGTATTATTCGAAAGTTGGGCAATTTATTTAAAATGGAATTTTAGATGGTTTGGAAGAATAAAGGAATTTATTTAAAAGGAGATAAATTTGTTTGAAATCCAATTGATAATTGATTTCGTATTTGAAGATAAATCTTTGGGAAATCAATATGGAAATTGATTTGATGTTAAATGAAAAATTGATTTGTATTGAAATAAATTTAGAAATCAATTTGTAATTGATTTGGTGTTTGAAAGTGAATATTTGAGAATTTAGATTCAAAATGGAATTTATAAAGGAAAGGGAAATTTGTTTTAAAAATAAACACTGATTTATTTTTAAAGTGTGGAAATAAATTTACAAATTTGGAATGTAAATTTGAAATAAATCGATAAGGATTTATTTAATTGGTTTAAATGGACCATTTTGTGATGAAGTGTGAAAATGTGATTTGAAATTTGTTTTCAAATGTTGAAGTGTGGAAAATATATATCTTGTGAAGATATTTTGGAAATTTAATAATTTGGGGAAATTATTTAAATTGGTTGATTGTTGTGAATGTTGTTGATAGTTAAATAACCGACTATCAATATTTTCCTTTGAAATGGCACTTGATTTGTTTTTAAAACAAACGCTCATTATTCGGTTAAGCCCGGGAGAGGACTTTGTGTTATATAACCCATTCTGAATAGTGATACGTCGTGAATGGATAACATTTGAAGACCGGTGTGAAGACCGGGTATTTTCGAAAATGAAAGGACAACCTGTCGAATGTCTCTGCACCGAGTTGCTCCGGTATAGAGATTTATATCACTCTTCTTGTGATGGGAAGTCCGGACGTGATTATTGAATAACCGGATTGCAAGGGCTTCTTTGGAAGTGCTTTCGGTTCCGTTCGATCCCGGAACGGACTTGTATGTATGTGTGTCTGACGTTACACTTTGAGATGTAAAGCTAGTTTCTATCAAATACATTTCTGTTGGTGGCGGAGAATTTATTCTCTTAGCTTAACACCCTTCTCTGAGACGTACGAGCTCAGAGGTTATGTAATTGATGGTTACTAGTGATACATTCCCAATTTGGTAATGTGGCATACGAAGTGCTGTTGATCATTTGTTGATCAAAGCGTGACTTTGTGAAAAAGCGTGGCTTTGTGAAAAAGCATGGCTTTGTGACGAGACTTCATCGAGTCTCACAACCCGGTAATGGTCGAAACATGAATGTTGCGGCAAGGTTTTTAGGGGTCGCGCCCCTAGGGTATGTCATTTCCTACTGGATAAAAGGTGATATCATGGTATGGAGCCAAGATATTTTACCTATGTTGATGCTGCAAATTTATTATACTTTGTGGTTGTTGCTTTGTGGTTGAGGATCCTCGGATAAAGGTCGGTAACGACCGAGGGATGGCATACTTGTTATTTAGTTACCTAGTTACAGCTGTACAGCGTGAGGTAGTGTCAGTGTGTTGGTTACCTAGTAACAACTGTACAGCGTGAGGTAACGTCGGCCTTGTGTTTGCAGAGATCTGGTTAGGTTCTCGGGGGGTCTTTCCAGAGGCGTTTCCATTTCGGTGTAAGGAAGTACCTTTTCCTGACCATTTGTTGGAAATCCAAAGAAACAATACAAACCCTGTATGGTTTTAGTTGTATAACTTGCTATGGAATGTGGCGGTAACCTGCTATTGAACATAGTAGCTATAGTAGGCATACAATAATGATTGTATGTTGGCTAAGATTGATATTATACTTTCGAAATGTTTTCCACACTAGACATTAATAATAATATCAACTGATCTTTCGTAGCAAGCATCTTTGACTATCATAAGGAGAAATCTCCTCCAATTCTACGTTTGCATTGTGTGTGTGGCGGGAGGCCTTATGGTAGTTTCATTTTCCAAAAGCATTGCGAATTTGTTTTATTTTCTTTGTGAAAATAACTGTTTTACGATCTCACACCAGTCACCATGACTGACTCGGAGTTTATTGTTCCCTTTCTAAACTCTGGGTGCCCATAATTTTCCACACGGGCAACCTAGAGTTATGTTATTAGGATATTCTGGAGCTTTGGAAGCAAGCTGGATGGCGAGACGTACTCTCGTACTTGTTTATTTATTCCGCTGTGTATTCTGTATGAGGACAAGTTAATATAACTGTCCATTGTTGTATTGAGTTGTATATTGACTCTCATTGTTGTATTGTATAAAACTGATATAGTTCTTTGTTTAAAAGACTAGTGATTATCTATTATATTTTGTTCCGCTGCGAATGTGAGATTCTGATATTGTTTATGTTTCTGTTTCTTTTTCTTCTGTCTTCTTCTACTTCTTCTTTTAACCCTAATGGTTCGGTTTTCCGGCATTCGATTGTGCGACATTTGATACAGTGGACGTATTAATGTCGACTTTCGAGCGTCGAAAAGTCGGAACGTTACAAGTGGTATCAGAGCTGTTGGTTAAGCGACAACCCTGGCTCTGTTGGGTGTTACTCATTAGAGATAGAGTCAGTAGTACTCTAGAATTAGTGTGAGTGTAATAATAGATATGAGCGCGTATTTGTTAGTGAATACAAATTTTTTTTTGTATTGTGTTGACTTATCGGTTGATTGTTTATAGATTCTCGTCAGTGCAGTCTGGCCAACTGTAATCGATAGGGATTTCTAAACTCTTAAACAAGATAAACCGACACAGTATTGTTTTAAATGGGGTAAATGAAATAATTTTACCCAAAACTATTTTTGTATAGAAAAGAAATGATTTTCTATAAATTATTATGGTATATGGATGCTTGGTTGTTAGGAAAAGATAATATTGAATTATTATCATTGTTATATGGAAATTGAATAAGGAATAATGGTATAACTAAAGATTTGGAGATAAATTCATTTAACAAATGAAATTTATAAATATGAATTGAAAGATAAGGAAATAAAATTCATATACGAATGGAATTTGTAAATGTAATTGTAAATGTGATTTATAATTGGAAATAGAATTCCAGGAAAAGTATTTGAGAATAAAATTCATTAATGGAATGAAATTGGTAATGTGAATTTATAAATGAATTGGAAGTTGAATCAGTTAAATTAAAGTTGAATTGAGAGTTGAACAAAAAATGGTTTGAATTTGTATATAAATTCAAGTAGTAGAAATAAATTGAAATTTCCTTGTTATTGATAAAATAAATTCGAGATGAATTAAAAATGGAAATTTGAAATTTAAAATGGATGAGTGAATATGCTAATTGAATTAAATTAGTAGATGGAATGGATTTGATAAATGAAAAAATCAATTCAAAGATTTAAATTGAAAATTGTGTACAAGGAAACTATAATTTGAGTTTTGAAGTGAAATAGCTTAAGTAAATATTGGATAAAAGCTCGACTTAAGTAAAAATTGTGAAATGGTTGTTATCGAGTTTTGTGGAATGGTTTCAAATGAAATGCAAATTGAATTGAATAAAATCAATTGGAAATGAAATGGAATTAAAATAAATTGAGTTGGTATCAATTTAAACTAGTTATAAACTAGAATGGATATTCTATTAAGCGAATATCGTTGAATTTGCATAGAAATGATTGTAGTTGACGCAAACGAGATTGTATAAAAATCTATGAGTTAATGAAAGCAAATAAATTGATTTTTGAATTAATGGAAATAGATATGAGTTAGATTCATTTAAAAATGAATTGAATATAAGGAATTGCATTGTAAACCATTGAATTGAATATAAATTAGATGAAAGCAATTTAATTTGTATTGAAACTTTATAAATTGCTAATGGAAATTGTTTTGGATGTATTGCTTATGAAAACCTTGTGTTTACTATTGAAAATAAGTGAAATGTAAATGAATTTCCTATATTTATCACTTATGTGTTTAAATCGAGTAAGTGCAGGTTTTTGGAAGCCGTTTGGCTGCGTTGGGTTGCGCAAAATGCTAATAAAATAAGCCGCTTTGCTTAAAATGCTAATAAAGGTACGCCTACGCAATACAAAATAGGAAATATGAACTGTTTTTGCTTTTCCGACCGTGTGGGTCGATGTATACATATTTGTATCTTTTGTCAAATTGCAAAAGCTCCTCCGTACAAAGAAGACTCCGCCAAAAAATTTCGAAAATTTTGGGAGTTAGAATTTAAAAAAAAAATTTAGTAAATGAAACTAATTTAAACAATGAGATGAATCAGTTGTGAATGAAAGATAATTGATAAAGTTCAATATTGGGAGTTTGAAGATAAAATGAATTCAAATAGAATTGAAATTGTAAATTGAATTCAAATGGAATTGAAAATACAAAGTTGAATGGAAACGAATATATAACTTTGTTAGTAAAGTGAAAATAAATATAGAAGTATGTAATACTTATATTGAACTTAAGAAATGAACGGTGGAATTCTTAAGTAAAATGGGTATTTGGGAATCTAATAAGTGAATTTGGCCATTGTTGTTAAGTAAAGTATACATGGATTATAAAGGCTATAAGAAAATGGAATTAGGATTTTGATTTCGAAGGTAAATTTGAATTTGCTCGACAACAAGGTATGTATTTAAATTTTAGTATGAAATTTGATGAGTGTTTTATTTTTCCACTTGGCATTTTGTTTTCTATTGGGATTTGAGAGTCCGTAGGGACATTTTGTAGTTGTACCGAGTTAGCCGCGCAAAGGAGTCGCTGGCGAAATTTTTCGAAAATTTAGAGAGTTAGAAATTTTTTGAGAAATTTTGGATAATTTACAATTTGAATTGTGAAGTAAAATAAAGTTGTTTGAACTTATGGAAAAGTTTGGAAAGTTATGAAGTAATAAGAAAGACAGTGTGGCTTCGATGAAAAGATTATTTTATCAAGTTGATAAAATTATTTGGTTTTGGTAAAATAGTTAACGGGTATTGGATCATTCTTCTTGACTTGTAATTTTGGGACGAAATTCTTTTCAGGGGGGAAGATTGTAACGACCCTGAATTTTTGACATTTAAAATGTGAGTATTTAATTGAGTTTAAATATTCGAATGATAGTTTAATTTGAAATTCATTTTATCAGAATGGATTTGGCGATTTAATTATTGAATTTAATTTACTAGAGTTGTTGTGTGAGCGTACGATATATAAACGCACTGAAATTTATATCGAAATTTAATAGTATAACTGGTCCAAAAAGCTATCTTCTCCATATGATCAAATTTGGACTCGGAACCTTTTCCATTGTGTTCGAAATAGGCGTATATCATTATAAACGCCAAGCGGCACGCCTCGATAGGAGTTCGAAATTGCGAGTGGTAATATCGAGACGATTTGAATTTAAAATTTAAATATAATGTATATTAACCAGTCAAATTTCTATCACGTCAACTTTTCCTATAGTAGAGATTCCTGGCTTTATTTCACTTCAATGCCGACCTACTCTCTGCTTAATCACGTTCTCTTGTCTCCTCTCCATTTCGTTCAAAATGAACGAAACATTTTCTTCGTTCAAATCGAATTAATAGCTTCAATAAGAAATAAAATTTAAATGGTCGCCTCCTTCCTCTGATCGAATTCAAATTTTAACGAATCCACGTTCGTTCCTTCTTTTCCCCCGCTCTCAAATTCATTCGAGAAAATCAAGCTACTATTTTCCCTTTCCTCACAAACCAGATTCACGGCTCGAGAAAAAAAAGAAAGTAAATAGCTCGAAAGAAATCGAATTCGTTCGAATCGAAGTCAACTCGACTTCGTAAAGGGAATCGAACGCGATTCGTTCGATCGTTCTTGGGGGTTCAAGTCGTTCGATTAATAACCGTCGATTCGTTTTGGGTCGCGATAGAGGCTCTCGATCGAACGAGGAGGAGTTTCGCATCGAATGTTGGTGGGCTGCAAGGCATGAACGCAAGGCAAGTCGCGCGATTGAGAGGGGTTGTTCGTGGGGCATTTTGTTTTGGTCGATGGGAGAAGGAATCGCGAGCAGCGATCGAGTCAAGGGAAGCGGCGGCGTACGGAGGCGATGGATGGTTGTTCGAGCAATTGCCTGGGTTCGAAACAAATTTTTTTATCAGTAAGGTATTTTCATTTTATTTTATATATAAGAAGTTTAAATCCAGATTTTTTTTACAAACATATCCATATATTAAAAATGTTAAACAGTAAAAGGATTACTATTGTTTATATACAGTAAAGAGATATTTACAGAGAAAGAAAAAAATATTCCAGTAAAGTATATAAGCATATTTTTCAATTTATATACAGTAAACAGAAAAGAAAATGTAAAGCAGTTCTGTTCTGAGTTATTCAATTATTTTAGTCACTAAAGATTTGCAAAAAGAAAATTAGTTTAAATTATCAGTTTGAATAAAATTGTTAGTTAATGAAATAATTTAATAATAAGTGATTATTCGATTTGTTCGAATATTAATTAAATTGTATAATTTTTTTATACAAGGTCTAAAATCAAGAAACAAACTGGAATGGAAAATGGATTGCCAAATAAAAGCAAAGGTGAGATCTACTCACTCAAACAAAGGGTTTTGTTTAATTTTAAATAGTTATATTTAAAATTATTGATTCTGTTGATTGTGTGCTTGAATGATAGTATATATGATAGTAGTATATAGCAATATATATGTATATATATATATATATTGGAGTTGTTGATTTCCCGCATTATATAGCGGATGAGACCCTATTGCGCCGCATAATAGCGGATGATATTTATAAATCCCATATACCGCGATATTCCACCTCGAAGTGGAATTGGTATTGTGCTAACATCTGTAGATGCAGGGAAACAGGTTGGAGGGATCCAACTGGATTGCTCAAATTATATGAATTTGTTTCATATGTTGTATGAATTTGTTTCAAATGCTGTGTGATTATTTATTTATAATCTGTGAATGATTATATTCACGATTGAATTTGTTGAAGGATATAATTTAGCTGAATGTATTTTTGGTATCATTGGATACCAAAAATAAATGAAATTGGATTTTTGGAATTAAAATTGGAAATTTTAAGTAAATTCTTTTGAAATAATTGGTTGAATTTCAAAGAAGGAATTTTAAAAGCATAAAGTTGATTTTCGTAATCTTATCGAATTATTTCCAAAATATGGGAAAAGATTTTTATAAATGGATTTTGAATAGTATTATTCGAAAGTTGGGAAATTTAATTAAAATGGAATTTTAGATGGTTTGGAAGAATAAAGGAATTTATTTAAAAGGAGATAAATTTGTTTGAAATCCAATTGATAATTGATTTCGTATTTGAAGATAAATCTTTGGGAAATCGATATGGAAATCGATTTGATGTTGAATGAAAAATTGATTTGTGTTGAAATAAATTTAGAAATCAATTTGTAATTGATTTGGTGTTTGAAAGTGAATATTTGGGAATTTAGATTCAAAATGGAATTTATAAAGGAAAGGGAAATTTGTTTTAAAAATAAACACTGATTTATTTTTAAAGTGTGGAAATAAATTTACAAATTTGGAATGTAAATTTGAAATAAATCAATAAGGATTTATTTAATTGGTTTAAATGGACCATTTTGTGATGAAGTGTGAAAATGTGATTTGAAATTTGTTTTTAAATGTTGAAGTGTGGAAAATATATATCTTGTGAAGATATTTTGGAAATTTAATAATTTGGGAAAAATTATTTAAATTGGTTGATTGTTGTTGATAATTAAATAACTGACTATCAATATTTGCCTTTGAAATGGCACTTGATTTGTTTTTAAAACAAACGCTCATTATTCAGTTAAGCCGGGAGAGGACTTTGTGTCATATAACCCATTCCGAATAGTGATACGTCGTGAATGGATAACATTTGAAGACCGGTGTGAAGACCGGGTATTTTCGAAAATGAAAGGACAACCTGTCGAATGTCTCTGCACCGAGTTGCTCCGGTATAGAGATTTATATCACTCTTCTTATGATGGGAAGTCCGGACGTGATTAGTGAATACCCGGATTGCAAGGGCTTCTTTGGAAGTGCCTTCGGTTCCGTTCGATCCCGGAATGGATTTGTATGGATGTGTGTCTGACGTTACACTTTGAGATGTAAAGCTGGTTTCTATCAAGTACATTTGTGTTGGTGGCGGAGAATTTATTCTCTTAGCTTAACACCCTTCTCTAAGACGTACGAGTTCAGAGGTTATGTAGTTGATGGTTACTAGTGATACATTCCCAATTTGGTAATGTGGCATACGAAGTGTTGTTGATCATTTGTTGATCAAAGCGTGACTTTGTGAAAAAGCGTAGCTTTGTGAAAAAGCATGGCTTTGTGACGAGACTTCGTCGAGACTCACAACCCAGTAATGGTCGAAACAGGAATGTTGCGGCAAAGTTTTTAGGGGTCGCGCCCCTAGGGTATGTCATTTCCTTCTGGATAAAAGGTGATATCATGGTATGGAGCCCAGATATTTTACCTATGTTGATGCTGCAAATTTATTATACTTTGTGGTTGTTGCATTGTGGTTGAGGATCCTCGGATAAAGGTCGGTAACGACCGAGGGATGTCATACTTGTGTGTTAGTTACCTAGTTACAGCTGTACAGCGTGAGGTAGTGTCAGTGTGTTGGTTACCTAGTTACAGCTGTACAGCGTGAGGTAATGTCAGCTTGTGTTTGCAGAGATCCGGTTAGGTTCTCGAGGCGTCTTTCCAGAGGCGTTTCCATTTCGGTGTAAGGAAGTTCCTTTGCCTGACCATTTGTTGGAAATCCAAAGAAACAATACGAACCCTGTACGGTTTTAGTTGTATAACCTGCTATGGAATGTGGCGGTAACCTGCTATTGAACATAGTAGCTATAGTAGGCATACAATAATGGTTGTATGTTGGCTAAGATTGATATTATACTTTCGAAATGTTTTCCACACTAGACATTAATAATAATATCAACTGATCTTTCATAGCAAGCATCTTTGACTATCATAAGGAGAAGTCTCCTCCAATTCTGCGTTTGCATTGTGTGTGTGTGGCGGGAGGCCTTATGGTAGTTTCATTTTCCAAAAGCATTGCGAATTTGTTTTATTTTCTTTGTGAAAATAACTGTTTTACGATCTCACATCAGTCACCATGACTGGCTCGGAGTTTATTGTTCCCTTTCTAAACTCTTGGTGCCCATAATTTTCCACACGGGCAGCCTAGATTTATGTTATCAGGATATTCTGGATATTCTGGAGCTTTGGAAGCAAGCTGGATGGCGAGACATACTCTCGTACTTGTTTATTTATTCCGCTGTGTATTCTGTATGAGGACAAGTTAATATAACTGTCCATTGTTGTATTGAGTTGTATATTGACTCTCATTGTTGTATTGTATAAAACTGATATAGTTCTTTGTTTAAAAGACTAGTGATTATCTATTATATTTTGTTCCGCCGCGAATGTGAGATTCTGATATTGTTTCTGTTTTTGTTTCTTTTTCTTCTGTCTTCTTCTACCTCTTCTTTTAACCCTAATGGTTTGGTTTTCCGGCATTCGATTGCGCGGCCTTTGATACAGTGGACGTAATAATGTCGACTTTCGAGCGTCGAAAAGTCAGAACGTTACAGTACGCTAAGTAGATAATGCCTATCAGTAATATAAAGTATCAAAATAGCATTAAGGCGTTACCATTATCCCTCTTAACACATTTTATATAAGCGTCATAGTCTATACAGCACTGTAAACTCCACCGTAAACTAGTGGGCTATCAAGGAGTACTCCATAGGTATAACACAAAACAAATCGTAGTGGTCTCGCATAGGGATACAAGTATGACAAGGCACATGAGGCAATACCCAAGGTAGTGAAACTACCGTTTGCCTGATCTGGACTGGTGAGAACGCATCGCCGCAGCGATCGCAACACCGCGAAACAACACTCCCAAATCAAGGGTGCGCACCAATCAAAAACAAGTAATGAGTAGTTTACGAAGAAGTGTGTCCACTAGAGGTAGCTAACCTCACTGGCCCGGCACGGCTCCTGTTTAAGTCATTTCCAATTTGACACAAGTGTCAAGGTCACCCATTATCGTTCTCTTTCTTCAAATCCAGCAACGCCATCATTCCAACCACTTCATTCTGGATCACACTCCGCGTATAATAGTTATTAAAGTGGTTTTTGATTTGGACAGAGATTATGTCCCTAACCGATCCCGGACTCTTCAATAACTACGTAATTATTACACCGATTGGTCATTTAATAAACTTTCAAAATAGTTATATTTCAAAACCGACATATCATTTGCCATTTCAAAACCATATCCATACGATATCAATTTCACTTCAAATAAATCCATTTCCAAAATCATATCACTTTCCAAAGTTATATCACTTTCGAAATCATAAGTCTTTTAAAAAACAAAACACTCTGGAAATCAAAACCTTGAAATTCATAACGCTTTGAAACTATAGTTTGAAATCATAACATTTTGGAATTCATAACACTTTACTCTTAAACAGTTTAGATATTAAAATTTGTGTATATAATAAAATAGTTTATAAAATAAAAATAGTTTATATAAAACAGTTATAAGTTAAAATAGTTTATAATAAAATAATATATATTAAAAATGATTTATATAAAATAGTTTATATTAAAATAATTTAAAAAGTAAAATATAAATAGTTGTAGATATAGTTTAAAGATACTTTATAAAATAAAATAGCTTCTACAAATTCACAAATCGATTCAAATTATCTCGACTTCCAAATTCAACTCAATTCAATATCAATTCATAAATTTCAACTCAATTAGATTCTAAATAAATCATTTCGAATTATAACGATTTCAAATACAGATTTGAAACACAAAATAAACCATTAAATTTCAATATATTTCAAAGCTTTAAATATTCCACATTTCAAAAACTAAATTTGATAATTCCATTTGTATCCCAATTTAATTTCATTACATTTAGTTTCTGAGATATTCCTTTAATCATTTCAATACATCTAAATACAACTTCAATTTAAAAATTTATGTGAACAAAATATCCCATTTAAATTTATATAAGTTTGAAATATTCATTTAAGCCACTTTTTAATCAAATTCAAGTTATAAAACATATCTTAAACTTTCAAATTTTATAGGTTTCAAATCAAACTTTCCAAATCAATTTCAAATTTATCTTTCAACCTGAAACATTATAAACTCTATATTTGAAAATATAAATTCTACATAAATACTTAAACATATTTTATATTAATTCAAATCAACTTTAATAAATCTTTAAAATCAATATTTATCCAAACCATATATTTCTTTCCAAAACCATAGAAATCATTTCCAAAATATTTATATAAGGACCAACGGTGTAGGTATATAATTCTCTACCCTATGGTCAAGTGATACGGATATTTATCATTTCAATCCGTAATTTATATATATACGGGTATATATCCTTTCAACCCGCAATCCCAAATTCAATTCAATGAAAATCGCTTGGGTTTATCATTTCAACCCATAACAATTTTCTCCTATTCTACAGATCGTTCGGGTATGTATCATTTCAACCCATAGTGAATTCTATACTAACAGGGAACTTGTAGAGTGATAACAGATATGATAATCACATAACATGCATATATTATCAATATAAATAACAGATAATGGTGTTAGGTGTCACAGGTGAACATATAGAGATAATGGCATATATATAGCAATATAAATAACATATAATGGTGTTAGGTGTCATAGGTGAACAGATACAGATGATGGCATATAAATAGCAATATAAATAACTAACGATAGCATATTTCAATTGTCGTTCCAATTGAAATCAAATTTAATAAATGTAAGAACATTAATCGTGAGTGATTGCTCACCTTTCGAGGTTAGAGATGAACGAGACTGAGATAAATTATGAATCCAAGCATGAAATCCAAAGCAAAGCTAGATGAATACAGATTTGATGAATAAGCTGATAGATAAGAAATTGACGGGAATGAATCAAATTAGCTTGATAAACAGAAACAAATAAATAATATATTATATTATTATTAGTTTATTAAATTCAATATTTTAAAACTTATATAACTTATTATAAAACTACCAAAACTTCTCATATAAACTATATATAGATATATTTAATTATTTAAAATAAAACTCTATACAGGTATTGAATTTGAAACACCTTAAATCAAACATCGTTGCATATATATTCATATTTAAAATAATACAAAGATTAGTATGCATTATATGTATACTATTAGAGACGCATGCAAACAGAAAAAAAACAAATATATATTATATATGCAGACTCACTTAAGTAAATGTATATTATATGTATCCAAATCATAAACAACTTGCAAATCACAAAATTTGCAATGGAAAGTATATTTTACAGGCTCGCATATATTCAAAATCCAACCAACATATCCATAACTAACAAACACCTTATACATACTTGGATAGGTTACACTTCTATATTATATAACATGAAACAACACGTATTATATATATAACAAATATAGACAACTTGATACGTATAAACTATATACACTTATATACACAAGTATACCGACACTTTTTAAACTTGTCAATATAAAAAGAAAAAGAAAAAGTGACTGCAGGTCATAAACATTATAAATTTAAAACCATATTATATATATTATATATAAAACAATATAGGACAAATATTTATTATAATATAATATATAGTCTTATATATAAACATTTTACCTAAATCATTTCAGAAGTCAATACCTATATATACAAGCAACGTTATATACCACTTAACTATTGTATATATATAGATAAAGTATGTAAACATAATATAATTTACATATTATAAACACCTATAATTGTGTATATACTACAACATAACTACTGTATCTCCATATCCTTAAATCCAATCCCAGATCTGATATTAAAATTTTAAAACCTTGTTTTAAACCGAAAAAAAAATCAAATATCAAATACCAATCTCATATCGCCTGGAAATTGATGCTTATCATTTCAATATATAACATAACATTTATAACTTATAACACTTTTATAACTTTTATAACAATGGATCATTTATATATATATATATTAAACACATAATTCTTTGACATGAACTTAAATATATAATATACTTTCCAAAATATCATATATATATATATATATATAGACAGACAAACGTGTTTATTGTTAACGCAGAAAATTGAACGCTAACACCCCGGTGTGTGAGTTAGTAATGTGAAAGCACCACCCGTTGGTACAGGAATAAAATATAAGCAGGAAATAGCAGAAAAGTAAAGAGACAACAATTTTATAGTGGTTCGGCCTGAAATTAAGCCTACGTCCACTTTATCTTCTTTATTGCTGATTCAATTACAACTTTAATACAATATCTTTGATTACAATCCGATTTCAACACAGTTGAGATAAGTAGCTAGAACTTTGATGTAAGAGAGCTCTTTGAATCCATGTCGGATGTGTAGATTTCTTTTTGAAGTTCGTTGAAGCATCTTTTGTGTTTGAAGTGTCGGTTGAGTCGAGAAAACAGCAGAGTATAGGCGTTCCAGAAATGAGCCCAAAGTCCTCTTCAAGTTGGAGTAGGTGTAGTATTTATAGGGAGATTTCTGGACAGGTATTAGGTCGTGGACGACCTAAGATAGGTCGTAGGTCGCCAGCGACCTAAGGAGCACAGGCTATGACTTAGTGGTTTTGCACTGAATCATTTGATGGAAGTTGACAAGTCATAGGTCGCGAACGGTTTAAAATAGGTCGTAGGTCGCGAGCGACCTAAGGGGAAAGGTTTGCGGCTTAACAGGGTGCACTTGATCTGCCTGAATGAAGTGGTATGTTGTAGGTCGTGAGCGACCTAAGGAGTAGTTGCTGAAGCCTTTTAGGTCGTTGAACTGTTCCATCTTTAGGTCGCTGGGCTGCTTTGTGATGATAGGTCGCTTTAGCCTTTAGGTCGTTAGCCTCTTTCAGGAGTTAGGTTGCTAAGATTCTCTGTGATGTTAGGTCGCTAGGTCACGGGTACCTTTGGACCACTAGGTCGCTTGAGGATTTAGGTCGCTAGAGCTATAGGTCGCTAGGTCGCTGGTACCTTTGGATCACTAGGTCGCTTGAGGATTTAGGTCGCTAGGTCATTGGAGAAGTTAGGTCGCTAGGTCGCTGAGTGTTAGGTCGCAAAGTTTTAGGTCGCTCCCAAAAAGAGGAGTTAACACTTGCCCCTCGAAGTACAGGCCTATGTCATAGGTCGTGTGCTTCGATCTAACTCTGCTAGGTCGTGAGCGACCTAAAACCTATGCTAACTCGCGTGCCTATTCGCCTACTTCTCGTTGTCCCATATAAACTGTTAGGTTGTTTCTTCCTCCTTATCTAACTGCTCCGATTTCCCGCTCTACCATTGACGAATCTTCGAGCTTCCAAGGGCGAATTCAACCCATTTAGTCGTCGATTCATCTTTACCAACATATTACGTAAGTGAATTCAATCTCTATCCAACCATAATCGCCGCCAAATCGTGAATCCATGTTTTCCGACCCAAGTCTAAATCCATGTGTCGTGCTACATTTTGAGTGATGTTGCGATTGACTGTTGATCGCCGTTTGCAATGTTGTTGTTGTGATTCATGAAAGCACAGCAATGCGTTGAATTTATGATGGATCGGAGGTGTTTGGAATCGCTTTTCGGGTGATCTGGTGGTATGTAGAGATGATGAATTTCATGAAGAGGATGATGGATTTCTTTGTATTGGCGATAACAGGTTATCGGGTTAACAGTCCACGAGATAGTGAGCCGTTGAGTGGAGAAGAAGTCAGCGATTTAACAGATCTAAGCGACTTAAAAACCTGACCGACCTAACGAACCAACCGACCTAAGAGCTCTCACGACCTAAGTATCCTTCAAATCTGCGACTTAAGTTTTAGGTCGCACTGGGATTCGAACGACCTATGACTTAGTAGCTTGGACCTGAATTGCACGACCTAACTTACTTGCGAGCTAACCTGCTCGAATGACAGCTGAGCGACTTAACAAATTAACGACCTATTTTTTTGCGGCATAGGCTTTAGGTCGCGGCCGAGCTAACACTTGGACGAATTTGAATTACCTAGATCCCTTTGACTTGCACAGTGCGACCTAAGGATGCTCCGACCTATGCTAGGTCGCTGAACGACCTAAGACTTGCAGAATTCTGAAGGGACTTGATTGAACACTTGAACTGTTTGAACTTGGACTTTGTTGAACTTCTTAACAGATTATACTAACTTTTAAAGCTGACAACCTGTTAAATACAACATTTGCAGAAAACTAGAGCGAATATACTGCCATTGACTGCCCACATCGAATGACAGATTAGTCGACAAAGAATAATCAACTTAAATGAACTATGTGAATGAAATGCTATGAATTAACAAGTTCAAGTGAAGCATTAAAGCAAAGTTAAAATAATCAACTAAAGCCGATTTGTTTGCGTCAACACTGTACTTGGACTTGAAATAACAAGCCTTGAAACTTTATAATCGACAAATGTCAATTAACTTGATTTTAGTTATATTTGCTTGTTATTGTACTAGTTTTGCAAAACACTTCACACTTTTAGGAAACATGCACCTTCATATCTGAATATCCAGTTCCTTGTGTAGAATGACTTCCCGACAAGAAGAGAAAATCAGACAAGCTGAAGAAGTCTTTCCCATAGCTAATTTCTTGGACAGTCCTCCAGAAAGAACTCCAACTACTCTAAATCAGCGGGCGTTCCGCCAACTATGTATTCAGTTTGGTATTGCTGAAACGGACGCTTTGGTTCCTGGAGTAAACGATACTGCTGACAGGCCACCTCTTGGTTTTGTTGCAGTTAATCGTCAGATGTGTTTGAGCGGAGCTATTCCGCCTTTTAACGATTTTTTTCGACAGCTTCTTCTTCGACTAACTATCTCTCCCTTTCAGCTGCACCCTGATGGCTATGCCATCTTAATGGGACTGTGTGTACTGTTCAGGAGGACACTCGATCGTCTTCCGAGCTTCGAAGAGATTTGTTACTTGTGTACTTTTGCGAAAAACAAAGATCATCCCTCTATTACACTTGTGAGGAGTGCTCGGAACCGTAGATTGATCATTGATCTTCCCGAAAGTGCCCACGGATTCTTGAACCAATTCTTCTTCGTTCGCTGTCCTCCGGGGTTCTACGCCATTTGGAGAGTAGGAAGTAAGAATGCTTATCTTCATTCTTTTCATTTCTCAGCTTTTCGAAGTTCAAGTTGTCAAATACTTAACTTCATTCTTCACTTTTGTAGCACTTCCTCCTCCCTCTAGAGATTTCGGTCACAAGCCAACCTTCGAAACTTTAAGTGATGTGGCTGCTGAAGAGAGAAGTGCTAAATTTTTGATGAAAGACGAGTTTCTGCACCAGTTCGGACTTTTACACTCCTCTCGATCCACTTAGATTCATGAAATTTCTAGTTCGGAGGCCGAAACATTGGCTGCCCCAGGTTCTCAAGCAGAGACATCAAATGCCCCAGTTTCTGCAGAAGAAATTGCATCGGAAGAACCTACTATAGAGGCTGCATTGGTGAAATGTTCTACTCCTGTTGACGTTGCGGGATCATCTGGTCAACTTACACTTTCCCCGGTTATCGAAGAGGAGGAGCTTCCTCAATACACTGGGAAGACTGATGATGAAGGAGTTGAAAAAAGATGACATTTTCGCTGGACTGAGCGATCTTGTGGTGACTTCACAGGAGCTCTTTAAAGATGACATTACCACTGCTAAAGTCATTTCTCCAGCAACTGGGGCGACATCCGCCTTGCAACAAACTCCGTCAACCCAAGAGTTAATGCTGGCTGCAAAAACCGACATTACTCCCAAGCCGAAGAGTGGTTTGTAGTTCGTCGCGCATAGTCTACACGCCACACACACTTAGAATTTTTTGCGATTATATGCACTTGGCTTCTTTACTTCGAAGATTTTTAAGACTTGCCTCTTTTTCATTCTCAGGTTCTCCAATGGGGCGAAGCGGTTCATACTATGATGACTTCCGGCGCTATGGAGGGCGTGACACTTATGACCACAGACGCTATCTACCTATCCATAGGGAAACCGTTGAAGAAAGAGCCGCTAGGAAGGCTCAAGAAAGAAGAGCTCACGAGCAACAATTCGGGAGAAGGGACGAATGATACGACTGTTCTCACAGAAGCGATGATTCTTATAAAAGGAAATCCTATGATGATAAGGGGAAGAGTCACATTGCTGACGATTCGAGCAAACGGGTCAAACTTAGCGATCAATCAGCGTCTGCAATTTCTGAAAAGACCGCTGCTCCTAACCCTCTTGACATCCCCTCCGGTTCTCCTACTCTTAAGAATTCTAACATTCAGACAATTATCAACAGGCCTCAGTATCAAGTCGGGGATGGTCCTCCTACACTTCAAAGCCGATTCCCAAATTGGTGTTTAAAGGGAGTGCGTTCCGACTTAGACTTGGTGCCAATTGATAAGCAAGCTATGTTAAGAAACCTTGATGCTATCAAACTCGATATCGAGAGGATGTCTGGCTGGTAGAAACTTGTTGACGAGCTTCAAAGAGTTAATCATATGAATCCCGAAGCTATGTTAACTATGGAGAATGACAAGTCGGAGTGGGATAAAGTTTGTAAGCAACATGATGCAGAAATGACGAGCATCGCTGACGACAATGCGAGACTTGAGTCTGAAGTTAAGAAACTCAAGGAGGATCTTGCCACTTCTTCTGCTTCGCATTCCCAAAAAGAAGAGGTCTTTCAAAAACAAGTGCGAGATGCACATGCTGCTCAAAAAGATGCTGAGACGAAACTTGAGGCAGAGCGCCATGTAGTTGAAAAATACCGCAAAGATACCGCTCAACTGCGGGAAAAAGTTAGCTCCCAAGACCTGGAGATTGCAGCGTTAAAAGCTCGACTTTCTAAAGTTGAAAAAGAGCATGATGAAGCAGTTGTTGGTCAAGTTGCGGCTGAAGAATCTCATGAGGCAACCAAAGTCAACATCAGCTCTACTTTATTCGACTTTTATGTCCACAGCGTCTTGGGGCGCGAAAGCCTCTCGTTTTTGGGACCGAAATACGAAATCACTTTGGCTGAAGTGTAGGAAGCGGTGATTGACATGCTCGGAGGAGCTGGCTATGATGAAGCGGATCTCAAAGCATGTTATTTAGATGATGAGGCACGCTCTGCCCTTGCCAGGGGAAAAGAGCAACTTGCTAAAGAGCGTGCTGGAACAGCAGGAGGAGAACATTAGAGAAGTGTACTTTATCATTGGGTGAATCCACAGGGCAGACGCAAGCTACTTTACCGGATGTTCGTTTGCACAAATGATTGCGATTGGTTAGCAAGGGTCTGGAACCTTCTTGTCAAGAAGGTGCCCACTTTGGTGGACTCCTCAACTGTTTGTGAATAGCACTTCTTTTGTAGGTGTTGAATTTTGGCTTGGTTGTTGAGTGATTTGTAGGAACCGCTTGGCTTCGTGATGTGTTGAATAGGTAAGCTTCGCTTTGATAGCCTGCAATATGAAATCGACATTTTAGCAATATTCTTTAATATATTTGCATATCGAAATGAAACATGCATCTTATAATATTAAAGAATACAAGACTTATAGTTCTTTATTATTGATTCGCACTGATTTCTCAGTGGTTTACAATACAAGAGTTATACATCCATTATCATTTTACAAATTTAAGTAATGCTTTTTAAGTAAAATATGGATGCAGTCTTTGCTATTCCAGAATCTCGGGATTGAATTTCCATTTCTACTAGATTCATAGTTTTGGATGCATATGCGAGACAGAATGAAAGGAGCCCAGTTGCAGTTTTGTGGGTAGTTAATAGCACTTTGATTAACATTCGCCTACTGGGTGAGAACCCCCTGTGACAACATTAATGACAAGCCTTTCAGATTCCTGTGCTACAGGCTTGTCATCTCGGCCGGATTGATGAGTAGGAAGTTGTTGCCCCTGAGTGGATGAGGTTGGGTCGACTCTGTTTTTCTTCACATATTGTTGCAGTTTATTTTGTTTTAGCAACTCTTCAATCACATTCTTTAACTGGCGACATTGGTTAGTGTCATGGCCAGGTTGATTGTGGAATCGACAGAATCTTCCATTATGCATTGAATTTTTCCCGAGTCTCATCTTAGGTGGTTCAGGGAACTCAACGGCATCTTTCGTTGCGAAGAAGATATTTTCTGGTGTATCAGTTAAGGGAGTAAAATCTAAAGGATTAAAGTGGCGAGGTTTCTTCTCATTCCCCTGCTTTCTTTCTCCGTCATTTTCCCTTTTCTGGTTTCCAGATTCTCTTTTGTTAGAAGCAACATCATTATTCTTGATTTCGGCAACAACTACTTTCGCTGGTGCAGAAAGGCTTTCTAAGCGCATGAATTTGTCGGCCTTTTTATAAAACTTCTCAAGTGAATTCGGTTCCTTCATTTTTAACCATCTTCCAAATTCACTTGATTTGTTGATGGCTCGCATCAGGTAAGTCAGGATCATACGTGGTTCTGCATTTTCCACTTCGGCCAAGGCTATATTGCAACGGTTCAAGAAAGATCTGATAGATTCTCCGGGAGCTTGTTCAAGACTGGACAGTGACATTATATCCTTAGCTTTTGAAGCACACAACTTGAACTGATCCTTGAATTTTCGAGCTAAGTCAGAGAATTGATCTACGGACCGAACTGGTAGCTTTGTGAACCATAGTAGAGCCACTCCTTCCAAGTACACTGGAAAGTATCGGCATTTAATCTCATCTGATGCCCTTGCACCGGTCATAGGCCAGTCATACTTATATAGGAAATGATTAGGGTCACTCGTCCCCCTATAGGCCGGGATAGTAGGAGGTACGAATTTTCTTGGAAATTCTGCTTTCAGGATCCTTTCAGTAAACGGAGTCTTGCTTGGAGCAAATCCCCAGTCATTATCATTTTCTTCCCTCTGCATGCTCTCTTTCATAATTCGACGAACCATCCCTGATAGGTACTCCTCATTGTTCAGAGGTATCGCTGGACAGACGTCAGCGATTCCTTCGGAAGTCGGCTGCGGCCTCGAACCTTCAGCTTGGAAAGGTGGCGCTTCGGCGGTGCCAGCTGCTCTTTGAGGAATATCTTTCTCTTGGGAATTATGAGCATCTTCGGCAAAGGTTGTTTCATTGTTTTCTGGCTGTCGGTTTGCCCCAAGCAGAGTGTTTAATCTTTCCATCATCAAAGCGTTTTGAGCTTCAATTTGTTGGTATAATCCAGATACTACATCGTCTAATTCAGCCCTTGTGACTCTAACGGTATGAGTTGCCTGGTTTGCTGTTGGGGAAGCGGAGGTCCCCTCATGAGCATTTTCGGATCTAGTAGATCTACTCTTTCTTCCAGGAGCCATGATTTCCGATAAACTTCTGGTCTTTAGAGAGATTCTTTCAACAAACTTTTGCGAAGCAATGGTGAGAATATTCCTGAGTTTAATTCTCAATGAAAGCACCAAAATGTTAACGCAGAAAATTGAACGCTAACACCCCGGTGTGTGAGTTAGTAATGTGAAAGCACCACCCGTTGGTACGGGAACAAAATATAAGCAGGAAATAGCAGAAAAGTAAAGAGACAACAGTTTTATAGTGGTTCGGCCTGAAATTAAGCCTACGTGTACTTTATCTTCTTTATTGCTGATTCAATTACAACTTTAATACAATATCTTTGATTACAATCCGATTTCAACACAGTTGAGATAAGTAGGTAGAACTTTGATGTAAGAGAGCTCTTTGAATCCATGTCGGATGTGTAGATTTCTTTTTTCAAGTTCGTTGAAGCGTCTTTTGTGTTTGAAGTGTCGGTTGAGTCGAGAAAACAGCAGAGTATAGGCGTTCCAGAAATGAGCCAAAAGTCCTCTTCAAGTTGGAGTAGGTGTAGTATTTATAGGGAGATTTCTGGACAGGTGTTAGGTCATGGACGACCTAAGATAGGTCGTAGGTTGCCAACGACCTAAGGAGCACGGGCTACGACTTAGTGGTTTTGCACTGAATCATTTGATGGAAGTTGACAAGTCATAGGTCGCGAACGGTTTAAAATAGGTCGTAGGTCATGAGCGACCTAAGGGGCAAGGTTTGTGGCTTAACAGGGTGCACTTGATCTGCCTGAATGAAGTGGTATGTTGTAGGTCATGAGCGACCTAAGGAGTAGTTGCTGAAGCCTTTTAGGTCGTTGAACTGTTCCATCTTTAGGTCGCTGGGCTGCTTTGTGATGTTAGGTCGCTTTAGCCTTTAGGTCGTTAGCCTCTTTCAGGTGTTAGGTCGCTAAGATTCTCTATGATGTTAGGTTGCTAGGTCGCTGGTACCTTTGGATCACTAGGTCGCTTGAGGATTTAGGTCGCTAGAGCTATAGGTCGCTAGGTCGCTGGTACCTTTGGATCACTAGGTCGCTTGAGGATTTAGGTCGCTAGGTCATTGGAGAAGTTAGGTCGCTAGGTCGCTGAGTGTTAGGTCGCAAAGTTTTAGGTCACTCCCAAAAAGAGGAGTTAACATTTATACATGCTGAAAGTTTGTCAGGGAAGAAACAACTATGTCTATAATAGAATATAGCTATATATGTATATGAACTTTCCTAAAAACATATATATATATACACACACACACCGGTAACAGTAATAGCTTACATCATAAACAAAATCTATATATGAAATATATATAGCTAGAGATCAAATTTTTTTGGTACCGGCCTTAATAAATATACTCACAGCATGATGCCAATTATTCATACAATCCTTATGTTTAGACTTTCATATATATATATATATATATATATATATATATATTCAACCAGACATACATATTAAACAACATATTACTAATCTAGTGTATAAATTATATAAGCTATATATATATATAGCTCAAGTTTTAATATAAAATATATACCTTAAATGGAAAAAGATGCAAGTTAGCTTGGCCAGGCAAGGGTAAACAGAGGAGAAGACTACTGCTATGGCACCCGAGTTCGGCTGGAGAGGAGGAAGGGATGAGTTCGGCCGAGACTATCGGCTGCTCTGGTAGGGAAGCTTGGTGATTCAAAGCGAGGAGGATGCCGCCTGGATCTGGGTAGAGACGATAGGAAAGAGTTTGGGCGACTGGTTTTGCCAAGTAACGAATGCGACTTGAGGAAACACAGCAGGTTACAGGGAAACATGGGTTTGGTAAGGTAGTTTTTTTTGCGGCCGAAGTGAATGCGGCGGTGGATCAACTTGATGTGGAGGAACGTAACGTGGAGAGCTGGGATGGTGATGATTTGCTGCGCTGAGTATTTGCGTGCTCGAGAGGAAATGAGTGGAAATAGAGGGTGGTCTCGGTGATATCAAGAAGGAGGGAAAGAGTCCTCATAGATATAATTTAAATTTGAACAGTTAGAAATATCTAACATTAAATAAAAGAGTTTGAAATAAATTTCAGAGAATAATAAATGATAATTGCTGTTTGATTTACACAGTTGAAAAATGAAAGGACATAACCAAAAGCAAGACCAGATCAGAAATGAAAAGGCACAAGGAACAGAATGACACAAATACGGTACCGATACGACAAATCGTTACACCGATTTTGACGCATATCGGATGTTAAAACACAGAATTGAATATAACACAGAGATCAGTACGATGAGACGATCAAAACAGTATACAGATATCAGTGGTACGATCATCCAGTCAAAAATCGATATCTGTACGAAAATGCTGCAATTTCGCCGAAAATAAGATCGACGGAGCTAAAGAAGTCCGAATTTGGAAAAACGAAAAATGACGTCTTAGTCAGAAGATGAATTAGAATTTTTCTATGTAAAAATATTCAGGTTTGGAAAACATTTTATTATCATCAATTTTAACCGATATAAATTGGAATAAAGTTACACTAGAAAATAAACTTCCAAATTATCTGATGAAAATTTACCAGTTGCTATGATTAATTAGACGCATTCCAAATATCAAATTTTTATTTCAAAATTTTATCGTTTAAAATTTCACAAAATTTCAACTAATTACGTTATTAAAACAGTTAAAATTTACGGGTCGTTACACTCTCTCCCACTCAAAACTTTTCGTCCCCGAAAAGGAAGGAGGTAGGAGAATAGAAACAACCAGAAAGAAAATAGATTGGAATACAAGAAAAACAATTAATTTAACCATATAAATTTCAATTTAAATTAATTAATATTTAACAATTTGGTTAAATCCCTTTGAGTTCACTTAAGTTAAATCAATCTATCTATTTCTAAATTCATTATCTTATTATCTAGTCATCCTCAATTAACAATTTCTAAATCATCAATTTGTATAATCATTTATTGTACTCATATTATATTCAACAAATTTAATTCTTTTATTCCAAATTATTATTAAGTTTATCCCACTTAATATATCTTATTACATAAATTTAAACCATATAAATTAATTTAAACCATATAAATTTCAATTTAAATTAATTTATATCCAATAATTGGTTTAAATTTAAGGTATTTCCATAAGTTGATCTAATTTCAATTTGTTAATTCTTTCAGAACAAAATTTATTATATTCATCTCATTCAATCAACTTATTATTCTATCATCTTTATTAGCATTTTTTATAATTAAAATCTAAGTGTATAATATTTATTATAAACTCAAAATTTATTTATAAAATCATTTTATATTATATATTATCCAATTACATTTTAACTTCTGAATAATTTAGGTAAGTTATATTGAAATGCAATTTAGTACTATACAAATAAAATTTTCAAATTCAATTTTTCAAGTTTAAATATTTATCCAAAATTTAGCTTTATTTATAATTGAAAACATCCTTTAACATAATTTTAAGAATTAAATTTCCATTTAATTTCAAACCCTTTAGAGATAATTATGTATATACTATATATTAAATCAAATTAAATTTAAAATAATATACCCATATATATATATATAAATCAAGTCATACTTAAGAAATTCAAATTAAAATATTTTTCCAAACAAAACCGTAGCAAAGCTACAGAATGGTTTCTCCACTTCGAAACTCGAAAATGAATGTCGATGATGCGGCCGCCATCACCGAAATTATTTTCCAGCGATAAAGAGAAGAGCACTAATTTCAGCATTTTAAAATTTCTTTGAAAATAATTTATATTCAAAAATACTTTAAATTATACACATTTAAAACTTTAAAACCAAAGTTTGAAATCATCAGAAATTAAATTCTCAAATTTCTTATTTAAATTCATTTCAATTCCAAATCAATTTATAAACCATGTT
Organism: Allium fistulosum; assembly: GCA_030737815.1. Taxonomy (NCBI): domain Eukaryota; kingdom Viridiplantae; phylum Streptophyta; class Magnoliopsida; order Asparagales; family Amaryllidaceae; genus Allium; species Allium fistulosum. The sequence continues at coordinate 410,209,081 of CM060907.1, read as the reverse complement.
TATAAATTCATTAAGAACAATAAATGATAATCAAATATTATTATTTCAAATAACCAATTTAATTAACTATTTAATTCCAGAAAATCCTATACTTATATATATATAATATAATCATACGAATCTATTCAATTTACCAAATTTGAAAATAATATTGTGTCAGTTTGCTCTATTCAAGTGTTTTGGAAATCCTATCGATAGCGTTGATCAGACGAATCGATCGAAAACCCAAATCAACATCAACAACTCAAACAACACAATATATAAAACATTTTAATATTAATTACAAATACACTCCCTCACTCGATAATTCAAGAATGGATTTCAAAGCAAAGATGAGATTTAAAGTAGAGAAACTCTAACTAAAACAATTCAACTAAAAGGTAGACTCGATAGGGAGATAGAATAATTGAGTTTTCAAACAGAAGATGGACAAACTTATATAAATCGCGGGTAACCTTAACCGGGTCAACCGTGATTCCAAGAATAAATTCGATGTAGAATTCTGCGACAAATCGACATTCGATCGCCAGAGATAGAATTCGGGTATAGCAAAAGATAACAACATTGTAAACCGAGGATACATAAATCTTTGGTGAATCAATGCTAGTTGTACAAGAGTTTCACTCTTTTACAAATTATTTATATATTGGCGAGACCGCTGATTTATTATAGAGATCATTCGAAGTGGAGTTATGGGATACTCTAGAATTAAAAAGACACGAATAGTGGGAGACACGAATGGACTTTGTAACCGAAGGGAACGTTCCAAAATTCAAAGGAACTGAGTCAAAGAAGAAGGAATTCAAGATCGAACGAAAGTGATTCTGTAATTGAATTTTACTTTATATGATGAGTTTTGCCTAAAACCAGAGCTCTGATACCAACTGTAACGACCTGATATTTTCAACCATTCGCATCCATACATGTCGGATTTGAATTGCGAAAAATATCAGATTGTTAATTTAAATTGGCAAAACTCAGCATATATAGTAAATAAATGTGACGCCCCACCTCTATGCTCACAATAACAAGGAGTATTAAAGGAAATACTGTTTGTTATCACGAAGAATAAGGCTGGATAGGAGCGGCCATCCGTAGTTAGGCCTTACACTAGTATTGGTTATTTCGATAGGAGTGGTATATATTTTTAATTTTCATCTTTTATTTATTTACTCCCATCGACATACCCAATTCCAGTATAAAACGAACTACGATGGTTCATAATAGTTTAGGATAATAGATATAATAATAACACAGATAATATAAATGCGGAACACAGATAAAACAAAAATTCTCATATATATAATAACTGAAGTCAGTTATAATACATTTGACACAATACGTATGATACAACTACAACTGTCGACTCTGGAAGTTATATACACAAGTACATTATCGTAATTAATATACATGAATACATAACATCCTATACTAAGGCAATGACTACTCCAAAAGATAAGAAAAGTCTTCATAGCTCAAACAGCAACCCAAAGCAAGATGTCTACAACCTGAAATAACTCGGGTCTGACCCGAGTATTAAATTCAAAAGAAAATAATACACGGGTCAGTATAATTCAAACTCAATTATTAATGCATAGAAGCAATAATAATTAAATAATGAATAGACGACAGTCACAATAAATCTCGTCTATCCAATTCTTAAACAAGGAAATCGGATAACGGTAAATATAACACGTAATAGTGTTAAACAACAAATCAGCAAATTTAAATCATCAACAAAGATAAATAAAAAGATTATCAATGAAGATAATAAGAAAACAACAGAATTGTCTAAACGACAATTTAACACAAACTCCAATTATTAAATAATAATTAGAAACTCGGAATCTAATTATCGAATAGATACTTAGACACAACAAAAAGATCAAACGAACTGAATCAATTAAAATTCCCAAATATTAAATTGAACACAAAACAATTCAAACAATTGAAATATCAATTAAAACGACAATACTGTGTGGCTGCAGTTCATGCTCGCGTGCACTGCCTCGCCACTACAGTGATGAAATACACAAAATCTCAATGAATCAAAAACAGATGGCATCAAACCAAATCCAAATTTCTGTGTGGCTACAGTACACGCACGCGTGCACTGCCTCGCCACTACCGTGCGTCGAAACTGCAAAGGTCAAACCCAAAACCAATTGGAGATTCAAATATCAATGCCACAGTTTCGAAATTCAAAGACAAGCATAACTCTAACTAGAAGTACACTTGAAGTATACAAACTGCCAAACCTAAAGAAGCAAATAGAGATATGACAAAAACCAAACAGCGCCTCAAGGCACAGTGCAGTAGTGTAAATAGCACCCTGAACAGGAAGGCAACAAAGCCAACAGTGCAGAGTCATCATGAAACCAAAATATAAGAACTGCAATATACTCAAACGATCATGGCTCAAACATCATTGTTGAAAATGAGAAGAATCGAGTGCAGACAGCACATACCAAATGAAACAGCAATGGAGCATATATATGTGTGCATAAGAATGATGCTCGACAAATTACAAACTGCTCATAAAATAACAGTTCAAATAACAATGCAAGTTACAGAAGGTACAACATAATAAGGTACCACTGAAACTGTCATTCAAGTGCAAAGATGAATGCATATATGAATGCAAAGATGCCAAAAACTTCATGAAGTCGAAAATGAACAAAATGCCAAAACCAACACAGTGCCAAGTTGAACAAATTAATGCCAAAATAACCATAATCAAATCAAGTGATCGATGTTAACAGGAATCGAAATCCTGGTGGCCACACATGAAATTAACAGTTGCAAAATTTCACTGCAATGACATGGTGAGAATGGAAAACTACAAACCATTGAACAGCAGAATAAAGCTCCAATCAAGTGAAAATGCAAACTCAATGATGCAACATTTTTAATATGTACCAATATGCTATGCAGTGAAGCCAAAGCAAAAGAGGGATCGATATGGCAACACAACTATGCAGTGAAGCACTCGAGCTCCAAAAGACCAAATCGAATATGAAAAAGGGCAGTGGGCAGGAAAGTGCAAGATACACTTCAAATGAAACTATACTTGAAGCTAGAAAAATGCAAGTGCAGATCACACAAACAAATGCCACAGTGAAAAAGAACAGTTAAACAAAATCTCAAGTCAATGCCGTGTAAACCAATGCTATAGGTTATAAATAACTAGAGACAGTAAATACAAATAGCCAAATCGAACAATCTCAAGCATCAGCAAAAATAAAGTCAAAGCCGAAGTTTAGCATTAATACAGCGCCGAGGTGGTAAAGGCTAAAATCGAACAGAGACAGCGGTAGTAGTTTCCAAAGTCAACAAAGAATTTAAAGCAACTGTTTAATGGCCGAAGACCTAGAACAACATTTGAATGAGGAAGAAAATACTACCAGAGGCAGTGAATAGAATAGTCAAAGTCGACAAAATCAACATCACCAAAATCAAGTCAAATCTCATCAATCACCAAGTTATACGAGATCGACAAACTCAACAAAATCATCAACAATGAAACACACTTGAATTAGATGTGAGTAATAAGAATTACTCACCTTACTCAACGAAATGGAGCAACCGAGCATCAGAGAAGCAAAGAGTAACACGCAAACCAGAGAATCGATCAAATCTAATAGGCGTTTTGAGAAAGCCCTAATTTTTGATAATGAGGAACGAACGAAAGATGAGCCGCCATTAACATTTCTTTTCGAATGTTTATTTTGATTAAGGGTTTGGACGAACGAATGAAAAGGGGGAACGGTTACATACTTGAGATAATTATCACAACACCAATTAAAAATATGGCCCAATATTAATTTTTAAAGCTCGTAAAACCATTTAACCAATTTCGAACAATTTCAACCGATTCCAAAAACTCCAACAACAAACAGCCATTAGCTGTCAACATTACTCGTTTATTGAAGATAATAAATTTTTCACAAATTCCCGGGTTGTTACAGACTCCCCTCCTTATAAAAATTGCGTCCCCGCAATTTTCATAATTAAGGTTGTCTCTAACAATTAATTTTTTTTCTAACATAAACTGGTTAAGCTAGAAAAATAAAAGTCGGGAATACACACGCCAAAGAAATCTTTTAGTTCCATAAAAGAAATTCACAAATTCTCAACAAAATCTAATTATCAAGTAGATAATCAGAAAACAACAAAACTGGACAAACGCAATTATCAACAATATTTAATTATCAATCAGATAAATTAATACAGAAATCACAGAATAGCAATATCTAATTATCACACAATAATTAGAAAATAGCAAAATCTAATTATCAGCGAGGATAATTAGGAAACACAAATCACAAATCGCAAAACTGCAAATATCTAGTTATCCAACAAATAACTAGGAAACACAAACTTCGTAATCAGCAAACTCTAACTATCAACAGAGATAGATAGAAAACAGCAATTCAATAAAATCAGCAATCAACCAATATCTAATTATCACAAACGATAATCAAGTCTCAAATCAACAATATTCAATTATCAAAAACGATAATCAAATCTCAAATCAGCAAATATTCAATTATCAAAAACGATAATCAAATCTCAAATATCTAACTATCACAAGCGATAATCAGAAACAACAAATATTCAATTATCAAAAACGATAATCAAATCTCAAATCAACAAATATTTAATTATCAAAAACGATAATCAAATCTCAAATCAACAAATATTTAATTATCACAAACAGTAATTAAATCTCAAATCTCAAATATTTAATTACCACAAACGGTAATCAAATTTCAAATCAACAAATATTTAATTACCACAAACGGTAATCAAATTTCAAATCAACAAATATTTAAATACCACAAACGGTAGTCAAATTTCAAATCAACAAATATTTAATTATCACAAACGGTAATTAAATCTCAAATCAACAAATATTTAATTACCACAAACGGTAATCAAATTTCAAATCAAAAAATATTTAATTACCACAAACGGTAATCAGAAACAACAATTATTCGATTATCAAAAACGATACTCAAATCTCAAATATCTAATTATCACAAGCGATAATCAGAAACAATAAATATTCGATTATCAAAAACGATAATCAAATCTCAAATATCTAATTATCACAAGCGATAATCAGAAACAACAAATATTCGATTATCAAAAACGATAATCAAATCTCAAATATCTAATTATCACAAGCGATAATCAGAAACAACAAATATTCAATTATCAAAAACGATAATCAAATTTCAAATATCTAATTATCACAAGTGATAATCAGAAACAACAAATATTCGATTATCAAAAACGATAATCAAATCTCAAATATCTAATTATCACAAGCGATAATCAGAAACAACAAATATTCGATTATCAAAAACGATAATCAAATCTCAAATATCTAATTATCACAAGCGATAATCAGAAACAACAAATATTCCAATTACCTACAGATAATTGGAAACAACAAATATCTAGAAATCAATTAAGATACTCTAGAAAATCAACATGAAAGGTTGGATCGATCCCATCAGATGGCGAGTTTTTATTTCGCCGCACGTGCATCAACAAATGGCCGAAGCCTACCAAGTACTCAACATAATTTTGGCGCCCAACAAATGACCCGAAGGTCCGCAGAGTGACCCGAAGGTCTAGTACTAGTATTTGACCCGAAGGTCCATCAGAGTGGCCCGAAAGCCCAACAAATGACCCAAAGGTCGAACAAATGACCCGAAAGTCCAACATAGTGGCTCGAAAGCACACAAATCATCAGAATCATCAAAACACCAAATATTTCAATTAACGAGTCCGGAATTAACCAAAATAGCAAACGCACATGTCCCATACCACGTGTTTTACTAAATCATTTGATTCTCTTCATCGTTTCCTTGAAAGTGCAAAATTATGTATTTTGTAAAAATACATTTTACATTCTCAAACGGACAAGTCCGGAATTAATCGAATCGGTAAAAGAAAGGGGTCATAATCCTCGATTTTGCTGAATCGTTTAAGTCGCTTCCTCATTCTTTTGAAAGCGCAAACTGTAAAACTTTTGAAAACAATTTTTATTTATTATATAAAATAACAATTTACATTATCAAACGGACAAGTCCAGAATTAAGCGAATCAGTAAAAGAAAGGGGTCAGAGTCCTCGATTTTGCTGAATCGTTTAAATCTCTTTCTCATTCTTTTGAAAACGTAAACTGAAAAATTTTGAAAACAATTTTTTTTATTTTTAAAACGATTTTCCAATCACGTGATTAAAACAGCAATATCAGTAGCAATTTCGAAAAGAAAATTGCACTTCTCAAAACACCGTGAAAACGGATCTTAAAATCAGCATTGCGGAATAACCGCTTGAAAATCCACTTTAAAAATTTGACGGTTACCGAAGTCAAAGCGACAATAATTTTTAAACGTCAAAATCTCATCAAAATAATTTACATCAAAATGTAATACTAGTGACTTTTCATTCATTAAAAATGTCAACAAAACACCGTGCTTCAAAAATTTAGCACCGATGTAAAAATCCCATTATAAAAATAATGGTAACAAAATACATTTAAACCAAACATTGGTTCAACGTAAAGTAAATGCAGTAACGTACAACTCAAATTCGCACGTACTACAAAATGAACAAAGAAATCATTCGAATGTATCTTCAATGAAGATAATTCAAAACAGCAAAAATCTAACCAATATATGATTAGCACCAAAGAAAATCAGCAAAAACCTCAACATAAATCACATAACTGCAGTCGCTTCAAATCCTCAAATCAGATTCAAAATTTTCAAAGAAACATAATAAATACAGCTATGTAAACAACAAGTGAAATTTTATTTCAATTTCATATTTTGATTTTTAAATCAAAAAGATTATCAGCTGTATTCAGCGAAGACAGTCTCACTGTTTCCGCTGTGCACTCTAATAAATAGAACACAAATTATTAATCAACAAAACACAATTCCACTTTTATTTTTAAATAAAGATATTTAAAAATTTCATCAAAATTTCAAAACTTTAGTTTTGACTCAAGGCACAATAAAACATCGACAAATAGTTGTAACACATGTTCCATCTAAGTTATGTTTTATATTATGTCCATAAACCCCAAGCTCTGATACCAACTATGATGCCCCACCTCTATGCTCACAATAACAAAGAGTATTAAAGGAAATACTGTCTGTTATCACGAAGAATAATGCTGGATAGGAGCGGCCATCCGTAGTTCGGCCTTACACTAGTATTGGTTATTTCGATAGGAGTGGTATATATTTTTATTTTTCATCTTTTATTTATTTACTCCCATCGACATACCCAATTCCAGTATAAAACGAACTACGATGGTTCATAATAGTTTAGGACAATAGATATAATAATAACACAGATAATATAAATGCGGAACACAGATAAAACAAAAAGTCTCATATATATAATAACTGATGTCAGTTACAATACATTTGACACAATACATATGATACAACTACAACTGTCGACTCTGGAAGTTATATACACAAGTACATTATCGTAATTAATATACATGAATACATAACATCCTATACTAAGGCAACGACTACTCCAAAAGATAAGAAAAGTCTTCATAGCTCAAACAGCAACCCAAAGCAAGATGTCTACAACCTGAAATAACTCGGGTCTGACCCGAGTATTAAATTCAAAAGAAAATAATACACGGGTCAGTCTAATTCAAACTCAGTTATTAATGCACAGAAGAATAATAATTAAATAATGAATAGACGACAGTCATAATAAATCTCGTCTATCCAATCCTTAAACAAGGAAATCAGATAACGGTAAATATAACACGTAATAGTGTTAAACAACAAATCAGCAAATTCAAATCATCAACAAAGATAAATAAAAAGATTATCAATGAAGATAATAAGAAAACAACAGAATTGTCTAAACGACAATTTAACACAAACTCCAATTATCAAATAATAATTAGATACTCTGAATCTAAGTATCGAATAGATACTTAGACACAACAAAAAGATCAAACGAACTGAATCAATTAAAATTCCCAAATATTAAATTGAACACAAAACAATTCAAACAATTGAAATATCAATTAAAACGACAATACTGTATGGCTGCAGTTCACGCTCGCGTGCACTGCCTCGCCACTACAGTGATGAAATACACAAAACCTCAATGAATCAAAAACAGACAGCATCAAACCAAATCCAAATTTCTGTGTGGCTGCAGTACACGCACGCGTGCACTGCCTCGCCACTACCGTGCGTCGAAACTGCAAAGGTCAAACCCAAAACCAATTGGAGGTTCAAATATCAATGCCACAGTTTCGAAATTCAAAGACAAGCATAACTCTAACTAGAAGTACACTTGAAGTATACAAACTGCCAAACCCAAAGAAGCAAATAGAGATATGACAAAAACCAAACAGCGCCTCAAGGCACAGTGCAGTAGTGTAAATAGCACCCTGAACAGGAAGGCAACAAAGCCAACAGTGCAGAGTCATCATGAAACCAAAATATAAGGAGGACTGCAATATACTCAAACGATCATGGCTCAAACATCATTGTTGAAAATGAGAAGAATCGAGTGCAGACAGCACATACCAAATGGAACAGCAATGGAGCATATATATGTGTGCATAAGAATAATGCTCGATAAATTATAAACTGCTCATAAAATAGCAGTTCGAATAACAATGCAAGTTCCAGAAGGCACAACATAATAAGGTACCACTGAAACTGTCATTCAAGTGCAAAGATGAATGCATATATGAATGCAAAGATGCCAAAAACTTCATGAAGTCGAAAATGAACAAAATGCCAAAACCAACACAGTGCCAAGTTGAACAAATTAATGCCAAAATCACCATAATCAAATCAAGTGACCGATGTTAACAGGAATCGAAATTCTGGTGGCCACACACGAAATTAACAGTTGCAAAATTTCACTGCAATGACATGGTGAGAATGGAAAACTACAAACCATTGAACAGCAGAATAAAGCTCCAATCAAGTGAAAATGCAAACTCAATGATGCAATATTTTTAATATGTACCAATATGCTATGCAGTGAAGCCAAAGCAAACAGAGGGATCGATATGGCAACACAGCTATGCAGTGAAGCACTCGAGCTCCAAAAGACCAAATCGAATATGAAAAAGGGCAGTGTGTAGGAAAGTGCAAGCTACACTTCAAATGAAACTATACTTGAAGCTAGACAAATGCAAGTGCAGATCACACAAACAAATGCCACAGTGAAAAAGAACAGTTAAACAAAATCTCAAGTCAATGCCGTATAAACCAATGCTATAGGTTATAAATAACTAAAGACAGTAAATACACCTAGCCAAATCGAACAATCTCAAGCATCAGCAAAAATCAAGTCAAAGCTGAAGTTTGGCATTAATACAGCGCCGAGGTGGTAAAGGCTAAAATCGAACAAAGACAGCGGTAGTAGTTTCCAAAGTCAACAAAGAATTTAAAGCAACTATTTAATGGCCGAAGACCTAGAACAGCATTTGAAATCGAACGAGGAAGAAAATACTACCAGAGGCAGTGAATAGAATAGTCAAAGTCGACAAAATCAACATCACCAAAATCAAGTCAAATATCATCAATCACCAAGTTATACGAGATCGACAAAATCAACAAAATCATCAACAATGAAACACACTTGAATTAGATGTGAGTAATAAGAATTACTCACCTTACTCAACGAAATGGAGCAGCCGAGCATCAGAGAAGCAAAGAGCAACACGCAAACCAGAGAATCGATCAAATCTAATAGACGATTTGAGAAAGCCCTAATTTTTGATAAAGAGGAACGAACGAAAGATGAGCCGCCATTTACATTTCTTTTCGAACGTTTATTTTGATTAAGGGTTTGGACGAACGAATGAAAAGGGGGAACGGTTACATACTTGAGATAATTATCACAGCACCAATTAAAAATGTGGCCCAATATTAATTTTTAAAGCTCGTAAAAACCTTTTAACCAATTTCAAACAATTTCAACCTATTCCAAAAACTCCAACAACAAACAGCCATTAGCTGTCAACATTACTCGTTTATTGATGATAATAAATTTTTCAAAAATTCCCGGGTTGTTACAATAAATAATCACAGAATCACAAACACAGAGTAATATAACAATAATACAGCGGAAACAAAAGAATAGTAGTTCATGAAGCTACTATATATATATATAACATAGTCAAACAAGATACAACAGAAGTCTCGAATACAATAGTCAAATACAAGAACAGAATACATCACTGGAATCAACTGAATATCTGAAAGCTGGATAGATAGTTGGATCTCCAAGCGAAGCTCCAACTCCAAAGGTGAGCCTTGAATACTGGTACATTCAGTTTGACCCGAGCGTAAAGAAAACACAAAACACTCGAGTCAGGATTAACATTCTTGTATCGATAAATCCAACTCGAGTGAAATAACGACTGAAATACAAGTAACTCAAAGGAGGTTTGGGATAACCATCCTCTAAGGATCCGTTAAACTATCTACTATGTAGTAGTGTACGCTAAGTAGATAATGCCTATCAGTAATATATAGTATCAAAATAGCATTAAGGCGTTACCATTATACCCCATAACACATTTTATATAAGCGTCATAGTCTATACAGCACTGTAAACTCCACCGTAAACTGGTGGGCTATCAGGGAGTACTCCATAGGTATTACACAAAACAAATCGTAGTGGTCACGCATAGGGATACAAGTATGACAAGGCACATGAGGCAATACCCAAGGTAGTGAAACCACGGTTTGCCTGATCCGGACTGGTGAGAACGCATCGTCGCAGCGATCGCAACACCGCGAAACAACACTCCCAAATCAAGGGTGCGCACCAATCAAAAACAAGTAATGATTAGTTTACGAAGAAGTGTGTCCGCTAGAGGTAGCGAACCTGTAACGTCACGGGTTTTTCGCGTTCGAAAATCGACATCCATACTTTACATCGTACTCGAATGCCATAGATTCGACCGTTCAAATTCGAGTCGCCGGTGCTTATAACACAGTTAAGTAAATAACACAGCGGAAGAAAAGGAATAATACATTGATATACAGCATTGATACAATATCCGATACAACAGAGTGATACAATGAATATCAATATACATCAGAGGTATGATACAAGAAATAACAGCGGAAAGAAAATAGATAACACCAGCAGCGGATAATCTCCATCTTCAAAACACCAATCCAGAAATAGCTTGAACTCCCAATAACGATGCACCAAGATAAGCAAGTGCAGTCCATATTCAAAGACTGAACTAGCTCCAAAAAATCTACTAACCTTGACAATTTGAAAAACCCAACTCTAGACTGCCCGTGTAGAAAATTTTTTGAGCACCCAGAGTTTAGGAAAGAAACAATAAACTCCGGATCAGTCATGGGACTGGTGTGAGCAACAAAAACAGTTTATCTTTAAAAACGAACAACAAGAGAATTTTTAAAGTCAATTCACAATGCTTTTGGAAAATGAAACTACCATAAGGCCTCCCGCACACACACACAATGCAAACGCAGAATCGGAGGAGATTTCTCCTTATGATAGTCAAAGATGCTTACTACGTAAAACAAATCATCTTTGATATTATTATTAGTGCATAGTGATGAAAACATTTCGAAAGTAGAATATAAATCTTAGCCAGCATAGACATTTCGCACTTATGCCTACTATAGCTACCATGTTCAATAGCTGGTTACCGCCACATTCCATGGCAGGTAATACAACTAAAACCGTACAGGGCTCGTATTGTTTTGTTTGGATTTCCGACAAATGGTAAGGCAAAGGAACTTCCCAAGTAAAATAGAACGCCTCTGGAGCGACGTTCCCGGATCCTAACCGGATCTCTGCTACACAAGGCCGGGTTACCCCTAGCTGGGTAACTACTGACACGAGTATGCCACCTCCCGGTCGTTAGCGACCTTTATCCGAGGTACCTCTAATCCAACAACCACAAAGCAATCACAAAGTAATAGATTCGCAGCAACCACAAAGTAAGTATCTGGGCTCCATACCATGATACCACTTATAATCCAGAAGAAAATGGACATACCCTCAGAGGGCGCTACCCTCAAATAACCTTGCTGCCACGATTCCTGTTTCGACCATACCGGGTCGTGAGGTTCGACGAAGTCTCGTCCACAAAGCTACGCTTTGGCACGAAGCCATGCTTTGGGTCAACAGATGATCAAAGTAATGATCACAAAGATAAATGATCAAACAAATGATCATATCACAAATGATCAAACAATGATCATCACACAGAAACACTCAGCATGCCACATTACCAAATTGGGAATATATCGTTGATAACCTTCAACTACATAACCTCTGAGCTCGTACGTCTCAGAGAAGGGTGTTAAGCTAAGAGAATAAATTCTCCGCCACCAACAGAAATGTATTTGAAAGAAATCTGCTTTAATCTTAAAGTGTAATGTCAGACATGTAACCATACAAGTCTATTCCGGGTTCGAACAGAACCGAAGGCACTTCCAAAGAAGTCCTTGCAAATCCGGGTATTCACAATCCCGATCGAATTTCCCATCACTTAGGGGACCTCTATACCAGGAGCTACCCAGTGCAGAGACAATCGATAGGTTATCCTATCGTTTTCGCAAATACACGGTCTTCAACACCGGTCTTCAAATGCTATCCATATACGACGTATCACTTATTCGGAATGGGTTATGTGACACAAAGGTTCTCTCCCAGCTGAACCGAATAGTGAGCGTAATATTCAAAAACAAATGGATAATGGGATTTCAATTAAGTCACAATTTATTACCCAAAACTTTCCTCCAAATGGTTTAAAACACATTACCATTTTAATCTTTTAAATAAAAGATTTAATTCACAAAGTTCACTCAGTTTTCACAAAGATTCATTCACAGATTTTCCAAAACAATTTCCATTACGAATTTAATTAATTCGTTAAATCTTTAAATCAAAGATTTAACTCATAGCTTTCAAAACAATTTCATTTCGAATGGGTCAAACAAAACATCATTTTAAATCTGTTAAAAATAAACAGATTTAATTCATAGCTTTCAAAAAGAATTCATTCATAACTTGGAAAACCATTTTTCAATTCAATCTTGAAATTCCTTTAATTAAACTGGAATTTCATTTCTTATCTGAAAGCTTTTATTCTTTTAAAACAAACAGTTTTCATTTTGGAAATCTGATTCATTTATACGAGTTAAGGTTCTTGGGTTAAATCCAAATTCTCAAAATTATACTTTTAAAATGGTTTAATTTCATATAAACACATTTATAACATTTTTAGCCATAATTTCCAATCATAAATCTCAACATGGAATTCAATTCCTTATTTTGAATTCAAATTCAAATTAAATTATATAAATTGGAAATTTTACCAAGTTATTCAAAATAACTTTCATCTTAAAAACCCCATATCAAAAGCTTTAACATTTATCCCAAATCCATTTCCAAAATCAATTGAAATAAAAAATTCAATTTCAAAACAACATTAAATTTAAATCATCTGTGACTTAACCGATTTCCACGTGAAATCCATATTTGTGTGTGTAAAAGTGTGGTCCAGGGGTTTCACACACAATAGTGCAACACAATGAATCATCACAGATCAAAACACAGAAATATAGTTGATAAGCGGTATAATGATAACGCTTATCTTTTCATTCACAGATCACAGATATATAAATATGGCAGATAATAATTTACATTCATCCCAGATAAATGAACTACAGTACAGATCACACACAAATCAGAATATATCATATAGCAACATATATCAGGGATATTAAACAATTTACCCATTTAATAAAATCCAAACATCTGTAGGTAGGATCAAGTCAATTATCTGATTGATTTAAATCAGATCAATTTCTATGAATAAATTACTAATCCTGGTTAATTAATCATTAATTTCAAATCATCAAACTTTAATTTTTAAATAATTTTAATTATTTAACTCACCATGTAATTAATTATCTTTAAATTAATTACTTAAATTAATTATTCCTTAATTACTTGGTTAATCAAACTTAAATCATTAATTAATATCGAATTAATTATTCCTTAATTAATTTATCATTAATTATTTCTTAACAAATCACATTAATTTAATTAACCTTTAATAATAAATTTATAATTAATTAACCCTTAGTTAATTACCTTTTATTTAATTACATAAATTAATTTATAATTAATTATGTCTTAATCACATTAATTTCCACTAGTTACTTTATTAAGTGATTATTCTTAATTAATTACAATAAGTGCTTATCCTTAATCAATTATTTTAATAAACCACAATTTAATTACATTGAGTAATTATACTTTAATCCCTTGGTTAATTATGCTTAATTAATCATTCATGAAGTAATTAAGCTTTATGTAATCACTTTATTTTATTTTGAAAACACTTTGGGATGAAATTTCCAAATCAAAACAAATTTGAACTTCAAACATTTAAATTAACATGTTAATCTAAAAAAAACTTTACTGGGAATTTTGTTAACACTTTGTTTAAAACTTGTTTTAAATAAATTTTACTTTAAAAACTAAATACCATTTTAAAACTTAGTTAACTTTGATTTACAAAAACTGATAAATTTCCATTTGGCTTTGAACTTGTTTAACATTTTTATTATGCTATTAAAACTTGATCTAAACTTTTTTTTCCAAGCTTCATACAAAAATCTGGAAAACAAATTACCACTGCACAAATAGGAAACTCGAACGAATATAGAATCAAACCCGAGTTTCTCCCGAGCAAACACCACTATTTCACGAGCATGACTTCGAACCAGCTCCATCTTCTTCCTCGAGCACACTAATCATAACAACGCACATGCCACGGTGATACGTGCACGTGTACACCACATCGGAGCCACACCGATCAACCACGATGGCGCCACCAAGTTCCTCATGACCCTCCCCCTTACTTCGATCACCCAGATGTTGCCTCGACCAAGCCGATCGAAATCCCACAAACTCGAACACCAGAGTACGGAACCTCGACCGGAAAAAAACTTCCTCTGCCATCTCCACGTTCCACCAGAGGCCCAGCAACTTCGGCCACATGTTCCCTAACCATCGATGCTTCTCTCCCCTAATTCACGTACCACTCGATCATCTAGGCACATCGCGGTGGCTTCATAAGTTTAAGCGACCCAAAAACAAGTTCGTACCCTAATTCAAGCTCGTTAATCCTCCACGACAATCTATAAAATTATCAACCATTTTTCTGATCACCACTAAACCCCCAGCCTCCCTCATGCCAAGTCACGAGGCTTAATTCGACGTTGGTCACCAGAAAACGAGCGATATGCGTAAACTGTTTAGCTACCCATACCTCTTCCAATCCCAAACAAAAATTAATAATTTAACTTTTAAAATTCATGATTTTAAATAGTGATTCAGAGTATATAAGTAGATCATAAAATTTCGATGCTTGGATTTCAACATGTTATAAATTTCTACTGTTCTTCTTGCTTTTCAGATTTCATATGAACAATATATATCAATAACTATTTTTTTAATTTTAAAACTCTTCCTATTTTAAACAATATTTGTTTGATCAGCAAAGTCTAGAAGGAATTTGAAGATGAGATCTTTGTTTTTTTTAAAAGGTTTGGAAACCTATTTAACAAGAACAGAAAACATATTCTTCTAGATGTGCACACATACATTTGTATAATATACATAGACATGCGAGAATACATAATCATTTAAGCCAATTTCAGGTCATGCCTCAAGGATTATTCAGATGCATCAAGTTTAATAATTTAAGTAGGAGAGTTTGCTCACCTGTGAAGATGAAGAACAGAGACTTTATTGATTTTGAAACTGCAGATTGAATCTTCCTCTTTTCCCTTTTTCTTTCTTCAGTAAATCGTTTTCAAATTTAAATATAAAGTGATGTTTCCCTTTTATTCTCTGCTCTTTGCTTAGATTTGTTGAACGAAAACAAAACAGAGAGAGATGTTCATGTATATAAAGGATGGTGTGTAAACTGAGGCTTACTAAAACAAGTACAAGATGAATAAACCCAAGCTGGAGAGTAACAGCATTAAATGCAAGCATTAAATGAAGCATGTTGCTTTGTAAATCTACAGCATGCCGTGTTTCATGCTTTATATTTTTTATAAGTACTAAATCTTGTTTCATTGATTTGTTTTATTTTTATATTGAGGCTTGCATACTTTATTTTCCTGGTCCTTCATTTGTTTACATTGCTAATTGAAAGAGTTTGGTTTTCTTATGTCTTCATATTAGTTTACAGCAACTTGTTTTATTTTGTTAACTTGTTTCTTATTTTACTTTGTTAAAAGAAAAGTTGTTTTAGTTATAGTATATATTCCATTTGTTATTATTTTATAGTTTGATTACCAAATATTAATTTATAACTTATATTTTATTTTATACTTTTTATTACTTTTTAAAGAAAATTCATTTTGAACTTCCAAATCAAACTTTTGTTTATAATTCTATTCAATTGAAAATATTTACTTTGAGTTTCAAATTCAATTTATAAAATAAATAAATATACATTTCTTATTAAATTTGAAAATTTAAAACAAATCCATAATTTAGTCCAAAAATTCAATTAAATTATAAATTTGAATTCGTCATTAAACTGGGATCGTTACAAACTTCCCCCCTTAAAAGAATTTCGTCCTCGAAATTCGCAGGCACGAAAACAACATAGAGATAGACAGATTCGATCTCCTATAATTCCTCAAACTTAAGATATGACTTCCAAACTCAAGTCGGAATATCTTAGAATACATACCAATTTGTCCCTCTTTGGACTTTGGTATTCAAAAGAAATTACAATAGAATTTCAAATTTGGTTTTAAACGATATTGTTTTATTGATTTAATTCAATTTTATCCTCATATTCTATTAATCAATTTACCTCAAATTAAAATTTCCAATTTCAAATTCATTAAGGTTTAAATCAAAAAGCTAATAAGAAACCAATGAAGATACAAAGTAAGGATTTTCTACAACGATTCGTAGAACCATCATCACACCGAAACTTCTTCTTGTAGCTGATACGAAGCAATCAAAAAAAATTTGGAATCGAATCAAAGAAAATTGATAGAGAATTATTTCCACTGTTGCAGGGTATTGACCATTTATAGTCGTATTACCTTGTCCCCTATCTTGTCCTCTACTTGCACTCATACTTACTATCAGTGGATAGCAAGAGAATTTAGTGAGACATTCAGGCGGATATCTTAGGGATACACTCATTCTAGGGATACTTCACCCTATCTCTAACGAGCTACTTAATGTGTTATACTCCTGAGCTAAAATTTTAACTTAGCTCTGATACCAAATGTAACGTCACGGGTTTTTCGTGTTCGAAAATCGACATCCATACTTTACATCGTACTCGAATGCCATAGATTCGACCGTTCAAATCCGAGTCACCAGAGCTTAAAACACAGTTAAGTAAATAACACAGCGGAAGAAAAGGAATAATACATTGATATACAACATTGATACAATATCCGATACAACAGAGTGATACAATGAATATCAATATACATCAGAGGTATGATACAAGAAATAGCAGCGGAAAGAAAATAGATAACACCAGCAGCGGATAATCTCCATCTTCAAAACACCAATCCAGAAATAGCTTGAACTCCCAATAACGATGCACCAAGACAAGCAAGTTCAGTCCATATCCAAAGACTGAACTAGATCAAGAAAATCTACTAACCTTGACTATCTGAAAAACCCAACTCTAGACTGCCCGTGTAGAAAAGTTTTGAGCACCCAGAGTTTAGGAAAGAAACAATAAACTCCGGATTAGTCATGGGACTGGTGTGAGCAACAAAAACAGTTTATCTTTAAAAATGAACAACAAGAGAATTTTTAAAGTCAATTTGCAATGCTTTTGGAAAATGAAACTACCATAAGGCCTCCCGCACACACACACAAGGCAAACGCAGAATCAAAGGAGATTTCTCCTTATGATAGTCAAATATGCTTACTACCTAAAACAAATCATCTTTGATATTATTATTAGTGCATAGTGATGAAAACATTTCGAAAGTAGAATATAAATCTTAGCCAGCATAGACATTTCGCACTTATGCCTACTATAGCTACCATGTTCAATAGCTGGTTACCGCCACATTCCATGGTAGGTAATACAACTAAAACCGTACAGGGCTCGTATTGTTTTGTTTGGATTTCCGACAAATGGTAAGGCAAAGGAACTTCCCAAGTAAAATAGAACGCCTCTGGAGCGACGTTCCCGGATCCTAACCGGATCTCTGCTACACAAGGCCGGGTTACCCCTAGCTGGGTAACTACTGACACGAGTATGCCACCTCCCGGTCGTTAGCGACCTTTATCCGAGGTACCTCTAATCCAACAACCACAAAGCAATCACAAAGTAATAGATTCGCAGCAACCACAAAGTTAGTATCTGGGCTCCATACCATGATACCACTTATAATCCAGAAGAAAATGGACATACCCTCAGAGGGCGCTACCCTCAAATAACCTTGCTGCCACGATTCCTGTTTCGACCATACCGGGTCGTGAGGTTCGACGAAGTCTCGTCCACAAAGCTATGCTTTGGCACAAAGCTATGCTTTGGGTCAACAAATAATCAAAGTAATGATCACAAAGATAAATGATCAAACAAATGATCATATCACAAATGATCAAACAATGATCATCACACAACAACACTCAGCATGCCACATTACCAAATTGGGAATATATCGCTGATAACCTTCAACTACATAACCTCTGAGCTCGTACATCTCAGAGAAGGGTGTTAAGCTAAGAGAATAAATTCTCCGCCACCAACAGAAATGTGTTTGAAAGAAATCTTCTTTATATCGCAAAGTGTATGTCAGACATGTAACCATACAAGTCTGTTCCAGGTTCGAACAGAACCGAAGGCACTTCCAAAGAAGCCCTTGCAAATCCGGGTATTCACAATCCCGATCGGATTTCCCATCACTTAGGGGATCTCTATACCAGGAGCTACCCAGTGCAGAGACAATCGATAGGTTATCCTATCGTTTTCGCAAATACCCGATCTTCAACACCGGTCTTCAAATGCTATCCATATACGACGTATCACTTATTCGGAATGGGTTATGTGACACAAAGGTCCTCTCCCGACTGAACCGAATAGTGAGCGTAATATTCAAAAACAAATGGATAATGGGATTTCAATTAAGTCATAATTTTTTACCCAAAACTTTCCTCCAAATGGTTTAAAACACATTACCATTTTAATCTTTTAAATAAAAGATTTAATTCACAAAGTTCACTCAGTTTTCACAAAGATTCATTCACAGATTTTCCAAAACAATTTCCATTACGAATTTAATTAATTCATTAAATCTTTAAATCAAAGATTTAACTCATAGCTTTCAAAACAATTTCATTTCGAATGGGTTAAACAAAACATCATTTTAAATCTGTTAAAAATAAATAGATTTAATTCATAGCTTTCAAAAAGAATTCATTCATAACTTGGAAAACCATTTTTCAATTCAATCTTGAAATTCCTTTAATTAAACTGGAATTTCATTTCTTATCCGAAAGCTTTTATTCTTTTAAAGCAAACAATTTTCATTTTGGAAATCTGATTCATTTATACGAGTTAAGGTTCTTGGGTTAAATCCAAATTCTCAAAATTATACTTTTAAAATGGTTTAATTTCATATAAACACATTTATAACATTTTTAGCCGTAATTTCCAATCATAAATCTCAACATAGAATTCAATTCCATATTTTGAATTCAAATTCAAATTAAATTATTTAAATTGGAAATTTTACCAAGTTATTCAAAATAACTTTCATCTTAAAAACCCCATTTCAAAAGCTTTAACATTTATCCCAAATCCATTTCCAAAATCAATTGAAATAAAAATTTCAATTTCAAAACAACATTAAATTTAAATCATCTGTGACTTAACCAATTTCCACGTGAAATCTATATTTGTGTGTGTAAAAGTGTGGTCCATGGGTTTCACACACAATAGCGCAACACAATGAATCATCACAGATCAAAACACAGAAATATAGTTGATAAGCGGTATAATGATAACGCTTATCTTTTCATTCACAGATCACAGATATATAAATATGGTAGATAATAATTTACATTCATCCCAGATAAATGAACTACAGTACAGATCACACACAAATCAGAATATATCATATAGCAACATATATCAAGGATATTAAACAATTTACCCATTTAATAAAATCCAAACATCTATAGGTAGGATCAAGTTAATTATCTGATTGATTTAAATCAGATCAATTTCTATGAATAAATTACTAATCCTGGTTAATTAATCATTAATTTCAAATCATCAAACTTTAATTTTTAAATAATTTTAATTATTTAACTCACCATGTAATTAATTATCTTTAAATTAATTACTTAAATTAATTATTCCTCAATTACTTGGTTAATCAAACTTAAATCATTAATTAATATCGAATCAATTATTCCTTAATTAATTTATCATTAATTATTTCTTAACAAATCACATTAATTTAACTAACCTTTAATAATAAATTTATAATTAATTAACCCTTAGTTAATTACCTTTTATTTAATTACATAAATTAATTTATCATTAATTATGTCTTAATCACATTAATTTCCACTAGTTACTTTATTAAGTGATTATTCTTAATTAATTAAAATAAGTGCTTATCCTTAATCAATTATTTTAATAAACCACAATTTAATTACATTGAGTAATTATACTTTAATCCCTTGGTTAATTATGCTTAATTAATCATTCATGAAGTAATTAAGCTTTATATAATCACTTTATTTTATTTTGAAAACACTTTGGGATGAAATTTCCAAATCAGAACAAATTTGAACTTCAAACATTTAAATTAACATGTTAATCTAAAAAATACTTTACTGGGAATTTTGTTAACACTTTGTTTAAAACTTGTTTTAAATAAATTTTACTTTAAAAACTAAATACCATTTTAAAACTTAGTTAACTCTGATTTACGAAAACTAATAAATTTCCATTTGGCTTTGAACTTGTTTAACATTTTTATTATGCTTTTAAAACTTGATTTAAACTTTTTTTTCCAAGCTTCATACAAAAATCTGGAAAACAAATTACCACTGCACAAATAGGAAACTCGAGCGAATATAGAATCAAACCCGAGTTTCTCCCGAGCAAACACCACTATTTCACGAGCATGACTTCGAACCAGCTCCATCTTCTTCCTCGAGCACATTGATCATAACAACGCACATGCCACGGTGATACGTGCACGTATACACCACATCGGAGCCACTCCGATCAACCATGATGGCGCCACCAAGTTCCTCACGACTCTCCCCCTTACTTCGATCACCCAGATGTTGCCTCGACCAAGCCGATCGAAATCCCACAAACTCGAACACCAGAGTACGGAACCTCGACCGGAAAAAAACTTCCTCTACCATCGCCACGGTCCACCGGAGGCCCAGCAACTTCGGCCACGTGTTCCCTGACCATCGATGCTTCTCTCCCCCAATTCACGTACCACTCAATCATCTAGGCACATCGCGACGGCTTCATAAGTTTAAGCGACCCAAAAACAAGTTCGAACCCTAATTCAAGCTCGTTAATCCTCCACGACAATCTATAAAATTATCAACCATTTTCCTGATCAACAACAAACCCCCAGCCTCCCTCATGCCAAGTCACTAGGCTTAATTCGCCGTTGGTCACCAGAAAATGAGCGATATGCGTAAATTGTTTAGCTACCCATACCTCTTCCAATCCCAAACAAAAATTAATGATTTAACTTTTAAAATTCATGATTTTAAATAGTGATTCAGAGTATATAAGTAGATCATAAAATTTCGATGCTTGAATTTCAACGTGTTATAAATTTCTACTGTTCTTCTTGCTTTTCAGATTTCATATGAACAATATATATCAATAACTATTTTTTTTAATTTTAAAACTCTTCCTATTTTAAACAATATTTGTTTGATCAGCAAAGTCTAGAAGGAATTTGAAGATGAGATCTTTGTTTTTTTTAAAAGCTTTGGAAACTTGTTTAACAAGAACAGAAAACATCTTCATCTAGATGTGCACACATACATTTGTATAATATACACAGACATGCGAGAATACATAATCATTTAAGCCCATTTCAGGTCATGCCTCAAGGATTATTCAGATGCATCAAGTTTAATAATTTAAGTAGGAGAGTTTGCTCACCTGTGAAGATGAAGAACAGAGACTTTATTGATTTTGAAACTGCAGATTGAATCTTCCTCTTTTCCCTTTTTCTTTCTTCAGTAAATCGTTTTCAAATTTAAATATAAAGTGATGTTTCCCTTTTATTCTCTGCTCTTTGCTCAGATTTGTTGAACGAAAATAAAACAGAGAGAGATGTTCATGTATATAAAGGATGGTGTGTAAACTGAGGCTTACTAAAACAAGTACAAGATGAATAAACCCATGCTGGAGAGTAACAACATTAAATGCAAGCATTAAATGAAGCATGTTGCTTTGTAAATGTGACATCCCGGATTTTTGGCAGTATTGTTTTAATAAATATTTAATTTAAATTAATTGAAATACAACCTATTATGTTTAAAAACAAATATATAGGCATAAGAAAATATAATTTTGACAAGTATAAAAATAAATAATTTAAACTTAATAATTGATAGTTTATAAGAATAGAAATAAATAGTTAAGTTGAAATAGAAGTAAATTTATAAGAAGTGAAATAAAATACAAGCAAAATATACTTATAAAATAGTTAAGGAAATAAAATATATACATGTAGTAAATATAAAAGTAGAAATAAATATTTAAGATAAAAATAAGAATAAAAATATATAAGATAAATTATTTAGTTTTGTAATAAAGTAAACACATCAGATGATTCTGGTAATATACAAACTAAGGAAATGCATGTAGCTATGCAAGAAATAAGGAAGGAAAAAAAAATCTATATATGCAAGTAGGGATCAGGATGAAAACATTTAATGCTATCAAATCAAGCACTCCAGGAGGTCATTTCGAAAATATACATGAATCATCTCAATTCTTATAAAATGTTGGCTGGTCAAGGAGGGAAACAACAAAAGGGAAAAAAATCTCTGACTCAAACAAATTATATTCTTGTACCAGCAAAACATTTTTATCCAACTTGTTCAAATTCGTATACAAAACATTTAATCAAGGTCAAAAAAATCAAAATAAAATAGGAAAATATCTTGTAAATGTACAGCCTGAACAGGGACTTGCCAGGCTTGCACAGCAAGACACATTTCTATATTGCCTTGTTACCTTCACACTTGTCTCCATTTTAAATTATTCGAGCTAAGTAAACAACAGAATATCAATACCATTTTACAACTAAAGGATCAAACAACTCAAGCAGCCATTACAATTTTTAAAAAGAAGCTGGAGCAACTCATGTAAAGCTTGAAGGAAAAATACAGATTGAGCAGCATTTGTTTCTCTGTTTCCAACTGTGAGTAAACCTAACCTATTTAAACATTGAATCTGTGATATAGCTGGATGTTGTGATTAATATTTGAAGTATAATAGTGACAATTGCTTGCATGAATGTAAATATTATTGTTATATGTAAATAGGTGTGCATGTCTGGAAACAGAGAAGAGATGCTTCTGTTCATAATTTACTGGTTTTAAAACCTGATAAAAAACTAAAACATCCCACCTAAACAATTTAGACTTTGATCTCTGAATGAAAAGTATGTGTATGTGAATAACTTCATTTTTAAAAATAGATTCAAGAGAAAATATTGGGAAAATACTTTGAAATGGGAAAATACGGTGAGAAATCAAAGTTAAGACAAAAATCAATGTCCATAATTTTGAGTTTGGATTTCTTAATCAGTTTTGTATTAGAAAATGATGATTTTTGATAATCATTCCATAAATTTTAAATTTATATTTGTAGAGTATTTCTGAGTTGAACTGTTCTTGAATTTTCGTCAAATTCAGACGATCGCGAGGCTCTGGGGTGTCGGCGTTGAGGATGGAGGTTGTTCATTGATCGGTGGTCATGGGAAAATTGTTCAGCAGGATTCTAGACCACCGGGGTGACCGAGTAATGGCGAACTAGGGTTTTGGGGCCTGTTTTGGTCGACTTCGGTTTCGATATGAGTATGATGCCATCGAAGCATCGGACTTCGTCGGAGTGGGTGGGATGGAAGCTGTAGACTACAGCGAAGCTCTAGTCAGAATGCCGAGGTTTCTGACAACTGGTGGTGGGATTGCGAGGAGGTTTTGGGTGTCTAGTTTCGTCGCTGTGGATTCGTTCAAGTTCGATTTCGTTTCCACGATATTTTCTAAGATCTGGGTGTTCGTGTGGACTGAGGGAGTGGTCGCCGACGTATCGATGGTCGGAGCAGGGATAGGAGTTGGTCGGATCACTTGTGCACGTGCACAAGTCTTAGTCATATTTGTTGATGTTGCTGTGAATGAATGCTTCGGGGAAGTTGGTGATTTACTCGGGATCGCTCTCGAGTTGGATCGATGTTGTGATTGAGTTTGGGTCAGGGTAGGGATCGGGTTATTTTAGTGATTGACTCGGAGTTGTTTCAGGGATCGGCTCGGGTCTGCTTCATAGATTGAGGAATTAAGTTTTAAGAAATTAAGAGAGAAGATCGAAAGGGATGTGTTCTGACTCGAGTTATATTAGTGATGACTGGACTTGGTCCCAGGCATTTTGTTAAATGTTTTAAGAACAAGTTTTTAAAGCAATGTAAAGCAAAATTTTAAAACAAGGGTTTCCAAGCAAGTTTTAAAGATTTTAAAGAATCTAGTTTAACTATCTCTCAAATCTAATTTTTTATATAACAATTGTTTTTATATTTGATTAAAAGATAAAGTGTTTAAAATTCATGTGTTAATTAAGTAATTACTAAGATTTATGGATTAACTGGAATTTAATTAAGATTTTAGGAGGTTATAGATTAATTAAGTTAATGCAATAATTAATAAAAGAAGGTCAATTAATTAATGATGAATGATTAATTTATTTATAATTGAGCGATTAATTAATGATTGAGAATTACCAATTAATTAATTAGAGATTAATTACTTAAATGATAACTACTTAATATAAGTAAATAAATGATAAATTTGTTAAGGATTAATTAATTTAACTTGAAATTTATAAATTAATTAATAATTAAAGGTTAATTAATTGAGGGTAATTAACCAATGGATAATTACTTAATGAAAGTAATTATGGATAATTAATGGATAGTTAAGGGATAATTAATTAATGGGTTGTAATTAATTAATGATTCAGTGAACAAGATTTTTTTTAAAAAATAAAGCAATTGAAGGAATTAAGTTAATTAATTAGAAATGGTGTGACAAATTAATCTTGTTTCTGAATGACTAAATGATATGGTATGCATTAGATTATTTGATATTTCTGATAAGTGATTTATGATGATAGATGATATGTTATGTTTGGGTTGAACTGAGATAATATGGTTTGTCTATCTGTGACGAATGGCAACGTAAGTATGTAATCCTGGGTATAAATGGAACTGTTAAAACTTAAGTAGTTTTGTTTTAAGATGATATTGGAGTCGAAGAGACCAGGGTCGGGTATCTGGAAATACTCGAAACCACTTCGATTTGGAATTCACAATAAATCCTTTATATGTTATATCAATAGGCTGGAATGGAATAATGTTAACCCTTGAAACTAAGTAATGGTACTTTGGGATTGATGTGTGAAATTGGTTTGACTATAACTGATAATGAACTCATAGTGAAGTACGAGTATCCCGGGTTTTAAATGTGCTTTGTGTATTAGAATTTCATGTTATATGGGTTTACTCACGCTGGTTTCCAGCCTGACCCGGGTGTTACTTTGATGTAATGCTCGGGTCAGACCGAGTATTACAGACTTTCAGGTTAGGACGTTCTGGAGCTCAGGTGGCGAGCTGAACGGCAGGAACGTATGGAGTATTCCGCTGTGTATATGAGACTGTGTAGTCTGTATAGATTGTAGTCTGGAACAAGTTGTATAACTGTCCAGTTCATGTATAAATGGTTGTAACTCTGATGTATTAAAAATGTAATTGACTAATACAGCTTTCTTTGTGTAAAGAATATTATTTGATATTATATTATATCCGCTGCGAATGTGAGAATCTATGTTTTGGTGTTTCTGCTTCTTCTTCTTCTTCTATCTCTTTCTTCTTTTCCCTAACTATCTGGAATTTTCGGGATCAAAAATTTTGGGTCGTTACAGTTGGTATTAGAGCGAAGGATAAGCGAGAACCTTGGCTCTGGTGGGTTTACTCATTAGAGATAGGGTTAGTACTACCCTAGAATGAGTTAAGTATATATATATATATATATGAGAGAGCGTACTTGTTATTTTCTTATATAAAGATTTTAAATGATTTTAAGTAAGGATATATTTTGATATATATAAAGCAATATTTCTTACTAATAAATGTTATAGTTATCGGTTGTTAAAAATTATTGGAATTAAATAAAATAATGAGAATTAAGTGGTAATAATAATACAACCAAATTGAAATTGAATGAAGATAAATTTGAAATGGATCCAAACTGAAATTTAAATCCTGAATTTGTAGAAATATTTTCAGAATAAAGATAATAATGAATTGGTTTCCAGATATGATAATCTTGGTTATTATCATAAATGGTTGTTGTGTTTAATAATGAAATGTTGTTAATGAGTAAGCAAGATGAAATGTTTTAGGGAAGTAAAACATTTAGGCAAGTATGACTTATAAATTGGAACTGAAGATGGTATAAATTGTGAAGTTTTAAATTTGAGCCCAGAATTTGAAAATTGTTTCAAAATGATAAAGAAATAATAAATAATATTTGAATGAAAGGGCTTAATTCAAGCAGGAGTTGTTTGAAAATTTAAAGGAATTTGTTTGAATTAAAAACCCAAGGTGGTTTAAATTTTAAGGTATAACTTGGTGTGTTGAGGAAATAAATATGTATAAATGAGGATATACATAATATCAAAGATGATTTGAAATAAACTCTAAATGTTGAGTTTTAAATTGGGAATGGGATGTGAAACCCAAGGTGATAAGTTTTTGAACTTATAAGGTTATTAATGTGAAGTTTAAAATTTGAAGCAGTAATTCAAATTGGGTAAGGTTGGCTGGATTAAGTAAATTGAATTTAACTTTGGGAAAGTTAAATAAGTTAACAAGCAACCTGAATTGGAAATTTCAAAATAAAATTGGGATTTAACTGGAAGGTTAAATGGTTAATTTGAATTGGGAGTTTGTGTGATCGCAAAATGGGTTTGAGATTTGGGAATTGGAAATGGATGGATTAAATTGGATGATGTCATCCTGTTGTTATTAATAATCTTTAAATTGTGAATTGGATTTGTCCAAATGAATAAGGAATGAAGTGTGATAATATATCCATTATTGTGATAAAAGGAAAATTAAACTTTAATTTGAAATTACGGATATGGAATTACACTGAACTATTTGAATAATTGAATTTGTAAATTAAAATTGTTTTGAATTCTTATTTGAACTTGAAATATGTTAAGTAAAGATAAATTAAAATGGAATTTTGAGAATTGGACTCAGAATTAAATTGTTTAAAGATTTGGATTATTAATTTAAAAATAAAGGTTAATTTGATTTAAGGGGTTAAATCAACATTTGAAAATTTAACTCGAATTTATATAATTCGAGATGATTTAAAATTTAGATTTAAATTGAATTAGTTCAAACTGAATTTGATTTGAATTAATGGGAATTGTGATTTAAGGTGCATAGGTTTAAATTTCAAATGGGAAATTTAAATTGGGTTAATTTGAAATAAAATTGAAGATTGAATGAGTTCAAATTCAAACTGGAACTGGGATTAATTCATATAGAAATTGTAATGATTGGAGATTGAAGTGGATTCAATTTGAAATTAGTCTAAATTAATTTGAATAATTTGAAATTGTAATTAAAGTGAATATGTTTAAAATCAAATGGAATTTGATTTGAATTTGGGAAGAAATTGAGATTAATTCAACTTGAATTGGGGATAAATCAAGTTCAAGGGAAATTGAAGTTATTCAAATTAGAATCGAGTCAATTTAAATGGAAGTGGAAATTTAAATTGAATTGATGGGGAATTGAACAATTTGACTCTGGACTATTTTCAAAATAAATTGTTTTACTATAAGTCTATTTTTCCAAACTATTTACTATACAACTGTTCTTTTTAAACCTAAAACTATCTTAAGCTTGTTTTACAATTACTTTTAGAACTATTTAATTATTTTACAACTATTTTATAAACTAATTACTATTTTTCTACTACTTTATAATTGATTACTGTTTTACAACTATTTTTCAATTATTTAAAATTTCTATAACTATTTGATTATTTTCCAACTATTTTACAATTACTTAACTGTTTTACAGCTATTTTACAAACTAATAATTATTTTTCAACTATTTATCTATTTTAAAAGAAAATTTCAAGCTATTTTCTAAATATAAACTGGTCGGAGTTCAAACTGTTATTGATTAAATACCCAACTGAGGTAAGAATTGAAGTGATAATCCAAATGGGGATTAAGCCAAATGTGAATAAGTGAATAAAATTAAAATAAATGTGAATAGAAAGGAAATTGATTTGGCTAATAATCAATGAAGATAAATACGTAGGATGTACGTATATTATTCTATTCGCATAGTGATTTGATCCAGATTCGAGCATAGAATTTCGAGATAGTATTATCGATCCGAGTTGGGATTTTTCGCTCAATTTTCGACGGCGAACCTGGATATGGATTTTTGATTGATTCTAGATATTCTCTATCATAGTTGTGACTATGCAAGGAGAATGACGGTTTCTGATCAAGAAACCAAATCTGAGTCCGCACTAGGAAGTCGGGTGGACAATACTAGTTCGGAAGTGAAATTATGTGATCGAGTGTGCGATCAGATTGATATTGCGTACGAATGATATGTGGACATCGTACGGGTTTGAATAAAAGTGATATTGAAATTTATGGATAAGAACTGTAAATGATTTTTGAAATTGAAAGTATATTTTGTGAAATATATGATGAAGTAAAGTGGGAATTGAATATTTCTATAATTAAAATTTACTTTATGGAAGCAAGCAATATGGAGAATGACTTTCCAAAAGAGTAATCAAAATGTGAATATTGATTTGGGCTAAACAAAGTTATATATCTTTGTTATATATGGAAAACTCCTCTTGTTGAATCTATTGCCAGAAGAAAATGATTATTGAAAGTATTTGAAATATAAAAGTGAATTTATACAAGTACAAATTGATTCAAAGATTTTTCAAAACTTTTATATATATATATATATATATAAAGGATTTGTGAAAATGATTTTGAGGATAGGTTTTGAGAACCTATGGCATTTGGAAAGGCTTTTGATTTTTGAGGAAAATCAAATTTGGAATTTGGAAAGCCTAGTTTGTGAATTATCGATTTTGGGAATCGATTTTAAAAAGGGGCTTTATATGAGATTCATACTTGGTGTATGATTTGGAAAATACTATATGTGTATAGTATAAAGTGTTTTGAAAGTAGCTCTGGGGAAAAAGGCGCTCCCTTGAATGAACTTCTCAGGAGTGCCACTGAGTGGTACTGCCTTGAGCCTCTAAAGGGGAGGTTCTAAAGTTGATCCTGTGAGGAGTCCGGACAAACTAGTTCCTGAGGATTATTTGGTAGCGAAAGTCGATGGTGCTGTTGCCTACAGGGGCATTTGGGTTATGCTGTGACGACAGTGTAGCTCGATGTCGCTGCGATCTACTGTGGGGACCATAGCGAAAATCGTGTGGAGGATGAGTGCCAACAGTCTACACTTGATTTTGCTGGGATGGCAGCGCAACATCGGTAGACTGCGGTCTATGGTCAAGTGGAGGAGTTTCAATCTTTTGGCAGCGAAATTCGGTGGCGCTGATGCCTACAGTTATATGGGTTTGTGTTTTGATAACAACGTAAAGCCCGGGTATAACTGCGATCTGTAGCGGGTTCCATGGCATAATCGAGGAGCGCGGAGACCTACAGTTATCTGTGGATTTTGCCGGGACGGCAACGTAACTATCGGGTTAACTGCGACCATGGATGGGGGTGATGATTTCCAGAGCATTTTTACCAAAGATATTTCCTCTATTTTCGAAACTGTTTTCTATATTTTCAACAAAATTATTTTCCAAAGTACTTTCACTAGATGTTGAAAGCGAGTTTACTAAGTACTTATAGATTTTCAGTCTTACGCCTGATCAACGTATGACCGAATTTCTATGGGAACAAAGATGGACTTGTTGAAACATCGAGCTATAAAAGTTTTTTTTATAAAAGCTACTTTGAAATAGTATTATATAGATATTAAAACAAAAGTGTTTTAAAAATAATAATCAAAGAATATTTACCTGATTTTAAGCATTTTCATAAATTACGGCTTCGTTCCTTTTCGAGGACGAAAAGTTTTAAGAGGGGAGGGATGTGACATCCCGGATTTTTGGCAGTATTGTTTTAATAAATATTTAATTTAAATTAATTGAAATACAACCTATTATGTTTAAAAACAAATATATAGGCATAAGAAAATATGATTTTGACAAGTATAAAAATAAATAATTTAAACTTAATAATTGATAGTTTATAAGAATAGAAATAAATAGTTAAGTTGAAATAGAAGTAAATTTATAAGAAGTGAAATAAAATACAAGCAAAATATACTTATAAAATAGTTAAGGAAATAAAATATTTACATGTAGTAAATATAAAAGTAGAAATAAATATTTAAGATAAAAATAAGAATAAAAATATATAAGATAAATTATTTAGTTTTTTAATAAAGTAAACACATCAGATGATTCTGGTAATATACAAACTAAGGAAATGCATGTAGCTATGCAAGAAATAAGGAAAGAAAAAAATATCTATATATGCAAGTAGGGATCAGGATGAAAACATTTAATGCTATCAAATCAAGCACTCCAGGAGGTCATTTCGAAAATATACATGAATCATCTCAATTCTTATAAAATGTTGGCTGGTCAAGGAGGGAAACAATAAAAGGGAAAAAAATCTCTGACTCAAACAAATTATATTCTTGTACCAGCAAAACATTTTTATCCAACTTGTTCAAATTCCTATACAAAACATTTAATCAAGGTCAAAAAAATCAAAATAAAAGAGGAAAATATCTTGTAAATGTACAGCCTGAACAGGGACTTGCCAGGCTTGCATAGCAAGACACATTTCTATATTGCCTTGTTACCTTCACACTTGTCTCCATTTTAAATTATTCGAGCTAAGTAAACAACAGAATATCAATACCATTTTACAACTAAAGGATCAAACAACTCAAGTAGCCATTACAATTTTAAAAAAGAAGCTGGAGCAACTCATGTAAAAGCTTGAAGGAAAAATACAGACTGAGCAGCATTTGTTTCTCTGTTTCCAACTGTGAGTAAACCTAACCTATTTAGACATTGAATCTGTGATATAGCTGGATGTTGTGATTAATATTTGAAGTATAGTAGTGACAAGTGCTTGCATGAATGTAAATATTATTGTTATATGTAAATAGGTGTGCATGTCTGGAAACAGAGAAGAGATGCTTCTGTTCATAATTTACAGGTTTTAAAACCTGATAAAAATTTAAAACATCCCACCTAAACAATTTAGACTTTGATCTCTGAATGAAAAGTATGTGTATGTGAATAACTTCATTTTTAAAAATAGATTCAAGAGAAAATATTGGGAAAATACTTTGAAATGGGAAAATACAGTGAGAAATCAAAGTTAAGACAAAAATCAATGTCCATAATTTTGAGTTTGGATTTCTTAATCAGTTTTGTATTAGAAAATGATGATTTTTGATAATCATTCCATAAATTTTAAATTTATATTTGTAGAGTATTTCTGAGTTGAACTGTTCTTGAATTTTCGTCAAATTCATACGATCGCGAGGCTCTGGGGTGTCGGCGTTGAGGATGGAGGTTGTTCATTGATCGGTGGTCATGGGAAAATTGTTCAGAAGGATTCTAGACCACCGAGGTGATCGGGTAATGGTGAACTAGGGTTTTGGCTCCTGTTTTGGTCGACTTCGGTTTCGAGATGAGTATGATGCCATCGAAGCATCGGACTTCGTCGGAGTGGGTGGGATGGAAGCTGTAGACTACGGCGAAGCTCTAGTCAGAATGCCGAGGTTTCTGACAACTGGTGGTGGGATTGCGAGGAGGTTTTGGGTGTCTAGTTTCGTCGCCGTGGATTCGTTCGAGTTCGATTTCGTTTCCACGATATTTTCTAAGATCTGGGTGTTCGTGTGGACTGAGGGAGTGGTCGCCGACGTATCGATGGTCGGAGCAGGGATAGGAGTTGGTCGGATCACTTGTGCACGTGCACAAGTCTTAGTCATATCTGTTGATGTTGCTGTGATTGGATGCTTCGGGGAAGTTGGTGATTTCTCGGGGTCGCTCTCGAGTTGGATCGATGTTGTGATTGAGTTTGGGTCAGGGTAGGGATCGGGTTATTTTAGTGATTGACTCGGAGTTGTTTCAGGGATCGGCTCGGGTCTGCTTCATAGATTAAAGAATTAAGTTTTAAGACATTAAGAGAGAAGATCGGAAGGGATGTGTTCTGACTCGAGTTATATTAGTGATGACTGGACTTGGTCCCAGGCATTTTGTTAAATGTTTTAAGAACAAGTTTTTAAAGCAATGTAAAGCAAAATTTTAAAACAAGGGTTTCCAAGCAAGTTTTAAAGATTTTAAAGAATCTAGTTTAACTATCTCTCAAATCTAATTTTTTATATAACAATTGTTTTTATATTTGATTAAAAGATAAAGTGTTTAAAATTCATGTGTTAATTAAGTAATTACTAAGATTTATGGATTAACTAGAATTTAATTAAGATTTTGGGAGGTTATAGATTAATTAAGTTAATGCAATAATTAATAAAAGAAGGTCAATTAATTAATGATGAAGGATTAATTTATTTATAATTGAGCGATTAATTAATGATTGAGAATTACCAATTAATTAATTAGAGATTAATTACTTAAATGATAACTACTTAATATAAGTAAATAAATGATAAATTTGTTAAGGATTAATTAATTTAACTTGAAATTAAAGGATAAATTAATTAATAATTAAAGGTTAATTAATTGAGGGTAATTAACCAATGGATAATTACTTAATGAAAGTAATTATGGATAATTAATGGATAGTTAAGGGATGATTAATTAATGGGTTGTAATTAATTAATGATTCAGTGAACAAGATTTTTTTTTTAAAATAAAGTGATTGAAGGAATTAATTTAATTAATTAGAAATGGTGTGACAAATTAATCTTGTTTCTGAATGACTAAATGATATGGTATGCATTAGATTATTTGATATTTCTGATAAGTGATTTATGATGATAGATGATATGTTATGTTTGGGTTGAACTGAGATAATATGGTTTGTCTATCTGTGACGAATGGCAACGTAAGTATGTAATCCTGGGTATAAATGGAACTGTTAAAACTTAAGTAGTTTTGTTTTAAGATGATATTGGAGTCGAAGAGACCGGGGTCGGGTATCTGGAAATACCCGAAACCACTTCGATTTGGAATTCACAATAAATCCTTTATATGTTATATCAATAGGCTGGAATGGAATAATGTTAACCCTTGAAACTAAGTAATGGTACTTACGGATTGATGTGTGAAATTGGTTTGACTATAACTGATAATGAACTCATAGTGAAGTATGAGTATCCCGGGTTTTAAATGTGCTTTGTGTATTAGAATTTCATGTTATATGGGTTTACTCACGCTGGTTTCCAGCCTGACCCGGGTGTTACTTTGATGTAATGCTCGGGTCAGACCGAGTATTACAGACTTTCAGGTTAGGACGTTCTGGAGCTCAGGTGGCGAGCTGGACGGCAGGAACGTATGGATTATTCCGCTGTGTATATGAGACTGTGTAGTCTGTATAGATTGTAGTCTGGAACAAGTTGTATAACTGTCCAGTTCATGTATAAATGGTTGTAACTCTGATGTATTAAAAATGTAATTGACTGATATAGCTTTCTTTGTGTAAAGAATATTATTTGATATTATATTTTATCCGCTGCGAATGTGAGAATCTATGTTTTGGTGTTTCTGCTTCTTCTTCTTCTTCTATCTCTTTCTTCTTTTCCCTAACTATCTGGAATTTTCGGGATCGAAAATTTTGGGTCGTTACAGTAAATCTTCGGCATGCCGTGTTTCATGCTTTATATTTTTTATAAGTACTAAATCTTGTTTCATTGATTTGTTTTATTTTTATATTGAGGCTTGCATACTTTATTTTCCTGGTCCTTCATTTGTTTACATTGCTAATTGAAAGAGTTTGGTTTTCTTATGTCTTCATATTAGTTTACAGCAACTTGTTTTATTTGGTTAACTTGTTTCTTATTTTACTATGTTAAAAGAAAAGTTGTTTTAGTTATAGTATACATTCCATTTGTTATTATTTTATAGTTTGATTACCAAATATTAATAACTTATATTTTATTTTATACTTTTTATTACTTTTTAAAGAAAATTCATTTTGAACTTCCAAATCAAACTTTTGTTTATAATTCTATTCAATTGAAAATATTTACTTTGAGTTTCAAATTCAATTTATAAAATAAATAAATATACATTTCTTATTAAATTTGAAAATTTCAAACAAATCCATAGTTTAATCCAAAAATTCAATTAAAATATAAATTTGAATTCGTCATTAAACTGGGATCGTTACATAACCTCACTGGCCCGGCATGGCTCCTGTTTAAGTCATTTTCAATTTGACACAAGTGTCAAGGTCATCCATTATCGTTCTCTTTCTTCAAATCCAACAACATCATCATTCCAACCACTTCATTCTGGATCACACTCCGCGTATAATAGTTATTAAAGTGGTTTTCGGTTTGGACAGAGAGTATGTCCCTAACCGATCCCGGACTCTTCAATAACTACGTAATTATTACACCGATTGGTCATTTAATAAAATTTCAAAATAGTTATATTTCAAAACCGACATATCATTGCCATTTCAAAACCATATCCATACGATATCAATTTCACTTCAAATAAATCCATTTCCAAAATCATATCACTTTCCAAAGTTATATCACTTTCCAAAGTTATATCACTTTCGAAATCGTAAGTCTTTTAAAAATCAAAACACTCAAGAAATCAAAACCTTGAAATTCATAACGCTTTGAAACTATAGTTTGAAATCATAACATTTTGGAATTCATAACACTTTCCTCTTAAACAGTTTAGATATTAAAATTTGTGTATATAATAAAATAGTTTATAAAATAAAAATAGTTTATATAAAATAGTTATAAGTTAAAATAGTTTATAATAAAATAATATATATTGAAAATGATTTATATAAAATAGTTTATATTAAAATAATTTATAAAGTAAAATATGAATAGTTGTAGATATAGTTTAAAGATACTTTATAAAATAAAATAGCTTCTACAAATTCACAAATCGATTCAAATTATCTCGACTTCCAAATTCAACTTAATTCAATATCAATTCATAAATTTCAACTCAATTCAATTCTAAATAAATCATTTCGAATTATAACGATTTCAAATACAGATTTGAAACACAAAATAAACCATTAAATTTCAATATATTTCAAAGCTTTAAATATTCCACATTTAAAAAACTTAATTTGATAATTCCATTTGTATCCCAATTTGATTTCATTACATTTAGTTTCTGAGATATTCCTTTAATCATTTCAATACATCTAAATACAACTTCAGTTTACAAATTTATGTAAACAAAATATCCCATTTAAATTTATATAAGTTTGAAATATTCATTTAAGCCACTTTTTAATCAAATTCAAGTTATAAAACATATCTTAAACTTTCAAATTTTATAGGTTTCAAATCAAACTTATTTAAGTATAATTCTCAAATAATTAAGAATTCCAAATCAATTTCAAATTTATCTTTCAACCTGAA
Source organism: Allium fistulosum (assembly GCA_030737815.1). Classification (NCBI taxonomy): domain Eukaryota; kingdom Viridiplantae; phylum Streptophyta; class Magnoliopsida; order Asparagales; family Amaryllidaceae; genus Allium; species Allium fistulosum. Next base: position 410,173,023 of record CM060907.1, on the reverse strand, counting down.
ACATTATAAACTCTATATTTGAAAATATAAATTCTACATAAATACTTAAACATATTTTATATTGATTCAAATCAACTTTATTAAATCAACTTTAATAAATCTTTAAAATCAATATTTATCCAAACCATATATTTCTTTCCAAAACCATAGAAATCATTTCCAAAATATTTATATAAGGACCAACGGTGTATGTATATAATTCTCTACCCTATGGTCAAGTGATACAGATATTTATCATTTCAATCCGAAATTTATATATATATACGGGTATATATCCTTTCAACCCACAATCCCAAATTCAATTCAATGAAAATCGCTTGGGTTTACCATTTCAATCCATAACGATTTTCTCCTATTCTACAGATCGTTCGGGTATGTATCATTTCAACCCATAGTGAATTCTATACTAATAGGGAACTTGCAGAGTGATAACATATATGATAATCACATAACATGCATATATTATCAATATAAATAACAGATAATGGTGTTAGGTGTCACAGGTGAATAGATACAGATAATGGAATATATATATATATAGCAATATAAATAACAGATAATGGTGTCAGGTGTCACAGGTGAACAGATACAGATGATGGCATATATATAGCAATATAAATAACTAACGACATCATATTTCAATTGTCGTTCCAATTGAAATCAAATTTAATAAATGTAAGAACATTAATCGCGAGTGATTGCTCACCTTTCGAGGTTAGAGATGAACGAGAATGAGATAAGTTATGAATCCAAGCACGAAATCCAAAGCAAAGCTAGATGAATACGGATTTGATGAACAAGCTGATAGATAAGAAATCGACGGGAATGAATCAAATTAGCTTGATAAACAGAAACAAATAAATAATATATTATATTATTATTAGTTTATTAAATTCAATATTTTAAAACTTATATAACTTATTATAAAACTACCAAAACTTCTCATATAAACTATATATAGATATATTTAATTATTTAAAATAAAACTCTATACAGGTATTGAATTTGAAACACCTTAAATCAAACATCGTTGCATATATATTCATATTTAAAATAATACAAAGATTAGTATGCATTATATGTATACTATTAGAGACGCATGCAAATGGAAAAAAAACAAATATATATTATATATGCAGACTCACTTAAGTAAATGTATATTATATGTATCCAAATCATAAACAACTTGCAGATCACAAAACTTGCAATGGAAAGTATATTTTATAGGCTCACATATATTCAAGATCCAACCAACATATCTATAACTAACAGACACCTTATACATACTTGGACAGGTTACACTTCTATATTATATAACATGAAACAACAAGTATTATATATATAACAAATATAGACAACTTGATACATATAAACTGTATACACTTATATACACAAGTATGCCGACACTTTTTAAACTTGTCAATATAAAAAGAAAAAGTGACTGCAGCTCATAAACATTATAAATTTAAAACCATATTATATATATTATATATAAAACAATATAGGACAAATATTTATTATAATATAATATATAGTCTTATATATAAACATTTTACCCAAATCATTTCAGAAGTCAATACCTATATATACAAGCAACGTTATATACCACTTAACTATTGTATATATATATAGATAAAGTATGTATACATAATATAATTTACATATTATAAACACATATAATTGTGTATATACTACAACATAACTACTGTATCTCCATATCTTTAAATCCAATCCCAGATCTGATATTAAAATTTTAAAACCTTGTTTTAAACCGAAAAAAAAAATCAAATATCAAATACCAATCTCCTATCGCCTGGAAATTGATGCTTATCATTTCAATATATAACATAACATATATAACTTATAACACTTTTATTACTTTTATAACAATGGATCATATATATATATATTGAACACATAATCTTTGACATGAACTTAAATATATAATATACTTTCCAAAATATCATATATATATATAGACAGACAAACGTGTTTATGCATGTTGAAAGTTTGCCAGGGAAGAAACAACTATGTCTATAATAGAATATAGCTATATATGTATATAAACTTTCATAAAAACAAATATATATATACACTGGTAACAGTAATAGCTTACATCATAAACAAAATCTATATATGAAATATATATAGCTAGAGATCAAAATTTTTTGGTACCGGCCTTAATAAATATACTCACAGCATGATGCCAATTATTCATACAATCCTTATGTTCAGACTTTCATATATATATATATATATATATATATATATATATATATTCAACCAGACATACATATTAAACAACATATTACTAATCTAGTGTATAAATTATATAAACTATATATATATATATATAGCTCATGTTTTAATATAAAATATATACCTTAAATGGACAAAGATGCAAGTTAGCTTGGCCAGGCAAGGCTAAACAAAGGAGGAGACTGCTGCTATGGCACCCGAGTTCGGCTGGAGAGGAGGAAGGGATGAGTTCGGCCGAGACTATCGGCTGATCTGGTAGGGAAGCTTGGTGATTCAAAGCGCGGAGGATGCCGCCTGGATCTGGGTAGAGACGAGAGGAAAGAGTTTGGGCGACTGGCTTTTCCAAGTAACGAATGCGACTTGAGGAAACACAGTAGGTTACAGGGAAACATGGGTTTGGTAAGGTAGTTTTTTTTGCAGCCGAAGTGAATGCGGCGGTGGATCAACTTGATGTGGAGGAACGTAACGTGGAGAGCTGGGATGATGATGATTTGCTGCGCTGAGTATTTGCGTGCTCGAGAGGAAATGAGTGGAAATAGAGGGTGGTCTCGGTGATATCAAGAAGGAGGGGAAGAGTCTTCATAGATATAATTTAAATTTGAACAGTTGGAAATATCTAACGTTAAATAAAAGAGTTTGAAATAAATTTCAGAGAATAATAAATGATAATTGCTATTCGATTTACACAGTTGAAAAATGAAAGGACATAACGAAAAGCAAGACCAGATCAGAAATGAAAAGGCACAAGGAACAGAATGACACAAATATGGTACCGATACGACAAATCGTTACACCGATTTTGACGCATATCGGACGTCAAAACACAGAATTGAACATACCACAGAGATCAGTACGACGAGATGATCAAAACGATATACAGATATCAGTGGTACGATCATCCAGTCAAAAATCGATATCGGTACGAAAATGCTGCTATTTCGCCGAAAATAAGATCGACGGAGCTAAAGAAGTCCGAATTTGGAAAAACGAAAAATGACGTCTTAGTCAGAAGATGAATTAGAATTTTTCTATGTAAAAATATTCAGGTTTGGAAAACATTTTATTATCATCAATTTTAACCGATATAAATTGGAATAAAGTTACACTAGAAAATAAACTTCCTAATTATCTGATGAAAATTTACCAGTTGCTATGATTAATTAGACGCATTCCAAATATCAAATTTTTATTTCAAAATTTTATCGTTTAAAATTTCACAAAATTTCAACTAATTACATTATTAAAACAGTTAAAATTTACGGGTCGTTACAACAGTCTAGGATTGGAATAGACCTAGGAGTGTTATAGATGTAAGGAGTTTTCTTGGATCTGTAGGATATTATAGGCATTTTATCTAGGACTTCTCTAAGGTAGCAACACCGTTAACCGATTTAACAAGGAGAATCGAGCTTTTACTTGGGACACGAGGTGCAGACACATATTTGTGAGTCTGGTAGAGAGGTTGATGAGTGCACCGGTGTTAGTCATTCCGAGTGAGAATGAAGAGTCAATAGTACACACACTTGCATGTGGTACTTGACTAAGTGTGGTAGTGATGCGGAAAGGGAAGGTTGTCGTGTTAGCTAGTCGACAACTCAAACCTCATGAGAGCGAGTACCCAACTCATGGTCTGGAGTTGGTGACAGTGTTTGCTTTGAAGATTTTACTATCTACTAGGAGAGTGGTTTGGATCGTTCATTGATCCTACATCAGTGAAGTATCTCTTCTTCAAGAAGAATTTTAACCTTCGCCAATAGCGATGGTTAGAGCTCTTGGCCTTCTACGACTTTGACGTTTCCTATATGCCCGGTATGGAAATGCAGTCGTTAATACTTTGAGTGGAAGATATGCCGGTTTGGGAGCGATCTTCCTAGAGTGGACACAACTCGATCTGATCGTTGGTTATTGACTTTAGAACTCGATGTGAGCTATGGCCAAAGATGATGGCTATTTTGACCATCAGACCTTATTTGATTTAGCAGATTGGTACTAGTCAATAGTGTGAAGCTAGACTAGTGAAGATCATGGCTAAGTTAGAGGAACAAGTAGTGTTTGTAGATGTGATGTAGTCCAGACGTGACAGAGACTGTTGGTTCCGTAAGGATGAGATATTGTTTATTCTCGAGTAGAAGTTGGAGCGGATGTCTAATGGCTTCATCGATGGATCACTGAGGAGCAGAAGAGGATACGATTACATTTGGATCAAAGTTGATAGATTGATGGAGAGTGCTATACTTATATTTTTTAGTTCTAAATGAAGGCATCTAAAATGGTCTTGTTGTATGTAAAGTGGATTGTCTAATTCCATGGTGTGTTGAAGGGCATTGTAAGTGGCCAAAACCCATTGTTCACTAATGGGCTTTGGGAGGACTTATAAGAGGCATTGGAAAATTAGGCACCAAATCCGCTAGATGATACCGAGATTGAATATGAAACTTCGAGACCATGTAGGCCTACTCGTATCATATGGCGTGGAATGAAGCAGCTTTTGATGAAGATAGTGAAGTGAAATGTTCAGTGGAGTAGAGGCGAAGGCGATTGGACATGAAAGAGCGATGAGAGCATGAGCACCGCTTGTCCGGAGCTCTTCACTTGGTGAGATTTCCATTTTTCGTCGGCATTTATATCGGATATCATCTTTGATACTTTATATTAGATAGTTTAGTCCCATGCATGCTAGGATAGGCATGGATGTTACTTTTTTATGTTTGATCTTATATGTGCCTGTTTGTTGTTTGATTGTTGACATTTTATACAATTACTTACGTTTATATGGTTGTTAGGCATATGGATAACTATAATTTGATATAGCATATTTATTTTAGATGATTGCTATATATGATTAGCATGTTTAAATACATAAGCAGATGTTGCAATTATGTTTAATCCACTTTGTTGAGTACATGTTTTGGTACATGGAAGCATGTGTTAATATTTGGATGCTTACTCGCTTTTATTCACATCTAAATGGTATGCTCTAGCTATAAAAGAGGTACATAACGTCTGTAGTGTAGATTTAGGTATATATGCTTGCATGTCCTCAGAAATGAGTTTCCTCTAATACGAGATGTATATATATCGATATTGTTTTGGAATTTTTCCGAACCTAGCCACGCAAAGGAGGTGCTGTAAAAAAATTTTGAAATAAGAGGGGCTCTGAAAGCCTAAGGGTTAGGAGACATTTTCCTTACTTTGGGAATTTCAAGGATAAAATCCTTTTAAAGAGGGGAGAATGTAACGACCTATCATTTTAATGATAGATATTTAAATAATCATTTAAATATTAATAAATTAAAGATCCAAAAATATGATTTTTCGCATATGGTCGAATTAGGACTCAAGACCACTCCCATTGAGTTTGGATCGGCATTGCCAATTAAAATGAGTATAAACATCGCTAAATTTGAAAATTGGATGATTCGATGGTCAAAACGATATCAAAATGCATGAAATTAGCATCTCGGAGCCAATCTCAAATAGCGATGAAATTTATACCATTGGAATCGTAAAAATGAGGTGATATGCGCCAATGAGTTTTGCTGCGATCGGATACGACGTATGATCATACAAGCTCAAAATGTATCATGATTTATTTGAGAAATCAAATAAATTATATATAATATTAATATAAATATACACTGACCTATTCCACTCCTCTCTCACTAAATCATTATTTCATTCCTCAAAACGAAAAATGTCCGCCATTCCTCTAACCATTCCTTCAATTAAATCTGGAGCTACAGATGACGAAAGAAGCTATCGTATTATCCGTTGGACTCATGTTGGAGAGAGCTTCGAATCTATATGGTCGATGTGGGGTGTAGCTATGATCTCCAAAGTTTACTTTTTGAGGCCATGGTGTTAGGGTTGGGGATAGTCGTTGTTTGAGAGGGAGATAAGAAAAACGGAGATCGCTATTGCTTTTCCCTTAGTGATGTTCACCTCCCTACCAAATTGTAGCAAATCTGATGGCCCCTTGCCATTTGCGACATTGTATGGCCTTGCAAGAGGAGTCCAGGTCGCAATGTAGGAGAGGTGGTCGAGCTTCACTACGTTGGGTCCATTGCAAAGAGCTTGCGTAGTGTGACGCATTGCAAGCAGCCGTTCGCCGAATCGTTGACTGGAGAGGGAGGATTTAAGGTGCGTGCACGATGAGGAATGGGTTGGTGCATGCGTTTACAGTGGAAGGCAATTTGGGGATTGTGGAAGATGATTTGGGGATTAATTAAAGTAATTAACTTAATTAATTATCTTTATTAATCTCATTTCTTATAAATTCATATCTTTTGCATACGAGGTCCGATTTGGACGCAGTTTCTTGCGTTGTGCTTATGTTGGAGAGCTCTAGACTTAGCATAGGATTGGTTAGCTTTTGTTGAGGTAAGTGACATTTCTTATTACCGCACTATGATTGGGTGTTTTGAAATGATTTCTAACTTTAAAATGTGATTTTAATATATTTAAACACACATCTGATTTTCATAAAAGAAAATAAAAGTATTTTAAAAAGGTTTTAAATCGAATATCACATTTTTCTTATTGACGTTATTTTAGGAAAATTGCTAGTTTTAGGCCATTTTTGATATGAATCCCATATTGGTTGATACAGATGCATTGTACATGTTGTGTGTATATTATATTGGATGTATATGCTTATTGGTTCCATGTATGCTTGTTTTGATTGAAAATGCCGATCAACGGGCGATCCAATGTTAGGAATATCCCACATGTTGGGGTTTCGTGCATATTGATCAAATGCACAAATGATGAAAACTCTTAGGATGGGAGAGATTTTCATGCATATCGATGGGATGCACAAATGATTAAAACCCAACGAATGGGATAAGTTGTAGAAGAGTACTGGGATATGTGCTGACCGATTTGAAGATGGAAGACGATGGACTTGAGTGGGCATCGGACTTCAGGATGGATGCTGGACATTTTTATTTGGTTTGTATTTATCCATTTTGGCTAAGTGCACGGCCAAAGTGGTCGGTATTGACCACTATAGAGTGTTCGGTACCGATCACTATTAATGATGGCCAATCTGGTCGATCTTTAACATGGACGGTGAGGAGGCTTCGAGGTGCGCGATGTGGTGTCTTATTCATGTGATCGACTCTTTGTCTTGATTTCATTACTCTACATGAGCGATTTCGAGGGTGAAGCGATGATGTGACACTTTTATGTTATGGCTTTGGGACTGTGATGATGATGACTCGATGGTGATGGAGTTGTGTTCTGACAATGATGGCTCGATGGTGATGGAGTCATGATGATTTTCTATGACGGTGCGTTCTATAAAGGGTGACCCATGGATAGAATGGTGTTTGATTCTATCGTGGAATCAAGGAATGTGGAGTGGTTCCTTGAGAATAATGGAAACTAGATGGAGCTAAGAAAGGGCTGGGATACACATGTTTAGGGATCATTAGTACTTGGAGTGTTTTCTATTATACTCAAAGCAGGGGTATTGTGAGGACACTCATGGGTACTTTGTTTAGCTACCCCGGATCGGTTGTTTGGATTCGTGTACCTTGCTCTAGTGGATTTGGGTCTAGTATCAGCTTCGGGTAGTGTATCGAGTAATGGAAAACCGGTAATTTTCCATTAATCCCTGACAATGGATTGGTTATGTGACTTTATCATATATCCAAAGCAAATTGAGTGATGGTGAGGTTTGTTTGATGGATGCTATGTTTGTCGTGATTGTTTTTATGTAGTCTGTCACTCTATGGATGTCACATGATGTAGGTATTGGGGATATGGATACCTAGGCACCTCGACGTTGTACTTTGGATGTAGTACACCTTTATGATTTTTGTATAGTAGCATATTATCAGTGTTATGCGCTAACTATTTGGATGCAAGGACATCTCAGGTATGATTCCCCATACCCTCTATTCCATACACTATATCGACTTTCGTAGTATTTTGAGATTGTTTATCGCTTACACCAGACTGTTGTCGGACTTGAGATTTATGCTTTTCTCCTTATTAACTTGGGTACTCTTACATAAGTAGACTGGATAGTAGGTGTAAGCACCACAAGGATAGTGCAGATGGACTAGCAGGAGGCGATGCTTTCTCATATCTATATTTTGGGCTTAATTTTGCTTATTCTGCCGTGTGACACTGTGGAGCCTTTACAATGTTTGGCTTACTACTATTAGAGACAGTTTATCAGTTGAGTTTATTTACCATTTGTATAGACTCTATTACTGTTTTATATGACAGTATGAGACTGCATACTCTGATTCTATGGTTCATGTAGTTGCTACTATCTCGTCCGATTTATATATGTGATGGTTATTACTCGATGCGCTATGAGATATACGACAACTTCTATGATTGTATGGTGTTTTCGTTCTCTTCTCTTATATTGCTTTCTCTTATACTCTTCTTATTAACCTCTTTTATTTCCTTAAATCATCGTCCTACATTGACCGAATGCTCCAACAGCGCATTATTCAGTTATATAACCATCAAAGGTGTAGAGCAGTCATCCTATTATTGATATTTCTTTGAACTATTTACTTTGTAAACATTTTTCAAATACAAGTTTACCGTAATTAGTTATTTATTATGGGTTAACAAGGTTATAAAATCATTTTTATCAAATTAAATCCAAGATTCAACTATTTAAATAATTCAAATATTTAAATAAGAAGTGTTCGAAATTCCATGTCGTTATAAAAAAGGTAAGGGACCGATCGAAATTAGAACGGAATTTGATCTTTAGGCAACACGAAGGGATAGGCTACACCGATCCGCCCGGTGGTGGAAACCGATGCACACCCAGTTCGGTTTTTCAATATAATAATAATGATAGATAAAAATAAACGTGACGCAGCGGCGGAATACAAAAATTGACGATACGATGAATGTAGCAATCGGTGGATTGAGAAATACTGAAATGCCTGAATTCGTGGATCCGAAGATGCCGAATTCTAGCTATCTCTGACACGTTGATCGCGCACGATACCGTGAAGAGAGATCTACAATTCTTCGAGCGTTGATCAAGCGCACTTGATGCCGCGAATTGGCTTCACGATCGTTGAATCGAGCGCACTCGATTGACCGAATGTGGAGATAGGAGATCACACTCGACTACCAATTGGATGAAAGCACAAAGCTAACAAAGGAAATTTTATTTCAAAATCAACAACCTTTACAAATGACACACTCCCCTATTTATAGGGTTTACAACACAACACAAAGGACTAAAGAAAATTACAACACAGAACAGTACACGTCTTAACAATCAATAGTACATGACTTAAGATATCATAGTCTTCGACTTAAGGACAATCATTACAACACGCGCCCTATCATTTACAATATACGACTTAAACAGTGTTTCACACTTATATTGCCAGCACTCGACTCAAACTAAGTCGTTAACGACCTAGTAATGCGCGGCTCAAATCATCATGCGACTTAAAATTATCACGCGAGTTAAGAAACAACGACAAAATCTTCTACGCGATCGTGACCTTCTGAGAATTTGGGAAAACATCTTTAATCGCGATTTAGGTATAGATCTGGAGGGAAAATCTATGGCTTAGGGTTAAGTCGTGAAAGGCGCTAGGTCGGATGAGTTATGTCGCAGCTCCGATTAAGGCCGAGGAAGGTTCGGGGAAAGGGAAATAGGTCGAAGACAATCGAAGTTAGGTCGTAGATTGGAAATTGGGTCGGGGAAGTTATGTCGTTGAGTCGCGGCTTCGGGATAAAGTCGAGGAAGGGTTCGGGATAGGAATTAGGTCGGAAATTTTCTAGATTGTGGAGGTGAAGTTATGTCGCGATTTCAGGTTAGGTTGGAGGAGCTTAGGTCGGGCGATCGAAGTTAAATCGCGCTGGAATTTGATTCGTAAGTCGTGATGTTGCTGAGTGGTAAAAAGAAGGATGAGTCGTAGGTCGGTCAATGCTGAGTCGGGGCAGGCGATGAGTTGTAGGTCAGTCAATGCTGAGTCGGGGCAGGCGATGGAGTTAGGTCGTGGAGGGAATGATGAGTCGTGCACGAGTTAGGGTTTGATTGATAAGTCATGTGCGAACTAGGAGATAGCAGTGGTGATGATATTTGCGATTTGAGGCATGTTTCGTTTATTCTATGTCTCGTTTCCTCTTTATGTTGCTGCGTTGCATCATCCTCCCCTTGTTGAAAAGAATTCATCCCGAATTCACACTTTCTTCTTCTTCGAGACTCTGACTTCCATTCATTATCTGGTCTGGTGCGGTTCTGGTGATAACCACTCTCGAGATTGAACTTGACTTGACCCTTTGAAGATGTGGCTCGACATAAGGAACGCATTGTGTAAAACAGACGTGGCATTAGGCAGGCGGCATAAGGAAGTGATCTGAGGGAGATGACATATGAAAAGGTGTGGCCTGAACTAAGCACTAGGTGCCATATCCAATTCATGTAGCACAGAACTTCATAAGAATAGTGTCGTATACCATATTGCTTGTGCCAATAGGAAGACGTGATACAGAACCAAAACGTGTCGAAAATGTGAGACGATATAAGGAAGTTTAAAATCATGGAACGACTGGGGAAATCATGACCGAAAAAGTGTGAGGACTCATGCTCAGATTCTCGTCTTTCCTGTTCTTTCAGATTCTGAAGATCATACGATCCCTGTAGTAGAATGGCAACTGGTACTAGTTCAGTGTGAGGTTGATTGTCCTGTAGTGGTGGTAACTCTTCGGGTAGTTCTTCAGGATATTCGCCTTCAGATTCATCGAATTCTGATCTAACTTCCTCAAAAACATCAAGATCTTCACTCGTTCCTTGCCCGGTCAACACAAACAATTCATTCCTCATTTCCACATACTCTTCCAACAATAAAAAATTAATTTCTTCAGGCAGTTTCTTAGAAATCTCATCTTCACAATCTTCAAATACTTCAATCTCTTCAGAATTCTCAAAATCAAAACTTTCTCCAAGTTCAATCAACATTGATAGTTCATCACCATCTTTTATTTCACTGTCGAACTCTTTCAAAGATAATAAATCATCTGATTCTACCTTCTCTTCTGTTTCATGTTTACTTTGTTCGGACTCCTCGAAAACTAAAAAAGTTTCACTTGGCTGGTCTTCCTCCATAAACTCATGTGTCAAGCAAGAATCCTTCATCGTCAAATTATTTCCTTCAACTCCAAACACAATTTCTTCTTCCACACTATCAACATCAATCTTTGGTGGTGACGAATAATCAACTTCTACATCCACATATTTTGACTCAATTTCTTCATCATCATCAAATTTCGATGGTTGATAAAAGTCAATTTCAACAGTCCTCCTCAACAAGTTACCTCCTTTCTCTATTGACAAAACTTCTACTTTCCCTGACAAAGATTCCTCAAATCCTGGTATAAATTCTTTATCGTCGTCAAATTGTGGTGGTTGATAAAAATCAATTTCATCAGTCCTCTTCTTCAACAAATTACATCCTTCGTTCTCTAACTCGACCCCTTCAACTTCGATGTCAAACCTTAATGGTAAGACTTCGAATGATTCTGTAGGACTGACCTCTTCATCTTCATTGTCAAACTTTGGTGGTAAGATTTCGAATGATTCTGTAGGACCGACTCCTTCAAACTCTTCCAACATTGGTTTAACCCCCTCAGGAGTTTTAAGCTCTTTACTTGTCTCATACCTAACCAATGTTTCAGCACTACCTTCTGCTTCTTCAACACTCTTGCTGAAAGATAATGGACTAGTCGGTGCCTCTTCCCTTTCCGGCTCGCTTTCAATTGAATCATCCTCATCCTCGTTTTCACATTCTTCTACAACTAAGGCTTTCATCTTGGGCTCCGTACATTCAATACTTCTATGGCCCGACTCCTGATAATGATAGGGCTTAAATTGGTCATCAACATTTGTCTTCGTGATTCCATGTACAAGGGGTTTGTTGACTTTCTTAGAAACATTGATACTGCAATTAACGCCTTTATTCTGATTGCTGGGGTTTGCAACCACACCCTTTCCTCGATTCCCTTGACTAAACTTCTGCAATTGTTGATCAATACGAGCTTGATAATTGTAGGGTAAGAAATTTGCTTTCATCATCCTTTTCATCTTATCCCACTTGACAACTTTAGACTTCATCATCCTCTCTCTGGTTGATTTAGTTTGTTGCCACCAGTCCATGGCTTTTCCTTTCAAACTTGCAGCAACTAACTTCACTTGACGATCCTCAGGAACGTAGTTGAGCTCAAAAACATTTTCAATCGTGGATAACCAGTCCAAGAATTCCTCTGCTTGTAGTCCACCTCGGAATTCTGGAATATCCGTATCCTTTCTTGATTTCCATGTATAACCATCCCCTTCGATATTCTTGTATCGATGTTGCCCTTGATCGGAATATCGAAAATGAACACGATCACCATAACTTTCCTCTTCAAAATTAGTTGAACTTCGTCGTCGATTCTGAACATCGACTCTTCTATGCCCATGCACGTCCTCTCTACTTCTTTTCTCATAATCATAAGATGGCTCATGCTCGTAACCACGATACGCTCTACTTTCTTCCTTCGGATAATCACGATTGTCTCGAGCTCCACGATCTCGATTTATTGACAAAGATGATTCTCTTCTTTCTCTACCATAACGTGGCGACATTCTCCGTTGATTTCGATTCATGTTAAACTTCATTCTCTCTACTTTCTCGAAATCTTTATTGAATCTTTCATCACTACGTTGCTTCATCTGTTCAGGATCTTCTCTCTCATACAAATCTAAAGCACTATGATGACAGTTAACATATCTCGGAGGCATGATCAAATTTTCAACAGATCCAAACACAAACTTCACTTTGATCCAAAAATTCTCGAATCAAACTTCCCCACTTGTTTGAAATCTAACGAACACCGCAAATAAACAAACAACTTAACTCAAACTCCAAAACTTCAAATCTCAAAATTGACGCCCAATGAACTTGAACAAATCTCCCACAAACTTGAACAAGTTCGCTTCTAGCTCACGACTTGACTCTACTCTTCTCCTTGACTCGGCTGAAGTTGAGCAAGCACTTCTTCTCGGTCCAACAGGCTCGTCTTAGCTATGATTGGCTAAGTCTAGCTCTGATACCAAATGACGCAGCGACGGAATACAAAAATTGACGATACGATGAACGTAGCAATCGGTGGATTGAGAAATACTGAAATGCCTGAATTCGTTGATCCGAAGATGCCAAATTCTAGCTATCTCTGACACGTTGATCGTGCACGATACCGTGAAGAGAGATCTACAATTCTTCGAGCGTTGATCAAGCGCACTTGATGCCACGAATTGGCTTCACGATCGTTGAATCGAGCGCACTCGATTGACCGAAGGTGGAGATAGGAGATCACACTCGACTACCAATTGGATGAAAGCACAAAGCTAACAAAGGAAATTTTATTTAAAAATCAACAACCTTTACAAATGACACACTCCCCTATTTATAGGGTTTACAACACAACACAAAGGACTAAAGAAAATTACAACACAGAACAGTACACGTCTTAACAATCAATAGTACATGACTTAAGATATCATAGTCTTCGACTTAAGGACAATCATTACAACACGCGCCCTATCATTTACAATATACGACTTAAACAGTGTTTCACACTTATATTGCCAGCACTCGACTCAAACTAAGTCGTTAACGACCTAGTAATGCGCGGCTCAAATCATCACGCGACTTAAAATTATCACGCGAGTTAAGAAACAACGACAAAATCTTCTACGCGATCGTGACCTTCTGAGAATTTGGGAAAACATCTTTAATCGCGATTTAGGTATAGATCTGGAGGGAAAATCTATGGCTTAGGGTTAAGTCGTGAAAGGCGCTAGGTCGGATGAGTTATGTCGCAGCTCCGATTAAGGCCGAGGAAGGTTCGGGGAAAGGGAAATAGGTCGAAGACAATCGAAGTTAGGTCGTAGATTGGAAATTGGGTCGGGGAAGTTATGTCGTTGAGTCGCGGCTTCGAGATAAAGTCGAGGAAGGGTTCGGGATAGGAATTAGGTCGGAAATTTTCTAGATTGTGGAGGTGAAGTTATGTCGCGATTTCAGGTTAGGTTGGAGGAGCTTAGGTCGGGCGATCGAAGTTAAATCGCGCTGGAATTTGATTCGTAAGTCGTGATGTTGCTGAGTGGTAAAAAGAAGGATGAGTCGTAGGTCGGTCAATGCTGAGTCGGGGCAGGCGATGAGTTGTAGGTCAGTCAATGCTGAGTCGGGGCAGGCGATGGAGTTAGGTCGTGGAGGGAATGATGAGTCGTGCGCGAGTTAGGGTTTGATTGATAAGTCATGTGCGAACTAGGAGATAGCAGTGGTGATGATATTTGCGATTTGAGGCATGTTTCGTTTCTTCTATGTCTCGTTTCCTCTTTATGTTGCTGCGTTGCATCATCCTCCCCTTGTTGAAAAGAATTCATCCCGAATTCACACTTTCTTCTTCTTCGAGACTCTGACTTCCATTCATTATCTGGTCTGGTGCGGTTCTGGTGATAACCACTCTCGAGATTGAACTTGACTTGACCCTTTGAAGATGTGGCTCGACATAAGGAACGCATTGCGTAAAACAGACGTGGCATTAGGCAGGCGGCATAAGGAAGTGATCTGAGGGAGATGACATATGAAAAGGTGTGGCCTGAACTAAGCACTAGGTGCCATATCCAATTCATGTAGCACAGAACTTCATAAGAATAGTGTCGTATACCATATTGCTTGTGCCAATAGGAAGACGTGATACAGAACCAAAACGTGTCGAAAATGTGAGACGATATAAGGAAGTTTAAAATCATGGAACGACTGGGGAAATCATGACCGAAAAAGTGTGAGGACTCATGCTCAGATTCTCGTCTTTCCTGTTCTTTCAGATTCTGAAGATCATACGATCCCTGTAGTAGAATGGCAACTGGTACTAGTTCAGTGTGAGGTTGATTATCCTGTAGTGGTGGTAACTCTTCGGGTAGTTCTTCAGGATATTCGCCTTCAGATTCATCGAATTCTGATCTAACTTCCTCAAAAACATCAAGATCTTCACTCGTTCCTTGCCCGGTCAACACAAACAATTCATTCCTCATTTCCACATACTCTTCCAACAATAAAAAATTAATTTCTTCAGGCAGTTTCTTAGAAATCTCATCTTCACAATCTTCAAATACTTCAATCTCTTCAGAATTCTCAAAATCAAAACTTTCTCCAAGTTCAATCAACATTGATAGTTCATCACCATCTTTTATTTCACTGTCGAACTCTTTCAAAGATAATAAATCATCTGATTCTACCTTCTCTTCTGTTTCATGTTTACTTTGTTCGGACTCCTCGAAAACTAAAAAAGTTTCACTTGGCTGGTCTTCCTCCATAAACTCATGTGTCAAGCAAGAATCCTTCATCGTCAAATTATTTCCTTCAACTCCGAACACAATTTCTTCTTCCACACTATCAACATCAATCTTTGGTGGTGACGAATAATCAACTTCTACATCCACATATTTTGACTCAATTTCTTCATCATCATCAAATTTCAATGGTTGATAATAGTCAATTTCAACAGTCCTCCTCAACAAGTTACCTCCTTTCTCTATTGACAAAACTTCTACTTTCCCTGACAAAGATTCCTCAAATCCTGGTAGAAATTCTTTATCGTCGTCAAATTGTGGTGGTTGATAAAAATCAATTTCATCAGTCCTCTTCTTCAACAAATTACATCCTTCGTTCTCTAACTCGACCCCTTCAACTTCGATGTCAAACCTTAATGGTAAGACTTCGAATGATTCTGTAGGACTGACCTCTTCATCTTCATTGTCAAACTTTGGTGGTAAGATTTCGAATGATTCTGTAGGACCGACTCCTTCAAACTCTTCCAACATTGGTTTAACCCCCTCAGGAGTTTTAAGCTCTTTACTTGTCTCATACCTAACCAATGTTTCAGCACTACCTTCCGCTTCTTCAACACTCTCGCTGAAAGATAATGGACTAGTCGGTGCCTCTTCCCTTTCCGGTTCGCTTTCAATTGAATCATCCTCATCCTCGTTTTCACATTCTTCTACAACTAAGGCTTTCATCTTGGGCTCCGTACATTCAATACTTCTATGGCCCGACTCCTGATAATGATAGGGCTTAAATTGGTCATCAACATTTGTCTTCGTGATTCCATGTACAAGGGGTTTGTTGACTTTCTTAGAAACATTGATACTGCAATTAACGCCTTTATTCTGATTGCTGGGGTTTGCAACCACACCCTTTCCTCGATTCCCTTGACTCAACTTCTGCAATTGTTGATCAATACGAGCTTGATAATTGTAGGGTAAGAAATTTGCTTTCATCATCCTTTTCATCTTATCCCACTTGACAACTTTAGACTTCATCATCCTCTCTCTGGTTGATTTAGTTTGTTGCCACCAGTCCATGGCTTTTCCTTTCAAACTTGCAGCAACTAACTTCACTTGACGATCCTCAGGAACGTAGTTGAGCTCAAAAACATTTTCAATCGTGGATAACCAGTCCAAGAATTCCTCTGCTTGTATTCCACCTCGGAATTCTGGAATATCCGTATCCTTTCTTGATTTCCATGTATAACCATCCCCTTCGATATTCTTGTATCGATGTTGCCCTTGATCGGAATATCGAAAATGAACACGATCACCATAACTTTCCTCTTCAAAATTAGTTGAACTTCGTCGTCGATTCTGAACATCGACTCTTCTATGCCCATGCACGTCCTCTCTACTTCTTTTCTCATAATCATAAGATGGCTCATGCTCGTAACCACGATACGCTCTTCTTTCTTCCTTCGGATAATCCCGATTGTCTCGAGCTCCACGATCTCGATTTATTGACAAAGATGATTCTCTTCTTTCTCTACCATAACGTGGCGACATTCTCCGTTGATTTCGATTCATGTTAAACTTCATTCTCTCTACTTTCTCGAAATCTTTATTGAATCTTTCATCACTACGTTGCTTCATCTGTTCAGGATCTTCTCTCTCATACAAATCTAAAGCACTATGATGACAGTTAACATATCTCGGAGGCATGATCAAATTTTCAACAGATCCAAACACAAACTTCACTTTGATCCAAAAATTCTCGAATCAAACTTCCCCACTTGTTTGAAATCTAACGAACACCGCAAATAAACAAACAACTTAACTCAAACTCCAAAACTTCAAATCTCAAAATTGACGCCCAATGAACTTGAACAAATCTCCCACAAACTTGAACAAGTTCGCTTCTAGCTCACGACTTGACTCTACTCTTCTCCTTGACTCGGCTGAAGTTGAGCAAGCACTTCTTCTCGGTCCAACAGGCTCGTCTTAGCTATGATTGGCTAAGTCTAGCTCTGATACCAAATGACGCAGCGGCAGAATACAAAAATTGACGATACGATGAACGTAGCAATCGGTGGATTGAGAAATACTGAAATGCCTGAATTCGTTGATCCGAAGATGCCAAATTCTAGCTATCTCTGACACGTTGATCGTGCACGATACCGTGAAGAGAGATCTACAATTCTTCGAGCGTTGATCAAGCGCACTTGATGCCACGAATTGGCTTCACGATCGTTGAATCGAGCGCACTCGATTGACCGAAGGTGGAGATAGGAGATCACACTCGACTACCAATTGGATGAAAGCACAAAGCTAACAAAGGAAATTTTATTTCAAAATCAACAACCTTTACAAATGACACACTCCCCTATTTATAGGGTTTACAACACAACACAAAGGACTAAAGAAAATTACAACACAGAACAGTACACGTCTTAACAATCAATAGTACATGACTTAAGATATCATAGTCTTCGACTTAAGGAAAATCATTACAACACGCGCCCTATCATTTACAATATACGACTTAAACAGTGTTTCACACTTATATTGCCAGCACTCGACTCAAACTAAGTCGTTAACGACCTAGTAATGCGCGGCTCAAATCATCACGCGACTTAAAATTATCACGCGAGTTAAGAAACAACGACAAAATCTTCTACGCGATCGCGACCTTCTGAGAATTTGGGAAAACATCTTTAATCGCGATTTAGGTATAGATCTGGAGGGAAAATCTATGGCTTAGGGTTAAGTCGTGAAAGGCGCTAGGTCGGATGAGTTATGTCGCAGCTCCGATTAAGGCCGAGGAAGGTTCGGGGAAAGGGAAATAGGTCGAAGACAATCGAAGTTAGGTTGTAGATTGGAAATTGGGTCGGGGAAGTTATGTCGTTGAGTCGCGGCTTCGAGATAAAGTCGAGGAAGGGTTCGGGATAGGAATTAGGTCGGAAATTTTCTAGATTGTGGAGGTGAAGTTATGTCGCGATTTCAGGTTAGGTTGGAGGAGCTTAGGTCGGGCGATCGAAGTTAAATCGCGCTGGATTTTAATTCGTAAGTCGTGATGTTGCTGATTCGTAAAAAGAAGGATGAGTCGTAGGTCGGTCAATGCTGAGTCAGGGCAGGCGATGAGTCATAGGTCGGTCAATGCTGAGTCGGGGCAGGCGATGGAGTTAGGTCGTGGAGGGAATGATGAGTCGTGCGCGAGTTAGGGTTTGATTGATAAGTCATGTGCGAGCTAGGAGATAGCAGTGGTGATGATATTTGCGATTTGAGGCATGTTTCGTTTCTTCTATGTCTCGTTTCCTCTTTATGTTGCTGCGCTGCGTCAAAACGTATATAAAAATTGAATATATAAATAAAACTAAATACAATTAAATAAAATATACTTCTATAGAGTTAAAATTAGAGAATCGGGTATGTGATTTTATAACATAATGTTTTATTTAAATTTAGTGATTATGAATATTTAAAAGTATCTAATTATTTGAAGAAAACTTATTTTGGGTTTAAATAATTATTTAAAAAGGTTAATGTAAATTCTGGAAAATGTGAAGTGTTTTCTAAATAATATTCTAAGTATTTTAAAGTACATTTTATAATTAACAAGTTCAAACAAGAATATATATATATATATATATATATATATATGATTAATGAAGTTTGTTTATATTATTCTGACTCTCATCTTTTTTATAGTAGTGTTGGATGATATAAGTGATTCACCATTGATATTGATTTGATTAGTAGTTTTGATATGATATAGTAATAACATCCATCTATATGATTTTGTTATATTTTCATTCTATTTGATAAAGAATTTGAATAACTAGAGTTATAATACCGTCTTGAATGGGACTTTCGGTAATATTTCTCTGGTTATTATTTGGACTTATTATATAGAATACTATGGGGATCAAGTGGAGTTTATAAGCAGTGAAAAAATGTTTGAGTATTATGCGATGGTACGGGACGCTGTATTGATATTTATTTGATTATTCATTGTAAATAAATATCACTCATATAGAGATTTGTTATATAAATGATGTGTTGCTCACTGCAATGAGCAAAGCTTCATGCCTATAGCTGTGTGTTGGAATACACATATGTATACAATCATGTGTCGGCTCATGTATAGAGCCATGTGTCGATATATTTATATGGTTGTGAGCCTATTGTCGTGTATCGACATATCTAGATGGCTGTGTCTCACCCAATATATATATACAAACACATACACATACACAAACATACAAGTAGTATCCGTTTGTCTATCACTGTCCAACTTCCTTTATTTTTTGGGAGTGAACCAAATTAGCCAGTATTCACCAAGGCGGCCTGATTATGGGGTCGTGCCTCGAATCAGTGATACCATTATGTATATGGTTATGTATCAGCATATTGCCATGTCAATATATGTATATCATTGTGTGTGTTCATCCCTATGTCACCTATGCCAGAGATCTGTTAGCTTAGTGGCATATGATGGTTCATGACCGAGTTGCCATATGTCGGAAAATGTTAGAGTCTTTGCATTGACGAGGACACTTGTGGATCTAGTTCTAATACCAAGGGGAGGCAACCAAAGATAGTGGGAGCCATGTCAGAAAGACACGTGTGTAGTCTCTTGGAGTCAGTTATGTGCTGTTTGTCTCCCGTCTAGTTATGGTATGTATTGTAGATAGACATGTACTACTTATACTTTGTACTTGAGATGATGAGCTATGGTTATACATAAGACTATATCCAGTGTATGATCAATCCATGTATCTATGGCGTGTGTTTCCACTTATGTTTTTATAGACATGAGTTTCCACCTATATTTTCATAGGCTTGTGTCGCCAACTATATCATTTATCGGTGTGTGTCGCCATTTATATATATTGGATTTTGATGATGATTTCTGGATATGAATGATTCACCCACTTAATTTTGATTACATGATTTTTGGTTTGATGTGCTTCTATATGTTTGATGACATCTGTATGCATGGTCTTGTGTTATTTGATGTTATGTGATGCCTTGGTGATTTTCTATGATACCATAGTTATATACCATGCATACATTACTATATATATAGACATTATGGTTGTTGTCTTGAGTTATTTTGATGGTATTACCTTTATATTATACCCTACATTCACTGAGTTACATATTTATATTAACCCTTGATTTATACATAGTATGACCCGTGTTTTATTTACGTAATACTCGGGTCAGTCCAAGATATTTCGGGTACAGGGACAATGTGACCAACATGTAGTTAGTGGGCTTAGAAGAGGATAGATATTCTAGATTGTAGTATATCTTTTGCATGCATGACATCGTATTGTTTATTGATCATACTATGTATATTATTTCAGATATTGAACATTAGAGATGTTTTGTATACATTGTCTTATATATTACAATTGTATATTCCGTTTTACATTAGCTCTGTGGTCTCTGATTTTCATGATTTATCGTGTATTGTTCTATCTTAGAGATGCACATGTTTATTGCTTTGTGCTGATACTATGTATGTATAAGGGTGTTATTTATTTGATTTTAAAATACATACCAGTGTTAGCCCAAAGAATATTCACGTATGCACTCCATATAGCCTCATTTTCCGTATTATTTGATAGTATTACTCGGTAACACTCTTGGATAGTATGGGTATAGAGGTGGGATGTTTCAATAGCACTCTCCAAATGTTAGGCAGTGTATTACTCATGGTTGTTTGGGAACTAAGGGGTTAGGTAATGATAGTTATTTGATAACTATGGAATGGCTCACTTGATATTTTTCTATTGGTTAATATAACTAAGGTCAAACATTTATATTTAACAAACATTATTTTACATTATATATAAAACTATTATATATATGTACATATATTTTAGACAACATATATATATAGGGGCTAATATGTCTGTTGCGGTATAAATCCCAGCATTTATACATGGGTATGTTAAACCATGTACATTATTTATGTTGCACGTGCATGTACGCATACATGTGTATATGATATGCGTGTTATATTATATAATATAAATATAGCATCAAATAAAACTATGTTTATAAATAAAATAAAATAATGATTTTATTTAAAATTATTTTAGATAAGATCTAAAATAATTTAAACTTCATAGCCCCAATAAGATCCAAAAAGGAATAAACTATTTGAAATTTACTAATTTACTTCATTGTGTGTCGACCCAGTTCCAACAGTAAGGATCTCATGCGAGGAATATACTACTAGATTCTAACTAATGTCAAGAATGCAAATTGTGTCATTCATGACAATGATCCCCTCACCAACTAACAAGCATAAGAGAAAAGACTATGCATTATGGATTAACGCTATGAAATGCAAAATGGATTGCATATACAATAACAAAGTATCGAATTTTGAAAATGTACAAGGGTGAAAGCAATCAGTTGTAAGTGGATCTTTATGAAGAAGATTAGTGTAGATTGCAAGGTCAAGGCCTATAAACCAAGGCTGATCGTGAAAGTTTCCTTCAAATTCTAGGTGTTGATCATGTTGAAACACTTTCGTCGTTCGACATGCTTAAATAAATTTGGATTACTTGATTTCACCACTTATTATGACCGAATATGGAAGATGGTTATTAAAATGACATTTCTAAATTGTGACTTGGAAGAGCCTCTTTATAAGTCATAGCCCGATGGTTTCGAGGTCATTAGGAGCGATGATAAAGCTGTAGAATGTTAAGATCAATTTATGGTCTTAAGCAAGCATCAAGGAGTTGGAACAATGTTTTCATAAGGTAATCAAATAGTTGATTTCTATTAATATATAGAGGGAGCATGCGCATACGAGTAAGAACAAAATGGTGTTGTAACGTTTTTAGTAGTATACATTGATGGCTTACTACTAATTGGTAATGATATGCCGATGTTACAATCAGTGAAAGCTTGGTTGTTTTATAATTCTCAATGAAGTATTTAAGAGAGGCATCCTATAAAGTAGGTATAAAATGTATAGAAAAAATCTATGTATGTAGATACCATACTAAGACGATTTAGTATGGAGAATTCCAAATGTGGAAATATTCCACTAGGACATGGAATTCTCTTTCCTAAGAAGGAATCCTCAATTATGGATGAGGATAGGCAGTGCATGAGCCAGATTCTTCATACTTTGGAAATAGGATCGAACATTTATGCCACACTATGTACAAGGCTAGATATTGCTTTTATACTATGTGCAGTTAATTGATATTAGACGAATCCACCGAAAACATTAAATAACGGTTAAGGTCATTCTTAAGTATTTATGAAATTTTAAGAAATCATTTCTCATATATGGAAAAAGCTAACTCCTTATGAAGGGTATTAGCACTCAAGCTTTTAGAGTGATTTTGATGAATTTAAATTAGTCTTTAGTTTTCTATTTACCCTCAATGAAGGGCCCTTTATTTGGAAAAGTTCCAAACAAGAAATTGTGGCTGATTCAACCATGGAGGCTGGGTACATCATTGTGAATGATATCGTAAAACAAATAGTATAGATGGGCAAATTTATCAAGGAGCTAGGAGTGATCCCAAGCATCGAAGGTTCGATGCCTTGTATTACGATAATAAAGCGAAAATAAGAACTATAAAGGAACCGCGAGCGCACGAGAAGTTAAGTCACATCCTCCATAAGTATTACATGATAAGGTAACTTATAAGGAACAGAAAGATCATAATCAAAGGAGTAAATACTAAAGATAACATAGCATATCTATAACAGCCCGGAAATTTACATGAAAATTAACAAGAATTTAATAGAGATTTGAAAAGGAAATTTAAGAAGAAAATTAAATTAAACTAAAACAAGGACTTAAAAGAAATTTTCACAGACGTTTGAATTTGGCTACGAAACTTGCACCAATGTGTTTGTAGCAATTTTCCAAATGATTTTCATATATAGCACTTTATAACCCGAGTTAGTATGGAAAAATTACGGTAGTTAGAACGAAATTACAAATTTAAAACAAAAATTTAAAAATATATAAGGTAATGGGTCGACCCAGGAAGGTTCAAGGTCGAGCAATAGCGGTCGACCAAGACCTATGAGCGGTCGACCCATGACGAAGAAAATCGCGCGTTAATCGCTCTACAATGACGTGTTTTAACGGCCTAGATTCGTTGCTTAGTTGAGAAGGATTAGATAAGAGGTCTGGATGCTAGTTGTGGTTAATCTAATGGCCCTAAACCTAACTCTAACTCTATAAATAAGATGCTAATGAAACCCTAATTCTCTAATGAAAACTAACAGCAACTAAATATCTATCAAAATTTCTACTGAAACCCAAATCAAAATGTTAACCATAAAAATTCACTTAAGAAAAAAGTATGAAAGAAGGCTTATAAAAATGATAGGCTCTATAAGATTTGATGATATAGGTTTCGCCAAAGTTCAAAGAAGAGCTTTTGAAAGTATTGAGATGGCTTCCGAAGGGGTCGCAAGCGCCAGGTGCCATTACAAACAACAAGCAG
The DNA here is from genome assembly GCA_030737815.1 of Allium fistulosum. NCBI lineage: Eukaryota > Viridiplantae > Streptophyta > Magnoliopsida > Asparagales > Amaryllidaceae > Allium > Allium fistulosum. Next base: position 410,148,954 of record CM060907.1, on the reverse strand, counting down.
AACAAAAGCTTTCGAATGGGTAGAAAAGAAGGCAAGGTTACCATTCCGCCTCATCTAGACCATTCGATGTAGATGGATTCACATGTATAAGAAAGGCTAGTATAGGTTCGAAGCACCTTTCGAAGGTGTTGAACAATAGATTCGCGCATAAGAACCAATTCTTAAAAAATAATGGGGTTCGTCATTGTCAATTTACTACTTGAAGAAATGAGTCCAGTACACACCTTTCGAAAGCAGGATTGTTCCCTTCGAAATAGTTGGAAACCTTCGAAGATATGATGACAACCCTACATGAAGACCAAGAGTCCTTTCGCTAAGACCTAGTCATCACTCTCCATCCCTCTCAACGAAGCTATTCGAAAGCTCAACTCATCTCTCACTTACAACAATATAGTAAAACAAAGCAAAGAGTGCTCCTACCACCCTTTCGACAGAGTTGAAAGCAGCACAGTAAAAAGCAAAGTAAAAGAGGCACTCAAACTTTAAGGGCAGTGAAAGGTTATCAAGGTGATCCTTTCCACTGGGTCGAAATGTCTGAAATGAAAAGGTGAAGGCGTAAGAATGGATGAGAAGGGTCAAAAGGAAAACCTTTCGACTGCATCGAGAGGAGGCACGCAGAAGGATAAAGGAAGAACTTTTGACCATGCCAAAAGGATGCATGCGCAAGATTGGAGAAAGACCTTTCGACTGAAGTGAAAGGATGGGCGCGAAAGAGGGCCAACCTACATCTATAAATACGACCCTAGGGGTCCGAGTTTGAGGACTGAATTTTAGAAATCCTAAATTCTTTCTTCTATTTCTTAGCAAATCAAATCTTTGCAACCCTAAATCAATTTGGGAAAAGCTTTCTTACTTGTAACTCAATTTGGATTAATGCTGATAGTGGAAGCGCATGGATTTAATAAAGATTTAGATCATGAGAGAGATCATTTCGATCATTAGCTTGACAATGATCAATTGCATATGATGCTTGCTTATCTTCTTAATTCCTACTTTTCTTATGTAATGCAATGGGAACTATTTGGATAATATGTATATGAATCACGTTATCATCGTGTTTAATGATATCAAATATTAAGCAAAGATAATGATAGTGTTTCGATATTAATAAATTCATGGAGCTTATATTGTCTATGATGTTATTCCATTGCATATAGAACACAAATGTTTCGGAAGGGATTTGATGTATAAATACTAAACTGTGCTAGCTGGATGAATTCCTTCAAAAGGTGTACACACATTACAATACATACACATGTTCGGAGGAGTTCTTTCCAAAAGAGCACAAACAATGTCAATTAAAGTAAATACTCTTTCTTAAGGGAATAATTGTCCTTTCAACACAGTCAAAAGAGACAAATTTTTGATATGAATAACCTCTGTTAACTCACTCAAAAAGAGGCTTCAAAGAGGTGCTTTCTCCTTAACCTTCATTTTAATTGGGTTGATTGGACCTCTTAACTACAATTAATATTTTCATGAGACCACCCTCCACAAGCAACTTGTTCAAACCAACTCATTCAAAAGGGGTTTCGAAGGGAGTGGTCACTTCTAAAATTTTTATATTAAAGTGTTAACATCCCCACCGCCAAGTAGTTAACAAGAAATGTTGTTAACACTTCAAAAGAAGATTTTTAGAAGTGACCACTCTCTTCGAAACCCCTTTCGAATGATTTGGTTTGGACAAGTTGCTTGCGGAGGGTTGTCTTATGAAAATATTAATTTTAGTTAACAGGTCCAATCAACCCTACTGAAAAGAAGGTTAAGGAGAAAACACCCCCTTTGAAGCCTTTTTTGAGTGAGTCGAAAGAGGTTATTCATGTCGAACATTTGTCTCTTTCGACTGTGTCAAAAGGACCATTTTTCCTTTAAGAAAGAGTATATACTTTCGATGATATTGTTTATGCTCTTTTGGAAAGAAATCCTTCGAAAGGGTTGTATGTATTGTAATGTGGGTACACCTTTCGAAGGAATTCGTCCAGCTAGCACAGTTTAGTATTTATACATCAAATCCCTTTCGAAACATCCCTTTCGATCAAGTCGAAAGGGTATTTGTTCTTTCGAAGTGGACTCAATGTTCAATATATAAACTCTATGTTCTATATGCAATGGAATAACATCATCGACAATATAAGCTCCATGAATTTATTAATATCGCAACACTATCATCATCATTGCTTAATATTTGATATCATTAAACACGATGATAACGTGATTCGTATGCATATTATCCAAATTGATCCCATTGCATTGCATAAAACAAATAGGAATTAAGAAGATAAGCAAGCATCATGTGCTATTGATCATTAGTCAAGCTAATGATCGAAATGATCTCTCTCATCATATAAATCTTTATTAAATCCATGTGCTTCCACTTTTAGCATTAATCTAAATTGAGTTACAAGTAAGAGAGCTTTTTCCAAATTGATTTAGGGTTACAAAGATTTGATTTGGTAAGAAATAGAAGAGTAGGATTTCTAAAATTCAGTCCCCAAACTCGGACCCCTAGGGTCGTATTTATAGATGCAGGTTGGCCCCCTTTCACGCCCATCCTTTCACTTCAGTCGAAAGGTCTTCCTCCAATCTTACGCATGCATCCTTTTGACATGGTCTAAAGGTCTTCCTTTATCCTTCTGCGCACCTCCTCTCAATGCGATCGAAAGGTTTTTCTTTCGACCCTTCTCATCCGTTCTTACGCCTTCACCTTTTCAGTTCAAACCTTTCGACCCAGTCGAAAGGATCACCTTAATAACTTTTCACTGCCCTTAAAGTTTGAGTGCCTCTTTTACTTTGCTTTTTACTATGCTGCTTTTAACTCCTTCGAAAGGGAGGTAGAAGCACTCTTCGCTTTGTTTTACTATACTGTTGTAAGTGAGAGATGATTTAAGCTTTCGTATAGCTTCGTCGAGAGGGATGGCGAGTGATGACTGGGTCTTAGCGAAAGGACTCTGGGTCATAGCGAAAGGACTCTGGGCCTTTACGTATGGTTTTCATCATGCCTTCGAAGGGTTCCAACTATTTCGAAGGGCTTGATCCTGCTTTTGAAAGGTGTGTATTGGAATCATTTCTTCAAGTAGTAAATTGACAACGACGAAACCCACTATTTTTTAGGAATTACTTCTTATGTGCGAATCTATTGTTTAACACCTTCGAAAGGTGCTTCGAACCCATACTAGCCTTTCTTATGCATGTGAATCAATCTGCGTCGAAAGGTCTAGATGAGGCGGAAGGATAACCTTGCCTTCTTTTATACCCTTTCGAAAGCTTTTGTTCTACTTGTCGTTTGTAATAGCACCTGGCGCTTGCGACTCCTTCGAAAGCCATCTCAATACTTTCGAAACACTCCCATTTGAACTTTGGCGAAACCTATGTCTTCAAGTCTTGTAGAGTCTATCACTTTTATAAGCCTTCTTTCATACCTTTATTCTTAAGTGAACTTTTATGGTTAACATTTTGCCACCCTCCTCCTCGTATGAAAGAAGATTTTGTTCTTTAGGACAAAAATTTAACAACTACTCCGTTCTTAATGATCTCATTTCCCTATAAAATTCAAAGTAAATAACATTTTCTATCGTTAGATTATGACTTGTACAAAAATATGCTTAGTGATTTGAAAATGATGTTAGTATAGTAGAGCTCTTGAACCCTAAGTTCGGAAGTAATAAAAATTAGTTGGTCATCATCTAGGGTTAATAAATGATAATAAATCTGCAGTTGTAAAGGATTGGGAACCAAGAACTTTTATCTGGCAATATTAGGAGTCCCACCATCCAACTATTATAGTTATCAATGAAGTTCATAAATTGAACCCCATGATATTAATAGAAAACCACGCGTATAATAATTGAAATCAAAGAACTTTCTGTTGATGATAACAAATGTTTGGTAATAATGACTTTGAACTATCATCTGGAGATAAGTCAATGAAAACCATGAATCCTTATTTGAGGACAAGTGATAGGTATTTAGAAACTCCTGTTGGAAATAATAATGATCCAGGGACCGAGATTCAGATGTCGATGAATATTGTTCAAAAGTTATTAGTAGTAAACCAATGACTTTGGTTCGAGTATTAAGAAGACAAACCAAAAGTTTTAATTGAAGAATAGAAGTCCATTGAGACCTCAACATCAACTGCCTTTGGACCCAGATTCGGGAATTAAAAAATGGAATCCAAAAATTGATGGTAAAAGAGCCGAAACCCAAATTCAGGTGTTAGGAAGTCCAGAAATATAAAACCCAGATTCGGGCATCAATAAGTGAAGTTCTGAAGTCAACAGTAAGAGATCCGAAACCCAGATTCTAATTTTAGTAGATGATAACTAGAAATAGCCTTTATAATAGAAATATTAGGCCCTGATTCGGGTATTAGTAGATGATAACTAGAAATCCATAGTAATAATCTTCATAATAGAAATCTTAAGCCCAGATTCAAGCATTAATGATTGAAGTCCAGTAATCAATAGTAATAGTCGTGAGACCCAGATTCGGGTATTAATAAGTGAAATCCCAAACTTAATAATGAAAGACTCGAAACCTAGATTCGGGTATTAATAAGTGAAGTTCAGAAATCCTTCTTTGATAATTAGTTGGAGGTTATTGATTCCTATTTAAGCCTTTTGTTCTGTACTACTCCTTGGTGTTAACGCTGAAAATTGAACGCTAACACCCCGATGTGTATGTTAGTAATGTGAAAGCACCACCCGTTGGTACGGGAATAAAATATAAGCAGGAAATAGCAGAAAAGTAAAGAGACAACAGTTTTATAGTGGTTTGGCCTGAAATTAAGCCTACGTCCACTTTATCTTCTTTATTGCTGATTCAATTACAACTTTAATACAATATCTTTGATTACAATCCGATTTCAACACAGTTGAGACAAGTAGCTAGAACTTTAATGTAAGAGAGCTCTTTGAATCCATGTCGGATGTGTAGATCTCTTTTTGAAGTTCGTTGAAGCGTCTTTTGTGCTTGAAGTGTCGGTTGAGTCGAGAAAACAACAGAGTATAGGCGTTCCAGAAATGAGGCCCAAAGGTCCTCCTCAAGTTGGAGTAGGTGCAGTATTTATAGGGAGATTCTGGAGTTAGGTCGTAGGTCGTGAATGACCTAAGGGTAGGTCATAGGTCGTGGGCGACCTAAGGTAGGTATGGTTTGCGGCTTAACAGTGGTGCACTTGATCTGTCTGGACGAGGTGACAAGTGGTAGGTCGTGAGCGACCTAAGAATAGCAGCATAAGAAGTTATCTTGGCTTGTTTAAACTGGGCAGTAAGTTATAGGCCGTGAGCGACCTAAAGTAGGTCGTGAGCGATCTAGGGAGTAGATGTTGGAGCTTTATGTCGTTGAACTGTTCCATCTTTAGGTCATTAACCTCTTTCAGGAGTTAGGTCGCTAAGATTCTCTGTGATGTTAGGTCGCTAGATCGCGTAAGCTTTAGGTCGCTAGGTCGCGTAAGCTTTAGGTCGCTAGGTCGCGTAAACTTTAGGTCGCTAGGTCGCGTAAGCTTTAGGTCGCTAGGTCGCCTGAGAAGTTAGGTTGCTAAGTCATTGGAGAAGTTAGGTCGCTAGGTCGCTGAGTGTTAGGTCGCATAGTTTTAGGTTGCTTCAAAAAGAGGAGTTAACACTTGCCCCTCGAAGTACAGGCCTATGTCGTAGGTTGTGTGCTTTGATCTAACTCTGCTAGGCCGTGAGTGACCTAAAACCTGTGCTAACTCGCATGCCTATTCGCCTTCTTCTTGTTGTCCCATATAAACTGTTAGGTCGCTGCTTCTTCCTCACTTACCTGCTTCGATTTCCCGCTCTGCCATTAACAGAACTTTGTGATTTCAAAGGCGAATTTGAGTTAATCATTCAACAATTCATCCTTGCTATCATATTACGTAAGTACACTCGATTTTTATCCATCCCATGATCACCATCGAACCACGAATTCTAATCTCCGAACCCCAGACCAATATTGAACGCCGTGCTTCATTTTGAGTCATGTTGTGATCAACTTTTGATCGTTATTGGTTACTGTTGTTTGTTGTGATTCACGAACGCATAGCAACGAGTTGGATCTATGATAGATCGAAGATATTTGAAATCCATTTTTGGGTGATTTGGTGGTATGTAGGGATGATGAATTTCACGAAGAGGATGATGGATTTCATCGTGCAGGTGATAACGGGTTATCGGGTCGAGATGGTGAGCTATTGCGTGGAGAGGAAGACAGCGATTTAGTGAATCTGAGCAACCTAAAATAACACGCGACCTAAGGATCCTTGCGACCTAAGGAAAGCTGAACGACCTTCAAATTCGCAACTAAACTTTTAGGTCGCACTGAGATTCGAACGACCTATGACTTAGCAGCTTGGACGTGAATTGCACGACCTAACTTCCTTGCGAGCTAACCTGCTTGAATGACAGCTGAGCGACTTAACAAATCAACGACCTAACTTTTTGCGGCATAGGCTTTAGGTCGCAGCCGAGTTAAGACTTAGACAAATTTGCATTGCCTTGATTTGAAGTTTCAAGCCTTGAACCCTTTGACTTGCACAGTGCGACCTAAGGAAGCTCAATCTATGCTAGGTCGTTGAACGACCTAAGAGATGAACAGAATTGGAACACGTGTATAATTTGAAAGAGCTTGTTTGAACTTGAACTTTGTTGAACTTCTTTACAGATTGAATCAACTTTAATGCTAATAACCTGTTAAACATGACATTTGCTGAAAAATGGGACGAATATACTCATCATCGACCGCCCACATCGAGTGATGGATTAGATTAAAGAACTGATAATTTACTTAAGCAAAACAGCATGAATTTGGTTAAAGATGAAGTATTGCGATTCAACTGATTAAATGAAGTGTCAATGAAAAATCCATGCAGTTATAACTTACATATTGCTAAATATCATCTGCAATGATACTACACTTAACTTTGATTTAATAACAAGCCTCGAAACTTTCTGAATTGACGTGCATCAATCAGTACTATTCCAAGTTTTAATTTTATTTACTTGTCATTTTAGTTGTTTTGCACAACACTTCACACACATTTAGGAAACATGGACCTTCATATTTAAATGTCCAGTTCCTTGTGTAGAATGACTTCCCGACAAGAAGAGACAATCGGACAAGCTGAAGAAGTCTTTCCCATAGCTAATTTCTTGGACAGCCCTCCAGAAAGAACTCCAACTACTCTAAATCAGCGGGCGTTCCGCCAACTATGTATTCAGTTTGGTATTGCTGAAATGGAAGCTTTTCTTCTTGGAGTAAACAATACTGCTGATAGGCCACCTCTTGGTTTTGTTGCAGTTAATCGTCAGATGTGTTTGAGCGGAGCTATTCCGCCTTTTAACGATTTTCTCCGACAGCTTCTTCTTCGACTAACTATCTCTCCCTTTCAGTTGCACCCTAATGGCTACGCCATCTTAATGGGATTGTGTGTACTGTTCAGGAGGACACTCGACCGTCTTCCGAGCTTCGAAGAGATTTGTTACTTGTGTACTTTTGCAAAAAACAAAGATCATCCCTCTATTACACTTGTGAGGAGCGCTCGGAACCATAGATTGATCATTGATCTTCCCGAAAGTGCCCATGGATTCTTGAACCAATTCTTCTTCGTTCGCTGTCCTCCGGGGTTCTACGCCATTTGGAGAGTAGGAAGTAAGAATGCTTATCTTCATTCTTTTCATTTCTCAGCTTTTTGAAGTTCAAGTTGTCAAATACTTAACACCATTCTTTACTTTTGTAGCACTTCCTCCTCCTTCTAGAGATTTCAGCCACAAGCCAACTTTCGAAACTTTAAGTGCTGTGGCTGCTGAAGAGAGAAGTGCTAAATTTTTGCTGAAAGACGAGTTTCTACATCAGTTCGGACTTTTACACTCCTCTCGATCCACTCAGATTCACGAAATTTCTAGTTCTGAGGCCGATACATTAGCTCCCTCAGGTTCTCAAGCAGAGACATCAAATGCCCCAGTTTTTGCAGAAGAAATTGCACCGGAAGAACCTACTGTAGAGGCTGCATTGGTGAAGTGTTCTACTTCCGTTGATATTGCGGGATCGTCTAGCAAATTTACGCTTTCCCCGGTTATCGAGGAAGTAGAACTAGCTCAACATTCTGGGAAAGTTACCGTTGAAGGGGTTGAAAAAGAAAGCTCCGCTGGGCATGATGGTGACGATATATATGGTGCATTGAGTGACCTGATGGTGACTTCACAGGAGCTTTTTAAGGATGACCCCGCTACTACCAAAGTTATTTCTCCAGTAGTTGAGGCGACATCCACCCTGCGACAGGCTCCGTCAGCTCAGGAGTTGATACCAGTTGCAAAAGTTGTCACTGCTCCTAAGTCAAAGAGTGGTTTGTAGTTTGACGCGCGTAGTTTGCACATCATACACACTTAGGATTTTTTGCGATTATATGCACTTAGCTTTTTTTTCTTTGAAGATTTTAAAGTTTCGTCTCTTTTTCATTTTCAGATTCTCCGATGGGGTGAAGCGGTTCATACTATGATGACTTCCGGCGCTATGGAGGGCGTGACACTTATGATCACAGGCGATATCTCCCTGTCCGTAGGGAAACTGATGAGGAAAGAGCTATTAGGAAGGCTCAAGAAAGGCGGGACTATGAGGAGCGATACAAGGGAAGGGATGAACGATATGACACTTCTCAAAGAGATGATGATTCGCATAAACGAAAATCTCACGATGAAAAAGGGAAGAGTCACATCGTTGAAGATCCAAACAAGCGGGCCAAGCTTAATGACGCGTCTGCAATTTCTGAAAAGACCGCTGCTCCTACCTCTCTTGACATCCCCTCCGGTTCTCCTGCTCTTGAGAAAACCGACATTCAGACAATTATCAACAGGCCTCAGTATCAAGTCAGGGATGCTCCGCCTACACTCCAAAGCTGATTTCTAAATTGGTTCTTAAGAGGAGTGCGCTTCGACTTAGACTTGGTGTCGATTGATAAGCAAGCTATGTTAAGAAACCTTGATGCTGTCAAACTTGATATCGAGAGGATGTCTGGCTGGCAGAAACTTGTTGGCGAGCTTCAAAGAGTTAATCACATGAATCTCGAAGCCATGTTGACTATGGAAGACGATCATTCAGAGTGGAAGAAAATTCTTAAGCAACACGATGTAGAAATGACGAGCATCGCTGATGATAATGCAAGACTTGAGTCTGAAGTTGAGAAACTAAAGAATGAGCTTGCCACTTCTTCCACTTCCTATACACAAAAGGAAGAGATGCTCCAGAAGCAAGTTCGAGATGCTCATGCTGCTCAGCGAGATGCTGAAGCTAAACTTGAAGCAGAGTAGTATGTTGTTGAAAAATACCGCAATGACACTATCCAGCTGCGGGAAAAAGTCAGCTCTCAAGATTTGGAAATTACAAGGCTGCAAGCTCAGTTGTTGAAGACCGAAAAAGAGCGCGATGAGGCCATCGCTGGAAAGGAAGCAGCTGAGCACTCGCACGAAGCGACGAAGGCCAATATTAGCTCAACTTTATTTGATTTTTATCTTCAAAGTGTTTTGGGGCGCGGAAGCCTCTCTTTCTTGGGCCCGAAGTATGAGATCACCTTAGCTGAAGTATGGGAGGCCGCAGTTGATATGCTCGGAGGTGCTGGCTATGATGAGGCAGAGCTTGAGGCACACTATTTTGATGATGAAACTCGTGCCGCTCTGGCCAGAGGAAAGGAGCAACTTGCTAAGGTGCGAGCCGGATCGACGGAAGAGGAGCATTCAGGGAAGGAAGCGCCTTTAACTACCCTTGTCCATACTTCGATTACGGCCGACGTTGATATCATAGGCTCCAGTTCCCATTCTCCGCCTCTTGATAAAGCCAAAACCGAAATTTCAACTGCATAGGGTGGAGACGAAGGGGAAGAAAGCGCCGAAGCACAAGCCTATGAGATTGACATTGTAAAGCCGACTCCTCCAGGTAACTTCAAAGTTGAACCGGGTCAAGCGGATTACTCATTTGCTTCAACTGAGTTTGATGAATTTCTCACTTATTACTTAAGTCTTGATGAGACACCATCTCTTCTTTTTACGAGGAATACTGGTTCTTACTTTTCTTCTTCTGTAGCGGAAATACTGAATGCTGAACACACTTCTCCTCTTCCAGTTGTTCCTCCTCCATCCCTTCAAATCACTCCTGCTTCTCAGCCGCGATCGTAGGAAGAACAAATAGGAGCCCTTCAAGGCTTGGACGATCCACCTGCTTCGCAAGAGTAGAAGGCTGGGGAACTTGAAGAAGGTGAAAGTACTCTGGAGCAAATTATAACTGACGACACGAAGTTGTCCGAACTCATCATTCCGGGCCGCGAATCTTCTTCAAGGAAGAAAGGGAACGCACAACTTCGAAGAAAAGAAGGAAAAGCACTTCTGCTACTGGAGAGGAAGCAGAAGTTGACCCAGCTGTACCTCTCTCGCCTTCTTCCCAGTCTTGTTCAGGTCGGCTCGAAAAGCTACCTATTAAACCAGGCAAAGGCTCTAAAGGTGGCGAGAAGAAGAAGAAATGATGAGTCTCGCTTTACTCTCCTTGTTTTGCTTTTTGCATGTATTGACCGGAGATTGTGCGGGTACCGGTCCCCGCTCGAAACCTGCATATGTACAAAAACTTTATAGTATGGAATAAAATGGTTCTTATTACTTGTACAATTTCTTGTCAGTATAAGGGTGAATGCATTTATTCCTTGTTTTTGCACAAGTTTCTTTATTTACTTTATATGATACTGCAGTGAGCTCATGGTATGATGTTTGAGCGTTGTTTTTATTAATATAGCTATATGCCCCCATACTACGGCTTACTGCAGTATTCTGAAAAGACTTGTACTCTTATTCTAGAGAATAATTCTTCCGTTTTTGAGGAAATATTATTCTGCTTTTGATAGAGTATGCCTTGTATCGGAGTAGTTTTTCTTTCTCTCTTTTTTTTTCTTTTTTTTAGAACACTTCAACTTTCAGGGATGATCACTTTTATTTGTTGAAAAGTGGATTCCCCTACGCAGCGAAGCGAGCTTCTGAAGAATGTTTTGATCTATTGGACGTGCCTCGTTAGAGGGCTTTGTTTAGCACTTCACTGTTGAGAGTAAAAGTGTGCCTCTAAAGAGGGCCTGTTTGATATGCCTTTGGGAAGGGCTTTTTGTTGTGCCTCGGGAGAGGGCTCCTCCGAAGAGTTGTGCCTCCGAAGAGGGCTTGTGCCTCGTTAGAGGGCTTTGGTTTGGCACTTCAATTTGGTGAAGTGTGCCTCCGAAGAGGGCTTGTGCCTCCGAAGCAGTTTTTTGCCTACGAAGAGGTCATTGTTTGAGTGCCTCCGGAGAGGTCTTTTGGACTCCGAAGAGTAGCACGAGGACTCTGAGGAGTAGCATTTGGACTCCGAAGAGTAGCACGTGGACTCTGAAGAGTAGAATTTGGACTCCGAAGAGTAGCACGAGGACTCTGAGGAGTAGCATGGACTCCGAAGAGTAGCACGTGGATTCTGAGGAATAGCATGGACTCTGAAGAGTAGCATGTGGACTCTGAGGAGTAGCAGGGACCCCGAAGAGTAGAATTTGGACTTCGAAGAGTAGCACGAGGATTCTGAGGAGTAGCATGGACTCCGAAGAGTAGCATGTGGACTCTGAGGAGTAGCAGGGACCCCGAAGAGTAGAATTTGGACTCCGAAGAGTAGCATGAGGACTCTGAGGAGTAGCATGGACTCCGAAGAGTAGCACGTGGACTCTGAGGAGTAGCATGGACTCCGAAGAGTAGCATGTGGACTCTGAGGAGTAGCATGGACCCCGAAGAGTAGCGTTTGGACTCCGAAGAGTAGCACGAGGACTCTGAGGAGTAGCATGGACTCCGAAGAGTAGCACGTGGACTCTGAGGAGTAGCATGGACTCCGCAGAGTAGCATGTGGACTCTGAGGAGTAGCATGGACCCCGAAGAGTAGCATTTGGACTCCGAAGAGTTGGAGTAGGTGCAGTATTTATAGGGAGATTCTGGAGTTAGGTCGTAGGTCGTGAACGACCTAAGGGTAGGTCGTAGGTCGTGGGCGACCTAAGGTAGGTATGGTTTGCGGCTTAACAGTGGTGCACTTGATCTGTCTGGACGAGGTGACAAGTGGTAGGTCGTGAGCGACCTAAGAACAGCGGCATAAGAAGTTATCTTGGCTTGTTTAAACTGGGCAGTAAGTTATAGGTCGTGAGCGACCTAAAGTTGGTCGTGAGCGATCTAGGGAGTAGATGTTGGAGCTTTAGGTCGTTGAACTGTTCCATCTTTAGGTCGTTAACCTCTTTCAGGAGTTAGGTCGCTAAGATTCTCTGTGATGTTAGGTCGCTAGATCGCGTAAGCTTTAGGTCGCTAGGTCGCGTAAGCTTTAGGTCGCTAGGTCGCGTAAGCTTTAGGTCGCTAGGTCGCTTGAGAAGTTAGGTCGCTAAGTCATTGGAGAAGTTAGGTCGCTAGGTCGCTGAGTGTTAGGTTGCATAGTTTTAGGTCGCTTCAAAAAGAGGAGTTAACACTTGGGTTTTGACTCTTTTGACATGTGTTACCCTCTAGGCTTTGTATGTTGTTGCTATTTGATTTGCTACTTCTCGATATTGGACGTCTTAGTCCATTGTTTGATGTGCCACTTCTCTTGCTCAGACGTCTTAGTCCACTGTTTAATATGTTGCTTCTCGGGCTCGGACATCTTAGTTCGTTGTTTGATATGCTGCTTCTCGAGCTCAGACGTCTTAGTCCGTTAATTGATATGCCTCTTCTCGGGCTTGGACGTCTTAGTCCATTGTTTTCTAGTGCGCTTGGTTAGCTTATCCACAAGCAGGACCCACGGACTTACCCGACCTCCCTCCAGGAGGCGCCTTGACCTGGCCATAGCGTGGTGTGATCAAGGGCTTGTTCGGTGCCTTGGCCAAGCCATAGCATGGAGGGACCAAGGGCTTACTCTGTCCTCCCTCGAGGAGGTGTTTTGACCTGGCCATAGCGTGGCGCGATCAAGGGCTTGTTCGATGCCTTAGCCAGGCAATAGCGTGGCGGGACCAAGGGCTTACTCTGTCTTCCCTCCAGGAGGCACCTTGACATGGCCATAGCGTGGCGTGGTCAAGGGCTTGTCGATAGTTTAACCTGGCCATAGCATGGCGTGGATAAAGGCTAACTCTAACCTCTCTCCAGAAGGCGCTTTGACCTGACCAACTTGGCGTGGATAAAGGTTTTGACCGTTTAAGGTAATGTCCAAGTGCAAGGAGAATTTCACTCCCAACCATGTAGATTTTTCTTTTAAAGGAAGAGGTGCTTTATTCATTCTTTGTAAGAAAATATGGTTGCAAGTGTTCCGCATTCCACGTTCTAGGAACCATATTGCCATCTGGTTGACATAACTTGTAAGCTCCAAGGGAAATTACTTTACAATTAGGGAACCTTCCTAATTTGGTCCTAGCGGTCCATCCGCGGGATTTCTTGTGTTTGCCATCATCCTTCGGAGTACTAAGTCTGCCTCTTGAAATGATCTTGTTTTCACTTTCGAATTGTAGTATTTTGAAATTCTTCTCTAATATTCTGCAGTTCGGATAGCTACTTCATCCCTTAATTCATGTATTAAATCTAACGATTCTTTCTTCAATTCCTGATTTGGGTCAAACGCATATGCGATTCTTCGATGTGAGGGTATCTCAATTTCAATTGGCAACATTGCTTCACACCCATATGTTAGAGAGTAAGGGGTATGTCCCATTGCAGTTCTAGTGGATGTTCGATAGGCCCAGAGTACAAATGGCAATTCTTCTACCTAATTCCCTTTGGCTCTATTTAATCACTTTTTTAAGATAGTCATAATAGTCTTAGTTGCAGCTTCAACGGCCCCATTCGCCTTTGGATGTGCCATGGAAGAAAAGCTTTTAATAATCCCATTCTTATGGAAAAACCAAGAAAAATCTTTACTTTCAAACCGTGTTCCGTTATCTAATATAATCTTTTGGGGGATTCTAAATCCGGTAATAATATTTTCAACGACGAATCTAAGCACTTTCCCAGAAGTGATTTTGTGGAGTGGTTCTGATTCTACCCACTTAGTAAAGTAGTCTAGGGCGACCACAACATATTTTTCTCCCCCTTTGGAAATTGGCAATGGCTTGATTAATTCTCCATACATCAAAGGGCCATGGACTTGAAATCGGAGTTAATTGACTTGGTGGCAATCGAGGGATCTTCGAATATTTCTGGCATCTCTCACATCTTCTGACATATTCAATAGCTTGACTTGCCATTCGAGGCCAATAAAAACATTGTATTATTATCTTCTTTGCCAAATTTTCCCTGTTGGAGTAGTCTCCGCAAACTTCATGCGCTTCAACCAACAATTTCATCCCATCTTCTAGACTCACACATCTTAAGTAAGGTAGTGCATATCCTTTCTTATAAAGAATTCCATCCACTATTGTGAAAGTCGGAGCCTGTCGTCTGATTTTCCAAGCTTTCCCTTTGTTGGATGGCAACGTCCCTTTAGAAAGATATTTAACAATAGGCGACATCAAAGTGTTACTATTATAGTCATCTATCCTTGGATGATTGATTCTCTCATTTGGGATTTCTTCACTAATTTCCCTTTCTTCTCTCTCTTATGCCATGGCTTGGGATCTAGTTAAGACTAACAATTCCTTTCCTTGTTCGGACGTTCCCTCTTCAATACTTGGATTTGCTTGGTACCCTACTGGCACGATTCGAGTTTCTAGGGCTCCTCTTGAACTAGCCAACTTTGTTAATGAATCTGTTTGAGAATTTTCTCCCCTTAGAACTTGATGTATAGAAAAATCTTCAAATAAAGCGAGCATATTTAATATCTTCTTTACATATAGAGATAGTTTGGCATCTTTAATCTGATATACTTGCTTTACCTGTTTACCATTAGTTGCAAATCACTAAAGATTTGAATTCGTGAGATTTTGAGCTTTAAAGCCAGAGTTAACCCTGCCACCATTGATTCATATTCGGCTAAATTATTTGTTGCAAGATACCCTAACTTCATTGCGTAGTGTAGAAGGTGTCTGTCTGGTGTTATTATGACATATCCCGCTCCACCTCCTTACACATTCGATGCACGATCCACAAATAAGTTCCATATGGGTTTTTCATCCTTTTCCTTTTTCGACTGTTCTTTAATGAAGTTTGTTCATTAATAAAGTCTGCCAATGCTTGTCCTTTGATAGCTGCCCATGGTTGAAACTCAATGTCATATTGGCTAAGTTCAATTCCCCACTTTACTAGCCTACCTGAGGTTTCAGGTTTACTGAAGACTTGTTTGAGTGGAAAGTTAGTCAATACTCGGATTGGATGTGCTTGAAAGTACGCCCTATGTTTTTATGCGGTAAGTATTAAGCAGTAAGCTAGTTTTTCTATTACCGGGTACTGAATCTCTGCATCCTTTAACCGCCCGCTCACATAATAAACAGGAAGTTGAGTCCCACTTTCCTCTCTGATCAAAACTGAACTAACTGCATGTTTTAATACTACCATGTATAATTACAAGACTTCACCGTTCTTGGGACTAGACAGTATTGGCGGTTTTTCCAAATGAATTTTCAACTCCTGAAAAGCTTTCTTACAGTCTTCTCCCCATTCAAAGTTTTTCTTCTTCTTGATCACATTGAAAAAGGGAATGCACTTATAGTCGCCTTGGAAATAAACCTGCTTAGGGCGGCTACCTTACCAGTTAAACTCATTACATCTTTGCTAGTTTTAGGCTCAGCCATGTCCTTGATAGCTTTAATCTGGTCTAGACTGGCCTTAATTCCTTGGGCACTCACAATATAGCCTAAAAACTTTCCGGAATGAACCCCGAAAGATCATTTCTGAGGATTTAGTTTCATCTGATATTTCCATAATACTTCAAACATCTCTTTTAGGTCTTCGAGATGACTTTTAGCTTCATAAGATTTTACTAGCATGTCATCAACATAAACTTCCATATTTCGACCTACCTATTCTTTGAACATTTTGTTGACTAATCTTTGATAAGTAGCTTAAGCTTTCTTTAATCCTAAAGGCATTGCTTTGTGGCAAAAAATTCCCCAATCAGTAATAAAACTTGAATGTTCTTCATCTGGTTTAAACATGGGTATCTGATTATATCCTAGTAAGCATCCATAAGAACAATCTATCTGCACTAGTTGCATCAACCAACTAATCTATCTCGGGCAATGGGTAACAATCATTTGGATAGGCCTTGTTTAAGTTAGTATAATCGACGCAAGTCCTCTACTTACCGTTCGACTGCTTTACCAATACTGGGTACGCCAGCAATTTTGGGTAGTAAATCTCTCGAATGAATCCATTTTCAAGGAGCCTTTTAATTTCCTCTTTTAGGGCATTGGACCGCCCTTTATCTAATTGTCTCATTTTATGTCTGATGGGGGTCACTTCTGGATTGATGCTTTACACATGGCACATAACCGATGGATCAATCCCAACCATATCTGAATGAGTCAATGCAAACACGTCTTTATTGGATTTAAGAAACTAAATAAAGTCTTTCTTCAAGCTGCTTTCCAACTCCTTTCCCACTTTGACTACCTTGGTTGAATCATTTGGGTCTATACATGTCTCCTCAAGATCTTCTATAGGTTTTATCCTTTCCACTTCACCACGGCAATCAAATTATGTGATGATTTTGCCTTCTTTCACGAAATTAGCATTGATCCTCTTTCTCTTACTTCCAGGGGAAATGTACGTTTTACATATGTTTGCTAGTCTTATTAGATCTTACTTTTGCTACGAATGTTGGATGTAAAAATCCATCATCCGAAGGATGGAAAACAGTAGAAGAATCAAAGTAAGCAGTATACTCCCTTTTGTATTGATCAAGCATTGCAAAATACATTTCGCAGGAGCTGAATTGTTCTCCGTGGACAGTGTCCCAACCCCTCTTGGTTAAGAATTTTACCATCAGATATTTTGGCGAGACAAAAGCATCCACCTCATCAAGTGCGGGTCGGCCAAAGAAACACTACAACAAAAGTATGTTTTGACTGCATTTACTATCAGTGTTTAAAAGTTTAATGCTGTAGAATGCGTCTGTGAGAAAGTTGTTTCAAGGGCTCAACGCTGACAAAACTATCAATGTTTATTTTGTTTGCCGCCACACACATCAGTGTTTATTTCGTTTCCCGCCGCTTCTCATTTACTTGGAGAAAAATGAAAATACGTCGATTTCCAGTTTCCATTCCCTCCCCAATTTCCAATTTCCATACATCGATTTCAATTTCAACACCAGAAATCATCTTCCTTTATCCACCGCTTCGATTTTGGTTGAGCATCTCTGTCGTCGATTTTGATTTTGGTAGCCCTAAACTCATCGGAACGGGAAATTTGTGAGCATTTTTTCTCCAACCTAGTTTTTAGTTTGAGTTAGAATAGTTGCAAATTATCAGTTCCTGCTTATCAAATTGAGCTCAAAGTTTTCCCTAATTTTTGTTCAATATTTATCGACTACAACTGTCTGAACCTTTTCTTAACATCTTTGATGAAATTTCTTTTCTAGTTGAGTTATATTCTTTCTGATTTTAGTAGGTACATCTTGTTTCATTTCTAGCTGGCCTGGTTTGGTTTTTGTTTGTTGAGGATCAACCATTCCTTAATTCATGTAGGCATTAATGATGAATTGATGAATTACTCAATACTAATTTGCTTGCTCTAGATATTCTATTATTAAATTTTTATATCATTATATATAGATTATATTCATTAAATTATCTCATTTTGAGATGTTACTATTAATGCAGTAAAAACTTGAAAATAAGATTAAATTACTATAATTTCCAGTTAAAACTTTGATTTGATGAAGTTATGATATTTTAAAATGTTGATTATGTAGTCCATTGATAATTTGGAAAATTTTGAAAATATTTGACATGCTCGGTGAACTGCTTTATTGAATCGAATGGTCAGTCTTCATTTGTTAATTTATAAATGCTGACCATTAAGCATTGTTGATAAGGAAAATTTTCAAATTGTTTGATATGTTTCATTAATTGCTCCATTAAATTCAATGGCTAATTTGTATTGATTAATATTTGATCGATATGCTGCAACATTGATGATAAGGAAAAATTCAAGATGTTTTACGTATTATGCTAGTGGATCATTTAATTAAATTGTCTGCTTTTGTTAGTTGATTTATAAAGCTTTGCTCATTATGTTATAGCACTAATGATAAGGAAACTCTTTAAAATGTTTGGTAAATTTTATTAGTTGCTCCATTAAATCAAATAGCCAATCTGTTTTAGTTTATTTCTAAATCTTGGTCATTATGGTCCATTAATGATGATTAGGAAAATTTTCAAAATGTTTGACATATTACATTAATTGCTCTATTGAATTAAATCACATATTCCTAATAGTTTATTTTTGAATCATGATCATTATGGCACACAATTGGTGATTAGGAAAAATATAAAAATGTTTGACATATTGTATTGATTACTCTACAAAAGTAAATGGCCAATACGTATTAATTAATGTCCTTCATTTAATTTGTGTTATTTACTAATTTATTTGATCCAAATTATCGTCATCTGGTTTGGTCAGAATACCTCCTTAGGCATTAACATGTTATACATCTTACATTCAAATGTTTCATCAACGTATCAAACTAGACAATAGCTACATCTTTCATGCTTGTAAAATCCCAATATTTTTCATATATTTCTACGAGAAACATGGATATCCAGACGTCTAAATGAATTCTGACACTATTAAAAAATAAATAAAAGAACTAAATTGTTAATATTAGTCATACCATTTCTTTAAAGAATAAAGTTAGATCGTTTATTTCATTAATATGTGTGCTAAAAATGGCATGTTTTTGCAGATTATTACTTTGGACCATTGGCTTGACATTGCAGATTATAGCTCTATGAGTTAATAACCTCTGCTTTCATACTATTTTGCTTTCATAATTGCTTTTGACCTACTAATCATCAATAATTAATTTCTTGCTACAGAAATAGCCGTAAGCCTAGTAGAGTTTGCAAGTGCTGCGAGCGATCAGTTCAGTTCACATTGCAAGGTTTGAGTGTTATGTTTTCAGTGACCCTTGGTCTATCGTTCTAATTTACTTTCTGCTCTCAATATAGCTGTAAAGAAGGACAACGTTGAGTTTAAATCATAAATTTTTAAAGAGGATTTAGAGGTGTTGGGATCAAATCCCTTGACAACTAAATGTTATTTTTTTCTTGTTATAAAATTTAAATGTTTATAGAGGGGTCCATAGCATCCCATTTTCTAAGCTCTTTTTTCCACTACTTTGATATCTTGAGCTCTGTTTTATTTATTTCATCATGATTCCCCAATGTTTAAGGAGAGAGAAAGTAATCCATGGTCTTTAATTTTGTCTTGTTTCATCATGGCCATTGTTCTTGTATTATCTCATTAGCTCTTAAACAAATGAAGACCTTTATATGTTCTTAAAAGATGAATGTCACATATGTATTTGGGTTCATCCAACAATCATGATCAATTAAATACAAAGGCTAATAGTTTTAAATCAAATAATTATTGTTCACTAACCCTGTAAATTTGAAATGTACCATACATACTCCCATTATTTTATTAGACAGGTGGTTGGTGTCCACATGCAATTATAAAAGGCTGCTGTTAAAGTTGTTTTCTTAAGGAGATGAAGGTGGTCATTTATGGCCTCACAATTATGACAATTTGTAAAGTTCCCTTTTTGAGATATAAATCTGCAATTTTTATCTATTTATACCACATGTTATGATGTGAAAATTTAGGGTGCATGTGTTTTTTTGGATTTCTAAGTATGGCTGTACATGCACGTATATATGCATACTAAAATTGTCTACATGAGTTCAAAGATACCCTTTAAGCCACCTTGCTATAATGTTTTTGTATATTTCTATGTTTAACTTAAATAAATGTTTTTTTTGTTTTTTGTTTAATAGAGTAAAACCAATAGCAAGGAAACCAATTGCAAGCTGTATGATTAGGGTGGGAGCCTTTTGATTCTATTAAACATTAGCCCTATATTTTTTACAAGGGTAAAGGTTATCCTACATTGCAGCCATCTAAAAATTATCAACAACCACTTGATGTTAGTAATGAATTCATCTTCCAAATCATAGAAGGTATTCTTTTAGGTGATTCCCATTTCTTCAAGAATATTTTTATCATCCCTTAATGTTGGTTTTGATGGTAATTTCTAAACTGACTGTTGTTTTCTTTTTATTGATTCGGATTTTAGCAAGGTATTTAAGTTCTAATTTATTCATTTGGGAGGTGATGAAGTTGATACAAGTATAACTATCTTGTCATCTTTCTGTTCATGCACTTATTCATAAAACCAATCATGTTACACAACCTTTCTGATTGATTTCAATGCTTCTTATGAACGTTATTTCAAACTGTTTGAGTTTGTGTTTCTGCTACTTTAGGGATGTGTTAAATATCCGACACGTATCAATACACATTATTTAAAAATATCAGATGATAACGGAGAAAATAATGATCATGTTAACATGAAGCTATAAATGCAAAAAAATCATGCAGTAAGAAAAATAATAAATACTAAAGTCATAATATCAAATTGTTCATAGTTAACAACCATTCATTCTAAGATTGGTAGTACAAAATAAGTTCATGAAACCTAAAGTATAAAACTAAAAATAATCAACATTTCCAGTACTTTCTTCTTCTCCACCTTTTGTTACATGGTTTTCAAAATCATCCCTAGCATTTTCTAAACCTGCATCTATCTCCATTGTTTCTTCATTTCCATCTTCGTTAGACGAGGAAGGTTGATTTGCTATTTGACTTCTACTCCAAGATCTTGGTGCATTATCAACAATTGTCCTTGCCTCTCTAAATTGTGTCCATGTTAGATCATCACGGTCCATTGGAATCACCCTTCGTCATTTTCATCAACCCCTTTCAAAAAAATGGGATTCTCATAGTCAAGGTTATGCTTATATTTTTGCACATATCGACACTCCAATTTCTTGTTATAGTGAATGAAGATGGTATCATTCAATTTTTCTTGCAAAAACCTGTTCCTTTTCTTTGAGTGTATCCGAAAAATGAGCAAATTATAACCACCATAAAAACAACACCATAGGATCAATATATTTATTATCACTTTATTCACAATTTATATGTATTATATTCATGAAAGTAAATTGCAGATTTTTAAGAAGCAGCTCAAGAAGAAGAAAAAATGGAACTAAAAAGAATAATATATAAGCTACTAAAAGTTAAGTGGATATGCTGAATATGAGTTTATATGTTGTGTGAAATTCAATTAATGTTGCACTTACTACCTATTTCTTTTTAGTGTTTATGAGCTGTGTATGGATGCTAATGCAACATTTAATGTTGCACTAAATACAAGTTATTTGGCTGTTAATGCAAATTTGACTATGTAATATAACGTTCATTTAAATGGCAACAACAACCGTTTGTATGAGATACATAATATTTATATTCAAATATTTAACACAGTAAATGCATTTTGGTTATGAGGGATAACTATAGTGAATATTGCCAGTAATTCAAGTTAAATAGGTTGTAGCAAATCCATCCAATACAAAGTTATAGGTGCTGTTAAGGAAAGAAAATCCATTGTATTAAATGTTGATTTTTTTTTTGAAAGTTGGTACCTAGATGCTATTACATACATGAATGTAGTACCTTGTTGTTTATGAGAATTCATACAATTAATATTAATTACAATTAATATTGGAAAAATTGTCTGTATACCTTGTTGTTTATGAGAATTGATTCCTTGGTCACATTTCCATGATTAAGAGGCATGAATGTAGTAGCAATAGTGTTTGGTTAATACACTGATAAACAAAATAAAGGCTAATAAATTTATTTAACATAAAACAATAACAAAATATAAATGAAGTATAGCCATTTAGTACCTCCTGCCATAAATGTTCCAACCACACCTTACTGGCTTACTCCAATTATTGAAGTGCATCCCATCCACATTATTTTACTAGTTTTTAGAGTTTGATATATTACTTGCACACTGCAAATCTAGCTATAAACGTTCCAACCATGAGCTGCATATTTTATGACACCTATTCAAATACAAATGGTGGGGCAAAGAAACAATCTATTGAAAAAAACCAAGTTGCGAGAATTATTGATGATACATACATGTACTATCGAATGTTTTGCAACCAACGATTTCTTTGTTCAAAAAGACTTGAGTAATTTTTACACTTATTATCAGAGATGGAATAATGGTTCGTTTCTGTGTGTTAACATTTTCCGGTTGTGCAGGAAGATGCAAACTCCAAGGATGACTGAGGTGACTTCAAGAAGCTAAACCAGCTCGGATGCTAACCATGTAAAACCAAGGGAAGATGCAAATAGTTCTCATCTGTTGGGTTCGTAGGGGACATGTGTTAAAGTTAGATGCCCTTGTGGGAGTTCTTTGCATACCAATTCTATGATTCAGGTACCTATTAATGCTCACTTAACAATTTTGTTTGTATTAATATTTTAAAGATGAACAAGTTTGTAATGAAACAAGCCAAAGCAGTATATTCTCAAGAGTCTGAATCCTAATTCCAACTAAGTTACCACATGTGTTAAACCCTAGATTCACCATTCTCCTGCAGTTTTAGGTAATTTAATTTCTCTTACATTTTGTCTACTTTTCTTTATTTATCTCAAGTTTCTTACTGTCAATTATTACTTCTGATCCATAGGGCAAGATGACTACCTTTGCTGAAAGATAAAATTACCGCGTTTGCTGAAAGATTAGGATGAGGTTACAGAGGCAAGATGATGCGTAGAACTTAGATGGAAGGTGCTTAAAGTATAGATGTGCAGTAATAAGCATTCCACAAGGAATTAGCAGCAGCAGCCTCCAATGCCGGCTGTCAGTTTCAATTTTTTATGCTCTTGGATTTTGGTGACAGATGTTGAGACTAATAAGCCTTAGGGATATGCCTTTATTTAGTACATGCATACAAGAGACATGAAGAGTGAGCTCACTAGTTTTATTTCTCTTTAAGTTTCAATTTTTATGCTCTTGGATTTTGGCAAGTATCTTCTTAGTCCTCATCTTTAACTTGATCATTGTTTCAATTTGGCAGGAATTTCAGATATTATATTTCTCTTTTTATAAGTTTCTAACATTTGAAAACATGCGATGGCTTTGTAATGCTTCAATCATCAGTTTTTTGGATGGACATGCTATATCTCCTCAATTTAAAAGCAAGTGCTCATAATTTTTTCTACATGGTCCATCTGTTTCAAAACTCTTTTAATGGTTGTAGCACTTTATAAGTTGGGTTTCGGCATTACTAGCAAATTATCTACACCTTTTAAAATTAAGTTAACTTTGAGAGCATAGTAAGTATTGTTAAGAATATTATTTTTCTCAGGGATGTTGGTTGTCAAAAAACTGCAATTTCTACTTGTCGATGCTGCACTTGTTTTAACCTCTGTTAAGTATATGTATTACCAATTTGAGTGGCAAGATGCCTAATCATTGCTGCTATAGTGATATTTTTAAGTTTATTATATCTAACTATTTTCATAGGAACCAAGAATGCCAAAAGACTTGTATGTTTTGGACATTAGAAACACTTAGAAAAGTAGCTTGATGATACTAAGATAGACATTGTATCCATTTCATTGTTTTGTAGTAGCTTGACATTAGTAGATCAGTTTCCTCGATTTTTTTACTGTGTATAATATTTAAGTATATATAAATGTTGAAATTTATATAAACTACAAAATGATTCTTTTGTTCCAATATTTATATAATGTCAGCATCAGAGAGTGATGTTCATGTCTTGGCAGTGGATGATAGTTCAGTAGATCGGGCAGTGATTGCACACTTGCTTCGCAGCAACAAATTCAGAGGTTCTTTTTTTAAAACTTGCTTCAATTTTTTTTAAGGGTCGATTTTGCAATATCATCTCACTCTGTTTGGGGCTTTGCAGTAACTACAGTTGACAGTGGGAGACGAGCACTGGAAATGCTGAACATGGTTTGTAGTTCCTTTTTCACTTATTTTAAACTTCTGGATAACTGTTTAATTTCGGTTTGTTTACAAGTGTGTGATGATGCAGGAACCAAATGTGAATATGATAATCACTGACTATTCCATGCCTGAAATGACCGGTTATGAATTGCTAAAGGAGATCAAGGTATATTTTTATTCATACTTTTTTTTTCAATTATTTTTATGATTATACTAATGGATATAGTTTAACATTAAATTCTATGTGTTTACTCCTATAAGCAGTAAACTTTGCAACTAAATAAGAAAAATGATCAAAGATATCCATCTCGAACACCTTTTAAAAATTAAGGTTCCAGCTTATTATTATTATCTTTTCTTCTTTTGCAGCCAAATGTCACCAAAATAGTTATACCAGATGAACCCAATGGTAAGAGAAAGGAGTAAATTTATGCTTGCTTCATTGATAAAATAAGTGTAAGTTTACTGTTTTGAATGCATAGTTCATAATTGTAATTCATGCTTACAAGATGGAGAAACTTGTTTGATATTGAAAAATATTGGCTAATAAATGCAAATTTGGTAATATGAAACTATCACTGCCATTGATTTGAAGAATCAAGTTTTAGTTTATAATAGTAATTGTTTAGTTGTACAGACATTGGAGATACTGCTATTTTCATAAAAAAAAGTAAGAAGAAATTTATCCCATTATATATGATATTGCTCATGGTTTCAAATTGGAGATTAATAAATTTCTTGATGGTATTACCATATGGGAATCTATTTGAAAAGGATCATCTAACAAATACACATCGGAATCACTGTAAATTGCTCTTGCTAATTGGATCATTTATACTTATCCTCCACTAAAATAGACTAAGTTTTACGAAAATTAACCGAGTTTATAAAATGTAACTAAATTTTATAAAAAATTAATCAAGTTAATTAAATTTTAAAAAAATTAGTTAAGTTAATTAAATTTTAAAAAATTAACTATAACTAAGTTTATAAAAATTAACCAAGTCTAATAAAAATTAACTAAGTTTATAAAAATTAATTAAGTCTTATAAAAGTTAACTAATTTAACTAAGTTCTGCAAAAATTTAACTAAGTTAACTAAGTTTAATAAAAACTAATCAAGCTCAAAAACAAAGTAACTAATTTAATTATGTTTTATGAAAATCAACAAGGTTTTATAAAAGTTGACTAAGTTGTATAAAAAATTAAATTAGTTAACTGAGTTTATAAAAGTTAACCATGGCTATTAAAATTAACTAATTTTATAAAAATTAACCAAGTTAACTAAGTTTATAAAAATTAACTAAAATTTAAAAATTAAAATTAACTTAGTTTATAAAAATAATCTAAGCAACTATTTTTATTTTTGAAAATTAACCATGTTTTATGAAAATTTACTAAGCATCTACATATGTTATATTTCTACCATTGATTTGCAAATTCTAAAAGCATCTAATGTTTTTTACATACAAGTGGGAAAAGTACTAGCTTTAGATTAATTTTTACATTCAAGTGGGAAAAGTACTAGCTTTAATTTTTACATTCAAGTGGGAAACATACTAGCTTTAGATTAATTTTTACATGCAAGTGGGAAATATGGTTGCACACTGTCATCCTGCTCCAGTGCCATGCACCGCAACTTGTATAGAAATCTCTTACTCTAAACATGCTCAGCTCTTCAGTTCTCCTTTCGAAAATGCATTTAATGTTACCATTGTTTCAACACTTTTGTATCAGATAGTTCGTTTGGTTTCAGCACTTCCTTTGTTCCATACTGCATTTCATGTTACTGTTGTATTAATTGTATTTTTGATTTATTTTGCTAACTTTTGAACTTTTACTCTATAGGTAGGTGGATATCTTACATGCGGCAACAAGTTATGGATTCGAAGTAATTTTTGATGCCAGAACTATATTTTGGTTAGTATACTTGTATTTATAACTTGATTATACTGGTTGCTTGATAACTTGGTCTACTATGTTATTTTTGTTTATGGATATTATTGAAACTTGATTTATAGATGTTTTTTGTATATTAATATTGTTTTAGCTAGTTTATTTAACAGATTATTATTCATTAAAACATGTTATATATACTGGTTGCTTGATTATACTCAAAATGTAGTTCTGGAATATGCAAATATAGTGGAATGTTAATGCTGTAAAAATCTTATAAATAGAAGACAACATCTATTTTAATGCTGTCAATGAAGAAACAACAGCGTTTAATTCGTGCTGTAATTATCTTGAAACTGTCAATAACAACGTTTATTACATGCTGTCGAAATAGTTGATGATTCAATCACAGCGTTTTTAACATGCTGTCGAAATTGTTGATGATTCAGTAACAGCGTTTAGAAAAAGCTGTTGTAAACAGTTAAAGTAGAATTTGAACATCTTCGACAACTAAATTATAAACGCTGTTGAAACATAATACAACATGTCTGAAAACGCTGTAAAAAGATTATTGACAGCTCGTAATAAACGCTGTCACAGAGATGTTTCAACAGCGTTTATATAAAAGCTGTTGTAAGTTATGTATATACGACAACATGTCGTTATACAGCGTTTGTAATAACGCTGTTGTATCATATTATAGCGTTTATCAAACGCTGTTAAAAGCCTTTTGTGGTGTAGTGAAAGCATTGTAGTATGATGGTTGGTTGATGATTATAAAAAGAGTTTCAAAAGTTCGGCAGCATGGCAGTACTCCCAAATGCACTAGCAACTTCACTTGTCCTACTGGGGTCGATCCCTTGTTGTTGAACCCAAAGATTGGTTCAAGGCTGGGTTCTAGTTTGCCTTCTAGGATGCCCATTTGATCAAAGGCATGTTTGAAAATTACATTGACCATGCTACTAATGTCCACAAGAATCTTGGATACTATAGATAGTCCAATTTGAGCCATGATCATGAGGGGGTCGTTATGAGGGTGATGGATCCCCTTCTTCAGCTCTTGGGGAGCAATAATATGATTTGGCATTAGAATATTGAGTCATGGATTTTTAAGCGGAGGCTCTTATTGAATGGAGAATGTTCCTTCTCTAGCCTCTTTGGTATATTTGTTTCAGGCCCCCTTGCTAGTCCCTGCTTGATGTGGACCCCCATGGATTAAACCAATCCTATTCAACAGCGGACTTAAGCTTAATGGGTCTTCTTCTTCCAAGATGTTGACAGCATTACTAGGAACTTTTGCGGACTATCACCGGTCTGTGGTGCTTTTTGTTTGTCTTGGATGAACTCCTTCAAATGCCCCTCATGAACTAATTTCTGAATGATACTAGCCAACACTCTACATTCATCAGTTTTGTGGCCGTTTGCTCTATGGTAAGCGCAATAGTAATCCCCTTTTCTCTGTTCAGGGTAATTTTTGGCCTTAAATGAAGTTGGAAAGTTAACCTTCTCCTTTTTTACAGCATAGATATAAGACAATGGCTTGTTTAAAGCAATTGAATTAGTATTAGGATCTTCCCATCTTGTTCTCTTATGTCCCTGATCTAATCCAAACCTTCCACTTTCCTTTTTAGGATTAGCTTTCTTTTTAGCATGACATAATTCATCCATTCGAATGAATTTATCAGCCTAAAAATGGAAGTCCTATGGATCCTTACACCCATGAATAAAGAGTTGCTTCCAGAACAGTGTATTCTCTATTACCAAGAGTGTACTGCAATGAGCTTATCCTGGCCATTCATGTGTTTAGCTTTTAATGCTTCTGCATTGAACCTTTTTAGGTAGTCTCCTAATGACTCTCCCTGTCTCTACTTAATGTTGGCTAAAATAGTGTAATTGATTGTTGGGTCCTTGCATATACAAAATTGGACAGGGAACTCATAAGAAAACTATTTCCATGAATAGATCGTCTTTTCATGATATTTTCGATACCATTTAGCGACGGCTCCTTGAAGCGTTACCGGAACAGTCTACATCGAACGGCTCCAGAAGCATTATACAGATCCATTTGGCTATCGAAAGCCATCGAGTGATCATCGGGTCTGTAGTACCATGATACTTCAGAGTTGGAATCTTTACATAGGATGGGATGGCCATTGACATAATTTCATCTGTGAAAGGTGCCACTCGTTCATTATCATTTGCTCTTTATTCCAAGGTCCTCTTCCCTTTAGCATTTCGCATGTCCTTAATTGACTTTTCTTCTACGTCTTTCAAATAAGCTTCGGTATCATCATAACTTTTCTGATTTGGGTTGTATTCTTTTGATGTCAAGCTTCTTGATTGCTCGAGAGATTTGTCCAGTGCCCTTCCTTGATGATCGATTTTAGTCTGATGATGCTCTTTCTTCTTTGAAGATGTCAAGTCGATTTTGCTCTTTTCTTCATTGGTATAAACTTTTAAGTTTCTTCTTGGAGATATCACCTCTTCTCTAGTCATTGGTTTTGGTGTCTTGGAAGACCTTTGAGATAGTGCTGCTTTGAGAAGCTCTTGCATCTCCAGCAACTGTTGTTCTAAGTGCTTTATTTTGGTTGCATTGTCGCCTTGTTGAGCTGGGGTTGATGGTTGCCCTTGCAAACTCCCTCCATGTTGAAAGTTGGTGTTATGTTTTCTTCTAAAGTTGTGGTGTGTACGACCTCTTCATCTATTCGACTAAGCCTTTTGGATTTCATTTTCCTACACCAAGTTAGACAATCCATAATTAGTCTATAAGGTAACCAAAAGGTCGGAGGTTCGAGCCCTCCTTATAGCACCAAAAATGTTAACAAGAAAACTTGTTAACA
The DNA here is from genome assembly GCA_030737815.1 of Allium fistulosum. NCBI lineage: Eukaryota > Viridiplantae > Streptophyta > Magnoliopsida > Asparagales > Amaryllidaceae > Allium > Allium fistulosum. Next base: position 410,120,239 of record CM060907.1, on the reverse strand, counting down.
TCCCCACAGCTAAGTGGTTAACAAGAAATGTTGTTAACACAAAACCTAAATAGAAATTTAAAATCAAATTAAGGAGCAAGGCAAGCAACCAGGGAGGAGATTAAGGAGAGCTATCGATTAGAGGCCAAATTCTCAAGATCTAGATCTTAAGCTAGAGGTGAGTGGGCACAACTTTGGTAATTCGATTCGTATAATTAAATTTAAACTATTATAATTGATCTAGGGTATTAGAACCCTAATTTGATATGTTAAACCCAAATGAAATATGTTAGGAACCCTATAATTAAACTTGTTAACTTAAATTTGAATTGTATAAACACTAATTTGACCCCTAAAACCCCAGAAACCAATTTACAGTAAATGGATAATTTAATTAGCTAATTAAACACTTGTTTAATGTCAAATTTGCTACCTAATTCACAAATCCTAGAATTCATTAGAACTGGAAGATTAATTAACTAGAATTGGAATTAACGACAATTAATTATAAATTAATCGACAATTAAAAACTGTTTGAAACTCCTAATTTTATTTACGACCGGATGACCTGGGTGCCCTAATGGTCGGCAGTTAGCAATTGACCTGGGGTAAGTCTCGATCGACCGTTCGACTGTAAAATGCACAGATTAAACTTCGACCTAAGTCTTGGGTTTATAATAAAAATTTATATAATTTATTATAAAAATTATATAAATAGAAAATTGATTGTTTTAGCCTATTTCTAAGCTAGGAAGACATACTAGAGATGGTAGATCATAAATCCCTTATCAAGAGAATTGTAGGGCCGTAAATCCCTTGTTAAAGGATTATAGGTCATCGCGATTTGGGTAATAGTTGAATACCCAAATGAGAGAAAAGAGTTGACTAAGGTGATGTATTTCGCAGATACTCAGGGGTATTCTAACATGGTGGCACACAACACTTACGGAGATGTCATGTAAGTGAGCCCAATCCTTACAGGAGTTCTTGCACGCATGGTTTTTGTGCGACTTAGTACAGGTGGACGCCAATGCAAGATGATAAGTGGCAACTACTAGAGACGTTTGGCACTACGATCGAGAGGTGGACAGTGGGTGCATACGATGAGTCATTATGCGAGTTTGCATTTCAGGGTTCTCCTCTCGTGCATAGTAATAATAGGTATTCTTGGATAATTCAAAGGACATTGGTCGATCGTTAGTGTGAGTTTCGAATTGTAGTTCGATCCATTGTGTTAGATAAGAATCCTTAGGTATTGGACCTTTAGAATCCACAAACACTTGTTACACACCCTACATCACTTAGAAGAGTTTTAAAAGTTAATTGCACTTAATCATCACTTTTTAAACCTGTTCTCATACACCAGGCTTTATGTCTGACACATTACTTTTCCGTCTTTTTCCAACCACAGGTGAACAAGGCAGTAGGTGATTTTGCCGTTTCGAATACTTGGAGATAGTTATGTTTTTCATGGAGTCGGCTTTACTTTATCTTCTTTTCATGTATAATTTTATCATATCAGTATAGTTATTTTCTTGTATCAGATTGTAAAGGATATTTTGCTATATACTCTATTTTGGATCGTAATTGATATTTTTCTAAGACTGTGTTTTGAGATTTTCTGACACCGATATTTTCTTTGATATTTATATGTTTTATTCTTTCCACTGTGAGTTCTGAAAGTTTCATTATCATCCGATTATATCTATCTGTGTAATTTTTAAATTTTTAAAGGTTAAAACCCAAATGATCTGCATTTCTCGACATGGCACGAGCTCGAAAGCTAGTTTGAGCTTTAGATAGGTATGTCGAGAGGTGTGAGTTGTCATAATATCCATTCACTAATGCACATTTTTAGTCTATTTTAGGAAGACTAGTTAAAGGAATGAAGATGAGGCACCATAATTGGCCTCAATTGCAAGTGGAAAACTAGTAGAATTAAGGATGTGCCCTAGGGGCAATTATGTAAATAGTTACATAAACTTAACCTGGTAAACTGCCTTGTTTGGAAAAAAAGTGTTCTTTTGGTTTTGTTTTTTTATTATATGTATTGTTATATGATAATATAAATGATGAATTAATTATGTTTAACATATATTAGTAGAAAATTCTTACACAAATATTTTATTGATTGTAGTTATGAACCTATATGTATATAAACACGAACTTCTTTAATGTTCCTAGTCAAGATGTATCGAGAAAAAGATATCGATACATCCGTTGAGACTAGTGCATGTAACATTCTCTATATAATGGATGGTGATTTACTCATGAACATTGAGTGAATCAAAGGGTTACGTACTTATTGTTGTTTAAAATAATTATAGGATGACTCAACAAGATTCTTATATATGTTAATAAACCTAAGTCAAAATAGAAGATCTCATGGTAATGATGTATAATATCTTCTAATTTGAATGTATTATTGGTCGTAATAGCTAGGTTATACTATCATTATGGTTAAAATTGGCATGGCCACCTTGTTACGATCATAGTTGGGTATATGTGGAACTACTTAGAGCGAAACACTACCTAAGAGAGAATTTATCTCCTTCATTGTAGAAATTTGGTATAACCATAATTGGCAATCAACTTAAAAGTTAAAATATCTGGCTAGAGTAAATCGGTTAATTGGTAAATGTTATCAGATTGAACCAAAGACTTTGAATTAGTCTATGTAATTAAATATAGAATTAGTAGTAATTTTGACCTTAGACCAAACTCTAGATATCTAAATGATATAGTGATAATGAAAAAATACGTGTATAAAATGTCATTATTATGTGAGCTTATTATAGATTAGAAATTGGATTTCGCCTAAATGATCCATAACCGACGAACATGTGCCTGATACTACAATAGAGAAAAGTTCATACATAATTCAATACTTAAATTTTTTAAATATTGATTGAGGACCGAGTTCACATCAGAGAGTCAACACAATCGTGTTGTAAGTTATTTCCAAATTCGACCAATGTTAAGATTATTTTATTAATGTTATAAATTAATAATAAATGAATACAAATGGTTTATTAAGTTACTATAGAATTATTAATTATTTGTTTGAAGCTTAAAATCGGTCAGGAAGATGTATATATGTTTTACGTCGGTACGATGAGCTTGAATAGTGTAATTAAATAATTGATTTAAGGAGTCAATGGCAATTTTGACCAAGCAAGGGTCATGAATAGGGTCGGCCATAACGCAGTGGGGGCCTTGGGCGACCTACTCTTCTAGGGTATGAGAGAAAGGAACCGATATATTGATATCTTGTTGTATATATAAAGGCAGCCCTCATTCTTTTCTCTCTTTGCACACAACCCATGCAACTCTTTCCCCTATTGGACATTGATAAAGCCAAGGTGATAGCGTGGCAACTTGTTAACAAGGAGAAGAGCAATAGGTTTTTATACTTATAATAAAAAAATATTTTAATTATATCTAAGTATTTTTCATACATAAAATCTTATAATATATATATATATATATCATATTGTTTTAATATTTTCGATTACTAAATAAAAAAATATTTTCTGTTTGTTTAAAAATTCAAATAAATTTTATATTTTAAATATTTGAATTTTCAAATATAAAATTCAATAAAATTTTATTTTTGTGAAAATAGTTTTATTTTATTGGCAGTTGCACAATATTCAATAATAAATAAATAATATTTTTATATGGATAGATATGGTTAGATATTTATTCTAAAATGGTTAAACTTATTTAAATTTAAAATTTTAAAATCATTAAACATATTTTATATTAAATCATAATATTATACTTATTATAAATTTTATATAGGTGCAATTAATCATTTATTCATAACAATAATATATATTTTAAATAACATTATTATATATACATATTTATACTCTATTAATATAGATAATAATTAGTTTATAATGGTTGAAAAAATTGGTTAATATTAGTGTAGGTATAAACTTTATTATTTGATGTCCGTTCATGTATATCCCTTAGCATATGACATCACCTATTAACCCTAAGTCACAACGGTTAATGAAACACATGATTACATATTACCTCTAGATTATATTATACCTTTTAATGTAGTTATGATGTTTGTATTTCGAATACAAAAATATCAAATATTAGAACATAAATTAAATTAATTTTTTTAATTAAATTAATAATAAAATACTTTTACGAATAATAATAAAATAAACAAATATTTTTAATTAAATTAAATTAATTAAAATGTTTTTTAAACTCTTCCATTGACAAATAATAAAATTTTATGCAAATTAATAAAATGACTTTTTTTAATTCACAGTTTTACCTCCATTACTAATGCATCTGATTAAACAAGGACAGATGTTCGAGACTCAACGATAATCACTACTTGAGGAATGTAATGCTTCTCGAGAGAAAAAAAAAGCACATATTGTATTCATGAAAGTATGCCTTAGAGGGCAAGCATTCTGGGTGTTTTCACTCACAGCAGATTGGAGATAAAGGACATCAAGAGACCAATGGATGATTAGAAGATTTATGATAAGTCTACTACAAATAATTAAATGGGTAAGATAAAGAATAATAAGGTTAAAAGTCAACCAGAAAGAAATGAGAGAAAAAAGAGAAAATTTTGCTAAGTATTGAGTTCTAACCGGTATGAGTTAGTATTCACTGTCTGATGCTATACAGAACACTACAAATCATTAAAATGATTCGGTAGTCCAAGATTGGCCAAAACACTTGATTTCCTTTATTCTTTGACTACAGATAACAGTTTGAAAGACTCTAACCAAATGTCAAGTGCCAAACCATTTTCATGCTTCGAAAACAAATAGAATTTCACTAAATCGTGAAAATAGTTTTGTAGTTTACATTTAGTTACATTCTTTTAAAAACTTATTCAGCAAAAGCTACACATTCACTATGTCGAAAACATTTAACTGAGCAAAATGTTGACGCGTAGATTGACCCTGAACAGATTTAGTTTTACATTTGGAAAGTGGCTATCTTGTAGGAAATGCTAAAAAAATTTAACTTATATGACAGCTATAAATACCCCAAGGATGAATAGCGCTTTCTACTCATAGGAACAACCTAATAGAATTATATGGCTACAATAGAACCAATTTCCAAAGACTATATTTTTCACTTCTTTCAACAAATAAATCATTGTATTTTGTAATCTTGTATTGTACTTGAGATCTAGAATGAAATGAACAATGAATCATAGTGGATGTAGGCACCGCTTGAGCCAAAGCACTATAAAAACTTTGTGTGTTTTTACTTAACCACATTTTTATTTTTATTTTCTACGCATGATTAGTTTAGATCATAACATAAATTCACATTCGTTTTTATAATAGACATGATCTATAAATGAGGAGATAATTTTGAGATATACATGTAAGTATTCTGAAGGGGCTTCTAATGTTCTAAAATTCAATATTACTAGTGTGAACCCATGCTAAGCAAACAGATTGCAACTATATTTGCAAATCTAGTTGAGTATATGTTTTATGATTAACTCAAGCAATACCATTATTTCCAAGATATATTTTTCATTTAAATATTCTTTATATTTTGAATATTCAAAATTATTTATCCAGAAAAACATTTGTATGACATTGTGTATGTCTGTACAACTACATTTATACACCATAAAAGATATGCCTAAAATAATTACATAATACATCTATAAATAATTATGCATATGCACAAATTAAATTTTTAGCTATAATAGTAAAATATTGATTTGAGAGATCGTTATTGCTTGCGCCAAAAATGGTCACAAACACCTTGTTGTATGTGACAGCACCAATATCCAATATTTAGATCCAAACAGAGAAGTATAGATTCATAGATCAAAGAATAGATAGTAGAAAAGTAAATGAACAAGCAAGTCTTATAGTGGTTTGACAAACTTCAACCTACGTCCACTCCAATAATCTTTTATTTATACTGTAAGATTACAAGTACAGTTGTTTTTGCCTTAAAAAAATAATGGAGAAAGAGATAGGTAGTGATGAAGGAGAACCGGCTGGAAAAGTTTCTTGCAATGAGCCAAGTCCGCTGTATTCATAGGGAGAGATGAAGAGATATTTCGCTAAGATTTCAGCAGAAGGTCCCCTAGATCCATAGGAGCCCACCATAACGATCGGCGAACCTAACTCGACGATTTGGAACGATCGACCAAAGTTTAGCCGACTGTTATTTTCGCCTCCAATTTACATGCGATCATTTCTGGAGGGTCCTATAATGCCTCTTGAACTTGTCCCTAAAATATGAAGTCAATCTAAGCTATAGATTGTGAGATATGGGTCAATCTTTGCTGAAATTGGATCATGCACTTGGAGACACCGATCATTTTTAAGACTTGGCTAATAACGATCAACTAAATCCTAAATGCAACTTTAGGACTCACGATCATTTTTGGGGGGTCCCATACGTCTCTTGACACTCCTTCTGAAATATGCAATCATTTTGACTTATAATTTAGGAGATATGGATCGATCTTGGTTGAAATGGGATCATTCATTGAGTTGTATCGATCGTTGTTAAGGATCGACAAAAATGATCGGCCATCCTTGAATTTCAACGTTTCGACCTGCGATCGTTTTTGTAGGCTCCACTCTTCATTTTATTGATGCTCTGAAAGTTTCAAGTGAACTGGTCTTGTGGATCTTGTGTTGATCGATCTTCATTGATTTATACTATTTTATGGATCGTTCTAAATCAATCCATATAAATTCTTGATTTGTCCACAACCCGAGCATACGAACTCCGATTGACTTGAAATTTGAAATATAGCCTCATGGGGCCTTCCTTGTCACTTTATACCGATTACACCTTGATTGGGTACTTAGCCATTTTTTGAGCGTTGTCAATCTGAATCCATTCAACTATCGTCCATAGTTTCAACTGTAATCGATTTCCAATCCATCTACTTTAGCCAAATCCATGTTATCCCGGCCTAACGAAAAGGTGGGATAACAATTATTAATAAAATAACTCATACACAATGGCTCAATTCAAGTAATTATGCACACATATAAAAATATAAAAAAGAATTGCATCATGCATACACCACCACTATACAATAATGGAAAAAAATTATAAATTAGTCTACATGTGATTAGTAGACATAAAAGGAATAATGTCAAACACTCGATAAATTTGAGCTATAAAACATATTACAACAAAACTATAAACCTTAGGAATGTCCAATGGTAATACAAAATTTTCAAATTTACTCATCAAAGCATTGTTTCATATCCCGCAATTTCAGCTACTAAGGAAACTAATATTGCTAGTCACCAAGATGAAACTATGGTACAAAGATTGATATTACAATATAAAGTGTTGGAAACATTAAAATATGAAAGAACATATTAAATGAGAATTAATGACACCGAAACTTCAGAAATCTTTAAATTAGATCCTTCTATAATTTCTCCTTTTCTACTTCCTTATGTTTATTTGGAACAAGTAAACAACAAAAGAATTAGAAAAAACAAATATTGGGTCAAGTGAAACTGGTAGAAAGCTATTCGGCATTCAAATTTTATAAAATACATAACAATATAATAGGAAAGTCTAAAACAAAAAGTATGTAAGTAACAGACTTGGTGTATATGGGTTTTTGAGTAATGTCCATGTCTAGCTAAGTGTAACAACTCGCATTTTCAACCCTTGAATGTCGACAGTAATACATCCATGGTATTTACTGTCGAGCATCCAAGTGCCAAAAAGACGAATTATTAGGGTAAAATAAAAAGGAAATGAAATAGAACAAGAAAGAAGAGAACACAACATCGGAATCTCACTAATGGAACGGTAATATATAATATCAAAGGAACTGTACAAAGGGTTACTTCGAGATAAAAAGCATTTCAGAGTTACAATTCTAAAAACCATCATCGGCCTGGACAGTTATAACAACCTATCCTCACAAATGTTGATACATATAATAGTAATGCAGCGGAAATAAGATTACTACGATAGGTGAAACATCCTACTTGTCTACGTAAGCTCCAAAGCGTCCAAATCTAAATTTGGAAATATACACGGAGCTAACCCTAGCATTATAAGAAAATAACACCCAGATCAGTCTGGTAAACTAGCGTGAGAACTCAAGAAATATGTGATCAGCATATAATAGTACTTTTGAGACTACATGGAATGCCATAACGGCATCCCCTCCAAAGAACCACCATCCCATAAGTACATAAGGTGATAATAAATAATTTCTAAGGTGTAGAATATAAATCATATCAAATAGCTAGAATGGTTACATTGGTTACATTCAATAGCACATTTAAGGTACAATCAAAACCGATAAGGGACGTTCGCATATTGGATTTTTTCATGGAGAACTCTTCGAAGAAGCCGAATCCAAACTCCATGAACAAGGGTCATAAAGTACTATCCGAGCATCGTATATCTCTAGATAAAATATACTGTTAAGGTAAACACAAGCATCCATCTCCCGAACATAAACATGAATAACGTGAACAAAAATATCGTCAACTCCCGCCAGATAATAATTGATAAGTATCTATAGATATGGAGTTGATAATACCCTGACATGGGTCGGCTAATCCATTGGTTGTGCATCCTACTCTGTTTTCTATCATTTTTGATGTCAAGGTTATGTTTGGCATCTTTCACACAAGTCTTAATCACTAGAATAGAAAACAAATTTCTAAATGGATTTCCATATCTCGAACTGATCACGAATCACCACATGGATTCGAGCATCTCGATCAGATCTCGAATCTCCACATAGATTCCTACATAAGTCTTCTGATGAATGCTACTGTTGTCCTCTCTCTTGGAATACTCCTCAAGATAGACAGTCCCGCATTGTAGCATCATTTAAAATGTTAATGCAGGTCTCTCCCTTGGACTTAACCTTTGGATTGACAGTTTAACTCTATAACATTTCACTTCACAACCGATCCTAAAACATAGAACTCGTATACTAGTTTTGAAGTGTTTTTCGATAAATAAAAGACTTACTGATCCCAATCTCTTCAAAATCAATTCAATGAATTTGGTCATTTAATAATAATGACAACGATAGCATATGGAAACCATGTCTCGTATACTTATCACGTTTCCAATATTTTCATCCCACACTATCCCTCGGACAAGAGTGAAGCCGGTAGGTTAGAGCTCTATTGCTCATATCCCTACTTGAACATCAGTCTTAACTCTCATAGATAGATAAGACTACTTCATCGGCTTTTAGTGCTAAGTATACGACTAAATGTTTTCCTTAAATAAGTAAACATAAAAACTACAATCAAGTCATACAAAACATGATTAAGTCACATAAGCAGCTTATAATCCCCGTTTTATCTAATTAATCTTTTATTAATTAAAACTCTTTCATTAGTAAAAATTCTTTTATCTAATAAAACATCTTTTACCAATTTATACTATTCATTTGTACTCTTTCAATACTTCAAAAAACATTCATATACTTATCTCAAATGGTATAAGTATATTCACAAATCATTAACAAGATTTCTTACTTTAAACCTTTGCTTTACCTATCTTTTTCCAAAAGATTCCACACTTATAATTTCCTTCAAAATATCAATTTTAAGGATCTAAGTACTTTCACAAATCTATTCAAAAGGTTTAAAACTAATGTTACTTAAACACTGTCATTACAAACCCAAAACCATTTCACTTATACTTATCTTTAAAACATTCATTAAAGATCTATTCACATTCATAAGTTTAATAAAAAATTGTTAAAGACAAATGTAATTAACATATTGTCACAACAAACCCAAGACCATTTCCATACTTATATCATTTTTACGACATTCTTTTTTTAAAGATCTAAGTTACTAATATTTGGTTAAGTTATATGGTCGACTAACTGATTGTCCAATTAAAACAATTGCTTACAAATCAATGTTCTATACTTAACTTGTTTTTGACATTCCAGTTTATACCCTTCCTTGCCTAAGAGAGAATCCAGATAAGTTAGAGTACTAGTTGCATCAAAGCCTTGCTTAGACACTTCATTCTTAAATCTCACAAATAGATAAGTCTACTTGTCGGCTTTTGGTGTTAGGTATAGTATTAATGATTCCCATAAATAAGTAACAAGGAATATGATTAAACCATTTCCGACATTCCCAACTTAACTATTCCTCGCTTAAGTGGGAATCCGGTAATTTAGAGCTCTATTGCTCCATCCCTACTCGACATCAATCTTAACTCTCACAAATAGATAAGCCTACTTCGTCGACTTTTAGTGTTAAGAAAAGTTAATTACCTTTTAAACAAGTAAGTAAACAACAAGATTAACATTTTTCCAACATTCCAACTAAACTATTCCTCGTTTAAGAGGAAAGCCTGTAGGTTAGAGCTATATTGCTCCATCCCTATTCGACATCAATCTTAACTCTTACAAATAGATAAGTCTACCTTGTCGGCTTTTAGTGTTAAGCCTAATCAATTACCCATTTAAAAACTTTTATATACTCTAAAAAAACTTGTAAATTGATTTTAAATATCTATGTAAAATATTACTTGAAAATATCTAATTTATAATTCGATGAAAAACATGCTTGTATTATAAAACCTCTTCACTTTGAAAATACGTATATAACTATTAAAATGTATTTAAACTTCAAACCAATTTTAATATACTTCAAAACATGTTTAAAAACATCTCTAAAAATATTAGAGAAAAATACCAAATTCAATTATCGTTTTCAAACACTTAAAACGATAAGCAACTTACTCCAGCATCTATAAATGCTGTTAAAAGTCCTTGTTAAAAATAACATTGAAAAGCACGCTATTTTTGACTAGTTTTATCCACTTTAACCAATGATTTAAGGCTTGAAATTTTTATAGTAAGTACTACCCTTAGAGTACTGAAAACCATGGAAAGGAACCCCTAATAATATCTTCTAATTTATTTATAAAAATTCCCGAAAACAGACTATATTTACAAAGTGTATTTATAATCACCTTTTTGTTCTAACTATCACAACTTTGGTTCACAATTTCTACAACTTTCCAAACCATTTCTTTACTGTCCAATACACCAAAATATGTGTAGAGAACTACCTAATCAAATTATACCAATTTAAGATCATAAATATCCAATTTACACAAGTTAAAGTTAAGGGATATCAAAGTGTACTTATAACGACTATTCTCGCTTCAAACACTTTCAAACATACTTCAATTCAACACATAAGTCAAACAACCATTTAAACATCAAGTAAGGTCATGCTACATGTTTAAGAGTGTAATAGAAGTGATGTTATACAATATAAAGTTGTCATTTTCTTTCAAATGCAAGAGGGGTCCAAAGTTTATGACTTTAATTAGTTAATGTCACTTTAACTTTATATTTCAAACACAACATATATACACACAATATATACAAACAAGATAGTGAGATAACTCACTTAGAGCAAAGCAAAACACAAGCACAAGCACAACCAAACTCAAGAACACTTCCAACCATCACCAAAGTCCTAAAGATCTAAACTTTAGCACTTTCAAACCAAGACAACACCTCCCCCTCTCTCCCATTGCTCACGGTCCCTCTTGGAACCCCCTCTTCCTATCACCTTTCTACCATTCTGACTTGATATTCATTCTTCTAATGATGTTTTAGGCCTATAGCCAAAGTTTAGAAGAGATTGGAGATTATTTGGTTTAAACTTGAAAAAGTTAGAGAAGAATTAGTGGATCAGTATTTAACCACTTCCGCCATTTTTATTCCCTTACTTCATTCCAAGCTTTGTGAATTTGTGATTTATTATCAAGGGTGTGCCCTTCCTTTTATAAGCTACAAATGGTGTTGCATAAGCTTCTTCTCACCCCCCTCCCTCTCATGTCATGTAAGGCTCACCTTCCATCACTTCTCCTTTACATAACACTTAAGAGTTAAGTCTTTCCTTATAAGTTTATTTTCATAACACCTTTGATGACATCACCCATGAAACCATCTAGAAAGTTTATTTCCATAAATGTTAAAAAAAATTATTTCATTTTATTGATTTTCTAAGCAAATAAGTGTATGAAAAAAAATTTGAACAACTTTTGACGTTAAAAAACTGTTTATCGATAAAATGATTTTTGGTCACATTATAGATATTTCTTCAAAGTATTTATTTTTGTAAACGTTTTTTCAAAACAAGTTTACCATCATTAGTTATGATATAAAAAGGGGTTAAGAAGCTTATTAAGTCATTTTAATGACATTTAATCCAAGATTCAAATATTTAAATAATTCAGATATTTAAATACGAAGTGTCTGAAATTCCGGGTCGTTACACTAAAGTTTAACATGGCTAGAATGCAGAATATTATCTGGAATTTATATAGTTATTTAGAGGTTTAATTTTAGTTAAGATTGTGTACATGAAATAAATTACATTAGGTAAGTAAGATGTTATTTGAATCTGTTATTATTTCTATAAAGCTTTTATTCATTACGTGAATGTTATCATGTTATTGTTCAATTTGAATCTAAAATTATCAATTTTTGCTGAAGTAAATAATTATTTCGATAAATTTAAGGTTTCTTGATTATGCATAAAAAAATTGTTTAGATAGATGAATGGTGCATTTGTAGTTGAAATATTAACAGTATTCAAATTCTTAAAATTTTAAATTTGAAAATATTTATGTGAAAGTATCTATAATGATTATTTAGGTGATTGGATAAGAATTTAGAATGTGAAGAATTTAGTTTAAAATAATCAATGAGTGGACCAAGTAAACATGCAAAAATTATTTTAAAATTATGGACTATGTAAATGAAAATATTGTGAGAAAATTAGAAGGAGAAAAGTAAATTAATTCATTTTACAATGATATAATATGATTTAAGTTTAAAAGTCACTTTGAACACATGTGTACAAGTCCCAAAGCATAAAAAATCAAGTAATATTTTGAGTGTTATATATATATATATATATATATATATATATATAGACACACACCCACCATGTAAAAGGTAATTTAAGGAATAAATTAGTTTTTATAGCATTATGGAAAGGTCATTTGAACCAACTTGAATATATATTTAATCAAGATTATTCATTTTTTCAGATAAAAAGTTTATGTCTTTTACTTCTATTATTTTGTTTATTCAAAATACTTTACAAAAGACAAGTCAAATCAAAATAAATGGAGAAGTAACTCATTTTGACATTTTACATCATTAGTTACCACATTAATTGTTTATTAATGAATTTACCAATTGCATTTATTTCCTAAATTTGGTTGATTGAATTTAAATTAGTGACAACTCACACTAAATCAATTTTGGCTTAAACAACAAAGGTTATGCCTGATTTTCTCAAATAATAATCCTATTTTCATTAGATAGTTCTTATATAATCATCTGCAAAAAAGGATAATATTATCAAAAAGGAATAAGAATAAAATATAGGTCCTTTTCATTTTTTTGACATGTTATCCTGTAAAATTAAAAATAAATGATATAAAAAAGGAATTGTCAAATTGAAAATCTCCAAACCTATGGCATTATTAGTATAAAGTTATAACTCTTTATATCAATAATATCCCTCTATCATTTCAAAATCTCATATCTTAATTCAATATAAAACCTCATATCTAACTTTTATGAAATTCATAAAAATTTCCTCAAAAACATAATTACAATCTTAAATAGAAGGAAAGAAATTAATACCCATGTTATTTTGTCTATTTTAGATTTTGATAAGACTGAGAAAATTAAGATTAAGGTTAAAGTAAGTTTTCCTCCATAGTCATAATTAAATATTTAGAGTTTAGGATTTGGAGATAAAAAGTAAAATTTTATGGTGCAATAATGCACATGAATTGAAAACTAAGAAGAAAGCAAAGATAGATTATATAAACGACAATTTAGTAATCTTAATAATATTTTATAAGAGGAGAATGTGTTGTTTTATTCTTCCGTCAATAAAACATTTTTAATTTAAAAATTGATACATTTCATTCCCTTAGTCAAAATGATTCATCATTTAACTGTTCACTATGAATAATTGTTGCACCTCCTACCAACTTAAGGAATTATTACTTTTATTAATCTTACTTAGTAAAATTACAATTTACTCAACTCATAAATAAAAAGTGGAGATATAAATCCATACAAGGAGAGAATGGAGAGAAAGGAGAAAATGTTTGTTAACAACAATTAAAATGCTTTAATATAATTAGAATAAGTTATATCAACCACTAAACCATGCTTATAAGATTTGTACATTTTGTGCAACATTAAACCACCAAGGATAGTCTTGAAATTAAATACCTTGAAAGAAGAAGGAAAAACATCGAACCACCATAGATAATTAATATATAGTTATGATAAAAAAATATAGAAGTAAATAATATAAGATTCAAACTTATGAAACATAAAAGTAAATTTTATCGTAATGTAGAAATGTACTCATAAGTAATAATTTTGCAATATTAGTAGAATCAATAAAGAAATTATTAGGGTGTCTAAATAGATGTTAAGGCCTCGTTTGGATCGACTTAAATAAGTTACTTTTTGGCTTTTTGAAAGTCAAAACATATTCATTTTGATTATATATTGGATAAATAAAACTTTTCATCATGATTATATATTGGATAAATAAATTGGAAGATAATAAAATCACTTGAATAAAGTATAAATTAAAGTTTGTATTAACATAAAAAAGGATACTATAATAATGGAGAATGAAGATGAAAGGGGAAGATATGGAATTAAAATAATGGAGAAATGGATTTGGAATGGTGTGAAAGGAATATTTAGAGTAATAAAATGACATTAATTCAAAATTTTAAGGAAAAAAAGAAGGATGAATATGAAAAGGTTAAATGTAATTTTGATAATATGTACTGAAAACGTATTAGGAAAGAGACAAGAAGATAAAATGAAGTGATTGGGTTACAAAGTAATTATAAATGTGGTAATTAATGTAAGGATGAGAAATATGTAAAACAAAAAATTTAATTGCCGAAGAAAAAAGGATTGAACTTTCTAACTTATGAGAAAAAAGAAGAATGGTTAAACATTATAGTACTTATATTATAGAATGGATGGTTAGATATTATACAAAAAAAATTGATGGGTACATATATAATATGTCACATTTTATATGGTGACCTATTATTTCTATGTGTGATCATTAAAAGAAGGCGACCTCACAGGGGGGAAGAAGTGAGGTCCACCCAGTATAAACATAGGCGACCAGCGGGAGTGTTAACGAATATATTAACTCGAGCCTAGTATTAGGAGTGACTCGGAATTTGGACTTCAGACTAACATAGTAACATCTTTGCTACGCTACGCACCTCTATTCTATAACGAACACAAGTTCGTATTGAATTACTTCATTATTAGTCTTTAGCTCTCTCCGTCAATGCCTAAATAATATACTGGACTCCGAACTATTCATGATATTTTTTGTTTCCAAATAGGAGTTTCCTTTTACAGAATGAAGATGTCCACACAGCATTTCACGGCTTTCTATTCATACTCAACATAGACTTTTCATTCTCGCTTCTACTTTGATGTTGCGCTCATCTGCACAAGCAGCAAACGAATCTTGGATGTTATCTCATGGCCAATGCTTACTAAGCTAATCAAAATCCCTTCAAAACTTCAAAATTTCTTTCAAAGTGGATAGTGTTATAGTACTATTTCACTAAATGTGGATATTCTTACCAAATGTAATGAATTTTATGAGAAAATAAGATATAATGGTTACAAACGAAAGGAATGACATCATCAAACAACAAACCAATAAGATAAAAAAAATTCATAAATTTACCTTTGCGCACAACCATTAAAAAACATATTATCAGTTGGCTTCCACTCTATCCTCGTATCCCGTGATAAATATCAAATGTCCTACTAATAAAATCTCTTGGAGTTATGGAAACTCATATATCGACTATGCATTGTACAACTTTAATTATTCCAACAGCATAATCAAATTTGTGCAAATAATACGAGTACGGATTACACAACATGATATAGTTTTACGAAATAAAACAAAAATCAGAAGAAAACACAATTTGAGGCCAAAAAACCCTAAGCAAAGAGATAAAAGTAGTAATCTAGAATAAAAGTAACAAATTCAATATCAAATTAAATGAAAACAAAATAACAAAATAAAAGTAAAAAAATTTAATCGATCTCAACGGAATCAAACAAAACAAAAAATTGAACACTAAACTAAATGAAAAGAAAAATAAAAGATTAAACTTATAAATCGATCTTAATCGAATTAGATATTTTTTGGAGGTCTTTATATAATGTCCCCACAAAACTATAACAACGAAAGTAAGGTAGAAACACAATCACTATAAAATATGTATATATTCACATATAATTTAATATAAAAGCAAAGTGAAGAACTATTAGTGAATTAAATTGAATTCTAATCAAAATAGAAGAAATAAAAATCGATCAAAGTTTTTTGCAACAAATCCTATCATTGACACTATTGAACATGAGAAATAAATGAGAAAATACAAAAATTCTTGTAGTGAATATGAAGAGAACAGGGAAAGAACAATTGTTAGAATATAAAGGAAAAATAAAGGCAGTATTATTGTAGTTGGAAATAAGAATGTTACAAAGGAAAACATATAAAATAAAGAGCTATATACTATAATGATAAGAATTAATTCTCAAAATAGCATTTACAAATCTAGTAACCTACTAAAAATAAATAACCAAACTCATAATCCTACAAATCGAAATAAAACTCATAAGAAGACGTAACTCTAGATATAAAACTCAAAGAAGGGTCAATAATTTTGAACAAAAATAATAAATTCAACACAAATTAAATAAAAAATATTAACAGAATACAATTCAACCCTTTAAATTGAGCTTGATCGATCTAGTCAGCCAAGATTTTTTGAGGCTCTTTAGATCAGTAACATTGAAAGGAAGGTTGAAATAAAATGAAATCCGTCAATAAAACCATAAATAATTTAAGATGATTGTAAAGTTAAGAACTGTTGGTGAACTGAATCAAATTCTAGGTAGAATAAATAAGTTCAAAAAACCAGTCAATACTTGTGTACCAAAGTTACCATGAAAATAAAATCAAAATCACTTACCTACAACCAAAGAAAGATGATTGGAGCAATGTTTTGAAAAAATGATATCTGTTAACTTGATTTTTCCAACCATGATGTATTAAAAAGGACCATTTCTTGAAAATTAAGCAGTATTTTATTTAATATATTAATTTCTTTTAGTGTCAACACCAAACCCCTCTAATTCATATTAACCAACATAAAGTCAAATAAATAAATATCACATACCCAAAAGTATGAAGCATACCACAAAACATAAAAGTAGGAATTTTATAATTAAAGCCAAAGGAGCAAATTTTCAACTTTCAAAGGGAAAAACATAAGATATGGTAGTATTTATGGATTTAAAAATTTACTTTAGGTAAGAAGTTAAGAAGATGAAAGCTAGAAGACAAAGTTAGCATGAAATAATTTTGAATAGCTGAAGTAGAAAATGATCTATTTTAGATAAGAAGTTGAGAAAATGAAAGTAAGAAGATAAAATAAGGGTGAAACATCTCTGAATAGCTGAAATAGAAAATGAAAGGGCATATTGTTATCTTTATTAATAGTTGGAATAGAAACACAATTTTTAGGTCTGGCCTTGAAATTCCAAATATATTTTTATATATAAATAAGAGGTTAGGAGTTCGAATCACAATGTGAACAAAAATTAACATCAATCTTCTTGAAAAATTTAAAACATAAACAAGGTTACAAATTCAAAACATATTCCAATAAAAATATTACATTTTTTTCTTTATATTTTTAAGTTTATTTTAATCAAGCTTCATAGAAATTTTAGATTTAATATTTTTATAATGGGCTTTTACATGTACGTGCGCTGCACGTGCTAAACTATCTTTAATATATAATGGGAATTTAATTTGGAGATTAGAAATTTGCACTGAATCTTCTAGCCAAAGTAAATACCCCAAACTGGAGTGACTTGTATCGATACGGTTTGGTTGTGGTTTGGATGATTGAACTCATCATATTAAACCGGACCGAACCGAAAATTTACAATAGTAATCTAATGGTAAAAATATAAACAACTGCTATCTCATTTTAGATTTTAACGATGTATATACTATTTTCAGCGTATGTTGTTGTTATATTAATAATAATCGTTGTCATAAATGAAGAAGTTTTAATTTTAGCAT
The DNA here is from genome assembly GCA_030737815.1 of Allium fistulosum. Classification (NCBI taxonomy): domain Eukaryota; kingdom Viridiplantae; phylum Streptophyta; class Magnoliopsida; order Asparagales; family Amaryllidaceae; genus Allium; species Allium fistulosum. The sequence goes on along the minus strand of CM060907.1, from coordinate 410,102,045 downwards.
AATATTTTTCATCTCATATTTTTGGATAAATGCTAGCTATAATCTTATTCTAGTCATTTTACTTAATGATTATGCATTGATTAACGTTGATGTTTGGTTAATCCACAAAAAAATCTCACTTGTAGCTAAATGTCAAATTGAAATATTAATACTAAGAACTAATCTTTAATTTCAGTATGACATTGTGTGTTTTAACCTTTAAATGAAAAGCTTCACATAGTTGCCTTCGTAAATTGATTATTGATGTACGTAATTCTCTTATTTTATATTTAATATGGTTCAAATCGAACCGGACTAAAACCGGAGCGTATTACATTACACCGAACCGAAACCGAACCGATTAAAAGATTAGTATAATGGTTTGTATTTTTGATTAGCTGTTTGATGCAGTGCGAAAACGGTTTGGGCTTCAAACCGCACCAAACCGACCTGTGTCCACCCCTAATTTTGAAGGAGCTGATCTTCTCCGATTTAATGTTATTTGAGATCTGATCGACCAGTTCAAACTAGCATCTCTCTATAGGCTTTGAAGAAGTGAGCTCTAATGGATTCTTTCGAACCAAAGTCGAAATGTATAACCTTTGAGATAATGTTACAATATGTATATTATAGTATTTTATATTATATCAATTAGAGAACAGTTAGTTTCACTACAAGAAAAAAGGCATTTTTCGACGGCAGAAAACCATCGGCGGCCATCGGAAAATGCCGTAGGAAAATAAGGAATCGGGGTGTAGTGTTTCCGACAACTTCCGACACATCTCGTCATTGGTATTTTCGACGGCTTCCGATGGATTCCGACACTTGTCGGAATCCGTCGGAAGCCGTTGGTCAAATATAACCTGAAAGCCGTCGGAAGCCGTCGGAAATCTACTGTAATTTTTTTATATTTCTGCTGCAATATAGCCTTCCATCCACATTTCCCATACAAACACTATTCTGCAGAATCCAATATATAATATTCCAACCAAATATCAAAAACCAAACTATACACAATTCAACAAACAAAAAAAATACATAAAATTAAGTCAAAACACATAATCATCACCCAACATCCCAACATCCACATAATTATACAACAAAATAGTTAAGTGTATCATTACATAGTACATAAATCAACAACTACCTCCAGCTTCTACCAAATCATACAAAACAGAAAAAAACATACCGACCAAAGCAATCAATCAATCTCCTCCAGAACCAGAGCCAGCAGAGAAAGGGAAGCGGCCAGCATACTGCTGCATGTACTCGGCGATACACTGGTCTAGCAACTGTGTGGTCTGTGTGGCCTACCGACGGTTCTGCTCCTCCAGCAGTGCCATTCTAGCCCGCAAATCTTCGATCTCTGCTAGATCGGTCTGAGCTCTAGTCTGCCTACCCCGTCTCTGACTGCTGGCCTGTAGTAAATATTTAATTTAGTTGTGTGATCTCTTTAAGTGTATGTGCAGGTATGTGAATGATTATCAGTGTGATAATGTTATTTAATTTAGTTTATGCATGTTTATGTAAGTGTATGTGCAGGTATGTGAATGATTAGTAGTGTGATAAAGTTATTTAATTTAGTTTATGCATGTATAATGTATACATTTGAAAATATGTTCTTTTGGCCATTTTTAAATTGTGATTCAACCCAATATATTATTTACTTACCACTCACATCTACATCTATAGCTATCATTGTTGTTAGGTATGAATTCCTAACATCTATTTCGTGTTCATTTACTTTGATTTGAATTGGTTTTGGGAATTCTCCAATTTTTGGTTTTGAAGTCCAATTTTATGAAAATCCTACTATGGATGTTTGGACATTGTTGTTTGGGGTGTATCGAAGAGCCTATAAGGCTGGGTAGTCGCTTGGCGTAAATACCTAGACGTCATTGCTCGTCCGATTGCTCCCGATATGTTTTGGCCATCATTGGCCTAGGGTGATTTTTGCCCAACTGAACCATTCAGACGTCTAAATGGTAATTTCAGACGTCTGGATTCAGACCTGGAGCAAAAATATACACGGTAGAAAAATAAAACGGCAGTGACTAATTTCAGACGTCTGAATTAAAGGTTCAGACGTCTGAAAGGGGCGTCAGACGTCTGAATTGTGCTTTCAAACATCTAGGTGGTTTTCTGGAGAATTTCCAGAAACCAAATCCAAACGTCTGGAATTGACCCCTAGACGTCTGGAATTGACCAGTTTTGCCTATTTGCCTATTTTTGGGTGAATTTCCATTGTTTATCGATTTTTGTCGGTCCGATTAGTTGTTATCACTTTTATCGACTTTGATGACTTCTTTCTTTGGATTTTTGGGAATATCCATTTTGATGGATTTGGTATCGATTTCTTTGGATTTAATTCACGTCATCGTATGTGAATCTTTGGTGATTGATTGTTTATACAATCATTTTTGTGATTTGTCACTTCTAAATACAGAGGTTTCTATACTAGTAGTAAATACTCAAACTCTTTCATCAAAATGATTTCGACACTATTTTAAATATAAAGTTCTCTTTTAAAACCGTTTTCCAATCTATTAGTATATACAAACCTTTACCTCATTCGTATGAGAAATCTAATTAAATGGCTTAGTAAAACAAGTGGTATGAAACACTTACGTTTACTTCGTCGGTTAATTCTTGGACTTGTTCGATTGAACTCTTGTGACAATTTTTGAGTGGAAATCTACAATTTGTTCGTAAATATTTAAGTTAAGCTAGTGGTTATGGGACATGAAGCTAAACTCTTATATTTACTAGCTTAGTGTAATCGACACTTCTTGATGATCGATGATGATCATTTTATGATTTAGACTAGCGATGTGCGATGTCTCTTTGTCCGCATGGTGGACTATACCCCGCTCTAGTGAGCTTCGTCTCATTTTTATGGGCTAGCGACCCATGGTCTTTGGACCGTTCGTGGAGCATTCGGCTTGATAAGTCGGTGCATGGGGTGTATCTTTTTAGGTGCATCGATGTTCGACTAGGCATGGGGGTGTATCTTTTCAGGTGCATTGACGTCCGACTATACATGGGGCGTCTCTTTTTAGGTGCGTCGATATTAGTTTATACATGGGGCGTATCTTTTCAAGTGCGTCGATGTTCGACTGTGCATGGGGCATACCTTTTTAGGTGCGTCGATGTTCGGTTTATGGGATAGCGTCTCATTTGTGATACACGTGTTGGTGAGTTTTCATGCTCCCGTTTGTGATAGGCCTCCCCCTTTGTGATTTCTGGATTTCTAGTTGTGATTTCTAGAATTTATGTTTCACCAATTTTTGCATTGATAAGCTCTATCAATATTTGTGTTTTGGTGAATAATTTAAAGAATGTGATTTTTTTTGGTGTTTTGAGATTCATGAGATATTGTATGATTTTTGTTGATATTTGATGTATACTTGTCACAGTATGGCATTTTTGTTATCATACGTTTTTGGTCAAATCTCTTATCCTATCTCATTTTATCTGATATTTATGGCTAGACTGATCCATTTATTATTTTCTTCTTAAATAATATTTGGGTCAGACCGAGGTATTTCAGGTGCTCCTGCTTGACTTTTTATCAGGGTCCTTCTACTGACTTTTGGCTAACTACTTTAGCATAGTAGTTTTTGTTAGTATACATTTGAGATAGAGACTCCTTGATGTAAACTTATTCTTTTGTCTAGCATTTGTATCTATTCTTTTGTGATGTAGTGGATCTAGTTTGACCACTATTTTGTTGTACACTTTTATATGATATATTCATATTTGATTCCGCCTTTATGATATGAATATCTGTGACTGATTTGTGTTATGCTTATTTCTATATTTGTTTCCGAGGTCCACATAGCCACTGTGTGGTAGCTTTGAGTTTGAATCGGTTTGTAGGATTTCCTCTTGAATTGAAATGTAAGTTATATTATCTGACATATTGGTGCTCGCACAAAGCAATTACACAGATGGTCGCTCCTCAACAGCCTTATTCTTCATGCTAGTTGACGGCATTACCCAGTAGTGTCCTTGGCTAGCGTGAGTATAGTGGTGGGGCGTCACACTGAATGTTCATCTCAGCCAGTGTTTCACGATAAAAAGCAAAAAGAATATTAAACTGTAAACGATGAACAGTAAAAAAAACGACAAAAACGAATTAAAAATGGAAAACAGAAAAATATACTTACTAGGACATCCTGCCAAATACACTCTACTATGTGGGGAGGGATGTTATCCCACTTCGGCCAACACGCACTCATCCTACTTCGGTAAGAAGCTCTAGAAACATCCAACACAACCTTCGAGGGCAGTAGGTTGAACCCCCTGTTTTAAATATGATACAGATAAGTACGTACGTATATCAAAAAAATAAGATGCTGAATAAAATTTAATACTTACCCCTCCGCTCTAGGTACTAAAGAAACTACAGGACGTTGTGATGCTTGCGATGGACCACTACCATCGTCTCCAGAAGATCAAGAAGAGCTCCTACCTCTAGATGACATTACGATAAACCTGTGACATATATACACATCATTTCAAAGGAGAATAATAACATGATAATGAAATATATTTCATACGTAAATGACATCAACGATATAAATTTCTAAATTAATGACTGAAATGGAAATAGAAATGGAAGTGTTATACCTGATTCATAATGGGTCTCATGTTCCGACGATAAGCAGATTACATTGCATTTTTAATAAAAATTGCTAAATAAATGACAAATGGAAATGACATAAAACATGTAAACAATGGTAAACGTACATATTTGGTTTCATAGTTACATCAATTTCATAATACATCAAGAATTCAACATAGTTACATCAATTGCAAAAAAATTAGATTCGGATTTTTATCAATCATCGTCGTCTTCTGATTCAGATTCGGTCTCGTTTTCTACGATATTTTCCTCTGCACTGTCAAATGCTTCTACCAAAACATTTGATTCATCGATCAAAGGACCAATATCTGTATGATTGTCTATAATTATTATTTCGTTATTTTCCTCAAGATCTGCCTGATAAGCTTGTTCGTCTGGAATATTCTTCCCATCGAATGTAAATCTGGCCTTTGTTTTAAAAACTGCAGACCAATCTGCTTTATCACTTTTTAGAGACGGATAAGGAGCGTGATAAACTTGCAATGCTTGTTTGGCTAGTACAAAAGGATCGTACTTGTGATAGTGCGATGTATGCTTTATTTCGATAAGATTATAATCCTTGTGCACATTAATTCCATAACTTGGAACATTGCTAAACCAATTGCATCTAAATAGAAACACCTCCTCCACGGGTCGTGAGAAATATGTCAGTTGCAAAATTTGTGCTAGAACACCATAAAAATAATTTATGTGATTTTCTAGATCGTCACTACCTTTAACAAATACACCAGTATTATTGGTTAATTTTTCTGCACTGTATTCTTTGGTGTTAAATTTATATCCATTGACGAAATATATTGGATATGTCTTGACCACTCTTTTTGGTCCCATCGCAAGATGTTTCAACCCTTCGTCAACAACACAATTTCTCGGCTCATAAATGTAATTTGAAAACCAACCGGAAAATTCTTTACAGAGATCTCTGTTCGGATGTTCACGTTCATAAATACTGTATATATAAACAAATTATTACATTAGGTTATACACGCGCATGCATTATAGAAAAGAATAAAACACAAATTATTATTTCAGATTACCTAACAAACGGTGCAACCTTGGCACAATTTAGAAGATTATAAGTGTGTGCTACATGAAGATCTCTATCGTCTAGCCATATTTCTACACATTTTCCAAAAGGCCGACCATGTTGTCTAAAAATAGATAACATTGCTTGAGAGGACTCTTGTTCGCCGCCTTCGTCATTACGAGGAACACTTTCAAATGATATATTCACATGATCACTGAAATAGTGAGAGAAAAATAACGAAGCTTCTTCTTCGATGTAAGATTTACATATCGAACCTTCAACTCGTGCTTTTTGCCTCACTTTTTTCTTCAGATGATTTAGATATCTATGCAAAATTAATTTACATTAACTTCATCTTTCAAATGCAATTAAATTACGTGACAACATATTACATACCTCTCAAATGGATACATCCATCCATATTGGACAGGACCTCGAAGTCGTGCTTCAGATGGGAGATGAACAGGTAAATGTTCTATTACATTAAAAAAACCGGGTGGAAATATTTTTTCTAATTTGCAGAGCAATATAGGAATATCTACTTCAAGTTTACGTAAACGTTGCACTTTTAAAGTAGTCGAACAAAGCTCTTTGTAAAACATACTAAGCTCCGTTACTACCTTCCAAACTTTTAACGGCAGTAGTTCTTTGAACATAACGGGAATAAATTTTCCATCATTATGTGAGAGTCTTGGCTTTTCATTCCGCTTAATCTACCGTTCCTAAAGTCAACACATCTACGAAGATTTGATGATATCCCATCAGGAAATCTTAACATTTCCACCCATTTGAACACAACTTTAACTTGATTATTATCTAATTCGTAACATGCTTTGGGTTTTTTACTGTCATTTGGTTTCATATGAAGCTCGGGACGTTTGCATAATTCTTCTATATCACGTTTTGATTTCAAATCATCCTTCGTCTTCCCTTTCACATTCAAAATTGTGTTAAAAACATTATCAAATACATTTTTCTCATTGTGCATCACGTCTATATTATGACGAAGCAGAAGATGTTTCCAATACGGCAACTCCCAAAAAATAGTTTGTTTGCACCAGTTATGAACAATCGATTTGTCTTCAATTTCTGTTTGCACTCCAGTTTCATATGTCTTTGGATAGTCCTAACAAGTTCACATATGTCTTCACTTGACCATATCGTCGGTGGTTGTCTGGTTTCTACTCTATTAGCAAAAAAGTTTTTCTTGTCTCCTCTGAAGGGATGATTTACATGGAGAAAATATCGATGACAGTCAAACCATGAAATTTTCTTACCATGAGCTAAAGAAAACGCTCGTGTTTCATCCATGCAATATGGACATGCTAGACGACCGGTAGTACTCCATCCTGAAAGCATTGCATAGGCAGAAAAATCACTTATAGTCCACAACAAAGAAGCAAACATACGAAAAATTTTCTACTTGGACACATCGTATGTTTATACTCCTTCGTTCCATAGTATTTTTAACTCCTCAATCAACGGTTGTAAATATACATCGATTCCTTGTGTCGGATCGTCGGGGCCAGGAACGACAACAGTAAGAAACATATATTGCATTTTCATACACATCCATGGTGGTAAATTATACGGTGTGACGATAATGGGTCAAGATGAATATTGAGAACCAAATTGAGAAAATGGTAAAAAACCATCCGTACATAATCCTAATCTAACATTTCGAATCTCCGTTGCAAAATTTGGATACGTTTTATCGAAATGCTTCCATGCTTCTCCATCGGCCGGATGTGTCAACGTACCTCTCCCTCCGTTCTCACACTATGCCATCTCATATTAGATGCAGTTACAGAAGATGCATATAATCTTTGAAGCCTTGGAGTGATGGGTAAGTAATGCATACGCTTGTACGGAACTTCCTTCCCCTTCTTTTTTCTTGGTTTGTATCTCTCCTGATTACAAATTTTTCAATTTTTAAGGTTTGCGTCTTCTTTCCAAAACAACATGCAGCCTTTTAAACATTTATCTATTTTCTGATAAGGTAAACCAAAAGCCGACATAAGTTTTTTAATTCATAGTGATTTTCACACATTAGATTATCGGGCGGCATATGTCTTTTTGCAGCTTATACAACAGCCGTAAACTCAGCTTCAATGATGTTGTATTTTGACTTCATCGCAATGTATTCTGCGATTACTAACAGATGAGTGCCGCTTTTACAACCATCCCAAATAGGTTTCTTAGCAGCATCTAGTAAATCATAAAAAAAAATTGCTTCAATATTTGGTTCTTCAACATTTCCATCATCGTCGTCAACTTCAACCGTCGGAAATATTGATCGTGCTGCATCTTCGACCATATTTTCTATACGGGTCGTCGTAACTACTTTGTTAACGATACTTTCAGACTCTACAGAAATATTTGCTACAACTTCTCCATGCCGATCCCAAACATAATACTCGGGTACGAAACCGTTTTGGCACAAATGAACTTTCACAATATCTGATAACAAGTACTTCAAATGTCTACACCTACTACACGGACAACGAATTTCTGGATCGTTTCCGTTATTACTTAAAGCGAATTCAACAAATACGTTTATACCATTATAAAAATCTTCTTTTATTGAGCCTCTCAGTCCTTTTCTTTGGTACATCCATCTCCTCCGATTAACAAAATAATCAATCATTTATCCTATTTGAGAAAATGAGTCACAAGTTCAAAATTTAATATTTATTTTCAAGAATACAAATTCGAAAAAGATTATTTTCATGGTCGTAAAATATTTGAATTTAAAGAACTATTTCACAAATTGAAAAATATTTTCAAATATGACACATTTTATTTTTTAACGTATCGATACAAAATTTTGTACAAAAAGATATTTTTTTCCTTGGTTAGGCATCCTACTTCCCATTACAAACACAGTAAGCATTTACATTTTGTATATTACTTCGTCTCAAACGATTCAACAAAATTTCGGCAGCATTTTCATTTTGTTCCCTGCATTGTACACAAATGCGTGTACGCAGGAAACAAAAAAGAAAAGTTTGGCCGAAATTTTATGAACCATTTGAGACGAAGTAGTATACAAAATGTAAATGCTTACTGTGTTCATAACTTGTCCAATATAGGGACAAATCCAACAAACATTGTACCAGATGAATATAAATGGTCGTTTTTTTAAAAAAAACGACTATTTATATAACGATCATGTACAACACTCGTCAGACGGGACCAAAAACTCTCTAAGGGACATTAGTTAATTAAATATGCGTATTTTACGAAAAAATACAGTTTTACAAACTATATACACACACAATCACAAATTATACATACTCTTTAAAATTTCACGATAACATATGAAATAGGTATACCATGGGATGCTATAAACCATTATTACGCAATTAGAAACAATTGCAATCACTAATTAGCTCTAATTTATCATCTTATGCAAATCTAGATTTAGGGCAAAAATTAGATTTTTTCCCAAATTAAGATATTATACCGGAGATTGAGAACAATAGAGTTTGCTTAGGCAGTCGTGGATGATCCGGAAGCTCGAAATTGGAGATTGAAAGTTTGTAGGAGGGATTTGGGGGTTTTTGATAAAAAATTTCGTGCTACAAAATGAGGAAGAAGAAGGCTCGGCTGGGCCTGTAATTCGCGAATTTCCGACGGCTTTCGACCGCCGCCGACGACCCGTCGGAAGCCGTCGGAAATTAGCCGTCGGAAGTCGTCGCTACGTGCTGTCGGAATATTAGCCTTTTTTAGTAGTGTTTATATAACCAATTTTCTTTCTCATGTGAAATTGATTACAGTAAAGTTTTATTTTGCACCAAACAGTAAACATGTGCATTTTCTTATGCACAAACGATCGATGTTGCTTTCTTCTAAGATTTCAAACTCATGGTGACAGGACCGACCGTTGTCCAAATCCGCTAAGGCCGTTGTCTAGGACCTTCGATTTTCGGGGGTGCAAAATTACAAATTTTATTTATACATATAATCGTATTTGGTTTATATATATCACATCTCATCTTCTAATATAACAAAAGTATGTTTAGCGTTATGGTAAGATGATGTGTTTTATATTCAAGTCACTGAGTTCAATCTTGAAAACCCAGAAGAACCCGGCGGATCGACCTAAGGAGGATATAGTAAAACCGTCCGCTGATCTAAGCCTTCATACCTTGAATAAACTTATATAGGATAGGAAACACGTATGGTAGGAATCGAACCTGGGTCATTTTAACATGACCCAAAACTCTTTTCCACTTCGTCGTACCGGCGGACACTGAGGTATTGTATATTTGTTTTGGTTGATTATAAATTTTCATTGCCCTGCGTGGTTCAAAACATGGAATACAACGTTTCAATTTAGACTTTAAATTTAACTCTAAAACCATAAAATATATGAATTTAGCTGGATTTGCCAAACCTATTAAACTGTGAACATGTGTGCTACACAATTCCAAAATCGACCAACTTTGAAAACATATTATATATCGCTTCCAACTTGCTTCTCAAACTGAAAAGTAGATATTGTTAAATATGCAAACAAAGTCATTATTGTCGCTGTTTGTCCAACTGCAACCTGTCAACAAATGACTTAAACATGCATAAAAATATGTCTGACTTGAACTATGATATATCGTGCAAAGATCCACATGCATAGATCATACGTGAATTAATAATACAAAACTAGTATAAAATATTAAACGTGTAACCCTAACCTCACACAGCTCAGTCTGTGAAAATCATATTTTAACGACCGACTTGTTCATATCGATTAGTAAACAAAGAATTATCCATAGACTAATGATAGAAAAATAATTTCTTCTTTAGGTAGTTTATGATGAAGCAAACACCTGCACTAGATAATATTACCCAATAATCGACAGTTTAGAATACATCATGAAGAAATAGCAAGTAGGTGTATTATTTACTTCTTAATCTATGACTTAATTAGATTTGGATTATTTATTCCAGTATTTTACTGAGATAGGTGTTATGTAAACATTACAATGTCAAAGTTAAATGATATGGTCCTTGCACATATGTATACAAAGCGTCATAGTTTAATTAAGTCAGTTTTATTGTGATCGTACAACTTTAGTTAGGAAAAAGAAGTTTACTTCCAAGAATGTTACATTTCTAATCCGAATTAAGTTTGTTGGATCAACTTTTATATAGTCAAGGCTGAAAATTTGGACCAAATTGGAACAAAATAACCAATCTGTATGGATATATTAAATTCCATGCTGTAGACCAATGTTTTCATAACCGGACCGTCAATCAAACCGCGAGGACTTAGGGTTCGAGGTTTCGAGAGTTCGACCGGTCGAACCGTCAAGAACCGCACATACTCTTTTTTGAAAATTAATACATTTAGATGCAACGTATCAACCTTAAGTACACAATAAACCAACATTTTCAATAAAAGTATACGATATTAATTCATAATCCACACATTAATTCTAATGTGAAAAATTAAATAAAATTTGTTACACTAGCTGCACTAATTACGAATATAAAATGGATGGAGATTTGAAAACATATTTTGGAGCGAAGAAATTGAGAATATGAGAGAGTTTAACCGGTTTAAAATGAAGGGTTAAACCGCCAATTCAAAGGTCGAACCAACGTTCTTTGCATGAAGGAGGTTTGATTGAGTTACCGGCCATTGATCCCACGGTTCATGGGTATTCGCGGTTCAACCGCGGTCGGGTCGGGTTATGAAAACTATACCGTAGACAGTTGAATTAATGGAATAGAACAATTCAATTGTTCATTAGCAGAAATTGCTCTGAGAAAAAAAAAACCGTGACCAATATTACCGGCATATTAGTTGATAGTGATGCATCAAGTTCAATGCGTATTTCTACAGCCATCAAAGTGGACAAAATTACGGATTAAAACTAATTTTTTCCAAATGACGGAAGGTTTATACTTTTAGCCCAACTGCTGAACCTAAAATATTCATTTTCCCTAGAAATAAACGTAAAACTTATATTTGGAGCATCTTCGCCACAAAGTGAATTTTAAACTTGAGATGAACGATTAAATAAAACAACGAACAAAACTCCAACACTAAAATGATTTTTCTTTTTTGATTTGGATTTTATTGGGCACCGAAAGAAAAAACATAAGACGGATTCAAAAACTCGTTTAACAAAAAGATTGTTTTTTTAATATTACTAGTATGAAACGCACGTACATGCATTTAATATTCAAAGATGTTTACTTTTTAATTAATAAAAAAACGAGTGAACGGATGTGAGTTGTAAGTGCAAAGGTTTTGTTAGTTACAACACATTTATTTCAAGTTGTTTTGTTTCCGGTATCGATGACAAATTGATAGTAAAATTGAGTTGATGAGTAGTGGGGAAGGAAATGGTAGCGAAGATTACAAAGCGGTGATGAGATTCTAATGTACATAGGAGTATTTTTGAAATTTTAAAAGGACACTGTGAAAATTATGTTCATTAAATTCTCTTTTATTAGTAGTAGATAGATATTACGATGTTTACAACATCGTGAATTGTAAAAACAGTTTCTAAAAACCGTTTATACATAAATGATTTTTAGAATCTCGATTATGCATTCACCCTAAAGCCGTAGGAGAAATTCTCTCTTTCTTTGATTTACCACGTTCTAACCCTAACTACTGGAGCGTGGTTCGTGAATAGTTTAGCTTACATTGATTAGGATTATTTTTTGAATCGCAGTATCCTTGTATGGAAAACATTTTGACAAGCGTGATAATAAGAAGACGCTAAACCAAAATGTGTTCACATGTAACCTATCAGCGGTTATCCGAAAAATCTAAAATTCGCCTGTATCGGTATTCGAAAACGTGCAAAGATTCAGTATTTGAAAAACGGACAAAGATGCGAATATAAAGATGTCTATATCCAAAAATTGAATAAATACATGGAAAAATTTATATTATGTGTATTTTAGTATAATGAACTATATATATTTATTGTAACGGCCCACTTTTCTGGACAGTCTAAGCTGACAATAAACCGCACATGTCAACTCAAATTGAACAAAAAAGCGGATTGTTAGGGGCGAAGAAGAAAAAGGGATAGAAGAAAACTAAACAATAACATAGAATATCACAATCGCAGCGGAACAAAATATAATATATAATAACAGATCTTGATACAAGAAACTGTAACTGTAATATACATACAATCATCAGAGTACAACAGTCGACAATCAATCTGGATAGTTATAATAACTTGTCCTCACAAGTGCTGAATATACAGCCTGACACACACAGCGGAATATAATCAAGTACGTGAAATACGTCTGAGAATCCTCCAACACGTCTCTTGTGCTCCATAGCATCCTAACATGAATCTGTAGTACTCGGTCTGACCCGAGCATTATAATAAAATAACACCCGGGTCAGTCTGGAAAACCAGCGTGAGAAAACACATTCAATTTGAATTTAATTATTTTCAAAAATCCTTTTGAAAAACAAAGATATCTCGTAAGACCACGCCACACATAAACACGACGGGGTTTTACCTTACGATAACCAAAACCTTTTATATCAAAATCATCTGATATTATAATAGTGTTATAGAAAGTAAACCATAAAATAGCTGAAATGCTTGCATCTCACATTTCAGCATATTTGGTATACAACTAAAACCGTAAAGCTCGTATTGGAGAATGGATTTCAACTAATGACTAGGCACTGGGGTACCACCTATCACGGTACACGTCTAGAAAATGTACCGAGGACCTCGCTTTGGATCCCCTGCCAACACAAGACCGGCCTACCCCTGACCTGGATAGTACCGAATATGTCATCACCCTGGTTGCTTTGCAACTCTTTTGAGATTTCATGCATAACCAATCCATAAATATGTAGATGTAGGGTAATCTAGAAAGGTGACAACATACCCTAATGAGCGCGACCTACTTAGCCTAGCTGCATCTCCCTTGATTTTCAGTCATTTCCGATTGATGAGGCTTGAGGCTACGATTACCTTTCAAGAAATTTACACTTAGAATGCACATTGCCCTCTAATGACAATGTGCTGATAGCATTCATTCATACAAGTTGTTTTGGGTCTGAACAAACCGAATCTCCAAGAACTTCATCTTCATTATTTCCATGACATCACAGTTCGTAATGCACAAATCGGATCGAAGTGGTTTTCAGATAATTAAATCCGATCCCGGTCTCTTCGAAACTATCAACGAATTTGGCCAAATTTGATAGTCGGTTATTTAACTATCAAATTACAGACATAAGCAGTCACTAAGTCCATATTATAAATCTTTCAAAACATTTATTTCAAAATATGCATATATTCAAATTTCTTCCAATATTTCAATATTTGAAAATGGTTTCAAATACTTAAATCCATAACAGGATATTTCAACCCATATCAATACTTAGAAATATTTCCAAATCCAACTTATAATTCATTACTTAGAAAAATATTTCTATAGCAATCATTTCGTCACTAAAATATCTCCAAAACCTTTAATTCCAATACTTAGGAAAATATTATAAGTTTGTTTCCCAAAAATTATTCCTAATATCCACACTTAGGAAATTTTCATAGCTTATCTCGATTGTATGAATATAATTATAAACAAAAGAGGATTTTCCCTCTTTCCACTTAATAAGCATTTACAAATTCATTTGCGAATTCTCAACCCATTATAGCTTATTTTATAAATTCCTGGAATCCATTTCAAATTCCTTTTATAATTTCAAAGAAATTATCGATTATACTTATTTATGATCAACTAACAATTTATAACATTTTTTGAATTCAGATTAATTTTCTAAAGTTCTCGTATCTAAACAAATTTGGAAATTTCCTTTTCTCAAATCTCTTATGTTTCCGAATTCCATTATAAGATTTCTCTTATACAATCACATCCATTCAACACAACCCTATTTACAAATCCCAAGAGTAATTATAGGTAACTTCGATAAATTTCCAAAACTCTACCTTTTAAAATAAGTATTCTAAAGTAAAATAATAAATTTTCAAACACATTTAAGTAATTATTTAAAATATCACCACCCTTTGTTAAATAACAATGATAGCTAATTTTCAATTCATTCATAAATAATAATAATAGATTTTCAAAGCTTATTATGAAAAAATAGAATTTATTTCAATCAATATTAAATATTTAAGTAACTAACTTTCTGAAATATTTCAGTCCAATTAATAGTTTAATAAATAAAAATCCTTTTATAAAACAACTTCACTTCTTGAGAAAAATATATTTTTAAAATCCAATATAACCATTTTTATACTTATAATCTCCTTCGATTTATCACAATCCGATTTACATTTCCAAATTCACAACTATTCCCAAATTCCAAAATAGAATCCACCATTTCTTTCTAAGCCGGTTTCCTTATCTCATTTTAAATTCACACTGTGAATTTATATTTCCCATTTATCAAATGGTAATCTTTCCACTTATTTATAAACATCATTTATAAATTTTCATAAACTCATTCTCAGTTTATATAGGTTTATATTCCAAAATCTATTTATAAATTAATTTCTAATTAAAATTTCATTTATAAATTTATTTCTTAAATAACCTAAACTATATTCCAAATCCAATCAAATCCCGATTTCGACTCCATTTCATATTTTTAAGAATCTTATTTAAAATCCATTGTTTAAAAATCCCCAATTTAAAATTCTCTAGTTGAAACCATTTTACGAAATAGCTAAATAAATATCAAAAATCCAATCGTTTATTTTATCCAAAGCAATTTCCTTTTAAGAAAATTCCAAAATTCAATATACTTATTTTCATTTCCAACATCCCTTTTGAATTTCCTTTTTAAATTCAAAAAGATTATTTATATTATTTATAATACCAAAATAAGACCCAGTGCTACTATAGCATCCAATAAATTCAAATCACATCCTAATCTATCACAGATTATTCAAACACATCATATATCACTATGTATGAAATTAAAACCAACATTTTTGAGGAATCCAACTGGATACCTCCAACCCGTTTTCCATACAACCACAGATGTTATATAACATAAAATACAGATTCCGCTTCGAGGCAGAATATCGCGGTAATATAGAGTCATCCGCTATTATGCGGGACGCATAGTGTCTCAACCGCTCCAATCGGTGGGAATATATCCAACTACTAATATATATACTACTATATACAATATAACATTTAATGGATAATAATTTATAAATTCATCCAATCAGCCGATAAATAATTTAAAACACTTTAAAATAAAACTAGTTATCCAAATGAGTGAGATTTACTCACCTTTATTCCAGTTAGTGCTTAAGCGTTCCGTTCGAATTAAAATTAAACAAGCGGTTAATTTTAATCCAAATTCCTGTTAGCCCCAATCGACTCCAATCCAATTTCTATGCGTAGTATTCGCAGATACGAGTGCAACGCAATTCATTTCGTTCAATTCGGACGTCGTAAGAAGTAGATACAATATTTTTAAGAATAACGATTATATAAATTAATTAATAAACTAAATTACAAACTTAAAACTAATATAACCTCAATATTCCTAAGCCCGGCACAATATGCACAGTCCTCTTCTTCCCAATCTCCCTCCTCCCTTCCTTTTCCAGTAAATCCATATACACGATCACGAAATGTGCACATGTACGAACCACCAAAGCCACCATCGACCAATTCATCCACACCAACACAACCGCCTCATCGATCTCCACCTTTTCGTCAACTTGCCTCATCCTTCGAGCTACCGCGTCAAATCGTGACATCCCCAAACAGTACGTGACCCAAATTGTCGCGCATCCCTATGCTTGATCGCGACCTACCAAATTGAACTTTGAGGCGCCCACTTCCACCACAAACTCGAAAACGAAGTCAATCGGCCCCCAAATTTTCTAAATTGAGCACAAACAATAATCCTAGTTTACTGCCTAACAACTGGCCTTGGCCAAAACTTGATCGCGAGCAAAAACATGGGTATGAGATGGACGTTTTTGTTGAAACAAGTTTCTTGATTTTTAGGTTGGAATTTGGTTCGAATTGAATTTTTTTTTCGTTTTCTTTTTCCTCTGTTAAACCTGCATTTAAATTTAAGTGGGAGGGAAGATAGGGTGGCTTGTTTCATAGGGTGGGCTAGTTAAAAAAAATGGGCTGATGTGAATGTATGATCAAGTCAATATATATATATTATTATTATTTAAATTCAAAATATCCAAATATTTAATTCCGAATCCCGATCGAGGCGTGCCGCCCGACGTTCCTAATGTTATACCCATATTCCGAACGCAATGGAACAAGTCTCGAGCCCCAATTCGATTGTATGGAGAAGATAGCTTTTTGAATACAATTAATTTATTAAATTTTCAATATTAAATCCAACGCGTTTCTATCCCGTACGACCAAACGGTAACTCCAAACGCCACAAAATTTGAAATCAGATAATAATACACTATTATGGATCCAATAACACTGGTTTCATCGAAATCCGAGACTGTACCCCAGAAAGCCATTTTCACTCGTTAATTAAAACGAGTTATTTTTAAAATCGAGTAAATCACATATAAATCCAATTTAAAAGTTTTATCGTTTTCATTTTTATTAATTAGAAATTAAATAAGCTTTGAAATTATTTTATCTAGCTTAAAACTCAAGATTCAATTATTTAAGCAATTTTCATTATTAAACTTAACAGTTTAAATTATCCAATAAATTGTTATATTTGAAATTTAAGTGGTTACATCTATAAAATTAGCTTTTCAATATTTAAAATCAATTAAATATTCCAATTTCAAATAACCAAAATTCTGGGTCGTTACATTTATTTCTTTACCAGGATAACAGATTATATTATTTTTGTATATACAAATGCATATTCATTGCTCAAGTTATGTATTATCATCATTTTCTCCGTACTTTTATAATTGTCGGGACCAATAATAATTTTATGTTAAAATAAAATACATTGTTCATATATTTAAATTCATCAATTGTCAGGCGATAGAATAATATTCGATATCCATATTCATCTACAACAATAATTTTATGTTAAAATAAAATACATTGTTCATATATTTAAATTCATCAATTGTTAGGCGATAGGATAATATCCGATATCCATTGTAACAACCCTGAATTTTAGTGATTTGAAATTGGAATGTTTAATTAATTTTAAATATTGAAAAGTTAATTTTATTGATTTAATAAATGGAATTTCAAATATAGTGATTTATTTGATAGTTTAATTGTTAAATTTAATAATTGAAATTGGTTAAATAATGAAATCTTGAGTTTTAAATTAGATAAAAATTATTTTAAAGGCTTATTAAATTTTTTTTAATAAGAATGAAGATAATATAACTTTTAAAATTGATTCAAAAATGATTTAGCTAATTTTGAAAAATAACTCGTTTCAAATAACATATAAAAATAGCTTTCTGGGACATAGTCTCAGAATTCGACGAAACCAGTTCTATTGGATCCGTAATAATGTATTATTATCTGATTTCAAATTTCGTAGCGTTTGGATTTATCGTTTGGTCGTGGAAGATCGAAACGCGTTGGATTTAATATCGAAAATTTAATATTATAATTGGGTTCAAAACACTATCTTCTGCATACGATCGAATTGGGACTCGAGACTTGTTTCATTGCATTCGAAATAGGGGTATAACATTAGAAATGCCAAGCGGCATGCCTCGATCGGGATCCGGAATTAAATATCTAAATATTTTGAAATTTTAAATAATATATTCTTAATCAATTTAAACTTCATAGCCACCCTACCCTTGAACAACCACTCTACCCCTGAGCAAGCCCACACTCTCGTCCTTTCCCATCCTTCTTCATGCTATATAAACCGCCCGTAAAAAAAACAGAGAAAACCATATTTTTGAAAAATTAAAAATTTAATGTTATAACAATCTAAAAATCTGGAAATTGCTTTAAAAGGTTCATCTCAGTTGGGTCTTCGATTCAGTATTTGTTTTTGAGAGTTTCATGCGATTTTTGTAAAGCGACAGTGGCCATGGTTTTGAAGCTGTAAACTAGGGTTGCAATTTAGGCTCGATTTAGAAGTCGATGTGGGAATTGGAGGATGGAATCGAGTTTGTCGGGTGAAAGGGAAGTGGGGACAGGAAGTTGAAGGGGTCCGGTCGTGAACCAGAAGTCGCGACATTTCAGGGGTCGCAAGCAGGTTGATTTCGACTTGGGGATGCGAAGCTGTAGCGAAGGGTACGATCGAGACAAGGAAGAGGAAAGCGATGCGTGGGTGAGCTTAGTTGCAGCGCTGGTGACCTAGAGGGGATGTGCACGTGCACGTATCCACGCGTGCACGGTTGGAAGTTTTACTGGAACGAGAGAAAATGGGGGGGGGGAGATGAAGTACTGTAGATGTGGGTGGGAATGAAGACGTGGGATTTGGGCCCAAGTTTTTTGTGGGTTCAAATGAAAAGCGGCTAGTCGTGTTATGTTCGTATGGTCATGCTCTACGATATGGAATTGGTTTGACAACAGATGTAGCTTGTTGAATTTTACGCTGAATTCGAATGTCGTTCGAATTCAGACAGAATCCGGAACGCTTTGGCGACAATAGAAAATAAAGGTGAGTAAATCTCACTCATTTGGATAATTGGTTTTATTTAAAAATGTTAAAAGTATCGGTTGATTGGACGGATTGATAAATTATTATTAGTTGGATGTTATATTATATATATTAGTATATATATTAGTTGGGTTGAATATTCCCACCGATTGGAGCGGATGAGACACTATGTGCCCCGCATAATAGCGGATGACCCTTTTTATTGCGATATCCTGTCTCGAAGCGGTGATTATATTTTTGTGATTATATAACATCTGTGATTGCAGGGAAACAGGTTGGAGGGATCCAACTGGATTCCTCAAAATTGTTGATTTTAATTTCATATATAGTGATATATGATGTGTTTTGAATAATCTATTATAGATTATGATGTGGATTAATTTATTGGATGCTATAGTAGCACTGGCCTTAATTTTTGGTATTATAAATACCATAAATAATATTTTTGAATTTATAAATAAAGAAATTAAAAGGCGATTTTGGAAATGAAGATATTTATATTGAATTTTGGGATTATTTAAAAGGGAATTGATTTGGGTAAGCAAATGTATGGAATTTGGATATTTATTTAGTTATTTCATAAAATTGTTTCAAATAGAGAATTTTAAATTAGGGATTTTTAAACAATGGATTTTAAATAAGATTCTTAAAAAATATGAAATGGAAGTCGGAATCGAGCTTTGATTGGTTTTGCAATATAATTTGGATTATTTAAGAAATAGATTTATAAGTGGAATTTTAATTAGAAATCGATTTATAAATGGATTTTAGTAATATGAACCTGTTATAAATTGGAAATGAGTTTATGGAATTTATAAACAATGTTGTAAATAAAGTGAAATGATTTCCATTTGATAAATTGGAAATATAAATTCACAATGAGAGTTTATAATGAGACATGGTAATCGGTTTAGAAAGAATAGTGGATTCTATATTGGAATTTGGAAAAAGGGTTATGAAATTGGAACGTAAATCGATTTGTGATAAATCGAGAGAGATTTATAAATATAACATTGGTTATATTGGAATTTAAAAATATATTTTTATCAAGAAGTAAAGTTTGTTTTTAAAAGGGATTTTTATTTATTAAACTATGTAGTTTTGAAACTGTTATCTGTATTAAAATATTTCGGAAAGTTGGTTATTCAAATATTTAATATTAGCTGAAAAGAATTTAACATTTTGTAATAAATTTTTGTAAATTGATTAGTTTTATATGAAAATGAATTAGGAATGAGTTATCGATGTTTATTTAAGGGTGTTTGACATTTTAAATTATTACTTATTGTTTTGAAAATAAATTATTATTCTTTAAAATACTTATTATTTTACATAGAATTTAAAAGTAAGTAATTGGAATTTATTTGTAAATACTCTCAAGATTTGTAAACCAGGTTTATTTACGGATGAAATTTTATAAGACAAATCTTATAAAGAAATTCTAGAAATTTAAGATAATTTCCAAAATGTTAGGTACGGGAACTTCGAAGGTGAATCTGAATTCATAAAAAGGAGTTATAAATTATTAGTTGGATTATTAATAAGTATAATCGATAATTTTTGGAAATTGTAAAAGGAATTAATAAAATTTCCGGAGATTTATGAGACAAGTATGGAACATTTCCTAAGTATGGATATTAGAAGTGATTTTGGGAAAAAGTATGGATATTAGAAGTGATTTTGGGAAAAATACTTTTAATATTTTCCTAAGTATTTGAATTAAAGGTTTTGGAGATATTTTAGCAACGAAATGATTATTATAGAAATATTTTTCTAAGTATTGAATTATAAGTTGGATTTGGAAATATTCTAAAGTGTTGATATGATTTGAGAATATCCTGTTATGGATATAAGTATTGGAAAAGTGTTTTCAAATATTGAAATATTGGAAGAGATTGAATATATATCTTTGTAAAGATATTTTGAGATAAATGTTTGAAAGATTTATAATATGGCCTAGTGGTTGCTTATGTGTGTAATTTGATAGTTAAATAACCGAATATCAAATCTGGTCAATTTCGTTGATCGTTTCGAAGAGAGCAAGATCAGATTTAATTATCCGAAAACCACTTCGGTCCAATTTGAGCGTTGCGAATTATGATATCATGAAAATAATGAAGACGGAATTCTTGGAGATTTGGTTTATTCAGTCCCAGAACAATTTGTATGGATGAATTCTGTCATTGCATTGCTTGTTTGGAAGGCAGTGTTAGCATTCCAAGTATGAATGCTATTCTTAAGGTAAAACATAGCCTCAAGCCTCATCAATCGGGAATGACTTAAAATCAGGGGAGATGCAGCAAGGCTAAGTGGGTCGCACCCATTAGGGTATGTTGTCACCTTTCTAGATTACCCTACATCTACATATTTATGGATTGGTGGTGCATGAGATCTCAAAAGGATTGTAAAGCAACCGAGGTGATGACATATTCGGTACTATCCAATAAGGGCTAGGCCGGTCTTGTGTTGGTAGGGATTGATAGGTTCGATCTCGGTACATTTTCTCAGCATGTACTGAAACACCCCACACCCCTTAGTATTTCCAAAAAGGGCACACCAAAGGATGCGGTGCGTTATAGGTATAGCTAAAGCATTACAAAGACTAAGATTCGCAAGACAAATAAGTAGAAGCAGCGGAAAACATTTAAATAATAACTTAGTAATCAGAATTAATCTTCATCTCAAAATAAGTCATAAAAACATAACATGTCTCAAAAACTCAAAATCTCTCATGTCTTATGAAAATACATCTCAGTCTCACTTAATCAGAGTACAAAAATAACAATAATAATCCCTCTCACAAGTGCCAATCCATCATAAGCCAAATGAAAAAGGTGAAAAGCAGAAGAATACATCTGAAATAAGAAAACTCCAAGCAACCTCAATCAACTATCCTCAACTCTGCTGGCCTATTGGGGGAAAAGGAAAGAAAGAGGAGTGGGTCAGATAATAAGTCTAGTGAGTGAAATAATTACAAGTGTAACGACCTGAATTTTTTGACGGTTAATTTTGAATATTTAAATGGTTTTATATATTGGAATTGGAATTATAATTTAGTTAGTAAGATTTTAAAACTGGAATTTCAAGCGGTTTCGTAAATTTTGGAAATCGTCGATTTAATCAACGTGTTAAAATAGCGATCCGGGGCACAGTCTCAGAATTTGACGAAACCAGTTCCACTAGATCTGTAATATTGTAATATTATCGGATTTCAAATTTCGTAGTGTTTGGAGTTATCGTTTGATCGTACGGGATAGAAACGCGTTGAAATTAATATCGAAATAAAAAAATAATTGGATCCAAAAAGCTATCTTCTCCATACGGTCGAATTAGGACTCGAAACTTGTTCCATTACATTCGGAATAGGGGTATAACATTATAAATGCCTAGTGGCATGCCTCGATAGGAGATCGGTATTTTAAGTTATATATAACGAGATATTTTGGAAAAATTTATAATATATTATAGTTGAAAAGGTCAAACAAGCCATTCACTTTCTTCTAAAATAAGCAATTCCCTTCCCCTTTTTAACGCAAGCTTCCCTTTATTCTTTCATCCTCAACTCGAATTCACGAAGCTTAAAAAAAGGGGAGGGGAACGAATTCAAATTCGTTCAGAACAAAATAATAAAAAGAACAGAAGTATGAAATCGAAATCTCGTTTCTAAAAGAAAAAAAAACAATGAGTTATTGATGAAATCGAAATCTCTAGTGGGGTTGCATCATCGCGACAGTTAGTAGGCGCGCGACAACGCTAGTAGGAGTCACGAATAGTTAGCGAGCGCGTGAAGCTCCCTGGAGCTCGATGCTCGGTCGAGATGTTGTGGTAGGGTTTGGAGGCGCAACCTTTTCGTCACGTGAGCGCGAATAGAAGGAGGCGTTAGGGCAGAAGGCAGTCGGCGTTTTAGGGTTTCGATGGGAGCGGAGAGCGCGAGGCCGATGTTTGGTCGCATATTGGTGGAGCTCGTGCTCGAGCTACGGTTATCGAGGATGGAAGGCAAGGGTCGCGTGGGTGATTCTGGAGGTCGCGGTCGATTTAGAGTTGAAGTCGAGCTCTGTTTTGTCGCCCGGACTTTTTTGTGACGTGCAAGCGAAGGTTGTTCGAGTGGTGTTGGGTCAGCGTGTGGCTGGGATGGTCGCAGCGACATGGGTTAGTAGTATGGGTGCTTCAGTGACGATGAGGGCGATGGGAGTGCAAATCTATGGTTCATTCATCGGAGTGGTTGGTTCGCGAGCGAGAGCATGAGAAGGAGAATTGCGACTACTGATCTATCGAGATAGCTAAATAAATTTATAACAGTATTTGTTTTAGAAACAAAAGCTATTTATAGTTTAAATCATTCAAAGTTTATTAATCCATGGTAAATTTATACGAGGTCCAAAATGAATAAATCAATCATGGGGGATTCGTAGCTGGGAAATCTACAGACGGAACTAAAATTAGAATGGATATTTGGCAAATAAAAAAATCAAGGTGAGAAATTCTCACTCATTTGGATTTTCGAAATTAATTTTAAATAGTTAAAATTAATTGTTGGATGTTTGGTTGTTTAAAAAAATTATTATCTGTTGAATGATATTATATTATATATATATAGTAATATATATATATATATATATTAGTAGTTGGATTGATATTCCCGGATATTTTAGGGGATGAGACCCTATGCGCCCTGCATAATAGCGGATGACCCGATATACCACGATATCCCCCTCGAAGTGGGATTGGTATTTTTATGTTGTATTTACATTTGTGGATGTAGGGAAACAGGTTGGATGGATCCAACTGGATTCCTCCAAAAAATTTATATTGATTGTTTTTCATATATAGAAATATATGATGTGTTAGAGTAATTTGTGATAAATCATTGCTGTGGTGTGAATTGTTGGATGCTATAGTAGCACTGACATTAATTTTGGTATTTTAAATACCATAAATATTATTTTTTTGAAATTTTGAAGGAATAAAAGGGAAATTTTGAATATAAAAATATTATATAGAAATTTAGTTATTTTAAAAGAGATTGATTTGGATAAAGTAAAAATTTGATTTGGAATTTGGACTTAACTATTCATAGATTGTTTTAATCAGAATTTAAGGAAAATATTAATTATATAAAGGATTTTAACAGTGGAATTTTTAAGTGATATTTTGGAAAATAAGAAAAGGAGTTGAAATCGATAATTTATATAGATTGGCGAAATATATGGAAATTATTAAGGAATGGATTTATAAAAATGAGATTTTACAAACGGAATTAGTTTTGTAAACAAGTAAAACCCAAAGGAGTTATAAAATTTATAAACGATGTTTATAAATAAGGAAAATGATAATTGTTGATAAATTGGAATAAAATTCCATAGTGTGAATTTATATCGAGATATGAAAATAGGGTTTGGGAATAATAGTGGACTCTATTTTGAAAAGCGGAAATGATTAGAAATTGGAATGGGATCGATGTGTTGTAAATCGTGAGGGATTTATAAGTTAAATTGGGTATTGGGATTTTTGAAGAAAAATTATATTTTTATTAAGAAAACTAAGTTTTACTTTAAAAGAAAATTTTATTTATTAAAACTATATAATTAAAAGATAGTTATTATTGGAATATTTCAGAAGTGCATTTTTCAAATACCGAATATTAATTTAAATAAAATTCAAAATTTTATAATCAGTTTTTGTAAACCGATTAGTTTATATTAAAATGAGTTGAGAAAGAGTTTTGGTGTTTTGTTTAATTTTTTTTTTAATTTTTAAATAAATTACTTAAACATATTTTGAAATAAATTACTATTATTTTAAAAATACATATTAGACTTATATAGAGTCTTGAAAACAATTTAATTTATTGATAGACTCTCTCGAGATGTGAAATACAGATGTGATTTTAGAGGTTGCAAATGGATAAACGATATTATAAGTGAGTATAATCGATTTTGAAAGATATAAAAGAATTTAATATAAATTCCAGAAAATATAGGAGATAAGATAAGGAATTCCTAAGTATTGATATGTGGAATGATTTTGGAAAAAAAATGGGCTTAAAATATTTTCCCGAGTGTGGAAATGAAAGGTTTTTGGAAATATTGGCGATGAAGGATTTATATCGAGATATTTTTCTAAGTAAGGGATTATAAATCGAAGTTGGAAATATTCTGCTAAGTGTAGAAGTGAGATACGGATTGAAATATCCTTATACGGATAAGTGTTGAATTCGTTTTCAAATATTGATAAATTTGAAAGATATTCGAATATATATATATATACATATATATATATATATATCTTTGTAAAGATATTTTGAAATGAATGTTTTAAAGAATTATAAACAATGGCCTAGTGACTGCGTATGGATGCTATTTGATAGTTAAACAACGACTATCAATAATGGCCAATTTCATTGATCGTTACGAAGAGACCGGGATCGGATTTAATTATCCGAAAACCACTTCGATCTGGTTTGAACGTTACGAATGGATATCGTGAAGATAGTGAAGACGATGATTCGGTTTGTCCAGACCCTGGACAACTTGTATGGATGAATGCTATCAGAACATCGTCATTGGAGGACGATGAGCATTTTAAGTTAAATTGTTCTTGAATGTTAATCGTAGCCTCAAGCCTCATCAAAAGGAATGACTGAAAATCAGGAGAGATGCAGCAAGGCTTCTAGATGCCCTCGGATATATTAAAATTTTAGATATGGTTATGCATTAAAAGTGAGCGCTCGATTTTTAAGGGTGGGAACACCCGGGGTAATAACATATTCGGTTCTATCCAGGTTAGGGATAGGGCCGGTCTTGTGTTGTAGAGGATCCCGACGAGGTCCTTAGTACATTTTTCTAGAAGTGTATCGTGATAGGTGGTACCCCAGTGCCTATTCATTGTTTGGAGTCCATTCTCCAATAAGCACCGTACAGTTTTGATTGTGCCCAACTATGCTGAAACATGAGATGCAAGCATGTCAGCTATTTTCTATTTACTTGGTTTAGACACTATTATAATATTAAACGATTTTGATAAAAATGTTTTGGTTATTGTAAGAGAAAAACCCATCGTGTTTATGTGTGACGTGGTCTTACGAGATACCTTTGTTTTTTTAAAATGATTTTGAGAACTTTAGTAATTCAAATTGAGTGTGTTTTCTCACGCTGGTTTTCCAGACTGACTCGGGTGTTATTTTATTATAATGCTCGGGTCAGACCGAGTGTTACAAATTCAGGATAGGATGCTATGGAGCTTAGGAGACAAGCTGGATGACAGAGACATATTTTCATACTTGATTTGTATTGCCGCTGTGTGAGGACAAGTTATTAAACTGTCCAGATTGATTGTTGTCTATTGTACTCTGATAATGGTATGTGTAAATAGTTACAGGTTCTTTTGTATAAAAATTTGTTATTATATATTATATTTTGTTCCGTTGCGTTTGTGAGATTCTGTGTTTGTTGTTCTATTTTCTTCTACCTTTTTCTTCTTCACCCCTAACAATCGGTATTTCCAAAACTTGAATATTCGGCATGTTATACAGTGAACGTATTGATGTCGATTTTCGAGGGTCGAAAATCTCGTTCGTTACATTTGGTATCAGAGCTGAAGGTTAAGCGAGAACCTTGGCTTTGGTGGGGATTACACATTAGAGATAGAGTCAGTAGTACTCTAGAATGAGTTGAGTGTAATAATAGATATGAGCACGTATTTGTTAGTGAAAATAAATGGTTTTGTATTGTGTTGATTTATCTGTTGAGTGGCATATAAATTCTGGTCGAATAGTAGGACGCCACTAAATCTATAGGGTTTCTAAACACTTGAATAGAGTAATTCGACACATTATGGTTTTGAAGCGGGTAAATGAAATATTTTTACCCAAACTTTATTTTGATATAAAAGAAAAAATTTCCTGAAATTATTATAGTATATTGGTGTGTTTGAATGTTATTATTATAATCAAGACAAGATTATAGAATTGGAAATGGTTTATATAACCAAAAAGACATTGTATAAATATGAATTATACAAATGGGTTAAAAACTAAAAATGAATTCAAACCAAAATTTGGAGATTTAAAATCTCGGAAGCTTTGAGAAATGTTTTAAATGGGTTTGAACTAAGTATTTGGAAATTTTGAAACCTGGAAATTAAAAAAATGTTTTCCAATGTGGTTGAAAGAATAATGGAGTTAAATTTGAGATTTTTGAAGAGAAAATGGTTTATAAATGGATGTTTGAGGTGATAAAGCACTAAATTCACTTCAGTCACTGTAAAATAATTCCAATGATGATCGTGACATAATCAGTGTTCATTTTCGAGTCTCTAAGTGATGGATTGCTACCGTAGAATTTGATATAAGGATTTCGTTAGAAAAACAAGTATTGTTTTGGAAAGGAGATTTTGGTTGGGTAAAACCAAATTGGTTTAGAAAATTCCAAAGAATGGTTGTTAAAACCAAGAAAGATCCATATATTTGATTTCAAAGTGATTTGAAATAAATACCGGGTGTTTAAAAATTCTGGGATCCTTATTTAAATGTTTTAGAAAATATCAGAAAATAGGTTTTTAAAACATATGAGTGGAGGATGATATTAATAAGGAAAGAAGTGTGGAGCATTGAAGTTTAGAATTGAAATTCAACTTGAGTAAGTTAAATAAATAAAATGAATTGAATTAATGAAGTTCATTAATGAAATGGGAATTAACTTAAGCAAAGTTAAAAGAAATCAATAAATGAAGTAATTATAATAAATAGAATGAAATGGATAGAATGTGATGAAGTCAACTAAATATAAGTGCATATGAATATGAATAAGTGGACGGAACAAATAAATATAAGTAAAGATGTATGGAAAATTTTGAAGTTAGAATTGAATTCGTACTTGATTAAATTGAATGAATTAAAAATAAATTTGTTTGGAGTGAAATTTAATTTAAGTATGAATAACTCGAATATGGTTTTGAGATGTTGGTTAAAAGGAATTAAAATGTAAATTAAATTAAAGTAGGATTGGATTAGTAATAAAATCGAATTGAAGTGAATAAAAAAAATTGTGAGTGGTAAAATGATTATATAACTATAAGCTATAAAATTTTGAACGGAATAAAACTTAAGTGAAAATTGGAATTGTGAATAAATAAATTTGAATAGCTTATAAAATTTGAAAATTAATGGAATAAAATATACTTAGGCTATAAATAGATGTATAATCCCGAGTTAAAAATAAATGGTGAATGTACTCGAATATAGAATTAATGGAAATGTGAAAAATAAGTTGTGTAGCTATAAAATAGAAAGGTGGAATAGAAAAAAAAAGCCAAACTAAAAAAATGCTTCGATATTTTGGTGAAGAAATAAAAGTTCAAACTTGAATTATAAAGTGAATGTGAACTCAAGTGGATTAAATAGAATGATTTTTTTTAAAAATAAAAATCCAATTGTGAGATATAAAATGAAAGCAAACCAATTAGAAGAATTAAATAGTGAATCAGATATTGAATGGGACTTGGATTGAATGGAATTGAATAAATTGAAATGTAGAACATGAGTTATAAATAAAATTCGACTTAAATTTTAAGCGAATTTAATATAATTGGAAATATCGTCGAATAAAATAGAATTGGATTGAAATAACAACCACTTGGGTTATAAATAAATTCTATTTAAGTGTAAATAAATTGAATATGGCCGTGGGTGATGTATAATAAATTCGAGCTTGAAATTAAAAGTTGAAGTGGATTGAGTGAATGAACTAATTAAATTAATTAGTAAAAGGGAATGAAATTTGACTGAATAAGAATCAATCAAAAATTAAAATGGAATTTGGTTGCAAAAGTAATGAACTTAAGTTATATAGTTGAAAAATTGAAAATAAACGAATTAACTTAAGTTAATATTTTGGATGGAAGTTTGGCTCGAATAAATTGTGAAATGGTTATTTAATAAATAGCGTGGAATTATTACGAGCTTAACAAAATGGATTTGAATATAATGAATGTGGATGTGAATGGAATGCAACTAAATTGATCGTGAATCAATTTGAAATGGAATAGTATTAAATATAAATTGATTGGAATAAATTTAAAATAGCTATAAACTGAAATGGTTACTTTATTAAATGAATATCGCTGAATGTACGTAGAAAAATTGTCGTTTGACGCAATCGAAAGTAAATAAAAATTTCCATGAATAAATGGCAAGTGAATAAATTGATTTTTAATCAATTTGGAATGAATATAATTATAATGCGGGTAAGTATGAAGTGAATGCAAGAAAATTGAGTTGTAAATCATTTGAATTAAATGAAATGGTATATGGATCGATTGAAAGCAATTAAATTGGTGTTGGAACCTTATAATTGCTTATGATTATATGTTAGAATGCAATGTTTATGAAATCTATGTGTTTTAATCATTTAGATGAATGAAATGCTATTAAATTTCATGTTTTTGGTACTTACACGTTTAAATTGAGTAAGTACAGGTACAGAGGGACTATTTGGCTAGATTTGGGTTGCGTAATTGCTTTTGAGGTAAACTTGCTTGCTTAATAATGCTAAAAAATGCTAATATAAGGTACGTTTTCAGATTAAATATCGCAAAATTATAAATATTGATATATATTTTGTTTTGCGACCATATGGGTCGATGTATATATTTTTATCTCTCTTGTCATATTACAAAAGGCTCTCCGTACAAGTGAGACTGCCAAAAATTTTTGGAAATTTAGGGTGTTAGAAAATTTTTGGAAATTTTTGGAAAAATTTTTGTTAACTCAAAAAGGCTGATTTTTGAATTGAAATTGGAAGAAAGGATTTTGAATCAGAAATGGAAACTAAATGATTGGTTGGCAGTAAAAGATTAGAAAAGTGAATTTCGAATTTTCACTAAGTGGGTTTTGGAAAAGTAATGGGTTTGGATCATTCGTCCTACCTTAGCAATTTCGGGGACGAAATTCTTTTAAGGAGGGAGGAATGTAACGACCCGAATTTTTCGACGGTTAATTTTGAATATTTAAAATATTTTAAATATTGGATTTGGGATTATAATTTAGTTAGTAAGGTTTTAAAACTGGAATTGCAAGCGGTTTCATAAATTTTGAAAATCGTCGATTTAATCGACGTGTTAAAATAGCGATCCGGAGCATAATTTCGAAATTTGACGAAACCAGTTCCATTGTGTAACAACCCGCATATTTTTCGATTATATATTTAAATGTTTTATTTAAATATAGCATCGTTATTTGAATTAAAGTCCGAAATGTAACTTTTTGTAAATAGTCGAATCCGAACTCGAGACCACTTCCATTGAGTTTAAAACGACGTTTACAACTTGTTTAAGTATAAACATTGATATGTTTGGAGTTGATTAGGATTTTGGTATTTTCAGTTGAGCTTTGGGTTGGGTTCTTGCCCATTAATCCAATAAGAGACCCAAACTCTTCTACCTAATAGCTCCCACTCCACTCCTCTTCATTCATTCATTCATTCATTCATTCATTCGTTCGTTCATTCATTCATTCCATATTCTAAATTTCTAACACTCAATCCCTAGGAAAAATGGTGGAAAGAGGAAACTAAAATTCCTAAGCCCTAGTTTCTCTTAGGAATTCAAGTTCTAGTTCTAAAATAAAAGAGAAGCTTAGGTAAGCATCCTCTTCATCTTCTTCATCTCAATCCCTCTCCAATTTTCATAATTTCTTATAACCTAACTTGGAAATATTAGCATATGATCATAGATTGGAGCTTCCAGAGTTGTGATTGAAGTGGAGTTGATCTTTCCTTGTTTTAGAGCTTCTCAATTGTTACTTTTGAGTTTAAAGGTGAGTTCTTGAACTCACATCTATGTCTATAGCTTTCATTGTTGTTAGGTATGAATTCCTAACATCTATTTCATGTTTAATTGCTTTTGATTTGAATTGGTTTGGTGAATTTCCCAATTTTGGTATTTTGAAGTCAAAATCTTTAAAGATCATACCTTGAATGTTTGGACATGTTGTTTGGGGTGTATCGAAGAGCCTATAGGGCTGGGTTGTCACTTGGCATAAATCCCTAGCCTCCATCGCTCGTCTGATCGCCTCCGAATTGATTTGACCATCATTGGCCTAGGCAAATTCAGCCCAGGCTCAGGCAACCAGATGTCTGGTTGAAATTTCTAGACGTCTGGTTGAGGTCTCTGAGAAAAAGAAATAACGAACATAGAAAAAAATGGCAGTGCTTAGGGTCAGACGTCTGGTCAAACTAACCAGATGTTTGGTTCTGTTAAATTTTGCCTATTTGCCTATTTTTGAGTGGATTTCAAATTTTATCGATCTTTGACGATTCGAATAGCTATTGTCAATCAATATCGACTTTGATGACTTTTTTTCTAGATTTTTGGGAATACCCGTCTGATGGATTTGATATCAATTTTCATGGTTTTAATTCACATCGTCGAATGTGGATTTTTGGTGATAGATTGATTTTACAATCGTTTCTATGATTTGTCACTTCAAAATACATAGGTTTCTATACTAGTAGTAAATAGTCAAACTCTTTCACAAAAATAATTTCAACACTACTTTTAATACAAAGCTCGTTTTTAAAACCGTTTTCCAATCTATTAGTATATACAAACCTTTACCTCATTCGTATGAGAAATCCAATTAAACGACTTAGCAAAACAAGTGGTATGAAACGCTTGCGTTTACTTCGTCGGTTAATTCTTGGACTTGTTCGATTGAAATCTCGTGACAATTTTCGAGTGGAATTCTACAATCTGTTCGTAAATATTTAAGTTAAGCTAGTGGTTATGGGACATGAAGCCTAACTCGTTTATTTACTAACTTAGTGTAATTTACACTTCTTTTTGATCAATGATGATCATTTTGTGATTTAGACTAGCGATATGCGATGTCTCTTTGTCCGCGTGGGGGACTATACCCCGTTCTGTGGAGCTTCGGCTCAATTTGGTGGGGTAGCGACCCATGGTCTTTTGACCGTTCATGGAGCAATCGGCTCAATGAGTCTATGCATGGGGCGTATCTTTTTAGGCGCGTCGATGTTCGGCTCAATAAGTCTGTGCATAAGGCGTATCTTTTTTGGTGCGTCAATGTTCGGCTCAATAAGTCTGTGCATGGGGCGTATCATTTTAGGTGCGTCGATGTTCGGCTCAATGAGTCTGTGCATGGGGCTACCTTTTTAGGTGCGTCGATGTTCGGCTCAATGAGTCTGTGCATGGGGCGTATCTTTTTAGGTGCGTCGATGTTCGGCTCATTCGTCCCCAAGGGGGGACTATACCCCGTATTTTTATGGGATAGCGTCTCGTTTGTGATAAACGTGTTGGTGAGTTTTCGTGCTCCCGTGGTGATAGGTCTCCCATTTTTATGTTTTCTAGATTCTTAATTATGGATTTCTGGAATTTATGTTTCACCAATTTTTGCGATTTGCATTGATATGTTTTGTCAATATTTGAGGTTTGGTGAATAAGCTAAAGAATATGATATTCTTTTTGGGTATTTGAGGAGACTTGAGATATTGTATGATTCTCATTGTTATCAAATATATGCTTGTCACAACATGGTATTATTGTTATCATATATTTTTGTCATATCTCTTATCCTATCTCATCTTACACGATAATTATAGCTAGACTGATCCGTTTATTATTTTTCTTCTTAAATAATACTCGGGTCAGACCGAGGTGTTTCAGGTGCTTCCACTTGACTTTTTAGCAGGGATTAGCTTCTGACTTTTGGCTAACTACTTTGGCATAGTAGTTTTTTTTCATACATTTGAGATAGAGACTCCTTAATGTATAAATATTCTTTTGTGAAGCACTTATACCCATTCTTTTGGCATGTAGTGGATCTTGTATGACCACTACTATGATGTTCACTTCTATGTGTTATATTCATATTTGTTTCCGCCTTAGTGATATAAATATCTGTGATTGATTTTGTGTTATGCTTATTTTGTATTTGTTTCCGAAGGCTACATAGCCACTATGTATTAGCTTTGAGTTTGTATTTGATATGTCAGATTTCCTCTTGAAATGAAATGCATGACATACCATCTGACATATTAGTTCTCGGTCAAATCAATTACACAGTTGGTCGCTCCTCAACAGCCTTATTCTTCGCGCTAGTCGACGATATTACCCTGTAGTGTCCTTGGCTAGTGTGAGTATAGAGGTGGGGCGTCACAGCTTGGTATCAGAGCCAAACTTCGGAACAATATAGAATATTATGACAAGAATCATTGTCCTAAGTCTCCCTTAGGAATCGTGCCTTAGGATTTAATCCAAGTCTTAGGACCCATTCTATCCTATTTTCTTTTATGATGCTTTGTTTTACCAATCAAGCTTATTTGAATTCACTTTGAGAATAACCTTTTTCTTCTTCGTTCTTTCTTTCTTTCTTAAAGAAGAAGAGATGGTTAGACCTAGCATTCCTAGCGTTGGTCAATCCAGTGGTCCTCCTCTAGATGGCGTATTCATGTCTGCATAACAACTTTTGGATCTTGTAAAGAATCAAAGGTTTATCTGTGCTTTGAATAATAACCCCAAAAAGGTTTTACCTCTGAAATTAGAAGTGCCTTTCGACCAGCTTGTAGATATCACTCTTCGACTTGAAGAGGCCGATAAAGGAAGTGATAGTGATGTTGGAGGTGCCAAGAAGAGCCTCAATAACAACAAGAAGATGCATATTAGGTTCAAAAGCCCTAATCCCAACGAGAAAGGGAAGAAAGCAACTTCGGTAGCAAAGAATCCTACCCCTGATCGTGGAGTATGCTACAATTGTAGTTCTAAGGACCACTATGCAAATAGGTGTCAAAGGCCTATTTCTTGCCGTTATTGCAAAAGTTCGGGTCATCATATATCTACTTGTCCCAAACTTCAATTCAAGAAAGAGGGAAAGCTGAATGTTGTGCAAGCTCCTAGTAACCCTTCTCTTGGTCAAGGTATTTCTCTTTCAGTCCTTGATGGCATTATTTTGTTTCGTAATTATCCTATTCAAATTCTTTTTGATACGGGTGCATCTTATTCTTTTATATCAGAAGAACTTGTTGATACTTTTTCTTTAAATATTATGGGCTTGATGACTTCACTGAGAATTGCGAATCCGGTTGGTGGATCTGCAACACTCAGTTTACTTTGTAAAAATGTCAAGATTATTTTATGTGATTATGCTTTCTGATTCGATTTGCATGTTATGCGCTACTTAGGTTTCAGAATTGATTTTGGGAAAGGATTGACTTAATCGTTATGAAGCCCATATCCTATATCCCGAGAGGACTATCCATCTTCGACATCCTTAATCTGTTAAGCAGATTTCTATTGTTCTTAATGATTTCGATTCCAATTCGTTGGCATCATTTTATTCTTTAAACCCACATGATGAGGAATATGTTATTTCCCTCATTCAAGTAGTTCATGAATTTCCTGATATCTTTGAGCCTGTCTTAGGATTACCACCTAAGCGATCAATTGAGTGGTGCTAAGGTCTTTTCAGCTCGACCTTGCCACCGGTTTTCATCAGCTACGAGTTGCGGAGGATAGCGTTCCACTTACCGCATTCGGCACCCATTATGATTCTTATGAGTGGCTCGTTATGTCATTCGGTTTGACGAACCCTCCAGCTTATTTCATCCATCTTATGAATCGAGTATTCTACGAATATCTCAATGAGTCCGTTCTTGTATTCATTGATTATGGGTGAAAACAACAATTTAAAATTGCAAATCTTTCTAATAAGATATATTTATAAGTATAATTGGATTTTGTTCTTAAAACGAGCAGAGAATATTCGTAAAAATTTTAAGAGACATGTTTATCAAATAGAAGATGATTTTGTGTTTTATTGCCCATTGAGTGCTTTAAGAATTCTAGTCGATGCGCCTGATCAACTTTATCGATAGGAGTCTCCTAAACACTATGATGAGACAGTCGGACACAATAAATTGACTTGTAATAAGTAAATTTGTTTTTTTAAAAGATGGTTACATAAAGTTAATCATAATTTTGAATGTCTTAGCTTTTCGGGAAAGAGGATCATGAAATAAATGATTTAGCATAGAAGCTACTTTTCAGAAATTAAAAGGACTCCTTTTCGATGCTCCTATTCTTGTAATTCCCGAAGGGAACCAAGACTTCACTTTTTATATCGATGCTAGTCGTATTGATTTGGGTGTCGTTCTCATGCAAAAGGGAACGTATTATGGCTTATGCTTCTAGACAATTAAAGACTGCCAAGACTTGATATGCCACTAATGATCTAGAGCTCGCGGCCATTGTTTTCGCTCTTAGAATTTAGCGTCATTATCTTTTGGGAGAGAAATTTATTCTCTACATCGATCATAAATCTTGGAAGTATTTATTTTCTCAAAAGGAACTTAATTTGCATCAACAACGTTGGCTCGAATTCCTTGCATCTTATGATCTCGATATTCTTTATACTCCCGAAAAGGGAAATCGTGTTGTCGATGCCCTTAGTCGTAAGCAACA
Organism: Allium fistulosum; assembly: GCA_030737815.1. Taxonomy (NCBI): domain Eukaryota; kingdom Viridiplantae; phylum Streptophyta; class Magnoliopsida; order Asparagales; family Amaryllidaceae; genus Allium; species Allium fistulosum. Next base: position 410,066,345 of record CM060907.1, on the reverse strand, counting down.
AGCGGTTTTTTCCATGATGATATCGGATGGAATGATCTCGAGACTTTGTCCACTTGTGAGATTCGAGATCGTGAATCCGATTTGTGTTCATCTCTTGTTTTATATAGCCTTGAGGCTCACCCTTCTCTTTTAGATCGCATCCTTGAAGCTCAAAAGCACAATCCCGAATTGGCTCATCATAGCCAAAGTTTTAGGGATAAAAATAATATTGATGGTCTAAAATTCTTTGACATCGATGCTCGTGGAGGCATTCGAAAAATTGGTAGACTTATTGTGCTAAATATTAGTGATTTTCGTAAAGACATTTTAGAAGATTCTCATCGTTCTAAATTTACCATTCATCCCAGTAGTAGTAAAATGTATGCGGACATGAAACAACTTTATTATTGGGATGGAATGAAATCTGATATTGCTAACTTTATTAAGCATTGCATGACTTGCCAACTCGTAAAGGACGAGCATCAAAAGCCCGGTGGGTTATCGTAACCTTTGGACATTCCCGTTTGGAAGTGGGATCAAGTCTCCATGGACTTTATTGATGGCTTTCCCTGTTCTCGTTCGGGTCATGACATTTTATGGGTGATTGTAGACAGACTTACAAAATCTACACATTTTATTCCCGTTCGGTCCAATCGGACTGTATCTCTTTTGTCTTAACTCTATGCTAAAGAAATTGTTAAATTGCATGGAGTTCCTACTTCTATTGTTAGCGATCGTGAACCATTATTTACTAGTGGATTTTGGAAAGGTCTTCAAAAAGCTTTGGGAACGAAGCTTAATTTTAGCACCACTTATCATCCTCAATCCGATGGACAAACAGAGCGTGTGAATCAAACTCTTAAAAATCTTCTTCATGCATTTGTTCTTGATTTTGGTGGAAGTTGGGAAGATCATATTTCCCTTGTCGAGTTTTCTTACAATAATAACTTCCAATCTAGTATTGGTATGGCACCTTTCGAGGCACTCTACGGAAGGCCATGTCGATCTCCTTCGTGTTTGCTTGAAGCCGGCGAGAAGCTGGTTTTAGGTCCAGATTTTATTCATGATACCACTAGAAAAGATTGACCTTATTCATCATAGGATGAAAGAAGCTCAAAGTAGAAAAAAGTCCTATGCCGATAACCGAAGAAGGAAATTAGAATATTCTGTGGGAGATTTGGTATTTATTCGTGTTTCACCTATGAAGGGTGTTGTGCGTTTCAGTCGTTCGGGAAAATTAGCACCTCGATATATTGGCTCATTTCCCATAACCGAACGCATTGGTCCCATGGCTTATCGTCTTTTATTACCGGCTCAATTTTCTACTATTCATGACGTATTTCACGTTTCTCAACTATGGAAATGCCTTAGAGATTCCGATTCTATTTTTGAGCCCGGTGTTATTGAAGAAATTGAAGTTTCACCTAATTTGACTTATGAGCAACATCTTATTCGTATCATTGCACGGAGGTTAAACGCCTTCGTAATAAAGATGTTCCGCTTGTGAAAGTTTAATGGTCCGCAAATCCTAAGGATTGTTCTTGGGAATCCAAAGAATTCATCGAGCGAACACATCCTGACTTACTCTCTCGTGTGACTTTTTTTTTGAGAAAAATGTGTGATCCTCTGTGAATAGAGGAGAGCACACATGCAACTATATATATCACAAAAAATAAAGGCGCTGCCAACATGCCTGGCAGGTAACAAAACTAGATACAAGTATCAATAAAGCTCAAGTTCCCCTAAGATGAGTTCCGGTAAGGCTACCACCCATCACACCCCTATATCGAGCTCCGGCAAGGCCACCGCCCGATATTAAGGTGTTAGAAGTACCTAAAAAACTAAAGAAAAGCCCAAAATACTGGAAGTCATCACTAACTAAAAAAGAAGCTCCATGCATCTGATTTGGAAGGAATGGAAAAGCATTTGTTCTTAAGAGAATCTGAATATGATGCTGAATGGAAAATCCGCTCTGAAGACTCTGTACAAAAGGAAGGCGTGCCAAGCAGAAGAGTAGATCCTCCTGAAAATAGTACACCACAATGGAGATGAAAGTGTCCAGAATCTGTGGTGGAACTGCTAGTGATCCTAGGGGAACGACTCTGCTCTGATGACCTCTCTACAATCCAAAATCCTGCAATCTGAAGACATGAGAACCTGCAAAGTGAACCTGACACGCTATCACCCATACCTGTGTCTGAAGGTTGACTAAGAAAATAAGTCAAAATGATACATATATATGTATATTTATGTAAATTATATAAATATATATGTATAAATGAGGTAGGAAATAAAACCTAAATAAGACTAACTGGACAAGTACTTAAGAATTAAAATACCTACAAACTAATACCAACAATGACTAGAACAATAATTGAAACAAAACTTAAGAAATTCTTATGGACCTTTGATCAACAGTAAATTATGATTAACATAGAAATCATCATATAAATTTGAAAAAAATATTAATACTACTATTGTGAATGTTAAATAAATTATTATTGTGTTTAAATGAGTTAATATTATAACTAACCTTGTTAAGATGCCCTTTAAATAGGTTATTTTTAGCTAATTTATATTTGGAATTAGAAATCCAATTAAAACAAAAGGAAGAAATAGCAAAAATCAATTTGTTAGAATGACTATTATTATTATTAAAAATGCTTTGATTTCTTTCAAACCAAATATACCAACAAATAATAATGAATAAAGTGTCAAATAAGAATCTAATATTCTTTTTGAACCTAAATCTAAAATTATTCCAGTAGAAGTCGCAATCCGAAATTTTAGTTATTAAATTAAAGTTAAATATTTTGAGAGTATTATTTAGGATGTAATAAGAATCCATGCAATCATAGTATATATGTTTAATATCTTCAAGACGCAGATTACAAAAATAACATTTATTATCATTTTGAATGTTTTTTCTCTTTAAAAATTCTATTGTATTAAGTTTTCCATGCAGTATTAACCACATATGAATTTTAGATTTAGGAGGAGCGTTAGATTTCCAAATATATTTAAAAGTTTTGTTTATTGTACCAGAAAAATTAATAAATCTGTAAAAAGAATTAGGAGTATATTTCTTACTCTTATCCCATTCCCAACTAATAATATCATTATCATTATCTATATTATAAAGATTTAATCTAGCATAGAGCAAAGAAAGTTGCCTAAGGGTTGGACCTACTAAAATTCTGTTAGAACTAAAAATCCAAGGAGGATCATTTTCAGGAGAATAAACTTCATTAATTAAAGCAAACTTAAAGTTACAGATTTCATAAAGCACTTTGAATTCCAACTTAAGAGGCAAGACTGAAATCCAACGGTCGTGCCAGAAAGAAGTATAGTTACCAGAATGAACTATCGTATTAGTACCTAAGTTAAAAATCTTATGACATTTTAAAATGTTTCTCCAAAAATTAGATATATTTTGAGTGACCGAAGAAGCAATTTGATATATATTACTATTACCATTATAGTAATATTTAGAAATGATCTCTTTCCAAATAGCGTTATCATTTATATCCTTAAACTTCCACAACCATTTACCTAGTAAGGACAAATTCATATTACGCAAATTAATAACTCCTAAACAGCCTTCCTTTTTGGCTTTACAAACAGTTTTCCAATTTACTAAACCTTTAATACTATTATTAGGATTTTCCCCACTCCATAAGAAATCTCTTCTGATTTTATCTATTTTTTCAATAACCCAATATGGAAATAGTTGCATGGACATCCAATAAATCGGAAGGGCTGATAAAACCGAATTTATTAAGACTAGTCTACCTGTTCTAGATAAAAATCTCCCATTCCAGTTAGAGATCTTATTTCTAATTTTGTTAATGATTATAAACCAATCTCATGTTTAAGTTTGGTAGGTCTAATCACAAACCTAGATAGTCAAAAGGAAAGTTCATAGTTTTGCAATTTAGAGTATTAGCAACTAAGTTTTCAACTTTATCAAAATCATTTAAAACTAAAATAGAACTTTTGCCAAAATTTATTTTTAAACCTGATAGGAGTTCAAAATTGTATAAGATAAACATAAGGTTAATAATGTGTCTAGGTAAATGGGAAGAAAAAAGCAAGGTGTCATCGGCAAATTGGAGAACCGATATACCATTACGCGATATGTCATTGCCTACATATCCTAGAGACCCATTATCCACAGCTTTTTTAATAATCTTAGCAAAAACATCAGCAGTTAGGTTAAATAATAAAGGAGATAAAGGATCCTCTTGCCTTAAACCTCTCTTAGATTGAATTTTATTACCTAAAATACCGTTAACCATAATACTAGAGTAGTTATGCCTTTGAGTGGTTGTTACTCTTTATTTTCTTCTTAAGTATTGCGAGGACACAATTTCTTTAAGGAAGGGAGTTTGTAACAACCCGTATATTTTACGATTATATATTTAAACGTTTTATTTAAATATAGCATCGTTAGTTGAATTAAAGTCCAAAATGTGACTTTTTGTAAATAGTCGAATTCGGACTTGAGACCACTTCCATTGAGTTTAACACGACGTTTACAACTTGTTTAAATATAAACATTGATATGTTTGGAGTTGATTAGGATTTTGGTATTTTCAATTGGGCTTTGGGTTGGGTTCTAGCCCATTAACCCAATAAGAGACCCAAACTCTTCTACCTAATAGCTCCCACTCCACTCCTCTTTATTTATTCATTCCATTTTATAAATTCCTAACACTCAAGCCCTAGGAAGAATGGTGGGAAGAGAAAACTAAAATTCCTAAGCCCTAGTTTCTCTTAGGAATTCAAGTACTAGTTCTAAAATCAAAGAGAAGCTTACGTAAGCATCCTCTTCATCTTCTCCATCTCAATGCCTCTCCAATTTTCATAATTTCCTATAACCTAACTTAGGAAATATTTGCATATGATCATAGATTGGAGCCTCTAGAGTTGTGATTGTAGTGGAGTTGATCTTTCCTTGTTTTTGAGCTTCTCAATTGTTGTTTTTGAGTTTAAAGGTGAGTTCTTGAATTCACGTCTATGTCTATAGCTTTCATTGTTGTTAGGTATGAATTTGTAACATCTATTTCATGTTCAATTGCTTTTGATTTGAATTGGTTTGGCGAATTTCCCAATTTTGGTATTTTGAAGTCAAAATCTTTAAAGATCATATCTTTAATGTCTGGACATGTTGTTTGGGGTGTATCGGAGGGCCTATACGGCTGGGTTGTCGCTTGGCATAAATCCTAGCCTCTATCGCTCATCCGATCGCCTGCGAATTGATTTGTCCATCATTGGCTTAGGCAAATTCTGCCCAGGCCCAGGCAACCAGGCGTCTGGTAGAAATTTCTAGACGTTTGGTTGAGGTCTCTGAGAAAAAAAAATAACAAACACGGAAAAAAATGGCAGAGCCTAGGGTCAGATGTCTGGTCAAACCAACCAGACGTCTGGTCTTGTTAAATTTTGCCTATTTGCCTATTTTTGAGTGGATTTCCTATTTTTATCGATCTTTGACGATCCGAATAGCTATTGTTAATCAATATCGACTTTGATGACTTCTTTTCTAAATTTTTGGGAATATCCATTTAGTGGATTTGATATCGATTTTCATGGTTTTAATTCACGTCGTCGAATGTGGATTTTTGGTGCTAGATTATGTTTACAATCGTTTCTATCATTTGTCACTCTAAAATACAAAGGTTTCTATACTAGTAGTAAATACTCAAACTCTTTCACAAAAATGATTTCAACATTACTTTTAATACAAAGCTCATTTTTAAAACCTTTTTCCAATCTATTAGTATATACAAACCTTTACCTCATTCGTATGAGAAATCCAATTAAACGACTTAGCAAAACAAGTGGTATGAAACGCTTGCCTTTACTTCATCGATTAATTCTTGGACTTGTTCGATTGAAATCTCGTGACAATTTTCGAGTGGAAATCTACAATTTATCCGTAAATATTTAAGTTAAGCTAGTGGTTATGGGACATGAAGCCTAACTCATTTATTTACTAGCTTAGTGTAATTTACACTTCTTTTTGATCAATGATGATCATTTTGTGATTTAGACTAGAGATATGCGATGTCTCTTTGTCCGCATGGGGGACTATACCCCGTTCTATGGAGCTTCGGGCCAATTTGGTGGGGTAACGACCCATGGTTTTTTTACCGTTCGTGGAGCAATTGGATCAATGAGTCTGTGCATGGGGTGTATCTTTTTAGGTGCGTCGATGTTCGGCTCAACAAGTATATGCATGTGGCGTATCTTTTTAGGTGCGTCGATGTTTGGCTCAATGGGTCTGTGCATGAGGCGTATCTTTTTAGGTGCATCGATGTTCGGCTCAATGGGTCTGTGCATGGGGTGTATCATTTTAGGTGCGTCCATGTTCGGCTCAATGAGTCTGTTCATGGGGCGTATCATTTTAGATGCGTCGATGTTCGGCTCATTCGTCCCTAAAGGGGGACTGTACCCCGTATCTTTATGGATTAGCGACCCACGGGATAGCGTCTCGTTTATGATACACGTGTTGGTGATTTTTCGTGCTCCCGTGGTGATAGGCCTCCCCTTTTTATGTTTTCTAGATTCTTAATTATGGATTTCTGGAATTTATGTTTCACCAATTTTTGCGATTTGCATTGATATGTTTTGTCAATATATGAGGTTTGGTGAATAAGTTAAAGAATATGATATTCTTTTTGGGTATTTGAGGAGACTTAAGATATTGTATGGTTCTCATTGTTATCAAATATATACTTGTCACAAAATGGTATTATTGTTATCATATATTTTTGTCATATCTCTTATCCTATCTCATCTTACATGATAATTATAGCTAGACTGATCCGTTTATTATTTTTCTTCTTAAATAATACCCGGGTCAGACTGAGGTGTTTCAGGTGCTTCCACTTGACTTCTTAGCAGAGATTAGCTTCTGACTTTTGGCTAACTACTTTAGCACATAGTTTTTGTTTTTCATACATTCGAGATAGAGACTCCTTGATGTACACATATTCTTTTGTGAGGCACTTGTACCTATTCTTTTGGCATGTAGTGGATCTTGTATAACCACTACTATGATGTTCACTTCTATGTGTTATATTCATATCTGTATCCGCCTTAGTGATATGAATATTTGTGACTGATTTTGTGTTATGCTTATTTTATATTTGTTTCCGAAGGCTACATAGCCACTGTGCAGTAGCTTTGAGTTTGTATTTGATATGTCAGATTTCCTCTAGAAATGAAATGCATGACATACCATCTGACATATCAGTTCTCGCTCAAATCAATTACACAGATGGTCGCTCCTCAACAGCCTTATTCTTTGCGCTAGCCGACGGCATTACCCTGTAGTGTCCTTGGCTAGTGTGAGTATAGAGGTGGGGCATCACACATTGGATCCATAATATTGTATTATTATCGGATTTCAAATTTCGTAGTGTTTGGTGTAATCGTTTAATCGTACGGGAGAGAAACGCATTGAAATTAATATCGAAATTTAATAAAATAATTGGGTCCAAAAAGCTATCTTCTCTATATGGTCGAATGAGGACTCAAAACTTTTTGCGTTTGGAATAGGGGTATAACATTATAAACGCCTAGCGGCATGCCTCGATAGGATATCGGGATTTTAAGTTATATATAACGAGATATTTTGGAAAAATTTATAATATATTATAGCTGAAAAGGTCAAACAAGCCATTCACTTCCTTCTGAAATAAGCCATTCACTTCCTTCTGAAATAAGCCATTCCCTTCCCCTTTTTAACGCAAGCTTCCCTTTATTCTTTCATCCTCAACTCGAATTCACGAAGCTAAAAAAATGGGGGTGGGGAAACGAATTCAAATTTGTTCAGAACAAAATAAAAAAAGAACAGAAGTATGAAATCGATATCTCATTTCTAAAAGAAAAAAACAATGAGTTATTGATGAAATCGAAATCTCTGGTGGGGTCGCATCATCGTGACAGTCAGTAGGCGCGCGGCAGCACTAGTATGAGTCGCGAATAGTAAGCTAGCGCGTGAAACTTCCTGGAGCTCGATGCTTGGTCGAGATGTTGTGGTAGGGTTTGGAGGCGCAAACCTTTCGTCACGTGTGCGCGAACATGAGGAGGCACTAGGGCAGAAGGCAGGCGGCGTTTTAGGGTTTCGATGGGAGGGGAGAGCGCGAGGCCGAAGCTTGGTCGCGTGTTGGTGGAGCTCGTGCTCGATCTACGGTCGTCGAGGATGGAAGGCAGGGGTCGCGTGAGTGATTCTGGAGGTCGCAGTCGATTTGGAGTCGAAGTTGAGCTCTGTTTTGTCGCCCGGACTTTTTCGTGACGTGCAGTTGGAGGTTGTTCGAGTGGAGTTGGGTCAGCGTGTGGCTGGCATGGTCGCAGTGACCTGGGTTAGTAGCATGGGTGCTTCAATGACGATGGGGGCGATGGGAGTGCAAATCTATGGTTCAGTCATCGGATTGGTTGGTTCGCGAGCGAGAACACGAGAAGGAGAATTGCGACTGCTGATCTATCGAGATTGATAAAATAAATTTATAGCAGTATTTTTTTTAGAAAAAAAGCTATTAATAGTTTAAATCATTCAAAGTTTATTAATCCGTGGTAAATTTATACGAGGTCCAAAATGAATAAATCAATCGTGGGGGATTCGTAGCTGGGAAATCTACGGGATGGAATTAAAATTGGAATGGATATTCGGCAAATAAAAAAATCAAGGTGAGAAATTCTCACTCATTTGGATTTTTGAAATTAATTTTAAATAGTTAAAATTAATTGTTGGATGTTTGGTTGAATTTAAAAAAATTATTATATGTTGAATGATATTGTATATATTTATATATATATAGTAGTATATATATTAGTAGTTGGATTGATATTCTCGCATATTTTAGCGGATGAAACCCTATGCGCCTCGTATAATAGCGGATGACCCGATATACCGCGATATCCACCTCGAAGTGGGATTGGTATTTTTATGTTGTATTAACATCTTTAGGTGCAGGGAAATGGATTGGAGGGATCCAACTAGATTCCTCAAAAAAAATTATATTGATTGTTTTTCATATATAGAAATATATGATGTGTTAGAGTAATCTGTGATAAATCATCGTTGTGGTGTGAATTGTTGGATGCTATAGTAGCACTGGCCTTAATTTTGGTATTTTAAATACCATAAATATTAATTTTTGGAAATTTTGAAGGAATAAAAAGGAGATTTTGAATATAAAAATATTATATAGAAATTTGGTTATTTTAAAAGAGATTGATTTGGATAAAATAAAAATTTGATTTGGAATTTGGACTTAACTATTCGTTGAATGTTTTAATTAGAATTTAAGGAAAATATTAATTATATAAAGGATTTTAAAAGTGGAATTTTTAAGTGATATTCTGGAAAATAAGGAAAAGAGTTGAAATCGATAATTTAAAAAGATTGGCGAAATATATTGAAATTATTAAGGAATGGATTTATAAAAATGAGATTTTATAAACAGAATTAGTTTTATAAACAAGTAAAACCCAAAGGAGTTATAAAATTTATAAACGATGTTTATAAATTAGGAAAATGATAATTATAGATAAATTGGAATAAAATTTCGCAGTGTGAATTTATATCGAGATATGAAAATAGGGTTTGGGAAAAATAGTGGACTCTATTTTGAAAAGCGGAAATGGTTAGAAATCGGAATGGGATCGATGTGCTGTAAATCGTGAGGGATTTATAAGTTAAATTGGGTATTGGGATTTTTGAAGAAAAAATAATTTTTTATTAAGAAAACTAAGTTTTGCTTTAAAAGAAAATTTTATTTATTAAAACTATATAATTAAAATCTAGTTATTATTGGAATATTTCAGAAGTTCATTTTTCAAATACCGAATATTAATTTAAATAAAATTCAAAATTTTACAATCAGTTTTTGTAAACCGATTAGTTTAAATTAAAATGAGTTGGGAATGATTTTTTGTGTTTTATTTAATTTTTTTTTTAAATTTTTAAATAAATTACTTAAACATGTTTTGAAATAAATTAATATCCTTTTAAAAATACTTATTAGACTTATATAGAGTTCTGAAAATAATTTAATTTATTTATAGACTCTCTCGAGATGTGAAAAACGGATGTGATTTTAATGGTTGCAAATGAATAAACGAGATTATAAGTGAGTATAATCAATATTGGAAGATGTAAAAGAATTTAATATAAATTCTGGAAAATATACGAGATAAGATAAGGAATTCCTAAGTATTGATGTGTGGAATGATTTTGGAAAAAAATGGGCTTAAAATATTTTCCTGAGTGTGGAAATGAAAGATTTTTGGAAATATTGGCGACGAAGGATTTATATCGAGATATTTTTCTAAGTAAGGGATTATAAATCTAAGTTGCAAATATTCCACTAAGTGTAGAAGTGAGATATGGATTGAAATATCCTGATATGGATAAGTGTTGAATTCGTTTTCAAATATTGATAAATTTGAAAGAGATTTGAATATATATATATATATATATATATATATATCTTTGTAAAGATATTTTGAAATGAATGTTTTAAAGAATTATAAACAATGGCCTAGTGACTGCATATGGATGCTATTTAATTGTTAAATAATGACTATCAATACTGTCCAATTTCATTGATCATTTCGAAGAAACCGGGATCGAATTTAATTATCCGAAAATCACTTTGATCTGGTTTGAACTTTACGAATGGATATCGTGAAGATAGTGAAGACAGTGATTCGGTTTGTCCAGACCGGGGACAACTTGTATGGACGAATGCTATCAGGACATCGTCATTGGAGGACGACGAGCATTCTATGTTAAATTGTTCTTGAAAGGTAATCGTAGCCTCAAGCCTCATCAACCGGAATGACTGAAAATCATGGGAGATGCAGCAAGGCTAAGTGGGTCGCACCCAATTAGGGTATGTTATCACCTTCTAGATGCCCTCAGATATATTAAAATTATGGATATGGTTGTGCATGAAAAGTGAGCGCTCGATTTTTAAGGGTGGAAACACCTGGGGTGATAACATATTCGGGTCTATCCAGGTTAGTGATAGGGCCGGTCTTGTATTGTAGGGGATCCCGACGAGGTCCTCGGTACATTTTTCTAGAAGTGTACCGTGATAGGTGGTACACCAGTGCCTAGTCATTTTATGGAATGCATTCTCCAATAAGCATCGTACGGTTTTGATTGTGCCCAACTATGTTGAAACGTGAGATGCAAGCATTTCAGCTATTTTCTATTTACTTGGATTAGACACTATTATAATATCAGACGATTTTGATAAAAATGTTTTGGTTATCGTAAGGGAAAAACCCGTCGTGTTTATGTATGACGTGGTCTTACGAGATACCTTTGTTTTTTTAAAATATTATGATAACTTTAATAATTCAAATTGAGTGTGTTTTCTCACGCTGGTTTTCCAGACTGACTGGGGTGTTATTTTATTATAAATCTCGGGTCAAACCGAGTATTACAGATTCAGGATAGGATGCTATGGAGCTCAGGAGACGAGCTCGATGATAGAGACGTATTTTTGTACTTGATTTGTATTACCGCTGTGTGAGGACAAGTTATTAAACTATCCAGATTGATTGTTGTCTATTGTACTCTGATAATGGTATGTATAAAACAGTTACAGGTTCCTTTGTATAAAAATCTGTTATTATATATTATATTTTGTTCCACTACGTTTGTGAGATTCTGTGTTTGTTGTTCTATTTTCTTCTACCTTTTTCTTTTTCACCCCTAACAATCAGTATTTCCGGCACTTGAATATTCGGCTTGTTATACAGTGAACGTACTGATGTCGATTTTCGAGGGTCGAAAATCCCATTCATTACATTTGGTATCAGAGATGAAGGTTAAGTGAGAACTTTGGCTTTGGTGGGGATTACTCATTAGAGATAGAGTCAGTAGTACTCTAGAATGAGTTGAGTGTAATAATAAATATGAGCGCATATTTGTTAGTTAGTATAAATGGTTTTGTATTGTGTTGATTTATCTATTGAGTGGCATATAAATTCTGGTCGAATAGTGGGACGCCACTAAATCGATAGGGTTTCTAAACACTTGAATAGAGTAATTCGACACAGTATGGTTTTGAAGCGGGTAAATGAAATAATTTTACCCAAATTATATTTTGATATAAAAGAAATAATTTTCTGAAATTATTATAGTATATTGGTGTGTTTAAATGTTATTATTATAATCAAGACAAGATTATAAAATTGGAAACGGTTTATATAACCAAAAAGACACTGTATAAATATGAATTATACAAATGGGTTAAAAACTAAAAATGAATTCAAACTAGAATTTGGAGATTTAAAATCCCGGAAGTTTTGAGAAATGTTTTAAATAGGTTTGAACTAAGTATTTGGAAATTTTGAAATCTCGGAAGTTAAAAAAAATGTTTTCCAAAGTGGTTGAAAGAATAATGGAGTTAAATTTGAGATTTTTGAAGAGAAAATGTTTTATAAATGGAATTTTGAGGTGATAAAGAACTAAATTCACTTCAGTTGCTGGAAAATAATTCCGATGATGATCGCGACATCATCGGTGTTCATTTTTGAGCCTCTAAGTGATGGATTGCTGCCGTAGAATTTGATATGAGGAATTTGTTTGAAAAAACAAGTATTGCTTTGGAAAGGAGATTTGGGTTGGATAAAACCAAATTGGTTCATAAAATTCCAAAGAATGGTTGTTAAAACCAAGAAGGAGCCATATATTTGATTTCAAAGTGATTTGAAATAAATACCGGGTGTTTAAAAATTCCGGGATCCTTATTTAAATGTTTTAGAAAATATCATAAAATAGGTTTTAAAACATATAAGTAGGGGATGATATTAATAAGGAGAGAAGTGTGGAGGATTAAAGTTTGGAATTGAAATTCAACATGAGTAAATTAAATAAATAAAATGAATTGAATTAATGAAGTGCATTAATGAAATGGGAATTAACTTAAGCAAAGTTAAAAGAAATCAATAAATGAAGTAATTATAATAAATAGAATGAAATGGATATAATGTGATGAAGTCAACTAAATATTAGTGCACATGAATATGAATAAGTGGATGGAACAAATAAATATAAGTAAATAAGTGTGGAAAAATTTGAAATTAAAATTGAATTCTTACTTGATTAAATTGAATGAATTAAAAATAAATTTGTTATTATTACTTGATTAACTATCTCCCCCTATTTGATCCTTTATTTACCCTAATCAGCATAAGCGTGCCCAGCCTCACCCATGTGTGAGACCATCAGTCCTCGACCTGAAAGAGAATGCTGCCGGTACTGGTCCTAACAAACAGATCTTCTAACTTTGCGCCTCTTGCCTAAATCCCCAAATTTGAGCCACTATCTATTGGCCACTTTTTACCCTAATCAACATAAGCATGCCCAGCCTCACCCACGTGTGAGACCATCAGTACTAGATCTGAAAGGGAATGCTGCCGGTATGGGCCATTACTGCTATATTTGCTTGTTAACTTAATCTAAGATCTAAGTTTTAAAATAAGCCCCTTCTGTTATTTCTTTCTTTCTAATTATAACCTACGTGTTATAATTGTTCTTGCAACTGTTACTCTTCTATTTTCTCTTTTTAGTTTTGAGAAAAATGTGTGATCCTTTATAAATAAAGGAGAGCACACATGCAACTATATATAACACAAAAACAAGGCGCGCCAACATTCCTGGCTGGTAACAGAAATAGATACAAAAACAATAGTGCTAAAGTACTCCTAAGATGAGTTCTGGCAAGGCCACCACCCATCATACCCTTATATCGAGCTCCGGCATGGCCACCGCCCGATATTAAGGTGTTATAAGTACCTAAAAAACTAAAGTAAAGTCAATAATACTGGATGGCATCATAATCTATGAAGGAAGCTCCATGCTTCTAGATCGGAAGAAACGGAGATGAATCTGCTTTGAAGAAAATCTGAAAAAGATACTGAATAGAAAAACCGCTCTGGAGACTCTGATGTGAAACTACCAGTGAATCTTTGAGGGAAACTCTACTCTGAAGAACTCTCTGTAATCCATGAACCTGCACTGAGGACGCAAGTACCTGCAAAGCAAACCTAACATCCTATCCCCTGAACTTGTAACTGGCAAATGACTAAGGAAAAAGATTAGAATTATACATATATATGAATGTGAGAGATGGGAAACAAAATATGTAAATAATACTAATGGGACTATGAAAGAATGATATATATAATAAAAAATCTAAAAAGAATAAAAATAAAAGAATTAAAAGAAGAATAAACTAAATAACAAAAAATACAAGCACGTAGCTAAAATAATCTTATGGACTATCAATCATAAGTAAGTTAGAATTAACAGTAAAATCGTCATGTATGCTTGAAAAAATATTCATACTATTATAGTTGATGTAGAAAATATTATTATTGAGTTTAAATAGATTAATATCATAACTAACCTTATTAAGATATCTTTTAAAAAGATTATTATTAGCTAATTTATATTTGGAATTAGAAATCCAATTAAAAAAATGTGGAAATTGTATAAATCAATTTATTTAAATGACTATTATTATTATTAAAAATTCTTTGATTTCTTTCAATCCAAATATACCAACCAATGATAATGAATAAGGTGTCAAGTAAAAATCTTATAATCTTTTTGAACCTAAATCTAAAAGTATTCCAATAGAAATCACAATCTGAAATTTTAGTGGTTATAATAAAGTTAAAGATTTTAAGAGTATTAGTTAGAATGAAACAGGTGCAATTGTAGTATAAATGATTAATATCTTCGAGGTAATTGTTACAAAAATAACATTTATTATTATTTAAAATATTTTTCCTTTTTAAGAATTCTATAGTGTTAAGTTTTCCGTGCAGAATTAACCATATATGAATTTTAGCTTTAGGAGGAGCGTTAGATTTCCAAATAAATTTAAAAAAAAATTTCGCTATACCCGAAAATTAATAAATTTATAAAGTGAATTAGAAGTATATTTCTTACTCTTGTCCTATTCCCAACTAATAATATCATTATCATTATCAATGTTATAAAGGTTTAATTTAGCGTAAAGCAAAAAAAGTTGTCTAAGGGTAGAGCCTACTAAAATACTGTTAAAACTAAACTTCCAAGGAGGGTCATTATCAGAAGAATAAACCTCACTAATTAAAGCATACTTAAAATTACAAATATCATAAAGCTCTTTAAGCTATATCCTAAGAGGTAAGGTAGATATCCAACGATCATGCCAGAAAGAAGTACAATTGCCAGAATGAACTATTGTATTAATACCTAGATTAAAAATCTCATGACATTTTAAAATAGATTTCCAAAAGTTTGATAAATTGCGACTGACAGTAGGGGTAATTTGATATAAATTACTACTACCATTATAGTAATATTTAGAAATAATCTCTTTCCAAGAGGCTTTTTCATTAATATCCTTAAACTTCCATAACCATTTACCTAATAAGGATAAGTTCATATTACTGCAAATTAATGACTCCTAAATCGCCGTCTGTTTTTGATTTACAAACTGTATTCCAATTTACTAAGCATTTGATGCAACTATTAGAGCTTTCACCACTCCAAAGGAAATCCCTTCTAATTTTATCTATTTTATCAATCACCCATTCTAGAAACAGATGCATTGACATCCAATAGATCGGGAGTGCTGATAAAACAGAATTAATTAAAACTAGTCTGTTAACTCATATTTTTCTGGCGGCCTAAAACCCTACGACCTAAGAGTCCGCGACCTAAGGAACTCTGCGACTTAAGGAACTTAACGGCTTAAGGAACTGAATGACTTAACGACCTAGCAAGCTTCACGATCTAGTGACTCCAGAACTCTGCGACCTAAGACTTGGCGAAACTTTTGTCCAGATTTCAATTCCTATAAATACCCCCCAAACTCCAACAAGTAAGGGACTTTTGGCTGATCATTTCTTGAAGCGTCGCTACTCTGCCGAACTCTCAACTCATTCAACAATTGAAGATCTTCAGACATTCGAGACACTACAACAAATTTCGAGAGGAATTTCCTACATCCAACACGGATTCATCAAGTTTCATCATCGAAGTTTGAACCAGTAGTCGAGATTGTCTTTGTGATCAAACTGTATTGTTTTCATAAGAGTATTGTATCGTCTTGTAACCAGATTCAGTAATAAAGAGATTCAAAGTGGACTTAGGCTCAATCTCAAGCCGAACCACTATAAACTGCTGTCTTTTACCGCATTTTTCGATATTTTACTGCCTACTTCTTGTTCCCGTCACACGGGTGGTGCTTTCACAATTCTACTACACACACCGGGTGTTAGCGTTCACTTTTTAGCGTTAACATTTTGGTGCTTTTACTGAGAACCCAACTCAGGCGATCATTCACCATTGCTTCACGGAAGTTTGTTGAAAGAATTTCCTACAAGACCAGAAGTCTATCAGACATAATGGCTCCTGGAAGAAAACGTAAGTCTGTCAGATCTGATGATGACCATGACAATACTGCCACTTCTCTTTCTCCAAGTCAGGCAGCTCCAAGCGTCGGGGTGACACGAGAAGAATTAGATGCCGCTGTGTCCAGACTGTACCAACAGATTGAAACTCAGAATAATCTGATGATGGAAAAATTGAATGCTCTGCTCGGGGCTAATCAAAGACCAGTTAACAATGAAGAAAACTTTGCTGATGCTGTTCCCAACTCTGAAGGGAGAAATATTCCTCAGGACAGATCCGGTGCCGCTGAACGGGCACCTCCCAAAGCTGAAGGATCCAGGCCATCGCCAATTCTCCACGAACGTTTGCCCGGACAAACCTCTGAGAAAATGGCTGAAGCCTATTCTGCAAAGTCACTAAACAATGAGGAGTATCTCTCCGGCATGATTCGGCAGATAATGAAAGAAAGCATGCAGAGAAACGAAGATGAGAATGATTGGGGATTCGCTCCGAGTAAAACTCCATTTACTGAAAGGATCCTAAAGGCCGAGTTTTCCAGAAAATTCGTTCCTCCTACCATTCCTCCTTATCGAGGAACAAGTGATCCGAATCAATTCCTGTACAAATATGATTGGCACATGACTGGCGCCAGAGCAACTGATGAGATCAAATGCCGATATTTCCCGGTATACTTGGAAGGAGTGGCGTTACTTTGGTTTACCAAGCTTCCTGTGCGATCTGTCGACCAATTTTCTGATCTGACCCGAAAATTAAAGGAACAATCCAGATTGTACATTTCAAGAGCAAAGGATATAATGTCTCTCTCGAGTCTTGAACAGAATCCTGGAGAGCCCATCAAATCCTTCCTGAATCGCTTTAATTTAGCCCTAGCAGAAGTTGATAACGCGGAACCACGAATGATCTTAACCTACTTAATGCGGGCTATTGACAAGTCAAGCGAGTTTGGAAAATGGTTAAAAATGAAGGAACCAAATTCGCTCGAAAAGTTCTACAAAAAGGCTGATGAGTTTATGCGCCAAGAGAATCTCTCCGCGTCAGCTAAAGTAGTGACAACAGTGGTGGAGAATAATGCTACAGTTCAGAACAAGAAAGAATCTGCAAATCAGAAGAGGGAGAGTAATGGTGGAAAGAAGCAGAAAGATCTCAAAAAGCCCCGCTTCCTCAAGCATTCGGATTTTACCCCTCTGACTGATACACCGGAGAATATTTTCATCGCCACTAAAGATGCTGTTGAATTTCCAAAACCACCGGCAGTAAAAGTTGGAAAAAATGCTGCTCAAAGCGGAAGATTTTGCAAGTTTCATAACCAACCAGGCCATGATACCAACGAGTGCCGCCACTTGAAAAGCCTGATTGAAGAATTGTTAAGAGAGAATAAGTTGCAGCAGTACGTTAAAAGGAATAGAAAAGACGCTTCTTCATCTAACCAAGGACAACTACCCCCAACTCATTCATCTGGTTCAGGAGAGAGGCCTGCTGAAAAGGAAAGACCTGTTATCAATGTGATCACGGGAGGTCCTCATCCGGCTGGTAGGAGTTGGGGTGAGATGGAAAGGTATGCTAGAGCTTTGAAGTATGCCTCAGCTGAGGAAAGTGTCTTAGTCTTGGAAGATGCTGCACCTCTGAAGCAGCAGAAGACTTTTCATGATGATATTATGTTCAGAACCAGGGATTCTATTGATGTGGAAGCTCCTACTGAGGACCCTTTAGTTGTCTCTGTCGGTATTGGGCCGTCTATTGTCAGAAGAGTGCTGGTTGATAGTGGTGCCTCGTGCAACATACTCTTTAAAACGACATTTGACCAAATGAAAATTCCAATGACAGACGTACAAGCTTCTTCACACAAGATTGCCAGATTTACAGGAGAGCTGAAACAGCCAATTGGAACGGTGAACTTGTTTGTTGAAATGGGCGAAGGACATAAGAAGTTGGTTCGGAAGCAAACTTTTGTAATTGTTGATGGATTCTCCGCCTATAATGCTTTCTTGGGTCGGCCTACTCTTGCTGCTTTCAGAGCCGTCCTCGCTCCGTTGAGTTTAACAATGAAATTTCCCACTGATAATGAGGTTGCTGTCATTAAGGGAGATCAGAACTCGGGGCGAGAGTGTTATCATGTAGAGCTCCGAGAGGCCAGGAAAAGAGAAATGGGAAAAGATGCGACAGCTCCGCTCCGCATCAAAGAACCAACCTTGTAGCAACTACGGGGTGGCCCCTGTATTGGCGAACACAGCAATGCAAGGAAAGAAATGGACCCTAGGAAAGCCAGTACAGGGGAGAATAGAGTGGTACCCGTGGAAGTAACGGTACCAATATCTGTTGACTCAAAAGACCCAAACAAAGTACTCAATGTGGGTTCACAGCTAAGCATAGTAGTCCAAAAAACGCTAATATCATTCTTAAAAGCCAATCTAGATGTGTTCGCTTGGTGTCATGCTGATATGTGTGGGATCTCCCCGGAAATTGCTGTACATACTCTGAACATTGATCCAAAATTCACGCCAGTGAAACAGAAAAGAAGGACTCAAGGCCCAGAAAGATCGACGGCACTAAAGGAAGAAGTCGATCGGCTCATGGAGAAAGGCTTCATCAGAAACTCCACTTATCCAAATTGGGTTTCAAATCCAGTACTGGTTAAGAAAGCAAATGGAAAGTGGAGGGTATGAATCGATTTTTTAGACCTAAACAAAGCATGTCCCAAAGATTGCTTCCCGCTGCCCAGAATCGATCAATTGGTGGATGGACGCTTACTCCGGGTACAATTAGATTATGATGCATGAGCCGGACCAGGAAGACACAAGCTTTATCACAGATGTGGGTCTCTACTGCTACAAAGTTATGCCTTTCGGATTGAAGAATGCTGGGGCAACCTACCAAAGGCTCGTCAATGCGATGTTCAAACCTCAGATTGGTAAAACCATGGAAGTTTATGTTGACGATATGTTGGTAAAGTCAAAGAAAGCTGTAGACCACATGGGTCACTTGGAGGAAATGTTTGCAATTCTTTGAAAGTACGGAATGAAGCTCAATCCATTGAAATGTTCGTTCGGAGTAGAGTCCGAGAAATTCTTTGGTTTCATTGTGAGCGCTAGGGGCATCGAAGCCAATCCTACTCAGATCACAGCTCTAAGGGAAGTCAAAGCCCCTAAAACAAAGAAAGAAATGCAAAGCCTTAATGGAAAAGTCGCTGCTCTGAGTCGTTTCATTTCCAAGGCCACAGACAAATGCATTCCCTTCTTTGACGCTCTAAAGAAAGGAAAGAAAAATTTTGAATGGACTCCCGAATGCCAGAATGCTTTCGATGAACTAATTCGTCATATGGAAACACCTCTGGTTCTTTCCAAGCCTACTGATGGTGAAGACCTTTTCATCTATTTAGCAATTTCATCTCACGCCCTCAGCGCAACACTTGTACGGGAAGATATGAAAGTACAACGTCCAGTCTATTACATCAGTAAACGGTTCACTGGGGCAGAGATGAATTATTCGAAGATAGAAAAGCTCGCCTATTGTTTACTAATTGCTTCCAGGAAACTGAGACCGTACTTTCAAGCTCATCCTATCAAGGTTCTTACTGATCAACCTCTAAAGCAAGTCCTGTTTCGTCCTGAAACTTCGGGTCGTCTTTTGAAATGGAACATTGAGCTCAGCCAGTATGACATCACTTACCATCCCCGGAGAGCAATCAACGGACAGGCTTTAGCGGATTTCATCGCAGAATCTACTGACAAAGGTGATAGTGAGAATGAGATAACTGATGGCATTCCAATCCAGTGGAAGTTGTATGTTGACGGATCGAGAAATGATTACTGTTCTGGGGCAGGGGTTGTGCTCGAAACCCCTGAAGGACGATCATTGTGTTATGCATTGAGACTGGAATTTCCTTCAACGAACAATGAAGCGGAGTATGAGGCTCTTATTGCTGGCTTGAAAATTGCCAAGGAACTAAACATCAAAGTGTTACAGATCTTCAGCGATTCCCAACTTATTGTTTGCCAGGTAAAGAAAGAGTTTCAGGCTAAAGGTGGAAATCTACCCGCATACTTGTCAAAGGCATGTGAACTTCTCGAAGATTTCGATCATTATACGATAAGTCATATTCCTCGGGTAGAAAACATGAAAGCGGATTCTCTAGCAAAGTACTCAAGTTCTGGAGAAGCTCAATTACTGGGATTAGTTCCTGTAGAAGTTCTGTCAGCCCCAAGCATTGATGAAATGGATGTTGATTGGATTATGGCTGCGTCTCAAGAGCATGAATCATGGATGACTCCAATCAAAGAATACCTACTCAATGGTTCCCTGCCAGAAAGTTCTAAAGAACGCCGAAAACTATCGAGGAAAGCATCAAGGTATATAATTCAAGATGGCCGATTATATAGATGGGAATTCTCAATGCCATTACTTCGATGTGTAACCAAGGAAGAAGCCAGGACAATTCTAGCTGAGGTACACGGAGGAGAATGTGGAGATCATTCAGGTGGTTAAACCCTAGCCAAGAAAGTTCTCCGATATGGATATTTCTGGCCTGACATTAATTGAGATGCTGCCATTTACTCCCGAAAGTGCGACAAATGCCAAAGATTTGCAAAAATTCCAAAAGCACCTTTCACCGAACTTACACAAATGGTCAGCCCATGGCCGTTCGCCATTTAGGGAATAGACTTGATTGGACCTTTACCGATCGCTAAATCTGGAATCAAATATGCTATTGTTGCCGTTGACTATTTTACAAAATGGGCTGAAGCCGAACCCTTAGCCACCATCACCTCTAAAAAGATGATAAATTTTGTAACTAAAAATATCATTTGTAGGTATGGTGTGCCGCAGAAGATAATCACAGACAACGGCACTTAGTTTGAAAGTGAAGAATTCCAGGACTTTTGCAAACGATTTAGAATTCGAAAAAGCTTCTCAGTAGTGGCTCATCCGCAGGCAAATGGGCAAGTGGAAGCGGTGAACAAAATTATCAAGTCAAGCATCAAAAAGCAGCTCGAAAAAGCAAAAGGTGGTTGGGTTGATAGGCTTCCATTAGCACTATGGGCATACAGAACTACTCACAAAACTGCGACTGGGCACACTCCATTTTCACTGGCATACGGATCAGAAGCAATGATTCCAGTGGAAGTAGAAGTTCCTTCACACAGAAGAATTCATTTCAATGAAGCTGAAAACGAAAAGCTGCAACTTGAAGCACTTGATTTTCTTGATGAAAAAAGAGAAGAAGCTAGGCTCAGAGTTTCAGCTTATCAGCAGAGGATAGCCAGGCACTTCAACTCTAAAGTTCGCCAACGCAGCTTTGAGGTCGGAGACTTAGTTTTGAAAAGGATCATGACAGCAACTGGTGTGTTTGGGCCAAACTGGGAAGGACCATATGCCATAGGCAGTAAACTTCTTGATGGCACTTTCAAACTCATAACTGTTGAAGGAGATCCAATTCCAAGAGCCTGGAACAGCAACCACTTACGTCCTTATTTTACTTGAAAAAAGCTTTGCTCAAAATTGTAAAATAGTGATGAATGTATCAGTTGTATTGAAAGACATTGTAAATCAGTGTAAATGAATGAAAGCTATAAAGTGGATGTAGGCCCGATTCTTGGCCGAACCACTATAAATCTTGTGTTCTTTACTATTTCATAATGCCTGTTTCATTTCGATATGTAAATACTTTAAATGTATTGCTAAAATGTCGATTCAAAATTGCAGGACATTAAAACAAGGCTTGCTCGTCACAAAGCCAAGCGACCTCTATAAATCACCTATTAAGCAAATACCAAGCGACAAAAATTCCAAATTCAAATCCTATATAAGAAGAACTTCACATAAAAAGTTGGCGACTCCACTGTGGCAAGCCTTCGTTAACTGGTTGTGATTGTCGATATGAACAGACATCCAACTAGGTAACTCGCGTTTGTCCCATGAAGTTGTTCAACAGTGAAGTCCACTTCTTCGGATAAGGCAATTTACTTGCAAAAGAAAAGAAGATGCGCTTGGAAATGATAATAAAAGATCGCTAATGAGCAGATGATGAGAGAACATGGCCAAGCAAACAAAGAAGCAGCCAAAAGGGGGTATGCCTCTCAATAAAAGGGCCGGTAGAACCACCGAAGGGACACCTTCCCAAGAAGAAGGAACAGGGCCCTTGCTAACTAATCGTGATGCATCCGATCAGGCAGCTTGCGTCCGTCCCGTGGATCTACTCGCCATTGAGACGCAACCTTCCTGGCACACCAACCAATCAATGCTCCTTCCCAAAGGTCAACAAAGCCCTCTAACGAGGCACGCCAAAAAATGAAAGTGCTTCTCTCAATAAAAAAGATTGGTGGAACCACCGGAGGGGCACCTTCCCAAGCTGAAGGAACAGGGCCCTTGTTAATTGATTGCGATCGTTTGTGCAAACGAACATCCAATCAAGCAACTTGCATCCGCCCCGTGGATCCATCCAACCATGAGAAAGTAACTTCCAGGCAATCAAAAAGCCCTCTACGGAGGCACAAGCCCTCTTCGGAGGCACATGCCCTCTTCGGAGGCAAAAGCCCTCTCCCGAGGCACCACAAGCCCTCTTCGGAGGCACATGCCCTCTTCGGAGGCAAAAGCCCTCTCCCGAGGCACCGCAAGCCCTCTCCGGAGGCACAAGCCCTCTTTGGAGGCACAAGCCCTCTTCGGAGGCACAACTCTTTAAGAGGAGCCCTCTCCGGAGGCATGTCCCGAAATAGAATACTCAAACAAAAAAGCCTTCTTCGGAAGCACATTTCAACTCTCAAAGGAAGGTTAACTTATTCATCTCAAGTTCTTCCTAAAAAGTTGAAGTGCTACAAAAAGACCTCTTCGGAGGCACACTTCACCATGCTCGAAGTACCAAAAATAAGCTCTTTACTGGGGCACAAAATCAAAACCTTCTTCAGAAGCTCATTTCACTGCGTAGAAAAATCCACTTTTTAACAAATAAAAGTGATCATCTCTGAAAGTTGAAGTGTTCTTCAAGGAAGAAAGAGAAAGTAAAAATTTCTCCAAAAAAAAGACGAGATATAATCTATCAAAAGCAGAATAATTCTTCCCTTAAAAGTGGAATAGTTATTCTCTGAAATAAGAGTATCAGTCTTGTAAAAGCTAGGAATGTTGCAATGCACTTGTGGTATGGGGGCAACACTATACAATTCAGTTATGTTAATAAAAGTAACACACAAGCAACATACCACAAGTTCATTGCAATATCACGAAAAATAGGTGTGGAATAAATGCATTCTCAAACACAGACAAAAAAGTTTGTACAAGAAAAAAGAATCGTTTATTCTACACTAAAAATGAGAAACAGATGCGTTCTCACATACACAAGAATTTGTACAAGTAAAATAGCTATTTTATTCAATACTATGAAAACTTTTACATTGTGCAGATTACAAAAAGAAGCGGGGACCAGTACCCGCACAATCTCCGGTCAATACATGTAAAAAGAAAAATAAGAAAAGGAGAATCCAGATTATCACTCCTTCTTCCTACCACCCTTAGTACCCTTGCTCGGTTTGATGATTAGCTTTTGAATCCGGCGGGGATGGGACAGAGAAGAAGGAGGAGAGGGTGCAGCTGTATCTTCTTCTGCCTCATCTTCTCCAGCAGAAATATTTTTCTTCATCTTCTTCATGACGCGCTTCCCTTTCCTCTTCGAGGAAGACTCATTTCCCGGAGTAGTAAGTAGCGCAGAAAGCTTAGTGTCATCATCAAGAGACTGCTCCAGAGTCTTCTCGCTATCCTCAAGATCCTCCGCCTTCTGTTCTTGTGAAGCGGGCAACGGGCGGATCCTCCAAGCCTCGAAGGGCTTCTATCTACTCTTCCTGCGAACCCGGTTGAGAAGCAGGAGTTACTTGAAGAGTTGGAGGAGGGATAGCTGGGAGAGGAGAAGAGTGTATAGCGCTCGGTGCTTCCGCTACAGAAGAAAAGAAGTCAAAATTAATATTCTCCGAGAAAAGAGAAGATATTGGATCACCATGACTTAAGTAATAAGCGAGAAATTCATCCAGGTCAATTGAATCAAATGAATAATCCACTTGAGCCAGATCTGATTTGAAGTTACCTGGAGGAGTCGGTTTGGCGAGATCGATCTCGAATTTCTCAGCCTCAACATCATCCGCGGCCTCATCCTCAGTGGGAGTGGTCGCAGTTTCTTTGGCAACTTTAGCTGGAGGCGAAGAATGGGAACTGGAGTCCATAATGTTAACGTCGGCCGAAGTCGAAGCATGAACGGGGGCAGTTAAAGGAGCTTCCTCATTTGGATATTCTTCTCCCGCCGATTCAGCTCGCGCTTTAGCGAGTTGTTCCTTCCCTTTAGCAAGAGCAGCACGAGTTTCATCGTCAAGATAGCGTGCCTCAAGCTCTGCCTCATCATAGACGGCACCGCCTAACATATCAACTGCGGCTTCCCACACCTCAGCCAGAGTAATCTCATAATCAGGACCCAGAAAAGAGAGGCTCCCACGACCCAGAACGCTATGCAAATAAAAGTCAAATAAGGTAGAGCTGACATTAGCTTTTGTTGCCTCGTGCGATTGCTCGGCCGCTTCTTTTTCGGCAACAGCTGCAACTCGACCAGCAACAGCCTCATCACGCTCTTTTTCAGCTTTAGCAAGTCGAGACTTTAGCAATTCGATCTCCACGTTCTGGAAGTTAACTGTTTCCCGCAACTGAGTGTTATTTTTGCGGTATTCTTCCACAACAAACTGCTCAGCCGCAAATTTCATCTCAGCATCCCTCTGAGCAGCGTGCGCATCCCGCACTTGTTTTTGGAACACTTCTTCTTTTTGAGATTGCGAAGCGGAAGAAGCGGCGAGATCTTCCTTGAGTTTTTTAACCTCGGACTCAAGTCTCGCATTGTCATCAGCAATACTCGTCATTTCCGCATCATGCTGTTTGCAAATTTTATCCCACTCGGATTTATCATTCTCCATGGTCAGCATGTTTTCAAGATTCATATGGTTGACTCTTTGGAGTTCATCAACGAGTTTCTGCCATTGCGACATCCTCTCAATGTTAAGCCTAACTGTATCAAGACTTTTAAGCATGTCATGCTTATCGATCGGGACCAAATCTAGGTCAAAGCGCACTCCTTTTAAGCACCAATTCGGAAATCGGCTTTGAAGCGTTGGAGGGCCATCTTTAACCTGATACTGGGGTCTGTTGATGATCGCTTGGATATCAGACTTCTTTAAAGGAGGAGAGCCAGACGGGATATTAGGAAGAATGGGAGCATCAGTCTTTTTCGAAATTGCTGGCGCGTCCTTTTCGCTAAGTCTGGTCCGCTTGCTAGAATCATCAGCAATGTGACTCTTCCCCTTGTCATCATAAGATTTCCTTTTATAAGAATCGTCACTTCTGCGGGAAGGGTCGTATCGCTCATCCCTACTCCCATAGTGCTGTTCATCTTCTCTTCTGCGGCGCTCTTCATAGTCCCGCCTCTCTCGAGCTTTCCTAATAGCTCTCTCTTCGTCTGTTTCCCTCGAGGCATCGAGGTATTGCCTAAAATCATAAGCTCCGCGGCCTCCATAGCGCTGAAATTTGTCATAATATGAGCCAGTGCGCCCCATCGGAGAATCTGAAAATAGAAAAGAAACGAAGTTTAGAAATTTCCAAAAAAAGAGGATAAGTGCGTATAAGTGCTGAAAAATCCTAAGTGTGTGCGGCGTGCAAACTACGTGCGTCAAACTACAAACCACGCTTTAATGTGGAAACGGAAACGACTGGTGTAGAAGGTGTCAAAGCTTGTTTCAAAGAGGAAGTCGCTTCAACAACAGGAGAAATCGCTTTTGAAATATCATCTTTAAAAAGTTCCTGAGAAGTTATCATTATATCGCTCAAATCATCAAAGGTATCATCGCCATGATGCCCAGCAGAACTCTCTTTCTCGACTTCCATGTCAGCCGTCTTTTCAGAAATATGAGGATTTTCTTCCTCTTCAATAACTGGAGAGAGCGTTAACTTGCTGGACGACCCCACAACATCAGTGGATGCGGAACATTTTATCAAAGCAGCCTCTACGACAGGTACTTCCGATGCAACTTCTTCTGCAGAAGCCGGGGCATTCGATGCCTCTGCTCGAGAGCCCGAGGCAGCTAACGATTCTGCATCAGAACTAGAGATTTCATGAATCTGAGTCGATCTGGAGGGATGTAAAAGTCCAAACTGGTGCAGAAACTCATCTTTCAGCAAAAATTTGACACTCCTCTCTTCAGCATCCACAGCAACCAAAGTATCTAAGGTCGACTTAAGGTTGGGATCTCGAAGCGGAGGAGGAAGTGCTGCAAAAAGTAAAGAACGAAGTTAAGCATTTGACAATTCGAATTCCGAGAAATTTAGGAAATGAAGAGACCGGAAAAAGGCAATCTTACTTCCGACTCTCCAGACGGCATAAAATCCCGGAGGACAGCGGATAAAGAAGAATTGACTTAAGAATCCATGGGCACTTTCGGGCAAGTCCAGAATCAGTTTACGGTTCCGAGCACTTCTCACAAGTGTGATAGAAGGGTGATCTTTGTTTCTAGCAAAAGTGCACAAGTAACAAATCTCTTCGAAAGTCGGAAAACGATTGAGCATCCTCCGGAACAATACACACAATCCCATTAAGATGGCATGGCCATTGGGGTGCAGCTGAAAAGGGGAGATGGTTAATCGGAGAAGAAGCTGTCGAAAAAAATCATTAAAGGGTGGAATGGCTTCGCTCAGGCACATCTGACGATTCACAGCGACAAAGCCAAGAGGTGGCCTGTCAGCAGTGTCGCTCGCTCCAGGAAGTAGAGCATCTGCTTCAACAATACCGAACTGGATGCACAATTGTCTGAAGACTTTGTGGCTTAGTGTAGTCGGAGTTCTTTCTGGAGGATCGATCAGTGGATTAGCAATCGGGAAAGCTTCCCCGGCTGGTCCTGAATCTTCTTATTGAGATGTCATTCTACACAATCAACTGGATATTCAAATTTAAAGGTGCACGTTTCCTAAAAAGTGTGAAGTGTTGTGCAAAACTAAAACGATGACAAGCAAGTATAACAGAAATTGAAATAGTTGACATTTGTCGATTACAAAGTTTCAAGACTTGTCATTTTAAGTTCAAATACAATGTTGTGTTAATGCGAACAAATCAGCGTAGGTTGATCATATCAGCTTTGCTTTAATGCTTCATTTGAATTTATTGTTTCACAACATTTCATTCACAACATTTCATTCACAAAATTCATGTAAGTTAATTGTTCTTTATCAACTAATCTGTCATGCGATGTGGGCAGTCAATGGCAGTATATTTGCCCCATTTTCTCTGCAAATGTTGTATTTAAACAGGTTATTAGCATCAAAGTCAAGACAATCTGAAAAGAAATGCAACACAGTTCAAATCCAAAAAATTCAGTCAAGTTCTTCTCAAATTTCCAAGTGTTAGGTCGCTCACGACCTAGCATAGGTCGAAGCATTTTTAAGTTGTGCAGTGCAAATTAAAGCGTTCAGGGCTGTGCAGAGATGGTTCAAGTGATAGGTCGTTCAACGACCTAGCATAGGTCAGATATTTCTTAAGTCGCACCATGCAGAGTAAAAGGTTACAGGCAATCCGAATTTGTTTAAGTCCTAAGTCGGTCGCGACCTAAAAACCTATGCCGCAAGAAAACTAAGTCGCCAGTCTTAGGTCGTCTGATTTCAAGCACGACCTAAAAGCCGGATCACAGGAAGTTGTTCGACTTAGCATAGGTCGCAAGAACTTCCTCGCGATCTAATTTCTAGCTCGCTCAGATCCGCTAAGGTACTGACTTCCTCTCCACGCAACACTTTACTGGACCCAATAACCCGTTATCAATCACACATATAAATCCATCGTCTTCTTCATCCCTTCGTGTCACCGAATCGCCCCAAGAGCAATTCAACACATCCCCAATCCATCGCAAATTCAACACGTTACCATGCCTTCATGAAATGCAACATTGTGGCAAACGACGACCAGGAATCAGTTGTAATGATCATTTGAAATGAAACACGACACGTAAAGCTGAATCCGGGTCGAAAAACAAGGATTCACAATCGAGCAGTGTCTATGATGGAATGGAGATCGAATTTACTTACGAATTATGTTGGTGAGGAAGAATTAACAACTGAATGGATTGAATTTGTCTTTGGAAGCTTGGGAAATCGTCAATGGCGATGGAAGCTCATAACAGTAAGGTGGGGAGGAGGGAACGACCTAACTAATTTATATGGAACTGAGAGGGGAAGGCGAATAGGCGCGAAAGTTAGCAAGTGTTTTAGGTCGCTCACGACCTAGCGAAGTTAAGTCGAAGCGCACGACCTATGACATAAGCCTGCACTTCGAGGGGCAAATGTTAACTCATATTTTTCTGGCGGCCTAAAACCCTACGACCTAAGAGTCCGCGACCTAAGGAACTCTGCGACTTAAGGAACTTAACGGCTTAAGGAACAGAATGACTTAACGACCTAGCAAGCTTCACGATATAGTGATTCCAGAACTCTGCGACCTAAGACTTGGCGAAACTTTTGTCCAGATTTCAATTCCTATAAATACCCCCCAAACTCCAACAAGTAAGGGACTTTTGGCTGATCATTTCTTGAAGCATTGCTACTCTGCCGAACTCTCAACTCATTCAACAATTGAAGATCTTCAGACATTCGAGACACTACAACAAGCTTCGAGAGAAATTTCCTACATCCAACACGGATTCATCAAGTTTCATCATCGAAGTTTGAACTAGTAGTCGAGATTGTCTTTGTGATCAAACTGTATTGTTTTCATAAGAGTATTGTATCGTCTTGTAACCAGATTCAGTAATAAAGAGATTCAAAGTGGACATAGGCTCAATCTCAAGCCGAACCACTATAAACTGCTGTCTTTTATTGCATTTTTCGATATTTTACTGCTTACTTCTTGTTCCCGTCACACGGGTGGTGCTTTCACAATTCTACTACACACACCGGGTGTTAGTGTTCACTTTTTAGCGTTAACATAGTCTACCCGCTCTAGATAGAAGTCTCCCATTCCAGTTAGAAATCCTATTTTTGATTTTATCTATGATTAAAAACCAGTCATCATGTTTGAGCTTTGTAGGCCTAATTACAAAACCAAGATAGTCAAATGGAAAGTTCATAGTTTTACAATTTAGAGTACTAGCTACTAAATTTTCAACTTTATCAAAATCATTTAAAACTAAAGCGGAACTTTGGTCAAAATTTATTTTTAAACCTGATAATAATTCAAAACTATATAAAATGAACATAAGTGTAATAATATGCCTAGGTAAATGAGTGGAAAAATGCAAAGTGTCATCAGCGAATTGAAGAACAGAAATACCGTTACGTGATAAATCATTACCTACCAAACCCAGAGATCCATTAGCGACCGCATTTTTAATTATTTTAGCAAAAACATCTGCATCTAAGTTAAATAATAGAGGCGATAAAGGATCCCCTTGCCTTAAACCTCGCTTAGATTGAATTTTATTACCTAAAATACCGTTAACCATTATACTAGAGTTACCAGTTCTAAGCAAAATCATGATCCAGCTAATCCACCTATGACTAAAACCTCTAGCAAGAAAAATATCTACTAGAAAATTCCAATCAATTGAATCAAAAGCTTTTGTAAAATCCAACATTAATATCGCACAAGTTATATTATTCTTGCAACAATGATTAATGTATTCTTGAACAACAGCTACACCATCAGTGATATTTCTCCCTTTAATAAATGTAGTTTGTGAACAGTCAATTAGGTCATTCATTCTTAAACTAAGTCTATTAGCTAAAACTTTAGAAATAATTTTAGCAGAACAATTAATCAAAGAAATAGGTCTAAAATCTTTAAGATTATTAGCAACTACTTTTTTGTGTAATAAAATAACATTGGCAAAGTTAAATCTTCCTAGTTGTAAACTTCTATTGTAGAAATCATTAAAAATATTAGTTAAGTCTATTATTAAAACGTCCCAAAACATTTTATAAAAGAAAATTGGGAAACCATCCGGCCCGGGGGATTTATCCCCTGGCAAATCATTAATGGCTTTCCAGATTTCATCCTTTGTGAAAGGACTATCTAACTCAGAAAGATCAACAATAGAATCCGCCGGATATAAATCACTCCAACT
The DNA here is from genome assembly GCA_030737815.1 of Allium fistulosum. NCBI lineage: Eukaryota > Viridiplantae > Streptophyta > Magnoliopsida > Asparagales > Amaryllidaceae > Allium > Allium fistulosum. The sequence goes on along the minus strand of CM060907.1, from coordinate 410,035,814 downwards.
AGCATTGATCCTATGAGTATTTTTAGTACCAAAAATATCTCTATAATAGTCCATAAAAGCCTTATTGAGATCTCTTTGATCAACTAATTCTTCATTATTAACAGTAATAGAATTAATAGTATTACTACGTTTTCTACCGTTAGCCATATTGTGAAAGAATTTGGTATTATTGTCACCTTCATTGATCCATTGAATCTTGGATCTCTGTTTCCACATAATCTCTTCCTTTACTAAAATAGAATTAAGTTCCTCTTTTAAATTAGCTAGAACATTATGCTCACCTACGTTTAATTGTCTCGATTCTTCTATCTTGTTTAATTTGAGTAATTCATTAAGAATATTTTCTTTCTTAATTTTAATACTACAAAAAACATTTTTATTCCAATTCTTAAGATAATACCTATGATCTCTAAGTTTTTGAACAATTTTTTTTGCAGAATTATCCCTATTTCTAATATTATAATGACTCATGGAAATCCACTTGTTTTTAATTAAAGTTAAAAAGTTAGGTTCTATTAACCACATTTTTTCAAATTTAAAAGATTTATTAATAACCCTATGTTAATCACATGTGAGGATAATAGGACAGTGATCAGAGTAAGTGTATAGTAAACCAAGAACTCTGCAAATAGGATATTTATCCTTAATTTCATCACTAACGAAAAATCTATTAAGTAAAGCCATGGATGGGGTTTCCCTAGCATTACTCCAAGTATAGTCTCTGTTAGATAAAGGAATTTCAATCAAATTAGAGTTAATAATAAAATGGTCAAATTCTTCCATAGCCGAATAATCGCCCTCACGAGGAGACCGCTCTCCTAAGAATCGAGTAACGTTAAAATCGCCCCCTAAAATCCAAGAACCAGATGTTAACGATCTAAAATCCAAATATTCATTCCAAAGAGTTCGACGCTCAATTTTAAAATTAGTACCATAAACATTAGAGATATTTAAAAAGGAATTATCGCTAAGATTTATAAATATAATGTGTAGTGAATGTTGCTTGGAAATACATTGGAGCATTTTGAAATAGTTGTCACGCCAACCAATCAATAAACCCCCAGAAGAACCCACTGAAGGAAGACAAGCCCATTTTTTAAAATGAAAACCACATAATCTTCTATAAAATTGATTTTTTGGAAATTCAATTTTAGTCTCCTGTAATAATGCAATATCAATAGAATAGTCTTTAAAGAAAGCCCTGATTTTGTCACATTTATTAAAATCATTTAATCCTATGATATTCCAACTAATAATCCTCATGGACCGACTGATCTAGCCCTCTCTAGTTCCCTATCTCTAATGTACTCTAAGTCAATGTCAACATCGGTGAATATGAAAGCGGTATCCCTAGCTAGTTGACTAAATTGAGAAGAAGACAAGCTACCTAAAGCATAAGATGAATAAACACTACCAAAATCAGAATGCAAACCTGAGCCTGAATTCGAAGCCTCACTCATGGTGCTCGAATCAGGAAACTCACCCGAAGACTGAGATCTACCACATCGGATCCAGGCACTTCGTCGAACTGAACCGCTAGCCTTCATTGAAGGTCTATGTCTACGTCTCCTCGATGAAGACGAACAAGATGCTGGGAAACTGCCACTAGAACTAACACCGGCCTTTTGTAAAGGACCAGTACTTACTATTGTATCATTATCAATAGTACAAGTATTAGAAGCTGCTGTCACATTGACAATATCAATGACACCGCACTTATTATAAGATGATGCCACTTTCAGAGAATGACTCAAAGAAGACAAGCTGACATCCCTAACAAGCTTATCAGAAAAACAACCCTTATCAACATGAATCACAGAGATCTTATCCCTCAAACAGTTCGAAGGTTCCACCAGCTCCGAACCAAAATTCATCTTCTCCAACCCCTCATACCTATCCCCACAAAACAAAACAGTAACTTTCTCATTTATCCCACTTACTACTCCTACCAGATTATCGTTAGAGGAAGCGACAACTAGAGCAGAATCATCCACTGTAGAGATAGAACCCGAACATTCAAGCATCTTTGATGTTGTGTGCATGTCTGCCATGTCATACATACACAAACTCAATTCATTAGCATCACTCAGCATGTTATCAAAATCCACCAGAGCTTCATCCTCCAAAATATTGACTACATCATGAGACAGAATGAAATCTCTTTCCATATTATCATTGACAGCAAAAAAACGAACCTTTTCAAGGATTCCAACAGTATTGAGATCCTCAAAGAGCAACTATGACGAATTTTCCTTATCTGCATTCACAAACTCGAATGAAATATCAACCGATGAGACATCAATCCCATTAGCCAAACAATTGTCCTCTTTCAACTTTGTGTTAGCAACAAACACCTTAATACCAAAATCTAAGCAATTCTCAGAACCAGTGTTTCCCATTTCAATGGCCTCTTGTTCCAACAGATCGAAATCCAAATTTTAAATTTTTTCAGACCAATCCATCAATATGACATTAGAGAAACTATTGTCGATCGAATTAACACCTTTAAATATACTAGATTTAGAATTACTATCACTCAAGATAGGCGAATGCGAGTATTTAGGAATCCTAACCAATCTATTATCAACACTAGGACAATCAGCAATTAATTCAGATCCTGCCCGATCAGAAAGGCAGTCGAATTTATTTCAAATTGCGATCTTTAAACCGCCCTGCTTTCGATTTTTTGATGAGTCGATTTTTTTATTAACCAGAGTAAAACCAATACTTGAATCTTGCTTTTCTTTAACCATTCCAGTATCGTCTAAAGATTGATCACAATAAGGGAAAGAATAGTTTTCTAAGCAATTAGAAACATCTGGATCGGCAAGAATAAGATCTACGACCAGACTGGAATCATTCAGAATAACGTCAAAATTATCAAAGGGGCTCGAATCAATGAAAAAATCCTCAGAAGAAACAGACTCAGACGAACCAAAATACTCCTCTGGATCGCCGAACCTTTCTCTGTAGCCTTTGCCTATGTTCGGGGCATTGATTATATCGAAGTGGTAGAATAAATCTTCAAGATATTTAAATCCCTCTTCTCTCTTGTTCCAGAGATGGTCGAGCAAGATTCCCTTCAACAACAAGAAATTTAAGGCGAATTGGAATCCATGATTGACAAGTTTAGGGCTGGAGTCTGATGAGCACGAACGCGATGAACAAACATTACTTTTGTGCCCAAAAGAACCACAGGCAAAACATTTGATAGGATCTCTACACTGGTTCGCAATATGATTAAGATCCCCGCATCTAAAACAAAATTACAATCCTTTTCAAGAATGAATCCACTTCGAATAGATGCCATGGTTAGACAATCTTGTATGCCGTGGAAGCTGATTCTTGACTGCTTGGGCGTACGAGAAAGGAAATGAAAATCGATTAGTGAGGTTAAAGCGAGAATCAGGGAAAGATTTCGAATTGAGGAATGAGATCTGCGAGTGAGAAGAAGATTGAGGGAGCGCCATTATTAACTGGAGATTATTTTCTCTTTTTAGTTATAACCACTTGTTATAGTCATGCTTGCAAATATCTCAAATTTGCCTATTTCAGTCCATCTCCATTTTATTTCAGTTTTTCTCATTTTACATTTGATTTCTGTAAATTTAGTGTTTTTCTATTTTAACCCATATTTGCGAATTCTTCTCTTTTTAATATTTTATTCACGTAAAAAAGGATTAAAAAGAACTTCTAAAATTTTCTTAAAAACTGACTGTAAATAAACTTACATAAAAATTGTCTCAATATTGTAGAAAAACTACAGCTATTGAGAACCCTAATATTTTAAATTGCTTACAAATCTAAAATAATTACAAAACACTCACCTGTGGTCCTTAGCTCTAGTCCTGGTCCTTCCTGGATCCACTTCTAGGGTGTAGAATATTTTTATCTAAAAGATCTCCTCCCCAGAAAAATTTTCTATTTAGGGTTCAGCCTTAGGCAGTGAACCCAATTGGGGTAAAATCTGAATGAGAAAAATAGCTAGGCATAGGGTTCTATTTATAGTGTGGCTTAAGGATCTCAGGTCACGTATTTGAAGATTTAATATGGTGCAACCACGTCATAAGCTCACTAGGAACCATCGGATGCAGCTACCAACGCACATGATTTCGTTAAAAATCAAATTTACGGTCTTCGGCTCGTACCTTGACAAAATATCGTCCAGGAAGAAAGGCGGGTCGACCTGTGTTCATTGGGGGTCGACCTATAGGTCGACCTGGCCCTAGCATGGGTCGACCTATGCCCCCTTTTTTTTAATTTTTTTTATTTCGTTCAATTCTGTAATTCTGATTTCTTATTTTTCTCGTAACTTCTTCATACTAGCTCGGATTTCGATAAGTTATATATCGAAATTGATCAGAAAATTACTACGGACCCAATGGTGAACTCCAGTAGCTAAATTCTGACAATTCCAAAAATGCTCGTTTTCACTTTTAATAATTATTTTGGTTATTTAATTATCTAAAAATGCGGGGTATTACATTCTCCCATCCTTAAAGGATTTCGCCCCCAAAATCTCCAAGGACAGAAGAATGAAATAAAATCCAAATTCCACAACCACATATTCAACCATCATCCATTACATCCATTGTCCTTAAGTTTTTTAATTTAATTTATGACATATGCAATAGTGTACTGTAAATGTCCCTAACTAATGCAAAAGATTAGGCGATTTACTGATTCAGTTGACCTCCTTTTTATGTGCTCATGTTCGTGCCATGTATCCAAATGAATGCAAATTCCCTAATGACAACTGATAGTTCTATATGCGTGCTACAATCATCATCCAAATGCAACAATCATATGATAATCACCTATTCATAGCAATCATGAAATATAAATGCAAGTGCACACATATCCATATGCATATGCTTTAGTGACCTAGTTAGGTCGATCTCTAAGAGATAATAGTGCCTAGTGTGTGTATATGTGTCCATTAGCATCCACTAGCAAACACTTGCAACCACTTGCGTCCAACATACATAACATGTTCTAGTAACATGTTAACATTCAGTCCTACCATCCATAGGTTAAATCCTAAGATCTACCCTCCCAAAGGATACTAAAGGAAAGAATCTATTCAAAACTAAAGATGGAAATCGGAAATTCAAGACGTACCATCGAAGAGATGCGGATAAGAGAAATGTATTTTCACCTCAGCCTCCCACGTAGCGTCCTCAATACTATCTCCCCACTGCACCTTAACCAAAGGGACTTCCTTATTCCTAAGCTTCTTGATATCATTTCCAACGATCTTGGTAGGAATGGGACGAACCGATGCTTCTCTCTCCACTTCAACTTCCTTAAGTTGGCTAGGTTCCACTACCTCTGCTGAATCATGTAGGCACTTTCTCAAGTGCGAAACATGAAAAACACCATGAACTCCCGTGAGCCTCTCCGGTAGCTTTATTCGATATGCCATCTTCCCTACCCTTTCCACAATGGGGAATGGTCCTACGAATCTGGGAGCAAGTTTTCCACTCGATCCAAACCTCACTACCTTTCTTAGCGGAGATACCTTGATGAAAACCAAATTTCCTACTTTGAACTCAATATCCCTTCTCCACTTATCTGCATAGGATTTATGTCTATCTTGGCCCGTCTTCATTCTTCTTCTAATCAAATCTATCTTTTTCGAAGTCTCTCTAACCAGGTCGGGACCAAGTAGCAATCTTTCTATAGACTCCAACCAACACGAAGGCGACTTGCAAGGTCTTCCATAAAGGACTTCAAAAGGATCCATCCCAATGCTAGCCTGAAAACTATTATTATAAGCGAATTCCACTAAAGGAAGGTGCTCCTCCCAAGTCCCTCCAAAATCAAGAATACACATCCTCAACAAATCCTCAAGAATTCTATTAACTCTCTCTGTTTGGCCATCCGTTTGAGGGTGATAGGCTATACTCAATCTAAGCTGTGTCCCTAAAGCCTCTTGCAAGCTCCTCCAAAACTCGCTAGTAAAGATAGGGTCTATGTCGCTCACTATGCTAGAGAGAACTCCATGAAGTCGGACTATCTCACGAACGTGTATGGATGCCAAAAAAGATGTTGTCCACCTACTCTTGACCAGAATAAAGTGGGCGCTCTTAGTCAAACGATCTACAATCACCGAAATACTGGTGTTAACCCCCTTTTCGACTCACGACCTAGCAGTATACCGAGTTAAGGTGCTTGCCGACCTAAGAAGGAAGACGACCTAACAACTCAACAGGCTCCGACCTAAGGAAAGCTCTGACCCAACAGTTGTCGATCTAACTACTGAGAAGAGCTGCCGACTTAAGAGTTGTGCCGACTTAGGAGCCTGCCGACTTAAGAAGATCTGTGACTCAGGAGTTAAGACCGACTTAAGAAGGATGCCGAGTTAGGAGGCTTGCTGACTTAAGGTGCTTGCCGACTTAAAGAAGCCTGCCAACCTAACTCGTTGAAGTGATCCAGCAACCTACGACCTAAGGATGTTGCGAGCTAAGGAAGTCGCGACCTAAGGAAGTCGCGACCTAAAGAAGTCCGCGACCTAAGAGGCTCTGCGACCTAAGGAACATTGCGATCTAACAATGTTGCGACCTAAAAGCTCTCCGAGTTATGCAGTGCTCCGAGTTAAGAAGTGCCGCGAGTTAAGGATCTATAAGATAAGGGATTGACTTAAGACAGCTGTGGAAGACCTACGACTTATACTAAGTCGCGCATGATCTCTTGAGTCGTCACCGACTTATCACTTAGAGAAAAAACCACGTACTTCATCGCTGCATTTGGTAAGTCGCGAATAGACTACGACTTATCTTAGGTCGCTCGCGACCTAAGACCTAGCTTAGGTCGTACGCGACCTAGGACTTAACAAATGGTTGACTTAAGATTGCGAGTTAACTCTGCTGCGCCCTTACCCTATTCCTTAACTCGTCACCGACCTACCCTAAGTCGGCTACGACCTAAAGACTTAGAGAAATTTCCTGAGTCGAGATCAGCTCCTATAAATACCCCGCCACTTCCAACATGAAGGGGACTTTTGGCCATTCATTTCTCCAAGCGCCGTTACGCTGTCGAAGCCTCCTCTCATTCAGCAATCAAAGATCTTCAAGCATTCGAGACACTACAATGATCTTCGAGAAGAGCTCCTAACATCCAACGCGGATTCGTCGAGTTTCATCATTAAAGATCGAGCTAATAGTCAAGAATGATTTCATGATCAAGTTGTATTGTATTTAGAGGGATATTGTATTGAATTGTAATCAAATCAGCAATAAAAGACTATAAAGTGGATGTAGGCTCAATTACTTGCCGAACCACTATAAATCTGCTGTTCATTTACTGCTTTTTTCTGCTATTTTCAGCTCATATTCTGTTCCCGTACCAACGGGTGGTGCTTTCACAAGTTTATTACACACACCGGGTGTTAGCGTTCACTTTTTACCGTTAACAACTGGTATTCCCCTTCCTAGATCGAGGTAAACCATATATGAAGTCCATCGAAACACTATCCCACTTCCATTCGGGTACATCCAATGGCTGAAGCAGTCCTCCAGGCCTCTGCTGCTCTGCCATAACCCTTTGGCACACAAAACACTTAGCCACAAACTCTGCTACATACTTCTTCACGCCACTCCAATAAAACACTCTTTTCATGTCCCTATACATCTTATCACCACCCAGATGAATGGTCATCCGAGAATGGTGTGCTTCTGCTAGAACTGCACTCATCAAATCACCAGTGCGGGGGACACAAAGTCTTCCATCTCTCCTTAGCCACCCTTTACAATCGATGTAGCGTTGGAGATGTCTAGAGACCTCTCCTCTGCTAATCCTATCCAGAATATCCACAAGCTCTGAATCCTCTCGCTGCCTTAAGCTAATCTGATCTATGAGGGCATGCTTAACCTCAAGTGCTTCCAATAATCCAAGAGTAATGTCCGTAGAGGGCTTTAAATCAAAGGTGGAAATAAAATCTAGGCTTTTCCACTCCATGAACATTGGGCTAAGGGTTGTTCTTTTCCTACTTAACGCATCCGCAACTAGTTCCCCTTGCTCGGGATGTAAGCTTTCTCAAAGTCATATGATGCTAGAAACTCCATCCAACGCTGCTGCCTCAAGTTTAAATCCTTTTGTGAGAATAGGTACTTCAATGATTTATGGTCAGTGAAAAGCTCGAACCTCTCTCCTAGCAAGTAATGTCTCCAAGACTTGTGTGCGAAAACAATAGCAGCCAGCTCCAATCATAGGTGGGGTAGTTCTTCTCATGAGTTCTCAACTGTCTACTCCCATAGCATACTACCCTCCCCACCTACATCAATACTGTACCAAGGCCAGTCCCACATGCATCAGTGTATACTGTAAAAGGCTTAGCTCCGTCGGGTAAAACTAACACTGGTGCCCTAGTAAGGGCCCTCTTTAGCATCGTGAAGGAATCCTCACAATCTACGTCCCCACACGAATGTCGCATTCTTCTCAGTGAGGCGAGTAAGCGGTGCTAAAATCTTAGCAAAATCTCTGATAAACTTCCTATAATAACCAACCAAACATAGGAAGCTTCTAACTTCGGTAGCGTTCTTGGGGGCCTTCCAATCCTGTACTGCTGCTACCTTAGCGGGATCTAATGCTATACCCTCTCTTGAGACTACATGCCCTAAGAAACACACCTCCTCACGCCAAAAGTGACACTTCGAGAATTTTGCTTTCAACTAATGAACACGAAATGTACGAAGAACCTCCTCAAGATGAATAACATGCTCTTCCATACTCTTGGAAAACACCAGAATGTCATCCACAAACACTACAACGAACTTATTTGGGACATCTCGAAAAACACGGCACATCAGATCTACAAAATAGGCTGGGGCATTGGTCAGCCCAAACGGCACAACCAACCACTCAAAGAATCCATCGGGTGTCCTAAATGCTGTCTTATTGATGCTATCGTCAACAACCCTAAGCTGATGAAATCCAGTGCCTAAGTCAGGCTGAGAAAATACTGAAGAGCCAACCAACTGATTGAAAATATCATCTATCTTAGGAAGTGGGTAACGGTTCTTCTTCGTGAGCTTATTCAACTCTCTATAGTCTACGCAAAGTCGATGGGAACCATCCGCCTTTGTAGCGAAGATGACTAGCGCCCCCCACTCAGATATGCTCCGTCTGATGAAGCCTTTCTATAATAGCTCACCAATCTGCTTACTTATCTCCTTCCTCTCCCTAGGAGCCATATGTCTCACGGGCAATGCCATTAGCTTAGCATTGTCATTCAGATAGATCCTAAAGTCGATCTCTCTCTTAGGGGGTAGCCCCTAACCTCCTCAAAAACGTCTGGCAAATCTCTAACAACTGGAACTGAATCTAACTCTCCCAGTGATGAATCAAGGGAATAAAGGAAGCTCAACATGATTAACCCCTACGGGTTGCAAGAAACCTCGAGGGTCCATCCGCTACATGTTTCTAGCCTGACGACTCTCCTCTCGCTGTCCAACATCACACCATAAGTGGATAACTAGTCCATCCTAAAAATCATCCCATATCTCGAAAATCCCAGTACATAGGCATCACAATCAAACTCTACGCCTAGTATAAAAATTTTCAAACCCTACAAATCATGGATAAATGTGTCGTTCCTCCTATGGGGTTTGAAACAACTATAGGGCCTACAACTAGAGAAATATCTAAGTGCAAACAATCAACTAAGGAACTATAAATGAAAGAATGCGATGCTCCGAAGTCAAATAGAGTCCGAATAGGAAAATCCGAAATAGAGATCAAACCTTCTACAAAGACTTTCCTACCTCGGTCTGGTCCACTACTAGAAGGTGCTACATCCAAAGCCTGTACTTGCGCCGTAGGTGCGCCTGCTCTCTGCCTTGTCCTATTAGAACAAGCTCTACTAAGGTGTCTAGGCTACCCACAGTTGTAACACCTCCCGTTCATCATGTCCTTCTTTCAATCCTTTGAATAATGACCAACCAATCCACAATTATGACACTTCTTGCCCTTTTGATCTATCCCTTTTGAGTTCCTCCACCTTTTTTCTTGTCCTTATCCTTCTTATTCTTCCACCATTGCTTCTTAGAGTTTTCTGATTTAGGAACCTCCTTAACTCTTCTTCCTTAGCAACATCTGATATGAGGGCCATTTCCATAAGTGACTCATACGTCGGTTTGATAGGTACATGTGTCAATGCCAACCCTTGGAGGGGATGGTTCAAACCCTTAGCAAACTTGGTAGCCTTCTTATGCGGTGTATTAACAAGCTCCATCCCGAACCTCGATAACTCATTAAACTGATTTATATACTCTTCCACCGAAAGACTCCCCTGCTTCAGACTAATGAACTTCTCCAACTACATGCTTTCCTCGGCTTGCGACAAGAACATTCTCTCAAAACTTTCCCAAAATCCAACCCAACCAATGTCTCTACCTTCCATCTCTACAATCTCCCACCAGTAATAAGCCTCTCCCTTCAACTGCCAAGATGCAAGCTGAACTCTCTATTGGTTCTCCAATCCTAACAGCCCAAATATCCGCTCTATATTCCTTAACCAAGTTCGTGCCGCTATAAAATCCTCCATGCTAGAAAACTTCTTGCCTCCTAGATTAGCGAAGTCCTTGCATAGCTTAGAAAAATTAGCTGCTGTAGGTGGAATAACGGGACTTCCACCCGCCGGTGCTGCATTGGGCGCTTGCCCTTGCGCCTCTGGTGCCATTGCTTGGAGGTATCTATGAAACTAGCCAGGGACTTGGACACCCTCTGGAAGATTTTTGGCATCCGCCATTCTATGCAAAGAAAAGAAAAGTTAGGCTCAAAAGAATCGGAAGAAGGTTGAATTGGACTTTGAGGGGATTATTATATAAACTCTCTTATACTTGAAAACTATTTCTATAATAAGAGTTTCTTCCTGAAAAATACTTCTAGTTTGAAGTATGTTACCTTTGAAAAATACTTTACTTTTAAAACAAGTTTTTAAGAATCCTGTAACCTTAGGCTCTGATACCAAATGAAACACCCCACACCCTTTAGTATTCCCAAAAAGGGCACAACAAAGGATGTGGTGCGTTATAGGTATAGCTAAAGCATCACAGAGAGTAAGATTCACAAGACAAATAAGTAAAAGAGTGGAAAACATTTAAATAATAACTTATTATTTAGAATTAATCCTCATCTCAAAATAAGTCATAAAAACATAACATGTCTCAAAAACTCAAAATCTCTCATGTCTTATGAAAATACATCTCAGTCTCACATAACCAGAATACACAAATAACAATAATAATCCCTCTCACAAGTGTCAATCCATCATAAGCCAAATGAAAAAGATGAAAAGCAGAAGAATACATCTGAAATGAGAAAACTCCAAAAATGAATCTTAAAGCAACCTGAATCAACTATCCTCAACTCTGCTGGCCTATTGGGGGAAAAGGAAAGATAGAGGAGTGGGTCAGATAATAAGTCTAGTGAGTGAAAGTAATTACAAGCATTTCTAAGCAAGATAAAGATAATAGACTAAGCAATAGTTCTAGCATGAAAGGAAGATACAAAAAAGATAAAACTTGCATAAAATACTGTTTCCGATTTTGTTTGACTATTTGCTTTGATTATTTGCACTTGTCTTAAACTGCTGTGATTAGGCTGAAATCCTAATCCTATCTCAACTGCTAACATGATTAGGCTGAAATCCTAATTCTACCCATTGATCGGCCTTTCATATCTCTGTTGTGCCACTGTGAACCCATCTTGTTGGTCCCACAACAAAAGACACCTCTTAGCGCTTAGGACGCAGTAGCGAATTATTTACCCTAATCGATGTCGCATGCTCGGTCGTCGCCGGTACATGCTAACTATCACCCCATATTTGACCCTTTATTTACCCTAATCAGCATAAGCGTGCTCAGTCTCACCCACATCTGAGACCAACAATCCTCGACCTGAAAGGGAATGCTGTCGGTACTGGTTTTAACAAACAAATCTTCTAACTTTACGCCCCTGCCCAAATCACGAAATTTGAGCCTCTATCTATTGGCCACTTATTTGCCCTAATCAGCATAAGCGTGCCCAGCCTCACCTACGTGTGAGACCATCAGTCCTACACCCGAAAGGGAATGCTGCCGGTATGGGCCACTACTGCTATATTTGCTTAATAACTTAATCCAAGATCTAAGTTTTAAAATAATCCCCTTCTATTATTTCTTTCTTTCTATTTATAAACTATGTGTTAAAATTATTCTTGCCACTGTTACTCTTCTATTTTCTCTTTTTAGTTATAAACACTTATTATAGTCATGCTTGCAAATATCTCAAATTTGCCCATTTCAGTCCATCTCCATTTTTTCAGTTTTTCTCATTTTACATCTGGTTTCTGTAAATTTAGCGTTTCTCTATTTTAACCCATATTTGCGAATTCTTCTCATTTTAATATTTTATTCACGTCAAAAAGGATTAAATCTCTATAAAAAGAAACTAACATTTACGGGCTAAATTTTAACTTAAAACAGATGTAAATAACTGTGAATAACCGCAAATAACTGAATAAAATAGCTAAATAAAAATAGACTGAAAAGAACTTCTGAAATTTACTTAAAAACTGACTGTAAATAAACTTACATAAAATTGTCTAAAATTGTAGAAAAACTACAACTATTCAGAACCCTATTATTTTAAATTGCTTATAAATCTAAAATAATTACAAAACACTCACCTGTGGTCCTTAGCTCTAGTCCTGGGCCTTCCTAGATCCACTCTAGGGTGTAGAATATTTTTATCAAAAAGATCTCCTCCCCAGAAAAATTTTCTATTTAAGGTTCAGCCTCAAGCAATGAACCCAATTGTGTGAAAATCTGAATGAGAAAAATAGCTAGGCCTAGGGTTCTATTTATAGTGTGGCTTAGGGATCTCAAGTTGTCAAATTTGAATATTTAATATGGTGCAACCATGTCATAGGCTCAATAGGCACCATCGAATGCAGCTACGAATGCACAGGATTTCACTAAAAGTCAAATTTACGGTCTTTGGCTCGTACTTGGATGAAATATCGTCCAAGAAGAAAGGTGGGTCGACCTGTGTTCATTGGGGTCGACCTAACCCTAGCATGGGTCAACCTATGCCCCTTATTTTTTTATTTTTTTATTTCGTTTAATTATATAATTCCGATTTCTTATTCTTCTCGTAACTTCTTCATACTAGCTCGGATTTCGACAAGTTATATATGGAAATTGATCAGAAAATTGCTGCAGACCCAACGGTGCAACTCCCGTAGCTAAATTCTGACAATTCCAAAAATGCTCATATTCACTGTTAATAATTATTTTGGTTATTTAATTATCTAAAAATGCGGGGTGTTACATGTGCCGTGATAGGTGGTACCCCAGTGCCTAGTCATTGTATGGAATCCATTCTCCAATAAGCGTCGTACGGTTTTGATTGTGCCCAACTATGTTGAAATGTGAGATGAAAGCATTTCAGCTACTTTATTAAGTATTTGTACTTAGACGCTATTATAATATCACCGGATTTTGATATAAAATGTTTTGGTTATCATCAGGTAAAAACCTGTCGTATTTATGTATGGCGTGGTCTTACGAGATACCTTTGTTTTCACAGGATTTTGATAACGGTAATAATTCAAATTGAGTGTGTTTTCTTACGCTGGTTTTCCAGACTGACTCGGGTGTTATTTTATTATAATACTCGGGTCAGACCGAGTATATTATAGATTAGTTTGGGTGCTTGGAGTTTCAAGAGACGAGTTGGAGGCCCAGAGACGTATTCACGTAGATGGTTATACTTTCCGCTGTATTCATTATTTTGTTATCAGCAATTGTGAGGACAGGCTGTTATAATTGTCCAGGCTGAATTAGGTTAGTATACTCTGATTGATGGTCGTATATACACATATTACAGTTTTGCTTTTGTGTAAAGGTTTATTGTATATTATAGATTATTCATTCCGCTGTGAGATTCTTTGTTGTTTAGTTTTCTCCTTATCTTCTTCCTTCTTTCTTCACCCCTAACAATCCGCATTTTTGTTCAATCTGAGTTGACATGCGCGGTTTATTGTCAGCTTAGACTATATAGAAAAGTGGGTCGTTACACGTGGTATAAGAGCTGAAGGTTAAGCAAGAACCTTGGCTTTGATGGGGTAACTCATTAGAGATAGGGTCAGTAGCACCCTAGAATGAGTTTGAGTGTGTATATATATATGAGCACATATTTATTAGTGATATAAAAATTGTTTTATATTGTGTTGATTGGTCTATAGAGTGGCTTATGGATTCTTGAACAAAGCAACATGACATGGTATTGTTTTGAAATGGGGTAAATGAAATAATCTTACCTTGATTATTTTTATGTGTAAAGGAATAATATTTCAGAAATTATTATAGTTGTATATGATGTGCTTGGTTGTTAGGAAATGATAATGTTAAACTATTATCATTTGTTGTTTATTGTTGTGATCGAATAAAAGTTGATTATAATGAAAATAAGATTAAAAGTTAAGAAATAATTTCATATAGAAAAGTGGAATTATGTAAATATGATTCGTAAATGTGATTTATAAATTGAAATGAAATGAAATTCCTAAAGTATATTATATAAATATGGTTTATAAATAAAAAGGCTTTAAAAGGTTGGGAATTTGGGAATTTAAATCCCGTTGGTTTTGAAAATGATTTTTCAAAGTTTCGGAAAATAACAATAGTATTATTTGGAAAATATCTTTGAATAGAGGTATTTAAAAGGGTTTTAAAGGAAATAAAAGTACTAAACTCACTTTGGTCGCTTAAAAATAATTTCGATGATGACTCCAACATCATCGACGTTCATTTTCGAGTTTCCAAGAGAGGAATTACTACCATTGGAGTTTTTTTTGGTAAAACTAGTTTTGGTTTTTAAAATCCAAAACAATGATTTGATATACCATGGGATTTTGTGTATATATATGATTTAAAAAATGTATTGAAATACTTTATAACAAGGTGTTTAAACTCTAGGATTTTCATTTTAATGTTTATTTGAGGGTATAAGAAAATAAGTTGATAACTTATAAATTTGGAAATTTGTAAGTGAAACAAAGCTTTAAAATTGTTGAATATAAATTTTAAGGAAAGTAAAATTGGAATTGAACTATGGAATTAAACTTAACTTAAGTTAAGTATAAAATGAATTATGGAAAGAAATTTAGCCTAAGTTAGGTTAAATAAAATAATTTTTGGAATAAATTAAGGAATGAGCTAATTCAATAAACTAGTGAGTGAATATGATTTTGTAATATGGTTGGAATGTTGATTGATAAAATTTAATGTTGAAATTGGAAAATGGAATTGAATTTGGTTATAAATGGATACGGACTTAAGCTTTGAAGTGGAAATAAACATGAGAAGAGTTGAATGAAATGTTTATAATCTTTGGTAAAATTTTATGAAGTAATTCATAAATGAAATTAATATAGAGTAAAATGTTGTTAAACATGAAATTTGATGGAATAATTCTTAAGAGGTAATTGGTATTGAAAGGAATATACTAAGTGAATAAGGGAATGTGAATAATGCAATGTGAATAAATTGAATGTAGATCAATTAAATGTGGATAAAGTAAATAAGAATGAGATGAAGGTAAATAAAAAGAATTTGGGATAGCTAAGAATCAATTGGAATAAATACGTAGGTTGTACGTATATTATACTATTCGCATGACGGATTGATCCAGATTCGAGCATAGAATTTTGAGATAATTTATATCGATCCGAGTTAGGATTTTTCACTTGATTCTCGACAGCGAACACTGGATGTGGATTTTTGATTGATTCTGGGATTCTCTATCATAGTATATGGCTATGCAAGGAGAATAACGGTTTCAAATCAAGGAACCGGATCTGAGTCTGCACTAGAATGGTCGTGTGAACGATGCTAGTTCGAAAGTGAAATTGTGTGATCGAGTGAGCGATCAGATGTGATATTGCATATGGATGATATATGTACATCGTACGGTTTTAGTAAAGCAAATATTGGAAATTTAAAATGCAAAATGATATGATTATGAACTATATGATAAGGTATCATTGGTTAATAAGATGCAGGTATATAAGAGCAAGAGCTAAATTGATGCCTTTGGTTTCATAATAAAAAAACAGGGTTGCCCAACAAAAAGGTACATATTTATATTATTGATTGATTTGATGGTTTTATGATTGAGCCGCTTGGCTTTTGTTTTCTTTTGTTGGTTTGGGCTATTAGTGGCAATTTGTAGTTGTTCTGTTCTAGCCGCGCAAAGGAGACGCTGGCGAAATTTTTCGAAAAGTAAAGAGTTAGAAATTTTGAAGAAAGTTTTTAATAACTAAAATTTGATTTTTGAGTTATAATGTAACGACCTCGGATTTTAGTTAAATTTAAATTGATAATTAATTTAATTTTTGGACAAAAATTGTAAAATTAATTTGTAAATCAATTGAGTTTCTCCGGATTCAAATAAAAAATATATTAAATCATTTTAAATTTAGAAAATTGTATATTTATGTGAATATATATGTATATGTGCGTATATGAGTAGATTTGAATTTATATTTATACATATTGAATTTGAGTTTAAATCTAAAATAAATGGTTTAATAATAATAAATTGAGTTTATAAAAATATATTTATAGAATTCAATTAGTATGTATTTAATTTCAACCATTTTCTTTTAGAAAATATGTATTATTATAAACAAAATATATTTACAAAATTAAAATGGAAATTTATTATATTTTGAAGTGATATTGCAAAGGAAAAGAAGATAAAATAAAAATGCAAACACTAATATATATTCATGTATGAGCACTTGCAAAAGAATGTTAAACAAAAATATTTCAAATAGATTTATAATTATATCAAATATGAAATGAACATATAATAAGATAAGTCTGATAATATGAAACAAGTATGTACTCATGAAAACAAAGACACATTATGTATATGCAAGTATGAAACCAGAATTGAAGACAAATGATAATCAATGCAAATATCTTTAGCTACCACAACAACATCTGCTCGGCCACAAAAGAAGGAAAAAAATAAAGTATGTGAACAAGTAAGAAAACAAAACATATGCGTGTCAACTTGCAAAATAAGAAGAAAGATGCAAATCAAAATAGAATAAGTAAAAATTGTACATGGCAATTAATGTAGCCACCACAAATATTATCATCAGCCTTCTTAGTACACAAGGGAAATCTCATCAGCCCCCAACTTCTGCGTAGTCAATACAAAAGAAAGAAAAAAATCTCTGAATTGTGGTACAAAACATTTATCAACCTGTTGTACAAAATGATATCACCAGTAAACTCTTCTTTTTATCAAGCTCCTCATTTCAGTTCGAGTTGAGTAAACACCATTTCATACTTAAACAAAATTTAGTAAAACAACACTCCAATTCAATACAAACAAGAAGATCAAGGAAAAAAAGAAGAGATTCCAGCTTGTATTTTCAAAAGAATGCTCTGTTCATTCTTCTGCAAACCAAGGTGAGCAAACTACCTTTTAAATATTGAAATCTGTTTATATTTTTGATGTTGTGATGAATACTTCAAGTTATTGTGAAAAATGCATTGAACTGTACTGTCCTGTGTGTATGCATGTCTGTGTGTATGTATATCTATACATATGTACTGCTCTGTTAAATCTCTGGCTCAAAGCCACTGGGAAAAATGAAATTGCTCCTACTAGAATCAATTGTAGACTATGATTACTAAAAAGAAAAATGAAGATGACAATGGAATTTCATTTTTAGGAATAATTGAAAATGGAAATACTCAGCAATCATTTCAAAAACAATATAATTACAGTGAAGCTTTGAAAAATAGAAAAATCAAATGTTTTGATTTCATAATTCGATTAAATAACCAGTCTTGACTAAGAAAATGATGATTTTAGAGAACCATTTCATAATTTTTAGTTTTGTAAATCGTGAGAAATTGTATGTTGAACGAAATATGCTCTCGAATCAATTACTGGCGATCGAACGAATGTTGGGTGTTGAAATTTGGCTCGAAGTTGGCTCGGCCATCAATGAAGTTGAGAAAATTAGTATATGATTTTTCTATTGTATGAGATGTTAGAACAAGGTAAGATTAGGGTTTAGTGCTTGGGTTTCATCGTGGTCAGAAACGAAGTGATTTCATCACCTAGGAGGCATCGAGTTCAACCAAACTCGAGGGGATAGAAGAGTAAACGTTGGCGATCGTGTGGCCGGAATTTCGTGATCTCTGGTGGTCTAGATCGGCGTGGTGTGACGTTTTTCGTTGGTGATGGGTTCTAGTATTTGGTCGAGAAGCTCGATATTGATCGATGACGAGATTGAGTGATCTGGGTGCTCGGGAGGTTCAGGTGAGTCATCGGCGACGCTTTGGATCCGGAGTAGTTGGTCGGAGCTCAGGCGATTGCGTGTGCATGTGCACGCATGTGCACTTATGTCTGGATTGGTGATGTTTTGGGGAAGAAGCAGTTTTGCTCGGGAATAAGCTCGAGTCGAATAGGGTTTTACTCGAAGATGAGAAATAACGCGAGTAGACTTGGGGATTTACTCGAGGAGGAGTTGAGTTTTGCTCGGGTTATTGTAAGATAACAGGATTTTAAGTTTTAAAGCAAATGTTTTAAAATCGTGTTGGTTTATAAAATTTTGTATTAGACAAATTATCTTATTTAATCTCTAATTGTTTTCAAAATAAAATGATTTCAAGCATTTGATGTAAATGATGATTAAGTAATTTAGAAAGATAAATGGTTTATCTTTGATTTATTAAAGTTTAAGTAACTAAAGTACAATTACTTAATGTAGTTGATAAAGTATAATTATTTTATAAAAGTAATTAAAGGATAATTACTCAATGGGATTAATTAAAGAGTTAATTATTTAATGACTAAAGGTTAATTGATTTTAATTAATAAATGATTATAGGATAATAAATTAAAATGATTTGTAATTAATTTATATTAATTAGCCAGGATTAGTGATTTATTCATAAGTAATAAATCTGATTTAAATTAATCAGATAATTAATTGATCTTACTTATGGATGTTTGGATTCTATTGGATGTGAATTGTTTGATATCCCTGATATATGATGCTTTGTGATACATCCTGATTTGTGTTGTGATCTATAATTTATTTATCTGGGATGAATGTAATTGATTATCTGTGATATATATATATATCTGTGATCTGTGAATGAACGATAAGCATTATAGTTAATACTGCTTATCAATTATATTTCTGTATTTGATCTGTGATGATTGAATGTTGTTGCACTATTATGTGTGAAACCCCTGGACCACACTCTTACACACATAATATGGATTTCACGTGGAAATCGGTTAAGTCACAGATGATTTGAATTTGATGTTTTTGAAATTGAAATTTTAATTTCAATTGATTTTGAAATTGGAAATTTGGGTTTAAAGTGATAAGCTTTTGAAATGGAATTTCAAAGATAAAACTTATTTTCGAATAACTTGATTAAGTTTTGAAATTTAAATAATTTGATTTAAATTTGAATTCAAGTTTGAAATTTAATTCTATGATTTGAAACTAGGGATTAAAGATGTTGTACAAGTATACATGGGTTAAACCATTTTAAAGGTATTGATTTGGGAACTTGAATTTAATTCAAGGGTTTTAACTCGTGTAAATATAACTGGATTTTTCCGAAACGAAAACTACTTGTTTTCAAATAATAATAGCTTTCATTTTAAGAAAGGATTTCCAAATTGTGTTGAAAGGTTTCAAGTTTGAAATTGATGCAGCCCAGACTGATGAAGACTTAGTCGCCAACGACCTAACTTCCCTGATTTATGACCTAGCACATTATTCTTTAAGTCGCTCCATTTTAGGTCGCAAAAGAGCTATGAAGACCGACCAAGCAATTCATACGAGCTAAGTCTTTCCTTAGGTCGCTCACGACCTAACGAGTTACGAGATAAGGAGTTCCGACATAACAAGCTAAAGGTCATCTTCTTAGGTCGCCAACGACCTAACAAGTCACGTGAAAAGGAGTTGCGACCTAACTCTACCTGCCAGCTACGACCTAAAGTGCTACGACCTAAAGTGCTTCGACCTAAAGTACTACGACCTAAAGTGCTTAGACCTAAAGTACTACGACCTAAAGTGCTTCGACCTAAAGAACTCCGACCTAAAGAACTACGACCTAAAGAGTTACGACTTAACAAGATAGGTCGCGCCACTATGCAGATAAGTCGCTCCAATATTCCGCATGACTTAGGTCGCAAACGACCTTCCGTCCTTAGGTCGCGAGAAACTTTAAGCCGCTCAAGATGTACGAGCGAGCTACGACCTATACTAGGTCGTGCACAAAAACCACTTCATTTTAGGTCGCTACAAAACAGTATGTTACGACCTAGAAGGTCGCGACTTAACACTTCCAAGCTATATTCTAAGGTCGCTCTCTGGTTAGGTCGCTCATCCGATAGGTTGCGAGAAGCTCTGGATTTTAGGTCGCTCACACATGCTGTTTATTGTTATGCCACTAAGTCGTTCCAGTTAGGTCGCTCAGACTATTGTGCCGCTCAAGCTTTAGGTCGCTCAACCTTAAACCGCATGATTTCCTATGGCGCTGAATATTATGTCGCAAGAGCTAAGTCGTTCCATAGGCCATTTTCTTAAGTCGCATGAGATGCTCCAGTGGTAGATCGCAAGGTCCGTGTGATGGCTCAAGTTGATAGGTCGCAAGATGTCGTTATGATGTTGTATCTGTTATGTTGTAAATATGATAAGTCGCTTGTGGTTTTAAGTCATTTGCATTGTGTTGTATGTTAGGTCGCGTGTGTATGTTAGGTCGTAATGGCCTTGTAATGTGTTGTGATGTAATGTGTTTGTTTGTTTAGGTCGCAAGTTATAGGTCGTCCACGACCTAAGTGTTGTCCAGAATTGTAATGTTGGGTTGTAAGCCTATAAATAGGCAGGTGGTGTCATTTGTAAAAGTTAGTTGATTTTGAATAAAACTTTTGTTTGAGAGCTTTGTGCCTCTTCTTAAATTGGTAGTTGAGTGTAATCTCCTATCTCCTCCTTCGGCATTCGAGTGTGCTCGGATCAACGATCGTAGAAGCCAATTCACGGTATCAAGTGCGCTTAATCAAC
This sequence comes from Allium fistulosum, assembly GCA_030737815.1. Taxonomy (NCBI): domain Eukaryota; kingdom Viridiplantae; phylum Streptophyta; class Magnoliopsida; order Asparagales; family Amaryllidaceae; genus Allium; species Allium fistulosum. Next base: position 410,014,714 of record CM060907.1, on the reverse strand, counting down.
GTCTGAAGAATTGTAGATCTTTAAACACGGTATCGTGCGCGATCAACGTGTTTGAGATAGCTAAAATCCGGTATCTTTGGATCAACGGATTTGGGCCTTTGGTATTCTTCAATCCACTGATTCCTATTTTCACCGTTTCATAATTTTTGTTATCCGCTGCTGCATCATTTGGTATCAGAGCGAGACTTAGCCAATCATAGTTAAGCCGAGTCTTGGAGCCAATTCTTTTTGAAGAGTTAAAGCAATGGGCTAGAAGTTGAAGTTGTGCATCACATTGTGTTGAAGAGACAAGGCCGTGCATTGTTTGTTCAATTTATTATTCAAGGCCGAGAGCTAGACCGAAGCCAAGTTTTCGAAGTTTGTGTTAGAATTTTTGAAGATTTATTGAAGATCAATCATGCATCCAAGAAGAGGTAATCCTCATCAGAATATTGCCGATGTGTATAGAAAAGAAGATGCTAAGGCAATAGAGAAACGAATTAGTGATAACCTCGAAGAGAAGTTCGATAAAGGTTTTGGAAAGTTGGAGAAGTTGATGATGGAATTGAATCAAAATCAAAGAGGAAGGTCACTAATCTTGAACCATGGAGGAAATAGAGTTTCGCCATCGTTTACGGAAGCAAGGAGGGTGTCTCCACAAACTTATCACGATAAAAAGGAATCATCAATTTCATTGAGACAAGATCACTATGGAGAAGGAAGAAGAAGTCAACAAGGGTTTGACAATGAACCATGTCGTGATGTCAAGAGACCGAGTAAAAGAGATTTGCATGATCATAGAGACATATGTGATCGTAGAGTCGAAGGGTGTCATTTTCCAAAGCATGAGAATGATTCTATTTGGCTAAGGAACAATATTTTTTAGTCTACCTGTACTATCTTGGGAAAGGTTTGTAAATTCGTTATTGATGTGGGAAGTTGTGATAACCTTATCCCTGAAGAAGCCGTTATGAAGTTGGGGTTGAAGACTGAAAAACACCCTAGACCGTATAAATTGGCATGGATAAAGGAAGGGAAAGAAGTGATGGTGGGAAGACGAACATTAGTTACATTTTCCATTGGGAAAAAGTACAAAGATGATATATGGTGTGATATTGTCGATATGGATATATGTCATCTACTATTGGGAAGTCCATGGCAGTATAATAGAGCTGTACAACATAACAGTCATGCAAACAGCTATAGTTTCATATTCGAAGGAACCAAGATTACCTTAGTTCTTAAGAAGCGTGAACAAAGTGACTACAAGCCAGAGAAGAAAGGGGAAGCAACTAATTTAATATTTTCAAAAGAACTTGTTGAAGAAGTGAAAGGTGGTGTTAAAGTGGAAGATGAAGTCGATTGTTCTCAACCACCAAAGTTCGATGAAAATAAAGTAGATTCTTCTCAACCCACGAAGTTTGATGACCATAAAGTTGATTACTCACAATCCGCAAAGTTAGATATAGAAGAAGTTGATGTTTTTCAATCAACGAAGTTTGACGAACATGAGGTTGAAAATTCACAACCAGCAAAGTTTGATAAAGATGAAGTTGATGTTTTTCAACCAACGAAGCTTGTTGAACATGAAGTTGAAAATTCACAACCATTGAGGATTGATGATGATGAAGAAAGTGTGTCAAGAGATAAAGGGAGTAATTTATCAGTGAAGAAGAAGGATTCGAATTGTCTATTATCTACAGAAGAGTTTGTTAAAGAATTGGAGAATAGAACGGAAGTGTTTATGTTGAATGGGAGTGAAACCAGTAAAGATCTTGAGACTCCTGAGGAGGATGGGCCAGTGGTAAATGAATTCAAAGATGTCCTCACTGCAGAGTTGACCAAGGAGGTACCGCCACTGAGGGACAAACAATATCATGTTGATCAAATACCAGATGCTATTATTCCACATAGACCACGTATATATTACATTTCTTTATGGTACTAACGAAATGTAATATATAGTTCTCTCTATGTTAGTACCATAAAGAAATGTAATATATAGTTCATGTGTCCGATGGAGCAGGAAGAGTTGAGAAAACTGGTTGATGGGTTGCTAATTGAAGGAAGTCAGTTGTCTACTACAGATTGCAGTTGGCAAAGAAATTTTATCAGAGACTTACATATAGGCAGACACTTGAGTTATGATCGTACTATGTAGATAATCTCAAAATCTTATTTTGAATCGTCACTGAGGCAGGAAGATGAAAGGTCTGTTCAGCGAAACCATGATCGACAAGTTTCAAAGAAGAACATGACAAATCCAAGTTTATGTATGCCATTGCATATACATGCTAAATTACGGGAAGATGGATTGGTACATTTCATTATTGATAAGAAGACTGCAGAGGGCGTTAATGTCGTTCAGTTATATTCCAGAAAGGTCTATCGATTCCTTGGATTACCTGAATCTATTGTTTCGAATAGAGATACTCGTTCTCTGAACCATATCTGGATGAGTCTATGGAAAATGGCTGGGACTAAGTTGAAATCTAATAGCATTAATCGTACACAGACGGATAGACAAGCTGAAGTTGTGAACAAATCCCTAGGTAATCTATTGCGATGCCTCGTGGATGATAATTTGAAAAGCTGGGACTCAAAGTTATGTCAAGCACAGTTTACACTCAACCATACAGTTCATCATAGCACTGGGTTCAAACCAGTCCAGGCTGTTCATTCAACAATCCCTAAAGGACCGTTAGAATTATCAACAGCGCCAACACAGGGAGGGGTGATTAAACAGGCTAATGTTTCTGTGAATGGGTCACAAGGATGCTACAAAGTTGTACAGGATCGATTTCTTAAGGCAACTGAGAAATATAAGCAAGTAGTAGCGATTAGGCGACGAAGCATTGAATGCAAGGAAGGAGATTTTATGTATGCAGTGTTTACCATTGATCGATTTCTTTTTGGAACTTACAACAAGCTAGAAGCTAGAAGGGATGGTCATTTCGAAGTCGTAAAGGGAATTAATGGGAATGTTTATAAATTGGGTTTGCGGGATCGTCTTCTTATTGCCAACTTTAACAATATCAAACACTTGATTCCGTTTCACAAGGATAAGAGTATCGAAGACGAAAAACTTTTAAATTCGAGGATGAATTTTTCCCAACCAGGGGAGGATGATGCAGCCCAGACTGATAAAGACTTAGGTCGCCAACGACCTAACTTCCCTGATTTACGACCTAGCACATTATTCTTTATGTCGCTCCATTTTAGGTCGCAAAAGAGCTATGAAGACCGACCAAGCAATTCATACGAGCTAAGTCTTTCCTTAGGTCGCTCACGACCTAACGAGTTACGAGATAAGGAGTTACAACGTAACAAGCTAAAGGTCATCTTCTTAGGTCGCTAACGACCTAAAAAGTCACGTGAAAAGGAGTTGCGACCTAACTCTACCTGCCAGCTACGACCTAAAGTGCTACGACCTAAATTGCTTCGACCTAAAATACTACGACCTAAAGTGCTTAGACCTAAAGTACTACGACCTAAAGTGCTTCGACCTAAAGAACTCCGACCTAAAGATTTACGACCTAAAGAGTTACGACTTAACAAGATAGGTCGCGCCACTATGCAGATAAGTCGCTCCAATATTCCGCATGACTTAGGTCGCGAACGACCTTCCGTCCTAAGGTCGCGAGAAACTTTAAGCCGCTCAGGATGTACGAGCGAGCTACGACCTATACTAGGTCGCGCACAAATACCACTTCATTTTAGGTCGCTACAAAACAATATGTTATGACCTAGAAGGTCGCGACTTAACACTTCCAAGCTATATTCTAAGGTCGCTCTCTGGTTAGGTCGCTCATCCGATAGGTCGCGAGAAGCTCTGGATTTTAGGTCGCTCACACATGCTGTTTATTCTTATGCCACTAAGTCGTTCCAGTTAGGTCGCTCAGACTATTGTGCCGCTCAAGCTTTAGGTCGCTCAACCTTAAACCGCATGATTTCCTATGCCGCTGAATATTATGTCGCGAGAGCTAAGTCGTTCCATAGGCCATTTTCTTAAGTCGCATGAGATGCTCTAGTGGTAGATCGCAAGGTCCGTGTGATGGCTCAAGTTGATAGGTCGTAAGATGTCGTTATGATGTTGTATCTGTTATGTTGTAAATATGATAAGTCGCTTGTGGTTTTAGGTCATTTGCATTGTGTTGTATGTTAGGTCGCGTGTGTATGTTAGGTCTTAATGGCCTTGTAATGTGTTGTGATGTAATGTGTTGTGATGTAATGTGTTTGTTTGTTTGGGTCGCAAGTTATAGGTCGTCCACGACCTAAGTGTTGTCCAGAATTGTAATGTTAGGTTGTAAGCCTATAAATAGGCAGGTGGTGTCATTTGTAAAAGTTAGTTGATTTTGAATAAAACTTTTGTTTTAGAGCTTTGTGCCTCTTCTTAAATTGGTAGTTGAGTGTAATCTCCTATCTCCTCCTTCAGCATTCGAGTGCGCTCGGATCAACGATCGTAGAAGCCAATTCACGGTATCAAGTGCGCTTGATCAACGTCTGAAGAATTGTAGATCTTTAAACATGTTATTGTGCACGATCAACGTGTTTGAGATAGCTAAAATCCGGTATCTTTGGATCACGGATTTGGGCCTTTGGTATTCTTCAATCCACCGATTCCTATTTTCACCGTTTCATCATTTTTGTTATCCGCTGCTGCATCAGAAATGGAATAGAAATGTTTTGAAAACTATGGAAATGAGTCTTTAATTCAAAGACCGGACGAGTTAATCTAACTTGAAATGGAATTGTTTTGAAAGACTATGAATGAATCTTTGGAAACGAGTTTTGAAAGTTATAAGTTAAATCTTGATTTGAAGATTTAACGAGTAAACCTATTCAATAAAAATGGAAATTGTTTTGAAATCCATGAATGGATCTTTGTGAATGGGGTGAACTTTGTGAATTGGATCTTTTTGTTTAAAAGATTAAAAGTATGGAAATTTGTTTAAACCATTGAAGGTTGTTGAAATGAATCTTTTTGTTTAAAAGATTGGAAATGGTAATTTGGTATAACCATTCAAATGAAAAGTTTTGGGCTTTAAGCTGTGATTTAACTGAGACCCCAGTATCCATATGATTTTTAATTGCGCTCGTTATTCGGTTTAGCCGGGAGAGGACCTTTGTGTCATATAATCCATTCCGAATAATGATATGACGTAAATGGATTGCAATTGAAGACCGGTGGTGAAGATCGGATATTTTCGAAAATGAAAGGATACCTCGTCGAATGTCTCTGCATCGACTGGTCTCCGGTATAGAGATTTTATCACCTTTGTGATGGGAAGTCCGGACGTGATTAGAAATTATCCGAATTTGCAAGGGCTTCTTCGGAAGTGCCTTCGGTTCTGTTCGAACCCGAAACAGACTTGTATGGTTGTATGCCTGACATTACACTTTGAGATGTAAAGCTGGTTTCTATCAAATACATTTCTGTTGGTGGCGGAGAATTTATTCTCTTAGCTTAACACCCTTCTCTGAGACGTACGAGCTCAGAGGTTATGTAGTTGATGGTTACTAGTGATACATTCCCAATTTGGTAATGTGGCATACGAAGTGCTGCTGATCATTTGTTGATCAAAGCGTGGCTTTGTGAAAAAGCATGGCTTTATGAAAAAGCATAGCTTTGTGGACGAGACTTCGTCGAGCCTCACAACCCGGTAATGGTCGAAACAGGAATGTTGCGGCAAGGTTTTTAGGGGTCGCGCCCCTAGGGTATGTCCATTTTCTTCTAGATAAAGGGTGGTATCATGGTATGGAGCCCAGATACTTAACTCGTGTGGACACTGTAAATTTATTACTGTGTGATTTTGCTTTGTGATCGAGACGTCTCGGATAAAGGTCGGTAACGATCGGGAATGGCATACTCGTGTGGTAGTTACCTAGTTACAGCTTGGTTAAAGCGTGAGGTAGCGTCGGCCTTGTGTTTGCAGAGATCCGGTTAGGTTCTCGGGGCGTCTTTCCAGAGGCGTTTCCATTTCGGTGTAAGGAAGTTTCTTAGCCTGACCATTTGTTGGAAATCCAAAGAAACAATATGAACCCAGTACGGTTTTAGTTGTAGAACCTGCCATTTACTTATGGTGGTCACCACTGTTTAGATGGTAGCTATAGTAGGCATACAATAATGGTTGTATGCTGGCTAAGATTTATATTATATTTTCGAAATGTTTTTCTGCACTATGCACTAATAATAATAATCCACTGATTTTGCGTAGTAAGCATGTTTGACTATCATAAGAAGAAATCTCCTCCAATTCTGCGTTTGCATTGTGTGTGTGGCGGGAGGTCTTATGGTAGTTTCATTTTCCAAAAGCATTGCGGATTTCAATGTTTAAAATTCCTTTATTGTTTGTTTAAAGATAAACTGTTTTTGTTTGCTCATACCAGTCCCATGACTGACCCGGAGTTTATTGTTCCCTTCCTAAACTCTGGGTGCCCATCATTTTCCACACGGGCAGTCTAGAGTTGGGTTTCTCAGATATTCAGGTTTAGTAGATTATCTGGAGCTGGTTCAGTTCTTGGAGTTCAGGACTGCACTTTCTTCTCTTTGTGGTTCGAGCTTGACATTGGAGTGGTTGGAGTCAGTCTCTCTGACTGATCATTTGGAGTTATCATTTCTGCTTTCCGCTGTAGCATTGTATCATATCTCTGATATTGCTGTGTATTATTGATATCATTGTTGTATATCATTCTAGATATTGTATTCATTGGAGTTGTATATGATATCATTGATTTCTTTATTCCGCTGTGTTGTTATACTTACTGTGTTATAAGCTCCGGCAAGCCAGATTCGGCGTTTGAATCTACTTCATTTTGAGTACAAGTGAAGTACGGGTGCTAATTTTCGAAGGCCAAGTTTTTGGATTGTTACAAGTGGTATCAGAGCTAAGGTTTAACTTTAGCTCAGGAGTATAACACATTAAGTAGCTCATTTGAGATAGGGTGAAGTATACTCTAGAATGAGTAACCTCTAAGATATCTGTTCGTATGCCTCAGTAAATTCTCTTACTATTCACTGATAGTGAGTATGAGTGCAAGAAGAGGATGAGATAGGGGACAGGGAAATACGACTATAAATGGTCATTACCCTGTAACAACAAGGAAACAATCTTTCTCTATCAATCTTTTTTGTTCAGCATCTCTTTTCAATTCTTCGATGGTTCCTGGTAGATCCAGGAAGAAGATTTGATATATTTGCATGGGACATAAACTCCAAATGGGTCAGAATTATTGTTTGGATGTATTGGTTGCATTGGTTGCTATGGTTGATAGGTATACTTTGGTTTCTAAACTAAAAGTTTTGAAATTGTATCTATATATCTATGCAATTTGGGTCCCAATATGTTTTACGAATGGTTAGTTATCCCTTTGAACTAACCAATGCCATTGTATACTTCGTAGATCTGGATAACCCGAGTATCGTGTGAAAGAATTCAATAGATTCGTTCTTGTATCTATTATTAATATTCTGATTTGGTAAGCCAAATGCAGAATAGATGTTCAGTTTGATTTGATGAAACATTCTTCATCTATCTTTGTGTCTCCCTGGCGAATTTCGAGGACGAAATTCTTTTAAGGGGGAAAGTCTGTAACGACCCCGGATTTTAGTTAAGTTTAAATTGATAATTAATTTAATTTTTGGATAAAAATTGTAAAATTAATTTGTAAATCAATTGAGTTTCTCCGGATTCAAATAAAAAATATATTAAATCATTTTAAATTTAGAAAATTGTATATATATGTGAATATATATGTATATGTGCGTATATGAGTAGATTTGAATTTATATTTATACATATTGAATTTGAGTTTAAATCTAAAATAAATGGTTTAATAATAATAATTTGAGTTTATAAAAATATATTTATAGAATTCAATTAGTATGGATTTAATTTCAAACATTTTCTTTTAGAAAATATGTATTATTATAAACAAAATATATTTACAAAATTAAAATGGAAATTTATTATATTTTGAAGTGATATTGCAAAGTAAAAGAAGATAAAATAAAAATGCAAACACTAATATATATTCATGTATGAGCACTTGCAAAAGAATGTTAAACAAAAATATTTCAAATAGGTTAATAATTATATCAAATATGAAATGAACATATAATAAGATAAGTCTAATAATATGAAACAAGTATGTACTCATGAAAACAAAGACAACATTATGTATATGCAAGTATGAAACAAGACTTGAAGACAAATGATAATCAATGCAAATATCTTTAGCCACCACAGCAACATCTGCTCAGCCACAAAAGAAGGAAAAAAATAAAGTATGTGAACAAGTAAGAAAACAAAACATATGCGTGTCAACTTGCAAAATAAGAAGAAAGATACAAATAAAAATAGAATAAGTAAAAATTGTACATGGCAATTAATGTAGCCACCACAAATATTATCATCAGCCTCCTTAGTACACAAGGGAAATCTCATCAGCCCCCAACTTCTGCGTAGTTAATACAAAAGAAAGAAAAAAAATCTCTGAATTGTGGTACAAAACATTTATCAACCTGTTGTACAAAATGATATCACCAGTAAACTCTTCTTTTTATCAAGCTCCTCATTTCAGTTCGAGCTGAGTAAACACCATTTCATACTTAAACAAAATTTAGTAAAACAACACTCCAATTCAATACAAACAAGAAGATCAAGGAAAAAAAAGAAGAGATTCCAGCTTGTATTTTCAAAAGAATGCTCTGTTCTTTCTTCTGCAAACCAAGGTGAGCAAACTACCTTTTAAATATTGAAATCTGTTTATATTTTTGATGTTGTGATGAATACTTCAAGTTATTGTGAAAAATGCATTGAACTGTACTGTCCTGTGTGTATGCATGTCTGTGTGTATGTATATCTATACATATGTACTGCTCTGTTATATCTCTGGCTCAAAGCCACTGGGAAAAATGAAATTGCTTCTACTAGAATCAATTGTAGACTATGATTACTAAAAAGAAAATGAAGATGACAATGGAATTTCATTTTTAGGAATAATTGAAAATGGAAATACACAGCAATCATTTCAAAAACAATATAATTACAGTGAATCTTTGAAAAACAGAAAAATCAAATGTTTTGATTTCATAATTCGATTAAATAACCAGTCTTGACTTAGAAAATGATGATTTTAGAGAATCATTTCATAATTTTTAGTTTTGTAAATCGTGAGAAATTGTATGTTGAACGAAATATGCTCTCGAATCAATTACCGGCGATCGAACGAATGTTGGGTGTTGAAATTTGGCTCGAAGTTGGCTCGGCCATCAATGAAGTTGAGAAAATTAGTATATGATTTTTCTATTATATGAGATGTTAGAACAAGGCAAGATTAGGGTTTAGTGCTTGGGTTTCATCGTGGTCAGAAACGAAGTGATTTCATCACCTAGGAGGCATCGAGTTCAACCAAACTCGAGGGGATAGAAGAGTAAACGTTGGCGATCGTGTGGCCGGAATTTCGTGATCTCTGGTGGTCTAGATCGGCGTGGCGTGACGTTTTTCGTTGGTGATGGGTTCTAGTATTTGGTCGAGAAGCCCGATATTGATCGATGACGAGATTGAGTGATCTGGGTGCTCGGGAGGTTCAGGTGAGTCGTCGGCGACGCTTTGGATCCGGAATAGTTGGTCGGAGCTCAGGCGATTGTGCACGCGTGTGCACTTATGTCTGGATTGGTGATGTTTTGGGGAAGAAGCAGTTTTTCTCGGGAATAAGCTCGAGTCGAATAGGGTTTTACTCGAAGATGAGATATAACGCGAGTAGATTTGGTGATTTACTCGAGGAGGAGTTGAGTTTTGCTCGTGTTATTGTAAGATAACAGGATTTTATGTTTTAAAGCAAATGTTTTAAAATCGTTTTGGTTTATAAAATTTTGTATTAGACAAATTATCTTATTTAATCTCTAATTGTTTTCAAAATAAAATGATTTCAAGCATTTGATGTAAATGATGATTAAGTAATTTAGAAAGATAAATGGTTTATCTTTGATTTATTAAAGTTTAAGTAACTAAAATACAATTACTTAATGTAGTTGATAAAGTATAATTATTTTATAAAAGTAATTAAAGGATAATTACTCAATGGGATTAATTAAAGAGTTAATTATTTAATGACTAAAGGTTAATTGATTTTAATTAATAAATGATTAAAGGATAATAAATTCAAATGATTTGTAATTAATTTATATTAATTAGCCAGGATTAGTGATTTATTCATAAGTAATAAATCTCATTTAAATTAATCAGATAATTAATTGATCTTACTTATGGATGTTTGGATTCTATTGGATGTGAATTGTTTGATATCCCTGATATATGATGCTTTGTGATACATCCTGATTTGTGTTGTGATCTGTAATTTATTTATCTGGGATGAATGTAATTGATTATCTATGATATATATATATATATATATATATATGTGATCTGTGAATGAACGATAAGCGTTATAGTTAATACCGCTTATCAATTATATTTCTGTATTTGATTTGTGATGATTGAATGTTGTTGCACTATTGTGTGTGAAACCCCTGGACCACACTCTTACACACACAAATATGGATTTCACGTGGAAATCGGTTAAGTCACAGATGATTTGAATTTGATGTTTTTGAAATTGAAATTTTAATTTCAATTGATTTTGAAATTGGAAATTTGGGTTTAAAGTGAAAAGCTTTTGAAATGGAATTTCAAAGGTAAAACTTATTTTTGAATAATTTGATTAAGTTTTGAAATTTAAATAATTTGATTTAAATTTGAATTCAAGTTTGAAATTGAATTCTATGATTTGAAACTAGGGATTAAAGATGCTGTACAAGTTATACATGGGTTAAACCATTTTAAAAGTATTGATTTGGGAACTTGAATTTAATTCAAGGGTTTTAACTCGTGTAAATATAACTGGATTTTTCCGAAACGAAAACTACTTATTTTCAAATAATAATAGCTTTCATTTTAAGAAAGGATTTCCAAATTGTGTTGAAAGGTTTCAAGTTTGAAATGGAATAGAAATGTTTTGAAAACGATGAAATGAGTCTTTAATTCAAAGACCGGACGAGTTAATCCAACTTGAAATGGAATTGTTTTGAAAGACTATGAATGAATCTTTGGAAATGAGTTTTAAAAGCTATAAGTTAAATCTTGATTTAAAGATTTAACGAGTAAACCTATTCAATAAAAATGGAAATTGTTTTGAAATCCATGAATGGATCTTTGTGAATGGGGTGAACTTTGTGAATTGGATCTTTTTGTTTAAAAGATTAAAAGTATGGAAATTTGTTTAAACCATTGAAGGTTGTTGAAATGAATGTTTTTGTTTAAAAGACTGGAAATGGTAATTTGGTTTAACCATTCGAATGAAAAGTTTTGGGCTTTAAGCTATGATTTAACTGAGACCCCAGTATCCATATGATTTTTAATTGCGCTCGTTATTCGGTTTAGCCGGGAGAGGACCTTTGTGTCATATAATCCATTCTGAATAATGATACGACGTAAATGGAATGCATTTGAAGACCGATGGTGAAGACCAGATATTTTCAAAAACGAAAGGACAACTCGTCGAATGTCTCTGCATCGACTGGTCCCCGGTATAGGGATTTTATCACCCTTTGTGATGGGAAGTCCGGACGTGATTAGAAATTATCCGGATTTGCAAGGGCTTCTTCGGAAGTGCCTTCGGTTCTGTTCGAACCAGGAACAGACTTGTATGGTTGTATGCCTGACACTACACAAAGCTGGTTTCTATCAAATACATTTCTGTTGGTGGCGGAGAATTTATTCTCTTAGCTTAACACCCTTCTCTGAGACGTACGAGCTTAGAGGTTATGTAGTTGATCGTTACTAGTGATACATTCCCAATTTGGTAATGTGGCATACGAAGTGCTGCTGATCATTTGTTGATCAAAGCGTGGCTTTGTGAAAAAGCGTAGCTTTGTGGATGAGACTTCGTCGAGCCTCACAACCCGGTAATGGTCGAAACAGGAATGTTGCGGCAAGGTTTTTAGGGGTCGCGCCCCTAGGGTATGTCCATTTTCTTCTGGATAAAGGGTGGTATCATGGTATGGAGCCCAGATACTTAACTCGTGTGGACATTGTAAATTTATTACTGTGTGATGTTGCTTTGTGATCGAGACGTCTCGGATAAAGGTCGGTAACGACCGGGAATGGCATACTCGTGTGGTAGTTACCTAGTTACAGCTTGGTTAAAGTATGAGGTAGCGTCGGCCTTGTGTTTGCAGAGATCCGGTTAGGTTCTCGAGGCGTCTTTCCAGAGGCGTTTCCATTTCGGTGTAAGGAAGTTCCTTAGCCTGACCATTTGTTGGAAATCCAAAGAAACAATACGAACCCAGTACGGTTTTAGTTGTATAACCTGCCATTTACTTATAGTGGTCACCACTGTTTAGATGGTAGCTATAGTAGGCATACAATAATGGTTGTATGCTGGCTAAGATTTATATTATATTTTCGAAATGTTTTTTTGCACTATGCACTAATAATAATAATCCAATGATTTTGCGTAGTAAGCATGTTTGACTATCATAAGAAGAAATCTCCTCCAATTCTGCGTTTGCATTGTGTGTGTGGCGGGAGGTCTTATGGTAGTTTCATTTTCCGAAAGCATTGCGGATTTCAATGTTTAAAATTCCTTTGTTGTTTGTTTAAAGATAAACTGTTTTTGTTTGCTCATACTAGTCACATGATTGATCCGGAGTTTATTGTTCCCTTCCTAAACTCTGGGTGCCCATCATTTTCCACACGGGCAGTCTAGAGTTGGGTTTCTCAGATATTCAGGTTTAGTAGATTATCTGGAGCTGGTTCAGTTCTTGGAGTTCAGGACTGCACTTTGCTTCTCTTTGTGGTTCGAGCTTGACATTGGAGTGGTTGGAGTCAGTCTCTCTGACTGATTATTTGAAGTTATCATTTCTGCTTTCCGCTGTAGCATTGTATCATATCTCTGATATTGCTGTGTATTATTGATATCATTGTTGTATATCATTCTGGATATTGTATTCATTGGAGTTGTCTATGATATCATTGATTTCTTTATTCCGCTGTGTTGTTATACTTACTGTGTTATAAGCTCCAGCAAGCCAGATTCGGCGTTTGAATCTACTGCATTTTGAGTACAAGTGAAGTACGGGTGTTGATTTTCGAAGGCCGAGTTTTTGGATTGTTACATATAACCTAAAATGAGAGTATGGATAATATTATTTGGAAGTTATGGATAAATTTGGAAATTTAGTAATGGTAATAACAAGGTTTCAACAATTAATTCTTGGGAAGTTAAAGGCTTAAATGGATTAGGAAGTTATTTCAACTAATTTGTTCTAGAAAAAAAATTGGTTTAGGCATTTTTTCCTACCTTGGCAATTTCGAGGAAGAAATTCTTTTAAACGGGGAAGAATGTAACGACCCAGAATTTTAGTGATTTGAAATTGGAATGTTTATTTAATTTTAAATATTGAAAAGTTAATTTTATAGATTTAATAACTGGAATTTCAAATATAGTGATTTATTTGATAGTTTAATTGTTAAATTTAATAATTGAAATTGGTTAAATAATGGAATCTTGAGTTTTAAGTTAGATAAAAATTATTTTAAAGGCTTACTAAATTTTATTAATAAGAATGAAGATAATAAAACTTTTAAAATTGATTCAAAATGATTTAGCTAATTTTAAAAAATAACTCGTTTTAAATAACATATAAAAATAGCCATCCTGGGCAAAGTCTCGGAATTCGACGAAACCAGTTCCATTGGACCTGTAATAGTGTATTATTATCGGATTACAAATTTTGTAGCGTTTGGATTTATCGTTTGGTCGTGAAAAATCGAAACGCGTTGGATTTAATATCGAAAATTTAATATTATAATTGGGTTCAAAATGCTATCTTCTCCATACGATCGAATTGGGGTTCGAGACTTGTTCCATTGCGTTCAGAATAGGGGTATAACATTTGGAACGCTAGGCGGAACACCTCGATCGGGATCCGAAATTAAATATCTAGATATTTTGAAATTTTAAATAAAATATTCTTAATCAATTTAAACTCCACAGCCACCCTACCCCTGAACAGCCACCCTACACCTGAACAGCCACCCTACCCTTGAACAAGCCCATACTCTCATCCTTCTCCATCCTTCTGCACGCTATATAAACTGCCCGTAAAAAAAAGAGAAAGCCAAATTTTTGAAAAATTAAAAATTTAATGTTATAGAAATCTAAAAATCCGGAAATTGCTTTAAAAGGTTAATCTCAGCTGGGTCTTCGATTCAGTATTTGTTTTCGAGAGTTTCGTGTGAGTTTTGTAAAGCGATAGTTGCAAGGTTTTGAAGCTGTAAACTAGGGTTGCATCTTAATCTCGATTTAGAAGTCAATGTGGGAATTAGAGGATGGAATCGAGTTCGTTGGGTGAAAGGGAAGCGGCGGCAGGAAGTTGACGGGGTCCGGTCTTGAACCGGAAGTAGCGACATTTCAAGGGGTCGCGAGCAGGTTGATTTCGACTTAGGGACGCGGAGCTATGGTGAAGTGTACGGTCGAGACGAGGAAGAGGAGAGCGACGCGTGGGTGAGCTTGGTTGCGGCACTGGTGACATAGAGGGGATGTGCACGTGCACGTATCCACGCATGCACGGTTGGATGTTTTTCTGGAACGAGAGAAAAGGGGAGGGGCAGACGAAGTACTGTAGATGTGGGTGGGAATGAAGACGTGGACTTTGGGCCCAAGTTTTTAGTGGGTTCATATGAAACGCGGCCAGTTTCGTTAGGTTTGTATTGTCTTGTTCTACGATATGGAATTGATTTGACAACAGATGGAGCTTGTTGAATTTTACACCAAACTCGAACGTCGTTCGAATTCAGACGAAATACGGAATGCTTCGGTGACAATATAAAATAAAGGTGAGTAAATCACACTCATTTGGATAATTGGTTTTATTTAAAAATGTTAAAAGTATCGGATGATTGGATGGATTGATAAATTATTATCAGTTGGATGTTATATTATATATATTAGTTGGTTTGAATATTCTCGTCGATTGGAGCGGATGAGACACTATGCGCCTCGCATAATAGCGGATGACCCTTTTTATTGCGATATCCCGCCTCGAAGCGGTGATTATATTTTTTTGATTATATAACATCTGTGGTTGCAGGAAAACATGTTGGAGGGATCCAACTGGATTCCTCAAAATTGTTGATTTTAATTTCATATATAGTGATATATGATGTGTTTTGAATAATCTGTTATAGATTATGATGTGGATTGATTTATTGGATGTTATAAGTAGCACTGGCTTTAATTTTTTGTATTATAAATACCATAAATAATATTTTTAAATTTATAAAAAAAGAAATTAAACGACGATTTTGGAAATGAAGATATTTATATTGAATTTTAGGATTATTTAAAAGGGAATTGATTTGGATAAACTAATGTTTGGAATTTGGATATTTATTTAGTTATTTCATAAAATGGTTTCAAATAAAGAATTTTATATTGGGGACTTTTAAATAGTGGATTTTAAATAAGATTCTTAAAAAAATATGAAATGGAAGTCGGAATCGAGATTTGATTGGCTTTGGAATATAATTTGGATTATTTAAGAAATAGATTTATAAGTGGAATTTTAATTAGAAGTCAATTTATAAATGGATTTTAGTAATACGAACCTGTTATAAATTGGAAACGAGTTTATGGAATTTATAAATAATGTTATAAATAAAGTGAAATAATTTCCATTTGATAAATTGGAAATATAAATTCAGAGTGAGAGTTTAAAATGAGATATGGTAATCGGTTTAGAAAGAATAGTGGATTCTATATTGGAATTTGGAAAAAGGGTTATGAAATTGGAATGTAAATCGATTTGTGATAAATCGAGAGAGATTTATAAATACAACATTGGTTATATTGGAATTTAAAAATATATTTTTATCAAGAAGTAAAGTTTGTTTTTAAAAGGGATTTTTATTTATTAAACTATGTAGTTTGGAAACTGTTATCTGTATTAAAATATTTTGGAAAGTTAGTTATTTAAATATTTAATATTAGTTGAAAGGAATTTAACTTTTTGTCATAAGTTTTTGTAAATTGATTAGTTTTATTTGAAAATAAATTGGGAATGAGTTATCGATGTTTATTTAAGGGTGTTTGACATTTTAAATGATTACTTAAACGTGTTTTGAAAATAAATTATTATTCTTTAAAATACTTATTATTTTACATAAAATTTAAAAGCAAGTAATTGGAATTTATTTGTAAATACTCTCGAGATTTGTAAACTAGGTTTATTTACGGATGAAATTTGATAAGAGAAATCTTATAAAGAAATTCTGGAAATTAAAGAGAATTTCCAAAATGTTAGGTACAGGAACTTGGAAGGTGAATCTGAATTCATAAAAAGGAGTTATAAATTGTTAGTTAGATTATAAATAAGTATAATCGATAATTTTTGGAAATTGTAAAAGGAATTAACAAAATTTCTAGAGGTTTATGAGATAAGTGCGGAATATTTCCTAAGTATGGATATTAGAAATGATTTTGGGAAAAAGACTTATAATATTTTCCTAACTATTTGAATTAAAGGTTTTGGAGATATTTTAGTGACGAAATGATTATTATAGAAATATTTTTCTAAGTAATGAATTATAAGTTGGATTTCGAAATATTCTAAAGTGTTGATATGATTTGAGAATATCCTGTTATGGATATAAGTATTCGAAAAGTGTTTTCAAATATTGAAATATTGGAAGAGATTGAATATATATCTTTGTAAAGATATTTTGAGATAAATGTTTGAAAGATTTATAATATGGCCAAGTGGCTGCTTATGTGTCTAATTTGATAGTTAAATAACCGACTATCAAATCTGGCCAATTTCGTTGATCGTTTCGAAGAGACCGGGATCAGATTTAATTATCCGAAAACCACTTCAACCCGATTTGAGCGTTGCGAATTGTGATATCGTGAAGATAATGAAGACAAACTTCTTGGAGATTCGGTTTGTTCAGTCCCAGAACAACTTGTATGGATGAATGTTATCATTGCATTGCTTGCTTGGAAGGCAGTGTTAGCATTCCAAGTATGAATGATATTCTTTAGGTAAAACGTAGCCTCAAGTCCCATCAAACGGAATTGACTGAAAATCAGGGAAGATGCAGTAAGGCTAAGTGGGTTGCATCCATTAGGAAATGTTGTCACCTTTCTAGATTACCATACATCTACATATTTATGGATTGGTTGTGCATGAGATCTCAAAAGAGTTGCAAAGCAACCAAGGTGATGACATATTCGGTACTATCCAGTAAGGGATATGCCAGCCTTGTGTTTGCAGGGATTGATAAGTTCAATCTCGGTACATTTTCTAGACGTGTACCGTGATAGGTGGTACCCCAGTGCCTAGTCATTGTATGGAATCTATTCTTCAATATGCGCCGTACAGTTTTGATTGTGCCTAACTATGTTGAAATGTGAGATGCAAGCATTTCAGCTATTTTAATAAGTATTTGTACTTAGACATTATTATAATATCATAGGATTTTGATATAAAATGTTTTGATTATCGTAAGGTAAAAACCCGTCATATTTATGTGTGGCGTGGTCTTACGAGATACCTTTGTTTTCAAAGGATTTTGATAACAGTAATAATTCAAATTAAGTGTGTTTTCTCACGCTGGTTTTCCAGATTGACTCGGGTGTTATTTTATTATAATACTCGGGTCAGACCGAGTATATTACAGATTAGTCTGTATGCTTGGAGTTTCAATAGATGAGTTGGAGGCCCAAAGATGTATTCACGTAGATGGTTATATTTTCTGATGTATTCATTGTTGTGTTATCAGCAATTGTGAGGACATGCTGTTATAACTGTCTAGGCTGAAATAGGTTAGTATACTCTGGTTGATGGTTGTATATACACATATTACAGTTTTGCTTTTGTGTAAAGGTTTATTGTATATTATAGATTATTCGTTCCGCTGTGAGATTCTGTGTTGTTTAGTTTTCTCCTTATCTTCTTCCTTCTTTCTTCACCCCTAACAATCCGCCTTTTTGTTCAATCTGAGTTGACATGTGCGGTTTATTGTCAGCTTAGACTGTACAGAAAAGTGGGATGTTACATCCATTTTCATTTACGGGTATTGATATCTAAAATTCAAAAATGATTTCAAATACGAGTATGACATTATCTACATCCGAAAATACCATTTGGCTTACCTAAATTTCACAAGGTTAATAATATGAAGACTTAAAACAAGTTAAAACAAGACAAAGTATTATTGGCTCGAGCTTAATTTTTTTTGGCTATTTTTTCACATATCCAACCGTACGGATTGGATTAGCACATTACAAAGTATCGGTGGTTAAGATTTGGTCTCATTTGATGGCCGTCCGACCTTTGCAAAAGGTTTTTTGTCTAAATGTCAACGAACGGCTATAAATTTGAAATTCAAGATCGATACCCTACAGTTGTTTATTTTTTGATTGTCTTTTGAAAATAGATCTGAAGTACTTTAGATCAACATAAGATCTAATAAATTTATTTTTCCATCGAATATTTTATTTTATATGATTTTATTATACTAAATACGTTTAAAAATTCATAATTAATTATCCAATGGTTTAAAAATATATTTTAATCCTTGAAAATATTACACATAATCAACTTTATTAATGATACATAAGGGACCAACTTAAAGTCGCATAGATTGGTCGTGCGAGTTAGATTTTCAGTAATGATAAATATTTGAATTACACGATGATTGATTATCGAAAATACTAATTTAACTCATCACAAGCCATCTTTAGGTTGAATGGTTGCGCTAAAATATCTTTTTTATTGTTTAGGAATTAAATTAGTATTTTTAAAACGTTATATGAATAACAAAACTTAAAAAATATAAAATTGACAGGTCGTCGGTAGCTGTCGCGAGCCGACGACATGTCGAGTATGTAGAGCACTCGACCGCGCCAGTTTCTTCATTTTCCCATCTTCCCCAAATCTCCCAAAACGAAAAAACCAAATCCTTACCTATCGCTACCCCTCGGAACCCACCGCCACTCGTCGCCGTCGTCAGAAGTTGCCACAACTCACCGGAATCTCCTTCCTCCCTGTTTTCATCTCAAATTTGATAAATTTTTAACCCTAATATTGGGTTTGAGGCTAATTTTGTATGATTATTGGTTTAAATATGATGATTATTTCTTATAAATTGGTGGTAACAGCGTATTACTTGATTTGGGGATATTAATTAGTGATGTACGTAATTGTTTAATTTTTAATTATAAATTAAGGTCAATTTAAAAGCCGAAAAATAGTATATAATTATTGATTAATATGTATGTTGATTAGTATATGTGATTATTTATTATAGTTTAGGATAATTTTTAGGGCTAATATGTATGGTTGAATATTGAACATGTTAAATATAAAGCTTACGGTTAAACATAATTTTATGTTAATTAATTAGTATGTGTTAGGTATAAGTGTTAATGGTAATTATAAAATAAAGATATTTTTAGCGATTAATTATTTTTAGTGATAATTAATTAGTGCGCTTTTTTGCAAACTTCACATTTTAATTTACAAATTTGTTAATAAAAAATTTAAATAGTTAAATGAATTATAAAATATGGTTTAAAATTTATAATTTATTTAATAAAATATTTAAATACTTGAATGAATTATAAAATATGGATTAAAATTTAATTTGTAGTTAGGAAAATAGTAATTTGTGTGTATGTCTTTTTGGAAGCTGTTTAAATAATAAATTTATTTTGAAACAAATATTTTGCTAAAATCGATTTGTAAAATTAAAAAATAAATATAATGTTTATTTAAAAGTAAAGGGTACTTTTTTTTTAACAAATACAACAACAAAAATTAAAGCATTTAGTCCCAAAAGGCTTTAATTTATTTTAGAAAATACAACAACACATCTCTTGAATGCAATATTATGCGTACAATACAAAAAAGTGAAGTGTTGTCGAAATTTCTAACATATATTTCTAAACTAGAAAAAATGTTTAATTATTTTCACAACCGTAGTTGGATGTATGAAGATCGAACCAGCATGAAAGGTTAATTGAATGAACATTTCTATAATGGTGCATATAACTTAATTAGATTCACTAAATCTAATAATGGAAATGACATAGAACTTCGTTGCTCTTGTAGTAATTGCAAACATTTGAAGCATTAAAAACCAGATATGGTTGTAGTACATTTGTGTCAAGTTGGTTTCATGCAAGATTATTATTTGTGGGATCATATTATTAGGTTTTATTAAAAAGGACTACATACAAACATAGAACCTTCAATTATTTTTTCATTTAAATTTAAAACTAAGAAAGAAGAAAACATGTTTCTATATGAGATATAGAAGGTCAAACGAGAAAACATTGTGGGTGGTATGAAATTAGCGGGGTATAATATATGTTGCCACTAAAAAATCATGTACAGTTGATAAGTCTTGTCCCGATTACCAAAATTTAAAGCCGTAACGGTTAGTGTCCTTGACGGTTAGCATATGAACGGTAGAGTATGATTGATCAGTTGATGATTTACATTAGTAGCATTACTATAATGCAATACAATATTTATCTTGGTTTTTTCTTGGATAAGGAGGTACCTTTTGTTAAATTTTTCTGCAAGTTAGACTATTACCAATAATCCGATCAGTTCATTTCACTTTCTCTCTTGCTTTTCAACTGAACGAACGAGCTACGCGTCCAGATAACCGTGAAACTAGCCACAGACAAGTGAAGTTAAATAACAGGTAGGATTTATAACGGTGAAGTTTTCGCCGTTATAAAAACTAACCACTGTACAGTGAACTAACCACGAAATTGGTTTGAACTATCCACGGAGAACTTTTGTATAGTCAAAGCTGAAAATTTTGACCAAATTTGAACAATATAACCAATCTGCATGGATATATTAAATTCCATGCTGTAGATAGTTGAAATAATGAAATAGAACAATTCGATCGTTCATTAGCAGAAATTGTCCGAGAAAAAAACCTTCAGGAATATTAGCGGAATATTAGTTGACAGTGATTCACCAAGTCCAATGCGTATTTCTTTAGCCATCAAAGTGGACAAAAATTACGGATTAAAAATGATTTTATCCAAACGACAACAGGTTTATACTTTTAGCCCAACCGCTGAACCTAAAATATTCATTTTTCCTAGAAATAAACGTAAAACTTATATTTGGAGCATATTTGCCACAAAGTGAATATTAAACTTGAGACGAGGGATTTAAAAAAACAACGAACACAACTCCGACACTAGAATGATTTTTCTTTTTGATTCCAATTTTTTTGGGCAGTAAAAGGAAATTCTAAAACTCCTTCAATGCTAAAAGCGGATTTCAAAAACTCGTTCAGCAAAAAGATTGTTTTTTTTTAACATTACCAGTATGAAACGGACGTACATGCATTTAATATTCAAAGATATTTACTTTTTAATTAATAAAAAACAAACGGACGGATGCGTGTTGTAAGTGCAACTGTTTTGTTAGTTACTACACATTTATTTGAAGTTGTTTTTGTTCCTGGCATCGATGACAAATTTATAGTAAAATTCAATTAACGAGTAGTGGAGAATGGAATGGTAGCGAAGGTTGCAAATCGGTGGTGATATTCTACTGGTAGATAGGAGTATTTTTGGAATTTTAAAAGGACATTATGAAAATTACGTTCATTAAATTCTATTTATTATTAGTAGAGATTATGTTGTTTACAACGTCGTGAATTGTAAAAACGATTTTTAAAAACCTTTTATACTTAAATGATTTTTAGAATCTTGATTATATACACACTAAAAAACATAGGAGAAATTTTCTCTTTATTAATTTGCTTTACCACGTTCTAACTCTAACCACTGGAGCATGGTGAAACCAAAATAGTGGGAACTGTTCACACTTTTGCATCGCTCCAACTAGTGGAGACGCCCTTAAACAAATACAAATGGCGTTCTGATTCATGAATAGTTTAGCTTACATTGATTAAGGTTATTTTCTTAATCACAGTATCCTTATATAGTATCCTCCTTATATGGAAACATGTTGACAATTGTGATAATAAGAAGACGCTAAACCAAAATATGTTCACATGTTTCTATAGGATTGTGACAAACCCATCAGCGGTTACTCGAAAAATCTAAAATTCGCTTGCATCTGTATTCAAAAACGTGCAAAGATTCAGTATTTGAAAAACGGATAAAGATGCGAATACAAAGATGTCTATATCCAAAAATTAAATATATACCTGATAAAAGTTTATATTATGTGTATTTTAGTATAACGAACTACATATATTTATTGTCTTACAAGGATAACAGTTTATATTATCTGTGTATATATAAATGTATATTCATTGCTCAAGTTATGTATTATCATCATTTTCTCAGTACTTTAAAAATTGTCGAGACCAACAATAATTTTATGTTAAATAAAATACATTGTTCATATATTTAAATTTATCAATTGTCAAGCAATAGGATAACATCCGATATCCATTTTCATTCACGGGTATTGATATCTAAAATTCAAAAATAATTTCAGATACGAGTATGACATTATCTGCATCAGAAAATACCATTTGGCTTGCCTAAATTTAACGAGGTTAATAATCCGAAGACCTTAAAACAAGTTAAAACAAGACGAAGTATCAGTGGTTCGAGCTTACTAATTTTGGCCATTTTTTCATGAATCCAACCGTACGGATTGGATTAAAACATTACAAAGTATCTGTGGTTAAGATTTGATCTCGTTTGAAGGTCGTTCGGCCTTTTGAACGAAGGGTTTTAGTTCGGATGTCGACGAACGACTATAAATTTGAAATTCAAGAACGACGCCCTACAGTTGTTTATTTTTTAATCATTTTTTGAAAATAGATCTAAAGTACTTTAGGTCGACATAAGATCTAATAAATTTATTTTTCTATCGAATATTTTATTTTATATGGTTCTATTATACTAAATACATTTAAAATTCATAATTAATTACCCAATAATTTAAAAATATTTTTTAATTAGTAAAAATATTACACATAATCAACTTTATCGATGTTGCTTAAGGGACCGACTTAAAGTCGCATAGATTGGCCGTACGAGTTAGATTTTACGTAACAATAAATATTTAAATTACACGATGATTGATTATCGAAAATACTAATTTAACCAATCAAAAATCGTCTTTAGATTGAATGGTTGCACAAAAATATCTTTTTTATTTTTTAGGAATTAAATTAGTATTTTTAAGCATATTTTAAAACTTAATATGAATAACAAAAATTAGAAAATACAAAATTGACATGTCGTCGGTAGCCGTCGCTAGTCGACGACATGTGGAGTATGCAGAGCACCCGACCACCGCCAATTTCTTCATTTTCCAATCTTCCCAACTCTCCCAAAACGAAAAAAACTAAATCCTTATCTATCGCTACCCCTCGCAACCCACGCCACTCGTCGCCGTAGTCATAGGTCGCCACAACTCACCAGAATCTCCTTCTTCCCCGTTTTCATCTCAAATTTGGTAAATTGTTAACCCTAATTTCGGATTTGAGACTAATTTTGTATGACTATGGGTTTAAATATGATGATTATTGTGTATAAATTGGTGGTAATAGTGTATTACTCGATTTGGAAATATTAATTAGTGATGTAATTGTTTAATTTGTAATTATAATTAAATTAGGTTTAATTTAAAATCCGAAAATTAGTATATATGTTGATTAATATGTATGTCGATTAGTGTATTTGATTGTTTATTATAGTTTAGGATAATTTTAGGGCTAATATGTATGGTTGAATATTGAATATGTTAAATATAAAGCTTATATTTAAACATAATTTTATGTTAATTAATTAGTATGTGTTAATTATAAATGTTAATGGTAATTATAAAATAAAGTTAATTTTTAGCAATTAGTTATTTTTAGTGATAATTAATTGGCGCGCCTTTTTGCAAACTCCAAATTTTAGTATACAAAATAGTTAAATAAAAATTTTAAATAGTTAAATGAATTATAAAATTTGGTTTAAAATTTATAATTTAGTTAATAAAATATATAAATAGTTGAATGAATTATAAAATATGGATTAAAATTTAATTTGTAGTTAGTAAAGAGTAATTTGTGTGTATGTCTTTTTGGTAGCCGTTTTAAACAATAAATGGCTTTTGAAACAAATATTATGCTAAAATCGATTTGTAAGAGTCAAGAAATAAATATAGTGTTTATTTGAAAGTAAGGGGTAAATATTTTTCTAACAAATACAACAACAAATTAAAGAACTTAGTCCCAAAAGGCTTTAATTTATTTTAGAAAATACAACAACAACAACACACCTCTTGAATGCAAAATTATGTCTACAATACGAAGAAGTGAAGTGTTGCTGACATTTCTAATATATATTTTTATACTAGAAAAAATGTTCAATTATTTTCACAACCGTAGTTGGATGTATGAAGATCGAACTAGTATGAAAGGTTCGGTGAATGAATATTGCTATAATGCTGCACATAAATTAATTAGATTCGCTATATATCTAATAATGGAAATAACGTAGAACTTCATTGCTCTTGTAGTGACTACAAACATTTAAAGCATTGAAAATCAAATATGGTTATAGTACATTTTTGTCAAGTTGGTTTTATGCCAGATTATTATTTGTGGGATCATCATGGAGAACTTGTTGCACCTAATCTCGTAGTATCAAAGGACGAGGTGAATAACGATTATGTTATGGCGAATCCAATAGAAGGTATGGTGGAAGATACTGCATGATTTACGTTCCCTACTGTTCAAGTTGATGACAAACATGTAAACGTCGAAGAAGAACCGACTGTAGGAGCAAAAATAATGTATGATTTATTGGATGCTACTATGAGGCCGTTGTGGGATGGTTGCAAAAGCGGAACCAAATTATCAGTAATTGTCGAATACATTACTATGAAATCAAAATTCAACTTTATAGAAGTTGGATTTACAGCAGTTTTACAAGTTGCAAAATGACGTATGGCATTCAATAATCTGATGTGCAATAATCATTATAAAGTGAAAAACTTATGTCTGCTTTTGGTCTGTCGTACCAAAAGATATATACATATATAAAAGGTTGCATGTTGTATTGGAAAGATGACATTAATCTTAGAAAATGCGGAATATGAAATGAGGAAAGATACAAACAAAGAAAAAAGATAGAAAAGTAAGTTCATACAAGAGAATGCATTATTTACCCATCACTCATAGATTTCAAAAGTTAAATATATTTTCTGCTACCGCATCTCACATGAGATGACACAGTATGAGAACATAGGAAGAGAGAACTTTGATACATCCATCTGATGAAGAAATATGGAAACATTTCGAAAAGACTTGTCCCACATTTGTTGCAAAGAACCGTAATGTCAGACTTGGTTTATTTACGGATGAATTTTTACCATTCTCTCAATTTGGTAGTAAATATTCATCTTGACATATCACCGTTACACCTTATAATTTACCTCCGTTGATGTGTATGAAAACTCTATATATGTTTCTAACTATTATCGTCCTAGTCCTAATGATCTGACATAAGGAATCGATGTTTATTTGCAGCAATTGATTAAAGAGTTGAAAACATTATAACATGAAGGGTAGATACACCAAGTTCAATGCATATTTCTTTAGCCATCAAAGTATACAAATTACATATTAAAAATAATTTTATCCAAATGACGACAGGTTTGTACTTTTAGCCTAACTGCTGAAACTGAAATATTCATTTTCCCTAAAAGTAAACGTCAAACTTATATTGGAGCATCTTCGCCACAAAGTGAATTTTAAACTTGAGATGAGCGATTAAATAAAACAATAAACACAACTCTACCACTAAAATGATTTTTCTTTTTTATTCGGACTTTTTTATGCAATAAAAGAAAAAAACAAAAGACGGGTTCCTAAAACTCATTCAAAGCTGAAAACGAATTTCAAAAACTTGTTTAACAAAAAGATTGTTTTTTAATATTAATAGTTTGAAACACACGTACATGCATTTAATATTCAGAGATATTTACTTTTTAATTAATAAAAAAACGAGTGGACTGATGTGTGTTGTAAGTGCAAAGGTTTTGTTAGTTACAACACATTTATTTCAAGTTGTTTTGTTTCTGGTATCGATGAAAAATTGATAGTAAAATTCAGTTGATAAGTAGTGAGGAAGAAAATGGTAGCGAAGGTTGCAAAGCGGTGGTGAGATTCTACTAGTAGATAGGAGTATTTTTGGAATTTTAAAAAGACATCGTGGGAATCATGTTCACTAAATTCTATTTACTATTAGTAGAGATTATGATGTTTACAACATTGTGAATATGTAAAAACGGGTTTTAAAAACCTTTTATACTTAAATGATTTTTAGAATCTTGATTATATATTCACACTAAAAAACATAGGAGAAATTCTTTCTTTATTTGCTTTAGCACGTTCTAACTCTAACTACTGGAGCGTGGTGAAACCAAAATAGTGGGAACTGTTCACACTTTGGCATCGCTCCAACTAGTGGAGAGGCCCTTAAACAAATACAAATGGCGTTCTGATTCATGAATAGTTTAGCTTACATTGATTAAGATTATTTTCTTAATCACAGTATCCTTATATGGAAACATGTTGACAATTGTGATAATAAGAAGACGCTAAACCAAAAAGTGTTCACATGTTTCCATAGGATTGTGACAAACCCATCAACGGTTACTCGAAAAATCTAAAATTCGCTTGCATCTGTATTCGAAAACGTGCAAAGATTTAGTATTTGAAAAACGGATAAAGATGCGAATACAAAAATGTCTATATCCAAAAATTATATATATATATATATATATATATGATAAAATTTTATATTATGTGTATTTTAGTATAACGAACTATATATATTTATTGTCTTACAAGGATAACATTTTATATTATCTGTGTATATATAAATGTATATTCATTGCTCAAGTTATGTATTATCATCATTTTCTCAGTACTTTTAAAATTGTCGAGACCAACAATAATTTTATGTTAAATAAAATACATTGTTCATATATTTAAATTTATCAATTGTCAAGCAATAGGATAATATCCGATATCCATTTTCATTCACGGGTATTGATATCTAAAATTCAGAAATAATTTCAGATACGAGTATGACATTATCTACATCTGAAAATACCATTTAGCTTGCCTAAATTTAACAAGGTTAATAATCTGAAGACCTTAAAACAAGTTAAAACAAGACGAAATATCAGTGGTTCGAGCTTACTAATTTTGGCCATTTTTTCATGAATCCAACCGTACGGATTGGATTAACACATTACAAAGTATCCGTGGTTAAGATTTGATCTCGTTTGAAGGTCGTTCGGCCTTTTGAACGAAGGGTTTTAGTTCGGATGTCAACGAACGACTATAAATTTGAAATTCAAGAACGACGCCCTACAGTTGTTTATTTTTTAATCATTTTTTGAAAATAGATCTAAAGTACTTTAGGTCGACATAAGATATAATAAATTTATTTTTCTATCGAATATTTTATTTTATATGATTCTATTATACTAAATACATTTAAAAATTCATAATTAATTACCCAATAATTTAAAAATATTTTCTAATTAGTAAAATTATTACACATAATCAACTTTATCGATGTTGCTTAAGGGACCGACTTAAAGTCACATAGATTGGCCGTGCGAGTTAGATTTTACGTAACGATAAATATTTAAATTACACGATGATTGATTATCGAAAATACTAATTTAACCAATCACAAACCGTCTTTAGATTGAATGGTTGCGCAGAAATATCTTTTTTATTTTTAAGGAATTAAATTAGTATTTTTAAGCATATTTTTAAACTTAATATGAATAACAAAAATTAAAAAATACAAAATTGACATGTCGTCAGTAGCCGTCGCTAGTCGACGACATGTGGAGTATGCAGAGCACCCGACCACCGCCAATTTCTTCATTTTCCAATCTTCCCCAACTCTCCCAAAACGAAAAAAACTAAATCCTTATCTATCGCTACCCCTAGGAACCCATCGCCACTCGTCGCCGTAGCCATAGGTCGCCACAACTCACCGGAATCTCCTTCTTTCCCGTTTTCATCTCAAATTTGGTAAATTTTTAACCCTAATTTCGGATTTGAGACTAATTTTGTATGACTATGGGTTTAAATATGATGATTATTGCGTATAAATTGGTGCTAATAGTGTATTACTCGATTTGGAAATATTAATTAGTGATGTAATTGTTTAATTTTTAATTATAAATTAGGTTTAATTTAAAATCCAAAAATTAGTATATATGTTGATTAAAATGTATGTCGATTAGTGTATTTGATTGTTTATTATAGTTTAGGATAATTTTAGGGCTAATATGTATGGTTGAATATTGAATATGTTAAATATAAAGCTTACATTTAAACATAATTTTATGTTAATTAATTAGTATGTGTTAATTATAAATGTTAATGGTAATTATAAAATAAAGTTATTTTTAGCAATTAGTTAATTTTAGTGATAATTAATTGGCGTGCCTTTTTGCAAACTCTAAATTTTAGTTTACAAAATAGTTAAATAAAAAATTTAAATAGTTAAATGAATTATAAAATATGGTTTAAAATTTATAATTTAGTTAATAAAATATATAAATAGTTGAATGAATTATAAAATATGGATTAAAATTTAATTTGTAGTTAGTAAAGAGTAATTTGTGTGTATGTCTTTTTGGTAGCCGTTTTAAACAATAAATTGCTTTTGAAACAAATATTATGCTAAAATCGATTTGTAAGAGTCAAGAAATAAATATAGTGTTTATTTGAAAGTAAGGGGTAAATATTTTTCTAACAAATACAACAACAAATTAAAGAACTTAGTCCCAAAAGGCTTTAATTTATTTTAGAAAATACAACAACAACAACAACAACACACCTCTTGAATGCAAAATTATGTCTACAATACGAAGAAGTGAATTGTTGCTGACATTTCTAATATATATTTTTATACTAGAAAAAATGTTCAATTATTTTCACAACCGTAGTTGGATGTATGAAGATCGAACTAGTATGAAAGGTTCAGTGAATGAATATTGCTATAATGTTGCACATAAATTAATTAGATTCGCTATATCTAATAATGGAAATGACGAAGAACTTCGTTGCTCTTGTAGTGACTGCAAACATTTAAAGCATTGAAAATCAGATATGGTTATAGTACATTTGTGTCAAGTTGGTTTTATGCCAGATTATTATTTGTGGGATCACCATGGAGAACTTGTTGCACCTAATCTCGTAGTATCAAAGGATGAGGTGAATAATGATTATGTTATGGCAAATCCAATAGAAGGTATCAAGGTTTTAAATCTCGCTCATCTCGACCGAGACCTCGGCCGAGATCTCGTTTTCAAGCCCGGGCGATTCGAAACAGGCTATTTCATTTGAATCTCGTCTGACCCAAATCTCGGACGACATTTCAATATCTCGTCCGGTATCTCGGACGAGATTTAACAGCGAGATATCGGTCGAATTTTTGAATTTTGGAAAAAATCAACTCTTTTTCCATATTGGGCTGGCTCATCCTTTACCTTAATTTAAGCCTTCTTAATTGTACTTTTTTTTAACCCTGATTTCTTATATAAATCTCATTTAATCTTCGTCTCTTATTTTACGGCAGTGATGAGTGTAAGAAGATGATAAAATCTACATCGATTATGGTAAGTATTTCACTTTATGATTTTCATCTAGGTTTCTGATCCAAATTAATTTACATCCGATTTCTTTTTTCGACACTTTCTTGATTTTTTTCCTAACCCTATTTTTCTACGGCTATAAATTTTGGGCTTCACTTATTTAACTTTATGTTCCAAATGAATTTCCAATTTGATATCATTTAGTTTTTGCTGCTATAATTTTTTACTTCAAGGCTTATTTTTAAGCAATAAAGGAATTCTCTTTCAACTATTAATTTCATTTGATGATTACATGTTCATTCGTACATCATTTTTTTGCTTTTCTTATAATATTACTAAATGTTTGAAAATTGTTTGTACTATGTATGCTATTTTCTACGTTTGTTTGAAATATCTATGCTATTAGTTGCTTAATGAGATTTTGTTTGCTAATAATTAAATACTATAATCAGACATAGAATATCTTAATTCTACTTGTAGACTTTTGTATTAGAAGTTATAAAATTTTGATTTCCCTTGCAGCACTATAAATCATAAAAGGTGGAAATGAGAGATTATATTGTGTAGGAAAGTTAAGTGAATGATCAAACAAAGTAAAGGTGCATATGTTATGGTTTGTTTCTTGTCTACTTTATCTCATATGATATTATATTGAACATTATTCATGAAATCTACTTATTTGTTTATTTTACATGATACAAGTGGTATTTTTCCATACTAAATTACTAATGATAAGCATGTGATATATTCAAGGTAAGTGCATAGTCTTTTCCTTAAGGTAGTGACTAGCATTATTGTCAAAAATCATAAAATCTTACGATTTAAATCCCGATTCAAATCGGATCCCCCCCTTTACGATTCGATTTACATTCTAATTCAAACTTTGTTAAAACCACAACGAAAAACACATCCAACTCATGCTGATATATTTAATATACTTATTTAGATTCACAATTCTCATTATAATGTTTTTAAAACAAAATAAAAATGGAATTAGAGAGAAAATTAAGTTTTTAAGTTTAATTGTAGAAGTTCAAACATCAAAATCAACTTCAAAGCGCATACAAATCTTAAAATGTGGATATTTTAAAATCTACGATTTACGATTTGAATCTCATTTTGATTAACGATTTAAACTTTTCGATTTTTGATTTAAATCCCATGTCGAAAACCTTGGTGACTAGTATTATAAATTTAGGTGTATGAAAACTAATTTTCGACATGACATATACTCCGAGATAACTCCGAAATGAATTTTGGAAACCGAGATGTAAATCCGAGATGGATGACCGAGATGCACTCATCTCGTTCGAGATCTCACCCGATACGAGATAAGCTATCTAAATTCTTCGAGATGAGACGTGACCTAAATCCGAGATTTAAAACCTTGGAAGGTATGGTGGAAGATATTGCATGATTTATGTTCCCTACTGTTCAAGTTAATGACAAACATGTAAACGTCGAAGAAGAACTGACTGTAGGAGCAAAAATAATGTGTGATTTATTGGATGCTACTAGGAGGCCGTTGTGGGTTGGTTGCAAAAGCGGAACCGAATTATCAATAATTGCCGAATACATTACTATGAAATCAAAATTCAACTTTATAGAAGTTGGATTTACATCAGTTTTACAAACTGCAAAACGACGTATGCCATCTAATAATCTGATGTGCAATAATCATTATAAAGTGAAAAAACTTATGTCCGCTTTCGGTCTGTCGTACCAAAAGATATATACATATATAAAAGGTTTCATGTTGTATTGGAAAGATGACATTAATCTTAGAAAATGCGGAATATGAAATGAGGAAAGATACAAACCAAGAAAAAAGAAAGGAAAGTAAGTTCCATATAAGAGAATGTATTATTTACCCATCACTCATAGACTTCAAAAGTTAAATGTATCTTCTGCTACCGCATCTCACATGAGATGACACAATATGAGAACATAGGAAGAGAGAACTTTGATACATCCATCTGATGAAGAAATATGGAAACATTTCGAAAAGGCTTGTCTCGCATTTGTTGCAAAGAACCGTAATGTCAGACTTGGTTTATTTACGGATGGATTTTTACCATTCTCTCAATTTGGTAGTAAATATTCATCTTGACATATCACCGTTACACCTTATAATTTACCTCCGTGGATGTGTATGAAAACTCTATATATGTTTCTAACTATTATCGTCCCTAGTTCTAATGATCTGACATAAGGAATCGATGTTTATTTGCAGCAATTGATTGAAGAGTTAAAAACATTATAACATGAAGGGTAGATACACCAAGTTCAATGCATATTTCTTTAGCCATCAAAGTTTATCCAAATGACGACAGGTTTGTACTTTTAGCCTAACTGCTGAAATTGAAATATTCATTTTCCCTAAAAATAAACGTCAAACTTATATTGGAGCATCTTCGCCACAAAGTGAATTTTAAACTTGAGATGAGCGATTAAATAAAACAATAAACACAACTCTACCACTAAAATGATTTTTCTTTTTTATTCGGACTTTTTTATGCAATAAAAGAAAAAAACAAAAGACGGGTTCCTAAAACTCATTCAAAGCTAAAAACGAATTTCAAAAACTTGTTTAACAAAAATATTGTTTTTTAATATTAATAGTTTGAAACACACGTACATGCATTTAATATTCATGGATATTTACTTTTTAATTAATAAGAAAAACGAGTGGACTGATGTGTGTTGTAAGTGCAAAGGTTTAGTTAGTTCCAACACATTTATTTCAAGTTGTTTTGTTTCTGGTATCGATGAAAAAATCGATAGTAAAATTCAGTTGATAAGTAGTGGGGAAGAAAATGGTAGCGAAGGTTGCAAAGCGGTGGTGAGATTCTACTGGTAGATAGGAGTATTTTTGAAATTTTAAAAAGAAATCGTGGGAATCATGTTCATTAAATTCTATTTACTATTAGTAGAGATTATGACGTTTACAACATTGTGAATATGTAAAAACGGTTTTTAAAAACCTTTTATACTTAAATGATTTTTAGAATCTCGATTATATATTCCCGCTAAAAAACATAGGAGAAATTCTCTCTTTCTTTGCTTTACCACGTTCCAACTGTAAATACTGGAGCTTGGTGAAACCAAAAAGTAGGAATTGTTCATACTTTGGCATCGCTTCAACTGCTGGAGATGCCCTTAAGCAGATACAAATGGCATTCTGATTAGTGAATAGTTTAGCTTACGTTGATAAAGATTGTTTTTTAAATCACAGTATCCTTGTATGGAAACATTTTGACAAGTGTGATAATAAGAAGACGCTAAACCAAACCGTGTTCACATGTTTCTACGCTATTTAACATGTTTCTATAGGATTGTGACAAACCTGTCAACGGTTACCCGAAAAATCTAAAATTCGCCTACATTTGTATTCGAAAATGTGCAAAGATTGTTTATTTGAAAAATGGATAAAGATGCGAATATAAATATGTCTATATCCAAAAATTGAATATATACCTTTTATCAAGATAATAGTTTATATTATGTGTATTTTAGTATAACAAACTATATATATTTATATATATTTGTTGTTTTACCCAGATAACAGTTTATATTATTTTTGTATATATAAATGCATATTCAGTGCTCAAGTTATGTTATATCATCATTTTCTCCGTACTTTTATAATTGTCGGGACTAACAACAATTTTATGTTAAAATAAAATACATTGTTCGTATCTTTAAATTCATCAATTGTTAGACGATAGGATAATATCCAATATTCGTCCTCATTCATGGATATAGATATCTAAATTCTAAAATAATTTTAAATACGAGTATGAAATTATCTACATCTGAAAATACCATTTGACCGGCCTAAATTTTACAAGGTTAATAATATGAAGACTTTAAAACAAGTTAAAACTAGACGAATTAAAGTTGTATGAGCTCATTCTTGCTTTAATGTTGTTATCCACACAATGTTAACAATGAATAACAAAATTTATACGTTCGTTTTGCTATGCTCATTTTTAGTTTTCAATTTTGACAAATAGTGAAAACTTGTTTCATTTAACATTTTGTAAATTTCATATTGATATATTGATCATTTTGGGATCAATATAAGAAACTAAAAAAAAAAAAATTCCGAACCCAATTAGAAACCTAAAAACTGAAAACAAAACCATGAAAGAAACACAATTTAACCAAGCTTGACATCTTCGGCTAAATTCCTCTTCAGCTATTTATTTATGATTCCTTTGATTCGATTTGATAAAATCATCAAGTTTACTGCAATTTAATGCGCTGGTTCTTTATCTCCAGTATTGATTTGCGTTTTCTTTCTCATTAAAGCATCTAATTCAATATTATTATAAGGTAAAAACTCGATTTATATTTCTATAGTGAACTACAAGCACAAAATATCTAAGTTTCCAAAAGTGGATTTTGTACTGATTATTTGAGTGAACTACTAGCACATATGTTTTTGATGTTGATTACAAACTCTACCCTTTCTCTATTTTCAGTTCATTATACCTTTAATATGTTAGATGTCCCAACAGGAAAAATGAATCTATCTCAGTTCTAAGCATCGCATTTTTCTGATCTTTTAGAACATACCAGTGTAATATAGGATCCTAGTATTAATTAGGTCAATGCTGCTACTCAACTTCTTCCTGCTTTAGATAAAGAAAGACGATTGGAAGATTATATGTTGGAGTAAAGGAGTGCATGTGGTCTATAAGTTAAAGATGATAATCATACAATTGTCAGTTGGAGCAATAATATAGGGTGCATTTGCGACGAAAGGAAACTGGGCATTTGAACGGAACATTTGAGCGGCACATTTGAGTGAACGGGGGATACGTTTTGGGGATACGAACTGGATATTTGTGCGGAGTATTTAAGTTGTGATTTTTTATTTAATCGATTTATAGTTATTTAATTATTATTTTAATTGTGTAATATGCGTTTAATAATTGCAAATAACACGAAATAAATTACATAATTCATTAAAATAAATAAATACTTTTTTAAATACGAATAAATAAATTATAAATTTTTAAATTGCTCGATTCATTTCAAACCAACTCCATAATATAGAGCACTTCGATATGGTCGCAACATGCAATACCTCATTTCAAACGGACCTCATTTGCGCAAGTTATAATTTTTGAAATTTATACAAATTTAAATTTATTTATTAACATTATTAAAATGGTGAATTGGGGGACGCATCGGACGTCAACGTACCTTGTGCGTCGAACATGTGCGGGCCACAACAAGCTTGTGAATGGTACTATAGTAACCAATTACTATTGTCGCAAGTAATCAAAGGTTAGCAAGAGTAAAAAACTCGAGGCTTGTACATAACAATGATCATTCGATGTTAATATTCGTAATAAAGGAGGCAAATTGAGAAAGTCATGCTGAATCAGGTGCAATTACAAGAGGATTAAAATAGTGAATTTAAAAATTAAAAAAACTTGTTTTATTAAATCGCACAAGATCTTTATTTTGTGTTTATAAATAAATATTTGTTCATACTAAATAAAGTTTAGTATTCTAATCAATAAAAGAGATTTGAAATATCTTTATCTAACTAATTCGATTAAAATATTTATTTATTATTAGTATTTAAAATAAATTTATTTATAATTTAATTAATTTTAATTTATGTTTGATATGATATGATATTCATATTCACCATCACAACAATATATATACACACACACATACATACATACATATACATATACATACATACGTATGTACGTACGTACATACATACATACATATATATATAAAGCTAGGATCCATAGCCTTCCTTATTTAGCACCATCATGTAGCTCCATGATATCTACCATATGTTTAAATTGTAATATTTAGCCCATGTGAGAGGAGGGAGGAAGGATGAATGTTGAAATATAAACATGTGGTTGATATCAAGGGGCTACAAATGATGCTAAACAAGAAAGGCTGGGGATCCTAGATCTATATATATCATGTAGCCCTCGATGTGTGTGTGTATATATACACATATACACATACATATATATACATGTATATATGTGTACATATATACACCACACATCCTTATTTAAATAATACTACTTTCTCTCACCTTCAACTAACTCTATTTTTAAATGGGGATGTGTGGTGGAAATAAAGGGGCTAGGAAGGATGCTATAAAATTTTGATGCAACTAAGCATTGTTACGTACGTATATACATACATACACACACACACATATATAACATCAAATTTAGGGTTCGTTTGAGTGATAATAGTAACTAATGACTATCGTCGAAAGTATTCAAAGGTTAGCAAGAGTGAAAAACTTGAGGCTTGTACATAACAATGATCATCCATTGTTAATATTCAGAATAAAGAAGGCAAATCGAGAAAGTCATGTTGAATCAGGTGTAATTACAAGAGGATTAAAATGGTGAATATAAAAATAAAAAAAAACTCCTTTTATTAAATTGCACAAGATCTTTATTTTGTATTTATGAATAAATATTTATTTATACTAAATAAAGTTTAGTATTTTGATCAACAAAAGAGATTTGAAATATCCTAATTTAATTAATTCGACTAAAATATTTATTTATTTATAATTTATTTTAATTTATATTTAATATGGTATGATATTCATATTCAACATCATAACAATATATATATATATATATATATATATATATATCTGTGTATGTGTGTGATATAAAACCAAATCCAAGGTCATGAGGAAAATTGACTGCTTTGTCATGCGATCAATAAGATATCTAAGTCTATTTATAATATATATACATATATACACACAAAGATGAATTTATAATTTACAACATTACAATGTGAACGCATATATTACACCGATAAAAATTGGATTATATAAGCATTTTCATTTTTAACATTTTATTAAACCATACCCAACTCACAACTCAACTAAATGCTACGTAATATTGTTTTGCAATTATCAAAGTTCTAAGCATGACCCTCCTACAACAACATGAAATATATTTTTCACATAGATAAGCTAACCGTAATATGTTCTTCTCAATTATAACTATGTAAAAAAAACTCTTCTTAATTTTCTCCAACTTTTTTGCATTCACTCCTTATCTTTAATTAGTTACGTTGATCGTTAATTAAATTTATTTAAATAAATTTAATTATTTAATGTTTATTAATCCATTTATAAATCGTTTGAAAAAATGACATTCAATATATAGACAACAATCATATTAACAAAAATTGTAACAACCTTATTCTAAAGATGTAATATTAAGTCCGCATGTAGTGGCGCAGTGGTAAGATACTCGCTTCCTGGTAAGCAGGTCGCAGGTTCGATTCCCGTCTGCCCTACTCCCATTTCAATGCACGGAGGTGGGTCCCCATAAAACCGCATAACATGGTTGGAGGCATCAAATCTCTGTGTTGCGCTGGCTGAAAACCCTCCTGTCTGTGGTCGGACCAAGCTAGGGGGGAGCTCATCTCTCCCCTTCAATTTCATCATGGCTCCGGGTTGAGTTTTAAAAAAAAGTTGTAATATTAAACTAATTAAATTAATAGAAGTGTTTGAATTCAAATTTGATAATTATTATTTTTGAATCAAATTACTGTTAAATAAAGTCTATTTAATGAAGGATTTTTTTATAATAAAATTGGATTAGTTGATAAATTCTGTTTTATATAATATATTAAAATCAAATAAAATGTTTTTATAAGTATAAAATATTTTAAGGTGTAAATAATTTTATATACTTGAAATCGATGAAAAGAAGTTCTGTTTGTTATTCGATAAATTCAATAAATCAAAATAGTTGAATAATTATTGAATTTGAATAATTTGGATAAAATATATGATAATCAATTTAAATTGAAAATGAATCTATAATTAAATGATAGAATTATTCATATGTGAATAAAGTGATTTCAAATTGCAATTTAATGAAATGTAATGGAAGTTGATTAATATATGGATTTAATTGAGAAAAAGATTAGTTATATATTAATTCTTTTTATTCACTTTTTCTAACACTTCAAAGCCCTACCCATTCTTGATTGGTAACCCCAAAACTGCATCTCCTTATCTCCCCAAACCCGTAATCCTTCCTTCTCCGTGTTTATTTTGTTCTCATCCAAAAAATAAAAGAAATCAAAATATAAACATCGAAATCAATCTCTATCCCATGCCCAAATCTCAAATCGAGTTCAAACGAAAAGAAATCATGCGATGTGAAGAACGACTACCATGGGAATCGCGATTGGTGGCGTACGCATGCAGGTGGTGCTCGAGGCCCGAGCGATGACGATGAGGCAGGTGGTGCGACCAGAGGAGGACCGTGACATTATGAAAGGTTGTGCTTGCGACAAAGCAAGGCTCGACATGACTAACAGAGGTTGTGAGGTTGGCGGAGACGTTGACTTAGGGCATATAGAGCGCAACCTAGAGGCTGCGACCTGGTTCATTGATGTCGAGCATAAGAGAGGTGGAGCATTGTGCTTCCAAGCATGGCTCACAAGCGACAAAGGTGATCGCGTGGACCTAGAGCAGGCACTGTGCGATCTTTGGCATCAGGCAGGGATGGCGTGAGGCAACAGTGGTTGGTCTTGGCATGGTGCTAACAGTGGCGTTGGTGGTGCGATCAAGGCAGTAGTAGGCAGAGATCGATGCGGGCTTCAACGCCGACAATATAGTGAACAATCAAACGTATAAGGTGAGTTATTTTTAATTCACACTTCTATATCTTTCAGTATGAATTCCTATTGCATGCCTTGATATGATTGATTATGTTATGATACTTGGGTGATAATGAATGAATTGAATGACATATTGTTGTATATTTAGGTTTGATTGATTGTTTGGTGATATATAGATTGTTATGTGATCGATAATTTGCAAGTGGAATCTTGTTCGACTGCAAACTGAATTATATTAATTTATATAGAAGTACATACATTGTTTGTGTGATCGGAATTGTTGGGAAGCAGTTTAGGTCATTAAAAAATTCCATATTATGGAATTATATTTTATAGAGCGATATTGACTCTAGAAGTTGCAATTTTGATGGGTTTATTGTTTGAATTGTTTAAATATTTTTTAAAAGATTCTAAAAATGAGATTTTATCTATTTTGGATACTTATTAGAATTTAGGTTATAGAATATAGTTAAATTATATCAAAATCTTAACTTGTTTCTTATCTAAAAAAATTCTATTCAAAGATTTTAAAAATGAGTAATATTTAATTATAATCTTTTTTTAAAATTTTCTATTTTAAGTATATAATTTTGGAAATATTTTAGAAGCAAAAGATAAAATATGATATTATTTTATAAAAGCTATTATGAAAGTAAAATTTTCCGTTTTAAGTGAGTTTAGTTATAAAAGAGGTTTAAATGATTTTGAAGGGTTCAACCTTTGTAAATAAACAACTCTTCTTTAAAATGAGTTTATGGATTTGAAAGTGATTTGGAAAATTATATCCATATATATATAAAATTAATTTAAAACTCTTTAATTTAACAGTTATGGATTTGAGATTTTATTGAGATTTTGTGCTTTTCTATGAAACAAAGAATTTAAATAAACGATTGGATTGCCGAATTGGTATGGAACATTTCATAAACTTATTTCACTTATTATTATAATTTGTTAGATAGAGTTTGAGAGAAAATTACTAGTTTTTAGTAAACATTTGAATTTGCTTTCTGATATGGGACAGTTAGTTAAATTCTAGTGACTATTAAAATGAATGTGGTCTACACTATAACATCCCAGATTTTTGGTAACATTATTTAGGATATTTTATTACCTAAATAAAATAAAATAATGTATTGATTAAGGGATTGAGATTTGATTTTAATTAAGGGTAGCCGTGCCATTTAAGCCAATGAATTAAGAAAGAGATGTAATGAAATATAAGAGGGGTAAAATAGGAAAGTCGCCATTCATATATCCTCCAAACCTTGGTCGTGTATTAGAATACACGTTCATTTCATTTTGAAAAATTTAAAACAAGATACGGGCCACCATTAACAAGGGAAAAAGGAAGAAGATTAAGAAAAGCTAAGGAAGAAGCTGATTCAAATCAATTCAATTCATTCAACCTCTATAATCTCTAAAGCTAAGATGAATAATGTTAACATCTCATTTTTGATTGTATTTTTGGTTTTTAGATAAATGCCGAATATTTTGCATTGATTTGCCATGATTTTGAATGATGGAATGGTTATATATACATATTGATGATTTATGTATATTCATATTCATTTTATGACATGTTTTAAGGTGGAAACCCTATAAAATGACATCCAAATGCCTTGAGCATTTTTATGAAGATCATAAATAATATTTTAGAGATGGGTTTCAATTTTTGAAATTTTCTGAAATTATGTGGAATTAATATGAATTTCCTAGTAAAGAAAATGATATTTTGGGTTATAAATTATTTACGGGTAAATAATTAATTGTTTGGGTTTGAAATTTTTATATGTTAGTAAACATATAGAATGTGATTTTCTGGAATTTTTCCAAATTTTTCCTATGTGTTTTATTGCTTATATAAATTATTTAAGGTATGAGACTTAAATGTTTTATATAATTAAAGGAGGAGAAGGGACTTTTTGAAAAATGTTTAAATTGTTAAATCTGGAAAGTCGGCAGCACTTTTGAGAAGAGAAACCTTGCAACCAATCAGATTTAGACAAATAAGGCAGGTTAGGCACAAAAGAATAGTTTAAACGTACAAATAAATAGGTTTTTCACTGTTTTGAAGCTTTCGGCACCAGGTTCCACCACCATTCCTTCGATTTCGACACAGTCGAAAGCAATGCACATGGTATCTGGCAACTTGTACGCAGTGAATTGGAAGACGGAGAAAGGTATAAGGTTGAACCAAGGGGTTTCAAAGGGGTTGAAGCATTGCTTTGGTTTTAAAGGAAAACGCGCCTGCTTTCTTTCGACTAAGATGCTTTCGACTTAGTTGGCTTTCGACTAGGTCAAATGGTTTAAAAGAATGGTTTCGATTGGGTTGCACCTTTATTTTTAAATGCTTGCTTTCGACTGAGTCGAAACCTTTAGCTGCCACTTCCTACCTTTCGATCCAGATGGATTCGAAGGGGTTCGTTTTGTTTTCTAAAATATGGCCACCCCTCCAATGTTTTCGATGGTATGGTTTCGACACCATCACTTCATTACTTAGGAAATGGTTTCGAAACAGATGCTTTCGACTTAAATGTTATCAAGACCTTTTTTCTATAACTGGAGTAAAACCCAAATGGTTTCGAAAGGGTTGTTTAAAGGTTTTAAACAAAGGTTTCGAATGTATTGGTTAGACAATATAGCCTAAGTATTTTCAAGTTAAAAAGGGTTTTAACTTGCTTTGGAAGGATAGTCAATCCTTATTAAATCTCATCAACATTATTTTTTAGTAAGGTATATATATCATGGAAAAATAG
Organism: Allium fistulosum; assembly: GCA_030737815.1. Taxonomy (NCBI): domain Eukaryota; kingdom Viridiplantae; phylum Streptophyta; class Magnoliopsida; order Asparagales; family Amaryllidaceae; genus Allium; species Allium fistulosum. The sequence continues at coordinate 409,973,602 of CM060907.1, read as the reverse complement.
CTTAGAGTAAAGCGAAGAAAATAATTTCCTTGTATATGTATGATTTGAAGGACTAAATCATTTTGAAAAGGTTTTCAAGGAAAATTTAAAAGACCTTAAGAAAATGATTCAGACAGTTAGTCCATTTTAATCCGGACAGTTAGTCTAGTTTGCGGGCAGTCTGCCTAGTTTTATGGACAGTTAGTCCATTTTGTTAGCATAACGATCCTTGCTATTGTTTTTCGGATTGATAGTCCTTTTGTTAGCATAACGGGCCTTGCTATTATGTTGTGGACAGATAGTCCACTTATTAAGTGTTTTATGGACGGATAGTTCATTTTTTAGCATAAAGGATATTGTTATTTAGATATGATCAGTTTGATTAACCAGTTTAGTTGCAAGAAAGGATTTGCAAAATATATATTTTAAAGAGGATATTAGTGAGAGGAAACCCGTTCCGCTAAGCGGCGTGGTCTCAATTAATATCAGTAAACCAAGATGTAACAGAATTATTTACACCAGGCTTTATGCCTGACTCGAAGTTTTTGTTTCCCCTTAAACTCTTTGGTACTCAAAATTGATTTGAGTAGGCTGAGGGTTAAGATTTTTAGGTTTTTGAAATTTTGGCGAATAAAGCTTCCGGAGACGAGCAGGTGGCTGATGGATGCTAATTAGGATTCATAGATTGTTTTGCTTTGATTCAGCTGTGTATATTAAGTCTGATATGATTATATTACCTCTGATCAACCAAGGGGGCATCGTCATATGTCACTTTTAGCGTATTTTTGTAATGATTTTAATTAATCTTTATCTGGGAAACGATATGGGATTTTGTAACATGGATATGAATTATTGTTTTGAAATGTAATTGGTAAAATGATGTTTTTGAAATCTGAGATTTTGTTCATATTATGCGCTTCGGATATATGCATACCATTAGCATTGCCGTATTTTGTCGCCAAAAGTTAATACTATAGACGACTGTAGCATCTGTAGCGCTTACCTTTTGGCCTCTAGATACGGTATATTACATACACTTTAGAGTCGTATTATCTTAGGGTGTTCGGATTTCAGGCCGATAGATCATTGAGAGATGATGACTCATTTTTCATCGATCTGAGAGTCAATATTTGAGTAGCGCTTGACGAAACTGCTTAAGGAGGTGTTAGCGACCTTGTCATTCGGAGCGAAACTACTTAGAGAGGTGTTATTGACCTTGTCATTTAGGGCAAAACTGCTTAGTGAAGTGTTAGCGACCTTGCCATGGCCGATGAAACTGCTTAGAGGTGTTAGCAATCTTGTCATTTAGGGCAAAACTGCTTGAGGAGGTGTTAGCGAACTTGTTAGGGCTGATATGAAACTACTTGAGGAGGTGTTAGCAATCTTGTTAGGGCTGATATGAAACTGGTTGAGGAGGTGTTAGCGACCTTGTTAAGGCTATCATAATCTTTTTCGGATTCGAGATTATGATTATTTATTAGTGATAATTATTTATTCAGAGATTTTTGAATGGATATTTAGTATCTTTTGGCTTTAGATAATTTTGAATTATTAACACCATATTTTGTATGATAGTCCATTGAAGACTTGATATGGATTTATGAAATGGTGATTTGGTTTGATATGCCTTATTATGGTTAATTGGGTTTTAGGCACAATTTGAGATGACTTATTTTATGGTTAAGTCATAAATGGATTTTTAATTGATATGCCTTATTATGATCAATTGTTCTAGCATATTTTTATTATGGCTTACTTATTATTAAGTCATATATTTATAATATCAGTATCATCTCGCCTTTCTATTAGATATAGTCTGACCTATTTATTATATAATACTCGGGTTAGGCCGAGACTCTACAGGTACTGGAACTAGCTGACTTTGGAATTGTGCTAGCACTAGAGTAGACTATTTTAACTATTTCAGTCTACTTCATTATTGTATATATATTGACATTTAGGAGAATACGTCATGTATATTATTTAGGGGTTGGCTTATATCTGATATTGTATTTTAGATGAGATATATATTTATGTTGGTCCAGTACTGATATTTTGTAAACTCACACTTCATTATGTATATGATGCATATTATTTTGCTGCGATCGGTGACTCTGTTTCTGAATTATATTATATATTGTTTTGAATATTTTTAAATCGGTATGTTTATTACTTGGTATTAATATTGTACATGTCAAATTTTAAGTTTAGATCCTCAAAAGGAAATAAAAAACATGCCAGTGTTAGTACGAAGATATATTCACATTTGATCGTTCATAACCAACCGTATTCTCTGTGTTATTAGACAACATTACTTATAATGTTCTTTAATAATATGGATACAATGGTGGGGTTGTTACAAAAATGGTAAAGTAATTTATTCACTCGTACATATGAAAATGTTGTCATATAACATAAATTATTTACATATATAGTATTAACAATTTTAGTTTATAATTTTTTTGAGTTGGGACATTAAATTTTATCGAGATATGTAGTTAGCGAGGATTGAATCCTCAACCTTATATCCAAGCATTGCATGCCATTTTAATTTATGATTAATATATCACAGTAAATTTATCATATATTCCATAATAAAATATATTTTTAGCAATAACTAAAATATAAATACTATTTTTTACATTACCATGTGCAATGTAACGACCCAGAATTTTGAACAAATTAAATTGAAAATATTTAATTAATTTTAAATATTTGAACGAGGATTTAATTTGAATCCCCGATATAACTCTGAATTTTCCGATTAAACTTTAAAATTTAATCTATTGAATTGAATAAAAATTTATATCTTCAATTTTAAGTTGAAGAAAAATATTTCGAAGGCTTTTAAAATTCATATTGATAACACTGAAGATAACAGCAGCTTCAGAATTGAAATTTAAACTGTTTTGCTCAGTTTTGAATTTAATTGTTTGAATCGATATTTAAAAATAGTCATTTTTCAAACAGTCTCGGAACTCGATGAAACCAGTTCCATTGGGTCCGTAACATTGAATTATTACCGGATTTCAAATTTCGTAATTTTCAGAGCTATTGTGTGATCGTACGAGATAAAACGTCTGCACAGTAATTAATCGATTTAATTTAAATATAACTTTATACACTCAAATCAACAGACCCCCTATTATCTGATTTGCGTCGACCTATTCCCTGAAACATCACGTACTCTTGTCTCCTTGTTTCTTTTTAAAATCCCACGCGACTTCATTCCAAAGCAAAGAAAAATTTAATGGCCGAACTATTTCTCGTCCCTTTTCTATTCAAAGCCGAGCCTTCTTCCTCAATCTAAAATCACGTATTCATCCACCCCTCTTTCAAAATTAAAACGTTAATAGTCGCTCTCTTTTTCATTTTCGAACTCAAGCAAATAATAGTGGCGCGAGGGCCAGGCATTCTCAAGCATTTGGAATCGCGATCTGGGCTAGGGCTTGGGGCCATTTTTGTGAACGAGGTCAGAAGGTTATTAAGGGAATCTCGAATCGCGTCGTTCGTGACAAGGAAGGTCGCGACTTGTTCACGCGCATTTTGGCTCGTTTGGGAGGATGTCGCGATGATGGCGGCAGGCGGCGAAGTTGGGGCTGGAAGCTCGCGTGAGCGTGGGGTACTCGTTCAGAGATTCGAGCTCGCGTGCTTGGGGAAACTCGATCGAGCCGTTGTGATGCTCGAGGCTGGAACGCGGCGGTGATGAGGCCAGTCGACGATTGGGGGGAGGGGCATTGTCGAGCAGTAGACTGGATGCGGAACGATCGTTCGATGGCAGACAGTGGAGACTATCAGTAGACCGAGGCAAGGGTTTCATTGGCATGACTGACTCAAATTTCATCGATTGAGGGACAGGCAAGATGGAGGGAGAGTTCAGCGAGGTTGGGTGAGTAATTGCAGTCGATTTGTATATGTATACATATGCATATTTTAGTTTGGTCCTCAATTCTTTTCTGATTAAACCTACCGATCTACTAGATAAAAGAGGAAAAATATTGTACAGTAAGGAAATTTATTTAAATTGATTTGTAGTTTGAATCAATAGAGAGAAAAATTATGAAATAAAATGTGAAACCAGTTTGATTTTTACAGTAAGTTAGATATTAAATTTTTAACATCTTGATTTGAAATTTAGAAATTGGTTTAAGGTTTAATTGTTTGAAATTAAAAATTTATTAGTCAAAATAAAATCACCGGTGAACTTATAAATTGAAAAAATAAAAATTTAATAGTTCGATTAATTCAAATATTAATGAATTGTATAAATTATTTATACAAGGTCGAACCGGGAAAACCAAATCAGGATTAAAGTGAAGGGCAAACGGAAATAAAAGCAAAAGGTGAGATTTTTCTCACTCGATTGAAAAGTAGAATTTTCAGTTATTGATTTGATTGCTATTGGATGTGATATTAGATATAGTAGGATATATATCTATATATAGCAATATATACATATTGGCATATGTATATATTGGATTGATTGATTTCCCGCCTCGTATAGCGGATGAGACCCTATTGCGCCGTTAGTAAGCGGATATTTTTATAAAACCCATATACCGCAATATTCCACCTCGAAGTGGAATTGGTATTGTGCTAACGTCTGTGGATGCAGGGAAACAGGTTGGAGGGATCCAACTGGATTCCTCACCAGTATTTATTTATTTATAGATATTGTGATGTATTCTGTTATCATATATTGATATATGATGTTTGTTGTTGTGATTGACTAATTGGTGCTGTTGCATCATCGGATTCAAGTTTTAAAAATAACGACTTTAAATTTAAAAGGATTTTTAAAGTGATCTTTGAAATTATACGTTTTATTAAATTTTTGAAGTGACTTATTTTAAATAAATAAACGTTCAAATTTTAAAGTTATAAAAGTTAAGATCTTTGTGAAATATAACCGAAAAGTGATTTTTGGAATAAATAGTTGATTGATTTATAAAATGGTTTAAATTGAGATTTTTAAAGTATTATAAACGGTTTACTTAAAAGGTTTATAAAGTTGACATTTTTTATAAATTAAGATATTGGAATTATAAAACGAGTTTTTATAAGTGTTAAAAATGAAGTGATAATAAAAATCATATGTGAACGAGATTTATAGATTTATAAATTGTGAAGTATAAATTGTATAGAAGTTGTAGAATAAAAGATTTATAAGTAATTTACTTATAAATTAGATTTTTGCACTTAGATGGGATATAAATAGAAATTGCTAAATGAAATGATTTTATAAGTTGAAATTGTTATGAAGTATAAATGTGATTTATAAACGTTGTTTATAAATCCGAAATCACTTATTTTGATAAGTGAATTATAGAAGTTAATAAAAAGAAATCTATAAATCAAAAGTTGTTATGAAATATAAAAAGGTGAATTTATAAACGTTGTTTTATAAATTCGAAATCAATCAAAATTGAGGAATTTAATATAGAAGGTTATTAAGGGAATTTTATGCACGATTTTGGATAGTGGATAATTATTGAAATAAAATGTGTAGAAAATATTGAAATGTGGTTAGTGAAGTATATTCACGATTTTGGACAGTGAATATATTATTAAGTAAAATGGATATGTTTTGGGAAAGTGACATTTAAGATGAAGTTAATTGTTTTAACGATGTTTTAAAATGATTAAATATCGAAATCATAGATTTCAACATTCATTGTTGAAATAGACGTTTTCGAGAAGTAGAAGGAAATGGTGGACTATAACACTGTTGTTATAGTAAATGATTTCTGTAAGGAAATGTTTTTATGTAGTATTGGGGTTTATATATCTATCTAAAATCCGAATCCCTATACTAGTGATTTTGAGTTGTCGTAACGATGTTTTACGTAACATTCATTTTGACTCAAATAGATGTTATAGTAAATGATTTCCTTAAAGAATGAAATATATATACTTAATTGGATTTAAGTATATTGAATATTTTCAAATGTTGAAAATAAATAGTTTTGTGAATTACTTATTTTAAATAAGTATGGAAATGCTTTTCCAATATGAAACGAAGGGTTTAAAATTTTATCTTTTGAAGATAAATTGAAAAGTGAATATTTGAAATTGTTTTCAAACGGTTAAGGGTGGAAATTATATATATCTTGTAAAGATATGTTTGGAAGATGAAATAATTTGGAAAATTATTTGGAATCTGATGATGTTGCGCATCTTTATTGATAGTTAAATAACCGACTATCAATAATTACCTTGAATGGTATTTGTTGTGAATTGGATGAAATTGAATGCCACACTTATTTTTGAATAAGCGCTCACTATTCGGGTTAGCCGGGAAAGGACCATGGGGTCGTATAACCCATTCCGAATATGTGATACGTCGTTATGAATTGCATTCGAAGACCGGTGTTGAAGACCGGATATTTTTGAAAACGGAAGGATTACCGTCGAGTTACTCTACATCGGCTAATTTCCGATTTAGAGGTTTTATCACCCTTAGTGACGGGAAGTCCGGACGTGATTAGAAATTTATCCGGATGTGCAAGGGCTTCGTGAGAAGTGCCTTCGGTTCTGTTCGATCCCGGAACAGACTTGTATGGATTGTATGTCTGACGTTACAATTTGAGATATAAAGCTGATTTCTTTCAAATACATTTCTGTTGGTGGCGGAGAATTTATTCTCTTAGCTTAACACCCTTCTCTGAGACGTACGAGCTCAGAGGTTATGTAGTTGAAATTTATCAGCGATATACTCCCAATTTGGTAATGTGGCATACTGAGTGTTGCTGTGAAATGATCAGTGTTTGATCATTTGCGATATGATCATTTGTTTGATCTTATATCTTTGTGATCATAGGTTGATCATTTGTTGACCCGAAGCATGGCTTTGTAGAAAGCGTAGCTTTGTGGACGAGACTTCGTCGAGCCTCACACCCCGGAAATGGTCAAAACAGGAAGGATGCAGCAAGGTTCTAGGGAGTAGCGCCCCTTAGTGTATGTCATTCCTTCTGGATAGAGGTGGTATCATGGTATGGAGCCCAGATACTTAACCTATGTGGTTGCTGCATTATTATTATTATGTGGTTTGTTGCGAATCGGGGATCCTCGGGAAGATCGGTTACGATCGGGGGATGGCATACGCGTGTCAGTAGTTACCTATTTTTGCAGAGGTAACCCGGCCTTGTGTTGGCAGAGATCTAACCGTAATGTTAGGTTATTTCTCGGGACGTCATTCTAGAGGCGTTCTATTTGTGGAATAGGAAGTTCCTTAGCCTGACCATTTGTTGGAAATCCAAAGAAACAATACGAGCCTTGTATGGTTTTAGTTATAGAACCTGCCATTCACTTATGGTGGTCACCACTGTTTGGATGGTAGCTATAGTAGGCATAAGTGCGGAATGCCTATGCTGGCTAAGATTAATATTATACTTTCGAAATATTTTCTACACTATGCACTAATAATAATATCAAAATGATTTGATTTTGCGTATCAAGCATCTTTGACTATCATAAGAAGAAATCTCCTCCAATTCTGCGTTTGCATTGTGTGTGTGGTGGGAGGTCTTATGGTAGTTTCATTTTCCAAAAGCATTGCGAATTTGTTTTATTTTCTTTGTGAAAAATAACTGTTTTACGATCTCACACCAGTCACCATGACTGACTCGGAGTTTATTGTTCCCTTCTAAACTCTGGGTGCCCACTAATTTCCACACGGGCAGCCTAGAGTTATGTTATCAGGATATTCTGGATATTCTGGAGCTTTGGAAGAAAGCTGGATGGCGAGACATAGTATTTGTATCTGATAGTATTTATTCCGCTGTGTATTCTGTATGAGGACAAGTTTATATAACTGTCCATTGTTGTATTGAGTTGTATATTGACTCTGATTGATGTATGTATAAACTGATATAGTTCTTTGTTTTAAAAGACTAGTGTTTATCTATTATATATTGTTCCGCTGCGATGTGTAAGATTCTGATATTGTTTTCTGTTCTGATGTTGTTCTGTTGTTCTTCTTTTTTCTTCTTCTATCTTCTTCTTCTACCTCTTCTTTCTAAAACCATCACTATTGGAGTTTCCGGCACTCGATTGCTCGGCAGTCGATAAAGTGAGTATCAATGTCGAATTTTCGAAAGTCGAAAATTTCGGTATGTGACATGCAACGCACGGTTACACAGTAGTTTAAATAATGGCATGATGTGGAAGAGAGAGAGAAAGTACTATTATTTAAATCAGATTGTACGGTGAAAATCAGGGGGCTACAGAGCTGTTGCAAAATAGAGGTGTCATTGAACGCTCCTCTTATATAATACACCACATACATTATCCTAGTGTATATGTAGCAAGAAATATTATATGTGTATATTTATTATTTTGCGCCTTCAAAAATATCTTAACACATTTAGATTTAACAATAAGTATATACAAGTATAAACACATAAATTGAAATATGTGTGTGTGTGTGTGTATGTATATGTATGTGTATGCATAATACGTATGTAAATGTATATGTTGATGTACACAATAATCAAAAAAAAATTATTTATTGTAAGAAAATCATGAAATAAATTTGTGTGAATGTAATCATTTTTATTTTTGGTTATTATAATATACATATTAGTTTTGAAATTCAAATTTAAATAAACCAACATATTCGAAATATTAACCTCAGCCGCAAGCATTACAAAAATTTTAATTAATTTTTGGACGAAATGAAAAAGCTTTAAATAATTCAAAATTTTGAATTTAAACATTTTTTATTTAGTAAAACTATATATATATATATATATATATATATATCAGACACTCTTAGGTTTATCTACATCTAGGACGCATATCTTTCAGATCCTCTCATTTGAATTAGCCGCTAAGTCTTTCAAGTCTTCAACTTCAGTTCCTATCTCTAGACTCTTAACACTCTCGACTATTATCGTGCCTTTCCATTCACTTTCGGAAATTCTATCAACCAATCCAAATAGTCTTACAAACAAGAGAACTTCGCGGTACTCTGCCTATCACTAGTACTTGGACTCAAGCCCGCGTCATAAGAAGCCAATGCCTCTAAGTCATCACTTCTACTCAAGTTCAAACTCTTTACGAGAGAACTTACTCTGAAGGACATACCGTCGCTAATTAAATAGCATAAACAGGTCTCCTGAGGGGTAATTTTACAAACTCCAAGTGCACAAGTTCTCTCCCGAATCCAACATGTGAATAGAGTACAAGTCCTAATGCAATATATGCAACAGAGAATCAAAGACTTTGCCTCGACCACTATACCTTAATGCAGTTCTCAATCCAATACAGTGGAATCAGTAGACAAAATAAGATTCTGGCTCCCTCTGGTCTCGTCTGAAATAGGTATTTCAAACAACAAATGTTCTAGCATAAAAAACATGCTTTTCATTTGTTGTTTTATACATATCTTGCACCCTTCTTCATTAACTTACCCTTGGTAGATAGCTAACTAAGTTCAGGAAGTCTTCATCTTACGTAGTGAACTCATAGTCTTCGCTTTCTTCCAGTTATTAATAGTTTCGGTCTTCCATGAATCAGTCAAAAACCTGTTCATGGAACCATATGATCTAGAACTTTACTTCACTAAAAATGAAGATGTGTAAACTTCACTTCTGCCACTACTTTGAAATGAACTTCATGGTTGCCTTGATACTTAGAAGTTATTAAGATATCGTGATCTTTAACCATAGTTTTTATAACCGAATCTTGAGTCGAACAGTGATGACTAAATATTTAAGGTTTTGATGGTTCAACCGGTCAAACCGTCGGAACCGTAATTTTTTTTTTGAAAAATTTGCGCATTTAACTACAAGCTATATGTAAGAATATTGAAATAATAATGCTATGTACGCGGAATGTAAATGGCCTTCAAGGTTTGCAACCAAAGTGTGTTGTTGCAGTGCACATCTGCACCAACACAGCTACAACTGTATATATAGTAGAGGAATGCACAACGATAAATTTTAATGACGACAAACTTGACGAATCTTACAGTGGTATTAGATGTTTCCAATGCTTCAGATGTTTGCACTTACTACACGGACAACGAATGTCTACGTTATTTTGATTATTAGATTGAGCAAATCTAATAAATACGTGTACACTGTTATAGAAACGTTCTTTTATTGATTCTTTCATAACTTTTCAAGGTTCATACATCCAACTACGATCGAGAAATAATCGAACATATTTCTTGATTTGTAAAATGTAGGTTAGAAGATTGAATAACACACTTCATATTAAAGTCTTGTAAAAATTCATATATAACCCTTTACTATTTTAACAAATTCAAATGAATACTGCATTCAAAATTTCAATTCTTAAGTTTATTGTTTTTTTACTTTGACGGCCGGTTATCCTACTTCCCATTACAAACAAAATAACGTAATCATATTTTATAAATCATTTCAGGTTAAACGATTCTAAAAATTTTCGGCAGCACTTCCCTTTATTCCATGTATCGTACACAAATGCGTGTACACAGGGAAAAAAGAAAGTGCCATCGAAATTTTCTAAACCGTTTAAACTGAAATGATTTATAAAATATGATTACTTTATTGTGTTTGTAACTTGTCCAAATACTAGGACAAATCCAACAAATGTTGTATCAGATGAATATCGATGTCCGTTCTGTGGAAAAACGAATATCCATATAAGATCATATACAACACTTGTCAGACGAGGCCAAAAATTCTCTAAGGGGTTCACATAAATAAAGCACAAATTAAAAAATATTAATATTGAAGTATTAGTGGTCTGTAGTGAAATAATGATCTTAAATTTTTATAGTAATGTAGCCAAATAAAATTCGTTTAATTATGAATCAAAATCCATGGGAACTATCAGTAACTCGAAAAATATGCCTTATCTCACAAATGGGAACTATGAGTTACTATTTTAACAACTACAAATTAACTATTTTATAATTCATTTAACTATTTAAATATTTATTAATAAAATCTAAAATTTTAAAACGTATTTTAACTTTTGTTTAACTACATAAATTTTAATTAACGATTTTGTGAACTAAATAAGTAGTTAGCACTTACAACAGTATAACAAACATTCTCGTAAACTTATCAATAAACATATTATTCAATAACCATGGACTATTTTTTGGATTTTAAATTAGCCATAATTTTTAACAACATAGTAAACAATAAATTCACTAATTAATACCACCAAATCAACACTAATTATCATCACCTAATACGCAATAATCATCATTTTCAAACACATAATCAACTAATTTTCTAAATTAGGTTTACCATTATATACCCAATTCAAATAATAAACTATATATCATAAACTAATAACATATATTTGTAACGACCCGTAAATTTTAACCGTTTTAATAACGCAATTAGTTAAAATTTTGTGAAATTTTAAACGATAAAATTGTGAAATAAAAATTTTATATTTGGAATACGTCTAGTTAAACATAGCAACTGGTAAATTTTCGTCCGAAAATACGGAAGTTTATTTCGCGCGTAAATTCACTTCAATTTAATCAGTTAAAAAGCGTTGAAAATAAAACATTTTCAAAACCAAAATATTTTTACATAGAAAAATTCTAAACCATCTTCTGAGCAAGATACCAGTTTGTCGTTTTTCCAAATTTGGTCATATATTGCTCCGTCGTTCTTATTTTCTGCAAAATAGCAGCATTCTGGTACCGATATCGACTTTTATCGGATGATCGTACCATTGATATCTGTATACCGTTTTGATCGTCTCGTCGTGCTGATCTCTACGATATATTCGTATGGGTGTTTCGACGTCCGGTGAACGACAAAAGTCTGTAAACGTTGAACCGTATCGGTACCGGTTTCGTGCCTTTTGGTTTCTGATGACTATTCAAATTTCCACCGTTGAAAATTCCAATAGTCTTTAGCATTTATTTTTTTCTTGAATTCAGGTACTTCGCTGTTAATATTCCACCGTTCAAAATGCACGCTGCAAAGAAAGTAAATACAGCTTTGCACGTTTCTTCATTTGCCTGAGCAAGTATATTTCTTCATCCCTAAACATTTGTTCTTCATTCGTTAGCTGTATGCCGTTCCCAAACCCAGTCTTCCACTCTCTTGCGTGAAGCCAACCAGCAACCCCGCCTTCCTCCCCTTTCAACGTCGGCATCCCCTCACCTCACTTCCCTCAACGCCATCATGTCCTTCCGCCACCTCACCCATCAACCCACTCGAATTCCCACGCCTATGCAATCCCCTCTTTCTTCTTCCTCTGGCCGTCCATCCCGCCCACTGCCCCATGCAATTCCACCACCGAAGACATCGCACCCACCGCCATCCATATCCGCCTCAACTCCCTCCGCCTTCAGCCTCCACCACAACCCGGCACTACCGCTTTGAAACCCGAGCCACCTTGATGTGTTACCAGAACACGCTCGTGCAGCCAAGCAGCATAGCCGAGCCGCCGAGATCCCTAGCCTCCATCGAGTTGTTCATTTCTTTTTTAATTTCCTGTTGGCTCGGCTTCTCTTCATGCCGAGTACTCCCTCTCTCGATCTTGCTTCTCCATGTTGTTCGAGCTCATAAAGCAGGAATCATGTAGGTAAATTCCTTAGCCGCATAATAGTTATATATTTATGTATTTATTTTTGCATAGGTTATATATATATATATATATAACTTACCTGAAGTTCATATACATTGCATATATATACGAAAGCTTAGATAGGTTAGTGTTCAAAGCTCATATAGGTTGCTATTGCATATACATTTGTCGGTAGAAGAATTTATTTTTATATATAAAATTTTTGCCTAAAGCTTATATAGGTTATATTGATTTTGATATGAACATTGATCTTAAGATATAAAAAGGTATGAGTTTATACATCTAGTTTTCTTTTTCAATTGTCTGCTGTTAGGTAAATATTAGTATGTATGTTATCTTTAATAGGAGATATGTTATTATATAATTTTCAAATGAGTTTTAGCATATATATATTTATCAGTTTAGTATATACAGATGTTATGCATATATTTCACATTGTATACTTACAAGAATATTGTAATTTATATAATAGCCGTGAGCTACTGAAATCGTGACTAGTTGTTATATATACATTTTGTCTTAAAACTTTGTGTCATAGGATAGTATGCCAAGTTGTTTTAAATATATGTTTTCGTATATGATGTCAGTTACATATTTTAGTATAGCTTGTTCTCGTTTAAAAAAAAATTGTTAACATATATGTATATTTAAGCTATATAAGTTTACAGATGTTGAAACTTAGTTGCTGTGTGTAGGTATATTATCTTCAAAAGTTGGATTTCTGGTTATTTACTTATATAATAACAGTCATATGTATTCGTAAGTTACTATACATAGATTTTTATATTAGCGTATATAACATTGGTTTTTCAGTATTATATATATAGGTAGTTTTGTTTTACAAAGTATCGGCTTATGTATAAAATGTTTGTTACCTGTTATTATCTGTTACTTATAATGCATACTTATTACATGGTTTTAAGTTATCTGATAATGTAATTATATTTAAGTTATTAAACTATGGGTTGTAAGTAATATATATGTTTTAATACAAAACTATGATTTTGAAACCCATATTTATATTTAATTTAAAATATGGTTGAATTTAAAATATGATTATATATAGTTACCTTTGAGTTCACTTATACTAATTATATCCAATGATCCAATTCTAATTTATCAGCTTTGTCCATCGTCGTGTCTGTTTTCTTCATCGATTCGTGCCAATCTGGCTTTGTTTTGGAATTCGTACCTGGATTCGTAACTCATCTCTTTCTCATTCAGCACTAGCCTCGAAAGGTGAGCACTCACTCACGATTAACGTTCTTTTATTTATTAAATTTGATTTCAATTGAAATGACAATTGAAATATGCTGCTGTTAGATATTTACACTGCTATTACCTGTATCAGTTCACCTGTGACATCTGACACCATTATCTGTTATATATATGAAATGATAATCTAGTTTGGTTGTTAATTGATTGATTGTTGATGTTTATATTGGATGTTAAACTGTTAATGTAAATTGATAAATAGTATGCAATTGAACTCGATATAGAATAGTTAAATGTTTAAAATTGATTAGTTAAATTTGTATAATATGACCCCTTTAAACTGTTAAATTTATTGACACGTAGGATTGTTTAACTACACCTTGAGCCATCAAATGTATGTTGTTAAATTGATGATGTATGAAATTGTAAATTGAATGACAAGTGAAAACCGTAATGTAATAATCTTTAATCTACATGAAATGATAGTGTAGATTCTAGAAATAATTATATTAATTCGTACAAATAACAATGCGAATTAATACGGTTATTTCGGGATTATTTGAATTGATTATTGGATTGTTATTGTTGTTGTTATTGCTTGTTTATTTGCTTTGACATCATCCCAGCTATCACACTGCAAGTTCCCTTTGTTATGCTTTGATTTTGAATTGAATTGGAATCGGGTTGAAATGATAAATACCCAAATTAAACTTTGACCTTAGATATAGAGAATTAAATAAAAACCCGATTGGTCAATAATTTGATTTAAAAATAAAACGAAGATTTTGTTTGAATAAATAATAAGTTTTGAAATTATAATTAAGTTTGAAATTATTAAACTTTGAAATGATTTAATAATTAAGTTTTGAAATTATAATTAAGTTTGAAATTATTAAACTTTGAGAAATGATTTAATAATTAAGTTTTGAAATTATAATTAAGTTTGAAATTATTAAACTTTGAAATGATTTAATAATTAAGTTTTGAAATTATAATTAAGTTTGAAATTATTAAACTTTGAAATGATTTAATAATTAAGTTGGAAATTATAATTAAGTTTTGAAATTATTAAACTTTGAAATTATTTAATAATTAAGTTTTGAATTATTTAATAATTAAATAAGATTGAATTATTTAATGATTAAATTAAATTGAATTTGTGAATAAGTGAATTTTCTTCGTAAATAATTGAAGTTGAGTTTCTTTATTAAATTAGTTTTGGAAAATTATTTAAGTAAGTAAATAAGTGAATTTGAATTTCTTTAACAAGAAATAAATGTAATATTTTTGGAATTAATGTAAGACTTGTAATGTAAAGAATTTGATTTGATGAATTTAATTTAATTAAATTTGTAAGTTTTGATGTAATTAAGTTGATTTCAAATAATGGATTTAATGAATTGGAATTAAATAGAAATTGATTTGAATGATAAATTAACTTAACGAATATTGAATGAAATCGATAAATGAATTTAAATTGATTTGAATGTTAAATTAAGTTAATTCAAATGATTTCGGAATGAAACTGATATTCGAACTTAAATCAATATTTGAATTGTGTTAAATAAAATTGAATTTGAATTATAAGATTTTGAAATGGTAATTTGGAAGTTTTGAAACGTAAATTATTGGAAATTGATTTGGTTTTGAAATAAATAAACGACCAATCGGTGAAATAATTACGGAAGTTATTAAAGAGACCGGAATTAGGTTATGGATATACTCTCTATCTAAACCGAAAACCACTTTAATAACTATACGCGGAGTGATGATCCAGAATGAAGTGGTTGGAATGATGTACGTGATGACTGAAGAAAGAGAACGATAATGGATAGCCTTGACACTTGTGTCAAATTGGAAATGACTAAAACAGGAGCTGTGCCGGGCCAATGGAGGATTGATACCTCAAGTGGACACACTTCTTCGAACTACTTATACTTATTGTCGATTGGTGCACCCTTGATTTTGGGAGTGTTGTTTCACGGTGTTGCGGGCGCTGCGGCGTTGCGTTCTCACCAGCCCGGATCAGGCGAACGGTAGTATCACTACCTTGGGTATAGCCTCATGTGCCTTGTCATACTTGTATTCCATTTATGCGCGACCACTACGACTTTGATTTGTACCTTGAGTATATGGATTGCCCTCTGGTGACTTCCGGTTTTGGGGAAACTACGGTCTTGTATATGCTTGTGGGAATAAAAATGTGTTAAGGGTGGAATGGGCCATGACTTAACGCTATTTTGATATCTTTATATTACTGATAGACATTATCTACTTATCGTACACTACTACATAGTAGATAGTTTAACGGATCCTTAAAGGATGGTTATTCCAAACATCCTTTGAGTTACTTGTATTTCAATTGCTATTTCTCTTGAGTTGGATTTATTAATATAAGAATGTAAATCCTGACTCGAGTGTCTTGTGTTTTTGCTTTACGCTCGGGTCAGACTGAGTGTACCAGTTTTCAAGACTCACCTTTGGAGTTGGAGCTTCGCTTGGAGATCCAGCTATCTATCCAGCTTTCAGATATTCGATGATTCCAGTGATGTATTCTGATTTGTTTCTGGTCTAACTCTGATGTATCGTATTTCTCTTCTGTTGTAAACTCTGATGTATTTTATATATTCATATAGTAGCTTCATGAACTACTATCTCTTTTATTTCCGCTGCATTTATTACTCTGTGTCTGTGATCTGTGATTATATCTATTTACTGTATATGTTCAGTTTTGCCAATTTTAAATTAACAACGCGGTATTTTGAGCAATTCAACTCCGGCATGAGTGTCTACCTATACACTTATAATGGACGCGAATGGTCCAAAATGGCGGGTCGTTACAGTTGGTATCAGAGCCAGGTTAGCTCTAGGCAAAACTTAACATATAGGGTAAATGTATTTACAGAATCACTCTCATTCGAGTTTCAATCTCTTCCTTTGACTCAATTCCTTTGAATTTTGGAACGTTCCCTCGGTTCCGAAATTCATTCGTGTCCTTCACTATTCGTCTTCTTTCAATCATGGAGCACCCCATAACTCCATTTTTAATGATATCTATAATAGATCGGCGGTCTCGCCAATCTTCGAATAATTCGTAAAGGAGTAAACTCCTTTATAATAGGCATCGATTTACCGGAGATTTCTGTATCCTCGGTTTACGATGCTATCTATCTCCTGCTATACCTGAATTCCATCTCTTGAGATCGAATGTTGATTTACCTCGGAATTCAGCATCAATCTTATTCTTGAAGTTACGGACGACCCGGTTAAGGTTGCCCGTGAATTAAATAAACTTACCATCTCCCGATTCTGTTATTAAATCATCGTATCTTTGTTTCGAACTTATCTTCGAATCAAAATTCTCTTTGGTTTGAGTCCATCAAATTTGAATCCCCATCATGTTTTGAAATCTATTCTTGTATAGTCGAGCGAGGAAGTGTTTTTGTAAATAAAATTTTAAAATATAAATATATTGTGTTGTTTGAGTTGTTGATGTTGATTTGGGTTTCCGATCGATACGTCTGATCAACGCAATCGATAGGAGTTCCAAAACACTTGAACAGAGCAAACTGACACAATATTATTTTCAATTTTGGAAAATGAAATAAATTGTTTGATTATCTTGTGAAATAATAAGTAAAATTTTCTGGAATTTAATAAGTTATTTAAATTGGTTGTTTGAAATGATAATATTTGATTATCATTTATTGTTCTAAATAAATTTATAAATACGGTTTATAAATTGATTTGGAATTTGAAATAAATTTAATTCAGAAATTTGAGAATTTAGTTTCCGGTGATTTCGAACTTTGGTTTTAAATCTTAATGTATATTATTTAAAGTATTTTCAAATAGGAATCGTTTTCAAAGAATTTTAAATGTTGAAATCAGTGCTCTTCCCTTTGTCGCTGGGAAATAATTTCGGTGATGGCGGCCGCATCATCGACATTCATTTTCGAGTTTCGAAGTGGAGATACCATTCTGTAGCCTTGCTACGGTTTTGTTTTGAAAAAAATATTTTGATTTGAATTTCTTCATTATATTTTGATTTACATATATATATATATAGGTATCTTATTTTAAAATTTAATTTGATTTGATATAAATATATTATATATATCCCTAAATTGTTTAAAGTTAATCGGAAATCTAATTCTTAAATTTTAAAAAAAAAAGGGATGATTTTAATTATAAATAAAACCAAAATTTGAAATAAATATTTAAACTTGAATAATTGAGTTTGGAAAATTTTATTTGTATATTGTTCAACTGCATTCTAATACAACTTACCTAAATCATTCAGAAGTTGAATATGTAATTGGATAATATATATAATAAATTGAATTTATAAATAAAATTGAGTGTTTATATTAAATGTTATACACTAAATTTGGATTATAAAGATGTTAATAGAGTTAGATAGGATAGTAAGTAAACTCAGTTAATAATGAAATAAATTTGTTTGAATAATTGATAAATTTGTTTGGAAGAATTAATAAATTGAAATTTGATCAACATATGAAAATACCTTCAATTTAAAAGAAATTAATAGATGTAAATTAATTTAAATCGAAACTTTTATGTTTTAAATTAATTTATATGGGTTAAATATATGTGAGTAGATATATTAAGTAGGATAAATTTAACAGTAATTTGGAATAAGAAGAAGTTAAAATTGTTGAAGAACATATGATTATAATAAAAGACTATTTAAATTTATGGTTTTAGAAATTGTAAATTGAAGATAATTGGATAATAAGATAATGAATTTAGAAATAGTTGAGATTGATTTTAGTGAAATTAAATGGATTAAATCAATTATTGAATATCAATTAATTTAAATTTGAATTTATATGGTTTGAATTGATTGTTATTTTGTATTTCAAATCTGTTTTTCTTTCTGGTTGTTTCTATTCTCCTGCCTCGTTCCTTTTCGGGGACGAAAA
Source organism: Allium fistulosum (assembly GCA_030737815.1). Classification (NCBI taxonomy): domain Eukaryota; kingdom Viridiplantae; phylum Streptophyta; class Magnoliopsida; order Asparagales; family Amaryllidaceae; genus Allium; species Allium fistulosum. The sequence goes on along the minus strand of CM060907.1, from coordinate 409,954,910 downwards.
GTTTTGAGTGGGGGAGAGTGTAACGACCCGTAAATTTTAACCGTTTTAATAACGCAATTAGTTAAAATTTTGTGAAATTTTAAACGATAAAATTGTGAAATAAAAATTTTATATTTGGAATACGTCTAGTTAAACATAGCAACTGGTAAATTTTCGTCCGAAAATACGGAAGTTTATTTCGCGCGTAAATTCACTTCAATTTAATCAGTTAAAAAGCGTTGAAAATAAAACATTTTCAAAACCAAAATATTTTTACATAGAAAAATTCTAAACCATCTTCTGAGCAAGATACCAGTTTGTCGTTTTTCCAAATTTGGTCATATATTGCTCCGTCGTTCTTATTTTCTGCAAAATAGCAGCATTCTGGTACCGATATCGACTTTTATCGGATGATCGTACCATTGATATCTATATACCGTTTTGATCGTCTCATCGTGCTGATCTCTACGATATATTCGTATGGGTGTTTCGACGTCCGGTGAACGACAAAAGTCTGTAAACGTTGAACCGTATCGGTACCGGTTTCGTGCCTTTTGGTTTCTGATGACTATTCAAATTTCCACCGTTGAAAATTCCAATAGTCTTTAGCATTTATTTTTTTCTTGAATTCAGGTACTTCGCTGTTAATATTCCACCGTTCAAAATGCACGCTGCAAAGAAAGTAAATACAGCTTTGCACGTTTCTTCATTTGCCTGAGCAAGTATATTTCTTCATCCCTAAACATTTGTTCTTCATTCGTTAGCTGTATGCCGTTCCCAAACCCAGTCTTCCACTCTCTTGCGTGAAGCCAACCAGCAACCCCGCCTTCCTCCCCTTTCAACGTCGGCATCCCCTCACCTCACTTCCCTCAACGCCATCATGTCCTTCCGCCACCTCACCCATCAACCCACTCGAATTCCCACGCCTATGCAATCCCCTCTTTCTTCTTCCTCTGGCCGTCCATCCCGCCCACTGCCCCACGCAATTCCACCACCGAAGACATCGCACCCACCGCCATCCATATCCGCCTCAACTCCCTCCGCCTTCAGCCTCCACCACAACCCGGCACCACCGCTTTGAAACCCGAGCCACCTTGATGTGTTACCAGAACACGCTCGTGCAGCCAAGCAGCATAGCCGAGCCGCCGAGATCCCTAGCCTCCATCGAGTTGTTCATTTCTTTTTTAATTTCCTGTTGGCTCGGCTTCTCTTCATGCCGAGTACTCCCTCTCTCGATCTTGCTTCTCCATGTTGTTCGAGCTCATAAAGCAGGAATCATGTAGGTAAATTCCTTAGCCGCATAATAGTTATATATTTATGTATTTATTTTTGCATAGGTTATATATATATATATAACTTACCTGAAGTTCATATACATTGCATATATATACGAAAGCTTAGATAGGTTAGTGTTCAAAGCTCATATAGGTTGCTATTGCATATACATTTGTCGGTAGAAGAATTTATTTTTATATATAAAATTTTTGCCTAAAGCTTATATAGGTTATATTGATTTTGATATGAACATTGATCTTAAGATATAAAAAGGTATGAGTTTATACATCTAGTTTTCTTTTTCAATTGTCTGCTGTTAGGTAAATATTAGTATGTATGTTATCTTTAATAGGAGATATGTTATTATATAATTTTCAAATGAGTTTTAGCATATATATTTATCAGTTTAGTATATACAGATGTTATGCATATATTTCACATTGTATACTTACAAGAATATTGTAATTTATATAATAGCCGTGAGCTACTGAAATCGTGACTAGTTGTTATATATACATTTTGTCTTAAAACTTTGTGTCATAGGATAGTATGCCAAGTTGTTTTAAATATATGTTTTCGTATATGATGTCAGTTACATATTTTAGTATAGCTTGTTCTCGTTTAAAAAAAAATTGTTAACATATATGTATATTTAAGCTATATAAGTTTACAGATGTTGAAACTTAGTTGCTGTGTGTAGGTATATTATCTTCAAAAGTTGGACTTCTGGTTATTTACTTATATAATAACAGTCATATGTATTCGTAAGTTACTATACATAGATTTTTATATTAGCGTATATAACATTGGTTTTTCAGTATTATATATATAGGTAGTTTTGTTTTACAAAGTATCGGCTTATGTATAAAATGTTTGTTACCTGTTATTATCTGTTACTTATAATGCATACTTATTACATGGTTTTAAGTTATCTGATAATGTAATTATATTTAAGTTATTAAACTATGGGTTGTAAGTAATATATATGTTTTAATACAAAACTATGATTTTGAAACCCATATTTATATTTAATTTAAAATATGGTTGAATTTAAAATATGATTATATATAGTTACCTTTGAGTTCACTTATACTAATTATATCCAATGATCCAATTCTAATTTATCAGCTTTGTCCATCGTCGTGTCTGTTTTCTTCATCGATTCGTGCCAATCTGGCTTTGTTTTGGAATTCGTACCTGGATTCGTAACTCATCTCTTTCTCATTCAGCACTAGCCTCGAAAGGTGAGCACTCACTCACGATTAACGTTCTTTTATTTATTAAATTTGATTTCAATTGAAATGACAATTGAAATATGCTGCTGTTAGATATTTACACTGCTATTACCTGTATCAGTTCACCTGTGACATCTGACACCATTATCTGTTATATATATGAAATGATAATCTAGTTTGGTTGTTAATTGATTGATTGTTGATGTTTATATTGGATGTTAAACTGTTAATGTAAATTGATAAATAGTATGCAATTGAACTCGATATAGAATAGTTAAATGTTTAAAATTGATTAGTTAAATTTGTATAATATGACCCCTTTAAACTGTTAAATTTATTGACACGTAGGATTGTTTAACTACACCTTGAGCCATCAAATGTATGTTGTTAAATTGATGATGTATGAAATTGTAAATTGAATGACAAGTGAAAACCGTAATGTAATAATCTTTAATCTACATGAAATGATAGTGTAGATTCTAGAAATAATTATATTAATTCGTACAAATAACAATGCGAATTAATACGGTTATTTCGGGATTATTTGAATTGATTATTGGATTGTTATTGTTGTTGTTATTGCTTGTTTATTTGCTTTGACATCATCCCAGCTATCACACTGCAAGTTCCCTTTGTTATGCTTTGATTTTGAATTGAATTGGAATCGGGTTGAAATGATAAATACCCAAATTAAACTTTGACCTTAGATATAGAGAATTAAATAAAAACCCGATTGGTCAATAATTTGATTTAAAAATAAAACGAAGATTTTGTTTGAATAAATAATAAGTTTTGAAATTATAATTAAGTTTGAAATTATTAAACTTTGAAATGATTTAATAATTAAGTTTTGAAATTATAATTAAGTTTGAAATTATTAAACTTTGAGAAATGATTTAATAATTAAGTTTTGAAATTATAATTAAGTTTGAAATTATTAAACTTTGAAATGATTTAATAATTAAGTTTTGAAATTATAATTAAGTTTGAAATTATTAAACTTTGAAATGATTTAATAATTAAGTTGGAAATTATAATTAAGTTTTGAAATTATTAAACTTTGAAATTATTTAATAATTAAGTTTTGAATTATTTAATAATTAAATAAGATTGAATTATTTAATGATTAAATTAAATTGAATTTGTGAATAAGTGAATTTTCTTCGTAAATAATTGAAGTTGAGTTTCTTTATTAAATTAGTTTTGGAAAATTATTTAAGTAAGTAAATAAGTGAATTTGAATTTCTTTAACAAGAAATAAATGTAATATTTTTGGAATTAATGTAAGACTTGTAATGTAAAGAATTTGATTTGATGAATTTAATTTAATTAAATTTGTAAGTTTTGATGTAATTAAGTTGATTTCAAATAATGGATTTAATGAATTGGAATTAAATAGAAATTGATTTGAATGATAAATTAACTTAACGAATATTGAATGAAATCGATAAATGAATTTAAATTGATTTGAATGTTAAATTAAGTTAATTCAAATGATTTCGGAATGAAACTGATATTCGAACTTAAATCAATATTTGAATTGTGTTAAATAAAATTGAATTTGAATTATAAGATTTTGAAATGGTAATTTGGAAGTTTTGAAACGTAAATTATTGGAAATTGATTTGGTTTTGAAATAAATAAACGACCAATCGGTGAAATAATTACGGAAGTTATTAAAGAGACCGGAATTAGGTTATGGATATACTCTCTATCTAAACCGAAAACCACTTTAATAACTATACGCGGAGTGATGATCCAGAATGAAGTGGTTGGAATGATGTACGTGATGACTGAAGAAAGAGAACGATAATGGATAGCCTTGACACTTGTGTCAAATTGGAAATGACTAAAACAGGAGCTGTGCCGGGCCAATGGAGGATTGATACCTCAAGTGGACACACTTCTTCGAACTACTTATACTTATTGTCGATTGGTGCACCCTTGATTTTGGGAGTGTTGTTTCACGGTGTTGCGGGCGCTGCGGCGTTGCGTTCTCACCAGCCCGGATCAGGCGAACGGTAGTATCACTACCTTGGGTATAGCCTCATGTGCCTTGTCATACTTGTATTCCATTTATGCGCGACCACTACGACTTTGATTTGTACCTTGAGTATATGGATTGCCCTCTGGTGACTTCCGGTTTTGGGGAAACTACGGTCTTGTATATGCTTGTGGGAATAAAAATGTGTTAAGGGTGGAATGGGCCATGACTTAACGCTATTTTGATATCTTTATATTACTGATAGACATTATCTACTTATCGTACACTACTACATAGTAGATAGTTTAACGGATCCTTAAAGGATGGTTATTCCAAACATCCTTTGAGTTACTTGTATTTCAATTGCTATTTCTCTTGAGTTGGATTTATTAATATAAAAATGTAAATCCTGACTCGAGTGTCTTGTGTTTTTGCTTTACGCTCGGGTCAGACTGAGTGTACCAGTTTTCGAGACTCACCTTTGGAGTTGGAGCTTCGCTTGGAGATCCAGCTATCTATCCAGCTTTCAGATATTCGATGATTCCAGTGATGTATTCTGATTTGTTTCTGGTCTAACTCTGATGTATCGTATTTCTCTTCTGTTGTAAACTCTGATGTATTTTATATATTCATATAGTAGCTTCATGAACTACTATCTCTTTTATTTCCGCTGCATTTATTACTCTGTGTCTGTGATCTGTGATTATATCTATTTACTGTATATGTTCAGTTTTGCCAATTTTAAATTAACAACGCGGTATTTTGAGCAATTCAACTCCGGCATGAGTGTCTACCTATACACTTATAATGGACGCGAATGGTCCAAAATGGCGGGTCGTTACAATATTCATCAATTCCAAACCCCTATATCATCCAATTCCAAATCCCTAAATCATCAACTAATTTAATTTAAACCTAAATTAAACAAATATAATGGAAAATAGGAGATACCGGCAAGTTTGGAGAGGTTGAAATTATCGACGGAAGGTTGCGACGGCTCCTGGTGGCGGAGGGCGGTGGCTCGTGGCGGGGGGCGGCAGATTTGAAATGTTTGGGGAGAGGGAAAGTGAAATGTTTTGGTCTCGGCAGCAGGTTTGTATAACGCGATAAGCGACGGCTAGCGACGGCTAGCAACGGCCGCTTTTTTTAGCCGTTGCTAGGCTCTGTCGCTATCTGAAGCCTTTATTGTAGTGAGTTTGCAGCAGTGAAAAATGAAGTGATGGAGTTTGTGATTTAGATTTTCGGAACGGCTATGATTTTTGAGTATAGATTTACTTGTTTTCATCAAAACAATACAAAAAATAAAAATGAGAGAAAATTACATGATAAGAAACTAGGGAAAAACAAAAGAACCGTGGTTCAACCTGGTAAATTGACGGTCGGACCACTGGTTTGAAGTTACAAGCATGGTTCATGCATGACTGAGGTATATATGACTGAGTTTTGGACCATGGTGATTCAAAGTTCAGGATTATTCGAGGTCGGACTGATGCATGGTCGTGGATGAAAACACTGACCATTAGTCCTTTTGACCTGCGGTGTATTCTCCACCGTTACATGTCTTCCATTCTTTAGATTCATTCTTCTAGTGCCATAAATCTTCATTAGAGTCTTTACTTGCTAATGGGACATGCTCTCCTCCATAGAAGCACTCCAGCAACTAGTTTGAATATGTAACCATATATTCCAACTGCTGAATTCCCCGGCTCAACTAATTAGGGAATGGGTCCATTGAGCAGATACTATCAAAAGTACTTGCTATTTTTTGCGAGTAGACATGTGTGCTTGTTGTTGCCCAAGAGTATATCCAAGTCTCTATCCATGAAATCCACGATCAAATTCGATGATATGTGCGCTACGAGAAGTCCAAAATTGACCAACCTTGGAAACATATTATATATTGATTCTAATTTGCTTCTTAAACTTAAAAGTAGATATTGTTAAATATGCAAATAAAGCAATTATTGTCACTGCATGTCCAAGTGCAACATGTCAACAGATAGCTTAAAAATACATAAAACATTATCAATTTGAACTATGATGTATCGTGCAAAGATCCGTATTCACAGATCATATGTAAACGAATAATACAAAACTAGCATAAAATGTAAAACGTGTAACCCTAACCTCACACAGCTCAGTCTGTGAAAATCATATTCTAAGTACCGACTTGTTTATATCGATTATTAAACAGATCCATAGACTAATAATAGAAAAATAATTTCAGTTTTAGATAGTTTATGATGAAGCAAACACCTGCACTAGATGACTTTACCCAACAATCGACAATTTAGAATACATCATGAAGAAACGGCAACTAGGCGTTTTGTTTACTTGTTAATTTATGACTTGGATTTGGATTATTTATTCCAGTATTGTATTGAGACAAGTGTCATGTAGACATTACAATGTCAATGTTATATGTTATGGTCCTTGTACCTACGTATACACAACGTCTTAGTTTAATTAAGTCAGTTTTATCGTAATCGTACAAGTTTAGGTAAGAAAACCATTATAAGTATTAGTAAATTTTGATATTATAACCAATAGAGCCGACTTAGGATGCGTTTTTTATTCGAGACGAAAGGAGCACGAAAGAACGCTTTATGAAAGAAGAATACGTCTTTGTGTACGAAAGGAGTACAAAAAAGATGCTTGGAAAAGAGATGAAAGAGGTGAGAAAGTTGAACGCATCCGAACCATTTGAGTCCATCACTGCTTTTTCAATGGTTGGTTCAAATGGTGCATTTGGTGAAACCCACGACATCTTATGCGTTAGACTCGTCTAATAGGACGTGAATGTGGAAGGAGCATAAAATTCACGCTAACGTGTCAGGGACAAAAGGCTCACCCGAACACACCCTTGGTTGCTTGACGATTCGCATGGTGAGATGGGTGTTAGTTTAGTTTTCCAATTTGTGCGTCTACTGTCTCCAACATAGATGTAAATTATTCATTTTTTCGCGTATTATTATTTTTTATAAGTATTTTGAATGGAAGAGCTCACGTTGGGACTGTTGGAATATATATATTAAAAAAAAGGTTGGAGACTAGAGAGAAGAAACTTGTTCTCACTAATCCACACAACTCACACACAAAGAGAAGAAACTTGTTCTCACAAATAATGCTTTATTTTTTTTCTTTGCTTATTTGCTTGATTACAAATGAGGGGAGAACTCCACTATTTATTGTCCCTAATAGATCATTCTAGAATTACTTTTGCTTGATTAAAAAGAAAACATAATTCTAGAAATACTTTTACTTGGTTACAAAGAAAAGACTTTTACTTGATTACAAAGAAAACATAATTCTAGAACTCTCACCCCCCTTTAAACATAATACAAGAATTCTCTAGAAACTAATAAATCAAGTTTATATTCCAACATCCCCCTTTAAACTTGATTTGCCCCCCTTTGAGCTAAACTTTTACGCATACAAAGTTTCTTCTTTAACTCCTTGAAAATCTCCAACTTCAAAGGCTTCGTTAAAATCTCGGCAATTTGATCTTGCATCTTGCAATGCTTGACAACTACTTCTCCTTTCCCAACCAAGTCTCGAATGAAATGATACTTGATTCTTATATGCTTGGTCCTCCCATGAAAAATTGGATTTTCGGTGAGTGCTATAGCAGAATTGCTATCACAATATATAAGTGGACTTTCTTTTGGAGTATGCTTAAGTTCTTCTAGCATCCATTTAATCCATAAAGCTTGACAACTAGCTAAAGATAGTGAAATATATTCTGCCTCGGCGGTTGAGAGAGCCACAAGTTGTTGTTTCTTTGACATCCACGTGATTGCACTTGATCCAAAGTAGAAAACATTTCCCGAAGTACTTTTACTATCATCAACACTTTCGGCCCAATCACTATCACAATATCCAAGCACCTTAGGATCATTTATCTTTTGATAATAAATTCCATCCCCAAGTGTTCCACGCACATATCTCAAAATTCTTTTCCGGCATCCCAATGTGTCTTCTTTGGTTGCTCCATGAACCTACTAATCAGGCTCACACCATATGTAATGTCCGGCCGAGTGGCTGTCAAATACATAAAACTTCCAACAAGACTTCTAAACAATGTTGGATCAACATATTTAGAGTTGTCATCCTTACTTAGTTTCAAGTCAACTTCAACTGGAGTGCTAATTGGCTTTGCCTCTTCCATTCTAAACTTCTTCATCAAATCTTTTGCATACTTTTCTTGAGAGATAAATATATCATCATTATCTTGCTTTACTTCAATACCAAGAAAGTAATGAAGTAGACCCAAGTCGGACATCTCAAATTCTCTTGCATCATACTTCTCTTAAATTCTTCAATATTATCAAGACTATTTCCCATAAAATTCAAATCATCCACATATAAACCAATGATGAGAATGTTACCTTTGTTCTCCTTGATGTAAAGAGTATGCTCAAATGGACACCTCTTGAATCCCATCTTCACAAAATAGTCATCTATGCGACTATACCATGCACGAGGGGCATGCTTAAGGCCATACAATGCCTTCTTCAACCGATAGACTTTATGCTCTTCATCCTTTATCACATAGCCGGAAGGTTGATCAATGTACACCTCTTCTTGTAGTACTCCATTCAAGAAAGCAGATTTAACATCCATTTGATAAACTTGCCACTTATTTTGAACGGCCAATGAAATTATCAAACGAATTGTTTCAAGACGTGCCACGGGAGCAAAAACTTCTTTGTAACCAACACCATACTTTTGCTTGTAGCCTTTCACAACTAATTGTGCCTTATGTTTTTCAACTTCACCTTGTGCATTCAACTTTGTCTTGTAAACCCATTTGACTCCAATGAGTTTCTTCCCTTTAGGTACTTCAACCAACTCCCATGTTTGGTTCCTTTCAATTGCATTAATTTCTTGATCCATGGCTTGTCTCCATTTGTCTTCCTTGGCGGCTTCTTCAAAATCAACCGGATCCGCAGTTGCATATAACTCAAAATCAACAAATTCATCTTCTAAAATTCTTCTTGTTTCTCCATAAATCTCCGCAAGAGGTCTTGTTCTTCTAGGTGTTGATTCTGAACTTGAAGATAATGAGATTGGAGGAGAATTAGACGGTGGAGTAGGTGGAGTCGATCCTTCTTCTTCAATTGGTTCAAATGCATCATTATCAAGCAAGATACTTGTATTCTTTTTCTCATTTTTCCATTCCCATGCTTCTTCCTCATTGAAAATTACATCACGACTAATAATAGTCTTCTTTGTGATGGGGTTATATAATTTATATGCCTTGGATCTTTCACTATAGCCAACAAAGATGCACTTTTCAGATTTGTCATCAAGTTTTCCTCTCTTTTCATCCGGCACATGAGAGTAACAAATGCTTCCAAAAATTCGGAAGTGGGAGACACATGGCTTGTGACCACTCCATGCTTCTTGTGGAGTCTTTCCTTGAATACTTTTAGTTGCCGCATGGTTGAGAACATAGCATGCACATACTACAGCTTCGGCCCAAAATATTTTAGGCAATCCTTTTGTCTTCAACATACTTCGAACAAGTTCCATGATGATACGGTTCTTTCTTTCGGCCACCCCATTTTGTTGAGGGGTTGAGCGGACCGTTAGTTGATGATGAATGCCATGATCTTTTAAGAAATTTCTGAATTCTTCCGCCATATATTCTCCACTATGATCGGATCAGGGTGTCTTTATAGAAAAACCACTTTGCTTCTCCACAAGTGCTTTAAAATTCTTTAACACTTCAAATACTTGAGATTTTTCTTTGAGAAAGTAAATCCACATCTTGTGACTATAGTCATCAATAAAAGTGAGAAAATACCGATTACCTCCAAGAGAGTTTGTGTGCATAGGTCCTTATAAATCCGAATGCACTAGCTCCAAAGGATTCTTTGCTCGCCATGCCTTTCCTTTTGGAAATGGATCTCGATGGTGCTTGACAAAAACAAAACTTTCACATACTTGATCTTGTTTGCTAATATTTGGGATGCCTCTCACCATATGATCTTTGCAAATCTTGGATAGAGTGCTAAAACTCAAGTGATTATAACGAAGATGCCAAAGCCATGACTTGTCATTAACAATATTAGCAAAATATGGAAATGCTTCATTTTTAATTTGCAACGGAAACATTTTTGCTGGTGTCATCTTCACTTTTGCAATAAGAACACCAGTTTTGTCTTTGATCTCACATAAATCATTTTTGAAATTCACATTATGTCCCTTCTTTAAAAGTTGCCCAACACTCAAAAGATTGTGTTTAAGATCGGGAACATAATAAACATTAGAAATATAATTTATACCTTGCTTTGTCCGTATCGGAATATCACCACTGCCTTTGACAATGAGCCTTTTGTTATCACCTGTCTTAACTTCTCGTTGGACACTTTCATCAAAATTCACAAAGCAACTTTTATTTCCGGTCATGTGGTTACTACAACCACTATCAATATACCAAATATCATCAAAAGAAGCTTCTTGAACATTACAAGCAAGAAGCATACTTTCATCTTCTGTCTCCAAATTCTCATGTAGAAAATTAGAATTATCTTTTTCATCATTAATTCTTTTAAAACAATCCTTTTTCATATGCCCATATTTATGACAGTAATGACATTGAATATTATAAGAGTTACCTCTTCCTCTTCCACTGTTTCCTCCACGACCTCTTCCTCTTCCTCCTTGAGATGGGCTTGAATTTTCACTTTGAATTTGGCCTCTTCCTTGTCCTCTACCACGGGTTGATCTTCCACCTCTTCCTCTAAAACCACCACGGTTGGTGTCTCGAATTTGAAAAGCTTGCTCGGAAGGAGAGGAATCAAATTGTTTGATGCGAAGCTCATGAGATTGTAGTGAGCCCAACAATTCTTCAAGAGAGAAAGTATTCAAATCTTTTGATTCTTCAATAGCAACAATAACATGCCCAAATTTCCTTGTCATACTTCGAAGAATTTTTTCAATAATTCTTTTATCCGAAATTTCTTTACCATTGACTCGAAGTTGATTAGCAATAGAAATAGTTCTATTATAAAATTCCTCCACCGATTCACTTTCTTTCATTTTGAGTAAATCAAACTCACCTCTTAGAGCTTGAAGTCTTACCATCTTTACCTTTTCTTCACCTTTGTACGCCTTGTTGAGGATGTCCCATGCCTCCTTTGATGTTGATAACGAAGAGATCCTTTCAAAAATTGCTTCATCCACCGCTTGATAGATAAAATAAAGAGCCTTCTTGTCCTTCTTTCGAATCTCTTTCAAAGTATTCAATTGTTGTGTTGAAAGTGTTGCTTGAATCTCTGGTTCTTCATATCCATTTTCAACAATCTCCCAAAGATCTTGAGAGCCATACAAGACCTTCATTTGAATGCTCCATTGATTGTAATTCTTTCCCATCAAACGAGGAAATTGAGGTTGCAACATATTGTTGGAAGTCATCCCTAAACCTTGCTCTGATACCACGTTGTTGTAATATATATATTAAAAAAAAGGTTGGAGACTAGAGAGAAGAAACTTGTTCTCACTAATCCACACAACTCACACACAAAGAAAAGAAACTTGTTATCACAAATAATGTTTTATTATTATTTTTCTTTGCTTGATTGCTTGATTACAAATGAGGGGAGATCTCCTCTATTTATAGTCCCTAATAGATCATTCTAGAATTACTTTTGCTTGATTACAAAGAAAACATAATTCTAGAAATACTTTTACTTGGTTACAAAGAAAAGACTTTTACTTGATTACAAAGAAAACATAATTCTAGAACTCTCACCCCCCTTTAAACATAATACAAGAATTCTCTAGAAACTAATAAATCAAGTTTATATTCCAACAGGGACATGATACATAGAAGTTGAGGATGGAGGACTGGCCATGCAAACGAATATTACTTCTGACAAGCAAAATCTGGTAAAAGAAGTCTACTTTTAAGGAAACAACGTTACATTTCTAATCCGAATTAAGTTTCTTGAATCAACTTTTGTACTGTCAAAGGTGAAAAAGGTCGCCAAATTTAAACAAAATAACCAATCTGCATTTATATATTAAATTCCATAGTGTAGACTGTTGAAATAACGAAGTAGAACAATTCAATCGTTCGTTAGCAGACGTTGCAACGAGAGAAAAACCTTGAGGAATATTAATGGATAGTGATGCATCAAGTTGAAAGCATATTTCTTTAGCCATCAAAATAGACAAAAATTGCAGATTAAACCTAATATTATCCAAATGACGATAGGTTTATACTTTTAGCCCAACTACTGAAACCAAAATACCCATTTTTCCTAAAAATAAATATCAAACTTATATTTGGCGCATCTTCGCCAAGAAGAAGGAGTGTTAATGGACACATATCTACATCGAAGTCTTTCAAGTCTTCAACTTCAGTTCCCATCTCTAGCCTCTTAACACTGTCGACTATTATCGTGTCTTTCCTTTCACTTTCTGCAATTCTATCAACCAATCCAAGTTGTCTTACAAACAATAGAACTTCACTGTACTCTGCCTATCATTAGTACTCGGACTCAAATTTGAGTCATGAGAAGTCAATGCCTCCAAGTCATCACTTCTACTCAAGTTCAAACTCTTTAAGAGAGAACATACTCTGAAGGACTGAATGTCGCTAAATAGCATAAACAGTTCTCCTAAAGGGTAATTTTACAAACTCCAAGTGCACAACTTCTCTACCAAATCCAACATGTGAATGGAGTATCACTCTTAATGCAATATGTGCTCCAGAGAATCAAAGACTTTGCCTCGACCACTATATCTTAATGCAGTTCTCAATATATCCAATATAATGGCATCGCTAGACAGAATAAGATCCAGGCTCCCTTCGGTCTCGTCTAAAATAGGTAATTCAAACAACAAATGCAATATGTGCTTTTCATTTGTTGTTTCATATGTATCTAGCACCCTTCTTCCTTAACTTACCCTCGGTAGTAGCTGTCAGGTAAAATAGAAAACCAGCCACTGTATATTGCAAACCGATACCATTTATTGAAAGCAAAGTGCCTTATAAAGGCTTACACATAAAATGCCAAGAAATAAGGAGAAGAAACTGTCCACACCTATAAATAAGCTAACAGCCTTGACTAGGCAAAACAAACATGAAATTCAAATTTAAACTTAACCTAACAGAAACGCATTATTATTAATAAACTCCTAACAAACCCTCCCTTGAACTTAACTCTTAGAAAGAGTTGAGTTCAAACATTTCATGCCAAGTGCTTCCCTGATTCTTTGATAGGAACCGAGCTTCAAAGGTTTAGTGAGAATATCAGCGAGTTGGGCTTCAGTGCTGCAAAACTCAAGTATGATTGTTCCCTCTTTGACTAAGTCCCTCAAGAAGTGAAATCTTACTCGAATATGCTTGGACCTTCCATGGAAAACAGGATTTTTAGACAACTTTATGGTAGAAGTGTTGTCACAAAACATCATCACTTCCTCAGCCTGTGAACCATCAATTTCTTTCAGAATCCTTCCCATCCATACAGCTTGACTAGCACATGAAGCTGCAGCCACATACTCTGCCTCTGTGGTGGATAGGGTAACAATAGGTTGCTTCCTGGATGACCACGCGACTGCACCTCCACTCATCATAAACACATAGCCAGATGTGCTTTTGCTATCACTCTCATCCCCTGCATAATCGCTGTCTGTGTATGCAGTGAGTCCACTTTCAGTTCCATGTTTGTACCAAATGCCAAAGTTCAATGTGCCTTTCAAGTACCTCATGACTCTCTTGATTGCTTGAAAATGGAGCTGTGTGGGGGCTGTCATGTATCTACTTATAAGGCTCACCGCATACATCAGATCTGGCCGTGTTGCTGTGAGATACATCAAGCTTCCCACCATCTGTTTGTAGAGAGTATGATCAACCTGCAATCCTGTGTCATCCTTCCCTAGCTTCTGACCAGGGACCATTGGGTTACACACAGCATTATAATCTTGCATCTCAAATCTCTCAATAACTTCTGTTGCATACCTCTTCTGGCAGATGAAAATTCCATCTGTTCTCTGCATGACTTCTATTCCAAGAAAAAATCTCATTCTTCCTAAATCTGTCATGTCAAATTCAGTCTTCATTGAACACCTAAATTCTTGCAGCAAAGTGGTATCATCACTTGTGTAAAGTAGATCATCAACATAAATACTCACAATTAGAATTCTCCCTTCCTTATGCTTTACAAACAAGGTGTGCTCATTTTGGCTAGTGACGAAACCCTCCCTGAGAAAGAATGTTTCAACTCTGTTAAACCAAGCTCTAGGTGCCTGTTTTAGGCCATAAAGGGCTTTGTGCAACTTGTATACCATGTGTTCCTTCCCAGCAGCTTGATAACCCTTGGGTTGCTCCACAAACACCTCCTCCTGTAAGGTACCATGGAGGAAAGCCGACTTCACATCAAGTTGATGTATTTCCCAGCCTTTCTGAGCAGCAAGTGCAATGATCATCCTAACTGTATCAAGTCTTGCAACTGGAGCAAACACTTCTGTATAGTCAACACCATATTGTTGTGAGAAGCCTTTCACAACTAACCTGGCCTTATACTTATCCACCTCACCTAACTCATTGAGTTTTGTCTTGAAAATCCATTTCACACCAATCCTCTTTGCTCCTTCAGGCAGTTCAGTTAACTCCCAAGTTCCATTCGTTTCAATTGCTCTAATTTCTACATCCATGGCCTCTCTCCATTTTTTTTGTTTGACAGCTTCCTCAAAACACACAGGATCAGCAATGCTCAGATTTAACTCATCATCAAACTCAGTACTGCAATTACCCAGAAAATAATCTGCAGTCCATGAGGGTGGATTTCTCATTCTTCCCTCCCTTGATGTGATACTGGGTGAGGCAGACACATCATCATTAACCTGAGAAGGAATACCACTAACTTCACTGGATGTTCCACTATCAAATCCATCACTATCATGTGCAGTTTCAAGCCCATCTCCAGAGTTTTGATGAGATTCTTTCCAGTGGAGATCACCAGTGTTTTCCTGTGAAGAAAGCAACTCCCAATCCCATGACAATGCCTCTTCAAACACAACATCTCGGCTCGTGTGAATTTTCTTTGCAATTGGATCATATAATCTGTAAGCCTTGGACTCGCTACTGTACCCAAGAAGAACACACTTTAAGCTTTTATCATCTAGTTTAGTCCTCTTGACATCTGTGATGTGTACATGACCAATGCATCCAAACACTCTAAAATGTCCCACAGAAGGTTTCAAGCTACTCCATGCCTCCTCTGGAGTTTTATCTTGTACAGCAATCGTAGGGCACCTATTAAGAACATGAATTGTCCATTGTACTGCTTCTGCCCAAAAAATCTTTGGTACTCCCTTCTCTATCAATACAGCTCTCACCATATTCATTATGGTTTGATTTTTGCGCTCTGCAACACCATTTTGCTGGGGTGTAAATGATGTAGTTAGTTGTCTTCTAATACCATTGCTATCACAGAACTCCTTGAATTCCTTTGAACAATACTCACCTCCCCTGTCTGTCCTGAGACATTTGATGGATGATCTTGTCTCCTTCTCAACTAAAGCCTTGAACAGTTTGAAATATTTGAAAGCTTCAGATTTTTCAAATAAGAAATACACCCAAGTCTTCCTGGAATAGTCATCGATGAAGCTTATGAAATACTTCTTGCCACTGTTGGAGGGAGGTGAGATTGGACCACATAAATCCGAATGCACAAGCTGCAATTTATCTTCAGCTCTCCATGAACTGTGCTTTGGGAAAGGTTGGCGATGCTGCTTTCCTTTCAAACATGATTCACAAATGTTCTTCTCTGAACCAAATACAGGTAACCCTATCACCATGGCTTTCTCTTGTAGTGTGTGTAGTCCTTTGAAACTCAAATGTCCATATCTATTGTGCCATAGCTGTGCGTTGTTTGACACATCAACTTGAAAACATCCTTCTTCTTCTGGTTTAGTGCATGATTCTGTTAACAACATGTACATCCTATTTGTTTTCATCACTGATTCTGCAATCTTACCTCTCTTGGGATGATAAATGCTGCAAGTCAATTTTTCTCCACCTTTAAATAGAACATCCAGCCCTCTTTCCTGGAGTTGTCCTACACTTAGCAAATTGTTCCTTAGATCAGGAACAAAGTATACATCACTCAATACATATTTCACACCTTTGAGTATAATTTTTACTTCCCCTTTGCCATGAACAACAAGACTTTGATTGTTCCCAAGCTTCACCTTATGATTGAAATCTGAGTTCAGACTTGTGAACATGCTACGCTCACCACACATGTGGTTAGAGCATCCAGAGTCAACAAACCAAAACTCTTGTTTTTGTGTTCCTTGCAGCTCCACATAAGCCATCAATAACACTTCTTCATCATCCTCTATGTGATGAACCTCCTGTTTCTCATTTTGACACTCAAATTGATAGTGACCGAGTTTGTGACAGTTATAACACTCCACCATAGCCTTGTTGTATGTCCTGCCCCTACCTCTTCCTCGGCCTCTATATGAGCCTCTACCACGACCCCTAACATTAAGCACATGGTCATCATCATCTCGTTGAGATCCAGATCCTCTAAACTTTTGTTCGTGGACAGACAGAGAGCTTTGTAACTCATCAACTGTCATATTTCTTGTGTCCCTAGATTCCTCTATTGAGATCACAAAGTATGTGAACTTATCCGTCAGTGTTCGAAGTATTTTCTCAACAATCTTCGAATCAGACATCTCCTCTCCATTACTCCTCATCCTATTTGACACTGTCATCACCCTTTTGAAATACTCATCAATTTTCTCATCCTCTTTCATGACAAGTATCTCGAACTCTCTTCTCAAAGAGTTAAGCATAGATCTCTTCACACGCTCATTCCCACCAAATTTGCTCTTCATAGAATCCCAGATAATTTTCGAAGTACGTCTATCCAAAATTTGCTCAAAAACCGTTCTGTCAATGGCTTGGAAAAGAAAATGTTTTACCTGGTGATCTTTCACTCTCAATTCCTCCAATTGTTTGCGTTGTGCCGGTGTAGTTTGAGCCCCATCCTCTGATTCTGTAAATCCTTCAGCAACGAGGTGCCACAAGCTCTTAGCACGAAGAAGATTCTCCATGAGTTCGCTCCAGTGATCGTAGTGTCCATCAAAAAGAGGAATCTTAGTGAGCGACCTTTCTTCACTCATTGTATTTCACTCTTTATTGATCTCTCGCGGATCTGTTTGCTCTGATACCAATGTTGGGCAACGACGGTCGGACCAAGCCCCTCCGTCTCCAGCACGTGGCGTACGCATATGAGTCGGCACACACTTTGTTGTAACAAAAGGAATCCCTGATGTTACGTGTCTACCAACTCATATTTATACACCACTTCTCCAAGTTATTTTGCAATGTGAGACTTTCCAAATCCAAACCATCGTTCCTCCATTAAACATGCGAGACAACCCTAACAGTGCTCTGATACCATTGTTGGGCAACGACGGTCGGACCAAGCCCCTCCGTCTCCAGCACGTGGCGTACGCATATGAGTCGGCACACACTTTGTTGTAACAAAAGGAATCCCTGATGTTACGTGTCTACCAACTCATATTTATACACCACTTCTCCAAGTTATTTTACAATGTGAGACTTTCCAAATCCAAACCATCGTTCCTCCATTAAACATGCGAGACAACCCTAACAGTCTCCCCCTTGACTCGCATCCTTTGCGGTAACCTTTGAGAGCACTGCCGTGTCCGTATGGCCCAGTCCGTAATCATCGGCTCTGATACCAAATGTCAGGTAAAATAGAAAACCAGCCACTGTATATTGCAAACCGATACCATTTATTGAAAGCAAAGTGCCTTATAAAGGCTTACACATAAAATGCCAAGAAATAAGGAGAAGAAACTGTCCACACCTATAAATAAGCTAACAGCCTTGACTAGGCAAAACAAACATGAAATTCAAATTTAAACTTAACCTAACAGAAACGCATTATTATTAATAAACTCCTAACAGTAGCTACATAAGTTCAGGAAGTCTCCATCATACGTCGTGGTCTTCAGCTTCTTCCAGTTATTAGTAGTTTCGGTCTTCTATGAACCAGTCAAAAACCTATTCTTGGAACCATATGATCTAGAACTTTAACTTCAATAAAAATGACTTTTAGTGGATGCTTTCTAACCACTACTTTGAAATGAAATTCATAGTTTCCTTCATACTTAGAATTTATTATGATATCATCACTCTAAACTAAGCATGAATCCATCCAAACTGTATCAGATGATATCGTTCATCAATCGCGCAAAGGAAACTTGTTCACCGATCTATCTAAAAAGCACCATCAACTGATGCGTACGTTCCATATCTCAGTGTGTTGTTATACGACAAGGGATAATTTCCATTGCAAACCCTAGCTGTTAGAAGCCAATCTTTACTTAGACTCCTTGTTCTACTCAACCAACCAAGCTGATAGCTAATCCTAGGCAATGGATAATGACATCCAACCGTTAGTCCTTTTGACCTGTGGTGTTCTCTCCATACATTATATGTTTTCCATTCTATAGATTCACTCTTTTACTGCCATAAATCTTCATTCATATGAGTCTTTACTTGCTAATGGGACATGCTCTCCTCCATAGAAGCACTCCAACAACTGGTTTGACTATGTAACCATATACTCCAACTGCTGAATTCCAGGCTCAACTCATTAGGGAATGGGTCCATTGAGCAGATAAACTATCAAAAGTACTTGCTGTTTTTTGCGAGTAGATATATGTACGTACTTGTTGTTGCCCAAGAGTATATCGAAGTCTCTATCCATGAAATTCAAGATCAAATCCAATGATTTGTTCTACGGAAGTCCGAAATTGACCAACTTGGGATACATATTGTATATTGATTCTAACTTGCTTCTTAAACTTAAAAGTAGATATTGTTAAATATGCAAATAAAGCAATTATTGTCACTGCATGTCCAAGTGCAACATGTCAACAGATAGCTTAAAAATACATAAAACATTATCAATTTGAACTATGATGTATCGTGCAAAGATCCGTATTCATAGATCATATATAAATGAATAATACAAAACTAGCATAAAATGTAAAACGTGTAACCCTAACCTCACATAGCTCTGTCTGTAAAAATCATATTCTAAGTACCGACTTGTTTATATCGATTATTAAACATAGATAAACAAAGCATTATCCAGAGACTAATAATAGAAAAATAATTTCTTTTATTGATAGTTTATGATGAAGCAAACACCTGCACTAGATGACTTTACCCAATAATCGACAGTTTAGAATACATCATGAAGAAACAGCAAGTAGGTGGTTTGTTTATTTGTTAATTCATGACTTGGATTTGCATTATTTATTCCAGTATTCTACTGAGATAGGTGTTACGTAGACATTACAATTTCAATGTTAAATGTTATGGTCCTTTTACCAGTTTAATAATTAAGTCTGTTTTACGGTAATCGTACAAGTTTAGGTAAGAAAACCATTATAAGCATTAGTAAATTTTGATATTATAACCAATAGAGCCAACTTAGGGTACGTTTCTTATTTGAGATGAAAGGACCACGAAAGAACGGTATACGAAAGGAAAATACGTCATTGTGTAAGAAAAGAGTACAAGAAAGATACATGGAAAAGAGATGAAAAATGTGAGAATGTGGGATGCAATCGAACTGCTTGAGCCAATCCCTGCTTTTTCAATGGTTTGCTGGAACGGTGCATTTGGTGGAACCTACGGTAATCAAATATTCAATTATTCTTTCATTTAGCTTTGAGACTAAGAAAGAAGAAAATATGTTGTTGTATAGAATGTAGAAGGTCAGCCCAGGAAACATTATTATTGAAATTTGAGTTGGGGTGGTATGAAATTAGTGGGGTTAATGTATGTAGCCTAGGGCGCTCAACCGCTCAACCGTACCAACCGTTCATGCGATTACCATCTATAACGGTAACGGTTACGGTAATGGTTGAAGAATTTGAAAACCACGGTTAACCATACCAACCATACATTATAGTTTTATGTAATATTTAATATTAAAGTATAAAAATTAGTAATTTAAGTTAAAATAATAGCTTGTACATTAATAATATGTGCCTTAATGAACTAATAACATGTGCATGCATATTGGTCGTTATATAAACAATTAAATAAATTTGTAAAAAACAGTTAGAGCTATATCAATTTATCATCAATAATGCATATAATTGGTGCGAGGTTAACTACATGATTTCATATAACGGTCAAATAAGAAAAATGGCCTCCTGCTAGTTCTCTCTTCTCTGCGATTCTCTGTTCTATCTCTCGTCTTCTTACTTTCCTCGATCGATCGTTTTTGCGCTCTCAAGCTCGGTGCGCTCTACTTCCTTTACTGCCCGCTCGTCTTTCTCCTCAGTGGAATCTAGGGTTTGCCTATGGATTTGGGGATTTTTTATTTTCGTGGTGAATTCGTGAATTCTTGTCCCTCATTCGCTAGTCTAGCTGCCGCCCTCTTGGATGTGGTGGCTCCTAAACTATCGGTTTGCTTCTCTAGCAAATGTTCGATTGAGATTTGCGTATTCTCTTCACGGGCCTTCTCGGGTCTTGCTCGCTTCAAGTATTTGGTTGTTGATGGGTTTTTCATGGTGCTCACTCCGTGTTTCTCGTATTCAGTGCGCGGCTCGATTTACTCTGGTCGAGACCTTTTTCTTCTGCTGCGCCTGAGATCAGAACTCCCTCCCCTTGCTTGTCGGCGTCTTTCGGTGATCGGGATTTCATCACCCGATTTGAACCGAGACTCCACTTTGGGGATGCGGTGGGAGGTTCGGCCTCGAACCATACTGGGTTGTGCTTTGGCTCGCTTGATGTTGATTCTATTTGCGATTCTGCTGGCTTATTGGCTGGTTGTGGCTCCATCACAAGTAACAATCGAGATTTCACCACTCGCTTTGTTCCTCGTCTGTCTGTATTAGGCGTAGATGCTACTGCTTGTCCGATTGAGAATTCTTTCGACTTTGGGACTGTTGGCGATGTAGGCAATGTCTGTGTTCTAGGGGATAAGGATTTGACCACTTTATCCCCTCGACCAGACCAACAGTTGGCTGGTGTGACTGTATCTGGTTTTGTGTTGCCTGGCAGTTCGTCTTTGCTTTCGGGCGAGATTTCTGCTGTGTCGTTGTGTGTAGGTGGTGGATTACCTTCAGATTGGGTCGTCGACGATAAGGAGCTTCCCTTTTCGCCCAGTTCTTTGTTGCTGTTGGCTCTTTCTTCTAACCGGATGGTTTGTGATGCCTTGTGCAGGCAGGTGAGCGTTTCTCCTTCATGTTCCATTTTCATAGATAATGCTGGAATGCCTGTTATTTTCTGGTTAATGGCCGATGTGGTCGGTTTTGTATGCTTGAGCCTTGACACACTTTTGTGTGTGCTCCCTGACATGGTCATCTCGTCCCAGACTTGTAGTATGTCAGGTCCCGATTGTACTGTTCGTTTCGTTTCGTCTTGTCCGGCCTTGACCTCTTGTCTTGCTGCCTGCATCAGAGTCTTTGGTCTCTGGTTGATTTGCAGGATTTCCGCTGCCATATCGGTTGTGTCCATACCAGTCTACTAGTATGGAGCGATCGGTTGGAATCCGATTGATGGGTTCTAGTGTTGAGTCATGACGAGGCCTTTTCTGTGTTGTCAGTGACTTCATCTTTTTATTGTATCCCCTTTTTGTCTGATTACCATTGGTCCATTCGGAGGTTGCATCGGGTCTGGAGCGGTTGGTTAGGGCGATCTCCCAGCTCTGGTCATATGGTGATCGTCTCTGACCTCTATACGGACAGCCTGGGTTATTGCCAGCCCTCTTTGTTCTGCTCTGTTGTTGCCCCTGTTTGGTCCGAGACGCGATTCTTACCCGTATCACGGGGCTGTTTTATTAGTGACAGTCCGGCTTTGGTAAGACTCCCACAACAACATGGGAAGCAACTTGTTTGCTCCTCCACACTTTCCAGTCTTCCGTCAGTTATTCCCTTCTTCGCCCTTCCCGCCCACTCGTCACTCTCTCCTATCCCATCGTCGGTTGCTTCGGTGTTATCTACTGATGGATGCTCTTTCCTCTATTCTTCCTCCCCTCTCTCGGTTCATTTCTCTCCTGCTTTTGACTGGTTTTTAAGGCAGTATGGATTGCGCTTGGTCCGCCTCCCTTCTATTTTACGCTTTCCTTATGATCACTCGGAACGATTGTTCCCCTCTCCCATTCACTGCTCCTCGGCGTGCTCCCTTCCCTCTTTTGCATGCCCTCTGTCCATCTCCATTCCTCTTATGAGTAAGGCAGAGATTGCGCTCCTTAATGAGCGCCTTGATTGAGTATCTAGGAACTCCTCGCCTTCGTCTTCGCTGGTTAGTTCCTCCATGTCTCCTTTGTTGGGGACCGGTGGTGAGGTGTCTTTTGAGCCGTCCGACCCTCCTCCACGTTCGTCTCATCGCAGACAGCGAAGAGTCCTTTCTACCCCTCGAACCATTCGCACACGCTCTATAGCGGCGTCCGAACAGATCGATCGATCTACTCGTTTTTCGCTGTATCTTGTGTGAGTCTGAGCTTTCTCTGTTTTCCTTTGGTTGGTGTCTAGTTTTCGGCCTTTTCTCCTCGTCCTCTTCCTCTCTCTCTTCATGGCGAACTTTCTCTTCTGGAATGTCCATGGTATTGGCAACGATGCATCTTTGGCTAGGCTAAAATGCATTGTCAGGAAGCACTCTGTTGGTTTGGTCGCTCTCCTAGAACCCTTTATTGCCCCAGAATGTATATCCACAATCGTCTTATCCTTAGGATTTGGCGGGGGCTCTGCAAACGTCTCTGGTAAGATTTGGATTTTATGGTCCAAATCCCTTGCGGTTCGCCCCGCTTTCGATTCCTCTCAACTTTTTTCGGTGGCATGTATGTCTCCTTCCTTTGTCTCTCCTTTTCTTTTCTCGGCTGTCTACGCCAAGTGTGATCGTTCGGAGAGATTAGCTCTTTGGTCCGACATTCTAGCCCTCGATTCTTTGGGCATCTCTACATCTGTGGTAGGCGGCGATTTTAATATCGTCGCTTGCCAAGCGGAAAAACGGGGAGGAGCGGCCATCAACCGAGGGGCGATGGCGGATTTCAACTCGTTCATTGTCAGCTCTGGCCTCTCGGAGCTACCCTTTGTTGGCTCTGCTTTCACCTGGTCTAACAACCAAGAGGGACCGAACCGTATCCTCTCTAGACTCGATCGTGTTTTCGGGTCGGAGGATTGGTTTCGCCTTCCTTTCTCCTTCTCAATCGCTCATCTTAATCGGTCCTTCTCGGACCATGCTCCTTTGATTGTCCGATGCTCTCCTTTCTCCCTCTCGGGGCCCTCTTCCTTTCGGTTCCAGAGCATGTGGAGATCCCACCACTCTTTCCATCAAGTGGTAGCTAACTCTTGGAGCGATCCTATTTATGCCTCTCCCTGTGTTGTTTTCGGGCGTAAGCTAAAGCGTCTCAAGGATTGCCTTAAGGTGTGGAATGTTCAGGTTTTCAAGAACATTTTCGATCGCGTTCGTATGGCTGAAGAGTCTCTAATCGTAGCCGAATCCTTGTTAGACGAGGATCCGACCACGGCCAACAAGGAGGCGTGGGCCCTAGCCCAAACCTCCTTCTCCTCGGAACTTCGTATCGAGAATGACTACCTCCGTCAAAAGGCGAGGGTCAAGTGGGCTGTCGACGGAGATACGAACTCCAGATTCTTCCATTCTACTATTCGGAAGAAGAATAACCTTCTCTCGATCCGTGAGATTCTGCGGCCTGATCTCTCTACGGCTTCTTCGCCTGAAGAAGTCAAAGATACCATCCTGTCCCACTTCCAATCCTTCCTGGGCTCTTCGTCTGTCTCGGTTTCAGATCCGGCCTTGTTAGCCCTCATTCCCCGTATGGTCCTTTCTACAGAAAGTGCCATTCTCGCGGATCTCCCATCCCCTGAGGAGATCCGTGCTTGTGTTTTTTCCCTGAGCAAGGATAGTGCCAGTGGTCCTGATGGCTACAATGGTGTCTTTTATAGGTGTTCCTGGCCAATTATCCAGGCTGATTTTTGTCTTGCTGTTCAATCCTTCTTCTCCGGGGGACTCTTCCATCTGGATGGACTTCCACCAACCTGATTCTCATTCCTAAGTGCGAAAATCCAAGGTCTTGTGCGGATTTCCGGCCTATCAGCCTATGCAACTTTTCGAATAAAGTTATTTCTAAGATCCTGGCCAATCACTTGGCTCCTTTCCTTGAGCGTATTATCTCTCCTTCTCAAGCGGGTTTTGTTAAGGGGCGTTTAATCTCTGATAACGTCCTTCTCGCCCAGGAACTGATCTCCCAGATTGATCGGAAAGTTTGGGGCTCTAATGTTGTCTTCAAACTGGACATGGCTAAGGCCTACGATCGCATGTCCTGGTTTTTCGTCATCAAGGTCTTAAGGGCTTTCGGCTTTCCAGAACCCCAGATTGACTTGGTGTGGAGGCTCATCTCCAACTGCTGGTTCTCTATGCTCATTAATGGTACGGCCAAGGGGTACTTCAGGGCAGGGAGGGGTTTGCGTCAGGGAGACCCGCTATCGCCTTCTCTTTTTGTGATCGCGGCAGAGGCTTTTATTCGCAGTCTTCAATCCTTAACCATCTATGGTCAAATCCAACGCTTCGGGATTCCGAGGGGTTGCCCCCTTATTTCTTCCTTATCCTTTGCAGATGACATTGTCATTTTCTCTAATGGCAGTCGTTCCTCTGTTCGGCGGCTTCTTAGCTTCCTCCATCAATACGAGAGGTCTTCGGGCCAACTCGTTAACCCTTCCAAAAGTTGCTTCATCCATGCGAAGGACTTGTCTCCCTCTCGTGCTTCCTGGATCGAGACTATCTCGGGTTTCAAGGAAGCATCCCTTCCTCTTCCTTACCTGGGTATTGTCCTGTACCAGGGTAGAAAGCTCAATGCTCTTTTCGATCCCTTGACAGACAAAGTGAGGGGTAAGATCGTACGCTGGAATGCGTCTCTTCTTTCCCAGGCCGGTAGACTGGTTCTTATCAAGTCAGTTTTAGATTCGATGTTTTCGCGGCTATGACCCCTACCTCCTCTTTTTTCCGGTCGTATCGGTATTTGGCCTCGTCTTTCTTCTGGGGCAACAGAGACAACGCCCGTCGTCACCACTGGGTGTCGTGGGACGCAGTTTGTCGCCCCAAAAGCGAAGGTGGCTTGGTTCTGCGAAACCCTAAAGACCTTTGTGCGACCTTTGCCTGTAAGTTGTGGTACAGTTTTGGGGCAAACAACTTCTTATGGGCGTCGTTCCTCCATGCAAAGTACCAAAGGCTTGCGGGCTCTAATTATACGGGTTCTCCGTCCTTTGCTAGTGAGACATGGAAGCACATGCAGTCTGTGAAGCCATTCTCTGACTCTCACGGCGGATCTTCAGGCTGGGATGGCGCTTCATTTTCCATTCTGGAAGCCTGGTCCTCGGTCAAAATTCCTAGCCCCATTCGTCCTGTGTTTTCGTTTATTTGGGATTCTCGTATTCCCCCCAAGGTCTCTCTATTGATGTGGCGTATCCTGCATGATGGGTTGCCACTAGACGAGAATCTCCAAAAGATCGGCATCCCCTCTGTTTCCCGTTGTAGATGCTGTGGCAATGGGGAAACAGAATCCTTGAACCATTTGTTTTTTGATGGTTTTTCGGCCAGAGCGTGCTGGAATTACTTCGGGAACCTAGTTGGTGTTCGAGGTAATGCGAGATCTCCTTTTGAACTTCAGAGTTCCTGGTGGGCTGGGATCTCTGGAAAATCACTTCGGTCGATCGTGTTCCGCTTGATTCCTTGTCTCATCTACTGGCACCTCTGGTGCGCGCGGAATAAGGCTACCTTCGAGAGCACTCCTATGGATCCTCCGTCCATTATTCGACATGTGAGGAATGACGTCTTCCTGGCTTTCCGTGGTAGACCTTACAGGGGACCCATGAGCCACCGTTCTGGGCGGCTAGTGGGACTTCTTTCTATTTCATGTTCTCCAACTTCCGTTAGACTGGGAGTTGGTTGAGTCCTTGCGGTCGGGTGTTGGCCTTCACCCATCGCTCCCCTTCCCTTCCCCCCCTCTTTTCTTTTAATGTGGTTGCTAGTTTTCTTGTTCCAGGTGTCTTTGGTGTTTCCCTGGCCCAGAGTTCTCTTTGACTAGCTTGTCTGGTGATTTCTGGTATTGCTTGTCTTGTGGGCATCCAGTTCTATGGGAGTCTCCTGTGCTCTTCTCTGGGTGCTTAGTGGTTTTGATGTTTGGATGGTTCTGGAAGTGTTTGGTTTCTTGGGTTGCGCGTTCTGGTTTTCTATCGTCTTGTTCGAGCGACGATGCTTTTCTTCTGTTATGCTTGGTTAGAGTTTGAGTTGCTTGGGTTGGAGTTCCCCTTATTTGCTTCTGCCATTCTTTGTGGTTCTCTCCGTGGTTTTCAGAGGGCCCTTGCTTTCTCTATGGTGTTCTCCTAGACTTTCTACTGTCACCACCATTGGGCGGTGGCCTTGCCGGAGCTCGATGGTGTTGTCAGTTGGGCGGTATCTTTGGCTACATCCGGGGTGGCTTCTTTCTATCAGTAGAGTTTGTGCTGGTTATATCGTGATTGTTTTGCTGCTCAGACTGGGTTTTGCTTCTTTTTTCTGTTCTATTTGGCATGGTGTGCGATGGTAGCGTCTCGGGTGGACTGACCTATACCTTTTCAGTTGTGGCGGGAGAGATGGTTCTGTGGGCTGTTTTTGTTTCTTTGCTCTTTTTGCTTGTTTTATCCAGGCTACTATGAGTCTGTGGGGTTTTATTTTTTCTCCTTCTTAACTTTGTGTCGGTATTATTTTTTGTCGTTGTCTTGGAAGGTATATGTTCTCCATATGCTTTGCCTTTTTATTTGTGAGCCTCCGGAGAAAGGCGTTCTTCTCCTTTTTGCTATATATCTATCTTTCTTCTAAAAAAAATGCATATAATTGAAAATATATGTGCGACATGCTTCAAATTTGAAAATACGACGGTTAACCATCATAGACGGTTGCGGTAACGGTTGTAAGAATTTATAACCGTCAACAACGGTTACGGTTACGGTTGGTGGTAATAACGACGGTTACCGCAACCGTAACACCCCTAATGTAGCCTATAAAAAATCACGTATAGTTGAACCAAAATTTTAAACCGTTACGGTTAATGTCATCGACGGTTATCATATGAACGGTTAAGTACAATTGATCAATTGATGGTTTAAGCTAACAGCTTTACTATAATGCAAAACAATAAATATTTATCTTGGTTTTTTCTCGAAGAAAGAGGTATGTTTTGATAAATTTTCCTACGAGTTATAATTTATTTTAGCGAATTTAGATGTCAAGAAACTCTGCATGGAACAAGAGTATTACTTCTGACAAGCAAAATCTGGTAAAAGAAGTTTACTTTTAAGAAAACAATGTTACATTTCTAATCCGAATTAAGTTTGTTGGATCAACTTTTATACAGTCAAAGCTCAAAATTTTGGCCAAATTTGAACAAAGTCATCACTTCTACTCAAGTTCAAACTCTTTAAGAGAGAACATACTGTGAAGGTTGACTTTTCCTAAATAGCTTAAACAGTTCTCCTAAGAGGTAATTTTACAAACTCCAAGTGCACAAGTTCTCTACCAAATGCAACATGTGAATAGGGTATCAGTCTTAATGCAATATGTGCTACAGAGAATCAAACACTTGGCCTCGACCACTATATCTTAATGCAATTCTCAGTTCAATACAGTGGAATCAGTAGACAGAATAAGATTCTGGCTCCCTTTGGTCTCGTCTATAATTGGTAATTCAAACAACAAATGTTCTAGCTCTAAGAAGCATGCTTTTCATTTGTTGTTTCATGCATATTTAGCACCCTTCTTCTTTAACTTACCCTTGGTAGTAGCTAACTAAGTTCAGGAAGTCTCCATCATATGTCGTGGTCTTCAGCTTCTTCTAGTTATTAGTAGTTTCGATCTTCTATGAACCAGCCAAAAACCTGTTCTTGGAAACTTTACTTCACTAAAAATGATGGTTTTGTAAACTTCACTTTTAGTTGATGCTGCCCAACCACTACTTTGAAATGAACATCATAGTTGCCTTCATACTCATTTATTAGGGCATCATCACTCTAAAGTAAGCATGAATCCATCCAAACTTTATCAGCTGATTTCATTCATCAACCGCACAAATGAAACACGTGCATCAATCTATCTAAAGAGCACCATCAACCGATGTGTACGTTCCATATCTTAGTGTGCTAATGGGACATGCTCCCCTACATAGAAGTACTCCAACAACTGGTTGGATTGTAACCCTATACTCCAACTGCTGAATTCCCCGACTCAACTCATTAGGGAAATGGGTCCATCGAGCAGATAAACTATCAAAATTACTTCATGTTTCTTTGCGAGTAGACATGTGTATTAGGTGTGGTTCGCATTGTAAAATGTAGTGGTTGCGTGGATTGAATGGTTTAAAGTCCAACATCGTAGGATATTTGAAAGAGTCGTGGTATATATGTGAGATTGATGGCACGTAACATTGAGAATTACTTTTATTACAGCGTGTTATCAATACCGGATTATATGCTCGATCGATAGGAGACGATGAATGGATGTTCAATCGGGACGTCGACATACAAGACTTCGACCGTTGACTCTAACTAGATACGGTGAAACGTACGCGTACGGAACGCGAGAATGCCGAAACTCAACAATATGCACTTGTTGTTACCTAAGAATATATCGAAGTCTTTATCCATGAAATCCAAGATCAAATTCAATGATGTGAGCTACGGAAGTCCAAAATTGACCAGCTTGTACATATTATATATCAATTCTAACTTGCTTCTTAAACTGAAAATTAGATACTGTTAAATATATGCATATAAAGTCATTATTGTCACTATTTGTCCAACTGCAACATGTCACAGATAGCTTAAAAATATATAAAATATTATCAGTTTGAAGTATGATATATCGTTCAAAGATCCGTATTCACAGATCATATGTAAATGAATAATACAAAACTAGTATAAAATGTAAAACGTGTGCCCCTAACATCACACTGATCAGTCTGTGAAGATCATATTCTAAGTACCGACTTGTTCATATCGACTAATAAACATAGATAAACAAAGCATTATCCAGAGACTAATAATAGAAAAATAATTTCTATTTTTAGATAGTTTATGATGAAGCAAACACCTGCACTAGATAACTTTACCCAATAATCGACAGTTTAGAATACATCATGAAGAAATAGCAAGTAGGTGTATTATTTACTTCTTAATTTATGACTTAATTAGATTTGGATTATTTATTTCAGTATTTTACTGATATAGGTGTTATGTAGACATTACAATGTCATAGTTTAATTAACTCAGTTTTATTGTAATCGTACACTTTAGGTAAGAAAACAAGTATTACGAATTAGTAAATTTTGATATTATAAACCAATGGAGCCGACTTAGCTTGCGTTTCTTATACGACACCAAATGGGCACGAAAGAACGGTTTGTGAAAGAAAAATACGTTCTTAAGAGTGTAAATCGATCAGACCGTACAGGACGGAGTTGCGTTCTGTTTGTGTTCTAAGTCTAACCGGACTGGACAAGATTTATTCTCGTACAAATTTTGCTCCCATAATTCATGTTCAAAATAAAATCGGACCGACACGGACGGACGTTTTTGAGCCACAGACTTGAACGGGGACGGACGGATATTGCTATTTACATCACATTTTATGTTATTTAATAAAATTTCTATCAATTATATTAATTTTATCAGTATGTACTGAAGTATAAATATTTTATGAATACTTACTCAATCAACTAACCGAACCGTTGTTATAAATATCTTGAAGAACATAATGGATATAATTAATTAAAAGAAATTCGGACGAGTTCGAACGAACATGGATTTGACGAGATTTTTGCTTGTGCAAATAATATTGTTATAATTCATATCCTAAATGAAAATCGAAACGGATGTTTTTCGACTACGAACTTGAACGGACATCGAATACTCGTATAAAATTAACAACCTTATGCGTCCTTGTGTACGACAGTAACACAAGAAAGGAGCATGAAAAAGAGATGAAAGAGGTGGGAAAGTCAGATGGATTCGAAGCGTTTGAGCCAATCCCTATTTTTTCAACGGTTGACTCGAATAGTGCATTTGGTGGAACCTATGGTATCTTATGCATCAGACATTCTTTTGTCTCCTTGTTTGTTATTTGTGTGTCGAGTTTCTCCAACATAGATCTAACTTATTCTTATGTGTAGATCCCACAAATTATTATTATTTTTAGGTACTGAATGGAAGAGATCTTGTTGGGATATGGTACATAGAAGTTGAGGATGGAGGACTGACCATCATATTATTGGGTTTTATTAAAAAGAACTACATACGAAGTTAATTTTAAACGTGAGAAGAGAGAGCGGGATAGAAAAAACAACAAAGAACTCAACTTCAACTAGTCCCATAGTTAATTGTAGTTTTTTCATTTTTTATTTGGATTTTTTTTTAAATAAAAAAGGAAAAAAAAAAACATAAACAGGTTTCTAAAATCCATTTAAAGCTAAAAGTAAGTTCTAGAAAATCGTTTAGATAAAAGATTATTATTTTTTACTGTTATTATGATGTTTAAAACATAGTTGAATTGTAAAAATGGTTTTTGAAAACCGTTCATACTTAAATGATTTTAGAATCTATTCATGCTAAAAAATATAGGAAAAATTCGCTTTCTTTGATTTAACATGTTCAAACTCCAACTACTAGAGCGTAAGCGTGAATTGCTCCCACTTTGGCATTGCACCCACATAGAACTACATCATTTGCTGGAGATGCACTTAGGCAAATACAAATGACATTCATGAATATTTTACTTTACATTATTTATTGCGACCTCCATTTCCGACGGCCATCGACGGCTCGTCTTATTTTTTGCGACGCTGCCGACGGTAAGTAATTGCCGTGATATTACTGAAAATAAAATAAACTAGCCACCAGCAACCGTCGGAATTCGTCGCAAATATACTCGTCGACGGCTGAAGCCGTCGAAAAGTCGCGAATAAACTAGCCACAAGCCGACCGTTCTTCTTAATTACCTACCTTCCCAAATTCCCCCTCCACCACCTCCTTCACCTTCTCACGCCGTCAGCAAGCCTTCACGTTTCCATGACTATCTCCATCTTCAATTTTCAAGTCTCCCCATTAGCTATTACTCTTCAAGAAGGTTTAATTTATAAACCTTATTTAATTTTAATTTGGTAAATTATGGTTAATTTGTTGTTATAGTTGTTTATAATACCACATTGATTGTTTGTTATATCCAATTGAATGCTAATTAGGTTGTTATTATAATTGTTTACCATTTAAATATTGAGAAAAATAACGTTTAGTGTATATGTGCATTAATTGGTGTATATGTATTGATTAATTATTGCATACGCACATTAAGGCTAGTTTGAATTAATTAGAGCCGATGCTCAGGAATTAGTGTATGCGTTTTTAAGATGACAAAAACGACGATTTAGTGTATGCATTTCTTAGAATGTAAATAATTTGAAAAATTGTTGTATAATACGCTTTACTTTTTATAAATTCCTTAGATAGTTTTTGGCCCCGTCTGACAAGTATTGTATATGACCATTATATAGATATTCATGTTTATTACAGAATGGGCATTTATATTCACCCGATACAATATTTGTCGGATGTTAACCCTCTTTGAGTTCATAACCTAATGAGTTAAAGGCGCGACCGACTCAAGACGAAGACCGACCTAACAGATCTGACTTAAGGCAACATACGACCTAAGCTACAAGTCCGACTTAACAGTAGCCGACTCAAGGAAGGCTCCGACTTAAAAAGGTCTCCGGCTTAACAAGCCACGACCTAAGAAAGCTCTGACCCAACAGTTGTCGATCTAACTACTGAGAAGAGCTGCCGACTTAAGATGTGTGCCGACCTAGGAGCCTACCGACTTAAGGAAGCCAACCGATTTAACAAACTGCGAGTTAGCAAGGGCTTCCGAGTTAAAAATTGCCGACTTAAGGTTGCGAGTCAACTCTGCTCCGATCTAAAAAAGGCTTCGACTTAAAGACCTACGACCTATCTCTTAAGTCGTCGCCGACCTACGACTTATACTGAGTCGTATGTAATCTCAGAACACCTTACATCTTTACCTCGTCACCGACTTACCTTAAGTCTTCGACGACTTAGGACTTAAGCATAAAACCAGAAGAGGAGGTGAACTACTATGGAAGTGTTGATGAGCCGGCTGCGACCTATCATAAGTCAGCCGCGACTTATACTAAGTCGGCGATGACTTAGGACTTAGAAAAATTTCCAGAGTCCAAATCAGCTCCTATAAATACCCCACCACTTCCAACATGAAGAGGACTTTTGAGAAATCATTTCTTCAAGCGCCGTTACTCCGTCGAAGTCTCCATTCATTAAGCAATCAAAGATCCTCAAACACTCAAGACGCTACAACAATCTTCAAGAGATAATTCCTTACATCCAACATGGATTCATCGAATTTCATCGACGAAGATTGAGCTAGTAGTCAAGATTGTTTCTTTTGATCAAGTTGTACTGTTTTGATAAGAGATTTGTATCGATTTGTAATCGAATTCAGTAATAAAGAGATTCAAAGTGGACGTAGGCTTAATCTCAAGCTGAACCACTATAAATTGCTGTCTTTTACTGCTTTTCTGCCAGTTTACTGCTTAAATTCTATTCCCGTCACACGGGTGGTGCTTTCACGATTCTATTACACACACCGGGTGTTAACGTTCACTTTTTAGCGTTAACATCGGATTTGCCCCTGTATTGGGCAAGTTACAAACACAATAAAGTAATTATATTTTGCAAATCATTTCATTTTAAATGGTTTTCAAAATTTCGACAACACTTTCTTTTTGTTTCATATGTACACACATATGTGTAAGATACAAGGAACAAAGGGGAAGTGCTGCTAAATTTTTTTTGAATCGTTTAAAATGAAATGATTTACAAAATATAATTACTACTCTGTTTGTAATGGGAAGTAGGATGACCAACCATCAAAGTGTAAAACAATAATGAATATATTCATATAATTTTTGTAAATCCGTTTGAAAATAAAATTAAATAGAATAATATTATATATTTGCGAAAATTTAAATGTATGATTTAATTGAAATATAAAATGTTAGTACATAAATGATTAATATGCTTTTATGTTTTAAAGTTGGAAAAATAGTCAATTATTTTATCGATCGGAGCTGGATGTACCAACAAAGAAGAGAAACTGGAGGCTCAACAAGTAAACATTTTCAAAATGGTGTACACGTCTTTATTGAATTCGCTTCAAGTAATAATAGAAACGACGAAGAAATTTGTTGTCCATGTAGTAGGTGCAAATTATTGAAGCATTTGATACTAAATATGTTAATAGTTCATTTGCGCCAATATGGTTTCGTGCCGAATTATTTGGTGTGGGATCGTCCTGGAGAACTTATAGCACCTAATCTCGTACATTCGGAGGAGGAGGTGAATAATGAAATTGTTTCGACGAATTTCATAGAAGATATGGTTGAAGTTGCAACACGTTAAATGTTCTCTACCGTTGAAGTTGATGGTAACGATGTTAATGTCGAAGAAGAACCAAGTATTGGGGAAAATTTTATTTATTTATTTATTGGATGTTGCTAAGAAACCCTTTGGGATAGTAGTACAAACGGTACTCAACTATCAACAACTGCATAATATATTGCGACGAAATCAAAATACAACTTCACAGAAGCCGGATTTACAGCTATAGTACAAGCTGCAAAATGGCAACATATACTGTCCGATAATTTAATGTGCGAAAATAATTATCAAGTGAAAAAACTTATGTCTACTTTTGATTTGCCATATAAAAAATAGATACATGTTTAAATGGTTGCATGTTATTTTGGAAAGAAGACATCAATCTTAGGAATTGTAAAATATGTAATCAGAAAAGATACAAAACAAGAAAAAAGAAGGGCAAGAAAGTTCCGTACAAGCGTATGCATTACTTACTGTTACCAAGAAAACTTGTCAACATCTCTAATGCTTTGGAAAGGTAATTTTGTTTGGACATAGCCATGTGGTTGAGATGATTCTCACTTCTGAAAGTATATCTTTGAACAAATTGTCTTAATCAAATTAATCTGGGAGCAAAGAACGGTGAGTAGTCGTACCTTTCGACCTTGTCGAAAGGTTAATGAGGCCACTACAACCCTTCGAGCGGGTCAATAACATTCTTGATTTTCAAACCTTTTGACCTTGTCGACAGGTTATAGGAATGAACTACCCTACCTTCCATCTAAGTTAGGGTGATGGGAATTAGTCCAACCTTTCGACCTCGTCGAAAGGTTGTTAACAGGATCACTACAACCTTTCGACTAGGTTGGAATAGATGTAAGTTTGTCAGACCTTTCGGCTTTGTCAAAAGGTATGACAAAACTTCTCCAACCTTTCGACTAGGTTGAAGTAATTCTTAGTCGTTTAGCTTTAAGAAATTATTAATTTGATGGGTTCTACCTTCCCTTAGAGTCGAAAGCAGTTATGGTCGACATTTACTACTTCCTTTTTAACTGTGTCGGAAGGTAAAGTATGAAACCTCTCGACATTGTTGTAAGGATATGTAAAGCTCATTGTCAACCTTAATTGCTTTTAGCCCCATTGATGTCCACTTTCTTTTTATGGAATTAATTCGAAGGGTTTATTAACGCATAAGGAAGTTGATTTCCTTTGAATGAAGTCCATAATGAGTGGTTATATGATATATATATATATATATATATATATATATATATATATAACCCAGGATTCCATTAGGAAGTGAACCCTTCGACTAATTCGAAAGGTTTTCCTCCTTTCAAAGCAGTCCCATATTATATCTTTAACCTCTTTTTACTTTTCCTTTATGAGATCAATTTAGTTATTCCCATAACCATGCATTTAGCTTATGCAACACATCATCATTACTTTACATTAAATTAAGATTTCTATGGTGATGTGCTGTGATGGGAAATATCTATGTCGATCTTATATATAGCACAACTCAAAAGAGATTTTGAGAAATAGGTTGAAATCATGTGCAATTGATCATTAGTTTATCTAATGGTCTTAATGATCCTCCTCATTGCCAATATCCATCATGAGCCATCCAACTCAATTTTATTCATATCCAAAATGTGTTATAAGATCTTCCTTGTTTTCCACCTCATCGAAAGGTCTCCTCTTTGTATTCTATTGTGAACTCTCTAATCTCATCGAAAGGTTTGTTTCCGAGATCGTCGAAAGGTTTTTCTACAACATGCTGTTCTGAACCTTTCGACATTGTCAAGAGGTTTGTCTTCAATATACCTTTATGGACCTTTCGACTTTGTCGAAAGGTTTGCCGCTCCTATGCTTTCATTAACCTTACGACTTCATTGAAAGGTTTACCGTTTTCATCTTTTGTGAACCTTTCGACATTGTCGAAAGGTTTTTCTTTACTTGAACGTTGCCGAGAGCTTCTTTCCATTCTTTGCTGACCTCTGAGTGTTTGTTTTTTCATAGCACCTTTCGACGCTGTCGAAAGGTATCCTGCAAGTGTCTCAACCGTTTTGAAAGGCTTACTAGGCTTTCGAAATGGTTACTTTGGAGAAAAAACTTTGACTTCGAATGGTTTGGTGCGTAGTTGAAAGGAACGCTATGGATTGCTTCCGAAAGAAGCTTTGAAGTCATAATTACTCTCTCATCTATGTCGAATGGTTGACTGTGGCGGAAGGCTCCGTTTGTTTTCATTTGAGTCAAAGGCTTTACATTGTATAAGTAACTGGACTTTTTGAACTTCCTTTTTAAGTCTTTCATAATGACTTGGATTATCTCTTCATCAAAACTCCAATTTGATTATTCTTCTTTCATACTTGTGCCTTCAAGGATATTTTATGGTTAACATTTTTTCCCCCTTGTATGAAAGAAGCTTTTGTTCTTTAGGATAATGTTTTTCATAGCTTTCCTACTCTTCATAATTTTGACTTTCCTGCAAAATCCAAAGCTAAAAGTTCCATTTTTACTATCATTATTACCTGTATATTCAATAGTTATTCAGCATATTAATGCTCTTATCTGATTGATAAGCTTCATTTGAAACTCAGAGATACCAACTTTTAATTTTGGGATTTTTGGTTACTTGCAATAGAACTAATTACATTATATCATCTCTGAAATCTAACCCAGATTAGGGCATTAACTTGTGAAGTTTAGATATTGATAATGCGATATTTAGAATCCAAATATCAGTATCCCCAGAGTAGTTTTATATATGGCATTTCCAAACCCAGATTCAGGTTTTTATGGACAATTAAACAAGAATTAGTAGTATGGTTCCCACATTAAATTTTGAGTCCCGACCAGGACATATCCGAGTTGATTCTTTTTGCAGAAAGAATCTTCGACCCAGATTAGGGCACATACTTGCATAGGCAGAGGTCTGTTAAAATAGAATTCCCTTGCCTGTAGTAGGGCGTGTTTTGAATAACTAGAAGCTGATGAAAATAGTCTTTATAGCATATGCCATAGACCCAGATTAGGGTATTTTGACAAAGTCGGATAATAATTCCGAAACTTAAGTTCGAGTATTATAAACTGTAGTAATCAATAATGTTCTCATACCATGATTTTTGTTTAGTAAAGATAGCGGTTGACAAAATCCCGAAACCCAGATCCGGGTATTAGATTTCGAAATTCATATACGAGAATTTCGAAGCCTAAATTCAGGCATTACTAGATGATGTTAACAAGGTCCCAAAACCCAGATCCGGGTATTTATATACGATGTTAAGAAAGTCCCGATACCCAGATTCGGGTGTTAGATGATGAATTCTTTATATGAAAGACCTAAAACCCAAATTCGGGTTATAATGGCTGATGTATAGAGATGAAAATCCCGAGACTCAGATTCGGGCAATAGAAAGTGGAGTTCCATTCTACTCCTTTGCTTTCGTCTTCTTTGACGTGCATGAACCCTCCAGGTTAAGAATGTGTGTAGAAATAATTTGATTAGCTGCCTCTTGAGCTAGGACGTCTTAGTTCATGATTGAATATGCTTCTTCTCAAGTGTGAACATCTTAGTTCAATATGGATCGAGCCTCATTTGGGCTAGGACACCTTAGTCCCTTTTTGATTGGGCCTCTTCTTGGGCCTGGACATCTTAGTCCATTGTGGAATAAGCCTTATTTGGGCTTGGAAAACTCAGCCCTTTTTTGATTGGGCCTCTTCTTGGGCCTGGACATCTTAGTCCATTGTCGGTGCTCTTGGTTAGCTCATCTTAGAGGCTGGAACCAAGGACTTACCCGACCTCCCTCTAGGAGGCGCCCTACCTTGGCCCTTTTAAGGCACGGATAGGGGCTTGTTCGATGCTCTACCCTGGCCATGTTAGGCGAGGATAGAGGGTTACTCCATCCTCCCTCCAGGAGGTGCCTTAAACTAGCCATAGCGTGGTGCGGATAAGGGCTTGTTCGGTGCTCTACCCTGGCCATTTTAGGCACAGATAGAGGCTTACTCCGTCCTTCCTCCAGGAGGCGCTCTGCCCTAGCCATCTCGGCGCGGTTAGATGCTTTTCTACCATCTTAGGTAGTGTCCAAATTTAAGGAGCATTTCATTCCCAACCATGTAGATTTTCTCTTTTAAAAGAAGTTCTTTGTTAATCCATCTTTGGAAAATATAGCCTTAAATGTTCGGCATTCCATGTCCTAGACACCATATTGTCGTCTGGGTGACATAGGTTGTAAGCTTCTGGTGGGATTACTTTGCATATGATTAATGGCCCCTCCCAGTTTGGTCCTAGGGGTCCGTCTGCAAGATTCTTAGTGTTAGCCATTACTCTGCGGAGTGCCAAATCCCCCTCTTAAAATGACCCAGCTCTTACTCTTGAGTTGTAATATTTAGAGATTCTCCTATGATATTTGGCAGTTCTTAATGCTGCTTCATCTCTTAGCTCATGTATCAAATCTAGTGATTCTTTCACAATTCTTGATTCTTGTCAAATGCATATGCAATCCTTTGGTGTGATGGTACTTCAATCTCAATTGGTAACATTGCCTCACACCCATATGTCAAAGAATACGTGGTATGTCCCGTTGCTTTCTTAGCAGACGTTCGGTAGGCCTATAACACTAATGGTAGTTCTTATATCCAATTTCCTTTTTCTTTATTCAGTCGCTTCTTTAGAATGGGTTTTATGGTCTTATTTGTAGCTTCAACTGCTCCATTAGCTTTTTGGATGCGCGATAGATGAAAACCCATTAATAATCCCATTTTTGTGGCAGAATCGAGAGAATTCTTCGATTTCAAATTGCGTCCCATTGTCAGAGATTATCTTTTGGGGAATTCCAAACCTGGTTATGATATTCTTAATGACAAATTTTAATACTTTTCCCGAAGTGATTTTGGAAGTAATTCGGCTTCAACTATTTGGTAAAATAGTCGATACCCAGTATGAAATATTTAGCTCCTCCTTTTGAAATTGGCAATAGGCCGATCAAATCTATTCCACAAACATCAAAGGGCCATGGGCTTGTGATTGGAGTTAATTGACTTGAAGGCAACCTGGGTATTTTTGAAAACTTTTGGCATTTCTCACATCTTTTCACATAGTCTATAGCTTGGCTTACCATGTGTGGCTAATTAAATCCTTACCTCATTACTTTCTTTGCAAGCTTTGTTCCATTTGAATGATCGCCGCACAACCCCTTGTGTGCTTCATCCATTAACCTTATCCCATCATATACGCTCACACACTGAAGATAAGGTAGAGCATATCCCTTCTTATAAAGAATTTCTTCTACCATAACAAAGGTTGGAGCCTGTCTCCTGATTTTTCTTGCTTCTCCTTTATCGGATGGTAATGTTCCCTTAGTTAAATACTCAACAATGGGAGCCATCCATGTTCCATCATATGCACTTTTTGGACTAGGTTGATCCATTCTTTCTTTGGTTAGTTCTTGACCACTTTCTACTTCTGAGATTTGGCCTGAGCTCTAGTCATCACAAGCAACTCTTTTCCTTGTTTGGTTGTTTCTTTTTCAATGCTCGACTTTTCTTGATATCCAACGGGAACAATTCGTGTTTCTTGGGCTCCCCTTGAGCTGGCCAATTTTGCTAAAGATTCTTCTTGTGCATTCTCTGCCCTTGGAACTTGATTTACTGAAAAATCCTCAAACAAGGAAAGCATTTGCAATATTCTCTTCACATATAAAGATAGCTTGGGGTCCTTTGTTTGGTATATCTGTTTCACTTGATTAACCATCAACTGTGAGTCACTAAAAATCTATATCCGGGGGATTTTCAATTCTAATGCCAAAGTTAGTCCTACTACCATTGACTCATATTCTGCCATATTGTTGGTTGCAGGGAATCCCAATTTCATGGCATAGTGAAATCGGTGTCCATCTGGGGTTATAATTACATATCCTGCTTCAACACCTTGTTCATTTGATGCCCCATCCACAAATAGTTGCCACATGGGCTTTTGGTCTTCCTCTTTTTCGGATTGTTCCTTTATAAAGCTAGTACATGAATTTACAAAATCTGCTAGCGCTTGGACCTTGATTGTAGACCTTGGCTGAAACTCTATTTCATACTTGCTGAGTTCAATTCCCCATTTTACCAATCTTCTAGAAGTCTCAGGCTTACTGAAAACTTGCTTAAGAGGACAATTTGTCAATACTCTAATCGAATGTGCTTGGATATATGCTCTGAGCTTTCGAGCAGTAAGAATCAAACAATATGCCAACTTCTCAATAACTGGGTATCAGATTTCTGCACCTTTTAACTGCCCGCTTACATAGTATACCGGGAGTTGTGCTCCTTTATCTTCCCGAATAAGCACTAAACTGACCGCATGTTCCGATACTGCCAAATTTAGATACAAAGTTTCTCCATGTTAACTCCTCTTTTCCGCGACCCAACGATCTAGTGTGATAAGCAACCTAACGACTTAAAAGTGCCAACGACCTAACGACCTAAAGGTATAAGCGACCTAACGACCTAAAGGTATAAGCAACCTAACGACCTACAGGAACAGCGACCTAACGAACTAAAAGTATAAGCGACCTAAAGAACCAACGACCTAACAACCTAAAGGATGGAACGACCTAGCGACCTAATGGACCCAGCGACCAAAAAAGAGTTCAAAGGTCTTGCGACCTAGCGACCTAAAAGATTGTCCCTTAGGTCGCCCACGACCTAAATAAACCAAGACAACTTCTTATGCCGCTTCTCCCATAGGTCGCTCACGACCTATGACTTACCAGTGTGTTCAAGTGATCAAGTGCACTCCTGTTAAGCCGTAAACTGTGCCCACTAGGTCGCCCACGACCTACGACCTATCCATAGGTCGCTCACGACCTACGACCTAACTCCAGATTCTCCCTATAAATACCCCACCTACTCCAACTTCAAAAGGACTTTTGGATCATTTCTGGAGCGCCTATACTCTGCTGTTTTCTTGACTCATCTGACACTTCAAACACAAAAGACGCTTCAACAAACTTCAAGAGGAGATCTAACACATTCAACATGAATTCGAAGAGCTCTTCTACATGGAAGTTCTAGCTACTCGTCTCAATTATGTTGAAATCATATTGTAATCGAAGAATTGTTGTAAAACTTGTAACCGAACCCGTGATAAAGAAGATAAAGTGGACGTAGGCTTAATTTCGAGCCGAACCACTATAAAACTGTTGTCTTTTTACCGCTTTCTGCTATTTTCTGCTTATTTCTAGTTCCCGTACCAACGGGTGGTGCTTTCACTTTACTAATAGTCACACGTGTTAGCGTCGATTTTTATGTTAACACTCCACTCTCGGGTCTTGAGAGTATCGGCGGTTCTCCAAATGGCTTTCTAGTTCCAAGAATGCTTTTTTGCAATCTTCTCACCATTCAAAGTTCTTCCTTTTCTTAATTACATCGAAGAAAGGTATGCAATTATCAGTAGCTTTGGAGATAAACCAGCTTAGGGCGGCTACTTTCCCATTTAAGCTCATCATTTCCTTACTAGTTTTTGGTTCAGCCATATCCCTTATAGCTTGAATCTGATCGGGACTTGCCTCTATTCCTTGAGCACTTACCAAGTAGCCTAAGAATTTTCCAAAAATGACTCCAAAAGAACACTTTTGCGGATTTAACTTCATTTGATACTTTTGCAATGTCCCAAACATTTCCTCTAGATCCTTCAGATGGTATTCGGGTTCATTAGATTTTACTAGCTTGTTATCAACATAAACTTCCATGTTTCTTCCGATCTGTTCTTTGAACATTCGATTAACCAATCTCTGATAAGTAGCCCCAGCATTCTTTAGACCAAATGGCATGGCTCTGTA
Source organism: Allium fistulosum (assembly GCA_030737815.1). NCBI lineage: Eukaryota > Viridiplantae > Streptophyta > Magnoliopsida > Asparagales > Amaryllidaceae > Allium > Allium fistulosum. The sequence goes on along the minus strand of CM060907.1, from coordinate 409,913,088 downwards.
ACAATAAATTCCTCATTCTTTTATGAAGCTGGTATGATCTTCATCTGGCTTGAACATCGGTATTTGATTGTACCTTGAATAAGCATCCATAAGAGATAACAACTTGTGTCCACTTGTCGCATCTACTAGCTGATCTATTCGTGGCAATGGGAAGCAGTCTTTCAGGCATGCTTTGTTTAAATTTGTATAATCAACACATGTTCTCCACTTTCCGTTTGACTTTTTCACCAGGACTGGATTGGCTAACCATTTAGGGTAATATATTTCTCGGATTAATCCATTTTCCAGGAGCCTATCAACCTCCTCTTTCAGAGCATCTGTTCGAGCCTTATCCAATTGCCTCTTTCTTTGTCTTATAGGGGTTGCTCCTGGGTTGATGTTAAGGGCATGACACATAACAGTCGGGTCAATTCCCACCATATCAGAATGTGACCAAACAAACACATCTTTGTTGTCTTTGAGGAACTGAATCAGATTTTTCTTTAACTCACCATAAAGTTCTTTCCCACATTGACCACTTTAGAAACATCCTCAAAATCTACGTGGGTTTCCTCAAGGTCCTCTATGGGCCTTATTCTCTCTGTCTCACCCCAACAATCAAATTATGTGACTATTGGTGCTTCTTCTGCTGAATTAGTGTCAACCCTCTTTCTCTTGTTTCCTGCAGAAATATACTTTTGATACATACGCTTATTAGACTTATTATCATTAGTCTTTGCTTTGAATGTTAGATGTAAGGATCCATCATCCGAAGGCTATAAAACAGTAGAAGAATCAAAATAAGTAGAATATTCCCTTTTATATTCACTGAGAGTGGAAAAGTACATTTCGCGGGAGTTGAATTGTTCTCCTTGCACAGTCCCCCAACCTCGCTTTGTCAAGAACTTCACCATGAGGTATTTTGGCAAGATGAAAGCATCAATTTCATCTAGGGCTGTCGTGCCGAAGAAAGCGTTGTAGTAGGAGGGTTGGTCAATTATCACAAAGATGGTTTCAAATGTTCGACAGGTAGGAGGCATCCCCATTTGTACTAGAACCGTTATTTGCCCCATTGGAGTTGACCCCTTGTTGTTGAACCCAAATATCGGCTCGGCGCTCAGCTCCAACTTGTGTTCTGGGATATTCATCTGATCAAAAGCATGCTTGAAAATAACATTAACTACACTACCTATATCAACCAGAATCTTGGAAACAATAGAAAGCCTAACTTGTGCAGTTATCATAAGGGGGTCATTGTGTGGATGATAGACTCCTTTGCGTAGCTCTTGCGGGGTGACCACCAGATTGGGCCTTTGAATATTGGGTTGGGAACTCTTCGTTGGAGGCTCCTCTTGAACAGAATAAATTCCCTCCTTGGCCTCTTTAATATATCTGCTTCGAGCACCTTTACAATTCCCTACTGGATGTGGCCCGCCGTGGATTACATCAATTCTGTTAATTGGTGGGCTTAAGCTGAGGGAATACTCATCTTCCAAAACATTTACAGCGTTGCTCGGACGCTTTTGGGGAGCACTTTCAGTTCTTTGGGCTTTGTGCTGATCTTGGATAAATTCTTTAAGATGGCCTTCTCGGATCAGCTTTTGAATTATTCCGGCTAGTACTCTACATTCATCTGATTTATGGCCATTCGCTTTATGATAAGCACAGTAGTCCCCTCCCTTCCTCTGCTCTAGATTATTCTTAGCTTTGTAGGAGGTTGGAAGTTGACTTTTTCCTTAGTTGTAGCATATATGTAAGACAGTGGCTTGTTTAAAGCAACTGCATTGCAACCGGTTCTTCCCATCGGGTCCTTTTGTGGCCACGGTCCTGGCCGAACCTTCCCACTTCCTTCCTAGGAACCGTTTTCTTCTTGGTGTAATAAAGCTTATCCATGCGGATGAACTTATCCGCTTGAAAGTGGAAGTCCTATACTTTGCAGGCATTGACAAAGAGATGCTTTCAGAAAGGGGTATTCTCGATTAAGCCAGAATGGATAGCTATGAGCTTATCACGATCATTCATATCCTTAGCCTTCAAAGATTCTGTATTGAATCTTCTCAAATAGTCTCCTAAAGATTCACCCAGCCATTGTTTTATGTTTGCCAAGCCGTGTAATCAATAGTAGGATCCTTGTAAATACAGAATTAAGCTGAGAATTCATAAGAAAACTGTTTCTAGGAGTAGATGGTTTTTTCTCTGCACTATCTATACCACTTGGCTGCTGCCCCTTGGAGAGTAACGAGGAACAGTCGACATTCGATTGCCCCAAAAGCATTATATAAGTCCATCTGGCTATCAAAAGCCATAAGATGATCATCAGGATCTATATCCCCATGATATTTCATAGATGGGATTTTGACATATGGTGGTATTGTTGTTGCCATGATCTCATCGATGAAAGGTGGCACCCTCTCATTGTCATTTACATTCACATCCATGGTTCTTTTCCCTTTTGAATTCATGGCGTCCTTGATTGCCTTCTCTGCAACATCTTTAAGGAAAGCTTCTACATTATCATAATTACTCTGCTTCGGGTAATACTCTTTTGAAGTCGAGCTGCTAGATTACTCTAATGACTTGTTAAGAATTCTCCCTTGATGATTAGCTTTTTCTTGTGGGAGATCTTTCTTCTTTGAGGAGGTCAAGTCTACTTTATCATTGCATTCCTTGGAACTGGTTTTCAAATTCCTTCTTGGAGAAACTATTTCTTCTCCTTGAGTTTTCCTTGGAGTTTTTGATGATCTTTGAGATAACGCCATCTTCAACAAATCTTGCATTTCCTGTAATTGTTGGTCCAAGTGCTTGATTTTCTCCGTACTTTCATCCTATGGTGTTGGCGACGAAGTGTGCCATAGAAGGACCCCATCCAGGTTGAAAGTAGGAGCTATATTTTCCTCCAGGTTGGAAGTGTGCACTACTCCCTCTTTGAGTACACTCAAGCGTTTTGTACTCATTTTTCCTAGGCAAGAGAAACAAACTATAATTAGTATATATATAGTAATAGGGTCGGAGGTTCGATCCCTCCTTCTAGCACCAAAAATGTTAACAAGAAAACTTGTCAACATCCTCAATGCTTTGGAAAGATAATTTTGTTTGGACATAGCTATGTGGTTGAGATGATTCCTACTTCTGAAAGTATATCTTTAAATAAATTGTCTTAATCAAATTAATCTGGGAGAAAAGAACGGTGAGTAGTCGTACCTTTCGACCTTGTCGAAAGCTTAATGAGGCTATTACAACCCTGGGTCAATAACATTCTTGATTGTCAAACCTTTCGACCTTATTGAAAGGTTATAGGCATGACCTACCGAACCTTCTGTCTAAGTTAGGGTGATGGGAATTAGTCCAACCTTTCGACCTCGTCAAAAGGTTGTTAACACGATCACTCCAACCTTTCGACTACGTTGGAATAGATGTAAGTTTGTCAGACCTTTCGGCTTTGTCGAAAGGCATGACAAGACTTCTCCAACCTTTCGACTAGGTTGAAGTAATTCTTAGTCTTTTAGCTTTAAGAAATTATTAATTTGATGGGTTCCACCTTCCCTTAGAGTTGAAAGCAGTTATGGTCGACATTTACTACTTCCTTTTTAACCATGTCGAAAGGTAAAGTATGAAACCTCTCGACAATGTTGTAAGGATATGTAAAGCTCATTATCAACCTTAATTGCTTTTAGCCCCATTGATGTCCACTTTCTTTTTATGGAATTAATTCGAACAAATTATTAACACATAAGGAAGTTGATTTCCTTCGAATGAAGTCCATAATAAGTGGTTATAAGATATATATATATATATATATATATATAAAACCCAGGACTCCATTAGGAAGTGAACCTTTCGACTAAGTCGAAAGGTTTTCCTCCTTTCAAAGCAGTCCCAGATTATATCTTTAACCCCTTTTTACTTTTCTTTTATGAGATCAATTTAGTTATTCCCATAACTATGCATTTAGCTTATGTAACACATCATCGTTACTTTACATTAAGTAAAGGTTTCTATGATGATGTGCTGCGATGGGAAATATCTAAGTCGATCTTATATATATAGAGCTCAGATCAAAAGAGATTATGAGAAAATGGTTGAAATTATGTGCAATTGATCATTAGTCTAGCTAATGATCTTAATGATCCTCCTCATTGCCAATATCCATCATGAACGAGCCAACTCAATTTTATTCATGTCCAAAATGAGTTACAAGAAATTGAGCTCTCTCCCTAATTCAATTTAGGGTTTTTTCAAGTAGAATTATCTCTATGAAAGTGGAGAAAAGAATATGAATTCAGTATCCAGAATTCGATCCCCAAAACTGGAACCCTTGGGTCTTATTTATAGATGCAGGCGGCCCACCTTCCGCCCTCATGCTTTCGACTGAATCGAAAGGTTCCCCTATTATATGCTGCCTTAAACCCTTCGACTTCATCGAAAGGTTATGAAACTTTTGACTGTGACGAAAGGTTAGGAGTCTCTTGCTCTTCCTGGCCTATCTCTTTTTCTTCCTTGTTTTCCACCATATTGAAAAGTCCCCTCTTTGTATTTTGTTGTAAACTCTCTAATCTCATCGAAAGGTTTGCTTCCGACATTGTCGAAAGGTTTTTCTACAACTTGCTGTTTTGAACCTTTGACATTGTCAAGAGGTTTCTCTTCAATATGCCTTTATGGACCTTTCGACTTTGTCGAAAGATTTGCTGCTCCTATGCTTTCATTAACCTTTTAACTTAATCAAAAGGTTTACCTTTTACATCTTTTGTGAACCTTTCGACCTTGTCGAAAGGTTTTTCTTTACTAGAATGTTGCCGAGAGCTATTTTCATTCTTTTCTGACCTCTGAGTGTTTCTATCTTCATAGCACCTTTCCACACTATCGAAAGGTATCCTGTAAGTGTCTCAACCGTTTCGAAGGGCTTATTAGGCTTTCGAAAAGGTTACTTTGGAGCAAAACCTTTGACTTTGAAAGGTTTGGTGCATAGTTGAAAGGAACGCTATTGATTGCTTTTGAAAGAAGCTTTGAAGTCATCATTACTCTCTCATCTGTGTCAAAAGGTCGACTGTGGCGGAAGGCTCCGTTTGTTTTCATCCGAGTCGAAGGATTTACACTGTATGAGCAACTGGACTTTCTGAACATCCTTTTTAAATCTTTTATAATGACTTGGATTATCTCTTCATCAAAACTCCAATTTGATTATTCTTCTCTCATACTTTTGCCTTCAAGGAGAATTTATGGTTAACACTTACCCATCACTCCTATGCTTCAAAGGTTATATGCATCTTCTATAACCATGCATCATATTAGATGGCACTATGTGAGAACACAGGATGAAGGTACGTTAACACACCCAGATGATGGAGAAGCATGAAAGCATTTTGATAAGACATACCCCGCTTTCGCAGCGGAGAGCCGTAATGTTAGACTTGGTTTATGTACGGATGGATTTTAAACATTCTCTCAATTTGGTTAAAAATATTCATCTTGGCCTATAATCGTTACACATTACAATTTACCTCCGTGAATGTGTATGAAGACTCCGTATATGTTTCTCACTATTATCATCCCTGGTCCTGATGATCCGACATAAGGAATCGACGTATATTTACAACCGTTGATTGAAAGTTGAAAAATTGTGGTATGAAGGATTTGAAACATACGACATTTAAAAAAAAGAATTTTCATATGTTCGCTTCTCTGCTGTGGACTATAAGCGATTTTCTTACGCATGAAATGCTTTCGGGTTGGAGTACGATGGGTCGTCCATCTTGTCCTTATTGCATGGATGAAACACGGGCATTTTCTTTACCGCATGGGTAGAAAATTTCATGGTTTGACTGTTATATGTGTTTTTTTCCATATTAATCATCCATTTAGAAAAGATAAAAAACTTTACAAGTAATAGATTTGAGACCTTGGGACCAACAATGATTTAGTCAAGTGAAGATATTTATGACCTTATAAAGGATTATCCAAAGATACATGAAACTGGTGGACAAATTGAAATTCAAGGTAAATTGACGATTCATAATTGGTGCAAACAAAGTATATTTTGGGAGTTGCCTTGTTGGAAAAATGTCCTAATTCGTCATAATATCGACATGATGCACAACGAGAAAAATGTGTTTGATAATGTATTTAACATAGTTCTAAATGTTAAAGGAAAGGCTAAGGACGATTTGAAATCAAGACGTGATATAGAGGCAATATGCAATCGTCCTGAGCTTCATATGAAGCCAAATGACAAAAAAAAAACAAAAAGCATGCTATGAGCTAGACAATAACCAAGTTAAAGTATTGTTAAAGTGGGTGGAAGGATTAAGATTTCCTGATGGGATTTCCTCTAATCTTCGTAGATGTGTCAACTATAAGAACGGTAAATTAAGTGGGATGAAAAGTCACGATTGTCATGTAATGATGGAACATTTGTTACCCGTCGTTTTCAAAGAACTGTTGCCCACAAAAGTTGGGACAGTAGTAACAGAACATAGTTTATTTCATAAGGAGCTTTGTTCAACTACGTTAAAAGTTGATCGTTTACGTACACTTGAGGAAGAAATTCCTATACTGCTCTGCAAACTGGAGAAAATAGTTCCTCGGGTTTCTTTAATATAATGGAGCATTTACTTGTTCATCTTCCGTTTGAAGCACGTCTTAGAGGTCCTGTGCAATATGGATGGATGTATCCATTTGAAAGGTATTAATATTGAGTATGTTAAATTTTAGTTTAATTACATTTAATAAAATTTAATTATAATTATTCTTAATAGGTGCATAAATCATTTAAATAAAAAGTGAGATAAAAAGAACGAGTTGAAGGTTCGATATGCAAATTGTATATCGAAGAAGAAAATTCATTCTTTTTCTCTCATTATTTCAGTGAACATGTGAACTTATCTTTTGAAAGTGCTATGCAAAATGATGAGGGCATTGAACAAGGTTCTTCTGAATCAATCCTATCTATTTTTAGACAGCAGGGACGCCCTGTTGGAAAATGTGTGGAAGTATGGTTAGACGATAGAGGTTACTATGTAGCCCACATATATGTTCTTTTTAACTATGCAGAAGTTGCGCCATTTGTTAGGTATTATTAAATAACACATCTAAAATTATTTACTTAAGTAATACATGTGTGTATTAATTATAATGCAATATATTATCTATATATGCAGTATTTACAAATCACAGCATCCAAGCGGTGATATCAGCAAAAATTTTGCTACTTGGTTTTCGAACCATGTATATGATCTTGTAAATTGTACGGTCGACGAAGGGTTGAAACATCTTGCGATGAGACCAAAACGAAAAGTCAAGACATATCCAATATTCTTTGTCAATGGACACAAATTCAACACCAAAGAATATGGGGCTGAAGAATTAACTAACAATACCAGTGTATATGTTAAAGGTGGTGATGATCCAAATAATCACATAAATGATTTTTATGGTGTGTTTACTCAGGTTTTGCAATTAACATATTTCACTAGACCTGCAGAAGAAGTTTATTTGTTTAGATGCAACTAGTTCAGTAATGTTCCAGGTTCTGGAATCAACGTGCACCAAAAATATAATATTATTGAAATAAAGCATATTTCATGTTATCATAAGTATGATCCATTTATACCAGCAAAACAAGCTCTACAAGTTTATTATGCTCTTTATCCATCTGTAAAAAGAGATAAAGCAGATTGGTTGGTAGTTTTTAAAACGAAGGAAAGATTTACGTTTGATGGAAAAATATTCCAAACGAACAAGCGTACCAAGCGAATATCGAAAAAAATGGCGAAATTACAATGACAGATGATTAAACCGATATTAGACCTCTAAATGATGAATCAAATGTATTAGTAAAAGCATTTGAGACCATAGAGGAAAAGAATATAGAGTATGAGACCAAGTCTGAATCAGAAAACGATGAGGACTAATTAATAATATACATGTTGAAAAAAGGTAATTTATGGGAGTATTGATGTTACATTTTTTTTGTATGTTATATGCGATAATTGATGTTAACTCTTGATACGTTTACTCATAATTAAATGATATGTCATGCTATAATAAAATAATATGTATATGACAAGTATTATAGATGTCTTTCTTCAAGCGTCGGAGTTCTTCGCAGTCTGGTTCCCCCTCTAAGTCTCAAAGAGGAACTGTCCACCGTGGAGGTGATGGAAGTGGCCTGTCGCGGGAGGCGCCGCGTATGGTGGTCAGATTGCTACCGAAGGCAGATGGATAATAAGTATTAAATTTACTTCAACATTATAAATATTTTGTATGATATATTAGTCATGATTTGTCCGTATCATATTTAATGCAAGGGTTTTGAGCTTGAGCCTTCAGATATAGTTCTCAACATTTCTAAGCAGGCATACATGAGCCGTATGACTACATGCTGGCCCAAATGGAGTAGGATCCCAGAGCACATATGGGAGAGCATCTGCCAGGACTTCCTGGTAAGTGTAAATCTATATATCATTATATATAATCACTTTACAATTTGCTGACTAAGTATAAATGTATAACTTATATTTTTTTCAATATATATACAATGGGAGGTAGACCTACAAGAAGATGATGTTTCTCTTTGTCAGCGCCACTGGAACTCTAAAGTTGCAAAGAATTACCGTGATACGATGTCTACCATCAGAAAATCTGGGAAGAATCCAAGCTGGATGGGCGCCAACTTATGGGATGCTTGTGTCGCAAGGTGGAGAAGCGATGAATTCATGGTAAGTCTATCAGATATCACCTTAATTTGTTCAGTAGAGAATACATGTAACGACCGCCTTTCTTGAAACGAAAGACGAGTCATTAAGGGTAGAAGAAAATGAAAGAAAAGAAGAAACTAAACAATCACAGAATCTCACCACGAATCAAATTAACATATAATAGATAACATAGGATATTACATAGTCATTCCCATAATAATAATACATCAGAGTCATTAGAATACAATTTCAACTGGGTAGTTATACTGCTTGCCGATCACAAAATGCATAGATCATACACAAACGCAGTAGAATAAGATAACAACTAGCTACGATGAAGCCACCTACTCCAGCTCCTTCAAAATGCTTCCGTAAGAAACCTAGATCACTTGGCTACTGATAAAAATTTGAGTGCCCAAGAGTTTTAGGAAAAGAAAAGAAAACTCTAGGTCAGACATGTGTCTGGTGTGAGTAAACTCAAACAACTTAATTTTTACTTTATAAGACACTTTTAAATCAAAGGTATCTCATAAGACCACGCCGCACATAAATACAGATGGGTTTTTACCTTACGATAACCAAAACACATTATTAGAAATCCATTGATATCGTGATAATGTCTAGGGTTTTCAAGTAAAATAGAACATAATGAAATGCTTGCATCTCACGTTTCAACATATTTGGGTACAACTAAAAACGTACGACACTTATTGGAAAATAGATTCTATACAATGACTGGGCTACTGAGGTACCGAATGTCATGGTGCATCTCTAGATAAAATAACACCAAGGTCGAACCTATTGACCCCTGCCAACACAAGACCGACCTACCCTTTACTGGATAGTACCGAATAAGATCACCCACGTTTGGGATCAACAACCGTACCGAAGTATAAATGAGTTAATAGTAGGGACTCTAGATAGGGATGACCTTACCCTTATGGGAGCGACCCACCTAGCCTTGCTGCATCTCCCCTGTTTTAGTCATTCCCGATTGATGAGGCCCGAGGCTACGTTTTACGTTTATTACAGCATTGCCACTTGGAATGCTAACCTTCTCTTCCATATGTTGACACAATGTTAGCACTCATCCATACAAGTCGTTCAGGAGATGAACGAACCGAAGGCACCATCCACTACACCCATTTTTGAATCACCCTCAGGGTTAGTAGCAAATAGTCCTTTCACTTCTAAGTCTTCATCTTGGTCCTTGCCTTCACCATTTCCAATTTGAATATTTACGTTGGTTCGAAGTGGTTTTCGGATAACAACTAATGTCTGATCCATGTCTCTCCAAACCAATATTCGATAATTTTAAAGGGTCACGTTGTTTATAATGGACCATTCCACTATCAGAGTGTAATATTTACACAGGGACATACACTCCATATGCTTAGATTATCATGACCCTCTTATTGAAATTAAACCCCTTATATTCATCACGTTCCCGAAGTGCGGTATTTGTGATAAGTACAAGTCGACTTACTTCTAATAAAACGTATCATCATTTTATAACTACTACTTTAATTCATTTGGCTACTTAATAACATGGACAAGAGATCATTGGTTTTAAAACAATTCACTTAAACAAGAAAATTGGTTAAAAATAAATAACCGATAAGGTTTTAAAAGAAACCTTAAAAACAAATAAAATTTAATTAAATCATAATTTTAAACTCAATTAAACCTTAATTAATCTTAATTAAATCAAAATTTAATCATTAATAATCCAAATTTTATTTATAATTAAACCCTAATTATACTTTAATTAATTAACATTTATTTGAGAAACTAAACCATAATTAAGAGGATAATTAACCTTTAATTAAATAATAATTAATTAATTAATTATAATTAAATAAAATTAATTCCCTTCTATCTTAATTAGTCTTTATTTAAAACTTACTTAATTAAACATAATTAACTTAGTTAATAATTTCTTAAACTCTAATTATTTAACCTAATTACTTAATTAATTAATTAATAATTACCCAAATTAATTTAATTTAAATAATTAAATTATTAAATAATTTACTTAAACTTTTGACTTACTAAATTAACTCAAAATGAGTTTTAAAAAACAATCCAAAAGAAAACACTTAAAACATGAAATCGTGAAATTTTTCGAACTACATCCATAGCGATTATTGCTATAAACGCAGTTCGCTAGAATTGATTTCTAGGTGAAATATTCACTTTAACTCTAGCTACTACATCTTTGGAAAAACAAATGGGAAAGTTTTGAAAACTTAAAACAAAGTTAAAAACTTGAAAGAACATTTTCAAAAATCCAAAGCTAAAAAATATCTTTCATTTTCAAACCGGATCTCAAGTCCTTTGCGACTTTTCAAAGTGCAAACTTCACGACATGCTTTTGCTTTCATAGACATACTACCATAGTATCATACCCAATATCACATATCCATATCCATATACATATCCAAACATATCAACCAATCACCAAATCCAAGTTCAAACATAAACATATCATCATATGCTATAAATACGACATGATAATTCAACATAAAAATCACCATATTTTCACAACATATAGTCCATCAAAATTAAGTTAATTTCTTTTCCAAAAACAAAAATTTTACTCACCGTAAATTTTTCTAAATCAAAGCAACTTTTGCCGGATCTTGAATACGCTTTCGAAACTTGCAAAAATAGACCCTTGAACACTTGAAATGGGCTCGACCAATTGGATTTGGGCTCGGCCTAGGCCTTCTAGGGCAAGACCATGTGGAAATTTGCCTCGGCCATGGTTTTTTTAGTGGATGGAATGTTGTATTTTGGAGGAGAAAGTGTTTTAGGGGATGTAGAAGTGGTTTTGTGAATTAAAGGAGGGATTTTGGCATAAGGAAATGATTTTTTTCTGTTTTCAAATTTATGAAGAGGAATGGATGCTTTAGCTCAAGCTCTTAGGAAATTTTGGAGTGAAGAAGAGGTTCGTAAAAATGAGAATATGAAGAAGTAGCGGTATTTATAGGCTTAGGACATTAATTAAAATATATGTAAGTGCTTATTTTAAAATATATGTATGCATGCATTGCCATACCTCCTCCCTCCTCTCTAAACCGTTCATACTACCCCCCATGCTTTCCACTATTCATGTCATGCTCTTGTATCCTTGTGTTAAAAAAGTGTATTTTTATATGTATATATACTTACTTTTATTAAATAAGATCTTATATTGTAATATGTTTAAGTGTGTAAATGTGTACATGCATATGTACATGTACACAACATGTTAAATTAGTTTGTAATGTGTGTATGTGTGTTTAACATAGTGTTACGACCTTTAAAACAATTTTTAACCAATGAAAAATTGATATTTCGTAAAATAACTTCTGGTCACATTTTCTATCTTTCTATGAACTATATATTTTGGTAAACAAATTTTCAAAACGATTTTATTATCATTAATTATTATTTAGAATAGTTTTATTAGTTAATAAAAATCCATTTATTAATTATTCAAAATATAATTAAATATTCATTTAAATAGCGATAAATTTCCGGGTCGTTACACTCTCCCCCTTAAAAGAATTTCATCCCGAAATTAGCAATCAAGGAGATAACTCAAACTATGCAAAAAGCCATATATTCATATCATAAACACATACACTAAAATCCATAGCAAACAAACATACACTATAAATACAACCTATGACTAGCTATCCTAACATTAACTTTGGATAGGCTTCTCTTATACGATCCACCATCTCCCAAGTGTAGTCTCTAGGATCCTCACTCCACTAAACCTTAACTAGTTGCACCACCTTGTTATGAAACCTCTTTTCATCCCGATCCACGACATAAACTAGATGTCTAATCAGTGTCAGGTTCAGTTCTATTTCCAATTCCTCTTGAACTGATGGCTCTACAATTAAAGATTGGTCATGAACATATTTCCTCAAATGAGACACATGGAACACATTATGAACTGCCGCCAATCTCTCTGGCAAATTTACCTATAAGCAAGCAATCCGATCCTCTCGAGAATACGAAAGGGTCCAACATACCTTGGAGCTAACTTCCCAGCTTTCCCGAATCTAATACCTCCTCCTATTGGCGATCTTAAGCTTCCTTCATTCTTCTCTTAATCGCTACAACTTTCTCTATAGCCTCTCGGATCATGTCCGGTCCAAGAATTAATCTATCTCCCATCTCAACCCAATGTGCTGGTGACTTGCATGGTCTTCCATATAGAGCTTCATATGGTGCCATCCTGATGCTTGCTTAGAAGCTATTGTTGTAGGTGAACTCAGCCAAATGCAAATGATCCTCCCTTGATTTAACATCCCGTATCTAGAGGCCAAAAGCTAAGCGCTACAGATGCTGCAGTCATCCATAGTATTAACTTCTGGTGATAAAATATGGTAATGCTAATGGTATCCATAATATCAGAAGCATTTGAACATGAAGAAAATCATAGATTTTCAAAAAACAACATTTTACTGATTACATTTCAAAACAAATTCATATCCAAGTTACATAATCCCATAATCGTTTCCTAGGTAAAAATCTATTATAATTACAATAATACGCTAAGAGCGACATATGACGATGCCCCCTTGGTTGATCAAAGTTATATAGTCAAACTAACTTAATATACACAGCGGAAATAAACAGAATAAACTACAACTCCTAAATAGCTATCTGTCAGCCACCTGCTCGTTAAGGAAGTTTTATTCGCCAAAACAACTAAAACCTAAAAACCTCGACCCTCAGCCTACTCAAATCAATTTTTTAGCACCTGAGAGTTTAGGGGGAAAACAAAAACTTCGAGTCAGACATAGAACCTGGTATGAATAATACTGTTACGTCTCAGTTTACTGATACTAAGTGAGACCACGCCGCTTAACGGAACGGGTTTCCCCTCACTAATATCCTCTTTAAAACATATATTTTGCAAATCTTTTCTTACAACCGAACTAGTTAATCAAACTAATTATAATAATGATAATAATAGCTATGTACGTTAAGCTATAATCAGGTAACTAATGGACTATCTGTCCACAAGTAGTAAATGGACTATCTGTCTGAAAACTAGGCTAACTGCCCACAAACTAGACTAACTATTTGCAAACTGGAATAACTGTCCGAATCATTTTCTTAGGGCTAACTATCCTTCACCTTTTTCCTTGAAAACCCTTTCAAAATGATTTAACCTTTTCAATCATACTTATACAAGGAAAATATATTCTTAGCTTTATTCTTGTTAGCCATAAACTCTACTCAATAGCAGAAGTATAAAAGAAGGCTAATAAGAGTGAGGTTCCAATGAATAAACAAGCATAGGTTTCGCAAAGGTCAGACGAAGATGTTTCGAAGGCTTTAAGAAGGTTTCGAAGGGGTCAAAGGCGCCAGCTGCTTAAATAGAATGAAGGCTTTTTGCTCAGATGGAAACATGTATACCCTTCCACCACTATAAACCTTTTGACATAGATAAACAAGCAAGGACAGCTTCAGAACCCCTTTCTACGGTAATAGATGGTAGTCTCTCACTTATGCACCAAGCCTTTCGAAACTAGAGATTTCGCCCCTAACATAACCCTTTAGAAAACATATACAAGCCTTTCGAACAGGTCGAGGCCAATAATATTAAGGAGAGGTTCCGCTTCAGTTCTCAAGTATGCATTCAAAGGCTACTCAACATCATCAAAACCAATATAGTCAATCTATCGACAGAGTCGGAAGCTTCAATCTTAACAATAAGACAATATGAAGGAAAAGCGCATTTGGAAACCTTTCAACTGCATTGAAAGGTGTTCTGAGGAAAGTAGTACACAAGGGTCAACAAAGGCGAAAGGTTGATAAGGGACCCTTTCGACTCAGTCGAAAGATCTGAGGAAAAATAAAAGCGCAAGAGCTAATAAGAAAGAACAAGAAGAAGCCTTTCGACAGTGTTGAAGTGTATCATGGCCTTTCGACCTAGTCGAAAGGCCTGAGGCGGCATATAAAGAGAGGTCCCTTCGACCAAGTCGAAAGAGCAGGCGTGGAAGTGAGCCGATCTGCATCTATAAATAAGACCCAAGGGTTCAGGTTTTGGGGACCGGATTTTGAAATCTTGAATTCATTTCTTCTACTCCACTCTCTTAACTGCAATTAGATCTGATCAATCCCTAAATCAAATTAGGGGAAAAAGCTCTATTTCTTGTAACTCATTTTGGTTTATTAATAAAGAAGGGATGGCTTATTCATGTAACATCCCATATTAGGAGTCCAAATGCTAAGCGCTATGGATGCTGTAGGCATCCATAGTATTAACCTCTAGTGACGAAATACGATAATATTAATGGTATCCATAATATCAGAAGCATTTGAATATGAAAAAAATAACAGATTTCAAAAAACAATAATTTTCAGTGATTACATTTCAAATAATATCATATCCAAGTTACAAAAATCCCCAAACGTATCCCAGGCATTGATCAAGTATAATTTATAACAATACGCCAAGAGCGACATATGAAGATGCCCTCTTGGATGATCAAAGCAGTATAGAAATAACTGTCTTAATACATAGTGGAAACAATTTAAAACAGAATTCCTAAATTAGCTATCCGTCAGCCACCTGCTCATCTTCGGATGATTTATTCGCCAAAATCTGCTAAAACCTAAAACCCTCAGCCTACTCGAATCAAATTTTGAGCACCCAAGAGTTTAATGGGAAACAAAATTTTTGAGTCAGACATAAAGCCCGGTATGAATAATTTCTATTACATCTCTGTTTACTGATATATAGTGAGACCACACCGCTTAGCGGAACGGTTTTCCCCTCACCAATATCACTTTTCAAAACATATATTTTGCAAATCCTTTCCTGCAACCAAACTAGTTAATCCACTGATTATAATAATAATATAGCAATATCCATTATGCTTAAATTGGAAATAAAATAGACTATCTGTCTAAAATCTGAACTATCTGTTCTTTACTGGACTATCTATCCTTAATTCTGAGCTAATTGCTATATTCTGGATTATCTATCCTAAAACTGATTATACCAAAATAGCAATATCTTTTATGCTAGGTAATGGGCTATCTGCCCAAAACAGGTAAAAAGGGTGGACTAACTGTCCTTAAAAAGTAGCAAGGTCCGTTATGCTAATAAATGAACTAACTATTCATATCAGAGCTGACTGCTCTTTTTTGGATTAACTGTCCTCTAGACTAACTGTTCTCTGGGCTGACGGCCCTCAAAATGGACTGACTGTCCAAATTTAAATGAGCTAACTGCCTGAATTTTCTTCTGGGTTAACTACCCTTCAAAATATTTGGACTAACTGTCCTTCAAATTTTCCTTGAAATCCTTTTCAAAATGATTTAGTCCGTCAAATCATATATATACAAGGAAAATATATCTTTAGCTTTACTCTAAGCTATTTTTGTCATGTTATATATAGTTTACTCAAAATATTGTTGATGATGTTCAATAAGGATTATCTATCCTTTTAAAATAAGTTAAATTCCTTAATAACTTAAAACACTTAGGCTATCTGCCTAGTTTTTATATTCGAAACCTTTGTTTAAAACTTTTAAACAACCTTTCGAAAATATAGAAGGTAAGTCCTTCTAAACCATTAATAAATACCTTCAAAATTATTGAAGGTAAATCCTTCAAAACCTTTAAAAAGCCTTCCTTTTATAAGCTTTAAAACATATGACATCCGCCTTAAAATCCTTTAAACCTTAGCCTTTTGAAAATATTGCAAAACCATACCTTTCGACCTTGTCGGAAGGTTTCACCTTTCGACTTTGTCGAAAGCCTAGGGTACCTCCCCTATAAAATCATTTATAAACCTTTCAAAGGCAATGAAACTCAAAACCTTTCGAAGACATTGTATTTAATTTAAAACAAGTGGAAACCTTTCGAAACCATTCAAAGTTAACTACTTTGAAACCTTCCAAACCTTTCGACTTTAAAACATTTGGATTATGCCTTCAACTAGAGCAAAAGGATCAAAAAAACATTGGAGTCGAAAGCAACTGCTTCGAAACCTTTATAAAACCTTTCGAAACCATTCGAAAACAATGAAGTGTTGGTGTTGGAACCAACCCTTCGAAATAAATGGAGAGAGGCGGCAAGTTTTATAAAATAAAAGGTAACATTTGACTCCATCAAATGTGTGCTCTCCTCTATTCATAGAGGATCACACATTTTTCTCAAAAAATAACATTTGACTCCATCTGTGTCGAAAGGTTTGGAAGTGGTAACTATACTTTCAACCTCGTCGAAAGCTATACCTTTCGACTTTGTAGAAAGGTTTCAATTAAAACAAGAAAGAAAACTAATCGAAACCTTTTCTTTTAAACCATTTGACAATGTCGAAAGCTCTTTGTCAAAAGCTGGTAGGCGTATTTTCTTGAAAACCAAAACAAAGTTTTATCTCCTTCGAAAGCTATCACCTTTCATCCCTAAACCTTTTGACTTCATCCAATTCACTACGTACCAGTTGCCTGATACCATGTGCATTGGTATTTGACCTTGTTGGTAGGTTTGGAATGGAGGCGGAAGCTCTTGCCGAAAGAGTTGAAATAGTAGAAAAACTATTTATTTGTACTTTAAAATAGTTCTTTTCTACCCAACCTGCCTTATTTGTCTAAATCTGATTGGTTGCCAGAATTTTATATTCAAAAATGCCGCGGACTTTTCTTATTTGGAAATTTAAATAATTTTGAAAATGCCCCATTCTCCTTTATAATTATATAAAACATTTAAGTCTCATTCCTTAAATAAATTTATATAACTATTAAAACACCTTGGAAAATTCTGGAAAAATTCCAGAAAAACAATTAATATGTTCTCTTCAACATATAAAATTTTCGGATTAAAAAAATAATTATTTTTCTCATAAATAATTTAATAATCCAAAATACCATTTCCTTCCTTAGAAAATTCATAACAATTCCACAAAAATTCTGAAAATTCTGAAAATCGAAACCCATCTCTAAATTAACTTTTTAGATCATTATAAAAATTCGCAAGGCTAACGGATGTCATTTAATAGGGTTTTCATCTTAAAACATGTCATAAAATCTATATGAACATAAATCATCAACATGTATATATATCATTTTATCATTCAAAAACATGGCAAATCTTTTCAAAATCATTCGGATTTAATCTTAAAACCAAAACCATAAAATTTAGAGATGTAAACAGTATTCACCTTTACTTTAGAGATTAAGGAGCTTGAGATTTAAATGAGTTTGATTTGAATTTGCTTTACCTTAAGCTTTTCTTTAGTTTCCTCTTCTTCTTTCCTTGATGATGGTGGCCGGCCCTGCTTTTTAAATTTTAGTAATGAGAATGAATGTATATTAAGATACATGGCCTAAGGAAGGTGATATAAGAATGGCCTCATTCCCATAATACCCCTCCTCTAATTCATTTTAAACCCTTCTTTAATTTATTAGTTAAAAAGGCACGACTAGCTTAATTAAATCAAATCTCAATCTTCTAATCAACAAATTATTTTATTTAGTTTATCTAACTAAGTCTCTTAAATAATATTATCAAAAATCCGGGGTGTTAGAATTCAATAAGGAGTCTGATGATGAGGAAGATCATTTAGATCATTAGCTATTCTAATGATCAATTGCTCATAATTCTAACCTTTTCTCTTTATCTCTTTTTATCTATGCAATGCATAGGATTGACTTGGGAATCTCTAGTCGAAACACATCATCATCGAAACCTACATTTAACACCAGAAATAAGAAAGTTGATAGGTTTCGATCATGATGAATTATGAAACTAGGAACACCCAGGTCGATCTTATACAAGAAAATATGAGTAAATCTTAGACAGATATAAGCTAGAACCATTTCAGAAGGGAGGAACCCCTTTCGACACAATCGAAAGGGGTACTTCGAAGGGGATTCCAGTTTATGATTGACTAAGAACTATTGAAAGAGGAACTCATTCGAAAGGGTCTATCCATAGATGTACCAACAACTCTCTTGAATGGGTTCCAAATCAATAGTGGCGAAACCATAAAGTCGAAAGCAACTGTGACTTATTAATGAAATATTCGTCTCTTTCGACATGATCGAAAGGTCCATAAAGGTACCTATCGATATGATCGAAAGGAATGAAAAGTTAAAAGGATCAATTGCTTTCGACCCACTCAAACAAAAGGATTCAAACAGATGCTATCTCTCTAGAGTAATTCCATGAAACCTTTCAACTAAGTCTGCACAGTCGAAAGGTGAAGATATCTCTTTAGACCCTTTTCGATCAAGCCAACTGGGTCGAAAGGATGTATAATCTTCTTAAACGCTTTCGATTATGACAATCTAGTCAAAAGGTATGCTCCAAAAAAAGAGATCCTTCCATCAACATGGATTCGTTTGAGTTGAACTACCTTCCATGTTGCATCAGGAATGTTGACAAGTTTTCTTGTTAACGTGCTAGAAGGATGGCCTGAACCTTCGACCTTGTCACTGTATTATAGACTAATTGTGGCTCATTTTTCTTACGTAGGAAAAATGAGATCGAAATGGCTAAGTGGAATTGAAGAGGAAGTTGTTCACACCACTACTTTAGAGGAGAATATAGTTCCATCCTTTAATCTTGATGGGGCCGTTCCTAGGAAATCTTCATCACCAGCGCCACAAGATAAGAATATAGCTAAAATCAAGCACTTAGAACAACAACTGCAGGAGATGCAGGAGCTACTAAAAATGGCTCTATCTCAAAAAGTTTCCAAGACTCCAAAGCCAATGCTAGGGGAAGAGGTGGTCTCCCCCAAAAGGAATCTAAAAGCTTATTCCAATGAGTATAAAGGCAAAGTGGATCTGATGTCCTCGAAGAAGAAAGAACTCCCCTAATCGAAAGCTAATCATCAGGGAAGGATTCTCGACAAATCACTTGACCAATCTGGGAGTTCAACATCAAAAGAATATTGCCCAAATCAGAAAGATTATTGCAATGTCGAAGCTTACCTAAAAGATGTCGCTGAGAAGGCGATAAAAGATGCTATCAATTCAAAAGGGAAGAGAATCATGGACAAGAATTTTAATGATAATGAAAGAGTGCCTCCCTTCATCGATGAGATAATGGCCAAAGTTATCCCACCATATGTCAAGATCCCATCGATGAAATATCATGGAGTTACAGACCCGGATGATCACTTGATTGCTTTTAACAGCCAAATGGACTTGTATAATGCATCTGGAACTATCAGATGCCAACTGTTCCCGGTCACGCTCCAGGGAGCAGCAACAAAATGGTATAGGTAGTATCGGGAAAAAACTATATACTCATGGAAGCAGTTTTCTTATGAGTTTATTGCCCAATTCTGTATCTGCAAAGATCCCACGATCGACTACATAGTTTTGGCAAATATAAACAAAGGGAGGGAGAGTCCTTGGGAGATTACTTGAGGAGGTTTAATGCTGAAGCTTTAACGGCCAAGGACATGAACGATCGAGATAAGCTTATAGCCGTTGATTCTGGCTTAATTGAAAGCACCCCCTTCTAGAAGCAACTCTTTATTAACGGTTGTAAAGACTTATAAGATTCCCCTTTCCAAGATGACAAGTTCATCCGGATGGATGAGCTTTACTATGCCAAGAAGAAAACTATCCTAAAGAAGGAGGGGGTAGATTAGCCAAGACCGTGGCCATAAAAGAACGAGATGGGAAGAACCAATAGCTAATGTAGTTGCTTTAAACAAGTTGTTGCCTTATGTATATACAGTAACCAAGGAGAGGGTCAACTTTTCGGTCTCCTTTAAAGCCAAGACCAACCCAGAACAGAAAAAGGGAGGAGACTATTGAGCTTATCATAAAGCCAACGGCCAAAAAACCAATGAATGCAGGGTTATGGCTGGAATTATTCGGAAGCTGATTTGGGAAGGTCATTTAAAAGAGTTTGTTCAAGATCAGTAGAAAACCCAGTGGATAGAAAATGGTCCACAGAAACATCCAAACAATGCTGTGAATATGTTGGAAGATGAGGACCCTCTAAGCTTGAGCCCGCCAATCAATAGAATTGATGTGATCCACGGTGGGCCCCATCCAGCGGGAAACAACAAGGGTGCCTGAAACAGATAATTAAAGAAGCTAAAGAATAGATCTATTCTATCCAAGAGGAAACTCCAATGAAGAACCCACGCCTTAATATTCAGATGCCTAATCTAGTTGTCACTCCACAAGAGCTAAGAAAGGGGGTTCATCATCTTCATAATGATCCTCTGATGATTACTCCACAAATTGGGTTATCTATTATCTCTAAAATTCTGGTCGACAGCGGTAGCATAGTCAATGTAATATTCAAACATACCTTTGATCAGATGAACATTCCAGAACACAAGCTGGAGCCAAGCATAGAGCCCATATTTGGATTCAACAACAAAGGATCAACTCCAGTGGGACTGATAAAGCTGCTCGTACAAATGGGAGTGCCGCCAATCTATAGAACATTCGAAACTATTTTTGTGATAATTGATCAACCCTCCTACTACAATGCCTTCTTTGGCAGGCCAGCTCTTGATGAGATCGATGATTTTGCCTCCCCGAAATACCTTATGTTAAAATTTCTGACAAAGCGAGGTTGGGGAACTATTTGAGGAGAGCAGTTTACCTCTCGGGAAATGTATTTTGCAACTCTTGACCAGTATAAAAGGGAGTATTCTACGTACTTTGATTCTTTTACTATTTTATAGCCTTCGGATGATGGATTTTCACATCCAACATTCGAAGCAAAGATTAAAAGTAAAAAATCTAACAAACGTACGTATGAAGGGTACATTCCTTCCCGGTGCAAGAGAAAGAGAGTCGATGCAAACTCAGCAGATGAAAGACCTATAATCACAGAATTCGATTGCCGAGGTGAAACGGAAAGGATAAAACCCATAGAGGATCTTGAGGAAGCTTACATAGATTCAGATGATGTTACTAAGGCGGTTAAAGTCAGAAAGTATCTTGATGATGACTTAAAGAAGGATTTAATACAGTTTCTCAAAGTCAACAAAGATGTATTTTCCTGGTCACATTCTGATATGGTGGGGATTGACCCAACGGTCATGTGTCAAGCACTTAACATCAATCTGGGAGCAACCCCTGTAAGACAAAAAAGTGCCAGTTGGACCAAGTATGATCAGATGCTTTGAAAGAAAAGATCGATAGACTCCTAGAGAATGGATTTATCCGGGAGATATACTATCCAAAGTTGTTAGCCAACCCAGTTCTGGTAAAGAAATCAAATGGGAAATGGAGAACTTGTATTCACTACACAGGCTTAAATAAGGCATGCCCAAAGGATTGCTTCCCGTTATCGCGAATAGATCAGTTAGTAGATGCAACAAGCAGGCACAAGTTGTTATCTCTTATGGATGCCTATACAACCAGATACCAATGTTTAAGCCAGATGAGGAACATACCAGCTTTATAACTGAGTGGGGAATCTACTACTACAAGGAAATGCCATTTGGGCTCAAGAATGCAGGGGCAACATATCAAAGATTGGTTAACTGAATGTTTAAAGAACAAATTGGTCGGAACATGGAGGTTTATGTGGACGATATGTTGGTGAAGTCCGGGAAGCCTAAGAATGATCTTAAAGATCTGGAGGAAATGTTCAGGATATTGCAGAAATATCACATGAAACTAAACCCAAAAAAGTGTTCTTTTGGATTCCATTATGGGAATTTTCTAGGCTACCTTGTGAGTTCCTAAGGGATCGAAGCGAGTCCTGATCAAATTCAAGCCATTAAGGACATGGCCGAACCTAAACTAGCAAAGAGGTGATGAGTTTGAATGGGAGGATAGCTGCCCTAAGCAAATTCATTTCTAAAGTCACTGATAAGTGTATACCCTTCTTTTATGTGATCAAGAAGAATAAGAACTTCGAATGGGGAGAGGATTGTAGAAAAGCCCTTTCAAGAATTAAAAAGCCATCTGGAAAAACCGCCGATACTTTCAAGTCCCGAGAATGGGGAAATCTTGTACCTATACATAGCAGTATCAGAACATGCGTTAGCTCGGTACTCATTAGAGAAGGGAGTGGGGCACAACTTCTGGTATATTATGTAAGTAGATGATTAAAGGATGCAAAGGTTCGATACCCAGTCATAGAAAAATTAGCCTGTTGCTTGATTCTTACAGCTCAAAAGCTTAGAGCATGCTTTCAAGCACACCCGATTAGGGTATTAACCAACTTCCCTCTTAATCAATTTTATAGTAAACCTGAAACTTCTAGAAGACTGGTAAAATGGGGGATCGAGCTCAATCAATACGACATAGAATTTCAACCACAAGCTGCAATCAAAGGGTAGGCATTAGCAGACTTTGTAAATGAGTGCATTAGCTTTATTAAGGAACAATCAGAAAAAGAGAAAGATTAGAAGCCCATGTGCTAATTATTTGTTGGTGGTGCATCGAACGAAAAAAGGGCTGGTGTAGGATATGTAGTCATAACACCAGATGGACATCATTTGCATTTTGCTAAGAAATTGGGATTTCCCGCAACAAATAATGTGTTAGAATATGAATCTATGGTAGCGGGATTAACCTTGGAATTGGAACTCAAAATTCCACGAATATAGATCTTTAGTGATTCTCAAATAATGGTGTACCAAGTGAAACAAGAGTATCAAACAAAGGACCCCATGTTACCTTTATATGTGAAAAAGTTATTGAGGATGCTTGCCTTATTTGAAGATTTCTCAATACACCAAGTCCCAAGGGCAGAAAATTCACAAGCAGACTCCCTATCAAAACTGGCAAGCTCAAGGGGAGCCCTAGAGACACGTATTGTCCCAGTGGGGTATCAGGAAATTCCGAGTATAAAACAAGAAGCATCCGAATAAGGAAATAAATTGTTAGTCCTGACAAGGTCTCAAACTAAATCACAAGGGGAAGAGAGAAGAGAAAGCGGTAAAGAAATATCAGATGAAAGGGTTGACCAACCGAGATCAAGTAACATGTATGATGACATATGGATGTCACCCATTGTTGAATACCTTGTTAAAGGAATACTCCCATCTGATAAAGGAGAAGCGAGGAAAATTCATAGACAAGCTCCAACTTTTACTATGATGGATGGAATCCTCTATAAGAAGGGATACGCTCTTCCTTATCTAAGATGCGTAAACATGAATGATGGAATAAAATTAATGGCTGAAGCACATGAAGGATTTTGTGGAGATCATTCAAATGGAACAAAGTTGGCAAAGAAAATAATGAGGCAGGGATTTTATTGGCCGCATATGGTAAGCCAAGCCATCAAATATGTGAAAAGATGCAAAAAGTGTCAGAAATATTCAAAGATTCACATATTGCCCCTAAGTCAGTTGACTCCCATAACAAGTCCATGGCCCTTTAATGTATGGGGAATAGTTTTAATCGGCCAATTGCCAATTTCAAAAGGAGGGGCAAAGTTTTCTGTAGTTACCATTGACTATTTCACCAAACGGGTAGAAGCAGAGTCGCTTCCAAAGATTACTTTCGAGAGGTGCTTAGATTCGTTATTAAGAATATCATAACTAGATTTGGGATTCCCCAAAAGATAATTTCTGACAATGGGACACAATTTGAGAGTGAAGAATTCTCTCGCTTTTGCCACAAGAATGTAATCATTAAAAAAATTTCATCAGCCGCACATCCAAAAATGAATGGGGCAGTTTAGGCTGCGAACAAAACCATAAAGACGATTTTGAAAAAGCGGCTAAACAAGGCAAAAGGAAATTGAGTAGAAGAAATGCCGCTTGTGTTATGGGCCTATCGAACATCCACCAAAACGAAAACGGGGAATACTCCCTATTCTTTGACATATGGGTGTGAGGTGATGTTGCCAATTGAGATTGAGATACCCTCACACCGAAGAATCACCTATGCATTTGATAAGAATCAAGAGCTGAAAAAAGAATCCTTCGATTTAATACATGAATTAAGAGATGAACCAGCGGTAAGAACCACCGAGTATCAGAGAAGAATCTCAAGGTATTACAATTCAAGAGTGAGAACTCGATCATTTTACGAGGGGGATTTGGTACTCCAAAGAGTAATGGCCAATACCAGAAATCCTACAGATGGACCCCTGGGACCAAACTGGGAGTAACCATTAATCGTTTGCAAAGTAATCCCTCTTGGAGCTTACAAATTGTGTCGACCAAATGGCAATATGTTTCCAAGAACATGGAATGTCAAACATTTGACGCCATATTTTTCGAAAATAAATGAATAAAGCATCTCTTTCTTCAAGAAGAAAATCTACATGGTTGGGAGTGAAATACTCCTTATATTTGGATACTACCTAAGATTGTAGAAAATCCTCTGTCCACGCCGAGATGGCTAGGGCAGATTACCTCCTAGAGGGAGGGCGAGTAAGCCTTTAGCCGCACCATAAGATGGCTAGGTTAAAGCACCGGACAAGCCATTGGTCGCGCCTCTGGTCATGTCAAGGAACCTCTTGGAGGGAGGATAGAGTAAGCTTTTATCCGCACCATAAGATAGCCAGGTTAAGACATCGAACAAGCCCTTATCCGCGCCACGCTATGGCCAGGGTAAGGCACCTCCTGGAGGGAGGACGGAGTTAGCCTTTATCCGCGCCATAAGATGGGCATGATAAAGCATCGAACAAGCCCTTGTCCATGCCGCAAAAGGGCCAGGGCAGGGTGCCTCCTGTAGGGAGGTCGGGTAAGTCCTTGGTTCCAGCCTCTTTGATGAGCTAACTAAGAGCATCGAACAGCAATGGACTAAGACGTCTAGGCCAAAGAAGAGGACCATCAAACAATGGACTGAGATGTCCAAGCCCAAGAAGAGGCTCATTCAACAATGGACTAAGATGTCCAAGTCCAAGAGAGGCTCATCAAATAATGAACTAAGATGTCCAAGGCCTAGAGGAGGCCCATCAAGTAAAAGACTAAGATATCCAAGCTTGAGAAAATGGTATATCTCCAAGAGACTAAAATGTTCAAGCCTATGGAACGACATATCCAATCATTGACTAAGACGTCCAAGCTCAAGAAGCAGCTAATTAGATTATTTCTATATATTCAAAACCTGAAGGGTTCATGCATGTCAAAGAGGACAAAAGCAAAGGAATGGAACATAACTTCATTTATTCTTACCCAAATCTAGGTTTCGGGACTTTCATTTCCAAAACATCATTTATTAATACCCGAATCTGGGTTTCGGGCTCTCGTATATGAATTTCATCAATTAATACCTGAATCTGGGTTTTGTGACATTCATTTCAGGGCTTTAGTTACCAATACCCGAATCTGGGTGTCAGGTCTTTATCAATCACTCCTATACCTGAATCTAGGTATTGGAATATTATTGATCACAACGATTTTTATACTCGAACCTAGCTTTTGGGATTATAATTTCATTTTGCCATAATGCCCTAATCTGGGTTCGTGGCTTCTATTATGAAGATAACTTACACAGACTTCCGGTTGTCCAACATATGCCCTAATCTGGGCAGAGAATTTTCTATCTTAACAACAACTACTATGGAAATCTGCTTACACATATATGCCCTAATCTGGGCTGAAGTTTCTTTTACAAAAATAATTATCTGACATATGCCCTGATCTGGGCTTAGAACTTGGTATGAAGACAATATTTTCTAATACCTATTTAATTTACAACATAAAACCGGTATTTGGGTTTAGAAGTGCCACACGGAGGACTATTTTTGGATGTTATTATCTGGAATTTAGGATATCGCATTATCAACTTGCAAATCTCGCAAGTTAATACCCTAATCTAGGTTAAATTTCATTGTTTCCTAACTACTATCAAATCCCAGACCCGGAAGGGGGGTATGATATAATAAGAGTTGAGGTTGTTACAGACAATCGAAAATTTCAAGCTGATCATTTTAATGTCAAAATTAGAGTTGATGTTTTATAACTCTAAATGATGCTCACCAACATCTGAATGAAGACTTCATGATCGAATACATGTTAAAGAAGATAAGTTACAAAGGCTTGTTTTTTGATAATGACTCATAGTCCCTATTGGCTGTTTCCCATGAGGAGTTCGTAAGCTACATCTATTATATGCCATAGCAGCATCTGATTACAAGCTTCATATCTGTTGAATCAGAATTATGATCAACTAACCGGCCAAATATGAAAACATTAATATGCTAATCTATTACTAAGCATGCATGTAAGTACAATAATGTGCTAACAACACCGAATATTACTTACTTTGAATTTTGTAGGAAAAATAAAAGTTATGAAGAGTGAGGAAGTTATAAAATTTTGTCCTAAAGAACAAAAGCTTCTTTCATATAAGGGGGGCAAAATGTTAGCCATAAAGTCTACTCAATAGCAGAAGTGTGAAAGAAGGCTAATAAGAGTGAGGTTCCAATGAAGTAACAAGCATAGGTTTCGCAAAGGTTAGAAGAAGATGTTTCGAAGGCTTTAAGAAGGTTTCGAAGGGGTCGAAGGCACCAGCTGCTTATACAGAATGAAGGCTTTTGACTCGGATGGAAGCATGCATACCCTTCTGCCACTATAAACATTTCGACACAGATGAACAAGCAAGGACAGCTTCAGAACCCCTTTTGACGGCAATGGATGGTAATCTATCACTTATGCGCCAAGCCAACTAGAGGTTTCGCTCCTAACATAACCCTTTCAAAATCATATACAAGACTTTCGATCCGGTCGAGGCCAATAATATTAAGGAGAGGTTCCGCTTTAGTTCTCAGGTATGCATTCAGAGGCTACTCAACATCGTCGAAACCAATATAGTCAATCTATCGACAGAGTTGGAAGCTTCAATCTTAACAATAAGACAACATAAAGAAAAAGGCGCATTTGGAAACCTATCGACAGCGTCGAAAGTTATTCCGAGGAAAGTAGTACATAAGGGTCAACAGAGGCGAAAGGTTGATAAAGGACCCTTTCGACTTAGTCGAAAGGTCTGAG
Source organism: Allium fistulosum (assembly GCA_030737815.1). NCBI lineage: Eukaryota > Viridiplantae > Streptophyta > Magnoliopsida > Asparagales > Amaryllidaceae > Allium > Allium fistulosum. The sequence goes on along the minus strand of CM060907.1, from coordinate 409,885,508 downwards.
GAAAAATAAAGGAAGCACAAGAGCAAACAATAAAGAACAAGAAGAAGCCTTTCGACAACGTTGAAGTAGGGGTAGGCGCGGTCGGTTAACCGATTTAATCGGTTAAATTTTTCGGTTAACCGCAAAAACGTCGACGGTTCGGTTAACCGGTTTTCGGTTAATATGCTTTTGGTCTACCGACCGAACCGGTTAAAATTAACCGCAGTTAACTGGTTAATTTAACCGGTTAACCGATTAATATAAACGGTTAATTGCTAATCGGTTAACCGATTAAATTAACCAATTAACCAATCAAACAACAACATATATACACTTACTAGCATTAAAAACACACAACACATGCAAATAATCACAGTTTTATATTCCAGTTCATACATTACAAGCATCATTGCAGTGAGCTAATTGAAACTATATTTCAGTTCATACAATACAAGCATCATTACAGTGCGATAATTGCAACTACATTCAGTTAATTCATACATTCAGTTCCATAGTTCATACTTCGCTTCACTTTAATTCATACTTCAGTACAAATCTTACACCTCACTCTCTTAGTTCATACATTACAAGCAATCAAGCATAATTACAGTGATTACATTACATTAGTAATTCGGTCCAAAGTCCAACTAGATAATTGGAGTACATTGATACAACTACAAAGTCTGCACTCTCCAACTTCTGTTACCATTCCCCAACTCTGTCAAACAAAAGTAAACGCAATAATTAAGCAATTAACTGAAGCATGTAAGTGTAAAGTGTAAACATGTATAACTATAGAGAACTGAAGGATGAACTTAAGGGCATACCTGTTTTAATTTATATATATACCGCTACAAAAAGTCAACGTTAGTTTGTGCGCACACGCACGCGCGCACGTATATATATTAACAACTGTAATATATATCAAGACACACAGCTTTACTACACAGCAATGGCACTCTCTAAAATCTCTATTTGTTATATACCTTATATAAATATTCTTCGCCTATTAACATATATTCTCAGTTTGCAATACATAAATATTAATCAGTTCGCAATATATGAACTGTTATATATATGGAATATAGACCATATGTGAACTGTTATATATATATATATATGGTATAGAGTGATATATATAACAGTTCATATATATGGTGTATACCTTATATAATATATATGTATAGAGCACAGTCTAAACCTTATAATTGTAATAGTCTATATCAGTCTACACCATATACGCATGGCCACAACAATACATGCAACCTCTATACGCACGTTGACCTTTTTTTAAAACTCACGCATAAATCGAAAAGGCATCAGGTTGGGCAAATATAAATATAAGATGGATACACAAAAGTTATTCTTATAATTATATCAGGCACACAGAGGTAGTAATATAATGATGCTCAGGCCAAAACAAAAGAAACTGTTGCTAGAAAACCCAGACACGTGCTGCACTTTTATCTACCAAGACCCCAGGCATGAACAAAACCTGTAAGCAATAGTTCATAAATATGTAAACATAACATTCCCCCAAACTTTCATTCACATATTTAAACCCATATGCACTATATATAACACATATTCACACTAAAATTATACTCTATCTCACGCCTGTACTTTGTACACACACGCCTTATGTTGCTCAACAATTACACATGCGCATATAAATGTACATTAACACACAAATCACATGCACACCCAACTAATACACACCCATTATCACATAAACACAAAGAATTTTTTTATTAAAGGCTAAAAATATCCAAGTCTAATTTGAAAAACTATCCTACTACGACTGTTGATATATGTGCTTATAAATAACAAGGCATGCGAGAATAGGATGAGGCCAAAGATTTTCATACAGCTAGAACAAAACATAAAACACACACACACTATATATATATCACTATACAAACAAGAAAATTTGTTTCAGCTTCCAATTGTTAGTCATGGAATGTGTTCTCTTTTAGTCTAAAACACAACTACTACTATTACATACTAAGGATGTACCTCCAACAATTCAATATATATGGTCTATTTAGTATTTTAAAGTACATTTAACATGCTAGTCATTATTTTATAGTATATTAACATATGAAAATGATTTTTATTACTCCTGTTCAAATAACAATATTTTAGTATACTGAAAACATAATGATTAATAGTGAACCAAATTCAATAATCAGTATATGAAATTTACAACTAATTTAAATTCGGTAAATTAAAGCGGACTGTTGTGAAAATGACTATACCACATATATATCATATATGTGTCTTGATTTTCTAAGAACACAAAAAGAAAATGAACGCAGTTTTAAATAAAAAGCTACGAATCCAGAATATTTAACAAACGAAAGCAGCTTCATTTTTAAATCACTAATTTATAAATTAATTACATAAACATACAACTGAATTTGGTTAACTAATTAGACTAGAACTAAATTTAAATGTACAGTAGATAAATGGAGTAATTAGTAATTTACTCACATGCTTTCTTTTCCTTCTTAACACCGTTGATTTCTACAATTGCTCTGGTGGTGGTCGTCACTAGCATGAAGCGTCCAGACTAACGCGAAGAATAAAATAGTGACGCCGACAATTAGCAGACGAGATGAGCAAGCAGATCTAGGTTTCGACTTCTCTCATTTTTTTATATTTTATCTAGATCTGAAAACTGGAGAGACTGGACTATTCAAGAGTATATAATCATGGCACGCGGCTATTGGATTTTGTTAGGGGATGGGTTCTTTACAGATGGGCTAAATGGGCTGTGATAAAAAAAACATAATTTTTTGGTCGGTTAACGGTTAACCGACCGACCGGATATTGTTAACCGTTAACCGAACCGAAAATGGTCGGTTAACATCGGTCGGTTAACCGAAAGTTCGGTTAATCGCTTTTGTCGGTTAAATTGGTTCAGTTAAGGTCGATTTAGTCGGTTAGATCGGTTAAGTCGGTTAAATGCCCACCCCTACGTTGAAGTGTATCATGGCCTTTCGACCTAGCCAAAAGATTTGAGGCGGCATATAAAGAGGGGTCCCTTCGACCAAGTCGAAAGCACAGGCGTGGAAGGGGGCCGATCTGCATCTATAAATAAGATCCAAGGGGTCAGGTTTTGGGGACCGAATTCTGAGATCCTGAATTCATTTCTTCTACTCTACTCTCTTAATTGCAATTAGATATGATCAATCCCTAAATGAAATTACGTGAAAAAGCTCTATTTCTTGTAACTCATTTTGGTTTATTAATAAAGAAGGGATGGATTATTCAACAAGGGGTCTAATGATGAGGAAGATCATTTAGATCATTAACTAGTCTAATGACCAATTGCACATGATTCTAACCTTTTCTCTTAATCTCCTTTTGTCCATGCAATGCATAAGATCAACTTGGGAATCTCAATTCGAAACACTTCATTATCGAAACCTACATTTAAACCGGAAATAAGAAAGATGATGGGGTTTCGATCATGATGAATTATGAAACTGGGAACACCCAGGTTGATCTTATACAAGGAAATTGGAGTAAATCTTGGACAGTTATAAGCTAGAACCGTTTTGAAAGGGAGTAACACCTTTCGACATAGTCGAAATGGGTACTTCGAAGGGGATTCCAGTTTATGATTGACTAACAACTATTGAAAGAGGAACTCATTCGAAAGGGTCTATCTACAGATTTACCAGCAACTCTTTTTAAAGGGTTCCAAATCAACAATGGCGAAACCATGAAGTCGAAAGCAACTATGACTTATTAATGAAATATTCGTCTCTTTCGACATGATGAAAGGTCTAGAAATGTACCTATCAACATGATCGAAAGGAATGAAAAGTTAAAAGGATCAATTGCTTTCGAACCACTCAAACAAAAGGATTCAAACAAATGCTATCTCTCTATACTAATTCCATGAAACCTTTCGACTAAGTCAACCCAGTCGAAAGGTGAAGATAGCTCTTTAGACCCTTTTCGATCAAGCCAACTGGGTCGAAAGGATGTACTATCTTTTTAAACCTTTTCGATTATGACAATCTAGTCAAAAGGTATGCCTCAAAAGAGGAAATCCTCCCATCAACATGGATTCATTTGAGTTTGACTACCTCCTACATTGCATCAGGAATGTTGACAAGTTTTCTTGTTTACAATTCTAAGCTATTTTTCCATGTTATATATACTTTACTCAAAATAATGTTGGTGAATTTTAATAAGGATTTCCTATCCCTTCAAAATAAATTAAAATCCTTTTTAACTTAAAAATAATTATGCTATGATGCCTAGTTAGTATATTCGAAACCTTTGTTTAAAACCTTTAAACCACCCCTTCGAAACCCATGAAAGTAACCCTTTCGAAACCAAATCAAACCCTTTACTTAACATAGACCGAAAGGCAAAATCTTTCCTTTCGAAACCATTCAAATTTTCCTTTTGAAATCATAAAAACTTTACCTTCGAAAGTCTTTAAAATCCTAGACATCCTTCTTTTAAAACCTTTAAGTATGGGCTTTCGAAAACATAGGAAAAACTTTCCTTTCAACCCTTACGAAACCCTAGGGAACCACCCTTTCGAAACCATCCATTAAAACCTTTCGAAGGCATCAAAACCTACCTTTCGAAAGCATTTGGGTTTAATTTAAAACATGTGGAAAAAACCTTTCAAAACCATTCAAAAATTTACTCCTTCGAAACCTTTGAAAACCATTTCGGTCAAAACCATTTGGATTATGCCTTTAAGTAGAGCAAAAGGATCAGAAATTCATTAAAGTCGAAAGCATTCCTTTCAAAATCATTCCTAGGTAAAAAAATGATGGTGTTGAAACCATCCCTTCGAAAGCATTAGAGAAGTGGCCAAATTTAAGAAAACAAAGTAACCTCTTCGAAAACATCTCGGTCGAAAGGAAGAAAGTGGCAGTCAAAAGGTTTCGACTTAGTCAAAAGCAGTCACTTTAAAATAAAAGTGCAACGCAGTCAAAATCATTTCTTTAAATTCATTTGACCTAGTCAAAAGCTAACCATGTCGAAAGCTACTTAGTCGAAAGTAAGCAGGTGCATTTTCATTTAAAAGTAAAGTAGTGCTTCAACCTCTTTGGAACCCCTGGTTTCGACTCTATACCTTCCGCCTTCATCCAATTCACTACGTACCAGTTCCCTGATACCATGTGCATTGGTTTCGACAGTGTTAGAGGCGAAGGTAAGGAGGCGAAACCTAGTACCGAAAGCATTGAAACAGTGAAAAACATGTTTATTTGTCCTTTTAAACTATTTCTTTGTACCTAACCTGCCTTGTTTGTCAAATTATGATTGGTTGCAAGTTTCTCTTTTCCAAAAGTACTGCCAACTTTCAAGAATTAACAAATTTAATTTATTTACAAAAAGCCCCTTCTCCTTTTATAAATATATAAACCATCTAAGTCTCATACCTTAAATAATTCTATATACCCATTAAAACACTAAGGAAAATTCTACAAAAATTCCAAGAAAATCACTTTTTATATGTTCTCTAACATATATTAATTTCAGATCCAAACCAATTATTATTTAACCATAAATAATTTATAATCCAAAATAACATTTTCTTCACTAGAAAATTTATATAAATTCCACAAAAATTCTGAAAATTGAAACCCATCTCCAAAATAATATTTATGGTCTATATAAAAATTCACAAGGCATTTGGATGTCATTTAATAGGGTTTTCATATCAAAACATGTCATAAAATCAATATGAACAACCATAAATCATCAACAAGTATATATAATCATTCCATCTTTCAAAAACATGGAAAATCAGTGAAAAATATTTCGGATTTCATCTTAAAACCGAAAACAAAAGAAATATGAGATGTAAACATTATTCACCTTAGCTTTAGAGATTAAAGGGATTGAGATGTGAATGGATTTGATTTGAATTAGCTTCTTCCTTAGCTTTTCTTACTCTTCTTCCCCTTTCTCTTGTTAATGGTGGCCGGCCTCAAGTTTAAATTTTTTTGATAAACGAAAATGAACGTGTATAGGATACACAACCAAGGGTTTAGGGTATAAGAATGGCATCTTTCCTATTTTACCCCTCCTCCATTTCATGTTAACTCTTAATTTAATTCATTGGTTAAATGACATGGCTACCCCTTAATAAAAACCAAATCTCAATCCCCTAATCAACACATTATTTTATTTAATTTAACTAATTAAATATCCTAAATAATGTTACCAAAAATATGGGGTGTTACAGACTCTCCTCCTTAAAGAATTTCGTCCTCGAAATTGCAGTAAGGGACACAACAAATCAATCAAAGAGGTAAAACATACCATCAAATAAGTACAGTCTCTGTCATCGTCGCTCCACTGGATTTTGACTAACCTGACCGTCTTGGTCCTAAGCGTCTTCTCATCTCTCGCAACAATACGAATAGGCTTCCTCACTATAGACAAATCCGGTTCTACTACTAAGTCATCTAGCATAGTCGGTGTAATAGCAGTCTCCGTGTCTCTCACACACTTTCTGAGATGAGAAACATGAAAAACATCGTGGACTCCTGCCAAACTGCTCGATAACTCAACTCTATATGCGAATTTTCCGATCCTCTCAACAATAAGAAAAGGTCCAACAAATCTCGGTGCTAACTTTCCTGATTTCCCAAATCTAATCACACCTTTCATCGGTGACACTTTGACGAAAACCTGATCTCAAACTGAGAACTCTTAAATCTTTCCGCCTTCTATCTGTATAACTCATCTGCCTAGACTGAGCCTCCTTCATTCTAGTCTGAATGGCCTTAATCTTTTCTGCAGTTTCCCTAACCAAATCCGGACCAAGTACCAACCTATCCCCGTCTCTAACCAACATACGGGAGATTTGCATGGCCTTCCATACAAAGCTTCAAATGGCGTCATCCCAATACTAGTCTGATACCTATTTCTATAAGAAAACTCGACTAAATGTAGATGGTCCTCCCATGATCCCCCGAAATCTAGTACATAAGCTCTTAACAAATCTTTCAAGATTTTGTTAACCCTTTCCGTTTGCCCATCTGTCTGCGAATGGTAAGCGGTACTCATCTTGAGCTTGGTTCCCAAAACTTCCTATAGACTCTTCCAGAACTCGCTAATGAATAAGCTATCTCTATCGCTTACTATAATACTAGGAATTCCGTGTAGTCTAACCACATTCTTCATATATAACTTCGCTAATACAGGTGCCGTTCTGGTTGACTTAACTGGAATGAAATGGGCACTCTTGGTCAATCTGTCCACTATGACCCATATAATTTCATTTCCTCTGTTCGACCCTGGCAACCTGTCAATAAAATCCATAAAAATAGAATCCCATTTCCATATCGGAATATCTAATGGCTGAAGCAACCCACTAGACTTCTGGTGTTCAGCCTTTGCCTATTGGCAAATCAAGCTCTGCTTTACCTATAAGCCAATATCCTACTTTATACCTTCCCAGAAGAAACTCCTCTTCATATCCTGATACATCTTAGTTCCTCTTGGATGAATAGAGAACTTCGAACGATGGCATTCCTCCAAGACTTCTTTCCTTACGTTTCCTACACTCGGAACACATAATCTTCCTTTCTTTCTCAAACACCCATTTTGGTTAAGACTGAAATCTTTCAAGTCATCACTCTAGATTCAATCTCTTAACTTCCTGATCCGTTCAGCTAATACCGGATCTTCCTCTTGTTTAGAAGCAATCCTTTCGATCATCACTGGTCGAACTTCCAAACAAGATAACACTACAGTTTCTCCGCTAGACCCAGCCTCAGATCTCGACTGCACTCTGCAATTTGTTAATGCTTCCAAATCTTTCCACTCAGAAAACGTCCCCAACACTGCATTCTGATGTTTCCTGCTAAGTGCATCTGCAACCTTGTTGTCTTTCCTCGGTGCGTACTCAATCCCAAAATCATAAGCGGCAATAAACTCTAACCACCTCTGCTGTCTCATGTTCAGCACCTTCCGAGAGAACAAATACTTCAGCGACTTATGATCTGTATATAACTAAAACCTCTCTCCTAAAAGGTAATGTCTCCACACCTTCAACGAAAATATCACTATAGCTAATTCCAAATCATGCGTCGAATACCTGACCTCATGCGGTCTAAGCTGTCTAGAAGCACATGCAATCACTTTACCTCTTAGCATCAGCACAGCTCCTAATCCTGTTCCACACGCATCTATACAAACCACCAAATCTTGATTCCTTTCCAGAACAACCAACACAGGTGCATGGGTCAATAAGTGTTTCAAACTCTGGAATGCTTTCTCACACTTATCGGTCCACACAAACTCCATATTCTTTCTCGTTAGCTTGGTCATTTGTGCTGCTATCCATGAAAAATCCTTAATGAAATTCCGATAATAACCAACCAACCCGAGGAAATTCTTTATCTCCATCACTGTCTCGGGCCTCTTCCAACTATTCACCGCTTCAATCTTAGTTGGATCTACTGACAACCCTTTTTCTGAGACTACATGACCAAGAAACTTCACTTCCTTCTTCCAGAAATGACATTTTGAAAACTTCGCCTTTAGCTGATGTTGCCTCAGTGTCTCAATCACCACTCTAAGTTGAACTTCATGCTTTCTTTCATCCTTAGATTATATCAAGATATCATCTATGAAAACCAATATGAACCTATCCAAGTGCTCTCGAAAAACCCGTTCATCAAATCCACAAAGAATGCTGGCGAAATTAGTCAGTCCGAACGGCAAAATTAACCATTCTTACGACCCATATCTGGTTCTAAACGCCATCAAAGGTATACTATCTTTAGCTACTCTAAGCTGATGGAAACCTGTTGTCAAATCCAACTAGGAAAATACCATGGCTCCACTCAACTGGTCGAACAAATCGTAAATCCTTGGCAATGGATATCGATTCTTTATCGTTTTCTCATTCATCTTACGGTAATCCATACATAGCCTTAACGATCCATCTGGTTTCTTAGCAAACACTGTGGCTGCTCCCTAAGGCGAACTACTCGGATGATAAAATTTTTGCCTTCTAAATCCACCAACTGCACCTTTAACTCCCTCATCACTGTAGGGGTCATCCTACTTGGCGGCCTACTCATTGGTTCTGCTCCCGGAACCAAATCTATCCGAAACTCAATGGCTCGTTTCGGTGGCAATCCAACTATAAGCTCAAAAACATCCACGAATTCTCTAACCACGAAAACTCGATTCAGCTCATCTTCCAATTCCATAACACCCAACAAAGCATTCATCACACCGCTAGAACCTTCTACAGTATAAACAATCCTATTACTACAATTAGGGTGTTTAAGCAATATTTTCCTATTATGGAAAATTATCCTAGCATCGTACTCACTTAACCAATCCATCCCAAGAATAATTTCGAACCCCACAAAATCAAAAAAATGCAACTCCAAACAAAAGTATGACCTAACAAGTCAAACTCTAACTTGTCATATCTCAACCCTAGAGTTGCATACCCTCTTATTGGATTCACAACCCATAAGGAAGTAACTAAATATGTGGGTTCTAGGTTAAGCTGATCTATCAAACATCTAGATATAAAAGAATGCGATGCACCAGTATCAAATAGAACGCTAACAGACATAACATGAATCTAAAGCGTACCTTCCAAAATTGCCTTTCCTTTCTCCTGACTGTTGGCTTCAAAGTAGTAGGCTCCAGTGCATACACCTTTCCCTTTCCATCCTTAGCGGGCTCCTTGCATTGATTCTTATAGTGGCCAACCTGGTCGTAGTTGAAGCAACTGACATTCTTCTTCTCGGCCACCTCCTTTGCTTTCCAACATGACACTCATTAGCAAAATGCCCCTTCTTGTCGCACTTAAAGCAAACAACCTCAGAACCCCTTTCTTATCTGCTCCACCATTCTAAGCACCCTTCTTAGGAAAGAACTTCCTCTTCCGGCCCTACCCAACCTGGACCTCCTTAGCCTTACTCTTCTCTAGAGAATCAAGAATCTCCTTATGCCTTAAGGCCATCTCCACTACAAAATCAGAAGGATCTCTAATATGAGGTAATGTAGCCCTTACTAACTTAGGCTTCAACCCCTTGATAAACTTCTCATTCATCTTTATTATTGTATCCACTGAAGCATGCCCATATCTGGCCAACTCCTCAAACCTTCTAGCATACACCAAAACAAACATCTCTCCTTGCTCTAACTCAGCAAACTTTCTAATCAGAGTAGACTGTGCCATCGCAGACATGAACCTCTCCTAGAATCTCCCCTTGAAATTTGCCCATGTCAAGGTTTCCTTATCCACACCAGCGTTTCACCGTTCCACCAAATCAAGCTGCTCCCTGAAGTTGTCTCGATACAAGCCTCCTCTTTTTCTCATCATTGAGCCCCAAATCTGCAAAGGTTCTCTCACAGTGCAATAACCTATTTTCCACCTCCATTGCATCCTCTGTTCCCAGAAATGGCTTTCCCCCAAGCATAGCGTAATCTCCGCTCAGCTTAGCATAATGGTTAACTACCGGAACTTCCGGAACTCCTGACCCTACAACATCTCCTCCTACCACTCCAGTTGCAATTCCAGCTTTCTTAATATTCACAAAAAACTGATACATAGCTCACATGTCCACTTGTAGGACACCAACACCCAAGAGCGACATATGACGATGCCCCCTTGGTTGATCAAAGCTATATAGTCAAAACTAACTTAATATACATAGCAGAAATAAATAGAATAAACTACAACTTCTAAATAGCTATCCGTCAACCACCTACTCGTCACCGGAAGCTTTATTCGCCAAAACAACTAAAACCTGAAAACTTCAACACTCAGCCAACTCAAATCAATTTTTAGGCGATCGAGAATTTAGGGGGAAAACAAAAACTTCGAGTCAAACATAAAGCCTAGTATGAATAATACTGTTACATCTCGGTTTACAGATATTAAGTGAGACCACGCTGCTTAGCGGAATGGGTTTCCCCTCACTAATATCATCTTTAAAACATATATTTTTCAAATCTTTTCCTGCAACCAAACTGGTTAATCAAACTTATTATAATAATGACACTACAAGAAAATCTGTCTTTGGTTGCATTAAGTGGTAGCGTTTAATCGCTAAGTGCAACCAATAAGATTTTACCCTTAACCAAATATTATCCCACCTTTGTAAAAATTTCGCGGCCTCCAAAATTTTGTTTTGTCACGTTTTCCTCAATCCTCAGTACTTCAGAAAAAAATTTCCCTTTCCTTTGAAAATTTTCTTTTCATCGTTTCACTTTAGTAGAATTCTCTTCGATCTAGTTCATCGTTTATTCTCTCTCGCCTAATTCAAGGCTTCTCCGACATCGTCCCGGCATAGAAAAGCGCCTTGAGAAACTGGATTGAAACCCTTGCCAGCACAGAAAAGCACATAAAACTATCGATCAGATACCACGGTTCCATTTCAACGTTCTTACAGGTAATATCTCTTTTGCTTCATTGAATATTCAATCCAATTCTACTGAATTTGATTACTATTAGATCATTTGATGTTTGAACCCAATTACTGTTAAATCTTATTCCTCTTAGTATCTCACTTGGTGATTTCGATTTTAGATATTTGTCGTAGATGCTTTTTACTTATCTTACTTATTCTCATGTGTTTAATCAAGTGCATGTTTATGTATATATAAGATTAAAAGAGAAACTTGTAAAATTGAATTATTATTATTATTATCTAGATCTTGAAAATAAGAAAATAAATAAAAGGTTATAGTAAATGGTCACAAGTGAAAAGAAACCACTGCATTGAGGAAGAAACTGACTTTTCCCTAAAGTATCTGTTCGATTTTTACATTTTGGTGATCTATGAACTCTTAATTAAGTTAATTTAAGATATTATAATAGGAAAAAGTAATTAATCTTTAATCTGTTGAAGAACATGCTATTTCTATGATGGTTTTTTAATTATGAATAAGCTCTTATACTGTTACCTAGCCTCATGAATTTAATATTTTGTTAAATCATTTTCTTATTGTCAGATATATGTTTTGTTTATATAATGGTTTAGTTGAAGCCAAAAAGGTCTGCATAAGCCGTGACTTAATTGCATAAGTTGTTGCTTTGATTTTGTAGATATATCATTTCAAAAAAATTAGACTTTTCTTTGCATGCATCAGGTTGAAGAAGCAGTAAACATGTTATGTCCATTGAATAAACAGAGAAAAGAAGGTTTTTGGTTTCAACTTTTACTATTGTGTGTTTTTTTCTTAATTTTGCAGACCTGAACGTATTGTCTACACTTCTGTTTGTAGTTTACCCATTAAACCTCAATATATGCATCAGTATTTGAAGCATAAATGTCGTTGGTCGGTTTTGAGGTACATCTCCATGTCCATTCTAAAATATATATATTATTTTGTTACGTATTCTTACCATCTTTTGGTTGATTGTCCTGTAGTAATCATTACATTTTTTTCATTCTTCTGTGCACAGAACAAAATCGGTCACTGCAATGTCCTCGACTGTGGTTATTGTGTCTAACAATTGGTTTTCTGATCCTTGTTTTATTACGATTAGCACATATGATGTGCATCTATTAGTGAAATGATAACCTTTCTTATTCGTTGTCCTAAATATGTTAATGTTTATAGTTTCCTCTATATTATTATTGTCATCAAGTTTGTTAATGTTATTATCACTTAAAATAACTTATCCTGTGTTAAATGAAGATAGGTAGGTTTGGAGACTTGGAGTAGTTACAAACATCTTTGCTGAACAAATTTATTAGTTGCTTGTCTAAACCTGGATCAATTTCTAAACTTGTGTTCAAGTTAAAAACCTTGTGATGACTGAAACTACTCAAAAAAAATGTGTTACATATTTCATCTACATGTTCCAGTTAAGTATATGAAACTTTGAATATATCAAAACAAAAACAAAAAAAACAAAAAAAACAAGAAGAAGGTTCAAGTGTTATTTTTTTCTTTTTTTTTTCTTTTTTTTCTTTTTCTTGCCGCTGCTGTTCAGCAACCTAACGCTTGGCACTTATATAGATAGCTAAATGTGTAAATCAAATTGAAGATAAAAATGTAAATATGTTCACATGAGTATGTAGGTCTGTTGTTCAAAATAAGTACTTTGTTGTTCCTTTGGGAAGGAAAGTGGCAACCTCCACCTTCAAATAAAACAATATTTCCCACTTGCTTGCTAGAGGTTTTATAGTATTTCATATTCTCACAAGTACAAACAGAAGTTTAGAAACTGGAACGCATAGAAGAGTTGCTTGTTGACTGCCATTTTGTTATATGCACATCCATTTAATATGTTTATCAATTTATTCAAAATGAATGTAGTAGAAGGTCCAAACCTGAATAGTTTGTGCTCATGCCACATTGGTTTAGACACATAGTTGTGTGCAAGAATGACCAACTTAAATTCTTCCCTTAACATAATAATGAAAAATTAGATGAAAATTAGGCATTTACTTTGACAACAAAAAGAATGGGAACTTGGCATATGGGGTAAGCATACTGCATAGAGGGTTATAGTTCACTATTAGGACAAGCAACCTCTTGTTGATACTATGGAACGTTTGTGCCCACAGGCTGGAACCTGGTCAAAAGATGCAAACTCCCAATTTCATTTTATCACCTAACTGTTTCTACATTTGTATTTCTAAATACAAAATGAGCTGAATTCTGCACATGTTAAATTTATGGAAGTTAATAGTGACAGACAGAGTTATTGAAGAACACATTTTGTATCTGATTCATCCACCTATTATAATGCACATTTCGTATTCAAAATTCGGTTCAAAACGGCCCCCTTGTCCATATCAATGGTCCATAACTTGCGAAACCGTCAATTCAAGCCTATCATCATGCCTGCATTTTTTTAGTTGATTCCCTTATCAATTGATTTATTTAACATAAAGCAGAGCTAAAACGTTACACACAATATATGCCCATATAAAATCACGACTACACTATTAATAATATAATAATATACAATCGATATCAATAAATAACACTTGGAAGAAAATTGATTCATTAAAAATAGCGGTTCGTTAATTTCTTCAAACAATGAACTATCATTTGCTTCATCACTTTGTTATATTAATAATGACGTTGCAGGTCAAATTTATCAATATAACAACACACCTAATGAATATTCTGATTCACCGGACAATGCTTCGGCTCCTGATTCAGGAATATTCAGTTCCCTCTGTAGAGATTGTTTGTAAATTGCTTGTATTTTAGCTGTGTTGATGGTCCTTGGACCTTGATATTGAATTTCACAACTATGAGATGGTCCTTGAGGAGGATATGTTGTGCTGATGAAATTACTCCATTCATTGCTTGATGAAGTCATAAAACATGACATTTTTTCAACTTTATTAATCCATACTTAAAATTACAGAATAAACACAGTTTCTTTTATAATTAAAACCATGCAGGAAGCACAGACGTCAATCGGAAAGCCTACTGTATGATCCTGAAGCCTACACAAGTAAGATTCTTCAACATAGTCGTATCATTAATCATTTATATTTGTTGGGACGTTATTTATTTAGTAAATGTTTATAACATCTGGTATGACTCTGGCAATACCAAGAGGATATGATTATTCCAGTTCCTCAAGAAATCAAACGTCAGTGCCCGAACTAGACAATAAATACGCTAATTTTTTCAGACATGATGATTTGTCGATGCCTGGAATAATTGATCGATATTCCAGTTTGTTCATGGATCGATCGTTCAGGACTGAACTAAAAGATGGATATCCTAAGTTGTTGAGAAGACAAATGTATGAGCCTATAGATGAAACTGGCATAAAGCTGCAATTACACAGTACGTCACCGAATGATTCTTGTACTGAAATTCATTTTCCAATAAACTATATTATTGTTTTTATTATTTGCCTTTCCTTCATGGAACAGATGATCCAAGTCCTGTGCAAGTTGTTACAAGTAATGGTGGTGATGATCAGCCAAATGCATAACAATGCAGTTATATACTTTGGCTATAAGATGGTCAGTTTAATCTAAATAAAGACAGTTGCTATCTATGATTTTTTAGGAATCTTTCTTTTACATTAAGATACGTTATTTTAAATCAGGATGCTCGGTTGATAATCATACCAGTTCAATAAAATTGTCTGAATAACTTCAGAAAAAAAGATGAAACTCTTGCTTTACAAACATAGTAATGATTATGTTTGGATGGTTTCCTCTTTCTTTTAATAATTGCTGCTACAACGAATATGAACTTGCTTTTGAACAACAAACGAGCGAGGATGGCATGTTTTATTGTAATTTATGCAAAGTAGAGGTTAGCTTTACTTTTTAATGCTACTAAGCTTCTCATGTCAAGGGATCACACTATTATAGGCTTACTGGACATTGTAGCAACACAAGATGTATCTATATTCTATCGGTCATAATTGTTCCAACTATATGATAGATTATTGTGCGATAATTGTAAAATTGTCTCAACTTTTCATAGTCAAACAATCAAATTAGTAATTTTTCTTTAAAAGGGTAAAGTTAAAATGATGATAAACAAGGCGTAACTTTTGTTTATTATCATTATTTGATATATAGTCCAAAACTAGGAATAAAATTGGATAATGTGTTCCTTTTTCAAAGAGTAATTTATTCACATGCCAGTTTGTTGAACATTGCCTTTCGGCTTTTGCTACTATTGTACAAATATGGGAAGGATGTCTTCAAGATATTGACTTGCAGGAAGCTTCTGACCATTTTTTGAGCTGTGCTTCCTCTTCTAGAATATTTTCGAGTTTACTACAACATGCTTGGCTAATGCAATGTGAACTGATGGTACATTTTTGTTCTGGAAATTGTATAATGTATTCAAAGCTCATGCATGTTAATTTTTATATCTGTTTAGGAATAATATATTTCTTTTTTTTAGCGGTTGAAATCAGGAAGCAAATACTTCCAGTTTGCTCCCAGCTTCTTCATGTTTAGATGACCTTTCTCGGTTGCTTGGATTTGTCATGTGATCAGTTAGATCTGTAGATGACGTTGTAGAATTGAAATTGAGCGAACTATTGGTTGTTTGGGCTCACATGATTGCAGATTGGCATGATTGGGAAGCAACAGAAGATCTGGCGATTTTTGATTCTATCCATGAAGCTGTCAATCTGCATAAAGATCATAATTACACAAATTTCTTCATGGAAAAATCACTATCTCAGAATTCCATCATTGAAGGCATTTCAGCTTTTGTTAGTTCAGGTATTCATGTTTATCCTTCTGCTACTAGGAGGGCATGTTCTTGTGTGCATGAATTATTACATGTATCAAAATTTTCAACTGATACGCTAGCTATTAAGCAGTCAATTGTTGTGTCATTTACAATTGCTGCATTTTCTCGCTTGAAAGGTATTCAAATGGGGCACATCAAGTCTAGTGGGATACATAAACCTTTGATATAGGCTATCTCATCTTGTTATATTTCTTGTCCTGAGGTTATCGAGCAAGTTTTGGATAAGGAAGAAGATAAAGGTTTCATGACTTGGGCTTGTGGTTTGGCTGAATTTTCAGTTTGTGATTCTGAACCTTGTCTCTCGTTGAAGTCTGAAATCAAATTACCTGGTAAGTTTGTCTTATGCCTTAAATAAAATAAAGCATAACAATTACAGGACTAAATTAAGAAATAAGCTTCTCAACAAAAAAGATTCTGGACAAAACATCCAAATTTATTTACTGAATTTGTTGTTGGTTAAATTGTTGATTGCATTGATCTAAATATACATATATATATATATATATTGTTGATTGTTAAACTCGTTTGCAGGTAATTAGCTATTTCGAAGCGAAGACTGTCGACAACAAAGAACTATTGGTAATCAAGCAACGAACATGAATTTAATTGTTATATATGTTGTCGTATTTTGTTACTACCATTTGTGGAAACTTGTCTGTGAATGCTTGTAGTATGTGACTTATTTTGTTGAAAAACTAATATCGAATTGATTATGTATATTATATTTGATTGTGAGATTAGCATGTTTTTGCAATTATTTGAATATGATGATCATATGATTGATTGTTTGTATATGCTAATTATGTGATTTAATTGTTTGTTTGAATATATGAAAATTAACTAATATAAAAATTATACAGTTGCATTTTAAAAACGCTACTGAAAATCAAAAAAAGCACATAAACAAAAAATGCAACCAAAAAATGAAGACTTATGGTATTTTTTTAACCCTATAGAAAAAACCTATAGCTGCATTTAAAAGTGACTTTTGGTAGCGTTTTTTAAATCCTATAGAAAATACCTATAGTTGCATTTAAAAGTGACTTTTGGCAGCGTTTACTACAACGCAACAAAAAGTTTTAGACTTTTAGTTGCATGTCGTATAGCAGCATTCTCTAAAACGCTACCATAAGTTATGGTAGCGTTTTTTCAACGCTACCAAAAGTCTTTTCTGGTGTAGTGTGATAATAATAGCTATGTTTGTTAAGCTATAATCAGGTAACTAATGGACAATCCATCCACAAGTAGTAAATGGACTATTTGTTCGCAAACTAGACTGACCGTCCGCAAACTGGACTAACTGTTCGAATCATTTTCTTAGGGTTAACTACTCTTCATATTTTTCCTTGAAAACCTTTTCAAAATGATTTAACCTTTTAAATCATACTTATAGAAGGAAAATATATTCTTAGCTGTATTCTAAGCTATTTTGCCATGTTATATATTCTTTACTCAAAATAATGTTGATGCATTTTAATAAGGATTTCCTATCCACTCAAAATAAGTTAAATCCCTTTTTAACTTAAAAATACTTAGACTATGCTGCCTAGTTAGTATATTCGAAAC
This sequence comes from Allium fistulosum, assembly GCA_030737815.1. NCBI lineage: Eukaryota > Viridiplantae > Streptophyta > Magnoliopsida > Asparagales > Amaryllidaceae > Allium > Allium fistulosum. The sequence goes on along the minus strand of CM060907.1, from coordinate 409,867,736 downwards.
CTTTGTTTAAAATCTTTAAACAACCCCTTCAAATCCTTGAAAGTAACCCTTTCGAAACCAAGTAAAACCCTTTACTTAACCTAAGTCGAAAGGCAAAATCTTTTTTTTTGAAACTATTCAAATTATTTATTTCGAAAGCAGGAAAACCTTCCCTTCGAAAGTATTTAACATCCTAAACATCCTTCTTTTAAAACCTTTAAGTACTGCCTTTCGAAAACATAGGAAAAACCTTTTCTTTCAACCTTTACGAAACCTTGGGGAACCACCCTATCAAAATTATTCATTAAAACCTTTCGAAGGCGTTAAAACCTACCTTTTGAAAGCATTTGGATTTAATTTAAAACATGTGGAAACCTTTCAAAACCATTCAAGAATTTACTCCTTCGAAACCTTTGAAAACTATTTCGGTCGAAACCATTTGGATTATGCCTTCAAGTAGAGCAAAAAGATCAGAAACTCATTAAAGTTGAAAGCTTTCCTTTTTAAATCATTCCTATGTAAAGAAGTGATGGTGTCGAAACCATCCCCTCGAAAGCATTGGAGAAGTAGCCAAATTTAAGAAAACAAAGTAACCCCTTCGAAACCATCTAGGTCAAAAGTAAGAAAGCGGCAGCCAAACGGTTTCGACTTAGTCAAAAGCATTCATTTTAAAACAAAAGCGCAACCCAATCGAAATCATTTCTTTAAATTCATTTGACCTAGTCGAAAGCTAACCAATTTGAAAGCTACTTAGTCGAAAGCAAGCAAGCACATTTTCATTTAAAAGCAAAGTAGTGCTTCAACCCCTTCGAAACCCCTGTTTTCGACTCTATACCTTCTGCCTTCATCCAATTCACTAGGTACATGTCCCCTAATATCATGTGCATTAGTTTCGACAGTGTCGAAAGCGAAGGTAAGGAGGCAGAACCTAGTGTCGAAAGCATCGAAACAGTGAAAAACATATTTATTTGTCCTTTCAAACTATGTCTTTGTACCTAACCTGCCTTATTTGTCAAATTATGATTAGTTGCAAGTTTCTCTTTTCTAAAAGTACTACCGACTTTCCATAATTAACAAATTTGATTTATTTACAAAAAGGCCCTTCTCCTTTTATAAATATATAAAACATTTAAGTCCCATTCCTTAAATAATTTTATATACCTATTAAAACACTTAGGAGAATTCTACAAAAATTCCAAGAAATCACCTTTTATATGTTCTCTAACGTATATTAATTTCAGACCCAAACCAATTAATATTTAACCGTAAATAATTTATAATCCAAAATAATATTTTCTTCACTATAAAATTTATATAATTTCCACAAAATTCAGAAAATTGAAATCCATCTCCAAAATAATATTTCTGGTCTATATAAAAATTCGCAAGGCATTTGGATGTCATTTGATAGAGTTTTCATATAAAAACATGCCATAAAATCTATTTGAACAACCATAAATCATCAACAAGTATATATAATCATTCCATAATTCAAAAACATGGCAAATCAGTGCAAAATATTTCGGATTTCATCTTAAAATGGAAAGCAAAAGAAATATGAGATGTAAACATTATTTATCTTAGCTTTAGAGATTTAAGAGATTGAGATATGAATGGATTTGATTTGAATTGGCTTCTTCCTTAGCGTTTCTTACTCTTCTTCCCTTTTCTCTTGTTAATGGTGGTCGACCTTAAGTTTAAATTTTTTTGATAAACGAAAATGAACGTGTATGGGATACACGGCTAAGGGTTTTGGGTATAAGAATGGCCTCTTTCCTATTTTACCCCTCCTTTATTTCATGTTAATTCTTATTTTAATTCATTGGTTAAATGGCATGGCTACCCCTTAATAAAAATCAAATCTCGATCACCTAATCAACACATTATTTTATTTAATTTAACTAATTAAATATCCTAAATAATGTTACCAAAAATATGGGGTGTTACACATGATCCATTAAAATCCATAATACAGGTCCTCAAGAGATCTTCTAGAATCCAATTCACCTGCTCCGTCTTTCCGTCTGTTTGGGGATGATATGCTGTGTTTAAGCTTAACCTTGTTCCAAGGGTTGTTTGCAACGCTTCCAAAAAATGACTAGTAAATATGGGGTCTCGATCACTTACAATACTCATAGGAACTCCATGCAACCTGACTATCTCCCTCATAAAAATTTCAGCTAAGGAAGCAGCGGTCCTTGTTAGTTTCACCGGAAGAAAATGTACACTCTTTGTCACACCCTAGGTTTTTGGTAACAATATTTAGGATATTTAATTAGCTAAATTAAATAAAATAGTGTGTTGATTAGGGGATTGAGATTTGATTTTATTTAAAGGGTAGTCGTGCCATTTAACAATGAATTAAAGAAAGAGTTTAAATTGAAATAGAGGAGGGGTAAAATAGGAAAGAGGCCATTCTTATACCCTAAACCCTTGGTCGTGTACCCCATACACATCCATTTCATTTTATCAATTTTTTTAAAGGGGTCGGCCACCATTAACAAGGAAAAGAGGAAGAAGATTAAGAAAAGCTAAGGAAGAAGCTAATTCAAATCAAATCCATTCACATCTCAATTTCTTTAATCTCTAAAGCTAAGGTGAATAATGTTTACATCTCAAATTTTTACTATTTTGATTTTAAGATGAATTCTGAATATTTTGCGTTGATTTGACATGTTTTTGAATGATGGAATGATTATATATATTTGTTGATGAATTATGGTTGTTCATATTGAGTTTATGATATGTTTTAAGGTGAAAACCCTATAAAAAGACATTCAAACGCCTTGCGAATTTTTACGAAGATCATAAATGATATTTTAGAGATTGGTTTCACTTTTTAGAATTTTCTGAATATCTGTGGAATTTATATGAATTTTCTGGTGAAGAGAATGTTATTTTGGGTTAATAATTATTTATGGTTAAATAATAAAAGATTTGGGTCTGAAATTTTTTTATTTTGGAAAATATCTCAAAAGAGATTTTCTGGAATATTTGTAGACCTTTCCTAAGTGTTTTAATGGGTATATAAAATTATTTAAGGTATGAGACTTAAATGTTTTATACATTTATAAAAGGAGAAGGGCCTTTTTGCAAAAAATTCAAAAAGATTAGTTTTGTAAATTGCATTACTCTTTATTGGTAAAGAAAGAGGCAACCAATCAAAATTTGACATGTAAAGCATGTTAGGTGAAACGAACTACTTGCTACATGTTTTTCATTGTTTCGATGCTTTCGGCACCAGGTTCAGCCTCCTTAACCCCTCCTTCGACACAGTCGAAACCAATGCACATGGTATCGGGAAACTAGTACATAGTGAATTGGATGTGGGCGGAAGGTAGGGAGTCAAAACTAGGGGTTCCAAAGGGGTTGAGGCATTACTTTGCTTTTAAATTAAAAATGTGCCCGCTTGTTTTCGACTAAATGGCTTTCGACTGAGTAGTTTTCGACTAAGTTAGCTTTCGACTGGGTTTAATGGATTTAAAGAAATGGTTTTGATTGGGTTGCACTTTTTTTAAATGATTGCTTTTGACTAAGTCGAAACATTTTATTGCCTCCTTTTTACCTTTCGACCCAGATGGTTTCGAAAGGGTTACTTTGTTTTCTAAAATTTTGGCCACTTCTCCAATGCTTTCAAAGGGATGGTTTCGACGCCATCACTTCTTTACTTAGGAAATTGTTTCTAAACAGATGCTTTCGAGTTAAATTTTTTAAAGACCCTTTTCTATGATTGAAGTAAAACCCAAATGGTTTCGAAAGAGACAGTTTTAAATGGTTTCGAAACAGATGCTTTCGACTTTAATGGGTTTCTGATCCTTTTGCTATACTTGAAGGCATAATCCAAATAGTTTAGATCGAGACGTTTTTCAAAGTTTTCGTAGGAATAAATTTTCGAATGGTTTTGTTAACCCTCAGTTTTCTACGACTTAAAGGAGCCTACGACTTAACGAGTTAAGAGTTACGCGACCTAACGACTCAAAGATTTTCACGACCTACGACTCAAGGTCTGAACGACTTAACGGCTTAGGGAGTGACCCTACGGCTTAAGGAAGTCTACGACTCAACCAGTTGGCGAATTAACCTGCACTTCAACCTAAGGAAGTTAAGATGCCATGACTTAACGAGTTAAGGAAGCTTACGACTTAACGAGTTAAGAGTTACGCGACGTAACGACTTAAAGGACCAGACGACTCAAAGTAGTACACGACTTAATTACCTGAGGGAGTTAACGACTTAGAGGTGTTGGCTAACTCAACTAGTTAACGACCTAAGGAATGCCTCGACTTAAGAGCTGCCACGACTTAAGGGAAGTTCCGACCTAAGGGGTTTGGATGACTTACGACTTATGGCTATCTGCGACTCACGACTTAGCTTAAGTCATCCACGACCTAAAAGCTACCGAGTTAGAATCCAATGCCTCGATACTTATGCCGCTTTTACCTACTAAGTCAGCCACGACTTACGACTTATCTTAAGTCGGCTACGACTCATGACTTGGCAAAGTTTCGGTCCAGAATCAACTCCTATAAATACCCCCCCAACTCCTACGACAAAGGGACTTTTGGCCGTTCATTTCTTGAAGCGTCGCTACTCTGCCGAACTCTCAACTCATTCAACAATTGAAGATCTTCAGACATTCGAGACACTACAACAAGCTTCGAGAGGAATTTCCTACATCCAACATGGATTCATCAAATTTCATCATCGATTTGAGCTAGTAGTTGAGATTGTCTTTGTGATCAATCTGTATTGTTTTCATAAGAGTATTGTATCATCTTTTAACCGGATTCAGTAATAAAGAGATTCAAAGTGGATGTAGGCTCGATCTCAAGCCGAACCACTATAAACTGCTGTCTTTTACTGCTTTTTCACTATTTTACTGCTTGCTTCTTGTTCCCGTCACACGGGTGGTGCTTTCACAATTCTACTACACACACCGGGTGTTAGCGTTCACTTTTTAACGTTAACATTTTGGTGCTTTCACTAAGAACCCAACTCAGGCGATCATTCACCATTGCTTCACGGAAGTTTGTTGAAAGAATTTCCTTCAAAACTAGAAGCCTATCAGACATAATGGCTCCTGGAAGAAAACGTAAGTCTGTCAGATCTGATGATGACTGCGACAATACTGCCACTTCTCTTTCTCCAAGTCAGGCAGCTCCAAGTGTCGGGGTGATGCGAGAAGAATTAGATGCTGCTGTGTCCGGATTGTACCAGCAGATTGAAACTCAGAATAATCTGATGATGGAAAAGTAGAATGCTCTGCTCGGAGCTAATCAAAGACCAGTACACAATGAAGAAAATTTTGCTGATGCTGTTCCCAACTCCGAAGGGAGAAATATTCCTCAGGACAGATCCGGTGCAGCTGAAGGGGCACCTCCCCAAGCTGAAGGATCCAGGCCATCGCCAGTTCTCCCTGAACGTTTGCCCGGACAAAACTCTGAGAAAATGGTCGAAGCCTATTCTGCAAAGTCACTAAACAATGAGGAGTATCTCTCCGGCATTATTCGGCAGATAATGAAAGAAAGCATGCAGTGAAACGAAGATGAGAATGTTTGGGGATTCGCTCCGAGTAAAACTCCATTTACTGAAAGGATCTTAAAGGTTGAGTTTCCCAGAAAATTCGTTCCTCCTACCATTCCTCCTTATCGAGGAACAAGTGATCCGAATCAATTCCTGTACAAATATGATTGGCACATGACTGGCGCCAGAGCAACTGATGAGATTAAATGCCAATATTTCCCGGTATACTTGGAAGGAGTGGCATTACTTTGGTTTACCAAGCTTCCTGTGCGATCTGTTGACCAATTTTCCGATCTGACCCAAAAATTCAAGGAACAATTCCGATTGTACATTTCAAGAGCAAAGGATATAATGTCTCTCTCAAGTCTTGAACAGAATCCTGGAGAGCCCATCAAATCCTTCCCTAATCGCTTTAATTTAGCCCTAGCAGAAGTTGATAACGTGGTACCGCGAATGATCTTAACCTACTTAATGCGGGCTATTGACAAGTCAAGCGAGTTTGGAAAATGGTTAAAAATGAAGGAACCAAATTCGCTCGAAAAGTTCTACAAAAAGGCTGATGAGTTCATGCGCCTAGAGAATCTTTCCGCGTCAGCTAAAGTTGTGACAACAGTGGTGGAAAATAATGCTACAGTTCAGAACAAGAAAGAATCTGCAAATCAGAAAAGGGAGAGTAATGGTGGAAAGAAGCAGAAAGATCTCAAAAAGCCCTGCTTCCTCAAACCTTCAGATTTTACCCCCCTGACTGATACACCGGAGAATATTTTCATCGCCACAAAGGATGCTGTTGAATTTCCAAAATCACCGGCAGTAAAAGTTGGGAAAAATGCTGCTCAAAGCGGAAGATTTTGTAAGTTTCACAACCAACCAGGCCATGATACCAACGAGTGCCGCCACTTGAAAAGCCTGATTGAAGAATTGTTAAGAGAGAATAAGATGCAGCAGTACGTTAAAAGGAATAGATAAGACCCTTCTTCATCTAACCAAGGACAACTACCCCCAACTCATTCATCTGGTTCAGGAGAGAGGCCTGCTGAAAAGGAAAGACCTGTTATCAATGTGATCACAGGAGGACCTCATCCGGCTGCAGGAGTTGGGGTGAGATGGAAAGGTATGCTAGAGCTTTGAAGTATGCCCCAGCTGAGGAAAGTGTCTTAGTCTTGGAAGATGCTGCACCTCTGAAGCAGCAGAAGACTTTTCATGATGATCTTATGTTCAGAATCAGGGATTCTATTGATGTGGAAGCTCCTACTGAGGACCCTTTAGTTTTCTCTGTCGGCATTGGGCCGGCTATTGTCAGAAGAGTGCTGGTTGATAGTGGCGCCTCGTGCAACATACTCTTTAAAAAGACATTTGACCAAATGAAAATTCCAATGACAGACGTATAAGCTTCTTCACACAAGATTGCCGGATTTACAGGAGAGCTAAAACAGCCAATTGGAACGGTGGACTTGTTTGTTGAAATGGGCGAAGGACATAAGAAGTTGGTTCGAAAGCAAACTTTTGTAATTGTTGATGGATTCTCCGCCTATAATGCTTTCTTGGGTCGGCCTACTCTTGCTGCTTTCAGGGCCGTCCTCGCTCCATGGTGCTTAACAATGAAATTTCCTACTGATAATGGGATTGCTGTCATTAAGGGAGATCAGAACGCGGGGCGAGAATGTTATCTTGTAGAGCTCTGAGAGGCCAGGAAAAGAGAAATGGGAAAAGATGCGGCAGCTCCGCTCCGCATCAAAGAACCAACCTTGTAGCAGCTACGGGGTGGCCCCTGTACTGGCGAACACAGCAATGCAAGGAAAGAAATGGACCCCAGGAAAGCCAGTACAGGGGAGAATAGAGTGGTACCCGTGGAAGTAACGGTACCAATATCTGTTGACTCAAAAGACCCAAACAAAGTACTCAATGTGGGTTCACAGCTAAGCATAGCAGTTCAAAACACGTTGATATCATTCTTAAAAGCCAATCTGGATGTGTTCGCCTGGTGTCATGCTGATATGTGTGGGATCTCCCCGGAAATTGCTGTACATACTCTGAACATTGATCCAAAATTCACACCAGTGAAATAGAAAAGAAGAACCCAAGGCCCAGAAAGGACGACAGCACCAAAGGAGGAAGTCGATCGGCTCATGGAAAACGGCTTCATCAGAAACTCCACTTATCCAAATTGGGTTTCAAATCCGGTACTGGTTAAGAAGGCAAATGGGAAGTGGAGAGTCTGCATCGATTTTTCGGACCTAAACAAAGCCTGCCCCAAAGATTGCTTCCCGCTGCCCAGAATTGATCAATTGGTGGATGGAACGGCTGGGCATGAATTGTTATCATTTATGGACGCTTACTCCGGATACAATCAGATTATGATGCATGAGCCGGATCACGAAGACACAAGCTTTATCACAGATGTGGGTCTCTACTGCTACAAAGTTATGCCTTTCGGATTGAAGAATGCTGGGGCAACCTATCAAAGGCTCGTCAATGTGATGTTCAAACCTCAGATTGGCAGAACCATGGAAGTTTATGTTGATGATATGTTGGTAAAGTCAAAGAAAGCTGTAGACCACATGGGTCACTTGGAGGAAATGTTTGCAATTCTTCGAAAGTACGGGATGAAGCTCAATCCATTGAAATGTTCGTTCGGAGTAGAGTCCGGGAAATTCTTGGGTTTCATTGTGAGCGCTAGGGGCATCGAAGCCAATCCTACTCAAATAACAGCTCTAAGAGAGGTCGAAGCCCCTAAAACAAAGAAAGAAATGCAAAGCCTCAATGGAAAAGTTGCTGCTCTGAGTCGTTTCATTTCCAAGGCCATAGACAAATGCATTCCCTTCTTTGATGCTCTAAAGAAAGGAAAGAAAAATTTCGAATGGACTTCCGAATGCCAGAATGCTTTCGAAGAACTAATTCGTCATATGGAAACGCCTCCAGTTCTTTCCAAGCCTAGTGATGGTGAAGATCTTTTCATCTATTTAGCAATTTCATCTCATGCTCTCAGCACAGCACTTGTACGGGAAGATATGAAAGTACAACGTCCAGTCTATTACATCAGTAAACGGTTCACTGGGGCAGAGATGAATTATTCGAAGATAGAAAAGCTTGCCTATTGTTTGCTAATTCCTTCCAGGAAATTGAGACCATACTTTCAAGCTCATCCTATCAAGGTTCTTACTGATCAACCTCTAAAGAAAGTCCTATTTCGTCCTGAAACTTCGGGTCATCTTTTGAAATGGAACATTGAACTCAGCCAGTATGACATCACTTACCATCCCCGGATAGCAATCAAAAGACAAGCTTTAGCAGATTTCATCGCAGAATCTACTGACAAAGGTGATAGTGAGAATGAAACAACTGATGGCATTCCAATCCAGTGGAAGTTGTATGTTGACGGATCGAGAAATGATTACTGTTCTGGGGCAGGGGTTGTGCTCGAAACCCCCGAAGGATGATCATTGTGTTATGCATTGAGACTGGAATTTCCTTCAATGAACAATGAAGCAGAGTATGAGGCTCTAATTGCTGGTTTAAAATTGCCAAGGAACTAAACATCAAAGTGTTGCAGATCTTCAGCGATTCTCAACTTATTGTCTGCCAGGTAAAGAAAGAGTTTCAGGCTAAAGGTGGAAATCTGCCCGTGTACTTGTCAAAGGCATGTGAACTTCTCGAAGATTTCGATCATTATACGATAAGTCATATTCCTCGGGTAGAAAACATGAAAGCAGATTCTCTGGCAAAGTATTCAAGTTCTGGAGAAGCTCAATTACTGGGATTAGTTCCTGTGGAAGTTCTGTCAGCTCCAAGCATTGATGAAATGGATGTTGATTGGATTATGGCTGCGTCTCAAGAGCATGAATCATGGATAACTCCAATCAAAGAATACCTACTCAATGGTTCCCTGCTAGAAAGTTCTAAGGAACGTCGAAAACTATTGAGGAAAGCATCAAGATATATAATTCAAGATGGCCGATTATACAGACGAGGATTTTCAATGCCACTGCTCTGATGTGTAACCAAGGAAGAAGCCAAGACAATTCTAGCTGAGATACACGGAGGAGAATGTGGAGATCATTCAGCCGGTCAAACTCTAGCCAAGAAAGTTATCCGATATGGGTATTTCTGGCCAGATATCAATCGAGATGCTGCTATTTACTCCAGAAAGTGCGACAAGTGCCAAAGATTCGCAAAAATCCCAAAAGCGCCTTCCACCGCACTCACACAAATGGTCAGCCCATGGCCGTTCGCCATTTGGGGAATAGACTTGATTGGACCTTTACCGATCGCTAAATCTGGAATCAAATATGCTATTGTTGCTGTTGATTATTTCACAAAATGGGCTGAAGCTGAACCCTTAGCCACTATTACCTCTAAAAAGATGATAAATTTCGTAACTAAAAATATCATTTGCAGGTATGGTGTGCCGCAGAAAATAATCACAGACAACGGCACTAAGTTTGAAAGTGAAGAATTCCAAAACTTTTGCAAACGGTTCAGAATTCGAAAAAGCTTCTCAGCAGTGGCTCATCCGCAGGCAAACGGGCAAGTGGAAGCAGTAAACAAAATCATCAAGTCAACCATCAAAAAGCAACTCGAAAAAGCAAAAGGTGGATGGGTTGATAAGCTTCCATTAGCACTATGGGCATACAGAACTACTCACAAAACTACGACTGGGCACACTCCATTTTGACTGGCATACGGATCAGAAGCAATGATTCCAGTGGAAGTAGAAGTTCCTTCACACAGGAGAATTCATTTCAACGAAACTAAAAACGAAAAGCTGCAACTTGAAGCACTTGATTTTCTTGATGAAAAAAGAGAAGAAGCTAGGCTCAGAGTTTCAGCTTATTAGCAAAGGATAGCCAGGCACTTCAACTCTAAAGTTCGCCAACGCAGCTTTGAGATCGGAGATTTAGTCTTGAAATGGATCATGACAGCGACTGGGGTGTTTGGGCCAAACTGGGAAGGGCCATATGTCATAGGCAATAAACTTCTTGATGGCACTTTCAAACTCGTCACTGTCAAAGGAGATCCAATTCCAAGAGCCTGGAACAGCAACCACTTACGTCCTTATTTTACTTGAAAAAAAGCTTTGCTCAAAATTGTAAAATAGTGATGAATGTATCAGTTGTATTGAAAGACATTGTAAATCAATGCAAGTGAATAAAAGCTATAAAGTGGATGTAGGCCCGATTCTCGGCCGAACCACTATAAATCTTGTGTTCTTTACTATTTCATAATGCCTGTTTCATTTCGATATGTAAATACTTTAAATGTATTGCTAAAATGTCGATTCAAAATTGCAGGACATTAAAACAAGGCTTGCTCGTCACAAAGCCAAGCGACCTCTATAAATCACCTATTAAGCAAATACCAAGCGACAAAAATTCCAAATTCAAATCCTATACAAGAAGAACTTCGCATAAAAAGTTGGCGATTCCACTGTGGGAAGCCTTCGTTAACTGGTTGTGATTGTCGATATGAACAGACATCCAACTAGGTAACTCACGTTTGTCCCGTGAAGTCGTTCAACAGTGAAGTCCACTTCTTCGGATAAGGCAATTTACTTGCAAAAGGAAAGAAGATACGCTTGGAAACGATAATAAAAGATCGCTAATGAGCAGATGATAAGAGAACATGGCCAAGCAGACAAAGAAGCAGCCAAAAGGAGGTATGCCTCTCAATAAAAGGGCCGGTAGAACCACCAAAGGGACACCTTCCCAAGCAGAAGGAACAGGGCCCTTGCTAACTGATCGTGATGCATCCGATCAGGCAGCTTGCGTCCGTCCCGTGGATCTACTCGCCCCTGAGACGCAACCTTCTTGGCACACCAACCAACTGACACTCCTTCCAAAAGATCAACAAAGCCCTCTAACGAGGCATGCCAAAAAATGAAAGTGCTTCTCTCAATAAAAAAAAATTGGTGGAACCACTGAAGGGGCACCTTCCCAAGCTGAAGGAACGGGGCCCTTGTTAATTGATTGCGATCGTTTATGCAAACGAACATCCAATCAAACAACTTGCGTCCGCCCCGTGGATCCATCCAACCATGAGAAAGTAACTTCCAGGCAATCAAAAAGCTCTCTTCGGAGGTACACGCCCTCTTCGGAGGCGAAAGCCCTCTCCCGAGGCACCACAAGCCCTCTTCGAAGGCACATGCCCTCTTCGGAGGCAAAAGCCCTCTCCCGAGGCAACACAAGCCCTTTTCGGAGGCACAAGCCCTTTTCGGAGGCACAAGCCCTCTTCGGAGGCACAACTCTTTGGAGGAGCCCTCTTCGGAGGCATGTCCCAAAATAGAATGCTCAAACAAAAAAGCCTTCTCCGGAAGCACATTTCAACTCTCAAAGGAAGGTTAACTTATTCATCTCAAAAAAGTTCTTCCCTAAAAAAAAAGTTGAAATGCTACAAAAAGACCTCTTCGGAGGCATACTTCACCGTGCTCGAAGTACCAAAAATAAGCCCTTTACTGGGGCACAAAATCAAAACCTTCTTCAGAAGCTCATTTCACTGAGTAGAGAAATCTATTTTTTAACAAATAAAAGTGATCATCTCTGAAAGTTGAAGTGTTCTTCAAGGAAGAAAGAGAAAGTAAAAATTTCTCCAAAAATGAGATATAATCTATTAAAAGCAGAATGATTCTTCCCTTAAAAGCGGAATAGTTATTCTCTGAAATATGAATATCAGTCTTGTAAAAGCTAGAAATGTTGCAATGCACTTGTGGTATGGGGGCAATACTATATAATTCAGTTATATTAATAAAAGTAACACGCAAGCAACATACCACAAATTCATTGCAATATCATGAAAAATAGATGTGGAATAAATGCATTCTCAAACACAGACAAAAAAGTTTGTACAAGTAAAAAGAATCATTTATTCTACACTAAGAATGAGAAACAGATGCATTCTCACATACACAAGAATTTGTACAAGTAAAATAGCTATTTTATTCAATACTATGAAAACTTTTTACATTGTGCATATTACAAAAAGAAGCGGGGACCGGTACCCACACAATCTCCGGTCGATATATGCAAAAAGCAAAACAAGAAGTATAGAGCCTAGCATATCATTCCTTCTTCCGACCACCCTTGGAACTCTTTCCCGGCCTGATAACCAGTTTTGAAAGCCATTGTGGATGAGTCGGGGACGGAGGAGAAGGAGGAGCAGCTGGATCTTCTTCAACATTCTTCTCATCAGCCGGAGTGCTCTTTTTCTTCTTCTTCATTGCGCGCTTCCCTTTCCTCTTAGAAGAAGACTCGCTTCCTGGACTAAGAAACTCAAAAAGTTTTGTATCATCATCATGAGTTTGCTCCGGAGTCTTTTCGCCTTCTTCAAGCCCTCCAATCTTTTGCTCTTGCGAAAGAACCGGATCATCCAAGTCTTTGAGGGCTTCTATTTTCTCTTCTTGTGATCCTGGTTGAGAAGCAGAAAGAGGAGTAACTTGGGAAGGAGGAGGAACAGCAGCTGGAGAAGGAGAAGTTGGTATAGCTTTCGGAACTTCCGCTGCAGAAGAAAAGAAGTTAAAATCGGTATTCTCCGAGAAAAGAGAAGTTATTAGTTCATCAAACTCGGTTAAATCGAATAAGTGATTCACTGGATCCGGGTCGATGCCAAAGTTACCTGAAGAAGTCGGCTTTGTAAAATTAATCTCGAATTTCTCAGCCTCAATATCTTCCAGGGCTTCGTCCTCAGTAGGAGTAGTCACAATCTCAGTGTCAACTTTGACAGGAAGCGAAGAATAGGCACTGGAATCTATAATGTTGGCATCAGCTGAAGTTGAAGTATGAGCAGGGGCTGTTGAGGGAGCTTCCACTGTCGGGTGTTCATCTCCTGTAGACTCAGCTCGCCCTCTGGCAAGTTGCTCTTTTCCTCTAGCGAGAGCGACACAAGCTTCATCGTCAAGATAGCGCGCCTCAAGCTCTGCCTCATCATAGCCGGCGCCGCCAAGCATATCAACTGCGGCTTCCCACACTTCAGCCAGGGTAATCTCATATTCAGGACCCAGAAAGGATAGGCTTCCATGACCCAGAACGCTGTGTAAATAAAAGTCGAATAAGGTAGAGCTGACGTTTGCTTTCGTTGCCTCATGTGATTGCTCAGCCGCTTCTTTTTCGGCAACGGCTACAACTCGACCAGCAACAGCCTCATCACGCTCTGTCTCAGCTTTAGCAAGTCGAGACTTTAGCAATTCGATCTCCACGTTCTGAGAGTTAACTGTTTCCCACAACCGAGTGTTATTTTTGCGGTATTCTTCAACAACGAACTGCTCAGCCGCAAATTTCATCTCAGCATCTCTCTGGGCAGCGTGCGCATCCCGCACTTGTTTTTGAAACACTTCTTCTTTCTGAAATTGCAAAGCGGAGGAAGCGGCGAGATCTTCCTTGAGTTTCTTAACCTCGGACTCAAGTCTCGCATTATCATCAGCAATGCTCGTCATCTCGGCATCATGCTGTTTGCAGATTTTGTCCCATTCCGTCTTGTCATTTTCCATGGTCAGCATGGCTTCAAGATTTGCACGGTTGACTCTTTGCAGCTCATCGACCAGCTTTTTCCATCCGGACACCCTTTCAATATTAAGTTTGACGGCATCAAGGCTACGCAGCATATCCGATTTATCAATCGGAACCAAATCAAGGTCAAAGCGCACCCTTTTTAAGCACCAATTCGAAAATCGACTTTGAAGAATAGGAGGGGCATCTTTGACCTGATACTGAGGTCTTCTGATGATCATCTGGATGTCAGATTTCTTTAAAGCAGGAGAGCCGGATGGAATATTAGGAGAGATGGGAGCATCGGTCTTCTCAGAAATTGCAGACTTATCACTAGGTTTGGACCGCTTGCTTGATTCGTCAACAATATGAGTCTTCCCCTTATCGTCATAAGACTTTCCCTTGTGAGAGTCGTTGCCTCTGTAAGAAGAGTCGTACCGCTCATCCTTCCTCCCATGATGACGTTCATAGTCCCGTCTCTCTCGAGCTTTCCTAATAGCTCTTTCTTCGTCCGTTTCCCTTGGGGCATCGAGGTATTGCCTAAAATCATAAGCCCCGCGGCCTCCATAGCGCTGAAATTTTTCGTAATATGAGCCAGTGCGCCCCATCGGAGAATCTGAAAATAGAAAAGAAATAAAGTTTAGAAATTTTCGGAAAAAGAGGATAAGTGCGTATAAGTGCTGAGAAAATCCTAAGTGTGTGCGGCGTGCAAACTACGTGCGTCAAACTACAAACCACGCTTTAATGTGGAAACGGAAACGACTGGTGGTGTAGAAGGTGTCAAAGCTTGTTTCAAAGAGGAAGTCGCTTCAACAACAGGAGAAGTCGCTTTTTGAAAGTCGTCTTTAAAGAGCTCTCGAGTGGTTATCATTATATCACTCAAGTCATCAAAGGTGTCATCACCATGGTGCCCAGCAGAATTCTCCTTTTCAACTTCCACATCGGCTGACTTTTCAAAAATTCGAGGATTTTCTTCCTCTTCAATAATTTGAGTAAGTGCCGGTTTGCTGGACGGTCCCGCGACATCGGTAAGTGTGGGGCATTTTACCAGTGGAGTTTCAGTACCAGACTCCTTCAGTATGGGTTCCTCAACATAAAGTGGGACATCTGGTGCCTCCGTAGGAGAATTGGGAACTTCGTGAGGCTGAGTAGAGCGAGAGGGGTGAAGAAGTCCAAGCTGGTGAAGAAATTCGTCTTTCAACAAAAATTTCGCGTCCCGCTCTTCAACTGGTACAGCCAGGAGCCTCTCCAGAGTTTGCTTGTGACTGGGATCCCTAGAAGGAGGGGGGAGCGCTGAAATGAGAAAGCAAAGTTAACACTTGGTGATTTGGACTTCACAAAACTCAGAGGATAGAAGGATAATAGATAGACAATCTTACTTCCTTCCCTCTACACAGCTTAAAACCCAGGGGGACAGCGAACGTAAAAATACTGAGTTAAGAACCCATGGGCACTGTCAGGAAGGCCGATAATTAATTTACGATTTATGGAACTTCTCACAACAATGACCGAAGGATGATCTTTAGTTCTGATAAAAGTGCACAAGTAACAAATCTCTCCGAAGTTCGGAAAACGATTGAGCGTCCTCCTGAACAATACACACAATCCCATTAAGATAGCGTGGCCATTAGGGTGCAGCTGAAAGGGGGAGATGGTTAATCGAAGAAGAAGCTGTCGAAGGAAATCATTAAAGGGCGGAATGGCTCCGCTCAGGCACATCTGACGATTCACTGCGACAAAGCCAAGAGGTGGCCTGTCAGCAGTGTCGCTTGCTCCAAGAAGCAAAGCATCTGCTTCGGCAATACCGAACTGGATGCACAGTTGTCCGAAGACTTTGTGGCTTAGTGTAGTCAGAGTTCTTTCCGGAGGATCGATCAGTGGATTAGCAATCGGGAAAGCTTCCCTGGCTGGTCCTGAATCTTCTTGTTGAGAAGTCATTCTACACAAGCAACTGGATATTCAAATATGAAGGTGCACGTTTCCTAAATAGTGTGAAGTGTTGTGCAAAACTAGTAAAGATAACAAGTGAATACAACTGGAATTAAGCTAGTCGGTGATTGATCGATTATCAAATTTCAGGACTTGTTAATTTAAAGTTCAAGTACAGTATTAGTGCAAATCGGTCATTTTCAGTTGACTATTTCAATGTTGCTTTAGTACTTTGCTTGGATTTGTTGATTTAAAGCGCTGCGTTCACACAATCTATTTGAGTTGATTATCTGTTGTTAACTAATCTGTCATTTGATGTGGGCAGTCAGTGACAGTATATTCGTCCCAATTTTCTGTAAATGTTGCATTAAGCAGGTTGATAGTTTGCAAGTTAGAGTGATCTGTGGAAGAATGCAATGATTCAAAGTTCAACAGTTCAAAGTTCATGCAAAGCTTAATGCTAAGTCGCTAACGACTCAAGTGTTAACTCACCAACGACTTAAGAGTTTGTTCCATGGGCTAAGTTGAGTCGTTGTGTTTCTGGCTAACTTATCCACGACTTAAGGATTTTAAGGCAAGTCAGGACAGGTCGTTTCAATTTTAAGTCATTAATGCTTTAAGTCGGTAGTACTTCAAGTTGTAAGTCGTGTAAAAGAAGAAAGAGGCTTCAGTTCAAAGTGAGGTAAAATTTCCCAAGTCCTAAGTCGTCCACGACTCAAGGCTTATATCGTAAGTGGATAGGTCAGAAAAGACTTAAGTCGAGAAGGTTCATAGGTCGTGCAAGGCTGCTAAATCATGACCAAGCTAGCATCTCACTTCATTTGACCCTTTGACTTTTCTCCTTAAACTCCTAACCTGCTATCCTCCTAACCCGTTATCCTCCTAACCCGTTAACCCGTTAACCCCTCCGTGAACATAAGCTTTCATTTTTCACACTGATTAAATCATCCAAAAGGCCAATTTGGGATCACCGAAGCCTCGCCAATCTAATCAGTTAAGCCCAAAACACAGTAACTTGTCATCTTCATCGCCCCAATCATCTAAAGCTAAATCAAGAAGAATCGAGTTCACGAACTGTCGATACAGCGGAATTCGCAGCAAGGCATTGCACAAGGGGATGGATTAAGTACAAGAAGGATAATTCACGAATTAACAATGATCAAGGATCGAGGAGGAAGCAGGAACACTTACGCAATAAAGGATCAGGGATCTGTGATTGGTTGATTGTTAAAGAAAGGGAAAAATCGCCTTGAAGAAGCTCGAAGAAATGTTAATGGCAGACACGATTCAGGAGATAGGCAATGAGATGAAGGAAGTAGGGGGAACGACTCAAGACTTTTATATCTCAGGGCAGTGGAACACGAAAAGGCGCACACGAGTTGAGATAAGTCGAAGCACATGACCTACGACTTAGGCGTGTACTTCGAGGGGCAAATGTTAACCCTCAGTTTTCTACGACTTAAAGGAGCCTACGACTTAACGAGTTAAGAGTTACGCGACCTAACGACTCAAAGTTTTTCACGACCTACGACTCAAGGTCTGAACGACTTAACGGCTTAGGGAGCGACCCTACGGCTTAAGGAAGTCTACGACTCAACCAGTTGTCGAATTAACCTGCACTTCAACCTAAGGAAGTTAAGATGCCACGGCTTAACGAGTTAAGGAAGCTTACAACTTAACGAGTTAAGAGTTACGCGACGTAACGACTTAAAGGACCAGACGACTCAAAGTAGTACACGACTTAATTACCTGAGGGAGTTAACGACTTAGAGGTGTTGGCTAACTCAACTAGTTAACGACCTAAGGAATGCCTCGACTTAAGAGCTGCCGCGACTTAAGGGAAGTTTTGACCTAAGGGGTTAGGACGACTTACGACTTATGGCTATCTGCGACTCATGACTTAGCTTAAGTCGTCCACGACCTAAAAGCTACCGAGTTAGAATCCAATGCCTGGATACTTATGCCGCTTTTACCTACTAAGTCAGCCACGACTTACGACTTATCTTAAGTCGGCTACGACTCATGACTTGGCAAAGTTTCGGTCCAGAATCAACTCCTATAAATACCCCCCCAACTCCTACGACAAAGGGACTTTTGGCGGTTCATTTCTTGAAGCGTCGCTACTCTGCCGAACTCTCAACTCATTCAACAATTGAAGATCTTCAGACATTCGAGACACTACAACAAGCTTCGAGAGGAATTTCCTACATCCAACATGGATTCATCAAATTTCATCATCGAAGTTTGAGCTAGTAGTTGAGATTGTCTTTGTGATCAAACTGTATTGTTTTCATAAGAGTATTATATCATCTTGTAACCGGATTCAGTAATAAAGAGATTCAAAGTGGATGTAGGCTCGATCTCAAGCCGAACCACTATAAACTGCTGTCTTTTACTGCTTTTTCACTATTTTACTGCTTGATTCTTGTTCCCATCACACGGGTGGTGCTTTCACAATTCTACTACACACACCGGGTGTTAGCGTTCACTTTTTAACGTCAACAGGTTTTGAAAGGTTTCCACATGTTTTAAATTGAACCCAAAGTGCTTTTGAAAGGATTGAGTTTTGGCTGTTTCAAAAGGTTTTAATGAATGGTTTCGAAAGAGGTGGTTCCCCAGGGTTTCGAAAGGGTTGAAAGGAAGTGTTTTTCCTATGTTTTTGAAAGGCAATATTTAAAGGTTTTAAAGGAGGATGTCTAATATTTTGAAGCTTTCAGAGAAAAGAAAGGAAAGGTTTTTCCAATGTTTTTGAAAGGCTTTTAATTGTTGCGAAAGGGTCACTTTCAATGGTTTCGAAGGGGTTACATTCAATGATTTCGATAGGGTTGTTTAAAGGTTTTAAACAAAGATTTCGAATGTATTAAATAGGCAATATAGCCTAAGTATTTTGAAGTTAAAATGGTTTTAACTTGTTTGAAATGATAGCTAATCCTCATTAAAATTCATCAACATTATGTAAAGTATATATATCATGGAAAAATAGCTTAGAATAAAGCTTAAAATATATTTTCATTGTATAAGTATGATTTAAATGGTTAAATCATTTTGAAAAGGTTTTCAAGGAAAAAGATGAAGGGTAGTTAACCATAAGAAAATAATTCGGACAGTTAGTCCAGTCTTATTCAGACAATTAGTCCAGTTTATGGATAGTTAATCCAGTTGTGGGTAGTCAGCCCAGTTTTATGGATAGATAGTCCATTTATTAGCATAACGGACATTGTGATTATGTTACAGACAGATAGTCCACTTATTACCTATTTTATGGACAGATAGTCCATTTATTAGCATAAAGGATATTGCTATTTTGATATAATCAGTTTGGTTGCAGGAAAGGATTTGCAAAATATATGTTTTAAAGAGGATATCAGTGAGGGGAAACCCATCCTGCTAAGCGGTGTGGTCTCATTTAATATCAGTAAACTGTGACGTAATAGAATTATTCACATCAGGCTTTATGTCTGACTCGAAGTTTTTTTCCCCTTAAACTCTCGGGTGTTCAAAATTGATTTGAGTAGGCTGAGGGTTAAAGTTTTTAGGTTTTAGTCTTTTTGGCGAATAAAGCTTCCGAAGACGAGCAGGTAGCTGCCGGATAGCTAATTAGGAGTTACAGATTATTGTGTTTATTTCCGCTATGTATTAAGTCAGATATGACTATATTTCTTTAATCAACCAAGGGGGCATCGTCATATGTCGCTCCTAGCACATTTTTGCAATGATTATAATTAATCTTTACCTAGGAAATGATATGGAATTATGTAACTTAGACATGAATTTGTTTCGAAATGTAATCAGTGAACTGTTGTTTTGGAAATCTATGATTTTGTTCATATTTATGTGCTTCTGATATTATGGATACCATTAGCATTACCGTATTTTGTCACCAGAAGTTAATACTATAGATGACTGCAAGATCTATAGCGCTTAGCTTTTGGCCTCCAGATACGGGATGTTACACTTTTCGTTAGCCGATCAACGATAACTCATACTACTTCATTTCCTTTTCTAGTTCAGGGTAAAACATCGATAAAATCAATTAATATCATTTCCCTTTTCCAATTGGGAATCTCCAAAGGTTGCAATAATCCGGCTATCTTCTGATGATCACCTTTGATTTTTTGACAGCAAGAACACCTACTAACATGAAAAGAAACGTCTTTCTTCATTTCCGGCCACCAAAATACTCTTTTCTTGTCCTTATACATCTTATGAACTCTTGGATGAATACTTAACTTAGACTTTTGGCATTCTGACAAAACCTCTTGCCTCAGCCCATCCACATCCGGAAAGCACAATCGTCGATTCATCCTTAACGTACCCCGACCATCCATCTCCAAATCTGAACATCTACCTTCTTGTACTCCTTGAATTAATCCTTCCAATATCTCATCCTTCCGCTGGTTCCTCATAATCCTTTCCTGAAGAGTCAGGGTAACCTCCAAAAGAGTTAAAACAGCATTCCTTCTAAAGGCATCTACCACCACATTAGCCTTTCCTAGTGTATAGGGAATATCCAAGTCATACGCTGCCAAAAACTCTAACCATCTCTATTTCCCCAGGTTCAGATCCTTCTGGGTAAAAAGATACTTCAGGGATTTATGATTTGTGAAGAGCTCGAATTTTTCACCTAATTAAAGAAAGAAAACTTACTCCTAAAGTCTCTAAAGATTAGAAAGGAACTAAGAGGAATAGAAGGATCTTTACCCAACAAGTAGTGTCTCCACATTTTCAATGCAAAGACAACAGCTAGCAACTCTAGGTCATGCGTAGCATAGTTCTTCTCGTGAGGCTTCAATTGCCTATTGCATACGCAATCACTCTACCATGCTGCATCAGAATAGCACCATGTCCTACTCTACACACATCCATAAACCGTGAACCCACTATTTCCATTTGGAATAGCCAAAACTGGTGCACTGGTCAATTTCTTCTTCAATTTTAGAAATGCCTCTTCACACTTAGGGTCCGTACAAACTTCTACTACTTTTTAGTCAGCTTAGTCAAATGGGAGGAAATCTTGGAATAATCTTGAATAAACCTCCTATAATATCCAACCAATCCTAAGAAACTACGAACGTCGGTAGGAGTTCGCGGTTGCTTCCATTCCTGAACAGCTTCAACTTTCATTGGATCCAGCGAAATACCATCTCATGTCATAATGTCCTAAGAATCTTACTTCCGATTTCCAAAAATGGCACATCAAAAATTTCGCCTTCAGGACATGTCTCCTCAATGTTCCCAACACCACTTCCAAATGATATTTGTGCTCCTCCTAAGACTTGGAGTAGATAAGGATGTCGTCGATGAAAACTAACACAAACTTATTAAGAACATCATGAAAAACACAGTTCATGAGATCTATAAAATATGCTGGTGCATTGGTTAGCCCGAAAGGCATAACCAACCACTCAAAGAAACAGTTAGGGCCTCTAAAAGCAGTTAAAGGGATACTATCTTTAGCAACCCTCAAGTGATGGAATCCAGTAGCTAGATCAATTTGAGAAAATACCGTAGCTCCATGAAGTTGATCAAAAAGATCATCGATGTGGGGTAAGGGATACTTGTTCCTAATGGTCAACTTATTCAACTCCCTATAGTCCACGCACAACCTTAAAGATCCATCAGACTTCGTCGCAAACACCACAGTAGACCCCCAAATCGAATGACCATGTCTAATCAATCCTCTCCTTAACAGGTCATTGGTTTTCTTTTCTAATTTTTTCCATTCCTGCAGGGCCATCCTTCTCTTGGGTCGAGCCACGGGTCTTGCACCAGGGACAAAATCAATACGGAACTATATCACTCGGTGTGGGGGTACTATCGACTTCTTCAAACACATCTGAAAAATTCTTAACAACTTCTACATAACTTAACTCATCATGCGATAGTTCCAGGGCATATAAGAAACTACACATATTAATACCGGGTTCCTTACACAGTACTTTAGTAATTCTTTCCAACTTAGTTTCTAATGATACAGTCCTTTTAGCACAATCTAAAACAACTCCATATTTCGATAACCAATTCATACCCAAAATAATGTCAAATCCTTCAATGTCTAAAACATATGGGTCGCAAGAAAAGTGATGAGAAAGTTAGGAAATTTGCATATTCTCACAAATTATGTTTAAATGGGTTACGCCACCTATGGGGTTAGACACACACATAGGGTTTTCTATAATACTAGGAATAAGATGAAACTTACCTACCGGTTCATGAGAGATAAAACTATGCGAGGTACCAGTATCAAATAATGCTCGAGCTAAAATACCATTAATCAATAAGGTGCTTCAAGGACTCCTTTCCCTTCACATCCGTTGAAGTAGACGGTTCATTCTTAATAGTGTACACCTTGGGATATTGCACCTTCTTCATGAGTGGGCAGTCCTTAATCATATGACCCGGCTGATGACAATTGAAACAAAGCGACTTCAGGACCATTGGAGAGACGGGTCCACTTTGCTGCTTCGAAGCTTCATGGTTCAGACATGACCTTGAAATATGACCTCTCTGCTTGCAAATATAACAACTGATATTCTTGAACTTGCCTCCTTGACCTTCTCCTTATTTCCCTTCTCCTTGATTATTTCAGTTTGGATTAAACTTCCTCTTGTTATAACCATTCCTACCGGTATTTCCACTAGGTGCTACTGGGTAGGCTTCTTCTTTTCCAAGGCTCGTATCTCAGAGCCATATCAATTAAATTCACAAAACTATCTTTAACATGAGCAGTCATCTTCTCATGGTACTCCTCCCTCATACCCAAGACAAACATATCATTCTTCTTCAATGGGGTGTTGATTAACTTCGGTCCACAACAAGACAACTCATTAAACTTAGCCTCATATTCTGCCACAGTTAGATCTCCTTGCTTCAAGTCCATAAAGTTGTGGTACATCTAGGTCCTTCCAGCTGCCGGTAAAAATTGATCCTCAAAAACTTCTTTAAATCGAGCCCACAAAAACTCGTCTTCTGGAATATTTGCAGTAAGAGAGTCCCACCAAACTGTTGCTCCCACTTGTAGTTTCCATGCTGCTAAGAATCTTTTCTGCTCATTTGAAAAACCAAGACCTTTAAAAATATTTTCACAAGATCACAACAAGCCCGCACCTCCATGATAGACTTGGTTACTTTAAATGGTTTCCCTCTAAGGTTAGTGTAATCCTTGCATAAGGTTGTGAAATTCACTCTTGGAAACTCTATCGTTGCCTCTTCGGCAATCTGAACTCCTCTAGGATTAGGAGTTCGACCATTTGTAGTGGTGGTACTACCTACTCCCCTACCTCGTCTTCCTCTATTACTCATGTCTTACTACCTGGATATAGTACGATAATTCTTAGAATATTTGGTTGAGACAAATCTTTGTAGAAGGGTGCTAATCAAACCTATCAACCTGATCTATCTATTAGATATATATATATATATATATATATGAATTAAAAAATTACAAATACGCTCTCTCGAAGTTGACCCTCAACCCAAAGCCTAAGTGTTCGCTTAACTTAGGCTCTGATACCACAATGCAACGACCGCCTTTCTTGAAACGGAAGACGAGCCATTAAGGGTAGAGGAAAAAGAAAGATAAGAAGAAACTAAACAACCATAGAATCTCACCACGAATCAGAACAACACATAATAGATAACATAGAAATTACATAGTCATTCCCATAATAGTAATACATCATAGTCATTACAATACAATTTCAACTGGGCAGTTATACTGCTTGCCCATCACAAAATGCATAGATCATATACAAACATAGCAGAATAAGATAACGGCAAGCTACGATGAAGCCACTTGCTCTAGCTCCTTCAAAATGCTTCCATAAGAAACCTAGATCACTTGGCTACTCATAAAAATTTAAGTACCCAAGATTTTTAGGATAAGAAAATGAAAATCAAGGTCAAACATGGGTCTGATGTGAGTAAACTCAAAAAAATTAATTCTTACTTTATAAAACACTTTGAAATCAAAGTTATCTTGTAAGACCACGCCGCACATAAACACAAACGGGATTTTACCTTACGATAACCAAAACACTTTATTTGAAATCCAATGATATTATGATAATGTCTAGGGTTTTTAAGTAAAATAGAACATAGCTGAAATTCTTGCATCTCACATTTCAACATATTTGGGTACAACTAAAAACGTACAGTGCTTATTGGAGAATGGATTCCATACAATGACTGGGCTACTGTGCTACCACTCGTCATTATGCATCTCTAGATAAAATAACATCGAGGTCGAACCTATCGACCCCTGCCAACACAAGGCCAACCTACCTTTTACTGGATAGTACCGAATAAGATCACCCCTCGGTTGGGATCAGCAACTATACCGAAGCATAAATGAGTTAATAGTAGGGACTTTAGATAGGGATGACCTTACCCTCATGGGAGCGACCCACCCAGCCTTGCTGCACCTCCCCTATTTTAGTCATTCCCGACTGATGAGGCATGAGGCTACGTTTTACTTTATTATAGCATTGCCACTTGGAGTGCTAACCTTGCCTTCCATATGTTGACACAATGTTAGCACTCATCCATACAAGTCGTTCATGAGATGAATGAACTGAAGGCACTATCTCTACTACACCCATTTTGGAATCACCCTCAGGGTTAGTAGAAAATAGTCCTTTCACTTCTAAGCCTTCATCTTGGTCCTTGCCTTCACTGTTTCCAATTTGAATGTTTACGTTGGTTCGAAGTGGTTTTCGAATAACAACTAATGTACGATCCCGGTCTCTCCAAACCAATATTTGATAATTTTAAAGGGTCAAGTTGTTTATAGTGGACCATTCCACTATTAGGATGTAATATTTACATATGGACATACATTCCACATGCTTAGATTATCATGATCCGCTTATCGAAATTAAACCCCTTGTAATCATAACGTTCCCGAAGTGCAGTATTTGCGATAAGTACAAGTCGACTTACTTCCAATAAAACACATCACTGTTTTATTACAACTACTATAATTCGTTTGGCTACTCAATAGCAAAGACAAGAGATCCTTGTTTCTAAAACAATTCACTTAAACAAGAAATTGGTTAAAAATAAATAACCGATGGGGTTTTAAAAGAAACCTTAAAAATAAATAAACTTTAATTAAATCATAAGTTTAAACACAATTAAACCTTAACTAGTCTTAATTAAATTAAAATTTAATGACTAATAATACAAATTTTATTTATAATTAAACCTTAATTATACTTTAATTAACTAACATTTATTTGAGAAATTAAACCCTTAGTAAGTGGATAATCAACCTTTAATTATATAATAATTAATAACATAATTAACTCTAATTAAATAATTAAATAAATAAAATAAACTTTGTTAAATAAAATTAATTCCCTTTTATCTTAATTAATTATTATTTAAAACTTACTTAATTAAAAATAATTAACTTAGTTAATAATTTCTTAAACTCTAATTATTTAACCTAATTACTTAATTAATTAATTAATAATTACCCAAATAATTTAATTTAAATAATTTAATTGTTAAATAATTAAAAAATTAAACTTTTGACTTACTTAATTAATTCAAAATGAGTTTTCAAAAATAATCCAAAAGAAAACACTTAAAACTTGAAATCGTGAAATTTTTCGAACTTCATCCATAGCGACTATCACTATAAACGCAGTTCGCTAGAATTGATTTCTAGGTGAAATTTTCACTTTAACTCTAGCTACTACATCTCTTAAAACACAAATAGGAAAGTTTTGAAAACCAAAAACAATGGTAAAAACTTGGATGAACATTTTCAAAAATCCAAAGCTAGAAAATAGCTTCCATTTTCAAACCGGATCTCCGGTCCTTTGTGACTTTTCAAGGTGCAAACTTCACGACATTTACATCATATGCACAAGATTTTGTTTTCATAAATATACTACCATAATATCATACCCAATATCACATATCCATATCCATATACATAACCAAACATATCCAAACATATCAACATATCAACCAATAACCAAATACAAGTTCAAAGATAAACATATCATCATATGCCATAAATACGACATGATAATTCAACATAAAGATCACCATATTTTCACAACATATAGTCCATCAAAATCAAGTTAATTTCTTTTCCAAAAACAAAAGTTTTACTCACCATAAATTTTTCTAAATCAAAGAAACTTTTACCGGATCTTGAAAACGCTTTCGAAACATGCAAAAATAGAACTTTTGGACCCTTGAACACATGAAATAGGCTCGACCAATTGGGTTTGGGCTCGGACTAGGCCTTGTAGGGCATGGCCATGTAGAGATTTTGCTTGGCTATGGTTTGTTTTAGTGGATGGAATGTTGTATTTTGGAAGAGAAAGTGTTTTAGGAGATGTAGAAGTGGTTTTGTGAATTAAAGGAGGGATTTTTGCATAAGGAAGTGATTTTTTTCTATTTTAAAATTTATGAAGATGAAACCATGGATGCTTTAGCTCAAGCTATTAGGAAATTTTGGAGTGAAGAGGAGTTTTGTAAAAATGAGAATATGAAGAAGTAGTGGTATTTATAGGCTTAGGATATTAATTAATAAATATGTAAGTGCTTATATTAAAATATGTGTATGCATGCATTGACATACCTCCTCTCTCCTCTCAAAACTGTTCAAACTACTCCCTCCCCATGCTTTCCACTATTCATGTCATGCCCTTGGGTCCTTGTGTTGAAAAATTGTATTTTTATATGTATATATCTGTATATATACTTACTTTTATTAAATAGGATCTTATATGTTAGTATGTTTAAGTGTGTAAATGTGTACATGCATATGTACATGTACACAACATGTTAAAGTAGTTTGCATTGTGTGCATGTGTGTTTAACATAGTGTTATGACCTTTTAAAACCATGCTTATCTCAAGATAAAATATGTCACAAAGGTAAACATAGCAGGTCCATACCCGAACACGTGATACTGAATGCCATCCACTCCCGCGCACCTAAATTGGTAGATATTTGGAGTTGATGTACCCTCTTGGATTAGCTAAACCCCTTGGCAATGCATCCTAATCTATTTTCTACCATTACCGATGGTGAAGTCAAGTTCAGCATCTCAGCACACAAGTCTTCATCACTCGAACAGATCTCGAATCTCTCTTTGGATTCCAAAATCTTGAATAGTTCACGAATCTCTCCGTGAATGCCAACATAAGTCATTCGACGAATGCTAATTCTGACCTCTCCTTTGAACATAAACTTAGGACAGATAGTTCAACTCTATAGCATTCCATTTCACAACCGCTTCCAAAACTTAGATCTTGTATATCTGTTTTGAAGTTGTTTTCGGTAAGTAATAAACTTATCTGATCTTGGACACTTCAAAAATAAATCGGTGAATTACTAGTTAACTCAATTCTGGTTCTTTAAGAAGTAAGGGAATGGTATAAAGGAGTCCTCCTCGGGGGATCATGGTTGAAATTCCCTTAGTTTGTCCTTAAAAAGGTTGAATTTTATCTGGCCGAGGGGTTAATGTGTTAACCTTCCTCGGGTTCAAGCCGGTTACGATATACTTTGGTGGATATGGAGTGGGTATCGACCCTACCGAAAGGATAAACCACTAGTTGATTGGTTTTGAAAGGTTATATGTGTTGAACCAATTGATTTGTCGACCTTGTCGAAGGGTTCAGATTATAGAGTTAAAGGATTCGAAGGGTTGCAGTGATTACTTATAGTAGCAGTATTATCATTCTTGTCAACAAGGACCTTCCGATGGGGTTTGTTAACCAAATTTGTGGTCAACACCCCAAAATGATATTTCAGTAGGAATACGAAGGCTAGTTTAGAGAAATGACAAGATATCCCTAAGAGTAATCCTTACGCTCAACTTCAATAGTTGCGGATTTTTGATTTGGACCTTTCGATGTAGTCGAAAGGTTTAGTCCTCTAGGTTGAGGACTTTGTGCCTCGGTAAAACTTATTGAGAGCTTCATGGAGTTTTTCCCATGGCACAAATTAATATTAACCAAACATATCCCGTTAAAGTTAAACTTTAATGTTTCTGAAAGGTTTGTATGACTAATCTCTTTAGCAATATGTAACACAATAAATTCCCGGATGGTGTGTAGGTGCCTCTGACCTCACCGAAAGGTTTGATTGCTTATAAGGAGTTGGTTTCAACTTTGTTGAAAGGTATGCATAAGCCAACCATTGGATTGAACTTTATATCCATGGATTCAGACCATCCCGAAGGGTTAGATCACTTGGATAGGGATTACGGAAGGTTTTGATGTTATTAAAGTATAGGGTACTACTAACTTAATTGAAGGATTTGGATCATAATGCTAATGACTCCGAAAGGTTATCGCTCATGTTAATCCAGATTAGATGTCGACCTTATCGAAAGGTTAGGTTGAAGGGTTGTTAACCTTAGAAGGTTGGAGTTTTTATTTGAATATGTGAGTCTCTGATCATGTCAGCAAAATCCCTTCGGTGGAGTTAATCCTGAAAATATGGGTTAATTTGGCAAAGATTTAGACCTGCAATAAGTAATTAACAAAGTATGTAACTTCCCTCTTTATCCAAGATCAATTCTCATATCAATCCCCAAATCGATTTTCAATTAGGGTTATAGCTCTTTTTATAAGAAGTTACAAGAGTAGAATGAAGAAAATTCGACCCCAGAACATGACCCCTCGGGTCCTATTTATAGACATAGGCGGTCCCCCTTTCGACTCTATGCTCTCGACTGGGTTGGAAAATTTCCCTTTTATATGAAACTACAAACCTTTTGTCTTTGTCGAAAGGTTTCCCCCTTATGTACTATAATGAACCTTTCGACGCCGTCGGAAGGTTTGTCTTTCCGATGACTTCATGAACCTTTCGGTTTTGATGAAAGGTTGTTTTTCCTGATGTCTTCACGAACCTTTCGACTCTGTCGGAAGGTTGCCTTTCTGAAGCTTTCGTGAACCTTTCGATGTTGTCAAAAGGCTCGCCTTGTTCCTACTGTTGTGTTCCCTTTGACCTTGTCGGAAGGTAGCTCTCCTCCTAATTGCTGTGAATCTTTTGACCTTGTCAGAAGATTGCTCTTTACGTGCTTGTTATGAATCTTTCGATCCTGTCGGAAGGTTGCTTCTTTTTTCGAATGGTTTTCTATCATTCTTTGCTGACTTTGAGCATTGCTTTCTTCATAAAAACCTTTCCACCTAGTCGAAAGGTATTCTAGATGTGCTCCAACGGTTCGAAAGGCTTGCTATGCTTTCGAAAAAGTCATTATGGAGTTGTACCTGCTTACTTTGATTTCTCCATCTTCTTCAAAAGGTAAGAACCCCCTCAACGAAATCTTTCGACTACTTCGAAAGGTTTGAAGCTATTAATTCCTGATGGATGCATCCTCTCGACTCCTTCAAAAGGTTTGGTTTGAGCTTCTATTTTTTGTCTTTGTTGAAAGACCTCTTGTCCTAGTCGAAAGGTGGATTCTTGGAGCATCATCCTGCCTATGGACTTTGAATGGTAGCCTTAGACTTCGCTGGAAGCTCCTTGTCAGAAGGTATGATTATCCAAAACATCTTGGTGCTTTCTGTTATTTCCTCATGCTCTCGTGACCCTTTTTTCATACCTTTGTTCTTCTGAATATTTTATTGTTAACATTTAGCGCCCCCCTCGTATGAAAATAGCTTTTGTTCTTTAGGACAAAACTCCAATGAACTTCCTTCTTTTCTTCCTACAAAATAGATTTTAACTTCTGTTAAGGTTGTGACTTTGTTATGAAATCTTAACGAGCAATCTCAAATTTACGCCGCTAATATTCAAGATGTCATTAGAGTAATATTTCCGGATAAGTTGCTTTGTAATGACCATAATTAAACTTCCTTAAGAATGTGGAGTAATATCACCTGATTTGTAGATATCGGTTCAAATAAATGAACCTTTGGAGAAAATCTATTACAGACCCTTGATATTTCTTTTTGAGTTAAACCTTTTCAACATGTGGAAATCATTTTCATGCTATCGGGGACCTTTCCTTGTCCCTCTAAGTTTCCTTCATTTTCAACCTTAAACCATTGGTTGATAATTCTCATTTAGTGAAAAAGTAGAAAGTAGTTTAGTAATGTTTCTATTTGGTGTCGTGAAGATCTCGTATTGAAATCAAATTTAAATTCAATGGAAAATTCATAGATCGTCATAAAATTCAATATCAGGATATAGAATTTATAAAGTTAGGAATCCAGTAATGGTCCCATTAGGAAATCGGAAATGTGAAATTCATAAATTATCATCAAAATCCACAATGAAATTTTAAAGTCCATGAAATTAGTCAATTGGCAAAAGACCATTCAAAATTCAATGAGAAAATCAAGCATAGAAAATTCATAAATCATCAGGGAAACCCTCAAGGAAATTTCAGAATTCATTTAATCAAAAATCTAAATAGTGATCATCAAAAACCTCAATAAGAATAGTAGAAATATGAAACTCACGAATCATAATAAAAATGATTAAGGAAACACAAGATTTTTAAAATCAGGGACCTGAAAATCCAATAAAATGGAAGGGAATAGGGAAACCATAAACTCTCATCAAAATCCAAAGGAAAACGTGAGTCTTAACAAATCAGAAAATAGGCAGGAAACCATCCAAATTATGCCATGGAAGTATAGAGATTAAAATTCATGAACTACTACGAAGACCAGCAAGGAAATTTGAAATTCACTGTATGAAAAATCCAATAAGAAATTATCCCAAATCCATTGAGAATGCAAAATTCACAAATCACCATAAAGATCCACAAGGAAATCTTGGAATTCATTAAATCAAAAATCTTATAAAGGATTATCAAACACCTAATAAGGAAATCAGAAATTCATAAATCCTCATGAAAATCATCAAGCAATTTCAAAATTCATCAATTCAAAACCCCAATAAAGATCATCCAAAAATTCCAATAAGAAAATTAAAAATACGAAATTCATCAATCACCACAAAAACCAGTAAGTAAGCTTAAATTCCATTAAATCAGGGAATTAAAAATCCAAAAATAAAAAATGTGATTTGAAACCCGTTCATTCTTATTCAAAATCAGAAGATCAATGGAATACTCATAAATTATCATGGAAAATCAATAAAGGGAACTAAGAAATCATGAACTCATGAAACAAGTGATCGATAGGAAATCGTCATGAAAATATAATGGGAAATTGTAACACGTAATATTCATGAATCATCAAAGGAATCAGTAGGGAAATTCATTAAACCAATAATTCAACAAAAAATCACCATAGTGATTTAATAAAAAAAATCATGAATACAAGATCAGCAAATCATCACTAACATCCATAGAAAGAGTAGAGTTCACTAAACCCGAAATCCAATAAGATCATCAAAAATTCAATAAGGAAACCAAAAATACGAAATTCCTAAATCATTATGACAATCGACAAAGGAATCAGGAATTCACGAAACTGGAAATCAGAAATTCAATAAGGAGACTTGAAATGGGAAATCTTTGAATCATCATAAAAACTCATCAGGGAAATCAAGAACTCCTTAAACCAAGAAACTAATGAGAAGTCATCACGGAAATTCAATGGGGAGAAACTCAATATCTAGAATTCATAAACCATCATAAGAGATCAATAGGGAATTCAAAATTCATGAAATTAGGAATTCAATTAAAAGTTATCATGAAAATTTGATGAGGTAAACACAAGTATGAAATCTATAAATCATGATAAAAAGCAATATGGAAATTCAGAATTCACGGAATCTAGAATGAAATTGCATTAATAGAAATGGTGAAACTCAAAATTCACCAAATCAAAAATTTATCCAAAGTCACGTCAGGATCTCATTTGATGAATTAAATATTCAAAACTTCATTCAATATAAGTATGAAACCATAGATATATTTAATAATAGCATATTTAGTAGATTTCAAATAAAAGATAACTAAGTTGATCTAACCTTAATTCTTAGGTTATTCACAGGAAAGTTTCCTGTTAATAAATGTATTGCTCCTAAAGTGCCTATGAGTTAGTAGTATATGTATATATGTATATACATGTATAATAGAGTCTTATATCTTCACTTTATCTCAAAGGATTCAGGAGTGGCTTTCTTATCCTGATCTTGGAGTGATGTACTTTATCTTTGTGACTAAAAATTTATTATCTATTCCCTTCCTTTGGATTTCGTATCGATCTTTGTTTTTGTTTCCATGTTATGGATTCCTTTTTCCATTTCCTGGTCTTATGCTTTTTTGTGGTATGAAAGTCTCTTAATCCTTTAATGTAGGAGTCATTTTCCTAAGATTGGAAGTTCTATAATTCTTTAGCATATCCTTTGCCTCTGTGTGTATCCTCTTCTAGGATTCCAACTTTGTCTCAGATGACAGATAAGTTTCATTCTTTAATCCTTAACTCCCTTGGGTTCAGACTTTCTTCTTGAGTTGTAGACATCTTTGTCATTATTCTTTTATTTGGAGCCCCTACTAGGCTTGGACGTCTCAGTCTACTCTTTGACGAGCTACTCTCTAGGCTCGGACATCTTAATCTATCAAAAGCCTCCCTTTTGGCTAGACATCTTAGTCCATTTTTTGATGAGCCTCTCTTTGGGCTTCCCTTGTCTCAAAGGGATATGTACTTAGGTGACCTTTCTCTAGAAGGCCGCTGATGAGCGCTTTATCGGATCCTCCCCTAAGAGGTAATTTGGACGTTAGGGGCTTTTGATTTTGAGGGTTCTTATCCTGACCCTCACCTAAGAGGTGATATGGACGTTAGGGGCTTTTGATTTTGCGGGTGCTTATATTGACCCTTCCCTAAGAGGTGATATGGACGTTAGGGGATTTTGATTTTGCGGGTGCTTATCTTGACCTTCCCCTAAGAGATGATATGGACATTAGGGGCTTTTCTCCTCACTCTAGGAGGTGCTCCGGATTGGACGTCGGAGGCTCATTCTCAAAAACATTTTTTGTACTCTGGATTGGACATCGGAGGTTAATTCACAAAAAAATCGTACTATATATATATTATTTTCAAATTTTTTGGTTCTCTTCTCAAGAGACATTTCCGAGGAAAGATTGAATAGTTTTGTTCCCATTTTATGTGAGGTATGAAAGTAATTTCGATCCTCCTTCCAAGAGGTATAAAAACAGTTTTGGAGACATTTGTGAAAATATCTTTTGGTTTATTGACCTTTTTGTAATATATATATATATATATGTATTTTTAGAAATTGATGAAGAACTAATAGCAGCCCGAGGATTCATGAGAACCGATCTTTGTAGTACATTGACTTATACATTGATAGTTGCTCCGTATCAGGCATTTGAGCCATCTTTCTCAAGTAGCTAGAAATTTGTTGTGTACCATCCGTGTGCTGAATGCCATGGACTGGTTTTGTTTTTACCTGTAATGACACTCGAATTTCAAATCAGCATATGATCCATTTTGGAATACAAATCAAGTTTAGAATTTTATGAATAAGAAAAGTTCATAGCAAACAAATGCCACTGGATTTGACGGCTCAATAGACTGTTAATCTGCCATTCTTCTACAGAAAGAGTTAGTTCTCGGGTATTTAGGCAATTCTCTTATTAGCATAAGAAGCTATTCAAATTTCTTTAATGAACTATTTAAGCGATCCTGACTTGATTGCGTTTTGGACCATTCTCGATAAGGCGCGACATTCATTAGTCTTATATCCATTTGCTTTATGATAGTCACAATAATCATTCCCTTTGCTTGGTTTGGGACGGCTTGATATACTGTGAGTAATTGAAAAGCTTTCAGAATCTTTTGTTACAGCAGAAATATGAGAAAGGGGCTTGTTCAAATTCACGTAATTGGATTCAGAAATCTCTTTCTGAATTTTCCTACTACTTTTCTTTCCCTCCAATCTTTCACTAGGGGACTTAAAATTGATTTATTCTATCCTTTGTCTTCATTGAGATTCCCTTATCGCGGAATATTTTTTCTCCATCTGAATAAATTTCTTGGCTTGGAAGTAAAAGTTTCGTAGATTCCCTTATCCATTAATATAAAGCTGTTCCCAGAAGGGGGTTTGTTTGATTAGCCCAGACCGAACTGCTATTAACTTGTCTCTATCAGTTTTGTCTTCTGCTTTTAGTGCTTCAGTATTAAACCTCCTTAAATACTCGTTTAGTGGTTCTCCCCGTTTTTGTTTGATTGTAGCTAACAGGCTAAAGCTCATAGTTTGATCTTTGAATACATAAAATTGTGTCACAAAATCATAAGAAACTTGTTCCCAGGAATAAATGGTAATCTTTTGATAATTCCTACACCATTTGATAGCTATTCCTTGAAGAGTAATAGGGAAAATTTGCATCGAACTATCCAAGAGGCATTATACAAGTTCATCCAATTTTCAAATGCTGTAAGATGATTATCTGGATCAGTAGTTCCATTGTACTTTGGTGGGGGAATCTGAATGTGAGAAGGAATGCTAGTTTCCATAATATCTTCTGAAAAAGGAGCCTTTTGTAGGATGACATATTTCCTTAATTCATTGAGTACATTTCTTATTGTATCCTCTGAGACATGGTTGTGAATGTTGTTATGGTGACCTCCATTGTTTTCAATGTTTAAGCTATTTGATTGCTCGATGGTTCTCCTAGCCCGACTTCCTTCCTCCTCATATTAATCTTTATTTAGACGTTGTGCCTTGCCTTTTCCTTCCATAACCTTTAGTGACTCTTGAGATGGTACTCTATCAAGAAATTCCTGAATGGCTATCACTTGTTGTTGCAACTGCTGGACTTTGATTTCATTATTTTCCAACATCCTTAAGGTCGAAGGTTGCCCAATTTCCATATTCTTCAAGTTAAAATTTGGGACCATATTATTTTCCAAAGTTGATTGTGGCTTAAATTCAACGTTTGAGATATCAATACTATTCATGACTCCTTTCATCTTCTTCCTTTTGAACAAAGTGCTCAATTAATTCTTAGTAAAAGTGATTAGGGATCGGAGGTTTGAACCCTCCTTCTAGTGCCAAAAATGTTAACAAGGTTTCTTGTCAAAACCCCAAAATTGTGCTAAAAAGGGTGGATTTCTTCTTTGGAGTACAAAGAGTGTGATTCCTTTCAGGATTGCCTTTGAATTTAACCTTATTAGTTGATAAGTCCAGTATCAGACCCTTCGACATCGTCGAAAGGTTTAGAACATAGGCTAAGTGTCCTTTCAGCTTTGTTGAGCTTATATGAGGTCTCCTATAAAGGTTTTCTTTTTAGACTAGGTTGAAATTCACTTAGTTTGTCCTTAAAAAAGTTGACTTTTACCTGGCCGAGGGGTTAAGGTGTTAACCTTCCTCGGGTTCAAGTAGGGTATGATATACTTTGGTGGATATGGAGTGGGTATCGAACCTATCGAAAGGTTAGACCACTAGTTGATTGGTTTCAGAAGGTTATAGGCATTGAACCAATTGAGTTGTCGACCTTCTCGAATGGTTCAGATTGTAGAGTTAAAGGCTTCGAAGGGTTGTAGTGATTACTTATAGCAGAAGTGTTATCGTTTTTGTCAACAAGGACCTTCTAATGGGGTTTGTTAACCAAATTCGTGGTCAACACCCCAAAATGATATTTTAGTAGGAATAGGAAGGCTAGTTTAGAGAAAGGACAAGATATCCCTAAGAGTAATCCTTACGCTCAGCTTCAATAGTGAAGGATTTTTGATTTGGACCTTACGATGTAGTCGAAAGGTTTAGTCCTCCAGGTTAGGGAATTTTGCCTTGGTAAAACTTATCGAGAGCTTTGTGGAGTTTTTCCGATGGCGCAAATTAATATTAACCAAACTTATCCCTTTAAAGTTAAACTTTAATGTTTCTGAAAGGTTTGGATGACTAATCTCTTTAGCAATAGGTAAGACTATAAATTCCCGGGTGGTGTGTAGGTGCCTCTGACCTTACCGAAAGGTTTGATTGCTTATAAGGATTTGGTTCCAACTTTGTCAACAGGTATGCGTAAACCAACCATTGGATTGAACCTTATATCCCTGGATTCAGACCATCCCGAATGGTTAGATCACTCAGATAGGGATTGTGGAAGGTTTTGATGTTGTTAAAGTATAGGGTACTACTAACTTAATTGAAGGATTCAGATCATAATGCCAATGACTCCAAAAGATTACCGCTCATGTTAATCCAGATTAGTTATCGACCTTATCGAAAGGTTAGGGTTGAAGGGTTGATAACCTTAGAAGGTTGGAGTTGTTATTTGAACATGTGAGTCTCTGATCCTGTCAGCAAGATCCCTCCAGTAGAGTTAATCCTGAAAATATGGATTAATCTGGCAAAGATTTAAACTTGTAATAAGTAATTAATAGAGTATGAAACTTCCCTCTTTATTCATGATCAATTCTCATATCAATCCCCAAATCGATTTTCAATTAGGGTTACAGCTCTTTTTATTAGAAGTTACAGGAGTAGAATGAAGAGAATTCGCCCCCAAAACATGACCCCTCGAGTTGGAAGATTTCCCTTTTATATGCAACTACAAACTTTTCGCCTTTGTCGAAAGGTTTGCCCCTTATATGCCATATTGAACCTTTCGACGCTGTCGGAAGGTTTGTCTTTCCAATGCCTTCATGAACCTTTCGATTTTAAAAGCTTTCTTTTCCTGATGTCTTCGCGAACCTTTCGACTTTATCATAAGGTTGACTTTCTGAAGCTTTCGTGAACCTTTTGATGTTGTCGAAAGGCTCGCCTTGTTCCCGTTGTTGTGTTCCCATCGACCTTGTCAGATGATAGCTCTTTTCCTAATTGTTGTGAACCATTTGAACTTGTCGAAAGGTTGCTCTTTACGTACTTGTTATGAACCTTTCGATCCTGTCGGAAGGTTGCTTCTTACTTGATTGTTGTCAAGTGTTGTGTTTCCCTTTAATGTTTTCGAATGATTTTCTATCATTCTTTGCTGACTTTTGAGCGTTTCTTTCCTCATAAAAACCTTTCGACCTAGTCAAAAGGTATTCTGAATGTGCTCTAACCGGTTCGAAAGGCTTGCTATGCTTTCGAAAAGGTCGTTATGAAGTTGCACCTGCTTAATTTGATTTCTCCATCTTCTTCGAAAAGTAAGAACCCCCTCAACGGAACCTTTTGACTACTTTGGAAGGTTTGAAGCTATTAAATCCTAACGGCTGCATCCTCTCGACTCCTTCGAAAGGTTTGGTTTGAGCTTCTTCTCCTTTGTCTTTGTTGAAATACCTCTCGTCCTAGTCGAAAGGTGGATTCTTGGAGCATCATCCTGCCTATAGACTTTGAAAGATAGCCTTGGACTTCACCGGAAGCTCCTTGTCGGAAGGTATGATTATCCAGAACATCTTGGTGCTTTCTGATCTTTCCTCATGCTCTCGTGACCCTTCTTTCATACCTTCATTCTTCTGAATATTTTATGGTTAACACAATGTAAGTTAGGTGAAAAGAAATTACTTTGATAGGCATAAAATCAGTTTTGTTATGATTTACCACTTAGCCGCTTTCTTTGCTAGCTTTCGTCAACATGCCAATTAGACACTTCGCACTTGTTCAAAACCAAAGCACATGATATAAAGAAATTGGTATAGAATGCATTGGAGAAAGGTGGAAGGGACATGTCGAAACCATGCCTTCGAAGGGGTAGAAGTTATACTTCAAAGTTTTCAACTCCACTACTTACTTCTGTTTTTAAAAGAAGCTTTCGAAGGGGTTGAAGCCAACTCTATTAGCTTTCGAATCAATTAACTTGCCTTTGTTTCTAGAAAGGAGCTTTCCAGTTAGTTGCCGCTTACTTTTGTTTTAAAAGAAGCTTTCGAAAGGATGCCCGCTTTTGAACTCATTTGAAACCCATGTCGCCGCATTCAATCCTTTCGAAGTAGTTAAGGCCGCTTTTCTTTATAGACTTAAAGTAATATATTTGAAAGGGTGCTTTCTCCTTTCACTTTAAAGCCGCCTTCTCAATGCTTTTGAAAGGGTCGTATAGCCGCTTTCAAATGGTTTTGGAGGCAATGGTTTTGAAAGAGTTGGTTTCGAAACTATCCTCTTTCTTTTACTTAGGATTAATGCTTTCGAAAGCAATGCTTTCACCCTAGTTCTCTATGACCGTATAATTATACTATATGTTAAACCCAAATGGTTTTGAAAGGAATGATTTTAAATGGTTTTGAAGTAATGTTTCCACAAACTTTTACTTGAACCTAATACTTTCGGAAGGTACGTTTTAAGTGAAGGATTCCAATGCTTTCTGAAGGTAAATTATATGTGTTTCGAAGGGGAAGCTCTAATGTTTTTGAAAGGTATTTTTAAGCGTCCTTAGAGGTTTGTTTTAAGTGTTTTGAAAAGAAGGTTTCCAATGCTTTCAAAAGACAAGATTTAATGAATTCGAAAGAGGATGTCTAAGGTTTTGAGAAATTATTTCGAAAGCCATATTTTCAATACATTTGAAAAGTATGTTTTGGCCTTTCGGCTTAAAGTTTTTAAGGCTAAAGTAGTTAACAAATTTTGGAAAGGGTACTTTCAATGAATTCGAAAGGGGATTGTTTAAGGTTTTAAACAAAGGTTTCGACGGTATTGTTTTGGCTTTATAGCTTAAAGTCTTCTAAGTTAAAAAGAGGTTTGAAC
This sequence comes from Allium fistulosum, assembly GCA_030737815.1. Classification (NCBI taxonomy): domain Eukaryota; kingdom Viridiplantae; phylum Streptophyta; class Magnoliopsida; order Asparagales; family Amaryllidaceae; genus Allium; species Allium fistulosum. The sequence continues at coordinate 409,829,268 of CM060907.1, read as the reverse complement.
TTATTTTGAAGGGATAGATAATCCCGTTGATTAGATTTCATCAATATTGTTTTGTGTAAAGCATATATCATGGCATAAGTATTTTTAGTAAAGAAAAGAGTATGATTTCATTATTTTATAAAGTTATGATTTTAGGGGTAAATCATTTGCCAAAATTGTTTACAAGGAAATGAAATTTGAATAGGGTAGAACCCTAGGTTTATGACAGGAAATGAAATTTGAATAGGGTAGATAACCCTAAGCTTATGACTCAGATATTAGAAGACCAGATGGGATTAGTAACAACCCGAATTCCAGCGGTCCGGATTTTTTGCAAGAATGCTAAAAACCAAGCCCACTGAAGCCCGAGTTAGGTATCTGGTATCCTGCAAATAGGCAAAGATAAATATATCAGAGCTCAATTAATTATCTCACAGCAGAATTGACTAAAATATAACAGTAAGTAAATACTCACCCAAATAATAACACTTTCTAAGCAAGTGTCGTAAAGCTGAGAAGTCTCTGCCATCTACCTAACCTTCAGGATGTTATGAGGAGGGGTCAGAATCAAAATTCTGGTGAATGAATAAATTATATACTTATAGGCTTAATTCTACATATACCGTTTTATTTCCATTTACTCTTATATTAGATTCATTAGGTTACAATACTCTTGCCTCTGCTCGTGAACCGTGCCCATCTACTCCATAGTAGATAAAAACCTAATAACTAATATATACATATATGTAGATATATGTCCAATGACCATATTGGTCCTAGGTACCACCCATATTACCTTTCGTATCCTCCTTGAAAAGGACTTCATCGTCTAGCTTCGAGAGCGTTCCGTAAATACATGATATACATCTGTAAAGGACCACTTCGTAAGACCTACAATACAGATGTTCCACTACTTACTATGAAAACGTAAATTACATCCGCACTAGTCTATACTAGTGCTTGGACATCCACAATGTACCACCCAGTGCGTACGTTGAGGACTACGTGATCGTTCTGTCTACTATCTGAATCCAGCCAACAAGGTCTACCTTGTACGGAACTAGTCAGAGATTTTCTATATCGGTAAAGGACCGCTTCGTTTGGCCTACAATACATATATTCTAGTTGGTCTGTCCCTTTCTCTTCGTGGTTATGGCCCCACGCAGCCACCCCTCAACTAAACGAAAGACTTCTAAAGAGTTAACTGGTCGTGCCCTACTGCAAACAATCTAACATCCAATTGGCAGTGCCCCTCCATCCAGTGTCTCGATAGTGAAAGTATCATTGGACTGTTGGTTTAACTCTAGTCTTTCCCGAACTCGCTCTTGGTCTTGATGCTGGCCGATATCCACATGCGACTATCCTTAACCTTACTTGCAAGTACTGGACATACGAATACCCTACTCCGAACACTAAGCCCTTCTAACTGCCTACAAAGGATGTGCTTCGTTAGGCCTATAATGCAAATGCAGTCAAGGCATACTCTTTTGATGGAACACCTACAGACCTGCCTCCGGGGATGCAGCTTCATTAGGCCTACCCAGAGGGCCATCCTAGAATATCCTCATGTCCCGTTGAAGTCTCGTACTTCCTTCTAGCCCAAAATCACTAAGTTGGACCTGCTTCTCCATTTCTGAAATCTGTGATGAACTGCTTCATTAGGCGCTTCATCCTTTGGGCTACTCCAAACGCATTTCGATTCTTTTATTAGACCCTAAGTCTAATCTTTTAATTTGCATTTAGTTTGCTTTCTTATTCTGTTGGCTACCAATTTTAATTTAATTAGCATATTCTTGCCCCTGTCTCACTTCTAACTATTGTGAGATGGCCGTATGTCTAATAGGGAATGTTTTTAGTATGAGCCACATTTTACTATCTTGCTTATTTAACTTAATATATAAATTCTTAAGTTCCTTAAAATAAGCCTCTTTTATTATTTCTATTTTATTTGCTTACCAACTTAATATAAGTTATTTAAATAAGCTTCTATCATTATTCTCTACAATCATCGCTTACCAATTTATTTTCAGTCTCATGATAAGCTTTTCCGTTCTTATTTCATAATTATAACCTATGTTATAATTCTACTTGGAATTGTTACTTTTTCTTCTTTTATAGTCCGTTATACGATTACAAGCGTTTATTGCCTAGTCTGCCTTCTTTTATTACGATATAGAATTTTCTTTAATTCTCTAATAGTACTTGATTCGCTTATCATAATAATTTCCTAGTTAAATAGCCTGCGTAGTAAATGCAGACTTAGGCTCCTTAAATTTCTTTATAGCCACAAATTCTTAAATTAATAATTTTCTTGTTTCAAATCATACTTTACTTTATTGTCGATATTTTAGGAAGTAATTCTATTTTATTTGGTTGGTTCTGAAGACTATATAATCCATTTCCATATTTTAATATTGAATAACACTATAAACAATAATCCATAACTGCAAGGTGTCTCTTTTACTATTTTGGAGTAGTGTAAAATATAGTGGTTTCTCTATTTTATATTAATTTTCCCTTTTTATTTCTTTTATTCTGGTAGTTATGTTTATAGTTATCTTTTAGATGTTAAGTTATGGAAATGTATCCTATTTTCTAACCAACCAATTAATCTAATAATTACCACTGAATTAACTTTTCCCGTTTTAATGCAATTTATCACCGTAATTTTATCTCTCAACTTTTATTATTTTACATCTAATTTCTTTCATTTCAGTTTTCTTAATTATATAATCCATATTCGCATTTAATCTATTCTAATCCATACGCGAAGAAAGAAAAGAGGGGATAGAAGAAAACCGACGCTTGCATAATGTTAACGGTCAAAAGTGAACGCTAACACCCGGTGTGTGTAATAAACTTGTGAAAGCACCACCCGTTGGTACGGGAACAAAAATATGAGCTGAAAATAGCAGAAATGCAGTAAATGAACAACAGATTTATAGTGGTTCGGCCCGTAATTGAGCCTACGTCCACTTTATATTCTTTTATTGCTGATTCGGTTACAATTCGATACAAATCACTTGTCAAATACAATATAGCTTGATCACACAACAATCTAGACTACTAGCTCAATCTTCGGTGATGAATCTTGCTAAATCCGTATCGGATGAATGGAGTTCTTCACGAAGATTGTTGTAGTGCCTTGAGAGTTAGAAGATCTTTACTTCTTCAGTCAATCTTCAGTGTAGCAGAGCATGGATGCTTGAAGAAATGAATTGCCAAAAAAAAGTCCCTTGCATGTTGGAGATGATGGGGTATTTATAGGAGCAGATCTGAGCTTTCAATTCGACCAAGTCATGAGTCGTATCCGACTCATGGTAAGTCGTGACTTGTATTCGACTCATAATGTCTCGTGGGCGCCTTATGGTCCATCTTGCGGCTTAGTTGGAAGACAAGTGTTAAGTCGTAGTCGACTCATCAGATCAAAATAGCACAGGCCAGGGCCTTGGATTCCAGTTTCGATAGCCTTTAATTCGTAAGCCTGATGAGTCGTACGCACCATAAGTCGTAAGCCTGATGAGTCGTACGCACCACAAGTCGTAAGCCTGATGAGTCGTACGCACCATAAGTCGTAAGCCTGATGAGTCGTACGCACCACAAGTCGTAAGCCTGATGAGTCGTATGTCCTTGTGAGTCATAAGTCTGATGAGTCGTAAGACTTCATGAGTCGTAAGACCTTATGAGTCGTACGCTTCCAAGTCTGATGAGTCGTAAGACTTCATGAGTCGTAAGACCTTATGAGTCGTACGCCCTATGAGTCGTAAGACCTATGAGTCGTAAGACCTTATGAGTCGTACGCTTCCAAGTCTGATGAGTCGTAAGACTTCATGAGTCGTAAGACCTTATGAGTCGTACGCCCTATGAGTCGTAAGACCTATGAGTCGTAAGACCTTATGAGTCGTACGCTTCCAAGTCTGATGAGCCGTAAGACTTCATGAGTCGTAAGACTTCATGAGTCGTGAGACTTCATGACTCGTATAGACCTTGACTCGCTGAACCGTCTAGACCATGAGTCGTATACTCCTTATCTCGTAAGACCTTGAGTTGTTGAAAGCTTGTCTCGTTGAGTCGTAGAAGAGTTAACTTGATGAGTCGTATCATGCTAAGTCATAAGTCGTTAAACTTCTTAACTCGTAGGTTGTTGAGTCGGACCACTCCTTAGGTCGGAGCCTGTTGAGTCGTAGGTCATCTAAGTCTTAATTCGTTAAGTCTTGCAATCCCTTAACTCGTTAAATCTTGAGTCGCGTACTTCTTAAGTCGTGGGGAATTAAGGGTTAACATTTGCCCCTCGAAATACACGCCCAAGTCGTAGGTCGTGTGTTTCGACTCATCTTAACTCGTGTGGGCTGATTCCAATTCCTTCGACCTGGGGTATAAAATGCTTAGGTCGTTCCTCTTTTCTCCGTCTTCCTATTACTCGTTCTTTAAGCCGTACCTGCCATTAACGCAATTTCAAGCTTCCAAAGGCGACTTCGACTTGATTTACTTCCAGCCATTCCCAATTACACCGCGTAAGCATCTTTTCCCTTTTCCCAATTGCCGATCATTGCCGTCGACCTTCATCCATGATTTCTTCCCTTTGGGCCTTGCGAATACTGTTATATAGGATATCCATGAACTTAAGGTAGCTCGGTATGACTTGCAACGATTTGTGATTTACGGTGATTTAGAAATAGGGTTGATGGAGAGGCTAACTGGTTAATGGATTATCGGGTTGAATAGTTACTGGGTTAGGAGGTAAATGGGTTAGGAATTGGATGGATAGATGGTTAACGAGTTAAGGATTAAGCGAGTCAGGAGTTAGATGGATTGGTAATTTCGCGTGATCCAGCAGTTTTGATGTTACGACTTACGACTTTGAAGTCTCTTTTTATTCCTCACGACTTACGACTTAGAGAACAGCTGACCCTAGGTCGCAGGAGCCATTTGAGTCGTTCGCGACTTAGCACTTGTTCAGATTTTGCTTGAATGTGTGGTACGATTGGAGAGTTACGACTCAACTTGACTCATGGCATATCTTTTAGGCCGTGAACGAGTTAGGACTTAGGAAAATCTGCCCCATGCTAAGTCGTGACCGAGTTAGAACTTGAGCAAATTTCCCACTGCCTTGAATGCTAAGACTTGAGTTGTTTGAACTTTGGACTCTTGAATTTTGTTGCACTCTTTTATAGATTGTTAATAACTCTGACTGCCTGTTATAACATGTACAAAAACTGGGACGAATATACTGCCACCGACTGCCCATATCGGATGACAGATTAGTTGATAAAGATTAAAATTAAATGAACTGTATGAGTGAAATGCTACACAATAACCAACTCAAATGAAGTATTAAAGCAGAATCGTAATGGTTAACTGAAACCGATTTGTCTGCATTGACACTGCACTTAAGCATTAACAAGTTTTGAAATCTCGTAATCGACTGATTGTCAGTTAGTTTAATTCCAGTTATACTTGCTTTTTTCTTATTTTTATTAGTTTTGCACAGCACTTTACACTTTTTAGGAAACGTGCACCTTCACTTTTGAACACTCGGCTGATTGTGTAGAATGGCATCCCATCAAGAAGATTTGGAACCAAGTGGAGAAGCTTTTCCAATTGCTATTCCGTTGAATGATCCCCCAGAAAAGACTCCTACCACTCTGAGTCAAAAAGTCTTCCGTCTACTATGCTCCCAGTTTGGCATTGCCGAATCTGACGCTTTGCTTCCTGGAGTGAATGACACTGCTGATAGGCCGCCCCATGGCTTTATTGCAGTGAACCGCCAAATGTGCTTGAGTGGAGCGATTCCCCCGTTTAATGACTGTCTCCGAGAACTTCTCCTTCGATTATCTATCTCCCCTTTTCAACTTCATCCTAATGGCTACGCCATCCTACTGGGATTGTGTGTACTTTTTAGGAGAATGCTGGACCGTTTCCCCAGTTTTGGAGAAATTTGCTTTCTATGCTCATTCACAAGGACCAAGGACCATCCCTCTATCACAGTTGTAAGGAGTGCCAGGAATCGCAAACTGATTATTGGTCTTCCTGAAAGCGTTCCTGGGTTTCTGAGCCAGTTTTTCTTTGTTCGTTGTCCCCCGGGATTTTACGCCATTTGGAGAGTGGGAAGTACGATTATCTAGCTTTTCCCTGTGTTTTTTCTAAATTCTTTGAAGTTCAAATTGTCAAGTGTTAACTTCTTTTTCTACTGTTTCAGCACTCCCTTCCCCCTCTAGGGAATCTCGTCACAAGACTACCTTTGAGAGGCTTATGGCCGTGCCGGTTGAGGAGAGGAGTGTTCAATTTCTATTGAGAGATGAGTTCCTCCACGAATTTGGACTCTTACATCCTTCCCGTTCCACTCAGCCACATGAAGTCCCTGATTCTCCTGCTGAGGAGTCAGATGCCCCTGTTCCTGCTAAAGAACTTTTATCGCAAGATCTTACCGCTGAGACTTCATTGGTAAAGTGTTCTACTTCTACCGACATTGCTGGACCGTCCAGTAAGTTAGCACTTGCCCCGGTTGTTGAAGAGGAGGAAAATCTTTACACTCTTGAAAAGACGGCTGAGGTGGAAGTTGAAAAAGAGAAATCTCCCATGCACAATTGCGATGATACTTTCGACAGCCTGAGCGACATCATGATAACCTCTCAGGAGCTCTTTAAAGATGATGTTTCTAAAGTGGTTCCTCCTGTTATCGAAGCAACTTCTTTTTTGCAACAAACCACAACGCCTTCCACACAACTTACTACCATTTCTACACCCAAAAGTGGTTTGTAGTCTGACGCGCGTAGTTTGCACATCACACACACTTAGAACCTTGGCACTTTTATGCACTTAGCTTCTTCAATTTGAGGATTTCTAAAACTGGTCTTTTTCTTCAATTTCAGGTTCTCTGATGGGGCGAAGCGGCTCTTACTACAACAAATTCCAGCGTTACGGAAGCCGTGAAGCTTACGACTTTAGGAGTTATATCAGTGCCGTGAAAGAAACTGATGAGGAGAGAGCTGCTCGAAAGGCTTATGAGAGGCGAGCTCATGAAGAGCGTCGCCGGAGAGAGGATGAGGAATACTACGGGAGAAGGGACGAGCAACATGACTCTTCTCGCAGAAGTGACGATCCTTATAAAAGGAAATCTTACGATGATAAGGGGAAGAGTCACACTTCTGATGATTCCAGTAAACGTGCCAGACTTGGTGAGAAAGATACATCTACCATCTCGGAAAAGACAACCGCTTTTGTTCCTCCTAATACATCTTCCGGTTCTCCTGCCCTTAAGGAGTCTGACATCCAGACCATCATTAATAGGCCACAGTACCAAGCTGGAGACGGTCCTCCCACACTCCAGAGCCGATTTCCGAATTGGTGTCTGAAAGGAGTGCGTTTTGATTTGGACTTGGTCCCCATTGACAAGCAGGCGATGCTGTAAAATGTCGATGCTGTAAAGCTTGACATCGAAAGAATGTCTGGGTGGCAGAAGCTGGTTGATGAACTTCAAAGAGTCAACCATCTGAATCTTGAAGCGATGATGACCATGGAAAATGATAAGTCTGAGTGGGACAAATGGCGTAAACAGCATGACTCGGAGATGAAAAGCATTAGCGATGGTTATGTGAAGCTCGAAGCCGAAGTTGAAAGGCTTAAAAAAGAGCTTGCTACTTCTTCCACTTCTTATTCTCAGAAAGAGGAAATGCTTCAAAAACAAGTTCGAGACGCCCACGCTGCTCAGAGAGATACTGAAGTCAAACTTGAAGCAGAACAACATGTTACTAGAAAATATCGTGATGACGCTGCTCAGCTTCAGGAGAAACTCAGCTCTCGAGACTTAGAAATTGCTAGGCTACAATCCCAGTTACTGAAGGCTGAAAGAGAACGTGATGAAGTTCTCTCTGGTAAAGCTGCAGCCGAAGAATCCCATAAGGCGACCCTAGCCACCGTTGACGCGACCCTGTTCGACTTCTATATGCATTGTGTCCTGGGGCGTGGGAGCCTTTCATTTTTGGGACCAGAGTATGAAGTCACCCTAGCGGAGGTGTGGGAGGCAATCATTGACTTATTTGGTGGTGCCGGAAACTCCGAAACAGATCTTCAAGCTACCTACCTAAGTGAGAGCGATCGCGATGCCCTTGCCAAAGGAAAAGAGCAGCTCGTCCGAGTGCGGGCCGAAGCGACGGGAGAGAAGCTTCCTGAGAAAGAAACACCCCCTATTGCTCCTGCTTATACTTCGACTTTAGCTCATGCGGATATTGCTGGCTCTAGTTCTCATTCCACGCCTCCCGCTAAGGTTGACACAGAAACTGTAACCACCCCTACAGAGGAAGAGGCAATGAAAGACTTCCAAGCTCGGGAATTTGAGATTGATCTCGCTAAACCGGCTTCTCCAGGTAACTTTGACGATTCACGGTCTTCTTTTTTCTTGGAGAATACTGATTTTAATTTCTTTTATCATGCAGCAGTCGTGCCGGAAACTGCATCAAATCTTCCTCCTTCAGCTGTCGTTCCTCCTCCTTCTCAAGTTATACCTCTTCCAGCTTCTCAACCAGGTTCACAGGAAGAACCAATAGCAGCCCTTCAGGGTTTAGACGAATCACTTGCTTCCGAAGAACAGAAGGCAGAAGGTCTGGAGGATAGCGAGAAGACCCCGGAGCAATCTTTTGATTATGACACAAAGCTTTCTACATTCCTTGCTCCGGGGAGTGAGTCTTCTTTCAAGAAGAAGGGGAAACGAGTGGTTTCGAAGAAAGGAAAGAAGAGTTCTCCTGCTGCTGGAGATGAGGCAGAGATTGATCCGGCTGAGTCTCTTTCTCCTTCTTCTCCGATGCGGCCTACGAAGCTAATTACCAGGCCGGGTAAAAGTTCCAAGGGTGGGAAGAAGGGGAAATGAGTTTGATTTTGCATTTTCTGCTTTTTGTATTGACCGGGGATTGTGCGGATACCGGTCTCCGCTTCTTTTTGTAACCTGTACAATGTAAAAATTTCTCATAGTATTGAAATAAATAGATATTTTTCTTGTACAAACCCTTGTGTATATAGGAATACATCTGTTTTTCATTTGAAGTGTAGAGTAAACGATTCTTTTCGCTTGTACAAACTTTTTGTCCGTGTCTCAAGAACGCACTTACTCCACATCTTTATTACGTGATATTGCAATGAACTTGTGGTATGTTGCTTGTATATTACTTTTATTAATGTAACTGAATTGTATAATGTTGCCCCCATACCACAAGTATATTGTAATATTTCTTGATTTCACAAGACCGATACTCTTATTTTAGAGAATAACTTTCCACTTTTTCAAGGAAGAATTATTCTGCTTTTAATAGAGTATATCTTGTCTTTGGAGAAATCTTTATTTTTTTTTTTTTTTTTTTCTGAAGAACATTTCAACTTTTGGGAATGATCACTTTTATTTGTTTGAAAGTGAATTTTCCTGCACAGTGAAATGAGCTTCTGCAGAAGGTTTTGATTTTTGTGCCCCAGTAAAAGGGTTTATTTTTGGTACTTCAAGCAAGGTGAAGTACGCCTCTGAAGAGGTCTTTTGGTCTCCGAAGAGAAGTGACTTTGGTCTCTGAAGAGAAGCAGTTTTGGTCTCCGAAGAGAAGCAGTTTTGGAATTTCATCTCTGGTGAAGTGGGTCTCCGAAGAGAAGCATTTTGCACTTCTACACGGGTGAAATGTGCCTCCGAAAAGGGCTTTTGCCTCCGAAGATGGCTTGTGCCTCCGAAGAGGGCTTGTGCCTCCGAAGAGGGCTTGTGCCTCCGAAGAGGGCTTGTGCCTCCGAAGATGGCTTGTGCCTCCGAAGAGGGCTTGTGCCTCCGAAGAGGGCTTGTGGTTGCCTGGAAGTTACTTTCTCATGGTCGGAGGGGTCCACGGGACAAGCGTAAGTCGTTCGATTGGATGTTTGTTTGTACAAACGATCGCAATCGATTAACAAGGTGCCCCTTTTTGGTAGTCCCACCGATCTTTTTGATTGAGGAAAGCTCTCCATTTATTGGCGTGCCTCGTTAGAGGGCTTTGTTGACCCTTGGGAAGGAGCATCAGTTGGTTGGTGTGCCAGGAAGGTTGCGTCTTAGGGGCAAGTAGATCCATGGGATGGACACAAGCTGCCTGATCGGATGCATCACAATCAGCCAGCGAGGGTCTTATTCCTTCTGCTTGGGAAGTTATCCCTTTAGTGGATCTACCTGCTTTCCTGTTGAGAGGCATACCTTCCTTTGGCTGCTTCCATGTTTGCCTGCTCATGTTGTATCATCATCCACCAATCTGCGATCCTTTATCATCGTTTCCAAGCGCATTTTTCTTTCTCTTGCAAGTAAATTGCTTTATTCGAAGAAGTAGACTTCACTGTTGAATGATTCCACAGAGTAAACGCAAGTTATTTGGTAGGATGCCTTTTTATATCAACGATCGCAACCAGTTAACGAGGGCTTGACATAGTGGAGCCGTCAACTTTTTATGTGAAGCTCCTCTTGTGTGGGTTTTGAGTTTGAAATTTTTGTTGCTTGAAATTTGCTAAATGATTTGTAAGGCTCGCTTAGCTTTGCGATGGGTGAACTTTGCTTTAATGACCTGCAGTATTAGATCGATATTTTAGCAATACATTTAGAGTATTTACACATCGAAATATAACAGGCATTTTATAATAGAAAACACAATGCATAGTTTTTCATTATTGAGTCACGCTGATTTCTCAGCGGTTTACAATGCAGAAAATACACATCCATCATTATCTTTACAAATTCAAGCAATGCAGTTAAGTGAAATGAATGCTAGTTATTGTTGTTCCAGAATCTCCAAGCTGGATTTCCATTTGTGCTTGATTCATAGCTTTCAGATTTTTATGCCAGAGAAATTGAGAGATGCCCCAGCCGCAGTTTTGTGGGTAATTAGTAGTCATCCCAACTTCTGCTTGTTGGGTATAATCCGCCCGTGATAGCATTAATGACAAGCTTTTCTGAATCTTGCACTGCAGTGTTGTTGTGAGAATCGGATTGATGGGTAGGATGTTGTTGATCCCGAGTGGATGAGGTTGGATTGACTCCGCTTTTCTTAACGTATTGTTGGAGTTTACCTCGTTCCAACAATTCTTCAATCACTTTCTTTAACTGGCGACATTGGTCAGTGTCATGGCCAGGTTGATTGTGAAATTGGCAGAATTTCCCATTACTCTTTGCACCTTTCGTCATCTCAGGTGGCTTAGGATACTGGACAACGTCTTTTGTTGCAAAATAGATATTCCTTGGTGTATCAGTTAAAGGGGTATAATCTGAAGAATTAAAGCGGCGAGGTTTCTTTTCATTTCCCTGGTTCTTTCCTCCTTCATTCTCCCTTTTCTGACTTTCAGATTCTCTTTTCTTAGATAGGACACTGTTGTTATTAGTTTGGGCAGCAACCACCTTTGACGTCGTAGAAAGGTTCTCAAGGCGAATGAACTCGTCGGCCTTTTTATAGAATTTATCAAGTGAGTTCGGTTCCTTCATCTTTAGCCATATTCCAAATTTACTCGATTTATCAATGGCTCGCATCAAATAAGTCAGGATCATGCGTGGTTCCGCATTTTCTACTTCGGCTAAAGCTATATTGAAACGGCTCAAGAAAGATTTGATTGATTCTCCGGGCGCTTGTTCAAGGTTAGACAGTGACATTATATCCTTAGCCTTTGAAGCATACAATCTGAACTGTTCCTTAAACTTTTGTGTTAAATCGGAGAACTTATCTACAGACCGAACTGGAAGCTTTGTGAACCAAAGTAAAGCCACACCTTCCAGGTATACCGAAAAGTACCGACACTTGATCTCGTCTGATGCTCTTGCACCAGTCATATGCCAATCGTATTTGTATAGGAAATGATTAGGGTCAGTGGTTCCCCTATAGGCTTGGATAGTAGGAGGTGCAAATTTCCTTGGGAATTCTGCTCTCAGGATCCTTTCAGTAAACGGAGTTCTGCTTGGCGCAAATCCCCAGTCAGCCTCATCCTCTTCCCTTTGCATGCTCTCTTTCATGATGCGGCCAACCATTTCAGACAGGTACTCTTTATTGTTCAAAGACACCTCCGGGCAAGCACCAGTTCTTCCCTCGGAAGTTTGCCCGGGCATATGTTCATGACAAGTTGGTTGCGGCCTAGAACCATCAACTTGGAAAGGTGGCGTTTCAGGAAGGGTGGTTTGATGGTTTTCTGGTTGACGATTTGCCCCAAGCAGGGCAGTTATTCTATCCATCATCAAAGCATTTTGAGTTTCAATTTGTTGGTATAATCCAGAAACTGCGTCATCCAATTCAGCTCTGGTGACCCCAACGGTTGGAGTTGCTTGGTCTGTTATTGGGGAAGCGGAAGTTCCTTCGTGAGCGTTTTCGGATCTGATAGGTCTGCCTCTTCTTCCAGGAGCCATTATTTCAGATCTGGTTTTTAAAGAGAGGTTCTTTTTATGAATCTTTGCGAAGCAACGGTGGATGATCGCCTGAGTTCAATTCTCAGTGAAAGCACCAAAATGTTAACGGTCAAAAGTGAACGCTAACACCCGGTGTGTGTAATAAACTTGTGAAAGCACCACCCGTTGGTACGGGAACAAAAATATGAGCTGAAAATAGCAGAAATGCAGTAAATGAACAACAGAATTATAGTGGTTCGGCCCGTAATTGAGCCTACGTCCACTTTATATTCTTTTATTGCTGATTCGGTTACAATTCGATACAAATCACTTGTCAAATACAATATAGCTTGATCACACAACAATCTAGACTACTAGCTCAATCTTCGGTGATGAATCTTGCTAAATCCGTATCAGATGAATGGAGTTCTTCACGAAGATTGTTGTAGTGCCTTGAGAGTTAGAAGATCTTTACTTCTTCAGTCAATCTTCAGTGTAGCAGAGCATGGATGCTTGAAGAAATGAATTGCCAAAAAAAAGTCCCTTGCATGTTGGAGATGATGGGGTATTTATAGGAGCAGATCTGAGCTTTCAATTCGACCAAGTCATGAGTCGTATCCGACTCATGGTAAGTCGTGACTCGTATTCGACTCATAATGTCTCGTGGGCGCCTTATGGTCCATCTTGCGGCTTAGTTGGAAGACAAGTGTTAAGTCGTAGTCGACTCATCAGATCAAAATAGCACAGGCCAGGGCCTTGGATTCCAGTTTCGATAGCCTTTAATTCGTAAGCCTGATGAGTCGTACGCACCATAAGTCGTAAGCCTGATGAGTCGTACGCACCACAAGTCGTAAGCCTGATGAGTCGTACGCACCATAAGTCGTAAGCCTGATGAGTCGTACGCACCACAAGTCGTAAGCCTGATGAGTCGTATGTCCTTGTGAGTCATAAGTCTGATGAGTCGTAAGACTTCATGAGTCGTAAGATCTTATGAGTCGTACGCTTCCAAGTTTGATGAGTCGTAAGACCTTATGAGTCGTACGCCCTATGAGTCGTAAGACCTATGAGTCGTAAGACCTTATGAGTCGTACGCTTCCAAGTCTGATGAGTCGTAAGACTTCATGAGTCGTAAGACCTTATGAGTCGTACGCCCTATGAGTCGTAAGACCTATGAGTCGTAAGACCTTATGAGTCGTACGCTTCCAAGTCTGATGAGCCGTAAGACTTCATGAGTCGTAAGACTTCATGAGTCGTGAGACTTCATGACTCGTATAGACCTTGACTCGCTGAACCGTCTAGACCATGAGTCGTATACTCCTTATCTCGTAAGACCTTGAGTTGTTGAAAGCTTGTCTCGTTGAGTCGTAGAAGAGTTAACTTGATGAGTCGTATCATGCTAAGTCGTAAGTCGTTAAACTTCTTAACTCGTAGGTTGTTGAGTCGGACCACTCCTTAGGTCGGAGCCTGTTGAGTCGTAGGTCATCTAAGTCTTAATTCGTTAAGTCTTGCAATCCCTTAACTCGTTAAATCTTGAGTCGCGTACTTCTTAAGTCGTGGGGAATTAAGGGTTAACACATAAATATCTAGAACGTAGAAAAAGATGTAAATAAGGCATAGAAAATAATGTTTAAATACTGATACTGTAAATAAACTGCAAGTTTTCTTATAGTTTAGCCTAATTTAATTAATATGATTAATTACCGAATAAAATTTTCTAAACGGGAATCTAACGATAATATATCTTAAACTTAAAAGACATATAAATAAATCCATTCACTTGTCATCCTTAGCTTGGCTTGTGCTCCGCCTGGTTCCACAATCCTTCTGGATCCACTTCTTCCAAGGCATATAATATTTTAATTCAGAATATCTTCTTCCTAGAAATTATTTTCGTTTTAGGGTTCAGCCTTAGGCAATGAACCCATGGGAGAAAATCTAGTTGTGAGAAGATAGATAGGCCTAGGGTCCTATTTATATTGGAGCTTGGGGATATCAGACCGTCGGATTCTTGGATTGAACCTGGAGCCACCACATCACAGGGTCATTTGGAGCCATAGGATTGAAGAACGTATGGCTCAGATCGCACAAAAAGGAGAAAACACGTCACAATATAAACCTGGCCGAATTTTCATCCAGATTGCATGCGGGTCGACCGTTGCGCCCATTGTGTTGACCTACAGGTCAGCCCGTATCCGTGTTATTATATATATTTTTTTGGTTCGGTTACTTATTTTGTTTCGTTCTTAACTCCTTCATATTAGTTCGGTTTTAGACAAGTTATATATGGAAACTGATTGGAAAATTTCCCTGGACGCAATGGTACAAGTTCCGAAGCCATATTCCGATAATTCCAAAATTATTTATTTTCATTACTTATCGTTATACATTAAATTTTAACTATATAAAAATGCGGGGTGTTACAATTAGTGTAGGATCGCACCCTATACTTTAGCTAATAACCACTAGGTAATATAAGTCCAAAATTCTAGTGTGTAGGGCTTTGTCACAGATGGGACTAAAATAATGTTACACACATAAGAGAATATATAGAGTAAAGATAGGTTATTTGTAAGCCCGCAAAACCATTAGGATCAGTTGATGCTAGAAGATGATAGTTAAGGGCAAATAGCCCAGTAGTGTGTCTAACAGAAGTTAGATTATTGATTATGTCTGTTAGGGCCGAGTCAGCCAATGGTAATAGTTAGCTAGATAAAACTATAGTGTGGATAGATAGTCCATTGATTTCCTAATTTTTATGCATACATGTACTTGCTACTGTTGTTGTAATCAGTTTGATTGCAGGATTTTGATTTGCAAAAGATATGCTTTTAAAGGGATATTAGTGAGGGGAAACCCATTCCGCTAAGTGGCCTGGTCTTACTTAATACCGGTAAACCGAGATGTAATAGTATTATTCACACCGGGCTTTATGTCTGACTCGAAGTTTATGTTTTCCCCTTAAACTCTCGGGTGCTAAAAATTTGATTTGAGTAGATTGAGAATTAAGGACATTTTAGGTTTAGTAGGTTGGACGAATAAGCTTCCGAAGACTTGTAGGATCCAAGCTAGCTATATATGAGCTATTTAGTATTATTTCCCCTGTGATGTGTTATGACTGATATGTCTATTTATTACTCCGATCATACAAGGGGGCTTCTTCATATTTCGCTCTTGGCGTAATTTATAATAATTATATTTGATCAAAACCTGAGAATCATTTTAGGATTATGTAACTGAATATGAAGTATTGATTTGAAATGTAATCAGAAAAGTTGTTTTGAAATCTATGTTGACTTTATTTCATGTTCATGTGCTTCTTATATTATAGGTACCATTAACATCACCGTGTTTTATCACCGAAAGTTAATGCTATGGATAACTGTAGCATTTGTAGCACTTATCTTTAGGCCTCAAGATAGGGGATGTTACATAAGATCCACAAAATAAGCGGGTGCATTGGTTAGCACAAAAGGTATAACCAACCACTCGAAAAAACAATCTTGTCCTTAATGCTGTTAGGGGAATACTATCCTCTACAATCCTTAACTAGTGAAATTCTATAGCGTGGTCCAATTGGAAGATTACTTGAGCACCATGAAGTTGGTCAAACATGTCATCTATACAGGGTATGGGATACTTATTTTGAATTGTCTTCTTGTTTAACTTACAATAATCCACATAAAGTCTTAACGAGCCATCTGACTTTGCAACAAAAACTATAGCTGCTCCCCAACTTGAGCGACTTGGTCTAATTGGTTCCTTACTGAACAAATCATCTGTCTAATTCCTTAACTCCTTCCTTCTCTGAGCCATTTTATGAATAAGTTGAATAACAGATTTCCAACCAGGAATTAAGTCTATATGAAACTCAATCTCCCAATGTGGAGGTAGATTGTTAACTTCTTTAAAAATATCAAGGAAATCCTTAACAATTAATATCAACCCTAATTCCTTTTGGGATGAATCTAATGCATAAAGGAAGCTACTCATTCTTTTGTCTAGTTCATCACACGATACTTTAACAAAGTTCCTCAATTTGGTTTTTAAAGATATCATTCTCCCAACACAATCTAAGACAGCTTCATTCTCTGATAGTCAGTCCATATTGAGTATAAAATCAAACCACTTAAAATCCAGGACAAACAGGTTCGTGAAAAATGAAGGATGAGGTAAGTAATCTGCACATTCCCGCAAATCATGCACATATTAGTTGTACCTACTATGGGGTTAGACACATAAATAGGGGTTTCTATAATTCTTAGGGAAAGTTGCAATCTACATACCGATTCTATAGAAATGAAACTATGGGAAGCTCCGGTATCAAACAGTACTTGAACAAAAATCCCATTAACAGTTAAATTACCTTCAAGAACTTCTTCCCCCTTAACATCTACTGAGGTTGATGGTTCATTCTTAATAGCATAAACTTTGATTTGCTGACCCTTCTTCATTAGCGGGCAATCTTTCACCGTATGCTCTGGTTGCTGACAGTTGTAACAAAGTGTCCTTTGGACCATTGGAGAGTTAGGTCCTGCTTGCTGCTTCAAAGCTTTAGAATTCTTACAAAATCTTGCCAGATGGCTCTTCTTCTTACATTGATAACACTTAACATCCTTGAATTTTTTCCTTTGATTTCCTCCTGACTTTCGTCCCCACTACTTCTCCCATTACGGATTGAACTTCCTCTTATTTGGGTTACTGTTACTGCCATTCGATGCCGCTTTCGGGTTCTTTTTCTCAAGAACTTCATACCGCAAAGCCATATCCACTAAGTCCACAAAAGACCACATCAGATGGGCAGCCATCTTCTCTTTAAACTCTTCCATCATCCCTATCACAAACAACTCATTCTCCTTAAGAGGGTATCAATCAACTCCCGGCCAAATCGCGATAACTCATTAAACTTGGTTTCAAATTCCGATACTGACATATCTCCTTGCTTAAGATCCAAGAAAGTTCTATACATACGAATATTCCCCGCAGTAGGCATGAACTGGTCTTCAAACACCTCCATAAATCTAGCCCGTGAAAAATCATCCTACGAAACATTCGCTATAATAGAATCCCACCCTGCTGCAGCTCCATCTTGCAACTGCCAAAATGCTAAGAAGCGCTTCTACTCATCTGAAATATCCAGCCCTTTGAAAATCTACTCATAAGAATGAAGCCAAGCTTGGACTTCGGTAATGGATTCCATACCCTTAAACGGCTTTCCTCCTAGATTAGTATTGTCTTTGCATAGAGCTGCAAAGTACATGGGGATGCACTAGTGCTGCCTCTTCAACTATTCCAACTCTTCCAACATTTAGATCTCGACCATTGGAGGTCGTCATGCTACTAGCTCCTCTACCTCATCTTGCTCTATTGCTCATTCTTACTTCTTGGATATAGTAAGATAACTATAGAATACTTAGACGAGATAATTCTTGGGAAAAGGGTACTAAATCAAACATATCAAGCTGATCAAAATAATTTGAATATATATATATATACACGTACAAAATTTCAAATGCGTGCTCTCATAGACTAAACTCATTCTAGGATATTACTAACCATATCTCTAATCCAACCAAGGCCTAGGTGTTCTCTCACCTAAGCTCGAATACCATGTGTAATGATCCGCCTTTCTTACTCCTAAAGACGACACTTAATAAATCCATGGTATTCATGTGCCGATCATCTATGTGTCCAAAAGGCGAGCCATTGGGGTAAATTGGAAAGAAAAGACAAGAAGAAAGGAACAAGAATCTCACAATGCAAGGAAATCATATATAATAGAACATAAGATAGTGCATATGGTTACTTCCAAAATAAAACATCAAAGTTACAACATGTACTAATTCAACCAGGGACGATTATAACTGCCTTCCCCCACAATGCTAATACATAATATAAGCACAGTTAAAAAAAATAGCTAGATAACGTCAAAGCCACCTGCTCCATGCTCTTCCAAGATACATCCGTAAGAACCTGGACTATTTGGCTACTCGTACAAATTTGAGTACCCAAGAGTTTTAAGGAAAGAAGAACTCCAAGTTAGACATGGGTCTGGTGTGAGTAAACTCAAAAAAACTGGATTGTTATATCTATAATACTCTTTTCAAAATAAAGGTATCTCGTAAGACCATGCCCCACATAAACACAGAAAGGTTTTTACCTTACGATAACAAAACTATTTTATAGAAAATCCAGTGATACTATGATATTATCTAGAGCTTAAAATAAATATTGAATCACAGGTGAAATGGTTACATTAAATACATTCCAGCATATTAGGTATATAACTAAGTCCGTAAAGGAACTTATTGGAGATTGAGTTCCATACAATAACAAGGCAATTAGGGTACCACATGTCACAGTATACCTCTAGATAAAATGTACCAAGGGACTCGCATGGACCCCTTGCCAACACAGGACTGGCCTATCCCTTATTAGATAGTACTGAATATGTCACCACCCTAGTTGTGATCAACAACCGTACCCGAGTCACTAGCATAGATAATCTGGAAATACCGATCTAGATCAGGTGATGACCATACCCAAATGGGTGCGACCCATATAGCCCCGCTGCATATCCCCTATTTTAGTCATTTTTTGTTGTGAAGCTTGAGGCTACGTTTTATATTTTTAGAAAATCCCACTTGGAATGCTAACACTACCCTCCAAGCAACAAGGTAATGCCAGGATTCGTCCACACAAGTTGTTCAGCACATGAACAAACTGAAGGTACGACTTCTACTACATCCATTTGGAATCACCCTCTGGATTAGTAGTAAGTAGCCCTTGCACTTCCAAGACCTTCGCCTTCGATTTCGTAATCATTAAGATGTTTACAATTCGAACGCTTATGTTGGTTCAAAGTGGTTTTCAGATAACTCATGCTTATCCAATCCTGGTCTCTTCGAACCACCAATCGATAATTTTAAAACTAGCCAAGTTATCGATAGCGGACAAATCCATTATCTAGGTGTAAGTATAGATATCTCACAAATTGAGGAAAGTCTATTCATCGACATTTAGTGTTAAATAAAAGATGACTTTCTTTCAATAAAATGTATCAATATTTTAGCACTGCTTATCATATTTGTTTGGCTACTTAATGGCATAGACAAAGATATCCCTTACTTTTAAAACATTCTTATTAAAATAGTTGCTTTTAACCAAACCCGATCCTTGGAAATAAAGCGATTTATAAATTAAAAAACTTTTTATTTAAATAATTAAATAATAATTGTATACCTTTTTTTAAATAATTAAATATTAATTTTAACCCTTTTATTTAAATAATTAAACAATAATTTTAACCCTTTTATTTAAATAATTAAATAATATTTTAACCTCTTTATTTAATTAATTAAATAGTAATTTTAAAATAATATTTTTTATATTTAAAAAAAGTAATACTAATAATATATTTTAAAAGACTTTTCAAAAATACCTAAGTAGAAACTCTTTCCTTTTACACAAATATTATTGATTTACAAACTACATCCATAGCGACTATCGCTATTTAGGCCATAACTTTTAAACCAGGTTTAGAAATCAAAATAGCCTTTTAAATCATTTGCTTATATATTTAAATCACTTAAATAACTTTGTATAAAGGTTTAGGAAACAAAGTTAAAGTTCGAAAAACTTTTTAGAATCATTTATGGAAAACAAGGAAGTAAACTTTGTTTAAAAAGAACACGGGTTCTCGATGTCGAAACATAAACCAGTTCAAGTGTTAAATTTCCAATTAACATAGAATCACCCATATACATAAGCACATACATATTTATACAAATGTAAATAAAATCCATGAAACAAGGAAATATCATCACCTATAAATAATTACTTAAACACTTTGATCGCATTTCAAGTCATCAACAAAACATCACATATGTCATCCGCTTCAAGCGGGAACCAAACCAAAGAACATCATTTCCAAACACTTATAAACACAAGCAACTAAATAATATTATCATCACAAAAAAAAAATTTAGATCTTGGTTTTTAAAAGTGAGATTTACTCACCAAAATCAACACTAATACAAACCAAACTATCGTCACTTCTACACCGACACACAGACTTAGCTTCCCTTTTGAAAAACTTGATTCTTATGACCCTAAGGATGGGAGATGGGGGATGGGCTCGGTCTAGATGGTGGAGGGCTCGGCCTAGCTCATGGAGGAGATTTTTTGGTCTTGTGTAGAAAGGATATGAGATGTAGAGAAGAAAGGAGGTGTTTTTCGCTTGGTTTATGGTTTAAAAAATGAAAAAGATGTGATTTTTATTTTGAAATCTTTTGAGAAGACATGGATGAAGAGGAGAAATGCAGGGAAAATAAGAAGTGAGAATTAGAAAAATAAGAAAAATGAAGTAAAGCAGGAATTGAAAAAGTAAAGTTGTTTTATATAAAATGAATATGGGAAATTACTAGAATGTCCTTGATAATTAAATTTTACACTACCCTCCTTATCATGATGACACATCACCTCTCCACCTTCCCACTTACACACACCATCCATCTCCTCCCTCACTTCTCTATCACTTCGTCTCTTAAATCATGTACTTGATGTATTACCATTTTACCATTTATTTTTTTAAATTAAAAAAAAGTCAAAACTTACTTTTTTTACTTAAGTAAATAATTTAAACTTATTAACTCAAACCACTTCCTTAACCAAAGTATATGTTGTTTATATATATATATATATATATATATATGTGTGTGTGTGTGTGTGCATAGTCTAGTGTACACAACATGTCCCAACAACTTTTAGACAAATGAAAAGTCGAAAATCCCAAAAACGGGTTTTGGTCACATTTTCGATTTTTCTCTGAACTAACTATTTTTGTAAACCAAAACTTAAAACAACTTCACCATCACTAGTTATTACCTTAAAGAGTCCTATTTAAGTTATAAAATCCATTAATTAATTGTTTAAAAATATATCAAATATTCATATTTAAAGTGGTTAAATTACGGGTCATTATAGCAAGTCTGTAAAACTATTTTTAACCTTTTATTAAAGTAAGATTTTTTTATACACTTTCCTTCCTTAACTTATTTAAGTTCTAATATCTTATTAAATAAAACTATTACACATACATATATACATACACATACATATATACATATATCATTTTAAAAGGGTTTCTAACTTATTTATGCCAGTAATTTCAAAAGATATTGTTTTAAAAGAAGGGATAAAAAGTAACATGTATGAAATAACCTTAGTTTGATTGTTTATGGAATGTTAGTATTACTATGCTTAACACTAAAAGTAGAGCGAGGTATGCTTCTCTATTTGTGAGAGTCAAGGTTGATGTTTGAGTACGAATGGAGCCATAGAGTTCTAACCTACCGACTTCCCTCTTGACTGAGGAATAGTTAAGTTGGAATGTTGAAAAGGTGTTAAGTATACGAACCTTGATTTCTATAACCAAGCGCTTAAGACTTGATACTAGATTAGTAGACTACCAGTCTTAACCAAACTTAACTTAGGAAGTATACGAAAGGCTTCGTAGATTTATATCAATGAGTACCCCCGGGGTGGAGCCTTGGTACGAAAAGCCTCTAGCTTTTGGTTAATTTTAAAAGAACCAGAATTGAGTTAATCAGATATTCATCGATTAGTTTTGAAGAGTCCAAGATCGGTAAGTGTATTACTTACGAAACACCACTTCAAAACTATTATATAGGTTGGTTGTGAAAGAGGATGTTGAAGTGGATTTTTGTTTGAGAAATGAAGATTCATGTGAAAGATGTCGTATGCAACCTCAACATCGAAAAAATAACTAAAGACTGAGTAGGATGGACAATCTCGGGTTTAGCTAACCTAAGGGGGCACATCAACTCTATGATCTTGAGTATGCTTATAGATGTGGCTAGTGGGAGGTTTTGATACTTGGTTCATGAGATTGGGGCATGGGCTGGTTGTGTTTACCTTATGGTATATTTTATCTAGAGATATAAGATGCTCGGAAGATGTTTTCTGATCCTTGTCATAGGAGATCTGCTTCAGTTTTTAAACTAGAGGCATCTCCATGGAAAATCCATATACACACATGCCTTAGCTGTTTTAAATGTACTATAATATGTTGCATTGTGAAATGTAATAAATACAGCTATTTTCGTATTTAGATCACACACCTTAGACATTATCTATATTATCACCAATATAAATATCAATTGAGTAGGGTCCTTTCGAGTGTGAATCAATCCGGTGATTCGGTTGGTCTCGGAAGTACCGTTATGTATTTATATGCATTTCTGAGTTTCTCATACAAGGCTTATGTCTGACACGTGATATTTCTTTTCTCAAAATTCCTCGTGTACTCTTCCTAGTAGATTGTGGAAAGCAGGTTTTAGTTAGATGCTTCAAGCTTATGAAGATGAGCTGGATGCTTCCATCTATTTATCTATCTACTTATTTTTCATTTCTGTTCACTATTATGTATGTATGGATTCAGCATTTTGAGAACAAGTAGTTATAACTGTTCAGGCTGATAGTAGTACATAGTCATTTTATAACTCTGCTATTCATATATGTTGGAGTAACTCTTTGTACTACACTTTTTGAGATACTATATATTATCGTTCTGCATGTGAGATTCTGATATTGTGTTCTTCCTTCTTGCTCTGTTTCATTTTCTTTTATTTTACCCTAACTTTCTATCTTACTGGCACTTGGGTGCTCAACACACGAATACCGTGGATGTATTTAGTGTCGACATTCGGGGGTCGAAAAGGCGATTGTTACATTATGGTATTAGAGCTCAAGGTTAGCGAACACCTTGGATTTTGTTGGGTATGGCTCATTAAAGATAGGGTAAGTAATGCCCTAGAATGAGTCGAGAATATTATACATATGAGAGTGTATTTGTTATTGAAAAACTAGACTTTTAAAATGTTTTCTTAAAAATATCTCTTTTAAAAATTATTTCTTTAAATTAATCCCTTTTTATCCTTTTTTAGTAATCCTTTCTTAGTAATTCCTTGCTTATTAATATTTCCTTGAATAACTCTCTCTTGAAGTATTCTAAAGATGTTTTGCTATAAATTCAAGTAGCAAACTATGAGTACTTGTGCTGCCAATTGTAGGGGCGATAGAGGTCAAGGTAGTAGAGGTTGTACCATCACCAACGGTGGAACTCCAGCTCCGAGGAATGCTACTCCAGTAGCCGAACCTAGGGTGAATATGGTTGATGAAATAGTGCAAGTTTAGTCACCAATGAACTGGTTCGCTTTGTCAAGACTTCGAGAGGCTTGGTGGTCAAAGATTCAGTTGGACTGAATCAATTGTTGAGGTGCAGACATGGTTGAGGTTGTGTGAGAGGATCTTTGGGTATTTGGTGTCGGGTGAGGCTATGAAGCATCGCTTAACTTCTTGTTATCTTTCTGGTGTGGCCATGGATTGGTGAAGTTCTCTTGCAGTAGATGTTATAGAGAATGATTTCTCTTGGACCTAGTTTAAGTAGGATTTTGAGAGGAAGTTTGTACTAGAGGCAGGGAAGACCTTGTTGTTTAGGAGTTTCTTAGATGTAAAGCAAGGTACAATGAGTGTTGTGTAGTATGAGAACAAGTTTAATGCGTTGTTTCGTTTTAGGTTTGGTATGATAAACATGCCTTTGAAGAACAATGAGATGTTTGTGGCAGGCATGCGTCTGAGTTTCAACGGGATATGACTGTAATGACCTGGAATTTTTAATGTTTCGAATGGAAATATTTAATTTATTTAAATGTTTAGATTTGATTCAAATTTGATAAATAATAAGAAAATCAATTATTAATACTTGATTTAATAACGTATTTTTATTTCAGTTTGTAGGATTTTTCCATAATTTTCAATTTGGAAAATATTTAAATTATCGCTTGATGATTTTTCGACAAACAATGGTATTTTTGAAATTTAACGGAATGAATTAACAGTGTATATTATTATTGTTTTGAGATCGTATCACATTTTTGTACATGATCGTATTTTTGTTTTATCGTTCGCGGATCGTACGCGAATGAAATTTTGTATAGAGACGTGCAAGAAATTGCAATATCAACATACCACTACCCTAGACAAATCAACACACACTGACTTTTCTTTGTTTCTTTCTCTTTTCATTTTCAAACTCTTATAACCAAAAGAAAGTAGGCAATTTGAATTTCAAAATTCCAAATCAAACAAAATACTCCACGAAAAATTATAAAATAAGGATCCTTGGATTCGTGTTGACTAGATCTACAATTCTATATGTGTTTGGAGAAGCTTGGTTGGGTTATTAGGTGATCGACTTGTTCGATAGTAAATAGGAAAAAATAAAGTTTGAGTTTGTTGTCGATTGTGGAGGAGTTAGGATTTTTCGTTTGTTCATTTAGATTTTTGTTGTCAAAGAGCATCTTATGATCAAATTTGGTGGCGTGCGGTGCCTGGAAGCAAATCACATCATTTAGGTCGAAGGGGAAGCTGCTCTAGTTCGCGTTTCGGTCGAGGGTGGTGGATGTGATGTAGTAATGTGGGATCAGTTACTCACATGGAGAGAGGAGCGATGGTGCAGTCGGATTTTATTTTAACTGATTGGAGGCGGAGAAATTCTATGTGTGCACAAGATGATGAAGGTAGTGTACATGTTCAGGAGTGGCATCATTTTGAGGAAGAAGGATTTGAAAAAATAACGGTAATTAAGTTGTTAATTAACTAAATTAATTATATTTTTAAAATTGATAGCTTATAAAATGAATATCTCTCTCTCATACGAGGTCCAATCGAGTCGCGGTCTTTTTTGTTATGCTTATAGGAACCTTAGCTACGTATTAGAACTGATTTCGTTGAGTTTGGAACAAGTGGAATTTTGAGTTAAAATCAAACGTCGTTTGATTTTACATCAAACCAAAACACTTAAGCGTCAATTGGAATTTCTGTGAGTTATCTCACATTTGAATTATTACTAAACTGATATATATAGTAGAAATAAATTATTGTTTTCATGTTTGAATGATTATTGGTTTGGTTTTGGTAAATATCTGCTTTAAAAAGCAAATGATGTTTAAAATGAAATACATGAAAAATTTGTAGAGAAATTTTGATTTCTCACTCGCCGTTGTGATTTTTAATTTCAATTATATACCCATTGATTTAATTCCATTTATGCACATGTTATATAGATTGTTAAATGTCAAAACTTGGTAGCTGGTCCTATTGGATGTGACATTGATATATGTTAAAAGTTGAACCTTTTAGTGATAGAGGTAGTAATAGCATTGGTTAAGTGATATGGTAGCTATTGGCCTTGTTATAGTATTTTGAAATACTATTAAGTACCATTTGATTTGAACCTGATTATGATTTGGAGAATGATTTAAAAATAGGACTTTTGAAATTTCTGTAATATTTTATTAAAAATGGGTTTTGAACTTATTTATTTAATTTCAACCTTTTGATAATCTTTTTTAATTTACATGGGAATGTTTTAAAAGTATTTTGAGACGTATTTATTGTTACAGAAAAGTTATTATAAAAATGAATGTTTATTTTAAAAGAAAATAAAGGAAATTTATCTGTTTTATAATAAAGTATCCCGTTTTAAAAAAAACAGAAATATTTTGGAATAAATATTTGTGAAACGTTTTGCATTAAATATTGAATAAAAAGAATAGTTTATAAAGGGTATTTTATAATATAAGAATAATTTTATACAAAATATTATTTTTTAAAAAGGAAATGACACAAATGTGATAAATTGGAAACAAAACCGCATTTGTGGATTTATAGTGATATACGGAGCGACCGTTTTATGGAAAGTATTTGAGATTTATATAAAGGAGTTTGGTAAATAGAAATGAGATTTATAAATAAATTTTTTATAAAGGAATTTAGAGTTTCATAATTATATTTGGAGATTTATAAATGAGATTTATAAAGAAGATTTATATGCGAGATTTATATAGAGAAGTTTTATAAAGGAATTTGTGAGTAAAGTTTTTATAAAGGAATTTATAAATGATATTTTACAGAAGGAGTTTTAAAATTATATAAGGAGATTTAGAAAAGAATTTTTAAAAGAGATTTATAAAAAGGGATTTTATAAAAAAGAACGGGATTTGATTTCCATAAATGATCAATTTAAATTACGGTGGTGTGGAAAGTATTCTTTTCATAGTTAACACCAAATTCTGAGATATGGAAACTTGTCTATATCTTGAGAATTAAGAATGTGTGTCAAAGCAAGGATAGTTTTCTAACTTGTCCGATTTCATTGTTAATCGACGGATATTACTGTTTGAAATTGGGAAGTGGTGGTAAGTATATTTGTGGTCCAATCCTTACGATTTGTTTACTTACATCGAAAGTAATTTTTGTTTATTTTATCAATGCTTTAAGTTAAATTTGTTTTGATCCAATTAAGTCTGGTTTTAGTAATAAATTCATTCTTAAGATTTGTGAGTATACTTATACCATTGAGATAAGTATATGGGTACATTTTCTAAGTATTGAAAATGTAGCATTTTGTGAGTATACTTATATTGTTGAGATAAATATATGGAAAGGTTTTTCTAAGTTTGAAAGTGAAATGTTTTGTGAGTATGCTTATAAGGTTGAGATAAGTATATCGATATCGATATTTTTCAAGTACTGAAAAGAGTAGAGAGGGTTTGTGAATATATCTTTGTAAAAGCATATTGATACCAGAATTTACAAAGTGGGTTTAATTAATGAAAGGACTTATTAAAGAGACTTAGTGGTTGCTTATGTGCTTAACCAATGTTGATTCCCACGTGAAATTAAATCTTTGGTTGAATTTTTTTTTATTTGATAATTAAATAACTAACTATCAAACATTGGCCAGTTTTTAAAACTTCCGGTGTCGGTTCGGAGAGACCAAGATCAGATATATTACCCGGAAACCACTTCCACTTTGAGCCAGCATAAGCATTTGAATTAGAGACATCTTGAAGATGATGGGATCAAAGATGAGGATCTTTTAAGTGCAAGGGCTACTTGCTACTAATTCCGAGGGTGATTCCAAAAAGGATGTAGTAGAAGTAGTTTCTTCGGTTTGTTCATATCCTGAACAACTTGTATCGATGAATGCTGGCATTATATTGTTGCCTAGAGGACAGTGTTAGCATTCCAAGTGGTATTTGCTAAAATGGTAAAGCGCAGCCTCAAGCCTCACAACCAGGAATGGCTAAAAAAAGGAATAAGCCTTACGGCTATGTGGGTCGACCCATTAGAATATGGACATCACCCTTTTAGATCACTAATTATGGATTTGGTATGTGCAGGAGAGCTGTCGGGAAAAGTTTGCAAAGCAAACGGGGTAATAACATATTCGATACTATCCAGTAAGGGGTAGGCTGGTCCTGATTTGCAAGGGGTCCATATGAGTCCCTCGATACATTTTATAGAGTTGTAACATCGCAAGCTGCACCCCAGTGCCTTGTCATTATATGGAATTCATTCTCCAATAACTGACTTCGGACTTAGTTTTATACCTATTATGCTGGAATTTAACTAATGTAACAATTTCGGCTATGACTCAATATTTATTTAAAACCTTAGACATTATTATAATATCTCAAGATTTTCTATAAAGTGGTTTGGTTATCGAAAGGTAAAAACTGTTAGTTCTTGAGATGATGGTTTTGATGACAACAACCTTAGAATAGATTATAAAATATAAATACTAACATTACAAGTTTAGATATATATGTATTTGCAGGATCTAACCATGCAGGTATCAAGAATGAAGACTGTACAGTATAGAGATTCAAGAATCAGAGATAGAAGACTCATGAGTATCAAGATTATCAAGAGTTCAAGGTTAAGTCTGTTTTATTAGGAATATTTGTTAAAACTCGTAGAAAAGCACTGGCATCTTAATATCCAATTTATTCGTGGAATGGAATCCACTTCGAGCCCGTTAAAGGGATGGAACCCTAAGTAGGATGGAACCTACGAAAATCTAGTGGGATGTTGTTTTGTATCCACTAATTTTAATTCAAATGATTTTACAAAATTATCTTGTTTTCAAAATGATTTCAAAACTTTCTTTTTAAAGGATTAAAAACTCTCTATCCTGATTTTAAATAATTTTAGCCTCAAAACATCTTTAATTTCAAAGTCAAAATACTCCTGTTTTTAAATGTCTTTTCAAATAATATATTTAACTTTTAATATTTATACTTAGATTTAAATATAAAATTATAGTTAAATTATGTATTTATTGTTCTTTATATTTACTTATGAATTTCAACTATATTCAAGTATATTTATAAAGTTTTAAATAGTTTTTATATAAGATAAATATTGTTTTTATAGAAATTCAAATTATCATTTATGGCTAAGGGATGTTGACATGCCCCTAGGTAGTATGTCGACATAGTGACAGTTGAAGTTCAAATTCAAATTTCAAAAGAAGTGTCTATTCGCCATAACTCTTCATGAATGGTCATGGCTGTTGGTTTTCTATAAATAGGGGTCAGTTTCAATGAATTTTAAATCATATTTTTTCTAATTTTCACTCCTCTTCATCTTCCACATTTCTTATTACAAAATCATACCATTACTCTACCGAAATCAACATCGAATCATACTCGATTACTTCTAGTTTGATTCTACATCACTATCTCTACAAGGTTCTCAGTGCTATTCAGAGTTATAAACTTCTTTGTAATATATTAGAGAGAAAATGTGTGATTGTAGCCTTTGAAATCAATCAAGCGAGAAAAGGTGTGATTGTAGCCTTGGAAATCAATTGGGTGAACTTGTTGCCCGGGAAATCAAGTATCCCTACCCAGAGGATTGGTATTCTGGAGGGTATACCTCGTAGCCTTGAAATCGAGGGTTGTAGTTGTTGAATTTCTTTTTGAAAGGTAATCCGTACTTAGTTGTATGGGACTGGATGTAGGGTAACTGCGAACAAGTATAAAATCCGGTGTGTTCTTTCCTTTACTGCTTTTACTTTATATTTGCATCTGTGTTTGATTCTGTGTTCATATCTGTGTCTAATTAGTGTATACATTGTTAATAAAGTTAGATAAACTCAAAAAGATTAACAAATTTCTTAAAACACTATTCACCCCCCCCCCCTCTAGTGTTAATTCTAGCCTTAAGATCCTTAATCCACATTTCTCACATTTGGTATCGGAGCTTTGTTTTCAAAAGTTTCATTATTTGAATTTTGAAAAATTTCAAAATGGCTACTAACACTAGTACTGCTATTACCACCAACACTAGTTCATTTATAGAAGGTCAGTCCACTGCCAGACCACCACTTTTTAATGGCAGTAACTATGCATATTGGGCATGTAGGATGAGAATATATTTACAATCTGTAGGATTAGATACTTGGAATATCACACAAACTGAATATTCTGAACCCACAACTAATTTTACACAGTGGACCACTGAGCAAAAGACTGTTGCACAAAATAACTCTAAGGCAATGAATATTCTGTTTTGTTCACTTGAAAGAAATGAATTTAATAGAGTGTTAGTTTGTAAGTCTGCATATGAAATCTGGAAAACTTTGCAAGTAACTCACGAAGGAACAAGCAAAGTTAAACAGACCAAAATTTCCATGCTCACAAATCAGTTTCAGTTATTTAAAATGAATACTAATGAGTCTATTTCAAATATGTATAGTCGATTTCAAGATATTGTGCATTCTTTAATATCTTTGGGAAAGGAATTTTCGGAAGAAGATCAAGTCAAAATTTTTTTAAATTCTCTCACTCCAGAATGGGATCAAAAGACACTTGCAATTGAAGAGGAAAATGACATCAATACTTTAAAGATAGAAGAATTGATTGGAAATCTAATGTCGTTTGAAGTTCAAATGATCGGGAGAAGAGATAGCATTTATGACCAAAATTTTTAGGAAATTTATGAAGTACAGGAAATTGAATAGTTTCAAGAGAAACAACTTTAAGAATTCCGGTAATCAGACTACAGTACCAAACTTTATCAAATGCTTCAATTGTGACGAACCAGGTCATATCAAAAAGAACTGTCCGTATCCAGAAAGGCAGAATCCTCCTATGAACAATGAACCAGCAAAGAAACGGAAGCATGCATTTACTGCTACACTAGATGACTCAGACTCGTCCTCAAGTGATGATGATCAGAAGATGAATAACTCGAATTTGTGTTTCACTGCAATTCATGACTCCGACGAGTTCAAAGAAACGGACTCAGAAAAAGGTACACGTTTATAATATAATTGGTTGAAATTGCTTGTATAGAATTAGTTGCTTGATTGTTTGATTGATTGATTTTAAATTGATATGCTGTTTGAATTTTTTAAAAAAATATTTTTTATTTTTATTATTATTTAATTATTTAATTATTATTTTTATTATTTTTGACACATTTTGAAATATATTATAAGTAAAATAATATTTCAGAAATATAGGCATTAATAATAATATTTATATATATGTATATTAAATATCTTAGGAAAATCATATCATGAAAATTCACAGGCACATATCGACATGGCCCCTACCACGATGTCGACATGCCTACCTGAATTTGAATTTCAAATTTTGAATTCAAATGTTTGAATTTCCCTCCACCTTTTCACTTCATTTATTTCTCTGAAAAGATACCTTTTGACCAGAGAATATGTCCTTTGAAAGTCTATTTATTCACTATCTTTTATCATATCTTTTCACTTTCATTTTCAAATTCAAACTCTCTCTTCATATCTTCAAGCACTCTACTCTTTACTCTAATGGCTTCTTCAAGTAACCCCTCAACCATGAGAATTTCCAGAAAAATCAAAGAGCAATTATTCAATGATCTGGAGGCAATTAAAGCATACATCAATTATGCTAATTATGCCAAAGTCCATCCCGGAAAATTTGCTATTTTTCAAGATTTTTCTTCTTATGAAATTGATTCTCTTTTTGCAAACAATGGTGTTTTAAGTCTTATTGACCCTTCTCAAAACGATTTTGTTTGCTATCCTAATCTTGTCAAAATCTTTTATGCTAATCTAAACCGTGCTTTTTATAATGGAAATGAGAATGAGATTTGGAGTATTGTCAAAGGGACTCAAATTGTTTTGAATTGTGATCTCTTGGGTACCATTCTTAATTGCAAAAGCACGGGAATGGATCTTTCTAGTTTTCAAATCGATGAACATGATCATGAGACATTTCATCATATTTTTGAAGGAGATGAAAACTTTGAATTTAAAAACCGAAACTTCCGACCTAAAGCAAGGATTGTCAATCTTCTTTTACAACATACTTTGACCCCAAGATCGGGTAATTTTAACAATCCTACTTCAAAAGTGTGCAAAGCACTTTTTGGTATTTTCGGAAATTATGACATCAATTGGGCGCAATTATTTTGGATGAACTTCGTCCTAAAAATTTTGAAATGGGAGAAAACACTTTATATCATGGAATTTACCTTACTCGGATTTTTAACTATTTTGGAGTGGATTTCAAAGGTGAAGAATTTGTCTCTAGAAAAGTTTTTAATATCTCAAACATTTCTCTCATGAAAATCCCATATGTTTTTCAACATTATGAGACTCTTACCAAAAAGGAAGAGCGTTTGGCTCATGAAGAAATGGAAGAGGAAGAAGAAGAAGAAAGGGATGAAATGGAAATAGAAGAAGAAGAAGAAGGTGAGACATCCTTAGAAAGTATTGAATATCCTTCCAATCCATCCAACAAAACCCTTCTCAAAAACCAAAAGATAATTGTGGAGAACCAACGGATTTTAAAACGATCCGTTAGTAAGAAGTTGGATAACATGTCTTCGAAGATGAACAAGTTCTTTTCAAAAGTCAGCAAGAAACTTGGACTATCTTCATCATCTTCATCTTCTAACTAGTTTTATCTTTTAGCATCTTATTGTATTTGTCTTAGTTTGTTTCGAATGTTCGTGTAGTTCCTTATGTTTAATCATTGTGTTATCCAATTATGCAATGAAATTGAATTTCCTTCCTGTCATCTAGCTTATTTTATATCTAGAATTAATGTTAGTATATTATAGAAATATATATACATCATTATTCACAAAATAAAATTATCATCAATTTTCACTGAAGTATGTCGACATACCTCCCTTGACCATGTCGACATGTACTGGCCAAAAGTGACTATAGATTTTGAATTTGAAATTTGAATAACTACCAAATGTCTATTCATTTCAAACGAATTTCTACACCTATATATACCTTTGTCTTCCAGAAATCTTCACTGAAATTTATTTCTCATTATCTATATCCTTCATTTCTTTCTCTAATTCAATTATGGCCAATCCTATTCATAATCTACCTGAAAATCTTGAAGAAACACTCAGTTCATTCAAGAATATTCTCTTTATCATCCTCTGTAATCAGCGTCACTTAGAATTAAGTCAAATGCAGATGATCAAGGAACAAGAGTGACACTTCGATGCAATTCGATGGATGATCTCCTCCCTGCACAAGGATGATAACGAAGCACATCCTCCCGTTTCCCTATCTGTTGATAATGAAAATTGGGATGCTATCAAACAAGACCCAATCTTTGGAGAAGAAGGATGGGTTGATGTTCCTCGTAACGTTTAATTTTCTTTCTTTGATTAATTTGTTTGAATTAATTTGTTTGATTTGATTTGGTTTGGATTGATACTTTGTGTGGATTGATTTCATTTGGTTTGAAGTTTGCTATGTGAAACATGTATATATATACATTAAAATGAATATAGTCTTTAGTTAAGTTATTATGCTCATAAGTATCATTATTTCTTAATCTATATAATATATATTCCGTTGAATAGTTTATCAATGCAGGTACTAAAGTCCAAGAGTAAGGGGGAGTAAATATTTGTTGATGGCAAAGGGGGAGAAGTATAAAATAAGGTAGTTAGGCATAGATTAAGGGGGAGTTGTTAGTTTTAGGGGGAGTTATTAGGATAGAAGGAATATTTTATAAACAAAGGTTGTCATCATCAAAAAGGGGGAGATTGTTAGTCCTTGAGATGATGGTTTTGATGACAACAACTTTAGAATAGATTATAAAATATAAATACTAACATTACAAGTTTAGATATATATGTATTTGCAGGATCTAACCATGCATGTATCAAGAATGAAGACTGTATAGTATAGAGATTCAAGATAC
This sequence comes from Allium fistulosum, assembly GCA_030737815.1. Lineage (NCBI taxonomy): Eukaryota > Viridiplantae > Streptophyta > Magnoliopsida > Asparagales > Amaryllidaceae > Allium > Allium fistulosum. The sequence continues at coordinate 409,795,830 of CM060907.1, read as the reverse complement.
AGAGATAGAAGACTCATGAGTATCAAGATTATCAAGAGTTCAAAGTTAAGTCTGTTTTATTAGGAATATTTGTTAAAACTCGTAGAAAAGCACGGGTATCTTAATATCCAATTTATTCGTGGAATGGAATCCACTTCGAGCCCGTTATAGGGATGGAACCCTAAGTAGGATGGAACCTACGAAAATCTAGTGGGACTTTGTTTTGTATCCACTAATTTTAATTCAAATGGTTTTACAAAATTATCTTGTTTTCAAAATAATTTCAAAACTTTCTTTTTAAAGGATTCAAAACTCTCTGTCCTGATTTTAAATAATTTTAGCCTCAAAACATCTTTAATTTCAAAGTCAAAATACTCCTGTTTTTAAATGTCTTTTCAAATAATATATTTAACTTTTAATATTTATACTTAGATTTAAATATAAAATTATAGTTAAATTATGTATTTATTGTTCTTTATATTTACTTATGAATTTCAACTATATTCAAGTATATTTATAAAGTTTTAAATAGTTTTTATATAAGATAAATATTGTTTTTATAGAAATTCAAATTATCATTTTTGGCTGAGGGATGTCGACATGCCCCTATGTAGTATGTCGACATAGTGACAATTGAAGTTCAAATTCAAATTTCAAAAGAATTGTCTGTTCGCCATAACCCTTCATGAATGGTCATGGCTGTTGGTTTTCTATAAATAAGGGTCAGTTTCAATGAATTTTAAATCATATTTTTTCTGATTTTCACTCCTCTTCATCTTCCACATTTCTTATTACAAAATCATACCATTACTCTGCCGAAATCAACATCGAATCATACTCGATTACTTCTAGTTTGATTCTACATCACTATATCTACAAGGTTCTCAGTGCTATTCAGAGTTATAGACTTCTTTGTAATATATTAGCGGGAAAAGGTGTGATTGTAGCCTTTGAAATCAATTAAGCGAGAAAAGGTGTGATTGTGGCCTTGGAAATCAATTGGGTGAACTTGTTGCCCGGGAAATCAATTATCCCTACCCAGAGGATTGGTATTCTGGAGGGTATACCTTGTAGCCTTGAAATCGAGGGTTGTAGTTGTTGAATTTCTTTTTGAAAGGAAATCCGTACTTAGTTGTATAGGACTGGATGTAGGGTAACTCCAAACCAGTATAAAATCCGGTGTGTTCTTTCCTTTACTGCTTTTACTTTATATTTGCAACTGTGTTTGATTCTATGTTCATATCTGTGTCTAATTAGTGTATACATTGTTAATAAAGTTAGATAAACTCAAAAAGATTAACAAATTTCTTAAAACACTATTCACCCCCCTCTAGTGTTAATTCTAGCCTTAAGATCCTTAATCCACATTTCTCACAAAAAATCATTCATGTTTATGTGCGGCATGATCTTACGAGATAAATTTATTTTGAAAGGTTTTATAACATTAAAATCGATATGATGTGTGTTTCTCACATTGTTTACCAGACTGATTCGGGCATTATTTTCTTACAATGCCCATGTCCGCCCAAGGATGATTTTTATATTTTTTATGAATGATTGGAGCTTCAAGAGATGGGTTAGATGCCGCCAAGACGTATTCACGTATATTTTATTTCCACTGCATTGGTTGTTTATATTTATCAGCATTTGTGAGGAAGGGTTGTTATAACTGTCTAGGCTGTTGAATGGTTAGTTGACTCTAATTGGTCTATGTATATTACAATTTGCTTTTGTAAAAGATCTATTGTATATTATATCTTACTCGTCATAATGTGAGATTCTGTTTTGTATTTTCTTTCTTTTCCCCCCAACAATCAGCCTTTCCGACACTTGGATGCTCGACATGTGAATACCATGGATGTATTTGTGTCGACTTTTGATGGTCAAAAAGGTGGTTCGTTACAAAGACTAATCATCTTATAGGGTCTTTTGTGGAATAGGTGAATATGGCTTTTGAGGTTTGAGAGCTTGGCATTGAAGCCTATTATTTCTGCACTGAAGCCTATTGTTTCTTCGCTAGCTAGAGATAAGAAGTGCAAGTTTAAGCCAAAGACCAACGTTGTTTGCAACAACCGTCGGAAGAAGGATTACCTTGCTATGGAGTGTTGGTTGGGTAAAGGGGAGTAGATGGTTAAGGCACAAGTAGTGAAAGCACCTCAATTTTCACTAAAGGAGAAAACTAGGGTCTTTGCAATTTCTTCTACACCTTCCACTTCAGTGGTAGCTAAGGGAAAGCAGAATCTGAAAGGTATTATATCTATTTATGGCATTCTTATTCATGTCTTATTTGATATTAGTTCTTCTCAAAGCTTTATCTCTTATAGTCTTGTTAATAGACTTGATTTGAAACCATCTGAGGTTCATGATTCTATTTATGTGTCAAACTCGGTAGGGGGTTTGGAAAATTTTCATATGGTATGTGAAGGAGTTCAAATTTCTTATTTTGATCGACTCCTTCCATGCGATACGTTCGTTCTTGGTTTTCGCGATTTTGATGTTCTATTGGGGATGGATAAGTTGTCTCATTATTATGCCAGCTTGGATTGTAGGAAATGATCTATGGTGCTGAAGAATGGGATGGAGGTTTATATATTACCTTGTGAAGAGCCTGGTTCTCGTATAAGTAGTTTCCTTTATTCTCTCGATGTGGCAAATCAAGACTTGGAGTCGATTTCTATCGTTCAGGAATTTTTTGATGTATCCGAGGAGGTTTCTGGTTTACCTCCTCATCATGAAATTAAGTTTCGTATTGATTTGGTCCCTAATGCTAAGCCTATTGTATTGCCTATTCATAGGCTGTCTCCGAAGGAGAAGCTGGAGTTAGCCAATCAGATTAGTGACTTGTTATGGAAAAGTCTGGTCCAATCTGATTATTCGAGTTAGGGAGTGCCCATTTTGTTTGCTACTAAGGCGGATGGTTCCCTAAGGCTTTGTGTCGGTCACTACGAGTTTAATAAGTAGACTATTAGAAATAAGTATCCTTTACTTGGAATTGATGACTTGTTTGATCAGCTTCATGGAGCTCGTGTATTCTCTGAGCCTGACCTTGCTATAGGTTCTCATCGGTTGAGGGTGGTGAGGAAAGTGTGCCTTTAATACCTTTTCGTTTTTATCATTTTTATGAGTGGTTTGTTATGTCATTCGATTTAACCAATGCACCAGCTTATTTCGTTGACTTGATGAATCTTGTCTTTCGTGATGTCTTGAACAAATTCATGATTATTTTCATTGATGATATTCTAGTTTAGTCCAAAATCGAGTAGGAGCATTATCATCATTTGAGGATTGTATTAGAGACGTTGAGAGAACATGTTCTTAAAGCTAGGTTCTCAAAATGTCATTTCTGGCGGTCGAAGGTTAGGTTCTTAGGGCATGCATTGTCTGGATATGGTATTTCTGTGGATCCGGTAAAGGTTATGGCTACTCGGGATTAGAAGAGGCCAGAAAGCATAATGGAGAATCGAAGCTTCTTGGGTTTGGCTGACTATTATAGGAGATTCATCTAGGATTTCTCCAAGATTGCTTCACCGCTTACGAATTTGACAGAGAAAGATGTCAAATTTGTTTGGATGGAGAAATATGAGTTAGCATTTAGAGAGTTGAAGAGGAAGTTGACTAACGCCCCCGTTCTGACTATTCCAGACCGAGGTGAGGGTCTTACTATTTACATTCATGCTTATGGAACATGATTAGGTGTTGTATTGATGCAACATAGGAAGATTATTGCTTATGCTAGAAGATAGCTGAAGGTGTATAAGACAAAATTGTGACGCATGACTTAGAGCTTTCAGCAGTGATCTTTGCATTGAAGATGTGGAGGCATCATTTATTGGGTGAGAAGTTTGAGCTTCATTTGAACCATAAATCTTTGAGGTATCTTTTCACTAAGAAAGAATTGAACTTGAGGCAGCAGTGTTGGCTAGAGTTTTTTATGGCATATGATCATGAGATTTTATATACACCGGGAAAGGCTAATGTTATAGCAGAGGATGTTAGTCCAAGTTGTATAGATAATAATCAGTAAAACGATGTTCGTCTCGCTTAGATAGCTAAAGCCGTCAATGGGAATGTTTCTCAGAAGAGGTACCCAGGATTTGAGATAGAAAACCATGACATTTGAGGATAAACGATCGGTTGTGTGTTCCAGATATTGACGGCATTAGACAGGAAGTTCTTACAGAAAGTCATCATTCTAGATTTATGATACATCCAGGGTTCACTAAGATGTATCAGGATATGAAATGTATTTTCTGGTGGAAAGGTATGAAGAGAGATATTTTTATATTTGTTAGTAGTTGTGCGAACTGCCAGCAAGTGAAGGGTAGTCATCAGAAGACGGCTGGTTTGCTTCAGCCATTAGAGGTTCCGAAGTGGAAATGGGATAAGATTGCTATGGATTTTATTGATGATTTGCCTAGATCAAGGAGAGGTAATGAGGGTATCTAGGTTATTGTTGATAGGTTAACCAAGAGTGCGCACTTACCAGTTAAGGCAAAAAGAACGACGTCTAGTTTGACTCAGTTGTAAGTTAGAGAGATAGTTAGGCTTCATGGCATTCCTCATGATATTGTGAGTGATCGAGATCCGATCTTCACGAGTTAGCTCTAGAAGGGTTTGCATGATGCGTTTAGGACATAACTGAGATTGAGCACAGCTTATCATTCTTAGACGGATGAACAGACCGAGAGAGTGGATCGTGTTTTGAAGGATTTACTTTGTGCTTGTGTTTTGAACATTGGAGGATCATGGAAGGACCTTACCACTTGTAGGCTTTTCTTATAATAATAGTTTCCATGCAAGTATTGGGATGACGCCTTTTGATGCATTGTATGGAAGGCTGTGTAAGTCTCCTTCATGTTAGGTAGAACCGAGAGATCGCTTAGTGCTTGGTCAGAACATGGCTCGTGAGGCTATGGATAAGGTTGCGGAGATTGGGAAGGACTTGAAGGTAGCTCATAGTAGGCAAAAGAGCTATGTTGATATGAGTCGTCGAGGCTTAGAGTTCTCTGTTAGGGACTTTGTATTCATCGAAGTTTCTCCAATGAGAGGAGTAGTTTGGTTTGGGAAGGGAGGGAAGTTTGCACCTTGTTATGTTGGTCCATTTTCGATAATTGAGAGGATAAGCACTCTTGCTTCTCGAGTTAAGTTACCAACTAGATTGTCGAGCGTACATGATATTTTCACATATCCTATCTATGGAAGTATGTACATGATCCTACATTGATTATCGAGACATCGTAGCAGGAGGATTTGGTGGTTGAGCCTGACTTGACCACTGTGAGCAGCCTATTCGTATCATTAATCGTGATACAAAGAGATTGGGGACTAAGGTTGTGGAGTTGGTCAACGTGCAGTGGCATAAGGGATTTCACTTGGGAGACAAGGGAGAGTATTGGAGCCTTTTATCCTTAGTTGTTACTTAGTTAGTAGTTTATGTTATATCTTATCTATTGTTGTGTACTCCCCGCATGTGGTGGAGTCACTTAGCTTGTATCTTGGTTTATATGTAGTTTGAGCAGTATTCTATATATGCACCATCTCTTCTATTCCACTTGTGTTATTCTTGTTTGAATTTCGAGGATGAAATGTCTTAAGAGGGGGAGAATGTAACGACCCGTAATTTCGAACACTTCATCTTCGAATATCTCAACTTTTGAAAAAATGGTTAAATATTGGAAAAATGATTTTATAACCTTGTTAAACACTTTTTAATTAATAACTACTGTTAGAAAACTTATTTTTGAAATGTGTTTACAAAAATATATACTTTGAATAAATATTGAAAATGTGACCGAAAATCATTTTGTCAAAAATCAACTTGTTATACAATAAAAGATATTTGAATTCTTGTATACTAGAATGATAACATATGAGATAACTACAACAACTTAAATCTTCTATCTTCCTAAGCAAAATTAGTTTAAATTAAATGCTTCTAGAAGAGGGACATAAAGGAGTGATTTAAGGAGGAGACTTTTTCAAAGTATGTTGTTAAGTGAGTATAGGCATGGGCTTGGAAAGGTGGAGGTCCTTTATGGCCAACCCTAAGAGGGGTATTCAAGGTCATTTGCCATCCATTTTCAAGTCTATAAAAGCACACCCTTAGCTCTCTTCTTTTTTCATAAATTCACAAATCCAAGTTGAAAATCTTTCACTCTTATCTCTTCACAATATTCTTTAATCAAAGAAACTCTAGTCAAGCTTATTGTAACAACCCGCATATTTCCCGATTGTATATTTAAATGTTTTATTTAAATATGGCATCGTTAGTCGGATTTAAGTCCGAAATGTCACTTTTTTCAAAAAGTCGAATTAGGACTCGAGACCACCTCCATTGAGTCCAAAATGGCATTTGCGACCTTTTTGATTATAAACATCGATATGTTTGGAGTTGAGTAAAATTTTGATATTTTCATTTAGGGCTTTGGGTTTGGGTTTCAGCCCTCTAACCTAACAAATAACCCAACTCCACTCCCCTTCATCCATTCACTCATTCTATTTCCTAACACTCAAGCTTTTAAGAAAAATGGGGGAAAGAAAGGGAAATGGAAATTCATAAACCCTAGTTTTGTTTAGGAAACTCAAATTCAAGTCCAAAATCAAGGTGAAGCTTAGGTAAGCATCCTCTTCATCTTCTCCATCTCTATCTCTCTTCAATTTCAGAAATTCCTAAACCCTAACTTAGGAAATATTTTCTTATTAGCTTAGATTGGAGCTTCTTGAGTTGAAGTTGAAGAGGAATTGGCCTTTCCTTTATTTTAAAGCTTCTCATTCGTGTCTTTGAGTTTTAAAGGTGATTTTTTGAACTCACATCTATGTCTATATCTTTGATAGTTGTTAGGTAGTAATTCCTAACATCTATTCCTTGTCCATTTGCCTTTGAATTGAATTGGTTTGATGAATATTCCAATTTTTGTTGTTTTGAAGTCAAATCTTTTAAAAATCCTATCTTTGATGTTTGAACAGGTTGTTGGGGTGTATCGAAGAGCCTATAAGGCTGGGTTGTCGCTTGGCATAAATCCCTAGTCTCCGTTGCTCGTCCGATCACTTCCGTTGGATTTTTGCCCTTCATGGGGCTAGACTAAAAATACTGTAACTGGCAGTTCAGTCGACTGAACCAGATGGTCAGTCGACTGAATCTGGGACCAGAAATTTCTTTGGCCTTGTATTAGTCGACTGACTCTCTAGTTTAGTCGACTGAAGTGGGAAAAGAAAAGTTCATGTCCCTGTATCAGTTGATTGAACTGCAGAGTTAGTCGACTGAACCTGAAACCCGAGAGTTTCTAGGCATGTTTCAGTCGACTGACCCTACAGTACAGTCGACTGAATCTGTGAAATTTGCTTTTTGCCTATTTTAGGCAGTCTTGTGTGGTTTTCCCATTTTTAATCGATTCTTGTCGATCCGGTTAGTTATTATCACTTATTATCGACTTTGATAACTTCTTTCTTTGGATTTTTGGGAATATCCATTTTGATTGATTCGATATCGATTTTTATGGTTTTAATTCACGCCATCGAAAGTGGATTTTGTTGATTGATTGTTTCTACAATCATTTCTGTGATTTGTCACTTTAAAATACAAAGGTTTCTATACTAGTAGTAACTATTCAAACTCTTTTAGAAAGATGATTTCAACTCAACTTTTAATACAAATCTCGTTTATAAAACCGTTTTCCAATCTATTAGTATATACAAACCTTTACCTCATTTCTATGAGAAATCTAATTAAATGGCTTAGCAAAACAAGTGGTATGAAATGCTTGCGTTTACTTTGTCCGTTAATTCTTCGACTTGTTCGATTGAACTCTTGTGACAATTTTCGAGTGGAAATCTACAATTTGTTCGTAAATGTTTAAGTTAAGCCAGTGGTTATGGGACAAAAAGCTAAACTCTTATATTTACTAGATTAGTGTGATTCACACTTTTTATTGATTGATGATGATCATTTTATGGTTTAGACTAGTATTGTGCGATGTCTCTTTGTCCATGTGGGGGATTGTACCCAGTTCTGTTGAGCTTCGTCTCATTTTTATAGGCTAGCGACCTATGGGTTTTATGGAGTTTCGGGTTCATCGGGCGTACCGTTATTGCACTACGTCGTTGTTCCGAATTATTTGAGTTTCAGGTTCATCGGGCGTACCATTATTGCACTACGTCGTTGTTCCAAAATATTTGAGTTTCAGGTTCCTCGGGCGTACCGTTATTGCACTATGTCGTTGCACCGGCTCTGTGGTTAGCGACCATGGGTTAGCGACCCGTTTGTGATGCACGTGTTGGTGAGTTTTCATGCTCCCGTTTGTGATAGGCCTCCCCCCTTTTTGATTTCTGGATTTCTAGTTGATAATTTCTAGAATTTGTGTTTCACCAATTTTGATGATAGGCATTGATGAGCTCTATCAATTATTTGTGTTTTTGGTAAATAATTTAAAGAATGCGATTCTTTTTGGATGTTTGAGATGATTTGGGATATTGTATGATTTTTGTTGTTATTTGATGTATACTTGTCGCAGTATGACATTATTGTTATCATACGTTTTTGTCATATCTCTTATCCTATCTCACTTTATATGATAGTTATAGCTAGACTGATCCGTTTATTATTTTCTTCTTAAATAATAGTCGGGTCAGACCGAGGTGTTTTAGGTGCTCCTGCTTGACATCTTATCAAGGTCCGTCACCTGACTTTTGGCTAACTACTTTAGATTAGTAGTTTTTGTTATTATACATTTGAGATAGAGACTCCTTGATGTATAATTATTCTTTTGTCTAGAACTTGTATCTATTCTTTTGTGATGTAGTGGATCTTGTCTGACCACTACTCTGATGTACACTTCTATGTGTCATATTCATATCTGTTTCCGCCTTTGTGATATGAATATATGTGACTGATTTGTGTTATGTTTATTTCTATATTTGTTTCCGATGGCCTCATAGCCACTGTGTGGTAGCTTTGAGTTTGTATTTGATATGTCGGATTTCCTCTTGAAATGAAATGTAAGTTATATTATCTGACATATCGGTACTCTCACAAAGCAATTACACAGATGGTCGCTCCTCAACAGCGATATTCTTCGTGCTAGTCGACGGCATTGCCTCGTAATGTCCTTGGCTAGTGTGAGTATGGAGGGGCATCACACTTATACTCCTCCAAACTTTTTCTATTGTCCTAATATGGAATATAACAACATTCCATCATCTTGGAACTAAGAATTTTGGAGCCATTCCCTTAAATCCCTTCAAGGTTGTATCCAATATTGGGTGTTTGGAGCTTGGACGTGCACTTTTAGGCCCCCTCTTCTCTAGTTTGTGCGATATTAAGGCTTGTTCTATCCTTATTTGTGTGCATGTAATTTGAAGGAAGGAGGTTGTTGCGTTGTTGCTAGGATGCGGTTGAAAAGATCTAGCTTGAATTGGTTGAAAAGTGAGCAAGTTATCTCACTCCTTGAATGAAACTATAAAACTTGATGATTTAGCTTGTTAAAAACAATGATAATTGACCCTAACTATGAAAATTACAAACTCGTATGCGTATGCTTTGAATAGCATATTATTTGAATACTTGTTGTGCCTTGGAAGGCCTTGGTTTATGTGATTGAATGATATTGAATATTGAACTAAATATGGAATTGTCCAAATAGTGATAGTCACTATAAACGCATTTTGAATCCTTCTCTTCTATCTCATTTTTAAAACCTATCGTTTGTTCATTTTTGAATACTTATAGAAGTATAAAACAAATAGTGAGAAATAGAGTTTAAAAGCTATTTTACTTATAAATAAAGTTACAAAAGTTATGGTCTATATAACGATAGTCGCTATGGATGCACTATTGGAAAAACAAGTTTATAGCAAAGTTTAATGTGTTGTTAATTTAGATATTTTTTGAAACCTTTTCAAAGGAGTTTTATAAAAGACATATAAGAATTTTAAAAGAAGTTTGAAGTTTAAATATATTTTTAAATTATTATTTTAAAGATTTAAAGTAAAGGCTGTTCTTATTTTATATACGCAAAACTTGTTTATTTTGTTAAAGTAGTAAAAGTTTTCAGACTAATATTAAGTGATTGTTATTAAAGTAATATTTTCTATAACTATTTATATCTTATTTATTTATAAGTATTTTAAATATATTTTATACATATATAAGTCTGTAAAACTATTTTCAATATTTTATTAAAGTAAGAGTCTTTCATACACTTTCATTTCTTAATTTATTTTAAATTCTATTACCTTTTTAAATAAAACTATTATACAAATAAATATATATAATTATATATATATATATAATTTTAAAAGGGTTTCTAACTTATTTATACAAGTAATGTCAAAAGACTATTGTTTTAGAAGAAGGGATGAAAAGTAGCATTTATGAAATAACCTTAGTTTGATTATTTATGGAATGATAGTATTACTATGCTTAACTTTAAAAGCCGAGCGAGGTAGGCTTCTGTAAAAACCCACCCTAAAATGGACCTAAATTCTCATCCACAAAAGGCTCATCAAAACTTAGACCCGTCTCAAAGCTGGAAGTTGGTTGGTAAAAAGAACAATACAGAGCTATTTATCTACATATTCAGATCTCACAGCAGAAGGACAAAATATAATAACAACAATACCCATTTTATTCAGCTTCAAAATTCATTTAAAACCATAACAAAATACATATCTGTAGTATAACCTTTTTAAAATACATCACTATACTTTAATGGGCACATCAGAAAATAACGTAAACAGATTAATAGATAAACTACCACAAGTCTTCTCCACGCCTTCGTCTTCAACATCATCATCTTTCCTAACATGCGTTATAATAAGGAGGGAGTCAAAAAAAACATATGTCTAGTGAATAAAAATCTCGAGCCTTACTATATTAGTACTTAGGCAATATAATTTGAATAGGAATATGTCTTATGTATTCTACCTATGTAACGACCCGTAAATTTCAACTGTTTTAATAACGTAATTAGTTGAAATTTTGTAAAATTTTAAACAATAAAATTTTGAAATATAAATTTGATATTTGGAATGCGTCTAGTTAAACATAGCAACTGGAAAATTTTCGTCCGAAAATATGAAAGTTTATTTCGCGCGTAAATTTACTTTAATCAGTTAAAAAGTGATGAAAATAAAATGTTTCCGAAACCTAAATATTTTTACATAGAAAATTCCAAACCATCTTCTGAGCAAGATGTCAGTTTGTCGTTTTTCCAAATTCGGACATCTTTGGCTCCGTCGATCTTATTTTTCAGCGTTTTTCTTGCATTTCCGCCAGTAGAAAATTCGAATTTTATAAATTAAATCATACCACTGATATTTTTATACTGTTTCGATCGTCTCGTCATGCTGATCTCCTTAATATATTCATATATGTGTAACGGTGTCCGGTATACAGGGAAACTGACGATCGGTAGCCGTACAGATAATCATTTCAGCCTTTTGTTTCCCAGTGCCTTTCCATTTTCCAACGTAAACCTGAATAGCTGTTGCCTTTAATAATTTCAGTCTTGACTTTCAACTTTACAATCCTTTTCAAATCTTTACCGTAACAAGCAATAATTAATTGCTTTAATATTTTACAAAATTCAAATGGACTGCTGTTATCAATGCATCATCTCAATTTATTATACAGCTTTCCGTTTCTCTACACCTTTTGTATTCTATTCATTCGAAATTTAGATAACCGATCATATTTTGCTTTACATTCATTCTTCAAGCCTCTGAAGCCTCCAACCACTCACCCCTCTCTTTGTCTCACCCTTCCACCTCTCTGCTTTTGTTCTCGCCATTACTTTTGAAAATAAAATAATTTATATATATAAGTTTAATCGCTGAAACTGCTGTTGGTTCCTTGGTAGAGCTCGCCAGCTCATCTATTATTTCAACCGAGCAAGCTTCTCCCCTCGCCATCACTTCGGCCAAGGCTTCCCCTGACCTTTCCAGGCTGCAACCATCAACAACCATCATCTCGGCCTGACAATGACCACCCGCCTTTCCTTTTAACTCGACCTCCGCCTATTCCAACACCCCGAGCACGACATCCACCTTCCGCCTCGACCACTACCTCCGCGTCACACCTTCATTTCCTTTGTCTACCGTGCCTGCACAGCCCGCCACCGCTACCTCCGCAACCCTCTTCTCGTCCTCGCCGTCCAGATTCTTCCGCTCCGTCTTCCTACTCCTCCAACCCGACACCGCATCTCCGACCCTTTCCCATGCCTTCCAGCCTCGCTTTTCCACCCATACACGTGCAGCAAAACGGCCTCTCGCTCTTTCTCTTCTCATATAGTGTTATACTATATCGAGATTGTATATATAAGCACGTAAGTGTTATATTGTTTTTTGTATATATTATTGTGATAGTTTTATATATATATGCAATAAAAGTTGAAGTTTCATCTATCTGTTATATATGTATAAAGATTTATATAACCTATTTTCATTACCTGAATACTTGATGTTGGATGTTTAATAATATACATGTCTACGTATCAATATAGTCTTCAATATATGATTTCAAATTAAAACCCTATATTATTTTGAAATGATAAGTATACATGGTGTTAGTATTACAAATTATAGAAAGTATTTTACATGTTCTTGAAGTATATTGATCTATATAATTAGTATATATTCGACCCTTTATATGTTCATATAAGAAAACTTTGTTAGTTATAACATTTTGTTTGCATAAGTATTTGTCACTTGTCATTTATAAAGTATAGTCTAAACTTGCGGTTGTGATATTTCAAAAATATAGCATGTTAGTACATTTAAGTAGATATGTTTCGAATTAGTATATGTGGATATGTTTGTTTTATTATATGGGATTTAGTTAAAACAATGTTTTTCATTATAAATATATATATATATATGGCGTGTGTCTTCTTTTAGTTGAAAGCATACATATATCCCATTATATATATTATGTTACCTTCAATGCATTAGTTATATTGGTGGTCTGTTAGGTGTATAAGTTATATAGGGGTATGTAATCTGTGGATATAGAAACATATATATGTTAGTTGTACAAAGCTAGTCTATATCTGTAGCCTATTTTAGTTCTCAAGTGATCTGTTCATCATCTCTACTTTCCCAGAACCTATTCATATCTTACAGTTTTAATGTATGTAATTTATATATGAGTCTGGTAGATATATGGAGAATTTATTTTATATGTTGTGTTTCGATTTAAATATAGCATGTTTACTTTTTCTGAACAACAGTTAGACTACATGTTCATGATATCATATCTCACTCATGTTTTATCGGAATGGGTTGATTTTATTTTTTAAAAAGAGTCGAAGTTACCTAGTTTATTCCTGTCAAATTTCAGCAAAATCCGACATCGTTTGATTAGTGGTCGAGGACCTGGAAGTTAGACCCAGGTAGCTGTTCTTTTATACTTGAAATTATTTCACTGCTGTAAACACGACCCGAGTTCATGTTTGACGCATCGTATCTCTTCCGTCTTACGTCGGAATACAGTGATTCTTTTTTTGTTGGAAAGATTGAGTTTTCTATTTTATGTTTACGAATTTTCAGCTTCATGCGATGTCATTTGATCCTCTGTTTCTCATTTGGAAGTTAGACCCAGGCAGCTGTTCTTTTGTACTTAGAAATTATTTTACGCTGCTGCAAACATGGCCTGAGTCTATGTTCGTGACATCGTAACTTTTCTCGTCTCTTGTCCAAAACAAGTGAATCTTTTGCAGTTTATAATACAAGTTTTGATCTTTATTCATACCAAATTTCAGACCATTTCGATCTCGGTAGCACATAGAACTATATTGTTAAACTTTGACGCAGGACATGTTATATTTGTTGCTATGTTGAATGTTTTGATTTGATTTCATCGATTTCTGTTATCAGCTTTGATCGTTGAATTCGTGCCGATTTGTTTTGCTTGGATTCGTAACTCAATCTCTATGTCCGTATCAGTGTGCGTATCTGTGTCATCTTCTCGTGCATCTCTAGCTTCGAAAGGTGAGCAATCACTCACGATTAACGTTCTTTTATTTATTAAATTTGATTTCAATTGAAACGACAATTGAAATATGCTGCTGTTAGTTATTTATATTGCTATATCTATGCCATCATCTGTATCTGTTCACCTGTGACACCTGACATCATTATCTGTTATTTATATTGATATATATATGCCATCATCTGTATCTGCTCACCTGTGACATCTGCCACCCTTATCTGTTATTTATACTGATGATATATGCTTGTTACCGTTGTTATATTATTATCATATCTGTTATCACTCTGCAAGTTCCCTGTTAGTATAGAATCACTATGGGTTGAAATGATACATACCCGAACGGACTTTAGAATAGGAGAAAATCGTTATGGGTTGAAATGATAAACCCAAGCGATTTTCAAATTAAATAGAATTTGGGATTTCAGGTTGAAAGATATATACCCGAATATATTTTAAATTGTGGATTGAAATGATAAATATCTGTATCACTTGACCATAAGATAGAAAATTATATACAGACACCGTTGGTCTATATATAAATGTTTTTTTTGAAAAACATTTCTATGGTTTTGAAAGAAATATATGGTTTTAAATAAATAATGATTTTAAAGATTTATTAAAGTTGATTTAATAAAGTTGATTTGAATTAATATGAAATATGTTCAAGTATTTATGTAAAATTTATATTTTTAAATATAGAATTTATAATGTTTCAGGTTGAAAGATAAATTTGAATTGATTTGGAATTCTTAATTATTTAAGAATTATACTTAAATAAGTTGATTTGAAATCTATTAAATTTGAAATTTTAAGATATGTTTTATAACTTGAATTAATTAAGAAGTGACTTAAATAAATATTTCAAACTTATATAAATTTAAATGGGATATTTTGTCTATATAAATTTGTAAATTGAAGTTGTATTTTGATGTATTGAAATGATTAAAGAAATATTTCAGAAACTAAAGGTAATGAAATTAAATTGGGACATAAATTGAATTATCGAATTTAGTTTTGAAATGTCGAATATTTAAACTTTGAAATATATTGAAATTGAAATGGTTTATTTATGGTTCAAATAGGCATTTGAAATCGATAATTTGAAAGGGTTTATTGAGAAACTAAATTGAATTGAAATTGATGATTTGAGATTTAATTAAATTTTAATTTTGGAAATCGAGTTTATGTGATTTGATTTGTGAAATCTGAGGAAGCTAATTTTATATAAAGTATTTAAACTATATCTAAAACTATTTATATTTTACTTTATAAATTTTAATATAAATTATTTTAATATAAATCATTTTCAATATAAATTATTTTATTTTAACTTATAACTATTTTATATAAACTATTTTATTTTATAAACTATTTTTCTATATATACAAATTTTAATATCTAAACTGTTTAAGAGGAAAGTGTTAGGATTTCAAAGTGATATGAATTTAAAGTTTTGATTTCCAGAGTGTTATGATTTTAAAAGACTTATGATTTCGAAAGTGATATAACTTTGGAAAGTGATATTATTTTGGAAATGGATTTATTTGAAGTGAAAGTGATATCGTATTGATATGGTTTTGAAATGGCAATGATATGTCGGTTTTGAAATATAACTATTTTGAAATTTTATTAAATGACCATCGGTGTAATGATACGTAGTTATTAAAGAGACCGGGATCGGATATGGACATACTCTCTGTCGATACCGAAACCACTTTAATAACTAATATACGCGGAGTGTTGATCCAGAATGAAGAGGATGGTTTGGTGAACTCGTTGACTGAAGAAAGAGAACGATTTTGGATGACCCCTGACATGACTAAAACAGGAGCCGCGCCGGGCCATTAAGGATCGCCATCTCTAGCGGACACACTTCTTCGATACCTTATCTATTACTTATGTGATTCGATTTGGGTGCACCCCTTGATTTGGGAGTGTTGTTTTGCGGTGTTGGGGTAGTAGCTGCTATGCCCAACATCAGTCCGGATCACGCAACTACTAGTATCCTAGTTGGTATTGCCTCATGTACCTTGTCATACTGATTATCCTATTCGCGACCACTATGATTTTGGTTTGTACCTTTAGTATATGGATTGCCTTCTGGTGACTTCCGGTTTTGGGGAAACTACGGTCTTGTATATGCTCTTGGGAATAAAAATGTGTTAAGGGGGATTATGGTAACGCCTTAACGCTATTTTGATATCGTACTTTACTGATTAGACATTATCTACTTAGCATACACTATTACATAGTAGATAGTTTAACGGATCCTTAGAGTATGGTTATCCCAAACATCCTTTGAGTTACTTGTATTTCAGTTGATATTTCACTTGAGTTGGATTTATGGATATAAGAATGTTAATCCTGACTCGAGTGTTTTGTGTTTTCTTTACGCTCGGGTCAGACTGAGTGATACAGTATTCGAGACTCACCTTTGGAGTTGGAGCTTCGCTTGGAGATCCAGCTATCTATCCAGCTTTCAGTTATTCAGTTGATTCCAGTGATGTATTCAGATCTTGTATTTGACTATTGTATTGAGATATCTATGTATTCGAGACCTCTGTTGTATCTTGTTTAACTCTGTTATATATATATAGTAGCTTCATGAACTACTATTCTTTTGTTTCCGCTGCATTATTGTTATATTACTCTGTGTCTGTGATCTGTGATTATTTATTTATTGTATATGCTAAGTTTTGCCAAATTTAAATTAACAATCTATTATTTTGAATTATTCAAGTCTGACATGTGTGGATTATTGTCGATTTGAATGGTCCAAAAGAGTGGGTCGTTATAAGTGGTATCAGAGCTCTGGTTTTAGGCAAAACTCAGCATATAGAGTAAACTCAATTACAGAATCACGTTCGTTCAAGCTTGAATTCCTTCTTCTTTGACTCGGTTTCTTTGAATTTTGGAACGTTCCCTTCGGTTTCAAAGTCCATTCGTGTCTCCCCTATTCGTGTCTTTTGATTCTGGAGCATCCCATAACTCCACTTCGAAGGATATCTATAATAAATCAGCGGTCTCGCCAATCTCTGAATGATTTGTAAAGGGGTGAAACTTCTTTACAATAGGCATTGATTCATCGGAGATTTTGTATCGTCGATTTACGATGCTGTTATCTTTTGTTATACCCGAATTCTATCTTTGGCGATCGAATGTCGATTTGTCGTAAAATTTTACATCGAATTTATTCTTGGAATCATGGTTGACCCGGTTAAGGTTACCCGTGATTTATATAAGTTGTCCATCTTCTGTTTGAAAACTCAATTATCTTATCTCCCTATCGGTTGTACCTTTTAGTTGAATTCTTTTAGTTAGAGTTTCTCTAACCTGAATCTCTATCTTTGTTTTGAAATCCATTCGAGGATATCCGAGTGAGGGAGTGTATTTGTAATTAATATTAAAATGTTTTATATATTGTGTTGTTTGAGTTGTTGATGTTGATTTGGGTTTTCGATCGATTCGTTTGATCAACGCTATCGATAGGATTTCCAAAACACTTGAATAGAGCAAACTGACACAATATTATTTCAAATTTGGTAAATTGAATAGAGTCGTATGATTATATTATATATATATAAGTATAGGATTTTCTGGAATTAAATAGTTAATTAAATTGGTTGTTGAATGATAATATTTGATTATCATTTATTGTTCTAAATGAATTTATAAACATGGTTTATAAATTGATTTGGAATCGAAATAAATTTTAAAAATCAGGAATTTGAGAATTTGATTTCCGGTGATTTCAACTTTGGTTTTAAAGTGTATATTATTAAAGGTATTTTTGAATAGAAACCGTTTTCAAAGATTTTAAAATGTTGAAATCAGTACTCTTCTCTTTTGTCGTTGGAAAATAATCTCGGTGATGACTGCAGCGTCATCGACATTCATTTTCGAGTTTCGAAGTGGAGTGACCATTCTGTAGCTTTGCTACGGTTTTGTTTGGAAAAATAAATATTTTGATTTGAATTATATATATATGGGTATATTATTTTAAATTTAATTTGGATTAATATATATAGTATACACATAATTATCTCTAAAAGGTTTGGAAATTTAATGTAAGGACCCGATTCTTCGACTTCCGAAAACCGACATCGATACGTCCACTGTATCAACTGCCGAGCAACGAATGCCGGAAAACCGAATTCTTAGGGTTTTAGAAAGAAGAAAACAGAAGAACAAAAAGAGAAGAAGAAAGAAGAAAGAGAGAAGAACAACGGAACAACATCAGAACAGAAAAACAATATCAGAATCTTACACATCGCAGCGGAACAAAATATAATAAATAAACACTAGTCTTTTAAAACAAAGAGCTATATCAGTTTATACATACATCAATCATCAGAGTCAATATACAACAATGGACAGTTATATAACTTGTCCTCATACAGAATACACAGCGGAATAAATAATATCAGATACAAATACGGATGATACGTTATGCCATCCAGCTTGCTTCCAAAGCTCCAGAATATCCAGAATATCCTGATACATAACTCTAGGCTGCCCGTGTGGAAAATTGGTGGGCACCCAGAGTTTAGAAGGGAAACAATAAACTCCGAGTCAGTCATGGTGACTGGTGTGAGATCGTAAAACAGTTATTCTTAAAATAAACAGCAGGAAAATTTTAAAGTCAATTCGAAATGCTTTTTGGAAAATGAAACTACCATAAGACCTCCCGCCACACACACAATGCAAACGCAGAATTGGGGGAGATTTCTTCTTATGATAGTCAAAGATGCTTGATACGCAAAATCAAATCTTTTTGATATTATTATTAGTGCATAGTGTAGAAAACATTTCAAAAGTATAATATTAATCTTAGCCAACATACGACCAGTATCGTATGCCTACTATAGCTACTATGTTCAATAGCAGGTTACCGCCACATTCCATAGCAGGTAATACAACTAAAACCGTACACGTCACGTATTGTTTCTTTGGATTTCCAACAAATGGTCAGGCTAAGGAACTTCCTATGCCATGATGGGTACGCCCCTGGAAAAGACGACCCGAGAACCTAACCGGATCTCTGCCAACACAAGGCCGGGTTACCTCTGCAAAAATAGGTAACTACTGACACGCATATGCCATCCCCCGATCGTAACCGATCTTCCCGAGGATCCCCGATTCGCAACAAACTACATAATAAGCAGTATCAACATAGGTTAAGTATCTGGGCTCCATACCAGATACTTAGGGGCGCTACTCCCAAAGGGGTGCTACTCCCTAGAACCTTGCTGCATCCTTCCTGTTTCGACCATTTCCAGGGTGTGTGGCTCGACAAAGTCTCGTCCACAAAGCTACGCTTTCTACAAAGCCATGCTTCGGGTCAAACAAATGATCACAAAGATATAAGATCAAACAAATGATCATATCGCAAATGATCAAACACTGATCATTTCACAGCAACACTCAGTATGTCACGTTACCAAATTGGGAATATATCGCTGATAAATTTCAACTACATAACCTCTGAGCTCGTACGTCTCAGAGAAGGGTGTTAAGCTAAGAGAATAAATTCTCCGCCACCAACAGAAATGTATTTGAAAGAAATCAGCTTTATATCTCAATTTGTAACGTCAGACACACAATCCATACAAGTCTATTCCGGGATCGAACAGAACCGAAGGCACTTCTCACGAAGCCCTTGCATATCCGGATAAATTTTAATCACATCCGGACTTCCCGTCACTAAGGGTGATAAAACCTCTAAATCGGAGATCAGCCGATGTAGAGTAACTCGACGGTAATCCTTCTGTTTTCAAAAATTTCCGGTCTTCAACACCGGTCTTCGAATGCAATTCATAACGACGTATCACATATTCAGAATGGGTTATACGACCCCATGGTCCTTTCCCGGCTAACCCGAATAGTGAGCGCTTATTCAAAAATAAGTGTGGCATTCAAATTCATGCAATTCACAACAAATACCTATTCAAGGTAATTATTGATAGTCGGTTATTTAACTATCAATAAAGATGCGCAACATCATCAGATTCCAAATAATTTTCCAAATTATTTATTTTCCAAAATATCTTTACTAGATATAAAATTTCCACACTTCAAAAATAAATCAATATTTATTTTCTAAACAGTTTCCATTTCCTTTATAAATTCCATAGTGAATTTATATTTCAAAATATCTACTGATATACGATTTTCAAATCGATTTCAATATTCACTTTCAATTTATCTTTACAGAGATAAACCTCAAAACGTTCATTTCATATTGGAAAAGTATTTTCTTACTTTTTTAATAATAAGTATTTCAGAAATCTTTTATTTTCAACACTTGGAAAATATTCGATATACTTAAATCAATATTAAGTATATATTTCGTTCTTTAAGGAAACCATTTACTATAACAACATTTATTTGAGTCAAAACAAATGTTACGTAAAACATCGTTACGACGACTCAAAATCACTAGTATAAGGATTTGGATTTTGATAGATATATAAATCCCAATACTACATCAAAACATTTCCTTTCGGAAATCATTTACTATAACAACAGTGTTATAGTCCATCATTTCCTTATTCCTCGAAAACGTCTATTTCAACAATGAATGTTGAAATCTATGATTTCGATATTCATTATATTTGAAAACATCTTTAAAACAATTAACTTCATTTCAAATATCACTTTTCTAAAACTATCCATTTTACTTAACGATATATTCACTATCCAAAATCGTGAATATACTTCACTAATCACATTTCAATCTTTTCTACACATTTATTTCAAGAATTATCCACTATCCAAAATCGTTAATATACTTCACTAACCACATTTCAATCTTTTCTACACATTTATTTCAAGAATTATCCACTATCCAAAATCGTGGATAAAATTCCCTTAATAACTTCTATATTGAATTCATCAAATTTGATTGATTTCGAATTTATAAAACAGCGTTTATAAATTCACCTTTATATTTTCTAACAACTTCGATTTATAAAATTCTCCTTTTATTAACTTCTAAAATTACTTATAAAAATAAGTGATTTCGGATTTATAAACAACGTTTACAAATCACATTTATACTTCATAACAATTTCAACTTATAAAATCATTTTATTAGCAAATTCTGTTCAAATCTCATCTAAGTGCAAAAATCTAATTTATAAGCAAATTACTTATAAATCTTCTATTCTACAACTTCTATACAATTTATACTTCACAATTTATAAATCTATAAATCTCGTTCACATATGATTTTTATTATCACTTCATTTTTAACACTTATAAAAACTCGTTTTATAATTCCAATATCTTAATTTGTAAAAAATGTCAACTTTATAAACCTTTTAAGTAAACCGTTTATAATACTTTAAAAATCTCAATTTAAACCATTTTATAAATCAATCAACTATTTATTCCAAAAATCACTTTTCGGCTATATTTCACAAAGATCTTAACTTTTATAACTTTAAAATTTGAACGTTTATTTATTTAAAATAAGTCACTTCAAAAATTTAATAAAACGTATAATTTCAAAGATCACTTTAAAAATCCTTTTAAATTAAAAGTCGTTATTTTTAAAACTTGAATCCGATGATGCAACAGCACCAATTAGTCAATCACAACATCAAACATCATATATCAACATATGATAAAAGAATATACATCAATATCTGTAAATAAATAAATACTGGTGAGGAATCCAGTTGGATCCCTACAACCTGTTTCCCTGCATCCACAGACGTTAGCACAATACCAATTCCACTTCGAGGTGGAATATCGCGGTATATGGGTTTTATAAAAATCATCCACTTACTAACGGCGCAATAGGGTCTCATCCGCTATACGAGGTGGGAAATCAATCAATCCAATATATACATATGCCAATATGTATATATTGCTATATATATAGATATATCCTACTATATCTAATATCACATCCAAATAGCAATCATATCAGTCAATAAATAACTGCAATACAAAATTTATTTGAGTGAGAAAGATCTCACCTTAGCTTTTAATTTTGCCATCCATTTCCATTTTGACCATTTCTTCATTTTAGACCTTACTGCATTCACTGTCTCGAACTCGAATGTGCACGCAGCCACGCCAGTCACGCATCGTCGACCTTCCACGCATTCGCGAGCTCGAGTTTCTCCATCACCTGTCGATCACGACCCTCTACTTCGCTCAAACGAAATTCTATCCCCAGGTCGCCTACCGCCTTGACATCGACAAACCTCAGTCACGCTCACAACTGCGACCATGAACTCGCGACATCGCCGTTTGCCACTGCCTCCATCCAGTCGAACATCGCCCCAATCTCGTTCCAGTCGCGAGCCTCGACGTCGAACTCCATGCTGCCAAAATCGATCGCGACTTCGCCTCTCCCCCTCACGAACGTGGCCGCCCCATCGACTTGCTCGACTGACCCCGAGGTCACGTCGCCTCTACGCGGTTTCGAGTTTTGAAATCGAACGAGGATTGTGAAGGAGGATTGGGGAGGATTGTGAACGAGGTCTAGATTTGATTTCGTTTGAAAGGGAAGTTGCGATTTTCTTTCAGAGGCTACGGCCATTTTTTTTATCTCGTTTGATTTGTAATAGAACTGAGTAAAAAGAGAAAGGTGCATGGTAGAAGAAACAGAAGGGGAGACAAGAGTACGCATGTTTCAGGGAATAGGTCGACGCAATCAGATACTAGGGTGTCTGTTGATTTGTGTATAAATTTTATATTTAAATTAAATCGATTAATTATTGTCCAGGCGTTTTAATCTCGTACGATCACACAATGAATCCGAATGCTACGAAATTTGAAATCCGACAATAATTCAATATTACGGACCCAATGGAACTGGTTTTGTCAAATTCCGAAACTGCGCCTCGGACGGCTATTTTAGAATATCAATTCGAACGATTAAATTTCAAAATTGAACAAATCATTTTCAAACTCAATTCTGAAGCTTCTATTATCTTCAGTAATATCAATATAGATTTTAAAAGCTTTTGAAATATTTTTCTTCAACTTTAAATTGAAGATTTAAATTTTTATTCAACATTCAATAGATTAAATTTTATAATTTAATCGTCAAATTCAAAGTTATATCGGGAATTCAAATTAAATCATCGTTCAAATATTTAAAATTAATTAAATATTATCAATTTAATTTGTTCAAAATTCTGGGTCGTTACAAACTTCCCCCCTTAAAAGAATTTCGTCCCGAAATTACAAGTTAGGAAAAAAGGTCCTTAACTCGTCTACTATTTTTCACCATCCAATAGTTTTATCACATTTTCAAAACAAATCTTTCTACTAAAGATTCGTTATCAATTCTACTAACTTTCCAACTTCAATTATAAGTTCAAAACAACATTGTTTACTTCAAAATTCAAATTTAAATTTAAATTCAAATTTTAACTTTCAAAATTTTCTCAAAATTTTTCTAACACCCGAAATTTCCAAAAAATTTCGCCAGCGTCTCCTTTGCGCGGCTAATACGGTACGACTACAAAACGTCCCTACGGACTCTCAATTTCAAAAAGAAAAAGAAAAGGCCAAGCGGCTAGACAAGAAATCAGCAAATCTCATATTGAAATTCAAATACTTACCTTTTTGTCGAGCAATTCAAATTCTCTTCAAAATTAAAATCCCAATTCCTTTACACCTGTATATCCTACTAGCCATAATATCTAGTTACAACATTCAAACCATTTTGCAAATTCTATTACAAAATTTTCAATTCACACTTCTTATATCATCACTAATTCACTATTGAAGTTACATGTATTCATTTTCATTCAATTTTACATTTCACATTCATTTGAATTTAATTCACAATTTCAATCTTATTTAAATTCAATTCAACTTCTGAATATTGAATTTCATCGATTAACTTTCATTTACAACTGCTTATTTTAGATTAGTTTCAGTTACTAATTCATCACAAATCCAATTCTCTCTATTCAAATTTGTTTCAACATTCAGTTTGAATTTCATTTACTACCAAATGCAAAACAAGTTTAACATTCAGTTTTAATCTCATTCACTTCATTCAATTAGCTTCACTTACAAATTTTTAGTTTAATACTTCTCAAATTAAATTCAATTCCAGTTTTTATTTACTTACAAATTCAAAATAGATTTCAACTTTCAATCTCACTCTCATTTAATTGATTCACTTGTACTTACATTTATTTAACTTCATTCTTTTAAGTTAAGTTTATTCTATCAAAATTCAAATTGTATAAGTTATCAACTTAATAATATTTCATAATTATCTTTATATAGCATTCCAGAGTCTTACCATCATTCCAAAGCCATTTTGAAAACAATTCAAATTATCCTTTGAATTCCAAAAACCAAACCCAAATTTTTCAAACAACTTCCATTTAAAACAATTTGGCAGCAATTTCTCTTTTGGAAACCCGAAAATGGACATCAATAATGCTGCAGTCATTACCGAAGTTATTTTCCAGCGACCAAAAAGAGTTTAGAGCTTTTCATTCCTTCAGAATACTTTTCAAACCTTTGAAATTTATTTTCAACTCTAAAAAGATTTAAACTTTCCAAATCACCAAAATTTTCAAATTCTTTTCAAAACATTTTCAAAACTTCTCAGGAATTCCGTTTCATTTATAAATTCATTTACAATTAACAAATCCCATTCGTATATGAATTTATTTCTTAACTTTGGAGTTATGATTTCAATTTCTTATTCAATTTCATATAATAATGATAACATTTCAATATTGTCACTTTCCTAACAACCATGCAACCATATACTGTAATAATTTACAGAAAATCATTTCTTTTATATACAAAAATAGTTTTGGGTAAAATTATTTCATTCACCCTATTTAAAACAATACTATGTCGGTTTATCTTGTTTAGAGTTTAGAAACTCCTATCAACACAGTTAGCTAGACTGCACCGACCAGAATTCATAAACAATCAACCGATAAGTCAACACAATACAAAACAATTTTATATTCACTAACAAATACGCACTCGTATCTATTATTACACTCAAACTCATTCTAGAGTATTGCTGACTCTATCTCTAATGAGTAACACCCAACAGAGCAGGGTTGTCGCTTAACCATATGCTCTGATACCACGTTGTAAGGACCCGATTCTTCGACTTCCGAAAACCGACATCGATACTTCCACTGTATCAACTGCCGAGCAACGAATGCCGGAAAACCGAATTCTTAGGGTTTTAGAAAGAAGAAAACAGAAGAAAAAAAAGAGAAGAAGAAAGAAGAAAGAGAGAAGAACAATGGAACAACATCAGAACAGAAAAACAATATCAGAATCTTACACATCGCAGCGGAACAATATATAATAAATAAACACTAGTCTTTTAAAACAAAGAGCTATATCAGTTTATACATACATCAATCATCAGAGTCAATATACAACAATGGACAGTTATATAACTTGTCCTCATACAGAATACACAGCGGAATAAATAATATCAGATACAAATACGGATGATACGTTACGCCATCCAGCTTGCTTCCAAAGCTCCAGAATATCCAGAATATCCTGATACATAACTCTAGGCTGCCCGTGTGGAAAATTGGTGGGCACCCAGAGTTTAGAAGGGAAACAATAAAATCCGAGTCAGTCATGGTGACTGGTGTGAGATCGTAAAACAGTTATTCTTAAAATAAACAACAGGAAAATTTTAAAGTCAATTCGAAATGCTTTTTGGAAAATGAAACTACCATAAGACCTCCCGCCACACACACAATGCAAACGCAGAATTGGGGGAGATTTCTTCTTATGATAGTCAAAGATGCTTGATACGCAAAATCAAATCTTTTTGATATTATTATAAGTGCATAGTGTAGAAAACATTTCGAAAGTATAATATTAATCTTAGCCAACGTACGACCAGTATCGTATGCCTACTATAGCTACTATGTTCAATAGCCGGTTACCGCCACATTCCATAGCAGGTAATACAACTAAAACCGTACACGTCACGTATTGTTTCTTTGGATTTCCAACAAATGGTCAGGCTAAGGAACTTCCTATGCCACGATGGGTACGCCCCTGGAAAAGACGACCCGAGAACCTAACCGGATCTCTGCCAACACAAGGCCGGGTTACCTCTGCAAAAATAGGTAACTACTGACACGCATATGCCATCCCCCGATCGTAACCGATCTTCCCGAGGATCCCCGATTCGCAACAAACTAAATAATAAGCAGTATCAACATAGGTTAAGTATCTGGGCTCCATACCATGATACCACCTCTATCTAGAAGGAATGACATACACTAAGGGGCGCTACTCCCTAGAACCTTGCTGCATCCTTCCTGTTTTGACCATTTCCGGGGTGTGAGGCTCGACGAAGTCTCATCCACAAAGCTACGCTTTCTACAAAGCCATGCTTCGGGTCAAACAAATGATCAACCTATGATCACAAAGATATAAGATCAAACAAATGATCATATCGCAAATGATCAAACACTGATCATTTCACAGCAACACTCAGTATGTCACGTTACCAAATTGGGAATATATCGCTGATAAATTTCAACTACATAACCTCTGAGCTCGTACGTCTCAGAGAAGGGTGTTAAGCTAAGAGAATAAATTCTCCGCCACCAACAGAAATGTATTTGAAAGAAATCAGCTTTATATCTCAATTTGTAACGTCAGACACACAATCCATACAAGTCTATTCCGGGATCGAACAGAACCGAAGGCACTTCTCACGAAGCCCTTACATATCCGGATAAATTTTAATCACATCCGGACTTCCCATCACTAAGGGTGATAAAACCTCTAAATCGGAGATCAGCCGATGTAGAGTAACTCGACGGTAATCCTTCCGTTTTCAAAAATATCCGGTCTTCAACACCGGTCTTCGAATGCAATTCATAACGACGTATCACATATTCGGAATGGGTTATACGACCCCATGGTCCTTTCCCGGCTAACCCGAATAGTGAGCGCTTATTCAAAAATAAGTGTGGCATTCAAATTCATCCAATTCACAACAAATACCTATTCAAGGTAATTATTGATAGTCGGTTATTTAACTATCAATAAAGATGCGCAACATCATCAGATTCCAAATAATTTTCCAAATTATTTATTTTCCAAAATATCTTTACTAGATATAAAATTTCCACACTTCAAAAATAAATCAATATTTATTTTCTAAACAGTTTCCATTTCCTTTATAAATTCCATAGTGAATTTATATTTCAAAATATCTACTGATATACGATTTTCAAATCGATTTCAATATTCACTTTCAATTTATCTTTACAGAGATAAACCTCAAAACGTTCATTTCATATTGGAAAAGTATTTCCTTACTTATTTAATAATAAGTATTTCACAAATCTTTTATTTTCAACACTTGGAAAATATTCGATATACTTAAATCAATATTAAGTATATATTTCGTTCTTTAAGGAAACCATTTACTATAACAACATTTATTTGAGTCAAAACGAATGTTACGTAAAACATCGTTACGACGACTCAAAATCACTAGTATAAGGATTCGGATTTTGATAGATATATAAATCCCAATACTACATCAAAACATTTCCTTTCGGAAATCATTTACTATAACAACAGTGTTATAGTCCATCATTTCCTTATTCCTCGAAAACGTCTATTTCAACAATGAATGTTGAAATCTATGATTTCGATATTCATTATATTTGAAAACATCTTTAAAACAATTAACTTCATTTCAAATATCACTTTTCCAAAACTATCCATTTTACTTAACGATATATTCACTATCCAAAATCGTGAATATACTTCACTAATCACATTTCAATCTTTTCTACACATTTATTTCAAGAATTATCCACTATCCAAAATCGTGAATATACTTCACTAACAACATTTCAATCTTTTCTACACATTTATTTCAAGAATTATCCACTATCCAAAATCGTGGATAAAATTCCCTTAATAACTTCTATATTAAATTCATCAAATTTGATTGATTTTGAATTTATAAAACAGCGTTTATAAATTCACCTTTATATTTTCTAACAACTTCGATTTATAAAATTCTCCTTTTATTAACTTCTAAAATTACTTATCAAAATAAGTGATTTCGGATTTATAAACAACGTTTATAAATCACATTTATACTTCATAACAATTTCAACTTATAAAATCATTTTATTAGCAAATTCTGTTCAAATCTCATCTAAGTGCAAAAATCTAATTTATAAGCAAATTACTTATAAATCTTCTATTCTACAACTTCTATACAATTTATACTTCACAATTTATAAATCTATAAATCTCGTTCACATATGATTTTTATTATCACTTCATTTTTAACACTTATAAAAACTCGTTTTATAATTCCAATATCTTAATTTATAAAAAATGTCAACTTTATAAACCTTTTAAGTAAACCGTTTATAATACTTTAAAAATCTCAATTTAAACCATTTTATAAATCAATCAACTATTTATTCCAAAAATCACTTTTCGGTTATATTTCACAAAGATTTTAACTTTTATAACTTTAAAATTTGAACGTTTATTTATTTAAAATAAGTCACTTCAAAAATTTAATAAAATGTATAATTTCAAAGATCACTTTAAAAATCCTTTTAAATTAAAAGTCGTTATTTTTAAAACTTGAATCCGATGATGCAACAGCACCAATTAGTCAATCACAACATCAAACATCATATATCAACATATGATAACAGAATATACATCAATATCTGTAAATAAATAAATACTGGTGAGGAATCCAGTTGGATCCCTCCAACCTGTTTCCCTGCATCCACAGACGTTAGCACAATACCAATTCCACTTCGAGGTGGAATATCGCGGTATATGGGTTTTATAAAAATCATCCACTTACTAACGGCGCAATAGGGTCTCATCCGCTATACGAGGCGGGAAATCAATCAATCCAATATATACATATGCCAATATGTATATATTGCTATATATATAGATATATCCTACTATATCTAATATCACATCCAAATAGCAATCATATCAGTCAATAAATAACTGCAATACAAAATTTATTTGAGTGAGAAAGATCTCACCTTAGCTTTTAATTTTGCCATCCATTTCCATTTTGACCATTTCTTCATTTTAGACCTTACTGCATTCACTGTCTCGAACTCGAATGTGCACGCAGCCACGCCAGTCACGCATCGCCGACCTTCCACGCATTCGCGAGCTCGAGTTTCTCCATCACCTGTCGATCGCGACCCTCTACTTCGCTCAAACGAAATCCTATCCCCAGGTCGCCTGCCGCCTTGACATCGACAAACCTCAGTCACGCTCACAACTGCGACCATGAACTCGCGACATCGCCGTTTGCCACTGCCTCCACCCAGTCGAACATCGCCCCAATCTCGTTCCAGTCGCGAGCCTCGACGTCGAACTCCATGCTGCCAAAATCGATCGCAACTTCGCCTCTCCCCCTCACGAACGTGGCCGCCCCATCGACTTGCTCGACTGACCCCGAGGTCACGTCGCCTCTACGCGGTTTCGAGTTTTGAAATCGAACGAGGATTGTGAAGGAGGATCGGGGAGGATTGTGAACGAGGTCTAGATTTGATTTCGTTTGAAAGGGAAGTTGCGATTTTCTTTCAAAGGCTACGGCCATTTTTTTTTATCTCGTTTGATTTGTAATTGAACTGAGTAAAAAGAGAAAGGTGCGTGGTAGAAGAAACAGAAGGGGAGACAAGAGTACGCATGTTTCAGGGAATAGGTCGACGCAATCAGATACTAGGGTGTCTGTTGATTTGTGTATAAATTTTATATTTAAATTAAATCGATTAATTATTGTCCAGGCGTTTTAATCTCGTACGATCACACAATGAATCCGAATGCTACGAAATTTGAAATCCGACAATAATTCAATATTACGGACCCAATGGAACTGGTTTTGTCAAATTCCGAGACTGCGCCTCGGACGGCTATTTTCCAATATCAATTCGAACGATTAAATTTCAAAATTGAACAAATCATTTTCAAACTCAATTCTGAAGCTTCTATTATCTTTAATAATATCAATATAGATTTTAAAAGCTTTTGAAATATTTTTCTTCAACTTTAAATTGAAGATTTAAATTTTTATTCAACATTCAATAGATTAAATTTTATAATTTAATCGTCAAATTCAAAGTTATATCGGGAATTCAAATTAAATCATCGTTCAAATATTTAAAATTAATTAAATATTATCAATTTAATTTGTTCAAAATTCTGGGTCGTTACATTTAATTTGATTTGAATTTCTGTGGTATGGCTTGATTTATTATATATATAAAGATAAAATTTTGATCTGATATATACTATATATATTTATCTCAAAATTGTTGAAGTAAATCGGAGATTTAAATTCTTAAGTTTATGATTTAAAGATGATTTCAATTATAAACTGAAGTCAAAATTTTGGATAAATATTTAAACTTGAGATAATTGAATTTGAAAATTTTATTTGTATAGTACTAAATTGCATTTCAATATAACTTACCTAAATTATTCAGAAGTTAAAATGTAATTGGATAATATACAATATAAAATGATTTTATAAATAAAATTTGAGTGGTTATAATAAATGTTATACACTTAAATTTTAATTATAAAATGTTAATAGAGATAAATAGAATAATAAGATAATTGAAAAATAAATTTTGTTTTGAAGGAATTAATAAATTGAAATTAGATCAACTTATGGAAATACCTTGAATTTAAAATCAATCAATGAATATAAATTAATTTAAATTGAAATTTATATGGTTTAAATTAATTTATATGATTTAAATATATGTGATAAAATATATTACGTGGAACAAATTTAATAATAATTTGGAATAAAAGAATTAAATTTGTTGAATAAAATATGAATATAATAAATGATTATACAAATTGATGAGTTAGAAATTGTTAATTGAGGATGACTAGATAATAAGATAATGAAATTAGAAATAATAGATTGATTTAACTTAAGAAAACTCAAAGGGATTTAAACCAAACTGTTAAATATCAATTAATTTAAATTTGAATTTATATGGTTTAAATTAATTGTTATTTTGTATTTCAAATCTGTTTTTCTTTTCTGGTTGTTTCTATTCTCCTATCTCGTTCCTTTTCGGGGATGAAAAGTTTTGAGTGGGGGAGAGTGTAACGACCCGTAAATTTCAACTGTTTTAATAACGTAATTAGTTGAAATTTTGTAAAATTTTAAACAATAAAATTTTGAAATATAAATTTGATATTTGGAATGCGTCTAGTTAAACATAGCAACTGGAAAATTTTCGTCCGAAAATATGAAAGTTTATTTCGCGCGTAAATTTACTTTAATAAGTTAAAAAGCGATGAAAATAAAATGTTTCCGAAACCTAAATATTTTTACATAGAAAAATTCCAAACCATCTTATAAGCAAGATGTCAGTTTGTCATTTTTCCAAATTCGGACATCTTTGGCTCCGTCGATCTTATTTTTCAGCGTTTTTCTTGCATTTCCGCCAGTAGAAAATTCGAATTTTATAAATTAAATCATACCACTGATATTTTTATACTGTTTTGATCGTCTCGTCATGCTGATCTCCTTAATATATTCATATGTGTGTAACGGTGTCCGGTATACAGGGAAACTGACGATCGGTAGCCGTACGGATAATCGTTTCAGCCTTTTGTTTCCCAGTGCCTTTCCATTTTCCAACGTAAACCTGAATAGCTGTTGCCTTTAATAATTTCAATCTTGACTTTCAACTTTACAATCCTTTTCAAATCTTTACCGTAACAAGCAATAATTAATTGCTTTAATATTTTACAAACTTCAAATGGACTGCTGTTATCAATGCATCATCTCAATTTATTATACAGCTTTCCGTTTCTCTACACCTTTTGTATTCTATTCATTCGAAATTTAGATAACAGATCATATTTTGCTTTACATTCATTCTTCAAGCCTCTGAAGCCTCCAACCACTCACCCCTCTCTTTCTCTCACCCTTCCACCTCTCTGCTTTTGTTCTCGCCATTACTTGTGAAAATAAAATAATTTATATATATAAGTTTAATCGCTGAAACTGCTGTTGGTTCCTTGGTAGACCTCGCCAGCTCATTTATTATTTCAACCGAGCAAGCTTCTCCCCTCGCCCTCACTTCGGCCAAGGCTTCCCCTGACCTTTCCAGGCTGCAACCATCAACAACCATCATCTCGGCCTGACAATGACCACCCGCCTTTCCTTTTAACTCGACCTCCGCCTATTCCAACACCTCGAGCACGACATCCACCTTCCGTCTCGACCACTACCTCCGCGTCACACCTTCATTTCCTTTGTCTACCGTGCCTGCACAGCCCGCCACCGCTACCTCCGCAACCCTCTTCTCGTCCTCGCCGTCCAGATTCTTCCGCTCCGCCTTCCCACTCCTCCAACCCGACACCGCATCTCCGACCCTTTCCCATGCCTTCCAGCCTCGCTTTTCCACCCATACACGTGCAGCAAAACGGCCTCTCGCTCTTTCTCTTCTCATATAGTGTTATACTATATCGAGATTGTATATATAAGCACGTAAGTGTTATATTGTTTTTTTATATATATTATTGTGATAGTTTTATATATATATGTGCAATAAAAGTTGAAGTTTCATCTATATGTTATATATGTATAAAGATTTATATAATCTATTTTCATTACCTGAATACTTGATGTTGGATGTTTAATAATATACATGTCTGCGTATCAATATAGTCTTCAATATATGATTTCAAATTAAAACCCTATATTATTTTGAAATGATAAGTATACATGGTGTTAGTATTACAAATTATAGAAAGTATTTTACATGTTCTTGAAGTATATTGATCTATATAATTAGTATATATTCGACCCTTTATATGTTCATATAAGAAAACTTTGTCAGTTATAACATTTTGTTTGCATAAGTATTTGTCACTTGTCATTTATAAAGTATAGTCTAAACTTGCGGTTGTGATATTTCAAAAATATAGCATGTTAGTACATTTAAGTAGATATGTTTCAAATTATTATATGTGGATATGTTTGTTGTATTATATGGGGTTTAGTTAAAACAATGTTTTTCATTATAAATATATATATATATGGCGTGTGTCTTCTTTTAGTTGAAAGCATACATATATCCCATTATATATATTATGTTACCTTCAATGCATTAGTTATATTGGTGGTCTGTTAGGTGTATAAGTTATATAGGGGTATGTAATCTGTGGATATAGAAACATATATATGTTAGTTGTACAAAGCTAGTCTATATCTGTAGCCTATTTTAGTTCTCAAGTGATCTGTTCATCATCTCTACTTTCCCAGAACCTATTCATATCTTACAGTTTTAATGTATGTAATTTATATATGAGTCTGGTATTCAAAATATGGATATATGGAGAATTTATTTTATATGTTGTGTTCCGATTTAAATATAGCATGTTTACTTTTTCTGAACAGCAGTTAGACTACATGTTCATGATATCATATCTCACTCATGTTTTATCGGAATGGGTTGATTTTATTTTTAAAAAAGAGTCGAAGTTACCTAGTTTATTCCTGTCAAATTTCAGCAAAATCCGACATCGTTTGATTAGTGGTCGAGGATCTAGAAGTTAGACCCAGGCAGCTGTTCTTTTATACTTGAAATTATTTTACACTGCTGTAAACACGACCTGAGTTCATGTTTGACGCATCGTATCTCTTCCGTCTTACATCGGAATATAGTGATTCTTTTTTTGTTGGAAAGATTGAGTTTTCTATTTTATGTTTATGAATTTTCAGCTTCATGCGAGATCATTTGATCCTCTGTTTCTCATTTGGAAGTTAGACCCAGGCAGCTGTTCTTTTGTACTTAGAAATTAATTTACGCTGCTGCAAACATGGTCTGAGTCTATGTTCGTGACATCGTAACTTTTCTCGTCTCTTGTCCAAAACAAGTGAATCTTTTGCAGTTTAAAATACAAGTTTTGATCTTTATTCATACCAAATTTCAGACCATTTCGATCTCGGTAGCACATAGAACTATATTGTTAAACTTTGACGCAGGACATGTTTTATTTATTGCTATGTTGAATGTTTTGATTTGATTTCATCGATTTCTGTTATCAGCTTTGATCGTTGAATTCGTACCGATTTGTTTTGCTTGGATTCGTAACTCAATCTCTATGCCCGTATCAGTGTGCGTATCCGTGTCATCTTCTCGTGCATCTCTAGCTTCGAAAGGTGAGCAATCACTCACGATTAACGTTCTTTTATTTATTAAATTTGATTTCAATTGAAACGACAATTGAAATATGTTGTTGTTAGTTATTTATATTGCTATATCTATGCCATCATCTGTATCTGTTCACCTGTGACACCTGACATCATTATATGTTATTTATATTGATATATATATGCCATCATCTGTATCTGCTCACCTGTGACATCTGACACCCTTATCTGTTATTTATACTGATGATATATGCCTGTTACCGTTGTTATATTATTATCATATCTGTTATCACTCTGCAAGTTCCCTGTTAGTATAGAATCACTATGGGTTGAAATGATACATACCCGAATGGACTTTAGAATAGGAGAAAATCGTTATGGGTTGAAATGATAAACCCAAGCGATTTTCAAATTAAATTGAATTTGGGATTTCGGGTTAAAAGATATATACCCGAATATATTTTAAATTGCGGATTGAAATGATAAATATCTGTATCACTTGACCATAAGATAGAAAATTATATACAGACACCGTTGGTCTATATATAAATGTTTTTTTTGAAAAACATTTCTACGGTTTTGAAAGAAATATATGGTTTTAAATAAATAATGATTTTAAAGATTTATTAAAGTTGATTTAATAAAGTTGATTTGAATTAATATGAAATATGTTCAAGTATTTATGTAAAATTTATATTTTTAAATATAGAATTTATAATGTTTCAGGTTGAAAGATAAATTTGAATTGATTTGGAATTCTTAATTATTTAAGAATTATACTTAAATAAGTTGATTTGAAATCTATTAAATTTGAAATTTTAAGATATGTTTTATAACTTGAATTAATTAAGAAGTGACTTAAATGAATATTTCAAACTTATATAAATTTAAATGGGATATTTTGTCTATATAAATTTGTAAATTGAAGTTGTATTTTGATGTATTGAAATGATTAAAGAAATATTTCAGAAACTAAAGGTAATGAAACTAAAGGTAAAGAAATATTTTGATGTATTGAATTATCGAATTTAGTTTTGAAATGTCGAATATTTAAACTTTGAAATATATTGAAATTGAAATGGTTTATTTATGGTTCAAATAGGCATTTGAAATCGATAATTTGAAAGGGTTTATTGAGAAACTAAATTGAATTGAAATTGATGATTTGAGATTTAATTAAATTTTAATTTTGGAAATCGAGTTTATGTGATTTGATTTGTGAAATCTAAAGAAGCTAATTTTATATAAAGTATTTAAACTATATCTAAAACTATTTATATTTTACTTTATAAATTTTAATATAAATTATTTTAATATAAATCATTTTCAATATAAATTATTTTATTTTAACTTATAACTATTTTATATAAACTAATTTATTTTATAAACTATTTTTCTATATATACAAATTTTAATATCTAAACTGTTTAAGAGGAAAGTGTTAGGATTTCAAAGTGATATGAATTTAATGTTTTGATTTCCAAAGTGTTATGATTTTAAAAGACTTATGATTTCGAAAGCGATATAACTTTGGAAAGTGATATTATTTTGGAAATGGATTTATTTGAAGTGAAAGTGATATCGTATTGATATGGTTTTGAAATGGCAATGATATGTC
Organism: Allium fistulosum; assembly: GCA_030737815.1. NCBI lineage: Eukaryota > Viridiplantae > Streptophyta > Magnoliopsida > Asparagales > Amaryllidaceae > Allium > Allium fistulosum. The sequence goes on along the minus strand of CM060907.1, from coordinate 409,760,055 downwards.
GGTTTTGAAATATCACTATTTTGAAATTTTATTAAATGACCATCGGTGTAATGATACGTAGTTATTTAAGAGACCGGGATCGGATATGGACATACTCTCTGTCGATACCGAAACCACTTTAATAACTAATATACGCGGAGTGTTGATCCAGAATGAAGTGGATGGTTTGGTGAACGCGTTGACTGAAGATAGAGAACGATTTTGGATGACCCCTGACATGACTAAAACAGGAGCCGCGCCGGGCCATTGAGGATCGCCATCTCTAGCGGACACACTTCTTCGATACCTTATCTATTACTTATGTAATTCGATTTGGGTGCACCCCTTGATTTGGGAGTGTTGTTTCGCGGTGTTGGGGTAGTAGCTGCTATGCCCAACATCAGTCCGGATCACGCAACTACTAGTATCCTAGTTGGTATTGCCTCATGTACCTTGTCATACTGATTATCCTATTCGCGACCACTACGATTTTGGTTTGTACCTTTAGTATATGGATTGCCCTCTGGTGACTTCCGGTTTTGGGGAAACTACGGTCTTGTATATGCTCTTGGGAATAAAAATGTGTTAAGGGGGATTATGGTAACGCCTTAACACTATTTTGATATCGTACTTTACTGATTAGACATTATCTACTTAGCGTACACTATTACATAGTAGATAGTTTAACGGATCCTTAGAGGATGGTTATCCCAAACATCCTTTGAGTTACTTGTATTTCAGTTGATATTTCACTTGAGTTGGATTTATTGATATAAGAATGTTAATCCTGAATCGAGTGTTTTGTGTTTTCTTTACGCTCGGGTCAGACTGAGTGATACAGTATTCGAGACTCACCTTTGGAGTTGGAGCTTCGCTTAGAGATCCAGCTATCTATCCAGCTTTCAGTTATTCAGTTGATTCAAGTGATGTATTCAGATCTTGTATTTGACTATTGTATTGAGATCTCTATGTATTCGAGACCTCTGTTGTATCTTGTTTAATTCTGTTATATATATATAGTAGCTTCATGAACTACTATTCTTTTATTTCCGCTGCATTATTGTTATATTACTCTGTGTCTGTGATCTGTGATTATTTATTTATTGTATATGCTAAGTTTTGCCAAATTTAAATTAACAATCTATTATTTTTAATTATTCAAGTCTGACATGTGTGGATTTGTCGATTTGAATGGTCCAAAAGAGTGGGTCGTTATAACCTACATCATAAGTCTTTTTAAATATAAGCTCAAAGACTTTTCTCAAACTTAAATAAAAAGGATTTCCAAAAATAAGACTATAACTAACTTGCTATCAACCTAATAACTCATATCTATCGTCCATAATGTCCTATCAATATAAGAGATAGTACTAAAGTTACTTAATACCCTTTAATGGTAATTAGGCAGACTCCGACCATTTAATACCTTATTGAAGGTAGGTCCACGTCATTTACTACCTATAATCCTAAGGCAGACTCCTCACTAGTAACCATAAACTTGACATTGCACAGAATCTCTTCAGCCACTTAATACTTCCTATCGAAGCGGGTCCTTTCCTAAGATATCCTCTACCGCGCCTAACCCACAACCCCGACCATTTACACCTTCCAACATAGAGAAGGGATGGGCCTTCACACAACCACTTTATACCTTCAATCTCTAAAGCAGGTCCTTTATATTATAACCCATACCCCACAGTCACGTCTCACATTAGTCCGACTATTCGCATGTATTGGTAGCTAGATTAGCTAGGCAGATTTAGCCTGCAAAATTTGGGACTAACCTCGCGTCATCTTAGTTACTTATTATAAGCGATGACTCACATCAACCGTAAAGTCACACTGCTGGTAGCTAAATTAGCTAGGCAAACTTCCATATGATTTTGACTTACCTCACATCCCTATAACTTAGTCATAATATATATCACACTCTACATATATTATCACACATCTCACCATTTCAATAATCAAGGCCTTATAAGAAATCTTCTTATTTCAACTTTAACAGCAATTACCTTCCTGGGGGGATTTAATACAATTAATAACCTATTTAACTATTAAATTATACGTTATAATTATACATTAATTACGTTGATATATATATGCACCTAGTAATTTCTAAGTGTGCGGAATATACGCCTTAAACTAGCGTTTAACTATCAACTCTTTCAATACAAGTCTTATCTCATTTTATCAATAATAACAAAATTCCAATACTCTTATCAAAAATTTCCAATCAATAGACTTATATACAATTAAAATTTAAACTTAACTTATTACATCGAAATAATGGAAAATTGATAAGTCTCATCTAACCCTTTTTTCACATAAAAATAAACAAAAGAATTTCTATTTAATTCATGGAAATAAATTCGTACCTTACACACTATTCCTTAATCAAAACTCTTTAATCAAATTCAAAGAAGAAGAAAAACAAGTGGAATAGAAGGTAAAATTATCAAAACTACAAATCTACACAATTTCCATTATTTTGTCATAAACAATTAAGATTCCAACCTAGAATTGACATTTCGCATTGAAGGAGTTTTGAGGGTTTATAATATGATGTTTTCACAAACCAAAACTCCTTAAGGCATATTCAAACCCAAACTATACTAATCAACTACTAAAATAGAAAAGCTAAGATTTCCACTTATAGTAAATCCTTAGCTTTACCTTCTTTGGATTTGGCACGCCTTTAACAATCTCTAATATATACAGCAGGGGATTTATATATACCTTAGATTCATAGAATTAGAGGTTTGGAGGAGAATATGTTGAGAAATAAATAGAAACCAAAATAGATATATTGGATTTCTTACCTGAAATCCTAATAGAGTTTTTCTGAATCTTAGAAGAGATGAACTACAAGAGCCTTGCTAGGTTTCCAAAATAATTTATAAATAAAAGTGAGCGGGCTAGGCTAATATTTATAGTGGTTGAAATGCTTCAGAACCGTCGGATCTAAGTCAATTTAAAATAAATAAATTTGCACCATTTACGTACACAAAACCCTAGCCACCGTCCTTGTGAACCGGCCGACCGCTAGCGGTCTACCGGTCTATTTATATTGGGACCGTTTATTTTCTACCGTTTTCTAATTTATTTCATTCCTTGATTACTTTTTCATGTTAACATTATTTTTAACGATTACTTTAATCCCCAAGTCTAATTACTGTTAACTTTCAAATTTCAAAATTTAAGAATTATTTATTTATTTGAATTCGAATTCTATTTAAATTATTTTAAATCTGAAAACTTAAAATGCTTATATTCTTCGTTTGAGCTCCATTTTCAGCATATTGTACATTGAAACTGATCGGAATTTCGCCATGAACGCAATGACATAATTTTCATGGTCAAATTATGACTTTTACAAAATTCCTACTTTTATCCCTTATCTTATTTAATTCATTATTTTATTTTATTTTATTTTATTTACTTCTTATCAATTTTTATGGGGTATTACACTCTCCTCACATTAAAAAGGATTTCGTCCTTGAAATCTTTCCAAGGAGCGAACAGCGTAACACACAATATACAACCAAGTTATCTACACAACTATCTACTCAACCAAAGTGCAATGTGATTATGTGTGAAAACATAATATAAGTGAGCTCAAACCTAGTGTGAGTATATGATCGTGACATATAAGTATATGTGCAAACATCCTAAACATGCATAAAATCTCTATATGAGTGCAAAGTGATGGTGAAAAGTGTAAAAACCGTCTTCTACCATCCAATATAGCAACCATAATGCAACCAAAACCTAATTTTTGAGAGAAAAGCTTACTAGTGAAAAGCTTATGACAGGAAGTCCTCATGCTTTCCGCCGAATTTTCCCTTATTGTACTCAAACCAGTCTAATTTCTTTGTTGTAGAGCTTCCTAGTTCAATGCTCTATAATGCTTATGGTGGCACGGTTTCTTAATGGCTCCGTCTCAATATCTCCCAATATATCTGGTCCTACAATAGTAGCTGTGCTGTGAAGGTATTTCCTCAAATGTGAAACGTGAAAAATATTATAGACTCTTGCCAACTTATCCGGTAACTCCGCAAGTTTTCCAATTTTTCCCAAAATTGGGAAAGGCCCAACAAACCTTGGTGCCAACTTTCCCGACTTTCCAAATCTTACGACCTATCTAAGAGAGAAAACTTTGGTAAACACCATATCCCCTACTTCTAATTCTATCTCTTTTCTACGCTTGTCCTCATAGGCTTTCTTGCGATCTTGGGCAGCCGTTATTCGTTGCCTTATAAATTCTACCTTTTTTGTTTTGGCATGTCAACTGCCTAGTGGAAAATTCTGCCACTTTCTTCTTCATCCCTGTCCAATAGAAAATTCTCTTCATACCCATATCTTATCTCCTCCAGGTGAATGGTCATCCTCGAATGGTGTCTCTTAGTAAGCTAAAAAAATTCCAAAATCCTAAATTTTTTGGGATTAAGCATTCTTTTATTTCTGGTTGCTAACCTAATTTCCTTATTTACTTCCGGTCCTACCTTTAGTTTATCACTAGTCAAGTGCCCTTCTGAAATTTCTTACTTACGATGTTTCTCCATATATGTAGATATTTATCTGGCGGTCTAATCCCATCCATAAAATCAACTCAATAATAAAGTAGGAACATATCATACACCATATCCTACGCTTTCCAATAATCTAAGGGAGACAACTAGCAATAACAATCGAAAACTCTGAAAGAAAATTTGCTGGAAGTTGCAATTTATCATTAACTATTGTTAATGATGTTAGGGCCCCAATATTCCTTACCAAATTAAGATGAACATCCTTAATATGTTATTCCACTTAATTCTCCATCTTCCTTAATTCTTCTTCTTGGTTTCTAATAAATGTGGTACATCCATTGCTTCGGTTAATATATCCATAATAATTGATCATTACAGTTAAAGTTGGACCATCTCTAATCAATCTTCATTTAAATCCCTTTAATTTCTTTGCCAGTTTCAAAATCTATTTATTATACCAATTCAATTCCTCCATCAATTATATATTAAATCTCTTAATCAGTCCCTATTTAATTCCTTTTAATTTTCTATTAATTATAAATTTATTACCCATTAAATCTGTAATTAATGTGCATAAATCCTAGTCCTATAATAACTAACACAAATATTGTTGTAAATTACACTATTTATATATTTCAATTTTTATACGTTATGCGTGGTTATACGTGTGTCTATATATTAATTTCCAAACTAGAACAGTTCTTTCCATATTTTAATTTATCTAAGCTATCCTTCTACGAAGAATCACTGTTATAATTTTCCATAAATTAACCAAAGTGAGATTTTTGCTTCATTTGAAATTACAATAAATTATTTCATTTTATTTTATTGAAAGAGACGGTATAAACTATGGAAAAGAATATTCATATCTTACACATCCTTTCCCTTTTTGGTATATTCCTTATTAATTCTAATGCCACTCTTTTATTCACATTTTGGAACTGGAAATTTTATGGAATTTAGACGGAGACCGCTCCAAATAAATCAAAACATATAAATTTACATCTCAAGTCAACTAGGGCAACCTAACTTACAACCAAATTATAAATCTGGAATATCTTCACAACTTTACCAACATTCTACAATTAAATATTTGGGACCGATTTCAAATTTCTAGATCAGGTTGTACATACTATTGATATTTTATTCATATCTTAAAACCTTTACACTACCTTACCTTGGTAGTGATCCCTATCTACTTCATGTAAAAATTTGATTTACTTCTCATCATTCTTTAAAACTAAAATTTCATAATTATGAAGCACCTCATCTGAAACCTTTATCTTTCAAAACTGTTAAATTGGAAACCCTTTTTTGTCAAAAGGAGTCATGAAAATTTTTCCTTTTTCTAACCAACTCTTCATTTTTAAGGTCTTTCAACAATAGAAATTTATTTCTTTAAACCTTGAAAGTTGGATAAAACATTTAAAACTCAATTAGTAAACCAAAAAATTATTAAATCAAAACTTCAAATTTTGCTTATTTCCATAAAGGAGCAAAATAATTTTCCCTTCTAAAAAACCTTCTACAACATACAAAATAAGTTTTAATAAATTGTTGTCAAACAAATAATCTTATTACATGAATTAGAAATCAGCATTTATTACTCCATGAAATTATGGCCTATGTTTATAAAAAGTTCATTGCCTACCGTTTTAAGGATATATTATTATTATTATTATTATTCCAATTTTAACTCCTTTCAATTCTATTACAAAGATTATAACTTCAATGGAATTTCAAAATAAAATGTTTTCTTTATTAGAAATTCATTATTTCAAAGGTATTTCTAATTCCAAGACAATAATTCTATATGCATGCCAAATTCCTAATTTCAAGTTGTTAAATTATCTCAAAGATATACATTAACATTTATTGCTTTATTACTCAAAATATATTGTCACTTAACTAAATACTTTTTATACCTTTGTTGATGTCTTAATTAAACTTCTATAATCTTTTGCAATCCTTTTCTTATTAATCTCAATTTATTTCTCTTTCATTACCATTTTAGAAATAGATTCTAAATAGAAAATTGAATATATAAAATTCTCGTCCTCACATAAACGCTTTACTTATAACATTCACAAAATTATCCCAACTCATTTATTAAATACCATCATTTGATTCCATCCAATTATAATTTTTTCTTTTCAAAAATATCTTCTATAACCTTAAACAATCAATAGTGGAGTAGACAAGGATAACTTCTATCCTATTAATTTCAAACAGATTATTGATCCTATTTTATATAAATTCCTAATGCTATTTCTATCCAATCTCCCAATATTGCCTCTATTTATATTTTTTATAACTAATTGGCTTCTATTTCAACTGTTATTCTCCATATTTTTCTTATACGGAAATGTTCCACCAATCCTAGTTATTCTTATCCTTCTATTCTCCATTCCTTAATTAATTAAATTCCATTTCCATGTATTCCTCTTTTTAGAAAGAATTTAAAAAAAACTTCACTTCCAAATTTATAAAATAGAAGAAAAATCATCAAGTCCAACCTACGCTCTATTTCACATTTATTTTAAAAAAGAAGATTCCCTTTCTCCAAAAATCAAAAAAAATTTAACTCAACCAATTTTAAACTAGAATTTCGAAAATAAAAATCCTTTTTAACTAAAACCTTTTAATGAGAAAATTTTTACTCAACGATTTTATTTTTAATTATGAGTTTCTAAATTTCCTTTCTTTTTCAAAACAATTTCTCAGTAAATCCTTTGAAAACTTATTCAAAATATTTCAAAGAATTTTCCAAAAATCTTTTGTCAAATTCTTTCCCATGGGGTTGGATTTGAAATTGACTTTCCTTCTTCCCTACTCAATCTTCATGAAAATCTGATTTTTGTAGTGATTAATGGACACCTTTTTGTGGGAACTTGCTCCACTCCATCGCATCTTGCTTCATTTCTTACTTTCGGTTGTTTACAAAACGTAGATTCTTATCTCTGATCTATTTTTATACATTGGGCTAGGCCCACTAATCTTTTTCCATATAATTAAGGATATATAATTTACTAAAATGTCGATTATACTACCTTATAATATTTAATTGCTACCTAAAAGGTTTATTTGATATTTTTATAAATGTCAATTGTCATAATAAATGATTTTTAATATAATGGACAATCTTTAAAGATAATTATTTATTCATTCAAATTTTATCTATTATGCCTTCCTTATCTCTCAATAATTACCCTAATAATCTCTTTAATCGGTCCATTTATATCCTTATTAAATTCTTGTAACTCCCTATTTATTGCCTTATTAACCTTAGAGTTACAATCTTTTCCATCTACATCTCTTTGGATAGTATTATATGTTGAAGTAATGATTGCTTAGTGTTTTGTGTATATTTACAACAAGTGTGTATATACATATATAATAGGATTTTGAAAAACATTTTCAAAAATAACAGGTATCGTCTCATAAGTATACATCCCCGTTCATCGGGTAACCTAGGCTCTAATACCAAATGTAAAAACCCGCCCTAAAATGGACCTAAATTCCGACCTAGAAAAGGCCCATTGAAACTTAGACTCGTCTCAAAGCTGGCTGTTGGTTGGTAAAAAGAACAATACGGAGCTATTTATGTACACATTCAGATCTCACAATGGAATGATAAAATATAATAACAACAGTACCCATTTTATTCAACTTCAAAATGCCATTTAAAACCATAACAAAATACATATCCATAGTACAACCTTTTCAACATACATTACTATACTTTAATGGGTACATCAAAAAATAACGTAAGCAGATAAATAGGTAAACAGCCATAAGTTTTCTCCATGCCTTCATCTTCAACATCATCGTCTTTCTTGTGTTATAATGAGAAAGGAGTCAGAACAACATATGTCTGGTGATTAAAAAACTTGAGCCTTACTATGTTATGTGGGTAGTATAATTTAAATAGGAATATGTCTTACGTGTTCTACCTACATCGTAAGTCTTTTTAAATATAAGCCCCAAGGTTTTTCTCAAACTTAAACAAAAAGGTTTTCCAAATATAAACCTATAGCCAACTTGCTATCAACCCAATAATCCATATCTATCGTCCATAATGTCCTATCATTGTAAGAGATAGTACTCAAGTCACTTAATAACCTTTAATGGAAATTAGACAGACTCCGACCATTTAATACTTTATTTAAGGAAGGTCTATGTCATTTACTACCTATAATCCCAAGGCGAACTCCTCACTAGCAACTGTCTAGCTGACATTGCATGGAATCTCTTCAGCCACTTAATACTTCATATTGAAGCGTGCCTTTTCTCGAGATATCCTTTACCATGTCTAACCCATAACTCGGACCATTTACTACTTCTTACATAGAGAAGAGGCGGGCCCTCACATAACCATTTAATACCTTCAATCTCTGAAGCAGGTCCTTCGCATTATGACCCGTACCGCACAATGACGTCCTACATTAGTCTGACTATTCGTAGGTACTGGTAGCCAGATTAGCTGGGCGAATTTAGCCTACAGAATTTGGGACTAACCTTGCATCATCGTGGTTACTTATTATTGGTTGTTAACCCTCAATTTTCTACGACTTAAGAACTGCACGACTCAAGAAAGGTATGCTACTCAAGAAAGGTATGTGACTCAAGAAGGGTATGCGACTTAACGAGTTAAGGATTATGCGACTTAAAGGAGTGAACGACTTAAGGAAGTGGACGACCTACGACTTAAGAAAGCTGCCAGCTAACGACTTAAGGAAGTGGACGACCTACGACTTAAGAAAGCTGCCAACTAACGACTTAAGGATGGTACGATCTAAAGGATGAAGCAATCTAAGAGAAATTGACGACTTAATGACTTAAGGTCTGGACGACTTAAGAAAGTCTACGACTTAACGGTTTAAGGAGTCAACGGCTTAATGGCCTTGGCGACTTAAAGGTGTTGGCTGACTCAACCAGTTGACGACTTAAGGAAGTGGATGGTCTACGACTTAAGGCTATCTACGACTTACAACCGAGCATGTGTCGTGAACGACTTAAGGCTATCTACGACTTACAACCTAGCATGTGTCGTGAACGACTTAAGGCTATCTACGACTTACCTCCTAGCTCGTCAGCGACTTAGGACTTGTGTTATTATCTGAAATAAACGAGCTTACCAGTTAAGCCGCGACTCAAGACTTAATTTAAGTCATCCACGACCTAAAGCCACTGAGTTATAATCCGCTGCCGCAATACTTATGCCGGAAGAAGTTAACTCGTATACGACTTAGGACTTGTAACATGAATCCAAATGGGTGAGTAAACTTCTACCAAGCCACGAGCTGGACTCAATAGGTCGGCCACGACCTACCTTAAGTCGACCACGACTTACGACCTAAGGGGTTAGATTCTCTATAAATACCAACCTACCCCGAACGTGAAGGGGACTTTTGGCCAATCATTTTCTGAAGTGCCATTACTCTGCCGAATTCTCAACTCATCCAACACTTGAAGAACTCCAAACATTGAAGATACTACAACAAGCTTTGAACGAGATTCTACAAATCCGACATGGATTCAACAAATCTCATCATCAAAGTTTGAGTTACTAATCTGAAGTGTTTGTGTGATCGAAGTGAATTGTATTCGAAATGCATTGTATCAAATTGTAACCAAATCAGCAATAAAAGACTATAAAGTGGACGTAGGCTCAATTACGGGCCGAACCACTATAAATCTATTGTCCCTTTTCCATTTTCTGCTATTTTCAGCTTATATTCTGTTCCCGTACCAACGGGTGGTGCTTTCACATTATTACTACACACACCGGGTGTTAGCGTTCAATTTTCAGCGTTAACATTTTGGTGCTTTCACTGAGAACCCAACTCAGGAATATTGTCATCATTGCTTCACGAAAGTTTGTGGAAAAAGTTTCATTCAAGACCAGAAGTTTGTTGGATATAATGGCTCCTGGAAGAAAACGCAAGTCTATCAGATCTGAAGATGCTCAAGATAATACTGCCACTTCTCCTTCTCCAAGTCAGGCAGCTCCAAGCGTTGGAGTTACGTGAGAAGAGTTAGATGCTGCTGTTTTTGGGTTGTATCAGCAAATTGAGACTCAGAATACTCTAATGATGGAGAAGTTAAATGCTTTGCTCGGGACTAGTCAAAGGCCAGTAAATAATGAAGAAAACATCGCTGATGCTCTTCACAACTCTGAAGGAAGAAATGTTCCTCAAGGGGGATCAAGTGCTGCCGAAGGGGCACCTCTCCAAGCTGAAGGATCCAGGCCATCGCCAGTTTTCCGTGAACATTTGCCCGGACAAACTTCCGAGAAAATGGCCGAAGTCTACTCCGCAAAGTCATGAAACAATGAGAAATATCTCTCCGGCATGATTCGGCAAATAATGAAAGAAAGCATGCAGAGAAGTGAAGATGAGAGCGAATGGGGATTTGCTCCGAGTAAAACTCCGTTTACTGAGAAGATTCTAAAAGCTGAATTTCCCAGAAAATTTTTTCCCCCCACCATTCCTGCTTATCGGGGGACAAGTGACCCAAATCAATTCTTTTATATATATGACTGGCACATGACCGGCGCAAGGGCAAGTGATGAGATTAAGTGCCGGTATTTCCCGGTATACTTGGAAGGAGTGGAACTTCTTTGGTTTACCAAGCTTCCTGTTCGATCTGTAGACCAGTTTTCCGATCTAACCCGAAAGTTTAAAGAGCAATTCAGGTTGTACGCTACAAAGGCGAAAGACATAATGTCATTGTCTAGTCTTGAGCAGAATCCAGGAGAGCCTATTAAGTCATTCCTGAATCGCTTTAATATAGCTCTGGCTGAAGTCGACAACGCGGAACCACGGATGGTTCTGACTTATCTAATGTGGGCAATCGATAAGTCGAGTAAATTTGGGAAATGGCTGAAAATGAAGGAGCCAAATTCACTCGAGAAATTTTATAAGAAAGCTGATGAGTTCATACGCTTGGAAAATCTTCCGGCACCAACGAAAGTGGTGGCGACAAGAGTAGAAAATAACATTGCTGCTTCAGCTAAGAAAGATTCTGGAGGTCAGAAAAGGGAAAATAATGATGGGAAGAAACAGAAGGATATAAAGAAACCTCGCTTCTTCAAACCCTCAGATTTCACTCTATTAACCGACACTCCGGAGAATATCTTCTTTGCCACCAAAGATGTTGTGGAGTATCCTAAACCGGCTGAGATAAAGCCTGGAAAGTGTGCTATGTGAAATGGAAAATTCTACCGATTTCATAAACAACCCGGTGATGATACCAACGAATGTCGTCATTTGAAGAGCTTAATTGAAGAGTTGTTGAGGGAAAACAAGCTGCAAAAGTATGTTAAGAAGAACAGGAATGACCCAACTTCATCTACTCAGGGGCAGCAACCCCCTACTCATCCATCTGGCTCGGGTAAAGGCACTACCGCACATGAATCCGAAAGGCCTGTTATCAATGTGATTACAGGAGGCCCACACCCAACGGGCAGAAGCTGGGGTGAAATGGAACGATATTCTCGTGCTTTGAAATATACCCCAACAGAAGAAGATGTTTTTGTTTTAGAAGACGCTGCACCCCTGAAACAGTAGAAAACTTCTAATGATGATATTATGTTCAAAGCCAGGGATTCTATGGGTATTGAAGCTCCAACCATAGATCCCTTAGTCATTTCTGCAGGAATTGGGCCAGCTATTGTAAGACGGGTTATTGTTGATTGCGGTGCTTCCTGCAATATACTCTTCAAGAAGACATTTGATCAAATGAAGATTCCAATGGCTGACGTTCAGGCTTCATCGTAGAAGATTGTTGGGTTTACTGGGGAACCGCAGCAACCAATCAGAACTGTCGACTTGTTTGTGGAACTTGGAGAGGGGCAGAAAAGGGTAGTTTAGAAATAAACTTTTGTAATTGTCGATGGGTTTTCTACCTACAATGCCTTCCTAGGCCGGCCAACTCTAGCTGCATTCAAAGCCATTCTGGCCCTGTGGTGCCTAACTATGAAATTTCCTACAGATAATGGTGTTGGTGTCATTAAAGGAGATCAAAATGCTGGGCGGGAATGTTATCTTATAGAGCTTCGAGAGGCCAGGAAGAGAGAGATGGGAAAAGATGCGGCAGCCCCCCTCCGCATCAAAAACCCAACCTTGTGGAAAATATAGGGTGGTCCCTGCACTGGCGATCATAGTGGTGTAAGGAGAGAAATGGACCCCAAAAAGGCCAGTGCAGAGGAAAATAGAGTGGTGCCGATGGAGGTAACGGTACCAGTACCTGTTAATCTTAAAGACCCAAACAAAGTGCTAAATGTGGGTTCGCAACTCAGTATGGCAGTCCAAAATATGCTAATATCATTTTTGAAAGCAAATCTTGACGTATTCGCTTGGAGTCACGCCGATATGTGTGGAATATCTCCAGAGATTGCTGTACATACTCTAAATATTGATCCGAAATTCACACCTATGAAACAGAAGAGAAGAACCCAAGGTCCAGAAAGGTCAGCAGCGCTAAAGGAAGAAGTAGACTGACTCATGGAAAATCATTTCATCAGAGAGTCCACATATCCAAATTGGGTTTCAAATCCGGTGCTGGTTAAAAAAGCAAATGGAAAATGGAGAGTGTGCATTGATTTCTCAGATTTAAACAAAGCCTGTCCCAAAGACTGCTTCCCGTTACCAAGGATTGATCAGCTGGTGGATGGAACAGCCGGACATGAATTGTTATCTTTTATGGATGCTTACTCCGGGTATAACCAGATTATGATGCATCAGTCGGACCAGGAGGATACGAGCTTCGTCACAGATGTTGGTCTTTACTGCTACAAAGTCATGCCCTTCGGATTGAAAAATGCAGGGGCAACATACCAAAGGCTTGTTAATGCAATGTTCAAGTCACAGCTTGGGAAAACTATGGAAGTCTATGTCGATGATATGTTAGTGAAATCAAAGAAAGCAGTTGACCATATGGACCACTTAGCAAAAATGTTCGAAATCCTCCGAAAATATGGAATGAAGCTCAACCCTTTGAAATGTTCATTCGGAGTAGAGTCCGGGAAATTCTTGGGATTTATCGTGAGCGCTAGGTGCATTGAAGCCAACCCTGCTCAAATTACTACTCTAAGAGAAGTCAAAGCCCCTAGAACAAAGAAGGAACTGCAGAGCCTAAATGGGAAAGTTGCTGCCTTAAGTCGATTCATTTCCAAAGCTACTGATAAATGCATCCCCTTCTTTGACGCTTTAAAGAAAGGAAAGAAAAACTTCGAATGGACACCTGAATGCCAGAAAGCTTTCGATGAATTAATCCGTCACATGGAAGTGCCTCCAATACTTTCCAAGCCCAACAACGGCGAAGACCTTTTCATATACTTGGCAGTTTCGTCTCATGCCCTGAGTGCAGCACTAGTAAGGGAGGATGCAAAATTTCAGCGCCTAGTCTACTATATCAACAAAAGATTCACTGGGGGCAGAAATGAATAATTCAAAGCTAGATAAGCTCGCCTATTGTTTACTGATTGCTTCCAGAAAATTGAGGCTGTATTTTCAAGCTCACCCTATCAAAGTTCTCACCGACCAGCCCCTAAAGCAAGTCCTATTTCGCCCTGAAACTTCGGGCCATCTTCTGAAGTGGAATATTGAGCTTAGCCAATATGATATTGCTTATCATCCCCAAAGAGCGATCAACGGACAAGCCTTAGCAGATTTCATCGCAGAGTATACAGATAAGGGTGATAAAGAGGAAGAGATTACAGTAGACATCCCGACCAAATGGAAGTTATATGTTGATGGCTCAAGAAATGATTACTGTTCTGGAGCTGGGGTTGTGCTTGAAACCCCCGAAGGGCGATCATTATGTTAAGAATTAAGATTGGAATTCCCTTCTACAAACAATGAAGCAGAATATGAAGCTCTAATTGTTGGATTAAAGATTGCAAAGGAATTGAACATCAAAGCATTGCAAATCTTCACTGATTCTCAGCTTATTGTGTGTCAGGTCAAGAAGGAATTCCAAGCTAAAGGAGGAAATCTGCCCGCTTATTTGTCAAAGGCTTCTGAGCTTCTCGATGATTTCGATCATTATTCAATAAGACACATACCTCGAGAGGAAAATATGAAGGCAGATTCTCTCGCAAAGTATTCAAGTTCCGGAGAGGCTCAGTTATTGGGATTGGTTCCTGTGGAGGTTTTGTCAGCTCCAAGCACTGATGAAATGGATATCGACTAGATCATGGTTGTATCTCAAGAACAAGAGTCATGGATGACCCCAATCAAAGAATATCTGCTCAACGGCTCCCTACCAGATAATTCTAAAGAACGCCAAAAGCTGTTAAGAAAAGCATCAAGATATGTAATTCAAGACAGCCGGTTATACATGTGGGGATTCTCAGTACCATTACTTCGATGTGTAACCAAGGAAGAAGCTAAGACAATCTTAGCAGAGGTACACGGAGGAGAATGTGGGGATCATTCAGGCGGCCAAACACTTGCCAAGAAAGTTCTTCGGTATGGGTATTTCTGGCCCGATATTAATCGAGATGCTGCTATCTACTCCAAAAAATGTGACAAATGCCAGAGATTTGCAAAAATCCCAAGAGCACCTTCAACTGAACTAACACAGATGGTCAGCCCATGGTCGTTCGCCATTTGGGGGATAGATCTAATCGGACCTTTACCAATTGCTAAGTCGGGAATCAAATATGCTATTGTTGCTATTGATTATTTCACTAAATGGGCTGAAGCTGAACCTTTGGCCACTATTACTTCTAAAAAGATGATAAATTTTGTAACGAAAAATATCATTTGCAGATATGGTTTGCCACAAAAGATAATCACAGACAACGGTACTCAATTTGAAAGCGAAGAGTTCCAGGACTTCTGCAAGCAATTCAAAATCCAAAAAAGTTTCTCAGCAGTGGCTCATCCGCAAACAAACGGGCAAGTGGAAGCAGTAAACAAAATTATCAAGACAACCATCAAAAAGCAGCTTGAAAAAGCAAAAGGTGGATGGGTTGATAGGCTACCACTAGCACTATGGGCATACAGAACAACCCATAAAACTGCGACTGGGCACACTCCATTCTCATTGGCATACGGATCGGAAGTGATGATTCCAATTGAGCTAGAAGTCCCTTCACACAGGAGAATTCACTTCAAACAGGCCGAAAATGAAAAATTGCAACTCGAAGCACTTGACATTCTCAATGAAAGAAGGGAAGAAGCTAGACTCAGAGTTGCGGCCCATCAGCAAAGAATTGCAAGGCACTTCAATTCTAAAGTCCGTCAACGAAGCTTTGAAGTAGGGGACTTAGTCTTGAAAAGGATCATGATAGCAGTCGGAGTATTTGGACCAAATTGGGAAGGGCCATATGTCATAGGCAATAAACTTCTTGATGGCACATTCAGACTCACAACTGTCGAAGGAGATCCAATCCCAAGAGCCTGGAACAGCAATCATTTGTGCCCATATTTTACTTAAAAAGCTTTGCTTGAAATTATACAATGATTATGGATGTATCGATTGTATTGTAAACCATTGTAAAATCAGTGATGATAAATAAAAGAGCTATAAAGTGGATGTAGGCCCAGTTCTTGGCCGAACCACTATAAATTCTGTGTTCTTTATTATTATAAAATGCCTGTTTCATTTCGATGTGTAAATACTCTAAATGTATTGCTAAAATATTGATTTAATATTGCAGGTCATTAAAACAAAGCTTACCCATCACAATGCCAAGTGAACCCCGTAAATCAATCAATAAACAAATTTCAAGCCATAGAAAGTTCCAAATTCAAATCCAACATAAGATGAACTTTACACCAAAAGTTGATGAATCCACCGAAGGGACACTTTTCCAAAGAAAAGGAACTAGACGCTTGTTAACTAATTACGATCGTTTGTATAAACAGACATCTGATTGAATAACTTGCGCCTGTCCCTTGAAATCAATCAACAGTGAAGTACAGTCCATTGGATAGAGCAAACTGCTCGCAAAGGAAAGGAACATAGGCTCGGAGACAATAACAAGGGACCATTAATGAGCAAACAACAAAGAGACATGGGCGAGCTGATCAACAAAAGCCCTCTTTGGAGGCACAAGTCCTCTTCGAAGGCGCAACTCTTCGGAGGATAAAGACCTCTACGGAGGCACAAGCCCTCTTCGGAGGCACACCAATAAATGGAAACGCTTTTCTCAACAAAAAGGTTGGTGGAACCACTGAGGCACAAGGCCTTTGTTAACTAATTGTGATCGTTTGTGCAAACGAACATCCAATTAAATAACTTGCGTCCGCCCTGTGGATCCATTTAACTGTGAGAAAGTAACTTCCAGGCAATCAAATAAAGACCCCCCGGAGGCACAAGACCTCTTCGGAGGCACAAGACCTCTTCGGAGGCACAAGACCTCTCCCGAGGCACCACAAGCCCTCTTACGAGGCACAAGCCTTCCCCAAAGGAACACACTGCCCTCTTCGGAGGCAGAAGACCTTCCCCAAGGCACACAAGACCTCTCCGGAAGCACAACACCTCTTCGGAGGCACAAGACCTCTCCGGAGGCACAAGACTTCTCCGGAAGCACAAAAACAAGACTTCTCCGGAAGCACAAACAAAAGACTTCTCCGGAAGCACAAGACCTCTCCGGGGGCACAACGCTACTTCACAAAGCATAATGCTACTCTTCGGAGTGCAAATGCTACTCCTCAGAAATGCCGAAAAGCCCTCCTCAGAGGCACACTTCAACTCTCAAGGAAGATCTACTTGTTTATCTTGAAAAATTCTTCCCCAGAAATTGAAGTGCTAAGTAAAATCCTCTTTAGAGGCCCGCTTTACCGCGTAGGAGAATTCACTTCTCAAAAATATGAAGTGACCATCTCCGAAGGTTGAAGCGTAAAAACTTCTCCAAAAACGAGACACGCTCCATTAAAGTAGAATAATTGTTTCCTCAAAGATGGAATAGTTATTCTCCAAAAATAAGAGTACAAGTCTCGTCAAAGCAAAAAAGATATTGCAATGCACTTGTGGTATAGGGGCAATATCATACAATACAACTACATCAATAAAAGTAGTATTCAAGCAACATACCACAAGCTCATTACAATATCATGTGGAAAAGATGTGGAATAAATGCATTCTCAAACACAGACCAAAAGTTTGTACAAGTAAAGAGAATCGCTTATTCTACGCTAAAATGAGAAATAGATGCATTCTTACATATACAAGAATTCGTGCAAGTAAAAGAATTATTTTATTCAATACTGTGAAAATTCTTTACATGTGCAGATCTCAAAAAAGCAGGGACCGGTACCCGCACAATCTCCGGTCGATACAAGCAAAAAGAAAAATAAGAAAAGTAGAGTCCAGATTATCACTCCTTCTTCCTGCCACCCTTAGTACCCTTGCCCGGTTTGATGACTAGTTTCGGAATCCGGCAGGGACGGGTCGGAGAAGAAGGAGAAGAAGGTGCAGCTGGGTCTTCTTCTGCTTCACCTTTTCCAACGGAAATGTTTTTCTTCTTCTTATTTATGACGCGCTTCCCTTTCCTCTTCGAGGAAGACTCACTTCCCGGAGTAGTAAGTAGCGCAGAAAGCTTCGTGTTATCATCAAGAGACTGCTCCGGAGTCTTCTCACTGTCCTCAAGATCTTCCGCCTTCTGTTCTTATGAAGCGGGTAGATCCTCCATGCCTCAAAGGGCTTCTATTTGCTCTTCCTGCGAACCCGGTTGGGAAGCAGGAGTGACTTGAAGGGTTGGAGGAGGAATAGCTGGAAGAGGAGAAGAGTGTATAGCGCTCGGTGCCTCCGCTACAGAAGAAAAGAAGTTAAAATCAATATTCTCCGAGAAAGAGAAAATGTTGGTTCATCAAGACTTAAGTAACAATCGAGAAATTCATCAAACTCGGTTGAAGCAAACAAGTAGTCTACTTGAGCTATATCAGGCCTGGAGTTACCTGGAGAAGTCGGCTTTGCAAGATCAATCTCGAATTTCTGAGCCTCAATATCTTCTAGGGCCTCTTCCTTGGTGGGAGTGGTCACAATTTCTTTGTCGACTTTAGCAGGAGGCGAAGAGTGTGAACTGGAGCCAATAATATCGACATCAGCTGAAACCGAAGTACGAACAGGGGCAGTAGGAAGTACTTCTTTTTCGGAACGCTTCTCCCCCGTTGCTTCGGTCCGTGCTTGGGCAAGTTGCTCCTTTCCCTTAACAAGTGCAGCACGGGCATTTTCATCTAAATAGGTTGCTTCAAGATCTGTTTCGGCATAACCAACACCACCAAACATATCGATTATCGCCTCCCATACTTCAGCCAAGGTGACTTCATATTCCGGCCCCAAAAACGAGAGGTTTCCGCGCCCCAAGACACTGTGAATATAAAAGTCAAATAAGTTAGAGCCGACTTTGGCCTTCGTTGCCTCATGCGACTGCTCAGCCGCTTCTTTTTCGGCAACGGCTGCGACTTGGCCGACAACTGCATCGTCCCGCTCTTTTTCGAATTTAAGAAGTCGAGCTTTTAACGCTGCAATCTCCAGATCTTGCGAGCTAACTTTTTCATGCAGTTGAGCAGTATCTTTGCGATATTTTTCAGTAATATGCTGCTCAGCCTCAAGTTTTATTTCAGCATCCCTTTGCGCAGCATGTGCGTCCCGCACTTGTTTCTGAAAGACTTCTTCTTTTTGAGTGTGCAAGGTAGAAGAAGTGGCAAGATCTTCCTTAAGTTTCTTGACTTCGGACTCAAGTCTCGCATTGTCATCTACAATGCTTGCCATCTCCGCATCGTGCTGCTTGCAAATTTTATCCCATTCCATCTTGTCATTCTCCATTGTCAACATGGCTTCAAGATTCATATGGTTAACTCTCTGAAGCTCGTCAACAAGTTTCTGCCAGCCAGACATCCTATCAATATCTAGTTTGACAGCGTCAACGTTTCTTAACATAGCTTGCTTATCAATCGGCACTAAGTCCAAGTCGAAACGCACTCCCCTTAAACACCAATTTGGAAATCGGCCTTGAAGTGTAGAAGGACGGTCCCCAACTTGATATAGAGGCCTATTGATAATCGCTTGGATGTCAGATTTCTTTAAAGCAGGAGAGCCGGATGGGATATCAGAAGAGATAGGAGCGTCAGTCTTTTCAGAAATCGCAGACGCGTCCTTTTCGCTAAGCCTGGCCCGTTTACTGGGATCTTCAGAAATTTTGCTCTTTCCTCTGTCGTCATGCGACTTTCTCTTATGGGAAGCGTCATCTCTTTGAGAGGAATCGTGACGTTCTTCCCTCCTCCTTTGCTGCTCCTCGTAGTCCCGCCTCTCACAAGCTTTTCTAGCAGCTCTCTCTTCATCGGTCTCTCTATGAACAGGAAGATAGCGCCTAAAATCGTAAGCATCACGGCTTCCGTGGTGCTGGAATTTATCATAGTATGAACCGCTTCGCCCCATCGGAGAATCTGAAAATGAAAAGGAGACAGATCTTAAAAATCTTTGAAGTGAAGAAGATAAGTGCGTATAAGTGTCAAAAATCCTAAGTGTGTGTGGCGTGCAAACTACGCGCGTCGAACTACAAACCACTCTTTGGTTTGGGAACGGCAATGACTGGTGTAGAAGGTGTCGAAACTTGTTGTAAAGAAGAAGTCGCCTCGACAGCAGGAGAAATAGATTTTGGAGCGTCATTTTTAAATAACTCCTATGAAGTCACCATTAAGATCCCCAAAGATGTCTTCGCCGTCATGCTGAGCGGAACTCTCTTTCTCAACCCCTTCATTGGATGCCTTCTCGGGGAATTGAAGAGGCTCCTCCTCTTCGATAACCGGAGAGAGCGTAGATTTGCCGGATGATCCTGCAACGTCAATAGAGGCAAAACACTTCACCAGAGAAGCCTCAGTGGTAGGCTCTTGCGGTAAAGGTTCTTCGACAGAAGCTGGGGCATCAGACATCTTTTCTAAAGAATCAGGAACTTCGTGAGGCTGAGAAGAGCGAGAAGGGTGAAGAAGTCCAACCTGGTGAAGAAATTTGTCTTTCAACAAAATTTTTGCATCCCGCTCTTCAGTTGGTACGGCCATGAGCCTCTCCAGAGTTGGCTTGTGGCTGGGATCCCTAGAAGGAGGAGGGAGCGCTGAAATGAAAAAGTGAAATTAACATTTGGCAATTTGGACTTCACAAAACTCAGAGAATAGAAGAAGTAAAGATAGATAATCTTACTTCCTTCCCTCCACACAGCATAAAACCCCGGGGGACAGCGAACGTAAAAGTACTGAGTTAAGAACCCATGGGTACTGTCAGGGAGGCCTACAATCAATTTACGATTTCTGGCGCTTCTCACAACAGTGATCGAAGGATGATCTTTAGTTCTGGTAAAAGAACATATGTAGCAGATCTCGTCAAAACTAGGGAGACGGTCAAGCGTTCTACTAAATAATACACACAACCCTATTAGAATGGCATAGTAATTGGGATGTAGCTAAAATTGGGAGATGGCCAGTTGACGAAGAAGATGCTGGAGAAAGTCGTTGAAAGGTGGAATGGCCCCACTCAGGCACATTTCTCGATTAACTGTGATGAAGCCAGGGGGTGCCACATCAGCGGTGCTGCTTTTTTCAGGAAGAATGGCATCTGCTTCAACGATACCAAACTGGGTGCACAATTGCCGAAAAACTTTGTACGACAAAGTGGTAGAGGCTCTTTTGGGAGGATTGACTAATGGAGTTGGAATAAGAGTGGCCTCCCCGGTCTGGACTGTTATATCTTCTTGTTGAGAAGTCATTCTACACAAGCAACTGGATATTTAAATGTGAAGGTGCACATTTCCTAAAAAGTGTGAAGTGTTGTGCAGAACTAATGAAGATAACAAGTAAATATAACTGGAATTAAGCTAGTCGACAATTGATCGATTACCAAATTTCAGGACTTGTTAATTTAAAGTACAGGTACAGTATTAGAGCAAACCGGTCATTTTCAGTTGACTATTTCAATGTTGCTTTAATACTTTGCTTGAATTTGTTGATTTAAAGCACTTCGTTCACACAATCTATTTAAGTTGGTTATCCGTTATTAACTAATCTGTCATTTGATGTGGGCAGTCAGTGGCAATATATTCGTCCCAATTTTCTGTAAATGTTGTATTAAACAGGTTGTTAGCTTGCGAGTCAAAGTGATCTGTGAAAGAATGCAGCAAAGTTTAACAGTTCAAAGTTCAAACAATAATTCAAAGTTCAGGCAAAGCTTAAAAGTACAAGTGCTAAGTCGCCAACGACTCAAGTTCTAACTCGACGACGACTTAAGAAATTTTCCTATGGGTTAAGTTAAGTCATTGGTTCTCTGGCTAACTCGTCCACGACCTAAGGATTATGAGGCAGGTTAAGTTAGGTCGCTTTGATTTTAAGTCGTTGATGCTTTAAGTCGGCAGTACTTTGAGTCGTAAGTCGTGGAAAAGAAGAAAAACTTCAGTTCAAGGCAGTGAGAAATTCTCCAAGTCCTAACTCGGCCACGACTCAAAGCTTAGGTCGCGCGAAGCTGCTAGGTCAGTTCAGAGTTAAGTCGTGGAAGTCACTGGGTCGCACGAAATTGCTAAGTCGTGACCAAGCCAATATCTCACTCCATTTGACCAACCGAATTTTCTCCCTAACTCCTAACCCATTACCCTTCTAACTCCTAACCCGTTAACCCAATAGCCTCTCAATCAACAACAATCCTCGTTCCATCACACCCTTGAATCACCCAAAAAACCAATCCAAATCGCCTCAGATTTGCCATGAATCCGATACATTGCTGCTCTATCATAACCACAACATGATCGATGGCAATCACAGATCGATCGAAACATTATTCGTATTGAAATGCGGCACCAAAAAGTGAATTGAAGTCGGAAAATGGGGAGTTAGCAATTCAACAATGGACGTGGGTGAAGGATGACCGGATTCACTTACGTAGTATAACGGAAAGATGATCGGCGACTGGGTGGTTGGAATTCGTCTTTGAAAGCTCGGAATTACGTCAATGATGATTTCAAATGATAGAGCAAGTGAGAAGAAGGAAGCAGAAGGAATGACTCAAGCTTTTATATCTCGGAGCAGTGGAACTCAAAGCGGCACACGCGAGTTAAGATAAGTCGAAGCACACGACCTACGACTTAGGCGTGTATTTCGAGGGGCAAATGTTAACCCTCAATTTTCTACGACTTAAGAACTGCACGACTCAAGAAAGGTATGCGACTCAAGAAAGGTATGTGACTCAAGAAGGGTATGTGACTTAACGAGTTAAGGATTATGCGACTTAAAGGAGTGAACGACTTAAGGAAGTGGACGACCTACGACTTAAGAAAGCTGCCAGCTAACGACTTAAGGAAGTGGACGACCTACGACTTAAGAAAGCTGCCAGCTAACGACTTAAGGATGGTACGATCTAAAGGATGAAGCAATCTAAGAGAAATTGACGACCTAACGACTTAAGGTCTGGACGACTTAAGAAAGTCTACGACTTAACGGTTTAAGGAGTCAACGGCTTAATGGCCTCGGCGACTTAAAGGTGTTGGCCGACTCAACCAGTTGACGACATAAGGAAGTGGATGGTCTACGACTTAAGGCTATCTACGACTTACAACCGAGCATGTGTCGTGAACGACTTAAGGCTATCTACGACTTACAACCTAGCATGTGTCGTGAACGACTTAAGGCTATCTACGACTTACCTCCTAGCTCGTCAGTGACTTAGGACTTGTGTTATTATCTGAAATAAACGAGCTTACCAGTTAAGCCGCGGCTCAAGACTTAATTTAAGTCGTCCACGACCTAAAGCCACTGAGTTATAATCCGCTGCCACAATACTTATGCCGGAAGAAGTTAACTCGTATACGACTTAGGACTTGTAACATGAATCCAAATGGGTGAGTAAACTTCTACCAAGCCACGAGCTGGACTCAATAGGTCGGCCACGACCTACCTTAAGTCGACCACGACTTACGACCTAAGGGGTTAGATTCTCTATAAATACCAACCTACCCCGAACGTGAAGGGGACTTTTGGCCAATCATTTTCTGAAGCGCCATTACTTTGCCGAATTCTCAACTCATCCAACGCTTGAAGAACTCCAAACATTGACGATACTACAACAAGCTTTGAACGAGATTCTACACATCCGACATGGATTCAACAAATCTCATCATCAAAGTTTGAGTTACTAATCTGAAGTGTTTGTGTGATCGAAGTGAATTGTATTCGAAATGCATTGTATCAAATTGTAACCAAATCAGCAATAAAAGACTATAAAGTGGACGTAGGCTCAATTACGGGCCGAACCACTATAAATCTGTTGTCCCTTTTCCGTTTTCTGCTATTTTCAGCTTATATTATGTTCCCGTACCAACGGGTGGTGCTTTCACATTATTACTACACACATCGGGTGTTAGGGTTCAATTTTCAACGTTAACATTGGCGATGTCTTACATCAACCCCAAAGTCACACTGCCGATAGCCAGATTAGCTGGGCAGGCTTCCAGTGTGCTTTTGAGTGACCTTGCATCCATATAACTTGGTAATAATCTATAACACACACTATATATATTATCACACAACTCACTATTTCCATAATCAAGGCCTTATAAGAAATCTTCTTATTTCGCTTTTAACATTAATCACCTTCCAAAGGGGGATTTAATACAATAAATAACCTATTTAATAGTGCAATTATGTGTTATAATTATATGTTAATTACGCTAATATATATGTATGTATGTATGTATATATGCATGCATGTATGTGTATATATATATGCACCTAGAAATTTTTAAGCATGTTGAATATACACTTTAAACTAGCGTTTAACTGTCCACTCTTTCGACAATTAAACAAGTTTCATCTCATTTTATCAACAGTACAAAAATTCCAATATTCAACCAAAAATTTCCAATCAATAGACTTGTATACAATTAAAATTTAAACTCAACTTAGCATATCAAAATTGTGGAATATTAATAATAGAAACTTATAGTTTCAATTTTACACTCTATCCAACTCCTTTTTAACATAAAAATAAACAAATGAATTTCTATTTAATTCATGGGAATAAGCGGTGTAAACTACGAATAAATTTGTACCTTACACATTATTCCTTAATCAGAACTCTTTAATCAAATTCAAAGAAGAAGAATAAGGAGTGGAATAGAAGGTAAAATTATGAAAACTTTAAATCTACATAATTTACATTATTTTGTCGTAGACAATTGAGATTTCAACCAAAAATTGGCATTTCACATTGAAGGAGTTTTGAGGGTTTATAATATGACATTTTCGCAAACCAAAACTCCCCAAGGCATATTCAAACCCAAACTATACTAATCAACTAATAATATAGAAAAGCTAAGAATTTCGCTCACAGTATATCCTTAGCTTTGTCGCCTTTGGATTTGACACGCCTTTAACAATCTCTACTAGATCTCTTATTTTGATATATATATATAGAAAGGAATTTGTATATATATTAGATTCGGGAAATTAGAGGTTTGGAGGAGAATAGGTTAAGAAAATAAATAGCAAACGAAATAGATATATGATTTCTTCTTGAAACCCTAATGGAGTTTATCTAAAACATAGAGGAGATTAACTGCCAGAGCTTCGCTACGTTCCCAAAATAATTTGTGAATAAAAGTGAGAGGGCTAGGCTCTTATTTATAGTGGTTGAAATGCTCCAGAACTGTTGAATTTAAGTCGGTTTAAAGTAATAAAATCTGCACTGTTCACGCATAGAAAACCCTAACCGCCACCCTTGTTAACCGGTCGACCAGTCCATACTAGGCGGTCGACCGATCCATTTATTTTAGGGCCGTTTATTTTCTGCCGTTGTTTGACTTATTTCATTCCTTAATTACTTTTTCACGGTAATGTTAATTTTAACGATTACTTAACTTCCAAGTCTAAATACTGTTAACTTTCAAATTTCAAATTTAAGAATTATTTAATTATTTGAATTCAAATTATATTTAAATTATTTTGAATCCAAAAACTTAAGGCTCATAACTTTGTTATCCCGCCTTTTGGCAAGGCCGTGACACCAAGGACTTGACAAGAGATTGAAGACGATTCGTCCCGAAGATCGGCTATCTATGAGTCCACGATGGATACAGGCAAATTTGGTCCGGGTCCGGATAGAGCTATAATTAGCATGGTACCACTAATAAGGCTATGAAAGACAATATTCAAAATTTCGGGTCAATCGGAGTTCGTATGCTCAAGTTATGGATCGATCAAAATCCATGTAGAAGATATTAGTTCGTATCCATCAAAGTCCATCCCACTTCGTATCCGTCCAGTTTCATATCCATCAACTTCGTGTCCATCCCCATCGTACCCATCCAGCAATAGCATCGATCAGTGTTCATCTGCTCAACCACTGCCCAATTCGTATCGATCCCACTAATAACCATTTCGTATCGATCAACCAAGCATCGATACAAAACCAACATCCAGGCATCGATACGAAGGCGACATCCAAGAACATCGATGCGAAAGCAATGGGGATCCATCGATACGGAAAGCTTGGCATTAAATGGATACGCAAGGTGTAATCAAACCAAAGGAATCAGTCTGCAAGCACAAAAAATGGATCTCCGCATAATTGTCACTCCACGTCATCGATACGAAGGAGCATCGATATGCATGGATCGATACACAACCACCAGCCAAACTGCAAATCCAACCTTGGATCGATCATAACTCAAAAATTACAAGTCCAAATGCCTTCAAATTTTCACAGAAGCTTTCTTATCATCTGAAGGACCATCATGATCGATCGCAGCTCAAATGGAGCTAATATTGATCGATACGAAGATGATGGGGATCGATCCCAAATGTCCCCTGATCGATCTGGTGCGCCCACCCACATGTGAGAAAAGGTATTTCGAGCTTTGAGGGAGATATTTCCAGATCTACTCCTATAAATACCACCTGTACTCCTACAAAAAAAGGACTTTTGATGCTTCTACGACGTCACTCTACTATAACTCCATTATAACTTGAGAGCTAGTGATTTTTACTATTGTAATCAGTTGTCAATCATCAATAAACAGCAAAACTATTCAAAGTGGATGTAGGCTACAACACCGAACAACTATAAATTCTTGTCTCTTTTTATTTCAGTTTGATTTTATTGGTGTGATTATTAGATTAGCCTCTTTTTCCATTTAATTTCTTCATTCTAATCTCTTCAATTACATTCGAAGAGTGTTGTGCCTAATTTTGGTACAAACACTTTGGTGATTTCACTAAGAAAACTCTGTTTTTCTTTCATTCAGTGGATCTACTACCGTTGTTGGATTGCTAAAATCTAAGAAGGAGTTCTAGATTTGTCTTCCAGTGGTTCCTTCTATTCTATTCAGATTACTCCAAATCTAGGAAAGAGCTACATTCATCATGGTACATACTACCAGAACTACTTCAAATGCTGCAGATCTGGAAGGAAGGGATAGGAAAAATCCCACGCAACTGACCACAGCAGGCCAAACATCAGCTGGAGCTCCAGATCCACAAGGTCCTATGACTAGAGAGGAGTTCCAAACCATCATGCAAGAGCTTACTCAGAGCTGTCAAGAGCTCACTTAGCAAATCCGTGCCTACACGGAGCTCGCAAACTAACTGAACAAGGAAAGGCGAAGGAGATCTAGAAGGGATCATGTCTCTTAATCACAGATCTACACGCCGTTGGCTGGATGGAAACTATGCAGAAGGCTCTGAGCATCAGTATGCCATGAATCTCGAGCAAGCCGGGATTAGTCTTTCCACAAGGAACCAAACTGGACCCTCCACCTGAGGAGGGGCACTTCCTTATCTTACTGTTCATGACCACGTAGCTGCTGCCGCTATAGATCTAGAAGTCGAGATCCAAAACCAACCAAATCTAGCTCATCGTCAACACGTTCATGCTCAGGATCCTCACTTCCCTGAAGATCGGAAGCCAAGGAGGCGAGGAACAGACTGTAAACAGCGACCAGACCATCCCCGCAACATGGAACTCGACCATGCCTTAGCCCCGAATATCCAAATGCTTGACATTCCAACCATGATATGCCAAATGATTAGAGAAAGTCAAGGCCTTACAAACAATGAGTGGGGAATCTCCAGAAGTCATACTCCATTCACCAATGACATTCTTTATGTAGAGCCACCTCGTCGATTCAGGATGGCGACTCTGCCGGTGTACGGAGGAAATTCGGATCCTAACCAACATATCTTGAAGTACGAATGGCTTATGAACGCCGCTCAAGCTAACGATGTGGTTACGTGTAGAAGCTTTCCTATTTCCTTAGGGTGCATCGCAATTATGTGGTTCACTTGTCTACTACCCAGATCCATCTCATGCTTTGATCAGTTGGCAACTAAGTTTGTTGAGCAGTTCTGTATGCATGCTACTAGAGCAAAGGATGTCAACACCTTGTCAGTGTTACTCAAGCTCCAGGAGAGACTCTTAGACATTACTTGGAAAAGTTCCATGCTGCTTGTGCAGAGGTCGGTAACCCTAATGATAATTCTATTCTGACGGCATTGGCTAAAGGGATCAATCCTGATTCCGAGCTTTGTGATTGGTTGGCTGGGAAACCCCCCGCTTCGTTGGATCGTTTCTATGCTAAGGCGGCCCAGTTCTTGAGGAGAGAAGACGCTAGACGATCTAGGAAGCAAGACATTACAAGGCCAAGTGGTGAAGGCATTTAAAGTAATGTTGTTGTGAAGCAGACTGGTGAGAACTCTGGCAAAGTGGAATTGAATATTCAAAATAAGAAAGGTCAATAGAAGGGTAATGGAGGTCAGGGAAAGGAGAGAGACCGAAATCGCAGACCGAGACAAAGAGCTCCTTTATTCGACCGATATACTCCTCTAAACACATCGCTGGAAAATGTTTATCTACAGACTTGTAATACCGGGCAGTATAGGAAGCCAGCTCTGAAACCATCATCGGAGGAACAAATTTAGATCGGAAAATTCTGTAGGTTCCACGATTGTTACGGCCATAATACTAATGAGTGTCGTCATTTACAAGACATTATCGATAAGTTTCTTAGAGAAAGGAAGTTAGAGCAGTTTTTTCAGGTTCCGCAGGTTGGAGGTGCGGGCCCATCCTATCCAAACCTAGGTCAAGGCCAACCTATGCCTGAAGAACCCATGCGTACTGGCGGGAGGTTGGTAATAAACACTTTGAGTGGTGGTCCTCATCCGGCTGATCGGTGCTGGAAGGAAATAAAGTCGTATGTTAGTTCGATTAGGCATGTAGATTTTGAATGTTGTAGTAATGTTGATGACAGGGCCTCGGCAAAACAATAGAGGACGATGATAGACAATATCGTTTTTAGGAACAAAGATGCAGATAGAGTCGAGGCCCCCACTATTGATCTGTTGGTCATCTCATCACAAATAGGTCCTACTTGGATGAAGAGGATCTTAGTCGACAGCGTAAGTTCTGTCAACATACTTTTCAAGCACGCTTATGAACAAATGAGAATGGAGGTGAAAGATCTAAAACCATGTCAGTCACGCATACATGGTTTTAACGGAAGTGCAACCATACCAGTTGACATGGTAGAGTTACCTGTTGAATTGGGTATTGAAGATCGCCGGAGAGTCTGGATGTTGCAGTTTGTGGTGTTGGACATACATTCCCCCTACAATGTTTCCTTGGGCTGACCGACCCTTGTAGAGTTTAGGGCAACGATTTCGCCTTGGTGTCTGACTCTAAAATTTCCCACTGATAATGGAGCCGGTAGTACATGGTGATCAAGCAGCTGGACGCGCCTGTTATGTTGCGAAATCTAGAGCATGGTATGGCAAAAGTCTCTGCCGCTATTACACATAACTGGCTTTTATTCATTTTAGCATGCTTTTCCTTTGAAATTAGTTTATGCATTTTTTGAATTTGAACTTGTAATAAGGCAACTGACTTTGCCGTACTTTCTTATTTCAGCAATAAAATGCAGACTCATCATGCCAGAGTGGCAATTCTTGAAATACATCATATGACCGTCATGATATACGAAGAGCTAAGTCCCGTCCTATGGTGGGACTCATTCAAATAGGGAGTGATCGCAATCCAACCAGTTACTCGCTAAGTGAAACCACGAGCTCCGGGGAAAGCAACGATAAAGTCAAGAAGGATTGAAACACGATAATCCTCTAACGAACTCAAGCTCCCAGAGTGCAAGCAGAAGTACAAACTCCAAAATCCGGGCTCAAGGAGGATGGATCCGTCCATCCATGACCTCGCCTTCATTCCTCCAAGTTCGAAGAGGATGGATCCGTCCATCTATGACTTTGCTTGCTAAATCAAGGTGGATGTGATCCGACCATCCACAACCTTGATCAACTCCTAGTTCCCGGAGTGCGAATAAGTTCCTAATACTTAAAGAGATGTGACCGACCGTCTGTCGACCGACTCCAGATTCCCGAAGTGAGAACTGGAGTATAAACATCAAATGGGTATGACTGACCACCCATCGATCAACTCTGGTCCCGAGAGCACGGACTGGAATATAAACACCAAATGGGTGTGACTGACCACCCATCAACTAACTCTGGTCCCGAGAGCACGGACCGGAGTATAAACATTAAACGGGTGCTCGTGAAACAAATTATGTCCCCAGAGTGCGGATATAATCCTAATCGTTAGATGGGTGTGACTGACCACCCATCAACTGACTCTGGTCCCGAGAGCACGGACCAGAGTATAAGCATTAAATGGGCGTGACCAACCGCCCATAAATTAACTTATGTCCCCGAAGTGTGGATATAATTCCAATTTTCGAATACCAAATGGGTCTGACTAACCGCCCATAAATTAGCTCATGTCCCCGGAGCGCGGATATGATTCGAAGTGATAAGCTTTCGTGACCGATCGTCGGCATACAAGTTCAATCCCCAGAGTGCGGATGTAAATACTAGCAGATGAGCGAGTGTGATCTGACCATTCAAACTCATTTCACTTTAACTTTGTTCAGACTTAGTTAATTGAAATTAGCAAAGGCGGAAAACGATTGCCGACTGACTACTTCATTTCTCCCCAAGATTGGGGGCATAACTCAGGCACCAGCCGTTGACCGAGACAATGCAACATTGGGATTCGACTTGATGTTTGATTATGACTCGAAGTCATGACTTCAGGACTTAGCGACCAGACTCAAGTCTGACTCAGAAACTAAAGCCTCACAAGTACATTGAATGGAAATGCGAGTGCTAAAATACTTAAACAAATGAACATAGAGTTATGCTGAAAAACAAAATGAAGTTTTATTTCCACTATTCTTTGAAAAAGATAAGTACAAAAATATGTTCGATGAATTCCTATAAGCAGGGCCCAAACCCGCACCTATACAAAGCCTACAAAAGCAAAAGGAAATCCTATCCAAGCTATCTACGAAAAAGAAGAAGAAAAAGTGCAAGTCTACGCCTTTGATTTTTTATCATTCGTGCTTTTCTTCGACGTAGACCCACTCGAACTACCACTGAGAAACCTCTCCCTCTTTGAACCTTTGCCTTCCCGACCAGCTCCGGCGGGCTTATCTCCGACCGAGGATATTGAAATAGTCTCCTCCTCGGAACTCATAGGGATCGAGGAACCAGAGGGATGGTGGCACTTTCAATGTTAGAGGGAGGAGGCACGCCGGTATTAATGATGGTGCCACCTGGAGAAACAACAAGTATCGGGACTGGACCGGGGCCGCCATACCACCACCAGCTCCACGAGCCTGCTTAGCCTGCTCGATTTTGGCTTTTATTTTCTCCATTATCTACTCCTCCCGGTCCTCACGTATGCTCATTGGAATGCTGCTAATTGGACCTGAGGAGCTCGTAATGACCACATCTTCATCTACATTGAACGACATTTCAATACTTGGATCACTATGGTGGCCGAGGAGCGCTTCTATTAATTGGTCATCAATCACATAACTGCTTTCATGCATCTCCCCTGCCGATGAAACAACCATTGTAGTTGTAGCCCCTGTCATTATTGCCTCCTGCTCGTGATGCATTTCTTGAGTTGCAGGAGGATCGAATGATGCAGAATCTAGAGCAGAATAAAGATAAGAGAATATATTAGTAATATCATCTAATAGTGCTCCTACATTTTTAGGAATGGAAGAAGTGTCCAGAATACCTTCCTTAGGTTGGCTCCCGTGCCAAGCTGACATGCCTTCTGAGCCGCACTCGGTTATTGGGGAGAGATGCGGCCTATCGGAGTCATATTCCGGAACATCTGGAGGTGCAATAGAAGAAGTAGTCTCAGATTGGAACACTAGAGGCACTTCGGAGCCTACTTCATGATGTTCAACTCCAGATCCTTCTCCAGCATCCGAATACTTGGCAGCCAACTTTTCTTTTTCAAGAGCGAAGATTGTATCATGGGGGACTTTCGGTTCATCTCCGACAAGTATTTGAGCTTCCAATTCCAACTCATCGATAGTCGTAGCATCGTGGATCACCTTTTCGTCGTCTACCAAACGGCTCCAGGCCTTTTATAGTTGGAATGGGTAATCTTCGCCGAGCCAGCTTAAGTTGCGGTTTCTCAAGACGTTCGCATTGTACGTGACCAGGAGATCTTCAAGTTCATTCTCCATCCTAGCCTCCACCGCTTTAATTTCATTTTCAGTCCTAGCATTGGCTTCCTGAGCCTTTAAATTCGCCGCATCCCTCTCATTCTTAAGCGCCACCACCTGTTCACATGCTTCCTAAGCGGCTTTGTTGGCCTCGTCTTTTTCCTTGGTGACCTCGGCTAGTTTCGCCCTTAGCTCACCAACCTCTCTCGATGCAGCATCCCTCTCTTCAGTAACAATAGTATTATGGTGGCCCATTTCCACCACTAAGTCCAAATGGGATTTTCTCATGTTCTCCATGGATTGCCTGGCCTCTTCGGCTCTCTGGTCGGCTTCTATCTCTAATTTCCTTGAAGATTCAACTTCGTTATTAGGCACTCCTATTATTCTGTCTTTCTAAGAAAGGTCGGCCTCCATTTTCTCAATTATTTTGGCCCGCTCGAAAGCTACCGCCGAAGCCTTTTCTGCAATTTTAACCCACTCCTGGTACTGGTTGTACACGCCATGCACATAATCCTGTACCAGTTTTTCTGCATCGTTGGGAATTCATTTCAAGTTTGGGGGGAAGTGGAATCCATCAAAACAAATACTTGGGAAATCTTTCTTTAACTTGGCAATTCGAATGGCTCCATCCCAAGTGGGCTCTAAAGCATTTTGTTCGGTAACAATGGGAGCTTCCATTTCAGTTCTATGGCGTTGATCACGGGATTTCGTAGCGTGAGGTAGCACTACTTGGTGTGCAGTTTCAGAAGATTGCCTACCAGAGCCGGATGGTTTTGAGGGTCCTTTAGATGGTGGAGATCGTGATGGAGAGCGGCGCCTACTCTGATATGACCTTTCTTTCTCCCTTTCATAACGCTCACTCTCTTAGCTGGAGCAGTGGTCGTGATCATAGTCTCTTTCATTTTCACGCCTATGAGATTCAGAGTAAGAACTGGAAGAATGGCGTTCGGAGCGAAGATTGATGAGCATAGACCCATGTCTCACCATCATTTCTGTAAAATGAAAAGAGAAGCGGAATTAGTCATCTCCAGAGATTAGAAAACATGTGGTTAGAAGTTGTATGATGCCATGAAGTGTGTGTATGCATGTGCAAACCCCCCAACCGACCAATTTTGCTAGCCTTGCTCGTAGGAGTCGGCTCCCCTATGTCTAAAGAAGTTAAGCCTACACCAGTTCGTGGCGGGGAAGGGAGTCCCTCTAATCTAAGATCTTGGAATGAAGCTATGTCATCTGGAATAGAGACATCAAATAAACCTCTCAAAGAACTTTCCATTTGCAGAAAGGAAGTCTCCGAACTTATAGCAGCCGCAGCAGGTAGAGATACTACAACGGTCTTACGCCTCTTGGATTTGTAGGCGAGTGTCTTGCCTTTACTTTTTGATACTGGTGATTGAAGGCCCCGTGGAGGCACAATCGTGGGCTCATGTCTAGCTGTCGCGTTCTCGTCTTCGCCCCATTCGGTGATTATGACTCCAGGAGCTCTTCGTCCTTCTTGCATTACCAGCGCCACCCTGGGAACTCCTATTAGCCCAATGCTTTGAACTCTCTCTATAAGCCCCACGGCGATCAAGTTTTCATCAGTAAGAACTTCATCGATTTCTCTAAGTTCAGCTGGCACCGATTGGAGAGTCCTTACTATCTCCTTGAATTGCGTTCCTTCGGGCCGTGGAGTCGAAGCTGTAAATAAAACGCAGTATTAAACTTAACATCAACCTATATTATCCAATTAACTGACGAAGAAGTTAAAGCACTTACGTCTAACTAACCACCATCTAGCAAATCCTGGTGGACATCTAACAAAGAACAATTCATTCTTGAAGTAACTCAATTTACTCCAAGCACCTGCCACTACTTGGCAGTTCCTGGCTGCTTCTAGAAAAGTGAATGAAGGATTATCTCCTCAACTCTTTATGTTAAACAAGTATCTGATCCCTTAGACGATCGAGGGTCGGAAAAGATGCTCCATAAAGAAGATATATAAGCTGTTGAGAAGCGCATACCCGTTCAGTTGCAATTGAGAAGACGCAATCCTTAAAAAGAATAGCACATCCCGGATAAATTGATTGAACGGGGTTAATGTTTCGGCTACGCACATAAATCTGTTGCAAGTAGTAAACCCTCTCGGAAGGTTGTGCGCTTTGTCTTCCGTCCCCGCTAGTAGAATGTCTTCTAGAGATAGACCATGCCTGAGATAGATTCTACCCACCATATCTTCATAAATCTTGGAACAGACTGAATCCTCCAGATTTAGAACCAACACTGTGCTCGGCAGTTCATCTAGGGTAGGACTTACTACTTCAGCTGCGATGTATAGCACTTCAATTATAGGAAGTGGAGGACTCTGAACTTCCTATTGCCCTAAGCTTTTGGGATCCATAGCTATTGTACTCAGTAAAAACCATTGTTAGATGGCAAGAAACCCATGTACCACCAGGTGTAAAGTGAATGATCGTGTTATGTAGCACAGTGCTATATAATACTTTAAATTTCTCCAAGTTCGAAAGATGGTAAAACGACGAGACTTCGAGATTTGACCGAAATGACCGTCATTGTTGACCGTCTCAACCGTCCATCTTGACTTTGAAGAACGATCTGCGTTAAAGTTTATTATGTTTGTCAAATAACGGTTCCATCGACAAGCTTTGAAGGATAGTCAAATATGCAGTTTAATGGTCAAGTCCAGTTATGCAAGGCTAAAGTTCGTTGGAGTAAGATGTTCGAGTATGCAAATGGCAACTAGTTCGTATCCATCAAGGTTCAACTTAGATCGTTCCTCTAAATTCTTTCTTCATATCGATCCCAGAGGTTAGATTTCGTATCGATCGATCCACAGGTCACCGCACTTCGTATCGATACCAAAACCATGGCTTCGTATCGATCACCCCAGACCGATGTTCTTCGTATTGATCCCAAAGCCTGCGGTTTCGTGTTCATCATCCTGAATCGATACAAACTCCCATAATTCTTAATCGACACTAAGCAGCTTCCACTACCTCATATCGATACGAGTTTGAAGCAAGAGATTGGAAGCCAGTGACTTCCTCATCTCAATCGGCTGCTCTCTTTCTTCCCCAAGTTTCCAGGATGCCATTGAAGTATTTCCTTAACCTCGCTCCAGCCATGCTTCGACACCAACGAAGCCGGAATTGGCCATCGCCTTGGATGAAATAGTGTGAAACTCGAATCTCGTTATGTTAAAATGGTGTTAGTCAATCGATTATCTAATTCAGGAAATCTGGATTTATGATTAAAAATTGATTGATTGGAGGACGATAGTTTTGCAATTCTTTTTCTTTTCATATCGATACGAAGCAGGAGTGAAGGTAAAGGCAGGAAATGAATGCTTACCTGGTGACAAACAGAACAGTGAACAGCAAATTGCTAGCACTCAACCTCCCGTTACAACAAAACACTGCATGATCATTGGCAGTCCACAATTCAACATTTATATTACTGGAAATCAATCGAAGGTTACATCTCTTAGAGAAAAGACAACGACTGTTCAACGAATCGGACAAGACTTTTCAGAGTAAAGAATGCGGCTTTTCAAAGCATATCATGTTCACACAAGATGTACTTTGGGGGGCAAATGTTATCCCGCCTTTTGGCAAGGCCATGACACTAAGGACTTAACTAAAGATTGAAGATGATTCGCCCCGAAGATCGGCTATCTATGAGTCCACGATGGATATAGAAAATTTTGGTCCAAATCCGAATCGAGCTACAATTAGCATGGTATGACTAACAAGGCTATGAAAGACAATATTCCAAATTTTGGCTCAATCGGAGTTCATATGCTCAAGTTATGGATCGATCAAAATCCATGTAGAAGTTATCGATTCATATCCATTAAAGTCCATCCTACTTCATATCCATCAACTTCGTGTTCATCCCCTTCATATCCATCAAACAATAGCATCAATCAGAGTTCACCTGCTCAACCACTGCCCAATTCATATTGATCCCACTAATATCCATTTCATATCGATCAACTAAGCATCGATACGAACCCAACATCCAAGCACCGATACGAAGGCGACATCTAGGAACATCGATACGAAAGCAATGAGGATCCATCGATACGGAAGGCTTGGCACTAGATGGATACACAAGGCATAGTCAAACCAAAGGAATCGGTCTGCAAGCATGAAAAATGGATCTCCGCATAATTTTTGCTCCACGTCATCGATACGAAGGAGCATCGATACGCATGGATCGATACGCAACCACCAGCCAAACTGCAAATCC
Organism: Allium fistulosum; assembly: GCA_030737815.1. NCBI lineage: Eukaryota > Viridiplantae > Streptophyta > Magnoliopsida > Asparagales > Amaryllidaceae > Allium > Allium fistulosum. The sequence goes on along the minus strand of CM060907.1, from coordinate 409,723,776 downwards.
AACCTTGGATCGATCATAACTAAAAATTACAAATCTGAATGCCTCCAATTTTTCGCAGAAGCTTTCTTATCATCCAAAGGACCATCATGGTCGATCGCAGCTCAAATGGAGCTAATATTAATCGATACGAAGATGATGAGGATCGATCCCAAATGTCCCATAATCGATCCAATGGGCCCACCCACGTTTGAGAAAAGGTATTTCGAGCTTTGAGGGAGAAATTTCTAGATCTACTACTATAAATAGCACCCCTACACCTATAGAAAAAGGACTTCTGATTCTTCTACGTCGTTACTCTACTTCAACTCCATTGTAACTTGAGAGCTAGTGATTTGTGCTATTGTAATTAGTTGTCAATCATCAATAAATAGCAAAACTATCAAAGTAGACGTAGGCTACAACGCCGAACAACTATAAATTCTTGTCTCTTTCTATTTCTGTTTGATTTTATTGGTGTGATTGTTAGATTAGCCTCATTTTCCATTTAATTTCTTCATTCTTATCTCTTCAATTACATCCGAAGTGTGTTGTGCTCAATTTCGGTACAAACAAACTTTGTCCTTTAAGCTTCGTTTTCAGCATATTATATGTGGGAATTGATTAGAATTTTGCCATGAATGCAATAGCATAACTTTCATGGTCAAATTATGACTTCTACAAAATTTCCTTTTTTGTTCCTTATCTTATTTAATTCATTTATCTTATCTTATTTTATTTACTTCTTATCAATTTTACGGGGTGTTATAGCTTCTCTATTTGTGAGAGTCAAGGTTGATGTTCGAATAGGGATGGAGCAATGAAGCTCTAACCAACTGAATTTCCTTTTAATCGAGGAATAGTTAAGCTAGAATGTCTAAACATGTTAAGTATACGAACCTTGATTTCTATAAGCACGCACTTAAGACTTAATAGTCAATTAATAGAATGTCAGTCCTGACCAAACTTAACTTAAAAAATATACGAAAGGCTTCATGGATTTATACGAACGCTAACCCCGGGTGAGGAGCATTGGTACGAAATGCCTCCAGCTTTCGGTTACTTCTAAATGAACCAAAATTGAGTTAATTGAAAATTCATCAATTAGTTTTAGAGAATTCGGGATCGGTATGTGTTTTACTTACTGAATACCACCTCAAAACTACTATACGAGTCAGTTTTGAAAGTGGTCATTGAACTGGATTATTGTTCAAGAAATGAAGATTCATGTGAATGGTGTCGTACGTAGACTCAACATTGGAAAAATGACTAAAGACAGAGTAGGATGCACAATCGTGGTTTTAGCTAACCCAAAGGGGTATGACAACTCCATTATCTAGAGTATGCTTATAGATGTGGTTAGTAGGAGTTGTTGCTACTAGGTTCATGAGATTAGGGTATGGGCCAGTTGTGTTTACCTTATGTATTTAGAGATATACGATGCTCGAAAGGTGTTTTCTAATCATTGTCATATGAGATCTGCTTCATTTTTTAAGTTGGAGGATTCTCCGCGAAAAATCCATATATGTGTGTGCCTTGGCGGTTTTAAATGTATTATAATATTGTTGTGTTGTGAGATGCAAGCAACACAGTTATTTTCATATTTATATTATAAACCTTAGACATTATCTATAATATCACCTAATGTTTTTAAGTTGGAGGTACCTAGGTTCGAGTCTGAAAATAGCCTCTTCATAATGCGAGGGAAAGGTTTGGGTACATTATCGACCTCCCCTGTAACGACCCAAAATTTCAGTCACTTGAATTTGGAGTATTTAATTGATTTTAAATATTAAAAAGTTGATTTTATAAGTTAAATAACTTACATTTCAAATTCAGCGATTTAGTTGATAATTAAATTGTTAAATTTAATATTTAGAATTGTTTAAATAATTAAATCCTGAAGTTGATGTGAATAAAAATGACTTTGAAAGTTGATTTAAATTCTATTTAAATAAGAATGGAGATAGTAAAGTTTAATATAGAATTAAAAGTGACAAGTTCGGGTTTTATAATAATTCATTTTAATTAATGTGTAAAATAGCCTTCTGGGGCACTGTCTTGGACTTCGACGAAACCAGTTCCATTGGATCCATAATAGTGGATTATAATACGCCATCAAATTTCATGGTGATCAAACGTTTCGCTTGGTCGTACGAGTTCGAAATGCGTATAATTAAATTAAAGGAAATTAATTTAATATAATTTTATTTTGAAAAGCTAACTTTTGTATAATAGGGAATTGGGTCTCGATATATATTCCATTGCGTTCAGAATAAGCGTATAACATATAGAATGTCAAGCGACACGCCTCGTTTCGAGATCGAGATTTTTGAGTGCATAGAGCAAGATATTTTTTAATACATATATATATATATATAATTTATTTGATCACCTTGCTTAGCCTGTACCACCCACGGCTAAGCCCATACCCCCCCCAGCTATATTATCATGTTTAATCGAAGAATTTTGCTCATTTCCTTTCAATAAAACCTCTCCAAATCAAACGACCCTCATTTCTCCAGCCATTAGAGGTCGCGATTGGGAAAGTGTTCGACATGGGAAATATGAAGGGCGACCAGGCGAGTTCATCTACGGTAGTAGATCACCATAGTTCGTCATGGCTAGGTTGCAGTTTCATGGTGAAATTGTTCGACTTTTTGGGCTGGCGATGGAGCTATGGGTCGTCGGAGGGGGAGGCTCGAGTGGATGAAGGTCGGGGACGGCATGAGGGTGTTTGGTGGCGACGCGGCGGAGGGCGATGGTCTGAGGTGGTGGTTCGGCAAGGATGGAGTCGCGTTTTGAGTCGCGATTTTGAGAAGAGAGGGAAATTGGGTCTGAAACGGTAATTAATTAGTTAATGATGTAATTTAATTATGTTAATTATATTATCAAAAATCGAATGTTATAAAATATATAATTTTTCCATACGATGTCCAAATTGGACGTGACGAGTTGCGTTGCAATCGTATCGATGAAATTTACGCCATGGAGTTTGATTGGATAAATTTGGAGATCATAGGAATTTGAATTAAAATTGAATGCCTGTTTAATTTTAATTCAAACCGGAGCACTTTGGCGGCTACTGGTATCAATGTGAGTTAAACTCACCTTTTTGGTTAACCAGAAATATTATATAGTCGATAAAAATTATTTATCGGATGAGTGGATATTTTATTGTTGATTGTTATTATTGTTTGGATGATTTACTATTTTATTAGTTGGTTTGGATATATTTTCGCCCCTTGAGCGGATGAGACCCTATTACGTTCCCATGTAAGAGTGGATGACCCTTTGTATACGATTCCAGCTCGAAGTGGTTGATTTATATTATTGATTATATATTGTATATGATGCAAGAGGGACAGGTGGGAGGGATCCAAAAGGATTCCTCACACTGTTGATTTTAATTTTCATACAGTTTGATATACGATATGTTGGATGCCAAAATTGATGTCATGGATGATTTTCCCTATTTAGTGCTTAGGTGGTACTGGACCTTATTTTTAGTATTTTAAAATACTATAAACTAATGATTTGATTTAAAAAGGGATTCCAGAATGATTTTGGAAATTATATATGTTTTAATAATTTTTCTTGAAATTTTAAAAGAAGAAATTTATTTTAAAATAAAAAGGTATGATTTTTTTAGATATTATAAATTTATAGTTCATAAGATATCTTAGATAGAGATTTTTGAACTACATGATAAAGATTTTTAAAATCTTAAAAATAAGTCCGCGTTTTATAATAAAGGAATATGGTTTTAGAAGAAGATGGAAATATTTTGTATAAATATTTATTAGCCGTTTTATATAAAGTGATATTGATATAATATATACAAAAATTAAGACTTATTTATAAATATGGAAATTTATAAAGGTGATAATGTATAAAGTGATATCTTACAAATAAGGTGAAGATTTGTAAAATCGTATTTTATTTATAAAGGGATAGATTTATAAACATGGTTTTATAAATGAAAAGGAAACTGGTATCATTTAATAGATTGGAGAAATAAATCAAATGGTGGATTTATTATAAGAAGTGGAATGATGTAGAAAATAGTTGATTCTATTTTGAAAATTAAAGGTAAGGTTAATTTGGGAATGTTAAACGATATTTTATAAATGGAAATGAATTTATCCATATGGAGGAAACGTTAAAAACAAACGGTGATTGATGTTTTTAAATGGGATTTACGAATTAATGAGATTTATAAAGGAAATAGAGTTATACATGGAGTTCATAAATAAAAGGGTTTTATGAAAGGGAGTTTTATAAAGAGTACTTTTGGCACGGGTCCTTATTAAGGTTCAAAATACACGAAAAGTCCTTCACTAAATTTCAGTGTAAATTAGGTCCCTGTTTCTTATTCACGATTATTGCAGAGCATGATGCAACTTTTTATAAAAGTTGCTGACATTTCCGAAACTTTTCTGTACACTGTGAACATAGTGTATGAAAGTTGCTGAAATATCAGCACTTATTTATAAAAGTTGCTGACATTTCAGCAACATTTATGTACAATGTGAACATAGTGTATGAAAGTTGCTGAAATATCAGCACTTATTTATAAAAGTTGCAGACATTTCAGCAATAATTTTTCTTTGTTTCTAGAAAATAGGGACCGGATTTACAATGAAACTTTGACAGGGAAAGTTGCTAAAATATCATCACTTATTTATAAAAGTTGCTGACATTTCAGCAATAATTTTTCTTTGTTTCTAGAAAATAGGGACCGGATTCACAATGAAACTTTGACAGGGACCCGCTTTACAATATGAAAGTATGATAGGGATGCCTCCCTAATTTCCACTTTTATAAAATAGAAAGAGACTTTTAAATATAGTTTTATAAGTATGGAAATGATTATGTTGAAAATTTAAGTATGGATTTTCATCAAGGAAATATATTTATTGAATATATTTATGTTTTAAAAGTTGGTTATCTATATTAATATTGTTTAAAGTTGTTTATAAATATTCAAATATTTTAAAAAGTTAATTGTTTAAAATATTAATATGATTTGAAATTAAATATAATTATTTATCAATAAAGTTTTTGGAAATTAATTATTAATACTTATAAAAATGTTGAAGATAAATTATTATTGTTTTATTTAGGATGTTTTGGAATTTATTAATTATTATTTTAAAATGTTTTAAAGTTAATATTTATTTATTTATAATGTTTACTATTATAGCATTTTTAAGTAAATGATTAGGATATATTGATAAGTGTTTATAAATAGGGTTTATATATGGATATGGGTTTTATAAGAGGAATCTTATAACATGGTTTGGAAAACTTAAAGGAAGATGGTAAAGGGGTAAAAAGAGTTTTATAAATGGTCTTGGATATTTATAAAAGAATTTTAGAAATGGGTTTATAGATTTATAAAACGAGTATTATAAATGGTTTTATGGGGTTATAAATGGTTTTCGAGATTTGTAAGGGATTTTTAAATGATTTTTGAATTGTATAGAAAGGGAATCTTTCTCAGTTTGTAGGTATAAACATAGCATTAAGATATGTATATAGATATTTTTCTAGATATTGAAACTCCGGGTCAGACATGGGTCTAGTGTGAGTAAACTCAAAAAATTAAATTATTATGTTTAAAACCCTTTTAAAATCAAAGGTATCTAGTAAGACCATGCCGCATATAAATACGGACGGGTTTTTACCTTACGATAACCAAAACACTTTTATATAAAATCTAGTGATATTATAATAATGTCTAAGAGTTCAAGGTAAACTATTAAAATAGCTGGAATGCTTGCATCTCACATTCCAACATATTTGGTATACAACTAAAACCATACAATACTTATTGGAGAATGGATTCCATACAATGACTAGGCACTAGGTTACCACCTATCACAGTACACGTCTAGAAAATGTACCGAGGACCTCGCGTGCATCACATGCCAACACAAGACCGGCCTAACCCTTACTGTATAGTACCGAATATGTCATCACCCCGGTTGCTTTGCAACTCTTTTTATCAATATTTCATGCACAACCAATCCATAAATATGTAGATGTATCTAGAAGGGTGACAACATACCCTAATGGGTGTGACCCACTTAGCCTTGCTGCATCTCCCTTGATTTTCAGTCATTCCCGATTGATGAGGCTAGAGGCTACGTTTTACCTTTTTGAATAGCAATCCCACTTGGAACGCTAACAATGCCCTTCAGGCATCAATGCAATGCTAGCATTCATATATACAAGTTGTCCAGGATAAAGACAAACCGAAGGCACTACTTCTACTACATCCATTTTGGAATCACCCTCATGACTAGTAGCAAGCAGCCCTTCCACTTCAATGCTCCGACTTCGATTCCATATTCTTCAAGATGTCATCAGTTCGAAACGCTTGAGTTGGATCGAAGTGGTTTTCGGATAACATATCTGATTCCGGTCTCTTCTAAACAACTTCGATAATTTCGGTAAACTCAACCCCGGTTCTTAAGGAAATAAATAGATGAAGATGAGAGCGGAGTTCACCTCCTAACCGTTAGTGGATGGATTTCCTTATCATTTATCCTAGAAGAATGAAACGAATTTATACGTATAGTATAGCACCACCGACAATAACTGTACCATATAATTTCCGTGTTTCTCCTAGATATTTCCAAAGTTACATTTTGGTCCAGATTTGATAGTTGGTTATTTAACTATCAAATAAACAAACAATCAATCATTGATTCAATTCCATATAGGATCCTCTAAGCCTTTATTAATTAATCTTTAATTAATAAAATCACTTTATAAAACTTTATCAAAGGATCTTTTCTAAAACACTTTTCCCAAACCCCTTACTTCCCTTTTACTTGAAAAGTAATATAAACAGTTACCAAAAACATTTGGAAAAATCTCCCTTCTTACATTCCATATTAAATGGCCAAACCATTCCCTTTCAAAACATCGCTTACTATAAAACTCATTCACTTTATAAAACCCATTCACTTATTCTTTATAAAAATTCTTTTATAAGTTCACTTCACATTTCAAACCTCTTTACAATTTTTCAAACTTAATTTAAAATGTCTTTCAAAAATATCTAAAATGATTTATAAAATCTCTTTCTATTTTTACAACTATTTAAAAATCTTCCTTCATAATTTCATTATAGAATCTCCTTTATAAAATATCATTTTCAAGATATCATTTATAAATCACTTTAGGTAAAACCTTTTATTTAATAAATCCCTTTTTAAAGACAAGATATTATTTAAAAATAACTTTATAAAATAATAATAAAATTTAAAAATCATTTATAACCTTTAAATCCAAATTGATTAAAGAATTAAAGCTAATTCAAAAACATACTTTAGTAATTCAAAAAGAGGCTTAGCAATCCCAATGGTGCAATTTTAAGTTACCATTCAGTTTCCATTTCAATTCACTTAACAGTTATTTACATAGATCAACATATATGTAAATACACTCATATCCAAATCAAGGAATAACATGTCAATATGAACTAATTAGCATATACATATCCAAATAACGTAATAACAGGGTGGTGATTTGTCCTGCTAAACAGATGTCCAAACAATTCAACCAATTCATAGCAGAATGGTGATTTATTCTGGTAACACATGTCCACACAAACAAACAAACAATTTATAGCAGAATGGGGATTTATTCTAATAACACATGTCCAAACAACCCAACAAACAAACAATTAATTTATAGCATAACGAGGATCTATTCTGCTAACACATGTTCAAATAACCAAATAAATAAACAATCAATTATAGGAGAATGAGGATTATTATCCTAACACATGTCCAAACAACCCAACAATCTATACTATAACTCATTCATAGTTATATGGTTTCTTAATGGTATCAACACTTGAATCACTTGTATTCAAAACCATCTTTGTAAAAGAAGTACCTTTGAACCATTTTACTTTTGAAAACCAAAGGATTTAAAACTTTTAAACCCTTTTAAAAATAATTAATTAAAAGTTAAATCCTTATTTAAATCATAATTAATTTTAGTTGAATCTTAACTTAATTTAATTAAATAGTTAAACAATAATTAACTATTAATCAAACCCTAATTAATCCTTTATTAATTAAAACAATTAATTAAACCTTCATTAATAATTAAGTGTTAATTAATCTCAATTAATTAATTAAATAATATTTAATTAAACTTAAATAATAAATTAAACCTTTAATAAATAATTTATTATAAATTAAACCTTTAATCAAATAATTAAACCCTTGATTAATAATTAATCTTATACTTAATTAATGATCAATTAAATATAAATAATTTACTTAACCCGTACTTAATTAAATTAATTAAAAATTAATTAAAATAAGCCTTAACTGTAAAAGTTAATTAATTAAGAACTAATCTTTGTTTAATTAAAGTTAATAAACCGTGTTAACATTTAATTAATTATCAATTACTAAAACCTAATTAATTAAAAATTAATTATTAAATCCTTAATTAACTTTTAAAAACATTATTATTTAGTATAAAAAATATTCACAAAACAATTTAAAGTACAAAAACAAAACTTTGCAAAAATCAAAATTTTAAGCGAACTGCATTCATAGCGACTATCGCTATGGATACCCGTAAGCTTTAACTTATTTCTATCCTTCTTTTGAACACTTTACCTTAAAGCTCACTAACTTTCTAAAAACAAAATTAAGTATTTAAAACTAAAAAAGTTTAAATCTAACCAAATATTCGATTTTTAAAAACTATAACTATAACTTTCTTACACAAGATTCCAAATTCTCCAATACCCTACAAAGATACCAACTTCTTCTTAGCTTATACATTACATACCTAAGTCCAAACATTACCATAACATCCAGAATAACATTATGCCATAAACATAAGCAAGATCTAATCTTTAATCGTTTAGACTTCACATTCAAATCTAATGTCCTTACATATCTGTTTCCTGGAGATTTGGCCAGGCAACTGAGTACTCGGCATCTAGGAGTACTCGGCATCTTGGAGTACTCGGCATCCAGGAGCGCTCGGCATCAGGCAACGTTCGGTTAGAGGCATCGTTCGGCCAGAGACATCGTCCGACCAAGGGCTTTGTTCGGCCTAAGGACATCGTTCGGCTAAGGGCTTCGTTCGGCCTAAAGGCACGTTCGGCTAAGGGGCTTCGTTCGGCCAGAAGACACGTTCGGCCAGATACTTCGCTCGGCCAGGAGACACGTTCGGCTTCGATGGCTATTCGGCCTACTCTTCCCACACAGCAAGCGCCTCGTTCGGCAGAAGGAGAGTGGTTCGACACCTAACTGTTCGGCCTGATTGGTTCGGCACACATGGACCAGCCTATCTGGACCGAGTTATTCAGCTACCAGGCCCGCCAGAGAAGTCCAACCCACCTTTGTCTATAAATAGAGGGGCAGGGGCATAGTGAAATGGACCTGTTTTTGAGAGAACACTGGGGAGACTCTGCCATTTTTTATACTCTCCTCTTTTTAATTCAAACTTGTATTCAAGTCATCAATATATGGATTGTATCTGTATTCAACTACTTGTGAAAGAAATAAAGATCAAAACTCAAAGTGGACGTAGGCAATTACACTGAACCACTATAAATCCGGTGTTCTTACTTTCTGCATTTAAATTAGCATATTCTTCCTTGTTTAATTTTACTTCATCACTTACATCTCTACACAATCTTTCTCAACGAGGTTAGTGACCAATTTTGGTGCTAACAATATCCAAGAAACAAGTGTATATATATATGTATGTATCCATCGCATGATCAATTAACCAATACTAATCATCACATCACACAATATATTAACTAACATAAAAGTAAAAACTTTCCCAAAAATTCATAGCTTACTCACCGGAAATCCTTTGAAAACTTGACACACTTTGAAATTCGGGAAGCTTGGAAACCACAAACTCTACTCAAAAATAGGTCAACTTCTAGTCTACTTTTGGACCTTCTTCTCTCGGATTTTGGTAAAGTGGTCAAAATCAAAGTTTTAGATAATTATTTCCTTTATTATTTCAAAAAACGAATCTCTCAATTTGAATATTTGTTTAGGAAGTTTTGACCAAATCAACAAGAGGTATTTTTGAACTTGAATTTCTGAGTCCGAAAACACTCTGCAAAAAAAATAGAATTTTGGCCTATCTATGCACAAAATTTGAAGAAGTATCTAAAAGTGAATTTTAGCTACTGGAATTTAAAATGCTTTGAAAGAAAGAAAATCTTAATTTGGTGAAGCAGGGAGCAAGTTATGGCCGAATGAAATGGGGTAAAAATGGAGGAATTTTGAAATTGAAAAGAGGAGTTTAAACAAGTTTCTACTAAGATTTTAAATGGATAAGAAAGTTTTTTATAACTCAGAACATGTAAGAGAAGCCATTAAAATTACCTTAGAGCTTATTAAATTAGAAAATGGAAGAGAGAAAATGAGAAAATGGAAAAAGAATTTGAAAAAAAATAGTTTTTATAATACGTAAACAAGTGAGATTACCAAAATACCCTTGTACTTTACCCTCCTCTCATTACATCCCACCTCACCCATGCATGCATCCATATCTCCTCCTAACACTACATTCATTTATGAATATAAGTACCTGAGGTTGCCATTATGTCATTTCATGTCTCAAATGACATGACTTTTAATATTTTAGTTGCCAAGGTGTCACATCGACGATTATCTTAACTTAATTAAGTTTGTTAGACTTAATATATATATTATTAATCCCACATTATATACTTAGTATATGTGTGCATATATATACAAAAGTATACACAACATTACAAACAACTTTATACGATGAAACGTCGAAAATTTGGAAAACAGTTTTCCGGTCACATTTTCTGTTTTTCGTCGAACTATATATTTTTTTAAACAAATTTTAAAAACTATTCCACCATTATTATTTATTATTAAAAAGATTTTTATTTTCATTATAAAACCATTTATTTGAATATTTAAAATTAATTAAATATTTGCAAATCAAAGCAGTGAAATTTCGGGTCGTTACATTCTTCCCCCCTTAAAAGAATTTCGTCCCTGAAATTACACCTCATAAGCTATTCAGAAACACTTGACACTCTACATCATTCCATATGATGTACATAGATCATTCTCATGCAAAATCTGACTCGACCACAACTCGAATACAAAACTTCACTTCTGAACTAATATCGCTTACCCGATTCTCTAGTTCTGACTCCGATCAGGCTCCTTGATTTGGTACCTCTATTCTCCTTACATAGTTGTAACTACGATAGAAACTTTGGTCCCAAACCAAAAATCCTCGTCAAATGTTCATCATCAAAAATTGAGTAATAGATCCTTAATCGGACCAGTGCAAATACCTTAAAGTCATATACTCGAATCTTAGATCAAAACTCTATGAAAAGGAGAGTTGATCTACGTCCACCCTACACACTTACCATATTAGTTCTCCCTAATACCAATTCTATTTCACTAAATCATTTATGAAAACATTTCATAAAAAACACTTAGTTTCAATTTGGATAATACTCCATTATAGCCTAAGAGTATATACCTCTATTTGATCCCACTATTCCACTTTGAATTTATATCCCTAAGAAAACTCAAGATCCAAATACCTAGCTTTTATTTCAAAAACTTTTTGAAATAATACTCTATATTTCAAATTATACAAATATATAAATATAGCCCGAGTAACTCCAAAAGAATACTATGGAATTGGGTACTACCAAATAGTATCATGCATTCACTTACCAAGAAGGGTAATACTCAAGAGATGTGTTTACCATCCGAACACATCTCTTCCCTAAATTTTAAGTTATTTTCAAGCCACTCGAACTAGTTAACTTAATTTTTTTTTCTTTTATTTCAAAATCCCATTTTTGAAATAATACTTTACATTTTCCAAGAAAACATTTATCACCAACTTACTTTGGATTCGTTTAGGTTTGAACTTGTTTCGATTGTATAAAGAGAATAATTTACTAAGTGCACTACAATGTTTACCTAGGCAAACAACTGATCGTCACTTAGAAGATTATTCCGATTATCACAAAACAATCACAACTCATTTCCCCTAACTAATCTAAAGAAAACACTTCTTACTTATATTTCATTCTCAAAATTTCATATTTTAAACAAAATTGCTTTCAAATACTATTATTATTTCTCAAAATATTGATGAATCATTTTCCAAAGCATCGGGATTTAGGTTCTCAAGTTTTTGACCTAAATTCTTTTTAATTAAAAAGACACATTCTTATTAATCCATTTCCAAATATTTATTTCCAAATATCCTAACCTCTTTTTTTATAAACACCTTTTAATCCAATTTACCCCACATTAACATTGATCGCCTTTTAGTCAAATTGTGAAACTTAATTCATAAGGTGTTCGTTTCAATGATTTTCCTATTTCTAGTTACCCAACCCAAATCTTAAAAAGGGAAAGTTAACTATACACACTAACAATAGACAATGCTCAAACTGGACGAGCATGACTAAAGAAACCCTACATGTTAATAATAAAATATTATTATCTCTTCGCAAAAACACCTCAAAAATACCATACTATTTTTGAAAATCATTCCTTTATATATAAAATATATTTTTAGGTAAAATTATTTCACTTACCCAATTACCAAAACAAGCTATGTCGTTTTCCTAGTTCAAGTGTATAGAAACCCCTATCGATACAGGTGTACCTTCCGTATCGACCAGAATTCATAAGCCACTTAACTGATAAATCAACATAATACGAAAAAAATTTATATCACTAACAAATACGCGCTCTTATGTAATACACTCAAACTCATAATAAGGCATTCCATTACCTTATCTCTTAATGAGTTGGCCCACCGAAGCCAAGGTTCTCGCTTAACCTTGCACTCTGATACCACATGTAACGACCCACCTTTTCAAACCCTAGAGGTCAACACTAATACATCCATGGTATTTACGTGCCGAACAACTAAGTGTCGAATAGACAGATTGTTAGGGGTAAGAAAAGAGATAGAAGATAGAAGAAACTAAATAATCACAAATTCTCACAACGCAATGGAATAACATAGATTAATCAACATAATACTTTACAAAGTCATTTCAAAATTGATACATCAGAGTCATACTAATACATATTCTATCTTAGGACAGTTATAACAGCCTGTCCCTACCTAACTGATACAAGAAACATATAATACAGCGGAAACAAGATAATAACTAGCTATCGATGAAGCCTCCTGCTCCAAGCTCCTCCAAGATGCATCCGTGGGAAACATGAATTACTTGGCTGCTCATAAAAATTTAAGCACCCAAGAGTTTTAAGGAAAGAAAATAAAACTCCAGGTCAGACGTGGGACTAGTGTGAGTAAACTCAAACAACTGAATTATTATGTTTAAAACCCTTTTAAAATCAAAGGTATCTCATAAGACCACGCCGCACATAAACACGGATGGGTTATTACCTTACAATATCCAAAACACTTTTATATAAAAATCCAGTGATATTATAATAATATCTAAGAGTTCAAGGTAAAATATTAAAATAGCTGGAATGCTTGCATCTCACATTCCAACATATTTGGTATACAACTAAAACCGTACAGCGCTTATTGGAGAATGGATTCCATACAATGATTAGGCACTGGGGTACCACCTATCACAGTACACGTCTAGAAAATGTACTAAGGACCTCGCTTGGATCCCCTGCCAACAACAGACCGGCCTACCCCATACTAGATAGTACCGAATATGTCACCACCCCAGTTGATTTGCAACCCTTTTTATCGAGATCTCTTGCACAACCCATCCATAAATATGTAGATGTATCTAGAAGGGTGATAACATACCATAATGGGTGCGACCCACCTAGCCTTACTGCTCTTCGCTAATTTTCAATCATTCCCAGTTGATGAGGCTTGAGGCTATGTTTTACCTTTTTGAATAGCAATCCCACTTGGAATGATAACATTGCCTTCCAAGCATCAATGCAATGCTAGCATTCATCCATACAAGTTGTCCAGGATAAGGACACATCGAAGGCACTACTTCTACTACATCTATTTTGGAATCACCCTCAGGATTAGTAGCAAGCCGCCCTTGCACTTCAATGCTCCGATTTCGATTATATATTATTCAAGATGTCTTCAGTTCGAAACGCTTGAGTTGAATTAAAATGGTTTTCGGATAACATATCCAATCCCAGTCTCTTCGAAACAACTTCGATATTTTTTGTAAACTCAACCCCGATTCTTAAGGAAATAAACAGATGAAGATAAGAGTGGAGTTCACCTCCTAACCGTTAGTGGATGGATTTCCTTATCAGTTATCTTAGAAGAACGAAATGAATTTATACGTACAATATAGCACCACCGACGGTAACTGTACCATATAATTTCTGTGTTTCTCCTAAATATTTCCAAAGTTACATTTTGATCTAGATTTGATAATTGGTTATTTAACTATCAAATAAACAAACAATCAAACATTGATTCAATTCCATATAGGATCCTCTAAGCCTTTATTAATTAATCTTTAATTAATAAAATCACTTTATAAAACTTTATTGAAGGATCTTTTCTAAAACACTTTTCCCAAACCCCTTACGTCCCTTTTACTTGGAACAATATAAACATTTACCAAAAACGTTTCAAAAATTCTCCCTTCTTACATTCCATATTAAATGGCCAAACAATACCCTTTCAAAATATCACTTACTATAAAACTCGTTCACTTTATAAAACCCATTCACTTATTCCTTATAAAAATTGTTTTATAAGTTCACTTCACATTTCAAATCTCTTTACAATTTTTCAAACTTAATTTAAAACGTCTTTCAAAAATATCTAAAATGATTTATAAAATCTCTTTCTATTTTTACATCTTTTTAAAAATCTTCCTTCATCGTTTCTTTATAGAATCTTCTTTATAAAATATCATTTTCAAGATATCATTTATAAATCACTCTAGGTAAAACCTTTTTTTATAATAAGCCTCTTTTTAAAAACAAGATATTATTTAAAAATAACTTTATAAAATAATATTATTAATTAAAAACCATTTATAACTTTTAAACCCAAATTGATTAAAGAATTAAAGCTAATTCAAAAACATACTTTAGTAATTTGAAAAGAGGCTCAGCAATCCCAATGGTGCTGTTTTAAGTTACCATTCAGTTTCCATTTCAATTCACTTAACAATTATTTACATGGATTAACATATATGTAAATACACTCATATCCAAATCAACGAATAACATGTCAATATGAACTAACTAGCATATACATATCCAAATAACATAATAGCAGGGTGGTGATTTGTCTTGCTAAACAGATGTCCAAACAATTCAACTAATTCATAGAAAAATGGTGATTTATTCTGCTAACACATGTCCACATAAACAAACAAACAAACAATTTATAGCAGAATGGGGATTTATTCTGTTAACACATGTCCAAACAACCCAACAAACAAACAATCAATTTATAGCAGAACGGGGATTTATTCTGTTAATGCATTTCCAAATAACCAAACAAATAAACAACCAATTATAGCAGAACGGGGATTTCTACTAACACATGTCCAAACAACCCAACAATGTACATTATAACTCATTCATAGTTATATGGTTTCTTAATGGTATCAACACTTGAATTACTTGGTTTAAAAACCATCTTTGAAAAAGAAGTACCTTCGAACCATTTTACTTTTGAAAACCAAAGGATTTAAAACTTTTAAACTCTTTTAAAAATAATTAATTAAAAGTTAAATCCTTATTTAAATCATAATTAATTTTAATTGAATCTTAACTTAATTTAATTAAATAGTTAAAAAATAATTAACTATTAATCAAACCCAAATTAATCCTTTATTAATTATTAAATAATTGACTAAAACTTCATTAATAATTAAATGTTAATTAATCTTAGTTAATTAATTAAATAATATTTCATTAAACTTAAACAATAAATTAAACCTTTAATAAATAGTTAATTATAAATTAAATCTTTAGTCAAATAATTAAACCCTTGATTAATAATTAATCCTATATTTAATTAATGATAAATTAAATATAAATAATTTACTTAACCCATACTTAATTAACTTAATTAAAGTAAATCTTAACTTTAAAAGATAATTAGTTAAGAACAAATCTTTATTTAATTAAAGTTAATAAACCTTGTTAACATTTAATTAATTATCAATTAATAAAACCTAATTAATTAACAATAAATTATTAAATCCTTAATTAACTTTTAAAAACATTATTATTTCGTTTAAAACATATTCACAAAACAATTTGAAGTATAAAATCCAAACTGCAAAAATCAAAATTTTAAGCGAAATGCATCCATAGCGACTATCGCTATGGATACCCATAACTTTAACTTATTTCTATCCTTCTTTTGAACACTTTACCTTAAATCTCACTAACATTCTAAAAACAAAAATAAGTATTTAAAACTAAAACAAGTTTAAATCTAACCAAATATTAGATTTTTAAAAACTAAAACCATAACTTTCTTACACAAGATTCCAAATTCTCTAATACCTTACAAAGGTACCAACTTCTTCTTAGCTTATACATTACATACCCAAGTCCATACACAACCATAACATCCAGGATAACATCATGCCACAAACATAAGCAAGATCTAATCTTTAACCATTTAGACTTCACATTCAAGTCTAATGTCCTTACATATCCAAGCAACAAGTGTGTGTGTGTATAACCATCACATGATAAATTAACCAATACTAAACATCACATCACACAATATATTAGCTAACATAAAAGTAAAAACTTTCCCAAAAATTCATAGTTTACTCACCGGAAATGCTTTGAAAACATGACACACTTTGAAATTCGGGAAGCTTGGAAAACCACAAACCCTACTCAAACATAGGTCAACTTCTAGTCTACTTTTGTACCTTCTTCTCTTGGATTAGATAATTATTTTCTCTATCATTTCAAAAAAGAATCACTCAATTTGAATAAATTATGAGGAAGTTATGGTCGAAACAACCAGTGGTATTTTCAGACTTGAATTTCTAAGTCCGAAAACACTCTGCAAAAAAATGGAATTTTTGCCTATATATGTTCAAAATTTGAAGAAGTGACCTAAAAGATAATTTTATCTACTGGAATTTAATATGCTTTAAAAAAATAAAACCATAATTTGGTGAAGCATGGAGCAAGTTATGGTCGAATGAAATGGGGTAAAAATAGAGAAATTTTGAAATTGAAAAGAGGAGTTTAAACAAGTTTTTGCTCAGTTTTTAAATGGAAAAGAAAGATTTTTATAACTTAGAACATGTAAGAGAAGCCATTAAAATTACCTTAGAGCTTATGAAATTACAAAATGGGAGAGAGAAATTGAGAAAATGGGAAAAGAATTTGGAAAAAAATAGTTTTTATAATATGTAAACAAGTGAGATTACCAAAATAACCTTGTACTTTACACTCCTCTCATTACACGCCACCTCACCCATGCATGCATCCATGTCTCCTCCTAACACTATATGCATTTATGAATATAAGTACCAGAGGTTGTCATTATGTCATTTCATGTCTCAAATGACATGACTTTTAATATTTTAGTTGCCAATGTGTCACATCGATGATTATCTTAACTTAATTAAGTTTGTTAACCTTAGAATATATTATTAATCCCACATTATATACTTAATATATGTGTGCATATATATACAAAAGTGTACACAACATTACAAACAACTTTATATGATGAAACGTCGAAAATTCGGAAAACAGTTTTTCGGTCACATTTTCCGTTTTTCATCGAACTATATATTTTTGTAAACAAGTTTTAAAAACTATTCCACCATTATTATTTATTATTAAAAAGAGTTTTATTTTCGTTATAAAACCATTTATTTTAATATTTAAAATTAATTAAATATGCGCAAATCAAAGCGGTGAAATTTTGGGTCATTGCATCTAGAGTTGATATTATCTCTCATTTGTATGCTTCGGGGCCCATTAACTGAGGGGTGATCATATCCGTTACTACTAGTCAAGTGATAGGCCGACTTTGTGTTGGCATGGGATCCCAACGAGGTCCTCGGTGTTATTTGACCTAGAGATGCACCGTGACGGGCGGTACCCCAGTAGCTCAGTCATTATATGGAATTCATTCTTCAATAAGTGCCGTACGGACTCAGTTGTGCCCAACTATGCTGAAACATGAGATGCAAGCATTTCTGTTATAATCATATTTTACTTTGATCCTTAGACATTATTATATTATAAATGGATTTCTATAGAAATTGTTTGGTTATCGAAAGGTAAAAATCGTCCGTGTTTATGTGCGGTGTGGTCGTACGAGATATCTTTACTTGAAAGAGTTTTATAACTTTAAGAATTCAACTGGGCATGTTTTCTCGCGTTGGTTTACCAGACTAACTCGGGTGTTATTTTATTATAATGTTCGGGTCAGACCGAGCATATTTACATATTGATTTGGATTCATTGGAGCTTAGGAGATGAGTTGGAGGTCTTCAAGTCGTATTCAAGTATATGTTTATTTTCCACTGCGTTGCTTATTTTAATTATCTGCAATTACGAGGATAGGTTGTTATAACTGTCTAGGCCGATGATTGTGATTAGTTGTTGTACTCTGATGGATGGATGGATGTATTTATATTACAGTTTCTCTTTGTAAAGATCCTTGATATTATATTATATTTTGTTCCACTGCGATTGTGAGATTCTGTGTTGTTTTCAGTTTCTTTCTCTTCTTCTTCTCCTCTCCTTTCTTCTTTCTTTCCCATAACTATTTGTTTTTCCTTTCGATTTGGGTTGGACATGTGTGGTTTTTTGTCAGCTTGAATTGTGCGGATTAGTGGGTCGTTACATCCCCAGAGCCCGTTATCTTGCGGAAGCCTCGTGTATTGGGTTCCACCTTTTATATATTACATACCTTAGACAATATCTATAATATCGCCTAGTGTAAATATCAATCGAGTTAAGTCCTTTTGAGGGGAAACCAATCCGGTGATTTGGTTGGTCTTGGCAGTACGTTTATGTGTTTATACGCATTTCTAAGTTTCTCATACCAGACTTATATCTGACATGTGGTATTTCCTTTCCCAAAATTCCTCGTGTACTCTTCTAAGTAGATTGAGAAAAGCATGTTTTGGTTGGATGCCTCAAGCTTATGAAGACGAGCTGGATGCTTCCACCTATCTATCTATATACTTATTTTCATTTATGTTCACTATTATGTGTGTTTTCAACATTGCGAGGACCGGCAGTTATAACTATCCAAGCTGACAGTAGTACATAGTCATTTTGTAACTCTAATATTCATATATGTTGGAGTAACTCTTTGTACTACATTTTGAGATATTGTATATTATCATTCTACATGTGGGATTCTGATATTGTATTCTTCCTTCTTGTTATGTTTCATTTTCTTTTATTTTACCATAACTATCTATCTTTTCGGTGCTTGGGTGCTCGGCACACAAATACTGTGGATGTATTTAGTGTCGACATTCGGGGGTCGAAAAGGCGATTGTTACGAGAGTTGATTTGCATAGGAAAAATGTAGATTGAAGAGGAGAAAAGAGATATGAATACTTATGATTTTTGCCCAAAACTTGGGCAAAATATTATGAATCCAATGAAGTATGTTATGCGGATTTAATCAAGAGTAAAATTATCTCCTTTACCCCAAAAGTGGATGGCCAAAGCCCATTCCCCTCTCCATGTGCATATCACTTCTCCTTTCTATCTTTACAACTTTTACTTCAGCTTTAACCTTCCAAAACTGCCCCTCCTCCAAAATATCTTCCTTGTCTTATTCCTCCACATAATTTTAGTTAACCTAAACTAGCAAAATATTTTTAACTGTTAATTAATACACATTAATATATTAGGAAGCACAAGTTCGAACAACTACTATCGAGCAAAAAGCTATTTATGATAAAATGATTTTCGGTCACATTACCCATATTTTTTCAAACTATTTATTTTTTAAATATTTTTCAAAAAAAAGTTTACAATCATTAGTTATCAATTAAAAGGGGGTTAACAAGTTTATAAAATTAATTTAGTCACAATAAATTCAAGATTCAAATATTCAAATACGAAGTGTTCGAAATTCTAGGTCGTTGCATTGAAAAACTTGAGGCTTGTACGGAGCAATGATGATGCAGCCCAAAAAGATGAAGTCGTAGGTCATGTGCAACCTAACATGTTGATAAGTCGAATACGACCTAACAAGGAAGCTAACGAGCTAAAACTTTGTGACGAGTCATGGGAAGTTGAAGTCTTAGGTCGTGGGCAACCTAACGGGTTCGAGAATAGCGGGCTAAAGCAGAGGAGTAGGTCGCTGGAACGACCTAACAGGTTGCTCAATGACGCAGGCCAAACAGACAAAGTCTTAGGTCGCGAGCGACCTAACATACTGTTAAGTTGTGTGCGACCTAACAAGAAGAATAAGATGCTACGACATAAGTTCAAGGTCGCTGGAGAAGGGCGCGAACGACCTAAATCACATGCCGCTTCTTCAGGTCGCTCCAACGTTTCGAGTGAAGACTTTCTCGAGCTACGACCTACGATAGGTCGCGCGAACGACCTACGACCTAAGTTAGGTCGCGGGGAGAATTAGGTCGTTGATTTTTGATGCCGCATGAAGCTGGATTTCTTGAGTCGTTGCTGTCTTGAGTCATGTTGTATAAAAGTTGTTGTACTTTTGTAATGTTGTATTTTTTATGTCGTTGTAATGTGTTGTAACATGTTCCTTATGTCGTTTGTATATAAGTCGTAGGTCGCGTCTGTTAGGTCGCGTCTGTTGTTTAGGTCGTAAGTCATGGTGTTTGATAGGTCGTGGCCGACCTAAGTGTTGTACAGTTTGTGTTGTGAATTGTAACTTCTATAAATAGGCCGGTGGTGCCATTTGTAAGAGTTTAGTTGATTTTGAATAAAACTTTTGTTTGATAGCTTTGTGCTTTCATCAAATCGGTAGTTGAGTGTGATCTCCTATCTCCACTTTTGGTATTCAAGTGCGCTTGAATCAACGATCGCTGAAGCCGATTCATGGAATCTAGTGCGCTAGATCAACGTACGAAGAATCGTAGATCTTTAAACACGGTATTGTGCACGATCAACGTGTTTGGGATAGCTAGAATCCGGTATCTTCGAATCAATGGATTTGGGCCATTCGGTATCTTCTACTCCACCGATCGTTACTTTCACCGATTCATCATTTTTGTAATCCGCTGTTGCATCATTTGGTATCATAGCCTGACTTAGCCAATCATAGCTAAGCCGAGTCTTGGAGCCAATATTCTATCGAAGAATTCAAGTCGTCCATCACTTTGTTGTTTGAAGCCGAGAGCTTGAAGTGAAGGCCGTGCATCATTTGGTGTTCATTGTGTTCATCGCGAAGTTGCAACAAGGTTGAAGATTTCGATCCATCTCATTTTGGATCTAAGGAGGAAAAGTGTTTGAGTTGGTCGTGGAAGTTTGCACGCCAAACGAGGATTTGAATTGTGTTTGAATTTTTGAAGTGTTGAAGAGCTTCGGCCGAGCTAAGCATTAAAGTCAAGCCGAGCTAAGTTAGGTCGTGTGACCTTGAAACGAGCTAGTAGAGTTGAAGTTTTTGAGGATTACATTTGAATTTGTTGAAGTGTTTGTGAAAATCAATCATGCCTCCGAGAAGAGCTAACCGTCATCAAAATGTAGAAGATTTGTATAGGCGAGAAGATGCTGAACAAATGGAACAACGCATTAGTGATAAATTCAATGAGAAATTGGATGAAGGTATTGGAAGGTTAGAGAAGCTCATGATGGATATGAATCAACCCCGAAGAAGAACATCGCCAGTTTCAAACCAAGGTAGAAACAGGGTTTCGCCATCGATTTTGGGTGAAAGGAGAATATCGCCACAATCTAATCAAGGAACAAGAAGTCATCGAGAATTTGAAAATGAAACATATCGAGATGATGAAAGGCGAAGTAGAAGGGATATGCGTGATCATCGAGATGTGGATGGATGGGATCGTTATCGAAGAACATCTGTTGTTGATGAAGATGGTGATAGAGGAAGTTTTCATTATCGAGATCAAGGCCAAGGACGGAATCGAGATCGAGAGTTTGAGGATGATCGTCGATGGGAGTCGGGGATGAAAACTGAAATTCTAGAATTCAAGGGTGGAATGGTGGCTGAAGAGTTTTTGGATTGGTTGTCTAATGTTTAGGAGATTTTTGACTTTAAGGAAGTTCCCGAGCATCGAAGAGTGAAGTTGGTTGCTACTCGTTTGAAAGGAAGAGCTATGGCATGGTGGTAGCAAACTAAACTAACACGGGAGAGGATGGGAAAGTCAAAGATTGAGTCATGGGATAAGATGAAGAAATTGATGAAAGCTACATTCTTACTGTATAACTATCAGTCTCTTATGTATCAACGTTTGCAGAACTTGAGGCAGGGGACCAAGTCTGTAAATGATTATGCGGATGAGTTCTATCAGCTAATTGCAAGAAATGACATCATGGATACGGAAGAGCAGCTGACAGCAAGATTTGTTGGAGGGTTGAGAATGCAGATACAAGACATGGTGAATATGTTTGATCCCAGATCTGTAGTTGAAGCACATCAAAAGGCTCTAGCTTGGGAGAAGCAAGGAAGGAGAGGGGGTGCTGTGTTTACAAATTCCAACAATCCAATGAAAGGGGCTAGTAGCAATGCGAATGTTTCGAAGGTTGTCGCAAAACCAGTTGTTAATGAAGTCGCTAAGACCAGAATCAATAGTGGTATCAAAATTTTCAGTTGTCAGGAGATGGGTCACAAAAGCAATGAGTGTACGAAGCCAAAGAAGCGAACGATGATTGCTGAGGCAGAGGAAGATGAGGTAGAAGCTGATTGTTCTAATTCACTACATGATGAGGAGGAAGAGAATGTGTCGGGAGATGAAGGGTATTCATTGATGATGAAGAGATCTTGTTTGACACCAAAACAGGAGGAGGAAACTAGCTGGTTGAGAAGTAACATCTTTCATCAACATGCACTATCTTGGGAAGGGTTTGCAAGTTTGTCATCGATGCGGGAAGCTGTGATAATATTATCTCTACTGAAGCTGTGAAGAAGTTATCATTGAAGACAGAGAAGCATCCGAAACCTTACAAGTTAGCTTGGTTGAGGAAAGGTAGGGAGGTGAAGGTTGGACGAAGAGCTTGTGTTAATTTTTCAATTGGAAAGAAATACAAAGATGAAATTTGGTGTGATGTTGTGGACATGGACGTGTGTCATCTGTTGCTGGGAAGACCGTGGCAGTATGATAGGGCGGTGCAACATGATGGTCGAACGAACAGTTATAGTTTCATGTTTGAAGGCACTAAAATCACTTTAATTCCTAAGAAACGACAACAAGAAGAAAGAAAGTTGGAGGAGATTGAAGAGCTTAAAACTTTGCTATCTTTGAAGGAGTTTGTTAAGGAGGTAGAAGAGGAGCCGGAAGTATTCTTGTTGATTGGACGTGAGAGTCAGGAAGTGGTTGAGATCCCTGAAGAAGTGAAACCAGTGCTGGGAGAGTTTGACGATGTATTTCCTGAGGAGCTACCAACAGAGTTACCGCCGTTGAGAGACATTCAACATCAAATTGATCTTGTTCTAGGAGCTGTGTTACCTCATAGACCAGACTACAGAATGAGTCCAAAAGAACATGAAGAGTTGAGAAGGCAAGTGGAAGAATTGCTTGAACAGGGGCATGTGCAGGAAAGTTTAAGTCCATGTGATGTGCCAGCATTGTTAGTACCGAAGAAGGATGGGACGTGGAGGATGTGTACCGATAATCGGGCATTGAACAAGATTACAGTGAGATACAGATTTCTGATGCCGAGACTTGATGATTTGCTAGATCAGTTGAGTGGGGCTACTATCTTTTCCAAAATTGATTTGAAGAGTGGTTATCATCAAATTCGAATCAGACCAGGAGATGAATGGAAAACATCGTTCAAGACACGTGAAGGGTTGTACGAATGGCTGGTGATGTCGTTTGGTCTTTCGAATGCACCAAGTACATTCATGCGGGTGATGAAACAGATTTTTAGACCATTTACTATGAAGTTTGTGGTGGTGTATTTTGATGATATACTGATATATAGTGGAAGTCCAGAAGAACACTTGCAACATCTGAGAGAAGTGTCGATGGTACTACAATAGGAACAATTTTATGCTACAACGAAGAAATGAGTGTTCATGACGCATAGTGTTTTATTTTTGGGATATGTTATATCGGATGGAGGAATACAGGTGGATCAAAATAAAGTTGAAGCAATCAGAAATTGGCCACAACCCAGGACGATAACAGAAGTTAGAAGTTTTCATGGTTTGGCATCATTCTACCAAAGATTCATTCCACATTTCAGTAGTGTGATGGCACCAGTTACTGATTGTATGAAGGGGAAGCAATTTTCATGGTCGGAGGAAGCAAGAGTTGCTTTTGAGAGAATCAAGGAACTTTTGACGACAGCACCGATTCTAGTGTTGCCGGATTTTCAGTTGTTGTTTGAATTGCATACTGATGCATCGAAGGTTGGAATTTGAGGGGTGTTAAGTCAGAAGGGATGTCCTATTGCATATTTCAGTAAGAAGTTATCGGGAGCAAAGATGAGATATAATACTTATGATGTCGAATTTTATGCTATCGTGCAAGCTGTGAAACACTGGAGACATTATTTGTGTCATAAAGAATTTGTTTTATATACGGATCATGAAGCGTTGAAGCATATGCAGGGACAGGATAAGATTGCGGCAAGGCATGCTTCTTGGATTGCATACTTACAACAATTTACATTTGTGGTGAAGCATAAATCGGGAATTACGAATCGAGTGGCAGATACATTAAGTCGAAGGAATCATGTGTTGACTACAATGAAAGTAGAGGTGACAGGGTTTGACGTGTTGCCAGATTTGTTTATTGATGATCCTTACTTTGCTAAGATCATGGATGAAGTCAATACAGGAAAGACTGATGAGTTTGTATTGGTGGATGGTTTTCTTTTTAAGGGAAATCGATTGTGCATACCAGAGTGCAGTTTACGTATGAAGATTGTAAAGGAGTTGCATGAGGAAGGTCATGTGGGCCGAGATCGTACTTTGCAATTGATTTCTCAATCTTTTTATTGGCCTTCATTGAAACGGGAAGTTGGGAGGTTTGTGGAGAGATGTCATATTTGCCAAATTTCCAAAGGGACAGCGACAAATGCGGGATTGTATATGCCGTTACCCATGCCGATTAGACCATGGGTTGATATCAGTATGGATTTTGTTTTGGGATTACCGAGAACTCAGAGGGGGAATGATTCGATATATGTTGTAGTGGACAGGTTTTCAAAGATGGCACATTTCATCGCTTGTAAGAAGACAGCTGATGCCGTCCGTGTTGCCGAGTTATTCTTTAAAGAAGTATATCACTTACATGGTTTACCAGAATCCATTGTTTTTGATCGGGATACCAGATTTCTAAGTCATTTTTGGCTGAGTTTGTGGAAGATGGTGGGAACAAATATAAATTTCAGCAGTGCTTACCATCCACAGTCCGATGGTTAGACTGAAGTTGTTAACATATCTTTGGGAAATTTGTTGCGGTGCCTGGTGAAAGATAATCTGAAGAGTTGGGATATGAAGTTATGTCAAGCAGAGTTTGCTCACAATCATGCTATAAACCGTAGTACGGGTTTTAGTCCATTTCAGATTGTATATTCAAGTATACCAAAGGGGCTGTTGGATTTGACAATAGTACCACAACCAAAGGGGATAGTTAAACGGGCTGTTGATTTTGTTGATGGATTGGCAGAGTGTCATAAGATCGTTCAGGAACGATTGGAGAAAGCGAATGTAAAGTATAAACGATCTGCGGATTTGAAGCGAAGAAGTGTTGAATTTAATGAAGGAGATTTAGTATATGTTGTACTAACGAAAGATCGTTTTCCAGTGGGAGCATACAATAAGCTTAAAGCTCGAAAAATTGGTCCTGTAACGATTGTGAAACGGATTAATGAAAATGCTTATAAGTTGAAGCTGCCGGAGGTTGTGTACACTTTTGACGTGTTTAATGTTAAACATCTTATACCGTATCATGGGAATGAGTTTGTTGTGGAAGAAGAGGGCGCAAATTCGAGGACGAATTTTTCTCAACAAGGGGAGGATGATGCAGCCCAGAAAGATAAAGTCGTAGGTCGTGTGTGACCTAACATGTTGATAAGTCGAATACGACCTAACAAGGAAGCTAACGAGCTAAAACTTTGTGACGAGTCATGGGAAGTTGAAGTCTTAGGTCGTGGGCGACCTAACGGGTTCGGGAATAGCGGGCTAAAGTAGAGGAGTAGGTCGCTAGAACGACCTAACAAGTTGCTCAATGACGCAGGCCAAACAGACAAAGTCTTAGGTCGCGAGCGACCTAACATACTGTTAAGTCG
Source organism: Allium fistulosum (assembly GCA_030737815.1). NCBI lineage: Eukaryota > Viridiplantae > Streptophyta > Magnoliopsida > Asparagales > Amaryllidaceae > Allium > Allium fistulosum. The sequence continues at coordinate 409,697,365 of CM060907.1, read as the reverse complement.
TGTTCGACCTAACAAGAAGAATAAGATGCTACGACATAAGTTCAAGGTCGTTGGAGAAGGGCGTGAACGACCTAAATCACATGCCGCTTCTTTAGGTCTCTCCAACGTTTCGAGTGAAGACTTTCTCGAGCTACGACCTACGATAGGTCGCATGAACGATCTACGACCTAAGTTAGGTCGCGGGGAGAATTAGGTCGTTGATTTTTGATGCCGCATGAAGCTGGATTTCTTGAGTCGCTGCTGTCTTGAGTCATGTTGTATAAAAGTTGTTGTACTTTTGTAATGTTGTATTTCTTATGTCATTGTAATGTGTTGTAACATGTTCCTTATGTCGTTTGTATATAAGTCGTAGGTCGCGTCTGTTAGGTCGCGTGTGTTGTTTAGGTCGTAAGTCGTGGTGTTTGATAGGTCGTGGCCGACCTAAGTGTTGTACAGTTTGTGTTGTGAATTGTAACTTCTATAAATAGGCTGGTGGTGCCATTTGTAAGAGTTTAGTTGATTTTGAATAAAACTTTTGTTTGATAGCTTTGTGCTTTCATTAAATCGGTAGTTGAGTGTGATCTCCTATCTCCCCTTTCGGTATTCAAGTGCGCTTGAATCAACGATCGCTGAAGCCGATTCATGGAATCTAGTGCGCTAGATCAACGTATGAAGAATCGTAGATCTTTAAACACGGTATCGTGCGCGATCAACGTGTTTGGGATAGCTAGAATCCGGTATCTTCGGATCAACGGATTTGGGCCATTCGGTATCTTCTACTCCACCGATCGTTACTTTCACCGATTCATCATTTTTGTAATCCGCTGCTGCATCAAATGATTATCCCCGGTCAATATTCAGAATAAAGAAACCAAATTGAGAAGGTCATGTTGAATCAAGTGCACTTATAGCGGGATTAAAAGAGTGAATTTAAAAAAATCTCATTTTATTAAATTGCACAAGATCTTTATTCTGTGTTTGTAAATAAATATTTTTTTATACTAAATCAAGTTTTGTATTTTGATTAATAAAAGAGATTTGAAATATCTTAATTTAATTAATTTGATTAAATTATTTATTTATTGTTAGTGTTTAAAATAAATTTATTTATAATCCTAGGTGTATATGTAGCAAAAACTTATATATGTATATTTATTTTTTCGACCATTAAAAATATCTTAAAATATTTAGATTTAATAATAAGTATATATAAGTATAAACTTATAATTTGAAATATGTATATGTATATATATATATGTTAACGCTGAAAATTGAACGCTAACACCTGGTGTGTGTAATAACAATGTGAAAGCACCACCCGTTGGTACAGGAACATAATATAAGCTGAAAATAGCAGAAAACGGTAAAGGAACAACAGATTTATAGTGGTCCGGCCCGTAATTGAGCCTACGTCCACTTTATAGTCTTTTATTGCTGATCTGGTTACAAATTGATACAATGCGCTTCGAATACAATTCACTTCGATCGCTCAAACACTTCAGATTAGTAACTCAAACTTTGACGATGAGATTTTTCGAATCCATGTCGAGTATGTAGAATCTCGTTCAAAGCTTGTTGTAGTATCTTCGATGTTTGGAGTTCTTCGAGTCTTGGATGAGTTGAGAATTCGGCAGAGTAACATCGCTTCAAAAAATGATTGGCCCCCTAAGTCCCCCTCACGTTCGGGGTAGGTCGGTATTTATAGGAGTGGTTCTGGCGGAGTTCGAGCATACAAGTCCTAGGTCGTGAGTGACCTAAGATATGTCGTAGGTCGTGTGCGACTTAAGGCGCTCCCCCTCCGACTTATCAGTTGCGTCGTACTTTATTGTGATCAGTCAAGTCATAGGTCGTGAACTGGTAAGTCGTGGGCGACTTAAAGAAAGCGGCACAAGGAGTTATGTTGGCTTGAGTAAACTGGGTAGTGGAGATAGGTCGTGAGCGACCTAAGGTAGGTCGTAGGTCGCACTGCCTTTTGAACCAGCTAGGTCGCTTGCTTCTTTAAGTAGTAGGTCCTTTACGAAGTTAGGTCGCGAAGTCTCTTAGGCTGTTAGGTCGTGCCATTGCTAGGTCGTGATATTGCTAAGTCGTGACCTTTCGAAGTCTTTAGGTCGCTGCCCTTTACAAGCTGTTTGGCCGTGTTACTTCATGGGTCGTAGATCGCTAAGCTCTTAGGTCGTGAAGTCCCTTAGGTCGCTCGATCGCTAAGTGTTAGGTCGTTAACTTCTTAGGTCGTGGAGTTTTAGGTCGTTAACTTCTTAGGTCGTGGAGTTTTAGGTCGCTCGAAAATAGGAGTTAACATTTGCCCCTCGAAGTTCAGGCCTATGTCGTAGGTCGTGTGCTTCGACTTAACTTTGCTAGGTCGTGAGCGACCTAAAAACACATGTTAATTCGTGCGCCCATTCACCTTCCTCTATCGGCCCCATATAAATTTGATAGGTCGCTACTTCCTCCCTACCTTACTGCTCCAAATTCTCACTGCCATTGACGAATCTTCAAACTTTCGAAGGCGAATTCAATCCAGTTAATCATCGATCCATTTCTACCAACATACTACGTAAGTGGATCCAATCTCTACCCTACCATAATCGCTGCGTGATCATGAATCCATGTTTTCCGACCCGAGTCCAATTTCATGTATCATGCTTCATTTTGAATGGTTATTTCGATCGACTTTTGATCGTCGTTTGATTCATTGTGGTAATTCATGAATGCACGGTAATTTTTATAATGGATCGGAGGGGTTTGGAATCGATTTTTTGGGCGATTTGGTGGTATGTGGAGATGAATGAAATTCACGAAGAGAATGATAGATTTTCTCTGAAATGGCGTTATCGGGTTATCGGGTCTAGTAAGTGATTTCTTGGAGAGGAAGTCAGCGACCTATGAGATCTGGACGACCTAAAAGTTAGGTCGTGTTGGGAATTGCGCGACCTAAGTCTTATGACTTAAGAAACCCGACCAACCTAAGTGAAGCCGAACAACCTTTTGCGACCTAAGTGGTTTCCGACCTACCGCTAGGTCGTGAGCGACCTAGGACATGAACCATTTGGACTTAAGGAAATTTGCATCGCCTTGAATTCTTCGATTTGCCCAGTGCGACCTAAAGAAGCCTCGACCTATGATAGGTCTCTAAACGACCTAGGACATGAACAAATTCTGCACTGCCTTGAACTTTTTAATTTGCACAACGCGACCTATGGAGGTTCCGACCTATGCTAGGTCGCTGGACGACCTAACACTTGTGAAATTTGGACAGAGCTCAATTGGCCTTTGAATTTTGATTGAACTTGAACTATGTTGCACTTCGTTACAAATTGCTTTAACTCTAATGTTAATAACCTGTTAAACACAACATTTGCAGAAAAACGGGACAAATATACTGCCATTGACTGCCCACATCGTATGACAGATTAGTCGATAAAAAATAATCAACTTAAACGAATTTTGTGAATGGAATGCTGTGAAACAACAAATTCAAATGTAGTATTAAAGCAAAGCTGAAATAATCAATCTAAGCTAATTTTTTTGCATCAACACAACATTGTATTTGGAATTAAAATGACAAGCCTCGAAACTTTATAATCGACAAATGTCAACTATCTTGATTTCAGTTATACTTGCTTGTTATCGTTTTAGTTTTGCACAACACTTCACACTTTTAGGAAACGTGCACCTTCATATTTGAATATCCAGTTCCTTGTGTAGAATGGCATCTCAACAAGAAGATACAGGACCAGCTAGAGAAGCTTTTCCGATTGCCAACCCATTGATTGATCCTCCGGAAAGGACTTCTACCACCTTGAGCCATAAAGTTTTTAGACAACTATGTATCCAGTTCGGCATCGCCGAATCAGATGCTTTATTTCTTGGAGCAAACGATACTGTTGACAGGCCACCTCTTGGTTTTGTTGCAGTTAATCGTCAGATGTGCTTAAGCGAAGCTATTCCTCCCTTTAATGACTTCCTTCGAGAACTTTTTCTTCGATTAGCTATCTCTCCCTTCCAGCTACACCCTAACGGTTATGCCATAATAATGGGGTTGTGTGTGCTGTTCAGAAGAACGCTTAACCGTCTTCCCAGTTTTGAGGAGATTTGCTATTTGTGCACCTTCGAGAAGAACAAAGATCACCCTTCGATTATACTTGTGAGAGGCGCAAGAAACCGCAGATTGATTCTAGACTTGCCCGATAGTGCACATGGGTTTTTGAGTCAATTCTTCTTTGTCCGCTGTCCTCCGGGATTTTATGTCGTCTGGAGAGTCGGAAGTAAGATTGCCTTTCTCCGTTCTCTTCATTTTCTGAACTTCTCGAAACTCAAATTGTCAAATGCTTAACTTCGTCCTTTACTTTTTGCAGCACTTCCTCCTCCGCTTAGGGATCCCAGCCACAGGCCAACCCTTGAAACTCTGAGTGTTGTGGCCGCCGAAGAGAGAAGCGCTAAATTTTTGCTAAAAGACGAATTTCTGCACCAATTCGGACTTTTACATTCCTCCAGATCGACTCAGATTCGTGAAATCTCTAGTTCTGATACAGAAACATTAGCTGCCCCGGGTTCTCGAGCAGAGACATCAAATGCCCCAGCTTCTGCAGAAGAAGTTGCATCGGAAGGACCTATTGTAGAGGCTTCATTAGTGAAGTGTTCTACTTTTATCGATATTGCGGGATCATCCGGGAAACTCAAACTTTCCCCAGTAATCGAAGAAGAAGAAATTCCTAAATACTCCGGGAATGTTGATGATAAAAAAGTTGAGGAAAAGAGTCCTGCTAAACATGATGGTGATGACACTTTTGATGACTTGAGCGATCTAATGATTACTTCACAAGAGCTCTTTAAAGATGACATAACTAAAGTTGCTTCCTCAGCAGCTGAAGTAACATCCGCTCTGCAGCAAATTTCATCAGCTCAAAAGCTGACTCCTGCTTCACAATCCGCTATCACTCCCCAACCAAAGAGTGGTCTATAGCATGACGCGCATAGTTTACACGTCACACACACTTAGAATTTCTTGGCAGTTATACGCATTTATCCTCTTTTTCTAGAGATTTCTAAACTTTATTTCTTTTCCATTTTCAAATTCTCCGATGGGGCGCTCTGGCTCATACTATGACAAATTTCAGCGCCATGGAAGTCGCGATACTTATGATTTTAGGCGCTATCTCCCTGCCCCGAGGGAAACAGATGAAGAAAGAGCTATCAGGAAGGCTCAAGAGAGGCGAGATTATGAACATCAATACGGGAGGAGGGATGAGCGATACGACTCTTCTCATAGAGGTGATGATTCCCATAAGCGAAATTCTTATGACGATAAAGGGAAGAGTCACCTTACTGGAGATCCAAGCAAGCGGGTCAAGCCTAGTGATGCGTCTGCAATTTCTGAAAAGACCCCTGCTTCAACTCCTTTTGATATCCCCTCTGATTCTCCTGCTCTTGAAAAGTCTGATATCCAAACAATCATCAACAGACCCCAATATCAAGTTGGACAGGGTCCGCCAACTCTTCAAAGTCGGTTCCCGCAATGGTGCTTAAAGGGGGTACGCTTCGACCTTGACTTGGTCCCTATTGATAAACCGGCTATGCTGCGTAACGTTGACGCCGACAAACTTGATATCGACAGGTTGTCTGGATGGCAAAAACTTGTTGACGAGCTGCAAAGGGTCAACCATTTGAATCTTGAAGCTATGATGACAATGGAGAATGACAAAACAGAGTGGGATAAAATCTGCAAGCAGCATGATGCAGAGATGGCGAGCATTGCTGACGACAATGCGAGACTCGAGTCCGAGGTTAAAAGACTCAAGGAAGATCTCGCCGCTTCTTCCACTTCGCACTCTTAAAAAGAAGAAGTGTTTCAGAAACAAGGGATGCTGAGATGAAACTTGCGGCTGAGCAGCATGTTACTGAAGAATATCGCAAAAATACTGCTCAGTTGCGAGAAACAGTTAACTCCCAGAACATGGAGATCGAATTGCTAAAAGCTCGACTTTCTAAAGTTGAGAAGGAGCGTGATGAGGCTGTTGCTGGTCAAGTTGCAGCCATGGCTGAAAAAGAAGCAGCTGAGCAGTCGCACGAGGCGACGAAGGCCAAAGTTAGCTTGACTTTATTTGACTTCTATATCCACAGCGTCTTGGGGTGCGAAAGTCTCTCGTTTTTGAGGCCGGAATATGAAGTCACTTTAGCTGAAGTATGGGAGGCGATAATCGATATGTTTGGCGGTGCCGGCTATGATGAGGCAGAGCTTGAGGCACGTTATCTTGACGATGAAACTCGTGCCGCTCTTGCTAGAGGAAAGGAGCAACTTGCTAAAGCGCGAGCTGAATCGACGGGAGAAGAACACCCAAAGGAGGAAGCTCCTTTAACTGCCTCCGTCCATACTTCAATTTCGGCCGATGTTAACATTATAGGCTCCAGTTCCCATTCTTCGCCTCCTGTTAAAGTTGACACAGAAATTGTGACCACTCCCACCCGGTGTGTGTAATAACAATGTGAAAGCACCACCCGTTGGTACGGGAACAGAATATAAGCTGAAAATAGCAAAAAACGGTAAAGGAACAACAGATTTATAGTGGTTCGGCCCGTAATTGAGCCTACGTCCACTTTATAGTCTTTTATTGCTGATCTGGTTACAAATTGATACAATGCGCTTCGAATACAATTCACTTCGATCACTCAAACACTTCAGATTAGTAACTCAAACTTTGACAATGAGATTTGTCGAATCCATGTCGGGTATGTAGAATCTCGTTCAAAGCTTGTTGTAGTATCTTCGATGTTTGGAGTTCTTCGAGTCTTGGATGAGTTGAGAATTCGGCAGAGTAACAGCGCTTCAGAAAATGATTGGCCCCCCCAAGTCCCCCTCACGTTCGGGGTAGGTCGGTATTTATTAGAGTGGTTCTGGCGGAGTTCGAGCATACAAGTCCTAGGTCGTGAGCGACCTAAGATATGTCGTAGGTCGTGTGCGACTTAAGGCGCTCCCCCTCCGACTTATCAGTTGCGTCGTACTTTATCGTGATCAGTCAAGTCATAAGTCGTGAACTGGTTAAGGAAGGTACTAAGTCGTTGGCGACCTAGTGGGCTGGTAAGTCGTGGGCGACTTAAAGGAAGCGGCACAAGGAGTTATGTTGGCTTGAGTAAACTGGGTAGTGGAGATAGGTCGTGAGCGACCTAAGGTAGGTCGTAGGTCGCACTGCCTTTTGAACCAGCTAGGTCGCTTGCTTCTTTAAGTAGTAGGTCCTTTACGAAGTTAGGTCGCGAAGTCTCTTAGGCTGTTAGGTCGTGACATTGCTAGGTCGTGATATTGCTAAGTCGTGACCTTCCGAAGTCTTTAGGTCGCTGCCTTTTACAAGCTGTTAGGCCGTGTTACTTCATGGGTCGTAGATCGCTAAGCTCTTAGGTCATGAAATCCCTTAGGTCGCTCGATCGCTAAGTGTTAGGTCGTTAACTTCTTAGGTCGTGGAGTTTTAGGTCGCTCGAAAATAGGAGTTAACAATATATATATATATATAATAAAAAAGATTTAATTTACTATAAGAAAATTATTAAATACATCTGTATATATATAGTCAATTTTGTTTTCGTTAATTAAACATATTACTGTGGAAAAATAACATGGATGCTAATTTCAAATTATACATACATATCATCGAACTGTCACTTCTGAAAAATTCTAGGTAACATAATTATGCATACAGACATACATATACATACACATACACACACAAATAAACATATACATACATACAAAAACATACACATACGTATATATACACAAACACATGCTCAAACACACCCACTCACCCACTACACACATACCTGGTTATAGCACTGTTGATTTGGTTATTTGGCGTTCACATGCAAAGTCAATAGTTCAATCTTCACTAACTACCTATTTTTTTAAACTATATGGAATTTCTATTGTGATTTCGATGCATATTTCTTTAGAATCTAACTAAAATAATAATGAATTTCTGAACTTAAAAAACTTAAAAAGTAAAACGAAACATTTGTAGATTAGAATAGCCTATGATTTTTGTTGGATGATAATAAACATATATATATATATATTTGTTTAAATCTATTTATTATTGTACTATTTTATTTTTCCACATAATTAAATAATTATTTGTTGAATAAAATGAATAACTCAGCATTCATATTTAAACGAATATTTTATTCAAACAAATATTTTATTACAAATTCAAATAGTATAAATTTGAGCTCTCACTGCGTTTACACAATTTCATTTACAATACAACTTCAATTACAACACAATTTTCAAAATACAATTTTACATACATATTTCACCTCACTACACATTCACTCATCACCCATATTTGATCTTCAACTTTGTTCCAGCCTGTATTCAACATCTGAACTATCTGCAAATAAACACTGATCGGTAAAATTGAAAAAGAAATATTTTGCAGTGCACAATAAAGTGTGTGTTTTGAAAATATTATTTGCCTCAGTTATTTGCGTTGTTCGTCGTCATTTTTTTGTTAATTCATCTTACGCGAACAACTTGTCACATGCACAGTGTATCACTGTACATGCTACAAGGTCGTGCGCACCGATATACGCTTGCTTGTTAAAATTGCAGGGACGGGTGAGCACAAGGTCAAACCCAAGCCTAGCCAAGACTTGATTCAACTCAAGTGCAACAAATACATGAAAGTGCGCTATGGACTGTGTAATATGGATATATGATAATACAGAGTACAGAGATGATATTAATACTATAAATAGTGCGGAATATAAAAGCAGTATAGTAAAATGACACCAGGAATTTTTATACTGGTTCGAACTTCCCGTTCAACGTCCAGTCCCAGAATACCCTCTGGATTTAAACTAAACCCCTCACTTAACCCGGAGGAATAGGTATACGACACCTGAGCAGCCGAACAGGAATTTTTCCGCCTCAACAGCCGAAGAGGACTTCAACTTAATACAAATAGTTTGTTGACGAATGTGTTCTGAATAACACTGATTGTCTTTTGATAGTACAACTTTTCTATAATCAAATCCTCAAGAGTATGTATGTGTGTGAAGATTTAGAAGGAAGATAATCACGTAGAATCGAAGTATATGAATTAATTCAAGGATTCTAGTGATATTGAATGAGAATGAATTCTTTTTATTTGCAGAGAATAATAGAGAATAGATTTCAGAATTAAAACATGAAATTTTGGTTGTTGTAGAAGTGAATTGAACATGTTTATATAGTTGTAGAATAGTTACAATCTTTCATGAAGAGTTTCAATCAAAAGTTGTGTCCGTATCTCTTGGATTGAAGGACATTCCTCTTCATGAACAATCGCAACTCTTCAGAAAACTAGCCGTTATGTTCAGGTCGGTTGACCGAGGTTTCTAGTCGGTCAGCTGAGTTTCAAACCCGTACATAGAAAAATGTATATCTGTGCATTTGACACAGAGTCGGTCGACCGAGGTTTCTGGTCGGTCAGCCGACCTGTAGTCAATTGCACATTACACACTAATTTATGTATATATCAATATAAATCAATTTTTGTGTGTGTATGACTACTTAAGGAATGATTTTAACAATATTCTAAGACTCAATAAAATAAAATATTCATACTAATCTCTGGATTGTAGTCTTGTCTCCTTTATAGTGCATAATATACGTTTATTCTCTTTTAGTCGCTTTCGTATAGTATTCTCTTTGTAATTCGTCGTATGATCTCTGAAGCTTGTGTCATGAAACAAAACTCATGAATCAACATTCTCCCCCTTTTTGATTGATGACAATACTTATATGACGAAGTAGAACTTATCTATATTATAATTCTCCCCCTGAATATATAGCGACTTTTCTGCAAGAAATATGTTAGCTTTCATATATTTCTCCCCATTTGTCATTGACAAAAAGGAATATGAAATGACCCTCCTAATACTACTCTAATTCCATCAGAAATTTTTTTTTTTTTAAAGAGGATATGTATATAGATAGATATATCATCCATTGCAATCATAATTCTCATGGTCAATATCTTTTCTCCAATAACCAAATATATCCAGGATCACAATAATCAACCAATATAAATATATCAGTACATTCACAAAGATAAGCACATACATGTGAGGATGTATATGCCTCTCTTGTTTGAATCAGAGTTCTGGAAAACAAGAGGATGTTGGATTGCTAATAAATTTTTTTTTTTTCTTGACTAAACAATCCACTGGAAACATACACATTAGTCTGTTTATACTAACTAAGAAGTGATCAAGTAATAATCAGTAGTAAACAAGCTTTTAATATAGATGTTTGTGTTAAGTTCTGAATAGTGACAAATTCAGTATAAAAGAAAGTGGATCCTAAGGAAACACAAGCAACATCTAGGCGTAATGGAAACGCGCCTAACTTATACATGAAAGGTCACGAGTTCGAGTGCTATGCTGGTCGGTTCAAACACAATTTTTGGTTTTTCTTTTTTTTTTCTCCTGTATGGTTAGAAATCTGATGCCTACCTATAATTGTACATATATATTTAATTTTTGCCTATAACCTAACATACAAAACAATTCTTCTTACATAACTATTTTTAAAACCCATTCCTACAACTGTTTTAAGAATTTATATTTATATTTTTGACCAAACAATCAACATGTACACAGGTATACATGTACATTTCAATATTTTTGCTCAGTTTCCAGAAAACTGAGTGAAACAAATGCTAAATGTACTATGCTTTGAAATGCATCTGTATTTTCAAGATACAGCCTATCATGATCAACCAATACTTCATTTAGTTGAGGCTGGTTACCCATGAGTTCTGTATATGCTACACACTGGTTCAAAACAATGGAGATACCTTTCATTTCATTCTGTCTGAAGCTTTAAAAGAAAAACATTTTACTTTTCTTAATTCAATCCAGAAATGAATTCAGATTTATTTACAAAGCATTTCAGTAAAAAGAAAATAAAATCTGTAACGACCCAGAATTTTTGATAATTAAAATTCGAATATTTAATTGATTTTAAAAATTAATAAATGAATTTAAGAAGTCGAATGATTTATTTTTCGAATATTGGATTTAATTGGATAATTTAAATCGATAAATTAAATAGTGAAATTCCAGAGATAATTGAAAATCGAGTTTAATATGATTGAAAATGATTTGGAAAATTTTATTTAATCATACTGGAGTTATGGAAATGTTTTAGAACTTTTAAAACTGAATTTAAAGTTAAATTGTGAAAATTGAATATTTTAATATTTAATTATCGACTGTAAAAATAGCCAATTTTCGAACAGTCTCAGAATTGAACGAAACCAGTTCCATTGGATCCGTAATAGTTAGTTATTGTCGGATTTCAATTTTCGTATCAATCGGAGTTGTCGTTTGACCGTGGCAGCTCGAAACGCATCGATATCGTTTTAATTTTAAATCGTCGAGTTAAAATAGTCATTTTTCGAACGGTCTCGGATTTCGACGAAACCAGTTTCATCGGATCCGTAATGCGATATTATTGTAAGATTTCAAATTCCGTAATTTTTGGATTTATCGTTTGTCCGGGGCAAGCCAAAACGCCTCGAAATCGATTTAAATCGGTTTAATTTAAATTGATCGTTTAATTCCATATCTCGCACAGACGATCGAATTAGCTTCCGAAACCTGTTCCATTGCGTTCGGAACGCGGGGTAAACCTTAGAAGCGTCAGCCGGCACGTTCGATTCGGAGTTCGGAAAATTTCGATGAATAGTAAATTGGGCAATTTTCTATATAAGGACCTCTATATTCACTTTTGCAAGAGAACTAGGGTTTTGAACCCAGGCCGCCACTTTCATTTCTAAGGCCAGAAAACAACGATCCTTTTCCCAATTTTTCTTCAAAATCCAAGAAATATTTCATGAAACTTTACACATGAAAGTTGGAGAGGGGAGTGAGATCTCGAAATCTATACGGCGATGATCGCCTATCGTTCGTCGTGATGGCCGGGATTCGCGAAGGAACGACTGCCGTTCGTTCTCGTCTCGCGTGCCAAGGAGGGGATCGAGCTCCTTGATATTCGTGCCGTGGGTAGGGGCGACGTAGGGGGTTGGAATGGCGGGTCTTGATCGAGGTGGAGGTGGCCGGAGTGGGTTGCGACATTAGGGTTTAGAAGGCGGCTGTTGGGTTCGACCTCTCTGTTGTTCGCGTACGTGATTTTGGAGGGAGATGGGAGAAAAGCACGTGCGGCCAAGATTTGATCTGGGGGAAGGGAACGGCTGAGATGAAGAAGGTTGTAAATAATTAAAAGAAAAGTGAAATTAAATTTTATAAAAATTGTGTAAATGTTTAAACTGCTATAACTTGGTCATACTTTATCAGATTACGACGAAATTTTTTGCGTTGGAATCGTATTGATGAGCACTACGCGATGCAACTGGATTGGAGCCATTTGGAGCTAGCGAGAATTTCGGGTAAAATTAAACGCGTGTTTAATTTTATTCGAAATAAACGCTGAAATCAGAATTAAAATCACGGTGAGATTTTCTCACTCAAAAATTGAAAAGTGGATTTTACAGTTATTGTTTGTTGACTGTTTGGATGTGCTATTAGATATTATAGGATATATCTATATATAGCAATATATACATATTGGCATATGTATATATTGGATTGATTGATTTCCCGCCTCGTATAGCGGATGAGACCCTATTGCGCCGTTAGTAAGCGGATTTATAAAAACCTATATACCGCGATAATTCCGTACTGGAGCGGAATTGGTATTGTGCTAACATCTGTGGATGCAGGGAAACAGGTTGGAGGGATCCGACTGGATTCCTCACCATATTGATTATTTACAGATATTTTGATATATTCTGTTATCATATGATGATATATGATATTTGACTGTTGTGATGGACTGATTGGTGTTGTTGCATCATCGGACTCAGTTTTGAACTTTAAAAATGACGACTTTTAATTTAAAAGGATTTTTAAAGGGATTTTTGAAAATATACGTTTTATGGAATTTTTGAATCGATTTATAAACGTAAAATTTTAAAGTTATAAAAGTTATAATTTTTAGTGAAATATAACCGAAGTGTCGTTTTTGAAAATAAAAGTCGATTTATTTATAAAATGGTTTAAGTTGGGATTTTTGAATAACTATAAACGATTTGTATAGAAAGATTTATAAAAATTGATATTTTTGTAAATCAAAAATATTGGACTTATAAAACGAATTTTTATAAGTGTTAGAAAGAAGTATAAATGGATTTCATAAGTGAATGAAATTAATAGATTGATAACGTGAAGTTATAAAGTAAATAGATATTGTAGAATAAAAGATTTATAAGGAATTTACTTATAAATTTGACTTTTGCACTTAATTGGGATATAAATAGAAATTGCTAAATGAAATGATTTCATAAGTTGAAATTGTTATGAAGTATAAATGTGATTTATAAACGTTGTTTATAAATCTGGAATCACTTATTTTGATAAGTAATTTTAGAAGTTAATAAAAGGAGAATTTTATAAATCGAAGTTGTTAGAAAATATAAAGGTGAATTTATAAACGTTGTTTTATGAATTCGAAATCAATCAAATTTGATGAATGTAATATAGAAGTTATTAAGGGAATTTTATCCACGATTTTGGATAGTGGATAATTCTTGGAATAAAACGTGTAGAAAAGATTGAAATGTAATTATTAAAGTATATTCACGATTTTGGACAGTGAATATGTTATCAAATAAAATGGATACGTTTCGGGAAAGCGATATTTGAAATGAAGTGATTGTTTTAAAGATGTTTTAAAATGTATTGAATATCGAAATCATAGATTTTCAACGCTTTATTGTTGAAATAGACGTTTTCGAGAAGTAGAAGGAAATAGTGGACTATAACACTGTTGTTATAGTAAATGATTTCCAAAAGGAAATGTTTTATGTAGTATCGGGATTTATATATCTATCTAAATTTCGAATCCCTATACTAGTAATTTTGAGTCGTCGTAACGATGTTTTACGTGACATTCGTTTTGACTCAAATAAATGTTGTTATAGTAAATGATTTCCTTAAAGAATGAAACTATACTTAATTTTGATTTTAAGTATGTTGAATATTTTCAAATGTTGAAAATAAATGATTTGTGAATTACTTATTTTTAAATAAGTATGGAAATGCTTTTCCAATATGAAATGAACTGTTTTGAGATTTTATCTTCAAAGATAAAATGAAATGTGGAAATTGATTTGAAATTGTTTTCAAATGGTTAAGTGTGGAAATAATATATCTAGTAAAGATATTTTTGAAGATAAAATAATTTGAGAAAATTATTTGGAATCTGATGATGTTGCGCATCTTTATTGATAGTTAAATAACCGACTATCAATAATTACCTTTAGATAGGTATTTGTTGTGAATTGGATGAATTTGAATGCCACACTTATTTTTGAATAATCGCTCACTATTCGGGTTAACCGGGAAAGGACCATGGGGTCGTATAACCCATTCCGAATATGTGATACGTCGTTATGAATTGCATTCGAAGACCGGTGTTGAAGACCGGATATTTTTGAAAACGGAAGGATTACCGTCGAGTTACTCTACATCGGCTGATCTCCGGTTTAGAGGTTTTATCATCCTTAGTGACGGGAAGTCCCGACGTGATTGAAAATTATCCGGATGTGCAAGGGCTTCGTGAGAAGTGCCTTCGGTTCTGTTCGATCCCGGAACAGACTTGTATGGATTGTGTGTCTGACGTTACAATTTGAGATATAAAGCTGATTTCTTTCAAATACATATCTGTTGGTGGCGGAGAATTTATTCTCTTAGCTTAACACCCTTCTCTGAGACGTACGAGCTCAGAGGTTATGTAGTTGAAATTTATCAGCGATATATCCCAATTTGGTAACGTGGCATACTGAGTGTTGCTGTGAAATGATCAGTGTTTGATCATTTGTGATATGATCATTTGTTTGATCTTATATCTTTGTGATCATAGGTTGATCATTTTGTTTGACCCGAAGCAGGGCTTTTTGAGAAAGCGTAGCTTTGTGGACGAGACTTCGTCGAGCCTCACACCCCGGAAATGGTCGAAACAGGAATGTTGCGGCAAGGTTATGAGGGTCGCGCCCTTTAGGGTATGTCATTTCCTTCTGGAAAGGGGTGGTATCATGGTATGGAGCCCAGATACTTACTCATGTGGATACACTTTCTTTATGATGTGTGATGTTGGATATCGAGCGCTCGGATAAAGGTCCCAAAGGACCGGGTGATGACATATTCGTGAGTTACCTGTTACAGGGGTAACCCGGCCTTGTTTGGCAGAGAGCAGTTTGTCTCTCGGGACGTCCAGCCAGAGGCGATCCTATTCGGCAGGAGGAAAGGAAGTTCCTTAGCCTGACCATTTGTTGGAAATCCATTCTTCCAATACGAACTTTGTACGGTTTTAGTTGTAGAACCTGCCATTTACGTACGGTGGTCACCACTGTTTAGATGGTAGCTATAGTAGGCATACGATACTGGTCGTATGTTGGCTAAGATTAATATTATACTTTCGAAATGTTTTCTACACTAGACATTAATAATAATAATCCAATGATTGGCGTAGTAAGCATCTTTGACTATCATAAGAAGAAATCTCCTCCAATTCTGCGTTTGCATTGTGTGTGTGGCGGGAGGTCTTATGGTAGTTTCATTTTCCAAAAGCATTGCGAATTGACATTAAAGTTTTCCTGTTGTTTATTTTAAAGAATAACTGTTTTACGATCTCACACCAGTCACCATGACTGACTCGGAGTTTATTGTTCCCTTCTAAACTCTGGGTGCCCACCAATTTCCACACGGGCAGCCTAGAGTTATGTTATCAGGATATTCTGGATATTCTGGAGCTTTGGAGATAAGCTGGATGACGAGACGTAGTATTTGTATCTGATAGTATTTATTCCGCTGGGTATTCTGTATGAGGACAAGTTATATAACTGTCCATTGTTGTATATTGACTCTGATGATTGATGTATGTATAAACTGATATAGTTCTTTGTTTTAAAAGACTAGTAATTATCTATTGTATATTGTTCCGCTGCGATATGTGAGATTCTGATATTGTTTCTGTTCTGATGTTGTTCTGTTGTTCTGTTGTTTCTTCTTTCTCTTTTCTTCTATCTTTTCTTCTACCTCTTCTTTTAAAACCCTAATGGTTCGGTTTTTCGTTCACCTTGAGTAAATCGATGGAGATTAGTGTCGATTAAAAGGGTACGGAAAAGCGGTCTATTACATTTGGTATCAGAGCATATGGTTAAGCGACAACCCTGCTCTGTTGGGTGTTACTCATTAGAGATAGAGTCAGCAGTGCTCTAGAATGAGTTGAGTGTAATAATAGATACGAGTGCGTATTTGTTAGTGAATATAAAATTGTTTTATATTGTGATGATTGGTTTGTTGAGTGGTATATGGATTCTGGTCGGTATTGTCCGTACAACTTTATCGATAGGGATCTCTAAACACTTGAATAGAACAGTTCAGCACAGTATTGTTTTAAAATAGGGTGAATGAAATAATTTTGCCCAAAACTATTTTTGTATAGAAAAGAAATAATTTTCTGTAAATTATTACAGTAAATGGATGCTTGTTTGTTAGGAAAGTGATAATATTGAGATGTTATCATTACTATTGAAACTGAATAAGAAACTGAAATCGTAACTCCAAAGTTAAGAAATAAATCCATATACAAATGAAATTTAAGAATGCAAATTATAAATGTGATTTGTAATTTAAAATGGAATTCCAGAGAAGTATTTGGAAAGGTTTTGAAAAGAATTTGAAAATTTTGGAGATTTGGAAGTTTAAATCATTTTTGATTTGAAAATGGATTTCGAAGGTTTTGGAAAGTATTTTAGAGAGATGAAAGCTCTAAACTCTTTTAGGTCGCTGGAAAATAATCCTGATGATGATGGCCACATCATTAGAATTCATTTTCGGGTTTCCAAAAGAGAAATTGCTGCCAAATTGTTTAAATGGAAGTTGTTTTGAAAATTTGGGTTTTGTTTTAGAAAATTCAAAGAATAGTTTGAACCGTTTTCAAAAATGGTTTTTGAAATGTTGGTAAGACTCTGGGATACCATATTTATGAAATATTATTAAGTTGATAACTTATACAATTTGTTGTGAATTTAGATTGAATAAATTTAACTTAAGAAATTTTAAGTTGAATTAAAGTAAGTATAAGTGAATCAATTAAATCTAAGTTGAGATTGTGGAATATGAAATCTGGATTTAATATGAATTTTGAATAAGTGAAGAAATTTGACCTTGGTAAAAGTTAAATAGGATTGAAATTTGAATTTTGGATTTATAAGTGGAAATGTAAGTTAAGTTAAACAAACGATGTTTAATGGGGTATAACTTAAGTGTTGATTGGAATTGATTTTGGTGTCGAAGTAAATAATCAAAATGAATTAAATGAATATGAACTTGAGTTATATAAATGAACTTCAACATGAAATGTGAAATGGATTAGCTATTGAACTAATGAATCAATTGAATGTAAATGTTAATTCATTGAAGAAACTGAATAAATTGAATGTAAGTCAATTGAAATTAAAGGTGTTGAACTAAATTGAATGGAAATCAAATAATAATGGTTATGTTGAATATGCATCGATTGTTTGATGATTGTTAGTTGATTGTATATAAATTCATTAAGTGTTAATGAAGTTGAATCGATAAAATTTGAAGAAAAGTAAAATGAATTCGAATTGGAAATCCAGTTTAAATGACAGTAGATTTAACCAAAGGGTAAATTGAAATCAAATTTTGGAAATGAACAAAAGTGAATGAAACTGGAATTGTAATTGAATGTACGAAATGGTTTGAATATATGCAACTAGATATTATGGCTAGTAGGATATACAGGTTATAAAGGAATTGGAAATTTTGATTTCAAAGATAATTTGAATTGCTCGACTAAAGGTATGTATTTAAATTTCTATATGAGATTTGCTGATTTCTTGTCTAGCCGCTTGGCTTTTTCTTTTTCTTTTTGAAATCTGAGAGTCCGTAGGGACGTTTTGTAGTCGTGCCGTATTAACCACGCAAAGGAGACGCTGGCGAAATTTTTCGAAAATTTCGAGTGTTAGAAATTTTTGAGAAATTTTGAAAGTTTAAAATTTGAATTTAAACTCGAATTTGAATTTTGAAGTTAAACAATGTTATTTGAAATTTATAATTGAAGTTAGAAAGATAGTTGGATGATAACGAATCTTTAGTAGAAAGATTTGTTTTGATAAATTGATAAAACTATTAGATTGGGGGAAATAGTAGATGAGTTAAGGACCATTTTCTTCATAACTTGTAATTTCGAGGACGAAATTCTTTTAAGGGGGGAAGTTTGTAACGACCCAGAATTTTTGATAATTAAAATTCGAATATTTAATTGATTTTAAAAATTAATAAATGAATTTAAGAAGTCGAATGATTTATTTTTCGAATATTGGATTTAATTGGATAATTTAAATCGATAAATTAAATAGTGAAATTCCAGAGATAATTGAAAATCGAGTTTAATATGATTGAAAATGATTTGGAAAATTTTATTTAATCATACTGGAGTTATAGAAATGTTTTAGAACTTTTAAAACTGAATTTAAAGTTAAATTGTGAAAATTGAATATTTTAATATTTAATTATCGACTGTAAAAATAGCCAATTTTCGAACAGTCTCAGAATTGAACGAAACCAGTTCCATTGGATCCGTAATAGTTAGTTATTGTCGGATTTCAATTTTCGTATCAATCGGAGTTGTCGTTTGACCGTGGCAGCTCGAAACGCATCGATATCGTTTTAATTTTAAATCGTCGAGTTAAAATAGTCATTTTTCGAACGGTCTCGGATTTCGACGAAACCAGTTTCATCGGATCCGTAATGCGATATTATTGTAAGATTTCAAATTCCGTAATTTTTGGATTTATCGTTTGTCCGGGGCAAGCCAAAACGCCTCGAAATCGATTTAAATCGGTTTAATTTAAATTGATCGTTTAATTCCATATCTCGCACAGACGATCGAATTAGCTTCCGAAACCTGTTCCATTGCGTTCGGAACGCGGGGTAAACCTTAGAAGCGTCAGCCGGCACGTTCGATTCGGAGTTCGGAAAATTTCGATGAATAGTAAATTGGGCAATTTTCTATATAAGGACCTCTATATTCACTTTTGCAAGAGAACTAGGGTTTTGAACCCAGGCCGCCACTTTCATTTCTAAGGCCAGAAAACAACGATCCTTTTCCCAATTTTTCTTCAAAATCCAAGAAATATTTCATGAAACTTTACACATGAAAGTTGGAGAGGGGAGTGAGATCTCGAAATCTATACGGCGATGATCGCCTATCGTTCGTCGTGATGGCCGGGATTCGCGAAGGAACGACTGCCGTTCGTTCTCGTCTCGCGTGCCAAGGAGGGGATCGAGCTCCTTGATATTCGTGCCGTGGGTAGGGGCGACGTAGGGGGTTGGAATGGCGGGTCTTGATCGAGGTGGAGGTGGCCGGAGTGGGTTGCGACATTAGGGTTTAGAAGGCGGCTGTTGGGTTCGACCTCTCTGTTGTTCGCGTACGTGATTTTGGAGGGAGATGGGAGAAAAGCACGTGCGGCCAAGATTTGATCTGGGGGAAGGGAACGGCTGAGATGAAGAAGGTTGTAAATAATTAAAAGAAAAGTGAAATTAAATTTTATAAAAATTGTGTAAATGTTTAAACTGCTATAACTTGGTCATACTTTATCAGATTACGACGAAATTTTTTGCGTTGGAATCGTATTGATGAGCACTACGCGATGCAACTGGATTGGAGCCATTTGGAGCTAGCGAGAATTTCGGGTAAAATTAAACGCGTGTTTAATTTTATTCGAAATAAACGCTGAAATCAGAATTAAAATCACGGTGAGATTTTCTCACTCAAAAATTGAAAAGTGGATTTTACAGTTATTGTTTGTTGACTGTTTGGATGTGCTATTAGATATTATAGGATATATCTATATATAGCAATATATACATATTGGCATATGTATATATTGGATTGATTGATTTCCCGCCTCGTATAGCGGATGAGACCCTATTGCGCCGTTAGTAAGCGGATTTATAAAAACCTATATACCGCGATAATTCCGTACTGGAGCGGAATTGGTATTGTGCTAACATCTGTGGATGCAGGGAAACAGGTTGGAGGGATCCGACTGGATTCCTCACCATATTGATTATTTACAGATATTTTGATATATTCTGTTATCATATGATGATATATGATATTTGACTGTTGTGATGGACTGATTGGTGTTGTTGCATCATCGGACTCAGTTTTGAACTTTAAAAATGACGACTTTTAATTTAAAAGGATTTTTAAAGGGATTTTTGAAAATATACGTTTTATGGAATTTTTGAATCGATTTATAAACGTAAAATTTTAAAGTTATAAAAGTTATAATTTTTAGTGAAATATAACCGAAGTGTCGTTTTTGAAAATAAAAGTCGATTTATTTATAAAATGGTTTAAGTTGGGATTTTTGAATAACTATAAACGATTTGTATAGAAAGATTTATAAAAATTGATATTTTTGTAAATCAAAAATATTGGACTTATAAAACGAATTTTTATAAGTGTTAGAAAGAAGTATAAATGGATTTCATAAGTGAATGAAATTAATAGATTGATAACGTGAAGTTATAAAGTAAATAGATATTGTAGAATAAAAGATTTATAAGGAATTTACTTATAAATTTGACTTTTGCACTTAATTGGGATATAAATAGAAATTGCTAAATGAAATGATTTCATAAGTTGAAATTGTTATGAAGTATAAATGTGATTTATAAACGTTGTTTATAAATCTGGAATCACTTATTTTGATAAGTAATTTTAGAAGTTAATAAAAGGAGAATTTTATAAATCGAAGTTGTTAGAAAATATAAAGGTGAATTTATAAACGTTGTTTTATGAATTCGAAATCAATCAAATTTGATGAATGTAATATAGAAGTTATTAAGGGAATTTTATCCACGATTTTGGATAGTGGATAATTCTTGGAATAAAACGTGTAGAAAAGATTGAAATGTAATTATTAAAGTATATTCACGATTTTGGACAGTGAATATGTTATCAAATAAAATGGATACGTTTCGGGAAAGCGATATTTGAAATGAAGTGATTGTTTTAAAGATGTTTTAAAATGTATTGAATATCGAAATCATAGATTTTCAACGCTTTATTGTTGAAATAGACGTTTTCGAGAAGTAGAAGGAAATAGTGGACTATAACACTGTTGTTATAGTAAATGATTTCCAAAAGGAAATGTTTTATGTAGTATCGGGATTTATATATCTATCTAAATTTCGAATCCCTATACTAGTAATTTTGAGTCGTCGTAACGATGTTTTACGTGACATTCGTTTTGACTCAAATAAATGTTGTTATAGTAAATGATTTCCTTAAAGAATGAAACTATACTTAATTTTGATTTTAAGTATGTTGAATATTTTCAAATGTTGAAAATAAATGATTTGTGAATTACTTATTTTTAAATAAGTATGGAAATGCTTTTCCAATATGAAATGAACTGTTTTGAGATTTTATCTTCAAAGATAAAATGAAATGTGGAAATTGATTTGAAATTGTTTTCAAATGGTTAAGTGTGGAAATAATATATCTAGTAAAGATATTTTTGAAGATAAAATAATTTGAGAAAATTATTTGGAATCTGATGATGTTGCGCATCTTTATTGATAGTTAAATAACCGACTATCAATAATTACCTTTAGATAGGTATTTGTTGTGAATTGGATGAATTTGAATGCCACACTTATTTTTGAATAATCGCTCACTATTCGGGTTAACCGGGAAAGGACCATGGGGTCGTATAACCCATTCCGAATATGTGATACGTCGTTATGAATTGCATTCGAAGACCGGTGTTGAAGACCGGATATTTTTGAAAACGGAAGGATTACCGTCGAGTTACTCTACATCGGCTGATCTCCGGTTTAGAGGTTTTATCATCCTTAGTGACGGGAAGTCCCGACGTGATTGAAAATTATCCGGATGTGCAAGGGCTTCGTGAGAAGTGCCTTCGGTTCTGTTCGATCCCGGAACAGACTTGTATGGATTGTGTGTCTGACGTTACAATTTGAGATATAAAGCTGATTTCTTTCAAATACATATCTGTTGGTGGCGGAGAATTTATTCTCTTAGCTTAACACCCTTCTCTGAGACGTACGAGCTCAGAGGTTATGTAGTTGAAATTTATCAGCGATATATCCCAATTTGGTAACGTGGCATACTGAGTGTTGCTGTGAAATGATCAGTGTTTGATCATTTGTGATATGATCATTTGTTTGATCTTATATCTTTGTGATCATAGGTTGATCATTTTGTTTGACCCGAAGCAGGGCTTTTTGAGAAAGCGTAGCTTTGTGGACGAGACTTCGTCGAGCCTCACACCCCGGAAATGGTCGAAACAGGAATGTTGCGGCAAGGTTATGAGGGTCGCGCCCTTTAGGGTATGTCATTTCCTTCTGGAAAGGGGTGGTATCATGGTATGGAGCCCAGATACTTACTCATGTGGATACACTTTCTTTATGATGTGTGATGTTGGATATCGAGCGCTCGGATAAAGGTCCCAAAGGACCGGGTGATGACATATTCGTGAGTTACCTGTTACAGGGGTAACCCGGCCTTGTTTGGCAGAGAGCAGTTTGTCTCTCGGGACGTCCAGCCAGAGGCGATCCTATTCGGCAGGAGGAAAGGAAGTTCCTTAGCCTGACCATTTGTTGGAAATCCATTCTTCCAATACGAACTTTGTACGGTTTTAGTTGTAGAACCTGCCATTTACGTACGGTGGTCACCACTGTTTAGATGGTAGCTATAGTAGGCATACGATACTGGTCGTATGTTGGCTAAGATTAATATTATACTTTCGAAATGTTTTCTACACTAGACATTAATAATAATAATCCAATGATTGGCGTAGTAAGCATCTTTGACTATCATAAGAAGAAATCTCCTCCAATTCTGCGTTTGCATTGTGTGTGTGGCGGGAGGTCTTATGGTAGTTTCATTTTCCAAAAGCATTGCGAATTGACATTAAAGTTTTCCTGTTGTTTATTTTAAAGAATAACTGTTTTACGATCTCACACCAGTCACCATGACTGACTCGGAGTTTATTGTTCCCTTCTAAACTCTGGGTGCCCACCAATTTCCACACGGGCAGCCTAGAGTTATGTTATCAGGATATTCTGGATATTCTGGAGCTTTGGAGATAAGCTGGATGACGAGACGTAGTATTTGTATCTGATAGTATTTATTCCGCTGGGTATTCTGTATGAGGACAAGTTATATAACTGTCCATTGTTGTATATTGACTCTGATGATTGATGTATGTATAAACTGATATAGTTCTTTGTTTTAAAAGACTAGTAATTATCTATTGTATATTGTTCCGCTGCGATATGTGAGATTCTGATATTGTTTCTGTTCTGATGTTGTTCTGTTGTTCTGTTGTTTCTTCTTTCTCTTTTCTTCTATCTTTTCTTCTACCTCTTCTTTTAAAACCCTAATGGTTCGGTTTTTCGTTCACCTTGAGTAAATCGATGGAGATTAGTGTCGATTAAAAGGGTACGGAAAAGCGGTCTATTACAAAATCCTTTTAAGATTACTTTTTTCTAAATCCACTTACAAGATTTCGATTAACTTTTAAACATATCAGAAATTTAACTAGGTTCATAGATTCCAGATACAAGTCAAATTCTTAACAAAATACTTAACAAAATATCCCTCCAATATTCAGTGATTAGTACAAGTAGCAATTTAAGTTATCAATACATGCAGATTTCAACATTTAGGCTCTTATCTAACTTAGTTTAGCATGCTATATCTTCTTCTCAAGGCCTTGCTCCTACTCCTACTTAGTTGCTGCAATCCCTGAAAAAGCATTGGAAACTGCCTCATTTTAAATGAGACACCCCAGATGCCATTAGCACACTAGGGTCAGACACATGTCTGGTATGAGAAAATTCACAAAAGCAATTTGTTAATTAGGTTAAAATCAAGTTAAGTATATATACATAAGGTTCTGTCCTTTGGAATCAGGTAAATACTTGTGTGCATGCTCTGTGTCATTGTGCATGTGCACACTTTAATTTTCTTTCCAGAGACTACACATATGAATATGGCACATACATTCAAGCATACAACTCAATCATAGACAAACAATCATTCATACCAAACAGGAAAATAACTAATATGAGTTAAATCACTTATTCAATTCTCATATTTCAAATCTGGGAAAAACTCTAGTTTTCTCATCTGCTCAAGTATTATTTCCTTGGTATATTTATCTATCCTTGGTCTCATCTGCAATATTTATGAATCAAGGGACACACTGTAATGAACTAATTCACTCCATTACACAAAGATCTCAGGACTTAAACAAGCCATGTGTCAACTTATGTTACTCAAGCACACAAGTCATTCCTGCAGTGTTCTTGACCCCAATTTCCTAATCAGGTTTTAGTTAATAATAACCCCTTTTTGATTGTTCATGACAAAACATTCAGTGATCCATTAACTGAAAACATCTATATCATGGTATCTCATATTATTCATGACCATACAGAAACAACAAGCAAACAACCATTGGTGACTACAAAATAAGGTTCTATACATATATATAGATATTCCTCCTGGTATATTTTTCTTTAAAGGAGTTTAGGCAGCTAACATTGGTTTTTGGCTTCTGGGGGAGTTTTTCTTTTTGCAACCATTTGTGCTTGAGTTAAACTCAGAATAATCTGGTTTCACTGAATCACAAAATTTTGTTTGCTATGCATTTTATTGAATCAGGAGCATCAGCACATAGGCAACCCTATTGCACCCCTAATTCCTTTCTATTTCAAGCCTCAGCACTTATACATGAGTATATTGCAGCTCAACATTATTTACATCTTTCTGGGTTGAGCCAAAACCAATACTACTTGCCTATTCTCAACATTTTATTTTCTGGGTATTTGTTTATATCCCTAAACATTAACATATCAGAGATCTGAGTGTATAAACCAGATATGTATACCATCAACACATGAAACTTTGTTATAATAAAACAAGTAATCAATCAAAGAAAATCAAAACATTTTCAGATTTAAATTCACAGATAGACATTCATATATGAAAATACTCTTTTAAGAAAATACTTTTAACTGGCTGCCTACATTAGGACTTATTGCCTTAGATTTTTGAGTGAGTTTTCTCACCTAGCTCTCTCCTTTGTTTCCTTAATTAATTGATGAACTCCTGCTCTCAAGCTCTCTTTCTTCCCTTGTCTTATGATTCCTGTGGTATTGTTTTTCTTTTTTTTTTCAAAATTCTTTTCTGAGGAGAAGAGGAGGCTGCTGCATATACATGTATATATATACAGGGTCTCTCTTAGGGTTTTGGGTATTGGCTAAAGCCATTTTTGCCCACCAGAAAATCATATTATCTGAATTTTAAACCCAAAGTTTTACCCCTTCCCGGCTTAATTTGGGTGAAGAGAAAAGTGGTTACATTTTTCTTTCAGAAATTTTGCTTTTCAGAAAAATACTTTTTCCCTTGTCTACAATCATGCTAAAAATGTGACTTGGTTTTGTTATTTATTAAATACTCTTTTCTATTTTTAGCTTTCATGCAAATGGTATGTACTTCCTTCATTTATTTATAAGAGAATTATTCCTTTTTATATCTCCATTCTTTTCATTTCTGCTTATATTAAAATGTGTCTGTATATTTTATTTCACTAGTTTAAACTCTAGTATTTTATTAACACATATATATTTGTATATAAGTCTTTCTGAAATAATTAGTATACCCTCCTATATATCCCTACATCATTCTATACTGACACACACACATATGCACATGTACACTCAAAAATATCCAGTAGCATTCATATATACATTTACTTATGCATACTACTTTTAAGAATTTAATCTACATATATATATATATATATATATATATTTCCATACACATCAATATGTATGTATTCTTGGGGTTCAGGGTTTTAGCTTATATTCATGTGCATTTCCTGTGCACTCATGTACACACACCGATACACTATCAAGCTATATCAATTCCTCCTTTAAAATTTATTTAAAAATTATTTTAAATTCATTTATATTTTTCAGGATAAATTCCTAAAATCTTGGGTCATTACATACACCCCTCCTTTTAGAAATTGTGTCCCACAATTTTCCTAAGCTTAAAATAAATTTTAAACTTAATTCAGAGAACAAGTATATTCTCTACTAAATAGATTCTTAGTTCTATACTAACTAAAAATATATTCATCCAAAATAAAGAAAACAATCAAAGATCAGAATTACCTTAATAGCTTAGGATAATTCATCCTAACTTTGTCTTCTAATTCCCATGTGCAATCACTAGGATCTAGACTCCACTGTACCTTCACAAGTTTCAGAGATTTATTCCTCAACTTCTTCACATATTTTGCCAAAATTCCCCCTGGATCCTTTTCATAAATCAAATTAGGATTTATCTGCACTTGGGTTGGGGTTTCAAGAATTTCTGCCTTGTCATGGACCCACCTTCTCAATTGTGATACATGAAAAACATCATGTATACCTTGCATGTTTTCTGGTAATTCCAACCTATATGCCAAGGGACCAATTCTCTCCAGAATTTTGTATGGTCCAATATATCTTGGGGTTAATTTGCCTTGTTTTCCAAACCTCAGCACATTTTTCATGGGTGAGATTTTGATGAAAACAAAATTTCCCACTTCATATTCTACCTGCCTCCTTCTCATGTCTGCAAATTTCTTTTGTCTATCTTGAGCTGCTGTCATTCTTCTTCTTATCAACTCAATTTTCTCCTTGGTTTCTTGTATGTACTCAGGTCCTAAAATAGACCTTTCTCCTGCTTCTACCCAGCAAACAGGTGACAAGCAGGGTTTACCATATAAGGCTTCAAATGGAGCCATTCCTATGGTGCTTTGGTAGCTGTTGTTGTATGTAAATTCAACTAGATGAAGATAATCTTCCCAGTTGCCCCCAAAATCCAGTATACATGCCCTTAACATGTCCTCCAAAACTTTGTTTACCACCTCAGTCTGCCCATCTGATTGAGGATGGTAGGCAGTACTTAAACATAGTTCACTTCCCATTGCTTCTTGAAAGCTTCTCCAGAATTTTGAAGTGAAGATGGTATCCCTATCACTCACAATGGTTTTGGGAATGCCATGTAACCTTACCACTTCTTTTATAAAAATTTGAGCTAGTTTTGGTGCAGTTCTTTCTGACTTGACTGGGATGAAGTGTGCTACCTTGGTTAGCCTATCAACTATCACCCATATGCTTGTGTTACCTTTCTTAGATCTAGCCAGTCCATCTATGAAGTCCATAGATATGTCTTCCCACTTCCACTATGGTACACTAAGAGGTTGCATCAACCCTGATGGTCTTTGAGTTTCAGCCTTGACTTGTTGGCAAGTCATGCATTTGGCAATGTACTTGGCTATATCAGATTTCATCCCCTTCCACCAGAAGTCTCTTTTCAAATTTTGATACATTTTTGTGTTACCTGGGTGTATGGAGTATTTACTTCTGTGATATTCATTCAATATCTCCCTCTTCAATTCTATGTCCTCTGGTACACACATCCTATTCTGGTATCTCACATAACCATCTTTATCAATGTGGTGTTTCATTACTTCCTCCCCTCTTGAGAGGAGCATTTTCTTCTCTAATAAGTGAGCATCTTGTTCTTGCATTTTTCCTACCTTCAAAATTAAATCTGGTTGAAGTGTCATTAAGCTTAACTTCCCTTTATCTTCTTGTGCACCATGCATCTGCACACAACCATTCTCCTCAATCTCTAACTCAGTTAGCAAAGACAAATCTTTAAATTCTGCTATCATCACCATAGCCAATTTAGCATGCTGTCTACTTAGAGCATCTGCAACTTTGTTTGCTTTGCCTGGTGTATAGAGTATGTCAAAATCATAGGCAGCTAAGAACTCCACCCATCTATGTTGTCTCATGTTCAAATCTTTTTGTGAAAATAAATATTTTAGAGACTTGTGGTCAGTGTAGAGTTCAAACTTTGTGCCTAATAAATAATGTCTCCAAAGTTTTAAAGCATATATCACAGCTGCTAATTCGAGATCATGTGTGGCATACCTTACTTCATGGGGTTTAAGTTGTCTGGATGCATATGCAATGACTTGGCCTTGTTGCATCAACACTGCACCCAAGCCAAATCCACTAGCATCAGTGTATACCACTAATTCTTCATTTCCATGTGGTACCTTTAGAATTGGAGCATTCACCAATGCCTCCTTCAATTGTTCAAAAGACTTTTCACATTTTTCTGACCAAACAAAAGCTTGGTTCTTCCTGGTTAGGTTAGTGAGTGGTGTAGAAATTTTTGAAAAATCTTTTATAAACCTTCTATAATACCCTGCCATCCCCATAAATGACCTCACTTCACTCACAGTGCTTGGCCTCTTCCATGCTTGGATAGCCACTACTTTATTGGGGTTCACAGAAATTCTTTTGGCAGATATAACATGGCCAAGAAAATGTACTTCCTCTTTCCAAAACACACATTTTGAAAATTTTGCCTTTAAATCTTTTTCCCTTAGCCTAGACAAAATCAGGTGCAAATGATGCTTATGTTCTTCCACTGTCTTGGAATAAATCAAAATGTCATCTATGAAAATAAGCACAAACTTGTCTAAACAATCTCTAAAGGTTCTGTTCATTAAATCTACAAAGTAAGATGGTGCATTGGTCAAGCCAAATGGCATAACCAAAAATTCATACAACCCATACCTAGTGTTAAAGGCAGTGTACTTGATGCTTGATTCTTCCACCTTCATTTGGTGAAAACCAGATGCTAAGTCTAGTCTAGAAAATACTTTTGCCCCTGCTAATTGATCAAAAAGATCATCTATTCTTGGCAATGGGTATTTATTTTTAATAGTTACTTTGTTTAATTCTCTATAATCTATGCAGAGTCTTAAGGAGCCATCTTGCTTCTTAACAAATACCACTGGTGCTCCCCAGCAAGAATTACTTGGTCTTATAAAACCCTTTTCTTCCAACTCTTCTAATTGTTTCTTTAATTCTTTTAGTTCATTTGGCCCCATTCTAGTTGGCTTTTTAATCACTGGGCTTGCTCCTGGAACTAGATTGATCTGGAATTCTACTGGTCTATGGTGTGGAATACCCTTGACCTCACCAAACACATCCAAATATTCCTTGACTATGGGAATTTCTTCAATGGTTAGTTCACTGAAATCTTTTTCTGAGTCAACTAAGTGATATAGTTTTCCTTCCTTAGCCACCTCACATAAAACTGTGATTCTCTGGCCTCTAGAATTTTGCAATGATATGGTGGATGAGTCTAAATTAATTATGGCTTTAAATTGCCTTAACCAGTCTACCCCCAATATAACACCTATATTTGGGTAATTCAAAACATATAAATTGGAAATAAAAATATTTCCCCCTATGTTTAATTCCACATCCACACAAATCATATTTAAAACACTAGAACTCCCCAATGGACTGTGTATATGCAATGGGGTTTCAACCAATATGCAATTCAGTTTTAGCATTTTAACCAATTCACAAGAAATTAAAGAGTGAGTTGCCCCAGTATCATACACTACTGTTATGGGTATGGTACAAATAAGTAATGTACCTTCCACTTGGCTATGGTTTACAGTGTTACTTTCCACTGTGGCTTTGCCTTTCCCTTCCAAATTTGCCAATTTGCCTTGCTGTTTATACTCAGGACAATTCCTCTTCATATGCCCCTCTTTCCCACATAGATAGCATTTGAAAGCTCCTCCTTTCAATTCTGGACATCTTGGTTTGATATGCCCTTCCTTTCCACACTGATGGCACACAATTTTCTTCTTGTTTTCCTTAGCTTTGTCATCTCCAGTGCTTTTGTTACTAGCCTCTTCTTTCTTCTTATCATAAGGGTGATACCTCCCCTTACCTTTCTTGTTATTATTGCTCTTAAAATTTCTGAACTTCTCCCTCTCCTTGTCATGCTGTTCCAACCTCAAAGCTAAGTCTATCACATGATCAAAAGTCTTATCTGCATAGGGTAACATGGCTCTGCTAAGTCCTGGGTTCAGCCCTTTTATGTACCTATCATTTTTAGATGCCTCGTCTGCCATAAGCATTGCTCCATATGTGGAAAGCCCCTCAAACTTTTGAGTGTATTCTGTGACAGTCATGGTTCCTTGTCTAAGTCTAATGAATTCTTCTAGCAAGGTAGTCTTTGCTGATGCTGGTACAAACCTTGCTTCCAACATCTCTTTGAATTGATTCCAAGTGATTTCATTCTCATTCCTTCCTGCTATGATTACTTCCCACCAGCCTAAAGCTACTCCTTTTAGCTGTCTTGAAGCCACTTGCCTCTTTCTTTGATCATCAAGTTGCATGTCATTGAAAATTCTTTCCAATGTTCTCAACCATGTTTGAATTTCCATGACACTCTCTGTCCCTTCAAAGCTTTTGCCTCCTAAATGAGTATATGTTTTAAGTAATTTTGAGAGTTCTTCATAGGGATTTTCTTGCCTTTGTCCTGCCCCATCCCTAAATGCTCTCACCAAGTCTTGCAGATTGACCATTGGTGGTGCATGGGAAGATCCGGCTCCCTGATTTTGTGGTCTCCCTACCATAGTTTGCTAATAATAATTTACATAGCTGGTTAGTTTGATTAGTAATTTTATTATTTCAGTGGTTTTTTTTTTCACACTGAGCACATTGTTATATATATATTTAGTTCCTTTTAACTTTGTTTCTATCTAAGAACTTGATCCTTACTTCTTCTATGTTAAATAACATAGCTCTGATACCAACTGAAATGACCCTCCTAATACTACTCTAATTCCATCAGAAATTTTTTTTTTTTTTAAAGAGGATATGTATATAGATAGATATATCATCCATTGCAATCATAATTCTCAGGGTCAATATCTTTTCTCCAATAACCAAATATATCCAGGATCACAATAATCAACCAATATAAATATATCAGTACATTCACAAAGATAAGCACATACATGTGAGGATGTATATGCCTCTCTTTTTTGAATCAGAGTTCTGGAAAACAAGAGGATGTTGGATTGCTAATAAATTTATTTTTTTTTTCTTGACTAAACAATCCACTGGAAACATACACATTAGTCTGTTTATACTAACTAAGAAGTGATCAAGTAATAATCAGTAGTAAACAAGCTTTTAATATAGATGTTTGTGTTAAGTTCTGAATAGTGACAAATTCAGTATAAAAGAAAGTGGATCCTAAGGAAACACAAGCAACATCTAGGCGTAATGGAAACGCGCCTAACTTATACATGAAAGGTCACGAGTTCGAGTGCTATGCTGGTCGGTTCAAACACAATTTTTGGTTTTTCTTTTTTTTTCTCCTGTATGGTTAGAAATCTGATGCCTACCTATAATTGTACATATATATTTAATTTTTGCCTATAACCTAACATACAAAACAATTCTTCTTACATAACTATTTTTAAAACCCATTCCTACAACTGTTTTAAGAATTTATATTTATATTTTTGACCAAACAATCAACATGTACACAGGTATACATGTACATGTCAATATTTTTGCTCAGTTTCCAGAAAACTGAGTGAAACAAATGCTAAATGTACTATGCTTTGAAATGCATCTGTATTTTCAAGATACAGCCTATCATGATCAACCAATACTTCATTTAGTTGAGGCTGGTTACCCATGAGTTCTGTATATGCTACACACTGGTTCAAAACAATGGAGATACCTTTCATTTCATTCTGTCTGAAGCTTTAAAAGAAAAACATTTTACTTTTCTTAATTCAATCCAGAAATGAATTCAGATTTATTTACAAAGCATTTCAGTAAAAAGAAAATAAAATCCTTTTAAGATTACTTTTTGCTAAATCCACTTACAAGATTTCGATTAACTTTTAAACATATCAGAAATTTAACTAGGTTCATAGATTCCAGATACAAGTCAAATTCTTAACAAAATACTTAACAAAATATCCCTCCAATATTCAGTGATTAGTACAAGTAGCAATTTAAGTTATCAATACATGCAGATTTCAACATTTAGGCTCTTATCTAACTTAGTTTAGCATGCTATATCTTCTTCTCAAGGCCTTGCTCCTACTCCTACTTAGTTGCTGCAATCCCTGAAAAAGCATTGGAAACTGCCTCATTTTAAATGAGACACCCCAGATGCCATTAGCACACTAGGGTCAGACACATGTCTGGTATGAGAAAATTCACAAAAGCAATTTGTTAATTAGGTTAAAATCAAGTTAAGTATATATACATAAGGTTCTGTCCTTTGGAATCAGGTAAATACTTGTGTGCATTCTCTGTGTCATTGTGCATGTGCACACTTTAATTTTCTTTCCAGAGACTACACATATGAATATGGCACATACATTCAAGCATACAACTCAATCATAGACAAACAATCATTCATACCAAACAGGAAAATAACTAATATGAGTTAAATCACTTATTCAATTCTCATATTTCAAATCTGGGAAAAACTCTAGTTTTCTCATCTGCTCAAGTATTATTTCCTTGGTATATTTATCTATCCTTGGTCTCATCTGCAATATTTATGAATCAAGGGACACACTGTAATGAACTAATTCACTCCATTACACAAAGATCTCAGGACTTAAACAAGCCATGTGTCAACTTATGTTACTCAAGCACACAAGTCATTCCTGCAGTGTTCTTGACCCCAATTTCCTAATCAGGTTTTAGTTAATAATAACCCCTTTTTGATTGTTCATGACAAAACATTCAGTGATCCATTAACTGAAAACATCTATATCATGGTATCTCATATTATTCATGACCATACAGAAACAACAAGCAAACAACCATTGGTGACTACAAAATAAGGTTCTATACATATATATAGATATTCCTCCTGGTATATTTTTCTTTAAAGGAGTTTAGGCAGCTAACATTGGTTTTTGGCTTCTGGGGGAGTTTTTCTTTTTGCAACCATTTGTGCTTGAGTTAAACTCAGAATAATCTGGTTTCACTGAATCACAAAATTTTGTTTGCTATGCATTTTATTGAATCAGGAGCATCAACACATAGGCAACCCTATTGCACCCCTAATTCCTTTCTATTTCAAGCCTCAGCACTTATACATGAGTATATTGCAGCTCAACATTATTTACATCTTTCTGGGTTGAGCCAAAACCAATACTACTTGCCTATTCTCAACATTTTATTTTCTGGGTATTTGTTTATATCCCTAAACATTAACATATCAGAGATCTGAGTGTATAAACCAGATATGTATACCATCAACACATGAAACTTTGTTATAATAAAACAAGTAATCAATCAAAGAAAATCAAAACATTTTCAGATTTAAATTCACAGATAGACATTCATATATGAAAATACTCTTTTAAGAAAATACTTTTAACTGGCTGCCTACATTAGGACTTATTGCCTTAGATTTTTGAGTGAGTTTTCTCACCTAGCTCTCTCCTTTGTTTCCTTAATTAATTGATGAACTCCTGCTCTCAAGCTCTCTTTCTTCCCTTGTCTTATGATTCCTGTGGTATTGTTTTTCTTTTTTTTTTCAAAATTCTTTTCTGAGGAGAAGAGGAGGCTGCTGCATATACATGTATATATATACAGGGTCTCTCTTAGGGTTTTGGGTATTGGCTAAAGCCATTTTTGCCCACCAGAAAATCATGTTATCTGAATTTTAAACCCAAAGTTTTACCCCTTCCCGGCTTAATTTGGGTGAAGAGAAAAGTGGTTACATTTTTCTTTCATAAATTTTGCTTTTCAGAAAAATACTTTTTCCCTTGTCTACAATCATGCTAAAAATGTGACTTGGTTTTGTTATTTATTAAATACTCTTTTCTATTTTTAGCTTTCATGCAAATGGTATGTACTTCCTTCATTTATTTATAAGAGAATTATTCCTTTTTATATCTCCATTCTTTTCATTTCTGCTTATATTAAAATGTGTCTGTATATTTTATTTCACTAGTTTAAACTCTAGTATTTTATTAACACATATATATTTGTATATAAGTCTTTCTGAAATAATTAGT
The DNA here is from genome assembly GCA_030737815.1 of Allium fistulosum. Classification (NCBI taxonomy): domain Eukaryota; kingdom Viridiplantae; phylum Streptophyta; class Magnoliopsida; order Asparagales; family Amaryllidaceae; genus Allium; species Allium fistulosum. Next base: position 409,663,268 of record CM060907.1, on the reverse strand, counting down.
ATACCCTCCTATATATCCCTACATCATTCTATACTGACACACACACATATGCACATGTACACTCAAAAATATCCAGTAGCATTCATATATACATTTACTTATGCATACTACTTTTAAGAATTTAATCTACATATATATATATATATATATATATATATATATTTCCATACACATCAATATGTATGTATTCTTGGGGTTCAGGGTTTTAGCTTATATTCATGTGCATTTCCTGTGCACTCATGTACACACACCGATACACTATCAAGCTATATCAATTCCTCCTTTAAAATTTATTTAAAAATTATTTTAAATTCATTTATATTTTTCAGGATAAATTCCTAAAATCTTGGGTCATTACAGAATACTTATTAGATGTAATATTAAAAATTATGGAACATGTAACACAAGTAAGAAAGCATCGAGTTTAAATATTACATACTCAAACCAAATAGGAATATTAATGATGTTTACTTACTACACAACATCTAAAAATAGACATATTGTTCAAAAAAAAATAGAATCCTTGAAATTATGAAATAGCAAATTGTAAAAAAATATGATGCATGTATAGGTATTCAAAACATGGCAATAAAAGAAACAATCATTCATACATTGCATCATCACAAATAAGAGTTTTAAGGTAACACTTACTTTTCTCCCCCTTAATCTATGCTTGCATTGTTTATTTTTGAAAATTGTGTTAGAGCAATATCTTTCTCCCCTTTGTCATTGACGAAAAGGAAAGTTTATATGATAACAAATATTATATTTTACACAAGTGTTAACAATATAGAACAAAATAATTACTACTTGTAAGGTATCAGAAAACAATGAACATTTAAAGCATGCGATACCCAAGATTCTTATAATTTCCTAATTTTTAGGAAACCATACCCATTTGGGTGTGGTTGTACCTTTATAAATATAATTTTCATTATTGATTACCATATCAAAATAATTATTAATGCATTTTTCTCTATTTTTTCAATTAACAGGAACCCAAATACTTAGATAATTTTTATTCATATTTCTCGTTAATGATTTTGTACTTCTAGAGAAATTATAAACATTATTGGTCATAGAAGTTTTTGAATTTCGATAAAAATTTGATTTCGACTTTACTCGAAATTTAGTAGTAGCACTAACATTTTTATTATACATAAAAGCGTATCTAGTGCTATTTCTATGATTATATCCTAAACAATTTTTATTATGTAAAGGTCTAGAACTAGATAAAATCATGTTTAAATCATTTTGACCTTTATTAAATTTTGTGACTTCAGTGTTGAGTTTATCAAATTTAGCTTTAAAATCACACTTATTATTTTCAAAAGAAATATTACTATTATTTAAAATATCCATTTTCTCATTTAATTCAGAATTCTCATTTTTTAACGTACCATTCTCATTTTTGAGAAAGAAATTTTAAGATTCTAAATTATCTAAAGAGGATTGCAATAAATCATTTTGTCTTTTCAAATCAAAATTTTCTTTTGAAAATTTTTCTCTCTCGTTTTCAAATATGGTGTTTTGTTTATCTAGAAAATCTGTAAGAGTTATAAAATTATTCTTTAAATCACCAAGTTGATTTTCTAATTTTAACTTCTCGTTTTTCAATTTCTCATTTTCAAGTTCAACAGATTTCATCTTTTCTAAAATAATAAAATTAAGCTTTGAAATCTTATTGCTTATACTAACTAATTCATTATTATCTTTTACTGAAATTTGTAAATCAGAAAGTACCTTTTTACAGTCCTCATTGGTCGTTGCTCTAATAGTTTCAGGCTTTTTGCTTGCTGTACTTCGACCGGATCTTTTTCTAGCCATTATTCTATGATGTTGTGACGATCGATAGAATACCACGCTCTGATACCAAATGAAAGTGCGCTATGGACCGTGTAATATGGATATATGATAATATAGAGTACAGAGATGATATTAATACTATAAATAGTGCGGAATATAAAAGTAGTATAGTAAAATGACACCAAGAATTTTTATACTGGTTCGAACTTCCCGTTCAACGTCCAGTCCCAGAATACCCTCTGGATTTAAACTAAACCCCTCACTTAACCCGGAGGAATAGGTATACGACACCTGAGCAGCCGAACAGGAATTTTTCCGCCTCAACAGCCGAAGAGGACTTCAACTTAATACAAATAGTTTGTTGACGAATGTGTTCTGAATAACACTGATTGTCTTTTGATAGTACAACTTTTCTATAATCAAATCCTCAAGAGTATGTATGTGTGTGAAGATTTAGAAGGAAGATAATCACGTAGAATCGAAGTATATGAATTAATTCAAGGATTCTAGTGATATTGAATGAGAATGAATTCTTTTTATTTGCAGAGAATAATAGAGAATAGATTTCAGAATTAAAACATGAAATTTTGGTTGTTGTAGAAGTGAATTGAACATGTTTATATAGTTGTAGAATAGTTACAATCTTTCATGAAGAGTTTTAATCAAAAGTTGTGTCCGTATCTCTTGGATTGAAGGACATTCCTCTTCATGAACAATCGCAACTCTTCAGAAAACTAGCCGTTATGTTCAGGTCGGTTGACCGAGGTTTCTAGTCGGTCAGCTGAGTTTCAAACCCGTACATAGAAAAATGTATATCTGTGCATTTGACACAGAGTCGGTCGACCGAGGTTTCTGGTCGGTCAGCCGACCTGTAGTCAATTGCACAGTACACACTAATTTATGTATATATCAATATAAATCAATTTTTGTGTGTGTATGACTACTTGAGGAATGATTTTAATAATATTCTAAGACTCAATAAAATAAAATATTCATACTAATCTCTGGATTGTAGTCTTGTCTCCTTTGTAGTGCATAATATACGTTTATTCTCTTTTTGTCGCTTTTTTATAGTATTCTCTTTGTAATTCGTCGTATGATCTCTAAAGCTTGTGTCATGAATCAAAACTCATGAATCAACAATACAAACCAACATGCAAACAGACTTGGATCAATCAACTCAATACAAATAGAACAGTCCAGTTTAGAGAATCACACAAACATGAATGCAAAGCAAAGACATGAGATCAAATCAATTTAACTCGAGATTCAACCATATGCACAAACATGCAACAGAGCTTCAAACATGCTCAAAAGCAACAGTGCAGAACATACAATGAACCATAGACCAGTCATCATTAACATGAATTCAAGGCAACATACCACATGACAATTTCAACATGTATATGATGCACAAGGGCCAAGAACAGTGAAAACAAGCAGTAAGTCTAACAAAATCAGTGCAGACCATCACATGAACAAAGGACAAAGGCAAAACCACACCAGTTCTATACATATGCAACAGAGAAGACTACATGAAGGCATGAACACACTTGAACCAAACATGTATGCATATATATCAATTCAGGTCCAACCAACACCAAAACAACCTCATCCAACATGAAAAAATGGAACAAAACTGCACAGGGTTTCAGAGGCATGTACATAAGCAAACCATGGAATAAAAAGCAAATGAACAGTGCAGACTCAAGTGAACACACTGGAACCAGATTCAAAAGCAAACAGAACAATACAACCAGACAGAGCAAGCAGTTCAAATACAAGTTCAGTTTCAATCAACACAGTGTGGATGTGTAGTGCAAAATAACATGAATGTAATGCAACCAGACTTTGAAAGAAACCAGACCAGATTACATGTACAAAGCTCAACTTCAACATGAACTAGCACAGTATACATATGCAATAGAGGGGACGAAGCATAGGCATCACAAAACATATACACACATACATATATATGTATGTATATATGTGGTGACTCACATAAAAGTGCACATGACATGACGAAAGCATAGTATCTGTAGCAGTTCGAAAAATAAGTCGTTAGTAGTTTACATGAAGCCGTGGGTTATATCAATATGAACAGGTCACGTTTCAAAATGAAATACCATTGAATTATTTAAAAAATCAAAACTTGCCAGCAAAGAATGTAACGGAGCATGATGAACAAGTCGTAGCAGTAAAGAGAGGATCAAATTCAATTGCCAAAGTCTTAGCAAAAAAGAACGGAACAAAATTCAAATCATATTCAACCGATGATAAGATGAACAAGTCAGAATTCATCACAATCGTTCAAGCAGAAATCGAATGGCTGAGCAAATCAATTGAAGAATTCAAACCAATATATGTGAACGAAAGTATAGGGTTTTCGATCCCTATAAATTAAACCCAAATCATCATCGGCATTATTCATTCGAGTTCGAAACCAAAATCTAGAGAGCATACATAGAACAAATCACAAACAAAATCCAAAACTCGAATTAGAAGTCGAGCATAATCAAAATCGAAAAAGGGAAAATCACGTACCAATTCAAACCAGCATTCGAGCTTGACGTTTGAAGTAGCCGAAGAAAAACAAAGAACAAAGATCGAAGAAGCTGGAGGAAAATTGAGGAACGAGAGCATCAAAGCAAACAGTCGATCTGAACTTTAAGCAGCGTCTTCAAAACAATCAAAACCCTAATTCTTTGAAGAGTAACAAAAGATATCGGCCGAAGATATCACTTGAATGAAGGACAGTCTTTATTATTAATTGGGCTGTATTCTTTTTATTTAATTGGGCTAAATAATTGTTTAGGTTTTTGTTTTTATTACTTGTGTTGTTTTTAACTTTTAATTGAGTCAACTCAAGTTTTAACTAGGTTACGAACTACGTGTCATAGTTCAGAGAATTCACAACTCGGTAGCTGAGTTGTGGCAGGGTTTTGACCTTAGTGTTAGGTTAATCAAGTTAGCGGGTGTCGCAAGTTTACATTTGTTTATAAGCGTTTGATTACCTAATTTCTAGTAGAAACCTTGGGGGCAGCACGTAGGTAGGTTATTGCCGAAGTTGGGTAAAACTATGTGTGATCATTTCTGCTTTGTTTTCTGTTTCTGTTTTTATTTTTATTTCTACATTAGTATTTAGTATCACCCTATTCACCCCCCTCCTCCCTCTAGGGTGAAAATAATCCTATAAGTGATATTAGAGCTAGAAACAATACCCATTTTTTATTAAGAAATTTTGATTTTTTTCTTTCAATTAAAAATTTTGATTTTTTCTTCCAATGGCTTCTTTTAATAATGCTTTTGCTCAGGGTCAGTCCATAGCTAGGCCACCAATGTTTAATGGTGAATATGCATATTGGAAAACTAGGATGGAAATTTTTCTAAAAACCATATATGCATGGAATGTTGTTGAAACGGGATATAGCACACCAACAGCAATGGTAGATAATCAAGAAGTTGAAAAACCGATGGATCAATGGACAGATCTTGAAAATAAATTGCAAATTCCTAACGCTAAGGCTATGAATTCTATTATCTGCTCATTAGATCAAACTGAATTTAATCGTGTCTCACATTGTCTAACTGCGTAGGAAATCTGGCACATGCATGAAGTGACTCATGAGGAATCTCCCAGGTCAAAGAATCTCGCCTTGCCATGCTTTGTAGCAAGTACGAGAACATCATAATGGCAAAGGATGAAAGTGTCAAAGAAATGTATAGACGACTTTCTAATCCTGTATACAAATCAAAATCTCTATGAAGAACATACACAGAACTAGAAATAGTCCAAAAGATCCTCAGAATTCTTCCACGAAATTTTGAAGCAAACGTGACTACCATTCAAGAATCAAAGGATCTAAAACAAATTAAAGTTGAAGAACTCATTGGAAATCTCACCACTTATGAGCTAGAAATCAAATTCAAGGAAGAATGTGAAGGAGGTGATATGTGAAAGAAATCAATAGCTCTCAAAGGAACAATGGAAAGTGCAGATGATGATGATGATGATGGAGCAGCTGAACTGGTACTGATAATAAAGAGATTCAAAAGGTGGAGCCACAAATATAGAAATCCTGCCCTAAATCAACAACTGAAGAGCAGATTCGTCAAAGTTTTAGACAACTTAGAAGAGCAAGAGATCATTTGTCACAATTGCAATAAACCTGGTCATATCAAGCCCAATTGTCCTCAAAATCGACTCAATAAAGGAAAGAAACCGAAGGAGAGAAGTTTTTCAGCAACTTCGGATAAAAGTGATGAAGATGATAATGAAAGCACTGGCAGTGAGTGTGAAAAGGCATATCCGTGTCTTCGAGGAGAAACAAGTGACACCGATGATGATGAGCCAAGCGAGGTATCAGAACTTACTCACTCACAATTACTTATATATTTTCATGAAATAAATGGCTATTTTGAAAGACTTGGGGAGAAGTATGCTAAACTTGAATCGCAAAAATATAGTTTGATAGAAATAAATAAGCAGCTTGATCAAATGGTTAAAAACTATAGAAATAAGAGCCCTAAGTGTGATAAGTGTCCATTATTTGAAGAGGAAATAAAAAAATCATAAATTAAAATTAAATCGCTTGAAAATTAAATTCTGATTTTGAAAGAAAGTGAAAATACTAGGAGAGAAAATTCTATTAAAATGTGCATATTGTTATTGGACGAAAATGAATCTCTCAATTCACAAGTCCAACAATTGTCTACAACTTTAGGGAAATTCTCCAAAGGAGGAAACCACTAAATATGCTATTAGGAAAACAAACTGTTAATACTGTTAGACGAGGACTTGGGTATACTCAATCTGAAAACGGTAGAAGAGAAATTAATCAGGTCAGCTCCAAGTGCACGATTTGTGGATAAATTGGACACAATCACAATAATTGCCGGTATAGACCCAAGCACACGAAAACCATATCAATTTGGGTTCCTAAAGGCATGAATGTAAATTCCCTTAAAATCAAACAAATCTGGGTGCCAAAAGGAACAAACATCAATTGTTTTGGTTCTGCTTGTTTTTCAAAATTTCTTGCCACTAACAATCATGGACCTATAAAAACAAATAGGTCACAAAAATCGTTTCTCGTGTAAGTGTGTTGGCAGGCTAAGGAACACCAAGAGTGGTACCTGGATTCTGGCTGTTCCAGGCACACGACGGGCGACAAATCAAAGTTCCTTAGCCTAAAGAAGTACAGAGGTGGCAGAATCACAATGGGCAACAACGATGTATTACATGTTGAAAATCTTCACCATAATCTGATTTCAATCAACCAGTAAGAGGAAAGGTAATCAAACAAGGATGAAAAAGGTAAGGTAGTTGATCAAAAGAAATATCGTGGTATGATTGGATCACTTCTTTGTCTTACTGCTTCTAGACCAAACATTATGTTCTCTGTTTACTTATGTGCACGGTTTCAATCAAATCCAAAAGAATCTCATTTAAAAGCGGTAAAAAGGATTATAAGGTATTTGTTGCACACCTCACGGTTTGGTATGAGGTATCCAACTAATGATAGCTTTGAGTTAAAAGGGTATTTAGATGCAGATTATGCTGGTAGTCTAGTTGATAGAAAAAGTACTAGTGGAACGTGTTTTATGTTGGGTCGTTCATTAGTTGCATCATATTTCCAAAGAAAATATCTGCATAAATTTCATTTCAACTGATTTTCAATTGGCAAACATTTTTACAAAACCCTTTCCAGAAAATAGTTTTTGTCGACTTCATCTCAGTTTAGGCATTTTAGAGATTTGATTTTATATTTTTGGATTTGATTTTAAATGCCTATGTTAACTACCTACTGATTTTTGAAAAGATAAATAGTGACTGAAAAAATGATGAGGGTTGATATTAATCATACATTATGACTTGAGACGGTATATTTAGTAAATTTCTTTAAAAAAATTTAAAAAAATTGTAATAACTTTGGTTGGTAAAAATTCCATGACCATCTCTATTTCTATCATATTTCTAACGACCATCATTCATCAAAATCCAATATAGTATGTCAAAATGTGGTATTTAAATAGGAAATTATTCATTTCCTTTAATTAATTAGCAATAAAATCATCCAAAAGTACTCACTCTCATTTAAAAGTCCTCATGGTTATGCATGGGTGAAGTTATGCATGTATGGAGCACATATCATAATTGGATAAAATAGGCAAGTTGATTCTAACCCCATTTAAAAGTCCTCACAGTTATGAGTGGTTAGAAGATGCTTGAAATTCATTTTTTTAAATTAAGGAATACTACTAATCACATTTAAAAGTCCTAACGGTTATGCATGGTTAGTAAGTATTCAAATTCCTGTCATAAATATACCACAAATGGATACGTGTAACGACCCGCTATTTTGGACCATTCGCATCCGCACATGTCGGACTTGAATAATTCAAAATACCGCGTTGTTAATTTAAATTTGGCAAAACTGAACATATACAGTAAATAAATAGAACACAGATCACAGACACAGAGTAATAATTGCAGCGGAAATAAAAGATAGTAGTTCATGAAGCTACTATATACATATCAGAGTTAAATAAGGTACAATAGATGTCTCGAATACAATAATCAAATACAAGAATCAGAATACAATCACTGGAATCAACTGAATATCTGAAAGCTAGATAGATAGCTGGATCTCCAAGCGAAGCTCTAACTCCAAAGGTGAGTCTCGAATACTGGTACACTCAGTCTGACCCGAGCGTAAAGCAAAACACAAAACACTTGAGTCAGGATTAACATTCTTATATCAATAAATCCAACTCAAGTGAAATAGCAACTGAATACAAGTAACTCAAAGGATGTTCGGAATAACCATCCTTTAAGGATCCGTTAAACTATCTACTATGTAGTAGTGTACGGTAAATAGATAATGCCTATCAGTAATATAAAGTATCAAAATAGTGTTAAGGCGTTACCATTATCCCCATTAACACATTTTATATAAGCGGTATAGTCTATACAGCACTGTAAACTCCACCGTAAACTAGTGGGATATCAGGGAGTACTCCATAGGTATAACACAAAACAAATCGTAGTGGTCGCGTATACAGGGATACAAGTATGACAAGGCACATGAGGAAATACCCAAGGTAGTGAAACTACCGTTTGCCTGATCCGGACTGGTGAGAACGCATCGCCGCAGCGATCGCAACACCGCGAAACAACACTCCCAAATCAAGGATGCACCAATCGGCAACAAGTAATGAGTAGTTTTCGAAGAAGTGTGTTCGCTCGAGGTAGCTAGCCCCCATTTGGCCCGGCACGGCTCCTGTTTTAGTCATTTCCAATTTGACACAAGTGTCAAGGCTATCCATTGTCGTTCTCTTTCTTTAGTCATCACGTACATCATTCCAACCACTTCATTCTGGATCACACTCCGCGTGTATTTATTAAAGTGGTTTTCAGTTTAGACAGTGAGTATGTCCCTAACCGATTCTGACCTCTTTAATAACTTTCATAATTATTACACTGATTGGTCGTTTAATAAATTTCAAAACCAAATCAATTACAATTTCAAATAGAATTTGTAAACCAACATTTCATTTGTCTTTCTAAATCAATTTCCATAATTTACGTTTCAAAACTTCCAAATTCATAATTTCAAAATCTTATAATTCAATTTCAATTTCTATTTAAACAATTCAAATATTGATTCAAGTTCGTATATAAGTTTCATTCCGAAATCATTTAAATTAATTAATTTAACATTCAAATCAATTTAAATTCATTTATCGATTTCATTCAATATTCATTAAGTAAATTTGCCATTCAAAACAATTTTTATTAAATTTCCAATTCATTAAATCCATTATTTAAATTCAACTTCCTTATATCAAAACTTACAAATTGAATTAAATTAAATTCATCAAATCAAATTCTTTAAATTTCAAGTCTTACATTAATTTCAATAAATCACATTTTATTTCTTGTTAAAGAAATTCAATTTCACTTATTTACTTACTTAAATAATTTTCCAAAACTTAATTAATAAAGAAACTCAATTTCAATTATTTACGAAGTAAAAATTCACTTATTCAAAAGTTCAATTTCACTTATTATATAAAGATTTCAATCTTATTTAATTATTAAATAATTTCAAAACTTAATTATTAAATAATTTCAAACTTAATTATTAATAATTTCAAAACTTAATTATTAAATAATTTCAATCTTAATTATTAAATAATTTCAAACTTAATTCAATCGTTTCTAAAATTAAACAATGTTCTTTCATCAATTACATTGTTAATATTTTTTTTCATAATATTAAATATTAAAATTTTCCTTTCATAAAAATTCAAATTCCAACTTCATTTCAAAACCTTATCATTTATTCAAAATAAAATCTTTATTTTTTTTTTAAATCAAATTATTGACCAATCGGGTTTTTATTTAATTCTCTATCCTAGGTCAAAGTTTAATCTGGGTATTTATCATTTCAACCCGATTCCAATTTAATTCAAAAATTAAAGCATAGCAAAGGGAACTTGCAGTGTGATAACTGGGATGGTGTCAAAGTAAATAAACAAGCAATAACAACAATCAATAACAATCCAATAATCAATTCAAATAATCCCGAAATAATCGTATTAATTCACATTGTTGTTTGTGCAAATTAATATAATTATTTCTAGAATCTACACTATCATTTTATGTAGATTAAAGATTATTACACTATTATTTGATGTGGTTCTACACTTGACATTTCTTATTCGATTTCATACCACAAATTCAAAGGGTTCAAGGGTAATTAACCATTTCTACGTGTCAAATAATTAAACATTTAAGGGGTCATATTTTACAAATTTAACTAATCAAATCCAACACATATATCAATTCAAACTTTAACTATCCTACGTCAAATTCAGTTGCATGTTATTTATCACTTATACATTTACAATTTAACGACCAATGCAAACATCAACAATCAATCAATTAACAGCCAAACTGTATTATCATCGCATAAATAATTAATAGATAGTGGTGTCAGATGTCACAGGTGAACTAATACAGGTAATAACATAAATAACAGTATAAATAACTAACAGCAGCAATATTCAATTGTCGTTTCAATTGAAATCAAATTTAATAAATAAAAGAACATTAATCGTGAGTGATTGCTCACCTTTCGAGGCTAGACAGATTTGACAAAGAAATGAGCTACGAATTCCAAAGTGAAACAAGATGGACACGAATTCGACGGTTAAAACAAGGCTGGAATCGATGAGAACACCAAATTAGTTTAATAGGAACAGAAACTATATAAATATATATATATATATATATATAATCCAAATCATTGTTCTTAAAATATAAGTATTTTAAAAATCAAAGATACATACTTTATATTTAAAAATCAACACTTTAAACAAATCAAAATAAATCTTGTCCAGACATACTATCATTTACATATTATATAAAAATCTAATAAAACAATATATTATTATTATATACATTATATAATTAATATGATAGTACATGGGCAATATATATAAGAACCAATTTGTGTATTACAAAACAATATACTATATATATACCTTTAATAAAAGACGCAAACTATACATATGCAGTATATATACAGTATGCAAAACTTACATATATATTTATATATTCTAAACTAGTATCTCTTGTATGAATATACCTTTTACAAAACTGGTCAATAGCTTAATAAGAAAATATGTGTAATACTCATTTTAAAATAAAACATATTAAACACAGTATATAGATATATTTATAACCGGCATAGTACCAGGCTTCAAATAAGAACTTATATAACTTTATATGTACCCGGACAAGATGCAACCTTTATTATACAACACATATCATATTACATGACTTATTCATTTTAAGCACTTATATATAATGAACACACAGGTAATATACTTATATGAATAGAATATCTATATCATCCTTTAAAACCAACATATGTTCGCATGTAATATATATGACATATACCAGACTTACAAATTCAATATACTTAAACAGATCATATTAGCCTATCAAACTTATAACATAATGTCTTTATAAAACAACATACGAACCATACAAATCAAAATCCACCAGTAAGAAATATATATATATATAATGAATACATATCTTAATCAAACTATAACAGAGTATATGCAAAATCAATATAGAAATATATTTTTATATAAACCATTAAACATATTATACTCAGCACGTAATAGTATATATAAAGCTAGGATTATATAAACAAATATATGCAAAATACTGTAACAACATATATAGACAGCAAGTCATATAAAAATCATTAAAATATACATATAACTCACATTATAGTTTAAGTAAATAAACATATAAACAACGTACGACTTACTCATATATAGGCAACAAGACGAGGCACGGCTAGAGGTGATTTAGGCGAAGAGGTGACTCAAGCGGATGTGGTTCTAGGTAGATGGTGGTTGGACTACTGTCGACGTGGCAGGAGGAGGAGCTTAACGGTGAGGAGAGGTGGCAGTGGGATTGTGGTCTCGGCCTGAGTGAGGTGGCACAAGTTAGAGGAGTTCGACTGGACGAAGGCACGGTCGGAGTTAGTAGGCAGAGCCATGGCGGCTACTGCGTGAAGAATAGGTGGAGGTTGAGAGGTCGGAGGCGCTATCGTGGCTGCTATGGAGGTTCAGGCGGTGACAAGTCGGAAGGAGGGTGGTGGTTGAAGGCGGTTCTATGATGGCGTAGTCGACGGTAGGGAAATGATGGGCGGACGATGGCCAGAGGCGATGTGATGGGTGCTGCCTTGGTGATGAGGGCCGAACAGTTGTGGTAAGGGAGATGTTGGGGTTCTGGAGGAAGATGAAAATTTTTCTTTTTGGCTACAGTAATTTTAGGCTTTATAATTCAAAATATACGTACAAAATATAATAGTCTTTCTCGAGGTAGGTAGACAGAACTAGACTGAAATGAAAGGTAAGGACGCACGAATAAATGCAAAAGTGAAGAGCCAAAAGTGGTTTTTAGAATTTAATAAAGTAATAACCGATTGGTTTATATGGCTGAAGATCTGAAAAGGCACCAGGAACAAAATGACACAAATACGGTACCGATACAAGAACCGCTACGCCGATTCGTTGCTTATCGGGTGTCAAAATGTTCAATCGAATATACTGTGGAGATCAGCCCAATGAGACGATCAAAACGGTATACAGATATCAGTGGTTTGATTGAATTATAAAAATTCGAATTTTCTACCAGCGGAAAATGCAACAAAACGCAGAAAAATAAGATCGACGGAGCTGAAGAAGTCCGAATTTGGAAAAACGAAAAATGACGTCTTGCTCAGAAGATGATTTAGAATTTTTCTATGTAAAAATATTTAGGTTTTGAAAACATTTTATTTTCATCGCTTTGTAACTGATTAAATTGAAGTAAATTTACGCACGAAATAAACTTTCATATTTTCGGACGAAAATTTACCAGTTGCTATGTTTAATTAGACGCATTCCAAATAATAAACTTTTATTTCAAAATTTTATCGTTTGAAATTTCACAAAATTTTGACTAATTACGTTATTAAAACAGTTAAATTTACGGGTCATTACAATACGACTATATGGTATTCTATGCTGACATCACCCCTATCACTCTAAAAATGGAATATGCGCCTAACAGTTTATTTATGATTTTTTATTGAAATTTAATATTTATACTCGATTAGGTATTAATATTGTATCTCTATTTTCTAACACTATTACTCTTTTGCTGATAACAAAAGAGGGAGAGAAGTTAAGATTTTGGCAAATAAGTTCAAACTTTATATTTGCATATTCCCATCTAGGTTCATTGAATTTTTTATTCTTTATTTATGCATATTTGAAGGGGGAGCTTTATTGTAGGTGGAGTATTCAAATAGGGGGAGCTCATACAATTCATCAAGATCAAATACATTTAATAGAGTCAAAATCTTAATATATGTTTGTTATCATCAAAAGTGGAAGATTGTAGAATACAATAGCCTATGATTTTTGTTTAATGATAATAAATATATATATATATATATTTGTTTAAATGTATTTGTTATTGTACTATTTTATTTTTCCACATAATTAAATAATTATTTGTTGAATAAAATGAATAACTCAGAATTCATATTTAAACAAATATTTTATTCAAACAAATATTTTATTACAAATTCAAATAGTACAAATTTGAGCTCTCACTACATTGACACATTTTCATTTACAATACAACTTCAATTACAACACAATTTTCAAAATACAATTTTACATACATATTTCACCTCACAACAAATTCACTCATCACTCGTATTTGATCTTCAACTCTATTCCAGCCTGTATTTAGCATCTGAACTATCTGCAAATAACCACTAACATAGTAAAATTGAAAAAGAAATGTTTTTCAGTGCACAATAATGTGTGTGTGTTGAAAATATTATTTGCCTCGGTTATTTGGGTCATTCGTCGTCATTTTTTTGTTAATTCATCTTACGTGAACAACTTGTTACATGCACAGTGTATCACTGTACATGCCACAAGGTCGCGCACACCGATATACGCTTGCTTATTAAAATTGTAGGGACAGGTGAGCACAATGTCAAACCCAAGCCTTTCCAAGACTGGATTCAACTCAAGTGCAACAAATACAAACCAACATGCAAATAGACTTGGATCAGGCAACTTAATACAACAAGAATAGTCCAGTTCAAAGAATCACACAAACATGAATGCAAAGCAAAGACATGAGATCAGATCAATTTAACTCGAGATTCAACCATATGCACAAACATGTAATAGAGCTTCAAACATGCTCAGAAGCACCAGTGCGGACTCAACCAACATACAAGGAACCATAGACCAGTCATCATTAACATGAATGCAAGGCAACATACTGCATGACAATTTCAACATGTATATGATACTCAAGGGCAAAGAACAGTGAAAACAAGCTAGTAAGCCTAACAAAATAAGTGCAGACCATCACATGAACAAAGGACAAAGGCAAAACCACACCAGTTCTATACATATGCAACAGAGAAGACTACATGAAGGCATGAACACACTTGAACCAGACATGTATGCATATATATCAGTTCAGGTCCAACCAACACCAAAGCAACCTCATCCAACATAAAAACATGGAACAAAACTGCACAGGGTTTCAGAGGCATGTACACAAGCAAACCATGGAACAAAAAGCAAATGAACAGTGCAGACTCAAGTGAACACACTAGAACCAGATTCAAAAGCAAACAGAACAACACAACCAGACAGAGCAAGCAGTTCAAATACAAGTTCGGTTTCAATCAACACAGTGTGGATGTGTAGTGCAAAATAACATGAATGTAATGCAACCAGACTTTGAAAGGAACCAGACCAGATTACATGTACAAAGCTCAACTTCAACATGAACTAGCACAGTATACATATGCAACAGAGGTGACAGAGCATAGGCATCACAACACATATACACACACATACATATATATGTAAGTATATATGTGGTGACTCACATATAAGTGCACATGACATGATCAAAGCATAGTATCTGTAGTAGTTCGAAAAATAAGTCGTTAGCAGTTTACATGAAGCTATAGGTTATATCAATATGAACAGGTCACGTTTCAAAAAGAAATACCATTGAATTATTCAAAAAATCAAAAATTGCTAGCAAACAATGGAACGGAGCATGATGAACAAGTCGTAGCAGTAAAGAGAGGATCAAATTCAATTGCCAAAGTCTTAGCAAAAAAGAACGGAACAAAATTTAAATCATATTCAACCGATGATAAGATGAACAAGTCAGAATTCATCACAATCTTTCAAGCAGAAATCGAATGGCCGAGCAAATCAATTGAAGAATTCAAACAAATATATACGAACGAAAGTACAGGGTTTTCGATCCTTATAAATTAACAAATCATCATTGGCATTATTCATTCGAGTTCGAAACAAAAATCCAGAGAGCATACATAGAACAAATCACAAACAAAATCCAAAACTCGAATCAGAAGTCGAGCATAATCAAAACCGAGAAAGGGAAAATCACGTACCAATTGTGACGACCCGGAATTTCGAGCAACAAACAATTTAATAATTTATATTAAATATTAAATTGTTTTGATATATCTTGGATTTATGAGACTTAAATGAATACTTTTCTTTAAATAAATATTGTATTGGTGAGTTTTATCTTTTAAAAACTAATTAATTATGTTTCCAAACTTCTAATATTTCTTTAGTGATTTGGGAATTATCATTTATTTAATATTAGGTCTTTTCAAAGCTATCAAATAAATAAAATATGGGTTTAAATATATAAGATAAATGTTTAAATAGTTTTAAAACTTGTTCTAGCTTTAGTATATAATATTAAGTAAGTAGTTATAGTAAAGATATAATTTCTTTTATAAATCATTTCAAATTGTTAAATGTGTAATTTATTTTAAAATAATAAATAAGAATAAACATATAAAATTAATAGATGAAAGTAAAATATAGGACTTCCCTTATATTTTAAAGCAACTTGGAATTTTAAATGAAAGTTCTAAAGGAAAATAACAAGAAAATATAAAGCAAGTAACAAAGTAAATGTATCAAACAAGGAAATATAAAATATACATAAGTTAAATTTTATTGTTGTAAAGTTGTAAAACCAATACACTTAATATTTAAATAATATGTTAGAACAACATATCTAAACAACACTCAATTATAGTTCAATCACAATTCAAATGGAAAACAAGAAAGTATAGCATAAGAATGATTTCCCACTTCTCAGCCTTTATAAAATCTGTATAGCCATTGGAGCAAAGAAGAAAAATAATAACTAAGCTTGCATTAGTATAAAAACTGATGGTTCGAATGCATGCAAACTTAAGAAACAAAAAGAATCAAAAGAAAGCAAAGTAAAATTTATAATATTTGTAGCTTGTAGATGAAGTCTCAGGCAAGTGTAAGAAAAGAGAAAAAAATATATAGGATAAGTATAAAATAAAATTATCAAGGACAATGTCATTAAATGCTTGCTAAGACAATATCTTTTCTAGCACATAAAAATGTGATCTCGGCCACCAAAATATGAAAAAAATCTCTGAAACTTGTACATTTTGTACACTATTTTGCATAAGAAATAATATACCCTGTAGCTGGTAGTATATATCAACCTGTAAGCTATTTTTCTCCATACCAGTTTTCATTTTTCCATTCGAACTAAATAAAACTAAAAATAAAAACTTCATTACAAACCTAAGCAAACATCTACTACATTAAGCAACTCAACAAGATAGAGAAGCAAGAGGGAAGGTTTCAACTTGAAAGTGTAAAGCCTGTTGCTAAGCAAATTTAGATTACTTTGTTCTTCTCTGCAAATTGGTGAGTAACACTTTATCTAAAAATGTTATAACTTAAGTGAATATGGAGTATGCTTTTCTCTGTGATGAATGTATATTGTATGTATGTGGTTTTGCAATCTGTGTATATATGTACATTGTTACTCTGTTAGTCTGTCCCCTGTTGTTTTTGTAGATATGTAAATAAGGCTTCCTCTATTGATCTAGTTATTGTTTGAACTTAGGGTATAAACAAAATTTGTTTGTTTAGTTACAATCTAAGTATTAAAAATTTATTTAAGCTGATCCAACTTGTATGTGTCTCTGGAAACCAGAAAACAAAGCTCAACTTCAAATAAGTTTAAAACTAGTTTCTTGGTTAAAATATTCAGGTGTATAAAGTGAAACTACATACAAAACCATGATTTTTAAAACAAGATTTAAAATTTTTAAAGAAGGGGATGAAGAGCAGTTTTGTTTTGACTGGTTTGTGCATTTGGGGTTGCCGGGGACGATTGAGTCGACAGGAAGGGTCGAGTGTTGGTCGAGAGGTGGAGGAGTGACCAGTGGTTCATGGAAAAATGGTGCGGTGGTGGTTCGTCAACGGTGGTGGTAGCGGCGTACGATTTAAATTTTTAAACCTAATTTTGCGTGGCTTTGGGTTTTCATCTCGTTCGAAGTCGTTGATTGATCGAGTATCTCGTGCTTCTGAGGTTTTGTAGTGGGGAGGTGGACGAGGCTGTGGCCAGAGTTAAGTAGCCTCTGGTGGTCGGAGCGTCGAGCTTGGGGCGTTGCCAGGGATTGTGGTGTTGAGGGTAGTGTGTTTCCAGGCTTTGTTTTGAGCATCTCGTTTTCGATCGCGCGCGTGAATGGTTGAACGGAGGCTTGGGATAGGATCTGGAAGTGGTCGTCGATATGTGGAGATAGTCGTGGTCGACTGGAAGTGGCGATCGACGCCGTGCACGTGCACGGTGGGTGTTTCTGGTGAGGCTGTTTATGGTGGTGTCGAATTTAGGCTGGGGGAAAGACTCGAGATTTACTCGAGTTAGTGCTTGTTTGGCTCGAGTAAATGTATATTTTACTCGAAGTAAAATTTGAGAACTCGGGTTTAATTGTTTCCAGTTTTTCACCTGTAACTTGTTCCCAGTTTTAAAAGTTTGGGTTTTAAAATTTAAATCAAAGTTAATCTGAGTCTAAGGAATATTTAATTCCAGTCTTTGAAATGACGAATAAGTTTAAAAATTATATACTTTGAATAAGTTTAAATAATTTGAACTTACGGTAAGTTGATTTAAAAATCTCTTCATAACTAAGATTGGTTTAACTTGGGATTTAATGTTTTTATTTAAAATTAGATAAAGTGATTTAAAGTTAATTTAGTGATCATTTGAACTTGGGGTTTAAAGTGAAGTTCAAAAAGAAATAATGAAATAAATGTTTCAAATATATTGAAGTGAAAATTTAAATAAATAAATGGAAATGAGTTTTCTTTAAGTAATAAAGATTTAAGATTTCAATTCATTAACCGTTAAAATAATTGGAATGATAATTAGTAATTATAAGTTGAAATGTATTAATTAAAGTAAATAAGGAGTTAAGTAATTAATATGTAATTAAGAATTACAGATTAGACTTTAATTAATTAATGAATGGTAAATTGAACTTATAATTAAAAATGAGGGAATTGTAAGTTATTATTTAAGAAAAGAAATTAAATAAATTATAATGAATGCCATTAACTAGATCATTCCATGATTAATTAATATAATTGATTTTTAAATAGTTAATTAGATTAGTTAATTTAATAATTAATATTGTAATTGTTTAAGTGTAATTAATTAATGGGAATTAAGTAAGAAATTAATTACTCACTTTAGTTAATTTGGTAATTTGATTTATCTGAGTTAATTAATTTAGTTTAATTAATTTGGATTAATCAATTGATAATTGGGAGATATAATTACTCAGGAAAGTAATTGATGAATAATTACAGGATGTAATTTATGGATAATGATTCGTTAATAGAAGTAATTTGGATATAATTACTTGAAATTAATCAAGGGATTAATTAAATCTGTTTATTGGGAGTAATTAATTAAGGATAATTAATTACTGTATGTTATTAATCAAGGTGATTAATATATGTGATTTGGAAATTAGTTTTCTTAATAAAAATTAAGAAATAAAATAACTAATTAAAAGTTAATTACTTGATGTAATAGAATTAAATAGTAAATGTAATTAGAGATCATTTATTATAAATGCTTGAACTTAAAATGGTTTTATTTGGAAATAATTAATAAATGACTAGATTTATTAATGTGAATAATTAAGTAATGTAATTAAGGATTAGTTAATTAATAAATGAAGTAAGGTAAAGGTTATTTCCTATATTTGGTTAAAGATAATTAATTTGTAAAAATAATTAAAGGATAATTTACCTTAAATGTAATTAAAGATAATTAATCGAGGATGATTAATTAAAATGAATAATTGGATGATGATTAATTAATTGATTGATAATTAATTAATAGTAGTATAAGCAAGTTTAATAATGGTGGAGTAATTAATTTAATTTACATTAAATTAATTAAAGATTTGTAATTAGTTTAATTCATTTTAAATTAATTATAAAATGAGGTGATTATTAATCTTTGTTTATATATGATGGATGATATTGATTTCCATGATTGATTGTGATCTCAGATATATATCTATTGTGTTATGGATGCTTGGTTAAGTATGATGATATTGATTATCTGTTTGAGTAGATAATATGGATTATCTGTTTATGATGATGATGTTATTCTCCATTGTTATAGTGTGTTTTATCTATCTGTGTTGATATAGATAATAAATTGAATTGTTTTAACTTTAAAACAACTTGGCCTTAAAAGATACGGTTTGGATTTCGATGAGACCGGGATCGGGTTTCCGTATACCGGGATTCTAGGTCTGGAGACCCGAATACCACATCGATCCAAAATAACGTTAGGTCGTGAAATCCAAATGGAGCAAGTGAAGACTCGAGGTATAAGAACTATTCGTCAGTATAACTCTGTGGGTGATTCCGTGATGAGTTTGACGGAGATAGTACTTATAGATTCGAGATGGTGGTTCAAATTGCAAGGGTTATTGTCGTTAACTCTGAGGGTGATTCCAAAATGAGTGTAACGAGATAATGCCTTCGGTTTCGTTCGAACCCGGAACGAACTTATATGGATCGAATGCTTTCAGAACATCGTCAGGCGGGCGATGAGCATTCTAAGAGATGTGTTCTCTAAAGGTAATCATGACCTCAAGCCTCATCAACCGGGAATGGCTAAAACAGGGGAGGTGCAGCAAGGCTTCGTGGGTAGCACCCACTTGAGAGCGAGATATACCCCTGTCTAGAGTCCCTTTTATTTCGGCTGTGTGGGCGGTTTAGTAGCTACAACCGCCGGGGTTGTCTTGTTTGGAACTGTCCAGTAAGGGATGGTTCCGGCCTTGTGTTGCAGGGGACTTAGGGTGGGTCCTCGGTACGGTGATCTAGGCCACGTACTGTGACGGGCGGTACCCCAGTAGCCCTGCCATTGATGGAAACCCATTTTCCCTACGTGACCTTACGGTTTTGATTGTAAACCTAGTATGCTGGAATTTAATCATGTAACAATTTCAGCTATTTCATATTTACTTGAAAACCCTAGACACTATTATAATATAACTGGATATCCTATCAAATGTTTTGGTTAGCGTAAGGTAAAAACATTTCCATGTTTATGTGTGGGATGTCTTACGTGATACCTTTTGTTTCCAAAGGATTTTCAAAGTTAAACAACTTTAACCTGTTACTCATACCAGACCCATGTCTGACCCGGAGTTTATTTTCTGTTTTCCTAAACTCTCGGGTACCCAAATTTTTACGGGTAGCCAAGGGATTCAGGTTAGCTTTGACGTATTCTGGAGGAGCAATGGAGCAGGAGGCTTCAGCGTATAGATATATAGTGATTCCGATGTGTTAGTATTTATCTGTATTCCGCTGTGTTGTATCTCTGTATTGTATTGAGATGTATCGAGTTGTATTAACTAGACAGGTGTTTATAACTGTCTAGTATGTGTTGTATTATCTGTGTAACTTTGATATATATGATATTATGTAATCTCTTATGTGATATATTATATTTCATTCGTTCCGCTGTTGAGATTCTGGTGTATTTTCTTCTTTCTTCTCTATCTTTTCTATTTCTCACCCTTTTCTTTCTTCATAGTGATGCGATTTTCCGGTAGTGGAAGGTCGGGTCGCTACAGTTGGTATCAGAGCGCTTGGTTGAGTGAATACCTAGGCTCTGGAGTGGTGTCTATCTTGAGAGAGCGTATTTGTATTTTTGATATATATATATATATTTATATATTCTACCTATTTGTTGGGTTACCCGTTCAGGTTTTCCAATATAATTTATAAAGGTAGATAGGGTGGTGGAGTGTGTAACACGACTACCCATGGTTGAATTTGTTGAGGTCGGAAGTGTATCGACCGAGACGGTATTGGGTCTACAGTCCTTCTCGAGTGAATTTGTGGTGAAAGGATTTCACCAAGTCTCTGAAGGTAATCTGTTAAGATTTGGAGATCATTTTTGAAGTGTATAGTTTGGATGAGCTAGAGTTTGGATCTGTCGGTTGGACAGAAGCGAGTTATGATATCTTGATACCTCAGGATGTTGTAGCTGTGTGATGAGACACAGTGACTATGGATGTCTCCGAAGATGTTTTCTTTGGAACGAGTTAAGGAAGTGAGTCTACTTCGGTGTTGTGGCTATGCTCAACAGGATGTTTCTGGTTGGTTTGAGGGTCGAGTTTCTCGAAGAGCTTTGGATTGGGAATTTCTTTGGCATTGGTGTCAGCAGTGCAGCTCGGAGTGTTCTGTATATTGGCAAGAAGCTTTCTAGCTTAGCAGTGAAATTCAGAAGCAGCTAAGTGGTTTCGTTTCTTTGTTGGATTGGCTAGTTAAGCTTAGGCTGTTCTGTTTGGTAAAGAGATAACAGTTTTTCTTTGGAATTAGGGTTGATCGCAAAAGTGACTTGCGATAGTTGGAGCGTTCTCTTGTGTTTCAGATATTTTTCTAGATGACTTCAGGAAGTCAGAGTTTTGTTAGCATTTGGAGATTGAGTTTGGTATTGACTGGATTCTAGGAGTGGTACCGATGATTCAGCTTAGTAATAGGATGGTTTTTGGAGGAAGTTTTTAGTAGAGCAGCTCAGGTTTCGGAGGAACTTCTGAGTTTATTTTTGGATCTGTTGAACCATATTTTTGGAATTTGTTGTCCCGTGTTTGCTTGTGTTCGTCATAAGCATTGTCATCTACTCAGATCAGAGTTGTGCAGCGGAAGCAGTTGGGAGTGCATCTGCTTTTCTTTTCTGGAGAAGAGAAGTTGTTTTCTACGGATGATAGTAAAGGTTGTGTTCTTGATTTTAGTGGGTTTGAGAAGATCATTCTACTGGATTGTTGTGGATTCAGATTGTTCTGAAAGGCATTAGCGGAGATTTAGCTGATCAGTAGGGATGGAGGCAGCTTTGGATCGTCCGAAGAGTTTGGTGGATAAGAGACGGAGGAATTTGGGTTTCAGAGTTGGAGATTTGATTTTGGATGAATTTTCTCTGATTCAAGGAGCTCTATAATTGGGTAAGTCTAGGAACTTAGCTCCGGGGTGTTCTGGATTTTCTCTGTGTTTTGGAGAGGGTAGGTGTTTGGTCTTCAGATTTGGATTGCCAGTTTGGATAGCTGGGATTCGTTGTATTTCACGTATCTCTGAGGGAGTACGTGTAAGATTCTATCTCTGGTTTTGGAACTAGCAGTTCTGGGAGTTTTGGTTGCGAGTCAGACTCGTCTGTAGTCTGATATCCTGTCTAGTTGTGTAGATCTAGATGAGTAGGAGTTCTGTAGTTTAGTGGTATTGATTGTTCGGATTCTGTAGGGCGAGTATCCCGGTACTTACACTTGGGAAACTCGAGAGAACTCTATCCAGAATTTTGTCTGGATAGTTAGATTTATTTGTTTGGATGAGTTGGTTGATATGGTTGTTAGTATATAGTTGATAAATGCTTGTGTTTTAAAAATTAAAATCCTAAATAGATTATTAAATTACCTTTGTTTTAAATTTCGGGGACGAAATTCTTTTAAGGTGGGAGGAATGTGACGACCCGGAATTTCGAGCAATAAACAATTTAATAATTTATATTAAATATTAAATTGTTTTGATATATCTTGGATTTATGAGACTTAAATGAATACTTTTCTTTAAATAAATATTGTATTGGTGAGTTTTATCTTTTAAAAACTAATTAATTATGTTTCCAAACTTCTAATATTTCTTTAGTGATTTGGGAATTATCATTTATTTAATATTAGGTCTTTTCAAAGCTATCAAATAAATAAAATATGGGTTTAAATATATAAGATAAATGTTTAAATAGTTTTAAAACTTGTTCTAGCTTTAGTATATAATATTAAGTAAGTAGTTATAGTAAAGATATAATTTCTTTTATAAATCATTTCAAATTGTTAAATGTGTAATTTATTTTAAAATAATAAATAAGAATAAACATATAAAATTAATAGATGAAAGTAAAATATAGGACTTCCCTTATATTTTAAAGCAACTTGGAATTTTAAATGAAAGTTCTAAAGGAAAATAACAAGAAAATATAAAGCAAGTAACAAAGTAAATGTATCAAACAAGGAAATATAAAATATACATAAGTTAAATTTTATTGTTGTAAAGTTGTAAAACCAATACACTTAATATTTAAATAATATGTTAGAACAACATATCTAAACAACACTCAATTATAGTTCAATCACAATTCAAATGGAAAACAAGAAAGTATAGCATAAGAATGATTTCCCACTTCTCAGCCTTTATAAAATCTGTATAGCCATTGGAGCAAAGAAGAAAAATAATAACTAAGCTTGCATTAGTATAAAAACTGATGGTTCGAATGCATGCAAACTTAAGAAACAAAAAGAATCAAAAGAAAGCAAAGTAAAATTTATAATATTTGTAGCTTGTAGATGAAGTCTCAGGCAAGTGTAAGAAAAGAGAAAAAAATATATAGGATAAGTATAAAATAAAATCATCAAGGACAATGTCATTAAATGCTTGCTAAGACAATATCTTTTCTAGCACATAAAAATGTGATCTCGGCCACCAAAATATGAAATAAATCTCTGAAACTTGTACATTTTGTACACTATTTTGCATAAGAAATAATATACCCTGTAGCTGGTAGTATATATCAACCTGTAAGCTATTTTTCTCCATACCAGTTTTCATTTTTCCATTCGAACTAAATAAAACTAAAAATAAAAACTTCATTACAAACCTAAGCAAACATCTACTACATTAAGCAACTCAACAAGATAGAGAAGCAAGAGGGAAGGTTTCAACTTGAAAGTGTAAAGCCTGTTGCTAAGCAAATTTAGATTACTTTGTTCTTCTCTGCAAATTGGTGAGTAACACTTTATCTAAAAATGTTATAACTTAAGTGAATATGGAGTATGCTTTTCTCTGTGATGAATGTATATTGTATGTATGTGGTTTTGCAATCTGTGTATATATGTACATTGTTACTCTGTTAGTCTGTCCCCTATTGTTTTTGTAGATATGTAAATAAGGCTTCCTCTATTGATCTAGTTATTGTTTGAACTTAGGGTATAAACAAAATTTGTTTGTTTAGTTACAATCTAAGTATTAAAAATTTATTTAAGCTGATCCAACTTGTATGTGTCTCTGGAAACCAGAAAACAAAGCTCAACTTCAAATAAGTTTAAAACTAGTTTCTTGGTTAAAATATTCAGGTGTATAAAGTGAAACTACATACAAAACCATGATTTTTAAAACAAGATTTAAAATTTTTAAAGAAGGGGATGAAGAGCAGTTTTGTTTTGACTGGTTTGTGCATTTGGGGTTGCCGGGGACGATTGAGTCGACAGGAAGGGTCGAGTGTTGGTCGAGAGGTGGAGGAGTGACCAGTGGTTCATGGAAAAATGGTGCGGTGGTGGTTCGTCAACGGTGGTGGTAGCGGCGTACGATTTAAATTTTTAAACCTAATTTTGCGTGGCTTTGGGTTTTCATCTCGTTCGAAGTCGTTGATTGATCGAGTATCTCGTGCTTCTGAGGTTTTGTAGTGGGGAGGTGGACGAGGCTGTGGCCAGAGTTAAGTAGCCTCTGGTGGTCGGAGCGTCGAGCTTGGGGCGTTGCCAGGGATTGTGGTGTTGAGGGTAGTGTGTTTCCAGGCTTTGTTTTGAGCATCTCGTTTTCGATCGCGCGCGTGAATGGTTGAACGGAGGCTTGGGATAGGATCTGGAAGTGGTCGTCGATATGTGGAGATAGTCGTGGTCGACTGGAAGTGGCGATCGACGCCGTGCACGTGCACGGTGGGTGTTTCTGGTGAGGCTGTTTATGGTGGTGTCGAATTTAGGCTGGGGGAAAGATTCGAGATTTACTCGAGTTAGTGCTTGTTTGGCTCGAGTAAATGTATATTTTACTCGAAGTAAAATTTGAGAACTCGGGTTTAATTGTTTCCAGTTTTTCACCTGTAACTTGTTCCCAGTTTTAAAAGTTTGGGTTTTAAAATTTAAATCAAAGTTAATCTGAGTCTAAGGAATATTTAATTCCAGTCTTTGAAATGAAGAATAAGTTTAAAAATTATATACTTTGAATAAGTTTAAATAATTTGAACTTACGGTAAGTTGATTTAAAAATCTCTTCATAACTAAGATTGGTTTAACTTGGGATTTAATGTTTTTATTTAAAATTAGATAAAGTGATTTAAAGTTAATTTAGTGATCATTTGAACTTGGGGTTTAAAGTGAAGTTCAAAAAGAAATAATGAAATAAATGTTTCAAATATATTGAAGTGAAAATTTAAATAAATAAATGGAAATGAGTTTTCTTTAAGTAATAAAGATTTAAGATTTCAATTCATTAACCGTTAAAATAATTGGAATGATAATTAGTAATTATAAGTTGAAATGTATTAATTAAAGTAAATAAGGAGTTAAGTAATTAATATGTAATTAAGAATTACAGATTAGACTTTAATTAATTAATGAATGGTAAATTGAACTTATAATTAAAAATGAGGGAATTGTAAGTTATTATTTAAGAAAAGAAATTAAATAAATTATAATGAATGCCATTAACTAGATCATTCCATGATTAATTAATATAATTGATTTTTAAATAGTTAATTAGATTAGTTAATTTAATAATTAATATTGTAATTGTTTAAGTGTAATTAATTAATGGGAATTAAGTAAGAAATTAATTACTCACTTTAGTTAATTTGGTAATTTGATTTATCTGAGTTAATTAATTTAGTTTAATTAATTTGGATTAATCAATTGATAATTGGGAGATATAATTACTCAGGAAAGTAATTGATGAATAATTACAGGATGTAATTTATGGATAATGATTCGTTAATAGAAGTAATTTGGATATAATTACTTGAAATTAATCAAGGGATTAATTAAATCTGTTTATTGGGAGTAATTAATTAAGGATAATTAATTACTGTATGTTATTAATCAAGGTGATTAATATATGTGATTTGGAAATTAGTTTTCTTAATAAAAATTAAGAAATAAAATAACTAATTAAAAGTTAATTACTTGATGTAATAGAATTAAATAGTAAATGTAATTAGAGATCATTTATTATAAATGCTTGAACTTAAAATGGTTTTATTTGGAAATAATTAATAAATGACTAGATTTATTAATGTGAATAATTAAGTAATGTAATTAAGGATTAGTTAATTAATAAATGAAGTAAGGTAAAGGTTATTTCCTATATTTGGTTAAAGATAATTAATTTGTAAAAATAATTAAAGGATAATTTACCTTAAATGTAATTAAAGATAATTAATCGAGGATGATTAATTAAAATGAATAATTGGATGATGATTAATTAATTGATTGATAATTAATTAATAGTAGTATAAGCAAGTTTAATAATGGTGGAGTAATTAATTTAATTTACATTAAATTAATTAAAGATTTGTAATTAGTTTAATTCATTTTAAATTAATTATAAAATGAGGTGATTATTAATCTTTGTTTATATATGATGGATGATATTGATTTCCATGATTGATTGTGATCTCAGATATATATCTATTGTGTTATGGATGCTTGGTTAAGTATGATGATATTGATTATCTGTTTGAGTAGATAATATGGATTATCTGTTTATGATGATGATGTTATTCTCCATTGTTATAGTGTGTTTTATCTATCTGTGTTGATATAGATAATAAATTGAATTGTTTTAACTTTAAAACAACTTGGCCTTAAAAGATACGGTTTGGATTTCGATGAGACCGGGATCGGGTTTCCGTATACCGGGATTCTAGGTCTGGAGACCCGAATACCACATCGATCCAAAATAACGTTAGGTCGTGAAATCCAAATGGAGCAAGTGAAGACTCGAGGTATAAGAACTATTCGTCAGTATAACTCTGTGGGTGATTCCGTAATGAGTTTGACGGAGATAGTACTTATAGATTCGAGATGGTGGTTCAAATTGCAAGGGTTATTGTCGTTAACTCTGAGGGTGATTCCAAAATGAGTGTAACGAGATAATGCCTTCGGTTTCGTTCGAACCCGGAACGAACTTATATGGATCGAATGCTTTCAGAACATCGTCAGGCGGGCGATGAGCATTCTAAGAGATGTGTTCTCTAAAGGTAATCGTGACCTCAAGCCTCATCAACCGGGAATGGCTAAAACAGGGGAGGTGCAGCAAGGCTTCGTGGGTAGCACCCACTTGAGAGCGAGATATACCCCTGTCTAGAGTCCCTTTTATTTCGGCTGTGTGGGCGGTTTAGTAGCTACAACCGCCGGGGTTGTCTTGTTTGGAACTGTCCAGTAAGGGATGGTTCCGGCCTTGTGTTGCAGGGGACTTAGGGTGGGTCCTCGGTACGGTGATCTAGGCCACGTACTGTGACGGGCGGTACCCCAGTAGCCCTGCCATTGATGGAAACCCATTTTCCCTACGTGACCTTACGGTTTTGATTGTAAACCTAGTATGCTGGAATTTAATCATGTAACAATTTCAGCTATTTCATATTTACTTGAAAACCCTAGACACTATTATAATATAACTGGATTTCCTATCAAATGTTTTGGTTAGCGTAAGGTAAAAACATTTCCATGTTTATGTGTGGGATGTCTTACGTGATACCTTTTGTTTCCAAAGGATTTTCAAAGTTAAACAACTTTAACCTGTTACTCATACCAGACCCATGTCTGACCCGGAGTTTATTTTCTGTTTTCCTAAACTCTCGGGTACCCAAATTTTTACGGGTAGCCAAGGGATTCAGGTTAGCTTTGACGTATTCTGGAGGAGCAATGGAGCAGGAGGCTTCAGCGTATAGATATATAGTGATTCCGATGTGTTAGTATTTATCTGTATTTCGCTGTGTTGTATCTCTGTATTGTATTGAGATGTATCGAGTTGTATTAACTAGACAGGTGTTTATAACTGTCTAGTATGTGTTGTATTATCTGTGTAACTTTGATATATATGATATTATGTAATCTCTTATGTGATATATTATATTTCATTCGTTCCGCTGTTGAGATTCTGGTGTATTTTCTTCTTTCTTCTCTATCTTTTCTATTTCTCACCCTTTTCTTTCTTCATAGTGATGCGATTTTCCGATAGTGGAAGGTCGGGTCGCTACACCAATTCAAACCAGCATTCGAGCTCGATGTTTGAAGCAGTTGAAGCAAAACAAAGAACAAAGATCGAAGAAGCAGGAGGCAAATTGAGGAACGAGAGTATCAAAGCAAACAATCGATCTGAACTTTAAGTGGCGGCTTCAAAACCCTAATTCTTTGAAGAGTAACAAAAGGGATCGGCCAAAGAAATCACTTGAATGAAAGACAGTCTTTACTATTAATTGGGCCGTATTCTTTTTATTTAATTGGGCCGAATAATTATTTAAGGTTTTGTTTTTATTACTTGTGTTGTTTTTAACTTTTAATTGAGTCAAACTCTAGTTTCAACTAGGTTACGAACTACATGGCATAGTTTGGAGAATTCGCAACTCAATGGCTGAGTTGTGGCAGGGTTTTGAGCTTAGAGTTGGGTTAATCTAGTTAACGGGTGTCGTAAGTTTAAATGTGTTCGTAAGCGTCTGATTACCCAATTTTTAGTAGAAACCTTGGGGGCAGCACGTAGGCAGGTTATTGCCAAAGATGGGTAAAACTGTGTGTGATCTTTTCTACTTTGTTTTCTGTTTTTGTTTTTATTTTTATTTCTGCATTAATGTTTAGTATCACCCTATTCACCCCCCCCCCCCACTCTAGGGTGAAAACGATCCTACAACTTTTTGTATGGAGTCGATTTTATTTTTTATTTTTTTAAGATTATTTTAATTTTAAATACAATATTTTGTACTTCGATAATCTTAATCTTCATAAGTGATAAGATTTGTAGAAAGTAGTCGTACATCTATCACAAATTACGAGATTCAAGTACAAAAATCATTATTTTTGTTTATAGTTCAAACTTGTATAAATTAAATTATGTAACACAAAAATAGAGAGTATACGTAAATAAATATAAGATTATAATACTTTTATCTATTAAATGACAGTAACATAGAAGAATTTTCCCTTTTCTTATTAATTCAAGGAATTTCCTCCTCTCACCTTGATTCTCTCTATATATTATATTTTCAAATCACTACAGTTTATCATTATTATAACATTCTACTAATTCTCTCCATTATCATTTTAATTATCAACATTTAGTCATTTCTATAATTACTTATCTAATTCTCCTAAGTTTAATCAAATTATTTTACATTCAAGTACATATTTTTAAATTAATTAAGTGATAAAAAGTTTGAACTTTTAAAACAAATCCAATTAACTAATAGTAATTATATTGTCTACCAAGTCCTAAAAATGAAAACTTAATGTATTGTATATCGTATTTACATTGACAGAAATTGTAAAGCTATTATTCATTCAAGTCCATATAACTTCAAAATTTCCATGGTTAAATGCAAAATTATCTTTAGTTCTCTTATATTATTTTACATTCTAGTTTACATAATTTATTTCGTTTTAAAATTAGTAATTTATTACAAAGAAACAAAATACATATATTTTCTTTCTAAAGTTAATGTTTAATTAAAGACCAACATATACACAATTTTTTCTTTCTAAAACGGGTATTATTTCAAACATATACAACATTTTTTCCTTTTTCAAATTGGTAAATCAAGTGAACTCTTTAACATTAATAAAATTTATTTTGGTTACGAAAGACATAAAATTGATGGTAAATGATAAAAATTGTAGTTTGTAACTTTGAAAACTAATCAATATTTTTAATTAATATGTTTTGTGAAAATGTTAAATTTTAATTATTTATATTCCTAATTTAAATAATTCATGGATATAAATATACAATATTTCATTTGAATTTTTTATTTTGTATTTTATTTTCTTTTTGATGCGGATGTTAATTATTTTTTAAGCATTGTTAAAGGGACTTCAAATTTGAATAAGAGGAGGCCATTTTTTCAATTTTCATAAAATTGCTATATGGTGTACCAGAAAACATTTCCCCACTTAACGGAAAAAAATTACAAAACTGCCCTCTTTATTTCAGTGATTCTCCAACATTTTTTCACTTTCTTTTCGTTAAGACCCCACCGAAAATTGTTTTCGGTGAACCATCATCGTTTTTCTTTTTATTTAACGATGAGGTCATGCCGAATTTTACTTTTTACGAGGGTAAAAACAGTAAATTGTTTTATTTAGTTTCATTTTTCGCATCCCCGTAATAATTTTATTTTTGGATGGCTTCCTCCTAAAATTGGCCTTCCCTTATTTAAAATTGGAGACCCTTTAAAAATGCTGTTTTTTTGAAAAAAAATTATAAATTAAAATTATTGATGTTTGATAATGGTTCAAAGACCAAGTTATAATTCTTACATAATTAAAATAACAGTAACGTTTCTTTAATCAACATTTTCTTTTAGTTGTTAAATAAATATTTTGTATCCCCTTGATAATATAATATACTTATCTGTTTTGTTGATATTACCTGCCTTCTCTTTACCAAAAATGGAGTCCATTTTAAAATGTCGTATTTTTTGAAATGTTTTTTTATAAATTAAAATTATCGATGTTTGAAATAATGGTTCAAAAACCAAGTAATAATTCTTAAATAATCAGAATAACAATATGATTTGTAATGTTTCTTTTAATCAACATTATCTTTTAGTCGTTAAATAAATATTTTGTATCACCTTGATAATATAATATACTTGTCCGTTTTACTGATATTAACTGCATGAGCTTTAAATGCATAAAAACAATTCATTACTATGATACTTTCCTTTTTAGGTATTTTTGTCCTTCTTTCAAGTAATATTTAAGTTCAATCTATATATTATTTATTTATTAAGCAAATGTACTAAGAATTTATTGTCAGAATCAAAATCTATGTATGTAAATATTTATATATTGAAATTCCAATATATTAGTTAAGAATGCTAATTTTTATTTAATTTTTTTAACAAATATTAAATGCTTAAAAATAATAAATTAGTATGCACCTTATTATTATCTGTAAAAATGAAAATTTAATTTTTACACAAATATATAAATACATAAATCAAATAATAAAATTTACATACTTGGAAAACTCAATTTTAACATATTCACCGTACATTGCATAATGAATTTAACTCTTTAAAAATATTTGTTTAGTTACTTTTCAAAAATATACTGTATGTTTTGCACGGATTGAACACTGGTTCAATATAAAGTAGCATACTTCAATGGTAAGAAAAATATCATTAAATATGACAAATAAGCCATATTAATGAGGAAAAAATAACAAATTGTGAACAACTTAGTGAGCAATAACCAAAAAGAACAAAGAAGAGCTCTTCAACTTTATTGAAATAAAGTGGATAAGAAAACATAACCTTTTTTCAAGGCCAATTTGGCATATGTCGATTAAGATTATTTTTCGGGTTACACATTCATTCTTTGTCATCGATTAAAGCCCACGACCTTGTTTATATGCGGATTTGACAAGCTCAACAATAAACAGGCCGAAGTGAGAAATTATATAGGCTCTTTCCCATTTAAATGTTGCTACCAATAAAAGCAAATTGTTGTGGTAAACATAAATAATATGCTATGAGAAATTCAAATAACAAAATTCAGGTTTTAGAAGTCTACGGGCTATTTATTTTCTTAAGTCATTAAATTTTTAACAATAGTCACATCATGATCCAAGTCCAATTTTAACCTAAAGATGACTGATAGCGTAGCTAAGAAAAAAAATGAAAATTATGAAGTACGTAAATTGCCTAAGCTACTGAATAGAACTCACACAGACTACTTAGCAACTCTACAACATAACTTGGACATCCATACCAAAGTGTATTTGTTGATCCTTTGCGTCTTCATTTACAAGTGTCTTCTTTTTTGGAACAATCTTCTTTCATCCACATAATAAATCTCCGATAAGAATGAAGTAATGAACGAGTGGTATAGCAAGTGATTTGAGTAATATTGATACGATTTGGGTGAACATTATCTGATTGCTTAAGAAAATTTGAAGCAGTTGAGTTAAGCAAAATAGATAAGAAATCGAAGAACGTGTGGGCTATGCTAAAATTCAATATTCGTTCCTCTTTTTTCCTCTGTTTCTAGCGCATTTTTTATTTCGAAAAATCTTGAAATTTTTCGAAAATACAATAGAATGTGAAGAATTTTGTGTCAAAATTTGAAGTGATTTGAAGAACATTTGTATGGTTTTAGCAAATCTAGACTAACAAAACTCAATAAAACCTCAATAAACATACTTGATTTCGTTTGTCAATCTTCAAGTAATTTTTTCAACGTTTGTGAGTTTCAATGTATTTGTTACTACTTTTGATGTATTTGAACATTTGTTATCTATTCTAGATGCTTCCATTTGATTTATTATGACATTTTTCACATATTTTTAATGATAGTTGTAATAACTTTGGTTTCACTCTTCTATAGCGTCAACATGAATTACCAATAATGCCCCTCTATACATACGAGCGTTATAGCACGCGCTTCGCGTGTGACGAAGACATCTGAATTATTTTTCTACAAATTGTATTTTTTTACATTCAAAAAAAATTACTTCCATAAATATTTAGTCATAATTTTTTGTTGAATCAAACGTAGTTAATTTGAATTTTTATTTCTAAGTTGAAATATCTAATTTTTTATCAGTTTAAATTTTTATTTATATTATTAATTGATTAAAAAACAAATTTGCAAAGTAGTTTATTTGTTAAATCATATTTTTAAGTGATATGAAGACTTGGTAAATATTTATAGAGGAAACTTTGAATTTTAAAGAAAGCTTAATTGTCAGATCCTATTTTTAAGTGATGTTAAATTTTAATAATATCTGTACAGAGACATTTTTGGTATTTCATACTGACACCAAAAGAGTGTGACAGCAAATATATTAAAACTATTACTAAAAGAATACATATAAAGCGCAATTTTGGAACTTCACGGTCAGACCAAAAAATTGCGTTTCCAAGCCAACTATTAATAAAGACATAAATATTTAGTCATAATTTTTTGTTGAATCAAATGTAGTTAATTTGAATTTTTATTTCTAAGTTGCAATATCTAATTTTTTATCAGTTTAAATTTTTATTTATATTATTAATTGATTAAAAATCAAATTTGCAAAGTAGTTTATTTGTTAAATCATATTTTTAAGTGATATGAAGGCTTAGTAAATATTTATAGAGGAAACTTTGAATTTGTAAAGAAAGCTTAATTGTCAGATCCTATTTTTAATTGATGTTAAATTTTAATAATATCTGTACAGAGACATTTTTGGTATTTCATACTGACACCAAAAGAGTGTGACAGCAAATATATTACATTTATTACTAAAAGAATACATATAAAGGGCAATTTTGGAACTTCACGGTCAGACCAAAAAATTGCGTTTCCAAGCCAACTATTAATAAAGATTATCAAAATTTCACTATCACTTAAAAATATGATTAATAAACAAACTTACTTTACCAATCAAAAATGCCTCTATTACCAGATCATAATTTCACTTGAAAATAGAATCTAAAAAATAAATCTTCTTCATCAATTCAAAATGCCCATCTATAAATACTACTAAATCAAATCATATAGCTTAAAAATAGAATCCAACAAATAAATTTTCTTTCAAAATTCACTTTATTAATTAATAATAGAAATAAAATTTGAAACAAACAAAAAATCAGATGTCGCAACTTAGAAATAAAAAAACTAAAACTAACTGCACATTATTTCAACGTAAAAATATGATTTTATATATATATATATATAATTTGTAGAAAAACAATTCACATACAAAGCGCGTGTCATAACGCTCATTAAACATAGTTAACTTCTATTGCTGATCGTTACATCAGAGCTTATATACTGATGCCACCGTGCCTGAAATAATTCAATAAATTTATCAGTGGCATTAACATATGGTTGTTATCATAAACACTAGAATCGTGTCCTTCGCAATTTGAACATTGAGTGCTGACTTGCAAGATCTCAGTCCAAACCACATATCCTTATGACCTAAATGGAATACGTTGTGCGGTTCAATCAGTGCTCACTTCCCTGTAGTTTAATTATCTTTATTAAATTAAATTAATAATGAATTATTAATCCGAAGAAAAAACTGAAAAGTGGAACCGAGCGATTTGTTTGGAATCTTTTATTATTATTGTTGTTGTTGTTGTTGTTGTTTTTTAAGATTACTAATTTTTAATCCATTATTTTGTACTTTAATAATCTTCCTATGTGATAAAAATACGTAAGAAAGAAGCCATACATCTTTGGCAAAATAAGAAATTCGACTACAACAATCATTACTTTTGCCAATAATTCTAAGTCGTATAAATTATGTTATGAAAATTCATAAATATAGAGTAAAATGTAAGTAATATTATAATTCTCTTATTCAATGTAAAGAAGGCTACTTCTGATAGGGAAAAACTTCTCATTTAAGTGTTTCCATGCATAAAAACAAAAATTTATGGTAAACATAGATGGTGTTGTTAGGAATTTTCTAGGATCACTACAAAATTTGATTTTAAAGAGAAAGTAGTGAAGAAAGCAAACAAAAATGATTCCTCCAAAAACAAAAATTTTATTGATTCAACCAAGAAAATATAAAAGAGACCTAAATTTGAGAAAAAATCTCAATCCCGAGCATCCAACAAAATACACTTTTCCCACATACATCTTATGAACCCTAGACATGTCTATTTATAATAGGCTTGACAAAATATCTTCTTTAAGAAGATATTGAATACTTTCATAAATCTTTCCCATGTAGATAATTTGTTGCCTTCTCTAATACAATAAAAGAGGCAACTAATCACTCTAACAAATACACAAAATCTCTTAAAAGTGCGATTAATCACTTTCCAAAATCTACCAAATCTATAAAATAGGCAATGAATTTGGGTCATAATTCCACATAGACTCAAATATCTTTAAGATCAACTTAAATATGGAATATTGTATCACAAAAACCTAACAATCTCCACCTTAATACAATATTACATAAATGTCATCCAAACTCCTCCTAGAACCTCAAACTCCAAATAATATATCCAAGGAAACAAATGTCTCCACCACAAAGCTAAACTTCCCTCCAAACTATACATGCCCACCAATCGAACATGCACATCCTCAACAAATCAGAATTGCTTCTAATACCACAAAGACCTTCAAGTAGGCTTTGTGGTTTTCCATTGTTGACTCCACCTTAATTCAGACAGGCTTGTCTCTCCAACTTCACTTGTATAAGAGTTTGTAATCTTTAAGGTTCTTCCAAGCAATGAATAAATATTGTTGTTTTTCCTCTTCGTGCGCAGCAACTCCCCGTTACCCTTCCAAACCTAGTTACTCCAATTCGAGTCGAGAAGTTACAATCTTTCCCTTTTAGATATCCAGCAGAAACAAGATTCCTTTTAATTTTGGGATATGCCTAACCCATGTAAGCATCACCAACCTTCCAGTATCTATCTTCAACCTGACAGAAACTGTACTTTGAACATGTAGATCTCCACCATTAGCGGACTCCACCTTGCACGCTTCCTTCTTATAATCTGTGGATGCTTCCCTTTGAATACAAATGTGGGAACATGCACCAGAATCTATCACCCACTCTCCTCCCCTACTCATATCAACACAAAGAACATCATTGCTAATGCCAAAGTTTAACTCCTCATCACTGTCTACCTCTAGCTTATTTTTGCTTCCTTCTTAAGTTTTCATCCTCTCTTTATTTTCTCTTAATTTATTGCAAAATTTTAGTTGATGACCTGGTTTTTCGTAGTAATAGCAAACGAACTCTCAATCCGTATTTGGTTTGAAAGAGCGTCTTTCTATGCTTGCAAGGTGGACCTATACCAATGGATTTGTAGTTCCCTTTTCTTTAATGGCATTTCCTTTCGAAAAATTTATCCTCCACATCTCCTCATTAAGAAGGCTGCTAACCACGGTCCCCATGAAAACAACACCATCAAAATTTTAATTGTTCAACGCGACTACAAGAGTTTTCCAACTTTCAGGCAATGAACTTATTAATATCAAAGCTTGAGTTTCTTCATCAGCTTTGAAGCTACCGCCGCCAATTGGTTCACAATTGCTTGAAAGTTGTTGAGATGTTCACCAATCAATTCGCCTGTCTTTAGTTTTAGATTGAACAACACTCTCATCAGAAATGCCTTATTCATCGTAGAATTTTTTGCATAAATCCCTTCCAATTTCTTTCATATTCTAAAAGCAGATGTTTCACAAGCAACTATATGAAACACATAATTATCCATAAAACACTAAATAGCTGTCGTTGCGTTCCTATCTAAAATTTACCATTTTGCCTCAGTTATGTCATTTGGTTTTTCCCCCTTGTTTTCCAATGGTTGGTGAAGATCATCAAGATAGAGATAATCTTCCATCTTCGTCTTACACAACCTCCAGTTCCTTCCATTAAGTTTTTCAACACTTATCTTCTCCATACCCAAAGACTCTTCCAAAAATCTATGTAGCTAGCTCTGATACCAACTGTTATGAATTTTCTGCGATCACTACACGATTATATTTAGAAGAGAAAGTAGTGAAGAAAGCAAACAAAAATTATTTCCAAAAATAAAAACTTTTATTGATTCAAAATACATTATTCCCACACACATCTTATGAACCCTAGACATGTCTATTTATAATAGACTTGACAAAATATATTATTTAAGAAGATATTGAATACTTCCATAAATCTTTCCCATGTAGATAATTGTTGTCTTGTCTAATGCAATAAAAGAGGCAATTAATCACTCTACTAAATACACAAAATCTCTTAAAGGTGCAATTAATCACTCTCCAAAATCAACCAAATCTATAAAATAGGCAATGAATTTGAGTCATAATTCCGCATAAACTCAAATATCTCCAAGATTTATTTAAATATGGAATATTGTACCACCAAAATCTAACAGGTATGTTATGCCAAATTCAAATAATAAAATTCTGGTTTCAAAAGTATTCAGGCTCTTTATTTTCTAAAGCCCAAATATGGCGAACTCTATTAATTACTTAACTTACAAGTATTAAGTAAGTGATCAATAAACAAATTCTTGCTAAAACTTAACAACGGAAAGTGTATAAGTAAACAAATAGATTACACCAAAAATGTTTATACTGGTTCAGACTTCCATCTTACTACATGCAATTTTTGAAATTGTAACGACCTAAAAATTTTAAGTGTTTTAATAACGTATTTAACTGAAATTTTGTGAAATTTTAAATAATTGAATTTGAAAATAAAAATTTGATATTTGGAATACGTCTATCTAAACATAGCAAATGGTAAATTTTCATCTGATAATATGGAAGTTTATTTTATTGTGTAGTTTTATTTAAATTTAAATCAGTTAATGATTGATGATAATAAAATGTTTTCCAAATCTAAATATTTTTATAAAATAAATTTGTAAATCATCTTCTGAGTGAGACGTCATATTTCGTTTCGTAAAATCTAGACTGCTATTGCTCCGTTTATCTTAATTCCGGCATTTTAGCAGCATTTTCGGTACCGATTTTTTGACTTTTGATAGAATAATCGTATCACTAATATCTGTGTACCGTTCTACTCGTCTCGTCGCACTAATCTTTGCAGTATATTTATTTTTGTATTTTGGGGTCTGGTATGCGACAGAAACGATAAAACGGTACGTCATATCGGTACTGTGACCGTTGCTTTTGAAATGAAATATATATATATATATAGTTAATATATATATTTGGATCTAAACAGCTAGCTCTCTCTCTACTGCCTACAATCACGTTTTCTCCACTCTTTTATTTTACAACTGAATTGACGTGCGACTTTTTCTTTTTCCATCATGCTAGCTGCCAGCCACTTATTCTGTAACGACCTAGAATTTTGAACAAATTAAATTGATGATATTTAATTAATTTTAAATATTTGAACGATGATTTAATTTGAATCCCCGATTCGACTTTTAAATTTGCGATTAAACTTTAAAATTTAATCTATTGAATTGAATAAAAAAATTTGAATCTTTAATTCTGAGCTGAAGAAAAATATTTCCAAAGCTTTTAAAATTCGTATTGACAATACCATAAATAATAGAAGCTTCAGAATTGAATTTGAAACTGTTTCGCTCAGTTTTGAAATTTAATCGTTCGAATTGATATTGGAAAATAGCCGTCCGAGACGCAGTCTCGGAATTTGACAAAACCAGTTCCATTGGATCCGGAATATTGAATTATTATCGGATTTCAAATTTCGTATTTATCGAAATT
Organism: Allium fistulosum; assembly: GCA_030737815.1. NCBI lineage: Eukaryota > Viridiplantae > Streptophyta > Magnoliopsida > Asparagales > Amaryllidaceae > Allium > Allium fistulosum. The sequence continues at coordinate 409,624,236 of CM060907.1, read as the reverse complement.
GATATGTGAGCAAACGACATATAAACGCGTTGGAATCTATATCGAAAAATTTAAGAATATATTATTTCACTTCCTCCAACAACTCGTACAATCTGCCGTCTATTTGCCTCCTTCGTACTCATCCTCATCTGATATCACGCAATTTTTTCTGCTGTTCTCAAATACACTCGAGCATCTCGTTCCCTCCTCTCAGTAAAATCAAAGCAATAAATGGCGACCGGTTCCATTCCTTTTCCTCTCGTTCCAAACCAAATCAAATAAAAAAATCAATGCTGAGCTTTATATTCTTCTTCCCTCAGCTAATAACGAACGAAACCCCCCCCCCCAGTTCAAATAAAAATCGAAGTCGCGAGGCATTCGAACATCGTCGAAGTTATAGGGGAGCATCGCGCGTTTGTCAGAGGAGGGTTGCGGTAGCTCGAAGGGGATGGGTGGCGTCGCGAGTTCAACTGGATAGGGCATGGTCGATTTTGGGGTGTCGCCTGGAGGAGGAGAGTTTGAAGAGGTTATCGCGAGCTCGTTTGCGAGATGGCGGCGTTGAGGGTCGAAGCAATCGACAGCAGTGAGGAGGCTTGGCAATTGGCGCGCGCTCGACATGAGGTACACCGGTGATTTAGGGTTCGCCTTCGTAGGGCACAGGTCGGAGACGACTGGAAGTTGGCGATCGACTGGGCGATGGGAATCACGACGAGACTGGGTTCATCGGCATCGCGATGGTGGCATCGCGAGTTCATCGATATGGGTTCACTCGAATTTTTCTTCCGTGAGGTATCAGTTTTATTCAAACAAATTTAAGTAAATGTTTATAGATTGGAAATAAACAATATAGTTTATATAATATGATATTAGAGAAAGAAGAATATATATGCAGTTTTTCCAGTGAAACAGGGGGTAAAAATTGGTTTAAAATTATAGACAGTAAACAAAAAAAACTGTATATCATCTTTTGATTTACAGAAAGTCAATATATAGATAAAAACAGGGAAGTTAGTAGAAATTGAAATGTTTAGTCAAATAAATTTATTTAAAGGAGGATTGGTTTAAAATAAAACTATCAGTTAATTCGACTATTAAACGGTAATTGACTTATTCGACTGTTCGAATATTAATGAATTGTATAAATTTATTTATACAAGGTTAAATCAAGAAAACAAATTGGATGGAAATGGATGGCAAATTAAAAGCTTAAGGTGAGATTTTTCTCACTCAAATGAAAAGTGGATTTTTTGCAGTTATTGATGATTGCTATTTGGATGTGATACTAGATATAGTAGGATATATCTATATATATATATATAGCAATATATACATATTGGCATATGTATATATTGGATTGATGATTTCCCGCCTCGTATAGCGGATGAGACCCTATTGCGCCGTTAGTAAGCGGATATTTTATAAAACCCATATACCGCGATATTCCACCTCGAAGTGGAATTGGTATTGTGCTAACGTTTGTGGATGCAGGGAAACAGGTTGGAGGGATCCAACTGGATTCCTCACCAGTATTTATTTATTTATAGATATTGATGTATATTCTGTTATCATATGTTGATATATGATGTTTGATGTTGTGATTGACTAATTGGTGCTGTTGCATCATCGGATTCAAGTTTTGAAGTTTAAAAATAACGACCTTTACTTTAAAAGGATTTTTAAAGTGATTTTTGAAAATATACGTTTTATGGAATTTTTGAATTGATTTATAAACATTAAGATTTTAAAGTTATAAAAGTTAAGATTTTTGTGAAATAAAATCAAAGTGTGATTTTTGAAATAAAGAGTTGAGTAATTTATAAAATGGTTTTTATTGGAATTTTTGAATTATTAAAAACAATGTATGTAAAGGATGTACAAAATTGATATTTATAACTTTAAAAGATTGAGATTATAAAACGAGTTTTTATAAGCGTTAAAATGAATTTTTAAGAATTTATAAATAAAATGAAATTTATAAATTGTGAACTTATAAATGGAAAAATGATTTTTGTAGAATAAATGAAATTATAAGTATTTAACTTATAATATGGATTGTGGTATAAAAAAAATTGAATTGTGAATTGAATTGGTAAATAAAGAAGATTTATAAATTGAAGTTTTTATAAATAGAAATAGAATGTTTAAACGTTGTTTTATAAATTCAAAATCAATTGAATTTGATAAATTAAATATAGAAGATTATCAAAGAAGTTATATTCGCGTTTTGGATAGCGAATTTTTATTGAAATAAAATGTGTAGAAAATATTGAAATGTGGTTAGTGAAGTATATTCACGATTTTGGACAGTTAATATATTGTTAAGTAAAATGGATTTATTTTTGAAGAAGTAATATTAAAAATGAAGTTAAACATTTTAAAGATGTTTTAAAATGTATTATGAATCGAAAGCATAGATTTCAACGTTCATTGTTGAAATAGACGTTTTCGAAAAATAAGGAAATGGTGGACTATAACACTATTGTTATAGTAAATGATTTCCAAAAGGAAATGTTTTTATCTAGTATTGGGATTTATATATCTATCTTAATTCCGAATCCCTATACTAGTAATTTTGAGTCGTCGTAACGATGTTTTACGTAACATTCGTTTTGACTCAAATAAATGTGCTTAAGAGAATGATTTCCTTAAAGAATGAAATGTATACTTAATATTGATTTAAGTAGATTGAATATTTTCAAATATTGAAAATAAAAGAATTGTGAAATACTTATTATTAAATAAGTATGGAAATGCTTTTCCAATATGAAATGAAACGTTTTGAGAATTTATCTTTGTAACGATAAATTGAAATTGAATATTTGAAATCGATTTGAGAATCGTATATCAGGGGATATTTTGAAATCTAAATTCACTATGGAATTTATAAAAGAAAGGGAAGTTGTTTAAAAATAAACGTTGATTTATTTTTAAAGTGGGGAAATTTTATATCTAGTAAAGATATTTTGGAAAAGAAATAATTGGGAAAATTATTTGGAATCTGATGATGTTGCGCATCTTTATTGATAGTTAAATAACCGACTATCGATAATTACCTTTAGATAGGTATTTGTTGTGAATTGGATGAATTTGAATGCCCCACTTATTTTTGAATAAGCGCTCACTATTCGGGTTAGCCGGGAAAGGACCATGGGGTCGTATAACCCATTCCGAATATGTGATACGTCGTTATGAATTGCATTCGAAGACCGGTGTCGAAGACCGGATATTTTTGAAAACGGAAGGATTACCGTCGAGTTACTCTACATCGGCTGATCTCCGATTTAGAGGTTTTATCACCCTTAGTGACGGGAAGTCCGGACGTGATTAGAAAATTATCCGGATATGCAAGGGCTTCGTGAGAAGTGCCTTCGGTTCTGTTCGATCCCGGAATAGACTTGTATGGATTGTATGTCTGACGTTACAATTTGAGATATAAAGCGGATTTCTTTCAAATACATATTTGTTGGTGGCGAAGAATTTATTCTCTTAGCTTAACACCCTTCTCTGAGATGTACGAGCTTAGAGGTTATGTAGTTGAAATTTATCAGCAATATATTCCCAATTTGGTAACGTGGCATACTGAGTGTTGCTGTGAAATGATCAGTGTTTGATCATTTGCGATATGATTATTTGTTTGATCTTATATCTTTGTGATCATAGGTTGATCATTTTGTTTGACCCGAAGCAGGGCTTTGTAGAAAGCGTAGCTTTGTGGATGAGACTTCGTCGAGCCTCACACCCCGAAAATGGTCAAAACAGGAAGGATGCAGCAAGGTTCTAGGGAGTAGCGCCCCTTAGCGTATGTCATTCCTTCTGGATAGAGGTGGTATCATGGTATGGAGCCCAGATACTTAACCTATGTGGTTGCTGCAAATTTATTACTTTGTGGTTGTTGGAAATCGGGGATCCTCGGGAAGATCGGTTACGATCGGGGGATGGCATACGCGTGTTAGTAGTTACCTATTTTTGCAGAGGTAACCCGGCCTTGTGTTGGCAGAGATCCGGTTAGGTTCTCGGGTCGTCTATTCCAGGGACGTACCCATCGTGGAAAAGGAAGTTCCTTAGCCTAACCATTTGTTGGAAATCCAAAGAAACAATACGTGACTTGTACGGTTTTAGTTGTATTACCTGCTATGGAATGTGGCGGTAACCTACTATTGAACATAGTAGCTATAGTAGGCATACGATACTGGTCGTATGTTGGCTAAGATTAATATTATACTTTCAAAATGTTTTCTACACTATGCACTAATAATAATATCAAAAAGGATTTGATTTTTGCGTAGTAAGCATGTTTGACTATCATAAGAAGAAATCTCCTCCAATTCTGCGTTTGCATTGTGTGTGTGGCGGGAGGTCTTATGGTAGTTTCATTTTTCAAAAGCATTTCGAATTGACTTTAAAAATTTCTTGTTGTTTATTTGAAAAATAACTGTTTTACGATCTCACACCAGTCACCATGACTGACTCGGAGTTTATTGTTCCCTTCTAAACTCTGGGTGCCCACCAATTTCCACACGGGCAGTCTAGAGTTAGGTTATCAGGATATTCTGGATATTCTGGAGCTTTGGAAGCAAGCTGGATGGCGAGACGTAGTATTTGTATCTGATATTATTTATTCCGCTGTGTATTCTGTATGAGGACAAGTTTATATAACTGTCCATTGTTGTATATTGACTCTGATTGATGTATGTATAAAAACTGATATAATTCTTTGTTTTAAAGACTAGTGATTATCTATTATATATTGTTCCGCTGCGATATGTGAGATTCTGATATTGTTTCTGTATCTGCTCTTGTTCTGTTGTTGTTCTTCTTTCTTTCTCTTCTTTCTTTTCTTCTTCTTCTGCCTTTTTCTTTTTCTTAAAACCCTCACTATTGGAGTTTCCGGCACTAGATTGCTCGACAGTCGATAAAGTGAGTATCAATGTCGAATTTTCGAAAGTCGAAAATTTCGGTATGTGACAGCGTGGTATCAGAGCATATGGTTAAGCGACAACCCTGCTCTGTTGGGTGTTACTCATTAGAGATAGAGTCAGTAGTACTCTAGAATGAGTTGAGTGTAATAATAGATACGAGTGCGTATTTGTTAGTGAATATAAAATTGTTTTATATTGTGATGATTGGTTTGTTGAGTGGTATATGGATTCTGGTCGGTATTGTCCGTACAACTCTATCGATAGGGATCTCTAAACACTTATATAGAACAATTCGGCACAGTATTGTTTTAAATTGGGTAAATGGAATAATTTTACCTTGATTATATTTTGTATATAAAAGAAATGATTTTTCTGTAAATTATTACAGTATATGGTTGCATGGTTGTTAGAAGTGATAATATTAAACTATTATCATTGAAATTAAATAAGAAATTGAAATCATAACTCCAAAGTTAAGAAATAAAATTCACATACAAATGAAATTAAAGAATGTAAATTATAAATGTGACTTATAAATTGAAACGGGATTCCAGAGAAGTTTTTGGAAATGTTTTTGAAAAGAATTTAGAAATTTTAGAAATTAAATCCTTTTTGGAGTAGAAAATGATTTTCGAAGGTTTTGAAAAGTACTTTGGAAAGATAAAAGCTCTAAACTCTTTTCGGTCGCTGGAAAATAACTTCGATGATGACCGCGGCATCATTGGTGTTCATTTTCGGGTTTCCAAAAGAGGAATTGCTGCCAAATTGTTTTAAATGAAAGTTGTTTGAAAAATTTGGGTTTGTTTTGGAAATTCAAAGGATAATTTGAATTGTTTTCAAAATGACTATGAAAATGTTATTAAGACTCTGGAATGCTATATAAAAATATTTATGAGAATAATAAATGAGTTGATAACTTATACAATTTGTTGTGAATTTAGATTGAATAAATTTAACTTAAGGAATTTTAAGTTGGATTAAAGTAAGTATAAGTGAATCAATAAAATAAAAAAATCCAAGTGGTAATTTTGAATATAAGTTATATAACTTATAAAATGAGAAAATAGAAGTGAAACCAATTGTTAAAAAGTGGTTAAACAATTTTATTAAGCAAAATAAAATGTGATTTTGATTAAGTGATGAAATTTGACCTTGGTAAAGTTAAATAAAATTGAGAATCTGAATTGGATTGATAAATGAATTAAGCTATTGAACTAATTGAATGTTGAATCAGTCTAATGTAAATGAATTAGTGAATGAATAAATTGAATGGAATCAATTGCAAATGAAGTGAACTAAAGATAATCGATAGAAAAAATTCAATATTCAGAATAGAAGACAAAATTGAATTCAAATAGAATTGAAATTGTAAACTGAATCCAAATTAGATTGGAATTGTAAATTGAATTCAAATGAAATTTGGAATGTAAAATTGAATGAAAATAGAATATATAACTTCAATAGTGAAGTAAAAATGTGTAAGAAGTAAGTATCAAAAATTTTGTAATGGAATTTGCAAAATGATAATTGAATATGTAACTAGATATTATGGCTAGTAGAATATACAGGTATAAAGGAATTGGAATTTTGATTTCAAAGATGAATTTGAATTGCTCGACAAAAGGTAAGTATTTGAATTTCTATATGAGATTTGATGGTTTCTTGTCTAGCCGCTTGGCTTTTTCTTTTCTTTTTGAAATCTGAGAGTCCGTAGGGACGTTTTGTAGTCGTGCCGTATTAGCCGCGCAAAGGAGACGCTGGCGAAATTTTTCGAAAATTTAGGGCGTTAGAAAATTTTTGAGAAATTTTGAAAGTTTAAAATTTGAATTTAAATTTGAATTGGAAGTACACAATGTTGTTTGAAAACTATGAAAGTTTTAGAAATTTAGTTGAATTGATAACGAATCTTTAGTAGAAAGATTTGTTTTGATAAATTGATAAAACTATTAGAATTTGAGAAAATAGTAGACGAGTTAAGGACATTTTTTCCTAACTTGTAATTTCGAGGACGAAATTCTTTTAAGGGGGGAAGTTTGTAACGACCCAGAATTTTGAACAAATTAAATTGATGATATTTAATTAATTTTAAATATTTGAACGATGATTTAATTTGAATCCCCGATTCGACTTTGAAATTTGCGATTAAACTTTAAAATTTAATCTATTGAATTGAATAAAAAAAATTGAACCTTTAATTCTGAGCTGAAGAAAAATATTTCCAAATCTTTTAAAATTCGTATTGACAATACCAGAAATAATAGAAGCTTCAGAATTGAATTTGAAACTGTTTCGCTCAGTTTTGAAATTTAATCGTTCGAATTGATATTGGAAAATAGCCGTCCGAGACGCAGTCTCGGAATTTGACAAAACCAGTTCCATTGGATCCGGAATATTGAATTATTATCGAATTTCAAATTTCGTATTTATCGAAATTGATATGTGAGCAAACGACATATAAACGCGTTGGAATCTATATCGAAAAATTTAAGAATATATTATTTCACTTCCTCCAACAACTCGTACAACCTGCCGTCTATTTGCCTCCTTCGTACTCATCCTCATCTGATATCACGCAATTTTTTCTGCTGTTCTCAAATACACTCGAGCATCTCGTTCCCTCCTCTCAGTAAAATCAAAGCAATAAATGGCGACCGGTTCCATTCCTTTTCCTCTCGTTCCAAACCAAATCAAATAAAAAAATCAATGCTGAGCTTTATATTCTTCTTCCCTCAGCTAATAACGAACGAAACCCCCCCCCCCCCAGTTCAAATAAAAATCGAAGTCGTGAGGCATTCGAACATCGTCGAAGTTATAGGGGAGCATCGCGCGTTTGTCAGAGGAGGGTTGCGGCAGCTCGAAGGGGATGGGTGGCGTCGCGAGTTCAACTGGATAGGGCATGGTCGATTTTGGGGTGTCGCCTGGAGGAGGAGAGTTTGAAGAGGTTATCGCGAGCTCGTTTGCGAGATGGCGGCGTTGAGGGTCGAAGCAATCGACGGCAGTGAGGAGGCTTGGCAATTGGCGCGCGCTCGACATGAGGTACACCGGCGATTTAGGGTTCGCCTTCGTAGGGCACAGGTCGGAGACGACTGGAAGTTGGCGATCGACTGGGCGATGGGAATCACGACGAGACTGGGTTCATCGGCATCGCGATGGTGGCATCGCGAGTTCATCGATATGGGTTCACTCGAATTTTTCTTCCGTGAGGTATCAGTTTTATTCAAACAAATTTAAGTAAATGTTTATAGATTGGAAATAAACAATATAGTTTATATAATATGATATTAGAGAAAGAAGAATATATATGCAGTTTTTCCAGTGAAACAGGGGGTAAAAATTGGTTTAAAATTATAGACAGTAAACAAAAAAAAACTGTATATCATCTTTTGATTTACAGAAAGTCAATATATAGATAAAAACAGGGAAGTTAGTAGAAATTGAAATGTTTAGTCAAATAAATTTATTTAAAGGAGGATTGGTTTAAAATAAAACTATCAGTTAATTCGACTATTAAACGATAATTGACTTATTCGACTGTTCGAATATTAATGAATTGTATAAATTTATTTATACAAGGTTAAATCAAGAAAACAAATTGGATGGAAATGGATGGCAAATTAAAAGCTTAAGGTGAGATTTTTCTCACTCAAATGAAAAGTGGATTTTTTGCAGTTATTGATGATTGCTATTTGGATGTGATACTAGATATAGTAGGATATATCTATATATATATATAGCAATATATACATATTGGCATATGTATATATTGGATTGATGATTTCCCGCCTCGTATAGCGGATGAGACCCTATTGCGCCGTTAGTAAGCGGATATTTTATAAAACCCATATACCGCGATATTCCACCTCGAAGTGGAATTGGTATTGTGCTAACGTTTGTGGATGCAGGGAAACAGGTTGGAGGGATCCAACTGGATTCCTCACCAGTATTTATTTATTTACAGATATTGATGTATATTCTGTTATCATATGTTGATATATGATGTTTGATGTTGTGATTGACTAATTGGTGCTGTTGCATCATCGGATTCAAGTTTTGAAGTTTAAAAATAACGACTTTTACTTTAAAAGGATTTTTAAAGTGATTTTTGAAAATATACGTTTTATGGAATTTTTGAATTGATTTATAAACGTTAAGATTTTAAAGTTATAAAAGTTAAGATTTTTGTGAAATAAAATCAAAGTGTGATTTTTGAAATAAAGAGTTGAGTAATTTATAAAATGGTTTTTATTGGAATTTTTGAATTATTAAAAACAATGTATATAAAGGATGTACAAAATTGATATTTATAACTTTAAAAGATTGAGATTATAAAACGAGTTTTTATAAGCGTTAAAATGAATTTTTAAGAATTTATAAATAAAATGAAATTTATAAATTGTGAACTTATAAATGGAAAAATGATTTTTGTAGAATAAATGAAATTATAAGTATTTAACTTATAATATGGATTGTGGTATAAAAAAAATTTGAATTGTGAATTGAATTAGTAAATAAAGAAGATTTATAAATTGAAGTTTTTATAAATAGAAATAGAATGTATAAACGTTGTTTTATAAATTCAAAATCAATTGAATTTGATAAATTAAATATAGAAGATTATCAAAGAAGTTATATTCGCGTTTTGGATAGCGAATTTTTATTGAAATAAAATGTGTAGAAAATATTGAAATGTGGTTAGTGAAGTATATTCACGATTTTGGACAGTGAATATATTGTTAAGTAAAATGGATTTATTTTTGAAGAAGTAATATTAAAAATGAAGTTAAACATTTTAAAGATGTTTTAAAATGTATTATGAATCGAAAGCATAGATTTCAACGTTCATTGTTGAAATAGACGTTTTCGAAAAATAAGGAAATGGTGGACTATAACACTGTTGTTATAGTAAATGATTTCCAAAAGGAAATGTTTTTATCTAGTATTGGGATTTATATATCTATCTTAATTCTGAATCCCTATACTAGTAATTTTGAGTCGTCGTAACGATGTTTTACGTAACATTCGTTTTGACTCAAATAAATGTGCTTAAGAGAATGATTTCCTTAAAGAATGAAATGTATACTTAATATTGATTTAAGTAGATTGAATATTTTCAAATATTGAAAATAAAAGAATTGTGAAATACTTATTATTAAATAAGTATGGAAATGCTTTTCCAATATGAAATGAAACGTTTTGAGAATTTATCTTTGTAACGATAAATTGAAATTGAATATTTGAAATCGATTTGAGAATCGTATATCAGGGGATATTTTGAAATCTAAATTCACTATGGAATTTATAAAAGAAAGGGAAGTTGTTTAAAAATAAACGTTGATTTATTTTTAAAGTGGGGAAATTTTATATCTAGTAAAGATATTTTGGAAAAGAAATAATTGGGAAAATTATTTGGAATCTGATGATGTTGCGCATCTTTATTGATAGTTAAATAACCGACTATAGATAATTACCTTTAGATAGGTATTTGTTGTGAATTGGATGAATTTGAATGCCCCACTTATTTTTGAATAAGCGCTCACTATTCGGGTTAGCCGGGAAAGGACCATGGGGTCGTATAACCCATTCCGAATATGTGATACGTCGTTATGAATTGCATTCGAAGACCGGTGTTGAAGACCGGATATTTTTGAAAACGGAAGGATTACCGTCGGTTACTCTACATCGGCTGATCTCCGATTTAGAGGTTTTATCACCCTTAGTGACGGGAAGTCCGGACGTGATTAGAAAATTGTCCGGATATGCAAGGGCTTCGTGAGAAGTGTCTTCGGTTCTGTTCGATCCCGGAATAGACTTGTATGGATTGTATGTCTGACGTTACAATTTGAGATATAAAGCTGATTTCTTTCAAATACATATCTGTTGGTGGCGGAGAATTTATTCTCTTAGCTTAACACCCTTCTCTGAGACGTACGAGCTCAGAGGTTATGTAGTTGAAATTTATCAGCAATATATTCCCAATTTGGTAACGTGGCATACTGAGTGTTGCTGTGAAATGATCAGTGTTTGATCATTTGCGATATGATCATTTGTTTGATCTTATATCTTTGTGATCATAGGTTGATCATTTTGTTTGACCCGAAGCAGGGCTTTGTAGAAAGCGTAGCTTTGTGGACGAGACTTCGTCGAGCCTCACACCCCGGAAATGGTCAAAACAGGAAGGATGCAGCAAGGTTCTAGGGAGTAGCGCCCCTTAGTGTATGTCATTCCTTCTGGATAGAGGTGGTATCATGGTATGGAGCCCAGATACTTAACCTATGTGGTTGCTGCAAATTTATTACTTTGTGGTTGTTGGAAATCGGGGATCCTCGGGAAGATCGGTTACGATCGGGGGATGGCATACGCGTGTCAGTAGTTACCTATTTTTGCAGAGGTAACCCGGCCTTGTGTTGGCAGAGATCCGGTTAGGTTCTCGGGTCGTCTATTCCAGGGACGTACCCATCGTGGAAAAGGAAGTTCCTTAGCCTGACCATTTGTTGGAAATCCAAAGAAACAATACGTGACTTGTACGGTTTTAGTTGTATTACCTGCTATGGATTGTGGCGGTAACCTGCTATTGAACATAGTAGCTATAGTAGGCATACGATACTGGTCGTATGTTGGCTAAGATTAATATTATACTTTAAAAATATTTTCTACACTATGCACTAATAATAATATCAAAAAGGATTTGATTTTTGCGTAGTAAGCATGTTTGACTATCATAAGAAGAAATCTCCTCCAATTCTGCGTTTGCATTGTGTGTGTGGCGGGAGGTCTTATGGTAGTTTCATTTTTCAAAAGCATTTCGAATTGACTTTAAAATTTTCCTGTTGTTTATTTGAAAAATAACTGTTTTATGATCTCACACCAGTCACCCTGACTGACTCGGAGTTTATTGTTCCCTTCTAAACTCTGGGTGCCCACCAATTTCCACACGGGCAGTCTAGAGTTAGGTTATCAGGATATTCTGGATATTCTGGAGCTTTGGAAGCAAGCTGGATGGCGAGACGTAGTATTTGTATCTGATATTATTTATTCCGCTGTGTATTCTGTATGAGGACAAGTTTATATAAATGTCCATTGTTGTATATTGACTCTGATTGATGTATGTATAAAAACTGATATAATTTTTTGTTTTAAAGACTAGTGATTATCTATTATATATTGTTCCGCTGCGATATGTGAGATTCTGATATTGTTTCTGTATCTGCTCTTGTTCTGTTGTTGTTCTTCTTTCTTTCTCTTCTTTCTTTTCTTCTTCTTCTGCCTTTTTCTTTTTCTTAAAACCCTCACTATTGGAGTTTCCGGCTCTAGATTGCTCGACAGTCGATAAAGTGAGTATCGATGTCGAATTTTCGAAAGTCGAAAATTTCGGTATGTGACATATTCAAATAAAACTTCACTTGAATTGACGTTAGAAACGAATAGACATCTGTTGATAATAAAATGTGCGTTCATTCTTTTTCTTTTTGCCTGCTTCACTCCTCTTCTCCTTTCCCTAATCCTCATTTTTTTTCTTCTCCAATGTTTATTTTACAGTAAGTTTCTGAAACTTTATCCCTTCTTTCTCTTTTCATTTTTCTCTAAACATTTTCCACTTCCTCCATATATTGTTCGGCCATCAAACTCTCGCCTCTCCTCTTCTTCAACCCGCGCAACCACCTCACGCAGGCACGGTCCACCACCTCACCACGCGTTGCCACAACCCGTGCACCCCGTAACTCCTCCACTTATTCATTGTTCGGCCAGCAACCCCATGTCCAACAGCCCCTCCTCCTCTTGCCGAAGAGCACACCCAACCCCGCAGGCACTTCCTCTCCTCCTTGACTCCCTCTCACTCGATCACTTCCACCCATTATCCAGCTAGCAAGCCCAGGCAGCCGAGCTTTTCTTACTTTCCTTTGGTTGCTTATGATCAGGTTTCATAAATTGGGTGGTGCATATATGTGTTACATAACCTATTGTTTAAGTCTATATATATATATATATATATCTTTATATGCAGGTCAGTTAAAGTACGTTAATATATATATTTCAGCTTATACAGATTTATATATATATATATTATATTAGTTTTGGATGGTATAAGTGGGTATAGTTTGGTCAGTATGTATATATGTAAAGCTCTGAGAGAATTTTTCGAATGTCAACATTTACGAATTATTTTATATGTTAGAAAGCTAACTGACATAGTAGTAAAAATCTATGTTTACCTATATACTGTTTGGGCGCATATATATATGTCTACAAAGTATTATATTATAAAGGAAGTGGTTTATATATATTAGTTAGATAAGTTATGTCAGTAATAATATATTTGTTTATTTAAATTATTTTTTCTGTATATATACAGATATATATAAAGTAGTTTATATACATTACAAAGTTTTAATTTAAGTGTTAAACATGCAAGTAGTGCTTGAAGACTGTTTGGTACAAACGAATCCCCTCATTTTTCTCATACCTTGTTTGTATGTATATATTTCAGCCTGAAGCCTATTTTAATATTAAAGAAAATATACTTTGCCTGAAGCCTGTTTTGATGTTATATATATAATATATATAGTGTTATGTTGTGCAAGTCTATACCAGTAAGTTATATATAAATATCAGTTTATATATATATATATATAGTGATTTGGGATGGTGTGCATTTCATATAGGATGGTGAAGTATGAATCTATAAATGTTGCGTGCATATATGTTTACAATATATATATATATATATATATATTAAAGTATATTCATGTTAGTTACAAATGTACAGTCTGTATGTGTACTGATTTATATCCATTTACTTATATATATATATATATATATATATGGTTTATTTCAAAGTTTATTACTGATTTACATAAGTATTTCTTTCAAAGTTTATTATGAATATATATATATATATATATATGTTGATTGTATACTAGATCTCACTTTTCTCTTCCACTATTTCTTCTTCACTGCTTTTTGGGGAATTCAACTTCGGTTTTATATTTTATAGTAATACTGATTTTTTAAAGTAGTTGTATATTTATGGTTATATAAGTGATAGTCGGGTTGTTATATATATGAATGTGTTTTAAATTTTATATCGATCTTTGAGAAATATTTATAACGAGATAATATACATTTCGTTTTAGTTTATATCCAACTGATTTGATTTGTTTTCGTCAATTTCTATTTATCAGCTTTGATCGTCAAACTCGTGCCAATCTCTCTTTGCTTTGGAATTCGTGCTTGGATTCGTAACTCATCTCATTCTCGTCCCTCTCTAGCCTCGGAAGGTGAGCAATCACTCACGATTAACGTTCTTATATTTATTAAATTTGATTTCAATTGAAACGACAATTGAAATATGCTGCTAAATTGAACTGTTAATTATTTAATTGTTATATATGAAATGCTATTATCTGTAACCGTTTCACCTGTGGGATATGACACCATATCCTGTTGTTTATATTATATTGTTATTGATGATATATACCTGTTATATTATTATCATATTTGTTCTCACTCTGCAAGTTCCATGTTCCCTATGGGTCGAAATGATACATACCCGAACAATTTTGTAGAATAGGAGAAAATCGTTATGGGTTGAAATGATAAACCCAAGAGATTTTCATTGAATTGAATTTGGGATTGCGGGTTGAAAAGATATATACCCATATATATTTAAATTGCGGACTAAAATGATAAATATCTGTATCACTTGACCATAGGATAGAAAATTATATACAGGCACCGTTGGTATATATATATATTTTGAAAAAAATGATTTCCAAGGCTTTGAAAAGAAATATATGTGGTTTTTATAAATATTGATTTTAAGATATTATATCTTTAATATAGATTTGATGATAATTTTAAATAAATTGAGTTGGACAGAGAAATGGAAATTTATTTGAATTTTATTTGAATTTTTCTCAAATAAAAAACCGATTTGAAACTTATTAAATTTGAGATCTTATGGATATGATTTATAACTTGATTTTTTGACTTAAAGTGATTAAATGAATATTTCAAGTAAATAAATTGAAGGGAATATTTAGTTCATATAAATTGTAATTTAAGGTTTTATTTAAATAATTTTGAATTGACTGAGTGAATTTTTCAATATAAAATAATGGTAAAGTTGAATTTGAAATATAAATGAAATTAAGCTTTAAAATCTATTGAAATTGAAATTGTTTAAATTGTGGTTTATATATGTATTTGAAATCGATATAAATTTTAAATGGGTTTGAACTGAATTGAGATTGGTGAATTGAGATTAAATTTAATTGAATTTTGGGAATTCAAGTTGATCTGAACCGATTTGTGAAATTTGAGGAAATTATTTTTAATTTTATATAAAGTATTTTATTATATAAAAATATTTTACTTTATGAATATATTTCATTTTAAACTATTTTAATATAAAACTATTTTAATATACTAATTATTTTAATATATACTATTTTTAATTTATAACTATTTTATTATATAAATTATTTTATTATATAAACTATTTTATTATATAAACTATTTTATTATATAAACTGTTTTATTATATAAACTATTTTATTTTAAAAATCTATTTTATTACATATACTATTTCCTATGTCTAAACTATTGAGTGGAAATTGTTATGATTTCAAAGGGTTATGATTCTGAAATGGTTATAATTTTTTAAAGTGTTACGATTCTAGAAATGAATATTATTTAAAGTGAATAATGATATCGAATTTGATATGGTTTTGAAATGAATATAATGTTTTGAAATGACCATGGTGTTATAACAACGCTTGGTTGTTAAAGAGACCAGGATCGGATATTGTCATACTCTCTGCCGATACCGAAAACCACTTTAGCAATTGTGTACATGGTGGAGATTCCAGAAATGAAGTAGGATGGTTTGATGACGATTCTATATGGTATGACGTGACCCTGACTCCTGTGAGTCAGCTTAGATGTGACTAAAATCAGGAGCTATACCGGGCCAAGTGAGATCATTCCTCCTATCGGGCATATTTCTTCGATACCATTCTATTGCTTTTGTGATTTGATTTGGTGGCCACCCCTCGATTTTGATATGGGAGTGTGTCCGAGGTGGGCTGTGACGCCCCACCTTTATGCTCACAATAACAAAGAGTATTAAAAGAAATATTGTCTGTTATTACGAAGAATAAGGCTGGATAGGAGCGGCCATCCGTAGTTGGGCCTTACACTAGTATTGGTTACCTCGATAGGAGTGGTATATATTTTTATTTTTCATCTCTTATTTATTTACTCCCATCGACATACCCAATTTAGTATAAAACGAACTACGATGGTTCATAATAGTTTAGGACGATATATATAATAATTACACAGATAAGCTAAATGCGGAACACAGATAATAAAAGTCTCATATATATATATATATATATATAACTGATGTCAGTTACAATACATTTGACATATGATACAACTACAACTGTCGACTCTGGAAGTTATATATACAAGTACATTATCGATTAATATACATGAATATATATCAACCTAGATCAGATACACTGACTACTACAAAATGACGAAGACTACTTTAAAAGATATGAAAAGACTTCATAGCTCAAGCAGCAACCCAAAGCAAGATATCTACAACCTGTAAAAACTCGGTCTGACTCGAGTATTAAATTCAAAAGAAAATAATACACGGGTCAGTCTAATTCAAACTCAGTTATTAATGCATAGAAGCAATAATAATTAAATAGCAAATAGATGACAGTCAGAAAATCTCGTCTATCCAATCCTTTAACAAGGAAATCGGATAACGGTAGATATAACACTAAATAGTGTTAAACAAAAATCAGCAAATTCAAATCATCAACAAAGATAAATAAAAAGATTATCAATGAAGATAATATGAAAACCACAAAATTGCCTAAACAGCAATTAACAACAAAATCCAATTATTTAATAAATAATTAGAAACTCATAATCTAATTATCAAACAGATAATTAGATAACAACAAAATAATCAATACTGTTTTGGCTGCAGTACACGCTCGCTTGCACTGCCTCGCCACTACAGTGATGAAATACACAAAAGCTCAATGAATCTATAGCAAATGGCGCCAACTCAAATCAAAATGAACCAGATGGAACTGCAACGGTAAGCACAGTATCCACCCAATAACCATCAAATGAACAAAGTGCACACGAAGGCACAATGAAAATTCACAATCAAACATAAGGTCAAACCCAAAATGCCAGATTCAACTCAAGTGCAATAAAAGTGTACAAGTATAGGAAAATGGTCAAGACATCTAAAACAAATCTCGACCAAAAATCAGTGACCCAAGTCAACTACACAATATATCATGTACACAAACCTGACCACCACATGGTCAGACACAATGTGCAACCTGAACCAAAATGTACTTCAGGCAAGGCTACACAATATCAAAGAAATAACACCAGCCTCATTAATGAAGAAACCAAAAACCAGAATTCAAGTGGATGAACAGAGGCAACAACCAGTGATGCAACATTACACAATACAGTGAGCTCGAGCACAAGACTCATGGACACTCAAATCCAGACTGACAACAATATGCACAAAACAAAACTCGACCAAGAACAAATAGTGACATGATCAGAAATGCAAGACGGTGGTCGAGGATGCAAGTACCAGCGTAACCTGGCTAATGCAACCCAAAAGGATGCAACCAGCTCAACGTCTCATAAAGAATAACAAGTTCATGCAACTGGTTCATGTAGCAATATAGAATGCCCAACAAAATAAAGAGGAAAGCAAAGCACATAAAGGCACCAGGGAGTATGCAACCTGAACATCAAAGTGCAGACAAGATGAAGTCAATACCAACAGTAATGGCAGCAACTCCATCAAGTCGTGGTTCAAACCCAAAATACAAAGTGCCTTACATATGTTCAAGCAATACATGAACAAAGTAGTTCAGAACTGAGAAAGCCTCAACATCAACAAATACCAAATACAACATGAACAAACTATCAAAACATATCTCCAACTTTGACCCAAGAATGGCCAGAGACGAAACATCAAACTACAATGCTCAAAGCTAACACCAAATTCAAATATGCATTGACCAACAGTGAAACAAGACCACATACAAGTGTTCAACTACAAAATATCAATACACTGCAAGTGCAACAGAAAATAAAATACAGGTGAACACATTCAAGCATCAGGTTATGCTACAGGGATAAACATAAATGGCCAGAGTCGAACACAAAAATGGGACGAAGTCCAGTAATCAAATTAACTTCAATTGGCCAAATTTGTTCAAAATCAACATCGGCTAAATCAATTCAAAGCCGAAAACACAAGAACAAAATCATCATCAGCAAAAACCCAAATTAAGTTCGCATAGCAAACGGAGGCCGAAGCCAAAATACATTCACAAAATCAAAGTGACCGAAGTCACAGTACCAGAGAATTCAAAGCCGAAAGTATCAAGGAATCGAACCAAATCAGAAATTACCAACAACAAAACAAAATCGAACATCTGAAGCATAGAAATTAGGATGAACTAGATGTGAGTGATAATTCACTCACCTTTTATCGAAGCCAAAAGAAGCAGCCGCGAACGAGCACGCATATGCGAACAACTAATATCGGTCTACAAAGGCTCAGCTTCGATTGAAATCAAGACGCCCTAACTTTTGGAAGCAAGAAATAAAAACGAAGCCACCATTTTTCCTTTTTCGTTCTTTAGGGTTTTCGAATGAGAAAATGAAATGGGGAACGGGTTATACACTTTGATAGTTATCACAACAAAAAAACAAGCAAATGAAAATGTGGGCCAATACTAAGTTTTAAAGCCCGCATAATTCCTTAACCAATTTATAAAAGAATTTCAACTGAATAGAATTCCAAATAGCAATCAGCTAACAACATTAATCGTCTAATGACGATGATTAATCGATACGAAACCCCGGGTTGTTACAGACTCCCCTCCTTATAAAAATTGCGTCCCCGCAATTTTCATAATTAAAGGTGTCAATAACAATTATTTTTCTAACATAAACTGGTTAAGCTAGAAAAATAAAAGTCGGGAATACAAAAGAAATCTTTTAATTTCATAAAAGAAATTCACCAATTCTCAACAAAAACCTAATTATCAATAGATAATCAGAAAACAGAAAAACTGAATAAATGCAATTATCAGCAATATTCAATTATCAATTGGATAATTAGAATACAGAAATCACAAAACAGCAATATCTAATTATCGATATGATAATTAGAAAACGGCAAAATCTAATTATCAACAAAGACAATTAGAAAACACAAATCACAAATCGCAAAACCGTAAATATCTAGTTATCCAACAAATAACTAGAAAACACGAACTTCATAATCAGCAAACTCTAACTATCAACAAAGATAGATAGGAAACAACAACTCAACATAATCAACATAATCTAGAATCAATTAGAGTCTAGAAAATCTCATAATCAACAAAATCAGCAAACATCCAATTATCAAAACGATGGTCAGAAAACACAAATATCAAATTATTAGAAACGATAATCAGAAACAACAAATATCTAATTATCAAAAACGATAATCAGAAAACATCAAATATCTAATTATCAAAAACGATAATCAGAAATCTCAAATCAACAAATATCTAATTATCAAAAACGATAATCAGAAAACATCAAATATCTAATTATCAAAAACGATAATCAGAATTCTCAAATCAACAAATATCTAATTATCAAAAATGAAAATCAGAAAACATCAAATATCGAATTATCAAAAACGATAATCAGAAATCTCAAATCAACAAATATCTAATTATCAAAAACGATAATCAAAAAACATCAAATATCTAATTATCAAAAACGATAATCATAAACAACAAATATCCTATTATCAAAAACGATAATCAGAAACAACAAATATCCGATTATCAAAAACGATAATCAGAAACAACAAATATCCAATTATCAAAAACGATAATCAAAAATCTCAAATCAACAAATATCTAATTATCAAAAACGATAATCAGAAAACATCAAATATCTAATTATCAAAAACGATAATCAGAAATCTCAAATCAACAAATATCTAATTATCAAAAACGATAATCAGAAAACATCAAATATCTAATTATCAAAAACGATAATCAGAAATCTCAAATCAACAAATATCTAATTATCAAAAACGATAATTAGAAAACATCAAATATCTAATTATCAAAAACGATAATCAGAAATCTCAAATCAACAAATATCTAATTATCAAAAACGATGATCAGAAATCATCAAATATCTAATTATCAAAAACGATAATCAGAAATCTCAAATCAACAAATATCTAATTATCACAAACGATAATCAGAACTCAAATAAGCAAATATCTAATTATCAAAAAAGATAATCAGAAATCAACAAATATCTAATTATCAAAATCGATAATTAAATCTCATAACAGCAAATATCTAATTATCGATACGATAATTAAATCTCATAACAGCAAATATCTAATTATCGATACGATAATTAAATCTCATAACAGCAAATATCTAATTATCGACACTACTACAAAACAGGCCATTTGCATCGGTTCTTTACCCCCCTTTTGCATCAGTTCAACAACCGATGCATATGCAACCGATGCAACAGGATAAACACTTTTGCATCAGTTCTGAAACCGATGCAAAACGGTCTTTTTTGCATCGGTTGTTATTAACAACTGATGCAAAATATCGTGGTTGGTAGCTTGGACACAGCCCCATGGTGCATCGGTTGTACTGAAAACTGATGCAACAAAGGACCTTGTTGCATAGGTTGTTGTTGAAAACCGATGCAAACTAATCCCTCTATTGCATCGGGTTTTTATAACAACCGATGCAAATTAATCCCTCTATTGCATCAGCTATTTATACCTAATGCAAAAAAACCATTCTCAACAACCATTAATACAGTACTCAAATAGACTGTATGTATATTATTGATTATAACAAACAATTATTGCATGCAATATTACAATCATTCAAAATAAAATTTGATGGAAAATACATAATCAGATTTAATAATTCGACAAAAGAATATAAAACATAAATAAATTCCATAGTACATAATCAGACAGTCAGTAGTAAAAAATAAATGCAGCGTGTTATATGTAGACACACAAAAATACATATATACAAAGAAGAGAATGTATCGTTGACAGCGGATAAATTAAGCAGAAGATGGTCTTCAAATGCACAAACCTTCATCCTATTTTGTACTTGAGCTACCTGAAGGTGCAATCTGCATATGCATATGATCCTGTAGAATACAAACATTCAGATTAGATAACAGAAAAAAAATATGCATATGCATATGATCTTGAAGAAAATATGACTATGTACAAGCTTGTGAATCTATTCTGTTGGTCATGAGAAGTTTACTCCATTTTTTTAAGCATCTAATTTTTTTTATCGGTTACTTAAGTTGACTGAATAACAAGCCTGTCTACTAACATTTTGATCATCCAGGCGATTCTCTAGCTTCTGCTTCAGCTTTATTTTGTACGGAAGCTGCACAATCAAATACAAAAAAGGACAAAGGTTAAATTTGTTGCCTGCATACTATTGCGTATACACAAAGTACAATAAAGTTTTGTATATTAACTAAACAATAATAATAACATCTTCAAAAGCAGTCATTATATATGCAAATGGGTATAATATAACAAATTTGCACTTTAAATTAAGTGCTTTATAGTGGGAAAATTTTCTGATCTACTCTTTTGTATTAATAATTAATACAATTTTGCAAGCCACACAAGAATAACAACATTACAACATTGATTAATCTGCATAATGCTATGACCTTTGTCACTACTTAACGGATGGCATAAGTTTTTCAACGCCTATCTTATCCATAAACAAACAATCTTCAAAAAAAATCATGTAGTGGCTTTGATACCAAATTGTAAGGATTATCCCAAAGATCTTTACACGATTAGATTTAGAAGAGACAAAAATTGAGGAATAGCATAAATTTTAATCAGCCCAAAGAAACCTAAATTGAGAACCAAACTCAATTGGAAAACCTAGATAATGGCTCCTCCTTAAATGGCTAACCTTGGAGCCTCCTATTTATAAAAACCACTAAATAGTATTAGAGATATATTTCCAAAAAGAAAATCTCTCTTTCAAAATCAAATAATATATGTAAGTATATTATCCATACATATATTTACTCTCATTCCTAGAATTGCTCTTAGTGCGTTAGCTAAAATACAAACCAAATCATTCCCGACATAAAAGCGTAATACTTTCCATAATCAATCAACCAACCAACCAATTAATTGATTAATCAGTTAAGTAATCATCGCAACAAGAATAACATAATTAGACTTATCAGGCACCTATCACCTGGTGTTACATTTACCAGGAAAAATTAAAATGCAGACCATAGCATCAGCTAACCATAGATTTACATATAAGCCAATTCTAAAATCTCCCTTTTGCTTTACCTATAACGAGTGATTTAAATGTTTACGATTTATGATGTCTAGCATATCAAGTTACCAAACCTCAGAAACTTGTTGCTGTCATTTTAAATTGTTGATATATCTGATCACTGGTTTAACCGATAATCAATTTATGTCTAATTACAAATAGCAACAATTGCTGTAACATTAGTACTATGTTGACTACTAAAGAAGCCAATAAAGAATTGACCAACAAAGAAGAGTCGTTCAGAAAATCTGAACATGAGAAAGTGCAGCTTCTAGCTAGAGTGATAGTGGAAATTCAATCAAAATCCTATGCTTAATGTATTATATTTGCTTACATGGTAAAATATTACATTTCAGGCGGATCAAAACAAAACTTAGCAGATCTTGCAATGTTTGATGTTTTTAGACCAACTGCGGTTGTAAGTATATCTCATTGGTTTTGGTATAGAGTGGGGACGGGAAAATTTTACTTAAGGTAACATAGACATAGCTAACTACAGCTGTAAGTGTATGTGTGTATATATGCTCATTTGATAGAGTGCTTTGCTTGTATGTTATTATCCTTTATGATAACTACATAGTTTAATCATACATGTATTATCATAGGTACTTTTTTATAGCGTGTGTGTTGTATGTATTTCATGTTCAACTACTTTTTCTCGTGAATTTATTTTGTGTCAGTAACTCTACAGACAGTTGATCACAACCACCTACCATCCACCTCTCCACTAACGTCACCGGAAGCAACCGACCTCACCTCACTTCAAATTCCAAACTCCAATCCACAACTCTACATATCAACCATCACTTCACTTCACCTGAAATATCACTTCACTTCACCTGAAATATCACTTCACTACACTTCACCATGAAGATCAAAATAGCCTACACCTCCTCAAAACTGCTACTGCAAACAACCACTTCCTCCCAATCTCTACCCACTGCCTACACCAACCACTTCACTGCATCAATCAACCATTTTTCTAGCCACCTCTACAACCTTCTACATCGCTACCCAACCTGCAATCACAGAACCAACCCACCACTACCCAAACACCTTCAGCAATCCAAAATCATAGCCTCACCAAAACACAAAACACAAAACTGTAGAAAAGATGGAATTGTATTGTTTAATTAGCCATTTTAACCTTATAACATTATGCTTAGGCGCTTCAGTTAATGGACATATAACAATTGATATATCATATGTGGCGTAGTTTACTTAATATATGTAAGCTTGCTGTGAGCCATTGGATTCAAAATTTGTGGGTGCTTGATCTATTGATCGAGTTCTGCAATCAGTCTCTCTCTAGCAATGGAGTAGACTGGGTGAAACTTGCCCACTTTAGAGTCCACTCAAGCACCAGACAGAGAATGACAAATGATGAATTTTTTAACAGGTCTTTTTAAAACAGATTCAAATCATAGGGAGAAGGAAATTCCTAATTCTATGCAAGTGAAAATGGAAAGTGAAGACATCCCCTCTTCAAAAAAACCTACGACCAACCAAAATGTTAAAAATAACCCTGCTTTAGAAAAACTTATGACCAACCAAAATGGTGAAAATTATCCTGCTTCAAAAATACCTATGACCAACCAAAATACCCAGTTCCCTTCTAATGTAAACATAAAATCTGAATGTACAGCTGCAAATTATTCAAATTTCAAACCTCCAACTACATTCCACTATCTACTTCACTTCTCTACCAAATAACTCTATCACTGCCTGCCATCACAACCTTCACTACATTTGCACCTCCTCTTCATTACTTCTCCACGAGCCATTACAAAACCCATCACTGCCCAGTTCAAAACACCATCCAACTGCTTGCCGCCTTCCTCCACCTCCTTGCTGTCTAATATAGTAGTGCAACTAACCAAGCATGCCTCCTTACTTCTGTCTGCCTTCTTACAATATCCAACTCAATCCACTGTTTCAAGAGATATTTGATAATAGTCTGCATCAAATATCTCTTGAAATGCGAGTAAATCGTCTCAGTCGGTAAAAATCCAAACTCCAGCTAGCATAATAATTATTTAAGTTTGTATCATCTGAATATTAGTAACTTAATACGGTGTACCATAACTACCAAGAATGAAGCAATCGACATACATTACAAAATGGAATTATGTCCAACAGATAAAAGATATTGTCAAATGCTGGAGAACAGTCAAGAGTACCCTGGAAGCGAGACACAATTGGATGGACAAAGTAAGAGATGGAGCTTAATGCTTATATGGCAAAAGAATGGCTCCTACGATAACAAAACTTATAATTTACAGTAGCATTTATAAGCTTCGTTAATAAAGGATAGTTAGAGCATGTTTGTAGTTTGATGTCACTATACAACTACTATTATCAAAGTCAAAACTCAGGTGTCACCCTATTTCCGCCTATGTAAACTTGCAGTAGAGATGCGTACTAAAGTTTAGTAATCCAAAATTTGATACAACTAATGCAAAACTGCTACCATGGATCACAGTGTTATGTAGGTTGTATGTAGCAGTAGTGAATGCATCTAACAAATTAATCCCTGCTTAAATTGACAAAATACGTTAAAGGTACTATCCATTTTGCAGTTAACAGTTAAAGAAACAACGGGCATACTACAAAACTAAGAAAACCAATATAGTTATACTGATACATTAGATTATGACAAATTGTATTCATGAGTTTTTAATATGAACATGCATAAACCCTCATTTTTGTACAATCTCCAGTCTGACCCATGATCATAAATCAGCTAGGTATCTAACCTGATAGTATAGTGTTTATAACAGATGACAATGAAATAATACATGCTTCATACACCTATAATGTAGTGTTACGAGATAATGAAATCTTTTGTAAACATTGCAGTTTTGCTTTCTACATCCATTTTGTTATAAGCCCAAATATATAACTTACAGAAACTAACATATTTATTGTTATTTTTATTGTGTTAGTTTTCAATTACCGTCAAACTTAGAGTTTGTATTTATAATAAACTAAAACAACAAGCAACAAGAACGGGAATTGAAAGCAAGTAATAACAAATCTGAAATTGATATGACAAGAAATGTAAATGACAGAAATGAAACAGGGAATTAAATTGCAAAGAT
Organism: Allium fistulosum; assembly: GCA_030737815.1. Lineage (NCBI taxonomy): Eukaryota > Viridiplantae > Streptophyta > Magnoliopsida > Asparagales > Amaryllidaceae > Allium > Allium fistulosum. The sequence continues at coordinate 409,598,781 of CM060907.1, read as the reverse complement.
GAATTAGAATATGAATTGGAATCGAACCAAGATCGTATCTAACTAGGAATTAAACTAAGTAGCAAGATCAAAAGATAAAGAACTAAACTAAGAAACTAGTTATAACTAAACTGAAAATAAACTGGTTTGACCAAACAACAACCTGAAACATTAACTGCCAACTATTCCTGAAACATCAAATTAACGCAAATAACATTTTCATTTTATACTTGAAAAATCAATCCAGCAAACTCGAAATTGATCGCTTAACGGTGACATCAATCCAGCAATCTCCAAACTCGAAATCAATACAGCAAACTCGCGACTCGAAATCAATCCAGCAATCGGTGAAAAATAGGGGAACGGCGAATCACTACAGCTATGAAAATAAATTCACTTTTGGGCGAATCAATCTAGCAAACGGCAAAAAAATTTGAAACATATTCATTTTTCTTTTTTTTGAAGCACGCGAATTTTTTTGGGAAAATAATGGGGGCGGCGAAAATAAATTGCAAAGGCGGGATTTAAAAGCTAGCGACGAATAACCTAAAAAATTTGAAATTGCATCACGTACGCAAGGGAACCGATGCAAAATTTATTACTGTGGATGTAGTTGCATTGGTTAACTTTACAACCGATGCGACTAAAACTATTTGCATCTACTTATTTGCATCAGTTGTTGGTGACAACTGATGCAAATTTGATTTTTTTATTACCTATTGCTTTCGACGTACCAATTGCATCGGTTATTAAGAGAGAACTGATGCAAATAATTCTATTTGCATCAGTTTTTACTTAAACCGATTCAAATGAGGCGATGCAAATGGCATGTTTTGTAGTAGTGCGATACGATAATTAAATCTCATAATAACAAATATCTAATTACCTGCAGATAATTAGAAACAACAAATATCTAGAAATCAATTAAGATAATCTAGAAAATCAACATAAAAGGTGGATCGATCCCATCATATGGCAAGTCTAAGCTATACCGCACGTGCATCAACAAATGGCCAAACCCTACCAAGTACTCATCATAATTTTGGCGCCCGACAAATGACCCGAAGGTCCACAGAGTGACCCGAAGGTCTAGTACTGGTATTTGACCCGAAGGTCCAACATATGACCCGAAGGTCCATCATAGTGGCTTGAAAGCACACAAAATCATCAAAACAGCAAATATTTCAATTAACGAGTCCGTAATTAACCGAAATGGCAAACGCACATGTCCCATACCACGAGTTTTACTAAATCGTTTGATTCTCTTCATCGTTTCCTTGAAAGTGCAAAATTGTGTATTTTTTAAAAATACATTTTACATTCTCAAAAGGACAAGTCCGGAATTAAGCGAATCAGTAAAAGTAAGGGTTCATAGTCCTCGATTTTGCTGAATCGTTTAAATCGCTTCCTCATTCTTTTGAAAGCGCAAACTGTAAAATTTCGTATTTTATATAATTAACAATTTACATTCTCAAACGGACAAGTCCATAATTAAGCGAAACAGTAAAAGTGATGGTTCATAGTCCTCGATTTTGCTGAATCGTTTAAATCGCTTCCTCATTCTTTTGAAAGCGTAAACTGAAAAAAAATTAAAACAATTTTTTAGAACACGTGATTAAAACAGCAACCTCAGTAGCAATTTCGAAAAGGAAATTGCACTTCCCAAAACATTGTAAAACGAATCTCAAAATCAGCATTGCGGAATAACCGCTTGAAAACCCACTTTAAAAATTGACGGTTACTGAAGTCAAAGCGACAGTAATTTTTAAATGTCAAAATCTCATCAAAATAATTTACATCAAAACATAATGCCAGTGAATTCTCATTCGTCAAAAATGTCAACAATACACCGTGCTTCAAAAATTTAGCACCGATGTAAAAATCCCGTTATAAAAATAACGGCAACAAAATACGTTTAAACCAAACACCGGTTCAACGTAAAATTAATGCAGTAACGTGCAACTCAAATATGCACGTATACTACAAAATGAACAAAGAAATCATTCGAATATATCTTCAATGAAGATAATTCAAAACAGCAAAAACCTCAACAAAAATCACATAACTGCAATCGCTTCGAATCCTCAAATCAGATTCGAAATTTTCAAAGAAACAAAATAAACCCAGCTATGTAAATAACAAATGAAATTTATTTCAATTTCATATTTTGATTTTTAAATCAAAAAGGTTATCAGCTGTATTCAGCGAAGACAGTCTCACTGTTTCCGCTGCGCACTCTGATAAACAGAACACAAATCGATCAAATCATCATAACACAATTTCACTTTTATTTTTAAATAAAGATATTTAAAATTTTCAACATAATTTCAAAAATGTAGTTTTGACTCAAAGCACAACTAAAAACATCGACAAATAGTTGTAACACATGTTCCATCTAAGTTATGTTTTATATTATGTCCATAAACCCCAAGCTCTGATACCAACTGTGACGCCCCACCTCTATGCTCACAATAACAAAGAGTATTAAAAGAAATACTGTCTGTTATTACGAAGAATAAGGCTGGATAGGAGCGGCCATCCGTAGTTGGGCCTTACACTAGTATTGGTTACCTCGATAGGAGTGGTATATATTTTTATTTTTCATCTCTTATTTATTTAATCCCATCGACATACCCAATTCAGTATAAAACGAACTACGATGGTTCATAAAAGTTTAGGACAATATATATAATAATAATACAGATAAGCTAAATGCGGAACACAGATAATAAAAGTCTCATATATATATATATATATATATATATATATATAACTGATGTCAGTTACAATACATTTGACACAATACATATGATACAACTACAACTGTCGACTCTAGAAGTTATATATACAAGTACATTATCGATTAATATACATGAATACATATCAACCTAGATTAGATACACTGACTACTACAAAATGACGAAGACTACTTCAAAAGATATGAAAAGAAATCATAGCTCAAGCAGCAACCCAAAGAAAGATATCTACAACCTGTAAAAACTCGGTCTGACCCGAGTATTAAATTCAAAAGAAAATAATACACGGATCAGTCTAATTCAAACTCAATTATTAATGCATAGAAGCAATAATAATTAAATACCAAATAGACGACAGTCACAAAATCTCGTCTATCCAATCCTTTAACAAGGAAATCGGATAACGGTAGATATAACACTAAATAGTGTTAAACAAAAATCAGCAAATTCAAATCATCAACAAGGATAAATAAAAAGAATATCAATGAAGATAATATGAAAACCATAAAATTGCCTAAACGGTAATTAACAACAAAATCTAATTATTTAATAAATAATTAGAAACTCATAATCCAATTATCAAACAGATAATTAGACAACAACAAAATAATCAATACTGTTTTGGCTACAGTACACGCTCGCGTGCACTGCCTCGCCACTACAGTGATGAAATACACAAAAGCTCAATGAATCTATAGCAAATGGCGCCAACTCAAATCAAAATGAACCAGATGGAACTGCAACGGCAAGCACAGTATCCACCCAATAACCATCAAATGAACAAAGTGCACACGAAGGCACAATGAAAATTCACAATCAAACATAAGGTCAAACCCAAAATGCCGGATTCAACTCAAGTGCAATAAAAGTGTACAAGTATAGGAAAATAGTCAAGACATCTAAAACAAATCTCGACCAAAAATCAGTGACCCAAGTCAACTACACAATATATCATGTACACAAACCTAACCACCACATGGTCAGACACAATGTGCAACCTGAACCAAAATGTACTTCAGGCCAGGCTACACAATATCAAAGAAATAACACCAGCCTCATTAATGAAGAAACCAAAAGCCAGAATTCAAGTGGATGAACAGAGGCAACAACCAGTGATGCAACATTACACAATACAGTGAGCTCGAGCACAAGACTCATGGACACTCAAATCCAGACTGACAACAATATGCACAAAACAAAACTCGACCAAGAACAAATAGTGACATGATCAGAAATGCAAGACGGTGGTCGAGGACGCAAGTACCAGCGTAACCTGGCAAATGCAACCCAAAAGGATGCAACCAGCTCAACGTCTCATAAAGAATAACAAGTTCATGCAACTGGTTCATGTAGCAATATAGAATGCCCAACAAAATAAAGAGGAAAGCAAAGCACATAAAGGCACCAGGGAGTATGCAACCTGAACATCAAAGTGCAGACAAGATGAAGTCAATACCAACAGTAATGGCAGCAATTCCATCAAGTCGTGGTTCAAACCCAAAATACAAAGTGCCTTACATATGTTCAAGCAATACATGAACAAAGTAGTTCAGAACTGAGAAAGCCTCAACATCAACAAATACCAAATACAACATGAACAAACTATCAAAACATATCTCCAACTTTGACCCAAGAATGGCCAGAGACGAAACATCAAACTACAATGCTCAAAGCTAACACCAAATTCAAATATGCATTGACCAACAGTGAAACAAGACCACATACTAGTGTTCAACTACAAAATATCAATACACTGCAAGTGCAATAGAAAATAAAATACAGGTGAACACATTCAAGCATCAGGTTATGCTACAGGGATAAACATAAATGGCCAGAGTCGAACACAAAAATGGGACGAAGTCCAGTAATCAAATTAACTTCAATTGGCCAAATTTGATCAAAATCAACATCGGCTAAATCAATTCAAAGCCGAAAACACAAGAACAAAATCATCATCAGCAAAAACCCAAATTAAGTTCGCATAGAAAACGGAGGCCGAAGCCAAAATACATTCACAAAATCAAAGTGACCGAAGTCACAGTACCAGAGAATTCAAAGCCGAAAGTATCAAGGAATCGAACCAAATCAAAAATTACCAACAACAAAACAAAATCGAACATCTGAAGCATAGAAATTAGGATGAACTAGATGTGAGTGATAATTCACTCACCGTTTATCGAAGCCAAAAGAAGCAGCCGCGAACGAGCGCGCACATGCGAACAACTAATATCGTTCTACAAAGGCTCAGCTTCGATTGAAATCAAGAAGCCCTAACTTTTGGAAGCAAGAAATAAAAACGAAGCCGCCATTTTTCCTTTTTCGTTCGTTTAGGGTTTTCGAATGAGAAAATGAAATGGGGAACGGGTTATACACTTTGATAGTTATCACAGCAAAAAAACAAGCAAATGAAAACGTGGGCCAATACTAAGTTTTAAAGCCCGCATAATTCCTTAACCAATTTAAAAGAATTTCAACTGAATAGAATTCCAAATAACAATCAGCTAACAACATTAATCGTCTAATGACGATGATTAATTGATACGAAACCCCGGGTTGTTACATGGGCGGTAGTAGCTGCTATGCATTTCCACCAGTCCGGGAGTGCAATTGGTATATCTACCCTGGCATCTCCTCGTGTACCGTGTTCACATGCCCTAGCGCGCCTTCTACGAGTTTGTTTTGTACCATACCTATGGAGTGCCCTTTGATAGCCCTCCAGTTTACGGAGGAATTACGGTACTGTATAGACTATGGGAATATATAAAATGTGTTAAGGGGGATATGGGTAATGCCTTAACGCTATTTTGATACTTTTACTTTACTATAGACATATTATAATAGAGTATATTACTACATAGTAGATAGTTCCACGGATCCTTAGAGGATGGTTATCCCAAACATCCTTTGAGTTACTTGTATTTCAGTTGATATTTCACTTGAGTTGGATTTATTGATATAAGAATGTTAATCCTGACCCGAGTGTTTTGTGTTTTGCTTTACGCTCGGGTCAAACTGAGTTTCATAGTATTGACTCACCTTTGGAGTTAGAGCTACGCTTGGAGATCCATCTATATCTATTCAGCTTCCAATTGTTCAGTTGGCTCCAATGATATATTCAAATTTTGTTATTTGACTATTGTATTGAGACTTCTATATCTTCGAGGCTTCTGTTGTATTTTGTTGTAACTCTGTTGTATATATATATAGTAGCTTCGTGAACTACTATTCATTTGTTCCCGCTGCTTATTATTGTAATACTATGTGTCTGTGATTCTGTGATTGATTTATTTACTGTATATGCTGAGTTTTTCCAAATATAAATTAACAACTTGATATTTTGAGCAATTCAAGTCCGACATGTACGGATGCGAATGGTTGAAAATACCAGGTCGTTACAGTTGGTATCAGAGCTCTGGTTTTAGGCAAACTTAGCTTATATAGTAAATTTCATTACAGAATCGCCTTCGTTCGAGCTTAAATTTCTCCTTCTTTGATTCGGGTTTCCTTTGAATTTTGGAATTTTCCCCTTCGTTCTGAAATCCATTTTTGTCTCTCCCTATTCGTGTTCTTCTTGATTCTGGAGTATTCCATAGCTGCACGATGTGATTTGTAAATGGGTGAAACTCCTTTACAATAGGCATTGATCCACCTAAGATTCCTGTATCGTCCGTTTAGATGCTGCTCTCTCTTGCTATGTCTGAATTCTATCTCTAGTGATCTGATGCCGATTTGCCTTAGAATTCTGCATCAATCGTATTCTTGAAGTCACGGTTGACCCAGTTAAGGTTGCCCATGATTTATATAAGTCTATCCATCTTTCTATTTTGAAATTTAATTATTTTATCTCTCATTCAAGCCTATCTTTCTAGTCAGAATTTTGTTTGATTAGGGTTCCTCTGAATTTGGATCTCTATCTTTGTTTGAAATCCATTTTTGGAAGCATCGTGCGAGAGAGTGTATTTGTAATTAATATAAAAATGTTTTATGTTGTATTATTTGAGTTGTTAAGTTGGAATTTTGGGTTTCGATCAATTTGTCTGATCAACGCTGTCGATAGGAATTCCAAAACACTTGAACAGAGCAAACTGACACAATATTGTTTTCAAATTTGGTAAATGAAATGAATTTTGTATGATTATATTATATATATAAGTATTAATTCTCTGAAATTTAATAGTTAAACGAATTGGTTATTTGAAGTGATAATATTTGATTTCCATTTATTGTTTTGTAAACCATTGAATATTGCAACATGATATAAACAAATGAAATCATAAACATGGTTTATAAATTTATTTGGGATTGAAATGAATCTAAATTAAGAATTTGAGAATTAAATTTTCAGTACTTTTCAAATTGGTTTTTCAAAGTTTTGAAATATATATTAACTGGCAATATTTTGAATAAAAATTGTTTCCAAAGAATTTTAAAGGAATCAATTAGTACTCTTCTCTTTTGTCATTGGAAAATAAATTTCGGTGATGACGGCCGCATCATCGTCATTCATTTTCGAGTTTCAGAGTGGAGAGACCATTTAGTAGCTCCGCTACACTTTTGTTTTGGAAAATTTGATTCGACTTGAATTTCTTGAGTATGATTTGATATATATAATATATATATATATGTATATATAATTATTTCTAAAGAGTTTGAAGTGAAAGCGGAAATCTGAATCTTAAGTTTTATATTAAGAAATGGTTTCGATTATTGAAATAAAGTGAAATCTTAGAATAATTGGGTTATCTAAAATGAAAAATGAAATTTAACCAACTTGAAACAGTTGAATTTGAATAAAAAATTATTTGTATCAAACCAGATTACATTCTAATGTATATAACTTGCCTAAAATATTCAAAAAGTTAAAATGTTAGGATATAATTAAAGGGTGTACAAGAAGAAAACTTAAGTAATAAATTATTCAAACCAAAAATCTGGCTTAATATGAATGTTGAAAAAAAAGGAAAATTTGTATAGTACTTAATTACACTCTGAAACATTAACATAACTTACCTAGAAAAGCTTGAATGTAATTAGAATGTAGTTGGATAATATACACTATGATAAGTAATAAGATATATAAATTGGATAATAAAAGGGGAAAATTAATTGTTGAATAATATATGGTTATAAGGTGTTTATACATGTAATATATGTTGCAAAATGTATATTGAGTGGAATAAATTAAATAAATAAGGGAGAATGCTAGTTAAGCAAATAAATAGGAACTTAAGAATAGTGAAATTGAAATTTTAAGGTAAACCAACTTAACAAGGGTCAAATGGATTTAATAAATGAGTAAAATCAAATAAATTTTATTTCAAAAGGGGATTTTGCAACAAATGCTAATAAATTGAAATCAAATCTATTGATTGTAATACGTTAAATTGAATCAATAAAATATGGATATAATAAATAGTTATTGATTTAATAAAATGGATTAAACCAAATTGTTGAATATTAATTTATCTAAAATTTAAATCTATATGGTTTTGAATAGTTGAAGTCGAATGTTGAGGTGGAGTTAACTATGGTTGATAAATAGATTTAATAAATGAGTAAAATAAAACAAATTTTGTTGTGAAATTCTTTTTTGCAATAAATGTTAATGAATTTGAAACAAATCAATTGAATAAAAATATATGCAAATGAAATCAATCAAAGGTGAACTCCATAAATTTGATTGATTAAATAAAATGAATTGGAATCAACTAATTGAGAACAAACCAAAATAAAAAAAAACGAAATTTATATGGTTTGGAATTAATGGCTGTATCTAGTAGTTTATATTTTAAATCTATTTTTTTCTGCTTTGTTTCTATTCTCCTGCCTCGTACCTTTTCGAGGACGAAAAGTTTTGAGTGGGGGAGAGTGTAACGACCCGAAAATTTAAGTGTTTTAATAACGTATTTAACTGAAATTTTGTGAAATTTTAAATAATTGAATTTGAAAATAAAAATTTGATATTTGGAATACGTCTATCTAAACATAGCAAATGGTAAATTTTCATCTGATAATATGGAAGTTTATTTTATTGTGTAGTTTTATTTAAATTTAAATCAGTTAATAATTGATGATAATAAAATGTTTTCCAAATCTAAATATTTTTATAAAATAAATTTGTAAATCATCTTTTGAGTGAGACGTCATATTTTGTTTCGTCAAATCTGGACTGTTATTGCTCCGTTTATCTTAATTCCGGCATTTTAGCAGCATTTTCGATACCGATTTTTTTGACTTTTGATAGGATAATCGTATCACTGATATCTGTGTACCGTTCTACTCGTCTCGTCGCGTTGATCTTTGCAGTATATTTATTTTTGTATATTGAGGTCTGGTATGCGATAGAAACGATAAAACGGTACGTCGTATCGGTACTGTGACCATTGCTTTTGAAATGAAAATATATATATATATATATATATATAGTTAATATATATATTTGGATCAGAACAGCTAGCTCTCTCTCTCTACTGCCTACACTCACGTTTTCTCCACTCTTTTATTTTACAACTGAATTGACGTGCGACTTTTGCTTTTTCCATCATGCTAGCTGCCAGCCACTTATTCAAATAAAACTTCACTTGAATTGACGTTAGAAACGAATAGTCATCTGTTGATAATAAAATGTGCGTTCATTCTTTTTCTTTTTGCTTGCTTCACTCCTCTTCTCCTTTCCCTATTCCTCATTTTTTTCTTCTGTAATGTTTATTTTACAGTAAGTTTCTGAACCTTTTTCCCTTCTTTCTCTTTTCATTTTTCTCTAAACATTTTCCACTTCCTCCATATATTGTTCGGCCATCAAACTCTCGCCTCTCCTCTTCTTCAACCCGCGTAACCACCTCACGCAAGCACTGTCCACCACCTCACCACGTGCCGCCACAACCCGCGCACCCCGCAACTCCTCCACTTATTCATTGTTCGGCCAGCAACCCCATATCCAACAGCCCCTCCTCCTCTTGCCGAAGAGCACACCCAACCCCGCAGGCACTTCCTCTCCTCCTTGCCTCCCTCTCACTCGATCACTTCCACCCATTATCCAGCTAGCAAGCCCAGGCAGCCGAGCTTTTCTTCCTTTCCTTTGGTTGCTTATGATCAGGTTTCATAAATTGGGTGGTGCATATATGTATTGCATAACCTATTGTTTAAGTCTATATATATATATATATCTTTATATGCAGGTCAGTTAAAGTACGTTAATATATATATATATATTTCAGCTTATACATATTTATATATATATATATATATTATATTGGTTTTGGATGGTATAAGTGGGTATAGTTTGGTCAGTATGTATATATGTAAAGCTCTGAGAGAATTTTTCGAATGTCAACATTTACGAATTATTTTATATGTTAGAAAGCTAACTGACATAGTAGTAAAAATCTATGTTTACCTATATACTGTTTGGACGCATATATATTTGTCTACAAAGTATTATATTATAAAGGAAGTGGTTTATATATATTAGTTAGATAAGTTATGTCAGTAATAATATATTTGTTTATTTAATTTTTTTTTTTCTGTATATACAGATATATATAAAGTAGTTTATATACATTACAAAGTTTAATTTAAGTTTTAAACATGCAAGTAATGCTTGAAGACTGTTTGGTACAAACGAGTCCCCTCATTTTTCTCATACCTTGTTTGTATGTATATATTTCAGCCTAAAGCCTGTTTTAATATTAAAGAAAATATACTTTGCCTGAAGCCTGTTTTGATGTTATCTTTACTACTAATAATGAAAGTTCCGCGAACTAATTTCAACCGTGTCTTTTTGAAAGGACAAAAATACCCTTACACCTTTTTACGTTCGCACCCAACCCAGTCATCCCTCCCAACGCATTCATTCCTGCTCCCATTCTCCTTCAACCACTTTGTGTTCCTCCCTAAATTCAACTATGATCTTGAATTCATCCGATCTCCAAAAAATCGGTTTCTCCCGCTTGCGACTCACTGATGCCAACATCCTCAGAGATATTACTTCCGCGTCTAGCGATTTGATGGCCGCCAGAGATATCTTATCACAGTCTTCTCTGAATTGAAGGTATATTTCTTTATTTTTCGTTTTCCTTGATCTGTGATGTGAATGGTGAACATACATTACTTTTTATTCTGCTCTGATTTATGAATCTACAACGTTAATTTTTGATTCACCTGATTTTTTATTTCTAAATTGTTACACTGCGATTAGGGTTAGTTTCTTATACTTCGATTTTCGATTTTCAGGTAAGCATTCGATTTTCGATTACCTCATGGAATTTATGATACCTAAATCCCTTTGTTGCTTAATGCCAAACGTTTTTCCTCAATTAAATGTTTGACACCTTGATTTTTTGCTTTGCATTTTGTTGCTCAGTTTAATTAAAATCAATAAATATGTTAATGCCTAAGAGATATTGCTGAATTAATCCATAAATTTCCCATGTATTGATGTGGGTTCGATATAAAAACTTACCTGGCCTATTTACATTGGTACATATGAGGTTAAGTCCATCTTCATTTTATGTTTGCAATCCAATTTTGTTTGTTTGACAACCATATTTACATGCAACCAATAAGAAACAGCAAGTTTTTTCAAACCGAATAGCTGATGACGTGCATCTCAAATTCTCAATGCATTGGAAACTGACAGCAATTGATGTGCAAAATCGGCATATTAAAATTAATACAGTTCATATGTAGTCTTAGCAGAAACTATTGTACATACTGGATGATCAGCCAGGCACTTTGAAGTGTATATGAAAGATACGAATACAATATAACAAATATTTAGAAGATTATATTCTAAGATTCGCCTAAGTAAAAAGTGCATCATTTATCCATTTCTTACAAACGTAACATTGTTCCATTATGTCCTTAACATAATATTTTGAAGAACCGTACAGATTATATCATATATGTTTTTTATAGCACTGTAGTAATTTCATAATTTGAGCGCCAACTTACTCTGAAAAAAGTTGTAACCAATCTATGTTTCAAGTTAATTGCTAACATGTTACATAATATAGGCTATGGTTAAAAAATTTAGAACTTCAAAAGTGTAAAATCTGATAAACAACACCTGTAGAATAACATTTCATTAAAGTGTGGATTGAAGAAGCATCTTCCATAAATTCATCATTAACCGTGATGTTATTCATCAGCAATAAGAAAGATTGAATTCCTGAATCGTTGTATCAAACATGGCATTAAATTATTGGAAACCTATAAACTATAGAAAACAATCGTGTTAAGTTTATCCAGCAAAGCAAGTCATGCAAGCATGAATGCATTGGCTTAGCACTACAGATTTCTACTGCTTTTATTCACCTGAAAAGGGAAAAAATTTAATGTAATCTTCTAAGGTGTTGATGAAGCATTGCAAACCGATATCAAATTTAATCAGCCATTTACTGTTTTTGTGTAGACAACTAGCAAATGACCGTAGGTCCACATGCACTGGACAACTTTCTACACAGAGTTTGATACGTAAATACAAGTGTGCAATGACTTAGTAAACCAACTGAGCAAAAGCTCTACAACCTATATGTTTGAAGCTAGCTTAGATATTGATATCAAACTTAGATATTTTTTTAATTATGCCCAAATTTGTTGATGTCTTTTGCATTTTTAGGTTCCCTTTTCGAGTTCAATTTAGGTTTTATTATTATTAAAACTATGTCCTCCGAGCAAAGGAAATTGTCTGTAGATAGCGAGTGGCTCATGCTAGGCATATGGATTATTGCAAAGATAATAAGTGTGGGTATCTTACTATGCGATTTTATTATACGATTTGTTCACGTTATTTCCTTATCCTTAACATCGTCGCCTCATTTTCCTTTTCCCAATACAGCAATTTTCACCTAAACTAAACTCATTTTCTCTATGCTGTGTCGATTTGGAAAGCTTAACCTTCTTCAACTTGGAAATTTCCGGAGTATTACCGTGTGATTGAACCGATGAACTAAAAGGTATTCAGGTTAGAAAATTGCTAATTTAGTTTGTAGTTTCGATTAAAATCGATTTTCCACCCCATGATTTTGTTATTTCAAGTTTTCTTTGATTTGTAACAAAATGAGTATGGATCTATTTTCGCTCAATTATATGGATAAGAATGATATGGTATTGCGTAGTCATGAATGCAAGCTAATATATTAGTCATGGCCATGGAGAGAAATATTGCACCTGCTGCATTGTTACATATTCAACTCTTATATCCACTATTACATATTGAGCACTTACAGTTTTTATGAATAAATTTGTATTATTATATCTGTCTTTGATTTGGAATGCTCTGTTAATACAATTTTTAATGAAATATTTATCCATGGTTACATTTTGCACCTTTTATATTGATGGGTGGCAGGAAATTGTGTATGTGTGTGTGGTGGTGGGGGCTGTAGGGATCGTTTGTTATTATAAATGATGTATAATTCTAAGTTATAACTACAATTTAAGTTTTTAACAGTTTTCTAGATCATTTTTATTGCATTTCAACATCTCACGCACTGATAATAGAATATAAACACAATAGTTCATATTGGTAATAAAACAGATTGAAGCTTTTCCCAATAATGCCATTAAATGGACTTTTTTATAAGCATGAATTGTAATCAAGAAGTGCTTATTGACCATGATTTTGCCAACTCATTCAAAATAAGTGGTAGAAATTTTGTTCATACAAATCTACCATGATTCTCTTTAGTCGTTTTAATCAATTGGTCGTCCTTATTGCAAATTTTTGTTAATCTTATTTTGCAGGTTCAGTTTTCTGAAATAAATTCAATGACATACCGATTCAATAATCGAAAAAGGTACGTTCGTTAAATAGTTCACCATTATTTTGATGATGCACATTGATGAATCTTTTATCAGTAAAGGATATATTGTCATTTTTTCCACTATAATGTTTGAAAAATCTATAACTTTATCGATGGAATGTGCAACTAACATTTTATTTATGTTGCATCATGTGCATTTTGGAAGAACAATATCATTATAGTACATTAATGATAATTGTTTCACTTAATTTTTCTATAAATGATGATTTGCTGCAAAATTTGGTTTCCCCAATCAAAATTGTGCTCACTGTTGATTTTCTTAGTTAATTTATATACTATATGCACATTAATCCACATGTTCCTTTATTATTTACCCTGAGTAAACAAAAAAAACAGGTTTTGAATTCATGGAGTGACAATGTTAATGACCATTCAATGAAAATAATAATTGATGATTTGTTTTTTCCTAAATAGGATGATTCTTTGTTACCACGGTTAGTTAAAAAAAATATAACTGGAAGTAATTGATTTCTCATTAGTTACTTTAAAGTTATATATTTTTTAACTAATCGTGGTAACACAAAATCTTCATTATTTAACAAAAAAAATCATCAGTTGCTATTTTTCACTGATTATGGTGCATTTTTATTGCATTAATAAAAAAGGAACTTGATTCCTCATTGTAGATTATAGTGCATTTAAGAAAGATTTCATGTAATTAACGAAATGAAGCAGGTAGCTGAATGCTTTATATTTATCTTTTTTTCTTTTTATGTTTGTTTAAAAAAATTAGTATGTGGACCAAGCTTGAATTATTATGCAAGTTATGGTATATTCTTAATCTTAGCTTGGACAGTGGTTTAGATTGAAGCATGAAAAAACTCACAAGGAACTTCAAAAAAAAGATGGAACAATTTTACTAATCTACAACTGTATCATATATTTATTTTAATTTTATTGGTGATAACTATGGTTGTGATTACACCATTGAATGTGCATTTGATTATTGAATGCTGGCTTTTGTTAGTTGTGGCTGACTGTGATTATTCCCATTCAAATATTATCAAAACTTACACAATAATGTATTCAAACTTACTCAAGTTTTCTATCTATCTAAATTTGGCAATATTTTTCATCAAACAAAACAACATTCAATTTATTTTAGAAATGATGATGTAGTATACAGTATTCATGCTTTCATTTCTCAATGTAGGTTATTATATTATAACCAGTTGTGAGGTTGAGGATTCAGCTTTATTTCTTTACTCACTCATCCAACTGGCGTATCTCCATTTGTAATTGTGGCAAAAATTAAACCAATTCTCTCATTGTGAGGACTTGCTATTGTTTTCATTGCTGGTCAATGTGAAACAGAATCCGGGTCCAATTTGACACGATTAGCTAGATAAAGCTGGTAAAACTCTCTCCAATCTTTTCATTGCTATTTGCAATAAACTTTGTGCATGTATCAAACAGATAGACTTTTGATTTAATGCTTTTAGTGTATTCATTAGATGAGAAGAAAATCATAGGGCATTGTAGATTATGAACAGCCAGGCAAAATTTGTCTGCCTCTTTCAACAATCATTGTCCTATGTTCTCCAAACCTCCTTATTGATCATTATTAAGTTTGTAACATGATTTAAGTAATTGGTTATTTTGTCATGTGTTAACAGGTAGAACTATTATGAAATGAATTTAATCCTTCCTTTTGTTATTATACCGTTCCAGTTGATTAAGCTGAAAGTCATTATATCATACACAACAAAAATATAGTGAATCAATTTGAATCCAAATTACTAAAGCAATGGCCATTGTAGAAGTAATTTTTGTACAATTTCAACAAGTAAGATACATTTTTCTTCTTTTCTGCCATGAAGAGCAACATATAGTTGAAGTATTGTTTTGATGGAGAAACAATAATGTATGTACTGGTTCTAATCAAGAAGCTTAAGTTTTGTTTTGAACTTGAATAATTAATATCATGCTTATAAGATTTTCACATTTTACCGGGAAATATAAATATCCTTTGTTTGTAGAATTCAGAAATATATGTTTTATACATCTAAACAAGGTATGCACTTACACCATGGGCGAGTTTTATAAATATCCAATATTATTGAACAATTCACATCCATTTTTTATTACTTTATTTTTTATACCAACTACAAAGGCTCTATGCTAAAGCTTCACATGCCCTATGTCTGCAATACTTATACGATATATGCTTAATTTAGGAATTTGAAATGGTAGAGGAAAAGAAACTGAATTATGGTTTATTCTTGATGTCAAAATAAATTTGTTGCTTCAATTTTCATTTTGTTCACTTTGATGGCTTGGTTCATTAGTTAAGGTCTGATGTTTAATTTTTGTGCTATTGGTCTACTTGGTGGTATTACCTTCTTATTCTCAAGTATTTTTAAAGATTTAAATGCGGATGCTTGCACCATTTTTATTCACATTTAATTAACAAATGGATTTTTCCTTTTATGTCCATTCAAGAATTTTGTATTTTTCAAAATCAATCCTGTGAGCAAACCACATTTTCAGAGTCAGATCTGTCAGTAAATTCTATATTAGTCATGCAATGAGTCAGTAAAAAGGTTGCAATTCTTGCTTAATTTGGTTTTGTTTTGTGAAATATATGTCAGTTTGTTATAATTTGTTTCATAGAATAGAGATAATATATTTTAAGCCATTGCTATTTTAACTTCATTAATAGCAACCAATTGCGGAGTTGCCTAGCATAATTTTAAAATAGTGAAAAACCCCTCAATTGCTGAGTTGCCCCCCGTCGGAAAAAAATTCAAAATTACTCCCACGTGGTGGCACCACTTGGTGCATTCAATGCACCATGCAATGCCACTGCGTGGTGGATAGAAAATTTGAAAAAAAAAAAGTAAAACATAAATTAAGCAAAAAAAAATTAAAAGGGTTATTTTTTTCATGAAACTTTATGTGAATACAGAGGGCAACTCAGTATGCATCACAAGGAAAATTGTTCATTATATATATATATGCTAATATATCAACCCAATGACATAATGCCAAAAGAGACAGTGGAAACAAATCAAGTTCCCAACAACAAGAATGCTGGGTTTGTCCCTAATAACCAGGTACACATTATTGT
This sequence comes from Allium fistulosum, assembly GCA_030737815.1. Taxonomy (NCBI): domain Eukaryota; kingdom Viridiplantae; phylum Streptophyta; class Magnoliopsida; order Asparagales; family Amaryllidaceae; genus Allium; species Allium fistulosum. The sequence continues at coordinate 409,582,150 of CM060907.1, read as the reverse complement.
TGCCTATTGTATATTCCACTCAACCTGTTATTACCACACTGTATATATGCCGAAAGAGACATTTAATGTAGCATTGTCTAGCTTAAAAGTTGTTATATTTTGATCAGTTTACAAATTTATGTTTCTCCATAATTTATTCACCTATCCATCTTACTATATTCTTCTTTTGTAGTATAGAAAGCTTGATATTTGACTTAAAAAACCAACCTTTTCAATTATTCATTTGTGCATTTTTTTTTTCTTCTCCTCAATGCTTGTTGCTGATACTGGACAAAATTTCAAATAATATTCTGCTTTTATTTTAGTATCTGTTATTTTAATATTGATTCCTTATGTTACCACACTTCGCTTGATGCAACCACTGGATCGCAACTATCAACTACATGCAGTGCATGAGTTGCACTATGCTCAATAACCCATCAGTTTTACAATTTACTTCGGCATGTCCTGTTTTGCAAGAATATGCATGCATATAGAAATTTGCCACCGCATGATATACTAACAGCACATGATATGCATACATGTAAAGATCCCTGCTTGCTATGTAAGATGCTTGATGTTCACTATTTGTCACTATATGACCATATGCTACAGGAATTAAAATATGATAGGCCATTATATGTCAACTCATGAGATACCCATGTTATCACATTCTTGCAATACAATATTAGGCACATGAATAATTTACACACCAAATGGGTAAAAATTACACACTCTGGACTAGATGATTACACAAAACCTAGCATTATTCATATCAGTATGATGCATTTCAGACGCTTCTTTGTTTATTGTCAACAATGCAACTTTTGAATTGCTCGCAGATGTCAGGAACATCACATAGTTTGATGTTTCCCTATTTCAGATTTTATGGTTTAAGAGCTTTTGTTAAGAAACAGTGGCAAGTTGAGGCATTTTAATCTTTGGTGCAGGTTGAAAATGAATACGGAGACATTGAAAAGGTATGCGGACATTAAAAATGAATATGGAGACAAAAATCACATAGTTTTGGGTTCAGGAAACGACAATGCTAAGGTAGTTAACGTTTTTTGGAAATTAGTTGGATCAGATGTCTTGGACTCAACAATGAAGTGGATCAACTCATGAGATCCCCATGTTATCACATTCTTGCAATATAAATGAGATGCTTGCTGCTTTACACTATGTGACCACATTCCTTCAACCCACATGATGAGGTGCTTCAGCTCCAGATGCTCACTTCAGAAATTCTGCATTCGACTTTAAGAAGATAAGATTTATTAAATATTGTGTAGATGGTTTGACTCAATTATGTGATATGCCTTAATACTGTTATGTGGCAGCATGAGGTTTAACAAAGTAGAAGAAATCAAAATCTTGAGAAGCCGAATAGGCTAAAGTGGCAAAGAATGAAGAAAGGAGGATGACAAGAATGAAGGAAAGCATTATTTAGTCAGTTCTCTACCTTTCTAAGAATTGTGCCACATGTGCAACTAACTCCATGCCTGAAAGATCAGCAACAAGTTCAGAAGACTTGGTGATTCTCGCAGTTGTTTTTGACAGTATTATGCAGAAGTTGAAGAAATCAAAAGATACATTTTTTTATGCTAATTAGTTAAATATTTTTTCTGCTAATATTGATTCGTAAACTTTCCCCTTTTGATGTTGATCCATGGTTTACCATCTCCATTTGATTTAAATTATTACACTTTTTTTACATAACATGTAAATTTCACGATTTTTTTAGATGTTATCCATTTATTCTGTTGAGCTACAAATTCATAAAGTTAACTATTGGATTGTTAGTTGTCCGCTATTGTACTCTGAATATATCAATGAATTATATAATGCCTCCCTTCATGTACTTTTTATTTGGTTGTTTGAGGAGTTGCGCTGTTAAAACTTATTTTTGTAGTCATGCTGAAGTGACTGTATTTTGTCTTTATAAGGTTTTCTGTATCTTTTCAGTGTGTGAAATCCATACCCCAAAATAGAATTGCAAAGTGTGTGTCTAAAGTCTACCAGGTTGGGAATGATGCACTAGAAGCTTCCTAAAGAAAAGCAATAGCAACCGTTATTTTTTGTTACTTCTAAAAGGAAAAGAAAATCCTTTTTTCCCCTTGATTGTGTGGTTCAGCACTCATTATACTAATCCCCACGCACTGACCATTGTTAGCGCCAAGAATGTCTATTATTCAAATGTGTTTAAAACAACGCATTCAATATTCATCATCTAATATTAAAAAATGCATATTATTTACATATACGTATGCTAGATAATATACAACATTGTCCATTTACATGGAACCATGCAAGTATGCCGGAAAATATACAGCAATGACTTATTTTAAAATAAGTAGAATATGCTTAATAAATTGCAACAAAATATTTGCGTAAAATATCTACAATAAAATTTTTGTGTTTTATTGATTATTTATACATATTAAGGATGCTGATTATGTGCCATTTGAGTATATCAGCATGTCAACAATACATCATGTTTGTTTGAATATTATAAACCCACTCTGTTTATTTAATGATTTTATGTCATCTCATGGCTTTTATGTAATAGCTATAATTAAGGTTTCAAGTTTAGCTTAGTACCACTGTCTTACATGAATAATTCACCTTTTTCATCCTTAACATCTGAATCCTTGAACCTAATGAGATTAGATTCATGCTAATAAGATTATAGTTGGGTCGTACACGTACAAATCTTCTTATGTGCATGGGCAAACCGTGTGCAAAGCACGATGCATTTTTTGTATCAAAATATTATTTTTGTTGTTGCAAGAGTTGAGCTGGCTACACATCAGGATGTCAAATGTCATAACCACAGATAGAAGTTCATATGTATAACAAAAGCCATGGTGAAAGTCTTATGCATTGAATTTTCGCTATTACTAGACTAGATAGAAGAGATGAAGCCATGTTGTGAAGTGATGATGCATATAATATGTTTCCATATTAGCTAAAAGATCGTATGGATGTATAGGTACAAGTATCATTTCCATTTTCAGTAGTATAAAATAAACTAAAACAAAAGAAACAAATAATAAAACTTTAGTATTATAAAAAAAATTGGTTCATGGCTATTCTTCAGTTGTTTTGGTCTTCTCAAATGCTGCTTTAGGTTCAGTTTATGCAGATAATGATACTGCCAAATTTACTTTTAGGAGTAAAACTATAAATGCATGCACATTGTGATTTGCAGGCCAATCTGGGCATGCATATACACTCGTATATATAATATATAGTGTTATGTTGTGCAAGTCTATACCAGTAAGTTATATAAAAATATCAGTTTATATATATATATATATATAGTGATTTGGAATGGTGTGTATTTCATATAGGATGGTGAAGTATGAATCTATATATGTTGCGTGCATATATGTTTACAATATATATATTAAAGTATATTCATGTTAGTTACAAATGTACAGTCTGTATGTGTACTAATTTATATCCATTTGCATATATATCCAGGCCCGGCCCTAGGGTAAGGCTGACAAGCCGACCGCCTAGGGCAACGGGGAGGAAGGGGGCAACAGTAGGAAGGGGAAGGGCAACAGTTTTTGCTTTTCGATAACTAATAAGGATTTACAATATAAGTAAATCAAATGTTAGTGTGTCCCAGTGGTATTTGGTTTCAACTTTCAAGCAAGCATCCCAAGTTCGATTCTGATCTTTCTCAATTTTTTTACTTTGCATTTTTTAACTTTCCTCCTTTGTCTTGGTCAACCAACTGCATCGGGTCGGGCCTGTATATATCAATGATATATATATGGTTTATTTCAAAGTTTATTACTGATTTATATAAGTATTTCTTTCAAAGTTTATTATGAATATATATATATATATAGATTTTATACTAGATCTCACTTTTCTCTTCCACTATTTCTTCTTCACTGCTTTTTGGGGAATTCAACTTCTATTTTATATTTTATAGTAATACTGATTTTTTAAAGTAGTTGTATATGTATGGTTATATAAGTGATAGTCGGGTTGTTATATATATGAATTTGTTTTAAATTTTATATCGATCTTTGAGAAATATTTATAACGAGATAATATACATTTCGTTTTAGTTTATATCCAACTGATTTGATTCGTTTTCATCAATTTCTATTTATCAGCTTTGATCGTCAAACTCGTGTCAATCTCTCTTTGCTTTGGAATTCGTGCTTGGATTTGTAACTCATCTCATTCTCGTCCCTCTCTAGCCTCGGAAGGTGAGCAATCACTCTCGATTAACGTTCTTATATTTATTAAATTTGATTTCAATTGAAACGACAATTGAAATATACTGCTAAATTGAACTGTTAATTATTTAATTGTTATATATGAAATGCTATTATCTGTAACTGTTTCACCTGTGGGATATGACACCATATCCTGTTGTTTATATTATATTGTAATTGATGATATATACCTGTTATATTATTATCATATTTGTTCTCACTTTGCAAGTTCCCTGTTCCCTATGGGTCGAAATGATACATACCCAAATGATTTTGTAGAACAGGAGAAAATCGTTATGGGTTGAAATGATAAACCCAAGCGATTTTCATTGAATTGAATTTGGGATTGCGGGTTGAAAAGATATATACCCGTATATATTTAAATTGCGGACTGAAATGATAAATATCCGTATCACTTGACCATAGGATAGAAAATTATATACATGCACCATTGGTATATATATATATATTTTGAAAAAAATGATTTCCAAGGCTTTGAAAAGAAATATATGTGGTTTTTATAAATATCGATTTTAAAATATTATATCTTTAATATAGATTTGATGATAATTTTAAATAAATTGAGTTGGACAGAGAAATGGAAATTTATTTGAATTTTATTTGAATTTTTCTCAAATAAAACCGATTTGAAACTTATTAAATTTGAGATCTTATAGATATGATTTATAACTTGATTTTTTGATTTAAAGTGATTAAATGAATATTTCAAGTAAATAAATTGAAGGGAATATTTAGTTTATATAAATTGTAATTTAAGGTTTTATTTAAATAATTTTGAATTGACTAAGTGAATTTTTCAATATAAAATAATGGTAAAGTTGAATTTGAAATATAAATGAAATTAAGCTTTGAAATCTATTGAAATTGAAATTATTTAAATTGTGGTTTATATATGTATTTGAAATCGATATAAATTTTAAATGGGTTTGAACTGAATTGAGATTGGTGAATTGAGATTAAATTTAATTGAATTTTGGGAATTCAAGTTGATTTGAATCGATTTGTGAAATTTAAGGAAACTATTTTTATTTTTATATAAAGTATTTTATTATATAAAAATATTTTACTTTATGAATATATTTCATTTTAAACTATTTTAATATAAAACTATTTTAATATACTAATTATTTTAATATAAACTATTTTTAATTTATAACTATTTTATTATATAAATTATTTTATTATATAAACTATTTTATTATATAAACTATTTTATTATATAAACTGGTTTATTATATAAACTATTTTATTTTAAAAATCTATTTTATTACATATACTATTTCCTATGTCTAAACTGTTGAGTGGAAATTGTTATGATTTCAAACGGTTATGATTTCGAAATGGTTATAATTTTTGAAAGTGTTACGATTCTAGAAATGAATATTATTTAAAGTGAATAATGATATAGAATTTGATATGGTTTTGAAATGAATATGATGTTTTGAAATGACCATGGTGTTATAATAACGCTTGGTTGTTAAAGAGACCGGGATCAGATATTGTCATACTCTCTGCCGATACTGAAAAACCACTTTAGCAACTGTGTACGTGGTGGAGATTCCAGAAATGAAGTAGGATGGTTTGATGACGATTCTATATGGTATGACGTGACCCTGACTCCCGTGAGTCAGCTTAGATGTGACTAAAATCAGGAGCTATACCGGGCCAAGTGAGATCATTCCTCTTATCGGGCATATTTCTTCGATACCATTCTATTGCTTTTGTGATTTGATTTGGTGGCCACCCCTCGATTTTGATATGGGAGTGTGTCCGAGGTGGGCGGTAGTAGCTGCTATGCGTTTCCACCAGTCCGGGAGTGCAATTGGTATATCTACCCTGGCATCTCCTCGTGTACCGTGTTCACATGCCCTAGCGCGCCTTCTATGGGTTTTTTTGTACCATACCTATGGAGTGCCCTCTGATAGCCTTCTAGTTTACGGAGGAATTACGGTACTGTATAGACTATGGGAATATATAAAATGTGTTAAGGGGGATATGGGTAACGCCTTAACGCTATTTTGATACTTTTACTTTACTATAGACATATTATAATATAGTATATTACTACATAGTAGATAGTTCCATGGACCCTTAAAGGATGGTTATCCCAAACATCCTTTGAGTTACTTGTATTTCAGTTGATATTTCACTTGAGTTGGATTTATTGATACAAGAATGTTAATCCTGACTCGAGTGTTTTGTGTTTTGCTTTACGCTCGGGTCAGACTGAGTTTCACAGTATTGACTCACCTTTGGAGTTAGAGCTACACTTGGAGATCCATCTATATCTATTCAGCTTCCAGTTGTTCAGTTGGCTCCAATGATATATTCAGATTTTGTTATTTGACTATTGTATTGAGACTTCTATATCTTCGAGGCTTCTGTTGTATTTTGTTGTAACTCTGTTGTATATATATATAGTAGCTTCGTGAACTACTATTCATTTGTTCCCGCTGCTTATTATTGTAATACTCTGTGTCTGTGATTCTGTGATTGATTTATTTACTGTATATGCTGAGTTTTGCTAAATATAAATTAACAACTTGATATTTTGAGCAATTCAAGTCCGACATGTACGGATGCGAATGGTTGAAAATACCAGGTCGTTACAGAAATTTTACTAACTTAACAATCACTTAAGTCGGAAGGACTATGTACAACGACATTTTCTTGAGCTGCTGAACAAGACTTCACACAGATCGTCTGATGATTCTATAACATAACTTCAACTTCAATATGAATAGGGTGTAAATTCGTACGATTGTCCGATATTTAGCTAGGTTGAGGCTATGAGATGTTAGGTTTGTATCGGTACGATTTTTATTTAGCACAAAAAAATATACAAAAATGTGTCCATCCAAAAATGTTCGATTTTTTCAATTGTCTGGCTCGTACAAACAATGTCCAAACTTAAACTTTGTATGGTCCATGTCTGTTTGAATCACTTATTGAACATGATACGAAGACACTTCCCTTCGGCTTGGTCTCACCCATTTGCACCCCTAAATACGAATGTGTATCTGTTGACTTTGTATTTTGGTACAATCTCATATAACCAACGAAATAAATCTATGATATGAATGAATGAGTGGCATAGTAAGTGGTTTGAATAATGTTGGTTTGAATTTGAATGAACACTTTTTGATTGCTTTAAGGAAATTGAAAGTGGTACAGTACATAAGCAAAATAGACTAGACTTCAAATAACAAAAAAAGTTAGGACCTGTTTGGTTTCATTTTGTGTTTTTTGATTTGCATTTTTAACATTCATAACAAATTATGAGGACAGTATAAGAAAAACATAAAATTTTAGACCAGCGCGACGACCGTGGAGGGACGACGGAGTGGATGGATGGACGGCGGAGATGGTAGATTGTTTTCAATTCTTTTGTTATTTCTTGAAATGTGAAAAAAAAAATTGTTTTCTATTCTATGTATTGGTTTCATTTTCAAATCGGTTGTTTTTCAAGAATACATGCATCGTGTGCACGTTTTTTTACGAAAACACAAAATTAAAAATATCAAACCAAACAGAGCCTTTGTGTACGAAGTTTACAACTCATAGAAATAGAGTGAATTGACGTTTGAAGTGAAGAGATATGAACGATAGGAAAATAATGATTCAAAAAAAATTTCTAGCACTTCTAAAGTCTTGACTAATTCTAAAAAAAAGGACATTTAAGATGTAGAGAATGTTGTATCAAAACTCGAAATAATTTAAAAGACCATTTGTGGGATTTTAAAAAATATGGATTAATAGGTCTCGATAAACATACTTACTCCATTTGTCCTTTTTCGAGTATTTATTCAAGGGGCTTTGCACGAAAGGTCCATATTTCTGATGGTGTTACAAGAAAAGTCCTTGTAGAAATAGGTATGTAAATTAAGTCCCTGTTTTTTCTAAATTAGAAAACACAAGTTAGCTTGTGCTTTTTAAAATTCCAAAATTTTCAAAATCAGAAAACGCAAACTAGCTTGCGCTTTCCTAATAGAAAGCGCAAGTTACCTTGTGCTTTTCAAAAAAATTAAAAGTTTTAAAATTTTCAAAAAAAAAATTCAAATTAGAAAGCGCAAACTAACTTGCGTTTTTCTGATAGAAAGTGCAAGTTAACTTGCGCTTTTTAAAATTTTCGAAATTTTTGAAATTTTCGAAAACTATTTCAAAATTAGAAAAGTACAAGTTATCTTGCATTTTCTGTCAGAAAAGTGCAACACACTTTGCGTTTTTTTATTTTTGAAAAAATAGGGACCAAATTTACATATTCATTTTTGTAGGGACTTTTTGTATAACAACATCAAAAACATGAACTTATGACTTTTTTCTTGTTTATTCAATGCTGACATGGTCTAGCAGGTTCGTTGGGTATACAAATGTGTTTGAATGTTTGTTTTTTTATTGTAGAAGTTTCATTTGATTTATTTTGATATTTTTCGTATGTTAAACACTATTGAATTTCTAGCGATCATCATTATATCGCAGTTTTTATATTAATGTTAGTGCATCTTAAATAATTCAAAAAATTTATCAGTCGAATTGTTGTATAGTTGTTATCATCAAAACACTAGAATACTGTTCCTAACAATTCGATCATTCGGTAATCACGTGTAGATCAACGTTTCAGCCCTCACAAACAATACATCCTTATAAATGACACAGAATATGCTGTGTAGTTCTATGGGTAATTCCTCTTAGTCTAATTATCTTTATTAAAATAATAATGATGATGAATTTTTAATCAAAAGAAAAACCAAAAAGTGGAACAAAATGGTTTGTATGGAACCAATTTCTGTTTAGACCTTGTTTATGATTATTCTAATTTTAAATCTGTTATTCTGTACTTTGATAATCTCCTTACGTGATAAAATACATAAGAAAGTAGTCATACATCTAATTCAAGTTCACAATAGTCATATAATGATCTAAGTCCAAACATTGTAATATTCACCGTATACATACACATTAATCAATATCAATCTTATACTGGTAAATTAAAAATCCAAATTCTTCACATGCGAGAGATCAACAAAGGAACACTAACCATTGCCGCCAGTTCAGAAATATCGAATTCCCCACTCTTTTCAAGAATGCGCATTCTGCACTCTTCGGCTGCTTTCAGGCCAGTAGAGAACGCTCCATGCACGGTTCTTGTGTAGTCCATGCAAGTAGCTTCTCCTGCAAAGAAGAGCTGGATTCTTCCACCAATCTATTATCTATATGTTTATTTTCATTTTTGTTCACTATTACGTATGTATTCACCATTGTGAACACAAACAGCTGTAACTGTTCAGGCTAATAGCGGTACTTAGTCATTTTGTAACTCTGATATTCATTTATGTTGCAATAACTCTTTGTATTACACTTTTGAGATAATATATATTATCGTTTCGCAGTATCTGTATTAATGCTATTTTATCTGAAATAATTCAATAAATTGATTAACATCATTATCATACGGTTGTTATAATCAAAACATTAGAATCGTGTTTCTAACAATTTGAACATTTGGTGATCACCTGCAATATCTGTTGGGAACAATGAACTTCAGCCGTGTACGTTGTCACTCTCTTGAAGGCGTTTCGGCGTTCTGCTCGAAGGTGCAAAGCAGTTCTGAAAAACAAACGTCACCGCCTCTAGGATAAAATAGCCTCTTTAATTTGAAAAAATATCAACCTGTTTGCACTGACAAAGTCGACTCTGATCTGCACTCTGAAATACTGCTCAAGGTGTTTAGTTTTGTTGAAGGAAGAAGAAAACGAAAAATGTCTGTTATTCTTATCAATTCTCTTTTGTCTATCTATCATTTAAATAGGCAAAATGGAAATTGTATACGTTACTAAAGTGATGAAATGTTAATGGATTTTAATTTATTCTCATTTAAAATAATATTGTAATACCATTAGTTTTTGTAACGGCTCAATAATAATGTCATATAAATATATTATCGTTGTGCAAGTGTAACGGCTCAATTATAATAATGATTCATAAATATAATACCGTTATACTTGCAACGCTCAATTATAATAATGATTCATAAATATATTACCGTTGTAAACTTGCAACGGCTCAATTATAATAATGGTTCATAAATAAATTACCATTAACCTGTTTTTTTATTTAATTTTTTTAATAAATTCACTTCATAAACAAAAACATTTCCAACTGTCCCCCATTTGAATTTTTTTTAAATATTTTTCGAACAGTTTCTGAAAACATAAGATTGTGCATAAACAAAGGTGTCTTTCGACTTGAACCTTTGCATAGTGGAAAGGATTCAGTTTTTACTAGAGTGACACGTAGTCTTGAACTCTATTCCTAACATCGGACCACACACAATTTTTCTAGAGTGCAATCAAATAAGCCGTGCATTTATAGCCATGCACGTTTATCCTAGTTTAGTAAATGCTCTAGGAATTTTGCCCAAAACTCCATAGGAAACGGCCACATTTTCAAATTCACACAAGTGAGTCTATCAAGAGTACTCCTCAAGGTAGGTACTCCACTCCAAATAGGGTATAGATTTCATTAAAAGTTTCTATTAACTCATCATCTAAGCACTTCAGGAATACATGCTTCTTAATATAAAAATGGCATGTTCAACTAATATCACTTCACAACTTGTTCTTACCCATTAAACCTAGGTCAGGCTACCATTGAGCGTAACTTAACAATCTAAGGGCAATAGTCCCATTCTTTTAGAAGTTCTAAGAACTTTCAATTTGGCCAGTCCTTTCGTCAAAGGATCTACCAAATTCTCATCACTACGTATGTGATCCACTTTAACAACACCTGAAGAGAGTAGCTCTCTAACAGTACTGTGCTTACGACGTATATGTCATCTCTTACCATTGTAATAACGGTTCTGTACTTTTGCAATAGCTGCGGTACTATCGCAATGGATCAACACAGCTGGTATCGGTTTTTCCCATAAAGGAATCTCAGCTAATAGATTTTTTAAGTACTCTGCTACTTCACTAGCTGTGGCTAGTGCTATCATCTCAGACTCTATAGTAGACTAAGCCAAAATAGTATGTTTCTTGGATTTCCAAGCAACAACTCCTCCAACAATGCTAAAATATAGCCACTGGTTGCTTTTGAATCAGATAAAGTATTCCAGTCTGCACCGGTGTAAACTTCAAGGACAGCTGGAAAATTTTCATAATGTAACCCAAGGTTCATGATTCATTTTAGGTATCTCATGACCCTCTTAATAGTGTGTCAATACTCTATATTAGGTCTACTAGTAAACCCGCATAATAATCTCACGATATAGGCAATGTCGGGTCTAGTATAGTCAGTGGCATATCGAAGGCTGCCAATGATGCTCGCATGATCTGACTGTCTTACACCTTCACCAGTGTTCTTAAATAGCTTTACACTAGGATCATATGGTGTACATGCAGGTTTACAGTCAAATTAATTATATTTCTTTAGAATCTTCTCAATATAATGATATTGATCAAAAGAAAGTCTCTTTTCGGACCTAGTAATCTTAATACCAAGGATTACACTTGCTTCATCTAGATCTTTCATATCGAAATTGGCACTTAACAAAGATTTAACAGAGTTTATGGCATGAATGTTTGACCCAAAAATAAGTAGGTCATCTCAGATTTATAGTAAATGCATTTGTCACTTTCATTAACTTTGAAACCATGTGAGATTGCTAAGTTATCAAATTTTTCATGTCATTGTTTAGATGCTTATTTTAAGCCATATAATGATTTATCTAACTTGCAAACTTTATGTTCTTGACTATGAACTACAAATCCTTCAGGTTAGTTCATATAAATTTCCTCTTCTAATTCACCATTTAAAAATGCAGGTTTAACATCCATTTGGTGTATTATCAAATTATGAATAGATGCAAGTGAAATTAGTACTCGAATGGATGTAATCCTAGTTACAGGTGAAAAGGTGTCAAAAAAGTGTATATTTTCTCTTTGCTTAAATCCTTTAGCTACTAAACGAGCTTTATATTTATCAACTGTGTCATCAGGTTTTAATTTCTTTTTAAGTATGTATTTACAGCCTATAGACTTACAACTAGGTGGTAAATCTACTAAGTGCCAAGTCTTATTGGATTCCAAAGAATCCATCTCATCATTTATAGTCTCTTGCCAAAAATCGGCATCTACTGAAGATAAGGCTTCTTGGAGGTTTATGGGATCCTGCTCTATAGTAAAAGTACAAAAATCTAAGTCAAAATCTTCATCAACTCTTGCTCTTTTACTTCTTCTAGGTTCGTTTTTAGAAGATTCATTAAGTTCTGTTCTAATAGGCATGGTGTTATTTGATGTGCCCCCACTATTCCTCAATTTAAAAGGAATTTAGTTTCATAAAAATCAGCATCATTAGATTCTATTATATTATGTGTATTCAGGTTATAAAATCTACATGTTTTGCTATTAATAGCATAGCCAATAAATACACATTCATATGCTTTACTTGCTTATTTTATTCTCTTATGGTCTGGTATAGGAACATATGCCAAACATCCCCAAGTTCTAAAATAAGACACATTTGGTTTATAATTTCTTAAAATTTCAAATGGTGAGATTTTACTTTTTGATTTATGGATTCTGTTCAAACATAGCATACAGTCAATAAAATATTCCCCCACCAATGTTTTGGTGCACCCAAATTCAATAAGATAACTACTACTAATTCAGTAAAGGTTCTATTTTTTCTTTCAACTTTACCGTTCATTTCAGATGAATAATGTGCGGCTCTCTCATGAATTATACCATGCAATTTATAGAAATCAAGAAATAAACTAGACTCATATTCTTTTCCTCTATCACTACGAAGTCTCTTCATTTTCATATTAGATTGATTCTCTATTTCAGTTTTAAATAATTTAAACATATCAAATGCATCATTTTTATTTTTCGTAAGGTATACATAAGTAAAATAAGAACAGTCATCAACAAAAGTGGTAAAGTAACGGTGTCCATGTCTAGTCAAAGTTCCATCAAGCTCACATATATCAGAATGAACCAAATCTAAAGGTTCAGAAACCATATCAACTGAATTATGTGGTTTCTTAGTAATTTTTGCTTGACTACAGAATTCACATTTATCAAAATCAGTTTGTGACATTTTAGGGATAAGATCTAAGGTGCTCATGTTATGAATTACATGACATAGTCTAGAGTGTCAAATATTAAAATCTCATAACATATAAGCAGAAGCAGATATTTTATTACATTCAACATTCAGTTTAAACATACCATCAGTTGCAGCACAAGTCATTGTTGTCTGGAACGTCTTCAAATTTTTGGGAACAATGAACCTCGGTTGAGTCGTGTATGTTGTCACTCGTTTCGGCATACTGCTCGAAGGTGCAAAGCAGTTTTAAAAAACAAACGCCGCCGTCTCTAGGATAAAACAGCATCTCTAATCTGAAAAAATATCAACCTGTTTGCACTGACAAAGTCGACTCTGATTTGCACTCTAAAATGCTGCTCAAGGTGTTTAGTTTTGTTGAAAAAAGAAGAAAAAGAAAAATGTCTGTTATTCTTACTATTTCTCTTCCATCTATCTATCATCATTTAAATAGTCAGAATGTAAATTGTATACGTTACTAAAGTGATGGAATGTTAATGGATTTTAATTTATTTTAATTTAAAACAATATTGTAATACCATTAGCTTTTGTAACGGCTCAATAATAATGTCACATAAATATATTACCGTTGTGCAAGTGTAACGGCCCAATTATAATTATAATTCATAAATATATTACCGTTATAAACTTGCAACAGCTCAATTATAATAATGATTCATAAATATATTACCGTTATAAACTTGCAACGGCTCAATTATAATAATGATTCATAAATATATTACCGTTATAAACATGCAACGGTTCAATTATAATAATGATTCATAAATATATTACTGTTATAAACTTGCAACGGCTCAATTATAATAATGGTTCATAAATAATTGTCATTAACTTATTTTTTTATTTAATTTTTTTAATAATTCACTTCATAAACAAAAACATTTCCATCAATATCTCAATCCTTGCAAACCACTTATCATCGTGAACTACTTGGAATATGTTGTGTGGTTCAATCAGTGCTCACTTCCTGTTGTCTAATTATCTTTACTAAAATAATAACTGATTTTCAATCGAGAGAAAAAACTGAAAAGTGGAACCAAACGGTTTGTATGGAATCATTTTTTTGTTTTTATGTTTAAGATTAAACTAATTTTAAATCCACTATTTTGTACTTCAATCATCTTCCTATGTGACAAAAATACGTAAGAAAGTAGTCATACATCTATGGCAAAATAAGAAATTCGAGAACAACAATCATTGCTTTTGTCAGTAGTTCTAACTTGTATAAGTTATACAATGGAAACTCGAAAATAAAGAGAGAACCATAAATAAAATAGGATTATAATTGCCTTATTAAGTGTAAAGAACGCTACTTCTGATATGGGAAAAAGGTATCCATAAACCACTAATTTAATAAAATAATAAACACATGTCTTTAATTATACTGAAATACACAAAATATAAACTATAATCTTGACAAAAGGTAGACCAATAATCTTTGAATGCGAACTTCCGTCTTACTACATCAGTCATGCAGTCTGATAACAAATTTTGAAATTTTACTAACTCAACCGCCACTTAAGTCGGAAGGACTATGTACAACGATATTTTCTTGAGCTACTGAACAAGACTTCACACAAACCACCAGATGATTCTATAACATGACTTCAACTTCAATACAAATAGGGAGTAAACTTTGTACGATTGTTCGATATTCTGCTAGGTCCAAGGCTGTGAGACCTTTGGTCTGTATCGGTACGATTTTTATTCAGGACATGAATTACGACAAAAAAATACACTAAAATATGTCTATTCGAAAATGTTCGAGTTTTTCTATTGTCCGACTCATAATAATGTCCAAACTTAAACTTTGTTTGATCCGTGTCTGTTTGAATCTTTTATAGAACATGACACGAATACACCTCCGTTCGGTCTGATCTCACCCATTTGCACCCCTAAATTCGAATGTGTATGCATTGACTCTTTGTGTTTAGGTACAATCTCATATAACCCACAAAATAAATCTCTAATATGAATGAATGAGTGGCATAGTAAGTGGTTTAAATAATGTTGGCTTGAATTTGAATGAACGCTTTTTGATTGCTTTAAGGAAATTGAAATCAGTGCATAAGCAAAATGGACCAGAAATCAAAGAACCAAAAGAGTTACGTGCGGTTTGGTTTCATTTTGTGTTTTTTGATTTGCATTTCAACATCAATAACAAATTATGAGGATAGCGTAAGAAAAATATATAATTTTAGTCCATCGCGACGACAGTGGAGAAACGATGGAGTGGATGAATGTACAGCGGAGAGGATAGATTGTTTTCCATTATTTTGTTATTTATTAAAATGCGAAAAATAAAATAATTTTTTTTTCTATTTTATATGTTGTTTTCATTTTTCAGATGGGTTGTTCTTCAAGAATACATGCACAAAATTAAAAATATCAAACTAAAAGGGTCTTTGTTTCTCTAAGTTGGATTGGGGGATGTTATAATTGTTGTAGACATGTGTACGAAGGTTACAACTCATGGAAATAGAGTGAACTGACGATTGAAGTGGAGGTATGAACGAGAGGAAAAGAATGATTCAAAAAAAATTTCTAGCACTTCTAAAAGCCTTGACAAATTCTAAAGAAAAAGACATTAAGATGCCGAAATAATTTAAGAAAGTAGTCATACATCTAATTCAAGTTCACAATAGTCATATAATGATCCAAGTCCAAACATCATAATATTCACCGTATACATACAAATTTATCAATATAAACCCCTCCCAATAGATCTAATCAGGAAGCTATCAATCTTATACCAGTAAATTAAAATTCCAAATTCTTCACATGCGAGAGATCAACAAAGGAACGCTGACCATTGCCGCTTCTTCAGGGTTGGCCAATTCAGAAATATCGAATTCCCCGCGCTTTTCAAGAATGCGCATTCTGCACTCTTCGGCTGCTTTCAGGCCAGTGGAGAACGCTCCGTGCACGGTCCCTGTGTAGTCCATGCACGTAGCTTCCCCTGCAAAGAAGAGATTGTCCACCGGAGTTCTTAGCCACTCGTGTAGGTAATGGGGCTTGCCCACCGCGTCGTAGCTGTACGAGCCCAGGGAGTTTGGGTCTGAACCCCAGCGCGACACTAGGCGGTTTATCTGCATTATATGATATTTTATCATTCATGAGTTTTAAAAGTACCATCTTTGAACTAGGGGTGGCAATTAGACCCGACCCGACGAACCCGACCTGACCTGGCAGGTTTCGGTTCTAAGCGGGTCGCGTTTTATCGAGTCCAAACTATATATTACTAAACCTAGACCCGACCCGACCCGTTGTTCAATTCGGGTCGGGTCAGTTCGGACCCAGGTGGTCGAATCTATCGGGTCGGGTCTTTATGGTATTTTTCATCGCTTAGACCCGACCCGAGACCCATCAGATTGGGTTTGAGTACGGGTCTTCTCAGATCGGTTCGGTTCTGCTTTGCAGTTCTGGATTCCAATTGCTAGCCCACTTTAAACTATTGAAATAAGGTTCAACGACAAACCATTGTTTTAAGCAGATTTAGTTCAACTAAAAATGCACTAGCTGTTCTAAACCATTACATCTGTGATAGTATTGATTTGGCTGCAATGAAGTCTTAATTTTCATAGTATTTTTAACTTTGAACTATATTATTAGTTAAATTTAACTTTGTAAATCATTTTCAACAAACTACCTCTATGTTAATTTAGATCTTCCTTTTTTTTTTTACACAGATCTCAGCTTCTAAAAATCATATTTTTTTAAAGGTGGATTTGAGAGGCTTACAGAAAAGTAGTTAAAGTTTTAACTGTGATTAACGAAGGCATTTAATTAATAATGTAAATGTTTAATTTTGAAACATTGTTTTTTAGGTAGGACTGTTATTGAAACTAGAAAATTGTATTAAAAAAAAAGATGTCGACTTAAATGATAAATAATAAACGTACTTGTTAACAAAGGCAATTATAATTGCACGTCGTTATGATAGTTCCAAACGACACCTTCATGCAGCCAAAACTGCACCATTTGAATGCTGTTTGTACCCATGTCTGAAGTTTCAGTTTTTGGTGATGTTACGGTGATTTAAAAAAAAAACTGAATAAAAAAGAAAAATCAGCTTCGGATATTCGTAAATTTTAAACTTGATTCCACTTTCGACTATCGTTATTTTTAGAAATTCATACGCTTCGCTGTTTCGTTAGGCTAAATCAATGCTCCATATCCCTTGCCGCATTCCAAAATCTCGTTCCTTTTTACTATTCAAAAAGAAAAAGAATACATGCTGAAAGAATTGTTTTTTGTTTCAATTCTTCTTCGTTAAATTTCAATTTTCCCTCTTCCTCAAAAATCAACTGCAATGACAATTTAACTTCAATTTTTTTTTATGCAGTGAAATCTTTTCTTTTTACCTTTTTCGATTTGGAACCGATTTTTGTTTGGATTCTATCCTATAAATGCTAGAACCTACAAAACCATCAGAATTCTAATGTGTTGAATGGAACTTTAAAACCTAGGGTTAGCTGTATTGTTCATATGCAAATTTAGTTGCCGTTTGAGAAATGTAATTAAAACAGCATCATATAGATGCATTGTTCTGATGTACTTTCTACTGCATTATTCTCAAATCTTTAACTCATGTCAAGCCAATGACGTGTTTCTAAATCATTGGTGGATCATGGCAAGAGGGTTGCCACCCACTCGACCCACGTAGATGGGGTATTATTTCGAAAAGGCAGATTTAAAATTTAGTAAAATGTACAATATTTTATTTTGATTTTCTTAATCGTGATTATAACATATGGATAGAGCCTATAATTAGATTGATTATAAAATTCATGATTTACTGGTGAAAACTGATTGGCAATATGAAGGGTCTACAAAACGATGTTAAATTTTAAAGTTATGGATACAGTGATGTTTGAATCGTTTACAATGATGGAGAATAACAGCCAAATATAAAGAGATTGAAAGAGCAAGAGCTTGATCAATATATAATCGTTGAGAGGGGCTAAGTTCAAATAAAATCAATCAGAGGGATATATCTCATCCAAAGACCGCACGTGATAAATTATTACTCCAAAATTTCTAGTTTAGTTCAAAAGAAATGTATTTAATTTAAGTGGAAATTTGGCCTAGCTCCTTATTTCTTGTCAGATATTTTCCAAATCCCTTGCATTTTTTGTTTGTTTGATTTACTAGGACCGTGTTTTTATTTACACAGACATGGTGCGCTGCAGATATTTGAACACAAATATTTGCACTGCCAGTATCTTTGAGAAAATATCAATTTGGATATTTGCACCATAGATATTTAGGATTTTAAAAATGAACAAGTTTGAATATATTTGTTTGTTGCATTTTATATAATGTTGTTGCATAATGAAATTAGAACAGCAAATATTTGCAATTTGTGGATAATTTTTTTTTTTTGAAAATTGTTTATCATTTTAGGGTACATTAAATCAATATTGGATATTTATAAAACATTCAAATAGCATAATATTCGAAAATGAATGAAGAACAAAATTACATCATCCATTTTAACAATTTACAAACTCAAAAGGATGTACAAGAGGGAAGTGAGATAATTTAGGTATGGTATGCATTCCAAAGTTGGGCGTCAATTAAATTTTTATAATGTTTGCTATTTTGCCTTGTCTATAAAGCTAAGCGGGTGTTGCAAACAGATAAAATACATGCTCTATTATATATAAAATGTGATAATTACCGGGAGGGAAGCATCTGGAAGAATCTGCTTCAACTGGTGAAAAGCGAAATCTGCAGCAGCCGCATCAGACATCTGTTCAATGTCATGGGCAAGCGTGCCTGCAGGCATATAAACAAGCACAGGATGACCCGTCGCCTTATGAAGATTAAGAAAATAGCTGCAAGTATAAGTAGAATCTGATACTACTCCAATAAATTCTACGTTTGGCCAAAAAACTTTATCGAAATGCAACACTATTTTGTTCTCTGTTCCAACCGCAATGTCTCTTATGGCTTCCTGCTTCCATTCAGGGAGACTTGGGTCAAAATCTATGGAGTTGGACTTCAGGACTCCTAGGGGTACAGTTATTACAGCTGCATCTGCAACAAATGATTTACCGTTGTCTACAAGTATTTCTACTCCTAATTTACCCCTCACTATTTTTTTAACCCTGGAAATATGATAATCTATCAGGAAAATGTAATTGGAAGTTGATTGTAGTTGGGAGTGGTTAATGCTTACCTGTGATTAAGACGAATGTCCAGACCTTTAGCTAGAGTATTGATGACAGGGCGGTAACCGTTAACCACAAGACCATGTCCTCCAGGAAGGAGAACTTCCTGCACATAGCAAATGAAGGACTGTATAAAAAACACATGCACAAAAACATTTCATATGCTATATAAAAAAGTTGATGAAAATGATTCCATCCAAAGACAAGCTTGCAACAAATGAATCACAACTATGTAGATTCGGGAGAAACAAAGATGTTATGATTGTATATTTTTGAAGAGTTAACTACATTAGAAAAGATTGTAGAAATAGACCGTATGCATGACCGTATTTTTGAAGAGTTAACTATTTCGCCTAGGTACATGACCGTATGCATGTAACGTGGAGGTGCATTATTTGAATTTAACATGCGCATTTCATAAAATGCATATACAAATCCAAATTTAGATATGCGCATTCCATTAATATGCATGTGTGGTTTCACTTCTGTCTCAAAATGAGGTTACATTTATAATTAGTTCTGAATGTGATCTATTTTTGCAAAGGAAGATTGTTTATAAAATGAACATACATCATCCCAGTATTTGAGGGATATAGTATCAGCATCTGCAGCAAACCATCCTTCCATCCTACACAAATACCACTGCAGAACTTTGCTAGCAAGCCCCTCTTGCCTGAAAACATATGCTAAAATCAGTTTGTCGCCTGAATATAGTAAAGTGGACAAGTATGATAAATAAAGAATGGTCACAGATTAGCACAGCACTTATCAGACCTTAAATCAGGACGTCTCTCAGTAACCAAGCTCATGGCCCTTGCTATAGAAATATCTTCAGTGTTTTCTTGCCTTAGCTTATCAGCCTGTAAAAATAAAATGCCTTAGCAAATAAGCAGACAAATATATGCTAAGTACAATATATTGGATATATGCATACCTCTTTCAACATATTATCAAATACCTCACCAACCTTAGTTACAAGTTCCTGGGGAATTTGATGGCCATCAGTATCAAAAAGAGCATAGCTGCATGAAAGAATATAATAAATATGCATCGTCTAATTCACATCAGATTTGATATACATCACACGATCAATGTTTCAAATATATTGCAGTGGCAATAATTGAGTCTTACGTCTCAACAGTCTGAGGTGTGCAAAGAGTGCACATTGCACGTCTTAGGCTGCTGAGGCATACACTTTTAGACAAAAAATTACCTCCACTTTGTTAAAAAAAATAGTGTGATAAAAGTTATAAAACCCAAATCATTTTGTAGCAAAGAAAAAAATTAAACAAAATAGATAAATAGAAGCACGTATTTTTCTTGGTTTGCAAATTCAATATTGAAATTGATAAGAA
The DNA here is from genome assembly GCA_030737815.1 of Allium fistulosum. Lineage (NCBI taxonomy): Eukaryota > Viridiplantae > Streptophyta > Magnoliopsida > Asparagales > Amaryllidaceae > Allium > Allium fistulosum. Next base: position 409,561,252 of record CM060907.1, on the reverse strand, counting down.
GTGTCACTTTTATATTTGATTTAAGTTGAAATCAATTTTTTTATTTCGATTTAACTATTTTCTATAAAAATAAGGGCCGGAGAGGATAAAAAAAAGAAAAGAAATAACTTGCACAACTTGATATTATTGTTTAATTCGCTACTAGGGCAAAGTTATATGTTGCTAACTTGCTAAGGCTTCAAAGTCTTACGTCTCAACAGTCTGAGGCGTGCAAAGAGTGCACATCGCACATCTTAGGCTGCTGAGGCATACACTTTTAGACAAAAAATTACCTCCACTTTGTTAAAAAAAATAGTGTGATAAAAGTTATAAAACCCTAATCATTTTGTAGCAAAGAAAAAAAAATAAACAAAATAGATAAATAGAAGCACGTATTTATCTTGATTTGCAAATTCAATATTGAAATTGATAAGAAGTGTCACTTTTATATTCGATTTAAGTTGAAATCAATTTTTTTATTTCGATTGAACTATTTTCTAAAAAAATAAGGGCCGGAGAGGATCAAAAAAAGAAAAGAAATAACTTACACAACTTGATATTATTGTTTAATTCGCTACTAGGGCAAAGTTATATGTTGCTAACTTGCTAAGCTGTATTAATAAACAATGCATATTTACTATTCAATTTAAATGCATGTTACTGTTTAGTAAAAAATGTATACCTAATTGATTGCTTTACATGTATAATTCCTTGACATCCTGCGTTTAATATTTACTTGAAAAACTTAGGTCTTAACACCTCGAGACTTACGCCTCATGTACGGTTTTGCCTTTCAAAACTTTATTCTCACTTTTTTGCAAGTTGGTGTCATGCTTTAGTTGCAAGAAGAGAATTGACATGCATTTTCATATGGTAATACTATATCTACTCAATTTCTCAATAAGACAAGGATAGAATAGGTTGTCATCATTCTGGCTAAACAAAAAATTATAAATTATGAGGAAAAGTTTTTTATTTATAATGCTACTAGCGTATCTTTTTTAAGTATGCATGTATACTTAGTGTATTTGTATGCATGCATATGTGTGCGTGCGCACACACATGCATGCATATGCATATATGCTGTGATCACGTAACGGGGTAAGTTTATTTTATTGCCCGAGGAAGATTTGTATTAGCTATATTATAGGTAATTAGAATTTCATATGCTAATTGTTGTCATTCAGATATATAACATGTTAATATTTGCTCTGACAAATTTGATTATTATTGCATTATTTCTTACGCCTACCTTTCAAGATCATGATCAAATAACACAGAATTGTCACCACTGGTTCGATAGAGCTGAAGTCCCAATTTACCAATCAATGGTGCCAATGGATTTTCTTCACAAACACCATGCAACCTATGATACAAATATCATAAATCACACATCACCAAATACTTAGCTAAGCTTTATGATTCATGTTAACAAGTAAAAGGGTACAAAGATTCGAAGTACTATATACCAAGCTGCTCCCATGTCAACAGGAAAACCAAAAGAGTAGTTGGTGTAAGCTCGACCTCCAATTCTGTCTCTTGATTCCAACAATACAACCTAACAACATAAGAACCACTTTTGAAGTAGTAGATATATAAATATAAAATGAAACTAATATTTTTGTATCATATTCACCTTGAAAGATGCATTTTGAAGAGCATGTGCAGCTGCTAGGCCTGAAAACCCACTACCAATGACAATGACTGAAGGAGAGGAAGAAGACTTCCTATCAACTGGTGGAATACGAGCATACAAACATAAAAGACATAGAATTTAATTATTTCTATCCAACTGGATTAAAGTTGTAAAAAAAAGCCTAAACAAATAAAACAGAAAAGAGAACCATAATGTATTAATATGATGACATATTAATATTTCTTCGTACTTCAGCGCTCTTAATTGAAGGCATAGAATCTGGACTACACTACATCCTAAACGAGTAATAGAATAAATTTCAAAATAAAATGATACAAACTTCAAAGAAAACAAAGGAAACATCAACATATTTACAATAAACTAATCTTTGTCTGACCGTCAGGGGTTCAGATTATATTAGTCACGGACAATTTTATATATTCTCCAAAGAGAGATTCATTTTGTTACACACAATCTACTGTTACTAATAAATGGGAACATTACAAAAATTATGACGTCTCTTGATAATTTTGAAGGGTTTCAAATAATATAGTGTGCAACTGAACAGTAACAAAGTTTCTCGCATCAAGGTTGAAATTTATTACCACTAGAATAATATGTATACCAAAGTCAACTCATGGATTAGCACATACGAATCCACAAACAAAAATTATTCTTCACAATTATTTTTTCCTAAATTTATAACCAATATACACATGTAATTGCAGATCCACAGGAAATATGTACATTTCTCCCTAGTAATAACCATACAATCATACAAAAATTTAACAGATGACGACCACAATAAACTACCATTGTATTATATGAAGTAGCCTTTTGTTGTTATATGTGATAATCTTCTAGCTTAAGTTAACTTTAAATAGGTACCTCGAGCATGAATTGATGAGACCTGATTAAACAGTCAAAAGAAGTTCAATCGTATATTTGAGGATATGATCTCGGTAAATTAAAAAAAAATTCAGGACATGAATTATTAATGTCTAGCATCCAAAAAATGAGTAGCAGCATATAACTGTGAAATTAATAGTTTAATTACACACCAAAAGCATGCACCCAATGTCCATGCATACCCCCTTCAGTTCAAAGAAGCAGCACAGTTCAAAGATAATCATAGTGTATCTTAATAGAACAGAGTGTACAGAATGATACAGACAACTCAAAAATAAGCCCAAATTTTAATGGTTAATTGCAGAATAACACATGAAGAAAGCGAGAAATGACCCGTTATATATATTTTGAAGACATATGAACTTGTGAATCATCATCACGGGCTTATATTTTTAACCGTACAATGAGTCATTTGTAGCTTTTCTGAACATGGATTGAACCTATGCTGTAGGAACGGAATGTTCACCTTTAGAAAAAGAAGAAAATAAAATAAATATTGGAGAAATGAGAATATTAAAGGGATGACCATGAAAAAAAAACCAAGAGTTGAAAATGAAAGATTGAGAAAGAAACTAGAAGCGACACTTATAAATGAGAAAATTATGACAATTAGACTTAGACAGCATCGACACAGAGACAAAAAAAGAAGACAAAATGATACAATGGTGTGGCGAGAAGATAACATTCACACTAAAGGAAAAATACACGACTTAAGGTAGTAAAGTATGGAAATTAAAAATTTTGGTGGTCAACCCCAACCATTTGGGAAAAAAACACAAAAATGATGATGATGAGCTTGCACCCAGTGCACGAGGCTCTGGGGAGGTCGATAATGTATGCAGCCTTTTGCTGGCATTGCGAAGAGGCTGTTTCCGGACTCGAACCTGGGCATCCAGATCACCATACGGGTGACCTAACCATTGCGCCAAGGCTCCACCAGCTTGCGAATATATACACCAGCAAAACTATTGTGCAGCAAGCCAACTAGCAATATCAACAGTTCCGTTTGAAAAATGCAAATGGAAATGTAAACAAAAATCTTACTTGTGATATTTTGAATTTACTTTTTCAGCCAAGGTCTGTGATGTAATAAGAACTAAAACCTGACCCTCATGCACAATTCAAGAAGATTTACCAGAGACATACTTGCATTTTCAATTATTCCAGGTATCACTGTACGCGTTGTAAAATACTTGATTGTACATATGTATTTATGTATGTATACTGAATTTTCAGCATACATGAAAACAACATGTAGTTGAGGTTGATTATAAAAATTATCAAAAATCCTGACAATATACGGTGTGCTATTGCACCCCATGTTTATTATATATTCACTAATTCAAATTGCAGATTTGATCATTACAATAAAGGGGAGAGAAAAAACTGACTACCAAGATACAGTTCATTGAAAAAAAATGCCGGGATGCCATTTATAAAAATAATCATCTACAAGTTAACTTCTTTTGCATACACCTTTAAAATGAGCAAATTTCTTATATTTCATTTACCATTTCACTTCAACTGTCTGATGTTTAAGACTACATCATTATTCTTTTACAAAAAGATAATCAAACAGATACATTTCGGTTTTATTATCAAACTGCACACCGAATTATCATATCCACTTCTATGTTTAAACAAGAAAGGTAAAACACCACCGGCCTAACTATACAAACTTACAATCACCACAGACCCCTAATTGATATCATTAAGGATCTTCACAGAAATTTGATACCCTTAGGCTACAAGTTCAATTCTAGATACACTTATAAATGACAATATATGACGGGCTCAGACCACCAATAATAGATAGGCTGCGAAGGAAACCACAATCTATATTGAGAAGTCCAGCAAAACCATACACTGCATTTGAAATAGGAAAAACATATCAAATGCCAGTTATCAAACATCACATTCTAATAAGAAGTCTGTGCTGACTCATCAAATGACAACGGCATAAAATTATACTCTACCGAGGTAATTTATGGTAAATTGTACAGGCTCTGCTTCCATGTATTTTCCACATTTATCACACCATTTCAACTAAATTTATTATTTATCTTTCTTTTTTTTCAAATTGAAAGTGCTACAAATGTAATTTAGGATGTAATATAAGTACTATATTCTAGAATTGATTTGATCATAATAAAATATGAATGGTGCAACAACTTGTAAATTAATTATAGCTTGTTACTGTCAAGATAAATTAAAACTATAAACCTTACCTTTAAAAAATGGTTCTATTTATTTTAAATTAACTTTACTGTTAAAATTGGTGATGTTTGACATAAGACAATAATATTTAGGAACATATCACTTTCAACTTTCCAGCTACACCACTAGGAAGAAACAATCTAAGTTACGTGCTGCTCAACATTTCTTCATACTATTTTGTGTGCTCAAAATATAAATCATGTCACTTCCCCATTGACAAATTCCATAGAAGCACAATATCATTCAAATTCATTCTCTTGTGTGAGGATTTTTCATGAGCTTGCAAGTTTTATTTTTTCTTTTTCTTTTCTTTTTTTTTGTTAAGATTGTGGGCGTGCGTAATTATAATAAAAACTCATAATTCAAAATAGAGTAAAATATTAAATATTTATCTACACAACCCATTGATTTCAGTTCAGATATATGTTTTCTGTTTTTAAATACCACTATCAAAACCTTTCTATTTACCTCAAAAAAATCAATGCTCTCAACTATAAAATTTCTGATTTTGTCAAATTTAGGGGATAAGTAAGGTAAGTAATAGCAGATCAATTCAGTAATCAGTAATTGAATGAAGAATTCTATGTTAAAATTCTGTAAGGAATACTAAATTACCTATATTCTCCATGTAAAATTAGTTATACTTACTAATTCAAAGAAATCAATTCCATGTAAAAAGATTAGATACGGAAATTGAAAATGTTCAAAACAGATTTTAGAAAATACCCTTAGAATTACAACCACTGTCCATGTCTAGACGATCGATAATCTCCGCTCCAACGACTTGTAGAATTAATAATCGACGCCGGTAACTGAGGCGAGTGATGAAGAGTAAAAATCAAAAGGCAGGTAGTAAAATGATTTGAACTCGTTAAAAACCCCAGATTTGCTTTCCTGCTCATGCGTATCCCAGATTAAAACCCTAAATTCAATCAAAAAGATAAAATCTCGCCGCAAATTCAATGAATCCCACCTCAAACCGTTCAAAATCGAACAAATATCGTGGATTTAGTTGAACACTCGGAAGGACCTGGTAGATTTTAAGGAATGTAGGAAGGATTTGAATTTAGAAGCTAGGTGTCTCTTGGATGATCTTTATTACGTTTCGGATGGACAAACTTCCAGGCGATTAGGGGATAATTTATAACTCGTCAGTTGTGCCGCGTCACCGGATGGTAAGGTTACCGCTACATTTTACCTTCAAGCGGAAGCGGGCCGTAGCAGAAGGCATTTGATTTGCATACTTGAACCCAAAATTATACATGGTAGCAACAAAATATTGTCAAGTGACTGAAAGGGCAAAGAGGTAAATTACAAAAGAAAATTCTATTCACAAATCTTAAACTAATACACACAAGTGTTATGGCACGCATTTCGCGCGTGACAATAGCACACCTTCGACACACCTTTCGTTGGTAAATTAATTTTTTTATAAATTACACGCGCTTAATATATTCAAAATAAATCATTTTCATAAATATTTAGCTATGTTTTTGCATTGGAATCGTGTGTAGTCAGTTTGAATTTTTATATCTAAGTTGCATCGTTTAATTTTTTTGTTAGTTTTAATTTTTGTTTCTGTTATCAATTAATAAAAAGCGAAAATGTGTAGGAAGTTTATTTGTTAGATCATATTTTTTAGTGATTTTAAGTTTGGTAATATATGTAAAAGAGCATTATGAATTTGCAAAAAAGTATATTTGCTACATCTGTTTTTAAATGATATTAACATTTGTTAAAATTTATAAAGAGACGTTTTTACATGTTGACATTGATACTAGAAAAGTGTTACACCAAAGCTGTTATATTTAAGTCCTAATGACACACGATACGTGTATGCATTTAAATAGTACAAACGACACAGACCTTTTAATTTGAGAGAAAAAATTAATTATATTATACATTATAATATATAATTGTTATTATAAACAAATAAGTATAACATCTACATGACAGTATAAAAACTATAAGTAAGTAATATAATGATAAACTTATAAAAGTGGTTATCTGCAATTTTCAGGTTCAAGAATGTAATATAGTTATATGAATATGGTTCAACGTGTGTAAACTCAATTTATTCAACGTTATGTATCCAACCAAAAATAGTAGGTCCCTGAAAGAGAAGGCATAATGCAAGAGCATTACAATTTATTTTTGCTTTCCATAACTTCTGTTCTTTCTTTATAAAATACCTATCGATGTTTATAAATCACTTGTCTAATTCATTTTTAGTATGATTTCATCTATAATTTAAATTTAAATTTTGTCTCATTTAAAGCTTCAAAATATCAAAATGTGAAGTATTTCCTAGTAGTACACGTTTTTTATTTAGATATAAAGGTATCTCATTATATGATGGAGACACGTATATGATAAACTACGCCTCTAGTTGTCTTCGTTACCGATTTCTGTGTTTAAATTACTTTTTGATTGAATTTCATCACTTTAGTTATGACAATTTATTCAGCTGTGATTTTTTTATTACCTGGATATTTCATATCTTCTCTCCAATATATGGTTTATTATATTATTCACAATAATAGATTTGTTTCTTGACCCTTTAACTTTATTTTTCAAAATAATACTTTCAAATTGAGAGCTTCTACTTCATTACATTTCTAAAGAGCTAGTTGTAGAATATTGTCCAATATCAACCAAAATTTAATATAATCATCATAACCACCTCTACCATATAATTTATATTCACTACATATAATTCAAAACAAATTATGTGCATAACATGATTCAGAGTTATGAGACAATACAAAAAACAATCGAGGTGTGCAGGTATCTCAGCTTATACTCTACCATGCTAAAGTTTTCATCTTGGTTTAATCAAAAAAAATAAAGAGAAAAGAAAAAAGGAAAAAATAAACGAAAAACAGTGACTGAATACTTCTATAGTAAGTTGAAATAATAATAGACAACTGAATAAAAGCTAACCTGGGAGTTATGATTTGTGAAAGCAATGGTGGCCAGCAGCTATGCGTAGTGATTGAATAAATACATTAGTACCATGATTCATGCTTTCACTTAAACTCAGGAATAAAAAATTATAATGATAGTTTATTTACTCTCTATTTCAATCTGTTTTGAATTTAATGTATAATGAAAGGTTGAGCTTCTTAATGCTACTCACCATAGTATGCAGTTAACAATAATATTACACGTAATATAAGTGCGGTGCTATATGCATCGAGTTTAGGATCAGGTATGCGATGTTATTTTTTAGGATCAATTAATATGCACCGAGTTTAGGAACAGATATGTAGACGCTAATTTTTAGGATCAATTAACAAGGCAAATTTTTAAAGAATTGTATATAAAGGGCAATTTTGAAACTTCGCGGTCGGACCAAAAGATTGCGCTTCCAAGCCAACTATTAATAAAGATACACACACACCTCAAAGTTTGCTGAAATCACATACATACATCACTTTTAACTTATTATATACCAAACATATTACACGACTACTCTCATTTTACAGTAAAACATCTCATTTCGCTGACCCTCTCATGGATTAATCAAACAAAAATAAAGGTTCTTAAATTTACCATGTTCACTTTTGCAAATTAGTAATTCAATTACCTTTAAATTGATTTAATTATATATATATATGTATGTATGTATGTATGTATGTGTCTATGTATGTGTGTGTACACACACATATATATATATATATATATATATATATATTGTGTGTGCATATACGTTTAAATATATATGTATGTATCAATATGAATTTATGTGTGTATATATATATGTATATGTATGTATGCATGCATGCATGCATACATACATATATACATATACGTGTGTATGTATATACGTATATATATATATATGTATATATACGTATGTATATATATATCAATATGAATTTATGTGTATATACATACATACATATATACACACACACATAAATCCATAAATATACATACATACATACATATATATGTGTGTGTATGTGTATATACATATATGTGTGTGTGTGTGTGTGTTAAATGAATTTATTTTTGAGTACAAAAGTGATAAATAACCAACGTTGTGACTTTGAATTGAAACTTGATTTAATAATAGAAATAAAATATAGAGAAAGACTTAGTACTTTATTAATCATATTAGTTTTATTGCTGAATTTTAACTTTTTTTTAATGCTTAGTTTGAAGTGGAAAATGTTAAACATCCTTGCTTTATAAATGATGTTCCAATTGTAAAAGATTGATCTATTTTTTCCCTTTTCTCTTATATGTTTCTTCTATGCATGAAACAATGTCTTTTTCCTATGAAAAAAAAATTAAGTCTTACAAGCTAACCATGAGATTTTAGGTATAGAATTCGATATCGGTTTCACTAAAGATGGTTCAACAAGTGATGGTTTAGTGACATGAGCTCAATTTAAACCAAGATGTTAAGATGAGAGGTAAAAAGGAAAAACTACTTTGTGATTATATTTCGAGATTGAAATTTATTTTAGATCGACTAAAACCAATTTGAAATTAATGAATTCGATTTTCAAGTTTAAAACTTACGATCAACGTTGATCGCAGAACAATCAACAATTTATCGTATATCAAAACTCTGATATATTTTTTGTTTCGAAAAATCTAAGATCAAAACCAAATATCTTATTAATCATTAACATTTTAGAGTGGATGCTGAGCTTCAATTTTTCTATAACAAAACTAAATAAATGAAAACAAAATATGGTTTAACTCGGTGTTTTAATCATATCTACCTATCTATTTATCTATCATATAAAAAAGAAAGACCAATCAACCATTTGTATTTTTCTTTCTTATTCATTCTCAAATCATACACTCAATTCTCATTCAACTTTTGAATTTGCACCCTTTTATCTTTTAACTATAATTATTTTCTCATTTTTTTTTACTCCTACCTTAAATGCAAATTGATGTTGCAGATGCTTGGTATTCCTCCAAAATCTCTTCTCTTTCGTTCTCTTTAGTTATATAAAAATGAGAATATTTAACCATTTTATTCTCATTTATCATTCATTCTAAACTCATATGAACAATTCTCATTCAACCTAAGCTAAATTTTATACAGTCTCCAACCTTTCCATTATTTCTATTTTTTCGTTAATTTTCTTCTCATGCCTTGATAAATGCAAATAATGTGTTTGATACTTGGTATTCCTCTTAAAACCTTTTAGTTTGTTTTTCCAATTTTAAATTACTTACTATTAAACATTTAAATGATAAAAGTACAACCAAAATTAGAGCTTGGTAACGTCTACTGTTAGGTTTTCTCAAATCGCTCATGGAGACTGGCAACAACAATAATTTCTTCGGATTGGTTTTATTTTGGAAAACTATTAACAAATCTTAATGATAAATATGCTCGAATAATTTCAAAGCTTACAAAGTATAACTAATATTTTCGGATATAATTGTGTTATATAATAAACATTAACATCGGCTATAAGTCATTCCTAACTTGAAAGCATAACATTAGTAATTGTTTGAATCAAAAATGGCACAAACACCTAAAAGTTTATGTAGAGAATAAAATATGAAGAAATTAAAATGAAAAAACGAGGAAACACACAACAATTTATAGTGGTTCGACAAAGCAAGGTCTATGTTCGCTTTAATCTTTTATTGCTTGTTTCTGACTTAGAGGCCGTAGTTCTTAGGAGTCGGTACAACCCCGATACTTAGATTTTCAGAATTATAGGAATATAACATTAGGACGAATTAGAACTAAAAGATCCTCAAAAATGAGTCCTACTCTCCTATTTATAGAGGTAGGGAGCCTAATATCTCGCATAAAATTTCTCAAAGTCATTATCCATGATTTAGACTAATTCTCCTAAAAGGGAAAATGCCAACTCATTAGGAAGTAGGGGTTGGTATCGATCCATAGGCAGGGGTCGGTACCGATCCCTAAGATGGCCACATTTGTTGTCTTCAAATCTTTATCTTGGCCTGTCTTATGGTTAGCTTCATGATTCTATAGTTGTTTGCACTAATATTAGCTCGCTGCTAGGTCTAAATGATGGAGTTGCGGAAGAACAGAGTTGCAGGTTCAAGTACTCGTGGAGATTGATGGAGAATTGCATTAAAACAACAAAACGACACTGGAAATAGGCTATTGGCATCAAATAGGTCTAGTATGCAGAAGTTGGACTTCATAGGGCAGGAAAATAGGGGTCGATACCGACCCATAGGGTGGGGTCGGTTCTGACCCATCACTTGAGTGATTCCATGTTTGCCTTCCTTTATGTTGATCTTCCATTGGCCTTGTGACTTTGCTTGTGTTGGTTTTTGGACTCTTGGGCTATCTCGATGGGCTTTTTACCTTGATAACTCCAAGTTCGACTCGTTCAATTTGTCTAAATATGGCCCGGCCAAAAAGGCTGGATATCGCTTGCCCCCTAAAGTACATCTCATTTCGAATGTGATGTGCTTTGAATTGAGACAAGTCTGAATTGCCGTGAAGGACTCCACTTGTTTCAAATGGTCGTATCCTTTCTGTGAATTGTTTTCGTAAAAATTTATGTCCATTGTCATCTGTCACAATTCTTTACTAGTCTCTGGGATTATAATTCCGGAACGTACTTTCATTATCCGTCATTCCAAATTTGGCGATTTTAAACCAATTCCTTCCATGGATTATTCAGGTTTGAGCTCGATTCTCGTTGATTTTGGTCGTTCTAGGTTTTAGATACGTATACATATGTATGCATTTACATGCATGTTCTGGAGTTGGAAGGAGTTCCATACACGATCTATTACATTCATGTACATAGACATATATCCATACACATATTTATATATATGTCATTTCGTTTTTTTAGAATTTAGGACTCATACTGACTCATAGTTCCGGGGTCGATGCCGACTCTAGACTTAGGAAATTTCCTAAGTTCCAAACTTCGGGTCCATATGTGGGCTATAAAACCCATTCTATTTCGTTTTCCTCTTCACTTTTATGTTGCTGATTCAAAACTTTGAGCTCCCCATTAAAGAAACTTGACCGCGACCCAAGCCTTCGCACATCCTCACTCACCAACGACCCCCGCCTCTGCCTCTAGGACCCTCGTTGACATCATCCAAACCTCACCAAACCACCGTCTTGCCAAGATTCGAAGATCACCTACCCAAGCCCTAGCTTTAATCTTGCCTGATCCTAACCCTTATCTCAGACCGCATAGGTAAGTAGTGGACTAAATGAATGGATGCGGTGAACTTGTACATGGACTTGGCCATAGCATAGTTGATGTTAAGGGCCATATTTTGGGTCTGAAAATAAGAAGGAGAAGGTTGGATGGAACTCCCCTTGGAGTTGGGTCGATATGACTCTAACACTTGGAGAATTTCATCAACTCCAAATCCATACGAGTCCCTTGCCTTAGTGGATTGATGTTGAGCTTCTTTTTCTTCTCCTTGAACCTTCTCCAAAGCATGGTCAATGATATGAAACTTGTTGAGATGGTCAGCGATGACGATCATGTCGACTCATTTCTAGAATTTAAACTATTAAATAATATCAGAAACTTGAACTACACGACACTACACGACATTCCACTAGAATTCACTTTAGCACGGGGGGTATAGCTTATAATCACAATAATGTCCATTATCTGTCGAGTTTTTTATATAGAAATGGACCAGAGATGTTCCAAATGTCTTGCTGCTCAGGCCACATGTACATCACCTTCGAGATATATCGAATCTAATGTAGAATCAACCTCAGCTACAACTCCACATACACATCAAAATCCAATTCAGCAAGAATAGCAACAGGAGATCCCGCCAGCTGAACAATAAAATCTAGAGAATCCCAAAGTCGAACAACAAGCTCTTGAAAATCTGGTTGAGTCGGTAAGTGGTCCAGATGTAGACCCCGCACCTGACACTCTAGAGGATGCAGTAATATTAAATGATCCCGTTGATTCCATCACTTCTAAAATCGATGAAGGATCTCTTCGTAGAATATGCAACAAGCATGGAATTCCATTTGATGATTTCGTGGTCCCTCTCACGATCAAAGAGCTTACAATCCCCAGAGGGTTATATTGCCTGCAATAGATACATGTGCTTGGTGGGCAGCATCCCACCATTCAACCAATTCGTCCATCGAGTTCCAAATTTTATGAGGCTTGCTCCAACATAGTTGCACCCAAATAGCTATGGATGTCTCATTGGCACATATATGGTCTTCACTGAACACTTGCATCGAGCGCCCAACAACAAGGAGATTTGATATATATACAGCTTCAAAATCCAAAAGGAAAGTCCATCTTTGATTTACTTGGAACAAATTAGGGGTTGTAGAGTGATTATTAAGGCATGGAACAAGTTGAGCTACTTCAAAACCGAGTGTTCTATGTCCACTGTCCGTTTGGGTTTGCACGTAGATGGCTGTCTAGACATAAGTTCCTCTCATATGCATTATATGAATTTGCTTAATAGTATGCAGACTTAATCAAATCCTTGCTTTACTATCCAGATGTTTGGACAAGACCCAGTAACTCGGCGCTTTCAAATACCATCAACACTCTTATGGCAGTTCCAACAGGAAACAGAGATATCAAAACTCTCTTGTCAAATGAAAATCTTCTCGCCTATGGCTTGTTAGAAGAGGGCTACAGTACTGGCACATCCAAATAGCTTCCAACAACGATGACGATGATGAAAGATGATAACAACCTGGTTGAAGGAGGTAGGGATGATCAAGATTTGCCCTCAGTCCCAAGTCCTGGGGTCGGAGTCAAAACATTGAACAAGCACTGGAAGATGCCAAGGAAGGCAAAATTATTAGTGAAAGTGGTGAGGCTGGCCAAGGTAACTTCGATGCGGGTCATGAGTCTCGGCCTGAACCACCTAGGAACGACCAACCGCCTGCTCTAAAGAATAGGTTAATTATAAAAATCTCTAAGGCGTAGACTTCCACCCAGCCTGTATTAATCGCGGATGTAGAAAAAACTCCATCTTTTAATTCGACAGGCACATTTGCCGCCCTAGGGCTAATTCCTGCCGAATTTGGTTCTTTCAATGTCAGTAATATCAGTATTGAGGGCATCGACTCCACCATTCACATTGTTAAGGATCTCATCCCTACTAGTATGGGAGAGGTTACTACCATGAGTAAAATTTCAGCTCGCAGTCCATCAAGGACACAAGGACACTCATGTGCACGTGCACTTCACAACACTCGCACTTGACCTGTGTTCTCGCTTGTTGGATCTAACTTGTTCTTGTTTCCCTTATAGGATCCATCAAAAAAGGGAAACACATTTATCGGTCTTTGGAGGAGAAAGCATCCTAAGTACAAAGGCGTCGGTCGAGCTTGTACCGCTAGGGAAGCAGTCATGATTATGAGTCAAGCTATCGCTCTGGTTAAGACAGAGATGACCGAGGTAAAAGCAGTTATGACAAAGATCGCTCAATACATGACTCTGCTTCCAAACGTCGCCCTAGGTCTAGATCGCCTCCTCCTAGAGGTTCAGATAGGCAACCCAATCGTCATGATGACATCCCACCTAGTGAAGATTCCCGTGCCTCTCCTCCAGCTCCCATCCCTGTGCAACCTCCGGTGCCATCTCACTCCAATTAGGCCTCCGACCGTAGGCATCACAAGAGTGGTATGAAACTTTCCAACAAAGGCCGGGCAAAGAAATTGCTATAGTCCCACCTATCTCTTTGGAGGAATAGCTTGCAGCTAATGCTCAAATGGGCAGACTAAAAGAAGAATTTCCAAAAAATTGCTCTGATGGCCTTATGTTTGTGCCTAATCTAAAAAGGATCCTGGTTGACATAAAAAAGATGACTATCGATTATGTGATCGACGTTCATAATCAGTACAAGGAACAATTGAAGTTTACCGAGAAAATTTCCAAAATCTCCAGTGTAGGCAACTCGAGATCGACAATCAAAGACTCATCGAAGCCAATAACAAGAGAATCATTGTTAATCTCGATGCCGAGATAGATAAGTTGAGAATATTCCAAGTTGAAGCCGAGAAAAAGGTCGAGGAGGCCACCAAGGCACTTGAAGAGGAGTAGATTAAGCATTAAGATGAAATAGAGAAGGCTTTCCACTGAAACCATACTCTGGTAGCGGAGAGGGATACCGCAAACAGAAATGTGGCTGAGCTAAAAACCAAACTAGAGCGTGAAACAAAAGAAGAAGATGAAGCATTCCAACAAGCTCAAACTTATTGTGAAGAGTTGCTCTACACCAGGAAGGAAAGAGACAAAGCGCTCGAGCATGTTAAAGATGTTGACACACTCATCAAAAGAGAAGTTGAGCCCATGGAACAGCGGGCAGAAGAGTGCGCAATGAAGAAGTTTGAACCGCTGTTGAACCAGTATAATGCCAAAGTGCTCAAATTCCGAAATCTAGAGTGGTTCAAAGATGATTTTTGACTACCTGCAAATTCATCACTTCAGTAAATTTTAAGGTATTCAAATATAAGATTTTTTAATATAAATGATAATATTTTGAACAATAAATAATATTGGTAATCTTATTTTGAATAAATATTTACAAAAATATATACTTTGAAAGATATATTGATAAAATGATTGAAAACCTTTTATCAATAAACAACTCTTAAACCATCCGACATCGTGCCCAGAGCTGGACACACACTCATTTATATATATGAGTGGGAATGTGTAATAAAATTATTTATTTTATTTTTGAAAATGAAATGTCTTTATGACATCATCAATGATATCACTATTTTAGAATAAATGATTTTTGAATTTAAATTGAGTTTAAATGATTTAATAATTATTTTAATTATTAAATAAGCCCTTTTAGTTATTATATAATGATATAAATATTATTATCATACTTTTTTTTACAAATATATATATTGAACAAGAAGTGAAAATATGATCGGAAATCGAAATCGGAATCCGTAACGATTCAACATAGAGAAGTTGTGCAACATTGTGGATCATTGTGACATACATATGCACATATACATGTGCACATACATATACATGCACATACATATCACATGAGCACATGGTTTTAAATCTCCTATATATCGCCCGAGATCTCCTCCGAGATCTCATTTTCACAATTAAACGAGACGAGACATCAAATCTCCTCCATATCTCCCTCGACACTCATCTCGTCCGAGATATTCAAATCTCACCCGAAATATAGATCAAAATCTCAATCCGAGATCTCACCCGAAATTATACATTTTTCTTATTTTCCATAATATTTTTTATTTTCATATTGATTCAAAAGAAACTACTCAATCCAATTATAATTTACCAACTTCTTGAACATATTCTTTACTTTTTCTCTTAATGAGTCATAGCAAAAGGTTTCACTTCTTTATTGTGTTCAAATAAAAGGATATTATTCAATCATTACCAAATCAATTAAGCTAATCAAGCTACTACTTTTTTAAAAATATTCCTTTTTTCATGTAAATCAAGTATGTTACCATTTTTATTTTTACTAAGAAAGTTATAACCGTTAAATAAATTTTTGACACATCAATTTTAGACACATAAGTACATCCGAGATATTCCCGATATGCATTATAAGACCCGAGATGTCAATCCGAGATGTACACCCGATATGTACTCATCTCATCCGAGATCTCCCCCGATACGAGATAACTTGTGTAAAAATTCCGAGACGATACGTGACCGAAATCCGATATTTAAAACCTTGCATGAGCACATATATACATAAAAATATACTCTCCCACACACACACACACATACATATAACAAAATATCAAAAATATTTTCCTAAAACTTCATCCTTAAGGTAAATCCAAAGTAAACCTCTTACACCCTAAGTACAAGGACATGGCTACACACATCAGGGGGTGTTAGGCCATGGATGATGAGGTAGGAGGGGAGTGTGGAGGTGAGGCAATGGTGATGAAATGGCAAGCAAATATCATGATATTTTTATTCCCATTTTTCTTATAAATACCACCACACGTCTTCACTTCGTTTGTTCATAAATTCCTAAGCTTCTTCACTTCTTATACTATACTTTAATGGCTTCTTGCCTAAAAGAAAACAATGTCAAATTATTTTGGAAAAAGAAATTAAAATTATATAGTAAGTATATATTATCAAAACTCTTCAAAACTAATGCAAATCCACTCCTTTCCCCCTCTACAACCTGCATCCACCACCTCATACCACCAAAGGCGAAGCCTTTCCCATCTTCCAAGAAAGGCCTTGCGCACCCTACCCCCAAAGGCCAAGGACGAGCCTATCTAGGAGCTTTAATGCAAGCTTAGCAAGCTAAATTTTCCGAGACGCGGAGCTATAGTCATTTTAAAATTAGTTCGATTAAATCCAAGGTGAGAAGCACTATTTATATTATGATATAATGTATGATATATATGTTTGGTTATGCTTGGTTGTGATGATTGTAAACCATGTTTGGATAAAAAAATATGTTTGTTTGGATGTGTAAAAAATTCACATTTAATACACGTCGAATATCACAAAGGAAATCACTTTCCTTTAATAAATAAAATGGTGTATATGAGATTGTTAAACTTCTTTAAAATGGTTTATAAATGTTTTATAAACGCTAAAGCCTAATTTGGTGAAGTTTGACAAGTTATGAAAATTGAGTCACAAATAGGCGCTTTACGCAACGGTAGTTCGTGATTTGCGCTTTAGTAAGTTAAATCCGTTTATACGATGGATTTAGAGTCAGAATTCTTTGGAATAAGAATTATTTTAACTCTTGTAATCATGGTTTTCAAACAAAATAAAATGATCGAGATTTCGTTTAGTAGATTTTTAAATATGAACAAAACAAGTTTTCAAAATAGTCGTGCTTTGGCAGTTCGGAACCAAAGTAAATTCTTTCAAATTGATATTTTTAATTCTTTAAAAACATGGAATAAATTCTATAAATATTTTAAAATGTTTTAAATAGATTTGAGTATAAAAATAGATTTCTAAAAAGTTGTTTTGATCACATAAGCCTTAAAAGCACTATTCAAAGCACTTTTTGCAGCACTTTTAATAACTTTTGAAATATGGCTTTAAATTTAAGTATTCTTTCTCAAATCTTTTATAAATGTTTGAAAATAAATTATTAAGTATTTTAAAGATGATTTGAAGGTTTTATAATTTATTTTAAAAAATTTAAATAAACGATTTAAAGAAAAGCTATAATAATCAAGTAATTTAACCTTGGCTCTAAAAGCCGATGAGTATACTAGATTTTTCTATTCGTGAGATCCAAATGTAAGGTGCTTAAACTAAGGAGATGTCCAGGAGCAACTAGTTCCCTGGCTCACCTGGCCTCTTTTCTGAGCGAGGAATATATAAGGTCGAAATGTCAAAAACGAGGCAAGTATAAAAGATTCAAATTTAATTTAATACAACTTGGATTGTATAGTAATAATCTTCTTATACTTGGTATTAAATTCCAAGGAGAAAACCTGTACTATTCGTGTGAATTTAAAAGGTGATTTCACCGCTATTCAACGGATATTAAAGGTTGAATACAAAAATTGATGTTGAGCAAAATTAGTATAATTTCTATCGACCCTTTTTACTCAATAAGGTTTTATAATGTGGTTTATGAGAAATGATTTTGATTCGGTATTTCCAAAGTTAAAGAGAGGTTTAATAATTCTATATATACTGGAAAAGAATATGGTTTAAAGATTTATATCTCTAAAAGAGATATTTTATTTGATAAAAGATATTAATGAATGAAATGATCACCCTCAAACTTAACATATTTTTATCGGTGATTAGTTCGAAGGAACCAGGGTCGGATTTTTGTGATCCCTATCTGACTTGTCACATACCGAAATTTTCGACTTTCGAAAATTCGACATCGATACTCACTTTATCGACTGCCGAGCAATCGAGTGCCGGAAACTCCAATAGTGAGGGTTTTAGAAAGAAGAAAAAGTAGAAGAAGAAGAAGATAGAAGAAAAAGAGAAGAAAGAAAGAAGAAGGACAACAGAAAACACATCAGAACAGAAAACAATATCAGAATCTTACACATCGCAGCGGAACAATATATAATAAATAAATGAATAATCTTTAAAACAAAGAACTATATCATTTTATACATACATCAATCATCAGAGTCAATATACAACAATGGACAGTTATGTAAACTTGTCCTCATACAGAATACACAGCGGAATAAATACTATCAGATACAAATACTACGTCTCGCCATCCAGCTTATCTCCAAAGCTCCAGAATATCCAGACTATCCTGATAATATAACTCTAGGCTGCCCGTGTGGAAATTGGTGGGCACCCAGAGTTTAGAAGGGAAACAATAAACTCCGAGTCAGTCATGGTGACTGGTGTGAGATCGTAAAAACAGTTTATCTTTAAAATAAACAACAGTAAAACTTTAATGTCAATTCGCAATGCTTTTGGAAAATGAGACTACCATAAGACCTCCCACCACACACACAATGCAAACGCAGAATTGGAGGAGATTTCTTCTTATGATAGTCAAAGATGCTTACTACGCAAAATCAAATCATTTTTGATATTATTATTAGTGCATAGTGTAGAAAACATTTCGAAAGTATAATATTAATCTTAGCCAGCATAGGCATTCCGCACTTATGCCTACTATAGCTACTATGTTCAATAGCAGGTTACCGCCACATTCCATAATAGGTAATACAACTAAAACCGTACAAGTCTCGTATTGTTTCTTTGGATTTCCAACAAATGGTCAGGCTAAGGAACTTCCTTTTCCACGATGGGTACGTCCCTGGAATAGACGACCCGAGAACCTAACCGGATCTCTGCCAACACAAGGCCGGGTTACCTTTGCAAAAATAGGTAACTACTGACACGCGTATGTCATCCCCCGATCGTAACCGATCTTCCCGAGGATCCCCGATTTCCAACAAACCACATAGATAATAATGCAGCAACCACATAGGTTAAGTATCTGGGCTCCATACCATGATACCACCTCTATCCAGAAGGAATGACATACACTAAGGGGCGCTACTCCCTAGAACCTTGCCGCATCCTTCCTGTTTCGACCATTTCCGGGGTATGAGGCTCGACGAAGTCTCGTCCACAAAGCTATGCTTTCTCAAAAAGCCCTGCTTCGGGTCAAACAAAATGATCAACCTATGATCACAAAGATATAAGATCAAACAAATGATCATATCACAAATGATCAAACACTGATCATTTCACAGCAACACTCAGTGTGCCACGTTACCAAATTGGGATATATCGCTGATAAATTTCAACTACATAACCTCTGAGCTCGTACGTCTCAGAGAAGGGTGTTAAGCTAAGAGAATAAATTCTCCGCCACCAACAGAAATGTATTTGAAAGAAATCAGCTTTATATCTCAAATTGTAACGTCAGACACACAATCCATACAAGTCTGTTCCGGGATCGAACAGAACCGAAGGCACTTCTCACGAAGCCCGTGCACATTCGGATAATTTTCAATCACGTCAGGACTTCCCGTCACTAAGGGTGATAAAACCTCTAAATCGGAGATCAGCCGATGTAGAGTAACTCGACGGTAATCCTTCCGTTTTCAAAAATATCCGGTCTTCAACACCGGTCTTCGAATGCAATTCATAACGACGTATCACATATTCGGAATGGGTTATACGACCCCATGGTCCTTTCCCGGCTAACCCGAATAGTGAACGATTATTCAAAAATAAGTGTGGCATTCAAATTCATCCAATTCACAACAAATACCTATCTAAAGGTAATTATTGATAGTCGGTTATTTAACTATCAATAAAGATGCGCAACATCATCAGATTCCAAATAATTTTCCCAAATTATTTTATCTTGAAAAATATCTTCACTAGATATAAAATTTCCACACTTCAAAAATAAATCAATATTTATTTTTAAAACGAATTCCCATTTCTCTTTATAAATTCCATAGTGAATTTATATTTTCAAAAATATCTACTGATATACGATTTTCAATCGTTTTCAAATATTCAATTTCAATTTATCTTTAAGAAGATAAAATCTCAAAACGTTTCATTTCATTTTGGAAAACATTCCATACTTATTTAATAATAAGTGTTTCACAAATCTTTTATTTTCAACATTTGAAAATATTCGATATACTTAAATCAATATTAAGTATATATTTCGTTCTTTAAGGAAATCATTTACTATATCAACATTTGTTTGAGTCAAAACGAATGTTACGTAAAACATCGTTACGACGACTCAAAATCACTAGTATAGGGATTCAAAATTTAGATAGATATATAAATCCCAATACTATATAAAACATTTCCTTTCGGAAATCATTTACTATAACAACAGTGTTATAGTCCACCATTTCCTTATTTTTCGAAAACGTCTATTTCAACAATAAATGTTGAAATCTATGATTTCGATAGTTCACACGTTTTAAAACATCTTTTAAAACAATTAACTTCATTTCATAATATCGCTTTCCCAAAACCCTATCCATTTTATTTAAAAAAATATATTCACTGTCCAAAATCGTGAATATACTTCACTAACCACATTTCAGTCCTTTCTACACATTTTATTTCAATAGAGATTCGCTATCCAAAATCGCGGATATATCTTCTTTAGAAATCTTCTATATTAAATTTATCCAATTCAATCTATTTCGAATTTATAAACACAGTTATAAATTCTGTTTCTATTTTAATAACAATCTCGACTTATAAATCTTCTTTTTATCAACTTCTATATTTTTACTTATCAAAATAAGTGATTTCGGATTTATAAACAACTTTTATAAATTCCAATTCTATTTATAAAAACTTCAATCCCAAATCAATTTCGATATTGATTTCAAAATTTATTTTCAACTTTAAATAAAATTTCCATACTGATTTCTCAAAAGTTCTTTTCCAAATATTAAATCAATTACAGATTGATTTCTAATTTTATTTATCCCTACTAAAATAAATTCCTTATTTTCCTTCAAATTATTCAATATCCTGTTTTTAAAAGGATTCTTTAAATTGAAATCATTTTACATTGATTTCCCAAATCATTTCAATTTACCAATTAAATTTCTAGTTGGATTTCCAACTTATCTTCTTTTAAATAAATTCCTTTTTAAGAAGATAAATTTCAATTGTTTCTTTCAATCTATTTAAAATTCCAGATTTTAAATTAATTTCCTCAATTTAAAATCACTATTATACGAAATTCATTTATTTAACATTTTCACTTTATTCTGGAAATAAATTCGATAAGATTTTAAAAATTAACTTTTTATACTTTAAAAATTCCTTTCTTCAAAATTTCTTCAATCTCAAAAATTGATTCACTTAGAAATTTTCTACTTGGATTTCAAAAATTCAATTTCGTTTATCTTTGGAATCCAATGATGTCAAAACATCCATTCAGCTAATATTTTAGCTTTCAAACAATTTCCAGATATCAATATGATTTATAGCATCACTATAATCATTCACAGATTCATATCACAATAGAAATAAATTCAATCAATGTGAGGGGTCCAGTTGGATCCCTCCAACCTGTTTCCCTGCATCCAAAGACGTTAGCACAATACCAATTCCGCTCCAGTACGGAATTATCGCGGTATATGGGTTTTATAAAAATCCGCTTACTAACGGCGCAATAGGGTCTCATCCGCTATACGAGGCGGGAAATCATCAATCCAATATATACATATGCCAATATGTATATATTGCTATATATATAGGTATATCCTATCATATCTAATATCACATCCAATAGCAATCAAATAAATAACTGAAAATTCCACTTTTCAATTTTTGAGTGAGAAAGAAATCTCACCTTTGCTTTCATTTGCAATCCAAATTTTCCAATCCAGACTGTTTCTTCGATTATTTTAACCTTGTATAACAATTACATAATTTTATTAATATTTGAACTAATTGAAAAATCAATTATTTACCATTCATAATTTTAATTAACTCACAAATTTAAATCTAAATTAATTCCTCCTTTTAAAAATTTCTTAAAAGCTAAAGTAATTAAGTAAGCTAATTTAACACATTAATTCCCATATATTAAAAATTAACTGGTAATTGGAAATTGATGTGTATGTATATTATTTCCTTTCACTTTGAATTGCATCTAATTATCTATAAAATAAGGTAAGTAAACTTTATAAAAATCTAATTTATACAAATCCTTCAACATTTAAAATTCTTATTTATTTAACCAGTCTTATATATTTTTATCTTAAACTAATAGTCTAGAGTGTAAACTAATCCCTATTTAGTACAATTACTTTACTGTATCCAAATTTGCAAACTGTCTTATAAAATTTACAGCAACAAATTAAATTTTTATATATATATTACATTTTTTTTTTCTGCAGTAACAGATTTAACATCTATTTTAAAATTAAGTTTGAAGTTAAAATTTATACCTAATCACGATACCAGGCTCGAGACCCACGTCTTGCCGAAACCCTAGATTCACTCGCGAGCACGAACACGCCACCAACACCGTAGTCGCTATCTGCCTGCCTTCGAACGCGAATCGATGCCGCCAGGTCGCAACCCACATCAGCTACCACGAACCCACCGCGACCTCCAACCAGACATACGCGCGCCTCCTTGCTTCAGTCTGTAGCTCCGACCACGCGCGCGGCACCACCACGCGACTCGCCCCAGCCTCGCGAGATTCGCGAATCCCCTCCGACCTTCGAGCGCGACTCAGCTGAGCACTTCACGCGGTAGAATCCCTGAAAGCTTTGATTGCGACTCCCCATTCACGTTTTGAGCGACAGCCTGCTCGAGTTCCTCTATGCGCCGCTCTGATCGAATTTGAGTTGAGCCTGGCCTTCGATTTGAGTTTAAGAGAACTGCGGCCATCGTTTGATTTTTTGAACGAAGTTGTTTTCGTTTATTTGAACAAGATTTTTTTTATCTGAGGAAAGGGGCTTCGGCCATTTATTCGTTTTCTTTGTTTTGATTTTTTGAACTGAGGGAAGAACGTGATTTATCAGAGAAGATCGTGCTTGCACGATTTTTCGTTCGTGAGTCTCGGCGTGAACAACGGCTGAAACAAAGGGCGTGAAAAAAGGAAGAACGTGTGATGTTTACAAATTTAAATTTTAAATTTAAATTGAATTCTATTTAAATTCCAACGCGTTTAACTATCGTATGGTCACATAACAGCCCCGAATGCTACGAAATTTGAAATCTGACAATAATACAATATTCCGGACCCAATGGAACTGGTTTCGTCGAATTCCGAGACTGTTTGAAAAATGACTATTCTATAAATATCGGTTCGAACGATTTATTCAAAACTGATCAAATCGATTTCAATTTCGATTCTGAAGCTTCAATCATCTTCAGTATTATCATTACGAAATTTAAAAGCTTTTGAAATATTTTTCTTCAACAATAAATTGAAGATACAAATTTTTACTCAACTCCAATCGATTAAATCTTATAATTTAATCGCCAAATTCAAATTTAAATCGGGGGTTCAAATTAAATTATCGTTCAAATATTTAAAATTAATTAAATATTTTCAATTTAATTCGTTCAAAATTCTGGGTCGTTACAGACTTCCCCCCTTAAAAGAATTTCGTCCTCGAAATTACAAGTTAGGAAAAATGGTCCTTAACTCGTCTACTATTTTTCACAATCTAAATAGTTTTATCCATTTATCAAAACAAATCTTTTTACTAAAGATTCGTTATCAATTCAACTAACTTTCTAAATCTTTCATAATTTTCAAACAATATTGTTTACTTCAAAATTCAAATTTTAAATTCAAATTCAAATTTTAACTTTCAAAATTTTCTCAAAAATTTTCTAACACCCTAAATTTTCGAAAAATTTCGCCAGCGTCTCCTTTGCGCGGCTAATACGGCACGACTACAAAACGTCCCTACGGACTCTCAGATTTCAAAAAGAAAAAGAAAAAGCCAAGCGGCTAGAGAAATAAGTCATCAAATCTCATATTCAAATTTAAATACTTACCTTTTCTGAGCAATTCAAATTATCCTTGAAATCAAAATTCAATTCCTTTATACACCTGTATATCCTACTAGCCATAATATCTAGTTACACATTCACATCATTTTGCAAATTCTATTACAAAATTTCAATATATACTTCTTATACCCTCTTTAAATTCACTATTGAAGTTACATATCTATTTTCATTAAATTTTACAGTTCACATTCATTTGAATTCAATTCACTATTCCAATCTAATTTGGATTCCGTTCGACTTCCGAATATTGAATTTTTATCAATTAACTTTAGTTCACTTCAAACTAATCTCAAAACTTCATTTTATTTCACACAATTCAAATTCGTTTTCAATATTCAGTTTTAACTCCAGTTTTATTCTTTTGTTCATTCCCAAAATTTATTACAATTTACTATTTTGGTTTATAACCACTTATATTAGACTGGATTTCAAATTCCATATGAATTTTAATTCATCTTTCATTTGTAGTTATTCAATCCAATTCAATGCTTACACATTCGAAATGAATTTCAACTTTCAATTTCACTTTCATTTTCATTTGCTCATTTTATAAGTTATACAACTTATATTCAAAAATTACCACTTGGATTTTTATTGATTCACTTATACTTACATTAATTTAACTTCATCCTTTAAATTGAATTTATTCTATCAATATTCAATTTGTATAAGTTGTCAACTCATCTATTATTCCCATAGATATTTTAAATAGAATCCCAGAGTTTTTTTCAATCTTTTCAAAACCATTTTTGAAAACAATTCAAATTGTCCCTGAATTTCCAAAACAAAATCCAATTTTTCCAAACTCTTCCATTTAAAACAATTTAGCAGCAATTCCTCTTTTGGAAACTCGAAAATGAACACTGGTGATGTCGCGATCATCATCGGAATTATTTTCCAGCGACCGAAAAGAGTTTAGAGCTTTTCATTCCTTCAAAATACTTTCCAAAACCCTTGAAATCCATTTTCAACTCCAAAAAGAATTTAAACTTTCCAAATCTCCAAAATTTTCAAATTCTTTTCAAAACCTTTCCAAAAACTTCTCTGGAATCCCGTTTTAAATTACAATTCACATTTATAATTTACATTCTTAAATTTCATTCGTATATGGATTTATCTCTTAACTTTGGAGTTATGATTTCAATTTCTTATTCAATTTCATTGATGATAATTCACTATTATTACTTCCTAACATCCATGCAACCATATACTATAGTACTTTATAGAAAAACATTTATTTTCTATACAAAAATAGTTTTGGGCAAAATTATCTCATTTACCCTATTCAAAACAATACTGTGCCGAACTGTTCTATTCGAGCGTTTAGAAACCCCTTCGATACAGTTTTGCAAGACTATGCCGACGAAGGTTCATATGCCACTCAATAAACCAATCATCACAATACAAAACAATTTTATATTCAATAACAAATACGCGCTCATATCTATTATTACACTCAACTCATTCTAGAGTACTACTGACTCTATCTCTAATGAGTAACACCCAACAGAGCAGGGTTGTCGCTTAACCATATGCTCTGATACCACTTGTCACATACCGAAATTTTTGACTTTCGAAAATTCGACATCGATACTCACTTTATCGACTGCCGAGCAATCGAGTGTCGGAAACTCCAATAGTGAGGGTTTTAGAAAGAAGAAAAAGTAGAAGAAGAAGAAGATAGAAGAAAAAGAGAAGAAAGAAAGAAGAAGGACAACAGAAAACACATCAGAACAGAAAACAATATCAGAATCTTACACATCGCAGCGGAACAATATATAATAAATAAATGAATAATCTTTAAAACAAAGAACTATATCATTTTATACATACATCAATCATCAGAGTCAATATACAACAATGGACAGTTATGTAAACTTGTCCTCATACAGAATACACAGCGGAATAAATACTATCAGATACAAATACTACGTCTCGCCATCCAGCTTATCTCCAAAGCTCCAGAATATCCAGACTATCCTGATAATATAACTCTAGGCTGCCCGTGTGGAAATTGGTGGGCACCCAGAGTTTAGAAGGGAAACAATAAACTCTGAGTCAGTCATGGTGACTGGTGTGAGATCGTAAAAACAGTTTATCTTTAAAATAAACAACAGTAAAACTTTAATGTCAATTCGCAATGCTTTTGGAAAATGAGACTACCATAAGACCTCCCACCACACACACAATGCAAACGCAGAATTGGAGGAGATTTCTTCTTATGATAGTCAAAGATGCTTACTACGCAAAATCAAATCATTTTTGATATTATTATTAGTGCATAGTGTAGAAAACATTTCGAAAGTATAATATTAATCTTAGCCAGCATAGGCATTCCGCACTTATGCCTACTATATCTACTATGTTCAATAGCAGGTTACCGCCACATTCCATAATAGGTAATACAACTAAAACCGTACAAGTCTCGTATTGTTTCTTTGGATTTCAAACAAATGGTCAGGCTAAGGAACTTCCTTTTCCACGATGGGTACGTCCCTGGAATAGACGACCCGAGAACCTAACCGGATCTCTGCCAACACAAGGCCGGGTTACCTCTGCAAAAATAGGTAACTACTGACACGCGTATGTCATCCCCCGATCGTAACCGATCTTCCCGAGGATCCCCGATTTCCAACAAACCACATAGATAATAATGCAGCAACCACATAGGTTAAGTATCTGGGCTCCATACCATGATACCACCTCTATCCAGAAGGAATGACATACACTAAGGGGCGCTACTCCCTAGAACCTTGCCGCATCCTTCCTGTTTCGACCATTTCCGGGGTGTGAGGCTCGACGAAGTCTCGTCCACAAAGCTACGCTTTCTCAAAAAGCCCTGCTTCGGGTCAAACAAAATGATCAACCTATGATCACAAAGATATAAGATCAAACAAATGATCATATCACAAATGATCAAACACTGATCATTTCACAGCAACACTCAGTGTGCCACGTTACCAAATTGGGATATATCGCTGATAAATTTCAACTACATAACCTCTGAGCTCGTACGTCTCAGAGAAGGGTGTTAAGCTAAGAGAATAAATTCTCCGCCACCAACAGAAATGTATTTGAAAGAAATCAGCTTTATATCTCAAATTGTAACGTCAGACACACAATCCATACAAGTCTGTTCCGGGATCGAACAGAACCGAAGGCACTTCTCACGAAGCCCTTGCACATTCGGATAATTTTCAATCACGTCAGGACTTCCCGTCACTAAGGGTGATAAAACCTCTAAATCGGAGATCAGCCGATGTAGAGTAACTCGACGGTAATCCTTCCGTTTTCAAAAATATCCGGTCTTCAACACCGGTCTTCGAATGCAATTCATAACGACGTATCACATATTCGAAATGGGTTATACGACCCCATGGTCCTTTCCCGGCTAACCCGAATAGTGAGCGATTATTCAAAAATAAGTGTGGCATTCAAATTCATCCAATTCACAACAAATACCTATCTAAAGGTAATTATTGATAGTCGGTTATTTAACTATCAATAAAGATGCGCAACATCATCAGATTCCAAATAATTTTCCCAAATTATTTTATCTTCAAAAATATCTTCACTAGATATAAAATTTCCACACTTCAAAAATAAATCAATATTTATTTTTAAAACGAATTCCCATTTCTCTTTATAAATTCCATAGTGAATTTATATTTTCAAAAATATCTACTGATATACGATTTTCAATCGTTTTCAAATATTCAATTTCAATTTATCTTTAAGAAGATAAAATCTCAAAACGTTTCATTTCATTTTGGAAAACATTCCATACTTATTTAATAATAAGTGTTTCACAAATCTTTTATTTTCAACATTTGAAAATATTCGATATACTTAAATCAATATTAAGTATATATTTCGTTCTTTAAGGAAATCATTTACTATATCAACATTTGTTTGAGTCAAAACGAATGTTACGTAAAACATCGTTACGACGACTCAAAATCACTAGTATAGGGATTCGAAATTTAGATAGATATATAAATCCCAATACTATATAAAACATTTCCTTTCGGAAATCATTTACTATAACAACAGTGTTATAGTCCACCATTTCCTTATTTTTCGAAAACGTCTATTTCAACAATAAATGTTGAAATCTATGATTTCGATAGTTCACACGTTTTAAAACATCTTTTAAAACAATTAACTTCATTTCATAATATCGCTTTCCCAAAACCCTATCCATTTTATTTAAAAAAATATATTCACTGTCCAAAATCGTGAATATACTTCACTAACCACATTTCAGTCCTTTCTACACATTTTATTTCAATAGAGATTCGCTGTCCAAAATCGCGGATATATCTTCTTTAGAAATCTTCTATATTAAATTTATCCAATTCAATCTATTTCGAATTTATAAACACAGTTATAAATTCTGTTTCTATTTTAATAACAATCTCGACTTATAAATCTTCTTTTTATCAACTTCTATATTTTTACTTATCAAAATAAGTGATTTCGGATTTATAAACAACTTTTATAAATTCCAATTCTATTTATAAAAACTTCAATCCCAAATCAATTTCGATATTGATTTCAAAATTTATTTTCAACTTTAAATAAAATTTCCATACTGATTTCTCAAAAGTTCTTTTCCAAATATTAAATCAATTACAGATTGATTTCTAATTTTATTTATCCCTACTAAAATAAATTCCTTATTTTCCTTCAAATTATTCAATATCCTGTTTTTAAAAGGATTCTTTAAATTGAAATCATTTTACATTGATTTCCCAAATCATTTCAATTTACCAATTAAATTTCTAGTTGGATTTCCAACTTATCTTCTTTTAAATAAATTCCTTTTTAAGAAGATAAATTTCAATTGTTTCTTTCAATCTATTTAAAAATCCAGATTTTAAATTAATTTCCTCAATTTAAAATCACTATTATACGAAATTCATTTATTTAACATTTTCACTTTATTCTGGAAATAAATTCGATAAGATTTTAAAAATTAACTTTTTATACTTTAAAAATTCCTTTCTTCAAAATTTCTTCAATCTCAAAAATTGATTCACTTAGAAATTTTCTACTTGGATTTCAAAAATTCAATTTCGTTTATCTTTGGAATCCAATGATGTCAAAACATCCATTCAGCTAATATTTTAGCTTTCAAACAATTTCCAGATATCAATATGATTTATAGCATCACTATAATCATTCACAGATTCATATCACAATAGAAATAAATTCAATCAATGTGAGGGGTCCAGTTGGATCCCTCCAACCTGTTTCCCTACATCCAAAGACGTTAGCACAATACCAATTCCGCTCCAGTACGGAATTATCGCGGTATATGGGTTTTATAAAAATCCGCTTACTAACGGCGCAATAGGGTCTCATCCGCTATACGAGGCGGGAAATCATCAATCCAATATATACATATGCCAATATGTATATATTGCTATATATATATAGGTATATCCTATCATATCTAATATCACATCCAATAGCAATCAAATAAATAATTGAAAATTCCACTTTTCAATTTTTGAGTGAGAAAGAAATCTCACCTTTGCTTTCATTTGCAATCCAAATTTTCCAATCCAGACTGTTTCTTCGATTATTTTAACCTTGTATAACAATTACATAATTTTATTAATATTTGAACTAATTGAAAAATCAATTATTTACCATTCATAATTTTAATTAACTCACAAATTTAAATCTAAATTAATTCCTCCTTTTAAAAATTTCTTAAAAGCTAAAGTAATTAAGTAAGCTAATTTAACACATTAATTCCCATATATTCAAAATTAACTGGTAATTGGAAATTGATGTGTATGTATATTATTTCCTTTCACTTTGAATTGCATCTAATTATCTATAAAATAAGGTAAGTAAACTTTATAAAAATCTAATTTATACAAATCCTTCAACATTTAAAATTCTTATTTATTTAACCAGTCTTATATATTTTTATCTTAAACTAATAGTCTAGAGTGTAAACTAATCCCTATTTAGTACAATTACTTTACTGTATCCAAATTTGCAAACTGTCTTATAAAATTTACAGCAACAAATTAAATTTTTATATATATATTACATTTTTTTTTTCTGCAGTAACAGATTTAACATCTATTTTAAAATTAAGTTTGAAGTTAAAATTTATACCTAATCACGATACCAGGCTCGAGACCCACGTCTTGCCGAAACCCTAGATTCACTCGCGAGCACGAACACGCCACCAACACCGTAGTCGCTATCTGCCTGCCTTCGAACGCGAATCGATGCCGCCAGGTCGCAACCCACATCAGCTACCACGAACCCACCGCGACCTCCAACCAGACATACGCGCGCCTCCTTGCTTCAGTCTGTAGCTCCGACCACGCGCGCGGCACCACCACGCGACTTGCCCCAGCCTCGCGAGATTCGCGAATCCCCTCCGACCTTCGAGCGCGACTCAGCCGAGCACTTCACGCGGTAGAATCCCTGAAAGCTTTGATTGCGACTCCCCATTCACGTTTTGAGCGACAGCCTGCTCGAGTTCCTCTATGCGCCGCTCTGATCGAATTTGAGTTGAGCCTGGCCTTCGATTTGAGTTTAAGAGAACTGCGGCCATCGTTTGATTTTTTGAACGAAGTTGTTTTCGTTTATTTGAACAAGATTTTTTTTATCTGAGGAAAGGGGCTTCGGCCATTTATTCGTTTTCTTTGTTTTGATTTTTTGAACTGAGGGAAGAACGTGATTTATCAGAGAAGATCGTGCTTGCACGATTTTTCGTTCGTGAGTCTCGGCGTGAACAACGGCTGAAACAAAGGGCGTGAAAAAAGGAAGAACGTGTGATGTTTACAAATTTAAATTTTAAATTTAAATTGAATTCTATTTAAATTCCAACGCGTTTAACTATCGTATGGTCACATAACAGCCCCGAATGCTACGAAATTTGAAATCTGACAATAATACAATATTCCGGACCCAATGGAACTGGTTTCGTCGAATTCCGAGACTGTTTGAAAAATGACTATTCTATAAATATCGGTTCGAACGATTTATTCAAAACTGATCAAATCGATTTCAATTTCGATTCTGAAGCTTCAATCATCTTCAGTATTATCATTACGAAATTTAAAAGCTTTTGAAATATTTTTCTTCAACAATAAATTGAAGATACAAATTTTTACTCAACTCCAATCGATTAAATCTTATAATTTAATCGCCAAATTCAAATTTAAATCGGGGGTTCAAATTAAATTATCGTTCAAATATTTAAAATTAATTAAATATTTTCAATTTAATTCGTTCAAAATTCTGGGTCGTTACAGACTTCCCCCCTTAAAAGAATTTCGTCCTCGAAATTACAAGTTAGGAAAAATGGTCCTTAACTCGTCTACTATTTTTCACAATCTAAATAGTTTTATCCATTTATCAAAACAAATCTTTTTACTAAAGATTCGTTATCAATTCAACTAACTTTCTAAATCTTTCATAATTTTCAAACAATATTGTTTACTTCAAAATTCAAATTTTAAATTTCAAAATTTTCTCAAAAATTTTCTAACGCCCTAAATTTTCGAAAAATTTCGCCAGCGTCTCCTTTGCGCGGCTAATACGGCACGACTACAAAACGTCCCTACGGACTCTCAGATTTCAAAAAGAAAAAGAAAAAGCCAAGCGGCTAGAGAAATAAGTCATCAAATCTCATATTCAAATTTAAATACTTACCTTTTCTGAGCAATTCAAATTATCCTTGAAATCAAAATTCAATTCCTTTATACACCTGTATATCCTACTAGCCATAATATCTAGTTACACATTCACATCATTTTGCAAATTCTATTACAAAATTTCAATATATACTTCTTATACCCTCTTTAAATTCACTATTGAAGTTACATATCTATTTTCATTAAATTTTACAGTTCACATTCATTTGAATTCAATTCACTATTCCAATCTAATTTGGATTCCGTTCGACTTCCGAATATTGAATTTTTATCAATTAACTTTAGTTCACTTCAAACTAATCTCAAAACTTCATTTTATTTCACACAATTCAAATTCGTTTTCAATATTCAGTTTTAACTCCAGTTTTATTCTTTTGTTCATTCCCAAAATTTATTACAATTTACTATTTTGGTTTATAACCACTTATATTAGACTGGATTTCAAATTCCATATGAATTTTAATTCATCTTTCATTTGTAGTTATTCAATCCAATTTAATGCTTACACATTCGAAATGAATTTCAACTTTCAATTTCACTTTCATTTTCATTTGCTCATTTTATAAGTTATACAACTTATATTCAAAAATTACCACTTGGATTTTTATTGATTCACTTATACTTACATTAATTTAACTTCATCCTTTAAATTGAATTTATTCTATCAATATTCAATTTGTATAAGTTGTCAACTCATCTATTATTCCCATAGATATTTTAAATAGAATCCCAGAGTTTTTTTCAATCTTTTCAAAACCATTTTTGAAAACAATTCAAATTGTCCCTGAATTTCCAAAACAAAATCCAATTTTTCCAAACTCTTCCATTTAAAACAATTTAGTAGCAATTCCTCTTTTGGAAACCCGAAAATGAACACTGGTGATGTCGCGATCATCATCGGAATTATTTTCCAGCGACCGAAAAGAGTTTAGAGCTTTTCATTCCTTCAAAATACTTTCCAAAACCCTTGAAATCCATTTTCAACTCCAAAAAGAATTTAAACTTTCCAAATCTCCAAAATTTTCAAATTCTTTTCAAAACCTTTCCAAAAACTTCTCTGGAATCCCGTTTTAAATTACAATTCACATTTATAATTTACATTCTTAAATTTCATTCGTATATGGATTTATCTCTTAACTTTGGAGTTATGATTTCAATTTCTTATTCAATTTCATTGATGATAATTCACTATTATTACTTCCTAACATCCATGCAACCATATACTATAGTACTTTATAGAAAAACATTTATTTTCTATACAAAAATAGTTTTGGGCAAAATTATCTCATTTACCCTATTCAAAACAATACTGTGCCGAACTGTTCTATTCGAGCGTTTAGAAACCCCTTCGATACAGTTTTGCAAGACTATGCCGACGAAGGTTCATATGCCACTCAATAAACCAATCATCACAATACAAAACAATTTTATATTCAATAACAAATACGCGCTCATATATATTATTACACTCAACTCATTCTAGAGTACTACTGACTCTATCTCTAATGAGTAACACCCAACAGAGCAGGGTTGTCGCTTAACCATATGCTCTGATACCACTTGTCACATACCGAAATTTTTGACTTTCGAAAATTCGACATCGATACTCACTTTATCGACTGCCGAGCAATCGAGTGCCGGAAACTCCAATAGTGAGGGTTTTAGAAAGAAGAAAAAGTAGAAGAAGAAGAAGATAGAAGAAAAAGAGAAGAAAGAAAGAAGAAGGACAACAGAAAACACATCAGAACAGAAAACAATATCAGAATCTTACACATCGCAGCGGAACAATATATAATAAATAAATGAATAATCTTTAAAACAAAGAACTATATCATTTTATACATACATCAATCATCAGAGTCAATATACAACAATGGACAGTTATGTAAACTTGTCCTCATACAGAATACACAGCGGAATAAATACTATCAGATACAAATACTACGTCTCGCCATCCAGCTTATCTCCAAAGCTCCAGAATATCCAGACTATCCTGATAATATAACTCTAGGCTGCCCGTGTGGAAATTGGTGGGCACCCAGAGTTTAGAAGGGAAACAATAAACTCCGAGTCAGTCATGGTGACTGGTGTGAGATCGTAAAAACAGTTTATCTTTAAAATAAACAACAGTAAAACTTTAATGTCAATTCGCAATGCTTTTGGAAAATGAGACTACCATAAGACCTCCCACCACACACACAATGCAAACGCAGAATTGGAGGAGATTTCTTCTTATGATAGTCAAAGATGCTTACTACGCAAAATCAAATCATTTTTGATATTATTATTAGTGCATAGTGTAGAAAACATTTCGAAAGTATAATATTAATCTTAGCCAGCATAGGCATTCCGCACTTATGCCTACTATAGCTACTATGTTCAATAGCAGGTTACCGCCACATTCCATAATAGGTAATACAACTAAAACCGTACAAGTCTCGTATTGTTTCTTTGGATTTCCAACAAATGGTCAGGCTAAGGAACTTCCTTTTCCACGATGGGTACGTCCCTGGAATAGACGACCCGAGAACCTAACCGGATCTCTGCCAACACAAGGCCGGGTTACCTCTGCAAAAATAGGTAACTACTGACACGCGTATGTCATCCCCCGATCGTAACCGATCTTCCCGAGGATCCCCGATTTCCAACAAACCACATAGATAATAATGCAGCAACCACATAGGTTAAGTATCTGGGCTCCATACCATGATACCACCTCTATCCAGAAGGAATGACATACACTAAGGGGCGCTACTCCCTAGAACCTTGCCGCATCCTTCCTGTTTCGACCATTTCCGGGGTGTGAGGCTCGACGAAGTCTCGTCCACAAAGCTACGCTTTCTCAAAAAGCCCTGCTTCGGGTCAAACAAAATGATCAACCTATGATCACAAAGATATAAGATCAAACAAATGATCATATCACAAATGATCAAACACTGATCATTTCACAGCAACACTCAGTGTTCCACGTTACCAAATTGGGATATATCGCTGATAAATTTCAACTACATAACCTCTGAGCTCGTACGTCTCAGAGAAGGGTGTTAAGCTAAGAGAATAAATTCTCCGCCACCAACAGAAATGTATTTGAAAGAAATCAGCTTTATATCTCAAATTGTAACGTCAGACACACAATCCATACAAGTCTGTTCCGGGATCGAACAGAACCGAAGGCACTTCTCACGAAGCCCTTGCACATTCGGATAATTTTCAATCACGTCAGGACTTCCCGTCACTAAGGGTGATAAAACCTCTAAATCGGAGATCAGCCGATGTAGAGTAACTCGACGGTAATCCTTCCGTTTTCAAAAATATCCGGTCTTCAACACCGGTCTTCGAATGCAATTCATAACGACGTATCACATATTCGAAATGGGTTATACGACCCCATGGTCCTTTCCCGGCTAACCCGAATAGTGAGCGATTATTCAAAAATAAGTGTGGCATTCAAATTCATCCAATTCACAACAAATACCTATCTAAAGGTAATTATTGATAGTCGGTTATTTAACTATCAATAAAGATGCGCAACATCATCAAATTCCAAATAATTTTCCCAAATTATTTTATCTTCAAAAATATCTTCACTAGATATAAAATTTCCACACTTCAAAAATAAATCAATATTTATTTTTAAAACGAATTCCCATTTCTCTTTATAAATTCCATAGTGAATTTATATTTTCAAAAATATCTACTGATATACGATTTTCAATCGTTTTCAAATATTCAATTTCAATTTATCTTTAAGAAGATAAAATCTCAAAACGTTTCATTTCATTTTGGAAAACATTCCATACTTATTTAATAATAAGTGTTTCACAAATCTTTTATTTTCAACATTTGAAAATATTCGATATACTTAAATCAATATTAAGTATATATTTCGTTCTTTAAGGAAATCATTTACTATATCAACATTTGTTTGAGTCAAAACGAATGTTACGTAAAACATCGTTACGACGACTCAAAATCACTAGTATAGGGATTCGAAATTTAGATAGATATATAAATCCCAATACTATATAAAACATTTCCTTTCGGAAATCATTTACTATAACAACAGTGTTATAGTCCACCATTTCCTTATTTTTCGAAAACGTCTATTTCAACAATAAATGTTGAAATCTATGATTTCGATAGTTCACACGTTTTAAAACATCTTTTAAAACAATTAACTTCATTTCATAATATCGCTTTCCCAAAACCCTATCCATTTTATTTAAAAAAATATATTCACTGTCCAAAATCGTGAATATACTTCACTAACCACATTTCAGTCCTTTCTACACATTTTATTTCAATAGAGATTCGCTGTCCAAAATCGCGGATATATCTTCTTTAGAAATCTTCTATATTAAATTTATCCAATTCAATCTATTTCGAATTTATAAACACAGTTATAAATTCTGTTTCTATTTTAATAACAATCTCGACTTATAAATCTTCTTTTTATCAACTTCTATATTTTTACTTATCAAAATAAGTGATTTCGGATTTATAAACAACTTTTATAAATTCCAATTCTATTTATAAAAACTTCAATCCCAAATCAATTTCGATATTGATTTCAAAATTTATTTTCAACTTTAAATAAAATTTCCATACTGATTTCTCAAAAGTTCTTTTCCAAATATTAAATCAATTACAGATTGATTTCTAATTTTATTTATCCCTACTAAAATAAATTCCTTATTTTCCTTCAAATTATTCAATATCCTGTTTTTAAAAGGATTCTTTAAATTGAAATCATTTTACATTGATTTCCCAAATCATTTCAATTTACCAATTAAATTTCTAGTTGGATTTCCAACTTATCTTCTTTTAAATAAATTCCTTTTTAAGAAGATAAATTTCAATTGTTTCTTTCAATCTATTTAAAAATCCAGATTTTAAATTAATTTCCTCAATTTAAAATCACTATTATACGAAATTCATTTATTTAACATTTTCACTTTATTCTGGAAATAAATTCGATAAGATTTTAAAAATTAACTTTTTATACTTTAAAAATTCCTTTCTTCAAAATTTCTTCAATCTCAAAAATTGATTCACTTAGAAATTTTCTACTTGGATTTCAAAAATTCAATTTCGTTTATCTTTGGAATCCAATGATGTCAAAACATCCATTCAGCTAATATTTTAGCTTTCAAACAATTTCCAGATATCAATATGATTTATAGCATCACTATAATCATTCACAGATTCATATCACAATAGAAATAAATTCAATCAATGTGAGGGGTCCAGTTGGATCCCTCCAACCTGTTTCCCTGCATCCAAAGACGTTAGCACAATACCAATTCCGCTCCAGTACGGAATTATCGCGGTATATGGGTTTTATAAAAATCCGCTTACTAACGGCGCAATAGGGTCTCATCCGCTATACGAGGCGGGAAATCATCAATCCAATATATACATATGCCAATATGTATATATTGCTATATATATAGGTATATCCTATCATATCTAATATCACATCCAATAGCAATCAAATAAATAACTGAAAATTCCACTTTTCAATTTTTGAGTGAGAAAGAAATCTCACCTTTGCTTTCATTTGCAATCCAAATTTTCCAATCCAGACTGTTTCTTCGATTATTTTAACCTTGTATAACAATTACATAATTTTATTAATATTTGAACTAATTGAAAAATCAATTATTTACCATTCATAATTTTAATTAACTCACAAATTTAAATCTAAATTAATTCCTCCTTTTAAAAATTTCTTAAAAGCTAAAGTAATTAAGTAAGCTAATTTAACACATTAATTCCCATATATTCAAAATTAACTGGTAATTGGAAATTGATGTGTATGTATATTATTTCCTTTCACTTTGAATTGCATCTAATTATCTATAAAATAAGGTAAGTAAACTTTATAAAAATCTAATTTATACAAATCCTTCAACATTTAAAATTCTTATTTATTTAACCAGTCTTATATATTTTTATCTTAAACTAATAGTCTAGAGTGTAAACTAATCCCTATTTAGTACAATTACTTTACTGTATCCAAATTTGCAAACTGTCTTATAAAATTTACAGCAACAAATTAAATTTTTATATATATATTACATTTTTTTTTTCTGCAGTAACAGATTTAACATCTATTTTAAAATTAAGTTTGAAGTTAAAATTTATACCTAATCACGATACCAGGCTCGAGACCCACGTCTTGCCGAAACCCTAGATTCACTCGCGAGCACGAACACGCCACCAACACCGTAGTCGCTATCTGCCTGCCTTCGAACGCGAATCGATGCCGCCAGGTCGCAACCCACATCAGCTACCACGAACCCACCGCGACCTCCAACCAGACATACGCGCGCCTCCTTGCTTCAGTCTGTAGCTCCGACCACGCGCGCGGCACCACCACGCGACTTGCCCCAGCCTCGCGAGATTCACGAATCCCCTCCGACCTTCGAGCGCGACTCAGCTGAGCACTTCACGCGGTAGAATCCCTGAAAGCTTTGATTGCGACTCCCCATTCACGTTTTGAGCGACAGCCTGCTCGAGTTCCTCTATGCGCCGCTCTGATTGAATTTGAGTTGAGCCTGGCCTTCGATTTGAGTTTAAGAGAACTGCGGCCATCGTTTGATTTTTTGAACGAAGTTGTTTTCGTTTATTTGAACAAGATTTTTTTTATCTGAGGAAAGGGGCTTCGGCCATTTATTCGTTTTCTTTGTTTTGATTTTTTGAACTGAGGGAAGAACGTGATTTATCAGAGAAGATCGTGCTTGCACGATTTTTCGTTCGTGAGTCTCGGCGTGAACAACGGCTGAAACAAAGGGCGTGAAAAAAGGAAGAACGTGTGATGTTTACAAATTTAAATTTTAAATTTAAATTGAATTCTATTTAAATTCCAACGCGTTTAACTATCGTATGGTCACATAACAGCCCCGAATGCTACGAAATTTGAAATCTGACAATAATACAATATTCCGGACCCAATGGAACTGGTTTCGTCGAATTCCGAGACTGTTTGAAAAATGACTATTCTATAAATATCGGTTCGAACGATTTATTCAAAACTGATCAAATCGATTTCAATTTCGATTCTGAAGCTTCAATCATCTTCAGTATTATCATTACGAAATTTAAAAGCTTTTGAAATATTTTTCTTCAACAATAAATTGAAGATACAAATTTTTACTCAACTCCAATCGATTAAATCTTATAATTTAATCGCCAAATTCAAATTTAAATCGGGGGTTCAAATTAAATTATCGTTCAAATATTTAAAATTAATTAAATATTTTCAATTTAATTCATTCAAAATTCTGGGTCGTTACAGACTTCCCCCCTTAAAAGAATTTCGTCCTCGAAATTACAAGTTAGGAAAAATGGTCCTTAACTCGTCTACTATTTTTCACAATCTAAATAGTTTTATCCATTTATCAAAACAAATCTTTTTACTAAAGATT
The DNA here is from genome assembly GCA_030737815.1 of Allium fistulosum. Lineage (NCBI taxonomy): Eukaryota > Viridiplantae > Streptophyta > Magnoliopsida > Asparagales > Amaryllidaceae > Allium > Allium fistulosum. The sequence continues at coordinate 409,521,429 of CM060907.1, read as the reverse complement.
CGTTATCAATTCAACTAACTTTCTAAATCTTTCATAATTTTCAAACAATATTGTTTACTTCAAAATTCAAATTTTAAATTCAAATTCAAATTTTAACTTTCAAAATTTTCTCAAAAATTTTCTAACGCCCTAAATTTTCGAAAAATTTCGCCAGCGTCTCCTTTGCGCGGCTAATACGGCACGACTACAAAACGTCCCTACGGACTCTCAGATTTCAAAAAGAAAAAGAAAAAGCCAAGCGGCTAGAGAAATAAGTCATCAAATCTCATATTCAAATTTAAATACTTACCTTTTCTGAGCAATTCAAATTATCCTTGAAATCAAAATTCAATTCCTTTATACACCTGTATATCCTACTAGCCATAATATCTAGTTACACATTCACATCATTTTGCAAATTCTATTACAAAATTTCAATATATACTTCTTATACCCTCTTTAAATTCACTATTGAAGTTACATATCTATTTTCATTAAATTTTACAGTTCACATTCATTTGAATTCAATTCACTATTCCAATCTAATTTGGATTCCGTTCGACTTCCGAATATTGAATTTTTATCAATTAACTTTAGTTCACTTCAAACTAATCTCAAAACTTCATTTTATTTCACACAATTCAAATTCGTTTTAAATATTCAGTTTTAACTCCAGTTTTATTCTTTTGTTCATTCCCAAAATTTATTACAATTTACTATTTTGGTTTATAACCACTTATATTAGACTGGATTTCAAATTCCATATGAATTTTAATTCATCTTTCATTTGTAGTTATTCAATCCAATTCAATGCTTACACATTCGAAATGAATTTCAACTTTCAATTTCACTTTCATTTTCATTTGCTCATTTTATAAGTTATACAACTTATATTCAAAAATTACCACTTGGATTTTTATTGATTCACTTATACTTACATTAATTTAACTTCATCCTTTAAATTGAATTTATTCTATCAATATTCAATTTGTATAAGTTGTCAACTCATCTATTATTCCCATAGATATTTTAAATAGAATCCCAGAGTTTTTTTCAATCTTTTCAAAACCATTTTTGAAAACAATTCAAATTGTCCCTGAATTTCCAAAACAAAATCCAATTTTTCCAAACTCTTCCATTTAAAACAATTTAGCAGCAATTCCTCTTTTGGAAACCCGAAAATGAACACTGGTGATGTCGCGATCATCATCGGAATTATTTTCCAGCGACCGAAAAGAGTTTAGAGCTTTTCATTCCTTCAAAATACTTTCCAAAACCCTTGAAATCCATTTTCAACTCCAAAAAGAATTTAAACTTTCCAAATCTCCAAAATTTTCAAATTCTTTTCAAAACCTTTCCAAAAACTTCTCTGGAATCCCGTTTTAAATTACAATTCACATTTATAATTTACATTCTTAAATTTCATTCGTATATGGATTTATCTCTTAACTTTGGAGTTATGATTTCAATTTCTTATTCAATTTCATTGATGATAATTCACTATTATTACTTCCTAACATCCATGCAACCATATACTATAGTACTTTATAGAAAAACATTTATTTTCTATACAAAAATAGTTTTGGGCAAAATTATCTCATTTACCCTATTCAAAACAATACTGTGCCGAACTGTTCTATTCGAGCGTTTAGAAACCCCTTCGATACAGTTTTGCAAGACTATGCCGACGAAGGTTCATATGCCACTCAATAAACCAATCATCACAATACAAAACAATTTTATATTCAATAACAAATACGCGCTCATATATATTATTACACTCAACTCATTCTAGAGTACTACTGACTCTATCTCTAATGAGTAACACCCAACAGAGCAGGGTTGTCGCTTAACCATATGCTCTGATACCACTTGTCACATACCGAAATTTTTGACTTTCGAAAATTCGACATCGATACTCACTTTATCGACTGCCGAGCAATCGAGTGCCGGAAACTCCAATAGTGAGGGTTTTAGAAAGAAGAAAAAGTAGAAGAAGAAGAAGATAGAAGAAAAAGAGAAGAAAGAAAGAAGAAGGACAACAGAAAACACATCAGAACAGAAAACAATATCAGAATCTTACACATCGCAGCGGAACAATATATAATAAATAAATGAATAATCTTTAAAACAAAGAACTATATCATTTTATACATACATCAATCATCAGAGTCAATATACAACAATGGACAGTTATGTAAACTTGTCCTCATACAGAATACACAGCGGAATAAATACTATCAGATACAAATACTACGTCTTGCCATCCAGCTTATCTCCAAAGCTCCAGAATATCCAGACTATCCTGATAATATAACTCTAGGCTGCCCGTGTGGAAATTGGTGGGCACCCAGAGTTTAGAAGGGAAACAATAAACTCCGAGTCAGTCATGGTGACTGGTGTGAGATCGTAAAAACAGTTTATCTTTAAAATAAACAACAGTAAAACTTTAATGTCAATTCGCAATGCTTTTGGAAAATGAGACTACCATAAGACCTCCCACCACACACACAATGCAAACGCAGAATTGGAGGAGATTTCTTCTTATGATAGTCAAAGATGCTTACTACGCAAAATCAAATCATTTTTGATATTATTATTAGTGCATAGTGTAGAAAACATTTCGAAAGTATAATATTAATCTTAGCCAGCATAGGCATTCCGCACTTATGCCTACTATAGCTACTATGTTCAATAGCAGGTTACCGCCACATTCCATAATAGGTAATACAACTAAAACCGTACAAGTCTCGTATTGTTTCTTTGGATTTCCAACAAATGGTCAGGCTAAGGAACTTCCTTTTCCACGATGGGTACGTCCCTGGAATAGACGACCCGAGAACCTAACCGGATCTCTGCCAACACAAGGCCGGGTTACCTCTGCAAAAATAGGTAACTACTGACACGCGTATGTCATCCCCCGATCGTAACCGATCTTCCCGAGGATCCCCGATTTCCAACAAACCACATAGATAATAATGCAGCAACCACATAGGTTAAGTATCTGGGCTCCATACCATGATACCACCTCTATCCAGAAGGAATGACATACACTAAGGGGCGCTACTCCCTAGAACCTTGCCGCATCCTTCCTGTTTCGACCATTTCCGGGGTGTGAGGCTCGACGAAGTCTCGTCCACAAAGCTACGCTTTCTCAAAAAGCCCTGCTTCGGGTCAAACAAAATGATCAACCTATGATCACAAAGATATAAGATCAAACAAATGATCATATCACAAATGATCAAACACTGATCATTTCACAGCAACACTCAGTGTGCCACGTTACCAAATTGGGATATATCGCTGATAAATTTCAACTACATAACCTCTGAGCTCGTACGTCTCAGAGAAGGGTTGTGACGACCGCCCATGACCCCTGCACCAAATCTAGAGATAGAGCGCTGTAAAGTGTGCCAGGCGACCATGGACGATTGTCAAGGTAAGATTTTAAACAAAAGAATCTATCGTATTACTCACAGCGCATGGACAAAATACAATAGAACATATGTATAGTGAAGCTTTACAGAACAAAATGTCATCATATAAAACTCCATAATAGTTGAATACAAGCATCCACATAGTCAATACATCCAGCCTCACTACAAATCTCTCAGAGAATACAAAACAGCGGAATATCCAGTACAAATAATAAGAAGATAATATGCAACCCTCCAGCTCGTCTTCGATATCAGCATCGTGAGAAGAGAACAGCACCTGTCACCTGCTACCTAGTCTGCCCGTCCCAAAATGGACGAACAGCCCAAGGCAATAAGAATTAAAACATAAAGCCTTGAGTCAGACAACAGTCTTAGTGAGCAGTAAATTAACTAACAACATACCAAAAGAGCATAAAGGAAAAGGAATAGGAATACAACCCTCCCACTCCAACCTCATTCTACAGTGATAGCCCCCAGACACACACTAAGTAGAAGCAAACATAGCAGAGCATACAATTTAAAGTAAAGCTACTATCACTCGAGTCAAGGGCGATGTTTTCCAAGTACCAAGGCCTAAATCAGATAAGCACCCAGAAAATACCGCTCTTGAGTCCGAATGACGATACAACCAAACATCCATGACTCTGGCTATCACTGTTATCATTGCTTCGATATCACCGTTAATTGAATGACCGGCACATTCTTTCAGCCGTCCGTCAAGGGCTAATGGAAACCCCGGTTCTAGACATAACTCCCGCACGTCGTCGCAGCCCGTGCCTAGGACTATCGAATCTGCCCAGAGTACTCGACCATCAACAGTTGGCCGTTGGGACTATCGAATCTGCCCAAACGTACTCTTGCTTAGAGCATGCTAGAACCTTCAACAACGATGCTATCCAAGCCTCCTAGTCATCCTCCTCGACGACTATTCTCATATCCATTCATTATCTTCAACTCGAATCATATCACCGAGTTATCAACATGCTTGGAATGATCCCGTCTGGATTAGACCAAGTCTTCATCACATGATTGCCTCGCTTCATTACATCCTCGCAAAGCCTCATCTCATCATCACATCATCAAATCTATGCATAAGAGCTTCATCATCCCGCTACATATGCCACGAGCAGCTTTCCCAATTCAAGAGCCTTTCCCTTAGGTTTTGAATCGTCTTCGGTCTAAATCTAATCACCAATCATCTAGTTCATAACAATCAATCAAATCAAACATCAATCCAATCAATCAAGCATTCAAATATGATCTAAGTAGACAATTATAACAATAATGGCATTTTCGTAATTAAAGAGTTGAAAGTCCAATAAGCATGAAAACATGGATTATATCTCTACAAACTTGATGAATGAACTTGCATAGGTTAACATATGATAAAATGGATGTAACATCATCATAAACAATGGATCTATATGGATCTACACATAGGATGAAGAAAATGCATGGAAATCTCTATTTTAACACCAAATCAAGCCAACAATCCGATATACTCCTTTGGATCCGCGTGAGAGATAATCACCACTCACCAAATCACCTAAACAATCCAAAAGATAACAACTTCAGATCTGGACAGCGAAGAACTAAGCTAGATCCGACAAGATCTCACTTCAAACGAAGAAATCTCTCTTGAAAAGATGAAGATCTTCAATCTAAGCTCTTGAATCTTCAATCTTGATCTTCGATTTGGATGGATGGAAGCACTAGATTAGAGTGGAGAAAAGAAGTGAAGAAGTGTAGAAGTCGAGCTCTCAAAATGGCAGCACTTCGTCGCTTCAAAATCCGGATCCCAAAAAGTGAGAACAACCCCTCCTATTTATAGCTGAAAATTGCCCTTAAGTCGTAACTCGGCTATCTCCTTAAGTCGGTGCCGACTTAACACTATGCCGACCTACGACCTAACACTTTGCCGACCTAACAAAGTCTCACTCAACACACAGCCTCAAAACCCAAGTCCTAACGACCTACAACAATGCGCATCTGCGACTTAACACATAGGCGCGACTTAACTTAGGTCGTTGCCGACCTAAGTGCCTTGCCGACCTATGACATACGAAGGAATACAACTACGACTTAACTCGCAACTGGGTTACGACTTAACACAGGAGGCGACCTACCGACTCAATTACTCTGCCGACCTATCCTTAACTCGTCAGCCGACTTAACACTTAGCTCAAAACCTTAAGTCGTCTACAATAACTTAAGTCGGTCACTTCCTTAGGTAGTCTATCCCTTAACTCGGCAACGACTTACAACCTACGACTTAATACTTGCCGAGTTACCTTCGACCTAATAACTTAGCCCAGCTACGACTTATCTCCTTAGGTCGTCGCCGACTCAACCCTTAAGTCCTTAACTCGCTTATAAGTCGGTACTCCTATGGGTCGCTAATTCGAACTGCCGACCTAACACTTAACACCCAAACACTTAGGTCGCTCACAACATGTCCTTAGGTCGTTGCCGACCTAACTCTACTCCAGAATACTTAGGCTGCCTACTATTCTTCCTTAGGTCGCCCTAACCTCTTAAGTCGGTCACGACTTATCTCCTAGGTCGGTCACTACCTTAAGTCGGTCAACCCCACTCCCTTAACTCGGTGAGTTCCTTGAGTCGGCAACTCGACCCAGACTTGTTGCTTAACTCGTCCAAACTCCTAAGTCGGCTACGACTTAGGACTTAAGCAAAATTCTGCCAAAACCAGAAATGACTTAACAACCATACAACCAAAGGTCAATCATTTTAGAATGTTTTGATCCGTAAAAATACGGGTCGTTACATTCTCTCCCCCTTAGGAATTTCGCCCCCGAAATTCCAAACAAACAAGGCAATCAGAGCTATTCTGTACGCCTACCATCCATAACAATCAATAAACCATGCATCCAATTCTAGCTTAGCGTACAGAATTCTAAGACTTAGAACAAGTTACAATTTCGTTAGATGACACGACACCTTAGGGCCATACCTCGAAGAGTTCAGGATGAGCTGCTTTCATCCTCTCTTCCACCTCCCACGTACAGTCGTTATCATCGTCACTCCATTGTATCTTGAGCAACTTAACTACCTTCCTCCTAAGCTGTTTCGTGTCGGTTTCAACAACACGAAGCGGCTTACGAGGTCTTCTATCGACTGGATCAACTTCTAAGTCTTCACAGCTATCAGCAGAAACCACCGTACTCGAGTCGTGCACATACTTCCGTAGATATGATACATGAAAAACATTGTGCACACTCGACATCTTCTCTGGTAACTCCAATCTGTAGGCGAGCTTTCCAATTCGCTCGATGATCAGGAATGGTCCAACAAATCTCGGAGCCAATTTTCCTTTCTTCCCGAATCGAATAACATTCTTCAGTGGAGAAATCTTCACAAAAACCATTTCACCTACGTCGAACTCCAAATCCTTACGACGTTTATCAGCATAACTCTTCTGACGATCTTGGGCTGCCTTCATTCGTTGCCGAATGATCTCTATACAATCTGAAGTTTGACGAATCATCTCTGGCCCAAGCATCAGCTTTTCTCCAGTTTCCAACCAACATGTTGGAGAGTTACACGGTCTTCCATACAATGCCTCATACGGTGCCATACCAATGCTTGACTGGTAACTGTTGTTGTACGCAAACTCCACCAAATGAAGGTGATCTTCCCATGATCCTCCGAAATCCAAAACACAAGCTCTAAGAAGATCTTCCAAAACTCGGTTGACTCTCTCGGTCTGACCATCTGTTTGGGGATGATAAGCTGTACTCAAACACAACTCGGTTCCCAAGACTTCCTGGAAGCTCTTCCAAAATCCACTAGTGAACAATGGATCTCGATCGCTCACTATACTCCTCGGAATACCATGGAATCGAACTATCCACTTAACATACAACTCAGCCAACTTTGATGCAGTCCTAGTCGATCGAACAGGAATGAATCGTGCACTCTTAGTCAGACGATCCACAATGACCCAGATCCCTTCATTTCCCGTTCTGGTTCTAGGCAATCCATCGATAAAGTCCATCGACACTTGTTCCCACTTCCATGTAGGAACTTCTAATGGCTGAAGCAATCCGCTTGGCTTCTTCTGTTCAGCCTTTACCAACTGGCAGTTCATGCATTTGGAAATAAAATTTCCAACATCCTTCTTCATGCCTTCCCAGTAGTAGGTTCTCTTCATATCCCGATACATCTTGTTTCCTCCTGGATGAATTGTCAACTTCGAGTGATGACTTTCCTTCAGAACTTCACTCCTCAATTCATCTATATCGGGAACAACTAGTCGTCCTTGCTTCCGAAGCCAACCCTCTCGATCGACCTCGAATCCTTTATCCTTTTCTGGATCCAATCCAGATTCCAATTCACGGATAATCTTGACAATCTTATCATCTCGCTTTTGGCCCTCGCCAATCCTTTCCACAAGAGTGGGTCTTATCGATAAGTTTGCTAACATCTCAGGTTCCAATTCGCATCTAGGCCTGAAGTCAAATCCAGCTAAATACTCGAGGCTCTTCCATTCTGAAAACATGGCTCCCAATCCTGCATGTCTTCGACTTAACGCATCTGCCACTGCGTTACCTTTTCCCGGAGTATAAGCTATACCAAAATCATATGATGCCAAAAACTCTAGCCAACGTTGCTGCCGAAGATTCAAATCCTTTTGGGAGAAAAGATACTTCAATGACTTGTGATCCGTAATCAACTCGAATCGAACTCCCAACAGATAATGTCTCCACATCTTCAGAGCAAATACAATCGCCGCTAATTCCAAATCATGAGTTGGGTAATTCCTTTCATGCGGCTTCAGTTGTCGACTGGCATACGCAACAACTTTATCCTTCTGCATCAGCACTGCTCCAAGTCCAGTACCACATGCGTCGGTGTAAACCACCATCTCATCATTCCCACTAGGAATAATCAAAACAGGAGCACTCGTCAATCTCTCTTTCAGGATTCCGAAAGCTTGCTCACACTTAGCATTCCAACTGAACACTTGGTTCTTCTTCGTCAATCCTGTTAACGGTGCAGCTATCTTGGAGAAGTCTTTGATAAACCGTCGATAATATCCTGCTAATCCAAGAAAACTCCTCACGTCTGATGCATTCTTAGGTCTAACCCAATCCTGGATTGCTGCCACCTTAGCGGGATCAACCGCTATTCCATTTCCAGAAATCACATGGCCTAAGAACCTCACTTCACTCTTCCAGAAGTGACACTTCGAAAACTTAGCCTTCAGCTGATGTTTCCGCAAGATTTCCAAAACAATACGCAAGTGTGTCTTGTGCTCTTCTTCCGTTCTGGAATAAATCAGAATATCATCCACGAACACAAGTACGAACTTGTTCAACTGATCTCTGAACACTCTATTCATAAGATCCACAAAATATGCTGGCGCGTTAGTCAATCCAAACGGCATTACCAGCCACTCAAAGAAACCGGATGGTGTCCTAAAAGCAGTCTTCGGCACACTATCCTTAGCCACTCTCAACTGGTGAAATCCCGTTGCCAAATCCATCTGAGAAAACACCTTAGCTTCGTGAAGCTGATCAAACAAGTAATCTATTCTCGGCAATGGATACTTGTTCTTCTTAGTCACCTTATTCAGCTCACGATAATCCACACACAATCTCAACGACCCATCTGCCTTGGTTGCAAACACAACTGGTGCACCCCACTCGGACACACTACGCCGAATGAATCCTTTCTGTAAAAGATCATCAACTTGCACCCTCAACTCCTGCTGTTCCCTAGGCGCCATCCGCCTAAGAGGCATCACAACAGGTCTGGCTCCTTCAACTAGATCTATACGAAACTCGATCTCTCTATGCGGCGGCAACCCTTTGACTTCGTCAAAGACATCCTCGAATCTATTTGCGATAGGCACTAAAGACAGTCCATCCCGTGGAACAACTAGCGAATACATGAAGCTCATGAAGACGCCTTCCTCATGCTTACATCGTATCACAATCTTTCGCCCTTCCACATTCCCGACTGTCACCTCCAGCCTCTCACAATCAACCTTAGCCGCATACTTCCTAAGCCAGTCCATACCCAAAATAATTCCGAACCCCGCAAAGTTCAGAACAAAGCAATCACAAACAAAAGAGCAACCATGACTCGACACAACTAGACCACGACATATCATACACAAACAAGACGAACCCCCAACTGGATTAGTCACAACCAATGGCCTATCAACAATATCCGGTTCCAAACCTAACCGGCCTACTAGTTCATTACAAACAAACGAATGCGACGCTCCAGTATCAAACAGAACTCTAACTGGAACGCCACATAGGAAAAGAGTACCTTGAACAACCACACTCTTTCCTTTCTCTTCAGCAGTAGGAGCTTTCGAAGACGACGGAACAGCTCCCAAAGCATAGGCTTGCACAATCTGCCTGTCCTTCCTTGGTTCTGGACAATTCTTCCTGAAATGTCCCGGCTTGTCACAGTTGTGACACTTCATCGGTGCCTTCGGATTCTTACAATCCTTAGAGAAATGGCCCTTCTGCTGACAATTGTAGCAAGTCACCTCGCCTTTCGGCTTCTTCTGGCCATCCTTACCCTTCTGCTGCTGCTGCTTCCTCTTTTGGTTTCCACCATGCTGTGGTTTAGATTCTCCCTTGGTAACAGCAACAACAGGTCCTTCCTTAGGAAACAGACTCTCATGCCTAAGAGCTTTCTCCACAAGCTTCTCAAATGAATCGTCTAAATGATCCACCAACTGTCTCCCAAGATAACTATCCAAGCCGGTCACAAACTTCTCATTCTTCTGATAAGCAGATTCAATATATGACCGAGCATACTTGGACAAAGCTTCAAACTCAGAAACATACTCAAGAACAGATCTTCCACCCTGCTTGAGCTCTACAAACTTCTTGAACAGAACAGACTTCTGAGCTGTAGAAATGAACTTAGCTTCAAATCTGACTTGGAATTGCTCCCAAGTAATCTCTTCTTCCGGAGTAGTGATGGTAATAGAGTTCCACCAATCAGAAGCTCTCCCTTGAAGCTGCCTTGATGCCAACTTCCTCTTAGTTGCATCTTCAATTCCCAAATCACCAAAGATCCTTCTACAAGCATCTATCCACCTCTGGACCTCAATAGTTGATTCTGTTCCCAAGAAAACCTTCCCTCCAAGAGCAGTATAATCCTTGCACAACTTAGCAAAATCCACTGGTTTCGGAGTTTGGACTTGAACTCCAACATCAACTGCTGCCCCCGGAACTGGTATCCTTCTCATGATCGAAGTCATCATAGCTTCGAACATGGCTGCATAATCAGCAGTCTCTTCAGTAGCACGGCCTTCCCTAGCAGCTGGTCTCCCTCTTCGACTCATTCTCAATATCTATAAAAAAGAATGATTAGAACATCTAGAGAAACAACTGCACAAAGGACTCAAACTCTACCAAGCTACTATATATATATAGTAATCATCCATCAAAATACAATTACGTCTCTCATACGTAGTTACTTCAGCGAGCGTTGAGTAAAATCGATTAACCAATGCTCTGATACCAAATGTGACGACCGCCCATGACCCCTGCACCAAATCTAGAGATAGAGCGCTGTAAAGTGTGCCAGGCGACCATGGACGATTGTCAAGGTAAGATTTTAAACAAAAGAATCTATCGTATTACTCACAGCGCATGGACAAAATACAATAGAACATATGTATAGTGAAGCTTTACAGAACAAAATGTCATCATATAAAACTCCATAATAGTTGAATACAAGCATCCACATAGTCAATACATCCAGCCTCACTACAAATCTCTCAGAGAATACAAAACAGCGGAATATCCAGTACAAATAATAAGAAGATAATATGCAACCCTCCAGCTCGTCTTCGATATCAGCATCGTGAGAAGAGAACAGCACCTGTCACCTGCTACCTAGTCTGCCCGTCCCAAAATGGACGAACAGCCCAAGGCAATAAGAATTAAAACATAAAGCCTTGAGTCAGACAACAGTCTTAGTGAGCAGTAAATTAACTAACAACATACCAAAAGAGCATAAAGGAAAAGGAATAGGAATACAACCCTCCCACTCCAACCTCATTCTACAGTGATAGCCCCCAGACACACACTAAGCAGAAGCAAACATAGCAGAGCATACAATTTAAAGTAAAGCTACTATCACTCGAGTCAAGGGCGATGTTTTCCAAGTACCAAGGCCTAAATCAGATAAGCACCCAGAAAATACCGCTCTTGAGTCCGAATGACGATACAACCAAACATCCATGACTCTGGCTATCACTGTTATCATTGCTTCGATATCACCGTTAATTGAATGACCGGCACATTCTTTCAGCCGTCCGTCAAGGGCTAATGGAAACCCCGGTTCTAGACATAACTCCCGCACGTCGTCGTAGCCCGTGCCTAGGACTATCGAATCTGCCCAGAGTACTCGACCATCAACAGTTGGCCGTTGGGACTATCGAATCTGCCCAAACGTACTCTTGCTTAGAGCATGCTAGAACCTTCAACAACGATGCTATCCAAGCCTCCTAGTCATCCTCCTCGACGACTATTCTCATATCCATTCATTATCTTCAACTCGAATCATATCACCGAGTTATCAACATGCTTGGAATGATCCCGTCTGGATTAGACCAAGTCTTCATCACATGATTGCCTCGCTTCATTACATCCTCGCAAAGCCTCATCTCATCATCACATCATCAAATCTATGCATAAGAGCTTCATCATCCCGCTACATATGCCACGAGCAGCTTTCCCAATTCAAGAGCCTTTCCCTTAGCTTTTGAATCGTCTTCGGTCTAAATCTAATCACCAATCATCTAGTTCATAACAATCAATCAAATCAAACATCAATCCAATCAATCAAGCATTCAAATATGATCTAAGTAGACAATTATAACAATAATGGCATTTTCGTAATTAAAGAGTTGAAAGTCCAATAAGCATGAAAACATGGATTATATCTCTACAAACTTGATGAATGAACTTGCATAGGTTAACATATGATAAAATGGATGTAACATCATCATAAACAATGGATCTATATGGATCTACACATAGGATGAAGAAAATGCATGGAAATCTCTATTTTAACACCAAATCAAGCCAACAATCCGATATACTCCTTTGGATCCGCGTGAGAGATAATCACCACTCACCAAATCACCTAAACAATCCAAAAGATAACAACTTCAGATCTGGACAGCGAAGAACTAAGCTAGATCCGACAAGATCTCACTTCAAACGAAGAAATCTCTCTTGAAAAGATGAAGATCTTCAATCTAAGCTCTTGAATCTTCAATCTTGATCTTCGATTTGGATGGATGGAAGCACTAGATTAGAGTGGAGAAAAGAAGTGAAGAAGTGTAGAAGTCGAGCTCTCAAAATGGCAGCACTTCGTCGCTTCAAAATCCGGATCCCAAAAAGTGAGAACAACCCCTCCTATTTATAGCTGAAAATTGCCCTTAAGTCGTAACTCGGCTATCTCCTTAAGTCGGTGCCGACTTAACACTATGCCGACCTACGACCTAACACTTTGCCGACCTAACAAAGTCTCACTCAACACACAGCCTCAAAACCCAAGTCCTAACGACCTACAACAATGCGCATCTGCGACTTAACACATAGGCGCGACTTAACTTAGGTCGTTGCCGACCTAAGTGCCTTGCCGACCTATGACATACGAAGGAATACAACTACGACTTAACTCGCAACTGGGTTACGACTTAACACAGGAGGCGACCTACCGACTCAATTACTCTGCCGACCTATCCTTAACTCGTCAGCCGACTTAACACTTAGCTCAAAACCTTAAGTCGTCTACAATAACTTAAGTCGGTCACTTCCTTAGGTAGTCTATCCCTTAACTCGGCAACGACTTACAACCTACGACTTAATACTTGCCGAGTTACCTTCGACCTAATAACTTAGCCCAGCTACGACTTATCTCCTTAGGTCGTCGCCGACTCAACCCTTAAGTCCTTAACTCGCTTATAAGTCGGTACTCCTATGGGTCGCTAATTCGAACTGCCGACCTAACACTTAACACCCAAACACTTAGGTCGCTCACAACATGTCCTTAGGTCGTTGCCGACCTAACTCTACTCCAGAATACTTAGGCTGCCTACTATTCTTCCTTAGGTCGCCCTAACCTCTTAAGTCGGTCACGACTTATCTCCTAGGTCGGTCACTACCTTAAGTCGGTCAACCCCACTCCCTTAACTCGGTGAGTTCCTTGAGTCGGCAACTCGACCCAGACTTGTTGCTTAACTCGTCCAAACTCCTAAGTCGGCTACGACTTAGGACTTAAGCAAAATTCTGCCAAAACCAGAAATGACTTAACAACCATACAACCAAAGGTCAATCATTTTAGAATGTTTTGATCCATAAAAATACGGGTCGTTACATTCTCTCCCCCTTAGGAATTTCGCCCCCGAAATTCCAAACAAACAAGGCAATCAGAGCTATTTTGTACGCCTATCATCCATAACAATCAATAAACCATGCATCCAATTCTAGCTTAGCGTACAGAATTCTAAGACTTAGAACAAGTTACAATTTCGTTAGATGACACAACACCTTAGGGCCATACCTCGAAGAGTTCAGGATGAGCTGCTTTCATCCTCTCTTCCACCTCCCACGTACAGTCGTTATCATCGTCACTCCATTGTATCTTGAGCAACTTAACTACCTTCCTCCTAAGCTGTTTCGTGTCGGTTTCAACAACACGAAGCGGCTTACGAGGTCTTCTATCGACTGGATCAACTTCTAAGTCTTCACAGCTATCAGCAGAAACCACCGTACTCGAGTCATGCACATACTTCCGTAGATATGATACATGAAAAACATTGTGCACACTCGACATCTTCTCTGGTAACTCCAATCTGTAGGCGAGCTTTCCAATTCGCTCGATGATCAGGAATGGTCCAACAAATCTCGGAGCCAATTTTCCTTTCTTCCCGAATCGAATAACATTCTTCAGTGGAGAAATCTTCACAAAAACCATTTCACCTACGTCGAACTCCAAATCCTTACGACGTTTATCAGCATAACTCTTCTGACGATCTTGGGCTGCCTTCATTCGTTGCCGAATGATCTCTATACAATCTGAAGTTTGACGAATCATCTCTGGCCCAAGCATCAGCTTTTCTCCAGTTTCCAACCAACATGTTGGAGAGTTACACGGTCTTCCATACAATGCCTCATACGGTGCCATACCAATGCTTGACTGGTAACTGTTGTTGTACGCAAACTCCACCAAATGAAGGTGATCTTCCCATGATCCTCCGAAATCCAAAACACAAGCTCTAAGAAGATCTTCCAAAACTCGGTTGACTCTCTCGGTCTGACCATCTGTTTGGGGATGATAAGCTGTACTCAAACACAACTCGGTTCCCAAGACTTCCTGGAAGCTCTTCCAAAATCCACTAGTGAACAATGGATCTCGATCGCTCACTATACTCCTCGGAATACCATGGAATCGAACTATCCACTTAACATACAACTCAGCCAACTTTGATGCAGTCCTAGTCGATCGAACAGGAATGAATCGTGCACTCTTAGTCAGACGATCCACAATGACCCAGATCCCTTCATTTCCCGTTCTGGTTCTAGGCAATCCATCGATAAAGTCCATCGACACTTGTTCCCACTTCCATGTAGGAACTTCTAATGGCTGAAGCAATCCGCTTGGCTTCTTCTGTTCAGCCTTTACCAACTGGCAGTTCATGCATTTGGAAATAAAATTTCCAACATCCTTCTTCATGCCTTCCCAGTAGTAGGTTCTCTTCATATCCCGATACATCTTGTTTCCTCCTGGATGAATTGTCAACTTCGAGTGATGACTTTCCTTCAGAACTTCACTCCTCAATTCATCTATATCGGGAACAACTAGTCGTCCTTGCTTCCGAAGCCAACCCTCTCGATCGACCTCGAATCCTTTATCCTTTTCTGGATCCAATCCAGATTCCAATTCACGGATAATCTTGACAATCTTATCATCTCGCTTTTGGCCCTCGCCAATCCTTTCCACAAGAGTGGGTCTTATCGATAAGTTTGCTAACATCTCAGGTTCCAATTCGCATCTAGGCCTGAAGTCAAATCCAGCTAAATACTCGAGGCTCTTCCATTCTGAAAACATGGCTCCCAATCCTGCATGTCTTCGACTTAACGCATCTGCCACTGCGTTACCTTTTCCCGGAGTATAAGCTATACCAAAATCATATGATGCCAAAAACTCTAGCCAACGTTGCTGCCGAAGATTCAAATCCTTTTGGGAGAAAAGATACTTCAATGACTTGTGATCCGTAATCAACTCGAATCGAACTCCCAACAGATAATGTCTCCACATCTTCAGAGCAAATACAATCGCCGCTAATTCCAAATCATGAGTTGGGTAATTCCTTTCATGCGGCTTCAGTTGTCGACTGGCATACGCAACAACTTTATCCTTCTGCATCAGCACTGCTCCAAGTCCAGTACCACATGCGTCGGTGTAAACCACCATCTCATCATTCCCACTAGGAATAATCAAAACAGGAGCACTCGTCAATCTCTCTTTCAGGATTCCGAAAGCTTGCTCACACTTAGCATTCCAACTGAACACTTGGTTCTTCTTCGTCAATCCTGTTAACGGTGCAGCTATCTTGGAGAAGTCTTTGATAAACCGTCGATAATATCCTGCTAATCCAAGAAAACTCCTCACGTCTGATGCATTCTTAGGTCTAACCCAATCCTGGATTGCTGCCACCTTAGCGGGATCAACCGCTATTCCATTTCCAGAAATCACATGGCCTAAGAACCTCACTTCACTCTTCCAGAAGTGACACTTCGAAAACTTAGCCTTCAGCTGATGTTTCCGCAAGATTTCCAAAACAATACGCAAGTGTGTCTTGTGCTCTTCTTCCGTTCTGGAATAAATCAGAATATCATCCACGAACACAAGTACGAACTTGTTCAACTGATCTCTGAACACTCTATTCATAAGATCCACAAAATATGCTGGCGCGTTAGTCAATCCAAACGGCATTACCAGCCACTCAAAGAAACCGGATGGTGTCCTAAAAGCAGTCTTCGGCACACTATCCTTAGCCACTCTCAACTGGTGAAATCCCGTTGCCAAATCCATCTGAGAAAACACCTTAGCTTCGTGAAGCTGATCAAACAAGTAATCTATTCTCGGCAATGGATACTTGTTCTTCTTAGTCACCTTATTCAGCTCACGATAATCCACACACAATCTCAACGACCCATCTGCCTTGGTTGCAAACACAACTGGTGCACCCCACTCGGACACACTACGCCGAATGAATCCTTTCTGTAAAAGATCATCAACTTGCACCCTCAACTCCTGCTGTTCCCTAGGCGCCATCCGCCTAAGAGGCATCACAACAGGTCTGGCTCCTTCAACTAGATCTATACGAAACTCGATCTCTCTATGCGGCGGCAACCCTTTGACTTCGTCAAAGACATCCTCGAATCTATTTGCGATAGGCACTAAAGACAGTCCATCCCGTGGAACAACTAGCGAATACATGAAGCTCATGAAGACGCCTTCCTCATGCTTACATCGTATCACAATCTTTCGCCCTTCCACATTCCCGACTGTCACCTCCAGCCTCTCACAATCAACCTTAGCCGCATACTTCCTAAGCCAGTCCATACCCAAAATAATTCCGAACCCCGCAAAGTTCAGAACAAAGCAATCACAAACAAAAGAGCAACCATGACTCGACACAACTAGACCACGACATATCATACACAAACAAGACGAACCCCAACTGGATTAGTCACAACCAATGGCCTATCAACAATATCCGGTTCCAAACCTAACCGGCCTACTAGTTCATTACAAACAAACGAATGCGACGCTCCAGTATCAAACAGAACTCTAACTGGAACGCCACATAGGAAAAGAGTACCTTGAACAACCACACTCTTTCCTTTCTCTTCAGCAGTAGGAGCTTTCGAAGACGACGGAACAGCTCCCAAAGCATAGGCTTGCACAATCTGCCTGTCCTTCCTTGGTTCTGGACAATTCTTCCTGAAATGTCCCGGCTTGTCACAGTTGTGACACTTCATCGGTGCCTTCGGATTCTTACAATCCTTAGAGAAATGGCCCTTCTGCTGACAATTGTAGCAAGTCACCTCGCCTTTCGGCTTCTTCTGGCCATCCTTACCCTTCTGCTGCTGCTGCTTCCTCTTCTGGTTTCCACCATGCTGTGGTTTAGATTCTCCCTTGGTAACAGCAACAACAGGTCCTTCCTTAGGAAACAGACTCTCATGCCTAAGAGCTTTCTCCACAAGCTTCTCAAATGAATCGTCTAAATGATCCACCAACTGTCTCCCAAGATAACTATCCAAGCCGGTCACAAACTTCTCATTCTTCTGATAAGCAGATTCAATATATGACCGAGCATACTTGGACAAAGCTTCAAACTCAGAAACATACTCAAGAACAGATCTTCCACCCTGCTTGAGCTCTACAAACTTCTTGAACAGAACAGACTTCTGAGCTGTAGAAATGAACTTAGCTTCAAATCTGACTTGGAATTGCTCCCAAGTAATCTCTTCTTCCGGAGTAGTGATGGTAATAGAGTTCCACCAATCAGAAGCTCTCCCTTGAAGCTGCCTTGATGCCAACTTCCTCTTAGTTGCATCTTCAATTCCCAAATCACCAAAGATCCTTCTACAAGCATCTATCCACCTCTGGACCTCAATAGTTGATTCTGTTCCCAAGAAAACCTTCCCTCCAAGAGCAGTATAATCCTTGCACAACTTAGCAAAATCCACTGGTTTCGGAGTTTGGACTTGAACTCCAACATCAACTGCTGCCCCCGGAACTGGTATCCTTCTCATGATCGAAGTCATCATAGCTTCGAACATGGCTGCATAATCAGCAGTCTCTTCAGTAGCACGGCCTTCCCTAGCAGCTGGTCTCCCTCTTCGACTCATTCTCAATATCTATAAAAAAGAATGATTAGAACATCTAGAGAAACAACTGCACAAAGGACTCAAACTCTACCAAGCTACTATATATATATAGTAATCATCCATCAAAATACAATTACGTCTCTCATACGTAGTTACTTCAGCGAGCGTTGAGTAAAATCGATTAACCAATGCTCTGATACCAAATGTGACGACCGCCCATGACCCCTGCACCAAATCTAGAGATAGAGCGCTGTAAAGTGTGCCAGGCGACCATGGACGATTGTCAAGGTAAGATTTTAAACAAAAGAATCTATCGTATTACTCACAGCGCATGGACAAAATACAATAGAACATATGTATAGTGAAGCTTTACAGAACAAAATGTCATCATATAAAACTCCATAATAGTTGAATACAAGCATCCACATAGTCAATACATCCAGCCTCACTACAAATCTCTCAGAGAATACAAAACAGCGGAATATCCAGTACAAATAATAAGAAGATAATATGCAACCCTCCAGCTCGTCTTCGATATCAGCATCGTGAGAAGAGAACAGCACCTGTCACCTGCTACCTAGTCTGCCCGTCCCAAAATGGACGAACAGCCCAAGGCAATAAGAATTAAAACATAAAGCCTTGAGTCAGACAACAGTCTTAGTGAGCAGTAAATTAACTAACAACATACCAAAAGAGCATAAAGGAAAAGGAATAGGAATACAACCCTCCCACTCCAACCTCATTCTACAGTGATAGCCCCCAGACACACACTAAGCAGAAGCAAACATAGCAGAGCATACAATTTAAAGTAAAGCTACTATCACTCGAGTCAAGGGCGATGTTTTCCAAGTACCAAGGCCTAAATCAGATAAGCACCCAGAAAATACCGCTCTTGAGTCCGAATGACGATACAACCAAACATCCATGACTCTGGCTATCACTGTTATCATTGCTTCGATATCACCGTTAATTGAATGACCGGCACATTCTTTCAGCCGTCCGTCAAGGGCTAATGGAAACCCCGGTTCTAGACATAACTCCCGCACGTCGTCGCAGCCCGTGCCTAGGACTATCGAATCTGCCCAGAGTACTCGACCATCAACAGTTGGCCGTTGGGACTATCGAATCTGCCCAAACGTACTCTTGCTTAGAGCATGCTAGAACCTTCAACAACGATGCTATCCAAGCCTCCTAGTCATCCTCCTCGACGACTATTCTCATATCCATTCATTATCTTCAACTCGAATCATATCACCGAGTTATCAACATGCTTGGAATGATCCCGTCTGGATTAGACCAAGTCTTCATCACATGATTGCCTCGCTTCATTACATCCTCGCAAAGCCTCATCTCATCATCACATCATCAAATCTATGCATAAGAGCTTCATCATCCCGCTACATATGCCACGAGCAGCTTTCCCAATTCAAGAGCCTTTCCCTTAGCTTTTGAATCGTCTTCGGTCTAAATCTAATCACCAATCATCTAGTTCATAACAATCAATCAAATCAAACATCAATCCAATCAATCAAGCATTCAAATATGATCTAAGTAGACAATTATAACAATAATGGCATTTTCGTAATTAAAGAGTTGAAAGTCCAATAAGCATGAAAACATGGATTATATCTCTACAAACTTGATGAATGAACTTGCATAGGTTAACATATGATAAAATGGATGTAACATCATCATAAACAATGGATCTATATGGATCTACACATAGGATGAAGAAAATGCATGGAAATCTCTATTTTAACACCAAATCAAGCCAACAATCCGATATACTCCTTTGGATCCGCGTGAGAGATAATCACCACTCACCAAATCACCTAAACAATCCAAAAGATAACAACTTCAGATCTGGACAGCGAAGAACTAAGCTAGATCCGACAAGATCTCACTTCAAACGAAGAAATCTCTCTTGAAAAGATGAAGATCTTCAATCTAAGCTCTTGAATCTTCAATCTTGATCTTCGATTTGGATGGATGGAAGCACTAGATTAGAGTGGAGAAAAGAAGTGAAGAAGTGTAGAGGTCGAGCTCTCAAAATGGCAGCACTTCGTCGCTTCAAAATCCGGATCCCAAAAAGTGAGAACAACCCCTCCTATTTATAGCTGAAAATTGCCCTTAAGTCGTAACTCGGCTATCTCCTTAAGTCGGTGCCGACTTAACACTATGCCGACCTACGACCTAACACTTTGCCGACCTAACAAAGTCTCACTCAACACACAGCCTCAAAACCCAAGTCCTAACGACCTACAACAATGCGCATCTGCGACTTAACACATAGGCGCGACTTAACTTAGGTCGTTGCCGACCTAAGTGCCTTGCCGACCTATGACATACGAAGGAATACAACTACGACTTAACTCGCAACTGGGTTACGACTTAACACAGGAGGCGACCTACCGACTCAATTACTCTGCCGACCTATCCTTAACTCGTCAGCCGACTTAACACTTAGCTCAAAACCTTAAGTCGTCTACAATAACTTAAGTCGGTCACTTCCTTAGGTAGTCTATCCCTTAACTCGGCAACGACTTACAACCTACGACTTAATACTTGCCGAGTTACCTTCGACCTAATAACTTAGCCCAGCTACGACTTATCTCCTTAGGTCGTCGCCGACTCAACCCTTAAGTCCTTAACTCGCTTATAAGTCGGTACTCCTATGGGTCGCTAATTCGAACTGCCGACCTAACACTTAACACCCAAACACTTAGGTCGCTCACAACATGTCCTTAGGTCGTTGTCGACCTAACTCTACTCCAGAATACTTAGGCTGCCTACTATTCTTCCTTAGGTCGCCCTAACCTCTTAAGTCGGTCACGACTTATCTCCTAGGTCGGTCACTACCTTAAGTCGGTCAACCCCACTCCCTTAACTCGGTGAGTTCCTTGAGTCGGCAACTCGACCCAGACTTGTTGCTTAACTCGTCCAAACTCCTAAGTCGGCTACGACTTAGGACTTAAGCAAAATTCTGCCAAAACCAGAAATGACTTAACAACCATACAACCAAAGGTCAATCATTTTAGAATGTTTTGATCCGTAAAAATACGGGTCATTACAAGGGTGTTAAGCTAAGAGAATAAATTCTCCGCCACCAATAGAAATGTATTTGAAAGAAATCAGCTTTATATCTCAAATTGTAACGTCAGACACACAATCCATACAAGTCTGTTCCGGGATCGAACAGAACCGAAGGCACTTCTCACGAAGCCCTTGCACATTCGGATAATTTTCAATCACGTCAGGACTTCCCGTCACTAAGGGTGATAAAACCTCTAAATCGGAGATCAGCCGATGTAGAGTAACTCGACGGTAATCCTTCCGTTTTCAAAAATATCCGGTCTTCAACACCGGTCTTCGAATGCAATTCATAACGACGTATCACATATTCGAAATGGGTTATACGACCCCATGGTCCTTTCCCGGCTAACCCGAATAGTGAGCGATTATTCAAAAATAAGTGTGGCATTCAAATTCATCCAATTCACAACAAATACCTATCTAAAGGTAATTATTGATAGTCGGTTATTTAACTATCAATAAAGATGCGCAACATCATCAGATTCCAAATAATTTTCCCAAATTATTTTATCTTCAAAAATATCTTCACTAGATATAAAATTTCCACACTTCAAAAATAAATCAATATTTATTTTTAAAACGAATTCCCATTTCTCTTTATAAATTCCATAGTGAATTTATATTTTCAAAAATATCTACTGATATACGATTTTCAATCGTTTTCAAATATTCAATTTCAATTTATCTTTAAGAAGATAAAATCTCAAAACGTTTCATTTCATTTTGGAAAACATTCCATACTGATTTAATAATAAGTGTTTCACAAATCTTTTATTTTCAACATTTGAAAATATTCGATATACTTAAATCAATATTAAGTATATATTTCGTTCTTTAAGGAAATCATTTACTATATCAACATTTGTTTGAGTCAAAACGAATGTTACGTAAAACATCGTTACGACGACTCAAAATCACTAGTATAGGGATTCGAAATTTAGATAGATATATAAATCCCAATACTATATAAAACATTTCCTTTCGGAAATCATTTACTATAACAACAATGTTATAGTCCACCATTTCCTTATTTTTCGAAAACGTCTATTTCAACAATAAATGTTGAAATCTATGATTTCGATAGTTCACACGTTTTAAAACATCTTTTAAAACAATTAACTTCATTTCATAATATCGCTTTCCCAAAACCCTATCCATTTTATTTAAAAAAATATATTCACTGTCCAAAATCGTGAATATACTTCACTAACCACATTTCAGTCCTTTCTACACATTTTATTTCAATAGAGATTCGCTGTCCAAAATCGCGGATATATCTTCTTTAGAAATCTTCTATATTAAATTTATCCAATTCAATCTATTTCGAATTTATAAACACAGTTATAAATTCTGTTTCTATTTTAATAACAATCTCGACTTATAAATCTTCTTTTTATCAACTTCTATATTTTTACTTATCAAAATAAGTGATTTCGGATTTATAAACAACTTTTATAAATTCCAATTCTATTTATAAAAACTTCAATCCCAAATCAATTTCGATATTGATTTCAAAATTTATTTTCAACTTTAAATAAAATTTCCATACTGATTTCTCAAAAGTTCTTTTCCAAATATTAAATCAATTACAGATTGATTTCTAATTTTATTTATCCCTACTAAAATAAATTCCTTATTTTCCTTCAAATTATTCAATATCCTGTTTTTAAAAGGATTCTTTAAATTGAAATCATTTTACATTGATTTCCCAAATCATTTCAATTTACCAATTAAATTTCTAGTTGGATTTCCAACTTATCTTCTTTTAAATAAATTCCTTTTTAAGAAGATAAATTTCAATTGTTTCTTTCAATCTATTTAAAAATCCAGATTTTAAATTAATTTCCTCAATTTAAAATCACTATTATACGAAATTCATTTATTTAACATTTTCACTTTATTCTGGAAATAAATTCGATAAGATTTTAAAAATTAACTTTTTATACTTTAAAAATTCCTTTCTTCAAAATTTCTTCAATCTCAAAAATTGATTCACTTAGAAATTTTCTACTTGGATTTCAAAAATTCAATTTCGTTTATCTTTGGAATCCAATGATGTCAAAACATCCATTCAGCTAATATTTTAGCTTTCAAACAATTTCCAGATATCAATATGATTTATAGCATCACTATAATCATTCACAGATTCATATCACAATAGAAATAAATTCAATCAATGTGAGGGGTCCAGTTGGATCCCTCCAACCTGTTTCCCTGCATCCAAAGACGTTAGCACAATACCAATTCCGCTCCAGTACGGAATTATCGCGGTATATGGGTTTTATAAAAATCCGCTTACTAACGGCGCAATAGGGTCTCATCCGCTATACGAGGCGGGAAATCATCAATCCAATATATACATATGCCAATATGTATATATTGCTATATATATAGGTATATCCTATCATATCTAATATCACATCCAATAGCAATCAAATAAATAACTGAAAATTCCACTTTTCAATTTTTGAGTGAGAAAGAAATCTCACCTTTGCTTTCATTTGCAATCCAAATTTTCCAATCCAGACTGTTTCTTCGATTATTTTAACCTTGTATAACAATTACATAATTTTATTAATATTTGAACTAATTGAAAAATCAATTATTTACCATTCATAATTTTAATTAACTCACAAATTTAAATCTAAATTAATTCCTCCTTTTAAAAATTTCTTAAAAGCTAAAGTAATTAAGTAAGCTAATTTAACACATTAATTCCCATATATTCAAAATTAACTGGTAATTGGAAATTGATGTGTATGTATATTATTTCCTTTCACTTTGAATTGCATCTAATTAACTATAAAATAAGGTAAGTAAACTTTATAAAAATCTAATTTATACAAATCCTTCAACATTTAAAATTCTTATTTATTTAACCAGTCTTATATATTTTTATCTTAAACTAATAGTCTAGAGTGTAAACTAATCCCTATTTAGTACAATTACTTTACTGTATCCAAATTTGCAAACTGTCTTATAAAATTTACAGCAACAAATTAAATTTTTATATATATATTACATTTTTTTTTCTGCAGTAACAGATTTAACATCTATTTTAAAATTAAGTTTGAAGTTAAAATTTATACCTAATCACGATACCAGGCTCGAGACCCACGTCTTGCCGAAACCCTAGATTCACTCGCGAGCACGAACATGCCACCAACACCGTAGTCGCTATCTTCCTGCCTTCGAACGCGAATCGATGCCGCCAGGTCGCAACCCACATCAGCTACCACGAACCCACCGTGACCTCCAACCAGACATACGCGCGCCTCCTTGCTTCAGTCTGTAGCTCCGACCACGCGCGCGGCACCACCACGCGACTCGCCCCAGCCTCGCGAGATTCGCGAATCCCCTCCGACCTTCGAGCGCGACTCAGCTGAGCACTTCACGCGGTAGAATCCCTGAAAGCTTTGATTGCGACTCCCCATTCACGTTTTGAGCGACAGCCTGCTCGAGTTCCTCTATGCGCCGCTCTGATCGAATTTGAGTTGAGCCTGGCCTTCGATTTGAGTTTAAGAGAACTGCGGCCATCGTTTGATTTTTTGAACGAAGTTGTTTTCGTTTATTTGAACAAGATTTTTTTTATCTGAGGAAAGGGGCTTCGGCCATTTATTCGTTTTCTTTGTTTTGATTTTTTGAACTGAGGGAAGAACGTGATTTATCAGAGAAGATCGTGCTTGCACGATTTTTCGTTCGTGAGTCTCGGCGTGAACAACGGCTGAAACAAAGGGCGTGAAAAAAGGAAGAACGTGTGATGTTTACAAATTTAAATTTTAAATTTAAATTGAATTCTATTTAAATTCCAACGCGTTTAACTATCGTATGGTCACATAACAGCCCCGAATGCTACGAAATTTGAAATCTGACAATAATACAATATTCCGGACCCAATGGAACTGGTTTCGTCGAATTCCGAGACTGTTTGAAAAATGACTATTCTATAAATATCGGTTCGAACGATTTATTCAAAACTGATCAAATCGATTTCAATTTCGATTCTGAAGCTTCAATCATCTTCAGTATTATCATTACGAAATTTAAAAGCTTTTGAAATATTTTTCTTCAACAATAAATTGAAGATACAAATTTTTACTCAACTCCAATCGATTAAATCTTATAATTTAATCGCCAAATTCAAATTTAAATCGGGGGTTCAAATTAAATTATCGTTCAAATATTTAAAATTAATTAAATATTTTCAATTTAATTCGTTCAAAATTCTGGGTCGTTACAGAAAACCACTTCAAACCAATGTACATTTGAAAGTGAAGACATGAATGATAATAAATGGAATGAAGGGCTGCTTATCACTGACCCTTATGGGAAATTTCCCATACCATATATATGTGGCAGTAGTATCTTCATTTGATCTTCGATGCAAGGGTTGCTAGCTACTAATCCTAGGGGTGATTCCCAATGGGATGTAGTATGAGATTTCCTTCGGTTTGTCTTATTCTCAAACAACTTATATGGACGAACGTCTGACATTGCATTTCTAAAATGAATGTATATTGAATTTTACAAACGTACATTTGTTTGGTGGTGTAAGAGGTAACTCTCATATATTTAACACACTTCTCTGAGACGTACGAGCTTAGAGGTTGTACATTTGTGGAAATCAATAGTGTGTGATGGAATTGGAAATGTGACATTCAAAGTGGAGTGTGTTGTGTGAAAGGTAATCGTTACCTCGAGCCTCATCACCCGAGAATGACAAAAACATAGTAGATGCGGCAGGGCTATGTGGGTCGCACCCATTAGGATATGGTCATCACTTTCTATATTAACCTCTATATTTCGGGTATGTTGTGTATGCTTTGGGATCTCAAATAGTTCGGGAATGACTGGGGTAATGTCATATTCGGTACTATCTACGGTAAAGGTAGGCCAGTTCTGTGTTGGTAGAGGACCATCCGTTGGTGCCTCGGTGCATTTTTCTAGAAATGTACTGTCGAAAGGTAGTCCCTTACCTTATCATTGTATGGAATCCGTTCTCCAATAAGTGCCTTCGAACTTGATTGTAGAGCCTAGTATGCTTAAAAATAATAATGTAACAATTTCGGCTAAGATTATGTATATTTACTTGAAAATTGTTTCAAAAAATGTCATTAAAAATAATATTACTAGATTTTGTGTGATAAAGATTTTGGTTTCCATAAGGTGAAAACATATTCCGTGTTTATGTGCAGCATGGTCTTATGAGATACCTTTTGCTTTTAAATATCCATGTTTTGAGATTCTCATATGAGTCCCATGACTAACCCGGAGTTTATTTTCTTTTCCTCTTAAACTCTGGGCGCTCTATTTTCTTGAGCAGCCAAGTAGTTAGGTAGCATGGAGAATTTTGAGAAGGAGCATGGAGCATTTTGGGTCCTTTGTAAAATGTTATATATTAATTCCACTGTATTTTGTATGATGTATCTACTTGTGAGGATAGGCACTTATAACTATCTTGGTTGGATTAGTACTTACTAGAACTCTAGTGGAGCAATTTGGATTAATTGCATGTACTACTCATATGTATAATTAAATTTTGAATACAACATGAGATTCTATTTTGTTCGTCTTCTACCTTTATTTTCTTTTTATCCCATGATAATCTACCTCTCCAGCACTTGGATTTACGGTACATGAATACCGAGGATGTATTAGTGTCAATTTCTAAGGGTCGAGTAGATGGGTCATCACGGTTGGTATCAGGCTCATGGTTGAGCGAATATAAGCCTTGATGGGGTCAACTCATTAGAGATATGGTTAGTAATGCCCTAGAATGAGTTTAGTCAGAGAGAGCGCATATTTGAAATTTTAACCGAATAAGTATATTCGAGTTTTGTACCCATTATGGAAACTAATGGCTACTACTTCTGCTTAAAATGAGTATTACGTCAATAATTCACTTTCAAAAAACAATTGGATGGACAAAAATAAATATTGGAAAAAAACACGGTTTTAATAATTAACACAAAAATAAGCAAATACCAATGGTCAGGTAACTTCCTAATAAATCATACTCGAGAAATACTTACAAGGTAATTAACATGAATGTATTACCCAATATTGGCACCCTCTGATGCTTTATGTAATTCTTCAAGAGTTATCGATCGATAAAATTAACAATGAGATAAAGTGTATCTGGGACAAGCCTATATTCATCAAAACTATGAAACAAGAAATTAACATCTAATTTGTTTGACAAAAACACCGTGTAGATGAAGATTAGTATATGACACAGATTAGGCATCTAAAAGCAATGTCTTTAGTAAAGGATAGAGTAAATGGGTATATACTTTAACATAGGTTGGAGTATGCAAATTTGAGGTGAATTTTATTCCAGCAATGAATTTTAGGACTATAGTGTAGGGAAAAAAGGAAAATGGAAAACTAAAAGATTTACATACCTCAACAAGCTTCGTGTTTAGCTAAGTTATATGTTAAGGAGACTATCGGACTTCATGGAGTTCCTTGTGATATTGTGAGCGATAGAGATCCGATATTCACTAGTCAGTTCTGGAAAGGGTTATATGATGCCTTAGGGGTGGAGATGAGTTTCAGTATAACTTACCATCCACAGACTGATGGACAGACATAGAGAGTTAACCATGTATTGGAGGATTTGCTTTGAGCTTGTATCTTAAACTTTGGTGATTCTTGAGAAGAGCACTTATCTCTCGTTGATTTTTTGTATAACAACAATTACCAAGCTAGTATTAGGATGACACCATTTGAAGAATCATATGGCAAACCTTGTAAATCTTTATCATGTTAGGTAGAACTTGGTGATTACTTAGTACTTGAGCAATAGAAGATTAGGGAGGCGACTGATAAGGTAACAGAGATTCAGAAATGCATAAAGTAAGCGAAAAATAGGCAGAAGAGTTATGCAGATGTGAGGCGTAGGGATTTGGAGTTCTCAATTGGAGACTTTGTGTTCTTAAAGGTTTCTTCGATAAAGAGTTTTGTTCAATTGGGGAAAGCTGGGAAGTTGGCTCCACACTTTATAGGACTATTTTCGATATTGGAGGGGACTGGTACACTTGCCTATAGGGTCGAGTTACCGATTAGGCTACCGAGTGTGCATAATGTGTTTTATGTATCACATTTGGATTAGTATGTGCACGATCCTTCTTTAATAGTGGAAACATCACAGCAAGAAGAATTGGAGATTGAGTTTAACTTGACTATACCATGGCAACCTTTTTGCATTGTTGATTGAGATACAAAGCAATTGAGGAGAAGGTTGTAATGTTAGTTAAAGTGTAGTGGAGCGATGATGCTAGGGAATGTACTTGGGAGACTAAACATAGTGTGAGGGAGTCCTATCCGGAGTGGCTTCTAGACTAGTGGTATCTTAGTATGATATAGCCTTTGTAGTATAGTCCTCGCTTGAGGTGGAGTAACTTAGTATGAATTGTAGTTTGCATTTTGGTTTGTATGTACTTTCAGTGGTACTTTATATATGTACTTGTTTCTACTGTTCAAATTGTGTGTCTGTAAAGACTTAGAATTTCGGACACTTCGTATTAAAATATCTGAATTATTTAAATATTTAAATCTTGGATTTAATGGGATTAAATTTATTTAATAATCTTGTTAGGCTCCTTTTAAATAATAATTAATGATAAGGAATTCGTTTTCAAAAAATTTTCACAAAAATAAATAATACAAAGAAATATCATAATGTGATCGAAAAATGTTTTATCAATAAATGACTTTTTGCTAAGAAAAAGTTGTTCGAACTCTTTTGTATTTGTGTTATTAACATATGAAGACAATTATAAAAATTAAATCACCATTTTTCAAAAGCAAATCAATTAGAAACTAATTGTATATTATGGGGACATTGATCCTTGATTTAAGGCATGAATCAAGTAGTGATTTAGGGAAGATATGGTGTGTAAGAAGGCATGGGCTTGCATGGATGGTGGAGGAGCTTTCTTGGCTGGCTAAGTGAGGGCATTAGGTACCACTTTATAATGTTAAAGTGTTTTCTTCTATCTCCTTATTTCATTTGTTCATTTGCAAAGTTTTGCCAAAAAAGATCTTAAATTTCGACACATCTTTTTTCACTTTAAATCTTCAAAACAATAGCAATTCAACTCCTTTCTCCTCCAAACTTTCACAAAGTTATTATATCACTTAGAGAACAAGGAATAATGTCAAAGCAGTGAAGAAATAATTGGGCAAAAGGGGGAGCACTCCATGAGCAATATGACGGTGTAAGAGGTTATGGCTTATATTTTTAAAGACAAAGGAAGTAGCTTTGGGATTTGGGTGATGATGGGAAGTGTTTCCTTGATTCTAGTGGCTTGTGATGTTTATTAGCTTGGTTTAAAAGTGAGTTATCTAACCATCAAATGGATATATGTTGTGATGTAATGTTGTTGTGCAAAACAAAAATGTTATATTAAGAACAATGCAAGTTATCGTTATTTTGGACTCCTCTTGCTTTTGAATGCAAATGATACCATATATGTATTATATTCTCCCTTATAATCGATCTAAAATTTGTAGCATGGCAATGACTTGTGTTTACATATTTGAGTATGTTGTATGTGATGTAAAAGTGTGTATGTGAATGTTTGAAGCGAAAAGTCGGTATGAAAGCACTTTGAAATCCCTTAGCTTTAACTTGTGTTATATGGTGATTTATGGAAATATCTTGATATAACTTGTTTTGGTTGATATCTACACTTCTATAATTATTTTGTACAGCAAGGAATGGTTTTGGAAAGTTGTGGAAAATTTTGAACAATGTTAAGAAAGTTTGAAGTAAAAAAGTCGTTATATCAACACTATTAAAATGCCTTGTTTTGGGTAAATAACGTTTATTTTTGTTAAGACATCTTATGGGTTTCTTTACCTTTTTAATAATTATAATATATTTTGTCCTTACTCTAAAAATTTTAGAGTTCAAACCAATTAATAGGTAGTTGCATGAAGTTGCAAAAGTTATAGCGATATAGTCGTTGTAAGAGCACTTCAGAAAAAACCTTGTATTCATAAATTTCTATAAAATAAATAAAAGATATTCTTTGAGATTTTTCTTCATGGTTTTTAATTACCCAAAGTCTACTAACTACTACAAAAGGAATGGATCAAAAATAAATCGATAAAGTATCGAAAACTAGGCGCTAATTTGTAGCAAAAACTGGTTAAAAATAGGACCAGAACTTTAGATAGCATTTTTGGAATGTTGTCTTTGCTTCTAAAATGGCTTTTAACTATTGCGAATTGTTTTGGTAACATTTGCAGAAATGCATCTTTGCTGTTTCAAACTAGTGTGAAAAAATGATATTTAAATTAATTATTTTTCTCTAATCCTTTTAGGGTTATTTTTTGACTTATATTATATTATTTTAAATTTGGTATCAAGTTTAAATGCATTTTTAATAATTAATTTTGAATTTTTAAAGAAAGCGACTTTTAAATTTAAAACATGTTTATATATATATATATATATCTGTGTGTGTGTTTTTAAAAAATTAAGTTAAGTATTTTATAATATAGTAAAGGAAGTTCGGATTTTAACACTTAAGTTAAAATAAATTACTTTGAAAAGTTAAATAAAAGTGTATTACCTTAATCAATAAGTGTGGATACGCTTTAATTTTTTAAAATAAATGTCTTAAAGTTAATGATAAGTATAAATATGATTTTGGGTTGTAGTAAATAATGTTTTAGTAACATTTGTTTTTAACCCTTATTAATAATTATATTTAGGAATATAATTGGATATTTAATAATGAATATTCTAAAGATAAGTATTACTAAATGGTTTTCTGTTCGTAGGGAAATTGTTTAAGAACCAATGGCCTTTAATCCTTAAACGTAATTGAATCTTTTAAAAGCAATAAGTGTGAAATAGGTTTGGGTTTGTTATGACAATATTTAAATAACACTTGTCTTTAACCCTTAAGAATATACTTAGATCATTAGTAAAGAAGTTTTAAAGATAATAATAAGTTTGAAATCTTTTTATATGAATATGGAGAAGTAAAGGTTTATCTTATAAAAGAGAAGGGGTTTATAGTAACAGTGTTTTAGTAACATTTGTTTTTAATCTCTTTGATTATAAAT
Source organism: Allium fistulosum (assembly GCA_030737815.1). NCBI lineage: Eukaryota > Viridiplantae > Streptophyta > Magnoliopsida > Asparagales > Amaryllidaceae > Allium > Allium fistulosum. Next base: position 409,489,928 of record CM060907.1, on the reverse strand, counting down.
TAAAGTAAGCAAATCTTGTTAATGATATGGGAATATACTTATGCCATTTGAGATAAGTATATGAATAATTTTGAAGTATAAATGAATAGTAATATATAGATAGTAAAATACAATATAAAAGAATAGTAAAATTCAATATAAATGAATAGTAATACATGAATAGTAAAATACAGTATAAATGAATATGAATAGTAATAAATGAATTGTAAAATACTGTGTAAATGAATAGTAAAATACAAGAACAGTAAAATACAAGAATATATCTTTTATAAAGAGAAAATAAATCTATATAAAAGTTTAATAAAGAAGTTTTAATTAATAAGATGATTAACTAAATAAGCAAATTTTTAATTAATAACAAGATTAAATAAATAAATAAGAGGTTTTAATTAATTAAGAAGCTTAATTAATAAAGGAGTTTAATTAATAAAGGTTTTTAATTAACAAGTGAAATCTTAATTAACGAATAAAGCTTTAATTAAATGATGAAGTTTTAACTAAATGAAAGAAGTTTTATTATAAAAATGATTTTCCATAATAAAAGAAGTTTTAATTAACTAAATGTTATTTAAATAAAAAAGGGATTAAAAGTCATTCATATGATTTCATCATGCTTTGTTTATGTTAATCGGCTTGTGCGTTACTTGTTTACGGAAAGTAATCGGCCATGTATTTAGCATTAGAAACCAACGAAGTAGACTTGATTCTATTTGTGAAAGTTAAAAATGATCATTCGAGTATGGTGTAGAAGCAATAGTGCTCTAACCTACCTGGCTTATTTCTTGATCGAGGGATAGTAGAGGTTGAAAAGGTTGGAAACGTGATAAATATACGAGACTTGGTTCCGTATGCAATCATTTTTGGAAATTCGTTGATTCAGTCTTGAAGAGACTGAGATCGGTAAGTGTTTTACTTATCGAAAACCACTTCAGGACTGAGATACAGATTCTATCACTTGGAAGTGGATATGTTGGAGATGCTAGAATCCATTTGGGGATTTGTGATCCGTTCGACTGATGATGGCTCGTGCGTTGAGATGCTGAACATGAATTTACCATTGGTACATGACTAAAGATAGAGTAGTATGCATGATCCCCGCTTTAGCTGACTCTTGATGGTATATCAACTCCATTCCAGGAGTATGCTTTCGATATGTTACGTGAGGGGAGTTGCCGGTACTTCGCCCATGTTATTCACGAAAGTGTTCGGATGTTGGGCCAGTTGTGTTTACCTAATGGTATGTTCAATCTAGAGATATACAACGCTCAAAAGGTAGTTTCTGATCCTTGTCATAGGAGATCAGTCAACAGTTTACTGGGAAGGCCTCCGTGGAAAATCCACTATATGAATGTGCCATTGTGTTTTTTCATATACCTATAAATATTATTATGGAGTGACTAATGTAAGCACCAACAACTATTTTCTAATTAAAATTTTCACCCTAGAAACTATGTATTATATCACCTTATGTACTTATTAGATGGTGGTTCTTTTAAGGGGATAACCATTATTGCATTCCACACGGTCTTAAAGTACTATTATATGTTAGCTACATATTTCTTGAGTTTCTCATACTGCACTTTTGTCTGACATGTGGTTTAATTTTTCCCTTAATCCCTCAAGTGCTCTTTTGAGCAGTTTTGAGAAAGGCAGGTTTTTATTGATGTTCATTGAACTCTTATAGAGGAGCTGGATGTTTACCTACCATAGTATTTATTTTTGCTGCATTACTTTATGTATATATATATATCTGCAATTGCAAGGACATGATGTTAAAACTGTCTAGGCTGATGAAAGTACTTTGATTAGTAACTCTAAAACACTATATATGTTAGAGTAGCTTTGTGTATTATCTTTTGCTATTATATGTTATCCTTCCACATGTGAGATTCTGATATTTTTGTTATTCTCTTTCTTGTTCCTTTTCTTTTCTTCTTTTTCTTCATCCTAACGTTCTGCTTTTGCGGTAGGGTGCTGGGCACATGAATATCATGGATGTATTAGTGTCGACATTCGAGGGTCGAAGAGGCATTCGTTACAATGTTGTTCTTGTTTGAATTTTTAGGACAAAATGTCTAAAGGGGGGAAGTATACAGCCACTCATAATTTCGAATACTCCATCTCCAAATTTCAGCAGATTTGAAATACGGTTAAGTGTTATAAATATGATTTCATAACCTAGTTAAACACCTTCTAATTAATAACTAATTATAGGACACTTATTTTAGAAAAATTTTAACAAAAATAAATACTTTGAAGAAATATCGGTAATGTGGCCGAAAATCGTTTTTCGATAAACAGATTTTTATTCAATATAAGTTGTTGAAACTTTGTGTGCATCTCTAAATAACATATGAAGTCATTAATAGCTAATAAGAATAAGCTTCTAAAAGGTCGTTAGGTGGAGATATTTAGAGAAAATATTTACTTTTGCTCATAAGGTGGAAAGTGGGTCACATGGAGGGTGTTAACAAGAAAACTAGTCAACACCCCAAAGTAGAATTAAAAGTGCAGGCATGTCCAAATAAACCTTTTTTGATTAAGTAGAGAAAGTTAGGATCCTATTGCTTCCTTTGATTAACCTTTCGAATAGGTCTTTGTTATGAAAACTCTTCCTTATCCAACCTTCGACCCAGTTGAAGCACTTATATTCCTTTCTTTTTACGTCTTTCAAACTAGCCTAGTTGTCTTATCAATCGAATCGAAACACCCTATTGAAACAATAGTGGTAACCTAATGGTTGGCTCTAATGTTGTTGGGTAATTGACTAAATAATGGGTTTTGACTTCGTCGAAAGCTTGCTTCTTTAATGGCTTTAGTTTGGATCTTTAAGCCTGGGGATTTTTCCGTGTTTAAGGTTTCGACTCGCTAGAAAGGTGAGCTTTTGGAGAGTAATGGTTTGGAGCTAAGAACCTTAATGTTTTGGGTAAAGTAAGGGGTTTCAACTCACTCGGAAGGTATCCTTTTGATGAAGTCGGCATAAGAAGAACACAATCAAATCCAGAAAAGTCTCCAAACAGTTGCATAACCGAAAACATCAAAGTCTCGCCTTTATTTAACTAATGATGTACATAGCGATCTATTTCCCCAATTTGATTTCCAAATTAGGGTTTACAAATTTGAGAAAATACAAGAGTAGAGTGAATGAATTCGGATCCCTCAAACCAAACCCATAGGGTCTTATTTATAGGTGCGGGTTGGCACCATTCGACTCAGTGGTTTCGTCCTGGTCGAAAGATGGCTTTGTAGACCTTTCGTCACCTTTGAGTACACTTGCACATCCCTCTGCTCTTCATTTAAATGGGTTTGATTGCCTCCGTCTTCAACGAAAGGGGTAGATGCGCCTTTTCCCCTTGTGTTGCTTTGTTGTTGCAAGTGAGAAGGAGCATGAGCTTTCGACTTTGTCGAAAGGTACATCCTTATGGTTTCAAAAGTATTGAAATACTTTGGGTTTCGACATGGAAGGTAGCTTTCGAAGACATTCTTGCGGATAGATGCGGAACCCCTCTTAGTTATGAAAGGTTTTGACCGGTTCGAAAGGTTTAGTTATGCTTTCGAAGGGGTTTTTCCAACAAAATATTGTTCTGAGTAATTTGAATGAAGGCGAAACCTTTGGTTTCGAAAGGTTTGGCACGAATGTGAGTGGCTGCAACTTGTTGCCTTCGAAAGGTATTCCCAACTCATTCGAAACGCCTTTATACAGGCGGAAGCATATGTGTCGAAAGGAGGCAATTGAAGCAAAAGGATGCTTTCGACCCCTTCGAAAGCTTATAACATATTTGAATTTTGGTGGTCGTATCCCTTTGACTCCTTCGAAAGGCTTTGTTGATGCTATTATTTCTTATTCTTCCTTCCCTTCTATTATCTTGGTTTCGACAAGGTCGATATGACTTCTTGACCATGAGGTAGCTGTCTTCTTAATGCTTAGAAGCCCCCTTTTCTAACCTTGTCGAAAGCCTTATTTAATGTTTTTAGAAACCATTCTATCATTTTTGGAACCTCGTCAATGTTGATGCTCCTTCTTTCATATTTTCACTCTTGAGATGATTTTATGGATAAAATTTAGCCCCCCAAGTATGAAAGAAGCTTTTGTTTTTAGGACAAAAATCCCTAGAATTTCTTTCTTTATTTTCCTGCAAAACAAATAATAACTTCTATTAGGATTATAATCTTGTTATGAGACCTTTATGGGCAACTCTAAACTCTGAAGCTAAAGATCAAGATACTATTTGGGCAATATTTTGGGTGAAGCATTTTGATAAGTACATGACCAAACCTCCTTTCATTACTAATATTAACAATGTGGAACAATATCACCTGGTTAGCAGACATCGGCTTAAATGAACGAACTTCTCAAGAAAGCTATCATACACACCAAGTCTCCCTTTCTTGAGTTAAGTTTCTTTTTTTATCCATTAGGTATTAGTTTCTTTCTTTAGGTGGCTTTACCTTGCGTCTTCACTATAACTCATTTTCATCCCTGCACTTTATGTTAGTATCTTTCATTCATTCATCGATAAGTTAATAGATAGTTTGGTGCTGATGTTGTTTGATAATATGAAGATCAATAGGCTCTCTTTCCCTTTTATCCCTTCCTCTAATGGAAGCCCACCTAATATCGAGAGAACCTTGTTTAAAACTCAAATCTAGAAATTCAATGGAAAGTCCACAAATTATCATAATAATTCAATAAGGGAAAAACTAGAAGTTCAATATGAAACCACTATGAAAACTCCATAAGGAAACCAGGAATATGTATTCCACAAATTATCATAAAAATCAATTAGGAAATTTAGAATCCACGAAATCAGAAATTCAATAGGAAATCATCATGAAAATTCAATAAAGAATCCAAGGATATGAAATCCAAAAATCATCATGAAAATCGACAAGGAAATTTAGAATTCACGAAATCAGAAGTTCAAATCATCACGAAAATCTAATGAAGAAACCAAGAATACAAGGTCCACAAATCATCATAAAAATCAATGTGGAAATTTAAAATTCAATATGAAATCTTTATGTAAAGTCAAGGGTTTAGTCAAAAATTTGTCAGGAACCCATCTGGTAAATAGACCACTTCAAAATTTTATTCTTTACAAGTACAAGGTCATAAAAATGTGTAGTGATAGTAATCTAAGTAGACTTGAACAGAAAGATCTTTAATCCTTTTTGGTTCTAATTCAAAAGTTCTACCCAAAATGTTATGCTAGAAATTTATTTAAACTCATGTCTTGAATAGCGGCGGAGATTCTTGTTATTCAGAGGAAAGTATCCTTTTAATAGATGGGAAGTTCCTAAAGTGCCTATAAGTTAGTAGTATTACTGTTATATTGGAGCCGAGTAGTTCCGTAAAGCCATGCAATCATTCGAAATAGTAGTTCCGTAATACCGGTCAGCCATTTGGAGTAGTAGTTCCGTAAGACTAGTCAACCGTTCAGCAGATAGTTCTGTTCGGCTGTTCAGCTTTTCAGCTGTTCAACCATTCAGCAGATAGTTCCGTTCGGTTGGCTAGCCGTTCAACAATGCAAGCTCTATTTGACTAGTCGGTCGTTCAACAGTGCAAGTTCTGTACTATTGCTTGTTCTTTCAGAAGTGTAATGGTCCAAATAACTTATTAATATATATATACACACACAATATATATAGACTCTAATATCCTAAAGGGTCACATTATTTCTAAGGATTCAGGAGTGGTTTTCTTAGTCTATTCTTCAAATCAAGTCACTTTCATCTTTGCAGTAAAAATTTGCTATCTGTTCCATTCCTTCAGTTTTTGTATAGGTCTTTATTTTCCATTCCAAATTGTGAATCTCTTTATCCATTTTCTCGTCTCGTGTTTCTTTTTAGGATGCAGGTTCCATAATTCTTTGCTGTAAGAGCCATTTTTTATGAATCGAATGTTTTGAAGGTTGCTAACTAATACTTTGTCCTTTTTGATTATGGTCTTAGAGGTCTTATTCGTTTCTGTCTATAGAGTAGGACAACTTCATCGTTTTCTTTTGTTTGTATTCCTTTCTCAGCCTTCATCTTCATTTTAGACGGTGGATAGATTTCTTTTTTTGACCCTTTGTTCCTTTGGGCCTTGACTTTTGTTTTGAGCTGCAGACATCTTTGTCCTTCTTCATCTATTGGTGCCCTCTTTGGGCTTTCCTCTGATTCTGTGGGATATAATGTATGTTAGATTGACCTTTCTCTAAAAGGTTGCTGGTGGTGTGCTTGTCCTGACCTTTCCTCTAAGAGGTGAACTAGACGTTAGAGGTTTTGAGCCTCCCTCTAGGAGGTGCTATGGAATAGCATCGTAAGCTTTTGTCCCTCCCTCTAGAAGGTGATACGGAATAACATCATAAGCTTTTGTCCCTCCCTCTAGGAGGTGCTACTGAATATTGTCATAGGCTTTTGCCCCTCCCTTTAGGAGGTGCTACGGAATAACATCATAGGCTTTAAAATTGGTATATGAAAATCATTTTTAGCCAATTAAAATGTTCGTAAAAACCTTTTTGAATACCAGTTTTATTGTCATAGAGTCTCTTTTTGAGAGAGAAAATTCTTGTAAACGGTCCTTACTAATATATTGAGGGATTACTTTCTAAAAATGAGTTTGGATGCGCAAATCCTTTTGATAAAAGAATCTTTTCTTAATGTTGCCTTTTGCATGGATTTTCAAGCTATTCTCATAGTAGAGACACAGATCTCAAATAGGAGACTGGGCGGTCATGATTCATGAATCAATAGTCTTTTAGTCGAGAATAGGATTCTCTAGTCTGAGCATTTATCAATGAACTTTTGATAACTTTAAAACTTTTTCTGAAAAGGTATGAATAGGCCTCTCCTTGCCAGTGGTTTTAGAAAACTTTTAAATATTGGGATTGCTTAGTAAAAATCCTTGATGTGCATTTACTAATGCCAAATAGTATTTTTTAAAGATTGTGCAGGTTTATTTCTAAAATAAACAAATACTTAATTCCCTTATTTATAGGGTAATTTGAGACAATCCTTTTCGACTTTTGAAAACAACTTTCTTGAAAACATATTTATGAACATTTTCCTATAACAATAGAATAACTAATTGAAAACATAATCAACGTGTGTAGTATATATGGTTATGTTTCCTCAGGTTTTGCTCGGAAAAAAGAAATGTCTTGTTCGTGAGTCTGAAAAGCCATGATGCATGGTCTAATAGAGTTTCATGAATAAGGGCATATTTTCCCAAGGACCCCTTCTTTCAGGTGATTTTTAAATATTTACCTTTCATAAGCTTATAATTGAAGCTTTGACGATAATCCAGAGTTCCATGGGAGTAGTTCTTTTCCTCATATTGATTTGAGCTTTGAGGTAAGAAAGAGTCATTTGTTCTAGGCATTTGAGTAGTCTATCTTAAGTGGCTAGAAATTTATTATGCTTTAAGAGTTCGTTGGATGTAATGGACTGGTTTTGTTTTTTACCTGTAAAGACACTTGAATTTTGTATTAATACATAAACAATTTTTAGCACAAATTAAAGTATAAATCGAGGTACAAATTAAGTTAAAAAGTTACGAAAGAAGAAAATCTACAGTTGAACAAATGCCACAAGGTTTCATGGTTTGATAGGGGTCCAATATTGAGGTTGCTAAGCTGTTTCCTTCTCGTAGGTATAATTGGGCTTTTAATACTTGAGCTATCTTCTTTAGAATGAAATATCCTTTAAACTTTCTTAATGAACTCCATTAGGAATCCTGACCTAACCCTGCCTTGAATTGCTTCTGCTAAAATGCGGCATTTGTCGGTTTCACGTCCATTTGCTTTAAGGTAATCGCAAAAACTACCTCCTTTATTTGGTTCAGGAAAGTTCCAGATCCTATAAGGAATAGGAAATTTTCATTGTCCTTCACTGTAGCAAAAATGTGGGAGAGGGGCTTGTCGAGGACTACATAATTGGATTCAGAAATCTCTTTTCGACTCCCCTTCTGGTTTTCACTTTTCCTTGATCTCTTGTTGGGATGCCTGAAGTCAGATTTTCCTTCCCTACATTTTCGATGAAATTCTCTCATAGCATGATGCATTTTGTCCATTAGAATAAACTTTTCAGCTTGGAGATAGAAATGTTGTAGATCCTTACACCCATGAATATGAAGTTCCTTCTAAAAAGGAGTTTGTTTGATTAGCCCTTAGCAAATTGCCATCTGTTTTTCTCCATCGGTTGCATTATCGACCTTCAATGTTTCCTTCTTAAATCTATTAATGTATTCGCCAAGCAATTCCTCTGGCCTTTTTTTGATGTCAACTAACATGTAAGAATATATTATTGGGTCTTTACAAATGTGAAATTGTGCTATGAATTCATAGGAGAATTGTTCCCAGGAATGGATAGTTCCTTTCTGATAATGCCTATACCATTTGACACCTACTCTCTGGAAAGTGATGGTGAAGAGTTTACAGCGAACTGGCCTAGGAGCATTGTATAAATCCATCCAGCTTTCAAAAGCTACAAGGTGATCGTCTGGATCAGTAGTTCCATCATACTTTACTAGTGAAATTTGAATATGAGGAGGAATGCTAATTGTCATAATTTCTTCTAAAATAAGAGCCTTTTGCAGGATAACATATTTCTCTAGTTTATGGAGTACATCCTTTACAGTATCCCTTGTGATTTGGTTGGAAATGTTGTTGCTGTGATTTCCCTTGTCTTCTGAGGTTAAACTATTTGATTGCTCAAAGGCTCTCTTAACTTGACTTTCTTGGTTTTTATATTGGTCTTTATTTGGAGATTGTGCTTCTAATTCTCTTTTCATAATATTTAATGATCCTTGAGATGGAGCACCTTCGAAAAGTTTTTGTGTAGCTATCATTTGTTGTTGTAGATTCTGGACTTTAATCTCATTGTTTACCAGTCTTATTAGGGTTGAAGATTGTGCAATTTCCATATTCTCTAAGTTGAAGTTTGGGACTATATCATTTTCCAAAGTTCATTGTAACGCAGCTTCTTCATTAGGGAAGTTGTCGTTACCCCTTGTTATTACCATTTCCTTCTTTTGAATGAAGAACTCTATGCAATTAATTTGTGATGAAAGTTATTGAGAATCGGAGGTTCAGGCCATCCTTCTAGCGCCAAAAAAGTTAACAAGAAAACTTGTCAACACCCCAAAGAAGAATTAAAAGTGCAGGTATGTCCTAATAAACCTTTTCTGATTAAGTAGAGAAATTTAGGATCTTATTGCTTCCTTTGATTAACCTTTCGAATAGGTTTTTGTTGTGAAAACTCTTCCTTATCCCACCTTTCGACCCAATCGAAACACTTATATTCCTTTCTTTTTATGTCTTTCAAACTAGCCTAGTTGGCTTATCAATCGAATCGAAACACCCTATTGAAACAATAGTGGTAACCTAATGGTTAGCTCTAATGTTGTTGGGTAATTGACTAAATAATGGGTTTTGACTTCGTTGAAAGCTTGCTTCTTTAATGGCTTTAGTTTGGATCTTTAAGCCTGGGGATTTTTCCGTGTTTAAGGTTTCGAATCGCTAGAAAGGTGGCTTTTGGAGAGTAATGGTTTAGAGCTAAGAACCTAAGTGTTTTGGTAAAGTAAGGGGTTTCGAATCACTCGGAAGGTATCCTTTCGATGAAGTTGGCACAAGCAGAACACAATCAAATCCAGTAAAAGTCTCCAAACAGTTTTATAACCGAAAACATCAAAGTCTCACCTTTATTTAACTAATAATGCACACAACGATCAATTTCCCCAATTTGATTTCCAAATTAGGGTTTACAAATTTACAAATTTGAGAAAATACAAGAGTAGAGTGAATGAATTCAGATCCGTCAAATTAGACCCCTAAGGCCTTATTTATAGGTGCGGGTTGGCACCTTTTGACTTAGTGCTTTCGTCCTAGTCGAAAGGTGGCTCTGTAGACCTTTCTTCACCTTTGACACTTGCGCATCCCTCCGCCCTGCATTTGAATGGATTTGAATGCCTCCATCTTCAGTGAAAGGGGTAGACACACCTTTTCCCCCTTGTGTTGCCTTGTTGTTGCAAGTGAGAAGGAGCATTAGCTTTCGACTTTATCGAAAGGTACATCCTTATGGTTTTGAATGTATTGAAATACTCTAGGTTTCGACGAGGAAGGTAGCTTTCGAAGACATTGTTGCGGATAGATGCGGAACCCCTCTTAGTTGTGAAAGGTTTCGACCGATTGGAAAGGTTTAGTTATGCTTTCAAAGGGGTTGTTCCTACAAAATATTGTTCTGAGTAATTGGATGAAGGCGAAACGTTTGGTTTCGAATGGTTTGGCGTGAATGTGAGTGCCTACAACCTTTTGCCTTCGAAAGGTATTCCCAACTCATTCAAAACGTCTTCATATAGGTGGAAGCATCTGTTTCGAAAGGAGGCAATTGAAGCGTAAGGATGCTTTCGAGCCCTTCGACCCCTTCAAAACTTGTAGCATATTTGACTTTTGGTTGTAGTATCCCTTCGACTCCTTCGAAAGGCTTTGTTGATGTTATTATTTCTTGTTCTTCTTTCTCTTCTATTCATCTTGGTTTCGCCAAGGTCGATATGACTTCTTGATCATGAGGTAGCTGTCTTCGTAATGCTTAAAAGCTCCCTTTTCTAACCTTGTCGAAAGCCTTATTTAATGTTTGTAGAAACCATTCTATCATTTTCGGAACCTCATCAATGTTGATGCTCCTTCTTTCATACTTTCACTCTTGAGATGATTTTATGGATAACAGAAGGGAGATGGGTCTTTGGCCTGCTAGAGGTGATGAAGGGAGGTTATACTTACCACTCATTGCCTATATAAGTGACCTTATAGTTCATTAACCCCTTTCACAATTTTAAACACAAAAAATGAAGTACTTCATTTCCCTTATTCTCTTCTTCATAACTTTCTAAAACCCAAATCAAATCAACGCAAACTTTCACCAAACTCTTGCTATAATCTATAGACAACATAGCTGTAACACCCCTAATTTTAATAAAATTATTTAGGATATTTAATTAGATAAATTAAATAGAATAATGTAAATATTACAGTGAAAAGGGGATTGAGAATTGAAAACTTAATAATGGCCATGCTTAATTAAATAAAAAGAATGGGTTATGGAATTGTTTTCATAAATTAAATAATAAGGAAATAAAGCAAGGGAATTATGGGTAATAGCTGCACACATAACCCCATAACCCCTAAAACCTTGTTTCCATTTCCACTCGACACGTTCATAATTCAAAATTGTAAATCGTAAACAAAAGACCTCAAGCCGGCTATAACCTAGGGGAAAAGAGGAGAAATTCAATTAAAAAGTTAAGGAATCAAGCAACGAGAATTAAACAAGATCAAATCTCAAGTCCTTATCCAAATCAAGGTGAATAATAATCAAAACCATCTCATTTTTGTTTTTAAAGAGCATTTGATTTCAGATTTTAAGTTTAAAACCTTTATGAGGATTTTAATGATGATATGCTTAGATTACATGATATGCTATATTCAAACAAGTTTTTTTGTTAAACATTTCATTCAATTTTAGGGGTAAAATCATTTATATTCGGTTTCAAATGCCATGAGGATTTAATATGTTATGTAAAACATTATTTGGAGATGTGTTTAATTTTTCGTAATTTTCCAAGCTACGGATAATTTATAATGAATTTTCAAAGGAGAATATGAATAATTGGGTTTAGAAATTAATTTTGGTAATTATATAAAGGAATTTGGGTTCGAAATTTATATATGTTAGATAACATAATAAAAGTTGAATATTGATGATTTTTGTGGATTTTTCCTAAGTAATTTACTATGGAAACTAAATTAATTAAGTTGGAGGACTTAAATGTTTTAGTTGTTTTGTTAATGGGAATGGCTTCTTTGTTAATATCTTTAATTAATTTTTTGAATAAATTCGGCAGTCTTTTAGAAAAGATTTTGGTAAAGTTTATGGCAACCAATCATATTTTTACAAATAGACAAGTTAGTTGAAAAGTATTACTTAAAAAGGCAATGAAAACAGTTTTGCATAAGTTTATTGTTTCACCACTTCCAGTAGCTACCTTTCGACCCTATACTTCTGCCCCAACCAAGTCGAAACCAATACACAAGGTATCAATGCGTTGGTACATAGTGGATTGGAGAATGGCGGCAGGTATGGAGTCGAAACCAAGCTTTCGAAGGGGTCGAAGCCTTCGTTTTGCTTTCTAAAGAAATGTTGGTTGCCTTGCTTTTGAAAGAATGCTTTCGAAGGGTTTTAATATAGCTTTCAAAGAGGTTGCCGCCTTTTTATTTAAAGGGTAGCTTTCGAATGAGTTGTGTTATTTTTAAATCAAAGCTTTTGAAAGGGTAGTTTGAACCTGGTCGAAACCATGTTGCCGCCTTTATACATTTCGTATAGATTGAATACATCAACAAGTTCGAAAGTTAGCTTTTGTTTTATAAGTATACTAAGCCGCTTCCCAATGCTTTCGAAAGGGCTCTAGTAGCCACTTATACTAAAGGTTTCGAAGGCAATGGCTTCGAAAGGGGTTTTGAAGCTACCCTTCCAATTGTTTTACTTAAAAGATTAAAGCTTTCGAAAGGGTCGTTCCGAAGCCATCATTTTTCCCCCAAACTCTTTTATTTGAATGTTATTGGTTTCGAAAGGGGTTCTTTTGCTTATATTTACTTTGACCCAAAAGATATGTTTAAGATTATACCCAATGTTTTCGAAAGGGGTACTTTCAAATGGTATCGAAGCTCTGCTTCTATGAGTTAATAAGTGATGCTTTAGTACTTTCGAAAGGTATGTCTTGATGGTTTCGAAAGAGATGTTTTAAAGTGTTTCTAAAGGCATATGCTTAGTGTTTTCAAAAGAAGATTTGAATGTTTCCGAAAGAGGTTTTCCAATGGTTTCAAAAGTAAAGGTCTAAGTTTCGAAAGCCTTAGTTTTCAAAACAAAAAACCCAATCTCACTTTTTAAAGGAAAAGCCCATGACAATATAAAAGAGCATTGAAATGGCTTTTAATTTTGGAGTTTTTGAAGAAGCTTTCCTTGACAAAGCAATATGTTAAAGGGATTAACCATGTTTCATGTGGAAATGATTTCAAGGGTATAAAACCATAATTTTAGTATTGTTATGTTAATGTAATTGCTTCTTCCATAAACATGTTCACTATATAATGGACCCATAATTATATTTTGGGAAGAAAGGGCAGAATAACCAGCTAGGTTGACCCAGTAGTGAATATAAATTGAGTTAACTCCTGTATGCATAGAATTGCTTCCAAGAGGTCAGGTAGACCGGAATATAGGATGCCCAAAGAATGATTAAAGAAGTTGTCAGTTTAGACAGGTTCATAGTAAACCCATGAAAACTATGTTTGAATGAAGTAATTGGCAGGGGCCAATAGGTTCGTGGTGATCCCATGAAAACTATATTCGGATAGAGTTATTGACAGAAGCCAATAGGTTCTTAGTCAACCCATGAAAACTATGAAATGAAAGAAGTTATTAGAGATACGAATAGGTTCAGGGAGATCCCATGAAGTAATGAAGTTATTGGCAGAGGCCAATAGGTTCTTAGTGATCCCACGAAAACTATGAGACTAGACAGATAGTCTATTAACTTTAAACAGGTTATTAGTCAACCCATGAAAACTAATATGTTAATAGTGATCCTAGAGACTATAACTGAGACAGATAGTCAAATGAATGTGGATGGGAAATCTAGAATAATTTGTTTGTTTGCATATCATCATAATCTTTTAAATTGCTATGTTTTAACCATTGTGGATGCAGGAGTACAGTATATGGTTATTATAAAATTTTGGATAAGATACTAGTGAGGGGAAAACCCGTTCCGCTAAGCGGCGTGGTCTCATTAGATATCTAAATGGTTCGAGATGGTAGGTTATTATTCATACCAGGCTTTATGTCTGACTCGAAGTTTATGTTTTTCCCTTAAACTCTTGGGTTACTCAATAAATTTTGAGTAGTTTGAGAGTTGAGGTTTTCAAGTTCTCCTTTAAACGAATAAGCTTCTGGGGAAGAGCAGGAGGCAAGCTAGCTAGTAGGAATTCTTTTCTATTTTGATTCCGCTGTGTTGTGTTGTAAAGGCAAAGTTGTTAAATTGCCTATGTTTAGACTCTGATCATCCAAGGGGGCATCTTCATATGTGGCTCTTGGCATATGTTGTAATAATTATATTTTCTCTGAACGTGGTTCTCGAATTTGGGATTATGTAATGAATTTGAAATGGTTTGAAATGGAATGAGAAAGATGTTTAATGATTTTAAAGTTTTTCAATATCCATGTGTTTCTGTTATATCAATGTATCTAACATTACCGTATTTGGTCGCCGAGGATTAATAAATATGGATGACTGCAGCATCCGTAGCCTTTAGTTTTGGGCCTCCAAGTGGGGGATGTTACAATAGCAGCACCTATCGCAAACTTAGAGCTTAAAGAATTGGAGTGCACACCCCTTACAAGTAAAGACTATGAGCATTTTAAGGCTAAATCTGCCCTAGGCCCTGAGCAAGTGAAAGGGTGGGAGGAATTTTCGGAGCTTGCAAGGTTGAGGTAGAAAGTGGAAGCATGGTCGAGGCTTAAGATTGGTTTTATACTTGTTGACGGGCGAGCAAACTCGCCATTTGAATGTATATGAAGTGTATAATACGATTGTTTAAATTATAGCAATGTACTTGACTATATATTGATTATAACTCTTGTGATTCTTACTTGGGGAAGCAAATGACATATGTAAATTTGTGTATTTGGACTTATATGACTTTCTATGACTTGTTGCATAGCTTTGACATGTTTCAAATAGGTTTGGTTGGATTATGATTGAATAGGACTTCAATATGGAATGGTTTTATAGCAAATAGTCGCTATAGAAGCATATAAAAATGCCTTATATTCGTTAGTCTCTTAAATATTTTGTAAAGAGATCCCTAGGGTTTTCTAACCATAATTATGATGTATATTGAGTATATTGCTTACTACAAGAAGTGTGGGTCTTAAAAAATTGTTATCATACTTAAAAATTGCAAAACTTTCTGATACATAAAACTGCCTAGTTTATAGCCTGTTACAGCACTTAATGATGGCATTTACTGGACGCTGTAGTAAATCTAAACCCTTTTACAGCATTCTGGAAATGCTGTAGTTTATGTTTCAAACTTTAAATTGTTTTAAAATGATTTTTAGTTTAAGTATGTTTCTATAATCTTTTTACAAGTATTTAATAACTTATGTTAAAGTATTTTAAAAGTGGTTTGTAATTTAAATATATTATTAAAAATTAATTACGACTTATTAAATTAGAAGGTTTATTTTAATAAAATAAAACATGCTTTTTATAGTTTTTAAATAAATTATAAAAAAAATTGAGTAATATTTAAATAATTGTTATAAACTATAATGATATGTATTTTAAAGTATTTTTATTTATACATAGTTTCTAGAAAATTTGTTAATTACTAAAGTATTAAAAAGCTTATGTAATATAATATCTTTTAAATTGTTTTCGTAATTTTATTAAATATCTTAGCTTATACATAAATTAGTATACATGTATGAATATAATTTTTAAAAGGCTTTTAAATTATAAATAAATTTTTTTAAAAGTGCATTCGGAGTTGCTTAAGTAGCTTAATCACGCGTTGTTTCATTACTTGTATATGGAAAATAATTAATAATATACTAAGCACTAAAAGCCAATGAAGTAGGCTTATTCTATCTGTGAGATTTAAGAATGATGTTCGAGTATGGTTTAGAAGCAACAGTGCTCTAACATACCGAATTAACTCTTGACCGAGCGATAGTATATATTGAGAAATTCAAAAACGTGATAAGTATATGATAATTTATTTCCTTATGTGATCGGTTTTTAAAACTAGATCATCGATCAATCGACCATCGAACTTGACCAAATAACCTAGGAAGTATCTATAAGCTTAACAACTTCATATGGTTTAAGATCCCCTGAAGAGGACTCATTAGTATGAAATGTCAGTCGCATTAAGAATGTATATATATGAGATTCCCCAAGGAGGACTCATTTGTATCGTTCGCTTACTTCTAAAAGAACAGGAATTGAATTAACTGAAAATTCACTGATTTAGTTTTGAAGATTCCGGGATTGGATAATTATACTTATGTATTATACCGAAATCCATTTTGAAATTAGTACACGAGGTTACGTTTCGGAAGCAGTTGTGGAAGTAGAATGTTATAGAGTTGAGCTCTATATCCTAAGGTTATGTCCAAGTAAGAGGTTGGAGTTTACATTTCAGAATAATGCTATAAGGTTAAGCTGTCTATCCTAAGGTAGTCCAAGGGAGAGTTCAACGTTAGCATTCGTCGGATAACTTGTGCTAAAATCCATTGAGAGATTCGATATCTGTTCGACTGATGAAGACTTATGTGAGAGATGATGAACGTGACTTCACCATTGGAAATTACAGAAAACAAAGTAGGATGCATAGCAGTGGGTTTACCTAATCCAAGGATATATCAACTCCATATCTAGAGATGTTTATCAATATTGCTAGAGCGAGTTGATGGTATTCAGTATCACGTGTTTTGATCGAAATGTCAGGTCATTACAATCCTCAAAAAGCTTACTTTTATATAATCATACAATCAATGAATAACTTGTTACTATGAGGTCTCATCAAATTATCTAAATATACTGGGTGTGACATTATGCAATTTCATTGTTAATGATCTTTTCATAAACCATTTTACAATAATTATTAGACGTTTTTTACGTTTTTGTTTGTAGAAGTGGTAAAGCATGCACTTTGTCAATTCAAACACATTCATAATAATTATGGATGGTTGTTGTTCAAACCACCTTTTTAGGTTTTTGTTTACTAGGTTTATGCCTACATTTACTCATGTATTTATGTTTAACTAAAGGTATTTTTTGGGTATATTCCATGTATAAAACTAGAGCCTAACTTGGAATAAGAAAACACAAAATTGTGTGTTTTGTTTGATAATGCATTGGAAGTACAATTTTAAGTTTAAGTCTACTACATAGTTTGTTTAAAATTTTACTATATTCATACTTCTTCCATAAAGTTTGTCTGTTGCACCAATATTCATACAAAGAAGCAAGTAAAACTAAAAGATGAATAAACCAAACTTATACGTAGGTCAGATTTATATATAATTTGAAACAATAACTTATACATGGGTGATTAAATCTGATAGTAAATTATTTTCTATTAATGCACTTATTCTACTATTCAACAAATTTCTAGTATTAACCACTTGTAAAACATCATTCACTTTTGGATAAAAAATTAACAAATAAAGAATTTTTTAATATGGAAGCATCAATTTTATCATATATTTTTTACATCACCAACATAGTAATACTCTACAATTGTGAAGTTCATGTCATAGTTCAAGATGGTCATTCAGTCTTAATTTAAACTTTCGTTTGTTTGTAGCTAAAATTATATAAGATAACCAAA
The DNA here is from genome assembly GCA_030737815.1 of Allium fistulosum. NCBI lineage: Eukaryota > Viridiplantae > Streptophyta > Magnoliopsida > Asparagales > Amaryllidaceae > Allium > Allium fistulosum. Next base: position 409,472,493 of record CM060907.1, on the reverse strand, counting down.
ATAATTCCAAACATTTTAAGTAGCTATAAAGGTATCGCAAAATTCTTATACAACAGCATAAATTTAGCATGATTCACCTTCTAGCAAGTGTTATTTATACAAAACACGATTACTCTTTGCAATATATGTAATAAGATATATTTATATATGCACTAAACAATATTTATTCTACCTATATATCGATTGTTTATCAATTTTTCTCATCTATCAATGACTCTGCCCCTTTATAAAGTATTAAGATATGAGATGGATAATACGCTAATAGGAGAACATCTTTGATAAGCATAATGAAGATTTTAGATCTGCTTTGCCTTTTGTTTGTCCATGTCATTATTTTGATCTAGTCCTAATCTCTTCACTGAAAGCTTCCATGTCGCATTATACCCTTTCCTTCACTTTGCATCTTTATTTAATTTATGTACAGAGCACTATTTTAACATAAAATAACCGAGGTGTGCATAGATATGTTTTTATTCTAACTCCACCTTTAGAGCTCCATAATAGACTGTTTGCTATTGTTATGTTTGAGATGCCTTCAAACTTACTTCTCCCAGTTGGTGTTAAAAAGTTAACACTTTATGATTGTAATCTAACTGGACTTACTAAATTGCGTAGTTGTTTCCTTTGTACTTGACATTCACCAACCTACAAATTTAGTACTAATGTGAATTTGAATCCTATACTTGCACTGCAAATTTCCCTTTTGCACTCAAGAAATATCAACCACATCTTTCTAGAGCGTCTTGATTTAGTCATGGTTTGGTTGGCAATTGGAATGACGGTGTACATAAAGAACAATAGTAAAAGGCTTATCAGAAAATACTTATGGAAATAGGTTAAATAAATATCAATGTATTATTATAATCAAAACAATAACCACATAACTTAATTATTAGTGGACCACTATTTCATATATATGAAGCTTGTTGATGTTAGAAGAATAGTTTTACATTAGATAACTTACAATAGAAACTCTTCCACACATGTGAATAGGGTCAAACTACCCCCCACGTTGCTATAAACGGATGATGCAATGACAATGTTAAGAAACATTTTCCGATTTCCATATGTTATATCATGTGATGATTATTTACACCAATTCACTTCGTCAAAATTATATTACTTTGGACTTAAAGAATTTGATAATGGTAAAAATTCCAATATCGTCCATATTCAACTCTATATTCTAAACACAAAGTTCTTGGTTCAATAATAACAATTATTATTAACTGACTTCATCTGCCTAGAGACTTTGACTTTGAGTTGACATCGGTTGATAGTGATACTGACCTCATATAACCGAGGAGACGAATCCTCTCTTGAATAGTATTTCACTTTCAATGCTTTCGCTCGACCCAACCATAGCCAATCAATGGACGCCGTGCTACGATTAAATATAATCAAAGCAGAGCTTCAAAATGGGAGATCAATAGTATTATCAAGTCGAGAGAACTGTGTTTCTATTTGACCTTAGTTATGTTAACTAATAGAAAACTATCGAGTGATTCATTCCATAGTTATCCAATAACTATCAGTACGTAACCCCTTGGTGCCTCCGATAGTTGTGACAACCTCGACTTTCGACCCCCGTTTGAAGAGCCGAAAACCGAAAGCATCGACCAAAACCATCAACTGACTACCTAACAATCGCATAATATACCAACAAGATAAAGCATTTCTTGTGAAGTAATATGCTAAGGTATGATAGGATTGATATAGTTAATAACATAAGTAAATATCAGAGTGGTGTATAGTTATAGACTAAATAGACGTACCCTAATCATCTTGAAATATAAAATCATAAGGAATACTCACATAGGTATTTCCTGCTTATTCTTTCTTAATTTTGGTTCAATGTCAACCTATCATGCAATATATAGAGAAATATGCATATACAAAAAAAAATACAAAAATGTAAAACGGATTGTGTTATGGTACCAATGTGACTGCCTACGTATCCATTAGAGGATCAAGTCCAACGTAGTTCTTTTTATCAAAATCAAGATCATATTCATCCTAATCTACTTCGACACTCGATCTACTTCATATGAATCCAAACCGCACACTTAGTTTGGATTAGATTCACTTAGCCCACTTCACATGGATCTAAACTGCACACTCAGTTTGGATTAGATCCTAGGATACTTTATCCTATTACGGCTGGCATCTGAACACAAAGGACGTACTCTACTTGTTGTCGTACCAAAATGTACCATAGAGTAATATTGCGCTACCCAATATCTATTGTCTTATACCGCATCGACACTTAGACTACTTTACATGAATCTAAACCACACACTTAGTTTGGATTAGATCCTATTGCGACTGGCATCCGAACACCGAGCAAGGACGTACTCTACTTGTTGTAGTATCAAAATATACCATAGAGTAATAGTGCACTACCCAAATATATATTGTCTCGTACCGCACATCTGAAGGTAACCGTCATTAATAATACGAGTACATATGCACGCCCAGGTGGGCCTGCATTTAATCACAATGTGCGTGCATTTTAAGTTGTACCCGTGGAAGTAGATTTAATAGTAGCATCCCCATATTTGAACTCCGCCTAGACAGAAGTCGCTATTTTTTTTGGTTCAGACTGCAATAACCTCTTCATACTAACTCGGAATCAGGCGAAACTTCGACTGTCAACATATGAACTCCCATCTAAATTATAGACAATAAGAAACACTCGGATACTTCATGTAATGAAAGTATACCATAGTACTCCATGGTGACTAAAAGTTGTACTTAGAATATAACATGCTACATCACCATATTTGAACTCCGCCTAAGCAGAAGCCACTATATTTTTTGTTCATACTACAATAACTTCTTAATACTAACTCGAAATCGGACGGAACTATGACCAATGAACTCCCACCTAAATTACGGATAATATAGAACACTCGGATACTTCAGCATATGAACGATACCATAGTTCTCCATGGTGATTGACAATTGTACTTAGAAAATAACAGACTATATCCTCACTTCAACGCTCACTGCAGTTCTCCATGGTGACTAATAGTTGTACTTAGAAAATAACAGGCTACATCCTCCTATTTGAAATCCGCCTAGGCAGAAGCCGCTATTTTTTTCCAGACTGCAATAACTTCTTCATACTAATTTGGAATCAGGCAAAACTTCGACTAATGAACTCCCACCTAAATTACGGACAATATAGTACACTCGGATACTTCATCTAGTGAACGTATACCATAGTTCTCCATGGTGACTAATAGTTGTACTTAGAAAATAACAGGCTACATCCCCGTATTTGAACTCCACCTAGGTAGAAGCCGTAAATTTTTTTGTTCATACTGTAATAACTTCTTTATACTAACTCGAAATCGAGCGAAATTACGTCCGATGAACTCCCACCTAAATTACGGACAATATAGAACACTCGGATGCTTCAGTTTATGAACGTATATCGTAGTTCTCCATGGTGATTAACAGTTGTACTTTGAAAATAACAGACCATATCCCCACTTCAATGCTCACTGTATGTAACATCCTACCCCGAGACCCACATTAACAAAGAGTATTACTAGGTAATACTATTTGCTAATACGGAGAATAAGGTTGGTTAGGAGTGACCATCTATAGCCTTGTCTTAAATATCTATTGAATACGTCAATTAGTGCTCTATATTTTTTTTCTTTGATATCTCAAGTGGATTGACATATCCAATAAATGCTTAATGCAAAACTACATTTGGCTATAGGATCTATCAGAACAAAATACAACTCAAATGCATAACACATCACAGAACATCAAACAAATATATATACATGTATACTGATACATTCCAATACAATACAAATAATACATCATAAGTGGTATGACAACCACAATATACACACGAGTCAAAACAATATACATATCAGAGTAGTGATAAAAGACTACAACATAAAAAGGCCTAGCAGATTAGTCCATGCAGAAGAAGAATAGACTACGTCCATGAGGGTACCTAACATGAAACACCTCGGTTTGAGCCGAGTATAAAATACATGGGTCAGTCTAGCTAAACATATCAGTTTAAAAGGATAAGCAGTAATAGATGCATACAGATAAGGTTAATGTTCTTCTTAGACAAGAAGGAACAATGCCGAGTATGAGCATGAGTATAAGTATGGTATGGTTACTGTAAGTGATGGGATGATATCACTTACACAAACATATATTCTCAAAAGAGATAAGACAATCCATAAAACGCTAAATATGGCAAGCCTCATATCATCGGCATATCACAAATCATCAGTAGTGGTTTAGGAAAAATATAACTCCTAAAAAGGAGAAATCCCAAACCCGCCATATCGGCAAACTCAAAGAAATCTCAAAGAAATCACCATCTTAAAATACGCCAAAAGGCAATCAAATACAATTCTCCAACATAGGAGAATATAATCCCAAATAAACGCCAAAAGGCAAATCTCATGTAATAACGCCAATAGGCAAATCTCAGAATAACGCCAAAAGACAAATCTTGAATTAACGCTAGTGTAGGCAACTCAAATCTCAAAGATAGAGCTCCCAAGAGTTCAAATTCCCGAAAAGTAATCGCCACAAATATATATATATATATATATATATATATATATATATATATATATGTCGAATGGTTCAAAGGACCAATTCCGAAAAGAGGCGATACACTAAGGAAAATAGTCAAAGAAATCATCTCAAAAGTGTTTGCACGTGCATGTGGCCGAAGCCTTGCCAAGTACTGTTATCTCAAATTGGTACCTCGTCCGAAGGCAATGACCCGAAGGTCTAGTACTGGCATGTCGCAATGGCAAATGTGTCACAAACTCTCGAATAGGAACCCGAATAGTGTTAACGTGTGTTCCATACCACACGTTCGCACTAAACAGTTTACCAACCGCTAGTAAATTTCACACTCAAAGTAGTAAAAAGTTTACCTCATCTCATCGGTAAACTCAACTCGAAGGTCAAAATGATCAAACAGACAAGTCGGGAATTAACTGATAAGGTAAACACACGTGTCCCATACCATGTGTTTTACCAAACCATTTAATTCTCCTTCTAATTCGCCCGAGTGGTGCAAAAACGTGTATTATATATATAAAATAATTTACTTGAGAAAACAAGCTTTTAAAACCAATTTTCGAAATCGATTTGAAAACACATAATTGAAAATTCCCTTATTATAGAGAATAAATAGATTTTATACTTGAAAATACATGAAAATATTATATAATAATTATTTTTAAATGCCCATTAATTTTAAAAATCATTTCAAAAAGATTTGAAGAAAACCGTGCTCGAAAACGAATCAAAACGAAAAAAACACTCAAACTGATATTCAAATTAAAATTAAATTCAAATAATTCAAAATTTGAATTTTAAAATCTCCAAAATTTGGCTAGTCTATTGATAGACATCATGGCCTATAATCATCATAAAAAATATCATGAATATAGCTGGAAAATGAAGCAAAAGAAAGTCGGAAACATCGAAACCAAATGGGAGAACAAGGCAAATTTTTTGCCTTTTGCTAGGTCGACCTTGAGGTCGACATGGAGGTCGACCTCCTTGGTCCCTAGGTCGACTGTACGGTCAACCTAGGAAGCACTGGGTCGACCTGCATGTCGACCAAGGGAGGGTGGCAGTCGACCTAGCATACTGACTTTGTTCCAGTTGATTTCCTGCTTGCGAACTGATTTTCTGAGCAACTTTTGACTTATCAAACAACAATATTTTTCAATGAAATTATACAGGGATGAAGTTCATCGTGCAAGCTATCAAATACAAGAAATCTGGTAGCATTTCGTTGTTGGAACCATAAGATATAAGGGTTCAAAGATGCAACGGAAACTGACTATAAACAAGCAATATATTCACTACAGGAAATTGCTAATAGAAACAAATTTTCTATAGATTCAAGCACTGCCACTTTTTTTTTGGCTAGATTGTGAGCTTATACAACTCACCTTGCTGTTTGAGATGATCAAACATTGAATTTATGTTGAAAGAGGCAAGCTTTGAGGAGATTCTAGCTTCAAATAACCTGTTCAAACTTAAAACAGTACATGCAGGAAGAAATGACAGTAAATTAGAAACTATTTTCTAAAATTGTGAATTGATCAAACTATAGAGTTTGGAGATTGATTACCCTTTGATTTTTACTCTAGCTTGAAAAAGATTTTATTTTGGATTGAAGAATTTGAAGAAAAGTGTGGATTTTGCAATATTGAGAAGGTTGGTTTATTGTAAATCTATTTCCAGAAAGAGGAAGAAGGAAGAGTAAAAATGAACGTACAGTCATCTTTTTCTCACCTCCTCAAACCAGATTAAATGCTAATGGGCTTAATGGACCCATTAAACAAAAGAAAGTATGATGGCCTAAATTAATTACTTAACATAAAACCAAATGCATTCTTTTATACACTAATTTACAAAACAAAGTCATTTTCTTTTTAAATTTTCAACCAAACAAAATTTGTAAATTTACATACACATGAAATAAATCATTTTACACTATAAAAAGGATTAATTTTTATGTTTAAAACATTATTATTATTAAAATCCTTTATTTCACAATAATACACAATTTTCACCAATAAATGTAAAAGTCTGCTTTTTTAACTTCTAAAATTCCACAAAATTTATTTTCTCACTTAGTAAAATATTTCAATCCATTTCAAAATATTATTTATAGCCAAAACTTATTTTGAAACCAATTTCCATTTTTTTATTTAAATAACCAACCTTTAGAAATCTCATACTTCTTTTAAAAATTATTAAAAGAAGTAATTGGCAAAAATTAATACAATTATTGTATTTCTTCCAAATAAAACCTATTTTCCAATCATTATTAACCAAATAAATAAAACAAAGTTCCAAACTTTATTTTTCTCATTTTATTCTCAAAATTCCTTGTTCATTCCAAATAAACAGTAAAAAATTTCAATTTATTTTAATTTACAATATTAAATTATAACTACCATTATAATTTAATATTAACAGGTAATCTCAAAAACCAGTGTTGTTACACTGTAGTCCTCCATGGTGACTAATAGTTGTGCTTAGAAAATAACAGGCTACACCCTCATATTTGAACTCCACCTAGGCAGAAGCCGCTATTTGTTTCTTCAGACTGCAATAACTTCTTCATACTAACTCAGAAATAGATAAAACTTCGACCAATGAACTCCCACCTAAATTACGGACAATATGGTACACTCGGATACTTCATCTTGTGAATGAACATTGTAGTTTTCCATGGCGACTGCAATTTACTTAGGAAATAAAATGCTACCACATCCTCATATTTGAACTCCGCTTGGTGCAGAAGCCGCTATTTTTTTGTTCAAACTGCAAAAATTTCTTCATACTAATTCGGAATCCTACGGGACTTTGACCGATTAACTCCTACCTAAATTATAGACAATATGGAACACTCGGATACTTCATCTTGTGAACGCACACTATAGTTATCTATGGGGACTGCCAGTTGTACTTAGAAAATAACAGGTTACCACATCCCCATATTTGAACTCCGCCTAGTGCAGAAGCCGCTATTTTTTGTTCAGACTACAATAACTTCTTCATACTAACTCGGAATTAGGTGATAGTTCCACCGATGAACTCCCACCTAAATTACGGACAATATGGTACACACAGATACTTCATCTTGTGAACGCACACTGTAGTTCTCTATGGTGACTAACAGTTATACTTAGAAAATAACAGGCTATATCCCTACTTCAACGCTCGTTGTAGTTCTCCATGGTGACTAATAGTTGTACTTAGAAAATAGCAGGCACATCCTTATATTTGAACTCCGCCTAAGCAGAAGCCTATTATTTTTATTCAGAGTACAATAACTTCTTCATACGAACTCAGAATCAAGCAAAACTTCGACCGATGAACTCCCTCCTAAATTACGGACGATACTTCATCTTGTGAACGCGCGCTGTAGTTCTCCATGGGACTGACAATTTACTTAGAAAATAATATCCTACCACATCCCCATATTTGAACTCCGCCTAGTGCAGAAGCCGCTATTTTCTTTGTTCAGACCGCAGTAACTTCTTCATACTAATTCAGAATCCGGCGAGACTTTGATTGATTAACTTCCACCTAAATTACCGACAATATGGAACACTCGGATACTTCATCTTATGAACGCACATTGTAGTTCTCCATGGGGACTAACAGTTGTACTTAGAAAATAATAGGCTACCACATCCCCATATTTGAACTCCACCTAGTGCAGAAGCCGCTATTTTTTTATTCAGACTGCAATAACTTCTTCATACTAACTCTAAATTAGGCGATACTTCAACCAATGAACTCCCACCTAAATTACGGACAATATGGCATATTCAGATACTTTATCTTGTGAACGCACACTGTAGTTCTCTATGGTGACTAACAGTTGTACTTAGAAAATAACAGGCTGTATCCCCACTTCAACGCTCACTGTAGTTCTCCATGGTGACTAGTACTTGTACTTAGAAAATAACAGGCTCGTCCTAATATTTGAACTCCGCCTAGGCAGAAGTCGGTATTTTTTCTTCATACTACAATAACTTCTTCATACTAACTCGGAATTAGGAAAAACTTCGACCAATGAACTTCCACCTAAATTACGGACAATATGATACACTCAGATACTTCATCTTATGAAAGCACACTATAGTTTTCTAAGGGGATTGACAGTTTACTTAGAAAATAACATGCTACCACATCCCATATTTGAACTCCGCCTAGTGCAGAAGTCGCTATTTTTTTGTTCAGAATGTAGTAACTTCTTTATACTAATTCGGAATCCGACGAGACTTCGACCGATTAACTCCCACCTAAATTACGGATAAAAACACTCCGATGCTTTATGTAATTCTTCAAGAGTTATCAATCGATAAAATTAACAATGAGATAAGGTGTATCTGGGACAAGCCTATATTCATCAAACTATGAAACAAGAAATGAACATCTAATATGTTTGACAAAAACACCGTGTAGATGAAGATTAGTATATGACACAGATCAGGCATCTGAAAGCAATGTCTTCAGTAGAGGATAAAGTAAATGGGTATAAACTTTAACATAGGTTGGAGTATGCAAATTTGAGGTGAATATTATTCCAGCAAATAATTTTAAGACTATAATGTAGGGGAAAATGGAAAATGGAAAACTAAAAGATTTACATACCTCAACAAGCTTCGAGTTTAGTTAAGTTATATGTTAAGGAGACTGTCGGACTTCATGGAGTTCCTTGTGAAATTGTGAGCAATAGAGATCCGTTATTCACTAGTCAGTTTTGGAAAAGTTTATATGATGCCTTAAGGGCGGAGATGTGTTTGAGTACAATTTACCATCCACAGACTGATGGACAGACATAGAGAGTTAACCATGTATTGGAGGATTTGCTTTGAACTTGTATCTCAAACTTTGGTGGTTCTTGAGAAGAGCACTTATCTCTCGTTGATTTTTTGTATAACAACAGTTACTACGCTAGCATTAGGATGGCGCCATTTGAAGAATCATATGGCAAACCATGTAAATCTTCATCATGTTAGGTAGAACTTGGAGATCGCTTGGTACTTGAGCCAGAGAAGATTAGGGAGGTGACTGATAAGGTAACGGAGATTCTGAAATGCATAAAGGAAGCGAAAAATAGGCAGAACAGTTATGCAGATCTGAGGCATAGGAATTTGAAGTTCTCAATTGTAGACTTTGTGTTCTTAAAGGTTTCTTCTATAAAGAATTTTGTTCAGTTGGGGAAAGCTAGGAAGTTGGCTCCATACTTTATAGGACTATTTTCGATATTGGAGAGGACTGGTACACTTACTTATAGGGTCGAGTTATCGATTAGACTATCGAGTGTGCATAATGTGTTTTATGTATCACATTTGCATAAGTATGTGCACGATCCTTCTTTCATAGTGGAAACATCACCGTAATAAGAATTGGAGATTGAGCTTAACTTGACTATATCACGGCAGCCTTTTTGCATTGTTGATTGAGATGAAAAGCGATTGAGGAGAAGGTTGTAATGTTAGTTAAAGTGCAGTGGAGCGATGATGCTAGGGAATGTACTTGGGAGACTAAACTTAGTGTGTGGGAGTCCTATCCGGAGTTGCTTCTAGATTAGTGGTATCTTAGTATGATATAGCCTTTGTAGTGTACTCCCCGCTTGAGGTGGAGTCACTTAGTATGCATTGTAGTTTTCATTTTGGTTTGTATGTACTTTCAGTGGTACTTTATATATGTACTTGTTTCTACTGTTCAGATTGTGTGTCTGTAACGACTTAGAATTTCAAACACTTCGTATAAAAATATCTAAATTATTTAAATATTTGAATCTTGGATTTAATGGGATTAAATTGATTTAATAACCTTGTTAATCTCCTTTTAAATAATAATTAATGATAAGGAATTCGTTTTTGAAATTTGTTTACAAAAATAAATAGTTCAAAGAAATATTGTAATGTGATCGAAAAACGTTTTATCGATAAACGACTTTTTGCTAAGAAATTGTTGTTCGAACTCTTTTGTATTTGTGTTATTAACATATGAAGAAATTTATAAAAATTAAATCACCATTTTTCATAAGCAAATCAATTAGAAACTAATTGTATATTAAGGGAACATTGATCCTTGATTTAAGGCATGAATCAAGTAGTGATTTAGGGAGATATGGTCTGTAAGAAGGCATGGGCTTGCATGGATGGTGGAGGAGCTTTCTTGGCTGGCTAAGCGAGGACATTAGGTGACATTTTATAATTTTAAAGTATTCTCTTCTGTCTCCTTATTTCATTTGTTCATTTGCAAAGTTTTGGCAAAAAAGATCTTAAATTCTAACACATCTTTCTTCACTTTAAATCTACAAAACAATAGCAATTCAACTCCTTTCTCCTCCAAACTTTCATAAAGTTCTTATATCACTTAGAGAACAAGGAATAACATCAAAGAAGCGAAGAAATAATTGGGCAAAGGGGGGAGCACTCCATGAGCAACATGACGGTGTAGGAGGTTATGGCATGTATTTTTAAAGACAAAGGAAGTAGCTTTGGGATTTGGGTGATGGTGGGAAGTGTTGCCTTAATTCTAGTGGCTTGTGATGTTTATTAGCTTGGTTTAAAAGTGAGTTATCTCACCATCAAATGGATATATGTTGTGATGTAATGTTGTTGTGCAAAACTAAAAATGTTATATTAAGAACAATATAAGTTATCGTTATTTTGGACTCCTCTTGCTTTTGAAAGCAAATGATACCATATATGTATTATAATCTCTCTTATAATCACTCTAAAATTTGTAGCATGCCAAAGACTTGTGTTTACATGTTTGAGTATGTTGTATGTGATGTAAAGTTTGTATGTGAATGTTTGAAGCGAAAAGTAACGATGAAAGCACTTTGAAATCCCTTAACTTTAACTTGTGTTATATGGTGATTTATGGACATATCTTGATATTACTTGTTTTGGTTTATATCTACAATTCTAGAAGTATTTTGTACAGCAAGGAATGGTTTTGGAAAGGTGTGGAAAATTTTGAACAATGTTAAGAAAGTTTGAAGTAAAAAAGTCACAATATCGACACTATTAAAATGCCTTGTTTTTGGAAAATAATGTTTATTTTTGTGAAGACATCCTTAGGGATTTCTTTACTTTTTTAACAATTAAAATATACTTTGTCGTTACTGTAAAAAATTTGGAGTTCAAACCATTTAATAGTTAGTTCAACGAAGTTGCAAAAGTTATAGCGAAATAGTCGTTATAAGAGCACTTCAGAAAATACCTTGTATTCAGAAATTTCTATAAAATAATTAAAAGATATTCTTTAGGATTTTTCTTCATGGTTTTTAAGTACCCAAAGTCTACTAACTACTACAAAAAGAATGGATCAAAAATAAATAGATAAAGTATAAAAAACTAGGCGCTAATTTGTAGCAAAAACTGGTTGAAAATAGGGCCAGAACTTTAGATAGCATTTCTGGAATGCTGTCTTTGCTTCAAAAATGGCTTTTAACTATTGCGAATTGTTTTGGTAACATTTGCAGAAATGCATCTTTGCTGTTTCAAACTAGTGTGAAAAAATGATATTTAAATTAATTATTTTTCTCTAATCCTTTTAGAGTTATTTTCTGACTTATATTAGATTTTTTATATTTGGTTTCAAGTTTTAATATATTTCTAAAAATTAATTTTGAATTTTTAAAGAAAGCGGCTTTTAACTTTAAAACATGTTTATCACACACACATGCACACACACACACATATATACATACATACATACATATATATATATATATGCACATGCATACATACATACATACATATATATCTGTGTGTGTGTTTTTTAAAAAGCAAGTTAAGTATTTTATTAATATAGTAAAGAAAGTTCAGATTTTAACACTTAAGTTAAAATAAATTACTTTGAGAAGTTAAATAAAAGTGTTTTACCTTAATCAATAAGTGTGGATACGCTTTAATTTTTTAAAATAAATGTCTTAAAGTTAATGATAAGTATAAATATGATTTTGGGTTGTAGTAAACAATGTTTTAGTGACATTTGTTTTTAACCCTTATTAATAATTATATTTAGGAATATAATTGGATATTTAATAACAAATATTCTAAAGATAACTATTACTAAATGGTTTTTTGTTCGTATGGAAATTGTTTAAGCAACAATGGCCTTTAAGCCTTAAATGTAATTGAATCTTTTAAAAGCAATAAGTGTGAAATAGGTTTGGGTTTGTTATGACAATATTTAAATAACACTTGTCTTTAACCCTTAAGAATATACTTAGATCATTAGTAAAGAAGTTTTAAAGATAATAATAAGTTTGAAATCTTTTTATATGAATATGGAGAAGTAAAGGATTATCTTATAAAAGAGAAGGGGTTTATAGTAACAGTGTTTTAGTAACATTTGTTTTTAACCTCTTTGATTATAAATTAAAGTAAGCAAATCTTGTTAATGATATGGGAATATACTTATGCCATCTGAGATAAGTATATGAATAATTTTGAAGTATAAATGAATAGTAATATATAGATAGTAAAATACAATATAAATGAATAGTAAAATTCAATATAAATGAATAGTAATACATGAATAGTAAAATACAGTATAAATGAATATGAATAGTAATAAATGAAGTGTAAAATACAGTGTAAATGAATAGTAAAATATAAGAACAGTAAAATACAAGAATATATCTTTTATAAAGAGAAAATAAATCTATATACAAGTTCAATAAAGAAGTTTTAATTAATAAGATGATTAACTAAATAAGCAAAGTTTTAATTAATAACAAGATTAATTAAATAAGTAGGAGGTTTTAATTAATTAAGAAGTTTAATTAATTAAGGTGTTTAATTAACAAGTGAAATCTTAATTAAAGAAAGAAGCTTTTATTAAATGATGAAGTTTTAACTAAATGAAAGAAGTTTTTTTAGAAAAATGATTTTCCATGATAAAAGAAGTTTTAATTAAAGAAAGATTATTTAAATAAAAAAGGGATTAAAAGTCATTCATGTGATTTGATCATGCTTTGTTTATATTAATCGGCTTGTGCGTTACTTGTTTACGGAAAGTAATTGGCCATGTATTTAGCATCAGAAGCCAACGAAGTAGACTTGATTCTATTTGTGAAAGTTAAAAATGATCATTCTAGTAGGGTGTAGAAGCAATAGTGCTCTAACCAACTAAGCTTCATTCTTGATCGAGGGATAGTAGAGGTTAAAAAGGTTGGAAACGTGATAAAAATACGAGACTTGGTTTCCATAAGCAATCGTTTTCGGAAATTCGTTGATTCAGTCTTGAAGAGACTGGGATCGGTAAGTGTTTTACTTATCGAAAACCACTTCAGGACTGAGATACAGGTTCTATCACTTGGAAGTGGATATGTTGGAGATGCTAGAATCCATTTGGGGATTCATGACCTGTTCGACTGATGATGGCTCGTGCGTTGAGATGCTGAACGTGAATTCACCATTGGTACATGACTAAAGACATAGTAGGATGCATGATCCCCGGTTTAGCTAACTCTTGATGGTATATCAACTCCATATCTGGAGTATCATTTCGATATGTTACGTGAGGGGAGTTGCCGGTACTTGGGCCATGTTGTTCACGAAAGTGTTCGGATGTTGGGCCAGTTTTGTTTACCTAATGGTATCTTCAATCTAGCGATATACAACGCTTGAAAGGTAGTTTCTAATCCTTGTCATAGGAGATCAATCAACAGTTTACTAGGAAGGCCTCCATGGAAAATCCACTATGTGAATACGCCTTTGTGTTTTTTGGTATACCTATGTATATTATCGTGGAGTGACTAATGTAAGCACCAATAGATATTTTCTAATTAAAATTTTCACCCTAGACATTATCTATTATATCACCTTATGAACTTATTAGATGGTGGTTCTTTTGAGGGGATAACCGTTATGGCATTCCATGCGGTCTTAAAGTACTATTATATGTTTGCTACATATTTCTTGAGTTTCTCATACTGCACTTTTGTCTGACATGTGGTTTTATTTTTCACTTAATCCCTCAAGTGCTCTTTCGAGCAGTTTTGAGAAACGCAGGTTTTTGTTGATGTTCATTGAACTCTTAGGGAGGAGTTGGATGTTTTACCTACCATAGTATTTAGTTTCGTTGCATTACTTATATATATATATTTATATATATATATATATATATTTATATATATGCAATTGCAAGGACAGGATGTTAAAACTGTCTAGGCCGGTGATAGTACTTTGATTAGTAACTCTAAAACATTATATATGTTAGAGCAGCTTTGTGTATTATCTTTTGCTTTTATATGTTATCTTTCCACATGTGAGATTCTGATATTTTTGTTCTTCTCTTTCTTGTTCCTTTTCTTTTCTTCATTTTCTTTACCCTAATGTTCTGCCTTTTCGGTAGGGTGTTGGACACATGAATATCGTGGATGCATTAGTGTCGACATTCGAGGGTCGAAGTGGGGTTCGTTACAGTGTCGGTATTGTTTGAATTTTTAGGATAAAATGTCTAAAGTGGGGAAGTATATAGCAACCCGTAATTTCGAACACTTCATCTCTAAATATCAGTAGATTTGAAATACGGTTAAGTGTTATATAAATGATTTCATAACCTTGTTAAACACGTTCTAATTAATAACTAATGATAAGACACTTGTTTTAGAAATTTTTTAACAAAAATAAATACTTTGAAGAAATATCGGTAATGTGGCTGAAAATCGTTTTATCGGCAAACGGATTTTTATGCAATATAAGTTATTGAAACTTCATGTACGTGTCTAAATAACATATGAAGTCATTAGTAGCTAATAAGAATAATTTGACTAAATATATTTTAACTAATTCACTTTTGGAAAGCTTCTTAAAGGTCATTAGGTGGAGATATTTAGAGAAAATATTTACTTTTGCTCATAAGGTGGAAAGTGGGTGACATGGAGGGTGTTAACAAGAAAACTAGTCAACACCCCAAAGTAGAATTAAAAGTGCAAGTATGTCCTAATAAACCTTTTTTGATTAAGTAGAGAAAGTTAGGATCTTATTGCTTCTTTTGATTAACCTTTCGAATAGGTCTTTGTTATGAAAACTCTTCCTTATCCAACCTTTCGGCTTGCACATGTTTTATCACCTTTAAGTGTGCCTTCTGCTTACGACTCTTTCAAAAGCCTTCCCAATGCCTTCGAAACCTTCATTCATGATCTTTGTCGAAACCCACTTTAGTAGATGTTGGCGCCTTTCTTATCTTCTTTCATACCTTTTTTCTCTGAGTGGATTTTATGGCTAACACTTAACACCTTCCATCTCAAGCCACTTACCTCCTTCCATCTTAAGCCACTTAACTCCTTCCATCTCGACCTTCTTCTTAAGATAATAAATGTATGCATGCTTTAAATTTAAGTAATACATTAGCTTATTTACAATTGTCATTTTATACAGATGAACATTCTTTTCTTTATTACTTTACACACCTAACCTACATATTCATAAATATAAATATATGTCATTGTGTTTTGACTCCTTCTAATTTCTAATCTTTTTAACCAAAATCAAATTATACATATTCTCTAAGTGAAAACGACATTATGCACACAATGAAATGAATCCATGAGTCTAATACCATCTCTTGCAAAAATTTATGATTTTGCCTCTTTTATGTTAAAATTACAATTTTACCCTTTTAATTTAATTATTTAATTTCGTAAAATTATGGTGTGTTACATATTATGTGTCAGCAAGACATTGTATGTACCACATGCATATTAAAGGTCGGGTAAAAATGATAACACGGTCGGCTTGGTTGACCTAACGACAAAATATTACGACCAAACTAAAACCCAAAGAAATCAAAATCACATCAACCAAACAAAATTAATTTTTGGTTGATTTAATCAATCAACTTTCGGTTAAATATTTAATTTTTTTATTTTTATTTTGAACAATCTATTTAAAATAGATCAAATCATGACTAAGTACTTACAAGGTATGGTTTTTGAGTTTTTTTAAACAATTCAGTATTTATATTTATCCGTATATCTTATTTAAGCAAGCAATAAAGAATAATATATTTACATAATTAATTGTCATAAAAAAATATTAGTTAATTTGATTTACATAATAACAGAATAAAATTAATTTTATGAACCAATATAAAACATTTATATCAAACTAACTAACGAGTTTGGCTTGTCTGTTTGGTTTTGACCACAAAACACCACCCTTGCATACTAGAATTGTGAATTTGCTTGTCGTTCTCATCAATCTTATAGTGGACTGGTGTTAGAGTGACAAAATAATAAAGTTACCTAGCTAGTCAAATATTAATATCCAATGGTTCACTCACATTAAATATTAGGCATTTTATGTTTAGGATTTATGGAATTTATACAAGGTTATGGGATACAGAAGCGGTCCCTAATAAGAAACATGTACTTAAAGTTGCTATTTCCAAAGATTGTTCAAGGGAAAAGTTTTGACACACTTGTTGATGCATTCATTTCTATAAATAATCTGATTAATTGGGAATGCAATCATCTAGATGGAGTTTACAGAATACATGTTGCATTTGGAATTCAAGCTGCATGGACCTATTCTATAAAAGTTAATATCATTATATGTTGAGTTGTGGTATTTGGATATTTGTTATATATGGTGAGTGGTGAAGTTACTTTTAAAGCATCTTCACCACTCCCTATATATAACAAAATTAAAAATGTCGTAATTTAACAAACAATGGTATTAAGCTTTAAAAATAGGACCATTAAGCTTGATTTCCAAATGCTCAATGCATTCCATAAACCCACTCTTGATAGTTGTACTCCCGATCGATCAAGTTCATTACAGATATGCATGCATCAACAAGTATGTGACAAAACTTTACCATTGAAGAACGCTTAGAAATAACAACTTTAAAAACAAGTTGTGCATTAGGTACTACAACCAAATCCCATGATTTATCGACTTGTTTAAACTACATAAAACCTAAACCTAAGTGTATATTAAACTTTCATACTATATCAAACTTTGATACACTAACAATGACAGTTTGGTACGGGTAAAGCAAGCGCAAATATTTTGAATTTTTATGTCTTAGCATAGGAAATACCAAACAAAATATATATAAATGTAAATTGAAACCCAAAGAGTAGTTGATGTAAGCTCGACCCCCAGTTCTGTCTCTTGATTCCAAGAGTACAAGTTAGCAACATAAGAACCACTTTTGAAGTAGTACATATATATAAATGTAAATTGAAACTAATATTTTTGTACTGATCATGTTCACCTTGAAAGATGTATTTTGAAGAGCATGAGGGGCTGCTAGGCATGAAAATCCACTACCAATGACAATGACTGAAGGAAAGGAAGAAAACTTGCTATCAATAGATGGAATAAGAGCATACAAACATAAAAGAAATAGAATTTAATACTTTCTATCCAACAGGATTGAAGTAAAAAAGAAAAAGAAAAAACAATAGCATAAACAAATAAAACGGAACAGAGAAACATCATGCATTAATATGACATATTAATATGTCGTCGTACTTCAATGTTCTTTTGAGCGTTCAGGAGCGTTCAGCACTCTTTTGAATGCAAAGCAGCTAGACTACAACCTAAACGAGTAATATAACAATTTTTAGAATAAAATGATACAGACTTCTAAGAAAAACAAAGGAAACATCGACATATTTACAATAAACTAATTTTTTTTTAACATTTGAAGTTTCAATTATATTAGTCATAAATAATTTTACATATTCTCCAAAGGGTCTCCAAAGGGAGATTCATTTTGTGGTTAAACACAATCTAGTATTACTAATAAAAGGAAGGATTACAAATGTTAAGATGTCTCTCGAATAATATTAAAATGTTCCATGTAACACAGAGTGCAACTGAACAGCACAAAGTTTCTCATATCAAGGTTGAAATTTATTTCCACTATAAGAATACACACACATCCCAAAGTCAACTAGTGGATTAGAAGTTTAACACATATGAATTCACAAACCAAAATTATTCATCTTGATTATTTTCACAAATTTATAGTGAATAAAAAAATGCAATTGCATACCACCAGAAATATTTCATACTAATAATAACCATACGATTATATAAAAATTTAACAAATGAAAACCATAATAAACTAATATTTTGTTATACTACATATGCAGTAGTTTTTTGTTGTTATATCATATGTGATAATCTACAAACTTAAGTAGATTGTAAATAGGTACCTGGAAGCATAAACTGATGATATCTAATTGATCGGTCAAAAGAAGTTCAATTGACAATTTGAGGATATGATCTTAGGGAGATTAATAAAAATTCAAGCCATGAATTATTCATTTCTAGCATCCAAAAAATCTGTATGAGCTTATAACTGTGAAAAATTAATAGTTTATCCATACACCAAAGGCATGCACCCAATGTTCATACATACCCCTTCTTACGGTTCAAAGAAGCTGCACAGTTCAAAGCTAACTTTTGTTATTTTACATAGTGACTTATTTTTGTTGAATATGACACAACACAGTGCTGCGAGACGTAATACAGTGCTGGACACACGCATGCAATCATTCGTAGTGTCAAATCGTGTTATAGATCATTCTGTTATACAAATGTTGGACATCATGCTCCATTTATCGCATGGACATCTTTAATTTGCGCTTGATAGACAAGAGAAAAGTAATTTGTGAATTTAATGCTCAAGTTTCTATAAAATATCATGCCCATTTTTGGTAAAAGTAGAACTGTTAATCATAGTGTACCTTAATAGGGGAGCAAATCATCTAGACCCAAATATTAGTGTCCTGATGTATCCAGCCACTTAATGCCGGACATATAATCATTTATTTACGTCAGGAACGGTAACAGACCAAATGACCTGTTTTGGAAATGCTCGAATTTGATATGTTCGGTCTTTTAATTAATGTTCAGTAATTAAACCTACATTTTTATAAATTTTTAAAATTAATAACTTGTGCAAATGAAGTCCGTTTGAGATGCGATTTTTTATGTTGTGATTGTATTAAAGTGCTCTATATTATAAAGTTGATTTGAACTAAACCCAAACAATTAAAAATTTTACAATTTAATTAATTAATTAATTTTTGCAAATTATTGATACATATTATTTATTAATAAAAAAATAATTAATTAAATATAAATCAATTTTATTTTAAAATGTATATTTCAAATACTCTGTTCAGATTCTTCGCTCAAAACACACAAACGCATTATGCGCTCACCAAAATTTCCCGCTAAAATACCCCGTCCAAATACCCCTTCAAATGCCCCGTTACCGTTCGCTGAGAATGGATCCTTACTGTATTTTTGCAGCCTTTGGCAGACCTTCTTGATGTCGGGATGTTGTTTGTTCACGTTGCTTTTTTGACCGATACGCCGACTTTTGGTGGATTTTGTTGGTGTCATCTAATTCTTGTTCACGTGCATTTAGAGTTGATTCAACTTAGTGGACTGTTGGAGCAACAAGTTAATCTCGGTTTCCATGAAATCGATATTTGTTGGAATACTGGAAATAATAAGATCGAAGAATTTAGGCCATCTAAATAGTGATTTTTCGAATACATCACAGTAAAAACAGATGTTAAGATCCATTTTTTGAATTATTTTCATGAATTTGATAACCTTAGGCGACAAGTTCAATTCAAGATACACTTAAAAATGTCAATATATGAAAGGGGCTCAGACCACCAATAATAGATAACAACATACAAATTATATTCTACTAAGGTAATTTATGACAAATTGAACAGGCTCGGCTTCCTTGTATTTTCCACAATTATCACACCATTTCAAATAAATATGAAAACTGGAAATTGTTTCTTAATATTGTAATTTCATCAACTTTTAGCAATATAAAGGCAGACTGGCCCTATTTACATATATAAAAGAGTTTCCATTGTAAGTTATGACTCTCCGATGGCCACATGGATAGTAGAATGTAAAACACCTTAAGGCTTACGTAGAGAGACTTTATGCTTTCAAGGCTTATGTCTTAGCAAACTGAGGCATGCAAAGCGTACACATTACATGCCTTAGACCTTTAAGGCACATGACTTAATATAAAAATTACTTCCACTTTGTTATAAAAAGCGGGTACAATAAAATTACAAAACCCTAATCATTTTGTAGCAAAGAAAAAAAAACAAAAGCACATACTTATCCTGATTGGCAAATTTAATATTGAAATCGATAGACATGATCATTTTTAAATTTGATTTCTAAGTTGAATTCAGTTTTTTTTTCTATGGAACTCTTTATAAAGTAAAAAGAGCCTTAAATAAAAGAAATAACTTACACAACTTCATATTTTTATTTATTGTTTAATTTGCTACTGGTGTAAAGTCAAACATTGCTAACTAGCCAAGCTATATTGATAAACTACACATATTGACTATTTAACTAAAAATGCATGTTATTACTTAGCAAAAAACTATAAACAATATAAGTTCATTGTTTAATATAAAAACGTACCACTAATAGACTAATTGACATGTCTAATTCCTTGATGTATCATGCGTTTAACATTCACACGAAAACTTGTCTTAAATCCTTGAAATTTACACCTCGTCAGGTGAGTACAAAAATGCCACATGTACAGTTTGACTGGGTCGTCATTATTATGGCTAATATTTTTTATAAATTGTGAGAAAAGGTATTTTTTATTTTAAAATAATGCTACAAGCTTTTTTAAGTGTGTACATACATTAAGTGTTTGCATGCATGCATATGTATGTTTGCGCGCAAACACATGCGCATATACACCGTGATCATGTAATGGAGTAAATTTTTTTTGCCAAGGATGATTTGTATCGACTATGTTATGGGTAATTGGAATTTCATATGCTAATTGTTGCCATGCACCCTTTGTTGCATAAGTGTCAAATAATATATAACATGTTAATCTTTGTTGTGACAAATTTGCTTATTATTGGATTATTTCTAATTCCAACCTTTCAAGGTCATGATCGAATAAAAGATGATTGTCACCACATGTTCGATAATGCTGAAGCCCCAATTTACCACTCAATGGCACCAATAGATTCTCGTCACAAACATCATGCAACCTATGATAGAAAAATAAATCACATATTACCAAATGCATAGCTAAGCTTCATGATTCACACTGACATGTAAAATGTTCAAAAATTGGAGGCAACATATACAAACCTGCTCCCATGTCAATAGCATAACCCAAAGAGTAGTTGATGTAAGCTCGACCCCCAGTTCAGTCTCTTGATTCCAAGAGTACAAGTTAGCAACATAAGAACCACTTTTGAAGTAGTACATATATATAAATGTAAATTGAAACTAATATTTTTGTACTGATCATGTTCACCTTGAAAGATGTATTTTGAAGAGCATGAGGGGCTGCTAGGCATGAAAATCCACTACCAATGACAATGACTGAAGGAAAGGAAGAAAACTTGCTATCAACTGATGGAATAAGAGCATACAAACATAAAAGAAATAGAATATAATACTTTCTATCCAACAGGATTGAAGTAAAAAAGAAAAAGAAAAAACAATAGCATAAACGAATAAAACTGAACAGAGGAACATCATGAATTAATATGACATATTAATTTGTCGTCGTACTTCAATGTTCTTTTGAGCGTTCAGCACTCTTTTGAATGCAAAGCAGCTAGACTACATCCTAAACGAGTAATATAACAATTTTTAGAATAAAATGATACGGACTTCTAAGAAAAACAAAGGAAACATCGACATATTTACAGTAAACTAAATTTTTTTTACCATTAGGAGTTCCAATTATATTAGTCATAAATAATTTTACATATTCTCCAAAGGGAGATTCATTTTGGGGTTAAACACAGTCTAGTATTGCTAATAAAAGGAAGGATTACAAAAATTAAGATTTCTCTCGAATAATATTAAAGTGTTCCATGTAACATAGAGTGCAACTGAACAACACAAAGTTTCTCATATCAAGGTTGAAATTTTATTTCCACTATAAGAATACATACACATCCCAAAGTCAACTAGTGGATTAGCAGTTTAATACATATGAATTCACAAACCAAAATTATCCATCTTAATTATTTTCACAAATTTATAGCGAATAAAAAAATGCAATTGCATACCACAGGAAAATTTTCATGCTAATAATAATCATATGATTATATATAAAATTTACAAATGGAAACCACAATAAACTAATATTTTGTTATACTACATATGCAGTAGTTTTTTGTTGTTATATGTGATTATCTACAAACTTAAGTAGATTGTAAATAAGTACCTAGAAGCATAAATTGATGATATCTAATTGATCGGTCAAAAGAAGTTCAATTGACAATTTGAGGATATGATCTTAGAGAGATTAATAAAAATTCAAGCCATGAATTATTCATTTCTAGCATCCAAAAAATCTGTAGGAGCCTATAACTGTGAAAAATTAATAGCTTATCCATACACCAAAGGCATGCACCCAATGTTCATGCATACCCCTTCTTACGGTTCGAAGAAGCTACACAGTTCAAAGCTGACTTTTGTTATTTTACATAGTGACTTATATTTTATTGAATATGACACAACACAGTGCTGCGAGACGCAATACAGTATTGGGACACACGCATGCAATCATTTGTAGTGTCAAATCGTGTTATAGATCATTCTGTTATACAAATGTTGGACATCATAGTCCATTTACCGCATGGACATTCTTTAATTTGCGCTTGATAGACAAGAGAAAAGTAATTTGTGAATTTAATGCTCAAGTTTCTATAAAATATCACGCCCATTTTTGGTAAAAGTAGAACTGTCAATTATAGTGTACCTTAATAGGGGAGCAAATCATCTAGACCCAAATATTAGTGTCCTGATGTATCCAGCCACTTAATGCCAGAGATATAATCATTTATTTACATCAGGAACAGTAAAGGACCAAATGACCCGTTTTGGAAATGCTCAAATTTGATATGTTCAGTCTTTTAATTAATGTTCAGTAGTTAAACTTACATTTTTATAAATTTTTAAAATTAATAGCTTATGCAAATGAGGTTTGATTTGATTAAAGTACTCTAAATTTTTAAAAGTACTCTATATTTGATTGTATTAAAGTACTCTATGTGTTAAAATTAATAACTATTTGTGTTGTGATTGTATTAAAGTACTATATATTATAAAGTTGGTTTGAACTAAACCCAAGCAATTTAAAATTTCACAATTTAATTAATTAATTAATTTTTGCAAATTATTGATACGTATTATTTATTAATAAAAAAATAATTAATTAAATATGTATATTTTAAATACTCCGTTCAGATTCTCCGCTCACAACACACAAGCGCATTATCCGTTCACCAAAATTTCCCTCTAAAATATCCCGTCTAAATACCCCTTCAAATGCCCCGTTACCGTTCGCTCAGAATGGACCCTCGCTGTATTTTTGCAGCCTTGGGCAAACCTTCTTGATATCGGGCTGTTGTTTGTTCACGTTGCTTTTTTGACTGATCCGCCGACTTTTGGTGGATCTTGTTGATGTCGTCTAATTCTTGTTCACGTGCATTTTGAGTTGATTCAACTTAGTGGACGGTTGGAGCAACAAGTTAATCTCGGCTTCCATGAAATCGATATTTGTCTGAATACTGGAAATAATAAGATCGAAGAATTTAGGCCATCTAAATAGTGATTTTTCGAATACATTACAGTAATAACAGATGTTAAGATCCATTTTTTGAATTATTTTCATGAATTCAATAGCCTTAGGCGACAAGTTCAATTCAAGATACACTTATAAATGTCAATATATGACAGGGCTCAGACCACCAATAATAGATAGGCTGCGAAGGAAACCACATTCTATATTGAGATGTCCACCAAAACCAAAACACTGCATTTGAAATAGGAAAAAATATATCAAACGCTAGATATCAAACATCACAACCTAATAAGAAAGTCCGTGCATGCTGACTCATTAAATGACAACAGCATACAAATTATATTCTACTAAGGTAATTTATGATAAATTGCACAGGCTCGGCTTCCTTGTATTTTCCACAATTATCACACCATTTCAACTAAATTTATTATTTATCTTTTATTCTCAATTTGAAAGTGCGAAGAATGCGAGTTAGGATGTAAAAATAGCACCATATTCAGGGTTAATTTGATCAACATACAATATCAATGGCACAACAACTTGTAAATTAATTATAATTTTCAACTGTCACAATAATAATAAAACTATAAACTTTACTTTAAATAATTGTTCTATTTATATTAAATTAACTTTACTGCTAAAATTGGTGATGCGTTGACATAAGTCAGTAATTTTTAGGAACATGCCACTCTCAACTATGTGTATGCTTAAGGATAAAATCATGTTACATTCTCATTGAAAAATACCATAGAAGCACAATATCATTCAAATTCATGCCTGTGGTTGAGGATTTTTCATGAGCTTGCAAGTTTTATTTGTTCTTTTTCATTTTTTTGTTAAGGTCGTGCACGTGCATCTTATAATTAAAAAACTCATAATTGAAATAGAGTAAAATATTAAATATTTGTCCATACAACCCACTGATTTCAGTTCAGACAGATGTTTTCTGTTTTAAATATCACTCACAAAACCTTTCTATTTACCTCAGAAACATTAATGTTTTCAACTATAAAATTTGTGATTTTGTCAAATTTAGGGGATAAGTAAAGATAAGTAATAGCAGATCAATTCAGTGATCAGTAATTGAATGAAGAATTCTAAGTTAATATTCTGTAACGAATATTAAATTATCTGTATTTTCCATGTAAAATTAGCTCTACTTGCAAATTTAAAGGAATCAGTACCAATAAAAAGATTAGATACGGAAATTGAAAATGTTCAAAACTGATTTTAGAAAATACCTTTAGAATTACAACCACCGTCCATGTCTAGACGACCGATAATCTCCGCTCCAACGACTTGTAGAATTAATAATCGACGCCGGTAATTGAGGCGAGTAAAGAAGACTAAAAATCAAAAGGAAGGTAGTAAAATGATTTGAACTCGTTAAAAACCCCAGATTTGCTTTCCTGCTGGTGCGTATCTCAGATTAAAACCCTAAATTCAATCAACAATATAAAATCTCGCTGCAAATTCGATGGATCCTACCTCAAACTGTTCGAAATCAAACAAATATCGTGGATTTAGAAGAGCTCTCGGAAAGACCTGGTAGATTTCAGGGAATGTAAGACGGATTTGAATTAAGAAGCCAGTTGTCTACCGGATGATCTTTATTAGGTTTTGGATGAATAAAATTGCAAGCGTTTAGGGGATGATTTATAACCCATCAGTTGTTCGTGTAACCAGAGAGTAAGGTTACCGCTATATTTTACCTTTAAGCGGGCCATAGCATAGTGCATTTTATTTGCATGTTTGAACCCAAAATATTGTCAGCTACCTATCATTAGTATAGATTACAAAAGAAAATTCAATTCATAAATCTTAAACTGCTATATATACACTACAAAACTACAAAACTTGTACTTATTATACATCATACATATTACACAACTATCCTCGTTTTGCAGTAAAACATCTCATTTCGCTTACCACTCATGCATTAACATGTTCATAACTTTGCCTAGTGGACTTTTGCAAATTTCAAATTAGTAATTCAGTTACATTTAAATTGATTTAATTACTTTTATACACACACTAGTAGGAAGTCCGTACCGATGGCACAAATTCGAATTTTATTTTATATATGATTTATCACAGTATATATTGCTAGTATGCAAATGATTATTCTAAAGGGGCATTTCATCAGAAGGACAAACTTTGCAGTCCAATTAGTTTCTAGAACACACATTCAAAGAAATTACTTTCAAGGCCAAAGTCAGCAGAATAATTACTTTCAAGGACAAAGTCAGCAGTTCAATTACTTTCAAGGACATAATTTCATAGGTTTTTAGGCCCTAGAAACTAATTATTTTACGTTTTATCCTTGAAAATAATTATTTCAGTTGAGTATTCTAGAAACTAATTCCACTTGGTAAAGAGGCCCTTGTGGCTAATTTTCACTATTTATTCTAAATATTATTGTTGATACGATGAAAGCGGAGAAGTAGTGATATATAAGATGTGTTTTAATTGTATCATATGATATTTTTTACCGTTGGAGAAAAAGTGAGGTAGAATTTTTTGAGAAATTTTATTCCTTAGCTATTTGTATGTATTTAATAAAAAGGTGATCAAACTTATGTTAAACTATCATAGTGAACCACTAAATAAAGTAACATATAAGTTGATACAATGATACTGTTAGAGATGGTGGTAACATAGAACCTTGAAACGATGTTATATACATTTTTTTGTTCCTTGGTGGAAGATACTTGTTTAAATTCCAAAGTGAGTATGTAATAACCCGTATTTTTAACTAATTTAAATTATTAAATTTAATATAAATATTGAACAAAAATGGTTGGAAATAATTTTATTTAATGATTTATTAATGTAATTTACTGGATATGAACTCAAATAAAAATTTTGAATAACAAAATTCAATAAGATAAAAGATAATAACTTATGATTCAAATATAGTGATTTATTTGACAATTTAATTGTTTAAATTTAATATTTGAAATTATTTAAATAATTGAATCTTGAATTTAATGTGAATGAAAATGATTTCAAAAGTTGATTTATATTTTATTTAAACTAAAATAAAGATTGTTAACTTTTAAAATTGAATTTAAAGTGAATAAATTTATTTTGGAAAATAACCTATTTTAATTAACGTATAAAAATAGTCTTTTTAGGCACTGTCTCGGATTTCAACGAAACCAGTTTCATCGGATCCGTAATAGTGAATTATTATAAGATTTCAAGTTTCGTAACGATTGGACTTATCATTTGGTCGTGCGAACTTGAAATGCGTAGAAATCAATTAAAGGAATTTAGTTAAAATAACTCGATTTGAAAAGCTATCTTATGAATATGATGGAATTGGCCCTCGATACATTTTTCATTGTGTTCGGAATAGGGGTACATATAGAACGACAGGCGGTACGCTTCGTTTGAAGTTCGAAATTTTCATGGATGAATAGTGCTGCGAAATTTTCTATATAAGGACTTGAAACTTTATATTTTTGCAATTCAAGCCCTAGCTTCAGGCCGCTCCTTTTAAAAATTTCAATGGCTGAAACCATTCTTCTTTCTCCACTTGATTTCTCTCAATCCACACGTTTTTACCCCTTGGCTTTAACACGGAAGTTTTTAGAGCTCGATTTCCTCTACACATCCAACGGTTGGATCGAGTCGATGTCGCTCGAATTCGCCAGGGCCTGGGCTTGAAGTTATGTAGTTTTATGGGTTAGCGAGCATCGATTCCCGTGCGCACGATTGGAGGGGGCGCTGACGAGCGCAGGCAGCGGTGCAGGGTGGTTGGCGGCAATGAACGGCTGACGATCGTCGTTCGATCGAGAGAGAAGAAAAAAAGAAGAAGGATATCGCATGTTGCCTGGAGTTGCGCGGGGGGGATGAACCTTAAATTGGACAATGAAGTATAATTTGACTAAAGTGATTTAAATCGGTAAATTGAAATTTGACTTGAAATTTGTGTAAATTGAAATGGTTTAAAATAAGAATTGAATTGAAATTTGAACCATTGAATCGAATCGTTGAATCCAATTTAAAGTTAAAATGAACGTTTCGAAATTGAAGTTAATTCGAATTGAAATCGAAATTGAGTTGATTTGAATTTAAATCAAAATTGAGTCGATTTGAATTGATTAGAGATTGAAGATGATTTTAACTGGAAGATTTGAAATTAAATTAGTTTATTTGGAATTTGGACCTGAATTCGAATTTATTCAAAATGGAAAGAAACAGTTTTAGTTTGAAACTATTTTCTCTATAAACTACTTTGTTATAAACTATTTTAAAATTCAACTTTTTAAATTTTCAAATTATTTAATATATAACCCATTTTTAATACTCAAACAACTTTATATCAAACTATTTTAATATCTAAACTATTTTACCTATCGTAATTTTTTCAAACTATTTAATTTTCCAAATTATTTAATTTTCAAACTATTTAACTTTTTAAACTATTTTAACTAGTCAAACTATTTTCAAAAATTCAAACTGTTCAGGTTGGGAACTGTTTATATTTAAATCATGGATTTAAATGCGAATTTGGTTAAAACGAAGTGATAACCTAAGTTGAAATTCGAAACGATTTTGGAAGTGAAATTGGGATATTGTAATGAAATGTTTCAAGTGATGTAATTTTGAAATGAAATTGATTTTGAAGTGACTATGATATTATGATATCAAGTATGAATCATTTTCGAAATGTAAAAGAACCAAGCGTTATGTAAAATGACGTTTGTTTGTTAAAGAGACCGGGACCTCTTATTGACATACTCTCTGTCAATATTGTACACTTTAACAACTGCATACGTGGAGGAGAATCCAAAATGAAGTGGTTGGATTTGGTGTACGTTGCTAGATTTGAAGAATGAGAATGATGACTGATAGCTCCGAAACTTGTGTCAATTTGAAACAACTAAAACAGGATGGCTTGAACTAGGCCAAGTGGGCTAGCTACCCCTAGCGCACACCTATTCTTTGATTTATTATGGACTTGGCCCATACTATTACCTTTGTTGTTGGTTTTGGTTAGTACACCTTGATTGGGATAACCCCCTTTGACTCGATATGGGAAGGGTGGACGTGGTGGGTGGTGGTGGCTACGATGCGTTACCACCAGCCTGACGACTCGAATCGGTAGTATCCTACCTTGGGCATTGCCTCACGTGCCTTGTCATACTTTTATCCTTATATGAGACCATTACGAGTTTGGTTTAGTGTTGTCGTATCACCGCCATCCCTATCTACCGACGTGCTACTGTTTGTGTTAGATGCAAATTGTGTGACAATGCTTAAAAACACGTTAAGGGGGATTAATGTATAGCCTTAACGGTAAGAAAAATATTTATTTTATTGATTATACATTACATATATAGCGTATTCTACTATATATAGATATTTTGACGGATCCTTGAGAGATGGAAAATCTCGTAACATCTCTAGAGTTATGGCACACAACTTATACACTGGATAAGAGATGTAAAACCCGTAAACATCTCTAATGCTATTACACTCATGTTATATATGATATTGATTTGACTTACGTAAGAATATTTTAGTTCTGACTTGAGTGTATTGTTTTGCTTTCTGCTCGGGTCAGCCTTGAGTTTTCAGCGTATTGAAGATCATATTATTCTGGAGGATGAAGATGAAGATTTGGTATATTATGTTACTAGTATTGTTTTCCTACATCATGTTGTTCTGCTGCATTGTTAATTTTGTCTCTGTTGTATATATAACTCTGATAGATGTTGTAAAATTTTAATCAAATGTATCGTATAAACAGCTTCATGAACTGTTTATTTGATTATTATATTTTGTCATTCCGCTGCGAGATTCTGTATTTGTTTTCTTCTTTTCTTATTCTTCTTAATTAACCACATTAATAATCCGTGTTTCGGATTATTTTGAGTTAGACATGTGTCGTTTATTATTGACTTAAACCTTCCGAAATGCGGGTCGTCACAGAATACATCCAAATAAATTTTGCATCAAATTAACAAAATAAATAGAAAACGCAAATGAACATGTTATACAAATATGACATAATAGTATCATATTACATGTGACAAGAAAAGGTAGAAACACGTTAACATGATGACTTTGGAAAGGTTAATACCGATAGAGGAGAAGACAAAGAGAAACCTGACATCTTCTATTTCATTTTGATATATTACACATGTTGGATGCATATAAGATGTACGCAATTGGTTCTACATCATGCTTATATCCATTCACGCTTTATAAGCAAGTACAGTAGCTTCTGATTATATAATAAACAAAATTTTGAACTAATTTAAGTATTTAACTAAGTTCGAGAGCATAAGAGAATAAATATCATCATCAAACTACATTGGTTATCTTTTTAATATTTAATATGTTATGCAAAGTGTAATTAAAAAGGCAAGATAACTCTTAATTTTGTACATGTAAAGTTGACACATCTGTAAATTTTAAGACCAAAATTTTCCAATCACGCGCAGACTTTTAAAGCAAATCAATATATACTAAGAATATTATAAACATTGTACATTTTTATGCTCAATGTAGAATCTTTTGGTTGACATGATCCATCACTCCCCCACTCAAGTGCTACATCAGTGCACACACGGATTATATTGAAACTTGTTGCGATGAATAATACTAAATGTCACGATCCAAATTTCAGCGTTCGAAAATCGACACCCGTACTTCACTTGTACTCGAATGTCGCAGATTCAATCGTTGAAATTCGACTCGTGCCGGAGCTTATAACACAGTAAGTATAACAACACAGCGGAAGAAAGAAATAGGTGATATCATATACAACTCCAATGAATACAATATCCAGAATGATATACAATAATGATATCAATTTGATACAACAATATCAGAGACAAATAATAATGTTGCAGCGAAAACAACGGAACTGATAACTCCAAATGATTTGAAAAAGAGAATGAGTCCACCAAACAACAACATCAAGCTCGAACCCCTATCACGTCTCACTAAGAGAAGCAAGTGCAGTGACCATCTCCAAAAACTGAACTAGCTCCCGAAATCTACTAAACCTGACTATCTGAAAAACCTAACTCTAGACTGCCCGTGTGGAAAATTATGGACACCCAGAGTTTAGGAAGGGAACAATAAACTCCAGGTCAGTCATGGGACTGGTATGAGTAAACAAAAATAGTTTATCACTAAAACAAATAACACAATAATTTTAAACATTGAAATCTGCAATGCTTTTTGGAAAATGAAACTACCATAAGATCTCCCACCACACACACAATGCAAACGCAGAATTGGAGGAGATTTCTTCTTATGATAGTCAAATATGCTTGATACGGGAAAAATTATTTGATATTATTACTAGTGCACAGTGTAGAAAACATTTTGAAAATATAATATTAATCTTAGCAAGCATAGGTACCATTATACTATGCCTACTATAGCTACCATTTTAAATGACAGGTTCTACAACTAAAACCGTACAAGGCTCGTATTGTTTCTTTGGATTTTCCAACAAATGGTCAGGCTAAGGAACTTCCTATGCCACATGGGAACGCCTCTGGAGGGATGCCCCGAGAACCACCTGGCTCTCTACCAACACAAGGCCGATTACCCTTTTCCCGGGTAGTAAACCTGAGATATGCCACCCCCGGTCGTTTGCGACCTTTATCCGAGGGCCCTCGATCACAAAGTAACAATCACATAGAAAATGAGATTGGAGCAACCACACAGGTAAATATCTAGGCTCCATACCATGATACCACCTTTTTCCAGAAGGAATGGACATACCCTAGGGGAGCTACCCCTGAAACCTTGCCGCATCTTTCCTGTTTCGACCATTACCAGTTTGTGAGGCTCGATGAGGTCTCGTCCACAAAGCTACGCTTTACACGAAAGCCATGCTTTGATCAACAAATGATCACCAACACACAGCAGCACTCAGCATGCCACACTACCAAATTGGGAGTATATCACTGATAACCTTCAACTACATAACCTTTGAGCTCGTACGTCTCAAAGAAGGGTGTTAAGCTAAGAGAATAAATCTCCGCCACCAAAGAGAAATGTATTTGAAAGAAATCAGCTTTATATCTCAAAGTGTAATGTCAGACATACAACCATACAAGTCTGTTCCAGGTTCGAACAGAACCGAAAGCACTTCCAAAGATGCCCTTGCAATCCGGGTATTCACAATCCCGATCGGACTTCCCATCACTTAGGGAATCTCTATACCATAGCTACTCAGTGCAGAGACAATCGATAGGTTATCCTATCATTCTCGCAAATACCCGGTCTTCACCACCGGTCTTCAAATGCTATCCATTTACGTCGTATCATTATTCGGAATGGGTTATATGACACAAAGTCCTCTCCCGGCTAAACCAAACAATGAGCGTAATATTTAAAAACATATGGATATTGGGATTTCAGTTAAGTCACAACTTATTACTCAAAACTTTTCTTCAAATGGTTTAAACACACCACCATTTAAATCTTTTACACAAAAAGATTCATTTCACAAAGTTCACCCAGTTTCACAAAGATCAATTCATAGATTTTCAAATCGATTTCCATTTCAATTGGATTAACTCATTAAATCTTTAAATCAAAGATTTAACTTATAGCTTTCAAAACAATTCCATTTCGACCTTTTATACAAAAGATACACCTTTGCAATTTCAAAACAAAGTTCAACAATCTTTCACAAAGATTTATTCATAACTCGGAAAACCATTTTCCTTTCAAACTTGAAATTCTTTGACACAATTTGGAAATTCATTCCTTATATGAAAGCTTATATTATTTGGAAACAAATAGTTTTCATTTCGAAAAATCTGATTCATTTATACAAGTTAAAGTCCTTGGGTTAAATTCAAATTCCCAAAATTATACTTTTAGAATGGTTTAAATTCATATAAACACATTTATGACATCTTTAACCATCATTTCCAAACATGGAATTCAATTCCAAATTTTTGAATTCAAATTCAAATTAAATTATTTAAATTGGAAACTTTACCAAGTTGTTCAAAATAACTTTATCTTAAAAACTCCCTTTCAAAAGCTTTAACATTTAACTCAAATCCATTTCCAAAATCAATTGAAATTAAAATTTCAATTTCAAAAATATTAAATTTAGATCATCTGTGACTTAACCGATTTCCTCATGAAATCATATTTGTGTGTGTAAGAGTGTGGTCCAGGGGTTTTGCACAATAGTGCAACATCATTTAATCATTACAAATTCAAATACAGCAATATATTTGATAAGCGGTATAAACTATAATGCTTATCCTTATTCACAGATCCACAAATAAATCACAGATAGATAATATAAATAAATAAATAAACTACATTCATCACAGCTTGAATTAAAACAAATCATATCACACAGCAGAGATGACAAAACAATTCACAGCATTCAATAGAATACAATCATCCAGAAATAAGGTTAATTGATCATCTGATTATTTGAAACCAGATTAACCACTAAGCCAGGTTAATTTCAAATTATTTTAATTAATTAACCTTAAAAAATTAATTAACTTTAAATTTTGAATTAATTAACTTTGATTAATAAATGAATAAATCATAAATAAATTAACACTTAATTATTCACAAAAAATGATTAACCTTAATCACAAATTAATTACATTGATTAATCCTTTAATTTTACTGAGTAATCACCATTTAATTACTTCCCTCAAGCAATTATCCTTTAATCATTTAATTAATCAATTTTAATCATTTACTTAATCAATGTAATCATTTATTTAATTACTTTTAATTAAGTAATTAATTACCTTTAATTACTTATATTAATTATCCTTAACCATTCACAGTAATTAACCATTAATTACTTTTAATTAATATTCATAAATCTCTAATCAGTAGTTAATCAATCATAATCATTAGTTTATTAAATTAATTAACTATTCTTAATTAATTTCATTTAGTAATTATCCTTTAAAAACCTTTTATCTTTCTTAATTAACTTCTTAATTACATTATTAAGTTTTAAAATAAACTTTAAAATAAAGGTTATATATATCTTAAATATTTTTAAACTTGGTTAATTTAAAATAATTTAATTTAAAAACCTTTTAACCATTCAAAACTTGGATAAACACTCATTATTTACAAAAGAACTGGGTTTAACAAAATTGTTTTAAATAAAACTTGATTTTGTTTTAAAAGTTAAAACTATCTTTACCCTCAATTTCCAGACCCGAGAAAAAACAAGAAAATCCCGAGCTTAACCCCGGGCAAACTCCCCTCCTCTCGTCTTCGAGTCAAACCCTGATTTTCTTCGAGACATACCCGAGAAAACCCTTTCTTCCTCAATCATTCCGACATCATCCTGACACAACATACGCGCGTGCACGTGTACCAACACTCTGGTCATCTCCGACCAATGCCACTACCACCTATAGGTCATCGTCGACCTACTCAACCCAAGCAATCACCCAGAATTCCCAAACAACAACAAATTCGAAATCGAGCTACCTAACTCGAAACTGGACTAAAAACGACCATCACGAAAAACGCCTCGCTCTTCCTCCCTCGACCATCAGAGGTCACGTACTTCTGGTCAAAGCATCGCCTGACTTTCAGGCTTCGATTGCCACCGGAGCGAACAATTCCGGTGCTTCGATGTTGACGAAATCGTCATAGGAACCCCCTCAACCAAAACTAAGTATAAAACCCTACATCACTGGCGTACGGCCACCACGATCATCTAGAAACACTCCTAGCATTTTTCCTAGGTTCACCAACCTCCAAGCTTCCTCCAACCTCGACCGTGACGACCAACACCTCATCGTTCATCAGAAATCGTCACAAACCCAAAATTCTGGACAACTCGAAATCTCTCCTCGAATATAGACTAAAAAATTATGAAATGATTTTCAAAAATCATCGTTTAGCAATACGAATTCATTCATATAATCAGAACTTGAAATCCCAATGTATGATTTTGAACTAATTTTAGATTATCACTGTAAATTATAAATTTTGAAATGATTACTCGACAAATCCACTTGAATCTATCTTTAAAAATAACTTTACCTTGTTATAAACATTCTCTTTTCAGGAATCATAACTTGAATTAGTTTAAATAGGAAGATATGAATTTTTTTTTCTTGAATTTTGTAGACCTGTTAGACTAACAGAGCCATATATATACATATACAGGTATGCACACCATATACAGAGCAACTCAAACCGTATTCCAGACAAAACATTCATGCAAACAATATTCACTGCTTCACTTCAAGTATCAATTACAATATCAAGTTATAGGTCAGTAGTTTACTCATAGTGATTTTCCCAGAAGAAACTGAGTTTTCTTCTTTTATTCTTGAAACATATTATAAAACTGGCAAGATGAATCTTCCTTGATCTCTGATTTGTTTGATGTTTTAAATTGTTGTTTTAAGTTATATTTTGTTTGAGTTTGAAATAGAATTTGCTTAGTTATCTTCATGGACGAAACTGGAATGAGGAAGTATACAGGGTATGTTATTTTGTATAGGGTGATGATATGGTTTTGGTACAAAAAAATCAGAGATTTTTTCTTTGGTTTGGAGGCTGAAATGATATTTGTATGCGCTTAGAGATGATGGCATTAATGGTGTTGTGCCATATACTTATCTTATTTTCATTTCGGCTGTACAAACTTATATTTTTTTCTTCATTTGTACAATGCATGAGTATGATCTAATGGCTTCTTTTACAAGCTCCTCATTTTATATTTTATTTTTCATTTTTAGCTTGTAGATATATATATATATATATTGTTTACTTGTTTCATTCCATACTTATATTTGTATTTGTTTGTGTACAGATATCTTTGTTTGCTTTGTTTAATTAACTTCTTGCATTGCACAGCAAACACACTTTGTTATTAATATATTTCTTTATTTTATTTCTATTTCTAGTATAAATACTTATTTTTATATATTGTTCATACTTGAGTATACTTCTACAACCTTGATTTTATTTCGTTTATACATACTTGTATATATTTTATTTTCTATTCTTTTGTCTTATTATTTTGTCTTTGTAATGTTACTTGATAATATAAATAATTTCTATTTTTAACTTGTTGTTAAAATTTTAGCAATTGTATTTACCTTATATATTGATTTCTATTTCTAGCTTAAATTATTATTATTATTTTTTACTTCCATTTCTATTATAGACCATCAATCCCAAATTTTATCATTATAATTTATCTTTAAACCATTTAGTTAAAATTTAAATCCAAATCACATATATACATATATATACAATATTTAAATTTTAAATGATTTAACATAGAATTTATTTGAACTCGGGGAAACTCGCATCAATTTATCGATTAATTTCACAATTTTTAATTCAAAAACTAAATTAATTAAAAATTTAAATATATATAAAATCCGGGGTCGTTACAACCTCCCCCCTTTAAAAGAATTTCGTCCTCGAAATTTGCTAAGGAGACACAAAGATAGATGAAGAATGTTTCTTCAAATCAAACTGAATAGCTATTTTGCATTTGGCTTACCAATTCAGAATATCAATAATAGATACGAGAACGAGTCTTTTTAATTTTTTTCACAAGATACTCGGGTTGTCCAGATCTACGAAATATGCAGGGGCATGGGTTAGTTCGAAGGGATAACTAACCATTCGTAGAATATATTGGGACCCAAAGAATTGACAGATATATGGATACAATTTCCAAAACTTTTAAATTTAGAAACTAAAGTATACCTATCAACCATAGCAACCAAAGCAAACAAGGCAACCAATACATCCAAACAAACAATTCTGACTTATTTGGAGTTTATGTCCCATGCCAATATATCAAATTTCTTCCTGGATCTACCAGGAACTATCAAAGAATTTAAAAAGAGATGTTGAACAAAAGAGATTGATAGAGAAAAGATTGTTTCCTTGTTGTTACAGGGTATTGACCATTTATAGTTGTATTCCCCTGTCCCTATCTCATCCTCTTCTTGCACTCATACTTACTATTAGTGGATAGCAAGAGAATTTACTGAGGCATTCGAACGGATATCTGAGGAATACTCATTCTAGGGTATACTTCACCCTATCTCTAATGAGTTACTTAATGTGTAATAATCCATAGCTAAAGTTTAATCTTAGCTCTGATACCAAAATGTCACGACCTAGGCTTTTCAACCGTCGGTAGCGGCCAATCTCGACTGGTAGGCTTTTCAACCATCCCAGCCCCGCCGTGGCTGACACTGGTACCCTGCCCTTGCTTTTACGACCAGCCTTTCGACTGTCACACCTTACGGCTAACCAACCCCTCGATACTAAATCTCAGGGACATGTAGGGGTAAGAGTCTCCCGTTCACCACCAAACCGCGAAGCGAGAACCCCATATCACATACCACTAAGGTAAGCAAGGTCAGTCATGGGACTGGTATGAGTAAACAAAAATAGTTTATCTTTAAAACAAACAACACAAGAATTTTAAACATTGAAATCCGCAATGCTTTTTGGAAAATGAAACTACCATAAGACCTCCCACCACACACACGATGCAAACGCAGAATTGGAGGAGATTTCTTCTTATGATAGTCAAATATGCTTGATACGGGAAAAATTCTTTGATATTATTACTAGTGCATAGTGTAGAAAACATTTCGAAAATATAATATTAATCTTAGCCAGCATAGGTACCATTATACTATACCTACTATAACTACCATTTTAAATGGCAGGTTCTACAACTAAAACCGTACAAGGCTCGTATTGTTTCTTTGGATTTTCCAACAAATGGTCAGGCTAAGGAACTTCCTATGCCACATGGGAACGCCTCTGGAGGGATGCCCCGAGAACCACCTGGCTCTCTGCCAACACAAGGCCGGTTACCCCCTTCCCGGGTAGTAAACTTGAGATATGCCACCCTCGGTCGTTTGCGACCTTTATCCGAGGGCCCTCGATCACAAAGCAACAGTCACACAGAAAATGAGATTGGAGCAACCACACAGGTAAATATCTGGGCTCCACACCATGATACCACCTTTTTCTAGAAGGAATGGACATACCCCAGGGGAGCTACCCCTGAAACCTTGCCGCATCTTTCCTGTTTCGACCATTATCGGTTTGTGAGGCTCGATGAGGTCTCATCCACAAAGCTACGCTTTACACGAAAGCCATGCTTTGATCAACAAATGATCACCAACACACAGCAGCACTCAGCATGCCACACTACCAAATTGGAAGTATATCACTGATAACCTTCAACTACATAACCTCTGAGCTCGTACGTCTCAAAGAAGGGTGTTAAGCTAAGAGAATAAATCTCCTCCACTAAAGAGAAATGTATTTGAAAGAAATCAGCTTTATATCTCAAAATGTAATGTCAGACATACAACCATACAAGTCTGTTACGGGTTCGAACAGAACCGAAGGCACTTCCAAAGAAGCCCTTGCAATCCGGGTATTCACAATCCCGATCGGACTTCCCATCACTTAGGGAATCTCTATACCGTAGCTACTCAGTGCAGAGACAATCGATAGGTTATCCTATCGTTCTCGCAAATACCCGGTCTTCACCATCGGTCTTCAAATGCTATCCATTTACGTCGTATCATTATTCGGAATGGGTTATATGACACAAAGTCCTCTCCCGGCTAAACCGAATAATGAGCGTAATATTTAAAAACATATGGATATTGGGATTTCAGTTAAGTCACAACTTATTACTCAAAACTTTTCTTCAAATGGTTTAAACACACCACCATTTAAATCTTTTACACAAAAAGATTCATTTCACAAAGTTCACCCAGTTTCACAAAGATCTATTCATAGATTTTCAAATCGATTTCCATTTCAATTGGATTAACTCATTAAATCTTTAAATCAAAGATTTAACTTATAGCTTTCAAAACAATTCCATTTCGACCTTTTATACAAAAGGTACACCTTTCCAATTTCAAAACAAAGTTCAACAATATTTCACAAAGATTTATTCATAACTCGGAAAAACATTTTCATTTCAAACTTGAAATTCTTTGACACAATTTGGAAATTCATTCCTTATATGAAAGCTTCTATTATTTGGAAACAAATAGTTTTCATTTCGGAAAATCTGATTCATTTATACAAGTTAAAGTCCTTGGGTTAAATTCAAATTCCCTAAATTATACTTTTAGAATGGTTTAAATTCATATAAACACATTTATGACATCTTTAACCATCATTTCCAAACATGGAATTCAATTCCAAAATTTTGAATTCAAATTCAAATTAAATTATTTAAATTGGAAACTTTACCAAGTTGTTCAAAATAACTTTATCTTAAAAACTCCTTTTCAAAAGCTTTAACATTTAACTCAAATCCATTTCCAAAATCAATTGAAATTAAAATTTCAATTTCAAAAATATTAAATTTAGATCATCTATGACTTAACCGATTTCCTCGTGAAATCCATATTTGTGTGTGTAAGAGTGTGGTCCATGGGTTTTACACAATAGTGCAACATCATTCAATCATTACAGATTCAAATACATCAATATATTTGATAAGCGGTATAAACTATAATGCTTATCCTTATTCACAGATCCACAGATAAATCACAGATAGATAATATAAATAAATAAATAAACTACATTCATCACAGCTTGAATTAAAACAAATCATATCACACAGCAGAGATGACAAAACAATTCACAGCATTCAATAGAATACAATCATCCAGAAATAAGGTTAATTGATCATCTGATTATTTGAAACCAGATTAACCACTAAGCCAGGTTAATTTAAAATTATTTTAATTAATTAACCTTAAAAAATTAATTAACTTTATATTTTGAATTAATTAACTTTGATTAATAAATGAATAAATCATAAATAAATTAACACTTAATTATTCACAAAAAATGATTAACCTTAATCACAAATTAATTACATTGATTAATCCTTTAATTTTACTGAGTAATCACCATTTAATTACTTCCCTCAAGCAATTATCCTTTAATCATTTAATTAATCAATTTTAATCATTTACTTAATCAATGTAATCATTTATTTAATTACTTTTAATTAAGTAATTAACTTTAAGTAATTAATTACCTTTAATTACTTATATTAATTATCCTTAACCATTCACAGTAATTAACCATTAATTACTTTTAATTAATATTCATAAATCTCTAATCAGTAGTTAATCAATCATAATCATTAGTTAATTAAATTAATTAACTATTCTTAATTAATTTCATTTAGTAATTATCCTTTAAAAACCTTTTATCTTTCTTAATTAACTTCTTAATTACATTATTAAGTTTTAAAATAAACTTTAAAATAAAGGTTATATATATCTTAAATATTTTTAAACTTGGTTAATTTAAAATAATTTAATTTAAAAACCTTTTAACCATTCAAAACTTGGATAAACACTCATTATTTACAAAAGAACTGGGTTTAACAAAATTGTTTTAAATAAAACTTGATTTTGTTTTAAAAGTTAAAATTATCTTTACCCTCAATTTCCAAACCCGAGAAAAAACAAGAAAATCCCGAGCTCAACCCCGGGCAAACTCCCCTCCTCTCGTCTTCGAGTCAAACCCTGATTTTCTTCGAGACATACCCGAGAAAACCCTTTCTTCCTCAATCACTCCGACATCATCCTGACACAACATACACGTGTGCACGTGTACCAACACTCTGGTCATCTCCGACCAATGCCACTACCACCTGTAGGTCATCGTCGACCTACTCGACCCAAGCAATCACCCAGAATTCCCAAACAACAACAAATTTGAGATCGAGCAACCTAACTCGAAACTGGACTAAAAACGACCATCACGAAAAACGCCTCGCTCTTCCTCCCTCGACCATCAAAGGTCACGTACTTCTGGTCAAAGCATCGCCTGACTTTCAGGCTTCGATTGCCACCGGAGCGAACAATTCCGGTGCTTCGATGTTGACGAAATCGTCACAGGAACCCCCTCAACCAAAACTAAGTATAAAACCCTACATCACTGGCGTACGGCCACCACGATCATCTAGAAACACTCCTAGCATTTTTCCTAGGTTCACCAACCTCCAAGCTTCCTCCAACCTCGACCGTGACGACCAACACCTCATCGTTCATCAGAAATCGTCACAAACCCAAATTCTGGACAACTTGAAATCTCTCCTCGAATATAGA
Source organism: Allium fistulosum (assembly GCA_030737815.1). Taxonomy (NCBI): domain Eukaryota; kingdom Viridiplantae; phylum Streptophyta; class Magnoliopsida; order Asparagales; family Amaryllidaceae; genus Allium; species Allium fistulosum. Next base: position 409,431,193 of record CM060907.1, on the reverse strand, counting down.
CTAAAAAATTATGAAATGATTTTCAAAAATCATCGTTTAGCAATACGAATTCATTCATATAATCAGAACTTGAAATCCCAATGTATGATTTTGAACTAATTTTAGATTATCACTGTAAATTATAAATTTTGAAATGATTACTCGACAAATCCACTTGAATCTATCTTTAAAAATAACTTTACCTTGTTATAAACATTCTCTTTTCAGGAATCAAAACTTGAATTAGTTTAAATAGGAAGATATGAATTTTTTTTCTTGAATTTTGTAGACCTGTTAGACTAACAGAGCCATATATATACATATACAGGTATGCACACCATATACAGAGCAACTCAAACCATATTCCAGACAAAACATTCATGCAAATAATATTCACTGCTTCACTTCAAGTATCAATCACAATATCAAGTTATAGGTCAGTAGTTTACTCACAGTGATTTTCCCAGAAGAAACTGAGTTTTCTTCTTTTATTCTTGAAACAGATTATAAAACTGGCAAGCTGAATCTTCCTTGATCTCTGATTTGTTTGATGTTTTAAATTGTTATTTTAAGTCATATTTTGTTTGAGTTTGAAATAGAATTTGCTTAGTTATCTTCATGGACGAAACTGGAATGAGGAAGTATACAGGGTATGTTATTTTGTACAGGGTGATGATATGGTTTTGGTACAAAACTATCAGAGATTTTTTCTTTGGTTTGGAGGCTGAAATGATATTTGTATGTGCTTAGAGATGATGGCATTAATGGTGTTGTACCATATACTTATCTTATTTTCATTTCGGCTGTACAAACTTATATTTTTTTCTTCATTTGTACAATGCATGAGTATGATCTAGTGGCTTCTTTTACAAGCTCCTCATTTTATATTTTTTTTTCATTTATAAGCTTATATATATATATATTGTTTACTTGTTTCATTCTATACTTATATTTGTATTTTTTTGTGTACAGATATCTTTGTTTGCTTTGTTTAATTAACTTCTTGCATTGCACAGCAAACACACTTTGTTATTAATATATTTCTTTATTTTATTTCTATTTCTCGTATAAATACTTATTTTTATATATTGTTCATACTTGAGTATACTTCTACAACCTTGATTTTATTTCGTTTATACATACTTGTATATATTTTATTTTCTTTTCTTTTGTCTTATTATTTTGTCTTTGTAATGTTACTTGATAATATAAATAATTTCTATTTTTAACTTGTTGTTAAAATTTTAGCAATTGTATTTACCTCATATATTGATTTCTATTTCTAGCTTAAATTATTATTATTATTATTTTTACTTCCATTTCTATTATAGACCATCAATCCCAAATTTTATCATTATAATTTATCTTTAAACCATTTAGTTAAAATTTAAATCCAAATCACATATATACATATATATATATACAATATTTAAATTTTAAATGATTTAACATAGAATTTATTTGAACTCAGGGAAACTCGCATCAATTTATCGATTAATTTCACAATTTTTAATTCAAAAACTAAATTAATTATCAATTTAAATATATATAAAATCCGGGGTCGTTACAACAGCTTTGTACTGAATATTGGTAATCATTTCCATAGTAAAAAAAGTTTAAATGAATTTGCATGCATAAATAAAGCACTGATTCAGTTAGGTTTTTGTGAACAAAAATAAATTTTAACATATTCGTAGGCAGCTTTTAGGGGATAGCTATTAATTTTTTTTTCATGTCCCAGCACAGCTAATGTTATAAGTAATTGTTGTAAAGTAGACGCTGGCTGGTTGTAAGCAACTTGTTTGAGAATCATAAGAAAACGTAGTTCACAAAATATGATGTTTATTTAGTTGTATTTTTTTTTGTAAATTTTACTTTTATTTTTGACCATGACTAAATGAAGGTGGCCATGGTATATAATTATTTAGCAGTCTAAATCTATTACTTGCAATGTCATGGAATTGTCAATGTGCCAGCGCAGATCGTTCAAGTAAAAAAAATGCTAATTTCTATGCAAAACTTGAAAGTATGTAAACGGATTATCCGCATGTATATTTATTAGCTACTATAATTGTATATTTCAATAACATTTACCAAAAAGGGTAAACAAATAAAGTCAAGGTATATAATATTAGTAATCAAAATTATTTCTCCAAGTAAATCAGAAAACACTCCAAGTCATCAACGGTCCCTTAGCACATACATATCGATCTGAGCCATACTCGCTCAACCAAATTTCCACTATCTCGGTACCCAACACGTTCCTTCAATTCACAGCTCCCAACATGAGCCTCTTCGGTACCTACTCCTTATATGAGTCACAAACCAAAGATACAAAGTCTCTAATCGTCGGTACCCATTCCACCACGAGTCTCAAACCAAAGATACAAGGTATTTCATCATACTGTTACATCATCATCCATCCCTAATGCGAAGGAGCCAACACCTCCAACACGATCTACATAGTCATGAAACCACCAACCTTCGAACCTACTCCATACACCGTTGAGTCACAATCCAAAGTACCAAACTCTCTTGTCGAAGCGTTACATCATCGCTTCACCATCTAAATTGCTCGCCCATAGAGCAATAACATCAACACTCTAAGTTGATTGCACGAACAAACCATCACATTACGCACCGGGAAGTCTCATCAACGTCCGTGACAAAGATTAGCCAAATCGCTAATTAATAATAGTGATGGACATTGACCACTCTACAATAGTCTGAAACCTCGTCTTCCACCTTCAGATCAATTAGCATGTATCCTAACCCTCCCCTAAAACTTATCTTGTTCATTGGATTTTCACGTGTACGAAGCCCCGACGCATAAAATATTCCTTATGACTCGATCACCGTTAAATCGACATTTTCAACCAAAAACAACCGAACAACTAAACATGCAACCAACAAGCATACATACATCCAATATAGCATACATACATCATGCATAACGCATCTATATCAACCAATGGGGAAATCATATCAAAAATATCCCAAATTAAATAATTCCCTAAAAGTGGCACTCGATAGTAAAAATGAGATATCCGATATAAAATCATTTTAAACCATTTTTATTTTCTTTTATAAAAATATAGTAGGTGTTTAAGTTTAAGAGAATCATATTTTAAAATCAAAAACCATTCCCGAGCATTGATCTAATACTAACAAACAATCACATTGTGGTGAGAGATAATATCATCCATCTCAGCAAAAGTTGTCCAAACCCCTGTCAAAACGTAGATCTCTTTATCATAAGCACAACGCAAGAAATCACATCCAATACAGATCTCGTACGCAACATATATGAATTAAATACGATCCAAGATTAATTAAATAAGAAATTCACTAATTAAATAATTAATTACCGTTTTAAACTCTAATTCATCTTCCTATTCTTATTGCTTGTACACGAAGACTATCCCTAACCTATTTAAGCGTGCACTATTTTGGAGTGAGATATGAAGCTACGCTCATGAAATTGAACGCCGTCTGCGCTCCTCATCAAATGCTTGACCTGCCGACACCACAACCATCCACTCCGACGCCTTGATCCAGATCGTGACCTGATGCCACCATCTTGACCTGGCCAAAGTCGCGAATTACAATAGGTGATCGGATTTGTTGTGGTTTTGCAGATAAGTGCTGTTCACAAAGAGAAATCCAACGACGATTTCCATTTCGCCTATCGTCGCCTATAGCTCCGACCATCTCAAACCCTAGTCGCAGCCATGGAAAATGAATCTCGGCTAAGATAGTCGCAATCTAGATTGGTACCACCAAATCAAAGCTCTCATCGATACGAGCTCATCAAATCTGGTTTCGTGATTTATCGTCGAGTGGATTGCTCGATTTTGATTTTTGAAGTGAAATGAGGAGAGTGGCCATGATTTTGGATTTAACAGTGAAAAGTGAAAATGGATTAGTGAGGGAAAAGGGGTTTGAGTAATATTAATAATAATATTTTATTCCATTTATTTATTCTCTCAAATAAATGGTCGTACGTTTCAAGCTCGCACGATCACATGACACATGACACATTCTATAGCAATGAAACTCGTTTACAAATATCACTTATTTTTCCGGATCTAACAGTATAAATCTCATTGCTAACTGAGACTGCATCCGGGGATGCTAATTTCATGTATTTTGATATCATTCCAGCCAACGAATCGCCCGATCGTTAAAAATACAGATCGTTACAGTCTAGTCTGCAATCTTGGGGTTTTCTCACATACTGACGTAACTTCTTCTTTCGGATCAAATGATCTCCCTCCATGTGACTTCTTGTAATTCTCAGTAACTTGCATGCAAGGTAGATGTTCTGCACAGAAACTTTTAACAGAGTGTAATCTCCCAGCTTTATATACCAAAGGCACGTTTTGGTGTCTTTTTTCTTACCACTAGCACCCTGCTTCCTTCTCTTCTAATTATTATTCCCAATGTTCACTGCAACGTTTCCAATGCTCTCACCTGTTTGCTTAATAGCAGTGTTGTTCCACACTATCTCATTTGATGCTCTATCATGAATTGGTCTTGTATCGAGGTCTGCCTCTTCCAAGCTTAAAAACCGGATGCCTTGTGATAAAACTCCTCTATAGTAGGTGAATGCTTTCTTTTAAGCCATCTGCCAAAATTTGTATTAGGATGAACTCCTCGTATCAACGCCATTAAGATGATCTCTTCCTTTACAATACTAACCATAGTTATAGTAGTGTTGAATTGTTTTAAGAAATCCTTCAGAGTCTCTCCGAAACTCTGATGGATGTTCGATAAGGAAATTACACTTATATGTCCATAAACGCTGATGTCAACAAGGAACTTAACAAATGATTATGGATATTGTATTTATCACCAAGAGACTGTCTAATGTGTTCTATAAAATGCCTAAAGAACATTGGATAACAATTATCCAATCATTTCTAGTATTCTATTATATTTATAGTTATGATTAGTTAACATTATAAAGGAAGTATGCATGCGATATATGGCATACCTTACCAACTAAATGATCCGAACATCCATGTCAAGTATATTATTTAGTTTGCTATTATGGTAATAACTGATTCATCCAACATCAAATTAGAATAAACAAAATTCTCTACTTAATTAAAGGCTTCATAAACAACGTGGAACTTAAAATTGTTAATATCCAAATAAGTTTGGATCTTAAAATGGTTAATATCCAAATAAGGTTGGATCTCTGCTTATGCATAAAGCCATAAACCAATAGTCTTGCAAGATGGTTGGAAGCAAAAAAGAAATTTAAAAATGATCTTATGTTCCAAAGCTAAATGTACCAATATACATTTCTGTAATATTTCATAGCTATGAACTTACATGACTATTGAAGAATATGTAGATAAGCAAGGCTACAAAGCAAGTTTATGGAACGGATAAGGAAAGTCTAGGTTTTCTCGAATCAGAATTAGAGAAAATTTTATAGGTTAAAGGGACTAATGTCCCATATATGATGTCTAATATTAACGAAAAAACCTGCAATAAAAATACAATTGAAATCAAGAATGTTAGAATCATTACATATATCACTGACGAGCACATCCAAATACGCCCTAAACTCGACCACTTCCACATCTTCCCTAAACCCATTCGATTGTTTTCTCATGGTAAGCCTAATCTCAACTGATTTGCACTTCATCCATTTATTTTAAATAAATATAGACTAAGAAAAGAATTGGGGAGATATGGGAGAATTGGAACGGGGGTATGAAACATAGTGAAGAAACTGAAAGGGGGCTAGTTGATAAATGAAAGCTTTTCTATATCTGAGAGAGGAATTAGGGAAAGTTGTCTTTGAGAGAGGAATTTGGGAAAGTTATCTAGAATTATTCACGAATTAGGTAAGTCGCAATTAGAGAATAAATGAGACGGGACCAATTTAAATTATAGGAAAATGTGCATAAGGAAGAAGTTGCAAGAAAATTTAGTCTTAGGGACAACAAGTTTGTTTTTTAGTCTGAAGGACACTTTTAGTGTGAACAAAAAATGATAGTTGCAACTATCATTATGTGCTTTACACTAAAAAGTGTCTTTCAACCTAAAAAGCAAACTTCTTGTCCTTGAAACTAAATTTTTCTCCAACTTTTTCTCTGAGCCTAAAAACCCCTTCAAATTAATGATTATGAATAGATTAATTACACACTAATTAAATATCAACATCATTAATTAGCAATAAAAAACCATACATTTGTATTCTTTTGCTTTTGTTGTATGTAGAGCAGTGAGGAAGATGGTGGAAACTTTAGTTTGGTAAATGGAGGGAAAAGAAAATTCAATGGTCTATGTAGAAGTGACTTTTTTTTACAAGTGTATTAAGGGCAATTAGCACCGCCGTAATTGTTATTAGTAGAGGCTGATAGTTATTTTTTCCCCAATTAGCTATTAATAGAGGCAAAGTTTTTATTTTGCCTCTAATTGAATGTCCTTAATACTAACAAAGTTGATAATGTTTATAGAATTTATAAAGCATGCATTTTGACGATTCGAATGCATTGGTAATAATTGTGGAAGGTTGTTATGCAAACCACTTTTTTAGGTTTTTTTGCTTGGTTTATGACAACATTTACTCATGTATTCGTGTTTAATGAAAGATACATTTTTTGATATATTCCATGTATAAACGGTAGAGCCTAACTTGGAATAAGAAAGTAAAAAAATTGTGTGTTTTGTTTGATAATGCATTGAAAGTATAGTTTTATGTTTGAATCTACTGCATAGTTTGTTTAAAATATTACTATATTCATGCTTCTCCCATAAAGTTTGTCCATTGCATCAATATTCGTACAAATAAGCAAGTAAAGCTAAAAGACAAATAAACCAAACTTATACATCGGTGATTAAATCCGATTGATTTTGCATATTTGATAGTAAACTATTTTCTATTAATGCAATCATTCTACTATTCAACATATTTCCAATATTAATCACTTGTAAAATGTTATTTACTTCTGGATAAAAATTATCAAATGAAGTCTTTTTTTGATATGAAAGCATCAATTTTTTCATATATTTTTTACATCACCAACATAGTAAAACTTTACAGTTGTGAAGTGCATGTCATAGTTTGATATGATCATTCGTTCTTAATTTAAACTTTCATTTATTTGTAGCAAAAATTATATAAGATAATCAAAATTATTTCAAACATTAAAACAGAATAAAGGGTATCGAAAAATTCTTATACAACGGTATAAATTCAGCATGACTCATCTTCTAACAAGTGTTGTTTATACAAAAAAGGATTACCCTTTGCAATATATGTAATAAGACATGCACACATTCATACATATACTTGTGTGTGTATAAAAAAGAATACTTTCATGAATCCTGATCATGATTTTTTCCCTTTCTTTTCGAATACAACATAGCCATACTTACAATTTATTAAATAGGAAAATCTTTAGAAAATTATCGACGATGATAAAATATATTATTATATAGTCGTGCAAATAATAACAGTTAGTGTATCAGAAATTACCAAAAAAGCAAACTATTTGAAATGTCGTATATATGTGATATATTTTTCCTTGTATTTTATGTATTTGGTACAACTTTCCATGTTTTGCAGGTTTGAAGGGTTTCTTATATCCTATTACAATTATGGCAGTTTAGTTGACAGTGCTTTGTTTATGTGGCCAAAAATCTATACAAGAAGCCAAAGGTTAACCATAAACAAGTGCACTACCAAATTTATCATTATATTTGTATCACAAATAATTCATCTATAACCTTACCTTCATCAAATATTTTAGCAACTTTTTAGAAGCTTGTAGACGTTTTGCCTCACCTTTACAAAATCTCAAAATCTAATGTTATTATTTTCAATTCAAACGGACGTCAAAAATGATATTTTTGTGTATATACATAGAGAATATGTTATAATTATGGATTAATTAATACTTTTAGAAACTAAAAAGTAAAATTACATTTTTGGATTTAATTATTTTATTTTACATAAACATCTAGATCTATTTTTGCATTGCTTAAGTTTGGATTCAAAATTTCTTTGCATATAATATATATTATTTAAATTTTTGACTCTTTCCAATTTGTTTTTTGATCGCATATTTTCTTTAGAAACAAGTAGAACCTACATTTGTGATATTTGTCGATCCTTTTGAACTTTTTGAATCCATTGAAATACTTTGAGAAGTTCAATTTTTGAAAATTTTAAAAGTATGTTTTTTTTTGTTTTTAGGAGAAAACTAGTATCATTTACCAGTCTGCTTTCTAGGAAAAAATCTTATATAAATTCTTGAATTTATTTTGTTGTATACACTTATAAAAATATATGACAAAAAGCCCTCACACAATTGGTATTATTAATTACACATGAACTATTGAGGTTCGTTACATTGGTAGAATTATTTTTGATGCCTATAATTACATTAATTTTTATTTACACATGTAAAGCTATCTTTTTTACTTAAATTTCTATGCATATTTGAATAAACACTATGTACTCTACCTTATATATCAATTTTTCTCATCTATCAATGACTCTCTGCCCCTTCATTAAGTATTAAGATCCAAGTTAGGAGGAGAAGTAACCGAGCTCTAACGTAGCCGAGAGAAGGAAGAACGCATAGGGCCGAAATGTGGTTGTAGGCAGGACCAATGATGAGAGGACAAGCAGCCAATAGCGATTGAAAAGATGGATACGATTTCAAAACCCTAGAACCGCCAATTTTGAATTTCAAAAGACCGCCATTTACAATCGATGGAATTAATTTGAATTACAGTAGGCTAATCACCAACTTTGAATTAATTTGAATTATCAGAAGATCAATGTATTATTATAATAAAAAAAATGACAACATAAGCAAATTATTAGTACGCTAATGGGTGCACATCGGTCTACCACTATTGGATATGCATAGCTTATTGATGTTGGAAGAATAGTTTCACATTAGAGAATTTACAATGGAAACTCTTATATACATATAAATAGGGTCAAACTGCCCCCCACATTGCTATAAACCGACGATGGAATGACAACATTAGGAAGCATTTACCGATTTTCATATGTTATATTATGTGATGATTATCTGCACCAATTCTCTTCGTCAAAAATATATCGCTTTGGACTTATAGAATTTAGTAATGGTCGAAATTCCAATATTGTCAATATTCAACTCCGTCCAAACACAAATTTCTGGTTCAATAATAACAATTATTATTAACTGAACTGCTCTGCCCAGAGACTTTAACTTTTAATTAACATCAGTTGACCATGATACCGACCTCATATAACTGGGGAGCTGATCCTTTCTTGGATAGTGTTTCGCTTCCAATGCTTCCACTCGAACCTGTTAAAACCTTGAATTTTGATGTTTTTATTATGACAACTATATAAGTAAATATTATATGAACTAACCAAGATTGAAGGAGAAGATACTCAAAAACATTTGAAGACCAGATTCAGATTACATAATGTTGCTACAATATTTATGTTAGGCATAGAGTCTCAGTCTAGATGTAGATAGCTGTTAAAATCTCTCTGATGTGGTATATATGTCCACTCAAAATAAAAAATTTGGCAAATCAAATAAGCTACATGAAAACACTTCATTCAGCCGGCTGAATAACACTTGTCAGCCGATTGAATGCTAAGCATGTTCAAAAATTAATAAGCACCTTCAGCCGGCTGACTTGGAACATTCAGACGGCTGAATTATACCTTCTTTACACTAATTCCTTGTCGTTTTGATTTTCAATAAATTCAACCGGCTGAAACATTTAGTTCAGACAGTTAAATTTTCATAAAGGCTAGTTTTTCAAGAGACACTTCATTTCAATGAACAGAAACAACTCTTGATTCAAGAGTTGCTTCCATATCTTTTCATGGCTACCTTTCATGAATGAATACAAATCTTAGTCTCTATAAATAGCCATGAATTCCATTGTTTTTAAAATCAATTCTTATTCTTATTTCTAATCTATCTTGCTATTTGAGCTCTAAGCATTCAATACTTATAAACTTCATTCTGATAACGTGTTCAGTTAAGAATACTTCATTGGCGATCTAATAATCTTCCTATCTTCACGAGTTACACGATATACCACAAAGCAGAAGATTATAGGATGGGTGTACTCTAATTAAAGACTTATCCATGCTATTAAAAGAGCACATTCAGTCAGATGATTTTATGTATTATTGAAGTCCTGTTTGGTTGCTCAAGCAGTTGAAATCCTATTCTGTTGCTTAGGCAGTTGAAGTCCTGATCGGTTGCTCAGGTGGTGTAATACTTGTTCCTCCGGGTTAAGTGAAGGTTAATAGTTAAATTCCAGAAGAAGTCTGGGAGTGGACGTAGAACGGGAAGTTCGAACCAATATAAAAATCTCTGGTGTCATTTACTTTATTACTTTACTTTTACATTTACATTCTGCATAAGTTGATAGTTTATTTAATATTCCATATTGCATGATCCTTAGTCACTTTCATTTGGTATCAGAGCCTAGAATTCTAACGATCGTCACAACATCATAGAATAATGGGCAGGAAAAATCCAATCGAAATACAATAAGAAAAATCCCTATCAAAGCCATTAATGAGAACTATAAAAAGGTACTTTCTGATTACATTTTAGTAAATGATAATAATGAATTAGTTAGTATAAGTGTTAAGATCTCATAGCTTAAATTTTTTGTTTTAGAAAAGATGAAATCTGTCGAACTTGAAAATGAGAAATTGAAAAATGAGAAATTAAATTTAGAAAATCAACTTGGTGTTTCAAAAAATAATTTTATAACTTTTAAAGAATTTCTAGATGAACAAAACACCTTATTCGAAAGAGAGAGAAAAATTTAAAAAAAAAATTGATTTGAAAAGACGAAATGATTTATTACAATCCTCTTTAGATAATTTAGAATCTCAAAATTTTCTTCTCAAAAATGAGAACTATACATTAAAGAACAAGAATTCTGAATTAAATGAGAAAATTAATATTTTGAAAAATAGTAATATTTCTTTTGGAAATAACATTTGTGACTTTAAAACTAGATTTGAAAAGGGTAGAAATGAATTCATGAAATTTAATAAAGGTCAAAATAATTTAAACATGATTTTATTTATTTCTAGACCTTTACATGATAAAAGTGGTTTAGGATACAATAAAATTGATCGTTGAAATAGTACTAGATACACTTTCATGTATAGTAAAAATATTAGTGCTAGTATTAGATTTCGAGTAAAGTCTAAATCCAATTTTTATAGAAATTCAAGTACTGATATGAGCAATAATGTTTATAATATCTCTAGAAGTACAAAATCATTAATGGGAAATATGAATAGAAATTATCTAAGTATTTGGGTTCCTGTTAAATGGAAAAATAAAAAAAATACATTGATGATTATTTTGATATAATAGTTAATAATGAAAATTGTATTTTTAAAGATTCCACTAAATCCTCTTGGATATCGTTATCTTTGACCTAACCCTTGGTCCCTAACATAGGAAGTGGGTATCAAAATATAGAATTTATTTTTTACAAGTACCCAAGAAAGATAAAAGGATGAGATGGATTTCGAATAGCAAATGTTTCATACATATGATGGAGAATGAGCATTTATAGATAATGGAACTGTAGTAGATTCGGTATATCTAACTCATTTTTTATAAATAGTTTGGGATAGGTATTTTTATTAGAGTATCATAAAGGAATACTTTTGAAATAAATAAATTAGGTACTCTTTTTATATAATACATTGATTTCAAAGGTGCTAGAAATAAAGTGTGAAAAATTATTTTCAAGAAAATAAAATTATTTTTTGAAGGCAATAAAAATTCTAAAACATATTTACCAATTTATGATAGTTCTCTTATCGAATAATTGTTTTCCTTTTTGCTTATGATAAAGGGGGAGAAAAAGATACGTCATAACAACATGGGGAGTATTAAGGCAGGGGGAGTATAAATCTGTTTACGTTTTTATAACTTACATAGTTGACATCATCAAAAAGGGGGAGAATGTTGGAACCTCGAATTTTGATGTTTTGATTGTGACAACTATATAAGTAAATATTATATGAACTAACCAAGATTACATGAGAAGATACTCAAAAACATATGAAGACCAGATTCAGATTCCAGAATATTGCTACTATATTTATGTTATGCATAGAGTCTAGATGTAGATAGCAGTTAAGATCTTTCTGAAGTGGTATATACATGCACTCAAAATAAAAACTTTGTCAAATCAAATAAGCTACATGAAAATACTGCATTCAGCCGACTGAATAATCCTTGTCAACCGACTAAATGCCGTGCATGTTCAATAATTAATAAGCACATTCAGCCGGCTGACTTTGAACATTCAAACGGCTGAATTATACCTTTTTTACACTAATTCCTTGCTGTTTTGATTTTCAATCAATTTAGTTGGCTGAAACATTTAGTTCAGACCGCTAGATCTTCCTAAGGGCTAGTTTTTCAAGAGACACTTCATTTCAATGAACAGAAACAACTCTTGATTTAAGGGTTGCTTCCATATCTTTTCATGGCTACCTTTCATGAACGAATACAAATCTTAACATCTATAAATAGCCTTGAATTCCATTATTTTTAAAATCAACTCTTATTCTTATTTCTAATCTATCTTGCTATTTGAACTCTAAGCATTTAATACTTATAAACTTCATTCTGATCACTTGTTCATTCAAGAATACTTCATTGGTGATCTAATAAACATTCCGTCTTTACAAATTACATGATATACAACCAAAGAGAAGATTATAGGAAGGGTGTACTCTAAAGACTTATTTGTGCTATTAAAAGAGAAAATTCAATCAGATAATTTTTTGTATTATTGAAGTCCTATTCAGTTGCTCAGGCGGTTGAAGTCATGTTCGGTTGCTTAGGCCATTGAAGTCATGTTTGGTTGCTTAGGAGGTGTAATACATGTTCCTCCGGGTTAAGTGAGGGTTGATAGTTAAATTCTAGAAGAAGTTTGGGACTGGACGTAGAATAGGAAGTTCGAACCAGTATAAAAATCTCTGGTGTCATTTACTTTACTTTTACATTTACATTTTGCATAAGTTGATATTTTATTTAATATTACCTATTGCTCGATCCTTAATCACTTTCAGAACCAACTATAGTCGTTCGATGGACGACGTGCCACGATCTAACTATAACCAAAGAAGTGCTTCAACATTGAAGATCAACCGAGTGAACTGCATAAATAAGTCACATTGATATTTTCTTGTTTGACTTTAGGTATGTTAACCAATAGAAAACTATTGAGTGAGTCATTCCATAGCTATTCAACAACCATCAGTATGTAACCCTTGGTGCCCCCAGCACCTGTGATGACCCGATTTACGAACCCCGTTTGTAACGCTGAAAACCAAGAGTGTCGACCAAAACCATCAACTAACTACCCAACAATTGCATAACATACCAACAGGACAAAGCATTTCTTATAAAGTAATTGGCTGAGATGTGATAGGATTGATATAGTAAATAACATAAGTAAATATCAAGTGGTTTATAGTTATTGACTAAAAAGACGTACCATAATCATCTTGTCATATAACATCATAAGGAATACTCATAGAGGTATTTCTTACTTATTCTTTCCCAATGGTTCAATATCCACCAGTCCTGCAATATATAAAGAAATATACATATACAAAAAATGCAAAAATGGAAAGTGGATTGTTTCATTGTACCAATGTGACAACCTACGTACCCATTATAGGATCAAGCTCAACGTAGTTCTTTTATTAAAATCAAGATTATAATCATCCTAATTCACGTCGACATTCAATTTGTTTCGCATGAATCTAAACCACGCACTCAGTTTGAATTATATTCACTTAGTCTACTTCACATGGACCTAAACCACACACTCAGTTTGGTTTAAATCACTTGATAGTTTATCCTATTGTGGCAGGCATCTGAACACCAAGTAAGGACGTACTCTGCTTGTTACAGTGCTGAAATGCACCATAGAGTATAGTACACTACACAAGATATATTATCTTATACCGCATCGACACTCAGTCAAGTTTACATGAATCTAAATCGAACACACGGCTGGATTAAACCCTATTGTGGCCGGCATCCGAACACCAAGTAAGGACGTACTCTACTTGTTGCAGTACCAAAATGTACTATAGAGTAATAGTGACCTAAGATCTATTGTCTTATACCGCACATCTGAAGGTAACCATCATCAATAAAATGATCCATAAAAATTCTTTCATAAGTATAAACAAAGTATTCTCTCAAAATATTTTAATATTTTGTAATGATCTTCCAGCATATGTAACTCTTTTCTTTTGAAAATACAAAACTTTCAACTTAGGAAATTATTTAGAAGGTATTAAGTATAAAAGTTTTAGCCAACAAAATTAACTTTCTGGATCATTTGATGAATCTAAAAAATATTACATGAGTCAAAAGTAGGGTGTTTGCATTGATGTCTAGTTTGTATTAATAAATTTTATCCAAAAACATAAGCACTTTGGAATAAGTCATTGCGGTAGTAAATATTCAAAATTTTAAAAAGTATATAAAATTAAAGTTGTAGATATTTATAGTGTGTTGCTAAGGGCACATGATTTTGTGCTAAGGGCTACCATCAAGCAAATTTTTTTTTACCACTGCAGTCGGTGGACAACAGCCAATCGAACAGTCTTTGGTTGACGGGCAACCACCGACCGTGGTAGTTTCAGTCACTAACTTGGTTTCCCTTAGCAACACACTATTTAAAATATCTTTTCAATAACACAAATTTCAAAAAAAATCCACTTGTGGAGTCAAATGTTATGGGCAATATATAATAAGGTATTTTTGGATGGCCTTCATATACATTTCGACCTAAGAACATGACCGACTTTGTTACTCTATTTTAGTTATGGAAACTTTCTAATTTGGGAAAGAAATAAAAATGAAAGTTGTAGATTTTTGAGTTAACTTTCAAGAACATCAAAGAAATCAAAATTCCATTTAGATTTGCAAAATTGATGTCCAAATTACTGAGCGGTATTCAACCAATTCCGAGCTACCACCATCCATACTAAACAATTTTATTATCAAATCATGGAATAACATGAAAACATATACTTAAATAGCTTTTATCACCCCTAATGTTATGTGAATGTAGTCTTTGATTCTATCTTCTTGATCCTCCTTATTTTTACCTTAGCCTTCCGTGCCTTAAGCATTTTTTTATGATGTAAAATTTTTAAAACTAAGAGAGAAAGAATGCAAAGTGATTTTGGAATGAATTGTCTCTTTATATCTCTCAAATGGAGAGAATGCTCCTTTATTTATAAGTGAAATGTTTTTCAGTTAGAACCCTTGATAATCTTACCTGCAACAAATCCACTTCTTTCATCATAAGTCACTTAACTCCTTCCATCTCAAGCCACTTAACTCCTTCCATCTCAAGCCACTTAACTCCTTTTATCTCAAGCTTCTTCTTAAGATGAAAAATGTATGCATGTGTTAAATTTAGGTACTACATAACTTATTAATAATTTTCATTTTGTACACATGAACGTTCATTTCTTTATTACTTTATAGAACTAACCTATAAGTTCATAAATATAAATATATACCATTGGGTTTTGACTCCTTCAAATTTCTAATCCTTTTGACCAAAATCAAATTATACATATTCTTTGAGTGAAAACGATATAATACACATAATGAAATAGGTTCCGAAGTCTAATTCCATCTCCTGTAGATATTTACAATGTTGCCACTTTTATGTTAAAATTACGTTTTTACCCTTTTAATTTAATTATTTAATTTTGTATAATTACAGAGTGTTAAATATTATATGTCAGCAAGACATTGTAGTATATCACATGCATATTAAAGGTCAGGCAAGGGTGATAATGCGATCGGCTTGGTTGACTTAACGAAAATATATGTAACGACCCAGAATTTTAGATATTTGAATTTAGTATATTTAATTGATTTTAAATATTGGAGAGCTAATGTTATAAGTTAAATGACTTGGGTTTCAAATATAGAGATTTATTTGATAATTAAATTGTTAAATTTAATAAATGGGGAATATTTAAAATAATTGAATCTTGAGTTTGAAATAAATGGAAATGATTTCGAAAGTTGGTTTAAACTCTATTTAAATAAGAGTGAAGATGGTCAACTTTTAATTTAGACTTAAAAGTGATTAATTTGGTTTTTATAATAATTCATTTTAACAAACGTGTAAAAATAGTCTTTTGGGACACTGCCTCGGATTTCGACGAAACGAGTTTCATTGGATCCGTAATAGTGAATTATTATACGCCGTCGAATTTCATGGCGATCGGACGTATCATTTGGTCGTGCGAGTTCAAAATGCGTAGAAATTAATTAAAGGAATTTAAATTTATGTAATTTGATTTTGAATAGTTAACTTCCATATATGATGGAATTGGTTCCCGATATATATTCCATTGTGTTTGGAATAGGGTAAAAATACATAGAACGCCAAGCGGCACGCTTCGTTTGGAGTTCGAAATTTTTACGAATGAATAGTGCCACGAAAATTTTCTATATATGGCCCTTAATTTCCTTCATTTGCCAAACCCTAATATTATAAACCCAGCTGTCATTTTCCAAACCCAAATCAACGACTCTAGTTCATCGAAGCCAATCAAAGCTGTTTCAGGCCGAACCCATAACTACAAAAACGTGCGCATGGACGAGCTCTACGCGTTCAATAGTCGGATCGTCGATCGACAAACTGAGGAGACGGTTGGAGGCTCGCGAGCAGCAATTTTGGGTTTCCACGCTCATCGACGCATGTGCGTGTTGCTATGTGGAGGCAGAGGACGGTGTGAGCAGGGGGTGGCGAGCGGTAGTCGGTGGCAGTGGCGGCGCACGAAAATTCGATCAAAGTATAAAAGAAAAATAGAAATACTTACATGGCCTGGTGATATAATCGTGAATGAGGAGAGAATGGTTTAAATTTTTATGTTAATTAATTTAGTTAAGTTATTTTAAATTATTCCAAATGTTCGTAAATCCATAACTTGTTCGTATGAGGTCCAAGTTTAACGCGATGAGTCGTGTTGTGATCGTGTCGATGAAGGCTACGCTATGGAGTTGGATTGAACGAGATTGGAGCTAGTCAGAATTTATGCTAAAATCGAATGGCTGTTCAGTTTTAGTCTGAAATAGGTTCTTTTGAAGAAACTAAAATCATTGTGAGTTAATCGCACCTTTTTGGTTAACTAGATTATTATATAGTCAATGAAATTTACTTAATGGATGTGAGATTATTTTATATTTGATTGTTATCGACTGTTTGGATGAATTACTAGTTTATACTGTTGGTTTGGATATATTCCCGCCTATTGGAGCCGATGAGAACCTTTACATTCCCTGTAAGAGCGGATGACCCTTCGTATACAATTCCGAAAGCAGTTGATTCATATTTTTATGATTATATATTATATGTGATGCAAGAGGACAAGTTAGAGGGATCCAACAGGATTACTCACATTATTGATTTATTTTCATATAAATTGATATATGATACGTTGGATGTTATAATTGATGACATGGACACGATTTTGCTTATTTAGTGCTTTAGTAGCATTAAGCCTTATATATTAGTGATTGATTTTAAAAGGGGATTTCAAGTGATTTTGGAAATTATATATGTCCTAAGTAATTTATTTTAAAATCAAAGGTATGATTTTTGGATATTATAATTTAATAGTTTTATAAAAAATTTAAATAGAGATTTTCTAATTTATTTTAAAATCAAAGGTATGATTTTGGATATTATAATTGAATAGTTTTGTAAAATATATTAAATAGAGATTTTCGAACTTTAAATAAAGACTTTTAAAATCTTAAGACAAGTCTATCTTTTATAATAAAAGATATGGTTTTAAAAGAAAATAAAAATATTTTTATATAAATATTTATTAACCATTTTATATAAAGCAATATATATTTATATATAAGTACATATATTAAACTAGAATTTATAAATGTGATAGGTTATAAAAGTGATATTTTACAAAAAAGTGGAGATTTGCAAAATCGTATTTTTGTTAGTAAAAGTATGGATTTATAAACAATGTTTATAAATAAAAGGAAACTATCATCATGAGATAGAATGGGAAAATTAATCAAATGGTGGATTTATAATACGATGTGGAATGCGTTTTTAGAAAATAGTTGATTCTATTTTGGAAACTGAAAGTGAGGGTAAAAAATTGGGATTGTTAAACGATATTTTATATATTGAAAGAAATTTATAAAAGAAACTCATATATATGGAAGCAAGGTTATAACTGTCCAGGCTGATGATTATGGTATGTTGTTTTACTTTGTTGAATGTATGTATATAACAGTTTCTCTTTTGTAAAGATCATTGATATTATATTATCTATTGTTCGCTGCGATTGTGAGATTCTTTGTTGTTTTTAGTTTCTTTCTCTTTCTTCTTCTTCTCTACTTCTTTCCTCTTTCTTTTCCATAATAATTCATCTTTCCATTTGATTTGTGTTGGACATGTGTGGTATATTGTCAACTTAAATTGTAAGGATTTGCGGAGCGCCACACTTAGTATCAGAGCTTAGGTTGAGTGAACACCTAGACTTTGGTTGGAATTTACTCATTTGAAATAGGGTAAGCGAGACCTTAGGATGTGTTTGATTATGTGTGTGTATATATGAGCGCGTATTTGTTAGTGATATAAAAATATTTTATATTGTGTTAATTTATCTATTGAGTGATTTATGAATTCTAGTCGGTATATGGGACGCCACGTTGTCGATAGGGATTACTAAACACTTAAACAAGGCAAACCGACACAGTATTGTTTTGAAATGGGTAAATGGAATAATTTTACCATAATTATATTTTATATATATAGGAATAATTTTTCAAAAATTATTAAAATTGTATATGGTGTGTTTGGTTGTTTGTGGATGATAATATTGTTCTAATAAAAGTTGTTATTAATTATAATTAAAATAAATCAATATTGGTAAAAATGAAAATTTCATAAGTATATTTATAGATATGATTTTGTAAATGGAAATGGTTTTAAAACAAGGAATTTGAGAATTTAAATTTCATTGATTTGAAAATTTGTTTTTCAAAGGTTTTGGAATAAATAATAATAGTATTATTTTAAAAATATTTTGATTAGAAATATTTTAAAAGGATTAAAGGGAATAAAAAGCACTAAACTCACTTTAGTCGTTGGAAAATAATTTCGATGATGACCGCAGCATCATCGACATTCCTTTTCGAGTTTCTAAGCAAGGAATCGCTACCATTGCAGTTTTGTTTTGATAAAGCAAAATTGTTTTAGATTCTAGAGGAATAATTTGATATATAAAGGAGGCATGTATATATATACATATATGATTACGAAATGATTTGAAATTAAACCAGGTGTTTGACATCCTAAATATTTCAATCCAAATGTTTTGAGAAACATAAGATAATAAGTTTTTGAACTTTGAAGATGGTATGGATAAGAAATAAGTTTACAACTTATGAATTTGAAAAGGATGAGTTAAAATGAATTTCTAAATTTGTTAGGTATGTATGTTAAGGAATGAAAATCATAAATTAAGATAGCTAATTAAATATAATTTAAGTTAAGTTAAATGAGATGATTTTTTAAATGAAATTTAACTCAAGTGGGGTAACGGAATAAAGTAAGTGAAATTGAATTTGATTTGTAATGAATTAATGGAATGAATATAGATTTGAATTATAAAATGAAATTTGATTTAAGTTGTAAAATGAAAAATTGGTTTCGAAGGCTATTTGATAAAATTAAATATGAACTTAAGTTGTGAAGAAATATAAACATGAGTTGTGTATTATGAAATGGTTGGAATAACTTAAGTAATTGTTTTATGGAAATTGTCCATAAACGAATTAGTATGTAATGAATTGTTGTTAACCTTAAATTGAATTGAAGGGGAATGTAAGAAAAGTAAATGTGAATAAAATAAATGTTAATTAATTAGATGCAAATCAATTGAAAATAAATGAATTGAATGAGAATCAACTGAATGTGAATAAATGAGTGTAATTAAAATTAATGTGAATAATTGAATTTGGTTTAAATTGAATGTAAATCAATTGAAGGAAAATGGATTGAGTGATAATTAATTAAATGTTAGTAAAATGAATGTGAATAAACTGGGAGTGAACAAATTGCATGATAAGAAGAAGTGGAAGTGCATAAATAAAATGTTGACATCTGAAAATGCAAATTGATATAATGGTAAATAAATTGGATGAATATTATTTGTTGAAGGGTTTCTCTTGTTACATTGGCTAAAATTACATAGAGTTATGGTATAATCAATATGTTATGTATTGATATTACTTTCTATATATTTGTTCTCATTGTTTGTTGAGTGATTAGTAGGTGCGGATGGCATATGCTTCGCATTTGGAGCTCGCTTTCGCGTTATATTGATTGTATATGCTTGCTAATGCTAATAAAAAGGTACACACCTTGGATTTCATACCGCATTTTTTATATTTTTCCCTATAGAATGCCTCATCCTCGAAGATGGGAAGTATATATATGATTATACATATATTGTAAAAATTTACGATCGAGCCGCGCAAAGGAGACACTGGCGAAATTTTTCATAAATTTATGCAACAACCTAAAATTTGAGCTATAATAATTAATTAACGAATTAAATAAAAAATAAAATAAGTTTGTGAAATTTTTAGAATCGAGCCACGGAAGTTGCACTATTGGGTCCGTGGTAATTTTCTAATCAATTTCCATATATAACTTGTCGAAATCCGAGCTAGTATGAAGAAGTTACGAAAGAAACAAGAAATAAAGAGAAAACGAAAAAAACAAATTAGACCCCATAGGGGTCGACCCCTACATTGGTCAGGTCGACCTGTTGGTCCGTGACACCCCGCACCTCTAGGCACCCCGAAAATTGGACATGACTAGAAGCACGGGTGGTTGGGTGAAATAAAAATACATAACATAGTACATAGACTAGGCAACAACATAAAATGATTAGAATATTACAGCGGAAGAAAACTTTCACTAATTATAAATTAATAGCAAAATAGCTTCATTAAAAACAACATTATCCCAAATTTATTTCTGAAACCAAAAGTACCAAGTAGTCTCCACCAAAACATAAAACATAACAAAGCTCACAATATAGGTCCCCATTTATAGAGTAAAGTACGGAAAAGAGAAATGAAGTACATGAAACAAAAAAACAAAAGCTGAAGATAACAACTGCTCCAAAGACCCTCCAAGCTGCAAAGAACTGCAACCTAGACCCGCCCTCCTGTGATTTGGGGAAAATAGGAAAAATAGGAATGGGTCAGACATAAAGTATGAGGAATGAGAAATAAAATGAAGCAGAAAGAATAAAACAGTTTAATTTCAGGTCTTCCCCGGATATCGCAGAGGGTGAACAATATAATGCAGTGAATCCTTCTTAGATACAGTTCCTAAGAAGCCAAAGTCTATGGTCACTCTAGGGAAGTCAACCATGCAGTAATACTAAATGTCAATCAGCTTGTTAGACCTGCTGTCCTTACCTATCCACGTGCTACAGCATGAAAGTCATGCTCTTCACCCATGCACTGTGACTAAATGCCTCTTACGTCTGACTGGCGCGGACTCAAACTACCTCGCAGGACCCCGAAGTTGCGCTCAGGCTCTGCCAAACTGGACTCCTATCCTCCTATCTCCTCGATCGCCAATGTGGACTTGCCCCTATCCAAAGTGTCGATCCTCCGAAAGAGCGCCCGTAGCTGGGTCGGCTGTGCAAAATCCTCCAACGATCTGCCTAAAGAACCCTACGTCGGAGCACACTTGTCATGTTCCGTCCGCGTCGATCTGCCTGAAGAAGCCTACGATTGCTGATGCTATCTATCCTACGTACTAGCAACCTATGGAAGGAAACAAACATCCTTGCGAACCTACTTGCCCGCTCCTAGTACGTTTGTTCAATCCGTGTGGTTTGTCTGTAATTTTTATGCCATTTGTTACAGATTTACACTAGCCTTTGTGGTCCATTTAATTTACATTTTTTTCCACCCTAATTTACGTTCTCCTTTTAGAAATTTAATCTGTAAAAAATTTTATCCAATAGCCACAAATCATTTAATTACACGAAATTCCACTTTTACATTTTTAGGCCACATATGAAACAAACAATTATGCCAATTAGACTTCCCAATTTTTTCCCCAAAACCATATTCAAAATTATGTAATTATATCAATCAAAACCATAATTTTGTTCAAGTAACATATTCTGAATTTCTTCAACTAACATGTTCTACCATTAGAAATTGAATAACAATTCTAATTCAATTTAATTAAACCAATCTTATTTATGCGATGAAACGTGAATAACAATTTGTTTGTTTCAGTTTTCAACCCAAACATGAATTAGAATTGAGAAGTGGAAGAAGAAAAAATTAAAATAATTTACATAAATTTCAATCTTATTTATGCCATAAAACATGAATAGGTAAATTATATGTCCCATATTTTAAACCAAACATGAATTAGATTTGAGAAGTGGAAGAAGAAGAAGAAGTTGCAATAATTTACATCTATTCTCAATTAATAACAGAAATTAATTCATATTAACGTGCCAGAAAAGAACTGAAATTGAACTACTTTATTTTTCTATTTCATATTAATTCCCACTCACTTGGCACTTGAGCTTGCATAAATTTGAAAAAAGCTTTGCTTTAATCTTTCTCCCTTTGATTCTTCTAAATTCCCTAAATTGCTTGAATATATATAGATAATTTAATTTGGTAGAGATTTGTTTATTTAGTAGTGAAAAGGAGGAAGAATAATACACACTAATTTTACTGTAGAATTATGGCGACGGCTGAATAAGAGATTAGGTTTAGGTTAGATGGTCTATTTATAGATTGTTTGCATGAATATAACCCATTAGATTGATTTAGATTAAATCTGGTTCTTTCATACACTAAATGGTTATCCATTCTAGCCCATACACATCGCTCAACCAATAAAATTTAGCCATCTCATCCTATTAGATCACTGGAGCGAATAGGAAGCCGCCACATGTCAGAAACAATGCTGAAATACGTAGGAAAATCACTGGAAATGAACCAGCTAAAAAAAACATCTATGAAGACCTGCCCTTTCGACCCTCGAAAGTCGACATAAATACGGTCATTGTATAACATGATGAGCGATCGAGTGCCGGAAAGACAGATTGTTGAGGGGAAAGAAAATAGGTGGAAGAAAGAAGAAACTAAGCAAAGCAGAATCTCACAGCGGATTGAATAACATATAATATAAATAGTTCCTTACACAAATCAAAATTGTAATATACATATCTCACATCAGAGTACATAAATCAATAATTACCAGCCTGGACAGTTACAACAACCCGCTCTTAGAATTGCTGGTAATTTCAACAAACACTCCAGCGGAATAAACAAGTACGAGAATACGTCTTGGTCTCCAGCTCATCTCCTGAGCTCCATAGCATCCTAACCTGAACCTGTAGTACTCGGTCTGACCCGAGCATTATAATAAAATAACACCCAAGTCAGTCTGGAAAACCAGCATGAGAAAAATACACTCAATTTGAATTATTAAAGTTTTCAAAATCCTTTGAAAATCAAAGGTATCTCGTAAGACCACTCCACAAATAAACACGATGGGTTTTTACCTTACGATAACCAAAACATTTCATATCAGATCCTCTGATATTATAATAGTGTCTAAATACAAATACTTATTCAAATAGCTTAAATTGTTACATCAATTAAATTCCAGCATACTAGGCTCTACAATCAAAAACGTAAAGACACGTATTGGAGAATGGATTCCATAAGAATGACTAGGCATTGGGGTACCACCTGTCACAGTACACGTCTAGAAACAGCGTACCGAGGACTAAGTTGGGATCCCCTGCCACATAAGACCGGACTATCCCTAACCTAGATTGACCGAATATGCTATCACCGTGGGTGTTCCAACCCACTCTCGAGCTCCTTCCATATACCGTAGTAACAAATGTATCCGAGGTTATCTAGAAAGGTGATAAACATACCCTAATTAGGTGCGACCCACTTAGCCTTGCTGCATCTCCCCTGATTTTCAGTCATTCTCGGTTGATGAGGCTATAGGCTACGATTACCTTTTTAAGGAAATTTCACTTAGATTGCTCATTGTCCTCCAATGACCATGTACTGATAGCATTCATCCATACAAGTCCGTTCTGGGTCCGAATGGAACTGAAGGCACTATTCCTACTACATCCATTTTGAAATAATCATCAGGATTAGTAGCGATTAGCCCTTGCACTTCATTGCTCCATCTTCGACTCCATGCTCTTGTTTTACTTTCGAAAACGTACTCTTTGGATCGAAGTGGTTTTTGGATAACTTATTTGATCCCGGTCTCTTCGAAATAACGTTCGATATTTTCCGATAAACTCAACCATGGTTCTTAGGAAATAAACAGACGAAATAAGATCGAAGATCGCCTCCTAACCGTTAGTGGACGGATTTCCTTATAAACGTCTTAGAAGAACGAAACGAGTTTACACGTACAGTATAACACCTCGAACGATAACCGTATCATTTAATCCCCGTATTCCTCCTAGATATTTCCAAAGTTATATTTTGGGTCCATATTTTATAGTCGGTTATTTAACTATCAAATAATCAATCATTCAACCAAATATTCCATTTTCCACTAAAAAAAGCCAAATCTCCTTTTAATTTAATTTTAAAAAAATTAAATCTCTTTATCCAAAATATGTGTACTTCTCTTATTGAATTCAATAAATTCACAAACTATCCTTCAAAAATATTTGAAACCCTTTTTGAAAATAATGTGGAAAGTACTACTTCAGTATCAACCATGGATTCACAGCTCAATGGTTACGTCTCTATCCTAAAGAAATCCAAGACTTAACTACAGGCACTCACTGCCTCCGATTTCGCCATGCGGGTATACCATTACTTCCCGAAAACTTTATTTAAAAATTATCTCAAAAATAATGCTTATAAGTTTCAAAAATAAATTTCCAAGTTTAATCTAGGCAAATATACTTCAATAAAAGTTATTATACAAAGCCATATTAATATTTAATAATTTATCCATTAAAACAACAATGCTGACTAATTCTTAAATAATAATAATAAATCTTTAACAATCATTATAAGGTAACTAATTAATAATTAAATATGTTTTAAACAATTTAGAATAATTAAATAACTAATTTCTAGAATATTTTTAATAATTTTAAATTTACTTAGTTAATAATTAAAAATCCTCTTTTTAAATTAAGCCCATTTTCTTGATTCTGATTTCACTTCGTAAATTTGGAAATTTTACTTGAGTCCAGTACAACCAATTTTGTACTTATTTCCAAATTCACTTCTATCCTTCAAAAAATATTAAAAATCTCGATTTTTAAACCTTTTTATTTTAACAAGTACCACTTAAGCATTTATTATTAAAAATCCTTTTATATACTTTATTCCAAAATCCCTGTTTACAATACCCCGAAATAATTAAGTACAATTTCAAAAACCATCATTTTACCAGATCAATTAACCTAAATTTCTAGATAAATATCTTACTTTAAAGATCCCTTTAAAATTCTTTTCTAGTTCAAAACATTTATTACTGGCATTTAAAAATACCAAAATCTAGGTCAAACCTACCGGAGCATCCAATCAATCCAAATCACATGATAATCTATCACAGATTTATTCGAACAAACATATATCACCATATATGAAATTAAATTCAACATTTTTGAGGAATCCAGTTGGATCCGTCCATCCTGTTTCCCTCCATCCACAGATGTTAATACAACATAAAAATACCTATTCCGCTTCGAGGCAGAATATCGCGGTATATAGGGTCATCCGCTATTATGCGGGGCGCATAAGTCTCATCCGCTACATATATGCGGGAATATCAATCACTCCAATATATATACTACTATATATATGATATCACATTCAACTGACAAAAATTTATCAATTCAACCAATCAGTCATTAATTAATTTTAACTATTTAAAATTAATACCAGCAGTCCAAAATTGAGTGAGATTAACTCACCTTGAGTTTTAATTCACCAACGTTAAAATTTTAAATTAAATTGAACACGTTCGATTTAACCTAAAATTTTAGTTAGCTTCGATCGACTCCAAATCTGCTCCAGCGCATAGTGCTCATTGCCACGATTTCGTCACCGCTTGTTTCGTCCGATTCCTACCTCGTACGAAGAAGTTATGATTTTTACAAGCTTTGAATATAAATTATATAAATAATTTATTTATTTTTCTTTTTTTTATAAAACCTTCAGATCTGGCCGTACATTTCAAAGCTCCAGATCGTGGCCGCTCCCCATCTTCTTCGCTCTCGTTCGCGTCCCTAGGTAAACGAACCCATAGCCGATTATTAGAAACGATCGCTGCTCCTCCATCGACGAACCGGAGCTCGATCCAAGGTTGCCACTACTTGGCCCTAACCCTACTACACCACCGCCGTGAGCTAGGCGAAACTCGGCGCCTCCTGTTTTTCCCAGCCGACCTCGAAACGAATGACACTCCAGTGCAAATTCCGACCAAAAGCGACCATCATAATCGATCACCACCGTTTACCCTGAAGATCTCGTCACCCTCTACGATTTCTCAGTTGAAGCCTTAACTTGATATTGCTTGGATGAGGAGGATTTGGGAAGAGAAGGCCATGATATATCGGCCATTGATTCAAAGAAACGACAACTAGGTTAACAAAATGGGAAGGGTTTACTATTGCGCATATATATATATATATATATATATATGTGCATATAATATTTTATTATTATTTTCACAATTAACGTGCTTTTTCAAACAAACTCCACAAGACATGCCGCCTGGCGTTCATAATGTTTTACCCCTATTCCGAACACAATGGAATATGTTTCGGGGCCTAATTCAATCATATGTGGAAGATAGCTTTTCGAATCGAATTAAAATATTAAATTTTCGATATTAATTTCAACGCGTTTCTATTCGGCACGACCAAATGGTAACTCCAAACGCCACGAAATTTGAATTCGATAATAATACACTATTACTGGCCCAATGGAACTGGTTTTGTCAAATTCCTAGACTATGCCCCGGAAGGCTATTTTAACGTGTCGATTAAATCAAGCGATTTTTAAAATTGACAAAATTGCTTGAAATCTCCATTTTAAAAACTTACCAACTCAATTATAATTCAAATAGAATTTATATCCATATTAGAAATCATCCCGATTTATATTAAATCAAAATTCCATTATTTACACTATTACCATATATTAAATTTCACTATTAAATTAATATATAAATTTCAAACTTTAAATTTATCGACTTTTAATCCCATTCAAAAGTCTATTACCATCACTCTAATTCAAGTAGAGTTTTAAATCAACTTAGAAATCATTTCTATTCACATCTAACTCCAAACTCCCATATTTACCCAATTTCAAATATTAAATTACCATTTACTGAATCCGTTAATCGTTATATTTGAAATTTTAAACTATTTCACTGATTCTTCCATATTCAAAATCATTTAATAATTCAAGTTCAAAGTTTAAAAATAAATTAAATGTTCAAAACTAAAAGACCAAAATTCTGGGTTGTTACATTCCTCCCCTTTATAAGAATTTCGTCCCCGAATTGCTAAGGTAGAAAAAATGCTCCTAAACCCATTTACCTTTAAAACCCACTTAGTTAAAATCCTACATTCACTTCTATGAATCCTTTTAGTTTTATCCAAAACAATTAGCTTCATTTCTATTTCAAAAGCCTTGATTTCTAATACGATTCAAAATCAACTTTTCTAGTAAACAATAGTTTTTCAAAAAATTTCAAAATTTTTCTAACACCCTAAATTTTCGAATTTTTTTGACAGTCTCCTTTGTACGGAGAGCCTTTTACAATATGACAAGAGAGATAAAAATGTATACATCGACCCACACGGTCGGAAAACAAAATATATATCAATATATTACCATTTCTTTATTTTATTGCGTAGGCGTACCTTTATTTAGCGTTTTTAAGCGATCGGCTTATTTTATATGCATTTACGCAACCCAAAATCTATCCAACAGCTTCCTATACCTGTACTTACTCAAAATAAGCACATAAGTTTCATAAACATGAAATTTTAATAACATTTCATTCCTTTAACTACCTAAACATATAAACTTCATAACCCAAACATGCCAATCATATATTACAAGAAATTATAAGGTTCCAACACTAATTTAATTCCTTACCTTGGATCCATATATCATTTCATTCAATTCAAAATGATTTACAACCAAATTTATTGCATTCAATTCATATTTTTATCAACAAACTCATATCCATTCCAAATTGATTTATATGTGCCTTACTTGCATAAATTCACTTCTATTCAATTTCAAATTGATTCACAATCAATTTATTTGCATTCCATTTATATTCACTCCCACTATATGCAAATCTATTTTATCAAACATCAATTTAATCCTTTTTAAATTGACTCAAAATCATTTTTTTTCAAATTTCCATTTGATTCCCATTTATGCTATTCACCCAACCTTGTTTGCTTTATGTTATATTAAACCCATTCCAATCCATGTTAATTTATTGATGAATTCATTTCATAAATAATCACTTGAGTTAAGTTTCTATTGCAATCAAATTCTAATTCATTTTAAATTGATCTCATTCAATTTATTCACTTCCATTTACTTAGTATATCCAATTTATACTATCTCACTGGGCAATCATTCCATATAAATCGATTCTCGAACAATTTATTATATCATAACATGGTTCCTGCACTTTCATTTCTACTAACTTTACTTCCAATTTATATTACATCTTTTCCATTCACTTTCATTAAATTCACATAGTGTTATTCACTTCCTTTTATAGTGAACGGCATTTCATTTTAAGCTAATTTATTTATAAACTATTTTATAAAATTATTTCTAAGGTTTATTATACATTCCATATCGCTACTTAAGTTCATATTCGGCTTTAGAACTTAAGTTCATACACAGTCTAATCAAATCCATATCCCAAATATCATATTCAACTCATTTACTCTTACATTGAATTCATTTCTTGTTATCAATTGCTTAACCATTTAACTTGGTCTAAATTTTCCACTTTCTCGGTTTAATGAGTTATACAACTTATTTATTCACAATTCCCTGAATTTCCACTTAAGTTTACTCACATTCAATATTTATAACATATAGTTATATAAACACTTCACAATTCACATTTATATTTAATTTACTCCATTTTAATTCACACTCCATTTCAAATTCAATTTTTTTGAATTCCCATCCCTTTACCATAATACCAAACCATTTTCATTTTGGTTTTACAATTGCATTACTCAATTCATAAGTTCAAAAACTTACTTACTTAAAATCCCATTTTACTTACTTGAGTCCACTCACATCTTATAATCACAACCCTGGATTATATACATCACTTAATAACTTAAGTGTATTCGTTCCATTCAATAATTATAACTTATAATTATACGATTATTCTACATTTCAACTTAATATCCAATTCAATTCAACTTTATTTAACTTATCTTAAGTTAAATTCTGTCCTATATTATTCATTTTAACTGTGACGACCCGCCCTTCTAAACACAGAAAGACGCATCATTTTTAAGAAAGAAAGGGGTGAGAAATAGAAAAGATAGAGAAGAAAGAACTAAACAACATCAGAATCTCAACAGCGGAATGAATGAAATATAATATCTCACATAAGAGATTACATAGTATCATATACATCAGAGTTACACAGATAATACAACACATACTAGACAGTTATAAACACCTGTCTAGTTAATACAACTCGATACAACTCAAATACAACACAGAGATACCAACACAGCGGAACACTATATATATATATATCTACAACGCTGAAGCCTCCTGCTCCATTGCTCCTCCACAATTCGTCAAAGCTAACCTGAATCCCTTGGCTACTCGTAAAAATTTGAGTACCCGAGAGTTTAAGAAAAACAGAAATAAACTCCGGGTCAGACATGGGTCTGGTATGAGTAACAGGTTAAAGTTGCTTAACTTTGAAAATCCTTTGAAATAAAAGGTATCATGTAAGACTTCCCACACATAAACATGGAAAAGTTTTTCCCTTACGCTAACCAAAACTTTGATAGGAAATCCAGTGATATTATAATAGGTCTAGGGTTTTCAAGTAAATATGAAATAGCTGAAATTGTTACATGATTAAATTCCAGCATACTAGCCAACAAGTGGGTAATACAATCAAATTCGATGGCACTTATTGGATTTTGGATTCCATACAATGGCAGGGCTACTGGGGTACCGCCCGTCACAGTACTTGGCCTAGATCAGCGTACCGAGGACCCACCCTAAGTCCCCTGCAACACAAGGCCGGAACCATCCCTTACTGGATAGTTCCGAATAAAATCACCCCACGGTTGTGTACAGCAACCGCACCACTAAGCCGAAATAAAAAGGGACATCTAGACAGGGATGACCTTACTCCCCAGTGGGTGCGACCCACGGAGCCTTGCTTCACCTCCCCTGTTTTAGCCATTCCCGGTTGATGAGGCCTGAGGCTACGATTACCTTTAGAGAACACATCTCTTAGAATGCTCATCATCCACCTGACGATGTGCTGAAAGCATTCAATCCATACAAGTTCGTTCCGGGTTCGAACGAAACCGAAGGCATTATCTCGTTACACTCATTTTGGAAACATCCTCAGAGTTAACGACAATAACCCTTGCACTCTGAATCTTCATCTTCACTTGAGATTCACGACCTATCGTTAATTTGGATCGATGTGGTTTTCGGATATCCAAATCTGGAAACCCGATCCTGGTCTCATCAAAATCCAAACCGTATCTTTTAAGGCCAAGTTGTTTTAAAGTTAAAAACAATTTAATTCAATTATTATCTATATACACAAATAGATATACCACAATATAACAATGGATAATCAATATCATCATCATATACAGATAATCCATATCATCAACTCAAACAGATAATCAATATTATCATACTTAAAACAAGCATCCATATCACAATAGATATTATTCATCTCATATCCGAGATCACAATCAATCAATGGGATATCAATATCATTCATCCATAAGCAATGATTTATTATTCACAAACTATAATTAATTTAAAATGAATTAAATTAATTACTACATCTATAAATCCTACTTATACAACCATTAATTAAATAGAAATCAATTTAATTTAATCAATCTCTAAACATTCATCTTGATTAAACATCTTTGATTAATCATTCTTTAATTACAATAAGTAATTAGTCTTTTAAATTAATTCCACAAATTAATTATTCTAAATCATTCATAGTAATTAACATTTAATTACTTCATTTATTAATTAAATATAATTAATTACATTTATCCTTAATTAATTACATTAATTAATCACTTCATTATTAATTATTGCTTAATTAAACAATTCCTAATTACATTATTAATTATATTAATTAATGATCTCTAATTTATATTTAAACTAAATTACTTCCTTTAAATTAATTACATTAAGTAATTTAGTCTTTAATTAAACACAATTATTAATCCCCTTTGATTAACAACAAACCCGTAATTAACTACCCTTAATTACTCATATAAATTAATTATTCCATAATTAATTATCTCCATTAATTAATCTCTTGATTAATTACAAAAGTAATTACCCAAATTACTTACTTACAAATCATCTTATATTAATTACATTAAGTAATTACCATTTAATTACTTTCCTTAGTAATTATGCTCCATTAATTACACCAAGTAATTACACTTATCAAATCACCAAATGATTTCTCAAAATTAATTAAACTAAATTAATTAACTTCAATTAATCATATTATCAAAACTAATTACAATAAGTAATTAATCTCCTAATTACTTTTATCAAGTAATTACACTTAACAATTTACAATAGATTATATAAATTAATTAATCGAATTAATTATCAAAATTAATCACATTAATTAATTATATAAAAATCCTTAGTTAATTTTCTTCATTAACTAATAACATTTCTTTAATTATTTCTTAATTAAGCTCTAATCATAAATTAATCTAAATTATTAATTTATAAATTAATTACATAAGTCATCCTTAGTTATCTTATAATTAAATCACTTCAATATTTTAATTATCTCTAAGATAAATTATTCCTTTATAAATGATTTCATTAGCATTAAAGTGTAAAACATTACACTTTGAAATTTAAATTCTATTTTGAATTTAAGATTCAAATGAACATTCTTTTAAACATTTACCAAATTTAAATATCAACTTATAAACCTATATAAGAAAAATTCTAACTAAATTACTTAAAAGAAAACTATTTGATTTAAACTTGTCTTAAACATTCAGATTTTAAATTAAAAACTGATTTTAAATTTCAGTTTTGAATTCAAGAAAACTTGAATCCATATTTAACTTTGATTTAATTTCTTTGATTTAAACTTGCTTTTAAAACTTGATTTTAAATTCTTGATTTAAAATCCAAATTCATTTTAAAACCTCAGATTCAAAATTTTCATTTGAATCTATACTTAAACCTTTAAATTTTTAAACACAGTTTAAATCCTGTTTGACAAATCAAATTTAGTTTAAAAACTTTAAACAGGGAACAGTTTCAAATCTGAAACTGCTACCATCATTAACCCGAGCCCCCCTCGAAATCGCTTTGAGTCTCCCCCGTTCACTACTTCGAGTAAAACACTCGAACTACTCGAGTAATCTCGAGTAAAATCTGAAGCACTCAGGCAACAACTTCAGATCCACCAACGTGCTCATGCACGTGTACAACCTAGATCGTCATCTCCGGCCAACACTTCATCGACGAGCACGTCGACCTTCGGCTCAACACCAGTCTCCGATCATCTGAATCTCGAAATAACTACATATACGAAATTCGAGCAAATTCCAAATCCTGGAACACAACACAGTTCCCTCTCGAAACCTGTCAACACTCCACCTCTGCTCCTCTCGACCACCAGAGAGCCATCACCTCCGGCCATGGCTTCGTCAACCATCCCTCTACACGTTCCCAAAATCCCATGACGCTCGATCGTCTCTGGAGATCGAACGAGATCAAAACGCAAGCATAGTAATAACTAGGTTTACAAACTTCAACTACTCGCCGCAGTCGCCACCGTGATCTGCCACCCCATCTACCAATTTTCCCATCATCACCGATGGTTCTACTATCATCTCTGGAAACTACAACCTCTCAGATCCTCGAGAACATCAGCAACTCCTCAAATACAAATTTCTAGTAAAACCAGAACTACTCATTCAATTTACTATTAAAATTTGTGATTTCATTTTTAAAAATCCTTATTTTGGTTAAGTATTCGGTTTATAACCCTGAATCAATGAATTCGAATGTTTGAATTTTATCCAAATCTTAACTTCCCTGTTCTTTTTGGTTTCCAGGGCAATACACAATTTATTTCCACTCAAATAAATTTTTAAACTTTGATTTATGATTAGACAAATAATTTTTGTTTATAACATAAATCCTAACAGTGATTAGATCCAGAGATAAAGAATTTTAAACTAAAGCTAGAGTTTAAAATCTGGAAATATAGGTGTTTACAGATATTCACAAACATGCATGTATCATACATCCAAAAATGCACAGAAATTCACTAATATATATATTCACACAAACATACTTATTTCATACATAGATCATGCAACCAGATTTATATATTTGAGCCTTTTTTTTAAAAATAAATGTTACTCACCAGTAATTCAGAAATGAGCAGAGCACTTTTGAAATGGCTTTTGAAAACTTGAATTACTGGAATATGCCTTTTGTTTTTAACACTTGAGTTGCTGAAGCTTGTTGAAGAAAATGTTTGTTTTTCCTTAAGCTTGTTTCAGGTAGAAGAAGATGCATGCTTTTGAATGGATTGAAGAAAATGGAGACTACAGGCTTGCAAAATACAAGCTGAAACTCTCCTCTGATTCTCAGGTTGATTGATCTTGATGGTAGTTGAATGTTGGATGTTTGTTTTAATTTAAGCTCACTTTGGATTATACTCGAACTGATATGAAGATATATAGAAAGAAAGAAGACAGGGATAAATGCTAGCTGGTACACTTTCTTTTTTTATTTTATTTTTGGATCAGAGATTTTTTTTAAGTATTGGAGGCTGAAATGATTTTTCACAACTTTCGAATGACCTAAAATGTTGCTTGCATTAAATGTTGGAGTACTTTATGTCTCATACTAACCTTATTTTATGTATAGATATTTTTACACTTTGCTTTGCATTTTCTTGCCTGCATCTTTATTTACAAGCTACCTGCATATTTTATTTTTTACTTTGCTTTGTTTCTTAACTTTGCATTTCTTTTACAGGAATATCCAACTTCCTTTACAAGATTCTATTACCTTTTTTGCTTTTATACTATGTATATAGATACAAAGTTGTTTTAATCTTTGTTATAAATTTTCAACTTAAGTATTTTAGTTCTATTTCTAACATATGTGTTTATTTTTACTTCTCTTTTTATTTTTAAAACTTAAACTATTAAACACTTAATTTACTTATTATTTATTTTTATACTTATGCTTAATATTTATAAGGTTTATTTTAAATTAAAACATTTTTTTGAAAGACTTTATTTTAAATTTACCAATCATAGTTTCTTCCAAAATATATAACAATTTCTATTTAAAATCCATTTGTAAAGACATTATGATTAATAAAACTCATTATTAAATTAAAATGATTTATAAAAGAATTTATCTTTTTATTAATAAATTACTTATTTTATCAATCTATATTTAAAAGAAAAAAACAACCCTTTTGTTAATCTTATTTAAATTCAAACTTAAACTAAAATAAATTTAAAACAATTAATATTTTTCCTAAGTATTTTAAACCATACAGTTATTTATTTAAATAGTCTTTTAAAAAGATATATATTAAATCAAATTATAATTACCAAAAATATTAAAATTAGAAAACATATCATTATTTATTAACTTTAAAACAAAGCTTATCTATCTACCATGTATACAAATATATATATACATTATAAATAGAAACAATTTATTAGCTTTTAAAACATAAATTATCAGTCAAATATTTATTTAAAAGATGATTATTAAATCAAATTCAAATCTTATTAACAATTATTATCATATCAATTTAATTTTTACACAGATTATTAAATTGATATTGCTTAAAATTTCCGGGATATCACATTAACTTACTCAAGTTAAACTTTAATTTTAGGATTAAAATTCACACTTCCCTTTCTTATCTATATCAACCTCAAATTATAAGTTCAATAACTGATTTCCTTCCGACTTTACAAATCTTTAAAATGGAATCCTAGAATTCAATCACCCGGTTTTATTTCAAATCATTTTGAAATCATAAATTTACATATATCACCTTTGTATATATCAAATCATACTTCCAGATTTTAAAACAACTTGGTTTTACCCAAAACTATTTTCTTTTGGAATTTCTAAGCAAAACTTGTTTATCAAACAAGTCTAAAGCAAATATTCATAGTTAATCACTATGGTAGCAATCCGTCACTTAGAAACTCGAAAATGAATACAGATGATGCGGCCATCATCACCATGATTATTTTCCAGCGACTGAAGTGAGTTCAGTGTTTCCTTACTTCCAAAATTCATTTTTTAACAATTCATTTAAAAACAATTTTCTATTCCAAAGACATTTTCAAATAATACTCCATTATTCCCTTCAACCACTTTGGGAAACATTTTCAAAACTTCCAAGATTTAAAAATCCCAACATCTAGTTCAACCCCAATTTAAAACATTTTCCAAAATTTCCAGAATTTAAAATTCAGATTTTGGTTTAAATCCAATTTTAGTTATAGCTCCTTTGTATAAATCATTCATATACAATTTCTATTTGGTTATATATATGACCATTCCAAATTTTATAATCTTGTTTGATTATAATATTAATAACCAAACATCTAAATATATATAATAATTTCATAAAATTATTTCTTTTATGTCAAAATATCGTTTGGGTAAAATTATTTCATTTACCCACTTTAAAACAATACCATGTTGGTTTACCTTGTTTAAGAGTTTAGAAACCCTTATCGATATGGTTGTACTTCCCGTACAGACCAGAATTGTAACAACCCGCATATTTGTGTTGTGTTCTAGCCCACTAACCCAATAAGAGAACCCAACTCCTCTACCAAATACCCTAACTCGTCTATTCTTCATTCATTCTACTCCTCATTTCCTAATACTCAAGCCCTAGAAAATTGGGGGAAGAGAAAAGAGATTAGAAATTTCTAAGCCCTAAATCTCTTATGAAATTCAACTTCAAATTATAAATCAAGGAGAAGCTTAGGTAAGCATCCTCTTCATCTTCTCCATCTCAATCTCTCTTCAATTTTCAGAAATTCCTATAACCTAACTTAGGAAATTCATTTCATTTGATAATAGATTGAAGATTCTTGAGGTGTTGTTGAAGAGAAATCGATCTTGCTTTGTTTAACATCTTCTCATTTCTTGTTATTGGGTTTAAAGGTGAGTTCTTGAACTCACATCTATGTCTATAGCTTTCATTGTTGTTAGGTAAGAATTCCTAACATCTATTTCATGTAAAATTGCATTTGATTTGAATTGATCTGGTGAATTTCCCAATTTTTTGTTTTGAAGTCAAAATCTTTAAAGATCCTATCTTGGATGTTTGGACATGTTATTTGGGGTGTATTGAAGAGCCTATATGGCTGGGTTATCGCTTGGCATAATTCCCTAGCCTCTGTCGCTCGTCCGATCGCTTCCGAACCGATTTGGCTATCAATGGCCTATGCAAACTGTTGCCTAGTACAGGCAACCAGACGTCTGGTTGTTCTATCTAGTCGTCTGGTTAGGGCACTAGAAGAAAAAATATATATGGTAGAAAAATATATATCCAGAGACAGGAACCAGACGTTTGGTTCAATAGGTCAGACGTCTCGTTAGGGGTTCTGGAAATTATAAAGAAACAAAGAAAAAATAAAAGGAAAAGGAAGAACCCCAGGTCAGACGTCTGGCCAATACAACCAAACGTCTGGTCCTATTGGTTTTTGTCCATTTGCCTATTTTTTGTGCGAATTTCCATTTTCTTATCAATTTTTGTTGATCCGATTAGTTGTGGTAATTTATTATCGACTTTGATGACTTCTTTTCTGGATTTTTGGGAATATCCATTTGATAGATTTGTTATCGATTTCTATGGTTTTGATTCACGTCATTGTATGTGGATTTTTGGTGATAGATGTTTTTACAATCGTTTCTGTGATCTGTCACTTTAAAATACAAAGGTTTCTATACTAGTAGTAAATACTCAAACTCTTTCACAAGAACAATTTCAACACTACTTTTAAATACAAAACTCGTTTTTAAAACCGTTTTCCAATCTATTAGTATATACAAACCTTTACCTCACTCGTATGAGAAATCTAATTAAACGACTTAGCAAAATAAGTGGTACAGAACGCTTGCATTTACTTCGTCGGTTAATTCTTGGACTTGTTCGATTGAAATCTCATGACAATTTTCGATTGGAAATCAACAATTTGTTCGTAAATATTTAAGTTAAACCAGTGTTTATGGGACATGAAGCTAAACTCATCTATTTACTAGCTTAGTGTAATTTACCTTTCTAATTGATCTATGATGATCATTTCATGGTTTAGACTAGCGATATGCGATGTCTCTTTGTCCGCGTGGGGGACTATACCCCGTTTTATGGAGCTTCATCACATTTTTAGGGGCTAGCGACCTCTGGTCTTTTGACCGTTCATGGAGCAATCAGTTCAATGAGTTTGGAGCATGGGGCGTATCTTTTTAGGTGCGTCGATGTTCGGCTCAATAAATATGTGCATGGGGCGTATCTTTTTAGGTGCATCGATGTTCGCCTGTGCATCAGGCGTATCTTTTTAGGTGCGTCGATGTTCAGCTCAATAAATATGTGCATGGGGCATATCCTTTTAGGTGCGTCGATGTTCGCTTGTGCATGGGGCGTATCTTTTTAGGTGCATCGATGTTCAGCTTATCAGTCCCCAAGGGGGGACTGTACCCCGTATTTTCATGGGATAGCATATCGTTTGTGATACACGTGTTGGTGAGTTTTCATGCTCCCGTTTATGATAGGCCTCCCCCCTTTTGTGATTTCTGGATTTCTAATTGATGATTTCTGGAATTTGTGTTTCACCAATATTTGTGATTTGCATTGATATATTTTGTCAATATTTGAGGTTTGGTGAGTAAGCTAAAGAATATGATATTCTTTTTGGTGTATGAGGAGATTTGAGATATTGTATGACTTTTGTTGTTATCAAATGTATACTTGTCACAGTATGGCATTATTGTTATCATATATTTTTGTCAAATCTCTTATCCTACCTCATCTTGTATGATATTTATTGCTAGACTGATCCGTTTATTATTTTTCTTCTTCAATAATACTCGGGTCAAACCGAGGTGTTTCAGGTGCTTCCATTGACTTCTTAGTAGGGAATAGCTTCTGACTTTTGGCTAACTACTTTAGCTTAGTAGTTTTTGTTTTTATACATTCGAGAAAGAGACTCATTGATGTATTCATATTCTTTTGTCTAGCACTCTTACCTATTCTTTTGTAATGTAGTGGATCTTGTATGACCACTACTTTGATGTACACTTCTATGTGTTATATTCATATCTGTTTCCGCCTTAGTGATATGAATATCTGTGACTGATTTGTGTTATGCTTATTTTGTATTTGTTTCTGAAGGCCTCATAACCACTATGTAGTAGCTTTGAGTTTGTATTTGATGTGTCAGATTTCCTCTTGAAATGAAATGCATGGCATACTATCTGACATATCGGTACTCGCACAAAGTAATTACATAGATGGTTGCTCCTCAACAGCCTTATTCTTCGTACTAATTGACGGCATTAACCAGTAGTGTCCTTGGTTAGTGTGAGTATAGAGGTGGGGCGTCACAGCTTGGTATCAGAGCCAAACTTCGGAACAATGTAGAATAATCTAGCGAGGATCATTGTCCTAAGTCTCTCTTAGGAATCGTGCCTTAGAATTCAATCCGAGTCTTAAGACCCGTTCTATCCTATTTTATTTTATGATGCCTTGTTTTATCAATCAAGTTGATTTGATATTCATTCTGAGAATAAGCTTTTTCCTCTTCTTTCTTTCTTTCTTAAAGAAGAGAAATTGTTAGACCTGGCCGTCCTAGCGTCGATTAATCTAGTGCTACTCCTCAGGATGGCGTATTCATGTTTGCCCAACATCTTTTGGATCTTGTAAAGAATGCCCAAGCCGCCGGACCCATTCCAGAGCCCACTCATCCTAAATCCGAGTTTGCACGCTTGTGAAGTGATTACACCAATTTGGGTGGAAGGCCATTCAAGGGTTCCAAAAGCGTTATAGAAGTCCAAGCTTGGCTTAGAACATGCGACCGCATCTTTTCTCGCATGAATCTTCTGGATCTATATCATGTCCAAGTGGCTTCTAGCATGCTCCAGGAGAGAGCATTAGATTGGTATGAGCTTTTGATTTCGGAAATTGTTGAAGCGGATTTTACTTGGGAGCAATTTCGGGAAAGGTTCGAGTTAAAGTTTATTTTCGAAGCTAAAAAACTAACTTTAGCTCGACGCTTTATTGACCTTGTTCAAGGTGAATCTTCTGTGGCAGATTATGTTGCATCTTTTGAATCCCTCTCTAAATATGGGGTCGAGTATATTAATACCCCATTGAAGAAAAATCAAAGGTTTATCTATGGTTTGAATAAGAACCTCAAAAAGCCTTTACTTCTGAAACTAAAAGTTTCTTTCGATTAGCTTGTAGATATCGCTCTTCGACTTGAAGAGGCCGATAAAGAGCGTGACGTTGAAGTTGTGGGTGCCAAACAGAACTTCAACATCAACAAGAAGAGGCCTATTAAGTTCAAACCTAATCCTAATAAGAAAGGGAAGCAAGCAACTTCGGTAGCAAAGACTCCTACCTTTAGTCGTCGACAATGCTACAATTGTGGTTCTAAGGACCATTATGCAAATAGGTGTCCGAAACCCCTTTATTGCCGCTATTGCAAAAGTTTGGGTCATCATATATCTTCTTGTCCCAAACTTCAAAGCAAGAAAGAGGGAAAGCTAAATCTTGTGCAAGCCCCTAGTAACACTTCTCTTGGTCAAGGTATTTCTCATTCTATCCTTGATGGCATTATTATGTTTCGTGATCATCCTATTCGAGTTCTTTTTGATACGGGTGCATCTCACTCTTTTATATCAAAAGAACTTGTTGATACTTTGTCTTTAAATGTTATGGGCTTGATGACTTCACTGAGAATTGCGAATCCGATTGGTGGATCCGCAACACTCAGTTTATTTTGTAAAGATGTCAAGATTATTTTATGTGATTATGCTTTCCGATCTGATTTTCATGTTATGCGCTACTTAGGTTTTGGAATTGATTTTGAGAAAGGATTGGCTTAATCGTTATGAAGCTCATATCCTATATCCCGAAAGGACTATCTATCTTCGACATCCTCAACCTGTTAAGCATATTTCTATTGTTCTTAATGATTTCGATTCCAATTCGGTGGCATCATATTATTCCTTAAACCCACATGATGAGGAAGATGTTATTTACCTCATTCAAGTAGTTCATGAATTTCCCGATATCTTTGAGCCTGTCTTACGATTACCACATAAGCGAGCAATTGAGTTCGTAATTAATTCAATCCCTGGAGCTCTTCCTATTACTCGTCCTCCTTATCGTACGTCCAATAAGGAACATATGGAGATGCGTAAACAATTATCCGAATTGGAAGCAAAACAGTTTATTCATTCTAGTTCCTCTCCATGGGGAGCTTCAGCTATCTTTGTAAAGAAATCTGATGGTACACTTAGGCTTTGTGTTGACTACCGCAAGCTTAATGATCTTACCATTAAGAATAAAAATCCCCTACCTCGGATTGATGACCTATTCGATCAACTTAGCGATGCTAGAGTCTTTTCATAGTTAGACTTAGCAACCGGTTTTCATCAGCTTCGTATTGCAGGGGATAACATTCCTTTGACATCGTTCCGTACTCGTTATGGATTCTTATGAGTGGCTCGTTATGTCATTCGGTTTGACAAACCTTCCATCTTATTTCATCCATCTTATGAATCGAGTATTCTGCAAATAATTCGACGAGTCCGTCCTTGTATTCATTGATTATGGGTGAAAACAACAATTTAAAATTGCAAATCTTTCTAATAAGATATATTTATAAGTATAATTGGATTCTGTTATTAAGACAAGCAAAGAATATTTGTAAGTTTTATAAGTGACATGTTTATCATATAGAAGATGATTTTGTGTTGTATTGCCCATTGAGTGCTTTAAGAATTCTGGTCGATGCACCTGATCAACGTTATCGATAGGAATCCCCTAAACGCTATGATGACACAATCAGACACAGTAAATTGACTTGTAATAAGTAAATTTTTCTAAAAAGATGGTTACATAAAGTTAATCATAATTTTGAATGTCTTAACTTTTCGGGAAAGAGGATCATGAAATAAATGATTTAGCATAGAAGTTGCTTTTCAAAAATTAAAAGAACTTTCCGATTCTTTTATTCTTGTGATTCCCGAAGGGAACCAAGACTTCATTGTTTGTACCAATGCTAGTCGTATTGGTTTGGGTGCCGTTCTCATGCAGAAGGGAATGTGTTATCGCTTATACTTCTAGGCAATTAAAGCCTACCGAGACTAGTAGTGTCCTTGGCCTCATAACCACTGTGTAGTAGCTTTGAGTTTGTATTTGATGTGTCAGATTTCCTCCTGATTCTATTTCTAATGAGTAATCCCCACCAAAAAGGCTAGGTATATCGCCAACCTAAGCTCGGATACCAATTGTGGCGACCCGCCCATTCGACCCTCGAAAATCAACATAAATATGCTCATTGTATAACATGCCGAGCGATCGAGTGTCGGAAAGACAGATTGTTGAGGGGAAAGAAAGTAGGTGGAAGAAAGAAGAAACTAAACAAAACATAATCTCACAGCGGACTATATAACATATAATATAAATAGTTCCTTACACAAATCAAAACTATAATATACATATCTCACATTAG
This sequence comes from Allium fistulosum, assembly GCA_030737815.1. NCBI lineage: Eukaryota > Viridiplantae > Streptophyta > Magnoliopsida > Asparagales > Amaryllidaceae > Allium > Allium fistulosum. The sequence continues at coordinate 409,389,006 of CM060907.1, read as the reverse complement.
AGTACATAAATCCATAATTACCAGCCTGGACAGTTATAACAACCTGCCCTCACAATTGCTGGTAATTTCAACAAACACTGCAGCGGAATAAACAAGTAGGAGAATACGTCTCGGTCTTTAGCTCGTGTCCTGAGCTCCATAGCTTCCTAATCTGAACCTGTAATACTCGGTCTTACCCAAGCATTATAATAAAATAACACCGGAGTCTGTCTGGAGAACCAGCGTGAGTAAAACACACTCAATTTGAAATATAAAAGTTTTCAAAATCCTTTGAATATCAAAGGTATCTCGTAAGACCACGCCACAAATAAACACGACGGGTTTTTACCTTACGATAACCAAAACATTTCATATCAAATCCTCTGATATTATAATAGTGTCTAAATACAAATACTTATTCAAATAGCTGAAATTGTTACATTAATTGAATTCCAGCATACTAGGCTCTACAATCAAAACCATAAAGGCACGTATTGAAGAATGGATTCCATACGAATGACTAGGCACTGGGGTACCACTTGTCACAGTACACGTCTAGAAACATCGTACCGAGGACCACGCTGTGATCCCCTGCCACACAAGACCGGACTATCCCTAACCTGGATATACCGAATATGTTATCACCTCGGGGGTTCCCACCCTCTCTCGAGCTACTTCCATATACCGTAGTAACAAATGTATCCGAGGTTATCTAGAAACTGATAAACATACCCTAATTGGGTGCGACCCACTTAGCCTTGCTACATCTCCCCTGATTTTCAGTCATTCCCGGTTGATGAGGCTAGAGGCTACGATTACCTTTTTAAGGAAATTTCACTTAGAATGCTCATTGTCCTCCAATGACAATGTACCGATAGCATTCATCCATATAAGTCCGTTTTTGGTCCGAACGGAACCGAAGGCACTATTCCTACAACATCCATTTTGGAATAATCCTCAGGAATAGTATCGATTAGCCCTAGCACTTCACCGCTCCATCTTCGACCTGTGCTCTTGTTTTCCTTTCGAAAATGTACTCGTTGGATCGAAGTGGTTTTAGGATAACTTATCCAATTCCACTCTCTTTGAAACAACGTTTGATATTTTCTGGTAAACTCAACCCCGGTTCTTAGGAAATAAACAGACGAAATAAGATCGGAGATCACCTCCTAACTGTTAGTGGACGGATTTCCTTATAAACGTCCTAGAAGAACGAAACGAGTTTACACGTACAGTATAGCACCTCGAATGGTAACTGTACCATATAATCCCCGTAGTACTCACTGTTGAATAATGGATACTCGAACGGTAACTGTATCAATTAAGTAATACTCGGGTCGGACCGAGGTGTTTCAGGTGCTTCCACTTGACTTTTTAGCAGAGACTAGCTTCTGACTTTTGGCTAACAACTTTAGCTTAGTAGTTTTTGTTTTCATACATTCGAGATAGAGACTCCTTGATGTATACATATTCTTTTGTCTAGCACTTGCACCTATTCTTTTGTAATGTAATGGATCTTGTATGACCACTACTTTGATGTACACTTCTATGTGTTATATTCATATCTGTTTCCGCCATAGTGATATCAATATCTGTGACTGATTTGTGTTATGCTTATTTTATATTTGTTTCCGAAGGCCTCATAACCACTATGTAGTAGCTTTGAGTTTGTATTTGATGTGTCAGATTTCCTCTTGAAATGAAATGCATGGCATATGTTTCCTGGAGATTTGACCAGGCAATTATGTACTCGGCATCCAGCAGTATTCGGCATCCAGGAGTACTCGGCATCCAGGAGCACTCGGCATCCAGGAGTACTCGGCATCCAGGAGCACTCGGCATCCAGGAGTACTTGGCATCCAGGAGCACTCGGCATCCAGTAGTACTCGGCATCCAGGAGCATTCGGCATCCAGGAGTACTCGGCATCAGAAGGCGTTCGGCGTATACGACTGCTCGGCATGGCTGTATTGTTCGTCAAAAAGCTATCGTTCGGCCAGAACCATCGTTCGGCCAGAGACATCGTTCAGCCAAAGGAAAACGTTCGGCTAGTGCCATCGTTCGGCCAGGGACATCGTTCGGTCAGAAGCATTGTTTGGTTAAAGCTATCATTCGGCCAGCACCAACGTTCGGCCAGAGACAACGTTCGATCAAGCGCTTCGTTCGGCCAGAGGCACGTTCGGCTTCGACTGACATTCGTTCCACCCTTCCCACGCAGCAAGCATATCGTTCGACATAGAGAAGATGGTTCGGCATCGTTGTGTTCGGCCTATTTGGTTCGGCATACGGCGACCACTGTATTTGGGCCAGAGTGTTCGGCTGCTGAGCCCACCTGGGAGGTCCAACCCATCTTTGTCTATAAATAGAGGGGCAGGGGCACAGTGAAAAGGACCTTTTTTGGGAGAATACTGGGGAGACTCTGCCAATTTTGAGACTCATCTTCTTCACTTAGGAACTCCATTCAAGCATTTGATCTACGAATTGTATTTGTAATCAATAATTAAGAAGATCAATAAAGTGAAACTTCAAAGTGGATGTAGGCAATTACGCTGAACCACTATAAATCTGGTGTTCTTACTTTCTGCATTTAAATTAGCATTGTCTTCCTTGTTTAATTTATCTTCATCACTTATATCTCTACACAATCTTTCTCTACAAGGTTAGTGACCAATTTTGGTCCTACACTTTGGTGCTTTCACTGAGAATTGAACTCAGGCCTTAAGGATCTGCTTTGAAGCTACTGGATTAAACAAATCCCCCATAGAAGATCCGACTTATTGATAGGACATCCGTTGATTCTACTCAGAGTTCCAACCAATAACTCTACAATGGCAAGACCACGTACCAGGTCAGCTTCTCATAATGCGGATGCCTATGAGACTGCTAGCGTACAACAAGCAGGACCTAGCAATCAGCCATCGATTCCGGGTGTAGGAATTGCCGCCCAGGACCAGACTCCAGTTGTCACCAGAATAGAGTTCAACGACTTGTTGAGAGAACTCAGGGAAAGCAGGAGACAACTAGGAGAGTAGATGCAAGCTAACGCCAACCTGATGGCACAACTCACTCAACAACAGCAACAGAATGCTGGGGGCAATCCCGCTCCTTATTCCTCATCCGACAGCTCAACTTCCTCTGATGAACCTCCCAGGCGCAGACGTTGTAAGACTGAAGCTGCGCGGGCAGGTGTTGCTATTCAGACAGCTGGAGACCGTGACCAAGCAGGACCTGGAAATTTAGGAACTGGAGTGCAGGTGGAGGCTGGAGACCCAGACCATCAAAACGCTAACGATGTCGAACCTTAAGATGAACGTTTGGCAGATCGCCAGGAGAGGAGGCATCAACATGGACAGTCGCGTAGAGCAGACTCTAACCTTCCACCTTCCATACAGACACCAGATCTGACAGCCATGGTCAGGCAATTGATGAAAGAAAATCAGGGCTTATCGAACGACGATTGGGGAGTATCAAGGAGTCATACTCCGTTCATAGATGTTGTGTTGCAGGCGGCGTACCCTAGAAAGTTTAGTATGCCAACTATCCCTACGTATGAGGGAAAGACTGACCCTATACAGCATGTCATGAGGTACGAGTGGATGATGGATTCAGCCAGAGCAAATGATGCAACCAAATGTAGATGCTTTCCAATTACTCTATCTGGGATCTCTACAATGTGGTTCACCCGACTTCCTCCGCGGTCCATATCCAATTTCGAGGAGTTGGCAAAGAAGTTTATTGAGCAGTTCAGGATACACACTACTCGTCCAAACGACGTAATGTCTCTGTCAAGTGTAATCCAAAATCCTGGGGAGTCGTTGAAGGAATATTTACAAAGATTCCATGTTGCGGCAACTGAAGTCAGTAATCCCAATGGTCATGCAATTCTAATGGCTGTACTGAGAGGTGTGGATCCGGATTCTGAATTTGGAGACTGGTTGGCAGGAAAACCTCCGACTACGCTAGTGCGTTTCTACTCAAAGGCACACCAGTTCATAAGAAGAGAGGAAGCTAGGTGGGTAAGGCGAGATAAGGCACCAGGACCTGTCCAAGAGTCCATGAAAAGAAACGTTGCTGTGAAGCAGTCCGGAGACAACTCGAGAAAGGTCCAAGTCAATGTCCAGAACAGGCCTGGGCAGCCTAAGGAGTCCGGAGGAAGAAATCAAGGGAAGAAGAGAGAAGCGGGGAAGTGGAAACCGAGAATTCCAAGCTACAATGAGTATACCCCTCCGAATGCGTCTCTTGAGAACATTTACCTATCAACCTGCAATACTTTTCAGTACAGAAAGCCATGTCCAAAAGAGTCAACCGAGGAACAGAAGCGGACCGGGAAATATTGCCGCTTCCATGAGACTTATGGGCACAATACAGAAGAGTGCAGACACCTGCACGACGCTATAGAGAAGTTGATCAGGCAGAAGAAGTTACAAGAGTTTGTGAAGGATCCATAGGAAGGAGGACAGGGAACATCCAACCCAGGTCGTGCACCAGCCCCGCGTCATCCCGAGGAGCCTGCCCGAACTGTGGGTAGACTAGTCATAAACACAATCATCGGCGGACCTCACCCTGCGGATAAGAATTGGTAAGAGATGGAGCGGTATGCAAGTTCCCTGAAGCATGCAGATTTTGAATGTTGTTCGAACATGGAGGATGGGACCCCTGCTAAGCAGCTACGCGTGATGACAGACGATATAGTGTTCAGAAACAGAGATGTTGACCAAGTGGAGGCCCCAACCATCGACCCGATGGTCATATCTGCGACAATCTGACCGGCTTATGTGAAAAGAATTCTGATTGATTGTGGAAGTTCTGTCAACATCATCTTCAAGAAGGCTTATGACCAGATGAAAATGGAAACAAAGGACTTGAAACCATCCAAAGCTCGTATACATGGCTTTAATGGTGCAGCGACCGATGCGGTAGGATATGTTGAGTTACCAGTTGAACTGGGACAAGGCGAACATCGCAGGGTGCGAATCCTGCCCTTCGTAGTTTTGGATGTGGATTCTCCGTATAATGTATTCCTGGGCCGACCGACCCTGGCTGAGTTTAGAGCAGCATTAGCCCCATGGTGCCTGACTTTGAAATTCCCAACTGACAAAGGAGTAGGAGTTGTTCATGGCGACCAGGCGACCGGTCGTGCATGTTATGTAGCAGAGCTTAGAGAGGCCCATCGGAGGGAGAAAGGAAAGGTTGCGGACATTCCGGTCCGCATCCTTAATAATGATGATTGACAAGTAGTGCCCGAGCCCTGGCTCGGGCATAATTCTCGGATCTTCGGAGACATAGATCCGAGAGATGACGATGAGAAACCCAGGGAAGAAAAGGCAGCGCCGGCTGAATTAACAATTGACATTTCAGTCAGCCGAGACGATCCATCGCGAGTGCTGAAGATCGGATCACAACTCGGCCCCGCAATGACTGAAGACCTTAGTGATTTCCTCCGGGCAAATCTTGATGTTTTCGCCTGGGTGCATTCTGATATGTGCGGGATTTCTCCCGCCATTACGAGTCATATGTTGAACATAGACCCGAAATACGTCCCAGTTAAACAAAAGAGGAGAGGAATGGACCTAGAGAGGTCCGCTGCTCTCAGAGAGGAAGTGGACAAACTCAAAGCCAATGGGTTCGTCTGCGACGCCCTCTACCCCGAATGGGTATCGAATCCCGTGCTGGTGAAAAAGGCGAATGGGAAATGGAGAACTTGCGTAGATTATTCCGACTTGAACAAAGCGTGCCCCAAGGACAGTTTCCCGTTGCCTAGGATTGATCAGCTGGTCAACTCCACTGCAGGACATGAGCTGTTATCATTCATGGATGCATATTCGGGTTACAATCAAATCCCGATGCATATTCCGGACCAAGAACACACCAGCTTCATTATAGATGTCAGGCTATATTGCTATGTAGTAATGCCCTTCGGACTGAAGAACGCAGGAGCGACTTATCAGCGTTTGATGAATCGAATGTTCAAAGACCATCTTGGTAGGACGATGGAAGTCTATGTGGATGACATGCTCGTGAAGTCACGACAGTCAAACGACCACATTCGAGACTTGGCTGAAATGTTCGACATACTCAGGTATCATGGGATGAAGATCAACCCTCTGAAGTGTACCTTCGGCGTTGCGTCGGGGACGTTTTTGGGATTCATCGTTAATGCTAGGGGAATTGAAGCTAACCTAGAAAAGATTCAAGCTATTCGAGATGTGCAAGTGCCTAGGACTATAAAACAGGTACAGAGCTTGAATGGAAAAGTAGCTGCGCTGAGTCGATTCATATCCAGGTCCACGGACAAGTGCATCCCTTTCTTTGATATAATAAAGAAAGGGAAGAGGAACTTCGAGTGGACATCTGACTGTGAGGAAGCATTCTGGGATATGGTGAGGCATCTGGAGAGCCCACCGGTGCTGTCAAAACCAGTAGACCATGAGATGCTGTACGTATACTTGGCTGTATCCCCACATGCGATAAGTGCTGCTTTGGTTCGCGAGGAGGATCGAATCCAGAAGCCGATGTATTATGTTAGCAAGCGTTTAATGGGGGCAGAAAGAAATTACCCTAAAATCGAGAAGCTGGCCTATTGTTTGAAGATTGCATCACGAAAGCTGCGCCCATACTTTCAAGCACACTCAATCAGTGTTTATACCGATCAACCCCTACGGCAGGTACTCCAACGACCAGAAACTTCTGGAAGATTGCTAAAATGGAACATCGAATTGAGCCCGTTCGATATCACCTACTTGCCATGAAGAGCCATACAAGGGCAAGCGTTAGCAGATTTCATCGCTGAGTTTACCATACCCGACGAACCAGATAATCACAATGTCATTCCCCCTGTTCGATGGAAATTGTACACCGATGGAGCATCAAATGACCGTTGCTCTGGTGCTGGCGTAATCCTTGTAACTTCGGAAAATCAATCGATTTGTTACGCTCTGAAGCTCGATTTCCCGGCTACGAATAACGAAGCAGAATATGAAGCACTGATTGCGGGCTTAAAGCTCATTGAAAAACTCGTGGTAAAATCAGTTGAAATCTTCTGTGACTCACAGTTGGTGGTCTACCAAGAGCGAGGAGATTATCAAGCAAAGGGACAGAAGCTTGCCCCGTACCTTGTTCTGGTTCAAGAACTGCTGTCAAACCTTGAGCGTTATGACATTTCGCATGTCCCGCGCGAACAGAATAAAGAAGCCGACTCGTTGGCTAAGTTTGCGAGCACGGGCGATGCGCAGCAAATGGGATTGTATCCCGTTGAGGCCTTGCATGCCCCGAGCATAGACGAGATGAAAATTGATCGTGTGTTGGAAACGGAAATCGAGAAGGAGTTGTGAATAACCCCATTCAAACTGTACCTGACGACCGGGACTTTACCAGAAAAAAGGAGCGAAAGACGACAGGTCCTTCGAAAGGCCGCGCGATACGTGATGCAGGATGGATTAATGTATCGAAATGGGTTCTCAGTCTCCTTATTACGGTGCATCGCTCATGATGAAAAAAAGCGGGTCTTGAGAGAGGTTCACGAAGGGGAATGTGGCGACCATACTGGGGGGTAAACGCTAGCAAAAAAGATCCTCCGCTATGGATATTACTGGCCGACCGTGAATCGGGACGCTGCAGACTACGCAAGGAAATGTGACAAGTGTCAAAGATATGCGAAAATCCCGAGGACTCCATCAACTGAACTCACACAAATGGTTAGTCCCTGGCCATTTGCAATCTGGGGAATCGACATAAGCGGCTCTTTGCCTATATCCAAAGGTGGTGCGAAATATGCGATAGTTGCAGTCGACTATTTCACAAAATGGGCTGAGGCTGAACCCTTGGCCACAATCACCTCTAAGAAGGTCATTAACTTCGTTGTACGAAGCATTATATGCCGCTTTGGCCTTCCTCGCACCATCATTACGGACAACGGGACGCAATTTGAAAGCAGAGAGTTCAAAGAGTTCTGTTTAAAGTATGGCATCGAGAAGAAGTTCGCCGCCGTTGCACACCCAAAAGCTAATGGACAAGTCGAGGCCGTTAACAAAATAATCAAGTCCATACTGAAGAAGCGTCTGGAGAAGGTCGGAGGCAAGTGGGTAGATGAACTCCCGACAGCATTGTGGGTTTATAGAACTACCCACAAGTCCGCGACCGGCCACACTCCATTCGCCTTGGCATACGGCTCGGAAGCCGTTATACCCGTGGAACTTGAAGTTCCATCACACTGAGTGACATACTATGATCCCAAGACGAACCAGGACCTCTTGTTGGAATCGCTGGACTGCATCGATGAAAAACGTGAAGAGGCCGAATTAAGGGCGGCAGCGCATAGGCATCGAGTCAAGCGTTACTACGACGGCAGAGTCCGCCGAAGGATTTTTGATGTGGGTGATCTCGTTCTAAAACGAGTCTTCCCGGTACCATCACGTATGAATCCCAGCTGGGAAGGTCCGTACGTCATTGAACAGAAGCTTGGAGAGGGAACATTCAAGCTAGCGACCGTTGATGGCGCGACACTCCCCCGAGCATGGAATAGTGAACATTTGCGACATTATTACATTTAGTATGTTTCTTTCCTGTTTTAGGCACAGTTATTTCCCGTATGTTTTCGTTTAGTCGTAACTTAGTTTCCTTTCAGCCATGTAATAAGGCAGTTTAGTTGTTTTTCATTAATAAAGGCTTGAAGCCGTTCCGTGAATTACTAATGTCTCTATACCTCATAGTCGGGTGATGAATTACTAAAACTACATTATCCTGTATGATGTACGAACTCGTATAAACGATTTCAACCTCCGATTCCCCTGAGCGCGGACCGGAATACTCTAAGTCCCCAGAGCGCAGACTAGAGTATAAACGACTTCAATCTCCGAGTCCCCTAAGCGCGGACCGGAATACTCTAAGTCCCCAGAGCGCGGACTAGAGTATAAACAACTTCAATCTCCGAGTCCCCTGAGCGCGGACCGGAGTACTCTAAGTCCCCGGAGCGCGGACTAGAGTATAAATGACTTCAATCTCCGAGTCCCCTGAGCGCGGATCGGAGTACTCTAAGTCCCCGGAGCGCGGACTAGAGTATAAACGACTTCAATCTCCGAGTCCCCTGAGCGCGGACCGGAGTACTCTAAGTCCCCGTAGCGCGGACTAGAGTATAAACGACTTCAATCTCCGAGTCCCCTAAGAGCGGATCGGAGTACTCTAAGTCCCCGTAGCGCGGACTAGAGTATAAACAACTTCAATCTCCGAGTCCCCTGAGCGCGGACCGGAGTACTCTAAGTCCCCAGAGCACGGACTAGAGTATAAACGACTTCAATCTCCGAGTCCCCTGAGCGCGGACCAGAGTACTCTAAGTCCCCGGAGCGCGGACTAGAGTATAAACGACTTCAATCTTTGAGTCCCCTGAGCGCGGACCGGAGTACTCTAAGTCCTCGGAGCGCGGACTAGAGTATAAATGATTTCAATCTCCGAGTCCCCAGAGTATGGACCGGAGTACTCTAAGTCCCCAGAGTGCGAATTAGAGTATTGACAATCTCAATCTCCGAATCCCCTGAATACGGGTCAACTTATTATAAGTCCCTGGAACGCTGATTTAGAAAACATTCTAAGTGTTCAAGAGGTATAGAACAAGGAGTATGCCGCTCCGAAGGATGTTCGAGCAACGCGAGAATGGACTGGGAAATATACAACTCATAAGTGCTTGAGTTTTGACCACAGTTATTCAGAAAGCTAAAAAAGTAAAAGAATCGTTCAAACGACAAAGTAACTGAACTTTATTCAACAATCCAAAATGAGGTTACACAGCTATCCCTCCAAAATTTGGAATCAAGAACCTATCTACACACAAACTACAAAGACAAAAGATAAAAGTAATTACAAGACTTAAGCAAGAAACTCGTTGAACGAGTATAGCGATTATTTCTTCGGTTTCTTCTTCTTGTCTTCTTTTGCTTTTTCCGATGACTCCTCTCCCTCACGCTTTTTCTTGGATTTCTTGCTTGCTAAAGAAGCAGAGTCAGGAGTAGGAGAAGGAACATCCAGTGGTTTAGACCTGCCCGGGAGAATGATTTTCAAAGGTCTGTTCCGCGGGTCGGTAAGTTCCAATATTTCAGGCTCAACTTTGACCTCGACTTTTTTCTTCTCCTCTTCGGCGAGGCGTTCTTTCATGCTCATCTTTGAAGTATGTTCAGAGGCGCCAGTGATTTCGATTTCATCACTCCCTTCGACGGGAGATGAAGTGTCAAGCTTATCATCATCTAGCGCCCCGATCACTTGAGCGTCAGGGCCAGGAATTACTCCCGCATGAGCAACATCGCTTGTTCTCTCTGCCTCCTCCTTGGCGTCATCACTCCTCGGAGTTGGCTCGGGGTCAGAGCAGCCTGCATGAAAACATAAAGAATGAAGATTAGAACGACTGGAAAATGACAGATCTTATAACTTCTAAAAAAGAAGAGTTTTCTACCGGGTTCTGGCTGGCTATCGGTTGCGCGTGGAGTTTCACCCTCCAGAATAGGAGATAGCACATGAGCACCGAGCCCGGGATCTTCAGGATCGTAGCTGGCGTGCTGCTCGAATGGGTCAAGTGTCGGCCGACCGGCCGGTTGAGTAGTAGGAGGAGCAGCAGAATGAGGAGCCATAGTCTTAGCCCCAGATGGGCCAGCTTCATCACTTTTCTCTTTTGAAAGGGGAGAGCATTTGTTATAAAGCGCCCAAGCAGCGGATAAATTCGCTGGCTCGTTCCCTCTAAGAAACTCCTTCACCAGGGCATCCTCATCAACCTCCTCAGAGCCCGACTCGATTTTCCTGATCTTCATTAAAGTTTCCCAGGCCTCGGCTAGGGATTCGAGATAGCCCTCGCCCAAGAATGTCAAGTCGCTATGCATAAGGACGCGGGCGCCATACTCAGCAATCAACGGGTCAAACATACACTTGACCTCTTCCCTACCAGCTTCTGCAGCTGCCTCGAGGCGAGAGTCAATCTCCTCCACAGCTTTTCTTTTGCCCTTCTCACGGGCTTCGTCTTTCATTTTTTCAACCCCAGCAAGTTCGTCATCGAGTTTCGCTTTCAAGAGCCGAGTAGCAACGATTTCATCATAGTATCGTTGTGACTCTTCTTGAGCGGCTACTTTGTCCTCTTTCTCCTTGGAGAGTAATTCTTTCAACTCTCTGACTTGTATGGCAAGCGCATCCCTTTATTTTTGGATAGAATCTTTTTCTAAGGCAAGGGCACCGCTGCGCTGGACTGCTTCATCGAGTTCCTTCTTGTGGGCCATCTCTAAACGAGTGACTGCCTCAGCAGTATCTTTTGCATTTTGCTCAGCGGCTTCAAGCTTCAACTTATACGAGGCGAGCTCTTCGTCTTGATGCTTGATGATGTTCTTGTCACAGCCAGCCTCCAGTTTCAAACGATCAATTTCATATTATCGCTCAACTGACACCTCCGAGATCTTTTCAACCAAGTGTACAAATGCGTCATGTTGAACATAGACATCGTTGTTGCAGGCAATGGCACTCTGCTTCACGTGCCCAGGGATATGGTGAATAGCCGGGAGGAATTTTAGACCATCAAAGCAGTTTTTTGGGAATTTGACCTTAAGATCGACCATCTTCTCTGCTACTGTCGGGTCAACCGCGGGAGTAGGGGGTGGAGGCCTTGGAAGTTCTGCTCTTTTTCGTTGCTCCCGAATTTGCCTTGTACTCGACGAACCGGAGTGTTGTTCTCGAGAAGCATCAGGTTGGGACCGCTTCTGTGAAGACTTCTCTCTATCCGGCTCAGTTGGAGGAAGAGGATCACGGGACTGTGAAGATTGGGAATATGCCTTCTTACGATAAGACGAATCGCGGGGACGGTTGTCTCTATCTTCGTAATCATCTTTGTCCCTGCGTCTGCCCGAACCTGAATCCCGTCCGGGATGATGAAATATGGAAGAGCCGTGAAGGCGGTCGAGTCCGTGAGAGTGCCCCATGTCACCTACAAAGAATAGATATAAAAACGAGTTAAGAAAAATCCGGGAAATAAGAAAAAACTTGAAGTGTATGATGGAATGCGTATGTGCGTGTGTGTCCAAGTGTTCCCCCCGACGGACCAGTTCTTTTGTCTTTACTAATTGGAGTATTGTCTCCCTGGACTGGGAGTTGAACTCCCGCATTGCCTCTAGCGGGCGAAGAAAACTTGAGGGCTTCAGGATTGTCAAACCCGTAATTAAGTATATCGTCGGGGATGGAAAGATTCGACAAACCCCTTAGAGAACTTTCCATGTGTTGTGAGGAAGCCTCTTTCTCTGGCGGGATAAGCGTAACTTTTGAAGTTCCGCCAACTTTCTCCTTCCGTATCTTGTATTTTAACTTCTTCTTTCCCTTCGAAGGGGAGGATGACGTCTCAATATCGTGAACTTCGACCGCCGGATTCCAAGCGGGACCCACATTCTCGCCTTGAGTCTCAGGAGCTGCATCCTCCTTGTGCTCACCCTCTTCGTGCGTATCGGGAGTGTGGCGTGACGACGACCTAGCTTGTTTTTTCCCTTTACCAGATGCCGGCTTGGGAATGGAAACGCCCTCCGGAAGGCTAATCCGACGACCAGGGGCTAGCAAGTCGAACCTTGACAATGATTCATTTGAAATGATGGTTCGGATGTCACATTCCTCGGCAGGAAGAGCTCTAATGGCTTCAATGGCCTCAGAATATCCTCGGCCCTCCGGACGCGGGTTAATACTTGAAAAGATGAAACGAGAAGTTAGGAAAAGCATAACTCCAATTGAACGCGAATGATGACCCAGCAAAGAGACTTACTGCCTTCGACCCATCTCCTCGCAAAACCAGGAGGGCAACGCACGTAGAACCATTCCTGTTTGTACAGGACGAATTTGCTACATGCTCCTGTCAAGATTTGGCGTTTGTGGTACGGCTCGAGGAACATGAAGGAAGGGCTATCTTTTCGTTTCTTGATTATATAAATGTATCTGATGTCGCCGGAACTTGGAGGTCTAGAGAAGACGGCCATGAAGAGTAGGTAGGTCCCATATAGAAACGCGTGACCGTTGGGGTGCAGCTGCGACGGGGCAATGTCTATGTACTGCAACACGTCCCGAAGAAATAAATTAAACGGAGGCACGCTGCCCATCCAGCACATGAACTTGTTGCAGGTGGTATATCCGACTGGGGGCAGGTGAGGACGATCGTGTCACGAAGGGACTAACACATCGGCGAAAGGAATCCCATAGATGGAACATATTCGTCGAAGTGCGGCTTCATTGATCTTCGAAGCTTGTGAGTCGATCTGATTGTCTAAAAGAATTGTTGACTCCAGGGCATCGGGTGCTAAGTTATGGGCAGGGGAAGTCGACGGATTTGAAGTATCAGCGGCTTCTTGCCTTGATGATGGCCCATGCCTATCAGATATAGTGGCGGAGCTAGACTTCTTAGACATCCCCAATAAATAATGAATCTGTCTAAGTACCTGTGAAAACTATAATTGAAAAGTGTTCAACGTTAGAATTAACAACACAAATATTCTCCCCATGTGGTGTGTGAACTAGTGCAAGCAATCGTGTAAAAGCGTTGAAAGTTTGAAGGTCGCAAAGTTGTTGATATAAAACTGAGCATCAAGTCATCGCCTTCGAAGACCGTCATCGCTGACCGTCCCCAGAAGCCTGCCTTTTGGTGATTGCAATTCCAGATCCAGAAAACGTATGATAATCTAAGTTCATATTTATGTTTACTGAAGCTAGGAAGTTAGTGATCCGGGTCGGCTTCACATATGCTAGAATGCTTGGGCCCTGTTTCTTGTTTTTCTATACGAGTAGATATAGTTAATAAGTGTTCAGCATTTGCGACTAGTCGGCTAAGTCATTGTTCAGCTAAGTCACTATTCGGCTAAGTCATTGTTCAGCTAAGTCATTATTCAGCTAAGTCTTTGTTCGGCTAAGTCATTGTTCGGCTAAGTCATTGTTCGGCTAAGTCTTTGTTCGGCTAAGTCTTTGTTCGGCTATGTCTTTGTTCGGCTAAGTCATTGTTCGGCTAAGTCATTATTCGGCTAAGTCTTTGTTCGGCTAAGTCTTTGTTCGGCTAAATTTTGGTTCGGCATCGGCGTATAATGATGTCCGGCACTGAAGGATCGTTCGGTTACGAATGTCTTGTTCGGCATTTAGGACACGCTCGGCACACACCTGAACCACTAGAATTCTCAAAAAGGGATCTCCGTTCGAGGTTAGTCAAGGATTTAAAACGAGACGAGAAGGTTACATGACTCAAAGCGTACCATGTTCGGTCACGTGATACACTTTGGGGGGCAAGTGTTTCCTGGAGATTTGACCAGGCAATTAAGTACTCGGCATCCAGGAGCACTCGGCATCCAGGAGCACTCGGCATCCAGGAGCACTCGGCATCCAGGAGCATTCGGCATCCAGGAGTACTCGGCATCCAGGAGCATTCGGCATCAGAAGGCGTTCGGCGTATACGACTGCTCGGCATGGCTGTATTGTTCGTCGAAAAGCTATCGTTCGGCCAGAACCATCGTTCGGCCAGAGACATCGTTCAGCTAAAGGAAAACATTCGGCCAGTGCCATCGTTCGGCCAGGGACATCGTTCGGTCAGAATCATTGTTTGGTTAAAGCTATCGTTCGGCCAGCACCAACGTTCGGCCAGAGACAACGTTCGATCAAGCGCTTCGTTCGGCCAGAGGCACGTTCGGCTTCGACTGTCATTCATTCCACTCTTCCCACGCAGCAAGCATATCGTTCGGCATAGAGAAGATGGTTCAGCATCATTGTGTTCGACCTATTTGGTTCGGCATACGGCGACCACTGTATTTGGGTCAGAGTGTTCGGCTGCCGAGCCCACCTGGGAGGTCCAACCCATCTTTGTCTATAAATAGAGGGGCAGGGGCATAGTGAAAAGGACCTTTTTTGGGAGAACACTGGGGAGACTCTGCCATTTTTGAGACTCATCTTCTTCACTTAGGAACTCCATTCAAGCATTTGATCTACGAATTGTATTTGTAATCAATCATTAAGAAGATCAATAAAGTGAAACTTCAAAGTGGACGTAAGCAATTACGCTGAACCACTACAAATCTGGTGTTCTTACTTTCTGCATTTAAATTAGCATTGTCTTCCTTGTTTAATTTATCTTCATCACTTATATCTCTACACAATCTTTCTCTACGAGGTTAGTGACCAATTTTGGTGCTAACAGCATACTATCTAACATATCGGTACTCGCACAAAGCAATTACACAGATGGTCGCTCCTTAATAGCCTTATTCTTCGTACTAATTGACGGCATTAACCGGTAGTGTCCTTGGTTAGTGTGAGTATAGAGGTGGGGCGTCACAAGAATCCATAAATACTCAACCAATAAGTCAACACAATATGCAAACATTTTATATTAACTAACAATTTCATGCTCATATCTATTAATACACTCACTCATATCAATTAAGAAGTCAAATGGAAGCACCTGAAACACCTCGGTCCGACCCGAGTATTACTTAAGAAGAAAAATAATAAACGGATCAGTCTCGCTATAAATATCATACAAGATGAGGTAGGATAAGAGATTCGACAAAAATATATGATAACAATAATGCCATACTGTGACAAGTATACATTTGATAGCAACAAAAATCATACAATATCTTAAATCTCCTCATACACCAAAAAGAATATCATATTCTTTAGCTTATTCACCAAACCTCAAATATTGACAAAATATATCAATGGAAATCACAAATATTGGTGAAATACAAATTCTAGAAATCATCAATTAGAAATCCAGAAATCACAAAACCGGGGAGCCTATCATAAACGGGAGCAACAAAACTCACCAACACGTGTATCACAAACGAGATGTTATCCCATGAAAATACGGGGTACAGTCCCCCATTGGGGACTGATAAGCTGAACATCGACGCACCTAAAAATTTACGCCCCATGCACACGCGAACATCGACGCACCTAAAAAGATACACCCCTTGCACATATTTATTGAGCCGAACATCGACGCACCTAAAAAGATACACCCCATGCACAAGCGAACATCGACGCACCTAAAAAGATACGCCCCATGCACATATTTATTGCGCCGAACATCGACGCACCTAAAAAGATACGCCCCATGCTCCGAACTCATTGAGCCGATTGCTCCACGAACGGTCAAAAGACCAGAGGTCGCTAGCCCCTAAAAATGAGACAAAGCTCCATAAAACGGGGTATAATCCCCCATACGGACAAAGAGACATCGCATATCGCTAGTCTAAACCATAAAATGATCATCATAGATCAATGAGAAGTGTAAATTACACTAAGCTAGTGTTAACGCTGAAAATTGAACGCTAACACCCGGTGTGTGTAATAACAATGTGAAAGCACCACCCGTTGGTACGGGAATAGAATTTAAGCTGAAAATAGCAGAAAGCAGTAAAGGAACAACAGATTTATAGTGGTTCGGCCCGTAATTGAGCCTACGTCCACTTTATAGTCTTTTATTGCTGATCTTGTTACAATTTGATACAATTCACTCTGATTACAATTCACTTCGATCACTCGAACACTTCAGATTAGTAGCTCAAACTTTGACGGTGAGATTTGTCGAATCCATGTCGGATGTGAAGAATCTCGATCAAAGCTTGTTGTAGTATCTTCGATGTTCGGAGTTCTTTTGAGTCTTGAAGTTGAGAATTCGGCAGAGTAACGACGCTTCAGAAAATGATTGGCGAAAAAGTCCCCCACTTGTTGGAGTTTGGGAGGTATTTATAGGAATTGAATTCTGGATAGAAGTTCTGCCAAGTCTTAGGTCGCGTACGACCTAAGTTAGGTCGTAGGTCGCGAGCGACCTAAGCTAAATCGCAGTCCATTAACGACTTAAGAAGCAGGCTGATGAAGTTGCACTTGGATTCATCTGAAGTGGTAAGTCATAAGCGGGTTAAGGAGGGTACTAGGTCGTTGGCGACCTAGTGGGCTGGTAGGTCGCAAGCGACTTATAGGAAAGTGGCATAGGGAATTAGGTCAGTTTGTATAAACTGGGCAGCGGAGTTAGGTCGTGAGCGACCTAGGGTAGGTCGTGAGCGACCTAAGGTAGGTCGTAAGTCGCACTGTCTTTTGAATCAGTTAGGTTGCTAGGTCATGAGGTCTCTGCAGTTAGGTCGTTAGCTTTTAGGTCGCTAAGTCTGCTTCAGGGGTTAGGTTGTAAACAACTTTAGGTCGGTAGCTCGTAGAGTCTGCTAAGTCGTGAATCTCTTAGGTCGTGATATTCCTTAGGTTATTAGGTCGTGAAGTCTGGAGCCATTAGGTTGCGAAGCTCACTAGGTCGCTAACTCTCTTAGGTCGTGGAGTTCCTTAGGTCATTAAGTCCCTTAGGTTGTTAAGTCCCTTAGGTCGTTATATTCCTTAGGTCGCGAGTAGCTGTTAAGTCGTGAAGCTATAGGTCGCAGAGTTTTAGGTCGGCACTAAAATATGAGTTAACATTTGCCCCTCGAAGTGCAGGCCTATGCCATAGGTCGTGTGCTTCGACTTAACCTTCTTAGGTCGTGAACGACCTAAAACTCGTGATAAATCGTATGCCTGCTCGCCTTCTTCCCTTAGTCCCATATAAATAAGTTAGGTCGCTCCTTCCTCCCCATCTTACTGCTCTGAAATTCCATTGCCCTTGACGAATTTTTCAATTTTTCGAAGGCGAATTCAACCCACCCAAACATCGATTCATTCCTATCAACATATTACGTAAGTGGATCAATCTTTACTCCTCCATAATCGCCACTCGATAGTGAATCCACGTTTTCTGACCTAAGTTTAATTTCATGCGCCATGCTTCATTTTTTGAATGGTGGTTTCGATCGATTTTTGATTGTTGTTTGATATGTTGTGGTGATTCATGATCGCATGGAAATTTTCACAATGGATCGGTGGGATTCACAATCGATTTGCTGGTCGATTTGGTGGCATGTGGAGATGGAACGAAGAGGATGACGAATTCTTTTGTAATGGCGGTATTGGGTTATCGGATTCAGTAAGGTGTTGCGTGGAGAGGAAGTCAGCGACCTACTGATTTGGACGACCTAAAAGCTAAGTCGTGCTGGGATTCTTGGCGACCTATGCCTTGCGATCTAAGAACATTTGCGACTTAAACGAAACCGAACAACCCTTTTTTGCGACCTAAAGAGCTTCCGACCTATGATGAGTCGTGTGCGACCTAGGACTTGAACCACACCTGTACTGCCTTAAAGATGTTTCGACCTATGATAGGTCGCTGAACGACCTAGGACTTGAACCAAATCTGCACTGCCTTGAACGTCTTGATTCGCATAGTACGACCTAAAAAAGCCTCGACCTATGATAGGTCGCTGAACGACTTAGGACTTGGAGAAATTTGACCAGAAGTTGACTGAACTTTCAAATTTGAACTGTGTTGTATTTCTTTTCAGATTGTCTTGACTTTAATGCTAATAACCTGTTTAAGTACAACATTTGCAGAGAAAACGGGACAAATATACTGCCATTGACTGCCCACATCGCATGACAGATTAGTTGACAAAGAACAATTAACTTACATGAATTTTGTGAATGAAATGTTGTGAAACGGTAAATTCAAATGAAGTATTAAAGCAAAGCTAAAATAATCAACCTACGCTAATTTGTTTGCATCAACACAACATTGTATTTGAACTTAAAATAACAAGTCTCGAAACCTTATAATCGACAAATGTCAACTATTTCAATTTCTGTTAAACTTGCTTGTTATCGTTTTAGATTTGCACAACACTTCACACTTTTTAGGAAACGTGCACCTTGATACTTGAACATCCAGTTGATTGTGTAGAATGGCATCTCAACAAGAAGATTCAGGACCATCCGGAGAAGCTTTCCCAATTGCCAACCCATTGATCGACCCTCCAGAAAGAACTTCGACCAGCTTGAGCCACAAAATCTTCAGACAACTGTGTATTCAGTTCGGTATTGCCGAATCAGATGCTTTATTTCCTAGAGCAAACGACACTGTCGACAAACCACCTCTTGGTTTTATCGTAGTGAATCGTCAGATGTGCCTAAGCGGAGTCATTCCGCCTTTTAATGATTTCCTTCGACAGCTCCTTCTTCGATTAACTATATCCCCCTTTCAGCTGCACCCTACTGGCCATGCCATCTTAATGGGATTGTGTGTATTGTTCAGGAGGACACTCAATCGTTTTCCGAGCTTCAAGAGATTTGTTACTTGTGCACTTTTGCTAGAAACAAAGATCACCCTTCCATCACACTGGTGAGAAGTGCTCGGAACCGTAAATTGATTCTGGACTTGCCCGAAAGTGCCCATGGATTCTTAAGTCAATTCTTCTTTGTCCGCTGTCCTCCGGGATTTTATGCCGTCTGGAGAGTCGGAAGTAAGATTGCCTTTCTCCGGTCTCTTTGTTTTCTGAACTTCTTGGAATTCGAATTGTCAAATGCTTAACTTCGTTCTTTACTTTTTTGCAGCACTTCCTCCTCCACTTCGAGATCCCAGCCTTAAGTCGACCTTAGATACTTTGAGTGCTGTGGATGTTGAAGAGAGGAGTGCCAAATTTTTGCTGAAAGATGAGTTTCTGCACCAGTTCAGACTTTTGCACTCCTCCAGATCGACTCAGATTCGTGAAATCTCTAGTTCTGATACAGAAACATTAGCTGCCTCGGGCTCTCGAGCAGAGATATCAAATGCCCCAGCTTCTGCAGAAGAAGTTGCATCGGAAGGACCTATTGTAGAGGCTGCTCTGATAAAATGCTCTGCATCTACTGACATTGTGGGGTCGTCAGGCAAATTGACACTTTCCCCGGTCATCGAAGAAGATGAGGCTTCTCAACATTCCGGAAAGGCGGTCAATGTGGGAATTGAAGGGAAAGGTCCCGCCGGACATATTGGCGATGATATCTTCGAAGGGTTGAGTGATTTGATGGTAACCTCCCAGGAGTTATTTAAGGATGACATTCCAAAGGCTATTTCCCCTGTTGTCGAGGCGACTTCTTCTTTACGAGTTTCGACACCTTCTACACCAGTTGTTGCCGTTCCCACATTAAAGCGTGGTTTGTAGCTTGATGCACGTAGTTTGCACGCCGCACACACTTAGGATTTTTCAGCACTTATACGCACTTATCCTCTTTTTCTGGAAATTTCTAAACTTCATTTCTTTTCCATTTTAAGATTCTCCGATGGGGCGCACTGGCTCATATTACGACAAATTTCAGCGCTATGGAGGCCGCGGAGCTTATGATTTTAGGCAATACCTCGATGTCCCGAGGGAAACGGACGAAGAAAGAGCTATTAGGAAAGCTCGAGAGAGGCGGGACTATGAACGTCAGCATGGGAGGAGGGATGAGCGGTACGACTCTTCTTATAGAGGCGACGACTCTCACAAGCGAAAGTCTTGTGACGATAAGGGGAAGACTCATATTGTTGACAAATCAAGCAAGCGGTCCAAGCCTAGTGACGCGTCTGCAATTTCTGAGAAGACCGATGCTCCCATCTCTCCTAATATTCCATCCGGTTCTCCTGCTTTAAAGAAATCTGACATCTAAGCGATCATTAGCAGACCTCAGTATCAGGTCAAAGATGCCCCTCCTATTCTTCAAAGCCGATTTCCGAATTGGTGCTTAAAAGGGGTGCGTTTTGACCTTGATTTGGTTCCGATCGATAAATGGGATATGCTGCGTAGCCTTGATGCCGTCAAACTTAATATTGAAAGGGTGTTCGGATGGCAAAAGCTTGTCGATGAGCTGCAAAGAGCCAATCGTGCGAACCTTGTAGCCATGCTGACCATGGAGAACGATAAATCGAAGTGGGCTAAAATATGCAAGCAGCATGATGCCGAGATGACGAGCATTGCTGATGATAATGCGAGACTTGAGTCCGAGGTTAAAAAACTCAAGGAAGATCTCGCCGCTTCTTCCGCTTCGCAATCTCAGAAAGAAGAAGTGTTTCAAAAACAAGTGCGGGATGCGCACGCTGCTCAGAGGGATGCTGAAATGAAATTTGCGGCTGAGCAGTTCGTTGTTGTAGAATACCGCAAAAATAACGCTCAGTTGCGGGAAACAGTTAACTCCCAGAACGTGGAGATTGAATTGCTAAAGTCTCGACTTGCTAAAGCTGAGAAAGAGCGTGATGAGGCTGTTGCTGGTCGAGTTGCAGCCGTTGCTGAAAAAGAAGCGGCTGAGCAATCACATGAGGCAACGAAAGCTAACGTCAGCTCTACCTTATTCGACTTTTATTTGCACAGCGTTCTGAGTCATGGGAGCCTCTCTTTTCTGGGTCCTGAATACGAGATTACTCTGGCCGAGGTGTGGGAAGCCGCAGTTGATATGTTGGGCGGTGTCGGTTATGATGAGGCAGAGCTTGAGGCACGTTATCTTGATGATGAAACTCGTGCTGCTCTTGCTAAAGGGAAGGAGCAACTTGCTAAAGCGCGAGTTGAACCGGCAGGAGAAGAATATCCAAAGGAGGAAGCTCCTTTAACTGCCCCCGTTCATGCTTCAACTTCAGCTGATGCCAACATTATAGATTCCAGTGCCCACTCTTCGCTTCCTGCTAAAGTTGACACTGAAATTGTGACTACTCCTACTGAGGACGAGGCGCTGGAAGATATTGAGGCTGAGAAATTCAAGATTAATTTTACAAAACCGACTTCCCCAGGTAACTTTGGCGTCGATTCAGATCCAGTGAATCATCTATTTGATTTAACCGAGTTTGATGAACTAATAACTTCACTTTTCTCGGAGAATACCGATTTTAACTTCTTTTCTTCTGCAGTGAAAGTTCCGAAAACTGCACCAACTTCTCCTTCTTCGGCTGCTGTTCCTCCTCCTTCCCAAGTTACTCCTCTTTCTGCTTCTCAACCAGGATCACAAGAAGAGAAAATAGAAGCCCTCAAAGACTTGGATGATCCGGTTGTTTCGTAAGAGCAAAAGATTGGGGGACTTGAAGAAGGAGAAAAGACCCCGGAGCAAACTCATGATGACGATACAAAACTTTCTGAGTTTCTTAGTCCGGGAAGCGAGTCTTCTTCCAAGAGGAAAGGGAAGCGCGCGATGAAGAAGAAGAAGAAGAGCGCTTCGACTGATGAGAAGAATATTGAAGAAGATCCAGCTGCCCCTCCTTCTCCTCCTTCCCCAACTCATCCACAACGGCTTTCAAAACTGATTATCAGGCCGGGAAAGAGTTCCAAGGGTGGTCGGAAGAAGGAATGATAAGCTAGACTTTGTGCTTCTTGTTTTGCTTTTTTGGATGTATTGACCGGAGATTGTGCGGATACCGGTCCCCGCTTCTTTTTGAGATCTGCACATGTAAAAAATTTTCACAGTATTGAATAAAGTAATTCTTTTACTTGTACAAACTCTTGTGTATGTAAGAATGCATCTATTTCTCATTTTTACTGTAAAATAAGCGAATCTTTTTACTTGTACAAACTTTCTGTCTGTGCTTGAGAATGCTTTTATTTCACATTTTAGTGTAGAATAAGCGATTCTTTTTATTTGTACAAACTTTTTGTCTGTGTTTGAGAATGCATTTATTCCACATCTTTTCCGCGTGATATTGTGATGTGCTTGCGGTATGTTGCTTGGATACTACTTTCATTGTTGTAGTTTTATTGTATTATATTGCCCCTATACCACAAGTGCATTGCAATATCTTTCTGCTTTGGCGAGACTTGTACTCTTATTTTTGGAGAATAATTATTCCTTCTTTGAGGAAACAATTATTCTACTTAAATGGAGCGTGTCTCATTTTCAGAGAAGTTCTTGTGCTTCAACCTTCGGAGATGGTCACTTCATATTTTTGAGAAGTGAATTCTCCTACGCGGTAGAGCGGGCCTCTAAAGAGGATTTTACTTAGCACTTCAATTTCTGGGGAAGAATTTTTCAAGATGAACAAGTAAATCTACCTTGAGAGTTGAAGTGTGCCTCTAAGGAGGGCTTTTTGGCATTTCTGAGGAGTAGCGTTGTGGAATCTGTGGAGTAGCATGGACTCCGAAGATTAGTGTTTTTGAATCTGTGGAGTAGCATGGACTCCGAAGATTAGCATTTTTGAATCTATGGAGTAGCATGGACTTCGAAGATTAGCATTTTTTAATCTGTGGAGTAGCATGGACTCCGAAGATTAGTATTTTTGAATCTGTGGAGTAGCATGGACTCCGAAGATTAGCCTTGTGCCTCCGGAGAGGTTTTGTATGCCTTGGGGAAGGTCTTCTGCCTCCGAAGAGGGCAGTATGTGCCTTTGGGGAAGGCTTGTGCCTCCGAAGAGGTCTTGTGCCCCCGAAGAGGTCTTTATTTGATTGCCTGGAAGTTACTTTCTCATAGTTAAATGGATTCATAGGGCGGACGCAAGTTATTTAATTGGATGTTCGTTTGCACAAACGATCGCAATTAGCTAACAAAGGCCTTGCCTCATTGATTCCATCAACCTTTTTGTTGAGAAGAGCATTTCCATTTATTGGCGTGCCTCCGAAGAGGGCTTGTGCCTCCGTGAAGGGCTTTATCCTCCGAAGAGTTGCGCCTCCGAAGAGGTCTTGTGCCTCCGAAGAGGGCTTTTGTTGATCAGCTCGCCCATGTCTCTTTGTCGTTTTCTCATTAATGGTCCCCTATTATTGTCTCCGAGCCTATGTTCCTTTCCTTCGCAAGCAGTTTACTTTATCCAATGGAGTGTACTTCACTGTTGATTGATTCCATGGGACAGGCGCAGGTTATTTAATCAGATGTCTGTTTATACAAACGATCGTAATTAGTTAACAAGCGTCTAGTTCCTTTTCTTTGGAAAAGTGTCCTTTTGGTGGAATCATCAACTTTTGGTGTAAAGTTCATCTTATGTTGGATTTGAATTTGGAACTTTCTGTGGCTTGAAATTTGTTTATTGAGTGATTCATGGGGTTCACTTGGCATTGCGATGGGTAAGCTTTGTTTTAATGACCTGCGATATTAAATCGATATTTTAGCAATACATTTAAAGTATTTACACATCGAATAAAACAGGCATTTTATAATAGTCATGAACACAAAATTTATATTCTTTATTATTGATTCCCACTGATTTCTCAGTGGTTTACAATATGAGAGTTATACATCTAACATTATTTTTACAAATTTAAACAATGCTATTAGGTAAAAATTGGATGCAAGCGATTGTTGTTTCTGAATCTCCGGATTGAATTTCCCTTGGACTTGTAGTTTTTTTTTAGATTCATATGTCAGAGAGAATGGAAGATGCCCCAGCTGCAGTCTTGTGGGTAGTTAGCAGTCGTCCCAATCCCTGCCTGCTGGGTAAGGACCCCCTGTGACAACATTAATGACAAGCTTTTCGGAATCTTGCACTGTAGTGTTGTTGTCAGAGCCAGATCGATGGACAGGATGTTGTTGCCCTTGAGTGGATGAGGTTGGGTCGATTCTGTTGCTCTTCACATATTGCTGCAGTTTACCCTGTTTCAGCAACTCTTCAATCACATTCTTTAACTGGCGACATTGGTCAGTATCATGGCCAGGTTGATTATGGAATTGACAGAATTTCCCATTACGCACTGCACCTCTCCCCATCTCAGGTGGTTTAGGATACTTGACAACATCTTTTGTTGCAAAAAAGATATTCTCCGGTGTGTCAGTTAAGGGAGTGAAATCTGAAGAATTAAAGCAGCGAGGTTTCTTCTCATTTCCCTGCTTCTTTTCTCCGTCATTTTCCCTTTTCTGGTTTCCCGATTCTCTTTTGTTAGGGGCAACATCGTTATTATTGACTTCGGCAACAACTACTTTTGTGGACATATGAAGGCTTTCTAGACGCATGAATTCGTCGGCCTTTTTATAGAATTTCTCAAGTGAGTTTGGCTCCTTCATTTTTAACCATCTTCCGAATTCACTTGACTTATTGATGGCTCGCATCAGGTAAGTCAGGATCATACGGGGTTCTGCATTATCCACTTCGGTTAGGGCTAAATTGAAACGGTTCAAGAAAGACCTGATAGATTCTCCGAGGCCTTGTTCAAGGTTGGACAGTGACATTATATCTTTAGCTCTTGAAGCATACAACCTGAACTGATCCTTGAACTTTCGAGTTAAATCAGAGAATTGATCCACGGACTGAACTGGTAACTTTGTGAACCAAAGTAGAGCCACCCCTTCCAAGTACACTGGAAAGTATCGGCATTTAATTTCATCTGAGGCCCTTGCACCGGTCATATGCCAATCGTACTTGTATAGAAACTAGTTTGGATCACTCGTGCCCCTATAGGCTGGGATAGTAGGAGGTACGAATTTCCTTGGAAATTATGCTTTCAGGATCCTTTCAGTAAATGGAGTCTTGCTTGGAGCAAATCCCCAGTCGTTCTCATTTTCTTCCTTCTGCATACTCTCTTTCATGATTTGGCGAATCATCCCTGATAGGTACTCCTCATTGTTCGGAGGGATTGCCGAGTAGACATCAGCTCTTCTTTCGGAATTTTGCCTGGGCAGTTGTTCGTGAAAAGTTGGTTGCGGCCTCGAACCTTCAGCTTGGAAAGGTGGCGCTTTGGTGGCGCCAGCTACTCTTTGAGGAATATCTTTCTCCTGGGAATTATGAGCATCTTCGGTAAAGACTGTTTCATTGTTTTCTGGCCGTTGATTTGCCCCGAGTAGAGCGGTTAATCTGTCCATTATTAAGGCGTTTTGAGCTTCAATTTGCTGATATAATCCCGACACTACGTCGTCTAATTCAGCCCTTGTGACTCCAATGGTAGGAGTTGCCTCGTTTGTTGTTGGAGAAGCGAAGGTTCCCTCATTAGCATTTCCGGATCTGGCAGATCTACCTTTTCTCCCAGGAGCCATGATCTCAGATAAATTTCTGGTCTTGAAAGAAACTTTTTCCACGAACTTTTGCGAAGCAATGGTGACAATCTTCCTGAGTTCAATTCTCAGTGAAAGCACCAAAATGTTAATGCTGAAAATTGAACGCTAACACCCGGTGTGTGTAATAACAATGTGAAAGCACCACCCGTTGGTACGGGAACAGAATTTAAGCTGAAAATAGCAGAAAGCAGTAAAGGAACAACAGATTTATAGTGGTTCGGCCCGTAATTGAGCCTACGTCCACTTTATAGTCTTTTATTGCTGATCTTGTTACAATTTGATACAATTCACTCTGATTACAATTCACTTCGATCACTCGAACACTTCAGATTAGTAGCTCAAACTTTGACTGTGAGATTTGTCGAATCCATGTCGGATGTGAAAAATCTCGATCAAAGCTTGTTGTAGTATCTTCGATGTTCGGAGTTCTTTTGAGTCTTGAATGAGTTGAGAATTCAGCAGAGTAACGACGCTTTAGAAAATGATTGGCGAAAAAGTCCCCCACTTGTTGGAGTTTGGGAGGTATTTATAGGAATTGAATTCTGGACAGAAGTTCTGCCAAGTCATAGGTCGCGTACGACCTAAGTTAGGTCGTAGGTCGCGAGTGACCTAAGCTAAATCGCAGTCCATTAACGACTTAAGAAGCAGACTGATGAAGTTGCACTTGGATTCATCTGAAGTGGTAAGTCGTAAGCGGGTTAAGGAGGGTATTAGGTCGTTGGCGACCTAGTGGGCTGGTAGGTCGCAAGTGACTTATAGGAAAGCGGCATAGGGAATTAGGTCAGTTTGTATAAACTGGGCAGCGGAGTTAGGTCGTGAGCGACCTAAGGTAGGTCGTGAGCGACCTAAGGTAGGTCGTAAGTCGCACTGTCTTTTGAATCAGTTAGGTTGCTAGGTCATGAGGTCTCTGCAGTTAGGTCGTTAGCTTTTAGGTCGCTAAGTCTGCTTTAGGGGTTAGGTCGTAAACAACTTTAGGTCGGTAGCTCGTAGAGTCTGCTAAGTCGTGAATCTCTTAGGTCGTGATATTCCTTAGGTTATTAGGTCGTGAAGTCTGGAGCCATTAGGTCGCGAAGCTCACTAGGTCGCTAACTCTCTTAGGTCATGGAGTTCCTTAGGTCGTTAAGTCCCTTAGGTCGTTAAGTCCCTTAGGTCGTTAAGTCCCTTAGTTCGTTATATTCCTTAGGTCGCGAGTAGCTGTTAAGTCGTGAAGCTATAGGTCGTAGAGTTTTAGGTCGGCACTAAAATATGAGTTAACAGCTAGTAAATAGATGAGTTTATCTTCATGTCCCATAACCACTGGCTTAACTTAAATATTTACGAACAAATTGTAGATTTCCACTTGAAAATTATCACGAGATTTCAATCAAACAAATCCAAGAATTAACCGACGAAGTAAACGCAAGCATTTCATACCACTTGTTTTGCTAAGTCATTTAATTAAATTTCTCATACGAGTGAGTTAAAGGTTTGTACATACTAATAGATTGGAAAACGGTTTTAAAAACCAGTTTTGTATTTAAAAGTAGTGTTGAAATCGTTCTTGTAAAAGAGTTTGAGTATTTACTACTAGTATAGAAACCTTTGTATTTTAAAGTGACAAATCACAGAAACGATTGTAAAAACAATCTATCACCAAAAAATTCACATACGATAACGTGAATCAAAACCATAGAAATTGATAACAAATCCATCAAATGGATATTCCCAAAAATCCAGAAAAGAAGTCATCAAAGTCGATAATAAATTACCATAACTAATCGGATCAACAAAAATTGATAAGAAAATGGAAATTCGCACAAAAAATAGGCAAATGGACAAAAAACCAACAGGACCAGACGTTTGGTTGGATTGGTCAAACGTCTGACCTAGGGTTCTGCCTTTTTCTTTTATTTTTTTCGATTCTTTATAATTTTGAGAAACCCAAACCAAATGTCCGACCTATTGAACCAAATGTCTGGTTCCTGTCTCTGGATATATATTTTTCTACCGTATATATTATTTTCTTCTGGTGCCCTAACCAGACGTCTGGATAGAACAACCAGATGTCTGGTTGCCTATACTGGGCAATAGTTTGCCTAGGCCATTGATGACAAAATCGGTTCGAAAGCGATCGGACGAGCGACGGAGGCTAGGGAATTATGCCAAGCGACAACCCAGCCTTATAGGCTCTTCGATACACCCCAAATAACATGTCCAAACATCCAAGATAGGATCTTTAAAGATTTTGACTTCAAAACCAAAAATTGGGAAATTCACCAAATCAATTCAAATCAAAAGCAATTAGACATGAAATAGATGTTAGGAATTCATACCTAACAACAATGAAAGCTATAGACATAGATATGAGTTCAAGAACTCACCTTTAAACCCAAAAACAAGAAATGAGAAGCTCTTAAACAAAGCAAGATCGATTTCTCTTCAACAACACCTCAAGAACTTCAATTTATTATCAAATGAAATGAATTTCCTAAGTTAGGTTATAGGAATTTTTGAAAATTGAAGAGAGATTGAGATGGAGAAGATGAAGAGGATGCTTACCTAAGCTTCTCCTTGATTTATAACTTGAAGTTGAATTTCCAAAGAGATTTAAGGCTTAGGAATTCCTAATCTCTTTTCTCTTCCCCCATTTTTCTAGAGCTTGAGTGTTAGGAAATGAGGAATAGAATGAATGAAGAGTAGAGGAGTTAGGGTATTTGGTGGAGGAGTTGGGTTCTCTTATTGGGTTAGTGGGCTAGAACACAACCCAAAGCCCATACAAAATACCAAAATCCTAATCAACTCCAAATATATCAATGTTTATACTCAAAAAAGTTGTAAACGTTGTTTTGAACTCAATGGAAGCGGTCTCGAGTACGGATTTGACTGTTTACAAAAAGTAACATTTCAGACTTTAAATTCAACAAACGATGCTATATTTAAATAAAACATTTAAATATATAATCGTAAAATATGCGGGTTGTTACAGACTCTCCTCCTTAAAGAAATTGCGTCCTTGCAATACTTAAGAAGAAAATATAGAGTAACAACCACACTAAGGCATAACAACACAAAAGAAAATTTTGAAGTGAGAAGTTTACCTTAAAGAGCACGAGAGATTAAGTCTGGATGTGTTCGCTCGATGAATTCTCTGGATTCCCAAGAACAATCTTTATGATTTTCGGACCATTGAACTTTCACAAGCGGAACATCTTTATTTCGAAGGCGTTTAACCTCTGTAGCAATGATACGAATAGGATGTTGCTCATAAGTCAAATTAGGTGAAACTTCAATTTCTTCAATAACACCGGGCTCAAGAATAGAATCGGAATCTCTGAGGCATTTCCATAGTTGAGAAACATGAAATACGTCATGAATAGCAGAAAATTGAGCCGGTAATGAAAGGCGATAAGCCACGGAACCAATGCGTTCGGTGATGGGAAATGGGCCAATATATCAAGGTGCTAACTTTCCCGATTAATTGAAACGCACAACACCCTTCATAGGTGAAACATGAATAAATACCAAATCTCCCACATAAAATTCTAATTTCCTTCTTCGGTTATCGGCATAGCATTTTTGTCTACTCTGAGCTTCTTTCATCCTATGACGAATAAGGTCAATATTTTCTGTGGCATCACGAATAAAATCTAGACATAAAACCAGCCTCTCACCAGCTTCAAGCCAACACGAAGGAGATCGGCATGGCCTTCCGTAGAGTGCCTCAAAAGGTGCCATACCAATATTAGATTGGAAGCTATTATTATAAGAAAACTCAACAAGAGAAATATGATCTTCCCAACTTCCACCAAAATCAAGAACACATGCATGAAGGAGATCTTCAAGAGTTTGATTTACACGCTTGGTTTGTCCATCGGACCGAGGATGATAAGCGGTGCTAAAATTAAGCTTCGTTCCCAAATATTTTTGAAGACCCTTCCAAAATCCACTAGTAAACAATAGATCATGATCGCTAATAATATAAGTAGGAACTCCATGCAATTTAACAATTTCTTTAACATAGAGTTTGGCCAAAAGAGGTACGGTCCGATTGGACCGAACGGGGATAAAATGGGCGGATTTTGTAAGTCTATCCACAATCACCCATAGACTGTCATGACCCAAACAAGAATGGGGAAGACCGTCAATAAAGTCCATAGAGACTTGATCCCACTTCCAAACTGGAATATCCAAAGGTTGCATTAACCCAACGGGCCTTTGATGCTCGGCCTTTACGAGTTGGCAAGTCATGCAATGCTTAATAAAGTTAGCAATATCAGATTTCATTCCATCCCAATAATAAAGTCGCTTCATGTCCGCATACATTTTACTATTACCAGGATGAATGGTAAATTTAGAACGATGAGAATCTTCTAAAATGTCTTTACGAAGAACAATAATATTTGGCACAATAAGTCTACCAAATTTTCGAATGCCTCCACGAGCATCGATTTCAAAGTCTTTTAAACCATCCAAATTTCTATCCCTACAACTTTGGCTAAGATGAGCCAATTCGGGATCACACTTTTGAGCTTCAAGAATGCGGTCTAAAAGAGATGGATGAGCCTCAAGGATACATTAAACAAGAGATGAACATGAATTGGATTCACGATCCCGAATCTCACAAGTGGAAAAAATCTCGAGATCATTCCATTCGGATATCATCATGGAAACAACCGCTTGTTGCTTACGATTAAGGGCATCGGCAAAACGATTTCCCTTTCCAAGAGTATAAAGAATATCAAGATCATAAGATGCAAGGAATTTGAGCCAATGTTGTTGACCCAAATTAAGTTCCTTTTGAGAAAATAAATACTTCAAAGATTTACGATCGGTGTTGAGAATAAATTTCTCTGCCAAAAGATAATGACGCCAAATTCTAAGAGCGAAAATGTAACGATCCCGGATTTTATATAAGTTTAAATTGATAATTAATTGAATTTTTGAATTAAAATTGTAAAATTAATTGTAAATTGAAGCGAGTTTCCCCAATTCAAATTGAATATATATTAAATCATATGAATTTAAATATATATGTATATATGTATATATATTGAGTTTGAATTAAATTTTAACTAAATGATTTTTAATTAAGAATTGATGGTTTATGTTAGAAAAAAAATATATATAGAAATACAAGACGATAAGTATTTAAGTTGAAAATAAATATGTAAGTTAAAATAACTATTGAAGTTGGGAATAAATATTAAGTCAACCAAAGCAAGAAAAATATCTCTGCCTATTTGGTTCAAAAGAAAATTAATAACCCTGTACAAATTTATCACCCAGTACTAAAACAAATGAACACACTGTAAACTTCATTTCTTTCCATCATCTTCATTTCAAATTCGTTACACTTCAAGCTGTGAAAAAACTGAAAGAAAATGCCAACTGAAACTCAAACAAGAATTCAACTTAAACATCAAAACAAATCAGAGAAGGAAGTTTCAGCTAAAAGTTCAAACCTGTTTCAACATAAAGAAGAAGTGCTCTGTTCTCCTTCTCGAAATACGGTGAGTAAACTTCCTTTATAAAAATCATAAACCTTATTTTCTTAAAACCTTGATATGGTTATATCTTGATGATTGTGGAAGTGATGCTATAGAACATGTTTGAATGTTTGTAAATGAGTTTTGCATGTATATAAAATTATGTGCAAATATATGTGCATATCTGTATAAATAGATATATACTTCTCTGTCAAGTTACAGGCTCTAGTTCACCTAATAAAATTCATATCCTCTTATCCAAACAAAATTAGACTATGGTTTCTATATGAAAAATGTTTGGATGTGTGTAATATCACTTTTTAAAAATAGATTCAAGCTAAAATAATTGGGAAATATTTTGAAAATATGAATTTACAAGGAAATCAATTTAAAGTCAGTTAAATCGATGGTCTGAATTTTATGTTTTGATTATATAGCTGGATTCAAACTTGGAAATTATGAATTTTGATAATAGATTCAAGATTTTAAAGTTTAGGGATATTGAGCTTTTGTAAATTGATCGAAATTGGGAATTCTGCTGACTGTCGATGATCACGTGAACTATGGAGGGCGTGATCGATACCGGAGGAAGATGGGGTGTTGTGGATCATCAGAAAAATGATCAGAGAAATTCTAGCTTACCGTAGTGGTCGCGCGAAGTCAATTTAGGGTTTTATGCTTAGTTTTGTTCGAGGCTAGAAGTTTGATCGTGGCGTTGTCCCTGGTGTATCGGGGTTCATCGGACCGTGGGGATTTGATGCGTAGTGACACAGCGAGGCCAGGGTCCAAATCTCAGACCTTCTGGTGGTCGGTGGTGGCTACACGAGGCCTTTTTAGATGATCAGTTTGGTTCCAGTTGGTTCGATATGCTCGTATTCGATTTTGTGGGTGTTTCGACGATCTGGATCTTCGTAATGATGGAGTAGATGGTCGGCGATGTGTGGGTGGTCATGGTTTTGGTCGGAGGTGACCAGAATGGGTGTACACGGGCACAAGTATCAGTGGAAAATTAGGTTTGTTCGTGAAGATTGGGGAAGAAAGGGAACGCTTAGGTTGATCACGTGTATTTGAATGTTTGACTCGAAGTAGTGTGAGATCGTGAGTTCCTCGGGGGTTAGCTCGGGTAATTGATAATATGGCTCGGGTTTTTATTGAACTGGATAAATTCAACAAGTTTTTAAATCAAAGTTAACTATGTTTTAAAAAATCTATTAAATTGAATAAGTTTAATGGAAGATAAATCAAGTTTATACAAGTTATATAATGTATATATCTGGTTTTAAAACATCTTTAAAGTATTTTGAAAATATTATTTAGGAAATGGTTTAAAAAAGCAATCAATTTAAGATAAAGGAATTATCTTTTGATTTGATTAAAATCTTAAGTGTTTCAAAGATCAATTATTTGATTTAAGTAATTAAGGATAATTTATTTAATGATTAAAGTTGATTAATTAATTAAATGATTAGTGAAAGAATAATTTATTAATATGGTTAATTAATTAAAGCAATTAATTTGAAGATAATTAATCAAAGATTAATTAATTAATGTAAGTGGTTAGGGATGATCACTTATTGAAATTTTATTAATTAAATGGTAATTAATTAATTAAGGGTTAATTTTTTAATTAAAGATAATTAATTAAATGGTGAATTAAATAATTAAAGGTTAATTATTTAATAATTAAAGGTTGATGAGTTATAATTAAAGGTTAATTAATTTATTATTAATGGTTAATTAATAAATGATTAAAGAATAATTAATCAAAATGATTTGTAATTTATTAATGTTAATTAACCAGGATTAGTAATTCATAAGAAATTAATCTGATCTGAATTAATCAGACAATTAACTGATCTTACCTGTGAATGTTTGGATTTTATTGAATGGGTGAATTGTTTGATATCCCTGATTTGTGATGCTTTGTGATATATCCTGATTTGTGTTGTGATCTGTAATGTAATTTATTTATCTGGGATGACTGTAATTTATTATCTGTGATATATATATATATATATGATCTGTGAATAAAAGATAAGCGTTATAGTTATACCGCTTATCAAATATATTATTGTATTTAATCTGTGATGATTGAATGATGTTGCACTATTGTGTGTGAAACCCCTGGACCACACTTTTACACACACAAATATGGATTTCACGAGGAAATCGGTTAAGTCACAGATGATTTAAATTTAATGTTTTTGAAATTGAAAATTTAATTTCAATTGATTTTGGAAATGGATTTGGGTTAAATGTTAAAGCCTTTGAAAAGGAGTTTTTAAGATAAAAGTTATTTTTAATAACTTGGTAAAGTTTTTCAATAATTTAATTTGAATTGAATTCCATGTTTGGAAATTATGGTTAAGATGTTATAAATGTGTTTATATGAACTTAAACCATTTTAAAAGTATGGTTTTGAGAATTTGAATTTAACCCAAAGATTTTAACTTGTATAAAAGAATCAGATTTTCCGAATTGAAAACTATTTGTTTTCAAATAATAGAAGCTTTCATATAAGGAATAAATTTCCAATTTGTGTCAAAGAATTTCAAGTTTGAAATGAAAATGGTTTTTCCGAGTTATGAATAAATCTTTGTGAAAGATTGTTGAACTTTGTTTTGAAATTGGAAAGGTGTACCTTTTGTATAAAAGGTTGAAATGGAATTGCTTTGAAAGCTATCCATTAAATCTTTGATTTAAAGATTTAAATGAGTTAATCCAATTGAAATGGAAATTGATTTGGAAAATCTATGAATAGATCTTTGTGAAACTAGGTGAACTTTGTGAGATGAATCTTTTTATGTAAATGATTAAAATGGTAATGTGTTTAAACCATTTGAAAGAAAAGTTTTGGGTAATAAGTTGCGACTTAACTGAAATCCCAATATCCATATGTTTTCAAATTATTGCGCTCACTATTCGGTTTAGCCGGGAGAGGACCTTTGTGTCATATAAACCATTCCGAATAGTGATACGATGTAAATGGATAGCATTTGAAGACCGGTGGTGAAGACAAGATATTTTCAAAAATGAAAGGACAACTCGTCGAATGTCTCTGCATCGACTGGTCCCCGGTATAGAGACTCCATATGTGGTGGGAAGTCCGGACGTGATTAGGGATTATCCGGATTGCAAGGGCTTCTTTGGAAGTGCCTTCGGTTCTGCTCGAACCCAGAACAGACTTGTATGGTTGTATGTTTGACATTACACTTTGAGATATAAAGATGATTTCTTTCAAATAAATTTCTGTTTGGTGGCGGATAATTTATTCTCTTAGCTTAACACCCTTCTCTGAGACGTACGAGCTCAGAGGTTATGTAGTTGAAGGTTATCAGTGATATATTCCCAATTTGGTAGTGTGGCATGCTGAGTGCTACTGTGTGTTGTTGATCATTTGTTGATCAAAGCATGGCTTTGTGAAAAAGCATAGCTTTGTGGACGAGACCTCATCGAGCCTCTCAACCCAGAATTGGTCGAAACAGGAAAGATGCGGCAAGGTTATGAGGGTCGCTCCCTTTAGGGTATGTCATTTCCTTATGGAAAAAGGTGGTATCATGGTATGGAGCCCAAATATTTACCTGTGTGGTTGCTCCAATCTCATTTACTGTGTGATTGTTGCTTTGTGATCGAGGCCTCGGATAAAGGTCCCAAAGGACCGGGGGGTGGCATACTCGAGTAGTAGTTACCTAGTTACAGAGGTAACCCGACCTTGTGTTGGCAGAGATCCGGGTAGGTTCTCGGGACATCCCTCCAGAGGCGTTTCCATGTGGCCGTAGGAAGTTCCTTAGCCTGACCATTTGTTGGAAAATCCAAAGAAACAATATGAGCCTTGTACGGTTTTAGTTGTAGAACCTGCCATTTAACATGGTGGCTATAGTAGGCAAAATATAATGGTACCTATGCTGGCTAAGATTAATATTATACTTTCGAAATGTTTCATACACTATGCACTAATAATAATATCAATTGATTTTTGTGTAGTAAGCATGTTTGACTATCATAAGGAGAAATCTCCCACATGTGTGCGATTGCATTGTGTGTGTGCCGGAAGGGCTTATGGTAGTTTCATTTTCCAAAAGCATTGCGGATTTCAATGTTTAAAATTCTTTTGTTGTTTGTTATAAAGATAAACTGTTTTTGTTACTCACACCAGTCCCATGACTGACTTGGAGTTTATTGTTCCCTTCCTAAACTCTGGGTGCCCATAATTTTCCACACGGGCAGTCTTGAGTTGGGTTTTTCTGATAGTTAGGTTTAGTAGATTATCGGGAGCTAGTTCAGGTTTTGGAGAACATGACTGACCTTGCTCCTCTTGGTGCAATGTGATGGTGGTTCGAGCTTGATGTTGGAGTTGTTGGACTCATTCTCTTTTTCAGATCATTGGAGTTATCAGTTATGTTGTTTCCGCTGTAACATTATTATTTGTCTCTGATATTGATGTAACATATTGATATCATTATTGTATATCATATTTTGGATATTGTATTCATTGGAGTTGTATATGATATCATTCATTTCTTCTTCCGCTGTGTTGTTATACTTACTGTGTTATAAGCTCCGGTGAGCCAGATTTGATGTTTGAATCTACGGCATTCGAGTACAAGTGAAGTACGGGTGCCGATTTTCGAAGGCCGAGTCAGGATCGTTACAAGTGGTATCAGAGCTAAGGTTGAACTTTAGCTCAGGAGTATAACACATTAAGTAGCTCATTAGAGATAGGGTGAAGTATACCCTAGAATGAGTATCCTTAAGATATCCGTTCGAATGCCTCAGTAAATTCTCTTACTATCCACTGATAGTAAGTATGAGTGCAAGAAGAGGATGAGATAGGGCAGGGGAATACAACTATAAATGGTCAATACCCTGTAACAACAAGGAAACAACCTTTTCTCTACCAATCTCTTTGGTTCGTCATCTTTTCAATTCTTCGATGATTCCTAGTAGATCCAGGAAGAGATTTGATATATTAATATGGGACACAAACTCCAAATAGGTCAGAATTGTTGTTTAGATGTATTGGCGGCCTTGTTCACTTTGGTTGCTATGATCGATAGGTATACTTTAGTTCTAAACTGAAAGTTTTGAAATTGTATCCATATATCTATCTATTCTTTGGGTCCCAATATATTCTACGAATGGTTAGTTATCCCTTTGAACTAACCAATGCCACTGCATATTTCATAGATCTGGATAACCGGAGTATCTTGTGGATAAATTAAAAAGATTTGTTCTTGTATCTATTATTGATATTCTGATTTGGTAAGCCAAATGCAGAATAGACGTTCAGTTTGATTTGATGAAATATTCTTCATCTATCTTTGTGTCTCCCTGGCAAATTTCGGGGATGAAATTTCTTAAGGGGGGAAGTCTGTAACGATCCCGGATTTTATATAAGTTTAAATTGATAATTAATTGAATTTTTGAATTAAAATTGTAAAATTAATTGTAAATTGAAGTGAGTTTCCCTAATTCAAATAGAATATATATTAAATCATATGAATTTAAATATATATGTATATATGTATTTATATTGAGTTTGAATTAAATTTTAACTAAATGATTTTTAATTAAGAATTGATGGTTTATGTTAGAAAAAAAATATATATAGAATACAAGACGATAAGTATTTAAGTTGAAAATAAATATGTAAGTTAAAATAACTATTGAAGTTGGGAATAAATATTAAGTCAACCAAAGCAAGAAAAATATCTCTGCCTATTTGGTACAAAAGAAAATTAATAACCCTGTACAAATTTATCACCCAGTACTAAAACAAATGAACACACTGTAAACTTCATTTCTTTCCATCATCTTCATTTCAAATTCGTTCCACTTCAAGCTGTGAAAAAAAACTGAAAGAAAATACCAGCTGAAACTCAAACAAGAATTCAACTTAAACATCCAAACAAATCAGAGAAGGAAGTTTCAGCTAAAAGTTCAAACCTGTTTCAACATAAAGAAGAAGTGCTCTATTCTCCTTCTCGAAATACGGTGAGTAAACTTCCTTTATAAAAATCATAAACCTTATTTTCTTAAAACCTTGATATGGTTATATCTTGATGATTGTGGAAGTGATGCTATGGAACATGTTTGAATGTTTGTAAATGAGTTTTGCATGTATATAAAAATATGTGCAAATATCTGTGCATATCTGTATAAACAGATATATACTTCTCTGTCAGGTTACAGGCTCTAGTTCACCCAATAAAATTCATATCTTCTTATCCAAACAAAATTAGACTATGGTTTCTATATGAAAAATGTTTGGATGTGTGTAATATCACTTTTTAAAAATAGATTCAAGCTAAAATAATTGGGAAATATTTTGAAAATAAGAATTTACAGGGAAATCAATTTAAAGTCAGTTAAATCGATGGTCTGAATTTTATGTTTTGATTATATAGCTGGATTCAAACTTGGAAATTATGAATTTTGATAATAGATTCAAGATTTTAAAGTTTAGGGATATTGAGCTTTCGTAAATTGATCGAAATTGGGAATTCTGCTGACTATCGATGATCACGTGAACTATGGAGGGCGTGATCGATACTAGAGGAAGATGGGGTATTGTGGATCATCAGGAAAATGATCAGAGAAATTCTAGCTCACCGTAGTGGTCGCGCGAAGTCAATTTAGGGTTTTATGCTTAGTTTTGTTCGAGGTTAGAAGTTTGATCGTGGCGTTCTCCCTGGTGTATTGGGGTTCATCGGACCATGGGGATTCGATGCGTAGTGACACAGCGAGGCCAGGGTCCAAATCTCACACCTTTTGGTGGTCGGTGGTGGCTACACGTGGCCTTTTCAGATGATCAGTTTGGTTCCAGTTGGTTCGATATGCTCGTATTCGATTTTTTGGGTGATTCGACGATCTGGATCTTCGTAATGATGGAGTAGATGGTCGGCGATGTGTGGGTGGTCATGGTTTTGGTCGGAGGTGACCAGAATGGGTGTACACGGGCACAAGTATCAGTGGAAAATTGGGTTTGTTCGTGAAGATTGGGGAAGAAAGGGAACGCTCGGGTTGATCACGTGTATTTGAATGTTCGACTCGAAGTAGTGTGAGATCGTGAGTTCCTCGGGGGTTAGCTCGGGTAATTGATAATATGGCTCGGGTTTTTATTGAACTGGATAAATTCAACAAGTTTTTAAATCAAAGTTAACTAAGTTTTAAAAAATCTATTAAATTGAATAAGTTTAATGGAAGATAAATCAAGTTTATACAAGTTATATAATGTATATATCTGGTTTTAAAACATCTTTAAAGTATTTTGAAAATATTATTTAGGAAATGGTTTAAAAAAAGCAATCAATTTAAGATAAAGGAATTATCTTTTGATTTGATTAAAATCTTAAGTGTTTCAAAGATCAATTATTTGATTTAAGTAATTAAGGATAATTTATTTAATGATTAAGTTGATTAATTAATTAAATGATTAGTAAAAGAATAATTTATTAATATGGTTAATTAATTAAAGCAATTAATTTGAAGATAATTAATCAAAGATTAATTAATTAATGTAAGTGGTTAGGGATGATCACTTATTGAAATTTTATTAATTAAATGGTAATTAATTAATTAAGGGTTAATTTATTAATTAAAGATAATTAATTAAATGGTGAATTAAATAATTAAAGGTTAATTATTTAATAATTAAAGGTTGATGAATTATAATTAAAGGTTAATTAATTTATTATTAATGGTTAATTAATAAATTATTAAAGAATAATTAATCAAAATGATTTGTAATTTATTAATGTTAATTAACCAGGATTAGTAATTCATAAGAAATTAATCTAATCTGAATTAATCAGACAATTAACTGATCTTACTTGTGAATGTTTGGATTTTATTGAATGGGTGAATTGTTTGATATCCCTGATTTGTGATGCTTTGTCATATATCTTGATTTGTGTTGTGATCTGTAATGTAATTTATTTATCTGGGATGAGTGTAATTTATTATCTATGATATATATATATATATCTTTGATCTGTGAATAAAAGATAAGCATTCTGGTTATACTGCTTATCAAATATATTGTTGTATTTAATCTGTGATGATTGAAAGATGTTGCACTATTGTGTGTGAAACCCCTGGACCACACTTTTACACACACAAATGTGGATTTCACGAGGAAATCGGTTAAGTCACAGATGATTTAAATTTAATGTTTTTGAAATTGAAAATTTAATTTCAATTGATTTTGGAAATGGATTTGGGTTAAATGTTAAAGCCTTTGAAAAGGAGTTTTTAAGATAAAAGTTATTTTTAATAACTTGGTAAAGTTTTCCAATAATTTAATTTGAATTGAATTCCATGTTTGGAAATTATGGTTAAGATGTTATAAATGTGTTTATATGAACTTAAACCATTTTAATAGTATGGTTTTGAGAATTTGAATTTAACCCAAAGATTTTAACTTATATAAAAGAATCAGATTTTCTGAATTGAAAACTATTTGTTTTCAAATAATAGAAGCTTTCATATAAGGAATAAATTTCCAATTTGTGTTAAAGAATTTCATGTTTGAAATGAAAATGGTTTTTCCAAGTTATGAATAAATCTTTGTGAAAGATTGTTGAACTTTGTTTTGAAATTGGAAAGGTGTACCTTTTGTATAAAAGGTTGAAATGGAATTGCTTTTAAAGCTATCCATTAAATCTTTGATTTAAAGATTTAAATGAGTTAATCCAATTGAAATGGAAATTGATTTGGAAAATCTATGAATAGATCTTTGTGAAACTGGGTGAACTTTGTGAGATGAATCTTTTTATGTAAAAGATTAAAATGGTAATGATTTTAAACCATTTGAAAGAAAAGTTTTGGGTAATAAGTTGCGACTTAACTGAAATCCCAATATCCATATGCTTTCAAATTATTGCGCTCACTATTCGGTTTAGCCGAGAGAGGATATTTGTGTCATATAACCCATTCCAAATAGTGATACAACGTAAATGGATAGCATTTGAAGACCGGTGGTGAAGACCGGATTTTCGAAAACGAAAGGATAACTCGTCGAATGTCTCTGCATCGACTGGTCCCCGGTATAGAGACTCCACATGTGGTGGGAAGTCCGGACGTGATTAGGGATTATCCAGATTGCAAGGGCTTCTTTGGAAGTGCCTTCGGTTCTGTTCGAACCCGGAACAGACTTGTATGGTTGTATGTTTGACATTACACTTTAAGATATAAAGTTGATTTCTTTCAAATACATTTCTGTTTGGTGGCGGATAAT
This sequence comes from Allium fistulosum, assembly GCA_030737815.1. Lineage (NCBI taxonomy): Eukaryota > Viridiplantae > Streptophyta > Magnoliopsida > Asparagales > Amaryllidaceae > Allium > Allium fistulosum. Next base: position 409,348,529 of record CM060907.1, on the reverse strand, counting down.
TTATTCTCTTAGCTTAACACCCTTCTCTGAGACGTACGAGCTCAGAGGTTATGTAGTTGAATGTTATCAGTGATATATTCCCAATTTGGTAGTGTGGCATGCTGAGTGCTGCTGTGTGTTGTTGATCATTTGTTGATCAAAGCATGGCTTTGTGAAAAAGCGTAGCTTTGTGGACGAGACTCATCGAGCCTCACAACCCGGAAATGGTCGAAACAGGAAAGATGCGACAAGGTTATGAGGGTCGCTCCCTTTAGGGTATGTCTTTTCCTTCTGGAAAAAGGTGGTATCATGGTATGGAGCCCAGATATTTACCTGTGTGGTTGCTCCAATCTCATTTACTGTGTGATTGTTGCTTTGTGATCGAGGCTTCGGATAAAGGTCCCAAAGGACCGGGGGTAGCATACTCGAGTAGTAGTTACCTAGTTACAGAGGTAACCCGGCCTTGTGTTGGCAGAGATCCGGGTAGGTTCTCGGGACGTCACTCCAGAGGCGTTTCCATGTAGTAGTAGGAAGTTCCTTAGCCTGACCATTTGTTGGAAAATCCAAAGAAACAATACGAGCCTTGTACGGTTTTAGTTGTAGAACCTGCCATTTAACATGGTAGCTATAGTAGGCATAATATAATGGTACCTATGCTGGCTAAGATTAATATTATTCTTTCAAAATGTTTCATACACTATGCACTAATAATAATATCAAATGATTTTTGCGTAGTAAGCATGTTTGACTATCATAAGGAGAAATCTCCTACATGTGTGTGATTGCATTATGTGTGTGCCGGGAGGCCTTATGGTAGTTTCATTTTCCAAAAGCATTGCGGATTTCAATGTTTAAAATTCTTATGTTGTTTGTTTTAAAGATAAACTATTTTTGTTACTCACACTAGTCCTATGACTGACCTGGAGTTTCTTGTTCCCTTCCTAAACTCTGGGTGCCCATAATTTTCCACACGGGCAGTCTAGAGTTGGGTTTTTCAGATAGTCAGGTTTAGTAGATTATCGGGAGCTAGTTCAGTTTTTGGAGATCATGACTAACCTTGCTTCTCTTGGTGCAACGTGATGGTTGTTCGAGCTTGATGTTGGAGTTGTTGGACTCATTCTCTTTTTCAGATCATTGGACTTATCAGTTATGTTGTTTCCGCTGTAACATTATTATTTGTCTCTGATATTGATGTAACATATTGATATCATTGTTGTATATCATATTTTGGATATTGTATTCATTGGAGTTGTATATGATATCATTCATTTCTTTCTTCCGCTGTGTTGTTATACTTACTGTGTTATAAGCTCCGGCGAGCCAGATTCGACGTTTGAATCTACGGCATTCGAGTACAAGTGAAGTACGGGTGCCGATTTTCGAAGGCCGAGTCAAGATCATCATAGAAAACAATGGCCGCAGCTCTAAATCTTGAGTGGCATATCTAGTCTCGCACAATCTGAGCAAATCTTCCAAAACCCTATTTACCCTCTCAGTCTATCCATTTGTCTAAGGGTGATATGCCGTGCTCAGATTCAATTCCATTCCCAAGGCTTGCTGAAGACTCCTCCAAAACTCGCTGGTGAATAATGGATCTCTGTCGCTCATGTTAGGAAATCAAATCCATGGTTTTAATGACAACAACTATACAATGAAAATAAAATGTACATATATATATGTATATATACAGGAACTTTCTAGAACAACATCACTAGAAAGACAAGAACGAGGCTCAAAGAACAATACAAGAGATTACAAGTCGACAAGATCAAAGAAGCAACAGAAAACATACACAAAACATACATGCACAGTTTTCAAATGTCTGAGTGCACAAGCCAAACGTCTAAAAAAGTCTTCTGGTACAACAAAACAGACAAAACCAGACGTCTGGTAGAGGCACTCAGATGTCTGAAAATCTACTGTATACAAAAAAAATATATAGCCAGACGTCTGAAACAAATACAAGACATCTGATGCTGAACTCGGAATTTAAAATTCAAATTACAACTGCCGCATTTGAAAAGACATCTTCGCTTCTCTTCGCTGCAACTCTTCATCATCATCAGAAGAAACTGTAGAGCACTTGTTAATGGATGTAACTACTCAAGGAATCTCTCTACAACTATATATATCATCAAGAATCAAAGAGAACATTAACCTTACTTACTTATGCTCTTTGATTATACACTCTATCATATATTCTTGATCTCTAGAAATCTATACTTGTATTCTACTCTTCCAAATATACAGTTCCTCATAGACAATACTCTCTAGATATATATTGGAAGCATTTGTACTATATAGTCAAAATCCGTGTAATAGAGAACGCACAGTTGACAAAGAAACTCTGCTATTGTAAACATGTTCCTCCGGGTGAAGTGAGGGTTATTTGGTGAAAGGAAATTCCGAAGAGGAGCTTCGGGACTGGACGTAGGACGGGAGGTCCGAACCAGTGTAAAAGCCCTGGTGTGATTATTCTTATTTACATTCTTTACTATGGTTATAGTATAGTTTAATTTAGTTATATACTTGTCATTTATATAATCGATCCACCATACTATAGACTTACAATTGGTATCGGAGCCTATGATTCTAGAGATCGTAACAACATCCTAGAATAAATGGCTATAAAGAGATCTAGTCAAGGTAATAGGAAGAGGAAGAGCAATAAAGAAGAATCAATGGAGAAAACAGAAAAATGCTTCATGGCTAAACTCAGATCACAATCGGTATGCTTAGATTCTTTATATAATGATCTTCTGTTAGCACATGATGAATTATTAAAAGATTGTAAAACCTTGAATAAATTTAATAGAATTATTTTAGAAAAGTTAAAAGATTGTGAGCAAGAAATTTCCCTTTTAAAAGAGGAAAATAAATATTTGATAAAACAAACTAAATGTTTTGAAAATACCATAGAAGAAATTGTTTCACAAAAAGATTTCCTACAAAAAGAAAATGAGCAGTTAGAAGATAAAAACAATGATCTTTTAGAGGAAATCAATGTTTTGCAAAATAAAAATACCATCTTTGATAAAGAAAAGGCAATTTTTTCAAAAGAAATTACGGATTTGAAAAGACAAAATGATTTATTACAATCATCTTTAGATAATTCAGAATCTCAAATTTTTCTTCTCGAAAATGAGAACTGTACGATAAAAAGGGAAAATTTTGAATTAAACAAGCAAATTGATATTTTGAAAAATAGTAGTATTTCTTTTGAAAATAATAATTTTGACTTCAAAGCTAAATTTGATAAACTTAACACTGAAGTCACAAAATTTAAAAAAGGTCAAAACGATTTAAACATGATTTTATCCAGTTATAGACCTTTACATGACAAACGTGGTTTAGGATATAATAAAACTGATCGTAGAAATAGCACTAGATACACTTTCATGTGTAGAAAAAATGTTAGTGCTAGTACTAAATTTCGAGTAAAGTCTAGATCAAATTCTTATAGAAATTCAAATACTGCTATGGCCAATAATATTTATAATTTCTCTAGAAGTACAAAATCATTGATCGGAAATATGAATAAAAATTATCTAAGTATTTGGGTTCCTGTTAATTGGAAAAATAGAGAAAAATACATTTCTTGATTATTTTGATATGGTAGTTAATAATGAAAATTATATTTATAAAGGTTCAACCATACCCAAATGGGTATGGTTTCCAAAGACCTAACCCCCCAGACCTTAACATAGTAAGTGGGTACCAAAAAATGATTTTTATTTATTGCAGGTACTCGGAGAAATAAAAGGAAAGATTTTGGAATTTACAAATATGATTCCGTTATTCTTTTTTGATAATGGAAAGCACATATTCAGGGAAAGATTTATTAAAATTATATATAAGTACATTGTATAGTTGTCATCATCAAAAATGGGGAGATTGTTAGGAAATCAAATCCATGGTTTTAATGACAACAACTATACAATGAAAATCAAATGTACATATATATGTATATATACAGGAACTTGCTAGAACAACATCACTGGAAAGACAAGAACGAGGCTTAAAGAACAATACAAGAGATTACAAGCCGACAAGATCAAAGAAGCAATAAGAAACATACACAAAACAAACATGCATAGTTTTCAGACGTCTGAGTGCACAAGCCAGACGTCTAAAAAAGTCTTCTGGAACAACAAAACAGACAAAACCAGACGTCTGGTAGAGGCACTCAGACGTCTAAAAGTCTACTGTATACAAAAAATATATATAGCCAGATGTCTGAAACAATTACCAGACGTCCGATGCTGAACTCGGAATTCAAAATTCAAATTACAACTACCGCATTTGAAAAGACATCTTCGCTTCTCTTCGTTGCAACTCTTCATCATCATCAGAAGCAACGGTAAAGCACTTGTTAATGGATGCAACTACTCAAGGAATCTCTCTACAACTATATATATCTTCAAGAATCAAAGAGAACATTAACCTTACTTACTTATGCTCTCTGATTATACACTCTATCATATATTCTTGATCTCTAGCAATCTATACTTGTATTCTACTCTTCCAAATATACAGTTCCTCATAGACAATACTCTCTAGATATATATTGGAAGCATTTGTACTATATAGTCAAAATCCATGTAATAGAGAACGCACAGTTGACAAAGAAACTCTGCTATTGTAAACCTGTTCCTCCGGGTGAAGTGAGGGTTATTTGGTGAAAGGAAATTCCGAAAAGGAGCTTCGGGACTGGACGTAGGACGGGAGGTCCGTACCAGTATAAAAACCCTGGTGTGATTATTCTTATTTACATTCTTTACTATCGTTATACTATAGTTTAATTTAGTTATACACTTGTCATTTATATAATCGATCCACCATACTATAGACTTACAGCTCACAATGCTGGTGGGAACTCCATGAAGCCTAACTATCTCCCTTACATAAAGAGTCATCAAAGAAGCTGCCGTCCTATTACTCTTAATGGGTATAAAATGTGTGCTCTTCGTCAGTCTATCCACAATGACCTAAATGCTCATGTTCCCTCTCCGTGACATTGGTAATCCATCCACGAAGTCCATAGATACGCTCTCCTATTTCCATAATGGAATATCCAATGGCTGCAACAGTCCTCCGGGCTTCTTCTGTTTTGCCTTTACCCTTTGGCAAGTGATGCACTTCGATACATACTCCGCCACCCTCTTCTTCATTCCGGGCCAGTAGAATACCCTCTTCATATCCCGATACATCTTATCACCACCAGGGTGCATGGTCATCCTAAAATGATGTGAATCGGCCAACACCGCATCAACTAAATCATCACTACGGGGAACACAAAGTCTACCATCCCTTCTAAGCCAACCCCTAGTGTCCATGGTATAGCGCCTAAGATGTGGTGATGACTCTCCTCTACCAAGCTTATTTAAAATATCCTTTTACTCTTCGTCCTCACCTTGCCTTGCTCCAATCTGCTCCATCAAAGTAGGCTAGACGTCGGGGGCTGCTGCCAATCCCGGAGCTAAATCCAATGGAGGTCTAAAATCAAAGGTAGCAATGTACTCCAAATGCCTCCATTCCAAAAATAGAGGACTTAAAACCACTTTGCGTCTACTCAATGCTTCTTCCACTACATTACCCTTGCTAGGGGTATAGGAAATCTCAAAGTCATAAGAGGCTAAAAACTCCATTCATCTTTTCTGTCTCAAATTCAAGTCTTTTTTAGAGAATAGATACTTCAAAGACTTATGACCCGCGAAAAGCTCAAATCTTTCTCTTAAGAGATAGTACCTCCAAGACTTGAGAGCAAAAACTATAGCTGCCAAATCATGATCATGCAACGGGTAGTTCTTCTCATGCGTTTTAAACTGTCTATTCGCATAGCACACTAACCCGGCATCTTGCATCAGTACCGCCCCTAGTCCCGTACCACAAGCATCTGTATAAACTGAGAAAGGCTTGGTTCCATCCGGTAATACCAATATGCGTGCGGCAGTCAAAGCTTTCTTCAATCGACCAAAGGCATCCTCACACTTGGCATCCCAAACAAAAGCTGAGTTCTTCTTGGTAAGGTGGGTAAATGGAGCTAATATCCTAGCGAAGTCCTTAATGAACTTCCTATAGTAGCCCGCAAGACCAAGGACACTCCTTATGTCTGTGGCATTCTTAGGGGTCTGCCAATCCTGTACTGCTACCACTTTCGCCGGATCTACTGAAAGTCCATGCTCTGAAACGATGTGTCCCAAAAAGCGAACCTAATCCCTCCAAAAGTGGCACTTGGAGAACTTCTCCTTCAACTTATGTGCTCACAGGGTCCTAAGCACTTCTTCTGAGTAAATAGTATGCTCCTACTTGCTTCCCAAATAAACCAAAATGTCGTCGACGAACACCACCACAAACTTGTTCAACGATTCGTGAAATACTCGACCCATTAGGTCCACAAAATATGCCAAAGCATTGGTTAGCCGAAATGACATGACTAACCACTCAAATAACCCATCCGGAGTCCTAAACACAGTCTTCTCGATGCTATCCTCCGCCACATGCAACTTATGAAATCCTGTGGTCAAATTGAGCTGGGAAAATACCTTGGCTCCAACTAGCTGGTCGAAGAGATCGTCTATACGGGGAAGAGGGTAACGATTCTTCTTCATCAGCTTATTAAGCTCCCAATAATCCACGCAAAACCTGAGAGAGTCATCCTCCTTAATGGAAAAGACGACGGGTGCACCCCACTCAGAAATGCTCCTACGAATGTAGCCCTTTTCCAAAAGCTCTTCAATCTGCTTGCTCAATTGACGACGTTCCTTAGGAGCCATATGCCTTACCGGTAAAGCAACCAGTTTGGAATTATCGATAAAATAAATCTTAAACTCGATCTCTCTTCGAGGTGGAAGGCCAGCAACCTCCTCGAACACATCTGGAAAGTCTCTAACAATAGGTACCGAACTCAAACTATCGGGCAATTAGTCAAGAGAATAAAGGTAGCTTAACATGACTGCTCCTCTATGATCACAAGATACCTCCAAGGTATGTCCACTACAAGTGCCTAACCTCACTACCCTCTTATCGCAATCAAGAACAACACCATACATGGATAGCCAATCTATACCAAAAATCAACCCGAACCCGGAAAAGCCCAATACAAAGGCACTACAGTCAAACTCAACCCCTAAAATAAACAATTTCAAATCCCGACATAACATGGACAAATAGGTCGATCCTCATATGGGATTTGATACTACTACCAGGTCGGTCACTTAGTAAGCATCAAGACCAAGACACTCCACCAGTGTACTAGATATAAAAGAGTGCGAAGCTCCAGAATCAAATAGGGTACAAACTGGAAATTCAGAGACAGATAACACACCTTCGATGATCACCTTCTTTCTCTTGTCCACAACCAGACGAATACTAGAGGAAGGAGCCACCTCTAAAGCATAAGCCTAAGTAGGTTGTGAAGGTGTCCGTGAACTGTCCTTAGGCTTCGATGGATAGTCCTTCTTTATATGCCCCACTCGATCGCAAAGATAGCACCTCAGTCTTGGTCGCTCTCCTGCCCCTCTACAATCCTTAGCAAGATGACCTGGTTTCCTACAAGTATTGCACTTTCAGTCCTTCCTTGGAACTTCTCATTTTCCACCCGAACCTCCTCCTCCTCTCCTCTTTCCTTTCCACTGCTTCTTCCCATCACTCTTCTGCGCACATCTCCTTTCTTCTCAGTATCAGCAAGTAAAGCCATCTCTACCAATCCCTCAAAAGTGGCTCTCATCAGAATGAGGCTCACCGCCAAACTCTGTAGTGGCTAACTCAAACCCTTAATGAACTTCAGCGCCTTCCTGTGATAAGTATCGATCAAGTCTAGTCCAAATCTAGAAAGCTCATTGAATTGATTAACATATTCCTTGACTTTTATATCCCCTTGCTTGAGCTGTATAAATTTCTCTAGCTGCACTCCCTCTTCAACCTGCGATAATTTCCACTCAAACCTAGTACGAAAATCCGCTCAAGTCAAATTATCAGCCTCAGCCTCCACAATCCCCCACCAACAAAGAGCCTCTCCCTGCAACTGCCATGAAGCCAACTGCCTCCAAGCCAAGTCCTCCAATCCCATAAGTCCAAATATCCACTCACAACTATGGATCTAAGCTCTCACTTTAGTATATGACTCGGTGCCAAGAAACGGCTTGCCTCCTAAGCTGGTGTAGTCCTTGCATAACTTGGGAAAATCGGGATTACCTGGCGGACGGGCTGGAGCCCCTTCTGCCGGAGCAGCATCCCTAGCTGGTGGCTCTGCTCGTGTAGTAGCCTGTAAATAATGTCTGAACCAAGCAAGCATATTAAGGCCTAGAACTTCAGGGATATCTTATGGTTCAGACATTTCTATCTGTGGATATTAAAAAGATGGGATTAGGTACTCCGTAGATAGTTTAATAGATAGGGAGGAAGAGATATGAGGGACCCATTTCTAAAAAAAATTATTTTCAAAATGTATACATATACTTATAAAAGTATTATTTGGAATACCCTTTAAAAATTATTCGAAAACCTTTATATTTTTAAGATTACCGAAACCTTTGCTCAGATACCAACTGTGACACCCCGCACCTCTAGGCGCCCCGAAAATCGGACATGACTAGAAGCACGGGTGGTCGGGTGAAATAAAAATCCATAACATAGCACAGAGACTAAGGAAACATCATAAAATGATTAGATTATTACAGCGGAAGAAAACTTTCACTAATTATAAATTAATAGCAATACTGCTTCATTAAAAACAACATTATCCCAAATTTATTTCTAAAACGAAAAGTACCAAGTAGTCTCCACCAAAACATAAAACATAACAAAGTTCACAATATAGGTCCCCATATATAGAGTAAATTACGGAAAAGAGAAACGATGTACATGAAACAAAAGAAACAAAAGCTAAAGACAACAACTGCTCCAATGACCCTCCAAGCTGTAAAGAACTGCAACCTAGACCTACCCTCTTGTGATTTGGGGCAAATAGGAAAAATAGGAATGGGTCAGACATAAAGTCTGATGAATGAGAAATAAAATGAAGCAAAAATAATAAAACAGTTTAATTTCAGGTCTTCCCCCGATATCGCAGAGGGTGAATAATATAATGCAGTGAATCATTCTTAGATACAGTCCCTAAGAAGCTAAAGTCCATGGTCACTCTAGGGAAGTCAACCATGCAGTAATACTAAATGTCAATCGGCCTGTCGGACCTGCTATCCTTACGTATCCACATGCTACAGCGTAAAAGTCATGCTCTTTACCCATGCACTATGACTAAATGCCTCTTACGTCTGACCGGCGCTGACTCAAACAACCTTGCACGACCCCGAAGTTGCACTCAGGCTCTGCCAAACTGGACTGCTATCCTCCCGTCTCATCGGTCACCAGCGTGGACTTACCCCTATCCAAAGTGTCGGTCTTCCGAAAGAGCGCCCGCAGTTGGGTCAGCTGCGCAAAATCCTCCAACGATCTACCTAAAGAAGTATACATCGGAGCACACTTGTCATGTTCCGTCCACGTCGATCTGCCTGAAGAAGCCTACGATTGTGGATGCTATCTGTCCTACATACTAGCAACCTATGAAAGGTAACAAACATCCTTGCGAACTTACTTGCCGGCTCCTAGTACGTATAGCCAAAACTATATTTTTGTCTTAACTGCATGAAACACCTATCCAGACCTTTACAAGATCTCCCTACTAAATCGCTTCCAGATTAATTAATTTTACCGTTACAATTTAAATATTGTTTATTTCCATTAATCTGCTTTAGGCCATTTTTACATCTGATTTGGTTATTTTACAATTTCCCTTTTTCTTACATAAATGGTATTTGAAACGTCCATTCAGTCCGTATGGTTTGTTTGTAATTTTTATGCTATTTTTTTTACAGATTTACACTAGCCTTTAGGGTCCATTTAATTTACAATTTTTTTCCACCCTAATTTACGTTCTCCTTTTAGAGATTTAATCTGTACAAATTTTTTATCCAATAGCCACAAACCATTTAAGTACACGAAATTCCACTTTTCATTTTTAGGCCACATATGAAACAAACAATTCTTCCAATTAGACTTTCCAATTTTGTTTCCAAAACCAAATTCAAAATTATGTAATTATATCAATCAAAACCATAATTTTATTCAAGTAACATATTTTGAATTTATTCAACTAACCTGTTCTACCATTAGAAATTGAATAACAATTCTAATTCAATTTGATTAAACCAATCTTATTTACGCCATGAAACGTGAATAACAATTTGTTTGTTTCAAATTTCAACCCAAACATGAATTAGAATTGAGAAGTGGAAGAAGAAGAAGATACAATAATTTACATAAATTTCAATCTTATTTATGCCATAAACGTGAATAGACAATTTATATGTCCCATATTTTTAACCAAACATGAATTAGATTTGAGAAGTGGAAGAAGAAGAAGAAGTTGCAATAATTTACATCTATTCTCAATTAATAATAGAAATTAATTCATATTAACGTGCCAAAAAAGAATTGAAATTGAACTACTTAACTTTTCTATTTCATATTAATTCCCACTCACCTGGTACATGAGCTTGCATAAATTTGAAAAAAGTTTTCTTTAATCATTCTCCCATTGATTCTTCTATATTCCCCAAATTGCTTGAATATATATAGATAATTTAATTTGGTAAAGAGTGTTTTATTTAGTAGAGAAAAGGAGGAAGAATAATACACACTAATTTTACTGTAGAATTATGGCGACGGCTGAATAAGAGATTAGGTTTAGGTTAGAGGGTTTATTTATAGATTGTTTGCGTGAATATAACCCATTAGATTATTTTAGATTAAATTCGGTTCTTTCATACACTTAATGGTTCTCCATTCTAGCCCATACACATCACTCGACCAATAAAATTTAGTCTTCTCATCCTATTACATCACTGGAGCGAATGGGAAGCCACCATATGTCAGAAACAACGCTGAAATACATAGGAAAATCGCTAGAAACAAACCAACTAAAAAAACATCGCTCTATATTTTGAGCGAGAATGGGACTTGATCCCTGGTCACTAAGGAAGTCAACATGCATCTTTACCACTATATCAAATGCGCTTTTAAATTATTTTTAATTATATTTCCCTTAAAATATTGGGGTGTTACAATGTCGTTCCCCAATGTACATAGGTCGACCCGCCATATTTCGTAGACGTGAAAACATCCAGGTACATGTTAAACACTATTTTTTTTATTTTTGACCAAATCTTGTGCGCCCGTAGCTGCATCCGAGGGTCCCTAGCGAGCCTATGACGTGGTTGCACCTGATTCAATCTTCAAATCCAACGGCCTGAGATCCCTAAGCTACACTATAAATAGAACACTAGGCCTAGCTATTTTTCTCATTCAGATTTTCTCCTAATTGGATTCATTGCCTGAGGCTGAACCTTACATAGAAAATTTTTCTAGGGAGAAGATCTTTTTAATAAAAATATTCTATGCCCTAGAAGTGGATCCAGGAAGGCCAAGGATTAGAACTAAGGACCACAGGTGAGTGATTTCTAATTATTTTAGATTGTAAGCAATTTAAAATAATAGGGTTCTCAATAGTTGTAGTTTTTCTATAATTTAAGATAATTTTTATATTAGTTTATTTACAGAAAATTTTAAGTAAATTTCAGAAGTTCTTTTCAGTCTATTTTATTCAGCTATTTTATTCAGTTATTTTATTCAGCTATTTACAGTTACTTACATCTGTTTTATGTTGGAATTTAGCCCGTAAATGATAGTTTCTTTTTATAGAGATCTAATCTCTTTTTACGTGAACAAATTAAAAAGAGAAGAATTCGCTAATATGGATTAAAATAGAATAACACTAAATTTATAGAAATTAGATGTAAAATAAGAAAAACTAAAATAAAAATAGATATGGACTGAAATAGGAAAATTTTAGATATTTTCAAGCATAATTATAACAAGTGGTTATAACTAAAAAGAGAAACTAGAAGAATAACAGTTGTAAGAACAATTATAACACATGTTATAATTAGAAAGAAGGAAATAACAGAAGAGGCTTATTTTAAAACTTAGATCTTGAATTATGTTAATAAGCAAACATAGAATTAGGGCCCATATCCGCAGCATTCCCTTTTAGATCTAGGATTGATGGTCTCACAATAGTAGGTGAGGCGGGGACACGCTTATGTTGATTATGGTAAATAAGTGGCCAATAGATAGAGGATCAAATCTAGGGATTTGGGCAAGGGGACCAAAATTAGAAGATTGTTTTTTAGGACCAGTACCGGCAGCATTCCCTTTCAGTTCTAGGACCGATGGTCTCACAACAGTTAAGTGATGCTGGGCAGCATTCCCTTTTAGACTAGGACCGATGGTCTCACAACAGTTAGGTGAGGTTGGGCACACTTATGCTGATTAGGGTAAATAAGAGGTCAAAATAGGATGCGACAGTTAGTGTGTACCGGCGATGACCGAGCATGCGTCCTACGTGCTAAAGAGGTGTCTTTTGCTATGACCAACATGATTGGTTCACAGTGGTACAACAGAGATAGAATAGGCCGTTCAAAGGATTGAATTAGGATTTCAGCCTAATCATGATAATAGTTGAGATAGGATTAGGGTTTCAGCCTAATCACAGCAGTTTAAAGAAAAGTGCAAACAACCAAACAATTAAAGCAAACAGTCAAACAGAATCAGAAATAGTATTTAATCCGAGTTTTATCTTTTTTGTATTTTCCTTTCAAGCTAGAACTATTGCTTAGTCTATTATCTTTATCTTGTATAGAAATGCTAGCAATTACTTTCACTTGCCAGACTTATTGTCTTACCCATTCCTCTATTTCCCCCCTTTTCCCCCAATAGGTCATCAGAGTTAAGTAGATTCAAGTTGCTTAGAGATTCATTCCCGAAGTTCTCTCGTTTCAGATGTATTTTTCTACTTTTCATCCTTTTCATTTGGCTTATGATGGATTGGTACTTGTGAAAGGGATTATGATTATGATTATTACTTTTGTACTCTGATTTTATGAGACTGAGATGTATTTTCATGAGACATGAGATATTTTGAGTTTTTGATGCTTTGATTTTATGACTTATTTCGAAATGAAGTTTAATTTTGAATGACAAGTTATTATTTAAATCTCTTCCGCTGTTTTTACTTATTTGTCTTATGAATCTTAGTCGCTATGATGTTTTAGTTATACCTATAACGCACCATATCCTTTGGTGTGCCCTTTTTGGGTATACTAAGGGGTGTTTCACTTCGTATCAAAGCCTAAGGTTACAGGATTCCTCAAAACTTGTTTTAAAAGTAAAGTATTTTTCAAAAGTAACATATCTTTAAAAGTATTTTTCAGAAAGAAACTTTTATTATAGAAATGGTTTTCAAGTTTAAGAGAGTTTTTATAAAAATCCCCTCAAAGTCCAGTTCAACCTTCTTTCGATTCTTTCAAGCATAAAATTATATTTTCTTTGCATAGAATGTCAGACGCCCCAAATCTTCTAGAGGGTGTCCAAGTCCCTGGCTGGTTCCGTAGATACCTCCAAGCTACGGCACCAGAGGTGCAAAGGCAAGTGCCCAATGTAGCACCAGCGGGTGGAGATCCCTTTAATCCACCTGCAACAGCCAATTTTTCTAAGCTATGCAAGGACTTTGCTAGTCTAGGAGGCAAGACGTTTTCTGGCACAGAGGATTTTGTGGAAGCACGAGCTTGGTTGAGGAATACAGAGCGGGTATTTGGGCTGTTAGGATTGGAAGACCGGCAGAGAGTTCAACTTGCATCTTGGCAGCTGAAGGGAGAGACTTCTTTTTTACTGGTATGAGATTAGAGAGATGGAGGGTAGAGACATTGGTTGGTTTGAATTTCGGGAAAGGTTTGAGAGAAAGTTCTTGTCGCAAGCCAAGGATAGCATGCAGTTGGAGAAGTTCATTAGTCTAAAGCAAGGGAGTCTTTCAGTGAAAGAGTATATAAATCAGTTTAATGAGTTATCGAGGTTCGGGATGGAGCTTGTTAATAAACCTCATAAGAAGGCCATCAAGTTTGCTAAGGGTTTGAACTAGCCCCTCCAAGGGTTGGCATTGACACATATACCTATGGGAGCGACGTATGAGTCACTTGTGGAGATGGCTCTCATGTAAGATGTAGCTAAGAAAGAAGAGGTTAAGGAGGTTCCTAAATCGGAAAACTCTAAGAAGTAGTGGTGGAAGAATAAGAAGGATAAGGATAAGAAGAAAGGAGGAGGACCTCAAAAGGGACATATCAAGAAAGACGAGAAATGTCATAGTTGTGGATTGGTTGTGTATTTCACAAAGGACTGTAAGAAGGACACGATGAAGTGGAGGTGTTACAACTGTGTGCGGCCTAGACACCTTAGTAGAGCTTGTCCTCAGAAGACAGGCCAGAGAGTAGGCGCACCTACGATGCAAGTACAGGCTTTGGATGCAGCACCTTCTAGTAGTGGACCGGATCGAGGTAGGAATGTCTCTGTAGAAGGTTTGATCTCTATTTCGGATTTTCCTATTACAACTCTTTTTGACTCCGGAGCATCACATTCTTTCATTTCTGGTTCCTTGGTTGATTGTTTGCACTTTAGATATTTCTCTAGTAGTAGACCCTATAGTTGTTTCAAACCTCGTAGGAGGATCGGCACATTTATCCATGATTTGTAGGGGTTTAAAATTTTTTATATTAGGCATAGAGTTTGACTGTGACGCCTATGTATTAGGATTTTCGAGATATGGGATTTGGGGATAGATTGGTTATCCACTTATGGTGCGATATTGCACTGCGAGAGGAGAGTCGTTTGATTAGAGACATGTAGCGGATAAACTCTCGAGGTTTCTTGCGACCCATGGGGGTCGGTCATGTTGTGCTTCCTTTATTCTTTTGATTCATCACTAGGAGAGTTAGATTTAGTCCTAGTTGTTAGAGATTTCCCAAACATTTTTGAGGAAGTTAGGGGACTACCCTGTAAGAGAGAGATCGACTTTAGGATCTATCTGAATGACAATGCTAAGCCAGTGGCATTGCCCATGAGACATATGGCACCTAGGGAGAGGAAGGAGTTAAGTAAGCAGATTGGTGAGCTATTGGAGAAAGGCTTCATCAGACAGAGCATATCTAAGTGGGGAGCGCTAGTCGTCTTCTCTACAAAGGCGAATGGTTCTCTTCGACTTTTTGTAGACTATAGTGAGTTGAATAAGCTCAAGAAGAAGAACCGTTACCCACTTCCTAGAATAGATGATATTTTCGATCAGTTGGTTGGCTCTTCGATATTTTCTCAGCTAGACTTAGCAACTGGATTTCATCAGCTTAGGGTCGCTTATGATAGCATCGGTAAGACAAAATTTAGGACACCCAATGGATTCATTGAGTGGTTGGTTATGCCATTTGGGATGACCAACGCCCCAGCCAATTTTGTTGATTTGACGAGCTATGTTTTTCGAGATGTCCTAAATAGGTTCGTTGTAGTGTTTGTGGATGACATTCTGGTGTTTTCCAAGAGTATGGAAGAGCATGTTATTCATCTTGAGGAGGTTCTTCGTACACTTCATGTTCATCGGTTGAAAGCAAAATTCTCGAATTGTCACTTTTGGCATGAGGAGGTGCGTTTCTTGGGGTACGTAGTCTCAAGAGAGGGTTTAGCTGTGGATCCCGCTAAGATAGTAGAAGTACAGGATCGGAAGGCCCCCAAGAACGTTACCGAAGTTAGAAGCTCCCTAGGTTTGGTTGTTTATTATAGGAAGGTTATCCAAGATTTTGCTAAGATTTCAGCACTTGAGGTTAAGCCTACCCTCATAGATCAGATTAGTTCAAGGCAGCGAGAGGACTCAGAGCTCGTGGATATTCTAGATAGAATTAGTCGATACAAAAAGAAAAACAGTCTTTTATAACGGCATATAGCCGCTATTAAACACAACTATAGCGATTTGATAAACACTGTATATCGACATGTTATAAAAAAGGATTGAAAATTTATAATACAAAAAATCCACTATAAAAGAGCATGATTTCATAGCATAAATTAGCCCCTATGTTACATAAAGACAGTAGCTCACTATTACCGCTATAAAATATCTCAATCTTAACGAAGATAACAGAATCTTTATAGCAAAGTATAGCCGCTACAAAGTAGTTATTCTATAGCTCCTATTTCACTGTATATCAAGATGTTGTAGTATATTCTACATCCATTTACAGCATATATATACTGCTATAAAATATATACACAATAACGCCTATTTGCTGCAACCCTTTGACAGTAACCTCATACACTGCATTATCTTTTTATAGCACTTATGTCATATAGTTCTAACATTTTTTAGGAGCTATGCTTTATTTTACTATATATTTGATGCACCCTACTATTATAGTTTAATAATAACAATCAAAATGAATCTTATTTAAATAGATAACAATTTGAACAATGTATGGACGAAAAAAATATAACAATCGGCAAATGTAATGCATATTCATGATAACAAAATAAAGTATCAACTAACAAAAAATAAGTTCAATACATGAGTTACCAAATTCAATACATATTCATGATAAAAAAAGACAACATAGTTCAAAGTTAACGTCTACAAGTATCAAATGCATCACTAAGAACTTGAACCGCTCAAAGCCTTTCTTCATGCATGCCTTCGGTCACTGGTAGTATTTCCTGAAAATTCAGAACAATTTGAAAATAATTATATTAAACTGTGATGAAAATTAACTGATATAAAACTAAAAAATAACGGTTTATAATCAAAAGGAATACGAGTTGTCACGTATGCAAAAAATAGTACATACTTTGTAGATTATCAGATATAAGAAAAAAATCAACTGAATTAATAGTTTTTGGAAGTAAAAATTAAGCATGATCAGATGTAGAATCAGTTAATCAATACAGAAAATAAAGTAGTAATATGATAACAGGGAATGCATTTCTATAAGTATGAGTTATCACACATGTATGACACCATGTACCCTTGATACTAAATAACTAAATATATAAAACTTGCATATATCAAAACTATGTTTTACTCAAAAGCTCATCTAGAAACGAAATTGTACACATATTTCTAAAAGGTTCGTATATTCCAACTATTTTACTTTTCGAAAAATAGTACATGTAAATGTTAGAAACTTCATTTAAAACAGAATCAAATATTCCTCATTCAGGAAACTATTATCACAAAATGGATAAAGAATCCTCATTCCAGTTTCCACTATACAAAACCCAAAATATAATTGTTAAAAGTCATTTCAAAAATTTCACTCCTATAAAAAAAAGGTAATATGGTAATCACAGAAAAGTAGTAGAACGAAAACTTACATTCTCCCCCATCCTTTTTTTCAACCACACAATACATAAAGACGTGATAAATAGAAGAGGTTAGATTACATTTACAACACCAGTCGACATTCATTTAGTCAAAACAATAAAATATTATATAGAATGAAACCTCATATACTGTTAGAACTAATGTATCATTGAAACTTGAAAATTTTCATTACACACACATAAGATTGATCTATAAAATCCATATATATGAAATTGCCCCTGCTTTAAGAGTCTATGTATACTCTGGAACTTGGTGCATATGAATATTTGAATCTTTCAGCTATATATTTAAAGCAAAACTATCATGAAATTCAATACTTGCCAAAACTAAAAAGTATGGAAAGATCTTTTATCTTAATACTTGAATCTTACACAGAAGTACATTGAGATCCCTTTTTATTTTCAAAACCATTATACGTACGATAACTCATAATTAGGTGAAATCTTTAACGTCTTCGAAATTACATATTTTTAAAACCATAAACAAAATTTAATGCATCTTGGAAAACTTAAATGAAACTCAGTAGTTCGAAAATCAGATAAGCATCAAATATTCGTCAATAATTGTTCTTAATTTAGGGGGAGGCATGTTATGAAAAGTAAACTGAATGCACTTCTATAAAAATGTATGTACGTATCGCATGTTACTCATTCTCGTTTGAAGATAAACTAACGCTCACACTCAAAACTTGTTATTTTATTTCAACTCCTTAATAAAATGTTTATCATTTTATAAATCAAACACCAAGCGCAATGTTTTAAGCAGCGTAGTTGGGACAATCGATATTAATATTTGGCATCTTCAATGTGGAGAGACTTTCCAACATTCATCATCTTTATGTAAATTAAGTTTGTGGGAATTTATCCGGGTTGAGAATTTTCCAACATTCATCATCGTGTAAACTAACCAAAAATTAACCAAAAACAAAAATGAAATTGTAACAACCCGCATATCTATCGATTTTATATTTAAATATTTTATCGTTAGTCGGATGTTAGTCCGAAAAGCTACTTTTTGCATACGGTCAAATTAGGACTCGAGACCACCCCCATTGAGTTCAAAATGACGTTTGCGATCTTTTTGAGTGTAAACTTCGATATGTTTGGAGATAGTGAAATTTTCGTCACTTTTCCCGCTTGAGACTTTGGTTTGGACTGCACCTTCTTAACTCAGCCCAACCCCCTCTTCTCTTCATCACTTCATCAAATACTTCAAGCTTCTTCAAAAATGGTGGAGGGAAAGAGAAATTAAAACTCCCAACTCAAATTCTATTGCAAATCCGAGATTCAACATCAAATTCAAGTAGAAGATTGTGGATTCAAGCTTTGGATTGCTTCCCCTTGCTTTCAATCTTCATCTTCATCAATTTCGTGGAAAAGGTGAGATTTTTGATCTCACATCTTGCCTATATCTATCTTGGACTGTTGGGAATGATCCCCTATTGTATTTGCATCAACATTTGCATTTGGTTTGGATTGGATTGGCGAAAAACTTCAATTTTCAGCGTTTTGGTGATTTTTCTGGCCTTAAGTCGTTTCTGGCCTTCGCTGAGTCGTCCACGAGTTAAGTCTAAGTCGTGAGTCGTTCACGAGTTAAGGGCTTAAGTCGCGCGCGTGTATTTATGTTCGTCTGGCCTGAGTCGTTCACGAGTTAAAGGCCTGAGTCGTTCACGAGTTTAAGGCCTGAGTCGTTCTCGAGTTAAAGTGTTAAGTCGTTCTGGGTGTTCTGCCTTCGCTAGGTCGTTCGCGAGTTAAGTGATAAGTCGTAGCTCGTATTTGAGCTTAAGTCGTAGCTCGTATGGCTCTTAAGTCCTAGGTCGTTGGCTTTTAAACCGTTAAGTCGTATGACCTTAAGTCGTAGGTCGTCCCCGACCTAACTCCACTAGGTCGTTCCAGCCTTAGCTCGTAGCTCGAATAGAAGATTAAGTCGTTAAGTCGTTCGCGAGTTAGTACTTGGTCGTTTGACCTGTTTTTCCCCTAGGTCGTTCGACCTGTTCTTCTGCTAAGTCGCGTGGCATTCTCCACTTAGGTCGTATGACCTTATCCCTTAAGTCGTAAGTCGCTTGCCTCCCTTAAGTCGTAAGTCGTTCGCGAGTTAGTACTTGGTCGTTTGACCTATTTTCCCCCTAGGTCGTTCGCGAGTTAGTACTTGGTCATTTGACCGGTTTGGCTTCTCGAGACCGCTTGCCTTCACTAGGTCGTACCGTGACGGGGCGCTGCCCCGCACCCCGCCGTGGGCGCTGCGTAGGCAATCTCGTCTGAAAAACATTTATCAGAATTTCTACTTTGATGGTTTTGGGATTGACTTCTTTGGACTTTACTCACGTCTTCGAACGTGAATTGATTTGTTTCTACAATCGTTTTATGACTTGTCACTTTAAAGATATATGAAGGTTTCAATACTAATAGTAAATATCAAAAACTCTTTCATCAAAACGATTTCAACACTATTTTAAATATCCAAAGTTCGTTTTCTCAAACCGATTTTCAATCTACTAGTATATACAAGCCTTTACTTCACTCGAATGAGAAATCGACTTAAACGACTTAGTAAAACGAGTGGTATGAAACGCTTGCGTTCACTTCGTCGGTTAGCTCTTGGACTTGTTCGATTGAACCCTTTTTGTGACAATTTCCTAGTGAAGATCTACAGTTTGTTCGTAAATATTTAAGTTAAGCAAGTGGTTATGGGACATGAAGCTAAACTCATATATTTACTAGCTTAGTGTGATTGACACTTCTTTATGATCGATGATGATCATTTTATGGTTTAGACTAGCAATGTGCGATGTCTCTTCGTCCGTGTGTCGGACTTGCCTTCGGGCCATCCGTGTGTTCGGAAAATTTAAATGGATAGCTTCCATGAGATAACTTCTCGTCCGTGTGTCGGACTTCCCCCTTTTAGTGATTTCTGGATTTCGTGTGTTGATTTCTGGGATTTGTTCTGGATTTCGTGTGTTGATTTCTGGATTTAGTGCTTCACCAACTTTTGTGATTTTCACTGATATGATATCAGGTTTTTGTGTATTGGTGAATTCGTGTGTCATTACCTTTTTATGTGTTTGGATCTTTGAGAAGATTCTTGTGACATTGATTAATCCCTTGTTGATTATCATTTACATACTTATAGTAGTATGCCATCATGGTTATTATATGTTTATGCCATACCCCTTATCCTATATCATGTCATCTGATATTTATAGTTAGACTGATCCGTTTATTATTTTCTTATAAATAATACTCGGGTCAGACCGAGATGTTACAGGTGCTTCTGCTTGACTTCTCTTCCGGATTACTCTGACTTTTGGCTAACTACTTAGATTAGTAGTTTTTGGATGTACACCTTTGAGATATAGACTCTATGTTGTGTACTTATTCTTTTGTATAGCACGTGATGCTATTCTTTTGTATTATCGTGGATCTTTCTGACCACTACTCTGATGTACACTTTTATGTGTTATATATATTTATTCATATCTTCTTCCGCCTTTGTGATATGGATGTCTGTGACTGATTGTCGTTATGATTATTTCTATGTTTGTTTCCGAAGATTATATATAGCCACCGTGTGATAGCTTTGTGTTTGTATCGGTATGTCGGATTTCCTCCTTAAAAGATATGCATTCTATTCTATCTGACGTATCGATGCTCGCACAAAGAAGTTACATGGATGGTCGCTCCTCCACAGCCTTATTCTCCGCGCTAATTGACAGCACTACATCGTAGTGTTCTTGGTTAGCGTGGGTATAGAGGTGGGGCGTCACAGAAATGGTAAAGACTTACTCTTCATTCCATTACAACATGCGTAGTAGGCCAAGCTATAACAGAAGAGAGTGCATCATTTGTGTACTGTAATTCGGATGTTTGTCTCCAAAGCTCTTCGGTCGATTCTTTTACTGTCTCTATCCAAACTTTAACTGCATTGTTTCCAAGTGGTTTGAAATGGACCCTTGCATTAGGATCGGTTAACTCCATGCATCCTAAAGAAACTACTTTCCCCTTTCCCGATAAATCCATCAACTTGCATTTTTCGTTTGTTATTGAATTTGCAGTCTGTAAGTTGAGAAAAGAGAAAAATAATGAAATTGCTAATCCTTTAAAAATAGAAATACAAAATAAAAATCAAGTACCATAAATGTTTTCAGTATAGTCATAGGCAAAATAGGAGTTGTAGCATCAACCTTCTCAACAACTACAACCTTCTTACCAATAGCATCCGCAATTCCGGTCAAATCAGTGGCTGGCCTCCACAAAAAAGCTTCTGGATTTAGTGGATTATTGATCCAAAAAATCATGGTTGATGGTCCAAGAGGAACATCGTTAACAATTTCCTCTGAGATGCTCGAATGTAATCGTCCTAAAGCCACTAATTGTTTTATCCCCCCCAATAAAAAATCTTGCATTTGCATCCTATGTTGCTAGTTCTACTCTATTAGAGGTATGAATATTTATTTAGTAAAAATTGTATATATTAAATTTACATGTTTGTTGTGAAGAAATATGCTTACCATGTCCTCTTCTTCTTCAATGTGATCACTTGAACTTAAAACAACTCTATTCGTTGGCCATGCCACAATATTATCCTTTGTTTCCCCAATAAGTGTGAAAGTAGTCATAGGCCGAAAGCATCCAGCTTTTTCGGATAGCTAACCAAAATTATCATTGCATCCGGCCCTAAAGGAACATCATTGTTAAGCTTGTTTGGATTGTCCGACACAACTCTTCCTTCACCAACGATCTCTTCAACCCCTCGCCAATCCAAAAAATCACACTTCTTCATATTTTTAGCATTTTTATCATAGTTGCACTACAATTAAAATAGGAATATTATATTAATTATTGAATAAAAAGTTAAAATACAAATGATGTCAAACCAATAAAGAAATTAATTACTTATGGTTTGTTTACCAGCTGTCCAACTGTGCCTACTCTGCAAAACCAAAGAAAATTTAACGTTAGTTTTACATTTAGTAATCAACCATAATAACATGGAATACAATTATATAACAACTAGAAAATATAGCTTTCAAACTCAATAGATAAGTCATGTATCTTACCTGATATTTCTCCAACTGTAGAAATTTCTTCTCTAATTCTAACATTTTATTTTCAAGTTGCAATGTTTGTTTATCCCTAACTTGCGCTAAAGTTGCTCTACTAAGACTCATTCCCCTTCCCATCGCTCGTAGTCGACCTGGTCTTTCTTGCCCCAACACTTATGCAAGTGCATCTTCTTTGTAGTTTATTAGCGAGGTCGATTGTGAAACACCTTCAATTTGTTTAATCTTTTCCTACAAAACATGATTAATAACAGATTATTGATATATTTCTATCTATATATATACATATACATATATATACACATATACATACATACGTACATATATATTATGGCATCAAAAGAAATAGAGAAAATTGTTACAGAAGAAGGAAACACATATATTTCTGAGAAAGATGATGATAATTTCAGCTTTGGTAAATGCTAAATCTGTCATCAAACTTCACTAAGTAACACTATATATAACCAGTAAAAGTATTTATCCATCCACCATGTATGTGTGTAGAGGTGATGTTATCAGACAACTTAAACCGTAAAGAAATTTTAGTTTTTGTTTCAAAAAATCATTCATCCACTTCAGATTAATCAACCTCGATTGGTTTCAGTATGATACAAAATTCAAACAACTTAATTGGTCATTAAACTTGTTTAAGTAAAAATATCATAAGTTGATCTTAATATTTATAAAATGTCATGTTCTGATGTTCCAACCCAAGAACGAATTTCAACTTTGATTTTCAATAATAAAAGGCGAAATTAACGTTGAGCACTGCTTATTATTAGCTTTGTACCACAACATTTAACTGTTTAATGGTTCCTTGTTTTATATCTGATAGTGAGCATTAATGATTATAACTTTGGTCCTAGAAGCATCCATATAGAACCCAAACTATGCTGTGATTTTTGGGTTTTAATATATCAAAATTTAATGGTAACAAGGATCATAGTTTGATCATTGGTTTTGCAAACATAGTAGGATTCACGGTGCTTTAACAATTTCCACATACTAATTCAACCAGTAAACTATGATCATCAATTCTTATAATACACAGTGGCCTTGCATTTTAAGACGATATTTCTATATTGAGATATATTTAGAATATATGATTAGATATTATGTAAATGATTAGGATATTATGCTATATTTAGAATATAAGATTAGATGTTATGAGTGGTATGTAATAAGGGATATATCTTCGAAAGATTTCCTGCTGTTTCCGCAATATATGATTAGATGTTATGAGTGGTATGTAATAAGGGATATATCTTCAGAAGATTTCCTGCTGTTTCCGCAATTCTAGAGTTACCATAAGATAGAGTCTTGGGTATGTATTATAAATAAGGATGCTGGTGATTAATAAGAATTCAAGCTGAGTTTTACCAATTCTTCATGGTATCAGAGCCAAAGAACGATTTTTTTTCTTCAAGAATAATTTGCCATGGCTGACGGTGAAGATCAATTTTTCACAAGTGAGCAGTGGAAAGCTATTTCGGGCATGATTGGTAATAGTAAAAATCCCGAAAATCGATTGAGTGGTAAGTTTGATGATGCTTCATGGATTATCGATACCGGAGCAACCCATCATGTTACAGGGCAACGTTCGTGGTTATTCGACACACAAAACCTTGAGTGTTCTATTGGTTTGCCAAATGGTAAAAAAGTGATTGCTACTTTGGTGGGATCTGTATGTGTGTCGGACAAAATTACTCTCACCGGAGTACTTTATGTTTCAAATTTGAGTTGCAATTTAAATTCTGTTTCCCAACTTAATGATGATTTACGAACTATTATCCAATTTGATTCTCATATTTGTGCTATATATGACCAAATGAAGGAGCTGATTGGAACGGGAGTTAGGAGAGATGGACTGTACTACTTTAGCAAACCGGAATTTGTGTCAATAGTTGAAGCAACATCAAATTTGGAGTTGTGGCATCGTCGGCTCGGGCATCCTTCCGAAAAAGTAGTTAAGTTAATTCCTCACGTCAAAAATAATAAAGATAGTTTAGATAAAGGATGTGAAGTATGTATGCGTGCTAAACATTCTGGAGACAAGTTTCCTTTAAGTGACAATAAAGCTTCTAGAATTTTTGAGAAAATACATTGTGATTTGTGGGGTCCATATCGACACGTTTCGTCGTGTGGGGCCCTTTATTTTTTGACAATAGTTGATGATTTTTTGAGTGCAGTTTGGATTTATTTGTTGGTTGACAAATTAGAGGTGTTTCAAATGTTTATGTCCTTTGTTGCTATGGTCGATAGGCAATTTTCTCAAACAATTAAGGTCGTTCAAAGTGATAATGGAACTGAGTTTAATTGTTTGATTGATTATTTTAATGCAATTGGAACTTTTTTTCAAACTTCGTGTGTGGGTACTCCACAACAAAATGGGAGAGTTGAAAGGAAACATAAACATATTTTGAATGTGGGTAGGGCATTACGCTTTCAAGCAAACTTGCCTATTTATTTTTGGGGTGAATGTGTTATTGCTGCTGCTCATTTAATTAATCGTACACCCTCTTCCATGTTACAAAATAAAACACCTTTTGAGATACTTTTTGGTAAACCACCCTCTTTTGGTGCTATTCGAACCTTTGGGTGCTTGTGCTTTGCTCATAATCAAAAGACTAAGGGAGATAAATTTGCAAGTCGGAGTCGAAAGTGTATTTTATGGGTTACCCATTCGGTAAGAAGGGGTGGAAATTATTTGATCTTGATACAAAGGAAATTTTCGTGTCTAGAGATGTGAAATTTGTAGAGGAGGTGTTCCCGTTTGGGTGAACGGAAGATGTCAGTATAATATCTAGTGAGAATAATGACCATGATATTCATCAAGATTTTGTTGAAATAATTTATGAAGATGAGGATGTTGATTTTTTGATTAATGATAATGGGTATAATCACATGGACGAAGTTCAAATTAACGCACAGGCCATTGTTCCAGAACCAGCGACTGTTGGGCCGGAATAGCGACCTACTATGCATATTGATGATCAGTCTTTAGATGGGTTTGCTAGGTCTGCGCATGGTTCTGCTTCAAATCAGTCTACTAGTCCACAGGAAATGGGTCGTGGTCTTCGGGAAAAGTTCCCAAATGTTCTGTATTGAGATTTTGTGACACATACGGTTTTTGCAAATGGTCCATCTTATGATTCTCCTCGTTCCAATCACTCCTCAGGTACTCCTTATCCTCTAGCACATTACATAAATTGTGATAATTTTTCTGTAAATTATCGAAGATTTCTTGCAGCTATAATTAAGGGTAAGGACCCTAAATCATTTAAAGAAGCCATGAAATCCGATGAGTGGCGCCGTTCCATGAAGGATGAGATACGGGCTCTAGAAGACAACGACACATGGACCTTGAAGCATCTTCCTCCGGGGAAACGTGCTCTTGCTAGTCAATGGGTGTACAAGACCAAATATTTGTCAAATGGAGATGTTGAGCGTCTCAAATCCAGATTAGTAGTGTTGGGTAATCACCAACAAGAAGGAATTGACTACAACGAAACATTTGCTCCTGTTGCCAAGATGACTACAGTTCGTGTTTTTCTAGCCGTAGTGACATCCAAGAATTGGGAACTACATCAAATGGATGTTCATAATGCGCTCCTACATGGTGATCTTGATGAGAAGGTATACATGAAATTACCTCCCAGGTTTGAGAGTTCGGATCCAACTTTGGTGTGTCGGTTACGTAAGTCATTGTATGGCTTAAAGCAAGGTCCAAGATGTTGGTTTGCAAAATTGGTGTCGGCTTTGAAAGGGATGGCTTTCTTCAGTCTTGTTCAGATTATTCTCTTTTTACATTTACTAAAGGCGGTGTTCAGATTAATGTCTTAGTTTATGTTGATGATCTTGTTATTTCTGGGAATGATTCCGCTGCGCTTACCATATTCAAAGCTTATCTTAGTGATTGTTTTAAAATGAAAGACCTTGGAAATCTCAAATATTTTTTGGGGATTGAGGTCGCCCATAGTTCATCAGGCTTGTTTTTATGTCAGTGCAAATATACTTTGGATATTATTTCTGAAGCAGGCTTATTGGGGGCAAAACCGATTGGGTTTCCTGTAGAACAAAATCATAAGCTAGGTCTTGCAACTGGAGAGTTTCTAGCAGATCCTGAATCATACCGACGACTTGTGGGTCATTTGATTTATCTTGTGGTTACTCGACCGGACCTGGCTTATTCAGTTCATATTTTGTCTCAATTTATGCAAGCAACTCGAATTGAACATTGGGAAGCGGCTCCCCGGGTGGTGCATTATTAGAAAGGAACTCTGGGTCAGGGTATTTGGCTCCGTGCTGATAGAGAGTTGACCTTGGAAGGATGGTGTGATTTGGATTGGGCGGCTTGTCCTCTTACTCGTCGCTCGTTGACAGGTTGGCTTGTGTTCCTTGGTCAATCTCCTATTTCTTGGAAGACAAAGAAACAACATACGGTATCTCGATCTTCCGTGGAAGCCGAATATAGGTCTATGGCTGCAATTACCTGCGAATTGAAGTGGCTAAAAGGGTTGTTGTTGAGTTTAGGTGTGCATCATCCTAAAGCTATTAAATTATTTTGTGATAGTGAATCGGCGTTGCATATAGCAAAGAATCCTGTTTTTCATGAGCGGACGAAACACATCGAGGTTGATTGTCACTTTGTTCGTGATGCGATCAATGAAGGTTTGATATCTCCTACTCATGTCCCGAAATCATCACAGTTGGCAGACCTATTTACAAAGGCTCTCGGCAAGGCTCAATTTGATTTTCTTCTCTCCAAGTTGGGCACTTTTGAATCTCATGCTCCAACTTGAGGGGGGGTATTGAGATATATTTAGAATATATTATTAGATATTATGATATATGATTATGATATTATGCTATATTTAGAATATATGATTAGATGTTATGAGTGGTATGCAATAAGGGATATATCTTCGGAAGATTTCCTGCTGTTTCCGCAATATATGGTTAGATGTTATGAGTGGTATGTAATAAGGGATATATCTTCGGAAGATTTCCTGTTGTTTCCGCAATTCTAGAGTTACCATAAGATAGAGTCTTGGGTATGTATTATAAATAAGGATGCGGTGATTAATAAGAATTCAAGCTGAGTTTTACCAATTCTTCATTCTATTTCCAATGATTAATTTTAGACAAGTACCCGGCAGTATAAAAAAGGGTGATAATTTTGAAAACATAAGGATATCATGTTCTTCTAGAGTTTAGACTAAAACTGGGCTAAGAACAATGGCTTGGCAAACATGTCCTTTTACACAATCGACACATTCATTTGCTAGTTAACGATGATTTGAAAAATGAATTCCTAGATTGCCAGTATGAAAAAATCAACGAATATAAATTAAATCAAATAGTGATGTAGAAATAACCATATTTGTGCCCATTATTGAAATGAGTTAAGATGTAATAAAAAAATGAGGTAAATGAGTTAAGATGACCAATATTGAACTTGACAAATTTAAGATTATCTATAAAGTATGGACTTACTATAGCATCTGCAGCAATCATATTCACCGGTTCACCATTTTTTTAGTACGAGATTTGATCCAAACTACACTTCTAGAGACGGAAGAGTGACCGCTACTTTCATTTTTCTACATTCAACATAAAAATATTCAATTTTTCTAGAAACAAGGAACCAACATTTCGTTTTTGTCAACATAGTCGGGAAAATAACAAGGACAATTAAGATGGTAGATCTTTCAAAATTAAACATGAGCACAACTTTAAGGATTCATTCTTTCAACCTTCTTTTTAACCCATTTAGGAAAATTTTCATATTATTAGATTTAGTCCCCAACTGCCTTGTTCTTCCATGGACTTTTGCGATGGTTCTGTATATAATTTCTTAGGCTAATAAATTCGTAATATTTCAATTTTGCAGTTGATTCTGATAAAAGTGGGAAAATCAGTACATATCTTATTTGAAATTTGCAGTTCTTTGCTGTGAACACTGGTTGCACATTCAGTGTGTTAGAGGCTTAATATTGTAACAGAGACTATTATATTGCATGAATTCTATTAATTGTAATTTTCATGTTTTTATTAAAGTTGTTCTGGTAGCTTCAACTTAAATTTTCTTGTTGCATGGATTGTTTGTTTATGTCAACATTCACAGCCATTCATGAATGAAGAACTTTATTTTTGTATATAGGTGGGTTGAGTATTTTTAAATAACTGCATAACCGGAGCGTATATATGGTATATTTCTACTTAGAAATTCAGTTGTTTTCGTAAAGTTGTCATTAAACAGCACTTAAAGAAAGTTTGTAGGAAATTAAGAAAAAAAATACAATATGAAATTTATTTAAAAGATAAAATAAAAATAATTTTTTTTGGAAAATCCTATTTCTTTTTTAAAGGCGCAAACTAGTTTGCTTTTTTGAAAAGGTCTGCCAAAATTGCATGGAATTCGATAATGATAAAAATTGAAGTTATTCGATAAAATCATACTTAATTAATAATTATAACTATCTAACAAACAAATTGTAACGTTTTGGGTTTTTCGACTTCCGAAAATCGACATTAATACGTCCATTGTATCAACTACCGAGCAATCGAATGCCGGAAAACCGAATTGTTATGGAGAAAAAGAAAAGGTAGAAGAAGATAGAAGAAAAAGAAAGAAGAAACAACAGCAAAACACAGAACAATATCAGAATCTCACATATCGCAGCGGAATAACATATAATAGATAAATGAATAATCTTTAAATCAAAGAACTATATCATTTTATACATTACATCATCAGAGTTTACAACAACACTATACATCAATGGACAGTTATACAAACTTGTCCTCATATAGAATACAGATCGGAATAAATAATATCATATACAAGTGATACGCCTCGCCATCCAGCTCGCCACTGATGTAACAACCCGGTTTTTCACGTCAGTTTATAAATGACGATTAAATCTTTTTTTTTAAATTGCTAATGCAGATTCGAATCAAGCTTAAATTCATTTGAAAATTTGTTAAAAGAATTATATGGGCTTTTCTTTATTATTCAACCGGCTTCCTTTTGATTGAGATAAGGGTTGTATTCTTTCCCCTTTCTTATTCGTTCGCAACCGAGACCCAAAAAGAAACGAACGAAAACCCTAACTAAAGAAAGAAAAGAAATGGAGGCGGCTCGTCTTGTTCGTTCCTCTGCGACAAATTGGGGCTTCGATTTTTCTCAGCTTCGTCTGCGAATTCTAGACCGATCCAAGGTGAGTTCGACTCACATCTAATTCGAGATCTTATACCTGTGATTTGTGATTCCCACTGCTTTGGATTCGTGGATTTTCGTGGGTATGCAAATGTTCGAGTCGCTTTGATTTACCTTGGCCATTTTAATCCGTTTCGTTGGTTGTTGATTTTGACTTGTTCAAATTCGTATATTTACGTATAGTTCGATACTTGTCTTCCACGGCTTTGAATCTGAACTGTTCACCTGCGTATATTTTTGGTTACTTGGTTTCCACTACATTGATTTCGAACTTGTCATTTCTTGGTGACCACGGTGTCATTTCTGGTTTGACGATGTTGAATGCCCGACTCTGGTCATTTGTGTTCATCCCTGTAACACTGACTTCATCATTGATTGAGTTTGACTTAGTTTTGATTCTTCTGACCATTTAAAAACTGCTGTTGACTCGAGTTGAATTACTTTGGTTGTGATATTTTCTTTTAAACTTTACTGTGAATTTAAGCACTTCTGACTTGAAACACTTCACTGTCTTGACTTCACTTGACTTTGATCTTTGACTTTGATCATCTATTTCGGTGATGATATTGATATACTTGCTGGAGCTGCTGTACCTGATCGCTTGCATATGCATTCTTGTAGAACATATGTGTTATCACCTTGTCCTGGATTAACATTTTTGCTGTGATGTTGGTGTCACTTGATTCAGTGATGTATCGGCATTGGTGTATCTTCATTTTGTTCAAGTGTACTTGTCTTTACTATGTTGATCTGATTCATGATCTTACTGTCTCCATTCAAAAAAATATTGTTGCAGTGAGCTCTTTCACTGCTGCACTGCCTTGTTCTCGAATCTGATACATTGCATTGATGCATTGTATCATTTGCATTTTTTTGTCATTTTGCTTCACTGTTTTGTTTATCACAGTTGCTCCATTATGACCTGAACCTTGTTGCTATAACATTGTAGTTTGCACGCACTTTGTATAGTTACCACTATTTCACTATGGCATTGCTTCACTTGACTTGTTTTTGTGTCACTACACACACACACACATATATATATATATATATATATATACTTTTAATTGCACTGTTGTAGCTGCACTTTTCTTTGTAGCTCTGTTGCATAACTGACTTCATAGATGTTTATCAACTTGAACATATTGCTATTGAATTCACCCCTGACCTGTACATGACTATTGTACTTCATTGTTCATTTGATTTACCTTGGTCATTTCCAGTTGCTTGAGCTTCACTTGAGCATCTGATGTTCACCTCTATTGCTACTGATCATTTCTATTGTTTGGTGCCTTCTTGAATCTGTGTACATGTTGCCTGAGATGTGTACACTTGATGTCTTGATTGTGTAGATTCTGTGTACATGCTTCCCTTGTGAGCTGTAGTCTGTTTCATTTAGGTTGGCATTTTGTAGCTTGGTTTTGCTGCAGTTGTTATGCTTGCCACTGTGTTCATTTAAGTAGCATTTCTCTGCATACCTCAGCACATCATTGTCATGTTTGTTGATGTCTTGTGTTTGCCATTTGGATTAAGCCATACCCCTGTTTGCTTACACCTTCATTTGGTTGGGTCACCATATGTGCACCCGCCATGTGCAGTTCATTGCTGCACATCTGGAACATTTTGTCCATGTGCAGTCTTCTCTTGTGCACTTGCTCATTTGAGCTGAACTGTTTCGGGGTGCACTTACTCTTCCACTGTTCACTTCGAGTATGTGTTGCTCTGTCCAGTTTTATGCATTCATGCTGTTGCTCCATGGTTTCACTGATATATATGTGTCCGTGTGTTGTAGTGCCATATCTTCGGTGCTCTCGCCTTCAGCTTGCTATTTCCCTGTGCCTTGCTTTGCGACATGTTGAACTTGTTCCACTTGTTTCCTCTTTCACTGGGTACACTGTTTCATTTCACTGATGCAGCCTTGCCCTTAAATACAAGTGGTGGCTGCATTTTCGTAGCAGTTTTACCCTTGTCCCTTGTGGTGACTTTATATTCTGTTGTGGCGAGGCAATGCATGCGTGCGTGCACTGCAGCCACACCGAATTGACAGATTTTAATCGATATCTCTTTTATTCTTAATTCATCGACCTGTTGCGTAATTCGTAGGCTGTATTGGCGAGGCAGTACACGTTAGCGTGTACTGCAGCCAATTAGCATTGATATTTTTAAATTGACATTTCAATTGCTTAAACTGCTTTGGACTTCTGTTTTATGGATTAACACTGTTTAGTGTTATATCTGCCGTTATCCAATTCTCGTATCGAGAGTTGGATATACGAGATTTCTGTGACTGTCATCTATATTGAGATGGATTATTATTGCTTCTATGCGCTAATAACTGAGTTTGAATTAGACTGATCCGGGTATTATTTTCTTTTGAATGTAATACTCGGGTCAGACCGAGTATTTACAGGTTGTAGATTTTTAGCTTTGGGTTGCTGCTAGAGCTATGAAGACTTTTTATATCATTTGAAGTGGTCTTCGTCTTGTTGTAGTAGTCAGTGTGTCTGTTTTAAGATGATAATGTATTCATGTATATTAGTCGATAATGTACTTGTATATATAACTTCTTGAGTCGACAGTTGTAGTTGTATCATTTGTATTGTGTCAAATGTATTGTAACTGATATCAGTTATTATATATATGAGACTTTTCGTTCCATCTTTATTCCGCATTTATGTTATCTGTGTTATTTTTATATCTATTGTCCTAAACTATTATAGCCACTGTGTAGTAGCTTTGAGTTTGTATCGGTATGTCGGGTTTCCTCTAAAAATGAAATGCAATGTTTTATTATCTGACATATCGGTGCTCGCACAAGGCAATTACATAGATGGTCGCTCCTCAACAGCCTTATTCTCCGTGCTAGTTGACAGCACTACACCATAGTGTTCTTGGCTAGCGTGGGTATAGAGGTGGGGCGTCACAGCTTGGTATCAGAGCCTGGGGTTTAGGACAATTATAAAACATAACTTAGATGGAACATGTGTTACAACTATTTGTCGATGTTTTATCTCTCATCTTTACATATGATTATTTTTTGACTGTTAGGTATGAATTCCTAACGTTTATTCTTGTGTTTTCGGCTTTGAATTGATTTAGCCGATGTTGATTTTGTTTTAATTTGGCAAATTAAAGCCATTCTGACTTTTGGACTTTGTTCCACTTTTGTTCTATGCTATGAGTGTCATTGTGTACCTGTTACACTGTGATGAAAAATAGCTGGACCAGTTGCAAATTGAGTGATTTTGATTTCTCATTCACATCTAGTTTGAATCTCAGCGATTTTGAACTTGATATTTTGTGTTTTCCTCATCTGGATTTCCCTTCGACGTTAGTCACTTTGTTTTTGAGAAATTGCTA
The DNA here is from genome assembly GCA_030737815.1 of Allium fistulosum. Classification (NCBI taxonomy): domain Eukaryota; kingdom Viridiplantae; phylum Streptophyta; class Magnoliopsida; order Asparagales; family Amaryllidaceae; genus Allium; species Allium fistulosum. The sequence goes on along the minus strand of CM060907.1, from coordinate 409,315,601 downwards.
ATTTCTTGATTTTTAAGACTTTGATTTTGTTTGCCGTTGGTTTCTTTGATAATGATGATTGAATCATTTTGTACTCGACTGCGGCTATTAATTGTTGACTTCGACATTGACTTGATTCTTACTTTTGTTGAAGCCATTTATGCATTTCTGCTCGTTTTGCTTTGTTTTTCCAGTTGATAATCGATTCTTCATTTCTAATTAGTTGTTATCACCTTTGTCGATTTTGATAACTTCTATTTCTGGAATTTTTGGGTATTCCTACTTTGATGAATTTGGAATCGAATTCTTTGGATTTTATTCACGTCTTCGAATGTGAAATTTTAGTGAACTGACTTGGTTTCCTAATTTAATCGATTCTTGATCATTTCCCCGATTTGTTGCTATCATTTATTAGCAACTTTGATGACATTTTCTTCGGGATTTTTGTGAACATACTTTCTGATGGATTCAGTATCGATTTCTTTGGATTCCATTCACATCTTCGTATGTGAATTCTTGTGATTGATTGTTTCTACAATCATTTTTGTGATTTGTCACTTTAAAAATATAAAGGTTTTCTATACTAGTAGTAAATATTAAAATCCTTTTTTCCAAACGATTTCAAAACTATTTTACTACAAAGCTCTTTTTCTTAAACCGTTTTCCAATCTATTAGTATATACAAGCCTTTATTTCACTCGTATGAGAAATTGAATTAAACAGCCTAGTAAAAAAAGTGGTATGAAACGCTTGCGTTTACTTCGTCGGTTAATTCCTAGACTTGTTCGATTGAACCTTTTGTGACAATTTTCTAGTGTAGATTTACAGTTTGTTCGTAAATATTTAAGTTAAGCAAGTGGTTATGGGACATGAAGCTAAACTTTTATATTTACTAGCTTAGTGTAATTGACACTTCTCGTTGATCATGACGATCATTTTATGATTTAGACTAGCAATTGTGCGATGTCTCTTTGTTTGCAAGGTTAGTCTAGACCGCAGTAGTGTGATTCCGACTCACACATATCTCTTTGTTTGCAAGGTTAGACTAGACCGCAGTAGTGTGATTCCGACTCACACATATCTCTTTGTTTGCAAGGTTAGACTAGACCGCAGTAGTGTGATTCCGACTCACACATATCTCTTTGTTTGCAAGGTTAGACTAGACCGCAGTAGTGTGATTCCGACTCACACATATCTCTTTGTCCGCAAGGTTAGTCTAGACCGCAGTAGTGTGATTCCGACTCACACATATCTTTTTGTTTGCAAGGTTAGACTAGACCGCAGTAGTGTGATTCCGACTCACACATATCTCTTTGTTTGCAAGGTTAGTCTAGACCGCAGTAGTGTGATTCCGACTCACACATATCTTTTTGTTTGCAAGGTTAGACTAGACACCACTTGTGTGATTCCATTCACACATACCTTTTTGCTTTTTGGTTAGTCTAGACCTTAAATTTGTGTGATTCCACTCACACATATCTTTTTCTCTGCGAGGTTAGCCTAGACCTCAATCTGTGTGATTCCGACTCACACGTGTGGGATAGCGACCCACGGTCTTCGGACCATTCCTGTGTGAAAATTTAATGGATGGCTTCCATGAGATAGCGTCTCGTCTTGTGATACCGGTGTTTTGGAGTTTTCATGCTCCCATTTTGTGATAGGCCCCTTTTCCTTTTTATGATTTAGACTAGCAAATGTGCGATGTCTCTTTCTCTGCGAGGTTAGCCTAGACCTCAATCTATGTGATTCCGACTCACACGTGTGGGATAGCGACCCACGGTCTTCGGACCATTCTTGTGTGAAACTTTAATTGTTAGCCACCATGAGATAGCGTCTCGTCTTGTGATACCGGTGTTTTGGAGTTTTCATACTCCCGTTTTCTGATTGGCCTTCCCCCCCCTCTTTATGTGTTTTCTGGACTTCTTGTGATGATTTCTGGAATTTTGTGCTTCACCAATTTTCGTGATTTCTATTGATATGTTTATCAATTTTTGTGCATTGGTGAATTCATGTGTTATTGACTTGTTATGAATACAAGTTTAGGGTATGATATCCCTTTCTATCTTTGAGAAGATTCTTGTGACATTTTTTTTTATGAATGAAAATTCATTGGTATTATACTTTGATGCCAGTTATTTTGATGAAATTTTGACGTGTTAACTTCAGTAACCGTCAATTTTAAAATGGATTTACAAGCGGTTCTAACGCAATGCTGAATTTGTTGTCCGTTTTACTGTACTTTGAGAAGTGCAATTTCCTTATCTAAGTTGCTACTGATATTGCTAATTTAATCACGTGTTTTCAAAATTCTTTATTTTTAAAAAGTTGTTTCAAAAATATAAATTAAAATTGTTTTCAAAATTTTTACAGTTTACATTTTCAGAAGAACGAGGAAGCGATTTAAACGTTTCAGAAAAATCGAGGACTATGACCCCTTTCTTTTACTGATTCGCTTAATTCCGGACTTGTCCGTTTGAGAATGTGAAATGTTATTTTTAAAACACACAATTCTGCACTTTCAAGGAAACGATAAAGAGATTTAAACAATTTAGCAAAAGTAAGGAGTATGGAACCATACTTTTACTACTTCGGTTAATTCCGGACTCGTTAATTGAATATTTATGACTTCTGATTTATCGTTTTTGATAATCAGATATTTGTGTTTCTGATTATCGTTTTAGATAATCGGATATTTCTTATTTCTGATTATCGTTTCTGATAATCAGATATTTGTGAAATTTGAATATCGTTTGAGATAATTAAATATTTTTCGATTTGACTAATCGAATGTTTGTGTTTCTGATTATCGTTTTTGATAATCAAATATTTGTGAAATTCAATTATCGTTTTTGATGATTGAATATTTGCGATTTTGAGATTTGAGCTTCGTCTTTTTCTCTGATGATTCAGGTGAGTAATTTGATTTACTCACATTCAATTCGTGCAGTACGTGATTTCTGCTCTGTTTTTTTTCTTTTTCTTTTAAATGCTGGAACTCGATTGATTCCTGCTTTTGATAGTCGTCTGATTTTGATTCCTTGATCCCCACGATTGTTGATTCTTTTGACTTGAAGCAATCGAACCTTTTTGATTTCTTATCTAATACTTCCCCGCTGACACTTGCTTTGCTTATACATTCGACATTGCCATGCTCTTTTGGTTGTTACCTTTTATCCATTTATTCCCTATGATTGCGTGGACGCAATTTCTTTAAGGAGGGGAGTCTGTAACAACCCGGTTTTTCGCGTCAGTTTATAAATGACGATTAAATCTTTTTTTTAAATTGCTAATGCAGATTCGAATCAAGCTTAAATTCATTTGAAAATTTGTTAAAAGAATTATATGGGCTTTTCTTTATTATTCAACCGGCTTCCTTTTGATTGAGATAAGGGTTGTATTCTTTCCCCTTTCTTATTCGTTCGCAACCGAGACCCAAAAAGAAACGAACGAAAACCCTAACTAAAGAAAGAAAAGAAATGGAGGCGGCTCGTCTTGTTCGTTCCTCTGCGACAAATTGGGGCTTCGATTTTTCTCAGCTTCGTCTGCGAATTCTAGACCGATCCAAGGTGAGTTCGACTCACATCTAATTCGAGATCTTATACCTGTGATTTGTGATTCCCACTGCTTTGGATTCGTGGATTTTCGTGTGTATGCAAATGTTCGAGTCGCTTTGATTTACCTTGGCCATTTTAATCCGTTTCGTTGGTTGTTGATTTTGACTTGTTCAAATTCGTATATTTACGTATAGTTCGATACTTGTCTTCCACGGCTTTGAATCTGAACTGTTCACCTGCGTATATTTTTGGTTACTTGGTTTCCACTGCATTGATTTCGAACTTGTCATTTCTTGGTGACCACGGTGTCATTTCTGGTTTGACGATGTTGAATGCTCGACTCTGGTCATTTGTGTTCATCCCTGTAACACTGACTTCATCATTGATTGAGTTTGACTTAGTTTTGATTCTCCTGACCATTTAAAAACTGCTGTTGACTCGAGTTGAATTACTTTGGTTGTGATATTTTCTTTTAAACTTTACTGTGAATTTAAGCACTTCTGACTTGAAACACTTCACTGTCTTGACTTCACTTGACTTTGATCTTTGACTTTGATCATCTATTTCGGTGATGATATTGATATACTTGCTGGAGCTGCTGTACCTGATCGCTTGCATATGCATTCTTGTAGAACATATGTGTTATCACCTTGTCCTGGATTAACATTTTTGCTGTGATGTTGGTGTCACTTGATTCAGTGATGTATCGGCATTGGTGTATCTTCATTTTGTTCAAGTGTACTTGTCTTTACTATGTTGATCTGATTCATGATCTTACTGTCTCCATTCAAAAAAATATTGTTGCAGTGAGCTCTTTCGCTGCTGCACTGCCTTGTTCTCGAATCTGATACATTGCATTGATGCCTTGTATCATTTGCATTTTTTTGTCATTTTGCTTCACTGTTTTGTTTATCACAGTTGCTCCATTATGACCTGAACCTTGTTGCTATAACATTGTAGTTTGCACGCACTTTGTATAGTTACCACTATTTCACTATGGCATTGCTTCACTTGACTTGTTTTTGTGTCACTACATATATATATATATACTTTTAATTGCACTATTGTAGCTGCACTTTTCTTTGTAGCTCTGTTGCATAACTGACTTCATAGATGTTTATCAACTTGAACATATTGCTATTGAATTCACCCCTGACCTGTACATGACTATTGTACTTCACTGCTTCATTGTTCATTTGATTTACCTTGGTCATTTCCAGTTGCTTGAGCTTCACTTGAGCATCTGATGTTCACCTCTATTGCTACTGATCATTTCTATTGTTTGGTGCCTTCTTGAATCTGTGTACATGTTGCCTGAGATGTGTACACTTGATGTCTTGATTGTGTAGATTCTGTGTACAAGCTTCCCTTGTGAGCTGTAGTCTGTTTCATTTAGGTTGGTATTTTGTATCTTGGTTTTGCTGCAGTTGTTATGCTTGCCACTGTGTTCATTTAAGTAGAATTTCTCTACATACCTCAGCACATCATTGTCATGTTTGTTGATGTCTTGTGTTTGCCATTTGGATTAAGCCATACCCCTGTTTGCTTACACCTTCATTTGGCTGGGTCACCATATGTGCACCCGCCATGTGCAGTTCATTGCTGCACATCTGGAACATTTTGTCCATGTGCAGTCTTCTCATGTGCACTTGCTCATTTGAGCTGAACTGTTTCGGGGTGCACTTACTCTTCCACTGTTCACTTCGAGTATGCGTTGCTCTGTCCAGTTTTATGCATTCATGCTGTTGCTCCATGGTTTCACTGATATATATGTGTCTGTGTGTTGTAGTGCCATATCTTCGGTGCTCTCGCCTTCAGTTTGCTATTTCCCTGTGCCTTGCTTTGCGACATGTTGAACTTGTTCCACTTGTTGCCTCTTTCACTGGGTACACTGTTTCATTTCACTGATGCAGCCTTGCCCTTAAATACAAGTGGTGGATGCATTTTCGTAGCAGTTTTACCCTTGTCCCTTGTGGTGACTTTATATTCTGTTGTGGCGAGGCAGTGCACGCGTGCGTGCACTGCAGCCACACCGAATTGATAGATTTTAATCGATATCTCTTTTATTCTTAATTCATCGACCTGTTGCGTAATTCGTAGGCTGTATTGGCGAGGCAGTACTCGTTAGCATGTACTGCAGCCAATTAGCATTGATATTTTTAAATTGACATTTCAATTGCTTAAACTGCTTTGGACTTCTGTTTTGTGGATTAACACTGTTTAGTGTTATATCTGCCGTTATCCAATTCTTGTATCGAGAGTTGGATATACGAGATTTCTGTGACTGTCATCTATATTGAGATGGATTATTATTGCTTCTATGCGCTAATAACTGAGTTTGAATTAGACTGATCCGGGTATTATTTTCTTTTGAATGTAATACTCGGGTCAGACCGAGTATTTACAGGTTGTAGATTTTTAGCTTTGGGTTGCTGCTAGAGCTATGAAGACTTTTTATATCATTTGAAGTGGTCTTCGTCTTGTTGTAGTAGTCAGTGTGTCTGTTTTAAGATGATAATGTATTCATGTATATTAGTCGATAATGTACTTGTATATATAACTTCTTGAGTCGACAGTTGTAGTTGTATCATTTGTATTGTGTCAAATGTATTGTAACTGATATCAGTTATTATATATATGAGACTTTTCGTTCCATCTTTATTCCGCATTTATGTTATCTGTGTTATTGTTATATCTATTGTCCTAAACTATTATAGCCACTGTGTAGTAGCTTTGAGTTTGTATCGGTATGTCGGGTTTCCTCTAAAAATGAAATGCAATGTTTTATTATCTGACATATCGGTGCTTGCACAAGGCAATTACATAGATGGTCGCTCCTCAATAGCCTTATTCTCCGTGCTAGTTGACAGCACTACACCGTAGTGTTCTTGGCTAGCGTGGGTATAGAGGTGGGGCGTCACAACTGAGCTCCACAGCATCTCCTGAATCTAGAATGACCTGATAACCTAACTCTAGACTGCCCGTGTGGAAATTGGTGGGCACCCAGAGTTTAGGAAGGAAACAATAAACTCTAGGTCAGTCATGGTGATTGGTGCGAGAACTAAAACAATTATTATCTTTAAAACAACAACAAAGGAAGTAAAAGACATTCGCAATGCTTTTGGAAAATGAAACTACCATAAGACCTCCCGCCACACACACAATGCAAACGCAGAATTGGAGGAGATTTCTTCTTATGATAGTCAAACATTCTTACTACGCAAAACAAATCATTTTGATATTATTATTAGTGCAGAAAACATTTCGAAAGTATAATATTAATCTTAGCCAACATAGGCATTTCACGCTATGCCTACTATAGCTACTATGTTCAATAGTAGGTTACCCCCACATTCCATAGCAGGTTATACAACTAAAACCGTATAAGGTTCGTATTGTTTCTTTGGATTTCCAACAAATGGTCGGGCTAAGGAACTTCCTATGCCACATGGGATCGCCTCTGGCGGGACGTCCCGAGAACTAACTAGCTCTCTGCCAACACAAGGCCGGGTTACCTCTAACACCAGGTAACTACTACACGAATATGCCACCCCCCGGTCCTTTAGGACCCTTATCCGAGGCGCCTCGATCAAACAACAATCACACAGTAAATGAGATTGGAGTATCCACATAGGTTAAATACCTGGGCTCCATACCTGATACCACCCTTTTCCAGAAGGAAATGACATACCCTAAAGGGAGCGACCCTCATAACCTTGCCGCATCATTCCTGTTTTGACCATTTCCGGGTTGTGAGGTCCGAAAAGGTCTCGTCCACAAAGCTAAGTTTTTTCACAAAGCCACGCTTTGATCACAAATGATCAATAAATGATCATCACACAACAACACTCAGCATGCCACACTACCAAATTGGGAGTATATCACTGATAAATTTCAACTACATAACCTCTGAGCTCGTACGTCTCAGAGAAGGGTGTTAAGCTAAGAGAATAAATTCTCCGCCACCAAACAGAAATGTATTTGAAAGAAATCAGCTTTATATCTCAAAATGTAATGTCAGACACGTAACCATACAAGTCTGTTCCAGGTTCGAACATAACCGATGGCACTTCTGAAGAAGCCCTTGCAATCCGGGTATCCACAATCCCGATCGAACTTCCCATCACAAAGGAAATCTCTATACCGTAGCTAACGGTGCAGAGACAATCGATAGGTCATCCTATCATTTTCACAAATACCCGGTCTTTACCACCAGTCTTCAAATGCTATCCATATCGTCGTATCACTAATTCGGAATGGGTTATATGACACAAAGGTCTTTTCCCGGCTAACCCGAATAGTGAGCACAATATTTAAAACATATGGATATAGGGATTTCAATTAAGTCACAACTTATTATCCAAATCCTTTCCTTTAAATGGTTTAAACAAATTACCATTTTAAATCTTTAAATAAAAAGATTTACTTCACAAAGTTTACCCAGTTTCACAAAGATTCATTCATAGATTTCCAAATCAATTTTCATTTATATTGAACTAACCCATTAAATCTTTAAATCAAGATTTAATTTATAGCACCAAAACTATTCACAATTCAAGTCTTTTATAATATAAAAGATACACCTTTTCAAATCTTCTTTGATTTCAAAATAAAGTTTAATCATCTTCACAAAGGTTAATTCATAGTTTTTCCAAACTATTCACAATTTCATTTCAACTTGAAATGTTTCGATACAAATTGGAAATCTTTTCACTTTATGAAAGCCATTATTATTTGAAAACAGATAGTTTTCGCTTTTGGGAAAAACTGGTTACAATTACACAGTTTAAAGCCATTCAAGTATAAAACTTGAATTTACATTTAAATTTCCAAAACCATATTTTTAAATGGTTAAAAACCCATATAAACACCTTTTATACTTATAAAATCTTTTAAACCAAAATTCCCAATTCATCGAATTCAATTTCAAAATATTGAATTCAAAATTCAAATCAAATGATTTAAATCCCAAGTTTATTAAGTTATTTAAAATAACTTTTATTTTTGAATCTCATTTTCAAAAACTTTCAATTTCAATTCAAAAACCATTTTGGATTCAAAAACTCAATTTTTCAAAATTGATAAAAATCTGTGACTTAACCGATTTCCATGTGAAATCCACATTTGTGTGTGTATTGTGTAGTCCACGGGTTTAACACAATAGTGCAACAACATTCAACCATTACAGATCAAATATAACAATATAATTGATAAGCGGTATAAAATATAACGCTTATCTTTCATTCACAGATCACAGATATATATATCACAAATAAACAATTCACAAATCACAATACAAATCAGGATATATTACAAAGCATCACACATCAAAGATGTCAAACAATTTAACATCCAATATAATCCAAACATCCATAAGTAGGATTAATTAAATTATCTGATTAATTCAAATCAGATAAATTTCTATGAATATATTTTACTGGTTATAGTAAATTAATAATCAGTTAATTTCAAATTGATTTTCAAATTTATTTCAAAACACTAGATCAAATTTCCAAATATTTACAAAGATTTATTTTCAATCACAAAAAAATCAATTACCAAATGGATTTCTAAATTTATTTCCTTTTCAAAATAAATTCCTTTTTAAGAAGATAAATTCCTTTATTTTCCAAACTATTTACAATTTCCAAATTTTAATAAATTCTCAACTTATAAATAATATTATTGAAAATCCATTTATTAAGCCCTTTTTTCCAAAATTTGAAATTTAATTCAATACAGTTCAAAATTAAGACTTTATCTTTTAAAACTTCTTTTAAATTTATCCAATTATCAAAAATAAATTTTTCGATAAATTTTCAACTTAAATTTCAAAAATCCAATTTTTATCTATTTCTGGTATCCAACGATACCGAAATATATTCGGCTAAATTATAGCCGTCAACAATTTCAATCACAATATAATCACACGGCGATTATAAATAAATCAACACACAACATTGAAATAAATTCAAATGTTTGAGGAATCCAGTTGGATCCCTCCAACCTGTTTCCCTGCATCCACAGATGTTAGCACAATACCAATTGCACTTCGAAGTGGAATATCGCGGTATATGGGATTTATAAAATACTATCCGCTACTATGCGGCGCAATAGGGTCTCATCCGCTATATAATGCGGGAAAATCAACTCCAAATACATATATAATACCAATTCCACTTCACGGTGAAATTATCGCGGTATATGTTTTTAATAAATAACCTCCGCTTAATATATGGCGCATATGGTCTATTTCAACATAATAGATAACAGTCATCATTCAATTCACATAATTAACACTATCAACAATTTTAAATCTAACTATTTAAAATTTTAAATCGAAACAAATATTTGATTGAGTGAGAAGTTCTGACCTTGCTTTCAATAACGGTTGTAGTATTTTATTTCGAATAAAATTAAATGCACGTTTAATTTTACTCAAAATTTTCACTAGCTCCAATTGACTCCAAACCAGCTCCATTGTGAAGAGCTCGTCGAAACAATTCCAATGCAATTCATTTCGTAATTTTTCGACCTCGTATCAAAAAGTTATCACGTTTTAAAGTTTGAACGAATTAATATATATTAATTTACAATAATCTTTTTAACTTTTAACCTAGATTCAAATCTGGCCACTCGTTCCACCTTCTCTACATCAGGCCTGTGCGTTCCCTTCTTCCTCCCAACGTGAAAAACTCACGTACAAACACCCATAGTCGCCACTTCCTTCTCCAATTATCGAGCCTTTCTTGTTCACTTCCACGTCAATCAGGGACTTCTACTCGAATGCCCACTACGAGAGCTTCCCACGGCCACGAGCACGGCAAGCTCGGCCATCCATAGGCCTGGAAATTGATGCCCAAACGCGGTCCCTTTGAGCGAGAATTGACGTTGATCCGAAGCTCCGTTTCCGATCACAGCCGTTGAGATTAAAGATCTAATCGCCCTCTACGTTTTTGTAGTTGATAATTTCTTGTGAAAGTTGATAGATTGGGAGATAATGGAGGAAGAAGAGGATGCATTTCTAGCCATAGAAATTATTAGGGCCGGCTGGAAGAAGAAGCTAGGGCTTTGGCCTTTGTTTGCAAATGAAGAAATAAAAGGCCTTATATAGAAAATTCTCCAAAACACTATTCATCGAAAATTTTCCGAACTCCAAACGAAGCGTGTCGGCTGGCGTTTCTAAGGTCTTACCCATGTTCTGAACACAATGGAACGTGTTTCGGGAGCTAATTCGAATAGTATGTTCGAGTTACGAAAATAAACGATCAAATTTAAATTTAAATAAACTAGAAACATAAGGAATTTCACGTTACTATTGACTTATGTATTTACAGATTCATTCTAAATTTCATATTTTTGAAACCCTCCACATATATGCACACAGGTGAAACCAATACATATTTAAAAGCATCCATGTATAAGAAATTGTATGTATCTGAAAACTGCATTCATTTGAAACTTAATGTATAAAGCCAGTATATGTTCAAAACCGTGTATATTAAAAATTATCATACCCATAACCTGATATATTGAAATCAGTTTATGTGAAACCGCAACATATATTCCAAGTCCATGTAGTAGACTTATTCATTTGTGGCTGAATCACTTAAGGCTATCGTCCTTGAAAACTAGAAACATAAGGAATTTCACGTTACTATTGACTTATTCCAAGTCCATGTAGTAGACTTATTCATTTTTTTTCCTGTTAAGGTTATTTTGGTAATATGTATATATAAAATAGATATACTTGAAACTTTATTCCTTCAAAATCATACATATATATTCAGTCACTTATATACATTTAACACTTGCATATATGGAGTTGCAAACATAAAAATCTCCATATCCTAAAGCTTATATCCGCTTAAAGCTTGCACATATAAAATTGCACAGTCATGAAATCTGAGAAGATCAACAGATTTATATTAGATACACTTTTAAAACCTCAAGTGTACAGAAGTTTAATATTTCAAAAAGCTTTTTCTTTTAAGATCCTTATATAAAAGGAATATATCTGTAGCCAATAACATAGGCTATGTATACTTGGAAACATTTACTTTCAAAACCAAACAATATATGCACTTAAAATTATGTATACAGTTATTCACGACTCAGCATATTTAAGACTTTGGTATGACTTAAAAAATACAATAAAACAAACAACGTGGAATGAATTGAAGCTTTATACCAAAAAAGATCGACAATTAACAAATGATGGTAAAATGACTATCAGAAAATGAGTAACCATGTAATAGTGTGAGGCTAATTTTTGTGTGATACTGAGAATTAACAAAATACAAACCATTACACAAAAATTTTCAAATAAACAATATTTTGTAGCAATTTAGTTATTTAAATAAGAAAATTTAAAGTTAATCTAGTGATTTATGGTTAAAAGAAAATAAGTGAGCCGTTGTATATAACACAAACTCCCTCTGTTCACTGGTACAATCCATAAAACCAAAATAACCTTAACAGGAAAAAAAAATAGTATCTAAACCTTCAAAATGCATTTAATATTTTGGAAAAAAGATAAACATATTTTATAAGATGAAATAGCATTAATTAGCGTGTTTTAGATTCCCTTTTGATTTTGTATTTTGACAGTGCTTGTAATATGAACCATTATCAGCTGAATATTTGCTTTAGGTTGTATTCGAAAAATATATCGATTAAACTAGTAATCAACTGTTTGAAGCAACGAATAATAAAAAAAAGTGTCATCTTCATTCTTTAATATAATAATCAAATTCCTATCTCAAAATAAAAAAAAGTGCATTTGGATTTTTCGTTAGTATATTGAGAAAATGAAAAACATACTTACACGTAAAAGTAGATCAACTTCTTAGTACACTTGGGGTCTACATGTGTGGTATAATAATTAATTAGCACCAAAGTGGCTATGATGTAGGACAAAAATCGAAACGTATTTTTGTTCATTGAATTCATTTTGAAAATGTTTGACCTTTAAATGGTGGGTACAAAGGAAATGAGTTTGAATCTAAGGTTGAAAACAATTACATGGTCCCCAAGGTAACATCTGTTTTTCATAATCCCTAATGATTCACTTCTTAAATCAAGTTATATTTGGAGTGAGCAGGAAATCTGTTGGTAGTCTATGTTGCTACATTCTAATCAAAATATGACTCGTTTATTTAGCCATAATGAGAATTGACTTCCTTATGTCATTTAATAGAATCTGTGGACGGATGGCATATAAATGTTCTTATTATATTGAATTGTGCATCTTTAAGCCTAAAGAAGCACGTAATGAATTGATTACAGGATAAGAGTTTAAATTATGGTTGTCATGTATGGGTCTTTTCTAACTCATTTGATATTGTTTAGAGCCATTAGTCAGTCTGTTCACTCTATTTCACAGGAAACTCATTATATAAGCAGAAAAACTCTTATGCATATCTAAAAGCATACATAAGTTATGCAATTTTTGATGCGTACTTGTATTCATCCTCCTAAATTATACATTCATAACTTTTCCCACTAAATTATCCATATTTAAAAGCAGACATAATCAAACTCATACTACAATCAATCAGAAAATCACACACTATTGTTGCAACAATTATCCATTTAAATATATTGAAATATAATTATTATTTTTATCACTTTTCCTACTAAACCATTTAAGCAAGTCAAACAAAAATATCAATTTTAGTTACTATTCGCATAGAAGCCATCTAAAATAAATTACTAGAAATTTTCTGGAAAAAAGAACATGCAATTCATAAATAAAAATATCAAACGAATTTTTCTAGACTATGGTTGGAGATTGATAAAGAGCGAAATCATTTATAAGTTTTCGTGTTTTATAATATACCTTTGAATATATGTTTCTGGATTTCGAATCTAGAAAATATTGATGAAGGGCGAAATCAAGGTCGAAAATTAGGGTTCTAGACGCCATCGAATTGACTATTGAGGAGCGAACTATTGTAGCGGAGGAGAACGGTTGCGAAGATCCGAGATGGAGCGATTAGTTTTGATTAGGGTTATTTCGTTGGAAACGAAAATTGTTAGTGTTATTTTGGAAGGTATATGAAAATGGTTTAGAATTTTGGGAGGGAGATGAAGCTGGTTAATTGTTTTTCTGGAGGGCAGACGAAAATTTTGGAGCCAAGAGCGTTACACAGCACGTTACAAAACAAAATGGGGTAAAAAACAAATGATTAAGTGTAAACAATAACGCTTCAGAATAACGCATTATTAAATGACGTTATTAATAAAATATTTTCTTGTAGTGCAAGGAGAGGTCTCTAGACATCTCCAACGCTATTCCATCGATAGTAAAGGATGGCTAAGGAAAGATGGAAGAGTTTGTGTTCCCCGCACTAGTGATTTGATGAGAGCAGTTCTAGCAGAGGCACGCCATTTTCGGATGACTATTCATCCGGGCGGTGATAAGATGTAAAGGAAAATGAAGAGAATGTTTTATTGGAGTTGCATGAAGAAGGATGTAGCAGAGGTTTTTGGGCCAAAGAGTTAAGGCAGAGCAACAGAAGCCTGGCGGATTGCTTCAACCATTGGATGCACCCGAATGGAAGTGGGATAGTGTTTCAATGGACTTCATAGATGGTTTACCCTGATCTAGGAAGGGGAATATCGGTATTTGGGATATTATAGATCGTTTGACTAAGAGCGCCCACTTTATTCCAGTCAAGAGTAAGAGGACAGCACCTTATTTGGCATCCTTATACGTTGGTGAGATAGTCCGACTTCATGAAGTTCCCTCTAGCATAGTGAGCAACAGAGAACCTATCTTTACTAGCGCGTTTTGGAGGAGCTTGCAAGAGGCTTTAAGGACACAGCTTAGATTGAGTATGGCCTATTACCCTCAAACGGATGGCCAAACAGAGAGAGTTAATATAGATTTTGAGGATTTGTTGAGGATGTGCATTCTTGATTTTGGAGGGACTTGGGATGGCTCCTTTTTAAGCCCTTTATGGAAGACCTTGCAAGTTGCCTTCATGTTGGTTGGAGTCTACAGAAAGATTTCTACTTGGTCCCGACATGGTTAGAGAGACTACGAAAAAGATTGATTTAATTAGAAAAAGAATGAAGACGGCCTAAGATAGATAAAAATCCTATGTAGATAAGCGGAGAAGGGATATTGAGTTCGAGGTAGCAGATTTGGTTTTCATTAAGGTGTCTCCACTAAGAAAGGTAGTGAGGTTTGGATCAAATGGGAAACTTGCTCCCAAATTCGTATGACCGTTCCCCATTGTGGAAAGGGTAGGGAATATAGCATATCGGATAAAGCTACCGGAGAGGCTCGCTGGAGTTCATGGTGTTTTTCATGTTTCGCACTTGAGAAAGTGCTTACATGATTCAGCAGAGGTAGCGGAACCTAGCCAACTTGAGGAAGTTGAAGTGGAGAGAGAAGCATCGGTTTGTCGCATTATTGTGTTCGTGGTAATTTTTTGGTCAATTTCCATATATAGAACGTTAAAATCTGAGCTAGTATGTAGAAGATATGAATTAATGAAGAAACGAGAAAATAAGAATGAAAAAAAAAATTATATAGGGAAGGTCGACCCTAAGGTCGACCCTCACCATCGCTAGGTCGACCCTAAGGTCGACCCTAGCAAGTGATGGGTCGACAGGTAGGTCGACCCGCATGCATTTTTTTTGCACGTCTTCTTCCAGTTGATTCGAACACGCCATTTTGCTATTTTCACTTTATCTCGTGCGTTCGTGCTTCCATCCGACGGTTCCAATCGAGCCTATGACGTGGTTTCGCCAGATTTAATCTCCAAATCCAACGGTCTGAGATGCACAAGTGACACTATAAATAAGACCCTAGGCCTAGCTATTTTCTCATTCAGATTTTCTCCATCTGGGTTCATTGCCTGAGGCTGGACCCTAAAAGGAATATTTTTCCGAGGAGAAGTTCTTTTTAATTAAAATATTTTATACCCTTCAAGTAGATCCGGGAAGACCAAAGGAAAGAGATAAGGACCACAGGTGAGTATTTAACTAATTATTTTAGATTCTTAAGTAATCTAAAATAATAGGGTTTCCAATAATTGTAGTTTTTCTACAATTTCGGGATAACCTTTTTGCGAGTTTATTTTAAGTAAATTTTAGATTTGTTTTTCAGTCTATTTTCTTTTAGCTATTCTATTTCAGTTATTTGCAATTACTGTTAATTATAGCTTTTCCAATTATTTACCTTTATTCACCGTTATGTATGTTTTATTTACATCTATTCTAAGATTGAGATTTCTTCTGTAAATGTCAGTTTCTTTTTAATTTCCTTTTTACGCGAATGAAATAAATAGAAGAATAATTCGTTAATATGGACTAAAATATAAGAACATTGAATTTACATAAAATAGGATGTAAAATAAGAAGAACTGTAACAAATTGGACTTAGTTTGAAATAGGAAAGTTTAAAATACTTGCAAGCATAGTTATAACTTGTAATTATAACTAAAAAGAGAAAATAGAAGAAATGACAATAGTTGCTTGTTTTTATACTTAGACCTTGGGTTAAGTTAATAAGCAAATAAAGAAAAAATAACAGAAGAGGCTTATTTTAATAAACTTAGATCTTGGATTAAGTTAATAAGCAAGATATAGAAGATCGGTATTGTAGGCTCAACGGGGTAGTCCTTTACAGATATAGAAGATCGGTATTGTAGGCCCAACAGGGTAGTCCTTTACAGATATAGAGGCTTATTTTAAAAACTTACATTAATAAGAGGTCAATAAATACAAGTTCAAATCATGGGGATTTGGACAAGGGACATTGACACTACACTATTGCATATAACATAAATTGCATTAGAAAGCTTAAGGATAATGGATGTAATGGATGATGGTTGAATATGTGGTTGTAGAATTTGGATGAAAATATTTATTACATTCTTCTGTCCTTGGAGATTTTGGGGACGAAATCCTTTAGGGAGGAGAATGTAACAACTCAAAATTTAAGCTATTATAATTAATTAACGAATTAACTAAACAATAAAATAAGTTTGTGAAATTATCATAATCGAGCCGCGGAAGTTGCACCATTGGGTCCACGGTAATTTTCCGATCAATTTCCATATATAACTTGTCGAAATCCGAGCTAGTATGAAGGAGTTACGAAAGTAACAAGAAATAAAAGGAAAACGAAAAAAAAATTAGACCCCATAAGGGTCGACCCATACATTGGTCAAGTCAACCTATAGGTCGACCCCAATGTACATAGGTCGACCCCCAAAGAAGCTAGGTCGACCCACCATATTTCCTAGACTTGAAAACATCTAGGTACGTACCGGACACTATATTTTTGATTTTTAACCAAATCTTGTGCGCCCGTAGCTGCATCCGATGGTCCTTAGCGAGCCTATGACGTGGTTGCACCAAATTCAATCTTCCAATCCAACGGCCTGAGATCTCTAAGCCACACTATAAATAGAACCCTAGGTCTAGCTATTTTTCTCATTCAGATTTTCTCCCAATTGGGTTCATTGTCTGAGGCTGAACCCTAAATAGAAAAAATTTCTATGGAGAATATCTTTTTAATAAAAATATTCTATGCCCTAGAAGTGGGTCCAGGAAGGGCAAGGATTAGGTCTAAGGACCATAGGTGAGTGTTTTATAATTATTTTAGATTTGTAAGCAATTTAAAATAATAGGGTATCAGTAGTTGTAGTTTTACTACAATTTTGAGACAGTTTTTATATAAGTTTATTTACACACAGTTTTTTAAGTAAATTTCAGAAGTTCTTTTCAGTCTATTTTATTCAGCTATTTTATTCGGTTATTTTATTCAGTTAGTTACAGTTATTACATCTGTTTTAAGTTGGAATTTAGCATGTTAATGTTAGTTTCTTTTTATAGAGATTTAATCCCTTTTTACGCGAATAAATTAAAAAGAGAAGAATTCGCTAATACGGATTAAAATAGTAACACCAAATTTACAGAAATCAGATGTAAAATAAGAAAAACCAAAATAAAAATAGAGATGGACTGAAATAGGCAAATTAAAGATATTTGCAAGCATAATTATAACAGGTGGTTATAACTAAAAAGAGAAAATAAAAGAATAACAGCTGCAAGAACAATTATAACACAGGTTATAATAAGAAAGAAAAAAATAACAGAAGAGGCTTATTTTAAAACATAGATCTTGAATTAAGTTAATAAGAAAACATAGAAGTAAGGCCCGTACCGGCAGCATTCCCTTTCAGATCCAGGACTGATGGTCTCACAATAGTAGGTGAGGCTGGGACATGCTTATGATGATTAGGGTAAACAAGTAGCCAATAGATAGAGGCTCAAATAAGGGATTTGGGCAAGTGGCGCAAAACTAGAAGATTGTTTGTTAGGACCGATACGGTAGCATTCCCTTTCAGGTCTAGGACTGATGGTCTCACAACAGTTAGGTGAGGCTGGGCAGGTCTCACAATAGTTAGGTGAGGCAAGGCACGCTTATGCTGATTAGGGTAAGTAAGAGGTCAAAATAGGGGGAGACAATTAGTGTGTACCGGCGATGACCGAACGTGTGGCATCGATTAGGGTAAATAATTCGCTACTACATCCTACGTGCTAAAGAGGTATCTTTTGCTGTGACCAACATGATTGGTTCACGGTGGCACAACAGAGATAGAATAGGCCGATCAAAGGGTAGGATTAGGATTTCAGCCTAATCAAGATAACAGTTGAGATAGGATTAGGGTTTCAGCCTAATTACAGTTGTTTAAAGAAAAGTGCAAACAATCAAACAATCAAAGTAAACAGTCAAACAGAATCAGAAACGGTATTTTATCCAAGTTTTATCTTTTCTTTATTTTCCTTTCAAGCTAGAACTATTGCTTAGTCTATTATCTTTATCTTGCTTAGAAATGCTAGTAATTACTTTCACTCACCAGACTTATTGTCTGACCCACTCCTATATTTCCCCCGTTTTCGCCCAATAGGCCAGCAGAGTTGAGTAGATTCAGGTTGCTTGGAGATTCATTCCCAGAGTTCTCTCATTTCAGATGTATTCTTCTACTTTTCATCCTTTTGCATTTGGCTTATGATGGATTGGTACTTGTGAGAGGGATTATGATTATTATTGTTACTTTTGTACTCTGATTTTATGAGACTGTGATGTATTTTCATGAGACATGGGATATTTTGAGTTTTTGAGATGCTATTGTTTTATGACTTATTTCGAAATGAAGTTTAATTATGAATGACAAGTTATTATTTAAATGTTTTCTGCTTTTTTTAACTTATTTGTCTTGTGAATCTTAGTCTCTGTGATGTTTTAGCTATACCTATAACACACAATATCCTTTAGTGTGCCATTTTGGGTATACTAAGGGGTGTGGGGTGTTTCAATTTACAAGTTAGAAATTTTTTGAGAATCCTGAAAATATTTTGATAACTAAAGTTTGGTTTGAGTTATAACCTGAAATGGTTGATTGGATGGAAATTAGTTGGAATCTATGAATGGAATTAAAGACTTAGAAAATTATGATTATGAGTTTCAACAAATTGTTGAAAAGTTAATGGGTTTGGGCGTTTTCCTAACTTGCTAATTTCGAGGATGAAATTCTTTTAAGTGGGAAGAATGTAACGACCCAGAATTTTAGTCATTTGAATTTGGTATATTCAATTGACATTAAATATTGAAGAGTTAATTTTATAAGTTAAATAATTTGGGTTTAAAATATAGCGATTTATTTGATAATTAAATCGTTGAATTTAATAAATTGGGAATATTTAAAATATGAATTTGAAATGAATGGAAATGATTTCAAAAGTTGGTTTAAACTCTATTTAAATAAGAATGAAGGTATTCAACTTTTAATTTATATTTAATAGTGATTAATTTGATTTTTATAATAATTCATTTTAATTAACGTGTAAAAATAATCTTCTAGGGGCTGTCTCAGATTTCGACAAAACTAGTTTCATTGGATCCGTAATTATTATACGCCGTCGAATTTCATAGTAATCGGACGTATCGTTTGGTCATGCAAGTTCGAAACGCGTAGAAATTAATTTAAGGAATTTAAATTAATATAATTCGATTTTGAAAAGTTAACTTTCGTTTATGATAGAATTGACTCTCAATATATATTCCATTGTGTTCGAAATAGGGGTATAACATATAGAATGCCAAACGGCATGCTTCGTTTGAAGTTCAAAATTTTTACGGATGAATAGTACCGCAAAAATTTTCTATATAAGGCACTTAAGTTCCTTTCATCTGCCAAAACCTAATATTCAAAACCTAGCCGCCATTTCCCAAACTCAAATCAATGGCTCAAATTCATCGAGCCAATCAAGTTCGTTTCTGGCCAAACCCCTAACTACAAAAACGTACGCATGGACGAGCTCTACGCGTTCAATAGCCGGATCGTCGATTTGAGAACTGTGGACACAGCTGGAGGGTCGTGTTCGTGAGCCACAATTTTGGGTTTTGATAATCGTCGACACGCGTGCATGCTGCTACGTGGAGGTAGTGGGTGGCGCAAGCAGGGGTTGGCGAGCGGTGGTCGACGACAGTGGTGGAGCGCGAGCGATCGATCGATGTTTTTTATAATAAAAAAAAAGAAATACACGTGTGACATCCCGGAATTTCTGACAATATCAATTTAATAATCTGCATTTAAAATTAAATTGATTTGATAAATTCTTGTTGATAAATTTAGAATTGATATAATAATCTTCTTTTAAATGATATTTAACTGATAACTCATCTTTTAAAAAAAAAAGCCAATAAATTGTTTTCTATTTATAATGTATATCTATTTGTGTATATATTGTAAATAGAAATCTTTGGTTGGAATCTAATAAATAAATAAATCTTGTTTTCAAATTCTAATATATTTTTGGTAATTTGGAAATTAGGAGTTAATATAGAATATATAGTTTTAAAATAGTTAAGGTAAATGTTTAATTGATTTAAATATATATCTTAGCTTAAGTTCAAGAATTAAATAAAAAGGTTTGTTTTAAAATATGGTTTAATAAATATGAGATATTAATTCATTTAAATAATAATAGGAAGTTATAATCACTTTTATAAATTATTTAATTGGACAAATTATCGTCTTCAAATAACATTTAGTAATGTATTGTTATATATGTAAATATAAATAGATTTAAATTAGAAGTGTTATTTTCAAATTAAATATCTTGTTATATATATGTATAAGCTTCTATTTGTATATGTATATATACATAGTTTTGTTTCATTTTCTCTAAAAAGAAATTCATAAATATAAATAATAAAAATATACATAGGGAAATAAAATTAAGTATTTGAATTAGAAAATCGAAGAAGGAAATAAACTAAGTATAAAAGTAAACTCATCGCCTAAATTCTAACTATATGTTAATAAACTATAAATATACTTATTTATATTTCAAAGATAAGAGCAAAGGCAAATAAACAAGGTTAAGTAAAAGAAAGATAAGTATCTTGTATGTGACCTATAAGTAGTTTGTAGGCAAAAATAGACAAAGTAAAATTAAACACTTTGATAGTTCTGGAAACATGTATAGATGCAAGGCTGTAAGTAATTATGCTAGGCAAGGAAATGAACTGGATATACAGGTTGCAGGCATAACAAAATAAAGTAAAATATGGAATATCTTTGTATACAAATGGTATAAAGAAAAGTATATACCAGCCTAAGTACATACGAAGTTGAGATAGGGATAAGTATAAGTGGACATAAAGGACGTGGGCATTAAATGTTAAAAAACAACTTAGTACACTGATATTTCATTTCAGCCTCCAAAAGAGAAAAAAATCTCTGATAAAAGCTTACCAGTGAAGTAATAGCCTGTAAACATTGTTATATATCAATCTATCTCCTCTCGTTCACATGGAGACTTAGCCTTTCCAGTAAACACATTAAAACTGAAGCAAGCATTATCATTTACAAACTGAAAACATTTTACAACCTCCTCAAGTAAAATCAACAAATTTAAAGAAGAGCAAGTCTGCATCTTTTCTAACAAGGACATTAGCAACTCAAAGTTTTGAAAGTTTTAAAAGCAAAGCACTTCCAGTTTTTGAGAGTTCAAAGTATCAAAAGCTTGTCAAAATGGATACTCTGTCTTCATTTTCAAAAGGGAATCTGGTGAGTAACATTATTTTTAAATTTAAATATAAAATTGGGTTGCTTGAATCATCTCTGAAAACAAGTATGTCTGTGGATATATTTTAAACTCTGAGTATATTTATGTGAATATTTTGTTGTGGATGAATTGTTATGATCTGGATGTTCTCTGATTTAATTCTAGGTTCTAAACCAATTTATAAATCAAGTGCTCATAATCCAATTTTTATTTGTACCTAAGT
Organism: Allium fistulosum; assembly: GCA_030737815.1. NCBI lineage: Eukaryota > Viridiplantae > Streptophyta > Magnoliopsida > Asparagales > Amaryllidaceae > Allium > Allium fistulosum. The sequence continues at coordinate 409,293,746 of CM060907.1, read as the reverse complement.
CTAGAACGAAATATGTAGTTATATCATAGATTTTAGATTAAAATGTGTTAAGTTGAAATAATTGGTATGTTCTCTGGAAAAAAATATAAAAACAACAGTTCAAGTGGATTTATGTTAAATCTCAAACATATTAAATTACTGATCTAAGTTTATAACCTGAAAACTTATCCAAAATTATGATTTTTAAAACTAAATTCACAATTTTTAGTTTGGGATTAAGGGTGCAGTTCTTGTTGAACTGAAAATGGTATATTGGGAAATTTCTGATGATCCAAGTGATCAGAATGGTTGGGGTTCCTTTTGGTGGTAGCATAGTGATCAGAGACTCTGAAAAAAAATGTCAGGAAGTCGATCGAAGCACGGTGGAGGTGGTGGTCTCTTATTTTTGTCTGGAACCCTAGTTTTAGGGGTGTCTGTTGTTTGGATCGGCATGGCCTCTAGAGTTGATCGAGTTCAACGAAACTCTGGGGAAAAGAAGCTTTGGTATAATCGAAGACGCGGCTGAAATTTTAAGGGTGATGGTGGTCGGACGATCGTGGGCGAGGCGTTGACAGGCTTTGATGGTGTCTCCAGTTTTGGTTCCAGGTTGGGTAATATACTCGAATTCGATTTCGAGATAGGAGCGAAGTTCTGATGGTTGGGGTTGTTAAGTGGGAGGAACGTCGACTTGTAGAGGTCGTCGTTGATGGTCGGAAGGGGATGGTTGGCTGTGCACGTGTACGGTGATGAACTGGTATCAGTTCACAGAGTTTGGGAAGGAGAGTTCTACTCGAAGTGGTCTCGAGAAAATCGGGTGATGGCTCGAGTGATATTTGGGGTCGTACGCGAGTGAAAGTGTTCTCAGAATTTAAAACCAAGCAGGTTTTAAAAAAATAAAAAGAGGATGAGGAGAACAGGGGATGACTCGGGTTTTCCCCTGGGTGATTTCGAGATTTACCCGAAGTAAATCTAGTCTGGACTCGAAGCAAAGTGGGGAGGCTCGAGTAAATGCTTAGTTCAGGTTTCAAAACCTTATTCTGTTTCTGAAGTTTAAATTTAAATTGCAAACAAAGTTAAACTAAGTTTTAATCAAAGGTACAAGTATAAATTCAAGTTAAATCTGAAACTTAGTTTGGAATAAATAAAGTTTTGGAAATTCAAATTGTATAACTAACTTAAGAGTGTTTAAGTATGTAAGTGTATTTAAAAAGAAATTGAATTTAAAATGTATTTTGAATTGTGAAGGAAGGATGTAATCAAGTAATCAAATTGAAACCTGGACTTAGATTTAAATTGGAATTCCAGAATTATTGTAATAAAATAAAGTTTGATTAATTTAAATGTTTAGAAGGGTTTTAATGTGGAGGTATACTTTGAATATGTGGATTTAAAGAGAAGTTGATTTTAACTCTTTAAAATTTCCTTTGTAACAAAAATATTAGTTAGCATGTGAAATTTAAAGGTTTTAAAAATTTGTTTAAACTTTATTTAAGATAAATTGGGGTTCATTTTAAATCTTGAAATAAAATGAATTTAAAAAGGAAATTTGAAAATAAATTGGTAAGTGATAATCAAATCATTAATAAGAGATGAATTTCACCTTAAAGTTAAATGAAAATTTAATGATTTGTAATTCATTAATTTTAAGTAAACCATAATGGATAATAAATGATTTGGATTAATTTAATTAGTAACTCTAAGTTTAAATTGATTAATCTAAGTTTAAATTCTTAAGAAAGGAAATTAAGAATTGTAATTAGTTAATGAAGGTCATTAACTTAAGATTGTTAAATAATGTATTTATGTGATAAATTTTAATAATTAATTAGATAAATTGATTAAGAGAATCAATTGTGAAAATAGTTAAGTATAATTACTTAAGTGAAGCAATTAAAGGAATATTACTTAATATAATCAATTGAGTTTAATTTGATTTGTTTAAGTTAATTAATTTAGTTTAATTAATTTAAATTTATCATTGAATGATTTGATAAGTAATTGCTTAAATATAATAAATGAAGTATAATTACGGGATGAAGTAATTAATGGTAATACTATATGTAATTAATTGAAGATGATTTAATAATGAAAGTAATTTGGATTAAATTACTTTGTAAAATTAATCAAGGGATTAATTGAGATAATTAATTAAAGGAGTAATTAATTTCTTAAGTGAAGTAATTAAGAGTAGTTAATTACTGAATGAGATTAATCAAGACTGATTAATAAGTGTAGTTAGTTAATAAATTAATTTTAATGAAATAATTAATTGAAATATAATTAGGGATCATTAATTTCTATAATTGATTAAGAATTGATTCATTAAAACTAATTAATCAATAATAAGTGATTTTGAGTAATAAATTAATTGTAATTAATTAAGGTTAAATGTAATTAATTATGGTTAATTAATAAAAAAAGTAATTAAAGGTTAATTACTGTTTTTGGTTAAAGATAATTAATTTGTGAAATTAATTGGAAGATAATTACTTGAATGTAATTAAAGGATAATTAATCCAGGATGATTAATTAAGATGGAAATCTAGAGAATGATTAATTAATTGATTTGTAATTAATTAATGGTTAAGTAAGCAGGATTTATAGAATGAAGTAATTAATTTAATTTACTTTAAATTAATTAGAGATAAGAAATTAATTTAATTCATTTTAAATTAATTTTAAATGATGTGTTTATGAATCATTGCTTATGTATTGATGGATGATATTGATTTCCTTGAATGGTTTGAATTCTCTGATAGGAGATAATTAATGCTGTGTGATATGGATTGTCCATTAGGTGATATTGTAGATTATCTATCTGTGATATTGTGAACTATCTATCTGTGTGTATATAGATAATTAAAATGAATTGTTTTAACTTTAAAACAACTTGGCCTTAAAAGACACGTTTTGGATTTCGATGAGACCGGGATCGGGTTTCCGTATACCGGGATTCTAGGTCTGGAGACCCGAATACCACATCGATCCAAAATAACGATAGGTCGTGAATCTCAAGTGAAGATGAAGATTCAGAGTGCAAGGGTTATTGTCGTTAACTCTGAGGGTGATTCCAAAATGAGTGTAACGAGATAATGCCTTCGGTTTCGTTCGAACCCGGAACGAACTTGTATGGATTGAATGCTTTCAGCACATCGTCAGGCGGACGATGAGCATTCTAAGTGATGAATTCTGATAAGGTAATCGTGACCTCAAGCCTCATCAACCGGGAATGGCTAAAACAGGGGAGGTGCAGCAAGGCTTCGTGGGTAGCACCCACTTGAGAGCGAGATATACCCCTGTCTAGATGTCCCTTTTTATTTTCGGCTGTGTGGGCAGTTGTAGAGCTCCGACTGCTGGGGTTGTTTCGTTCGGAACTGTTCAGTAAGGAATGGTTCCGGCCTTGTGTTGCAGGGGAGCGGGCGTACTCCTCGGTACGCTGATCTAGGCCAGGTACTGTGACGGGCGGTACCCCAGTAGCCCTGCCATTGTATGGAATCCAATCTCCAATAAGCGCCGTACGTTTTGATTGTGCCCAACTATGTTGAAATGTGAGATGTAAGCATTTCAGCTATTTCTGTATTTTACTTGAAAACCCTAGACACTATTATGATATAACTGGATTTCCTATCAAATGTTTTGGTTAGCGTAAGGTAAAAACATTTCCATGTTTATGTGTAGGATGTCTTACGTGATACCTTTTGTTTTCAAAGGATTTTCAAAGTTAAGCAACTTTAACCTGTTACTCATACCAGACCCATGTCTGACCCGGAGTTTATTTCCTGTTTTTCTTAAACTCTCGGGTACCCAAATTTTTACGGGTAGCCAAGGGATTCAGGTTAGCTTTGACGAATTGTGGAGGAGCAATGGAGCAGGAGGCTTCAGCGTTGTAGATATATATAGTGTTCCGCTGTGTTGGTATCTCTGTGTTGTATTTGTATTGTATCGAGTTGTATTAACTAGACAGGTGTTTATAACTGTCTAGTATGTGTTGTATTATCTGTGTAACTCTGATGTATATGATATTATGTATTCTCTTATGTGATATATTATATTTTATTCGTTCCGCTGTTGAGATTCTGATGTTGTTTCTTCTTCTTCTCTTTCTTTTCTACTTTCTCACCTCTTTCTTTTCTTAAAAACGGCGTGATTTTCCGGTAGTGGAAAGTTGGGTCGTCACACATTGGTATCAGAGTGTTAGGTTGAGTGAATACCTAGGCTCTGGAGTGGTGTCTATCTTGAGAGAGCGTACTTGTATTTTTGATATATATATTTATATATTTCTACCTATCTGTTGGGTTACCTGTTCGGGTTTTCCAATATAAGTTATAAAGGTAGAATAGGGTAGTGGTGTGTATAACACGACTACCAATGATTGGAGTCTGATGAGGATGGAAGTGTTTCTGCCGAGACTGTAGATCTAATACCGTCTCGAGTGAATCTTTGTGTGGTGTAAGGATTTCACCAATTTCTGAAGGATATCTGTGAGGGTTCGGAGTCCAGCATTTAAGTGTAAGATGATCGCGCTCGTGTGAGCGGATTTTCGAGAGTTTGGATGAGTAGAATTTGGATTCTGTCAGTTGAGCAGAAGCTAGTGATGGTATCTTGATGCCTAGGGAAGTAGTAGCTGTGTGATGAGATACAGTGACTATGGATGTCTCTGAAGATTTTCTTTGGAGCAAGTTTAAGGAAGCGTGTCTGTTTCGGTGTTGAGGCTACATTCAGCCGAGTGTTTTTGTTTGGCTTTGAGGCCTGAGTTTCTCGAGGAGTTTGGATTAGGAAGTCTTTGGCTTCAGTGGCAGCGTCACAGTTCAGATTTGTTCTGTGTGCAGGCAAGGAGGACATCTGTCAGCAGTTTTCTAGAAGAGAAGTTCAGAAGCAGCTGTGTGGACCCATTTCTTCGATGGATTGGCTAGATAAGCTTGAGCTGTTCTGATTGATAGAGAGAGAGCAGTTTTCTTTGGACATTAGATTGGGTTGATCGCAAAAGTGACTTGCGATAGTGGAGTGTTCTCTTGGTTAGTCAGAGATCTTTCGGGATTTCTGAGTTTTCTCTTTATGGATTGGTTGAACCATATTTCTGAGATGTGTGGTCCAGTTTGTGCTCGTGGGCATCATCAGCATTTTTCATCTTCTCCGGATCAGAGTTGTGCAGCGGAAGCAGTTTGGAGGTGCATCTGTTTTATCTTTTAGGATAAGGAGAAGTAAGTCAGTCTACTGGTGTTTGAAGAGTAGAGTTGTGTTCTTGGATTGATCGTGAGTGGATCATTTTGATGAGTTGTTTTGAAGCATCAGCGAAGGATGAGCTGATCAGTAGGGATGGAGGCAGCCCAGGATCGTCCGAAGAGTTTTGTGGATAAGAGACGGAGGGATTTGGATTTTTAAGTTGGAAATTTGATTTTGGATAAGCTTTCTACGACCGAAGGTAAGTCTAGTAAGACTGGGAAGTCAGCTCCGAGATATTTTGGATTTTCTCTTGATCTGGTAAGGATAAGTGTTGGTCTTCTGGAGTGAATTATCTGTTTGGATAACTGGAATTCGATGTGTTTCGCGTATCTCTGAGGGAGTACGTGTAAGATCTATCTCAGGTTATGGAGCCAGCAGTTCAGGGAGTTTTGGATGTTGAGTCAGACTTGTTTATAGTCTGATATCCTGTCTAGTTGTGTAGATCTAGATGAGTAGGAGCTCTCTAGCTTAGTAGTGTAGTTTAGTTTGGATTTTGTAGGGCGAGTATCCCAGTGTTTTATACTTGGGAAACTCGAGAGAATTCTATCCAGTATTTTGTCTGGATAGTTAGTTTTGATTGTTTATTTGATTGGATGCTATGATTGTTAGTATATATTGATAATATATGCTGGTGTTTTTAAAATTAAATCTTTAATAAGATTATTAAATTACCTTTGTTTTAAATTTCGGGGACGAAATTCTTTTAAGAGGGGAGGAATGTGACATCCCGGAATTTCTGACAATATCAATTTAATAATCTGCATTTAAAATTAAATTGATTTGATAAATTCTTGTTGATAAATTTAGAATTGATATAATAATCTTCTTTTAAATGATATTTAACTGATAACTCATCTTTTAAAAAAAAAAAGCCAATAAATTATTTTCTATTTATAATGTATATCTATTTGTGTATATATTGTAAATAGAAATCTTTGGTTGGAATCTAATAAATAAATAAATCTTGTTTTCAAATTCTAATATATTTTTGGTAATTTGGAAATTAGGAGTTAATATAGAATATATAGTTTTAAAATAGTTAAGGTAAATGTTTAATTGATTTAAATATATATCTTAGCTTAAGTTCAAGAATTAAATAAAAAGGTTTGTTTTAAAATATGGTTTAATAAATATGAGATATTAATTCATTTAAATAATAATAGGAAGTTATAATCACTTTTATAAATTATTTAATTGGACAAATTATCGTCTTCAAATAACATTTAGTAATGTATTGTTATATATGTAAATATAAATAGATTTAAATTAGAAGTGTTATTTTCAAATTAAATATCTTGTTATATATATGTATAAGCTTCTATTTGTATATGTATATATACATAGTTTTGTTTCATTTTCTCTAAAAAGAAATTCATAAATATAAATAATAAAAATATACATAGGGAAATAAAATTAAGTATTTGAATTAGAAAATCGAAGAAGGAAATAAACTAAGTATAAAAGTAAACTCATCGCCTAAATTCTAACTATATGTTAATAAACTATAAATATACTTATTTATATTTCAAAGATAAGAGCAAAGGCAAATAAACAAGGTTAAGTAAAAGAAAGATAAGTATCTTGTATGTGACCTATAAGTAGTTTGTAGGCAAAAATAGACAAAGTAAAATTAAACACTTTGATAGTTCTGGAAACATGTATAGATGCAAGGCTGTAAGTAATTATGCTAGGCAAGGAAATGAACTGGATATACAGGTTGCAGGCATAACAAAATAAAGTAAAATATGGAATATCTTTGTATACAAATGGTATAAAGAAAAGTATATACCAGCCTAAGTACATACGAAGTTGAGATAGGGATAAGTATAAGTGGACATAAAGGACGTGGGCATTAAATGTTAAAAAACAACTTAGTACACTGATATTTCATTTCAGCCTCCAAAAGAGAAAAAAATCTCTGATAAAAGCTTACCAGTGAAGTAATAGCCTGTAAACATTGTTATATATCAATCTATCTCCTCTCGTTCACATGGAGACTTAGCCTTTCCAGTAAACACATTAAAACTGAAGCAAGCATTATCATTTACAAACTGAAAACATTTTACAACCTCCTCAAGTAAAAACAACAAATTTAAAGAAGAGCAAGTCTGCATCTTTTCTAACAAGGACATTAGCAACTCAAAGTTTTGAAAGTTTTAAAAGCAAAGCACTTCCAGTTTTTGAGAGTTCAAAGTATCAAAAGCTTGTCAAAATGGATACTCTGTCTTCATTTTCAAAAGGGAATCTGGTGAGTAACATTATTTTTAAATTTAAATATAAAATTGGGTTGCTTGAATCATCTCTGAAAACAAGTATGTCTGTGGATATATTTTAAACTCTGAGTATATTTATGTGAATATTTTGTTGTGGATGAATTGTTATGATCTGGATGTTCTCTGATTTAATTCTAGGTTCTAAACCAATTTATAAATCAAGTGCTCATAATCCAATTTTTATTTGTACCTAAGTCTAGAACGAAATATGTAGTTATATCATAGATTTTAGATTAAAATGTGTTAAGTTGAAATAATTGGTATGTTCTCTGGAAAAAAATATAAAAACAACAGTTCAAGTGGATTTATGTTAAATCTCAAACATATTAAATTACTGATCTAAGTTTATAACCTGAAAACTTATCCAAAATTATGATTTTTAAAACTAAATTCACAATTTTTAGTTTGGGATTAAGGGTGCAGTTCTTGTTGAACTGAAAATGGTATATTGGGAAATTTCTGATGATCCAAGTGATCAGAATGGTTGGGGTTCCTTTTGGTGGTAGCATAGTGATCAGAGACTCTGAAAAAAAATGTCAGGAAGTCGATCGAAGCACGGTGGAGGTGGTGGTCTCTTATTTTTGTCTGGAACCCTAGTTTTAGGGGTGTCTGTTGTTTGGATCGGCATGGCCTCTAGAGTTGATCGAGTTCAACGAAACTCTGGGGAAAAGAAGCTTTGGTATAATCGAAGACGCGGCTGAAATTTTAAGGGTGATGGTGGTCGGACGATCGTGGGCGAGGCGTTGACAGGCTTTGATGGTGTCTCCAGTTTTGGTTCCAGGTTGGGTAATATACTCGAATTCGATTTCGAGATAGGAGCGAAGTTCTGATGGTTGGGGTTGTTAAGTGGGAGGAATGTCGACTTGTAGAGGTCGTCGTTGATGGTCGGAAGGGGATGGTTGGCTGTGCACGTGTACGGTGATGAACTGGTATCAGTTCACAGAGTTTGGGAAGGAGAGTTCTACTCGAAGTGGTCTCGAGAAAATCGGGTGATGGCTCGAGTGATATTTGGGGTCGTACGCGAGTGAAAGTGTTCTCAGAATTTAAAACCAAGCAGGTTTTAAAAAAATAAAAAGAGGATGAGGAGAACAGGGGATGACTCGGGTTTTCCCCTGGGTGATTTCGAGATTTACCCGAAGTAAATCTAGTCTGGACTCGAAGCAAAGTGGGGAGGCTCGAGTAAATGCTTAGTTCAGGTTTCAAAACCTTATTCTGTTTCTGAAGTTTAAATTTAAATTGCAAACAAAGTTAAACTAAGTTTTAATCAAAGGTACAAGTATAAATTCAAGTTAAATCTGAAACTTAGTTTGGAATAAATAAAGTTTTGGAAATTCAAATTGTATAACTAACTTAAGAGTGTTTAAGTATGTAAGTGTATTTAAAAAGAAATTGAATTTAAAATGTATTTTGAATTGTGAAGGAAGGATGTAATCAAGTAATCAAATTGAAACCTGGACTTAGATTTAAATTGGAATTCCAGAATTATTGTAATAAAATAAAGTTTGATTAATTTAAATGTTTAGAAGGGTTTTAATGTGGAGGTATACTTTGAATATGTGGATTTAAAGAGAAGTTGATTTTAACTCTTTAAAATTTCCTTTGTAACAAAAATATTAGTTAGCATGTGAAATTTAAAGGTTTTAAAAATTTGTTTAAACTTTATTTAAGATAAATTGGGGTTCATTTTAAATCTTGAAATAAAATGAATTTAAAAAGGAAATTTGAAAATAAATTGGTAAGTGATAATCAAATCATTAATAAGAGATGAATTTCACCTTAAAGTTAAATGAAAATTTAATGATTTGTAATTCATTAATTTTAAGTAAACCATAATGGATAATAAATGATTTGGATTAATTTAATTAGTAACTCTAAGTTTAAATTGATTAATCTAAGTTTAAATTCTTAAGAAAGGAAATTAAGAATTGTAATTAGTTAATGAAGGTCATTAACTTAAGATTGTTAAATAATGTATTTATGTGATAAATTTTAATAATTAATTAGATAAATTGATTAAGAGAATCAATTGTGAAAATAGTTAAGTATAATTACTTAAGTGAAGCAATTAAAGGAATATTACTTAATATAATCAATTGAGTTTAATTTGATTTGTTTAAGTTAATTAATTTAGTTTAATTAATTTAAATTTATCATTGAATGATTTGATAAGTAATTGCTTAAATATAATAAATGAAGTATAATTACGGGATGAAGTAATTAATGGTAATACTATATGTAATTAATTGAAGATGATTTAATAATGAAAGTAATTTGGATTAAATTACTTTGTAAAATTAATCAAGGGATTAATTGAGATAATTAATTAAAGGAGTAATTAATTTCTTAAGTGAAGTAATTAAGAGTAGTTAATTACTGAATGAGATTAATCAAGACTGATTAATAAGTGTAGTTAGTTAATAAATTAATTTTAATGAAATAATTAATTGAAATATAATTAGGGATCATTAATTTCTATAATTGATTAAGAATTGATTCATTAAAACTAATTAATCAATAATAAGTGATTTTGAGTAATTAATTAATTGTAATTAATTAAGGTTAAATGTAATTAATTATGGTTAATTAATAAAAAAAGTAATTAAAGGTTAATTACTGTTTTTGGTTAAAGATAATTAATTTGTGAAATTAATTGGAAGATAATTACTTGAATGTAATTAAAGGATAATTAATCCAGGATGATTAATTAAGATGGAAATCTAGAGAATGATTAATTAATTGATTTGTAATTAATTAATGGTTAAGTAAGCAGGATTTATAGAATGAAGTAATTAATTTAATTTACTTTAAATTAATTAGAGATAAGAAATTAATTTAATTCATTTTAAATTAATTTTAAATGATGTGTTTATGAATCATTGCTTATGTATTGATGGATGATATTGATTTCCTTGAATGGTTTGAATTCTCTGATAGGAGATAATTAATGCTGTGTGATATGGATTGTCCATTAGGTGATATTGTAGATTATCTATCTGTGATATTGTGAACTATCTATCTGTGTGTATATAGATAATTAAAATGAATTGTTTTAACTTTAAAACAACTTGGCCTTAAAAGACACGTTTTGGATTTCGATGAGACCGGGATCGGGTTTCCGTATACCGGGATTCTAGGTCTGGAGACCCGAATACCACATCGATCCAAAATAACGATAGGTCGTGAATCTCAAGTGAAGATGAAGATTCAGAGTGCAAGGGTTATTGTCGTTAACTCTGAGGGTGATTCCAAAATGAGTGTAACGAGATAATGCCTTCGGTTTCGTTCGAACCCGGAACGAACTTGTATGGATTGAATGCTTTCAGCACATCGTCAGGCGGACGATGAGCATTCTAAGTGATGAATTCTGATAAGGTAATCGTGACCTCAAGCCTCATCAACCGGGAATGGCTAAAACAGGGGAGGTGCAGCAAGGCTTCGTGGGTAGCACCCACTTGAGAGCGAGATATACCCCTGTCTAGATGTCCCTTTTTATTTTCGGCTGTGTGGGCAGTTGTAGAGCTCCGACTGCTGGGGTTGTTTCGTTCGGAACTGTTCAGTAAGGAATGGTTCCGGCCTTGTGTTGCAGGGGAGCGGGCGTACTCCTCGGTACGCTGATCTAGGCCAGGTACTGTGACGGGCGGTACCCCAGTAGCCCTGCCATTGTATGGAATCCAATCTCCAATAAGCGCCGTACGTTTTGATTGTGCCCAACTATGTTGAAATGTGAGATGTAAGCATTTCAGCTATTTCTGTATTTTACTTGAAAACCCTAGACACTATTATGATATAACTGGATTTCCTATCAAATGTTTTGGTTAGCGTAAGGTAAAAACATTTCCATGTTTATGTGTGGGATGTCTTACGTGATACCTTTTGTTTTCAAAGGATTTTCAAAGTTAAGCAACTTTAACCTGTTACTCATACCAGACCCATGTCTGACCCGGAGTTTATTTCCTGTTTTTCTTAAACTCTCGGGTACCCAAATTTTTACGGGTAGCCAAGGGATTCAGGTTAGCTTTGACGAATTGTGGAGGAGCAATGGAGCAGGAGGCTTCAGCGTTGTAGATATATATAGTGTTCCGCTGTGTTGGTATCTCTGTGTTGTATTTGTATTGTATCGAGTTGTATTAACTAGACAGGTGTTTATAACTGTCTAGTATGTGTTGTATTATCTGTGTAACTCTGATGTATATGATATTATGTATTCTCTTATGTGATATATTATATTTTATTCGTTCCGCTGTTGAGATTCTGATGTTGTTTCTTCTTCTTCTCTTTCTTTTCTACTTTCTCACCTCTTTCTTTTCTTAAAAACGGCGTGATTTTCCGGTAGTGGAAAGTTGGGTCGTCACACGTTGGTATCAGAGCGTTAGGTTGAGTGAATACCTAGGCTCTGGAGTGGTGTCTATCTTGAGAGAGCGTACTTGTATTTTTGATATATATATATTTATATATTTCTACCTATCTGTTGGGTTACCTGTTCGGGTTTTCCAATATAAGTTATAAAGGTAGAATAGGGTAGTGGTGTGTATAACACGACTACCAATGATTGGAGTCTGATGAGGATGGAAGTGTTTCTGCCGAGACTGTAGATCTAATACCGTCTCGAGTGAATCTTTGTGTGGTGTAAGGATTTCACCAATTTCTGAAGGATATCTGTGAGGGTTCGGAGTCCAGCATTTAAGTGTAAGATGATCGCGCTCGTGTGAGCGGATTTTCGAGAGTTTGGATGAGTAGAATTTGGATTCTGTCAGTTGAGCAGAAGCTAGTGATGGTATCTTGATGCCTAGGGAAGTAGTAGCTGTGTGATGAGATACAGTGACTATGGATGTCTCCGAAGATTTTCTTTGGAGCAAGTTTAAGGAAGCGTGTCTGTTTCGGTGTTGAGGCTACATTCAGCCGAGTGTTTTTGTTTGGCTTTGAGGCCTGAGTTTCTCGAGGAGTTTGGATTAGGAAGTCTTTGGCTTCAGTGGCAGCGTCACAGTTCAGATTTGTTCTGTGTGCAGGCAAGGAGGTCATCTGTCAGCAGTTTTCTAGAAGAGAAGTTCAGAAGCAGCTGTGTGGACCCATTTCTTCGATGGATTGGCTAGATAAGCTTGAGCTGTTCTGATTGATAGAGAGAGAGCAGTTTTCTTTGGACATTAGATTGGGTTGATCGCAAAAGTGACTTGCGATAGTGGAGTGTTCTCTTGGTTAGTCAGAGATCTTTCGGGATTTCTGAGTTTTCTCTTTATGGATCGGTTGAACCATATTTCTGAGATGTGTGGTCCAGTTTGTGCTCGTGGGCATCATCAGCATTTTTCATCTTCTCCGGATCAGAGTTGTGCAGCGGAAGCAGTTTGGAGGTGCATCTGTTTTATCTTTTAGGATAAGGAGAAGTAAGTCAGTCTACTGGTGTTTGAAGAGTAGAGTTGTGTTCTTGGATTGATCGTGAGTGGATCATTTTGATGAGTTGTTTTGAAGCATCAGCGAAGGATGAGCTGATCAGTAGGGATGGAGGCAGCCCAGGATCGTCCGAAGAGTTTTGTGGATAAGAGACGGAGGGATTTGGATTTTTAAGTTGGAAATTTGATTTTGGATAAGCTTTCTACGACCGAAGGTAAGTCTAGTAAGACTGGGAAGTCAGCTCCGAGATATTTTGGATTTTCTCTTGATCTGGTAAGGATAAGTGTTGGTCTTCTGGAGTGAATTATCTGTTTGGATAACTGGAATTCGATGTGTTTCGCGTATCTCTGAGGGAGTACGTGTAAGATCTATCTCAGGTTATGGAGCCAGCAGTTCAGGGAGTTTTGGATGTTGAGTCAGACTTGTTTATAGTCTGATATCCTGTCTAGTTGTGTAGATCTAGATGAGTAGGAGCTCTCTAGCTTAGTAGTGTAGTTTAGTTTGGATTTTGTAGGGCGAGTATCCCAGTGTTTTATACTTGGGAAACTCGAGAGAATTCTATCCAGTATTTTGTCTGGATAGTTAGTTTTGATTGTTTATTTGATTGGATGCTATGATTGTTAGTATATATTGATAATATATGCTGGTGTTTTTAAAATTAAATCTTTAATAAGATTATTAAATTACCTTTGTTTTAAATTTCGGGGACGAAATTCTTTTAAGAGGGGAGGAATGTGACATCCCGGAATTTCTGACAATATCAATTTAATAATCTGCATTTAAAATTAAATTGATTTGATAAATTCTTGTTGATAAATTTAGAATTGATATAATAATCTTCTTTTAAATGATATTTAACTGATAACTCATCTTTTAAAAAAAAAAGCCAATAAATTATTTTCTATTTATAATGTATATCTATTTGTGTATATATTGTAAATAGAAATCTTTGGTTGGAATCTAATAAATAAATAAATCTTGTTTTCAAATTCTAATATATTTTTGGTAATTTGGAAATTAGGAGTTAATATAGAATATATAGTTTTAAAATAGTTAAGGTAAATGTTTAATTGATTTAAATATATATCTTAGCTTAAGTTCAAGAATTAAATAAAAAGGTTTGTTTTAAAATATGGTTTAATAAATATGAGATATTAATTCATTTAAATAATAATAGGAAGTTATAATCACTTTTATAAATTATTTAATTGGACAAATTATCGTCTTCAAATAACATTTAGTAATGTATTGTTATATATGTAAATATAAATAGATTTAAATTAGAAGTGTTATTTTCAAATTAAATATCTTGTTATATATATGTATAAGCTTCTATTTGTATATGTATATATACATAGTTTTGTTTCATTTTCTCTAAAAAGAAATTCATAAATATAAATAATAAAAATATACATAGGGAAATAAAATTAAGTATTTGAATTAGAAAATCGAAGAAGGAAATAAACTAAGTATAAAAGTAAACTCATCGCCTAAATTCTAACTATATGTTAATAAACTATAAATATACTTATTTATATTTCAAAGATAAGAGCAAAGGCAAATAAACAAGGTTAAGTAAAAGAAAGATAAGTATCTTGTATGTGACCTATAAGTAGTTTGTAGGCAAAAATAGACAAAGTAAAATTAAACACTTTGATAGTTCTGGAAACATGTATAGATGCAAGGCTGTAAGTAATTATGCTAGGCAAGGAAATGAACTGGATATACAGGTTGCAGGCATAAAAAAATAAAGTAAAATATGGAATATCTTTGTATACAAATGGTATAAAGAAAAGTATATACCAGCCTAAGTACATACGAAGTTGAGATAGGGATAAGTATAAGTGGACATAAAGGACGTGGGCATTAAATGTTAAAAAACAACTTAGTACACTGATATTTCATTTCAGCCTCCAAAAGAGAAAAAAATCTCTGATAAAAGCTTACCAGTGAAGTAATAGCCTGTAAACATTGTTATATATCAATCTATCTCCTCTCGTTCACATGGAGACTTAGCCTTTCCAGTAAACACATTAAAACTGAAGCAAGCATTATCATTTACAAACTGAAAACATTTTACAACCTCCTCAAGTAAAAACAACAAATTTAAAGAAGAGCAAGTCTGCATCTTTTCTAACAAGGACATTAGCAACTCAAAGTTTTGAAAGTTTTAAAAGCAAAGCACTTCCAGTTTTTGAGAGTTCAAAGTATCAAAAGCTTGTCAAAATGGATACTCTGTCTTCATTTTCAAAAGGGAATCTGGTGAGTAACATTATTTTTAAATTTAAATATAAAATTGGGTTGCTTGAATCATCTCTGAAAACAAGTATGTCTGTGGATATATTTTAAACTCTGAGTATATTTATGTGAATATTTTGTTGTGGATGAATTGTTATGATCTGGATGTTCTCTGATTTAATTCTAGGTTCTAAACCAATTTATAAATCAAGTGCTCATAATCCAATTTTTATTTGTACCTAAGTCTAGAACGAAATATGTAGTTATATCATAGATTTTAGATTAAAATGTGTTAAGTTGAAATAATTGGTATGTTCTCTGGAAAAAAATATAAAAACAACAGTTCAAGTGGATTTATGTTAAATCTCAAACATATTAAATTACTGATCTAAGTTTATAACCTGAAAACTTATCCAAAATTATGATTTTTAAAACTAAATTCACAATTTTTAGTTTGGGATTAAGGGTGCAGTTCTTGTTGAACTGAAAATGGTATATTGGGAAATTTCTGATGATCCAAGTGATCAGAATGGTTGGGGTTCCTTTTGGTGGTAGCATAGTGATCAGAGACTCTGAAAAAAAATGTCAGGAAGTCGATCGAAGCACGGTGGAGGTGGTGGTCTCTTATTTTTGTCTGGAACCCTAGTTTTAGGGGTGTCTGTTGTTTGGATCGGCATGGCCTCTAGAGTTGATCGAGTTCAACGAAACTCTGGGGAAAAGAAGCTTTGGTATAATCGAAGACGCGGCTGAAATTTTAAGGGTGATGGTGGTCGGACGATCGTGGGCGAGGCGTTGACAGGCTTTGATGGTGTCTCCAGTTTTGGTTCCAGGTTGGGTAATATACTCGAATTCGATTTCGAGATAGGAGCGAAGTTCTGATGGTTGGGGTTGTTAAGTGGGAGGAATGTCGACTTGTAGAGGTCGTCGTTGATGGTCGGAAGGGGATGGTTGGCTGTGCACGTGTACGGTGATGAACTGGTATCAGTTCACAGAGTTTGGGAAGGAGAGTTCTACTCGAAGTGGTCTCGAGAAAATCGGGTGATGGCTCGAGTGATATTTGGGGTCGTACGCGAGTGAAAGTGTTCTCAGAATTTAAAACCAAGCAGGTTTTAAAAAAATAAAAAGAGGATGAGGAGAACAGGGGATGACTCGGGTTTTCCCCTGGGTGATTTCGAGATTTACCCGAAGTAAATCTAGTCTGGACTCGAAGCAAAGTGGGGAGGCTCGAGTAAATGCTTAGTTCAGGTTTCAAAACCTTATTCTGTTTCTGAAGTTTAAATTTAAATTGCAAACAAAGTTAAACTAAGTTTTAATCAAAGGTACAAGTATAAATTCAAGTTAAATCTGAAACTTAGTTTGGAATAAATAAAGTTTTGGAAATTCAAATTGTATAACTAACTTAAGAGTGTTTAAGTATGTAAGTGTATTTAAAAAGAAATTGAATTTAAAATGTATTTTGAATTGTGAAGGAAGGATGTAATCAAGTAATCAAATTGAAACCTGGACTTAGATTTAAATTGGAATTCCAGAATTATTGTAATAAAATAAAGTTTGATTAATTTAAATGTTTAGAAGGGTTTTAATGTGGAGGTATACTTTGAATATGTGGATTTAAAGAGAAGTTGATTTTAACTCTTTAAAATTTCCTTTGTAACAAAAATATTAGTTAGCATGTGAAATTTAAAGGTTTTAAAAATTTGTTTAAACTTTATTTAAGATAAATTGGGGTTCATTTTAAATCTTGAAATAAAATGAATTTAAAAAGGAAATTTGAAAATAAATTGGTAAGTGATAATCAAATCATTAATAAGAGATGAATTTCACCTTAAAGTTAAATGAAAATTTAATGATTTGTAATTCATTAATTTTAAGTAAACCATAATGGATAATAAATGATTTGGATTAATTTAATTAGTAACTCTAAGTTTAAATTGATTAATCTAAGTTTAAATTCTTAAGAAAGGAAATTAAGAATTGTAATTAGTTAATGAAGGTCATTAACTTAAGATTGTTAAATAATGTATTTATGTGATAAATTTTAATAATTAATTAGATAAATTGATTAAGAGAATCAATTGTGAAAATAGTTAAGTATAATTACTTAAGTGAAGCAATTAAAGGAATATTACTTAATATAATCAATTGAGTTTAATTTGATTTGTTTAAGTTAATTAATTTAGTTTAATTAATTTAAATTTATCATTGAATGATTTGATAAGTAATTGCTTAAATATAATAAATGAAGTATAATTACGGGATGAAGTAATTAATGGTAATACTATATGTAATTAATTGAAGATGATTTAATAATGAAAGTAATTTGGATTAAATTACTTTGTAAAATTAATCAAGGGATTAATTGAGATAATTAATTAAAGGAGTAATTAATTTCTTAAGTGAAGTAATTAAGAGTAGTTAATTACTGAATGAGATTAATCAAGACTGATTAATAAGTGTAGTTAGTTAATAAATTAATTTTAATGAAATAATTAATTGAAATATAATTAGGGATCATTAATTTCTATAATTGATTAAGAATTGATTCATTAAAACTAATTAATCAATAATAAGTGATTTTGAGTAATAAATTAATTGTAATTAATTAAGGTTAAATGTAATTAATTATGGTTAATTAATAAAAAAAGTAATTAAAGGTTAATTACTGTTTTTGGTTAAAGATAATTAATTTGTGAAATTAATTGGAAGATAATTACTTGAATGTAATTAAAGGATAATTAATCCAGGATGATTAATTAAGATGGAAATCTAGAGAATGATTAATTAATTGATTTGTAATTAATTAATGGTTAAGTAAGCAGGATTTATAGAATGAAGTAATTAATTTAATTTACTTTAAATTAATTAGAGATAAGAAATTAATTTAATTCATTTTAAATTAATTTTAAATGATGTGTTTATGAATCATTGCTTATGTATTGATGGATGATATTGATTTCCTTGAATGGTTTGAATTCTCTGATAGGAGATAATTAATGCTGTGTGATATGGATTGTCCATTAGGTGATATTGTAGATTATCTATCTGTGATATTGTGAACTATCTATCTGTGTGTATATAGATAATTAAAATGAATTGTTTTAACTTTAAAACAACTTGGCCTTAAAAGACACGTTTTGGATTTCGATGAGACCGGGATCGGGTTTCCGTATACCGGGATTCTAGGTCTGGAGACCCGAATACCACATCGATCCAAAATAACGATAGGTCGTGAATCTCAAGTGAAGATGAAGATTCAGAGTGCAAGGGTTATTGTCGTTAACTCTGAGGGTGATTCCAAAATGAGTGTAACGAGATAATGCCTTCGGTTTCGTTCGAACCCGGAACGAACTTGTATGGATTGAATGCTTTCAGCACATCGTCAGGCGGACGATGAGCATTCTAAGTGATGAATTCTGATAAGGTAATCGTGACCTCAAGCCTCATCAACCGGGAATGGCTAAAACAGGGGAGGTGCAGCAAGGCTTCGTGGGTAGCACCCACTTGAGAGCGAGATATACCCCTGTCTAGATGTCCCTTTTTATTTTCGGCTGTGTGGGCAGTTGTAGAGCTCCGACTGCTGGGGTTGTTTCGTTCGGAACTGTTCAGTAAGGAATGGTTCCGGCCTTGTGTTGCAGGGGAGCGGGCGTACTCCTCGGTACGCTGATCTAGGCCAGGTACTGTGACGGGCGGTACCCCAGTAGCCCTGCCATTGTATGGAATCCAATCTCCAATAAGCGCCGTACGTTTTGATTGTGCCCAACTATGTTGAAATGTGAGATGTAAGCATTTCAGCTATTTCTGTATTTTACTTGAAAACCCTAGACACTATTATGATATAACTGGATTTCCTATCAAATGTTTTGGTTAGCGTAAGGTAAAAACATTTCCATGTTTATGTGTGGGATGTCTTACGTGATACCTTTTGTTTTCAAAGGATTTTCAAAGTTAAGCAACTTTAACCTGTTACTCATACCAGACCCATGTCTGACCCGGAGTTTATTTCCTGTTTTTCTTAAACTCTCGGGTACCCAAATTTTTACGGGTAGCCAAGGGATTCAGGTTAGCTTTGACGAATTGTGGAGGAGCAATGGAGCAGGAGGCTTCAGCGTTGTAGATATATATAGTGTTCCGCTGTGTTGGTATCTCTGTGTTGTATTTGTATTGTATCGAGTTGTATTAACTAGACAGGTGTTTATAACTGTCTAGTATGTGTTGTATTATCTGTGTAACTCTGATGTATATGATATTATGTATTCTCTTATGTGATATATTATATTTTATTCGTTCCGCTGTTGAGATTCTGATGTTGTTTCTTCTTCTTCTCTTTCTTTTCTACTTTCTCACCTCTTTCTTTTCTTAAAAACGGCGTGATTTTCCGGTAGTGGAAAGTTGGGTCGTCACAACACGTGCAGCCCGATGACATAATCGTTAATTAGGAGAGAAAGGTTTGAATTTTTATGTTAATTAATTTAGTTAAGTTATTTTAATTTATTTCAAATGTTCATAAATCCATAACTTGTTCGTATGAGGTCAAAATTGAACGCGACTAGTCGTGTTGCGACCGGGTCGTCGAAGGCTGTGCTATGGATTTGGATTGAACGAAATTGTAGCTGTTCGGAATTTATGCTAAAATCGAACGGTCGTTAAGTTTTAGTCCGAAACGGATCTTTTTGAGGAAACTAAAATCAATGTGAGTTAATCTCACCTTTTTGATTAACTAGAATATTATATAGTCAATTAAATTTACTTATTGGATGCAAGAATATTTTATAGTTGATTTGTTATTGACTGTTTGGATGAATTACTAGTTCAAATTATTGTTTTGGATATATTCCTGCCTATTGAAGCGGATGAGACCCTATTACGTTCTCGTGTAAGAGCGGATAACCCTTTGTACACGAATTCCACCTCGAAGCGGTTGATTTATATTTTTATGATTATATACTATATGTGATGTAGGGGGACAGGTTGGTGGAATCCAACATCATTCCTCACATTGTTGATTTACTTCCACATAAATTGATATATGATATATTGGATGTTATAATTGATGGCATGGACACGATTTTGCTTATTTAGTGTTTTAGTAGCATTGAGCCTTATATTTTGGTATTTTAAAATACCATATATTAGTGATTGATTTTAAAAGGGTATTTCAAGTGATTTTGGAAATTATATATGTTCTAAGTAACTTATTTTAAAATCAATAGTATGATTTTTGAATATTATAATTTAGTAGTTTTATAAAATATTTTAAATAGAGATTTTCAAACTGTAAAATAAAGATTTTTAAAATCTTAATATAAGTCCATCTTTTATAACAAACGACATGGTTTTAAAAAGAAAATAGAAATATTTTTATATAAATATTTATTAACCATTTTATATAAAGTAATATATATTTATATAGGCACATATATTAAAATGGAATTTATAAATGTGATGGGTTATAAAAGTGATATTTTACAAAAAAAGTGTAGATTTGCAAAATTGTATTTTTGTTAGTAAAAGTATGGATTTTATAAGCGCTGTTTATAAATAAAAGGAAACTATTAACGTAGGATAGATTGGGAAAAATAAATCGAATAGTGGATTTAGTATACAATGTGGAACGTCGTTTAGAAAATAGTTGATTTTATTTTGGAAATTGAAAGCGAGGGTAAAAAGTTAGGATTTTTAAACGATATTTTATAAATTGAAAGAGATTTATAAAAGAAATTCATACCTATGGAAGCAAGGTTAAAACGGTTAAAATTATGTTTTGAATGGGACTTTATAAATAAGTTAGATTTATAAAGAAAAAGAGTTATAAATGGGGTTCATAAATAAAGGAATTTTATGAAAGGAAGATTCGTAAAATAGATAGAGATTTATGAATTTAGTTTATAAAATTTGGGAACGAGTATGTGGAAAGTTAAGTATGGATTCTTGTCAAAGAAAAATATTTATGTTTTAAAAAGTTGTTTATATCTACTAATATTGTTTTAAAGTGGTTTATCAATATTTTAATATTTTGGAAAGTTAATTAGTTAAATTATTAATATGGTTTGAAATTAATATAATTATTCATCAGTAAATTTTTGGAAATTAATTATTAGTATTTATAAAAATGTTGAAGATAAATTATTATTGTTTTAGTTAAGATGCTTTGGAATTTATTAATTATTATTTAAAGATGTTTAAAGTTAATATTTATTTATATTGTTTAGTATCATATAATAGTGTTTTAAGTAAAAGATTAGAATTTTATTTTAAATGATTTCGAGATTTATAAATAGGGTTTTATAAACAGATGTTGATTATAAGAGGAATCTTATAATATGTTTTGGAAAAAAAGGGAAGATTGGTTAAAGGATAGAAGAGTTTCATAAATAGTTTTAGATATTTATAAAAGAACTTTAGAAATGGGTTTATAGATTTTTAAAAGGAATATATTAAATGTTTTTGTGGATTTATAACGAAGTTTATAAATGATTTAGAATTGTATAAAAGAGAATCATCCTTAGTGTTAGTGAATATACTTATATCATTAAGATAAGTATATGTATATTTTCCAAGTATTGAGAATATAAAGGTTTGCATGAATCTTTGTAAAAGTATTTCGGTACAAATATTTACAAAATGATTTGATTTAATGGAAGGATTTGTTAAGGAGGCCTAATGTTGCTTGGTGCTTAACCAATTTTTTTTCCTAAGGAATTAAATTCCTGATTGAATGATTGTTATTCGATAGTTGAATAACCGACTATCGAAATTGGACCCAAACGTAACTTTGGAAATATCTAAGAGAAACATGTAAGTTATATGGCACATTCATCTCCGATGATGTTGTACTGTGCGTATAAATTTCGTTTCATTCTCCTAGGACAATGGTAAGGAAATCCGCCCACTAACGGTTAGGTGGTGATCTCCCCTCTAATCTTTGATTGTTTATTTCCTAAAGAACCAAGTTGAGTTTACCGTGAATTATCGAATGTTGTTTCGAAGAGACCAGGATCGGATATGTTTCCAGAAAACCACTTCGATCCAACTTAAGAATTGCAAAGTGAAGACATCTTGAAGATGATGGAAATTGAAGATGGAGCTAACAAGTGTTTCGTTCGGTCCTAGAACGAACTTGTATGGATGAATGCTGATATTGCATTGTTGCTTGGAGGGCAATGTTAGCATTCCAAGTGGGAAGTGCTACATAAAAGTAAAACATAGTCTCAAACCTCATCAACTGGGAATGACTAAAACAGGGGAGATGCGATAGGGCTAAGTGGGTTGCTACCAAGTAGGGTATGATCATCCCAATCTAGAGTCGCTATTATCCCTCATTTGTATGTTTTGGGGCCCATTAACAGTGGGGTGATCATATTCGGGACTATCCAGTAAGGGGTGGGCCGATTTTGTGTTGGCAGGGGATCCAAGTGAGGTCCTCGATGTTATTTTATGTAGAGATGCACCGTGATGGGTGGTAACCCTATAGCACAGTCATTGTATGGAATCCATTTTCCAATAAGAGCCTTTATGGTTTTAGTTGTATACCTATTATGCGGAAATTTAATTAAAGTAACAATTTTGGCTATGATTAATAAGTATTGGTATCAAGACACTATTATAATATTAGAAAAATTCATATGAAAAGGTTTTAGTTATCGTAAGGTGAAAACCCGTTCGTGTTTATGTGTGGCAGCGTCTTACAGGATGCTTTTGATTTTCAAAGGTTTTTATAACTTTAAAATCCAATTGGGTGTGTTTTGTCATGCTGATTTTCTAGACTGACTTGGTTGTTATTTTATTATAATGCTCGGGTCAAACCGAGCATATTTATAGATTGCTTTGGATGCATATGAGCTCAGAAGATGAGTTGGAGGTCTTCAAGTCATATTCACGTATAAGTTTATTTTCCGCTGCTTTGCTGTTGAAATCATTAGCAATTGTGAGGACAGATTATTATAACTGTCCAGGCTGATGATTATGGTTTGTTGTTGTACTCTGATGAATGTATATATATTACAGTTTCTCTTTTGTAAAGATCATTGATATTATATTATATATATTGTTCCGCTGCGATTGTGAGATTCTGTGTTGTTTTTAGTTTCTTTCTCTTTCTTCTTCTCTACTTCTTTCCTTTTTCTTTCTCATAACTAACGGTCTTTTCCGTTCGATTTGGATTTGACATGTGTGGTATATTGTCAACTTAAATTGTATGGATTGGCGGGTCATCACAATATATTACGATCAAATCGAAACTCAAATAAATCAAAATCAAATCAGCCAAACAAAATTAATTTTTTGATTGATTGGATCAATCATCTTCCGATTAAATATTTAATTTTTTAATTCTTCCTTTTATAATAATTTGAATAACCTATTTTAAATAGATCAAATCATGAGTAAGTACTTACCAAGTGTGGTTTTTGAGTTTTTTTAAACAATTCAGTATTTATATATATCCATACTATCTTATTTAAGCAAACAATTAAAAATATTATATTTACATAATTAATTGCGATAAAACAAAAAAAAAAGTTAATATGGCTTACATAATAACAGAATAAAATTAGTTTTACGAACCAATATAAAACATTTATATCAAACTAACTAACGAGTTTGACATATCTGCTCGATTTTAATCATAATACACCATCCTTACATACTAGAATTGTGAAACTATTTGTCATTCTCATCATTCTTACGGTGGACCGTTGTCAGGGTGATAAAATAATAAAGTTACTTGGCTAGTCAAATATAAATATCCAATGGTTCACTAACAGTAAATATTAGGCATTTTATGTTTAGGATTTATGGAGTTTATACAACGTTATGGAATTCTAAAGCAGTACCTAATGGGTATCATGTCCTTAAAGTTGCTATTTCCAAAGATTGTTCAAGGGAAAAGTTTTGACACACTTGTTGATGCATTCATTTCTATAATGAATCTGATTAATTAGGAATGCAACCATCTAAATGGCATTTAGGGAATACATGATGTTTTCGAAATTCAAGCGGCATGGACCTATTTTGTAAAAGTTAGTATCATTATATGTTGAATTTTGGTATTTTGATGTTTGTTATATATGGTGAGTGGTGAAGTTACTTTTAAAGGAACTTCACCACTCCCTATATATAACAAACGTAATAATTGTCGTAAGTTAACAAACAATTGGTATTAACTTTTACAAAAATATTCATGAAGCTTGAATTCTAAATGCATAATGCATTCGATAAACACACACTTGATGGCTGCAGTCCAGATCGATCGAGTTCATTAAAGATATGCATGCATCAACAAGTGTGTGCCAAAACTTTTTCGTTGAAAAATGCTTTGAAATAACAACTTTAAAGACCAGTTGCACTTTAGGTACTACAATCGAACCCCACGATATATCAACTTGTTTAAACTACATTATACCTATACCTAAGTTCAAATCAAACTTTGATACACTAACATCGACAGTTTGGTACATGTAAAGCAAGTATAAATATTTCAAATTTTTATGTCTTAGCACAAGAAATACCAAACAAAAAATACCAACTATGAGTGAATCATTAGATATTAATAATTTCTTAGTTAAATAAATTTACTATTTTGCTATCATGATAATTATCCACCATAAGATTGATGAGAAACAAAAAATAAATTCATAATTCTAGTTTACAAGGATAATGTTTTATGGTCAAAACTGAACAGACAATCCAAAATAGTTGGTTAATTAGATATTGATGTTTTATGTTGGTTCATAAAATTCATTTTAATCCATTATTATGTAAACCGAATTAACTGATTTTTCATTATTTTATCAAAATTAATTATATGAATACAATATTCTTCATTGCTTACTTATATAAGATAATATGCATGCATAAAAATATCAAATCATTTAAAAAAACTCAGAATTTATATCTAGTAAATACAGTTACTCATAATTTTATGCATATATTAAATAGATCATTCACATTTTAAATGGAATTAAAAACAAAATCTTTAATCGAAAGCGGATCGATCAAATCAGCTAAAAATTAATTTTTTTGACTAATTTGATTTTGATATCTTTGGTTTTTTAGCTTTGTTCAAAATATATTATTGTTAAATCAATCAATCCAATCACATTGTCACCCTTATCTAACCTTCATTATGCATGTGGTACTACTGCACTGTCCAATTAACATATAATATGAAATATGAAAACTAGTAAATGTTTCTTAATATTGTAATTTCATCATCGACTTTTAATAATATGAATCAAAAAGAAATTAGTAGTCAAATGATAATTCACTCATTGTTACATCTTTATAATTGTCTGATTAACTATTGACTGATATATTTGGTTGCAGTGCAAATTTATAGCGATTAGAAGGTAACTGCTTATAAGGAAATATCAAAGGCATAATAAACTCAGTAAGAATGAAAACATCTAAGATCAATAAGGCAATAAATAACACATCTACAACCATCAAAAAGGAGTAAATAAAATCTAACCTCCTACAAAAGAGCTACCACAAAAAATTTAAAAATAAATGCTAAAAACCAAGCTCAAAATAAAGCTCTTCCGTCTTTAATTAGTTCATCGGTACTCAAAAAAATTGAATTAAAGAGGATCGAATAAAATTGAAATGAAAATCAACTCCTTAGTGTTGTCTCACATTACCCACATTACGGAAGAATGTGAGATAGGATGTAAAAATAGCACCATATTCAAGGGTTAATTTGATCAACATATAGTATGAATGGCGCACCAACTTGTAAATTAATTATAATTTTTAATTGTCACGGTAATAATAAAACTATAAACTTTACTTTAAAAAATTGTTCTATTTATATTATATTAACTTTACTGCTAAAATTGGTGATGTATTGACATAAGTCAGAAATTTTCACCACTTGAAAGAGGCAATATAAATTATGTGCTGCTTAACATTTCTTTATACTGTTGTGTATGCTCAAAGTGTAGAATTATGCTGCATTCCCATTGAAAAATACCATACAGCACAGTATCATTCAAATTCATGCTCGTAGGTAAGGATTTTTCATGAGCTTGCAAGGTTTATTCGTTTTTTTTTTCGTTTTTTTGTTAAGATTGTAGGCGTGCATAATTATAATTAAAAACTCATAACTGAAAATAAAGTAAAATATTGCATATTTATCTATATAACTCACTGATTTCAGTTCAGTTAGATGTTTTCTGTTTTTAAATATCACTCTTAAAAGCTTTCTATTTACCTCAGAAACATTAGTATATTCAACTATAAAATAGGAATATCCTCAAATTTAATTAGGTGATAAGTAAAGATAAGAAATAGCAGATCAATTCAGTAATTAGTAATTGAATGAAGAATTCTAAGTTAATATTATGTGATGAATATTAGATTACCTATATTCTCCATGTAAAATTAGTTCTACTTGCAAATTTAAAGGAATCAATTCTATGTAAAAAGATTAGATACCGAAACTGAAAACGTACAAAATTGATTTTAGAAAATACCATTAGAATTACAACCAGTATCCATGTTTAGAGGATCGATAATCTCCGCTCCAACGACCTGTAGAATTAATAATCGAACCCAGTAATTGAGGCGAGTGAAGAAGACTAAAAATCAAAAGGCAGGTAGTAAAATGATTTGAACTCGCTAAAAACACCAGATTTGATTTCCTGCTCATGCGCATCTCAGATTAAAACCCTAAATTCAATCAAAACTATAAAATCTCACTGCAAATTTGATGGATCCCTCCTCAAACTGTTCGAAATCAAACAAATATCGCCGATTTAGATGAACACTCGAAAGGACCTGGTAGATTTTAGGGATTACAAGACGGATTCGAATTTAGAAGCTTGTTGTCTTTTGGATGATCTTTATTAGGTTTTGGATGAACAAATTTCAAAGCGTTTAGGGGATAATTTATAACTCATCAATTGTTCATGTCACCGAACGGTAAGTTACAGCTTCATTTTACCTATATGTGGGCCCACAGCACTGGAGTTTAATTTGGATACTTAAACCCAAAATTATATCTGATTAAATGTGATTTGAAAATATTACAGTAAGGAAGAGTGAAAAGGGATAAATTAGAAGACCAATACATTAAAACTATATGAATATATTTCTATAGTTGGAAGGAATTTAAATTTAATTCAATTGACGATGCACATAAATTTCAGTTACTTTATCAAAGAAATTTTGTTGATTGTGCTTTGTTGTTCTTTAATATTGATTCTAACTTTTGTTTAATAAGGGTATGTTTGTCTAAAAATTTATTAAAATAATTACCATGTTAGTAGCAATTTATGGTTTATGAATAGAATTGGTCTACACAAAGAGGCTTTTTATTATTGTTGTTATAAAAAAGGTTATAATAATAGGCATGTAAATAAAATCATATTATTTACAAAAAAACACAAATTAGTTTGTATTTTGGGAAAAAGGTCAAGAAATATATAAAATTTGATAGTACTGAAAATATATAAAATATATAACTATGCCTATGTTTGAATATTGAAATTCATTTTTTATAATTTTTGAAAAGGTTTCCAAAAAGGGTAATTAACATGCACTTTGTCAAAAAGATATAAAACTTGCCCTTTCTATTTTCTAAAAAAATAGTGATCTAATTTATATATTCATTAGCACGTGAAAACGAGGATTTGATACTCAAAGTCTTTTTGTAACAATTTGCCATCTACGACACTCCAATGCACGCATGAAATGACGCATATATCACAGACCTCGTAGATTGCAGATCATTTTGAGGTAAATAGAAAAAACAAATCATAGAGCTATCTAGATGAACAAAACAATATAGTATCAAATAAACTTCACTTACCACATTTCTCTATGCTAGTAACAAAATTAGCCTAATGTTTAGGAATAACTGAGATAAAATAGTGGATTGTTAATGGACAAATAAATGCATGTCTTCATCGCATCATCGCGCCTCCAAGTCAACACCAATCCTCTCTATTGACCTATCAGAGTAAAACTAAAAAGAAGAAAATGACAAGGGGGGTCAAACACATGTTTAGTGAGTGAAACACATCATATAAGTGTATAATACTAATAACCTAGTAAACAACACTTATCTCAAAAATCATAACCCAATCTGTGTCATCTGAACCCAACAAGCCAACTAAACAAAATATAATATCGTAGTGACAACATAGGATAAGCTCTCATTAAAATCTAACCATATCTAATCATATGCAGTTGATCGAATTCAAAATCTCAACTTGCGCGTCAAAGACCGACTACAACACGATTGAGCCTAAAATTCCAAATCATCATTACCGAAAATGTATGCGACTCGCTATTGAGGAATAATATGTCCCAACCCACTATCGTCATTCATAAGTGACTCGTTAATGGGGAACTACATGTCCTAGCCCACTATTGGCTAAAACATATACAACTCACTACCAAGGAACTCTATGTCTCAACACGCTTACGTCAAATCTTAAGCGACTCTATAGCGAATGGGATTTTCAACCCTCGAAGAACGATACTAATACATCCTTGGTATTTAATGCCACAAATTCAAGTTTCAGAAAACCCGATCGTTAAGCGAAAGAAGAAAATAAAGGCAGAACATAATCTTACAGGAATAGAATAACATATATTATTTCAACATATAATATTTACAGCGGAAAGTTTTAAATGCATTTATCAAAGTTTAACTTAACATCAACATGGACAATTATAAATCTCTATCCCTACAAATGTGGAATACAATGGTACATAAATGTGGTGGAAATGGATAACAATCATCAAAAGAATCTTCTAGCTCCATGCTTCAAGCTCTTTCAAAATGTTCCAAACTAAACCTAACTACTAGGCTGTTGGGAAAATAGGGCACCCTGAGTTTAAGGGAAAGAAAATATACTCTGGGTCAGTCATGGGACTAGTGTGAGGAACTCAAAGTACGAGTATGAAAACAAAGGATATCTCATAAGACCACGCCACACATAGACACAGAATGGGTTTTTACCTTATGATAATCAAATCATATCTACGTAAAATCCAGTTATATTATTTTTAATGATATTCTTTGAATAACTTTCAAATAAACACAATCAAATAGCCGAAATTGTTATATTGGTTAAATTTGACGGCATAATAGGTTTACAACTAAGTAAGAAGGCACTTATTGGAGAATGGATTTCCAATGAATAACGAGGTAAGAGACCACCTCCTGTATAATACAAATCTAGAGGAATGTACCAAGGCCACCAATAGATGGTCCTCTGCAAATTAAGACCGGCCTACCCAAGACCAACAGATGGTACAAATAGCACTGAATATGATATCACCGCAGCCATTCCTAACCTCTCCTTGACGTCTCATAGAATAGACCACAAAATTTAAACCCGATGTTATAGCGGGTAGAAATAAATAAATCTAGAAAGGTGATATCATACCCTAGTGGTTGTGAAACACTTAGCCTCAAAAGCAACCCTGTTTCACAATTCCTCGGGTGTGAGGCTTGAGGTAACGTTTACCTTTCATAGAACATTTCACTTAAAATGTCACAGTGCCATTTCCAACAACACACTCTTGATTTCAACAAAAGTACAACCTCTGAGCTCGTATGTCTTAGAGAAGGGTGTTAAGCATAAGAGAGGTTACATCCTACACCACGAAACAGATGTACGTTTGTAGAGATCAATGTACTGTGTTATTAGAAATGCAATATCAGATATTCATCCATAAAAGTTGTCCAGGAACTGGACAAACCATAGGCACTCTCCTACCATATCCTATCATTACCCCTAGGATTAGTAGCAAGTAGTCCTAGCATACAAAGATCCTAGAACGAAGTGACCACTGCTATTTATTTATCTCGGGAGCTACTCCGAAATTTTCAACAAGCAATCCTTCCGTTATGAAGATTCGCGCCTTCAACTTCATTGTCCTTAACATGTCTTCACTTTTGAATTCGTAAATTGGTTCGTAGTGATTTTCAGATAGGCATTTGCACAAATCCAATCCTGGTTCCTCTAAATCAATCATCGATAAAAAGGTGTTAAGAAGGTGGGTGATTATCATTTGATTAATTACTTTCTCTTTATCAAAAAAATATCTTCTAGAGATATGTATCTTTTAAACATTTCTTTTCAGTATATACAAAATCATTAAACCACTCTTTAACTTTGGAAATACCAAATCAAAGTCATTTCTCATAAATCATATCGCTAAACCTTTTTGAGTAAAAAGGGTTGATAGAAATTATACTAATTCTACTCAACATCAATTTATGTATTCAACCTTTACTATCCGTCGAGTAACGGTGAAATCACCTATTAAATTCACACAGATTGCACAGGTTTCCTCCTCGGAATTTAATATCAAGTATAAGAAGATTATTTCTGTACAATCCAAGTTGTATTAAATTTGGAAAGTTAAATGTTTTATACTTGCCTTGTTTTCGACATTTCAACCTTATCTATTCCTCGTCCAGGAAAGAGGCCAAGTGAGCCAGGGCACTGGTTGCTCCTGAACATCTCCTTAGTTTAAGCACCTCACATCCAGATCTTATGAATAGAAAAATCCAGCCTAATCATCTACTTTTAGAGGCAAGATTAAATCACTAAATCATAACATTTTTTTTAAATTATTTATTTAAACTCTTTAAAATAAATTATAAAACCTCCACATTATCTTTAAAATACTTAATTATTTATTTGAAAACATTTATAAAAGATTTGGAAAAGAATAGTTAAGTTTAAATCCATATTTCAAAAGTTATTAAAAGTGCTGCAAATAGTGCTTTTAAGGCTTATTTAATCAAAATGACTTTTCTATCATTTACAAATCCATTTTTATAATTCAAATCTCTTTTAAAATATTTTTAGAATTTATTCCATATTTTTAAAGAATTAAAACTATCACTTTTAAAGAATTTATCACTTTGGTTTTCGAACTGCCAAAGCGCTACTATTTTGAAAACTGGTTTTGCTCATATTTCAAAATCTACTAAACGACATCTCGATCGTTTTCTTTTGTTTGAAAACTATTATTATAAAAGTTCGAAAAATTCTTAATCCAAAGAATTCCGACTCTGATTCCATCGTATAAATGGATTTAAACTTTTACGACGTGAAATCGAAAACGCCGTTACACGACGCGCCTATTTTTACTCAATTTTCATAACTTGTCAAAACTTCACCAAATTGGGTTTTAGCCTTTATAAAACATTTATAAACCATTTTAAATCATTTCAAAGGGGTTTAATGATTCCATATCAGTTTATAACTTGATTTAGAAAGTTATTTCCTTATGTAATATCGATGTGTATTTAACGTGACTTGTTTACACAATTAAACACTATTTTAAAACAACAAATACTTGATGATCAAAGCATAGTAAACATCCATAGCAATCATACCACATCATCATTATATATATATATAAAGTTTCACACCTTCATTGGTTTCTAACTTTACAAAAATTCATTATTGCTCCTCTACGATCTAATCAAAGCCTATGGAATTGAGCCGGACCTTTGAATTGGATTAGCTTGCAAGTGGAGATGGGCTTGGCTTTGGTGGTAGGAGATGGTGGCTGTGAGTTTGGAATGAGGAGAGGAGGTGTTTAACTTTGTTTTAAAGGTGGATTGACATGGTATATACATGTGTATATAATTTACTTTATTTTGGAATATTTTTCCATAGCTTTGCTATATTTTTTCTATGAACTAGAAGCCATTATTGAGCTTTAAAAAGAGGAAGAAGAAGAAGAGAATTGTTGAAAGGTAATTAAGTTCAAACGAAACCAAATTGTTGAAATGATCTCTTCCCTCGAAACATCCATTTCAACCAGGTTGACTTAGTCGAAAGGGTTTAAGGGATCAGCTCAACCTTCCGACCAGGTTGGCTTAATATCGAAAGGGTTTAAGAAGTTATCTCTACCCTTCGACCAGCTTGACTTAGTAGAAAGGGATTTAAGGAGTAAGCTCGAAAATGCAGGTTAAGGAAGTAGCATCCTGCTCAAAACGTTTCCTTTGAGTGGGTCGAAAGTAAACATTCATTTTGGCTTTTCATCCCATTCGACCATGTCGGAAGGTTTGTTCTGGACCTTTCGATCATGTCGAAAGGGATGCATGTTTCACTAATATGGGATAGTTGCTCTCGACCCTAGTGGTTTCGCTACTTTTGTTGAGGAACCCCTTCGAAAGGGTTACTGAGATAACTAGGGACGAACCCCTTTCGAATGAGTTCCTCTCTAATCAATCGTTAGCCAATTATAAACTGGGACCCCTTTGATACACCCCTTTCGATCGGGTTATGAGGGGTTCCTCTCTTTTAAAATAAGTCTAGCTTGTAATTGCCTAAGTTCCACTTTGTTTTTCCTATATAAGATCGACCTGGGTATGCCCCAGTTTTATAAATCCAATAATGTCGAAACCTCATCATCATCCTTATTTTCCTTGTTTAATGTTGGTTTCGATGATGATGTGTTTCGACTATATATACCCCAATCGATCCTATGCACTGCATAGACAAAAAGAAATTAAGAGAATTGGTTAGAATCATGTGCAATGTATCATTGGACTAGCTAATGATCTAAATGATCTTCCTTGTCATCAAAATCCTTAATGAATCAGCAATCTCTCTTTTATTAATAATCCAAAATGAGTTACAATTAAGAGTTCTTTATCCCCCAATTTGATTTAGGGTTTCTAGAGGATTAATTGCAGCTAAGAAATTGGAGTAAAAGAAATGAATTTGGGATTCCAAAATTCGGTCCCTAAAACTGGACCCCTTGGGTCTTATTTATAGATGCAGGTCGGCCCCCTTCCACGCATGTGCCCTCGACATGGTCGAAAAGTCCCTTTTTTATATGCCGCCTCACGCCTTTCGACTTGGTTGAAAGGCCTTGTCTATCTTCGACACTATCGAAAGGCATCTCTCTGGAGTCCTTTGATTTTCCCTTGAGCTTTCTTTATCTTTCTTTAGACCTTTCGACTAAGTCGAAAGGGTCTTTTACCAATCTTCCACCCTTATTAAGTTCTGAGTATCCCTATGAGCTGCTTTCTCCAAAACACCTTTCGACATTGTCGAAAGGTCTTCAAATGCGCTTTTTCCTTCATGTTGCCTTATGGTCATCGGAAGTTAGATGGGTGCCTCAGACTCTGTCGATGAGTTTTCAATAGGGGCTTCGAAGATGTTGATATGCCGATCGTTTCGATGATGTCGAGTAACTTCCGAATGTATATCTATGCATTGGTGCAGAACCTTCCCTTAATGTCATTGGCTTCGACCGGTTCGAAAGGCTTGTGTATGCTTTCGAAAGGGTTGTTATGAGGGCGAAATACTTAGTTCCAAAAGGTCTGGCGCGTTTATGGGAGATTAACATTCATTACCTTCAAAAGGAGGTTCCGAAGTAGTCTTTGCCGACCCATCTGTGTCGAAAGATCTTAGAGAGGCAGAAAGGTGGCTTTGTTTCTCCTTTTTCGCCTTATTCGGAGGCTTGCACATGTTTTATCACCTTCAACGGTGCCTTCTGCTTACGACTCTTTCGAAAGCCTTCCCAATGCCTTCGAAACCTTCATTCATGATCTTTGTCGAAACCCACTTTAGTAGATGTTGGTGCCTTTCTTATTTTCTTTCATACCTTTGTTCTCTGAGTGGATTTTATGGCTAACACTTAACACCTTCCATCTCAAGCCACTTATCTCCTTCCATCTTAAGCCACTTAACTCCTTCCATCTCATACAACTTTACTCCTTCTATCTCGATCTTCTTCTTAAGATAATAAATGTATGCATGCTTTAAATTTAAGTAATACATTAGCTTATTTACAATTGTCATTTTCTACAGATGAACGTTCTTTTCTTTATTACACCGAACCTATATATTCATAAATATAAATATACGCCATTATGTTTTGACTCCTTCTAATTTCTAATCTGTTTAAACAAAATCAAATTATACATATTATCTGAGTGAAAACAACATTATGCACACAATGAAATGAATCCCAGAGTCTAATTCCATCTCCTATAGAAATTTATGATTTTGCCTCTTTTATGTTAAAATTACAATTTTACCCTTTTAATTTAATTATTTAATTTCGTAAAATTACGGTGTGTTACATATTATATGTCAGCAAGACATTGTAGTATACACATGCATATTAAAGGTCGGGTAAGAATGATAACGTGGTGGCTTGGTTGACCTAACGACAAAATATTACGACCAAACTAAAACCCAAAGAAATCAAAATCACATCAACCAAACAAAATTAATTTTTGGTTGATTTGATCAATCAACTTTTGGTTAAATATTTAACTTTTTAATTTTTTAATTTTTATTTTGAACAATCTATTTAGAATAGATCAAATCATGAGTAAGTACTTACAAGGTATGGTTTTTGAATTTTTTTAAACAATTCAGTATTTATATTTATCCGTATATCTTGTTTAAGCAAGCAATAAAGAATAAAATATTTATATAGTTAATTGTCATAAAACAAAAAATATTAGTTTATTTGGTTTACATAATAAAAGAATAAAATTAATTTTATGAACCAATATAAAACATTTATATCAAACTAACTGACGAGTTTGGCTTGTCTATTCGGTTTTGACCACAAAACACCACCCTTACATACTAGAATTATGAATTTGCTTGTCGTTCTCATCAATCTTATACTGGACCGTTGTTAGAGTGACAAAATAATAAAGTTACTTAGCTAGTCAAATATTAATATCCAATGGTTCACTTACATTAAATATTAGGCATTTTATGTTTAGGATTTATGGAGTTTATACAAGGTTATGGGATATAGAAGCAGTGTCTAATAAGAAACATGTACTTAAAGTTGCTATTTCCAATGATTGTTCAAGGGAAAAGTTTTGACACACTTGTTGATGCATTCATTTCTGTAAGTAATCTGATTAATTGGGAATGCAATCATCTAGATGAAGTTTACGGAATACATGTTGCATTTGGAATTCAAGCTGCATGGACCTATTTTGTAAAAGTTAATATCATTATATGTTGAGTTGTGGTATTTTGATATTTGTTATATATGGTGAGTGGTGAAGTTACTTTTAAAGCATCTTCACCACTCCCTATATATAATAAAATAAAAAATGTCGTAATTTAACAAACAACGGTATTATGTTTTAAAAATAGGTCCATTAAGCTTGAATTCCAATTGCACAATGCATTCCATAAAAGCAATCTTGATGGTTGTACTCCCGATCGATCAAGTTCATTACAGATTTGCATGCATCAACAAGTGTGTGATAAAA
The DNA here is from genome assembly GCA_030737815.1 of Allium fistulosum. Classification (NCBI taxonomy): domain Eukaryota; kingdom Viridiplantae; phylum Streptophyta; class Magnoliopsida; order Asparagales; family Amaryllidaceae; genus Allium; species Allium fistulosum. The sequence goes on along the minus strand of CM060907.1, from coordinate 409,258,412 downwards.
CTTTACCATTAAAGAATGCTTAGAAATAACAACTTTAAAAAAAAGTTGCGCATTAGGTACTACAACCGAATCCCATGATTTATCGACTTGTTTAAACTACATAAAACCTAAACCTAAGTGTATATTAAACTTTGATACTATATCAAACTTTGATACACTAACAATGACAGTTTGGTACGGGTAAAGCAAGCACAAGTATTTTAAATTTTTATGTCTTAGCATAGGAAATACCAAACAAAAAATATCAACTATGACTGAATCATTAGATATTAATATGTTCCTAACTAAATAAATTTACTATTTTGTTATCATGAAAATTATCCATCATATGATTGATGAGAAACAAAAAATAAATTCATAATTCTAGTTTGCAAAGGTGATGTTTTGTGGTCAAAACTAAACAGATAATCAAAACTAGCTAGTTAATTAGATATGGATGTTTTATGTTGGTTAATAAAATCCATTTTAGTCTGTTATTATGTAAACCAAATTAACTGATTTTTCATTATTGTATCAAAATTAATTATATGAATATAATATTCTTTATTGATTTCTTATATAAGATAGTATGTATACATAAAGTATCAAATTGTTTAAAAAACTCAGAATTTATACCCAGAAAATACAGTTACTCAAGATTTGATGTATATATTAAATAGATTATTTACATTTAAAAAGGAAGAATTAAAATAAATTCTTTAATCAAAAGTGGATCGATAAAATCGGCTAAAAATAAATTTTGTTTGACTAATTCGATTTTGATATTTTTTGTTTTTTTACCTTTGTTCAAAATATATTATCGTTAAATCAATTAATCCAATCGCGTTGTCACCCTTATCTAAGCTTCATTATGCATGTGGTATCACTGCACTATCATGTTAACATATATAATAAAATATGAAAACTGGAAAATGTTTCTTAATATTGTAATTTCATAACCTTTTAGCAATATGAAGGCAGACTGGCCCTATTTACATATATAAAAGAGTTTCCATTGTAAGTTATGACTTTCCAGATGGCCTCATGGGATAATAGAATGTAAAACACCTTAAGGCTTGCGTAGAGAGACTTTATGCTTTTACGGCTTACGTCTTAGCAAACTGAGGCATGCAAAGCGTACATATTGCATGCCTTGGACCTTTAAGGCACATGACTTAATATAAAAATTACTTCCACTTTTATATAAAAAGTGGGTACAATAAAATTACAAAACCCTAATCATTTTGTAGCAAAGAAAAAAAACAAAAGCACATACTTATCCTGATTGGCAAATTTAATATTGAAATTGACAGACACTAGTACAACAGCACAACGGTGGGAAAACCGACCGTTTAGTTTCATATAAATTAGAAAAAATATGTATTTTTAATTTTTATTAACATATAATATAAACACATATATTTATTAATAGTTGGCTTGGAAGCGCAATCTTTTAGTCCGACCGCAAAGTTCCAAAATTGCCCTTTATATACAATTTTTAAAAAAAATTCTCCACTAATTAATCCTAAAAAATAGCATTTGCATATTTGTTGCTAAACTCAGTACATCTAGGCCTGTCAACGGATGCTTTCGGATGCGGATAGTTTCGGACGATTTCGGAAACTTCGGAAGTTTCGGTTTTGATTTCGGTTTCGGTCCCGGTTTTGATTTCTAATAATGCGTTAATGAAAATGTAATAATAATCCTTTGTAAATAAAATATAAAATATAGTTTATAAAAAATAGAATACAACATACAATCTATAAACAAATAAACTAAACCCTAGCTACTTTACAGTTCCAATTAAGCATTACTTAATTAAATTAGGAAACTAATTGTTAGCTCAGCCCAACTTAAACATAAAGTAATTACTCTATGCCCAGCCCAATCTCACTGTACCCTAATTCAAAACCCTAGCCTGCAAAAAACATCGATCGACTGTACTGTAGACTAGCCTCCAAAAAACATCGATCCACTCTACTGGAGACAAAAAAACGAAAATGAACGAAATATCACAACAATCGAGGTCGATAATGAGATTTGAACCCCCCGACTAGATTTGCTTGAAATCGATGCAGAGATTGAAGTCGACGACGAGGTATATCTTCAACTAAATGCTTGTAATTTTCTAAAATTTCAAACTTTTTCTCTCTTCTCAACCGAAACCGGATTATTGCTAGGGTTTTGTCCTGGAGATGATCGAAACCGAATCGAGGTGGCCGGAATTTCGCTATTCCGGCCAAAACCTCAAACCATGATAAATACATACAAATTTTCTACAATTTTGTTGGAGTATAACCGCACAATGGTGGAAAACTGACCGTTTAATAATATGATTTAAAAAAACATTTATTACATATGTTCGACAAATAAACATATGTTCAACAAATAAATTTAACAAAAAACAAAAATATTAAGAAGATATACAATATAGAACAATTAACAATAATTGTTGGAAATAACAAATATCTATATTTACCTGCACACATTACCATATAATAATGAAGCTCTGTTAAGTGCAACTTTCACACAGTAACTATTGTTACATATACAATCTAGGTGAAAACCTAAACTCTAATAGTTCAAGTAGGCTGAGGATGGTACAAGTCATTATTACACGTGTTTAACATCGGTATCAGAATAAGTACGGGTGGAGAAGCACTTGTACTCCGTGTAATTCAAAGGCAAGTCATCTACATCCTGAGTAAACAAAAATATAAACTATTATCATTCATATGCCTAAATGTGAGTAAATGCATTTTTGCCACTCACATTTGCAAGGAAACATACTCATGAATCATAATAAGGAGAATTTATTATGATGTACAGATGATTTGATATTTTCGCATGTATATAAACATTATATATCATGCTTACAACAAATGCAAAGAAAGATGACATAAATATGGTCTGAACAATATTAACCAAGAAAGAAATGCATGGCAGGTTCTTCAAGGCAGCAAAAGACTGAACATAAAAACCATAAAAGGAAAGCAAGAATTAGCTGATACAAAATTCATATTGAAAATTCAGAAGCAAGCTTTTTTGAATGCTACTTGGCCAAGTTTGGTTCTGGACAGGCTCTAGTATATTTTCAACTTCATTCAAGGTCTGCTTGTCAATCCCTGTGCTTGTTAATTCCACAGCTGTAGCAGCATTTCCCTCTACCCATCAATTACCCTCCTCAATTAGCATATTATATTATATTAATTTGTTTATCTCCCAATTGTGTTTAGCGAGTGAACTAAAATATCTATTTGTTTATCTATCAATATATCTTGAGTGTATGAATTCTGAAATTGTGATGCTAAAAAATTAAAGGAGCTTAGTGAGGTATATTAGAATTTAGAAGTGAGGTATAACTGACCTATCAACATACACATGCACACAAACATATTTACATACCACATTAGTTATTATGCACTGTAAGATGGGAAGGTTTCACAGTAATATACATTGGAAACACTCTCTAAAAGGTATATAAAGTAAAATGTTGCAACAATAACAACGCTAGCAGTATAACAGAAATTACCTTGTTTGCAGATTTCATTCCAACTGGACAGTAAAAACTTCTTTGTTTGTTAAGCTATACTAAAGAGCCGGTTTTGAAATTTTCTTCCCCTTCTCTTTACAGCGATTCGCTGCTAACTTGCAAGCAGACTACATAAAAGAAATAAAATTGCACTTTGGTCAAATAGGATAAATGATGTGAATAACTTAGTATTGTTATAACATCGGTTATACAAATCAAAATTTTGAATGGAGGAGGTCATTAAAAAGAATATGTAACAATAATATTCTAAATGGTTAAACTTCAGATGCTATGGTAAGTTAAATGGTTTACATACATGTTAACTTAAACTCTCAATATATCCATACATTCAAAAAATATGGGAATGCACATTAATTACTTAAATGTTTATATGTTAAGGTCGCATTTTATAAGTTAAGACACAAACTACAAAAATCTTCGTATCAAATCAATCATAAACATATAACAGTTATAACAATATATAATAAAATAGAAGTATATACATAACCTGAGGAACCTTCTGTTTCTTTCCTTGTAGCAGTTTGTCACAGCAAATGTTTGTAAAAACCTCACAAACGTCCCAAGAAAGATATCAGAAATAGAAGCTATAGTGGCAGATGCACCATGGCCTCCAAGATATTGATTTTCTACTTGTGCTCTTGTAGTAGCTCTACTGTAACACAACATGACCCAATTCAGGTAACTTAATTACAAGTTTAATAATATTATACAAAACATTACGGTTTGCAATTCTTTTAAACCGTGGAGTACATTGTAATTTACGAAAGTTCAATAAAAGAAGTGTACTGCTATCGGCACCCAAGTTTCTACTTGCTACCACCATGCTCAGTGACCAACCATCGTGCGAAACTTTCTAGCTTCAGCGGTTGTTCGCCAACCATAGTGTAAAAAAAATCATATGGTCGCTGCTAGCAAAAACGTGGGTGCTCATGAAATAAATCCCCGATTCAATGTTTGTTATTCGATAGTTAGACAATCGACTATCGAAATTGAACCTAAATGTAATTTTGGAAATATCTAGGAGAAACACGTGAGTTGTATGGCACAGTCATCTCCATTGATGTTGTACTGTGTGTATAAATCTCGTTCCATTCTCTTAGGACAATGATAAGGAAATACGTCCACTAACGGTTAGGAGGTGATCTCCGATCTTATCTTTGACTGTTTGTTTCCTGAAGAATTATGGTTGAGTTTATCGTTAATTATCGAATTTTATTTCGAAGTGACTAGAATCAGTTATGTTATCCGAAGACCACTTCGATCCAACGAATGCGTTTCGAAGTGAAGACATCTTAACGATGATGGAATTGGAGATGGAGCTCTCAAGTGTTTCATTGAGTCCCATAACGAACTTGTATGGATGAATGTTAATACTGCATTGTTGCTTGGAAGGCAGTATTATTATTCCAAGTGGGAAGTGCTATGTAAAAAGGTAAAACGTAGCCTTGGACCTCATCAACTAGGAAATGACAAAAATCGGGCATGCAGTAGGGTCAAGTGGGTCGCTCCTAAGTAGGATATGGTCATTCAAAATCTAGGTCGGTTATTATCTCTCATTTGTATGCTTCAGGGCCCATTAAAGGAGGGGTAATCATATTCGGCGCTACTAGTCAAGTGGTAGACCAGTCCTATTGTAACATCCCCCTACTTGGAGGCCTAAAACTAACGGCTTCGGATGTTGTAGTCATCCATTGTTATTAATCTTCGATGATTTTCTCAATTTTTTTTTACAAGGTTGACTTAGTCGAAAGACCTTAAGAAGTTAGTTTTGGAATGCAAGTTAAAGAAGTTACATCCTATTCTAAACCATTCTTTTGAGTATGTAGAAAGTAGCTAATCAACTTAGCTTTTCATTCCCTTCGATCATGTCAAAAGGCTTGTCCGACCCTTTCGATCACATCGAAAGGGTTGTATAAGATCGTCTTGGATATTTCTCAGTTACATAAATTCATCAGTGTTGAAACCCTATCATCAGTTTTACTTTCACCATCTAGTTAGTTTCGATGATGATGTGTTTCGATTGCATATATCCAAGTCGATCTTATGCATTGCATAGAAAAAATGAAATTAAGAGAATAGGTTATAATCATGTGCAATGGATCATTAGACTAGCTTATGATCGAAATGATCTTCCTCCTCATTAAAATCCTTAATGAACTAGCAATCTCCCTTTTATTAATAATCCAAAATGAGTTACAATCAATGGAGCTTTATCCCTAATTTGATTTAGGGTTTCTTGAAGATTTAATTGCAACAAAGAAATTGGAGTAGAAAGAAAAGAATTTTGGATTACAAAATTCATTTCCTAAAACTGGACCTTTAGGGTCTTATTATAGATGTAGGTCGGCCTCCTTCCGCTCCTATGCCTTCGACATGGTCAAATGGACCCCTTTTTAAATGTCGCTTCATGCCTTTCGTCTTGGTCGAAAAGCCATGTCTGCCTTCGACACTATCAAAAGGCATCTTCTATGAGTTCTTTGATTTACCCTTGCTCTTCTTTTGTCTTTCTCCAGACCCTCCGACTAAGATGAAAGGATCCTTTACTAACCTTTGGCCTTTGTTAAGTTGTGAGTATCTTTTCTTGCTACTTCCTCTAGAACACCTTTCGACGTTGTTGAAAGGTCTCCAAATGCGCTTTTTCCTCCAGGTTGCCTTGTTGTTATTAGAAGATAAAAGCTTCCAACTCTGTTGATAGGTTGTCCACATGGGTTTCAAAGATGTTAAAGTACCTGGCTTTGACAATGTTGAGTACCTTTCGAATGCATGTCTGAGAATTGAGGCGGAACTTTCCCCTAACATCATTGGCCTTAACCGGTTCAAAAGGCTTGTGTATGCCTTTGTAAGGGTAGTATAAAGGTGAAACCTTTAGTTTCGAAAGGTTCGGCGCACATATGGGAGATTATCATTCATTGCCTTCGAAAGGGTGTTCCGAAGTAGTCTTTGCTGATCCATTTTTGTCGGAACATCTTAGAGAGGCAGAAAGGTAGCTTTGCATCTACTTTTTTAATCTTTTTTGGTGGCTTGTACATGATCTAATACCTGGGAGGATGCCCGCTGCTTTCAACTCATTCGAAAGCCTTCCCAATGCCTTCGGAACCTTTGTTCTTTGTCGAAAACTGCTTTAGAAGGAGTTGGTACTTTTCCTATCTTCTTTCATACCTTTGTTCTCGGAGTGGATTTTATGGCTAACAAATATAAAGTGATTAAACTCCTGGATTAGTAGAATTGCATCCAAGAGTTCAGGGAGACCAGAATATAGGATGCCTAAATATGGAAGTTGTCAGGGAGACAGGTTCATAGTGCACCCATGAAAACTATGATTAAGAAGTTACTGGAGTTACCAATAAGTTCATAGTGATCCCATGAAAACTATGTTATAAAGAGTGGTTGGTAGGGGCCAATTAGGTTGTAGTGCACCCATGAAAACTATATTCGAATTAAGTTATTAACAGTTGTCAATACGTTCTTAGTCAACCCATGAAAACTAGGATAAGAGAGAAGTTATTGGAGTCACCAATAGGTTAAAGGGAACCCATGAATTAGTTAAGTTAATTGGCATGGGCCAATAGGTTCATAGTGCACCCATGAAAATTATAAAATAGGACAGGGAGTCCATATATTGTATAAAGGTTATTAGTAAGCCCATGAAAACTAATAGGTTAATAGTGATCCTAGAAACTATAAGTATGACATGAAGTCAATTAAACAGTGGATGGGAAATCCATAATGTTTTAACATGTTTGCATACATCATATTATTTTGAAATGACTATGTTTAACCATTGTGGATGCAGGAGCATAGTATATGGTTTTATAATGGTTTTAAGATACTAGTGGGAGGAAAACCTGTTCCGCTAAACGGCGTGATCTCGCTAGATATCTAAATGATTTGAGATGGTAGATTATTGTTAATACCATGCTTTACGTCTAACTCGAAGTTTACATTTTCCCTTAAACTCTCGGGTACCCAATTGATTTTGAGTAGTTTGAGAGTTGAGGTTTTCAGGTACCTCTTTAGACAAATAAAGCTTCCATAGACGTGCAGGTGGCATGATAGCCATATATAGAGTTTTCTTTTATTTGATTCCGCTGTGTAGTTTGTAATGGCAATGTTGTTAAATTGCCTATATATACTATGATCATCCAAGGGGCATCTTCACATGTCACTCCTGGTGTATGTTGTAATAAATATATCTTTTCCTGAACATGGTTTACGGTTATGGGATGATATAATGAATTGAAATGTTTTGAAATGGAATGTGATCTTATTTGAAATTTTAAATTTTCCGTATTCATGTGTTTTTGTGTATCAATGAATTTAACACCACCGTGGTCGTCGAAGATTAATAACTATGGATGACTACAACATCCGAAGCCGTTAGTTTTAGGCCTCCAAGTATGGTGATGTTGCAATAGGACTGGTCTACCACTTGACTAGTAGCGCCGAATATGATTACCCCTCCTTTAATGGGCCCTGAAGCATACAAATGAGAGATAATAACCGACCTAGATTTTGAATGACCATATCCTACTTAGGAGCGACCCACTTGGCCCTACTGCATGTCGATTTTTGTCATTTCTTGGTTGATGAGGTCCAAGGCTATATTTTACCTTTTTACATAGCACTTTCCACTTGGAATAATAATACTGCCTTCCAGGCAACAATGAAGTATTAACATTCATCCATACAAGTTCGTTATGGGACTTAATGAAACACTTGAGAGCTCCATCTCCAATTCCATCATCTTTAAGATGTCTTCACTTCGAAACACATTCGTTGGATCGAAGTGGTCTTCGGATAACATAACCAATTCTGGTCTCTTCGAAATAAAATTCGATAATTCCCGATAAACTCAACCATAATTCTTCAGGAAACAAACAGTCAAAGATAAGATCAGAGATCACCTCCTAACCGTTAGTGGACGTATTTCCTTATCATTGTCCTAAGAGAATGGAACGAGATTTATACACACAGTATAACATCAATGGAGATGACTGTGCCATATAACTCACGTGTTTCTCCTAGATATTTCCAAAGTTACATTTGGGTTCAATTTCGATAGTCGATTATCTAACTATCGAATAACAATCATTGAATCGGGGATTTATTTCATAGGAAAAACCAACATTGTTTAAGCATATAAGCAATACTAGCCTCCTTCTATAAATCTTCCATAAATAAAATCATTTGTAAATTCCTCGTATAAGATTTACTTTTACAAAGATATACCCACCTATTCTTATATTTCAATACTTAGAAATATCCATATACTTATCTCAAAAGTATAAGTATATTTACACACAAAAAAAGATTCCATAAATAAAATCATTTGTAATATTTACACACTAAGAAAGATTCCATTTTTATTTGATTCAAAAATCATTCGTACACTCCTTATAATTCTATAAGACCATTTATAAACCATTTTATAAAACTTCTAAAACCATCTATTAAGCGTCTTTTATACATTTCAAGCATTTATAAATTCTTTTGTACATTTATAAAACTCATGTATAAATCCTTTATAATCCATAAACCATTTATAAAATTCCTTTTATAAATCTATAAATCCATTTCTAAATTCATTTATAAATATCAACTATATTTAAAACTCTTCACCTTGTATATAATATTCCTTAGGCCTCCAAACCATTTTATAAGCTCTTTTATGAAATCCAAGTCTTTCAACTCTATTCATGGGTCTCGAGTACATTTATAAACAAATAAAGATCATTTACTTCTAAAACAGTATTATATATAAAAATAATTATTAAGATAAACATTATGAATAAATAAATAATTATTACTAATCTTAAGCATTTTAAAACCATAATTAATCATTTAAAAAACAACAATGATTAATCGTTACCCTTATTATAAATAATAATAATTTATTTCCAAAAACTTATTAATAATCCTTATTATTAATTTCAAAACCATAAATATTCTTGAAATAATTAACCTTTCAATTTTATTAACCTTTTGATAAATTCTTTAAAACATATTAACTATAAACAAATAAACAATATCAAAATAATTAAATAACTTGAAAACAATATTAATATAATTATATAACTTTAAAACAATTCTAATATTATTTAATAACCTTAAAATAATATTATTGTAATTAAATAACTTTAAAATAATATTAGTATAATAAAATAACTTAAAAGTAATATTAATATAATTAAATACCTTTAAAATAATATTAATATAATTTAAAAACCTTAATATAATATTGCTATGATTAAATAACTTTAAAATAATACTATTATAATTATATAACTTTAAAATAATTCTAATATAATTTAATAACCTTAAAATAATATTATTATAATTAAATAATTTTAAAATAATATTATTACAATATGATAACTGTAAAACAATTCTAATATGATTTAATAACCTTAAAATAATATTATTATAATTAAATAACTTTAAAATAATATTATCACAATAAAATAACTTTAAAAAAATTCTAATATAATTTAATAACCGTAAAATAATATATTATAATTAAATAACTTTAAAATAATATTATTATAATTACATAACTTTAAAACAATGTTAATATAATTAAATAGATAATCCTTAAAACAAATTATTTTTGAAACCTAATTTCGAATTTAAAAATCATTTCTTGTCTCAAAAACCAATTTCAACTTAAATGACAATTTATAGTATTTTTAAAATACTAATTTGAGTCCAATAGCCAGCCAACACTTAATCAATATCGATATTGATTTTCTATCATTACTGGGTTTTATTTTTAAACATATAACGATGTTATAACTACAGTATCCACAATCATATTTATTATTCAATAATCCATATAAAGAAAATATTATTGAAACAATTCGATAATAGCGAGGAATCCCGTTGGATCCCTCCAACCTGTTTCCCCTTGCATCACAAACATTATACAATCATAAAATAAAATCAACTACTTCGAGGCGAGATTCGTATACAAAAGATCATCCTCTCTTACACGGGAACGTAATAGCGTCTCATCCGCTCCAAAAGGCGAGAGTATATCTGAACCAACTAAAAAATATAGTAATTCATCCAAACAATCATTTAACAATTTTTATTAACTATATATGATACTAGTTATCCAAATGGTTGAGTTTAACTCACCGAATTCTGTCATTCCCGAGGTGTTCCGATTTGGAACTAAAATCGAACGACGTCCGATTTTAGCCAAAATTTCATTAGTCTCTGAATTCGTCCAAACAAGTTCCATTGTGAATCCTTCGTTGATACGAGCACAACGTAAAAATCTGCATCCCGATTGAACCTTGTATGAAGGAGTTATCAATTTTTAAGTTATCAATACATTTTTAATTAAATTAAACTAAACTAATTACAACTTCCATTTAATTACACTAATACCCCTATTCCATCTTCCCCAATTCTCTGATACATGCTTGTACAAGTTTATCTCCCAACCGTGCATGCTTTACCTCGACACGGAGCATCACACCACGGATCAACAATCCGACACCTCCGTTGAAATCCCCATTGCAAGAGCATCTTTACGAGCCCAAAATCCCCTCGTCCACAGCACCCTGTCGAAATGTGTCCTCGACTATCTCCCATGTCCATACCATGGATGGAAACCGCCCTCGACTACTGCAAACCCCAAGAATCTCACCGGAGCTGCTATTTCAGCTCACGAACTTGAATACGATACCCAATCTCCACATCGAGCACTCAATCAAGCATAAATCCCAACCCTAGTTTCAAGCTTTTTACCAAAACCCATTCTGTAAATGTCGCATTCCATTTTTAGCAGTCGAGCTCGATGAAATAAGTGTATACGTGTAGATCTACATATAACAAATCCAAGACTCACCTCTTTTATTTCTTTTGAGTTTTATTCTATTTGAATTTTATTTTTAAGTTTTCTGAATCTTATTTTTGTTTACAGAACAATTTTATAGACAGGGGAAAGCATGGGCAGCATGTGAAGAGGAATGGCAGGTATAGGGTAGGTATGAGAGGTTTGGTAATTATCAAATAATATATATATATATATATATATATTTCTTCAATTTAAATTATCCAGTTTTAACGTCCGAAAATCACGAACTCCAAAAGACGCGCCATCTGGCATTCTATATGTTATACCCCTATTCTGAACACAATGGAACTTGTCTTAAGCCTTATTTTGATCATATGTAGAAGATAGCTTTTTGAACCCAATTATTATATTAAATTTTCGATATTAAATTCTACGCATTTCGATCTCGAACGACCAAATGACTCATCCGATCGCCATAAAATTTGACGGCATATTATAATTCATTATTACGGATCCAATGAAACTGGTTTCATTAAAATCTGAGACAGTGCCCCGGAAGGCTATTTTTATATGTTAATTAAAACAAGTTATTTGGAAAATCAGTTAAATCACTTTTAAATCCAATTTAAAAGTTTATTATCTTCATTCTTATTAAGTAGAATTAAATAAGCTTTGAAATAATTTTTATCCAGCTTAAAACCCAAGATTCAATTATTTAAACAATTTTAATTATTAAATTCAACAATAAAATTATCCAATAAATCGCTATATTTGAAATTTTAGCTATTTGACTTATAAAAATAATTATTCAATATTTAAAATCAATTAAATATTCCAATTTCAAAAGACCAAAATTTTGGATCGCTACATCTAAGCCCGAGAAGCGGCACATAAAACAATGAACTAAGAAGTCGAAGCCTAAGAAGAGGCTCATCTAACAATGGACTAAGATGTCCAAGCCCGAGAGTCGGCACATAAAACAATGGACTAAGATGTCCAATCCCAAGAAGAGGCTCATCCAGCAATGGACTAAGATGTCCAAGCCCTAGAAGCAGCACATAAAACATCGAACTAGGACGTCCAAGACTCCAAGCTCAAGAAGTGACATAAAAAACGACGGACTAAGGCATCAAAGCTCAAGAAGCAGCCAATCAAACTACAACTACTAATGGGTTTACACATGTCAAAGAAGACAGAATCTAAGAAGTAGAAAGGAACTCCACTTTTTAATACCGAATCTAGGTTTTGGGTTTCTTATTTCTAAACTTCATCTGTTAATTCCCGAATATGGGTCTCGGGTCATGCATTATTGAAATATGAGACTTCACAAATTAATACCCAAATCTGGGTTATGGATCTTTCAGTTCATCATACCCGAATCTGGGTTTCGAAACTATTGCCGAAATTTAGTTATTAATGCCCTAATTTAGACTTGAGATGTCTATTATGCAGATAATTATTATGGATTACTGATTATCCAACATATAACCTAATCTAGGCTTGAGATTTTTGTCATGAAGATAATTATTATGGAATTCTGATTATCTGACATATGCCTTAATCTAGGCTCAAAATATTTGTCATGAAGATAATTATTACGGATTTCTGATTATGCACCACTCATACCTGAATTTGGGTTTGAGAGCTCTATTCTGAAAACTGTTTCCAAATCTTACATATCAAAACGCGAATCTAAGTCCTAGACATCTTACTGTTAATTTCTAAACTTTGCTTGTTGATACCCTAAATTAGGTTTTGGATTTCTTAACTTTTCAATACTCGAGTTTAAATTTTGGGTCTTTTAACATCAGTTCTGGATTCTATTTTTCCATTCCTGACCTTGGTTTCGAAACAGCGGTATTGAAACCACAATGGACATCAAAACCTTCAGTAAAAGGCCATCGAGTTGGTCTTCTTAACACCCAAATCAGGGATATTAGTTTGCAACTCTAAACAACATCCACCCATTGTTGAATTTGGACGCCGGGATTATCCTTATCTATAAGAGAAGTTTCTAAATACACATATCTTATTCCATCAAATAAAGATTAATGAGTTACAGAGACTTATTTTCAGACAATAGCTTATGACCTCCTATTCCCAAATATCGGCTGTCTCCGATGGGAAATTCTTAAACTTCAATTATTATATGCATGGATAACTATTGATTACAGATCTCATATCCTTTACTAAATCAAGATTGTGATTAACTAACTATTTAAGCTTAGAAGCACTATACTAACTTATCATGAAGCACATATATAAGATATTGAGTTAGCAATGAGAAATGTCACTTGCTTTGAATTTTGCAGGAAAATAGGGTTATTAAGAGCAAAGAAGTTGTGAAATATTTGTCATAAAGAGAAAAATCTCCTTTCATATAAGGGCGGCAAAATGTTAACCATAAAGTCCACTCAAGAAAAAAGGTACATGAAAGAATGTTTCGAAGGTATTGAAAAGGATTTTGAAGGAGTTGCAAGCACCGGGCGCCATCACAAATGATAAACAATGGAAAAGCTTTTGAAAAGGATAAAAAGAGAGGAGGCCTACCCATCCGCCCCATACCTTTCGATGTAGATGGATTTGCATATATAGAAAAAAGCAAGGATGGGTTCGAAACCCCTTTTGAAGGAAATGAATGATAACCCTTCATATGTGCACCAAACCTTTCGAAACCAAAGGTTTCGCCTTCATTCAAATTACTCAAGACAACCCTTTCGAAAGCATAGTCGAGCCTTTCGAACTGGTCGAAGCCTATAACATCAAGAGAAAGTTCCGCACCAATTCACAAGAATGCATTTGGAAACTACCTACCACATCGAAACCTTCAATATTTCAACACCTTCATAACCCTAGTAAACAACCTATTGATAAAGTCGAAAGCTCATATCTTTACTTCTTACGAAAACAAAGCAACGCAAAGAGAAAAGCGCTTTTGTGGCCCATTCGACGACGTCGAAAGCAATTCAGGAAAAAGTAAAGAAAAGAAAAATTTAAAGATAACAATAGCGAAAGGTGGACAAAGGAACCTTCTAGCAAGGTCGAAAGGTCTGTAATAAGGAGATAAGAAGCGCAAGGATGAGTTAAAGAACTCGAAAGGGAAGCCTTTCGACAACATCGAAAGCAGGTGAAGCCTTTCGACCATGTCGAAAGGAATGATGCGGAAGGTAAAGTGGTCTTTCGACTGAGTCGAAAGCATTGACGCGAAAGGGGCCGACCTGCATCTATAAATAAGACCCAAGGGTCCCATTTTGGGGGACTGGATTTTGGAATCAAAAGCTCATTTTTCTACTTCTACCTCTTCGCAACAACAAAATTATTGTAACCCTAAATTGATTTGGGGAAAAGCCATCAATCTTGTAACTCTTTTTGATTAATGGAAAAGGAAGAAATGCGCAGATTTATTAAGGATTTCGATTATGAGAAAGATCATTACGATCATTAGCTAGACTAATGATCAATTGCACATGATGCTATCTTATCTTCTTAACTTCTTTATGTCTTTTGCAAAACTATGAGATCAACTTAGATAGTATACATGAGATACACATTATCATCGTGACAAACGAAATATAATGGCAAACAAAGATGATAGCGGTATTTCGACATTAAAAAGTTCATAGAAATTACAAATATCCAAGATGATCTTCTATTGAATACAACACATGGAGCTTGCTCAATTATGAATTAGATCTATTATGAAAGGACGAAGCCCCACTCGACCTGGTCGAAAGGGATGTCACGAAAGGAATTTGGTTCATAAATGACAAGCCGTCATCTAAATTTGGATTCCATTGAAAGGAACATACATGCAACCTCATCTTCAACACTTTCAAAGGAGTTCTTCCATAATGGACTAATCCAATGATGTCAAAAGCAGCTATTTCCTTCCAAAGACAGAGCAAACCTTTTGATATGGTCGGAAGGGTTTGAATGGATCTTTCGACATGGTCGAAAGGGATGAATGTTCAATATAAGTAACTGTCTTCGACTCATTTGGAAGAAAGGATTCGAATAAGATGCATCCTCCTTACTTTCCTTTCGACGAGGATAATTTGATCAATGATCCACTAGCAACATACCAATTATCCTCCGTAAGTAGTTTGGACAAATCAATCGGATCGAAAGGGTGGTTTCGAAGGGTGTGATCATTTCAATCGTCTCAATAGACTTATTTAGTTTCCAAAATAATCTTATTTGCTATTCACATAACGTTGGGGATGTTGACAAGTTTTCTTGTTAACACAGTCCAACTCCGTAGCGTAGATTTTGCTAATATGATCGTAACGCAACTTGTTGCATTCAAAACCGACCTCCTATGAGTTTAATATGAATTAATGAACTTTTCAAAATAATTAAATATAATTAACTTAAATAGTATAATGTTTTTTTAACTTATACCCTTTCATCCCTCTCACGTACGCGATTTCTAGGCTGACATTCTTCTTTTTTAATAAATGTCGATCGCGATCACCTCGTCCGCCGCCATCCATCGCGACCCACGCTGCCTTGATTTCGAGCTCAGTCGCGTTCCCAGCACTAGCGCCGCCTCGACTACCGTGATTTGGCCGAAAAAACTGCCACGTTCACGATGTGATTCTGGCCATCGCTGACCACCAAAGCCCATCTCCACCATTGATCTTTTTCTTGTCGACGTTGCACTCAATTTTCCTGTAGGGGTCGAGTGCTAATATAGCTTGCAGTGGCGTTGATCATTTTGAGCCATTGGATGGAGGGTTTGATGGCGGCTGTGGAGTTAGAAGCTAGGGTTATGAAATATGGAAATCTCAAGGTCCTTATATACATCATCAAAATTTTCAAACTCCAAACGAGGCGTGCCGCCTAGCGTTCTATATGTTATACCCCTATTCCAAACATAATGGAACTAGTCTCGAGGCCTAATTCGATCATATACAGAAGATAACTTTTCAAACCCAATTATATTAAATAAATTTCATTAATTAATGTCTACGTGTTTCAATCTCGCACGACCAAACGACCTTATGATCGAATAGTCGCACGACCATAAATTAATTTGAATATTAACATTCACACATCACTTAGTAACCAAATTTATCACTTACATAGATCGGGTAAAATACAGTTTTACTTTATTTAATAGTTACTCGGTAGTGAAAATTATTTAAACCAATTATCTTCGTCAAAACAATATCACTTTAGACTTACGAAATTTGGTAATGGTCAAAATTCCATTATCATCCATATCCAACTCTATAGCCCAACCTTGGTTTGATAATGACAATTATTATATACCGAACTACGTTGGCGAAAGACTTTAACTTTGAGTTGATTTAAGTTAACCATGATACTAACCTCATATAACCAAGGAGACGAATCCTCTCTTGAATAGTGTTTCACTTCCAATGCTTCCACTCGACCCAACTACAGTCATTCGATGGACGTCGTACCAGGATTTAACTATAATCAAAGTGAAGTTTGCATATTGAAGATCATTAGTGTTCTTGTAATGACCAACAATTTTTTTACATTTTGAATAGGATGATTTAATTTATCTAAATATTCAAATTCGATTCAAATTTAATAAATAATAAGAATATCAATTATTAATAAAATGACTTGACTTTTAGTGACATATTTATAGATGAATTTATAGGATTTTTCCACAATTTTTAATTTGGAAAATATTTAAATTATCATTTGATGTATTTTGTGGTAAACGTTTTTATTTTTGAAATTTCACGGAATAAGGTAATCGGCATATTTTATTGTTGTTTTCTGACGTATCGTATTATTATGCAGGATCGTATTTTTATTTATGTTGTTCGCAATCCGTACGTGACGTTATATTGTGTAGCGAAGTACCGAAAAATATCTTACATAAACCCACACACATGATTATTCTTTACTTCCTTTTCCTCTTTCCCTTTTCATTTTCCCTCCTCTTCTTTTACTGTAAATAATTTAACATAGCCTCCACCTTTAATATTCAAAATCTGGAGCCAAAATCATCAATAAATTATGAAACCGGATCCATTGAACTCGTGTGAGCATTAGCTTTGAATCCATGTGAATGATGTTGGGTACGACATCGGTTTGGGGGAGCAATAGTTTTGGCTACATCTAAGGTTTCAAATGGTGGTCGCTAGAGAAGGAATTAGGCCATGGTGAGATTTGCAAAGTGATATCAAAGCGGAGACGAGTTTATTAAGGGCCTCGATGGGTTGTTCGACTAAAGGATGTAAATTACGACCATGAGTTTGTCGCGTTGTTATGTCAGGTCACAATTTGATTGCAAGGTCTGAACATGGAATTGAAGGGATAGTTAAATTCGGGTAGTGTATGAAGGCGATTAGTGGTGGTTGAAGGCTCTTTAGAGGCCTGAGGTGATGTGCGACCTTGCCTTGTCATGAAGTAGGGCTACAGGTTACATGGAGAATAGTGAAGCTGAGCTTGGCATGAGGTGGTCCGGCACGTGGAACTCATGAAGTGATGATCATTGGAGGCAACGGTGTTGGATTTCGTGGAGCGTAGCTCTATGTTATTGGCTGTGTATGCACAGTTTTATGGGTGTGTGTATCGTGTACAGGGATTGGGGATTAGAGAAGAAGGTTAGAAAGGTAATTAAATTGATAATGGTAATTGTTAACTCATATTTTTGTGCCGACCTAAAACTCTGCGACTCAAGACTCTACGACCTAAGGGACTTAACGACCTAAGGAAGTTAGTGACCTAAGGGACTTAACGACCTAAGGAAGTTAGCGACCTAAGGGACTTAACGACCTAAGAGAGTCTCCGACCTAACAACCTAACATACTATACGACCTAACTACTGAACAGACCTTCGACCTAAGTGGGTTCACGACCTAACTGCAGAAACGACTTAAAGCTTCATGACCTAACTGCAGAAACGACTTAAAGCTTCACGACCTAACTTCACCAAGCAGCTTAACGAGCTAAAAGAAGAGAAGGGGGGGCACGACCTATCTTAGGTCGCTTACGACCTATCTTAGGTCGCTTACGACTTACCACTTCAGATGAAACCGAGTGCAGCTCCATCAGTCCAGCTTCCTAAATCGTGAGAGGACCACGACCTATCTTAGGTCGCTCGCGACCTACGACCTAACTTAGGTCGTACGCGACCTAAGACTTGGGGCAAAATTTCTGTCCAGAATTTAACTTCTATAAATATCCCCCTAACTCCAACGACAAAACGACTTTTGGCCAACCATTTTCTGAAGCACTGTTACTCTGCCGAATTCTCAACTCATCTGACATTTGAAGAACTCTAATCACTCAAGACATTACAACAAGCTTTGAGAGAAATCTACTGCATTCAACATGAATTCGAGGAGATCTTCAACATCGAAGCTTGAGCTAATAGTCTAAAGTGTTTAGGAATCGAAATATATTGTATTTTGAAGAGCATTGTATCATTTTGTAACCAGAATCAGCAATAAAAGAGTATAAAGTGGACGTAGGCTCAATTACGGGCCGAACCACTATAAATCTGTTGTCTTTTACCGCTTTCAGCTATTTTACTGCTTATATCCTGTTCCCGTATCACGGGTGGTGCTTTCACAACTTCACAACACACACCGGGTGTTAACGTTCAATTTTTAGCGTTAACATTTTGGTGCTTTCACTGAGAACCCAACTCAGGACTATTGTCGCCATTGCTTCGCGAAAGTTCGTTGAAAAAGTTTCTTTCAAGACCAGAAGTCTGTTGGATATAATGGCTCCTGGAAGAAAACGCAAATCTGTCAGATCTGAAGATGCTCGTGACAATACAGCCACTTCTCCTTCTCCAAGTCAAGCAGCTCCAAGTGTCGGAGTGACGTGAGAAGAGTTAGATGCTGCTGTATCCGGGTTGTATCAGCAATTTGAAACTCAGAATACTCTAATGATGGAGAAGTTAAATGCTTTAATTGGGGCTAGTCAAAGGCCAGTAAACAATGAAGAAAACTTCGCTGATGCTGTTAACAACTCCGAAGGGAGAAATATTCCTCAAGGGGGATCAGGTGCTGCTGAAGGGGCACCCCTCCAGGCTGAAGGATCCAGGCCATCACCAGTTCTCCGTGAGCATTTACCCGGGCAAACCTCCGAGAAAATGGCCGAAGTCTACTCCGCAAAGTCACTAAACAATGAGGAATATCTCTCTGGCATGATTCGGCAAATAATGAAGGAAAGCATGCAAAGAAACGAAGATGAGAATGATTGGGGATTTGCTCCGAGTAAAACTCCATTAACTGAGAGGATTCTAAAAGCTGAGTTTCCCAGAAAATTCGTTCCTCCTACCATTCCTGCCTATCGAGGAACAAGTGACCCGAATCAATTCCTGTACAAATATGATTGGCACATGACTGGCGCCAGAGCAACTGATGAGATTAAATGCCGATATTTCCCGGAATACTTGGAAGGAGTGGCGCTACTTTGGTTTACCAAACTTCCCGTATGATCTGTTGATCAATTTTCCAATCTAACTCGGAAATTCAAGGAACAATTTAGACTATACACTTCAAGAGTGAAGGATATAATGTCTCTTTCAAGTCTCGAACAGAGCCCTGGAGAACCCATCAAATCCTTCCTGAATCACTTTAATATAGCCCTAGCTGAAGTTGATAACGCGGAACCGCGAATGGTCTTAACCTACTTAATGCGGGCTATTGACAAGTCAAGTGAATTTGGAAAATGGTTAAAAATGAAGGAACCAAATTCGCTCGAAAAGTTTTACAAAAAGGTTGATGAGTTCATGCGCCTAGAAAATCTCTCCGCATCAGCTAAAGTTGTGACAACAGTGGTGGAAAATAATGCTACTGCTCAGAACAAAAAAGAATCTGCAAATCAGAAGAGGGAGAGTAGTGGTGGAAAGAAGCAGAAGGATCTCAAAAAACACCGCTTTCTCAAGCCCTCAGATTTTACCCCTCTAACTGATACACCGGAGAATATTTTCATCGCCACTAAAGATGCTATTGAATATCCGAAGCCGCCATCAGTAAAAGTTGGAAAAAATGCTGCTCAAAGTAGAAGATTTTGCCAATTTCATAATCAACCAGGCCATGACACCAATGAGTGCCGTCACTTAAAAAGCTTGATTGAAGAATTGTTAAGAGAGAATAAGTTGCAGCAGTACGTGAAAAGGAATAGAAAAGACCCGTCTTCTTCTAACCAGAGGCAGCTACCTCCATCTCATTCATCTGGTTCAGGAGAGAGGCCTGCTGCACAAGGAAAGGAAAGACCTGTTATCAATGTGATCACATGAGGACCCCATCCGGCTGGCAGGAGTTGGGGTGAGATGGAAAGGTATGCTAGAGCTTTGAAGTATACCCCAGCTAAAGAAAGTGTCTTGATCTTGGAAGTTGCTGCACCTCTGAAGCAGCAAAAGACTTTCCATGATGATATTATGTTCAAAACCAGGGATTCTATTGATGTGGAGGCTCCTACCGAGGACCCTTTGGTTGTCTCTGTCGGTATTGGGCCGGCTATTGTAAGAAGGGTGTTGGTTGATAGCGGCGCCTCGTGTAACATACTCTTTAAAAAGACATTTGACCAAATGAAAATTCCAATGGCAGACGTACAAGCTTCATCACACAAGATTGCCGGATTTACGGGGGAGCTGAAACAGCCAATTGGAACAGTAGACTTGTTTGTTGAAATGGGCGAAGGGCATAAGAAGGTGGTTCGGAAGCAAACTTTTGTAATTGTTGATGGATTCTCCACCTATAATGCTTTCTTGGGTCGGCCTACTCTTGCTGCTTTCAGGGCCGTCCTCGCTCCGTGGTGCTTGATAATGAAATTTCCTACTGATAATGGAGTTGCTGTCATTAAGGGAGATCAGAACGCGGGGCGAGAATGTTATCTTGTAGAGCTCCGAGAGGCTAGGTAAAGAGAGATGGGAAAAGATGCGGCAGCTCCGCTCCGCATCAAGGAACCAACCTTGTAGCAACTACGGGGTGGCCCCTGTACTGGCGAACACAGCAATGCAAGGAAAGAAATGGACCCCAGTTTAGCCAGTACAGGGGAGAATAGAGTGGTACCTGTGGAAGTAACGGTACCAATATCTGTTGACTCGAAAGACCCAAACAAAGTACTCAATGTGGGTTCACAACTGAGCATAGCAGTTCAAAACACGCTGATATCATTCTTAAAAGCCAATCTGGATGTGTTCGCTTGGTGTCATGCTGATATGTGTGGGATCTCCCCGGAAATTGCTATACATACTATGAATATTGATCCAAAATTCACACCAGTGAAACAGAAAAGAAGAACCCAAGGCCCAGAAAGGTCGACGGCGCTAAAGGAAGAAGTTGATCGGCTCATGGAGAACGGTTTCATCAGAGAATCCATTTATCCAAATTGGGTTTCAAATCCAGTACTGGTTAAGAAGGCAAATGGAAAGTGGAGAGTATGCATCGATTTTTCGGACCTAAACAAAGCTTGCCCCAAAGATTGCTTCCCGCTGCCCAGAATCGATCAATTGGTGGATGGAACAGCTGGGCATGAGTTGTTATCATTTATGGATGCTTACTCCGGATACAATCAGATTATGATGCATGAGCCGGATCAGGAAGACACAAGCTTTATCACAGATGTGGGTCTCTACTGCTACAAAGTTATGCCTTTCGGATTGAAGAATGCTGGGGCAACCTACCAAAGGCTCGTCAATGCGATGTTTAAACCTCAGATTGGCAGAACCATGGAAGTTTATGTTGATGATATGTTGGTAAAGTCAAAGAAAGCAGCAGACCACATGGGTCACTTAGAGGAAATGTTTGCAATTCTTCGAAAGTACGGAATGAAGCTCAATCCATTGAAATGTTCGTTCGGAGTAGAGTCCGGGAAATTCTTGGGTTTCATTGTGAGCGCTAGGGGCATCGAAGCCAATCCTACTCAAATCACAGCTCTAAGAGAGATCAAAGCCCCTAAAACAAAGAAAGAAATGCAAAGCCTCAATGGAAAAGTCACTGCTCTGAGTCGTTTCATTTCCAAGGCCACAAACAAATGCATTCCCTTCTTTGACGCTCTAAAGAAAGGAAAGAAAAATTCTGAATGGACTCCCGAATGCCAGAATGATTTCGATGAACTAATTCGTCATATGGAAACGCCTCCAGTTCTGTCCAAGCCTAGTGATGGTGAAGACATTTTCATCTATTTAGCAAATTCATCTCATGCTCTCAGTGCAGCACTTGTATGAGAAGATACGAAAATACAACGTCCAGTTTATTACATCAGCAAACGGTTCACTGGGGCAGAGATGAATTATTCGAAGATAGAAAAGCTTGCCTATTGTTTGCTAATTGCTTCTAGGAAGTTGAGGCCATACTTTCAAGCTCATCCTATCAAGGTCCTTACCGATCAACCTCTAAAGCAAGTCCTGTTTCATCCTGAAACTTCGGGTCGTCTTTTGAAATGGAACATTGAACTCAGCCAATATGATATCACTTACCATCCCCGGAGAGCAATCAACGGACAAGCTTTAGCAGGTTTCATTGCAGAATCTACTAACAAAGGTGATATTGAGAATGAAATAACTAATGGCATTCCAATCCAGTGGAAGTTGTATGTTGACGGTTCGAGAAATGATTACTGTTCTGGGGTAGGGGTTGTACTCGAGACCCCCGAAGGACGGTCGTTGTGTTATGCATTGAGACTGGAATTTCCTTCAACGAACAATGAAGTAGAGTATGAACCTCTTATTGCCGGTTTGAAAATTGCCAAGGAACTGAACATCAAAGTGTTACAGATTTTCAGCGATTCCCAACTTATTGTTTGCCAGGTAAAGAAAGAGTTTCAAGCTAAAGGTGAAATCTGCCCGCATACTTGTCAAAGGCATGTGAGCTTCTCGAAGATTTTGATCATTACACGATAAGTCACATTCCTCGAATAGAAAACATGAAGGCGGATTCTCTAGCAAAGTACTCAAGTTCTGGAGAGGCTCAATTATTGGGATTAATCCCTGTGGAAGTTCTGTTGGCTCCGAGCATTGATGAGATGGATATTGATTGGATCATGGCTGCGTCTCAAGAGCATGAATCGTGGATGACTCCAATCAAAGAATACCTACTCAATGATTCACTACCAGAAAGTTCTAAAGAACGTCGAAAGCTGTTAAGGAAAGCGTCAAGATATATAATTCAAGATGGTCGATTATACAGACGGGGATTCTCAATGCCATTGCTCCGATGTGTAACTAAGGAAGAAGCTAAGACAATTCTAGCTGAGATACACGGAGGAGAATGTGGAGATCATTCAGGTGGTCAAACTCTAGCCAAGAAAGTTCTCCGATATGGGTATTTCTGGCCGGATATTAATCGAGATGCTGCTATTTACTCCAGGAAGTGTGACAAGTGCCAAAGATTTGCAAAAATCCCAAAAGCGCCTTCCACTGAACTCACACAAATGGTCAGCCCATGGCCGTTCGCCATTTGGGGAATAGACTTGATTGGACCGTTACCGATCACTAAATCGGGAATCAAATATGCTATTGTTGCTGTTGATTATTTCACCAAATGGGCTGAAGCAGAACCCTTGGCCACCATTACCTCCAAAAAGATGATAAATTTCGTAACTAAAAATATCATTTGCAGGTATGGTGTGCCGTAGAAGATAATCACAGACAACGGTACTCAGTTTGAAAGTGAAGAATTCCAGGACTTTTGCAAACAGTTCAGAATTCGAAAAAGCTTCTCAGCAGTGGCTCATCCGCAGGCAAACGGGCAAGTGGAAGTAGTGAACAAAATTATCAAATCAACCATCAAAAAGCAACTCGAAAAGCAAAAGGTGGTTGGGTCGACAAGCTGCCACTAGCACTATGGGCATACAGAACTACTCACAAAACTGCGACTGGGCACACTCCATTTTCATTGGCATATGGATCAGAGGCAATGATTCCAGTGGAAATAGAAGTTCCTTCACATAGAAGAATTCATTTCAACGAGGTTGAAAATGAGAAACTGCAACTTGAAGCCCTTGATTTTCTTGATGAAAAAAGAGAAGAAGCTAGACTCAGAGTTTCAGCTTATCAACAAAGGATAGCCAGGCACTTCAACTCTAAATTTCGCCAATGCAGCTTTGAGATCGGAAATTTAGTCTTGAAAAGGATCATGACAGCAACCGGGGTGTTTGGGCCAAACTGGGAAGGGCCATATGTCATAGGCAATAAACTTCTTGATGGCACTTTCAAACTCATAACTGTTGAAGGAAATCCAATTCCAAGATCCTGGAACAGCAACCACTTACGTCCTTATTTTACTTAAAAAAGCTTTGCTCAAAATTGTAAAATAGTGATGAATGTATCAGTTGTATTGAAAGACATTGTAAATCAGTGCAAGTTAATAAAAGCTATAAAGTGGATGTAGGCCCGATTCTTGGCCGAACCACTATAAATCTTGTGTTCTATACTATTTTATAATGCCTGTTTTATTTCGATATGTAAATACTTTAAGTGTATTGCTAAAATGTCGATTCAAAATTGCAGGACGTTAAAACAAGGCTTACTCGTCTCAAAGCCAAGCGACCCCTATAAGTCACTTATTAAGCAAATACCAAGCAAACAAAAATTCCAGATTCAAATCCCATACGAGAAGAACTTCACATAAAAAGTTGGCGACTCCACTGTGT
Source organism: Allium fistulosum (assembly GCA_030737815.1). Taxonomy (NCBI): domain Eukaryota; kingdom Viridiplantae; phylum Streptophyta; class Magnoliopsida; order Asparagales; family Amaryllidaceae; genus Allium; species Allium fistulosum. The sequence goes on along the minus strand of CM060907.1, from coordinate 409,233,477 downwards.
TAAGCCCTCGTTAACTGGTTGTGATCGTCGGTATAAACAGACATCCAGCTAGGTAACTTGCGCTTGTCCCGTGAAGTCGTTCAACAGTGAAGTCCACTTCTTTGGATAAAGCAATTTACTTGCAAAGGAGAAGGAAGACGCGCTTGGAAAACGATGATAAAGGATCACTGATAAGTAGATGATGAGAAAACATGGATCGGCAAACATAGAAGCAACCTTCCAGGCACACCAACCAACCAAAGCTCCTCTCCGGAGGCCAATAAAGCACTCTAACGAGGCACGCCAAAAATGAAAGTGCTTTCCTCAATCAAAAAAGATTGGTGGAACCACCGGAGGGGCACCTTCCCAAGCTGAAGGAAAAGGGCCCTTGTTAATTGATTGCGATCGTTTGTACAAACGAACATCCAATCAAGCAACTTGCGTCCGCCCCGTGGATCCATTCAACCATGAGAAAGTAACTTCCAGGCAATCAACAAGCCCTCTTCGGAGGCGCAAGCCCTCTTCGGAGGCACATGCCGTCTTCGAAGGCAAAAGCCCTCTCCCGAGGCACCGCAAGCCCTCTTCGGAGGCACAAGCCCTCTTCGGAGGCACATGCCCTCTTCGGAGGCAAAAGCCCTCTCCCGAGGCACCACAAGCCCTCTTCGGAGGCACAAGCCCTCTTCGGAGGCACATGCCCTCTTCGGAGGCAAAAGCCCTCTCCCGAGGCACCGCAAGCCCTCTTCGGAGGCACATGCCCTCTTCGGAGGCAAAAGCCCTCTCCCAAGGCACCGGAAGCCCTCTTTGGAGGCACAAGCCCTCTTCGGAGGCACAACTCTTCAGAGAAGCCCTCTTCGGAGGCATGTCCCAAAATAGAATGCTCGAACAAAAAAGCCTTCTTCGGAAGCACATTTCAACTCTCAAAGGAAGGTTAACTTATTCATCTCAGAAAGTTCTTCCTAAAAAGTTGAAATGCTACATAAAGCCCTCTTCAGAGGCATACTTTACTGCATAAAAAATTGCACTTCTCAGAAATATGAAGTGGCTATCTCCGAAGGTTGAAGCATGAAACCTCTTCCAAAAAACGAGATATGCTCTATTAAAAGCAGAATGATTCCTCCCTTAAAAAGGGGAATAGTTATTCTCCGAAATAAGAGTATCAGTCTTGTCAAAGCAAGAGATATTGCAATGCACTTGTGGTATGGGGGCAATATTATACAATGTAGCTACATTAACAAAAGTAATATACAAGCAACATACCACATGTTCATCACAATATCACGCAAAGAAATTGTGGAATAAATGCATTCTCAAACACAGACGAGAAGTTCGTACAAGTAAAAAGAATCGTTTATTCTACACTAAAAATGAGAAATAAATGTATTCACACATACACAAGAATTTGTACAAGTGAAGAAATTATTTTATTCAATACTATGAAAATTCTTTACATGTGCAGATATCTCAAAAAGAAAAGCAGGGACCGGTACCTGCACAATCTCCGGTCAATACATGCAAAAAGCAAAATAAGAAAAGAAGATCCTAGCTTGTCACTCCTTCTTCTTGCCGCCCTTAGTACCATAGCCTGGTTTGATAATTAGTTTCGAAATCCGGCGTGGACGGGTCGGAGAAGGAGGAGGAGAAGGTGTAGCCGGATCTTCCTCTGCTTTATCTTCTCCAGCGGAAATGCTTTTCTTCTTCTTCTTCATGACACGCTTCCCCTTCCTCTTTGAAGAAGATTCGCTTCTCGAAGTAGCAAGCAGTGTAGAAAGCTTTGTGTCATCGTCAAGAGACTGCTCTGGGGTCTTCTCAATGTCATCAAGATCCTCCGCCTTCTGCTCTTGCGAAGCGGCCAGATCATCCAGGCCTTGAAGAGCTTCAATTTTCTCTGCCTGTGATCTCGGTTGAGAAGCAGAAGGAGGAGTAACTTGGGAAGATGGAGGAACGACAACTAGAGGAGTGGAAGTTTGTGCAGTATTCGTTGCTTCCGCTATAGAGAAAAGAAGTTAAAATCAGTACTCTCCGTAAAAAGTAAAGATGTTGGTTCATTGACACTTAAGTAACAATTGAGAAATTCATCAACTCGGTTGAAGCAAATAAGTAGTCTGCTAGACTTGGATCAACATCGAAGTTACCTGGAGAAGCTGTTTTGATCACATTGATTTCAAATTGTTCAGCTTCAATGTCGTCTTGAGTCTTCTCCTCGTCCTGAGCAGTGGAAGGCTCAGTAGCTGTGGTTTTAAGTTCGGCATTTGCAGGAGGTGGAGAATGGGAACTAGAGCCAATGTTTTCGGGATCGACCGAAGCCGGAGGACGAGCAGAGTCAGTTACAGTCACTTTTTCTAAACATTCTCCTCCCGCTGCTTCGGCTCGCTCCCTAGCAAGCTGCTCTTTTCTCCTGGCAAGGGCGGCGCGCACCTCATCATCCAGATAAGTCGCTTCAAGATCCGCCTCGGAATATCCAGCACCTCCGAACATGTCCATTATTGCTTCCCACACTTCGGCTAAAGTAGTCTCATATGTTGGTCCCAAAAAGGAGAGACTACCACGCCCCAGGACGCTGTGCAGATAGAAATCAAACAAAGTGGAACTAATTTTGGCCTTCGTCGCCTCATGCGACTGCTCAGCTGCCTCTTTTCCGGCAATGGCCTCATCGCGCTCTTTTTCAGTTTTTGACAGCTGAGTTCGTAACCGCATAATTTCCAAATCCTGGGAACTTGCCTTTTCCCATAGCTGGGTGGTGTCGGCACGATAGATTTCTGTCATCTTCTTTTCGGCTTCAAGTTGGGCCTCAGCATTTCGTTGTGCAGCATGAGCATCGCGAACTTGCTTTTGAAGTAATTCTTCCTTTTGAGTAAAGGAAGTAGAAGAAGTAGCAAGCTCGTCTTTGAGTTTTTCAACTTCAGTCTCAAGCCTCTTGTTGTCTTCAGCAATACTTGTCATTTCCACGTCATGCTGCTTGTAAATTTTGTCCCATTCCGTCTTGTCGTTCTCCATGGTCAGCATGGCTTCAAGATTCGCACGATTGACTCTTTGCAGCTCATCGACAAGTTTTTGCCATCCAGATATCCTTTCAATATCAAGTTTGACGGCATCAAGGTTACGCAGCATAGCTGGTTTATCGATCGGAACCAAGTCAAGGTCAAAACGCACCCCTTTTAAGCACCAATTCGGAAATCGGCTTTGAAGAATAGGAGGGGCATCTTTAACCTGATACTGAGGTCTGCTGATGATCGCCTGGATATCAGATTTCTTTAAAGCAGGAGAGCCGGATGGAATATTAGGAGAGATGGGAGCTTCGGTCTTTTCCGAAATTGCAGACGCGTCCTTTTCGCTAAGTTTGGTCCGCTTGCTAGAATCATCAACAATGTGACTCTTCCCCTTGTCGTCGTGAGATTTCCTTTTATGAGAATCGTCACTTCTGCGGGAAGAGTCGTATCGCTCGTCCCTACTTCCATAGTGTTGTTCATCTTCTCTTCTGCGGCACTCTTCATAATCCCGTCTCTCGCGAGCTTTTCTAGAGGCCCTTTCTTCATCGGTCTCCTGACAGGAAGGAAGATAGCGCCTATAATCGTAAGTATCGCGGCCTCCATGACGCTGGAATTTGTCGTAGTACGATCCGCTCCGCCCCATCAAAGAATCTGAAAAGGAAAAAGAGACAAGTCTTAAAATCTTCGAAGAAAAGGAATTTAAGTGCGTATAAGTGCCGAAAAATCCTAAGTGTGTGTGATGTGCAAACTACGCGCGTCAGACTACAAACCACTCTGTGGTGTAGGAATGGCAATGGCTTGTGTTGAAGGTGTTGTAATTTGTTGCAAAGAAGAAGTCGCTTCAACAACAGGAGAGATCGCTTTTGAAATATCATCTTTAAAAAGTTCCTGAGAAGTTATCATTATATCGCTCAAATTATCAAAAGTATCATCGCCGTGATACCCAGCAGAACTCTCTTTTTCGACTTCCACGTCAGCCGTCTTCTCAGAAATATGAGGATTTTCCTCCTCTTCAATAACTGGAGAAAGTGTTAACTTGCTGGATGACCCCGCAACATTAATAGAGGCGGAACACTTCACCAGTGAAGTCTCACTGGTGGGTTCTTTCAGTAAAGGTTCTTCGGCAAGGGCTGGGGCATCTGACGTCTTTGCCGGAGAATCAGGAACTTCAGGAGGATGGATGGAACGAGAAGAATGTAGAAGTTCAAACTGGTGCAAAAGTTCATCTTTTAACAAGAATTTGGCGCTCCTCTCTTCCATAGCCACAGCATTTAAAGTTTCAAAAATCGACTTGAGGCTGGGATTTCTAAGCGAGGGAGGAAGTGCTGAAAAAAGAAAAGGATGAGGATAAGCATTTGATAAATTCGGGTTTCGAAAAGCTCATGAGATGAATAGAGAAAGGCAATCTTACTCCCGACTCTCCAGACAGAGTAAAATCCCGGAGGACATCGGACAAAGAAGAATTGACTTAGGAACCCGTGAGCACTATCGGGTAAATCCAAAATCAGCTTCCGGTTTCTAGCGCCTCTTACAAGCACGATTGAAGGGTGATCTTTATTCTTAGCGAAAGTACACAAATAGCAAATTTCATCGAAGCTTGGAAGACGGTTGAGCGTCCTCCTAAACAGAGCACACAACCCCATCAAGACGGCATAACCGTTGGGATGCATGCAGCTGGAAAGGCGAGATAGCTAATCGAAGAAAGAGTTCTCGAAGAAATTCGTTGAAAGGTGGAATGGCTCCGCTTAAGCACATCTGGCGATTCACTGCGACAAAACCGAGAGGTGGCCTGTCAGCTGTGTCATTTGCTCCAGGGAATATAGCATCTGGTTCGGCAATACCGAATTGGGTACACAGTTGTCTGAAAACTTTGTGGCTCAGAGTGGTCGGAGTTCTTTCCGGAGGATTGATCAGTGGATTAGCAATCGGGAAAGCTTCTCCGGCTGGTCCTGAATCTTCTTGTTGAGATGTCATTCTACACAATCAACTGGATATTTAAATTTGAAGGTGCACGTTTCCTAAAAAAGTGTGAAGTGTTGTGCAAAACTAAAACGATAACAAGCAAGTATAACTGAAATTGAGATAGTTGACATTTGTCGATTATAAAGTTTCGAGACTTGTCATTTTAAGTTCAAATACAATGTTGTGTTGATGCAAACAAATCAGCTTAGGTTGATTATTTCAGATTTGCTTTAATACTTCATTTGAATTTATCATTTCACAGCATTTTATTCACAAAATTCATGTAAGTTAATTGTTCTTTGTCAACTAATCTGTCATGCGATGTGGGCAGTCAATGGCAGTATATTTGTCCCGTTTTTCTGCAAATGTTGTTTTTAAACAGATTATTAGCGTTAAAAGTCAAGACAATCTGGAGAGAAATGCAACACAGTTTAAATTCAAAGGTCAACCAAGTTCTGTCCAAATTTCACAAGTGTTAGGTCGTCCAACGACCTAACATAGGTCGGAACCTTCATAGGTCGTACAGTGCAAGTTAAAAGGTTCAAAGCAATGCAGATTTGTTCAAGTCCTAGCTCAGCCGCGACTTAAAGCCTATGTCACAGGAAAGTTAGGTCGTGCAGTTTTTAGGTCGTGTGATTCTTCGGTCGTGCAGTTTTTAGTTCAAGCAACTCTTGGGTCGTTTAGCGACCTAGCATAGGTTGTAACTATCCTTAGGTCGTAAGAATCCTTAGGTCGCGAATTGCCTTAAGTCGCTTGAGACCCCTATGATGCTAACTTCCTCTCCACGCCACAACCAACCAGACCCGATAACCCGTTATCAACTACACATATAAATCCATCGTCTTCTTCATCCCTTCATATCACCGAATCACCCCAATAGCAATTCAAAACATCCCCAATCCATCGCAGATTCAACACATTACTATGCCTTCATGAATCGGTTAAAGCAGCGATCAAAAGTCGATTACGACAATCACACGAGACGACGCACAACTCATAGAATGGGGCTAAGGTCAAAAGATAGGGATTCAAGATTCGACGATGATTATGGTGGGATGAAGATCAAATTCACTTACGAGATGTAGTGGTGAGGATGAATCAGTGACTAGAATGGGCTGAATTTGCCTTTGAAAACTCAGAAATTCTTCAATGGCAGAGCGGGAAGTCAAAGTAATTAAGTGAGGAAGAAGCTCACGACCTAACTAATTTATATGAGGCTGAGAGAGGAAGGCGAATAGGCGTACGAGTTAGCACAAGTTTTAGGTCGTTCACGACCTAGCAAAGTTAAGTTGAAGCACACGACCTATGACATAGGCCTGCACTTCGAGGGGCTAATGTTAACTCATATTTTTGTGCCGACCTAAAACTCTGCGACTCAAGACTCTGCGACCTAAGGGACTTAACGACCTAAGGAAGTTAGCGACCTAAGGGAATTAACGACCTAAGGAAGTTAGCGACCTAACGGACTTAACGACCTAAGAGAGTCTCCGACCTAACAACCTAACAGACTATACGACCTAACTACTGAACATACCTTCGACCTAAGTGGGTTCACGACCTAACTGCAGAAACGACTTAAAGCTTCACGACCTAACTGCAGAAAAGACTTAAAGCTTCACGACCTAACTTCACCAAGCAGCTTAACGAGCTAAAAGAAGAGAATGGGGCACGACCTATCTTAGGTCGCTTACGACCTATCTTAGGTCGCTTACGACTTACCACTTCAGATGAAACCGAGTGCAGCTCCATCATTCCAACTTCCTAAGTCGTGAAAGGACCACGACCTATCTTAGGTCGCTCGCGACCTACGACCTAACTTAGGTCGTACGCGACCTAAGACTTGGGGCAAAATTTCTGTCCAGAATTTAACTTCTATAAATACCCCCCTAACTCCAACGGCAAAAGGACTTTTGGCCAACCATTTTCTAAAGCACTGTTACTCTGCCGAATTCTCAACTCATCCGACATTTGAAGAACTCTAATCACTCAAGACATTACAACAAGCTTTGAGAGAAATCTACTGCATTCAACATGAATTCGAGGAGATCTTCAACATCGAAGCTTGAGCTAATAGTCTAAAGTGTTTAGGAATTGAAATATATTGTATTTTGAAGAGCATTGTATCATTTTGTAACCAGAAATAGCAATAAAAGAGTATAAAGTGGACGTAGGCTCAATTACGGGCCGAACCACTATAAATCTTTTGTCTTTTACCGCTTTCAGTTATTTTACTGCTTATATCCTGTTCCCGTATCACGGGTGGTGCTTTCACAACTTCACAACACACACCGGGTGTTAACGTTCAATTTTTAGCGTTAACAGTAATTAAGTTTTAGTTCTCATTTCTTATTATATTCATATCTTCTCCATACGAGATCCAATCAAGATGCCGTCTTTTGCATTGTGCTTGTAAAAGCATTAACTATGCATTGAATTTGATTTTGTCATGTTTGGAGCAAGTGAAATGTTAAGCTAAAATCGAATGTTGTTTGATTTTAGATCAAGTCAGAACGCTTAAGTGTCAGCTGAAATTTTGGTAAGTTAACTCGTCTTTGAATGAACAGTACATGATATATATTAGATATAAATTATTATTTGCATGTTTGAATGATTTATTGGTTTGGTTTGGTTGAAGTTCCGTTTGGTAAAGCAAATGAGATACAAAATGAAATACGGGTAATATAGGGAATTTTTTAGAGGGATCCGGATTCCTCGCTACTATTGATATTAGTTTCATCTATATAATTATATTATAAATTGTTGAATGTCAAAGCTTGCTAGTTTGACCCGATTTGATGGGACTTTGATATAACACAAAAGTTGACTTCTTTTAGTGTGGATCACTAAAAGCGCTTGTTAAGTGTTACGGTAGCTTTAAACCTTATTATAGTATTTTGGAAATACTATTAATTGCTATTGGAACTAAAATTGGTTTCGACTCGGAGAATGATTTTTGAATGAGACTTTCGGAATTTTTGATGGTATTTTGTTTAGAAATGGTTTTTGAACTTCTCTATTTTACTCCACCTTTTTGTTAGTCTCTTCTAATTTATATCGAAATGTTTTAGAAGTATTTTTAGGAAGTATTAATTATACAGAAAAGTTGATATAATGTTTATAATAAAAGGGGGAATTTATCTTTTATAATAAAATGATTCTATTTTTAAAGAAGATAGAAATATTTTGGAATAAATATTTATGAAACGTTTTATATAAAATGTTGTATAAATAGATAGATTATAAATAATAATTTATAAATAAAAGAATATATTATAATTGACATTTTATAAAAGAGAAATTTATACCATCTTGATAAATTGGGATTAAATCACCTTTGTGAATTTATAGTGATATATGGAATGATTGTTAATAAAAAGCATATGAGTTAAATAAAAAGATGTTTTGTAAATGAAGTTTATAAATAGATAGGAGTTTTATAAAAGAATTTATAAATAGAAAGGGGTTTTACGAAAGAAGTTTTATAAATAGAAAGGAGATTTATGAAAGGAGTTTGTAAATATAAAAAAGATTTAGAAAAAGGAATTTTATAAAAGGAATGATATTTGATTTCCATAACCGATCATTTAAATTATGGTCGTATGAAAAGTATTCATTTCATAACTAACACCAAATTCCGAGGTATGGAAACTCGCCACTACATGGGAGAATTAAGAATGTATGTCGAGGCAAGGATAGTATACTAACTTGTCCGACTACATTGTTAACCGAGGGATAATACAAGTTCAAAATTGGAAAGTGGTAGTAAGTATACATGGTCTAATTTCCCCATGATACATTTACTTACATCAAAGGTGTTTTGGGTTTATTATTATCTATGTTTTAAATGACAGTTGTTTTAACCTATATAAGTGTGGTTTTGGAAGTGAAATCTTTCTTAAGCTTTTGTGAATATACATATACCATTAAGGTAAGTATATGGTTACATTTACTAAGTATTGAAAGTGTAGTGTTATGTGAATATACTTTTACCGATGTGATAAGTACATGGATAGTTTTTCAAGCGTTGAAAGGTATAAGTATACAAGAATTTACAAAGGGTTTTAATTAATGAAAGGATTAATTAAAGAGGATTAGCAGTTGCTTATGTGCTTAACGTTGTATGGTTTCGATATGGAATTAAATCTATGATTGGATTGTTTGTTTATTTGATAGGTAAATAACCGACTATCAAACCTTGGCCAGTTTTGAAAACTTTCGATTGTTGGTTTGGAGACACTGGGATTAGATAAGCATGAGTTATCGGAAAACCACTTAGAACCAGCATAAGCATTCGAATTGGGACACCTTGAAGATGATGGAATCTAAGATGGAGTGCTTTGATGTATAAGGGATACATGCTACTAATAGTGAGGATGTAGTAGTAGTGCCTTTGGTTTGTTCAAATCCTGACCAACTTATATAAATGAATGCTGACATTGCATTGTTGTTTGGAGGGCAGTGTTAGAATTTGAAGGGGATTTGCTAAAAGATAAAACATAAACTCAAGTCTCATACTTGAAAGGACTAAAATAAGATAGATGTGGTAGGGCTATGTGGTTTGCAACCATTAGGGTATGATCTTTACTTATATCTAGATCGATATTAACGGATTATGTATGCTTATGGTCACGGGAACGGTTTGTCAATTTGGCAGCTCGTGTGATGATCATATTGTACTATCCAAGAAGGGTTAGGTGGGTTCTTTGTTGTAAAGGTGCAAGGTTTGCCGCCTCATTACATTTTATCTAAAGGTTTATTGTACAAAAGGTAGTCCCTAACCTTGTCATTGTTGGAATCCATTTTCCGATGTGTGCCTTTACAGGCTTAGTTCCATAATAAATATGTTGTTGAATGTAATTAATGTAATCATTCCGGCAAAGATTCAGTATTTATTTTAAACCCTAATTATTATAGTATCACATGATTTCCTATAAGATGGTTTAGTTATCATAAGGTAAAAGCCCGTCCGTGTTTATGTGCGGCGTGGTCTGATGAGATACCTTTATTTTTGGAAAGTTTTATAACATTAAAAATCCATATGATTTGACTTTCTTATGCCGGTTTACAAGACTAATCCTGGCGTTATTTTCTTATAATGCTCGGGTCAACCCGAGCATATTTCCGGATTTAGTTATGGATGCTTTGGAGCTTCAAGAGAAGAGATGGATGCCTCTAAGACGTATTAACGTATCTTTCTTTCTGATGCATGTCTTTTTTTGTCTTTATCATCATCTATATACTGTTATAACTGTCCAGGCTGATGATATGTTAATTTACTTAGATTGATGTACGTATATTACAGTTTTCTTTTGTAAAGATCATGGGTATATTATATATTACTCGTCGCGATGTGAGATTCTATTCTGTCTTTTCTTTTCTTTCACCCCAACTATTTGCCTTTTTGGCACTTGAATTTTTGGCACATGAATACCGTGGATGTATTAGTGTCAACTTTTGGGGGTCAAAAAGGTTGGTCGTTGCAAGTGGCATCAGAGCTTTGGTTGAGTGAACAGTTAGGCTTTGTTGGTGTAAACTCATTAAAGATAAGATTAGTAACACTCTAGAAGTTTGGGGGTGTGTGTGTGTGTGTGTGTGTATATGAGATCACGTATTTGTTAGCGCTATAAAATTGTTATATTGTGTTTGATTGGTCTACTAGGTGGTTTATGAATTTTGGTCGAGACGTAGGATGCCACAGTTTCGATAGGGGTATCTAAATAGTTGAACCATCGTGGAGCGTGTGAAGACACGATCGTCGGAGGATACGATGTTGGATTTCATGAAGCGTAGCACCATGTCTTTGGTCATGTGTGCACGGTTTTGTTGGTGTGTGTATCATGCATAGGGATTAGGGATTGGAAAAGAAGGTTAGAGAGGTAATTAAATTGATAATGGTAATTAATTAATGTTAATTAATTAAGTTTTAAATCTCAATGCTTATAAAATACATATCTTCTCCATACGAGATCGAATCGAGACGCGGTCTTTTGCGTTGTTCTCGTAGAAGCGTTATCTACGTACTGGAGTTAATTTTGTCAAGTTTAAAGTTGTGCAGTTAAAGCGCATAGCGGTTCTATAGCGGTGGAGGTGCAAAAAACTTCATTAGATATAAAACCAAAAATTTAAAGTTAATTTTTCTCTCGTTCTTTCATCATTTGTGTAGGAAAAAGATATATTGTTAGTCTAATATAACAAAACCAAAGAATATCAAGAATTATGTAGTTCAGATTTGGTGACTACAATAAATTTCTAACTTATATATAGAACATGTGTCTTAAAATTAAGTTTTCACTTTAACTTTGTTGATTTGGTCTATAGAGAATTAGTCAAATCAACCTTTCCATATTAATGTTGATAATACTGGTGCTAAAATGCCTAGATTTAGCAGGTTTAGCAAAAAATAGCAGGGCTTAAAATTGATCTACTATTTAATAGCGCTAAATCGAAAAATCGTAGCAGTCGAAGAGTTTTATGCACTATAGTGGAGATATTACAGGGATTTAGCGGGACTTTAATTTCATAGGTTTGGTGGAAGTCAAATTTTGAGCTAAAATCTAATACCGTTCGATTTTAGATCAAGCCAGAACGCTTAAGCGTCAACTGGAATTTTGGTGAGTTAACTCGTCTTTGGATGAACACTATATGATATATAGTAAATACAAATTATTGTTTGCATGTTTGAATGATTTATTGGTTTGGTTTGGTTGAGTTCCCAATTTGTAAAACGAATTATATATAAAGTGAAATATAAGGAATCTTGTAGAGGGATTTTGATTCCTTGCCACCGTTGATGTTGGTTTCATTTGTATACTTATGTTATAAATTGTTGAGTGTCAAGCTTGGTAGTTTGGACTTATTTGATGTGACTTTAATATGTCATAAAAGTTGAAATCTTTTAGTATGGATCACTAAAAGCCCATGTTAAGTGCTATGGTAGTTATATGCTTTGTTATACTATTTTGGAAATACTATTAATTGTTGTTGAAATTGAAATTGGTTTTGACTTAGAGAATGATTTTTCAATGAGACTTTTGGAATTTCGAAGGTATTTTGTTTTGAAATGTTTTTCAAACTTCTCTATTTTAATCCACCTTTTTGTTAGTCTCTTTGAATTTATATAGAAATATATTGAAAGTATGTTTGGGATGTATTTATTATATAGAAAAGTTGATAAAATGTTTATTTATAAATAAAAAGGGGAATTTATCTTTTATAATAAAGTGATTCTGTTTTTAAAGAAGATAGAAATATTTTGGAATAAATATTTGTAAAACATTTTATATAAAATGTTGTATAGAAAGATAGATTTATAAATTATATTTTATAAATAAAAGAGTAGATTTATAAATTATATTTTATAAAAGGGAAGTTAATATCATTTTGATAAGTTGGAAATTAAATCACATTTGTGAATTTAAAGTGATATATGGAATGATCTTTTATGGAATGTATACGAGTTAAATGGAAAGGAGTTTTATAAAAGAAGTTTATAAATAGAAAGGAGTTATATAAAAAAGTTTATATATATAAAGAAGTTTTATAAAAGAAGTTTATAATAAAAAGGAATTTTATAGAAGAAGTTTTCTAAATAGAAAGGAGATTTATAAAAGGATTTATAAAAGGAGTTTGTAAATATAAAAAAGATTTATAAAAAGGTATTTTATAAAAGAAATGAGATTTGAACTCCATTAACGATCTATAGTGGTATGGAAAATATTCATTTCAGACTTAATACCAAATTCTGAGGTATGGAAACTCGTCTCTATCTGTGAGAATTAAGAATGTATGTCGAGGCAAAGATGGTACGCCAACTTGTTTGACTACATTGTTAATCAAGGGATAGTTCAAGTTTGAAATCGGAAAGTGGTGGTCTATATACTTTGTCTAATTTCCCTACAATCCATTTACTTACATTTTATATAGTGGTGTAACGTTCCATTTTCCAATACATACCTTTGCGGACTTAGTTGTATATTAAATATGTTTTTAATGTAATTAATGTAACCATTCCAGCTATGATTCAATATTTATTTTAAACCCTAGACATTATTATAATATCATAAGATTTCATATAAGATGGTTTAGTTATCGTAAGGTAAAAACCCGTCCATGTGTATGTGCGACGTGGTCTTACAGGATGCCATTATATTTGAAAGGTTTTATAACATTAAATATCCATATGATTTGTGTTTCTCACGCTGTTTTACCAGACTGATCCGGACGTTATTTTTTTATAATGCTTGGGTCATCCCAAACATATTTCCAAATTTAGTTATGGATGCTTTGAAGCTTCAAAAGACAATCTTGATGCCTTCAAGACGTATTCATGTATCTTTATTTCTGATGCATTTCTTGTTTTGTATTTATAAGCATTTATGAGGACAAGCTGTTATAACTTCCTAGACTGAAGATATGTTAGTTTACTCTAATTGATGTATGTATATTACAATATTCTTTTGTAAAGATCATGGGTATATTACATATTGCTCGTCACGATGTGCGATACTATTTTGTCTTTTCTTTTCTTTCACCTCAACAATCTACATTTCCGACACTTGGATGCTCAGAAAGTGAATACCGTGGATGTATTAGTGTCGACTTTGGGGGTCGAAATGGCGAGTCATTACAATTCTCAAGTCAAGAGTACCGTATAATTTTGTCACATCGATATTTTCTTTTTGACCTTAGTTATATTAACCAATAGAAAAGTATCGAGTGAGTCATTCCATAGTTATCCAATAACTATCAGTATGTAACCCCTTGTTTCTCTATGTAGTCATGAGCAATGTACTATGCAACATTTGGAGAGTGTTACGTACTCTAGTCTCAATGGATATATCGATATTCAATTTTAATACATCTTGACTAGAAATATTTAAAATAATATGTTTAATTTCATTGTGATAAATTATTTATGGTCCCAACACTTTGTAACTACTATTACAAGACATACATTTATGGATTTTCTATTAAATATAATTTTAATTAGATTTGTTTATTAACATAACATATTATATCAAGTATACAATAGAAAGAAAACCACTTTTATTTTTAACAACATTGGCTATCAAGTTAGATATATGTAACAACTTACATAATTGCCTCTAGGGCATGCTCCTAACTTTATTAATATCCTATAGGACCAATTATGGAATCTTTTCCCATCTCGTCGATCAATTTGATAAGAAATAATCGAATTAGACCCTTCATGAATGGATCTTCTATATTGTTTTAATTATCTACTTTATCAATTAACTTTCTATGATGCAGATAAACTACTTTTATCATGTGTAACTAGTCAGTGTATGTTTCTTGACTTTTATTTAGCTCTCATTATTATACTGTTATCATATAACAATAATGTAGTATTCTTAATACTTGGAATCACCCTAGCTCAGCTATAAATTTGTGCATTTATATTTATACATTGCTTTTATTATAGTGCTATTCAAGGCGACGTACTTAGCCTTTTCATTGAATCAGCCGCAATCTTTAATTTGGAACATTTCAAACTTAAAGCTTCCTAATTAAGGTTTGAACATGAATTTAATATTGACATATTATACTCAATATAACTCATGAAGTTTGAGTTCGTACACTTTTTCATAAGAAGTTCATTGCTTCTATAAACAGTTCTCTAGCATTCACAAACACTTGAGAATACTCCAAACTACCATTTTTTAATCTTAATTTGGACTTGATATTTGCTTCATGTATAAAATACATAAGCAAATTACAATTTTGTAGATAATACAACATATATGGTAATTCCTATTGCTAAAGCATAGGAATCCATCTTACATGTTTCTTTTTACTTATTTTAATAAGGTGTCCTTACATGCAACGACCCGCCTTTTTGACCCAAATGTCAATACTAATACAACTATGGTATTTATGTGTCGAACACTAAAATGCTGAAAAGGCAGATTGTTTGGGTAAATGAAAGGAAAAAAGAAAAGGAATAAGGAAGGAAGAATAAAACGTCTGAATCTCACAATGGGACGATAATATATAAAATCAAAACAGTATAAATGGTTACTCTAACATACAGCATTTTAGAGTTACTAACCTAAGCACTAACAATAGCTTAAAATGTTATAATTGCATGTCCTCACAATTGCTGATACATACGTACTAGTAGTGCAATAGAAATAAATCACAATTGTAGGTTAATTGAAACATCCAGCTCATCTCCGGAAGCTCCAAAGAATATCAACGAAAATCTTTCTTTCTCAGACTACTCGAAATGGCACCTGATGAATTATGGGCTAGATAAAACCACAAGGCAGACATTAGTCTAGTATGAGAAACTCAATAAATATGTGGTAACTTATAACATTAAATTTTGAGAAGAGCTGAATCATGGGATTGGTTTTTCCCTTAGAAAACCAAAACCATCTAATAAGTTCATATGGCGATACAATAGATAGTGTATAGAATGTAGAATATAAATAAAAAATATCTCTATTTTTTACATCTTACAACACACAATACTAGAAGTACAACTAAAACCGCTTAGGTGCGTTCGCATATGGATTTACGTTGGAGGTCTCCTTGGTAGATCGAGGCTGACGTCATTAAAAGGTTCAGAAATTACCTTTTGAAACCATACTTATCCCTAAATAAAATTTGTCACAAAGGAAAACATAACTGGTCCATGGCCGTACATGTGATATTGAATAACATCAACTCCCGCTTGCCTCAACCGAAAGCATCTCTAGATATTTGGAGTTGATGCACCCTTGGGTTAGATAAACCCACTGGCTATGCCCCTACTCTATTTTTTACCATTACCAATGGTGAAGTCACGTCCCAGCATCTCATCACTCATCTCTTGAACAATTTATGAATCTCTCCTTGGATTCTGGCATAAGTCGCCTGACGAATGCTAACGCTGACCTCCCCCTTAGACTTAGCCTTAGGGTAGACAGTTCAACTCTATAGCGTTTGTCCGAAATGTTAATGCTAACCTCTACTTTGGATTTAACCTTAGGATAGACAGTTTAACTTTATAACATTCAACTTCACAATCGCTTCTGAAACTTAGAACTCATATGTTAGCTTTCAAGTCGATTTCAGTTTGTAATACATAAATATACTTGTCCAATCCTATACTCTTCAAAACTTAATCAGTGAATTTTCGGTTAACTCAATTTCGATGCTTTTCAAAGTAAGCGAACGATAGAAAGGAGACCTCCATGAGGGATCTCATATATATACATTCTTAAAGTAAGAGACATTTCATTCCAGTTAGTCATCCCTAGTGGATCTCAAACCATATGAATCCGTGAAGCTTTTATATGCTTCTAAAGTTAATTTGGTCAAGTTTGATAGCAATAAAACGATTGCATATGGATATCAAGTCTCGTATACTTATCATTGTTTCCAACCTTCTAAACTTACACTATTCCTGATCAAGAGTGTATCCATGTAGGTTAGAACACTAGTTGCATCTAAGCCCAACCTTGACACCTCATTCCTAACTCTAGCAGATAAAACAAGTCTTCTTTGGGAACTTTTTGTGCTAACTATAGGAATAAATACTTACAATGGTATGAGTAAACACACAATGTACCGGCCCACTTTTTTGGACAATTTAAATCGACAATAAACCACACATGTCAACTCAAACCATTCAAAAGGGAGGATTAACAATTGGAAAAATAAGAAAATAAGAGAAAAGAAGGAAAAACGAAAGACAAAATCTCATAGCGGAATGACAAAATATAATAATCAAATAAACTGTTCATGAAGCTATTTTATAATATACATTTGATTACATAATTTTTACGACAACCAGAATACAAACAATGACATACAAATAATGATGCAGTGGAAAATTACTAGTAATATAATATACCAAACCTGTCATCATCCTCCAGAAATAAAGTCTTCAACACTGAAATGCTTAGGTTGACCCGAGCGTAATGAATAGACAAAACACTCGAGTCAGAACTAAAATATCGTATGTAAGTTAAATCAATAATAAGTAAATATGAGTGTAATGGCTTTAGATATGTTTACGGAATTTTACATCTGCTATCCAATGTATAACGTGCGTGCAATAACTTAAGAGATGTTCAGGATTTTCCATCTTCTAAGGATCTGTTAAACTATCTATATGTAGTAAAATATGCTATATATATGCAGTGTCTATCAGTAAAGTAAAGTATTAATATAGCGTTAAGGCATTACCCATATTCCCTTCAACACATTTTATAGGCATCGTAGTCTATACGGTACTTTAAACTCCACTGTAAACTGGTGGGCTATCAGGGAGCACTCCATAGGTACGACACAAACCAAAATCATAGTAGGCTCGATATGGCATATGACAAGGCAAGTGAGGCAATGTCCAGTGTAGGATTCTACTATTTTGCACTCCCAGACTGGTAGTAACGCATATCAGCTACTACCGCCCACCTCGAGACACACTCCCATAATCAAATCGAGGGTGGCCACCAATCAATCATTAAGTAATAGATATGGAATCGAAGAAGCGTGTCCGATAGGAGGTGCGACCTCACTTGGCCTGGGATAGCTTCTGTTTTTGTCATATCAAGCTGAGCCGAAGGTCAGGGCTGCGTTCTTACCTCATACCAGTAGCGTTCGCCAAACTATCCTGCTTCATTCTGGATTCTCCACCACATGCACAGTTGTTAAAGTGGTTTCAGAATTGGCAGGGAGTATGACAATATCCGACCCCGGTCTCTTTAATAACCAAACGCTTATTTCACATCGTGGTCATTTTATAAAACATTTTTAGTAATAAATCTAGAAAACAGTTTATACCTTCATATCAAGATATCTATATACTTATTCCAAAAGGATAAATATATTCATAAATACCGAGGAAGATTTCTTTTAATCAATTTCGAAAATAATTTATAAACCATTTACAAATTATTTATATGCTTTAGAACCATTTATAAAGCTATTTATAGATTCCTAAAAAGTTTACAACTCTTCCCTTTTTCATAAACTTCTACGCAAATTCCTTTAAAACGTTTCCAAATCCTTTTATACAAGTTCTTTTATAAAATCCTTTATAAAATCATTTAAAACCTTTATAACTCCTTTATAAAACCATTATAAAAACCTTTGTAAAAATCTTTTATAAAATCCTTTTATAAAATCCATTATAAAATCTCTTACAGAACATTTATAAATTCCTTAATTCTAAATCTTTTACAAAAAATCTTTTATCTATTAAAGTTATTATAAAAGTCTATATTTATTTTCTTAAATCAAAGCTATATTTATTATATTAAGTTAAATTTAAAATATATATTAAAACTATATAAAATATTTTATTAAGTTAAATTTTAAACTATTTAAATTATATATCTAAAAGTAAATAAAATAATAAGTTAAAATCTTAAATTTACATTTAAAACCATATATTAACTTATAATTTGAAGCTTTAAAACATATAAATAAATTATTTTCCAAATATAAATTTTTAAATAAAATCATAAAATTAAATTTAAAAGTCAAATTTATAAATCAAACATACTTTACCATTTAGAAAATAATTTAGAACCGACCAACAGTGTCTTTATATAATTTTCTACCACATGGTCAAGTGATTGGATATGTATCATTTCAACCCAAAATAGTTAAGTTTCCTAGGTATATATAATTTCAACCCATATCCCGAATCAATAATACCAAATCAATAAAATCGCTCGGGTATGTATCATTTCAATCCATAACGATTTTCCCTAACTTATAAGATCATTCGGGTATGTATCATTTCAACCCATAGTGATTTTCCTAACAACAAACTATGGGAACTTGCAGTGTAATAACAACATATATAATAAACATAACATCCAATCATCCAAAATGTCAACAAATAAACATCCATTACAATCAACATCAAAATTAGTCAATAAATCATAACAATTAACTTGTTATCAATACCAGGTAATTAACTATCAATTTATTTTCAGTATTAATTTAAATGGAAATTTAAATCAAAATAATTCAATTTCAATTAAAATATCAACTTAAACTATCAAACAGCACCAATAACATTCTTATCACATCATAAATTTAATTCAACTAACCTAAGAAGGTCTAGTAGTGTGCGAGTGGGTTAAATCACTCAGCTTCGATTAGTAGTCGATTTAAAATCCAATAAAATCCCAAAATTGGAACAGTTTCCAAAACCAACCAAACCAGTTTCATATTGTCCGAAATTTCGATACGATCCCAATGAAAGAAACCGCATCCAAATCCAATTTCGTAAGAAATGGTTATTGAGTTTAGAACATTTGAATTTAAAATTTAAAATTAAAATTTAAACAAGGGAAAAATTCTAAAACGATTGCCTTCTTCAAACCCTAACTCGCGATGTAACCCAACATCCGCCACCCTCGTGCATTGACGCTGCCGCCTATAGGCTCCATAGCCCAGATCGTCGATCACCAACGAGGTCGCGCCACCGCCCTATGCTTCTGGACCCCCCCATGATGACCGTGACGAAGTTAAACGCCCACCTGACCGAGCCCCAAACACACCTCAAATCCCAGAGTTTTGGCTAATCTAGGTACTTCTAGACAAAACCAACCATATGGATTACCCCTACTAGTCATCCTCCACGCTACAACAACTTCCGATCGTCGAAAGGATAGAGATCCACTATTGAACGCCAAACCCTCATATGGACGACCAAAACTTCTTCGCTAAATTCTGGCCAAACCGAGACTCAAATGAAAAAACGAACAACGGAAGGAGATTATGCTCATCAAGAGCTTCGCGATGATATACAATTTGATTGGGTTTGAGGAGTTTGAATGTTTGAGTTTGATTTGAAATTGGGGATTTAGGGTTTTGGAAAAACAACCATTGGAGAAGGAACCGATGAGAATAAAAGTACGTATAGAAATTGGAATAGACTTCTAGGGTTAGGGGAAAAACTATTTATATAGATAGAGATGGATAAGAACGAATGGACAGATCGAATTGGGTCGAAACGATAACAACGACCTGAAAAGCTGGTTTCGCTCCCGAAACGAAAGTAGGTCATCCAATATATCGAATTATAGGTTTTTGATATTTCTAAACTCAATGGAACTATTTTCAAACCCTAATTACATTGTATACAGAAGTTAGCATTTAAAATCAAATTATATTCATTTAAATTTCATTAATCGATTTCTACACGTTTCGAACTCGCACGATCAAACAATAAGTCCACTCGCTACGAAACTTGAAATCTTAGAATAATTCACTATTACTGATCAGATGAAACTGGTTTCGTCGAAATACGAGACAGTGCCCAAAAACTCAATTTTACACGTTAATTAAATAAATTATAAATTTAAAATCAATTTAGTCACCTTTAAATTCTAGATTAAAAGTTAACAATTTTCATCATTCTTGATTAAACAAGAATTTATAATCTTTTACAAAAACAATTTTCCATATTAAATCTAAGATTTAAATATTACATTAATTTCAATGTTCAATTACAACTATAATAAATCCATTCATTATCATTTAAATTTCAAACAAAATCTTTTGTTTAGATTTAAAGTCTTATATTAAATCACTATTACCTGATGAATTAATTAACCTAAGTTTCCATCTTATTATTCTCATCACTCAACGGTTAACATCTTTTACCGTATTAATTGTAATAGTTCAATTATATTAATTTGGTTGATTTCCAAATTAATTTCAAACGGAATAAATAATAAAATAATAAGTAAAACAACTATTACATATTAGTAATTCCAAAACAATTCTATGTCTATTGTTTACAAATAGAAGCTAATAAATTTATTTCATATTCCATAATAATAACATATAATTTCAACATTAAATCAAACATTTAATTTATTCCTTATTTACAATTATAACTAAATTAACTTTACAATTATTTCAATTGATTGAAATCACATAAAAATAGTTGTCAATAACATTCAAACAACATTATTAATTCTTATTCTAATTGTTTTTCTCATTAATAAATCATAAATTTTAATTTCTCACAATATTAAATTCCAAAATCTTATTTAATTTAATAGTTTTAATTATCAAAAATACGGGTCATTACACTCTCCCCCACTCAAAACTTTTAGTCCTCGAAAAAGAGCAAGAAGGAATCAGGAAACTTGATATAATTTTATTCAAATTATTCAAGTTATAAACAGTTTAAATTTACATCATTAAGTTTTAATATTACTTCGAAAATAACCACGTTTGCACAAAAAATTTCTAAGTCCTAAATTTACAAAAAAATTCGGCAAAGTCTCCTTTGCGGTGTTAGGTCCGGAAAAATAATAATTACAATATATATATATATATCATATTTCACTAATAAATATCCCAAACCATGGGAAAAACAATAAAATATCATTCCAAAATCGTAATCTGAAAACGTACCTATTTGTTAGGCAAACAACTTTTTTTATGAAACCAAAAGTAGTAGCTATTACTTCACTAAACCTGCATTTCACTTATATAATCCAAAAAGAGTTAAAATTATGTAAAAGAGTAATATTTTAGTTGTTTCAAATCAATAGCACAAGCAATGTACAATATATAATAATCATATGCAAACAAAAGCAGTACAACCATTATATGCCACAGAAGAATCCATCAACCACTTATAGCAACCTAAACTAATGGTTTGTCCAGCTTTAGAAACTTTTCATCGTACAAGGGTGATAAATAAATTACCAAGTGTACCTTACACACAACAGCCTTAGATAATTACATAATAGATTATTCATACATCCTTAAACAATTTGAAATAACATTTCCCAAACTTCCCATCAGCCAAAACAGCAAAGAATTTAAGTATTATTTAAATTTGCACGATGTACATAATTATTTTATACTCAACATCAATTCTAATCGCTTGCTTGAATATACACATTCCACTTTCGAACTAGTATTGTTAACCCGACCACTCTAGGCGGACTCTGATCCGATTTCTTGATTCGAAATTTCAGTTTTCCTTGCATAGCCATAAACCATGATAAAAAACTTTAAATTCATATCCAAAATTCGTATCAATTGTTCGCCATCAAGAATCAAGCGAAAATCCTAATTCGAACTGGTGTGAATTACTACAAATCTTGAATTCAAATCTGAATCAGAACCGTTATGCGAATAAAATGATTTACGAACAATTTACATATCTTATTCTATTGGTTTATTTTCACATCATTATTTACTTTTAATTTGTTTTAATTTATTCATACAATAATTATCTTTTATTAATTACCCTTCATTACGTACATAATTTATTTCTCATTCAATATTTGAAATCATCAATGAATCCATCATTAAAGTATTACGTACATTTCATTGTAGATTTTTTTTCACATTTATTATTTACTTATAACTTTGACATCCATTTTAATAATAATATTAACCAATGATCATTTCAGTCATTTCCTTGAGTTTATAATCATCTACTTAAACAATATTCACTTTTTACTATTTAATTTAATTACTAGCATTTCAAAATATTAACTTATGTTTAAAATATTTCTTTTACATCATAATTCTTATTTGTAGACATATCACCAATACTTAAGTTTTACTTTTATAAATTTCTATTACATAATTATATTAACATTTGAACCTTTAAATATTTCAGGTAAGTTTTATATATGTTTTTTAGAATGTAATTGAGTGTTATACAAATTTATTTTATTCATTTTAGTTAACAAAAATGTTCAATAGTTTACATCTTCTAAATTTCATTACCCATTAATTTACAAATGACAAATCTCTAATTTCTTTACAGTTTCATTAATTACTTAGCTTCTATTTCTTAATTTTCCTTTTAGAAGTTTCTAACTATTAAAATTTCACTTTATTTCTACAACTAAAAATCATTAATTTAACAGAACTTAAGAATGAAATACTGGGTTCATTTCAAATCATTTTGAAATAATATATATTCATAACTTATATATATATATATCAAATCATACCTTAGAAAATTTGTTTATCAAGACAAATGTGTAGCAAAACTACTACAGTGGTCTTCCGACTTTGAAACACGAAAATGAATGTCGATGATGTCGCGATCATCACTGAAATTATTTTCCAATGATAGAAGAGGGGAGTACAGAACTTATTTCCTTTTAAAATTCTTTTAAAACATTCCTTTCAAATCACATTGAAAATATTTGTATCCGAAAATATTTTTAAATAATAATAATATTAAATTCCAAAATCTTTCAAAACCAATTTCAAAACTCCAGAACTTATGTTCTCAAATTTCCAATTCACATTCACTTTATTTGTAAATTCTATTTTGCAACCAGTATTTATAAAATTTCACTTCCTAACAAACAAACATATCACATACAACTATATCCATTTATTAAAATTATTCATTTATATGCAAAGTATAATACTAGGTAAAATTATTTCAGTTACCTATATTTCAAAAACAATATTGTGTCGGTCTGCCCTATTAAGTGTTTAGAAATCCCTATCGATGCCACATCGTCCTATGTACCGACCGGAATTCATAAATACTCAACAGAACAAATTAACATAATACAAAATATTTTTATATCACTAAAATTACGCTCTCTCATATATATACACTCAGACTCATTCGAGGGTATTAATAACCCTATCTGTAATGAGTTATCCCTGAACAGGCTAAGGTATTCATAAACCAAAGCTCTAATACCAACTGTAACGACCCACTTTTTTGGACGTTTTAAATCGACAATAAACCATACATGTCAACTCAAACGATACAAAATGGAGGATTGTCAATAGGGAAAATAAGAAAATAAGAAAAAAGAAGGAAATACAAAACACAGAATCTCGTAGCGGAATGACAAAATATAATAAACAAATAAACAGTTCATGAAGCTATTTTATAATATACATTTGATTACACAATTTTTACAACAATGGGAGTATAGACAACGACATACCAATAATGATGCAGCAGAAAATTACTATTAATATAATATACCAAACACCGTCTTCATCCTCTAGAAATAAAATCATCAACACTGAAATGCTCAGGCTCACCCGAGCGTAATGAAAAGACAAAACACTCAAGTCGGAACTAAAAGATCTTATGTAAGTTAAATCAACATTAAGTAAATATGAGTGTAATGGCTTTAGATATGTTTACGAGATTTTACATCTCCTATCCAGTGTATAACGTGCATGCAATAACTTAAGAGATGTTCAGGATTTTCCATCTCCTAAGGATCCGTTAAACTATCTATTTGTAGTAAAATACGCTATATATATGTAGTGTCTATCAGTAAAGTAAAGTATTAAAATAGCGTTAAGGCGTTACCCATATCCCCCTTAACACATTTTATAGGCATCATAGCCCATACAATGCTGTAAACTCCACCGTAAACAGGTGGGCTATAAGGGAGCACTCCATAGGTACGACATAAACCAAAATCGTAGTGGGCTCGATAAGGCATATACAAGGCACACGAGGCAATGCCCAGAGTACGATTCTACCATTTTGCACACCCGGACTGGTGGTAACGCATAGAAGCTACTACCACCCACCTCAAGACACATTCCATAATCAAATCGAGGGTGGCCACCAATCAATCACAAAGTAACATATATTGTATCGAAGAAGCGTGTCCGATAGGAGGAGCGACCTCACTTGGCCCGGGATAGGTCATGTTTTAGTCATATTAAGCTGACCCAAAGGTCAAGGCTGCGTTCTTACCTCATACTAGTAACGTTCGCCAAATCATCCTGCTTCGTTTTGGATTCTCCACCACGTGCACATTTGTTAAAGTCGTTTCAGAATTGCTAGAGAGTATGACAATATCCGACCCCGGTCTCTTTAACAGCTAAACGCTTATTTCACACCGTGGTCATTTTATAAAACTCTTTTAATGATAAATCCCAAAAACAGTTTATACCTTCATAACAAGATATCCATATACTTATTCCAAAAGTATAAATATATTTATAAATACCGAGGGAGATTTTTTAAATCAATTTCGAAAATAATTTATAAATCTTTCTTAAACCAATTATAAACTATTTATATGCATTAGAACCATTTATAAAGTTATTTATAAATTACAAAACAGTTTACAACTCTTCCCCTTTTCATAAACTTCTACACAAATTCCTTTAAAACACTTCCAAATCCCTTTATACAAGTTCTTTTATAAAACCCTTTATAAAATTCTTTAAAACCTTTATAACTCCTTTATAAAACCATTATAAAATCGTTTATAAAAATCTTTTATAAAATCCGTTATAAAATCTCTTACAAAACTATTATAAATTCCTTACAAAACCTTTTACAAAATACTAAAATTTTGTACAAAAAATCTTTTACCTATTAAAGTTATTATAAAAGTCTATAGTTATGTTCGTAAATCAAAACTATATTTATTATATTAAATTAAATTTAAAATACATATATTAAAAATATATTAAATATTTTACTAAATTAAAATTTAAACAATTTAAATTATATATTTAAAACTAAATAAAATTATAAGTTATAATCTTAAATTTACATTTAAAACCATATATTAACTTATAATATGAAGCTTTAAAACATATAAAATAAATTATTTTCCAAACATAAATTTTTAATTAAAATCACTAAAATAAATTTAAAGATCAAATTAAAAAATTAAACATACTTTACCATTTAGAAAATAATTTATAACCGACCAACGGTGTCTGTATATAATTTTCTACACTATGGTCAAGTGATTGGGTATGTATCATTTCAATCCAAAATAGTTATATTTCTCGGGTACATATCATTTCAACCTGTATCCTGAATCAATAATTTCCAAATCAATAAAATCACTTGGTTATGTATCATTTCAACCCATAACAATTTTCCCTAATCTATAAGATCATTCGGGTATGTATCATTTCAACCCATAGTGATTTTCCTAACAACAAACTAAGGGAACTTGTAGTGTGATAACCACATATATAATAAACATAACATCCAATCATCCAAAGTGTCAACAAATAAACATTCATCGCAATCAACATCCAAATCAGTCAATAAATCACAACAATTAACTAGTTATCAATATTAGGTATTTAACTATCAATTTAATTTCAATATTAATTTAAATGGCAATTTAATTCAAAAATAATTCAATTTCAATTAAAATATCAACTTAAACTATCAAACAACAACTAATAATATTTTTATCACATCATAAATTTAGTTCAACTAACATAAGAAGGTTTAGTATTGTGTGAGTGTGTTAAATCACTCACCTTTGATTTGTAGTCGATTTAAAATCCAATAAAAGCCCAAAATTTGGACAGTCTCGAAAACCAACCAAACGAGTTTCATATTGTCCAGAATATCGATACGATCCCAATGGAAGAAACCGCATCCAAATCTGAGTTCATATGAAAACATTATTGAGGTTAAAACATTTGAATTTGAAATTTAGAATCAAAATTTAAACAGGGGAAAAATTGTAAAACGATTACTTTCCTCTAACACTAACTCACCGCGTAACCCAATAGTCGTCACCCTCATGCATTGACGCCGCCGCCTACAGGCGTCATCGCCCTGATCGTCCATCACCAATGAGGTCGCACCGTCGCCCTCTGCTTCTAGACCCCACCTTGATGACCACGATGAAGCCAAACACCTACCGGATCGAGCCCCAAATGCACCTCAAATCACTGATTTTTGGATATCTAGGCACTTCTAGACCAAACCAACCGTATGGATCGCCCTTACTCGTCGTCCTCTACGCTGCAGCAACTTCCGATCGTCGAAAGGATGGAGATCCATTGTTGTACGCCTAACCCTCATACGGACGGCCGAAACTTCTTCATGAAATTCTAGCCAAACCGAGACTCAAATGCAAAAATGAACAGCGGATGGAGATTACGCTCATCGAGAGCTTTGCGATGATATATAATTTGATAGGGTTTGAGGAGTTTGAATTTTGGAGTTTGATTTGAAGTTGGGGATTTAGTGTTTTGGAAAGACATCCATTGAAGAAGGAACCAATGGGAATAAAAGTACGTATAGAAACTTGAATAGACTGTTAGGCTTAGAGGAAAAATCTATTTGTATAGATAGAGATGGATGAGAACGAATGGACGTATCGAATTGGGTTGAAACGATAACAACGACCTAAAAAGCCCGTTTCGCTCCCGAAATGAAAGTAAGTCATCCAATATATCGAAATATAGGTTTTCGATATATTTAAACTCAATGGAACTAGTTTCAAACTCTAATTCCATTGTATGCAGATGTTAGCTTTTAAAATCAAATTATATTCATTTAAATTTCCTTAATCGATTTCTACGCGTGTCGAGCTCGCATGATCAAACGATAAGTCTGATCGCTACAAAACTTGAAATCCTAGAATAATTCACTATTATGGATCCGATAAAATTGGTTTCGTCGAAATCCAAGACAGTGCCCAAAAACCCAAATTTACACGTTAATTAAATAAATAATAAATTTAAAATCAATTTAATCACCTTTAACTTCTAGATTAAAAGTTAAAAAATTTCATCATTCTTGATTAAACAGGAATTTATAATCTTTTACAAATACAATTTTCCATATTAAATCCAAGATTTAAATATTACATTAATTTTAGCGTTAAATTACAACTATAATAAATCCATTCATTATCATTTAAATTTCAAACAAAAGCTTTGGTTTGGATTTAAATTCTTATATTAAATCACTATTACGTAATGAACTAATTAACATAAGTTTCCATCTTATTATTCTCATCACACAACAGTTAATGCCATTTACCGTATTAATTGTAATATTTCAATTATATTAATTTTGTTGATTTACAAGTTAATTTCAAACGGATTAAATATTAAAATAATAATTAAAACAATTATTACACATTAGTAATTCAAAAACATTTCTAAGTCCATTGTTTACAAACAAAAGCTAATAAATTTATGTGTTAATTAATTTATTTCATATTTCATAATAAACCCATTCCAATTTATAACATATAATTTCAACATTAAATCGACCATTTAATTTATTCCTTCTTTAAAATTATAACCAAATTAAATTTATGATTATTTCAATTGATTGAAATTACAATAAAATAGCTGTCAATAACATTCAAACAACATTATTAAATCATATTCTAATTGTTTTTCTCAATAATAAATCGTAAATTTAATTTCTCACAATATTAAGTTCAAAAATCTTATTTAATTTAATAGTTTTAACTATCAGAAATATGGGTCGTTACACACAAACACGATTAAGCCACTCAATTGATTTCTAATCCACATATTATCAATCAATACCTCTTAGTAAATACATGTATATAGACTTAAAATACCTTTATAAATGATATATTCATGTATATAGATTTAAAATAGCTTTATAAATGATATATACATGTATACTACCACTTCACTGTTCATTTCTACTATTTTCAATACTTCAAAATATATTCATATTGTTATCCCGCCTTTCGGCAAGGCTATACGCAGGCTTACTATGGATATCGATGAATTTTGTCCGAGTCTGAATCGAGCAACAATCGACAAGACATGACAAGCAAAGCTATGAAAGGCACCGTTCCAAATTTCAAGCTAATCGGAGTTCGTATGCTCAAGATATGATCGATGCAATTCAAGCAATCACTTTGTTCGTATCCATCAAGCAACCAGAGAAAGCCTTTCTTCGTATCGGTCTGGTTCGAATCCATCGGATGCACTCGTCTTCGTATCGATCAGGAGAACTGCACCCTTCGTATCCATCGGCTGAAAGGCCTTGTTCGTATCCATCAATCGATATTGTTTCACATCCATCTGTTTGTATCGATCACGCTATCCATCTGTTCGTATCCATCGCATCAGTTGTCCGTATCCACCAAATTGGTTCAACTTCATATTGATCAGTTGGGGTTAATTTGCATCGATCTCAATTCGTATCGATCAATCAACGATCGATACGAATAAAATGGCCTTCAGCTTTCGGGACGAAATGGCCCATAAATATCGATACAAACAAAATTGCTTCGATCGATGCAAACGGGATGATGTCAAATCAATACGAACAAGGCGTGAACGTCGGGAGACTCGATCGATTCGGCATGAACTTCGGATCGACCCTGAAAGCAAGCACCACGTCGATTGGCAACACGTGCATGATCATCGATACGAAATGATCAATTCGAACAACATTGATACGAAGAGAACAACATACGAACAACGCAAGCATCGATCATGAATCACAATCCACATGTCCAAATGCTGCGAAATTTTCACAGAAGCTTGCGTATAACCTAAGAAATGCTCATGCCCAACTTCGACTCGATTGGGTTAAATCTTAATCAACACAAAATTCATTCGTATCGATCACGGACCGAGTGCAAATCACGTGGGATCGATTTCTTGGGCCCACCCACGTGCCAAAAGAGGTCTCCCGAGGTCTGAGCGAGATATTTGCAACCTACGCCTATAAATAGTAGCCCAGAACCTATAGAAAAGGGGATCTTTTGGCTCTTTGACGTCCAGACTCTGCTGAATTCACCATTGTATTTGAATTTTACTGTTGTACTCGAGATCTACTATTGTAATCCGCTGTAACTAGCAGAGAAAAGTTAATAAAAGTCAATCATTTCATAGTGGATGTAGGCAACATGCCGACCCATTCTAAATCCCTGTTTTTCTGCGTACTTTCTTGTTTGTTTTTGAAGTGTTTGTTAGATAATCCTCTTTTTCCATTTAACTTTTTCATTTTATCTCTTCAAATACTTCCGAAGAGTGTTGTGCCCAATTTTCGTACAAACATTTTGGCGCTTTAACTGAGAAAACATAGTTTTTCTCCTGCTCGTTGGATTTACTATTGATATTGGATTGCACCAATCTAAGAAGAAGATCCAGATCTCAAAGACTAAAGTTCTTCCATCCTATTCAGATTTGCATCAAGTCTAGGAAAGAGCTTCACCATCCACTATGGTTACCACAAGGACTACTTCTATAGCTGCAGATCCAAAAGGACGGGATAGACAAAATCCCGTACAACTGCCTCCAACTAATCAGAATGCTTCCGGACCATCAGATCCGCAAGGCCCTGTTACCAGGGAAGAATTCCAGATGCTAATGCAAGAACCTACTCAGAGCCGACAACAGCTCACTCAACAGCTCCGTGCTAATGCGGAACTGACCAACCAGCTAAACCGTCAAAGACAAAGGAGATCCAGGAGGGATTAGGCTTCCTATTCATCCACTAAAAGTTCAGCCTCTTCTAATTATCATCACAGATCCACATGCCCGCGACTGGATAGAAGTTACACACAAGCCATATGGCATTAGCATACATTGAATGTTGGGCAACTAAGAGTCGGTTCGTCAACCAGCCATCAGACTGGAACCACCTCCCGAGGAGGTACTATTCCTCATTATGTCACCGACAATCGCACTGCCACCACTGCTACTGAACCAGGAGTTGAGACTCGAAGGACAGATCCGGTCCCCCATCAGCATGAATACCATCCAGAGCCTTACGTCCCCGAAGACATAGAACCAAGGAGGCGAGACATGGACCGTCGACAACGACCGGCCCCTCCTCGCATTGTGGAACCCGACCATACCTTGGCCCAACCTGCTCAAAATGTCCAGATGCCTGACCTACCGACAATGATCCGTCAAATGATCCGTGAAATTCAGAGTCTTAGCAATGATGACTGGGGAATCTCCCGGAGTCATACCCCTTTTACCGATGAGATACTCTATGTTAAACTACCTCAGCGATTCAGGATGCCGACTTTACCCGTTTATGAAGGGAGCTCTGATCCTAATCAGCATATCCTGAAGTATGAGTGGTCGATGAATGCTACATGAGCTGATGATGCAGTCAACTGTCGAAGCTTCCCGATCTCTCTAGGGGGAATAGTGACTATGTGGTTTACCCGACTACCACCTCGATCTATCTCATGCTTTGATCAGTTGACAACAAAGTTTATTGAGCATTTTCGTATGCATGTCGCGAGACCGAAGGATGTTAATACTTTATCTAGTGTCACTCAAGCTCCTGGAGGGACACTCAGGCATTATTTAGAAAGATTTCATGCTCCATGTGCAGAGAGCAGCAACCCTAATGATAACTCCATTCTAATGACATTGACTAAAGGTATTGAGCCCGATTCTGAGTTCGGCAACTAGTTGGCTGGAAAACCCCCTACATCATTAGACCATTTCTATTCCAAGGTAGCCCAATTCCTGAGAAGGGAGGATGCGAAACAGTCTAGAAGAAGGATGATGCGGGGCCTAGTATGGAAGGAATTCAAAGTAATATTGCAGTTAAACAATCCGGGGAGAGCTCCGAAAAAGTGCAATTGAACATTCAGAATAAACTAGATCAGCATAAAGGCAATGGTAACCAAAATAGAAAACGGGATCAGAACCGTGGTCCACGACATAAAGCTCCTATGTTTGATAACTACACTCGTTTGAATACGTCGCTGGAGAATGTGTATTTACAGACCTGCAATAGTATTCAGTATAAAAAGCCTGCTCTGAACAGTCATCGGAGAAACAGATCCAAACAGAAAATTTTTGTAGAATCCATGAAAGCTACGGCCATAACAGAAATGAGTGCCGTCATTTGCAGGATCTCACCGAAAAGTTGATAAGAGAGAGAAAGTTAGAACAGTTTGTGCGGGCTCCGCGGTCTGGAGGTGCGGGCCCATCGAATCAAAATCATGTACTGAATCCGGCTAGACAGAAAGAACCCGCTCGTAATTGCGGGAGGTTGGTGATAAACACTGTTAGTGGTGGTCCTCATCCAGTAGACCGAAGCTGGAAGGAAATGGAGTCGTATGCCAGCTCTATCAGGCATGCGGACTTTGAATGTTGTAGTAATTCCGAAGATGGGGCTCCGACCAAGCAACAAAGAATGATGGCAGATGACATCATATTCCGAGGTCGGGATGCCGACAGGATCGAAGCCCCCACTATTGATCCGCTTGTCATATCATCTCAAGTAGGTCCTACTTGGATGAAGAGGAACTTGGTAGACAGTGGAAGTTCTGTGAATATCTTGTTTTAACGAGCCTATGACCAGATGAGAATGGAGACTAAAGACTTGAAGCCATGTCAGTCCCGTATTCATGGCTTCAACGGGAGTGCAACTATACCCACTGGAGTGGTGGAATTGCCAGTGGAGTTAGGAATTGGTGAACGACGGAGAGTCCGGATACTGCAGTTTGTGGTTTTGGATATAAACTCCCCATATAATGCTTTCTTGGGCCGACCGACACTAGCTGAGTTCAGGGCTGCCATTGCCCCATGGTGTTTGACTTTGAAATTCCCTACCGACAATGGTATCAGAGTTGTTCAAGGGGATCAGGCCGTAGGACAAGCCTGTTATGTTGCTGAGCTGCACGAGGCGCAGCGAAAAGAAAAAGGAAAGGGCGTAGAGGAATCTCTCTACGTCCGCTTTTCTGATAATTGACAATTAACACCTAGGCCTGGGCCCGGGCACCCCAACCAATTCCAAAGAGATCTTGACCCGAGATATACCGAAAGTGAAGATGAAAGTAAAGACAGTCAAGCTTCTCCGGCCGAACCGACGATCGATGTTCCAATTGACAATAATGACGATTCAAAAATGATAAAGATTGGATCCCAGCTAAGCCAACAAATGCAAGAGGAATTGGTTGAATTTCTCTGGGTAAACCTTGATGTGTTTGCCTGGACACACTCTGATATGTGTGGGATCTCGCCTACGTCGCAAGCCACCGATTGAATATTGACCCGTGGCACGTACCGGTCAAGCAAAAAAGGCGTGGTATGGATCCAGGGAGATCTGCCGCCCTTAAAGAAGAGGTAGATAAGCTTAAAACGAATGGATTCATTCGAGATGCATTATACCCGAAATGGGTATCCAATCCTGTACTTGTCCGAAAGCCAAATGGGAAGTGGAGAACATGTGTTGACTACTCAGACTTGAGTAAAGCCTACCTTAAAGACAGTTTTCCACTTCCTCGAATTGATCAACTCGTAGATTCAACGGCCGGGCATGAACTATTATCCTTCATGGATGCGTATTCCGGTTACAATTAAATTCCTATGCACTTACCCGATCAAGAGCATACCAACTTTGTAACCAATATGGGACTTTACGGCTACAAGGTTATGCCTTTTGGACTCAAAAATGCTGGCGCAACTTATCAACGATTAGTTAATCGAATGTTCGTAAACCAGATTGAAAAAACTATGAAGGTGTATATGGACGACATGCTAGTCAAATCACGATTTTCCACTGATCACATCAGAGACCCAGAGTCAATGTTTAATATCCTCTTAGAATACAGAATGAAGCTCAACCCGTTGAAATGTCACTTCGGGGTCACATACGGAAAATTCCTTGGGTTTATCATCAACACTCGAGGAATCGAAGCCAATCCTAAAACGATCTGGGCGATTAGAAATCTTGAAACCCCGAAAACTATAAAGCAAGTCCAGAGTCTCAATGGGAAAGTAGCAGCACTGAGCAGGTTCATTTCAAAATCTACTGACAAATGCATTCCCTTCTTCGATCTGATCCGAAAAGGAAAACAAAACTTTGAATGGACTACGGAATGTGAGGGCGCATTCCGAGCATTAATTCAACATCTTTCTACACCGCCAATTTTGTCAAAGCCTATCGATCACGAGAAATTGTACATTTACTTGGCGGTATCAGAAAACGCAATCAGTGCTGCCCTAATTCGGGAGGAAGACCGAATACAAAAGTCGGTCTACTACATAAGCAAGCGGCTAACCGGAGTTGAGAGAAATTACTCGAAGCTAGAGAAGTTGGCTTATTGTCTGGTGACAGGTCGTTTACACCGACCAGTTGTTATGACAGGTCCTTACGCATCCTGAGACGTCTGGTGGGTTACTCAAATGGAATATCGAGTTAAGTCAGTTTGACCATACTTACAGCCCAAGGCGAGCCATTCAAGGACAAGTCCTAGCAGATTTTATAGCGGAATTTACCATCCCAGAGGACTTGCCCGAAACAAGTGAGTCTCCTAAGTATATCTGGAAGCTGCATACAGATGGTGCATCCAATGACCGTTGCTCAGATGCAGGGGTTGTACTTGAAACCCCTGAAGGTCGATTTATATGTTATGCTCTAAAGTTCAATTTCCGTGCAACCAACAACAAAGCTGAATATGAAACCCTACTAGCAGGATTGAAATTGGCCAGAGATTTAAGAATCATCATTGTGGTAATCTATTGTGATTCATAGTTGGTCGTATGTCAAGTTCGGGGGAGTATCAAGCCAAAGATCGAAGACTGGCTGCTTACCTTGTTCAGGTCCAGGAGATATTAAATTAGTTCGATTATTATGCCATCTACTGTATTCCCCGAGAGTGCAATCAAAAAGCCGATTAATTAGCAAAGTTAGCCAGCACAGGCGAGGCACAACAATTAGGACTCGTTCCCGTGGAAACATTAGCTTCCTCGAGCATCGACCAGATGGAGACAGATTGGATATTTGAGGTTGTTCGCGATAAGGAATCATGGATGACTCCTTCAGGAATTATCTCGAGCATGGGACCCTGCCAGAGCGCAAGAGTGAAAAGAGACTGATTCTTCGAAAAGCTTCACGATTCACTATTCAAAATGGAGTTATGTATAGAAGAGGATACTCTGTTCCTTTACTCCGGTGTATCTCTCACGATGAAATCAAATGAGTATTGCATGATGTACACGAAGGAGAATGTGGCGATCACACCGGGGGGCAAGCTCCTGCCAAGAAAGTACTTCAATATGGATATTATTGGCCGACTGTAAATCGTGATGCATCAGATTATGCCAAAAAATGTGATAAGTGTCAGAAGCATGCTCGAATTCCTAGAGGCCCACCTACCGAGATAACACAGATGGTCAGCCCATGGCCATTCGCGGTATGGGGCATCGATATTATTGGCTCTTTACCTCTAGCCAAAGGTGGTGCGAAATACGCCATCGTAGTAGTTGATTACTTTACCAAGTGGGCGGAAGCTGAACCCCTCACTACAATCACAACGAAGAAGGTGATCAACTTTGTAGTGCGCAACATCATCTGCCGATTTGGTCTCCCACGTACTATCATCATTGACAACGACACCCAATTCGACAGTATCGAATTTAAGGATTTCTGTCAACAATTCCACATTCAGAAGAAATTCTCCGCAGTTGCGCACCATCAAGCGAATGGATAGGTCGAAGCTGTTAATAGAGTTATAAAGTCTATTTTGAAGAAACGACTGGAAAAAGTTGGGGGCAAATGGGTCGATGAACTCCCTATGGCCTTATGGTCCTATCGAACAACCCACAAGTCCGCGACCGGCCACACTCCGTTCTCTCTCTCTTATGGTTCAGAAGCTGTTATTCAACTCGAATTAGAAGTACCTTATCATCGTGTGACATACTATGATCCAAAGATAAATGCTATATTACTTGCTGAGTCTCTTGATTTATTGGATGAGAAGCGTGAAGAGGCTGATTTGAGGACAGCTGCATATCGAAGTCGAGTCGCCCGATTATACAATGCCAAGGTCCGACCTCGTACCTTTGAACTTGACGATCTCGTCCTCAAGAGAATTTACCCGATCCCTTCTCATTACAAGCCAACATGGGAAGGGCCATATGTTATTGAAAGAAAGCTCAGAGATGGCACATTCAAATTATCGACCGTTGACGGTCTCACTCTTCTGAGAGCCTCGAACAGCGAGAGTCTTCGTCGCTACTACACATAACATGCTATGTTTATTTATTCAGTCTATTTTTTATTTGCAA
The DNA here is from genome assembly GCA_030737815.1 of Allium fistulosum. Classification (NCBI taxonomy): domain Eukaryota; kingdom Viridiplantae; phylum Streptophyta; class Magnoliopsida; order Asparagales; family Amaryllidaceae; genus Allium; species Allium fistulosum. The sequence goes on along the minus strand of CM060907.1, from coordinate 409,197,790 downwards.
TTTTTTTATGCAGTCCGAAATTTGAATTTGTAATAAGGCAACTGATTTTGCCATATTTTCTTATTTCAGCAATAAAGTGCAATCTCTTCGAGCCAGAGCTGTGATTTACTTGAAATACTTTATATGACCATCACTATGCACGGAGAGCTAAGTTCCATCATACGGTGGAATTTATTCAAATAGGGAGTGACTGTAATACGACCGATCACTCACTAAGGAAAACCCAAGCTCGGGGATAAGCCATCACACTGAAGCAAACAAAAGGTTTAGTACACGACAATCCTTTAACTAACTCCAGAGTCCTGGAGCGTGAACAGGAGTACAAACTTACGAATATGGTTCCGAAGAAGGTGGATCCGTCCACCTAATGACTTCGCCCGTTCCTTGACCAAGATTCAAGAGGATGGGTCCGTCCATCTAATGACCTCGCTTGTTAACTCAGGGTGGATGTGAACCGACCATCACGATCCTGATGAATTCGTCGTTCCCAGAGTGCGAACAAAATCCTAAAGCCTGAACAGATGTGGCTGACCATCTTTCGGTTAACTCAGAGTTCCTAGAGCGCGAACTGGAGTATAAACATTAACTAACTTCGGATTCCCAGAGTGTGAACTAGAGTATCAACATAAATACCGACTCCAAATTCAAAAAGCGCGAATTGGAGTATAAGCATTGACTCAAAATCCCCGGAGAGTGGATTGGAGTTTGAACACAAACCAGATTGGGATTGACCGTCCGTAAAACAACTCTAAGTCCCCGGAGCGTGGTTAGAGAGTAATTGCAAATTGGGTGTGACTGACCGCCCACGAATCCATCTAAAGTCCCCAGAGTGTGGACATCGTTGCAAACACTAAGCGGGTGTGATTGACCACCCATGAGAATGACTTAAGTCCCCGGAGTGTGGACGTATCCTGGAAACTCAAGCAGGCGTGTCCGACCACCGACGTAGGAATGCAAATCCTCGGAGTGTGGATGCAATCGACGATAAATGAGCGAATGTGATTCGACAACTCGAATTCTTTATTCTAGCATCAGTTCGACGACATTACGCTCGATGAGTTGAAAGCGAAGTGCGATCGCCACTTGATCTCTAAATTCGTCCCTGAAATTAGGGGCAGAACTTAAGCGTCGATCACTGATTGAGACAATGCAGCATCGGAGTCCAGTTCAACATTCAGTCATCACTTATGGTCATGATTTTAGGACTTAACGACTAAACTTTGGTCCAATCCAAAGGTCGAAACTCAACAAGTACACTGGACTAGAGTTCGAACATTGAAATACTCAAGAATATAGACGAAAATTGAGTTAAAAAAATGGAATTTCATTTCAACAGATTGTAGAAGGAAACTAAATACAAGTTTATCCAAAAAAATTGACTAGCAGAGGCCGAACTCGTATCTATACATGGCTAGCAAAAAAGAACAAAAGAAATTCCTATCTACTCAAAATTTCACCAAAGAAGCATGTCTATTCTTTCTTCTTCTTCGGTTTCCCCTTCGGTGTAGACCCGCTGGAGCTTCTGCTTAGTTTTCTCTTTGAGCCCTTGCCTTTCGGCAGCCGATCTTCAGCCAAGGGCATTATATCGACATCCTCCCCCAAACTCAAGTGTATTGGGACGCTTCCTGCAGGCGGAGTCGGAGGGACAGGGTCAACAGAAGGAGGTGGGGCAGGCGCGCTCGTCTCAATGACCGTTCCACCCGGAGATATCATCCGCAAAGGAGCCGGGCCAGGTCCAGCCATACCACCACCAAAACCACTGCCCCACACGGCTGCCTATATTTCGGCATTGATTTCAGCTATAATTTCTTCCACATGAAGCATTTGTGCATCGTCAGGAACTCCCGCAGTTGGAGCCGAATAACTTGTCACTGGTACACTTCCACCCATAACGAATGGCAAGTCTGCGAAAGGATCACTATGATGACCGAGGAGTTAATCCATCATTTGCTCATCAAAAATAAGTGCGCTCTCCTGCGCTCCATCAGTCGGTGTCGTGGTTGTTGTAGTAGTTGCTTCAGTTATAATGGCCTCCTAAATATGATGTGGTTCTTGAGTGGTAGGAGGCACGACCGGTGTACCATCAATCACTAGATAAAAAGAAAAGAAGAACTGTTAATAACTACTTCAAGTGACGATTCTGATTTTGGATAAGCATAGGGAATGTTCAGAGTACCTTCCTCAGTTTGACTTGTGGGCAGCTGAACAGCCTCAGAAATTTGCTCGCTAGCTTGAGATAACTGCGGCTTATCCGGGTTGTAAGCGGGAACGGATTGAGAATCAGCCTTGGAAGTCGGTTCACATTGGGTTGGCACAAGAGTTTTGAGACTTGTATCGCGGTGCTCGACACCGGAACCTTCTCCAACTTCCAAATGCTGAGCCCCGAGCTTCTCCTTCTCATGTGAAATCATTGCATTGTGAAGAACTTTTCGCTCGTCTTCATTCAGCATTCGATTTTCAAGCTAAAATTCATCAACTAATTCACCCTGATGCACAGCCTTTTCATCTTCTACTAACCGGCCCCATGCGTTGTGTAGATGTGTCGGGTAATTGTCGAGCCAGGCTAGATTTCTATGTTCCAAGACGTTAGCATTATAAACAATGAGGAGATCTTTAATATCAGCTTCTAGCCTAGACTACACCCTTTGGACTTCCTCCTCGACCTTAGTCTCCACCTTTTGAACCTTAGCCGTTGCCGCATCCCGCTCGCTCCGAAGGACTACGGCCTGTTCACATGCTTCCTGAGCTGCTCTATTGGCATCATCCTTTTCTTTGATGATTTCAGAAAATTTAGCCCTAAGCTCAACGAGTTCTTTCATAGCAGCATCTCGTTCAGCTATATAGTGGTGTTTCGGTGGCCCATCTGCTCAACCAAGGCAAAGTGTGTCTACCTCATCCTCTACATGGCCAAGTTCACCTCGTCGGCCTTTTTGGTGGCCTCTATCTCTGATTTTCGAGAGGACTCGGCTTCATTATTAAGCACTTGGACGATGCAGTCCTTCTGGGCGAGATCAGATTCTAACTTTTCGATTATTTTAGCCCGCTCGAAGGCCACCTTCGATGCTTTCACTGCAGCTTTCACCCACTCTTTATACTGGGTATACATGTCGTGAATGTAATCATGCATTGTGTTCTCTGCCTCTAGCAGGATTCTCTTTAAGTGAGGAGGGAAGATATACCCGTCAAAGCATATATTTGGAAAATCTTTCTTTAACTGAGCAATTCTAATAGCCCCTTCCCTAGTGGGCTCGGTATTAGCTTGTTCAACGATGACTGGAGGCTCAACCTCAGTTCTATGGCGTGGCGATTCAGGCCGAGAAGTTTGCGAAGATGGTTTGTGGCGAGGGGGCCCTACCGGCTGTTTTCCCTAGCCTGAAGGTTGTGTGGGGAATCGAGGGGGTGGGGAACACGATCGGGATTGATATCTTTGTTCGCTATAATCTCTATCTCTGTCCCTCTCATAATGATCCTGACTAGAATAACCGCGATCGCGGTTTCTGTCATCCTCCTTCCGACGGGACTCATTATACGAGCTTGATGATTGGCGTGCTGAACGAAGACTGCTGAGCATAGAATCTCTCCTGTTCATTGTATTTGCAAAGTAAAAGAAAAACTGAGTTAGTGAATTCTTGAAACAGGCAATTTAAGGCTGGAAACCGTGTGGTGCCATAAAGTGTATATGTGTGTGCAACCCCCTGACCAACCGGTAATGTCGGCCGCACTGATGGGTAGAGACTCGCTTAAATCTTGAGCATTTTGAAGCACCTCCAATCCGGTTGTTAATCCTCTTTGATTCGCGACATAACGAGTTAAAAATGTGACCGACTTAAGAGGAAGACCGACTTAACATCAGCCGATTTAAGGGAGCATACGACTTATAAAGTGTGCCGACTTATAAAGTGTGCCGACTTAACAAGTGTGCCGGCTTAACAGGTTACCGACTTAAGGGAGGCTCCGAGTTAAGGAAGGCTCCGAGTTAAGGGAGGCTCTGACTTAACAGTTCGCGAGTTAAGGAAAGGCTCCGACCTAAAGCCATACCGACCTAACTGTTAAAGAAAGCTCCGACTTAGCTACGGCTCCGACTCAAGGCTCTCACCGACTTAACCACTCAAGATCTCCGACTTAACCACAGGACCGACCTAAAGCACACCCACTTGAAGTAAGCTCCGACTTAAGAAAGCTCCGACTTAAAAGTCTACGAGATACATAAGTCTCTGAGTTAAGACCTACGACATATGCTAAGTCGTTGCCGACTTATGACTTAGCTCATTCTGGACGTTCAAGAGTAACCAGTGCATGTCTATCTCGTGGCCGACTTAAGACCTACAACTTACTATAATTCGGTTACGACTCAGAACTTAGACGATTTTTCCTATTAAAATTCTGCCCTATAAATACCCCACAACCTCCAACAAGGGGAGGACTTTTTGGCCATTCATTTCTTCAAGCGCCGTTACTTTGTCGAAGTCTCCATTCATTCAGCAATCAAAGATCCTCAAACATTCAAGACGCTACAACAAGCTTCAAGAGAAATTCCTTACATCCAACACGGATTCATCGAGTTTCATCGTCGAAGATTGAGCTAGTAGTCAAGATTGTTTCTTGTGATCAAATTGTACTGTTTTCATAAGAGATTTGTATCGATTTGTAACCGGATTCAGTAATAAAGAGATTCAAAGTGGACGTAGGCTTAATCTCAAGCCGAACCACTATAAATTGCTGTCTTTTACTGCTTTTCTGCTATTTTACTGCTTAAATTCTGTTCCCGTCATTCGGGTGGTGCTTTCACGATTCTATTACACCCACCGGGTGTTAGCGTTCACTTTTTAACGTTAACATTTTGGTGCTTTCACTGAGAACCCAACTCAGGCTACTACTCACCATTGCTTCACAGAAGTTTGCTGAAAGAATTTCCTACAAAACCAGAAGTCTATCAGACATAATGGCTTCTAGAAGGAAACGAAAGTCTGTCAGAACTGATGATGACCGTGACAATACTGCCACTTCTCTCTCTCCAAATCAGGCAGCTCCAAGCGTCGGTGTGACGCGACAAGAGTTAGATGCTGCTGTATCCGGACTGTACCAGCAGATTGAAACTCAGAATAATCTAATGATGGAAAAGCTGAATGCTCTATTTGGGGCGAATCAAAGACCAGTAAGTAATGAGGAAAACTTTGCTAATGCTGCTCCCAATTCCGAGGGGAGAAATATTCCTCACGGGGGATCAGGTGCTGTTGAAGGGGTACCCCTCCAGGCTGAAGGATCCGGGCCGTCACCAGTTCTTCGTGAGCATTTACCTGGACAAACCCCCGAAAAGATGGCCGAGGCCTATTCTGCGAATCTCTAAACAATGAGGAATATCTTTCTGGCATGATCAAGCAAATAATGAAAGAGAGCATGCAAAGAGATGAAGATGAGAGCGAATGGGGATTCGCACCAAGTAGAACTCCGTTTACCGAGAAGATTCTAAAGGCTGAATTTCCTAGAAAATTTGTTCCCCCCACCATTCCTGCTTATCGGGGAACAAGTGATCCAAATCAATTTTTGTATAAATACGACTGGCACATGACCGGCGCAAGAGCAACTGATGAAATAAAGTGCCGATATTTCCCAGTATATTTGGAAGGTGTAGCACTTCTCTAGTTTATCAAGCTTCCTGTCCGATCTGTAGATCAGTTTTCCGATCTGACCCAAAAATTCAAAGAGCAATTCAGGCTATACGCTTCAAAGGCAAAAGACATAATGTCATTGTCCAGTCTTGAACAGAATCCGGGAGAGCCTATTAAGTCATTCCTGAACCGCTTCAATATAGCTCTGACAGAAGTCGATAACGCAGAGCCACGAATGATCTTGACCTATTTGATGCGTGCTATCGACAAATCGAGTGAATTTGGAAAATGGCTGAAGATGAAGGAGCCAAATTCGCTTGAGAAATTCTACAAAAAGGCTGACGAATTTATACGCCTAGAGAATCTTTCCGCATCAGCTAAAGTTGTAACAACAGTGGTGGAAAATAATGCTACAGTTCAAAGCAAGAAAGAACCTGCAAATCAGAAAAGGGAAAGTAACGGTGGGAAGAGGCAAAAAGATCTCAAAAAGCCCCGCTTCCTTAAACCTTCAGACTTTACTCCTCTGACCGATACCCCGGAGAATATTTTCATCGCCACTAAGGATGCTGTTGAATTTCCAAAACCACCGGCCGTGAAATTTGGGAAGAATGCTGTTCAAAGCGGAAGATTTTGCAAGTTTCACAAACAACCAGGGCATGATACCAATGAGTGCCGCCACTTGAAAGGCCTGATTGAAGAATTGTTAAGAGAGAATAAGTTGCAGCAGTACGTCAAGAGGAATAGAAAAGACCCATCTTCATCTAACCAGGGGCAACTACCCCCAGCTCATTCATCTGGTTCAGGAGAGAGGCCTGCTAAAAAGGAAAGACCTGTTATCAATGTGATCACAGGAGGACCTCATCCAGTTGGCAGGAGTTGGGGTGAGATGAAAAGGTATGCTAGAGCTTTGAAGTATGCTCCGAATGAAGAAAGTGTCTTGATCTTGGAAGATGCTGCACCTCTAAAGCAGCAGAAGACTTTTCACGATGATATTATGTTGAGAACCAGGGATTCTATTGATGTGGAAGCTCCTACTGAGGACCCTTTGGTTGTTTCTGTCGGTATTGGGCCGGCTATTGTCAGAAGAGTTCTGGTTGATAGTGGTGCTTCGTGCAACATACTCTTTAAAAAGACATTTGACCAAATGAAAATTCCAATGACAGATGTACAAGCCTCTTCACAAAAAATTGCCGGATTTACAGGAGAGCTGAAACAGCCAATTGGAACGGTGGACTTGTTTGTTGAAATGGGCGAAGGGCAGAAGAAGTTGGTTCGGGAGCAAACTTTTGTAATTGTTGATGGATTCTCCGCCTATAACGCTTTCTTGGGTCGGCCTACTCTTGCTGCTTTCAGGGCCGTCCTCGCTCCATGGTGCTTAACAATGAAATTTCCTACTGATAATGGGATTGCTGTTATTAAAGGAGATCAGAACGCAGGACGAGAATGTTATCTTGTAGAACTCCGAGAGGCCAGGAAAAGAGAAATGGGGAAAGATGTGGCAGCTCCGCTCCGCATCAAGGAACCAACCCTGTAGCAACTACGGAGTGGCCCCTGTACTGGCGAACACAACACTGCAAGAAAAGAAATGGATCGCAGGAAAGCCAGTACAGGGGAGAGTAGAGTTGTACCCGTGGAGGTAACGGTACCAATATCTGTTGACTCGAAAGACCCGAACAAAGTACTCAATGTGGGTTCACAGCTAAGCATAACAGTTCAAAACACGCTGATATCATTCTTTAAAGCCAATCTAGATGTGTTCGCTTGGTGTCACGCTGATATGTGTGGGATCTCCCTGGAAATTGCTGTACATACTCTGAACATTGATCCAAAATTCACGCCAGTTAAACAGAAAAGAAGAACTCAAGGCCCAGAAAGATCGACAGCACTAAAGGAAGAAGTCGATCGGCTCATGGAGAACGGCTTTATCAGAAACTCAGCTTATCCAAATTGGGTTTCAAATCCCGTATTGGTCAAGAAGGCAAATGGAAAGTGGAGAGTATGCATAGATTTCTCAGATTTAAACAAAGCATGCCCCAAAGATTGCTTCCCGCTGCCCAGAATTGATCAATTGGTGGATGGAACAGCTGGGCATGAGTTGTTATCGTTTATGGACGCTTACTACGGATACAATCAGATTATGATGCATGAGCCGGATCAGGAAGACACAAGCTTTATTACAGATGTGGGTCTCTACTGCTGCAAAGTTATGCCTTTCGGATTGAAAAATGCTGGGGCAACCTACCAAAGGCTCATCAATGCAATGTTCAAGCCTCAGATTGGTAGAACCATGGAAGTTTATGTCGACGATATGTTGGTAAAATCAAAGAAAGCTATAGATCACATGGGACACTTGGAGGAAATGTTCGCAATTCTTCGAAAGTACGGAATGAAGCTCAATCCATTGAAATGTTCATTCGGAGTAGAATCCGGGAAATTTTTGGGTTTCATTGTAAGCGCCAGGGGCATTGAAGCCAATCCTACTCAAATCACAGCTCTAAGGGAGGTCAAATCCCCTAAAACAAAGAAAGAAATGCAAAGTCTCAATGGAAAAGTCGCTGCTCTGAGTCGCTTCATTTCCAAAGCCACAGACAAATGCATTCCCTTCTTTGACGCTCTAAAGAAAGGAAAGAAAAATTTTGAATGGACACTCGAATGCTAGAGTGCTTTCGATGAACTAATTCATCATATGGAAACACCTCCGGTTCTCTCCAAGCCTACTGTCGGTGAAGACCTTTTCATCGATTTAGCAATTTCATCTCACGCCCTCAGTGCAGCACTTGTACGGGAGGATATGAAAGTACAGCGTCCAGTCTATTACATCAGTAAATGGTTCACTAGGGCGGAGATGAATTATTCAAAGATAGAAAAGCTCGCCTATTATTTGCTAATTGCTTCCAGGAAATTGAGACCATACTTTCAAGCTTATCCTATCAAGGTTCTTACTGATCAACCTCTAAAGCAAGTCCTGTTTCGTCCTGAAACTTCGGGTCGTCTTTTGAAATGGAACATTGAACTCAGCCAGTATGACATCACATACCATCCCCGGAGAGCAATCAACGGACAAGCTTTAGCAGATTTCATCGCAGAATCTACTGACAGAGGCGATAGTGAAAATGGAACAACTGACGACATTCCAATCCAGTGGAAATTGTATGTTGACGGATCGAGGAATGATTACTGTTCTGGGGCAGGGGTTGTGCTTGAAACCCCCGAAGGACGATCATTGTGTTATGCATTGAGACTGGAATTTCCTTCAACAAACAATGAAGCGGAGTATGAGGCTCTTATTGCTGGTTTAAAAATTGCCAAGGAACTAAACATCAGAGTGTTACAAATCTTCAGCGATTCTCAACTTATTGTTTGCAAGGTAAAGAAAGAGTTTCAGGCTAAAGGTGGAAATCTGCCCGCATATTTGTCAAAGGCATGTGAACTTCTCGAAGATTTCAATCACTACACGATAAGTCATATTCCTCGGGTAGAGAACATGAAAGCAGATTCTCTAGCAAAGTACTCAAGTTCTGGAGAAGCCCAATTACTGGGATTAGTTCCTGTAGAAGTTCTGTCAGCTCCAAGCATTGATGAAATGGATGTTGATTGGATTATGGCTACGTCTCAAGAGCATGAATCATGGATGACTCCAATCAAAGAATACCTACTCAGTGGTTCCCTGCCAGAAAGTTCTAAGGAACGTCGAAAACTATTGAGGAAAGCGTCAAGGTATATAATTCAAGATGGCCGATTATACAGACGAGGATTTTCAATGCCTCTGCTCCGATGTGTAACTAAGGAAGAAGCCAAGACAATTCTAGCCGAGATACACGGAGGAGAATGCAGAGATCATTCAGCTGGTCAAACTTTAGCCAAGAAAGTTCTCCGATATGGGTATTTCTGGCCTGACATTAACCGGGATGCTGCTATTTACTCTAGAAAGTGCGACAAATGTCAAAGATTTCCAAAAATCCCAAAAGCACCTTCCACCGAACTCACACAGATGGTCAGCCCATGGCCATTCGCCATTTGGGGGATAGATCTAATCGGACCATTACCAGTTGCCAAATCAGGAATCAAATATGCTATTGTAGCCGTTGATTATTTCACCAAATGGGCTGAAGCTGAACCTTTGGCCACCATTACTTCTAAAAAGATGATAAATTTTGTAACGAAAAATATCATTTGCAGATATGGTGTTCCACAGAAAATAATCACAGACAACGGTACTCAGTTTGAAAGTGAAGAGTTCCAGGATTTTTGCAAACGGTTTAGAATTCGCAGGCAAACGAGCAAGTGGAAGCAGTAAATAAAATCATCAAGTCAACCATCAAAAAGCAACTCAAAAGAGCAAAAGGTGGTTGGGTTGATAAGCTTCCATTAGCACTATGGGCATACAGGACTACTCACAAAACTACAACTGGGCACAGTCCATTTTCACTGGCATACGGATCAGAAGCAATGATTCCAGTGGAAGTAGAAGTTCCTTCACATAGAAGAGTTCATTTCAACGAAGCTGAAAATGAAAAGCTACAACTTGAAGCACTTGATTTTCTTGATGAGAAAAGAGAAGAAGCTAGGCTCAGAGTTTCAGCTTATTAGCAAAGGATAGCCAGGCACTTCAACTCTAAAGTTTGCCAACGCAGCTTTGAGGTCGGGGACTTAGTTTTGAAAAGGATCATGACGGCAACTGGTGTGTTTGGACCAAACTGGGAAGGACCATATGCCATTGGCAGTAAACTTCTTGATGGCACTTTCAAACTCATAACTGTTGAAGGAGATCCAATTCCAAGAGCCTGGAACAGCAACCACTTACGTCCTTATTTTACTTGAAAGAAAAAGCTTTGCTCAAAATTTTAAAATAGTGATGAATGTATCAGTTGTATTGTAAAACATTGTAAATCAGTGTGAATGAATGAAAGCTATAAAGTGGATGTAGGCCCGATTCTTGGCCGAACCACTATAAATCTTGTGTTCTTTACTATTTCATAATGCCTGTTTTATTTCGATATGTAAATACTTTAAATGTATTGCTAAAATGTCGATTCAAAATTGAAGGACATTAAAACAAGGCTTGCTCGTCATAAAACCAAGCGACAAAAAATTACAAATTCAAATCTTATACAAGGAGAACTTCACATAAAAAGTTGGTGACTCCACTGAGGCAAACCTTTGTTAACTGGTTGAGATTGTCGATATGAACAGACATCCAACTAGATAACTTGCGTTTGTCCCGTGAAGTCGTTCAACAGTGAAGTCCACTTCTTCGGATGAGGCAACTAACTTGTAAAAGGAAAGAAGATGCGCTTGGAAACGATACTGAAAGATCGCTAATGAGCAGATGATGAGAGAACATTGCCAAGCAAACAAAGAAGCAGCCAAAAGGAGGTATGCTTCTCAATCAAAGGGCCGGTAAGGACCACCGAAGGGACACCTCCCCAAGCAGAAGGAACATGACCCTTGCTAACTGATCGTGATGCATCCGATCAGGCAGCTTGCGTCCGTCCCGTGGATCTACTGGCCCCTGAGACGCAATCTTCCTAGCACACCAACCAACCAACGCTCCTTCTCAAAGGTCAACGAAGCCCTCTAGCGAGGCACGCCAAAAAACGAAAGTGCTTTCCTCAATCAAAAAAGATTGGTGGAACCACCGGAGGGGCACCTTCCCAAGCTGAAGGAACAGGGCCCTTGTTAGTTAATTGCGATCGTTTGTGCAAACGAACATCCAATCAAGCAACTTGCATCCGCCCCGTGGATCCACTCAACCATGAGAAAGTAACTTCCAGGCAATCAAAAAGCCCACTTCGGAGGCACAAGCCCTCTTCGGAGGCACATGACCTCTTCGGAGGCAAAAGCCCTTTCCCAAGGCACCACAAGCCCTCTTCGGAGGCACATGACCTCTTCGGAGGCAAAAGCCCTTTCCCAAGGCACCGCAAGCCCTCTTCGGAGGCACAAGCCCTCTTCGGAGGCACAAGCCCTTTTTCGGAGGCACAAGACCTCTTCGGAGGCACAACTCTTTAAGAGGAGCCCTCTCCGGATGCATGTCCCAAAATAGAATACTCGAACGAAAAGCCTTCTCCGGAAGCACAGTTCAACTCTCAAAGGAAGGTTAACTTATTCATCTCGAAAAGTTCCTCCTAAAAAAAAGTTGAAATGCTACAAAATTCTTTCAGAAAAGTTCATTTCACTGCATAGGGAAATCTACTTTCTTTTTTGACAAATGAAAGTGATCATCCCCGATAGTTGAAGTGTTCTTCAGAAAGAAAGAAAAAAAAAATTTCTCCAAAAAACGAGATATACTCTATTAAAAGCAGAATGATTCTTCCCCTAAAAGTGGAATTGTTATTCTCTGAAGTGAGAATATCAGTCTTGTAAAAGCTAGAAATATTGCAATGCACTTGTGGTATGGGGGCAACACTATACAATTCAATTATATTAATAAAAGCAACATGCCACAAGTTCATTGCAATATCACGAAAAATAGATGTGGAATAAATGTATTCCCAAACACAGACAAAAAGTTTGTACAAGTAAAAGGAATCGTTTATTCTACACTAAAAAAGAAAAACAGATGCGTTCTCACATACACAAGAATTTGTACAAGTAAAATTACTGTTTTATTTAGTACTATGAAAATTCTTTACATGTGCAGATATCTCAAAAAAGCAAAAGCAGGGACCGGTACCCGCACAATCTCCGGTCTATACATGTAAAAAGCAAAATAAGAAGTAGAAAGTTCAGCTTGTCACTCCTTCTTTCCGCCACCCTTGGAGCCTTTGCTTGGCCTAATAGTTAATTTCGGAATCCGATGTGGGCGGGACGGAGAAGGAGGAGTGGTTGGGTCTTCTTCTGTTTTGTCTTCCCCAGTCGAAGCACCTCTCTTCTTCTTCCTTATGGCACGCTTCCCCTTCCTCTTCGAAGAAGATTCGCTCCCCGGAGTAGCAACAATGTTGAAAGCTTCGGGTCATCATCTAGAGACCGCTCCGGGGTCTTCTCGATGTCTTCAAGATCCTCCGCCTTCTGCTCCTGCGAAACAGCCGGATCGTCCAGGCCTTGAAGAGCTTCGATTTTTTCTGCCTGCGATCCCGGTTGGGAAGCAGAAGGAGGAGTAATCTGTAAAGATGGAGGGACGACAACTGAAGGAGTGGAAACTTGTGCAGTGTTTGGTGCCTCCGCTGTAGAAGAAAAGAAGTTAAAATCAACATCTCCCGAAAATAGAGAGGGTATCGGTTCACCAAAGTTTAAGTAACAAGTAAGAAGGTCATCAAACTCGGTTAAATCAAATAACTGGTTCATTGGGCCCGGGACGACGCCAAAATTACCTGGAGGAGTTGGCTTCGCAAGGTCAATCTCAAATTTCTCGGCTTCAGTATCGTCTGGTGCCTCATCCTCAGTGGGAGTGGTCGCAGTTTCTTGGGCAATTTTAGCTGGGAGTGAAGAATGGAAGCCGGAATCCATAATGTTTACATCGGCCGAAGTGGAAGTATGAACAGGGGCAGTTAAAGGAGCTTCCTCTTTTGAAAGCTCTTCTCCCAGTGATTCAGCCCGTGCTTTAGCAAGCTGCTCCTTCCCTTTAACAAGAGCGGCGCGAGCCTCATCATCAAGATAGCGAGCCTCGAGTTCTGCTTCATCATAGCCGGAACCTTTAAACATATCAATTGCGGCTTCCCACACTTCAGCCAGAGTGATTTCATAATCAGGACCCAGAAAAGCAAGGCTCCCACGACCCAGAACGCTGTGTAAATAAAAGTCGAATAAGGTAGAGCTGATGTTTGCTTTCGTTGCCTCATGTGATTGCTCAGCCGCTTCTTTTTCGGCAACGGCAGCAACCCGACCAGTAATAGCCTCATCGCGCTCTGTCTCAGCTTTAGCGAGTCGAGACTTTAGTAACTCAATCTCCACGTTCTGGAAGGTGATTTTTTCCCGCAGTTCGGCATTTTCTATGCGATATTTCTCAGTAGTGTGCTGCTCAGCAGCAAGCTTCATTTCGACATCTCTTTGTGCAGCATGTGCATCCCGCACTTGCTTCTGAAAGACTTCTTCTTTTTGAGTATGTGATGCAGAAGAAGAGGCGAGATTTTCCTTAAGCTGCTTAACTTCAGATTCAAGCCTTGCATTGTCATCCGCGATGTTCGTCATCTCTACGTCATGCTGCTTGCACCATTTATCCCATTCAGCTTTATCATTCTCCAGAGTCAGCATGTTTTCAAGATTCATATGGTTGACTCTCTGGAGTTCATCAACAAGTTTCTGCCATTGCGACATCCTCTCAATGTTAAGCCGAACTGCATCGAGACTTTTAAGCATGTCTTGCTTATCGATTGGAACCAAATCCAGGTCAAAACGCACTCCTTTTAAGCACCAGTTCGGAAACCGGCTTTGAAGTGTTGGAGGGCCGTCTTTAACCTGATATTGGGGCCTGCTGATGATCGTTTGGATATCGGTTTTCTTTAAAGGAGGAGAGCCGGCCGGAGTATCAGAAGGGATAGGAGCATCGGTTTTCTCAGAAATTACAGATGCGTCACTTGGCTTGGACCGTTTGCTTCATTCGTTAGTAATATGAGTCTTCCCTTTGTCATCATAAGACTTTCGCATATGAGAATCGTAACTTCTGTAAGAAGAATCATATCGATCAGCATCTCTTCTTCTCTACCGCTGCTCATAATCCCATTTTTCTTGAGCCTTCCTTTGAGCCCTTTCCTCATCTGTCTCTTTCTGGTCACCAAGATATCTCCTAAAGTCATAAGATCCACGGCCTCCATGGCGCTGAAATGAGTCATAGTATGAGCCGGTACGCCCCATCGGAGAATCTGAAAACCGAAAAAGAAGTAAAGTTTAGAAATTTCCAGAAAAAGAGGATAAATGCTTATAAGTGCTGAAAAATCCTAAGTGTGTGCGGCGTGCGAACTACGTGCGTCAAACTACAAACCACGCTTTAGTGCGGGAACGGAGACGACAGGTGTAGAAGGCGTCGAAGTTTGTTTCAAAGAGGAAGTCGCTTCAACGACAGGAGAGTTCGCTTTTGGAAGATTATCCTTGAAAAGCTCTTGAGAAGTTATCATTATGTCACTCAAGTCATCAAAGGTGTCATCATTATGATGCTCAGCAGAATTCTCCTTTTCAACTTCCACATCGGCTGATTTTTCAGAAATTCGAGGATTTTCTTCCTCTTCAATAATTGGAGCAAGCGCCAGTTTGCTGGACGTTCCCGCAACGCCAATAGAAGTAGAACACTTTACTAATGTAGTGTCTACAGTTGGCTCCTTTGAAGCCATATCTTCCGTTGAAGCTGGGGCATCTGATGTCTGCGCTGGAAGATTAGAAACTTCACGAGGCTGGGTAAAGTGAGAAGAGTGTAAAAGACCAAATTGATGTAAAAATTCGTCTGTCAATAGAAACTGGATACTCCTTTCCTCAACCGGCACCGCCATAAGCCTCTCAAAAGTCGCTTTGTAACCAGGATTTCTAGAAGGAGGAGGAAGTGCTGAAAAGAAAAGGGCAAAGTTAACACTCGATAACTCGAACTTCGACAAGTTCGAAAAAACATAAGAAACAGAGACAAATGATCTTACTCCCTACTCTCCAGATGGCGTAAAATCCTGGAGGACAGCGGACATAGAAAAACTGACTTAGGAAATTGTGAACACTGTCGGGGAGACCAACGATCAACTTACGATTTCTAACACTTCTTACAACTGTAATGGAAGGATGGTCTTTGTGCTTTGTAAATGTGCACAAGAAGCGAATTTCTCCAAAATTGGGAAAACGGTCCAGCGTTCTGCTAAAAAGCACACACAGTCCCAGCAGGATGGCGTAGCCATTAGGGTGTAATTGAAAAGGGGAGATAGATAGTCGGAGAAGAAGCTCTCGAAGGCAGTCATTAAATGGGGGGATAGCTCCACTCGAGCACATTTGGCGGTTAACTGCGACAAAGCCATGGGGCGGTCTATCAGCAGTATCATCTATTCCAGGGAGCAAAGCGTCAGCTTCGACAATGCCAAACTGGGTGCATAATTGACAAAAGGCTTTATGGCTCAAAGTAGTAGGAGTCCTTTCTGGAGGATCGTTTAATGGAGTAGCGATTGGAAAAACTCCTCCAGCTGGTTCCAAATCTTCGTGTTGAGATGTCATTCTACACAAGGAACTGGATGATCAAATATTAAGGTGCACGTTTCCTAAAAAGTGTAAAGTGTTTTGCAGAACCAATAAAAATAACAAGTAAACACAATTGGAATTAAACTAGTCGACAACTGGTCGATTATGAAATTTCAGAACTTGTTAACATTTAGAGTACAGTGTTAATGCAAACAAGTTAGTTTCATTTGACTATTACGATTTTGCTTTAATACTTCACTTGAATTGGTTATTGTATAACATTTTGTTCATGCAGTTCCAAATTGATTTTTTCTTTATCGACTAATCTGTCATTTGATGTGGACAGTCAATGGCAGTATATTCGTCCATGTGTTCTGCAAATGTTGTGAGTAAACAGGTTGTTGATTTGTAAGATAAATATGGCACGTGGGAAGGTTCAAGCAGTTAAAATTAGACAGTCTGTTCTAGCATTTCAAGTCAAGAAATTCATGTCAAAAGTATGTTCCAAGTTAAAGAATGCAAGTTCAAAAATTTCACTAAGTCCTATCTCGTCTACGGCCTAAGGAACAATCTTCGAGTTAAGTCGACGTCAGTTCTTTAAGTCGTGCTGTGATGAAGGATTTCAGGAGAGCGCAAAAATCCATGTCCTAGGTCGTCGACCGACTTACGACTTACAACCTACTTTAAGTCGTACACAATTCACCAGGTCATCAAAAGTTAAGTCGTGATTTTTAAGGCCTTAAGTCGTCCGTCTTTTCAGTACACCAATTCAACACACTCTTGACCCGTTAACCCATTAACCTCTTCTTCAACCAAAACTCTCGTCCTCTCAACGCATTCAATCAGTAGAATCGCCATAAAATCGGTGTGATGTTGTTTCATCACGAACCACGAGTCAGACAAGCTGAATCGCTGCAATCTGTCGCCTTGTTCATACAGATTGTCCAGGTCCAAGACAAATCATCTCGAATCCATCGATAATCAATTGAAACGAAGATTGCAATGGAGCATGACATAAGAAGAATAAGTCAGAGATGGAATTCGCAATTCAGTGACAGTCGAAGATTGAATGGGGAAGCCGATTTCACTTACGCAATACAACGATGAGAATAACTGGTGATTGGGTAATTGATTTCGCCTTCGAAGATTTCAAATGCTTGTTAATAGCGGAATAAAGTGATAAGAGCAGGTGAAGGAAAAGAAGGGACGACTTAAACTATTTATATACTGGGGCAGTAGAAGACGAATCAGTACGTACGACTTACGACCTACGACTCATCTTAAGTCGTTCACAGAGCAAGCTAGGGGAATCGAAGCACACGACCTACGACTTAGGCGTGTACTTCGAGGGGCAAATGTTAATCCTCTTTGATTCGCGACATAACGAGTTAAAAATGTGACCGACTTAAGAGGAAGACCGACTTAACAGCAGCCGATTTAAGGGAGCATACGACTTATAAAGTGTGCCGACTTATAAAGTGTGCCGACTTAACAAGTGTGCCGGCTTAACAGGTTACTGACTTAAGGGAGGCTCCGAGTTAAGGAAGGCTCCGAGTTAAGGGGGGCTCTGATTTAACAGTTCGCGAGTTAAGGAAAGGCTCCGACCTAAAGCCATACTGACCTAACTGTTAAAGAAAGCTCCGACTTAGCTACGGCTCCGACTCAAGGCTCTCACCGACTTAACCACTCAAGATCTTCGACTTAACCACAGGACCGACCTAAAGCACACCCACTTGAAGTAAGCTCCGACTTAAGAAAGCTCCGACTTAAAAGTCTACGAGATACATAAGTCTCCGAGTTAAGACCTACGACATATGCTAAGTCGTTGCCGACTTATGACTTAGCTCATTCTGGACGTTCAAGAGTAACCAGTGCATGTCTATCTCGTGGCCGACTTAAGACCTACGACTTACTATAAGTCGGCTACGACTCAGAACTTAGACGATTTTTCCTATTCAAATTCTGCCCTATAAATACCCCACAACCTCCAACAAGGGGAGGACTTTTTGGCCATTCATTTCTTCAAGCGCCGTTACTCTGTCGAAGTCTCCACTCATTCAGCAATCAAAGATCCTCAAACATTCAAGACGCTACAACAAGCTTCAAGAGAAATTCCTTACATCCAACACGGATTCATCGAGTTTCATCGTCGAAGATTGAGCTAGTAGTCAAGATTGTTTCTTGTGATCAAATTGTACTGTTTTCATAAGAGATTTGTATCGATTTGTAACCGGATTCAGTAATAAAGAGATTCAAAGTGGACGTAGGCTTAATCTCAAGCCGAACCACTATAAATTGCTGTCTTTTACTGCTTTTCTGCTATTTTACTGCTTAAATTCTGTTCCCGTCACGTGGGTGGTGCTTTAACGATTCTATTACACACACCGGGTGTTAGCGTTCACTTTTTAACGTTAACACCGGTATCATGTGGAAGTGACACAAAGTCCGGAATCGGAATATCGGCAAGCCCTTCAAAAGGACTCTCTATTGGCGAGGGAGGAGCCTCTGAGATTCTAACACCGGAGGCCGGCAAAGAAACCACAACTGATTTCCACCTCAAAGACTTAGGTCGTTTGTGAGCAGCGGCCTTGCCTTTTCTCCTTCCTTCTATCGCTTGAATTCCGGCAAAAGGCCCAACAACGAGTTCATCATCAGTGGGCGTACTTTCATCGTCGCCCTCCTCGGCTATCATAAGTTTGGGCGCTCTACATTTAGCACATTTTGTCGAGACTTTTCTGATCGATCCTTTAGGTGTAATGCTTTGATCTTAATCGATCAACCCAACGATTCTCAAGTTCTCATATGTGAGTATCGACTCGATTTTTCTCATTTCAATCGGCACTTCTTGAAGAGTTTGAATCATCTCTTTAAAGTGGGCGCCCTCTGGCCGCGGAATCGAGCCTGCAAAAGACATAAAATGTTAAAGTGGATGTCAAGTGAAGTCACACAGTCAAGTCATGTAAAGTTGAAGCACTTACGTCTAGTTATCCATCGCCTGGCGAAGCCTGGTGGACATCAGACGTAGAACCATTCAGTTTTGAAGTAACTTAATCTGGTCCAAAAGCCTATCACCACTTGGCAGTTCCTAACCGCCTCCAAGGATGTAAAAGAGGGACTATCTCCCCAACTTTTGATATTGAATATGTATCTGATTTCCTCTGGAGTTAGGGGCCGCAGATGATGCTCCATGAAGACGATGAAGGTGTTGTTCAGCAATGCAAATCCGTTGGGATGCAATTGCGATGGGGCCATCCTTAAAAAAGCCAACACTTCTCGTATATACTGATTAAAAGGGGGAAGTTTCCCGGCGGTGCAAGAATGTGGATTGAAGGTTGTATACCCCTCCGGGGGAGCATGTGGCCTGTCATTTGGCCCTGGAAGCAGTACGTCATTGAATGACAGCCCATGGCATAGACAGATTCTGCCTAGCATTTTTCGGAGATGTTCAACGGAATAGAATCTTGCAGATTCAGAATTATAGTGGCTCCAAGAAGCTCATTCGGAGCTGGGTTTACAATTTCGACTGTGATATTTGGTACCTCTATCACTAAAGAAGGCGAACTCGGTGTCTCCTGTTGCGGTGAACTTGTGGATTCCATAACCAACAGACTTATCAAAAACTGTCATTAGATGATCGTAAGCCCGTGCGTTCCCCAATGTGAAGTGTATGAATGTGTTGTGCAGTGCAGTGCTACATGTTGCTTATGAAAGTATACAGAGTTAGAGAAAATGTCCAAACGATGAGACTTCCAAATTCAACTGGAAGTGACCGTCATCGCTAACCGTCACAACCGTGCCATCCAGACTTTAGAGACAGATCCGAGCTAAAGTTTATTAAAAAGTTTGTTAAGTTATGGTTCCATCGACGAGCTTCGAAAGGCAGTCAAGTATGTAGAGAAAAGGTCAAGTCTGGTTATGCATAGATGAAGCTCGTCGGAGTCAAATATTCGAATTTACATGAAATTTGTATTCAAGATCAGAAAGTTCAGATCATTCATTGCAAGGGCATTAGCTTGTTATCGGTCTCAGAACACTCACTTCGCATCACTCAAAGCTCTAACTTCGCATCGATCGAAACTATAATTTTGCATCGATCTGAAGCTCTCATTTCGTATCGGTCACTGTGCTTTGGGGTTCGCATCGATCAATTCACACTGACATTACATCGGTCGAGTCCCCACAAAGTTCGTATCGGTTTGAAATTCGCCACGAAGTTCGAATCGGTCAAAAGTTTATTGGTTTCGTATCGATCTCAAACCATGAAATTGAGGAAACCAAATCCGCGACAAGGGATCGTTACGAAGTTCGTGGATTTCATCGAACGATCGATCATCACCGTAGGTCTCATGGTCGGGATCGATACGACGCCAATTTTCTTCTTATCTTCTATCGACACGAAGTTAGAGCTGTGCGTCCATTTTCACCTCTTCTTCCCCAAGCGTTCTAAAGTGCCATGGCTACTCCCTCGACCATCCTCCGAACCAACTCCGATCTCAACATCGCCTGAAGTCGACCATGTATATGAATGGATTAGCAATTGGATTCGAGTCTCATCGTTCTTAACGCGAGTTCATTGGTTAGTTACCTGATCTCAACAATTAGTTCAAGGGGTTGGAGGTCTGGTTCGATTCGAAGGCAAATAACAGTTTTCTTCTTTCTCACGTTCTTTATCGATACAAAGGCCAGAAGAAAATAGTGACAAGTGAGAAATTTGGCTAAGTACAAACGTTTATATATGGACCCAAGAAGTGAAGGAAAACGATTCGTCTCCTAGTCGTTGCGACCGATTTCAACCTGTTTCCCCCAGATCGATACGAATTAGTTAATCGTATCCATCGGCTCAAACTTTATCGTTATGAAATTTTCAACAAAGATTTTTTTGAACTATCGGATTCCATCGATATGAAACACTTATTCGTATCCACTATTTTCGACTCCATCTAAGGTGCATCAATGCGAACTGTACTGTTCGTATCCATCAACACACAACCGATAAAGTCTCGAATCCATCGATACGAATAGTATACGGTGGACCAGTTGCACTGTTCGTATCCCTCATTAGCCTATCGATACGGAGTCGCAACTTCGTATCCCTCATTTTGAGAGTTGCAGGGATTCACAGCCATCGATGCGAAGATCATCACAGATTAATATTTGAATAATTCAACTCCATCGATACAAGATTCATGTTCATTCATCCCGAATCGATCCAGGAGAGGATCAATACGAAGGGATACTCCAAAATGACCACTAAGCGTCATTATGACTCGAATTCCACATCGATTCAGGAGAGGATCGATACGGAATTCGATACAAAAACTAAAAACCTGACAACGACTCGTGAACGTACGAATGTTAATGGGAGTCAAGCTAACATACATTCATGTATAATGAACTAACATCTAATCTTTAAAATTCACAGGAATTGAATACTTGTCTTGTGACAATTACAACAACGAGCGACAAATTACTATCATACGTCGATCAATTACAACAGTACATAGTACAATAATTGGCAGTCTATGGTTCACAATTTATGTTTCTATGGATCAATTAAAGGTCACAGCTTTCAACGAAAAGGCGATAGCTATTTAACAAGTCAAATGGAACTTTTCAGAATGAAGATTGCAGCTTTTCAAAGCACGTCGTGTTCTCACAATATGTACTTTGGGGAGCAAATGTTATCCCGCCTTTTGGCAAGGCCATGATACCAGGAACTTAACTGGAAACCAAGGACAGTCCGTCCGAAGATCGGTTATACGCAGGCTCACTATGGATATCGATGAATTTTGTCCGAGCCCGGATCGAGCTACAATCGACAAGACATGACAAGCAAAGCTATGAAAGGCATCGTTCCAAATTTCAAGCCAATCAGAGTTTGTATGCTCAAGATATGATCGATGCAATTCAAGCAATCACTTTGTTCGTATCCATCAAGCAACCGAAGAAAGCCTTTCTTCGTATTGGTCTAGTTCGAATCCATCGGATGCACTCGTCTTCGTATCGATCAGGAGAACTGCACTCGTCGTATCCATTGGCTGAAAGGCCTTGTTTGTATCCATCAATCGATATTGTTTCACATCCATCTATTCGTATCCATCGCGTTAGTTGTTCGTATCCACCAAATTGGTTCAACTTCGTATCAATCAGTTGGGGTTAATTCGCATCGATCTCAATCACGCAGTTCGTATCGATCAATCAACGATCGATACGAATAAAAGGGCCCTCAGCTATCGGTATGAAATGGCCCATGAATATCGATACGAACAATGCCACGGTAATCGATACGAACAAAACAGCTTCGATCGATGCAAACGGGATCAGGTCAAATCGATACGAACAAGGCACAAACGTTGGGGAGACTCGATCGATTCGGCATGAACTTCGGATTGATCCTGAAAGTAAGCGCCATGTCGAATTGCATCATGTGCATGATCATCGATACGGGATGATCGATTCAAACAGCATCGATACGAAGAGAATAGCATACGAACAACGCAAGCTTGCATCGATCATGACTCACAATCTACAAGTCCAAATGCTACGAAATTTTCACAGAAGCTTGCGTATAACCTAAGGAATGCTCATGCCCAACTTCGACTCGATTGGGTTAAATCTTGATCGATACGAAATTTGTTCATATCGATCACGGACCGAGTGCAAATAGCATGGGATCGATTGCGTAGGCCCATGCACGTGCCATAAGAGGACTCCCGAGATCTGAGTGAGATATTTGCAACCTACGCCTATAAATAGTAGCCCAGAACCTATAGAAAAGGGGATCTTTTGGCTCTTTGACGTCCAGACTCTGCTGAATTCACCATTGTATTCGAATTTTACTGTTGTACTTGAGATCTACTGTTGTAATCTGCTGTAACCAGTAGAGAAAAGTTCATAAAAGTCAATCATTTCATAGTGGACGTAGGCAACATGCCGAACCACTCTAAATCCCTGTTTTTCTGCGTACTTTCTTGTTTTTTTGAAGTGTTTGTTAGTTAATCCTCTTTTTCCATTTAACTTCTTCATTTTATCTCTTCAAATACTTCCGAAGAGTGTTGTGCCCAATTTTGATACAAACACATATACTTATCTCAAAGGTATAAAGATATTCACAAATCACTTAACTAGATTTTCCACTTCAAATTATAATCAAAGAGGTTAAACACAAATGTTACTAAAACATTGTTACTATAAAGCCCTACTCTTTTTATAAGTTAAACCTTTATTTTTCTAATCATTCTTCCAAAATATTTCACACTTGTCATTTTCTTTAAATTATTCTTTTCAAAGACATAATTACATTTAAAAAGTATATTCAATTGGGTTAAAAATAATTGTTACTCAAACATTATTTACCATAAACCCAAAACTATTTTATAATTAACATTATCTTTAAAATATTCTTTTTAATGATTTATTTATATACAAATGTACATTCAAATGGGATAAAAACAAATGTTACATAAACATTGTTTACCATAAACCCAAAACCACTTTATACTTATCATTATCTTTAAAATATTCATTTTAAAGAACTAATTATATGTAAAAGTATATTTAAATAGGTTAAAAACAAATGTTACTTAAACATTGTTTACTATAAACCCAAAACGTTATTTAAACATTTTATTATAACTAAGAGTTTATTGACATGTCCCAGTGGTTTAGTGATTCGGCTTTGGTGCGAGAGGTCACAAGTTGTGATATGTTCTCCTAGTGACATGTTGTATATAAAGTACCATTTCAAAAAAAGAGTTATAACCAAAACCCACTTATCTTTTGTAAAATAATTAACTTACTTTCCAAACTTATATATATATATAAATACTTTTAAAATGCTTATAAATATTTTATTGAAATATCTATATAAAATATTACTTAAAATAACAAATTTTGAATTAAACAAAAAAAGAATGTTTGTATATAAAATCATTTACTTTAAATTTCATAAATAATTATTAATAATATATTTAAACCTTTAACCCCACTGAAAATACTTTAAAACTTACTATGTAACATCCCTAAAAAGATCTCATAATATTATTGTTTTTTTAAATAACATTTTAAATACATTTAAATCGGTAAAAATAGATTAAAAGAACACAAACATAAAAAAGTGATGTAGCTAGCAAAAAGTGTTGTCTTATGTCAAAGACAACATTTATAAGTATTGTAAAAGATATTGGGCAGAGATCATGTAAAAAAAAGCATGAAAGTTGTAACAATTAGCCTTTTTGACCCCTGAATGTTAACACTAATACATCCTCAGTATTCACGTGCTGAGTACCCAAGTGGCGAAAAGACAAAACGTTACCATAAAGAAAATAAAGAAAAGAAAACGAACAGGAAAGAGGAGAACAAAAAACATCAGAATCTCACATGCAGAATGATATAAATATCAAAAGATAGTACATAGTGTTACTCTAATATACATAGCATTTCAGAGTTACTAATCAAAGTACTATCATCGGCCTGAACAGTTCACTACAACAAAAACAGTCATCAATAGCGGCCTAAAACCACAACAAATGATAACTATAGTAAGTATTTTGTAGCACAGGATTAGACGCCTAAAACCGCTACATATTATAAAAAATAATTTCTTATTTGTAGCACAAAAAACCGCTATAAAAAGTCAATTTTTATTGCATTATTTTTTAACTAGTGTAAGTATTTTATAGCGGCTTAATAAATTTAATGTATCAACTTGTTATAAAAAACAATTGTTTATTTATAGCACAGAAAGACCACTATAGAAAAGTTTCTTTTATAAGGCTTTTTTCCACTATTGTAAGTCATGGTTTAATAAATGCTATATATAGACATGTTATAATCGACACTTAACTATTCATAACACACAAAAAAGCTATAAATTTTTTATGCTTGGTAATGCTTTTTTGTAAACTTTCGATAACTTTTTATAAGCGCTATGATTTATTTTTTGCTTTTAAAAACCTGCTTCGTCTTTATAAATCATGGTTGTCCATACATATCAAAATGCTGCATTAAGATTATTTCTAAAACATAAATCTATTTAGATAATCAAAAATCATAGAAAATACAAAACATAAAGATATAACACATTG
Organism: Allium fistulosum; assembly: GCA_030737815.1. NCBI lineage: Eukaryota > Viridiplantae > Streptophyta > Magnoliopsida > Asparagales > Amaryllidaceae > Allium > Allium fistulosum. The sequence continues at coordinate 409,173,012 of CM060907.1, read as the reverse complement.
TATTCACCAGAACCAAATATTCATACAATAAGATCCCAAAGTTTTAACTACATAATATTCTATTGATTATGAACACCCACTATAAGAAAAGCTGAAAATAATGACAAATATCAGCGATAGTATTCTCTATCGCTAAATTTGCGACGGATTTGCAAGTGATTTGCAGAGGATAATTTTAAGTTTCTCCTATTTCAAATTTTTTTATGCAATCACCGTCTGTTTATTATATCTGCCACTAAACCATTGCAAATTGCGTCAATTTACCAACGCATATATTTTGACGCTAAATTCCGTTGCAAATTGAGGCATACTACCGACGATAGGATTTCGAAGCTATTTTGCGGTGGATTTCAAAAGAATTTGCAAGAGGCGCTTATTTTTAAATGTAAATTTAGGGAAGCTTATACAATTTAACCATAATGAATTTTGTAATATACATATTTAATAATTAATAACTAATGATTAATAATTAATTTTTAGCGATTAATAATTATTACCAACTAATTGATAATCAATAATAGATGATAAATTATTATTACTAATACTTAATTAATAATCAAAATTAAATAATTACTATTAATAATAAATATTTAATATAAAATATTTAATTTTAATTTTAATTAATTAATTAATAATTACTATTAAATAATTAAGAAGTAATAATTGATAATTAAGACTAATATTTACTGTTTAATATAATTTAGTTTTAATAATTAATGATTAATAAGTAATCTTCAATAATTGAGAAGTAATATTTATTATTTAGTACATAATATTTAATAATTATAATTGATAATTATATTTAGTATGTATTATTTTAAAAAATTTAAAATTTTGGAATTTTCTAAATAAATTTAAAATTATTCGTAAAGTTTAAATATAAACTTTTGAAGTTCAAAAAATTCAAAATAATTTTTTGAAATAAACCTAAAATGTTGTGAAATTTTTGAAGTTTCAAAAAATTTTGAAATGTTAAAGGATTTCATAATTTGAAAAATACAAACATTACCTTGCAAATTATTTCTTCTATGCACATAAACAGGTTTTCAAATGTAACTATCTTCTTTGATATGTACAATTTTTGAGTATGTTTATAATTTATTAAAATGTTATAATAATTAATAATTAGTAATTTATAATTAATAACTAATAGTTAATAATTTATGAGTGCATTCTTGTGCGATTGTAATTCCCATCAAATTAGTGATTAATAATTAATCCCCATCAAATTTATAAGTGCATTCTTGTATGACTATAATCCTTATTAATAATAAATACTCAAGACTATATGTAATATTTACTATTTAATAATTCATTTCGAAAATTAATGATTAATGAATAATCTTTAATAATTAAGAAGTAACATCTTTATTTAGTGTTTAATATTTAATAATTATAACTGATAATTATACTTAATATTTCAAAAAGATTATAATTTTGAATTTTTCTAAAATAAATTTAAAAGTATTCATAAAATTTAAACAATATTATGTAATTTTTTTAAAATTCAAAAATAAAAAAATAAAAATGATAAATAATCAAAATTTCATAAAATTCCACAATGTTTTAAAAAAATCGAAATCCAAAAATTCGAACATTACTTTGCAAACTTTTACTTTCATATGCATCTAGAGTTTTCTTTAATAATTATTTTCTTTGACATATACAAGTTTTGAATATATTTACAATTGCTTAAAGTATTATAACAATTAGTAATTTATAATTAATAACTAAGAATTAATAGTTAATAATTTATAATTTATAATGAATGCTCTCCTTCCCTTTGAAGGATCGCTCATTTTTCTCAAAATAATTAATTATTTATAATTTACAATTCATAAGTAATAATTTATAATTTATAATTAATATGTTTAAAATTAATTATTTATAATCAATAAATTGTGTTGCTAAAAGCACCCAAGAAAGTGCTTACTATTATCGCTACTAAAGAATACCCCGATCCTAATTTCTTCCCGGTTCTTCATTCGACTGTTCATTGTTCATGTAAAAATCCTAACAACCAACTCAGATAAAAAACCAATTATCAATTTTATATGTACATAAAATTTAATCGAAGTATCAAAAAATAAAAAATATACTTACATATACCCCCAAATACTATTGCAATTAAAAAAATAGCTCCTAATATTAATTTCTTCCCACTTCTTCATTCGACTCTTCATTGTTCATGCAAAAATCCTAACAACCAATTCAAATAAAAACCAATTATCAGTTTTATATATACATAAAATTTAATCGAAGGATCAAAAAATAAAAAATATACTTACATCAGTTTGATCTTTACATCATCGATCTTTTTATAGCCCACAAAATCATTAAGAAAAGCCTACAAATTCAATCTTCTATTTATTCTTCAAATGAAAGATAAAAATTCAAATCTTAACTAACTAATACATGCCTCATTTAAATCATTTGAGTTTTTCTTTTTTTTTCATTATTTGAATTCAATATACACAATGTCTCCCATCAATCAAGTGGGAAATTCAATAAAAAAACACTAATCGTAATTTCTAAATATCATAAAAAAAATGAACAAACCATGAATAAACAAGCATTGGAAATAATATTAGAACCGTGGGATGAAGAATTGGGAAGTTGGATGTTATGGTTTTTGGTTGAAAAAATTTTGAAGAAGAAAATTCGATGTGCAAGCTAGGGTTTAGGTTGGAAAATGAGACAAGAAGAAAAGGCGTGAGCAATTGAAGAAGAATGTATACGTTCAATGGGTAATGACGGAGTGGGGAGATCCACCGCGCCCACCGTACTTGACTCCCGACCACCGCCATTTGCGACCCTCACGACCACTAAATTAGCACCACCATACTTGACTCTCGACCATCGCCGTACTGTAGAAGCGTTCAGATCCACCGCGCACATGCTAAATCAGCTCGACCATCTTGACCACAATGACCTATGCATTACTTCAAATTTATTTATACCATTTCGACCATCTATTGATACTTATCGATACCATCTCGACCATCTCAACCATATTTATCACACTGACCGAGAAGTTAACTTTCTTGGCCAACAAGGCGGGCCAGTTCCAAGGCTATGCATACTGAGCTATGAGTGGTGGTCTGAAGCATTGCATACCGAGCTATTGATACCATTTCAATCATTTTTATAGTTTAGTACCATGTGCTACTAGCTTTTCTCAGCTTATTCTGACTACTGCTTCTTTCAATTCTTCTCTATTTGAAGCTATTGGCAAAGTGAGTTTTTACATGTTTATATTTTTGTAGAAACATTATGATTTTTTCTCTTTTGGGTAAATAGTCATTTGGGATGTTATGGAATATTACTTAATTTGCTGCACATCCCAATAAGGGTCTATTTTTATTTATTTTCTGATTTTTCCTGTATAAAGTATTAATATCAAATTGGTATATAATCTTTTCTAACCCTTCAATTCTCAATTGATTAGAATTTATTACTAATTCATCTTCTTACTATTTGATTAGGCAATATGTTACCATCTTTGTTTTTATTTTTCTCATGTCGCCTATGTTTTCTTCGTTTGTTAATAGTAGAACACAAAAGTAAACAATAATAATGTAACTTTGCATAAGACGTAATGTAAATAAATATATGTATGTGTCCCTCTGAATATATTTTGAAACATAGCCATGAAATCGATGCTTACTTAGAAATCACATCTAAATGGTTACATATTTATCTCAAGTATAATAAGTACATATATAGTATAATTATTAAGTTTGTTTCTTTTCAGAAGTCCATTTTTTAACCATGGTTCAGTTACAGTTTTATCTTCATGCAATCCTTTTCCAAAACTCGACCGTGGACTGCAACTATTGCTTTTATGATGCAGCGCGGTACAACATTAGGTCACAAATTTTAGGTCGCGAGCGACCTAACGAGCAAACAAAGCAAGCCAAACCATTTCGGTCATTGCCAGCGACCTACGACCTAGTTAGGCCGCGTGAAGAAGATCCAGCGACCTATGACAAGTCGCCGAGCGACCTAACTAAGAGTTATGCATGAAGAGATGTTCCAGCGACCTATGATAAGTCGCCGAGCGACCTAACAGTGAGCTATGTACGAAGGGATGATCTAGTGCCGCGATCTTACATAGGTTGCTTTCCTATGCCGCTTTCTTTAGGTCGTGAAATACCTGCCTTAAGTCGCTCAAGTATTAGGTCGCGTGAAGATTTCCAGAAGCCTTGTTCTTAGGTCGCTGCTGCCGTGTGTTCTTAAGTCGCTACTGCCGTGTGTTCTTAAGTCGTATGATGTTTAGGTCGTATGTCGTTTGTATTTGTATTTTCTTAAGTTGCGATGGCCTTGTAATGTGTTGTAAAGTGTTTTCTTATGTCGCTTTGTATATAAGTCGTAGGTCGCGGCCAATGTTAGGTCGTGTACTCTGTTAGGTCGTTTGTGTTAGGCCGTTTGTATTAGGTCGTTAACGACCTATCTTAAGTCGTGTAACTGTGTTGTAATCTCTATAAATAGCGGGTGAGTTGTAACATTTGAAGTTAGTTGATTTTGAATAAACTTTTGTTTGAGTGCTTTGTGCCTCTTCTCAAATTGGTAGTTGAGTGTGATCTCCTATCTCCACCTTCGGTATTCGAGTGAGCTCGAATCAACGATTGTTGAAGCCGATTCATTGAATCAAGTGCGCTTGATCAACGTCGAAGAATCGTAGATCTTTAAACACGGTATCGTGCGCGATCAACGTGTTTGAGATAGCTAGAATCCGGTATCTTTGGATCAACGGATTTGGGCCTTTGGTATTTTTCAATCCACCGATTGCTACTTTCACCGTTTCATCATTTCTGTTATCCACTACTGCATCATTTGGTATCAGAGCTAGACTTAGCCAATCATAGCTAAGCCGAGTCTTGGAGCCAATTTCTATTGAAGAGTTCAAGCCGAGCCATTTGAGTTGAGGCCGAGCTAGTCGAAGGGCGTGAAGTGTTTGAGCATACATAGTTTGTTTATTTCTAAGTCAAGGCCGAGAGTTGAAGTTTTGATAATGCCGCCGAGAAGAGCTAATCGCCATCAGAATGTTGAAGCGTTGTATAAAAGAGAAGAAGCCGAGCAAATCGAACAACGCGTCAATGAAAAGTTTGATGAAGGCATTGGGAAGTTAGAGAAACTGATGAATGACATGAATCAAAGTCGAAGGAGGAGATCGCCAGTCTCGAACCATGGAGGAAACAGAGTTTCGCCATCGGTTACGGAAGCGAGGAGGGTGTCGCTGCAATCTTATCGAGAAAGAAGAGAATCTTCAGTTTCATTGAGAAGAGAACATCATGAGTATAGAGATGAAGAGAGAAGAACTCCACGTGAGTTTGAACATGAACCATACCGTGATGATGAAAGACAAAGTAGAAGAGATATGCGTGATCATAGAGATGTGGGTGGTCAAGATCGTTATCGAAGTACATCTGTTTTTGATGAAGATGGTGGTAGATGTAGTGTTCATTCTAGAGATCGAGACCAAGTACGAAATGCATATCGGGATGTTGAAGATGATCGTCGATGTGAATCGGGGATGAAAACTGAAATTCCATAATTCAAGGGTGGAATGGTAGTGGAAGAATTTTTGGATTGGTTGTCTAATGTGGAAGAAATTTTTGACTTTAAGGAGGTTCCTGAGCATCGAAGAGTTAAGTTGGTTGCTACACGTTTGAAAGGGAGAGCTATGGCATGGTGGCAGCAAACTAAACTTACACGGGAGAGGATGGGAAAGTCAAAGATTGAATCATGGGAGAAGATGAAGAAATTGATGAAGGCTACATTCTTGCCGTATAATTATCAATCTCTTATGTATCAACGATTGCAGAATCTGAGACAGGGAACAAAGTCAGTTAATGATTATGCGGATGAATTTTATCAATTGATTGCGAGGAATGATATCATGGAGATAGAGGAACAATTGACCTCTAGATTTGTTGGAGGGTTGAGAATGCAGATTCAAGATATGGTGAATATGTTTGATCCCAGATCTGTTGCTGAAGCACATCAAAAAGCTCTAGCTTGGAAAAAGCAAGGAAGGAGAGGTGGTGGTGTGTTTACCAATTCTAACAATCCAATGAAAGGGGCTAGTAGCAATGCGAATGTTTCGAAGGCTGTTGCAAAACCAGTTGTTAGTGAAGTTCCTAAGTCCAAGGTCAATAGTGGTATCAAATGCTTCAATTGTCAGGAGTTTGGTCACAAAAGCAATGAATGTCCAAAGCCAAAGAAGCGAGTGATGGTTGTTGAGGCAGAGGATGAGGATGCAGAAGCTGAATGTTCTAATTCACTACATGATGAGGAGGAAGAAAATGTGTCTGGAGATGAAGGGTATTCATTAATGATGAGGAGAAATTGTTTGACAGCAAAGCAAGAGGATGATTCAAGTTGGTTGAGGAGTAACATCTTTCAGTCAACATGTACTATCTTGGGAAGGGTTTGCAAGTTTGTCATCGATGCGGGAAGCTGTGATAACATCATTTCTATAGAAGCTGTGAAGAAGTTAGCATTAAAGACTGAGAAGCATCCGAAACCTTACAAGTTAGCTTGGTTGAGAAAAGGTGGGGAGGTGAAGGTTGGACGAAGAGCTTGTGTTAATTTTTCAATTGGGAAGAAATACAAAGATGAAATTTGGTGTGATGTTGTGGATATGGATGTATGCCATCTGTTGTTGGGAAGACCATGGCAGTATGATAGAGCAGTACAACATGATGATCGTACTAACAGTTACAGTTTCATGTTTGAAGGTACAAAAATCACTTTAGTTCCTAAGAAGCGACAACAAGAAGAAAGCAAGTTGGAGGAGATTGAAGAACTTAAAACTTTGCTATCTTTGAAGGAGTTTGTTAAGGAAGTCGAAGAGGAGCCTGAAGTATTTTTGTTGATTGGACGTGAGAGTAATGAAGTGGTTGAAATTCCTGAAGAAGTAAAGCCAGTCACTACAAGAAAACTGCAGTTTACCTACGCCAATATGGCGTAGGCGGGGCGTAGGTAAATGCAATAGCTACGCAGCGCCTACGCCAAAGTTGGCGTAGGTAAAACCTACGTAGCTAAAAATATGCCTACACCTTACCTACGCCATCCGTAGTGGTGTTTCCTACGCCATTCCAACGCCTATATTTTTCTACGTCTTTCCTACGCCTATATTTTTTACGTTTTACCTACGCCATACACACGATTTTTTGCTGTAACAATATTTGCTTTACCTATGCCTTTTCTGAAGCAATTTTTATATATTATATACTATTATATTTCTTTCATCGTACATTAAACAGAAACTAAAATCAACTTATTTCATGTATATAAACATTTCAACAAAACGATTAACAACAAATCATTCATCTTCAATTAAATTCAAATATCTCATTCATATTACAAAGTCAAATTAATATCAATCAAGTTCTCATATGTCTAAATAGTACGATATTACATTCATAATACATGACATCAAACAGATACGACTAAGAATGAAAAATACCCTCATCCCTCACGACGATCATTTGACTCTCCATCAAACCGTTGTCGAATCATCTCAGTAAGCTGTTCATACTGCGTCTTTAGCATTTGAATTTCCACATCTTGACGCTCCATCTTTTCCTTTAGTTCAGCTCTAGTTTGCGCTTCACCCCTGTTGATGCTATAAGTGGCATCTTTGTATTTCTGCATTTTATCAAATATTGCATCAATTTCTACATTTTATACTAATTAAAATAATATTTTGGTGAAAGTTTAAATATTTACTCCAGGGATATTTCCATAATAGGGTTTGCGATCCTTTCTTTTAGCGATAGCACCGGTAAGCATATCAAATACTTCTTCTTCGACTTCATAAGTAATTTCCGTGCCTTCACTTTTCAATTCTTCAATTCTAGCTTGATATTTTGCCTACATTTATAATTCTTAAGTTCAGATAATACAAAAATCTAAAGAATGCTAAAAAAATTAGTGCAAGTGTAAAATATCCTAATTCAGTTTTGAACCTCACTGTGTAAACGCAACATGATTTCCTCAACAACCATAAACACTCCATCATAACTGAGCAAGAATTACAGGACAACCATCATAAAAATAAAACATTAAATGACATACCTGAAAATAGCAACTCCTTCTACACTACCTTCCTTCAACAGTTCTCCCCACCATAATCCATCTCCTCCAACATCAGAAACTTCACCACGAACTCCAACAAACATGAAACTCCCTAACTTCAATTCCCCAATCAGTCGCACTGAAACCAAGCACAATTTGACCGCCTTTCCTGAAACACCCAAAACTTCACAACCCAATCACGACCACTCAATCACCACTTCATCCAAACAAAACCTACCACTTTCAATGACAACTCCTATTGTTATAGTATATCACTATGCTACCACCAACATTCAAGCAAGAGTAGTTCCTTGAGGAAATTCTGATTATGACCTTAAACGAACCGCATCTACTAATTGATGACATAGCCAGCCCCACCACAAGCCTAACATTAGAGTAGAAGGTAGCCCAGTGTTTAGCTTTGCTACTAAATTAAAAGAAATTAAAGCACATCTCAAAAACTGGAACAGAAATAAAAATAGCATTAGGCAACAATGTGAAAATATAAGAGAAGGAAATAAGTTCTTATACTTGCAAATCCTGAATAACCCAAATGACCGAACACTGTTACAAGAATACAAGAGTAGTTTGGAGCAACTTCAACATTTGTTACACTCAGAAGAAATAGCAAACCATCAAAAATCCAAACTGTAATGGCTAACTTAGGGTGATCAATGCACCAGGTTTTTCATGCCATGATGTCTAACCACCCAAAAAAAAACATATGTATAATCTCCTAAATGAAATTGGCCAAATTCTAGTAAACCAAATAATGGTCGTACATCAGTGATATAAGAATCACTTAATGCAAATGTGATATAATGGATAATTCAATAAAGTCCGCAAAGAAGCAATGTGTTTGTATGTGTGTGTAATTACCAGGAATCTCAAGATCAACAAACGAAGAATTCAGCTCGGCTACAAACTGAGAATCGCCGTTATACTTGTTCACGGCTCTACTAGTGAATCCATTAAGACTTCCACATAAAGCACAAGTCCACGCCCACTGCTCAAGCTCGCATATAGAATTGAAGTAACCCCAGCAATTCTCACATCGAGGAAGAAGATGACCATCGACGCCGTACGCCGGCGACGATCCGCGTTCATCCATCGGGAAGCGATTGAAGTGATTCCCCATGGAATTGAAGAAGATTCTAGGGTTTTTGAATTGATCGGGAAGCGATTGAGGGTGGCACGAACGACCATTGTAAATTGCAATTATCGGATCTAGATTTTTGGAGATTTTTGTACATACTCCGGTTTTGTTAAATTAGGTTAATATTTTGGCTAAGACCACGGCGTAGGCATGGCGTAGGAACAATTCCTACGCCTTTCTTACGCCATGAAAACTTTGTAGAAAAATTTATAGACGTGGAAACGGCGTAGGAAATAATCTACGACCTTCCTACGCCATCATTTTAACGTAAGGAGTTTCCTACGCCTTTCCTACGCTTTAATTATTTTTCAGCATGTCGAAGCTGGCGTAGGTAAAACATAGGAAATTTTCTTACGTCTTTCCTACACCATTTCCTCTTTCTACGTGTTTCCTACGCCATACCTACGCCCCGCCTTTTGGCGTAGGAAAGACGTAGGAAATTTTATGTAGGAAATTGATGTGTTTTCTAGTAGTGAGTGCTGGGAGAATTTGACGATGTATTTCCTGAGGAGCTACCAACGGAGTTACCGCCATTGAGGGACATACAACACCAAATAGATCTTGTTCCAGGAGCTGTGTTACCACATAGACCACATTACAGAATGAGTCCAAAGGAGCATGAGGAGTTGAGAAGGCAGGTGGAAGAGTTGCTTGAACAAGGGCGTGTACAGGAAAGTTTAAGTCCTTGTGCTGTGCTAGCTTTGTTAGTGCCGAAGAAGGATGGATCGTGGAGGATGTGTACGGATAGCAGGGCACTCAATAAAATATCTGTCAGATACAGATTTCCTATGTCTAGATTGGATGACTTATTGAATCAACTTAGTGGAGCTACTATCTTTTCGTAGATCGATTTGAAGAGTGGTTATCATCAAATTCGAATTAGACCAGGGGACGAATGGAAGACATCATTCAAGACGAGGGAAGGATTGTATGAATGGCTGGTCATGCCGTTTGGCCTTTCGAATGCACCAAGTACATTTATGCGGGTGATGAATCAGATCTTTAGACCATTTATTGGGAAATTTGTGGTGGTGTATTTTGATGATATACTGATATATAGTAGAATCGTAGAAGAACACTTGCAACATTTGAGAGAAGTGTTGATGATACTGCGACATGAACAATTTTATGCTGCAACGAAGAAATGCGTGTTCATGACGCATAGTGTATTATTTTTGGGATATGTTATTTCAGAAGGAGGTATACAGGTGGATCAGAATAAAGTTGAAGCAATCAGAAATTGGCCACAACCCAAGACGATAACCGAAGTTAGAAGTTTTCATGGTTTAGCATCATTCTACCGAAGATTTATTCCACACTTCAGTAGCGTGATGGCACCAGTTACTGATTGTATGAAGGGGAAGCAGTTTTCGTGGTCAGAGGAAGCAGGATTTGCTTTTGAGCAAATCAAGGAACTCTTGACGTCAACACCAATTCTAGTATTACCAGATTTTCAGTTGTTGTTTGAGTTACATACTGATGCATCTAAAGTTGGGATTGGAGGGGCATTGAGTCAGAAAGGACGTCCTATTGCATATTTCAGTGAGAAGCTATCGGGAGCCAAGATGAGATATAATACTTATGATGTGGAATTCTATGCTATTGTTCAAGCTATAAAACATTGGAGACACTATTTGTTCCATAAAGAATTTGTTCTATATTCTGATCATGAAGCACTGAAACATTTGCAGGGGCAGGACAAAATTACAGCCAGGCATGCTTCGTGGATCGCATACCTACAACAGTTTACATTTGTGGTGAAGCATAAGTTGGGAATTACGAACCGTGTAGCAGATGCATTAAGTCGAAGGAATCATTTGTTGACTGCAATGAAGGTTGAAGTGACGGGGTTTGATGAATTGCCAGAATTATTTGTTGATGATCCTTACTTTGCGAAGTTTGTAGATGAAGTCAAGGAGGGAAAGACGGATGAGTTTGTATTGGTGGATGGTTTTCTATTTAAAGGGAATCGATTATGTATACCAGAGAGCAGCTTACGAATGAAGATTGTGAAGGAGTTGCATGAAGAAGGTCATGTGGGTAGAGATCGTACTTTGCAGTTGATTTCTGAATCATATTTTTGGCCGACAATGCGAAAAGAAGTTGAGAGATTTGTGGAGAGATGCCATATCTGTCAAGTTTCAAAGGGAACCGCTACAAATGAAGGATTGTATATGCCATTACCTGTGCCTACTAGACCGTGGGTTGATGTGAGCATGGACTTTGTTTTGGGTTTGCCTAGAACTCAAAGGGGAAATGATTCCATATATGTGATGGTGGATAGATTTTCCAAGATGGCGCATTTCATAGCTTGTAAGAAGACAGCTGACGCCGTCCGTGTTGCTCAATTATTCTTTAAAGAGGTGTATCGATTACATGGGCTACCTGAATCTATTGTTTCTGATCGGGATACTAGATTTCTAAGCCATTTTTGGTTAAGTTTGTGGAAGATGGTTGGAACGAAGCTGAATTTTAGTAGCGCCTATCAACTGCAGACAGATGGGCAAACGGAAGTGGTGAACAGATCGTTGGGAAATTTGTTGCGATGTCTTGTGCAGGATAATTTGAAGAGTTGGGATATGAAGTTGTGTCAGGCGGAATTTGCACATAATCACGCTGTTAATCGAAGTACTGGTCTCAGTCCATTTCAAGTTGTATATTCAGCAATTCTGAAGGGACCGTTAGATTTGACGACCGTGCCATATCAGAAGGGAGTTGTTAAGCGAGCTTGTGATTTTGTGACTGAATTGCAGGAGTGCCACAGAACTGTGCATGAACAATTGCTTGCATCAAATGAGAAGTATAAACAACTGCCAGATAAAAAGAGAAGAAGTGTGAATTTCAGAGAATGTGATTTGGTTTACGCCGTGTTGACAAAAGATCGTTTTCCAGTGGGAACGTACAATAAGTTGAAAGCTCGTAAAATTGATCCAGTGGAAATTTTGAAGAAGATCAATGATAATGCGTATCAGTTGAAATTGCCGGATTATATTCACACTGCAGACGTTTTCAACGTCAAATACCTGATTCCATATCATGGGGATGAGCTTGATGAAGGAAAGGAAGATGCAAATTCGAGGACGAATTCTTTTCAACCGGGGGAGGATGATGCAGCGCGGTACAACATTAGGTCGCAAATTTTATGTCGCGAGCGACCTAACGAGCAAACAAAGCAAGCCAAACCATTTCGGTCATTGCCAGCGACCTACGACCTAGTTAGGCCGTGTGAAGAAGATCCGGCGACCTATGATAAGTCGCCGAGCGACCTAACAGTGAGCTATGTACGAAAGGATGATCCAGTGCCGCGATCTTACTTAGGTCGCTTTCCTACGCCGCTTTCTTTAGGTCGCGAACGACCTACCTTAAGTCGCTCAAGTATTAGGTCGCGTGAAGATTTCCAGAAGCCTTGTTCTTAGGTCGCTGCCGCCGTGTGTTCTTAAGTCGCTGCTGCCGTGTGTTCTTAAGTCGTATGATGTTTAGGTCGTATGTCGTTTGTATTTGTATTTTCTTAAGTCGCGATGGCCTTGTAATGTGTTGTAAAGTGTTTTCTTATGTCGCTTTGTATATAAGTCGTAGGTCGCGGCCAATGTTAGGTCGTGTACTCTGTTAGGTCGTTTGTGTTAGGCCGTTTGTGTTAGGTCGTTAACGACCTATCTTAAGTCGTGTAACTGTGTTGTAATCTCTATAAATAGCGGGTGAGTTGTAACATTTGAAGTTAGTTGATTTTGAATAAACTTTTGTTTGAGTGCTTTGTGCCTCTTCTCAAATTGGTAGTTTAGTGTGATCTCCTATCTCCACCTTCGGTATTCGAGTGCGCTCGAATCAACGATTGTTGAAGCCGATTCACGGAATCAAGTGCGCTTGATAAACGTCGAAGAATCGTAGATCTTTAAACACGGTATCGTGCGCGATCAACGTATTTGAGATAGCGAGAATCCGGTATCTTTGGATCAATGGATTTGGGTCTTTGGTATTTTTCAATCCACCGATTGCTACTTTCACCGTTTCATCATTTCTGTTATCCGCTGCTGCATCATTTTATGACTAATCTGTTCTGTGAAAGCATGTATACATAACTTGTCCAACAAACATTTGATCAAACTGTCTTGATTATTGCCCATGTCCATGCTTATATAAATAATATTGTCCATTTCTACTATTAAGCAGATGAAACTAAAAGCATATCCAAACAGGATAATTCAATGCCTTGTTCATAACAGCTATTATTTATTGCTAGAGAGCTTAGTTAACCATGAAATTGTCTGTGACATTTAGAAATTCCTGACATTGGTAAAGTTTCATTGGTATGCGCCTTCACTGGTCACGCTATTACTGGTATATCAGCGAATGTGTACCCTAATAGAGCTCAAATTTCACTTGTTTGTGACATTAGAAATTTGCTTGTAATTTTCAAGGCTACTACATATTAAAGTTATAGTATAAGTTTTAACACTAAAATTATTAATCAGATTATTATCGGCATAATAAAAAGTAGAACTGTGAGCATATACTTTATGATCACTATGTAATTGTGAGCATATACTATGATGGAAACACAATCTATTGTTCATTTACAACTGATATATTGACACATAAAAATCTTATGTGAAGAAAAATTGAGTTGCTAGGAGAAAAGTTTAAAATGAAATAACGAGAGAGAAAAATATATGAATTTGCACATATGTAAAAATAAAGTTTTTTGACGACTCAAAATGCACCGTATAAAGATGTAGGATAGACCGTGTATGCAAGAAAATTACTTATCATACCACCTGTCTACATTTTCCTGAATGAAATAAATGTACACAAACATATAATACCGATCAATCCAAACTTCTAAATAGTATCAAGATAATAGTAAAAAGAATTGAAGTTGGCAGAAAAGAAGATTGGAAAGCTATAGAGTTTTATGGCACTAACCAAAGGCATAGTAGAAGACACCTATAATTAATAATCACAACAAACACTTGAACATTTTGGCAAGAAGTTTAACGGAAAATAAACTTTTATTAGCATGACTGTAGATCTACATATGGCGCAGAACTTTATATGCCTAAACAATAAAGGATTTGGATTATAGCAGCTCGCACTTGATGCTTAAAATGTGTATCTATTGAGTAACTTGAATGCATAGATAATTAAGCGCTAAAAAACCAATTAGTAACCATATCAGAGAAGTGTAGGAGCTTGCGTGCAAGTAAAATAGCATTTTTGACAGATTAGAACATCGGCTACTATATATGTAGTTATATAGCATATCAATAGCAGCAAGATCGAATACACTTCCAAGTTAAATACTTATACTCTCTAAGTCTCAAACAACTGGGAGAGCATCACAAGTAAAAAGATTCCATCCATTAATACAACTAACATGATTGCAGCCAAGGCATTCTTAAGCAGGGTAAGCATGTTCATATGATAGTTCAGAAGAATACTTAATCAAACAGTGGCTAGGAACAAAATTAATTTCATGTTCTCATACTTTCTATAAGCCAGTTTTGCTTAAGGTGGTGCAGTATACCAGCTTTACATCAAAACATACACATAATATACTACTTGATATATCGGATAACACATCAAATATAAATACAAAATTACCTTTAGTTAGCATTGCAAATTACATTAGGGCAAGGAAAAGCGGCTTTCGTATGTTTTTTGTAATGTTTTGTAGGCAACAAAGTATGTAATTTTATTTTCCCTATTTTTTTGTTTTTTCTATTTTTTTATTATTCAAAAAGCATTCCATGTTTATGTTTATTTAGTATGTAACTTGTAATGGTTTTTTACAGGTTTTGTTCGACAATGAAAGGATTAGAGTCAGGATGGGAAATACTAGAAAAGAAGTTGAAACCCAAGCCACTGACAATGGGCTTCACTATTTGTCAGGTAACGATTTATATAATATGTTGATTCAATATAGTAGCTCAATCATATCTTTGTTAATGTTTATGTGCAATAGGTATTTGTCCACCTCTTGTTTTTATGGTTTTTTTAGCCATTGGATTTTCTGTGTTTTGGTAGATCATAAAAAAGCACATACTTTGTACGACAGGTTTTATAGAAGTTATTGTCACCTGTTGATGTTATTTTTCATCAAAAGCATTAATTTGTAGGGAGCTGATTTAAGAAGTGTACATTTGATATTTGCTTTTTTAGATTGAAGATCAGGGCTTCCATTAGTGGTGACAAGAATCGTATCTGCATCACTCACCGCTGTGCTCATTCAAGGCTTCCATTAAAAAGGATTTCAAAGGGCATGCTCTGACACCAATTTCATTCATCTTTTAAGCACTTTTTAAATAATAATAAGAATATATTGTTTCCTCCAATTTCTTTCATCTTTACCAGAAGTACAAGGCAACCCGATAATAAGGATTGTTGTAGGAAAAGCTAGGCACATATCATATTACCCTAATGACTCATCTTTTTTGGTTCTCGCGGTGTTAACATTGGTTTATGCATTGAAGCCGGGGTCAAGATGTTAGATTGTTAGATAAGGTGAACCACTAGTAGAAATGTTGACCTCCATTCGAATTTCAATATCTTCTTTGTTGCAACTCAAGTTCCAATACAAAAAAAAACAGTCATCAATAGCGACCTAAAACTACTATAAATGATAACTATAGCGGTTCAGTAAATACTTTATAAAGACACGTTACAAAAAACAATAGCTTACTTATAGCATGGAAAATACCGATATACAAAATCATATTTTATAGTGCTTTTTTCAGATATTGTAGGTTTTTTATAGCGGTTTAATAAACGCTCTATATCGACATGTTATAATAGATATTGAACTATTCATAACACAAAAAGCGCTATAATTTTTTTACTTTCAATAACGCTTTCCTTTTAAGCTTTCTATAACATTTTTTAAGTGTTATGGTTTAATTTTTGCATTTTTAAAATTTGTTGCATTCCCATGAATCACGGTGGTCATCACAAATAAAATTGTTGCATTAAGATTAATTCTAAAATATAAATCCATTTAGATAATGAAAATCTTAGAAAATATTAAACATAAAATATAACACATTGTATTAAAATGAACTAAATATTCATACACCAAAGATCCCACACATTTAACTACATAATATTCTATTGTATACGTACATAAAAAATAAGTAGCTAAATGTTTGCATTAAAAAGAAGAAATATCCCAAATCTTTCATTCTCTCACTTGCAAATGAAATAAATATCTCCATTAGAAATTAATATAAGTATGAATATGAATAAAATTGAAAAACGAAGTATCTAGATTAGACAAAAAACTTTTTGCCAATTTCTTATCAAAAATATTCTAAGCGTCTAGATTTTTGAAATTTTTCGCTAGAGTCTACTTTGCACAGCTAGCACCTAGAAAAATCCAAAAAATAAGAAATAGATATACACGATCGAAACATGATCAGAATCACAATTTATCAACCACAATATATCAAAAACAAACACCCGTATAGGTAAACTGTCCAAATATTTACTTATATATATATATATATATATATATATATATATATATATATCTTATAAAGTGTGTGTGTCACATAGCACACTCTCATGTTAAGAATTTAAACTTAACTTTCAGTGATACTACTGAGTTTGCTAACATTTTCAAAGAAACATTACCACGAAAATAACCAAAACCGAGTTAGAAGCCATGAAATACCTACACTTAACTCAAACAAGAAAATGAGCACATATATTTATGAATTTTGTAACTAAATCCATAGAAGTAAGACTATGACTTTTAAACTAACATTAATTTTGTAGATAAAGAACAAAAATTCTAAATAAGAGCTAGTTTCCAAATAAAAGCAATAAATCAGAATGGTCGTCTGCATTATCATTTACCAGAACAAGACTTGAGGCATTATTATTTCTATCATTAACTTAGTTTGTTTAATATTGATATTGTTGGAAATGCGGATTACGGATCTTAAAACTGGATTAACACTAGAGGGAGGTGTTTAATGGGTTTTATGGAATTTTTGAAATCTTTTCAAATTAAACACATACAGATGCAATTTCACAAACATAGAGACAATCGCAAAATCATACACAGATGCAAATAGTAAATAAAAGCAGTAAAGGAAAGAACACACAGGAATTTTATACTGGTTCGGAGTTACCCTACATCCAGTCGCACACAATTTCTTGTGCATATTTCTTTTCAAATATAATGTCGAAATTACAACTTCGATTTCAAGGTCACGAGAGACACCCTCCTGTCTCCGAGTCCAGGACAAACTCTCTTGATTTAACCAGGCTACCAGATCACCTAATTGATTTACGGCCTACAATCACACCCAGTTGATTTACGGGCCACAATCACATTGTTTCCAATCACACTTTGATAGAGAGAGACTCGATACACTTCTTTGATTACAAATGATCCTATAACTCTGAATAGCACTGAGATCTTTGAGAGAGAGTGGCAGAGAATCAAACTAGATATGATTGAGTTTTATTCACTTAGAATTTCGACATAGTTTTGTTAAAGAATTTGAAATATAAGAGAATATTTGAGTGGAGAAGAAGGAGTGAAGAAATGAATAAAAACTAACTTAAAATTCGTTGAAAACAACGGGTATTTATAGGAGAACAACGGTCATGTCCATTTGCGAAAGGTTATGATGAATATACACTTCTTTTGAAAATTAGAAATTTGAATTCTATGGCTACCATGTCGACATGGGGGATGAGGGATGTCGACATGCCTATGTTAATTTTGAAAATAGATTTTGCTTTAAAATGATTTCTATTCTCAAACTTGTCAAAATAATTTCTAAACTTTGTAAACCATTTTGAATATAGTTTAAACTTATAAAAGAGTTCTAGAAAGTAATCCTAAAATATATAATCTATAATATAAAAGTAATATTAAAAACTAAGTATAGAATTCTTTAAAATATATTAAAGCTAAATTATTAAAATCACGGGATTGTTTTTAAAAAAAAGAGATGATTTTGAAATTAATATGATTAAAAATAGTTTTTGAATTAAGGCTAAAATATTTAAACTTATAGAAATGACTTTAAAAAGGGCGGTTTTGAAAAATCTTAAAAATATATTATTTTGAAAATTTCGTGGATTCCATTCCACTAGAGAAGATCGTGGGTTCCATTCCACTAATGAGGTCGTGGGTTCCATCCCACTATTAAAGCGAGAAGGTGGATTCTATTCCACAATTAACATCAGAATAAAGATTTTAGTGCTATTATGAAATTTTATCTAGACTCTATTACTTATCTTGATATCTTGAACTCTTGATAATCATGAGTCTTCAGTCTTGATTTCTTCAATCTTGAATTTGCCAGTCTTGAATCTCTGTACTATACAGTCTTCATTCTCAGTACTTATATATGTAACGGCCCCGAATTTTAATTATATTTAAATTGATAATTAATTGAATTTTTGAATTAAAATTGTGAAATGTATCGATGAATTGAAGCGAGTTTCCCCGAGTTCAAATAAAATGTGTTTAAACTATTTGAATTTAAAATCTTAAATATAAATAGTTTGAAAAATAAATTTTAAAGTATATACATTGACACAAGTATAAAATAAATAAATAAGTGAATTTTTAATTTATTATTGATGGTTAATTTATAAAATAAATACATAAGATAAATTTTAACAACAAATTAAACTCTAGAAAATTCATCTATATTACAAAATAAATAAATTATATAGTCTTATACAATATAAGGTAAAATATAAATCTTAATATCATATTAATAAATCAATACAAAATAATACAAATAAAATAAAAATAAAAATATATATGATTAAAATATATACATGAATTAGCTTACAAAAGAAAACTAATATACATTCAACTATGTATAAGCAAATAAAAGATAGGGATGTACACTTGCTAAAGAAAAGAAGAAATAAACATATATATGTGAATATGCATGTAACTGAAGCTTGCAAAGTAGAAGCCCCCAGATATTCTCTCATACAATGTACAAAAAGATATAGATAAAGCAAATAAAATAGCTATCTATTGTTACAAAGTAATTAATGCAAGGTACCTTAGCACACAAAATAGATTCATCAGCCACCAAGTAGAAAACTGCATAGTCAAAAGAACAAACCAGAACACAAAATTTTCTTCATGCATTGTACAAACGAAATGAAAGAATATATATATATATATATATTGTACAAAACAATTAATGCCATAAATCATCTCAGCTACCAAGCAAGATCTGTAGCCAACAAAGTAGAAAAATCTTGTACCTACACTGTACAAACAAATGATAATATCACACAGTAAACTGTTTCCTCATATATCAAACTCTCTAATTTATGTTCGTCCATCAAAGCCTGGGAAGAAAATCAGAAAAATAGAATTCAAAAACAAAAGCAATTTAAAGTCTTCGAACCTGGAGATGAAGATCAAATCAATTTAAAGAAAATTTCAACTCAATATACAAGCAATGATTCAAAGTTTTCAGATTTAAAAACTAAAAGCACTATCTTTGTTCAACAATTCTAGGCTTGAGTTCTCAGTCTTTTCTTTTACAAGGTGAGTAACACTTTTTAAAACTTAAATATAAATCTGTTGCTTGATCAATGTCCGAAATTTGTATGTTTATATGTATATATATATGCATTTCTGTGTATATATATGGATGATTGGATGTTTGTGTATGATTGTTTTCATCTGAGATTTCTATGTTTTCCTTTCCAAGCATCGGTTTTGTTTAAAATCCCAAATCTCTTGATATAGTTTTGGTTAGGATTTAAGAGATAAACAAAAACTATTTGTTTAATCCTAGACTTAGATTAAAAACTTGATTCAAGTTAAAATGTATTTAAAATTTATTTGGGAATCAAAATGAAGAGGAAAGTTTGCATGGATGTTTCAACTTGAATCTAGTTTGAATTATGCTATTTTGAAGGCGTGCCTGTATATATGGTCTCTGTTAAATCTTAGGTTCAAGATCAACTCTAAAAATTCCTATCTTCCCAAAACATCACTGTTAGTCTAGGATCATTAAAAAGAAAATGATAATAATAATGAAACCTTGTTTTTAAAAATAATTTTAAGTTTATATATTTGGTAAATATTTTGGAATTTGAAGATTTCAGTAATAATCAAGAATAAGTTGGAAATCAATGTATATAATTTCATCTTTGGATTTCAAAATCTGACTGGTATGAGAGAATCATGAATTTTAATATAAATTTCGTGGTTTTTAATTTAGTATTTGTAGTGAATTAGTGAGTTGTTTGATTTTGGGTATTTGGACGATTGCCGTCGATCGGCGACAAGAGGAGGATCGAGATTCAGGCTGGAGGAAGTGTGGAGGTTAGGGATTGATGCAGCCCAGAAGAATGCCCAGAATGGTGAAGAGTTAAGTCGCGTACGACCTAACGAATCCTTTAAGTCGTTATTGGTTGAGGAAGCACAAATTGGTAAAGTGTTAGGTCGCGAACGACCTAACAAGGCCTTTAGGTCGCACCAACGACTTAGTGAAGATCGGCAACGAACTAGTGGAGACTCGCGAGCTAACGAGCTAAAAGGAAAGGCGCTCAGACGACCTAACGAGTTACGACTTACCTTAGGTCGCGGAGTTATGTTTCGATCTAAGATAAGTCGCAGAGAAAAGGAACGACCTAAATTAGGTCACGGGGAGATGCGGAGAGATAGGTCGCTCACTATAAGTCGTGAGGACATAGGTCGCAAAGAAGTGATATGACCTAATTAGGTCGTATGGACGACCTACAACCCAAGATAAGTCGCTCTGAAATTCAGAATGAAGAAGGCCTCGACCTACGACCTAAGTTAGGTCGCGTACGATCTACGACCTAAGTTAGGTCGTGAGAACTTTAGGTTGTCGATTGCTACAGTTCACTGCTGCCTGGATTCTTGGAAGATGCTACCTTGTTTTAGGTCGTTCAAGTGATAAGTCGTGTAGTTTTGGGTCGTTTCCGACCTATGTGTTGTAAAGCGTTGTGTTGTATTTGCTTATGTTGTACTGTTTTAGGTCGTGATGTTTTAAGTCGTGATGTTTAGGTCGTGATGTTTTTAGGTCGTGATGTTTTAGGTCGTGGCCGACCTAAGTGTTGTACAAATTTCTGTTGTGTTGAGTTGTAGCCTATAAATAGGCATGTGTGGCCATTTGTAATGGTTGTTGTTTTTTAAATAAAATTCTTGTTTGTTAGCTTTGTGCTTTCAATTAAATTAGTAGTTGAGTGTAATCTCCTATCTCCACTTTCGACATTCGAGTGCGCTCGAATCTTCTATTGTTGAAGCCGATTCGTGGAATCAAGTGCGCTTGATCAACGCTCGAAGAATTGAAGATCTCTTTTCACGGTATCGTGCGCGATCAACGTGTCAGAGATAGCTAGAATTCGGTATCTTCGGATCAATGAATTTGGGCATTTCAGTATCCATCAATCCACCGATTGCCACTTTCATTGATCTATCTGTTTTTGTGTAATCCGCTGCGTCAGTTTGGTATCAGAGCTTGTTTTAGCCAATCATAGCTAAATCGAGTCTTGGAGCCCAGAATTTCGAAGTTGAAGTGTTAGCCGAGCTTGAAGTGTTGAGCCGTGCAATTTTGTTTGAAGTGTTGAAGTTGTGTTCATCGTGTTCATCATATTTTTGCAACAAAGTGGGAGATTTCGATCCATTTCATTTTGGATCTAAGTTCAAAAGGTGTTTGGAATTTGGAGTGGAGCCGAAAGTCAAAGTTTGAAGAATCAACCATGCCGCCGAGAAGAGCTAATCGTCACCAAAACGTAGAAGCTTTATATAGAAGAGAAGAAGCTGATGAGATGGAGCAAAGAATTAATGAAAACTTTAGTGAGAAACTTAATGAAGGGATTGGACGATTAGAGAAGATGATGTTAGAGATGAATCAAAACCGGAGAAGGGTTTCACCTGAATCTAACCATGGGGGAAGTAGAGTCTCACCACATTCCAATCGGGAGAGAAGTGTTGATAATAATCATAGAAGTGCGAGTCGAGATTGTTATAGGAATGATGATGATCGAAGGCGTGATAGGAATGTGAATGATCGAGAATGGAGGAATGTAGATATAAGGGATGTTGGTGGTAGACGTGATGGTAGTAGAGATGTTGGTGGTCAGGATCGACATCGATATACATCTGATTTTGAAGAGGAGTTTGATGGAGGTAGTGATCATGGACGAGGCCAAGGAAGAAATCAGTCGGAGTATGATCACAAGTGGGAATCTGGGATGAAGACTGAAATTCCAGAGTTCAAAGGAGGTATGCAAGCTGAAGAGTTTTTGGACTGGTTGTCTAATGTGGAGGAGATTTTTGATTTCAAAGAAGTTCCAGAATATCGTAGAGTAAAGTTGGTTGCTACAAGGCTGAGGGGGAGAGCTTTGGCATGGTGGCAGCAAACCAAACTTACACGTGAACGGATGGGGAAGTCAAAGGTTGAATCATGGGAAAAGATGAGGAAAATGATGAAAGCCACATTCTTACCTTATAATTATCAATCGCTTATGTATCAGTGGCCGCAAAACTTGAGGCAAGGAACAAAGTCTGTTAATGACTATGCTGATGAATTTTATCAACTGATTGCAAGGAACGATATCATGGAGACAGAGGAACAATTAACAGCTAGATTTGTTGGAGGATTGCGTATGCAGATTCAAGACATGGTAAATATGTTTGATCCCAGATCTGTAGCGGAAGCACACCAGAAGGCGTTGGCTTGGGAGAAACAAGGAAGACGAGGAGGAGGTGTGTTTACAAATTCCAACAATCCAGTGAAGGGTGTTAATGGAAGTTCTAATGTTTCAAAAGTTGTTGCAAAACCAGTTGTGAATGAGGTTGGGAAGACGAAGGTCAATAATGGTTTCAAGTGTTATAATTGCCAAGAAATGGGCCACAAAAGTAATGAATGCCCAAAGCCGAAGAAGAGAGCTATGATAGCAGAGGTTGAGAATGAGGATGAAGAAGCTGAATGTTCCAATTCACCACCTGATGAGGAGGAAGAAGAAGTGACGGAAGATGAAGGTTATAATCTGATGATGAGGAGGTCTTGTTTGACACCAAAGCTAGAGGAGGATTGTAGTTGGTTGAGGAGCAATATTTTTCAGTCGACATGCACTATTCTGGGGAAAGTTTGCAAATTTGTTATTGATGCTGGAAGCTGTGATAATATAATTTCTTCAGAAGCTATGAGAGAGTTGGCATTGGAGACTGAGAAACATCCGAAACCATACAAGTTGGCTTGGTTGAGAAAAGGCGGGGAGGTGAAGGTTGGACGAAGGGCTTGTGTGAATTTTTCAATTGGGAAGAAATATAAAGACAAAATCTGGTGCGATGTGGTAGATATGGATGTTTGTCATTTGTTGCTGGGAAGACCATGGCAGTATGATCGGGCGGTGCAACATGATGGACGTACCAACAGTTATAGCTTTATGTTTGAAGGCACGAAGATTACTCTAGTTCCGAAGTAGCGACAACAGGAAGAAAACAAACCGGAGGAGATTGAAGAGCTGAAAACTTTATTAACCTTGAAGGAGTTTGTTAAAGAAGTTGTAGAGGAGCCATAAGTGTTTTTGTTGATTGGGCGAGAGAGCAGTGAAAAGGTTGAAATTCCAGAAGAAGCGAAGCCAGTTTTGAAAGAATTTGAGGATATATTTCCAGATGAGTTACCAAAGGAGTTACCTCCACTGAGAGACATTCAACATCAAATTGATCTTGTTCCGGGAGCAGCGTTGCCACACAGACCACATTATCGAATGAGTCCGAAGGAACATGAAGAATTAAGGAGGCAAGTGGAAGAGTTGCTTGAGCAGGGACGTGTGTAGGAAAGTTTGAGTCCATGTGTTGTGCCAGCTTTGTTGGTACCAAAGAAGGACGGGACGTGGAGGATGTGCACAGACAATAGAGCATTGAATAAGATTACAGTGAGGTATAGATTTCCAATGCCAAGGTTGGATGACTTGCTAGATCAGTTGAGTGGAGCTACTATCTTTTCGAAGATTGATTTGAAGAGCGGATATCATCAAATTCGTATCAGGCCAGGGGATGAGTGGAAGACTGCTTTTAAAACCAGGGAGGGCCTATACGAATGGTTGGTAATGCCATTTGGCTTATCAAATGCGCCAAGTACATTTATGCGGGTGATGAATCAGATTTTTAGACCATTCATTGGGAAGTTTGTGGTGGTGTATTTTGATGATATTCTGATATATAGTGGAAGTCCAGAAGAACATTTGAATCATCTGAAAGAAGTGCTGATGGTACTGCGACAAGAACAATTTTGTGCTGCAACGAAGAAATGCGTGTTCATGACACATAGTGTTTTATTTCCGGGGTATGTTGTATCAGAGGAAGGGATACAGGTGGATCGGAGTAAAGTAGAGGCGATTAGAGATTGGCCACAGCCCCAGACGATAACAGAGGTTCAGAGTTTTCATGGGTTGGCTTTATTTTATCGGAGGTTTATTCCACATTTTAGTAGTGTGATGGCGCCTGTGACTGATTGTATGAAGGGTAAACAGTTTGCATGGACGGAGGAAGCAGGGGTTGCTTTTGAGCGAATCAAAGAACTCTTGACGTCAGCACCAATTCTAGTGCTACCAGATTTTCAGCTAGTGTTTGAACTACATACTGATGCATCCAAGGTTGGGATTGGAGGAGTGTTGAGTCAGAAGGGACGTCCGATTGCATATTTCAGTGAGAAGCTATCGGGAGCGAAGATGAGATATAGTACATATGATGTGGAATTTTATGCTGTTGTGCAAGCTATTAAACACTGGAGACACTATCTATTTCAGAGAGAGTTTGTTCTTTACACTGATCATGAGGCGTTGAAGCATTTACAAGGGCAAGACAAGATTTCAGCGAGACATGCATCATGGATTGCATATCTGCAACAGTTTACGTTTGTTGTGAAACACAAATCGGGAGTGACGAATTGTGTTGCGGATGCATTGAGCCGAAGAAATCATTTGTTGACTACAATGAAGGTTGAAGTGACAGGGTTTGATGTGCTACCAGAATTATTTGTTGAAGATCCTTACTTTATGAAGTTTGTCGATAAAGTCAAGAATGGGGAGACGGATGAGTTTATGATGGTGGATGGTTTTCTGTTCAAGGGAAATCGATTATGTATACCGGATTGCAGCTTACGGTTAAAGGTTGTGAAAGAAATGCATGAGGAAGGTCACGTGGGTAGAGACCGTACATTACAGTTGATTTCAAAATCTTATTTTTGGCCATCAATGAGAAAAGAGGTTGAGAGATTTGTGGAACGATGTCATATTTGTCAAGTGTCAAAGGGACCCGCTACAAACGCAGGATTATATATGCCGTTACCTGTGCCTACTAAACCATGGGTTGATGTGAGTATGGATTTTGTTTTGGGATTACCGCGAACTCAAAGAGGAAACGATTCCATTTATGTGGTGGTTGACCGGTTTTCGAAAATGGCACATTTTATTGCTTGCAAGAAAACGGCGGATGATGTTCATGTTGCTCAGTTATTTTTCAAAGAGATATATCGACTTCATGGATTGCCAGAATCTATTGTGTCGGACAGGGATACTCGATTTCTGAGTCATTTCTGGCTAAGCTTGTGGAAGATGGTCGGAACGAAGCTGAATTTTAGTAGCGCTTACCATCCACAAACTGATGGACAAACGGAGGTGGTTAACAGATCGCTGGGGAATTTATTGCGATGTCTGGTAAAAGATAATCTAAAGGGTTGGGATATAAAGCTATGCCAAGCAGAGTTTGCTCATAATCATGTTATAAACCGTAGTACGGGTTTCAGTCCATTTCAGATAGTGTATTCAAGCTTACCAAAGGGGCCGTTGGATTTGACAATAGTACCACAACCAAAGGGAACTGTTAAATGGGCTGTTGATTTTGTTGATGGATTGGCAGAATGCCATCAAATCGTTCAGGAATGATTGGAGAAAGCGAATGAAAAGTATAAGCGATCTGCGGATTTGAAACGAAGAAGCGTCGAATTTAATGAAGGAGATTTGGTATATGCTATACTGACGAAAGATCGTTTTCCAGTGGGAGCATACAATAAGCTTAAAGCTCGGAAAATTGGTCCTGTAACGATTGTGAAACGGATCAATGAAAACGCTTATAAATTGAGGCTGCCGGAGGATGTGTATACATCGGACGTGTTTAATATTAAACATCTGATACCGTATCATGGGAATGAGTTTGTTGTGGAAGAAGAGGGTGCATATTCGAGGACGAATTTTTCTCAACCTGGGGAGGATGATGTAGCCCAGAAGAATGCCCAGAATGGTGAAGAGTTAGGTCGCGTACGACCTAACGAATCCTTTAAGTCGTTACTGGTTGAGGAAGCACAAATTGGTAAAGTGTTAGGTCGCGAACGACCTAACAAGGCCTTTAGGTCGCACCAACGACTTAGTGAAGATCGGCAACGACCTAGTGGAGACTCGCGAGCTAACGAGCTAAAAGGAAAGGCGCTCAGACGACCTAATGAGTTACGACTTACCTTAGGTCGCGGAGTTATGTTTCGATCTAAGATAGGTCGTAGAGAAAAGGAACGACCTAAATTAGGTCGCGGGGAGATGCGGAGAGATAGGTCGCTCACTATAAGTCGTGAGGACTTAGGTCGCAAAGAAGTGATACGACCAAAGTTAGGTCGTATGGACGACCTACGACCCAAGATAAGTCGCTCTGAAATTCAAAATGAAGAAGGCCTCGACCTACGACCTAAGTTAGGTCGCGTACGATCTACGACCTAAGTTAGGTCGCGAGAACTTTAGGTCGCCGATTGCTACAGTTCACTGCTGCCTGGATTCTTGGAAGATGCTACCTTATTTTAGGTCGTTCAAGTGATAAGTCGTATAGTTTTGGGCCGTTTCCGACCTATGTGTTGTAAAGCGTTGTGTTGTATTTGCTTATGTTGTACTGTTTTAGGTCGTGATGTTTTTAGGTTGTGATGTTTTAGGTCGTGGCCGACCTAAGTGTTGTACAAATTTCTGTTGTGTTGAGTTGTAGCCTATAAATAGGCATGTGTGGCCATTTGTAATGGTTGTTGTTTTTTGAATAAAATTCTTGTTTGTTAGCTTTGTGCTTTCAATTAAATTGGTAGTTGAATGTAATCTCCTATCTCCACTTTCGACATTCGAGTGCGCTCAAATCTTCGATTGTTGAAGCCGATTCGCGGAATCAAGTGCGCTTGATCAACGCTCGAAGAATTGAAGATCTCTTTTCACGGTATCGTGCGCGATCAACGTGTCAGATATAGCTAGAATTCGATATCTTCGAATCAACGAATTTGGGCATTTCAGTATCCATCAATCCACCGATTGCCACTTTCATTGATCTATCTGTTTTTTTGTAATCCGCTGCATCAGGGATTGATGGAAAAATAGTGGAAGAAGTTATCAACGGTTGTGGTGGCCAGGGAGTGGCAAAGTTATACCCGGTCTTATCGACGCTGTTTCGAAGACTTTATCGACGTCAAGGGTAGATCGGTCTCGACCGTGAAGGGTGAGGTCGTAGCGTGGTATCGTGATGATGCTCTGGATGAAGCAGCATGAGCTCTAGTGGAGGATTTCTTCATTGGCGAGGGCTTTTGGGTTGATCGAGTTTTGTCACCTGTGAGCTCGATAGCTAGTTTTCGTTCCTCTGGCGATTTGGTATGATTTGAGTGGTCGTGAGAGACGGTGAGGTCATCGTCGACTGGTGAGCGAGGTCGGCAAGTTGTCGAAGTTGTCTAGTTCACCGTGCACGTGCACGCGTGTGTTTGTGTGTCTAGGTGGTTATGAGGTTGGGGAAGAAGCAGTTTTGCTCGTGAACGAGCTCGAGTCGACTGGAGTTTTTTCTCGAAGGGAGAGGTAGTGAGGTTTTGCTCGCGCGTGTCTCGGGGTAGGATCGGGGTTTTTGATGATTTTCTCAGGTCGGGTTAAGTTGTTAACCCAGTTTTAAAATTTAGATAAAACAAGTTTTCCAAATTTGAATTAAATCAACTTTTAAACTATTTCCTTAAACAAATTTCTTTTAAATAATAAATTATTATTCAAGTGTTTGGATAAATAAAGGTTGAAAAAAAAATTATTTTAACTTTAATAAATTAAGTTAATATTACGGAGGTAATTTAAAGAATAAGATATTTTTAATTGCTTAATGAAAGGATAATTAAGTAATATAAGTAATTAATTATTGATTAAAGGTTGATAAATTAAGTGATTAAACAATAATTAATTAAAGGATGATTAATTAATGAGATTAATTAATTAAGGTGATAAAATTGAGGATAATTAATTAAAGGTTAAATAATTAATGGAATTGATGGGGGATAATCACTTATTGAAATTAATTAAGGGTAATTAATTAAATGATAATTAATTAAGGGTAATTAATTAATTAAAGAATAATTTAATAATTATAGGTTAATTAATAAATGATTAAAGGTTAATTAATTAAATTTGTTTGTAATTAATTAATATTAATTAACCAGGATTAGTAAAATATTCATAAGTAATTAATCTGATTTAAATAAATCAGATAATTAAATTGGTCTTACTTATGGATGTTTGGATTATATTGAATGTTGAATTTTTTATATCCCCTGATCTGTGATGCTTTGTGATATATTCTGATTTGTGTGTGGCCTGTAATGTAGTTATTTATCTGGGATGAACGTAAATTATTATCTGCAATATTTATATATCTGTGATCTGTGATCTGTGAATGAAAAGATAAGCGTTATCGTTATACCGCTTATCAACTATATTTCTGTATTTTGATCTGTGATGATTGAATGATGTTGCACTATTGTGTGAAACCCCTGGACTACACCATACACACACAAATATGGATTTCACGTGGAAATCGGTTAAGTCACAGATGATTTAAATTAATATTTTTGAAATTAAAATTTTAATTTCAATTGATTTTGGAAATGAATTTGGGTTAAATGTTAAAAACTTTCGAAAAGGAGTTTGTAAGATAAAAGTTATTTTAAATAACTTAATAAAGTTTCCAATTTAAATAATTTAATTTGAATTTGAATTCAAGAATTGGAATTGAATTTCATAATTGGAAATTATGGTTAAAGATGTTATAAATGTATTTATATGAATTTGAACCATTTTAAAATATTGGTTTGGGAATTTGAATTTAACCCAAAGGCTTTAACTTGTGTAAATGAATCAGATTTTCCGAAATGAAAACTATTTGTTTTCAAATGATAAAAGCTTTCATATAAGAAATGAAATTCCAATTTAAGTTAAAAGAATTTCAAGTTTGAATTGAAAATGATTTTTCCAAGTTATGAGTGAATTCTTTTTGAAAGCTATGAATTGAATCTGTTTATTTTAACAGATTTAAAATGGTGATTTGTTTAAACCATTCAAAATGAAATTGTTTTGAAAGCTATCAGTTAAATCTTTGTTTTGAATATTTAACAAGTAAATCCAATTGAAATGGAAATTGATTTGGAAAATCTGTGAATAAATCTTTGTGAAACTGGGTGAATTTTATGAATTGAATCTTTTTGTTTAAAAAGATTAAAATGGTAATTTGTTTAAACCATTTGAAGAAAAGTTTTGGGTAATAAGTTGTGACTTAATTGAAATCCCAATATCCATATATTTTTAAATATTGCGCTCATTATTCGGTTTAGCCGAGAGAGGACCTTTGTGTCACATAACCCATTCCGAAAAAGTGATACGTCGTATATGGATCGCATTTGCTATATTACAGCATGATAGGGGGTTCTCGCTTCGCAGTTTGGTGGCGAACGGGAGACTCTTACCCCTACATGTCCCTGAGTGGAGGGGTTGGTTGTGACAGTCGAGAGGCTGGCCGTAAAAGTAAATGCGAGGTACCATTGTATGCCATGGTGGGCTGGGATGGTTGCAAAGCCTACCGGTTGCCACTGCCTCGTGATGGTTGTTACAAGTGGTATCAGAGCTGAGGGTAGAACTTTAGCTCAGGAGTATAACACATTAAGTAGCTCATTAGAGATAGGGTGAAGTATACCCTAGAATGAGTAATTCTCAGATATCCGTCCGTAAGCCTCAGTAAATTCTCTTGCTATCCACCGATAGTGAGTATGAGTGCAAGAAGAGGATGAGATATGGGACAGGGGAATACCACTACGAATGGTCAATACCCTGTAACAATAAGGAAACAATCTTTTCTCTATCAATCTCTTTTGTTCAACATCTCTTCTCAATTCTTCGATAATTTCTGGTAGATCATGGAAGAGATTCGATATATTAATATGGGACATAAACTCCGGATGGACCAAAATTGTTTGTTTGGATGTATTGTTTGCTATGGTTGATAGGTATACTTTAGTTCTAAACTAAAAGGCTTTGGAATTGTATCCATATATCTATTTATTTTTGGGATTCCCAATATGTTCTACGAATGGTTAGTTATCCCTTCAAACTAACCAGTATGACTCCATATTTCGTAGATCTGGATAACCTGAGTATTTTGTGAAGTGTCAAATAGATCCGTTCTCGTATCTATTATTGATATTCTGATTTTGGAAGCCAAATGCAGAATAACTGATCAGTTTGATTTGATGAAACATTCTTCATCTATCTTTGTGTCCCTTGGCAATTTCGAGGACGAAATTCTTTTAAGGGGGGAAGTCTGTAACGACCGCGAATTTTAATTATATTTAAATTGATAATTAATTGAATTTTTGAATTAAAATTGTGAAATGTATTGATGAATTGAAGCGAGTTTCCCCGAGTTCAAATAAAATGTGTTTAAACTATTTGAATTTAAAATCTGAAATATAAATGGTTTGAAAAATAAATTTTAAAGTATATACATTGACACAAGTATAAAATAAATAAATAAGTGAATTTTTAATTTTATATTGATTGTTAATTTATAAAATAAATACATAAGATAAATTTTAACAATAAATTAAACTCTAGAAAATTCATCTATATTACAAAATAAATAAATTATATAGTCTTATACAATATAAGGTAAAATATAAATCTTAATATCATATTAATAAATCAATACAAAATAATACAAATAAAATAAAAATACAAATATATATGATAAAAATATATACATGAATTAGCTTACAAAAGAAAACTAATATACATTCAACTATGTATAAGAAAATAAAAGATAGGGATGTACACTTGCTAAAGAAAAGAAGAAATAAACATATATATGTGAATATGCATGTAAATGAAGCTTGCAAAGTAGAAGCCACCAGATATTCTCTCATACAATGTACAAAAAGATAAAGATAAAGCAAATAAAATAACTATCTATTGGTACAAAGTAATTAATGCAAGGTACCTTAGCACATAAAATAGATTCATCAGCCACCAAGTAGAAAACTGCATATTCAAAAGAACAAACCAGAACAAAAAAATTTCTTCATGCATTGTACAAACGAAATGAAAGAAAATATATATATTTTGTACAAAACAATTAATGCCATAAATCATCTCAGCTACCAAGCAAGATCTGTAGCCAAC
The DNA here is from genome assembly GCA_030737815.1 of Allium fistulosum. NCBI lineage: Eukaryota > Viridiplantae > Streptophyta > Magnoliopsida > Asparagales > Amaryllidaceae > Allium > Allium fistulosum. The sequence goes on along the minus strand of CM060907.1, from coordinate 409,141,307 downwards.
AAAATAGAAAAATCATGTACCTACACTGTACAAACAAATGATAATATCACACAGTAAACTGTTTCCTCATATATAAAACTCTCCAACTTATGTTCGTCCATCAAAGCCTGGGAAGCAAATCAGAAAAATAGAATTCAAAAACAAAAGAAATTTAAAGTCTTCGAACCTGGAGATGAAGATCAAATCAATTTCAAGCAAAGTTCAACTCAATATACAAGCAATGATTCAAAGTTTTCGGATTTAAAAACTAAAAGCACTGTCTCTGTTCAACAATTCTAGGCTTGAGTTCTCTGTCTTTTCTTTTACAAGGTGAGTAACACTTTTTAAAACTTTAATATAAATCTGTTGCTTGATCAATGTCTGAAATTTGTATGTTTATATGTATATATATATATATATATATATATATCTATGCATTTCTGTGTATATATATGGATGATTGGATGTTTGTGTATGATTGTTTTCATCTGAGATTTCTCTGTTTTCCTTTCCAAGCATCGGTTTTGTTTAAAATCCCAAATCTCTTGATATAGTTTTGGTTATGATTTAAGAGATAAACAAAAACTGTTTGTTTAATCCTAGACTTAGATTAAAAACTTGATTCAAGTTAAAATGCATTTAAAATTTATTTGGGAATCAAAATGAAGAGGAAAGTTTGCATGGATGTTTCAACTTGAATCTGGTTTGAATTATGCTATTTTGAAGGCATGCCTGTATATATGGTCTCTGTTAAATCTCAGGTTCAAGATTAACTCTAAAAATTCCTATCTTCCCAAAACATCACTGTTAGTCTAGGATCATTAAAAAGAAAATGATAATTACAATGAAACCTTGTTTTTAAAAATAATTTTAAGTGTATATATTTGGTAAATATTCTGGAATTTGAAGATTTCAGTAATAATCAAGAATAAGTTGGAAATCAATGTATATAATTTCATCTTTGGATTTCAGAATCTGACTGGTATGAGAGAATCATCAATTTTAATATAAATTTCGTGGTTTTTAATTTAGTATTTGTAGTGAATTAGTGAGTTGTTTGATTTTGGGTATTTGGATGATTGCCGTCGATCGGCGATAAGGGGAGGATCGAGATTCAGTCTGGCGGAAGTGTGGAGGTTAGGGATTGATGGAAAAATAGTGGAAGAAGTTATCAACGGCTGTGGTGGCCAGGGAGTGGCGAAGTAGGGTTTTATGCCCGGTCTTGTCGACGCTGTTTCGAAGACTTTATCGACGTCGAGGGTGGATCGGTCTCGATCGTGAAGGGTGAGGTCGTAGCGTGGTATCGTGATGATGCTCTGGAATGAAGCAGCATGAGCTCTGGTAGAGGATTTCTTCATCGGCGAGGGCTTTTGGGTTGATCGTGTTTTGTCACCTGTGAGCTCGATAGCTAGTTTTCGTTCCTCTGGCGATTTGGGATGATTTGAGTGGTCGTGAGAGACGGTGAGGTCATCGTCGACTGGTGAGCGAAGTCGGCAAGGTGTCGGAGTTGTCTAGTTCACCGTGCACGTGCACGCGTGTGTTTGTGTGTCTGGGTGGTTATAAGGTTGGGGAAGAAGCAGTTTTGCTCGTGAACGAGCTCGAGTCGACTGGAGTTTTTTCTCGAAGGGAGAGGTAGTGAGGTATTGCTCGCGCGTGTCTCTGGGTAGGATCGGGGTTTTTGATGATTTTCTCGGGTCGGGTTAAGTTGTCAACCTAGTTTTAAAATTTAGATAAAACAAGTTTTCCAAATTTTAATTAAATCAAGTTTTAAACTATTTCCATAAACAAATTTCTTTTAAATAATAAATGTTTATTCAAGTGTTTGGATAAATAAAGGTTGAAATTTTTTTTATTTTAACTTTAATAAATTAAGTTAATATAAGGAGATAATTTAAAGAATAAGATATTTTTAATTGCTTAATGAAAGGATAATTAAGTAATATAAGTAATTAATTATTGATTAAAGGTTGATAAATTAAGTGATTAAACAATAATTAATTAATGGATAATTAATTAATGTGATTAATTAATTAAGGTGATTAAATTGAGAATAATTAATTAAAGGTTAATTAATTAATGGAATTGATGGGGGATAATCACTTATTGAAATTAATTAAGGATAATTAATTAAATGATAATTAATTAAGGGTAATTAATTAATTAAAGAATAATTTAATAATTACAGGTTAATTAATAAATGATTAAAGGTTAATTAATTAAATTGGTTTGTAATTAATTAATATTAATTAACCAGGATTAGTAAAATATTCATAAGTAATTAATCTGATTTAAATAAATCAAATAATTAAATTGGTCTTACTTATGGATGTTTGGATTCTATTGAATGTTGAATTGTTTATATCCCCTGATCTGTGATGCTTTGTGATATATTCTGATTTGTGTGTGACCTGTAATGTAGTTATTTATCTGGGATGAATGTAAATTATTATCTGCAATATTTATATATCTGTGATCTGTGATCTGTGATCTGTGATCTGTGAATGAAAAGATAAGCGTTATCGTTATACCGCTTATCAACTATATTTCTGTATTTTGATCTGTGATGATTGAATGATGTTGCACTATTGTGTGAAACCCCTGGACTACACCATACACACACAAATATGGATTTCACGTGGAAATCGGTTAAGTCACAGATGATTTAAATTAAAAATTTTGAAATTAAAATTTTAATTTCAATTGATTTTGGAAATGAATTTGGGTTAAATGTTAAAAACTTTCGAAAAGGAGTTTGTAAGATAAAAGTTATTTTAAATAACTTAATAAAGTTTCCAATTTAAATAATTTAATTTGAATTTGAATTCAAGAGTTGGAATTGAATTTCATAATTGGAAATTATGGTTAAAGATGTTATAAATGTGTTTATATGAATTTGAACCATTTTAAAATATCTGTTTGGGAATTTGAATTTAACCCAAAGGCTTTAACTTGTGTAAATGAATCAGATTTTCCGAAATGAAAACTATTTGTTTTCAAATGATAAAAGCTTTCATATAAGAAATGAAATTCCAATTTAAGTTAAAAGAATTTCAAGTTTGAATTGAAAATGATTTTTCCAAGTTATGAGTGAATTCTTTTTGAAAGCTATGAATTGAATCTGTTTATTTTAACAGATTTAAAATGGTGATTTGTTTAAACCATTCGAAATGAAATTGTTTTGAAAGCTATCAGTTAAATCTTTGTTTTGAAGATTTAACGAGTAAATCCAATTGAAATGGAAATTGATTTGGAAAATCTGTGAATAAATCTTTGTGAAACTGGGTGAATTTTATGAATTGAATCTTTTTGTTTAAAAAGATTAAAATGGTAATTTGTTTAAACCATTTGAAGGAAAGTTTTGGGTAATAAGTTGTGACTTAATTGAAATCCCAATATCCATATATTTTCAAATATTGCGCTCATTATTCGGTTTAGCCGGGAGAGGACCTTTGTGTCACATAACCCATTCTGAATAAGTGATACGTCGTATATGGATAGCATTTGAAGACCGGTGTTGAAGACCGGGTATTTGCGAGAACGATAGGATAACCTATCGATTGTCTCTTCACTGAGTTGCTCCGGTATAGAGATTTCCTAAGTGATGGGAAGTCCGATCGGGATTGTGAATACCCGGATTGCAAGGGCTTCTTCGGAAGTGCCTTCGGTTCTGTTCGAACCCGGAACAAACTTGTATGGTTACATGTCTGACATTACATTTTGAGATATAAAGTTGATTTCTTTCAAATACATTTCTGTTGGTGGCGGAGAATTTATTCTCTTACCTTAACACCCTTCTCTGAGACGTACGAGCTCAGAGGTTATGTAGTTGAAGGTTATCAGCGATATACTCCCAATTTGGTAATGTGGCATGCTGAGTGTTGTTGTGTGTTTATCATTTATTAATCATTTGTGATCAAAGCGTGGCTTTGTGAAAAAGCGTAGCTTTGTGGACGAGACCTCTTCGGACCTCACAACCCGGAAATGGGTCGAAGCAGGAATATGTGGCAAGTTTATGAGGGTCGCACCCTTTAGGGTATGTCATTTCCTTTTGGAAAAGGGTGGTATCAGGTATGGAGCCCTGATATTTAACCTATGTGGATACTCCGATCTCATTTATTGTGTGATTGTGTGTTTATTGAGGGTCCCTTCGGATAAAGGTCCCAAAGGACCGGGGGATGGCATATTCGTGAGTTACCTAGTTACAGGGGTAACCCGGCCTCGTGTTGGTAGAGAGCTAGTTAGTTCTTGGGACGTCCAGCCAGAGGCGATCCCATGTGGCAGTAGGAAGTTCCTTAGCCTGACCATTTGTTGGAAATCCAATTTCCAATACGAACCTTGTATGGTTTTAGTTGTAGAACCTGCCATTTACTTATGGTGGCGCCCCACTGTTTAGATGGTAGCTATAGTAGGCATAGTTCGGAATGTCTATGTTGGCTAAGATTTATATTATACTTTCGAAATGTTTTCTGCACTATGGACTAATAATAATAATCCAATGATTTTGCGTAGTAAGCATGTTTGACTATCATAAGAAGAAATCTCCTCCAATTCTACGTTTGCATTGTGTGTGTGGCGGGAGGTCTTATGGTAGTTTCATTTTCCAAAAGCATTACGAATGTTTTTTAATTCTTTTGTTGTTGTTTTAAAGATAAAATGTTTTGTTGCTCACACCAGTCCCATGAATGATCCAGAGTTTATTGTTCCCTTCCTAAACTCTAGGTGCCCATCATTTTCCACACGGGCAGTCTAGAGTTGGGTTTTTCAGATATTCAGGTTTAGTAGACTAGTTGGAGCTAGTTCAGTGTTTAGAGTTCACCGACGACTGACGTTGCTTATCTTGGTGCAACGTGATGATGGTTCGAGCTGATATTGGAGTGGTTGGACTCAGCCTCTCTGACTGATCATTTGGAGTTATCACTTCTGTTATTTCCGCTGTATCATTACTTATCTCTGATATTATTGTATCATATTAATATCATTGTTGTGTATCATACTGGATATTGTATTCATTGGAGTTGTATATGATATCATCTATTTCTTTATTCCGCTGTGTTGTTATACTTAGTGGTGTTATAAGCTCCGACAAGCTAGATTCGACGTTTGAATCTGCGACATTTTGAGTACAAGTGAAGTATGGGTGCCGATTTTCGAAGGCCGAGGTTTTGGATTGTTACAATATATATATATATATCATGCATATATATATATATATCATGTATATATATATATATCATGCATATACATATATATCTAGACAAGAATATTAGTATTTATATTTTATAACAAGTCCTAAGGTTGTTGGCATCAAAACCATCATTTCAGGAACTAATAATCTCCCCCTTTTTGATGATGACAACCTATGTTTATAAAGTATACTCCACCAAACTTTGATTCTACTCTAACTCCCCCTTATTCCAACAACCCCCCACCTTAATCTACTAACTCCCTCTTGATCTAAGCCTAACTAACCTATTTTATAATTTCCCCCCCCCTTTGTCATTAACAAAAACTAATCCTAAACTACATAACTCCCCCTAAATATTATACTATAACACTGTATAGGATAATAACACGATATAGTAGAATATAAATGAGACAGATAATAATATGAATAAAATAAAGTAAGGTAAATGTGAGAGATATGAAAATTTCAAACATAATCAACCAATATATACATCATGTTCTTATCAAACCACACCATGTTCAATCATATATTACACACCATATTCAAATCAATCCAAACCATACCAAATCAAATCAAATCAAATCAAACCAAACAATTCAAACCAAATCAGAGTAAGTCAAACCACATATGTCAAATCAAACATTTCTTTGAACTTGAACCCATCCTTCTTCACCGAAGATAGGATCTGGCTTTATAGCATCCCATTCTTCATTATCTTTGTTCAGAATTCCTTCTGGATTCGCTTCAAGTTCTTCTTTGTTGAGGGATGAGAGCATTCATCGAATGGCATCAAAATGCCTTTCTTGTTCTTTTATCATCTGCATTTGGCTTAATTCTAAGTGAAGTTGATTGCGAAGGATAAAAGTAAGTATGCTATTGAAGGAATTGAAAGTTTCTTCAAGATTCTCACTTAGATTATGAATAGGAGAGGCCAATTTCTGATAAACTAAGAAGAAATTTAATAGAAAATAAAAAGAATTGAAAGTATGCATTTTTCTAGAAGAAACAGGTATTTAAAAAGTTAGAAAGTTGTTTGAAATGAAAAGACACAAGTTAGTTATGTCAATTTCAAAACAAAAACCATTTTCTGGCTGTTACATGTCGACATAGGGGGTAGGGGGTGTCGACATGCCCCTGTTAATTTTGGCGATTTGCTTTGTTTCTTTATATTATATGCAAGTCTATATATATAAACTTATATAATATAATAACAAGCATTGGAGAGATATTTTAGAGCTAATAAGTAGAAATAAAAGATTTTCATTGATAAATTTAGTTAACATTACATAAACGATACATAACATTAACTAAAGAGAGATAAAAACTAATACAACATGAAATGAAACTAGTATTAGTTAGAGGATGATGAAGATGATGATAATCCAAGCTTGCGACTCACTTTCCCAAAGAACTTGTTCATTTTGGTGGAAATCTTGTCCACTTATTTACTAACGGATCTTTTGAAAATCCGTTGATTTTCCATGATAATCTTCTGGTTCTTGAGAAGCGTTTTGTTGGATGGATTGTTAGGAGTAATAGGGTAATCGATGCTTTCCAATGAAGTCTCTTCCTCCTCCTCTCCTTCTTCTTCAATTTCCATCTCCTCCCCTTCTTCCTCCTCATCTTCTTCTTCATCTTCTTCCATCTCTTCGTGAGCCAACCTTTCATCCTTTTCAGCAAGTGTTTCATATGGTTGAAACACAAGCGGAATTTTCATGAGAGAGATATTAGCATAGTTAAACACTTTTCTAGAAACGAACTCCTCCTTATTATAATCAACACCAAAGTAGTTAAAAATCCGAGTGAGATAAATCCCATGATATAAAGTGTTTTCACCTAAAGTAATAAAAAATTAGACGAAGTTCATCCAAAATCACTTGTGCCCAATTAATGCCATAGTGCCCATAAATAGCAAAAAGGGCCTTACAAACTTTTAAAGTAAGGTGATTGTAATTTCCCGATCTTGGAGTTATGGTATGTTGCAAAAGAAGGTTTACAATTCTAGCTTTAGGACGGAAATTTCGTTTTATAAACTCAATGTTATCATCTCCTTAAAAAATGTGATGAAATGTCTCACGATCATGTTCATCAATTTGAAAATCCGAAAGATCCATTCCCGTATACTTACAACCAAGAATATTACCCAAAATTTCACTATATAAAACAATATGCGTTCCTTTAACGCTACTCCACACTTCCCCTTCATTTCCTTCATAAAAATCATGATTCAAATTTGCATAAAACATTTTGACAATATTCGGATAACAAACAAAATCATTTTGAGAATATTCGGATAACAAACAAGAAGAAAAGTCATTAAAGATAGCAAATTTTCCTGTATGGACCTTTCCATAGTTTACATAGCTTATGTAAGCTTTGATAGCTTACGGATCATTGTAGTGGAACTCTTTGGGAGGCCTTGGATAGTCTAATAGTGGATGAAGTGCTTAAGGAAGCCATTTTAAAAGAAAGTAGAGAGCTTGAGAGTTTGAAAGAGAGTTTGAACTTTGAAATGAGACACCTTTTTAGAGCTATGTTCTCATCAAGAGACACCTTTTTAGAGCTTTAGAGTTGGTGAAAAGGTGGAGGGAAATTCAAAGTTTTGAATTCAAATTTGAATTTCAAAATTTTGGTAGGGATGTCGACATGGGGGGTAGGGTCATGTCGACATGGGTCCTTTAATTCATATGACTTATATTTATTTTAATATCTATATATCCTATAATCTAATTTATATTTTATCTGAAATAATATTAAATATAATAACACTTTAATATTAATATTTTAATTTTAAAATATTGTTAAAATAATATTATATTGGAAATCAAAAATTTTAAATTCAAACAACAAGCAATTTCAAAACATGGAAACAATCAAACATTCAAACAACCAATTTCAATCAATATAATTTAAATGCATACCTATTTTTAGATCCATATTTCCGAGATCATCAGATTCGTGAATAGCTGTAAAGCACATGTTTGAATTTTCTGTCTCTTGATCTTCATCACTAGAGGATGAGTCTGAATAGTCCAGTTAGCAGTATATGACCTCTTTCTTTTCTTTGACGAATCATTACTTGGAGGAAATTTCTGCTTATCCAGATGCAGACATTCTCTTTTTAAGTGGCCTGGCTCATCACAATTGTAGCATCTGATGTTGTTGTGAGTCTCATTATTATTTCCAGAATTCTTGTGATCATTTCTCTTGTAGTTGTTCATCTTTCTGTATTTCAGAATCTTTCTAAAGTTCCTTGTCATCTAGGCTATTTCTTCATCGTCGTCACTGTTTGAGTCTGAACCATCTGCTATTGCATTGAACGCTATTAACTTCTTTTCTGAGGCCTTGCTTTCTCTTCTCCCTTGCATTTGTACTTCAAACCACATCAAATTCCCAATAATTCTTCAATTTTCAGAGTACTAGCCTCTTCAATTGCTAGAGTCTTCTGATCCCATTCCGGAGTGAGTGAATTCAGAATATTTCTAACTTGATCTTCTTCGGAAAAATTCTTGACTAATGCAGTTAGTGAGTGCACAATGTCTTGAAACCTACTGTACATGTCTGAAATGGACTCATATGGATTGATCTTGAATAATTGAAACTGATTGGTCAAGATTGATATTTTAGTATGTTTAATTTTGCTTGTTCCTTCATGAGTAACTTGCAAAGTTTTCCAAATAGTATATGCAGACTTACAGACTGACACTCTATTAAACTCATTTCTATCAAGTGAACAGGATAGAATATTCATTGGCTTTGGAAATTTTTTATGCAACAGTGTTCTGCTTAGCAGTCCACTGCGCAAAATTAGTTATGGGTTGAATGTACTTAGTTTGAGTGATATTCGAAGTGTCTAATCCTATTGATTGTAAATAGATTTTCATCCTACATGCCCAATATGCATAGTTACTACCATTAAAAAGTGGTGGTCTAGCAGTAGACTGACCCTCTAGAAATGAACTGGTGATAGTGTTGACATTACCAGTGTTGGTAGCCATTTGGAAACTCTTCAAAAATCAGATTATGGAAACTTTGAAAAACAATGCTTTGGTACCAAATGTTGGAAATGCGGATTACAAATCTTAAGGCTGGATTAACACTAGAAGGGGGGTGAATAGTGTTTAATGGATTTTATGGAATTTTTGAAATCTTTTCAAATTAAACACATACAGATGCAATTTCATAAACACAGAGACAATCACAGAATCAGACAGGGATGCAAATAGTAAATAAAAGCGGTAATGGAACGAATGCACCGGAATTTTATACTGGTTTGGAGTTACCCTACATCCAGTCCCACACAATTTCTTGTGCAGATTTCTTTTCAAATATAATGTCGATATTACAACCTCGATTTCAAGGCCATGAGATACACCCTCATGTCTCCGAGTCTAGGGCAAACTCACTTGATTTAACCAAGCTACAAGATCACCTAATTGATTTACGGGCTACAATCACACCCAATTGATTTACGGGCCACAATCACACTTTGATAGAGAGAGACTCGATACACTTCTTTGATTACAAATGATCCTATAACTCTGAATAGCACTAAGATCATTGAGAGAGAGTGGCAAAGAATCAAACTAGAGACGATCGATTTTGATTCACTTAGAATTTCGACAGAGTTTTGTTAAAGCATTTGAAATATAAGAGAATATTTGAGTGGAGAAGATGGAGTGAAGAAATGAAGAAAAACTAACTTAAAATTCGTTGAAAACAACTGGTATTTATACGAGAACAACGGTCATGTCCATTCGCGAAAGATTATGATGAATAGACATTTCTTTTGAAAATTTGAAATTTGAATTCTACGGCTATCATGTTGAAATGAGGGATGAGGGATGTCGACATGCCTATGTTAATTTTGAAAATAGATTTTGCTTTAAAATGATTTTTATTCTAAAACTTGTCAAAACAATTTCTAAACTTTATAAACCATTTTGAATATAGTTTAAACTTATAAAAACGTTTTAGAAAGTAATCTTAAAATATATAATCTGTAATATAAAAGTAATATTAAAAACTATGTATAGATTTCTTTAAATTATATTAAAGCTAAAATATTAAAATCAAGAGATAGTTTTTTTAAAAAACAAGAGATGATTTTGAAATTAATATGATTAAAAATAGTTTTTGAATTAAGGCTAAAATATTTAAACTGCACTACGCCATAAATGACCTTCTGCAACATTTTTGCAAGGTGTTGCCAGCTAAAATGTTGCGATAGATATAAAATTTTGGTCCTACTGCAACGTTGTATTTTTGGTGTTACCTTAGCCATAAAAATGTGTTGCTCTAGCTAAACAAGTGTAACACGATGCAACATTTTTATAAAGTGTTGCTATAGATGTATTCAAATTAAAAAATTAATAAAATTAGTAATCCGCGTGAAAACGATCCAACGGTCTATATTTAATCTGATTGTAAAAATGGATTGCCGCTACAATTTTCCCCAAATTTTCGTTTTCCCGCCTGAACTCCATTAGATCCCTTTCGGTTTTCATTTCTCAAATCAAAAAGCAAATAGAATACTTCAATGGAATTTCGAAAATCCTAAATTGATTACTCGCACTGTGTTCATCGATTTGAATCACAAACATCACCGTTCAAATCATGGAATCTGTAGCCCTCTCCTCTTTCAACACCCTCTTCTTCTGCCGCCCAATTTCTCAAATCGCGAAAAGAACGTGTATTTCTCAAATCGAAATAAAAAACACTCAATCCAAACTTGTTCGCACCCAGACAAAATTCTCAATCAAAATAAAATTGTTTGATTCAGGCGACTTAGGTGATTTAAGGTTTAGGGTTCGAAGAATTTGAGGTTGCGGTTTAAGAGTTTCTGGAATTAGAGCACGAAGGTGGTTTCAGATTTGGAGATCGTGAATTGGGTCTGGTCGCGAATGCAATCGGCGATTTGTGGCTTGATGATTTGTGGTTTGAATGAAGTCGCTAATGGAGTCTGGTTCAGGTCGTTTGGATTTTTTGTGTTTTTTTTGTTTTTTTTGAATTGGTGGTCGGGATTGCTGAGAAGATGGTCGATGTAGACAGAGTGAAGGCTGTTGTGGTGGTAGACCGTGAATGTAGGTGTCGTGAATGCTGTGAGGTGGTTTGAGGGTTTGGGTAGTTTCAGGTGGGATGAAGGAAGTGTTGAATGGTGATGTATGAAGGCAGTGCTCAAATCAGAAACACATTGATTGGTGAAGGTGCTCTTGTTCGTGTAATTCAAGACTCTGCTTCATTATTAAGGCATTTTCTACTTAGCTGGTGTTGATTATTTTCCAAATTATTCAATGCAGTGATGGAGCAATTCCTGCTACCACTCTGATAATGGGAGGAAACCCTATCAAAGGTGAAGTTTTTATTAGTCAAGCAATGTTTCTTTTTTATAGAAAATGATGTGATAAAAATTATGTTTTTAATAATATGATTTTCAGGTTTAAGGGGATCAAACCTTTGCTTATCGCTCATATTTGGAGTTCTAGCTGTTCGTTATATTTTGCTGCCTTTATTCGGCATAGTTATAGTCAAGGGAGCAGTGCATATAGGACATGTGCATGCTGATTCATTTGTGCATCATTTTACGTCGTTTCAAAGAAGGCTCGACCTTTCGAAATCAGATGAATCGGGCGGTGCCCACTTGTTCGACCTCGGCTCGCCTTCGGCTTCTCGGCATATATTTGTCAGTGTCGGTGTCTGTATAAATTGAAAGTGCATATGTAATGAGTGAACTGAGTGATGTAGTGAGGAATATCTATATATGTGAATATCAGTGTTATATATCATTGAATTGTAAAATAGTGGAGTCAGGAATTTGTACTATTTCAAATGTTGAAATAAAATATTTATTTAAATAAATTACTGTTTAAATATCAAATTCTGTGCAATAGCATTTTATTAAATAAATATTTATTTTTATTAAAAAATCAAATATGCTCTACATTGTGGGCCCCACAAATTCAAAAAGTTCATATCTATAGCAACATTTTGGAATGTTGCTACAGATACCTATGGGTGTTGTCATAGACCCAAATAGGGTTCTATTGCAACAATATTACTTATGTTGCCTTAGATAGTCAAAATGTTGCCTTTGAGGTCTAAGGCAACGGCAAAAATTGCATCACCCTAAAAGTGTTGCCATAGACCTATGGCAACATTTTTCGGGCCTGAGCCAACATTTTTTTTGTGTTGCAGTAGGCCATTTATGGCGTAGTGCTGATAGAGATGACTTTAAAAAGGATTGTTTTGAAAAAATCTTAAAAATAAATCATTTTGAAAATTTCATGGATTCCATTCCACTAGAGAAGATCATGGTTCCATCCCAATAAAGAGGTCGTGGGTTCCATCCCACTATTAAAGGGAGAAGGTGGATTCCATTCCAGAATTAAGATCAGAATAAAGATTTTAGTGCTATTATGAAGTTTTAACATAAATCTAAACTCTATTACTTATCTTGATATCTTGAACTTTTGAACTCTTGATACTCATGAGTCTTCAGCCTTGATTTCTTCAATCTTGAATTCGTCGGTCTTGAGTCTTTATATTGTACAGTCTTCATTCTCAGTACCTACATATATATATCCTGCATATACATATATATCTAGACAAAAATATTAGTATTTATATTTTATAATAAGTCCTATGGTTGTTTTCATCAAAACCATCATCTCAGGAACTAACAGATATTACCACCATCGTCGTCGTTTGCATTATTATTATAAACTTAATTAATTTAATAACTTAGTTAATTATTATTATTGTTAATTTTATTATTATTATAAAATTAATTTATTTTTATAAACTTACTTAATTATTATTATATAAACTTAGTTATTTTTATAAAATTCGATCTTCGTTTGTAAACTTAGTTATTTTAAAAAAAATAGAAATTTATAAAATGGATTAGATTTAAAGTTGTTAAGTGCTCTATAATTTATTGTTGTTGTTGTTATCATTATAAACATAGTTAATTTTCTTAAACTTGGTTAATTTATTAATATTATAAACTTTGTTAACTTTATAAACTTTTTTAATTCTTAATTAACTTAATTAACGAATTTAATTTTTTATGAACTTAGTTAATTTATCATCATCATCATCATCATTATATAAGTTTAGTTAAATTTTATAAAACTTAGTTAAATTGGTTAATACATTATCATTTATTGTTATTATTATTGTAAACTTAGTTATGTTTTATGAAACTTAGTTGATTTTATAATTTATTAGTATTGGTATTATTATTATTATAAACTTAGTTAATTGTTATAAAACTTTGTTAATTTTTATGAACTTAGTTTGTTACTTGTTAATATTGCTATTGTGATTTTTGTTGTCATTTTAATTAATAGTATTATTATAAACATAGTTAATGTTCATAAACTTTGGTTAAATTATTATTATTACCAACTTAGTAATTTAGTTAATTTAATATCATATGAATATCCAGCCTAGTTAATTTATTATTATTATTATTATTATATAAATTTAGCTAATTTTTATAAAAGTTAGTATGGTTAATATTTTATAATGTATTATTATTATTATAAACATAGTTAATTTTTATAAAACTTATAGTTAATTTATTATTGTTATTATTATAGTTATTGTCATTTTTATTATTATAAACATAGTTACATTTTATTGTTATTATTATATAAACTTGGTGTTAAATCCTCTTTGACAACGACCTACTAGTTAAGAAGTGAACGACTTAGGTTATGCCACGACCTATGGGAAGCTACGACCTAACGAGTTAAAAAGTTACCGGCCTACGACTTAAGAGGATCTACGACTTAAGAGAGCTAACGACCTAACTGCCGAAGGGACCTATGAGATCACGACCTACGACCTATGGGCGGTAGCGATCTAACGACTTAAGTACTGGCTCCTGAGTCCTTAAAAACTTAGCGACCTGAGGAACTAAGGCTCTAACGACCTACGACTTATCTTAGGTCGTCCCCAACCTAAAGCTTCTACCCACCGACCTAAAACGACACCGGTTTAATAAGCTACGAGTTAAGGAAAATCTACGACTTAAGAGATGCTCCGACTTAAGAGTCTACGAGATAGGAAAGACTTCGACTTAAGGCCTACGACCTTCTATAAGTCGCGTACGACTCATACTAACTCGTTCAGAGGAAACCATGTAACACAAGACACACTTCTTAGGTCGTTACCGACCTACGACATATGCTAAGTCGCTGCTGGCTTATAACTTTAGCTCGTTCTGGACATTCAGGGGGAACTAATATAAACCCCTACCTCCTCGACGACTCACGACCGAAGGCTTCTCATGTCATCTCCTTATGTCGCTCACGACCTACCACTTTCCCCTTAGCCCGTTCACGACCTATGCCTTAGCAAATATGTGGAACCATTATGGCAGCTGTTAAAAGGTAGCTCAAGCTTCTTAGGTCGGGGATGACTTATGACCTATCTTGAGTCGTAAACGACCTAAGGACTTGGAAACTAAGTTCGGGCCAGATTCTTCCCCTATACATATGAGAGCTACTCTAACGAGAAGGGGACTTTTGGACAAATCATTTCTAAAGCGTCGTTACTCTGCCGAACTCTCAACTCATTCAACAATTGAAGATCTTCAAGCATTCGAAACACTACAACAAGCTTCGAGAGGAATTTCTTACGTCCAACACGGATTCATCAAATTTCATCATCGAAGTTTGAGCTAGTAGTCGAGATTGTTTTCAAGATCAAGTTGTATTGTTTTCATAAGTGAATTGTATCACATTGTAACCAGATTCAGTAATAAAGAGATTCAAAGTGGATGTAGGCTCGATCTCAAGCAGAACCACTATAAACTGCTGTCTTTTACTGCTTATTCGCTATTTTACTGCTTACTTCTTATTCCCGTCACACGGGTGGTGCTTTCACAATTCTTCTATACACACCTGGTGTTAGCGTTCACATTTTATCGTTAACATTTTGGTGCTTTCACTGAGAATTGAACTCAGGCGATCATCCACCGTTGCTTCGCAAAGACTTATAAAAAGAACCCCTCTAAAAACCAGAAGTACATCTGAAACAATGGCTCCTGGAAGAAGAGGTAGACCCACCAGATCCGCAAATGCTCATGAAGGGACTTCCGCTTCCCCAACAGCAGACCAAGCAACTCCTAGCGTTGGAGTCACCAGGGCTGAATTGGATGACGCAGTTTCTGGATTATACCAACAAATTGAAGCTCAAAACGCTTTGATGATGGATAGATTAACTACTCTGCTCGGGGCAAATCGTCAACCAGAAAACCATCAAACAACCTTTCCTGAAATACCACCTTTCCAAGCTGAGGGTTCTATGCCGCAGCCAACTTATCGTGAACATGTGCCCGGGCAAGCTTCCGAGAGAAGGACTGATGCCTGTCCGGAAATGTCTCTGAACAATAAACGGTACCTGTCCGAAATGGTTAGTCGCATCATGAAAGAGAGCATGCAAAGGGAAGAGAATGATAACGACTGGGGATTTGCACCGAGCAGAACTCCGTTTACGGAAAGGATCCTGAAAGCGGAATTTCCAAGGAAATTTGCACCTCCTACTATCCAAGCCTATAGGGGAACGAGTGACCCTAATCATTTCCTATACAAGTACGATTGGCATATGACCGGTGCAAGAGCGTCAGACGAGATTAAGTGTCGATACTTTCCAGTGTACTTGGAAGGTGTGGCCTTACTTTGGTTCACAAAGCTTCCAATTCGGTCAATAGATCAATTCTCCGACTTGACGCAAAAGTTTAAAGAACATTTCAGATTGTATGCTTCAAAAGCCAAGGATATAATGTCATTGTCTAGTCTTGAACAAGCTCCCGGAGAATCAATCAAATCTTTCTTAAGCCGTTTCAATATAGCTGTAGCCGAAGTGGATAATGTAGAACCGCGTATGATCCTGACCTACTTGGTGCGAGCCATCGATAAATCGAGTGAATTTGGAAAATGGCTAAAAATGAAGGAACCAAATTCCCTTGAGAAGTTTTATAAAAAGGCCGATGAATTCATGCGCCTGGAAAACCTTTCCGCCTCAGCAAAAGTATTAGTTGCCAAGGACAACAATAATGAACTTGCTTCTAACAGAAGAAATTCTGAGAATCAGAAAAAGGAAAACGACGGAGGAAAGAATCAGGGGAATGAGAAGAAACTCCGCCGCTTCGATCTTTCAGATTTTACTCCTTTAACTGATACGCCAAGAAATATCTTTTTTGCAACAAAGGACGTTGTCAGGTATCCTAAGCCACCTGAGATGAAGAGAGGTGCAGTGCGTAATGGAAAATTCTGCCAATTTCACAATCAGCCTGGCCATGACACTGACCAACGTCGCCAATTAAAGAATGTGATTGAAGAATTGCTAGAGCAGGGTAAACTCCAACAATACGTTAAGAGAAGCGGAATCGATCCAACCTCATCCACTCGGGATCAACAACGTCCTACCCATCAATCCGATTCTCTCAACAACACTGCAGTGCAATATTCAGAAAAGCTTGTCATTAATGTTGTCACAGGAGGTCCACACCCAACAGGCAGAAATTGGGATGACTACTAATTGTCCACAAAACTACGACTGGGGCATCTTTCACTTTCACTGGCATATAAATCCAAAGCTGCGAATCTAGTGCAAATGGAAAATCAGCCCGGAGATTCTGAAACAACAATCACTAGCATCCATTTTTTACTTAATAGCATTGCTTAAATTTGTAAAAATGATAATGGATGTGTAACTTTTGCATTGTAAACCGCTGAGAAATCAGTATGATTGAATAGTGAAAAAAATATGAATTCTGTGTTTTCTGTTAAAAAATGCCTGTTATATTTCGATGTGTAAATACTCTAAATGTATTGCTAAAATGTCGATCTAATATTGCAGGTCATTAAAGCGAAGCTCACCCATCGCAAAGCCAAGCGAGCCCTACAAATCACTTATTAAGCAAATACCAAGCAGCAAAAATTCCAGACTCAAATCCCATACAAGAGGAACTTCACATAAAAAGTTGGCGATGCCACTGTGTCGAGCACTCGTTAACTGGTTGCGATCGTCAATATAAAAAGACATTCAACCAAGTAACTCGCGTTTACCCGGTGGAGTCACTTAACAGTGAAGTCTACTTCTTCGGATAAAGCAATTCACTTGCAAAAGAAAGGAAGACGCGCTTGGAAACAATAATAAAGGATCGCAGATAGGCAGATGATGAGGAAACTTGGGCCGACAAACATAGAAGCAGCCAAAAGGAGGTATGCCTCTCAATAAGAAGGTCGGTAGATCCACAAAAGGGACACCTTCCCAAGCAGAAGGAACAGGACCCTTGCTAACTGGTCGTGATGCATCCGATCGGACAGCTTGCGTCCGTCTCATGGATCCAATCGCCTCTGAGACGCAACCCTCCTGGCACACCAATCCACCAAGGCTTCTCTCCGGAAGCCGATAAAGCCCTCTAACCAGGCACGCCAAAAAATGAAAGTGCTTTCCTCAATCAAAAAAGATTGGTGGAACCACCGGAGGGGCACCTTCCCAAGCTGAAGGAACAGGGCCCTTGTTAGTTAATTGCGATCGTTTGTGCAAATGAACATCCAATCAAACAACTTGCGTCCGCCCCGTGGATTCATTCAACCATGAGAAAGTAACTTCTAGGCAATCACAAGACCTCTTCGGAGGCAAAAGCCCTCTTCGGAGGCACATTTCACCCGTGTAGAAGTGCAAAATGCTCCTCCTCGTAGGCCCACTTCACTAGAGGTTTAATGCTAAAAAGCCCTCTTCGGAGGCACATTTCACCAGTGTAGAAGTACAAAATGCTCCTCTTCGGAGGCCCACTTCACCAGAGCTGAAATGCCAAATCGCTTCTCTTCGGAGACCAAAATCGCTTCTCTTCGGAGACCAAAATCGCTTCTCTTTGGAGACCAAAATTGCTTCTCTTCGGAGACCGAAATCGCTTCTCTTCGGAGACCCAAAAACCTCTTCGAAGGCACACTTCACCATGCTTGAAGTACCAGACATAAGCCCTCTTCGGAGGCACCAAAACAAAGCCTTCTTCGAAAGCACTAAACAAATCAAAAAATTCTTCAGGAAGTTCACTTCACTGCATAGGAAAATCCACTTTTTAACAATTGAAAGTGATCATCCCCGAAAGTTGAAGTGTTCTTTAGAAAGAAAGAGAAAGTAAAAATTTCTCCAAACACGAGATATGATCTATTAAAAGAAGAATGATTCTTCCATTAAAAGTGGAATAGTTATTCTCTGAAATAAGAGTATCAGTCTTGTAAAAGTTAGAAATGTTGCAATGCGCTTGTGGTATGGGGCAACACTATACAATTCAGTTACATTGATAAAAGGAATATGCAAGCAACATACCGCAAGTTCATTGCAATATCATGAAAAATAGATGTGGAATAAATGCATTCTCAAACACAGACCAGAAAGTTTGTACAAACAAAAAGAATCGTTTATTCTACACTAAAATGAGAAACAAATGCATTCTCACATACACAAGAATTTGTACAAGTAAAATAGCTATTTTATTCAATACTATGAAAACTTTTTACATTGTGTAGATCACAAAAAGAAGCGGGGACCGGTACCCGCACAATCTCCGGTCGATACATGCGAAAAGCAAAAAATAAGAAGTAGAAAATCCAGCTGGTTATTCCTTCTTCCCACCACCTTTGGAGCCTTTACCCGGCCTAATGATTAGTTTCTGAAGCCGTTGTGAATGGGTCGGGGGGGGGGAAGGAGAAAGAGGCACGGCTGGATCAACTTCTGCTTCCTCTCCAGTGGAAATATTCTTCTTCTTCTTCTTTATGGCACGCTTTCCCTTCCTCTTCGAAGAAGATTCGCTCCCCGGAGTAGCAAGCAGTGTAGAAAGCTTTGTGTCATCGTCAAGAGACTGCTTTGGAGTCTTCACAGTGTCATCAAGATCCTCCGCCTTCTGCTCTTGCGAAGCGGCCGGATCATCCAGGCCCTGAAGAGCTTCAATTTTCTCTGCCTGTGATCCCGGTTGGGAAGCAGAAGGAGGAGTAATTTGCGAAGATGGAGGAACGGCAACTAAAGGAGTGGAAGTTTGTGCAGTACTTGGTACCTCCGCTGTAGAAGAAAAGAAGTTAAAATCGGTATCCTCCGAGAAAAGAGAAGGTATCGGTTCACCAAAGTTTAAGTAATAAGTAAGAAGGTCATCAAACTCGTTTAAATCAAATAAATGATTCACTAGACTCGAGTCGATGCCAAAATTACCTGGAGAAGTCGGTTTTGACAAGACAATTTCAAATTTATCAGCCTCAGTGTCCTCTTGGCTCTACTCCTCGATTTGAGTAAGGGGAGACTCGGTTGTGACGGGCTTAGCCTCGACGTTTTTTGCAGGAGAAGGAAGGTGAGAACTGGAACCAACGATATCGACGTCAGTCGAAGTCGAAGTGTGGACAGGGGCAGTTAAAGATATTTTCTTCTCTGGATGTTCTTCTGCCACTATTCCAGCTCTAGCTTCAGCGAGTTGCACTTTTCCCTTGGCAAGAGCAGCACGAGCTTCTTCGTCAAGATAGCGTGCCTCAAGCTCCGCCTCATCATAGCCGGCCCCGCCAAGCATATCAACTGCGGCTTCCCACACCTCAGCCAGAGTGATCTCGTATTCAGGACCCAGAAAGGATAGGCTCCCATAGCCCAGAACGCTGTGTAAATAAAAGTCGAATAAGGTAGAGCTGACGTTTGCTTTCGTTGCCTCATGAGATTGCTCAGTAGCTTCTTTTTCGGCAACGGCTGCAACTCGACCAGCAACAGCCTCATCGCGCTCTTTCCCAGCTTTAGCAAGTCGAGACTTTAGCAATTCGATCTCCACGTTCTGGGAGTTAACTGTTTCCCGCAACTGAGCGTTATTTTTGCGGTATTCTTCAACGACGAATTGCTCAACCGCAAATTTCATCTCAGCATCCCTCTGAGCAGCGTGCGCATCCCGCACTTGTTTTTGAAACACTTCTTCCTTTTGAGATTGTGAAGCGGAAGAAGCGGCGAGATCTTCCTTGAGTTTTGTGACCTCGGACTCAAGTCTCGCATTATCATCAGCAATACTCGTCATCTCGGCGTCATGCTGTTTGCAAATTTTGTCCCATTCCGTTTTGTCGTTTTCCATGGTCAGCATGGCTTCAAGATTCGCACGGTTGACTCTTTGCCGCTCATCGACAAGCTTTTGCCATCCGGACACCCTTTCAATATTAAGTTTGACGGCATCTAGGCTACGCAACATATCCGATTTATCGATCGGAACCAAATCAAGGTCAAAACGCACCCCTTTCAAGCACCAATTCGGAAATCGGCTTTGAAGAACAGGAGGGGCGTCTTTGACCTGATACTGAGGCCTGCTGATGATCGACTGGATGTCATATTTCTTTAAAGCAGGAGAGTCGGATGGAACATTAGGAGAGATGGAAGCATCGGTCTTCTCAGAAATTGCAGATGCGTCACTTGGCTTGGATCGCTTGCTCGATTCGTCAGCAATATGAGTCTTCCCCTTGTCATCATAAGACTTTCTCTTATGGGAATCGTCACTTCTGTGAGAAGAATCATATCACTCAGCGTCTTTTCTTCTCTGCCACTGCTCGTAATCCCGCCTTTCTTGAGCCTTCCTTCGAGCCCTTTCCTCATCTGTCTCTCTCTGGTCACCAAGGTATTTCCTAAAGTCATAAGATCCACGGCCTCCATGGCGCTGAAATGAGTCATAGTATGAGCGGTACGCCCCATCGAAGAATCTGAAAACGGAAAAGAAGTAAGTTTAGAAATTTCCAGAAAAAGAGGATAAGTGCTTATGAGTGCTGAAAAAATCCTAAGTGTGTGCGGCGTGCAAACTACGTGCGTCAGACTACAGACCACGCTTTAATGTGGAAACTGAGACGACTGGCGTAGAAGGCGTCAAAGCTTGTTTTAAAGAGGAAGTCGCTTCAACGACAGAAGATGTCGCTTTTGAAATATTATCCTTAAAAAGCTCTTGAGAAGTTATCATTATATCACTCAAGTCATCAAAGGTGTCATCGCAATGGTGCCCAGCAGAATTCTCCTCTTCAACTTCCGCATCGGCTGACTTTTCAAGAATTCGAGGATTCTCCTCCTCTTCGATAATTGGAGCAAGTGCCAGCTTGCTGGATGACCCCGCAACATCAGTGGATGCGGAACATTTTATCAAAGAAGCCTCTACGACAGGTAATTCTGATGCAACTTCTTCTGCAGAAGCTGGGGCATTCGATGCCTCTGCTTGAGAGCCCGAGGCAGCTAACGTTTCTGCATCAGAACTAGAAATTTCATGAATCTGAGTCGACCTGGAAGGATGTAAAAGTCCAAATTGGTGCAAAAGCTCATCATTTAGTAGAAATTTGGCGCTCCTCTCCTCAATAGCCACCGCACTGAGAGTTTCGAAGATTGGCTGGCGGATGGAATCCCTAAGCGGAGAAGGTAGTTCTACAAAAGGAAAGGGCGAGGTTAACACGACAACTCAAGCTTCGAAAAGTTCGGAAAAAAAATAAGGAGCGAAGATAAAAGGTCTTACTTCCTACTCTCCAGTTGGTATAGAATCCCGAGGGACAGCGAACAAAGAAAAACTGGCTCAGGAACCCGGGAACGCTTTCGGGAAGACCGATAACCAGTCTACGGTTCCTGGCACTCCTTACAAGTGTGATAGAGGGATGGTCTTTGTTTTTTGCAAATGTGCACAAGAAGCGAATTTCTTCAAAACTGGGAAAACGGTCCAGCGTTCTCCTAAAAAGCACACACAATCCCAGCAGGATAGCGTAGCCGTTAGGGTGTAGTTGAAAAGGGGAGATAGATAGTCGGAGGAGAAGTTCTCGAAGGCAGTCGTTAAATGGGGGGATAACTCCACTCAAGCACATTTGGCGGTTAACTGCGACGAAGCCATGGGGCGGCCTATCAGTAGTATCATTTATTCCAGGGAACAAAGCGTCAGCTTCGGCAATGCCAAACTGAATGCACAATTGATGAAAAACTGTATGGCTCAGAGTGGTAGGAGTCCATTCCGGAGGATCGTTCAATAGAGTAGCAATTGGAAAAACTTCTCCGGCTGGTTCCAAATCTTCCTGCTGAGATGTCATTCTACACAAGGAACTGGATGATCAAATATTAAGGTGCACGTTTCCTAAAAAGTGTGAAGTGTTATGTAAAACTAGTGAAATAACAGGTAAATATAACTGGAATCAAACTGGTTGATATTTGTCAATTAAAGAATTCCGGGACTTGTTATTAAAAGTACAAGTACAATGTTTATGCATACAAGTCAGCTTTAATTGATTATTTAGGCTTTGCTTTAATGCTTCACCTGAACTTGTCAATTCACAACATTTCATACACATGCGTTCATTTAAGTTGCTTGTTTTTTATCGACTAATCTGTCGTTCGATGTGGGCAGTCAATGGCATAATATTTGCCCCGCTTTTCTGCAAATGTTATATTTAACAGGTTGACAGCTTTAAAAGTTAAAGTAATCTGCAAGGAAGCACAACAAAAGCTCAAGTTCAAACAGTTCGAAGTTCAAGCGGTTCACTTTGGCAGTTTAAAACTAAAGTTCAGTCAAGTTACATCAAGGCTTTGCGAATGTTCAAGGCACGTTCTCTTAAGACAGATTGTTCAAGTCCAAGAATTCAAGGCACGTTCTCTTAAGACAGATTGTTCAAGTCCAAGAATTCAAGGCAGTGGGATTTGGTTAAGTAATTAGGTCGTTCAGATGCGCTCACGAGTTAAGAGTTTAAGTGCTAACTCATCCGCGATCTATAAGATGTCGCAAGACAAGTTAGGTCGTTAACCTTTTAGGTCGTAAGCCGCCTAAAGGAAAAGTCAAAATAGCCTCCCTGTCCTAGCTCGGCAACGACCTAAACCCTATATCGCGAGAGTGGTATAAACAACCAAAGTTAGGTCGAGCACGATCTAGGCTATGAAAATGTTAGGTCGTTTTCAGGGGATCTCGAGCTATCTCCTGCTCAAGCCAAAAGCTTCAGCTCCTCTCTCCAAATTCCTTCCACTAAGAAGCTCATTAACTCATCAATCTCCCAACCTGTCTCATTCCCCATAATTCTCCAACCCGATAATGGCCTCTTCATCCCCTCTAAAATCACAAATCAGTCAATCTAAAGCACTGAAACTCTTCCCCTTCTTCTCGCAAATCATCGAAATCCAAATCAAACCATCTCGAATACATCGGCAATCGATTGAAAGAAAATCGTGAGGCGTGGCATAAGGCAAGTGAGATCTATAATTCGGTAACAACCAAGGATTGAGTAAAGAACGGTTTCACTTACGCAATGTCAAGTTAAAGATGATTGATGGTCGAGCAATTGAATTCGCCTTCGAGAGCTTAAAATCTTGTTAATGGCCGAATGAATGTTAGATCAGATGAGCTGAAGGAGGAACGACCTAAGTTATTTATACCTCGGGGCAATGAAATGCGAACCGGCATCACACGACCTAATTCTTCGCTAAGTCGTTCACGACATAACGACTAATCAGAGCGCAAGAGAAGATCGAAGCACATGACCCACAACCTAGGCGTGTACTTCGAGGGGCAAATGTTAACTCCTCTTTGACAACGACCTACTAGTTAAGAAGTGAACGACTTAGGTTATGCCACGACCTATGGGAAGCTACGACCTAACGAGTTAAAAAGTTACCGGCCTACGACTTAAGAGGATCTACGACTTAAGAGAGCTAACGACCTAACTACCGAAGGGACCTATGAGATCACGACCTATGACCTATGGGCGGTAGCGATCTAACGACTTAAGTACTGGCTCCTGAGTCCTTAAAAACTTAGCGACCTGAGGAACTAAGGCTCTAACGACCTACGACTTATCTTAGGTCGTCCCCAACCTAAGGCTTCTACCCACCAACCTAAAACGACACCGGTTTAATAAGCTACGAGTTAAGGAAAATCTACGACTTAAGAGATGCTCCGACTTAAGAGTCTACGAGATAGGAAAGACTTCAACTTAAGGCCTATGACCTTCTATAAGTCGCGTACGACTCATACTAACTCGTTCAGAGGAAACCATGTAACCCAAGACACACTTCTTAGGTCGTTACTGACCTACGACATATGCTATGTCGCTGCTGGCTTATAACTTTAGCTCGTTCTGGACATTCAGGGGGAACTAATATAAACCCCTATCTCCTCGACGACTCACGACCTAAGGCTTCTCATGTCATCTCCTTAAGTCGCTCACGACCTACCACTTTCCCCTTAGCCCGTTCACGACCTATGCCTTAGCAAATATGTGGAACCATTATGGCAGCTGTTAAAAGGTAGCTCAAGCTTCTTAGGTCGGGGACGACTTATGACCTATCTTGAGTCGTAAACGACATAAGGACTTGGAAACTAAGTTCGGGCCAGATTCTTCCCCTATAAATATGAGAGCTACTCTAACGAGAAGGGGACTTTTGGACAAATCATTTCTAAAGCGTCGTTACTCTGCCGAACTCTCAACTCATTTAACAATTGAAGATCTTCAAGCATTTGAAACACTACAACAAGCTTCGAGAGGAATTTCTTACGTCCAACACGGATTCATCAAATTTCATCATCGAAGTTTGAGCTAGTAGTCGAGATTTTTTTCAAGATCAAGTTGTATTGTTTTCATAAGTGAATTGTATCACATTGTAACCAGATTCAGTAATAAAGAGATTCAAAGTGGATGTAGGCTCGATCTCAAGCCGAACCACTATAAACTGCTGTCTTTTACTGCTTATTCGCTATTTTACTGCTTACTTCTTATTCCCGTCACACGGGTGGTGCTTTCACAATTCTTCTATACACACCTGGTGTTAGCGTTCACATTTTATCTTTAACACTTGGTAAATCTCGTTCATTGTTTATCATTCGACCCAAACAAATACTAGTAAAATTAATAAATTTTGATTCTAACGAACACCCTGCCTAGTTAATTTATTATTATTATATAAATTTATTTAATTTTTATAAAACTTTGATAAATTGGTTAATATTTTACAATTTATTGTTTTTATTATTATTATTATTATCAGTATTATTACAAATTTTGTAAATTTATGTTAAACATATAGTTAATTTATTATTATTATACGAACTTCGTTAATTTATATACAACTTAGTTAACATATTTCATATTTCATAATCTATTATTATTATTACTATTAACTTAGTTAATTTTATAACTTTAGTTTATTTGTTGTTATTATTGCTATTATGATTGGTGTTGTTATTATTGTTATTATTGGGAACTTAGTTAATTTTTATAAACATTAGTTAATTTATTATTATAAACTTAGTTAATTTTTTAAAAAATTAATTACTTTTATAAAACATAATTAATAAAGTTAATTTTTATTATCTTAGTTAATTTATTTTGAATATTATTATTATTATATATAAATTTGGTTAAATTCTTATAATATATAGTTAAGTTGGTTAATATTTTATAATTTATTATTATTATCACTCTAAACTTAGCTAGTTGTTACGAATCTTAGTTAATTTTTATACACGTATTTATTTATTGTTAATTTTTTTATTGTTGTTGTTATTATTATTATAAACTTAATTAATTTTCCTAAACATTAGTTAAATTATTATTATTATAAACTTAGTTAATTTTTATAAATCTTATTTAATGAGTTTATTTTTATTATATTAGATAATTATTTTGAATTTATTATTAATA
Source organism: Allium fistulosum (assembly GCA_030737815.1). NCBI lineage: Eukaryota > Viridiplantae > Streptophyta > Magnoliopsida > Asparagales > Amaryllidaceae > Allium > Allium fistulosum. Next base: position 409,115,468 of record CM060907.1, on the reverse strand, counting down.
TATAAATTTGGCTATATTTTTATAACGCTTATTTAACTTGGTTAATAATTTGTAATTTATTATTTTTATTATTATTTTAAACTTGGTTAATTTTTATAAAACTTATAATTAATTATTGTTGTTGTTATTGTTATTATGAACTTAGTTAATTTACTTATAGTTAATTAATTATCATAAACTTATAGTTAATTTATTATTATTATCATTATTATGAACTTAGTTAATTTACCATGGTCTTATTTAAAATATGCGGGTATTGAATCATTTTCAAAATTAGAGATTCTATTTATTTCAAACAGATGGAGGAAAACCCTTAATCTGTATATTATACAAGTCATATAAAGTTCATTTACTTGGAAGTATGGTGGTATTACAATATCATAGAAAATCAAGTCGATTAGTTCATTAGATGCTTATTTTCAATAGTCTTGTCTATTACCTCACCTAAGGTATATTTTATCGATCCATTTATATATATATATATATATATATGTATGTATATGAATCGTATTAATATAAAACTAGACATCAAATTGTTTAATACCTGTATTGCATTTATAAAGTCAAGTACTCAAGCTTCAACCATCAACCTGAGAATATGATTCTAGACATCTTCAAGTGGTGCAAAATCAAAGTTCAACTCTCAACCTTTGACGCTGCCATCAACTGGTAAGTAATTATTTTATCTCAGTTTGTTTGCATGCAAATATGTACATGTGCGTATTAAAATATGTTAACAAGTTTACATATATGTTGGTAGGAAATTCTCTCACGCTGACAAAATATTTGAATTCAAATGACAAATTGACAACTACAACTTTACATCACTATCACTGTGACGACCCGCCTTTTCCATCCTCAGAAGTAAACACTAATACATCCATGGTATTCACATGTGGAGCATCCAAGTGCCAGAAAGAGAAATTGTTGGTGAAAAAAGAAAAGACTGAACATAATCTCACATCGTGACGAGTAACATATAATATGAAACAGATCTTTATAAGAGAAAGAAAACCAGTTATGTACATACATCAAACTAGAGTACACTAACCAATCATCAACCTGGATATTTATAAAAAGCCTTTTCTTACAGTTGCTGATACATACAACTAACAAATACAGCAGAAATAAAATATATGTGAGTACGTCTTGAAGGCATTCAGCTCATCTTCTAAAACTCCAAGCATCAAAATTGGATCTTAAAACATGCTCGATCTGACCCGAGCACTATAATAAAATAAAATCTGGAGCAGTAAGGTAAACCAGTGTGAGAAACACACCCCAAGTGGATTTTACATGAAATAAAACCTTTCAAAAATAAAGGTATCTCGTAAGACCATGTTACATATAAACACAGATATGTTTTTACCTTAGATAACCAAAACATTTTATAGAAAATCCAATGATATTATAATAATGTCTAGGGTTTAAAATAAATATGGAATCACAGTTGATATGCTTGCATTTGACATTCCAGTGCTGTGCACAACTAAGTCAGTAAAGGCGCGCATTGGAAAATGGATTCCATCAATGACAAGGCATTAGGATACCGCCTGCTACATTGCACCTCTAAAAAATGTAATGAGGGCCTCATATGGACCCTCTACGAATCTGGACCGGCTTTACCCCTTACTGGATAGTTCTGAATATTTCATCAACCCGGTTGCTTTGCTACCTTTTCCCAAGAGCTCTCATGCACGACCAAATCCATAAATATACATATCTAGAAAGGGTGACAACAATACCCTAGTGGGTGCCATCCACTTAGCCCTAAAGAATATCTCTATTTTAGTCATTCTCAATTGTTGAGGATGGAGGCCACATTTTACCTTTCCGATAGCAATCCCACTTGGAATGCTAACACGACCCTCTAGGCAGAAATATAGTGTCAGCATTCATCTATACAAGTTGTTCAGGATATGAACAAACCGAATGCACTAATTCTACTACATCCATTTTGGAGTCACCCATAGGATCAATAATAAGTAGCCCATGCACTTAAAAGAACACCATCTTAGATCATCTTCAAGATATCTTCGAATGCTTATGCTATTTTGAAGTGGTTATCCGATAATATATCCTATCCCGTTTTCTCCGAATCGACAATGATAGTTTTAAAAAGGGCCAACATTTGATAGTCGGTTATTTAACTAACAAATAAACAAAGAACTCAACAAGAGATTTAACCATGTACGGTTAAGCACAAAGTAACCATTAAGCCTCTTTAATTAATCTCTTCATCGATTAAAATCACTTTGTAAATACATGTATCAAAATACTTTTACAAAGATATATTCACAAAAACACTATACTTTACCTACTTAGAAAATGTATTCATATACTTATCTCAATGGTATAAGTATATTCACAAAATATTATAAAAGATTTCTTATTTTAAAATCATATCAAAAGGATATAAAACAAAAATTGTTTTAAAAGAAATGGTGATAAGGATAAATCCAAGCACTGCTCCTTCGGTGTTATGCATGGAATGAATTCCCACACCACCAAAATTAGGAAGATTAATTTGGAGAAATCTAATATAAATTTCTTTCATAAATTTCTTCGATAAATCCTTTTTAAAAAATCTCTTTCATTTATGAACATCTTCTTTACTAAAATTCCAAATATATTTATAAAACTCTTGATAAATCTCGAAGTTTATTTATAAAACTCTTTTATAAATACCAAAAACCTTTATAAAACTTCTTTTATAAATATCCAAAATCATTTATAAAAGGGTACTTTTGGCACAGGTCCTTATTAAGTTTCAAAATTCACGAAAAGTCCTTCACTAAATTTCAGTGTAAATTAGGTCCCTGTTTTTTATTCATGATTATTGCAGAGCATGATGCAACATTTCATAAAAGTTGCTGACATTTCCGCAACATTTTTGTACACTGTGAACATAGTGTATGAAAGTTGCTGAAATATCAACACTTATTTATAAAAGTTGCTAATATTTCAGCAACATTTCTATACACTGTGAACACAGTTTATTAAAGTTGCTGAAATATCAGCACTTATTTATAAAAGTTGCTGACATTTCAGCAATAATTTTTCTTTGTTTTTACAATAAAACTTTGACACAGATAGTTGCTGAAATATCAGCACTTATTTATAAAAGTTGCTGACATTTCAGAAATAATTTTTCTTTGTTTTTACAATAAAACTTTGACATAGAGAGTTGCTGAAATATCAGCACTTATTTATAAAAGTTGCTGACATTTCAGCAATAATTTTTCTTCGTTTCCAGAAAACAGGGACCCGCTTTACTATGAAACTTTGACAGGGACCCGCTTTACAATATGAAAGTATGATAGGGATGTCTCCCTAATTTCCACTTTATAAAACTTCTTCCCAAATTTCAAGATCACTTCTCAAGTTATAAAACTCGCTAATTAATCTCTAAAACAATTTATAAAACCTTTTCTAAGCATAAGCTCTACATTCATTTTATAATTCCTTTATAAATATATAACATAATTACTGCCTCCTATTACAAATTTCCAACTTTATTTAAATAACTCCTTTTCTAACGTTCTTTATACTATTTATATAAGTCTTTGTAAACTTCTTTTATAAAATATCGATTCTAGAACCCATTTTATAAATTACTAACTTTATTGCAACTCTTTTTACAAACCTACAATTTCTTTTATAAACCTCCAATTTCATTTATAAACCATTTTTACAAATTTCTATAAATAATCACAAAACTACTTTTATAACCAAAACTCAATATAAATTCAAACTCCAATTTCTATTACAAAACTCATTTACTTTTTCATAACACAATTCTCTTATATATACAATAAATTCATAACTGTGATTTATTTCTCCAGTTTGACCAAGTGATAATATTTCCCTTTATAAAATACCCTTTGCACACATATTCCTTTATTTATTAAAATTATACTTATATGTCTATCTTTATAAATTTCCGTTTCAGAAATCAATTCTTTTATTTCAACATCTTATACAAAATGCCTCACAAATATTTATTACCAATATACTTCTACCTTCTTTAAATCAAAAAATCACTTTAAATAAAAGATAACACTTTTGATATTCCTTTTAAAAATAAACTTTTATTATTATAAATTTTTTCCATAAAACTAATACTTCTAAATAATTATTTAAAAAAACACACACACACACACACACATATATATGTATATATATAATTTTAAAAGAACAAATAAAGAAGTTGAATTAAAATAGGAAAATTCAAAAACTCATTTTTAAAATAAAATTTCACATAAAACCCCAAAAAATCAAATTTAAATCATTTTCCAAATCAGAAATTTTTTCCAAAGTCAAACATCAGTTAACAGTATTTCCAAAATACCATATCGAGACAATAGTTACTACAACACTTAAAAAATGCTATTACGGTTGAAATATTCATTATGAGAGAGCTATTGATTTTTAATATGATTTACGATTGAAATATTCATAAATTCAATTTATTAAAAAATTAATTTGGTTAATTACCAAACATCAAAACCTTCCCTCCCAAACTATTTCTTCCCAAACCAGAGACCTGTACACTAATAGATGAACCAAAACAGGACCGTGCACCTTTCCCCACGACATAGAACTCCGGTCGATGAACTCAAAAACAGACTTTGCTGCTACTCTTCTCTTCACTTCCACCATGCAACGTACACCCAAACTCCAAGCTCGGACCACCCACCAAAAACGCGACCTAGCCTCTCTCTCGGCCATACGCAAAAGTCGGCCTCACCAAACTCCAAGCATGTTGCTTCTCATGGTTTCATTCATGTTGCGCCTTGGGTTAGTTAAACATAGATTTGTTTAACTACTTAATTGTTTTTTTAATTTGGGAATATCGCCTCAAATTGAATTAACAATATAACCATAGTTGATATTCATATGTATACTGGATTCATATTTCAAAAAGAAATTAAAACAATAATTTTGGGTTGAGAAACTTAGGTAATATATGCTTCTATTCTATTTTGGATTTAGTAGTAGAGTAACATAGAGTGTGCATGCTATCTTTCCTTGGCTACTAATACTACTAATTGTGATAGAATGAAGCCTTAAGATTTTCTATTTCATTTAGCAGCGGCATTTTTTTGAATAAGTTTAGTTTTTAATTTACAAAAAGTATTCATGAGAATTTATTTAGAATTTAATAGTGTAATTTTTTGGAAAAGGATAATTTATTAACAATCAAAAGATAGATACAAAGAACTAAGCCAAACAAGTTCAAACACATGATTAACAAGCACTCGTAAAATAAATATCGGACTACAAAAAAATACTAAGCCCAGGAACAACTGAACTCGCAAACAAGAAGAGAAACACAAACCAATACATAACAGACATAAAAACTGACGTCATGATAGCTAACTTTTGATATAGCCATATACCAAAGCTATCATAAACTCAAATTTCGAATAGAAAATTTCATTTGTGGTTCCTTAAATTTTCTTCATAGGTTTTCTCTTTTTGAAGGAAATAAAATCATGTCTTCCCTGGAACAATCAATTGGACAGACCGTCCATGAGAACATGTATCTTAGCAATTGTTTTGAAGACAGGTTCAACAGATATCAACATATCAATCTAAAAGTATATTAGTTTATAGTATATCACCTATCAGCGGTCATATATCGATATATATATTGCATTGATGATGCAATTTCCTACAAATGTTCAAAGCATTGTATAGTTCAAAATTTCAAAGAGACGTATAGTTGAATCAAAATAACTATATGGAATTTGACAAAGATATTCAAAAATTTGTTGAGGGTTCACATTATGTATGGAAAAGCATCACAATTCACTAAAAATAAAGTTAAGTTAGCATATTACGTAACAAAGCAATACATGTACTAAGTTCAAATCTTTTATTTTCTCAAATATACTAAGAACACAAAGAAAAAATAGCTGAAGGTAATTTAATATCTTCCTTATGTTCTAGCTTCTAATGTTATAAAGAAAGAACCATCTTATGGGAAAAATTCCATAAAATAATCCCAGTAAATTAGTTTATGGTATAAGTGTTTGTTGACTATACATGATCAAGGTTTCTAAAATAACCATCTAGTATGCAAATACAATAGTTCCCCGCTTTTCTTCTCCCTCTTGATTATTATTTAATTGTTTGTTTTTTATTTGTTAGTTTGTTTATTGTCAATTAAGAATTGTCATTTTGCATTTTAAAAAGCAAGGACGGGCTGAAGAACAAATAGATAAGCAGAGTAATATAAGACCACTTTAAAGTACCTTTTTTTTACTTTAAAGGACTGAAACATAAAGCATGAAGAATTGCTCCATCATCTAGTGAGTCCAATTTCCTTCCATTGGCCAAGTCCCACACTAAGGTGATGTCGTCTTTTCCACCACTAAAACAAAGAGAACCATCAGTATTGACAATGACGGTGTTGACACTATTGCCATTTCTAGTTAGAGTACACCTAATCTTGTAGTTGGTCAAGTAACATACTTTGACGTTATTGTCCCATGGTGTAGACATAATTGTTGGCTGGAAATTGTGGGGTGAAATCAAACATAACTCACCCAATTTATGTGTCCAACAGCATCTCGAAATGTGTACTTTTGATCTCCTGTTCGAAGTAACGAAATAGAAATAGAAATTTTAATTAACTAAATATAGAATTCAAGGAAATTATATATTTATGATTATATACACAAAAAATTATACTAGAACCAGACAAGGACTAATGTGAATAGGTAACATCCTAATGACATTTTAAGAAGTACAACATGACATACTACGGAGTTCTGATGTATCATGCTCACTGAACACTTGCATTTGTGCAAGCTTCAACTGAACAGCAGGTTTGAATAACCATTAAAATAACACATCGCCAAAATGGAAACAAAATATATGCATGGAAAGGTACCTTACCTATCAGTGAACTAATCAACTCAGATGCCATCGATGTAGAATATGGCCTCTATGGTTGCAACTAGAGATGGTTAGTGATTGTAAAAGGTGCATTTGGGCGAGGAAGACAAAGGTGCCAAAACAAAAAATGAGGACATTGATTGAGTAAAGATGGGTGAGGTTTTTGAGATGGAAAAACTAGATGGTGGAGGGATGCTTGAGAGAGAAGACAAAGGCCTCCTTTCTCTATTGTTGTGCACCCCTCCTTGATCCACATCCAACAGGAAACTTCAAGTCACAATTTTTTTTAATTTGTGAAGAAGAACGTAGGGTTAGGGATTTGGAAGTGAATAATTTCAGAGAGAGCAGCGAAGAAAATAATTGGGGAGCCAACCATATGGAAGCGTTACATAATCAATCCCATGTTGAATAGCTTTTTTTTAAACAAACAGTAACACTATGGAATATTGTGTTTTGGTGTTATAAAAAAACTTTTCTTATAGTGGTTCAGTTGCAACTTCAGCCAACATTCACAAAATGTTTTATTAAGGCATCTTTTACAACGTTTTTAACATCTCATTCAACATTTTGGAAAATATACCCATAACAAATAATGACCTTTACTAAGGGAAGCTTCTCCCATTACCAAAGATTAGATCGCCTTGTTGTTCTTGTTGATACAACAATCATAAACTTATACCCAATCAAAAATTTAGTGATGGAATTAGTGTTTTAGTTCATGGAACATATGAAGGACAATCACAAATCGCTATCAAGAATCTTTATAGAACATAATTTTAAATCAGTGTTACACTGTATTAGTTACAAACTAGCACATGTGAATAAGATTTTAAATTTTAGGAGAATACGTATAAAATCCAAATCAAAATATTATATCATGTTATTATTTAGTAGCTTGTTAAAGGAAGTTACAACTATGACATATAATATGCTTGAGATTAAACATAATTAATCAATATGTTACAGTGTAACATGTATAAATCAAAAGAAACTGAAGGAGTTGCTATTAAAACATGGTTTGCTGGTATAGTTGATCATCTTCACAAGATCCATCTCCATCTTCCTATTGTCAAATCCTAATGTTTCGTTATCCCATTCCATTTTTACCCCATAATCAACTTTTTTGCCAAAATCATTCATGTTTTCACCATACTGATGATGATTAAAAAGGGATAGAGGAGTGCGAAAGTTATTCATCTTATTAAGGTTTGTAAAGGGCTGATGGCTACTAATGCTTGTAAGAGGCTGGAAGCAATTCATGCTTGTAAGAGGCCGAAAGCTATTCATGTTAGTAAGAGGCTGGAGGCTATTATTTTAGAAACAAACTGTTGGCTGATTTGATTGTGTTATGCCCAAGCTATTGATGTAATTTTGCAGAAGATTGCCTGAATTAGGGTATTTTGAAGCACGAGTATGTTTTCTTAAAAGTTTTCTTTTTGTTGCATTCCAGTGGTTCTTGATCGAATTATCGGTTCTACCATGCAGTTTTTTCATAATTTCTGCCCACTTGTTTCCAGTTTCAATGTGAGCATTGATTAAAATTAAGTCCTCTTCTCCGGTCCACGAATCCTTCTATTTAAATGTTATGAACCCAAAATGATTGTAAAAATAAAGTATAATACAAATACCATAAAAGTAAATTCATTATGTATTAGTGTAGCACTAAATTATGTATAATGAGAAGTTGCAAATAATGTTAATAGATACTTCATTCTAATTAATAACTAATTAAACATAGTAATGCATCCTTAATTTACCCTTAGGTAACCACTTTCTTAATGTAGACAAAAGAGGAATGGAAATGAGAGAATATTGTGGAATATTTAAGTCAATCAGTCATGTCATTTATGGTTACATCTAGCAAAAACATAAATTACAAATTATTTTACCTATCATTTGCATTTGTATATCAATTAACCTAGATAAACCAATGTTCATCACAGTCCTTATACAATTGTAATTACATGAGTTTGGCAAAGAAACTATTTATTTGATTTTTAAAATTTTCATATTGACAAAATGAATCGAATGTTTTCTTTCTAACAAATATCTAGAAATTTTGAGAGAGAAAAACAAGCATGGGTGGCAAAATTCCATAGAATATTAAAGTTACTACTTAACAATATATACCATTCTTGAAAACAATATTTACAAGTAAACTCTTATGCAACTAATTTATCATCTTTTACTTAAAAATACGTGGAAGCATATACAAGTTTTATGAAATATGAAACGATTTTAGCAAAATCAATGCTGAACAGTAAATAAGGCATGGGAAAGGTTTGGAAAATAAGCAACTAAAATTTAACCTTTATATTTGGCCTCAAATGATTATGCCATCTTTCTCTGCATTGCTTTCCAACTCTTCCTTTCAAAAATTGTGCTATATGAGACCACTTCCCTAGTCCATATTGCTCTACCAACCGAGTTAATAATCTAAAGTTGAATCATCATGTTATAATTATAGTTTCAATAAAAAATAATAAAATAAATAAATAAAATGTAAATGTAGGTGTAATATACCTGTCTTCTTCAAGCGTCCATTGCCCTCTCACAATGTTTGATTTTTTTTTGGTTTCTGCCTTCAATTTTTTTCCTCATCAAATATTCAACATCTATATTGACTCCTTGATTATATGACAGTCTACTATAATCAGGAGTATTGCCAGCAAAACTAGTTAAAGCCAGAAAAAAATTGCTTAAAGGCACAACTGGGTGCACTACCATCGAAGAGTTCGAAGACAAAGAAGAAATTCTCGAAAGGTTTAGTGTGGTCTCCATGGAATCATACTGATTAAGTTTATGATCATAATCATAAACTGGAAAATCAACATCGCATAACGGTAATAGTTCTCTGCTGTCATTGTAGATTTGAGGTTGAAGGCAAATATCATCAAGGTTTGGAAACTCATAAAGACTATTTGTTAAATCCTGATCCTTAAAATCGTTGAATAGTTCCTGATGATCCAGAAATCCATTTGAGTCTTCACAACAAGATTTATTTAAAAGTGAAGGGGTTAAATCCATATCCATTTTTTTTTAAATTTGACTAAGAATGAGGTTTGAGAAACGGGAGTGCCTCATTACTTATATAATAGGGGAAAGGAATAACATTAATGCTTTGTAACATTGTTATATTAATGGTCATTAACTTAGATATTAATATAGTGGATTAATTTCTCTTTAATTGTGCTTTTAAAGTAATTAAATTGTAGGTTAAAAATCCTTTATAACATACACTTAGTACAAAGTAAATAAACATAATAAAATGTAATTATATCATTATTGAATACTGCATTTTGAAACGCTTTAATTAATCTGAGTAAATTTGAATTAACCTAAATATTTACTAATTTCTTCAAATTAGATTAATAAACATGTAACAACCAAGATTAGATTAAACATACTTTATTTATGTAATTAACTTCGGTAAGTTTCAGACTAATTTCCAAAAATACAGAGTTGATATGATAAATTTAATTTAAGTTGGGCTTATTTTCTTGTTTAATTTAAGAGCTACCAATTAGTTTTAAGATCACAATACATCTTAAAAGATAGGCCTTTAATTCAAAAGAGCAATAATTCTTAATACTACGAAACATATCAATAACACTGCTAAAAAATAGTCATTAATAGCTTTGTTACTTCATGAAATAAAGGAAAATTTTAAATCCCTATCTTAGTTGATTAGTCTTTTAATAATATTACATTTAAACAGGGACTTAATTTACATGATTTTACGAGTAGGGATGTTTTGTGCATGAGCTTTGAAAATAGGGACATTTGGTTCAAAACCCTTTTTCTTTTTCTTTTGGTAATGGTCTTGTGATAAATTGCTACTATGTCGTAAATTTTGTACTTAAATGTTGGTAAAATTTAGCAATTGTTGTGAAACATTGGTCATTTATTTCATTGAACGAATACAAATTAGTAAGATAATGGTATTTTGAGTATATTTAGAAAGTATGTAATAAATCGAGCATTTATGAACTAGTTAATGAAAATAAAAGAAAACATTATGCATACTTAGATGATAAGATCAATTCACGCAAAAGCTAGACAAGAATCAAATATTAAGATGCATAAATTAGTAATTATAAAATTGGTCAACAAATATATTTTTCAAAACTTGGCAATGAAATTTCAAATCAATGTCTTAAGAGAGTAAATGGTATAATTAATAATGTAATGTTGCTAAACTTTACAAAAGCTTATCATTGGATGTTGATAGCATTTAAAGTTTTGGATGTAAGAAGAAGTAATTCAAATGTTCATATTGCATGCACACTAAATTATAAGTATTTTACTGTCACTTAATCATTTCTCCTTGAATATTTGAACCACATAGGTTTTGATTGTTGACATATTATTATTTGCTGATGAAATAGTAACGATATCCACATTACCAGTCAATAAGACGAAATTAAAATTTGAGAATAATTTGGTTGTTATACTCTAGTTTGCTCTTTAGTTCTCAAAATAATATAAATTAATCAAAGTAAATCAAACAAATAATTGTATGCAGACTTATTTATATTATGTCAATGGAAAGTCTTTCGCTAACCGTAATCACGATTAATTTATCATGTGATTCGGTTGGGATAAATGAACAATAAATTTATTGTATATTGATAATAATTGCTATTACAACTTAATGATCATTCTACATTATATGACTAATATATATATTGATTTGAGCATAAATAATTTATAATAGGTAAATATCACAATGAAACACTAATATTGAAATATTCTCAATGTATTTCTTAACATATACATACATACATATATACACATACATACATATATACATACATAACATTTTCTTAACATTCCCCCCCAAATCTCATGGTGGGATGACCACAAACATCAAGACCTCACCAACCAGAAAGAGAAAATCAAGGAACTGAAGGTGACTTTGTGAACTAATCTACAAACTATACTAAAGAGGATGCGATAAGAAAAATAATAATGTATTTTTCAAGATGTTGATGTGTAATGTGATAGTCGATCTCAATATGCTTGGATCACTCGTAAAAGACTGAATTGTAAGAAATGCGAACAAAACTTTTATTATTGCAATACAAAGAAATATGTACACAAAGAGAAACTCTCGTACCCTTCATTAATCGATGTAATCATACAATATATTTCGTAGTAGAAGTCATAGCATGGTTGTAACGACCTGGAATTTCACCATAATAATTTCCAAATATTTAATTAATTTCAAATAATAGGTTTTATAATTAAAATAGAAATACTTTTAAATAATAAATATTGAAGATAAAATAGTTTTCAAATTTAGTTTTAAAAAATAATTAGTTCAAATAAAAATCAAAAATGTGACCGGAATTCGTTTTCTGAAATTTCTACTTTTTATAGGCTAAAAGTTATCGCGAACGTTGTGAACTCTTTAGCATAAATAGACACATTTATAAACGAGTTAGCATATGTGTGTGTGTGTATATGTGTATTAGTGTATTCATGTATATATATATATATTCATACTTAAGTATATAAGATTTAAAATAAAAAGTTTAATGAAAAAGAAAATGTTACATCAATTGAAATATGTTTAGACATGATTTGACATTTTGGCAACTTAGTCATTATTTCATGTTGGCTATGACATGAAAAGGAGGAGGCCTAGGGTGGCATGTGGTACATGAAGTGGAGGAGACATGGTGATGTGGCATTCAAGAGTGAAGGGTAAAGTACTAAGGGTAGATTGGTAATTGTGCTTTTTCATTTTATATAAAACTTTTTTTACATTTTCTCTTTTACTTTTTATCATTTCATCTTCATTTCATAACTTCCTCATTCACATTTCCTAGCTTCATAATATCTATAATGGCTTCCAAACTATTTTCTAAGTATTAACCATAGCTTTCTACTTTAAAATCACTTTCAAAAACTTGTTTTGGATATCTCCTTCTTTCATTTCAATACTCCACTTCCTTCATTTTCACTCATACTTCTTTCGGCCATAACTTCCACCATACCTCTCCAAATCAAAACTTTCTTTTTTTTAAAATCATGTGTAAATCTAGTGGCTACAACTTTTATTTTTATCACTTCTTCAAATTTCGAGCATAGATATGTCAAAATTTCAATTGTTTACAAAGCATTTTCGGACACAGAAATTCAAGTCCGAAAATGGTCCTTCTCTTTTGACCATATCTTCTTCAAAAATTATCTAAATTGAGTGATTCTTCTTTTGAAATTGTAAAGAAAAAGTTTTCTAAAACTTTTCTTTTTACTACTTTTGCAAAATCCGAGAGTAAATAGCTGAAAAACTAGTTGGAAAATGACCTGCTTTTGGTTTCATTTTTGAGAGTTCGATGATTATCCAAAGTCTGTCCACCTTACCAAAACAAGTTTCCCTTCCTTCTTCTTTAAAGGTAGAGCCTACCTAGTGTATTAAGGGTCCAAGACTCCATCTTTTACTTAGGAATGGAAGTGTTAGGTCATACCCTTAGTTAGCGAGAGTTTGGAAAGCTTTCGGTAAATAAAACTCTTAACTTTTTTCTGGGAAATATTTTTCTTTAGTTATATTGTGATATATATTGCTTGCTTGGTTTAGATATGATGTGAATTTGTTCATGTTTGGTTTGGAACTGTATATATGTGATGGATGCAAAATTTCTTAGAAAATGTTAGTTAGCAAACTAGTTAGCAAGTAAAATTTTACCCTAAAAAACCAAAGCTTTAAAACTATATTCATGTTCATATTTATTGCCTATGAATGATTGTTGTATGTATGCTAAAACCATTGCCATGTGCTATTTTATTGTGTTGCTAATATTATAAAGTTGTTTGCCGAACTGCCCGTATAGCGATAGTCGCTATATCGGCACTTTCGGAAAATCACTTCTTATTAAACCATTTGTTTTCATCTTCGTGCTTGAAATTGTTTTACAAGTTAAGCAAGATTTTGATTAATGATGTTTTCAAAAATAATTAATTCTTTTAATAATGTTTAGTTAATTTAATTAATTATTTAATTAATAAGGATTATGGTTAACTAATTAACTTATTAATGATGTGTTTTAAATTTAACTAATTACTTAGACAATAATGTTTTAAATTTAATTAATCAGTTTATTTAATGATGTTTAGGGCTAATTAATATTTTGAAAATGATGGATTAAAATTAATTAATCAATTAATTAATGACGTCTTTAAATTTAATTAATCTTTTTAATTTGACGGCATAGTAGGCTTACAATCAAGTCCGAAGGCACTTATTAGAGAATGGATTTCCATACAATGACATGTAAGGGACTACTTTTTTATAGTATATCTTTAGAGCAATGTACCGAGGATACACAAACAATCCTCCCCATCAAGCAAGACCGGTCTATCCACATTTGGCACTTATACATGGCCTATATAGAAAATAAATATGACATCACCCCGATCGTTACCGACCTATCCAAGAGCACTCCTAGCATACACAACATGCCCGATATATAGAGGGTTATCTAAAAAGTTGATAACCATACCCTAATGGTTGCGAACCACATAGCCCTATGGGGTACCCTGTTTAAGCCATTACTTGGTGATGAGACCCAGGTAGCAATTACCTTTCACATAGCACATTCCACTTTGAATGCCACACTGCCATTCCTTGGTCACACAATTGATTTCTGCAAACGTATAGCTCCTGAGCTCGTACATCTTTGGAAAGGGTGTTAAGCTAAGAGAAGTTGCCTTCACCAACACCAAACAGACGATACGTTCATAGAGATCAATTTATGTAATTAGAAATGCAACATTAGACATTTGTCCATAAATATCGTCCAGGAATAGAACAATCCGAAGGCACTCTTCTACCACATCCTATTGGAAATTACCCCTAGGATTAGTAGCGAGAAGTCCTTGCATCGAAGATCTCAAATAAAGAACTACTACCACCTAATATGATATGGGAAATTTCCCTCGAGGATCAGTGACATGCAGCCCTACGTTCCATCTTCCAAATCATTTCTATGTCTTCAATTCGAATACGTAAATTGGTATGAAGTGGTCTTCGGATAGGAATCACCCAAATCCGACCCCGGTTCCATCGAACTAATCATCGATGAAAGAAATGTTAGGTAAATAGGGAATTATTCTTCTGATTTATTAGTTCGTTTTACCAAAAATATCTTCAAGGGATATATATCATTTAAAACATTTCTTTCCGGTATATACGGAATCATTAAACCTCATTTATCAAATCCTTTGATTACTTAAAACCATTTTAAATCTTGGAATAATTCTAAATTATTTAATGTTTCACTTAGGGAAATATTTCCTAATCATTTCTTTTAAATCTTAACAAGATTTCTTAATTCAAAACTCAGAATTTTGATTGAGTTAAAAACATGTTATCTAGGACTTTAATCCAAAACTAGTAAATATTAAGTGAGCAGAATCTATAGAAATCATCTAATTATACTCAATATCTGATCCCGTATTCAACAAGTACTTTGGGCCAAATAACGGCAAAGTCACCTTTTAAATTACACAAAAAAGTACAAGTTCCCTCTTCGGGCTTTAACACCAAGTATAAGAAGATTATCTCCATAAAATCCAAGTTGTTTAAATTTGGAAAACATAATCTTTTATACTTAACTCGTTTCATACATTTCAACCTTATCTATCCCTTGCCCACGAGAGGCCAGGTGAGCCAGGGCACTGGTTGCTCCTGAACATCTCCTTAGTTTAAGCGCCTCACCCAAATCTCATAAATAGAAAAATCCAGTCTACTCATCGGCTTTTAGAGCGAAGATTAAATCATAAGATTTTTGACAGCTTTTCTTTAAATCATTTATTTAAACATTTTTAAATAAATTATAAAACTTCCAAATAATAATTAAAACGCTTATATATTCATTTGAAAACATTTATAAATGTTTTGTAAAAGAATCGTTAAGCCTAAAACCATATTTCAAAAGTTATAGAAAAGTGCTACGAAAAGTGCCTTTTAAGCTATATTGATCAAGATGATTTTTCTATCATTTGGAAATTCATTTTATAACTCAAATAAATTTTAAAACATTTGAAATGATTTCAGAATTTATTCTTACTTTTAAAAAATTTAAAATATCATTTTTAAAGAATTCCCTTTATGGATTCCTACAAAATCGCGATTTTTCCGAAATTTTTTTTGCTCATATTTCAAATTCTACTTATCAAAATCTCCATTTTCTTTCTTTGTTTGAAAACTATGGATATAATTGTTCGGAATATTCTTATCTCGAAGAATTCTGTAATAACCCAAAATTTGAGCTATAATAATTAATTAAAGAATTAACTAAACAATAAAATAAGTTTGTGAAATTTTCAGAATCGAGATACGACAGTTGCACCATTGGGTTCTTGGCGATTTTCCGATCAATTTCCATATACAACTTGTTGAAATTCGAGCAAGCATGGAGAAGTTAAGAGGGAAACAATAAAATCAAAATTAAATAAACAAAAACGGAAAGCAAAAAATAAAAAATAAAATACAAGATCATAGGTCGACCTACACTTTTACCTGGACGACATTTCATCCAAGTACGAGCCGAAGAGAGTAATTTTGATTTTTGGCTGAATCGTGTTCATTCGTAGCTGCATCCGACGGTTCCTATTGAGCCTATGACATGGTCGCACCAGATTTAATCTTCAAATCCGACGGCCTGAGATACCTAAGCCACATTATAAATAGAACCCTAAGCCTAGCTATTTTTCACATTTAATTTTCTCCTAATTGGGTTCATTGCCTAAGGCTGAACCCTAAATAGAAAAATTTTCTAGGAAGGAAATCTTTTTGATAAAAATATTATATGCCGTAGAAGTGGATCCAGTAAGGCACTGGACTAGAGCCAAGGGCCACAAGTGAGTGTTTTGTAATTATTTTAGATTTGTAAGCAATTTAAAATAATAGGGTTCTCAATAGTTGTTGTTTTTCTAAAATTTTGAGACAGTTTTTATGTAATTTTATTTACAGTTTGTTTTTAAGTAAATTTCAGAAGTTCTTTTCAGTCTATTTTTATTCAGTATTTTATTCATTTATTTACAGTTAGTTACGGTTATTTATAATTATTTACAGTTAATTACATCTGTTTTAAGTTGGAATTTGGCCTGTAAATGTTAGTTTCTTTTTTTAGAGATTTAATCCTTTTTTATGCGAATAAAATATTAAAAAGAGAAGAATTCGCAAATATGGATTAAAATATAATAACACTAAATTTATAGAAATCGGATGTAAAATGAGAAAAACTGAAATGAATATAGAGATGGACTGAAATAGGCAAATTTAAGATATTTGCAAGCATAATTATAATAAGTGGTTATAACTAAAAAGAGAAAATCGAAGAGTAATAGTTGCAAGAACAATTATAACACATAGGTTATAATTAGAAAGAAAGAAATAACCGAAGGGGCTTATTTTAAAACTTAGATCATGGATTAAGTTAATAAGCAAATATAGCAGAAATAACAGAAGAGGCTTATTTTAAAACTTAGATCTTGGATTAAGTTAATAAGCAAATATAGAAGTAGGGCTCGTACCGGTAGCATTCCCTTTTAGGTCTAGGACTGATGGTTTCACATGTAGGTGAGGCTGGGAGACGCTTATGCTGATTTGGGTAAATAAGTGGGCAATAGATTGAGGCTCAAATCTGGGGATTTGGGCAAGGGGCGCAAAGCTAGAAGATTTGTTTGTTAGGGCCAATACCGGTAGCATTCCCTTTAAGGTCGAGGATTGATGGTCTCACACGTAGGTGAGATTAGCACGCTTATGCGGATTACGGTAAATAAAGGGTCAAATAAGGAGCGATGGTTAGTGTGTACCGGCGATGACCGAACGTGCGGCATCGATTACGGTAAATAATTCGCTACTGCATCCTAAGCGCTAAGAGGTGTCTTTTGCTGTGGGAACAACATGATTGGCTCACGGTGGCACAACAAAGAGAGGAAAGGCCAATCAATGGGTAGAATTAGGATTTCAGCCTAATCAAGTTAGCAGTTGAGATAGGATTAGGGTTTTAGTCTAATCACAGCAGTTCAAGAAAAGTGCAAACAATCAAAACAAACGGTCAAACAGAATCAGAAACTGTATTTTATCCGAGTTTTATCTTTTCTGTATTTTCCTTGCAAGCTAGAACTAGTGCTTAGTCTACCATCTTTATCTTGCTTAGAAATGATAGTAATTACTTTCACTCATCAGACTTATTGTTTGACCCACTCCTCTATATTTCCTTTTCCCCAGTAGGCCAGCAGAGTTGAGGATAGTTGATTCAGGTTGCTTGGAGATTCATTTTTGAAGTTTTCTCATTTTGGAGGTATTCTTCTGCTTTTCATCATTTTCATTTGGTTTATGATGGACTGGCACTTGTGAGAAGGATTATTATTATTGTTATCTTTATACTCCGATTTTATAAGACCGAGATGTAATTTCATGAGACATTAGGCATTTTGAGTTTTTAAGGTATGTTATGCTTTTTAAGACTTATTTTGAGATGAAGTTTAATTTTGAATGATAAGTTATTATTTAAATGTTTTCACTGTTTTTACTTATTTGTTGTAACGATTTGGATTTTCGCGCTCGAAAATCAACATCCATACTTTATATCGTACTCGAATGCCATAGATTCGACCGTTCAAATCCGAGTCGCCGGAGCTTATAACACAGTTAAGTAAAAAACACAGCGGAAGAAAAAGAATAATACATTGATATACAATATTTGATACAACAGAGTGATACAATGAATATCAATATACATCAGAGGTATGATACAAGAAGTAGCAGCGGAAAAGAAAATAGATAACACCAGCAGCGGATAATCTACATCTCCAAAGCACCAATCCAGAAATAGCTTGAACTCCCAATAACGAGGCACAAAGATAAGCAAGTGCAGTCCGATCCAAAGACTGAACTAGCTCCAGAAAATCTACTAATTCTGACTATTTGAAAAACCAAACTCTAGACTGCCCGTGTAGAAAAATTTTGAGCATCCAGAGTTTAGGAAAGAAACAATAAACTCCGGATCAGTCATGGGACTGGTGTGAGCAACAAAAACAGTTTATCTTTAAAACAAATAGCAAGAAAATTTTAAAGTCAATTCGCAATGCTTTTGGAAAATGAGACTACCATAAGACCTCCCGCCACACACACAATGCAAATGCAGAATTGGAGGAGATTTCTTCTTATGATAGTCAAAGATGCTTACTACGCAAAAGAAAACTCTTTTGATATTATTACTAGTGCATAGTGGAAAACATTTCGAAAGTAGAATATAAATCTTAGCCAGCATAGACATTCCGAACTATGCCTACTAAAGCTACCATCTAAACAGTGGTGACCACCATTAGTAAATGGCAGGTTCTACAACTAATACCGTACAAAGTTCGTATTGGAAGATGGATTTCCAACAAATGGTCAGGCTAAGGAACTTCCTATGCCACGAAGGAACACCTCTGGCGGGACGCTCCGAGAGACAACCTGCTCTCTGCCAAACAAGGCCGGCTACCCCCCTTCCCGGGGAATATACAAAACCTCAGATATTCCACCCCCGGTCCTTTGGGACCTTTATCCGAGAGCTCTCGATAACCAACATCACACATAATAAATAAAGTGTGTCCACATGAGTAAGTATCTGGGCTCTATACCATGATACTACCCTTTTACAGAAGGAATGGTCATACCCTAGGGAAGCTACCCCTGAAACCTTGCCGCACAATTCCTGTTTCGACCATTACCGGTTTGTGAGGTTCGACGAAGTCTCGTCCACAAAGCCACGCTTTGGTACAAAGCCATGCTTTGGGCAACAGATGATCAAAGTAATGATCACCAAGATAAATGATCAAACAAATGATCATATCACAAATGATCAAACAATGATCATCACACAGCAACACTCAGCATGTCACATTACCAAATTGGGAATATATCGCTGATAACCTTCAACTACATAACCTCTGAGCTCGTATGTCTCAGAGAAGGGTGTTAAGCTAAAAGAATAAATTCTCCGCCACCAACAGAAATGTATTTGAAAGAAATCGGCTTTATATCTCAAAGTGTAATGTCAGACATGTAAACATACAAGTATGTTCCGGGTTCGAACAGAACCGAAGGCACTTCTTACGAAGCCCTTGCAATTCCGGGTATTAACAATCCCTATCGGATTTCCCATCACTTAGGGGATCTCTATACCAGGAGCTACCTAGTGCAAAGACAATCGACGAGTTATTCTTTCGTTCTCGTGAATATCCGGTCTTCATCATCGGTCTTCAAATGCTATCCATATACGACGTATCACTAATTCAGAATGGGTTATATGACACAAAGGTCTTTTCCCGGCTAAACCGAATAGTGAGCGTAATATTTAAAAACATATGGATAATGGGATTTCAATTAAGTCACAACTTATTACCCAAAAATTTCTTTTCAAACGGTTTAACAATTTACCATTTTCAAATCTTTAAACAAAAAGACTCATTTTAACAACCTACAACAGTTTAAACAATTTCCACATTTTAATCTTTTAAACAAAAGATTCATTCACAGATTTTCCAAATTAATTTCCATTTCAATTTAACTCGTTAAATCTTTAAATCAAAGATTTAACTTATAGCTTTCAAAACAATTTCATTTCAAATGGTTTAAATAAATCATCATTTTAAATCTGTTAAAAATAAACAGATTTAACTCATAGCTTTCAAAAACAATTCACTTATAACTTGGAAAACCATTTTTCAATTCAATCTTGAAATTCCTTTAATTAAACGGGAATTTCATTTCTTATATGAAAGCTTTTATCATTTGAAACAAACAGTTTTCGTTTTCAGAAAATCTGATTCATTTATGCGAGTTAAAGTCCTTGGGTTAGATTCAAATTCTCAAACTGATATTTTAAAATGGTTTAAATTCATATAAACACATTTATAACATCTTTAACCATAATTTCCAAATATTGAATTCAATTCCAAATATTGAATTCAAATTTAAGTCAAATTTTTTAAATTTCAAAACTTAATTAAGTTATTCAAAATAACTTTTATCTTTGAAATTCCATTTCAAAAGCTTTTCACTTTAAACCCAAATTTCTAATTTCAAAATCAATTGAAATTAAGATTTCAATTTCAAAAACATCAAATTTAAATCATCTGTGTTTTAACCAATTTCCTCGTGGAATCCATATTTGTGTGTAAACGTGTAGTCCAGGGGTTTAACACAATAGTGCAACACAATGAATCATCATAGATCAAAATACAGGATATAGTTGATAAGCGATATAAATTATAACGCTTATCGTTCATGCACAGACCACAGATATATAAATATCACAGATAATAAATTACATCATAGATAATTTATCACAGACCACAACATAAATCAGGGTGTATCACAAAGCATCATATATCAGGGATATCAAACAATTAAATCATCCAATACAATCTAAACATCCATAGATAAGATCACTTTAATTATCTGATTGATTCAAATCAGATTAATTTCTATGAATAAATTTGCTAGTCATGGTAAATTAATAATCAATTGATTACAAAACATTTAATAAATTATTCTTTGATTAATCATTAATTAATCTCTAATTAATAATTAATTCTCAATTAATTACAACAACTAATTAATTACTCCTTAAATAATAAGTATTCCTTAATCACTTTCATTAATTTAATTTACCTTAATTAATTATCTTAATAAATTAACCCTTAATGGTTAACTAATTAACTCTTAATTACTAAATTAATTAATCCAAATCATTAATTAATTAAATTAGTTAATTATTCATTTTAATTAACTTAATAATCACAAATCCTTAAATCTTCATTATTTAAAGGATAAAACATTTTCTTATTAATGATCAAATTCTCATTTACAAATGCATTTGAGACATTTCACCTTTGCATTCACTTTTACATTCCATTTCAAATTTAGATTCAATATAATTACAAATTTAACTTAGCAAAATTTAACACACTTTAAAATCTACTTTAAACATTTAAAAGTTGTTAAAACATTTTATTTTACATTTATTTAAAACTAGAAGTCAAAAGTAAATTTGAATCCATCTTACATTTTTGGTTTTAAACTTAGTTTAAAACCCTGCTCTAAATTTTAAACTTTAAAATCTGCCAGGCTTTTCAAAAAAACTAGCAACAACAAAATAACCCGAGACAAATAGCAAAGTGCTTCGAGTCCAAAGCCCTACTTTCCCGAGCTAAACGTTTAGCTACTTCGAGTCAACTACATCATCAACTCGAAAATAACAAAAACAATCTCCACTAGAATTTGCAGTTTTTATCCCGCATTTTGGTCAAAGCCGGAACACCAAACAAATCGACAAGAAAGGATGGATATCATGATTGGAGTTCACTTGAAAACAAGGCTGCAATGGATATCATCAAAATTTGGCCGAGCTCCGATCAGGACGGAATCGATTGGAGATGATTATGTGGACTAGGAGAGGCTACGTTTCAAATTTCAGGTTAATCGGAGTTCATATGAAGGAGATATGAATGGATTACGATGTACAGGGAATGGTTCGAATCGATGTGCTTCGCATCGATCAAGAGGATGGTGGTTCGAATCGATACGTTTCGTATCGACCATAAAGTAAGGACTTCAAATCGATACCGTTCGTATCGATTGGCACAGGTTCGACTCGATGGCAACACACCCAGGTTGTTAAACAAGCATGCGGAGGTTTGTTCGAATCGATACCCTTTGTATCAACCGGCATGGACTTGGATTAGTAGCTTTGTATCGATAAGAAGGCAAGGATTGATGATACATTTCGTATCGATCGTAGCTAGAATTGATACGAAGGAAGGACAGATGCGTATGGATGCGAAGGACTTAGGGACAATGTTCGTATCGATCGTATTCGAGTCGATTGATACAAAGGAAATAGCCGGAGCAACACGAATGGATGGATACGAACGAGTCTCAGTTCGAATCCATGATATGGTTGAATCCCTCGAATCCACTAAGTCACAACAGCTAAAAACTAGGATTCGACCCAGTCAACTCGGCATGGAAGTCGGATCGATTCGAAGGAGGTGCACCACATCATCACAGAAGCGCATGCTTGGATCGATTCGAAGCAATCGATTCGAACGTAATCGATTCGAACAGAGCACTGCAACCAGAAAAGCGACCTTGAATCGATCATAACTCGAGATCTACAAGTCCAAATGCTATGAAATTTTCACAGTAGCTTGGGCACATGTCGAAGAATGTTCACACCAAATTTCAGCTTGATTGGACAATTTCTTGATCGATTCGAACATAGCTTCGAATCGATCCCAAAGTGGTCCCGGATTTCCAGAAAGCGGGCATGTGGGCCCCCTCACATGCCAGAATTGGTCTCCCCTCAATTTAGGCGAAATATCAGCCTCCTACACCTATAAATAGAGCCCCTGGTCATTCAGAAAAGGGGTCAGACAATTTTGAGAGCTAAAGAGCGCCCAGATTCTGCCAGATTTACTCCAGATCACCACTGCCGCCTTAGATTCATACTTAGCTCAGAAAATCAGTTGTAATACAACACATGAAATTATAATCTTCAAACATCGAGCAATAAAATCATAAAAACCTTGAAGTGGATGTAGGCCGGAGATAGCCGAACCACTATAAATCGTGTGTCACTATTCATTATTGCTTGATTGCTGCTTGTTACTTGCTTAGATCTGTGGTTTGTGTGTGAACATTGTTGATCTGTATTCATACGCTGGTGCTTTCACTACACTTGGGGTTTGTGACCATTTTTGGTGCAAACACTTTGGTTCTTTCACTGAGAACGACTAGCACCCGCTACATCGGATTGAAGTTCAGATTTGGAAAGCGTGAAGAGTTTAGATTTGAAAGACAATGACTCGACAAACAAGATAAAGAGCTGAGAGAAGCCAACAAGGAGGAAGACAAGAGGCATCCTCCGGAGCTGGAGAAGGACAAGCTTCGATTTACATTACCAGAGACGAAATGGAAGCTATGGCAAATTCATTGCATGAGAGGTTGCTGAAGAGTCAACAGGATATGATGCAGACTTTCTTCGAGCGGATGAGAGCTGCAGGAACACAGAACCTTGGACCAACTACAGCGACTGCAAACGTGGAACAAGGAACTAGGGTTGCGGAACCCAATGTAGGACAGAATACAGAACCGGAAGGCAATCAACAAGGGCTTGGGGGCAGGCCCGTAGGATCCAACGCAGAAGGACCTTTGGAAGGAGTTCAGCAGGCTAGAGCCAACGTTGCGGCTAATGAGCCACATGAAGAATATGTGCCGGAGTTCCCTCGGGAGCATGGGGGGCAGCCCCTAATAGGCAACGCTGGATTAATGGAAATCATTAGGAAGACTATGCGTGGAGGTTCAACCAATAGAGACTTGGAAGGAGTGAACAGGAGTCCGTTCGCTCGGGAAATCAGGATAGCTCAAAATCCACCTAAGTTCAAGTTACCTAGCGTGGAAGCATATAATGGCAAGGCTGATCCAACTGATCATTTGATGAGATACACTAGGCACATGGAAGTGTTGGGGGCATCGGAGGAAGTGATGGCCAGATGTTTCCCTTTATACTTAACAGATCTAGCGGCAATGTGGTTTAGGCAGCTGGAAGAAGGATCTATCAGGACTTGGAGGGAATTGGTGGATAGGTTTTTGGGACAGTTTCGGGTTCATATCAAAAGACCTAAGAACGTGATGACGTTAACATCGGTAAAGCAAAGAACGGATGTATCGCTTAGAGCATTTTTAACTCGATTTAATGCGGCGGTTGCTTCGGTGGATCGGCCGGATCCATCGATGGTTTTGATGGCGGCAGTATCGGGAGTCAGAGAGGATTCAGATTTTAAGGTATCTTTAATACGAGATCCACCACTGGATCTTGGGGAATTCTTCCATGAAGCTGAAAGGTTCCTTCGGCAAGAAGACGCATGTACTGATTTAAAGTTAAAGGAGGTGAATGTGACTGGGGGTAAAGGACCATCCAACGGAAGCTCGGATAAAGACAAAGGAAAAAGGAAGCTAGACGACGATTCAGGAAAAGCCGGGAAGCGATGGAAGGATCCAAAGTTTTCCACATACACGGGATTAAACGAGACGCAGGAGCGGATATACATGGAAACCCGGAATCGCCTTCCTTACCGGAGGCCAGCTAGGAGAGAACCTTCTGAACGAGAAAGGGCATCAGGAAAGCACTGTCTCTTCCATGATTTGGATGGACACGATACCAACAGCTGCAGGCACCTAAAGGACATAATTGAGGAGCATGTGAGGAATGGACAATTGACGCAGTATGTTGGGGCTCGGAATGCAGCGATGGAGCAGGAGCAACCACCGCCCACCTCAAGCCATGATGGCATGAGGCCAGGAATGATGGTCGATTGGTTATCCATTGACCAGGATAATATGAAATAAGTAACAAACCATTGGCGAGCAACCAAATCATTTACACATGTATGGGGACGGAGATTGCCCCTAGGCATGCTCTGAATGATGATAAACCGCAAAGCCATGGTTTGCGAAATCTGTCTTTTGTTTTTGATTGGACACTTGGTTTTCTGGTTTGGTTTTGGAGTTTGGATTGAACTCCTGGTTTTTGTTTGCTTTCTGTTTTGGATTTTCGTTCGGATGACTGGTTTTCGTTTTGGGTTTTCTGTTTTGGATGTTGGTTTGGATTTCTAATTTTCGGATTTGATTTGGATTTTGGATTGGATTTTGATTGGATTCTTTTTAGTTTTTGATAAACGGTCGTCGAGTATGGATTATGCTCGGCAAGGGTCCGGAGTGACCAGGATTCGGCCTAGGACTTAGGCCCCCTACTATCGATTATTGTTTCAGGTCGTTGAGTATGGACTATGTTCAACAAGGGTCCGAAGCGATCAGGATTCGGCTTAGGACTTAAGCCACAGCATTACTTACGTTCAGGGACACTAGACCACGGTCGTCAGGTGTGGATTGCGCTTGGCAAGAACCCGGAGAGGTTAGCTCAACGTTCAGGGACACTGGACCACGGTCGTCAGGTGTGGATTGCGCTTGGCAAGAACCCGGAGAGGTTAGCTCAACGTTCAGGGACACTGGACCATGGTCGTCAGGTGTAGATTGCGCTTGGCCAGAACCCGGAGAGGTTAGCTCAACGTTCAGGGACACTGGACCACGGTCTTCAGGTGTGGATTGCGCTTGGCAAGAACTCGGAGAGGTTAGCTCAACGTTCAGGGACACTGGACCACGGTCGTCAGGTGTGGATTGCGCTTGGGAAGAACCCGGAGAGGTTAGCTCAACGTTCAGGGACACTGGACCACGGTCGTCAGGTGTGGATTGCGCTTGGCAAGAACCCGGAGAGGTTAGCTCAACGTCCAGGGACACTGGACCACGGTCGTCAGGTATGGATTGCGCTTGGCAAGAGCCCAGAGAGGTTATGGATTTGGATATCGACCCGGAGAGGTCCTGGATTCGGTTATTGGCAATTGGAAAAGGATGGATTAGGATTCGATCGTCGGGTTCAAACGGATATGGATTTGTCTAAGGCTTTGGTTATTGGGTTTGGAGTTGGGCATCGACTCCGAGTAGTCAAGGATGATGCACTTGGATGATGTGGCTATGGACTTTGGATATCGGATACGGAACTATTCAAAACACGCCTTCTTATCACAAGGCATGTTTTGGGGGGCAAATGTTATCCCGCATTTTGGTCAAAGCCGGAACATCAAACAAATCGACAAGAAAGGATGGATATCAGGATTGGAGTTCACTTGGAAACAAGGCTGCAATGGATATCATCAAAATTTGGCCGAGCTCCGATCAGGACGGAATCGATTGGAGATGATGATGAGGACTAGGAGAGGCTACGTTTCAAATTTCAGGTTAATCGGAGTTCATATGAAGGAGATACGGATGGATTACGATGTACAGGGAATGGTTCGAATCGATGTGCTTCGCATCGATCAAGAGGATGGTGGTTCGAATCGATACGTTTCGTATTGACCATAAAGTAAGGACTTCGAATCGATACCGTTCATATCGATTGGCACAGGTTCGACTCGATGGCAACACACCTAGGTTGTTAAACAAGCATGCGGAGGTTTGTTCGAATCGATACCCTTCGTATCAACCGGCATGGACTTGGATTAGTAGCTTCGTATCGATAAGAAGGCAAGGATTGATGATACATTTCGTATCGATCGTAGCTAGAATTGATACGAAGGAAGGACAAATGCGTATGGATGCGAAGGACTTAGGGACAATGTTCGTATCGATCGTATTCGAGTCGATTGATACAAAGGAAATAGCCGGAGCAACACGAATGGATGGATACGAACGAGTCTCAATTCGAATCCATGATATGGTTGAATCCCTCGAATCCACTAAGTCACAACAGCTAAAAACTAGGATTCGACCCAGTCAACTCGGCATGGAAGTCGGATCGATTCGAAGGAGGCGCACCACATCATCACAGAAGCGCATGCTTGGATCGATTCGAACGTAATCGATTCGAACAGAGCACTGCAACCAGAAAAGCGACCTTGAATCGATCATAACTCGAGATCTACAAGTCCAAATGCTATGAAATTTTCACAGTAGCTTGGGCACATGTCGAAGAATGTTCACACCAAATTTCAGCTTGATTGGACAATTTCTTGATCGATTCGAACATAGCTTCGAATCGATCCCAAAGTGGGCCTGGATTTCCAAAAAGCGGGCATGTGGGCCTCCTCACGTGCCAGAACTGGTCTCCCCTCAATTTAGGCGAAATATCAGCCTCCTACACCTATAAATAGAGCCCCTGGTCATTCAGAAAAGGGGTCAGACAATTTCGAGAGCTAAAGAGCGCCCAGATTCTACCAGATTTACTCCAGATCACCACTACTGCCTTAGATTCAGACTTAGCTAAGAAAATCAGTTGTAATACAACACATGAAATTGTAATCTTCAAACATCGAGCAATAAAATCATAAAAACCTTGAAGTGGACGTAGGCCGGAGATAGCCGAACCACTATAAATCGTGTGTCACTATTCATTATTTCTTGATTGCTGCTTGTTACTTGCTTAGATCTGTGGTTTGTGTGTGAACATTGTTGATCTGTATTCATACGCTGGTGCTTTCACTACACTTGGGGTTTGTGACCATTTTTGGTGCAAACAGCAGTGCACCATGCACATGCATGGTGCCACTGGTCGTTGCTGGCCACCGTCGCAGATCACCCCACGTCGATCAAAACTCCAGCAGCCTTCCACGATCACCAGATCATCTCTCGATCCTCGAATTCGTATTCGAGAACCAGACCCAAACCTGGAAACGTAAAACACCCCAACCCCCAACCTGGCAACGCCTCGTTTCCAACTCTCCGACCACCTGAAGGTCTGCAACTTCGGCCTCGACTTCGACTTCGACCAAGCTACCATTCCCCAAAAACTTAAAGCACTCGATCAATCACCCAAACCATGGTGATCGATAGATAAAGCATAGCAAAAACTAGGGTTTAAAATATAAATTATCCACCATCATCATCACAGTGATCTGAACACCAAACTAAAAATTTTCCCCCACTCACCGATCATTCATCTACCTCCAGAAAGAACTACGACTTCCCAAACCAACCAGATCACCAGAGAAACTCGAAAACTAAGTTTCCAGACATCACAAAATATCACATTCCATATTTCATTAAAAATTGTAAACTTGATATTAAAAATCCTATCTTCCATAGACGATTTCAGATATATAATTATATCAACAAATTTCAATGTTTGATTTTTAACTTATTCTTGAACTCCTCTGTGTTTTCATTTTTCCCAGCAAATATATCTATCTATAATTCTTATAAATATTTTTAAGGCTTAGTTTAGTTTAAAACAACAAACTCTGTTTTAAATACTTAAGCCTACGGAAGATTAGAGTGAGAAGAATTTGAAGTTGAAACTAAGTTTAAATCTCTGAAGCTTTAAAACAGAGATGAACACTGTAAATAACTAGTCATTCACGCAAGTTTCCAGAGTCCTAAAAACCATCATACCAACTCATTTTCAAACATACATTACAAGTTACTTCAACCATATGTCATATGCATCAAAAACTAAAGATGTTTCGTGTTAACAGTTTTAAAGGCAGAGACTTATCTAAGATCAGAGATGTTTTAGTATCAACAGATATGCACACATACATAAGTTCACAAAGCATTGCACATACACATACGTATAAACAAACATTAACCCAGACTTCACAAGTTATTAAGTTTAGTTTAAAGGTTTACTCACATTCATCAACATATGATAAGATTTAAGTTTTTAAAACAGGAGTTTACTCACCTGTTTTCAAAGTAAACAGAGAACACTTCTGTTTTGTAAAGGAAATGCAGTTTTGATCTTCCTGTTTGTTGATGATGATTTGCTTTAAATTTGGAACAACCCTTGAATTCATGCTAGAATCTTCTCTGGTTTGATTTTGAACAGAAGCTTGTTTACTTTGTTTTGATTAAATTTTGTTTAAGTTTTGAACTGAAGTTTTGTTTAAGTTTTCAAATGGAGTATGCTTCAGATTTTACTCGAAACTGAAATGAAAAAGGAAGATGATGTATATATGAAAATGTTGGTTACAGGGTGTGTTCATTTTGTACAGGTGATAATTTTTGTTGTACAAGAGGCAGATGATATTTTTTCTTCATTTGTACTGAAAATCTTTGTTTAAAGTTTTTGGCCAGAGATTTTCATGTTTTTGGAGGCTGATGAACACATTTTGTATGATTTCGAATTGACCAAAATACTTTGAGCTGTGAAAGCATTTAATGCTAAGTACTTTATGTCTATACTTAACCTCTTTGTACAAAGATATTTCATTTTTCTTTTGCCTAGCATATCTATCCTATAGGTAACATACATTATATTTTATTTTACTTGCCTATAGATATATATTTTGTTTCTTTCTTTAGCTAGTGTTCATGAAAACATATTTTTGTTTGTTTGTTTACTTTCAGGTCTACATGATTATATCTTTTATATTTGTTCATACTTATCTTTATATAGTTGAATGTAAATTATTTGTATTATTTTGTGTTATAAATGAAATTCTATATTTATTATGTTATTAGAATTTGTTAATGTATTTACTTATATTTTTACATATTTGAATGTAAGTTGTTTTCCTTTGTTTTGTTTTTATTACTTTAAAATACAAGTGAACTTCTAATTTTTATTAACTCTTTCTTTATTATTTTTATTTGTTTTATTCTATTTGTATTTTTAAACCATTTATTTTAGATTTAAACTCAAATTCAATATATTTACAATATTTAAATTTAAATGATTCATCCAAAATTTATTCGAAGATCAGGGAAACTCGCATCACTTAAATCGATTTATTTCACAAATTTTATTCAAAAATTATTTAAATTATCAATTTAAATTTATATAAAATTCGGGGTCGTTATATTTGTCTTGTGAATCTTAGTCTCTGTGATGCTTTAGCTATACCTATAATGCACCATATCCTTTGGTGTGCCCTTTCTGGGAATACTAAGGTGTGGGAGGTGTTTCATTTAGTATTGGAGCCTAAGGTTACAGGATTCCTAAAAACTTGTTTTAAAAGTAAAGTATTTTTAAAAGGTAACATATCTTCAAACTAAAAGTATTTTTTCAGAAAGAAACCCTTATTATAGAAATAGTTTTCAAGTATAAAAGTGTTTTTATAAAAATTCCCTCAAAGTCCAGTTCAACCTTCTTTTGATTCTTTCGAGCCTAAAATTTATTTTCTTTCCATAGTATGGCAGACACCCTAAATCTTCTAGAGGGTGTCAAAGTCCCTGGCTGGTTTCGTAGATACCTCCAAGCTACGACACCAGAGGTGCAAGGGCAAGCGCCCAACGCAGCACCGGTGGGTGGAGGACCAGTAAATCCACCTGCAGCAGCCAATTTTTCTAAGCTATGCAGAGACTTCACCAATCTAGGAGGCAAGACGATTTCTGGCACGGAGGATTTTATTGAGGCACGAGCTTGGTTGAGGAAAACGGAGCGGATATTTGGGTTGTTAGGATTGGAGGACCAGCAGAGAGTTCAGCTTGCTTCTTGGCAGCCGAAGGCAGAGGCTTCTTACTAGCGTTAAATAGTAGAAATGGAGGGTAAAGACATTGGTCGTGTAACGACCCAAAATTTAACCACTTCGAAATATAATATTTAAAGTGATATAAAAGGTTTTATGATTCAAAAAATATTAGATAGGATTTCGAAATAGAAATATACATTAAAATAGTAACATTTGCTTATATCAACAAAAGTGACAAAATCCTGATTTCAGAAAAGTAAGTTTAAATGATTTAATAAATTATTTTAATTTATTTATGAGTGTTTATATTTTAAAATAAAATTATAAAAATTTATTTTTAAATTTGGTGTACATAAATAAATAGTTTAACTAAAACGTCAAAATATGACCGTGGAACATTATATCAAAAATCAATGTTTTGTCGATTTAAAGTTGTCGCAACATTGTT
Organism: Allium fistulosum; assembly: GCA_030737815.1. Classification (NCBI taxonomy): domain Eukaryota; kingdom Viridiplantae; phylum Streptophyta; class Magnoliopsida; order Asparagales; family Amaryllidaceae; genus Allium; species Allium fistulosum. Next base: position 409,084,081 of record CM060907.1, on the reverse strand, counting down.
GCACCTTTATGTACACAATTTAATAAATATGTTAACATATAAAGGTAGTTAACAATTAACTAAACAAGGTTACTTTTAATAATCACACTTAGAAAATTCTAGAAAGTAATTAGCAAAAGTAAACTAAAAAAGACAAAAAACATGTCACATCACATGCGACATAAAGTAAAGTAATCATTCTTATTCTTTACTTAACTCTTAAGTGTTTGAATTTTAAAAATGTGATGTGATGTGGAGAGTAGGTGTTGAATTAAATAAGTTTACTTAATTCTTAAGGAAGGTTATTTAAGTAAAAACACAAATCTATATTTTAATCTCAAATATTTTCTATAAATACCCATCCTCTTCTTCTTCACTTTTACACCATTTCTTCTCTACTTTCTTAAGCTCTCTTACATCCACTAATCGCTATTCACCTTATCAAATTTATGCCAAAATATTCCAAGAATTAAATCATAAAGCAAAACTCATCAAACTCCACTTCAAACTCCTCCTTCCCCCTCTTATTGCTCACGCCTCCTCCTTTCTCCATTTGGCCGAGCACATCTTCCCCTTCAAGCTTGGTCCTGGCCTCCTAAGGCAAGTACGAGGAAGTTTAGCAAGTTCTAAGAGCTTAAGGCAAAGTTTAGCAAAGTAAGAAAAGTTTAAAACTAGATTGAAAGAAACAAAAGGTGAGAACTCTAAATTGTTAAGTAGGAAATTTTTATATGATGTTTTGCAGGTTATAAATGTTGTTTGGATGTTAATAATGATGTTCGATAAGTGTTTGAAAAGAAAGAAACTACCTTTCATTCATTTTCAAAAGTTAGTTTGCAAATATGTAAATAAATGACAATCATGTGACATTGTAATAAAAAAGTTGTTAAATTTGATATGCAAGTTCATATGACATGTTAGGATATGTTAAAATGGTTATAAACATTGTTGTGGATATTTATTAGTTGTATATTGAATATATATGTTGAAACAAGTCACGGATTTACACGACATATAATCACATGGAAATCGCTTTCCAAAAGAAATGAAATGTGATATGGAATCATTTATACCTTTGAAAAAATATTTGATTATGCTTTAGAAATGATTCCTATGTGTTTAAACTTGTCACGACAAAGTTTGGATATGAATCTCAAAATACGTCTAAAATTTGACGCGTCACGTAATGGTAGTTCGTGTTTTCACGTCAATAGTTCAAATGAACAAACCAAGTGGAATATAGTTCAGAATTCTTCGACGTATAAATTTTCCTAATCCTTATATCCATGTCTTTTAAATGAAATAAGAAAATCAAGATTTCATCTTGTATATTTTGAAAGGGGAAATTAATTTAAAGGACAACAATTTATATATTTTTAGCCTCAAGGACACGACCTCAGTATTTTAATCACAAGGACAAACATTCTCCTTAAAATTATTCATAAGGACAAACATTCTTCCAAAATTATTCATAAGGACAAACATTCTTTCAAAACTGCTACCGAACTAAAAACTGATACCTAAAAACTGCTACCGATAACTACAAACTGATACCTAAAAACTATTATCAATAACTAAAAACTTATACCTAAAGAAAGTTGTCCTTGAGGCTAAAATACTGAAGGTCTGTCCTTGAGGTTAAAACGCTCAGAAATTTTGTCCTTAACAATAATTTCCTGATTTTGAAATATGGCAAAATCAATTTTCAAGAAAAATCCAGTTTTTGCACTAAATGACCAAAATTGGAAATTGATAAAATAATTATTTTAAAAATATGAAATAAAAATTCTAAAAATCTTTTAAAATGTTTTAAAAGTGATTTAAGTTGAAAAGATGGTTTTCAAAATAATATAAAAGTTGTTTTGAAGAATATAGCTTTTAAAGCACTTTTTGTAACACTTTTCGCAATACTTTTTCGCAACGCTTTTCAATAACTTTTGAAATAAAGGTTGGAACTAAACAATTCTTTCTCATGTCTTATGTAAACATTTTTAAGTAAATGATAAAGTATTTTAAAAAGAGATTTGAGAAATTCAAAATTATTTCAAAGATGGTTAAACAAATAGTTAAGTGATTTAAAAAGGGAAAATGAGTATGCAGAAATGACTGGTACATTTGTCCCGCCTATGCGATCTAAAAGTGAAAACAAGGTGTGTAACAACATTAGGGATGTAGCAACCAGTGCACTGAACTTACCTGGCCTCAGTTTTCTCTTTTAGGTAAGGGGTGGAGCATATCGAAGGGAAAGCCCAGATACTCAACTTGGATTTTATAGAAATAATCTTCTTATACTCATTGTTAAATCCAAAGAGGGGACTTGTCCTATTCTTGAAATTTAAAAGGTGGTCTCACCGTTATTCCGCCCATAGCACTTGTTGAATGCGGAAGTTGATATTGAATAAAAGTAGAGTGATTTCCATAATCCTATTTTCTCAAAAGATACTCTTTAAAAATGATTTGAGAAATATTCAAAAAGTGGTTTGAATGATTCCATATTCACTAAAAGAATATTTTGAAAATATATTTCTCGCGAAGATATTTTGGTAAAGAAAAATGAATGAATCGAAAAACAGTCATCTAATTACATCATTTTTATCGATGATTGGATTTCGAAGGAACCGAGGTCGGATTTGGGTGATTCCTATCCAAAAACCACTTCGAACCAATTTACGTATTCGAAGATTGAAGATGCTTGAAGATGGAGATATTGAAACGAATAATAATGAGAGACTACTTGTTGATTAATTGGGGATAAACTCCTATTTCACTATATTGTAGCATTGGTCTCTTCTTTATGAAAAAACTCAAAACCACAAGGGCTTCTCGCCTAGTGATGGCCGAGGAAAGTACCTTCGGTTTCTTTCAATCCCTGAACGAACTTGTATGGATGAATGTCTGACCTTGCATTCCAAATCACAATGAGTGATCTCTATAAATGTATATCTGTTTGGTGGCGGAGAAGACACCTTCTCTTAGCTTAACACCCTTTCCTAAGACGTATGAGCTCAGGAGTTACACGTTTGTAGAATTCAGTCATGTGAATGTGGAATGACAATATGGCATTCAAAGTGAAAGAAGATGTGCTATGTGAAAAGGTAATCGTAGCCTCGAGCCTTATCAACCGAAAATGACTGAAATAGGGTTAGATGTAGCAAGGCTAAATGGGTCATTCCCAATTAGGGTATGATCATCCCCTTCTAGATATATTTCTTTCCGCTATGACTTTTGAGATGTAAAATAATGTGGATGTATGCAAAGAGAGCTCTCGGATAAAGGTCGGTAACGACCGGGGGATGAAATATTCAGTACTATCTAGTTATAGAGATAGGTCAGTCTTGTGTTGGTAGAGAATCCATTGTGATGGTCCTCGGTACATTCTGTAACGACCTTGAAATTCCGACCCAGTTTAAAAATTTTGAATCCATTTTTATATATAAATTTGAAATTTATATACGTTCTCAGTTAACGTCCAAACTTCGTATATAAGATGCGTCTAGATAGTTATGGATATAGAAAAAGTTTCGTCGCAAAATAATGCATTAAATTTCGTTCGCGTTTTTTTGTATATCAGTTCATCTTAAAATGTGTAAATTTTCATCTTCCAAATCTAAATATTTTTACACACTAATGTTGTAAAGATTTATCTGATCGAGACGTCACATTTTGTTTCGTCTAATTCCACCCTCGTCTGCTTCATTTAAATTGTTTTGTCAAATGAACAATTTAATCGGCGTAAAAATTTGAGTTTTGATTAAACTGTCTTATCACCAATATCTTTGTACTGTTGTTAGCGCCTCGTCGTGCCGATCAGAATGATATATTCATTTGTACAAATCGAAATTTGACGTAAATCGTCGCGCTAATTTAACCATTCCAAGCAGACCGGTTAAATAATATTCAGCCCAAGTTAACAACCCATCCGCGTTCAATTTTTGAAAAGAAATTCTTTGGCTGAAGTGAATTTATTAAGGCAGTTGGCAGCTGGTAAATAGCATGGAAAATGTACAAAATATCTCCTAACTCACAAAATTATATTTCCTATGCCAGACCATTGGTATACCACGCTGCAATATAATCACTTCATTGTTTTCACTAGCTTCGTTTACTCATATTTGCTACAGTTAAATATACATCCTCTCTAACTTCTCTCTCTCCCTTCTTCTCTTTTATATTTTGTTCTCTGTCCCGTCTTCAGAAAAAAAAGAAATCTTCCCCTTGCCTTTGCCACCACTCCTCCCACCGCCACTCCGACTTCGCCCTCCGGTCACTGAAGCTCCGTCGCCCGTGCCCCTCCCCTCGCCTCCAGTTTCCTTGCCTGCGCCCAATCCCTGCCTACGCCCAGTCCCTGCCTGCCCCTCTTGCGCCCAGCTCCCCTCGCCCGCGCCCTCTCCTCTTTCCTACCCCGCTGTTAGCCCACCTCCACATCGCCACTGACTGGCCATCGCCGACCGACCTTACCCCCTCCAACCACCAGTCGCCATCAAACCCGAGACACCCCAGTGCCAACCGAGCCTGTACCCCTGTTCCATGCCGAGAATGTTTGGTGAAATGCATGCATATATATGGGTTATATATGTACATATTTTGGAAACAGTTTTATAAAAAAAAAGAGAAAATGTTTTACTGTGCTTTCATAAAACCCATATCTTTGCTTGCTTTTGCATATATATACAGTTATGTATATATGTTGAAGTATGTGGAAGAGTAGTAACACATATTTTTCCTTCTCTGTTGTTGTACAACAACTACCTGAAGTCATCGGCCTTGCAGCAGCCTTCTCTTGTAGCTTTTCTTCTTTCTTTCTTGTTTGGTAAGTGTATATATATGATTTTATAGATATAGATATATATATATATATATATATATATATATATATATGAACGTCCATATTGAAATTAATACCATTTTTCTCTTGTCGATGGTTGCAGCTTGTTCAACTGTTTGTGTTGTGTTGCGTTAAATCAAGTCTATTCGTGCCTCTTCCCGCTTCGTCATTCATTCTTCTCTAACCACGGAAGGTGAATAAAATTTCACGACTTATATTCTTATACGATGATAATCAAGTTTAGTTGATAAATGATTGTTTGTTTGATGTTAATATTGGACGTTAAAATTGTTAATGCATAAAGTTATAAAAATTATACACTTGTATTTGACGTAGGGTAGTTAACAAATTTGAAATTGACATATGTGCTTGAATTTGATTAGATAAAATTTGTATAATATAACCCTTTAAATGTTTAATTAATGGACACGTAGAAATAGAGTTAGTTACACCTTGAACCATTTAAATTTATAAATTAATATGAAATTGAATAATAGATATCAAGTGTAGAACCGCATAAAATAAAAGTGTAATAATCTTTAATCTACATGAAATGATAGTGTAGATTCTAGAAATAATTATATTAATTTGCATAAACAACTATGTAAATTAATATGATTATTTCGGGATTATATAAATAAATTATTGGATTGTTATTGATTGTTGTTATTGCTTGTTTTATTTACTTTGACACCGTCCAAGTTATCACACTACAAGTTCCCTTTACTATGCTTTGATTTTGAATTGAAATGGAATCGGGTTGAAATGATAAATACCCAAATGAAAAAATTGACTTAGGATAGAGAATTAAATAAAAACCCGATTGGTCAAATAATTCGATTTTAAAATGAAAATATAAAATTTTATTTGAATGAAATAATAAGGGTTTTAAATGAAGTTTGGAATTTGAATTCTAATGAAATTTTAATGTTAATATTTAATAATTTGAAACAAAATAGTAACAAAGTGTTTGATGAAAGAATATTGTTTAAATCTAAGTAAATTATTAAATTAAGTTTGAAATTATTTAATAATTAAATAAGTTGAATTTCTTTGATAAGTTAAATTGAATTTCTTTAATAAGCGAAATTGAATTTCTTTAATAATTAAGTTTGAAATTTGTAAGACTAGATAAGCAAATAAGTGAAATTTGAATTTCTTTAACAAGAAATAAAAATGTTATTTATTGGAATTAATATAAGTCTTGTTAATTTAAAGGATTAAATTTGAATAATTTAATTTAAATAAATTTGTAAGTTTGATATAATGTAGGTAAACTTACTTTGATTTAATAAATTGGAAATTAAATTGAAATTGTTTTGAATGTAAAATTAACTTAATTTTAAGGATTATTGAATGAAATCCATCAATGAATTTAAATCGATACATTATGTTAAGTTAACTTAATTTAAATGATTATAGAATGAAACTTATATATGAATTTAAATCAATATTTGAAATGGTTTTAAATAAAAAAATTGAAATTGAATTATAGAGTTTCGAAATTGGAAATTGAGAATTTGGAACATAAATTTGAAAATTGATATAGGGAGAGTAAATGAAATGTTGGCTTTCGAATTCTAAGAGAAATTGAAATTGATTTGGTTTTGAAATTTATTAAACGACCAATCGATGTAATAACTACGAAAGTTATTAAAGAAACCAGAATCGGTTAGGGACACACTCACTGTCTAAACCGAATACCACTTTAATAAGTATACGCGGAGTGTGATCCAGAATGAAGTGGTGGGAACGATGTACGTTACTGATGGAAGAAAGAGAATGATAATGGATGACCTTGAAACTTGTGTCAAATTGGAAATGACTAAAACAGGAGCCGTGCCGGGCCAAATGGGGTTAGCTACCTCGAGCGAACACACTTCTTCGTAAACTACTCATTACTTGTTATTGATTGGTGCGCACCCTTGAATTGGGAGTGTTGTTTCGCGGTGTTGCGATCGTTGCGGCGATGCGTTCTCACCAGTCCGGATCAGGAAAACGGTAGTTTCACTACCTTGGGTATTGCCTCATGTGCCTTGTCATACTTGTATCCCTATACACAACCACTACGAATTTGGTTTGTATTATACCTATGGAGTACTCCCTGATATCCCACTAGTTTACGGTGGAGTTTACAGTGCTGTATAGACTGTAATGCTATATAAATGTGTTAAAGGGAACAATGGTAACGCCTTAACACTATTTTGATACTTTATTTTACTATTAGGCATTTTCTACTTAGCGTACACTACTATATAGATAGATAGTTTAACGGATCATCGAAGATGTTATTCCATTCATCTTTGAGTTATTGTTATTTCAAATTTGAACCATATTATCTTGTGTAAGAATATATGTCCTGACTCGAGTGTTTGTTTATGCTTATGCTCGGGTCAGTCTGAGGATTTATGTTGCTGTGCTGCTTGGAAGCTGAAGACTTGAAGACTATAATTTATCTTTATTTGTATCAGTATTGGTCTATTCTAATTTGATATTGTATCAAACATCTATGTATTTCTATTTCACTTCTTGCTTGAGACATTGTTGTATTTACTTAGTAGCTTCATGAACTACTATTATGACATTGTTGTAATTCCGCTGCGTTATTCTGTTACTGTATTTGTCTGTGATTTTGTGATGATTCTCATTTATATACATATACTCCATTAACGATATGTGTTTTGTACTATTTAAGTTGACATGTGTGGATTATTGTCAATTTAAATGGTCCAAATATACTTGTTGTTTCAGTTGGTATCAGAGCTTTGGTTCCCGAAAACCTTAGCCTGTGGAGTTATAAAGCTCATTAGAGATAGGGTAACCATACCCTAGAATGAGGAGAATCATTTCAAAATCCATATCCTTTTGATTCCATCCTCCTTATTGAATTCGTGTGATTAGAATTTCCTTAAGTTCTATGAATTCCTACCTTTGATTTTAAATCGCTTTGGTATTCCAGGATGAGTACCAGAAGGAACGCTAGAGGTGGGGGTAGAGGAAATGCTCCCGCATCACGTGCCCCAGCTCCTGCAGTCAAGTTCTCTACTCTTAGCAAGGAATACACCCAGCTTGGCGGCATCAAATTCTTTGGTTCCGAGAGCATCATTGGAGCGCAACAGTGGCTGAAGAGCCTGGAAAGGATCTTCACTGGTCTTGAGATTACCGACGCGCAGAAGCGTCAATTGGCCGCTTGGCAGCTTTAGGATGCGGCACAGGATTGGTGGGAGTCAGTAACCTCCCGTACTGACGAGGAAACCATCACCTGGGCCCAGTTTAGGTAAATCTAATTGAAATTTCATCCAAATAATTCCTTCTATCTCTTTGAATCTTGACTCATCTTGTCTTGCTTCTGAATAGGGATTCTTTTTTGGCTTAGTGGATGCAAGCAGCCGGAAAGGCTCAGCTTTATCGATCATTTATGGACCTCAAGCAGGGCAACATGACTTTCTCCGAGTATGAAAGGAAGTTTAACGAACTCTCCAAGTTTGGGCCTGGCTTGATTGATACACCACTTCTGAAGAACGAGAAATTCATTCATAGAGCACATCCAGAGTATTATGATCTCCTCACAGCTCATGTCCATGGCACTTTCACCTAGCTGATGGATTATGCACTTAGATATGAGGGAAAGCCGAAGGGTGCATCAGCCACCAAGGCGCCCGTTGTTCAGCCATCCTCTAGTCAGCTTGGAAAGAGGAAGCCGAATTTCGAGCAGCAAAGGAAGAACTGGCAGAAGACTACCGGGCTTGGCTATTCTCAGAAGAAGCCCATTGACTTATCCACCATCACCTGTTTCAAGTGCGACCAGAAGGGTCAATATGCCAACAGTTGTCCAACATCTGTCAGTGCCGCCATTCCTCCACCTCAGGATACCAGGAACAACCTCTGTCATGTCTGTTTGCAGCCTGGCCATTTCATAAAGGATTGTCCCATGCATAAAAAGGGAAAGACATCTGGAGTATTTTCTATGACTTCTTCCACCCGTGCTCCACCTTCTCCACCTGCTCCTAGTGATACCCAAGGTACATTACAGAGTACTTTTATGTTGCATACTTTGCCCGTTAAAGTTCTATTGATTTGTGTAATAGTTTCATATCTATTGATTTGCATACTGGAGCAACACATAGTTTCATATCTATTGATTTGTGTAATAAATATGAATTGGAACCCATTCTTGCATCTACTTTCTTATGTGTATCAAATCCCATTGGAGGACCCGCTAATCTCAAAAGGGTATGCAAATATGTCACGCTTATGTATGGTATGCATCGTTTCACTTGGGATTTTTATGTCCTTGGATTCGAGGCATTTGATACCATATTAGGTGTTGATTGGCTACGAAAGTTCGAAGCCGTTATCTCTTGCAAAGCTCGAACCGTCTCTCTAATTGACGACAAGAGTATAGTTATTGAAGGTAAATCTCCTTAGGAGTGTGTTGGGAGTTTTATATTCTCTCTTGACTCTCATCCGAATGAACTAAGCTCCACCCCAATTGTTCAGCTCTTTTCTGATGTGTTTGTAGAAGTCAATTCTCTACCACCTCCGTGGGAAATCGAATTCCGCATTGATCTTATTCCAGGTGCTAGACCAGTAGTTCTCCCTCCCGAGAGAATGGCTCCTAAAGAGAAGGCAGAATTGAATGCTCAGATAGAAGATTTATTTGCTAAAGGCTTGATACGGCGAAGTCATTCAGAATGGGGAGCTGCAGTTGTATTCGTCACAAAGTCTGATGGCTCTCTCAGAATGTGTGTGGACTATAGAGAGCTGAAGAAGCTCACACACATGAACAGATATCTAATGCCCCGCATTAATGATCTATTCGACTAACTCTATGGAGCTAAAGTTTTCTCTCAACTCGATTTGGCTACCGGCTTTCACCAACTCAGGATTGCTGAGGAGAGTATTCCTAAAACAGCATTCCGCACTGAAAATGGTTTCTTTGAATGCCTGGTTATGTCATTCGGTCTTACTAATGCTCTAGCCTATTTCGTCGATTTGATGAATAGAGTTTTCCATGATGTTCTTAACAAGTTTGTTCTTGTTTTCATCGATGATATTCTCGTCTTCTCTAAAGATGATAAAGAGCATAAGTAACATTTTGCTTTTGTTCTTGAAACTTTTCGTAGTCATCAGCTTAAAGCCAAGTTCTCGAAATGCCACTTTTGGAGAGATGTAGTTCGATTTCTTGGCCATATTGTTTCGGAGAATGGGATTTCGGTCGATCCAGCTAAGATCGCCATAATCAATGTTAGTTCTAACCTTACTCGTCGTCTCTATCCAAACATCTTATCGCTACCTAAACTCGAATCCTTTGAATTTGCAGGATTGGGAGACTCCCAAAACTCCTACAGATATTCGTAGCTTCTTGGGCTTGGTCGGCTATTATCGTAGATTTATAGAAAATTTTGCTCGAATTGTCGCACCGCTCACCGCACTGACCAGAAAGGATGTCAAGTTTAATTGGAATGAAAAGTGCGAATCAGCTTTCAATGAGATGAAGCGAAAGTTGACCTCTGCCCCAGTTCTTACAATTATTAACAGAAGCGAAGGTTTGACCGTCTATACTGATGCTTTCCGGGATGGGTTAGGAGCAGTTTTAATGCAGAATGGAAAGGTCATTGCTTATGCTGGTCGTCAGTTAAAGACCCATGAATCAAACTACGCAACTCATGATTTATAGCTTCTTGCGGTTGTATTTGCTCTAAAGCTATAGGGGCATTATCTTTTGGGGACCAAATTCGAATTATTTACAAACCATAAGTCATTGAGATATATTTTCTCACAAAAGGATTTGAATCAAAGACAAGTTCGATGGCTTGAATTCTTAGCTGCATATGATCTTGATATTAACTACACCCCAGGGAAAGCAAACGCCGTAGCCGATGCTTTAAACAAAAACCAAGCAATGGTGTGTTGTAATCTTGTGGAGGGAATGTTATTTCAGCTCGTCGTCTCCCCTGCTCTTATGGATCGCATTATAGCTAAGCAATATGAAGACACCTTGCTCTATCGTAACAAAGAAATAGTTCTCGGTAGAGTCGAAAATGTTAACAGTAAAATGGGTGCACAAGTGGATAGTAATGGAGTTTTGAGGATCGACAACCGAATTTGTGTTCCAAATGTTGACGGTTTAAGACAGGAAGTGCTGAGAGACAATCATCAATCCTCGCTTTCATTTCGTCCCGGAGTCAAAAGATGTATCAGAATATGAAGAGGTTATATTGGTGGAGTGGGATAAAGCATGACATTTCTACCTATGTTAGTAGATGTACAACTTGCCAATAAGTTAAGGCCGATCACAGAAAAACGGCAGGATTACTTCAACCTCTAGAGATTCCAAGTTGGAAGTGGGAGCAGATTTCCATGGACTTTATTGATGGGCTACAAAGGACCAGAAGGGGTAACGAGAGCATTTGGGTGATTGTCGATAGGCTGACGAAATCCGCTCATTTTATTCCAGTCAAGACCACTCGTGCTGCTTCGAGTTTGGCCGAGATATATATGAGGGAAGTTGTTAAACTTCATGGTGTACCATCTAGTATCGTATGCGATAGAGATCCTATTTTCACTTGTAAATTTTGGAAAGCATTTCAGGATACTTTGGGCACTAAATTAAACTTGAGCACAGCTTATCATCCTCAAACAAATGGGCAAACTGAGAGGGTGAATCAAATTTTGGAAGATCTTCTCCGAGCATGTATTATAGACTTTGGTGGATCCTGGGAAGACCATCTCCATTTAGTTGAATTCACCTATAATAATAGTTATTAGGTAAAATCGAATTTCAATTTGAATAGTATATTTGAATCGGAATTTAATTATATTTAATAAATCAGGCGAGTATTGATATGGCGCCGTTTGAAGCTTTATATGGACGACCGTGCAAATCGCTAGCTTGTTGGATTGAGCATTGAGACCGATTAGTGCTTGGTCCAGAAATGATTATTGAAGCTTCCGAGAAGGTTGAAGAGATCAAGAGAAAGATTAAGACGGCACAAGACAGACAGAAATGCTACGCTGACAAAAGAAGGAGACATCTCGAATTCAGTGTGGGGGATGAAGTATTTCTCAAAGTGTCGCCTTTGAAGAATGTTATTCGATTTGGAAGAAAAGGAAAGCTTGCTCCTAGATTTGTTCGCCCGTTTGAGATTACGGAGAGGGTAGGAACCTTGGCCTATAGAATCGCATACTAGAGAAGTTTGACGGTGTGCACAATGTGTTCCATGTCTCACATCTTCGCAAAGTTGTGCGCGATCCATCTATGACCATTCCTACTGCTCAAATGGAAGAGTTAGTCATCGAGCCTGACTTGACCATTGAGCGGAAGCCACTTCGGATAGTCGACCGTGAGACGAAGCTACTTAGAAGGAAGTCGGTCAATCTCGTCAAAGTTCAGTGAGTGCAGATGACCGAGATTGCACATGGAAAACTGAGGATAGTATTCGGGATTCAAACCCCGAATTACTGATTTCAGGTACAATTCATTTTTTTCTCAAATCTATCTTGATTTCTGCTTGTTCTTTTCTACTTCTTCCGTTTCGTTCCTTTTCGAGGACGAAAAGTTTTGAGTAAGGGAGATTGTAATGACCCTGAAATTCCGACCCAGTTTAAAAATTTTGAATCCATTTTTATATATAAATTTGAAATTTATATACGTTCTCAGTTAACGTCCAAACTTCGTATATAAGATGCGTCTAGTTAGTTACAGATATAGGAAAAGTTTCGTCGCAAAATATCGCAGTAAATTTCGTTCACGTTTTTTGTATATCAATTCATCTTAAAATGCATAAATTTTCATCTTCCAAATCTAAATATTTTTACACAGTAATGTTGTAAAAATTTATCTGATCGAGACGTCGCATTCCGTTTCGTCTAATTTCGCCATCGTCTGCTTCATTTAAATTGTTTTGTCAAACAAACAATTTAATCGGCGTAAAAATTTGAGTTTTGATTGAACTGTCTTATCGCCAATATCTATGTACTATTGTTAGCGCCTCGTCGCGCCGATCAGAATGATATATTCATTTGTACAAATCGAAGTTCGACGTAAATCGTTGCGCTAATTTAACCATTCCAAGCGGACCGGTTAAATAATATTCAGCCCAAGTTAACAGCCCATTTTCGTTCAAATTTTGAAAAGAAATTCTTTGGCTGAAGTGAATTTATTAAGGCAGTTGGCAGCTGGTAGATAGCATGGAAAATGTACAAAATATCTCGTAACTCACAAAATTATATTCCATGTGCCTGACCATTGGTATACCACGCTGCAATATAATCACTTCATTGTTTTCACTAGCTTCCTTTACTCATATTTGCTACAGTGAAATATACATCCTATCTGACTTCTCTCTCTCCCTTCTTCTCTTTTATATTTTGTTCTCTGTCCCGTGTTCAGAAAAAAACGAAATCTTCCCCTTGCCTTCGCCACCGCTCCTCCCACCGCCACTCCGACTTCGCCCTCCGGTCACCGAAGCTCTATCGCCTGCGCCCCTCCCCTCGCCTCCAGTTTCCCTGCCTGCACCTAGTCCCTGCCTACGCTCAGTCCCCGCCTGCCCCGCCTACGCCAAGTTCCCTGCCTGCGTCCAGTCCCTGACTGCGCCCAGTCCCTGTCTGCCCTGTTTCCCCCGCCTGCGCCCAGTTCCCCCGCCTGCGCCCAGCTCCCCCGCCTGCGTCCAGTTTCCCCCGCCTGCGCCCAGCTCCCCTCGCATGCGCACTCTCCTCTCGCCTACCCCGCTGTTAGCCCACCTCCACATCGCCACTGACTGGCCATCGCCGACCGACCTGACCCCCTCCAGCCACCAGTCGCCATCAAACAGGAGGCACCCCAGTGCCAACCGAGCCTGTACCCCTGTTCCATGCCGAGAATGTTTGGTGAAATGAATGCATATATATGGCCTATATATGTACATATTTTGGAAATAGTTTATAAAAAAAAGAGAGAATTTTTTTTACTGTGCTTTCATAAAACCCATATCTTTGCTTGCTGTTGCATATATATACAGTTATGTATATATGTTGAAGTATGTGGAAGAGTAGTAACATATATTTTTCCTTCTCTGTTGTTGTACAGCAACTACCTGAAGTCATCCGCCTTGCAGCAGCCTTCTCTTGTAGCTTTTCTTCTTTCTTTATTGTTTGGTAAGTGTATATATACGATTTTATAGATATATATATATGAACGTCCATATTGAAATTTATACCATTTTTCTCTTGTCGATGGTTGCAGCTTGTTCAACTGTTTGTGTTGTGTTGCGTTAAATCAAGTCTATTCGTGCCTCTTCGCACTTCGTCGTTCATTCTTCTCTAACCACGGAAGGTGAATAAAATTTCATGACTTATATTCTTATACGATGATAATCAAGTTTAGTTGATAAATGATTGTTTGTTTGATGTTAATATTGGACGTTAAAATTGTTAATACATGAAGTTATAAAAATTATACACTTGTATTTGACGTAGGGTAGTTAACAAATTTGAAATTGACATATGTGCTTGAATTTGATTAGATAAAATTTGTATAATATGACCCTTTAAATGTTTAATTAATAGACACGTAGAAATAGAGTTAGTTACACCTTGAACCATTTAAATTTATAAATTAATATAAAATTGAATAATAGATATCAAGTGTAGAACCACCTAAAATGATAGTGTAATAATCTTTAATCTATATGAAATAATAGTGTAGATTCTAGAAATAATTATATTAATTTGCATAAACAACAATGAAAATTAATACGATTATTTCGGGATTATATAAATAAATTATTGGATTGTTATTGATTGTTGTTATTGCTTATTTTATTTACTTTGACACCATCCCAGTTATCACACTACAAGTTCCCTTTACTATGCTTTGATTTTGAATTGAAATGGAATCGGGTTGAAATGATAAATACCCAAATGAAACAATTGACTTAGGATAGAGAATTAAATAAAAACCTGATTGGTCAAATAATTTGATTTTAAAATGAAAATATAAAGATTTTATTTGAATGAAATAATAAGGGTTTTAAATGAAGTTTGGAATTTGAATTCTAGTGAAATTTAAATGTTAATATTTAATATTTTGAAACAAAATAGTAACAAAGTGTTTGATGAAAGAATATTGTTTAAATTTAAGTAAATTATTAAATTAAGTTTGAAATTATTTAATAATTAAATAAGTTGAATTTCTTTGATAAGTTAAATTGAATTTCTTTAATAAGCGAAATTGAATTTCTTTAATAATTAAGTTTGAAATTTGTAAGACTAGATAAGAAAATAAGTGAAATTTGAATTTCTTTAACAAGAAATAAAAATGTGATTTATTGGAATTAATATAAGTCTTGTTAATTTAAAAAATTAAATTTGACGAATTTAATTAAATTTGTAACTTTGATATAATGTAGGTAAACTTACTTTGATTTAATAAATTGGAAATTAAATTGAAATTGTTTTGAATGTAAAATTAACTTAATTTTAAGGATTATTGAATGAAATCAATTAATGAATTTAAATCGATACATTATGTTAGTTAACTTAATTTAAATGATTATAGAATGAAACTTATATATGAATTTAAATCAATATTTGAAATGGTTTTAAATAAAAAAATTGAAATTGAATTATAGAGTTTGGAAATTGGAAATTGAGAATTTGGAACATAAATTTGGAAATTGATATAGGGAGTGTAAATGAAATGTTGGCCTTCGAATTCTAAGAGAAATTGAAATTGATTTGGTTTCGAAACTTATTAAACGACCAATCGGTGTAATAATTACGAAAGTTATTAAAGAAACCGGAATTGGTTAGGGACTCACTGTCTAAACCGAATACCACTTTAATAACTATACATGGAGTGTGATCCAGAATGAAGTGGTGGTAACGATGTATGTTAATGATGGAAGAAAGAGAACGATAATGGATGACCTTGACACTTGTGTCAAATTGGAAATGACTAAAACAGGAGCCGTGCCGGGCCAAATGGGGTTAGCTACCTCGAGCGAACACACTTCTTCGTAAACTACTCATTACTAGTTATTGATTGGTGCGCACCCTTGAATTGGGAGTGTTGTTTCGCGGTGTTGCGATCGTTGCGGCGATGCGTTCTCACTACTCCGGATCAGGCAAACGGTAGTTTCACTACCTTGGGTATTACCTCATGTGCCTTGTCATACTTGTATCCCTATGCGCGACCACTACAAATTTGTTTGGTATAATACCTATGGAGTACTCCCTGATATCCCACTAGTTTACGGTGGAGTTTACAGTGCTGTATAGACTGTAATGCTATATAAATGTGTTAAGGGGAAAAATGGTAACGCCTTAACACTATTTTGATACTTTATTTTACTATTAGGCATTATCTACTTAGCGTACACTACTATATAGATAGATAGTTTAACGGATCCTCAAAGATGTTATTCCATTCATCTTTGAGTTATTGTTATTTAAATTTGAACCATATTATCTTGTGTAAGAATATATGTCCTGACTCGAGTGTTTGTTTATGCTTATGCTCGGGTCAGTCTGAGGATTTCTGTTGCTGTGCTGCTTGGAAGCTGAAGACTTGAAGACTATCATTTATCTTTATTTGTATCAGTATTTCTCTATTCTATTTTGATATTGTATCGGACATCTATGTATTTCTATTTCACTTCTTGCTTGAGACATTTTTGTATTTACTTAGTAGCTTCATGAACTACTATTATGACATTGTTGTAATTCCGCTGCGTTATTCTGTTACTGTATTTGTCTGTGATTCTGTGATGATTCTCATTTATATACATATACTCCATTAATGATTCATGTTTTGTACTATTTAAGTTGACATGTGTGGATTATTGTCAATTTAAATGGTCTAAATATACGGGTTGTTTCATAATCCTCTAGAGATGTAGTATCAAAAGGTAGTCCCTTCACCTGGTCATTTGTATGGAAATCTATTCTCGAATAAGAACCTGCGGTTTTGTTTGTATTAGTGTAATAAATAGCCCCAAAATGCTATATGGGTAACCATTTCAGCTAAGATCAATAAGTTTATTTGTAAATGTTTTCAAAGAAAGTCATTGAAATAATATCCCCAAATTTTACGTAATAAATAATTTTGGTTATCATAAGGTAAAACCTCGTTCCGTGTTTATGTGCGGCGTGGCCATATGAGATACCTTTTTGTTTTCAAAACATCATACTTCGAGTTCTCACACCAGTCTCATGACTGACCCGGAGTTTGTTTTTCCCTTAAACTCTGTGTGCCCTATTTTTCGGGCAGCCAAGTAGTCAGGATACCCTAAGAGCATTTTGGAGCATGTTGGGGAGCATTTTGGAGAAGTATTTTGGAGCTATGAAGCTGAATTACCTTATGTAGATATCTACCCATTTTCCGCTGTGTTATGTAGTATGTATTTTCCAGCATATGTACGAATAGACAGTTATAACTATCACGTTGGATTTGTATTTGACTCTGATCATTTATGTATAATTAAAATGTTGAATGCGATGTGAGATTCTATTATTGTGTTATCTCCTATCTTTATTTTCTTTTACACCCCTGATAATCTGCCTCCTCGGCACTTGGATTTACGGCACGTGTATACCGTGGATGTATTAGTGTCGATTTCTGAAGGTCGAGGAGACGGGTCGTCACACTTGGTATCAGAACCAAAGGTTAAGCGAGAACCTTGGCTTTGTTAGGGTATGACTCATTAGAGATAGGGTTAGTAATGCCCTAGAATGAGTTTAGTCAGAGAGAGCACATAATTAAAACTTTTAACTTGAATAATTATATTCATACTGTATAGCATTCCCTAAGATTACTCATCTATATATCCTAAAGATCTTTACTTACTATACACAGATAGTAGAAAATGAGTGGAAGAAGAGGACGAGGTAGGGGAGGAAGTAATACCACAAATGATCAAACTCCCACAGCTACAGTAGTCGAGGAATAGTAGTTCCGGTGCAGCCCCAAATTAACTTTGCAACTTTATGCAAGAACTATACCAGCCTTGGTAGTAAACCTTTCAAAGGAAAGAAAACCATTATTGAAGTACAAGTTTGGATGCACTCTTGTGAAAGAATTTTCAATGGACTGAATATTGGAGATTTGCAGATGAGATTCTTAGCTTCTTGGAAACTACAAGATGGAGCTCTAGTTTGGTGGGAATCTATTACTCAGAATGAGTCAGAAGATAATTTCTCATGGAAATGATTCAAAGAAGTTCTGGAGGAACAGTATATGCCGGAAGGAGGAAAATCCCGTCTTTACCAAAAATTTATGGATTTTAAACAAGAGGAGGAGATGTCCTTTGAGGAGTATGCTAACAAGTTTAGCGAATTATCTCGTTTTGGGCCTGGATTGACAGATACGCCCGTCAAAAAGAATGAGAAGTTTATATCGGGAATGAAGAAGCAATACCATGTCAGAATGACTGGGCATGTGAAAGAACCATTTGTAGACTTAATAGACATGGGATGCAGATATGAAGCTTTGGATAAGATAAATCCACCCGTAGTACAAGAAAGCAACAACAATAACTGGAAGAAGAGGAAGTTCAATGGCAAGAGCCATGGCAGAGGAAACCTAAAGGTGGATCTCAGGATAACCACTTTAAAGATGTCACTTGCCACAATTGCCAACAAAAGGGCCACCTATCAACTCATTGTAGAAAACCAAAAACTCAAGGAACTCAAGGATCAACACCAAAAAGATGCTATATTTGTCATCAATCAGGACATATTATAAAGGATTGTCACGAAATATGTTTATTAATTGTATATTGAATATATATTTTGAAACAAGTCACGGATTTACACGACATATAATCAAATGGAAATCACTTTCCAAAAGAAATGAAATGTGATATGGAATCATTTATACCTTTGAAAAAATATTTGATTATGCTTTAGAAATGATTCCTAAGTGTTTAAACTTGTATCGACAAAGTTTGGATATGAATCTCAAAATAAGCCTAAAATTTGACGCGTTACGTTAACGGTAGTTCGTGTTTACGCGTCAAAAGTTCAAATGAACATACGAAGTGGAATATAGTTCGGAATTCTTTGAAGTAAGAATTTTTCGAATCCTTATATCCATATCTTTCAAATGAAAAAAGAAAATCAAGATTTCATCTTTGTATATTTTGAAATTTGGCAAAATCAATTTTCAAGAAAAATATAGTTTTTATACTAAATGACCAAAGTTGGAAATTGATAAAATAATCGTTTTAAAAATATGAAATAAATTCTAAAAATCTTTTAAAATGTTTTAATGATGGTTTTCCAAATGGTATAAAAGTCGTTTTGAAGAATATAGCTTTTAAAGCACTTTTTGTAACACTTTTTGCAACACTTTTTCGCAACGCTTTTCAATAACTTTTGAAATAAAGGTTGGAACTAAACAATTCCTTCCCAAGTCTTATATAAACATTTTTAAATAAATGATAAAGTATTTTAAAAAGAGATTTGAACAATTCAAAATTATTTCAAAGATGGTTAAACAAATAGTTAAGTGATTAAAAAGGGAAAATGAGTATACGGAAACGACTAGTACATTTGTCCCGCCTGTGAGATCTAAAAGTGAAAACAAGGTGCGTAACTATGGTTAGGGATGGAGCAACCAGTGCCCCGAACTTACCTGCCCTCATTTTTCTCTTTTAGGCGAGGGGTGGAACATATCGAAGGGAAAGCCCAGATACTCAACTTGGATTTTATAGAAATAATCTTCTTATACTCATTGTTAAAATCCGAAGAGGGAACTTGTCCTATTCGTGGAATTTAAAAGGTGATCTCACCGTTATTCCGCTCATAACACTTGCTGAATACGGAAGATGATATTGAATAAAAGTAGAGTGATTTCCATAATCCAATTTTCTCAAAAGATACTCTTTAAAAATGATTTGAGAAATATTCAAAAATAGGTTTAAGTGATTCCATATTCACTAAAAGAATATTTTGAAAATATATATCTCTCGAAGATATTTTGGTAAAGGAAAATGAATGAATCGAAAAACAATCGTCTAATTACATCATTTTTATCGATGATTGGATTTCAAAGGAACCGCGGTCGGATTTGGGTGATTCCTATCCGAAAACAACTTTGAACCAATTTACATGTTCGAGATTGAAGATGTTTGAAGATGGAGATATTGAGATGAATAATAACGAGGGACTACTTGTTGATTAATTGGGGATAAACTACTAATTCACTATATTGTAGCATTGGTCTCTTCATTATGAAAAATCTCAAAAACACAAAGGCTTATCACCTAGTAATATCTGAGGAAAGTACCTTCGGTTTTGTTCAATCCCAGAATGAACTTGTATGGATGGATGTCTGACCTTGCATTCCAAATCACAATGAGTGATCTCTACAAATGTATATATGTATTTTGGCGGAGAAGACGCCTTCTATTAGCTTAACACCCTTTCCTAAGGCTTATAAGCTCAGGAGTTATACGTTTGTAGAAATCAGTCATGTGAATGTGGAATTGCAATGTGGCATTCAAAGGGAAAGAAGACGTGCTATGTGAAAAGGTAATTGTAGCCTCGAGCCTCATCAACCAGAAATGACCGAAATAGGGTTAGATGCAGCAAGCCTAATTGGGTCATTCCCAATTAGGGTATGATCATCAACTTCTATATATATTTCTTTCCGCTATGACGTTCGAGATGTAAATTAATGTGGATGTATGCAAAGAGAGCTCTTGGATAAAGGTCAGTAACGACTGGGGGATGAAATATTCGGTATTATCTAGCTATAGAAATAGGCCGGTCTTGTGTGAGTAGAGAATCCATAATGATGGTCCTCAGTACATTCCTCTAGAGATGTACTATCGGAAGGTAGTACCTTCACCTGGTTATTTTTATGAAAATCCATTCTCCAATAAGAACTTGCGGTTTTGTTTGTATTGGCGTAATGAATAGCCACAAAATGCTATATGGACAACCATTTGGGCTAAGATTAATAATTTTATTTGCTAATGTTTCAAAGAAAGTCATTAAAAATAATATCCCCAAATTTGAAGTAATAAAGTGTTTTGTTTATCATAAGGTAAAAACCCATTCCGTGTTTATGTGTGGCGAGGTCTTATGAGATACCTTTTTGTTTTCAAAACATCGTACTTCGAGTTCTCACATCGGTCCCATGACTGACCCAGAGTTTGTTTTTCCCTTTAAACTCTAGGTGCCCTATTTTTCGGGCAGCCAAGTAGTCAGGATACCTTTGGAGCATTTTGGAGCATGTTGGGGAGCATTTTGGAGAAGTCTTTTTGAGCTATGAAGCTGAAGTACCTTATGTAGATATCTACCCATTTTTCGCTGTGTTATGTAGTATGTATTTTCCATCATATGTACGAATAGACAGTTATAACTATCCCGTTGGATTTGTATTTGACTCCAATCATTTATGTATAATTAAAATGTTAAATGCGATGTGAGATTCTATTATTGTGTTATCTCCTATCTTTATTTTCTTTTACACCTCTGATAATCTACCTCCTTGGCACTTGTATTTACGACATGTGAATACCGTGGATGCATTAGTGTCGATTTCTGAAGGTCAAGGAGACGGGTTGTCACAGTTGGTATCAGAGCCGAAGGTTAAGCGAGAACCTTAGCTTTGTTAGGGTATGACTCCTTAGAGATAGGGTTAGTAACGCCCTAGAATGAGTTTAGTCAGGGAGAGCACATAATTAAAACTTTTAACTTGAATAATTATATTCATACTGTATAGCATTCCCTAAGATTACTCGTCTATATATCCTAAAGATCTTTACTTACTATACACAGAGAGTAGAAAATGAGTGGAAGAAGAGGACGAGGTAGAGGAGGAAGTAATACCACAAATGATCAAACTCCCACAGCTACAGTAGTCGAGGAAGTAGTAGTTCCGGTGCAGCCCTAAATTAACTTTGCAACTTTATGCAAGAACTATACCAGCCTTGGTGGTAAACCTTTCAAAGGAAAGAAAACCATTATTGAAGTACAAGTTTGGATGCACTCTTCTAAAAGAATTTTCAATGGACTGAATATTGGAGATTTGCAGAAGAGATTCTTAGCTTCTTGGAAACTACAAGATGGAGCTCTAGTTTGGTGGGAATCTATTACTCAGAATAAGTCAAATGATAATTTCTCATGTGAACGATTCAAAGAATTTCTGGAGGAACAATATATGCTAGAAGTAGGAAAATCCCGTCTTTACCGAAATTTTATGGATTTTAAACAAGAGGAGGAGATGTCGTTTGAGGAGTATGCTAACAAGTTTAAGGAATTATCTCGTTTTCGGCCTGGATTGATAGATATGCCCCTAAAAAAGAATGAAAAGTATATCTCGGGAATGAAAAAGCAATCCATGTCAAAATGACTGGGCATGTGAAAGAACCATTTGTAGACTTAATAAACTAGGGATACAGATATGATGCTTTGGATAAGATAGATCCACCCGTAGTACAAAAAAGTAACAATAATAACTGGAAGAAGAGGAAGTTCAATATCAAGAAGCCATGGCAGGGAAAACCCAAAGGAGGATCTCAGGATAACCACTTTAAAGATGTCACTTGCTACAATTGCCAATAAAAGGGCCACCTGTCAACGCATTGTAGAAAACCCAAAACTCAAGGAACTCAAGGATCAACACCAAAAAGCTACTATAATTGTCATCAATAAGGACACATTATAAAGGATTATCCCCTAATGAAAAAAGGAGAACAAGCCAAAGTTTATGTTATCAAGGGTAAGCCTTCAACCTCCCAAGATGTGAAGGTCAAAGGAGTGTTGGAAGGTAATATTTTTATCAAAGACGTTCTAGTTAGAGTATTATTTGATACTGGAACTTTTCATAGTTTTATTTCTAAAACAACTGTAGAAGAATTGAAACTTAAACCTAAAATTGTTGATGACCCTATCTATGTGACGAATCCTATAGGAGGTTCCACTAATCTTTGTATGCACTGTGAAAAAGTCCAAATTTCCTATCCTCCCCATCACTTTCCTTTTGATCTTTTCATCTTAGATTTTACCGGATTCAAAATTTTACTTGGTATGGATTGGCAAACTAAAAATGAAGCTATTCTAGATTGTTTGAAAAGAATGGTTGTAGTGAAAACAAAGTTAGGAAAACTCATAGAAATACCTTGTGAAGATCCTAGTCCAAGAAGGGATAGTTTTCTTTATGCTTTATATACATTCTAGATAGGATTAGAAACAATACCCATTGTTAAATAATTTTGCAGATGTCTTTGAGGAAGTAAAAAGTTTCCTCCCACATTGAGAAATCGAATTCTGTGTCGACTTAGTTCTTGGTGCGACGCTAGTTAAACAATGAGATAGAAGGATGGCTCCGAAAGAAAGGGATGAGTTGAATAACCAAACTCAAGAGCTATTAAAGAAGGGATTAATAAGACCTAGTCTTTCAAGTTGGGGAGCAGCAGTAGTTTTTGTTGCTAAATCAGATGGATCTTTGAGATTGTGTGCAGACTATCGAGATCTAAATAAACAAACAATTAAGAACAAGTATCCTTTACCCCGAATAGATGACATGTTTGACCAGTTACACAGAGCTCGAGTTTTCTCTAAAATGGACCTAGCTACAAGATTCTGTAAGTTAAGGAATGCAGAAGATTGCATCCATCTAACTGCATTCAAAGGTCCGAATACTTTCTATGAGTGGTTGGTTATGCCTTTTGGGCTGACTAATGCACCCGCTTATTTTGTTGACCTTATGAATATAGTGTTTAGAGATGTGCTAAACAAATTCATGTTAGTCTTTATCGATGATATCCTCATCTACTCAAATACAGAAGAAGAATATGCAAGGCATCTAGAAGCTATGTTGGAGATATTGAGAAATCACGTGCTTAAAGACAAATTCTCAAAGTACCACTTTTGGGAGAAGTTGGTAAGATTCCTTGGACATATAATATCAAGGGATGGAATTTCAGTAGATCCAGGGAAAGTTGCAGCTATTTAACATTGGAAGCAGCCACAATCTCCTAAAGAGATTCGTAGCTTCTTAGGTTTTGCAGGATATTAAAGAAGATTCATTCAAGACTTCTCTAAGATTTCCTATCACTTAAAGAAGTTGACAATGAAGGAAGCTAAATTTGTTTGGACTCCAAAATGTGAAGATGCATTCGAAGAACTAGAGAAGAGGTTGACAATCGCTCCAGTTTTTGCAATTATAAATGGAAATAGTGGATTGACCGTTTATACAGATGCTTGTGGAGAAGGAGTTGGTGCAGTTTTAATGCAAGATGGGAAGGAGATTGCTTACTCAAGTAGACAGTTGAAGACGCAAGAGAAGAATTATGCAACACAGGACTTAGAATTATTAGCTGTTGTATTCGCTCTAAAGATATGGAGACATTATTTGCTGGGTAAGAATTTTTCATAGTTTATTTTGATAAAAATTTGAATTGACCTTAGTAAATAATATTCCATCTTTTAGGTGAAAAATTCGAACTCTTCACGGACCACTAATCATTGAAGTATCTTTTCATCTAGAAGGTCTTAAACATGAGACAGCAACACTAGCTATAATTTCTCGCGTCATATGATCTAGATATCTATATACACCCGGGAAAGCCAATGTAGTAGCTGATGCATTAAGTAGGAAGTTAGCTACGATTTTTATTTGGTAGTTACTCCAACTCTCCTAGAAAAGATCGTCAGCAAACAAAAGGAGGATCTATTTCTCAAGGAGATCATTAGGAATATACGTCAAGGATATAATTCAAGCTTTAAAATAGCTTACCTTGGAGTATTATGGTTAAATGAAAGAATTTGTGTTCCAGATGTTGAAAATCTTTGGAAAGAAGTACTAGCTAAATGCCACACAGCCAAACTTAGCATTCATCCGGGAATTCATAAGATGTACAAGGGCATGAAGCGTACATTTTGGTGGAAAAGTATGAAGAGGGACATATCTATCTATGTCAGACGTTGTGAAAATTGCCAAAGAATCAAAAGTGACCAATAGAAGACGGCAGGAATACTTCAACCTTTGGAGATTCTAGCTTGGAAGTGGGATCAAATATCCATGGATTTCATTGATGGCTTACCCTAAACAAGGAAAGGAAATGAAGGCATTTGGGTTATCATAGACCGATTAACCAAAAGTGCGCACTTTATTCCAATTAAGCCAACAAGAATTACAACGAGCCTTGTGGATATACATATGAAGGAGATTGGCTGATTGCATGGAGTTCCGAGCAGTATAGTAAGCGATCGTGATCCAATATTTACTAGTCAGTTTTGGGAAGCACTACGAACAGCTTTGGGAACCAAGCTGAGTATAAGCACTACATATCACCACCAAACCAATGGACAGGCGGAAAGAGTCAACTACATTTTAGAAGATCTTTTAAGAGCATGTATTCTAGACTTTGGAGGCTCATGGGAGAATCATTTACATTTATTAGAGTTCTCTAACAATAATAGCTATCAAGCTAGTATTAGCATGGCACCATATGAAGCTTTGTATGGTCATCCATGTAAATCACCAGCATGTTTGATAGAAACCGGAGACCGGTTAGTGCTTGGCCCATATATGATAAGAGAAGCTTCGGAGAAAGTTGATATGATTAGAAAAAAAATTAAAAGAAGCCTAAAGTAGACAGAAGAGTTATGCAGACCGAAGGCGTAAAAATCTGGAATTCTCAATTAGAGATTCAGTCTTTTTGAAAGTCTCTCCAATAAGAGGAGTAGTAAGATTTGGAAGAGCTGGGAAGTTAGCACCTCGATATATTGGATCTTTTCCCATTCTCGAACGAATCGGCCCACTAGCTTATCGGGTACAATTGCCTGAAAGATTGTCTGGTGTTCACAATGTTTTTCACGTGTCACATTTACGGAAGCATGTATATGACCCTGAACAAATCATAGAAACGGCTGCTCAGGATGACTTGGAGGTGGAACCAAACTTAGCGGTTATTAGGAGGCCTATACGAATCGTGGTTCAAGATGAGAAACGTTTAAGAAGGAAGGTGGTATGGTTGGTCAAATTTTAATGGAGCGGGGATGCTGATGATTGCACATGAAAAAATGAAGATAAAATGAGAAAAGCATATCCCGAGTTTAGGATCGATGTATAGACTTCATCTATCGTTTGACTGTACTCACCGCATGTGGTGTAGTCGCTAATTGTATATATTCCATCTTATTGAATATATATTTCCTTCTGAACTATTTTCTTCTTACATTTCGAGGACTAAATTCTTATAAGTAGGGGAGAATGTAACGACCGAAAATTTAACCACTTCGAAATATAATATTTAAAGTGATATAAAAGGTTTTATGATTCAAACAATATTAGATAGGATTCGAAATAGAAATATACATTAAAATAGTAACATTTGCTTATATCGACAAAAGTGACAAAATCCCGATTTCAGAAAAGTAAGTTTAAATGGTTTAATAAATTATTTTAATTTATTTATGAGTGTTTATATTTTTAAATAACATTATACAAAATTATTTTTAAATTCGGTTTACATAAATAAATAGTTTAACTAAAACGTCAAAATATGACCGTAGAACATTTTATCAAAAATCAATGTTTTGTCGATTTAAAGTTGTCGCAACATACTTGCACATTTATGTACACAATTTAATAAATATGTTAACATATAAAGGTAGTTAACAATTAATTAAACAAGGTTACTTTTGATAATCACACTTAGAAAGTTCTAGAAAGTAATTAGCAAAAGTAAACTAAAAAAGACAAAACACATGTTACATCACATGTGACATAAAGTAAAGTATTCATTCTTATTCTTTACTTAACTCTTAAGTGTTTGAATTTTAAAAATGTGATGTGATGTGGATGGTTAGTATTGAACTAAATAAGTTTACTTGATTCTCAAGGAAGGTTATTTAAGTAAAAACACAAATCTATATTTTAATCTCAAATATTTTCTATAAATATCCATCCTCTTCTTCTTCACTTTTACACCATTTCTTCTTTACTTTCTTAAGCTCTCTTACATCCACTAATGGCTATTCACCTTATCAAAGTTATGCCAAAATATTTCAAGAATTAAACCACAAAGCAAAACTCATCAAACTCCACTTCAAACTCCTCCTTCCCCCTCTTATTGCTCATGCCCTCTCCTTTCTCCATTTTGCCGAGCACATCTTCCCCTTCAAGCTTGGTCATGGCCTCCTAAGGCAAGTACGAGGAAGTTTAGCAAGTTCTAAGAGCTTAAGGCAAAGTTTAGCAAAGTTAGAAAAGTTTAAAATTAGATTGAAAGTAACAAAAGGTGAGAACTCTAAATTGTTAAGTAGGAAATGTTTATATGATGTTTTGAAAGTTATAAATGTTTTTTGGATATTAATAAAGATGTTTGATGAGTGCTTGAAAAGAAAGCAACCAACTTTAAGTCATTTGTAAAAGTTAGTTAGAAAATATGTACATAAATGACAATCATGTGACATTGTAATAAAAAAAGTTGTTAAATTTGATATGCAAGTTCATATGACATGTTAGGATATGTTAAAATGGATATAAACAATGTTTTGGATGTTTATTAGTTGTATATTGAATATATATGTTGAAACAAGTCACGGATTTACACAACATATAATCACATGGAAATCACTTTCCAAAAGAAATGAAATGTGACACGCAATCATTTATACCTTTGAAAAAATATTTTTTTATGCTTTAGAAATGATTCTTAAGTGTTTAAACTTGTCTCGACAAAGTTAGGATATGAATGTCAAATACGCCTAAAATTTGACGCGTCATGTAACGGTAGTTCGTGTTTTCGCGTCAAAAGTTCAAATGAACATACGAAGTGGGATATAGTTCGGAATTTTTCGAAGTAAAAATTTTCTGAATCCTTATATCCATATCTTTCAAATGAAATAAGAAAATCAAGATTTCATCTTGTATATTTTGAAATATGGCAAAATCAATTTTCAAGAAAAATTTAGTTTTTGCACTAAATGACCAAAGTTGGAAATTGATAAAATAATCGTTTTAAAAATATGAAATAAATTCTAAAAATGTTTTAAAAGTGATTTAAGTTGAAGAGATGGTTTTCTAAATGATATAAAAGACGTTTTGAAGAATATAGCTTTTAAAGCACTTTTTGTAACACTGTTTGCAATACTTTTTCGCAATGCTTTTCAATAACTTTTGAAATATAGGTTGGGACTAAATAATTATTTCCCAAGTCTTATGTAAACATTTTTAAGTAAATGATAAAGTATTTTAAAAAGAGATTTGAACAATTCATAATTATTTCAAAAATGGTTAAACAAATAGTTAAGTGATTTAAAAAGAGAAAATGAGTATGTGGAAACGGCTAGTACATTTGTCCCGCCTGTGAGATATAAAAGTGAAAACAAGGTGTGTAACTAAGGTTAGGGATGGAGCAACCAGTGCCCTGAACTTACCTGGCCTGAGTTTGCTCTTTTAGGCGAGGGGTGGAACATATCGAAGGGAAAGCCCGGATACTCAACTTGGATTTTATAGAAATAATCTTCTTATACTCATTGTAAAAATCCGAAGAGGGAACTTATCCTATTCGTGGAATTTAAAAGGTGATCTCACTATTATTCTACCCATAGCACTTGTTGAATACAGAAGTTGATATTGAATAAAAGTAGAGTGATTTCCATAATACTATTTTCTCAAAAGATACTCTTTTAAAATGATTTAAAAAATATTCAAAAAAAGGTTTAAATGATTCCATATTCACTAAACGAATATTTTGAAAAAATATATATCTCAAAGATATTTTGGTAAAGTAAAATGAATGAATCGAAAAACAATCATCTAATTACATCATTTTTATCGATGATTGGATTTCGAAGGAACCGGGGTCGGATTTGGGTGATTCCTATTCGAAAACCACTTTGAATCAACTTATGTGTTTGAAGGTTGAAGATGTTAGAAGATGGAGATATTGAGACGAATAATAACAAGGGACTACTTGTTGATTAATTGGGGATAAACTCCCAATTCACTATATTGTAGCATTGGTCTCTACGTTATGAAAAATCCCAAAACTACAAGGACTTCTCACCTAGTAATGGCCGAGGAAAGTACCTTTGGTTTCGTTCAATCCCAAAACGAACTTGTTTGGATGAATGTTTGATCTTGAATTCGAAATCACAATGAGGGATCTTAAAAATGTATATCTGTTTGGTGGCAGAGAAGACACCTTCTCTTAGCTTAACACCCTTTCCTGAGACGTATGAGCTCAGGAGTTATACGTTTGTATAAATTGGTCATGTGAATGTGGAATGGCAATGTGGCATTCAAAGTGAAAGAAGATGTGCTATGTGAAAAGGTAATCGTAGCCTCGAGCCTCATCAATCGGAAATGACCGAAACAGGGTTAGATGCAACAGGGCTAAGTGGGTCATTCACAATTAGGGTATGATCATCCTCTTCTAGATATTTTTCATTCCGCTATGACGCTTGGGATATAAATTAATGTTGATGTATGCAAAGAGAGCTCTCGGATAAAGGTCGGTAACGACCGGGGGATGATATAATCGGTACTATCTAGTTATAGAGATAGGCCGGCCTTGTGTTGGTAAGGGATCCATTGTGATGGTCCTTGGTAAATTCCTCTAGAGATGTACTGCTAGAAGGTAGTCCCTTCATCTAGTTATTTGTATGGAAATCCATTCTCCAATAAGAACCTGTAGTTTTGTTTGTATTGGCATAATGAACAACTCTGAAATGCTATATGGGTAACCATTTCAGCTAAGTTTAATAAGTTTATTTGCAAATGTTTTCAAAGAAAATCATTAAAAATAATATCTCCAAATTTTACGTAATAAAGAGCTTTGGTTATCATAAGGTAAAAACCCGTTCCGTGTTTATGTGCGGCGTGGTCTTATGAGATACCCTTTTGTTTTCAAAACATCGTACTACGAGTTCTCAACCAGTCCCATGATTGACCCGGAGTATGTTTATCCCTTTAAACTCTGGGTGCCCTATTTTTTAGGTAGCCAAGTAGTCAAGATACCTTTGGAGCATTTTGGAGCATGTTAGGGAGAATTTTGGAGAAGACTTTTGGAGCTATGAAGCTGAAGTACCTTATGTAGATATCTACCCATTTTCCGCTGTGTTATGTAGTATGTATTTTCCAGCATATGTATGGATAGACAGTTATAACTATCCCGCTGGATTTTTATTTGACTTTGATCATTTACGTATAATTAAAATGTTGAATGCGATGTGAGATTTTATTATTGTGTTATCTCCTATCTTTATTTTCTTTTACACCCCTGATAATCTGCCTTTTCGACACTTGGATTTACGGCACATGAATACCGTAGATGTATTAGTGTCGATTTCTGAAGGTTGAGGAGATGGGTCGTCACAGGTTGGTTTTGATTTCGAGAAAGTTCTTGTCGCAAGCCGAGGAAAGCATGCAGTTGGAGATGTTCATTAGTTTGAAGAAGAAGAGTCTTTCGGTGAAAGAGTATATAAATCAGTTTAATGAGTTATCGCAGTTCGGGATGGAGCTTGTTAATGCACCACATAAGAAGGCCACCAAGTTTGCTAAGGGTTTGAACCAGCCCATCCAAAGGTTGGCATTGACACATGTACCTGTTGGAGCGACGCATGAATCACTTGGGGAAATGGCTCTTATATGAGATGTTGCTAAGGAAGAAGAGGTTAAGGAGGTTCCTAAATCAGAAAACTCTAAGAAGCACTGGTGGAAGAATAAGAAGGATAAGGACAAGAAGAAAAGAGGAGGACCTCAGAAGGGACTGATCAATAAGGGCGAGAAATGTCATAATTGTGGATTGGTTAGCCATTTCACAAAGGATTGTAAAAAGGACACGATGAAGGGGAGGTGTTACTACTGTGTGCAGCCTGTACACCTTAGTAGAGCTTGTTCTCAGAAGACGGGGCAGAGAGCAGGCACACCTACAGCGTAAGTACAGGCTTTGGATGCAACACCTTCTAGTAGTGGACCGGATCGAGCTAGGAATGTCTCTGTAGAAGGTTTGATCTCTATTTCTGATTTTCCTATTCAAACTCTTTTTGACTCTGGAGCATCACATTATTTCATTTCTAGTTCCTTGTTTGATTGTTTGCACTTAGATAGTTATCTAGTTGTAGACCCTATAGTTGTTTCAAACCCCATAGGAGGATCGGCACATTTATCCATGATTTGTAGGGGTTTGAAATTTTTTATACTAGGCATAGAGTTTGATTGTGATGCCTATGTACTGGGATTTTGGTGATAAGGGATGATTTTGGGGATGGAGTGGTTATCCACTTATGGTGCGATATTGGACTGCGAGAGGAGAGTTGTTAGAATAGAGACATGTAGCGGATAGACTCTCGAGGTTTCTTTCAACCTACAGAGGTCAGTCATGTTGAGCTCCCTGTATTCCCTTGATTCATCACTAGGAGAGTTAGATTTAGTTCCAGTTGTTAAAGATTTCCCAGACGTTTTTGAGGAGGCTAAGGGCTACCCCCTAAGAGAGAGATTGACTTTAGGTTCTATCTGAATGACAATGTTAATCCAGTGGCATGGCCCATGAGACATATGGCTCCTAGGGAGAAGAAGGAGTTAAGTAAGCAGATCGGTGAGCTATTAGAGAAAGGCTTCATAATATGGAGCATATCTAAGTGAGGGGCGCCAATCGTTTTCGCTACAAAGCCAGATGTTTCCTTTTGACTTTGCGTAGACTATACAAAGTTGAATAAGCTCACAAAGAAAAACCGTTACCCACTTCCTAGGAAAGACGATCTTTTCGATCAGTTGGTTGGCTCTTCAATATTTTCTCAGCATGACTTAGCCACTGGATTTTATCAGCTTAAGGTCGTCGACGATAGCAACAATAAGACATCATTTAGGACACCCGATGGACTCTTTGAGTGGTTGGTTATGCTGTTTGGGCTAACCAATGCCCCAGCCTATTTTGTAGATATGTTGAGCCTTGTTTTTCGAGATGTCTTAAATAAGTTCGTGGTAGTGTTTGTGGAAAACATTCTGGTGTTTTCCAAGAGTATGGAAGAGCATGCTATTCATCTTAAGGAGGTTCTTCGTACACTTCATGTTCATCGGTTGAAAGCAAAATTCTCGAAGTGTCACTTTAGGCATGAGGAGGTGCGTTACTTGGGGCATGTAGTCTAAAGCGAGGGTTTAGCTGTGGATACCGTTAAGATAGTAGCAGTACAGGATTGGAAGTCCCCCAAAAACTCTACCAAAGTTAGAAGATTCCTAGGTTTAGCTGGTTATTATAGGTAGTTTATCAAAGATTTTGCTAAGGTTTTAGCGCCGCTTACTCGCCTCACTAAGAAGAATGCAGCATTCATGTGGGATGTGGATTTTGAGGATTCCTTCACGATGCTAAAGAGAGTCCTTACTAGTGCACCAGTGTTAGTTTTACATGACGGAGCTAAGCCTTTTACAGTATACACTGATGCATATGGGACTGACCTTAGGGCTGTATTGATGTAGGAGGAAAGGGTAGTATGCTATGGGAGTAGACAGTGGAGAACTCATGAGAAGAACTACCCCACCCATGATTTGGAGTTGGCTGCTATTGTTTTTGCACTCAAGTCTTGGAGACATTACCTACTAGGAGAGAGGTTCAAGCTTTTCACTGACCATAAATCATAGAAGTACCTATTCTCATAAAAGGATTTAAACTTGAGGCAGCAGCGTTGGATGGATTTTCTGGCATCATATGACTTTGAGATAGCTTACACCCGTAGCAAGGGGAACGTGGTTGCGGATGCGTTAAGTAGGAAGAGAGCAACCCTTAGCCCAATATTCATGGAGTGTAAAAGCCTAAAGTTTATTTCCACCTTTGATTTTAAGCCCTTTACGGACATTACTCCTGGATTATTGGCAACGCTTGAGGTTAAGCCTACCCTCATAGATCAGATTGGCTCAGGGCAGCGAGAGGATTCAGAGCTTGTGGATATTTTGGATAGGATTAGCAAAGGAGAGGTCTCTAGACATCTCCAAAGCTATTCCATCGATGGTAAAGGGTGGATAAGGAGAGATGGAAGACTTTGTGTCCCCCGCAC
Organism: Allium fistulosum; assembly: GCA_030737815.1. Taxonomy (NCBI): domain Eukaryota; kingdom Viridiplantae; phylum Streptophyta; class Magnoliopsida; order Asparagales; family Amaryllidaceae; genus Allium; species Allium fistulosum. The sequence continues at coordinate 409,051,284 of CM060907.1, read as the reverse complement.
TAGTGATTTGATGAGTGCAGTTCCAGCCGAAGCACACCATTCTCGAATGACTGTTCATCCGAGTGGTGATAAGATGTATAAGGATATGAAGAGAGTATTTTATTGGAGTTGCATGAAGAAGGATGTAGCAGAGTTTGTGGCTAAGTGTCTTGTGTGCCAAAGAGTTAAGGCGGAGCAGTAGAGGCCTGGCGGATTGCTTCAACCATTAGATGTACCCAAATGGAAGTGGGATAGTGTTTTGATGTACTTTATAGATGGTTTACTCCGATCTAGGATGGGCAATACTAGTATTTGGGTGATTGTAGATCGTTTGGCTAAGAGCGCCCACTTCATTCCGGTCAAGAGTAAGAGGACATCACCTTATTTGGTATCCATATATGTTCGTGAGATAGTCCAACTTCATGGAGTTCCCTCTAGCATTGTGAGCGACAGAGACCCTATCTTTACTAGTGAGTTTTGGAGGAGCTTGCAAGAGGCTTTAGGGACATACCTTAGATTGAGTACAGCCTATCACCCTCAAACAGATGGCCAAACAGAGAGAGTTAATAGTGTTCTTGAGGATTTGTTGAGGATGTGAATTCTTGATTTTGGAGGGACATGGGAGGAGCACCATCCTTTAGTGGAATTCACATATAATAATAGTTTTCAGGCTAGCATTGGGATGTCTCCTTTTGAAGCACTTTATGGAAGACCTTGCAAGTCGCCTTCATGTTGGTTGGAATCTACGGAAAGATTGCTGCTTGGTCCCGACATGGTTAGAGAGACTTTGGAAAAGATTGATTTGATTAGGGGAAGAATGAAGATGGCCCAAGATAGACAGAAATCCTATGTAGACAAGCGGAGAAGGGATATTAAGTTCGAGGTAGAAGATTTGGTTTTCATTAAGGTGTCTCCGCTGAGAAAGGTTGTGAAGTTTGGATCAAGTGGGAAACTTGCCCCTAGATTCATAGACTGTTCCCCATTGTGGAAATGGTAGGGAAGATGGCATACCGAATAAAGCTACCGGAGAGGCTCATGGGAGTTCATGATGTTTTTCTTGTTTCACACTTGAGAAAATGCTTACGTGATTCAGTAGAGGTAGTGGAACCTGGCGAACATGAGGAAGTTGAAGTGGAGAGTGAAGCATCGGTTTGTCGCATTCCTACCATGATCATTGGACATGATATCAAGAAGCTTAGGAATAAGGAAGTCCCTTTGGCTAAGGTAGAGTGAGGAGATAGTATTGAGGATGCTATGTGGGAGGGTGAGGAGAAAATACGTACCTCTTATCTGTATCTTTTTGATGGTACGTTTTGAATTTCCTATTTCCATCTTTAGTTTTGAATAGGTTCTTTCCTTTAGTATCCTTTGGGAGGGTAGATCTTAGGGTTTAACCTATGGATGGTAGGACTTAATGTAAACCTGTTACTGGAACATGTTATGTATGATGGACGCTAGTGGTTGCAAGTGTTTGCTAGTGGATGCTAGTGGATGCATATACACACTAGGCACTATTATCTTTTAGAGATCGGCCTAACTAGGTCACTAAAGCATATGCATATGGATGTGTGTGCGCTTGCATTTTTATTTCATGGTTGCTATGAATGGGTGACTACCATATGATTGTTGCATTTGGATGATGATTGTAGCACGCATATAGAACTATCAGTTGTCATTAGGGAATTTGCATTCATTTGGATACATGGCAAGGACATGAGTGCATAAAAAGAAGGTTGACTAAATCAGTAGACTGCCTAATCTTTTGCATTAGTTAGAGACATTAACACTATACTATTGCATATATCATAAATTGCATTAGAAAGCTTAAGGACAATGGATGTAATGGATGATGGTTGAATATGTGGTTGTGGAATTTGGATGAAAATATTTATTTCATTCTTCTGTCCATGGAGATTTCGGGAACGAAATTCTTTAAGGAGGGGAGAATGTAACAACCCAAAATTCGAGCTATGATAATTAATTAATGAATTAATTAAACAATGAAATAAGTTTGTGAAATTATCAAAGTCGAGGTACGGGAGTTGCACCATTGGGTCCTTGGCGATTTTCTAATCAATTTCCATATATCACATATCGAAATTCGAGCTAGTATGGAGAAGTTACGAGAGAAACAAGAAATCATAATTAAATAAAAAACGAAAAGAAAAAAAATAAAAATAAAATACAAGATCATAGGAAAACCCACACTTTTACCTGGACGACATTTCGTCCAGGTACGAGCTGAAGAGAGTAATTTTGATTTTTGGCCAAATCTTGTGCGTTCGTAGCTGCATCCGATGAGCCTATGATGTGGTTGCACTAGATTTGATCTTCAGATCCGACGGCCTTGGATCCCTAAGCCACACTAGAAATATAACCCTAGGCCTAGCTATTATTCTCATTCATATTTTCTCCCAATTGGGTTCATTGCCTTAGGCTGAACCCTAAATGGAAATTTTTTCTAGGGAGGAAATCTTTTTGATAAAAATATTCTACACCCTAGAAGTGGATCCAGGAAGGCCCAGGACTAGAGCTAAGGGACACAGGTTAGAGTTTTGTAATAATTTTAGATTTGTAAGCAATTTAAAATCATAGGGTTCTCAATAGTTGTAGTTTCTCTACAATTTTAAGATAATTTTTATGTAAGATTATTTACAGTAATTTTTTAAGTAAATTTCAGAAGTTCTTTTCAGTCTATTTTAATTCAGCTATTTTATTCAGTTATTTACAGTTAATTGTAGTTATTTACATCTGTTTTAAGTTGGAATTTAACCTGTAAATGTTAGTTTCTTTTTTTAGAGATTTAATCCTTTTTGACGCGAATAAAATATTAAAAAAGAAGAATTCACAAATATGGATTAAAATAGAATAACACTAAATTTACAGAAACCAGATGTAAAATGAGAAAAACTGAAATAAAAATAGGGATGGATAGAAATAGGAAATTTAAGATATTTGCAAGCATAATTATAACAAGTGGTTATAACAATAAATAGAAAATAGAAGAGTTATAGTTCCAAGAACAATTATAACACGTAGGTTATAATAGAAAGAAAGAAATAACAAAAAGGAGCTTATTTTAAAACTTAGATCTTGGATTAAGTTAATAAGCAAATATAGCAGAAATAACAGAAGAGGCTTTTTTTAAAACTTAGATCATGGAATAAGTTAATAAGCAAAATATAGAAGTAGGGCCAGCATTCCTTTTCAGGTCTAGGACTGATGGTTTCACACATAGGTGAGGCTAGGATATGCTTATACTGATTAAGGTAAATAAGTGGCCAATAGATAGAGGCTCAAATCTGGGGATTTGGGCAAGGGGTGCAAAGCTAGAAGATTTATTTGTTAGGACCAGTACCGGCAGCATTCCCTTTCAGGTCAAGGACTGATGGTCTCACACGTAGGTGAGGCTAGGCACGCTTAAGCTGATTAGGGTAAATAAAGGGTCAAATATGGGGTGACAGTTAGTATGTATCGGCGATAACCGAGCGTGCAGCATCGATTAAGGTAAATAATTCGCTACTGCATCCTAAGCGCTAAGAGGTGTCTTTAGCTATGGGACCAACAGGATTGGCTAACAGTGGCACAATAGAGATAGGAAAGGCCGATCAATGGGTAGGATTAGGATTCATCCTAATCAAGTTATCAGTTGAGATAGGATTAGGGTTTCAGTCTAATCACAGCAGTTCAAGAAAAGTGCAAACAATCAAAGAAAATAGCCAAACAAAATCAGAAATAGTATTTTATCCGAGTTTTATATTTTCTGTATTTTCCTTTCAAGCTAGAACTATTGCTTAGTCTATTATCTTTATCTTGCTAAGAAATGCTAGTAATTACTTTCACTCACCGGACTTATTGCCTAACCCACTCCTCTATCTTTTCTTTTCCCCCAATAGGCCAGCAGAGTTGAGGATAGTTGATTCGGGTTGCTTGGAGATTCATTTCCGGAGTTTTCTCATTTCAGATGTATTCTTCTGCTTTTCATCTTTTTCATTTGGTTTATGATGGACTGGCACTTGTGAGAAGGATTATTCTTATCGTTATCCTTATACTCTGATTTTATGAGACTAGGACGTATTTTGATGAGACATGAGACATTTTGAGTTTCTGAGATATGTTATGTTTTTTATGATTTATTTTGAGATGAAGTTTAATTTTGAATGATAAGTTATTATTTAAATGTTTCCGCTGTTTCTACTTATTTGTCTTGTGAATCTTAGTCTCTGTGATGCTTTAGCTATACCTATAACGCACCACATCCTTTGGTGTGCCCATTTTGGGAATACAAAGGGGTGTGGGGTGTCTCACATTCCAGGCTACAGTCCATTATATATATTCGTTTGACTTCGATAGTGCGAAATCGCGAACTACCGTTACGTGACGCGCCTATTTTTGACTCAATTTTTAATATTCATTTAAACTTTGCCAAAACACTTTTAAATGTTTGTAAAACAATTTTAAATCATATTAAACAATTTTAAAGCGGTTTAAACATTCCATATACACCATTTCATTTAAAAAAGAAATGTGATTTCCTTTATGCTTATAGACATGTATTAACGTGACTTGCATATATATTCAACAACCATATTAAACAACCATCATTAATAATCATAACCAAACATATGTATCATCCAATGGTATATATAACTATACTTTAGGAGTTTCTCACCTTCATTTTCCTTTCGAGCTAATTTAAAATTGGCTATAGCTTCGCTATCACAAAATAAAACTCCACAAAATAAAGCACGATAAGCCTGGATAGGCTCGGCCTAGCATTGGGGTCGTCACGGCCTTAGCTATAAAGGGAGAAACTCCCAGTTTTGATGGAAAACGGTGGTCGTCATGGGTTTGCAAGAGGAGGAGGAGGAGTTTTCAAATTGTTTTGAGATATTTTGCTATTGTATATATATAATATACTTATTTAATTTCTTTTTAGGATATTTTTCTCCATAAGCTTGTTAATAAGATAATCCATTTATAAGCTTGATAATGTGGAGAAGGAAGTGAAGAAAATTGTGTGAAAAAATGTGAAGAAAGTTTGGGGTATTTATAGAATTTTAGAAAATAAAAATATCATCACATGAATGGATGAAACTACTCTTGCCATCCCCTCCTAGCCCACCCTAGAATGCACAGCAGCCCCCCCATGTGATAGATGATGTGGATGTGATGGTGGTGATGATGGTGGCGTATGGTGGATTTGATGTGAGAAGATGTTTACTATTTTAAATTTAGATATTTTCTATATTGACCATATGTAAATATATTTCTACTTTTCTACCATAGTTATATGTATATTTATATGTTAATATATGTGTGTGCATGCCACAAAGATGTACAAGTTACATAAACAAAGTTGTATAATTTATATATGCCAAATCATTACGAATTTTATATTCGATTTCCGGTCATATTTTCACTTAATAATTAACATACATATATTTGTAAACAAAATTTGAAAACCTGTTTCTTATTATTTTAGTTGAACAAAAATGATCATATTTGACTTATAAAACCAAATAAATCAATATTAACTATTATTTACAAAATCGCTATTATATCGATAAAGAGATGCAAATTTTTCTTATACTTTCAAATCAAGTATATATCTTCATAAAATTATTATAAATGATTTATTATCATTTCATAACTAATTAAAATTAATTGTCATCATTCTAAAATAATTATTTTAATACTTATAAGAATTACTAAATCATTAAGTCTCAATTAAATATTAAATATAAGGACATCACCGATGATGTCATAAACACATTTTATTTTCCAAAATAAAGGAATTGATTTTGTTTCATATTCTTGTTCAATTTTAAAATAAGTGTATGTATCCAGTTCTGTGCGTGACGTTTTACGATTATAGAGCTGTTTATTGATAAAACGATTTTCGGCCATTTTATCGATTTAAATCCCATTGAAAATCTTTTTGTAAATATCTATTCAAAATAAGATTTATTTTATTTATTATCACTCAAAACAATATTATTTGTATCATCAACCTTTTATTTGAATAAATTTAAAAATAAATACAATTTATCAAAGCGATAAATTTGCGGGTCGTTACATTGATAGTGTGAGGAATACTATTGGATCTATCCAATCTATCCCCCTGCGTCACATATAGTATATAACCATGAAATATATATCAACCGCTTCGAGACGGGATTGTATACAAAGGGTCATCTGCTCTTACATGGGAATGTAATAGGGTCTTGTTTGATGGCTAAATCTCTATCGGATTAGAAAATAGCCGATCAAATTTTAATAGAAATTAACCGCAAGCGCACTACGTACAATGTTAGTACGTGGCGAGTACGGTCGATCTGTAGGGAATTGTTTAGATTTTAAAATTCTATTCAATCAAATTAACTTAGAGTTTGAAGTTGTTAAGCTAAAAATGTAAATAAACTAGAAATAAAGAGTGGACAAAAATATGAGAGTAGAAGGCAATTTAGAGATAAATCCATTATCTTGATCACATAAATCAATACAACATGAAATTATGATCCCTTGTTTGGTCATTAGTGAATTCAATTTATCTATTTATCATAAGTATGGAATATTTGTGCTATAAATTAGCCCAATATAAACCATCAATCTATAACACACCTATTAAACAACTTCTTAACTCTAATGAAAAATGAAATTGAAAATAAAAACTATTCTAAGCATGATTTTTAACTATTGATTAGAAATATAGAACATCGAATTTTGATTTTAAAATCCACTTTATTACCATAATCATATGAAGATGAAGAGGTAAATTTTGTTTGTTGTTTGTTTAAGCATAGCCTATTTGGTGTCAACGACATAGGCTATCAAATTCAAAGCTAAAACAACAAAATTAAACCACATCAACTATTGTCATTAAGCAAAAACAGAGATCGAAAATGAGCAAATTATATTGAATCTACATAATTAGAGAGCTTCATTACCCCTAAATTAAAGGGGTTTAACCTTTCATATTTGTTATCATTTCAACAAATGTTGCATTCAACATGAAACAAAAGCAAGAAGAAAAAGTGAGCAAATTAAAAAGAGAGCTAATTAAAATGGAATAAATACTAATCATTTGCATAAGAAATGAAACTCAGCTACTAACACAAGGGGAAAGAGGGCGTGTAATAGGAAAGAGCATGAATAACAATGCATAAAAAGAAAATTACATAAAATAAAATGGCTAAGTAGCCATGAAAAAGAAAAGAGAGTTTGGTTTATTTTTGAGTCTCAAAATAAACTAACTAAAATGGATGCTACGGAGGCTAAGAGAGCATTACATGAAACATAAGGGGTATTTATACAAATTTGAAACCCTAATCCATATTTTTGGGGACTACCCAAACTACCTCTCTAGGAAGTATGGCCACCAAGTTATCATTAGCATGAGATAATCCTCCATTTAAATTTGCATGATACTTTTCGCTCCACTAACTTATGCATTAGCTTTTAATTGTAGATTAAGGTAAGTGGGTAGGTGGGGTCCTCCATGATACATGAGTTTGAATTATTTCCATCTTCATTCTTTTGTTTCCTCTTGTGCATGCATATTATCCATGAAGCCTCTTGTAATTTCCATCCAATTTTCCTACAAATAAAAATAAAATTTTGAAATAAATATTCCTAAATTAATATATGCACAAAAATGATCATTTTTCCCCTATATAAAGATGAATAAATTATAATTTGAAAATGATTGAAATATTGGTTTAAACACGTTAAAATACCCTATATGATCATTTATTTAATTAAATTCGATTAAATATGGAAGTAAAGATATGCACATTTACGTGTTCCTCAAATACCCCCACACTTATCTTTTTATGTGTCCTCGAATAAACAAAAACTAAGATAAATCCTTTTTCGTAGGGAGCACGATTGCATTGAGCGTATCCAATAAGCCGTTAAACCTTTAGGTGTCCATAATAAGACGAGTGTTGTCTTGTGAGGGTTTTCAGCGGATACTACCCCCAAAATCCAAATGCAACATTAAAATATTTACAAAATGCAAGATTTATTTACAAAGAGATGAATGCAAGTTTTTGAAAATATTTACAAATGAATAATTTACTTTTGAATTGACATGAATAAATTAAATATAAGTTTTGTCATCATCATGAAATTGAAGTCCTCTTACTTGTCAAAATTTCCAATAAAAATTATGTTATCATAACAAATAGACTCTAGTTTGGCTAGTTGTGTCGGTTGATTAACACAATGTAACTATGAAATGGATCCTTAGTTGATTATCAAAGTTTTTCAAAGTGGTATTTTCATTTCTTTTGAATAACAAGTCAAATCAAATAAGTAAAAAAAGTGCTTGGATTTCAATTGCTTACTCTCTCTTTATTTAAAAATTTTATTGATATTAACAATATTTACATATGCCTAACTCAGAAAACTAAGGCCAGATATATGACCGATGCACTGCCTTTCGGACTTACGTGAGGGGAATACAGAGCATGGAGAGTGAAAACAAAAGTGTGTACACCTATCGACTGCAGGCATTATTAATAAAAGAATTTTTATATACATAAACCTAATACAGATAAACTGACGCTAGATATGTCAATCATGCACTGCCTTTCGGGCTTACGTGAGAAGGGTACAGAATATGGCGAGTGTACACACTTGCGTGTGAACACATGACCCTAGGTGTTTATAAAATAATTCGAAGAATAGAAAATAAAATAAAATAAATTCCCCGGCAATGGCACCAAAAACATATTTGACGGCTAAATCTCTATCGGATTAGAAAATAGCCGATCAAATTTTAATAAAAATTAACCGCAAGCACACGGCATACAATGTTAATACATGGCGAGTACAGATCGATCCGCAGGGAATTGTTTAGATTTTAAAATTCTATTCAATCAAATTAACCAAGAGTTTGAAGTTGTTAGGCTAAAAATGTAAATAAACTAGTAATAAAGAGTGGATAATAGTATGAGAGTAGAAGGCAATTTAGAGATAAATCCATTCTCTTGATCACATAAATCAACACAACATGAAATTATGATCTCTTTTTTGGTCATTATTGAATTTAATTGATGTGTTTATCATAAGTATGGAATATTTGTGCTATTAATTAGCCTAATATAAACAATCAAACTATAACACACCCATTAAACTACTTCTTAACTCTCATGAAAATTGCAATGAAATTGAAAATAAAATCTATTTTAAGCATGATCTATTAACTATTGATTAGAAATATAGACCATCAAATTTTGATTTTAAAATCCACTTCATTACCATAATAATATTTAGATGAAGAGGTAATTTATGTTTTTTTTTTGTTTAAGCATAGCCTATTTGGTGTCAACAACATAGGCTATCAAATTCAAAGCTAAAACAAAAAAATTAAACCGCATCAACTATTGTCATTAAGCACAAAAAGAGATCAAAAATGAGAAAATTATGTTGAATCTACATAATTAGAGAGCTTCATTACCCCTAATTGAATATGTTTAGCCTCTTATATTTATTATCATTTCAACAAATGTAGCATCCAACATGAAACAAAAACAAGAAGAAAAAAAGAGCAAATTAAAAAGAGAGATAATTAAAATGAAATAAACACTAATCTATTTGCATAAGAAATGAAACTAAGCTACTAACACAAGAGGAAAGAGAGCATGTAATAAGAAAGAGCATGAATTAAAATTGCATAAAAAGAAAATTACATAAAATAAAATGGCTAAGTAGCCATGAAAAAGAGAAGAGTTTGTTTATTTTTGATCCTCAAACTAAACTAACTAAATGGAGCTAAGGGGGCTACGAGAGCATTACATGTAACATAAGGGGTGTTTATACAAGTTTGAACCCCTAATCCATATTTTTGGGGACAACCCAAACTACCCCTCTAGAAGTGTGGCCATGTAACACCCCATATTTTATAATATTATTTAGGATATTTAATTAGCTAAATTAAATAAAATAATGTGAAGATTAATGGGTTGAGATTTTATTATACTAAGGGTAGCCATGTCATGTTAAACATAAATCAAATAAGATGACATAAATAAATGTGTTAGGAAATAAAGAAGGGCAATATGGGAAATAGGAGAGGCTTATACCCTAAACCCCTAGGAAAATAAACTCACGCTCATTTCATTTTAGCAAACTAAAAACATTTAAGGCCAGCTATCATTATTATTCTCAAGAGGAAGATAAAGCTAGGATTCAAGAGAAGGAAGATAATCAACTAATTCAACATCAAATCTCACATCTTTTAATCTCAAAGCTAAGGTGAATGAATAATTACTTCATCCCATTTTCTTATAATTTTCAGTTTGAAGATTAGATCAGAGACGTTTTTATAAGTACATGCCATGCTTTGATGATTAAAGTTATATATTTGTTTGTTCGTGAATTATGTATGTTCATATTAGTATTTATGAAAAGTTTGATATGAAAACCATATTAAATTACATCTAAATGCCTTGAAAATTTAAATACGGGCCAGAAATGATATTTTGGAGATGGGTTCCAATTTTCATAATTTTCTGAATTTATGTGGATTTTATATTAATTTTCTAGTGAAGATAACGGTTTATTGGGTTATAAATTATTTACAGCTAAAATAATTATTATTTGGGTTTGAAATATTTGTATATTGGAAAACATATTAAAATAGATTTTTCCAAATTTTTCCTAAGTGATTTGATGAATATATAAAATTATTTAAGGTATGAGACTTAAATGTTTTATATATTTAATTAAGGAGAAAGGCCATTTTATAAAATAAAATTATTATTTAATTCTAAAATTAGTGGCAGCATTTTTCTGAAAAGTATTTATCAACCAATGATAATTTTACTAACAAAGGCAGGTTAGTTGAAAAGTTATCTTTTTAAGTTAAAAACAAGAAAATCATTCTTTTAGCACGTTTCAACCATTTTAGGCATCAAACCTTCCGACCTAGATCTTCCGACAAAGTCAAATGGTTATAGCATTCAATAAGGTCAAAGTTCAATGCATATGGTATCAAGTTACTTAGTACGTAATGAACTGAAAAAGGTCAAAGGTTACTTAGTCGAAAGGTTGGTTGCCAAGAGGTTAGGGTATGTTTGTTTTATAAATTAAAAGCTTACAGCTGCTTGCTTTCGAAAAGGAGCTTTCGACTTGGTTGCTTTCGACCAGGTCAATTATTTAAAATAAAGGTTACTGCCGCTTTATCATTGTTTTGCTTTGAACCTTCTGACAACGTCGAAAGGTTTACTTGTTTTTAAAAACCAACCGCTTCTCCATGCTTTTGAAAGAGAGCTTTTGACTTAGGTGTTTTACCCTTGTTTTTAATTGAAGAATAACCCAACTTTTTGAAGGAGTTATTTTAAACGCAGTGGCCTATTGTTTTAAATGATATGTTTTAAAGCTTTCGAAGCAGAGCTTTCGATAAAGTTGAAAGGTTGCTTCCAAAGATTTCAAAAGTTATCAGTTCAATGATTTAGAAAGGTTTGAGTTCAATGATTTCGAAAGGTCTGAGTTCAGTAATTTTGAAAGGTTTTAGCTCAATGGTTTCGAAAGTTTTGATTCCAATGATTTCGAAAGGTATTAGTTCGATGATTTCAAAGGGTTTGAGTTCAATGATTTCAAAGGGTTTGTGTTCAGTGATTTCAAAAGGTTTTAGTTCAACGGTTTCGAAAGGTTTGAGTTCAGTGATTTTAAAAGTATTTTGTTCGATGGTTTCGAAAGGTTTGAGTTCATTGATTTCGAAAGGTTTTAGTTCAATGATTTCGAAAGGATTGAGTTTGATGATTTCGAAAGATTTGCTTTCAATGGTTTTGGAAGGTTTAAATAGAAGGTTTTCCAAAGGTTTTCTAAGGCAATGTTTTAAGTTGTTTTTAAAGTAGGATGTCTAAAGTTTTATTGCCTTCGAAAGGAATGATTTCAATAGTTTCGAAAGGTTTGTTGTTTGGTTTCGAAAGGTAAGGTTTTGGCCTTTTGGCTTGGAAAATTAAATGGTTTCACTTGGTTTTGAAAGAGATGTTTTCAAAAGTTTAGAAAGTGGTACTTTTAAATGTTTAAATGTTTTCATCAACTAAGGTTTGAGTAAAGATGATATATATAACATGGTAATGTGATTTTGAGTAAAGCATAAAGATCGTATATTTTCCTTGTTTAAGTTTGATTTAAAGGTTTTAAATCATTTTGAAATTTATTTCAAGGAAAATTATAGGAGGGAACCTTAAGTGAAAATGTCTTAGATATTAGAATACCGAATGGGACTGGTATAGGGTCGCGCCCTATACATTTGCTATTAGCCCCAGCTAATTGTTGTCAAAAATTCCAATGTATAGGGCTTGGTCACAAGTAGATTAAAATTAAGACTACATACCGAAAGTGTAACGACCCTGAATTTTTGACATTGGAAAATCAGAATATTTAATTGATTTTAAATCTCTGAAAGATAGTTTTATTTGAAATTGGAATATCAGAATAATTTGGCAATTAAATTATTGAATTTAATATATTAAAGTTGGGTAAAATATTGTATCTTCAGTTTTAAGCCCGTTAAAAATAATTTAAAGGCTTATAAAATTCATATTGATTATACTGAAGACAATGGAAGCTTCAGAAATGAATTTGAAATTGTTTTGTTCATTTTTGAATTTTATCGTTTAAATCGATATTTAAAAATAGCCTTCCGAGGCACAGTCTCGGAATTCGACGAAACCACTTCCATTGGATCCGTAATATTGTATTATTATCGGATTTCAATTTTCGTAATGTTTGGAGTGATCGTTTGGCCGTACGATAAGCAAATGCGCTGAAATTTATATCGAAATTTAAAATAATTACTGGGTTCAAAAAGCTATCTTCCCCATATGATCGAATTAGGACTCGGAACCTTTTCCATTGTGTTCGGAATAGGAGTATAACATTGTAAACGTCTGGCGGCATGTCTGATTCGGAGTTCGAGATTTCGAGTTATACTTAACGAGATATTTTGGAAATTTAATAATATTATAATGGGACAAGTCAACCTTAGCCTAGCATATAATCGAAGCCATCTCACTTCGTTAAAAACCCAGTATCTTCTCCATTCTTCCCTTATCTTCCCTAGTAATTCAAATCAAAGCTAACGAAGGAAAAATGGCCGAGCTTCTTCGTTTATAATTTTCGTTCAAATAAAAAAATCAAATTCAAATCAGCGGCAGGCAAGGCGCGCGCGATTCTAGGAGGGGCGGCGCGTTCTTCGCTCGAGTTTGGAGCGAGTACGTGAATGAAATCGAGTCATGCAAGCGCGCGCGATTGGGGCTCGGGGCCGTTGGTAGTAGAGGCGGCGACAGGTTATTCGAGCGGCTGGAGCATTTGTGCTCATTCGAGGCGATTTAGGGTTCGTTAGCGATGAAGGCTAGGGTTTGGTTTCGCGCGATGGTGTAGAGGGGGTTGTCGAAGTCTGGGATATCGACGGTGAAGGTTTTACGAGCTAGTTAGCGGCGACGTCTAGGACAGTGGTGAGGTCGAAGTCGCAGGGCAATCTGAGTTGATTGGCGGCCAAGTTATGTGCTCGGCTGTGGGCATTCATGCGTGTATATGCGGTAGGTGGTGGCTGCGATCTCGAGTCGAGAGATGGCCAGGGTTCGCAAGCATGTTCAGGGTGAGATTTTGCAATTTTCTTCGATTTGATTTTTTTTCCAGTAATCTATATACAAGTTAGAGAATTTTTACTGTAAAGTTAATTTCTGTTTTAATTTGTAGAAAAAATAATAATAATAAAATTTATTAGTTAACTAAACTTATCAAATAAGAAAATTAGTTGGTTCGACTAATTCGAATATTAATAAATTATATAATTGTTTGTTACAAGGTCTAAAATCATGAAGGAACTAGTCGGGAATGGAAATGGACTGCAAAATAAAAACTTAAGGTGAGATCTTCTCACTCAAATTAAAATTGGAATTGCAGTTACTGATTAACTGTTTGGATGTGATAGTGTATATATATATATATATATATATATATATATATATATTGGTGATTGATTTCCCGCATTATATAGCGGATGAGACCCTATGCGCTACATAATAGCGGATGATATTTTATAAATCCCATATACCGCGATATTCCACCTCGAAGTGGAATGGGTATTTAATTGTTGTGCTAACGTCTGTGGATGCAGGGAAACAGGTTGGAGGGATCCAACAGGATTCCTCAAAACATTTCAATTGGTTTCATATGTTGTGTGTTGATTATTTATAATCTCCACGTGATTATCTTTGTGATTCAAATTGTTAAAGGCTATAATTTAGCCGAATATATTTTTGGTATCGTAGGATACAAGAAATAGATAAAATTGGATTTTTAAAATTCAAGTTAGAAGATTTATTGTAAAAATTTATTTCTGAGAATTTGATAAATTTAAAAGAAGTTTGAAAAAGATAAAGTTTTTTATTTGAATCATATTGAATAAAATTCCAAATATGGGAAAAAGGCTTAATAAGTGGATTTCGAGTAATATTGTTTATAAGTTGAAGAATTTATTTAAAATTTGGATTTTTAAATAGATTGGAAGAGATAAAAGAATTTGTTTTCTTTAAAAGGAATTTATTTTAAAAGGGAAATAAATCTGGAAATCCATTTGAAAGTTGATTTGGAGTTGAAAGTGAATATTTGAGAAATCGATTTGAAAATCGTATAAAAAGTGAATATTTGGGAATGTAAATTCAAAATGGAATTTATAAAGGAAAGGGAATTTTTTTTAAAAAATAAACACTGATTTATTTTTAAAGTATGGAAATAAATTTACAGATTTGGGATGTAAATTTGAAATAAATCGATAAGGATTTATTTAATTAGTGTAAATGGACCATTTTGAAATGGAAGTATATTTTCCTTGAAAACCCGCATATTTCCAAAGTAGTTTTAAATTATAAATGAAGAAATTATGAAATTGGATTTTAAGGGAATTGTTATCCCGCCTTTTGGCAAGGCCGTGACACTAAGGACTTGACTGGAGACCGGTGACAGATCGTCTTGGAAATCAGTTACACACAAGGATCGCGATGGATATCGATGAAATTTGTCCGAGTCCTGATCGGGCTGCAATCGATAAGGCACGTCAAGCAGAGTAGTAGAAACCAATGTTCCAAATTTTGGGGCAATCCGAGTTCGTATGCTCAAGATATCACCGACGAAAAATGGAGTGGACAGTCCTTAGTTCGAATCCATAGGCGAAGCCTATGTTCGAATCCATGAAGTTCGTATCCACCAGACCGGCATCACCTCAGCATGGTCGAATCCATCAAACGTGTGTTGCCTCGAATCCACGGAGCATAGCCTTGCTTCGAATCCATGGAGATCACATTTACTTCGACTCCATCATGCGTGTTCTCTCTTCGAAACCAACAAGGTAGGGGATCTTCGAATCTATACAGTTAAGGGTGCTTCGGCTCCATTACCTCGAGTCCATTGGAGCACTCCCCTCTTCGAATCCATTCAACAATAGTGTCTTCGTATCGATCGACTATGGGGAGCCCTGATCGATACGAGGGAAGCGGACGACTCGATCGATTCGAAGGAGCATACCTTCGAATCCATCGCCTCGAATCCACCAAGTCGTAACAAGCTGAAACCAAGGGATTCGAACCAGTCAACCTGGAGTGAAAAGCAGATCGATGCGAGAAGCACGCGCACCACGTCACAGCAAGCATCGATTCGACCCAATCGAGTGGAAGGATCGATTCGAAGTGTCCAAATTCACTAGAAATGCCATCTTGGATCGATCATAACTCGAGTTCTACAAGTCCAAATGCCATGAAATTTTCACAGAAGCTTAAGTACATGATGAAGAATGTCCACACCAAATTTCAGCTTGATTGGATGATTTCTTGATCGATTCGAACCAAGGGTCGAATCGATCCCAAAGTGGGCCCGGATCTCCAGATTTCGACCATGTGGGCCCCCTGATGTACCAGAACTGGTCTCCCCTCATTTTAGGCGAAATATCAGCCTCCTACACCTATAAATAGAGCCCCTAGTCATTCAGAAAAGGGGTCGGATAATTCTAAGTACCGAAGAGCGCCCAGATTCTGCCAGATTTACTCCAGAACACCGCCGCTGCTTTAGATTGAGATTTAGCATATGAATTCAGTTGTATTACAGTATAAAGAATTGTAATCTTCGAGTGTCGAGCAATAAAATCATCAAACTTCATAGTGGACGTAGGCTAAAAAGCTGAACCACTCTAAATCGCTTGTCTTTGCAATTTACTTTCTGTTATTTGGAGTTTTTGTTAGATAACCCACAGTTTTAATTTTCATTCTTCACTTTTATCTCTTCAAAAACTTCCGAAGAGTGTTGTGCCCATTTTTGGTACAAACACTTCGGTGCTTTCCCTGAGAAAAAACCTGCTTTTTTCTCCTGCTCCTTGGATCTACCATCGATACCGGATTGCACAAATCCAAGAGGAAGATCCAGATCTCTAATTCATCATCCTTCCATTCTATTCAGATTTGCATAAAGTCTAGGAAAAGGATTCATCATTCAAAATTGTTAGCACAAGAACCACTTCTACAGCTGCTGGACAAGAAGGTAGGGATGGACAGAATCCTGCTCAACAGCAGCCATCCAACCAAGACAACACTGCCCATTCAGATCCGTCTGGGGCAGTCACTAGACAAGAATTCCAGGTGTTGCTTCAAGAGTTGACTCAGAGTCGGCAACAATTGGCCGAACAGTTGCGTGCTAATATTGAATTGACAAACCAACTGAACCGCCAGGGCCGTAGGAGGTCCAGAAGGGATGATGTTTCCCGCTCATCCACTGAAAGTTCTACCTCATCTGACTATCATCATAGATCTACCCGTCCCCGATTGGACGGAAGTCATGCTCAAGCTGCTGGATATCAACCCGCCCTGACTGTCGGACAGTTGAGGGTAGGACCGTCAACCAGTTTCCAGGCTGGGCCATCAGCACGAGGTGGTCGTACTCCACAATATACTACGGACAATCATGTCACAGCTGCCACAGTAGAAACAAGGGTTGATACCCGACATCTTCCAGATTCAAGCAATCAACAGCAGGGACGTACTTCTGAACCATACGGCCCGGAAGATGCTGAGCCAAGGAGACGAAACTTGGACCATCGACAGCGCCCGGTCCAAACTCGCACTGTGGAACCCGACCACACCTTAGCTCAGCATGCTCAAAATGTAGCAATGCCTGACATCTCGACTATGATACGTCAGATGATCCGCGAAAGCCAAGGTCTTACCAACGACGATTGGGGGATTTCTCGGAGTCATACTCCTTTCACGGACGAGATACTATACGCTGAACCTCCTCGGCGATTCAGAATGCCAACTCTCCCTATGTACAAAGGAAATTCTGATCCCAATCAACACATATTGAAATATGAATGGTCAATGAGCGCCGCAAGGGCCGATGATGCAGTGAAATGTCGAAGTTTCCCCATCTCACTGGGAGGAATTGCAACAATGTGGTTTACAAGATTACCTCCAAGATCTATCTCTTCATTTGACCAATTGGCTAAGAAATTTGTTGAACAATTTCGCATGCATGTCGCTAGACCCAAAGATGTTAACACCCTGTCCAGTGTTACCCAAGCTCGTGGGGAAACACTAAGGCGTTACTTGGAGAGATTCCATGCGGCATGTGTGGAAATTAGTAATCCTAACGACAACTCAATTTTAATGGCATTGACAAAGGGAATTGATCCCGATTCTGAATTTGGAAACTGGTTAGCCGGAAAACCACCCGCATCGTTGGACCGTTTCGACTCCAAAGACGCTCAATTCTTACGGCAAGAGGACGCGAAATAGTCTAGGAAGCAAGACGATGCGAAACCCGGAAATGAGGGAATACCAAGCAATGTAGCAGTTAAACAATCCGGTGACAATTCCGGAAAAGTTCAGTTAAACATACAGAACAAACAAACTCAGCCAAGAGGTAGCAATGGTCAAAATAAGAAGAGAGATCCGAATCCAGGCCCACGGCGTAGGGCTCCGATGTTCGAAAGTTATACACTGAATAGTATAAGAAACCCGCTCCGAAGCGGTCATCAGAGAGGCAAATTCAGATAGGAAAGTTTTGTAGGTTTCATGAGAGTTATGGCCACAATACTAATGACTATCGTCATTTGCAGGATCTCATAGAAAAGTTGATCAGGGAGAGAAAGTTAGATCAATTCGTGCGGGCACCGCAGTCTGGTGGTGCGGGCCCATCAAACCCAAACCGTGCGCAAGACCAAGAAAGACAAGAGGAACCCGCTCGTACAGGCGGGAGGCTAGTTATCAATACCATAAGTGGTGGTCCTCATCCAGCGGACAGGAGCTGGAGGGAAATGGAGTCGTATGCTAGCTCTATCAGGCATGCGAGCTTCGAATGCTGCAGTAATTGTGAGGATGGAACCCCGGCTAAGCAACAAAAGACGATGTCTGACGATATCATATTTGGAAGCAGAGATGCTGACAAAATCGAAGCCCCAACAATTGACCCACTGGTCATATCTGCCCAGGTTGGTCCTGCTTGGATGAAGAGGATCATGGTTGACAGTGGGAGTTTTGTAAACATTCTATTCAAACGAGCTTACGATTTAATGAAGATGGAAGCAAAAGACTTGAAACCCTGCCAATCTCGAGTTCACGGCTTCAATGGGAGTGCAACAATACCCACTGGGATAGTGGAACTACCAGTAGAACTAGGGATTAGGGAACGCAGGAGAGTCCGACTGCTGCAATTCGTTGTTCTTGACATCGCTTCACCGTACAATGCATTCCTAGGTCGACCAGCCCTTGCTGAATTCAGGGCAGCCATTGCCCCGTGGTGTTTGACTTTAAAATTCCCAACTGACCATGGTATAGGAATCGTTCAAGGAGATCAGGCAGCAGGAAGAGCCTGTTATGTTGCTGAGTTGCGTGAAGCACAGAAGAAGGAGAAAGGAAAGGGCGTAGAGGAATCTCTCTGCGTCCGTTTTACTGATAATTGACAACTAGCGCCCGGGCCCCGGCCCGGGCACCACTACCAATTCCTTAAAGATCTTGACCCTAGAGATAAAGAAGATAAAGATGAAGTCAAAGAGAATCACGCATCTCCAGCCGAACTGACTGTGGACGTCCCAGTCAGTGAGGATGACGACTCAAAAGTACTAAAAGTTGGATCTCAACTGGGAAAACAGATACAACAGGAATTGGTTGAATTTCTTCAAGCGAATCTCGATGTCTTTGCCTGGACGCACTCTGACATGTGCGGAATCTCACCGAACATTGCAAGTCACTCCTTGAATATTGATCCGCGACATGTTCCGGTCAAGTAAAAGAGGCGTGGTATGGATCCAGAGAGATCTGCCGCCCTTAAAGAAGAAATTGACAAGTTGCAATCAAATGGTTTCATCCGGGATGCTCTATACCCGGAGTGGGTGTCAAATCCAGTAATGGTTCGAAAGCCGAATGGGAAATGGAGAACTTGTGTCGACTACTCTGACTTAAACAAAGCTTGTCCAAAAGATAGTTTTCCACTTCCTCGAATTGACCAACTCGTAGACTCAACTGCAGGCCATGAATTGTTATCCTTTATGGATGCTTATTCCGGTTATAATCAAATACCTATGCATCTACCTGATCAAGAACATACCAGTTTCATGACCGATCTGGGAGTCTACTGTTACAGAGTCATGCCTTTTGCTTTAAAGAATGCCGGAGCAACTTACCAACTCTTGGTTAATCGAATGTTCGCTGACCAGATCGGGAAGACCATGGAAGTTTATGTGGACGACATGTTAGTTAAGTCCCGATTTTCCACAGATCACGTCAGGGATTTAGATTCAATGTTCTGCATCCTACGTGAATATAGAATGAAGCTTAACCCGTTGAAGTGCCACTTTGGCGTTGCATCCGAAAAGTTCCTCGGTTTCATCGTCAACGCTCGTGGGATAGAAGCAAATCCCGAAAAGATCTGGGCAATAAGGAATTTGCAAACTCCAAGGACCATAAAGCAAGTCTAGAGTCTCAACGGGAAGGTAGCAGCGCTAAGCAGGTTCATTTCAAAATCCACTGATAAATGCATTCCTTTCTTTGATCTAATCCGGAAGGGAAAACGAAACTTTGAATGGACCATGGAATGTGAAGGCGCATTCCGATCGCTGGTTCAGCATCTCTCTACAACACCGATCTTGTCAAAACCGATTGATCACGAGCAATTATACCTTTATCTGGCAGTATCAGAGCATGCGATCAGTGCTGCTCTGGTCCGAGAAGAGGATCGAGTGCAGAAACCGGTCTATTATGTTAGTAAACGATTGACCGGAGCTGAAAGAAATTACCCCAGGTTGGAGAAACTGGCTTATTGCTTGGTCATTGCCTCAAGAAAGCTTCGTCCTTATTTCCAAGCTCATCCGCTTACTATGTATACCGATCAGCCGTTACGACAGGTCCTCACGCGGCCTGAGACGTCTGGAAGGTTACTCAAGTGGAATATCGAACTGAGTCAATTTGACATTACTTATGCTCTGCGGAGAGCCATTCAAGGGAAAGTCCTGGCTGACTTCATAGCTGAATTTACTGTTCCAGACGACTTACCCGAAACCAGCGAATCTCCTGAATATGTCTGGAAACTTTATACAGACGGTGCATCAAACGATCGGTGTTCGGGCGCTGGTGTTGTACTAGAAACCCCCGAAGGTCGATCCATATGCTATGCTTTGAATTTTTATTTTCACGCAACCAACAATGAAGCCGAATATGAAGCTCTATTGACTGGGTTAAAGCTTGCTA
This sequence comes from Allium fistulosum, assembly GCA_030737815.1. Taxonomy (NCBI): domain Eukaryota; kingdom Viridiplantae; phylum Streptophyta; class Magnoliopsida; order Asparagales; family Amaryllidaceae; genus Allium; species Allium fistulosum. The sequence goes on along the minus strand of CM060907.1, from coordinate 409,030,555 downwards.
GAGATCTGAGAATTATCGCTATAGAAATTTATTGTGATTCACAGTTGGTTGTGTGCCAGGTACGGGGAGAATACCAAGCGAGAGACCGGAGGTTAGCTGCTTACTTGGTTCGAGTTCTAGAAATACTGGATCAATTTGATTATTATGCCATTTACTATATACCTCGAGATCGCAATCAAAAGGCCGACTCCTTGGCAAAGCTGGCCAGCACAGGTGAAGCACAGCAAATGGGACTTGTCCCAGTCGAAACTTTGTCCTTCCCAAGCATCGATCAAATAAAAACGAATGACGTGTTGGAAACCTCTCCCAACAGGGAATCATGGATGACTCCGTATCGAAATTATATTGAGAATGGGATATTGCCTGAGCACCGAAATGAGAAAAGGCAAGTTCTACGAAAAGCTTCGCGGTTCATCATTCAGGACGGGATCATGTATAGAAAAGGTTATTCTGTTCCACTCCTCCGGTGTGTCGCTCACGACGAAGTCAAACGAGTGTTACATGACATGCACGAAGGAGAATGTGGCGATCACACCGGTGGACAAGCGCTTGCTAAGAAAATACTTCGATATGGATATTACTGGCCGACAGTGAACCGAGATGCAGCCAATTATGCCAGAAAGTGCGACAAGTGCCAGAAACACGCTCGAATTCCAAGAGCCCCACCTACCGAGATAACTCAAATGGTCAGTCCCTGGCCGTTCGCTATGTGGGGTATCGATATCATCGGCGCTTTACCTCTGGCAAGAGGTGGTGCGAAGTATGCCATCGTCGCAGTTGACTACTTCACGAAATGGGTCGAGGCCGAAGCTCTCGCAATGATTACGTCGAAGAAAGTGATAAACTTTGTAGTCCGCAATATCATTTGTCGATTTGGACTCCCGCGTACCATCATCACCGATAATGGAACCCAATTCGAAAGTTCGGAGTTCAAGAATTTCTGTCAATGATTTCATATTCATAAAAAGTTTTCTACAGTCGCACATCCACAAGCAAACGGTCAGGTCGAAGCTGTTAACAAAGTTATCAAATCCATCTTAAAGAAACGACTGGAAAAGGCTGGGGGAAAATGGGTCGATGAACTTCCTATGGCATTATGGGCTTATCGAACAACTCACAAGACCGCAACTGGACACACCCCATTTTCCTTATCCTATGGCTCGGAGGCCGTTATTCGAGTTGAGACAGAAGTATTTTCTCACCGCGTAACTTATTACGATCCAAAAACAAATGCTATATTACTCGCTGAATCTTTGGATCTGTTGGACGAGAAACGGGAAGAAGCTGATTTGAGAGCGGCCGCATACCGAAGTCGGGTCGCCCGGTTATATAACACCAAAGTTCGACCCCGAACCTTTGAACTCGGTGATCTTGTCCTCAAGAGAATCTACCCGGTTCCTTCACACATGAAACCAAATTGGGAAGGACCGTACGTGATTACACAAAGACTTGGGGATGGCACATTCAAACTATCAACCGTGGACGGTCTAGTTTTACCAAGGGCCTGGAACAACGAGAGTCTCCGTCGCTACTACATATGACAAGCTTTATTTATTTCATTATGTTTTTTATTCAGCAATTTACTTTTGCATTTCGAAATTAGAATTTGTAATAAGGCATCTGATTTGCCATATTTTCTTATTTCAGCAATAAAATGCCATCTCTTCGAGCCAGAGTTGTGATTCATTAAACACAATGTACAACATCACGATGCACGAAGAGCTAAATTCCATCATACAGTGGAATTTATTCAAGTAGGGAGTGGCTGTGAAGCAATCAACCACTCACTGAATGAAACCCGAGCTCGGGGGCAAGCCATCACATCAGGCCAAGAAATCGGTTGATACACGACAACCCTTCACTTAACTCCGTACTCCTAGAGTCGAGGCGGAGTATAAACATTTTCACTTAACTCCGTACTCCCAGAGTGCGAGGCGGAGTATAAACATTTAACTTAACTCCATACTCCCAGAGTGCGAGGCGGAGTATAAACAGTTTCCTAAGTCCCAGAGTACTCTGAGAGCGCGAGCTGGGTACAAACTTTTTACTTAACTCCGTACTCCCAGAGTGCGAGGCGGAGTATAAACATTTTCCTAAATCCCAGATTACTCCGAGAGCGCGAGCTGGGTACAAGCTTTTACTTAACTCCATACTCCCAGAGTGCGAGACGGAGTATAAACGTTTTTCTAAAACCCCAGAGTACTCCGAGAGCGCGAGCTGGGTATAAATATCAACAAACTCCAGACTCCGAGAGCGCGAGCTGGAGTATAAACATTACTCAACTCCGTACTCCCAGAGTGCGAGGCGGAGTATAAACATACGTCAACTCCATACTTATCCCCAATACTGGGGGCAGAACCATAACACATAACAAGTTGAAGACAAAAGGGAATACATTCTCATTTCCACTATCAACAAAAAGAATCTGATTACAAAATGGTTCAAAAAATTGCTACTAGTGGGAGCCGAATCCACATCTATACACGGCTATAGAAAAATCAACAAAACGCTACCCTACGCAACAGAGATTTAAAGAAAGAGTTCAATCTTTCTTCTTCCTTATCTTCTTCTTCGGGGTAGCTCCACCAGATCCGCTGCCTGATTTTCTCCTCGACCGCTTACTCTTTTCAGGCTTGCCCTCCGGCAGCGATATAATGTCAACGTCTTCCTCAGAACTGGAGGCGACGGAAATTCTTCTAGGAGGTCGAGCTGGAGGCATAGGAGTAGTAGCAGGAGGAGGGACAGGAGCAGTTTCAATCACTACAGTACCGCCCGGTGAAATCACCATTAATGGGGCAGGCCCGGGCGGATTCATACCAGCATTCCCTACTGCCATCTCGGCATCAATCTCAGCAATAATGTCGTCCTCACGGGATACTTGGGCCGCATCAGATGTGCCAATAGCTGGCATAGATGAACTAACGGCCGGAGCAGCCCCACTCACAGCATCGGACGGGTTGACAGAGGGATCGATGGGTTCATTGAGAAGCTCCTCGATCATTTGAGCGCTGAAAGAAAACATGTTTGCATCTCCCTCTTCGCCAACCAAGGTAGAAGTCGTGATGGCTTCAGTAACAACAGCCCCTTGCGTTTGATATGGAACTGATAGTGCAAGAGGCGCAGAAGCGACGACTTCAGTCACTGAAATGCGACAAAACGAAGATTGTTAGCCAAGTGCGTTGCTTAAGGTTCTTCACAACTAAAATACGGGAAGCATTCAAATACCTTCCTTAGTCTGGACCGAAACGTGGGCAGAATCATCGGCCGAAGATAATAGCGGTTGGTCAGGATTATATGCAGGAACTGACTGGGCTACCGCACCAGTGGTTTCGGGCAATGTTGGAATTACAGCTCCAACACTTGCCTCGTGATGCGCGATCCCCGAGCCTTCGCCTGTCTCTAGAGATTGAACGCCAAGCTTTTCTTTCGCCATAGAAATCACCGCCTCATGAAGGATCTTCCTCTCATCCTCGGTGAGCAAACGCATCTCCAGCTCAAAGTCGTCAAGTGTTTCATCTGGATGCGCTGCTCTCTTCTCATCCACCAGCTGGGTCCAGGCATTGTACAAGATCATGGAGTCATCTCCCAGCCACGCTAAATTTCTGTGTTCCAGCACATTAGCGTTGTACGTGACTAAGAGATCATCAAACTCAGCATCTAGCCTAGACCTCTCCTCCAAGATCTTTTCTTGAATTTCTGCTTCCGCAGACTTAGCCTTGACCGCCACCGCAGCAAGTTCGGCCCTGAGAGATACTGCTTGGTCGCAAGCCTCTTGAGCAGTGGCGTTTTCATCGTCCTTCTCCTTCACCATTTCAGTAAATTTGGCCTTGAGCTCGTTCAGCTCTTTAACGGCTAAGTCTCACTCAGCTGCAATGGTGGTGTTGCGGTGGCCCATCTCTTCTACCGTGGCGCAGTGTTCCTGTTGCATCCTCGCCAATTTGGCCACGACATCCTCATGTTTCTGAAGTGTTTCAAGTTCTGACTTCCGAGACGTCTCCACTTCGGATTGAAGAACCTGAATGATGCGTTTCTGTTTAACAATGTCAGCATCACGTTCAGCAATGATCTTCGCCCGGTCAAAAGCTACTCTAGAAGCCTTCACGGCTGCCTTGTACCACTCCTTATACTGAGCGTAGAAGTCGTGGATATAACTATGAGCAGTGGTCTTAGCGTCCGAAGGAATTCTTTTAAAGTTAGGAGGGAAGACATAGCCATCCATGCAAATTTCAGGGTAGACATTTTTCATTTGGGCGAGTTTAGCAGCTCCCTCGCTTGTCAACACAGCCGGAGCTTGTTCTATTATAGCGGCTGCTGTCGGTTCCATTCTTGGCCGCTGAGCATCAGGCCGAGAAGATTGAGAAGGCAGCTGCTGCTGATGAGAAGGCCCTGGGAGGTCTACTGGGGCCCTGGGAGGCGGAGGAGAGTGAGATCGGGGTCGGTACTGGTATCCTCGGTCTCTGTCAGAATAATCATAGCCAGAACGGCCACGCGAGTAATCTCTGTCTCTATCATAACGTTCTTGACTTGAATAGCTTCGCCCATGATCCCTATCTGTCTCTCTCCTGCGGGAATCGTAAAATGGAGAAGATTGGCGCACATTCCGAAGCCTATCCAGAGTAGAGCCACGTCCTGACATCTCACCTGCGATAAGAAAGAATTACGGATTAAGATCCCATAAAGCAATGTTTACTATGCAAAAGTCATGAAGTGCTGTGGAAGTGTGTGTAAATGTGTAAACCCCCAAACCGACCGGAAGTGTTGACCGCACTTAAAGGAAAGGGATCGTTCATGTTTAGGACATCTTGAAATTCCTCCAACCCAGGATTATGAGAAATCGATATATAATCTGGGATGGGAATATCGTCAAGCCCTTTGAAAATGTCTCTCGAATGAGAAGGGTCGGCCTCAGAAATCATAACTCCGGAAATGGGAGGAGACACATCCACAGATTTCCACCCCTTAGACTTAAGTTTTTTGGAAACGGCGGCTTTGCCTTTCCGTCTTTCTCTCGACTCCTCCAAGTTTCCCGAGAGGTCAGCCATCGGCTCCGAATTCGTGTGGGTTCTTTCTTCGTCACTCGCCTCGATTATTCTGATTCCAAGTGACTTCTTCACCTTTCTCTTCTTGGTTTTCTTCTTATCTTCCTTCTTGGAGGCGGGCTTTGCCAATCCCTCGACGACTATACTCTGATTGATGTCGATCAAACCAAGAATTCTTAAGTTATAATCGTTCAGCACCGAGTCAATATGTCTCAACTCGCTTGGAACTTCTTGAAGACTTCGGACGATACCCTTGAAATGCCCTCCATCGGGTCTGGAAATAATGGCTGTAAAGGGAATGAAATGTCAATTTTAACACCAAAAAGCTATTGGTCAAGAAAACAGGTTAAGGCACTCACGTCTAGACAACCATCGCCTAGCGAAACCCGGAGGACACCGAACATAGAACCACTCGTTCTTGAAATAACTCAGTCGGGTCCAAGCTCCAACTACAACTTGGCAATTCCTAACTGCCTCCAGAAATGTAAAAGACGGGCTATCACCCCTACTCTTGAAGTTAAATATGTGTCTGATCTCAGTGGGCCTTGGCGGGCGAAAGAGACAGTCCATAAATATGACAAAGGCACTGTTCAGCAACGCGTGCCCGTTGGGATGAAGTTGTGAAGGAGCGATTCCTAAATATGATAGCATCCCTCTGATATATTGATTGAAAGGAGGGAGTGTTCCGGCCGTGCAAGCATGGCGATAAAAAGCCGTATATCCATCAGGCGGATTGTGCGGTCTATCATTGGCATTAGGTAATAACACATTATCCAGAGATATATTATGCTTTAAGCATATTCGTCCCAATAAGGATTCGGAGATGTTAGATTGAACCGAATCAACAGGGTCCTCAATAAATATAGCCTCTGGCAATTCATCTGGAGCTGGATCGATTACATCGGCAGGAATATCGGGAATCTCAAGCACCGGAGGAGTCGAGCTCTGTACTTCTTGTTGTTGGGAGCTCGAAGATTCCATAATTAACTAAATCATCAGAAAGCAACGTTAAGTTCATAAACAGCCCGTGCATGCCCCAGTGTAGTGTGTATGAACGTGTCGTGCAGTGCAAGTGCTATGCGTTACTTAAGCAGATTCTACAGATCAAAGCAAAATGTCCGTACGACAAAAACTTGGGGGTTTGGGAACGAAGATGACCGTCATCGCTGACCGTCACTTCCACACCATCCAGACGCTACTGACCACTTCAAGTATAAATCAGTTGTATTATTGGTTAAGTCATAGTTCCATCGACGAGCCTCAAGGGAAATTCAAGTATAATCTTTCAGTCAAGTTCGATTATGCAAGGCCGAAGCTCGTCGGAGTCAAGTATGCTAAAGTTCATTATGTTCGTCAGAGTACAAACTTGAAGATTGGTCGTAGTTCAGATAATGAAACAACTCAAAACAGCAATGGTATCAGGGGACAAAGACGTTCGAATCCATCGACTTCGAATCGGTAAGGGTCGAATCGATGGAGTTCGATTCCGGGTGCTTCGAACCCATATGATTCGACTCGATGTAACTTAATGATAGAGGAGTGCTTCGTATCCTTGGGCTCCACACTACATCGAATCGATCAGTATTTAATTCCTTCGAATCGATCTAGATAACATCACTTCGAATCGATCAAATCGATACCCTTTCCCTCCAAGTCATCGATTCGAAACCTTGCTCTTGAGATCGATTCGAACCGGTCATTCCTAGATCGATGCGAAGCAACGGGAGATGGCACTCTAATCGCTGTAACACGAATGGCATCACTCCTCAACTCCATCGAGTCGACCCACTCCATTCAGATCTCATCACTCCTCGACTCCGTCGAGTCGACCCACTCCATTCAGATCTCATCACTCCTCGACTCCGTCGAGTCGACCCATTTCATTCAGATCTCGTCACTTCTCAGAATTTTCTAAAGACGAAGATAGTTCTATTTTCCTCATCTCGAATCGATTCCTTGAGTACCTGATTTGATTGCGAGTGGAAGCGTGGACGTGTTCGATCGATTTGTGGTAAGCACGTCAGTTATAGCTCTGGGAAGTCGATTCGAAGAAACAGCTGAAGCAATGGTAAAAAGTGAGAAGTGAATAGGACCCCGGTATATATAGGGGAAATATGGCGATTCGCCTCCCGGTATACCTGACCGGCTTCTATAGGTGAGGGAATCGAATCGAATCGATTCGTTGCAGCAAGTATGAATCCATTGTGAGCCACTGCTTCGAATCCATCACAACACAGAGTCGTTCCACCAGTTCGAATCCATCCCTTAGTTCGAATCCATCCGGTTTCGAACCCTTTACAACGTCGAATCCATTCATGCAAGTATCGATGCAAAGCATCATCGATTCGAAGGAGTAGCCGAACAAAGGCTGGGATGATAGTCTTATCAACTCGAAGCACGAAGTCCCTAGGGCCATCGATTCGGAAGCCATCGATTCGAACATACATAGCTTCGAATCCATCACAGACCACTGACGAAAATGGACGAACCATTTCAATGTGAAATTTTTTGCTTATCTACTCTTTATACCGATTCAGGAGAGGATCGATACAAGAGGATGACCATAGACAATCATAAAAGCGATGTTTTAACTCAAGTCTCAAATCGGTTCAGGAGAGGACCGATGCAGATTTCGATAGCAAACCGAACTGACAACAACTTGCGATCACGCAACGTTAACCAAAGTCAAGATAATACACGTATGCACGTATTTCTGACTAATGTTTTGGTCTTTTACATCTACAGGAATCAAATGTTCATCTCGTCATGACTCAAAAACCTAATAGCCAGTCACAATTATATGACAGTCGATTACTGCGATACAGAATGCAACTTTCGGTAAAGCATGTCATAGCCGTCCAGTAAGAGACTGCAGCTTGTCAAAGCACGTCATGTTTACACAAGACGTACTTTGGGGGGCAAATGTTATCCCGCCTTTTGGCAAGGCCGTGACACTAAGGACTTGACTGGAGACCGGTGACAGATCGTCTTGGAAATCAGTTACGCACAAGGATCGCGATGGATATCGATGAAATTTGTCCGAGTCCAGATCGGGCTGCAATCGGTAAGGAACGTCAAGCAGAGTAGTAGAAACCAATGTTCCAAATTTCGGGGCAATCCGAGTTCGTATGCTCAAGATATCACCGACGAAAAATGGAGTGGACAGTCCTTAGTTCGAATCCATAGGCGAAGCCTATGTTCGAATCCATGAAGTTCGTATCCACCAGACCGGCATCACCTCAACATGGTCGAATCCATCAAACATGTGTTGCCTCGAATCCACGGAGTATAGCCTTGCTTCGAATCCATGGAGATCACATTTACTTCGACTCCATCATGCATGTTCTCTCTTCGAAACCAACAAGGTAGGGGATCTTCGAATCCATACAGTTAAGGGTGCTTCGGCTCCATTACCTCGAGTCCATTGGAGCACTCCCCTCTTCGAATCCATTTAGCAATAGTGTCTTCGTATCGATCGACTATGGGGAGCACTAATCGATACGAGGGAAGCGGACGACTCGATCGATTCGAAGGAGCATACCTTCGAATCCATCGCCTCGAATCCACCAAGTCGTAACAAGCTGAAACCAAGGGATTCGAACCAGTCATCCCAGAGTGAAAAGTGGATCGATGCAAGAAGCACGCGCACCACATCACAGCAAGCATCGATTCGGCCCAATCGAGTCGAAGGATCGATTCGAAGTGTCCAAATTCACTAGAAATGCAAACTTGGATCGATCATAACTCGAGTTCTACAAGTCCAAATGCCATGAAATTTTCACAGAAGCTTAAGCACATGATGAAGAATATCCATACCAAATTTTAGCTCGATTGGATGATTTCTTGATCGATTCGAACAAAGGGTCGAATCGATCCCAAAGTGGGCCCAGATCTCCAGATTTCGGCCATGTGGGCCCCCTGACGTACCATAACTGGTCTCCCCTCATTTTAGGCGAAATATCAGCCTCCTACACCTATAAATAGAGCCCCTAGTCATTCAGAAAAGGGGTCGGATAATTCTAAGTACTGAAGAGCGCCCAGATTCTGCCAGATTTACTCCAGAACACCGCCGCTGCTTTAGATTGAGACTTAGCATATGAATTCAGTTGTATTACAGTATAAAGAATTGTAATCTTCGAGTGTCGAGCAATAAAATCATCAAACTTCATAGTGGACGTAGGCTAAAAAGCCGAACCACTCTAAATCGCTTGTCTTTGCAATTTACTTTCTGTTATTTGGAGTTTTTGTTAGATAACCCACAGTTTTAATTTTCATTCTTCACTTTTATCTCTTCAAAAACTTCCGAAGAGTGTTGTGCCCATTTTTGGTACAAACAGGAATATTTTGGAGATAAAGTATTTGAACTCGACAGATTTCCAGTGGAACTGAATAAATATTTGGAAATATATCCCGTGTAGGGAAATTGATTTGAAATTTGTTTTCAAAAGTTTGAAAGGTGAAAAGTGATTTGAAATTTGTTTCAAATGGTTGAAGTGTTGAAAATTATATCTTGAGAATATAATTTTGAAAATAAATAATTTGGTAATTATTTGGAACCTGGTGATGTTGTTAATATCGATTGATAGTTAAATAACCGACTATCAATATTGACCTTTAAATGGGTATTTGTTGTGATTTGCTTGAAATTTGAATGCAACACTTATTTTTAAAATAAGCGCTCATTATTCGGTTTAGCCGGGAGAGGACTTTGTGTCATATAACCCATTCCGAATAGTGATACGTCGAAATGGATCACATTTGAAGACCGGTGTTGAAGACCGGGTATTTTGAAAATGATAGGATGACCTATCGATTGTCTCTACACTGAGTAGCTACGTTATAGAGATTGCCAAAGTGATGGGAAGTCTGATCGGGATTGTGAATACCCGGATTGCAAGGGATTCTTTGGAAGTGCCTTCGGTTCTGTTCGAACCCGGAACAGACTTGTATGGTTGTATGTCTGACACTACACTTTGAGATAAAAAGCTAATTTCTTTCAAATACATTTCTATTTGGTGGCGGAGATTCATTCTCTTAACTTAACACCCTTCTCTAAGACGTACGAGCTCAGAGGTTATGTAGTTGAAGGTTATCGGTGATATACTCCCAATTTGGTAGTGTGGCATGCTAAGTGTTGCTGTGTGATTGCTGATCATTTGTTGATCAAAGCATGGCTTTCGTGTAAAGCGTAGCTTTGTGGACGAGACCACATCGGACCTCACACCCCGGTAATGGTCGAAACAGGAAAGATGCTGCAAGGTTTCAAGGGTAGCTCCCCTAGGGTATGTCCATTCCTTCTGGGAAAAGGTGGTATCATGGTATGGAGCCCAGATATTTTACCAGTGTGGTTGCTCCAATCTCATTTACTGTGTGATTGTTGCTTTGTGATCGAGGCGCCTCGGATAAAGGTTGGTAATGACCGGGGATGGCATACTTTTGTGTGGAGTTATCAAGTTACAGCTTCATTGCACCCCGAAGCGTGTGGTAACTCAGCCTTGTGTCGGCAGAGAGCCAGGTTGGTTCTCGGGGCGTCCTTCCAAAGGCGTACCCATGTGGCAGTAGGAAGTTCCTTAGCCTGACCATTTGTTGGAAAATCCAAAGAATCAATACGAACCTTGTACGGTTTTGGTTGTATAACCTGCTATGGAATGTGGCGGTAACCTACTATTGAACATAGTAGCTATAGTAGGCATACAATAATGGTTGTATGCTGGCTAAGATTAATATTATACTTTCGAAATGTTTTCCACACTAGGCACTAATGATAATATTAGAAAGATTTTGCATATCAAGCATGTTTGACTATCATAAGGAGAAATCTCCTCCAATTCTGCGTTTGCATTGTGTGTATGGCGGGAGGCCTTATGGTAGTTTCATTTTCCAAAAGCATTGTGGAATTTCTTTTATTTTCTTTGTGAAAATAACTATTTTTGAGATCTCACACCAGTCCCGTGACTGACTTGGAGTTTATTGTTCCCTTTCTAAACTCTGGGTGCCCATAATTTTCCACACGGGCAGCCTTGAGTCAGGTTATCAGGTCATTCTAGAATTCAGAAGTTGCTGTGGAGATCTGGAGGTGAGCTGGATAGCGAGACGTATCACTTATACTAGTATTATTCCGCTGTGTATTATGTTCTGTGGACAAGTTTATATAACTGTCCAGTGATGTATATTGTTGTTGTAACTCTGATGATGTATTTATAAACTGATATAGATCTTTGTGATAAAGATTATTTATTCATCTATTATATATTGTTCCGCTGCGAATGTGAGATTCTGATTTTGTTTCTGTATCTTTTTCTTCTGTCTTCTTCTACCTATTCTTTTCAACTCTAATGATTCGGTTTTCCGGCATTCGATTGCGCGACATTTGAAACAGTAGACGTATTAATGTCGACTTTCGAGCGTCAAAAGATCGTATCGTTACAGAAAGGAATATACGTTTGTATACAGATAGGTTATTGGTGGCCCGAAAAACCATTAAGATCAGGAAGACCTGGGAGATGACTAAGTTAGGGACTGACCGTCCTGAAGCGAAGTATTTAACAGATAGTTAAGGATAGACCGTCCAGAAGTGAAGTATTAATTGATAGTTAAGTATAGACGGTCTAATAGAAGAATATATAATAGGTGTTAGATTACTTTTAATTATATTGTCTAGTAGGCCTGAGTCAGCCAAAGTTTAAAAGTTATCCAAACAAAACTTATGTGTTTCAACAGACAGTCATTATTACCTGACATTTATGTATGTCTACATAATGATTTTCTTTACAGTATTTAACCAGTTTTGGTTGCAGGAAAATGTTTTGTAAAGATATAATTTAAAAGGATGTTTGTGAGGGGAAACCCGTTCTGCTAAACGGCGTGGTCTCACTTAACATATTAATCCGGGATGTATAATATTATTCATATCAGGCTTATGTCTTACTCGAAGTTTGTGTTTTCCCCTTAAACTCTTGGATGATCAAAATTAATTTGACTATGCTGAGGGGTTAAGGTCTTTTTTAGGTTTAGTAGGATGACGAATAAGGCTACCGGAGGCATGCAGGAGTCAAGCAGATAGCTATTTAGGAGTTGCAGTTTTATGTTTTGTTGTATTTCCACTATGTTTGTATTAAGTCTATTATGACTATGACTCTACTCATCCAAGGGGGTATCTTCATATACCGCTCTTGGTGTATTTTGTATTAAGTATATTTTATCTATGCCTAGGAACGTATTGGGATTATGTATTAAGAATATGGAACATATGTTTTAAATGTAATGAAGAAAAGTTGTTTTGAAATCTGTGTTTTGTTTCATATTCATGTGCTTCTGATATTATAGATAGCATTAACATAGTCGTATTTAGTAGCCGAAAGCTAATACTATAGACGACTACAACATCTATAGCGCTTAGTTTTAGGCTCTAGATAGGGGATGTTACATCTTGGCATCAAAGCATGGTTTATGAAATACTTTAAATAAAAATGGGTTTTGAAAACATAATCCATAGTAATTAGGGTTAAGATTGGGGTAGGGGATAACGTTATAGTAACGTACTTGTATTTGCTATATATATAATTATACGCTATATCTCTAGACTCCTATCTTGGTTCAGACTATTCATCAGTATCTCACGAAGCATGAATACAGATCTGTAAGGAAGAAGAGGCAGAGTTAACCTTGGAGGAGATAGCTCCACCACTAATGGAAATGCCCGGCCAAATGCTAGAAGAGGTCCAGGTCAGGCTTAAGCTGAAACTGTTGGTACTGGCATTCCCCATGTGGATATGGGAGCTATGTATCAGTTCTTCATAAACATGATGCAAGCTGGAATTACAGCTGAAGTTGTTGGAGGGAATGCTACTGGAGTAGGAGTTAAGGAAGCTTCGATAGCCAACCACCATGCTAACTTGAGCAGAGACTATACCCAGCTTGGAGGGAAGCCGTTCATTGGAACTGAAGATGCGATTGAGGTGGAAAATTGGCTGCTACATTGTGGGAGAATCTTTGCTAACCTAGGATTGAATGACGAGCAAAAGAGGACATTAGCTTCGAGACAACTTCAAGGAGCTGCTCTATTTGGTGGAATACTATTATAGCTGGTGTTGATGAGGAAACCATGACTTGGGTGGAGTTTAAGAGAAGGTTTCAAGAAATGTTTATGTCGGTAATGGCGCAGTCGGCATTGGTTAGGAAGTTTGCTGAAATAGAACAATGGGAGATGTCTGTTCTAGAGTATGCTAGAAGATTTGAAGAGTAGGCCCGGTACGGGTATGCCTTAGTTGATACGGCGATCAAGAGGAATGAGAATTTTATAAGGGGCTTGAGGTTGGAGTTGATAAGTGCTACCTTACCACACTTAAGAGATCCAAGTGATGTAGTGGTAGAAATGGCACTGAGGCAGGAAGAGGCATTAGCTTATTTGAGGAAGAAAATGAATGAGGCCCATATGGGACAAGGCCAGAAAAGAAATTTTTTCCATATTAAGAATGCTCAGAAGGGAGGAGTGTAGAAGAAGGGAAAAGCTGAGGTGGTTTGTTATAAACGTGATAAGAAGGGACACTATGCTAATGAGTGTCGTACTGGAAAAGGAAAAGGGAAAGAAGAAGTTGGAAAGAAGAATGTCAGAAGTTTTAATTGCGATTAGATCGGCCATTATAAGAACCAATCCAAGGAGCCTGCTAAAGAAGGAAGGGGCAAGTTTATGCATTGGAGCCTGCAATTTCAAGGCCGGCTGTGCAAGAGAAAGGAAACGCTATTCTATGAGGCTCGCTACGGATTCACGGTATGTCTGTTAGCGTTATATTTGATACTGGTGCATAACATTCTTTTATTTCTTGATGTTTGGTAGACAAGCTTAACCCAAAACCCTCGTATTTTGTAACTTCCATAAGGGTTTCAAATCCGATAGGAGGTTATGCAACACTTGGGATGAGGTGTGACCATTTACAGTTTGATTTGCTAGGTCATATTCTTTATTGCTATTTGCATGTGTTTGATTTTGTGGGATTTGGTATTATCCTTAGGATGGATTGGTTAAGTAAATATGATGCTAGGATATTTTGCCATGATAGGAAAATATCTTTAGACACCGGATTTTAGTGACCGGATAGTTTATACTGTGGAGAACCCCAGTTGCGAAGTGAATGCTTTATTGGGTATTATGGAGTTGGAGGATGAGTTATATCGAGTCTTTGTAGTTAGAGAGTTTGCTGATGTGTTTGGTCCGGTAACTGGATTGCCACCGAAACAAGCCATTGAGTTTTGGATTGATTTGGTACCGAGGACAGAACCGGTGAGTTGGCCACCAAGCAGGATGACACCCATAGAGATGAAAGAATTGAAGGTGGAGTTGGTGGATTTAGAAGGAAAGAATTTTATCTGACCAAGTAGTTCACTTTAGGGAGCTGCCGTAGTGTTTGCTAAGCAGCCGGACGGATCGTTAAGGCTATGTATCGATTATCGTAAGCTTAATGAGAAGATGATAAAATACTGATATCCATTGCCGAGAATTGACGATTTGTTCGATCAGTTAAGTGGAGCAAAGGTATCCTCTCAGCTGGATTTAGCGACGGGATTTCATTAGCTTAGAGTGGCAAAGGATAATATTCCCTTGATGGCATTTAGGACAAGGTATGGATCGTATGAATGGTTAGACATGCCGTTCGGACTAACTAATGCGTCGACATTCTTTGTAGATTTGATGAACCAAATTTTCCGAGAACACTTGATTAAGTTCATGTTGGTCTTCATTGATGATATTCTGATATACTCTAAGGATGAGAAGGAGCATGAAGTTCATCTTAGAGTTGTGCTTGAGACGTTGAGGGAGCATCAGTTAAAGGCTATGTTTTTGAAGTGTCATTTTTGGAAGAAGGAAGTGAAATTCCTTGGTCATGTAGTCTCAGAGAAAGGGTTGTTTGTAGATCTGACTAAGATTGAGTTGGTGAGTAACTGGAAGAGACCAGAACGGTGACCGAGATAAAAAGCTTTCTTGGATTAGCTGGATATTATCGAAGGTTTATAGAGGATTTTTCGCGAATAGCAGCACCCCTGACTAAGCTTACGCCAAAAGATATAAAGTTTGTATGGATTAATAAGTGTGAGGAAGCTTTCTAGAGCTTGAAACACTTATTTACCCATGCACCAGTGTTGGTGGTTCCAGAGGTGAATCAAGATTTGGTTGTTTATACTAATGCGTGTGGAACTGGATTGGGAGCTGTGTTGATGTAAAGAGATAAAGTGATTGCTTATGCTTCAAGATAGCTCAAACCACATGAAGTTAGCTATCCAATGCATGATTTGGAGTTAGCTGCTGTAATATTTGCTTTAAAGGTGTGGAGGCATTATTTGTTGGGAGAGCGATTTGAGCTTTATACAAATCATAAGTCGTTGAAGTATTTGTTCTCTCAGAAGGAGCTGAACATGAGACAATAGAGATGGTTGGAGTTTATTGTTGCTTATGATTTTGGAATTGAGTACACACCCGGAAAAGGGAATAAGGTAGTAGATGTACTTAGCAGGAAACATCAGAATGGAGTATTGGCTATGATTGCTGAGTGGAAAGATTTGGAAGCATTATAAGCTTGTACTGTGCAGTATAGATCCGAGGTATGTTCTAGTGCAGGAAGTGCTGTATTGTCTTGCTTAGAAGTTCGACCGGTAATGATTGAGAAGATAGCTACTAGATAGGAGGCGGATCCAGTTTTGGCTGAACGGATCAAAAGGTTAAGGGAGGGAACATAGAGCGATGACTTAAAGGATTTCAGTCGTGACCAAAATGGGTGGTTGAGAGAGAAGGGAAGGTTGTGTGTTCCAAATGTAGGAGACATGAGGAAAGAACTCTTAGATGAATGCCATCGTTCGAAGTTCACTATCCATCCAGGAGGAACGAAGATGTATCAGGATACGAAGAGAAGTTTCTTCTGGGAAGGTATGAAGTGGGACATTGGTTTATGTGTTATGTAGTGCTTGAATTGCCAGCAGGCAAAGGGTGAAAACCAGAAACTAAGTGGATTACCTCAACCGTTGGAAATTCTGTTATGGAAGTTGGATTCTATCTCTATGTGTTTTATCGATGGGTTGCCAAGGTTTAGTAGAGGAAATGAAAGCATATGGGTCATAGTAGATAGACTGACAAAGAGTGCCCATTTCATTCCAGTAAAGTCAACTACAATGACACCTATTCTGGTGAAGTTATTTATGAAAAATGTAGTTAGACTGCACGAGATTCCTAGTAGTATCTTTAGTGATAGAGATTCTTTGTTTACTAGTGAGTTCTGGAAGAGTCTACAGGAAGATTTAGGAACCAAGCTCAACATGAGTACCACTTACCATCCATAGACTGATGGGCAAGTGGAAAGAGTTAACAAAGTCTTGGACGATTTGTTAAGAGCTTGTCTACTGGATTTCGGAGGATCATGGGAGGACCATCTTCATTTAGTCGAGTTCTCATATAACAATAGTTATCAGATGAGTATTGGGATGGCACCGTTTGAAGCTTTCTGTGGAAGGCCATGCAAAACTATCGTGTGTTGGTTAGAGACCGGGGATAGGTTGGTTCTTGGTCCGGATTTGGTGAAAGAAGCCGCAGAGAAGATTGAGTTGATCTGAGCTAGGATGAACGAAGCTCAATCTAGGCAGAAAAGTTATGGAGATAGAAGGAGGAAAGACTTGGAATTCTTTGTTGGAGACTATGTGTTTATTAAGGTTTCACCGATGAAAGGTGTGATTTGATTTGTAAAGTCAGGAAAGTTAGCACCTAGATTCATAGAACCTTTCCATGTTGTTGAGAGGATATGGAAACTCGCTTATAGAGTAGAGTCACCGAACAGTTTGGCAGGAGTCCATGATGTTTTCCATATTTGTCATCTTAGAAAGTGTGTTAGAGAACCGGAGACTACCACAACACCTATAATTTTAGAAGACATAATTGCAGAGCCGGATTTGACTATAGTTTGAAAGCCGATTAAGATTGTGTCTAGAGATGAGAAGAAGTTGAGGAACAAGACAATCAAATTAATAAAGGTTCAATGGAGTGACGATGCTAGAGACTGTACTTGTGACATTGAGAACAGGATTAGAGACTCTTACCCTAATTTATTTTGAAGGTATGTTTTATTTTTAATTGTTTTGTTGTATACCTTATCGTAATTTCGAGGACGAAATTCTTTAAGGTGGGGAGTCTATAACACCAAATATTTTATAACATTATTTAGGATATTTAATTAGCTAAATTAAATAAAATAATGTGAAGATTAATGGGTTGAGATTTGATTATACTAAGGGTAGTCGTGCCTTGTTGAACATAAATCAAATAAGATGACATAAACAAATGCGTTAGGAAATAAAGAAGGGCAATATGGGGAATAGGATAGGCATATACCCTAAAACCCTAGGAAAAGAAACTCACATTCATTTCATTTTAGCAAACTAAAAACATATAAGGCCGGCCACCATTATTGTCCTCAAGAGGAAGATAAAGCTAGGATTCAAGAGAAGGAGATAATCAAATAATTCAACATCAAAGCTCACATCTTTTAATCTCAAAGCTAAGGTGTATAATTACTTCATCACATTTTCTTATAGTTTTCGGTTTTAAGATTAGATCTGAAACATTTTTACAAGTATATGCCATGTTTTGATGATTAAAGTTATATATTTGTTTGTTTGTGAATTGTGCATGTGCACATTAGTATTTATGAAAGGTTTGATATGAAAACCCTACTAAACGACATTTAATGCCTTGAAAATTTAAATGTGGGCTAGAAATGATGCTTTAGATTCCAATTTTCATAATTTTTTGAATTTATGTGAATTTTATATTAATTTGCTAGTGAAGAAAACGGTTTATTGGCTTATAAATTATTTATGGCTAAAATAAGAATTATTTGGGTTATATGTTGTAAAACATATTAAAATAGATTTTCTGGGATTTTTCTAGATTTTTCCAAAGTGACTTGATGAATATATAAAACTATTTAAGGTATGGAACTTAAATGTTTTGTATATTTAATTAAGGAGAATGGGCATTTTATAAAATAAAATTATTATTTAATTCTGAAATTAGTGGCAGCATTTTTCTGAAAAGTATTTATCAACCAATGAGAATTTGACAAATAAAGACAGGTTAGTTGAAAAGTTATCATTTTAAGTTAAAAACAAGAAAATCATGCTTTTAGCATGTTTCAACCATTTTAGGCATTAAACCTTCCGACCCAGACCTTCCGACAAAGTCGAAAGGTTATGTAACGACCCGTAAAATTTGAATGGTTTTTATATATTTTATAACATATTTAATTGAATTTTGAGAAATTTTAAATAATAATATTTTGAAATAAAAATTTATCATTTGGAATACGTCTATTTTAACATAGCAACTGGTAAATTTTCATCAGATAATATTGAAGTTCATTTTATTGAGTAATTTTTATCTCAATTTAAATCAGTTAATAACAGTTGAATTTAAAAGTGTTCCGAAACCAAAATATGTCAACATGAGAAAATTTATTTAGAACACTCTGAATCTGACTGCGAAATTCGTTTCGCGAAATTCGGACGTTTCTAGCTCTGTTTGGATTTTTCTGTACGGAATAGCAGCATTTTCGGTACCGATTATCAACTTTTGATCGGATGATCGTACCACTGATATCTGTATACCGTTTTGATCGTCTCGTCGTGCTGATCTCTACGGTATATTTAATTCTGTGTTTTGAGGTCCGGTACGCGACGAAAACAATAAAACTGTGCGTCGTACTGGTAAAGAAATTGTTACTTTTGACTTCCCAATCCTTTTCAAATCTTTACCGTGCAGCTCAAGCAAATAATTTATTGCATTAAATAACTTCTCAGCTGAAATCAAGGGAATAGAACGTTACCATTCCTTTTATTTATATATTTCTCTTTCGTTGTTCACTTTTTAAAACTGCTAGAAAATATTTATAATTGCAAACTTCTCCTCTCCCACTTGTTTTCAGCCGAAACTCAAAGACCTTCCACCCTCTGTAACCCACTCACCTGCTCGCATGAAACTACTTCATCGGCCGCCTATTTCCTCCCTTCGTTCCGCCATCTTCCTCTAGAGGCACACTCCGCCTCCACCGTTCTTCATCAACCGCCACTGCCCTGCTTCGGACCCGAGCCCGTCTTCCACCTTCCGTCAGTGCCATCCGTATCAACCACAAGACAAATCTACCCCTCCTCTCTGCCCTCCCGAGCCGACCTTCCCTTGAACCTAGCCAACGCCGCCGCCGCCGACCTGCCTCGACAGCACCACGCCCAGCTGCCTCACCCAGGCCAAAGCCGAGGCCTCCAATTCACCGAGATCCTTCCACCATCTCCGCCGCAAGCACGCTTGAACCCCACCTTATCGCCTCCTTAGCCACGCCTTGCCTGCCTTGTCGTAGTAAGCTCTGTTTTCTCTTCCCTGATTTCTTTCCTGGTCATATAATGCCTACATATATATATATATATATATTAAATATGTGTAGATATATTGTTTTTATATATGTGTTTATTGATATAAGAAATAGAACGTTACCATTCCTTTTATTTATATATTTCTCTTTCACTGTTCACTTTTTAAAACTGCTAGAAAATATTTATAATTGCAAACTTCTCCTCTCCCACTTGTTTTCAGCCGAAACTCAAAGGCCTTCCACCCTCTGTAACCCACTCACCTGCTCGCATGAAACTACTTCATCGGCCGCTTATTTCCTCCCTTCATTCCGCCATCTTCCTCTAGAGGCACACTCCGCCATCTTCGGACCCGAGCCCCTCTTCCACCTTCCGTCAGTGCCATCTGTATCAACCACAAGACAGATCTTCCCCTCCTCTTTGCCCTCCAGAGCCGACCTTCCCTTGAACCCAGCCAACACCGCCGACGCCGACCTGCCTCGACAGCACCGCGCCCAGCTGCCTCACCCAGGCTAAAGCCGAGGCCTCTACTTCACCGAGGTCCTTCCACTATCTACGCCGTGAGCACGCTCGAACCCCACCTTGTCGCCTCCTTAGCCCCGCCTTGCCTGCCTTGTCGCGGTGAGCTCTGTTTTATCTTCCCTGATTTCTTTTCTGGTCATATATTGCCTACATATATATATATATTAAATATATGTAGATATATTGTTATTATATATGTGTGTATTGATATAAGATTTTATTACATATTGTTATAAAGTATATAAGTTTCATTTTAGTTTATATATTGATGGTTATAATATAATTTTTATGCCAGTTGTATATGTTAGTTTTTGAATATTTTAATAAACTAAGTTCCAGTACATATAAGTTGTTTTTATTATATATATATATATATGTTTTGTTTGTTCATAGTTTATACTTCAAAGTTTGTTTAAAATATGTGTATGCTGTTATATATAAGTTTGTTTAAGTGTTGGGTAGTCTGTTGTTATAAAATAAGTTTATACAGCATATATAAATATATAAAGTATGTCAGTATGTATATACGTCTATTATATATTTTGTTTTGCATTGGTTTTAAAAGAACTATACAAGACGTTTGCTGTTATATATATATATATATATATATATATATATATATGCACATAGTATAGAGATTTGTATAATCTGCTGTTAGGAAGTTCGGTTATGTTAATCCTATGTAACTTGTTGTTCACATGTATATTGTCTATATATCATTTCAACATATGTTCGTATTCTATTTGCAAGCTATATATTATACATACTAGTTGTTTAAGTTGGATAAGTTATATTAGTTCACGTATTGGATCTTTAAAAGCATATATAGTTTATATAGAAGTCATGACCTGTTTTACAGTATATAAATATGTGTCTATATAAGAAATCTATTGGATTAGAAAAAAATAAAAGAGACAGTATATATTAATATGTATATAAGTAGTGTTTGTACAGTTTTGATAAATTGGTATACAATGTTGTCCATGTTAGTGTATATAAGCTTGTCTGCATATTTGTTCATATTCATAGTTTTGTGGAAGCATTATGTTTTGAAATTTATTATTATATATATATAAATTTTATACATGTTGTATTTTAAAAGTCTTATATACATTAGTTATATATTAGTGTATACATAATTGATTCCAAAGTATTTGTGTATGTAAGTTTTTAAATGTGGATTTATATACATTAGTCTTTTTATATGAGTAATGTTATGGCTGGGTATGTATATAGAAGTAATAGTTTCAACATATTTTGTTTATATATATATTTGACTATAAAATATTTGAGTTTTAGTTTAAAACAACGAATTTTGAAATGCATATATATATTTAATTTAATATATGCTTTAATTTTGAATCTGACTTTATATATATAGTTATATATAGTTGTAATTTGATATAGGTTCATTATACCAATTATCTCCATCGATCCAGCTCTAATTTGTTTCATCGACTTCTACCTATCAGCTTGATCATCGAATCGTGTCAATTTTGCTTTGCTTTGGAATTCGTAGCTCATTGCTTTGTCAAATCCCTCTACCCTCGAAAGGTGAGCAATCACTCACGATTAACGTTGTTATATTTATTAAATTTGATTTCAATTGAAACGACATTTGAAATATGCTGATGTTAGTTATTTTATATTGCTATATATGCCATTATCTATATCTGTTCTCCTGTGACATCTGACACCATTATTTGTTATTTATATTGATGATATATGCTTGTTATGCTATTATCATATCTGTTATCACTCTGCAAGTTCCATGTTAGTATAGAATTCACTATGGGTTGAAATGATACATACCCGAACGATCTGTAGAATAGGAGAAAATCGTTATGGGTTGAAATGATAAACCCAAGCGATTTTTCATTTGAATTGAATTTGGGATTACGGGTCGAAATGATATCTACCCGTATATATTTAATTATTGATTGAAATGATAAATATCTGTATCACTTGACCATAGGATAGGAAATTATATACAGACACCGTTGGTCTATATGTAAATATTTTAAAATGATTTCAATGGTTTTGGAAGGGAATATATATATGGTTTTATTTAATATTGTAAATATTTTAAGTTTTATATAAAGTAGATTTAATAATAAACTTTAAATCTAATAACGTTGATTTAATTAATATAATAGGTCTAAGTATTATATCTTTGAACAGATTTTTCAAGGATTTGTATAAGTTAAGTAAGATAAAGTTGAATTAAGTAAAATTGTATCTAATTAAGAATTCTACTTAATTAAATCCATTTGAACTATTGAATTTGAAGTTTAAAATTTGATTTTATAACTTGATTTTGATTTAAAGTAATTAAATGGATATTTCAAGTTTAAACAAATCGAAAGGAATATTTAGTTTAATGGTAAATTTAGGCTATTTAAATAATATTGAATTTATTAAGTGAATATTCACTGATTAAATAATAATGAAATTAAATCAAGAGCTATATGAAACTGTTAAATTTAACTTTGAAAATGTTGAATATTAAAGCTTTGAAATATATTGAAAATTTAAATGGTCTATTTAGAACTGAATTGAATTGATGAATTGAGCTTGGAATAAATTTGAATTTGGAATTTGAGTTGATTTGAATCGATTTGTGAGACTTGAGGAAATTATAAATACTTTACTTAATAAATTATTTAACCTATATATATACTATTTTGGAAAATAGATATATTTGAAATGAAATGGTATTTGTGTTTGAAGTATAAATCAATTTGAAATGGCCACGGTGTTATAGTGTATATTCCTACCTTGTAGATAGTTCCGCAGATCCTTAGAGGATGGTTATCCTAAACATCCTTTAAGTTACTTGTATTTCAGTTGATATTTCACTTGAGTTGGATTTATTGATATAAGAATGTTAATCCTGGCTCGAGTGTTTTGTGTTTTGCTTTATGCTCGGGTCAGACCGAGTGATACAACATTTGAGACTCACCTTTGGAGTATGGAGCTTCGTTTGGAGATCCAACTATCGCCTCAGCTTTCAGCTTTTCTAGTTGATTTGTTCAGAGAGGTCATCTGTTGTACTGGAGACTTCACTGCATTTGAGATATTCTGTTGTATTTTATTTCTAACTCTAATGTTTTTTATAGTAGCTTCATGAACTACTATTTATCTATTCCGCTGCATTTATATTATTAAATCTGTGTTTGTGATTCTGTGATTGATTTATTTACTTTATATGTTGAGATTTGCCAAATTTTTATTAACAATCTGATATTTTGAGCAATTCAAGTCCGACATGCGTGGATGAGAATGGTTGAAAATATCAGGTCATTACAGGTTATAGCTTTCGACAAGGTCAAAATTCAACGCATATGGTATCAAGTTACTTAGTACGTAATGAATTGAACAAGGTCGAAGGGTACTTAGTCGAAAGTTTGTTTGCCAAAGAGGTTGGGGTATGTTTGTTTTATAAATCAACAGATTACACCTGATTGCTTTCGAAAAGATGCTTTCGACTTGGTTTCTTTTGACCAGGTCAATTATTTAAAATAAAGGTTACTGTCGCTTTATCATTGTTTTGCTTTGAACCTTCCGACAAAGGCTAAAGGTTTACCTGTTAATAAAAAACAGCCGCTTCTCCATGCTTTCGAAAGAGAGCTTTCGACTTAGGTGTTTTACTATTTTTTTAATTGAAGAATAACCCAAGTTTTCGAAGGAGTTGTTTTAAAGGCAGAGGCCTATTGTTTTAAATGATATGTTTTAAATCTTTCAAAGCAGAGCTTTCGACAAAGCCGATAGCTTGCTTCCAATGATTTCTAAAGGTATTAGTTCAATGTTTTCGAAAGGTTTGAGTTCAGTGATTTCGAAAGGTTTGAGTTCAGTGATTTTGAAAGGTTTGAGTCCAGTGGTTTCGAAAGGTTTGAGTCCAGGGATTTCGAAAGGTTTTAGTTCAATGGTTTCGAAAGGTTTGAGTTCAGTGATTTCAAAAGGTTTTAGTTTGATGGTTTCGAATAGTTTGAGTTCAATGATTTCGAAAGGTTTGAATTCGATGATTTAGAAAGGTTTGCTTTGAATGGTCCTGGAAGGTTTAAATAGAAGGTTTTCAAAAGGTTTTGTAAGGCAATACTTTAAGTTGTTTTTAAAGTAGTATGTCTAAATTTTTATTGCTTTCGAAAGGAATGATTTCAATAGTTTCGAACGGTAAGGTTTTGGCCTTTTGGCTTATAAAATTATAGGGTTTCACTGGTTTTGAAAGAGATGTTTTCAAAAGTTTAGAAAGAGGTACTTTCAAATGTTTAAATGTTTTCATCAACTAATGTAACGACCCGCTATTTTGGACTATTCGCATCCGCACATGTCGGACTTGAATAATTCAAAATACCGAATTGGTAATTTAAATTTGGCAAAACTGAGCATATATAGTAAATAAATAGAACACAGATCACAGACACAGAGTAATAAATGCAGCGGAAACAAAAGATAGTAGTTCATGAAGCTACTATATACATATCAGAGTAAAATAAGGTACAACAGATGTCTCAAATACAATAGTCACATACAAGAATCAGAATACAATCACTGGAATCAACTATATATCTGAAAGCTGGATAGATAGTTGGATCTCCAAGCGAAGCTCCAACTCCAAAGGTGAGCCTTGAATACTGGTACACTCAGTCTGACCCGAGCGTAAAGCAAAACACAAAACACGCGAGTCAGGATTAACATTCTTATATCAATAAATCCAACTCAAGTGAAATAGCAGCTGAAATATAAGTAACTCAAAGGATGTTTGGAATAACCATCCTTTAAGGATCCGTTAAACTATCTACTATGTAGTAGTGTACGATAAGTAGATAATGCCTATCAGTAATATAAAATATCAAAATAGTGTTAAGGCGTTACCATTATTCCCCTTAACACATTTTTATATAAGCGTCATAGACTATACAACACTGTAAACTCCACCGTAAACTAGTGGGATATCAGGGAGTACTCCATAGGTATAACAAAAAACAAATCGTAGTGGTCGCGTATAAAGGAATACAAGTATGACAAGGCACATGAGGCAATACCCAAGGTAGTGAAACTACCGTTTGCCTGATCCGGACTGATGAGACCGCATCGCCGCAGCGATCGCAACACCGCGAAACAACACTCCCAAATCAAGGGTGCACCAATCGACAACAAGTAATGAGTAGTTTTCGAAGAAGTGTGTTCGCTCGAGGTAGCTGACCCCATTTGGCCCGGCATGGCTCCTATTTTAGTCATTTCCAATTTGACACAAGTGTCAAGGCTATCCATTATCGTTCTCTTTCTTCAGTCATCACGTACATCATTCCAACCACTTCATTCTGGATCACACTCCGCGTATAGTTATTAAAGTG
The DNA here is from genome assembly GCA_030737815.1 of Allium fistulosum. Taxonomy (NCBI): domain Eukaryota; kingdom Viridiplantae; phylum Streptophyta; class Magnoliopsida; order Asparagales; family Amaryllidaceae; genus Allium; species Allium fistulosum. The sequence continues at coordinate 409,005,237 of CM060907.1, read as the reverse complement.
GTTTTCGGTTTAGACAGTGAGTATGTCCCTAACCGATTCCGATCTCTTTAATAACTTTCGTGATTATTACTCCGATTGGTCGTTTGTTTATTTCAAAACCAAATCAATTCAGTTTCAATTAGAATTTGTAAACCAATATTTCCTTTGTCTTTATATATCAATTTCCAAAATTTTACGTTTCAAAACTTCCAAATCACCATTTCAAAATCTTATAATTCAATTTCAATTCAAATATTGATTCAAGTTCGTATATCAGTTTCATTTCGAAATCATTTAAATTAATTTAACTTAACATTCAAATCAATTTAAATTCATTTATCTATTTCATTCAATATTTTTAAGTTAATTTGTCATTCAAAACAATTTCTATTAAATTTTCAATTCATTGAATCAATTACTTAAGTTCAACTTCATTACATCAAAACTTCAAATTGAATTAAATTAGATTTGTCAAATCAATTTTTAAAATTACAAGTCTTACATTAATTTCGATAAATCACATTTTATTTCTTGTTAAAGAAATTCGATTTCACTTATTTATTTACTTAGTTACAAATTTCAAAACTTAATTATTTCATAACTCAACTTTACTTATTAAAGAAGTTCAATTTCGCTTATTACGAAGTTCAATTTCTCATATCAAGAATTCAATTTCACTTAATTATGAAGTTCAATTTCTCATATCAAGAATTCAATTTCACATAATTATTACATAATTCAATCTTATTTAATTATTAAATAATTTCAAAAACTTAATTATAAAATAATTTCAAACTTAATAATAATATTTTAAACAACATCCTTTCATCAACTACTATGTTAATATTTTGTTTCGGATTATTACATATTAACATTTTCCTTTCATAAAATTCAAATTTCCAACTTCATTTTAAAACCTTATCATTTATTCAAAAAAAATCTTCATTTTATTTTAAAATCAAATCATTGACCAATCGGGTTTTATTTAATTCTCTATCCTAAGTCAAGTTCATTTGGGTATTTATCATTTCAACCCGATTCCAATTCAATTCAAAATCAAAACATAGCAAAGGGAACTTGCAGTGTGATAACTGGGATGGTGTTAAAGTAAATAACAAGCAATAACAACAATCAATATCAATCCAATAATAAATTCAAATAATCCTGAAATAATCGTATTAATTTACATTTGTTGGTTATGCAAAATTAATATAATTATTTCTAGAATCTACACTATCATTTCATGTAGATTAAAGATTATTTCACTAATATTAATACGGTTCTTCATTTGATATCAATTATTAAATTTTATACTACATAAATTTTACAACATACATTCAAAGGTTCAAGGTGTGCTTAACCAAATTTCTACGTGTCAAATAATTTAAACATTTAAAGGGGTCATATTATGCAAATGTCATCTAATCAAATTTTACACATATATCAAATCTAACTATCCTACATCAATTTCAATTTCAAATTATTTATCACTTACAACATTAACAATTTAACGTTCAATGCCAACATCAAACAATCAATCATTTTGCAACCAAACTGGATTATCATTATATATATAATAGATAATGGTGTCAGATGTCACAGGTGAACAGATACAGGTAATATCATATATAACAGTGTAATTAACTAACAACATCATATTTCAATTGTCGTTTCAATTGAAATCAAATTTAATACATAAAAGAACGTTAATCGTGAGTGATTTCTCACCTTTCGAGGCTAGGGAGAACATGAGATGGCACGGATACGAACACAGATACGGACACTGAAATTTTGAATGACGAATCCGAGCAAAATCGGCATGAATCCGACGATTAAAGCTGATAATGGGAAATCGATGAGAACGATTGAATCAATTGATATTAATTTGAACTAAATATACATATTATTTTCTGAAATCAATTTTAGAATGTATATTTGTGATTAAAATTTCCATGAAATCGATATTTAATTTAAAACAAATAAATAAAAATAAATCATCATATATACATAGGATTTTGAAATAAATACTTTTATATTATATTAACCCATCTTTCAAATCAATATCCAACACAATCAAAACAAAATCTAGGTTTAGACGTATAATTTAAACCACTACCCACCAACTCTTTCGTTTAAAATATATAAATTTACTCTGCTAAAATACATTAGCTCAAAGAAGTTTGTATAACTCATATAATATACTACTATACCCGTGTATATATTCACACTAACAGTAAACAGAATCTTATAAACCCAATATATTATTACACCCTAACAACTAAAGCCTGTAACATATTTTCAAATCCATATATTTATTTATTTTTCAATATTAAAGTATATATATTTAAGAAAATCTAACAGTAAAACAATATGAACTTTATAACTTATATTAGGATCCCAACAGTTCACATATGTAAATACATAAATCTAGCATATATATATATACATACGAAACCCATATATAACCCATGATAAAAAAAATATATATAATATAATTCATCATAGATTTGAAAATATCTTGAGTATAACTTACAAATAACTAAGCACCCAAATACATCTTCCCTGCAACAGAGTATGTATAAGATTCTTATATAATCTTTATATGCAATGTCAGTTAAAAACTTATACAAATTTATATGTGAACAAACAACTTTTATAAAGTATAAATATAAACCAGATTGCAACTAATATATACAGATCCTATAAACGAGAGCAACGAGGTATATGTATGTAAAATGGAACAAATTTAAGACTTATGTAAACCATTATAAGCTAGCATATAATAGCTTTAAAGTCGGTATCCAATATAAGGCAGCACAGCCCACTTACAGGCACGAGAGGATATATGAACACCGTCTATTAATGGTTGCTCAGGCATCGGAGTGTGATGAGGAGGAAGCGGACGGCTGGAGACTAGGTGGCTGAGATCAGTGATGGATTCGTGCGGCGGCAGCCTTGACAAGGCAGGGTAGCAGAGGAGATAAGGCAGCAGGCGGCGGGGTTGCTTGGTGGTCGGCATGGAGTGCGAAAGGAGTAGAGGAGCGGTGGCGTGTGAGGAGGTTGAGGCAGATGTGCTTGAGGACGTGGGAGATGGATCTAGTTGTGATTTTGGTGGTTAGGGCTAAGGTGGCGGAGTGAAAACGTGTAGGCAGAAGGCAAGGAGAGGAGGAGATGTGCGGCCGGTGGTTGGTGGTGAGGATGACGTGCGTTGCATGGGAAAGATGGTAGATATCAGGTGAAGGACCTCTGTTTACCAAACTATTAAAATTAGAGAAGTAGGTTTCAAAAGCTTTGCCTAATATAATTTTTTTTTCTCTGAAAGGTAATAATAGAAAGAAGAGAAACAGGGATATAGGAAGCAGAGAGAAGACGTTGGGAAAAGTGGGAAGGAAAAAGATGGGCAGACAAAACGAACAAGCAAATAAATGAAAAGTGGAAACAATCAATAGTCAGCTACGTGAATTACAAGGAGTAATAAAAGCTGATGGTCATTGGTTTCTGAGCGGTGGAAACTAAATGATCACAAGAAACAAAAGACGGACCGTTACGGTTTACCGTTTTAGGGTTTTCGACGCGTATTCCAAAATACAGAAATGAATACACTGTTGAGATCAGCACGACAAGATGATCAGAACAGTATACGGATATCAGTGGTACGATTGAATTAAAAAAATTTGAATTTTCTACTGACGGAAAATGCAGCAAAAACGCAGAAAATTAAGATCGACGAAGCTAAAGAAGTCCGAATTTTGAAAAACGAAAAATGACGCCTTGCTTAGAAGATGGTTTAGAATTTTTCTATGTAAAAATATTTAGGTTTCGAATATATTTTATTTTCATCGATTACTAACTGATTTAAATTAAAATAAATTACACAATAAAATAAACTTCCATATTTTTGGATAAAAATTTACCCGTTGCTATATTTAACTAGACGCATTTCAAATGTAAAATTTTATCGTTTACCGTTTCACACAAATTCAGTTAATTAAATTAATTAAAACCGTTAAAATATCCGGGTTGTTACACTCTCCCCCACTCAAAACTTTTCGTCCCCGAAAAGGAAGCAGGTAGGAGAAAAGAAACAACCGGAAGAAAATAAATTGAGGAATAAAATAAATAATTAATTCAAACCATATAAATTTCAAATTACCTTAATTAATACTCAATACTTGATTTAAAATTCAAGGTTTCCATCTAATTGGCTTGGTTTCACATTTATTAATGTTAGGTACAAAAGGTTTCTTTCAAATGAAATTCAGTTTAAATTTTATTAATTCAAGATATCTCATTGAGTTGATTTAATTCAATTTATTAACTTTCAGAACAAATTTTTCTTCTATTAATCACACCTATTATTTATTTAACCTATTATTCTATTTATCACCATAAACATTTTATAATTAAAATTTAAGTGAATAACATTTATTATACACACTCACATTTTATTTATAAAGACAATTTATATTATATACTATCCAATTTATCTTAAATTAACAATTTCTAAAATCAAAATTTGAATAGTCCATTGTTATAATCATATTGTATTTGACAAATTTAATTCTTCTTTATTCCAAATTATTATTAAATTTATTCTACTTAATATATCTTATCACATATGTTAAGTATATTTACACTATTATAACTACTCAAATTAGTTTAAAATTCCTTTGATATCATTTATATTGTATAATATTCAATTACATAGTTAACTTTTGAAAATTTAGGTAAGTTATATATAATGCAATTGAGTATTATCCAAATGAAATTTACAATTCACTTATTTCAAGTTAAGTGTTTAGAGTCAACAATTTTGACTTCAGTTTATAATTGAAATCATCTTTAACCTAAAATTTAAGAATTTAAATCTCCGATTTACTTCAAACAATTTAGAGATATATCTATATATTTATATCAAATCAAATTAAATTTTTAAAATAAGATACCTATATATATAAATCAAATTATACTGAAGAAATTCAAATTAAAATATATATTTTTTTCAAAACAAAACCATAGCAAAGCTACAGAATAGTCTCTCCACTTCGAAACTCGAAAATGAATGTCGATGATGCGGCCGCCATCACCGAAATTATTTTCCAGCGACAAAGAGAAGAGCACTGGTTTCAACAATTTAAAATTCTTTGAAAATGGTTTCTATTTGAAAATACCTACAATAGTATACATTTAAAAAAAATTAAAAACCAAAGCTTGAAATCACTGGAAATTAAATTCTCAAATTATAGATTTAAATACATTCCAAATTTCAAATCAAATTATAGCCAAGTTTATAAATTCATTTATTTATATTGCAATAGTCAATTGTTTACAAAACAATAAATGAAAATCAAATATTATCATTTCTGACAACAAATTCATTAACCATTTAATTTCAGAAAACTTATATTTATATGTAATATAATCATACAAAACTATTTTGTTTACCAAATTTGAAAACAATATTGTGTCAATTTGTTCTGTTCAAGTGTTTTGGAAATCCTATCGATAGCGTTGATCAGACGAATCGATCGAAAACCCAAATCAACAATAACAACCCAAACAACACAATATCTAAAACATTTAAATATAGATTTACAAATACTCTATACAAGAATAAATTTTCAATGCAAGGACAGAGATTCAAATTTGATTAATTCAATCAAAGAAGATTTTGATTTGAGAATAAGTTGGAACAAAAGATAAGATGATTATTTAACCGAATAAGGAAATAGAAAATCTTATATAAATCGCGGGCAACCATAACCGGGTCGACCGTGACTTCAAGAATAAGATCGATGCAGGATTCCGAGGTAAATCAACATCAGATCTCAAGGGATAGAATTTTAAGCATAGCAGGAGATAGATAGCATCATAAATCGAGGATACAGAAATCTCTGGTAAATCAATGCTTATTGTAAAAGAGTTTCACCCCTTTACAAATCATTCGAAGTTTGGCAAGACCGTCGAAGTGGAGTTATGTGATACTCCACAATTCAAAAGAATACGAATAGTTAGGGACAAAAATGAATTTCGAAACCGAGGGAACATTCCAAAATTCAAAGGAATCGAGTCAAAAGGAAGAGATTCAACTCGAATGAAAGTGATTCTGTAAATACATTAACCCTATATGCTAAGTTTTGCCTAGAGCTACCAAAGCTCTGATACCAACTGTAACGGACCGCGTCAGTGGGGTAACGCCCACCGTAGCATACAGCAATACCTGTGTTCTGCCAATACGGCCAGCCTCTCGACTGCACCAACCCCGCAAGGACATGGTACCAAACCAAATGCGAGAACCCCCTATTAAGTTGCACCCGCCAAGTACATAGGCAGACACACATGTCGGACTTGAATAATTCAAAATACCAAATTGTTAATTTAAATTTGGCAAAACTGAGCATATACAGTAAATAAATAGAACACAGATCACAGACACAGACTAATAAATGCAGCGGAAACAAAAGATAGTAGTTCATAAAGCTACTATATACATATCAGAGTAAAATAAGGTACAACAGATGTCTCGAATACAATAGTCACATACAAGAATCAGAATACAATCATTGGAATCAACTGGATATCTGAAAACTGGATAGATAGCTGGATCTCCAAGCGAAGCTCCAACTCTAAAGGTGAGCCTTGAATACTGGTACACTCAGTCTGACCCGAGCTTAAAGAAAAACACAAAACACTCGAGTCAGGATTAACATTCTTATATCAATAAATCCAACTCAAGTGAAATAGCAACTGAAATACAAGTAACTCAAAGGATGTTTGGAATAACCATCCTTTAAGGATCCGTTAAACTATCTACTATGTAGTAGTGTACGATAAGTAGATAATGCCTATCAGTAGTATAAAATATCAAAATAGTGTTAAGGCGTTACCATTATTCCCCTTAACACATTTTTATATAAGCGTCATAGACTATACAACACTGTAAACTCCACCGTAAACTAGTGGGATATCAAGGAGTACTCCATAGGTATAACACAAAACAAATCGTAGTGGTCGCGTATAAAGGAATACAAGTATGACAAGGCACATGAGGCAATACCCAAGGTAGTGAAACTACCGTTTGCCTGATCCGGACTGGTGAGAACGCATCGCCGCAGCGATCGCAACACCGCGAAACAACACTCCCAAATCAAGGGTGCACCAATCGACAACAAGTAATGAGTAGTTTTCGAAGAAGTGTGTTCGCTCGAGGTAGCTGACCCCATTGGCCCGGCACGACTCCTGTTTTAGTCATTTCCAATTTGACACAAGTTTCAAGGCTATCCATTATCGTTCTCTTTCTTCAGTCATCACGTACATCATTCCAACCACTTCATTCTGGATCACACTCCGCGTATAGTTATTAAAGTGGTTTTCGGTTTAGACAATGAGTATGTCCCTAAACGATTCCGGCCTCTTTAATAACTTTTGTGATTATTACTTCGATTGGTCGTTTGTTTATTTCAAAACCAAATCAATTCAATTTCAATTAGAATTTGTAAACCAATATTTCCTTTCTCTTTATATATCAATTTCCAAAATTTTACGTTTCAAAACTTCCAAATCACCATTTCAAAATCTTATAATTCAATTTCAATTCAAATATTGATTCAAGTTCGTATATTAGTTTCATTTCGAAATCATTTAAATTAATTTAACTTAACATTCAAATCAATTTAAATTCATTTATCTATTTCATTCAATATTTTTAAGTTAATTTGTCATTCAAAACAATTTCTATTAAATTTCCAATTCATTGAATCAATTACTTAAGTTCAACTTCATTACATCAAAACTTCAAATTGAATTAAATTAGATTTGTCAAATCAATTTTTAAAATTACAAGTCTTACATTAATTTCGATAAATCACATTTTATTTCTTGTTAAAGAAATTCGATTTCACTTATTTATTTACTTAATTACAAATTTCAAAACCTAATTATTTCATAACTCAACTTTACTTATTAAAGAAGTTCAATTTCACTTATTACGAAGTTCAATTTCTCATATCAAGAATTCAATTTCACTTAATTATGAAGTTCAATTTCTCATATCAAGAATTCAATTTCACTTAATTATTAAATAATTCAATCTTATTTAATTATTAAATAATTTCAAAAACTTAATTATTAAATAATTTCAAACTTAATAATTATATTTTAAACAACATCCTTTCATCAACTACTATGTTAATATTTTGTTTCAGATTATTACATATTAACATTTTCCTTTCATAAAATTCAAATTCCAACTTCATTTTAAAACCTTATCATTTATTCAAAAAAATCTTCATTTTATTTTAAAATCAAATCATTGACCAATCGGGTTTTATATAATTCTCTATCCTACGTCAAGTTCATTTGGGTATTTATCATTTCAACCCGATTCCAATTCAATTCAAAATCAAAACATAGCAAAGGGAACTTGCAGTGTGATAACTGGGATGGTGTTAAAGTAAATAAACAAGCAATAACAACAATCAATATCAATCCAATAATCAATTCAAATAATCCTGAAATAATCGTATTAATTTACATTTGTTGTTTATGAAAAATTAATATAATTATTTCTAGAATCTACACTATCATTTCATGTAGATTAAAGATTATTTCACTAATATTAATACGGTTCTTCATTTGATATCAATTATTAAATTTTATACTACATAAATTTTACAACATACATTCAAAGGTTCAAGGTGTGCTTAACCAAATTTCTACGTGTCAAATAATTTAAACATTTAAAGGGGTCATATTATGCAAATGTCATCTAATCAAATTTAACACATATATCAAATCTAACTATCCTACATCAATTTCAATTTCAAATTATTTATCACTTACAACATTAAAAATTTAACGTTCAATGCCAATATCAAACAATCAATCATTTTGCAACCAAACTGGATTATCATTGTATATATAACAGATAATGGTGTAAGATGTCACAGGTGAACGGATACAGGTAATATCATATATAACAATGTAATTAACTAACAACAGCATATTTCAATTGTCGTTTCAATTTAAATCAAATTTAATACATAAAAGAACGTTAATCGTGAGTGATTGCTCACCTTTCGAGGCTAGGGAGAACATGAGATGACACGGATACGAACACAGATACGGACATTGAAATTTTGAATGAGGAATCCGAGCAAAATGGCACGAATTCGACGACCAAAGCTGATAATGGGAAATCGATGAGAACGATTGAATCAATTGATATTAATTTGAACTAAATATACATATTATTTTCTGAAATCAATTTTAGAACGTATATTTGTTATTAAAATTTCCATGAAATCGATATTTAATTTAAAACAAATAAATAAAAATAAATCATCATGTATACATAGGATTTTGAAATAAGTACTTTTATATTATATTAACCCATCTTTCAAATCAATATCCAACACAATCAAAACAAAATCTAGGTTTAGACGTATAATTTAAACCACTGCCCACCTACAGTTTCGTTTAAAATATATAAATTTACTCTGCAAAAATACATTAGCTCAAAGCAGTTTGTATAACTCATATAATATACTACTATACCCGTGTATATATTCACACTAATAGTAAACAGAATCTTATAAACTCAATATATTATTACACCCTAACAACTAAAGCCTGTAACATATTTTCAAATCCATATATTTATTTATTTTTCAATATTAAAGTATATATTTAAGAAAATCTAACAGTAAAACAATATAAACTTTATAACTTATATTAAGATCCCAACAGTTCACATATGTAAATACATAAATTTGGCATATATATATACATACGAAACCCATATATAACCCATGATAAAATAATTTATATATAATATAATTCATCACAGATTTGAAAATATCTTGAGTATAACTTACAAATAACTAAGTACCCACATACAAGGCAGCACAGCCCACTTACAGGCACGAGAGGATAGATGAACACCGTCCATTAATGGTAGCTCAGGCATCGGAGCGTGATGAGGAGGAAGCGGACGGCTGGAGACTAGGTGGATGTGATCAGTGATGGATTCGTGCAGTGGCAGCCTTGACAAGGCAGGGTAGCAGAGGAGATAAGGCAGCAGGCGGCGGGGTTGCTTGGTGGTCGGCATGGAGTGCGAAAGGAGTAGAGGAGCGGTGGCGTGTGAGGAGGTTGAGGCGGATGTGCTTGAGGACGTGGGAGATGGATCTAGTTGTGATTTTGGTGGTTAGGGCTAAGGTGGCGGAGTGAAAACGTGTAGGCAGAAGGCAAGGAGAGGAGGAGATTTGCGACCGGTGGTTGGTGGTGAGGATGACGTGCGTTGCATGGGAAAGATGGTAGATATCAGGTGAAGGACCTCTGTTTACCAAACTATTAAAATTAGAGAAGTAGGTTTCAAAATATTTGCCTAATATAATTTTTTTTCTTTCTGAAAGGTAATAATAGAAAGAAGAGAAACAGGGATATAGGAAGCAGAGAGAAGACGTTGGGAAAAGTGGGAAGGAAAAAGATGGGCAGACAAAACGAACAAGCAAATAAATGAAATGTAACGACCCCGGATTTTAATAAAATTTAAATTGATAATTAACTGAATTTTTAAAGACAATTTGTAAAATTAATTGTAAAGTGATGCGAGTTTTCCCCGAATTAAAATAGATTTTGTATGAATCATTTAAATTTAAAAATATTGTATATATATGTGTATGTGAATATATATAATAATAAATCATAAACTGTAAAGTCAAACAACGTATTAATATATTATGTAAAATATTAAGTGAATACATTAGAGAATTTTAACTACCTAATAATTATAGAAATTCATTTGAATTAAAAAGTAAATAAATACCTTAGATAAATTTTAAATATATGAAGAAACAAGATTGGATAAATACTATAAGTATGAAACAAATAAATATAGATATGTATGTAGTAGCTTACAAATGAAGCAAACAAAAGAAAGTATAAGTATATCCATAAGCTTGCGAAGGGAGACAGTCAACATATTCAAGTAGCAAGTTAAAACAAATCAGTCTAATAATTTATACTGTGGCATTATGGGTTTATGCAAGGAAATAAAGTAATATGTATATGCTATCACCTTATGTATGCATGTAACAAGTCATAACAAAGCAAAAGAAATATCTGTACTAGCAAATGAAGCTTTGCAGGCAAGAAAGAAATAAGATAATATAGTACATACGAATTGAATAAAAAGAAGATATATATGACAACTTAATAAATGCTTGTGTACCAATGTTCCCATTTCAGCCACCAAAGTAATGTTTCAGCCAACAAAACAAAGTAAATATCTCTGGTGTTTGTACAAAATATAATAACCCTGTAACTTCACTTTGCATATTTCAATCTCCACTTCAGTTTCGTTCGTTCATTTTTAAGCTGAGCAAGAAAAGAAAAATATAAACTGAAGTAAAGAACCATTTGTTTTACAAAACAAACTTCAACTTTAAACAACAACACAATACAAAATCAAAGCCAGAGAATCGAAGATGAGGATTTCAGCTTGCAAATTCTTGTTTCAAGTAGCAGCTATGTTCTTTCTTAATCAAAGTGAGTAACATTTTTTTTTTTAAAATATAACTTAAGATAATTTGGACCATGCTTTTCTCTGTGAGGATATACATCTTGAATATATATGATTGTAATCTATGTATATCTGTTTTCTTGATACCCTGTTATCTGTTTTAGTAAATATGAAGATAAACCTTCATCTCTTGATCTAGCTATTGTTTGAGTGTGGGATATAAACGAGAATTGTTTGTTTAACTGGAATATAAGTGGTAAAAAATTTAAATAAGCTTAAACAACTAATAATCTCCACTGGTAAACTAAGGAAAACCCTGTACATTCTAAATATGTTTAAAATCAAATTCCTTGTTTTGAGGATTCAGATATCTCAAGTGAAAACACATACTAAACCTTGATTTTTAAATCAAAAAATTATAATTTTTCGAGCTTTGGTTGAAGAGCAGTTTTGGTTGCACTATCTCGAACATTTTGAGCTACCGCAGGCGATCGCGATGATTAGGAGTGTCGTGGTTTGGTTTGAAGGTAGAGGGAGGTTCAGGGATTAGTGGAAAAATAGTGGGATGGTCGGAAAATCATCGTGGTGGCGGTCAGGAGTGTTTAAAGTCTGGTGACCTAATTTGAGTGGTTCGAGATTTTTGTCTCGTTCGAAGCCATGAAGCGATCGAGTGATTCGAGCTTCCAGGGTTGGATTCGGGGAAGGTAGACGAGGCTAAGGGCGGAGTGCGATGGTCACTGGTGATCGGAGGTGGGAACGCGGCGAGGTTTCCAGGCTATGGTTTTGCTCCAGTTTCATGACAGGAACTCGATTTCGTTCGTATGCCTGAATGGATGATCGGAGGCCGGAGAGGGGATGTCGAGATGATCGTCGAGATGTGGAAGTGGTCGTAGATGACCGGACGTGGCCGGACCCTCGATGCACGTGCACAGTCGAGATCTGGTGGTGTTTGTCTGGGTTGACAGGTGAAATTAACTCGAGAATTTCTCGAGTAATCTCGTCGCTTGGTTCGAGTGGATCCTCATTTTTCTCGAAGCAAAAATTTAGTGAACTCGGGTAGGTTAGTTTAACACAGAATCAACAGTACCAGTTTTAACTCGAGTACCATACTCGGGTAGATTTAGTTTTAGCTTAGGTAATTTCAATGTTTTCTCGAAGCAAAGTGGAAATGGTCTCGGGTCAGTCATGTTCCAGTATTAAACAGTGGAAATTTTACAGTTTTTAAATTTATTAAGTTTAAATTTGTAATTGATGTAAAACTGAGGTTTAATTTAAGTATTAAATCCAGATTTTGTGAAATAAAAGAAAAGTTTAAAAGTTAAAATATTTCTTAATAAGTTTAAATATTTGAATTTAAAAAGTTTGATTTAAATCCCTTCATAACAAAGAATGGCTTTAATTTGTAAATTTAAAGGTTTTAAAAGTTAGTTTTATAAAGGGATTGAAAATGTTTAAGTTAATTACTTAAGTTTAAATTAAAAATCACTTGACGATTTTGAAAATAAAAATTACTTAGAGAAGTAATGAATAAATAATTACTGAATGTAATTAATTAAATGATAATTTAAAATGTGAATTAATTATTTGTTAATAAATCAAAGGATTAATTAATAATGGCAATTAATCGAGATTAATTTAATAATTAAAGATTAATTTATTAATTGATTTAAGAATGCTTAGTTAATAATTAAGGGTTAACTAATAAATTTGAAAGAACGATTTTCAAATAATTTGTAATTAAATTATGATAATTAACCGGATTAGTAATTGTATAACGCCCCACCTCTATGCTCATAATAACAAAGAGTATTAAAAGAAATACTGTCTATTATTACGAAGAATAAGGCTGGATAGGAGCGACTATCCGTAATTGGCCTTACACTAATATTGGTTATCTCGATAGGAGTGGTATATACTTTTTATTTTTCATCTATTATTTATTTACTCCCATCGACATATCCAATTATCAGTATAGAACAAACTACGATAGTTCATAATAGTTTAGGACATTAGATATAACCATAACACAGATAGTATAATTGCGGAACACAGATAAAAACAAAAGTCTCATATATATATAACTGATGTCAGTTAATACATAGTTGACACAATACATACGATACAACTACAACTGTCGACTCTAGAAGTTATATATACACGTACATTATCGACTAATATACATGAATACATATCGTTCTATACAATGACACGACTACTACAAAAGGACAATGACAACTTCAGAAGATGCGAAAAGTCTTCAATCCCGAACAGCAACTCAAAGAAGAAAATCTACAACCTGAAATAACTCAGGTCTGACCCGAGTATTACATTCAAAAGAAAATAATACCCAGGTCAGTCTAATTCAAACCAGTTTATTAGTGCATATAGGCAGTAATAATTTAAATAGATGACAGTCACAGAAATCTCGTACATCCAACTCCTCGATAAAAGAATCGGATAACGGTAGATATAACACTGAACAGTGTTAAACAACAAATCAGCAATCCAAATCAATTTAAACAATTGAAATGTCAATTTAAAATCAACGATGCTGATTGACTGCAGTACACGCTAACATGTACTGCCTCGCCAATACAGTCTATGGAATATTCAGAAGATCAATGAATCCAAAATCCAACGGATACAACTCAATCGAAATGAACCATTTCAAATACAACCTCAAAATGTTGAATTGAACCAACGAAATAATTTACGATCGAAATAACAACTAAATCTGTCAATTCTGCTAGGGCTGCAGTACACGCACGCGTGTACTGCCTCGCCACTACAAAACAACTCGAATCAATACTGAACAAGATCAGAGGCGACAAGTGAAACAAGTTCAACATGTCACACAGCAAAGACCACAATTATGAATTAATCGGTGCATCTGGTAACCAAACAGTCAAGGCTAAGCATATGTAATCAAGTACACCTATGAAGTGGTACACCCTACATGATACAATTACAACATGAATACACGGCAATACATCAATGATCAGCTCAGGCTAAGGCTGAACCAGACTCGAGGAAAATTAGAAAACAAGTCCAAAAGAAATGCAACAGAATTAGTGAAGAGCAGACTTGTATATCACAGAAAACAGTTTACACATATCTGATATCAACTGTTTACGCATAGCACCTATGGTCAGGAACTAAACAAGACCACATGATACTGGAAAATATAACAGACTCGAGTACATCAAACTAAAGACAACTCCATGATACCCAGAAATCAAACGTACCAGACTCGAATGCTTCACAGTGCAACCAAATTCAAATGTCAACCAGCGAATAACACCGCAGCTCGAATGAGCAACAGCACACGACCAGATCCAACATGCATCAGACGAAGCATGTACAAAGGCAAGACCATATACCAGAAACAACTACAAGCAACTCAGTGGGCCGAATATGGTGCAAATCACAGATGACAACTCGAGTGAACCAGACTCAAGGAAGATTAATGCAAACACAAGTGTTATCGGATAACAATGAGGACTGTGCTACCAGGTAACAATGAGGACCACAAAACCCACGCCTGCAACACTACCAATACAAGTAGATACACCAAAATATAGCAAATGTCAACTACCAGAAATCCAACAGATGCCACTTCAAAAGGTATCAAAATAACCAAAGTCGAAGAAGTCATCAAAAGTCATAGCGGACAAGATCACGATGGTGGCCAAGGCGATCAATCAAGTCAAAGTAAATTACTTCCAAAATTCATCGGTTACCAAATTCAATGGTCGAGCATCATAAACAAAGTGATACATCAGTCAAAGAAAAAATGACCAGATTCACAGAACAGCAGGCAAATTAAACAAGGTCAAATGAAGTAAACAGACCACCAATGTGCAATTAAGACTTCAAGAAACACAACAGGGAATTGAAATTAACCATGAACAATGCAAATCATGGAACAATTTAAAATCAATAACCAAGAAATTGAACAGTTCATATTTTCACCAAATCAAAGTCAAGCCCGAAGTCACCAGAAACTCACACGACCACTGTGAAACCCAAAAGCACGAAATTATACGAATTCGAGCAAAGTCTAAGTAAACGAAATGGGAGCAAGATAGAAATATAACTAGATTTTAAATTAGATGTGAGTGATTAAATATCACTCACCTTTTTCGAGCAACCAACAATCGACGAAAGCTAAGACGAACTCATCCTAGCAGTCGCAAGGATCTCCAGAGGCGAACGACTTGTCGAAGCTACATGCAATTGTCCATAACAACAGCAAGCAAGAAAATCGAAGCCCTAATTTGTCGAAGAGGGACGAGCAAGATCGAAGCCGCCATGTTTTTGTTTGCTTAGGGTTACCAATTGAAATGAATTAAAACGGGGACTGATCTAATTTACCACTGTATCCAAATAAAACTAGGGATTGGATCCAGTACAAAAGCCCATCCACCTTTAACCAAATTTTTACTTAATCAATTTATATAATAGAGAATTTTGCCAATACTAAAAAGAATTTTAAATTTGATTTAAAATCCCAATTAACAATTTTTATTAAAGAATTTTAAATACGATCTAAAGCTCAATATCAATTGTCAACTAGAATAAATCGTCATTTCGTCGATAATTAAAATTTACAAAAACTTGGGTTGTTACAGACTCCCCTCCTTAAAGAAATTGCGTCCTTGCAATCATAAAGAATAAATGGACAAAAGGTAACAACCAAAAGAGCATGGCAACGTCGAATGCATACGCAAAGCAAATGTCAGCAGGGAAGTGTTAGATATGAAATCAAAAGGTTCGACTGATTCAAATCAAAAGAATCAACATCATGGGGATCAAGGAATCAAAATCAGACGACTATCAAAAGCAAGAATCAATCGAGTTCCAGCATTTAAAAGAAAAGGAAAGACAGAGCAGAAATCCCATACAGAGCACGAATTGAATGTGAGTAAATCAAATTACTCACCTGAATCGCCAGAGAAAAAGACGAAGCTCAAATCTCAAAAATCGCAATTATTCAATCATCAAAAACGATAATCAAATTTCAAATTCAACAAATATTCGATTATCAAAAATGATAACCAAATTTCAAATTCAACAAATGTTCGATTATCAAAAACGATAATCAAATTTCTCAAATCAACAGATATTTAATTATCTAAAGCGATAATTAAATCTAAAATCAACAAATTTTTAATTATCTCAAGCGATAATTAAACTTCAAATCAGCAAATATTTAATTATCTAAAACGATAATTAAATCTGAATCAACAAATATTTAATTATCTCAAGCGATAATTAAATCTAAAATCAGCAAATATTTAATTATCAAAAGCGATAATTAAATCTCAAATCAACAAATATTTAATTATCTAAAGCGATAATTAAATCTCAAATCAACAAATATTTAATTATCTCAAGCGATAATTAAATCTAAAATCAGCAAATATTTAATTATCAAAAGCGATAATTAAATCTCAAATCAACAAATATTTAATTATCTAAAGCGATAATTAAATCTCAAATCAACAAATATTTAATTATCTAAAGCGATAATTAAATCTCAAATCAACAAATATTTAATTATCTAAAGCGATAATTAAATCTCAAATTCAACAAATATTTAATTATCTAAAGCGATAATTAAATCTCAAATTCAACAAATATTTAATTATCTAAAGCGATAATTAAATCTCAAATCAGCAAATATTTAATTATCTAAAGCGATAATTAAATCTCAAATTCAACAAATATTTAATTATCTAAAGCGATAATTAAATCTCAAATCAACAAATATTTAATTATCTAAAGCGATAATTAAATCTCAAATTCAACAAATATTTAATTATCTAAAGCGATAATTAAATCTCAAATTCAACAAATATTTAATTATCTAAAGCGATAATTAAATCTCAAATCAGCAAATATTTAATTATCTAAAGCGATAATTAAATCTCAAATCAGCAAATATTTAATTATCTAAAGCGATAATTAAATCTCAAATTCAACAAATATTTAATTATCTAAAGCGATAATTAAATCTCAAATCAGCAAATATTTAATTATCTAAAGCGATAATTAAATCTCAAATTCAACAAATATTTAATTATCTAAAGCGATAATTAAATCTCAAATTCAACAAATATTTAATTATCTAAAGCGATAATTAAATCTCAAATTCAACAAATATTTAATTATCTAAAGCGATAATTAAATCTCAAATCAGCAAATATTTAATTATCTAAAGCGATAATTAAATCTCAAATTCAACAAATATTTAATTATCTAAAGCGATAATTAAATCTCAAATCAGCAAATATTTAATTATCTAAAGCGATAATTAAATCTCAAATTCAACAAATATTTAATTATCTAAAGCGATAATTAAATCTCAAATCAGCAAATATTTAATTATCTAAAGCGATAATTAAATCTCAAATTCAACAAATATTTAATTATCTAAAGTGATAATTAAATCTCAAATTCAGCAAATATTTAATTATCTAAAGCGATAATTAAATCTCTAATTCAACAAATATTTAATTATCTAAAGCGATAATTAAAAACAACAAATATCTGATTATCAAAAACGATAATCAGAACTCATATCAACAAATATCTAATTATCGCAAGCGATAATTAGAAACAACAAATATCCGATTATCAAAAACGATAATCAGAACTCATATCAACAAATATCTAATTATCGCAAGCGATAATTAGAAACAACAAATATCCGATTATCAAAAACGATAATCAGAACTCATATCAACAAATATCCAATTACCTGCAGATAATTGGAAGCAACAAATATCTAGAAATCAATTAAGAAGACTAGAAAATCAACATGAAAGCTTGGATCGATCCCATCAGATGGCGAGTTTTTAATTCGCCGCACGTGCATCTCAGAGTGGCCGAAGCCTACCAAGTACTCAACATAATTTTGGCGCCCATCAGATTGACCCGAAGGTCCGCAGAGTGACCCGAAGGTCTAGTACTGGTATTTGACCCGAAGGTCCGCAGAGTGGCCCGAAAGCCCAACATATGACCCGAAGGTCCAACAAATGACCCGAAGGTCCTCATAGTGGCTCGAAAGCACACAAAATCATCAAATATTTCAATTAACAAGTCCGGAATTAACCGAAATAGCAAACGCACATGTCCCATACCATGTGTTTTACTAAATCGTTTGATTCTCTTCATCGTTTCCTTGAAAGTGCAAAATCGTGTGTTTTGTAAAAATACATTTCACATTCTCAAACGGACAAGTCCGGAATTAAGCGAATCAGTAAAAGAAAGGGGTCATAGTCCTCGATTTTGCTGAAACGTTTAAATCGCTTCCTCATTCTTTTGAAATCGCAAACTGTAAAATTTTTGAAAACAATTTTATTTATTTTGTAAAAATAACAATTCGCATTCTCAACTGAACAAGTCCGGAGTTAAGCGAAACAGTAAAAGAAAGGGGTCATAATCCTCGATTTTGCTGAAACGTTTAAGTCGCTTTCTCATTCTTTTGAAAACGCAAACTGCTAAAATTTTATAAAACAATTTTCATTTTAAGACGATTTTCCAATCACGTGATTAAAACAGCAATCGGTAACAATTTCGATAAGGAAATTGTACTTCTCAAAATACTCTAAAAACGGTTACAAATCAGTATTGCGGAATAACCGCTTGAAAATCCACTTTTAAAATTTGGCGGTTACTGAAGCCAAAGCGACAGTAGTTTTAAAACGTCAAAATCACATCAAAACAATCTACATCAAAATGTAATGTCAGTGAATTTTCATTCACCAAAAATGCCACAAAACACCGTGCTTCAAAATATAGCATTGGTGTAAAAACCCGGTTTTAAAAATAACGGCAACAAAATACGTTTCATAACCAAGCATCGGTTCAACGTAAAAATAAATGCAGTAACGCGCAATTCAAATTTTTGCACGTACTACAGAATGAACAAAGAAATCATTCGAAGGTATCTTCAATGAAGACAATTCAAAACAGCAAAATCTAATCAATAGGTGATTAGTACAAAAGAAAGCCAGCGGAAATTTCAACAAAAATCACATATCTGCAATTTCTTCGAATCCTCAATTTGGATTCGAAATTCTCAAAGAAACAAATAATTACAGCTATGTAAACAACAATTGGAATTCATATTAATTTCATATTTTGATTCTTAAATCAAAAAGATTATCAGTTGTACTCAGCGAAGACAGTTTCACTGTTTCCGTTGCGCACTCTGATAAATAGAACACAAATCAATCAAATCATCAGAACACAATTTCATCCAAACAACAAAACACAATTCCACTTTTATTTTTAAATAACGATATTTAAAAATTTCATCAAATTTCAAAACTTTAGTTTTGACTCAAATCACAGATAAAACGTCGACTAATAGTTGTAACATATGTTCCATCCAAGTTATGTTTTATATTATGTCCATAAACTCCAAGCTCTGATACCAACTATAACGCCCCACCTCTATGCTCATAATAACAAAGAGTATTAAAAGAAATACTGTCTATTATTACGAAGAATAAGGCTGGATAGGAGCGACTATCCGTAATTGGCCTTACACTAATATTGGTTATCTCGATAGGAGTGGTATATACTTTTTATTTTTCATCTATTATTTATTTACTCCCATCGACATATCCAATTATCAGTATAGAACAAACTACGATAGTTCATAATAGTTTAGGACATTAGATATAACCATAACACAGATAGTATAATTGCGGAACACAGATAAAAACAAAAGTCTCATATATATATAACTGATGTCAGTTAATACATAGTTGACACAATACATACGATACAACTACAACTGTCGACTCTAGAAGTTATATATACACGTACATTATCGACTAATATACATGAATACATATCGTTCTATACAATGACACGACTACTACAAAAGGACAATGACAACTTCAGAAGATGCGAAAAGTCTTCAATCCCGAACAGCAACTCAAAGAAGAAAATCTACAACCTGAAATAACTCGGGTCTGACCCGAGTATTACATTCAAAAGAAAATAATACCCAGGTCAGTCTAATTCAAACCAGTTTATTAGTGCATATAGGCAGTAATAATTTAAATAGACGACAGTCACAGAAATCTCGTACATCCAACTCCTCGATAAAAGAATCGGATAACGGCAGATATAACACTGAACAGTGTTAAACAACAAATCAGCAATCCAAATCAATTTAAACAATTGAAATGTCAATTTAAAATCAACGATGCTGATTGACTACAGTACACGCTAACGTGTACTGCCTCGCCAATACAGTCTATGGAATATTCAGAAGATCAATGAATCCAAAATCCAACGGATACAACTCAATCGAAATGAACCATTTCAAATACAACCTCAAAATGTTGAATTGAACCAACGAAATAATTTACGATCGAAATAACAACTAAATCTGTCAATTCTGCTAGGGCTGCAGTACACGCACGCGTGTACTGCCTCGCCACTACAAAGCAACTCGAATCAATACTGAACAAGATCAGAGGCGACAAGTGAAACAAGTTCAACATGTCACACAGCAAAGACCACAATTATGAATTAATCGGTGCATCTGGTAACCAAGTAGTCAAGGCTAAGCATATGTAATCAAGTACACCTATGAAGTGGTACACCCTACATGATACAATTACAACATGAATACACGGCAATACATCAATGATCAACTCAGGCTAAGGCTGAACCAGACTCGAGGAAAATTAGAAAACAAGTCCAAAAGAAATGCAACAGAATTAGTGAAGAGCAGACTTGTATATCACAGAAAACAGTTTACACATATCTGATATCAACTGTTTACGCATAGCACCTATGGTCAGGAACTAAACAAGACCACATGATACTGGAAAATATAACAGACTCGAGTACATCAAACTAAAGACAACTCCATGATACCCAGAAATCAAACGTACCAGACTCGAATGCTTCACAGTGCAACCAAATTCAAATGTCAACCAGTGAATAACACCGCAGCTCGAATGAGCAACAGCACACGACCAGATCCAACATGCATCAGACGAAGCATGTACAAAGGCAAGACCATATGCCAGAAACAACTACAAGCAACTCAGTGGGCCGAATATGGTGCAAATCACAGATGACAACTCGAGTGAACCAGACTCAAGGAAGATTAATGCAAACACAAGTGTTATCGGATAACAATGAGGACTGTGCTACCAGGTAACAATGAGGACCACAAAACCCACGCCTGCAACACTACCAATACAAGTAGATACACCAAAATATAGCAAATGTCAACTACCAGAAATCCAACAGATGCCACTTCAAAAGGTATCAAAATAACCAAAGTCAGAGAAGTCATCAAAAGTCATAGCGGACAAGATCACGATGGTGGCCAAGGCGATCAATCAAGTCAAAGTAAATTACTTCCAAAATTCATCGGTTACCAAATTCAATGGTCGAGCATCATAAACAAAGTGATACATCAGTCAAAGAAAAAATGACCAGATTCACAGAACAACAGGCAAATTAAACAAGGTCAAATGAAGTAAACAGACCACCAATGTGCAATTAAGACTTCAAGAAACACAACAGGGAATTGAAATTAACCATGAACAACGCAAATCATGGAACAATTTAAAATCAATAACTAAGAAATTGAACAGTTCATATTTTCACCAAATCAAAGTCAAGCCCGAAGTCACCAGAAACTCACACGACCACTGTGAAACCCAAAATCACGAAATTATACGAATTCGAGCAAAGTCTAAGTAAAGGAAATGGGAGCAAGACAGAAATATAACTAGATTTTAAATTAGATGTGAGTGATTAAATATCACTCACCTTTTTCGAGCAACCAACAATCGACGAACGCTAAGACGAACTCATCCTAGCAGTCGCAAGGATCTCCAGAGGCGAACGACTTTACGAAGCTACACGCAATTGTCCATAACAACAGCAAGCAAGAAAATCGAAGCCCTAATTTGTCGAAGAGGGACGAGCAAGATCGAAGCCGCCATGTTTTTGTTTGCTTAGGGTTACCAATTGAAATGAATTGAAACGGGGACTGATCTAATTTACCACTGTATCCAAATAAAACTAGGGATTGGATCCAGTACAAAAGCCCATCCACCTTTAACTAAATTTTTACTTAATCAATTTATATAATAGAGAATTTTGCCAATACTAAAAAGAATTTTAAATTTGATTTAAAATCCAAATTAACAATTTTTATTAAAGAATTTTAAATATGATTTAAAGCTCAATATCAATTGTCAACTAGAATAAATCGTCATTTCGTCGATAATTAAAATTTACAAAAACTTGGGTTGTTACAAATTGATACATCCGATTTAAATTTATCAGATAATTAAATTATCTTACTTAGGGATGTTTGGATTCTATTGGATGACTTGATTGTTTGATATCCCTGATATATGATGCTTTGTGATACATCCTGATTTATGTTGTGATCTGTAGTTTACTTATCTGTGACCTTTATATATCTATGATCTGTGAATGAACGATAAGCGTTGTTCTTATACCGCTTATCGAATTATATTTCTGTATTCTGATATGTGATGATTCATTGTGTTGCACTACTGTGTGAAACCCCTGGACTACACTTTTACACACACAAATATGGATTTCACGTGGAAATCAGTTAAGTCACAGATAATTTAAATTTGATGTTTTTGAAATTGAAAATTTTAATTTCAATTGATTTTGAAATTGGAAATTTGGGTTTAAAGTGAAAAGGTTTTTGAAATAGAATTTCAAAGATAAAAGTTATTTTGAATAACTTAATCGAGTTTTGAAAATTTAAATATTTTGATTTAAATTTGAATTCAAGTTTGAAATTGAATCCTATGATTTGAAACTAGAGATTGAAAATGTTATAAATGTGTTTATCTGAATTTAAACCATTTAAAAGTATAATTTTGAGAATTTGGATTTAACCCAAAGACTTTAACTCGTATGAATGAATCAGATTTTCTGAAATGAAACTGTTGTTTTAAAAGAATAAAAGCTTTCAGATAAGAAATGAAATTCCAGTTTAATTAAGGGAATTTCAAGATTGAATTGAAAAATGGTTTTTCCAAGTTATAAATGAATTCTTTTTGAAAGCTATGGATTGAATCTGTTTATTTCTAACAGATTTAAAATAATGATTTATCTAAACCATCCGAAATGGAATTGTTTTGAAAGCTATAAGTTAAATCTTGATTTAAAGGTTTAACGAGTTAATCAAATTGAAATGGAAATTAATTTGGAAAATCTATGAATGAATCTTTTGTTTAAAAAGATTTAAATGTGGAAATTGTTTAAACCGTTGAAGGTTGTTTAAAATAAATCTTTTTGTTGAAAAGATTTGAAATGGTAATCGATTGAAACCATTTAAAAAGATTTTGGGTTTTAAGTTGTGACTTAATTGAAATCCCATATCCATATGTTTTTAAATATTACGCTCACTATTCGGTTTAGCCGGGAGAGGACCTTTGGGTCGTATAACCCATTCCGAATATGTGATACGTCGTATATGGATAGCATTTGAAGACCGGTGTTGAAGACCGGATATTTTTGAAAACGGAAGGATTACCATCGAGTTACTCTGCATCGGCTGATCCCCGATATAGAGGTTTTATCATCCTTAGTGACGGGAAGTCCGGACGTGATTGGAAATTATCCGGATTTGCAAGGGCTTCGTGAGAAGTGCCTTCGGTTCTGTTCGAACCCGGAACAGACTTGTATGGATTGTATGTCTGACATTACACTTTGAGATATAAAGCTGATTTCTTTCAAATACATTTCTGTTTGGTGGCGGAGAATTTATTCTCTTAGCTTAACAACCTTCTCTGAGGCGTACGAGCTCAGAGGTTATGTAGTTGAAATTTATCAGCGATATATCCCAATTTGGTAATGTGGCATGCTGAGTGTTGCTGTGTGATGATCAGTGTTTGATCATTTGTGATATGATCATTTGTTTGATCATTTATCTTTGTGATCATAGGTTGATCATCTGTTGACCCAAAGCATGGCTTTGTGACAAAGCGTAGCTTTGTGGACGAGATTTCGTCAGGGCCTCACAACCCGAAAATGGTCGAAACAGGAATGTTGCGGCAAGGTTATGAGGGTCGCGCCCTTTAGGGTATGTCATTTCCTTCTAGAAAGGGGTGGTATTATGGTATGGAGCCCTGATACTTACTCATGTGGATACACGTATTTATTATGTGTGATGTTGGTTATCGAGCGCTCGGATAAAGGTCCCAAAGGACCGGGAGGTGGCATATTCGTGAGTTACTTGTTACAGGTGTGACGACCCGGAATTTTTGTATATTTGAAATTGAGATATTTAATTAATTTTAAATATTCAGAGGTTAATTATAAACTTAAATTTCAAATATAGCTGTTTATTGAGTAATTTAATAATTAAATTAAATTTATTTGAAGTTGGATAAAATAGTAAATCTGGCATTCTAAGCTAATTAAAAATATTTTGAAAGCTCGTAAAATTCGTAATGATAATACTGAAGATAATAGAAGTTTCAGAATGTAATTTCAAACTGTTTTGTTCAGTTTTGAAATTATATCGTTTGAATCGATATTTAAAAAAATAGCCTTCCGAGGCACAGTCTCGGAATTCGACGAAACCAGTTCCATTGAATCCGTAATATTGTATTATTAACGGATTCCAAATTTCGTAGTGATCGGAGTTAGTGTGTGAGCATACGGTATATAAACGTCTTGAAATAATTATTCGAGACAATTTGAATTTAAAACTTATATATCATTTGGCTGATCAAATTCCTTACGTCACCGTTTCTTTCACATCAGAATTTCTCGAGAGCACTATAGCAAAACATATCCGTTCACGCAAAGCTTTTCAAGCACGCTTCCCTTCAATTTCACTTTCTTCTTTCCTTTTTAAAAACAGTCGAACCCTTCTTCAATTTCAATCAGAGAAGAAAAAAAAAGAAAAGAAATAACCAACGAATTCGTTCGACATTAATAAATCACCAAACCCACCGCAATACCTACTTTCCCTCATCACAGTTCGAAATCGATCTACATAAATAGATGGCGACACTTAGGTTTCGATTAATCAGTATCGAGCATTTGGAGCTATTTCGTTCCTCCTCCGATTTGAATCGAGTTGCTTTCCTCATGTTGATTCGCGTAATCAAGTAAGTTGATGGGGTTGCGAGCGAGGTGAGTTGAGGTCGACGATCTAGAGCGTGGTCGGGCTCGCGATTTATGGCCGCCTCGATGTCATCATGTTCTCGTAGGGTTCCGATGTTGGCCGAGCTTGCGTGAGTAGGAGCGGTCGATGGTGGAGTCGTGCGCGTCGAGATATGGGTTGCGATCGATGGTAGGGCGGCCGCTAAATCGATTTGTTGGATCCTATTCTTGGTCAGCAGCAGGTATAAATTTCGATTTATATTTCCAATTTAATATTAACAGTGAAGTAGATAGTAATTTTGGTTATTTACTGAAAAAAAATATACATATTGTTTAATTTTTAAAAAGTATGAACGATGGTAATTAGGATAGGTATATATACACTGTTAACAAATTTATAATTGGGTAAGAGAAGAGGAAATATATGTTTGTAATGGGATACATGTAAATGCAGGTTTCAATTTATATATCTACATTAAGAAAGCAGAAAATAAATAATTACATTTTTAAATCGTTATAAATTAAGTTTTCAAAAATATATATATATATTTTAAATTTGCATAAATTATTTTGTCACTAAAAGATATTTTAAAAAGGGAAAATTGGTTTAAACAGAATTTGTTGATTAATTAAAGTTATTAAATGGCAATTGATTGTTCGGTAATTTTGAATATTAATAAATCATATAAATTGTTTATTCAAGGTCGAAAATCGGAAAACCAAGGCAATATTGGCATGGATTGCAAATAGAAGCAAAGGTGAGTTAATCTCACTCAGTTAAATTTAAATTTAAATGGTTAAATTTAAATAATTGATTGAATGGGTGAATTGATTTGGATGTGCTATATTATATATAGTAGTATATAGCAATATATACATATTGGCATATGTATATATTGGAATTGTTGATATTCCCGCATTGTATAGCGGATGAGACCCTATGCGCCGCATAATAGCGGATGATTTTATATAAATCCCATATACCGCGATATTCCACCTTGAAGTGGAATTGGTATTTTATATTGTGCTAACGTCTGTGGATGCAGGGAAACAGGTTGGAGGGATCCAACTGGATTCCTCAAAATTATTAGATTATTTAATATTCTGTGTTCTGAATATTTGATATCATGTGATGATTTTATATTGGATGATGTGGTTGATTTGGATTGTCCAGTATAATAAATTATAAAATCTATGGAATTGAATTTTTGAAAAGAAATAAAGGAATAAAAGTTTAAGTAAAATAATTCGAGGAATTGGGATAAAATTTATAACGAATTGAAATAAAAATAAGATGATTTGGAATTTTAACAAATATGAAAATAAGGGGATTTTGAATTCACAAGGGATAATAAATTTTATACTTAAGTGATATTATTTGAAGAATAAAAAGAAGTTATTTTTGAGATTAAGGATTAAAGTTAATTAAAGAATAAAGAAGGAGTTTTGGAAATCTGTAATCGATATTGGTAAAAAGGGGTTTAAATCATAATGAGAAATAAAATCTGGAAGTTAATGAATTTGGAAATAAATGGATTAAGTAAGGAAATTTATTTCAATGTAAAATAAATTGGAAAATCAATTATAAATTTGATTTAAATACTTTGGGATTTGGAATTTAAAAGAGAAGTGAGATTTTGAAATTTATAAACTGGGTTTATAAAGTAAAATAAAATATCAGGGGATATTTGAGAATATAAATTCAAGGTGGGAATTTATAAAGGGATATGAATTGGTTTAAATAAGTGTTGATTTATTTTTAAAGGATGGGAATGAGAAGTGTATTTCTCTGGATAGCCAAGTACGTTTTCAAAGCAATTTGAAATATAAGTTAAAGGTTTTAACTATGTTTTAAAAAGTATATTTTAGAAAATTTATTATTTATAAATGTTAAAGCCTAAAGTAGTATTTTCAAAAATCTATTATTGTAGTAATTATATAAAAGTGATTTGGTATTATGTTTTAAAAAGAGAAATTTAGTTTATATTTGTAAAGTGGTTTCATTTTAAATATTCCTTAAGTATATATTTTGTTAAGGTATTAAAGTAGTTTTTAAATTTCAATATTATAAAGTATATTTATAGTAAAGTGTTTTAAAATTATTTTAAAATCTAAAAGTGTTTTGTACTTGGTGTTTCAGATGAAATAAATATTTGGAAATGTATTCCGTAAGCGGGAACTGTTTTGAAATTGTTTTCAAATGAGTTTTGAAAATTTGGAAATATATCTTGGAAAGATATTTGGGCAAATAAATAATGTGGGAAATTATTTATTGTGTGATGGTTGCTTGTGGATGTTAATTGATAGTTAAATAACCGACTATCAATATTGGCCAAATGCGCTGATCGTTACGAAGAGACCGGGATCGAGTTTCCGTATACCGGGATTCTAGGTCTGGAGACTCGAATACCACTTCGATCCGGTTTGTACGTTTCGTGTAACGTGTTCAGAGTCGAAGATGGAGCAGTGAAGTGCAAGGGCTAGTCGCTACTAATCCTGAGGATATTTCCAAAATGGATGTAGTAGGAATAGTGCCTTCGGTTCCGTTCGAACCCGGGACGGACTTGTATGGACGAATGCTTTCGTGACATCGTCAGGCGGACGATGGGCATTCTAAGGGATATGTGCTATAAAGGTATCGTTTAGCCTCAAGCCTCATCAACCGGGAATGACTGAAAATCAGGGGTTATGCAGCAAGGCTTCGTGGGTAGCACCCACTTGAGAGTAAGGTCATCCCTGTCTAGATGTCCCTTTTATTTCGGCTTAGTGGTGCGGTTGCTGATCCCAACCGTGGGGTGATTTTATTTGGAATTATCCAGTAAGGGATGATTCCGGCCTTGTGTTGCAGGGGAGCGGGCGTACTCCTCGGTACTGTGATCTAGGCCACGTACTGTGACAGGTGGTACCCCAGTGCCTAGTCATTCGTTGGAAATCCATTCTCCCTACGTGCCTTATACGAGTTTTGTTTGTATTACCCACGTTGTGGCTAGTATGCTGGAATTTAATCATGTAACAATTTCAGCTATTTTAATAAGTATTTGTGAATAGACACTATTATAATATCAGAGGATTTTGATATAAAGTGTTTTAGCTATCGTAAGGTAAAAACCCGACATGTTTATTTGTGGCGTGGTCTTACGAGATGCTTTTATTTCCAAAAGGATTTTGAAACTTTATAATCAATTTGAGTGTGATTTTCCCACGCTGGTATTCCAAACTGACTCGGGTATTGTTTTATATGATGCTCGGGTCAGACCGAGTATTATAGGTTACAGGATATGATGCTGTGGAGCTCAGGAGATGAGCTGGATGGCGAGACGTATCTCCCGTACTTGTTTATATATATATATTCCGCTGTGTTGATTGTTGTACTCTGTTGTATTGAGGACATGATATGGTTATTGTCCAGTTGTATGTTATGTGTTCTCTGGTGTATACTCTGATGCTATATTATAAAAACTGATATAGTTTTGATTTGTGTAAAGATCTGTTAATATATATTATATTTTATTCCGCTGCGATGGTTAGATTCTGATGTTGTTTTCTATTTTTTTCTTCTACCTCTTCTTCTTAACTAAAATGGTTCGATTTTCCGGGTCTGGAAAGTCGGGTCGTTATAGTGGTATCAGAGCTTAGGCTAGCGATAACCTTGGCTCTGGTGGGAATTTTGAGAGTATTAATAGATATGAGCGCGTATTTGTTAGTGAATATAAAATGGTTTTATATTGTGTTGGTTGATTTATTGAGTGGCATATGAACCTTCGTCGGCACAGTCTGTACAACTGTATCGAAGGGGTTTCTAAACACTTGAATAGAACAGTTCGACACAATATTGTTTTAAATAGGGTGAATGAAATAATTTTGCCCAAATTATTTTGTATATAAAAGGATAACTTTTGTAAATTATTATGGTTATATATTTGGATGCTTGGTTGTTAGAAAGTGATGATATTAAATTATTATCATAATTGTGTAAAAATTGAATCAGAAATTGGAAAAGTATAACCTAAGTTGAAGAATAAATTTATATAACAAAATGGAATTTGAAATATAGACTATAAATGAAATTTATAAATTGAGATAAACTTTATATACAAATGTGGATTACAAATGTGATTTAAAATCAAATGATATAAATTCATAAATAAATGAAACTTGTAAATGTAAATTGTAAATGTGACTTATAACTTGAAATAAAATGTGATAGAATTCCAGAGAAATGTTTGGATATAAAATTGGATGGGTTTTGAATTTGAAGTTTTGGGAAAGGTTTAAATTCCTTTGGATTTAAAAATAGTTTTTAAAGGTTTTGGGAAAATAATGGTGATATTATTTCATGAATATTTTTGAAATTGAATTGAAATCTGGTGGGATTTGGGATTTAAAAATGTTTGAAATGTTTTAAAGTGATAAAAGCATTAAATTCTCTTACGGTCGCTGGAAAATAATTTCGGTGATGACTGCAGCATCATCGATGTCTATTTTCGAGTTTCCAAAGAGAAATTGCTACCAAATTATTGGAAATTGGAAATGATTGTGAACTGGGTTGGTTTTGAAATTCAAAGGGAAAATTGTTTGGTAAAAGCAGATTATTTTGGAAATTGGGATTTGATGTGATATACCAGATGTGTATGAGTTATTTATGGATTCAAAATGGTTTTGAAATAAAACCGGGCAATTGAATTCTGGGAATTCTATTTAAAATATAAATGTGGAAATTTAAATGAATCAACAATATAAAGTATAAAATGAAGTTGATTGAAATAAGAAGAGAATGAAAGTTTAATTCTGGGATTATAATTATGAGACGGAAATAACTCAATGAGTAATATAAGTTGGTAGATAAAAGAGTTAGAGAACTTGAAGGTGAATGAATTGTAAAACTTGTATAAAATTTGTATCCTAAAATTAAAATTTAATTCGAGTATATGAAGGTGAATAAAATATATTTGAATTTAACTTAAGATAAGTTAAATAAAATTGAGAATCAGAATTGAATTAAATGTAAATAAGTTGAAGTCGAATTGAATTGGATATAAAGGTAATGTAAAATGCTTATAATTGTGTAAAGAAATTCATATTCTTAAGTTCTTAAGTGAAATAATTTGAGATTTGATTGTAAAGATGAAAATGGACTTAAATGAATAGTCCTAGATCTTAAGTAAGTAAGTTAAAACTTATGAATAGAGATGAAATTGTAAGTCATAAATGGGAATTCATTTCTTTGAACCATTAAGAGTTATAAGTTGAAATTGTAATTATCAAATGGAAACGACTAAGATGAGCAATC
This sequence comes from Allium fistulosum, assembly GCA_030737815.1. Lineage (NCBI taxonomy): Eukaryota > Viridiplantae > Streptophyta > Magnoliopsida > Asparagales > Amaryllidaceae > Allium > Allium fistulosum. Next base: position 408,974,296 of record CM060907.1, on the reverse strand, counting down.
TTAATTTTTAAATAAATCCAAACTTGAATTATAGAATAAATTGAACTTAAGAAAATTAAGTGAAGTGATATTTGGAATTAGAAAGTAAGTATTTAATTTTAACCAGCGGAGGAACTAATTTGATAATAAATTAGTAAATGAAATTGAATTGTGAGTTAATGAAATTGGATTAAAATAGTGATGGTTTGGATTGCGAATGGAATCCAAATAAGTGAAATAAATTGGAAATGACCTGGTTATTAATAATGATTGAGTGAATGAACCACTTATATTAAATAAATAAAATGGATGGAATTTGATTAAATAAGAATCAAATGAAAGATGGAAATAAAACTTTAAAGGGTTGGTTAAATGGAAAATAAACTTAAGTTATTGACTTAAGTAAATGTTGAATGGAAACTGAACTCAAACAGAGGAGTGGTTTAAATAAGTTGAGAAATAGTTATTGAATGAATTAACTTGGATTGTTTCCGAGCTAAATAAAATTCAATATTCAGAAGTTGGAGATGAATTGAATTTAAGAAAATTATTAGAAATGAAAATCTGAATGAAATGTGGAATAAGTATTTATATTTGAAATGAAGTAGTAAATTGAAGTAAGTTGGAATTCATATGAAATGGGAGTTCAATTTGAATATATACACTTCAGTGGTGAAGTAGTAAATGAATATAAGAAAAATTTATATTGAACTTAAGAATTGAAGAATGAAATTCTTAAGAAAATTGGTATTGGAAATATACTTAGTAATTTTGGAATGGAAAAATATACTAAGTGAATAATTGAATGAAGACTAAAACTGAAGTTGTGAAATGAGATAGTTGTGAATAAGGGGATAACAATCAAAAAGGAATGTGAATAAAAGAGAATTGATATAACTGATAATCAATTGGAATTTATACGTAAGATGTACGTATATTATTTTATTCGCATAGCTATTTGGTCCAGATGTCGAACACAGAATTTCGAGATAGTTTTATCGATCCGAATCAGGATTTTTCACTCGATTTTCAACGGCGAGCCTGGATATGGATTGTTGATTGATTCAGGATATTCTCTATCATAGTTGGTGGCTATGCAAGGAGAATGACAGTTTCTGATCAAGAAACCAGATCTGAGTCCGCACTAGGAAGTCGGGTGGACGATATTAGTTCGGAAGTGAAATTGTGTGATCGAGTGAGCGATCAAATGTGATATTGCGTACGGATAATATATGTGCATCGTACGGGCTTAAGTAAAACAAATATTGGAAATTTGTAAAGGAAAGTATAAAATGACTTTGGAATTGTGATTGAATATTATTGCTTTGTAGGATATACAGGTGTATAAAAGCAATGGATAAATTGGGATTTTGATTTTAGAAGATAAAATTTAATGGCCCGACAAAAGGTATGTATTTGAATTTCTATATGAAATTTGATTGGGTTTTGGATCCAGCCACTTGGCTTTTTGTTTTCTTTTTGAGATTGGGAGGCCGTAGAGCCATTTTGTAGTAGTACCGAGCTAGCCGCGCAAAGGAGACGCTGGCGAAATTTTTCGGAAATTTAGGGAGTTAGAAAAATTTTGGAAAATTTTGATAATTCAAAATTTGAATTCAAATTTAAATTTGGATGGATAAGTAGGTGGTATGGGCTGAACTTATGAATAAGTTTGGGAAGTTAAAAGATGATTAGGGTATCATTAATAAAAGAATTGTTATGGAAAGTTGTTAAAACTATTTGGATTGGGGAAATAGAACGGGGATTGAATCATTCTTCCTAACTAGTAATTTCGGGGACGAAATTCTTTTAAGGGGGAAGGAATGTGACGACCCGGAATTTTTGTATATTTGAAATTGAGATATTTAATTAATTTTAAATATTCAGAGGTTAATTATAAACTTAAATTTCAAATATAGCTGTTTATTGAGTAATTTAATAATTAAATTAAATTTATTTGAAGTTGGATAAAATAGTAAATCTGGCATTCTAAGCTAATTAAAAATATTTTGAAAGCTCGTAAAATTCGTAATGATAATACTGAAGATAATAGAAGTTTCAGAATGTAATTTCAAATTGTTTTGTTCAGTTTTGAAATTATATCGTTTGAATCGATATTTAAAAAAATAGCCTTCCGAGGCACAGTCTCGGAATTCGACGAAACCAGTTCCATTGAATCCGTAATATTGTATTATTACTGGATTCCAAATTTCGTAGTGATCGGAGTTAGTGTGTGAGCATACGGTATATAAACATCTTGAAATAATTATTCGAGACAATTTGAATTTAAAACTTATATATCATTTGGCTGATCAAATTCTTTACGTCACCGTTTCTTTCACATCAGAATTTCTCGAGAGCACTATAGCAAAACATATCCGTTCACGCAAAGCTTTTCAAGCACGCTTCCCTTCTGTTTCACTTTCTTCTTTCCTTTTTAAAAACAGTCGAACCCTTCTTCAATATCAATCGGAGAAGAAAAAAAAAGAAAAGAAATAACCAACGAATTCGTTCGACATTAATAAATCACCAAACCCACCGCAATACCTACTTTCCCTTATCACAGTTCGAAATCGATCTACATAAATAGATGGCGACACTTAGGTTTCGATTAATCAGTATCGAGCATTTGGAGCTATTTCGTTCCTCCTCCGATTCGAATCGAGTTGCTTTCCTCATGTTGATTCGCGTAATCAAGTAAGTTGATGGGGTTGCGAGCAAGGTGAGTTGAGGTCGACGATCTGGAGCGTGGTCGGGCTCGCGATTTATGGCCGCCTCGATGTCATCATGTTCTCGTAGGGTTCCAGTGTTGGCCGAGCTTGCGTGAGTAGGAGCAGTCGATGGTGGAGTCGTGCGCGTCGAGATATGGGTTGCGATCGATGGTAGGGCGGCCGCTAAATCGATTTGTTGGATCCTGTTCTTGGTCAGCAGCAGGTATAAATTTCGATTTATATTTCCAATTTAATATTAACAGTGAAGTAGATAGTAATTTTGGTTATTTACTGAAAAAAAAATATACATACTGTTTAATTTTTAAAAAGTATGAACGATGGTAATTAGGATAGGTATATATACACTGTTAACAAATTTATAATTGGGTAAGAGAAGAGGAAATATATGTTTGTAATGGGATACATGTAAATGCAGGTTTCAATTTATATATCTACATTAAGAAAGCAGAAAATAAATAATTACATTTTTAAATCGTTATAAATTAAGTTTTCAAAAATATATATATATTTTAAATTTGCATAAATTATTTTGTCACTAAAAGATATTTTAAAAAGGGAAAATTGGTTTAAACAGAATTTGTTGATTAATTAAAGTTATTAAATGGCAATTGATTGTTCGGTAATTTTGAATATTAATAAATCATATAAATTGTTTATTCAAGGTCGAAAATCGGAAAACCAAGGCAATATTGGCATGGATTGCAAATAGAAGCAAAGGTGAGTTAATCTCACTCAGTTAAATTTAAATTTAAATGGTTAAATTTAAATAATTGATTGAATGGGTGAATTGATTTGGATGTGCTATATTATATATAGTAGTATATAGCAATATATACATATTGGCATATGTATATATTGGAATTGTTGATATTCCCGCATTGTATAGCGGATGAGACCCTATGCGCCGCATAATAGCGGATGATTTTATATAAATCCCATATACCGCGATATTCCACCTTGAAGTGGAATTGGTATTTTATATTGTGCTAACGTCTGTGGATGCAGGGAAACAGGTTGGAGGGATCCAACTGGATTCCTCAAAATTATTAGATTATTTAATATTCTGTGTTCTGAATATTTGATATCATGTGATGATTTTATATTGGATGATGTGGTTGATTTGGATTGTCCAGTATAATAAATTATAAAATCTATGGAATTGAATTTTTGAAAAGAAATAAAGGAATAAAAGTTTAAGTAAAATAATTCGAGGAATTGGGATAAAATTTATAACGAATTGAAATAAAAATAAGATGATTTGGAATTTTAACAAATATGAAAATAAGGGGATTTTGAATTCACAAGGGATAATAAATTTTATACTTAAGTGATATTATTTGAAGAATAAAAAGAAGTTATTTTTGAGATTAAGGATTAAAGTTAATTAAAGAATAAAGAAGGAGTTTTGGAAATCTGTAATCGATATTGGTAAAAAGGGGTTTAAATCATAATGAGAAATAAAATCTGGAAGTTAATGAATTTGGAAATAAATGGATTAAGTAAGGAAATTTATTTCAAAGTAAAATAAATTGGAAAATCAATTATAAATTTGATTTAAATACTTTGGGATTTGGAATTTAAAAGAGAAGTGAGATTTTGAAATTTATAAACTGGGTTTATAAAGTAAAATAAAATATCAGGGGATATTTGAGAATATAAATTCAAGGTGGGAATTTATAAAGGGATATGAATTGGTTTAAATAAGTGTTGATTTATTTTTAAAGGATGGGAATGAGAAGTGTATTTCTCTAGATAGCCAAGTACGTTTTCAAAGCAATTTGAAATATAAGTTAAAGGTTTTAACTATGTTTTAAAAAGTATATTTTAGAAAATTTATTATTTATAAATGTTAAAGCCTAAAGTAGTATTTTCAAAAATCTATTATTGTAGTAATTATATAAAAGTGATTTGGTATTATGTTTTAAAAAGAGAAATTTAGTTTATATTTGTAAAGTGGTTTCATTTTAAATATTCCTTAAGTATATATTTTGTCAAGGTATTAAAGTAGTTTTTAAATTTCAATATTATAAAGTATATTTATAGTAAAGTGTTTTAAAATTATTTTAAAATCTAAAAGTGTTTTGTACTTGGTGTTTCAGATGAAATAAATATTTGGAAATGTATTCCGTAAGCGGGAACTGTTTTGAAATTGTTTTCAAATGAGTTTTGAAAATTTGGAAATATATCTTGGAAAGATATTTGGGCAAATAAATAATGTGGGAAATTATTTATTGTGTGATGGTTGCTTGTGGATGTTAATTGATAGTTAAATAACCGACTATCAATATTGGCCAAATGCGCTGATCATTTCGAAGAGACCGGGATCGAGTTTCCGTATACCGGGATTCTAGGTCTGGAGACTCGAATACCACTTCGATCCGGTTTGTACGTTTCGTGTAACGTGTTCAGAGTCGAAGATGGAGCAGTGAAGTGCAAGGGCTAGTCGCTACTAATCCTGAGGATATTTCCAAAATGGATGTAGTAGGAATAGTGCCTTCGGTTCCGTTCGAACCCGGGACGGACTTGTATGGACGAATGCTTTCGTGACATCGTCAGGCGGACGATGGGCATTCTAAGGGATATGTGCTATAAAGGTATCGTTTAGCCTCAAGCCTCATAAACCGGGAATGACTGAAAATCAGGGGTTATGCAGCAAGGCTTCGTGGGTAGCACCCACTTGAGAGTAAGGTCATCCCTGTCTAGATGTCCCTTTTATTTCGGCTTAGTGGTGCGGTTGCTGATCCCAACCGTGGGGTGATTTTATTTGGAATTATCCAGTAAGGGATGATTCCGGCCTTGTGTTGCAGGGGAGCGGGCGTACTCCTCGGTACTGTGATCTAGGCCACGTAATGTGACAGGTGGTACCCCAGTGCCTAGTCATTCGTTGGAAATCCATTCTCCCTACGTGCCTTATACGAGTTTTGTTTGTATTACCCACGTTGTGGCTAGTATGCTGGAATTTAATCATGTAACAATTTCAGCTATTTTAATAAGTATTTGTGAATAGACACTATTATAATATCAGAGGATTTTGATATAAAGTGTTTTAGCTATCGTAAGGTAAAAACCCGACATGTTTATTTGTGGCGTGGTCTTACGAGATGCTTTTATTTCCAAAAGGATTTTGAAACTTTAATAATCAATTTGAGTGTGATTTTCTCACGCTGGTATTCCAGACTGACTCGGGTATTGTTTTATATGATGCTCGGGTCAGACCGAGTATTATAGGTTACAGGATATGATGCTGTGGAGCTCAGGAGATGAGCTGGATGGCGAGACGTATCTCCCGTACTTGTTTATATATATATATATTCCGCTGTGTTGATTGTTGTACTCTGTTGTATTGAGGACATGATATGGTTATTGTCCAGTTGTATGTTATGTGTTCTCTGGTGTATACTCTGATGCTATATTATATAAAACTGATATAGTTTTGATTTGTGTAAAGATCTGTTAATATATATTATATTTTATTCCGCTGCGATGGTTAGATTCTGATGTTGTTTTCTATTTTTCTTCTTCTACCTCTTCTTCTTAACTAAAATGGTTCGATTTTCCGGGTCTGGAAAGTCGGGTCGTTACAACAGGGGTAACCCGGCCTTGTTTGGCAGAGAGCAGTTTGTCTCTTGGGACGTCCCGCCAGAGGCGATCCCATGCGGCGGAAGGAAGTTCCTTAGCCTGACCATTTGTTGGAAATCCATTATTCCAATACGAATTTGTACGGTTTTAGTTGTAGAACCTGCCATCTACTTATGGTGGCGCCCCACTGTTTAGATGGTAGCTATAGTAGGCATAGTTCGAAATGTCTATGTTGGCTAAGATTAATATTATACTTTCGAAATGTTTTCTACACTATGCACTAATAATAATATCCAATTGATTTTGCGTAGTAAGCATCTTTGACTATCATAAGAAGAAATCTCCTCCAATTCTGCGTTTGCATTGTGTGTGTGGCGGGAGGTCTTATGGTAGTTTCATTTTCCAAAAGCATTGCGGATTTCTATGTTTAAAATCCTTTTGTTATTGTTTAAAGATAAACTGTTTTTGTTGCTCACACCAGTCCCATGACTGATCCGGAGTTTATTGTTCCCTTCCTAAACTCTGGGTGCTCATAATTTTCCACACGAGCAGTCTAGAGTTGGGTTCTTTTCAGATATTCAGGTTTAGTAGATTATCTGGAGCTAGTCAGTCCTTGGACGACTGACCTTTCCTTTTGCTAGCTATGGATTGGAGCATTCTATTGGAGATATTCTATCTGTTGCTGATGTTATCTTTTCTTTTCCGCTGCTATTTCTTGTATCATATCTCTGATGTATATTGATATTCATTGTATCACTCTGTTGTATCAGATATTGTATATCAATGTATTATTCTTTTCTTCCGCTGTGTTATTTACTTAATTGTGTTATAGCTCCGGCGAATCGGATTTGAACGGTCGAATCTGCGACATTCTAGTACAATGTGAAGTACGGATGTTGATTTTCGAGCGGGCAAAACCCGAGTCGTCACATGTGGTATCAGAGCTAAGGTTGAACTTTAGCTCAGGAGTATAACACGTTAAGTAGCTCATTAGAGATAGGGTGAAGTATACCCTAGAATGAGTAATTCTCAGATATCCGTTCGTACGTCTCAGTAAATTCTCTTACTATCCACTGATAGTAAGTATGAGTGCAAGAAGAGGACGAGATAGGGGACAGGAGAATAAGACTGTAAATGGTCAATATCCTGTAACAACAAGGAAGCAAATTTTCTGTATCAATCTCTTTTGTTCAGCATCTTTTCTCAATTCTTCGATAATTTCTGGTAGATCCAGAAAGGAAATTCGATATATATTAAAATGGGACATAAACTCCAAATAGACCAAGATTGTTTGTTTGGATGTATTGTTTGCTTTGATTGTTATGGTTGATAGGTATACTTTAGTTTAAACTAAAATTTTGAAATCGTATCTATATATCTATCTATTCTTTGGGTCCGGATATATTCTACGAATGGTTAGTTATCCTTTCGAACCGACCGATGCCACTGCATATTTCGTAGATCTGGTTAACTCGAGTGTCTTCTGAAATGTTAAAACAGATTCGTTCGTGATATTCTGATTTGGTAAGCCAAATGCAGAATAGATATTCAGTTGATTTGATGAAATATTCTTCATCTATCTTTTTGTCTCCTTGGCAATTTCGAGGACGAAATTCTTTTAAGGGGGAAGTCTGTAACGACCCCGGATTTTAATAAAATTTAAATTAATAATTAACTGAATTTTTAAAGACAATTTGTAAAATTAATTGTAAAGCGATGCGAGTTTTCCCTGAATTAAAATAGATTTTGTATGAATCATTTAAATTTAAAAATATTGTATATATATGTGTATGTGAATATATATAATAATAAATCATAAACTATAAAGTCAAACAACGTATTAATATATTATGTAAAATATTAAGTGAATACATTAGAGAATTTTAACTACCTAATAATTATAGAAATTCATTTAAATTACAAAGTAAATAAATACCTTAGATAAATTTTAAATATATGAAGAAACAAGATTGGATAAATACTATAAGTATGAAACAAATAAATATAGATATGTATGTAGTAGCTTACAAATGAAGCAAACAAAAGAAAGTATAAGTATATCCATAAGCTTGCGAAGGGAGACAGTCAACATATTCAAGTAGCAAGTTAAAACAAATCAGTCTAATAATTTATACTGTGGCATTATGGGTTTATGCAAGGAAATAAAGTAATATGTATATGCTATCACCTTATGTATGCATGTAACAAGTCATAACAAAGCAAAAGAAATATCTGTACTAGCAAATGAAGCTTTGCAGGCAAGAAAGAAATAAGATAATATAGTACATACGAATTGAATAAAAAGAAGATATATATGACAACTTAATAAATGCTTGTGTACCAATGTTCCCATTTCAGCCACCAAAGTAATGTTTCAGCCTACAAAACAAAGTAAATATCTCTGGTGTTTGTACAAAATATAATAACCTTGTAACTTCACTTTGCATATTTCAATCTCCACTTCAGTTTCGTTCGTTCATTTTTAAGCTGAGCAAGAAAAAAAAATATAAACTGAAGTAAAGAACCATTTGTTTTACAAAACAAACTTCAACTTTAAACAACAACACAATACAAAATCAAAGCCAGAGAATCGAAGATGAGGATTTCAGCTTGCAAATTCTTGTTTCAAGTAGCAGCTATGTTCTTTCTTAATCAAAGTGAGTAACATTTTTTTTAAAAAAAATAACTTAAGATAATTTGGACCATGCTTTTCTCTGTGAGGATATACATCTTGAATATATATGATTGTAATCTATGTATATCTGTTTTCTTGATACCCTGTTATCTGTTTTAGTAAATATGAAGATAAACCTTCATCTCTTGATCTAGCTATTGTTTGAGTGTGGGATATAAACGAGAATTGTTTGTTTAACTGGAATATAAGTGGTAAAAAATTTAAATAAGCTTGAACAACTAATAATCTCCACTGGTAAACTAAGAAAAACCCTGTACATTCTAAATATGTTTAAAATCAAATTCCTTGTTTTGAGGATTCAGATATCTCAAGTGAAAACACATACTAAACCTTGATTTTTAAATCAAAAAATTATAATTTTTCAAGCTTTGGTTGAAGAGCAGTTTTGGTTGCACTGTCTCGAGCATTTTGAGCTACCGCAGGCGATCGCGATGATTAGGAGTGTCGTGGTTTGGTTTGAAGGTAGAGGGAGGTTCAGGGATTAGTGGAAAAATAGTGGGATGGTCGGAAAATCATCGTGGTGGCGGTGAGGAGTGTTTAAAGTCTGGTGACCTAATTTGAGTGGTTCGAGATTTTTGTCTCGTTCGAAGCCATGAAGCGATCGAGTGATTCGAGCTTCCAGGGTTGGATTCGGGGAAGGTAGACGAGGCTAAGGGCGGAGTGCGATGGTCACTGGTGATCGGAGGTGGGAACGCGGCGAGGTTTCCAGGCTATGGTTTTGCTCCAGTTTCATGACAGGAACTCGATTTCGTTCGTATGCCTGAATGGATGATCGGAGGCCGGAGAGGGGATGTCGAGATGATCGTCGAGATGTGGAGGTGGTCGTAGATGACCGGACGTGGCCGGACCCTCGGTGCACGTGCACAGTCGAGATCTGGTGGTGTTTGTCTGGGTTGACAGGTGAAATTAACTCGAGAATTTCTCGAGTAATCTCGTCGCTTGGTTCGAGTGGATCCTCATTTTTCTCGAAGCAAAAATTTAGTGAACTCGGGTAGTTTAGTTTAACACAGAATTAACAGTACCAGTTTTAACTCGAGTACCATACTCGGGTAGATTTAGTTTTAGCTTGGGAAATTTCAATGTTTTCTCGAAGCAAAGTGGAAATGGTCTCGGGTCAGTCATGTTCCAGTATTAAACAGTGGAAATTTTACAGTTTTTAAATTTATTAAGTTTAAATTTGTAATTGATGTAAAACTGAGGTTTAATTTAAGTATTAAATCCAGATTTTGTGAAATAAAAGAAAAGTTTAAAAGTTAAAATATTTCTTAATAAGTTTAAATATTTGAATTTAAAAAGTTTGATTTAAATCCCTTCATAACAAAGAATGGCTTTAATTTGTAAATTTAAAGGTTTTAAAAGTTAGTTTTATAAAGGGATTGAAAATGTTCAAGTTAATTACTTAAGTTTAAATTAAAAATCACTTGACGATTTTGAAAATAAAAATTACTTAGAGAAGTAATGAATAAATAATTACTGAATGTAATTAATTAAATGATAATTTAAAATGTGAATTAATTATTTGTTAATAAATCAAAGGATTAATTAATAATGGCAATTAATCGAGATTAATTTAATAATTAAAGATTAATTGATTAATTGATTTAAGAATGCTTAGTTAATAATTAAGGGTTAACTAATAAATTTGAAAGAAAGATTTTCAAATAATTTGTAATTAAATTATGATAATTAACCGGATTAGTAATTGATACATCCGATTTAAATTTATCAGATAATTAAATTATCTTACTTAGGGATGTTTGGATTCTATTGGATGACTTGATTGTTTGATATCCCTGATATATGATGCTTTGTGATACATCCTGATTTATGTTGTGATCTGTAGTTTACTTATCTGTGACCTTTATATATCTATGATCTGTGAATGAACGATAAGCGTTGTTCTTATACCGCTTATCGAATTATATTTCTGTATTCTGATATGTGATGATTCATTGTGTTGCACTACTGTGTGAAACCCCTGGACTACACTTTTACACACACAAATATGGATTTCACGTGGAAATCAGTTAAGTCACAGATAATTTAAATTTGATGTTTTTGAAATTGAAAATTTTAATTTCAATTGATTTTGAAATTGGAAATTTGGGTTTAAAGTGAAAAGGTTTTTGAAATAGAATTTCAAAGATAAAAGTTATTTTGAATAACTTAATCGAGTTTTAAAATTTAAATATTTTGATTTAAATTTGAATTCAAGTTTGAAATTGAATCCTATGATTTGAAACTAGAGATTGAAAATGTTATAAATGTGTTTATCTGAATTTAAACCATTTAAAAGTATAATTTTGAGAATTTGGATTTAACCCAAAGACTTTAACTCGTATGAATGAATCAGATTTTCTGAAATGAAACTGTTGTTTTAAAAGAATAAAAGCTTTCAGATAAGAAATGAAATTCCAGTTTAATTAAGGGAATTTCAAGATTGAATTGAAAAATGGTTTTTCCAAGTTATAAATGAATTCTTTTTGAAAGCTATGGATTGAATCTGTTTATTTCTAACAGATTTAAAATAATGATTTATCTAAACCATCCGAAATGGAATTTAAAGGTTTAACGAGTTAATCAAATTGAAATGGAAATTAATTTGGAAAATCTGTGAATGAATCTTTTTTTAAAAAAGATTTAAATGTGGAAATTGTTTAAACCGTTGAAGGTTGTTTAAAATAAATCTTTTTGTTGAAAAGATTTGAAATGGTAATCGATTGAAACCATTTAAAAAGATTTTGGGTTTTAAGTTGTGACTTAATTGAAATCCCATATCCATATGTTTTTAAATATTACGCTCACTATTCGGTTTAGCCGGGAGAGGACCTTTGGGTCGTATAACCCATTCCGAATATGTGATACGTCGTATATGGATAGCATTTGAAGACCGGTGTTGAAGACCGGATATTTTTGAAAACGGAAGGATTACCGTCGAGTTACTCTGCATTGGCTGATCCCCGATATAGAGGTTTTATCATCCTTAGTGACGGGAAGTCCGGACGTGATTGGAAATTATCCGGATTTGCAAGGGCTTCGTGAGAAGTGCCTTCGGTTCTGTTCGAACCCGGAACAGACTTGTATGGATTGTATGTCTGACATTACACTTTGAGATATAAAGCTGATTTCTTTCAAATACATTTCTGTTTGGTGGCGGAGAATTTATTCTCTTAGCTTAACACCCTTCTCTGAGACGTACGAGCTCAGAGGTTATGTAGTTGAAATTTATCAGCGATATATCCCAATTTGGTAATGTGGCATGCTGAGTGTTGCTGTGTGATGATTAGTGTTTGATCATTTGTGATATGATCATTTGTTTGATCATTTATCTTTGTGATCATAGGTTGATCATCTGTTGACCCAAAGCATGGCTTTGTGACAAAGCGTAGCTTTGTGGACGAGACTTCGTCAGGGCCTCACAACCCGGAAATGGTCGAAACAGGAATGTTGCGGCAAGGTTATGAGGGTCGCGCCCTTTAGGGTATGTCATTTCCTTCTAGAAAGGGGTGGTATTATGGTATGGAGCCCTGATACTTACTCATGTGGATACACGTATTTATTATGTGTGATGTTGGTTATCGAGCGCTCGGATAAAGGTCCCAAAGGACCGGGAGGTGGCATATTCGTGAGTTACTTGTTACAGGGGTAACCCGGCCTTGTTTGGCAGAGAGCAGTTTGTCGCTCGGGACGTCCCGCCAGAGGCGATCCCATGCGGCGGAAGGAAGTTCCTTAGCCTGACCATTTGTTGGAAATCCATTCTTCCAATACGAATTTGTACGGTTTTAGTTGTAGAACCTGCCATCTACTTATGGTGGCGCCCCACTGTTTAGATGGTAGCTATAGTAGGCATAGTTCGAAATGTCTATGTTGGCTAAGATTAATATTATACTTTCGAAATGTTTTCTACACTATGCACTAATAATAATATCCAATTGATTTTGCGTAGTAAGCATCTTTGACTATCATAAGAAGAAATCTCCTCCAATTCTGCGTTTGCATTGTGTGTGTGGCGGGAGGTCTTATGGTAGTTTCATTTTCCAAAAGCATTGCGGATTTCTATGTTTAAAATCCTTTTGTTATTGTTTAAAGATAAACTGTTTTTGTTGCTCACACCAGTCCCATGACTGATCCGGAGTTTATTGTTCCCTTCCTAAACTCTGGGTGCTCATAATTTTCCACACGAGCAGTCTAGAGTTGGGTTTCTTTTCAGATATTCAGGTTTAGTAGATTATCTGGAGCTAGTCAGTCCTTGGACGACTGACCTTTCCTTTTGCTAGCTATGGATTGGAGCATTCTATTGGAGATATTCTATTTGTTGCTGATGTTATCTTTTCTTTTCCACTGCTATTTCTTGTATCATATCTCTGATGTATATTGATATTCATTGTATCACTCTGTTGTATCAGATATTGTATATCAATGTATTATTCTTTTCTTCCGCTGTGTTATTTACTTAATTGTGTTATAGCTCCGGCGAATCGGATTTGAACGGTCGAATCTGCGGCATTCTAGTACAATGTGAAGTACGGATGTTGATTTTCGAGCGGGCAAAACCCGAGTCGTCACATGAAAAGTGGAAACAATCAAATGTCAGCTACGTGAATTACAAGGAGTAATAAAAGCTGATGGCCATTGGTTTCTGAACGGTGGAAAATAAATGATCACAAGAAACAAAAGACGGACCGTTACGGTTTACCGTTTTAGGGTTTTCGACGCGTATCGGATTCCAAAATACAGAAATGAATACACTATTGAGATCAGCACGACGAGACGATCAGAACGGTATACGGATATCAGTGGTACGATTGAATTATAAAAATTTGAATTTTCTACTAACGGAAAATGCAGCAAAAACGTAGAAAATTAAGATCGACGGAGCTAAAGAAGTCCGAATTTTGAAAAACGAAAAATGACACCTTGCTCAGAAGATGATTTAGAATTTTTCTATGTAAAAATATTTAGGTTTCGAAAATATTTTATTTTCATCGATTACTAACTGATTGAAATTAAAATAAATTACACAATAAAATAAAATTCCATATTTTGGATGAAAATTTACCCGTTGCTATATTTAACTAGACGCATTTCAAATGTAAAATTTTAATTCCAAAATTTTATCGTTTACCGTTTCACACAAATTCAGTTAATTAAATTAATTAAAACCGTTAAAATATCCGGGTTGTTACAACTAAGGTTTGAGTAAAGATGATATATATAACATGGTAATGTGATTTTAAGTAAAGCATAAAGATTATATATTTTCCTTGTTTGAGTTTTATTTAAAGGTTTTAAATCATTTTGAAAATGTTTTCAAAGAAAATTATGGGAGTGGATCCTTAAGTGAAAATGACTCAGATATTAGAATACCAGATGGGACTGGTATAGGGTTGTGCCCTATACATTAGCTATTAGCCCCAACTAATTGTTGTCCAAAATTCCTGTGTGTTGGGCTTGGTCACAGGTAGACTAAAATTAAGATTACGCACCGAAAGGGATATACGTTTGTATACAGATAGGTTATTGGTAAGTTTAAAAACCATTAGGATCTGGAAGACCTAGAAGATAATTAAATTAGGGACAGACCGTCTAGAAGCGAAGTATTTAAAAGATAGTTAAGGACAGCCCATCCAGAAGTGACGTATTTAATAGATAGTTAAGGATAGACAGTCCAGAAGAAAAATAGCTAATATGTGTTTGATTAATTTTGATTATATTTTCTGGTAGGCCCGAGTCAGCCAAAGGTTAAAAGTTATCCAAACAAAACTTATGTGTTTGAAAAAATAGTTCATTATTACCTGATATTTATGTATGTCTACATAATGAATTGCTTTACATTATATAACCAGTTTTGGTTGCAGGAAAAGGTTTTTCGAAGATATATTTTAAAAGGATGTTAGTGAGGGGAAGCACATTCCGCTAAGCAGTGTGGTCTCACTTAGCATATTAAACTAGGATGTATAATATTATTCATACCAGGCTTTATGTCTGACTCGAAGTTTATGATTTCCCCTTAAACTATCGGGTGCTCAAAATTATTTTTAATAGGCTGAGGGGTTAAGGTCTTTTTCAGGTTTATTAGGATGACAAATAAGGTTACCGAAGACATGTAGGAGGCAAGCGGATAGCTATTTAGAAGTTGCAGTTTTATGTTTTGTTGTATTTCCGCTGTGTTTGTATTAAGTCTAACCTGTGCCTGGGAACATATTGGGATTATGTATTAAGAATATGGAACATCTGTTTTAAATGTAATGAAGAAAAGCTATTTTGAAATCTGTGTTTTGTTCAATATTCAAGTGCTTCTGATATTATATATACCATTAACATAGTCGTATTTAGTCGTCGGAAGCTAATACTGTAGTTGACTACATCGTCTGTAGCACTTAGTTTATGGCCTCTAGATAGGGGATGTTACAGGCCACCAAGTTATCATTAGCATGAGATAATCCTCCATTTAAATATGCATGAAACTTTTAGCTCTAATAACTTATGCATTAGCTTTTAATTATAGATTAAGGTAAGTGGGTAGGTGGGGTCCTCCTGATACATGAGTCTGAATTATTAACATCTTCATTCTTTTGTTTCCTCTTGTGCATGCATATTTTCCATGAAGCCTCTTGTAATTTCCATCCAATTTTCCTACAAATAAAAATAAGATGTGGAAATAAATATTCTCAAATTAATATATGCACAAAAATGACCATTTGGCCCCTATATGAAGATGAATAAATGATAATTTGACAATAATTGAAATATGGATTTAAACATGTTAGATTACCCTAAATGATCATTTATTTAATTAAATTCGATTCAATATAGAACTAAAGATATGCATATTTGTGTTCACATCAAGTCTCATTCGCTCCAGGGGCGAGAATATATTCAAACCAACAAATAAAATAGTAAATCATCCAAACAACCAATAACAATCAACAATAAAATATCCACACATCCAATAAATAATTTCTGTCGACTATATAATATTTCTGGTTAAATAAATGGTGAGTTTAACTCACAATTATTCGAGTTGTCGCCAAAGCACTCCGGTTTAATTAAAATTGAATAGATGTTCAATTTTAACCCAAATTTCTATGAGCTTTTAACTAATCCAATCCAACTCCATAACGTAGTATTCGTAGACGATCGCAATGCAACTTGTCGTATTTTATTTGGAACTCATATGAATATGTTATGAATCAATGAATTTTTGAAATAATTAAATAATAATTAGCTTTAATTAATTAAAATTTTAAACTAATTGCTAGCTTCCCTCTTTCTCCCTCATTCGATCGCATCCAGGAAACCAAAATGCAACTTCATCTCGCCATCATGCTGCCTCTACGTCGTCAGCAGCCACCGCAAGTTCACTAGCACGCATGCCAATCCCTTCTCTTCACTTTGCCTAAGGCGTGGTGCTGTAGATCGCGACCGATCAATGGCAATCAGCCGCCAACTACGCCGACGTCGTACCCAAATTTCGGCCATATCGCCTCACCAAAGTTGATCTCCATCGTCGAATCCTTTCATCTTGTCGTCGGGCACCTTTTCTTAGTTGGGTCAAAGCTTGGAATGATCGTAGTGGCGCCGGAGTGTGGTGGCCATTGGATTATGATATTTTAAATTTAAAATTTTTAAGAACTTGCCCACTCTTTGATGAAACACGATTATATATAGCTAAAGGGGTATGGGTTTAGATGTGCTTAGGTATGGGATAATGGTATAGCCTAAGCATGGTGAATATGAATATACATATGTATTTGTATTCAAAAATATCTAGCTTGATGCACTCAAAAATCTCGAACTCCAAACGAGGTGCGCCGCCTGGTGTTCTATATGTTATATCCCTATTTCGAACATAATAGAACTAGTATCGAGATCCATTTTCATCATATACAAAAATTAGCTTTTCAAATCGAAATATATTAATTTAAATTCCTTAAATTAATGTCTACGCGTTTCGAGCTCGCACGACCAAATGATACGTTCAGTCGCCATGAAATTCGATGGCATATTATAATTCATTATCACGGATCGAATGGAAATGGTTTCGTCTAATTCTAAGACAGTGCCCGAAAAGCTATTTTCACGCGGTAATTTAAGACGAATTATTTTAAAACCGAATTTAATCACTTTTAGATCTAAATTAAAAGTTTATTATTACCATTCTTAACAAGCATAATTTAAATAAGTTGTGAAATCATTTTTATCCAAATCAAATCCAAGACTCAATTATTTAAACAATTCCAAACAGTAAATTCACCATTCTCATATTCAGTTAAATCATTATATTCGAAATTTAAGATATTTATCTTTTAAAATTAACCTTTCAATATTCAAAATCAATTAAATATTCCAAATTAGAATGATAGAAATTCAGGGTCATTACATTCCCCACCCTTGAAAGAATTCCGTCCCCGAAATTTGCAAGGTAAGAAAAATGCCCCCAAACCCATTAACTTTTCATAACCCATTAGCTAAAACTTGTTATCACAATTTTCTAAGTCATTAATTTCATTCATAGTTAATAACTAATACCATTCCAATTTATAACATAAACATCAACTTTTAGTTATCAATTTTTTTTCCAAAAATTCTCAACAATTTCCTAATGCCTTAAATTTACAAATTATTTCAATAACATCCCCTATGCGCGGCAAGATCGGAAAATTATATATATATATATATAATCATAAATATAAATCACATCTTAAAAGATGAGGCATCTTGTAGGAAAAAATATAAAAATACGATACGTATTCCGAGATGTATATCTTTTATTAGTATTAGCAAGCATATACAATCCATAAATTGCGAAAGCGAGCTCCAAATGTGAAGCATACGCCATCCGTAACTACTAATCACTCATCTACCAATAAGAACATGTATGTAGAGAGTAATATTAGTATATAACAAATACTAATGCAATAATTATATGCAAATGTAGCAAATGTAACATGAGAAACCATCAAATAAATAATATCAATCCAATTTATTTATCACCATATCAATTTGCATTTTCAAATGTCAACATTATATTTATGCACTTCCATTTCTTATTAACATTCGATTGATTTGTTTTCAATTTATGCACATTCAATTGGTTTACATTCACTTTTATTTACATTCAATTATTAACGTTCCCTTTAAATTCAATTTATGTTTAACAACATTTCATTCAATGCTAAATTCATTTTTGGACCATTCATAAAATCGTTAAATTTTAACTTTTCCTGAGTTAAATCTTATTTCATCATCACTTAGTATATTTTTTCAATATTAATATTCTTTATGAACCCTTCCATACAAATATTGCTTAAGTTTATTACAAACATTTTATCCTACACCACAAATGTTTATTACCACTTCAAAAGTTAAGTTTATATTCAATTTTATCAAACAACACTCCAGACATATTCAATTCATTTTATTAACTCAATTGATTCAACTTTACTTAAGTTAAATTTTTAATTTCATATCTCAATTCCAAATTTCCTTTTCTTATCTATACCATTTCCAATTTTAAGTTCGACAACTTCTTTTAATATATTTATCAAATCATTCTTTTGATTTCTAAATCAAAACTTGTTTTACTAAACATAACTTCAATGGTAGCAATCAATCACTTAAAAACTCGAAAATGAATGCTGATGATGTTGTAGTCATCACCAGAATTATTTTCCAATGACTGAAGTGAGTTCAATGTTTTCTGTTTCTTTTATATCCCCTTTAAAAATATTTCTAGTTAAAACATTTTCAGAATAATATTAATATTATTATTATTCTTCAAAACTTCTAAAAAAAAATTTTCAAAATCAATGGAAAATTAAATTATAAAATTTCTTATTTTAAATCCATTTTAATTACAAATCATATTTATAAATATACATATACAATTTCATTCCATTTTCATTTATAAACCACATTTATAAATCATATTTATATAATCTCACTTCTTATGTAATATCATTTCAGAAATGTTGATTATTTTAATTATAATTAATATTATATAAACCATATTTATAAATTCACTTTTTTATATAACTCATTTTCAAACATTTATCTTTGTTTAAATTATTATAATAACAACTTTAGTAAGGACAACAAACAATAAATGATAATAATCAAATATTACCATTAACTAATAACCTAACATTACCATTCACTAACAACCAAACACATTATATATAGCTATAATAATCTGTGAAAAATTATCCCTTAATACATAAAATAAAATTTTGATAAAATTATTTTAGTTACTAATTTACAAAGTAATACTGTGTTGGTTTGTCTTGTTTAAGCATTTATAAACCCTTATCGATGTCATGGCGTCCCACGTACCGATAAGAATTCATAAGCCACTCAGCAGATAAATTAACACAATATAAAGCAATTTTATAATCACTAACAAATACGCACTCATATCTATAATACACTCAAACTCATAATAAAGCATTCCATTACCTTATCTCTTAATGAGTTGTACCCACAAAATCCAAGGTTCTTACTTAACCTCATGCTCTAATACTATGTTGTAACGACCTCGCTGATCCGCACAATTCAGGATGACAATAAACCACATATTACAACCCAAATTGAGCGGAAAGATGGATAGTAATGTGAAAGAAAGAAGAAAGAAGAAGAGAAGAGAAGAAGAGGAAAAGAAACTAAAAGGAAACAGATTCTCAAAATCACAGTGTAACAATATATAATATAGAATCAATGATCTTTACAAAAGAGGAACTGTTATATACATACATCAAATCAAAGTACACAAATGAGCAATCATCAGCCTAGATCAACCTATCCTCAATAATGCTAATGATTTCAACAATTAAGCGGCGAAAAATAAATAAATAGGTGAATACGACTTGAAGACCTCCAACTCGTCTCATATGCTCCAATGCATCCAAAGCAATATATAAATGTGCCCGGTCTGACCCTAGCATTATAATAGAATAACACTAAAGTCAGTCTAGAAAACCAGCATGAGATAAACACACCCAATTAGATTTTAAAGTTATGAAAAACTTTTGAAAATCAAAAATATCTCATAAGACCATGCCCCACACAAACACGGGCGGGTTTTTACCTTACGATAAATAAAAGAATTTCTATAGAAATCAATTTGTATTATAATAATATCCAGGGATCAAAGTAAAACAAGAATATAGCTGAAATGCTTGCATCTCACAATTCAGCATAATGGGCACAACTAAGTCCGTACGGCGCTTATTAAAGAATGGATTCCATACAATGCTTGGGCTACGGGGGTACCGCCCGTCATGGTGCATCTCTATATAAACTAACACCGAGGATCTCGCTGGGATCCCCTACCAACACTGAACCAGCCTACCACTTCACTTGTAGTACCAAATATGATCACCCCTCCGTTAATGGGCCTCGAAGCATACAAATGAGAGATAGTATCGACTCTAGATAGGAATGATCTTACCCTACATGGGAGAAACCCACTTAGCCCTACTGCATCTCGCATGTTTTAGTCATTCCCAGTTAATGAGGCTTGAGCCTACGTTTTACCTTTTATATAGGACTTTCCATTTGGAATGCTAACACTGCGCTCCAGGCAACAATGCAATGTCAACATTCATCAATACAAGTTCGTTCTAGGAATGAATGAAAACACTTAAGAGCTCCATCTTCAATTCCATCATCTTCAAGATGTCTTCATTTCTAAATGCTTTAGTTGGATTGGAGTGGTTTTCGGATAACAGATCCGATCTTGGTCTCTTCGAAACAACATTCGATAGTTTTCGGTAAACTCAACCCCGGTTCTTTAGGAAATAAATAGTCAAAGATAAGAGCGGAGATCACCTACTAACCGTTAGTGGACAGATTTCCTTATCGTTTATCCTAAGAGAATGAAATGAGATTTATACGCACAGTACAACATCATCGGAGATGACTGTGCCATATAAATCACATGTTTCTCCTAGATATTGCCAAAGTTATGTTTTGGGCCCAATTTACCGAACAAATAACAAACATTCAATCATGGATTTAACTCCATTTGGAAAACGAACATCGGTTAAACACATAAGTAACCACTAATTTCTTTAATTAATCTTTTCATTAATTAAAATCACTTTGTGAATATTTATACCAAAATACTTCTACAAAATTTCATTCACAAACACTTATATTTTAAGGCTTGAAAAATATCTACATACTTATCTTAACGGTATAAGTATATTCACAAAACTGAGAACAATTCTAAAATCATTCATAAACTCCTTTATAAATCTCTAAAATCATTTATAAACTATTTATAAATTATTTCTCAAGTCATTTATAAACCGTTACAAACCCATGCAACTATTTATAAAACTCTTTATATAAACTGATTACTAATATTTTTTTATATAAAGATAAACAGAAACAAGTCTTGTTGTTTCTAGATCGCTTTCTTCCCTTTCTGAGGTCTATAAACCCATTTATAAAATTTCTTTATAAACATCTAAAAGCATTTACAAAACTCCCTTTATACATTGTACACAATTTCTTATTAAGTGTCTAAAATATTTTATAAAAATCCTCTTATAAAACCCATATCTTTATTGAATGTTATTTATAAATCTCAAAAACATTTATAAATAATAAACAATCATTATCCAAAACACTATTACGTAATAATAAACATTATAAACAAATAAATATTAACTTTAAAACATCTAAAAAATAATAATTAATAATTTTAAAACATTTTTGATAAAACAATAATAATTTATCTTCAACATTATTATAAATAATAATAATAAATTTCTAAAACTTTATTGAAAAATAACTATAATTTATTTCAACCCATATTAATAATTTAGATAATTAACTTTTCAAAATATTAAAATATTGATAAACAAAAACAATATTAATATAAATAATCAACTTTTAAATATAAATATATTTGCTTCAAAAAGTCCATACTTAAATTTCAACATAATCATTTCCATATTTATAAAACTATATTTATAAATCTCTTTCTATTTTATAACATATCGTTTAACATCTCCAAATCTGTCCTCAGAATCAGCTATTTTCCTAAACAACATCGCACATATTATAATAAACCCACAATTGTGATCAATTTTTCCCAATTTATCCAATGATAAAGGTTCGATTTAATTATAAACACCATTTATAAATCTATCCATTTATTAACAAAATACGATTTTACAAATCTTGGTTTTATTTAAAAAATGTCACATTTATCATTTATCACATTAATAATTTTCCACCTTTATAATTTAACTTTAATATATGTGTATGTGTGTGTGTGTATCAAGTACTTTATATAAAAAGGTTAATAAATATTTATACCAAAATATTACTATCTTCTTTTAAAATTGTATTCCTTTATTATAAAAGATGAACTAATTTTTTAAAATTTAAAAATCTTTAATATATATTTCAAAAAGCTCTCTTTAAAATATTTCATAAACTATTAATTTATAATATCTAAAAATAATACTTTTTATTTTAAAATAAATTTCTTCTTTTAGTTATTCAAGAATAACTATTAAAATATAAAAAAATTTCAAAATCACTTACGAATCCTTTCAAAACTAAGTCTTCATTTTATAGTATTTCAAAATACTAAAAATATGCCCCAACATTTTCATAGAACTAAATAGGCAAAAACATCCATATCATCAAATATGGCTTCTAACACATCATATTTCAAATTATATGAAAAATAAAGTTGATACTGTGAGGAATAATGTTGGATCCCTCCAATATGTTCCCCTACATGACATACAGTATATAATCATGAAATATGAATCAACTACTTCAAGGAAGGATTATATACAACGGGTCATCCGCTCTTACACGGGAATGTAATAGAGTCTCATCCGCTACAGGGGCGATGATATATCCAAAACAACAAATAAAATTGTAAATCATCCAAACAGTTAGTAACAATCAACAATAAAATATCCATACATTCAATAAATAGTTTTTATCGACTATATAATATTTCAGGTCAACCAAAAAGGTGAGTTTAACTCACCATTATTCGAGTTGTCGCCAAAGCGCCCCGGTTTGAATTAAAATTAAACAGACGTTCAATTTTAACCAAAATTTTTATTAGCTTCAAACTACTCCAATCAAACTCCATAGCGTAGTATTCATCGATACGATCACAATGCAACTTGTCGCGTTCAATTTGTACCTGGTATGAATAAGGCATGAATTAATGAACATTTGAAATAATTAAATGATAATTAATTTTAACTAATTAAAATTTTGAACTAATACTGCCTTCCCTCTCTCTCCCTCGTTTGCTTGCATCTAGGAAACCAAAACGTGACTTCAACTCGCCACCGTGTCGCCTCCATGTCCTAAGCAGCCATCGCGAGTTCACCGGCGTGCGTCGATCCCCCTCCTCACTTCGCCTAAGGCACGACACCATAGATCGCTACCGATCGATGGCAATTGGCCATCAACTATGCTAACGTCATGCCTAAATTTCTGCCATCTTGCCTTGCTAAAGTCTGTCTCTACCGTTGAATCCCTTCATCTCATCATCGGGCACCTTTTCTTAGTATGGGTCAAAGCTTGAAAATTTTGGGAACTTTCCCTCTCTTTAATGAAACGTGATTATATATGGCTGAAAGAGTTTGGCTTTAGACGTGCTTAGGTATGGGCTAATGGTATGGCCTAAGCATGGTGAATATATATATATACCTATACCTATACATATACATATACATATACGCACACACACGATATATAAATATATATATATATATTGATATTCAAAAATATCTAGCTCGATGCACTCAAAAATCTCAAACTCCAAATGAGGTGTGCTGCTTGGCGTTCTATATCTTATAACCATATTCCGAACACAGTTGAACTAATATCGAGACCCAATTTCATCATATATAGAAGTAAGCTTTTCAAAATAGAATTATATTTATTTAAATTCCTTAAATTATTTTGTACGTGTTTTGAGCTCGTACAACCAAACGATACGTCCAACTGCCAAGAAATTCGATGCCATATTATAATTCAATATTACGGATCCAATGAATTTAGTTTCGTCCAATTTCGGGATAGTGCCCCAGAAGGCTATTTTCACATGTTAATTTAAAACGAATTATTCTAAAAATCAAATTAATCACTTTTAAATCTAAATTAAAGTTTATTATTACAATTCTTAATCAGCAAAATTTAAACAAGTTTTTAAAGCATTTTTATCCAAATTAAATCCAAGACTCAATTATTTAAATAATACCCAATAGTAAATTCACATTCTTATATTCAATTAAATCTCTATATTTTAAATTTAAGATGTTTGTCTTATAAAATGAACTTTTAATATTTAAAATCAACTAAATATTCCAAATTAAAATGATCGAAATTTTGGGTCGTTAAATGTGCTAACGGTCAGAAGTTGCTTTACGAAACCATGCATATCTTTAGATAAAATATGTCAAAAAGGTAAACATAGCCAGTCCACATCCGAACACGTGATACCAAATACCTTCAACTCCCTATGCCAACTAATCGAAAGCATCTCTAGATATTCGGAGTTGACAGAGCCTCTTGTGTTAGCTAAACCCCTGGGTGTGCTTTGTATTTGGTTTCCATTAATTTTCAATGGTGAAGTCATGTTCAGCATCTCAACACATGAGTCTTCATAACTTCAGTAGCTCTCAAATCTCTCTCTTGATTCCAGCATCTCGAACAATTCACCAATCTCTCTATGGATCCCAACATAAGTCATTTGACAAGTGCTAATTCTATCCTCTCTCTTGGAAAAAACCTTAAGATAGACAGTGCAATAAGGTATCATCATTTGAAATGTTAACGCTGACCTCTCCTTTGGACTTAACCCTAGGATAGACGATTCGACTCTATAACATTTCACTCCATAAACGCTTCCAAAAAAAGAACTCGTATATAAGTTTTGAAGTGGTTTTTGTAATACACTTATCCAGTCTTGGAATTTTCAAAACTAAATCGGTGAATTTCTGGTTAACTCCATTCCAGTTCTTTAAGAAGTAAACAGATATATAAAGGTGTCCTCTTTGAGGGATCTTATATGTATACATTCTTAAAGAAAGAGATGATTCATACGAATGAGTCCTCCCTAGATGATCTTAAACTGTATCAATATGTGATGCTTACATACACTTCCAAAGTTAATATGGTCAATTTTGACGGTCGACTAATCGACTATCAAGTACAAAATGAAAAGGATCACATATGGGAACCTAGTCTTATACACTTAACAAATTTCTGACTTTCTCAACTTATTCTATACTCGGTCAAGGGTGTAGTTGGTTGGTGAGAGCACTGTTTGCTTCTAAACTCTACTCGAACATCATTCTTAACTATCACAAATAGAATAAATCTACCTTTTTGGCTTTAAATTCCATGTATATGATTAAATACCATTAATAAGATTTCCTATCAACACCCTTGAATGATATTAGGAAAGGTGAATAATCCATTGTAAAAATGGTACAGAAAGAAGGTGTGAATCCTTTCAAAATTGCCTTCTAATTTGGCTTTGTTTAATGATATTCCTCAAGCATACCTTTCGACCGTGTCGAAAGGGTCGGTTTCGGGTTTAGATGACCTTTCGATGAGAATGGTTTCTCCTTCGAAAGCCTTCCTTTTGATCTTCTTGGAATACCCTGAGTTAAGCTATCATAGATAGGTTTCGACTGGGTTGGAGGTCTAAAGCAGTTGATTGGTTCGAGTTTCGATTATTAATCTAAAAGGGGAGGTTTTGACGCTGTCGGAAACTCGTGGACTTGCTCTTATTGGATTCAAGTAGGAAATCACAAGCCTCAGTGGATCTAAGGTAGGTTTTGACTTTTTCGAAAACCGTAGGTATAACATCCATGGGATTGAATCTGTAATTCCAGGTTTTGGTGTTTTAAAGGGCTGGCTTGGACCATGTCGAAGGCTTTAGATCACAGAGTAGATTGCTTCGAATGGGTTACAGAAGTTATTAAAGCTTAAATAAGTTTCTACTATGTCGATTAGAGGCTTTCGATGGAGGTGAAACCTAGAAAATAGAAGTGAATCTTGCAAAAGCTAAAATGAAATAGTAAAATAGCATAAAGTGATCGAAACCTCCCTTTCTCCAACTCCAAAGACTTTATTTCTCTAAATTCCCAAATTGATTTACAAACTAGGGTTACAATGCTTTTAGTAAGAGAATACAAGTTCAGGATGAGAAGAATCGGATCCTCAAAACTTGACCCCTTAGGTCTTATTTATAGATGCGGCCTGACACCTTTCGACCTTGATGCTTTCGATTGGTTCGGAAGGTGGCTATTGAGATACTTAAGCAAACTGCTGCCTTTGTCGAGTGGTATGGCAGTGCTTCTCTTCTGTGAGTTGTCTTGAAAGTCCTTCCGACTTTGTCATTAGCCTTTTCCTTTTGGTTTCGATGATATTGGTAATGCCCATGCTCTTGCTTTGATCTGATGCGAAACCCTTTTCGGAGCACACTGGTTTCGACCAATTCGAAAGGCTTACTATAGCTTTCGATGAGGTAGCTCTAGATAATACTTGCTTCTTAGTAGTGTGAATGATGGCGAAATGATTGGTTTCGATTGATTTGGCATATTTCAAAGAGTTATTCTTCATTTTCTTCGGAAGGTGTGGCTTCGACCTGATCGAAAAAACTTCATCCGGTTGAGGCATAGTCAATGAAAGCGGAAGGGACCTTTCGTCTACTTCACCTACTTCGAAAGGTAAGAACTCTCCGGATAATGATAGGAGGAACCTTCCAACACCTTCAAAAGGCCTTTAAGCTTTTAAACTTTGATGGAAGCATCCCTTCGACTCCTTCGAAAGGCTTGGTTGCAGCTCTTATCTAACTCTTTACTCAAAGAGGTCTCGACTTGATTGAAAAGTGAATTTTTGGAGTAACATTTGCCCCCCATTGTGAAGGGATGCTCTTGACTTTCCAAGTCATCTTTTCCAAAACCTAGAAATTTTCCACCTCTTAGCCTTCCCACGTAGATCTGGGCCGTTCATTCAAATCCTATCCAATGGTTGATAATCTAAATGACTTTTCTTATAAAGTACGTTTCTTCTCCTTCTTCTTCTTTTACATGCAATCAAAATCATCAAGCAAAATTAAAAGAATTCTCCAAAATTTCTTAAACTTCGCTTCCAAAAACAAAAGTAATTTCCAAATCCCAACCGTCAGTTTAGATTAATCTCTATTTCTCTAGTTTTTATTCGAACTTCGTTCATGCTTTAATTGAATTTCAGTTTATAGATTACAAAATTGTAATTCAATTTTAAAATGTTTGAATCTCGAACTTTTTGAGAATGGATTTGGTTCGACTTGCTGAGAAACTTCCTCTTAATTCAGTTTCTTAAATTAATAGAATTAATTTCTCGCTTTGGATTTTGAGATTGACAATGGTTGTTATTGAAAATACCCTTATCGGGTTTAGATTACCGTTTCAAAATTTATTATTTTTGTTCTTTGTTAGTGAATCAGCATCTCCAGTTTCATAGTAGTTTCTATGCTTTTTGAAATTATCAAAGACCAATTTCTGTTAAAATTCATTTTTTTAACAAGTCTAATATATTTTCTTTAAGAAATTTATGGAAATCTTGATTTGTAATCGGGTTTGGGGGAGGATGATGAAACCCGTTTCTTTACCTAGAAGTTTCTCGTGTACAGATGAAAAATTTGGTGCCACAAAATGACTTTTCTACCACTTCGAAAGAGATTTAGGCAGCAACATTGGGTTTGCTTCCATAGCCCTTTTCGATGGGGTTGAAAGGTGTTGTAATGCCAATTAGATCATCTTTGTCGAAAGGTTATGCTACTAGGTAGGGAATAGGAACTACTTCGATAGCAAAACATTTCGACTTAGTCGAAATCCCTTGTTTCGATTGCAAACCATTTTCCTTAGTTCATTTTTGGAGTCACCGGATCCTTTCAACCCCTTCGACACCACCGTTACCTTCTAGGTCGAAACCCTTAGAGTTGTTTTTGTTCGGCTTTGTCGAAACGTTCAAAGTATATATAGGTTTAACTTGGAACCTTCCGACTTCAATGAGTGGGTCGGGTTTCGCCAACATCAGCATTTTTCATCAGATAATCCAAGCAATTGGTTTCGACAATGTCAAAGGGTCATGTTGTCTAGTTTATGTAATGTTTGTAGTGTATATGTTTGTTTAAGTTTTTTAGCTGATCCTAACTAACTTTCCTTAGCAATTTGGTTCCTACAGAGCTTTCGACATTGTTCAAAATTGATGTATGAACAAGTATTATGCTTTAACCTTTCGACTTTATCGATAGCTCAAGGAATACTTTTATCTAGGCTTTAAACAATGTCGAGACATGTTTGTTAAATGATGATGCTTGTTCGTCGATGGAAATTCTATCGGTTTAGAAAACCGTCGAACGAATTTAAATTTAAATATAACCGCAAGCGCACGACTTACACTTGTAGTACGTAGCGAATACGGGTCAATCCGCAGGGAATTGTTAGATTTTAAAAATCTATTCAATCAAATTAAACCAAAGTCGATGGATTGTTAACTAACTAAAATAAAGTAAAAACAAACTAAAACTAAGGAGAATAAAAATATGAGAATAAAGAGCAATTTAGAGGAAAATCCCCTCTCTTGAATAAATCAACATAATGAAATTATGATCTCTTTTTGGTCATTTGTGAGTCTAATTGATGCATTTATCATAAGCATGGCCTAATTGTGTTATTAATTAACACACTTAAACCATCAAAATTTAATGCACCCTCTAACCCACTTACTAACTTCAATGAAAATGATATGAAATTAAAAGTAGAATCTATTTTAAGCATGGATTATTAACTATTGAATTAGAAACATAAACCATCAAATTTTGATTCTAAATCCACTTCCATTACCATGATCATATGTAGATGAAAAGGTAATTAGTGATTCATATGACTAAGCATAACGTATTTGTTTTGAACAACATAAGCTATCAAACTCAATATTAAACACAAAATCACACAAACATCTAACTTTCCATTTAGCACAAAAGAGACATAAATGAGAAATTATGTCGCATCTACATGATTCAAGAGAGCTTCATTACCCCTAAATTGAAGGGATTAGCCTCTCATTTGTGTTATCATATCAACAAAAGTAGAAAGCAACATGAAATAAACAAAAACAAAAAGAAGAGGAAAATGAAAGCTAATGGAAAAGAGAACTAATCTAATTGCATAAAATAAAATCTACACTATTAGCATGAAAGAAAGAGAGCATGTAAGTAAGATAAAACACTAATTAACATTGCATAAAAAATGGAAAAGTACATGAAATAAAAATGGCTAAGTAGCCATGAAAAGAGAAAGAGAGCTTGTCTTTTTATTTTGAGCCTAAAATAAAGTAAAGAGAGACTAAGGGAGAGGAAGGTTACATGAAACATAAGGGGATTTTATACATGTGTTAAACCCTAATTCATATTTTTGGGGAATGCCCAAAATACCCTCTTAGGAAGTGTGGAGGCCAAGTAATCATTAGCTTCAAATAATCCTCATTTAAATGTACATGAAGCCATTAATTCCATAAGCATGTGCATTAGTCTTAAATGTGTACATTAAGGTAGTGGGTAGGTGGGGTCCTCCATTATCATGCCTTTGAATTATTTCCATCTTCATTTCTTTATCTTCACTCTTGTGCATGCATACATCTTCATGAAACCACTTTTATATGAAGCCAAATTCCTATAAAATAATATAGAAATTTCTAATTAAATTTTCTCAAATTAATATATGCACAAAAATGACTATTTTGCCCTTGGATGAAGATGAATATGTGACGATTTGAAAATAATATGAATTTTAGTTTAAACAAGTTAAAATGCCCGATATGATCATTTATTTAATTTAAATAGATTAAATATGGTGGTAAAAATATGAACATTTACGTGCACATCAATGCTCTTTTCCTTTCGACTTTGTCGGAAGCCTAGTATTTTTGGTTTTTCACTTAATCTATTTGCACAATCTTGAAGTTTCGTATTCGTTTTCATGTTTAAGTTATCTAAGTAGGTTTCTTTGTCTAATTCTTGAAAGTATTCCAAACTCATAAATAACCAAGGATTTTAACTAAAATGTTTTCACCTGGCAGAAATATCATGAGTTCTCTGAAGAAAGATGAAGCCAGTTCTAGGCGTTCTTCCGTTGCAACCCAAGATGAAGTTAATGCCATCCTCAATGATGTTGGCATTACCGGGATTGAAGCCATTCCCCTTCAGGAAACTAACACCGTAGACAACCTCCTGAAGGGTATTTTGCTTATACTACCATCCGCATATAGCATGGCAGATTCTTACCATTCCCAGAGTTCTTATCTTCATATCTATCTCATTTTGGAATCGCCCCAATCTAGTTGTCTCCAAACGTCTAAACTTATCTCTTGTCTCTAGAGATGATGGCGTTGGAATCCGGGATACCTTCTCTTAACGCTGAAGTGATAAACTTCTTAACCAAGTTGGTAAAGCTGAGCAATCTCAACAACCAAATATATAGAGCTAACCCCCAGAAGAAGTTAGTATCAAATGGGGTCAACAAATTCAAGGATTGGGAGAACCGGTTCTTCTTCATCAAATGCTTTGCTAATATTCGGCAGACTTTTGCTTCTTCCTGTAAGTCTTGACTTGTGTTGTCTTTCCCCTACTCAATGTCTTCTGTTAACTAATCTCTTGCTTTATCAGGTGTCCCGCCAAGAAGCATACTGATGTCGATAAGAGAATAGTTGATTCTCTAATTGTGGCTTCAAGACAAATTGGGAGCAGACTAACACTTCTAACTCCCTCAAAAAGCACTCTCTTCTGCCAGTGGGACAGAAGATCTTAGGAACACCTCCCTCTGTCTAGCACACTTCACGCGACAAATTCTTTTTCTTCCTGGGAGATGTTGAACACTTCTCTCCAATGTCTCCAATCTGTGCAGACCATTCTGGTACGTTATTGGTCTAGTATTTGCTTTTTCCCCTGGTATTCTTTCAATTATTTTGGCTAACTTTTAATTGGCTCAAATTTGTTTCAGCTTCTGCTCAAGTCACAGTGTCTGCTAGCGGTGTTGTCCCTCCTCTGCCAACTTCTAGAATGACATCAATTATTAGCTCCTTTGCAAAGTCCAAGCAAACATTCAAAAGGAAGCTAATGGAATCTTCCGCAGATGTGCCTCCGAAGAAAATTGCTGAAGTTATAGAAATGGAGGAAGATGAGGAGCGCTTGTCTTCTGAACAAGTTTCGAAGAGCCCCATTGCTGAAGCCCCTAAAGATAAGCCGGAGCAAACTCCGCCTAATCCAGACCCTCTTTTATGCATCTCTATCTCTGATTCCCCAACCGCACTTGAGCAGATGCAACTGGCTTTATTGATGACTCCTTCCGTGAAACAAATTTCTCTGAAGCCATCGTCTTCTACTCCTCCATCTACAGATTTTGAAGAGATGATTGAGCTCATTTTGCATCCTGAATCTTTCACTTCTTCTTGCCCGCCCCTTTCACTCCAGATTTGGCGGGGCATTATCGCTCTCTAATGGAGCAAGAACTTTTGGTAAGTTCTTACTCAATTGACCTTATCATCATTGGTTTTTCTTAAATCACTAATTTGTGTTATATTTTTCCCTCCAGATTTCTAAGAGTTGGATAGCTTTGAATGAACATTTTTCAAAGTCCTCCGCCGAATCCTCCATGCTTCAGGAGGAAAATTCTAAGCTTAAAAACCAAGTTTCTTCACTTTCTACTGTTAAGGATGATGCTTCCACAGAATTGGAATGGGTAAAGGCCTCTCATGCTTTAGTTAAGTCTGATCTAGAGGCAGAAAGGTGTGCTCGTCAACTTGTTGCCGACGAGAAGCTTGCCATTGAGCTCACTTTGAAGGATTCAAAAGACGAGAAAGCTCGCTTGGTCATGAAGAACATCACTTTGAAGGATAAATTCAAGAAGACCAGCGCTTCACTTAAACTTATTGTCCATACCCTTACAGATGTCAAGTAGCAAGTGTCCCAGTTTGTTGAAACTACTCTAGGGAAATTGATGCTGAAAAATTATGTAGATGCTCTTATGCTTGCGTACGCTGACAACTACAAGAAATGCCCTGACTTCATCTTTCCTTTACTTGATTCCTCCCTTGCCGAAAGAGTGATAGGCAAAATCAATCAGATGAAGCAGGGGATCGAGCCTGCAGATGAGGAGGAAATTAACCCTTCTGAAGCCTTTCTTTTGATGTCCCTTCCTTTGATATCGAGTCAGACTCCAAAGATGAGGGTGACGAAGAACATGCCGCCGGAGAGGTAAGTAATGATGATGATGATGATAATGATGATGACAATAATAGTGATGATGATGATCCTGCTGGAGGTCAGGGTCTTGACGGAGACAAAGGGGATCTTTCTGGAGTTTTAGAAAAGGATGGTGGCGATCAAGCTGAATTTCCTAATAAAGAGCCATCTCCTCAAATGGATGTTCCACCTACATCCCCCAGGCCTTCTTCTACTCCAGAAGGTAAGCCTGCTCCTACCAAATCTGAGGATCCAAAAGAGACAGAGTAGGCCTCCCAAGCTTCTATTCCAGTTTCCCTGGTATGGAATTCCTTATTTAAATATCTTTCTCTTCGAAGAAAATAATTAGTGTAAAATCATTCATTTTAGATAATAAGGAAGTCTCAACTTCCATATAGAAAAAAAATTAAAAGAAAAGAAGCAGAAATTAACAAGTTCTATAAAGAGTTAGACAGACAGATAAAGGAGCATAACATCCTCTCTGAAAAGTATCACAGTCTTGATCAGAGTGCTTCTGTTCTAGCATCTTTTTAAAATCAAAGGGATGCCCCGTTATTAAAGAGAGAGTGCCTCCGATACGACACATTCTTAAAGGTGAATCGGGAGTTGCTTACTATATTTTGGATGATGATCGATGAAAGGGATAATTTTAGTTAACTTTTTGTACGAAGCTTATTGTAGGCATTCTATTTTAGACTTTTCGTACTTAGGCGAATTCAATGGGGGTTTACTCAGGCGTTTCCATAAAAGATACTTAGATGAATTCAGATCTGACCCGCAACTTGAAGCTTGCTGGAACTTACCGCGGGTCAGGTCGATTCCTCAAGATCTCCTCCCGAGAAGCTTAAGTACTATAAAGATGAATTTGTTTCTGAGTTTTTCTCTAAGTCTATTTTGTATGAACCGGATGAATGATTGTACCTATGTAATAACTAATTGATTTATGAATATATGTTTTAGCTCTGTTTTCTAAATTTAGCTTCGCTTTACTATACCATTACAGAATGACAGTTCTTTAGGTCGACTTGTCCGTAGAGACCACTTAAGCCAATATGTAAAACTGAGAAGGTTTTACTTTGTAAAGGCATCACTTTTAAAGACTTTGAAATTAGCGAGATATTGTTTTCTTCGAGACTTGTAAAAACTTTATTTGGAATACCCTCGCCACCGTTTTGACTTGCTCGGCGATGAGAAGGAAACATTCCTTAAAGAGATCGGGACATTTCACTCAATTTAATTTGCGGTCGCAATAGTCCCCCAGCTGGGAAATGGGACTATAGCAAATGCCCGTCGATCCTAACCCCTGAATGAGTTACTTTGCCTTTTGATTCGATAGTTGTGCTTTCAGCTAACTCTCTAGATAAAGTTAGAAAAGTAGTTTACCAGCTTTAAATGTAATCAAGTTATTTATTGTACCTTTTAATTTAGTTGTTATTTGAGTTGTAATCTGTTACTATGATAATAAAGAGATTTCTTAGCTTGATTTTTACTTTATTTCATCTCTTTTACTTAAATAGGAGCTACAATTATCCTCAACTTTTCCTCCCCATAATTTATTATCACACGTTGATGTTATTAGAGAGAAGTTGTTGTAAAGAATTGGAGGGATTATATTTAGCGACGACATCTTATTAGAACGCTTTGGTGGTAATACTGAGGCTGTGAGACGACACAAAAGATATGTTATTTAGAAAACCATCGCCAGCGGCTAGAAAGATTAGATCACCCACTTCGAAGCTAAAATTAAAAGTAAAGATGAAATGATAACCATACTTATGCGATAAGTGAAAAAAAATCCTTCAATCGATTTTGATCACAAGATGTCAGAGCTCATTCAGAAAATTAGCGACTTGGAGTTGAAACTAAAGGATAGTCAAGCACGGTGTGAACACTGGAATCCATTATGGGGAAAGATTTCAAGCATTGATTTACCTGTCCCTCACTCTACTCATACGGCTACCAAACCCACAAGGTCGAAACTTCTTGCGGCTAAAAAATTTCCTACTATGCTCAACCCTTGCTCGGGCTTAGACGAGAACGCCGTGGGCAACTGGTGTAGGAGGGTTAAATTCGAAATAGCAAAGTATTTTGATGAACAACATAAAGTTAAATATTCTCAAACTATTAATGATTATGCAGCCAAGAATTGAAAGCCTGATCGCGATATTTATTTTCTCCAAAAGCGCGGTGCAAAATTAGAAAGGGATAACAAGACCCCTAGGGCTGCAAACAGAGCTTTTAACCGTGCCCTGAAGACCAATAGTGATGCGATTGACGATGAGAACCAAATAAGAAGAAAAGAAAAGAAACTTAAGGAAGTTCTCTGTGCCGCAATTCGTCACGTTGTAGATCCTTCGGTTACGGAAACTCTTGGTAAAGCCGCTCAAGATTTGTAATCCATTTACAAGTTTGAATTATGTAAATTTATCTTGTATATATGTAAATATTTTTTTAGTTTTGTAAACAATTTCATAACTTATGTAAATCACATAAACTTTGTAAATACCACCTGATTTGTAATCCTTTTCTGTAATGTTACTTTTGGAATGCCTTTGAATTGCTCGCTCGTTGATTTTGGACTTGCTGAATCTTTTGCCATTCCTTGCCGCTCAGATTTTCCTGAAAATCAAGTAGCAAACAATATTTCTAATTATTAGCTTGAAATCGACATATTCGTCTATGTACGTCGTTTGCTTAGATTAACAAATCAACTTGTTAATTGTATGAAAAGTGGTTTATATTAAATGTCAAAATCTCATCTTTAAACACGATGAAAGATGATCCAGAATTCAACTTCTTCCACTTGGCTGGAATGTCTGAACTTTTGTTGATAGAAAATCTCGCTCTACGCGAGGAAATAAATGTTGGAATGTAACCTTCAGTAAATATTTAATGATGAATCAAATTCAGAAATCAGTATCTGAATTTTTGAAGTGGCAACCTTCCGACCCATTCCTTGACATTAATGGGATTTGAAAGATTTAGAAATCTAAAGTTCACATTCAGAAACTCTTAATAGCGATCTTTATAAGAATATTCTTTGACCCAGATTCAGGCATTAGTGATGAATAGAAATCTAAAGATTTTGCAGCCAGATTAGGGTTTAAATAAGTAGCAGTCTGGATACACATATTCAGATATAATAAGTTAGTGATTGATAGTGACCCAAAACCCAGATTCGGGTGTTAGATGATGGAATTCATATATGAAAGACCCGAAACACTAATTCGGGTATTAATAGCTAATGTTTAGAAATGAGAGTCCTGAAACCTAGATCCGGGCAATAATAAGCGGAGTTTTGTTCCACTCCTTTGCTTCTGTCTTCTTTGACATGTGTGGGCCCTTCAGGTTTTGTATAGAAGTAATTTTTTTAGTTGCCTCTTGAGCTTGGACGTCTTAGTTCGTAATTTGAAATGCCTCTTTCTTAGGCTTGAAAATCTTAGTTCATGATCTATTGAGCCTCTTCTCGGGCTTAGACATCTTAGTCTATTGCTGAATGTGCCTTCTCTTGTGCTTGGACATCTTAGTCCATTATTTAGTGGGCCTCTTCTTAGGCCTGGACATCTTAGTCCATTGTTGTCAGGTGCTCTTGGTTAGCTCATCTTAGAGGCTGGAACCAAGGACTTACCCGACCTCCGTCTAGGAGGCGCCATGCCCTGACCATTTTACGGCGTGGATAGGGGCTTGTTCGGTGCTTTACCCTGGCCATCTTTTGGCGTGGATAAAGGCTTACTCCGTCCTCCCTCTAGGAGGTGCCTTACCCAGGCCCTTTTGTTGCGCGAATAAGGGCTTGTTCGGTGCTTTACCCTAGCCATCTTATGGCGCGGATAAAGGCTTACTCCGTCCTCCCTCCAGGAGGTGCCTTGACCTGACCAGAGGCGTGGCCAAGGGCTTCTTCGGTGATTAAACCTGGCCATTTTATGGCGCAACTAAAGGCTTACCTTCCCTTCCTCCAGGAGGTGCTCTGCCCTGGCCATCTCGGCGTTGACAAAGGTTTTTCTACCATCTTAGGTAGTATCCGAATATAAGGAGCATTTCACTCCTAACTATGTAGATTTTCTCTTTATAGAAAGTTGTTATTTATTGACTTTATCTCAAATTCTTTTTACAAACTCATGGGTTTTTCCTTGACGAAAGAAGTTTACGACCATCCCCTCCAGGGCTCTGCAATGACTGGTTTCATGACCATTCATCATAGGATAGTGGTAGTAGGATCCTCCCAAATTCCTTTTATGTTTTGGCTTTTCCTTTTGTGGTGGCCAATAGTTGAGCTCATCCTTAGTAAGCAAGTAGACATTTTCCACAGATGTTGTTAAGTTGCATACCTTTAGAAGTCTAGATTTGAAGTTTGACTCTTGGGGATAACCCTTTGAATTTTTTCTCTTTGGCCTTATTGTTTCACGCTCTTCGATTACTTTTCTTTTTGCAACCTTTTTATTTCTTGAGTTGGAAGTGCTTTTGTCATAGTTGATTGCCATTTGTGTGCAAAGGCATTGTAATTATCCATTATTTCTTTCCCAAAGATTGTGCCTTTGGAACAATGTTGAATGGTTCTTCTCATTTGATTAAGACATTGTTACTTCCATTTGTCCTCTTTTTGAGTGCAAAGATGGGGGTAGGACGAACATGAAAAGGATTTAGACTCCATTTCTCAGGATCATAAGATTCTGCTTTCTTCTTGTTTATAATTCTTAGGGCTTCGAGCTTAGACTCTGTTGTTCATCTTGATTGGAGTTCTTGATGATTGTTTGGGAGAACCTTGTCAAATGTGGTTCAGAGGACCCTTGTTAAGATCTCTTAATTCTTCTAGCCATGGTTTTCAAAAGCAAATAAATTTGAAGTGGGATTGACTCAAGTAGGGTTAGAGAATAACGATGTTGGGGGTTTATCCAAGTCAGAGGTTCAAGCCCTCTTTCTAGCAAATGTTAACAATATTTCTTGTCAACAACCGTGAATGATATTAAGAACGGAGAATAATCCTTTGTACAAATGGTACAGAAAAGAAGGTGTGAAACCTTTCAAAATTTCCTTTCGATTAGGATTTGTTTAATGATATTCCTCAAGCAGACCTTTCGACCGTGTCGAAAGGGTTGGTTTCAGGTTTAGATGACCTTTCAATGAGTATGGTTTCTCCTTTGAAAGCCTTCCTTTTGATCTTTGTTAACCCTCTTTTATTCAGCGACCTAGCGACCTAAAGACTTAACAGCCTAGCGACCTAAGGCTCACGACTTAACGATCTATAACAACCTAGCGACCTATAGCACAAAAACAGCTCAATACGGTACGATCTAACGAGATAAGAAGGCTGCGACCTAACTCCTGAAAGTCTCCTGCGACCTAACTCCCGAAAGTCTCCTGCGACCTAACTCCTGAAAGTCTCCTGCGACCTAGCGAGATAAAGAAAGAGCGACCTAACGAGTTAGCGACCTAACGACTTAGCAACTCATGAAAGGCAACGACCTAACATATTCCAGAGTTAAGCCGCACGACCTGCCTCTTC
Organism: Allium fistulosum; assembly: GCA_030737815.1. NCBI lineage: Eukaryota > Viridiplantae > Streptophyta > Magnoliopsida > Asparagales > Amaryllidaceae > Allium > Allium fistulosum. Next base: position 408,936,527 of record CM060907.1, on the reverse strand, counting down.
TATTAGGTCGCTCACGACCTAATCTTGCCGAGATAACTTTTGTATTTCAGATGTTAGGTCACTCACAGCCTCTATCTCACCCTGAATAATTCCATTAGGTCGCCAACGACTTATGCTAACTCGGGATGACCCTTAGGTCGCTCACGACCTAAAACATAACAACCTAAGCCCAGTTTTCTCCTATAAATACCCCGCCTACTCCGCACTTCAAAGGGGACGAATTTTTGGGAAACGCCAAGAATCTGCTGATTTCTCTACTGACTTCAACACTTCAAAGGCAAAAGGATACTTCAAAGAATCTTCGAAAGGAATCAAGTTCATTCAACATGGATCGAAAGAGCTTTTCTGCATCAAAGTTCTGATTACTTGTCTTGATTGTGTTGTAATCAAAGAATCGTTGTAAAATCTGTAATCGAATCAGTCATAGAAGAGATTAAGTGGAAGTAGGCTTAACTTTGAGCCGAACCACTATAAAACCGTTGTCTTTTTACTGTTTCCTGCTATTCTCTGTTTACTTTAGTTCCCGTACCAATGGGTGGTGCTTTCGCTTTATCACAAATTACACCGGGGTGTTAGCGTACATTTTTCGCGTTAACATTTTTGGTGCTTTCACTGAGAACCCAACTCAGGAGTGCTTTCATCATTGCTTCACAAAGATTTGTGGAAATACTCTCCCTAAAAACCAGAAGTCTAACTGAAATTATGGCTCCTGGAAGGAAAAGTAAATCTACCAGATCTGGAGTTGCTCATGACAACACCGCCACTTCTCCCGCATCAAATCAAGCGGCTCCTAGTGTTGGAGTCACAAGGGCGGAATTAGATGCCGTAGTCTCTGGGTTATATCAACAAATGGAAGCCCATAGCACTTTGATGTTAGACAAGCTGAATGCTTTACTTGGAGTTAACCAGCCACCAGAAAACAACGAAAAGACCTTTGCTGAAGATGTTCATGATCCCCAAGGGGAAAGTATTCCTCAAAGGGCAGCTGGCACCGCCGAAGGGGCACCTTCCCAGCTTGAGGTTCAAGGCCGCAGCCAACTCTTCGTGAACGTTTACTCTTCATGAACATTTACCTAGACAAACTTCCAAAAAAGTAGCTGACGTCTGTCCCGTGGAGCCTCTAAACAATGAGGAATACATCTCTGGAATGATTCGACAGATTATAAAGAAAAGCATGAAAAGCAAGGAAGATGAAAATGACCGGGGGTTTGCTCCAAGCAAAACTCCTTTTACTGAAAGAATTTTGAAGGCTGAATTTCCAAGGAAGTTTGTCCCTCCCACCATTCCAGCTTATATGGGGACAAGTGATCCAAACCAATTCTTATACAAGTACGACTGGCATATGACAGGTGCCAGGGCAATGGACGAGATCAAATGTAGATATTTTCCTGTGTACTTAGAGGGAGTTGCCTTGCTTTGGTTCACAAAGCTGCCAGCTCGATCTGTGGACCAGTTCTCCGATTTAACTCGGAAGTTCAAAGATCAGTTCAGGTTGTATGCTTCGAAGGCCAAGGACATAATGTCACTATCCAGCCTTGAACAAAACTCCAGATAATCTATCAAATCTTTCTTAAACAGCTTCAACATAGCCTTGGCCGAAATTGATAATGCAGAGCCTCGAATGATTCTGACCTACTTGATACGAGCTATTGATAAGTCAAGTGAATTCGGAAAATGGCTAAAGATGAAAGAGCCAAACTCACTTGAGAAGTTCTATAAGAAGGCTGATGAATTCATGCGCTTAGAAAGCCTTCATGTACAAGCAAAAGTAGACATGGGTGAAGTCAAGAATAACAATGTTGCCACTAACAAAAAGGAATCTGGTGGTCAGAAGAGGGAGAATGACGGTAGGAAAGGGCAGAAAGATATGAAGAAACTTCGCTTCTTTAAACCTTCAGATTTTACTCCCTTAACTGATACTCCAGAAAACATCTTTTTCGCAACCAAGGATGCTGTCAAATACCCCAAACCACCTGAGATGAAGCTTGGGAAAAACGCTTTGCATAATGGGAGATTCTGTCGGTTTCACAATCATCCTGGTCACGACACTAATGAATGTCGCCATTTAAAGAGTTTGATTGAAGAGCTTCTGAGATAGAATAAACTACAGCAATATGTGAAGAGAAACAGAAGTGACCCAACTTCATCTACTCAGGGGCAACAAGTTCCTGCTCATCAATACAACTCAGGTGAGAGGACTGCATCGCAGGAATCTGAAAGGCCCATCATCAATGTTATCACAGGGGTTCCTCATCCAACGAGCAGAAGCTGGGGTGAGATGGAGAGATACGCTCACGCTCTGAGATATGCTCCGGCGGAAGAGAATGTTTTTGTCTTAGAAGATGCTGCACCTTTGAAACAGCAAAAAACTTTTAACGATGACATCATATTCCGGGCTAGAGACTCTGTTGGTATTGAATCTCCTACCATGGATCCTTTGGTAATATCTACAGGCATCGGGTCAGCCATTGTAAGAAGGGTGCTTGTTGACTGCGGCGCCTCTTGCAATATCCTCTTTAGAAAGACATTTGATCAGATGAAAATTCCCATGGCTGATGTCCAAGCTTCCTCGCAGAAGATTGTTGGGTTCACTAGAGAACCAAAACAGCCAATTGGGACTATTGATTTATTTGTAGAACTCGGAGAAGGAGAAAAGAAGGTGGTCCGAAAGCAAACTTTTGTGATTGTTAATGAATTCTCCGCTTACAATGCCTTCTTGGGTCGACCAACTCTTGCTGCATTCAAGGCCATTCTCACCCCATGGTTCCTGACTATGAAGTTCCCCACTAATAATGGCGTCGGTGTTGTAAAGGGGGACAAAAATGCTGGGCGAGAATGCTATTTCACAGAGTTGCGGGAAAGAAGGAAAAGAGAGATGGGTAAAGGTGCGGCAGCTCCGCTCCTCATCAAAGAACCCACCTTGTAGCAATTACGGGGTGGACCCTGCACTGGTGAGCACAGTGGTGCACGAAAAGAGATTGATCCCAGAAAAACCAGTGCAGAGGAAAATAGAGTGGTACCGGTGGAAGTAACGGTGCCGATATCTGTTGACCTGAATGATCCAAACAAGGTGCTAAATGTGGGTTCACAACTTGGTATGATGGTTCAGAATATGCTGATATCATTCTTGAAAGCAAATCTGGATGTATTCGCTTGGAGTCATGGTGACATGTGTGGAATATCTCTAGAAATCACAGTGCACGCTTTGAATATTGATCCGAAATTCACACCCGTAAAGCAGAAAAGAAGAACCCAAGGTCTTGAAAGGTCGACAGCATTAAAAGAAGAAGTAGATCGGCTCATGGAAAATGGCTTCATCAGAGAATCCACTTATCTAAATTGGGTCACTAATCCGGTGTTGGTTAAAAAAGCAAATGGGAAGTGGAGAGTGTGCATCGACTTTTCAGACTTGAACAAAGCGTGTCCCAAAGGCTGCTTCCCGTTGCCCAGAATCAATCAGTTGGTAGATGGAACAGCCGGGCATGAATTAATGTCTTTTATGGATGCTTACTCAGGATATAATCAAATTATGATGCATGAGCCAGATCAGGAGGACACGAGCTTCATCACCGATGTTGGTCTTTACTGCTATAAAGTCATGCCCTTCGGACTAAAGAACGTAGGGGAAACTTATCAAAGACTTGTTAATGCCATGTTCAAACCTCAGATTGGCAAGACTATGGAAGTGTATGTCGATGATATGTTAGTGCAATCAAAGAAAGTAGTGGATCACATGGATCATTTGCCAGAAATGTTCGCGATTCTCCGAAAGTATGGGATGAAGCTAAATCCTTTGAAATGTTAATTCGGGGTAGAGTCCGGAAAATTCTTGGGTTTCATTATGAGTGCTAGGGGCATCGAAGCTAATCCTGCTTAGATTACTGCTTTAAGAGAAGTCAAAGCCCCTAGAACAAAGAAGGAATTGCAAAGCCTCAATGGGAAAGTCGCTGCTTTAAGTCGGTTTATTTCCAGGGTCACTGATAAATGCATTCCCTTCTTTGATGCTCTGAAGAAAGGAAAGAAAAACTTTGAATGGACTCCTGAATGTCAGAAAGCTTTTGATGAACTGATTCGTCACATGGAAAAGCCTCCAATACTTTCTCAGCCCAGCAATGGTGAAGATCTTTTCATATACTTGGCGGTTTCATCTCATGCTCTCAATGCAGCATTGGTATGGGAAGACGCAAAAGTTCAGCACCCGGTTTATTACATCAGCAAAAGATTCACTAGGGCAGAGATGAACTATTCAAAGCTGGAAAAGCTCGCCTATTGTTTGTTAATTGCGTCCAGAAAGTTAAGGCCGTATTTCCAGGCTCATCCTATCAAAGTCCTCACTGATCAACCTCTAAAGCAAGTCCTATTTCGCCCTGAAACTTCGGGTCGTCTTCTGAAGTGGAATATTGAGCTCAGCCAATATGATATCACCTACCATCCCCGAAGAGCAATCATTGGACAAGCTTTAGCTGATTTCATAGCAGAATACACAAATAAAGGTGGCACTGAGGAAGAAGTGACTAATGACATCCCGATCCGAAGGAAATTGTATGTTGACGGTGCAAGGAATGATTATTGTTCCGGAGCTGGGGTTGTGCTTGAAACCCCCGAAGGGCGGTCATTGTGTTATGCATTGAGATTAGAATTTCCTTCGACAAATAATGAAGCAGAATACGAAGCTCTTATTGCCGGCTTGAAGATTGCTAAAGAACTGAACATCAAAGTATTGCAGATCTTCAGTGATTCCCAGCTTATTGTATGCCAAGTCAAGAAAGAGTTTCAAACTAAAGGAGGAAATCTGCCTGCTTACTTGTCAAAGGCCTGGGAGCTTCTCGAATATTTTGATCATTATACAATCAGCCATATACCCCGGGAAGAGAACATGAAGGCGGATTCTCTCGCAAAATATTCAAGCTCTGGCGAAGCTCAGTTATTAGGATTGGGCCCTGTGGAAGTCTTATCAGCTCCAAGTACTGATGAAATGGATATTGACTGGATCATGACTGTATCTCAAGAACAGGAGTCGTGGATGACCCCTATCAAGGAATATCTACTCAACGGCTCCCTACCAGAAAACTCAAAAGAGCGCCAGAAGCTATTAAGAAAAGCCCCGAGATATGTAATTCAAGACGGCCATTTGTACAGACGAGGATTCTAGATGCCATTACTTCGATGTGTAACCAAAGAAGAGGCTAAGCCAATTTTAGCTGAGGTGCACAGAGGAGAGTGTGGAGATCATTCAGGTGGCCAAACTCTTGCAAAGAAAATTCTCCGCTATGGGTATTTTTGGCCAGATATTAATCAAGATGCTGCTAGCTACTCCCGAAAGTGTGACAGATGCCAAAGATTTGCAAAAATCCCAAGAGCACCTTCCACCGTGCTAACACAGATGGTCAGTCCATGGCCATTCGCCATTTGGAGGATAGTTCTCATCGGACCTTTGCCAATTGCCAAGTCCGGAATCAAATATGCTATTGTTGCTGTTGATTATTTCACTAAATGGGCTAAAGCTGAACCATTGGCTACTATTACCTCTAAGAAGATGATAAACTTTGTGACTAAAAATATCATTTGCAGGTATGGTGTGCCTAGAAGATAATCACAGACAATGGTACCCAATTCAAAACGAGGAATTCCAGGACTTTTGCAAGCGATTCAAGATCCAAAAAAGCTTCTCAGCAGTGGCTCATCCGCAGGCAAACGAGCAAGTGGAAGCAGTGAACAAAATTATCAAATCAACCATCAAAAAACAGCTGGAGAAAGCAAAAGGTGGTTGGGTCGATAAACTGCCACTAGCACTATGGGCTTATAGAACCACCCACAAAACTACGACTGGGCACACTCCATTCTCATTAGCATATGGATCAGAAGCAATGATTCCCATGGAAGTCGAGGTCCCCTCACATAGGAGAATTCATTTCAACCAAGCTGAAAATGAAAAGATGAAACTTGAGGCACTTGAGGCACTTGACTTACTTGACGAAAGAAGGAAAGAGGCTGAGCTCAGAGTTGCGGCTCATCAATAGAGAATAGCCAGGAACTTCAATTCTAAAGTTCGCCAACGCAGCTTTGAAATTGGGGATCTAGTCATGAAAAGGATCATGACAGCAACAGGAGTGTTTGAGCCAAACTGGGAAGGGCCATATGTCATAAGCAAAAAACTTCTCGATGGCACTTTCAAGCTCACAACTGTCGAAGGAGATCCAATTCCGAGAGCCTGGAACATCAATCACTTGCATCCATATTTTACTCAGAAGCTATGCTCAAATTTGTAAAATGATTATGGATGTATCATTCTTGTATTGTAAGCCATTGTAAAATCAGTGTGACTCAACAATAAGAACTATAAAGTGGATGTAGGCCCAATTCTTGGCCGAACCACTATAAATCTTGTGTCTTCTACTACTATAAAATGCCTGTCTCATTTGAATATGCAAATATCTTAAATATGTTGCTAAAATGTTGATTTAATATTGCAGGCTATCAAAGCAAAGCTTACCTATTCAATACATCGCAAGGCCAAGCGATTCCCACTCGACAAACAAATGTCAAGCCACAAAAATTCTAGGTTCAATTCCAACATAAGAAGTGCTTCTCATAAACAGTTGGTGATTCCACCGAAGGGGCACCTTCCCAAAGTGAAGGTTCCAGGCCCTTGCTAACTGATTGCGATCGTTTGTGCAAACAGACATTCGGTTAAGTAGCTTGCGTCTGCCTCGTGGATTCACTTAACAATGAAGTACACTTCTCTAGAAGAATCAAACAACCTGCAAAAGAAAGGAACATGTACTTAGGAATGATAACGAGGAATCACTAAAAAACAGATGGTGAAAAGACATGGGCAAGCACTCAAAAATAGCCAAAATGGGATCTTATCTCTCAACAAAAAGGTTGGTGGAACCACCGAAGGGGCACCTTCCCAAAGTGAAGGTTCCAGGCCCTTACTAGTTAATTGCGATCGTTTGTGCAAACAAACATCCAGTTAGGTAGTTTGCGTCTGCTCCATGGATCCACTTAACTGTGAGATACAACCTTCCTAGCAAACGGAACAAGTAAAGCCCTCTCTGGAGGCACAATTCAAAGCCCTCTCCGGAGGAACAATACAAAGCCCTCTCCGGAGGCACAATTGAAAGCCCTCTAACGAGGCACGCTGTAAAATGAAACGTTTTTCTCAAGTAACATGGTTGGTGGTACCACCGAAGGGGCACCTTCCCAAAGTGAAGGCACCGGGCCCATGCTAGTTAATTGCGATCGTTTGTGCAAACGAACATCCAATTAGGTTGCTTGTGTCCGCCCCGTGGATCCATTTAACTATAGGAAATGACTTTCAGGCAAACAAATGAAGCCCTCCTCGGAGGCACACTTCTACTCTCATGGGAACGTTCTTCCCCAAAAAAGTTGAACTGCCATATAAAGCCCTCTAACGAGGCATGCAGTAAAATGAAATGTTTTTCTCAAATAACAAGGTTGGTGGTACCACCGAAGGGGCACCTTCCCAAAGTGAAGGCACCGGGCCCTTGCTAGTTAATTGCGATCGTTTGTGTAAACGAACATCCAATTAGGTTGCTTGCGTCCGCCCCGTGGATCCATTTAACTATAGGAAATGACTTTCAGGCAAACAAATGAAGCCCTCCTCGGAGGCACACTTCTACTCTCATGGGAACGTTCTTCCCCAAAAAAGTTGAAGTGCCATATAAAGCCCTCTAATGAGGCACGCTGTAAAATGAAACGTTTTTCTCAATTAACATGGTTGGTGGTACCACCGAAGGGGCACCTTCCCAAAGTGAAGGCACCGGGCCCTTGCTAGTTAATTGCGATCGTTTGTGCAAACGAACATCCAATTAGGTTGCTTGCGTCCGCCCCGTGGATCCATTTAACTATAGGAAATGACTTTCAGGCAAACAAATGAAGCCCTCCTCGGAGGCACACTTCTACTCTCATGGGAACGTTCTTCCCCAAAAAAGTTGAAGTGCCATATAAAGCCCTCTAACGAGGCATGCTGTAAAATGAAATGTTTTTCTCAAATAACAAGGTTGGTGGTACCACCGAAGGGGCACCTTCCCAAAGTGAAGGCACCGGGACCTTGCTAGTTAATTGCGATCGTTTGTGCAAACGAACATCCAATTAGGTTGCCTGCGTCCGCCCCGTGGATCCATTTAACTGTGGGAAATGACTTTCAGACAAACAAATTAAGCCCTCCTCGGAGGCACACTTCTACTCTCATGGGAACGTTCTTCCCCAAAAAAGTTGAAGTGCCATATAAAGCCCTCTAACGAGGCATGCTGTAAAATGAAATGTTTTTCTCAAATAACAAGGTTGGTGGTACCACCGAAGGGGCACCTTCCCAAAGTGAAGGCACCGGGCCCTTGCTAGTTAATTGCGATCGTTTGTGCAAACGAACATCCAATTAGGTTGCCTGCGTCCGCCCCGTGGATCCATTTAACTGTGGGAAATGACTTTCAGACAAACAAATGAAGCCCTCTCCAGAGGTACACTTCCATAAGTTGAAATGCCAAATCAAACCCTCTAACGAGGCATGCACAGAAAAAGAAATGTTATCTCTAAAAAAAAGAAAAAAAATCGCTGATGGAACCACCGAAAGAGCACCTTCTCAAAAAGAAGGTTCCATGCCGCAGTTAACTGCTCGCGATCGTTTGTGCAAACCAAATGTCCGATAAAGCAGCTGACGCCTGTCCCGTGGGCCCATTTAGCAATAAAATATAACTTTCTGAGCAACAAATCAAAGCCCTCTATAGAGGCCCACTTCACCGCGTAGGGGAACCCACTTTTCAAAAATAAAAGTGATCATCTCCGAAAGTTGAAGTGTTTAAAAAAAAAGAAGAGAAAACTTCTCCGATACAAAGCACACTCTACTAAAGCACAAGTCTTTTAAAAATGAAGAATATTGCAATAAGCCATGGTATGGGGGCAATATAGCTACATTAACAAAAACAACGCTCAAACAGCATACCACGAGCTCACTGCAATATCATGCAAAGGAAATAAAGAAACTTGTGCTAAAATAGGGAATAAATGCATTCACAAATACTGACAAAAGATTGTACAAGTAAAAAGAATCATTTTATTCCATACTATAAAAAGTTTTTATACATGTGCAGATTCAAAAAACTGGGGGCCGGTACCCGCACAATCTCCGGTCGATACAAGTCTTTAGACAAAAGGAAAAATAGCAAAACAAGAAAGATAGAACCAAACTCATATCTTCTTCCTCACGCCGCCTTTGGAGCCCTCACCTGGCTTAATGGCTAACTTCACAAGCCGGCCTGGACGAGTCGCAGAAGAAGGAGAAAGAGGTGCAATTGGGTCTTCTTCCACTTTCTCGTCACTAGCGGAAGCGTCCTTCTTCTTCTTTGAAGTTACACGTTTTCCCCTCTTCTTTGAAGAAGATTCGCTGCCTAGAGAGATAAGATCACTCAGCTTTGTGTCATCGATAGTAAACTTCTCCGGGGTCCTCTCACCCTCCTCAAGTTCTTCAGCCTTCTACTCTTGTGAAGCCGCCGGGTCATCTAAACCTTGAAGAGCTTTTATTTGTTCTTCTTGTGATCCCAGTTGAGAAGCAGAAGGAGGAGTAACTTGAAGAGGTGGAGGAGCAGCAGCTGGGGGAGGAGAAGCTTCTACAGCACTTGTTATTTTCGCTACAAAAGAAGAAAAGTTATAAACATCAGTATTCCCCGCAAAGAGAGGAGATAGTGGCACATCAAGGCTTCTGTAATAGGCAAAAAGTTCGTCGAGCTCATGTGAAGAAAACGAGCAGTCCACTTGAGCTGGATCAGAATTGAAGTTACCTGGAGAGCTTGGCTTGATCACGTCGATTTCATAATCTTGGGCTTCAGTGCTTTCTTGGGCCTCTTCTTTGGTGTGAGCAGTTTTAGCTTCGATTTTGGCTTTAGCAGGAGGCAGAGAATGGGAACTTGAGCCAATAATATCAACGTCAATCGAAGACGAAGGACGAGTTGGGTCGGTCAAAGGTGCCTTCCTTGGACGCTCTTCTTCCGCTACTTCGGCTCGCTGATTAGCAAGTTGTTCTTTCCCTCTCGCAAGGGCGGCACGACCGCGGTCGTCCAAATAATTAGCCTCAAAATCCTTTTCGGTGTAGCCAGCATCTTTGAGCACTTCAACTGCTGCTTCACACACTTCAGCCAATGTAATCTCATACTTCGGGCCCAAGAAAGAAAGGCTGCCTTTCCCCAAGACGCTGAGAACATAAAACTCAAATAGAGTGGAGCTGATGTTGGCTTTAGTCGCCTCATGCGAATGTTCAGCTGCCTCTTTTCCAGAAACGGCATCGTCACGTTCTTTTTCAGCTTTAGCAAGCTGGATCTTCAGCATCGCAATCTCCGCGTCTTGAGTGCTAGTTTTTTCCCGCAGCTGAGCATCATCTTTGCGGTACTTTTCAAAAAATTCTGCTCTTCCTCAAGTTTGGCTTCAACATCACACTGAGCAGCGTGGGCATCTCTTACTTGCTTTTGGAGCACCACTTCCTTTTGTGTATAAGAAGTGGAAGAGGTGGCGAGCTCATCTTTAAGTTTTTGTACTTCAGCCTCAAGTCTCTCGTTATCAGCAGCGATGTTCTTCATCTCCGTATCATGCTGATCGAGAAATTTTTGCCACTCAGACTTGTCGCCCTCCATGGTCAGCATAGCCTTAAGATTTAAGCGATTTATTCTCTGCATCTCATCGACTAGTTTTTGCCAGTCGGACATTCTTTCGATATCGAGCTTGACGGCATCAAGATTCCTCAGCATGCTTGTTTATCAATTGGAACTAAGTCCAGATCGAAGCGCACTCATTTCAAGCACCAATGCGGAAATCGGCTTTGGAGTGCAGTCGGAGGCTTCTCAACTTGATAAGGAGGCCTATTAATGATTGATTGAATGTCAGCTTTTTTCAGGGCAGGAGAGCTGGAAGGGATGTCTAAAGAGATAGAAGCAGCTGGCAGTTTAGAAATTTCAGAAGAAGACTTGTCGTCGAGTTTGGCCCGCTTGCTTGGATCCTCAGTTATATGACTTTTCCCCTATCATCGTGAGACTTTCTTTTGTAAGAGTCGTCATCTCTTTGGTAGGAGTCATGACGGTCGTCCCTCCTTCCATACCGCTCTTCATAAGCATGCCTCTCATGAGCCTTCCTAGCTACTCTCTCTTTGTTAGTCTCCCAAGGGGCAGGGAGATAGCGTTTGGGATCATAAGTGTCACGCCTTGCATGGCGTAGAAAATCGCCAAAATATGAGCCGCTGCGTCCCATGGGAGAACCTGAAAGTAAAGAACAGACAAAAATTTAGAAATCTTCGAATTAAAGAAGATAAGTGCACGTAATTTCCAAAAGTCCTAAGTGTGTGTGTGGCGTGCATACTACGCGCGTCAAGCTACAAACCACTCTTCGGCTTAGGATGTTGCTTCAAACGATGGAGAGACAAGCTTAGAAGCGGTGGTATCGTCTTTAAAAAGCTCTTGGGAAGTCACCATAAAATCGCTCAATCCCTCAAAGATGTCATCACCATTATGCCCAACGGAAGGGGTTATATCAGTAGTGCCCTCTTTAACGTGTTCCACGCTCTCCGTAGCGGAGCTATCTTTCTCAGCCTCCTCATCAGCCTCTTTAGTAGTCTTCCTAGAATGTTGAGGGAGTTCCTCTTCTTCAATAACGGGGGGAAGTTTAGACTTGTCAGATAACCCCGCACTGGAACCAGAACATTTCACTAGTGAAGTCTCTATAATGGGTTCCTTCGATGCGGATTCCTCTGCGGAAGCTGGAGCATCTGATGCTTCTTTTTGAGAGCTGGGAGCGTCACGAGGCTGAATAGATCGAGAGGAATGCAAGAGTCCGAATTGATGCATAAATTTGTTCCTCTGAAGAAATTTGATACTTCTCTCGTTGGCAGCTATAGCACTCAATCTTTCAAAAGTTGACTTGTGAGTAAAATCTTTAGAGAGAGGAGGAATTGCTGCAAAAGTAAAGAATGAAGTGAGCACTTGAAAACTCAAATTTTAAAAGGCTTAGAAATAAAGTAAACGGAGATAAGCAGTCTTACTTCCTACTCTCCAGATGCCGTAGAATCCCGGGGGGCAACGGACATAGAAGAATTGATTTAGAAACCCGTGGGCGCTCTCGGGCAGATCCGTAATCAACTTACGGTTCCTGGCGCTCCTTACCAGAATAATAGAAGAATGATCTTTATTCCTCGCAAATGTACACAGATAACAGATCTCCTCAAAGCTTGGGAGGCGGTCAAGCGTCCTCCTGAATAATACGCACAACCCCATCAAAATGGCATAGCCATTGGGGTGCAACTGGAACGGAGAAATGGTTAATCGAAGAAGAAGTGTTCTGAGGAAATCATTGAAGGGGGGAATAGCTCCGTCCATTTGCAATGAAGCCACTGCAATGAAGCCATGTGGCGGCCTGTCGGCAGTGTCATTTGCTCCAGGGAGCAGAGCATCTGCTTCGGCAATACCAAATTGCATGCATAGTTGGTTGAAGTTCTGTTGGTTCAGTGTGGTTGGAACCCTTTCCGGAGGATTATCCAAAGGAGCAACAATCAGAAAAACTTCACCGGTCTGATCTACTGTCTCTTCTTGTACTTGTTTAGAAGTCATTCTACACAAGGGACTGGATATTCAAATATGAAGGTGCACGTTTCCTAAAAAGTGTGTGGAGTGTTGTGCAAAGCTACTGAAATAACAAGTAAATAAAGTAAAACTTGAAATAATACTAGTTGGCGCATGTCAATTCAGAAAGGTTCAAGGCTTGTTATTGGATCAAAGTTAAGTGTAGTATCAATGCAGATAATATTTAGTGATAAGCAGTTAGAACTGTATGAATTTTGCATTGATGCTTCATTTTAGTCAGTTGATTCACGGAATTTCACTTTTAATTAGATTCATGTTATTTTCTCTTTGACCTAATCCATCACTCGATGTGGGCAGTCGATGATGAGTATATTCGTCTTAGTTTTCGGCAAATGTTACATTTAACAGGTTGTTAGCTTAAAAGTCAACATAATCTGTGAAAGAATGCAATAGTTCTGGCAGTTCAAATTGAAGGTCCAATCAAGTTCTGGATAAATCAGCAAGTGTTCAAATGCAGTTCATTCCTTAAGTCGCAGGAACGACTTAAGTTAGCTCAAGACTCCTTTAGGTCGTCCAGTTCATATCCAAACAACCTAACATAGGTCAGGCTGCCCTAAATCACTCTGCTCAAGTTGTGAAGTTCATCAGTTATCTTCCTATGAGTTAAAGCTATGCTGCGAGTTAATTTAGGTCGCTGGTTCTTTAAGTCGTTCAGCTTTAAGTCATGTGTTATTCTGGTAATTTAGGTTGCTAGTTCTTTAAGTCGTTCAGCTTTAAGTCGTATGCTATCTTGGCAAGCTAAGTCGCAGTCCCTTATGTCGTTCGAAGTTTTATGATTAAGTTGCTAAGTCGTTCACAGAGTTAAGTCGCGCGATTCATGTCCACACTGCTAAAGCCCTAGGTCGTTCAAGGCTCTTAAGTCAAGCACGACCTAACTCTCCTTAACTCGCTAACTCCTCTTCTTTCAACAAATTGCCTAACCCACAAACCCGTTAACCCAATAACCCGCTAGCCTCTCTACAATAAATCCGCCGTCTCTCCACACCACCAGATCATCCAAAACCAATTCAAAACACCTCGGATCCATCATAAACCCGATGCACTGCTGTACTCTTATGAATTACAGTGACAACATGTCCAATAACGATCAAAAATCGATCGTAATATGATTCGTAGCGAAATATGGCATGTGAAATCGGGTTAGGGTCGAAAAATGGGGAATTCCCAATTCAACGGTGGTCGTGGTTGGATGATGATCGGAATTCACTTACGTAGTGTGATTGTAGAGATGATCGGCGACTGGTTGATTTAAATTTTTCTTTGAGAGCTTGAATATCCTTTGAAGGCGGGTTAGAGTGTTAGACCAGGTAAAGAAAGGAAGAAGTGATTTTAGCGACTTATATACAGGGGCAGCGGAACACGAATCGGCACGAACGACCTAACTCCCTCATAAGTCACTCACGACTTAACAATCCAAAGATAGCACGAGTTAAGAGATATCGAAGCACACGACCTAACTCCTAGGTGTATACTTCGAGGGGCAAGTGTTAACCCTCTTTTATTCAGCGACCTAACATCCTAACGACTTAACAGCCTAGCGACCTAAGGCTCACGACTTAACGATCTATAACAACCTAGCGACCTATAACACAAAAACAGCTCAATACGGTACGACCTAACGAGATAAGAAGGCTGCGACCTAACTCCCAAAAGTCTCCTGCGACTTAACTCCTGAAAGTCTCCTGCGACCTAACTCCTGTAAGTCTCCTGCGACCTAACTCCCGAAAGTCTCCTGCGACCTAACTCCGGAAAGTCTCCTGCGACCTAACTCCCGAAAGTCTCCTGCGACCTAACTCCCGGAAGTCTCCTGCGACCTAACTCCTGAAAGTCTCCTGCGACCTAGCGAGATAAAGAAAGAGCGACCTAGCGACCTAGCGACCTAGCAACTCAGGAAAGGCAACAACCTAACATGTTCCAGAGTTAAGCCGCATGACCTGCCTCTTCTATTAGGTCGCTCACGACCTAATCTTGCCGAGATAACTTCTGTATTTCGTATGTTAGGTCGCTCACAGCCTATATCTCACCCAGAATGATTCCATTAGGTCGCCAACGACTTATGCTAACTCGGGATGACCCTTAGGTCGCTCACGACCTAAAACCTAACGACCTAAGCCCAGTTTTCTCCTACAAATACCCCGCCTACTCCGCACTTCAAAGGGGACGAATTTTTGGGAAACGCCAAGACTTTGCTGATTTCTCTACTGACTTCAACACTTCAAAGGCAAAGGATACTTCAAAGAATCTTCGAAAGGAATCAAGTTCATTCAACATGGATTGAAAGAGCTTTTCTACATCAAAGTTCTGATTAGTTGTCTTGATTGTGTTGTAATCAAAGAATCATTGTAAAATCTATAATCGGATCAGTCATAGAAGAGATTAAGTGGGCGTAGGCTTAACTTTGAGCCGAACCACTATAAAACTGTTGTCTTTTTACTGTTTCCTGCTATTCTCTGCTTACTTTAGTTCCCGTACCAACGGGTGGTGCTTTTGCTTTATCACAAATTACACCGGGGTGTTAGCGTGCATTTTTCGCGTTAACAATCTTCTTGGAATACCCTGAGTTAAGCTATCCTAGATAGGTTTCGACTTGGTTGGAGATCTAAAGCAGTTGACTAGTTTGCGTTTTGATTATTAATCAGAATGGGGAGGTTTCGACCTTGTCGAAATCTCGTGGACTTGCTCTTCTTGGATTTAAGTAGAAAATCACAAACCCCAATGGATCTGAGGTAGGTTTCCACCTTATCGAAGGCGTGGGTATAACTTCCTTGGGTTTGAATCTGTAATTCCAGGTTTTGGTGTTCTAGAGGGCTGGCTTCGACCTTGTCGAAGGCTTTAGATCACAGAGTAGATAGCTTCGAATGGGTTACATAAGTTATTAGAGCTTAAAGAAGGTTTGACTATGTCGATAGGAGGCTTTCGATGGAGGTGAAACCTGGAAAATAGAAGTGAATCCAGCAAAAGCTAAAATGAAATAATAAAATAGCATAAATTGATTGAAACTTCCCTTTCTCCAACTCTAAATACTTTGTTTCTCTTAATTCCTAAATTGATTTAAAAACTAGGGTTACAATGCTTTTATTAAGAGAATACAAGTTTAGGATGAGAAGAATCGAATCCCCAAAACGTGACCCATTGGGTCTTATTTATAGATGCGAGCTGGCACCTTTCGACCCTAATGCTTTCGATTGAGTCGGAAGGTGGCTATTGAGAGACTTAAGCAAGCTACCGCCTTTGTCGAATGGTTTGGCAGCGATTCTCTTCTTTGAGTTGTCTTGAAAGTGCTTTCGACTCTGTTGTTAGCCTTTGCCTATTGGTTTCAATGATGTTGGTTATGCCCATGCTCTTGTTTTGATCTGATGCTGAACCCTTTTGGAGCACACTGGTTTTGACCAATTCGAAAGGCTTACTCTTGCTTTCGAAGGGGTTGCTCCAGATAGTACTTGCTTCTTAGCGGTTTGAATGATGGCAAAACCATTGGTTTCAAATGGTTTGGGATATATTCAAAGAGTTATTCTTCATTATCTTCGGAAGGTGTGGCTTCGACCTGATCGAAAGACCTTCATCTAGTTGAGGCGTAGTCAATGAAAGCGGAAGGGAGCTTTCATCTCCTTCACATTCTTTTAAAGATAAGACTCTCTGGATATTGATAGGAGGACCCTTCCGACACCTTCGAATGGTCTTTAAGCTTTTAAACTTTGATGGCAGCATCCCTTTGACTCCTTCGAAAGGCTTGGCTGCAGCTCTTCTCTCTAACTCTTTACTCAAAGAGGTCTCGACTTGGTCGAAAGGTGAATTTTTAACAAATACTTTCCTTAAATAAGTAAACACAAAAGGAACGATTAACTCACACAAAGCATGATTAGGTCACATAAGCAACTTCTAATCCCCTTTTTATTTCATTAATTTGTAACGACTCGGAATTTCAGACAATTCGTATTTTAATATCTAAATTATTTAAATATTTGAATCTTGGATTAAATGTTATTAAAATGATTTAATAAGCTTTTTAACTCCCTTTAAATCATAAGTAATGATGTTGAACTTGTTTTGGAAAAATGTTTACAAAAATAAATACTCCGAAAAAATATTAATAATGTGATCGAAAATCGTTTTAGCGATAAATAACTTTTTAACTGTCAGAGTGTTAACGTAAAAATCGACGCTAACACCCCGGTGTGAGAATTAGTAATGTGAAAGCACCACCCGTTGGTACGGGAACTAGAAATAAGCAGAAAATAGCAGAAAAGTAAAGAGACAGCAGTTTTATAGTGGTTCGGCTTCAGATTTAGCCTACGTCCACTTTAATCTCCTTTATTAATGATTCGGTTACAACTCTTTACAATACACTTTGATTACAACACACTTTAGACGAGTAGCTAGAACTTCAATGTAGAAGACTCTTTCGAATTCATGGTGAATGTGTTTGATCTCCTCTTGAAGTTCGTTGAAGCGTCTTCGGTGTGTGGATTGCTTGAAGTGTTGGATGAGTTGAGAAAACAGCAGAGTATCGGCGTTCTAGAAATGAGCCCCCCCCCCTCGTCCCCTTCAAGTTGGAGTTGGTGTAGTATTTATAGGGAGTTTCTGGAGTTAGGTCGTAGGTCATGAGCGACCTAGGGGAAGGTCGTAGGTCGTAGGTCGTAGGCGACCTAATAGGCACGGTTTACGGCTTAACAGGGGTGCACTGCATCACTTGAACACATTGCTAAGTCACAGGTCGTGAACAACCTAGGGGCGAAGAGGCATAGAAGTTGTCTCGGTCTAGATTAGGTCGCTAGCGACCTAAGGAGACAGAATGCATGCGGTCCTTTTCTGCTTTTAACACGCTAGGTCGCTAGGTCGCTCCCCTCTTACCTCATTGGGTCGTTAGATCGCTTGAACCTTTATGTAGTTTAGGTCGCTGGAGCTTTATTTCGTTAGGTCGTTGATTCCTTTAAGTAGTTAGGTCGTTGTATCGCATAGATCTGCTTTATGCTTTAGGTCGCTAGGTAGCATCTATTAGCCCGTTCATTCTCTAAGTTGTTAGGTCGTTTCCATAGTTAACTCGTTAGGTCATTGGGTCGTCAAAAGAGGGGTTAACACTTGCCCCTCGAAGTATACGCCTAGAGACTAGGTCGTGTGCTTCGATACTTCTTAACTCGCTCATTTTTTAAGTCGTGTGCACCGATTCAGGTTCTTCTGCCCTTGTATTTAAGTCGCGTAACACATCTTCTTCTCCTTACCTGCTCCAACTCTTAAAACCGCCATTGAAGAATCTTCTGAGCCTTCAAAGACAAAGTCGAGCTAATCAGTCGCCGATCATCCTTATTATTTCATCACGTAAGTGGATCCGTTTTCTATCCAATCTACAATTACTATTGAATCACGAATTCCCCATTTTCCATCTCTGACCCAATTTCGTATGCCGCGCTTCATCATGAATCACGTTACAATCAATTTCTTATGGACTTGAGATGGTTTGATTCGGTTTCAGGTGATTTTTGGTGATGCGGGGGGATGATGATTGGTTACTGGTTCTCACGTTAACTGGTTTGTGAGTTTGGAGGATGTGAGGAGACCTTTGGTTAACGAGTTAGTGGGTTCTAGGTCGAACTGTTGCGTTCCTGGTGATGTGAGGTGGTGGACGCGTGACAGCGCTTGAGTGGAGGACAAGCCTTGGGATGTGTTGATGGGAGACACCGTTATACTGCCGGGCTATTGAAGGACCTAATAAATCGAACGACCTAACGAATTGAGCGACCCAAGTACCTCGCGTCCTCATGGCATCTGAGCGGCTTACGTATTTGCGACTCAAGACAATCAGATCGACCTATCGTAATTGACCTAAGAACTTTGCGACTTATGATGCCTGGCATGTTGCTTCGGACGAGTTATCCCTTTTAACGACCTACCTTTAGGTCGCATTATGACTTGGGCGAGCTAACCTTTGTGACACATCCTTTAGGTCGCGGACGAGCTAACACTTAGTTAAAAAATGCTTTGCCTTGTCTTGGAGCATGACTTTAACTTGAATTCTTGACTTGAACTGCCGAGATAACACGCCTGAACTTGTTGCACTTCTTTACAGATTAAATCAACTTTAATGCTAATAACCTGTTAAACGTAACATTTGCAGAAAGATGGGACGAATATACTCATCATCGACCGCCCACATCGAGTGATGGATTAGATTAAAGAACTGATATTTTACTTAAGCAAAACAGCATGAATTTGGTTAAAGATGAAGTATTGCGATTCAACTGATTAAATGAAGTGTCAATGCAAAATTCATACAGTTACAACTTACATATTGCTAAATGTCATCTGCATTGATACTACACTTAAATTTGATTTAATAACAAGCCTCGAAACTTTCTGGATTGACGTGCATCAGTCAGTACTATTTCAAGTTTAATTTTATTTACTTGTCATTTTAGTTGTTTTGCACAACACTTCACACACTTTTAGGAAACATGCACCTTAATATTTGAATGTCCAGTTCCTTGTGTAGAATGACTTCCCAACAAGAAGAGTCAGTTGGACAAGCTGAAGAAGTCTTCCCAATAGCTAGTCTCTTGGATAGTCCTCCAGAAAGAATTTCAACTACCGTGAATCAGCGGGCATTCAATCAACTATGTATTCGGTTTGGCATTGCCGAAACGGACGCTTTGCTTCCCGGAGTAAACGATACTGCTGACAGGCCACCTCTTAGTTTTGTCGCGGTTAATCGTCAGATGTGCTTGAGTGGAGCTATTCCGCCTTTTAATGATTTTCTCCAACAGCTTCTTCTTCTATTAACTATCTCTCCCTTTCAGCTGCACCCTAATGGCTATGCCATCTTAATAGGATTGTGTGTATTGTTCAGGAGGACACTCGACCGTCTTTCGAGCTTCGGAGAGATTTGTTACTTGTGCACTTTTGCGAAAAACAAAGATCACCCCTCTATTACACTTGTGAGGAGCGCTCAGAACCGTAGATTGATCATTGATCTTCCCGAAAGTGCCCATGGATTCTTGAACCAATTCTTCTTCGTTCGCTGTCCTCCGGGTTCTACACCATTTGGAGAGTAGGAAGTAAGAATGCTTATCTTCATTCTTTTCATTTCTGAGTTTTTCGAAGTTCAAGTTGTCAGATTCTTAACTTCATTCTTTACTTTTGTAGCACATCCTCCTCCTTCTAGAGATTCCAGCCACAAGCCAACTTTTGAGAGATTAAGTGTCGTGGCGATTGAGGAGAGAAGCATTAAGTTCTTGCTGAAGGATGAATTTTTGCATCAATTCGGACTTTTACATCTTTCTCGATCCACTCAGCTTCATGATGCCCCTAGTTCTCAAGCAGGGACATCAGATGCTCCGGTTTCCGCAAAAGAGCTTGCACCGAAAGAACCTATTGCAGAGGCTTCATTGGTGAAATGTTCTACTCCTGTTGACGTTGCGGGGTCATCTGGCCAACTTACACTTTCCCCGGTTATCGAAGAGGAGGGGCTTCCTCAACACATTGGGAAGACTGATTATGAAGAAGTTGAAAAAGATGACATTTTCGCTGGACTGAGCCATCTTGTGGTGACTTCACAGGAGCTCTTTAAAGATGATATTACCACTGCTAAAGTTATTTCTCCAGCAACTGGGGTGACATCCGCCTTGCAACAAACTCTGTCAACCCAAGAGTTAATGCCGGCTGCAAAAACCGACATTACTCCCAAGCCGAAGAGTGGTTTGTAGTTCGATGCGCATAGTCTACACGCCACACACACTTATAATTTTTTGCGATTATATGCACTTGGCTTCTTTACTTCAAAGATTAAGACTTATCTCTTTTTCATTTTCAGATTCTCCGATGGGGCGAAGCGGTTCGTACTATGACGACTTCCGGCGCTATGGAGGGCGTGACACTTATGATCACAGGCGATATCTCCCTGTCCCGAGGGAATCCGATGAAGAAAGAGCTGCCATAAAAGCTCGTGAAAGACAAACTTATGAGGAGTGGCAAAGAAGAAGGGATGATGACTCTCACAAGAGAAAATCTTATGATGTTAAAGGGAAAGGTCATGTTGTTGAAGACCCGAGCAAACGGGCCAAACTTAGCGAAAAACCAACGTCTGCAATTTCTGAAAAGACCACTGCTCCTATCCCTCTTGACATCCCCTCCGGTTCGCCTGCTCTTCAGAAAACTGACATTCGGACGATTATTAACAGGCCTCAGTATCAAGTCAGGGATGCTCCGCCTACACTTCAAAGCCGATTCCTGAATTGGTGCTTAAGAGGAGTGCGCTTTGACTTGGATTTGGTTCCTATTGATAAGCAGGCTATGCTAAGGAATCTTGATGCTGTTAAGCTTGACATCGAGAGAATGTCTGGATGGAAAAAGCTGTTTGACGAGCTTCAAAGGGTTAATCATATGAATCTCAAAGCCATGTTAACTATGGAAAACGATCATTCTGAATGGAAGAAAGTTCTTAAGCAACATGATGCAGAAATGCAGAGCATTGCTGATGACTACATGAGACTTGAGGCTGAAGTTAAGAAACTCAAGGAAGATCTTGCCACCTCTTCCACCTCTTTTACTCAAAAGGAAGAGGTACTTCAAAAGAAAGTATGGGATGCTCATGCCAGTCAATGAGACGCTGAGGCTAGATATGAGGCACAAGAGAAAATTGTCGAGAGTTACCGCACTGATGTTGCTCGGTTGCGAGAAAAAACCCGCTCCCAGGACATGGAAATTGAAATGTTAAAAGCTCGACTTCTTAAAGTTGTAAAAGAGCATGATGAGGCAGTTCCCGGCAAAGTTGCAACCGAAGAATCTCATAAGGCCACTAAAGCCAATATCAGCTCTACTTTATTCGATTTTTACTTGCACAGCGTCCTGGGGCGTGGTAGTCTCTCCTTTTTAGGCCATAAATATGAGATCACCTTGGCTGAAGTGTGGGAGGCCGCAATTGATATGCTCGGAGGTGCTGGCTATGCTGACGCAGACCTTGAGGCGCATTATTTTGATGATGAAATTCGTGGAGCTCTTGCCAGAAAGGAGCAACTCGCTAAAGTGCGAGCCGGATCGACGGGAGAGGAGCATCCAGGGAAGGAAGCATCTTTGACTGTGTCCATACTTCGATTCCGGCCGATGTTGATATCATAGGCTCTAGTTCCCAATCTCCGCCTCCTGCTAAAGCCAAAACCGAAATTTCAACTACACAGGGCGGAGACGAAGGCGAAGAAAGAGCCGAAGCACAAGCTTATGAGATTGACATTATAAAGCCAACTTCACCAGGTAACTTCAACGTTGAACCAGGTCAAGCGGACTACTTGTTTGCTTCAACTGAGTTTGACGAATTTCTCGATTGTTACTTAAGTCTCGATGAGCCACTATCTCCTCTCTTTACGAGGAATGCTGATTTTGACTTTTCTTCTTCGGTAGCGGAAATACCGAGTGCTGCACAAACTTCTCCTCCTCCCGCTGCTATTCCTCCATCTTCTCAAGTTACTCCTCCATCTGCTTATCAACCGGGGTCGCAGGAAGAAAAAATTGAAGCTCTTTAGGACTTGGACGATCCGGCTGCTTCGCAAGAACAGAAGGCGGAAGAACTTGAGGAGGGCGAGAAGACCCCGGAGCAACCTTATGATGATGACACAAAGCTTTCTGCATTGATTACTCCGGGAAGTGAGTCTTCTTCAAAGAAGAAGGGGAGACGCGCGGTTTCCAAGAAGAAGAAGAAAAGCGCTTCTGTTGGTGAAGAAAAAGTGGAAGCAGATCCCGCTACACCTCCTTCTCCTTCTTCCCCGACTCATCCACGCCGGATTCAAAAATTAATCATCAAGCCGGGCAAGAGCTTTAAAGGTGGTGGGAAGAAGGAGTAATGAGCTTGACTTTACTCTTCTTGTTTTGCTTTTTTCTTTTTGCATGTATTGACCGGAGACTGTACGGGTACCGGCCCGCGCTTATTGAAACCTGCACATGTACAAAAATTTCATAGTATGGAATAAAACGATTCTTTTTACTTGTACAATTTCTTGTCAGTATATGTGTGAATGCATTTATTCCTTGTTTTTGCACAAGTTTCTTTGTATGATATTGCAGTGAGCTCGTGGTATGATGTTTGAGCGTTGTTTTTATTAATATAGCTATATTATGCCCCCGTACCATGGCTCATTACAATATTCTGGAAAGACTTGTACTCTTATTTTAGAGAATAATTCTTCCATTTTGAGGAAATATTATTCTACTTTAATAGAGTATGCTTTGTATCGGATAAGTTTTCTTCCTTTTCTTTTCTTTTTAGAAAGAGTTAACACACTTCAACTTTCAGAGATGGCCACTTATATTATTTGAGAAGTGGATTGCTCTTCGTAGTGAAGCGAACTTTTTTATTTATTTTTTTGGACATGCCTCTTTAGAGGGCTTTGTTTAGCATTTTACTGCTGAGGGTAGGAATGTGCCTATGAAGAGGGCTTGTGCCTCCGAAGAGGGCTTTTTTTTTGCTGTGCCCCGGGAGAGGGCTTTTCTGTTGTGCCTCGGGAGAGGGCTCCTCCGAAGAGTTATGCCTCCGAAGAGGGCTTGTGCCTCAGAAGAGGGCTTTTGATATTTCAACTCTGGTGAAGTGGGCCTCCGAAGAGAGATTTTTGCACTTCAACTCCGGTGAAATGTGCCTCCAAAGAGGTCTTTTTGGCATTTCAGCTCTGGTCAAGTGGGCCTCCGAAGAGAGATTTTTGCACTTCAACTCCAGTGAAATGTGCCTCCGAAGAGGTCTTTTTGGCATTTCAGCTCTGGTGAAGTGGGCCTCCGAAGAGAGATTTTTGCACTTCAACTCCAGTGAAATGTGCCTCCGAAGAGGTCTTTTTGGCATTTCAGCTCTGGTGAAGCGGGCCTCCGAAGAGAGATTTTTGCACTTCAACTCCGGTGAAATGTGCCTCCGAAGAGGTCTTTTTGGCATTTCAGCTCTGGTGAAGTGGGCCTCCGAAGAGAGATTTTTTCACTTCAACTCCGGTGAAATGTGCCTCCGAAGAGGTCTTTTTGGCATTTCAGCTCTGGTCAAGTGGGCCTCCAAAGAGAGATTTTTGCACTTCAACTCCGGTGAAATGTGCCTCCGAAGAGGTCTTTTTGACATTTCAGCTCTGGTGAAGTGGGCCTCCGAAGAGAGATTTTTGCACTTTAACTCCGGTGAAATGTGCTTCCGAAGAGGTCTTTTTGCCTCCGAAGCAATTTTTTGCTTACAAAGAGGTCCTTTTGGACTCCGAATAGTAGCATGAGGACTCTGAGGAGTAGCATTTGGACTCCGAAGAGTAGCACGAGGACTCTGAGGAGTAGCATTTGGACTCCGAAGAGTAGCATTTGGACTCCGAGGAGTAGCATGTGGGCTCTGAGGAGTAGCATTGTTGTTTGTGTCCTTCCACCATCTGCTTCTTAGGGATTCCTCGTTATCACTTCAAATACATGTCCCATTCTTTTGCAAGTTGTTTGCTTTTTGCCAGAGAAGTGTACTTTATCGTTGGGTGAATCCATGGGGCAGACGCAAGCTACTTTACCGGATGTTCGTCTGCACAAACGATCACGATTGGTTAGCAAGGGTCTGGAACCTTCTCATCAAAAATGTGACGACCCGGAATTTTTGTATATTTGAAATGGGAATATTTAATTTATTTTAAATATTCGAAGGTTAAATTTTAACTTTAATTTCAAATATACCGTATTTATTGGATAATTTAATTTTTGAATTAAACAATTGAGAATATGATAAAATAGAGAATCCTCAGTTTTGAGCCTGTTAAAAATAGTTTAAAGGTTCAGAAAATTTATATTGTTAATATTGAAGGTGATGAAACTTTTAAAATTGAATTTCAAAGCATTTTGTTCAGTTTTGAAATTTTATTGTTTAAATTTGAATTTAAAAATAGCCTTTCGAGGCACAGTCTCGAAATTCGACGAAACCAGTTCTATTGGATCCGTAATATTGTATTATTACCGGATTTCAATTTTCGTAGTGTTTGGAGTTGTGGTGTGAACATACGATAGATAAACGCGTTGGAAATTTAATTGTTAATAGCTGATTCAGAATTTAAATATAATATTTCAACTAGTCAAACTCATCTCACCTCAGCGTACAAAACATCATCTCGTTCCCTGAAAACACGCAAGCTAATTTTTACATGCTACCCTTATCTTCACCCTCACGTTTCTCGTTCCTTAAAATTACATGTTCCTCCCTCTCTTCATTTCCGGGTACGAAGAAGAAAAGGGGGCTTCCTCCAGAAAACAAACGAGATATTTTCGGTGATAAATAATATTTTATAACTTCAAGTCAAAGGCCTATCTTCTATAACACGCCATTCCATCCCAGTATAACTGCATATCCTTTCCCTTATCCCCTCCAATTCGAAATGAAATCGAATTAAAAATTCCTTCTTCTCAGTTTAAATTCGAATACGAAAAATATATCCCATCTCTCGTTCCAGTTCTTCAGAGCGAATAAATTAAAATCGAAAGGGGGGGACATCGATCTAAATTCAAATCCATGGTATTCTTGCTCGGCTATTCGACTCGAAGGGGATGTCTCGGCGATGAAGTGGAAGGCTCGCGGCGTGTTCACCACCGCGAGGGGAGGCGGGTTCTGTGTTGTAAGGGTAGCGTAGGCGAGGGTTGTCGATCGTCAGGTAGCCGCGAACTGGAGCTAGGGCTTTGGCTCGCGATTGTTCTCGACTTCAGTTGAGTTCGAGGAAGGCAACGTGGTCGAAGGCCGGCATCGAGTTGGATGTTTCGATGCAGTGGGTCACGGCAGGGATTGGGATCGCGAGTTTGGATCTGGAATGCTCGAGTGACAGTGCAAGTAAGGGAAACTCGAAGTTCAAGGCGATGGCGGCACTAACATTAGCGGGCGGGGTTCGTCATCGATGGAGGCGAGTTCATGTATAGTAGGGGGCCGCGAAGAGCTCGCTTGGAAACTCGATTCAGCGATGGGATGGAAGGAGACCTGCTAGGGTTGATTGAGAAGTGATAGGCAGTGAGGTATTTATGTTAACACTTATTTTCCAATTTGGATCTAATTTAAACATCTGTATATAGGTTAAAAGAAATATGAATATAAAGGAGATTTTGGAAAATAGATAGGAATTTTAAATGTTAAAAATAAATTATAAAAATTAGATTTTTAAATCTATATAAATAAATTTTATAAGTGAATGAGTTTCAAAGATATACATATCTTCACCAATTAGTTTATTGTTAATAATATATTAAAGAGATTAATTAGGGTAATTAACTTATTTTAATTTCTCAGGGCACCAAAGGATTTTTATAGGAAATTATTAGTTTAGAATTAGATAACTAGACAGAAATTAATTTTTGATTAATTCAAATAATAATAAATCGTGAATTGTTATACAAGGTTTAAAATCAAGGAAACAAGCCGTTTGGAATGGATTGCAAACAAAAATCAAAGGTGAGTTAATCTCACTCAGTTGAATTTAAATTTAAATGGATAAATTTAAATCATTGATTGGATGATTGCATTGATTGATGTGCTATATATATATATAGTAGTATATAGCAATATATACATATTGGCATATGTATATATTGGGATTGCTGATATTCCCGCATTTATATAGCGGATGAGACCCTATGCGCCGCATAATAGCGGATGATATTTTATAAAACCCATATACCGCGATATTCCACCTTGAAGTGGAATTGGTATTGTGCTAACATCTGTGGATGCAGGGAAACAGGTTGGAGGGATCCAACTGGATTCCTCAAAATATTTAATTTTGTTAAATATTCTGTGATATGATTTTTGATACCCTGTGATGATTTATATTGGATAATCTGGTTGGATTGAATTTCCCAGTATAATGAGTTATCAAAAGTAATTGAATTGGATTTTTGGAAAGAAATAAAAGAGTAAAATTCAAGTTAAATAATTCTAGTGAATTTGAATAACTTAAATAATGAATTATAAAAGAAATAAAGCAATTTCTAAATTCGAACAAATATGGTTAAAGGGGATTTTGAATTAACATGAGGATAATGAATTTTAAACTAAGTGATATTATTGGAAAGAATAAAGAAATTATTTTTGAACGTAAGGACTAAATTTAATAAAGGGATAAAGAAGGAATTTTGGAAGTTTTAATTGGTATTTTCAGTTAAAAGGGTTTTAACTCAAAATTAAGAAATAAAATCTGAGAGTAAATGTAATTTGAAATAAATGAAGTAAATAAGAAATTTATTTCAAAGTAAATGGGAAAATCAATGGGAAATTGATTTGGTTGTTTAAAATTGGAATTTAAAAGAGAAGAGAGATTTTGGAATTTATAAACTGGGTTTATAAAGTAAAATAAAATATCAGGGGATATTTGGAAATATAAATTCAAGGTGGGAATTTATAAAGGGATATGAATTGGTTTAAAAATAAGTGTGATTTATTTTTAAAGGATGTGAAGAGAAGTGTATTTCTCTGGATAGCCAAGTACGTTTTTCCAAAGCAATTTTAAATATAAGTTAAAAGTTCTAATTGTGTTTTTAAAAAGCATATTTTAGAAGATTGATTATTTCTAAATGTTAAAGTCTAAAGTAAGTATTTTCAAAAATCTATTATTGTAGTAATTATATAAAAGTGATTTGCTATTATGTTTTAAAAGAGAAATTTAGTTTATATTTGTAAAGTGGTTTCATTTTAAATATTCCTTAAGTATATATTTTGTTAAGGTATTAAAGTAGTTTTTAAATTTCAATATTATAAAGTATATTTATAGTAAAGTGCTTTTAAATTATTTTTAAATCTAAAGTATTTTGTACTTGGTGTTTCAGAGAAATAAATATTTGGGGAAATGTATTCCGTAAGCGGAAACTGTTTGAAATTGTTTTCAAAAGGAGTTTGAAAATATAAATATATCTTGGAAAGATATTTGGGCAAATAAATAATGTGGGAAATTATTTATTGTGTGATGGTTGCTTGTGGATGTAAATTGATAGTTAAATAACCGACTATCAATATTGGCCAAATGCGTTGATCGTTTCGAAGAGACCGGGATCGGGTTTCCGTATACCGGGATTCTAGGTCTGGAGACTCGAATACCACTTCGATCCGGTTTGTACGTTTCGTGTAACGATTTCGGAGTCGAAGATGGAGCAGTGAAGTGCAAGGGCTAGTCGCTACTAATCCTGAGGATATTTCCAAAATGGATGTAGTAGGAATAGTGCCTTCGGTTCCGTTCGAACCCGGGACGGACTTGTATGGACGAATGCTTTCGTGACATCGTCAGGTGGACGATGGGCATTCTAAGGGATATGTGCCATAAAGGTATCGTTTAGCCTCAAGCCTCATCAACCGGGAATGACTGAAAATCAGGGGTTATGCAGCAAGGCTTCGTGGGTAGCACCCACTTGAGAGTAAGGTCATCCCTGTCTAGATGTCCCTTTTATTTCGGCTTAGTGGTGCGGTTGCTGATCCCAACCGTGGGGTGATTTTATTTGGAGTTATCCAGTAAGGGATGATTCCGGCCTTGTGTTGCAGGGGAGCGGGCGTACTCCTCGGTACTGTGATCTAGGCCACGTACTGTGACAGGTGGTACCCCAGTGCCTAGTCATTCGTTGGAAATCCATTCTCCCTACGTGCCTTGTACGAGTTTTGTTTGTATTACCCACTTTGTGGCTAGTATGCCGGAATTTAATAAATGTAACAATTTCGGCTATTTTAATAAGTACTTGTGAATAGACACTATTATAATATCAGAGGATTTTTATAAAAAGTGTTTTAGCTATCGTAAGGTAAAAACCCGACATGTTTATTTGTGGCGTGGTCTTACGAGATGCTTTTATTTCAAAAGGATTTTTGAAACTTTAATAATCAATTTGAGTGTGATTTTCTCACGCTGGTATTCCAGACTGACTCGGGTATTGTTTTATATAATGCTCGGGTCAGACCGAGATAAACAGGTTCAGGTTATAGCTGTTGGAGCTCAGGAGACGAGCTAGATGACGATACGTACTCCCGTACTTGCTATTATTTTTCCGCTGTGTACTCAGTTGTATGTTATGAATGTTGATGTACTCTGATGATATATTCTGATGATATATTGTATAAAACAGATATAGTTTTGATTTGTGTAAAGATCTGTTGATATATATATTATATTTTATTCCGCTGCGATGGTTAGATTCTGATGTTGTTTTCTATTTTTCTTCTTCTACCTCTTCTTCTTAACTAAAATAGTTCGATTTTCCGGGTCTGGAAATTCGGGTCGTTACAGTGGTATCAGAGCTTAGGTTGGCGATAACCTTGGCTCTGGTGGGAATTTTGAGAGTATTAATAGATATGAGCGCGTATTTGTTAGTGAATATAAAATGGTTTTATATGGTGTTGACTTATCGGTTGAGTGTTTATGGATTCTGGTCGATGTGTGGGACGCCACAACATCGATAGGGATTTCTAAACTCTTAAACAAGATAAACCGACACAATATTGTTTTAAAATGGGGTAAATGAAATAATTTTACCCAAATTATTTTTGTATATAAAAAGAAATTTTTTTGTAAGCTATTTAGCTTATATATGGATGTTTGATTGTTAGGAAGTGATAATATTAAATTAGTATCATTTAAATATCAAATTGAATAGGAAATTGGAATCATAACCTAGGTTAAGAAAATAAATTCAGATAATAAAGTAAAATTTGTAACTGTGAATTATAAATATGATTTATAATTGGGAATAGGATTCCAGAGGAACATTTGAAAATAAATCGAGATGGATTTCAAATTTGGAATTTTGTGAAGTTTAAAATTCCTTTGAGTTTGGAAATGGTTTCAAAAGGGTTTTGGAGAAATAATAGTATTATTTCAGGAATATTTTTGAGTTGAAATCTTGTGAGATTTGGAAATTAAAAATATTTGAAAGTGTTTTTAAAGAGATAAAAGCATTAAATTCTCTTTCGGTCGCTGGGAAATAACTTCGGTGATGACTGCAGCATCATCGATGTTCATTTTCGGGTTTCTGAAAGAGAAATTGCTACCTAGATGTATGGGCTGGTGTTTGTTTGCAAAACTGAGTTTGGTTTTGGAATTGAAAAGGGTTTTGGGTATAGTTGATTTCAAAAGTGATTTTGAAATTCTGGGAAATTGTTTAAACTCTGGAATCTTATTTAAAATGTTTATGGAATGATGAGAAAAATAAAATATATATTAGTTAAATAAATTGTATAATCCCTAATTAAAAGTAAAAGTATAAATGGGATTGAATTTAAATAGATGGAAGTATGGATATAAATAAATTGTGGCTTATAAAATTTAGGTAGCAAAATAAATAAGCCAAAATAAAGGTTGTTTGAATTGTGAAAAATGGATGTAAATCCAAAACTTGAATTATAAAATAGATCGAACTTCAGTAAAATAGTTAAGTGATTTTCGAAGTAAAAATCAAATATTGAATTGTAAAAAGAAGTGTGCTAATTTGGAATAAATTAGAAAAGTGGATATGTTAATGGAATTTGAATTTGGTAATAAAAGTGGAAGTATAAATGAATAATGGAATTGGAGTGTAATAGTGATAATTTGAATTGTAAATAAATTCAAGTAAGCAGAAATGATTGAAGTGGCATTGTTATTAATATAATACAATTCAGGAATAAGTATTGAATGTGGATTAGAGGTTATATTGGATTCAATGAATATACCACTTATATTAAAATGGAAGAGAGTTAAAAATAAATTGAATTGGAATCAATTTAAATTGGTTATGAAACTTAAGCAATTATTTATTCTTATGGATATCGTCAAAACTGCATAAAATAAACCGTCGTTTGACGTAAGTAAAGTAAATTGAAATTCTATCAGTTGATAGAAGTTAAATAAATTGATTTTGAGATCAATTGAATTAAATATAAGTTTGATTTGCTAAAATGAGCCGAATGTGAGAAATTGAGATGTGAACCATTTAAATTGGATGTAGTCGTACATAAATGGGTTGTAACAATTTAAATTAATGTTGGAACCAAAACATTGCTTATAAGTGTTGTTTAATCTACTTTCCTCATGGAAATTCTCTTGTTTGTTAGTTAAATATGTAAAATGTTGTTAAGTTGCATGATCTTGGTACTTACATTTTTGAAGTAAGTAAGTACAGGTTCAGGGAAGCCGTATAGCTGATTTTGGGTTGCACTAATTGCTAAATAAATCACTGCTTTGCTTAAAAAAATTGCTATAATAAGGTACGCTTACGCAAAAATTCAAAATAGGAGATATGAACTGCATATATTGATATATATTGTGATTTCCGGCCTGAGGCCGATGTATATATATATTTGTGCATCCTGCGATATCGCAGAAGTCCCTCCGTACAAGGGAGACTCTGCCAAAATTTTCCGTAAATTTTGGGAGTTAGAAAATTTTTGAAATTTTTGAAATTTTTCATTAACGATAAATAATCTAAATTTGCTAAGCAAATGGAATTGGAACCGAATAATTGAATCTAGTTTAAATATGAATGTAAAGTAAGTGAAATCGAAAGAACTAAGGAAAGTAAGCTTGCAAATAAACTTTTAATTGAGATTTAAATTAATTAGTAAGTGAAACTAATCCATATTCAAAATGGAAGCCAATTTGAGTTTAAATGAAATTGTAAGGGCTAAGTAAATAGTAATGAAAATAAACTTCAATGGGGAAGTGAAAATAAATATAAACTTCAAAAATGAAGTAAAACAAATCCAAGAAGTATATAAGATGTTTATATTGGACTTAAGAAATGAATGGTGAATTCTTAAGTAAATTTGGTATGGAGGAAAGTTATTCTAGGTGAATAATTGAATGACGATTAAAAATTTGAAGATGTGAATGGGATAAGTGTGATAAGTGAATAACAATCAAATGAATGTGAATAAAAAGGAAATTGATATAATTGATAATCAATTGGAATTTATACGTAGGATGTACGTATATTATTTTATTCGCATAACGATTTGATCCAGAATTCGAGCACAGAATTTTAAGATAGTTATATCGATCCGAGTTAGGATTTTTCACTCGATTTTCGACGGCGAACCTGGATATGGATTGTTGATTGATTCTGGTAATTCTCTATCATAGTTTGTGGCTATGCAAGGAGAATGACGGTTTCTGATCAAGAAACCAAATCTGAGTCCGCACTAGGAAGTCGGGTGGACGATACTAGTTCGGAAGTGAAATTGTGTGATCGAGTGAGCGATCAAATGTGATATTGCGTACGGATGATATATGTGTATTGTACGGGCTTAAGTAAAACAAATATTGTAAATTTGTAAAGAAAAGTATAAAATGACTTTGGGATTGGGAGTGAATATTATTGCTTAGCATGATATACAGATGTATAAAAGCAATGGATAAATTGGGATTTTGATTTTTGAAGATAAAATTTAATGGCCCGACAAAAGGTATGTATTTGAATTTCTATATGAAATTTGATTGGGTTTTTGATCCTGCCACTTGGCTTTTTGTTTTCTTTTTGAGATTGGGAGGCCGTAGAGCCATTTTGTAGTAGTACCGAGCTAGCCGCGCAAAGGAGACGCTGGCGAAATTTTTCGGAAATTTAGGGAGTTAGAAAAATTTTGGAAAATTTTGATAAGTTAAAATTTGAATTCAAATTTAAAATTTGAATTGTTAAGTAAGTGATATGGTTTGAGATTTATGGGTAAGTTGAAAGGTTAGGAAAAGACTTAGTGTGTCTTTGATAAAAAGGATTTGTTGGTAAATTGTTAAAAACTATTTGGAGCTGAGAAGATAATAAATGGGTTAGGGATCATTCTTCCTAACTAGTAATTTCGGGGACGAAATTCTTTTAAGGGGGGAGGAATGTGACGACCCGGAATTTTTGTATATTTGAAATGGGAATATTTAATTTATTTTAAATATTCGAAGGTTAAATTTTAACTTTAATTTCAAATATACCGTATTTATTGGATAATTTAATTTTTGAATTAAACAATTGAGAATATGATAAAATAGAGAATCCTCAGTTTTGAGCCTGTTAAAAATAGTTTAAAGGTTCAAAAAATTTATATTGTTAATATTGAAGGTGGTGAAACTTTTAAAATTGAATTTCAAAGCATTTTGTTCAGTTTTGAAATTTTATTGTTTAAATTTGAATTTAAAAATAGCCTTTCGAGGCACAGTCTCGAAATTCGACGAAACCAGTTCTATTGGATCCGTAATATTGTATTATTACCGGATTTCAATTTTCGTAGTGTTTGGAGTTGTGGTGTGAACATACGATAGATAAACGCGTTGGAAATTTAATTGTTAATAGCTGATTCAGAATTTAAATATAATATTTCAACTAGTCAAACTCATCTCACCTCAGCGTACAAAACATCATCTCGTTCCCTGAAAACACGCAAGCTAATTTTTACATGCTACCCTTATCTTCACCCTCACGTTTCTCGTTCCTTAAAATTACATGTTCCTCCCTCTCTTCATTTCCGGGTACGAAGAAGAAAAGGGGGCTTCCTCCAGAAAACAAACGAGATATTTTCGGTGATAAATAATATTTTATAACTTCAAGTCAAAGGCCTATCTTCTATAACACGCCATTCCATCCCAGTATAACTGCATATCCTTTCCCTTATCCCCTCCAATTCGAAATGAAATCGAATTAAAAATTCCTTCTTCTCAGTTTAAATTCGAACACGAAAAATATATCCCATCTCTCGTTCCAGTTCTTCAGAGCGAATAAATTAAAATCGAAAGGGGGGGACATCGATCTAAATTCAAATCCATGGTATTCTTGCTCGGCTATTCGACTCGAAGGGGATGTCTCGGCGATGAAGTGGAAGGCTCGCGGCGTGTTCACCACCGCGAGGGGAGGCGGGTTCTGTGTTGTAAGGGTAGCGTAGGCGAGGGTTGTCGATCGTCAGGTAGCCGCGAACTGGAGCTAGGGCTTTGGCTCGCGATTGTTCTCGACTTCAGTTGAGTTCGAGGAAGGCAACGTGGTCGAAGGCCGGCATCGAGTTGGATGTTTCGATGCAGTGGGTCACGGCAGGGATTGGGATCGCGAGTTTGGATCTGGAATGCTCGAGTGACAGTGCAAGTAAGGGAAACTCGAAGTTCAAGGCGATGGCGGCACTAACATTAGCGGGCGGGGTTCGTCATCGATGGAGGCGAGTTCATGTATAGTAGGGGGCCGCGAAGAGCTCGCTTGGAAACTCGATTCAGCGATGGGATGGAAGGAGACCTGCTAGGGTTGATTGAGAAGTGATAGGCAGTGAGGTATTTATGTTAACACTTATTTTCCAATTTGGATCTAATTTAAACATCTGTATATAGGTTAAAAGAAATATGAATATAAAGGAGATTTTGGAAAATAGATAGGAATTTTAAATGTTAAAAATAAATTATAAAAATTAGATTTTTAAATCTATATAAATAAATTTTATAAGTGAATGAGTTTCAAAGATATACATATCTTCACCAATTAGTTTATTGTTAATAATATATTAAAGAGATTAATTAGGGTAATTAACTTATTTTAATTTCTCAGGGCACCAAAGGATTTTTATAGGAAATTATTAGTTTAGAATTAGATAACTAGACAGAAATTAATTTTTGATTAATTCAAATAATAATAAATCGTGAATTGTTATACAAGGTTTAAAATCAAGGAAACAAGCCGTTTGGAATGGATTGCAAACAAAAATCAAAGGTGAGTTAATCTCACTCAGTTGAATTTAAATTTAAATGGATAAATTTAAATCATTGATTGGATGATTGCATTGATTGATGTGCTATATATATATATATAGTAGTATATAGCAATATATACATATTGGCATATGTATATATTGGGATTGCTGATATTCCCGCATTTATATAGCGGATGAGACCCTATGCGCCGCATAATAGCGGATGATATTTTATAAAACCCATATACCGCGATATTCCACCTTGAAGTGGAATTGGTATTGTGCTAACATCTGTGGATGCAGGGAAACAGGTTGGAGGGATCCAACTGGATTCCTCAAAATATTTAATTTTGTTAAATATTCTGTGATATGATTTTTGATACCCTGTGATGATTTATATTGGATAATCTGGTTGGATTGAATTTCCCAGTATAATGAGTTATCAAAAGTAATTGAATTGGATTTTTGGAAAGAAATAAAAGAGTAAAATTCAAGTTAAATAATTCTAGTGAATTTGAATAACTTAAATAATGAATTATAAAAGAAATAAAGCAATTTCTAAATTCGAACAAATATGGTTAAAGGGGATTTTGAATTAACATGAGGATAATGAATTTTAAACTAAGTGATATTATTGGAAAGAATAAAGAAATTATTTTTGAACGTAAGGACTAAATTTAATAAAGGGATAAAGAAGGAATTTTGGAAGTTTTAATTGGTATTTTCAGTTAAAAGGGTTTTAACTCAAAATTAAGAAATAAAATCTGAGAGTAAATGTAATTTGAAATAAATGAAGTAAATAAGAAATTTATTTCAAAGTAAATGGGAAAATCAATGGGAAATTGATTTGGT
Organism: Allium fistulosum; assembly: GCA_030737815.1. Lineage (NCBI taxonomy): Eukaryota > Viridiplantae > Streptophyta > Magnoliopsida > Asparagales > Amaryllidaceae > Allium > Allium fistulosum. The sequence goes on along the minus strand of CM060907.1, from coordinate 408,901,424 downwards.
TGTTTAAAATTGGAATTTAAAAGAGAAGAGAGATTTTGGAATTTATAAACTGGGTTTATAAAGTAAAATAAAATATCAGGGGATATTTGGAAATATAAATTCAAGGTGGGAATTTATAAAGGGATATGAATTGGTTTAAAAATAAGTGTGATTTATTTTTAAAGGATGTGAAGAGAAGTGTATTTCTCTGGATAGCCAAGTACGTTTTTCCAAAGCAATTTTAAATATAAGTTAAAAGTTCTAATTGTGTTTTTAAAAAGCATATTTTAGAAGATTGATTATTTCTAAATGTTAAAGTCTAAAGTAAGTATTTTCAAAAATCTATTATTGTAGTAATTATATAAAAGTGATTTGCTATTATGTTTTAAAAGAGAAATTTAGTTTATATTTGTAAAGTGGTTTCATTTTAAATATTCCTTAAGTATATATTTTGTTAAGGTATTAAAGTAGTTTTTAAATTTCAATATTATAAAGTATATTTATAGTAAAGTGCTTTTAAATTATTTTTAAATCTAAAGTATTTTGTACTTGGTGTTTCAGAGAAATAAATATTTGGGGAAATGTATTCCGTAAGCGGAAACTGTTTGAAATTGTTTTCAAAAGGAGTTTGAAAATATAAATATATCTTGGAAAGATATTTGGGCAAATAAATAATGTGGGAAATTATTTATTGTGTGATGGTTGCTTGTGGATGTAAATTGATAGTTAAATAACCGACTATCAATATTGGCCAAATGCGTTGATCGTTTCGAAGAGACCGGGATCGGGTTTCCGTATACCGGGATTCTAGGTCTGGAGACTCGAATACCACTTCGATCCGGTTTGTACGTTTCGTGTAACGATTTCGGAGTCGAAGATGGAGCAGTGAAGTGCAAGGGCTAGTCGCTACTAATCCTGAGGATATTTCCAAAATGGATGTAGTAGGAATAGTGCCTTCGGTTCCGTTCGAACCCGGGACGGACTTGTATGGACGAATGCTTTCGTGACATCGTCAGGTGGACGATGGGCATTCTAAGGGATATGTGCCATAAAGGTATCGTTTAGCCTCAAGCCTCATCAACCGGGAATGACTGAAAATCAGGGGTTATGCAGCAAGGCTTCGTGGGTAGCACCCACTTGAGAGTAAGGTCATCCCTGTCTAGATGTCCCTTTTATTTCGGCTTAGTGGTGCGGTTGCTGATCCCAACCGTGGGGTGATTTTATTTGGAGTTATCCAGTAAGGGATGATTCCGGCCTTGTGTTGCAGGGGAGCGGGCGTACTCCTCGGTACTGTGATCTAGGCCACGTACTGTGATAGGTGGTACCCCAGTGCCTAGTCATTCGTTGGAAATCCATTCTCCCTACGTGCCTTGTACGAGTTTTGTTTGTATTACCCACTTTGTGGCTAGTATGCCGGAATTTAATAAATGTAACAATTTCGGCTATTTTAATAAGTACTTGTGAATAGACACTATTATAATATCAGAGGATTTTTATAAAAAGTGTTTTAGCTATCGTAAGGTAAAAACCCGACATGTTTATTTGTGGCGTGGTCTTACGAGATGCTTTTATTTCAAAAGGATTTTTGAAACTTTAATAATCAATTTGAGTGTGATTTTCTCACGCTGGTATTCCAGACTGACTCGGGTATTGTTTTATATAATGCTCGGGTCAGACCGAGATAAACAGGTTCAGGTTATAGCTGTTGGAGCTCAGGAGACGAGCTAGATGACGATACGTACTCCCGTACTTGCTATTATTTTTCCGCTGTGTACTCAGTTGTATGTTATGAATGTTGATGTACTCTGATGATATATTCTGATGATATATTGTATAAAACAGATATAGTTTTGATTTGTGTAAAGATCTGTTGATATATATATTATATTTTATTCCGCTGCGATGGTTAGATTCTGATGTTGTTTTCTATTTTTCTTCTTCTACCTCTTCTTCTTAACTAAAATGGTTCGATTTTTCGGGTCTGGAAATTCGGGTCGTTACAAAAAAGGTGCCCGCTTTGGTGGAATCACTAACTTTTTCACTAGCACTTCTTTTGTAGGAGTTGAATTTTGGAACTTTTGTGACTTGGCATTTGTTTGTTGAGTAATTTGTAGGAATCGCTTGGCTTCGTGATGTGTTGAATAGGTAAGCTTTGCTCTGATAGCCTGCAATATTAAATCGACATTTTAGCAATATTTTTAATATATTTGCATATCGAAATGAGACAGGCATCTTATAGTATTAAAGAACACAAGACTTATAATTCTTTATTATTGATTCGCACTGATTTCTCAGTAGTTTAAAATACAAGAGTTATACATCCCTCGTCATTTTAAAATTTTAAGCAATGCTTTTTAAGTAAAATATGGACGCAGTCATTGCTATTCCAGAATCTCGGGGTTGAATTTCCATTTCCATTGGATTCACAGTTTTGGATCCATATGCCAGACAGAATGAAAGGTGCCCAGTTGCAGTTTTGTGGGTAGTTAGCAGCACTTTGATTAACTTCATCTCAAAGCGTAAGTATATTTCTTCAACTCGTCCCAACTTCTTCCTGCTGGGTGAGGACCCCCTTTGACAGCATTAATGACAAGTCTCTCATATCCCTGTGCTGCAGTTCTTTCATCTGAGCTGTACTGATGAGCGGGAACTAGTTTCCCCTGAGTGGATGAGGATGGGTCATTCCTATTTTTCTTGACATATTGTTGAAGTTTATTCTCTTTCAACAGTTCCTCAATCAGATCCTCCAAGTGGCGGCACTCATTAGTGTCATGGCCAGGCTGATTGTGGAACTTACAGAATCTTCCACTCTACGTGGCATTTTTCCCAAGTCTCAACTTATGTGGTTTAGGATATTCAACATTATCCTTAGTTGCAAAGAAAATATTCTCTGGAGTATCAGTCAAGGGAGTGAAATTCGAAGGTCCAAAGTGATGAGTTTTCTTCGCATTTTCCTGCTTTTTCTCATCATCATTTTCCCTCTTCTGTCCTCCAGATTCTCTTTTATTAGAAGCAACATTGTTATTCTAAATCTCGGCCCGGTACTGGAAGGTTTTCCAAGCGCATAAACTCGTCGGCCTTCTTATAGAATTTCTCAAGTGAGTTTGGCTCCTTCATTTTTAGCCATTTTCCAAATTCACTCGATTTGTTGATAGCCCGCATCTAGTAAGTCAAAATCATCTGCGGCTCTGCGTTGTCAACTTCGGCTAAGGCTACGTTGAAGCGGTTCAAAAGAGATCTAATAGACTCTCCAGGATTTTGTTCGAGGCTGGATAGTGACATTATGTCCTTGGCCTTCGTAGCATACAACCTGAACTGGTCTTTGAACTTTCGCATTAAGTCAGAAAATTGATCCACAGATCGGACTGGCAACTTTGTGAACCAAAGCAATGCAACCCCTTCCAAATACACCAGAGAGTATCGGCACTTGATTTCATCTGTTGCCCTGGCCCTGGTCATATGCCAATCGTACTTGTATAGAAACTGGTTTGGGTCACTTGTCCACCTATAGGCCGGGATAGTAGGAGGTACAAATTTCCTTGGAAATTCTACTTTCAGGATCCTTTTAGTAAACTGAGTTTTGCTCAGAGCAAATCCCCAGTCGCTCTCATTTTCTTCCCTTTACATGCTCTCTTTCATGATTCGGCGAACCATCCCTGATAGGTACTCCTCATTGTTCAGAGGCATCACCGGGCAGACGTCAGCTATTCTTTCGGAAGTTTTCCTGGGCAAATGTTCGCGAAAAGTTGGTTGCGGCCTTGAACCTTCAGCTTGGAAAGGTGGCACTTCGGCGGTGCCAGTTGCTCTTTGAGGAATATCTTTCTCTTGGGAATTATGGGCATCTTTGGCAAAGGTTGTTTCATTGTTTTCTGGTTGTCGGTTTGCCCCGAGCAGAGCGTTTAACCTGTCCATCATCAAAGTATTTTGAGTTTCCATTTGTTGGTATAACCCCGACACAACATTATCAAGTTCGGCCCTTGTAATTCCAACAGTAGGAGTTGCCTGATTTAGCGCTAGAGAAGAGGCAGCCCTGTCATTAGCATCTCCGGATCTCGTGGATCTACTCTTTCTTCCAGGAGCCATGATTTCAGATAGACTTCTGGTTTTTAAGGGGATTCTTTCAACCGATCTTTGCGAAGCAATGGTGAAAATATTCCTGAGTTCAGTTCTCAGTGAAAGCACCAAAAATGTTAACGTAAAAATCGACGCTAACACCCCGGTGTGAGAATTAGTAATGTGAAAGCACCATCCGTTGGTACGGGAACTAGAAATAAGCAGAAAATAGTAGAAAAGTAAAGAGACAGCAGTTTTATAGTGGTTCGGCTTCAGATTTAGCCTGCGTCCACTTTAATCTCCTTTATTAATGATTCGGTTACAACTCTTTATAATACACTTTGATTACAACACACTTTAGACGAGTAGCTAGAACTTCGATGTAGAAGACTCTTTCGAATTCATGGTGAATGTGTTTGATCTCCTCTTGAAGTTTGTTGAAGCGTCTTCGGTGTGTGGATTGCTTGAAGTGTTGGATGAGTTGAGAAAACAGCAAAGTATCGGCGTTCCAGAAATGAGCCCCCCCCTCGTCCCCTTCAAGTTAGAGTTGGTGCAGTATTTATAGGGAGTTTCTGGGGTTAGGTCGTAGGTCGTGAGCGACCTAGGGGAAGGTCGTAGGTCGTAGGTCGTGGGCGACCTAATAGGCACGGTTTACGGCTTAACAGGGGTGCACTGCATCACTTGAACACATTGCTAAGTCATAGGTCGTGAACGACCTAGGGGCGAAGCGACATAGAAGTTGTCTCGGTCTAGATTAGGTCGTTAGCGACCTAAGGAGACAGAATGCATGCGGTCCTTTTCTACTTTTAACACGCTAGATCGCTAGGTCGCTCCCCTCTTACCTCGTTGGGTCGTTAGATCGCTGGAACCTTTATGTAGTTTAGGTCACTGGAGCTTTATGTCGTTAGGTCGTTGATTCCTTTAAGTAGTTAGGTCGTTGTATCGCATAGATCTTCTTTATGCTTTAGGTCGCTAGGTCGCATCTGTTAGCCCGTTCATTCTCTAAGTTGTTAGGTCGTTTCCATAGTTAACTCGTTAGGTCGTTAGGTCGTCAAAAGAGAGGTTAACATAGAGGTTGTTCATAATTTTTTTACATACACTTATTTGCCTAAGAGATTAATAAAATGAAATAATTTTTTTTCCATTTATGGAAATAAATTTTCTGGATGATTTCATGGGTGTTGTCATCAAAGATATTTAAGAGATGAGCATAAAAGGAAATTCTTAAGTGTTAAGCAAATGATAAAGGAGAAGTGATGTTTGTAATTAACATTAGGTCCTTTGTGAGGGGTTTTTAGTCGTTCAACATCTCATTCCTAAACCTATACAAGGAGGATCATACCCTTAGAAATAAATCACTAACTCACTAAGTCTGAGATGAAGTATGAGAATTAAAAATGGTGGAAGTGCTTAAGCACTAATCCACTAATGATTCCTTAACCTTTTCAAGTTTTAACCAAATCATCTCCAATCTCTTTTAACTTTGGCTTTAGTCCTAAAACATCATGGGAACCATTATTAGCATGAAAAAAGGGGGAGGAGGTGAGAGGAAGAGGGGGATCCAAGAAGTGGCCGTGAGAAATGGGAGGAGGAAGGTGTGGCTTTAGTTTGGAAGTGCTAAAGGTTGAATCTTTAGGCTTTTTGTGATGGTGGAAGGTGGTTCTTTGATTCTTGCTGCTTTGTGCTTGGGTTTGGCATGGATATAAGTGATTTATCTCACTATCTTATTTGTATACATTATGTATATATGTTGTGTACAAAGTATAAATCTAAAGCGACATTAACTGATTAAAGTTATAAACTTTCGACCCCTCTTGCTTTTAAAAGAAAACGACAAGTTTATATTGTATAACATCACATCTATTACCATCTTAAACATATGGCATTACCTTGAATTAATGTTTAAATGGTTGGTTAGCTTGTGTGTTAAATTGGTGTAAGTTTGAAAGTGTTTGAAGCCAGAATAGTCCTTGTAAGTGCACTTCCTAATCCCTTATTTTTGGGAATTTTTATAAATAAATTGGAAGATATTTTTAGGAATTTATTTCCATGGTTTTTGAGTACCCTAATGTTAGTAATTACTATAAAAATTTGAAGTCTTAAATTATTTGTTAAAGTGGTTAAAACTAGCCACAGATCGTTCTGTTCAATGCTGTTTTAACAAGGACTATTAACAGCATTTATAAATGCTATAGTAAGTCATTTATGGTTTCAAGTGTTTAAAAATGATATTTAAATTTGGTATTTTTCACTAATATTTTTATAGATGTTTTCAAACATCTTTTGAAGTATATTAAAGTTGGTTTAAAGTTTAAATATATTTTTGATAATTATATAAAAATTTTGAAAAGGTAAAGAAGAGGTTTAACACTAAAAGCCGGAGAGGTAGACTTCTCTAATTCTAGGAGTTAAGATTGATGTCGAATAAAGATGGAGTAATGGAGCTCTATCCTACCAAGCATCCCCTTGAATGAGGAATAATTATGTTGGTTGTTAAAAATGTGTTAATCTTGTCGTTTACTTACTTGTTCAAAGGTAATTAACTTTGCTTAACGTTAAAAGCCGACGAAGTAGGCTTATCTATTTGTGAGAGTTAAGATTGATGTCGAGTAGGGAATGAGCAATAGAGCTCTATTCTACCTCACTTCCCTCCTGAGTGAGGAATAGTTAAGTTGGGATGTCAGAAACGGGTTAATCATATTGTTTTTTAACTCTTTGCGAAAGTCATTAATACTATACTTAATACTAAAAGCCAATAAGTATGCTTGTCTATTTGTGAGATTCAAGAGTGAAGTGTCTAGGAAATGCTTTGATGCAACCAGTGCTTTAACTTACCTGGCTTCACCTTTGAATAAGGAATGGTTAATTTGAAATGTCGAAAATGGGTCAAGTATATGAACATTAATTTGTATAAGCAATTATCTTGACTAGATAATCGATTAGTCGATTATCGAACTTAACCTATTATTAAACTTAGATCTTTAAAAAGGATGTTTTAAAGAGAATACAAATATGAAATGATTTTGGGTTTGTTGTGACAATGTGTTAATAACATTCATCTTTAACCCTTTTCGATTATACTTACGAATGTAAATAGATCTTTAAAAGAATGTTTTAAAGATAAGTATAAGTGAAATGGTTTTGGGTTTGTAACAATAATGTTTGAGCAATATTAGTCTTAAGTCTTTTTGAATGGATCTATGAAAGTACTTAGATCCTTAAAATGGATACTTTAAAAGAAATTATTAGTAGGGAATGTTATGGAAAAAGATAGAGAAACCGAAGGTTAAAGTAAGAAGTCTTATTAAATGACCTGTGAATATACCTATACCATTTGAGATAAGTATATGAATACTTTTTGAAGTATTGAAAAGAGTACAAATGAATAGTAGAAATTGATAACGATATTTTGTTAGGTAAAAGAAGTTTTACCTTCTTTTATCTAACAAAAGTGGCTTTAATTTTTAAAAGATTGATTAAACAAAAAGGTGATTATTAATCGCTAATATGACTTGATTGTTCTTTGTATGACTTAATCATGATTTGTCTTATTTGATTGTTCTTCGTATGTTTACTTGTTTATGGAAAACAATTAGTCATATACTTAGCACTAAAAGCCGATGAAGTAGGCTTGTTTACCTGTAGGAATTAAGATAGTTCTCATTATTCTTTAATATGGCAATGTTCGTCGATTCAGTCTTGAAGAGACCTGGATAAGTAAGTGTGTTATTTATCGAAAACCACTTCAAGACTGAGATACGTGTTCAATCTCTTGGAAGTGGATATATATATTTGAGATGTTGGAATTCGTTTGTAGTTTCGAGATCTTTTCGAGATGTACGAATCTATTTGGAGATTCATGCTCTGTTCGAGTGATGAAGACTAATGCGAAAGATGCCGAATGTAAACTTGACATCGAAAATGACTAAAAATAGAGTAGGCCTCACAACCTAGGGTTTGGCTAACCGATGTTAGGATATTATAAACTCAATATCTTGAGATACTTATCGATTATTGGCCTGTGAGACTTATGATATTTGGTTCATGTTGTTTATGTTTATGTTCGGACGAAGGGCCACTTGTGTGTACCTAAATGGTATGTTTTATCTAGAGATATACGTCGCTCGTAGGTACTTTCTGACCCTTGTGTAGGAGACTGAATCCGGCTCCATCAGAGAGATCTCCATAGAAAATCCTTATCAATTTTGATTGTACCCATTAATATCTTGTGGCATGACGAATGTAAGCACCACAGCTATTATATATGATTTATATTCTACAACCTAGACATTTTGTATTATATAGATGGTAGTTCTTTTGAGGGGATAACCATTATGGCATTCCATGCGGCATCGAAATTACCGTTATATGTTGGTCACATATTTCTTGAGTATCTCATACCTGACTTATGTCTGATCTTGGTTTTGTTTTTCCTAAATTCCTCGCATGCTTTTTTTTAATGACCCGCATTTCTGATCATTGAAAGTCGACACCGTATACGACTACCATATTCAAATGTCGAACATCCAATCGTTGGAAGGGCAGATTGTTAGGGTAAAATATAAGGAAAAAACGGTGAACAAAGAAAACCAGAACCTCACATTGGAATCTACAACTTATAATATAACAAGGACATTCAAAACTGCCACTCCAAAATACAGAGTACCTCAGAGTTAAAAATAAACTCTATCAGCTGGGCAGTTATAAAATCCCGACCTTATAATTGCTGATATGGATACTATATAATACAGCGGAAAATAAAACACTACGGTAGGTGAACCTCTAGCTCCTCCCCAAGATCTCCATAACACCAAAGCCAATCTAGAAAAATACTTTGTCTGACCCGAGCATTATAATAAAATAATACCTAGATCGGTCTGCAAATACCAGCGTGAGAATACTCAAATATTGGTGAACATAAAAAATTTCTGTGAGACCAAGCCGCTATGGCGGAATCAGTTTTTACCTTACAAGAATATCATCCATACAGGAAAGAGTAGAGATAACAATAGGAAACAAATCCAAATATAATAGGCATAAATAATATTAAAAACTAGACTTGAAAGAATGAAAATAATCCGGACAAAATCCAAACTGAACAGAATGTATAAAACAAGATAACAGTCCAAACATAAAAGTTTGGACAAAACCTATAATTAAACATCATGAAGTGTGGTTGACTCTTCCCGTTGCAATTAGAAAAAAACAATCTGAAGGTTCAAATCAAATAAGGAAATGAAAATTTCCAACAAATGACTAGGAGGACACACCATCCTCTAAGTATACCTCTAGTAATATACTTCCGAGAAGCTCATATACTCCGTTACACTTCTCGAAAATGTACCAGCCGGACCCCGCCAAACCTTACTGAGTATCCAAATATTTCACATCTAACTGCACAACTGAATCCAATGCAGACGAGATGTGAAAATACCCTAATGGGAGCAACCCCACATAGCTGGATGTCCTTTCATGCTTTGGGTTTAGTCTTTTTCTAACAAAGGATAAAAAAGCTCCAAAGAGTAGCAAATCAATTTTAAGGCGATGATACACCATGAAGAAAGCGGGATCCGATAGTAAATAAATCAACTATCGGAGATAATTAAAAATGATCATATATGGAAATTAAATTTCTTTTATTAACCAATACTCATTGACTCCAAACTAGTGCTATCTCTTGTTGAAGATGAAGCCAGCCAAGTTGAGATAGTGTTACCTCTATGAATCGCCTTGATGACATTTTTAACCTTCAAGATAGAAACAAGTCTAAGCTTCAACATTTAGCGTTAAAAGTATGACTACATCCTTCCTATATAAGCGATATCGTTTACGGAATTACTTCTTCATAGCCGAGTCAAACTTTAATTTTTAAAACTGATATTGCACTTGATTTCCATATTACAAATATTGGTAAAAACACTTAGGAAATACTCTTTAAAAACATTCTTTTAAAAGGCAAACTTATAATACTAAGTGTATTAAAACAAGGGTAAAAAATAAGTGTCATTAAAACATTTTTACCATAAAACCAAAACAATTTACACTTAGCTTTATTTATAAATGATTCCTTTTAAAGGATTTTCTCATTTATAAACCATTATTTATAAATTTAAGACAATTTTTATTATACCAAAAGATAATAAAACAATTTAAATATCTTTATAAATTAAAACAATATTAATTATCCTAAAAGATAATTAATCACATTTATAATCTCTTTTTTTAAATAAACAAATCCGTTATATTTAATAAAATAGTTAATTATTTCCAAACACTTTTATATCATCAATAAATTAACTATAAAATCTTTATTAAATTAGTTAGTTAACTTTAAAACACTTTCATCAAATTAGTTAATTTACTTTAATCACTTTTATTAAATTAATTTAATTTAAATATCATTAATTAAAAATATTTATTAAATTCAAATAATCATTACTTAAAATGAATAATTAATCTTAAACATCATTAGTTAATATGGTTAATAAATTTTAAATACCATTAATTAAAAAACATCAATTAAGTTCAAATAGTCATAAATTAATTGGATTAATCAAATTCAAACATCATTTGTTAATACGATCAACTAAAACATCATTTGTTAAAATGATTAATTAACTAAAACCATCATTAAATAAAACGATTAACTAAATTTCAAAAATCATAAGTTTAAACAGTTAATTAAATTCAAAATAATCATTAATTAAAATGATTAATTAAAGTTCAAAATAATTAATTAAAATGACATAATTAATATTCAAATCTCTTTAATCAAATAGATTAATAAATTTCAAACATCATTAATTAAGATGATTACTTATGTTTAAATATCTGAAATTAGGATGATTAATTAAAATCAAATATCATTAATTAAAATAATTTAATGACTTTATATATCATTAATTAAAACGATTATTAATTTTCAAATATCATTAATCAAAATAATTAATTAAATCAAAATATCGTTACTTAAAATAATTAATTAAATCCAAATCTCATTAATAAAAAAGATTGATTAATTTTAAACATCATTAGTTAAAATTATTAATTAATTTAAATTATCATTAATCAAAATGATCGATTAATTTCAAACATATGTTTTGTGAATATACAAGCTGAAGTTCAAAACGCACACGACATGGTTTTGGAGATGAAAATCAATAAATGACGGTATAGCGAAAACCGCTATAAAAACAATTAAATAATTTAAATGGAACATCAAGATTTATTTCAATTAAAATCAATATAGTAGCATAAGGATATAAATAAATACTTTTGGCGAGAAACCACTCAGGGTCTCTCTATAAATTTTCCCTGCAAAATAATGGTTAAGGACATTATATATAATCATATAGGTTCATAACAATCAACTTAATATGTCATCCATTTCCAAACAAAGATTCAACCAAACAATCAATCAGACAATGTAACTAACATCCAAGCAATCAATAATAGTTTATAGCATAATAGATATGATATAGTAAAATTGAATGCGAGATAAACACACACTGATTCCAGTTTCACTGAAGCGTTCCGGTTTGAACAAAAACCAAACGGGAGTTTGAATTTAGCCAGAAATTTCACTAGCTCCAATTTTCTCCAAACAAACCTCATTGTGTAGCCAACGTTTCTTTGAGTCCAATGCAAAAGATGGCATACAAATTTGACCTCGTATAAGTGAGATACAAATCTTATAAGTTTGGCGAATTAAATAGTATAATTATTTTAATAACTACATAATCAATTCGTAATTAACCTTCACTAATCCTTCTCCTAACTTTCCTAATTACTCATGTGCATAGGTGTTAACTACCTTTTAGCAACGACCTACGAGTTAAGAGAAATGAACAAGTCAGGTTATGCCACGACTTATAAGAAGCCAACGATTTAAACAGCCTAAAACCTAAGTGGACTCGACGACTTACGACTTAGCTGCTGAAAGAGGATCTACGACTTACGACTTACCGGGTTAGGGAGCTACGACCTTGTTTGCACCAAAAATGGTCACAAACCCCAAGTGTAGTGAAAGCACCAGCGTATGAATACGAATCAACAGTATTCACACACAAATCACAGATCTAAGCAAGTAACAAGCAGCAATCAAGAAATAATGAACAGTGACACACAATTTATAGTGGTTCGGCTATCTCCGGCCTACGTCCACTTCAAGATTTTTATGATTTTATTGCTCGATGCTTGAAGATTACAATTTTGTATGTTGTATTACAACTGATTTGCTGAACTAAGTCTGAATCTAAGGCAGCAATGGTGATCTGGAGTAAATCTGGCAGAATCTGGGCGCTCTTTAGCTCTCAAAATTGTCGGACCCCTTTTCTGAATGACCAGGGGCTCTATTTATAGGTGTAGGAGGCTGATATTTCGCTTAAAATGAGGGAAGACCAGTTCTGGCACGTGAGGAGGCCCACATGGCCGAAATCTGGAGTCCCGGGCCCACTTTGGGATCGATTCGACCCTTGGTTCGAATCGATCAAGAAATTGTCCAATCAAGCTGAAATTTTGTGTGAACATTCTTCATCATGTGTTGAAGCTTCTGTGAAAATTTCATAGCATTTGGATGTGTAGATCTCAAGTCATGATCGATTCAAGGTTGCATTTCTGGTTGACTAGCCTGGTTCGAATCGATCTAGTTCGAATCGATTCGTTCGAATCGATCCAGCGCGCGCTTCTGGGATGACGTGGAGCGCTTCCTTCGAGTCGATCCTCCTTTTTCTCCGAGTTTTACTGAGTCGTGGCCGGGGTTTTAGCTATGTAGACGTGGTGGATTCGAGGTGATCGGTTCGAAGACATGCCTCCTTCGAATCGATCTGGGTAACCTTTAGTCGATTGATACGAAGACCCCACTGTTTGAAGGGATTCGAAGGTGTGAACGTTCCAATGGATTTGGGCTATTGGATTCGAACAAAGGCTTGCTCAATCGAGTCGAAGCAAGGCGTATTCTAATGGGTTCGAAGCAAGGCTTGTCGTGATCGATTCGAGGCTAAGGCTTGATCGATGGATTCGAAGCTACGGTCCTTTTCATGGATTCGAACTATGTTCTCATGGAGGGATATAAAATAAATCGAGTCGAACCAGGTGGAGTCGAAACTGATGGATTCGACTCATATGGGTGCGAACTCGAGGTTATGTTCTCCACTTGCTCCGATGATATCTTGAGCGTGCGACCTCGGATTGACTTGATATTTGGAACGTTGACTTTCACGGCTCTGCTTGACGTGTCTTGTCAATTGTAGCCCGATCCGGACTCGGACAAAATTCATCGATATCCATGGTGAACCTACGATGCACAATCGATGTCCATGACTAATAATCTTTGATTTTCAGTTAATCTTTGGGTATCTCGACTTTGCCAAAAGTCGGGGTAACATTTTGCCCCCCAAAACATGCCTTTTTGGTAAAAGGCGTGTTTTGATCAGTCTTAAGTCGGTTGCAGTGAGTTCATGTTTTACTCATAGCTTATAGCATTTTCAATCAAGTCCATGGCTGTTCGAAGCCGAATTGTTATCAATTTTTTCCAGTGGAAGTTAAGAATGAAATTCTACGGTCTCTCCGCACTATTGATGGTCACTCCGGACCCTTGCCAAGATAATTCTAGATTTAGCGATTGAATAGAAAGATCCTATTGCACTCCGGCGTCGCTTTCTATCCCTTGCACTCTGGCCCCAGCTAGGGCGTATAGCGATGTCTTGGTCGTTCTCGACCGATCATAGCCTCTCCGGGTTCATGTTGGATCCCATCCTGTCACTCTCCGGTGAAGGGGAAACAACGTTAAGTGAGTCAATCCTGTCGCTCTCCGGCGAAGCGACTCACCTCCTACACTCCGGTTCAGTGTATCTGAACATTAAGCGATGTCATGACCTGAATCATCGGTCGATCACAGCCTCTCCGGGCTCATGCTGGATCCCATCCTGTCACTCTCCGGTGAAGGGGAAACAACGTTAAGTGAGTCAATCCTGTCGCTCTCCGGCGAAGCGACTCACCTCCTGCACTCCGGTTCAGTGTATCTGAACATTAAGCGATGTCATGGCCTAAATCGTGGGTCGATCATAGCCTCTCTGGGCTCTTATCGAATCATGATCCAATCACTCTCCGGTGAATAGGAAACGATGATTTAAGTGAGTCGATCCTGTCGCTCTCCGGCGAAGCAACTCACTTCTTGCACTTCGGACCCCGCCTCTCCGGGTAAGGTCATAAAGCGATCATGTTTATATTGATATTTTATGATTATCCTTTAACTCTCCGGTCAAAGGTTTATTTTAATAAGTGTTTCTTTATTAAATTCAAATCCTAGATGTTCAATCTCAAACACCAGGAAAAACAAGATAATGCCTCTCCGGGCGGAGCGGTCTATTTCCATCTCAGAGCATGCCTAGGGATCTCTCCGGTTCCCGTACATGAGTAAGTGGGATAGCCGTTTTATTTTGGAAATCAAATCTAAGAAAACTAATCGACCAGAGTCCAAATCTTGGACTTGGCCCTTGCCATCACAATAAGTTGATGACGAGTCGTGATCCCGATCCGGGATCATTCCTGTTTGGTTGAAGCGGTTGTTGTTCGGGTCTAACCGCCGTCGTAAGTTCTCTGACATATTGTGGCAATCTACCACTCCTGGCATGTTCTTCCACCTCATCCTTCAGGTGGCGGCATTCATCGGTAGTGTGCCCATCTAACTCATGGAATAGGCAATATTTTCCGGTTCTACGTTCCCGCTCTGTGGGATCTCTCCTTGGTGGCTTTCGATAGGGGAGTTGACCCCGAGTTTCGGTGTAAATTCGTTCAAGTCCTGCCACCAAGTCTGTGTACTGCCTGAATCTAGGCTCTCGGAATTTCTTCCGTTTGTCAGGACCATCAGGTGCGTCATCCTGCTTTCTCTTTCCTTTGTCTGCCCTGGACTGTTCCCTGGCGGTTCCTTCGCCTTGTGCAACATTTATTTCCTGCCTCTCGGCTCGTGATTCCTCTAATCGAATGAATTTTTCAGCTTCATGGAAAAACTCTCCAAGATCTTGCGGTGGATCTTTAGTCAAAGAGTCTTTGAATTCGGTGCCTTCTCCAACTCCTGCCACTGCCGCCATCAAAATCATCGATGGGTCCGGGCGATCTACAGAAGCCACCGTTGCATTAAATCGTAATAGAAAATCTTTTATGGACTCTCCGGTCCTTTGCTTTATTGATGCTAAAGTCATCACGCTCTTAGGTCGCGTTATGTGAACCCTAAACTGCTTCATGAAACAATCCACAAGCTTGCCCCATGTCCTGATTGATCCTGTCTCTAGCTGTCTAAACCAAAGCGCAGCCAAATCTGATAAGAATAAGGGGAAACATCGTGCCATTACTTCCTCGGATGCTCCCAGCACTTCCATGTGTCTGATATATCTGGTGATATGCATGGTCGGGTCTGACTTTCCGTCTTAAGGATTCAGCGTTGGTAGTTTGAACTTCGTAGGGTTCCTTGCATTCCTGATATTCGGAGCGAACGGACTCCGACTAACTTCTTCCAATCCTCCTCCTAAAAACCCTCCTCTCATGAGTCGTCTCACTAGGCCGATCATTCTTTCATCTCCATCTAGGGGTTGCCCCCTTGTCATGTCTCTGTCTTGCCTTCCGAGCCTTGTAGGGAATTCTGGTACGTACTCTTCGGGTGGCTCATTAGCATTTGTGTTGGCCCTAGCCGGTTGAGCTCCTTCCAAAGGTACTTCTACATTGGATCCTGCGGGCCTGCCCCCAAGCCCTTGTTGATTGCCTTCTGGTTCTGCATTCTGTCCTCCGTTGGGTTCCATAGCCCTAGCTCCTTGTTCCACATTCACAGCCGCTGTAGCTGGTCCAGGGTTCTGCGTCCTTGCAGCTCTCATCTGCTCGAAGAAATTCTGCAGCATCTCTTGTTGGCTTTTCATCATTCTTTCCTGCATTAAGTTATTCATCGCTTCCATCTCATCTCTAGTAATGTAGATCGAAGCTTGTCCTTCTCCAACGCCAGAGGATGCCTCTTGACTTCCTGCCTGTTGGCTCCTCTCAGTTCTTTGTCTAGTTTGTCGAGTCATTGTAGAGTCAGATCTAAATCCTTAAAATTCCAAATCTAAAATTTGAATTTGGTGTAGCGGGTGCTAGTTGTTCTCAGTGAAAGCACCAAAGTGTTTGCACCAAAAATGGTCACAAACCCCAAGTGTAGTGAAAGCACCAGCGTATGAATACGAATCAACAGTATTCACACACAAATCACAGATCTAAGCAAGTAACAAGCAGCAATCAAGAAATAATGAACAGTGACACACAATTTATAGTGGTTCGGCTATCTCCGGCCTACGTCCACTTCAAGATTTTTATGATTTTATTGCTCGATGCTTGAAGATTACAATTTTGTATGTTGTATTACAACTGATTTGCTGAACTAAGTCTGAATCTAAGGCAGCAATGGTGATCTGGAGTAAATCTGGCAGAATCTGGGCGCTCTTTAGCTCTCAAAATTGTCGGACCCCTTTTCTGAATGACCAGGGGCTCTATTTATAGGTGTAGGAGGCTGATATTTCGCCTAAAATGAGGGAAGACCAGTTCTGGCACGTGAGGAGGCCCACATGGCCGAAATCTGGAGTCCCGGGCCCACTTTGGGATCGATTCGACCCTTGGTTCGAATCGATCAAGAAATTGTCCAATCAAGCTGAAATTTGGTGTGAACATTCTTCATCATGTGTTGAAGCTTCTGTGAAAATTTCATAGCATTTGGATGTGTAGATCTCAAGTTATGATCGATTCAAGGTTGCATTTCTGGTTGACTAGCCTAGTTCGAATCGATCTAGTTCGAATCGATTCGTTCGAATCGATCCAGCGCGCGCTTCTGGGATGACGTGGAGCGCTTCCTTCGAGTCGATCCTCCTTTTTCTCCGAGTTTTACTGAGTCGTGGCCGGGGTTTTAGCTATGTAGACGTGGTGGATTCGAGGTGATCGGTTCGAAGACATGCCTCCTTCGAATCGATCTGGGTAACCTTTAGTCGATTGATACGAAGACCCCACTGTTTGAATGGATTCGAAGGTGTGAACGTTCCAATGGATTTGGGCTATTGGATTCGAACAAAGGCTTGCTCAATCGAGTCGAAGCAAGGCATATTCTAATGGGTTCGAAGCAAGGCTTGTCGTGATCGATTCGAGGCTAAGGCTTGATCGATGGATTCGAAGCTACGGTCCTTTTCATGGATTCGAACTATGTTCTCATGGAGGGATATAAAATAAATCGAGTCGAACCAGGTGGAGTCGAAACTGATGGATTCGACTCATATGGGTGCGAACTCGAGGTTATGTTCTCCACTTGCTCCGATGATATCTTGAGCGTGCGACCTCGGATTGACTTGATATTTGGAACGTGGACTTTCACGGCTCTGCTTGACGTGTCTTGTCAATTGTAGCCCGATCCGGACTCGGACAAAATTCATCGATATCCATGATGAACCTATGATGCACAATCGATGTCCATGACTAATAATCTTTGATTTTCAGTTAATCTTTGGGTATCTCGACTTTGCCAAAAGTCGGGGTAACAGACCTAAGAGAGTCTACGACCTAACTGCTGAAGGTAACTCCGCGACCTAGCAATGCTGCGACCTAAAGACTCCGCGACCTAGCAGTGTTGCGACCTAAAGACTTCGCGACTTAAGAAGTTTCCGACCTAATGAGTTACAACTTAGCTTAAGTCGTTCACGACTTATAGCTCCAGTTCCTAAAGACTTAGGAAGTATACGACTCAACAGGCCACGACTTAACAGTTTACGACCTAGTGGGTGCACGACTTAAGAACTTCACAGCTTACGACTCATGGTCCTAACGACTCAACGAGTTAAGCTATCTACAACTTAAAGAAAGGGGGTTCCGACTTAACGACTCAGCGAGTTAAGGTCTTACGAGTTAAGGTCTTACGACTTAAGGGTCTTACGACTTAAAGGCTACGAGGTTAAAGTCCAGAGCCCATGCTTATACTACCTCTGATAAGTCGGCTACGACTTAACACTTGTCGAAGACAGCCACAAGATGAGCCCAGAACAACCATCCCTTAACTCGCTACCGACTTACGACCTAAGACTTCTATAAGTCGGCTACGACTTAGGACTTAGGCAAATTTCCAGAGTCCAAATCAGCTCCTATAAATACCCCACCACTTCCAACTTGGAGGAGACTTTTTGGCCATTCATTTCTTCAAGCGCCGTTACGCTGTCGAAGTCTCCTCTCATTCAGCAATCAAAGATCTTCAAGCATTCAAGACACTACAACAATCTTCAAGAGAAGAACTCCTTACATCCAACACGGATTCGTCGAGTTTCATCATCAAAGATCGAGCTAGTAGTCAAGAGTGCTTTCATGATCAAGTTGTATTGTATTTTGAAGGATATTGTATCAAATTGTAACCGAATCAGCAATAAAAGACTATAAAGTGGACGTAGGCTCAATTACGGGCCGAACCACTATAAATCTGTTGTTCATTTACTGCTTTTCTGCTATTTTCAGCTTATATTCTGTTCCCGTACCAACGGGTGGTGCTTTCACAATTCTATTACACACACCGGGTGTTAGCGTTCACTTTTTAGCGTTAACATTTTGGTGCTTTCACTGAGAATTGAACTCAAGCGATCATCCACCGTTGCTTCGCAAAGATTCATAAAAAGAACCTCTCTTAAAAACCAGATCCGAAATAATGGCTCCTGGAAGAAGAGGTAGACCTATCAGATTAGGAAATGCTCACGAAGGGACTTCCGCTTCCCCAATAACAGACCAAGCAACTCCAACCGTTGGAGTCACCAGGGCTGAATTGGATGATGCAGTTTCTGGATTATACCAACAGATTGAAACCCAAAACGCTTTGATGATGGATAGGTTAACTGCTCTGCCCGGGGCAAATCGTCAACCAGAAAACCGTCAAACTACTCTTCCTGAAATGCCACCTTTCCAGGCTGATGGTTCTATGCCGCAACCAACTTGTCATGAAGATCGGTGGGACTACCAAAGGGGCACTTTGTTAATTAATTGCGATCGTTTGTGCAAACAAACATCCAATCAAGCAACTTGCGTTCGCCCCGTGGACCCCTCCGACCATGAGAAAGTAACTTCCAGGCAATCACAAGCCCTTTTCGGAGGCACAAGCCCTCTTCGGAGGCACAAGCCATCTACGGAGGCACGCTTCACCATGCTTGAAGCACAAAATCAAAAGCCCTTTTCGGAGGCAAAAGCCCTCTTCGGAGGCACATTTCACCCGTGTAGAAGTGCAAAATGCTTCTCTTCGGAGACCCACTTCACCAGTGATGAAATGCTAAAAAGCCCTTTTCGGAGGCACATTTCACCCGTGTAGAAGTGCAAAATGCTTCTCTTTGGAGACCCATTTCACCAGTGATGAAATGCTAAAAATCCCTTTTCGGAGGCACATTTCACCCGTGTAGAAGTGCAAAATGCTTCTCTTCGGAGATCCACTTCACCAGAGCTGAAATGCCAAAATTGCTTCTCTTCGAAGACCAAAATTGCTTCTCTTCGGAGACCAAAATTGCTTCTCTTCGGAGACCAAAATTGCTTCTCTTCGGAGACCAAAATTGCTTCTCTTCGGAGACCAAAATTGCTTCTCTTCGGAGACCAAAATTGCTTCTCTTCGGAGACCAAAAGACTTCCGCAGAGGCGTACTTCACCTTGCTTGAAGTACCAAAAATAAACCCTTCACTGGGGCACACAAATCAAAACCTCCTTCAGAAGCTCATTTCATTGTGCAGGAAAATTCATTTTTAAACAAATAAAAGTGATCATTCCCAAAAGTCGAAGTGTTCTTCTGACAGAAAGAGAAAGTAAAAATTTCTCCCAAAACGAGATATACTCTATTAAAAGCGGAATGATTCCTTCCTCAAAAGTGGAATAGTTATTCTCAAATAAAAGAGTATCAGTCTTGTAAAAGCGAGAAATAACGCAATGCACTTGTGGTATGGGGGCAACATTATACAATTCAGTTACATTAATAAAAGTAATATACAAGCGACACACCACAAGTTCATTGCAATATCACATAAAGAAGATGTGGAATAAATGCGTTCTTGAAACACAGACAAAAGTTTGTACAAGTAAAAAGAATCGTTTACTCTACACTTCAAATGAAAAATAGATAAATTCCTACATACACAAGAATTTGTACAAGTAAAATAGTTATTTTATTCAATACTATGGAAACTTTTTACATTGTGCAGATTACAAAAAGGAGCGGAGACCGGTATCCGCACAATCTCCGGTCAATACAAAATGCAGAAAAGACAAAATCAAACTCATTTCTCCTTCTTCCCACCCTTGGAGCCTTTACCCGGTCTGGTAATTAGTTTCGAAGGCCGTATCGGAGAAGAAGGAGAAAGGGACTCAGCCAGATCGACTTCTGCCTCATCTCCAGCAACAGAAGAACTCTTCTTTCCTTTCTTCGAAACTGCACGTTTCCCCTTCTTCTTGGAAGAAGACTCACTCCCCGGAGCAAGAAATGTAGAAAGCTTTGTGTCGTAGTCAAAAGACCGCTCCGGGGTCTTCTCGCTATCTTCCAGATCTTCTGCTTTCTGTTCCTCGGAAGTAGATGGTTCGTCCAAACCTTGAAGGGCTGCTATCGGTTCTTCCTGTAAACCTGGTTGAGAAGCTGGAAGAGGAGTAACTTGAGAAGGAGGAGGAACGGCAGCTAAAGAAGGAAGAATTGGTGCAGTTTCCGGCACGTCTGCTGCATAATAAAAGAAATCAAAATCAGTATTCTCCGAGAAAAAAAAAGAAGACCGTGAATCGTCAAAGTTACCTGGAGAAGCCGGTTTAGCGAGATCAATCTCAAATTCCCAAGCTTGGAAGTCCTTCATTGCCTCTTCCTCTGTAGGAGTGGTCACAGTCTCTTTGTCAACCTTAGCGGGAGGCGTGGAATGAGAACTAGAGCCAGTAATATCCGCGTAAGCTAAAGCCGAAGTATAAGCAGGAGCTATAGGAGGTATTTCTCTTTCAGGAAGCTTCTCTCCCGTTGCCTCGGCCCGTACTCGGATAAGCTGCTCTTTTCCTTTGGCAAGGGCAGCGCGGTCGCTCTCACCTAAGTAGGTAGCTTGAAGATCTGCTTCAGCATAACCGGCACCGCCAAACAAGTCAATGATTGCTTCCTATACTTCCGCTAATGTGACTTCATATTCTGGTCCCAAAAATGAAAGGCTCCCACGCCCCAGGACGCAATGCATATAAAAGTCGAATAAAGTTGCGTCAATGGTGGCTTTGGTTGCCTTTTGGGATTCTTCAGCCGCATCCTTACCAGAGAGAGCTTCATCACGCTCTCTTTCAGCTTTCAATAACTGGGATTGCAGCCTCGCAATTTCTAAGTCTCGAGAGCTGATTTTCTCCTGAAGTTGAGCAGCGTCATCACGATATTTTCTAGTAACATGCTGTTCTGCTTCAAGTTTTACTTCAGTATCTCGCTGAGCAGCATGGGCGTCTCGAACTTGTTTTTGAAGCATTTCTTCTTTCTGAGAATAAGAAGTGGAAGAAGTGGCAAGCTCATTTTTGAGTCTTTCAACTTCAGCTTCGAGCTTCCCATAATCATCGCTAATGCTTTTCATCTCCGCATCGTGCTGCATACGCCATTTGTCCCATTCTGATTTATCGTTTTCCATGGTCATCATCGCCTCAAGGTTCATATGGTTGACCCTTTGAAGTTCATCAACCAGCTTCTGCCATCCAGACATTCTTTCAATATCAAGCTTGACAGCATCGACATTTCTCAGCATCGCCTGCTTATCAATGGGAACCAAATCTAAGTCAAAACGGACTCCTCTTAAACACCAATTTGGAAATCGGCTCTGAAGTGTGGGAGGCCCGTCCCCGACTTTATACTGAGGCCTATTAATAATTGCCTGGATGTCAGACTCCTTAAGGGTGGGAGAACCGGACGATGTATTAGGAGGAATAGAAGCGGTAGTCTTTTCCGAGATGTTAGATGTGTCTTTCTCACCATGTATGATCTGTTTGCTGGAATCATCGGAAGTATGACTCTTCCCCTTATCGTCGTAAGATTTCCTCTTGTAAGGATCGTCACTTTTGCGGGAAGAGTCACGTCGCTCGTCTCTACTCCCATAGTGCTCTTCGTCTTCTCTCCGACAACGTTCTTCATAAGCTCGCCTTTCGTGAGCCTTTCTAACAGCCCTTTCCTCATCAGTTTCCTTCGGAGCGCCAATATAACTCCTAAAGTCATAAGAATCGCGGCTTCCGTGACGCTGGAATTTGTCAAAGTAAGAGCCACTTCGCCCCATTGTAGAACCTGAAATTGAAGAAGAAAGGCAAGTCTTATAAATTTTCAAATTTAAGGAGCTAAGTGCATATAAGTGCCAAAATCCTAAGTGTGTGTGGCGTGTGGGCTATGCGCGTCGAACTACAAACCACTTTTTTGTGTGGGAATGGTGACGGCTTGTATAGAAGGCGTTGTGGTTTGTTGCAAAGAAGAAGTTGCTTCAATGACAGAAGAGATCGCTTTAGAGGCGTCATCTTTAAAGAGCTCCTGAGAGGTTATCATGATGTCGCTCAGACTGTCAAAAGTATCATCGCCATGATGCATGGGAGAATTATCTTTTTCAACTTCCACCTCAGCCGTCTTTTCAAGAATGTGAAGATTTTCCTCCTCTTCAATAACCAGGGGAAGTGCTAACTTACTGGACGACCCCGCAATGTCGGTAAGAGTAGAACACTTTACCAATGAAGTCTCAACTGTAAGTTCTTTCAATGAAGGTTCTTTAGTAGAAACGGGGGCATCTGACTCCTCAGCTGAAGAATCAGAGACTTCATGTGACTGAGTGGAGCGGGAAGGATGTAAGAGTCCAAATTCATGGAGTAACTAATCTTTCAATAGAAATTGAACACTCCTCTCCTCAACCGGCACGGCCATAAGCCTCTCAAAGGTAGCATTGTGACGAGGTTCCCTAGAGGGGGAAGGGAGCGCTGAAACAGCAGAAAAAGAAGTTAACACATGACAATTTGGACTTCGAAGAATTTAGAAAACACAGGGAAAAGATAGATAGTCGTACTTCCCACTCTCCAAATGGCGTAAAATCCCGGGGGACAATGAACAAAGAAAAACTGGCTCAGAAACCCAGGAACGCTTTCGAGAAGACCAATAATCAGTTTACAGTTCCTGGCACTCCTTACAACTGTGATAGAGGGATGGTCTTTGTTCTTTGCAAATGAGCACAGGAAGCAAATTTCTCCAAAACTGGGAAAACGGTCCAGCGTTCTCCTAAAAAGCACACACAGTCCCAGCAGGATGGCATAGCCATTAGGGTGTAGTTGAAAAGGGGAGATAGATAATCGAAGGAGAAGTTCTCGAAGACAGTCATTAAACGAGGGAATCGCTCCACTCAAGCACATTTGGCGGTTCACTGCGACAAAGCCGTGGGGCGGCCTATCAGCAGTGTCATTTACTCCAAGGAGCAAAGCGTCAGATTCAGCAATGCCAAACTGGGTGCATAGTTGACGGAAGACTTTATGACTCAGAGTGGTAGGAGTCCTTTCCGGGGGATCATTCAGCGGGGTAGCAATTGGAAAAGTTTCTCCAGCTGGTTCCAAGTCTTCTTGATGAGATGCCATTCTACACAATCAGCTGAATGTTCAAAAGTGAAGGTGCACATTTCCTAAAAGTGTGAAGTACTGTGCAAAACTAATGAAAACAAGGAAAAGCAAGTATAACTGAAATTAAACTAACTGACAATCAGTCGATTACGAGATTTCAGAACTTGTTAATACTCAAGTGCAGTGTTAATGCAGACAAATCAGTTTTAGTTTACCATTACGATTTTGCTTTAATACTTCACTTGAATTGGTTATTGTATAGCATTGCACTCATACAGTTCATTTATTTAAATTTTTTCTTTGTCAACTAATCTGTTATTCGATGTGGGCGGTCAGTGGCAGTATATTCGTCCCAGTATTCTGTGAATGTTGTGTTAAGCAGGTTATTAGCATTAAAGTCAAGACAGTGTGGGAGGAAACACAACACAGTTCAAATTCAAGAGTTCAGCCAACTTCTGTGCAAAAGCATATAAGTCTTAAGTCGTTAAACAACCTATCATAGGTCGGGGCTTTTAGGTCGTATTGTGCGAGTCAAGATGTTCAAGGCATGTTCTCTTAAGTCAGATCATTCAAGTCCAAGAATTCAAAGTCATGGAGTTCAAGTTATTAAGTCGTTCAGATGGGTTCGCGAGTTACGAGTTAAGGGCTATCTCATTCACGACCTAGTCTTTCAGATGTGCTCGCAAGTTAAATCTTTAAGTGCTAACTCGGCGACGACCTAAGAAAGATTTCCTATGAGTTAAGTCGTTGGTTATCTAATTCTTTGAGTCATCAGCCATAACACTTATAGAGATATGAAGCTTCGGTTTGAAACAACGCATCTGCTAACTCGTCCACGACCTAAGGGGCAAGCTACGAGTTAAGTTAAGCCATCAGTCTATTAAGGAGTGCTGCATAAGAAAGGTCTCAAGGCAATGAAAAATTGAAGTCTTAGGTCGTTACCGACCTACGACCTACTTTAGGTCGTATATGACCTAGGACAGGTCTCAAGATTTCTATTCAGAACGCGAAGGCCTTAAGTCGTTCGTCTTCTCCCCAATACATCAATTCGCTAAACTCCTTAACCCGTTAACCCATTAGCCTCTCCTCCAACCAAAACTCTCGTTCCCTCAGCGCACTTAATCATCCCGAAATCACCATAAACCCGGTCTAATGTCATTCCATCACAAACCACGAATCGATCAAACTGAAATGCTGCTGTCAATCGTCTTGTTCTGACCGACTGTCCAAAGCCAGGACAAGCCGTCTCAAACCCATCAGTAATCAATTGAAACAAGAATTGCAGAGAAGTACGGCATGAGAAAAGGGGGGTCGATGGTGAAAATGGGATTCGTAATTTGATGATAATCGAGGAATGAATAGCAATCTAATCCACTTACGTGAGAAGGAAATAAGGATGACTGGCAATCGGTAGGTCTGAGTCGTCTTTGAAAAGCTTGAAAAGTCGTTAATGGCGGATTCAAATAGAGGAACAGGTAAAGGAAAAGAAGGAACGACCTAAGCTATTTATACCCTGGGACAGTGAAAGGTGAATCGACACATCCGACCTACGACTTATACTAAGTCATTCTCGACCTACGACTCATCAAGAAGCGAGCTAAGGAAATCGAATCACACGACTTACGACTTAAGGCGTGTACTTCGAGGGGCAAATGTTAACTCCCTTTTAGCAATGACCTACGAGTTAAGAGAAATGAACAAGTCAGGTTATGCCACGACTTATAAGAAGCCAACGAGTTAAACAGCCTAAAACCTAAGTGGACTCGACGACTTACGACTTAGCTGCTGAAAGAGGATCTACGACTTACGACTTACCGGGTTAGGGAGCTACGACCTAAGAGAGTCTACGACCTAACTGCTGAAGGTAACTCCGCGACCTAGCAATGCTGCGACCTAAAGACTCCGCGACCTAGCAGTGTTGCGACCTAAAGACTTCGCGACTTAAGAAGGTTCCGACCTAATGAGTTACAACTTAGCTTAAGTCGTTCACGACTTATAGCTCCAGTTCCTAAAGACTTAGGAAGTATACGACTCAAAAGGCCACGACTTAACAGTTTACGACCTAGTGGGTGCACGACTTAAGAACTTCACAGCTTACGACTCATGGTCCTAACGACTCAACGAGTTAAGCTATCTACAACTTAAAGAAAGGGGGTTCCGACTTAACGACTCAGCGAGTTAAGGTCTTACGAGTTAAGGTCTTACGACTTAAGGGTCTTACGACTTAAAGGCTACGAGGTTAAAGTCCAGAGCCCATGCTTATACTACCTCTGATAAGTCGGCTACGACTTAACACTTGTCGAAGACAGCCACAAGATGAGCCCAGAACAACCATCCCTTAACTCGCTACCGACTTACGACCTAAGACTTCTATAAGTCGGCTACGACTTAGGACTTAGGCAAATTTCCAGAGTCCAAATCAACTCCTATAAATACCCCACCACTTCCAACTTGGAGGAGACTTTTTGGCCATTCATTTCTTCAAGCGCCGTTACGCTGTCGAAGTCTCCTCTCATTCAGCAATCAAAGATCTTCAAGCATTCAAGACACTACAACAATCTTCAAGAGAAGAACTCCTTACATCCAACACGGATTCGTCGAGTTTCATCATCAAAGATCGAGCTAGTAGTCAAGAATGCTTTCATGATCAAGTTGTATTGTATTTTGAAGGATATTGTATCAAATTGTAACCGAATCAGCAATAAAAGACTATAAAGTGGACGTAGGCTCAATTACGGGCCGAACCACTATAAATCTGTTGTTCATTTACTGCTTTTCTGCTATTTTCAGCTTATATTCTGTTCCCATACCAACGGGTGGTGCTTTCACAATTCTATTACATACACCGGGTGTTAGCGTTCACTTTTTAGCGTTAACAGTAGGAGATATCAAACCTAAGGCTGTGCACATCCAAGCGATGACATGGAGTTAGGCCCCGCTAAACGACGTACCAACTTCACCGATGGACTCTTCGCAACGCACCTAATCCCCTATAGCTCAGTCCACTGTAGCAAATCATGACTTGGAAGCACCCAAAGGCAACGGTGAATTGTCGCTTTCCTCCTACTAGGACCAGCGGTCCTCTCATTGACGTCGGTAGATGCAGAACGCCAAGAGAAAAACATCGGTACACATCCCATCGCTTGATGCTTCCTCACTCACTAGAAATCATGAGCCCTATTTTAGGATTGTAAAAGTCGATCAAGGCCATCATCAATGAACCACGCCATCCATGACATCGACTCGAAGAGCATCTCAATAGGAGTTCAATTAATCTAGAATCGCGATTTTTAGCGATCTAACTAATTTTATTTTCATTTTCGAAGTTTTCAAATTTCTCATTTTAAGGTTACAAGGAAGATTTCATAAGGGAGAAGAGGCATGTGCTTGAACGTGATGAAGTAAGGGAGTAAGGCAAGGTACGGTGGGTACGGGCTAAATTGATGGGGGTATGGAGTTGAATAGATGTGTATATATTATTTTATTTGAAAATATCCGATATTACATAACCAAAAGATCTCGAACTCCTACTGAAATGTGCCGACTGGTGTTCCATACCAAATACCCCTTTCTCGAACCCGACGAAACTAGTTTCGAAACCTAATTCCAAAGTATAGGGAAGTTAGCTTTTTAAATCGAATTATATTTAAAACTAATCGCTATGCATTTTGAGTTCACATGACCGCACAGTACATCTGATCGTTACGAAACTCAACGGCATACAACAATTTATTATTCCAGACCTAATGGCACTGCCAAAATCTAAGTGCTTCAAAATGTTAATTTCTCAAATTTAAATATTGTTTTATATTTTTGATCCAATTAACGATATTTATCCGATCCAATTATATTTGTAAATTAATTTACATATTGAATTCATCAATATTATTTATTAATTAAAAGGATTTAAATAATATTATTTAATTTATTTAATTTAGAATTCAAATATTTAAATGATCACTATATTTGAACTCAAGTTATTAAATTCCAAAAATCCAATTATTTAAATATTTAAAATTAATTAAATATTCAAAATTCAATAACCAAAATTTCTAGGTTGTTACATTCTACCCCCTTAAATAAATTTCATCCTCGAAATTCCCAAGGAAGAAAATGTTTCCAAATTCTACCCCCTTAAAATGAGTGGTATTTCATGGGTTGACCCAAAAAGTGCAAATAGTTTACACTACTTAGATGTTTTAAACAAAAGTTATGGTTTTAGTAAAATAATGTTTATCAAAACTTTCTTATCCAATCTAACCCATTTTAAACCTGAGTTAAACTATCCCTATTTATCTAGGAGTAGTATCTCATTTATCACAACAATCTCTTTTTAGAAATACTTTTTATTTTGAAACCAATTCCCTTTAAGGGAACTTAAAAATTAAGTACCTGGTTTTTTATTTCAAAAACTCCTCTTTGAAATCATACTACATATATTTTTATATGAAGTAACTTCAACTAATTTATTTATTAAAACTCACTTTGGTTCATTCGGATTTGAACTCATTTCAATCACACAATGGTAAATAGAATAATTTACTAAGTACTCCTGAACATTCGCCAAAGCAAACATCCAATCGTCACTTAGAAGATTATTCAAATTACCATAAAACTAATCGAGATGTTTTCCTCCAAGTTATCCCAAATAAAACGTGCTTCATTTAAAATTTCACTTCCCAAAATATTATTTTTACTTTTAAATACTTCCAAATGTACTACTATTTCATTCCTCACACTACTTGAACTACAGTATATAGCCACGACAGGGTTCCACCGGCCGCCAACGGTAATTTCCAACGGCTACCAACGTATCGTTATTTTTTAACAAGCTGTTGGTAGCCGTTGGTAACCGTTGTAAAAATGTCGTTTGCGGCCGTTGGAAGCCGTTGGAAATATTCGTGTAAACCTGTAGCAAGCCGAGCGCAACAATCATTCTCCTCTCCTCCAACAAAAAACCCTAAATCCTCCACCTTCTTCCTCCACTCCTCCACTTTTCTTGCTCCCAGCCTCCCCATGCACTGGCAGCCACTCCGACGCCATCAATCAACACCAGCGGCCTCTCTCTATCCAATTCCACTCCATAATCAGGTTTTGCCTAAAACCCTAAAATTTTTAATTTTGCTAATTTTGTGTTTAATTTTTTGTTATAGTTGTATCTAATGGCCTATTGATTGTTTATTATACCAAACTAAGTGCTAATTACAATTATTACCATCCAAATGTCCAAATTGTTTATGTATATATATTATGCACATATATACATATGTTGATAATTTAGTGTAAATGCGCATTTGAGTTAGCGTTAGATTAGTTAGGATTGATTAAATTATTTTGTGTATGTTTTGTAAAATATTAGGCAAACATGAATTATATCTTTTACAAAATATATTAGCATTAGATAAGTATATAATTTAGTATATATATACACATGAATTATATATTTTGCAAAATAGTAAAAATCATATAATTTACTATATATTTAATAAAATAGTAGAATATAAATAAAATAATGCATAATATGCTTTATTTTATATATTTAATAAAACGGTAACATATAAACAAAATTTAAATCTCTTAGTGAATTTTTGGCCCCGTCTGACAAGTGTTGTATATGATCGTTGTATGAATATTCGTTTTTATTGCAAAACGGATATTCATATTCATCTGATACAATATTCATATTCGTTTGTATGAATATCGTTATAAACGGTCCACAAAATTTCGATGGCATTTCTTTTTCGTTCCTTGTGTACATGCATATGTGTATGATACAAGGAACACAGGGGAAGTGCTGCCGAAATTTTGGGAAATCGTTTATAATGATATGATTTAAGAAATGTAATTACTATTGTGTTTGTAATGGGAAGTAGGAAAACTGACCATCACAAAAGGTACAAAAATGTAAACAAAATAGCAAGAAATATAACTTTGTATATAAACGAAAATGGATTATAAAAAATAGTAAAATCTAAATGTGTTTATCGAATTTGATTAATAATTTTTTTACTATTGATCATAGGTTTTACAGTAGGAAAAATGGTCAATTATTTTATTGATCGGAGCTGGATGTATCAAAGAAGAGAAATGAGAGGCTCAATAAGTAAACATTTTCTTAACGAGGTAAATGTGTTTGTCAAATTTTCTTTAAGTAATATTGGAAACGACGTAGAAATTCGTTTTCCATGTAGTAGGTGCAAATTGTTGAAGCATTTAGTACCTAATATGGTTAGGATTCATTTGCGCGAATATGGTTTCGTAACCAATTATTTGGTGTGGGGACGTCATGGAGAAATTATAACATGTGCTGAAGAACAGTCAATAGAGGTCATTAGTGATGAAGTTAGTACGATGAATCTCATAGAACATATGGTTGAAGATGCAGCACGATCAATGTTCCCTACTGTTGAAATTAATAACGACGATGTTAACGTCGAAGAGGAACCAAATGTTGGAGCGAAAAAAATATATGATTTATTGGATGCTGCTAAGAAACCTCTTTGGAATGGATGTACTAGCGGCACTCAATTATCGGCAACTGCAGAGTACATTGCAATGAAATCAAAGTACAACCTCACAGAAGCCGGATTTAAGGCTGTTGTACAAGCTGCTTAATGCCATATGCCATCAGATAATTTAATGTGCAAAAATTATTATGAAGTGAAAAAACTAATGTCATCTTTCGGTTTGCCGTATCAAAAAATTGATACATGTCTAAATGGTTGCATGTTGTTTTGGAAAGATGATGTCAGTCTTCGGAATTGTAAAATATCTAATCAAGAAAGATGCAAACCAAGGAAAAAAAAGGGAAAAGAAGTTCCATACAAGTGTATGCATTATTTACCTATCACTCCTAGACTTCAAAGGTTATATGCATCATCTGTAACAACGCATCATATGAGATGGCACAGTGTGAGAACACCTGAAGAAGATACGTTAACACACCCATCTGATGGAGAAGCATGGAAGTATTTTGATAAGAAATATCCCGATTTTGCAGCGGAGAGCCGTAATGTTAGACTAGGTTTGTGTACTGATGGGTTTTCACCGTTTTCTCAGTTTCGTTCTAAATATTCATCTTGGCCTATAATCATTACACCTTACAATCTACCCCCGTGGATGTGTACGAAAACTCCATATATGTTTCTCACAATTGTCATCCCTAGCCCTGATGTTCCGACACAGGGTATCGATGTTTACTTACAACCGCTAATCGAAGAGTTGAAAACATTGTGGTATGAAGGAGTTGAAACAGACGACGTATCGGAAAAAAAAATTTCGGATGTTCGCTTCTTTGTTATGGACTATTAGCGATTTTCCTGCATATGCAATGCTTTCGGTTTGGAGTACGGCCGGTCGTTTTGCTTGTCCTTACTATATGGAAGAAACACGATCATTTTCTTTACGGCATGGGAAGAAAATTTCATGGTTTGATTGTCATCGACGTTTTCTCCATATTAATCATACTTTTAGAAGAGACTAAAAAAACTTCATAGCTAATAGACATGAGACTTTACAACCACCAATGATTTGTTCAAGTGAAGATATATATGACCTTGTAAAAGATTATCCAAAGATACATGAAACCGGGCAGCAAACTGAAATCCAAGGTAAATTGACGTTTCATAATTGGTGCAAACAGAGTATATTCTGGGAGTTGCCTTATTGGAAAAATCTCTTAATCCGTCGTAACATTGACGTGATGCATAACAAGGTAAACGTATTCGATAATGTGTTTAATACACTTTTGAATGTTAAGGGCAAGACTAAGGACGATCTGAAATCAAGATGTGATATAGAAGAAATATGTAATCGTCTTGAGCTTCATATGAAGCCAAAAGACACTAAAAAACCCAAAGCATGTTATGAACTAAATAACAACCAAGTTAAAGTACTTTTAAAATGGGTGGAAAGATTACGATTTCCTGATGGAATTTCATCTAATCTTCGTAGATGTGTCGACTATAAGAACGGAAGACTGAGTGGGATGAAAAGCCATGATTGTCATGTAATGATGCAAAATTTGTTACCCGTTGCTTTCAAAGAATTGTTGCCCATAAAAGTTTGGAAGGTTATAACAGAACTTAGTTTATTTTATAAGGAGCTTTGTTCAACTACGTTAAAAGTTGACCGTCTTCGTAAACTTGAGGTAGAAATCCCTATACTGCTCTACAAACTGGAGAAAATATTTCCTCCAGGTTTGTTCAATGTAATGGAGCATTTACATGTTCATCTTCCATTTGAAGCACGTCTTCGAGGTCCTATGCAATATGGATGGATGTATCCATTCGAGAGGTATGTTGTTAATACCGAGTATGTAAATGTTAATTTAACTATAAATAAAAATCAATATTGATATGAAATATTTTTTATTAGGTACTTAAATCATTTAAAGAAAAAAGTGAGACAAAAAGCTCGAGTTGAAGGTTCGATTTGCAAATCATATATCGAAGAAGAAGCATCGTTCTTTATCTCTCATTATTTCAATGATCATGTGAATTTATCATTTCAAAGTGTTGCACGTAATGATGAGGCCGTTGAACAAGATTCTTCTTCTGAAACAATGTTATCTATTTTTAAACAACATGGTCGACATGCTGGAAAATGTGTAGAAGTATGGTTAGATGATAGAGATTACCATGTAGCACACACATATATTCTTCTTAATTGTCCAGAAGTTGCACCATTTATTAGGTAATTATCAGATTACAAGTTTTGATAAATTTAATTTAATATTGCATGTGTAAATTAATAATAAAGCAATATATTATGTTTTTGTTTGCAGTGTTTATGAATCACAAAATCCAAATGGAGATTTAAGCAAAAATTTCGCTACTTGGTTTTTGAACTACGTTTGTGATCCTACAAATAATGTGGTCGATGAAGGATTAAAACATTTGGCGTTGGGACTGAAAAGGAAAGTTAAAACGTATCCAATATTTTTTGTTAATGGATATAAATTCAACACCAAAGAATACAGTGCTGAAAAATTAACAAACAATACTGGTGTATTTGTTAAAGGCAGTGATGATCCTAATAATCATATACATGATTTTTATGGCGTGTTAACCCAGATTTTGCAATTGACATATTTTATAAGACCCGTAGAGGAAGTTTTTTTGTTTAGATGCAACTGGTTCAGCAATGTTCCAGGTTCTGGTATTAACGTGCATACAAATTATAATCTTATAGAAATAAAACATACCTCCCGTTATCAGCAGTACGATCCTTTTGTACTAGCCAAACAAGCCCTACAAGTTTATTACGCCCCTTATCCGTCTCTAAAAAGAGATAAAGCGGATTGGTTTGTGGTTTATAAAACCAAGGCGAGATTTACATTCGATGGAAAGAATATTCCAGAAGAACAAGCCTATCAAGCAGATATCGAAGAAAATGTTGAAATCACAATTACAGACGATCAAACTGATTTTGGACAATTAAATGATGAGACAAATGTATTAGTCGAAGCATTTGAGAGTGTAGAGGAAAATGATATAGAACACGAGATCAAGTCTGAATCAGAAAATGACGAGGATTGAGTAATATCCGGTAATTTGTACAATTATTCACGCACACACATCACACATATATCATCATCATCATTACATGCACCACATATCATCATCATTTTATCCATGTCTATAATTAAAAATGAAACTTTCAATAGGTATTATGTCAGGCTCCAGACGTCGTAGCTCTTCTCGCTCGGCCGACGAGAGTAGTTGTGAGCCTCCGGCTCGACCACTTGTAAATTTGCAGCCGAAGGCTGATGGAGCGTAAGTATCAAAATTAAAATGATAACAATATAAATTTGTTCATACAAATATATACTTGTCTAAAGCTTTGTTTTATATTTAACACAGGGGATTTGATTTGGAGCCCTCAGGAGTTGTGCTTGGCATTTCCAAGCAATCATATATGAGCAGGCTGACATATTGCTGGCCTAAGTGGAGTAAGATCCCTGACAAAGTCAGGGAGGCCATCTGGCAGGATTTTCTGGTGAGTTATACCACTTTACTATATGAATAAGTATAAATGAACAATTAGTAATATTTTCTCTTTGTAAAGGGGCAAGTGGACTTGGCAGAGCCCGATGTCGCCATGGTTCAGCGCCACTGGAATTCGAAGGTCGCCAAAAATTACAGGGAGGTAATGTCAGCTCTTAAAAAATCGGGGAAGAAACCGAACTGGATGGGCACTTCCTTATGGGATTCTTGGATGAGTTGGTGGGAGACCGACGAGTTCAAGGTAAATCTACCAAATATATAGTTAATTATTTCGCAAGTAGTAAATATAATATTCAATTTAAATTGCAGATGGAGTCGGAGAGGAACTATGCCAACAGAAGTAGGAATCCTGTAACGCATCGTGGCGGACCCAAGTCTTTTCAGCATCACCTTGAGGACTTGGTAAATTTATCAATTATGAATCTAAACCGTTATTACATTTTGTATATTAATCAGTTCAGTAATTAGCTATGAAAAATTAAAATATATAAATTATTTATTGAAGGAAAGATCGCTTGGACGTCCCGTGTCTATAATGGAGGTATTTACCCGCACCCACACATCAAGACAAGCAGACAATGCTGGCAATATTACATATCAGTGGGATAATGATGATAAGGCGACGGCTGCATATGTATGCATATTTTAAATCTTATTTTATTAATATCGATATGTTCAAATCCTATTCTACTAATTTTAACCTAAAATTGCTTTTTATTATAGGCAAAGTTTCAGGAGGCACGGGCAGAGCTGCTTTCAGAATCGGATCGTGATGAGTTGACGGTAGAGGAGCAAGATAATATTTTCAATGTTATTATGGATTCGACGCAATGGAATAGGCGCTATGGCTATGGAAACCAAGCGGTAATCTTATAAACATTGCAATATTATATTTAATAAATTAACCTATAGATACACTATACATATGATGATTTCTACCTGTGTTAAATCTAACGTATACGTGATTTATAAATATTAGATAAGTAAAAAAGGAAAAATATACAAAGATATGTAATGAAAATGGATGAACCAAAAAATTTTTTATAAGAATACTTTTAACACCTATATTGTATTAAAAATATGCATTTCCTTGTGGTATATGCATTGCTTAAGATCACGTCATTTACGTTTCTATATTTTAAAATATGCATTGCTTAAGAAAATGATTATAATACAAATGTGAACATCTCACATTCTATTTGCAGGTTCGGGCAGCTCAAAAGGCGTGTGACAAAGGTGAAATAAAAGAGCTTAGAGCCATGGTTGAGCAGTTGAAAGAGCAGGACCGTCTTCGCGCTATACAAATGGAGCAGCTGAATCAGCGTTTAGCGGAGTATGCACAGAGGCATGGTCCATTCCCTTCGTCGTCTGGTGCTTCCGGAGGTGATGATGATGCTTGAGAGGTATGATGATTATTGTCTTTG
Source organism: Allium fistulosum (assembly GCA_030737815.1). Taxonomy (NCBI): domain Eukaryota; kingdom Viridiplantae; phylum Streptophyta; class Magnoliopsida; order Asparagales; family Amaryllidaceae; genus Allium; species Allium fistulosum. The sequence goes on along the minus strand of CM060907.1, from coordinate 408,866,371 downwards.
CGGTTGGTTATTGTATATATTCACTTTGAGGTGGTGAGGATTGTGTTTGATGGTTATTGTGTATATATTGACTTTGAGGTGGTGAGGTTTAAGTGTTTGCATTGTATATGTTGACTTGAATATGGAGATGGAGTTGGTGTTGGTGAGGGTTTTGTTGTTTATGTACATATTGACCAGGAGTTTGGTTTGAAAATCTAATGTTTGATGTTGCTTTTTGGTTATTTATATTGTTTGTGGTATAATGTGTTGGATATGTGATATATATGTGAAATGGAGTGGAAATGGAATGGAAATTGATATATATTGATTGTGTGTGGCTGGAAGGTGTAACAACCCTGTATTTTTCAAATATTTTTAAATTGATTTTTTTCAGATTCAAAAGCTTTATTTATGAAAAAGAATAAATTTTGTTATTTTAAGTATAAACTTTGATTTTGATGTGGATTAGAATTCCAAATATGACTAAATTTAATATTTCCAGAAAGAGTGAATTTTGGTTAAAATAGTCAAACTTTGACTTTTAAATTTAAATTTTAAATATTTGATATTATAAATTTTATCTTTTATTATGAAAATAGATTTAATAACATGAATATGGCTTTTCGTTTCGTTGAAAACGGAGTTAAAATGTAAAAGTTATGTACATTTCAATTTTTAGTATAATTTGTTTTATTGTGCAATTTTGCCTATATTAAATTTTATAAATCATATTTTCTTTCTTATATTTTGTATTAATATGTTTTAATATGTTATTTTATGTATATTTTTGTCTTTTTATATTTTTAAAATGATAATATAATTTTTCCAAAATTTACTGTATTCATTTTTCATTTTTAAAGGTTGTTTTCCTATTTTCTACTATTTTCTTCATTTAAAATTATATTTTAATTTAAATTTTATATATTTATTTTGTGAATGTATTTTATTTATGTTATTATTTATGTTTAAAAATATATTACAAGCTCATATGAATTTTCTAAAGTTTGTACCATTTATTTTCAAATTTTCTAGCCTAGTTGGCAATTTTTGCTATTTTCTTGATTTAATTATTTTTAATTAATATTTATTTATTTATATATTTTTTTTGTTACATTTTCGAATTTTAACTGAAATTATATGTATTTTCAGATATTTAAACTTATTAAAAAGAAATAGAGGAAATTTGAAAAGTTTTAAACTCTTGAAACTCTTAAGGCTTTCCATCTCCCGACCTTTCATTTTCCCAACTCTTCTCTTGATTGTATTGGGCGTGTAATCTATTCATTTCAGCTGCATTTTTTTTTCACTTTCACGAAATTCATTTCTCCTCCTCTCACAAAAAAATCACGGCTATTCTCCTTGTGAAGCTTAGGTTAAAAAATTCTATCTTCTTCTTGTCTTTTTATGATTTTCTACTTGAATTTGCACATGCTCTCCACCTTCATAGCTGTATTCCCCTTCCTCCAAGCTGTGGCTGACCACCACCACCACTTTTCTCTGACCATCAAACAGCCTAACACCTCTCCTCCTCAGGCCAAGCCAAGCCATGATGAAGATCATCACAAAAATCCATCTAAACTAGCACTAGCCATCACCTATGCACTCAAGCTGACCTAGTTTTGGTACCATCACCTTCCACCACCCATGGCCACCACCAACACCACCTCCACCACCTCCAGCACCACCTGGACCCTCTGCCATGTCATCACCTTGGACCCCACTCCTCTGGCCGTGCCCCATGAGCCTTGGCCGAGCCATGAATTGCCTTGAATTCATGTTAATGTGACATTGTTTTGCCTTGTTGTGTTGTTTCATGCATACTCACCTTTTGCTATCCTCTAAACATGTTTGGCCGACCCTTAGGCAACCATATGGCTGAACCTGAAAGTTGTTGGATGCAAGTACAAAGCAATTCTACTTTGATTCGTGCAGTTGATTCTATATTATTCTATCGTATTGTGCATTTGAAAACTTATATTGTTTGTATTGTTTTGTCTTATGTATTCCAGGAAGTTAACCTTGTCTCTCCCACACTCATCATCATCATGGTTTAGAAAATGAACCCCTTGTTCGAGCTTTTGAATGGTTAAAGCACAGTCAAGTAATCTATTCCGTTGTTGCTTCTTATCTTCATTGTTTCAACATTGTTTGCGTTGAATATTTATGTGTATATTGTCTTGTTTGGTTATTGTTTACAAGATAAATATCAAGGCTCTCCATTCATTCAAATCAAAAGTCATGCTATATCGTGCTTGTTGTGCTTTCTGGAATCTATTCTGTGTGTTTTGATCGCTAATCTCCAGCTTTAACAGGTGAGTTATTCTCACCAGACAATATGTACCTATATAACTAGTAAATTGACACCCTGTGAATCTGTAGAAATATATTATCATGTTATACTTGACTATGTTATGATCATATGATGTTTATACACCTGTTATATCATCCGTTACTGTTATATAATGTATTCTGTTCATTTATATCTGTTTATCACACTTCAAGTTCCCTGTAGACTAGAATCACCATGGGTTGAAATGATACATACCTGAACGGACTTTAGAATAGGGAAAAATCATTATGGGCTGAAATGATAGGCCTGAATGGTTTTTATTTAACTTATTTTAACTTGGGATTGCGGGTTTGAAATGATAGAACCCGGTTTTTCTTTGTAAATTGCGGATTGAAATGATATATATATGTATCACTTGACATAGGTTAGAAAACTATATACAGGCCCGTGGTTATTTTATAAAGTGTTTTTGGATATTTTTAAGTATTTTAAAAATATAAATTTATGAAATTTGATTTAAATAGATTTTGAAATGTTTTAAAATAAAGAAATTATGATTTTCTATGAGTTAAAAATGTAATTAATGAATGGTTAAATTAGATTATTGAAATATAACTTAAGTTTGGAATTTGGAATTTTGGTTAAAAATGATATTTAAGTTATATGAATAAAAATGAAAATTTAATTATATTTGGAAAATGGTAAATATGATAATTTGATTAAATTTGAATTTAAGCGATTTATTAAAGTATTATTGATTTTTCTATGAGTTTAAATGTTTAAATAAATGAATGTTTAAAAGTGATCTTTTAAAATACAACTTGACTTGGAAATGTGAAATTTGGTTTTAATTAAAGGTTTAAGTTAATTAAATAAAATTGCAAATTTAGTTAAATTTGTGAAATGGTAATTTAAATTTGAAGTGTTAAGTTATTTGTTGAAATGTGAAGAATTGGAAACTTTTACACTTAAATTTATTAAGTAAATTATTGAAAATTGGATTTAATTATAAGAAATTTATTGTGAAAAAGATATATGTTAAATGATATGTAAATGAACATTTTAAATGTTAAAAATATGATTTTTAAAATGTTTATGTGTTTTAAATTGAAGTTATTTAGTTACTGGAAATACACTAAAATCTGAAATTAACTTTTAATAGCATTCAGAAATGCAATAGTTTCTGAACTGAACTAAAATTGTGTAAAAAGAGCAACTACAGCATTTCTGAAATGCTGTAGTTGCTGTAATTGAACTTATAGGCTAATATTGAACTTAGGCAGTCTTTGCTGAAATCAAATAAAACCTTTGTTTTGAAATCAGAGTTACCGCAGCATTTCTGAAATGCTGTCTTTTCTGTTTTGAACTATAATTTAACTAAAAACTGAGTTTTAACAGCAGTTTTAAATGCTGTCTTTGCTGAATAAAAAATGTTTTCAAGTATAACTTATAACAGCTTTTCTAAATGCTGCGAAAGGCTGAAATTTTAACAATTATGGTTTTTGACTTAGTAAACGAACTCAGAATGGTTTGAAACTTTGGAAATTGAATACTTGATTTGAAAATATAATAATTACACTTTTAAAAGGTTTAAATGAATTATTTTGATTGGAACATAAACTATTTAAAGGTGATTTGAAATGATAGTAAATGAACGATATCTTTGAATTTAAAAGGTATTTAAAGTTGAATATTTGGATTTGAACTGATAGGATATTTTATTATATTAAAATGATTTGAAATGAAGTTTTGTAAGGATATGATATTTTATTATATTAAAATGATTTGAAATGAAGTTTTGTAAGGATATGATATTTTATTATATTAAAATGATTTGAAATGAAGTTTTTGTAAGGATATGATATTTTATTATATTAAAATGATTTGAAATGAAGTTTTGAAATGATATAATATTTTAAATATATGGAAATGGTTTGGAATTGATTTAATCTTTATTTTGATAAATATATGGTTTTGAAATGATATTTTATTTTGAAGTAAAGTATTGTTTTAAAAGTTATAACCACGGGTTATAATAACGATTGGTTGTTAAAGAGACCGGGATCAGATATGGACATACTCTCTATCGATACCGAAAACCACTTTGACAACTGTGTACGCGGTGGAGTTTCCAGAATGAAGTAGGATGGTGGCGACGATCCTAAGGTATATACGTGGACCCAACTCCCGTGAGTTGGCATAAGGTGGCTAAAAGAGGAGCGATTGATGGACCAAGGAGGTAGCACCTCTTATCGGACACACTTCTTCGATACCATTCTATTACTTGTGATTGATTTGGTGGCCACCCTTGATTTGGGAGTGTTGTTCGAGGTGGGCGGTAGTGGCTGCTATGCGTCACCACTAGTCCGGATGCGTAATTGGTATATCTACCCTGGCATTGCCTAGTTGTGCCGTGTCACCTACCATATCGAGCTTTACTACGATTTTGATTTAAAGATCCGACCGCGTTAAGGTTCTCCATCCCCTTAACGCTATTTTCTATATGATTATACTTTACTAATTAGACACTACTGTATATAGCGTATATTACTACATAGTAAATAGTTTAACGGATCCTTAAAGAATGGGCGATCCCAAGCATTCTTTAAGTTACTTGTACCTTTATTACAGTTCACTTGAGTTGGTTTACATTATATAAGTATATATTGTCCTGACTCGAGTGTTTTGTGTTTTGCTTTACGCTCGGGTCAGCCTGAGTTATTCACAGATTTGGATTTCCACTCTCATGGAGATTTGAATCGCTGGAGATTATCTGCTTGTCTTGTCCTATCTATTTCAGTTCCGTTGTTCTACTCAGCTTGTACTTGGTTATTATATTGAGACTTTTGTTGTATTCTATTTCTTCTGTTATATCTTATGTAACTCTGATATATTTATATAGTAGCTTCATGAACTACTATTTCTTTTACTTCCGCTGCATTATTTTACTCTGTGTGTGATATGTGATTATACTTATTTACTGTATATTCTGAGATTTGCCAAATTTTATTTACAACACGGTATTTTGAGCAATTCAATTCCGGCATGAGTGTCTACCTATACACTTATAATGGATGCGAATGGTTGAAAATATTGGGTCGTTACAGAAGGTGAATGGCTTGCTGTTGTAAAAAAAATTTCACCCAGATTAGCAACGGCTACCAATGGCTCTTTGGTCATTTTATACCAACGGCTTCCAACGGCGTCCATCGGTTAAATGCCATTTGAAGCCGTTGGAAAATCCATTGGAATAGCCCTATTGCTTCCGTTGGAAGCTGTTGGAACGCGTGAACGCTGTTCCAACGGCTTTTCCAACGGCTCCTAACGGCCACCAACGGCTTGGAGCCGTTGGAATAGCCGGTTTCTCTTGTAGTATCAAAATCCTTTTGAAATTATTTACAAAAACTCCAAGATTTAGTTTCAAAAATCCTTTTTAAACACATTTTATAAACTAAATTTATAAAAATATTCTTTTATATAAAATCATTTCATATTATAATAACTCTTCTTATTATAATAGAATTTTCTCAAATATCCACTTCTTTAAGGTCTTATCCTACCATTTAGATTATATTAAACAACTTCTTATTAAAGTTTTATTTTTAACTCACCATTATTAAAAGGTGAATTTTCAATTTAAAATTTTCTTTGAACACCTTATAGTCAAATTCTGAAAATCAATTCACAAGCGGTTCGTTTATAAATTTAAACAACAAATGCTTACAAATAAGCCAAACTTAGATAATAAACAATCAACCAATAGCAATCAATGTTTCTAACTTAGTTAAGCATGACTGATTAAATAATAGTGATGACAAATAAATATTACCACATTCAAACAAACACACTCTATGACTATATAAAGTTTTGAAAATATTTCCTTTATATATACAAAATATAATCCTAGGCAAAATATTTCATTTGCCAAATTTTCAAAAATTCAATATCATGTCCTTTGGTCTTGTTCGAGCGTTTAGAAACCCCTATCGACACCGTGGCATCCCAAGCCTTGACCAGAATTCATAAATAACTCAATCGACCAATTAACACTGTATGTTATTATAACATTAACAGATACGCTCTCGGATATATAAACTCTCAACCTCATTCTAGGGTATTACTAACCCTATCTCTAATGAGTTATACCCTACCAAAGCCAAGGCTCTCACTTAACACTACTACAAAAAGTGCTTATTGCTTCGCCTCATTTGCATCGGTTGAAGTAAAAACTAATGCATATAGAACTATTTGCATCAGTTCTATCTTAATAACCGATGCAATTGGTACGTGGAAAGCAATAGGTAATAAAAAAAAATTTGCATCAGTTGTCACCAACAACTGATGCAATTGGTACGTGCAAATAGTTTTAGTTGCATCGGTTTTAAATTCAACCAATGCAACTACAGTAAATTTTGTTCGCCGCCAAATCATTTTTGTTTGCCGCTAATATTTTTGTTCTCAAATTTTCGTTTCTCCATCAAATTTTCATTCCGTCGCCAAATAATTTTACAGTCCAGCTTAAACCAGATCTTCTTTTCATCTCCACCTTCAGTATTAATTCCAAACTCAAGCAAAATACAGTCAATAAGCCTTGCGTACGTCGTCAGAGGCTATTGTGAGGAGGCATGTTTCAAGCATGTTAGGGCAAGGCGAGGTCGAACGGCATCAACATCTTAAGGCGATAAGGAAGGTCGCATGCGCTTCGACGTACGTTTTGGTGATGCGAGTTATGGAGGTGTGAATCTGGGTGCGATGGAGGTGCTCAACAGCGATGACAGGTGGCATACTTCTTTTCATCGAGGTGAGATAATAATCTCACGCACCTATATCTATAATTACTGATTTCTCTAAACTAAATTACTGTCTTGGATAAATTGGTGAATGAATTGAATTGTTTAGTTGAAGTAAAATAGTAAAAACTTAATTTTAGAAATCTTGTACTGTTTATTTGATTTGAGCACAAACACATAGTATTGGGCATAATCATTGCCTTAATCCTCATCATTATCTTGTCCGTGTGCCATGGATTCAAATGCTAGACCCAAACCACCATGGGAGCTTCATTGTTTGATACATTGATTTTCAAGGTAGCGATATATCTTTTGTTGTTAATCCTGGGTTGTTGTAACCCTTTTATGATTGGTGAATTTGTGACATTTTGATTAGCCTCTCTTCTCTCCCTGTTTCTTTGTCTGTGTGTTTTGGATGGGATGTTCTTGTTAACGACTTAATGTATAGCCTGAAAACAGTATGCGTTCTTTAGCTTGTTAAATATCAGTAAATTTTCTTCTACGATTTATAATCATTTATTTACTAATACTATGTATGTTTGACATCTGAGGTTTGCTTCTTTGTCTCATAGTTTCTTTGTTTCAAGTTTTTGATGTACCTTTTGAAATGATACACCGTAGAAGTAAAGTTATAAAAGTATTTGTTATAATGCGTAGAAGGACTTTGTACCATTCTCGGTTTGTTGTCAGAAAATTAAACAAGAAATGCATGACCATTAATAAAAAGGAATAAATGAGACCATCACAAATGGACCGTTTCATGTTTAAGAAGAAATGAAGAGACAGAACGTGTGGGTAAGAAATGGACCAACCTAATCAATCAACTGATCAGATAATTATGGATCGACAATTGGACAGGGTATGGGCTACTTATCATTTCTATTTCTTTTCTTGCACCGGCGGAAAGTGACACCCATTTATCAATCTTTATGGGCCTCAATTTACTCTTTAACTACAACCTTGATTCACTTTTAATGTTCTCATTCATGCATGGAAGTTATCATATATATCGGTATATTTGAACTGCTCCTGCAATACTTCACTTTTATATAACTCAACTTTGTGTTATTTATGAACAACTGGCGGTAGCATTTCACTGCAAAACGCTTTGATCGAACAGATCCATTTCTCTTAAAATAATAAAACGGTGTAATTAAAAGAAATAAAAAACATGATGGGGTTGAGATAGTAAACAAATGGCACGATCAAGAGGGACAAGGAATGGGCAAGGAGTGTTATGATAAACTCCATGCCCTTGGACAAGTGAAGCAACTCATATTAGCTCTATTTTCTCCTTCTATATTTATATTGCTTTATTGAATTTCATGCATGCATGTATAGCATATAGTGCTCATATTAATGAGCATATCTTTTTTATCGTATGTGTATTTAAAGTCGCATAAGATATATTTTTGTTTCTTTGTTATGCCTGTCGCTTGTTTTGTTTAACAATTAATCTTTGAGCATCTTGATAGATTGTTCCATGTGATCTGTATTAGGGAATTCCAGCCTGTTAATTATGTATTAGTAATCAATCATTATGTTAGTTTTAATTAATTTGGGTTTGAGATATGTTTAACACCTGGGAAACATTAATCGTTTGGATAATGATTAATTGATGATGTTAAATCTTTAATTAAGTAGACTAATCATTGGTTGTTTGCCAGATTTAGGAACAGTCTACACGATCAATTATATTTTGGAGGAAATAAGCACATTTGTAAAGGATTGATATATATGTTATGTTGTTATTATACTGATCATATTATGCTTCCGTCATCACATATGTTAAAGGGTCAAATGCTCAATACAAGCTTTTTCATATGCCAAATTTGTAAATCTATCATGAGTTGAACTAAATCAGTTATATTAATAATTTTCTGTCCAATTTGACAATATATATGCTTTGAGATCAGTGCAACATTATACATATACAATCAAATTGGATTTACTTAAGCGGTAGTATACTGCAAATTGAGATCTTCAGCAGTACTGAATGAACATATAAATGCTACGTGTATCATCGACCATAATATTTAGTCGTATATGTTATGGTGTTATGGGATACACATGGGACATCCCTTGTCTGTAAGGATTTTCATCGGAATTATTTTTCCCAGTTTTATCTAAGTTATCATATGTCTGTTTTGGATATTGTTTACTATATAGGTTTGTTGATTTCTGCCTTTATTAAATTTTCTCATTAGTAACAGGTCAAGCGGCAGTTTTGATGTTAGTATAAAACTGTCAAACATAATTTATATGACATAATAATAAAAGTTATACTAGAATGTTTATCATAACTTACATGCTATAAAATATTGTATTGTAATTTGTAGTCGTCTACAATTATGGATTACCAAATTGTATATTTACTCCACTAGCTCGCTTAATGTTGGTAAATAGAAAATCAATATGAATGATGGAAATTTTCATAAAATATATAAAAAAAAGGTTCTGTAGTTTGTATCAAAGGGTGCTGAACTATGAATAATAAAAATAAATTTAGAAATTGCCAATGCTGAAAGTAATTTTGGTTTGATTTTATTCGCATAAATTTTAAACTACTTTTATATTGGATGAACGGTATACTGGCAGCAAACACTAGTTGAAAACAAATAACATTGAACATTAACCTTCAGTCATCCATCTACTAACAATTCATTCAGTTTAATGGGTAAAAATATTGAAAACAATGTTCTTTCTGAAACTCGGGTATGGGTTATTCACTTTCATTAATCCTTGGTTTTTTCTTATACATATTTTGGGTGTCATGTGGAGCTCTTTCTACACTTTGTATTTTTTACAACTCAAAATCAAATGTTTTTAACTCATGATGGTATTTTGATCAATGTTTAAAGAGAGTATTCACAACAATTTTCAGGAAATGATAGGAGAAGGGTATAGAAACGATGAATCAGATCAGCATGTGATTCAAGTGATGTTTTCTAACATCAAAGTTATTTTGTAGGTCAATAAACGTTTATTTCATGTTATTTTGTCTTATATAACATCAAAGTTGTTAATATTTGTCTTGCTTTTTTTATTTGTATGATTGTCAGGGAGTTGCGCCAAACTTGCCTAAATACTGCACTGATACCTTGGATGCAACCTCGGTAAATTCTTTTATTCCACATGAAAACTAGAAGTTTGTTGCAAATAAGAGAACTCTAACATAAAATTGATTTCCTAAAATTTATATTTATTTTTGCAGTGCTTCTTTCCTGAAAATTTGTTATCCAGAATCCAAACTCCACTTTTCGTTCTAAATGCAGCATATGATTTTTAGCAGGTAAAATCCTAATTTAGTATTAATTTAACGTGTTGCTTTGTGGACAATATTATGTTGTATGTTAATGTGTAAATCATAATGATGTTAGTTTTGATATATTTTTCTCCTCTTCTTCTTACAGCTCCAGGAAAGTATAGCTCCTTCAGCAGCTGATCCTCATGGTTTATGGCGACAGTGCAAGTTAAACAACTCTAACTGTAATGCTGATCAGATCAATTTTTTGCAAGGTAAGTTATTCCTACAAGCTTTTGTAGGATCGTAGCGGCAAATGCATTTCATAATCAAACTTAAGTTTGCCTCCTAGTGCAGGTTTTCGAAGTCAAATGATTAATGGGTTACACGGATTTTCTTCCTTTACAAAAAGTGGATTCTTCATCAATTCTTGTTTTGCGCACTGCCAATCTGAGAGGCAGGATACATGGTTTGGAACTGATTCTCCTGTTATTGATAATAAGGTACATATGTAAATTCATCATATTTTTTTGGTGACCTCAGTATGTTAACCCTGAATTATCCACGACCTAAGAAGTATACGTCTCAAGACTTAACGAGTTAAGGATTGCGAGACTTAACAAGTTGACTTAGATGATCTACGACTCAGTAGACTCCGACCTAAGGAATGGTCCTACTCAGCGACCTACGAGTCAAAAGGTTAGCGACCTGAGACATGGTGGGACTTAACAGTTTACGAGCTAACAAGTTTACGACTCAATGGATGTACGACTTGAGGGCTTGACGACTCAGCGAGTTAAACGACCTACGACTTAAGAAGTTAAGAAGTCTCCGACTTAACTACTCAACGAGTTAAAGTCTCTACGACTTAAGAAGGTTTCGACTTAACATGCTACGACCCATCAGGCTTACGACTTAAAAGGACCTTACAACTCACAAAGTCTGTACGACTCATCAAGCTAAGCCGCCTACAACTTAAGAGCTTTACGACTCATCAAGTTAACTCTTCTACGACTTAAGAGACTCAGCGACTTAGCTTGCCTAGCGACCTAACTATCTGGAAGGCCTTAAGTCGTCTATGACTCATGGTCCAGGCGGTTCAACGAGTCAAGAAGAGTTACGACTCATGAGGTCTTACGACTCATCACTCTTACGACTCATGAGGACCTGCGACTCATGAGAACTGACGACTCATGAGGTCTTACGACTCATTACTCTTACGACTCATGAGGACCTGCGACTCATGAGAACTGACGACTCATGAGGTCTTACGACTCATCAGATCTACGACTTAAGAGCTATCAAGCTGGAATCCAAGGCCCTTGCCTGTGCTACTTTGATCTGATGAGTCGACTACGACTTAGCACTTCTCTTCCAACTGAGCCACAAGATGGACCAAATATGGCGCCCACGAGACATCTTAAGTCGAATACGAGTCATGACTTACCATGAGTCAGTCACGACTCATGACTTGGCCAAACCGAGAGCTCAGAAATCTGCTCCTATAAATAGGCCACCACTTCCAACATGAAGGGGACTTTTGGCAATTCATTTCTCCAAGCGTCGTTACGCTGTCGAAGCCTCCTCTCATTCAGCAATCAAAGATCCTCAAGCATTCAAGACACTACAACAATCGTCGAGAAGAGCTCCTAACATCCTACACGGATTCGTCGAGTTTCATCATCAAAGATTGAGCTAGTAGTCAAGAGTGCTTTCATAATCAAGTTGTATTGTATTTTGAAGGATATTGTATCGAATTGTAACCGAATCAGCAATAAAAGACTATAAAGTGGACGTAGGCTCAATTACAGGCTGAACCACTATAAATCTGTTGTTCATTTACTGCCTTACTGCTATTTTCAGTTTACATTCTGTTCTCGTACCAACGGGTGGTGCTTTCACAATTCTATTACACACACCGGGTGTTAGCGTTCACTTTTTACCGTTAACATTTTGGTGCTTTCACTGAGAATTGAATTCAGGCGATCATCCATCGTTGCTTCGCAAAGACTTATAAAAAGAACCTCTCTTAAAAACCAGATCCGAAATAATGGCCCCTGGAAGAAGAGGTAGACCTATCAGATCCGGAAATGCTCACGAAGGGACTTCCGCTTCCCCAACAACAGGACAAGCAACTCCAACCTTTGGAGTCACCAGGGCTGAATTGGATGACGCAGTTTCTGGATTATACCAACAAATTGAAACTCAAAATGCTTTGATGATGGATAGAATAACTGCCCTGCTCGGGGCAAATCGTCAACCAGAAAACCATCAAACCACCCTTCCTGAAATGCCACCTTTCCAAGCTGATGGTTCTATGCCGCAACCAACTTGTCATGAACATATGCCCGGGCAAACTTCCGAGGGAAGAACTAGTGCTTGCCCGGAGGTGTCTTTGAACAATAAAGAGTACCTGTCTGAAATGGTTGGCCGCATCATGAAAGAGAGCATGCAAAGGGAAGAGGATGAGGCTGACTGGGGATTTGCGCCAAGCAGAACTCCGTTTACTGAAAGGATCCTGAGAGCGGAATTCCCAAGGAAATTTGCACCTCCTACTATCCAAGCCTATAGGGGAACCACTGACCCTAATCATTTCCTATACAAATATGATTGGCATATGACCGGTGCAAGAGCATCAGACGAGATCAAGTGTCGATACTTTCCAGTATACCTGGAAGGTGTGGCTTTACTTTGGTTTACAAAGCTTCCAGTTCGGTCTGTAGATAAGTTCTCCGACTTAACGCAAAAGTTTAAAGAACAGTTCAGATTGTATGCTTCAAAAGCTAAGGATATAATGTCACTGTCTAACCTTGAACAAGCGCCCGGAGAATCAATCAAATCTTTCTTGAGCCGTTTCAATATAGCTTTAGCCGAAGTAGAAAATGCAGAACCACGCATGATCCTGACTTATTTGATGCGAGCCATTGATAAATCGAGTAAATTTGGAATATGGCTAAAAATGAAGGAACCGAACTCACTTGATAAATTCTATAAAAAGGCCGACGAGTTCATTCGCCTTGAAAGCCTTTCTACGACGTCGAAGGTGGTTGCTGCCCAAACTAATAACAACAGTGTCCCATCTAAGAAAAGAGAATCTGAAAGTCAAAAAAGGGAGAATGAAGGAGGAAAGAGCCAGGGAAATGAAAAGAAACCTCGCCGCTTTAATTCTTCGGATTATACTCCTTTAACTGATACACCAAGAAATATCTTTTTTGCAACAAAAGACGTTGTCCGGTATCCTAAGCCACCTGAGATGACGAAAGGTGCAAAGAGTAATGGAAAATTCTGCCAATTTCACAATCAACCTGGCCATGACACTGACCAATGTCGCCAGTTAAAGAAAGTGATTGAAGAATTGCTGGAACAAGGTAAACTCCAACAATATGTTAAGAGAAGCGGAGTCGATCCAACCTCATCCACTCGGGATCAACAACATCCTACCCATCAATCCGATTCTCACAACAACACTGCAGTGCAAGATTCAGAAAAGCTTGTCATTAATGCTATCACAGGGGGACCATACCCAGCAAGCAGAAGTTGGGATGACTATTAATTACCCACAAAAATACGACTGGGGCATCTCTCACTTTCTCTGGCATAAAAATCCAAAACCTATGAATCAAGCACAAATGGAAATCCAGCTTAGAGATTCTGAAACAACAATAACTAGCATTCAATTTTTACTTAACAGCATTGCTTGAATTTGTAAAGATAATGATGGATGTATAACTTCTGCATTGTAAACCGCTGAGAAATCAGCGTGACTCAATAATGAAAAACTATGCATTCTGTGTTTTCTATTATAAAATGCTTGTTATATTTCGATGTGTAAATACTCTAAATGTATTGCTAAAATGTCGATCTAATACTGCAGGTCATTAAAGTAAAGCCCACCCATCGCAAAGCTAAGCGAGCCTTACAAATCATTTATTAAAGCAAATTTCAAGCAACAAAAATTCCAAACTCAAATCCCATACAAGAGGAACTTCACATAAAAAGTTGACGGCTCCACTGTGTCAAGCCCTCGTTAACTGGTTGCGATCGTTGATATAAAAAGGCATCCAACCAAATAACTTGCGTTTACTCTGTAGAGTCATTCAACAGTGAAGTCTACTTCTTCGGATAAAGCAACTTACTTGCAAAAGAAAGGAAGATGCGCTTGGAAACGATGATAAAGGATCGCAGATTGGCGGATGATGATACAACATGAGCGGGCAAATGTGGAAACAGCCAAAGGGATGTATGCCTCTCAACAGGAAAGCAGGTAGATCCACTAAAGGGATACCTTCCCAAGCAGAAGGAATAAGACCCTCGCTAACTGATTGTGATGCATCCGATCAGGCAGTTTGTGTCCATCCCATGGATCTACTTGCCCCTAAGACGCAACCTTCCTGGCACACCAACTAAAGCCCTCTAACAAGGCACGCCAATAAATGGGAGTGCTTTACTCAATCAAAAAGATTGGTAGGACCACCGAAGGGGCACCTCGTTAATTGATTGCGATCGTTTGTACAAACAAACATCCAATCAAGCAACTTGCGCCTGTCTCGTGGACCCCTCCGACCATGAGAAAGTAACTTCCAGGCAATCACAAGCCCTCTTCGGAGGCACAAGCCCTCTTCGGAGGCACAAGCCCTCTTCGGAGGCACAAGCCCTTTTTGGAGGCACAAGCCCTCTTCGGAGGCACAATCCCTCTTTGGAGGCACAAGCCATCTTCGGAGGCAAAAGCCCTTTTCGGAGGCACATTTCACCTGTGTAGAAGTGCAAAATGCTTCTCTTCGGAGACCCACTTCACCAGAGCTGAAATGCCAAAACTGCTTCTCTTCAGAGACCAAAAGACCTCTTCAGAGGCGTACTTCACCTTGCTTGAAGTACCAAAAATAAACCCTTTACTGGGGCATAAAATCAAGACCTTCTTCAGAAGCTCATTTCATTGTACAGGAAAATTCACTTTCGAACAAATAAAAGTAATCATTCCCAGAAGTCGAAATGTTCTTCAGGAAGAAAAAGAAAATAAAAATTTCTCCAAAGACAAGATATACTCTATTAAAAAGCAGAATAATTCTTCCCTGAAAAAGTGGAAAGTTATTCTCTAAAATAAGAGTATCGGTCTTGTGAAAGCAAGAAATATTACAATATACTTGTGGTATGGGGGCAGCATTATACAATTCAGTTACAGTAATAAAAGTAATATACAAGCGACATACCACAAGTTCATTGCAATATCACGTAATAAAGATGTGGAGTAAATGCGTTCTTGAAACACAGACAAAAAGTTTGTACAAATAGAAAGAATCGTTTACTCTACACTTCAAATGGAAAACAGATGTATTCCTACATACACAAGGATTTGTACAAGAAAAATATCTATTTATTTCAACACTATGAGAAATTTTTTACATTGTACAGGTTACAAAAAGAAGCGGAGACCGGTATCCGCACAATCCCCGGTCAATACAAAAAGCAGAAAAGCCAAAATCAAACTCATTTCCCCTTCTTCCCATCCTTGGAGCTTTTACCCGGCCTGGTAATTAGCTTCGTAGGCCGTATCGGAGAAGAAGGAGAAAGAGACACAGCCGGATCAATCTCTGCTTCATCCCCAGCAGCAGAAGAACTCTTCTTTCCTTTCTTCGAAACCGCACGCTTTCCCTTCTTCTTGGAAGAAGATTCGCTCCCCGGAGCAAGAAATGTAGAAAGCTTTGTGTCGTAGTCAAAAGACCGCTCCGGGGTCTTCTCGCTATCTTCCAGACCTTCTGCCTTCTGTTCTTCGGAAGCAAGTGGTTCGTCTAAACCTTGAAGGGCTGCTATTGGTTCTTCCTGTGAACCTGGTTGAGAAGCTGGAAGAGATATAACTTGAGAAGGAGGAGGAACGACAGCTGAAGAAGGAAGAATTGATGCAGTTTCCGGCACGACTGCTGCATAATAAAAGAAATCAAAATCAGTATTCTCCGAGAAAAAAGAAGACCGTGAATCGTCAAAGTTACCTGGAGAAGCCGGTTTAGCGAGATCAATCTCAAATTCCCGAGCTTGGAAGTCCTTCATTGCCTCTTCCTCTGTAGGGGTGGTTACAGTTTCTTTGTCAACCTTAGCGGGAGGCGTGGAATGAGAACTAGAGCCAGTAATATCCGCATGAGCTAAAGCCGAAGTATAAGCAGGAGCAATAGGAGGTGTTTCTTTCTCAGGAAGCTTCTCTCCCGTCGCCTCGGCCCGCACTCGGATAAGCTGCTCTTTTCCTTTGGCAAGGGCAGCGCGATCGCTCTCACTTAAGTAGGTAGCTTGAAGATCTGTTTCAGAATATCCGGCACCACCAAATAAGTCAATGATTGCCTCCCATACTTCCGCTAAGGTGACTTCATATTCTGGTCCCAAAAATGAAAGGCTCCCACGCCCCAGGACACAATGCATATAAAAGTCGAACAGAGTCGCGTCAACGGTGGCTATGGTCGCCTTATGGGATTCTTCGGCTGCAGCTTTACCAGAAAGAACTTCATCACGTTCTCTTTCAGCCTTCAGTAGCTGAGATTGCAGTCTTATAATTTCTAAATCTTGAGAGCTGACTTTCTCTCGAAGCTGAACAGCATCATCGCGGTATTTTCTCATAACCTGCTGTTCTGCTTCGAGTTTCACCTCAATATCTCTCTGAGCAGCATGGGCGTCTCGAACTTGTTTTTGAAGCATTTCTTCTTTCTGAGAATAAGAAGTGGAAGAAGTAGCAAGCTCTTTTTTAAGTCTTTCAACTTCAGCTTCGAGCTTCCCATAACCATCGCTAATGCTTTTCATCTCCGCGTCATGCTGCTTACGCCATTTGTCCCACTCGGACTTATCATTCTCCATGGTCATCATCGCCTCAAGGTTCATATGGTTGACCCTTTGAAGTTCATCAACCAGCTTCTGCCATCCAGACATTCTTTCGATGTCAACCTTTACAGCATCAACATTTTTCAGCATCGCCTGCTTATCAATGGGGACCAAATCCAAATCAAAACGTACTCCTTTCAGACACCAATTCAGAAATCGGCTCTGGAGTGTGGGAGGACCATCTCCAGCTTGGTACTGTGGCATATTAATGATTGTCTGGATGTCAGACTCCTTAAGGGCAGGAGAACCAGAAGATGTATTAGGAGGAATAGAAGCGGTAGTCTTTTCCGAGATATTAGATGTATCTTTCTCGCCAAGTCTGATCCGTTTGCTGGAATCATCGGAAGTATGACTCTTCCCCTTGTCATCGTAAAATTTCCTCTTGTAAGGATCGTCGCTTCTGCGGGAAGAGTCACGTCGCTCGTCCCTACTCCCATGGTATTCCTCATCTTCTCTCCGGCGACGCTCTTCATGAGCTCGCCTCTCATGAGCCTTTCTGGTAGCCCTCTCCTCATCAGTTTCCTTCACAGCACCAATATAACTCCTAAAGTCATAAGCCTCACGGCTTCCGTAACGCTGGAATTTGTTGTAGTAAGAGCCGCTTCGCCCCATCAGAGAACCTGAAATTGAAGAAAAAAGACCAGTTTTAGAAATCCTCAAGTTGAAGAAGCTAAGTGCATATAAGTGCCAAAATTCTAAGTGTGTGTGATGTGCAAACTGCGCGCATCAGACTACAAACCACTTTTGGGTGTAGAAATGGCAATAAGTTGTGTGGAAGGCGTTGTGGTTTGTTGCAAAGAAGAAGTTGCTTCGACAACAGGAGGGACCACTTTAGAAACATCATCTTTAAAAAGCTCCTGAGTGGTTATCATGATGTCGCTCAGACTGTCAAAAGTATCATCGCCATGGTGCATGGGAGAATTCTCTTTTTCAACTTCCACCTCAGCCGTCTTTTCAAGAGTGTGAAGATTTTCCTCCTCTTCAACAACCGGGGCAAGTGCTAACTTACTGGACGGTCCAGCAATGTCGGTAGAAGTAGAACACTTTACCAATGAAGTCTCAGCGGTAAGATCTTACGGTAAAAGTTCTTTAGCAGGAACAGGGGCATCTGACTCCTCAGCAGGAGAATCAGGGACTTCATGTGGCTGAGTGGAACGGGAAGGATGTAAGAGTCTAAATTCATGGAGGAACTCATCTCTCAATAGAAATTGAACACTCCTCTCCTCAACCGGCACGGCCATAAGCCTCTCAAATGTAATCTTGTGACGAGGTTCCCTAGAGGGGGGAGGAAGCGCTGAAACAGTAGAAAAAGAAGTTAACACTTGACAATTTGGACTTCAAAGAATTTAGAAAACACAGGGAAAAGATAGATAATCGTACTTCCCACTCTCCAAATGGCGTAAAATCCCGAGGGACAACGAACAAAGAAAAACTGGCTCAGAAACCCAGGAACGCTTTCCGGAAGACCAATAATCAGTTTACGATTCCTGGCACTTCTTACAACCGTGATAGAGGGATGGTCTTTGGTCTTTGTAAATGAGCATAGAAAGCAAATTTCTCCAAAACTGGGGAAACGGTCCAGCATTCTCCTAAAAAGCACACACAGTCCCAGCAGGATGGCGTAGCCATTAGGATGAAGTTGAAAAGGGGAGATAGATAATCGAAGGAGAAGTTCTCGGAGACAGTCATTAAACGGGGGAATCGCTCCACTCAAGCACATTTGGCGGTTCACTGCGATGAAGCCGTGGGGCGGCCTATCAGCAGTGTCATTTATTCCAGGGAGCAAAGCGTCAGATTCAGCGATGCCAAACTGGGTGCATAGTTGACGGAAGACTTTATGACTCAGAGTGGTAGGAATCCTTTCCGGGGGATCATTCAGCGGGGTAGCAATTGGAAAAGTTTCTCCAGCTGATTCCAAGTCTTCTTGATGGGATGCCATTCTACACAATCAGCCGAATGTTCAAAAGTGAAGGTGCACGTTTCCTAAAAGTGTGAAGTGCTGTGCAAAACTAATGAAGATAATAAAAAGCAAGTATAACTGGAATTAAACTAACTGACAATCAGTCGATTACGAGATTTCAAAACTTGTTAATGCTCAAGTGCAGTGTTAATACAGACAAATCAGTTTTAGTTAACCATTACGATTCTGCTTTAATACTTCACTTGAGTTGGTTATTGTGTAGCATTTCACTCATACAGTTCATTTAATTTAATCTTTATCAACTAATCTTGTTATCGTTCATATTTTAACGTTAACATTTTGGTGCTTTCATTGAGAATTGAACTCAGGCGATCATCCACCGTTGCTTCGCAAAGATTCATAAAAAGAACCTCCCTTAAAAAACCAGATCCGAAATAATGGCTCCTGGAAGAAGAGGTAGACCTATCAGATCCGGAAATGCTCACGAAGGAACTTCCGCTTCCCCAATAACAGACCAAGCAACTCCAACCGTTGGAGTCACCAGGGCTGAATTGGATGACGCAGTTTCTGGATTATACCAACAAATTGAAACTCAAAATGCTTTGATGATGGATAGAATAACTGCCCTGCTTGGAGCAAATCGTCAACAAGAAAACCATCAAACCACCCTTCCTGAAACGCCACCTTTCCAAGCTGATGGTTCTAGGCCGCAACCAACTTGTCATGAGCATATGCCCGGGCAAACTTCCGAGGAAAGAACCAGGGAAATGAAAAGAAACCTCGCCGCTTTAATTCTTCGGATTATACCCCTTTAACTGATACACCAAGAAATATCTATTTTGCAACAAAAGACGTTGTCCAGTATCCTAAGCCACCTGAGATGACGAAAGGTGCAAAGAGTAATGGAAAATTCTGCCAATTTCACAATCAACCTGGCCATGACACTGACCAATGTCGCCAGTTAAAGAAAGTGATTGAAGAATTGTTGGAACAAGGTAAACTCCAACAATACGTTAAGAAAAGCGGAGTCAATCCAACCTCATCCACTCGGGATCAACAACATCCTACCCATCAATCCGATTCTCACAACAACACTGCAGTGGAAGATTCAGAAAAGCTTGTCATTAATGCTATCACAGGGGGACCATACCCAGCAAGCAGAAGATGGGATGACTACTAATTACCCACTAAACTGCAGCTGGGGCATCTCTCACTTTCTTTGGCATAAAAATCCAAAAGCTATGAATCAAGCATAAATGGAAATCCAGCTTGGAGATTCTGAAACAATAATAACTAGCATTCGTTTTTTACTTAACAGCATTGCTTGAATTTGTAAAGATAATGATGGATGTGTAACTTCTGCATTGTAAACCGCTGAGAAATCAGCGTGACTCAATAATGAAAAACTATGCATTGTGTTTTCTGTTATAAAATGCCTGTTATATTTCGATGTGTAAATACTCTAAATGTATTGCTAAAATATCGATCTAATACTGCAGGTCATTAAAGCAAAGCTCGCCCATCGCAAAACTAAGCGAGCCTTACAAATCATTTATTAAAGCAAATTTCAAGCAACAAAAATTTCAAACTCGAATCCCATACAAGAGGAACTTCACATAAAAAGTTGACGGCTCCACTATGTCAAGCCCTCGTTAACTGGTTGCGATCGTTGATATAAAAAAGGCATCCAACCAAATAACTTGCGTTTACTCTGTGGAGTCATTCAACAGTGAAGTCTACTTCTTCGGATAAAGCAATTTACTTGCAAAAGAAAGGAACACGCGCTTGGAAACGATGATAAAGGATCGCAGATTGGCGGATGATGATACAACATGGAAGCAGCCAAAGGAAGGTATGCCTCTCAACAGGAAAGCAGGTAGATCCACTAAAGGGATACCTTCCCAAGCAGAAGGAATAAGACCCTCGCTGGCTGATTGTGATGCATCCGATCAGACAGCTTGTGTCCATCCCATGGATCTACTTGCCCCTAAGACGCAACCTTCCTGGCACACCAACCAACTGATGCTCCTTCCCAAGGGTCAACAAAGCCCTCTAACGAGGCATGCCAATAAATGGGAGTGCTTTACTCAATCAAAAAGATCGGTGGGACTACCAAAGGGGCACCTCGTTAATTGATTGCGATCGTTTGTACAAACAAACATCCAATCAAGCAACTTGCGCCTGTCCCATGGACCCCTCCGACCATGAGAAAGTAACTTCCAGGCAATCACAAGCCCTCTTCGGAGGCACAAGCCCTCTTCGGAGGCACAAGCCCTCTTTGGAGGCACAAGCCCTTTTCGAAGGCACAAGCCATCTTCGGAGGCACAAGCCCTCTTCGGAGGCACAAGCCCTCTTCGGAGGCACAAGCCCTCTTCGGAGGCACAAGCCATCTTCGGAGGCAAAAGCCCTTTTCGGAGGCACAAGCCTTCTTCGGAAGCACAAGCCATCTTCGGAGACCAAAACTGCTTCTCTTCGGAGACCAAAATCGCTTCTCTTCGGAGACCAAAAGACCTCTTCAGAGGCGTACTTCACCTTGCTTGAAGTACCAAAAATAAACCCTTTACTGGGGCACAAAAATCAAAACCTTCTTCAGAAGCTCATTTCACTGTGCAGAAAAATTCACTTTCAAATAAATAAAAGTGATCATTCCCAGAAGTCGAAGTGTTCTTCAGGAAGAAAAAGAAAATAAAGATTTCTCCAAAGACAAGATATACTCTATTAAAAGCAGAATAATTCTTCCCTGAAAAAGTGGAAAGTTATTCTCTAAAATAAGAGTATCGGTCTTGTGAAAGCAAGAAATATTACAGTATACTTGTGGTATGAGGGCAACATTATACAATTCAGTTACATTAATAAAAGTAATATACAAGCAACATACCACAAGTTCATTGCAATATCACGTAATAAAGATGTGGAGTAAATGCGTTCTTGAAATACAGACAAAAAGTTTGTACAAATAGAAAGAATCGTTTACTCTACACTTCAAATGAAAAACAGATGTATTCCTACATACACAAGGATTTGTACAAGAAAAATATCTATTTATTTCAACACTATGAGAAATTTTTTACATTGTACAGGTTACAAAAAGAAGCGGAGACCGGTATCCGCACAGTCCCCGGTCAAGACAAAAAGCAGAAAATGCAAAAATCAAACTCATTTCCCCTTCTTCCCACCCTTGGAGTTTTTACTCGGCCTGGTAATTAGCTTCGTAGGCCGTGTCGGAGAAGAAGGAGAAAGAGACTCAGCCGGATCAATCTCTGCCTCATCCCCAGCAGCAGAAGAACTCTTTTTTCCTTTCTTCGAAACCACACGTTTCCCCTTCTTCTTGGAAGAAGACTCACTCCCCGGAGCAAGAAATGTAGAAAGCTTTGTGTCATAATCAAAAGATTGCTCCGGGGTCTTCTCGCTATCCTCCAGACCTTCTGCCTTCTGTTCTTCGGAAGCAAGTGGTTCGTTTAAACCTTGAAGGGCTGCTATTGGTTCTTCCTATGAACCTGGTTGAGAAGCTGGAAGAGATATAACTTGAGAAGGAGGAGGAACGACAGCTGAAGAAGGAAGAATTGGTGCAGTTTCCGGCACGACTGCTGCATAATAAAAGAAATCAAAATCAGTATTCTCCGAGAAAAAAGAAGACCGTGAATCGTCAAAGTTACCTGGAGAAGCCGGTTTAGCAAGATCAATCTCAAATTCCCGAGCTTGGAAGTCCTTCATTGCCTCTTCCTCTGTAGGGGTGGATATAGTTTCTTTGTCAACCTTAGCGGGAGGCGTGGAATGAGAACTAGAGCCAGTAATATCCGCATGAACTAAAGCCGAAGTATAAGCAGGAGCAATAGGAGGTGTCTCTTTCTCAGGAAGCTTCTCTCCCGTCGCCTCGGCCCGCACTCGGATGAGCTGCTCTTTTCCTTTGGCAAGGGCATCGCGATCGCTCTCACTTAAGTAGGTAGCTTGAAGATCTGTTTCAGAATATCCGGCACCACCAAATAAGTCAATGATTGCCTCCCATACCTCCGCTAAGGTGACTTCATACTCTGGTCCCAAAAATGAAAGGCTCCCACGCCCCAGGACACAATGCATATAAAAGTCGAACAGAGTCGCGTCAACGGTGGCTATGGTCGCCTCATGGGATTCTTCGGCTGCGGCTTTACCAGAGAGAACTTCATCACGTTCTCTTTCAGCCTTCAGTAACTGGGATTGTAGCCTAGCAATTTCTAAGTCTCGAGAGCTGAGTTTCTCCTGAAGTTGAGCAGCGTCATCACGATATTTTCTAGTAACATGCTGTTCTGCTTCAAGCTTGACTTCAGTATCCCGCTGAGCAGCATGGGCGTCTCGAACTTGTTTTTGAAGCATTTCTTCTTTCTGAGAATAAGAAGTGGAGGAAGTAGCAAGCTCTTTTTTAAGCCTTTCAACTTCGGCTTCGAGCTTCACATAACCATCGCTAATGCTTTTCATCTCCGAGTCATGCTGCTTACGCCATTTGTCCCACTCAGATTTATCATTTTCCATGGTCATCATCGCTTCAAGGTTCAGATGGTTGACCCTTTGAAGTTCGTCAACCAGCTTCTGCCACCCAGACATTCTTTCGATGTCAAGCTTTACAGCATCGACATTTTTCAGCATCGCCTGCTTATCAATGGGGACCAAGTCCAAATCAAAACGCACTCCTTTCAGACACCAATTCGGAAATCGGCTCTGGAGTGTGGGAGGACCATCTCCAGCTTGGTACTGTGGCCTATTAATGATGGTCTGGATGTCAGATTCCTTAAGGGCAGGAGAACCGGAAGATGTATTAGGAGGAATAGAAGCGGTAGTCTTTTCCGAGATATTAGATGTATCTTTCTCGCCAAGTCTGATCCGTTTGCTGGAATCATCGGAAGTATGACTCTTCCCCTTGTCATCGTAAAATTTCCTTTTATAAGGATCGTCGCTTCTGCGGGAAGAGTCACGTCGCTCGTCCCTACTCCCATAGTATTCCTCATCTTCTCTCCGGTGACGCTCTTCATGAGCTCGCCTCTCATGAGCCTTTCTAGCAGCTCTCTCCTCATCAGTTTCTTTCACGGCACTGATATAACTCCTAAAGTCATAAACCTCACGGCTTCCGTAACGCTGGAATTTGTTGTAGTAAGAGCCGCTTCGCCCCATCAGAGAACCTGAAATTGAAGAAAGAGACCAGTTTTAGAAATCCTCAAGTTGAAGAGACTAAGTGCATATAAGTGCCAAAATTCTAAGTGTGTGTGATGTGCAAACTACGCGCATCAGACTACAAACCACTTTTGGGTGTAGATATGGCAATAAGTTGTGCGGAAGGCATTATGGTTTGTTGCAAAGAAGAAGTTGCTTCGACAACAGGAGGAACCACTTTAGAAACATCATCTTTAAAGAGCTCCTGAGAGGTTATCATGATGTCGCTCAGACTGTCAAAAGTATCATCGCCATTGTGCATGGGAGATTTCTCTTTTTCAACTTCCACCTCAGCCGTCTTTTCAAGAGTGTGAAGATTTTCCTCCTCTTCAACAACCAGGGCAAGTGCTAACTTACTGGACGGTCCAGCAATGTCGGTAGAAGTAGAACACTTTACCAATGAAGTCTCAGCGGTAAGATCTTGCGATAAAAGTTCTTTTGCAGGAACAGGGGCATCTGACTCCTCAGCAGGAGAATCAGGGACTTCATGTGGCTGAGTGGAACGGGAAGGATGTAAGAGTCCAAATTCGTGGAGGAACTCATCTCTCAATAGAAATTGAATACTCCTCTCCTCAACCGGCACGGCCATAAGCCTCTCAAAGGTAGTCTTGTGACGGGATTCCCTAGAGGGGGAAGGAAGCGCTGAAACAGTAGAAAAAGAAGTTAACACTTGACAATTTGGACTTCAAAGAATTTAGAAAAAACACAGGGAAAAGATAGATAATCGTACTTCCCACTCTCCAAATGGCGTAAAATCCCGGGGGACAACGAACAAAGAAAAACTGGCTCAGAAACCCAGGAACGCTTTCAGGAAGACCAATAATCAGTTTGCGATTCCTGGCACTCCTTACAACTGTGATAGAGGGATGGTCCTTGGTCCTTGTGAATGAGCATAGAAAGCAAATTTCTCCAAAACTGGGAAAACGGTCCAGCATTCTCCTAAAAAGCACACACAGTCCCAGCAGGATGGCGAAGCCATTAGGATGAAGTTGAAAAGGAGAGATAGATAATCGAAGGAGGAGTTGTCGGAGACAGTCATTAAACGGGGGAATCGCTCCACTCAAGCACATTTGGCGGTTCACTGCAATGAAGCCATGGGGCGGCCTGTCAGCGGTGTCATTTACTCCAGGGAGCAAAGCGTCAGATTCAGCAATGCCAAACTGGGAGCATAGTTAACGGAAGACTTTATGACTCAGGGTGGTAGGAGTCTTTTCTGGGGGATCATTCAACGGAGTAGCAATTGGAAAAGCTTCTCCACTTGGTTCCAAGTCTTCTTGATGAGATGCCATTCTACACAATCAGCTGAATGTTCAAAAGTGAAGGTGCACGTTTCCTAAAAGTGTGAAGTGCTGTGCAAAACTAATGAAAATAAGAAAAAAAGCAAGTATAACTAGAATTAAACTAGCTAACAATCAGTCGATTACGAGATTTCAGAACCTGTTAATGCTCAAGTGCAGTGTTAATACAGACAAATCAGTTTTAGTTAACCATTGCGATTTTGCTTTAATACTTCACTTGAGTTAGTTATTGTGTAGCATTTCACTCATACAGTTCATTTAATTCAATCTTCTCTTTATCAACTAATCTGTCATTCGATGTGGGCAGTCAGTGGCAGTATATTCGTCCCAGTATTCTGTGAATGTTGTGTTAAGCAGGTTATTAGCATTAAAGTCAAAACAGTATGAGAGGTAGCACAACACAGTTCAAATTCAAGAGTTCAGCCAACTTCTGTGCAAAGTCATCTAAGTCCTAAGTCGTTAAACGACCTATCATGAGTCGGGGCTTTTAGGTCGTATTAGGCGAATCAAGATGTTCGAGGCATGTTCTCTTAAGTCAGATCATTCAAGTCCAAGAATTCGAAGTCATAGAGTTCAAGTTGTTAAGTCGTTCGGACGAGTTACGAGTTACGAGTTACGAGTTAAGGGCTATCTCGTCCACGACCTAGTCTTTCAGATTTGCTCGCAAGATTAAACCTTAAGTATTAACTCGTTCACGACCTAAGGGGCAAGCTACGAGTTAAATCAAGTCGTCAGTCCTTAAGTCGCGCTACAAAGAAAAGTTTCAAGTCTGAGTGCAAAAATGCAATGTCCTAGGTCGTTACCGACCTACGACCTACGACCTACTTAAGGTCGTCGAAAGTTAAGTCGCAGTTTCTGTTCAAAGGTGTTAGTTCATTCTCCCCAGTACATCGATTCGCCGAACTCCTAACCCGTTAACCCATTAGCCTCTCCTTCAACCAAAACTCTCTTCTCCCCAACGCACTCAATTATCTCGGAATCACCATACACCTAGTGTAATGATATTCCATCACAAATCACAAATCGGTCAAACTGAATCGCCGCAATCCATCGTCTGGTTCACACAAGACTGTCCAAGGCTAAGACAGATCATCCTGAATCCATCAATGATCAATTGAAACAAGGATTGCAGAGAGTTGCGACATGGGAAAAGGGGGGTCGATGGTGAAAATGGGATTCGTAATTGGGTGACAATCGAAGAATGAATAGCAATCGAATCCACTTACGCAATACGAAATCGAAGATGTCTGGCGGTCGAGTAATTGAGCTTGCCTGAGAGGAACTAAAATGCTTGCAAATGACAGAATGAAACAGGTAAAGGAGAAGAAGGAACGACCTAGGCTATTTATGCCCTGGGATAGTGAAAGGTGAATCGGCACATCCGGCTTACGACTTATACTGAGTCGTTCACGACCTACGACTCATCTTAAGTCGATCGAGATCTAGCACACTCATCAAGAAGCGGGCAAAGGAAATCGAAGGACACGACTTACGACTTAAGACGTATACTTCGAGGGGCAAATGTTAACCCCCTTTTAGCAACGACATACGAGTTAAAAAACTTAATCCTGTGCACTCAACGACTCACGACTTAATTGCTAAGTAGGAATCTACAGCTTGAACGACTTACGACCTACCGAGTTAAGCAGCTTGCGACCTAGGGGAACTTCGCGACTTAACTACTCAACGAGTTAAAGGCTCTATGACTTGAGAGGGTTTCGACTTAACATGATACGACTCATCAAGTTAACTCTTCTACGACTCAACGAGACAAGCTTTCAACAACTCAAGGTCTTACGAGATAAGGAGTATACGACTCATGGTCTTACGAGATAAGGAGTATACGACTCATGGTCTAGACGGTTCAGCGAGTCAAGGTCTATACGAGTCATGAAGTCTTACGACTCATGAAGTCTTACGACTCATCAGACTTGGAAACGTACGACTCATAAGGTCTTACGACTCATAGGGCGTACGACTCATAAGGTTTTACGACTCATGAAGTCTTACGACTCATCAGACTTGGAAGCGTACGACTCATAAGGTCTTACGACTCATAGGGCGTACGACTCATAAGGTCTTACGACTCATGAAGTCTTACGACTCATCAGACTTGGAAGCGTACGACTCACAAGGACATACGACTCATCAGGCTTACGACTTGTGGTGCATACGACTCATCAGGCTTACGACTTAAAGGCTATCGAAACTGGAATCGAAGGCCCTGGCCTGTGCTATTTTGATCTGATGAGTCGACTACGACTTAACACTTGTCTTCCAACTAAGCCGCAAGATGGACCATAAGGCGCCCACGAGACATCATGAGTCGAATACGAGTCACGACTTACCATGAGTCGGATACGACTCATGACTTGGTCGAATTGAAAGCTCAGAAATCTGTTCCTATAAATACCCCATCACTTCCAACATTGAGGGGACTTTTGGAAAATCATTTCTACAGCGCTGTTACTCCGTCGAACTCTTCATTCATTCAGCAATCAAGGATCCTTCAAGCATTCACGACACTACAACAAGCTTCGAGAGAAATTCCTTACATCCGAGATAGATTCATCGAGTTTCACCGTCGAAGATTGAGCTAGTAGTCTAGATTGTTTCTTGTGATCAAATTGTACTGTTTCTTGAAGAGATTTGTATCAAATTGTAACTGAATCAGTAATAAGAGACTATAGAGTGGACGTAGGCTCAATTACGGGTCGAACCACTATAAATCCGTTGTTCATTTACTGCATTTCAGCTATTTTTCTGCTTAATTTCTGTTCCCGTCACACGGGTGGTGCTTTCACGATCTTATTACACACACCGGGTGTTATCGTTCATATTTTAACGTTAACAAATCTGTCATCCGATATGGGCAGTCGGTGGCAGTATATTCGTCCCAGTTTTTTTTTTTTTTTTTGTAAATGTTATAACAGGCAGTTAGAATTATTGACAATCTATAAAAGAGTGCAACAAAATTCAAGAGTCCAAAGTTCAAACAACTCAAGTCTTAGCATTCAAGGCAGTGGGAAATTTGCTCAAGTTCTAACTCGATCACAACTTAGCATGGGGCAGATTTTCCTAAGTCATAGCTCGTTCACGGTCTAAAAGATATGCCATGAATCAAGTTGAGTCGTAACTCTCCAATCGTACCACACATTCAAGCAAAGTGAACAAGTGCTAAGTCGCGAACGACTCAAATGGTTCCTACGAGCTAGGGTTAACTATTCTCTAAGTCGTAAGTCGTAACTCGGCTACGACTCAAAGCTTGGTTGCTGTAAATGATAAGTCGATCCAGAATTTAGTCCATCTAACTCCTGACTCGTTTGATCCCTAACTCGTTAACCATATATCCATCCAACTCCTAACCCTTAACTATCCAACCCGTTAACCCATTCACCGGTTAGCTTCTTCGTCAACCCTATTTCTAAACCACCACAGATCACAAATCATTACAATCCATATCAAGCCACCTTAATTCCATGAATATCCTACATAGCAGTATTCGCAAAGACCGAGGGAAGAATTCATGGAGAAAGGCCGATAGCAATGGTTAGCGATTGGGAAAAGGGAGAAGACGCTTACGCGATGTAACTAGAAGTGGTTGGAGGTAAATCGGGTCGAAATCGCCTTTGGAAGCTTGAGATCTTGTTAATGGCAGATACGACTTAAAGCACGAGTGATAGGAAGAAGAAGATAAGAGGTTCGACCTAAGCGTTTTATACCTCAGGTCGAAGGAATTGGAATCGACTCGCACGAACTAAAATGAATCGAAACACACGACCTACGACTTAGGCGTGTATTTCGAGGGGCAAATGTTAACCTTGAATTATCCACGACCTAAGAAGTATACGTCTCAAGACTTAACGAGTTAAGGATTGCGAGACTTAACAAGTTGACTTAGATGATCTACGACTCAGTAGACTCCGACCTAAGGAATGGTCCTACTCAGCGACCTACGAGTCAAAAGGTTAGCGACCTGAGACATGGTGGGACTTAACAGTTTACGAGCTAACAAGTTTACGACTCAATGGATGTACGACTTGAGGGCTTGACGACTCAGCGAGTTAAACGACCTACGACTTAAGAAGTTAAGAAGTCTCCGACTTAACTACTCAACGAGTTAAAGTCTCTACGACTTAAGAAGGTTTCGACTTAACATGCTACGACCCATCAGGCTTACGACTTAAAAGGACCTTACAACTCACAAAGTCTGTACGACTCATCAAGCTAAGCCGCCTACAACTTAAGAGCTTTACGACTCATCAAGTTAACTCTTCTACGACTTAAGAGACTCAGCGACTTAGCTTGCCTAGCGACCTAACTATCTGGAAGGCCTTAAGTCGTCTACGACTCATGGTCCAGGCGGTTCAACGAGTCAAGAAGAGTTACGACTCATGAGGTCTTACGACTCATCACTCTTACGACTCATGAGGACCTGCGACTCATGAGAACTGATGACTCATGAGGTCTTACGACTCATTACTCTTACGACTCATGAGGACCTGCGACTCATGAGAACTGACGACTCATGAGGTCTTACGACTCATCAGATCTACGACTTAAGAGCTATCAAGCTGGAATCCAAGGCCCTTGCCTGTGCTACTTTGATCTGATGAGTCGACTACGACTTAGCACTTCTCTTCCAACTGAGCCACAAGATGGACCAAATATGGCGCCCACGAGACATCTTAAGTCGAATACGAGTCACGACTTACCATGAGTCGGTCACGACTCATGACTTGGCCAAACCGAGAGCTCAGAAATCTGCTCCTATAAATAGGCCACCACTTCCAACATGAAGGGGACTTTTGGCAATTCATTTCTCCAAGCGCCGTTACGCTGTCGAAGCCTCCTCTCATTCAGCAATCAAAGATCCTCAAGCATTCAAGACACTACAACAATCTTCGAGAAGAGCTCCTAACATCCTACACGGATTCGTCGAGTTTCATCATCAAAGATTGAGCTAGTAGTCAAGAGTGCTTTCATAATCAAGTTGTATTGTATTTTGAAGGATATTGTATCGAATTGTAACCGAATCAGCAATAAAAGACTATAAAGTGGACGTAGGCTCAATTACAGGCCGAACCACTATAAATCTGTTGTTCATTTACTGCCTTACTGCTATTTTCAGTTTACATTCTGTTCCCGTACCAACGGGTGGTGCTTTCACAATTCTATTACACACACCGGGTGTTAGCGTTCACTTTTTACCGTTAACAC
This sequence comes from Allium fistulosum, assembly GCA_030737815.1. Lineage (NCBI taxonomy): Eukaryota > Viridiplantae > Streptophyta > Magnoliopsida > Asparagales > Amaryllidaceae > Allium > Allium fistulosum. The sequence goes on along the minus strand of CM060907.1, from coordinate 408,835,590 downwards.
AGTACAATTTGGGTTTATTATTTATGATCTAAAAAAAACATCATATGCCACCATTTGTTGGAGAAGTGTGAGTAGTATGTTGTTGGACAGAGGGTGGCAAGGAGGAGCGGTTGCAGAAGTAGGGGACTGTAGTGGTTTGTAGTGGTGGTTGATTGATGCAGTTTTGAATTTGAAGGAGATTTGGGTGAAGTTCTGCAGACTTTAACAGTGAAGTTTGTAAGAGGAGTTAGTGAGTAATTGTAGGCAGAAAAAATGCAATGTTAATTAAGATGCTAATGTAACAATGATGTAACAACAATGCCAATGTTAATGCAACAATGAAATGAAAATGAATGTATGAACCATTATTTTGTATAGATTATTAACACTTTAATTGATATATGTTTATTTTAGTATTATGTTATTCAGTTTGTATTTGCCATTAAATTTAATTTTTGAATGATTGTAATATTGCATGCAATAATTGTTTGTTATAATCAATAATATATATATATATGTACACTGTAATAATGGTTTCTGAGAATGGCTTTTTTGCATCAGCTATAACTAGCTGATGCAATAAAGGGATTAGTTTGCATCGGTTATTGTAAAAAACCGATGCAACCAACCACGATATTTTGCATCAGTTGTTAGTAACAACCGATGCAAAAAGGACCTTTTTGCATCGGTTTTAGAACTGACGCAAAAGTGTTAAGCCTGTTGCATAGGTTGCATATGCATCGGTTGTTGAACTGATGCAAAAGGGGGGTAAACAACCGATGCAAATGGCATGTTTTGTAGTAGTGTAACCTTCAGCATTGATACCAAGTTGTAATGACCTTCCTTTTCGACCATCGAAAGTCAACACCATATACGACTACAGTATTAAAATGTCAAACATCAAATCATTGGAAGGGAGGATTGTTAGGGTAAAATAAAAAGAAAAGAACAGAGAACAAAGAAAATCAGATTCTCATAGCGGAATCGACAATATATAATATAATAAGGACAGTAAAAACTGCCACTCCAAAATACAGAGTACATCAGAGTTAAAAATAAACCTTATTAGCTAAACAGTTATAAAATCCTAACCTTACATTTGCTGATATGGATAATATATAATACAACGGATAATAAAACACTACGATAGGTGAATCTCCATCTCCTCTAAAGATCTCCATAACATCAGAGCCAACTTGGGAAAATACTTAGTCTGACCCAAGCATTATAATAAAATAACACCCGGATTAGTCTAGAAATGCCACCATTAGAAAACTCAAATAATGGGGAACGTATAAAAGTTCTATGAGATTACGACGCTAACGCGAAACAGCTTTTTACCTCACAAGAATAACATCCATACAGGAAATAGTATAGATAAACAATAAGGAAACAAATTCAAATAGGAATGGGCTTAAATAGTATTAAATACTAGACTTGAAAGAATGAAAACAATCCGAGCAAAATCCAAACTGGACAGAATGGATAAAACAAGATAGTAGTTTAAACTTGGCAAAATGGATAAAACCTATAATTAAACATCATGAAGAGTGGTTCACTCTTCTCGTTGCAATTATAGAAAAAATAATTCGAAGGTTCAACTCAAATAAGGAAAGGAAAATTTTCAACCAATGACTAGGAGGGGGCACTACCCACGAAGTATACCTCTATTAATATACTCCTGAGAAGCTCATATAGTCTGTGACACTTCTCAAAAATGTACAAGCCGAACCCCACCAAACCTTATCGAGTATCCGAATATTTCATATTTAAGTGCACAACCGAATCCAATCTAGATAAGATGCGAAAATATCCTAATGGGAGCAACCCCACATAGCAGATGTCCTTTCTCACTTTGGTTTTAGTCATTTTCCAACAAATGATAACAAAGCTCAAAAGTGCAGCAAATCATTTTTATGGTGACAATACCACAAAGAAAGCTGGATCAGATAGTAAATAAATCAACTATTGGAGATAATTAAAAATGATCGTATATGGAAATTAAATATCATATATTTACCACTACTCATCGATTCTAGACAAGTGTTATCTCTCGGTTGAAGAAGAAGCCAAGCAAATTGAGATAGTGTTACCTTTAGGCATCGCATTGACGACATTTTTAACCTTCGAAATAGAATAGAGTCCAAGCCTCAACGTTTAGCGTTAAAGTATGACTAGATCCTTTCCATATACGCGATATCATTTATGGAATTACTTTTCCATATACAATCGAACTTTAATTTTTAAAACTGAACTTGCGCTTGATTTCCATATTACAAATATTGGTAAAAATACTTTGGAAATACTCTTTAAAAACTATAAAAATATTCTTTAAAACACAAACTTATAATACTAAGTGTATTAAAAAAGGGTTGAAACAATTTACACTTAGCTTTATTTATAAATAATTTCTTTTAGAGGATTTTCTCATTTATTACCATTATTTATAAATTTAAAACAATGTTTATTATCCCAAAAGAAGATAAAACAATTTAAATAACTTTGTAAATTTAAAACAATATTAATTATTTGGAAAGATAATTAATCACATTTATAATCTCTTTTAAATAAATAAATCTATTATCTTTAATAAAATAACTAATTATTTCCAAACACTTTTGTATCATCTATAAATTAAATTTAAAATCTTTGTTAAATCAGTTTATTAACTTTAAATGCTTTCATCAAAATAGTTAATTTACTTTAATCACTTTTATTAAATTAATTTACTTTAAATATCATTAATTGAAAATATTTATTAAATTTAAATAATCATTAATTAAAATTAATAATTAATCTCAAACATCATTAATTAAAATGATTTATAAATTTTAAATACCGTTAATTAAAAATAATCAATTAAGTTCAAATAATCATAAATTAATTAGATTAATCAAACTCAAACATCAATAGTTAAAACGATTAATTAAAACATCATTTGTTAAAAGATTAATTAACTGTAAACCCTCATTGATTAACATGATCAACTTCTGAAATCATTAGTTAAAACAATTAATTAAATTTAAAACAATCATTAATTAAAATGATTAATTAAAGTTCAAAATAATTAATTAAAATGACTTAATTAATAATCAAATCTCTTTAATTAAAAAGGTTAATAAATTTCAAACATCATTAATTAAAATGATTAATTACATTCAAATATCAAAAATTAGGACGATTAATTAAAATCAATTATCTTTAATTACAATGATTAATTACTTTTAAATACCATTAACTAAAATGGTTATTAATTTTCAAGTATCATTAATTAAAATAATTAATTAAATTTGAATATCATTAGTTAAAATGATTAATTAAATCCAAATCTCATTAATCAAAAAGATTGGTTAATTTTAAACATCATTAGTTAAAATTATTAATTAATTTAGATTATCATTAATCAAAATGATCAATGAATTTTAAACATCTATTTGTGAATACACAAGCTCAAGTTCAAAATGCACACGATAGGGTTTTGGGGATGAAAATTGTTAACCAAAAAACCCACTTAAGAACAAAGGTACGAAAGGAGATTAATGAAGATGCTATACTCTACTGAAATTACAGGCAAGAGTATCGACAAGAATCATGGAAGAGTGTTTCAAAGGCATAAAGAGAGCTTTCGAAGGAGTGGCAAGCACCAAGTGCTCTCACAACTGACAAAAAATGCAAAAAGCTTTCAAAAACAATGAAAAAGGAAGCGGGCTTACCCTTCTGCTTCATTCGAACCTTTCGATGCAGATGGATTCACGGATATAGGGGAAAGCAAAGACGGGCTCGAAACCCCTTTCAAAGGCAAGGAACAATAACCTTTAATATTGGTGCCAAACCCTTCAAAACCACGGGTTTTGCTTACATTCAAATTACTCAAAACAACCCTTTCGAAAGCATAACCGAGCCTTTTGAACCGGTCTAAACCAATAACATCAGGGGAAGGTTCCGCACCCATCCATAAGCATGCGTTTGGAAGCTACCTACTGCTTTGAAATCATCGATACTTTAACACTCTCGAAACCCTAGTAAGCAATCTATCGACAAAGTCAAAAGCTCTTATTTGTACCTCTTGTGACAACAAAGCAACATGAAGAGAAAGTGCATCTGTGGCCCTTTCGACGACGTCGACAGTAGTTCAAGGAAAAGCAGAGAGAAGTAACACTTAAAACTTAACAATAGCTGAAGGTACGCAGAGGTCCCTTCTGACATGGTCGAAAGTCCTGGACTAAGAAGATAAGAAGCGCAAGTATTTGTTAGAAAATTCGAAAGGAAAACCTTTCGACAGACAACATTGTCTAAAGGAATGATGTAGGACATAAAGAGACCTTTCAACTAGGTCGAAAGTGTTGGCGCAAAAGGAGGCCGGCGTACATCTATAAATAAGACTAAGGGGCCGATTTTGGGACCGGATTTTGGAATCCAAAACTTATTTCTTTTACTTCTACTTCTTTGCATCAACGCAATCTTTCTAATCCTGAGTCCATTTAGGGGAAAGCTCTCAAAATTATACTCATTTTTGGATGAATAATAATGGAGAGATGTGCGAATTCATTAAGGAATTTGATTATGAGGAAGATCATTACGATCATTAGCTAGACTATTGATAAATTGCACATGATGCTATCTTATTCTCTTAACTTCCTTTTTGACTATGCAAATCAATAGGATCGATTTGGATAACATTAGGCGAAACACATCATCGCCGTGATAAACACCATACAATGACAAAAAAGGATGGTGATGATGTTTCGACATCGATGATTTCATAGAATTTAGAAATATCCAAGATGGTCTTATATCAAGTATACTTGATGAAGCTTGAACAGTTGCAAATTAGATCTGATTCGAAAGGACAAAATCTCTTTCAACCTAGTTAAAAGCGAAGTCACGAAGATCTGATTTGTAATTGGCAAAAAATCGTGAATGGAGGAGTTCATTCGAAGGGAAACTACACACGATTACACAAGCAACCCTTTCGGAGGGGTTACCCCATATGGAAAACGAGACCAATGAGGTCGAAAGCAGACATCTCTTTTTGAAAAGCCAAACATACCTTCTGACATAGTCAAAAGGGATAAAAACGGATCTTTCGACATGATCGAAAGGGCATGTGAATTTAGCATGAATAGTTGTTTTTGACTCATTCGAAAGTGGGTTTTGAATAAGATGCTTTCTCCTTTACCCTCATTTTAATGAGGTCAATTTGATCAATGATTCACTAGCTTAATATCAATAGTTCTTTGAAAGTAACTTGACCAAATCAACTTGATTGAAAGTGGGGTTTCGAAGGAAGCAATCTCTTTCGACCTTCTTCCAATAGTTCTATTTCATTACACAAATAATCCAACCTGTTATAGCTTTGGAAATGCTGACATGTTTTCTTGTTAACATTTTTGGCGCTAGAAGGAGGGCTCGAACCACCGACCATGTTACTATCTTATAGGCTAATTATGGATTGTTGGACGTGATATAGGAAAATGAAATCTAAGAGACTCGGCAGAATGAATGAAGAGGCCACCCATACTACAACCCTTGAAGAGAACATAACTCCAACCTTCAACTCGGACGGGGTCATTCAACGACAACCTTCAGCATCTGCTCAGTAGAACGATAACACTGCCAAAATCAAGCACTTAGAGCAGCAGCTGCAAGAAATGCAAGAACTTCTCAAAATGGCGTTATCTCAAAAGTCCTCAAAAACAGCAAGGTCAACGCAGGGGGATGAGGTGGTCTCACCTAGAAGGAACTTGAAGGCTCATTCAAACGAAAACAAGAGCAAGATTGATCTTACATCTTCAAAAAAGAAGGAACGTCTTCAAACTAAAGCTGATCATCAAGGAAGGGTGTGGGATAAATCACTAGAGCAATATGGAAGCCCAATGTCAAAAGAATATTATCCATACCATAAAAACAATCCCGACGTCGAAGCCTATCTAAAGGATGCTGTGGAGAAAGCAATTAAAGACGTGCTGAACACAAAGGGAAAGATCGACGAAAACGAAAATGACAACGAATGAGTGCTGCCCTTCACAGATGAAATTATGATAACAACTATTCCATCTTATATGAAGATTCCAATTATGAAATATCATGGAATCACTAATCTAGATGACCACTTAATGGCTTTCAATAGTCAAATGGATCTATATAATGCGTCAGGGGAAGTTCATTGTAGATTATTTCTCATCACTCTCCAAGGGGCTGCAACTAAATGGTATAGAAAATACCGAGAAAAGACCATCTACTCGTTGAAGCAGTTTTCTTATGAATTCACTGCTCAGTTCTGCATATGTAAAGACCCAATCATTGATTACACAGTCTTGGCTAACGTAAAATAGAGGCAAGGAGAGTCCTTAGGAGACTATCTTAAAAGGTTCAACACTGAGGCGCTAAAAGCCAAGGACATAAATTACCGAGATAAGCTTATAGCAGTACACTCTAGGTTGATAGAAAATAATCCATTTTGGAAGCAATTTTTTGTTAATGGATGTAAAGATTTGCAAGATTTCCACTTCCAAGCTGATAATTCATTCGAATGGATGGGCTGTATTATGCAAAAAGAATAGCAATACCCAAAAAGGAAGGATGCAGATTTGGGCTGGGTCGAGGGCATAAAAAGGTAAGATAGGAAGAACCAGTTACTAATTCAATCCTTAATGATCTAAATGATCTTCCTTGTCATCAAAATCCTTAATGAATCAACCATCTCTCTTTTATTAATAATCCCAAATGAGTTACAATTAAGAAAGCTTTATCCTCCAATTTAATTTAGGGTTTCTAGAGGATTTAATTGCAGCTAAGAAATTGGAGTAAATGAAAAGAATTTGGGATTCCAAAATTCGGTCCCTAAAACTGGACCCCTTGGGTCTTATTTATAGATGCAGGTCGCCTGTTCCCTTGACCGGTCGAAAGATCCCCTTTTTATATGCTGCCTTACGCCTTTCGACTTGGTCAAATGGACTTGTCTGTCTTCGACGCAATCGAAAGGCATCTCTTTGGAGTCTTTTGATTTTCCCTTGAGCTTTCTTTATCTTTCTTTAGACCTTTCGACTAAGTCGAAAGGGTCTTTTACCAACCTTCCACCCTTGTTAAGTTCTGAGTATCCCTGTTAACTGCTTTCTCCAGAACAACTTTCGACATTGTCGAAAGGTCTTTAAATGCACTTTTTCCTTCATGTTGCCTTGTGGTCATCGGAAGTTAGATAGGTGCCTCCGACTCTGTCGATAAGTTGTCTATAGAGGCTTTGAAGACGTTGATATGCCAATGGTTTCGATGATGTCGAGTTGCTTTCGAATGTGTGTCTGTGCATTGATGCGGATCCTTCCCCTAATGATATTGGCTTCGACCGGTTCGAAAGGCTTGTGTATGCTTTCGAAAGGGTTGTTGAGGTCGAAACCCTTAGTTCCAAAAGGTCTGGTGCGTTTATGGGAGATTAACATTCATTGCCTTCAAAAGGAGGTTCCAAAGTAGATTTTGCTGACCCATCTATGTCGAAAGATCTTAGAGAGGCGGAAAGGTGGCTTTGTTTCTCCTTTTTCATCTTTTTCGGAGGCTTGCACATGTTTTATCACCTGCAAGAGTGCCTGCTGCTTACGACTCTTTCAAATCCCTTTCCAATGCCTTCGAAACCTTCATTCATGATCTTCGTCGAAACCCACTTTAGTACACCTTTCTTATCTTCTTTCATGCATTTGTTCTCTGAGTGGATTTTATGGCTAACATTTTGCCCTCCTTCTTTGTATGAAAGAAGCTTTTGTTCTTTAGGACAAAAATTTTAGAACTTTCTCACTCTTTATAACTTTATTTTTCCTGCAAAACTCAAAATAAATGATATTCTCTATTGCTAGCTTATTATTATATGCATGCTTCATGATAAATCAACATATCAACGCTACTACATTTAGATAGTTAGTTGGTTATAATCCCGATTCAAAAGATATGAGGCCTGTGATCAATAGCCATTAATGAATATAATAAATGTAGTCTATGGACTCCTTGTGGGAAATAGTCAATAGCTGCATAGGGGCTATAAGTTATTATCAGAAAATAAGCCTTTGTATCTCATCCACTTTAATATGTATTTGAAATTTTTTCCAAAGATTTGATTGATCCTGAAGTCTTCATTCAGATGTTGGTGAGCATTATTTAAATTTATAATACATTAACTCTAATTTAAATATTTAAAAGACCAGTTTGAAATTTATGGTTTTCTGTAGCAATCTCAACTCTACTACTTTATACCCCAGATTATGGATTTGATTAGGATTAGGAAGCAATGAAATTTAACCCAAATTAGGGTATGAACTTGCGAAGTTTAGATGTTAATAGTGAGATTTCCAGAATCCAGATAGCAATAATCAAAAATACTCCTCTGAATGCCATCTCTAAACCAAGATTCGGGTATTTATGGTAGATTAAACAGAAATTAGTAATAATTGCCTTCATATCAAGATCCAAGCCCAGATCAGGGCATATGTCAGACAATTATCTTTGTAAAAAGAATCTTCGACCTCGATTAGGGCATATGTTGGGTAAGCAGACATCCATAGTAATTGTAGTCAAAATAGAAATCCTCTGCCCAGATTAGGGCATATGTTGAACAATCAGAAGTCCATGGAAATTGTCTTTATAATTGAAACCACAAGCCCAGATTAGGGCATTAAAGTGAAATTAAGTAATAATCCCGAACCCAGATTCAGGTACTTATTGATGAAGTTCATATACGAAACCCATATTCGGGTATTAATAGATTATGTTTAGAAATGAAAGTCCCGAAACACAAATTCGGGTATAATAAAGATTATAAGTGATTGATAATGACCGGAAACCGAGATTCAGATATTAATAGATGAAATCCTAAAATGAGAAACCAAAAACCCGGATTCGGGTATTTGATTGATGGAGTTCGGCCTTACTCCTTAGATTTCGTCCTCTTTGACATGTATGAACCCTTCAGCTGTTGTATGTAGTTGTAATTTGATCAATTGCCTCTCGAGTTTAGACGTCTTAGTCCATTGGAGATATACTGCTTCTCAGGATTGAATATCTTAGTTCATGATTTGAAGAGCCTTCTCTTTAGCTTGGACACCATAGTCCACTATTGGATGAGCCTATCCTCGGGCTTGGACATCTTATAGTCCATTATTGAATGAGCCACTTTTGGGCTTGGACATCTTAGTCCATTGTTGAATTAGCCTCTTCTTGGCTTGGACATCTTAGTCCATTGTTGAATGAGCCTCTCCTTGGGCTTGGACATCTTAGTCCATTATTGAATGAGCCTCATGGTTAGCTCATCTTAGAGGCTGGAACCAAGGACTTACCCGACCTCCCTCCAGGAGGCGTCGTGATCTGGCCAGAGATGCGGTCAAGGGCTCGTCCGGTGCTTTACCCTAGCCATCTTATAGGGCGGATAAAGGCTTACTCCAACCTCCCTCCAAGAGGCCCTCCTGCCCTGGCCATAGCGTGGCATAGACAGGGGCTTGTTCGGTGCTTTACCTTGGCCATCTCATGGCACGGATAAAGGCATACTCCGTCCTCCCTTCAGAAGGTGCCTTGACCTAACCAGAGGCGTGGCCAAGGGCTTGTCCGGTGCTTTAACCTGACCATCTTATGGCGCGGCTAAAGGCTTACTCCACCCTCCCCCCTGGAGGTGCTATGCCCTGGCCATCTCGGCGTGGACAGAGGCTTTCTACCATCTTAGGTAGTATCCAAATATAAGGAGTATTTCACTCCAAACCATGTAGATTTTCTTTTTTCTAAGAAAGAGCTGATTTATCCATTCATCTTTGGAAAATATGGCCTCAAATGTTCGGCATTCCATGTTCTTGGAACCATATTGCCGTTTGGTCGGCATAATTAGTAAGCTCCTGGGGGGATTACTTTGCAAATGATTAATGGTCCTTCTCAATTTGGCCCCAGGGGTCCATCTGTGGGGTTTTAGTATTTGCCATCACTCTTCGGAGTACGACATCTCCTTCATGAAATGACCGAGTTCTCACTTTTGAATTGTAGTGCCTTGAGATTCTTCTTTGATACTCAGCGGTTCTTACCACTGCTTCATCTCTCAATTCATGTATCAAATCTAAGGATTCTCTTTTCAGCTCTTGATTTTTATCGAATGCATAGCCGATTCTTCGGTGTGAGGGTATCCCAATCTCAATTGGTAACATCGCCTCACATCCATATGTCAAAGAGTAGGGAGTATGTCCCTTTGCCATTTTAGTGGACGTTCGATAAGCCCATAACACAAGTGGCAATTCTTCTACCCAATTTCCTTTTGCCTTGTTTAGCTGCATTTTTAGAATTGTCTTTATGATTTTCTTTGCAGTCTCAATTGCCCCATTCGTTTTTGGATGTGTAGTGGATGAAAAACTTTTAATGATTCCATTCTTGTGGCAAAAGCGAGAGAATTCTTCGCTCTCAAATTGTGTCCCATTGTCAGAAATTATCTTCTGGGGGATTCCAAACCTGGTTATGGTATTCTTGATAACGAATCTAAGTACCTTCCCAGAAGTAATCTTTGGAAGCGGTTCCGCTTCAACCCATTAGGTGAAATAGTCTATGGCGAATACGGCATACTTTGCTCCTCCTTTTAAAATTGGCAATGGGCCGATTAAGTCTATTCCCCAAACGTCAAAGGGCCATGGACTTGCAATTAGAGTCAATTGACTTGGGGGAAATCTGGGAATATTTGAGTATTTATGACATTTTTCACACCTTCTCACATACTCGATGGCTTGGTTTACCATACGTGGCCAATAAAATCCCTGCCTCATTATTTTCCTTGCCAATTTCGGTCCATTTGAATGATCTCCGTAGAATCTCTCGTGTGCTTCAGCCATCAATTTTACTCCATCATTCAGGCTTACGCATCTTTGATAGGGAAGAGTGTATCCCTTCTTATAAAGGATTCCATCCATCATTATGAAGGTTGGAGCTTGTCTCCTGATTTTCCTTGCCTCATCTTTGTCGGATGGGAGTATTCTTTTAACAAGGTATTCAACAATGGGTGACATTCAAGTGTCATCATATATGTTACTTGATCTTTGTTGGTCAACTCATTCATATGACATTTCTTTATTACTTTCTCTTCTCTCTTCCCCTTTTGATTTAGCTTGAGACCTTGTCAGAACTAACAATTACTTTCCCTGTCCGGATGCCTCCTCTCCAATACTTGGAATTTTCTGATATTCCACCGGAACAATACGTGTCTCCGGGGCTCCCCTTAAGCTTGCTAGTTGCTAGGGAGTCTGCTTATGAGTTTTCCGCTCTTTGGACTTGGTGTATTGAAAAGTCTTCAAACAAAGCAAGCATTCTTAGTATCTTCTTCACGTATAAAGATAGCTTGGGGTCCTTTGTTTGATATATCTGTTTCACTTGGTTCACCATTAGCCGGGAATCACTAAAGATCTGTATTCGTTGAATCTTGAGTTTTAATGCCAAATTTAATCCCGGTACCATAAATTCATATTCTACCACATTATTCGTTGCTGGGAATCCCAATTTCATGGCATAATGCAAATGATGTCCATCTGGTGTTATGATTACATATCCTGCACCGGCCCCTTGTTCATTTGATACACCATCAACGAATAATTGCCACATGAACTTCTGATATTTTTCCTTCTTTAATTGCCACTTAATAAAGTTAGTGCACTCATTAATGAAATCTGCTAATGCTTGCCCCTTAATTGCGGCTCGCGGCTGAAATTCTATGTCAAATTGGCTGAGCTCGATTCCCCATTTTACCAATCTTCCTGAAGTTTCTGGTTTACTAAAGATTTTCTTAAGAGGGGAATTGGTCAATACCCTGATCGGATGTGCCAGAAAATATGCTCTAAGCTTTCGAGCTGTGAGAATAAAACAATAGGCTAACTTTTCTATGACTGGGTATCGAACCTATGCATCCTTCAATCGTCTACTCACATAATAAACTAGAAGTTGTGCCCCCACTCCCTTCTCTAATCAGTACTGAGCTGACTGTATGTTCTAAGACTGCCATATATAGGTATAAGATTTCCCCATTCTCAGGACTAGAAAGTATCGGTGGCTTTTCCATATGACCTTTCAATTCCTGAAAGGATTTCCTGCAATCTTCCCCCCATTTAAAGTTCTTCTTCTTCTTGATTACATCAAAGAAAGGTATACAGTTATCTGTAGCTTTAGAGATAATCTACTTAGGGCAGCCACCCTTCCATTCAAACTCATTACACCCTTGCTGGTTTTGGGCTCGACCATGTCCTTAATGGCTTGAATTTGATCAGGACTAGCTTCAATCCCTTGGGCACTCACTAGATAGCTAAAAACTTTCCAGAATGGTCTCCAAAAGAACACTTTTGTGTTCAGTTCCATTTAATATTTCCGCAATATCCTGAACATCTCTTCCAAATCTTTATGATGATTTTTGGCCTCTCCAGATTTTACCAGCATATCGTCCACATAAACTTTCATGTTTCGGTCAATTTTCTCCTTAAACATTCTGTTGACCAATCTTTGATATGTTGCCCATGCATTTTTTAGCCCAATTGGTATCGCCTTGTAACAATAAATCCCCCACTCAGTTATGAAGCTAGTGTGCTCCTCACCTGGTATGAACATCAGTATTTGATTGTACCATGAATAAGCATCCATGAGGGATAACAACTTGTGCCTACTTGTTGCATCCGCTAACTGATCTATTCACGCCAGCGGAAAACAATCTTTCGAACATGCTTCGTTCAAGTCCGTGTAGTCAATGCACGTCCTCCATTTCCAATTCGATTTCTTTACTAGAACTGGATTGGCTAACCACTTTGGGTAGTATATTTCTCGGATAAATCCATTTTCAAGGAGTCAGTTAACCTCCTCTTTTAGAGCATCTGGTCGTACCTTGTCTAACTGTCTCTTTTTCTGCCTAATTAGGGTTTCTTCTGGATTGATGTTGAGGGCATGACACATAACCGTTGGATCAATCCCCACCATGTTAGAATGTGACCAGGCAAATACATCTTTGTTAACTTTGAGAAATTGGATCAAATCCTTCTTCAAGTCATCATCCAAATCCTTTCCCACCTTGAACACTTTAGTTGCATCATCTGAATCTATGTATGCTTCATCAAGATCCTCTATAGGTTTTATTCTTTCTGTTTCCCTCGGCAATCGAATTCTATGACTATTGGGCTTTCTTCTGCTAAGTTAGCATCAATTCTTTTCCTCTTGCCTCTAGAAGGAATGTATCTTTGATACAAACGTTTGTTTGATTTATTAACATTAACCTTTGCTTCGAATGTTCGATGTGAAAATCCATCATCTGAAGGCTGTAAAATAGTAGAAGAATCAAAGTAAGTGGAATACTCCCTTTTATATTGGTCTAGAGTAGCAAAATACATTTCTCGGGAGTTGAACTACTCCCCTCGGACAGTGCCCCATCCTCTTTTTGTCAAGAATTTTACGATGAGATATTTCGGGGAGACGAAGACATCTATTTCGTCGAGAGCTGACCTACCAAAGAAGGCGTTGTAGTATGAGGGTTGGTTGATTATCACAAAAATAGTTTCGAAGGTCCTCCAGGTTGGTGGCACCCCCATTTGCACGATCAGCTTTATCTGTCCCACCGGAGTTGATTCTTTATTGTTGAATCCAAACATGGGTTCCATGCTTGGCTCCAGTTTGCCTTCAGGAATGTTTATCTGATTGAAGGCGTGCTTGAAGATTACATTGACTACACTACCTGTGTCAACCAGAATTTTAAAGACGATGGATAATCAATTTATGAAGTAATCATCAAAGGATCATTGTGAGGATGGTGAACCCCCTTTCTTAGCTCTTGAGGAGTGACAGCAAGGTTCGGCATCTGAATGTTGAGACATGGATTCTTGATTGGGGGTTCCTCTTGGACGGAGTAGATGCCTTCTTTAGCTTCCTTAATAAACCTGTTTCGGGCACCCTTGCTATTTCCCGTCAGATGCGGCCCACCATGAATCACATCAATTCTATTTATTGGTGGGCTCAAGCTTAAGGGGTCTTCATTGTCCAGTATATTGACAGCATTGCTAGGGTGTTTCTGTGGACCATCCCTTGTCCGTTGAGCTTTTTGCTAATCCTGAATAAACTCCTTCCAATGACCTTCATGGATCAGTTTCTGGATAATGCCAGCTAGAACCCTGCACTCATCGATCTTGTGACCGTTGGCCTTGTGATAAGCACAGCAATTTCCTCCCTTTCTCTGTTCAGGGTTGTTCTTGGTTTTAAAGGAGGTCGGAAAGTTGACCCTTTCCTTAGCTGCGACATAAACGTAATATACTGGCTTGTTTAAAGCGACCGTGTTAGCGATTGGCTCTTCCCATCTTGTCCTTTTGTGTCCTCGATCTTGGCTAAATCTCCACCATTCTTTCTTGAGGATAGTTTTCTTCTTAGCATAGTAAAGCTCATCCATCCAGATGAACTTGTCAGCTTGAAAATGAAAGTCTTGTAAATCTTTACAGCCGTTAACAAAGAGCTGTTTCCAGAAGATGGTGTTTTCTATCAAGCCGGAATGAATTGCAATACGTTTTTCTCAATCATTCATGTCTTTGGCTTTTAAAGCTTCAACGTTGAATCTCCTCAGATAATCTCCCAAGGATTCCCCCTGTCTTTGCTTTATATTGGCCAAGACTATATAGTTTATTGTGGGATCTTTGCAAATGCAGAATTGGGTAGAAAATTCATAAGAGAACTGCTTCCATGAATATATGGTTTTCTCCTAGTATTGTCTGTACCATTTTGTTGCAGCTCCTTGGAGAGTGACCAGGAATAATCGGCATCTGACAGCTCTAGTCGCATTGTACAAATCCATTTGGCTATCAAAAGCCATTAGATGATCATCCGGGTCTGTAATGGTATTTCATTGATGGGATCCTCACATATGGCGAAATGAATATGGCCATGATCTCGTAACTGAAGGGAGGCACTCGTTCATTATCATTAGCATTTTCATCCATTGCTCTCTTCCCTTTCATGTTCATAACATCATTTATTGCCTTTTTAGCAGCATCTTTTAGATAAGCCTCAACATTACAATAATTTTTCTGGTCCGGACAATACTCTTTTGACGTTGAGCTTCCGGATTGTTCATTCGACTTATCGTGAACTCTTCCTTGATGGTTAGCTTTTGATTGGGGACGCTCCTTCTTCTTGGAGGACGTTAAGTCTATTTTGCTTTTGTATTCATTGGAGTTGGCTTTCAAGTTTCTCCTAGGCGAAGCCACCTCATTCCCCTAAGTTGGTTTTGCTGTCTTTGAAGATTTCTGAGATAGGACCATTTTGAGTAGCTCCTGCATCTCTTGCACCTGCTGCTCCAAGTGTTTGATCTTTGTAGCGTTCTCATCTTACCGAACTGTTGACGAAGTCTATCCTTGGACAGCCCCATCCAGATTAAAGGATGGAACTATATTCTCCTCAAGAGTATTAGTGTGGATAACCCTTTCCTCGATTCCGCTTAATCGTTTAGATCTCATTTTTCTACGCAAATCAAATGAATCAAAGTATTCTATAATATAGTGACAAGGTCGGAGGTTCGAGCCCTCCTTCTAGTGCCAAAAATGTTAACAAGAAAACTTTTCAACATCCCCAATGCTATATGAAAGGTAATTAAGTTCAAACAAAACCAAATTGTTGAAATGATCTCTTCCCTCGAAACATCCCTTTCGACCAGGTTGACTTAGTCGAAAGGGTTTAAGTGATCAGCTCTACCTTCCGACCAGGTTGGCTTAATATTGAAAGGGTTTAAGGAGTTATCTCTACCCTTCGACCAGCTTGATTTAGTAGAAAGGGATTTAAGGAGTAAGCTTGAAAATGCAGGTTAAGGAAGTAGCATCCTGCTAAAAACTTTTCCTTTGAGTGGGTCGAAAGTAACAATTCATTTTGGCTTTTCATCCCTTTCGACCATGTCGGAAGGTTTGTTCTGGACCTTTCGATCATGTCGAAAGGGATGCATGTTTCACTAATATGGGATAGTTACTGTAACGACCCTGAATTTTTGACAATTGAAATGTGAATATTTAATTGAGTTTAAATATTCGAATGATAATTTAACTGGAATTTCAAATTATCAGAATGAATTGGCGATTAAATTATAAAATTTAATCTATTGTAGGTTGAATAAAAATTTGAATCTTCAGTTTTAAGCTGAAGAAAAATATTTCAAAAGCTTTTAAAATTTATATCGATGATACTGAAGATAATGGAAGTGGTAAAAATTTAAATTTTAAGTGTTTGTTCAGTTTTGAAATTATGTTGTTTAAATTGAATTTAAAAATAGTGTTCCGGGGCACAGTCTCGGGATTCGACGAAACCAGTTCCATTGGATTCATAATATTGTATTATTATCGGATTTCAATTTTCGTAATGTCTGGAGTTGTTGTGTGAGCGTGCGATAAGCAAACGCGCTGAAATTAAATCGAAAATTTAATATTATAACTGGTCCAAAAATCTATCTTCTCCATACGATCGAATTTGGACTCGAAACCTTTTTCATTGCGTTCGGAATAGACGTATAACATTATAAACGCCTGGCGGCACACCTCGATAGGAGTTCGAAAAGTTAAGTTACATTTATCGAGACGATTTTGAATTTAATATATACATATTTATATATTAGTCAATTTCAGCCGAATTCTTTTCACATCAGAGTTTTTACCACTCATTTCAATGTTACTGTAGCTTGTTCTTTTGGCATGCCGTGCCATCTAATCTGGTCTCCCCTTTTCTTTGCAAAATGTACGTGGTGGTCAGCTCGAGGAAAAAAAATATAAACTTATCGTTCGTTCAAAACAAAAGAAAACGAAAACTCCATCCCCAGTTCAAAAGAAATAAAAATGGCCGAAGGAAATAATTTCCGTTCGAATCAAGTCTTCGTTCAAAAGGTGGGTCGATATCAAATTTCTAAAACCCAGGTCGCTCTCGTCTGGGAATCAACTGAGTCGGGGTCGGTGATGACTTCGTTTTGGACGAAGACGACACGCAAGGGTAGTGGCGCGCTCAGGTCGAACTCGCGGTTTGGGAGGCTGAGTTGTCGGCAGGTGGGAGGGCATGCCCATCGAGTGATGGTGAGCGAAATTAAGTGCGTTCAGTTCTCGATTTTCGTAAAGAAGTATCGCGACTGGGGAAGCTTCGATCGTCATTAGGGTGTGGTGGTACTCGTAGGGCTTGGCGACGCTCTGCCTAAGTTTTTGCCTGGTTGGGTGGCGATCGAGAGTGCTCGAACTCGAGCATTTGGAAGGTGGTTCGAGCGGTGATTGGCGAAGGACTTTTGGGCGTAGCAAGGTGTTACTGGGTAGCAGCTGCCTTTTTAATCGATTTGGAGGTGGCATTGAAGGGTTGTGCGTGAAGATGCTTTTGGCGATAGAGCTGCTAGGTCGTGGTGGTGACAGTTGTAGGAGGAAGTCACGGCAGTGACTGAGTCACACTGGATGGTCTGAGGCTTGTACTCGGCACTCGAGTTTGTCAGTAAGATATATACAAATTCATTTATTCGATTTTAAAAATTTATTTATGTATTATGGAGGTCAATTTGTCAAATTAACTTATTTAAATTTGTTATAAATTGTTAAAAGGAAATTATCAATTCAAAATCAAATTTATCAAACGAAAATTGATTATTCGATTTTTTCGAATATTAACAAATTGTATAAATTGTTTATGCAAGGTTAAAATTGCAAAGGAATCAAGCCGAGAATAAAAATGGATTGCAAATTAAAGCTAAGGTGAGATCTTCTCACTCAAATGAAAAGTGGAATTTTCAGTTATTGATTTGATTGTCTGTTTGGTTGTGATATTAGATATAGTAGGATATATCTATATATATATATAGCAATATATACATATTGGCATATGTATATATTGGAGTTGATGATTTCCCGCAATGTATAGCGGATGAGACCCTATTGCGCCGTTAGTAAGCGGATGATATTTTTATAAAACCCATATACCGTGATATTCCACCTCGAAGTGGAATTGGTATTGTGCTAACATCTGTGGATGCAGGAAAACAGGTTGGAGGGATCCAACAGGATTCCTCAAAACATTTGAATTGATTTCATATGTTGTTTGATTGATTATTTATAATCTGTGGATGATTATATCTGTGATTGAATTTGTTAAAGGCTATAATTTAGCCGAATGTATTTTTGGTATCGTTGGATACCAGAAATAAATGAAATTGGATTTCTGAAATTAAAAATTGAATTTTAGATGGTTTGGAAAAATAAAAGAATTTATTTAAAAGGAGATAAATTTGTTTGAAATCAAATTGATAATTGATTGGGTATTTGAAATAAATCTTTGAGAAATCGATATGAAAACTTATTTGATGTTGAATGAAAATTGATTTTTGTGTTGAAAATAAATTTGGAAATCGATTTGTAAAAAATTGATTTAGTATTTAAATGAATCCTGGGAAATCCATTTTTAAAAATCGATTTGGTGTTTGAAATAAATGTTTGAAAAAAATCAATTTGGAATTTTATTTAGGGTTTGAAATAAATTGAGAAATCAATTTTTAAAGTTGATTTGGTGTTGAAAGTGAATATTTGAGAAAATGATTTGAAAATAGTATAGAAAGTGAATATTTGAGAATGTAAATTCCGAATAGAATTTATAAAGGAAAGGGGAATTTGTTTTAAAAATAAATATTGATTTATTTTTAAAGTGTGAAATATGATTTGAAATTGCTTTTCAAATGTGAAGTGTGAAATATGATTTGAAATTGATTTTCAAATGTGAAGTGTGAAATATGATTTGAAATTGGTTTTCAAATGTGAAGTGTGGAAAATATATATCTTTTGAAGATATTTTGAAATAAATAATTTGGGAAAAAATTATTTATATTGGTTGATTGTTGTGAATGTTGTTGATAGTTAAATAACTGACTATCAATATTTGCCTTTGAAATGACACTTGATTTGTTTTTAAAAAAACAAACTCTCATTATTCGGTTAAGCCGGGAGATGACCTTTGTGTCATATAACCCATTCCGAATAGTGATACGTCGTGAATGGATTGCATTTGAAGACCGGTGTGAAGACCGGATATTTTCAAAAATGAAAGGACAACCTGTCGAATGTCTCTTCACCGAGTTTCTCCGGTATAGAGATTTATATCAATCTTTTTTGTTATGGGAAGTCCGGACGTGATTAGTGAATATCCGGATTGCAAGGGCTTCTTTGGAAGTGCCTTCGGTTCCGTTCGATCCCGGAACGGACTTGTATGGATGTGTGTCTGACATTACACTTTGAGATGTAAAGCTGGTTTCTATCATATACATTGCTGTTGGTGGCGGAGAATTTATTCTCTTAGCTTAACACCCTTCTCTGAGACGTACGAGCTCAGAGGTTATGTAGTTGATGGTTACTAGTGATACATTCCCAATTTGGTAATGTGGCATGCGAAGTGCTGTTGATCATTTGTGGATCAAAGCGTGGCCTTGTGAAAAAGCGTTGCTTCGTGAAAAAGCGTTGCTTTGTGAACGAGACTTCGTCGAGCCTCACAACCCGGTAATGGTCGAAACAGGAATGTTGCGGCAAAGGTTTGTAGGGGTAGCGCCCCTAGGGAATGCCATTTCCTTCTGGATAAAAGGTGATATAATGTATGGAGCCCAGATATTTTACCTATGTTGATTATGAAAAAGTCTATGCGGTAGGATCGTATAATATGGAATAGTGAAATAGTCTAGGTAGATAGTAGTAAGCAGTAAGTAAAGTAGACACCAAGACTTTATACTGGTTCGGACCTCTTGTCCTACGTCCAATCCCTAAGCTCCTCTTAGGAATTCAACTAACCAACAACCCTCACTTAACCCGGAGGAATAGGTTTACAACTTACCCGAACAACCGAACGGGATTTCTTGCCTCAACTACCGAAGAGGACTTCAACTTGGATACAAAAAAATATTTCTGACTTGTTGTGTTCTTGATAACACTAATGAGTCAATTTTAGTACAACTTTCCTATAATCTTATCCTCGAGAGTATACAAAGTGTTTATGAAGATTTAGGAAATATGAATTGCTATGAATCAAGAGATGTTATAGTTAAAACAGAAATTCAAGCAATTGGTTTGCTTTTGAAAACTAAAAAGAATATGAAAGTATGTTCAAGTAACTAGAGAGATTAAAGCAAGTAGAATTGGTGATTTGTAATTGTTAAAACAATGTATTTATACTTGTAGAAGAGTTGCATTTGTTTGCTAGAGATGCAGGGAAGAGATGCTTCTGTTTCCATTGGAGAATGATTGCAACTCTTGGGAGGAAGAAGGTGTCTATTCATAGAAAATTCGCAGTTACAGATTCAATCGACTGAGAAGGAGATCCAGTCGACTGAAAATATAAAGGAAAATTTTCAGGTCTGTGTTCAGTCGACTGTTCAAGGAGTTCAGTCGACTGAAACTGTGTATGTTTTTATTTCTGTGCCACTTTCAGTCGACTGGCCATGCCTGTTCAGCCGACTGAACTGTGAAAATTTGCACACTAAAAGTATTTATAAAAATGAAGTTTAAAGGAAGTGTTTTAGTGTTCGTGCAAATCTCTTGAGGATAGATTTTAACAAATAATCTAGACTTGGACCCATAAAAATCATACTCATGTTTTCACTTTGGTCTTCATTGATCTTCCTCTGATTTTAAATGTATTTCTTCTTTTTTGTTGAAGCTCATTGTCATTGATCAAAATCTTCGTGTATCAACATTCTCCCCCTTTTTGATTGATGACAACATTAATGTGTTACAGAGATGTATTTGCTATTTTTCTCCCCCTGAATGAATGCACCTATCTTTCCTACAAAACAGAGTTAGCTACACAGATTTCTCCCCCTTTGTCATCGACAAAAAGGAAGTAATAATTTGTAGAAGTATATAATTGTCAAACAAAGCAACCACTATCCAAAATCCATTTTCTTTTCTTGAGTGGGACCTGCAAAAAATAAATACAATATTGGTACCCACCTTTCAATAGGGTCCTAAAAGTTAGAACTTAGGAAACCAAACCCAATTTGGTTCAGTATCCTTTTTATAAATATAGTTTTTATTATTATGAACACTATCCATAAATGTTTTAATATATTTATTTCTAATTAAAATGTTATTAGTCTTTGGAACCCAAATTTTAACTATCTTAGTTTCTTCTTTTGTTCTAATAGGTTCTCTTAATAACATTTGTTGTTTTGAATCAATATTCCTCTTAAAATTTGTATTTTTCTTTTTAGGAATTTTTGACTCCTTTTTATATCCTAATCCATGTTTATTTGAGGAGGATTGAGAATTTTCTAAAATCTTAGATAAATTTTCTCTTCCTTTGTTAAAATTAGAGACATTTTTAGTGATGTTATCTAATCTAACTTGAAGACTATTATTTTCTAACTCAACTTGTCTAATCTTAGTTTTTAACTCATGATTTTCAGAGACAATTATATCATTCTTTGTCTTCTGAGTTTCAATTTCTTGACTTAAAAGTGATAATTGAGTTTCCGAATTTGAAAGAGACTCTTGAACTTTTTCAAGTTCTTCTTCTAGAATTTTCTTTTCATCTTTTAACATATCTCTTTCAAATTCAGCTTTGTTTTGATTTTCACGAGTTTCCTTGAGTTTCTTTTTAAGAGTTTTTATTGTGCTCAAAAGTTCTGTGTTTACATCAATTAAATCGTCGAAAGTTAAATTACTAACCTCAGATTCTTGAGCCATAAAGCATACATTCGCTTGTTCATTGTCGCTATTATTATCACTTTCAGATGAAGATGAATCTGAATCGTCCCATGTTACAGAGAATGCCTTCTTTTTACAATTGTCTTTCTTGTTTTTGTTCTGATTCTCCTTCTTTTTCTCCGGACAGTCTTTTATCATATGACCTTTCTTGTGACAATTAAAACATTCCATATTTGAGGATGAAGGTTTGTTCAAGAAATTCTTTTTGAAACCGTTTTCATTTCCTTTTCTAAATTTTAAGAATTTCTTGAAATTTTTGGCAATAAATTCTAGATCCTTATTTTCAGATTCTGATTCTTCCTTTTCTGCGTGAAAAGCCACATTTTTTCTTTCCTATGTTCGATCTTTCTTAGCTTGTATGTTAACTTCATAAGACATAAGGTTTCCAATTAATTCTTCTGGTTTCATTGTAGATAGATCGTTTGCTTCTTCGATTGCTAAGACTTTTCTCTCCCATTCATCAGTGAGTGAATTTAGAACTTTAGATACAATATCAAAATCCGTGTATTTTTCTCCTAGTCCTATTAAGGCATGATGAATGTCTTGAAATCTCGAGTACATGTCATTGATGGATTCATTCGGTCACATTCTAAAGTTTTGGAACTGGTTCTTTAGCATGGAAATCTTTGTTTGTTTGACCTTGTTTGTGCCTTCATGTATGGTTCTAAGTGTACTCCATATCTGATGTGCAGTAATACAAATGCTAACACGATTGAATTCATTTCTGTCCAAAGCGCAAAATAACATATTCATAGCTTTGGCATTTGCACTAGCTTCATTCTTCTGAATATGTGCCCATGTAGAATAGTCCGTTGTAGGTACAACGAGTTCTGTTTGAGTTGCATTCCAGGCTTCAAAACTTGTTGCTTGCATATAAATCCTCATCCTTGTAGCCCAATAATTATAGTTTAGTCCATTGAATAGAGGGGGTCTTTGAGTAGATTGTCCTTCCGCAAATGTAGAGTTATAGGTAGATGTTGTACTTGTGTTGTTTTCCATATTATCAATATGTCAAATAACGGTGTTATGGTTATAGGACGGCCTTGCTCTGATACCAATTGAAAAAGTCTATGCGGTAGGATCGTATAATATGGAATAGTGAAATAGTCTAGGTAGATAGTAGTAAGCAGTAAGTAAAGTAGACACCAAGACTTTATACTGGTTCGGACCTCTTGTCCTACGTCCAGTCCCTAAGCTCCTCTTAGGAATTCAACTAACCAGCAACCCTCACTTAACCCGGAGAAATAGGTTTACAACTTACCCGAACAACCGAACGGGATTTCTTACCTCAACTACCGAAGAGGACTTCAACTTGGATACAAAAAAATATTTCTGACTTGTTGTGTTCTTGATAACACTAATGAGTCAATTTTAGTACAACTTTCCTATAATCTTATCCTCGAGAGTATACAAAGTGTTTATGAAGATTTAGGAAATATGAATTGCTATGAATCAAGAGATGTTATAGTTAAAACAGAAATTCAAGCAATTGGTTTGCTTTTGAAAACTTAAAAGAATATGAAAGTATGTTCAAGTAACTAGAGAGATTAAAGCAAGTAGAATTGGTGATTTGTAATTGTTAAAACAATGTATTTATACTTGTAGAAGAGTTGCATTTGTTTGCTAGAGATGCAGGAAAGAGATGCTTCTGTTTCCATTGGAGAATGGTTGCAACTCTTGGGAGGAAGAAGGTGTCTATTCATAGAAAATTCGCAGTTATAGATTCAGTCGACTGAGCAGGAGATCCAGTCGACTGAAAATATAAAGGAAAATTTTCAGGTCTGTGTTCAGTCGACTGTACAGGGAGTTCAGTCGACTGAACTGTGTATGTTTTTATTTCTGTGCCACTTTCAGTCGACTGGCCATGCATGTTCAGTCGACTGAACTGTGAAAATTTGCACACTAAAAGTATTTATAAAAATGAAGTTTAAAGGAAGTGTTTTAGTGTTCGTGCAAATCTCTTGAGGATAGATTTTAACAAATAATCTAGACTTGGACCCATAAAATTCATACTCATGTTTTCACTTTGGTCTTCATTGATCTTCCTCTGATTTTAAATGTATTTCTTCTTTTTTGTTAAAGCTCATTGTCATTGATCAAAATCTTCATGTATCAACAGATTATACTTTGTGACTGTCGCTTTTGATTAAGGATCCTCGGATAAAGGTCGGTAATGACTGGGGGATGGCATAGCTCGTGTGTTAGTTACCTAGTTACAGCTCGGTTAGAGCGTGAGGTAGCGTCGGCCTTTTGTTTGCAGAGATCCGGTTAGGATCCGGGGCGTCTTTCCAGAGGCGTTTCTATTTCGGTATAAGGAAGTTCTTTTGCCAGGCCATTTGTTGGAAATCCAAAGAAACAATACGAACCCTGTACGGTTTTTAATTGTATTACCTGCTATGGAATGTGGCGGTAACCTGCTATTGAACGTAGTAGCTATAGTAGGCATACAACAATAGTTGTATGTTGGCAAAGATTGATATTATACTTTCGAAATATTTTCCACACTAGACATTAATAATAATATCAACTGATTTTGCGTAGTAAGCATTTTTGACTATCATAAGGGGAAATCTCCTCCAATTCTGCGATTGCATTGTGTGTGTGGCGGGAGGCCTTATGGTAGTTTCAGTTTCCAAAAGCATTGCGAAGTTGTTTTATTTTCTTTGTGAAAATAACTGTTTTACGATCTCACACCAGTCACCATGACTGACTCGGAGTTTATTGTTCCCTTCTAAACTCTAGGTGCTCATAATTTTCCACACGGGCAGCCTAGAGTTATTTTATTAGGATATTCTGGATATTCTGGAGCTTTGGAGATAAGCTGGATGGCGAAGCGTACTACCGTACTTGTTTATTATTTCAGCTGTGTATTCTGTATGTAGACAAGTTTATATAACTGTCCAGTGATGTGTATTGTTGTAACTCTGATGATTGATGTATGTATAAACTGATATAGTCTTTTGTTTTAAAGATTATTGATTTATCTATTGTATATTATTCCGCTGCGATATGTGAGATTCTGATATTGTTTTTGTTTCTGTTCTTTCTTTTCTTCTGTCTTCTTCTACCCCTTCTTTTAACACTAATGGTTCGGGTTTTCCAGCATTCGGTTGCGCGGCATTTGATACAGTGGACGTATTAATGTCGACTTTCGAGCGTCGAAAAGTCGAGTCGTTACAAGTTACTCTCAACCCTAGTGGTTTCATAACTTTTGTTGAGGAACCCCTTCGAAAGGGTTATTGAGATAGCTGGGGATGAACCCCCTTCGAATGAGTTCCTCCGTAATCTATCGTTAGCCAATTAAAAACTGGGGCCCCTTCAATACACCCCTTTCGATCAGGTCGTGAGGGGTTCCTCTTTTTCGTAACAGGTCCAGCTTGTAATTTCCTAAGTTCCACTTTGTTTTTCCTATATAAGACCGACCTGGGTATCCCTCAGTTTCATGAATCCAATAATGTCGAAACCTCATTATCATCCTTATTTTCATTGTTTAATGTTGGTTTCGATGATGATGTGTTTCGACTATATATACCCCAATCGATCCTATGCACTGCATAGATAAAAAGAAATTAAGAGAATTTGTTAGAATCATGTGCAATGTATTATTAGACTAGCCAATGATCTAAATGATCTTCCTTGTCATCAAAATCCTTAATGAATCAGCAATCTTTCTGTTATTAATAATCCAAAATGAGTTACAATTAAGAGAGCTTTATCTCCCAATTTGATTAGGTTTTCTAGTGGATTAATTGCAGCTAAGAAATTGGAGTAAAAGAAATGAATTTGGGATTCCAAAATTCGGTCCCTAAATTTGGACCCCTTGGGTCCTATTTATAGATGCAAGTCGGCCCCCTTCCGCGCATGTGCCCTCGACACGGTCGAAAGGCCCCATTCTTATAAGCTGCCTCATGCCTTTCGACTTGGTTGAAAGGCCTTGTCTGTCTTCGATGCTGTCGAAAGGCATCTCTTTGGAGTCCTTTGATTTTCCCTTGAGCTTTCTTTATCTTTCTTTAGACCTTTCGACTAAGTCGAAAGGGTCTTTTACCAACCTTCCGCCCTTGTTAGGTTCTGAGTATCACTATTAGCTGCTTTCTCCAAAACACCTTTCGACGTTGTCGAAAGGTCTTCAAATGTGCTTTTTCCTTCGTGTTGCCTTGTGTTCATTGGAAGTTAGATTGGTGCCACCGACTCTGTCGATGATTTGTCAATAGGGGCTTCGAAGATGTTGATATGCCGATGGTTTCGATGACATTGAGTAGCTTTCGAATGTATGTATGCGCATTGGTGCAGAACCTTCCCTTAATTTCATTGGCTTCGACCGGTTCGAAAAGCTTGTGTATGCTTTCGAAAGGGTTGTTATAAGGGCGAAACCCTTAGTTCCATTAGGTCTAGCGCGTTTATGGGAGATTAACATTCATTGCCTTTAAAAGGAGGTTCTGAAGTAGTCTTTGCTGACCCATTTGTGTCGAAAGATCTTAGAGAGCGGGAAAGGTGGCTTTGTTTCTCCTTTTTCGTCTTTTTCGCAGGCTTGCACATGTTTTATCACCTTTAAGTGTGCCTTCTGCTTACGACTCTTTCAAAAGCCTTCCCAATGCCTTCAAAACCTTCATTCATGATCTTTGTCGAAACCAACTTTAGTAGATGTTGGCGCCTTTCTTATCTTCTTTCATACCATTTTTCTCTGAGTGGATTTTATAGCTAACACTTAACACCTTCCATCTCAAGCCACTTACCTCCTTCCATCTTAAGCCACTTAACTCCTTCCATCTCGACCTTCTTCTTAAGATAATAAATGTATGCATGCTTTAAATTTAAGTAATACATTAGCTTATTTACAATTGTCATTTTATACAGATGAACATTCTTTTCTTTATTACTTTACACACCTAACCTACATATTCATAAATATAAATATATGTCATTGTGTTTTGACTCCTTCTAATTTCTAATCTGTTTAACCAAAATCAAATTATACATTTTCTCTGAGTGAAAACGACATTATGCACATAATGAAATGAATCCATGAGTCTAATTCCATCTCCTATAAAAATTTATGATTTTGCCTCTTTTATGTTAAAATTACAATTTTACCCTTTTAGTTTAATTATTTAATTTCGTAAAATTATGGTGTGTTACATATTATATGTCAGCAAGACATTGTAGTGTACCACATGCATATTAAAGGTCGGGTAAAAATGATAACACGGTCGGCTTGGTTGACCTAACGATAAAATATTACGACCAAACTAAAACCCAAAGAAATCAAAATCACATCAACCAAACAAAATTAATTTTTGGTTGATTTAATCAATCAACTTTCGGTTAAATATTTAATTTTTTAATTTTTATTTTGAACAATCTATTTAAAATAGATCAAATCATGACTAAGTACTTACAAGGTATGGTTTTTGAGTTTTTTTAAACAATTCAGTATTTATATTTATCCGTATATCTTATTTAAGCAAGCAATAAAGAATAATATATTTACATAATTAATTGTCATAAAAAAATATTAGTTAATTTGGTTTACATAATAACAGAATAAAATTAATTTTATGAACCAATATAAAACATTTATATCAAACTAACTAACGAGTTTGGCTTGTCTGTTCGGTTTTGACCACAAAACACCACCCTTGCATACTAGAATTGTGAATTTGCTTGTCGTTCTCAACAACCTTATGGTGGACTGTTGTTAGAGTGACAAAATAATAAAGTTACCTAGCTAGTCAAATATTAATATCCAATGGTTCACTCACATTAAATATTAGGCATTTTATGTTTAGGATTTATTGAATTTATACAAGGTTATGGGATACAGAAGCAATGCCTAATAAGAAACATGTACTTAAAGTTGCTATTTCCAAAGATTGTTCAAGGGAAAAGTTTTGACACACTAGTTGATGCATTCATTTCTGTAAATAATCTGATTAATTGGGAATGCAATCATCTAGATGGAGTTTACGGAATACATGTTGCATTTGAAATTCAAGCTGCATGGACCTATTTTATAAAAGTTAATATCATTATATGTTGAGTTGTGGTATTTTGATATTTGTTATATATGATGAGTGGTGAAGTTACTTTTAAAGCATCTTCACCACTCCCTATATATAACAAAATAAAAAAATGTCGTAATTTAACAAACAATGGTATTAAGCTTTAAAAATAGGACCATTAAGCTTGATTTCCAAATGCACAATGCATTCCATAAACGCACTCTTGATGGTTGTACTCCCGATCGATCAAGTTCATTACAGATATGCATGCATCAACAAGTGTGTGACAAAACTTTACCATTGAAGAACGCTTAGAAATAACAACTTTAAAAACAAGTTGTGCATTAGGTACTACAACCAAATCCCATGATTTATCGACTTGTTTAAACTACATAAAACCTAAACCTAAGTGTATATTAAACTTTGATACTATATCAAACATTGATACACTAACAATGACAGTTTGGTACGGGTAAAGCAAGCGCAAATATTTTGAATTTGTATGTCTTAGCATAGGAATTACCAAACAAAAAATATCAACTGTGTGTGAATCATTAGATATTAATATGTTCCTAGCTAAGTAAATTTACTATTTTGTTAGCATGATAATTATCCTCCATATGATTGATGAGAAACGAAAAATAAATTCATAATTCTAGTTTGCAAAGGTGATGTTTTGTGGTCAAAACTGAATAGATAATCAAAACTAGCTAGTTAATTAAATATGGATGTTTTCTGTTGGTTAATAAAATTCATTTTAGTCTGTTATTATGTAAACCAAATTAACTGATTTTACATTATTGTATCAAAATTAATTATATGAATACAATATTCTTCATTGATTACTTATAAAAGATAGTATGTATACATAAAATATCGAATTGTTTAAAAAACTCAGAATTTATACCCGAGAAATACAGTTACTCATGATTTGATGTATATATTAAATAGATTATTCACATTTAAAAAGGAAGCATTAAAATAAATTCTTTAATCAGAAGTGGATCGATCAAATCGGCCAAAATTAAATTTTGTTTGACTAATTCGATTTTGATATTTTTTGTTTTTACCTTTGTTCAAAATATATTATCGTTAAATCAATTAATCCAATCGCATTGTCACCCTTATCTAACCTTTATTATGCATGTGGTATTACTGCACTGTCTTGTTAACATATATAATAAAATATGAAAACTGGAAAATGTTTCTTAATATTGTAATTTCATCAACTTTTAGCAATATAAAGGCAGACTGGCCCTATTTACATATATAAAAGAATTTCCATTGTAAGTTATGACTCTCCGATGGCCACATGGATAGTAGAATGTAAAACACCTTAAGGCTTACGTAGAGAGACTTTATGCTTTCAAGGCTTATGTCTTAGCAAACTGAGGCATGCAAAGCGTACACATTACATGCCTTAGACCTTTAAGGCACATGACTTAATATAAAAATTACTTCCACTTTGTTATAAAAAGCGGGTACAATAAAATTACAAAACCCTAATCATTTTGTAGCAAAGAAAAAAAACAAAAGCACATACTTATCCTGATTGGCAAATTTAATATTGAAATCGATAGACATGATCATTTTTAAATTTGATTTCTAAGTTGAATTCAGTTTTTTTTTCTATGGAACTCTTTATAAAGTAAAAAGAGCCTTAAATAAAAGAAATAACTTACACAACTTCATATTTTTATTTATTGTTTAATTTGCTACTGGTGTAAAGTCAAACATTGCTAACTAGCCAAGCTATTGATAAACTACACATATTGACTATTTAACTAAAAATGCATGTTATTACTTAGCAAAAAACTATAAACAATATAAGTTCATTGTTTAATATAAAAACGTACCACTAATAGACTAATTGACATGTCTAATTCCTTGATGTATCATGCGTTTAACATTCACACGAAAACTTGTCTTAAATCCTTGAAATTTACACCTCGTCAGGTGAGTACAAAAATGCCACATGTACAATTTGAATGGGTCGTCATTATTATGGCTAATATTTTTTAAAAATTGTGAGAAAAGGTATTTTTTATTTTAAATAATGCTACAAGCTTTTTTAAGTGTGTACATACATTAAGTGTTTGCATGCATGCATATGTATGTTTGCGCGCAAACACATGCGCATATACACCGTGATCATGTAATGGAGTAAAGTTTTTTTGCCAAGGATGAATTGTATCGACTATGTTATGCGTAATTGGAATTTCATATGCTAATTGTTGCCATGCACCCTTTGTTGCATACGTGTCAAATAATATATAACATGTTAATCTTTGTTGTGACAAATTTGCTTATTATTGGATTATTTCTAATTCCAACCTTTCAAGGTCATGATCGAATAAAAGATGATTGTCACCACATGTTCGATAATGCTGAAGCCTCAATTTACCACTCAATGGCACCAATAGATTCTCGTCACAAACATCATGCAACCTATGATAGAAAAATAAATCACATATTACCAAATGCATAGCTAAGCTTCATGATTCACACTGACATGTAAAATGTTCAAAAATTGGAGGCAACATATACAAACCTGCTCCCATGTCAATAGCATAACCCAAAGAGTAGTTGATGTAAGCTCGACCCCCAGTTCTGTCTCTTGATTCCAAGAGTACAAGTTAGCAACATAAGAACCACTTTTGAAGTAGTACATATATATAAATGTAAATTGAAACTAATATTTTTGTACTGATCATGTTCACCTTGAAAGATGTATTTTGAAGAGCATGAGGGGCTGCTAGGCATGAAAATCCACTACCAATGACAATGACTGAAGGAAAGGAAGAAAACTTGCTATCAACTGATGGAATAAGAGCATACAAACATAAAAGAAATAGAATATAATACTTTCTATCCAACAGGATTGAAGTAAAAAAGAAAAAGAAAAAACAATAGCATAAACGAATAAAACTGAACAGAGGAACATCATGAATTAATATGACATATTAATTTGTCGTCGTACTTCAATGTTCTTTTGAGCGTTCAGCGCTCTTTTGAATGCAAAGCAGCTAGACTACATCCTAAACGAGTAATATAACAATTTTTAGAATAAAATGATACGGACTTCTAAGAAAAACAAAGGAAACATCGACATATTTACAGTAAACTAAATTTTTTTTACCATTAGGAGTTCCAATTATATTAGTCATAAATAATTTTACATATTCTCCAAAGGGAGATTCATTTTGGGGTTAAACACAGTCTAGTATTGCTAATAAAAGGAAGGATTACAAAAATTAAGATGTCTCTCGAATAATATTAAAGTGTTCCATGTAACATAGAGTGCAACTGAACAACACAAAGTTTCTCATATCAAGGTTGAAATTTTATTTCCACTATAAGAATACATACACATCCCAAAGTCAACTAGTGGATTAGCAGTTTAATACATATGAATTCACAAACCAAAATTATTCATCTTAATTATTTTCACAAATTTATAGCGAATAAAAAAATGCAATTGCATACCACAGGAAAAATTTCATGCTAATAATAATCATATGATTATATATAAAATTTACAAATGGAAACCACAATAAACTAATATTTTGTTATACTACATATGCAGTAGTTTTTTGTTGTTATATGTGATTATCTACAAACTTAAGTAGATTGTAAATAGGTACCTAGAAGCATAAATTGATGATATCTAATTGATCGGTCAAAAGAAGTTCAATTGACAATTTGAGGATATGATCTTAGAGAGATTAATAAAAATTCAAGCCATGAATTATTCATTTCTAGCATCCAAAAAATCCGTAGGAGCCTATAACTGTGAAAAATTAATAGTTTATCCATACATCAAAGGCATGCACCCAATGTTCATACATACCCCTTCTTACGGTTCGAAGAAGCTACACAGTTCAAAGCTGACTTTTGTTATTTTACATAGTGACTTATTTTTTATTGAATATGACACAACACAGTGCTGCGAGACGCAATACAGTATTGGGACACACGCATGCAATCATTTGTAGTGTCAAATCGTGTTATAGATCATTCTGTTATACAAATGTTGGACATCATAGTCCATTTACCGCATGGACATTCTTTAATTTGCGCTTGATAGACAAGAGAAAAGTAATTTGTGAATTTAATGCTCAAGTTTCTATAAAATATCATGCCCATTTTTGGTAAAAGTAGAACTGTTAATCATAGTGTACCTTAATAGGGGAGCAAATCATCTAGACCCAAATATTAGTGTCCTGATGTATCCAGCCACTTAATGCCGGACATATAATCATTTATTTACGTCAGGAACGGTAACGGACCAAATGACCTATTTTGGAAATGCTCGAATTTGATATGTTCTGTCTTTTAATTAATGTTCAGTAATTAAACCTACATTTTTATAAATTTTTAAAATTAATAACTTATGCAAATGAGGTTTGATTTTATTAAAGTACTCTAAATTTTTAAAAGTACTCTATATTTGATTGTATTAAAGTACTCTATATGTGTTAAAATTAATAACTATTTGTGTTGTGATTGTATTAAAGTATTATATATTATAAAGTTGGTTTGAACTAAACCCAAGCAATTTAAAATTTCACAATTTAATTAATTAATTAATTTTTGCAAATTATTGATACGTATTATTTATTAATAAAAAAATAATTAATTAAATATGTATATTTTAAATACTCCGTTCAGATTCTCCGCTCACAACACACAAACGCATTATCCGTTCACCAAAATTTCCCTCTAAAATATCCCGTCTAAATACCCCTTCAAATGCCCCGTTACCGTTCGCTCAGAATGGACCATCGCTGTATTTTTGCAGCCTTTGGCAAACCTTCTTGATATCGGGCTGTTGTTTGTTCACGTTGCTTTTTTGACTGATCCGCCGACTTTTGGTGGATCTTGTTGATGTCGTCTAATTCTTGTTCACGTGCATTTTGAGTTGATTCAACTTAGTGGACGGTTGGAGCAACAAGTTAATCTCGGCTTCCATGAAATCGATATTTGTCTGAATACTGGAAATAATAAGATCGAAGAATTTAGGCCATCTAAATAGTGATTTTTCGAATACATTACAGTAATAACAGATGTTAAGATCCATTTTTTGAATTATTTTCATGAATTCAATAGCCTTAGGCGACAAGTTCAATTCAAGATACACTTATAAATGTCAATATATGACAGGGCTCAGACCACCAATAATAGATAGGCTGCGAAGGAAACCACATTCTATATTGAGATGTCCACCAAAACCAAAACACTGCATTTGAAATAGGAAAAAATATATCAAACGCTAGATATCAAACATCACAACCTAATAAGAAAGTCCGTGCATGCTGACTCATTAAATGACAACAGCATACAAATTATATTCTACTAAGGTAATTTATGATAAATTGCACAGGCTCGGCTTCCTTGTATTTTCCACAATTATCACACCATTTCAACTAAATTTATTATTTATCTTTTATTCTCAATTTGAAAGTGCGAAGAATGCGAGTTAGGATGTAAAAATAGCACCATATTCAGGGTTAATTTGATCAACATACAATATCAATGGCACAACAACTTGTAAATTAATTATAATTTTCAACTGTCACAATAATAATAAAACTATAAACTTTACTTTAAATAATTGTTCTATTTATATTAAATTAACTTTACTGCTAAAATTGGTGATGCGTTGACATAAGTCAGTAATTTTTAGGAACATGCCACTCTCAACTATGTGTATGCTTAAGGATAAAATCATGTTACATTCTCATTGAAAAATACCATAGAAGCACAATATCATTCAAATTCATGCCTGTGGTTGAGGATTTTTCATGAGCTTGCAAGTTTTATTTGTTCTTTTTCATTTTTTTGTTAAGGTCGTGCACGTGCATCTTATAATTAAAAAACTCATAATTGAAATAGAGTAAAATATTAAATATTTGTCCATACAACCCACTGATTTCAGTTCAGACAGATGTTTTCTGTTTTAAATATCACTCACAAAACCTTTCTATTTACCTCAGAAACATTAATGTTTTCAACTATAAAATTTGTGATTTTGTCAAATTTAGGGGATAAGTAAAGATAAGTAATAGCAGATCAATTCAGTGATCAGTAATTGAATGAAGAATTCTAAGTTAATATTCTGTAACGAATATTAAATTATCTGTATTTTCCATGTAAAATTAGCTCTACTTGCAAATTTAAAGGAATCAGTACCAATAAAAAGATTAGATACGGAAATTGAAAATGTTCAAAACTGATTTTAGAAAATACCTTTAGAATTACAACCACCGTCCATGTCTAGACGACCGATAATCTCCGCTCCAACGACTTGTAGAATTAATAATCGACGCCGGTAATTGAGGCGAGTAAAGAAGACTAAAAATCAAAAGGAAGGTAGTAAAATGATTTGAACTCGTTAAAAACCCCAGATTTGCTTTCCTGCTGGTGCGTATCTCAGATTAAAACCCTAAATTCAATCAACAATATAAAATCTCGCTGCAAATTCGATGGATCCTACCTCAAACTGTTCGAAATCAAACAAATATCGTGGATTTAGAAGAGCTCTCGGAAAGACCTGGTAGATTTCAGGGAATGTAAGACGGATTTGAATTAAGAAGCCAGTTGTCTACCGGATGATCTTTATTAGGTTTTGGATGAATAAAATTCCAAGCGTTTAGGGGATGATTTATAACCCATCAGTTGTTCGTGTAACCAGAGAGTAAGGTATAGATTACAAAAGAAAATTCAATTCATAAATCTTTAAGCGGGCCATAGCATAGTGCATTTTATTTGCATGTTTGAACCCAAAATATTGTCAGCTATCTAATGAAAGGTATAGATTACAAAAGAAAATTCAATTCATAAATCTTAAACTGCTATATATACACTACAAAACTACAAAACTTGTACTTATTATACATCATACATATTACACAACTGTCCTCGTTTTGCAGTAAAACATCTCATTTCGCTTACCACTCATGCATTAACATGTTCATAACTTTGCCTAGTGGACTTTTGCAAATTTCAAATTAGTAATTCAGTTACATTTGAATTGATTTAATTACTTTTATACACACACTAGTAGGAAGTCCGTACCGATGGCACAAATTCGAATTTTATTTTATATATGATTTATCACAGTATATATTGCTAGTATGCAAATGATTATTCTAAAGGGGCATTTCACCAGAAGGACAAACTTTGCAGTCCAATTAGTTTCTAGGACATACATTCAAAGAAATTACTTTCAAGGCCAAAGTCAGAAGAATAATTACTTTCAAGGACAAAGTCAGCAGTTCAATTACTTTCAAGGACATAATTTCATAGGTTTTTAGGCCCTAGAAACTAATTATTTTACGTTTTGTCTTTGAAAATAATTATTTCAGTTGGGTGTTCTAGAAACTAATTCCACTTGGTAAAGAGGCCCTTGTGGCTAATTTTCACTATTCTAAATATTATGGTTGATACGATGAAAGCGGAGAAGTAGTGATATATAAGATGTGTTTTAATTGTATCATATGATATTTTTTACCGTTGGAGAAAAAGTGAGGTAGAATTTTTTGAGAAATTTTATTCCTTAGCTATTTGTATGTATTTAATAAAAAGGTGATCAAACTTATGTTAAACTATCATAGTGAACCACTAAATAAAGTAACATATAAGTTGATACAATGATACTGTTAGAGATGGTGGTAACATAGAACCTTGAAACGATGTTATATACATTTTTTTGTTCCTTGGTGGAAGATACTTGTTTAAATTCCAAAGTGAGTATGTAATAACCCGTATTTTTAACTATTTTAAATTATTAAATTTAATATAATTTGTAACGATACGACTTTTCGACGCTCGAAAGTCGACATTAATACGTCCACTGTATCAAATGCCGCGCAATCGAATGCCGGAAAACCGAACCATTAGGATTAATGTCTAGTGTGGAAAACATTTCGAAAGTATAATATCAATCTTAGCCAGCATACAACCATTATTGTATGCCTACTATAGCTACCATCTAAACAGTGGTGACCACCATAAGTAAATGGCAGGTTTAACAACTAAAACCGTACATGGTTCGTATTGTTTCTTTGGATTTCCAACAAATGGTCAGACAAAGAAACTTCCTTACACCGAAATGGAAACGCCTCTGGAAAGACGCCCCGAGAACCTAACCGGATCTCTGCAAACACAAGACCGACGTTACCTCACGCTTTAACCAAGCTGTAACTAGGTAACTAACACACGAGCTATGTCATCCCCCGGTCGTCACCGACCTTTATTCGAGGATCCTCAACCATAAAGCAACAACCACAAAGTATAATAAATTTGCAGCATCAACATAGGTAAAATATCTGGGCTCCATACCATGATATCACCTTTTATCTAAAAGGAAATGACATACCCTAGGGGCGCTACCCCTAAAAACCTTTGCCGCAACATTCCTGTTTCGACCATTACCGGGTTGTGAGGCTCGACGAAGTCTCGTCCACAAAGCTACGCTTTTTCACAAAGCAACGCTTTTTCACAAAGCCACGCATTTTCACAAAGCCACGTTTTTTCACAAAGCCACGCTTTGATCAACAAATGATCAACAACACTTCGTATGCCACATTACCAAATTGGGAATGTATCACTAGTAACCATCAACTACATAATATCTGAGCTCGTACGTCTTAGAGAAGGGTGTTAAGCAAAGAGAATAAATTCTCTGCCACCAACAGAAATGTATTTGATAGAAACCAGCTTTACATCTCAAAGTGTAACGTCAGACACACATCCATACAAGTCTGTTCCAGGATCGAACGGAACCGAAGGCACTTTCAAAGAAGCCCTTGCAATCTGGGTATTCACTAATCACGTCTGGACTTCCCATCATAAGAAGAGTGATATAAATCTCTATATCGGAGCAACTCGGTGTAGAGACATTCGACAGGTTGTCCTTTCATTTTCGAAAATACCCGGTCTTCACACCGGTCTTCAAATGTTATCCATTCACGACGTATCACTATTCGGAATGGGTTATATGACACAAAGTCCTCTCCTGGCTTAACCGGATAATGAGCGTTTGTTTAAAAAACAAATTCAAGTGCCATTTCAAAGGCAAATATTGATAGTCGGTTATTTAACTATCAAACAACATTCACAACAATCAACCAATTTAAATAATTTTCCCAAATTATTAAATTTCAAAATATCTTCCCAAGATATATATTTTTCCACACTTCATCACTTTGAAAACAAATTTCAAATCATATTCAATCGCGGAATAAAATTCCCGATATTATTCATTTCCCTTTTTCTTTATAAATTCCCACTATGAATTTAAATTTCCAAATATTCACTTATACACGATTTTCAAATCGTTTTCCAAACATTCACTTTCAAACACCAAATCAATTACAAATTGATTTCTAAATTTATTTCAACCCCAAATCAATTACAAATTGATTTCTAAGTTTATTTCAAATCCCAAATCATTTTACAAATTGATTTCCAATTTATTTCAACACAAATCAATTTTTCATTCAACATCAAATAAATTTTCATATCGATTTCCCAAAGATTTATCTTCAAATACTAAATCAATTATCAATTGGATTTCAAACAAATTTATCACCTTTTAAAATAAATTCCTTTATTCCTTCCAAATTATTTAAAATTCCATTTCCAATAAATTCTTCTGCTTTTAAACAATATTATTCAAAATCCTTTTATTAAAATTCTTTCCCATATTTTGGAAATAATTCGATAAGATTTCAAAAATCAACTATAATACTTTTAAATTCCTTCCTTTAAATTCACCCAATTCTTTCAAAAGAATTTACTTAAAATTTCCAACTTTAAATTTCAAAATTCCAATTTATTTATTTCTGGTATCCAACGATACCAAAAATACATTCGGCTAAATTATAGCCTTCAACACATTCAATCGCAAATATAATCATTTACAGATTATAAATAAATAATCACACAGCATATGAAACAAATTCATATAACATATGAAACAAATTCATATAATTTGAGGAATCCAGTTGGATCCCTCCAACCTGTTTCCCTGCATCCACAGATGTTAGCACAATACCCATTCCACTTCGAGGTGGAATATCGCGGTATATGGGATTTATAAAATATCATCCGCTATTATGCGGCGCATAGGGTCTCATCCGCTATATAATGCGGGAAATCAACAACTCCAATATATACATATTCCAATATATATATATATATTGCTATATATTACTATATATACTATATCACATCCAAACAGTCAATCAATCGATAACTGCAAAATCAAAATTTTCATTTTGAGTGAGAAGATCTCACCTTCGCTTTTATTTGCAATCCCATTTCCATTCCAGTTTTTTTCTCGATTTTATAGACCTTGTATAAACATTAGATAATTTTTTTTATTAATATTCGAATAAATCGAACCATTAAATTACCATTTATAAATTTAATTATCAATGATTTATTTTAAACAAATAATTTAAATTTTAAACTGATTTCCTTTTAAAATAAATTTATTTAACTAAGATAAAATTTAAAACTAAATTTAATCCGACATTTATTTTATAAAGTATTCTTATATATGTAAGCTATTTTGCTGCATATACATATACATACTAATTGAAATACAAATTTTCTTTACTGTAAAGATTTTATTTCCTGCATGCATATGTTTATATACCTATTTATTATATTTAAATTAAAATAGAATTTATACCTTAATCAATTCGTTCCAGAACAACAACCAACCCTAACTGCCATCATAGCTCCAACCCAGATTCACGCGACCTTCGTCTGTTCGTACTACCACCGATCACAAACCACCTCTGCCCTAGACGTCGTCACCTCGTCAGCAATCGAAACCCTAGCCTTACCGTCTTTTGAAAACGGCGATCGATACTTGCTCTACCCCCTTCTACGGCCTCAAGCCCTGCTTGTCGCTAGCCTCGAGATGCTCGATTGCTCCGCCCCATTCACTGCTGCCTCGCGACGCTCCCTTCTGCTTGCGCGAATCGATTGACTTTGGTTCGACTCGATTTTTTTTCTTTTCTTTTGTTTTAATTTTATTTTTATTTTTGAAGAGGATGGTGTTAGTATACTTTTTTTTCTAAGAATTTAACTCTGACCCCTGGCGATTTTGATTTTGAATCTGTAGGCGGCCGATGTTTTTACTTTATTTGAATTCACCATTATCAGAAATAAGACAAAGAGAGGGAGCTCGGCTATTGCTTGTTTCGAACGAAAGAAAATTTTCGATTTGAAACCGAGGAACGTGATTTTCTTTGAACGAGATGATTTCTTTCCTTCGATCGTTTGCCATTTTTTTTTCTCTGGCTTTCGATTTAAGTTTCTAAGGAAAGAAAGAGGGTACGTGATGCAATAGAGAATAGGTCGGCTGATGGGAAAGAATATCGACTGGTGAAATGATATAAGATATTTAAATTAAATCA
This sequence comes from Allium fistulosum, assembly GCA_030737815.1. Classification (NCBI taxonomy): domain Eukaryota; kingdom Viridiplantae; phylum Streptophyta; class Magnoliopsida; order Asparagales; family Amaryllidaceae; genus Allium; species Allium fistulosum. Next base: position 408,796,473 of record CM060907.1, on the reverse strand, counting down.
ATAAATTATTGTCTAGGCGTTTTTATCTCGTACGATCACACGACAGCTCCAATCACTACGAAAATTGAAATCCGATAATAATACAATATTATGGATCCAATGGAACTGGTTTCGTCAAATTCCGAGACTGTGCCCCGGACGGCTATTTTTAAATTCAACTTAAACAACAAAATTTCAAAACTGAACAAAGCATCTCCAAATTCAATCCTGAAGCTTCTATTATCTTCAGTATTATCAATATGAATTTTTTAAGCCATCAAATCATTTTTAACAGGCTTAAAATTAAAGATTCAAATTTTTACCCAGATTTAACGATTAAATTCAATAATTAAATCGCCAAATTCATTCTGATATTCGAATTTCAAATTAAACTATCATTCGAATATTTAAACTCAATTAAATATTCATATTTCAAATGTCAAAAATTCAAGGTCGTTACATAATTATTGAACAAAAATGGTTGGAAATAATTTTATTTAATGATTTATTAATGTAATTTACTGGATACGAACTCAAATAAAAATTTTGAATAACAAAATTCAATAAGATAAAAGATAATAACTTATGATTCAAATATAGTGATTTATTTGACAATTTAATTGTTTAAATTTAATATTTGAAATTATTTAAATAATTGAATCTTGAATTTAATGTGAATGAAAATGATTTCTAAAGTTGATTTATATTTTATTTAAACTAAAATAAAGATTGTTAACTTTTAAAATTGAATTTAAAGTGAATAAATTTATTTTGGAAAATAACTTGTTTTAATTAACGTATAAAAATAGTCTTTTTAGGCACTGTCTCGGATTTCAACGAAACCAGTTTCATCGGATCCGTAATAGTGAATTATTATAAGATTTCAAGTTTCGTAACGATTGGACTTATCATTTGGTCGTGCGAGCTTGAAATGCGTAGAAATCAATTAAAGGAATTTAGTTAAAATAACTCGATTTGAAAAGCTATCTTATGAATATGATGGAATTGGTCCTCGCTACATTTTCCATTGTGATCGGAATAGGGGTATAACATATAGAATGACAGGCGGTACGCTTCGTTTGAAGTTCGAAATTTTCACGGATGAATAGTGCCGCGAAATTTTCTATATAAGGACTTGAAACTTTATATTTTTGCAATTCAAGCCCTAGCTTCAGGCCGCTCCTTTTAAAAATTTCAATGGCTGAAACCATTCTTCTTTCTCCTTTTGATTTCTCTCAATCCACACGTTTTTACCCCTTGGCTTCAACATGGAAGTTTTTAGAGCTCGATCTCCTCTACACATCCAACGGTTGGATCGTGTCGATGTCGCTCAAATTCGCCAGGACCTGGGCTTGAAGTTATGTAGTTTTATGGGTTAGCGAGCATCGATTCGCATGCGCGCGATTAGAGGGGGAGCTGACGAGCGCAGGCGGCGGTGCAGGGTGGTTGGCGACAATGAACGGCTGATGATCGTCATTCGATCGAGAGAGAAGAAAAAAAGAAGGATATCGCATGCTGCCTGGAGTAGCGCAGGGGGGATGAACCTTAAATTGGACAATGAATTATAATTTGATTTAAGTGATTTAAATCGGTAAATTAAAATTGGACTTGAAATTTGTGTAAATTGAAATGGTTTAAAATAAGAATTGAATTGAAATTTGAACCATTGAATCAAATCGTTGAATCCAATTTAAAGTTAAAATGAATGTTTCGAAATTGAAGTTAATTCCAATTGAAATCGAAATTGAGTTGATTTGAATTTAAATAAAGATAGAGTCAATTTGAACTGATTAGAGATTGAAGATGATTTTAAATTAAATCGGTTTGTTTGGAATTTGGACCTGAATCCGAATTTATTGAAAATGGAAAGAAACAGTTTTAGTTTGAAACTATTTTCACTATAAACTACTTTGTTATAAACTGTTTTAAAATTCAACTTTTTAAATTTTCAAATTATTTAAATTTCAAATTATTTAATATATAACCCATTTTTAATACTCAAACAACATTATATCAAACTATTTTAATATCTAAACTATTTTACCTATCTTAATTTTTTCAAACTATTTAATTTTCCAAATTATTTAATTTTCAAACTATTTAACTTTTTAAACTATTTTAACTATTCAAACTATTTTCAAAAATTCAAACTGTTCAGGTTGGGAACTGTTTATATTTAAATCATGGATTTAAATGCGAATTTGGTTAAAACGAAGTGATAACCTAAGCTGAAATTCAAAACGATTTTGGAAGTGAAATTGGGATATTGTAATGAAATGTTTTTCAAGTGATGTAATTTTGCAATGAAATTGATTTTGAAGTGACTATGATATTATGATATCAAGTATGAATCATTTTCGAAATGTAAAAGAACCAAGCGTTATGTAAAATGACGTTTGTTTGTTAAAGAGACTGGGACCTCTTATTGACATACTCTCTGTCAATATTGTACACTTTAACAACTGCATACGAGGAGGAGAATCCAAAATGAAGTGGTTGGATTTTGTGTACGTTGCTGGATTTGAAGAATGAGAATGGTGACTGATAGCTCCGAAACTTATGTCAATTTGAAACAACTAAAACAGGACGGCTTGAACTTGGCCAAGTGGGCTAGCTACCCCTAGCGGACACCTATTCTTCGATTTCTTATGGACTTGGCCCATACTATTACCTTTGTTGTTGGTTTTGGTTAGTGCACCTTGATTGGGATAACCCCTTTTGACTCGATATGGGAAGGGTGGACGTGGTGGGTGGTGGTGGCTACGATGCGTTACCACCAGCCTGGTGACTCGAACCGGTAGTATCCTACCATGGGCATTGCCTCACGTGTCTTGTCATACTTTTATCCTTATATGAGACCACTACAAGTTTGCTTTAGTGTTGTCGTATCACCGCCATCCCTATCTACCGACGTGCTACTGGTTGTGTTATATGCAAATTGTATGACAATGCTTAAACATGCGTTAAGGGGGATTAATGTATAGCCTTAACGCTAAGAATAATATTTATTTTATTGATTATACATTACATATATAGCGTATTCTACTATATATATATATATATATTTTGACGGATCCTTGAGAGATGGAAAATCCCGTAACATCTCTAGAGTTATGGCACGCACCTTATACACTGGATAAGAGATGTAAAACCCGTAAACATCTCTAATGCTATTACACTCATGTTATATGTGATATTGATTTGACTTACGTAAGAATATTTTAGTTCTGACTTGAGTGTATTGTTTTACTTTCTGCTCAGGTCAGCCTTGAGTTTTCAGCGTATTGTAGATCATATTATTCTGGAGGATGAAGACAAAGATTTGGTATATTATATTACTAGTATTATTTTCCTACATCATGTTGTTCTGCTGCATTGTTTATTTTGTCTCCATTGTATATATAACTCTGATAGATATTGTAAAATTTTAATCAAATGTATAGTATAAACAACTTCATGAACTATTTATTTGATTATTAAATTTTTGTCATTCGCATGCAAGATTCTGTGTTTATTTTCTTCTTTTCTTATTCTTTTTAATTAACCACATTGATAATCCGTGTTTCGGATTATTTTGAGTTGGACATGTATCGTTTATTATCGACTTAAACCTTCCGAAATGCGGGTCGTCACAGAATACATCCAAATAAATTTTGCATTTAATTAACAAAATAAATAGATAACGCAATTGAACATGTTATACAAATATGACATAATAGTATCATATTACATGTGATAAGAAAAGGTAGAAACACGTTAACATGATGACTCTGGAAAGGTTAATACCGATAGAGGAGAAGACAAAGAGAAACCTGACATCTTCTACTTCATTTTGATATATTACGTGTGTTGGATGCATATAAGATGTACGCAATTGGTTCTACATCATGCATATATCCATTCATGCTTTTTAATCAAGTACAGTAGCTTTTGATTATATAATAAACAAAATTTTGAACTAATTTAAGTACATGTAAACAAAGTGTAATTAAAAAGGCAAGATAACTCTTAATTTTGTACATGTAAAGATGACATATCTGTAAATTTTAGGACCAAATTTTGCCAATCATCGGGCAGACTTTTAAAGCAAATCAATATATATTAAGAATATTATAAACATTGTATTTTCTTATTCCCAATATTATAAACATTTGGTTGACATCAGTGCTCACACAGATTATATCGAAAGTTGTTGCGATGAATAATACTATAGCTTTGTACTGAATATTCGTAATCATTTCCATAGTAAAAAGTTTAAATTAATTTGCATGTATAAATAAAGCACTAATTCAGTTAGGTTTTTGTGAATAAAAATAAATTTAAACATATCCATACGTAGCTTTTAGGGGATAGCTATTAAATTTTTTTTCATGTCCCAGCATAGCTAATGTTATAAGTACTTGATGTAAAGTAGACGTTGGCCTGGTTGTAAGCAACTTGTTTCAGAATCATAAGAAAAAATAGTTCACAAAATATGACGTTTATTTAGTTGTATATTTTTTCCATAAATTTTTGCTTTTATTTTTTACCAAGACTAAATGAAGGCGGCCATGGTATATAATTATTTAGCAGTCTGAATCTATTACTTGCAGCATTATGGAATTGTCAATGTGCCAGCGCACATCATTCAAGTAAAAATGCTAATTTCTATGAAAAACTTGAAAGTTTGTAAATGGATTATCTGCATGTATATTTATAAGCTATTATAATTGTATATTTGAATAACATTTACCAAAAAGGGTAAAAAAATAAAGTCAAGGTATATAATATTAGTAATCAAAATTATATCTCCAAGTACAACATAAAACACTCTGAGTGATCGACGATCCCTTAGCACATACATATCGATCTGAGCCCTACTCGCTCAACCAAATTTCCACTATCTTGGTACCCACCATGTTCCTTCACTTCATGGCTCCTAACACGAGCCTCTTTGGTACCTAATCCCTACATGAGTCAAACCAAAGATACGAAGTCTCTAATCGTCGGTACCCATTCCACCACGAGTCTCAAACCAAAGATACAAGGCATTTCAACATGTTGTTACATCGTCATCCATCCCTGATGCGAACGAGCCAACACCTCCAACACGATCTACATAGTCATGAAACCACAAACCTTGGAACCTACTCCATACACCATCGAGTCATAATCCAAAGTAATAAATACTCATGTCAAAGCATTACATCATCGCTTCACCATCTAAATTGCTCGCCCGTAGAGCAATAACATCAACACTCTAAGTTGATCACACGAACAAACCGTCACATTACGCACCGGGAAGTCTCCTCAATGTCCATAACAAAGATTGGCCAAATCGCTAATCAACAATAGTGATGAACATTGACCACTCTACAATGATTAATATCAACCACTTTGGTCGTGTACTTAACCAAAACGGATAAGTACAAACCAAATGGAAATGTCTGGCATCCAACCTGTAGTCTGAAACCTCATCTTCCACCTTCAGATCAATTAGCATGTATCCTAACCCTCCTCTACAACTTATCTTGTTCGTTGGATTTTCGCATGTACGAAGCCCTAACGCATAAAATATTTCCTAAGACTCGATCGCCGTTAAATCGACATTTTCAATCAGAAACAATCAACCAACTAAACATGCAACCAACAAGCATACATACATCCAATATAGCATACATACAACATGTATAATGCATCTATATCAACCAATGGGGAAACCATATCAAAAATAGCCCAAATCAAATAATTCCCTAAAAGTGGCACTCGATAGGAAAAATGAGATATTCGATATAAAATCATTTTAAACCATTTTCATTTTCTTTTATAAAAATCTAGTAGTTGTTTAAGTTCAAAAGAATCACATTTTAAAATCAAAAATCATTCCAGAGCGTTGATCTGATACTAACAAACAATCACAATATGGTGAGAGATAATATCATTCATCTCAACAAAAGTTGTCCAAACCCCTATCAAGACATAGATCTCTCTATGACGAGCACAATGCAAGAAATCACATCCAAAACGGATCTCGTATGCAAAATATATGAATTTAATACGATCCAAGTTATATTAAATAAGAAATTCACTAATTAAATAATTAATTACCTTTTTTTTAACTCTAATTCATCTTCCTATTCTTATTGCTTGTACACGAAGAATATCCCTAACCCATTCAAACGTGCACTATTTTGGAGTGAGATACGAAGCTACGCTTCATGGAATTGAACACCGTTTGTGCTCCTCATCAAATGCTTGACCTGCCGACACCACAACCATCCACCGCGACGCCTTGATCAAGATCGTGACCTGATGCCACCATCTTGACCTGGCCAAAGTCGCGAATTGTAATAGGTGATTGGATCCGACGAGGTTTTGCAGATAGGTGCTGTTCACAAAGAGAAATCCAACGGCGATTTCCATTACGCCTATCGTCGCCTATAGCTCCAGCCATCTCAAACCCTAATCGTGGCCACGGAAAATGAATCTTGGCCAAGATAGTCGCAAGCTAGATTGGTACCACCAAATTGAAGCTTTCATCGATACGAGCTCATCGAATCTGGTTTCGCAATTTATCGTCGAGCGGATTGCTCGATTTTGATTTTTGAAGTGAAATGAGGAGAGTGGCCATGATTTTGGATGTAACGGTGAAAAGTGAAAAGGGATTAGAGAGGGAAAAGGGATTTGAGTGATATTAATAATAATATTTTATTCCATTTATTTATTCTCTCAAATAAATGGTCGTACGTTTCAAGCTCGCACAATCACACGACACATTCGATCACAATGAAACTCTTTTGCGAATATCACTTATTTTTTTGGATTTAACGATATAAATCTCATCGCTAACTGAGACTGTATCCCGGGATGCTAATTTCAACCATTTCGATATCATTCCAGCCAACGAATCGCCCGATCTCTAAATATAGCGAAGCTTATACTCATTTTAATCTACAACGCCACTCCAAACTCAACGAAAGTGGCCTTGAGTTTTGATTCAACTGTGTACGAAAAATCATATTTTGGATCTTCAATTAATTAACAATTCAATATTAGAATCAATAATTTAAATACTCGATTGTTAAAAATAGGGATCTTTATAGTTCAGTCTGCAATCTTGGAGTTTTCTAACATACTGACGTAACTTCTTCTTTCAGATCAAATCCTCAATCACATCTCTCAAATGGCGAAACTTATTCGTATTATGCCCATGAGTTTCGACGAAGAAATAATACTTTTCCATGCGACGTTCAACTTCAGTTGCCTCCCTCTGAGGAGACTTCTTGTAATTCTCAGTATCTTGCATGCAAGGTAACAGAACATTTTAACTGAGTGTAATCTCCCAGGATTATATACCTCAGGCACTTTTTGGTGTCTTTTTTCTTACCAGTAGCACCCTGCTTCCTTCTCTTCTAATTATCATTCCCAATGTTCAGTGCAATGTTTCCAATGCTCTTACGTGTTTTCTTAATAGCAATGTTGTTCCACACTACCTCATTTGATGCTCTATCATAAATTGGTCTTGTATCTAGGTCTGCCTCTTCCAAGCTCAAAAACAGGGACGCCTTGTGATAAAACTCCTCTATAGTAGGCGAATGCTTTCTTTTAAGCCATCTGCCAAAATTTGTATTAGGATGAACTCCTCGTATCAACGTCGTTAAGATGATCTCTTCCTTTGCAGTACTAACCTTAGTTACAGTAGTGTTGAATTGTTTTAAGAAATCCTTTAGAATCTCTCTGAAACTTTAATGGATATTCGATAAGGAAATCACACTTATAGGTCCACAAACGTTGATGTTAACAAGGCATTTAACAAATGATTATGGATATTGTATTTATCACCAAGAGACCGTCTAATGTGTTCTATAAAATGCCTAAAGAACATTGGATAACAATTATGCAATCATTTCAAGTCTTCTATTATTTTTATAGTTATGATTAGTTAACATTATAAAGGAAGTCTACATGCGGTGTATGGCATTCCTTAACCAACTAAATGATCAGAACTTCCATGTCAAGTATATTATTTAACTTGCTATTATGGTAATAATTGATTTATCCAACATCAAATTGGAATCAACAAACTTCTCTACTTAATTAAAGGCTTCATGAACAACGTGGAACTTAAAATTGTTAATATCCAAATAAGTTTGGATCTTAAAATGGTTAATATCCAAATATGGTTGGATCTTTGCTTATGCATAAAGCCATAAACCAATAGTCTTACAAGATGGTTGGAAGCAAAAAAGAAATTTAAAAATGATCTTATGTGCCAAAGCTAAATGTACCAATATACATTTCTGTAATGTTTCATAGCTATGAACTTACATGACTATTGAAGAATATGTAGATAAGCAAGGCTACAAAGCAAGTTTATGGAACAGATAAGGAAAGTCTAGGTTTTTTTTTGAATCAGAATTAGAGAAAAGTCTATAGGTTAAAGGGACTAATGTCGTATATAAGATGTCTAATATTAACGAAAAAAACATGTAATAAAAATACATCTGAAATCAAGTATGTTAGAATCATTACATATATCGCTGACAGCACATCCAAATACGCCCTAAACTCGACCACTTCCACATCTTCCCTTAACCCATTCGATTGTTTGCTCATGTAAGCCTAATCTCAACTGATTTGCACTTCATCCATTTATTTTAAATAAATATAGACTAAGAAAAGAATTGGGGAGATATGGGAGAATTGGAACGGGGGTAAGAAACACAGTGAAGAAACTGAAAGGGAGCTAGTTGATAAATGAAAGCTTTTCCATATCTGTGAGAGGAATTAGGGAAAGTTAACTTTGAGAGAGGAATTTGGGAAAGTTATATGGAATTATTCAAGAATTAGGTAAGTTGGAGTTAGAGAATAAATGAGACGGGAGCAATTTAAATTACAGGAAAATGCGCATAGGGAAGAAGTTGCAAGAAAATTTAGTCTTAGGGACAAAAAGTTTGTTTTCAGTCTGAAGGATACTTTTAGTGTGAACAAAAAATGATAGTTGCAACTATCATTATGTGATTTACACTAAAATGTGTCTTTCAGCTTAAAAAACAAACTTCTTGTCCCTGAAACTAAATTTTTCTCCAACTTTTTCCCTGAGCCTAAAAACCTCATTACATTAATAATTGTGAATAGATTAATTACACACTAATTAAATATCAGCATCGTTAATTAGCAATAAGAAAACCGTACATTTGTCTTCTTTTGCTTTTGTTGTATATAGAGCAGTGAGGAAGATGGTGGAAACTTTAGTTTGGTAAATAGAGGGAACAGAAAATTCAATGGTCTACGTAGAAGTGACTTTTTTTACAAGTGTGTTAAGGGCAATTAGCTCTGCCGTAATTGTTATTAGTAGAGGCTGATAGTTATTTTTTCCCCAATTAGCTATTAATAGAGGAAAAGTTTTTATTTTGCCTCTAATTCCATGCCCCTAATACTAACAAAGTTGATAATGTTTATAGAAGTTATAAAGCATGCATTTTGACAATTCTAATGCATTGATAATAATTGTGGAAGGTTGTTATGCAAACCACTTTTTTAGGTTTTTGTTTGCTAGGTTTATGACAACATTTACTTATGTATTCGTGTTTAATGAAAGGTACAATTTTTGATATATTCCATGTATAAACACTAGCCCCTAACTTGGAATAAGAAAGTACAAAAATTGTGTGTTTTGTTTGATAATGCATTGAAAGTACAGTTTTATGTTTGAATCTACTACATAGTTTGTTTAAACTATTACTATGTTCATGCTTCTCCCATAAAGTTTGTCCATTGCATCAATATTCGTACAAAGAAGCAAGTAAAGCTAAAAGACAAATAAACCAAACTTATACATTGGTGATTAAATCCGATTGATTTTGCATATTTGATAGTAAACTGTTTTCTATTAATGCAATCATTCTACTATTCAACATATTTCCAATATTAACCACTTGTAAAACGTTATTTTCTTTTGGATAAAAAATTAGCAAATGAAGTCTTTTTTTGATATGAAAGCATCAATTTTGTCATATATTTTTTACATCACCAACCTAGTTTAACTCTACAGTTGTGAAGTGCATGTCATAGTTTGATATGATCATTCATTCTTAATTTAAACTTTCATTTATTTGTAGCTAAAATTATATAAGGTAATCAAAATTATTTCAAACATTAAAACATAAAAGGTATCGCAAAATTCTTGTACAACATTATAAATTCAGCATGACTCATCTTCTAACAAGTGTTGTTTATACAAAAAAGGATTACCCTTTGAAATATATGTAATAAGACATGCCAACATTCATACATATACTCTGTGTGTGTATAAAAAAGAATACCTTCATGAATCATGATCATGGTTTTCCCCTTGCTTTTCGAATTCAACATAGCCATACATACAATTTATTAAATAGGAAAATCTTTAGAAAATTATAGATGATTATAAAATATATTATTATATAGTCATGCAAATAACAGCAGTTAGTAAATCAGAAATTAGCAAAAACGATAACTATCTGAAATGTCGTATATATGTGATATATTTTTCCTTGTATTTTATGTATTTGGTACAACTTTCCATGTTTTGCAGGTTTGAAGGGTTTCTCGTATCCTATTACAATTATGGCGGTTTAGGTGGTAGTGCTTTGTTTATGTGGCCAAAAATCTATACAAGAAGCCAAAGGTTAACTATAAACAGGTGCACTACCAAATTTATCATTATATTTGTATCACCAATAGTTCTATCTATAAGCTTACCTTCATCAAATATTATAGCAACTTTTTAGAAGTAGTAGACGTTTTGCCTCACCTTTACAAAATCTCAAAAACTTATGTTATTATTATCTATTCAAATGGACGTCAAAAATGATATTTTTGTGTATATACATAGAGACCATGTTATAATTATGGATTAATTAATACTTTTAGAAACTAAAACGTAAAATTACATTTTTGTATTTAATTATTTTATTTTACATAAACATCTAGATCTATTTTTACATTGCTTAAAATTGGATTTAAAATTTCTTTGCATAGAATATATATAATTAATTTTTTTTAACTCTTTCCTATTTGTTTTTTGATCGCATATTTTCTTTAGAAACAAGTAGAACCTACTTTTGTAATATTTATCGATCCTTTTGAACTTTTTGAATCCATTGAAATACTTTGAGAAGTTCAATTTTTGAAAATTTAAAAAGTTTACTTTTTTTGTTTTTAGGAGAAAACTAGTATCATTTACCGGTCTGCTTTCCAAGAAAAAATCTAATATAAATTCTTAAATTCATTTTCTTGTACACACTTATAAAAATATATGACAAAAAGCTCTAAAAATTGGTATTATTAATTACACATGAACTATTGAGGTTCATTACACTGGTAGAATTATTTTTGATGCCCGTAAAAACATAATTTTTATTTACACATGTAGGCTATCTTTTTTTCTTAAATTTCTACGCATATTTGAATAAACACTATGTACTCTACCTTATATATTAATTTTTCTCATCTATCAATGACTCTCTGCCCCTTCATTAAGTATTAAGATCCGAGATGGATAATACACTGGAGAACATCTGTGAAGATTTTAGATCTGCCTTGCCTTTTGTTTGTCCATGCCAATATATATTGGTCTAGTCCTAGTCACTTCGCTAAAAGCTTCCATGTCGCATTATATCCTTTCCTTCACTTTGCATCTTTATTTTGATTTATGTACACATAACATAATTATAACAAAAAAAATTGGGGTCTGCATAGATATGTTTTTATTTTAACTTCTCTTTTAGAGCACTAGACTGTTTTCTATTGTTATGTTTGAGATACCTCCAAACTCACTATGCATACTTGTAAAAGCTAAAAAATTCTTTCAGTTGGTGTTAACAAGCTAACATTTTATGATAGTAATGTAATTGGCCTTACTAAACTGCGTAGTGGTTTCCTTTGTACTTGATATTCACCAACATATAAATTCAGACCTACTGTGAATTTGAATCCTATACTTGCATTGCAAATTTATATTTTGCCCTTAAGAAATATCACTAATTTCTTTTGGAGCATCTTGATTTAATCATGGTTAGGCTGGCAGTTGGAATGAGAGTGTAAGTAAAGAATAATAGTAAAAGGATTATTAGAAAATACCTATGGAAATAAGTTATATAAAGATCAATATATTAATTTTTTGATATAAAGGATGTATAATCCTAGGATTATACAGCCGTACTAAGCATATACATACATACATACATATAAGGTACGGAGGTCCAGGGTAAGAAACCCACATCATAATAACCGCCAACATGCCTGGCCAGCTAGCAAAAATCATCAAATAAGCACATCAAACTAACCATGCACAAGTACAACCGATAACCTCAGTTGTAATAATATCAGGATAGTCACACAAAAAACCAGAGAGATGTCATGCCTAAATTCAAGCACAACGATGGAACCATCTAAGGAGCTCGGCAATGACCAGGGGTGCGTGGCAAGAAAATAAATTTCCGATCCCAATCCGATGCAGTCAGGATCTCTTCGTTGTTGACTTCAAATTCACCATCATTTCAAAGGACAAGATCATCATCAATAAGCATATAATATAGTTCCCTCTCATCCTTTTCATTTTCCGAGATCCACTTCGATAAAATCCTCTAGTTTGAGTGGAAACACAAACCACTATCCTTGTAGGACCAAGTCCCGACCTTATTATTCCAAATCAATTACGTACCATCAACCTGTTTTCAAACATCTCCCAAGAAATTCCATCCGCACTAGAGGGTCGGAGATGATAGCATGTACAAATTTCTTTTTAAGGGTAGTAGTAGGGGAGTCACAAGGCGAAACAGGGACGGCCCAAGGGGCATTGCCAAGAGTGTCAAGTGGGGGGGGGGGGAAGCCGGGTGGTCGGGAGGGATAGGATGGGAGGAAACAAGATTAGGAGGGTTTGGAGATACAAATTTAAGGGAAGGCTGAACCCTAACCCTCGACCACTTAGATGGAGGCTTCGGGAGGGGTTTCCTAGGGGGAGGGTTGTCCAGGCCGACGAAAGAAAGTGGGCAATTCGAGTTAACATGACCAAACTAATGGCAAAGGCTGTAAATAGGAGGTTTCTATTTGGTAAGTGACATCAATATAAACAAATCTATTCTCGACAAGGGAAACGGGAATGTGAGTAGGCAATTGCCTAGGAAGAGAGGTTTTAATAAGAGCCTTGGCATAACGGAGAATTCGTCTATGCTCAGTGGAAATATCAAAGCAAATCAACCTGCTTATATGATTTGCTAACCAGTTTACCCCTTCCAGAGATTGGAAGACCGATGAGATTTTGGAAAGATGTGTCTAGACAAGAACGGAGAGAACTTGCTCATGAGCAAGGTCAACTGAAGCGTCCACTATGTAATAATGAACACTTTTCCTTCAACAATAATTAGATCATATTCTGAAAAACGATCTCTTTTTTGCGGGCAGAATAATTTAAAGAAATTCTTAGAATTATCATACCTAATATTGACCGAGCCCTTTAAGCGCCAAACTCCAAGAACTTGATTTTTCACAACCGAAAATCAAGGAGCCTCATCTGAAAGAAATCCAATTAAGTATTCTTTCCAAAATGTAACTATAGCATCAATGATTTCCTTTGACGGGGGGCAGGCTTGTCGAAAAAATTGATATAATATTGCTTGGATGAGAAAGAGCCAGCTTTATCAGACCTATTCTTAAACAAGGATGACCAACCACTAACAGGACTAGAATTATCACTAATAGATTTAGAAATAGGGAAGGAAAAAGGATTTACCTGCGAGAGCGGAGGAGATGACGGGGCCAGAAACCTCGAATTTGGAACATGCTCTGAACGACTATCCTTCACAGTGCCTGAACCATCAACTGACAAAGGCTGCAATAGAGAATTGCTTGAATACATCATACTGACTAAAAAGCCAATTGAAAAAACACCAACAGAAACCTAAGATGCCCTAACAGCCGAAGCGACACTAGAGGATGAAGGTATTGTTGCTGAACTAGAGATGGACAAAGAAGGGAGAGGATATGAAGACAGGGGGAGTATAAATATGTTTATGTTTTTATAACTTGCATAGTTTACATCATCAAAAAGGGGGAGAATGTTAGAACCTCGAATTTTGATGTTTTGATTGTGACAACTATATAAGTAAATATTATATGAACCAAGATTGTAGGAGAAGATACTCAAAAACATATGAAGACCAGATTCAGATTACAGAATGTTGGTACAATATTTATATTAGGCATATTGTCTGAGTCTAGATATAGATAGCTATTAAAATCACTCCAAAGTGGTATATACATCCACTCAAAATAAAAACTTTGGCAAATCAAATAAGCTACATGAAAACACTTCATTCAGCCGGCTGAATAACCCTTGTCAGCAGACTGAATGCTAAGCATGTTCAAAAATTAATAAGCACATTCAGCCGGCTGACTTGGAACATTCAGATGGTGGAATTATACCTTCTTTACACTAATTCCTTGTTTTGATTTTCAGTCAATTCAGCCGGCTGAAATGTTTAGTTCAGACGGTTAAATCTTCATAATGGGTAGTTTTTCAAGAGACACTTCATTTCAATGAACAGAAACAACACTTGATTCAAGAGTTGCTTCCATATCTTTTCATGGCTACCTTTCACGAATGAATACAACTCTTAGTCTCTATAAATAGCCATGAATCCCATTGTTTTTAAAATAAATTCTTGTTCTTATTTCTAATCTATCTTGCTATTTGAGCTCTAAACATTCAATACTTATAAACTTCATTCTGATCACGTGTTCATTTAAGAATACTTCATTGGCGACCTAATAAACTTCCTGTCTTCTCAAATTACACGATATACCACGAAGGAGAAGATTATAGGAAGGGTGTACTCTAAAGACTTATCCGTGCTATTAAAAGAGCACATTCAATTAGATAATTTATGTATTACTGTAGTCCTGTTTGGTTGCTCGGGCGGTTGAAATCCAATTCTGTTGCTTAGGCAGTTGAAGTCCTAATCGGATGCTCAGGCGGTGTAATACCTGTTCCTCCTGGTTAAGTGAGGGTTAACAGTTAAATTCCAGAAGAAGTCTGGTAGTGGATGTAGAACGGGAAGTTCGAACCAGTATAAAAATCTCTGGTGTCATTTACTTTATTATTTTACTTTTACATTTACATTATGCATAAGTTGATAGTTTATTTAATATTCCATATTGCATGATCCTTAGTCAATTTCATTTGGTATCAGAGCCTGGTTCGATCGCAAAAACATCCTAGATAATGGCCAGAAAAGATTCAATCGAAATACAACAAGCAAAATCCCTGTCAAAGCCACCAATGAGAACTATAAAAATATACTTTCTGATTACATTTCAGTTAATGATAATAATGAATTAGTTAGTATAAGCGTTAAGATCTCATAGCTTAATTTTATTATTTTAGAAAACATGAAATCCGTCGAACTTGAAAATGAGAAATTAAATTTAGAAATTCAACTTGGTGTTTCAAAAAATAATTTTATAACTCTTAAAGAATTTCTAGATGAACAAAACACCTTGTTTGAAAGAGAGAGAAAAATTTTCAAAAAAAATTTGATTTGAAAAGGAAAAATGATTTATTGCAATCCTCTTTAGATAATTAAAATCTCAAAATTTTCTTCTCGAAAATGATAACTATACGTTAAAAAAACAAGAATTCTGAATTAAATGAGAAATTTAATATTTTGAAAAATAGTAATATTTCTTTTGGAAATAACATTTGTGATTTTAAAACTAAATTTGAAAAGGGTAAAAATGAATTCATGAAATTTAATAAAGGTCAAAATAATTTAAACATGGTTTTATTTAGTTCTAGACCTTTAAATGATAAAAGTGGTTTAGGATACAGTAAAACTGATCGTAGAAATAGTACTAGATATGCTTTCATGTATAATAAAAATGTTAGTGCTAGTATTAGATTTCGAGTAAAGTCTAAATCCAATTTTTATAGAAATTCAAGTACTGATATGACCAATAATGTTTATAATATCTCTAGAAGTACAAAATCATTATTGGAAAATATGAATAAAAATTATCTAAGTATTTGGGTTCCTGTTAAATGGAAAAATAAAAAAAATACATGGATGATTATTTTGATATAGTAGTTAATAATGAAAATTGTATTTTTAAAGGTTCCACTAAATCCTCTCGGATATGGTTATCTTTGACCTAACCCTTGGTCCCTAACATAGAAAGTGGGTATCAAAATATAGAATTTATTTTTTGCAGGTACCCAAGAAAGATAAAAGGATGAGATGGATTTCGAATAGCAAATGTTCCATACATATAATGGAGAACAAGCATTTATAGATAATGGAATTGTAGCAGATTCGGTATATCTAACTCATTTTTTATAAATAGTTTGGGATAGGTACTTTTATTAGAGTATCAAAAAGGAATATTTTTGAAATAAATAAATTAGGTACTCTTTTTATATAATACGTTGATTTCAAAGGTGCTAGAAACATAGTGTGAAAAATTATTTCAAAGAAAATAAAATTATTTTTTGAAGGCAATAAAAATTTTAAAAAATATTTACCAATTTATGATAGTGCTCTTATCGAATAATTGTTTTCCTTTTTGCCGATGATAAAGGGGGAGAAAAAGATACGCCATAACGATAAGGGGAGTATTAAGACATGGGGAGTATAAATCTGTTTATGTTTTTATAACTTACATAGTTGACATCATGAAAAAGGGGGATAATGTTAGAACCTCGAATTTTGATGTTTTGTTGTGACAACAATATAGTAAATATTATATGAATTGACCAAGGTTGCAGGAGAAGATACTCAAAACATATAAAGAACATATTCAGATTCCATAATGTTGCTCCAATATTTATGTAAGGCATAGAGTCAGAGTCTAGATGTACATAGCAGTTAAGATCTCTCTGAATTGGTATATACATGCACTAAAAATAAAAACTTTGGCAAATCAAATAAGCTACATGAAAACATTGCATTCAGCCGACTAAATAACCCTTGTAAGCCGAATGAATGTTGTGCATGTTCAAAAATTAATAAGCACATTCAGCCGGCTGACTTTGAACATTCAAATGGCTAAATTATACCTTTTTACACTAATTCCTTGCTGTTTTGATTTTTATTCAATTCAGTTGGCTGAAACATTTAGTTTAGATGACTGAATCTTCATAACGACTAGTTTTTCAAGAGACACTTCATTTCAATGAACAGAAACAACTCTTGATTGAAGGGTTGCTTCCATATCTTTTCATGGCTACCTTTCATCAACGAATACAGCTCTTAACAACTATAAATAGCCATGAATTCCATTGTTTTTAAAATCAACACTTATTCTTATTTCTAATCTATCTTGCTATTTGAACTCTAAGCATTCAATACTTATAAACTTCATTCTGATCAGTTGTTCATTCAAGAATACTTCATTGGTGATCTAATAAACTTTCTGTCTTTACGAATTACACAATATACCAAAAAAGAGAAGATTATAGGAAGGGTGTACTCTAAAGACTTATCCGTGCTATTAAAAGAGCACATTTAGTCAGATAATTATTTTATTATTGAAGTCCTGTTCGGTTGCTCAGGCGGTTGAAGTCCTATTTTGTTGCTTAGGACGTTGAAGTCCTGTTCGATTGCTAAGGCCATGTAATACCTGTTCCTCCGGGTTAAGCGAGGGTTGATAGTTAAATTCCAAAAGAAGTCTGGGACTGGACTGTAACAACCCGCATATTTCACGATTGTATATTTAAATGTTTTATTTAAATATAGCATCGTTAATCGGATTAAAGTACAAAATGTTACTTTTTATAAACAGTCGAATTGGGACTCGAGACCACTTCCATTGAGTCCAAAATGGCATTTACAACTTTTTTGAGTTTAAGCAACGATATGTTTGGAGTTGAGTAGAATTTGCTATTTTTCTTCTTGGGCTTTGGGTTTGGGTTTTAGCCCACTAACCCATCTAATACCCTAACACTTCACCCAACTCCTCTTCATTCACTCATTCCTTTTCCTAACACTCTAGCTCAAGAGAAATGGGGGGAAAAGATTGGAAATAGAAATTCCAAACCCAAGTTTGATTTGGAAACTCAAGTTCTTGCTCCAAAATCAAAGAGAAGCTTAGGTAAGCATCCTCTTCATCTTCTCCATCTCTATCTCTCTTCAATTTCAGAATTTCCTATAACCTAACTTAGGAAAAATTCTTCTTATGAGCTTAGGTTGAATATTCTTAAGGTGTATTGAAGAGGAATTGGCCTTTCCTTTGTTTTAAAGCTTCTCTTTCATGTCTTTGAGTTTTAAAGGTGAGTTCTTTAACTCACATCTATGTCTATAGCTATCATTGTTGTTAGGTATGAATTCCTAACATTTGGGCATATTCATTTGCTTTTGATTTGAATTGATTTGGTGAATTTTCCAAATTTTGGTGTTTTGGTCCAATTTTATGAAAATCCTACTATGGATGTTTGGACATTGATATTTGGGGTGTATCGAAGAGCCTTTAAGGCTGGGTTGTCGCACGACGTAAATCCTTAGTCATCATTGCTAGTCTGATCGCTCCCGATACGTTTTGGCCACTTTGGCATAGGCTAACTATTGCCTGGTCCAGGTGACCAGACGTCTGGAATTCAAGTCCAGACGTCTGGTTATAGGCCCTGGAGAAAAGAAAATCATACGGCTGAAAAATAGAATGGCAGAGACTAATTTCAGACGTCTGAATTATAATTTTAGACGTCTAAAAGGGTTTCAGATGTCTGGATTGCCGAACCAGACGTCTGTAAGGTTTTTTTGGAATTTCCAGAACCTAAATCCAGATGTTTGGATTGACCCCCCAGACGTTTGGAACTGTGCATTTTTGCCTGTCTAGGCTTTTCTTGATTGAATTTCCATTGTTTATCAATTTTATTTGCTCCGATTAGTTGTTATCACTTTTATCGACCTTGATGACTTCTTTTTCGGGATTTTTGGGAATATCCATTTGATGGATTTGGTATCGATTTCTGTGGATTTGATTCACGTCTTCGTATGTGAATTTTTGGTTGATCGATTGTTTCTACAATTGTTTTCTGTGATTTGTCACTTTAAAATATAAAGATTTCGATACTAGTAGTAAATACTAAAACTCTTTCATTAAAACGATTTCGACACTATTTAAAATATAAAGCTCGCTTTTAATACCATTTTCCAATCTATTAGTATATACAAACCTTTACCTCATTCGTATGAGAAATCTAATTAAACGACTTAGTAAAACAAGTGGTATGAAACGCTTGCGTTTACTTCGTCGGTTAATTCTTTGACTTGTTCGATTGAACTCTTGTGACAATTTTCGAGTGGAAATCTACAATTTGTTCGTAAATATTTTAGTTAAGCCAGTGGTTATGGGACATGAAGCTAAACTCATTTATTTACTAGCTTAGTGTAATCAACACTTCTTAAAGATCGATGATGATCATTTTATGATTTAGACTAGCAATGTGTGATGTCTCTTTGTCCGCGTGGGGGACTATACCCCGTTCTGTTGAGCTTCGTATCATTTTTATAGACTAGCGACCTATGGTTTTATGGAGTTCGGTTCATCGGGCTTAACGCTGTATTACGTCGTTGTTCCGGCTTATTAGAGTTCGGTTCATCGGGCGTTCGCTGTACTACGTCGTTGTTCCGGATTGTTCATGTCCAGGTTCGTCGGGCGTTTGCTGTACTACGTCGTTGTGCCTGATTATTTGAGTTTGGTTCATCGGGCGTAACGCTGTATTATGTCGATGTTCTGGATTATTTGAGTTTTAGGTTCCTCTGGTATTCGCTGTACTACGTCGTGGAACCGGCTCTATGGTTATCGACCATGGGTTAGCGACCGGTTTGTGATACACATGTTGGTGAGTTTTCATGCTCCCGTTTGTGATAGGCCTCCCTCTTCTGTGATTTCTGGATTTTTAGTTGATGATTTCTAGAATTTGTGATTCACCAATTTTCGTGGATTGCATTGATAAGCTCTATCAACATTTGTGTTTTGGTGAATAATTTAAAGAATGTGATTCTTTTTGGTGTTTTGAGATGATTTGAGATATTGTATGATTTTTTGTTGTTATTTGATGTATACTTGACACAGTATAGAATTTTTGTTATCATACGTTTTTGGTCATATCTCTTATCCTATCTCATTTTATCTGATATTTATAGCTAGATTGATCCGTTTATTATTTTCTTCTCAAATAATACTCGGGTCAGACCGAGGTATTTCAGGTGCTCCTGCTTGACTTCTTATCAGGGTTCATCATCTGATTTTTGGCTAACTACTTTAGCATAGTAGTTTTTGTTAGTATACATTTGAGATAGAGACTCCTTGATGTATACTTATTCTTTTGTCTACCACTTGTATCTATTCTTTTGTGATGTAGTGGATCTAGTTTGACCACTACTTTGATGTACACTTCTGTGTTATATTCATATCTGTTTCCGCCTTTGTGATATGAATATCTATGACTGATTTGTGTTATGTTTATTTCTATATTTGTTTCTGAAGTCCACATAGCCATTCTGTGGTAGCTTTGAGTTTGTATTTGATGTGTCAGATTTCCTCTTGAAATGAAATGTAAGTTATATTATCTGACATATCGGTACTCCCACAAAGCAATTACAGAGATGGTCGCTCCTCAATAGCCTTATTCTTCGTGCTAGTCGACGACATTACCCCGTAGTGTCCTTGGCTAGTGTAAGAATAGAGGTGGGGCGTCACAGCTTGGTATCAGAGCCAAACTTTGGAACAATGTAGAATAATCTAGCAAGGATCATTGTCCAAAGTCTTTCTTTGGAATCGTGCCATAGGATTTAATTCGAGTCTTCATACCGTTTCTATCCTATTTTCTTTTGTGATGCCTTGTTTTATCAATCAAGTTTGTTTGATATTCATTCTGTGAATAACCTTTTTTCTCTTCTTTCTTTCTTAAAGAAGAGAAATGGTTAGACCTGGCCGTCCCAGCGCCGGTCAATCCAGTGCTACTCCTCAGGATGGAGTATTTATGTATGCTCAACAACTTTTAGATCTTGTGAACAATGCCCAAGCTGCCGGACCCGTTCCAGCGCCTTCTCACCCTAAATCTGGATTTGCACGCTTGTGCAGAGATTATACCGCTTTGGGAGGAAGGCCATTCAAGGGATCCGAAAATGTTATAGAAATCCAAGCTTGGCTTAGATCATGCGATCGCATCTTTTCCCGCATGAATCTTATTGATCTTCATCGAGTCCAAGTGGCTTCTAGCATGCTCCAAGAAAAAGCATTAGATTGGTATGAGCTTTTGGTTTCTGAGATTATTGAAGCGGATCTTACTTGGGGGCAATTTCGGGAAAGATTCGAATTGAAATTTGTGCCGGAAGTTGAAAAAGTATCTCTAGCTCGACGCTTTATTGACCTTGTTAAAGGTGAATCTTCTGTGATGGATTACATCGCATCTTTCGAATCTCTATCTAAATATGGGGTCGAGTATAATAATACCCCATTGAAGAAAAATCAAAGATTTGTCTATGGGTTGAATAAGAGCCTCAAAAAGTCTTTACTTCTGAAACTAGAAGTTTCTTTCGATCAGCTTATAGATATCGCTCTTCGACTTGAAGAGGCCAATAAAGAAAGTGATGTTGAAGTTGTGCGTGCCAAACCGAACTTCAATAATAACATGAAGAGGCCTATTAAGTTCAAAGGCCCTAATCCCAACAAGCAAGGGAAGCAAGAAACTTCGGTAGCAAAGACTCCTACCTCTAGTCGTGGACGATGCTACAATTGTGGTTCTACAGACTACTATGCAAATGAGTGCCCAAAACCATTTTTTGTCGTTATTGCAAAAGTTCGGGCCATCTTATATCTACATGTCCCATACTCCAAAGTAGGAGAGAAGGAGAGTTGAATGTCGTGCAAGCTCCTAGTGACACTTCTCTTGGTCAAGGTATTTCTCATTCTATCCTTGACGATATTTGTTTTGTGATTATCTCATTCGAGTTCTTTTTGATACGGGTTCATCTCATTATTTTATATCAAAAGAACTTGATGATTCTTTCTCTTTTAATATTACGGGCTTGATGACTTCATTGAGAATTGCGAATTCGATTGATGGATCCGCAACACTCAGTTTTCTTTGTATGGGTGTCGAGATTATTTTATGTATTATTCTTTTCGAGCCGATTTGCATGTTATGCGTTACTTAGGCTTCAGAATTGATTTTTGGGAAAGGATTGGCTTGATCATATGAAGCCCATATCCTATGTCCCGGGAGGACTATCCATTTTTGACATTCTCAATCTGTTAATCAGATTTCTATTGTTCTTAATGATTTTGATTCCAATTTGGTGGCATCATTTTATTCTTTAAACCCACTTGATGAGGAAAGTGTTATTTCTCTCATTCAAGTAGTTTGTGAATTTTTCGGTATATTTGAGCTTGTCTTTGGATTACCACCTAAGCAATCTATTGTGTGGTGCTAAGGTCTTTTCAGCTCGACCTTTCCATCGGTTTTCATCAGCTACGAGTTGCGGAGGGTAGCATTCCACTTACCGCATTCCGCACTCGTTGTGATTCTTGTGAGTGGTTCATTATGTCATTCAGTTTGACGAACCTTCTACCTTATTTCATCCATCTTATGAATCGAGTATTCTACGAATATCTCGATGAGTTTATCCTTGTATTCATTGATTATGGATGAAAACAACAATTTAAAATTTGCAAATCTTTTTAATAAGATATTTATAAGTATGATTGGATTTTGTTCTTAAAAGGAACAAAGAATATTCGTAAAATTTTCTAAAAGACATGTTTATCATATAGAAGATGATTTTGTGTTCTTTTGCCCATTGAGTGCTTTAAGAATTCTGGTTGATGTGCTCGATCAACGTTATCGATAGGAATATCCTAAACGCTATGATGAGACAGTCAGACACAATAAATTGACTTGTAAAAAGTAAATTTTTTCTAAAAAGATGAATACATAAAGTTAATTATAATTTTGAATGTCTTAGCTTTTCGGGAAAGAGGATCGATTAAAAGAACTCTTTTCCGATGCTTTTATTCTTGCGATTCCCGAAGGGAATCAAGACTTTATTGTTTGTACCGATGCTAGTCGTATTGGTTTGGGTATCATTCTCTTGCATAGGGAATGTGTTATCACGTATGCTTCTTGACAATTAAAGGTTGTCGAGACTAGATATGCCACTCATGATCTAGAGCTCGTGGCTATTGTTTTCGCTCTTATAATTTGGCGTCATTATCTTTTTGGAGAGAAATTTGTTCTCTACACCGATCATAAATTTTTGAAGTATTTATTTTCTCAAAAGGAACTTAATTTGCCTCAACAACGTTGGCTCGAGTTCCTTACATCTTATGATCTTGATATTCTTTATACTCCTGGAAAAGGGCAATCGAGTTGTCAATGCCCTTAGCCAAAAGCAACAAGAAGTTGTTTCTATGATGATATCCGAATGGAATGATCTTGAGACTTTATCCACTTGTGAGATTCGAGATCGTGATTCCAATTCATGTTGATCTCTTGTTTTGTGTAGCCTTGAGGCTCATCCTTCTCTTCTGGACCGTACCTCTTTTGGCTAAACTCTATGTCAAAGAAATTGTTAAATTGCATGGAGTTCCTACTTCTATTGTTAGCAATTGTGATCCATTATTTTACTAGTAGATTTTGGTAAGGTCTTCAAAAGCTTTAGGAACAAGGCTTAATTCTAGCACCGCTTGCCATCCTCAGTCCAATGGACAAACCGAGCATGTGAATCAAACTCTTGAAGATCTTCTTTGTGCATGTGTTCTTGATTTTGGTGGAAGTTGGGAAGATCATATTTCTCTTATTGAGTTTTCTTCCAATAATAGCTTCCAATCTAGTATTGGTATGGCACCTTTCGAGGCACTCTACGGAAGGCCTTGCCGATCTCCTTCGTGTTGGCTTGAAGCCGGTGAGAAGCTGGATTTAGGTCCAGTCTTTATTGGTGTTCATTTTTGTTTCACCTATGATGGGTGTTGTGCATTTCAGTCGATCGGGAAAGTAGCACCTCGATATGTTGGTCCATTTCCCATCATCGAACGTATTGGTTCCGTGGCTTATCGCCTTTTATTACCGACTCAATTTTCTGCTATTCATGATGTTTTCCACGTCTTTCAATTACGAAAATACCTTAGGGATTCCGATTCTATTCTTGAGCCCAGTGTAATTTAAGAACTTGAAGCTTCACCAAATTTAACTTATGAGCAACATTCTATTCGAATCATTACTTCGAAGGTTAAACGCCTTCGAAATAAAGATATTCTTCTTGTGAAAGTTCAATGGTCCTCAAATCCTAAGGATTGCTCTTTGAAATCTTGAGAATTCATCGAGCAATCACATCCGGACTTACTCTTTCGTGCTCTTTATGGTGAACTTATTATTCAAATTTTCTTTTGTATTGATATGCTTTTATGGTTGTTACTTTTTATCTTCCTCTTAATTATTGTGAGGACGTAATTTCTTTAAGGAGGGGAGTCTGTAACAACCCGCATATATCACGATTGTATATTTAAATGTTTTATTCAAATATAGCATCGTTAATCGGATTAAAGTCCGAAATGTTACTTTTTGTAAACAGTCGAATTGGGACTCGAGACCACTTCCATTGAGTCCAAAATGGTGTTTACAACTTTTTTGAGTATAAGCATCGATATGTTTGGAGTTGAGTAGAATTTGCTATTTTTCTACTTGGGCTTTGGGTTTGGGTTTCGGCCCACTAACCCATCTAATATCCTAACACTCCACTCAACTCCTCTTCATTCAATCATTCCTTTTCCTAACACTCTAGCTCAAGAGAAATGAGGGAAAAAGATTGGAAATAGAAATTCCAATTCCTAGTTTGATTTGGAAACTCAAGTTCTTGCTCCAAAATCAAAGAGAAGCTTAGGTAAGCATCCTCTCCATCTCTATCTCGCTTCAATTTCAGAATTTCCTATAACCTAACTTAGGAAATATTCTTCTTATGAGCTTAGATTGAAGATTCTTGAGGAGTATTAAAGAGGAATTGGCCTTTCCTTTGTTTTAAAGCTTCTCATTCGTGTTTTTGAGTTTTAAAGGTGAGTTCTTTAACTCACATCTACGTTTATAGCTATCATTGTTGTTAGGAATGAATTTCTAACATTTGGGCATTTTTATTTGCTTTTAATGTGAATTAATTTGGTGAATTTTCCAAATTTTGGTGTTTTGGTCCAATTTTATGAAAATCCTACTATGGATGTTTGGACATTGATATTTGGGGTGTATCGAAGAGCCTTTAAGGCTGGGTTATCGCTCGGCGTAAATCCTTAGTCATCATTGCTCTTCCGATCTCTCCCGATATGTTTGGCCACTTTGGCATAGGCAAACTGTTGCCTGGTCCAGGTGACCAGACGTTTGGAATTCAAGTCCAGACGTCTGGTTATAGGCCCTGGAGAAAAGAAAATCATACGGCTGAAAAATAGAATGGTAGAGACTAATTTCAGACGTCTGAATTATAATTTCAGACGTCTGAAAGGGTTTCAGACGTTTGGATTGCTGAACCAGACGTTTGGAAGGGTTTTCTGGAATTTCCACAACCTAAATCTAGACGTCTGGATTAACCCTCAGACGCCTGGAACTATGCATTTTTGCTTGTCTAGGCTTTCCTTGATTGAATTTCCATTGTTTATCGATTTTAGTTGCTCCGATTAGTTGTTATCACTTTTTATCGACCTTGATGACTTCTTTTTCGGGATTTTTGGGAATATCCATTTGATGGATTTGGTATCGATTTCTATGGATTTGATTCACGTCTTCGTATGTGAATTTTTGGTTGATCGATTGTTTCTACAATCGTTTTCTGTGATTTGTCACTTTAAAATACAAAGGTTTCAATACTAGTAGTAAATACTAAAACTCTTTCATTAAAACGATTTCAACACTATTTAAAATATAAAGCCCGCTTTTAAAACCGTTTTCCAATCTATTAGTATATACAAACCTTTACCTCATTCGTATGAGAAATCTAATTAAACGGCTTATTAAAACAAGAGGTATGAAACGCTTGCGTTTACTTCGTCGGTTAATTCTTAGACTTGTTCGATTGAACTCTAGTGACAATTTTCGAGTGGAAATCTACAATTTGTTCGTAAATATTTAAGTTAAGCCAGTGGTTATGGGACATGAAGCTAAACTCATTTATTTACTAGCTTAGTGTAATCGGCACTTCTTGATGATCGATGATGATCATTTTATGATTTAGACTAGCGATGTGCAATGTCTCTTTGTCCGCGCGGGGGACCATACCCCGTTCTGTTGAGCTTCGTATCATTTTTATAGGCTAGTGACCTATGGTTTTATGGAGTTCGGTTCATCGGGCGTAATGCTGTATTACGTCGTTGTTCCAGCTTATTGGAGTTCGGTTCATCGGGCGTTCGCTGTACTACGTCGATATTCTGGATTATTTGTGTTCAGGTTCATCGGGCGTTCGCTGTACTATGTCGTTGTGGCTAATTATTTAAGTTTGGTTCATTGAGCGTAATGTTGTACTACCTCGATGTTCTGGATTATTTGAGTTTTAGGTTCCTCGGGCTTTCGCTGTACTACGTCGTGGCACCGACTCTATGGTTAGTGACCATGGGTTAGCGACCCGTTTGTGATACACGTGTTGGTGAGTTTTCATGCTCCCGTTTGTGATAGGCCTCCCCCTTTTGCGATTTCTGGATTTCTAGTTGATGATTTCTAGAATTTGTGTTTCACCAATTTTCGTGGATTGCATTGATAAGCTCTATCAATATTTGTGTTTTGGTGAATAATTTAAAGAATGTGATTCTTTTTGGTGTTTTGAGATGATTTGAGATATTGTATGATTTTTTGTTGTTATTTGATGTATACTTGACACAGTATGGCATTTTTGTTATCATACGTTTTTGGTCATATCTCTTATCCTATCTTATTTTATCTGATATTTATAGCTAGACTGATCCGTTTATTATTTTCCTCTCAAATAATACTCGGGTCAGACCGAGGTATTTTAGGTGCTCCTGCTTGACTTCTTATCAGGGTTCATCATCTGATTTTTGGCTAACTACTTTAGCATAGTAGTTTTTGTTAGTATACATTTGAGATAGAGACTCATTGATGTATACTTATTCTTTTGTCTAGCACTTGTATCTATTCTTTTGTGATGTAGTGGATCTAGTTTGACCACTACTTTGACGTACACTTCTATGTGTTATATTGATATCTATTTCCGCCTTTGTGATATGAATATCTATGACTGATTTGTGTTATGTTTATTTCTATATTTGTTTCCGAAGTCCACCTAGCCACTGTGTGGTAACTTTGAGTTTGTATTTGATATGTCGGATTTGCTCTTGAAATGAAATGTAAGTTATATTATCTGACATATCGGTACTCGCACAAAGCAATTACACAGATGGTCGCTCCTCAACAACCTTATTCTTCGTGCTAGTCGACGGCATTACCCCGTAGTGTCCTTGGCTAGTGTGAGTATAGAGGTGGGGCGTCACAGACGTAGAACATGATGTTCGAACCAGTATAAAAATCTCTTATGTCATTTACTTTACTTTTACATTTAAATTCTACATAAGTTAATAGTTTATTTAATATTCAATATTGCACGATCCTTAGTCACTTTCAGAACCAATTATAGTCGTTCGATGGACGACGTGCCACGATCTAACTATAACCAAAGTAGTGCTTCAACATTGAAGATCAACCAAGATAACTGCATAAATAAGTCACATTGATATTTTCTGTTTGATTTTAGTTATGTTAACCAACAAAAAACTATCGAGTGAGTCATTCCATAGCTATTCAATAACCATCAGTAAGTAACCCTTGGTGCCCCCAGCACCTGTGATGACCCCAATTTATGACCCCCGTTTGTAGCGCTGAAAACCGAGAGTGTCGACCAAAACCATTAACTAACTACCCAACAATCGCATAGCATACCAACAAGATAAAGCATTTCTTATAAAGTAATTGGATGAGATGTGATAGGATCGATATAGTAAATAACATAAGTAAATATCAAGTGGTTTATAGTTATTGACTAAATAGATGTACCACAATCATCTTGCAATATAACACCATAAGGAATACGCATAGAGGTATTTCCTACTTTTTCTTTCCCAGTGGTTCAATATCCACCAGTCCTGCAACATATAAAGAAATATACATATACAAAAAATACAGAAATGGAAAGTGGATTACGTCACTATACCAATATGACTGCCTACGTACCCATTATACGATCAATCCCAACGTAGTTCTTTTATTAAAATCAATATCATATTCATCTCAATCCACGTCGACACTTAGTTTGTTTCGCTTGAATCTAAACCACGCACTCAGTTTGAATTATATTCACTTAGTCTACTTTACATGGATCTAAACCACACACTCAGTTTGGATTAAATCATATGATATTTTATCCTATTGCGGCTATTGCGGCAGGCATCTGAACACCAAGTAAGGACGTACTCTGCTTGTTGTAGTGCTGAAATGTACCATAGAGTATAGTGCACTACCCAAGATCTATTATCTTATACCGCATCGACACTCATTCTAGTTTACATGAATCTAAACCGAACACTCGGCTGGATTAAACCCTATTGTGGCTGGCATCAGAACACCGAGTAAGGACGCACTCTACTTATTGCATTACAAAAATGTGTCATAGAGTAATAGTGACCTAAGATCTATTATCTTATACCGCACATCTGAAGGTAACCATCATCAATAAAATGATCCATAAAAATCCTTGCATAAGTATAAGAAAAGTATTCTCTTAAAATATTTTAATATTTTGTAATGATCTTCCAACATATGTAACTCTTTTCTTTTGAAAATACAAAACTTTCAACTTAGGAAATTATTTAGAAGGTATTAAGTACAAAAGTTTTAGCCAACAAAATTAACTTTCCGAATCATTTGACGAATCTCAAAAATATTACACGAGTCAAATATAGGGTGTTTGCATTGATGTCTAGTTTGTATTAATAAATTTTATCCAAAAACATAAGCACTTTGCAATAAGTCATTGCGGTAGTAAATATTCAAAATTTTAAAAAGTGTATAAAATTAAAGTTGTAGATATTTAAAGTGTGTTGCTAAGGGCACATGATTTTGTGCTATGAGCTACCATTGAGCAATTTTTTTAACCACTCCAGCTGGTGGACAACAGCTGACCGAACAGTCTTTGGTCGACGAGCAACTTCCGACCGTCGTAGTTTCAAGCACAAACTTGGTTTCCCTTAGCAACACACTATTTAAAATATCTTTTCAATAAGACAAATTTCAATAAAATCCACTTATGGAGTCAAATGTTATGGTCAATATATAACAAGGTATTTTTGATGGTCGTCATATACATTTTGACCTAAGAACCTGACCGACTTTGTTACTCTATTTCGGTCATGAAAACTTTCTAATTTTGAAAAGAAATAAAAAAGAAAGTTGTAGATCTCTGAGTTAACTTTCAAGGACATCGAAGTAATCAAAATTTTGTTTAGATTTGCAAAATTGATGTCCAAATTACTGAGAGGTATCAACCAATTCTGAGCTACCACCATCTATATTAAATAATTTTATTATCAAATCATGGAATAACATAAAAACATATACTTAAATAGCTTTTATCACCCCTAATGTTATGTGAATGTAGTCTTTGATTCAATCTTCTTGATCCTCCTTATTTTTACCTTAGCCTTCCTTGCCTTAAGCATTTTTTTGTGATGTAAAATTTTTAAAACAAAGAGAGAAAGAATGCAAAGTGATTTAGGAAATGAAGCATCTCTCTATATCTCTCAAATGGAGAGAGTGCTCCTTTATTTATAAGTGAAATGTTTTTCAGTTAGAACCCTTGATAATCTTACCTACAACAAATCCACTTCTTTCATCATAAGCCACTTAACTCCTTCAATCTCAAGCCACTTAACTCCTTCCATCTCAAGCCACTTAAATCCTTTCATTTCAAGCCACTTGACTCCTTTTATCTCAAGCTTCTTCTTAAGATGACAAATGTATGCATGTGTTAAATTTAGGTACTACATTAGCTTATTCACCATTTTCATTTTGTACACATGACCATTCTTTTCTTTATTACTTTATACAACTAACCTATATTCATAAATATAAATATATACGATTGGGTTTTGACTCCTTCAAATTTCTAATCTGTTTAACCAAAATCAAATTATACATATTCTCTGAGTGAAAACGACATAATGCACACGATGAAATAGGTTTCGAAGTCTAATTCCATCTTCTGTAGAAATTTACAATGCTGCCACTTTTATGTTAAAATTATGATTTTACCCTTTAAATTTAATTATTTAATTTCATATAATTACGAAGTGTTACATATTATATGTTAGCAAGATGTTGTAGTATATCACATGCATATTGAAGGTCAGGCAAGGGTGATAATGCGATCGTCTTGGTTGACTTAACAACAATATATGTAACGACCTAGAATTTTAGTTATTTGAATTTGGTATATTTAATTGATTTTAAATATTGGAGAGCTAATGTTATAAGTTAAATGACTTGGGTTTCAAATATAGAGATTTATTTGATAATTAAATAGTTGAATTTAATAAATGGGTAATATTTAAAATAATTAAATCTTGAATTTGAAATGAATGGAAATGATTTCGAAAGTTGATTTAAACTCTATTTAAATAAGAATGAAGATAGTCAACTTTTAATTTAGACTTAAAAGTGATTAATTTGGTTTTTATAATAATTCATTTTAATTAACGTGTAAAAATAGTCTTTTGGGGCACTACATCAGATTTCGACGAAACAAGTTTCATTGGATCCGTAATAGTGAATTATTATACACCGTCGAATTTCATGGCGATCAGACGTATCGTTTGGTCGTGCGAGTTCGAAATGCGTAGAAATTAATTTAAGGAATTCAAATTTATATAATTCAATTTTGAATAGTTAACTTCCATATATGATGGAATTGGCTCCGGATATATATTCCATTGTGTTCGGAATAGGGGTAACATATAGAACGCCAAGCGGCATGCTTCGTTTGGAGTTCGAAATTGTTACGGATGAATAGTGCTGCGAAAATTTTCTATATATGGCCCTTAATTTCCCTTCATTTTCCAAACCTTAATATTAAAAACCTAGCCGCTATTTTCCAAACCCAAATCAACGGCTCTAGTTCATCGAAGCCAATCAAGGTCGTTTCAGGCCAAACCCATAACTACAAAAACATGCGCATGGACGAGCTCTACGTGTTCAATGGTCGGATCGTCGATCGACAAACTGGGGAAGTGGCTGGAGGCTCGCATTCGCGAGCAGCAATTTTGGGTTTCCGCGATCGTCGATGCGTGCGCGTGCTGCTATGTGGAGGCGGAGGGTGGTCCAAGCAGGGGGTGACGAGCGGCAGTCGGCGGCAGTGGTGGAGCACGAGAATTCGATCGAAGTTTAAAGAAAAAAAGAAATACGCACGTGGCCTGGTGATATAATCGTGAATGAGGAGAGAAAGGTTTAAATTTTTATGTTAATTAGTTTAGTTAAGTTATTTAAATTATTCCAAATGTTCATAAATCCATAACTTGTTCGTACGAGGTCCAAGTTGAACGCGATGAGTCATGTTGTGATCGTGTCCATGAAGGCTACGCTATGGAGTTGGATTGAACGAGATTAGATCTAAGTCAGAATTTCTGCTAAAATCGAATGGGTATTTGGTTTTAGTAAAAAACGGGATGTTTTGATGAAACTAAAATCAATTTGAGTTAATCTCACCTTTTTTGTTAACTAGATTATTACATAGTTAATGAAATTTACTTATTGGATGCGAGAATATTTTATAGTTGATTGCTATTGACTGTTTGGATGAATTACTAGTTTATATTGTTGGTTTGGATATATTCCCGCCTATTGGAGAGAATGAGAACCTTTACATGTGTGATAACCCTGATTTTTGGTGAATCATTTCATAAGTTAATTTAGTTTATATTTGTTTAAAATCACATTGAAAAGATAGGAATGGGAAATTGATTTGTAAATACATGGTTTAAAACATGTACATATGCACAAGACAGTGCACACACATATACACAGATTTCTGTGTAATAAAATTTAGCAGAAATCAATAAATAAATTAAAATAACTAATTTAGAAATACATATGCATGAAGATATAATTTTGTCTTTAAATAAAATATGGTACAGAGAAAATAAGAGCCAGGCTGAAATAAACTTAAAATCATTTAAAGAAAGAAAGAAAAATAAAAGACTTAGGTATACATATGTTATACATGTGTACAGTCAATCAATTTCTGGAAGAAAACAGAAGTTACATGGAAATGGCATGAGTCCTTAAACAAACACTTTATCTATTTCCAGTAATCTTTTTAATTTATGAAATAAGAAGTCATGCATATAACATGACCGGGGGAAAAATTAAAAGGGAGAAGCTGATTTCTGAAAAGGAAGACAAGGACCACATACCCTTATATTTTCTTGAATCAAATAAGAGGCAGACTATGTTTTGTATGGGGTAGAACTGACATTAGGTAAATTCCATAAACCCTAGTAACAACTAGGATTTATATAAGGAGGCTTGGGGTCATACCCATTTGCTCCTCACCACTTAAAAAAAATATACATAAGAAATAAACCAGAGGAAAATAGGAGAAGGCAGAAGACTAAAAGGAGTTCATAAAGCTTAGGAAGAAGAAGGATTAGTTGGTGAGTAACCTCACTGGAAACTTTGGCAATAAGTCCTGAATATTGAGGCAGCCTAATTAAATTTATATTTCACTCTTACAAGCTATGTTCATTTTATGGTTTGATAATTTTGGCTTGTCAATGATCTGCTAAAATGTATAACCCATATAATGGCATTATCCAGTATACAAGAGTCATGGATTTCATGGTTGAATATGGTTATCTGTGTTGTGCTTAACATTGAGATGAAGTAGACTTTTATGGGTTTTTCTTTATGCATTTGTTCATTTTAAAAACCTAGGATTGATGTTGTAGATGTATGGTCTGAAAATGAAAGAAAATGTGGGGCTGCAACATTGTGTTGTTGCTTATGTCTCACATCATATAAAATAAAGATAAATGTAGAGGTGCAATGTTATACATGTGCTGAGCTTCTATGTTTTATGAACTCTCCAAATCAAAGCATATACTTGTGGTTTAGCCAGATCTCTAATCAACAAAGGTCTGATTGAACCGGAGGTAAAAGGAGACAACCAGAAAATTATTTATGACCATATGTTTATAACTTGATCTACTGCAACCCATGGACAAAAATAATATGCTTAGAAATCACCTCTGTTTGCATGATAAAATGATTGCTCATGAAAACCTGACTTACCAATCTCTGGATGAATATATGTTGGCTGGATGAATGCTTATTTCTCTGATTAAAGTATGATATGCAGAAGGGATTAGCATAGGAATGGGAAAAGTGGCAATAACACTTAGTAATTTAACTAAGGACTTTTGGATCTTAGGGCTACAAAATATGGCTTGGCAAGGGGAACATTGCAAGCTCACACATGGTATGCTTATACCTAGGGGCTTGAGTGTGCTGGGTTAACAGAGATATGTCCCGGGCAGTGTGTGGTTTAACAAGAGAAAGTAGCTAAAGACCATAACATACTTGATAGTGAACAATAAAAAAAAAGGTTCATGAGAAGGCTTGGGGAAAACCCTGATGGCCAGAAATCTGGTAGGAAAGACTTGATGAATAAATTGATGAATATGTTGATTGATTTATAATGTTTAATGGATGGATTCTATGATGGTTATCACTGAACTAATCTATTGAATCATGTATGTTTTGTTGTGCACTGATGAATATGCACAAGTATCACAGAAACAGGCACAAGAGTGGTATTGAGTTCCTTTACCCATTTTGAAATTATTTGAATATGAATAAGTGTTTTATAAATCATGTATTCAGTTAGTTTACTCATACCAGACTTTAGTCTGACCCTTGTGTGTTTTATGCACCATTGGGTGTCTCATATTCATATGGCGCAGTTCATGGTGATTTTGCAGGAAAGTAGGAATTGCTTTGATCAGGCTTTGGATGTTTAACTGCTTAAGGAATTGGATGCTATATTTAAAGATTTGTTGAAGTTAAATTAGATGTTCGGGCTGAATTATGTTAAGCTACTTTGTTTAAATTTACTTAGAAAACTATTGTGTTGTTGAAACTAGTGTTCTGCAAGTCTTGAATCTATATATGTATCAGCTGAAACTTATATGTTTTATTTTGCAAAAATGTTTTGCTAAAGAAGTAGCATTCCTAAGTCTCAATAACAGTTAGTTTAAATGGTTGAAAACCTGAGATTGAAAGGATGTGTGGATGGAATGTATATCCAAATATTTGACATAAGAAAATCTATGTTTAAACTGAAACAAAGACTTGGCAGAATGAGGGTTGAGTTGCTTTGAAAAGAAAACCAAATAACATGTATTTTGCTGAGAAGTAGTGCAAACAGAATAGGGCTAACATAGCCATTTTCTTGAGCCTGGGTTAAGCCTGCACTAAAGAGTATTAAGTTAAGTTTTCAGCTCTGTTTTACAACCCAAGTGTAGGGTAGACTCGGACATTTTGTTAACAAGAAAAAAAATAAGACACCTGAATTTCCCCCTGACACACACACATGCACAGAAACATGCACACACACATGCACAAGCAAAAGCACAGTTTATACAGTAATAAAATTATGGAAATTTGTGTAAAGTGATAAGTCTTGAGACATAAAAGTCAATAGTTATGCATTAACCCAAGTGTACTTTGAAAATCTAGTTCTTAGAAACACCATTGCTATGTAGAGAGAATTTCCTTTAAGTAATACTCAAACAGATTTCTACTTTAAAATTTCTGTACTCTGATTCAAGTAGAAAATGACTTATATATCCTCATATATATAAGTTTATGATGAAATGAGCAAACCAATATTCTTATTGGCAGAAAGATCCTGGATAGAAGAAAAAATTGGAATTAAATATTTTCTTGATAAAAAAATGGCCACTGAAAAAAAAAAATGAAGTGGGTCATTTCATTTGGTATCAAAGCTATGTTGTAAAATGACATAGCAAAATTTTGTATGAATTTGTTTGCATTGGATGTATGGAAGTGTTGTCTGCTTTGGATACTTTGTTTGTTAATGTTTACACTATTAATATCTGTTATGACAGAATAGAGATAGATTAAAATGAATTAATCTATAGAGTATTAGGCAAAGCAGACTAACCTAAGTGTTATATCCATAGAGCTATGGTAGGACCCAGACATCAAAATGTAGGAACAAGTGAACCACCCATGGTGAATGTGCAAGAATTCATAAGGGCCATAAGAGATGGAGTAGGCAACAGGCAGGAAAATCCACATGAGGAACTTTCCAAACTACTCAAGACTTTTACCAATCTTGGAGGCAAAACATTTGATGGCACAGAAGGAGTTATGGGGGTTCAAAATTGGCTTAGAATTTTGGAAAGAATCTTTGCAGACATGCAAGTTGAAGACCAAAGGAAGAGGCAGATTGCATCCAGGCAATTGAGAGGAGCAGCTTTGGATTGGTGGGAGGTTATCATAGTTGGAAGACCTGAAGGAGAAGTGACATGGGATAAATTTAAAGCAATGTTGGAAGGCAGATTTATCCCTGCATTAGCTAAGGAGTCTTTACTGGAGGAATTCATCAAATTGAGGCAAGGGACTATGAGTGTCACTGAGTACACTCAGAAGTTTGAATCATTGGCAAAGTATGGTGCAGTGCTCATCACTACTGAGGAGGCTAAGAATGGCAGATATATTCAAGGGTTGAACCCTAGCCTTAGTAGAGCCATGCTACCATACAAGGATAAGACTTTTGATCAAGTTTTGGATTTGACTCTGAGCATTGAACAACATGATAAAGCTAGAGAGAATTTCAGGGCATTCAAAAATAATCAAAACAAGAAGGGAAAGGGTAAATTTCACCCTTATGATAAGAAGAAAACAGACATAGCTTCCACCAAGAAACCAGAAGAAGTTAGGGCTACTGAAATTAAGAAGAAAATCACTTGCTATAACTGTGGCCAAGAGGGGCATATGAAGAATAGATGCACAAATGTTAGGCATGCATCCTTCAATTGTCACCATTGTGGGAAGGAAGGTCACATAAGGAGAAATTGTCCAGATATTAAGCAAGGAAAATTATGGGCTTTAGAGGGGAAAGGCAAGGCAGCTGAGGGATCAAGTGTTGAAAAGCATGGTCAAGTTGAAGGTACTTTGCTTATTCACTCAATACCTTTTGCAGTAGTGTATGACACTAGGGCTACACACTCATTGATCTCCCATGATATTGCACAACAACTAAAATTGAACTGTATGATTGTTGATAAGCCACTGTTAATTAGAAGCCCTATTGGTAGTTCATGTGTTCTGGGTATGATATGTATGCAACTGGGATTAAATATAGGGGGACATGTGTTTGAGTCAGACCTATATGTGTTGCAATATCCAGGCACAGGGATTTTAGGGGTTGATTGGTTGAGTAGATATAAGGCTATCATAAATATGGAGGCATCCACCATATCATTGAAAGTTTCTGATGGACAAAGAATAGTTGTTCTTTGTGAGGCAAACAAAAATAGAAGTATAGCCAACCTTTCTACATTGTCAAATGAAAAACCCATGCCTGCATTAGAAGAGATCCCCATAGTTAATCAATATGTTGATGTGTTTGGTGAAGTGAGAGGAGTTCCAAACCACAGACCAGTTGAGTTTTCAATCAAGATAATTCCAGGAGCTAACCCAGTGGTTAAAAGACCAACTAGAATGGGGCCTAAGGAGTTGATGGAGTTGAAAAAGCAATTGGTTGAACTAGAAGAAAAAGGTTTTATTAGACCCAGTAGCTCATCATGGGGAGCACCAGTAGTCTTTGTTAAGAAACATGATGGATCCCTTAGATTATGTATTGACTATAGGGAATTAAATAAAGTCACAGTTAAAAATAAATACCCCTTACCAAGAATTGATGATCTCTTTGATCAATTGAGTGGTGCAAAGATATTCTCTAGGCTTGATTTAGCTTCAGGCTTTCATCAGATGAAAGTAGAAGAGGAAAGCATTAAGTATACAGCCTTTAACACCAGATATGGACTTTATGAATTTTTAGTGATGCCATTTGGCTTGACAAATGCTCCTTCCTACTTTGTTGATTTGATGAATAGGATTTTTAGAGAATACTTGGATAAGTTTGTATTGATATTTATTGATGATATACTAATTTATTCTAAGTCAGTTAGAGAGCATGAAAATCATTTGCATATGGTATTCAAGAAACTGAGGCAGGAAGGATTAAAAGCCAAATTTTCAAAATGCACTTTTTGGCAAAATGAAGTGAATTTTCTAGGTCATATTATATCAGAAAAAGGAATATCTGTAGATTCCAATAAAGTCATTGCAGTGCAAGCTTGGAAAAGACCTACTAATGTCACTGAAGTCAGATCATTCATGGGAATGGCTGGTTACTATAGGAGATTTATAAAAGATTTTGCAAAAATCTCAATTCCATTAACCAGGTTGACTAGGAAAAATCAAGTGTTTACTTGGACTGAAGAATGTGAAAAAGCCTTTGGGAAATTAAAAGAAGCATTGGTACAAGCTCCAATTCTTAAAGTACCTGAAGGAAATGAAAACTTGGTGGTGTATACTGATGCAAGTGGACAAGGGCTTGGGGCAGTATTGATGCAACAACACCAAGTGATAGCTTATGCTTCTAGGCAGTTGAAACCAAGTGAGGTAAGGTATGCTACTCATGACCTTGAATTGGCTGCCATAGTGTATGCTCTTAAATTATGGAGACACTACTTGTTAGGAGCAAAATTTGAAGTGTATACAGACCATAAATCACTTAAATATTTGTTTTCACAAAAAGAATTAAATATAAGGCAGCAAAGAGGGATTGAACTCTTAGCCTCATATGATTTTGAAATATTGTACACACCTGGTAAGGCTAATAAAGTAGCAGATGCCTTAAGTAGACAACATGCTAAAGTGGCTAGATTAATGATAGAAGAGTTTAACACTTTATCATTATTAATTGATTCAGAGATAGAAAGTAATAACATAGAAAATATGAGCTTATGCAGTGGGAATGTAGAAATGGGAAAATTAAGTTTTATTACTCTGGGATCAGAATTGAAGAATAAAGTTGTAATGCTACAAAACCAAGATCCATTTTTATTTGAAAAGAAGACTCAAATATTAAATGGTGAGGCAGTGGAAGGCTTTCAGTTGAATGATCAAGGCCATTTGAAGAAAGGAAAAAGAATATGTGTTCCTGCAATTGATGAGTTAAAGCAAAAAATCTTGGATGCTTACCACAAAAGTAAATACACTATACACCCAGGAAGCACAAGAATGTATCACAACCTCAAAAGAGATTATTGGTGGAGTGGTATGAAGAGTGCAGTGGCAACCTATGTATCCAAATGTATGGTTTGCCAACAAGTAAAGGCTGAGTATCAAAAACCCTCAGGGATGCTTCAACCTTTGCAAATACCACAGTGGAAATGGGAAGATATATCAATGGATTTCATTGATGGTCTGCCTAGAACTAGGAAGGGAAATGATAGCATTTGGGTAGTGGTTGATAGGTTAACCAAGTCAGCCCACTTTATACTAGTAAAATCAGAAAGAAATGCAAGTACACTAGCCCAATTGTTTATTAAAGAAGTAGTCAGGCTGCATGCTATACCAAAGACTATAGTAAGTGATAGAGATACCATCTTCACATCAAAGTTTTGGCAGAGTTTTCACAAAGCAATGGGGACTGATTTATGCTTAAGCACAGCATATCATCCTCAATCTGATGGCCAAACAGAAATTGTGAACAAATTGCTTGAAGACATGTTGAGAGCTTGTGTATTGGATTAGGGAGGAAGTTGGGAGGATCATATCTTTTTAGCTGAATTTGCGTACAACAATGGCCATCATAGTAGCATAGGCATGGCACCCTTTGAAGCACTTTATGGGAGACCATGTTTATCACCCTCAAGCTGGCTTGAATCTGGAGAAAAAGTGGTCTTAGGACCAGAGAATGTGAAGGAAACTTCTGAAAAGATAGCTTTGATCAGAAAAAGAATTGCTTCTGCCCAAGATAGGCAAAAGAAATATGCAGATCAAAGAAGGAAGGCAGTACAATATGATGTTGGAAATTATGTATTTATCAAAATATCACCCATGAAAAAGGTTCTAAGGTTTGGGAAACAAGGAAAGTTGATTCCTAGATATATAGGGCCATATAAAATTTTAGAAAGAATAGGAACTGTAGCCTATAAGCTAGAGTTACCAGAAGAAATGAGAGCAATGCATGATGTTTTTCATGTGTCTCAACTAAGAAGATGGGTTCATGATAGAGAGGCAATCCTAAAATCCTCTAAGGATGTGCAGATTGATCCTAGAATGATCTATGAAAAGGAGCCAGTGGGCATAGTTTCTAGAGAAACCAAGAAATTGAGAAACAAAGAAATTAAATTAGTAAAAGTGAAATCGAGTCTTGACCCAAATGATTGCACATGGGAAGTGGAGGATAAAATCAGAAATGATTATCCACAACTGTTTGATTGAATAAAAGGTAAATTTATATATATACTAATGAATGTGTTGATTGAATATGCATTGTGATTTTTTTATCTTGTATTAAAATGCATAGTGTTTAACTAAGTGGTTGGATTGAGAAGGGGTTTTGAAATCAGAAAATTTATTTTTCTGAAGTAATGATACTTAAGTTAAGTAAGCAAGAATTGTGAGACACAATTCCTAAAAGGAGGGGTATATGTGATAACCCTGATTTTTGGTGAATCATTTCATAAGTTAATTTAGTTTATATTTTTTTAAAATCACATTGAAAAGATAGGAATGGGAAATTGATTTGTAAATACATGGTTTAAAACATGTACATGTGCACAAGACAGTGCACACACATATACACAGATTTCTGTATAATAAAATTTAGCAGAAATCAATAAATAAATTAAAATAACTAATTTAGAAATACATATGCATGAAGATAGAATTTTGTCTTTAAATAAAATATGGTACCGAGAAAATAAGAGCCAGGCTGAAATAAACTTAAAATCATTTAAAGAAAGAAAGAAAAATAAAAGACTTAGGTATACATATGTTATACATGTGTACAGTCAATCAATTTCTGGAAGAAAACAGAAGTTACATGGAAATGGCATGAGTCCTTAAACAAACACTTTATCTATTTCCAGTAATCTTTTTAATTTATGAAATAAGAAGTCATGCATATAACATGACCAGGGGAAAAATTAAAAGGGAGAAGCTGATTTCTGAAAAGGAAGACAAGGACCACATACCCTTTTATTTTCTTGAATCAAATAAGAGGCAGACTATGTTTTGTATGGGGTAGAACTGACATTAGGTAAATTCCATAAACTCTATTAACAGCTAGGATTTATATAAGGAGGCTTGGGGTCATACCCATTTGCTCCTCACCACTTAAAAAAAATATACATAAGAAATAAACCAGAGGAAAATAGGAGAAGGCAGAAGACTAAAAGGAGTTCATAAAGCTTAGGAAGAAGAAGGATTAGTTGGTGAGTAACCTCACTGGAAACTTTGGCAATAAGTCCTGAATATTGAGGCAACCTAATTAAATTTATATTTCACTCTTACAAGCTATGTTCATTTTATGGTTTGATAATTTTGGCTTGTCAATGATCTGCTAAAATGTATAACCCATATAATGACATTATCCAGTATACAAGAGTCATGGATTTCATGGTTGAATATGGTTATCTGTGTTGTGCTTAACTTTTAGATGAAGTAGACTTTTATGGGTTTTTCTTTATGCATTTGTTCATTTTAAAAACCCAGGATTGATGTTGTAGATGTATGGTTTGAAAATGAAAGAAAATGTGGGGCTGCAACATTGTGTTGTTGCTTATGTCTCACATCAACTAAAATAAAGATAAATGTAGAGGTGCAATGTTATACATGTGCTGAGCTTCTATATTTTATGAACTCTCCAAATCAAAGCATATACTTTTGGTTTAGCCAGATCTCTAATCAACAAAGGTCTGATTGAACCAGAGGTAAAAGGAGACAACCAGAAAATTATTTATGACCATATGTTTATAACTTGATCTACTGCAACCCATAGACAAAAATAATATGCTTAGAAATCACCTCTGTTTGCATGATAAAATGATTGCTCATGAAAACCTGACTTACCAATCTCTGGGTGAATATATGTTGGCTGGATGAATGCTTATTTCTCTGATTAAAGTATGATATGCAGAAGAGATTAGCATAGGAATGGGAAAAGGGGCAATAACACTTAGTAATTTAACTAAGGACTTTTGGATCTTAGGGCTACAAAATATGGCTTGGCAAGGGGAACATTGCAAGCTCACACATGGTATGCTTATACCCAGGGGCCTGAGTGTGCTGGGTTAACAGAGATATGTCCTGGGCAGTGTGTGGTTTAACAAGAGAAAGTAGCTAAAGACCATAACATACTTGATAGTGAACAATAAAAAAAAAAGGTTCATGAGAAGGCTTGGGTAAAATCCCTGATGGCCAGAAATCCGGTAGGAAAGACTTGATGAATAAATTGATGAATATGTTGATTGATTTATAATGTTTTATGGATGGATTCTATGATGGTTATCACTGAACTAATCTATTGAATCATGTATGTTTTGTTGTGCACTGATGAATATGCACAAGTATCACAGAAACAGGCACAAGAGTGGTATTGAGTTCCTTTACCCATTTTGAAATTATTTGAATATGAATAAGTGTTTTATAAATCATGTATTCAGTTAGTTTACTCATACCAGACTTTAGTCTGACCCTTGTGTGTTTTATGCACCATTGGGTGTCTCATATTCATATGGGGCAGTTCATGGTGATTTTGCAGGAAAGTAGGAATTGCTTTGATCAGGCTTTGGATGTTTAACTGCTTAAGGAATTGGATGCTATATTTAAAGATTTGTTGAAGTTAAATTAGATGTTTGGGCTGAATTATGTTAAGCTACTTTGTTTAAATTTACTTAGAAAACTATTGTGTTGTTGAAACTAGTGTTCTGCAAGTCTTGAATCTATATATGTATCAGCTGAAACTTATATGTTTTATTTTGCAAAAATGTTTTGCTAAAGAAGTAGCATTCCTAAGTCTCAATAACAGTTAGTTTAAATGGTTGAAAACCTGAGATTGAAAGGATGTGTGGATGGAATGTATATCCAAATATTTGACATAAGAAAATCTATGTTTAAACTGAAACAAAGACTTGGCAGAATCAGGGTTGAGTTGCTTTGAAAAGAAAACCAAATAACATGTATTTTGTTGAGAAGTAGTGCAAACAGAATAGGGCTAACATAGCCATTTTCTTGAGCCTGGGTTAAGCCAGCACTAAAGAGTTTTAAGTTAAGTTTTCAGCTCTGTTTTACAACCCAAGTGTAGGGTAGACTCGGACATTTTGTTAACAAGAAAAAAAAATAAGA
Organism: Allium fistulosum; assembly: GCA_030737815.1. Taxonomy (NCBI): domain Eukaryota; kingdom Viridiplantae; phylum Streptophyta; class Magnoliopsida; order Asparagales; family Amaryllidaceae; genus Allium; species Allium fistulosum. Next base: position 408,753,986 of record CM060907.1, on the reverse strand, counting down.
CACTTGAATTTCCCCCTGACACACACACATGCACAAGCAAAAGTACAGTTTATACAGTAATAAAATTATGGAAATTTGTGTAAAGTGATAAGTCTTGAGACATAAAAATCAATAGTTATGCATTAACCCAAGTGTAATTTGAAAATCTAGTTCTTAGAAACACCATTGCTATGTAGAGAGAATTTCCTTTAAGTAATACTCAAACAGATTTCTACTTTAAAATTTCTGTACTCTGATTCAAGTAGAAAATGACTTATATATCCTCATATATATAAGTTTAAGATGAAATGAGCAAACCAATATTCTTATTGGAAGAAAGATCCTGGATAGAAGAAAAAATTGGAATTAAATATTTTCTTGATAAAAAAAATGGCCACTGAAAAAAAAATGAAGTGGGTCATTTCAACATGTCCTTGTAAGAGCGGATAATCCTTCGTATACGAATCCCGCCTCAAAGCGGTTGATTCATATTTTTATGATTATATATTAAATGTGATGCAGTGGGACAAGTTAGAGGGATCCAACATGATTCCTCACACTGTTGATTTATTTTCATATAAATTGATATATGATATGTGGGATGTTATAATTAATGACATGGGCACGATTTTTCTTATTTAGTGCTTTAGTAGCATTGAGCCTTATATATTAGTGATTGATTTTAAAAGGCGATTTCAAGTGATTATGGAAATTATATATGTCCTAAGTAATTTATTTTAAAATCAAAGGTATGGTTTTTGGATATTATAAAATAGTTTTATAAAATATTTTAAATAGCGATTTTCTAAATTAAAAAAAAGACTTTTGAAATCTTAAGACAAGTCCGTCTTTTATAATTAAAGATATGGTTTTAAAAAGAAAATAAAAATATTTTTATATAAATATTTATTAACCATTTTATATAAAGTAATATATATTTATATATAAGTACATATATTAAAATGGAATTTATAAATGTGATTGGTTATAAAAATGATATTTTACAAAAAAAGTGCAGATTTGCAAAATCGTATTTTTGTTAGTAAAAGTATGGATTTATAAACGGTGTTTATAAATAAAAGGAAACAATCATCATGAGATGGATTGGGAAAATAAATCAAATGGTGGATTTATAATACGATGTGGAATGCTGTTTTAGAAAATGGTTGATTCTATTTTGGAAATTGAAAGTGAGGGTAAAAAATTGGGATTGTTAAACGATATTTTATATATTGAAAGAAATTTATAAAAGAAACTCATACATATGGAAGCAAGGTTAAAACGGTTAAAATTATGTTTTGAATGTTACTTTATGAATAAGTGAGATTTATAAAGGAATGGAGTTAAAATGGGGTTCATAAATAAAGGAATTTTATGAAAGGAAGATTCGTAAAATAGATGGAGATTTATGAATTTAGTTTATAAAATATGGGAACGATTATGTGGAAAGTTAAGTATGGATTCTTATCAAAGAAAAATATTTATGTTTTAAAAAGTTTTTTATTTCTACTAATATTGTTTTAAAGTGGTTTATCAATATCTTTATATTTTGGAAAGTTAATTATTTAAATGATTAATATGGTTTGAAACTAATATAATTATTCATCGGTAAAGTTTTGGAAATTAATTATTAGTACTTATAAAAATGTTGAAGATAAATTATTATTGTTTTATTTTAGATGTTTTGGAATTTATTAATTATTATTTAAAGATGTTTAAAGTTAATATTTATTTATTTATATTGTTTAGTATCATATAATAGTGTTTTAAGTAAAAGATTAGAATTTTATTTAAAGTATTTTGTAGATTTATAAATAGGGTTTTATAAACAGATGTGGATTATAAGAGAAATCTTATAATATGTTTTGAAAACGGAAAGGGAAGATTGGTTAAAGGATAAAAGAGTTCTATAAATGGTTTTAGATATTAATAAAAGAACTTTAGACATGGGTTTATAGATTTATAAAAGGAATTTATTAAATGGTTTTTGGATTTATAACAAAGTTTAAAAATGATTTAGAATTGTACAAAAGAGAATCATCCTCGGTTTTTTCTCACACTGGTTTTCCAGACTGACTCAGGTGTTATTTTATAATAATGCTCGGGTGGGTCAGACCGAGCATATTTACATATTGCTTTGGATGCATAGGAGCTCAAGAGATGAGTTGGAGGTCTTCTAGTCGTATTCACATATATGTTTATTTTTCGCTGCTTTTTTGTTGAAATCATTAACAATTGCGGGGACAGTTTGTTATAACTGTCCAGGCTGATGATTATGGTATGGTGTTGTACTATGATGAATGTATGTATATAATAGATTCTCTTTTGTAAAGATCATTGATACTATATTATATATTGTTCGCTGCGATTGTGAGATTCTGTGTTGTTTTTAGTTTCTTTCTCTTTCTTCTTCTTCTCTACTTCTTTCCTCTTTCTTTCCCATAACTATTCGTCTTTCCATTCGATTTGGGTTGGACATGTGCAGTATATTGTCAACTTAAATTGTAAGGATTTGCGGATCGTCACACTTGGTATCGGAGCTTAGGTTGAGCGAACACCTAGACTTTGGTTTGAATTAACTCATTTGAAATAGGGTAAGCGAGACCTTAGGATGAGTTTGAATATGTGTGTGTATATATATGAGCGCATATTTGTTAGTGATATAAAAATATTTTATATTGTGTTAATTTATCTGTTGAGTTGCTTATGAATTCTAGTTGGTATGTTGGTCGCCAAGTTGTCGATAGGGATTTCTAAACACTTAAACAAGGCAAACCGACATAGTATTGTTTTGAAGTAAATGAAATAATTTTACCTTGATTATATTTTATATATAAAGGAATAATTTTTCAGAAATTATTATAATTGTATATGGTGTGTTTGTTTGTCTGTGAATAATAATATTGTTCTAATAAAAGTTGTTATTAATTATAATTAAAATAAATCAATATTAGTAAAAATGAAAATTTCATAAGTATATTTATAGATATGATTTTGTAAATGGAAATGGTTTTAAAATAAGTAATTTGAGAATTTAAATTTCATTGATTTGAAAATTTGTTTTTCAAAGGTTTTGGAATAAATAATAATAGTATTATTTTAAAATTATTTTGATTGGAAATATTTTAAAAGGATTAAAGGGAATAAAAAGCTCTAAACTCACTTCAGTCGTTGGAAAATAATTCCGATGATGACTGCAGCATCATCGACATTCATTTTCGAGTTTCTAAGTGAGGAATTGCTACCATTGCAGTTTTGTTTTGATAAAACAAAATTGTTTTAGATTCCAGAGGTGTAATTTGTTATATAAAGGAGGTATGTATATATATACATATATATGATTTTTAATTTGAAATTAAACCGGGTGTTTGAATTCCTGAATATTTCAATCCAAATGTTGTGAGAAACATAAGATAATAAGTTTTTGAACTTTGAAGGTGGTATGGATAAGAAATAAGTTTACAACTTATGAATTTGAAAGGGATGAGTTAAAAAAAATTCTAAATTTGTTAGGTATGTATGTTAAGGAATGAAAATCGTAAATTGAGATAGCTAATTAAATATAATTTAAGTTAAGTTAAATGAGATGACTTTTTAAATGAAATTTAACTAAAGTGGGGTAACTGTAGAAATTAAGTGAAATTGAATTTGATTTGTAATGAATTAATGGAATGAATATAAATTTGAATTATAAAATGAAATTTATTTTAAGTTGTAAAATGAAAATATGGTTTCGAAGGTTGTTTGATAAAATTAAATAGAACTTAAGTTGTGAAGAAATATAAACATGAGTTGTGTATTATGTAATTGTTTTATGGGAATGGTCCATAAACGAATTAGCATGCAATGAATTGTTGTTAACCTTAAATTGAATTGAAGGGGAATGTAAGTAAAGTAAATGTGAATAAAATGAATGTTAATTAATTAGATGACAATCGATTGAAATTAAAAGAATTGAATGAGAATCAACTGAATGTGAATAAAAGAGTGTAAGTAAAATTAATGCGAATAATTGAATTTGTTTTAAATTGAATGTAAATCAATTGAAGGCAAATGGATTGAGTGATAATTAATTAAATGTTAGTAAAATGAATGTGAATAAACTGGGAGCGAATAAATTGCATGATAAGAAGAAATGGAAGTGCATAGATATAATGTTAACATCTGAAAATGCAAATTGATATGATGGTAAATAAATTGGATGAATATTATTTGTTGAAGGGTTTCTGTTGTTACATTGGCTAAAATTGCATAGAGTTATGGTATAATCTATATGTTATATATTGATATTACTTTCTATATATTTGTTCTCATTGTTTTTTAAGTGATTAGTAGGTGCGGATGGCATATGCTTCGCATTGGGAGCTCGCTTTCGTGTTATATTGATTGTATATGCTTGCTAATGCTAATAAAAAGGTACACATCTCGGATTTCATACCGCATTTTTATATTTTTCCCTATGGAATGCCTCATCCCCAAAGATGGGAAGTATATCTATGATTATACGTATATTATAAAATTTTACGATCGAGCCGCGCAAAGGAGACACTAGCGAAATTTTACGTAAATTTATGTAACAACCCAAAATTTGAGCTATAATAATTAATTAACGAATTAACTAAACAATAAAATAAGTTTGGGAAATTGTCAGAATCGAGCCACAAAAGTTGCACCATCGGGTCCGTTGTAATTTTCTGATCAATTTCTATATATAACTTGTCGAAATCCGAGGAAGTATGAAGAAGTTACGAAAGAAACAAGAAATAAAAAAAAAAAAAAAATTAAACCCCATAGGGGTCGACCCCTACATTGGTTAGGTCGACCTGTAGGTCGACCCCCAACGTACATAGGTCGACCCATAGGTCGACCCCCAAAGAAGCTAGGTCGATCCGCCATATTTCCTGGACGTGAAAACGTCCAGGTACGTGCCAAACAATATATTTTTGATTTTTAACCAAATCTGGTGCGCCCGTAGCTGCATCCGAGGGTCCCTAGCGAGCCTATGACGTGGTTGCACCAGATTCAATCTTCAAATCCAATGGCCCGAGATCCCTAAGCCACACTATAAATAGAACCCTAGGCCTAGCTATTTTTCTCATTTAGATTTTCTCCCAATTGGGTTCATTGTCGGAGGCTGAACCATAAATCGAAATTTTTTCTAGGGAGAAGATCTTTTTAACAAAAATATTCTACACCCTAGAAGTGGATCCAGGAAGGCAAAGGATTAGAGCTAAGGACCACAGGTGAGTGTTTTGTAATTATTTTAGATTTATATAAGTTTATTTACAAACAGTTTTTACGTAAATTTCAGAAGTTCTTTTTAGTCTATTTTATTCAGCTATTTTATTTAGTTATTTTATTTGGTTATTTACAGTTATTTACGGTTATTTACATCTATTTTAAGTTGGAATTTAGCCTGTAAATGTTAGTTTCTTTTTATAGAGAGTTAATCCCTTTTTACACGAATAAATTAAAAAGAGAAGAATTCGCTAATATGGATTAAAATAGAATAACACTAAATTTACAGAAATCATATGTAAAATAAGAAAAACTGAAATAAAAATAGAGATGGATTGAAATAGACAAATTTAAAATATTTGCAAGCATAATTATAACAAGTGGTTATAACTAAAAAGAGAAAATAAAAGAATAACAGCTGCAAGAACAATTATAACACATGTTATAATTAGAAAGAAAGAAATAACAGAAGAGGCTTATTTTAAAACTTAGATCTTGAGTTATGTCAATAAGCAAACATAGAAGTAGGGCCCGTACCGGCAGCATTCCCTTTCAGAACTAGGGCTGATGGTCTCACAATAGTAGGTGAGCCTGGGACACGCTTATGCTGATTAGGGTAAATAAGTGGCCAATATATAGAGGCTCAAATCTGGGATTTGGGCAAGGGGCGCAAAACTGGAAGATTGTTTTTTAGGACCAGTATCGGCAGCATTCCCTTTCAGGTCTAGAACTAATGGTCTCACAACAGTTAGGTGTGGCTGGGCAGTATTCCCTTTCAGAACTAGGACTGATGGTCTCACAACAGTTAGGTGAGGCTGAGCACGCTTATGCTGATTAGGGTAAATAAGAGGTCAAAATAGGGGGAGAAAGTTAGTGTGTAACGGCGATGACCGAGCGTGCGACATCGATTAGGGTAAATAATTCGATACTGCGTCCTATGCGCTAAAGAGGTGTCTTTTGCTCTGACTAATAGGATTGGTTGACAGTGGCACAACAAAGATAGAATAGGCCGATCAAAGGGTATAATTAGGATTTCAGCCTAATTAAGATAATAGTTGAGATAGGATTAGGGTTTCATCCTAATCACGACAGTTTAAAGAAAAGTGCAAACAATCAAAGTAAATAGTCAAACAGAATCAGAAACAGTATTTTATCCGAGTTTTATCTTTTCTGTATTTTCCTTTCAAGCTAGAACTATTGCTTAGTCTATTATCTTTATCTTGCTTGGAAATTCTAGTAATTACTTTCACTCACCAGACTTATTGTCTGACCCACTACTCTATTTCCCCCTTTTTCCCCCCAATTGGCCAACGGAATTGAGTAGATTCAGATTGCTTGGAGATTCATTCCCGGGGTTCTCTCGTTTCAGATGTATTCTTCTACCTTTCACCCTTTTCATTTGGCTTATGATGGATTGGTACTTGTGAGAGGGATTATGATAATTATTGTTACTTTTGTACTTTGATTTTATGAGACTGAGATGTATTTTCATGGGACTTGAGATATTTTGAGTTTTTGAGACATGCTATGTTTTTATGACTTATTTCGAAATGAAGTTTAATTTTAAATGACAAGTTATTATTTAAATGTTTTTTGCTGTTTTTACTTATTTGTGTTGTGAATCTTAGCCTCTGCGATGTTTTAGCTATACCTATAATGCACCATATCCTTTGGTGTGCCCTTTTTGGGTATACTAAGGGGTGTGGGGTATTTCACTTGGTATTAGAGCCTAAGATTACAAGATTCCTAAGAACTTTTTTTAAAAGTAAAGTATTTTCAAAAGTAACATATCATTAAAAGTATTTTTCAGAAAGAAACTCTTATTATAGAAATGGTTTTCAAGTATAAGAGAGTTTTTATAAAAATCCCCTCAAAGTCCAGTTCAACCTTCTTTCGATTCTTTCGAGCCTAAAATTACTTTTCTTTGCATAGAATGGCGGACGCCCCAAATCTTTCAGAGGGTGTCCAAGTCCCTGGCTGGTTCCGTAGATACCTCCAAGCTACGGCACCAGAGGTGCTAGGGCAAGCGCTTAATGCAGGACCAGCGGGTGGAGATCCCGTTAATCCACCTGCAGCAGCCAATTTTTCTAAGCTATGCAAGACTTTGCTAGTCTAGGAGGCGAGACGTTTTCTGGTATGAAAGATTTCGTGGAGGCATGAGCTTGGTTGAGGAATACAGAGCAGATATTTGGGCTGTTTGGATTGGAAGACCGGCAGAGAGTTCAGCTTGCATCTTGGCAACTAAAGGGAGAGGCTTCTTACTGGTGGGAGATCATAGAGATGGACGGTAGAGACATTAGTTTGTTTGGATTTCGGGAAAGGTTTCAGAGAAAGTTCTTGTCGCAAGCTGAGGAAAGCATGCAGTTAGAGAATTTCATTAGTCTGAAGCAAGGGAGTCTTTCAGTGAAGGAGTTTATAGATCAGTTTAATGAATTATCGAGGTTCGAGATGGAGCTTGTTAATACACCTCATAAGAAGGCCATCAAGTTTGCTAAGGGTTTTGTAACGATTCAACTTTTCGATGCTCGAAAGTCGACATTAATACGTCCACTGTATCAAATGTCGTGCAATCGAATGCCGGAAAACCGAATTGTTATGGAGAAAAAGAAGAGGTAGAAGAAGACAGAAAGAAAGAAAGAAGAAACAACAGAAACAATATCAGAATCTCACATATCGTAGTGGAACAACATATAATAGATAAATGAATAATCTTTTAAAACAAAGAACTATATCATTTTATACATTACATCATCATCAGAGTTTAAAACAACAATAAAACACTGGACAGTTATATAAACTTGTCCTCATACAGAATACACAACGGAATAATAATATCATATACAAGTGATACGTCTCGTCATCCAGCTCGCCACTGAGCTCCACAGCATCTCCTAAACCCAGAATGACCTGATAACCTGACTCTAGACTGCCCGTGTGGAAATTTGGTGGGCACCTAGAGTTTAGGAAGGAAACAATAAACTTCAGGTCAGTCATGGTGACTGGTGTGAGAACTAAAACAGTTTATCTTAAAACAACAACAAAGGAAGTAAAAGACATTCGCAATGCTTTTGGAAAAATGAAACTACCATAAGACCTCCCGCCACACACAATGCAAACGCAGAATTGGAGGAGATTTCTTCTTATGATAGTCAAACATGCTTACTACGCAAAATCATTCGATATTATTACTAGTGCATAGTGGAAAACATTTCGAAAGTATAATATTAATCTTAGCAAACATACAACCATTATTGTATGCCTACTATAGCTACTATGTTCAATAGCAGGTTACCGCCACATTCCATAGCAGGTAAGACAACTAAAACCGTACAGGTTCGTATTGTTTCTTTGGATTTCCAACAAATGGTCAGGCTAAGGAACTTCCTTACATCAAAATGGAAACGCCTCTGGAAAGACGCCCCAAGAACCTAACCGGATCTCTGCAAACACAAGGCCGACGTTACCTCACGCTTTAACCAAGCTGTAATTAGGTAACTAACACACGAGCTATGCCATCCCCCAGTCGTCACCGACCTTTATCCGAGGATCCTCAACCACAAAGCAACAACCGCAAAGTATAATAAATTTGCAGCATCAACATAGGTAAAATATCTGGGCTCCATACCATGATATCACCTTTATATCCAGAAGGAAATGTCATACCCTAGGGGCGTGACCCCTAACAACCTTGCCGCAACATTCCTGTTTCGACCATTACCGGGTTGTGAGGCTCGACGAAGTCTCGTCCACAAAGCTACGCTTTTTCACAAAGCCACGCTTTTTCACAAAGCCACGCTTTTTCACAAAGCCACGCTTTTTCACAAAGCCACGCTTTTTCACAAAGCCACGCTTTTTCACAAAGCCACGCTTTTTCACAAAGCCACGCTTTTTCACAAAGCCACGCTTTTTCACAAAGCCATGCTTTGATCAACAATTGATCAACAACACTTCGTATGCCACATTACCAAATTGGGAATGTATCACTAGTAACCATCAACTACATAACCTCTGAGCTCGTACGTCTCAGAGAAGGGTGTTAAGCTAAGAGAATAAATTCTCCGCCACCAACAGAAATGTATTTGATAGAAACCAGCTTTACATCTCAAAGTGTAATGTCAGACACACAACCATACAAGTTTGTTCAGGGTTCGAACAGGACCGAAGGCACTTCCAAAGAAGCCCTTGCAATCCGGATATTCGCTAATCACGTCCGGACTTCCCATCACAAGAAGACTGATATAAATATCTATACCGGAGCAACTCAGTGCAGAGACATTCAATAGGTTGTCCTTTCATTTTCGAAAATATCCGGTCTTCAACACCGGTCTTCAATACGATCCATATCGTCGTATCACTAATTCGGAATGGGTTATATGACACAAAGGTCTTTTCCTGGCTAACCCGAATAGTGAGCGTTTGTTTTAAAAACAAATCAAGTGCCATTTCAAAGGCAAATATTGATAGTCGGTTATTTAACTATCAAACAACATTCACAACAAACATCCAATTTAAATAATTTTTTCCAAATTATTTATTTTCAAAATATCTTCACAAGATATAATTTTCCACACTTTAACATTTGAAAACCAATTTCAAATCACATTTTCACACTTCATCACTTTGAAAACAAATTTCAAATCACATTTTCACACTTCATCACAAAATGGTCCATTTAAACCAATTAAATAAATCCTTAACGATTTATTTCAAATTTACGTTCGAAATCTGTAAATTTATTTCCACACTTAAAAATAAATCAATGTTTATTTTTAAAACAAATTTCCCTTTCCTTTATAAATTCCATTGTGAATTTAAATATCCAAATATTCACTTATACACGATTTTCAAGTCGTTTTCCAAATATCCACTTTCAAACACCAAATCAATTACAAATTGATTTCTAAATTTATTTCAAATCCCAAATCATTTTACAAATCGATTTCCAAATTTATTTCAACACCAAATCCATTTTAATTCAACACCAAATAAATTTTCATATCGATTTCCCAAAGATCTATTTTCAAATACCAAATTAATTATTAATTGGATTTCAAGAAATTTATCACCTTTTCAAAATAAATTCATTTATCTCTTCCAAACCATTTAAAATTCCATTTTAAATAAATTTCCCAACTTTCGAATAATACTATTCAAAACCCATTTATAAAAAATCTTTTACCATATTTTAGAAATAATTCGATAAGATTTTGAAAATCAACTCTATGCTTTTAAAATTCCTTCTTTTAAATTCACCCAATTCTTTCAAAAGAATTTACTTAAAATTTCAACTTTAATTTCAAAAAATCCAATTTTTATCTATTTCTGGTATCCAACGATACCAAAAATACATTCGGCTAAATTATAGCCTTCAACGAATTCAATCACAGATATAATCATTCACAGATTATAAATAAATAATCACACAGCATATGAAACAAATCCATACAACATATGAAACAAATTCATATAATTTGAGGAATCCAGTTGGATCCCTCCAACCTGTTTCCCTGCATCCACAGTTGTTAGCACAATACCAATTCCACTTCAATGTGGAATATCGCGGTATATGTGATTTATAAAATACTATCCGCTGTTATGCGGTGCAATAGGGTCTCATCCGCTATATAATGCGGGAAATCAACTCCAAATACATATATAATACCAATTCCACTTCACGGTGGAATTATCGCGGTATATGTTTTTAATAAATAACCTCCGCTTAATATACGGCGTATAGGGTCTATTTCAACACAATAAATAGCAACCATCATTCAATTCACACAATCAACACTATCAACAAATTTTAAATCTAACTATTTAAAATTTAAATCGAAAACAAAATTCGATAGAGTGAGGAGTTCTCACGTTTGCTTTTTAAAATGTCGAGTGTTCAATTTTTTTAAAATTAAATCGAACGCCTTCGATTTAATCAAAAATTCTCGCTTGCCCCAAACGCGCCCAGATCTATGCTACAGCGTAGATCGCGTCACTGCGATTCCAACGCTTCCTGTTTCGTCGAATTTCGACAACGTATGCAGCAGTTACAACATTTTTAAGTTTATACAAATTAAAAGATAATTAATTTTCAATTTAAATTTACTTTTCAAACCCTACATTGCATCATCACCGTTGATTTCAAAAAAAGGAAAATATGACTGCTCGCGTTCTCATCTTCTCCAACACGCACGCGAGCTACAGGCTAAGCTCGAACCCAACATCGTCCTCAACTTCGAACGCCGCTCCACCTACACTCCACTAGAAGACAATCGGCCAATACCATTTTGTGCGCCATCATCCACTCCACCACCACCACGAATAGCTCGAAGCTCGGCCCACCATCAATCTTGAAAAACGTGTGCAAACGCGTTACGAACGGGACAAAAATCGTGGCAATCCAATGCTCGAAACACCAACAAGTCCGTATGGATTTGTAGATCTCACTTAGCTCTACACTTTTGTAGTTGATGATTTCTTCTAATTGTTAGTTGATTGAGATAAAATAGAGGAGGAGGTTTCGAGTATTTTCGGCCATTGATAATATTTAGGGCCGGCTGAAGAAGAAGGAGGGTTGGTTTGCAAATGAAAATGATAATGTCCTTTTATAGAAAATTCTCCAAAAACACTATTCATCGAAAATTTTCCGAACTCCAAATCGAGCGTGTCGGCTGGCGTTCCTAGTATTTTACCCACGTTTCGAACACAATGGAACATGTTTCGGGAGCTAATTCGATTGTATGTGCGAGTTAAGGAATTAAACGATCAAATTTAAATCAAACCGATTTAAAACAATTTCGATGCGTTTTGGCTTGCCTCGGACAAACCGTACATCCGATTGACACGAAATTTGAAACCATACAATAATTTAACATTACAGATCTGATGAAACTAGTTTCGTCGAAATCCGAGACTATTTGAAAAATGACTATTTTCACTCATCAATTTAAATATTAAAATATTCAATTTTCACAAATTAACTTTTAAATCAATTTTAAAAGTTTACAAACATTGTTCTAACTCCAATATGATTTAATATGACTTTATAAATCATTTTCATACGCAATTGATCCAATTATCAATTATTTCTGGAATTTCAAATTTAAATTAATAATTTAATTGTCCAATTAAATCACTATATTCGAATTTAAATTCATTCGACTTAAAATTCTTACTTATTAATATTTAAAAAAAATTAAATATACGAATTTCAAATGACAGAAATTCTGGGTCGTTACAGGTTTGAACCAGCCCCTCCAAGTGTTGGCATTGACACATATACCTATGGGAGCGACGTATGAGTCACTTGTGGAAATGGCTCTCATGTCAGATGTAGCTAAGAAAGAAGAGGATAAGGAGGTTCCTAAATCAGAAAACTCTACGAAGCAGTGGTGGAAGAATAAGAATGATAAGGACAAGAAGAAAGGAGGAGGACCTCAAAAAGGGACATATCAAGAAAGGCGAGAAATGTCATAATTGTGGATTGGTTGGGCATTTCATAAAGGACCGTAAGAAGGACACGATGAAGGGGAGGTGTTACAACTATGGGCAGCCTGGACAGCTTAATAGAGCTTGTCCTCAGAAGACAGGGCAAAGAGCAGGCGCACCTACGGAGCAACTACAGGCTTTTGATGCAGCACCTTCTCGTAGTGGACCGGATCGAGGTAGGAAATTCTCTGTAGAAGGTTTGATCTCTATTTCGGATTTTCCTATTAGGACTCCTTTTGACTCCGGAGCATCACATTCTTTCATTTCTAGTTCCTTGGTTGATTGTTTGCACTTATATTTTTCTCTAATAGTAGACCCTATAGTTGTTTCAAACCCCGTAGGAGGATCGGCACATTTATCCATGATTTGTAGAGGTTTGAAATTTTTTATGTTAGGCGTAAAGTTTGACTGTGACACCTATGTATTGGAATTTTTGGGATATGGGATGATTTTGGGGATGGATTGGTTATCTACATATGGTGCGATATTGGACTGCGAGAGGAGAGTCGTTAGACTAGAGACATGTAGCGGACAGACTCTCGAGGTTTCTTGCGACCCAGAGGGATCACTCATGTTGAGCTTCTTTTATTCCCTTGATTCATCACTAGGAGAGTTAGATTCAGTTCCAGTTGTTAGAGATTTCCCAGACGTTTTTGAGGAGGTTAGGGGACTACCCCCTAAGAGAGAGAGATCGACTTTAGAATCTATTTGAATGACAATGCTAAGCTAGTGGCATTGCCCGTGAGACATATGGCACCTAGGGAGAGGAAGGAGTTAAGTAAGTATACTGGTGAGCTATTGGAGAAAGGCTTCATCGGACGGAGCATATCTGAGTGGGGAGCGCCAGTCGTCTTCTTTACAAAGGCGGATGGTTCCCTTCGACTTTTTGTAGACTATAGAAAGTTGAATAAGCTCACGAAGAAGAATCGTTACCCACTTCCTAGGATAGACGATCTTTTCGATCAATTGGTTGGCTCTTCAGTATTTTCTCAGCTTGACTTAGCCACTGGATTTCATCAGCTTAGGGTCGTTGACGATAGCATCGATAAGATAGCATTATGACACCCGATGGATTCTTTGAGTGGTTGGTTATGCCATTTGGGCTGACCAACGCCCCAGGCTATTTTGTAGATTTGATGAGCCGTGTTTTTCGAGATGTCCAAAATAGGTTCGTTGTAGTGTTTGTGGACGACATTATGGTGTTTTTCCAAGAGTATGGAAGAGCATGCAATTCATCTTGAAAGCAAAATTCTCGAAGTGTCACTTTTGGCATGATGACGTGCGTTTCTTGGGGCACGTAGCCTCAAGAGAGTGTTTAGCTGTGGATCCCGCTAAGATAGTAGCAGTACAGGATTGGAAGGCCCCCAAGAACGTTACCGAAGTTAGAAACTTCCTAGGTTTGGCTGGTTATTATAGGAAGTTTATCAGAGATTTTGCTATGATTTTAGCACTGGAGGTTAAGCCTACCCTCATAGATCAGATTGGCTCAAGGCAGCGAGTGGATTCAGAGCACGTGGATATTCTAGATAAGAATTAGCTGACAGTACAAGAAAAACAGTCTTTTATAGCGGCATATAGCTGCTTAAACACAACTACAGCGGTTTGATAAACGCTGTATATCGACCTATTATAAAAAAGAATTGCACATTTATAATACACAATAAACCACTACAAAAGAGCATGAGTTCATAGCATAAATTAGCCGCTATGTTACTTAAAGACGGTAGCTCACTATTACCGCTATAAAACATCTCAATCTTAACGAAAATAACAGAATCTTTATAGCAAAGTATAGCAGTTATAAAATAGTTATTTTATAGCGCCTATTTCGCGCTATATATCAAGATATTTGTAGTATATTCTACATCCATTTACAGCATATATATACCGCTATAAAATGTGTATACAATAACGCCTATTTGCTGCTATCCTTTGATAGTAACCTCATACATTGCATTATCTTTTTATAGCACTTATGTCATATAGTTATAATGCTTTTTAGGAGCTATGCTTTATTTTACTATATATTTAATGCACCCCACTATTACAGTTTAATAATAACAATCAAAATGAATCTTCTTTAAATAGATAATAATTTGAACAATGTATAAAGAAAAAATATAATAATCAGCAAATGTAATGCATATTCATGATAACAAAATAAAGTATCAACTAACAAAAAATAAGTTCAACACATGAGTTACCAAATTCAATACATATTCATGACAATAAAAGACAACATAGTTCAAAGTTACTGTCTACAAGTACCAAATGCATCACTAAGAACTTGAACTGCTCAAAGCCTTTCTTCATACATGTCTTCGGTCATTGGTAGTATTTCCTGAAAATTCAGAACAATCTGAAAATAATTATATAAAACTGTGATGAAAATTAACTGATATAAAACCGAAAATTAACGGTTTATAATCAAAAGGAAAACAAGTTGTCACGTATGAGTACTTAATTTATAGATTATCAGATATAAGAATAAAATCAACTGAATTAATAGTTTTTGGTAGTAAAAACTAAGTATCAGATGCAGAATCAGTTAATCAAAACAGAAAATATAGTAGTAATATGATAACATGGAATGCATTTCTATAAGTATGAGTTACCACACATGTATGACACCATGTACCCTTGATACTAAATAAGTAAATATATAAAACTTGCATATATCAAAACTATGTTTTACTCAAAAGCTCATCTAGAAATGAAATTGTACGCATATTTCTAAAAGTTTCTTATATTCCAACTATTATACTTTTCGAAAAATGGTACATGTAAATGTTAGAAACTTAAAACAGAATCAAATATTCCTCATTCAAGAAACTATTATCATAAAATGGATAAAGAATCTTCATTCCAGTTTCCACCATACAAAACCCAAAATATAATTGTTAAATGCCATTTCAAAATTTTCACTCTTATGAAAAAGGTAATATGGTAATCACAGAAAAGTAGTAGAACAGAAACTTACGTTCTCCCCCATCCTTTTTGTCAACCCCACAATACATAAAGATGTGATAAATAGAAAAGGTTAGATTACATTTACAACACCAGTTGACATTCATTTAGTCAAAACAATAAAATATTATATAGAATGAAACCTCATATATTGTTAGAACTAATATATCATTGAAAGCTGCAAAATTTGATTACACACACAAGATTGATCTATAAAATCCATATATATGAAATTGCACCTGCTTTAAGAGTCTATGTATACTCTGGAACTTGGTGCACATGAATATTTAAAACTTTCAGCTATATATTTAAAGCAAAACTATCATGAAATTCAATACTTCCAAAACCAAAAAGTATGGAAAGATCTTTTATCTTAATACTTGAATCTTACACACAAGTACATTGAGATACCTTTTTATTTTCAGAAACCATTAAACGTACGATAACTCATAATCATGTGAAATCTTTAACGTCTTCGAAATTACTTATTTTTAAAACCATAAACAAAATTTAATGCACCTTCGAAAACTTAAATGAAACTCAGTAGCTCGAAAATCAGATAAGCATCAAATATTCTTCAACAATTGTTCTCAATTTCAAGGGGAGGCATGTTATGAAAAGTAAATTGAATGCGCTTCTATAAAAATGTATGTACATATCACATTTTAAGTTTTAACCCTTCTTCTCTTCCTCCTGTATCATATGTTACTCATTCTCGTTTGAAGATAAACTAACGCTCACACTCAAAACTTGTTATTTTATTTCAACTCCTCAATAAAAAGTTTGTTGTTTTATAAATCAAACACCAAGCACATTGTTTTAAGCAGCGTAGTTGGGACAATAAATATTAATATTAGGCATCTTCAATGTGGAGAGACTTTCCAACGTTCATCATCGTTTTGTAAATTAAGTTATGGGAATTTATCTGGGTTGAGAACTTCCAACATTCACCATCGTGTAAACTAACCCTAAAAAATGAAACGGTAAAGACTTACTCTTCATTCCATTACGACATGCGTAGCATGCCAAGCTATAACAGAAGAGAGTGCATCTTACATGTACTGTAATTCAGATGTTTGTCTCTAAAGCTCTTCGGTCGGCTCTTTTACGTTCTATATCTAAACTTTAACTGCATTGTTTCCTAGTGGTTTGAAATGGACCCTTGAATTAAGATCGGTTGACTCCATGCGTCCTAAAGCAACTACTTTCCCCTTTCTCGGTAAATCCATCAACTTGCATTTATCGTTTGTTCTTGAATTTGAAGTCTGTAAGTTGAGAAAAGAGAAAATTAATGAAATTGCTAATCCTTGAAAAATAGAAATACAAAATAAAAATCAAATACCATAATTTTTTTCAGTATAGTCATAGGTGTAATAGGAGCTGTAGCATCAACCTTCTCAACAACTACATGTGATTCCGGCCACGCAACCTTCTTACCAACAGCATCGCAATTCAGATCAAATCAAGGGCTGGCCTCCACAAAAAACTTCTAGATTTAGTGGATTATCTATCCAAACAATCAAGGCTGATGGTCCAAGTGGAACATCGTTAACAATTCCCTCTGAGATGCTCGAATGTAATCGTTCTAAAGACACTAATTGTTAGCTCCCTCCCCAATCAAAAATCTTGCATTTGCATTCTAGGTTTCTAGCTCTACTCTATTAGAGGTAAGAATATTTATGTAGTAAAAATTATATATATTAAAATTGCATGTCCATTGTGAAGAAAAAATGCTTACCATGTCCTCTTCTTTTCAATGTGATCACTTGAACTTAAAACAACTCTATTCATTGGCCACGCCATAATATTATCCATTGTTTCCCCAATAAGTATGAAAGTAGTCGTAGGCCACCATAGAAAAGCATCCGCCTTTTTCAGACAATCAACCAAAATTATCATTGCATCCGACCTTAATGGAACATCATTGATAAGCTTGTTAGGATCGTCCAACACAACTCTTCCTTCAGCAACGATCTCTTCAACCGCTCGCCAATCCAATAAATCACACTTCATATTTTTATCATTTTTATCATGGTTGCACTACAATTAAACATAGGAATATTATATTAATTATTGAATAAAAAGTTAAAATACAAATGATGTCAACCCAATAAAAATAATAATTACTTGAGGTTTGTTTACTTCTGTCCAACTGCGCCTACTCTGCAAAACCAAAGAAAATTTAATGTTTGTTTTACATTTAGCAATCAACCATAATAACATGGAATACAATCATATAACAACTAGAAAATATAGCATTCAAACTCAATAGATAAGAGATGTATTTTACCTGATATTTCTCCAGCTGTGGAAATTTCTTCTCTAATTCTAACATTTTGTTTTCAAGTTGCAATGTTTGTTTATCCCTAACTTGCACTAAAGTTGCTCTACCAAGGCTCATTCCCCTTCCCATCATTCGTAGTCGACCCGGTCTTTTTTGCCCCAACACTTGTGCAAGTGCATCTTCTTTGTAGTTTATTAGCGAGGTCGATTGTGAAACACCTTCAATTTGTTTAATCTTTTCCTACAAAACATGAATAATAACAAATTATTGATATACTTCTATATATATATATACATATACATATATATATGTTATGGCATTAAAAGAAACAGATAAAATTGTTACAGAAGAAGGAAACGCATATATTTATGAGAAAGATGATGATAATTTCAGCTTTGGTAAATGCTAAATCTATCATCAAACTTCACTAAGCAACACTATATATAACTAGTAAAAGTATTTATCCATCCACCATGTATGTGAGCAGAGGTGATGTTATCAAACAAATTAAATCGTAAAGAAATTTTTGTTTTTGTTTTAAATAATCATTCATCAACTTCTGACTAATCAACCTCGATTTGTTTCAGTATGATACAAAATTCAAACAGCTTAATAGGTCATTAAACTTTTTTAAGTAAAAGTATCATCAGTTGATCTTAATATTTATAAAATGTCATGTTCTGATGTTCCAACCTAAGAACGAATTTCAACTTTGATTTCCAATAATGCAGGAAAAATTAACATTGAGCACTGCTTATTATTAGCTTTGTACTATAAAATTTACTGTTTAATGGTTCCTCGTCTCATATCTGATAGTGAGCATTAATGATTATAACTTTGGTCCTTGAAGCATCCATACAGAACCCAAACTATGCTGTGATTTTTGGGTTTTAATATATCAAAATTTAATGGTAACAAGGATCCTAGTATGATCATTGGTTTTGCAAGCATAGTAGGATTCATGGTGCTTTAATAATTTCCACATACTAATTCAACCAGTAAACTATGATCATCAATTCTTATAATACACAGTGGCCTTACATTTTAAGACGATATTTCTATTTCCAATGAATTAATTTCAGCAAAGTACCTAACAGTATAAAAAAGGGTGATAATTTTGAAAACATAAGGATATCATGTTCTTCTAGAGTTCAGACTAAAACTAGGCTGAGAACAATGGCTTGGCAAACATGTCCTTTTAGATAATCGACACATTCATTTGCTAGTTAACGATGATCTGAAAAATGAATTCCTAGATTGCCAGTATGAAAACATTAATGGATATAAATTAAATCAAATAGTGATATAGAAATAATCATACTTGTGCCCAATATTGAAATGAGTTAAGATGTTATAAAAAATAAGGTAAAATGAGTTAAGATGACCAATATTGAACTTGACAAATTTAAGTTTATCTATAAAGTATAGACTTACTATAGCATCTGCAGCAATCATATTCACCGGTTCACTATTTTTCTTAGCGCGAGATTTGATCTAAACTACACTTCTAGAGACGGAAGAGTGACCGCTACTTTCGTTTTTCTACATTCAAAAGAAAAATATTCAATTTTTCTAGAAATAAGGAACCAACATTTCATTTTTGTCAACATAGTTAGGAAAATAACAAGGAAAAATTAAGATGGTAGATCTTTCAAAATTAAACATGAGCACAACTTTAAGGATTCCTTCTATCACTCTTCTTTTTAACCCAGTTAGGAAAATTTTCATATTATTAGATTTAGTCACCAACTGCCTTGTTCTTCCACGGTCTTTTGCAATGGTTCTGTATATAGTTTCTTATGCTAACAAATTCATAATATTTCAATTTTGCAGTTGATTCCGGTAAAAGGGGGGAAATCAAAGCATATCATATCTGAAATTTGCAGTTCTTTCCTATGAACACTGGTTGCATATGCAGTGTATTAGAGGCTTAATATTGTTACAAAGACTGTTATATTGCATGAATTATATTAGTTGTAATTTTCATGTTTTTATTAAAGATGTTCTGGTAGCTTCAACTAAATTTTCTTGTTGCATGGATTGTTTGTTTATGTAAACATTCACAGCCATTCATGAATGAAGAAATTTATTTTTGAATATAGGTGGGTTGAGTATTTTTAAATCATTGCATAACTGGAGCGTATATATGATATATTTTGACTTAGAAATTCAGTTGTTTTCGTAAAGCTGTCTTTAAACAACACTTAAAGATAGTTTGTAGGTAATTAAGAAAAAAACACAATATGAAATTTATTTAAAAGATAAAATAAAAATAAAGTTTTTTGGAAAATCCTATTTTTTAAAAGGCGCAAACTAGTTTGCTTTTTTGAAAAGGTCTGCAAAAATTGCATGGAATTCGATAATGATAAAAAATTGAAGTTATTCAATAAAATCATACTTAATTAATAATTATAACTATCTAACAAACAAATTGTTATTAGATTGCAATGCTTATACATATGCAATTTTCAAATAAATGTTCATTTAATGATAAGCAGATAATATTCAGAACCTTATCATGTTAATTTTAATCATTACTACCATGTTATAAAAACTGTATTTATCATTATTACTATGTTATAAAAAGCTGAAAGGTTCATTTTCAGGCAACTCATTTGAATCCAACTGAAATATAAGAAAACTTAAAATGAAGTGCAATTTGATTTTCTTCTTTCGGCTTCTTTCAATTTCAATTCTTCTTGAATACCAAGGTATACACCTAAATCTAAACATAAGTTTTAGCAAAGAAATTTTTTCATCTGTTCTAATGAGCTACACTATTTTTGTATTGTTATACCGTAACGTATAATTTTTGAACAGGTGTGTGGGGTAGTGCTATTCAGAATTCGAAGCTATGCATCCTTTCTCTTAGAGGAATAAAATGTGATACACCACTCTGTAATTTTTCTTGTAGGAAGAATTTACCTTTACGACTTGTCTGTACAAAATGTGGTGATCAAGCAACGTGTCAGTGTGAACATCACCGTGATCCTAACCAAATTGTTCCATAAATTTTTGATTAGTTATTGTAATGATAAAATAAAATAAAGAAGTTGATAAAATATGTCTTAATTAATAAAAGAACTGTTTTTTGTGTTAATTGGTTAAAAAGTACATAAATGTCACATCAAATAAACTACTCTTTTCTTATCAAATCTTCAGCCAGTCGAGTCATTCCTTTACGACTACATGTGTGTGGCAACTGCTTATGTCTAATAGCTTTGTTCTTTTCGCTCAAAGCCTAAAATAAGAGATTTTAAAATATTATCCATAATTTTAATGTAATATTATCCCTTCGGTATGATACATAAAAGGGTGTTGTTTATAAAAAATACCTTAAATTCCGAACTTGTTTCCAACTTGATAAATTTCTTCCACTCGTTCATACATTTGATGTTAGCTAGTTTCAACTGAAGCCTTTCCTCCATAGACTTTGCTTGTACCAGTTGCCGAACTAATCTACATTTTGACGCCCGGCAAATACCACTCATTTGTTGAAAAACTAATGCTTTGTGCCAATCAAAATCCAATTTAAACCTCGCCTACAACAATCAAAATTCAGCTTAAAAAGTGTTTGAGGTAAGCAATCGATATAAGATTTGATCTTAAAGCAAAAGAGAGAGTGTCACCTGAGTGCTTTCCCATAAAACACCTTTCACTTCAGTACTAAGTTGTCTCCAGTCATTTAGTGTAACCGGAACAATTTCTCGTACAAGTGATCCTAAATAAGAAGATAATTTGATCGACCCTGGTCCTATTGGTTCGCCTACACTATTAAATTCAACTTCTATTTGCTCCAAATAATTGAATGGAAGTCTTCTAACTTTAGTTGGCCCTCTAGGTTTTCTTCTTGGATTTATATTTGCATTGGTATCTTGCATATGTCTCTCACTATCTATTGGACCTTCAGAATTTCCTTCCGACTGAACTACATTGTCTTCGACTGTTTGTGGGTTGTCTTGTATTCCAGCATTATTTTCTGCTTCGATTTGTACTTGATTTTTTTCTAAACCCTGTGGGTTGTCTTCATTATGAACCTTGTCTTCTACTTGATTGTCTTCAAACAGCTCTTCTCTTGCACGTTTCTTTCTGCGTTTGTCGATTTCTTTTTGCATGCAACCTCTCTTTTTCACAGCCTTACTATTCTTACCCATTTTTTGTATAATTTTTTTTTAATATTTGTTGAATGATACAAAAAACTTTACAGTAATACAGAAGTATAAATGAAAATTGAAGAATTGTGAAAAGTTTGTACTTGATTTTTTTCTAATGCTTATGGGTTGTCTTCATTATGAATCTGATCATCTACTTGATTGTGTTCAAGCTACTTCTTTCTTGCACATTTCTTTTTTTGTTCGTCGATTTCTTTTTGCATGTGAGCTCTCATTTTCACATTCCCACACTTGCTCATTTTCTGTAAAAATAAGTGCAAAAAAATACAAATTATATAAAAGTGCAAAAAATTTGGTGAAGTGTTTAAATATATTTTCGCATGAGTAGAGCAAAGCAAGACATTAAGATATGAAAACACTAAGCCACCTATATATATGCACACGCAGCATATAGAAAGTTTGGTGTGGTGTTTAAATAGCCGGGAAATAAGATAAATAAGGTATACCTACTACTATTGTTAAAGATA
The DNA here is from genome assembly GCA_030737815.1 of Allium fistulosum. Lineage (NCBI taxonomy): Eukaryota > Viridiplantae > Streptophyta > Magnoliopsida > Asparagales > Amaryllidaceae > Allium > Allium fistulosum. The sequence goes on along the minus strand of CM060907.1, from coordinate 408,731,397 downwards.
GGAAACCAGTAATCACAGGATATAGAATATAGAAAATAGCCTAAAACTTGATCGCAGAAACACAATAACAAGAAATAAAATTCGTAATGAATCAATGAAACACACAGAAATTGCACTGAAAGAATGTCAAAAGTTTGAATATATTAAAGAATATTATACTATATGCAGTTGTATGATAATCGGCTATTCTGGAGGTAACATTGCAGATATTTCTTGGGTTACATTCATTTTGGTTATTTTTTTACTATGTCTTATGATAATCTTTTTTGTTTAATTTATTCTGAAATACTTGGTTGCTCAGAAAATAAACTTTCTATTCAGTTTATTATTATTTATTTAGCTTGAGTAATAATAGGAGAAATGTATATCCCAACAATTGTCAAATGAGAACAAAAAATTGAATAGGCAAGGAGTTAACTGAAATTAACATAGATAACAATAGTTCGATATAAGCACAGAGAAATGGGAATGTGACATTTATTCTTTTATAATTAAGTCAATACTCTAGGGTTGATATATGAATTTACTTCGTAAACTTCGACTGTGTACACCTTTTGTTCTTATCAACTAGGCGTTTTTACAAAAGAAGGCTATATCACACGTTTATGTGTGTTTCTTTGCAAAAAGTCCATTGACATTTAGCACATGTTCATGAACCATTGTTTTAAAAAACAACTTCTAGAACAATATTGCATTTGACCAACAAGACAATTAGTTTAATGAAAAGGTAAGTAGTTAATTAATTAACTATCTGATGCTTTACATAAACAGTGAACAAAGATTTCAATTTGTTCAAGGATAGTAGCCTTCGGTTAGGTCGAAATTATTGAAAATGGTATCCCAAGTATAGAAAATGTCTGCGAAATTTTTGCAAACACAAGTAAAGGTTTTGGAGTCTTATGTTCTAGAGCTCTTCAAGTGTTTATAAATAACTGGAAGCTTCCAAATAAGTCTCTCGTTCATATGAAATTTAAAGTCCAAATCATTGATATAAATGCCAAGTCAAAATCGTTAGACGTAAAATGTAAAAATATAAAATATCCTATCCTAGATATATTATACATTTAGCATACTGGCATTTAAAATAACCTTTTTCTACTCATAAAAGAAGTGTATTATACTATAGATGCATGATAGAAACAATCTTTTTTCTAATAATAAAACTGATGTATTAAGCATGATCTTAGATGTTAATGGGATGAACGTTAATAAGTTAATATAACTAATGGTAAAAAAAATACCTGTAGACATGGTGTAATAACTGTTTGCTAATCTAGTGAAAGCACTGAGGTAGAATTATACCAGAATTTCTGAAGTCAACTTTCTCCCTCTCCTTCCTAATCCTTTACTCAATCAACATAAAGCATATAATCAAGTATCTGCACAAATTGATGCAAATCATGAAGATAAGCTTATATGAAAAATGATGCAAATTTACTTAGAATTAATAAAACAAGTTAAACTGCAACATAAACAACTGATGCAAAAAAATATATCGTGCCTACAGGAGGGAGAAACAAATTCAAAATTCCGGTGGATTATTTACCATGGCTAATTAAAATCAGATATATTTGAAATAAATTTGCCAAATACTGGTCTATTTATAGAATGCTTGTGGATTATTTACCAAATAAAAGAAGACTAAAAATTCATTTCACAATTTCTATAAACCAGGATTTTTGGTCTTAAACTACTAAGTAAAGCTTAAGCATGATGAATTGAAAATGTAAAAAAAAAAATACAGAAGCGCACGCAATTTCATTATGATTATGCACTTGAGTACACAAAACTAATTAATGTATAGGATCAAGCATCTAGGAAAATAAAGGATTAAATGTTTTTTGTAAATGATTTGAACAACAATTTAAGCACTTGAATGCGTGTACGTATATAGGATGTTTCTAAATTCTAAATTAAATAAACAAACCTCACAAGCAAATAAGAATGGAAATCTACTCAAATATGCCTTTACAATCTTCTCTAACATAGCTAACATTCTCCACGGAATCAATATCCATATCGGTTTCTTCACAATCTTTCATAACAAAGCTCACTTCCATAACAGGATCATCTGTCTCTAGTCCATGATAACCTCTTGGTGGTGCTTTCATTACAACATACAAATTAGAGTGATCATTCTCTCTTGAATAAAAAACTTGTTTCACTTGAGCAAGGATATATGGATCTTTTACAAATGAAGATTGATTTTGTTGTAAATTGACAAGAGTGAATCCGTCTTCGACCTTCACTCCATTTCCTATATTTTCTCGATGACACTTAAATACGGGAATATAAAAAACATGATAGTCTAGCAAGATTATGTCCGTCACTACCTCATAATAAGTGACCACATCAACTCTTTGAGAAATATCTCTTGCACTTGCCCTACAAATGGTAGTCGCATCATAAGTGACTCCGTAGTTTTGAGTGTCTCTTTCAACATCTTTTCTATGAAAACGCTGTCCATTTATTAGATATCCTTTATAGGACAATGCATTACTACTTGGGCCAAAGGCAATCCATTTTAGTATTTCATCACTTGTTGATTGAATAGGTATCTGCAAACAAATCATTCTACGTAAATTTTAAAGAAAAAAGAAATCATTTTTCCATCAACGGAAGGATAAATTAAAATAAAACTAACCTTCTTTTTAATCCAATCTGGGAAATTATCTGTATGTTTTTTCCATAGCAATGTCGCATTTTTTTCCAAACGCCTATCAAATTTTTGTAACTCCTCCTAATGCATACTGCTATTTAAATAATTTTACCCAAGTTATATTCAACATTAAAATTTTATTAAAAAGGTATAAACAAAATATAATATATACTTACTCTAAATATGGTTCCACCATAGCCATATTCATTAGCATGGCCAAATGAGCAATATCCTTTTCATTCGATGACAATGTAATTGTCTTCGGTTTTAAAATTGGACGTCCTTCGAGTATCGCATTGTTTTCAAAATCTTCATTTCGGACTTCTTTCTCCTCCATTTGTACTTTCCTTTGTAGAAATTCACTAAAAAATCTCATTGATTCTTCTGCAAGATAAGATTCTGCAATACACCCTTCAGGTCATGCATAATTCCTTATATAGTCATTAAGTGTTTCCGTATACCTTTCAAATAGGTACATCCAACGAAAATGAACAGGACCACACAATTGCACTTCTCTTCCAGGATGAATTGTCAAATGTACCATTATATCAAAAAAGGAAGGTGGAACATATCTTTTGAATCCATACAAAATTTCAATAATCTCATCATTAAGTTGTCACAACGTCTCTCTTTCAAGAACACGTTGACATATTTTATTGAAAAACAAACATAAATGAATTATTATTATTTTAACTTTCTTTGGTAATAATTCTCTAACCGCAACAGATAATAATTGTTGCATTAGGACATGATAATCATGCGACTTCAAACCACTAATTTTGCAATCTTCTAATGATACAAATCTTTTGAAATTTGAACAATAACCATCAGGATCTTTAAAATCATGTACCCTCTTACAAATTTTTTTTTAGACAATGACAATGTATATGGAGCCGGTGGTAGATATATTCTATTCCCATGAGGTTATGCTTAAAGACTTTGTCGAATCCCCTAATCCTCCAAATCCTTCCTAGAATTAATTCCATCTTTCGATTTACTATCATGTAACATCTTGCTTAGTAGGCTTTCAGCGACATTTTTCTCAACATGCATCACATCTAAATTATGTCGCAAGGGAAGTTCCTACAAATATCAATAATACAACACTTTATTAAATTTTTTATTTTTGGGTCAATGAAAGAAAATATAATTTTAATACTAACCTCCCAATATGGCAAATCAAAGAAGATTGATCTTTTTTTCTACCTTAATAGCTCTTTTTTTCCATCATCTTCATCTTTTCTGCTGTGGTTACTCTTCCTCTTTTTACTTTTTATCTTCTTACTCAACTTCGCCTTTAACTTCTTCTTACTCTTTCTCCTTTTTGTTTCTTCATTCCTATCTTTTCCAAAAACATTTGGAAAATCCTTCAAAATAACAGAAATATTTCTTCCCGTTAGAATTCTATGTTTATTACCTTCCTTTACAGTGTTATCAAACCAAGTTTTTTTGTTTCCTCCATGGATGTGAAGGGTCTAGAAACCTTCTATGTCCCATATAAACACTTTTCCGACAGTGATTCAACCACCGCTGGTGAGTGTTGACACCGCAAAATGGACAAGCTTTTTCGCCTTTTACACAACATCCTGCAAGATTTCCATAGGCTGGAAAGTAATTTATTGTCCACTGTAAAATTGCTCTTAAATTAAAAACCGATCTAATGAATGCATCACATATATCAATTCCATCATTCCACAAATAATTTAAGTCTTCTACCAATGGCGCCAAATATACATCAATATCATTTCCAAGTTGCTTTGGACCAGGAACTATTAATGTTAGCATAATATTTTCTTTTTTCATACATAACATAGGCGAGAGATTACATGTCACAAGCATTACTAGCCACCAACTATATTCGGAGCTCATCGAGGCAAATGGATTGACACCATCTGTAGCAAGACCAAGCCTGAGATTGTGCAAATCAGATGAAAATGATTTCCACCTCTCGTCCACTACATTCCATGTTACAGAATCTACAGGATGTCGCATTTTTCCATCACTGGTTTTATTGTTGAAATGCCATCTTAGGTCTTCTGCCATCTTTTGAGATCTATACATTCTCCTAAATCTTGGAATGATCGGAAAGTATCTCAACACTTTAGCTGGAACACCTCGTATAATCTCCTTAGTGTCCTCATTTATGTTCCACCTCGAAGAGTAACATTTCAGACAACTTTCTAAATCTTGAAACTCTTTTCTAAAAAGAAAACAATCATTCTTACAAGCATGAATCTTTTCAAACTCCATGTCAAATACTTTGAGAAATTTTTTAACATCATACAAAGTCTTAGGAAGTACATTATTCTTCGATAGTAATAACTATAGCAAGTTCAAAAGCTTATCAAAACCATTATTAGATAATCCAACCTCACATTTAAGATTATACAAAGCAGTGATGGTGGATAGTTTAGTTTGATCTACACAATCAGGATACAAGGGGGTTTCTGCATATTCCAAATTCTCAAGTAAATCATCCTCCTATTTTCGAACATCCTCATTTTCTTTAACATCAGTAAAAGAAGTATGATTCAAAAAATCTTCATCTTCAAAATGAATAGCTTTAAGTAGGTCAAATGTATTGTCCAACTTCATTTCTACACCCACATTTAATTGTTCGCCATGATGATACCACTTATTGCTGCTCCAACACTTAGGATCCATCCCCCTTATAATCAAATGTTCAACAATAATGTTATCATGTTGCCGACTAAGATTTCGGCAATCTAAACAGAGGCATAAAAGCTTCTCTACATTTCTTATATTTCTCTTTGTAGCATCTACGAAACATCTTGCCCCTTGGGCGTACTCCTTTAAAGTTCGTAACGAAAAAATTCAACATAATAGTTAAGTTTTAGCATCAAATATTTTTATTTTCTGAAATTAAACATGGTTGAGAATACTGGATTATCTATTTACCTATGTAAATGAACCCAATCATTTTCCATCAACATATAATTAAGGAGAAACATGGGAAGAAAGAATACTCAAGCTCCAAAACTAAAGAGAAAAAGGATTACTAAAGCACAAACCATATACTAAATTTGTACTCACTCTGTTAACAAAAGACAAATTCATCAGCAAAAATTGACAAACAAAAAAGTATTAAATAATAAAATGAAATACACGTCCAACAAAATGAATTTGTAAATACATAAGTCAATAGCAGCCTAGATTTTTCTAGGGTAGGACAGCATATCTACCTTGATTTTTAAAATGATAGGACAGCATATCACAACTGTATGATTGGGAACGAAGAGTCTCTTATCGCCTCATTTTTAAACAATAACATGATCAATATAACGAATGTTGAAAATGGGTGCCTGTTTCTCAAATGTTGTGGTGGTTTCCTATCTCCTTCATATGCCGACGTATTCATATTTATTCCCTTCTTTTATCTTTTTTCTTAAAATATTTTTTTAAAAATCTTGTTGTATGTATGAATAACATTTTTTTTGTTCCCCTATTTTTCAGTCTGTTATTTCTACAATATCTGAAAACTGCAATGAGCTAACGATGGATATACGAGGCTGCATTCAGCTTCAAAACTTTTTAGATTATATAGATAGATATGATATGGAAGAGTTGATAGGGAAGATAATACCAGAAGCATTCTCACCCTCATTGGATAAATATAGGTATGTTGTATTCACATGCATACAAAAGGTTAGTAAATTTAATTAGCCATTTTTTTCCAGTTGCTCGAGGTCTTCAGTCGAGTTTGCGAGGAAAGTACAATTAACCAAGTATCATAATATTTTTCTAGTGGAAAGCTCCGCCATAATTCGTTAACGACTTGGCCCACTTGGATGTAAATGTGGTAATGTATAGTGAATGTGGCTTGACTTTATATAAAAACTTTTGAAACTAGTTTTTTTAATTTTTTATGTTGTTATGTTGGAAATGGTGAGGTATGGAAATGACGAGAAATACAAGTTTAATAGGTTAATGCTTAACAAATTTCTCTTTAGTTAATCCATTGGTGGATTAACTAACAAATTGTTTTGTTCTTCTTCTGATCCATCAACTATGGTTTCTTAAAATAAGAACAACAAACATAATGAATATTGAAAATGTAGAAATAAGACTAAACTAGACCCCCCCTCCCCCCAAAACCAAAAACCCCCACCCACCCAGAAATCAAATATAGCTAAAGCTTTAAAACTGCATATATGTATGTACTAAAACCTTGTATATATGAAATAGCTGATTCTTTTATGTATTCAAAATTTCATATTTTTGAAACCCTCCACATATATGCACACAGGTGAAACCAATACATATTTAAAAGCATGCATGTATAAGAAATTGTATGTATCTGAAAACTGCATTCATTTGAAACGTAATGTACAAAGCCAGTATATGTTCAAAACCGTGTATATTAAAAATTATCATACCCATAACCTAATATATTGAAATCAGGTTATGTGAAACCGCATCATATATTCCAGGTCCATGTAGTAGACTTATTCATTTGTGGCTGATGCACATAAGGCTATCTTCCTTGAAAACTAGAAACATAAGGAATTTCATGTTCTGAGACTCATATGTATATATAAAACAAATATACTTGAAACTTTTATTCCTTCAAAATCATACACATATATTCAGTCACTTATATACATCTAAAACTTGCATATGTGGAGTTGCATACATAAAAATGTCCATATCCTAAAGCCATATATTCGCTTAAAGCTTGCACATATAAAATTGCATAGTCACGAAATCTAAGAAGATCAACAGGTTTATATTAGATACACTTTTAAAACCTCAAGTGTACAAAAGTTTAATATTTCAAAAAGCCTTTTCTTTTAAGACCGTTATATATAGGTTATGTATACTTGGAAACATATACTTTCAAAATCAAACACATACATATATGCACTTAAAATTATGTATATAGTTATTCGTGACTCGGCATATTTAAGACTTTGGTATGACTTAAAAAATACAATAAAACAAACAATGTGGAATGAATTGAAGCTTTATACCAAAAAAGATTGGCAATTAACAAATGATGGTAAAAATGACTATCAGAAAATGAGTAACCATGTAATAGTGTAAGGCTGATTTTTGTATGATACTGAGAATTAAAAAAATGCAAACCATTACACAAAAAGTTTCAAATAAACAATATTTTGTAGCAATTTAGTTATTTAAATAAGAAAATTTAAAGTTAATCTAGTGATCTATGGTTAAAAGAAAATAAGTGAGCCGTTGTATATAACACAAACTCCCTCTGTTCATGGTACAATCCATAAAACCAAAATAACCTCAACAGGAAAAAAATAAATAGTATTTAAACCTTCAAAATGCATTTGATATTTTGGAAAAAAGATAAACATATTTTATAAGAAGAAATAGCATTAATTAGCATGTTTTAGATTCCCTCTTGATTTTGTGTTTTGACAGTGCTTGTAATATGAACCATTATCAACTGAATATTTGCTTTAGGTTGTATTCGAAAAATATATCGATTAAACTAATAATCAAATGTCTGAAGCAACTAACAATAAAAATAAGTGCCATCTTCATTCTTTAATATAATAATCAAATGCCTATCTCAAAATAAAAAAAAAGTGCATTTGGATTTTTCATTAGTATATTGAGAAAATGAAAAATATACTTACACGTAAATGTAGATCGACTTCTTAGTACACTTGGGGTCTAGATGTGTGGTATAATAATTAATTAGTACCAAAGTGGCTATGACGTAAAAAATCGAAACATATTTTTGTTCATTGAATTCATTTTGAAAATGTTTGACCTTTAAATGGTGGGTACAAAGGAAATGAGTTTGAATTTAGGGTTGAAAACAATTACATGGTCCCCAAGGTAAAATCAGTTTTTCATAATCCATGATGATTCACTTCTTAAATCAAGTTATATTTGGAGTGAGCAGGGAATCTTTTGGTAGTCAATGTTGCTACATTCTCATCAAAATATGACTTGTTTATTTAGCCATTTTGAGTCATTTATTAGAATCTGTGGATGGATGGCATATAAATGTTCTTATTATATTGAATTGTGCATCTTTAAGCCTAAAGAAGCACATAATGAATTGATTACAAGACAAGAGTTTAAATTATGGTTGTCATGTATGCGTCCTTTCTAATTCATTTGATATTTTTAGAGCCATTAGTCAGTCTGTTCACTCTATTTCTCAAGAAACTCATTATATAAGCAGAAAAACTCTTATGCATATCTAAAAGCAGACATAAGTTATGCAATTTTTGATGCGAGCTTGTATTCATCCTCCTAAATTATACATTCACAACTTTTCCCACTAAATTATCCATATCTAAAAGCAGCCATAATCAAACTCATACTACAATCAATCAGAAAATCACTTACTATTGCTGCAACAAATATCCATTTAAATATATTAAAATACAATTATTATTTTTATCACTTTTCCTACTAAACCATTTCAGCAAGTCAAACAAAAATATCAATTCTAGTTACTATTTGCATAGAAGCCATCTAAAATAAATTACTAGATATTTTCTGGAAAAAAGAACATGCAATTCATAAACAAAAATATCAAATGAATTTTTCTAGACTATGGTCGGAGACTGATAAAGAGCGAAATCATTTATAGGTTATCGTGTTTTATAATATACCTTTGAATATATGTTTTTGGATTTCGAATCTGGAAAATATTGATGAAGGGCGAAATAAAGATCAGAGATCAGGGTTTCAAACGCCGTCGAGTTGAGTACTAAGGAGCGAACTATTGAAGTGGAGGAGAATGGCTGCGAAGATCCAAGATGGAGTGAACAGTTTCGATTAGGGTTATTTCGTTGTAGATGAAAATTTTTAGTGTTATTTTGGGAGGTATATGAAAATGGTTAAGTATTTTTGAAAGGGAGATGAAACTAGTTAATTGTTTTTCTGGAGGGCAGACGAAAATTTTAGAGCCAAGAGCATTACACAGCATGGTACAAAACAAAATGGGTTAAAAAACAAATTAATAAGAATAAACAATAACGCTTTAGAATAACGCGTTATTAAATGACGTTATTAATAACATATTTTCTAGTAGTGCGAGGAGAGGTCTCTAGACATCTCCAACGCTATTCCATCGATAGTAAAGGATGGCTAAGGAGAGATGGAAGACTTTTTGTTCCCCACACTAGTGATTTGATGAGAGCCGTTCTAGCAGAGGCACACCATTCTCGGATGACTATTCATCCGGGTGGTGATAAGATGTATAAGGACATGAAGAGAGTGTTTTATTGGAGTGGCATGAAGAAGGATGTAGCAGTGTTTTGTGTGCCAAAGAGTTAAGGCGGAGCAGCAGAAGCCTGGCAGATTGCTTCAACCGTTGGATGTACCCGAATGGAAGTGGGATAGTGTTTCGATGGACTTCATAGATGGTTTACCCCGATCTAGGAAGGGGAATACCAGTATTTGGGTGATTATAGATTGTTCGACTAAGAGCGCCCACTTCATTCCGGTCAAGAGTAAGAGGACAACACCTTATTTGGCATCCTTATACGTTGGTGAGATCATCAGACTTCATGAAGTTCCCTCTAGCATAGTGGGCGATAGAGACGCTATCTTTACTAGTGAGTTTTGGAGGAGCTTGCAAGAGGCTTTATGGACACATCTTAGATTGAGTACGGCCTATCACCCTCAAACGGATGGCCAAACAAAGAGAGTTAATAGAGTTCTTGAGGATTTGTTGAGGATGTGCATTCTTGATTTTGGAGGGACTTAGGATGGCTCCTTTTGAAATCCTTTATAGAAGACCTTGCAAGTCACCTTCATGTTGGTTGGAGTCTACAGAAAGATTGCTACTTGGTCCCGACATGGTTAGAGAGACTATGCAAAAGATTGATTTGATTAGAAGAAGAATGAAGACGGTCCAAGATAGACAGAAATCCTATGCAGATAAGCGGAGAAAGGATATTGAGTTCGAGGTAGGAGATTTGGTTTTCTTTATGGTGTCTCCGCCAAGAAAGGTAGTGAGGTTTGGATCAAATGGGAAACTTGCTCATAGATTCGTAGGACCGTTCCCTATTGTGGAAAGGGTAGGGAAGATAGTGTATCGTATAAAGCTACCGGAGAGGCTTGCTGGAGTTCATGATGTTTTTCATGTTCTGCACTTGAGAAAGTGCTTACATGATTTAGTAGAGGTAGTGGAACCTAGCCAACTTGAGGAAGTTGAAGTGGAGAGAGAAGTGTCGGTTCGTCTCAGTCCTACCAAGATCGTTGGGTATGATATCAAGAAACTTAGGAATAAGGAAGTCCCTTTGGTAAGGTGTAGTGAGGAGATAGTATTGAGGACGCTACATGGAAGGCTGAGGAGAAAATACGTATACACATCTCTTCGATAGTACGTCTTGAATTTCCTATTTCTATCTTTAGTTTTGAATAGGTTCTTTCTTTTAGTACCCTTTGGGAGGGTAGATCTTAGGATTTAACCTATGGATGGTAGGACTGAATGTAAACATGTTACTATGACATGTTATGTATGATGGACGCTAATGGTTGCAAGTGTTTGCTAGTGGATGCTAATGGACGCATATACAAACACTGGGCACTATTATCTTTTAGGGATCGGTCTAACTAGGTCACTAAAGCATATGTGTATGGATGTATGTGCACTTGCATTTTTATTCCATGGTTGCTATAATGAGTGATTATCATATGATTGTTGCATTTGGATGATGATTGTAGCACGCATATAGAACTATCAGTTGTCATTAGGGAATTTGCATTCATTGGGATACATGGCACGAACATGATTACATAAAAAGAAGGTCGACTGAATCAGTAGACCGTCTAATCTTTTGCATTAGATAGGGACATTGACACTACACTATTGCATATGACATAAATTGCATTAGAAAGCTTAAGGACAATTGATGTAATGGATGAAGGTTGAATATGTGGTTGTAAAATTTGGATGAAAATATTTATTTCATTCTTCCTTCTTTGGAGATTTCGGGGACGAAATCCTTTAAGGAGGGGAGAATGTAACAATCCAAAATTTGAGCTATAATAATTAATTAACGAATTAACTAAACAATAAAATAAGTCTGTGAAATTGTTAGAATCGAGCCACGAAAGTTGCACCATTGGGTCCATGGTAATTTTCTGATCAATTTCCTTATATAACTTGTCGAAATCCGAGCTCGTATGAAGAAGTTACGAAAGAAACAAGAAATAAAAAGAAAACGAAAAAAAATAGAGCCCATAGGAGTCGACCCCAACATTGCTCAGGTCGACCTATAGGTCGACCCCAATGTACATAGGTCGACTCATAGGTCGACCCCCCTAAGAAGCTAGGTCGACCTGCCATATTTCCTGGACGTGAAAACGTCCAAGTACGTGCCAAACACTATATTTTTTATTTTTGACCAAATTTTGTACGCCCGTAGTTGCATCCGAAGGTCCCTAGCGAGCCTATGATGTGGTTGCACCAGATTCAATCTTCAAATCCAACGGCCTGAGATCCCTAAGCCACACTATAAATAGAACCATAGGCCTAGCTATTTTTCTCATTCAGATTTTCTTCCAATTGGGTTCATTGCCGGAGGCTGAACCCTAAATAGAAATTTTTTCTACGAAGAAGATCTTTTTAATAAAAATATTCTACGTCCTAGAAGCGGATCGAGGAAGGCCAAAGATTAGAGCTAAGGACCACAGGTGAGTGTTTTGTAATTATTTTAGATTTGTAATCAATTAAAATAATAGGGTTTTCAATAGTTGTAGTTTTTCTACAATTTTGAGACAATTTATATATAAGTTTATTTACACACAGTTTTTAAGTAAATTTCAGAAGTTCTTTTCAGTCTATTTTATTTAGCTATTTTATTCAGTTATTTTATTCAGTTATTTATAGTTATTCACAGTTATTTACATCTGTTTTAAGTTGGAATTTAGCCTGTAAATGTTAGTTTCTTTTTATAGAGATTTAATCCCTTTTTACGCGAGTAAATTAAAAAAAAGAATTCGCTAATATGGATTAAAATAGAATAACACTAAATTTACAAAAATCAGATGTAAAATAAGAAAATCCGAAGAAAAAATAGAGATGGACTGAAATAGGCAAATTTAAGATATTTGCAAGTATAAGTATAACAAGTGGATATAAGGAAAAAGAGAAAATAAAAGAATAACAGCTGCAAGAACAATTATAACACATGTTATAATTAGAAAGAAAAAAATAATAGAGGTGGCTTATTTTAAAACTTAGATCTTGAATTAAGTGAATAAGCAAACATAGAAGTAGGACCCGTACCAGCAGCATTCCGATCTAGGACTGATGGTCTCACAATAGTTGGTGAGGCTGGGACACGCTTATGCTGATTGGGGTAAACAAGTGGCCAATAGATAGAGGCTCAAATATGAGGATTTGGGCAAGGGGCGGAAAACTAGAAAATTGTTTGTTAGGGCCAGTACCGGCAGCATTACCTTTTAGGTCTAAGACTAATGGTCTCACAACATTTAAGTGAGGCTGGGCAGCATTCCCTTTCAGGACTAGGACTAATGGTCTCACAACTGTTAGGTGAGGCTGGGCACGCTTATGCTAATTAGGGTAAATAAGATGTCAAAATAGGGGGCAGTAGTTAATGTGTACCGACGATGACCGAACGTGCGGCATCGATTATGGTAAATAATTCGCTACTGCGTCCTACGCGCTAAAGAGGTGTCTTTTGCTGTGACCAACAGGATTGGTTCTTAGTGGCACAACAGTGATAGAATAGGTCGATCAAAGGGTAGAATTAGGATTTCAGCCTAATCAAGATAACAGTTGAGATAGGATTAGGGTTTCAGCCTAATCACAGCAGTTTAAAGAAAAGTGCAAACAATCAAAGCAAACAGTCAAACAGAATCAGAAACAGTATTTTATCCGAGTTTTATCTTTTCTGTATTTTCCTTTCAAGCTAGAACTATTGCTTAATCTATTATCTTTATCTTGCTTAGAAATGCTAGTGATTACTTTCACTCACTAAACTTATTGTCTGACTCACTCCTCTATTTCCCCCCTTTCCCCCTAATAGGCCAGTAGAGTTGAGTAGATTTAGGTTGTTTGAAGATTCATTCCCGGAGTTCTCTCATTGTATTTTTCTACTTTTCATTCTTTTCATTTGGCTTATGATGGATTGGTACCTGTGAGAGGGATTATGATTATAATTGTTAATTTTGTACTTTAATTTTATGAGACTGAGATGTATTTTCAAGAGACATGAGATATTTTGAGTTTTTGAGACATGCTATGTTTTTATGACTTATTTCGAAATGAAGTTTAATTTTGAATGACAAGTTATTACGTAAATGTTTTCCGCTGTTTTTACTTATTTGTCTTGTGAATCTTAGCCTCTGTGATGTTTTAGCTATACCTATAACACACCATATCCTTTGGTGTATCATTTTTGGGTATACTAAGGGGTGTGGGGTGTTTCAATTTACGAGTTAGAAATTTTTTGAGAATTTTGATAACTAAAGTTTGGTTTGAGTTAAAACCTAAAATGGTTGAATGGATGGAAATTAGTTGGAATCTATGAATGAAATTAAAGACTTAAAAAATTGTGATTATGAGTTTCAATAAATTGTTGAAAAGTTAAATGGTTTGGGCATTTTCCTAACTTGCTAATTTCGAGGACGAAATTCTTTTAAGTGGGGAGAATGTAACGACCCAGAATTTTAGTCATTTGAATTTGGTATATTCAATTAACATTAAATATTGGAGAGTTAATTTATAAGTTAAATAATTTGGGTTTTAAATATAGCGATTTATATAATAACTAAATCGTTGAATTTAATAAATAGGGAATATTTAATATATGAATTTGAAATGAATGGAAATGATTTTGAAAGTTGGTTTAAACTCTATTTAAAAAAGAATGAAGGTATTCAACTTTTAGTTTAGATTTAATAGTGATTAATTTGGTTTTTATAATAATTCGTTTTAATTAACGTGTAAAAATAGTCTTCTGGGGCACTGTCTCGGATTTCGATGAAACTAGTTTCATTGGATTCGTAATTATTATATGCCGTCAAATTTCATAGTGATCGGACGTATCGTTTGGTCATGCAAGTTTGAAACGCGTAGAAATTAATTTAAGAAATTTAAATTTATATAATTCGATTTTGAAAAGTTAACTTTCATTTATGATAGAATTGGCTCTCGATATATATTCCATTGTATTCAAAATAGGGGTATAACATATAGAATGCCAGGCGGCACACTTCGTTTGAAGTTCGAAATTTTTACGGATGAATAGTGCCGCAAAAAATTTCTATATAAGGCCCTTAACTTCCTTTCATTTGCCAAACCCTAATAGTCAAAACCTAGCCGCTGTAACGACCCCGAAATTTATATAAATTTAAAATTGATAATTTAAAGAATTTTTGAATTAAAATTCAAAAATGAATCGATTAAAGTGATGCGAGTTTCCCCGGATCTCATCAAATTTTGTATAAATCATTTAAATTTAAAATTATTGTAAATATTTGTATATATGTATATAGATGATAACAAAGAAAAGTAAAACAAAATTATCCCAACACAATCAAATAAAAGTAAGAATTGTTACATTGTAAAGTAAATAGAACTAGAACAATTTTAACAACATATTAAAATAGAATATCAATTTTATTACAAAGCCATAAGATAAGAAAGTAATCAAACTAAAACAAATAATACATGAGAAAAGCTTGTAAAAGAAGCCACTATCATACTCATGCATTGTACAAATGAAGAAAAAATAAAATGCATGTTTGTACAGCCGAAATGGAAATAGAATAGGATATAGTACAAAACAATTAATACCAATATTTCTTTAGCCACCAAATCATCTTCAGCCAAAGGAAATAAGAAAAATACATTGTACAAGCCAATTAATGCACGCATGAAATGTTATCACTTCAGCCTCCAATTGAAGAAAGAATCTCTGATACATTGTACAAAACATAATATCACCTTGTATAAAGAAATACCTATCACCTGTACAAAGTTTATACCCTGTCTACTTCATTTCTTATGTATTTATCTTCATCATCACTTCGTTCCTTCAAAACTAAGGAAGAAAAAAAAAAACTGAAGCTTACCATCTTTAAATCTCGAACAACAGCAACTAAATCAATTCTAGCAAGATTTCGACTGTATTCTTTTTGAAGCCTATTTTAAAAATAGAAGCAACTCTGTTTTCTTTCTTCTGGGAAACAAAGGTGAGCAAACTACCATTTATGTTTTGAATCTGTGGTTGACCTTGATGCTATGATTAACACTGAAATTGTTGCTTGTCTGTGTGTATATATAGATGTATATTTATGAGTGTGATTGTACATCTCTGGAAACAGGCAAACCTTGCCTGTGTTCATCCCAAGCTTTGAGAAAAAATTTTGTTTGAAAATTTATATTATCAAAACTCAAAACATTCTAACTTTTGTTTGTTGAATGAAAAGGGTTCATATGAGGATAACATCATGTATAAAATTATAAATAAATAAAACTAACAAGTGGGTTACTGGGAAACAACAAAAAAAAAAAAGAGTTACAGTAACATATGTTCAAAAACAGGAAAACCCAATTATCACGATTTCAAAATTTGATTGCATAACTTGATTTGGAGTGGAAAATGATGATTTTTAATAATAAAATCAGGATTTTTAAGTTTGTAGTTTTTGTGAAATTTCGAGTTGAACTGAAAGGAGACTTCGTTCATTTCCTGGTGATCAACGATGAATGGGGGCCCGTGCTTGACATTGAGGGTAGAACGAAGAGTAGGGATTCAGGGAAAAATGCTCGCATAATTTCTGGTTGATCATGGCGTCGGCACGACTCGAATTTAGGGTTTGTGGGCAAGTTTGAGGTGCTCGCGTTCTTAAGCAAACCGCGTCGTCATCGAGGGGTTCTAGATGATCGCACGGGGGGGAAAAGCTTCAGGGGTTTTTGGAGCAGCTGTGGTTGAAGGGATGTGAACTCCGATGACGTCGTGCGGCGGAGTGGAGCGAAATTTGGTGATAAAAATGGGTACAGGAAGAAAATAATGACCCTAGATTCGCTCGATTTCGATCTAGTGATGGTTTTGTAATTTGAATCGCTTGAATCGTTTAGGGTGGTCATTAATGACCTGAGAGCAATCACGAAGTTGATCGGAGGTGAGTTGGTTGCCTGTACACGTGCACGCGTGAACGCGTGAGGGTTGGATGTCCTGGCTGTTGAAGAAGATAGGGATTCTCGGGGTTGTGCTCGAGTGTGTCGCGTGAATGGCTCGAAGTAGCTGGGTGGTTCGTGAGTGCACGGGGTAAGCTCGGGAAAACATCGTATGGGCTTGGGTTATATTCGAACATTATCAGTTCTTTGATTTAGAAAATATAACCTGTTCAGAGTTAAAACTTAACCAGATTTTTAAAATAAGATTTGTGTCCAGATTTTTGAACTGGAGGCGATTGGTATCAGGTTTCAAAGTTCAAATGTTTTAAAGTCAAGTTACAAAGTTTAAATGTTTTAAAGTTAAATATCCTTGAATTAGGTGAGTGATTGGAAGGTAAAGACATCAATTTTAATAAAGGATCTCAGTTTATATTTGTAATGAATCAATTTCAAGCTTTTGAATTTTGAATGAGATTGAAATATTAAAATATATAGTGATCAGTTAAGATAAGAATTTATCTTGATTAACCAAGGAATTAATTAAAGGATAATTGTTTTATGTGATTAAGGAATTAAAGGTAATTAATTTCTTGAAGATAATTACGTAATTAAAAATAATTAAGTGATTAAAAGTTAATTACTTAATAATTAAAGGTTATTACCTAAAGTACTTAATAAGAGGATAATTAACTTAATGCGATTAATTAAGGAATAATTAATTAAATGAAGGTAATTAATTTGAGAATAATTAATTGATTAAAAGTTAATTGATTTATTATAAAAGGTTAATTAATTAAAATGGTTTATAATTAATTAATGATTTATTAACCAAGATTAGTAATTGAATTCATGGGTAATTAATCTGATTTAAATTTATCAGATAACTAATTGATCTTACTTATGAATATTTGAATTCTATTGAGTGCTTTCTATTGATTGATATCCCTGATATATGATGCTTTGTGATATACCCTGATTTATGATGTGATCGGTAATTTACTTATCTGCGATATATATATCTGTTTTTGTGATATATACTGCTATGTGAATATGAAAACCTTGGACCCGTAAAACGACATTTAAACTTCGATGCGACAGGGAGTCGGATTCCAGTTGGTTATCCGAAACCCACATCGAATTGTAATGATGAACCCTTGTGATTGATAAATTTATTTTATCTGTGAAATTGTAAATGAAGATAAGCGTTGTGGGTTATACCGCTTATCGATATTGATATATCTGTGATGATTGATGTTGCACTATTGTGTGAAACCCCTGGACTACACCATACACACACAAATATGGATTTTACGTGGAAATCGGTTAAGTCACAGATAATTGAAATTTGATGTTTTTGAAATTGAAATTTTAATTTCAATTGATTTTGAAATTGGGAACTTGGGTTTAAAGTGAAAAGCTTTTGAAATGAGTTTCAAAGATAAAAGTTATTTTGAATAACTTAATCGAGTTTTGAAAATTTAAATAATTTGATTTAAATTTGAATTCAAGTTTTAAATTGAATTCTATGATTTGAAACTAAGGATTAAAGATGTTGTACTAGTTATATATGGGTTAAACCATTTTAAAAGGTATTGATTTGGGAATTTGAATTTAATTCAAGGGTTTTAACTCGTGTAAATATAACTGGATTTTTCCGAAACGGAAACTACTTGTTTTCAAACAATAATAGCTTTCACATAAGGAATGAATTTCCAAATTGGGTTGAAAAGTTTCAAGTTTGAAATGGAATTGAAATGTTTTGAAATTATGAAATGAGTCTTTGATTTCAAAGACCGGATGAGTTAATCTAACTTGAAATGGAAATTGTTTTGAAATATATGAATGAATCTTTGGAAACGAGTTTTGAAAGCTATAAGTTAAATCTTGATTTAAGGATTTAACGAGTTAATTCAATTAAAATGGAAATTGTTTTGAAATCCATAAATGGATCTTGGTGAACGGGGTTAACTTTTTGAAATGAATCTTTTTGTTTAAAAGATTGGAAATGGTAATTTGTTTAACCATTCGAATGAAAAGTTTTAAGCTTTAAGCTGTGATTTAACTGAGACCCCAGTATCCATATGATTTTTAATTGCGATCGTTATTCGGTTTAGCCGGGAGAGGACCTTTGTGTCATATAACCCATTCCGAATAATGATACGACGATATGGATAGCATTTGAAGACCGGTGGTGAAGACCGGGTATTTGCGAGAGCGATATGATGACCTATCGATTTTCTCTGCATCATGGCTCCGGTATAGAGATTCCCTAAGTGATGGGAAGTCCGATCGAGATTGTGAATACCCGGATTTGCAAGGGCTTCTTCGGAAGTGCCTTCGGTTCTGTTCGAACCCGGAACAGACTTGTATGGATGTGTGTCTGACGTTACACTTTGAGATGTAAAGCTGGTTTCTATCAAATACATTTCTGTTGGTGGCGGAGAATTTATTCTCTTAGCTTAACACCCTTCTCTGAGACGTACGAGCTCAGAGGTTATGTAGTTGATGGTTACTAGTGATACATTCCCAATTTGGTAATGTGGCATACGAAGTGCTGCTGATCATTTGTTGATCGAAGCGTGGCTTTGTGAAAAAGCGTGGCTTTGTGGACGAGACTTCATCGAGCCTCACAACCCGGTAATGGTCGAAAAAGGAATGTTGCGGCAAAGGTTTGTAGGGGTAGCGCCCCTAGGGTATGTCATTTCCTTCTGGATAAAGGGTGGTATCATGGTATGGAGCCCAGATACTTAACTCGTGTGGACACGGTAATTTATTACTGTATGATGTTGCTTTGTTGGTTTTCGGGATCCCGCGGATAAAGGTCGGTAACGACCGGGGGATGACATGACTCGTGTGTTAGTTACCTAGTTACAGCTCGGTTAGAGCGTGAGGTAGCGTCGGCCTTTTGTTTGCAGAGATCCGGTTAGGATCCGGGGCGTCTTTCCAGAGGCGTTTCCATTTCGGTAAGGAAGTTCCTTAGCCTGATCATTTGTTGGAAATCCAAATAAACAATACGAACCCAGTACGGTTTTAGTTGTATTACCTGCTATGGAATGTGGCGGTAACCTGCTATTGAACGTAGTAGCTATAGTAGGCATACAACAATGGTTGTATGCTGGCTAAGATTAATATTATATTTTCGAAATGGTTTTCGACACTATGCACTAATGATAATAATATCGAATGATTTTGCGTAGTAAGCATTTTTGACTATCATAAGAAGAAATCTCCTCCAATTCTGCGATTGCATTGTGTGTGTGGCGGGAGGTCTTATGGTAGTTTCATTTTCCAAAAGCATTGCGGGTTTCAATGTTTAAAAGCCTTTTGTGTTTGTTTAAAGATAAACTGTTTTTGTTGCTCACACCAGTCCCATGACTGATCCGGAGTTTATTGTTCCCTTCCTAAACTCTGGGTGCCCACTACTTTCCACACGGGCAGTCTAGAGTTGGGTTTTTCAGCTATTCAGGTTGAGTAGATTATCTGGAGCTAGTCAGTTCTTGGAGTTCATGGATTGACGTTGCTTATCTTGGAGCATTCTATTTGAGATATTCTATCCGCTGCTGATGTTATCTTTTCTTTTCCGCTGCTATTTCTTGTATCATATCTCTGATGTATATTGATATCTGTTGTATCATTCTGTTGTACCTGTCATTTTATCAATGTTATATAATCGATATATTCTTTTCTTCCGCTGTGTTATTTACTTAATGTTGTTATAGCTCCGGCGAATCGGATTTGAACGGTCGAATCTGCGGCATTCTAGTACAATGTGAAGTACGGATGTTGATTTTCGAACGGGCAAAACCCGAGTCGTTACAAGTGGTATCAGAGCTAAGGTTGAACTTTAGCTCAGGAGTATAACACGTTAAGTAGCTCATTAGAGATAGGGTGAAGTATACCCTAGAATGAGTAATTCTCAGATATCCGTTCGAAAGCCTCAGTAAATTCTCTTACTATCCACTGATAGTGAGTATGAGTGCAAGAAGAGGATGAGATAGGGGACAGGGGAATATGACTATAATCGGTCAATACTCTGTAACAACAAGGAAGCAATCTTTTCTCTATCAATCTCTTTTGTTCAGCATCTCTTCTCAATTCTTTGATAGTTCCTGGTAGAACCAGGAATAAATTCGATATATTAATAAGGGACGTAAACTCCGAATTGACCAAAATTGTTTGTATGGATGAATTGTTTGCTTTGGTTGCTATGGTTGATAAGTATGCTTTAGTTTCTAAACTGAAAATTTTGAAATCGTATCCATATATCTATCTATTCTTTGGGTCCCGATATGTTCTACGAATGGTTAGTTATCCCTTCGGACTAACCGATGCCACTGTATATTTCGTAGATCTGGATAACCCGAGTATCTTGTGAAGTGTTAAAACAGATTCGTTCTTGTATTTGTTATTGATATTCTGATTTGGTAAGCCAAATGCAGAATAGATGTTCAGTTGATGTGATGAAACATCCTTCATCTATCTTTGTGTCTCCTTGGTAATTTCGAGGACGAAATTCTTTTAAGGGGGGAAGTCTGTAACGACCCCGAAATTTATATAAATTTAAAATTGATAATTTAAAGAATTTTTGAATTAAAATTCAAAAATGAATCGATTAAAGTGATGCGAGTTTCCCCGGATCTCATCAAATTTTGTATAAATCATTTAAATTTAAAATTATTGTAAATATTTGTATATATGTATATAGATGATAACAAAGAAAAGTAAAACAAAATCATCCCAACACAATCAAATAAAAGTAAGAATTGTTACATTGTAAAGTAAATAGAACTAGAACAATTTTAACAACATATTAAAATAGAATATCAATTTTATTACAAAGCCATAAGATAAGAAAGTAATCAAACTAAAACAAATAATACATGAGAAAAGCTTGTAAAAGAAGCCACTATCATACTCATGCATTGTACAAATGAAGAAAAAATAAAATGCATGTTTGTACAGCCGAAATGGAAATAGAATAGGATATAGTACAAAACAATTAATACCAATATTTCTTTAGCCACCAAATCATCTTCAGCCAAAGGAAATAAGAAAAATACATTGTACAAGCCAATTAATGCACGCATGAAATGTTATCACTTCAGCCTCCAATTGAAGAAAGAATCTCTGATACATTGTACAAAACATAATATCACCTTGTATAAAGAAATACCTATCACCTGTACAAAGTTTATACCCTGTCTACTTCATTTCTTATGTATTTATCTTCATCATCACTTCGTTCCTTCAAAACTAAGGAAGAAAAAAAAAACTGAAGCTTACCATCTTTAAATCTCGAACAACAGCAACTAAATCAATTCTAGCAAGATTTCGACTTTATTCTTTTTGAAGCCTATTTTAAAAATAGAAGCAACTCTGTTTTCTTTCTTCTGGGAAACAAAGGTGAGCAAACTACCATTTATGTTTTGAATCTGTGGTTGACCTTGATGCTATGATTAACACTGAAATTGTTGCTTGTCTGTGTGTATATATAGATGTATATTTATGAGTGTGATTGTACATCTCTGGAAACAGGCAAACCTTGCCTGTGTTCATCCCAAGCTTTGAGAAAAAATTTTGTTTGAAAATTTATATTATCAAAACTCAAAACATTCTAACTTTTGTTTGTTGAATGAAAAGGGTTCATATGAGGATAACATCATGTATAAAATTATAAATAAATAAAACTAACAAGTGGGTTACTGGGAAACAACAAAAAAAAAAGAGTTACAGTAACATATGTTCAAAAACAGGAAAACCCAATTATCACGATTTCAAAATTTGATTGCATAACTTGATTTGGAGTGGAAAATGATGATTTTTAATAATAAAATCAGGATTTTTAAGTTTGTAGTTTTTGTGAAATTTCGAGTTGAACTGAAAGGAGACTTCGTTCATTTCCTGGTGATCAACGATGAATGGGGGCCCGTGCTTGACATTGAGGGTAGAACGAAGAGTAGGGATTCAGGGAAAAATGCTCGCATAATTTCTGGTTGATCATGGCGTCGGCACGACTCGAATTTAGGGTTTGTGGGCAAGTTTGAGGTGCTCGCGTTCTTAAGCAAACCGCGTCGTCATCGAGGGGTTCTAGATGATCGCACGGGGGGGAAAAGCTTCAGGGGTTTTTGGAGCAGCTGTGGTTGAAGGGATGTGAACTCCGATGACGTCGTGCGGCGGAGTGGAGCGAAATTTGGTGATAAAAATGGGTACAGGAAGAAAATAATGACCCTAGATTCGCTCGATTTCGATCTAGTGATGGTTTTGTAATTTGAATCGCTCGAATCGTTTAGGGTGGTCATTAATGACCTGAGAGCAATCACGAAGTTGATCGGAGGTGAGTTGGTTGCCTGTACACGTGCACGCATGAACGCGTGAGGGTTGGATGTCCTGGCTGTTGAAGAAGATAGGGATTCTCGGGGTTGTGCTCGAGTGTGTCGCGTGAATGGCTCGAAGTAGCTGGGTGGTTCGTGAGTGCACGGGGTAAGCTCGGGAAAACATCGTATGGGCTTGGGTTATATTCGAACATTATTAGTTCTTTGATTTAGAAAATATAACCTGTTCAGAGTTAAAACTTAACCAGATTTTTAAAATAAGATTTGTGTCCAGATTTTTGAACTGGAGGCGATTGGTATCAGGTTTCAAAGTTCAAATGTTTTAAAGTCAAGTTACAAAGTTTAAATGTTTTAAAGTTAAATATCCTTGAATTAGGTGAGTGATTGGAAGGTAAAGACATCAATTTTAATAAAGGATCTCAGTTTATATTTGTAATGAATCAATTTCAAGCTTTTGAATTTTGAATGAGATTGAAATATTAAAATATATAGTGATCAGTTAAGATAAGAATTTATCTTGATTAACCAAGGAATTAATTAAAGGATAATTGTTTTATGTGATGAAGGAATTAAAGGTAATTAATTTCTTGAAGATAATTACGTAATTAAAAATAATTAAGTGATTAAAAGTTAATTACTTAATAATTAAAGGTTATTACCTAAAGTACTTAATAAGAGGATAATTAACTTAATGCGATTAATTAAGGAATAATTAATTAAATGAAGGTAATTAATTTGAGAATAATTAATTGATTAAAAGTTAATTGATTTATTATAAAAGGTTAATTAATTAAAATGGTTTATAATTAATTAATGATTTATTAACCAAGATTAGTAATTGAATTCATGGGTAATTAATCTGATTTAAATTTATCAGATAACTAATTGATCTTACTTATGAATATTCGAATTCTATTGAGTGCTTTCTATTGATTGATATCCCTGATATATGATGCTTTGTGATATACCCTGATTTATGATGTGATCGGTA
The DNA here is from genome assembly GCA_030737815.1 of Allium fistulosum. NCBI lineage: Eukaryota > Viridiplantae > Streptophyta > Magnoliopsida > Asparagales > Amaryllidaceae > Allium > Allium fistulosum. The sequence continues at coordinate 408,707,302 of CM060907.1, read as the reverse complement.
ATTTACTTATCTGCGATATATATATCTGTTTTTGTGATATATACTGCTATGTGAATATGAAAACCTTGGACCCGTAAAACGACATTTAAACTTCGATGCGACAGGGAGTCGGATTCCAGTTGGTTATCCGAAACCCACATCGAATTGTAATGATGAACCCTTGTGATTGATAAATTTATTTTATCTGTGAAATTGTAAATGAAGATAAGCGTTGTGGGTTATACCGCTTATCGATATTGATATATCTGTGATGATTGATGTTGCACTATTGTGTGAAACCCCTGGACTACACCATACACACACAAATATGGATTTTACGTGGAAATCGGTTAAGTCACAGATAATTGAAATTTGTTGTTTTTGAAATTGAAATTTTAATTTCAATTGATTTTGAAATTGGGAACTTGGGTTTAAAGTGAAAAGCTTTTGAAATGAGTTTCAAAGATAAAAGTTATTTTGAATAACTTAATCGAGTTTTGAAAATTTAAATAATTTGATTTAAATTTGAATTCAAGTTTTAAATTGAATTCTATGATTTGAAACTAAGGATTAAAGATGTTGTACTAGTTATATATGGGTTAAACCATTTTAAAAGGTATTGATTTGGGAATTTGAATTTAATTCAAGGGTTTTAACTCGTGTAAATATAACTGGATTTTTCCGAAACGGAAACTACTTGTTTTCAAACAATAATAGCTTTCACATAAGGAATGAATTTCCAAATTGGGTTGAAAAGTTTCAAGTTTGAAATGGAATTGAAATGTTTTGAAATTATGAAATGAGTCTTTGATTTCAAAGACCGGATGAGTTAATCTAACTTGAAATGGAAATTGTTTTGAAATATATGAATGAATCTTTGGAAACGAGTTTTGAAAGCTATAAGTTAAATCTTGATTTAAGGATTTAACGAGTTAATTCAATTAAAATGGAAATTGTTTTGAAATCCATAAATGGATCTTGGTGAACGGGGTTAACTTTTTGAAATGAATCTTTTTGTTTAAAAGATTGGAAATGGTAATTTGTTTAACCATTCGAATGAAAAGTTTTAAGCTTTAAGCTGTGATTTAACTGAGACCCCAGTATCCATATGATTTTTAATTGCGATCGTTATTCGGTTTAGCCGGGAGAGGACCTTTGTGTCATATAACCCATTCCGAATAATGATACGACGATATGGATAGCATTTGAAGACCGGTGGTGAAGACCGGGTATTTGCGAGAGCGATATGATGACCTATCGATTTTCTCTGCATCATGGCTCCGGTATAGAGATTCCCTAAGTGATGGGAAGTCCGATCGAGATTGTGAATACCCGGATTTGCAAGGGCTTCTTCGGAAGTGCCTTCGGTTCTGTTCGAACCCGGAACAGACTTATATGGATGTGTGTCTGACGTTACACTTTGAGATGTAAAGCTGGTTTCTATCAAATACATTTCTGTTGGTGGCGGAGAATTTATTCTCTTAGCTTAACACCCTTCTCTGAGACGTACGAGCTCAGAGGTTATGTAGTTGATGGTTACTAGTGATACATTCCCAATTTGGTAATGTGGCATACGAAGTGCTGCTGATCATTTGTTGATCGAAGCGTGGCTTTGTGAAAAAGCGTGGCTTTGTGGACGAGACTTCATCGAGCCTCACAACCCGGTAATGGTCGAAACAGGAATGTTGCGGCAAAGGTTTGTAGGGGTAGCGCCCCTAGGGTATGTCATTTCCTTCTGGATAAAGGGTGGTATCATAGTATGGAGCCCAGATACTTAACTCGTGTGGACACGGTAATTTATTACTGTATGATGTTGCTTTGTTGGTTTTCGGGATCCCGCGGATAAAGGTCGGTAACGACCGGGGGATGACATGACTCGTGTGTTAGTTACCTAGTTACAGCTCGGTTAGAGCGTGAGGTAGCGTCGGCCTTTTGTTTGCAGAGATCCGGTTAGGATCCGGGGCGTCTTTCCAGAGGCGTTTCCATTTCGGTAAGGAAGTTCCTTAGCCTGATCATTTGTTGGAAATCCAAATAAACAATACGAACCCAGTACGGTTTTAGTTGTATTACCTGCTATGGAATGTGGCGGTAACCTGCTATTGAACGTAGTAGCTATAGTAGGCATACAACAATGGTTGTATGCTGGCTAAGATTAATATTATATTTTCGAAATGGTTTTCGACACTATGCACTAATGATAATAATATCGAATGATTTTGCGTAGTAAGCATTTTTGACTATCATAAGAAGAAATCTCCTCCAATTCTGCGATTGCATTGTGTGTGTGGCGGGAGGTCTTATGGTAGTTTCATTTTCCAAAAGCATTGCGGGTTTCAATGTTTAAAAGCCTTTTGTGTTTGTTTAAAGATAAACTGTTTTTGTTGCTCACACCAGTCCCATGACTGATCCGGAGTTTATTGTTCCCTTCCTAAACTCTGGGTGCCCACTACTTTCCACACGGGAAGTCTAGAGTTGGGTTTTTCAGCTATTCAGGTTGAGTAGATTATCTGGAGCTAGTCAGTTCTTGGAGTTCATGGATTGACGTTGCTTATCTTGGAGCATTCTATTTGAGATATTCTATCCGCTGCTGATGTTATCTTTTCTTTTCCGCTGCTATTTCTTGTATCATATCTCTGATGTATATTGATATCTGTTTTATCATTCTGTTGTACCTGTCATTTTATCAATGTTATATAATCGATATATTCTTTTCTTCCGCTGTGTTATTTACTTAATGTTGTTATAGCTCCGGCGAATCGGATTTGAACGGTCGAATCTGCGGCATTCTAGTACAATGTGAAGTACGGATGTTGATTTTCGAACGGGCAAAACCCGAGTCGTTACAGCCACCATTTCCCAAACCCAAATCAACGCTCCAGTTCATCGAAGCCAATCATGTTTGTTTCAGGCCAAACCCTTAAATACAAAAACGTGCGCATGGACGAGCTCTACGCGTTCAACAGTCGGACCGTCGATTCGACGAACTGTGGAGACAGCTGGACGCTCGTGTTCGCAAGCAGCAATTTTGGGTTTCGACGATCGTCGACGCGCGCGCATGGTGCTGCGTGGAGGTGGTGGGCGACGCGAGCAGGGGTACGGTTGGTGAGCGACGGTCAACGACAGTGGTGGAGCGCAAGCGATCAATCGAAGTTTTTTATAGTAAAAAAAAGAAATACACGTGCGGCCCGATGACATAATCGCGAATGAGGGGAGGAAGGTTTGAATTTTTATGTTAATTAATTTAGTTAAGTTATTTTTAATTTATTTCAAATGTTCATAAATCCATAACTTGTTCGTACGAGATCCAAATTGAACGCGACGAGTCGTGTTGCGATCACGTCGACAACAGCTGCGCTATGGAGTTGGATTGAACAAAATTGGAGCTGTTGGAATTTATATTAAAATCGAACGGTCGTTTGGTTTTAGTCCGAAATGGAACGTTCTGAGGAAACTAAAATCAATGTAAGTTAATCTCACATTTTTGGTTAACCAGAATATTATACAGTCAATTAAATTTACTTATTGGATGCGAGAATATTTTATAGTTGATTGTTATTGACTGTTTAGAAGAATTACTAGTTTAAATTATTGTTTTGGATATATTCCCGCCTATTGAAGCGGATGAGATCTTATTACGTTCCCGTGTAAGAGCGGATGACCTTATGTATATGAATCCCGCCTCGAAGCGGTTGATTTATATTTTTATGATTATATATTATATGTAATGTAGGGGGACATGTTAGAGGGATCCAACATGATTCCTCACACTGTTGATTTACTTCAATATAAATTGATATATGATATGTTGTATGTTATAATTGATGGCATGGACACGATTTTGCTAATTTAGTGTTTTAGTAGCATTGAGCCTTATATTTTGGTATTTAAAAAAAATCATATATTAGTGATTGATTTTAAAAGGGGATTTCAAGTGATTTTGGAAATTATATGTTCTAAGTAACTTATTTTAAAATCAATGGCATGATTTTTGATATTATAATTTAATAGTTTTATAAAATATTTTAAATAGAGATTTTCGAACTGTAAAATAAAGATTTTTAAAATCTTAATATAAGTCTGACTTTTATAATAAAGGACATGGTTTTAAAAAGAAAATAGAAATATTTTTATATAAATATTTATTAACCATTTTATATAAAGTAATATATATTTATATAGGTACATATATTAAAATGGAATTTATATATGTGATAGGTTATAAAAGTGATATTTTACAAAAAAAAGTGGAGATTTGCAAAATTGAAGATGGAGTTATTAAGTGTTTCGTTCAGTCCCAAAACGAAATTGTATGGATAAATGCTGATATTGCATTGTTGCCTAGCGGACAGTGTTAGCATTCCAAGTGGGAAGTGCTATATAAAGGTAAAACGTAGTCTCAAACCTCATCAACCAGGAATGACTAAAACAGGGGAGATGCAGCATGGCTAAGTGGGTTGTTCCCCAGTAGGGTATGATCATGCCAATCTAGAGTCGCTATTATCTCTCATTTGTATGCTTTGGGGCCCATTAACAGTGCGTGATCATATTCGATACTATCCAGTAAGGGGTGGACCGGTTCTGTGTTGGCAGGGGATCCAAGCAAGGTCCTCGATGTTATTTTATCTAAAGATGCACCGTGACGGGTGGTAACCCAGTAGCTCAGTCATTGTATGAAATCCATTTTCCAATACGAGACTTTACGGGTTTAGTTGTATATCTATTATGCTGGAATTTAATTAAAGCAACAATTTCGGCTATGATTAATAAGTATTTGTATCTAGACACTATTATAATATCAGAAAAATTCATATGAAAAGGTTTTGGTTATCGTAAGGTGAAAACCGTCCGTATTTATGTGCGGTGGAGTCTTACGGGATACTTTTGATTTTCAAAGGTTTTTATAACTTTAAAATCCAATTGGTTGTGTTTTCTCACGCTGATTTTCTAGACTGACTTGGGTGTTATTTTATTATAATGCTTGGGTCAAACCGAGCATATTTATAGATTGCTTTGGATGCATAGGAGCTCTAAAAATTATTATAACTGTCAAAGCTGATGATTATGGTTTGTTGTTGTACTCTGATGAATGTATATACATAACAGTTTCTCTTTTGTAAAGATCATTGATATTATATTATATATAGTGTTCCGCTGCGATTGTGAGATTCTGTGTTGTTTTTAGTTTCTTTCTTTTTCTTCTTCTCTACTTCTTTCCTTTTTCTTTCCCATAACTATCGGTCTTTCCGTTCGATTTGGATTGGACATGTGTGGTATATTGTCAACTTAAATTGTATGGATTGGCGGGTCGTCACAATATATTATGACCAAACTGAAAGTCAAATAAATCAAAATCAAATCAGCCGAACAAAATTAATTTTTTGATTGATTGGATCAATCAACTTTCGATTAAATATTTAATTTTTTAATTCTTCCTTTTAGAATTTAAATAACCTATTTTAAATAGATCTAATCATGAGTAAGTGCTTACCAAGTATGGTTTTTGAGTTTTTTTAAACAACTCGGTATTTATATATATCCATGCTATCTTATTTAAACAAGCAATGAAAAATATTATATTTACATAATTAATTGTGATAAAACAAAATTTTTTAGTTAATTTGGCTTACATAATAACAGAATAAAATTAATTTTACAAACCAATATAAAACATTTATATCAAACTAACTAACGAGTTTGGCATATCTGTTCGGTTTTGATCATAATACACCACCCTTGCATACTAGAATTGTTATTTGTCATTCTCATCATTCTTATGGTGGACCGTTGTCAGGGTGAAAAAATAATAAAGTTACTTGGGTAGTCAAAATATAGATATCTAATGGTTCACTAACAGTAAATATTAGGCATTTTATGTTTAGGATTTATGGAGTTTATACAACGTTATGGAATTCTAAAGCGGTACCTAATGGGTAACTGGTCCTTAAAGTTGCTATTTCCGAAGATTGTTCAAGGGAAAAGTTTTGACACACTTTTGGTATTTTTATGTTTACGATTTATGGAGTATACAACGTTATGGAATTCTAAAGCAGTACCTAATGGGTAACTTGTCCTTAAAGTTGCTATTTCCGAAGATTGTTCAAGGGAAAAGTTTTGACACACTTGTTGATGCATTCATTTCTACAATGAATCTGATTAATTAGGAATGCAACCATCTAAATGGCGTTTATGGAATACATGATGTTTTCGAAATTCAAGCGGCATGGACCTATTTTGTAAAAGTTAGTATCATTATATGTTGAATTTTGGTATTTTGATGTTTGTTATATATGGTGAGTGGTGAAGTTACTTTTTAAAGCAACTTCACCACTGCCTATATATAATAAACATAATAAATGTCGTAATTTAACAAACAATTGGTATTAAGTTTTACAAAAATTGGTCCATGAAGCTTGAATTCCAAATGGATAATGCATTCCATAAACACACTCTTGATAGTTGCACTCCTGATCGATCGAGTTCATTAAAGATATGCATGCATCAACAAGTGTGTGCCAAAACTTTACCGTTGAACAATGCTTTGAAATAACAACTTTAAAGACCAGTTGCACATTAGGTACTACAATTGAATCCCATGATATATCAACTTGTTTAAACTACATAATACCTAAACCTAAATGCATATCAAAATTTGAGACACTAACATTGACAGTTTGGTACATGTAAAGCAAGTACAAATATTTCAAAATTTTATGTCTTAGCACAAGAAATACCAAACAAAAAATAGCAACTATGAGTGAATCATTAGATATTAATAATTTCTTAGCTAAATAAATTAACTATTTTGCTATCATGATAATTATCCACCATAAGATTGATGAGAAACGAAAATTAAATTCATAATTCTAGTTTGCAAGGATAGTGTTTTATGGTCAAAACTGAACCGACAATCCAAAATAGTTGGTTAATTAGATATGGATGTTTTCTGTTGGTTCATAAAATTCATTTTAATCTGTTATTATGTAAACCAAATTAACTGATTTTTCATTATTTTATCAAAATTAATTATATGAATACAGTATTCTTCGTTGCTTGCTTATATAAGATAGCATGTATGCATAAAAATATCAAATCATTTAAAAAACGCAGAATTTATATCTGGCAAATACAGTTGCGCATGATTTTATGCGTATATTAAATAGATTATTCACTTTTAAATGGAAGAATTAAAAACAAAATCTTTAATCGAAAGCGAACCGATCAAATCAGCCAAAAATTAATTTTTTTGACTAGTTTGATTTTGATATCTTTGGTTTTTTAGCTTTGTTCAAAATATATTATCGTTAAATCAATCAATCCAATCACATTCTCACCCTTATCTAACCTTCATTATGCATGTGGTACTACTACACTGTCCTGTTAACATATAATATGAAATATGAAAACTAGTAAATGTTTCTTAATATTGTAATTTCATCATCGACTTTTAGTAATATGAAGGCAGTCTAACCTTGTTTACATCTATAAAAGAGTTTCCATCATAAATTATGACCTGATGGCTTTTTGGTACAGTACAATGTAAAACACCTTGAGGCTTGCTCGAAGAGACCTTATGCTTCCATGGCTTACGTCTCAATAAACTAAGGCATGCAAAATGTACATATTAAACGCCTTACACCTTTAAGGCACATGGCTTAAGACAAAAATTACCTCCACTTCGTATAAAAAGTAGGTACAATAAAATTACAAAACCCTAGTCATTTTGTAGCATAGAAAAAAAAGTGCGTACTTATCTTGATTGGCAAATTTAATATTGAAATCGACAAACATAATCACTTTTAAATTAGATTTCTAAGTTGAATTCAGTTTTTTCCTTCTATTGAACTCTTTTTAAAGAAAAAAAGAGCCTTAAATAAAAAAATTAACTTACACAACTTCATATTATTATTTCTTGTTTAATTTGCTACTGGTGCAAAGTTGTATATCGCAAACTTGCAAAGTCGAACATTGCTAACTAGCTAAGCTGTACTAATAAACAAGGTGGACGTGAATCTGCAAAAGATCGGCATTCCTACTGTTTCCCGCTGTAGATGCTGCGGAAATGATGATTCGGAGTCTTTGAACCACTTGTTTTTTGACGGGTTCACGGCCAGAGCTTGCTGGAATTATTTTGGCAACCTTGTCGGTGTTCGGTGTCCGGCTTCTTATCCTCTTCTTCCCCTAAATTCGTGGTGGCATGGTAATTCTGGTAAATCCCTTCGGTCCATTGTTTTCCGTTTGATTCCTTGTCTCATCTGCTGGCACGTCTGGTGTGCGCGGAACAAGGCTATTTTCGAGAGCATTTCGATGGAGCCTCAGTCTATTATCCACCGGGTGAGGAATGACGTATTCCTGGCTTTCCGGGGTAGACCATTCAGGGGTCCGCTAAGTCATCGCTCTAGGCGGCTTGTTGGACTTCTGTCTATTTCATGCTCTACTAGTGCCGCTAGACTAGGCGTTGGTTAGGTCTCTGCCTTGGGGAGGTGTCTTCCCCTCCCCGCTCCTCCCCCCCCTTTAGTTTTAATTCAGCTGCTTGCTTAAGTTTCAGGTGCTTCTGCTGTCTCCTTGCTGCGATTTTTGGTTAGGATGGATTAGCTCTTGAGTGCTGGTTTCTCCTGGCTTGAGGGCTTGGGTTTTCTTCGACGTCTCTTATGGTTGTGGTCTATTGCTCACTCTATGGTGACATCCTATTTTCTTCTCCTGGCCACACCTTTAGGCGGTGGCCTTGCCGGAGCTCGATGGTGTGGGCAGGATGGCGGATGCCTAGGATATTTCTCACTTTGACTTGCTGTTTCTGCCTGGCTGCTCGTTGGGCTAGATGGATGGTGGTGGTTTGTTGGGTGGACTGGCCCTTACCTTATGGTGGAGGCGGGAGAGTGGGAGAGTAGTTTCCATATTAGTTCTGTTTATTTGGGTTTCGGCCTAGCTTCTTGGCTGACCCGTGTCTTTGAGTTGTTTTATTTGCTCGGTCATTTTTTTCTGCTTATTTCTAGGGAGGTATATGTGCTCCATATACTTTGCCTTCTGCTGTGAGCCTCCAGAGGAAGGCTTTCTCCTCCTTTTTGTTATTTATATATATATAATTTAAAAAAAAAATACTAATAAACAAGGAATATTTACTATTTAACAAAAAATGCATGTTATTGTTTAGTAAAAACTGCAAACAATATATGTTCATTATTTAATATAAAAATGTACCATTAATAGACTGCTTGACATGTCTAATTCCTTGATATGTCATGCGTTTAATATTTACACGAAAACTTATGTCTTAAATCCTCAAGATTTACACCTCGTCAAACGAGTACAAAAATGCCTCATGTAAAATTAGACTGGGTCGTCATTATTATGGCTAATTTTTTTATAAATTATGAGAAAAAAGTATTTTATTTTAAAATAATGTTAGAAGCTTTTTTTAGTTGTGCACATACATAATGTGTTTGCATGCATGCATGTGTCTGTTTGCGCGCAAACACATGCACATGCATATACACCATGATCATGTAATGGAGTAAATTTTTATTGCCGAGGATGATCTGTATTAGCTATATTATGCGTAATTGGAATTTCATATGCTAATTATTGTCATGCACCCTTTGTTGCATAAGTGTCAAATAATATATAATATGTTAATCTTTGTTGTGACAAATTTGCTTATTATTGCATTATTTTTAATTCCTACCTTTCAAGGTCATGATCGAATAAAAGATGTTGTCCCTACACATTCGATAAAGCTGAAACCCCAATTTACCAATCAATGGCACCAATGGATTCTCTTCACAAACATCATGCAACCTATGATAGAAAAATAAATCACATATCACCAAATGCATAGCTAAGCTTCATGATTCACACTGAAATGTAAAATGTTCAAAAATTGGAGGCGGCATATACAAACCTGCTCCCATGTCAATAGCAAAACTCAAAGAGTAGTTGATGTAAGCTGGACATCCAGTTCTCTCTCTTGATTCCAAAAGTACAAGTTAGCAACATAAGAATCACTTTTGAAGTTGTACATATATATAAATGTAAATTGAAACTAATATTTTTGTACAAATCATGTTCACCTTGAAAGATGCATTTTGAAGAGCATAAGCAGCTGCTAGGCCTGAAAATCCACTACCGATGACAATGACTGAAGGAAAGGAAGAAAACTTGCTATCAACTGATGGAATAAGAGCATACAAACATAAAAGAAATAGAATTTAATACTTTCTATCCAACAGGATTGAAGTAAAAAACAAAAATGAAAAAACAATAGCATAAACGAATAAAACGGAACAGAGAAACATCATGCATTAATATGACATATTAATATGTCGTCGTACTTCAATGTTCTTTTGAGCGTTCAGCCCTCTTTCGAATGCAAAGCAGCTGGACTACATCCTAAGCGAGTAATATAACAATTTTTAGAATAAAATGATATAGATTTCTAAGAAAAACAAAGGAAACATCGACATATTTACAGTAAACTAAATTTTTTTTACCATTAGGAGTTCCAATTATATTAGTCATAAATAATTTTACATATTCTCCAAAGGGAGATTCATTTTTTGGCTAAACACAGTCTAGTATTACTAATAAAAGGAAGGATTACAGAAATTAAGATGTCTCTCGAATAATATTAAAGTGTTCCATGTAACACAGCGCGCAACTGAACAGCACAAAGTTTCTCATATCAAGGTTGAAATTTATTTCCACTATAAGAATACACACACATCCCAAAGTCAACTAGTGGATTAGAAGTTTAACACATATGAATTCACAAACCAAAATTATTCATCTTGATTATTTTCACAAATTTATAGTGAATAAAAAAATGCAATTGCATACCACCAGAAATATTTCATACTAATAATAACCATACGATTATATAAAAATTTAACAAATGAAAACCATAATAAACTAATATTTTGTTATACTACATATGCAGTAGTTTTTTGTTGTTATATGTGATAATCTACAAACTTAAGTAGATTGTAAATAGGTACCTGGAAGCATAAACTGATGATATCTAATTGATCGGTCAAAAGAAGTTCAATTGACAATTTGAGGATATGATCTTAGGGAGATTAATAAAAATTCAAGCCATGAATTATTCATTTCTAGCATCCAAAAAATCTGTATGAGCTTATAACTGTGAAAAATTAATAGTTTATCCATACACCAAAGGCATTGTAACAACCCGGAATTTTCGAACCCGAAAATTCCAGATAGTTAGGAGAAAAAGAAAAGAGATAGAAGAAAGAACAGAAAGAAGAAAGAAGAACAGAAAACTCAACATCTCACATTCGCAGCGGATTAAATATAATAACAAATAATAGCATTTATAAAAGAAAGCTGTAATTGTTACTTTACATACAATTCATCAGAGTTACAATCATTTACAAATAGACTGGACAGTTATATCAACCTGTCTCATACTACTATCAATACAACTCTCAAATACACAGCGGAATATACTCCATACGTCTCTGCCATCCAGCTCGCCACCTGAATTCCAGAACGTCCTTTCCTGAAAATCTGTAATACTCGGTCTGACCCGAGCATTACATCAAAGTAACACCCGGGTCAGGCTGGAAACCAGCGTGAGTAAACCCATAATATGAAATACTAAGTTATAACATATGTGAATACTAGGGTAACTCATACCTTTTACGAGTTCTTACTTTATTTTAGTCAACCATTTATCACATAATAGTTCTCAGGTTAAATGTCCATTCCACTCAATTTATTCTATTCCAGCCTGTTTAATTTCACATATTCAATTTATAAGAATTTAGATTTCTAATCGAAGTGGTTTCTTGAATTTCTAATACCCGACGCCGGTCTCTTCGAAACCAATATCATCTTAACTTAAATTATTTAAGTGAAATACAACTCAAATTTAAATACAGGATGTCACATAATTAATCAACAATAGATATCCATATCATCACAATTTATCACCTAGTATTTAACTACCCTTAATTACTTATCAAATTAATTACTCCTTAATTAATTTCTTTAATTAATCGTTTGATTAATTATAATTTAATTTAATCCAAATTACTTCCACAATTAAACCATCTTCCACTAATTACATCCAGCAATTATCATTAATAACTTCACTATGTAATTATACTTCATCAATTACATTAAGTAATTATTATCAAATCATCCAGAGATTAAAATTAATTAAACTTAATTAATTAATTTAAACCAATCACATTAAACTCCATTAATTACATTAAGTAATTAATTCTTTAATTACTTTTCTTAAGTAATTAACTTCCATCAATCAGTATTAATTAAAATCTAATTAATAATCCTTAATTACAAATTAATTATTCCTAATTAATTAGTCTTAACCATTGATTAATTAGTTTAAAACTTTAATTACTTACTTAATTAATCCAAATGATTAATTAATCAAATAAATAAATTATCCATTAAATTTACTTATAAATTTAATGAATTACAAATCTTTAAATTCTAATTTACTTAAAGGTCAAACATTGTTAATAATCAAAGTACTAAAATATTTTATTTAAAATTTCATTCAAATTTAAGATTTAAAATGAACTCAAATTATCTTTAACAAAGTTTTTAAAACACATTTCTAAACCCTTCATTTCACAAGTTAAAGAAATACTCACCTAATAAAGAAGTTTTTAAAGGGTCTAAAACCAAATTCATATTTAAATTCAAATCAATTTGAATTACCCTTTAAGTATTTCAAATAATTAAATCATTTTAAATTTTAAAACTTTCCTACATTTCCAAAACTGAAATACTTATTTAAAATTTTAATTTCAGATTTATCTTCAGATTTTAAAACTTACTTACCTTTTTAAACTTTATTTTAAAATTTCAAACTACTTAATACTTTTAAAGTAGTTTAACAAATTCAAGTTTTAAAAACTTTATTTTTATTTAAAACTGAGATTTTAAATTTAAACTTGAATTCTAAAATTCAAACCTGAATTTAAAACTAGGTTTAAAATTTTCTTAACATTAAAAAGCTTCAGATTTTTAAAAATTTTAAAACGGAAATTTCCAGGTTTCTATAAAAACCTGAAATACAGAACATCCCGAGAACAACCCAAACTACTTCGAGTTTTCTACCTACTTTCCCGAGCCAAAAGCCCTGCTGCTTCGAGCAACACATCAATTTCCCCCTGTTTCCAAAACTTACCCAACTATCATCTGAAACCATATCACCGTGCATATGCACGGTGACCGCCGCCTTCTTTGATCATCAGAGATGATCGTACCTCATCCAAAAACACTCCCATACCTAAAAGCAATCATCAGATCGAACTATCACTCACAAAAACAAAATCGAACACAAAATTTCCCAAACCTGGAAAATTAAACAGGTTTCTGTCCAAAACCTGTCAACGGCAATAACTCGCCGCTCCGACCTTCTGACGATCGACTCCTTCGGCCTCAACTTCAACCATGCACCAACCACCGATTCCCAAAACATCATAACACTCGATCAACCATTCAAGCCGTAATGATCGATTCTAATGTCACAGTGAAAAACTAGGGTTCCAAATGAATTTTCACTGCCGCAACCTCTCTGATAAATTTTACCACCATTAATGATTTTTCTTACCATCTCTGATCAACTCTCCATCACCATGCAGAAACTCACCCCCCCAGATTCATGAATCACCAGAGAAACCCCAAAGTTCAAAATCAGTTCAACTCTTAACCGCTCCTTAACCTCTCTACTAAAAATTTAGTTTTTGTTTTAAAAAAAACATATTTTGATTTTAGTATTCCATTTATGATACTGAATTTGTAAATCACGATGTTTGAGTTTTACTTAAATTAACATGCACCGAGAATTTTTGATCCATAGAGACAACAGGCTTATTTATTTTAACTTCTTAAATTTTAAATATTAACTTAAGATAAAACAAACAACTTTAATTTATAAATTTCATTCTGTCAGAAACTAATTAAAAGATAAAGATTTAAATCAAAATTTTTTTTGCCTGGAAACAAACAGAACAGGGAAATTATAAACAGTATGCACATAAATACATATTCACATCAAACATTTACTTATCATCACAAGTAATACTTGTTCATTTCAGTATACTAGCATGCAACAAATTTTTAAACTTTTTAGATTTAAAAAGTTACTCACCTGTATATAGTTAGAACAGAAAAACAGAACATTGCCTTTTTGAACTGGAACTTGAATGTTGATCAGGTATTGAACTTTGTTGTTGAGTTGATTTTCTGGCATTAGAGTTGAATTTGGACTTGTTTTGAATTTATTTGCCTTGATCTCCTTCCTCTGATTTGCATTTGAAATTTCCAGATCTTTATTTCCTTTGAATTTTAATTTCCAGGTTTCCATTTCTTATATCTATGTTTCGATTTTCATTTTGGTTGAGATGAAGATGATCTTTCAGCTGAGAGTACAACTTATTATAAACATATAGTTCAACTTGAGAGTACAACTATTATGTGATAAATGGTTGACTAAAATTATTATGTGATAAATGGTTGACTAAAATAAAGTAAGAACTCGTAAAAGGTATGAGTTACCCTAGTATTCACATATGTTATAACTTAGTATTTCATATTATGGGTTTACTCACGCTGGTTTCCAGCCTGACCCGGGTGTTACTTTGATGTAATGCTCGGGTCAGACCGAGTATTACAGATTTTCAGGAAAGGACGTTCTGGAATTCAGGTGGCGAGCTGGATGGCAGAGACGTATGGAGTATATTCCGCTGTGTATTTGAGAGTTGTATTGATAGTAGTATGAGACAGGTTGATATAACTGTCCAGTCTATTTGTAAATGATTGTAACTCTGATGAATTGTATGTAAAGTAACAATTACAGCTTTCTTTTATAAATGCTATTATTTGTTATTATATTTAATCCGCTGCGAATGTGAGATGTTGAGTTTTCTGTTCTTCTTTCTTCTTTCTGTTCTTTCTTCTATCTCTTTTCTTTTTCTCCTAACTATCTAGAATTTTCGGGTTCGAAAATTCCGGGTTGTTAAACTTGGTATCAGAGCAAAGGTTAAGCGAGGAACCTTGGCTCTGTTGGGATTACTCATTAAGGATAGGGTCAATGGTACCTTAAAATGAGTTGAGTGTGTATATATATATATGAGAGAACGTACTTGTTATTTTCCTATATAAAGATTTTATATGGTTTTAAAAATAAATGATTTTTATATAAGTTTATCTTTTGATATATAAGGAAATAATTTTCTAATTATTAAATATATTAAAGAAATTGGTTGTTAAAATCATTGGAATTAAATAAAATAATAAGAACTAAGTTGGAATTGTTTTAGGGAAGTAAAACATTTAGGCAAGTATGACTTATAAATTAGAATTGAAGATAAATTAAAAATGGTTTCAAACCAGAAAATAGAATGGTTATTGTGTTTAAATTGGATGATTGTTTTCCAATAAATAATCATAAAGCAAAATGAAAAATATTTTAAGGAAGTAACCATTAGATGAGAATAACTTGAAATTGTTTTAAAGAAATTTGTTTTGAATTAAAACCAAAGGTGGTTTAAAAATTTAAGGTATAACTTGGTGTGTAAAGAAAATGTATATATGAAGGATATACATAATATTAAGGATGATTTGAAATAAACTCTAAGTATTGAGTTTTAAATTTTCCTTGGAATATGAAAACCAAAGTAATAAGTTTTTAAACTTATAAATGGAAAGATTATTAATATAAAGTTTAAAATTTGAAATGGGAATTCAAATTAGGTAAAGTTGACTGAATTAAATTGAATTTAACTTAAGGAAAGTTAAATGAGTTTAGAATAAACAACTTGAATTGGAAATTTCAAGATGAAATTGAAATTTAACTCGGAAAGTTAAAAGGTTGATTTTAAATGGGAATTAGGATAAATTCATATAGAAATTGAAATGATTTGAAATTTAAGTGGATTCAATTTGAAATTAGTTTGAATAATTTGAAATTGTAATTAAAGTGAATATGTTTAAAATCAAATGGAATTTGATTTGAAATTTGGAAAGGAATTAAGATTAATTCAACTTGAATTGGGATTGAATAAAATTCAATGGAAATTGAAGTATTGAGTCAATTTAAATGGAAGTGGAAATTTAAATTGAATTAATGGGAAATTAATTGGAAATGGAGATTGGGAAATTAAACAGTTTGGCTCTGGATTATTTTCAAATTGTTTTAATACAAGTATATTTTTCCAAACTATTTACTATACAATCTTTCTTCTTAAACCCCAAACTATCATATACTTATTTTACAATTATTTTGAAACTATTTAACTATTTTGAAACTGTCTTATAAACTAATTACTATTTTTCAGTTACTTATATCTAATCGCTATTTTAAAAACTATTTTGCAATTATCTAACTATTTTATACCTACTTAACTATTTTACAGCTATTTTACAAACTAATAACTATTTTTCAACTACTTATCTATTTTAAACTTTTTCAAGCTATTTTAAAATTTTATAGGTCAGAATTCAAACTGTTTGTAATTGAAGTAATAACTCAATTGGAAATGGAAGCAATTGAGAATAAGTCAATGGAATTAAAGGAAATGTGAATAGAAAAGAGAATTGATTTAGCTAAAAATCAATACGTAGGATGTACGTATATTAATCTATTCGCATAGTGATTTGATCCAGATTCGAACACAGAATTTCGAGATAGTATTATCGATCCGAATTGGGATTTTCCACTCGATTTTCGACGGCGAACCTGGATATGGATTGTTGATTGGTTCTGGATATTCTCTATCATAGCTACGACTATGCAATGAGAATGACGGTTTCTGATCAAGAAACCAGATCTGAGTCCGCACTAGGAAGTCGGGTGGACGATACTAGTTCGGAAGAGAAATTGTGTGATCAAGTGAGCGATCAGATTTATATTGCGTACGGATGATATGTGTACATCGTACGGATTTGAATAAAATTGATATTGAAAATTTGTGGATAAAAACTGTAAAATGGTTTTTGAAATAAAAGGTATATTTTGAGAAATATAATGGAATTGGATATTTGTTTGGTTGAAATTTACTTTATGGAGGTAAGAAATATGGTAAATAACCTTATAAAGGAGAAATTAAATTTGAATATTTGATTTGGAATAAAATAAAGTTATATATATCCTTGTTATAAAGTAAACCTTCCCTTGATGAATTTATTGCCAGAAAAAAAAAGAGTTTTGAAATATTTGAAGTATAAAAGAAGATTTATACAAGTTTGAAATGATTTAAAGATTTTCAAAGTTATATATATCTATATATATAAAGGGTTTATGAGAATGATTTTGAAAAAGGTTTTGGGAACCTATGAATTTGGAAAAGGCTTTTGATTTTTGAGAAAATCAATTTTGAATTTTGGAAAGCCTAATTTGAGAATTATCGATTTTGGTAATCGATTTTGTGTAAAGGAGATTTTGATAAATCATAAAAATATGATTTGAAGATACTATAAGTATATAGTATACAATGATTTGAGTATAGCTCTGGGGAAAAAGGCGCTTCCTTGAAATGAACTTCTCAGGAGTACCACAGGGTGGTACTGCCTTGAACCCCAAGGGGGGATTCTAAAGTTGATCCTGTGAGGAGTCCGGACAAAACTAATTCCTGAGGATTATGTGTGTAGCGAAAGTCGAGGGGCTGGTGCCCACAGAGGCATTTGGGTTATGCTGTGACGACAGTTTAACTCGATGTCACTGCGATCTACTGTAGACCATAGCGAAAGTCGTGTGTGCCGCTGAGAGCCAACAGTCTATGTTTGATTTTATATCGGTAGACTGCGA
This sequence comes from Allium fistulosum, assembly GCA_030737815.1. NCBI lineage: Eukaryota > Viridiplantae > Streptophyta > Magnoliopsida > Asparagales > Amaryllidaceae > Allium > Allium fistulosum. The sequence continues at coordinate 408,689,526 of CM060907.1, read as the reverse complement.
CACTATGGTAACATAGCGAAAGTCTTGTGTGCCGCTGAGAGCCAACAGTCTGCGTTTGATTCTATATCGGTAGACTGGGACCTATGTAGGAGTGGAGAAGTTTCATTTTGACAGCGAAATCGTGTGTGCCGCTGAGAGCCAACAGTTACATGGACTTTTGCTGCGATGGCAACGTAACCCTGGATGTAACTGCGATCTGTTGTGGGTTCCATGCTGTTATCAGTTACATGGACTTTTGCTGCGATGGCAACGTAACCCGTGATGTAACTGTGACCATGGATGGGGGTGATGATTTCCAGAGCATTCTCACCAAAGATATTTCCTCTATTTTCAAAAACATTTTCGACATTTTCAAATAAAGTATTTTCCAAATATTTTCACTGGGTGTTGAAAATGGGTCTGCTAAGTACTTATAGATTTTCAGTCTTACGCCTGATCAACGTATGACCGAATTTCTGTGAGAACGAGAATGGACTTGTTGAAACATCGAGTTATAAAAGTATTTTTATAAAAACTAATTTAGTAATATTATCAAGATTTTTAAAGTGTTTTAAAAATATGTTCAAAGAGAAAATTTATCTGATAATAAGTAAATAAGTAAATTCTGGCTTCGTTCCTTTTCGAGGACGAAAAGATTCTAAGGGGGGAGGAATGTGATAACCCGGATTTTGGAACATCTATTAATTGATAATTAACTGGCTTAATTAATAGAAATACTGATTTTATTTGGATTAATAAATGAAATTTTGATAATTAGAATATATCTGGATATGTATATAGATGAATTTGAACTATAATAAATACTGACTTATAAATATCTAGATAAATATTCATTTGATAATATTTGTTTAATGATCTTCTTTTATAAATATTTAGTTGGTAAAATTTATCTTTTCAAAACTAATATAGTATATATATATATATAATATTAGTTTTATTTTTCAAAAGCTAATCAAAAAAATATACTCTATATATATATATTGATATATCTTATAAATAGGAAGTTTTTAATATAATAAAAGCTTAATATTCAAATTGTAATATATATAAATATATATATTATGATTTGGTTTGTGTTTTAAAATTCAACACAATAATTTTCTAATTTAATGTTAAAATGTTTTCCTATTTGAAATGTGTATATATATTTGTATATATATTTGAAATAGGAAAAATATTGATTTGAATTTAACAAGAGTTTTCAAACTTTAATATATATATATATATATAATTTGTAATTTGAAAGGTTAATTTGATTTAATGCTTTTGAAATGATATTTGAAATTTAAATTTTAATAACAAAGTTAATTTATTATTATTATAAACATATAGTTCAACTTGAGTTTTAGATAAGATTTAAATTTAAAAGTTCATTTGTTTAATATTCTTTCATTTTAATTTTAACACAAGATAAATTTGTTTTAAATTTTAAGAGTTAAATTAAAATAGATGTTTCAAACATATAAACATTAAATTAAATCAAAATATAAGTTACTTGAATTCATATGAATATTTATTAAAGGATAAGTATACACATTTTATAATCATATGAATATTAAGTAAATATTTATATAAGGCTTAAATAGATTATTAAAAAGAAAATCACATTTTTAAACATTTAAAATAACACTTGTTAACTTTTTAAATGTATGTTAAGACACTTGTAAATCTTTGAGCATAGGTGTAAGAAAATTAAATCATACAAGGGACAAATGTCATATTCTTGACATTTTAATTTAGAATTAAAATTGTAAAATAATAATAAATTAACTTTGTTATTAAAATTTAAATTTCAAATATCATTTCAAAAGCATTAAATCAAATTAACCTTTCAAATTACAAATTATATATATATATATATATATTAAAGTTTGAAAACTCTTGTTAAATTCAAATCAATATTTTTCCTATTTCAAATATATATACAAATATATATACACATTTCAAATAGGAAAACATTTTAACATTAAATTAGAAAATTATTGTGTTGAATTTTAAAACACAAACCAAATCATAATATATATATTTATATATATTACAATTTGAATATTAAGCTTTTAATATATTAAAAACTTCCTATTTATAAGATATATCAATATATATATATAGAATATATTTTTTTGATTAGCTTTTGAAAAATAAAACTAATATTATATATATATATATACTATATTAGTTTTGAAAAGATAAATTTTACCAACTAAATATTTATAAAAGAAGATCATTAAACAAATATTATCAAATGAATATTTATCTAGATATTTATAAGTCAGTATTTATTATAGTTCAAATTCATCTATATACATATCCAGATATATTCTAATTATCAAAATTTCATTTATTAATCCAAATAAAATCAGTATTTCTATTAATTAACCCAGTTAATTATCAATTAATAGATGTTCCAAAATCCGGGTTATCACAGGCATGCACCCAATGTTCATACAAACCCCTTCTTACGGTTCAAAGAAGCTGCACAGTTCAAAGCTAACTTTTGTTATTTTACATAGTGACTTATTTTTGTTGAATATGACACAACACAGTGCTGCGAGACGTAATACAGTGCTGGACACACGCATGCAATCATTCGTAGTGTCAATTCGTGTTATAGATCATTCTGTTATACAAATGTTGGACATCATGCTCCATTTATCGCATGGACATCTTTAATTTGCGCTTGATAGACAAGAGAAAAGTAATTTGTGAATTTAATGCTCAAGTTTCTATAAAATATCATGCCCATTTTTGGTAAAAGTAGAACTGTTAATCATAGTGTACCTTAATAGGGGAGCAAATCATCTAGACCCAAATATTAGTGTCCTGATGTATCCAGCCACTTAATGCCGGACATATAATCATTTATTTACGTCAGGAACGGTAACGGACCAAATGACCTGTTTTGGAAATGCTCGAATTTGATATGTTCGGTCTTTTAATTAATGTTCAGTAATTAAACCTACATTTTTATAAATTTTTAAAATTAATAACTTGTGCAAATGAAGTCCGTTTGAGATGCGATTTTTTATGTTGTGATTGTATTAAAGTGCTCTATATTATAAAGTTGATTTGAACTAAACCCAAGCAATTTAAAATTTTACAATTTAATTAATTAATTAATTTTTGCAAATTATTGATACATATTATTTATTAATAAAAAAATAATTAATTAAATATAAATCAATTTTATTTTAAAATGTATATTTCAAATACTCTGTTCAGATTCTTCGCTCAAAACACACAAACGCATTATGCGCTCACCAAAATTTCCCGCTAAAATACCCCGTCCAAATACCCCTTCAAATGCCCCATTACCGTTCGCTGAGAATGGATCCTTACTGTATTTTTGCAGCCTTTGGCAGACCTTCTTGATGTCGGGATGTTGTTTGTTCACGTTGCTTTTTTGACCGATACGCCGACTTTTGGTGGATTTTGTTGGTGTCATCTAATTCTTGTTCACGTGCATTTAGAGTTGATTCAACTTAGTGGACTGTTGGAGCAACAAGTTAATCTCGGCTTCCATGAAATCGATATTTTTTGGAATACTGGAAATAATAAGATCGAAGAATTTAGGCCATCTAAATAGTGATTTTTCGAATACATCACAGTAAAAACAGATGTTAAGATCCATTTTTTGAATTATTTTCATGAATTTGATAACCTTAGGCGACAAGTTCAATTCAAGATACACTTAAAAATGTCAATATATGAAAGGGGCTCAGACCACCAATAATAGATAACAACATACAAATTATATTCTACTAAGGTAATTTATGACAAATTGAACAGGCTCGACTTCCTTGTATTTTCCACAATTATCACACCATTTCAAATAAATATGAAAACTGGAAATTGTTTCTTAATATTGTAATTTCATCAACTTTTAGCAATATAAAGGCAGACTGGCCCTATTTACATATATAAAAGAGTTTCCATTGTAAGTTATGACTCTCCGATGGCCACATGGATAGTAGAATGTAAAACACCTTAAGGCTTACGTAGAGAGACTTTATGCTTTCAAGGCTTATGTCTTAGCAAACTGAGGCATGCAAAGCGTACACATTACATGCCTTAGACCTTTAAGGCACATGACTTAATATAAAAATTACTTCCACTTTGTTATAAAAAGCGGGTACAATAAAATTACAAAACCCTAATCATTTTGTAGCAAAGAAAAAAAAACAAAAGCACATACTTATCCTGATTGGCAAATTTAATATTGAAATCGATAGACATGATCATTTTTAAATTTGATTTCTAAGTTGAATTCAGTTTTTTTTTCTATGGAACTCTTTATAAAGTAAAAAGAGCCTTAAATAAAAGAAATAACTTACACAACTTTATATTTTTATTTATTGTTTAATTTGCTACTGGTGTAAAGTCAAACATTGCTAACTAGCCAAGCTATATTGATAAACTACACATATTGACTATTTAACTAAAAATGCATGTTATTACTTAGCAAAAAACTATAAACAATATAAGTTCATTGTTTAATATAAAAACGTACCACTAATAGACTAATTGACATGTCTAATTCCTTGATGTATCATGCGTTTAACATTCACACGAAAACTTGTCTTAAATCCTTGAAATTTACACCTCGTCAGGTGAGTACAAAAATGCCACATGTACAATTTGACTGGGTCGTCATTATTATGGCTAATATTTTTTATAAATTGTGAGAAAAGGTATTTTTTATTTTAAAATAATGCTACAAGCTTTTTTAAGTGTGTACATACATTAAGTGTTTGCATGCATGCATATGTATGTTTGCGCGCAAACACATGCGCATATAAACCGTGATCATGTAATGGAGTAAATTTTTTTTGCCAAGGATGATTTGTATCGACTATGTTATGGGTAATTGGAATTTCATATGCTAATTGTTGCCATGCACCCTTTGTTGCATAAGTGTCAAATAATATATAACATGTTAATCTTTGTTGTGACAAATTTGCTTATTATTGGATTATTTCTAATTCCAACCTTTCAAGGTCATGATCGAATAAAAGATGATTGTCACCACATGTTCGATAATGCTGAAGCCTCAATTTACCACTCAATGGCACCAATAGATTCTCGTCACAAACATCATGCAACCTATGATAGAAAAATAAATCACATATTACCAAATGCATAGCTAAGCTTCATGATTCACACTGACATGTAAAATGTTCAAAAATTGGAGGCAACATATACAAACCTGCTCCCATGTCAATAGCATAACCCAAAGAGTAGTTGATGTAAGCTCGACCCCCAGTTCTGTCTCTTGATTCCAAGAGTACAAGTTAGCAACATAAGAACCACTTTTGAAGTAGTACATATATATAAATGTAAATTGAAACTAATATTTTTGTACTGATCATGTTCACCTTGAAAGATGTATTTTGAAGAGCATGAGGGGCTGCTAGGCATGAAAATCCACTACCAATGACAATGACTGAAGGAAAGGAAGAAAACTTGCTATCAACTGATGGAATAAGAGCATACAAACATAAAAGATATAGAATATAATACTTTCTATCCTACAGGATTGAAGTAAAAAAGAAAAAGAAAAAACAATAGCATAAACGAATAAAACTGAACAGAGGAACATCATGAATTAATATGACATATTAATTTGTCGTCGTACTTCAATGTTCTTTTGAGCGTTCAGCACTCTTTTGAATGCAAAGCAGCTAGACTACATCCTAAACGAGTAATATAACAATTTTTAGAATAAAATGATACGGACTTCTAAGAAAAACAAAGGAAACATCGACATATTTACAGTAAACTAAATTTTTTTACCATTAGGAGTTCCAATTATATTAGTCATAAATAATTTTACATATTCTCCAAAGGGAGATTCATTTTGGGGTTAAACACAGTCTAGTATTGCTAATAAAAGGAAGGATTACAAAAATTAAGATGTCTCTCGAATAATATTAAAGTGTTCCATGTAACATAGAGTGCAACTGAACAACACAAAGTTTCTCATATCAAGGTTGAAATTTTATTTCCACTATAAGAATACATACACATCCCAAAGTCAACTAGTGGATTAGCAGTTTAATACATATGAATTCACAAACCAAAATTATTCATCTTAATTATTTTCACAAATTTATAGCGAATAAAAAAATGCAATTGCATACCACAGGAAAAATTTCATGCTAATAATAATCATATGATTATATATAAAATTTACAAATGGAAACCACAATAAACTAATATTTTGTTATACTACATATGCAGTAGTTTTTTGTTGTTATATGTGATTATCTACAAACTTAAGTAGATTGTAAATAGGTACCTAGAAGCATAAATTGATGATATCTAATTGATCGGTCAAAAGAAGTTCAATTGACAATTTGAGGATATGATCTTAGAGAGATTAATAAAAATTCAAGCCATGAATTATTCATTTCTAGCATCCAAAAAATCTGTAGGAGCCTATAACTGTGAAAAATTAATAGTTTATCCATACACCAAAGGCATGCACCCAATGTTCATACATACCCCTTCTTACGGTTCGAAGAAGCTACACAGTTCAAAGCTGACTTTTGTTATTTTACATAGTGACTTATTTTTTATTGAATATGACACAACACAGTGCTGCGAGACGCAATACAGTATTGGGACACACGCATGCAATCATTTGTAGTGTCAAATCGTGTTATAGATCATTCTATTATACAAATGTTGGACATCATAGTCCATTTACCGCATGGACATTCTTTAATTTGCGCTTGATAGACAAGAGAAAAGTAATTTGTGAATTTAATGCTCAAGTTTCTATAAAATATCACGCCCATTTTTGGTAAAAGTAGAACTGTTAATTATAGTGTACCTTAATAGGGGAGCAAATCATCTAGACCCAAATATTAGTGTCCTGATGTATCCAGCCACTTAATGCCAGAGATATAATCATTTATTTACGTCAGGAACAGTAAAGGACCAAATGACCCGTTTTGGAAATGCTCAAATTTGATATGTTCAGTCTTTTAATTAATGTTCAGTAGTTAAACTTACATTTTTATAAATTTTTAAAATTAATAGCTTATGCAAATGAGGTTTGATTTTATTAAAGTACTCTAAATTTTTAAAAGTACTCTATATTTGATTGTATTAAAGTACTCTATATGTGTTAAAATTAATAATTATTTGTGTTGTGATTGTATTAAAGTACTATATATTATAAAGTTGGTTTGAACTAAACCCAAGCAATTTAAAATTTCACAATTTAATTAATTAATTAATTTTTGCAAATTATTGATACGTATTATTTATTAATAAAAAAATAATTAATTAAATATGTATATTTTAAATACTCCGTTCAGATTCTCCGCTCACAACACACAAACGCATTATCCGTTCACCAAAATTTCCCTCTAAAATATCCCGTCTAAATACCCCTTCAAATGCCCCGTTACCGTTCGCTCAGAATGGACCCTCGCTGTATTTTTGCAGCCTTTGGCAAACCTTCTTGATATCGGGCTGTTGTTTGTTCACGTTGCTTTTTTGACTGATCCGCCGACTTTTGGTGGATCTTGTTGATGTCGTCTAATTCTTGTTCACGTGCATTTTGAGTTGATTCAACTTAGTGGACGGTTGGAGCAACAAGTTAATCTCGGCTTCCATGAAATCGATATTTGTCTGAATACTGGAAATAATAAGATCGAAGAATTTAGGCCATCTAAATAGTGATTTTTCGAATACATTACAGTAATAACAGATGTTAAGATCCATTTTTTGAATTATTTTCATGAATTCAATAGCCTTAGGCGACAAGTTCAATTCAAGATACACTTATAAATGTCAATATATGACAGGGCTCAGACCACCAATAATAGATAGGCTGCGAAGGAAACCACATTCTATATTGAGATGTCCACCAAAACCAAAACACTGCATTTGAAATAGGAAAAAATATATCAAACGCTAGATATCAAACATCACAACCTAATAAGAAAGTCCGTGCATGCTGACTCATTAAATGACAACAGCATACAAATTATATTCTACTAAGGTAATTTATGATAAATTGCACAGGCTCGGCTTCCTTGTATTTTCCACAATTATCACACCATTTCAACTAAATTTATTATTTATCTTTTATTCTCAATTTGAAAGTGCGAAGAATGTGAGTTAGGATGTAAAAATAGCACCATATTCAGGGTTAATTTGATCAACATACAATATCAATGGCACAACAACTTGTAAATTAATTATAATTTTCAACTGTCACAATAATAATAAAACTATAAACTTTACTTTAAATAATTGTTCTATTTATATTAAATTAACTTTACTGCTAAAATTGGTGATGCATTGACATAAGTCAGTAATTGTGACGACCCGACTTTCCACTCCCGGAAAATCGCATCGACAGTAAGAAAGAAAGGGGTGAGAAACAGAAAAGAGAAGAAGAGAAAAGAAAACAACAACAGATACTCACAGCGGAACCGAAACGAAATATAATATATCACATAAATATTACATAGTATCATATACATCATCTATCAGAGTTACACAGATTACACATCACATACTAGACAGTTATAAACATCTGTCTAGTTATTACATCTCAACACAATACAGATCAATACAAAGATCAACACAGCGGAAAATTACTATCTATATCTACAACGCCGAAGCCTCCTGCTCCATTGCTCCTCCAGATTACTCGTTAAAGCTAAACCTGAATCCCTTGGCTACTCGTAAAAATTTGAGTACCCAAGAGTTTATAAAACAGAAATAAACAACTTGGGTCAGACATGGGTCTGGTGTGAGTAACAGGTTAAACTTGTTTAACTTCAAAACCTTTTGAAAGAAAAGGTATCACGTAAGACTTCCCACACATAAACATGGGTAAGTTTTTACCTTACGCTAACCAAAACATTTGATAGGAAATTCGATTGTATTATAATAGGGTCTAGGGTTTTCAAATAAATATGAAATAGCTGGAATGCTTACATCTCACGTTCCAACATAGTTGGGCACAACTAAAACGTACGGCACTTATTGGAGTTTGGATTCCATCAATGGCAGGGCTACCGGGGTACCGCCCGTCACAGTACGTGGCCTAGATCACCGTACCGAGGATCACTCCCAATCCCCTGCAACACAAGGCCGGAACATCCCTTACTGGATAATTCCCGCACAAGATATCCCAGCAGTTGGAGCTCACAACTGCCCACACAGCCGAATAATAATAAGAAGGGACCTCTAGACAGAGATAATCTTGTCCTACTTGGGTGCTACCCACTAACCTTGCTGCACCTCCCCTGTTTTAGCCATTCCCGGTTTGTGAGGCTTGAGGTCACGATTACCTTAAAACAGAACACATCACTTAGAATGCTCATCGTCCACCTGACAATGTTCTGAAAGCATTCAATCCATACAAGTTCGTTCCGGGTTCGAACGAAACCGAAGGCATTATCTCGTTACACTCGTATTGGAATCACCCTCAAAGTTAACGACAATAACCCTTGCACTCTGAATCTTCATCTTCACTTGATTCACGACCTATCGTTAATTTGGATCGATGTGGTATTCGGGTCTCCAGACCTGGAAATCCGGTATACGGAAACCCGATCCCGGTCTCATCGAAATCCAAAACGTATCTTTTAAGGCCAAGTTGTTTTAAAGGTTAAAACAATTTAATTCAATTATCTTTATACACTTAGAAAGATAATTCACAATAGATAATCAACATTATCAATATCATCAGATAATCCATATTATCACAATTCAACTAAACATCCATATCACATAGCATATGTCTCATCAGAGATATCAATCAAATGCAAAGCATTCAGTATTATCATCCATCCATAAGTAATGATCTATATCATCTCTAATTAATTTAAAGTTAATTAAATTAATTACTTTTATTTTATAAATCCTTCTTACTTAAACATTAATTAATTACAAATTAATTAATTATCCTCTAATTACCTTTTTCAATTAATCATCTTTGATTAATTATCTTTTAATTACCTTCAAGTAATTATCTTTAATTAATTACTCAAATTAATTAACCTTAACCACTTATAGTAATTAACCTTTAATTACTTCATTAATTAATTAACTATAATTAATTAAATTAATCACTATAATTAATTATATTAAACCTTAATTAATTACATCATTAATTATATTAATTAATGATCCTTAATTACAACTTAATTATTAATTACTTTAATTAAATTAATTACATTAAGTAATTAACTTTATATTAAACAACATTTATTAATCACCTTGATTAATCTTCAATTAGTAATTAACTACCCTTAATTACTTTTATTTACTAAATTAATTCTCCTTAATTAATTTCTTAATTAATCCCTTGATTAATTATTCAAAGTAATTAAACTTAAATTACTTTCCTTAATACATAACCATCAATTAATTACTTCCAGTAATTATCTTATTATTTACTTCCTAAATAATCATACCTTAATAATTACATTAAGTAATTATTATCAAATCATTTCTTAATTAATTAATCTAACCAAATCAAATTAACTTAATTAATTACAATAAGTAATTAATTCTTAATTACTTCCATTAAGTAATTCATTTAAAACAAATTCTATAATTTATTATCTTAAATTAATTAACTAATTAATTATCAAAATTAATCCTATTAATTAATTATTTAATAATCCATAGTTAATGACCTCCATTAACTATTAACAACTCTTTAATTACTTTTCTTAAGTAATTAAATTGGATTAATTATTATTAATTCCAAATTGATAAATATTAATAACAAATTAATTTATCTCTAATTATTAAATTAATTAAGTGTTATCCATAACTTAATTAATCTTTAATTACTTTATTAATTAATTTCTAAACATTAATTAATATTCTATTTTAAAATCCTTAATTATAAATTATTTATTCCTAATTAATTTATCTTAATCATAAATAATTTAGTTTAAATCTTTAATTTATTATTTATTTAATTAATCCAAATGATTAATTAATCAAACAAATTAATTATCCATTTTAAACCATTAAAATTATTAAAACAATTTAATTTAAAAACTTTCTTTTATTTTAAATCTGAGATACAAATTTAAATTTGATTTCAGATTAACTCAGATTTAAACTTCTGTTTAAATATTTCTTTACAAAATTAAATTCAGTTTAAAACTTTTAAACATACAGGTTTTAAACCTGTCAACCTAACATACTCGAGACCCCTGATTACTTCGAGTCGTACCCTTAAATCCTTCGAGTCTCACCCGAGTTCCCCTGTCAAAAACCTACAGCTAAACGAAGAAACTCACCAATCTCTACTTCGAGTTCTCATTCTAAAATCCCGAGATGACCTTCGAGTAAACCCCACAACCAACCCTACTGACACACACGCGACATCGTGCACATGCACCACCGCCACAGCCACCTCCGACCATCCCTGGCACCCTCAACCAATCGACCATCGATGTAGCAACTAAACCCAATTATCGATTCACACATTCCAGCCTTCGATCGAAATCGAGCAATGCAGATGGAAACAGAAAATCAACATCACCAGAAAACACCTCGAAACCATGATGCCGTTCATCAGAACCCACTGCGCTTCCGGCCACATTTCCGCGTATCATCCACGCAACCACTTACCAAAATTCATCTGACTCGATGCTTCAGAGATGCCGCCACGATCACATTTCCAGACTCGACCAAATTAGGTTTAAAAATCTAAACAAACTCGCCGCCTACGCCACGATGTTCAGGAACCTCACTAGGTAATTTTTCCGACCTCCCTGAACCTTCCCCTACCTCCAGCCAAGGTCTCGACTACCCCGAGAGTCACGATCGCCAGAGAAGCCTTAAAACTCATTTTCTGATCAACTTAGAATTTCTCAGTCAAATCTTCATTAAAAATCTTGATTTTACTTTCAAAAATCATTATTCTTGATAACATTTCAGATGGTATACCTGAAACTAAAATCTATGATGTTTGAAATTTACCATATTTTGAATCTTTCCTGTATTTCCAAATTTTCCAGAGAAGCTTTGCTTTGATTTACTTAAATCTATTTTTAAGATTTGAATCTTGCTAAATCTAACAACTTTTGTTTAGATCCTATTGCCTAAAATGAATCAGAGGAATGGAAATTGATTTTTGAACAAGCCTGATGCCTGTAAGCCTGGAACTAATTTCATATGTCTGATTCCAGACATGCACAGCCAACACACACATATATACACAAATTTATACACATACAAGCAAATTTCCAACCTACTTTAAACATGTTTAAACTATTTTTAGATTCTAGTTCACGTTTAAACAAACTTAATTTGTTTGAATATTAATCTCTATAAAAGATTAGATGAGGAAATTAGAAATTTTGTTCTAAGTTTAACTCTGTAACTTAAACAGAGACAATACAGACATAGCCATACATGCACACAGGGTTCTACAATCAAATACACATGTATTTAAATTTAAAACAAACATGCATACATATTTTCAAAAATATATCACAATTTCACTTCAAACATTTTACCACATAAATCCAGTTTTAACTGTTTTAAAATCTAAGTTTACTCACATTTAAAGAAGATGAACAGAGCATCTAATTGTTAACAGCATACACACTATAAACATTCACTTCAGATTCTCACTTATTCATGCAATACTTATTCATTTCAACCATACTAGCATGCAACCATATTTTACTTTAAGTTTTTAAAAGTTACTCACCTATTTTAAAAGAAGCAGAGCCTCCAGATTTTTGAAACTGAAACAACAGGCTTTTGAATCTTTAAAACTTGAGTTGCCTTTAAATTGCTTTCATTAACATGCAAGCTTGATTTCCAGTTTTGAAGAGATGAATGCAAACAGTTGCTCTGGGTTGATTCCAGATTTGAAAGAAATGAAGGCAGGCTGATTCTTTGATTTGGAAAAAGAATTACAGGGGTTTGATTTTAGATTGGAGAAAATGTAGTGGCTTTAATTCAGATTTCAACTTGGTTACAGGGATCTTATGTTTGAGGAAGATGCTTTGAAAATCTCAGATTAAAAGAAAATGCATGCGGCTTTGTTTTGATTTTGAGATATGCAGATAGGTTTTGATCTTTGATTTAGAAGTTGATTTTGCTTTTTATTTGAGGCATATAGATTACTGTTTTTAGATTAGCATTCGAATTTGAGAAAGAGGTTTGAGTTTCTTGTTTTTAAAAAGGAAATAGAAAGGAGGAAGTAAAGGAATGCAATATGTTAATATAAGTGAATTTGAGATTTATAAAAATAAAAGAAAATTAAAAAATAATAAAGACACTTGTCAATATAGTTTATCTTTTACTTACACATGTTATATGAAGCTTTAGGCTAAAGACACTTGTCTTATAAGTATTTATTCATAATTCTATTTATTTTAAAGTAATTAAAAAGCCTTTTTCTTTACTTATAAAATACTTATATATATATATACAAATTACTTTTTAAAGAAAGAAAACTAAATTTTATTTATAATTAAAAGTTTATACAAATATTCTAAAATCCAAAACAAATTTAAATATTTATTCTTTTGAATTTCAAAACCTAATTTCAAATTCAATTTAAATTAAATCCTAAGATTCAATTTAAAAGTTAAGTTATATATATACATATATAACTATTCATTCAATTAAATAAAAATTCCATATTCTTTAAAATCCATTCATATTAATAAAAATAATACATTATACTTATTATTTGAAATTAACATATTTGATATTTAAATAATTTATATAAGAGATTATCAAGTAATATTTTAAAAAGAAATAAAACAAACCTTTTCATTTAAATTTAAACTTAAGCTAAAAATCTATTTTTAAACAATTAAACATTTATAATATGTATTTTAAACTATATAGTTATTTATTAAATAACTTTTGAAAAACTTAATATTAAATTAATCATGATTTCCAAATTACCAATATATATTAGAATTTGAAAATATAATCTCATTTGTTAAATTCAAACCAACTCATCTATTTACAATATATACACTTATATATATTATAAATAGAAATCATTCTATTAAAGTTTTAAAAGATAAATCACTAATTAAATATTTATTTAATTAGATTATTAAATTTATTCAAATTTATTAACAAAGATCATCAAATCAATTTAATTTTTAAATATAAATTATTAAATTGATATTGTCCAAATTCCCGGGATATCACATTCCTCCCCCCTTAAAATAATTTCGTCCCCGAAATTTAAACAAAGGTAATTTAATAATCTTATTAAAGATTTTAATTTAAAACACAAGCATATCCTATCATCCATATGCTAACAACCATAGCAACCAATTCATCCAATCAATCAAATCTAACTATCCAGACAAAATTCTAGATAGAATTCCTCGAGTTTCCCCAAGTATATATATACCGGGATACTCGCTCTACAACAATCTAAACTACTAAGCTATAGATCTCCTACTCATCTAGATCTACAGAACTAAATAGGATATCAGACTACAAACGAGTCTGACTCAACTACCAAATCCTCCTGAACTGCTGCTTCCAAAACTAGAGATAGATCAAACACTTATCCAAAATCAGAACACAGAAGAGATCCAAACATAACTTTACTTCACAACATCAGTAGATTCCAAACTTACTTCTCCTATCCAGAGATATACTCCAAACTGCTTTCGCTGCTTAATTCAGATCTGAGGTAGAACACAAGCACAGACTGAACAACTCATCCAAGAAATAAGGTTCACTGATCCATAAATAAAACTCAGATACTTCATCAAAACTTGAGTTGCTGCACCAACTCCATCTCTAGGAAACATCCTTCAACTAGACTGAACTACCGGTATCACTCCTAGAATCCAGTCGATAAGAAAACTCAATCTCTAATGCCGACAAACTTCTGACTTCCCTGAAGATATTCAGAAAACTCTGACAACACAAGAGAACACTCAGCAATCGCAAGCCACTTTTGCGATCAATCCAGACCAATTTCCAAAGAAAACTGTTCCTCTTAACAAATCAGAACAACCCATACTTAACTATCCAATCCATCGAAGAAATGGATGCACCCTGCTGCTTCTGAACTTCACCTCTAGAAAACTGCTCAGCCAGAAAACTTCCTTGTCGGCACAGAGAACACCTCCGAGCTGCACTGCTGACACTGATGCCAAAGATTTCCTATCCAAAGATCTTTGAGAAACTCGAACTCCAAACCAAACAGAAATACCATGCTGAACTCAGCCATAACACTGAAACAGACACACTTCCTTAAACTCGTTCCAAAGAAAACATCTTCGGGAACATCCATCGTCACTGCATCTCATCACACAGCTACTATTACCTGAGGTATCAAGATACCATCACTTGCTTCTGTTCAACCGATAGATCCAAACTCTACTCATCCAACTTTACAGATAAACTCCGAACCTTAACAGGTTTCCTTCAGAGATTCGATGAAATCCTTCATCACAGCAAAACTTACTCGAGACAGTATTGGGTCTACAGTCTCGATAAATACACTTCCAACCTTAATTCCAACCATTGGTAGTCATGCTTCATACACTACTACCCTATCTACCTTTATATCTTATATTGGAGAACCTGTACGGGTAACCCAACAATATAGGTAGAATATATATATAGTTATATAAAAATTACAAATACGCTCTCTCACGATAGATACCACTCCAGAGCTAGGTATTCACTCAACCAATAGCTCTGATATTCACTTAACCAAAAGCTTAGGCATTCGCTCAACCTATGCTCTGATACCACGTGTGACGACCCGACTTTCCACTCCCGGAAAATCGCATCGACAGTAAGAAAGAAAGGGGTGAGAAACAGAAAAGAGAAGAAGAGAAAAGAAAACAACAACAGATACTCACAGCGGAACCGAAACGAAATATAATATATCACATAAATATTACATAGTATCATATACATCATCTATCAGAGTTACACAGATTACACATCACATACTAGACAGTTATAAACATCTGTCTAGTTATTACATCTCAACACAATACAGATCAATACAAAGATCAACACAGCGGAAAATTACTATCTATATCTACAACGCCGAAGCCTCCTGCTCCATTGCTCCTCCAGATTACTCGTTAAAGCTAAACCTGAATCCCTTGGCTACTCGTAAAAATTTGAGTACCCAAGAGTTTATAAAACAGAAATAAACAACTTGGGTCAGACATGGGTCTGGTGTGAGTAACAGGTTAAACTTGTTTAACTTCAAAACCTTTTGAAAGAAAAGGTATCACGTAAGACTTCCCACACATAAACATGGGTAAGTTTTTACCTTACGCTAACCAAAACATTTGATAGGAAATTCGATTGTATTATAATAGGGTCTAGGGTTTTCAAATAAATATGAAATAGCTGGAATGCTTACATCTCACGTTCCAACATAGTTGGGCACAACTAAAACGTACGGCACTTATTGGAGTTTGGATTCCATCAATGGCAGGGCTACCGGGGTACCGCCCGTCACAGTACGTGGCCTAGATCACCGTACCGAGGATCACTCCCAATCCCCTGCAACACAAGGCCGGAACATCCCTTACTGGATAATTCCCGCACAAGATATCCCAGCAGTTGGAGCTCACAACTGCCCACACAGCCGAATAATAATAAGAAGGGACCTCTAGACAGAGATAATCTTGTCCTACTTGGGTGCTACCCACTAACCTTGCTGCACCTCCCCTGTTTTAGCCATTCCCGGTTTATGAGGCTTGAGGTCACGATTACCTTAAAACAGAACACATCACTTAGAATGCTCATCGTCCACCTGACAATGTTCTGAAAGCATTCAATCCATACAAGTTCGTTCCGGGTTCGAACGAAACCGAAGGCATTATCTCGTTACACTCGTATTGGAATCACCCTCAAAGTTAACGACAATAACCCTTGCACTCTGAATCTTCATCTTCACTTGATTCACGACCTATCGTTAATTTGGATCGATGTGGTATTCGGGTCTCCAGACCTGGAAATCCGGTATACGGAAACCCGATCCCGGTCTCATCGAAATCCAAAACGTATCTTTTAAGGCCAAGTTGTTTTAAAGGTTAAAACAATTTAATTCAATTATCTTTATACACTTAGAAAGATAATTCACAATAGATAATCAACATTATCAATATCATCAGATAATCCATATTATCACAATTCAACTAAACATCCATATCACATAGCATATGTCTCATCAGAGATATCAATCAAATGCAAAGCATTCAGTATTATCATCCATCCATAAGTAATGATCTATATCATCTCTAATTAATTTAAAGTTAATTAAATTAATTACTTTTATTTTATAAATCCTTCTTACTTAAACATTAATTAATTACAAATTAATTAATTATCCTCTAATTACCTTTTTCAATTAATCATCTTTGATTAATTATCTTTTAATTACCTTCAAGTAATTATCTTTAATTAATTACTCAAATTAATTAACCTTAACCACTTATAGTAATTAACCTTTAATTACTTCATTAATTAATTAACTATAATTAATTAAATTAATCACTATAATTAATTATATTAAACCTTAATTAATTACATCATTAATTATATTAATTAATGATCCTTAATTACAACTTAATTATTAATTACTTTAATTAAATTAATTACATTAAGTAATTAACTTTATATTAAACAACATTTATTAATCACCTTGATTAATCTTCAATTAGTAATTAACTACCCTTAATTACTTTTATTTACTAAATTAATTCTCCTTAATTAATTTCTTAATTAATCCCTTGATTAATTATTCAAAGTAATTAAACTTAAATTACTTTCCTTAATACATAACCATCAATTAATTACTTCCAGTAATTATCTTATTATTTACTTCCTAAATAATCATACCTTAATAATTACATTAAGTAATTATTATCAAATCATTTCTTAATTAATTAATCTAACCAAATCAAATTAACTTAATTAATTACAATAAGTAATTAATTCTTAATTACTTCCATTAAGTAATTCATTTAAAACAAATTCTATAATTTATTATCTTAAATTAATTAACTAATTAATTATCAAAATTAATCCTATTAATTAATTATTTAATAATCCATAGTTAATGACCTCCATTAACTATTAACAACTCTTTAATTACTTTTCTTAAGTAATTAAATTGGATTAATTATTATTAATTCCAAATTGATAAATATTAATAACAAATTAATTTATCTCTAATTATTAAATTAATTAAGTGTTATCCATAACTTAATTAATCTTTAATTACTTTATTAATTAATTTCTAAACATTAATTAATATTCTATTTTAAAATCCTTAATTATAAATTATTTATTCCTAATTAATTTATCTTAATCATAAATAATTTAGTTTAAATCTTTAATTTATTATTTATTTAATTAATCCAAATGATTAATTAATCAAACACTAGTACAAAACTGGTCATTTGTGTCGGTTGTGTAACCCCTGTTGTGTCGGTTGTACAACCGACTCAAATGAAGACGACACAAAAGACATTTTTCTGTTGTGTCGGTTGTACAACCGACACAAATATCAATTATTTGTGTCGGTTGGTAATAGAGAACCGACACAAATCAGCTTGTATAGTGAAGCAAAATTCCGTTTATTGTGTCGGTCCTTTAAGAAAAACCGACACAACTGTTGCTTGTTTTGTGTCGGTTCCTTATTGACGACCGACACAAATGATTGATATTTGTGTCGGTTTTGTTTGTTTTTTCGACCGACACAATTGATATGCAGTTGTATCGGTTCCCTTTGAAGTAACAACCGACACAAGTTATATCTGAAGCAAAAAAAAAATATTATTACCGTTTAAGATTATAAAAACAGTATGAAATTGAATTTTAATTTTTTATAAACGAACGTTACTATGAACTGATTGAACAAAAAATATAATTATATTATCCATCAACATAATTCTTGTTTACAGAACAAAATAGAATATAATCTATCACAAACATAACGTCGTACATAACAAAATACCAACGTACGTTACAAAAGATCAGCGTACACAATAAAAAAACAACTACATCCAATTATACATGATATAACTAGCTAAATTCTCTCGAACCTCGTCTATCTCTTGTTGGTTATAAGAACCGTCTCGTACAAAGTCCTGCAATTAAGAGAATTGTTATACAAAAGACAATAATTAAGTCAGGAATGCTCTGCATAAAAGAATCTGAGAGTGTAATTCAAACAGTTGTGTCGGTCTTTAATAAGATAAGAAAATAGTCACATTAGTAGAGACGATGTACAAAAAGTCAACTATGCAAAAAGGTGCATGATTAAATGAATAGTTAATCGTATTAAGTACGTATAAGCATCCTCTGTGCCTAGTCAGTGCTTCTGAAATCCTTTGATGCCTCACTGATCTGGTTCCTGAAGTGGCCATAGTGTTCTTCTGTTTATCCATCAGCCAACAACTCATTCACCAACACATTGTACTGCCCAAAATCTAACATCAAGCATCATCACTCCAGTCACCACCTGCCTCATAAATAAACTGATCATTGCCACAAAACTGCTGTTAAATTTCCATCACATACATACAAATCTTCCCTCCAGTTAACTCCATTACCGTACAAACACTCTTTAACCATCTTACTACAGTAGTTCTCAATCACACTGACCACTACCAACTTCACCAACCCCTGCATCACCCTCCTCTTCCACCTACACTTCAATCCAATATTCATCTCACTGCATACAACAGCAACTCCACCATTCAAGTGCATTCATAGTTCAACCATCGATCACCCTTGCACATTCACATTCACCCTGCACATTCAAAACTATGCATGTGCACATCCTTGCTCGTGCACACCACTGTCGTTTTACTCATCATTACATAGCTATGCAATCATCCTTGAAATCTTCTCAAACCAACCATCACCATACCACCATTCCATAATTGTTGCCATATACAAAACTGTGCAACTCCTCTGGCCATACTTCCCTATCACCTCTGAAAAGCATACAACCGGAACATCACTTACAACTGCGGTCAGCACCATCCTCTTCAACAAACAATCAAACACTCTGTTAAACAAAAACTTCACCACTGTCTGATTGAATACATCCCATAGTTTTGATTTTGGGAAAAAGATTTCGATTTTGCTAATATATATTGGGTTTTTTTGAAGAACAATGTATGGATTTAATTTTAGGAGCAGCAATCATTGCTCTCAGCATAAAAAAAAGTCTATTATTCTTATGTACATGGATAATACTAATGTCATATAGATTTACAAGAGTACTAGTTAAAAAATCTAGTTAGAAACTTAATCTCAACAACCCACTAGAATCAGTAAATGGGGATAGAACAAAGCACATCACCGAAGTTCTTCTACACGCAAGCTTCGGAAGAAGAATGAAATTAAGATTTAGTTAATACGTGGGATAGACAATTTTGGCGATTTATTTACAAAAGCATTACCAGCGTCTGCCTTCAAGAAACTTGTTTATTGTGCTGACGTGTAAACAGTCTGCAACCAACCATCACTGTCAACCAATGCTTAATCAATAGAGGTTTTGTACCTTTTCCTTAGTCTAGACCTTATCCTCAGTAGTTTTACCTACCAATATTTTATAGGGAAACAATCATCATGTGATGTTGCAAATCAATCTGTTTTTGAACACCTCATTTTCAGGCATACAAGGCATCTTCATATATAACAAAATTGTTCACCCCTCCTAAAGTTCATGCAAGTAGGCAATGGTATTACAGCAGAAAACAACCCCCTTAATGAACATCAGTAATTTTACAAAAATGAAATAGCTACAGCACTTCTTCTCCCACTTCAGATCTTTTCAACACAAACCACAAAAAGCAGCTTCCTTTTCAATATCAATCATCGTCAATATACACACACTGTGTGTTCTGAACACAAACATTCACCTTCGATTCACAACCTTCCATCGCATCCTCCCCAAAAGGAACACTCAAAAATCCAAATTCCTCATCATCATCACTGTTGATCTCAATAGGAGTCACTCTATTCTGATACCATCTCCTAGAAAGAGTGAACACGTTAAAATAATAGCTCACTAGTTCTTTCTTCTTCTTTAAAGGAAACGCTAAGTGCAGCTGCTTCCAAAGATCACGATCTGGAGAGGTCACATATGATTGTACAACATCTTTGAATATTTTTGACTCTTCTTTGGTCCATGAGAGAGCAACTTCCTCTCCCATACGGTCGAATCTCTACTGCATATGGTGTTCTACTCTAGTACTCTCAAGTTACAGAGAAAACCTTATTTCCCAATATAACACGGATTCATTTGTGGAATTATAAACTGTTTCAAATATCAAAATATCTTATTTCCCAATTACTTCAACAAGCCAATAACAAGGAGAGGAATATATCAAGATATGCATTTGTACCCAAATTCATTTATGCAAATACAAAGTTGGAGGTAAAACTAGATAAAAAAGAATCAGAATTAATACCTAACCCAGTCACCAGTGTCGCCTCACACGCAATGCCCTTGTCGCTTGCCCTAATTCAAGAGTCAGAAGTCAGTGAACGGAGGTGTTAATTTGTGGAATAAAATTCAATATTAGCGTACGAAGAAGAAAAGGAATAAACGAACGAAGAAGAAAAGAAGCTAAGACGGCTAATTTTACCTCTAACTTGTTCGGGGCGGGTACGCAAATTTTACCTCTAAAATTTAGCGTACGCGGGAAAAGAGGGGGCGGCTGAAATGGATGTGGGGGGAAAGTATTGAGCTTATTGTGTCGGTTTTTAGACAACCGATGCTATTATATTTAGTTGTGTCGGTTGTTCAAACAACCGACACAAATAGATCTATTGCTTCCCTTCAATTGTGTCGGTTTCTTAAGAACAACAGATGCAAATTACATTTTTAACATTTTCTTCTTACCCCATAAGTCAATAGTTTCGGTTGTTAATGAACAACCGACACAAATTACACTATTTGTGTCGGTTTTATGGACAACCGACACAAATGAGGCGAAGCAACTGATCTGTTTTGTACTAGTGAAACAAATTAATTATCCATTTTAAACCATTAAAATTATTAAAACAATTTAATTTAAAAACTTTCTTTTATTTTAAATCTGAGATACAAATTTAAATTTGATTTCAGATTAACTCAGATTTAAACTTCTGTTTAAATATTTCTTTACAAAATTAAATTCAGTTTAAAACTTTTAAACATACAGGTTTTAAACCTGTCAACCTAACATACTCGAGACCCCTGATTACTTCGAGTCGTACCCTTAAATCCTTCGAGTCTCACCCGAGTTCCCCTGTCAAAAACCTACAGCTAAACGAAGAAACTCACCAATCTCTACTTCGAGTTCTCATTCTAAAATCCCGAGATGACCTTCGAGTAAACCCCACAACCAACCCTACTGACACACACGCGACATCGTGCACATGCACCACCGCCACAGCCACCTCCGACCATCCCTGGCACCCTCAACCAATCGACCATCGATGTAGCAACTAAACCCAATTATCGATTCACACATTCCAGCCTTCGATCGAAATCGAGCAATGCAGATGGAAACAGAAAATCAACATCACCAGAAAACACCTCGAAACCATGATGCCGTTCATCAGAACCCACTGCGCTTCCGGCCACATTTCCGCGTATCATCCACGCAACCACTTACCAAAATTCATCTGACTCGATGCTTCAGAGATGCCGCCACGATCACATTTCCAGACTCGACCAAATTAGGTTTAAAAATCTAAACAAACTCGCCGCCTACGCCACGATGTTCAGGAACCTCACTAGGTAATTTTTCCGACCTCCCTGAACCTTCCCCTACCTCCAGCCAAGGTCTCGACTACCCCGAGAGTCACGATCGCCAGAGAAGCCTTAAAACTCATTTTCTGATCAACTTAGAATTTCTCAGTCAAATCTTCATTAAAAATCTTGATTTTACTTTCAAAAATCATTATTCTTGATAACATTTCAGATGGTATACCTGAAACTAAAATCTATGATGTTTGAAATTTACCATATTTTGAATCTTTCCTGTATTTCCAAATTTTCCAGAGAAGCTTTGCTTTGATTTACTTAAATCTATTTTTAAGATTTGAATCTTGCTAAATCTAACAACTTTTGTTTAGATCCTATTGCCTAAAATGAATCAGAGGAATGGAAATTGATTTTTGAACAAGCCTGATGCCTGTAAGCCTGGAACTAATTTCATATGTCTGATTCCAGACATGCACAGCCAACACACACATATATACACAAATTTATACACATACAAGCAAATTTCCAACCTACTTTAAACATGTTTAAACTATTTTTAGATTCTAGTTCACGTTTAAACAAACTTAATTTGTTTGAATATTAATCTCTATAAAAGATTAGATGAGGAAATTAGAAATTTTGTTCTAAGTTTAACTCTGTAACTTAAACAGAGACAATACAGACATAGCCATACATGCACACAGGGTTCTACAATCAAATACACATGTATTTAAATTTAAAACAAACATGCATACATATTTTCAAACATATATCACAATTTCACTTCAAACATTTTACCACATAAATCCAGTTTTAACTGTTTTAAAATCTAAGTTTACTCACATTTAAAGAAGATGAACAGAGCATCTAATTGTTAACAGCATACACACTATAAACATTCACTTCAGATTCTCACTTATTCATGCAATACTTATTCATTTCAACCATACTAGCATGCAACCATATTTTACTTTAAGTTTTTAAAAGTTACTCACCTATTTTAAAAGAAGCAGAGCCTCCAGATTTTTGAAACTGAAACAACAGGCTTTTGAATCTTTAAAACTTGAGTTGCCTTTAAATTGCTTTCATTAACATGCAAGCTTGATTTCCAGTTTTGAAGAGATGAATGCAAACAGTTGCTCTGGGTTGATTCCAGATTTGAAAGAAATGAAGGCAGGCTGATTCTTTGATTTGGAAAAAGAATTACAGGGGTTTGATTTTAGATTGGAGAAAATGTAGTGGCTTTAATTCAGATTTCAACTTGGTTACAGGGATCTTATGTTTGAGGAAGATGCTTTGAAAATCTCAGATTAAAAGAAAATGCATGCGGCTTTGTTTTGATTTTGAGATATGCAGATAGGTTTTGATCTTTGATTTAGAAGTTGATTTTGCTTTTTATTTGAGGCATATAGATTACTGTTTTTAGATTAGCATTCGAATTTGAGAAAGAGGTTTGAGTTTCTTGTTTTTAAAAAGGAAATAGAAAGGAGGAAGTAAAGGAATGCAATATGTTTATATAAGTGAATTTGAGATTTATAAAAATAAAAGAAAATTAAAAAATAATAAAGACACTTGTCAATATAGTTTATCTTTTACTTACACATGTTATATGAAGCTTTAGGCTAAAGACACTTGTCTTATAAGTATTTATTCATAATTCTATTTATTTTAAAGTAATTAAAAAGCCTTTTTCTTTACTTATAAAATACTTATATATATATATATACAAATTACTTTTTAAAGAAAGAAAACTAAATTTTATTTATAATTAAAAGTTTATACAAATATTCTAAAATCCAAAACAAATTTAAATATTTATTCTTTTGAATTTCAAAACCTAATTTCAAATTCAATTTAAATTAAATCCTAAGATTCAATTTAAAAGTTAAGTTATATATATACATATATAACTATTCATTCAATTAAATAAAAATTCCATATTCTTTAAAATCCATTCATATTAATAAAAATAATACATTATACTTATTATTTGAAATTAACATATTTGATATTTAAATAATTTATATAAGAGATTATCAAGTAATATTTTAAAAAGAAATAAAACAAACCTTTTCATTTAAATTTAAACTTAAGCTAAAAATCTATTTTTAAACAATTAAACATTTATAATATGTATTTTAAACTATATAGTTATTTATTAAATAACTTTTGAAAAACTTAATATTAAATTAATCATGATTTCCAAATTACCAATATATATTAGAATTTGAAAATATAATCTCATTTGTTAAATTCAAACCAACTCATCTATTTACAATATATACACTTATATATATTATAAATAGAAATCATTCTATTAAAGTTTTAAAAGATAAATCACTAATTAAATATTTATTTAATTAGATTATTAAATTTATTCAAATTTATTAACAAAGATCATCAAATCAATTTAATTTTTAAATATAAATTATTAAATTGATATTGTCCAAATTCCCGGGATATCACAGTAATTTTTAGGAACATGCCACTCTCAACTATGTGTATGCTTAAGGATAAAATCATGTTACATTCTCATTGAAAAATACCATAGAAGCACAATATCATTCAAATTCATGCCTGTGGTTGAGGATTTTTCATGAGCTTGCAAGTTTTATTTGTTCTTTTTCATTTTTTTGTTAAGGTCGTGCACGTGCATCTTATAATTAAAAAACTCATAATTGAAATAGAGTAAAATATTAAATATTTGTCCATACAACCCACTGATTTCAGTTCAGACAGATGTTTTCTGTTTTAAATATCACTCACAAAACCTTTCTATTTACCTCAGAAACATTAATGTTTTCAACTATAAAATTTGTGATTTTGTCAAATTTAGGGGATAAGTAAAGATAAGTAATAGCAGATCAATTCAGTGATCAGTAATTGAATGAAGAATTCTAAGTTAATATTCTGTAACGAATATTAAATTATCTGTATTTTCCATGTAAAATTAGCTCTACTTGCAAATTTAAAGGAATCAGTACCAATAAAAAGATTAGATACGGAAATTGAAAATGTTCAAAACTGATTTTAGAAAATACCTTTAGAATTACAACCACCGTCCATGTCTAGACGACCGATAATCTCCGCTCCAACGACTTGTAGAATTAATAATCGACGCCGGTAATTGAGGCGAGTAAAGAAGACTAAAAATCAAAAGGAAGGTAGTAAAATGATTTGAACTCGTTAAAAACCCCAGATTTGCTTTCCTGCTGGTGCGTATCTCAGATTAAAACCCTAAATTCAATCAACAATATAAAATCTCGCTGCAAATTCGATGGATCCTACCTCAAACTGTTCGAAATCAAACAAATATCGTGGATTTAGAAGAGCTCAATTCAAACAAATATAGTGCATTTTATTTGCATGTTTGAACCCAAAATATTGTCAGCTACCTAATGAAAGGTATAGATTACAAAAGAAAATTCAATTCATAAATCTTAAACTGCTATATATACACTACAAAACTACAAAACTTGTACTTATTATACATCATACATATTACACAACTATCCTCGTTTTGCACTAAAACATCTCATTTCGCTTACCACTCATGCATTAACATGTTCATAACTTTGCCTAGTGGACTTTTGCAAATTTCAAATTAGTAATTCAGCTACATTTAAATTGATTTAATTACTTTTATACACACACTAGTAGGAAGTCCGTACCGATGGCACAAATTTATCACAGTATATATTGCTAGTATGCAAATGATTATTCTAAATATTATGGTTGATACGATGAAAGCGGAGAAGTAGTGATATATAAGATGTGTTTTAATTGTATCATATGATATTTTTTACCGTTGGAGAAAAAGTGAGGTAGAATTTTTTGAGAAATTTTATTTCTTAGCTATTTGTATGTATTTAATAAAAAGGTGATCAAACTTATGTTAAACTATCATAGTGAACCACTAAATAAAGTAACATATAAGTTGATACAATGATACTGTTAGAGATGGTGGTAACATAGAACCTTGAAACGATGTTATATACATTTTTTTGTTCCTTGGTGGAAGATACTTGTTTAAATTCCAAAATGAGTATGTAATAACCCGTATTTTTAACTAATTTAAATTATTAAATTTAATATAATTATTGAACAAAAATGGTTGGAAATAATTTTATTTAATGATTTATTAATGTAATTTACTGGATATGAACTCAAATAAAAATTTTGAATAACAAAATTCAATAAGATAAAAGATAATAACTTATGATTCAAATATAGTGATTTATTTGACAATTTAATTGTTTAAATTTAATATTTGAAATTATTTAAATAATTGAATCTTGAATTTAATGTGAATGAAAATGATTTCAAAAGTTGATTTATATTTTATTTAAACTAAAATAAAGATTGTTAACTTTTAAAATTGAATTTAAAGTGAATAAATTTATTTTGGAAAATAACCTATTTTAATTAACGTATAAAAATAGTCTTTTTAGGTACTGTCTCGGATTTTAACGAAACCAGTTTTATCGGATCCGTAATAGTGAATTATTATAAGATTTCAAGTTCTGTAACGATTGGACTTATCATTTGGTCGTGCGAGCTTGAAATGCGTAGAAATCAATTAAAGGAATTTAGTTAAAATAACTCGATTTGAAAACCTATCTTATGAATATGATGGAATTGGCCCTCGATACATTTTCCATTGTGTTCGGAATAGGGGTATAACATATAGAACGACAAGCGGTATGCTTCGTTTGAAGTTCGAAATTTTCACAGATGAATAGTGCTGCGAAATTTTCTATATAAGGACTTGAAACTTTATATTTTTGCAATTCAAGCCCTAGCTTCAGGCCGCTCCTTTTAAAAATTTCAATGGCCGAAACCATTCTTCTTTCTCCTCTTGATTTCTCTCAATCCACACGTTTTTACCCCTTGGCTTTAACACGGAAGTTTTTAGAGCTCGATATCCTCTACACATCCAACGGTTGGATCGAGTCGATGTCGCTTGAATTCGCCAGGACCTGGGCTTGAAGTTATGTAGTTTTATGGGTTAGCGAGCATCGATTCGTGTGCGTGCGATTGGAGGGGGCGCTGACGAGCGCAGGCGGCGGTGCAGGGTGGTTGGCGGCAATGAACGGCTGACGATCGTCGTTCGATCGAGAGAGAAGAAAAAAAGAAGAAGGATATCGCATGTTGCCTGGAGTTGCGCGGGGAGGATGAACCTTAAATTGGACAATGAAGTATAGTTTGACTAAAGTGATTTAAATCGGTAAATTGAAATTGGACTTGAAATTTGTGTAAATTGAAATGGTTTAAAATAAGAATTGAATTGAAATTTGAACCATTGAATCGAATCGTTGAATCCAATTTAAAGTTAAAATGAACGTTTCGAAATTGAAGTCAATTCGAATTGAAATCGAAATTGAGTTGATTTGAATTTAAGTCAAAATTGAGTCGATTTGAATTGATTAGAGATTGAAGATGATTTTAACTGGAAGATTTGAAATTAAATCAGTTTGTTTGGAATTTGGACCTGAATCCGAATTTGTTGAAAATGGAAAGAAACAGTTTTAGTTTGAAACTATTTTCACTATAAACTACTTTGTTATAAACTGTTTTAAAATTCAACTTTTTAAAATTTCAAATTATTTAAATTTCAAATTATTTAATATATAACCCATTTTTAATACTCAAACAACTTTATATCAAACTATTTTAATATCTAAACTATTTTACCTATCTTAATTTTTTCAAACTATTTAATTTTCCAAATTATTTAATTTTCAAACTATTTAACTTTTTAAACTATTTTGACTATTCAAACTATTTTCAAAAATTCAAACTGTTCAGGTTGGGAACTGTTTATATTTAAATCATGGATTTAAATGCGAATTTGGTTAAAATGAAGTGATAACCTAAGTTGAAATTCGAAACGATTTTGGAAGTGAAATTCGGATATTGTAATGAAATGATTTTCAAGTGATGTAATTTTGAAATGAAATTGATTTTGAAGTGACTATGATATTATGATATCAAGTATGAATCATTTTCGAAATGTAAAAGAACCAAGCGTTATGTAAAATGACGTTTGTTTGTTAAAGAGATTGGGACCTCTTATTGACATACTCTCTGTCAATATTGTACACTTTAACAACTGCATACGTGGAGGAGAATCCAAAATGAAGTGGTTGGATTTGGTGTACGTTGCTGGATTTGAAGAATGAGAATGATGACTGATAGCTCCGAAACTTGTGTCAATTTGAAACAACTAAAACAGGACGGCTTGAACTTGGCCAAGTGGGCTAGCTACCCCTAGCGGACACCTATTCTTCGATTTCTTATACACTTGGCCCATACTATTACCTTTGTTGTTGGTTTTGGTTAGTACACCTTGATTGTGATAACCCCTTTTGACTCGATATGGGAAGGGTGGACGTAGTGGGTGGTGGTGGCTACGATGCGTTACCACCAGCCTAACAACTCGAACCGGTAGTATCCTACCTTGGGCATTGCCTCACGTGCCTTGTCATACTTTTATCCTTATATGAGACCACTACGAGTTTGGTTTAGTGTTGTCGTATCACCGCCATCCCTATCTACCGACGTGCTACTGGTTGTGTTAGATGCAAATTGTATGACAATGCTTAAAAACGTGTTAAGGGGGATTAATGTATAGCCTTAACGCTAAGAAAAATATTTATTTTATTGATTATACATTACATATACAGCGTATTCTACTATATATAGATATTTTGATGGATCCTTGAGAGATGGAAAATCTCGTAACATCTCTAGAGTTATGGCACGCACCTTATACACTGGATAAGAGATGTAAAACCCGTAAACATCTCTAATGCTATTACACTCATGTTATATGTGATATTGATTTGACTTACGTAAGAATATTTTAGTTCTGACTTGAGTGTATTGTTTTACTTTCTCTCGAGTCAGCCTTGAGTTTTCAGCGTATTGAAGATCATATTATTCTGGAGGATGAAGACAAAGATTTGGTATATTATATTACTAGTATTGTTTTCCTACATCATGTTGTTCTGCTGTAGTGTTTATTTTGTCTCTGTTGTATATATAACTCTGATAGATGTTGTAAAATTTTAATCAAATGTTTAGTATAAACAGCTTCATGAACTGTTTATTTGATTATTATTATTTTGTCATTCCGCTGCGAGATTCTGTATTTGTTTTCTTCTTTTCTTATTCTTCTTAATTAACCACATTGATAATACGTGTTTCGGATTATTTTGAGTTAGACATGTGTCGTTTATTATCGACTTAAACCTTCCGAAATGCGGGTCGTCATAGAATACATCCAAATAAATTTTGCATCAAATTAACAAAATAAATAGAAAACGCAAATGAACATGTTATACAAATATGACATAATAGTATCATATTACATGTGGGAAGAAAAGGTAGAAACACGTTAACATGATGACTTTGGAAAGGTTAATACCGATAGAGGAGAAGACAGAGAGAAACCTGACATCTTCTATTTCATTTTGATATATTACACGTGTTGGATGCATATAAGATGTACGCAATTGGTTCTACATCATGCTTATATCCATTCACGCTTTATAAGCAAGTACAGTAGCTTCTGATTATATAATAAACAAAATTTTGAACTAATTTAAGTACTTAACTAAGTTCGAAAGCATAAGAGAATAAATATCATCATCAAACTACATTGGTTATCTTTTTAATATTTAATATGTTATGCAAAGTGTAATTAAAAAGGCAAGATAACTCTTAATTTTGTACATGTAAAGTTGACACATCTGTAAATTTTAAGACCAAATTTCGCCAATCACGGGCAGACTTTTAAAGAAAATCAATATATACTAAGAATGTTATAAACATTGTACATTTTTATGCTCAATGTAGAATCTTTTGGTTGACATGATCCACCACTCCCCCACTCAAGTGCTACATCAGTGCACACACGGATTATATTGAAACTTGTTGCGATGAATAATACTATAGCTTTGTATTGAATATTGGTAATCATTTCCATAGTAAAAAAAAGTTTAAATGAATTTGCATGCATAAATAAAGCACTGATTCAGTTAGGTTTTTGTGAACAAAAATAAATTTATCGTACGCAGCTGTTAGGGAATAACTATTAAAAAAATTCTTCTCCCAGCACAACTAATGTTGTAAGTACTTGATGTAAAGTAGACACTGGCCTGGTTGTAAGCAACTTGTTTGAGAATCATAAGAAAAAATTGTTCACAAAATATGACGTTTATTTAGTTGTATATTTTTTTCGTAAATTTTGTTTTTGTTTTTTACCAAGACTAAATGAAGGCGACCATGGTATATAATTATTTAGCAGTCTATTATGTGCCAACTAAATGATCAGAACTTCCATGTCAAGTATATTATTTAGCTTGCTATTATGGTAATAACTGATTCATCCAGCATCATATTGGAATCAACAAACTTCTCTACTTAATTAAAGGCTTCATGAACAACGTGGAACTTAAAATTGTTAATATCCAAATAAGTTTGGATCTTAAAATGGTTAATATCCAAATATTGTTGGATCTTTGCTTATGCATAAAGCCATAAACCAATAGTCTTGCAAGATGGTTGGAAGCAAAAAGGAAATTTAAAAATGATCTTATGTACCAAAGCTAAATGTACCAATTTACATTTCTGTAATATTTCATAGCTATGAACTTACATGACTATAGAAGAATATGTAGGTAAGCAAGGCTACAAAGCAAGTTTATGGAACAGATAAGGAAATTCTAGGTTTTTTTGAATCAAAATTAGAGAAAAGTCTATAGGTTAAAGGGACTAATATCATATATATGATGTCTAATATTAACGGAAAAAACGTGCAATAAAATTAGTGTATTGCTATTGACACCCCGATTTCCTCTTCTGGCCACCTACACTGAAGGCCACCCTAAAATAACGTGCACTTCTCTTTTTAACACCGCGTATTTTTCTCTCCAAATCAAGCGGCACCCCGATCGGCTGCAAAGGACCGAAACACTGTTCGATCACCTTCGGCCGTTTGTCATGAATAAGTTTCGGTTACCAATGGCCGTACGACGTTAAACCACCGAAGAACTGCTGATACAAACAGTTGTTTATAACTGAGTGAAGGAATATGATATTGGTGGCCAGAAGCACATACAAAAAATTCATTTCTATTAAAACTATAATGGTGGTCAGAAGAGGAAATCGGGGTACCAATATCATCACACTAAAAATACATCTGAAATCAAGTATGTTAGAATCATTACATATATCGCCGACGAGCACATCCAAATATGCCCTAAACTCGACCACTTCCACATCTTCCCAAAACCCATTCAATTGTTTGCTCATGGTAAGCCCAATCTCAACTGATTTGCACTTCATCCATTTATTTTAAATAAATATAGACTAAGAAAAGAATTGGGGAGATATGGGAGAATTGGAACAGGGGTAAGAAACATAGTGAAGAAACTACAAGAGAGCTAGTTGATAAATGAAAGCTTTTCCATATCTGAGAGAGGAATTATGGAAAGTTATCTTTGAGAGAGGAATTTGGGAAAGTTATCTGGAATTAGTCACGAATTAGGTAAGTCGCAATTAGAGAATAAATGAGACGGGACCAATTTAAATTACAGGAAAATGCGCATAGGGAAGAAGTTACAAGAAAATTTAGTCTTAGGGACAACAAGTTTGTTTTTTTGTCTCAATGACACTTTTAGTGTGAACAAAAAATGATAGTTGCAACTATCATTATGTGATTTACACTAAAAAGTGTCATTTAGCCTAAAAAGTAAACTTCTTGTCCTTAATACTAAATTTTTCTCCAACTTTTTCCCTGAGCCTAAAAACCCCTTTAAATTAATGATTATGAATAGATTAATTACACACTAATTAAATATCAACATCATTAATTAGCAATAAAAAAACCATACATTTGTCTTCTTTTGCTTTTGTTGTATGTAGAGCAGTGAGGAAGATGGTCGAAACTTTAGTTTGGTAAATGGAGGGAAAAGAGAATTCAATGGTCTACGTAGAAGTGTCTTTTTTTACAAGTGTATTAAGGGCAATTAGCTCTGCCGTAATTGTTATTAGTAGAGGATGATAGTTATTTTGTCCCCAATTAGCTATTAATAGAGGCAAAGTTTTTATTTTGCCTCTAATTGAATGTCCCTAATACTAACAAAGTTGATAATGTTTATAGAAGTTATAAAGCATGCATTTTGACAATTCTAATGCATTGATAATAATTGTGGAAGGTTGTTATGCAAACCACTTTTTTAGGTTTTTGTTTGCTAGGTTTATGACAAAATTTACTCATGTATTCGTGTTTAATGAAAGGTACATTTTTTGATATATTCCATGTATAAACGCTAGAACCTAACTTGGAATAAGAAAACACAAAATTGTGTGTTTTGTTTGATAATGCATTGAAAGTACGGTATTTTGTTTGAATCTACTACATAGTTTGTTTAAAATATTACTATATTCATGCTTCTCCTCTAAAGTTTGTCTGTTGCATCAATATTCGTACAAAGAAGCAAGTAAAACTAAAAGACAAATAAACCAAACTTATACATTAGTGATTACATCCGATAGATTTTGTATATTTGATGGTAAACTGTTTTCTATTAATGCAATCATTCTACTATTCAATATATTTCTAATACTAACCACTTGTAAAACGTTAATTTACTTTTGGATAAAAAATTAGCAACATAGTAAAACTCATTCATTTTATCATATATTTTTTGATATGAAAGCATCAATTTTATCATATATTTTTTACATCACCAACATAGTAAAACTCTACAGTTGTGAAGTGCATGTCATAGTTTGAAATGATCATTCATTCTTAATTTAAGTTTTCATTTATTTGTACCTAAAATTATATAAGATAATCAAAATAATTTCAAACATTCAAAGCAGAATAAATGGTATCACAAAATTCTTGTACAAGAGTATAAATTCAGCATGACTTATCTTCTGACTAGTGTTGTTTATACAGAAAAGGATTACCCTTTGCAATATATGTAATAAGGCACACACATTCATACATATACTATATGTGTATATAAAAAAGAATCCTTTCATGAATCATGATCGTGGTTTTCCCCTTTGCTTTTCGAATACAACATAGACATTTGATGAATCTCAAAAATATTACATGAGTCAAAAGTAGAGTGTTTGTGTTGATGTCTAGTTTGTATTAATAAATTTTATCCAAAAACATAAGCACTATGCAATAAGTCATTGCAGTAGTAAATATTCGAAATTTAAAAAGTGTATAAAATTAAAGTTGAAGATATTTAAAGTGTGTTGCTAAGGGCACATGGTTTTGTTCTAGGGGCTACCACCGAGAATTTTTTTTTACCATTGTAGTCGGTGGACAACCACCGACCGAACAGTCTTTGGTCGACAGGCAACCGCCGACCATGGTAGTTTCAAGCAGAAACTTGGTTCCCCTTAGCAACACACTATTTAAAATATCATTTCAATAAGACAAATTTCAATAAAATCCACTTATGGAGTCAAAAGTTATGGTCTATTTATAACAAAGTATTTTTGGATGGTCGTTATATACATTTCAACCTAAGAACGTGACAGACTTTGTTACTCTATTTCAGTTATGAAAACTTTCTAATTTGGAAAAGAAATAAAATTGTAATTTATAAATCTTTGATTTAGCTTTCAAGAACACTAAAGAAATCAAAATTATGTTTATATTTGCAAAGTTGATGTCTAAATTACTGAGAGGTATTCAACTAATTCCGAGCTATCACCATCCATACTTGTTTCCTGGAGATTTGACCAGGCAACTAGTGCTCGGCATCTCAGACTGTCCGGCATCCAGCAGTGTTCGGCGACGCACTTGGCATCTAGGAGTGTTCGGCGAAGTACACAGCATCCATAGTGTCCGACATCCAGCAGTGTTCGGCGAAGTACACAGCATCCATAGTGTCCGGCATCCAGCAGTGTTCGGCATCAACTGGCACTCGGCGACAACCAATGCTCAGCGCTAGCGTTCGGCATCATTAGAACTCGGTGATAGGAGAACTCGGCATCAAGAGCGCTCGGCATCCCAAGGTACTCGGCGTAGTACTCGGCAACAGGAGTACTCGGCATCCCAAGGTACTCGGCGTAGTACTCGGCAACAGGAGTACTCGGCATCCCAAGGTACTCGGCGTAGTACTCGGCAACAGGAGTACTCGGCATCCCAAGGTACTCGGCGTAGTACTCGGCAACAGGAGTACTCGGCATCCCATGGTGTTCGGCGTAGTACTCGACATCCAGAAGACATTTAGTATGCACAACTACTCAAGATACCGGTATCGTTCGGCCTGCATACACCGTTCGTTCAAGAGCTTGAGATGGAGGCACGTTCGGCCTTAACAGACAACCATCCTACAGTTCCCACGACACCAACACACCATTCGGCATAGAAGGAATGGTTCGGCGTAGCGGCGTTCGGCAAACCTTGCTCGGCATACAGCGACCACTGTACTCGGGCTGGAGTGTTCGGCCATCAGCCCACTTGGGAAGTCCAGCCCATCTTTGTCTATAAATAGAGGGGCAAGGTCACAGTGGAATGGATCCTTTTTTGGAGAGAAAACACCGGGGAGACTCTGCCATTTTCAAGACTCATCTTCTCTACTTAACAACTTCACTCAAGCATTTGATTCACGAATTGTATTTGTAATCAACTATAAAAGAAATCAATAAAGTTGAACAAAGTGGACGTAGGCAATTACGCTGAACCACTATAAATTTGGTGTTCTTACTTTCTGCATTTAAATTAGCATTGTCTTCTCTGTTTAATTTACTTTCATCACTTATATCTCTACACAATCTTTCTGAACGAGGTTAGTGACCAATTTTGGTGCTAACACTTTGGTGCTTTCACTGGGAATTGAATTCTCAGACCTCAAGGATCTGCTTTGAAGCTACTGGATTGAACAAATCCCCCAAAGAAGATCCGACTCACTGATAGGACATCCGTTGATTCTACTCAGAGTTCATACCAATAACTCTACAATGGCAAGACCACGTACCAGGTCAGCTTCTCACAATGCGGATGCCCACGAGACTGCTAGCGTGCAACAAGCAGGGCCTAGCAATCAACCAGCAATTCCAAATACAGGAGTTGCCACTCAGGACCAAACTCCAGTTGTCACCAGAATAAAGTTCAACGACTTGATGAGAGAGCTCAGAGAAAGTAGGAGACAACTAGGAGAGCAGATGCAAGCCAATGCCAACCTGATGGCACAACTTACTCAACGGCAGCAACAGAATGCTGGGGGCAATCCCGTTGCTTACTCCTCATCTGACAGCTATATTTCCTCTAATGAACCTCCCAGGCGCAGACGCAGTAAGACTGATGCTGCGCGAGCAGATGCTGCTGTTCGAACAGCTGGAGACCGCGACCAAGCAAGAGCTGGAAGCTTCAGGACCGGGATACAAATGGAAGATAGAGGCCCAGATCATCAAAATGCTAACGATGTTGAACATCAAGACGCACGATTGGCAGATCGCCAAGAGAGGAGGCATCAGTATGGACAGGCGCGTAGAACAGACTCCAACCTTCCGCCTTCCATACAGACACCCGATCTGACAGCCATGATCAGGCAACTGATGAAAGAGAATCAGGGCTTATCAAATGATGACTGGGGAGTGTCAAGAAGTCATACTCCATTCACGGATGTTGTGTTGCAAGCGGCGTACCCCAGGAAGTTTAGTATGCCTACTATTCCTGCATATGAAGGAAAGACTGACCCTAGACAACATGTCATGAGGTACGAATGGATGATGGATTCAGCCAGAGCGAATGATGCCACCAAGTGTAGGTGCTTTCCGATTACTCTATCTGGGATCGCTACTATGTGGTTCACCCGACTTCCTCCACGATCCGTATCAAATTTCGAGGAGTTGGCAAAGAAGTTTATTGAGCAGTTCAGGATACACACTACGCGCCCAAAGGACGTGATGTCTCTGTCAAGTGTAATCCAAAATCCTGGGGAATCGTTGAAGGAATATTTGCAAAGATTCCATGTAGCAGCAACTGAAGTCAGTAATCCCAATGACCATGCAATTCTGATGGTTGTAATGAGAGGTGTGGATCCAGACTCTGAGTTTGGAGACTGGCTAGCAGGAAAACCTCCGGCTACGCTAGAGCGTTTCTACTCTAAGGCACACCAGTTCATAAGAAGAGAGGAAGCTAGGTGGGTACGACGAGATAAGGCGCCAGGGCCTGTCCAGGAGTCAATAAAAAGCAACATTGCTGTGAAGAAGTCTGGAGACAGCTCGGGAAAGGTCCAACTCGGAGTATAAACATCTACTTAACTCCGTACTCCCAGAGTGCGAGACGGAGTATAAACATTAATCAACTCCGTACTCCCAGAGTGCGAGACGGAGTGTAAACATTAATCAACTCCGTACTCCCAGAGTGCGAGACGGAGTATAAACATCTACTGAACTCCGTACTCCCAGAGTGCGAGACGGAGTATAAACATTAATCAACTCCGTACTCCCAGAGTGCGAGACGGAGTATAAACATTAATCAACTCCGTACTCCCAGAGTGCGAGACGGAGTATAAACATTAATAAACTCCGTACTCCCAGAGTGCGAGACGGAGTATAAACATTAATTAACTCCGTACTCCCAGAGTGCGAGACGGAGTATAAACATTAATCAACTCCGTACTCCTAGAGTGCGAGACGGAGTATAAACATTAATCAACTCCGTACTTCCAGAGTGCGAGACGGAGTATAAACATCTACTTAACTCCGTACTCCCAGAGTGCGAGACAGAGTATAAACATTAATCAACTCCGTACTCCCAGAGTGCGAGACGGAGTATAAACATTAATCAACTCCGTACTCCCAGAGTGCGAGACGGAGTATAAACATTAATCAACTCCGTACTCCCAGAGTGCGAGACGGAGTATAAACATCTACTTAACTCCGTACTCCCAGAGTGCGAGACGGAGTATAAACATTAATCAACTCCGTACTCCCAGAGTGCGAGACGGAGTATAAACATTAATCAACTTCGTACTCCCAGAGTGCGAGATGGAGTATAAACATTAATCAACTCCGTACTCCCAGAGTGCGAGACGAAGTATAAACATCTACTTAACTCCGTACTCCCAGAGTGCGAGACGGAGTATAAACATTAATCAACTCCGTACTCCCAGAGTGCGAGACGGAGTATAAACATTAATCAACTCCGTATTCCCAGAGTGCGAGACGGAGTATAAACATCTACTCAACTCCGTGCTCCCAGAGTGCGAGACGGAGTATAAACATACATCAACTCCATACTCATCCCCAGAACTGAGGGCAGAACCAAAGCAAAGCATGCTAGTTGAACATTTGTCTAAAAGAAGATTGCAACGAAACGATTGAGAGACGACTGTCAAGCAATCAACTGAACGGAAATATTCAGCATGAAAGACTGCGGTTTTTCAAAGCACATCATGTTTACACAAGACGTCCTTTGGGGGGCAAATGTTATCCCGCCTTTTGGCAAGGCCGTGACACCAAGAACTTGATTAGAAACCAGTGACAGTTCATCTTGGAGATCGGTTACACAAAGGCTCACTATGGATGTCGATGGATTTTGTCCGAGTCTGGATCGAGCCACGATTAACAAGACATAACAATCAAAGCCAGGGAAGCCAAAGTTTCAAGACGATCTGAGTTCTATGATCAACTTATGATCGATTCGAACAACCGACCATCCATCCATCAACCTCCACATTTGACTTGGAGACCTAAACTGCTTGGAATGAATATGGCCCGATCATCCACTCCAATCGAGTCATAGAACAAAGTTCGACAAAATACAGATACCCCTCATGAAGCTCAGTGACGCCGGGATCCGTCAAAAGTGGACGTGATTTGATCATCTACACATCAAATCCTACCCTGAACACGAAAGGTTGTTCGAAAGCCCAACTTGAAGTAGCTATGGTAGACTGCGTACTCGCTAACCATCACTGTCAATATATGGACACGACTACACCTTGGAACATATGCAACTTACTTTGTCTACTCAACAATCTATTATCCTTATTTTCTAGAAGGAGATACGGAGCAAATTGTAAGAGATTTGGCTATCTGACCCAACATGGATGTGATTCAACCATCTGTCATATACCTCCTTCCTTGACTTGATTGGAAGAGCTATAATCACCATGCGGACGAGAATCGATCATCCATTTTTCAAATTTCGTCCCTCATCCTGGGGGGCAGAATCTCATTCCGTGAGCAAACGTGGTTCGATTGTTCATTCGATGACTTTAGCCTCGATACAGTAGATGAATACAAATTAAAGAGTGGAAATACGACTGCTCTCAACTTAAACCTCCAAGTCCCCAGAGTGCGGACTGGAGTACTCTAAGTCCCCAGAGCGCGGACTAGAGTATAAACGATTCCAAATCTCCAAATCCCCAGAGCGCAGATCGGAGTACTCTAAGTCCCCAGAGCGCGGACTAGAGTATAAACGATTCCAAATCTTCGAATCCCCAGAGCACGGATCGGAGTACTCTAAGTCCCCAGAGCACGGACTAGAGTATAAACAATTCCAAATCTCCGAATCCCCAGAGCGCGGATCGGAGTACTCTAAGTCCCTAGAGCGCGGACTAGAGTATAAACAATTCCAAATCTCCGAATCCCCAGAGCGCGGATCGGAGTACTCTAAGTCCCCAGAGCGCGGACTAGAGTATAAAAAATTCCAAATCTCCGAATCCCCAGAGCGCGGATCGGAGTACTCTAAGTCCCCAGAGCGCGGACTAGAGTATAAACGATTCCAAATCTCCGAATCCCCAGAGCGCGGATTGGAGTACTCTAAGTCCCCAGAGCGCGGACTAGAGTATAAACGATTCCAAATCTCCGAATCCCCAGAGCGCGGATCGGAATACTCTAAGTCCCCAGAGCGCGGACTAGAGTATAAACAATTCCAAATATCCGAATCCCCAGAGCGCGGATCGGAGTACTCTAAGTCCCCAGAGCGTGGACTAGAGTATAAACGATTCCAAATCTCCGAATCCCCAGAGCGTGGAGCGGAGTACTCTAAGTCCCCAGAGCACGGACTAGAGTATAAACGACTTCAAATCTCCGAATCCCCAGAGTGCGGAGCGGAGTACTCTAAGTCCCCAAAGTGCGGACTAGAGTATAAACGACTTCAAATCTCCAAATCCCCAGAGTGCGGAGCGGAGTACTCTAAGTCCCCAGAGCGCGGACTAGAGTCAGCGGAAGGTCCAAGTACTCGAGAGATGTGGTACGAGAAGCACGCCATGTCTAGAAAATGTTTGAACAACACGAGAATGGACCGGGAGATAATGCAACTCATAAGAACTTGAGTTATGGCTACAATTAGTCAGCAAACTAAGGAAAGACAAGAGAATCACTCAAGCGAAAAAGAAGCTAAAAAACTTTATTCAATAAGTCCAAAATGGGGATACATGATCACTCCTACAAAATTCAGACCTCTCTATACAAACTGCAAGTTGTGGAAGATAAAAGCAATTACAAGACTTAAGCAAAAAACTCGTTGAACGAGTGTATCGATTATTTCTTCGACTTCTTCTTTTTGTCTTCCTTCGTTGTTTCCGACAACTCCTCTCCCTCACGCTTTTTCTTGGACTTTTTGCTTGCTAGAGAAACGGAGTCGGGAGTAGGAGACGGAACATCTAGTGGTTTGGACCTGCCCGGGAGAATGATTTTCAAAGGTCTGTTCCGCGGGTCAGTGAGTTCCAGTATTTCAGACTCAACTTTGACTTTGACTTTTTTCTTCTCCTCGTCGGCAAGACGGTCCTTCATGCTCATCTCTGAAGTATGCTCAGAGGCGCCAGTGATTTCAATTTCATCGCTTCCTTCGACAGGAGATGAAGTATCAAGTTTGTCATCATCTAGCGCCCCAATCACTTGAGCGTCTGGACCGGGAGTTACTCCTGCGTGAGCAACGTCGCTTGATTTCTCTACTTCCTCCTTGGCGTCATCGCTCCTCGGAGTTGGCTCGGCGTCAGAGCAACCTGCATGAAAACATAAGGAATGAGCATTAGAACGAGTAGCCACCGCTGAAAAATGACGGGATCTCTTTAATTTCTAGAGAAAGAAGAATTTCCTACCAGGGTTCGGTTGGCTATCGGTGGCATGAGGGGTTTCACCCTCCAGGATAGGTGACAGCACATGAACACCAAGCCCGGGATCTTCGGGATCATAACTAGCATGCTGCTCGAATGGATCAAGTGTTGGCCGACCGGCCGATTGAGCAGCGTAAGGAGCGGCAATGTGAGGAGTAGTAGCATCGGCCCCAGACGGGCCAGCTTCGTCATTCTTCTCTTTCGGAGGGGAAGAGCCTTTGCTATAAAGTGCCAATGCTGCGGATAAGTCCGATGGCTCATTACCCCTTAGGAACTCCTTAACCAAGACATCCTCATCGACCTCGTTGGAGCCCGACTCGACCTTCCTGATCTTTATCAGAGTTTCCCACGCCTCAGCCAGGGATTCGAGGTAGCCGTCACCCAGAAATGTTAAGTCGCGGTGCATAAGGACGCGGGCTCCATACTCGGCGATCAACGGGTCAAACATACTTTTGACCTCTTCCCTGCCGGCTTCTGCGGCCGCCTCGAGGCGAGAATCAAGCTCTTCCACAGCCATTCTTTTGCCCTCCTCACGGGCCTCGTCCTTCATTTTCTCGACCCCGGCGAGTTCGTCATCGAGCTTTGTCTTCAGGAGTCGGGTAGCAACAATCTCATCACAGTATCGCTGCGATTCTTCTTGAGCAGCTACTTTGTCTTCCTTCTCCTTGGAAAGTAATTCCTTCAGCTCCTTGACTTGAGTAGCAAGTGCGTCCCTTTCCTTTTGGACAGAGTCTTTTTCTAGGGCGAGGGCACCGCTGCGCTGGACTGCTTCGTCAAGCTCTTTTTTGTGAGCCGCCTCTAAACGAGTAACTGCCTCGGCAGTATTTTTTGCGCTTTGTTCAGCGGCTTCTAGCTTTGCCTTATACGAAGCGAGCTCTTCGTCTTGGAGTTTGATGATTTTCTTATCGCTGTCAGCCTCCAGATTCAGACGGTCAATCTCGTGTTGACGCTCAACAGATACTTCCGAGACCTTCTCCACCAAGTGCACAAACGCGTCATGTTGAACATAGACGTCGTTATTGTAGGCAATGGCACTCTGCTTCACATGCCCGGGAATATGATGAATGGCCGGGAGGAACTTCAGACCATCGAAGCAAATTTTTGGAAACTTGGCCTTAAGATCGACCATCTTTTCCGCAACAGTTGGGTCCACCGCAGGAGTAGGAGGAGGAGGATTTGAAAACTCCATTCTTTTACGTTGCTCTCGAACTTGCCTTGTACTCGATGAACTGGAATGTTGTTCTCGAGGAGCATCAGACTGATAACCCTTCTGTAAGGATTTCTCTCTATCCGGCTCAGTTGGAGGAGGAAGATCACGGGACTGGGAAGATTGAGAATGTGCTTTCTTGCGGTGAGACGACTCTCGGGGACGATTATCCCTATCTTCATACCCGCCTCGGTCCCTGCGTCTGCCTGAACGGGAATCCCGTCCAGAGTGATGGAATATAGAAGACCCCTGAAGGCGATCAAGTCCGTGAGAGCGGCCCATATCACCTGCAAAGAATGGAGATAACAACGAGTTAAGGAGAATTCACGAGTTAAAAAGACTTGAAGTATATTATGGAATGCGCATGTGCGTGTGTGTCCTAGTGTTCCCCCCGACGGACCCGTTCGTTTATCTTTGCTAATCGGAGTGTTGTCTCCTTGAGCCGGGAGTTGAACTCCTACATTGCCTCTAGCGGGCGAAGAGAATTTGAGAGCTTCAGCATCATCGAACCCGTAATTAAGTAAATCATCGGGGATGGAAAGGTTGGACAGACCCCTCAGAGAACTTTCCAGATGTTGTGAGGAAGCCTCTTTCTCAAGCGAAATAAGTGTGACTTTTGAAGTGCCACCAACTTTCTCCTTCTGAACTTTATGTTTTAACTTCTTCTTTCCCTTCGAAGGGGACGACGACGTCTCAATGTCGTGAACTTCGACTGCCGGATTCTGAGCGGGACCCGCATTCTCACCCTGAGTTTCAGGGGCATCATCCTCTTTGCGCTCGACTTCTTCGTGCGTGTCGGGAGCGCGGCGTGACGACGATCCGGCAAGTTTTTTCCCTTTACTGGACGGAGGTTTGGGAATGGTAACACCTTCTGGAAGGCTGATCCGATGACCAGGAGCCAGCAAGCCGAACCCCGATAGTTATTCATTTGAAATGATAACTCGGATGTCTCGATCCTCGGCAGGAAGAGCTCTAATGGCATCGACAGCCTCAGAATATCCTCGGCCTTCCGGGCGCGGGTTGATACCTGAAAAGATGAAATGAAGAGTTAGGAAAAGCATGACTCCGATCAAATACGAATAGTGACTCGGCAGAGAGACTTACTGCCTTCAACCCATCTCCTAGCGAAACCAGAAGGGCAGCGCACGTAGAACCATTCCTGTTTGTACAGGGCGAATTTGCTACAGGCCCTGTCAAGATCTGGCATTTGTGGTATGGCTCGAGGAACATAAAAGAAGGACTGTCTTTCTGTCTCTTGAACATGTAAATATATCTGATATCACCGGCGGTTGGAGGTTTGGAGAAGACAACCATGAAAAGTAGGTAAGTCCCATATAGAAACGCATGGCCGTTCGGGAGCAGCTGCGAC
Organism: Allium fistulosum; assembly: GCA_030737815.1. Classification (NCBI taxonomy): domain Eukaryota; kingdom Viridiplantae; phylum Streptophyta; class Magnoliopsida; order Asparagales; family Amaryllidaceae; genus Allium; species Allium fistulosum. The sequence continues at coordinate 408,646,108 of CM060907.1, read as the reverse complement.
GGAGCTATGTCTATGTACTGCAGTACATCCCGGAGAAATAAGTTGAATGGAGGCACGCTGCCCATCCAACACATGAACTTGTTGCAGGTAGTGTACTCGACTGGGGGCAGATGAGGGCGATCGTGTCTCGAAGGGACTAACACGTCGGCAAAAGGAATCCCATGAATAGAGCATATCTGTCGCAGAGCAGCTTCGTTGATCTTGGAGGCTTGAGAATCGATCGGATTGTCTAGTAAGATGGTTGCCTCCAGAGCATCAGGCGCCAAGTTATGAGCATGAGAAGTTGACGGGTTAGAAGTATCAGCGGCTCCTTGCCTTGCTGACGGCCCCGGCCTGTCAGATATGGTGGCAGAGCTAGATTTTCTCGACATCCCGAATAAATAATGAACCTGGCTAAATGCTTGAGAAAGCTATACTTAAAAAACGTTGAACGTTAGAATTAGCAACACGATTTTCCCCCCCGCGTGGTGTGTGAACTAGTGCAAGCAATTGTGTACAGGCAATAAGAATCTAAAGGTTTTAAAGATATAATAATTAGCTTCGAATCATCGCCTTCGAAGACCGTCATCGCTGACCGTCTCAAAAAGCTCGCCTTGAGGTGATTACAGTTCCAGATTCAGAAGACATATGATTTCTAAAGTAACCGGCCTAAGTGTAGTTTGACATTTATACTATTCGGCATTTAAGTAGTGATCGACAATTGTATTGTTCGTCCTAAGTATAGGTCAGTAGGCATTCCGTTCGGCATTCAAGATTGTTCGGCCTAAGTATAATGTTCGGTTGTGTTTTGCTCGGTCTAAGTCTATGTTCGGCTAAAGGCCTCGTTCGGTTAAGTCATCGTCCAGTTAAAAGTTCTGTTCGGCATGTGTGTGTTCGTTCGGCATGTCTAAGTTCTGTTCGGCAGGTATGTAACTGTTCGACATGACAGTTGTTCGGCAATTATGTCGTTCGGTCTAGATGCTATTCGGCGTATATGTCTATTCGGCATAAGGGTAGTGTTCGGCCTTAGTTCGTTCGACTAAGTTTTTGTTCGGCGTTCTAGCGAGTGTTCGGCCTCATTCAGACGAAATACTATTCGACAGCCTCTATCGTTCGGCACATGACAACATACGCCGAACCATAACTATGCCATCCGAAACCCTTACCACCTCCAGGGTTTTTCTTTTCCTTCATTTTTGACTGTGGTTCGACGCGATGGAGCTAAATACAATAGCCACATGTGCAAACACCTCGAATCCTTCCTCCTCGCCTCGCATTATCGTTCGGCAATGAGGACAACCTACTCGAAAACTTCCTACAGGACACACTTGACTCATTTGAAACTTATTCAAGTTATACGAGGAGCGGTACCTAGATTGCAGTTAGGAGCTTAGGAAGGAATGTTCAAGTTGTAAATCTGTTCGACTAGAGAAGGTTAGAAATCTTGGAAGAATGGCAGAAACGAAAAGGTAAAGGAGAAGGGACGGGAAGGACCTGGTTATATAGAGGGAGGTAGAAGTTGAAAAGGCTATACCCGTTAGAACCGATTAATACCAGAGTGCTCGGCATCGAAACGAAGTTCCATTCGGCACATGAGCATTGTCCGGCTTCGAACGTACCATTCGGCGTCAAAACCACGTTCGTCACGCACCTCCATCACAGGCCTCCTTAAGAAAGCATCATCAAGGAAAATTGGACCAGATTCAAAGCGCATCACGTTCGGCCACGCGATACACTTTGGGGGGCAAGTGTTTCCTGGAGATTTGACCAGGCAACTAGTGCTCGGCATCTCAGACTGTCCGTCATCCAGCAGTGTTCGGCGACGCACTTGGCATCTAGGAGTGTTCGGCGAAGTACACAGCATCCATAGTGTCCGGCATCCAGCAGTGTTCGGCGAAGTACACAGCATCCATAGTGTCCGGCATCCAGCAGTGTTCGGCGTCAACTGGCACTCGGCGACAACCAATGCTCAGCGCTAGCGTTCGGCATCATTAGAACTCGGTGATAGGAGAACTCGGCATCAAGAGCGCTCGGCATCCCAAGGTACTCGGCGTAGTACTCGGCAACAGGAGTACTCGGCATCCCAAGGTACTCGGCGTAGTACTCGGCAACAGGAGTACTCGACATCCCAAGGTACTCGGCGTAGTACTCGGCAACAGGAGTACTCAGCATCCCAAGGTACTCGGCGTAGTACTCGGCAACAGAAGTACTCGGCATCCCATGGTGTTCGGCGTAGTACTCGACATCCAGATGACATTTAGTATGCACAACTACTCAAGATACCGGTATCGTTCGGCCTGCATACACCGTTCGTTCAAGAGCTTGAGATGGAGGCACGTTCGGCCTCAACAGACAACCATCCTACACTTCCCACGACACCAACACACCGTTCGGCATAGAAGGAATGGTTCGGCGTAGCGGCGTTCGGCAAACCTTGCTCGGCATACAGCGACCACTGTACTCGGGCTGGAGTGTTCGGCCATCAGCCCACTTGGGAAGTCCAGCCCATCTTTGTCTATAAATAGAGGGGCAGGGTCATAGTGGAATGGATCCTTTTTTGGAGAGAAAACACCGGGGAGACTCTGCCATTTTCAAGACTCATCTTCTCTACTTAACAACTTCACTCAAGCATTTGATTCACGAATTGTATTTGTAATCAACTATAAAGGAAATCAATAAAGTTGAACAAAGTGGACGTAGGTAATTACGCTGAACCACTATAAATTTGGTGTTCTTACTTTCTGCATTTAAATTAGCATTGTCTTCTCTGTTTAATTTACTTTCATCACTTATATCTCTACACAATCTTTCTGAACGAGGTTAGTGACCAATTTTGGTGCTAACAATACTAAACAATTTAATTATCAAATCATGGAATAACATGAAAAAATACACTTAAATAGATTTTCTCACCCCTAATGTTATGTGAATGTAGTCTTTGATTCAATCTTCTTGATCCTCCTTATTTTTACCTTAGCCTTCCGTGCCTGAAGCATTTTTTGTGATGTAAAATTTTTAAAACTAAGAGAGAAAGAATGCAAAGTGATTTAGGAAATGAAGTGTCTCTCTATATCTCTCAAATGGAGAGAATGCTCCTTTATTTATAAGTGAAATATTTTCTAGAAGAACCCATGATAATCTTATCTGCAACAAATCCACTTCTTTCATCATAAGCCACTTAAATCCTTCCATCTCAAGCCACTTAACCCCTAGCATCTCAAGCCATGTTAATCCTTTCATCTCAAGCCACTTAACTCCTTTCATCTCAAGCTTCTTCTTAAGATGACAAATGTATGCATGTGTTAAATTTAGGTACTATATTAGCTTATTAACAATTTTCATTTTGTACACATGAACATTCTTTTCTGTATTACTTTATACACCTAACCAATATGTTCATAAATATAAATATATACCAATGGGTTTTGACTCCTTCAAATTTCTAATCCATTTAACCAAAATCAAATTATACATATTCTCTTAGTGAAAATGACATAATGCATGCAATGAAAATGGTTCTGAAGTCTAATTCCATCTCCTGTAGAAATTTACGATGTTGCCACTTTTATGTTAAAATTATGATTTTACCCTTTTAAATTAATTATTTAATTTTGTATAATCACGGAGTGTTACAATTATATATCAGCAAGACATTGTAATATACCACATGCATATTGAAGGTCGAGAAATGGTGATAATGCAATCGATTTGGTTGACTTAACGACAATATATGTAACAACCCAGAATTTTAGTCATATGAATTTGGTATATTTAATTGATTTTAAATATTGGAGAGTTGATTTTATAAGTTCAATAACTTGGGTTTCAAATATAGAGATTTATTTGATAACTAAATTAGTGAATTTAATAAATGGGGAATATTTAAAATAATTGAATCTTGGATTGGAAATGAATGGAAATGATTTCGAAAGTTGGTCTAAACTCCATTTAAATAAGAATGAAGATAGTCAACTTTTAATTTAGACTTAAAAGTGATTAATTTGGTTTTTATAATAATTCGTTTTAATTAACGTGTAAAAATAGTCTTCTATGGCACTATCTTGGATTTTGACGAAACGAGTTTCATTGGATCCGTAACATTGAATTATTATATGCCGTCGAATATCGTGGCGATCAGACGTATTGTTTGGTCGTGCGAGTTCGAAACACATAGAAATTAATTTAAGGAATTTAAATTTATATAATTTGATTTTGAAAAGTTAACTTCCATATATGATGGAATTGGTTCCTGATATATATATTTCATTGTGTTCAGAATAGGGGTATAACATACAGAACACCAAGCAACATGCTTCGTTTGGAGCTCGAAATTTATACGGATGGATAGTGCCGCGAAAATTTTCTATATATGGCCCTTATCTTCTTTTCATTTGCCAAACCCTAATATTAAAAACCTAGCTGCCATTTTCCAAACCCAAATCAACGGCTCCAATTCATCGAAGCCAATCAAGGTCGTTTCAAGCCAAACCCCTAACTACAAAAACGTGCGCATGGACGAGTTATACACATTCAACGGTTGGATCGTCAATCGACGAACTGTGGAGGCGGCTGGAGGCTCGCATTCGCGAGCAACAATGTTGGGTTTTCGCCATCATCGATGCATGCGTGTGCTACTGTGTGGAGGCGGAGGGCGGTGCGAGTAGGGGGATGGCGAGTGACAATCGGCGACAGTGGTGGAGAATGAGAATTTGATCGAAGTTTAAAAGAAAACAAAGAAATACGCATGCGGTCTGGTGATATAATCGTGAATGAGGAGAGAAAGGTTTAAATTTTTATGTTAATTAATTTAGTTAAGTTATTTTCAATTATTTCAAATGTTCATAAATCCATAACTTGTTTGTATGAGGTCCAAGTTAAACGCGATGAGTCGCGTTGCGATCGTGTCGTTGAAGACTACGTTATGGAGTTGGATTGAACGAGATTGGAGCTAGTCATAATTTATGCTAAAATCGAATGGTCGTTCGGTTTTAGTCCAAAACGGGATGTTTTCACGAAACTAAAATCAATGTAAGTTAATCTCACCTTTTTGGTTAACTAAAATATTATATAGTCAATGAAATTTACTTATTGGATGCGAGAATATTTAATAATTGATTGTTATTGACTGTTTGGATGAATTACTAGTTTATATTGTTGGTTTGGATATATTCCCGCCTATTAGAGCGAGGGAGAACCTATTACGTTCCCATGTAAGAGCGGATGGCCCTTTGTATACGAATTCCGCCTCAAAGCGGTCGATTCATATTTTTATAATTATATACTGTATGTGATGCAGGGGACAGGTTAGAGGGATCCAACAGGATTCCTCGCACTATTGATTTATTTTCATATAAATTGATATATGATATGTTGGATTTTATAATTGATGACAAGGACACGATTTTGCTTATTTAGTGCTTTAGTAGCATCGAGCCTTATATTTTGGTATTTTAAAATACTATAAATTAGTGATTAATTTTAAAAGGGGATTTCAAGTGATTTTGAAAATTATATATGTTCTGAGTAATTTATTTTAAAAATCAAATGTATGATTTTTGGATATTATAATTTAATAGTTTTATAAAATATTTTAAATAAAGGTTTTCAAACTTTAAAGAAAGATTTTTAAAAACTTAAGATAAGTCCGTCTTTTATAATAAAAGATATGGTTTTAAAAAGAAAATAGAAATATTTTTATATAAATATTTATTAACCATTTTATATAAAGTAATATATATTTATATAGGTACATATATTAAAATGGAATTTATAAATATGATAGGTTATAAAAGTGATATTTTACAAAAAAAAGTGGAGATTTGCAAAATCGAATTTTTTCAGTAAAAGTACAGATTTATAAATGGTGTTTATAAGTAAAAGGAAACTATTATCATGAGATAGATTGGGAAAATAAATCGAATGGTGGGTTTATAATACGATGTGGAATGCCGTTTTAGAAAATAGTTGATTCTATTTTGGAATTTGAAAGTAAGGGTAAAAAATTGGGATTGTTAAGTAATATTTTATATATTGAAAGAAATTTATAATAGAAACTCGTACATTTGGAAGCAAGGTTAAACGGTTAAAATTATGTTTTGAGTGGTACTTTATGAATAAGTGAGATTTATAAAGGAATGGAGTTAAAATGGGGTTCATAAATAAAGGAATTTTATGAAAAGAAGATTCGTAAAATAGAGAAAGATTTATGAATTTAGTATATAAAATATGTGAACGATTATGTGGAAAGTTAAGTATGAATTCTTATCAAAGAAACATATTTATGTTTTAAAAGGTTTTTTATTTCTACTAATATTGTTTTAAAGTGGTTTATCAATATTTTAATATTTTGGAAAGTTAATTATTTAAATTATAATTATGGTTTGAAATTAATATAACCATTCATCAGTAAAGTTTTGGAAATTAATTATTAGTACTTATAAAAATGCTGAAGATAAATTTTATTTATTTATTTATGATGTTTTGGAATTTACTAATTATTATTTAAAGACGTTTAAAGTTAATATTTATTTATTTATATTGTTTAATATTATTTAATAGTGTTTTAAGTAAAAGATTAGAATTTTATTTTAAATGTTTTCGAGATTTATAAATAAGGTTTTATAAACAGATGTGGATTATAAGAGGAAACTTATAATATGTTTTGGAAAACGAAAGGGGAATATTGGTTAAAGGATAAAAGAGTTTTATAAATGGTTTTAGATATTTATAAAAGAACTTTAGAAATGAGTTTATAGATTTTTAAAAGGAGTATATTAAATGTTTTTATGGATTTATAACGAAGTTTATAAATGATTTAGAATTGTATGAAAGAGAATCGTCCATAGTGTTAGTGAATATAGTTATACCGTTGAGACAAGTATCGGATATTTTCCAAGTATTGAGAATATAAGGGTTTGTGAATGAATCTTTGTAAAAGTTATACAAATATTTACAAAATGATTTGAGTTAATGGAAGGATTTGTTTAGGAGGCCTAGTGTTGCTTGGTGCTTAACCAATGTTTTTGCTCCATATGGAATTAAATTCCTGATTGAATGATTGTTATTCGATAGTTAAATAACCGACTATCGAAATTGGACTCAAACGTAATTTTGGAAATATCTTGGAGAAACATGTGAGTTATATGGCACAGTCATCTCCGATGATGTTGTACTGTGCGTATAAACCTCGTTTTGTTCTCCTAGGACAATGGTAAGGAAATCCATCTACTAACGGTTAGAATGTGATCTCCCCTTTTATCTTTGACTATTTATTTCCTAAAGAACCAAGGTTGAGTTTATCGAGAATTATCGAATGTTGTTTTGAAGAAACATGGTTTAGATCTGTTTACAGAAAACCACTTCAATCAAGCTTAAGCATTGCGAAGTGAAGGCACCTTGAAGATTATGGAAATTGAAGATGGAGCTGTCAATTGTTTCGTTCAGTCCCAGAACGAACTTGTACGGATGAATGCTGATATTACATTGTTGCTTGGAGGGCAGTGTTAGTATTCCAAACCGGAAGTGCTATATAAAGATAAAACATAGTCTCAAACCTCATTAGTCGGGAATGACTAAAACATGGGAGATGCGGCAGGGCTAAGTGGCCGCTCGCAAGTCGGGTATGATCATCATAATCTAGAGTCGCTATTATCTCTCACTTGCATGCTTCGAGGGTCATTACCGAAGAGGTGATCATATTCGGTACTATCTGGTAAGGGGTAGGCAAGTTCTGTGTTGGCAGGAGATCCAGGCGAGGTCCTCGGTATTATTTTATCTAGAGATGCATCGTGACGGATGGTACCTTGATATCCCAATCATTGTATGGAATCCATTTTCTAATACGAGCCTTTACGATTTTAGTTGCATACCTATTATGTTGGAATTTAATTAATGTAACAATTTCGGCTATGACTAATAAGTATTTGTATTTAGACACTATTAAATATCAGAGAAATTCATATCAAAAGGTTTTGGTTATCGTAAGGTAAAAACTTATCTGTATTTACGTGTGACGTAGTCTTACGAGATACTTTTGTTTTTCAAAGGTTTTATAACTTCAAAATCCAATTGGATGTGTTTCCTCACGCTTGTTTTTCAGACTAACTCGGGTGTTATTTTATTATAATTCTTGAGTCTGACTGAGCATATTTACAGATTGCTTTAGATGCATACGAGCTCAGGAGACAAGTTGGAGGTCTTCATGTCATATTCACGTATATGTTTATTTTCTATTGCTTTGTTGTTGAAATCATTAGCAATTGTGAGGACAGTTTGTTATAACTGTCAAGGCTGATGATTACGCTTTGTTGTTGTACTCTGATGAATGTATGTATATAACAGTTTCCCTTTTGTAAAGATCATTGATATTATATTACATATTGTTCAGCTGCGATTGTAAGATTCTGTGTTGATTTCAGTTTATTTCTCTTTCTTCTTCTTCTCTACTTCTTTCCTCTTTCTTTCCCATAACTATCCATCTTTTCGTTCGATTTGGGCTGGACATGTGTGTTATATTATTAAATTAAATTATATGGATTTGCGGTTCGTCACACCTGATATCAGAGCTTAGGTTGAGCGAATACCTAAGCTTTGGTTGGAATTTACTCATTTGAAATAGGGTAAGCGAGACCCTATGATGAATTTGAATGTGTGTGTGTGAGCATGTATTTGTTAGTGATATAAAAATGTTTTATATTACATTAGTTTATCTTTTGAGTGGCTTATAAATTCTAGTTGATATGTGGGACGCCACGTTGTCGATAGGGATTTCTAAACACTTAAACAAGCTAAACAGATACAATATTATTTTGAAATGGGTAAATGAAATAATTTTACCTTGATTATATTTTATATATAAAGGAATAATTTTTCAAAAATTATTATAGTTATATATGGTGTGTTTGGCTGTTTGTGAATGATAATATTGTTCTAATAAAAGTTGTTATTAATTATAGTTAAAATAAATCAATATTGGTAAAATTGAAAATTTCATAAGTATATTTATAGATATGATTTTGTAAATGGAAATGGTTTTAAAACAAGAAATCTAAGAATATAAATTTCATTGATTTGAGAATTTGTTTTTCAAAGGTTTTGAAATAAATAATAATAGTATTATTTTAAAAATATTTTGATTAGAAATATTTTAAAAGGATTAAAGGGAATAAAAAGCACTAAACTCACTTCAGCCGTTGGAAAATAATTTCGATGATAACTGTAGCATCATCGACATTCATTTTCGAGTTTCTAAGTGAAGAATTGCTACCATTGCAGTTTTGTTTTGATAAAACAAAATTGTTTTAGATTCTAGAGGTGTAATTTGATATATAAAGGAGTTATATATATACATATATATGATTTCAAAATGATTTGAAATTAAACCGGGTGTTTGAAATCCTGAATATTTTTAAATGTTTTGAGAAACATAAGGTAATAAGTTTTTGAACTTTGAAGATGGATGGATAAGAAATAAGTTTACAACTTATGAATTTGAAAGGGATGAGTTAAAACAAATTTCTAATTTGTTAGATATGAATGTTAAGGAAATCATAAATTGAAATAGGTAATTAATTATAATTTAAGTTAAGTTAAATGAGATGATTTTTGAAATGAAATTTAACGCAAGTGGTGTAACGGAATAAATTAAGTTAAACTGAATTTGATTGGTAATGAATTAATGGAATGAATATAAATTTGAATTGTAAAATGAAATTTGTTTTAAGTTGTAAAATGAAAATATGGTTTGGAAGGTTGTTTGATAAAATTAAATATGAACTTAAGTTGTGAAAAAATATAAACATGAGTTGTGTATTATGAAATGGTTGTAATAAACTTAAGTAATTGTTTTATGGAAATGGTCCATAAACGAAGTATGAAATGAATTGTTGTTAACCTTAAATTGAATTGAAGGGGAATGCAAGTAAAGTAAATGTGAATAAAATGAATGTTAATTAATTAGATGCAAATCAATTGAAAATAAATAAATTGAAAATGAGAATCAATTGAATGTGAATAAATGAGTGTAGGTAAAATTAATGCGAATAATTGAAATTCGTTTAAATTGATTGTAAATCAATTGAAGACAAATGGATTGAATGATAATTAATTAAATGTTAGTAAAATGAATGTGAATAAATTGGGAGTGAATAAATTGCATGATAAGAAGAAATGGAAGTGCATAAATATAATATTGACATCTGAAAATGCAAATTGATATGATGGTAAATAAATTGGATGAATATTATTGGTTAAAGGGTTTCTCTTGTTACATTGGCTAAAATTGCATATAGTTATGGTATAATATATATGTTATATATTGATATTACTTTTTATATGTTTGTTCTCATTGTTTGTTGAGTGATTAGTAGGTGCAGACGACATATGCTTCACATTGGAGCTCGCTTTCGCGTTATATTGATTGTATATGCTTGCTAATGCTAACTAAAAGGTACACATCTTACATTACATACCGCATTTTTATATTTCCCCCTACGGGATGCCTCATCCTCGAAGATGGGATGTATATATGAGATTATACGTATATTGTAAATTTTTACGATCGAGCCGCGCAAAGGAGACACTAGAGAAATTTTCCGTAAATTTAAGAGCTAGAAATTTTATAAGAATTTTGGAAATATTTTAATAACTAAAGTTTGGTTTGAATTATAACATGAAATGGTTGAATGGAAGGAAATTAGTTGGAATCTATGAACGAAATTAAAGACTTACAAAATTGTGATTACGAGTTTCAACAAATTCTTGAAAAGTTAATGGGTTTGGGCGTCTTCCTTACTTGCTAATTTCGAGGACGAAATTCTTTTAAGTAGGGAGAATGTAACAACCCAGAATTTTAGTTATTTTAATTTGGTATATTTAATTGATATTAAATATTGTAGAGTTAATTTTATAAGTTAAATAACTTGGGTTTTAAATACAGCAATTTATTTGATATTTAAATTGTTGAATTTAATAAATGAGGATGTAACGACTCGTACTTTTTTGGTCTTCGAATTCGAATATTTAATTTGTTTAAATATTCGGATTTGAATTTAAATTATAATAATGTTTCAAATTTAGACTTGATTTCTCGTGACGTATTTTTAATTTAATTTTTTGAATTTTTACATAATTTTTAATTTGGAAAATAGTTAAATTTCTGTTTGACGCTTTTTACGGCAAATGTTGGTACTTTTGAAATTTCACAGAATAAGTTAACTTGCCAATTTTATTGTTGTTTGGTGATCGCATCTCAATTCTGTATGCAACCATATTTCATTTGCGGCTCGTACACGGATGCGATCTTGTAGGATGGGGTACCGAATCGATTCAAAATCAACATCTAAAATTTTTAAAAAAAAAACCAACATGACACAATCTTGCATATCTTTTAATTGTCCTTATTGCTTTCTACGACCGACTTTTGGTTGGGTTTCAATTAAGTGACTGCCTTGTTTGTTTTTTTTAGCCGTGAAGTATGCTTCTGCCTATATGTATATATACACACATTCATCCATATTGAAACATAAAATTTTCCATCTTCCATCATTTTGCTTCTCTGTAACAACTGAAACTCAGACCCTTTCATTTTCTTGCTTTGGATAAATTAGTTTACAAACACAAAAATACATTCATAGATTCAAACATATACAAATTCATTCACAAGGCATGCTCAAATACACAAAGACACCCACTGTAACTTCTTTAATTTTCCTCTGTATCACAAAAATATAAACCATCTCCTCTCTTCAAAAATCAACATCTCCCAAACCAGTTGTTTTCATCGAGTATGGTGTTAGAAGTCATTGATAAACCTTGACTGTGTTGGTATGGGTGCGAGTTTGAGAATCATATATTGGTGATCGAAGGGCACGATTATGTTTGGGTCGTCGATCCATGATTTTTAAGGAAGATCATGGTGTGTCTAGTGCTTTGGTTTGGCCATGGTTGGTCGATCTATATTTTTCGATCATCACGTGTTTTCTGGAAAACCTCTCATCGAGGTGAGCATCGAAGGTTATCGAGTGAAGTGTAGAGATGTCTCGGAGGTGCTGGAAGTGTCGCTCGTGTTTACTTGGTCAGAGTTGGAAGAACGAGCTGATTTAGGGTTTAATGGCTAAGGTGGAGTGATGCTTGGATTTTGGTGTGGTGAAGGTAGCTGAGAGCATCGCGCTGCTTCGCACTTGGCAAGGAAAAGGATCTGGCATCGAGGGCGATGGTAGCAGTGCGGCGTGGGCTGCAGATCGACAAGGAGGCGGCGGTGGGGTCTGCAGTGAGATCGAGTTTCATTTGAAGGGGCGCGCGGTTTCTGATTTTTGAGAAGAAGATGGAAGCACTATAGCTTCTTGGGTCGTGTTCGAGACTAATGGGCTTGGTCAATTGATTTTCATGAGGAATAATAACTTAATTTACTTATTTAGTTTAATATGTCATTTATCTTAGCTTTGTCTAGTAACAGCAGCTTAGGTTAGCTTGTATGTGGTGATTGGGCTTTGGGCCTGAATGATATTTTGGTTAGAAGCTTTTTATTTTTAAAAAATTATTTTTAAACATATATATTAAGTTAGTTGACTTTGGAATGGAATGTCTCGAACGTTTTAAGCCCGATCGACTGATTCTTATTGCGTTGGACTCGTATTAGCGAGTGCGACGTTTTAGTGAAATTTATTGGTAGCTTGGAACATTTAAAAATTTATTACATATTTAAACAGATGGGATTTAGATTACGTTATTTTAATTAATAACGTCGTTTAAAATTATATAACGTGGCTATTGATGTTTATTTGGCCAAATAAATTACTGTTGAGCTAAGTTGGATTGAATTTGATAATTGGACATCTGTTAAGCGGAATAAAACACCGTTCTGCTAGTTAAATTAATTTGCCAATTAATTAGCAGAATAAATTCCCGTTCTGCTATTTTATGGATTTGGACATTTGATTTAATACCGTTAATTGATATTCCGCCTTGAATATGTGATATATCAATTAATGATGGTTAAGTGTTGGAAAGTTATGGTTTTTGGTTAACTTCAAATTCTATAATTTGAAGTAAAAAAGGGTTATTTAATTCTTATATAAAAAGGGTTTTGTTTAAAAATTATTTTACAAATGTTTTGTAAAATCATTTCTTTAGTAAAGTTAATTATGTTTTAAAATTTAATTTTTTATTTAATTTTGGTTAAAGAAAATAAATTATTTTATTATTGAATATTTAAAACTAGATAATTATTTCATTATTAATAATACTATTTAAAGGTTAATTAATTTTATTTTAAAGTTGATTAAATTTATATTATTATGTTAGATTATTAAAATATAAAAGGTTAAATTATTATATTATTAATAAATGTTTTAAAAGTATTTTTATATTATTTGAAATGGTTAAGATATTTTTGTGATGTTTAAAATCTTATTTATTTAATTATAAAATAATTTTTTATAAAAGAAATCCTTTATGTAAAAAATTGGTTAAAGGAGTTTATAAATGTGAAAGTGGTCTGAGATTTGAAAAGGGAAGTTTTACAAATGGTTTAAGATTTATAAAATAATATTTCTCTAAATTAAAATTTGTAATTTTTAAAGAAGTCTTATAAAGAGATTTGAAGATATTTATAAGATAAAGAGATTTTGGAAAGAAATGGTTGATTTTCATAGCGTAATTCGAGGGGCAGAGATTGCCTACAATTTGTTGTGTTTTGCTGGAATATGGACGTAAGCATCGTGCAAACTGCGATCTCTGATTGATTTTATGGCATAATTCGAGAGGCAGAGATTACCCCAGTTAAGTTTGGTTTTCTCTGAGATGGAGACGTAACCATTGAGCTGCGATCCATAGTTGATACCGAAGGGTACTTTCCATATCAATTTTAAAAAGTTTTCAAGTATTTTTAAAAGGAATGGTTTGTGAATATACTTATTCTGGTGAGATAAGTATATGTCTATTTTTGATAAAGAGTTTAAATTTATACGAATTAAATTCAATGAGGCTTACTGATTTGAGTGGGAAATGTGATCTCTGTTTGAATGTTTGTTTATTTGATAGTTAAATAACCGACTATCAAATCTTGGCCTAAATATGTAATCCTTCTTAATTTTGGTGGTAGGGAAATATTCCCTACTTAACACCGAAGGATTCTTACTCTGGAAATATCTAGGGGAAACACGGGAATTATATGGTAGTTACCGTCGATGGTTCTATACTATACGTATAAACTCGTTTAGTTCTTGTAGGATAAATGATAAGGAGATCCGTCCACTTAAACGGTTAGGGGGTGATCCCTGCTCTTATGTATTGTCTGATTATTTCCTAAAGAACCGATATTGAGCATTCTAGAAAATCGACGAATGGTTTATGGAGCACCCGAGAAGCGGAAGAGTGTACTCATAAGAGATGACTCGAATCTGTAATCACTCTGAAACCATATATGGTTCTAGGGAGGAGTTTCGTGTTATATTGAGATGTTGGAATCCATGTGTGCTTCCAAGACCCGTTTGGGTGTGGAAATCCATGTGGGATTCCATGATCTATTTTGGTGCGGTGCATAAGCTGGAATGTTGGACGTAGCCTCATCAACGGGAATGACTAAAACCAAAGGTAGGAGGCATGGCCAGTAGGTTTGGCAAACCCATAGGGTGTAGTCGACTCCCTTTTCTAGCAATATCCATCTATCAGTTTTTGGCATGCCGGGAGCGATGCACTCGGTCTTAGCAAGACCAGTTATGTTTTCCTATAATACCCCGGCTAGACGGGTATGTTGCTTCGGAAGGATAACTCCGATCCTTTTGCAGGAGGACCGTTCTCGAAGTACTGAGGACACCTCCATGGAAATCCTACACAATTAGCAAACGTGCCTTATCGGTTTTCGATTTTGTATCTAGTATAGTTGTGATGTACACTCTCGAGCATCACAACTAATTGATTATTATTTCCCCCCGTAGACTTTATTATAATATCACTGGATTTTCTGATATAAAAGTTTATGTTACCGTAAGGTAAAAACCCGTCCGTGTTTATGTGCGGCGTGGTCTTACGAGATACCTTTGATTTTAAAGGATTTTAAAAGTTATAATAAATAAAATTCCTTGTGATTTAAGTTCTCACATTGGTTTTACCAGACTGACTCGGACGTCATTTTCCTATAATGCTCGGGTCAGACCAAGCATATTTCCAGGTTTACTTAGATATTTGGAGCTACAAAAGATGAGTTGGAGGCCCAAAGACGTATTCACGTAGATGATTATATTTCCGTTGCATACATGGTTGTATATTACGCAGCAATTGTGAGGACAGGTTGTTATAACTGTCCGGGCTGAAATAGGTTAGTATACTCTGATTGGTTTCTGTATATACATATATTACATATTTGTTTTTGTGTAAATGATTGTTATATATTATAAATTATTCATTCCGTTGTGAGATTCTTCTTTTTAGTTCTTTTGTCTTCTTTTTTTCCTAACTATTTGCTTTCCCGTTCAATTGGGGTTGGACATGTGTGGTTAATTGTCAGCTTAAACTGTACAGAAAAGTGGGTCGTTACACGTGGTATCAGAGCTGAAGGTTAAGCGAGAACCTTGGCTTTGATGGGGTAACTCATTAGAGACAGGGTTAGTAGCATCCTAGGATGAGTTTGAGAGTGTATATATGAGAGCGCGTATTTGTTGGTGATATAAAAATGTTTTGTATTGTGTTGTCTGATCGGTTGAGTGGCTTAAGAATTATGGTCGATACGTTTGGCCAACGTTATCGATAGGGATTTCCTAAACACTCGAACAAGACCAACTGACACGGTATTGTTTTAAAATGGGTAAATGAAATAATTTTACCTAGAATTATACTTTATATATATATAAAAATAAATTTTTCAAAGGAAATTTAATATAGTTATTCTTGATTGTGCTTGATTGTTAGGAAATGATAATATTCCATCATTATCATCTAGGATTTGATCGATCAAACTTGCCCATTTTTGAGCATTGACTACTATCCATTAATCTATCCGGAATCATCCTTTTGAAACCCGATTTGGGTAGATAGGAATTTCGGGAACATTGAAATGAGTACCTTGTGAATTAAACTTCACAATTTGAATAAGGCATACGTTGATAATGTTGAGTTAAAATTTGATTTCTAAGTGTGTTTATTTCAAAAAGAGAATTTGAATATTCTGGAATGAATATTTTAGGAATATAAAGATTGATTTGATTAGGTTTAGATAAATATTGTTTTATTAAAATAAAATTTGGAATATTTTGATATAATATTTGGGAATGATTGAATATAAAGGTTGGTTGTGATTAATTGGGGTTTTATAAGAGAAGTTTATTAAAAAGAACGTTCAAACATTTCCAAAATAATACTTGAAGAATGATTTATATTAAGGAAGCTATCATATTTTCACAATAAATATTTAAGAATGATTTCCTTGAAATGGAGATATTTTATAAATTTGATTTATAAAAATCTGTCTTATAAATAAAAGGAACTTGAGAGTTTAAATCCCTGTGATTTTGGAAAAATGGTTTTTAAGGTTTAAAGGATTAATAATAGTAATGAAAATATATTCAAATTTCTAAATAGGGAATTGTTACCATTAGGACCTTGCTATATAACTGTTTTGATAAAATAAATTTTGATTTGATTCCAAAAGTATGGTTTGATTTGCTATTTAATAAACGTGTATAGTATTGTTTTGAATGATTTGTGGAAAAGGAAATAATAATTTCTAATTGAGATAGTTTGAAGTATGGAATGTTTGGGAAGGGTAATAATAGTTTTCTTAAAAGGGGTTTGGAAATAATACACTTAGAAATATATCTAAGTATAAATTCCTTTGAAAGGAATTTTATAGAAAATAGGTATTCCTTTGGATTTTGTTTGGGAAATAAATCCTGATTTGTTTTGTGACGATCAGAATAATTTTCTAAGTGATGATCAGATGTTTACTTAGGCGAACGATATTGCACACTTAGTAAATTATTCTCTTTATCATTGTACGGTTAGAATGAGTTCAAATCCAAGCGAATCCAAAGCAAATTGGAATTGGATATTTTGTTGAAAAATTTCGCTGGAAATATATTTATGATATTGTTTCAAAATGGGTTGATAGAAAGAAGTGATTTTTATTTAACTAGTTCGAGTGGCTCGAAAATAACTAAAATGGGGAAGAGATACGTTCAGATGGTAAACGTTTCTCTTGAGTATTACCCTTTTTGTAAGGAATATATGATACTATTTGGTAGTACCCAGTTCGTTGGCATAGTTTTGTGGTTACTCGGGGCTATTAATATATATATATATATATATATGTTATGAATTAAAATATGTATAATATATTTTCAAAAGTTTTGAGATAAATAGCCAAGTATTTGACCATTAAGTTTCCAAATAGAAGGTATCGTTTCAAAAGGTGTTTTGAATAAATATCGGGTGTTTAAATTTTTTTAAGAGAGTTAAAAATGGAAGTTTGAATTTAATAGATATGTATACCCTTGTAATGTGGTGGAGTGTTTTATAACTTTTACAAATCCAAGGGAGTTATATGAAATGTTTTCACAAATATTTTAATGGGAATAGAATTGGTATTGGAATAACCAATTAAATAAGTATGAAGGTGGACATAGATCATTTTTCTCTTCATATAATTGATCTAACATTCGAGTACAAGCCTCTGAGATGTTCTACATCGTTCCAATAAGGATTTATTATTCGATTTTTGACGGCGAGCATTTGATGAAGTTCTTGATATGGAACCAAAGTTTTCTATCATACCTACAGCTATGTAAAGAGGGCAGAGGTTCCTAGTCAAGGAGCCTGAACAGGGTCCGCACTAGAAAATCGAGTAAGCGAAGCTGGTTTGGAAATGGAGTCATGTATTCGAGCAGTGATCGAATTAGATTATGTATATAGATGATCTATGGACATCCTGTGGGCTTATGAAGAGTATTGAATGTTCTTGTGCTGGAATTTCGGGGACGAAATTCTTTTTAAGGGGGAAGAGTGTAACGACCCGTATATTTTTGGTCTTCGAATTTGAATATTTAATTTGTTTAAATATTAGAATTAGAATTTAAATTATAATAAAATATATGTTTCAAATTTAGACTTTATTTCTAGTGGCGTATTTTAAATTTAATTTTTAGAATTTTTCCATAATTTTTAATTTGAAAAATAGTTAAATTTCCGTTTGACGCTTTTTGTAACAAACGTCGATACTTTTGAAATTTCACAGAATAAGTTAACTTGTCTATTTTATTGCTGTTTGGTGATCGCGTCCTAATTTTGTATGCAATCATATTTTATTTATGGCTCGCACGCGGATGCGATCTTGTTGGACGAGGTACCGAATCGATTCAAAATCAACATCTAAAATTTAAAAAAAAACAACATGACACAATCTTGCATATCTTTTAATTGTCCTTATTGGTCTCTAAAGCCGACTTTTGGTTGGGATGCAATTAAGTGACTGTCCTTGTCTGTTTTTTTAGCCATGAAGTATGCTCCTGCCTATACGAATATATATACACATTCATCCATACTGAGACATAAATTTTTCCATCTTCCTTCCTTTTACTTCTCTGTATAACAACTGAAACTCAAATCCTTTCATTTTCTTGCTTTGGATAAATTAGTTTACCAACACAAAAATACATTCATAGATTCAGACATATACAAATTCATTCACAAGGCACGCTCAAATACACAATGACAACCACTATAACTTCTTTAATTTTCCTCTGTATCACAAAAATATAAACCATCTCCTCACTTCAAAAATCAGCATCTCCTAAACTTGTTGTTTTCAGCCAAAATCACCAACAAAATTGTTCGTATTTAGGTCTAGTATTTTCTAAAAATGGTTGCAAGTCATTTCATCGAGTATGGTTTATGAAGTCATTGATAAACCTCGACTGTGTTGGTATGGGTGCGAGTTTGACAATTGTAGATTGGTGATTGAAGGGCACGGTTATGTTTGGGTCGTCGATTCATGATTTTTAAGAAAGTTCATAACGTGTCTAGTGCTTTGGTTTGGCCATGGTTGGTCGATTTGTATTTTTCGATCATCTCGTGTTTTCTGGCAAACCTCTCATCGAGGTGAGAATCGAAGGGTATCGAGTGAAATGTAGAGATGTCTCGGAGGTGTTGGAAGTGTCGCTCGTGTTCACTTGGTCAAAGTTAGATGAACGAGGTGATTTAGGGTTTAATGGCTAAGGTGGAGTGATGCTCGGATTTTGGTGCGGTGAAGGTAGCTGAGAGCATCGTGCTGCATCGCACTTGGCATGGAGAAGGATCTGGCATCGAGGGCGATGGTGGTAGTGCGTCGTGGGCAGCAGATCGACAAGGAGGCGACCGTGGGGACTGCAGTGGGATCGAGTTTATTTGAAGGGGCGCATGATTTTTGATTTTTGAGAAGAAGATGGAAGCACTGTAGCTTCTTGGGCCGAGTTCGAGACTAATGGGCTTGGTCGATTGATTTTGGTGAGGAATAGTAACTTAATTTACTTATTTAGTTTAATAAGTCATTTATCTTAGCTTAGTCTAGAAACACCAGCTTAGGTTAGCTTGTATGTGGTGATTGGGCTTTGGGCCTGAACGTTATTTGGGTTAGAAGCTTTTTATTTTAAAAAATTTGGTTTAAACATATATATTAAGTTAGTTAACTTTGGAATGGAATATCTCGGACGTTTTAACCCCGATCGACTGATTCTTATTGCGTTGGACTCGTATTAGCAAGTGCAACGTTTCAGTGAAATTTATTGGTAGCTTGGAACATTTAAAAATTTACGATATATTTAAACGTACGGGATTTAGATTATGTTATTTTAATTAATAACGTCATTTAAAATTATATAACATGGTTATCGATGTTTATTTGGCTAAATAAATGACTGTTGAGCTAAATTGGATTGAATTTGATAATTGGATATTTGTTAAGCAAAATAAAACACCGTTCCACTAATTAAATTAATTTGGCAATTAATTAGCAGAATATATTCCCGTTCTGCTATTTTATGGATTTGGACATTTGATTTAATACCGTTAATTGATATTCCACCTTGAATATGTGATATATTAATTAATGATGGATAAATGTTGGATTTATTTACGTAGTCGTTGATTATGTAAATATATGTAATTGAACTTGAAAAGTTATATTGATTTTTTATGGTAGCTTGTTAAGTACCGTTGTGATCGTTAAGTCTCTTTCTGAATTTGGAAAGTTATGGTTTTTGGTTAACTTCAAATTCTATAATTTGAAGTAAAAAGGGGTTATTTAATTCATATAAAAAGGGTATTGTTTAAAAATTATTTACAAATGTTTTGTAAAATCATTTCTTTAGTAAAGTTAATTATGTTTTAAAATTTAATTGTTTATTTAATTTTGATTAAAGAAAATAAATTATTTTATTATTGATATTTAAAACTGGATAATTATTTCATTATTAATAATACTGTTTAAAGGTTAATTAATTTTATTTTAAAGTTGATTAAATTTATTTTATTATGTTAGATTATTAAAATATAAAAGGTTAAATTATTATATTATTAATAAATGTTTTAAAAGTATTTTTATATTATTTGAAATGGTTAAGATATTTTTGTGATGTTTAAAATCTTATTTATTTAATTATAAAATAAATTGTTTATAAAAGAAATCCTTTATGTAAAAGAATTGGTTAAAGAAGTTTATAAATGTGAAAGTGGTCTAAGATTTGAAATGGGAAGTTTTACAAATGGTTTGAGATTTATAAAAGAATATTACTCTAAATTAAACTTTGAAATTTTTAAAGAAGTCTTATAAAGAGATTTGGAGATATTTATAAGATAAAGAGATTTTGGAAAGAAATGGTTGGTTTTCATAGGGTAATTCAAGAGGCAGAGATTGTCTACAGTTTGTTGTGTTTTGTTGGAATAGCAACGTAACCATCGTGCAAACTACGATCTATGATTGATTTTATGGTGTAATTCGAGAGGTAGAGATTGCTTACAGTTAAGTTTGGATTTCTTTGGGATGGATACGTAACCATTAAGCTGCGATCCATGGTCCATACCAAAGTGTACTTTCCATAAAAAGTTTTCAAGTATTTTTAAAAGGAATGGTTTGTGAATATACTTATTCCGGTGAGATAAATATATGTCTATTTTTGAAAAAGAGATTAAATTTATTGAAATTAAATTAAATGAGGTTTACTGATTTCAGTGGGAAATGTGATCTCTGTTTGAATGTTTGTTTATTTGATAGTTAAATAACAGACTATCAAATCTTGGCCAAAATATGTAATCCTTCTTAATTTTGGTGGGAGGGAAATATTCCCTACTTAACACCGAAGGATTTTAACTCTGGAAATATCTAGGGGAAACATGGTAATTATATGGTACAGTTACCATCGGTGGTGCTATACTGTACGTATAAACACGTTTAGTTCTTCTAGGATAATTGATAAGGAGATCCGTCCGCTTAAACGGTTAGGGGGCGATCCCCGCTCTAATGTATTGTCTGATTATTTCCTAATGAACCGGTACTGAGCATTCCGGAAAATCGACGAATTGTTTATGGAGCCCGGGAAGCGGAAGAGTGTACTCGTAAGAGATGACTCGAATCCGTAAGCACTTCGAAACCATATACAGTTCCAGGGAGAAGTTTCGTGTTATATTAAGTTGTTGGAATCCATGTGGGATTACGTGATCTATTTTGGTGCGGTGCGTAAGCTGGAATGCCAAACGTAGCCTCATCGACAGGAATGACTGAAACCAGAGATAGGAGGCATGGCCAGTAGAGTTGGCAAACCCATAGGGTGTATGGACGCCCCACCTCTATGCCTACGCTAGCCAAGAACACTACGGGGTAATGCCGTCGACTAGCGCGGAGAATAAGGCTATTGAGGAGCGACCATCCATGTAATTGCTTTGTGCGAGTACTGATATGCCAGATAAAAATATAAGTTTTCATCTCAAGAGAAAATCCGACATACCGATACAAACTCAAAGCTACTACACGGTGGCTATGTATATATACTTCAGAAACAAATATAGAAATAAACATAACACAAATCAGTCACAGACAATTCATATCACAAAGGCAGAAATAGATATGAATATAACACATGAAAGTGTACATCAGAGTAGTGGTCAAACAAGATCCACAATATCAAAAAGAATAGATACAAGTGCTAGACAAAAGAATACGTATATATCAAGGAGTCTATATCTCAAATGTGTACAACCAAACACTACAACAAAAAGTGTCTTTTATAGCGGCATATAGCCGCTATTAATCACAACCATAGCGGTTTGATAAGCGCTGTATATCGACATGTTATAAAAAACTGTTGAATATTTATAACACAAAATATGCCGCTATGGTTGAGCTTAGTTTTATAACGCAAATTCGCCGCTATGGTACGTTAATTCAATAGCTCATTATAGCCGCTATAATAAAGCTAAATCTCAACGGAACTGGAAATCTTTATAACACCATTTTGCCGCTATAAAATATTTATTCAATAGCTCATTATAGCCGCTATAATACAGCTAAATCTCAACGGAATTGGAAATCTTTATAACACCATTTTGCCGCTATAAAATATTTATTCAATAGCGGTCATTTCACGCTATTAAATCAACATGTTATAGTATTGATAAATTCTTTTACAGCTCATATATGCCGCTATAAAAATCGTAGATACGCTTTTCAAGAGCTATGCCTATATATTACATTTTAATAATAGCAATCAAACTAAATCTTCATAAACGAATAAAGATTATAATCAACAAATATAACACAAGAGCATGCTCAGAAAGAAATGTGATATATTTTTCATTACAGTGTACAAACATTAAAGCAAGTGCATAACCATTGAATAAAACATAAGCCTGCAGCCAAGTTAACACAGAGAAACAGAAAATAATGTCAATTTAATAAGTGTACAAACATTACAGAGTGGAAACATTAAAGCAATCCTTCCAAATATTACAGAGTACAAACAATACAGAGTTCCAACATGCAAGATCTGATCTAGTTGAGTACTAAGGACCTTGCTTCCTTCCAAATAAGCCTGCGAAGTTAACACAAAGAAACAGAAAATGTTAAAACAAGTGCATGCTCAGATAGAAATGTGATATATATTTTTCATTACAGTGTACAAACATTAAAGCAAGTGCATGAACTGCATGAACTAGAAACTACAATTGATTATTTCTACTGATCTATTTTCCCAATATGGAAAATAGATTAAAGCAATGTTAACCTCACTTTTCTCAGTTGCAGCAACCATCTGTTGAAGCATTTCTAACACTCCAACATTTTGCCATACATTTCTCCAACCATCTGCTGTAGCAACCGCTCCAACAGCCACCAGTGACTACAACTCATTCAACTGCCACAACTCATTCAACTGTTCCCTATTCCACAAACCCCTACACTGTCTACCACCACCATACCCCTACACTATCTTGTGGAATATTAACAAATCCGATGTTTTAGGAGGAAATTAAGAGACTGGTCTCAAGATAAATTTGGCAAAGGCAATCTTCTTTCAAATAAGATTAGGGAGGAGATTCAAACTCAACAACTTCTAATGCAAGAAAATGCTTCAGACATGTAGTGTACTTTCTTGCATATACCCCAAAGTATGTTGTATGTGGTAATACACATTCATATAAGCAGCAGGTATTGTGTATACCATGTAAACTTGTACAAACTATCCACATCACCAAATAAAGAGATAAATAAAGACTTGTTGCCATCCACTTTCAAGTCAGTTTCAGACCAACATCCTGAAAGAAGCAAGCCACGAAACACTATACACACACACATACACATACATACATATAGTGTTATCTACTGTGACGACCCGGAATTTCGAGCAATAACAATTTAATAATTTATATTAAATATTTAATTGTTTTGTTATATCTTTGATTCATAAGGCTTGAATAAATACTTTTCTTTTAATAAATATCGTATTGGTGAGTTTTATCTTTTAAAACTAATGAATTATTTTCTATTTAAAATGGATATATATTGATATATATATATATTGTAGATAGGAAGCTTTGTTTTAAATTTAACTAATTAATTATGTTTTCAAATTTCTTTTGGTAATTTGGGAATTTTGATTTATTTGATATTTAGCTTTTCAAAGCTATTAAATAAATGAATATATGGGTTAAATACTGAAGATAAATGTTTAAATAGTTTTAAAACTTGTTCTAGCTTTAGTATATAATATTAAGTAAGTAGTTATAGTAGAGATATAATTTCTTTTATAAATCATCTCCAATTGTTAAATGTGTAATTTATTTTAAAATAATAAATAAGAATGTACATATAAAATTAATAGATGAAAGTAAATATAGGACTTCACCTATATTTTTAAAGCAACTTGACTAAAGTAAAATAACAAGATCACAATATAAAACAAGTAACAAAGTAAATATATCAAACAAGGAAGTATAAAATATACATAAGTTAAATTTTATTGTTTGTAAATTATAAAACCAATACACTAAATAATCAAATAACATGTTAGAAATATCATTCACTGACATTTCATTTTCAAACCAAGAAAATACATAAGAATGATTTCCCAGCCTTCAAATTAAATCTGCATAGTCAAAGAAATAAATACACTATAAAACAAATCAAAACAACCTGGTAGGGATAACATTCATTTGCATTCAAACTTGAAAACTGCATAGCTAAGTAAGCTTGAAAAATATACTTGTATAGGATAAGTATGTAAACCAAGTGGCTCGAATATGACATGGGCAGGCAGTCTTAAGTACAACAAAATCAAATAAAGTGTAGGCTGGTAAGAAGAAAATGTGTAAGAAAAAGAATCAAAGGCAAAGTAAAATGTATTTTTACTTGTAGCTTGTAGAGTAAGACTCAGGCAAGGAAAAAAATATAGATAAGTATAAAATGTAGGCTGGTAAGGTAAATAGCATGCATAAAGGACATAGCATTAAATGATAGTAAGGCAATATCTTTTCCTGTACAAAAGTATACAATCTCGGCCACCAAAGTATAAAAAAAATCTCTGGAAATTGTACAAACTGGTACACTGTTTTGCATAAGAAAATATAAACCCTGTAATCCTGTTTTATACATAGCCTGAAAGCAACTTTCTCTTGTCACTTTCCATTTTCAGTTCGAGCTAAGCAAAAATAAAATGAAAACTCCATTAAAACTTAAACAAGATTTCATTTAAACATCAATGATCAAGCAACTACAACTACAACAAGATTATTGGCAGAAGATATAAATGAAGACATTTTTCCAGTTCAAAACAGATTTCAACACAGTGCCCTGTTCTTTTATCAAGCCTGGTGAGTAACATTTTTTTTAAAATGAATAACTTAAGTTAATGGCATGTTTTTCTCTGTATCTTGTTTAGATATATTTGTGCAAGTCTGTATGTATCTGTTCATATGATACCCTGTTATCTGTGTATGTTTTTAAGTAGATATGTAAATAAATCCTTTTCTCTTGATCTAGAAATTATTTGGATGTAAGATATAAACAATAGTTGTTTGTTTAACTATAATCTAAGTATTAAAATTTTATTTAAGTCGAAACAAACTATATGGCCTCTGGAAATCAAGTAAACAACATTCAACTTCAAATAAGTTTAAAAATAAATTTATTGTTTTAAGAATTCAGGAGTATATGGTGAAACTACATGCAAAAACAAGATTTTTAAAACAAGAATTATAATTTTTAAGGATAGGGACAGTGAGCAGTTTTAGTTCATCTGTTTCAAGTGTTTTGAGTTGCCGTGGTCGATCTCGTCGCCTAGAGTTGTCGAGTTTTCGTCTGGGGGTAGAGGGGTGACCAGTGGTCCTTGGAAAAATGGTGGAGTGGTGGATAGCCATCGGTGGTGGCTGCGGCGATGATTTCTTGTTCGTAGACCTAGTTTTGTATGGCGATGAATTTTCGTCTCGTTCGAAGTCGTGAGTGGACCGAGTGTAGCGTGCCTTGGGGTTTTCGTAGAGGGAAGGTAGACGATGAGGTGGCCGGAGTTTCAACTCTTACGGTGGTCGGAGGAGTGGAATTTTTGCGTTGACAGGTTTTGTGGAGGAATGCGCGTGCTTCCAGGTTTTGATCTAGGGGCTCGATTTGATTTCGGGACGAGGTGATGTTGTCAGAGGGCCGCGATCGATTCCGGTGGTGGTCGCTGATGTGTGGATGGGCTGGTAGTTGGCCGGAGTTGGCCAGAGCCACGGTGCACGTGCACCGTGCATTTTGATATCCGGTTGAGCTTTGGGTTTGGGAAGACGGAGCGCTCGAGTTTTTCTCGTGTGAATGCTTGTTTTGCTCGAGTAAATCCCTAGTTTACTCGAAGTGAAATAAGGGGAACTCGGGTATTGTTGTTTTCCAGTTTTAGGCTGTAGCTTGTTCCCAGTTTTAAATTGTTGGGTTTAAAAATTTTAAATCAAGTTAAACTGGGGATAAATAAATGTTAAATCCAGATTTTTGAAATAAAAGAAAAGTTTTAAATTTAAATACTTTTAATAAATTTAAATATTTGAATTTAAAGGGTTTGATTTAAAATCCTCTTCATGGCAAAGTGTTTTTAAATTTGTAATTTAAGATGTAAAAAAAAAAGAGTTAGTTTATAAAATGATCAAAGCTTAATTAGTGATTAGTTTTAAAAACTGGAATTTTAAAATGGAAGTTCAAAGGATAAATGAAATAAATGTTTAAGCATATTTAAGTGGGATTTAATCAATAAATGGAAAAGGGGTTTTCTTTAAGTAATAAAGATTTAAGATTTAAATGCATTGACCATTAAAATAACTAGAATGATAATTGATCAATTGCATTGATTTAATTAGTAATTATAAGTTGAAATGTATTAATTAAAGTAAATAATGAGTTAAGTAATTAATATGTAATTAAGAATTACAGATCAGACTTTAATTAATTAATGAATGGTAAATTGAACTTATAATTAAAAATGAGGGAATTGTAAGTTATTATTTAAGAAAAGAAATTAAATAAATTATAATGAATGCCATTAACTAGATCATTCCATGATTAATTAATATAATTGATTTTTAAATAGTTAATTAGATTAGTTAATTTAATAATTAATAGTGTAATTATTTAAGTGTAATTACTTAATGGGAATTAAGTAAGAAATTAATTACTCACTTTAGTTAATTGAGTAATTTGATTTATTTGAGTTAATTAATTTAGTTTAATTAATTTGGATTAATAAATTGATAATTTGGAGATATAATTACTTAGGAAAGTAATTGATGAATAATTACAGGATGTAATTTATGGATAATGATTTGTTAATAGTAGTAATTTGGATATAATTACTTGGAATTAATCAGGGATTAATTAAGTTGTTTATTGAGAGTAATTAATTTAGGATAGTTAATTACTGTACGTTATTAATCAAGGTGATTAATATATGTGGTTTGAAGATTAGTTTTCTTAATAAATATTAAAAAATAAAATAACTAATTAAAAGTTAATTACTTGATGTAATTAAATTAAATAGTAAATGTAATTAGAGATCATTTATTATTATAATTAATGCTGGAAATTGAGAATGGTTTTATTTGGAAATAATTAATAAATGAAAGATTTATTAATGAAATTAATTAAGTAATGTAATTAATTTAGGTTAATTAATAAATGAAGTAAGGTAAAGGTTATTTCCTATATTTGGTTAAAGATAATTAATTTGTAAAAATAACTAAAGGATAATTTACTTTAAATGTAATTAAAGATAATTAATCAAGGACGATTAATTAAAATGAATAATTGGATGATGATTAATTTAATTGATTGATAATTAAATTAATAGTAATATAAGCAAGTTAATGATGATGTAGTAATTAATTTAATTTACATTAAATTAATTAAAGATTTGTAATTAGTTTAATTCATTTTAAATTAATTATAAAATGAGGTGATTATTAATCTTTGTTTATATATGATGGATGATATTGATTTCCATGATTGATTGTGATCTCAGAGATATATCTATTGAGTTATGGATGTTTGGTTAAGTATGATGATATTGATTATCTGTTGAGTAGATAATATGGATTATCTGTTTATGATGATGATGTTATTCTCCATTGTTATATTGTGTTTTATCTATCTGTGTTGATATAGGTAATAAATTGAATTGTTTTAACTTTAAAACAACTTGGCCTTAAAAGATACGGTTTGGATTTCGATGAGACCGGGATCGGGTTTCCGTATACCGGGATTCTAGGTCTGGAGACCCGAATACCACATCGATCCAAAATAACGTTAGGTCGTGAAATCCAAATGGAGCAAGTGAAGACTCGAGGTATAAGAACTATTCGTCAATATAACTCTGTGGGTGATTCCGTAATGAGTTTGACGGAGATTGTACTTATAGATTCGAGATGGTGGCTCAAATTGCAAGGGTTATTGTCGTTAACTCTGAGGGTGATTCCAATACGAGTGTAACGAGATAATGCCTTCGGTTTCGTTCGAACCCGGAACGAACTTATATGGATCGAATGCTTTCAGAACATCGTCAGGCGGGCGATGAGCATTCTAAGAGTTGTGTTCTCTAAAGGTAATCATGACCTCAAGCCTCATCAACCGGGAATGGCTAAAACAGGGGAGGTGCACCAAGGCTTCGTGGGTAGCACCCACTTGAGAGCGAGATATACCCCTGTCTAGAGTCCCTTTTATTTCGGCTATGTGGGCGGTTTAGTAGCTACAACCGCCGGGGTTGTCTTGTTTGGAACTGTCCAGTAAGGGATGGTTCCGGTCTTGTGTTGCAGGGGACTTAGGGTGGGTCCTCGGTACGGTGATCTAGGCCACGTACTGTGACGGGCGGTACCCCAGTAGCCCAGCCATTGATGGAAACCCATTTTCCCTACGTAACCTTACGGTTTTGATTGTATACCTAGTATGCTGGAATTTAATGAATGTAACAATTTCAGCTATTTCATATTTACTTGAAAACCCTAGACACTATTATAATATAACTGGATTTCCTATCAAATGTTTGGTTAGCGTAAGGTAAAAACATTTCCATGTTTATGTGTGGGATGTCTTACGTGATACCTTTTGTTTCAAAGGTTTTTCAAAGTTAAACAACTTTAACCTGTTACTCATACCAGACCCATGTCTGACCCGGAGTTTATTTTTCTGTTTTCCTAAACTCTCGGGTACCCAAATTTTTACGGGTAGCCAAGGGATTCAGGTTAGCTTTGACGTATTCTGGAGGAGCAATGGAGCAGGAGGCTTCAGCGTATAGATATATAGGGATTCCGTTGTGTTAGTATTTATCTGTATTCCGCTGTGTTGTATCTCTGTATTGTATTGAGATGTATCGAGTTGTATTAACTAGACAGGTGTTTATAACTGTCTAGTATGTGTTGTATTATCTGTGTAACTCTGATATATATGATATTATGTAATCTCTTATGTGATATATTATATTTCATTCGTTCCGCTGTTGAGATTCTGGTGTGTCTTCTTCTTTCTTCTCTATCTTTTCTATTTCTCACCCTCTTCTTTCTTCATAGTGATGCGATTTTCCGGTAGTGGAAGGTCGGGTCGCTACAGTTGGTATCAGAGCGCTTGGTTGAGTGAATACCTAGGCTCTAGAGTGGTGTCTATCTTGAGAGAGCGTATTTGTATTTTTGATATATATATATATATATATATATATATATATATATATTTATATATTCTACCTATTTGTTGGGTTACCCGTTCAGGTTTTCCAATATAATTTATAAAGGTAGATAAGGTAGTGGTGTGTAACACGACTACCAATGGTTGAATTTGTTGAGGTTGGAAGTGTCTGACGAGACTGTAGATCTAATACCGTCTCGAGTGAATTTGTGGTGTAAGGATTTCACCAAGTCTCTGAAGGTAATCTGTTCAGATTTGGAGATCATTTTTTTTGTAGTGTATAGTTTGGATGAGTAGAGTTGAATCTGTGGTTGGACAGCAGCGAGTTATTATATCTTGATACCTCAGGATGTTGTAGCTGTGTGATGAGACACAGTGACTATGGATGTCTCCGAAGATGTTTTCTTTGGAACAAGTTAAGGGAGTGAGTCTACTTGGGTGTTGTGGCTGTGTTCAGCAGGATGTTTCTGGTTGGTTTGAGGTCCGAGTTTCTCGAAGAGCTTTGGATTTGGATTTCCTTGGTATTGGTGTCAGCAGTGCAGCTCGGAGTATTCTGTGTATTGGCAAGAAGCTTTCTAGCTTAGCAGTGAATTCAGAAGCAGCAGAGTGGTTTCGTTCTTTCGTTGGATGGGCCAGTTAAGCGTAAGCTGTTCTGTTTGGTAAAGAGAGAACAGTTTTTCTTTGGAATCAGGATGGATTAATCGCAAAAGTGACTTGCGATAGTTGGAGCATTCTCTTGTGTTTAAGATATTTTTCTAGATGACTTCAGGAAGTCAGAGTTTTGTTAGCATCTGGAGATTTCGTTTGGTATCGACTGGATTCCAGCAGTGGTACTGATGGTTCAGCTTAGTAGTAGAATTATTTTTGGAGGAAGTTTTTAGTGAAGCAGCTCAGGTTTTGGAGGAACTTCTGAGTTTTATTTTTGAATTTGTTGAACCATATTTTTGGAATTTGTTGTCCCATGTTTGTTTGTGTTCGTCATAAGCATTGTTATCTACTCAGATCAGAGTGGTGCAGCGGAAGCAGTTGGGAGTGCATCTGCTTTTCTTTCCTGTAGAAGAGAAGTTGTTTTCTACGGATGATAGTAAAGGTTGTGTTCTTGATTTTTCGTGAGAAGATCATTCTACTGGATTGTTGTGGATTCAGATTGTTCTGAAGGGCATTAGTGGAGATTTAGCTGATCAGTAGGGATGGAGGCAGCTTTGGATCGTCCGTAGAGTTTGGTGGATAAGAGACGGAGGAATTTGGATTTCAGAGTTGGAGATTTGATTTTGGATGAATTTTCTCTAATTCAAAGGAGCTCTATAATTTGGTAAGTCTGGGAACTTAGCTCCGAGATGTTCTGGAGTTTTTCTGTGTTCTGGAGGGGTAGGTGTTTGGTCTTCAGATTTGGATTGCCAGTTTGGATAGCTGGGATTCGTTGTATTTCACGTATCTCTGAGGGAGTACGTGTAAGATTCTATCTCTGGTTTTGGAACCAGCAGTTCAGGGAGTCTTGGTTGCGAGTCAGACTCGTCTGTAGTCTGATATCCTCTCTAGTTGTGTAGATCTAGATGAGTAGGAGTTCTGTAGTTTAGTTGTATTGATTGTTTGGATTCTGTAGGGCGAGTATCTCGGTATTTATACTCGGGAAACTCGAGAGAACTCTATCCAGAATTTTGTCTGGATAGTTAGATTTGTTTGTTTGGATGAGTTGGTTGATATGGTTGTTAGTATATAGTTGATAAATGCTTGTGTTTTAAAAATTAAAATTTTAAATAGATTATTAAATTACCTTTGTTTTAAATTTCGGGGACGAAATTCTTTTAAGGTGGGAGGAATGTGACGACCCGGAATTTCGAGCAATAACAATTTAATAATTTATATTAAATATTTAATTGTTTTGTTATATCTTTGATTCATAAGGCTTGAATAAATACTTTTCTTTTAATAAATATCGTATTGGTGAGTTTTATCTTTTAAAACTAATGAATTATTTTCTATTTAAAATGGATATATATTGATATATATATATTGTAGATAGGAAGCTTTGTTTTAAATTTAACTAATTAATTATGTTTTCAAATTTCTTTTGGTAATTTGGGAATTTTGATTTATTTGATATTTAGCTTTTCAAAGCTATTAAATAAATGAATATATGGGTTAAATACTGAAGATAAATGTTTAAATAGTTTTAAAACTTGTTCTAGCTTTAGTATATAATATTAAGTAAGTAGTTATAGTAGAGATATAATTTCTTTTATAAATCATCTCCAATTGTTAAATGTGTAATTTATTTTAAAATAATAAATAAGAATGTACATATAAAATTAATAGATGAAAGTAAATATAGGACTTCACCTATATTTTTAAAGCAACTTGACTAAAGTAAAATAACAAGATCACAATATAAAACAAGTAACAAAGTAAATATATCAAACAAGGAAGTATAAAATATACATAAGTTAAATTTTATTGTTTGTAAATTATAAAACCAATACACTAAATAATCAAATAACATGTTAGAAATATCATTCACTGACATTTCATTTTCAAACCAAGAAAATACATAAGAATGATTTCCCAGCCTTCAAATTAAATCTGCATAGTCAAAGAAATAAATACACTATAAAACAAATCAAAACAACCTGGTAGGGATAACATTCATTTGCATTCAAACTTGAAAACTGCATAGCTAAGTAAGCTTGAAAAATATACTTGTATAGGATAAGTATGTAAACCAAGTGGCTCGAATATGACATGGGCAGGCAGTCTTAAGTACAACAAAATCAAATAAAGTGTAGGCTGGTAAGAAGAAAATGTGTAAGAAAAAGAATCAAAGGCAAAGTAAAATGTATTTTTACTTGTAGCTTGTAGAGTAAGACTCAGGCAAGGAAAAAAATATAGATAAGTATAAAATGTAGGCTGGTAAGGTAAATAGCATGCATAAAGGACATAGCATTAAATGATAGTAAGGCAATATCTTTTCCTGTACAAAAGTATACAATCTCGGCCACCAAAGTATAAAAAAAATCTCTGGAAATTGTACAAACTGGTACACTGTTTTGCATAAGAAAATATAAACCCTGTAATCCTGTTTTATACATAGCCTGAAAGCAACTTTCTCTTGTCACTTTCCATTTTCAGTTCGAGCTAAGCAAAAATAAAATGAAAACTCCATTAAAACTTAAACAAGATTTCATTTAAACATCAATGATCAAGCAACTACAACTACAACAAGATTATTGGCAGAAGATATAAATGAAGACATTTTTCCAGTTCAAAACAGATTTCAACACAGTGCCCTGTTCTTTTATCAAGCCTGGTGAGTAACATTTTTTTTAAAATGAATAACTTAAGTTAATGGCATGTTTTTCTCTGTATCTTGTTTAGATATATTTGTGCAAGTCTGTATGTATCTGTTCATATGATACCCTGTTATCTGTGTATGTTTTTAAGTAGATATGTAAATAAATCCTTTTCTCTTGATCTAGAAATTATTTGGATGTAAGATATAAACAATAGTTGTTTGTTTAACTATAATCTAAGTATTAAAATTTTATTTAAGTCGAAACAAACTATATGGCCTCTGGAAATCAAGTAAACAACATTCAACTTCAAATAAGTTTAAAAATAAATTTATTGTTTTAAGAATTCAGGAGTATATGGTGAAACTACATGCAAAAACAAGATTTTTAAAAC
Source organism: Allium fistulosum (assembly GCA_030737815.1). Taxonomy (NCBI): domain Eukaryota; kingdom Viridiplantae; phylum Streptophyta; class Magnoliopsida; order Asparagales; family Amaryllidaceae; genus Allium; species Allium fistulosum. Next base: position 408,612,804 of record CM060907.1, on the reverse strand, counting down.
AAGAATTATAATTTTTAAGGATAGGGACAGTGAGCAGTTTTAGTTCATCTGTTTCAAGTGTTTTGAGTTGCCGTGGTCGATCTCGTCGCCTAGAGTTGTCGAGTTTTCGTCTGGGGGTAGAGGGGTGACCAGTGGTCCTTGGAAAAATGGTGGAGTGGTGGATAGCCATCGGTGGTGGCTGCGGCGATGATTTCTTGTTCGTAGACCTAGTTTTGTATGGCGATGAATTTTCGTCTCGTTCGAAGTCGTGAGTGGACCGAGTGTAGCGTGCCTTGGGGTTTTCGTAGAGGGAAGGTAGACGATGAGGTGGCCGGAGTTTCAACTCTTACGGTGGTCGGAGGAGTGGAATTTTTGCGTTGACAGGTTTTGTGGAGGAATGCGCGTGCTTCCAGGTTTTGATCTAGGGGCTCGATTTGATTTCGGGACGAGGTGATGTTGTCAGAGGGCCGCGATCGATTCCGGTGGTGGTCGCTGATGTGTGGATGGGCTGGTAGTTGGCCGGAGTTGGCCAGAGCCACGGTGCACGTGCACCGTGCATTTTGATATCCGGTTGAGCTTTGGGTTTGGGAAGACGGAGCGCTCGAGTTTTTCTCGTGTGAATGCTTGTTTTGCTCGAGTAAATCCCTAGTTTACTCGAAGTGAAATAAGGGGAACTCGGGTATTGTTGTTTTCCAGTTTTAGGCTGTAGCTTGTTCCCAGTTTTAAATTGTTGGGTTTAAAAATTTTAAATCAAGTTAAACTGGGGATAAATAAATGTTAAATCCAGATTTTTGAAATAAAAGAAAAGTTTTAAATTTAAATACTTTTAATAAATTTAAATATTTGAATTTAAAGGGTTTGATTTAAAATCCTCTTCATGGCAAAGTGTTTTTAAATTTGTAATTTAAGATGTAAAAAAAAAAGAGTTAGTTTATAAAATGATCAAAGCTTAATTAGTGATTAGTTTTAAAAACTGGAATTTTAAAATGGAAGTTCAAAGGATAAATGAAATAAATGTTTAAGCATATTTAAGTGGGATTTAATCAATAAATGGAAAAGGGGTTTTCTTTAAGTAATAAAGATTTAAGATTTAAATGCATTGACCATTAAAATAACTAGAATGATAATTGATCAATTGTATTGATTTAATTAGTAATTATAAGTTGAAATGTATTAATTAAAGTAAATAATGAGTTAAGTAATTAATATGTAATTAAGAATTACAGATCAGACTTTAATTAATTAATGAATGGTAAATTGAACTTATAATTAAAAATGAGGGAATTGTAAGTTATTATTTAAGAAAAGAAATTAAATAAATTATAATGAATGCCATTAACTAGATCATTCCATGATTAATTAATATAATTGATTTTTAAATAGTTAATTAGATTAGTTAATTTAATAATTAATAGTGTAATTGTTTAAGTGTAATTACTTAATGGGAATTAAGTAAGAAATTAATTACTCACTTTAGTTAATTGAGTAATTTGATTTATTTGAGTTAATTAATTTAGTTTAATTAATTTGGATTAATAAATTGATAATTTGGAGATATAATTACTTAGGAAAGTAATTGATGAATAATTACAGGATGTAATTTATGGATAATGATTTGTTAATAGTAGTAATTTGGATATAATTACTTGGAATTAATCAGGGATTAATTAAGTTGTTTATTAAGAGTAATTAATTTAGGATAGTTAATTACTGTACGTTATTAATCAAGGTGATTAATATATGTGGTTTGAAGATTAGTTTTCTTAATAAATATTAAAAAATAAAATAACTAATTAAAAGTTAATTACTTGATGTAATTAAATTAAATAGTAAATGTAATTAGAGATCATTTATTATTATAATTAATGCTGGAAATTGAGAATGGTTTTATTTGGAAATAATTAATAAATGAATAGATTTATTAATGAAATTAATTAAGTAATGTAATTAATTTAGGTTAATTAATAAATGAAGTAAGGTAAAGGTTATTTCCTATATTTGGTTAAAGATAATTAATTTGTAAAAATAACTAAAGGATAATTTACTTTAAATGTAATTAAAGATAATTAATCAAGGACGATTAATTAAAATGAATAATTGGATGATGATTAATTTAATTGATTGATAATTAAATTAATAGTAATATAAGCAAGTTAATGATGATGTAGTAATTAATTTAATTTACATTAAATTAATTAAAGATTTGTAATTAGTTTAATTCATTTTAAATTAATTATAAAATGAGGTGATTATTAATCTTTGTTTATATATGATGGATGATATTGATTTCCATGATTGATTGTGATCTCAGAGATATATCTATTGAGTTATGGATGTTTGGTTAAGTATGATGATATTGATTATCTGTTGAGTAGATAATATGGATTATCTGTTTATGATGATGATGTTATTCTCCATTGTTATATTGTGTTTTATCTATCTGTGTTGATATAGGTAATAAATTGAATTGTTTTAACTTTAAAACAACTTGGCCTTAAAAGATACGGTTTGGATTTCGATGAGACCGGGATCGGGTTTCCGTATACCGGGATTCTAGGTCTGGAGACCCGAATACCACATCGATCCAAAATAACGTTAGGTCGTGAAATCCAAATGGAGCAAGTGAAGACTCGAGGTATAAGAACTATTCGTCAATATAACTCTGTGGGTGATTCCGTAATGAGTTTGACGGAGATAGTACTTATAGATTCGAGATGGTGGTTCAAATTGCAAGGGTTATTGTCGTTAACTCTGAGGGTGATTCCAATACGAGTGTAACGAGATAATGCCTTCGGTTTCGTTCGAACCCGGAACGAACTTATATGGATCGAATGCTTTCAGAACATCGTCAGGCGGGCGATGAGCATTCTAAGAGTTGTGTTCTCTAAAGGTAATCGTGACCTCAAGCCTCATCAACCGGGAATGGCTAAAACAGGGGAGGTGCACCAAGGCTTCGTGGGTAGCACCCACTTGAGAGCGAGATATACCCCTGTCTAGAGTCCCTTTTATTTCGGCTGTGTGGGCGGTTTAGTAGCTACAACCGCCGGGGTTGTCTTGTTTGGAACTGTCCAGTAAGGGATGGTTCCGGTCTTGTGTTGCAGGGGACTTAGGGTGGGTCCTTGGTACGGTGATCTAGGCCACGTACTGTGACGGGCGGTACCCCAGTAGCCCAGCCATTGATGGAAACCCATTTTCCCTACGTGACCTTACGGTTTTGATTGTATACCTAGTATGCTGGAATTTAATGAATATAACAATTTCAACTATTTCATATTTACTTGAAAACCCTAGACACTATTATAATATAACTGGATTTCCTATCAAATGTTTGGTTAGCGTAAGGTAAAAACATTTCCATGTTTATGTGTGGGATGTCTTACGTGATACCTTTTGTTTCAAAGGTTTTTCAAAGTTAAACAACTTTAACCTGTTACTCATACCAGACCCATGTCTGACCCGGAGTTTATTTTTCTATTTTCCTAAACTCTCGGGTACCCAAATTTTTACGGGTAGCCAAGGGATTCAGGTTAGCTTTGACCTATTCTGGAGGAGCAATGGAGCAGGAGGCTTCAGCGTATAGATATATAGGGATTCCGTTGTGTTAGTATTTATCTGTATTCCCCTGTGTTGTATCTCTGTATTGTATTGAGATGTATCGAGTTGTATTAACTAGACAGGTGTTTATAACTGTCTAGTATGTGTTGTATTATCTGTGTAACTCTGATATATATGATATTATGTAATCTCTTATGTGATATATTATATTTCATTCGTTCCGCTGTTGAGATTCTGGTGTGTCTTCTTCTTTCTTCTCTATCTTTTCTATTTCTCACCCTCTTCTTTCTTCATAGTGATGCGATTTTCCGGTAGTGGAAGGTCGGGTCGCTACATCTACAATGGTTCCCAAACAAAACCACAAAGAAAGTGTGGGTTTCCAGGGAGAATGAATGCCTGTCAACAGCATTCATCTCCCGTTTGATTCACAACACATTATGGGATGGTCGAAGAACTCCGAGTTCTTCGAACATGTGGAGGTGCAGTTGATGTAGGAAATTTCTTGCAATGTTTTTGGACATACGTAACAAATTAACTGTAAAGATACAGAATATTTAAATGATTTATTATAGGTACATGAATCAAAGAGGATTAAGCAAACAATGAAGGAAGAATCTGAACTTTTTAACAAGGTAATTAATATGCTGAGGAGGTGTGAATTTGATTTTTCTTCATTGCGACACCTACGCGCACTTTATCTCTCAGCTTCTCCTAAGCTAAATAGGTATTTCTTCGATTATTTTAATATAAACTGCATAAAGTTATTTCTGTAAAATGGTTATTTGTCAAGTATGTAAAATGAAAAAATATTCATGGTTACATAACAGGTAACATAATCAATGTTTTATAGCTTGCTTCAATTATTATATTCAGTATTTATTTTGAATTTTTATCAATTTATCATTTGTTCACCTATAAATGGATATATTACTAATCATAACGATTCAATATATATTTTACTCAAATTTGTTTCATGTAAAAGATCTTTTAATTAGGGTAACTATTACACCAAGAAGAGATGAATATGGTTTTGCTTCATCAAAACATTAATTTCCAGGAAAATTGCAAAGTTTTTGCCTTAGAAAGAAGGCTAACCTTAGTTCTTAAGAACTCTCCAAAAGTTTTTCTGAATAAGTTAGCAGGGCCACAAGCCCATCTATACTGTTGGTTTCTAAAAGCTTTGAATATACTAGGTAATTCGCTTTTAACCTTAATGTTGCCAGCATAAATGAATTTCCAACCTCTAAGACTTGTTCTTTCTGCTAAATCCATGTCTTCAACAGTTGTTCGTTCATTCCAGCCTCCTGCATCATTCATTGCACAGATTCTCCAAACACCAGCAGTTCCTGTTATATTGTCAAACTAATCAATTGCATTGTTTAACCCAATATGAAAAAATTGTATATTTCTTGCTCACCATTGAAACCAAAGAAGTTGCACAATGTAGAACCAGCTTCTTGTTCAACCTTAAAGTGATAATCCATTGACATCTCTTGCATTCTAGTCATTAGACACTCATTGATATTGACTACAGAGTTAAACATTAAGTGCAGACTTCAGCATGAGAGAATGATCAAACTAATCATTAACATATTACTACGATTTCAATAAAAGTTGTTACTGCATACTGAAAATCCATCTAGTTTGAACTAATGCTATACTTGGGTTGTGGAACAGAAATGGAATAGTTTGCATCAAATAGTCAGGTTCAGGTTGAAAATCTGCATCGAAAATGGCTATAAATTCACATTTATCCACATATGAATGCTTCATACCTTCTTTCATGGCGCCTGCTTTGTATCCATATTTATTATCCCTGATCTCATATTTAACATTTACACCATTGGACACCCATTTTTTGCATTCTTGCTTTACTAAACTCTGTAAAACTCCCATCGATACAAATAACAAAGGAAAAAAAGAACAACTTGAGAATTACGAAACCAATAACATATAACATTTCATTTCCACTCGTAAATCATAGGTACCATCGATACAATTAATTAGATGTAAAAGTATTAATTATTTTATTATTATTATTAACTTAGTTAATCATAAACTTTTCTAATTTATTATTACTATTATATACTTAATTATTATTTTTATAAAACTTAATTAACGAAGTTAATTTTTATAAACTTGGTTAATTTATTATTATTGTGTAAATTTAGTTAATTTTTATAAAACTAATTCAACTTGGTTAATATTTTATAATTAGTAATTAGTAATTGTTCACTAACACATGGATCTCACGTGTCATATTATCTCTTTTCAGTATGAATTTAGTTCATCATTTTTGGATTGAATTTTTTTGATTATATACATAAGTTAACACGAGATAAGGAATTAAATTAAAGCTAATAATAGTATGTACAGGCCACATAAATTTTTTGATTATTTACACCATTTCTGTAATTTTATTACGAGTTTTACATTTGATCATAATTTCTATAATCATTTAAGTCATAGTAATTTGACAAAGTTATACTATTCAACTCAGTGACAAATGTCAATGATACCTCATTCTTAATATGCTGCTGTTGATTACCCAAAATGAATATTTTGGATTTCGAGCTCATGTCAGGTACATGAATCCACTTATACTTCGTTATTTTTCAACTTGAAAGCATTATTTTCTACATTGAGTTGATTCATAAATTTTTTCTACAATGAAAAATAAATGTAGCTAATTCATACCATTATTGTTCCCTATCATCGCTATGAAGTATTGTGATCATATGTTACACAAGAAATGAATATAAACCATCTTATTTCAAAATTGAATACCAAAGAAAGTAAAAGAATATTCGGTTATACCATATGTGTTTATAGTTAGAACAAGGACTCGCTATTCTCTATTATTATCGTCAGAATGCAATAATGTTTACCAGTTTCCCAATAATGTATGGAGATGGATAATTAGTTATTCTTCTTGATCCATGAAATTTCTGCGTCTAACCCCTGGTCTTAAATAATTTTTCCATCTCAGCCTGCAACTCTTGCTACATCTCATTAATCCTGGAATAATATCAATGGATTAATTAATATCTATTGTTAGAGAATGATGACTGAAAATTAAAACATAAAAAAAATTGAAACTTCAAAAAAGAAATAAATGTTGAAACATATAAGAAGCTAACCAACATTTGTAGGAACGTATTTCCAGTTCCTAGGACAATGCTTCTGCATATATGAAACTAGTTTAATATCTTCTCCCGGTGTCCATGGACCTTTTTTCACTTTAAACAATAAGATTTGTAAAATAGTTAAAGTCACATATACACTATATCGTAAGAAGAAAATATACCAATTTCTTTGGCTTTTGCATAAATATTCTAAACTAGGTTAGAATTCCATTCAATCAAAAAAAAACCTTACACACAACTTCACCCAACAAAACAGTACAAATAAGGACCTCTAATTTCATCCTGAAAGACTAGAGAAATGAAGCTACTATCTTGATGTAGTACTAACCTATATTTTTCTCATCATCTAAAGAAGAGCAAAATAATGGAGTGACAAAGCCAAATCCTTTTCTCTTTCTTCACCAAACTTGTTTATGAAATATTCAGCCATCCCCATGCATCCATGTCTGATTTCAACCAGTTTTAGACCCACTTTAGATATTCATCGTAGCATTCAGCTAAATTCTATCTAAATCAAAATTGTTTATATGTTTAATTTCCTTATATGTATATATATAAGTATCTCATTCATTGATAGTAGTATGAGTAAGTACTTTAACTCGTGAGACTCACCAAAAACCATTATAAAAAATTTGGAAGATAAATCTAACCTCATGCCTTGATTATCCACGCATTTTGTGCAGAACCAACCTTGTGCATAGCCACTTACTGAATATAATAACTGAAAAGGAAAAGAAATAATTTGTACCTTTGTACGTATTGAAATACCAATTCAAAATTATAAATTGACTTTAGAAACTAGAGGAACGTAAACAAGACGTAAATTTTTGTCAATGAGAAAATTTAAAATCTTACATTTTGTGTTGTTGTAATTGAGTTATTTTCCTTCAACAAATCATTCAGCAAATATAGTGCTAGTTGCTTATATGGTACTACAATGGTGCTCAGACTCGTCTTGCAACTCTAGACCAAGTCACTTACTGGCTGCATGAAGCTGTTTCCTAATATATAATGTTTCTGTAATTTACATTGGGAGTTGCCTTAATTACTGTTATTTTATGTCTCTTCCTTAGTGATGAGAAAACTCCTCCATTATATGTAACCCAATCATAGCCTCTACTTAGAAATAATTCATAAATAAATCATAGAAGTAACATGAATCAATCTGATTCATCTAAAATACATGTTATCAAACCAATGCATAATTTTACACAATTTAAAAAAAATCTTCATATTTCACAATCTAGGAAATAATAATACTATAAGCAAGAATAAAACCGTTTGATATTTACAAGATAACACAACATGAGCATGCAAAAGAAGAAGATAAAACTTTTAGCACGAATGAACTCAATTTTAAATCTAGTTAACAATAGGTTCAAATCGAACCTAATGCAAATGCAAGCCTGTTTACTTCTTACAATCAAAAGAACAAATAAAAACATGCAAAGTCCAAAAATGAAAAGAGATGATGCGTTGTTCTCCGCATACAAGTACAACATACAACCATGCGTTTCGTATTTAGTGAAGCAAATGGTTATATGTGCTAAATTTTGAACTCTCTTGCAAAACTGGAAAGGGTAGATTAAAAAAAATTAGAACACTCTTGCAAAAATTCACGAGTAAGAAGAATAATGACTTAATAACCCTTCAATCTTTGGTAACAAACAAGGTACAGTAAAGACTTTATAATCCATCAGATACTTTCACCATTGTAGAAGAAAACAATATAAGCCGGTAATTTCTAGCTTCTTACTGTCTATTTCTAGTATCATAATAAAAAAAACCAGTATAACCCTTTAGTAGGATACAACATCACAATAATAAGCGCTTTCACCACATTTATGATTCTTAGTTCCCTATTGTCAATTTCCACAGTAGTTTCTATTAAAATATATGCTATGTTTTATTCAATGTCTATACTTTCAACACCTTCATGAACAACAATCTACGGATATTAACGAACAAATGAACAAAAAAAAGTTAGAAGCATAAGAATCAATAGTCGGAGAAAGTTTGTAACTAAATCAAAATTCGAAAAACAAAACGAGCTTGCCCATGGCATCAGCGGTGGCGGAGAGAATGTTCTACTGGCCAAGGCAGTAGTGCGCTCTGAAACGAGGAAGAAACTTGATGTAATGAAAGTCGCGACTCACGAGAATACCTCACTAAATTGGCGATGATATTGAGCCGTCGTAGGGAAGACAAGTGAGAAGAAGAGTGCTAGCCGCCAGGTTTTGATGTTGACGAAGTTGAAAAAGTGGCACATGTGCTGAGCCACTGCCGAGAAGCAAGTCGCGATGAAGGTAGAGAAGCAGCGCATGTTGATTTGGGATTCGGGATTTGGGATCGTAAAACATGCAATTAAATGTGAATCAGAGCTTAGAATATGGAGTAGAATGGCTGAAGTTCGGTAACTAGAGATGGGGATTGGAAGAGAACGTCGGTTAGGGTTATTTCGTTTTGGGAGGGAGATGAAAATTGTTAAGTGTTATTTGGGAGGGAGACCAAATTGGTCAAGTGTTTTTGGAGGGAGACGCAAATTTTGGGGCCAAAACGTTACACATGTACCGTACAAAACGAAAGGACAAATAATTAAAGGTAAACAATAACGCTTTAGAATAATGCGTTATTAAATGGCGTTATTAATAACATGTTTTCTTGTAGTGAAAAACTACTAAACTAAAGTAGTTAGCCAAAAATCAGATGATTATCCCAGATAGGAAGTCATGAGGAAGCACCTGTAAACTCTCAGTCCGACCCGAGTATTATTTAATAAGAAAATAATAAACGGATCAGTCTAGCTATAATTATCAGATAAAATGAGATATAAGAAGAGATATAATAAAAACGTATGATAACCAAAAATGTCATACCTCGACAAGTATACAATAGAAAATCAAGAAAGGAAAATCATACAAATATCTCAGTAATCTTATAGCATAAAAAGAATGTCATATTCTTTATTTAATTCACCAAACCACAATAAATGACATACATATCAATGCCAACTGAAAAAGGTGGTGAAACATAAATTCCAGAAATCACAACGAGAAATCCAGAAATCACAAGAGAGGAAGAAGCCTATCAAAAACGGGAGTGTGAAAACTCCCCAACACGCGTATCATAAAATGGGTCGTTAGCCCATAAAAACGAGCCGAAGCTCCTCCTGACAGGGTATAGTCCCCCATTGCGGACTATGAGCTGAAGCTCCTCCTGATGAGCCGAAGCTCCTCCTGATGAGCCGAAGCTCCTCCTGATGAGCCGAAGCTCCTCCTGATGAGCCGAAGCTCCTCCTGACAGGGTATAGTCCCCCATTGCGGACAAAGAGACATCGAACATTACTAGTCTAAACCATAAAATGATCATCATCGATCATTAAGAAGTGTCAATTACACTAAGCTAGTAAATATAAGAGTTTAGCTTCATGTCCCATAACCACTTGCTTAACTCAAATATTTACGAACAGATTGTAGATTTCCACTGGAAAATTGTCACAAGAGTTTCAATCGAACAAGTCCAAAAATTAACCGACGAAGTAAACGCAAGCATTTCATACCACTTGTTTTGCTAAGCCGTTTAATTAGATTTTCTCATACGAATGAGGTAAAGGTTTGTATATACTAATAGATTGGAAAACGGTTTTATAAACGACCTTTGTATTAAAAATAGTGTTTGAAATCATCTTTGAAAAAGGGGTTTGAATATTTACTACTAGTATAGAAACCTTTGTATTTTAAAGTGACAAAACACAGAAATGATTGTAGAAACAATCAACCATCAAAAATTCACATCCGAAGACGTGAATCAATTCCAACGAAATCGATACCAAATCCATCAAAAATGGATAACCACAAAAATCCCGAAAAAGAAGTCATCACGGTAGATAATAAAAGATAACAACAAATCAGATAACCTTGAATCGATAAAGGCTGGAAATCAAAACAAAATAATTAGGTAGGTTGAGATGAGCAGGTCGGTCGACTGGAACAGGGGGTCGGTCGACCGGACAGACCCAGGCAATTTCCTGGGTCCGGTTCGGTCGACTGAACTCCTGGTTCGGTCGACCGAACTTGCTTCAGAGACATTCTGTTTTTCTGTTCGGTCGGCTGAACCCCTGGTTCAGTCGACCGAACCTGCTCTAGAAGCATTTTTAGTCTAGCCCCTTGTGGGGCAAAAATCCAACAAACGACGATCGTACGAGCAACGGGCGCTAAAGGTTTACGCCAACCGGCAACCCAGCCCTATAGGCTCTTCGATGCTTCACCGAAAACATGTTCAAACATCCACAAAAGGATTTTCCCCAAATTTGGACTTTAAAACTAAAAATTGGAATATTCACCAAATCAATCCAAATCAAAATCAAATGAACATGTAAAGCTGTTAGGAATTCATACCTAACAATCAAAGATAGTATAGACATAGATGTGAGATAAAAATCTCACCTTTTCACAAAATCAATGAAGAAGAAGCTATAGAGCAATGGCAAGGACAATCACTCTTCAATTCCAACTCAACAAGCTTGAATCTAAGCTTAAAAGAGAAACATTTCCTAAATTAGGTTTAGGGAATTTCTGAAATTGAAAGGAGAATGAGTTGGAGAAGATGAAGATGATGCTTACCAATAGCTTCTCTTTGAATTTGGAGCTAGAAGAAGGATTTGCAAATGAACTAGGGCTTGGAGTTTTAATTTCCCATTCCACTCTCCATTTTTGATGAAGCTTAAGTGTTAGGAAATGAAAGTGAAGTAATGAAAAGGAGAGGGAGTGGAGCTTGAGTTAATGAAACCAGAATTGGGCAAATGGGCTGAACCAAACCCAAAGTCCAAAGTGAAAAAGTAGCAAAATTCTACTAACTCCAAACATATCGAAGTTTATACTAAAAAAGGTCGCAAACGGCATTTTGAACTCAATGGAAGTGGTCTCTAGTCCTAATTCGACTGTTGGCAAAAAGTAGCTTTTCGGACTAAAATCCGACGAACGATGAAATATTTAAATATAAAATCGATAAATATGCGGGTTGTTACAGTGTAGTCGGCTCCCTTTTCTAGCAATATCTATCTATCAGTTTTTGGCATGCCGGAGCGATGCAGTCGGTCTTAGCAAGACCAGTTATGTTTTCCTATAATACCCCGGCTAGACGGGTATGATGCTTCGGAAGGATAACTCTGATCCTTTTGCAGGAGAACCGTTCTCGAAGTACCGAGGACACCTCCATGGAAATCCTACACAATTAGCTAACGTGCCTTATCGGTTTTCGATTTTATATCTACTATTGCTGTGATGTACACTCACGAGCATCATATCTATTTGATTATTATTATTTTCCCCCTTAGACATTATTATAATATCACTGGATTTTCTGATTAAAAGTTTTGGTTACCGTAAGGTAAAAACCAGTTCGTGTTTATGTGCGGCGTGGCCTTACGACATACCTTTGATTTAAAGGATTTTAAAAGTTATAATAAATAAAATTTGTTGTGGTTTAAGTTCTCATGCTGGCTTTACCAGACTTACCAGGACGTCGTTTTCCTATAATGTTCGGGTCAGACCGAGCATATTTCCAGGTTTACTTTGATATTTGGAGCTACAGAAGACGAGCTAGAGGCCCAGAGACGTATTAATGTAAATGATTATACTTCTGTTGCATACATGGTTTTATATTACTCAGCAATTGTGAGGACTTGTTGTTATAACTATCCGGGCTGAAGTAGGTTAGTATACTCTTATTGGTGTCTGTATATACATATATTACAGAATTGTTTTTGTGTAAAGGATTGTTATATATTATAAATTATTCGTTCCGCTGTGAGATTCTGTGTTGTTTATTTCTTCTATCTTCTTTCTTCTTCTTTTTTCCTAACCATTCGCTTTCCCGTTCAATTTGAGTTGGACATGTGTGGTTTATTGTCAGCTTAAACTGTACGGAAAAGTGGGTCGTTACAGAGGAATATTTAAATAATTGAATCTTGAATTTGAAATGAATGGAAATGATTTTGAAAGTTGGTTTAAACTCTATTTAAATAAGAATGAAGGTAGTCAACTTTTAATTTAGATTTAAAAGTGACTAAGTTGGATTTTATAATAATTCGTTTTAATTAACATGTAAAAATAGTCTTCTGGGGAACTGCCTCAGATTCGACGAAACCAGTTTTATTAGATCCATAACAGTGAATTATTATACACCGTTGAATTTCGTGGCGATCTGACGTATCGTTTGGTCGTGCGAGTTCGAAATGCGTCGAAATTAGTTCAAAGAATTTAAATTTATATAATTTGATTTTGAAACGTTAACTTCCGTTTATGATGGAATTGGCTCCCATGTATAGTCCATTGTGTTCGGAATAGGAGTATAACATATAGAATGTCAGACGACATGCTTCGTTTGGAGTTCGAAATTTTTACGGATGAATAGTGCCCTGAAATTTTTTTATACAAGGCCCTTAACTTCCTTTCATTTGCCAAACCTTAATATTAAAAACCTACCCGCCATTTCCCAAACCCAAATCAACGGCTCCAGTTCATCGAAGCCAATCAAGTTCGTTTCAGGCCAAACCCCCAACTACAAAAACGTGCCTATGGACGAGCTCTACGCGTTCAGTAGTCGGATCGTTGATTCGACGAACTGTGGAGATGGCTGAAGTCTCGCGTTCTCAAGAAGCATTTTGGGTTTGGACGACATTGGTGGAGCATGAGCGATCGATCGAAGTTTTTTATAATAAAATAAAAGAAATATGCGCGTGGCCCGGTGACATAATCGTGAATGAGGAAAGAAATGTTTAAATTTACATGTTAATTAATTTAGTTAAGTTATTTTAAATTATTTCAAATGTTCATAAATCCACAATTTGTTCGTACGAGGTCCAAATTGAACGCGACGAGTCGTTTTGCGATCGTGTCGACGAAGGCGACACTATGGAGTTGGATTGAACGATATTGGACCTGTTCGGAATTTATGCTAAAATCGAACGGTTGTTCGGTTTTAGTCCGAAACAGAATGTTTTGGCGAAGCTAAAATCAATGTGAGTTAATCTCACCTTTTTGGTTAACTATAATATTATACAGTCAATTAAATTTACATATCGGATGCGAGATTATTTTATAGTTGATTGTTACTGACTTTTTGGATGAATTACTAGTTTATATTTTTGGTTGGATATATTCACGCCTATTGAACCGGATGAGACCCTATTACGTTCTCGTGTTAGAGCGGATGACCCTTTGTATACGAGTTTCGCCTCGAAGTGGTTAATTTATATTTTTATGATTATATACTATATATGATGCAGGGGGACAGGTTGGAGGGATCCAACAAGATTCCTCACACTGTTGATTTACTTTCATATAAATGATATATGATATATTGGATGTTATAGTTGATGACATGAACACAATTTTGCTTATTTAGTATTTTAGTAGCATTGAGCCTTATATTTTGGCATTTTAAAATACCATATATTAGTGTTTGATTTTAAAAGGAGATTTCAAGTGATTATCTAAGTAACTTATTTTAAAATCAAAGGTATGATTTTTGGATATTATAATTTAATAATTTTATAAAATATTTTAAATAGAGATTTTCTAACTGTAAAATAAAGATTTTTAAAATCTTAAGATAAGTCCGTCTTTTATAATAAAGGATATGGTTTTAAAAAGAAAATAGAAATATTTTTATATAAATATTTTTTAACCATTTTATATAAAGCAATATATATTTATATAAGTACATATACTAAATGGAATTTACAAATGTGATAGGTTATAAAAGTGATATTTTACAAAAAAAGTGTAGATTTGCAAAATCGTATTTTTGTTAGTAAAAGTACGGATTTATAAACGGTGTTTAAATAACAGGAAACTATTATAATGGGATAAATTGGAAAAATTAAATCGAATAGTGGATTTTTTATATGATGTGGAATGTCTTTTTAGAAAATCATTGATTTTATTCTAGAAATTGAAAGTGAGGATAAAAAATTAGGATTGTTAAATGATATTTTATAAATTGAAAAAAATTTATAAAAGAAATCATATGTATGGAAGCAAGGTTAAAACGGTTAAAATTATGTTTTGAATGGAACTTTATGAATAAATGAGATTTATAAAAGAATGGAGTTATAAATGAGGTTCATAAATAAAGGAATTTTATGAAAGGAAGATTCGTAAAATAGATAGAGATTTATGAATTTAGTTTATAAAATTTGGGAACGGTTATGCGAAAAGTTAAGTATGGATTCTTGTCAAAGAAAAATATTTATGTTTTAAAAAGTTGTTTTTTCTACTAATATTGTTTTAAAGTGGTTTATCAATATTTTAATATTTTGAAAAGTTGATTATTTAAATTATTAACATGGTTTGAAATTAGTATAATTATTCATCAGTAAAGTTTAAAAATTAATTATTAGTATTTATAAAATTGTTGAAGCTAAATTATTATTGTTTTATTAAGATGTTTTGGAATTTATTAATTATTATTTAAAGATGTTTAAAGTTAATATTTATTTATTTATATTGTTTAGTATCATATAATAGCGTTTTAAGTAAAAGATTAGAATTTTATTTTAAATGTTTTCGAGATTTAT
The DNA here is from genome assembly GCA_030737815.1 of Allium fistulosum. Lineage (NCBI taxonomy): Eukaryota > Viridiplantae > Streptophyta > Magnoliopsida > Asparagales > Amaryllidaceae > Allium > Allium fistulosum. The sequence continues at coordinate 408,597,543 of CM060907.1, read as the reverse complement.
AAATAGGGTTTTATAAATAGATGTGGGTTATAAGAGGAATCTTATAATATGTTTTGGAAAACGAAATGGGAAGATTGGTTAAAGGATAAAAGAGTTTTACAAATGGTTTTAGACATTTATAAAAGAACTTTAGAAATGGGTTTATAGATTTGTAAAAGGAGTATGTTAAATGTTTTTATGGATTTATAACGAAGTTTATAAATGATTTAGAATTGTATGAAAGAGAATCGTCCTCAGTGTTGGTGAATATACTTATACCGTTGAGATAGGTATATGTATATTTTCCAAGCATTGAGAATATAAAGGTTTGTGAATGAATCTTTGTAAATGTATTTTGTTACAAATATTTACAAAATGATTTGATTTAATGGAAGGATTTGTTAAGGAAGCATAGTGTTGCTTGGTGCTTAACCAATGTTTGTTTTCCCTATGGAATTAAATTCCTGATGGAACGATTGTTATTCGATAGTTAAATAACCGACTATTGAAATTGGACCCAAACGTAACTTTGGAAATATCTAGGAGAAACACGTGAGTTATATGGAACAGTCGTCTTCGATGATGCTGTACTGCGCATATAAATCTCATTTCGTTCTCCTAGGACAATTGTAAGGATATCCGTCTACTAACGGTTAGGAGCTAATCTCCCCTTTTTTCTTTGACTGTTTATTTTCTAAAGAACCAAGGTTGAGTTTACCGGGAATTATCGAATGTTGTTTCGAAGAGACCGGGTTCGGATCTGTTTCCAGAAAACCACTTCGATCCAGCTTAAGTATTGCAAAGTGAAAACATCTTGAAGATGATGGAAATTGAAGATAGTGCTGTCAAGTGTTTCATTCGATACTAGAACGAACATGTATGGATGAATGCTAATATCGCATTGTTGTCTAGAGGGCAGTGTTAGCATTCCAAGTGGGAAGTGCTATATAAAGGTAATGTGGTCTCAAACCTCATAAACCAGAAATGACTAAAACATGGAAGATTCAGTGGGGCTAAGTGGTTTACTTCCAAGTAGCGTTGATTATCCCAAACTAGAGTCTCAATTATCTCTCATTTGTATGCTTCGAGGCTCATTAACGGAGAGGTGATCATATTCGGTACTATCCAGTAAGGGGTGGGCCGGATCTGTGTTGGCAGGGGATCCTAGCAAGGTCCTCGGTGTTATTTTATTTAGAGATGCACCGTGATGGATGATACTCCAGTAGCCCAGTCATTGTATGGAATCAATTTTTCAATACGAGCCTTTATGATTTTAGTTATATACCCATTATGCTGGAATTTAATTAATGTAACAATTTCGATGATGATTAATAAGTATTTGTATCTAAACACTATTATAATATCAGAAAATTCATATGAAAAGGTTTTGGTTATCGTAAGGTGAAAACTCATATGTGTTTATGTGCGGCGTGGTCGTATGGGATAATTTTGATTTTCATAGGTTTTTATAACTTTAAAATCCAATTGGGTCTGTTTTCTCACGGTGATTTTCTAGACCGACCCGGGTGTTATTTTATTATAATGCTCGAGTCTGACCGAGTATATTTATAGATTGCTTTGGATCCATATGAGCTTAGAAGATGAGTTGGGGGTCTTCAAGTCATATGCACGTATATGTTTATTTTCCGTTGCTTTGTTGTTGAAATCATTAGCAATTGTGGAGACAGATTTTTATAACTGTCCAAATTGATGATTATGGTTTTTTGTTGTACTCTGATGAATGTATTTATATAACAGTTTCTCTTTTGTAAAGATCAGTAATATTATATTATATATTATTCCGTTGCGATTGTGAGATTCTGTGTTGTTTGTAGTTTCTTACTCTTTCTTCTTCTTCTTTACTTCTTTCCTCTTTCTTTCCCATAACTATCCGTCTTACCATTCGATTTGGATTGGACGTGTGTGATATATTGTCAACTTAAATTGTATGAATAAGTGGATCGTCACAATATATTACGACCAAATTTAAACCCAAATAAATCAAAATCGAATCAGTCGAACAAAATTAATTTTTGATTGATTGGATCAATCAACTTTCGATTAAATATTTAATATTTAATTCTTCCTTTTATAATTTGAATAACCTATTTTAAATGGATCAAATCATAAGTAAGTACTTACCAAGTATGGTTTTTGAGTTTTTTTTAAACAATCCAGTTTTTTTATATATCCATACTATCTTATTTAAGCAAGTAATGAAATATATTATATTTACATAATTAATTGTGATAAAACAAAAAAAATTAATTAATTTGGTTTACACAATAACAGAATAAAATTAATTTTACGAACCAATATAAAATATTTGTATCAAACTAACTAACGAGTTTGGCATATATGTTCGGTTTTGACCACAATACACCACCCTTGCATACTAGAATTGTGAAATTATTTGTCATTCTCACCATTCTTATGGTGGGCCATTGTCAGGGTGACAAAATAATAAAGTTACCTGGCTAGTCAAATATAAATATCCAATGGTTCACTCACAGTAAATATTAGGCATTTTATGTTTAGGATTTATGGAGTTTATACAACGTTATGGAATTCTAAAGCAGTACCTAATGGGTAACATGTCCTTAAAGTTGCTATTTCCAAAGATTGTTCAAGGGAAAAGTTTTGACACACTTGTTAATGCATTCATTTCTATAATGAATCTGATTAATTAGGAATGCAACCATCTAAATGGCGTTTATGGAATACATGATGTTTTCGAAATCCAAGCGGCATGGACCTATTTTGTAAAAGTTACTATCATTATATGTTGAATTTTGGTATTTTGATGTTTGATATATATGGTGAGTGGTGAAGTTACTTTTAAAGCAACTTCACCACTCCTTATATATAACAAACATAAAAAATGTCGTAATTTAACAAACAATTGGTATTAAGTTTTACAAAATAGGTCCATGAAACTTAAATTCCAAATGCATAATGCATTCCATAAACACACTCTTGATAGTTGCACTCCAGATCGATCAAGTTCATTAAAGATATGCATGCATCAACAAGTGTGTGCCAAAACTTTACCGTTGAACAATGCTTTGAAATAACAACTTTAAAGACAAGTTGCACATTAGGTACTACAATCGAATCCCATGATATATCAACTTGTTTAAACTACATAATATCTAAACCTAAGTGCATATCAAAATTTGATATACTAACATTGACGGCTTGGTACATGTCAAGCAGGTACAAATATTTCAAATTTTTTTGTCTTAGCACAATAAATACCAAACAAAAAAATACCAACTACAAGTGAATCATTAGATATTAATATTTTCGTAGCTAAATAAATTTACTATTTTGCTATCATGATAATTACCCACCATAAGATCGATGAGAAACAAAATATAAATTCAAAATTCTAGTTTGCAAGGATATTGTTTTATGGTCAAAACTGAACAGACAATCCAAAATAGTTGGTTAATTAGATATGGATGTTTTCTGTTGGTTCATAAAATTCATTTTAATCTATTATTATGTAAACCAAATTAATTGATTTTTCATTATTTTATCGAAATTAATTATATGAATACAATATTTTTCGTTGCTTGCTTATATAAGATAACATGTATGCATAAAAATATCAAATTGTTTAAAAAAACTCAGAATTTATACCTGGTAAATAAAGTTACTCATGATTTTATGCGTATATTAAATAGATTATTCACATTTTAAATGGAAGAATTAAAAAAAATCTTTAATAGAAAGCGGATCAATCAAATCAACCAATTTTTTTTTAACTTTTCTTGATATCGTTGGTTTTTTAGTTTTGTTTAAAATATATTATCGTTAAATCAATCAATCCAATCATATTGTCACACTTATCTAATCTTAATTATGCATGTGGTACTACTGCACTGTCCTATTAACATATAATAAGAAATATGAAAACTAGTAAATGTTTCTTAATATTGTAATTCCATCATCGACTTTTAGTAATATGAAGGCAGTCTGACCTTATTTACATCTATAAAAGAGTTTCCATCATAAATTATGACTTTCTTGATGGCTTTTTGGTATAGTACAATGTAAAACACCTTGAGGCTTGCTCGAAGAGACCTTATGCTTCTATGGCTTACGTCTCAATAAACTAAGGCATGCAAAATGTACATATTACATGCCTTAGGCCTTTTAGGTACATGACTTAAGACAAAATTTGCCTCCACTTTGTTATAAAAAGTGGGTATAATAAAATTACAAAAACCCTAAAAATTTTGTAGCATAGAAAAAAAAGGTGCGTACTTATCTTTTTTGGCAAATTTAATATTGAAATCGACAAACATGATCGCTTTTAAATTAGATTTCTAAGTTGGTTCAGTTTTTTTCTTCCATTGAACTCTTTTTAAAGGAAAAAAGAGCCTTAAATAAAAAAATTAATTTACACAACTTCATATTATTATTTCTTGTTTAATTTGCTACTGGTGCAAAGTTGTATAACGCAAACTTGCAAAGTCAAACATTGCTAACTAGCTAAGCTGTACTAATAAAAAACGAAAATTTACTATTTAACTAAAACTGCGTGTTATTGTTTAGTAAAAACTGCAAACAATATATGTTCATTGTTTAATATAAAAATGTACCACTAATAGACTGCTTGACATGTCTAATTCCTTGATATGTCATGCCATTAATATTTACACGAAAACTTATGTCTTAAATCCTCAAGATTTACGCCTCGTCTAACGAGTACAAAAATGCCTCATGTAAAATTAGACTGGATCGTCATTATTAAGGCTAATTTTTTTATAAATTATGAGAAAAAAGTATTTTATTTTAAAATAATGTTACAAGCTTTTTTAGTTGTGCACATACATAAAGTGTTTGCATACATGCATGTGTCTGTTTAGGCGTAAACACATGCACATGCATATACACCGTGATCTTGTAATGGAGTAAATTTTTATTTCCCGAGGAAGATTTGTATTGGTTATGTTACGGTTAATTGAAATTTCATATGCTAATTGTTGTCATGCATCCTTTGTTGCACAAGTGTCAAATAATATATAACATGTTAATCTTTGTTTTGACAAATTTGCTTATTATTTCATTATTTCTACTTCCTACCTTTCAAGGTCAAGATCGAATAAAAAATGATTGTCATCCCAGGTTCGATAAAGCTGAAGCCCCAATTTACCAATCAATGGCACCAATGGATTCCCTTCACAAACATCATGCAAACTATGATAGAAAATATCATATATCGCATATCATCAAATATATAGCTAAGCTTCGACATGATTCACGCTGACATGTAAAAGGTTCAAACATTGGAGATAGCATACCGCAACCTGCACACAAGTCAATAGGAAAACCAAAAGAGTAGTTGGTGTAAGTTCGACCTCCAGTTCCGTCTCTCGATTCCAAAGAGTACAATTTAGCAACATGAGAACCACTTTTGAAGTTGTATAAAAATGTATATTAAAACTAATATTTTTTGTACCGATCATATTCACCTTGAAAGATGCATTTTGAAGAGCATGGGCAGCTGCTAGACCTAAAAATCTACTGCCAATGACAGTGACTGAAGGAAAGGAAGAAGATTTCCTATCAACGGGAGGAATAAGAGCATACACACACCACAAAGTCAACTGGTGGATTAGCAGTTTAACACAAACGAATTCACAAAACAAAATTATTCATCATAATTATTTTCCCAAATTTATAACAAATAATAAAATGCAATTGCATACCAAGGGAAATATGTACATTTCGCACTGATAATAACCATACGATTATATAAAAATTTAATGAATGGCAACCACAATAAGCTACCATATTGTTACATTTTCATTGGAAAATACCATAAAAGCACAATATCATTCAAATTCATGCTTGTGGATGAGGATTTTTCATGAGCTTGCAAGTTTTATTTGTTCTTTTTCAATATTTTTGTTAAGACTTAAGATCGTGCACATGCATACTTATAATTAAAAAACTCATAATTGAAAATAGAGTAAAATATTAAATATTTATCCATACAACCCATTGATTTCAGTTCAGACAGACGTTTACTGTTTTAAATAACACTCGCAAAACCTTTCTATTTACCTCAGAAACTCCAATGTTTTCAACTATAAAATTTGTGATTTTGTCAAATTTAGGGGATAAGTAAAGATAAGTAATAGCAGATCAATTCAGTAATCAGTAATTGAATGAAGAATTCTAACTTAATATTCTGTAATGAATATTAAATTATCTTTTATTTTCCATGTAAAATTAGCCCTGCTTGCAAATTTAAAGGAATCAATTCGGTGTAAAAAGATTAGATACGGATATTCAAAATGTTCAAAACTGATTTTAGAAAATACCTTTAGAATTACAAGCACTGTCCATGTCTAGACGATCGATAATCTCCGCTCCAACAACTTCAAATCAAAAGGAAGGTAGCAAAATGATTTGAACTCGAAAAAAACCCCAGATTTGCTTTCTTGCCGACGCGTGTATTAGATTAAAACCCTAAATTCAATCAAAAATATAAAATCTCGCTGGAAATTCGATGGATCCCACCTCAAACTGTTCGAAATCAAACAGATATCGTTGATTTTAGGACCTGGTAGATTTTAGGGATTGTAAGACGGATTTGAATTTAGAAGCCAGTTGTCTCTTGGTTGATCTTTAGGGCATCTTCAGTGGATTCAGGGCTGAATATTCAGCCCGCTGAATATTCAGCCCTGAATCTGGGTTGGGCCCCCAGTGGCCAGGCGCCCATTTAATGGGCGCCTGATGCCAGGCACCCATTAAATGGGTGCCTGATGCCAGGCTCCCATTAAATGGGAGCCTGGCACCCCCCACAATTGGGGGTTAGGGCGCCCATTTAATGGGCGCCAGAAGCCTGGCGCCCATAAAATGGGCGCCAGGGATTGGGCGCCCATTAAATGGGCGCCCAAGCCCAGTTCAGGATCCTGAACTGGATCCTGAACATTCAGCTTAATATTACGTTTGAATTTGACCATTGGGGGGGATTTTTCCTCAGATTCAGGATCCAATCTCACCATTGGAGATGCCCTTATTAGGGGATGATTTATAACCCATTAGTTATTCGTGTCACCAGAGACTAAGGTTACCGCTGCATTTTATTTGCATGCTTGAACGCAAAATTATATATGATTAATCTATTTTTAAGCACCAAAATATTGCTAACTAACTAAGAGGGGAAAGATATAAATTACAAAAGAAAATTCAATTCATAAATCTTAAACTGCTATATATACCCTGCAAAATTTGCTGAAATCATATACATCACTTTTTACTTATTATACACCATACATATTACACAGCTATCCGCATTTCGCAGTAAACATCTCATTTTGCTAACTCTCTCATGCATTAATGAAACAAAGGTTCATAAATTTACCAAGTTCACTTTTGCAAATTTCAAATTAGTAATTCAGTTAAGTTTAAATTGATTTAATTACTTATATGTATATGAATTCATTTTTGAGCACAAAAATGTTAAATAACTAATGTTTTGATGTTAAATTGAAACTTGATTTAATTGAAGTAAAATGTAGAGAAAAATTTAGTACTCTGTGAATCATATCAATTTGAAGTGGAAAATGTAAAAAATATTGCTTTAGAAAATGATGTTTCAATTGTAAAAGATTGAGTTTTTTTTTCCTTTTTGAATTAATCTTCTTAGACGCTTCTACTATGCGTGAAACAATGTTTTTGTTTGCTTTTATTTTTTAAAAATTAAGCCTTACAAGCTAACCATGAGATTTTAGGCATAGGATTCGATAATGGTTCCACTAAATATGGTTCAACAATTGATGGTTTAATGGTTTAGTGACTTGAGCTCAATTTAAACCAGGATGTTAAGATGAGAAGCAAAAAGAAAAAAACTATACTGCGATTGTATTTTGAGATTGAAATTTATTTTAGATCGATTTAAACCAATTTCAAATTATTAAATACGATGTTCAAGTTTTAAAACATACGTTCAATGTTGATCTCAAACCAATCAACAAATTATCGTATATCAGAACTCTAATATTTTTTGTTTCTAAAAATCTAAGATCAAAAACATATATCTTATCAGTCATTAATTTTTTAGAGTGGATGTTAAGCTTTGATTTTTCTATAACAAACTAAATAAATAAAACCAAGACTTGGTTATAACTCAGTTTTTAATAATATCTATGTATTACATAAAAAGAGATTAATTAACAATTTGGGTTTCTTTTCTATTCATTCTCAACTAATATACTCAATTCTAATTCTACTTTTGAATTTACACCCTTCTGTCTTTTAACTATATTTTTTTTCTCATTTTTTTTCTTTAGCTTTAAATGCAAAATTAATGTTGTCGATACTTGGTGTTCTCTTCTCCTCTTTTGTTCTCTCAATATATATATATATATATATGAGAATAATTAACTATTTTTATTCTCATTTATTATTCATTCTTAACTCATATGAACAATTCTCATCCAAGCTAGGCTAAATTTTATACACTCTCTAATCTTCCCATTATTATTATTTTTTCCTTTTGCTCTAATAATTCTTTAATAATAGTTGTAATACCTTTGGTGCAATTGTAAACTTCTCAAATTACCCTTTAGATTCAGATTACGTCCGATTATACTTAAATATACTCCCACCTTACTTAAAATTCAAATTTTTATAATTTATTACTTGATCAGTTACTCTAATGTACTAAATAAAATGGCTCGTGCCTTAGTTAAAATGCAATTTTGTCATCTACTAAAACTAAGTCTATCAATTATATCTCAATTAACTTTAAAATTAAACTGCTCCTAGCTTAATTAAAACCTAAATTTTTGTGTACCAAAGATTAGTCAATCGGTTTTATACCTAAAATCGCTCATGTCTTATTTAAACTTCAAAAATTTTGTTAACTAAAATGCTAACTTTTCATGTACTATACCCGAGTCAATCAATTAATCTTAATAAATTGTAAATTATATCTTAATATCGCACAATTGTATAAGAAGAAAAAACCCATGCGCGGAGCACATGATATCATCACGTGCGAAGTGCGTGCTGTAATGCTCGTGCAAATAATGCTTCCGATACTTGGTATTACTCCGAAAATCCTTTAGTTTGTTTTTCCACTTCCAAATTACTTACTATTAAAGCTTTAAATGATAAAAGCAGAACGAAAAACAGAGCTTGATAAGATCTAGGGCTAGGTTTTCTTGAATTGTTCATGGAAACTGGCGACAACAATAAGATTTTCTTATTTGTTATTCTCATCGAATCCTCAATTATGACAATTTACTCAAAGTATTCAACTATTTCTTACATTCTCAATTATTGTTTCAAAATATTTATTACTTTTCAATTACTTATTCAATTGAATAATGGACGTATGTTTTGCGGATTCAGTTATCTTAATGTATATATAAATTCTGTCCTAATCATTTTCTGTTCCAATAGATGTACTGTACCTTAGTGGTGGGTTTCATTTCACTTATGCTCAAATTTAGATATTTAAAACTCAAGTTGAAGAAAAGTTCAACATTTACGATGGTGTATTCAAAGGTATGTTATGAAATTATTATTCTTTTTTCTTCCTTTTTTCCTTTTATTTATTTGGAAAAATAACGCCTTTAGTTTTTAACGAATTATATATTTCACAATTTAGTTTTCATGTGTTTTCTAGGATGGGTACTCTTATTTTGGGAACCAAAGCACTAGATAGTATGTATAATACTATTAAATTTATTTTAGTTTTCTTTTTTATACTTACTTTTGATTGATATTTAGTTTGTTTCTATATTTGACTAATTAATTGACTTTTCTTTTAAACCCAAATCGAGAAATAAAACTATCAACTTGGCATACTTTGGGCACTAGATTTAAGAGAGAGCCATTATAAGAGAAATTGCTGATTTCTGCCTAGATTAGGGATGCCATAGCGACCTGGCGTTGGTGTGGCGTCGCTAAATTAATTTTGTCGATAAGATGTCACTAAGGCGTCACAAGGATATTGATAATTAGTTATGCCTTAGCGATGTGATGAATATTACGATGTTTTTAATTTAGTGGTGCAAATGCATTAGAAATTAACTATACATTTGCACTGCCAAGGAAATTTAGTGACGCTGTAGTGACACCATCAACATTTTAAATTTTAAATTCTGTTGGTGTCACAAAGGAATAGGGATTTATCTACGCATTTGTGACTGCAATGGCCCGCCTTTTCCAACCTCAAACAGCGACATTAATACACCCACGATATTTGTGTATCGAGCATTCAAGTGCCGGAAAGACAGATTGTTAAGGTAAAATAAAAAGAAAATGAAACAGAACAAGAAAGAAGAAACACAATATTAGAATCTCATAGTGGTACGATAACATATAATATCAAAAGATAGTTTAAAGTGTCACTCTAAGAACATAGCATTTCAGAGTTACAATTCTAAATGCTATCATCAGCCTAAACATTTATAACGACATGTCCTCACAAATGCTGATATGTACAATATAGTAATGCAGCGGAAATAAGAATACTACGATGGGTGAAACATCAAGCTCATCTCCTCAAGCTTCAGAACATCCAACTAAAACCTGTCTTTCTCAAACTACTCGAAAGAGCACATGAGGAATTTAGAAAAAACAAAAACCACGCGTTAGACATAAGTTTGGTATGAGAAACTAAAGAAATATGTGATCAGCATGTAACCTTAATTTTGAGACCTTTCGGAAATGGATATCCCTTCAAAAGAACCACCATATAATAGGTACATACGGTGATATAATGGTTAATGTCTAGGTTGAAGAATATCTATATAACAAAATAGAGCAGACTTAACGGAAAGACAAACAAAATGATAAAGGAAGGTTCGGATTTAATAGCTGCAAAGACATCCGATGGCTCTGTGGTGTCCACCAGCGCATGGAATAACTTTTCACTGACGGGGTTAAACTTTCCGCTTTCTTACAGCCTTCTTCAACTGCTTCCCCCCACGTTCACCGCCCTCACCGCTTTTTTCCCTCAACTTTCCCTGTTCCCACGATTCATGTTTTCTTCTCTTCTCTCCACCTCTTTCCTTTTGCTGAAAATTATTCATTATATGTTCCGGCTTCATGCTCACATTTGGGGAATGATAATTGCAGCTACTTTCTCTTCAACATCCAAAATATGGTCACATGCAGGCAGTTGGTCTCCCACTTAATTACTGACAAGTCAAATAACTTCATCGTCACCTACTCATTCCAAGCCTCTGACGTTCAATTTCTTTTAAAATCCTGACCAATGCACATCTCTCTACCAACCCGACAATTATGTAATCATCTCCATGGATGTTTCTCCAATCGTACAGCCAGCATTCTTACCTAACTGTCGCACCATGTGAAACTGCTCCTCATCGACTTCTTCGTCTAGCCTTCCTACCAATCTATGCATCACTTTTGCCTTTTCATACACCAACAGGAATCAGCATTCTCAAGTAATACTCTCTTCTTCAACCTTTTTTGTATAGTTGTTTATCTATAAATACTTTTTTTCACCATTGCGTCTACAAAACCTACTATTCATTATTGTTTGCCGAATATGGTTTGGTATATCCTCTTTTAGTACCTTTGCTTTATTTGCACTCAAACTGTTTGAATAAATTTCTAAAAAAGCAAAACCTGAACTACCTTACTAACTGTGTTTCCCATTATTCTGGAATTTGTTCTAGGATTATGATTGGAGTTATAAAATTAAAAGCGTACTTTTATGTTCCACGATGTTCCAAAGACAATTGTTATTTTCTTTTTCCTAATACTTGCATGGTATGTATTTCTAATTTATATATAAAGTGTGCTAAAGTGCACTGTGGTTATTGGTATGGATGTGTTCTAATAGATTGTCCACGCAAAGTTATTTGCTCTTTTTTCACATACATCAAATAGCACCATTTTGTAGGTTTTAATCCATTAATGGTTAAACATTGTATTTTGTTTTACTTTTAATTAATTTTCTATGTTATTCCACAGTTTTGTTTAGTTCATTTCTTTCTTTTAAATGTTATAAACAGAAACAAAGCACAAGTTCAGCCATTTTTGAAGGTTAATGGTATATAAGATTCTAATAACTACAACCTCATATGAGATTCGTAATTTTGTATGTCTCATTCATTCAATAAATTTTTAGAATTGTGTCTCTTGGACAGTTAAAAGCACAGTTGGTTGAGTAGTTAAATTAATTTTTAAATCGCATTTAGTTGCAAATGTTAGAAAATTGGCTAAATAAGTATTTGTTGCTCTTCACTTACTAGCTTATTAGTTAATTTGTTCCTATAAAAATAATTAAAAATAAATTATTGGCAGTTTTAACTCCGAATTAGATTCACAGCTTGGAACTAAAATGGGTGTTTTTATATACTCACACAAGTAAGATGTGGATGTACAAAGGATGAGCATGAGCACTACATCAACCACATAACACAGTTTCTTAAGAAAGAATTGGGTTTGTAGTTAGAATCTTACAAATTACCAAACTTTATGATGTCAATTCCCCTTTCTGTTGTTTAGACACCGGATACTACAATCGGATTTGTTCTTTTTTGTCATGTTTGCTTCGTGTGGTGTAAAATTTATATCTCTTGACTACTTCTCTTGGTTTTTTCATGAAAGATACAATTGACAAATTATGTCCATTTTTTGGTTAGGTACCATGACTACGACACTCTTAGTCCATATACACAATGGCTTTATTATTTCATAGCAATTAATTTTATATCAAAATGTTTTCTAAATGTTTTTCATGTAAAAAATATATGGCTACCAAAATACTCTTACGATCTATGTACAACACCATCGGTTATATATAAACATATGCACCCGTGCCATCGGCACGGGCTCCATACTAGTAAATATATAATATAGCCAGAATGGTTACATTGATTATATTCAACAACTTATTATAGGGTAAAATCAAAACCAATAACGTGCGTTCGCACAATGGATTTTCCGTAGAGATCTCTCTAATGAAGCTGGATCCAAACTCCATGCACAAGGTTTAAAAGTTACCTTTCGAGCCCTGTATATCTCTTGATAAAATATACCATAAGGAAAACACAACTATCTACGCCCAAACATGTAGAACCAAGTACCATTAACTCTTGCATGCAACATCGATAAGCATACTCTACATATGAAGTTGATATATCCTATCGTGGGTCAGCTAAACCCAGGTTGTGCAGCCTACTCTATATTTAGCCATTTACGATGTCGAAGTTACGTTCGGCATCTCTTCTTTAACACTCGGACAGAAGAAGAATCCCCAAATGGATTCCCACATCTCGAATAGATCTTGAAACCATACATGGATTTCGGCATCTCAAATAGATCCACATCCAAGAGATAGAATATGTATCTTAGTATTGATGTGGTTTTTGTTAAGTAAAACACTTACCAATCCCGTTCTCTTCAAGGCTGAATCAACAAATTTGGTCATATTCAACAATAACAAGAATGATCCATATGGAAACTAAGTCTCGTATACTTATCATGTTTTCGACCTTTTGGTCTCATACTATTCTTCGGTCAAAAGTGAAGCTGGTAGGTTAGAGTACTGCTGCTTCTATCCCTACCCAAACATCAGTCTTAGCTCTTACAAATAGACAAGCCTACTTCATTGGCTTTTAGTGCTAAGGAGACGACTAAATACTTTCAATAAACGAATAAACATAAAAGGCACCACCAAGTTACGCAAAGTACGATTAAGTCACATAAGTGACTTCTAATCCCCTTTTTATTTAAATAATACTTTTATTAACTAAAATCTGTTTTATTAGTAATACTTCTTTTACTTAATAAAAATTCATTTATTAATTACTACTATTCATTTGTACTCTTTAAATACTTCAAAAGGTATTCACATAATTATCACAAATGGTATAAGTATATTTACAAATCATTAACATAATTTTTTACTTTAAATCTTTACTTTTCTATCTTTTTTCAAAAGATTCCATAATTTTAATTTCTTTCAAAGTATCCATTTTAAGGGTCTAAGTACTTTCACAAATCCATTCAAAAATGTTTAAGACCAATGTTACTCAATCATTGTCACTACAAACCCAAAACAATTTCACTTATGCTTATCTTTAAAATATTCATTTAAAAATCTTTTTACATTCATAAGTATAATAAAAAAATGGTTAAAGAGGAATGTTATAAACACATTTTTATAACAAACCCAATACCATTCCATACTTATATTATCTTCAAAACATTCTTTTAAAGATATAAGTTAATATTTGGTTAAGTTCGATATTCGACTAATCTACTATCTAGTTAAAAACGATGCTTATAGAAATCACGATTCATATACCTAATCCATTTTCGACATTCTAACTTATACTATCCTCATTCAAGAGTTGAGCTAGGTAAACTAGAGTGGTAGTTGCATATCAAAACCTTGCTTAGACACTTCATTCCTAAATCTCACAGATAGATAAGTCTACCTTGTCTGCTTTTAATGTTAAGTATAGTGATGACATTCATAAACAAGTTAAAAATCAACATGATTAACATGTTTCTGACATTCCCGACTTATCTATACACTCATAAATAGATAAGCCTACTTCGTCGGCTTTTAGTGTTAAGCATGGTTAATTTCCTTTTTTCAAAACTTATAATTATGTATGTGTGTGTGTGTATACTTTCAAAATAATTATAAATAGGTTTTAAATATCTATTTAAAATATTGTTTGAAAATAACTAATTTATAATTTGATGAAAATAATTAAAAACCATGTTTTATAATTTAAAATCCTTTTACTTCCAAAATTCATAAATAAGTATTAAAAACATTTTTTAAGTTCAAATCAACTTTAAAATACTGAAAAAATATTTTAGAATACATCCCTCAAAAGATTAGGAAAAATACCAAATTAAAATATAATTTTTGAATACTTAAAACCATAAGCAACTTATACAGCATTTATAAATGCTGCTAAAATCCTTGTTAAAGAACAACATTGAAAAGCATGAACTTTGTGGCCGGTTTTAACTACTCAAACCAATGATTTAAGACATGAAATTTTACAGTAAATACTACCCTTAGGCTGCTCAAAAACCATAAAAGTAACCACTAAGAATACCTTTTAATTTATTTAGAAAAATTCTTAGAAATAGGATATTTCATAGTGCTCATATAGTGAACTTCTTCTTGCTATAACATTTTGCAACTTTGTTTCACAAGTTAATGAATGATTTAAACATCCATAATTTTCTAGTAATAAGTATATAAATAGTATTACTAAAAATGCAAAGAAGCCCCTAGGATGTATCTCAAATTTAAGTTTGAAAATTGACGAACACAAGGCATTTTAAAAATGCATCCACAACGACCTTTGCACTTCAAACTTTCGTAACTTTGGTTGACAATCTCATCAATTTTCCCAACCAATTATGTATTGTCCCATACACTAAAATATGCATAAAGAACAACCAAATCAAATTATTCTAAGTTAAATCATAAATCTTCCATTTACACAAGTTAAAGTTAAGGGATATCGAAGTGCACTTATATCGACTATTCTCACTTTAAACACTTCCAAACATACTTTAATTCAACACACAAGCCAACTATACATGTAAACACAAAGTCTAGGCCATGCCACATGTAATAGAAGGTAATAGAAGTGATGCTATACAATATGAAGTTGTCATTTGCTTTCAAAAGATAGAGGGGTCCAAAGTTTATAATTTTAATTAGTTAATGTCACTTTAACTTTATATTTCAACCATATAACATTTATACACAATATAGACATACAAAATAGTGAGATAACTCACTTAGATCCAAGCTAAACACATGCTCAAACACTCACAAAGCCAAGTACTCTTCCTACCATCACCAAACACATAAAGATTCAACCTTTAGCACTTCCAAGCCAAGCCACCACCTCTCCCTTCTTCCTACTGCTCATGGTCCAAGGTGGAAACAACATTTCCACTTCACTTCTTCCACTTTCAACTTTTTCTGAATCCAACATATATACAAATCCCTATTGTATATATATAAAAAAGAAGAGATCTAAAAGGGTTCATTAAGGCATGTTAAATCTAAGAGAAGGAAAAGCTAAGGACCTCTATGAGTAAAAATCTTTGTTTTTCTATTTTAGTAATTTAATAGTGTAATTTGGATTTGATATATGCATTGGGGAGTTTTGGATTATGAAAACATCATAATAAAAATCCCTAAAATTCACCCAAAGCGAAATGTCAATTCTTAGGTTGAAATCTTAATTGTTTTATATTAAAATAATGTACTTTTGTGGATTTTGCAATATATGTGTTTACCTTCTATTCCAATTCTTATTCCTTTTCTTTGGATTTGATTAAGGAATTTGATTTAGAAATGGTGTGTAAGATACAAATTCTTACTTATAGTTAAACCGTCTATTTCTTCAAATTGAATAAAAATTCCCTTGTCTAATTTTATATTAAAAGGAGTTGAGTAGAGCGTAAAACTTATTAAATGGTAAGTTTCCATTATTATGGTTTTATTTCATCGTTTTAATACAAAATAAGTCGGAATTGGATTCTAAGTAAAAGTCTATTGATTTGATTTTGGAATATTAGTTTTATGGTAAAAAAATGCTATTAATGCTATTGTGGAAATGAGATTTATATAATATTGGAAAATTTGACATTTGAATGTTAGTTTAGGGTGTAATCTCCACACACCTAATAAATATGTACTTACATGTATATAAACTAACGTAAATAATGTACAATTGTAACATATTAATTGCATAGTTAATTAAGTTAATAATTGTCATAATCCCCCTTAGGAACGTAATTAATTAGGAAAAATAAGAAGGATTTCTAGTAAAGCCTAATTAATGAACATGATTGGATGTGTGATAATACACATAGAGAGTGTTATGAAATATGACTAAGTTATAGGGATGTGAAGTCAGTCAAAAGCACACAGAATTCTGCCTAGCTAATCTGGCTACAAACGTCACTGTGACTTTGGGGCTGATGTGAGACATCGCCTATAATAATTAACCACGAATAACGTGAGGTTAGTCCAAATTCTATAGGCTAAATCTACCCAGCTAATCTGGCTACAAGTTCCTACAAATAGTTGGCGTAATATGAGACGTCTCTATGGGTATGGGTCATAATACGAAGGACCTGCTTCGGGGAATTAAAGGTATTAAGTGGTTGTTGGAGGACCCGCCACTTTCCTTTATATGTAGTATTAAATAGTCGAGATTGGGTTTAGGTATGGTAGAGGATATCTTAGAAAGGTCCACTTCAGTAGGAAGTATTATGTGTTTGAAGAGATTTTCATGCAATGTCGGCTAGATAAAGACCTGCGTGGAGTCAATCTTGGAAATTTGGTATTAAATGATGGGAGCCTACATCAATTGAGGTCTTAAATGGTCAGTGTCTGGTTATTTCCATTAAAAGTTATTAAGTGGTTTGGGTCCTATCTTTCGCATTGGTAGACATTAATAACGATAGTTATGGGTTACTGATCATGGAAAAACATGCTACGAGGATTAGGGGTATTAAGTGGTTGTTTGAGGGCCTTCTTTTTTCCTTATAAGAAGTATTAAATGGTTTTGAATATAGTTTGAAATGCGAAAGACTTATCCTTATATAAATTATATTGCCCAAGACTAATATAGAAAGGCTCGAGATTTTCTATTCATCAAATATTGTTGTTCCGACTCTCCCCTCATTACAACATAGGTTAGGGATCGAGACGATGATCAAGATGGCGATGACGATGAGAGGAGCTTGTAGCAGTAGTCTATTTATGCTATTTTCTAATGTACCTATTTGAATTTAAAATTGTATCCTTGAACAAGATTATATAACAGTTATTGTTGACATTATGTTATGGTTTTGTTTTATGATATTTGAAATTTAAAATAAAATAGGTAT
Organism: Allium fistulosum; assembly: GCA_030737815.1. Taxonomy (NCBI): domain Eukaryota; kingdom Viridiplantae; phylum Streptophyta; class Magnoliopsida; order Asparagales; family Amaryllidaceae; genus Allium; species Allium fistulosum. The sequence goes on along the minus strand of CM060907.1, from coordinate 408,579,669 downwards.
TGTTTATTGGATTATATTTTATCCTTCCGCTGTGAGTTCTGAATGAATAGATAAATAGCTCTGTATTGTTCTTCTTACAATCCAACAACCAACTTTGGAATGGGTCTAAGTTTCAGTTGGCCTTTTTGAATTGGGATCTAGGCATGTTTCAGGGTGGGTTGTTACATTTAGTATCAGAGTCTAGGTTACCCGATCAAGAAGGAGAAGTATACGTATGAGTAGCGTATTTGTTATTTTTGAAAGTATTTTCCAAAAATTCCTATTACACACACACTGTTAACGCTGAAAAGTGAACGCTAACACCCGGTGCGTGTAGTAGAATTGTGAAAGCACCACCCGTGTGACGGGAACAAGAAGTAAGCAGTAAAATAGCGAAAAAGCAGTAAAAGACAACAGTTTATAGTGGTTCGGCTTGAGATCGAGCCTACGTCCACTTTGAATCTCTTTATTACTGAATCTGATTACAAGACGATACAATACTCTTATGAAAACAATACAGTTTGATCACAAAGACAATCTCGACTACTAGCTCAAACTTCGATGACGAAACTTGATGAATCCGTGTTGGATGTAGGAAATTCCTCTCGAAGCTTGTTGTAGTGTCTCGAATAGCTGAAGATCTTCAATTGTTGAATGAGTTGAGAGCTCGGCAGAGTAACGACGCTTGAAGAAATGATCGGCCAAAAGTCCCTTGAATGTTGGAGTTGGGGCTCTATTTATAGGATTGGTTCTGGGCGAATTTTCTGCCCCCAAGTCTTAGGTCGCGTACGACCTTAGTTAGGTCGTAGGTCGCGAGCGACCTAAGTTAGGTCGTGGCCCACTTCTCGACTTAAGCAGTTAGCCTGATGGGGTTGCTCTCGGTCTTATCTGAACAAGGTGGCATGTAGTATGTCGTGAACGACCTAAGGAATAGGCCCATAAGGAGTTGTGTGAACTTGTTTAAACTGGGCAAGTCTTAGATCGTGAGCGACCTAAGGTAGGTCGTAGGTCGTGAGCGACCTAAGGAATAGTTGCTGAAGCCTTTGGATCGCTGGAATGCTTTATGAACTTAAGTCGTGATACTCCATAGGTCGCTAGGACTCTTAGGTCGCAAGGTTCTTAGGTCGTGAAGTCTGGAGCCACTAGGTCGCTATCTTACTTAAAGCGTTAGGTCGCTGAGTTCCTTCAGCAGTTAGGTCGTAGAGTCTGCTAAGTCGTGGAGTTCTTAGATCGGCAAGCTTTAGGTCGTTACTTCCTTAGCTCGTTTGCCTCTTGAGTTGTAGGTCGCTGAGTCACTTCAGGATTTAGGTCGCTAGCTTCCTTAGGTCGCAGACTTCCTTAGATCGCTAGCTTCGTTAGGTCGCGTCGCTCACTTCGTTAGGTCGCTAGCTTCCTTAGGTCGCAGACTTCCTTTACGTCGCAGCTTCCTTTAGGTCGTACAGTTTTAGGTCATTTGAGAATAGGAGTTAACATTTGCCCCTCTAAGTGCGGGCCTAGGTCATGGGTCGTGCGCTTCGACTTATCCTTGCTAGGTCGTGATCGACCTAAAACTTATGTTAACTTGTACGCCTACTCGCCTTCCTCTCTCAGCCTCGTATAAATTAGTTAGGTCGTTCCTTCCTTCTCACCTTATTGTTCCAAGCTTCCATCGCCATTGACGATTCTCCGAGCTTCCCAAAGACAAATTCAACCCATTTAGTTGTTGATTCTTCCTCACCAACATAATTCGTAAGTGAATTCGATCTCCATTGCATCATAAACTCTGTTCAATCGTGGATCTACATTCTTCGACTCGAATCCAGCTTCATGTGTCGTGTTTCGTTTCAAGCAATCATTACAACTGATTCTTGGTCGTCGTTTGTCATGATGTTGTGATTCACGAAGTCACGGTAACATTCACCATGGATCGGAGGGATTTAGAATCAATTTTTCTGATGGCTCATGGAGATGAATGAAATCCATGAAGAGGGTGATGGGATTCTTCGTAATGGCACTATTGGGCTATTGGGTCTGGTGGATGATTTCGTGGGGAGGAAGTCAGCAAGCCACCAGTTCTGGATGACCTAAAAGTTAGGTCGCATTGGGAATTGCAAAACCTTACGACTTAAGAAACCTGACCAAACCACGTGCATCCGAACAACCTTTTGCAACCTAAGTAGCTTCGACCTATGATAGGTCGTGAGCGACTTAGGACATGATCCATTTGGACCTAAGGGAATTTGCATTGCCTCGAATTATTTGCTTTGCAGTGCGACCTAAAGTAGCTTCGACCTATGATAGGTCGGTGAACGACCTAAGACTTGAACAAACTTTGCGTTGCTCTAAATGTTCTAACTCGCCCTGCACGACTTAACTATGCCTCAACCTATGCTAGGTCGTGAGCGACCCAACACTTGGAAATTTTGAGCAGAACTTGACTGGATTTCTGAGTTTGAGCTGTGTTGCACTTTATTGACTTTAATTGTACTTTTTCACAGATTATACCATCCTTCACAGCTATCAACCTGTACAACATTTGCAAAAAACTGGGACAAATATACTGCCATTGACTGCCCACATCGCATGACAGATTAGTTGATAATGAATAGTTAACTTAAATGAATTCTGCGGATGAAATGTTGTGAAATGACAAATTGTATTGAAACAAAATTGAAATAATCAACCTAAGTTGACTTGTTTGCATCAACACAACATTGTATTTGAACTTGAAACAACAAGCCTCGAAATTTTATAATCAACAAACATCAACTATCTCAATTTCAATTATGCTTGCTTGTTGTTATTTTAGTTCTTCACAACACTTCACACTTTTTAGGAAACGTGCACCTTCATATTTGAATATCCAGTTGATTGTGTAGAATGGCATCTCAACCAGAAGATTCAGGACCAGTCGGAGAAGCTCTCCCGATAGCCAACCCACTGATCGATCCTCCGGAGAGAACTCGGTCTACTCTGAGCCATAAAGTTTTTAGGCAACTATGTACCCAATTCGGTATTGCCGAATCAGATGCTATACTTCCTGGAGCAAGCGACACAGCTGACAGGCCACCGCTTGGTTTTGTCGCAGTGACTCGTCAAATGTGCCTGAGCGGAGCCATCCCGCCTTTCAACGAATTTCTCCGAGAACTCTTTCTTCGATTAGCCATCTCGCCCTTCCAGCTTCACCCCAACGGTTATGCCGTTCTGATGGGGTTGTGTGTTCTGTTCAGGAGGACGCTCGACCGTCTCCCGAGCTTTGATGAAATTTGCTATCTATGCACTTTTTCAAATAACAAAGACCATCCTTCAATCGTGCTCGTAAGAGGTGCCAGAAATCGGAAATTGATTTTGGATTTGCCCGAAAGTGCTCACGGATTTCTGAGTCAATTTTTCTTTGTCCGATGTCCCCCATGATTCTACGCTGTTTAGAGAATCGGAAGTAAGATTGTCTTTCGCCGTTCATCTCATGAGTTTTTTCGAAATCCGAATTATCAAATGCTTAACTTCATTCTTTTTCTTTTTCCAGCACTTCCTCCCCCGCTCAGAAATCCCAGCCTCAAGTCAATCCTTGAAACCTTGAATGTTGTGGCGGTGGAAGAAAGAAGCGCCCAATTTTTGTTAAAAGATGAATTTTTGCATCAGTATGAACTTTTACATTCTTCCCGATCTACCCAACCTTATGAAGTCCCTAATTCTCCAGTTAAAACATCGGATGCCCCAGTCCATGCTGAAGAACTTTCACCGAAAGGACTTACCATTGAGACTTCATTGGTAAAGTGTTCTACTTCTACCGACATTGTGGGGTCATCCAACAAATTAGCACTTTCTCCCGTTATTGAAGAAGAAGAAACTTCTCAACATTTCGAGAAAGTTGATGATAAAGGAGTCGAGAAAGAAAGCCCCACAAAACATGATGGTGACGATACCTTTGATGGCTTGAGTGATCTGATGATCACTTCACAGGAACTTTTCAAAGATGATATAACTAAAGCTACATCTCCTGTGACTGAAGCGACATCTACTTTGCAGAAAACTTCGTCAGCTCAAAAATCAACTCCCGCTTCTCAATCTGTTATCACTCCCCAACCAAAGAGTGGTTTGTAGTTTGACGCGTGTAGTTCGCACATCACACACACCTAGGATGCTTAGCACTTAAACGCACTTTGCTTCTTCAATTTGGAGATTTCTAAGACTTGTCTCTTTTCTTCAATTTCAGGTTCTATAATGGGGCGAAGCGGCTCATATTTCGACAACTTTCGGCGCTACGGAGGGCACGATTCTTATGATTACGGACGCTATCTCCCCACTCGCAAAGAATCTGACGAAGAGCGAGCAATTAGAAAAGCTCAAGAAAGGTGAGCTTATGAGGAGCAACAGAGAAGAAGGGAAGATGACTTCCATAAAAGGAAATATCATGATGATAAAGGGAAAGGCCATGCTGCTGGAGACCCGAGTAAATGGGTTAGACTTGATGAAACGGACGTGTCTGCAATTTCTGGAAAAACTGACGCTCCTATCTCTTTTAATATCCCGGCTGGCTCTCCTCCTTTAAAGAAATCCGACATCCAAGCGATCATCAATAGACCCCAGTATAAGGTTAAAGATGGCCCTCCAACGCTTCAAAGCCGATTTCCGAATTGGTGCTTAAGAGGAGTGCGCTTTGATTTAGATCTAGTTTCGATCGATAAACAAGCCATGCTCAGAAATCATGACGCAGTTAGGCTTGACATTGAGAGGATATCGCAATGGCAAAAGCTTGTTGATGAACTCCAAAGAGTCAACCATATGAATCTCGAAAACATGCTGACTCTGGAGAACGATAAGGCTGAATGGGATAAATGGTGCAAGCAGCACGACGCGGAGATGACGAGCATCGCGGATGACAACGCGAGGCTTGAGTCTGAAGTCAAGCGACTTCAAGAAGATCTCGCCTCTTCTTCTGCATCGCATACTCAAAAAGAAGAAGTCTTTCAGAAGCAAGTGCGAGATGCACATGCTGCGCAAAGGGATGTCGAGATAAAGCTTGCAGTTGAGCAGCACATTAATGAGAAATACCGCAAAGAAAATGCTGAGCTGCGGGGTACAACTATTTCCCAAAATGCGGAGATTGAGATGTTAATAGCTCGACTTCTTAAATTTGAGAAAGAGCGCGACGAAGCAGTTGCTGGACAAGTTGCAACTGAAGAATCTCATAAAGCAACTAAAGCCATTATTGATTCTACTCTATTTGACTTTTACATCCACAGCGTTTTAGGGCGTGGTAGTCTCTCATTCTTGGGACCAAAATACGAGACTACCTTAGCCGAAGTGTGGGAAGCAATAATGGACATGTTCGGAGGTGCGGGATATGCTGAGGCAGATCTTCAAGCGACATATCTGGATGATGAGGCGCGCGCCGCCCTTGCTAGGGGAAAAGAGTAGCTTGCCAGGGAGCGAGCCGATGCAACGGGAGGAGAATGTTTAGAAAAAGAAACTGTAACCGACTCTGCTTGTCCTCCGACTTCGGTCGATCCCGAAAACATTGGCTCTAGTTCCCATTCTTCACTTCCTGCAAATGTCGAAGCTAAAATCACAGCTCCTGAGCCTTCCACTGCTCAAGATGAAGAGGAGACTCAAGACGACGTTGAAGCAGAACAATTTGAAATTAATGTGATTAAACCAACTTCTCTAGGTAACTTCGATGTTGATCCAAGTCTAGCAGACTACTTATTTGCTTCAACCGAGTTTGATGAATTTATCAATTGTTACTTAAGTGTCACTGAACCAACATCTTTACTTTTTCCGAAGAATACTAATTTTAACTTCTTTTCTCTATAGCGGAAGCACCGAATACTGCACAAACTTCCACTCCTCTAGTTGCCGTTCCTCCACCTTCCCAAGTTACTCCTCCTTTTGCTTCTCAGCCGGGATCACAGGCAGAGAAAATTGAAGCTCTTCAAGGTCTGGATGATCCGGCCGCTTCACAAGAGCAGAAGGCGGAGGATCTTGATGACACTGAGAAGACCCCATAGCAGTCTCTTGATGATGACACAAAGCTTTCTACACTGCTTGCTACTCCGGGGAGCGAATCTTCCTCGAAGAGGAAGGGGAAGCGGGTTATGAAGAAGAAGAAGAAGAATACTTCCGCTGGAGAAGATAAAGCAGAAGAAGATCCATCTACACCTTCTCCTCCTCCTTCTCCGACTCGTCCACGCCGGGTTCCAAAACTAATCATCAAACCAGGCTATGGTACTAAAGGCGGCAAAAAGAAGGAGTGATAAGCTAGGCTCTTCTCTTTTTTTTTTGCTTTTTGTATGTATTGACCGGAGATTGTGCAGGCACCGGTCCCTGCTTTTGCTTTTTTTGAGATATCTGCACATGTAAAGAATTTTCATAGTACTGAATAAAATAGTTATTTTACTTGTACAAATTCTTGTGTGTGTGAGAATGCATCTATTTCTTATTTTTAATGTAGAATAAACGATTCTTTTTACTCGTACAAACTTTTTGTCTGTGTTTGAGAATACATTTATTCCACATCTATTTTTTGTGGTATTGCAATGAATTTGTGGTATGTTGCTTGCTTGTTACTTTTATTAATGTAACCGAATTGTATATTGTTGCCCCCATACCACAAGTGCATTGCAACATTTCTAGCTTTTACAAGACTGATACTCTTATTTCAGAGAGTAACTATTCCACTTTTAAGGGAAGAATCATTCTGCTTTTAATAGAGTATGTCTCTTTTTTGGAGAAATTTTTACTTTCTCTTCCTTTCTTGAGGAACACTTCACTTTCAGAAATAATCATTTTCATTTGTTGAAAAGTGGATTTTCCTACACAGTGAAATGAGCTTCTGAAGAAGGTTTTGATTTTGTGCCCCATTAAAGGGCTTATTTTTGGTACTTCCAGCATGGTGAAGTATGTCTCCGAAGAGGTCTTTTTGTAGCATTTCAACTTTTTAGGAAGAACTTTTTGAGATGAATAAGTTAACCTTCCTTTGAGAGTTGAAATGTGCTTCCGGAGAAGTCTTTTTTGTTTGAGTATTCTATTTTGGGACATGCCTCTGGAGAGGGCTCCTCTTAAAGAGTTGTGCCTCCAAAGAGGGCTTGTGCCTCCGAAGAGGGCTTGTGCCTCCGAAGAGGGCTTGTGGTGCCTCGGGAGAGGGCTTTTGCCTCCGAAGAGGGCGTGTGCCTCCGAAGAGGGCTTGTGGTGCCTCAGGAGAGGCTTTCGCCTTCGAAGAGGGCGTGTGCCTCCGTAGAGGGCTTGTGCCTCCGAAGAGGGCTTTTTGATTGCCTGGAAGTTACTTTCTCATGGTTGGATGGATCCATGGGGCGGACGCAAGTTGTTTGACTGGATGTTCGTTTGCACAAACGATCGCAATCAATTAACAAGGGCCTTGTTCCTTCAGCTTGGGAAGGTGCCCCTCCGGTGGTTCCACCAATCTTTTTTGATTGAGAGAAGCACTTTCATTTTTTGGCGTGCCTCGTTAGAGGGCTTTGTTGACCTTTGGGAAGAAGCATCGGTTGGTTGGTGTGCTAGGAAAGTTGCATCTCAGGGGCGAGTAGATCCACGGGACGGACGCAAGCTGCCTGATCGGATGCATCACGATCAGTTAGCAAGGGCCCTGTTCCTTATGCTTAGGAAGGTGCCCCTTTGGTGGTTCTACCGACCCTTTTATTGAGAGGCATACCTCCTTTTGGCTGCTTCTTTGTTGGCCATGTTCTCTTATCATCTGCTCATTAGCGATCTTTTATTATCGTTTCCAAGCGCATCTTCTTCCCTTTTGCAAGTAAATTACCTTATCCGAAGAAGTGGACTTCACTGTCGAACGACTTCACGGAACAAACGCGAGTTACCTAGTTGGATGTCTGTTCATATTGACAATCACAACCAGTTAACGAAGGCTTGCCACAGTGGAGTCGCCAACTTTTTATGCGAAGTTCTTCTTGTATAGGATTTGAATTTGGAATTTTTGTCGCTTGGTATTTGCTAAATAGGTGATTTATAGAGGTCGCTTGGCTTTGTGACGAGCAAGCCTTGTTTTAATGTCCTGCAATTTTGAATCGACATTTTAGCAATACATTTAAAGTATTTACATATCGAAATGAAACAGGCATTATGAAATAGTAAAGAACACAAGATTTATAGTGGTTCGGCCAAGAATCGGGCCTACATCCACTTTATAGCTTTCATTCATTTACACTGATTTACAATGTCTTTCAATACAACTGATACATTCATCACTATTTTACAATTTTGAGCAAAGCTTTTTTCAAGTAAAATAAGGACGTAAGTGGTTGCTGTTCCAGGCTCTTGGAATTGGATCTCCTTCGACAGTTACGAGTTTGAAAGTGCCACCAAGAAGTTTATTGCCTATGACATATGGCCCTTCCCAGTTTGGCCCAAACACACCAGTTGCTGTCATGATCCTTTTCAAAACTAAGTCTCCGACCTCAAAGCTGCGTTGGCGAACTTTAGAGTTGAAGTGCCTGGCTATCCTTTGCTGATAAGCTGAAACTCTGAGCCTAGCTTCTTCTCTTTTTTCATCAAGAAAATCAAGTGCTTCAAGTTGCAGCTTTTCGTTTTCAGCTTCATTGAAATGAATTTTCCTGTGTGAAGGAACTTCTACTTCCACTGGAATCATTGCTTCTGATCCGTATGCCAGTGAAAATGGAGTGTGCCCAATCGCAGTTTTGTGAGTAGTTCTGTATGCCCATAGTGCTAATGGAAGCTTATCAACCCAACCACCTTTTGCTTTTTCGAGTTGCTTTTTGATGGTTGACTTGATGATTTTGTTTACTGCTTCCACTTGCCCGTTTGCCTGCGGATGAGCCACTGCTGAGAAGCTTTTTTCGAATTCTGAACCATTTGCAAAAGTCTTGGAATTCTTCACTTTCAAACTGAGTGCCGTTGTCTGTGATTATTTTCTGCGGCACACCATACCTGCAAATGATATTTTTAGTTACGAAATTTATCATCTTTTTAGAGCTAATAGTGGCTAAGGGTTCAGCTTCAGCCCATTTCGTGAAATAATCAACATCAACAATAGCATATTTGATTCCAGATTTAGCGATCGGTAAAGGTCTAATCAAGTCTATTCCCCAAATGGCGAACAGCCATGGGCTGACCATTTGCGTGAGTTCGGTGGAAGGCGCTTTTGGGATTTTTGCAAATCTTTGGCATTTGTCGCACTTTCTGGAGTAAATAGCAGCATCTCGATTAATATTCGGCCAAAAATACCCATATCGGAGAACTTTCTTGGCTAGAGTTTGACCGGCTGAATGATCTCCACATTCTCCTCCGTGTATCTCAACTAGAATTGTCTTGGCTTCTTCCTTAGTTACACATCGGAGCAGTGGCATTGAAAATCCCCGTCTGTATAATCGGCCATCTTGAATTATATATCTTGATGCTTTCCTTAACAGCTTTCGACGTTCCTTAGAACTCTCTCGTAGTGAATTATTGAGTAGGTATTCTTTGATTGGGGTCATCCATGATTCATGCTCTTGAGACGCAGCCATAATCCAATCAACATTCATTTCATCAATGCTTGGAGCTGACAGAACTTCCACAGGAACTAATCTAAGTAATTGAGCTTCTCCAGAACTTGAGTACTTTGCCAGAGAATCTGCTTTCATGTTTTCTACCCGAGGAATATGACTTATCATGTAATGATCGAAATCTTCGAGAAGCTCACATGCCTTTGATAAGTATGCGGGCAGATTTCCACCTTTAGCTTGAAACTCTTTCTTTACCTGGCAAACAATAAGCTGGGAATCGCTGAAGATCTGTATCACTTTGATGCTTAGTTCCTTGGCAATTTTTAAACCAGCAATAAGAGCCTCATACTCTGCTTCATTGTTCGTTGAAGGAAATTACAGTCTCAATGCATAACACAACGATCGTCCTTCGGGGGTTTCGAGCACAACCCCTGCCCCAGAACAGTAATCATTTCTCGATCCGTCAACATACAACTTCCACTGGATTGGAGTGCCATCAGTTGTTTCATTCTCACTATCACCTTTGTCAGTAGATTCTGCGATGAAATCTGCTAAAGCTTGTCCGTTGATTGCTCTCCGGGGATGGTAAGTGATGTCATACTGGCTGAGTTCAATGTTCCATTTCAAAAGACGACCCGAAGTTTCAGGACGAAACAGGACTTGCTTTAGAGGTTGATCAGTAAGAACCTTGATAGGATGAGCTTGAAAGTATGGTCTCAATTTCCTGGAAGCAATTAGCAAACAATAGGCGAGCTTTTCTATCTTCGAATAATTCATCTCTGCCCCAGTGAACCGTTTACTGATGTAATAGACTGGACGTTGTACTTTCATATCTTCCCGTACAAGTGCTGCACTGAGGGCGTGAGATGAAATTGCTAAATAGATGAAAAGGTCTTCACCATCAGTAGGCTTGGAAAGAACCGGAGGTGTTTCCATATGACGAATTAGTTCATCGAAAGCATTCTGGCATTCGGGAGTCCATTCAAAAATTTTCTTTCCTTTCTTTAGAGCGTCAAAGAAGGGAATGCATTTGTCTATGGCCTTGGAAATGAAACGACTCAGAGCAGCGAATTTTCCATTGAGGCTTTGCATTTCTTTCTTTGTTTTAGGGGCTTTGACTTCCCTTAGAGCTATGATTTGAGAAGGATTGGCTTCGATGCCCCTAGCGCTCACAATGAAACCCAAGAATTTCCCTGACTCTACTCCGAACGAACATTTCAATGGATTGAGCTTCATTCCGTACTTTTGAAGAATTGTAAACATTTCCTCCAAATGACCCATGTGGTCTACAGCTTTCTTTGACTTTACCAACATATCGTCAACATAAACTTCCATGGTTCTACCAATCTGAGGTTTGAACATCGCATTGACGAGCCTTTGGTAGGTTGCCCCAGCATTCTTCAATCCGAAAGGCATAACTTTGTAGCAGTAGAGACCCACATCTGTGATAAAGCTTGTGTCTTCCTAATCCGGCTCATGCATCATTATCTGATTGTACCCGAAGTAAGCGTCCATAAATGATAACAACTCATGCCCAGCTGTTCCATCTACCAACTGATCGATTCTGGGTAGCGGGAAGCAATCTTTGGGGAAAGCTTTGTTTAGGTCCGAAAAATCGATGCAGACTCTCCACTTCCCATTTGCCTTTTTAACCAGTACTGGATTTGAAACCCAATTTGGATAAGTGGAGTTTCTGATGAAGCCGTTTTCCATGAGCCGGTCGACTTCTTCCTTTAGTGCTGTCGACCTTTCTGGACCTTGAGTTCTTCTTTTCTGTTTCACTGGCGTGAATTTTGGATCAATGTTCAGAGTATGTACAGCAATTTCCGGGGAGATCCCACACATATCAGCATGACACCAGGCGAACAAATCCAGATTGGCTTTTAAGAATGATATCAGCGTGTTTTGAACTGCTATGCTTAGCTGTGAACCCACATTGAGTACTTTGTTTGGGTCTTTTGAGTCAACAGATATTGGTACCGTTACCTCCACGGGTACCACTCTATTCTCCCCTGTACTGGCTTTCCTGGGATCCATTTCTTTCCTTGCATTGCTGTGTTCGCCAGTACAGGGGCCACTCCGTAGATGCTACAGGGTTGGTTCCTTGATGCGGAGCGGAGCTGCCGCATCTTTCCCCATTTCTCTTTTTCTGGCCTCTCGGAGCTCTACAAAATAACACTCTCGCCCCACGGTTTGATCTCCTTTAATGACAGCAACCCCATTGTCAGTGGGAAATTTCATTGTTAAACACCACGGAGCGAGGACGGCCCTGAAAGCAGCAAGAGTAGGCCGACCCAAGAAAGCATTATAGGAGGAGAATCCATCAACAATTACAAAAGTTTGCTTCCGAACCAACTTCTTATGTCCTTCGCCCATTTCAACAAACAAGTCCACCGTTCCAATTGGCTGTTTCAGCTCTCCTGTAAATCCGGCAATCTTGTGTGAAGAAGCTTGTACGTCTGTCATTGGAATTTTCATTTGGTCAAATGTCTTTTTAAAGAGTATGTTGCACGAAGCGCCACTATCAACCAGCACTCTTCTGACAATAGCCGGCCCAATACCGACAGAGACAACTAAAGGGTCCTCAGTAGGAGCTTCCACATCAATAGAATCCCTGGTTCTGAACATAATATCATCATGAAAAGTCTTCTGCTGCTTCAGAGGTGCATCATCTTCTAAGACTAAGACACTTTCCTCAGCTGGGGCATACTTCAAAGCTCTAGCATATCTTTCCATCTCACCCCAACTCCTGCCAGCCGGATGAGATCCTCCTGTGATCACATTGATAACAGGTCTTTCCTTTTCAGCAGGCCTCTCTCCTGAACCAGATGAATGAGCTGGGGGTAGTTGCCCCTGGTTAGATGAAGATGGGTCTTTTCTATTCCTCTTAACGTACTGCTGCAACTTATTCTCTCTTAACAATTCTTCAATTAGGCTTTTCAAGTGGCGGCACTCGTTGGTATCATGGCCTGGTTGGTTATGAAACTTGCAAAATCTTCCGCTTTGAGCAGCGTTTTCCCAACTTTTACTGCCGGTGGTTTTGGAAATTCAACAGCATCCTTAGTGGCGATGAAAATATTCTTCGATGTATTAGTCAGAGGGGTAAAATCCGAAGGTTTGAGGAAGCGGGGCTTTTTGAGATCTTTCTGCTTCTTTCCACCATTACTTTCCCTTTTCTGATTTGCGGGTTCTTTCTTGTTTTGAACTGTAGCGTTATTTTCCACCACTGTTGTCACAACTTTAGCTGATGCGGAGAGATTCTCTAGGCGCATGAACTCATCAGCCTTTTTGTAGAATTTTTCAAGCGAATTTGGTTCCTTCATTTTTAACCATTTTCCAAACTCGCTTGACTTGTCAATGGCCCGCATTAAGTAGGTTAAGATCATTCGCGGTTCCGCATTATCAACTTCTGCTAGGGCTAAATTAAAGCGATTCAGGAAGGATTTGATGGGTTCTCCAGGATCCTGTTCAAGACTTGAGAGAGACATTATATCCTTTGCTCTTGAAATGTACAATCTGAATTGTTCCTTGAACTTTCGGGTCATATCAGCAAACTGGTCAACAGATCGCACAGGAAGCTTGGTAAACCAAAGTAACGCCACTCCTTCCAAGTATACCGGGAAATATCGGCATTTGATCTCATCAGTTGCTCTAGCGCCAGTCATGTGCCAAACATATTTGTATAGGAATTGATTTGGGTCACTTGTTCCTCGATAGGCAGGAATGGTAGGAGGAATGAATTTCCTGGGAAACTCAGCCTTTAGAATCCTTTCTGTAAATGGGGTCTTACTTGGAGCGAATCCCCAATCATTTTCATCTTCGTTTCTTTGCATGCTTTCTTTCATTATCTGCCGGATCATGCCAGAGATATACTCCTCATTGTTTAGTGACCTTGCAGAATAGGCTTCAGCCATTTCCTCAGAAGTTTGTCCGGGCAAACGTTCGGGGAGAGCTGGTGATGGCCTGGATCCTTCCGCTTGGGGAGGTACCCTTTCAGCGGCACCAGATCTATCCTGAGGAATATTTCTCCCTTCGGAGTTGGGAGCAACATCAGCAAAGTTTTCTTCATTATTTACTGGTCTTTGATTAGCTCCGAGCAGAGCATTCAGCTTTTCCATCATTAGATTATTCTGAGTTTCAATCTACTGGTACAGCCCGGACACAGCAGCATCCAACTCTTCTCGCGTCACCCCGACGCTTGGAGCTGCCTGACTTGGAGAAAGAGAAGTGGCAGTATTGTCACGGTCATCATCAGATCGGACGGACTTGCGTTTTCTTCCAGGAGCCATTATGTCTGATAGGCTTCTGGTTTTGAAGGAAATTCTTTCAACAAACTTCCGTGAAGCAATGGTGAATGATCGCCTGAGTTCAATTCTCAGTGAAAGCACCAAAATGTTAACGCTGAAAAGTGAATGCTAACACCCGGTGTGTGTAGTAGAATTGTGAAAGCACCACCCTCGTGACGGGAACAAGAAGTAAGCAGTAAAATAGTGAAAAAGCAGTAAAAGACAGCAGTTTATAGTGGTTCGGCTTGAGATCGAGCCTACGTCCACTTTGAATCTCTTTATTACTGAATCTAATTACAAGACGATACAATACTCTTATGAAAACAATACAGTTTGATGACAAAGACAATCTCGACTACTAGCTCAAACTTCGATGACGAAACTTGATGAATCCGTGTTGGATGTAGGAAATTCCTCTCGAAGCTTGTTGTAGTGTCTCGAATATCTGAAGATCTTCAATTGTTGAATGGGTTGAGAGCTCGGCAGAGTAACGACGCTTGAAGAAATGATCGGCCAAAAGTCCCTTGAATGTTGGAGTTGGGGCTCTATTTATAGGATTGGTTCTGGGCGAATTTTCTGCCCCCAAGTCTTAGGTCGCGTACGACCTTAGTTAGGTCGTAGGTCGCGAGCGACCTAAGTTAGGTCGTGGCCCACTTCTCGACTTAAGCAGTTAGCCTGATGGGGTTGCTCTCGGTCTTATTTGAACAAGGTGGCATGTAGTATGTCGTGAACGACCTAAGGAATAGGCCCATAAGGAGTTGTGTGAACTTGTTTAAACTGGGAAAGTCTTAGATCGCGAGCGACCTAAGGTAGGTCGTAGGTCGTGAGCGACCTAAGGAATAGTTGCTGAAGCCTTTGGATCGCTGGAATGCTTTATGAACTTAAGTCGTGATACTCCATAGGTCGCTAGGACTCTTAGGTCGCAAGGTTCTTAGGTCGTGAAGTCTGGAGCCACTAGGTCGCTATCTTACTTAAAGCATTAGGTCGCTGAGTTCCTTCAGCAGTTAGGTCGTAGAGTCTGCTAAGTCGTGGAGTTCTTAGATCGGCAAGCTTTAGGTCGTTACTTCCTTAGCTCGTTTGCCTCTTGAGTTGTAGGTCGCTGAGTCACTTCAGGAGTTAGGTCGCTAGCTTCCTTAGGTCGCAGACTTCCTTAGATCGCTAGCTTTGTTAGGTCGCGTCGCTCACTTCGTTAGGTCGCTAGCTTCCTTAGGTCGCAGACTTCCTTTAGGTCGCAACTTCCTTTAGGTCGTACAGTTTTAGGTCGTTTGAGAATAGGAGTTAACACACACACACACACACACACTCTATTATTGAACATACATGCACATACTAGGCAAATCTTTCTTTCAGCATATAATACTATCTTAGGAAGTTATAACTAAAAGCTTAACATGCATATAGTTGATGAGGTTGATAATCATTCTTCTTCGAAGGCTGGGAACCCTGCCCGAGGAAGACTCGCTATTCGAGGGTTGCATAAATGGTTTAAACAATACCTCGGGAAAGTAAGCGAAGTCCATGTTTCTTCAAGCTGCACCAGTGGCACTTGTTGCCCTACTTGTCGATGTAGCACCCCATCCCATTGACTTTCCAAAGATGTGTAAAAATTTCCTCAATATGGAAGGAAGAGTATATTCTAGAATAGAGGGTTTATGGAGTCAATGACTTAGATAAATGACTATGAGAGGATATTTTGTGGGCTCGGTTGGGAGGATCAGCTAAAGAGGAGAATGTCGGCTTGTCACCTTAAGGGAGAAGCCCAAGATTGGTGAAGTATTGTGGCTAAGAAGAATGTTGGTAGAATTTTCACTTGGAATGAATTCAAGGACCGATTCTAATCAAGGTTTATGTCAAGGACGGAAGTAAGTTTACAATTGGAGAAATTTACACAGCTTAAGTCGGGGGACTCCACTTTAAAGGAGTACGTTGGTAAGTTTATTGAGTTGGCTATTTTTGGGATAAGCTTAATCGATATACCTATAACAAAGACCATAAAATTTGTGAAGGGCCTGAACTGCCCCCTTAAAGAAATATTGTTAACCCAAGTGCCTGCTGGGGCCATATGCGAGATGTTAATTAAGATGGCTTTGATTCAAACGATTAACGAGGAAAAAAAGAGGTGGAGAAGGAGAAGGAAGGACCTACTCAAAATCAAACCAAGAAAGGGAACTCTTAAGCTCATAAGAAGTCGAAAGGAAAATTCAAGAAAGAGAGTAAGGTACGTAAGATATGCCAAAAGAAGGGTCATGTAGCTAAATATAGTAGGGTGAGTCTGATGAAGGAAGCTTTTAAGGGAATGTGTTATCAATGCCATGAGGAAGGGCATCTTAAGAACCAATATTCGAAGCTGGCGAAGGAAGGGCCTAGTGGACAAGCCAACACCATTGAAGTTGCCCCTATTTCGAGTATATCACCATTTAGAGACCAAGGAAAGTCTGCATGGGAAGGTATAACTCTTATTTTTGGAGCTACAATTTGTATCCTATTTGATTCTGGGGCATCACACTCCTTTATAGCTAGGAATGTAGTTAACTCCTTAAATCTTCAAACCTAATATGTCACTAGCTCAATAGTACTCTCTAATCCTATTGGAGGTCGACACATCTCTCTTTAATTTGCAAAGATCTAGTCGTGGACATATTTAATGTTGATTCCTTATGTAATGCATACATTCTAAATTTTGAGTGGTATAGACTTATCTTAGGAATTGAACTGGTTATCATACTACAGGGCAATTTTAGATTGTGATAGGAGGAGTTGTACAATTAAAGAGTTGTAGGGGTAAGGTTTTGAGGTCCACCGTACACCCCAAGACTCAGTCGAGTCAAGTAATTTATACTTGCTGAGCCTATCTCATATTGAGCTTTCATTTGTACCTGTAGTCCTAGAATTTCCCATTGTATTTAAGGAAGTCTCGGGTCTCCCACCGCAAAGGGAGATAGAGTTTAGAATTGATTTAGAGAAGGATGCTAGACTAGTCACTCTACCATTAAGATACATGCCCCCCAAAGAAACACGTGAGTTAGACAAGCAAATCTAGTAACTATTATATAAAGGATTCATACGATGGAGTACTTCGAAATGGTGAGCCCCTGTTGTTTTCACCACTAAGGAAGATGGCTCATTGAGACTATGCATCGACTATAAGGAACTTAACAAGTATACAAGGAAGAATAAGAATCTGTTGCCTAGTATAGACGACTTGTTCGATCATCTTCTAGGAGCCAAAGATTTCTCCCAATTGGACTTGGAAACTAGATTTCATCAGTTGAGTATCACAAAGGACAGTAAGTCGAAGACCACATTTGGCACACTAGATGGACTATATATTAGGAGGTAATTATTATCGAGTTAACGAATGCCCCCACCTACTTTGTGGATTTGATGTGTAGAGTATTTATAGGACAACTTAATATGTTTTTCATAGTGTTTGTTGATGATATCTTATTATTCTCCAAGAGTGAAGGAGAGTATGATAATCCCTTAAGGGAGATACTAGAGACCTTGAGGAGGCATCGACTTAGAGCCAAATTTACAAAATGTCACTTTTGGAAGGAGGTGAGGTTTCTCGGACCCATTATTTTTAAGCATGGACAAGCGATGGACCCCACAAAAGTAGAAGCTATTCAAGAGTGGAGAGTTCCAAAGAATGCAATGGAAGTTAGGACTTTTCTTGGGCTAGCATGCTATTATAAGAAGTTCATAAAGGACTTTGCAAAAATAGCAGTCCCTTTAACCCACTTGACTAAGAAAAATCCAGTCTTTACTTAGGATGATAAATGCACTGAACTATTCAAGAAACCTAAGGAACTATAGACAAGTGCACCTATGCTTACCATTCCTGATGGGACAAAACCTTTTACATTTAGATGCATGCGGCACATGATTGGGAGCAGTTCTCATGCAAGAAGGAAGGATAGTAGCTTATGCTCGTAGGCAATTGAAGGATCATGAGAAGAGATACTCAGTTCATGACTTGGAGTTAGCAGTTATTGTATTTTCCATGAAGTTGTGGAGGCATTATCTTTTAGGAGAAAGGTTTGAATTGTTAACTAACCATAAATCACTTAATTGCCAATTTTCCCAAAAAGATTTAAACCTTAAGCAGCAGAGGTTGATGGAGTGCATAGAATCATTTGAATTTGGTATACAATATACCCCTAGAAAAGGGAACATCATCGTCGATGCCCTCGGGTGGAGGCTTGCTACCTTAGGTGTTATATATGAATGGAAGAAGTTGGAATTCCTCTCAAGTTTCAACTTCCAACCACCGATAAAACCCATCTAAGGCTTTTTGATAGTGATGGAGGTTATGCTAGCTTTGATGGACCACATTGGGCTTGAGTAAAAGAAGAATGAGAAGATAATAGAGATTCTAGATAAGTTGAGAGGAGGAGAACCTTTTGCCCATGTCAGTAGATATGCAGTTGATAAAAAGGGATGTTTAAGAAGGGATTGATGCTTTGTGTCCCAATGATTGATAGTATGTTGTAGGAAGTGCTTGTAGAGTCTCACCACTCAAAGATGACATTCACCACAGAGGAGATAAAATATATAGGTATATGAAGAGAATTTTCTTTTGGCCAAGAATGAAGATGAGAGTGCTGAGTTTGTTGCTAGATATTTAACATGTTAAAGGATAAAGGCCGAGCAATGGAAACCTGGAGGATTGTTGCTACCATTGGAGATTTTGACTTAGAAATAGGAACACATTTCGATGTACTTCGTAGAAGGATTGCTTAGGAGTCAAAGGGGGCAACGAAGCTAATTGGATCGTAGTAGATAGACTCACCAAGAGTGCATATTTTTGTTCATGTTAGTAATAATAGGACCGCAACATCTCTAACACAGACTTATATTAAGGAGGTGGTTCGACCATATGGAGTTTTGGTAAGCATTATTAGTGCTAGGGACCCCTTATTCACTAGCGAGTTTAGGAGGAGTTTGCAGGCAGCTTTGGGAACTTCGTTGAATCTTAGCACTGCTTACCACCTACAGACCGATGGTCAACTCAAAGGGTGAGTAATCTAGGAGGACTTATTAGGAGCTTGCATCATGGACTTCAGAGGAAACTGGGAGCAGCATCTACCATTCGTTGAGTTTGCGTATAATAATAGTTACCAAGCAACGATTGGTATGACCCCCTTTGAGGTGCTATATGGAAGGCTATGCAAGTCGCCAAATTGTTGGTATGAAACTATCAACAAAATTTTTCTCCAACCAGATTTGATTCGTGATACTTTGGAAAAAGTAGAGTTAATCAGGCAATGTATGAAGGCAGCGTAAGACTGCCAAATATCGTATGCAGACAAAAGAAGGAAAGAGTTAGAATTTGAGGTTGGAGACTCGGTATTTATCGCAATCTCCCCTCATAGGAAAGTCGTAATGTTTGGTAAGTTTGGGAAATTGGCACCAAGATTTGTTGGGCCTTTCCAAATTTTAGAAAGTATAGAAAGACTTGCTTATCACGTGGATAGATTGGTAGGAGTCCACATTGTTTTTCAAATCTCACATTTGAGGAAATTCCTTCACGACACAGCCGTTATGGTAGAGACTGATCAGTTGGGGGATATTCAGACGGAGCCAATAGAATCACGTGCCGCCACATGCATTGTAGAGCACGAAAATAGAAAGCTCCGCAACAAAGAAATTAGGCTGGTCCGAGTACAATAGGGAAACAACCTAACGGAAAGCACATAGGAAACTACAGAAAAGATAAGGATCTCTCATCCTAGGCTTTTCACTAGAAGACTTCCCTCTCTAAAATTAGGTTTTTGGTTGCATCATGGTTGCTAAATTGTATGGTAGGAGATGGTTGGTACCCTCTATACTATCACTTTGCACTCATGTAGAAAACTTTATGCATGTTTAGGGTACTTGGACACATATTTATATGCCATGATCACACACTCATGCTAGGATTGAGCTCACTCATAGTACGTCTGTAGTACATAATCACATTGCACTTTTGGTTGAGTAGATGGTTGCATAGATAACATGGTTTATAACATGGATGTTTATCATGCGTTACGATGTTTGCCATATGGGAAGATTTCGAGGAGGAAATCCTTTTAATGGGGAGAATGTAACACCCCTTAAAATTAACCATAAATAAATAAATAAATTGGATATATTAATTTAAATAAGATAGTTGTAGGAATTGAAATTTTCCAAAAGTTGGAATTTGACCATGAAAGTTATGCCGTTGTGTTCGTGGTGAAATTCTAATCAATTTCCATATATAATATGCTGAACATGGAGCTCAAATGAAGAAGATAGGGATGTTTGATGTTTTCGGGTTTAAAATAATTTAAATAGAATTCAAATTCAAATAAATATTTAATTCCAAAATTTGAAATTCAAAAGTTAATGGTAATCATAATTAGGGGTCAAGTAAATGTTAAGATTAATGTTAACATTAAATTATAATTAAGGAATTAAATAAAAAAATCAACGGTAATAAAAGTATTCCCAAAATAGGGGGGAGTTGTTGACCCCTTACCCATGATCGATCGACCACTAGCGTAAAATTTACCATAAGTAAACAAGTAAATAAGTGAATAAATTAGATTAAATTAAGTAATGGTAAAAATAGAAATTTTATAAAAGTTGGAATTTGGACATGAAAGTTTTACCGCTGCGTTCGTGACAAAATTCCGATCAATTTGCATATGTAATATGCTAAATACGGAGTTAGAACGAAGAAATTATGAGCGTTTGAATTTCGAATTTAAAATAATTTAAATAAAATTCAAATTCAAATTCAAATAAACAATTAATTCTCAAATTTTAAATTTAAAAATTAAATGAGATTAGACTTGGGGTTATGTAAACATTAAAGTTAACATTAAGGTTAAAAAGTAATTAAGGAATAAAACTAATTAACAACGGTAAAGAAATAAATGTTCCCAAATATAAGTGAGCGGTCGACCAGTGAGACCCAACCGGTCGGCCCCTAGGTGTCGACCGGTGCATATGGGTGGTCGATCGCAACTCAACGGTGGTGGCTATATATATATACAAAGACCTCTATAAATAAGACCTTATACCTCTTACTTTCATTCATAAATATTATAGGAACATCATTGAAGTTGTAACAGTTCATCGTTTCTAAGATTCAAAAAACTCCATTTGGGTCTTAGGATTTTAGTAAGAAATCCTGTATACCTATCTTTGTTTATTATTTAATTTCTAAACCTCTTCTTCTCCAACCTTTGATTTTCTAAATCTAATATATATACAAATCTCTTGTTGTATGTATCAGTAAGACGAGATCTGAAGGAGATCATAATGGGCATTTCAAATCCATAGGCAAGAAAAGCTAAGGACCAACTGTAAGAGGAAATCATAGAATTTTTATTTCAGTGATTGATTAGTATATTATGGATTTGAATATGCCTAGGGGTTTTGGGATTGCGAAAATAAAATAAAATAAAACCCTCCAAAACTCCTATAATTCAAAATGTCAATTCTTATTGGAATTCTCAATTGTTTACATTTAACTATTGGAATATGTAGCTTTTGCAGTCTTTGGTGAATTCAATTTCTATTCCAGTCCTCTTTAATTCCAATTTGATTATGATGTTTCAATTAAGGAATAGGGTGTAAAGTATGAATTTATTTGTAGTTTACACCATTTATTCCATATGAAAGTAAAAGAGAAATTCCATCGTTTAATTCATTGTAAAAGAAGGATTGAATAGAAGCTGAAACTGGAATTGCAATTTGTATTTGTGATATTATTCCATTGATTTTGATGTGATAGCTTGATTTGAAAATTTTGTTATGTACAAGTCTATTTGTTGCAATTTTGGATATGAGTATTGAATCATTGTTATGGATATTAGAATCTTTTGTTATGGAAATAGGAAATTTGACATCATTGATAATATGGAAAAAGGAATGTATTATTATTGTCAAAAAAAGAATTGATAATTAAACGTTAGTTAAGGCGTAATCTTCACACGCATAAAGTGCGTATTTATTTATATATTAGTCACCATAAATAGGTACAATTATAACGCATAATCGCGTAGTTTATTAGGCAATAATTGTCATTAATTCCCCTTTAGGAAAGTAATTGATTATTAAGGTAAAATAAGAAGGGATTCTTATATAGCCTAAATAATGAACATGATGAGGTGTGATAATATATATTATGAGTGTTGTAAATATGACTAATTCAAAGGGACATCACCTATGATAAGTAACTGCGATGACGCGAGGTCAGTCCCAATGTTGTAGGGTAAATTAGCCCAATTAATCTGGTTAGCAGTACCTATGAATGGTCGGACTAATGTGAAACGTCACCGTGAGGTAAGGGTCATAAGACGAAGGACTTGCTTTGTGGTTTTGATGTATTAAGTCGTTGTTTGAGGGCCCGCCTCTTTCCCCAAATGAAGTATTAAATGGTCGGGATTGGGTTTAGGCATGGTTAGGATATATCGAAAAGGTCCGCTTCAATAGGAAATATTAAGTGTCCGAAGAGATTTCCATGCAATGTTAGCTAGATAGATACCTATGTGGGGCCCGCCTTGGGAATATGTATTAAATGATGGGGGCCTACATCAATTTAGGTCTTAAATGGTCAGAGTCTACCTATTTTCCATTAAAAGGTATTAAGTGGCTTGAGTTCTATCTCTCGCACTTTTAGATATTTATGACCTTGGTTATGGGTTATAGGATTGGGAAATCTGCTTCGAGAATGGAAGGTATTAAGTGGTTATTTAAGGGTCCACCTCCTTTCCTTATATGAAGTTGTTAACAAGAAAACTTGTCAACACCCAAAAGTAGAATTGAAGGTGCAAAAATGACCTTCTAAGCTTTTTTGGATTAAGTAGAGTAGGTTATGATCTTATTACTTTCTTTTGTCAACCTTTCGAATAGGTCTATGTTGTGAAAATTCTTCCTTGTTCTACCTTTCGACTAAGTTAAATCACTTATATCCCTTTCTTTTAAGTCTTTTGAGCTTGTTGAAGTTGTTTGGTTATCCTTTCAAATCCTCCTTTCGAAATGGTTGTGAACCACTGAAGGTTGGCACTAAGGATTTAAGAATATGATTTGGCTGGATAGGATTCGACTTCGTCGAGAGCTGGTCTTCTTAATGGTTTGGGTTCAATCCTGAAATCTAAGGGAAAACAAGCTTAGATTGAGGTTTAGACTCACAAAAAAGTGAGTGTTTGATGAATAGTGGTTTGGAGCTAAGGACATGTGTGTATTGGTAAGTGAGAGGTTTTGACTCACTCGAAAGGTTTCCTTTCAAATAAGTTGATACAAGTAGAATACAATTGAACCAAATAAATTCTCGAAACAATTGCATAATCTTCCATATCAAAGTCCCGCCTTCATTAAACTAATGATGTACAAATTGATTAATTTCCCCAAACTTGATTTCCAAATTAAGGTTACAAGTTTACAAATTTAAGAAAGTATAAGAGAAGAATGAATGAATTCGGATCCCCTAAACCAGAACCCTAGGGTCTTATCTATAGATGCGGGTTGGCACCTTTCGACTCAGAGCTTTCGACCTGGTTGAAAGACGGCTTTATAAACCTTCCGTCTCCTTTGATACTTGCGCATCCCTCTGCAATGCTTTCGAATGAGTTTGGATGCCTCCGTCTTCGTCGAAAGGGGCGGTTGCGCCTTTTCCATTTGATTTGCTTTGTTGTTTTAAGTAAGAAGAGGTATGAGCTTTCGACTTTGTTGATGGGTAGTTATCTGGGGTTTCGAAGGTGTTGAAATACTCTAAGTTTTGACGCAAAAGGTAGCTTCTGAAGACATGCTTGTGAATTGATGCGGTGCCTTTCCTAGTTGTTAAAGGCTTCGACCAGTTCGAAAGGCTTGATTATGCTTTCGAAAGGGTTGTTCTGATCAAGGCATCTTTCTAAGTAATTCGAATGAAGGTGAAACCTTTGGTTTCGAAAGGTTTGGCGTGCATGTGAGGAGTTGTTATGCACTACCTTCGAAAGGTATTCCTACTCTTATTCGAAACGTCTTCATGCAAGCCAAAGCATCTCTTTCGAAAGGTAGTCATTGACGCGAAAGGGAGCTTTCGACCACATTGACCCCTTTGAAAACTTGTAACACATTTGGCTTTTGACTGTAGCATCCCTTCGACTCCTTTGAAGGCTTTGTTGGTGCTGTCATCTCTCGTTCCTTTTTTCTTTTATTCATTTTGGCTTCGACAGGGTTGAAGTGAGAATTGGTGGTAACAGAAGTATTAAATGGTTCCAAAATACATAAGATATATTCTTATTTTGAAATATACTGCCCAAGCAATGAAATAGTAAGGCTCGTGGTTTTTATTCACCAGACACTTGTTGTTCTAACTCCCTCCTATTACAACATAGGTTAGAGGAGGAGTTTATGATGCTTGAAGATGGTGAGAGTAAAGCTTGTGGCACTCATTATCTATTTTTCATGTTATTTTCTATTGTACCTATAAAATGTACTTTTGAACAAATTGATGTAATGATTGTTAACATTATATTGTGTTTTGTGTCATTTGAAATGATTTGAAATAAATGGGTACTATTACTGCAATGATATTTCATTCCTTTTGCCGTGAGTTATGAAAGAATAGATAGATAGCTCTGTTTTGTTATTTCTACCAACCAATAATAAGCTTTGGAATGGGTCTAAGTTTCAACGGGCTTTTTATAGGTCGAGATTTTGGTCTGCTTCAAGGCGGATTGTTACAATTTGATTTAGAAATTGTGTATAAGGTACGAATTCTTACTCGTAGGTTACACTATCTAGTCCTACAAATTGAATAAAAATTCACTTACCTAATTTTATGTAAAAAGGAGTTGAATAGAGCGTAAAACTTATTATATTGTAAATTTCCATTATTATGCTTTTATTTCACTATTTTAACATAAAATAAAGTGGAATTGGATTCTAAGTACAAGTTTATTGATTTGATTTTGGAATATTAGATTTATGATAAAAATGCTATTAATGCTATTATGGAATTGAGACTTGTATAATATTGAAAGATTTGACATTTGAACATTAAGATTAGGGCACAATCACTGCATGCCTAATAAACACATACCTATATGTATATAAATTGTATACAATTGTAACAATTAACTGCGTATGTAACTTACTATTAACGTATTAACCGCTGTGCAACATCTTCATCCTTATCAATGTAAGTATAATTTTCTTTCTTTCGTTCTTCTTTATTTTCTATTGTAACTTACTATTTAGTCACCACCTCTACTTTTTATTTTAGTAGTGAGTATAGTCAAGTTTTCATATTTGGCAGCTTACTGTAAAAATAATTAAAATTACCTGAATATAGTAAATCAACATCACTGTTACATCTCTGACTAGTGATAATCCAAAGAGAACAAAAATAGACAGTGCTACTTATAACTAGAAATACACATCAGTTTAATTCCTATTCGTGAGCCTGTCCTATTTTGTACCAGATATAATATAATGTAAAAGTCAATATGATATATTTTTGATTGATCGGCTATTGATCCTGAGTATTATGTTATTTTTTTAGTATACAATAATTTCCATTTCATATATAGCTTGAAACATTTTTGCATGCACGCCAAAATAAGGATGATTGTACTTACTATGGCAAGATTGTTTTTTATAAATAATTTCTACACATCTCCCTTAATAGTATCCTATTTACATTTTTACAAACTTTTGGTGGTTATATTTAATTAATATAGTGTTTTTCTTCTTTTGACCATAAATGAAGAGAAATTATCATTTCCACTATTTAGCTCAGTTTTGACAATTTACATGTGAGTTATATGAAACACATAGTTTGCATGAAAACATATTATGTGATTGTACATAAATATATACAAGAATTACACATTCCACTACCAAACGCCAACCATCTACAACTCAAAACCTATGATGAATTTGAGTATGCAACTAATAATCTATTTTAGCCCAATTATTAATATGCATGTCATGTTTAAAATTGCTTTTTCTATAAATGATGTTATCACCTACAAGTTAACCCTTATTGCATGAACACGACAGATCAAATTGGCTATATGATGGGTCTAAAATGAAATTTCAAGAATGAATGTCATTTGGGATGAACAATTGATTTTACAAGCAATATATTTAACATTTCTCGAGTTCGGTATAAGATTTGACTATCAGACTGCTAGTATCCATCCCAACGGACTGATTCGAGGGTCGCACCGTGAATCATGATGACATTGTCCCTCGTTACTTTTTCCAAATGATCTGTTGCTAGGACATTTAAAGATATCAAGGATAATGAAGATCGTCGAAGACGTAGTGAAAATGAAGAGAAGTAGTGTCACTGATAGAGATATGATGCAGTCGATGCAGTCGACTACAACACAATAAGATTTATCACACCTCCAGATACCTGAAGGGTACAACAACAAAGGGACCATGTGAAGTGCACATCACAACTGACTGGATGTGTATGGGTAAAATAGACCGAACTGATTTTCCGAGACAGAGTAATCTATGTAGAGGGTTAATGCACATATGAGATTTATTAATGTGCAATCCTCCTAGGATTCAAAAGACGAGAAAATGATTTAAGCTAGCTCATAAGTATTAGTAGAAACGCCATTTAACAAGAAGGACCGTTTTCAAATATTAATTTGAATTTATACAACACAGGGTAACTCATAAGCAAAATAATAGGATATGATATCCAGGTTGATTAGAGTTGCAACTGTGTATATTACATTGAATAGTGCCGTGAAAATGGGTGTTATAACCGATTCATGAAAATGAGATTGGGGAATTTGTTTGGTGTGTGTGACCATGTATGTAACTTATATGCCCCATAAAGCCCAACACGAGACATTCATTTACATTCCATTGCACGATTATACTCAAAGCTAGATTCTAGCCCGACTCGAGGTTTTTGTTTTGTGACAACTTCTCGGGTCAGGCCGAGGTTGTTTTATAGGTTAATATTTTGACTGTATGTGCTTTGTAGGCTACCATATGGAGTTGGAACAGAGGAAGATGGCAAATAATTTCTCTGCTTGTACTTGTATTAAATTGTCTTGTATTGGTCAATATGAGGTAGTGAGTTGTGTATATATGAGATGATGTATCGGACTTTCAAATATGATATAAATTCAGAATTTTTCTACTCCGATTCTATTAGTTGGGAATTTTTATTTATGTCTCTAATTCTGTATTATTCATGAATTCATGTACATTGCCTTGCGTCGAGACAAGATACATATTATTTCAGATGTATTTAGGTATTGAAACGTATCCTTGTTGATCCAAAGTAGTGTATACGAGAGATCGCTCTTTCCGTGCCCATTGATCGTAGTTCTCAGACGGTAAACCCCCTTTGATATTTCGATCACTAAAGCTAGGGTGTTGCAAATGACAAACAATCTACTAAACGTACCTTACGTTTAGCAGCCTCAGGTTATTATTTAGTCGATTATCCATGCTACCTCATAACAAATCGAAGGCTCGTCACCTAAACTCTTCATAAGCCAACAAAACATAGTATGCATATATACTAAAGCCCGTACGATATACATCGACCATCCATACGCAATATCAAATCCGATCACTTGCTCGATCACATAATTTCATTTTCGAACTAGTATAGATCACTTGACCTCTCTAGTGCAGACTCCGGTTTTGTTCCTTTATTGGAAACCTTTATTCTCCTTACATAACTATATGCTATGATAGAAAACTTTGAGATCAAGAATCCAAATCAACCTTGTCGTCATGTATCGAGTGAAAAATCCTTGTTTGGACCGGTGCAAATCACCTTCAAACCAGGTACTCGAATAATGGATCTAGAACTGTTATGCAAATAAACTGATTTATGTATAACTTACGTATTTATCCTATTTGGTTTCTTAACTACAGTAATTCCTTCCTATCACCTTCTTTTACGTAACTAGTATATCTCTTCAATACTAAAATCATTTAGAAAGCATTTCATAAAAACATAACTTCAAGTTTAAAGACATTTTATAACTCAAGTCCATATTCGTATAATACTCCACTACATACTAAGAGTTTATATAAAACATCAAATTCGTTTTACTTAACAAGTATGTTTAACAATTTGAACTTGTTTTATCTTACCATCTCCTCAAATCAAGAGTTACAAAAACTCAACTTTATATTTTCAAAAACATTTAACTCCAAGTTATAAAACGATTCGGAAGTTTCCAACAGTCCAAAATCATCGAAATTTCAGTTTCATTTTAACAAATGAAAACTACCAAACAACATATCATCACATGATGCAATACCATACAATCTTAATGCATATGCTACATTTGTCCATAAAATAACTTAACAAAGTTACAATTATTGATTAAACACACATTTTTTTTCCAAAAGGGGAAAACATGGAAAGTTTCTATATTATTATGGGCTACGCCACTGCGACTCGGGACCCTTTCATAGTATATATAAAAAATTTCTACACCAAAAAGTTCATATCGACTTTGTTTTAAAGAAAAACTTTAGAACTAAATGCCGAGTTTTATTTCAAATCATTGAAATAATAATATATACATATATCTTTTGTACAACAAATCATACTTTCAAGATTAAATCAAAATCTGTTTTACTAAAACAACTTTATAGCAATCCCTACTTTGAAATCCGAAAATAAACGTCGATGATGCTACAGTCATCACTGGAATTATTATTAAGTGATAGAAGTGAGTTCAGTGCATCCAAATCATGTCTTTCGGACTTAACCAAAATAATTTCAAAGTGGTATCACACACTTCGTAAATATTACTATGTACCATGATCTCAACCTCATAAACAAACTTCGAAAATATTTACTGTCAAATAATACTATTGTCATATTTTCGAAAATCTAGAAAAATATTTTCAAAGACACTGGGATTTAAGTCCTCCAAATATAAGTTTATCTCCTTTTCATTTATAAACCATATTTTATAAACCATACTTATATAAAATCACTTTCCTATATAAAATCTTTTCACAAATGTTTATTTCACAAAATATCTTATCTTTCCTTTAGATTATAATAAACAACTTATCCAAATTAAACTTTTAACCCAACATTGTCACCGAATGCCATATAATCCAACTGTGAAACTTAATTCACAAGGTGTTCGTTTCAATGTAACCCAATCACTATCTATCCAACCCATGTAGTAGAATGTAAAACTGCTCATAAACTGGTCGAGGACAAATCAACAATCAATAAATAATATTCAATGCTCACAAACTGGTTGAACACAACTAATCAATCAACAAATGATAACAATGCTCATAAACTAGCTGAACAATATTAAGCTAATAATTCTACAAATGTGTAACACCCCATATTTTTGATAAATTTATTTAGGAGATTTACTTAGTTAAACTAAATAAAATAATGTGTTGATTAGGAGATTGAGATTTGATTTTAATTAAGGTAACCGTTCCTTTTTAAACAAATAATTAAAAGAAGGTTTTAAAAATGAATTAGAGGAGGGGTATTATGGGAAAAAAGCCATTCCTATATCACCTTCCTTAGGTCATGTGTTATACACATATTCATTTCATTTAAAAAAAAATTAAAAATCAAGGCAGGCCACCATTAGCAAGGAAAGGGGAGGAGGAAACTAAGGAAAATCTTAAGGAAAAGCAAATTCAAATCAAACTCATTCAAATATCAAACTCTTTAATCTCTAAAGCAAAGGTGAATAACGTTTACATCTCTAAATTTTTATGGTTTCGGTTTTAAGAATAAATCCAAATGATTTTGCAAAGATTTGCCATGTTTTTGAATGATAAAAGGATTATATATATACATGTTGATGATTTATTTATGTTCATATAGATTTATGACATGTTTTAAGATGAAAACCCATATACATCCATTAGGCCTGCGAATTTTCATGATGATCTAGAAAGTTATTTTAGAGATGGGTTTCAAAATTTAGATTTTTCTGAATTTATGTGGAATTTTTATGAATTTTCGAAGGAAGAAAATGGTATTTTGGATTATAAATTATTTATGGGAAAATAATTTACTGATTGGATTTGAAAATTTTATATGTTGAAAGGAACATATTAATTGATTTTCTGGAATTTTTCCATAATTTTCTAAGATGATTTAATAGTTACATAAAATTATTTAAGGTATGAGACTTAAATGTTTTATATAATTATAAAGGAGAAATGAGCTTTTTCAAAATTGTTTAAATTTCTAAACAAGGAAAGTCGGTAGCATTTTTGAATATAAAAGTCTAGCAACCAAACAGATTTAGACAAATAAAGCAGGTTTGGTACAAAAGAACTATTTTAAAGTGCAAATAAATAGGGTTTTCACACTTTCAACTCTTTCGACTAGAAGTTCCGCCTGTACTCTAAACCATTCGCAAAGTTGAAAGGTATCAAACCTTTCGACTAGGTCAATAATCATTGCACATGGTATTAGGCAATTAGTACGTAGTGAATTGAAAGGAGTCGAAAGGTTTAGGGACGAAAGGTTAGAGCTTTCGAAAGAGACGAAGCTTTGTTTTGGTTTTAAAGAAAATACGCCTGCTGGCTTTTGACAAAGAGCTTTCGACATTGTCAAATGGTTTAAAGAAAAGGTTTCGATTGGTTTGCTTTCTTGTTTTAGTTGAAACCTTTTGAAAAAGTCGAAAGGTATAGCTTTTGACAAGGTAGAAAGAATAGTTGCCGCTTCCAAACCTTTCGACCCAGATGGAGTGGATGGTAATATTTTGTTTTCTAAAAATTTGCCGCCTCTCCTTTGATTCCGAAGGTTTGATTCCAACACCAACACTAAATTGTTTCCGAATGATTTTGAAAGATTTTGTTAAAGGTTTCAAAGTAGTTGCCTTCGACTCTAATGTTTTTTTGATCCTTTTGCTAAACTCGAAGGCATAATCTAAATGTTTTAAGATGAAATATTTTAAAGGCTTCGTAGTAGTCAACTTCGAATGGTTTCGAGAGGTTTTAACTTGTTTAAAATTGAATCCAATGAATTCGAAAGGTTTTAAGTTTCAATGCTTTCGAAAGGTTTTCAATGATTTCTAAGGGGTAGTTCCCCAAACCTTCCGACAAGGTCGGAAAGAAACCATCCAGCAAGGTCAAAAGGTGAAACCTTTTGACAAAGTCGAATGGTATGATTTTTCAATGCTTTTCGAAGGCAAAGGCTAAAGGGTTTTAAAGGAAGATGTCATATGTTTAAAGCTTATAAAAGGAAGGCTTTTTAAAGGTTTTGAAGGAGTTACCTTTAATGATTTCAAAAGGTTTTATTAAAGGTTATGAAGGAGTTACCTTCAATGATTTCGAAGGGTTTTATTAATGATTTTGAGGGAGTTACCTTCAATTTTGTCGAAAGGTTGTTTAAAGGTTTTAAACAAAAGATTTGAATATAATGATTAGGCAGATAGCCTAACTGATTTAAGTTATAAAGGACTTTAACTTATTTTAAAAGTATAGATAATCCTTAATGAACATCATCAACATTATTTTGAGTAAAGTATATATATCATGGAAAAAATAGCTTTGAGTAAAGCTAAAGAGATATTTTCCTTGTATATATATATGATTTGACGGACTATATCATTTTGAAAAGGCTTTCAAAGAAAATTTGAAGGGTAGTTAACCCAAAAGAAAATTCGGGCAGTTCGTTCATTCAAATTCGGACCGTCGGTCAATTTTGAGGGCAGTCAGCCCAGAGGATAGTTAGTCTAGAGGAAAGTTAGTCCAAATAAGGGCATTTAGTGTAGGTATGAACAGTTAGTTCTTTTGTTAGCATAGTGGACCTTGCTACTTTTTAAGGACAGTTAGTCCATCCTTTTTACCTGTTTTGGGAAGATAGCCCCTCATCTTAGATAAAAGATATTGCCATTTTGGTATAATCAGAATTTAGTACAGATAGTCCAGTAAAGAGCAGATAGCTTAGATTTTAGACAGATAGTCTATTTTATTTCCTGTTTTAGCATAATGTATATTGCTATATGTTGCGACTTTTCTATTGATTAGAAAAACACAAATTTTAATAAATTCTACACGCGCACAGGCGTGTAGTATGCAGGTCGAACACAGGGAATTGCGTTTTAAAACAATTGAAATTCATTTTTAAATCTTAGGCGTGTTAAACAAATTCGATGATGGTTTTGAACGGATAATAAAAACAATAATAAAAGCAATCACCCTGAAATTCCAAATTTCACTGAAACTAATCAACGAAATTTACTGTAGAATTCAGAGTAGAAATAAAAAGTGCGGAAGGGAAATAAGCAGAGTAAACAACTGGAAATCAAACGAACTGTATTTAAATTACTGAAAAGAGTACTAAAACAAAAATAAACAGACTGCTAAAACTAATTAACAAATCTGTCCATGCTCTGAAATAAATAACATTGCTGAAAAAATAAACTAGAAGAAAGAAGTGCTGGGTAAGAGATGATATCTTCTGGTTGCTATCTCGTTCTCTATTTATAGACTTTCGTTCCCCAAAATAAGTCTTGTTGCCGAAAATATATGTGGCCACGTTTGCTTTGAATTGGTTTGCTCTTGAATATATCAAACTTGAGTTGCACGTAGTCATTGTTTGAATTGGTAAAAGAAGTAGTCTGGTGGCATTCACATGACTATGCTGAGCTTTGAAATTGGAGAATAATGTGGCCACGTCATTGCTTGAAAAATATATGCTAAACATTTGGTTGGTCCACATTGCTTGAATTAACCATATTCGGTCCATGCTTTGAATTGAACACGTGATGGTGAGCTGTTACTTTGAATTATTTTCTTATGACTTGTTGAATTGCCAGCACGTAGCCTTGCTTTAAATGTGAGTTTCTATGTATTTCTTTATGAACTGAAGTCCACGTGATGCACTTTGAACCATATGCTGAAGTGAAAACGTGAACTGACTCATTTCGCATAAATTGAAGCGTGACATTGCTTTGATTTATTTGGTGCTCAAAATGTTGCACTTCATGCCGCTTGTCTTTTGAACCTAAGGACGCCACAACCGATTAATTTAAACGTTGCACTTCGGAATCTATAATCTGCAAAACCACAACAAGATACCCGTATAATACCGCTTTATTAAAATAAAAATATATGAAACAAACGGTTTAAAATGCAGAAAAATACGTTCATCAAATACCCCCACACTTGAACTTTATTTGTCCTCGAATAAACAAGAAAATAAAAACTAACTAAATCCTTTTTCGTAGGAAACACGATTGCATTGAGCGTATGCAACAAGCCGTTAAACCTCTAGGTGTCCCTAGTAGGACGAGTGGTGTCTCGTGAGGGTTTTCAGCGGATACTACCCACAAAATCCAAATGCAGTATGTGATGATTCTATTATACTACATGAATGCAAAATTTTAAACAAATGGAGACTCGATTTACTTCATAACAACAAAATAATGTATATCGGTTTGAGTCAACTTCTAGAAATTTTTTAGTTCCTCGCTCATCACAAATTTCAATATAACTCAAGTTTTCATACATTAGATTCTAGTTTGGCCAGTTATTTCGGTTGATAACATAGTGCAGCCATGAAATAAATTCTTTATTGTTAATCACAGTTTTTTTCAAAATGGTAATTTTCATTTCC
Source organism: Allium fistulosum (assembly GCA_030737815.1). Lineage (NCBI taxonomy): Eukaryota > Viridiplantae > Streptophyta > Magnoliopsida > Asparagales > Amaryllidaceae > Allium > Allium fistulosum. Next base: position 408,546,370 of record CM060907.1, on the reverse strand, counting down.
ATTTGTATAACAAGCCAAATCAATAAAGACAAGAAGTGTTTGGGTTTCAATAGCTTAGTCTCTCTTTATTAATTTTTTATATATATACACCTAACTTTTGGACCAAGGTATACCACCCATGCACTGCCTCGCGGGCTTACGTGAGAGTTGGGATAGAGCTTGGCGGATTGTGCAAACCGACGCTGACTATGTCAGAAAAGGTCGGTAATCCTTAGGTGATTATTTATTTAATTTCTTTATACACCTAACTCAGAATGCTGAGGCCAGATATACCATCCATGCACTGCCTTGCGGGCTTATGTGAGAAGAGTACAGAGCGTGGCGAGTGGACACACTTTCATAAGTGTGTACACCTATTGACTGTAGGTGTTCTTAAATCATTTTTTTTTATAAAATGAACTGAAGAGAGTTATGCAAATCAACTTAACACCACTTAATTTCAATGATTTGAAATGTCAACGCATGTACTTTAAATCTACCATTTTTTTAAACAAAGACTACAATTTAGAAAGGATTTCATAACCATCACCTACGAATCTCCCTATATACTAACCTCACTATTATCGCTTGTAATTCAACTTTTCATTATATTTTACATTCGAAATTAGCGATTCACAAAAAATTTCATTAATTGACTTCAACTGTTTACTTACTTTGTCTTGACTAGTTAAAAATAAATCAAAGTCCTGAAAATAATGGAAAATGAGATGAAGTTTGAAAAAAAATGAAAACAAATAATGAGATGATTTTTTTTTTTTGAAGTGATGCCACACTATGAAATATGAACAAAAAATATGAGATATGCGCCCCCCCCACACTGGAAAGAGACAGTGTCCCAACTGTCAAATGGAATGCACATGCACATGAAAAAAAAAACTAAAAAGAAAAACTAAAAGAAATACACCCTGATATGTACAAGATAGTGAGTGGCTCATGCCGAATAGCTAGGTTCGTGGAGATCCACGAACTCGTCGTCCTCGTTTTGTTCGAACTCTAGAAATGGCTTCAAGCGCTGTCCATTGACCTTTGAAATGGAACCGTCCCTAGGATTTTCAATTTCAACTGCACCATAAGGGTATACGGTTTTCACAATATATGGACCTGTCCATCGAGATCTCAATTTGCCCGGAAATAAATGAAGTCTGGAATTATATAAGAGAACTTTCTGCCCTACTTCGAATGTCTAACGAAGTATGAATTTATCATGATAAAATTTAGTTTTCTCTTTATAAATCTTTGCATTTTCATACGCTTCATTTCTTAGTTCTTCTAATTCTGACAATTGTAATTTACGATGTGATCCGGCTTTTTCCATGTCAAAATTAAGATATTTGATTGCCCAAAGTGCGCGGTGCTCGAGCTCAGCGGGTAAATGACATGCTTTTCCAAAAATTAATCGGTAGGGTGACATTCCTAGATTGGTTTTAAAAGCTGTGCGAAATGCCCAAAGAGCATCTATCAATTTAGATGACCAATCTTTTCTATTTGAGTTCACTGTCTTTTCAAGAATTTGTTTGATCTGTCTGTTGGAAATCTCGACTTGACCGCTAGTCTGTGGATGATATGGAGTAGATAGTTTATGCGTGATAGAGTATTTCTTAAGAAGAGATTCAAAAGCACGATTACAGAAATGAGAACCGTTATCACTTATGATAGCTCGAGGTGTACCAAAACGAGAAAATATGTTTTCTTTCAGAAATTTGACAACAACTTTATTGTCGTTCGTTCTGGTGGGAATGGCTTCAACCCATTTAGACACGTAATCCACTGCAAGGAGGATGTACAGATTTCCAAAAGAATTCGGAAAAGGTCCCATGAAATCGATGCCCCAAACATCAAAAATTTCGATAACAAGGATTGGGTTTAGGGGCATCATGTTACGTTTGGAAATACGGCCTGTTTGTTTACATCGAGCGCATTTGGAGCAAAATTCGTGAGCGTCACGAAAAAGAGAGGGCCAATAAAAACCGCACTGTAATACCTTGGCAGCGGTTTTCTTTGCTCCAAAGTGTCCTCCACATGCGTGATTATGTGAAAAAGAGAGAATACTGTGGAATTCATGTTCGGGGACACACCTACGAATGATCTGATCAGGACAATATTTAAAGAGATAAGGATCGTCCCAGTAAAAGTTTCGAACATTGGAGAGAAATTTTTGTTTATCTTGTTTTGACCAATGGGAAGGTGTTTCATTTGTGACAAGATAATTTACAATGTCGGCGTACCATGGTGCACTAGAAATAGAAAGAATTTGTTCATCGGGAAAATGATCGTTGATTTGAGTGTCATCGACGTTTTCGTGCACAATACGGGAGAGATGGTCGGCTACGACATTTTCAGAACCCTTTTTGTCTCGTATTTCTAAGTCAAACTCTTGAAGAAGTAGGATCCAACGGATTAAGCGGGCTTTGGCATCCTTCTTCGTGAGTAAATACCGTAATGCGACATGATCGGTGTAAACTATTACTTTAGAACCTACGAGATATGATCTAAACTTATCGAGGGCGAAGACAACTGCTAAAAACTCTTTTTCTGTGGTTGAGTAATTCAATTGAGCATCGTTTAGAGTTTTGCTAGCATAGTAGATGACTCGAGGAAGTTTATCGACTCGTTGACCCAAGATGGCTCCAATGGCATAATCAGAAGCGTCACACATTAATTCAAAAGGCAGAGTCCAATCTGGAGGTTGGATGATGGGTGCAGTGGTCAAGATCGATTTAAGGGTTTCAAAAGACGTTTTACATTCATCGGAAAAGTCAAATTTAACGTCTTTTGCTAGAAGATTTGAGAGAGGTTTTGAAATTTTTGAAAAATCTTTAATGAACCTTCTATAAAATCCCGCATGGCCAAGAAATGAGCGAATGTCCTTGACGGACTTTGGAGGAGGAAGGTTAGCAATAAGATCAACTTTAGATTTGTCAACTTCTAGCCCATTTTTAGAGACAACATGACCTAAGACTATTCCTCGTTTTACCATAAAATGACATTTTTCCCAATTAAGCACGAGAGACTTCTCCTTACATCGCTTTAAGACACGTTCTAAACGAAGGAGGCATTGATCAAAAGATGACCCATAGATTGAAAAATCGTCCATGAATATTTCTAAGAAGTCCTCCACCATATCGGAAAATATACTCATCATACATCTCTGAAAGGTGGCGGGGGCATTACAAAGACCGAAGGGCATGCGACGATAAGCGAAAGTTCCAAAGGGACATGTGAACGTCGTTTTGTGTTGATCCTCTAACGCAATGGGAATTTGATTATAGCCGGAGTAACCATCAAGAAAACAATAATATTCATGACCGGCTAAGCGTTCGAGCATTTGATCAATGAAAGGGAGGGGAAAATGATCTTTTCTTGTTGCTGTATTGAGTTTCCGATAGTCGATGCAAACGCGCCATTTTGTTTTGACTTTTGTGGGAACAAGTTCGTTATTCTCATTTGTGGTCACGGTGATTCCAGACTTCTTTGGTACAACTTGTACCGGACTTACCCAAGTACTGTCAGAGATAGGGTAAATAATGTCATTGTCTAAACATTTGATAATTTCTTCCTTTACCACTTCTCTCATGTTAGGGTTTAATCGCCTTTGAGCTTCGCGAGTGGGTTTAGCCTCATCGATTAAATGTATTCGATGTTCGATGATTGATGGACTGATTCCATTAATGTCGGCGATTACCCATCCTAATGCCTCTTTATTTTCCCTTAAAATTTTCAAAAGTTGTTCTTCTTGGTCCTTAATGAGATCGGAGGCCAAGATTACTGGGAAATTTTCCGAAGAATCTAAGTATGCGTACTTAAGCTCGATTGGAAGAGGTTTGAGTTCTAATTTAGGGCGTTCTTCGATTAAGGCTTCGATGGAAGTCAATTGATTGAATTCTAGCGAATCATAAGAAGAGTGGAGCAAATCATTTAATTCAGAAATGTATTCATCCTCGTTGAAGTTGGAATTAAAATGATCTAGGCACATATTAAGAGATTCTGTGGTATCGCTAAAATCATTTTCTACAATTGTTTGAATCATGTCAACTTCTTCTATTTCAAGATCCCTTGGTTGTTTGTTAAGATTGAAAATATTTAGTTCGATGGTTAGGTGTCCAAAGGAAAGTCGAAGTTGACCATTCCTACAATTTATGATAGCATTTGATGTTGCCAAGAATGGACGGCCTAATATCAAGGGAATTTGACTGTTCGGATTTGAGACGGGAGCGGTCTCTAGGACTATGAAATCGACTGGGAAATAGAATTGCTCAATTTGTATCAAAACATCTTCAACTGTGCCTAATGGTTTTTTGACAGATCGATCAGCTAGTTGAATTGTGATGTTTGTAGGCTTTAATTCCCCTAGTCCAAGTTGACAGTACACAGTATAAGGTAGAAGATTTACACTCGCTCCAAGATCAAGTAGGGCATGACTAATGTGAGTGTTACCAATTTTACAACCGATTGTAGGACAACCGGGGTCCTTATACTTGATTGGGGAGGGATTCGAAAGAACAGAGCTAGTATTTGCAGTTAGAAATGCGGTCTTTGGAACGTTCGTGGCACGTTTTTGAGTACATAGCTCTTTAAGACACTTGGCATATTGAGGAATTTGCTCAATGGTATCAAGAAGTGGAATATTGATTCGAACTTGTTTGAAGATTTCAAGAATTTGGTCAAAATTAGCGGGCTTCTTCTTTTTGTTGAGTCTATGAGGAAATGGAGCTATGGGTTTATAGACTCGTTCGGTAGTTTTTTCATTTGAAGAAGAAGGTGTTATACTAGATGGTGAAGATAAAGAAACTGGAATGTTGGGGTTGCCAACATCAGAAGGTGAAGAGTGGTTGGGATTGCCAACCTTGGATGAAGAATGAGAGTTGATAGGATCGACAACAGTGGGTGTCGACTGAGTCTCAGAATTTTGAACATGGGTAGATTTAGGGAGGATGTCAGGGTTGCCGACGTGGTTGTCTACCTTCTTTCCAGACCTTAATGTGGTGACAGCATTAACTGGATTTATATTTTCGTCCTCACAAGAATTTGCTCCTCGAGTGTTATACTTTGGATTCACTTCGGGTTGACTAGGCAATTTACCTTTCTCATTGATTTTCATAAAGTCCTTCATCATAATCAACAATTGTTCATTTTGTTTAGTGATTTGCTCAATTCTCGCATCTTGGTTAGTGATTTGTTTTTCTAATCGAGCAATTTCTTGTGATGGTTGAGAAGGTTGGGCTGATGGATTAAAATTAGGATGCCTGTATGGTTGATTCGAAGGTTTTGTTTGAGGAGTAGGTTGAGAATTTTGAGCATTAGAAGTTGGGGCTCGATAATTCGGATTCGGTATCATCGGATACAAATGTGATGGATTAGCCGCATTGTTAGGATTTGACCATGAAAAATTTGGATGATGCTTCCAGTTAGGGTTGTATGTGGATGAGTAAGGACTGTTTTGAGCTATAGCATTGATTTGGTCTTGTGTGTAGTAATGGGGTAGTCCTTCTCCTTCTTGAGGAGTTTGGGCTTCTATAGGAAGATGTGATGGGTCAATGGCATGTACTCCTCTGTTTGGAGTACGAATTGGAACACGAATTGTTTCCCATTGCATATCCTTTTCCGAATATTCTTCTAAAAATTCCCAAGCTTCCTTGTCTGTTTTTGCCATGAATTCTCCTCCGCACATTGATTCGAGTTGGGATCTTGTTTGATAGTTAAGCCCTTCATAGACGATTTGGCACAAGACGTGTCTAGGGATCGCATGATGAGGGCAACTATATAACAATTGATTGAACCTTTCAAAATATTTTGAAAAAGTTTCTCCTTCATTCTGAGAGAATTGATTGATTTCAGTTCGAATTTTAAGAGTTTTGTGGAAAGGAAAAAACTTTTTCAAAAATATAGTGACGAAATCGTCCCAACTTTTAATTGAATTTTTAGGAAGAGAATTAAGCCATCTTTTTGCACTTTCTAGAAGTGCAAATGGAATAAGCCTTAGCTTGATGGATTCATTAGAAAGTTGTTGCATTTTAGTTGTAGAAGCGTATAACTCAAATTCACTAAGAAATTCATATGCATTTTCAGACCCAGTGAATTTTGGTACCCCTTGAATAAAAGAATGTTTTAGCTCAAAATTATTTCCTTCGGCGGGTGGAAATGAAATAACCGAAGGTTGAACGGTCCTAGTTGGATAGCATCGGTCTCTAAGGGATAAAGGTCGGTTCTCATGAAATTCATTATTTCCAACATGTGATTTAGGTGACGATTTCGGTGAACTATGATGTGAACTGTGATGTGAACCGTGATTGCTCATATTTGTTTGGTTTGAAATTTCCGTTGATTTGTTTAATGAGATATTTTGGCTTTCTAAACGGTTAAAATTATTTCTTGCCCAAACGTGCATAAATAAATCAAGATGTAATAGCCAAAAGTAAATTTAAACAGTTTCCAGTTGGGCACCTGTAGAGTAGAAAATTACTTACAGAGGGGTATGGCAGTCCGTCCAGTGCAACTGAGCAGTGCTATTGATTCAAACTCCGTTGTTGGCAATTGCTCGATCCATAGATCCTTGTTGTTGAATGGCGGAGAACTACTGAGTTGGATCTATTAAGTTGCTATGTTGTTGTACAAGTTTATATCTCCAAGGACCGATAACCCGATAAAGTGATACTGTCAGACTAAGATAATAATAATAATTTTGTGAAGCAGTAAGAAAAAGTGGTTTGTGAAACACGAAATGAATTACGAGCACCAAAAAGAATTCAGAAAAAAAAATGACGAAAATATGAAAAGCTAATGACGTAAAACTAAAACATGCAGAGAATTGAAACATGCAAAAATAAAAAAAAACCATGAATGAAAACTAACGTGGTAGACAAAGTATGAAACTATGCAAACTAATGTGAATGCTTTTGTTAGATGCAATTGAAGTACGTGAAAATGAAGTACCTAAAAATGAACACTGTTGTATGAACTAATGAAGTACATGCCAAAGCAAGGTCATGTGAAGACTGCACGTAAGAAACTAAATGATTTTGAAAAAAAGAAACTAATCAAAGCCAGAAACAACGTATGCAACTAATGTATGCTAAAAAGACTAAATGAACACGTGCAAATGTTGAAGCTAAACAGAAGTTAAATGGTTAATAGGAAAAAATGAATGATTACGTGAAAAGAACAAATGTAAAATGAATGCAGAACTGAAATGAATGCTTGATGATACGTGAATCAAGAAACGAATATGGTGAATGCTGTGAAAATGCAATATGTGAATTGTGATACGTGATTGTAATGCAAGCAGTAAGTAATAGAAACGTAAATGGTCAGAGTAAAATGCAGAACTAAAATGAATGTAACGTGGAAAATGAACTTGCAATGTGAAAATAAATTCCAGACATGCTACGTGAAAATGACTAAAATAGAAACTAATCAAATAGAATTGTGAAAATGAATGCAGCGGAATTGAAAAACGAAAAAAAAATGAATTTTTTTTTTTTGAAAAAAAATGCAAAAAATAAATAAATTAACACGAATAGACTTAAAAAATTAGAAATATCGAAAATTTCAAAATAGCAACTCCCCGGCAACGGCGCCAAAAACTTGTTGCGACTTTTCTATTGATTAGAAAAACACAAATTTTAATAAATTCTGCAAGCGCACAGGCGTGTAGTATGCAGGTCGAACACAGGGAATTGCGTTTTAAAACAATTGAAATTCATTTTTAAATCTTAGGCGTGTTAAACAAATTCGATGATGGTTTTGAACGGATAATAAAAACAATAATAAAAGCAATCACCCTGAAATTCCAAATTTCACTGAAACTAATCAACGAAATTTACTGTAGAATTCAGAGTATAAATAAAAAGTACGGAAGGGAAATAAGCAGAGTAAACAACTGGAAATCAAACGAACTGTATTTAAATTACTGAAAAGAGTACTAAAACAAAAATAAACAGACTGCTAAAACTAATTAACAAATCTGTCCATGCTCTGAAATAAATAACATTGCTGAAAAAATAAACTAGAAGAAAGAAGTGCTGGGTAAGAGATGATATCTTCTGGTTGCTATCTCGTTCTCTATTTATAGACTTTCGTTCCCCAAAATAAGTCTTGTTGCCGAAAATATATGTGGCCACGTTTGCTTTGAATTGGTTTGCTCTTGAATATATCAAACTTGAGTTGCACGTAGTCATTGTTTGAATTGGTAAAAGAAGTAGTCTGGTGGCATTCACATGACTATGCTGAGCTTTGAAATTGGAGAATAATATGGCCACGTCATTGCTTGAAAAATATATGCTAAACATTTGGTTGGTCCACATTGCTTGAATTAACCATATTCGGTCCATGCTTTGAATTGAACACGTGATGGTGAGCTGTTACTTTGAATTATTTTCTTATGACTTGTTGAATTGCCAGCACGTAGCCTTGCTTTAAACGTGAGTTTCTATGTATTTCTTTATGAACTGAAGTCCACGTGATGCACTTTGAACCATATGCTGAAGTGAAAACGTGAACTGACTCATTTCGCATAAATTGAAGCGTGACATTGCTTTGATTTATTTGGTGCTCAAAATGTTGCACTTCATGCCGCTTGTCTTTTGAACCTAAGGACGCCACAACCGATTAATTTAAACGTTGCACTTCGGAATCTATAATCTGCAAAACCACAACAAGATACCCGTATAATACCGCTTTATTAAAATAAAAAAATATGAAACAAACGGTTTAAAATGCAGAAAAATACGTTCATCACTATATTATTATTATAATTAGTTGATTAACCAGTTTGGTTGCAGAAAAGGATTTGCAAAATATATGTTTTGAATAGAGATATTAGTGAGGGGGAACCCATTCCGCTAAGCGTCGTGGTCTCATTATATATCAGTAAACAGAGATGTAAGAGAAATTATCCACACTAGGTTTTATGTCTGACTCGAAGTTTTTGTTTCCCCTTAAACTCTCGGGTGCTCAAAATTGATTTGAGTAGGCTGAGGGTTTAGGTTTTCATATTTTAGCAGATTTTGGCGAATAAAGCATCCGAAGACGAGCAGGTGGCTGACGGATGGCTAATTTAGGAATTCTATTTTAAATTGTTACCACTGTGTATTAAGACAATTATGTCTATATTGCTTTGGTCATCCAAGGGGACATCTTCATATGTCGCTCTTAGCGTATTGTTGTAAATTATATTTATCATTGCGTGACAATACGTTCGGGGATTTTTGAAACTTGGATATGATTCTGTTCGAAATGTAATCACTATATATTGTTTTGGAAATCTGTGATTTTGTTCATATTCAAGTGCTTCTAATATTATGGATACCATTAACATTACCGGGTTTCATCACCGGAAGTTAATACTGTGGATGACTGCAGCATTCATAGCGCTTAGATTTTGGCATCCAAATACGAGATGTTACAAAATGATAATAATGTCATAAACCGGTCTAGCATGTCAAATCATTCTACAAAGGGTAGAAACGCTAATAAACCAACTGAGTATGGCTAAACTAATTAATATGGGGTAACGAATGATCATCATTAGTCCCTACATTAATTGAACTACACTTCAACTTATACTTTTATAAATTACCTTATATAAGATCATTATTTTTCACAATTGTTATTACCGTTATGATATGCGTTTATAACAATTACAAATACGCTCTCTTATGTATAATACACTCAACTCACGCTAGGGCAATCCATTATCCTATCCCTTAATGAGTCATACCAAACTAAAGCCAAGGTTCTCGCTTATCGATCAGCTCTGATATTAAATGTAATGGCTCACCCTTTTTCAAGTGGTGACTACTAATGCTAACCTCGTATCTGATTTTACGGCCAGCCTCACGACTGCACACCAACCTATAAAAGGATGTGTAGGGGTAAGTGACAAAGCTTCATTACACGTTCACTAGTATTAGAACCCCTTATCACGCATGCCCTGCACTCACCAGAAATGATAACGTATAATATCAAAAATAGTAAAAACTGTCACTCGAAGATACAAAACATTACAAAGTTACAATTCCAAATACTATCATTAGCCTAGACAGTTATAACAGCCTGCCCTCTCAAATGCTGATTTCTACAATATAGTAATGCATCAGAAATAGAAATATTACAATAAGTGAAACATCCAGCTTATCTCATCGAGCTCTAGAATATCCAACTAAAACTTGCCTTTCTCAAACTACTCCAAAGAACATATAAGGAATTTAGGGAAAACAAAAACTACGCATCAGACATAAGTCTGGTATGAGAAATTCAAGAAATATGTGATCAGCATATAACTGTACTTTTTAGACCGTTCGAAAATGGTTATCCCCTAAAAAGAACCACCACCTAATAAGTACATAAGGTGATATAATTGATAATGTCTAGGGTGAAGAATATAAACATATGATATAGCCGGAATGGTTACATTGATTACATTCAACAACATATTAAAGGGTACAATCAAAACCAGTAAGGTACGTTCATAGAATGGATTTTCCATGGAAATCTCTTCAGTGAAACTAGATCCGAACTCCATTCATAAGGATCAGTAGTTACCTTCCGAGCGCCGTATATCTAAAATATACCATAAGGGAAAACAGATCTTGCCCATGCCCAAACACGTAGAACCAAGTACGATCAACTCCTACATGTAACATCGATAAGTATACTCTAGATATTGAGTTAATATACCCTATCGGGGGTTACCTAAACCCCAGGTTGTGTAGCCTACTCTTTCTTTAGCCATTTTCGATGTCGAGGTTACATTCGGAAACTCTCACACGAGTCTTCATCACTCAAACAGAACACGAATCCCCAAATGGATTCCCACATCTTTAAAGGATCTCGAAACCACACATTGATACCAACATCCGAAATAGATCCACGTCCAAGAGATAGGACACGTATCTCAGTCTAGAAGTGGTTTTCGATAAGTAAAACACTTACCGATCCCAGTATCTTCAAGACCGAATCGAGAAATTTGGTCATATTCAACAATAACGAGAGCGATCACATACGAAAACTAAGTCTCGTATACTTATCACGTTCCGACCTTTTCGTCTCACACTATCTCTCAATCAAGAGTGAAGCTAGTAGGTTAGAGCACTATTGCTTCTATCCCTACTTGAACATCAGTCTTATCTCTCATAGATAGATAAGCGTACTTCATCGACCTTTAGTGTAAATTATAAGACTAAATACTTTCCATAAGAGAACAAACATACAAAGCACGACCAAGTCGCACAAAGCATGATTAAGTCACATAAGTGACTACTAATCCCCTTTTTATTTAATTAATACTTTTATTAATTAAAACCTCTTTTATTAGTAAAACTTCTTTTATTTAATAAAACTTCATTTATCAATCACTACTATTCTTTTCTACTCTTTCAATACTTCAAAAAGTATTCATATACTTATGTTAAATGGTATAAGTATATTCACAAATGATTAACAAGATTTCTTACTTTAATATTTACTTTTTCTATCTTTTTCCAAAAGATTCCATACTTATAATTCCTTCAAAACATCTATTTTAAGGATCTAAGTACTTTCACAAATCCATTCAAAAAGGTTTAAGACCAATGTTACTCAAGCATTGTCACTACAAACCCAGAACCATTTCACTTATGCTTATCTTTAAAATAATATTTTAAAGATCAATTTGCATTCATAAGTATAATAAAAAAAGGTTATAGATGAATGCTATCAACACATTGTCACAACAAACCCAAAACCATTCGATACTTTATTATCTTTAAAAAGATTCTTTCAAAGATACAAGTTAATATTTGTTAGTTGGCTAATTGACTATTCAGTTAAAAACAAACGCTTATAGAAATCACGATTCTTATACTTAACCCATTTCTGACATTCCAACTCATATTATCCCTCGTTCAAGAGTAAAGCTAGATAAGTTAGAGCACTGGTTGCATATCAAAGCCTTCCATAAGCACTTCATTCTTGAATCTCCTTGATAGATAAGTCTACCTCGTTGGCTTTTAGTGTTAAGTGTAGTAGTAATGACTTTCATAAACGTGTAAGAAATCAACACATATTAACACGTTTTAAAAATTCTTGATTTAACTATTCCTCGATCAAGAGGGAACCTGGTAGGTTAGAGCACTATTATGTCTATCCCTACTCGAACACCAATCTTAACAGTCATAAATAGATAATCCTACTTCGACGGCTTTTAGTGTTAAGCATGGTTAGTTTCCTTTTTCCAAACTTATATCTATATAAATACTTTAAAAATACTTATAAATATTTTTTAAATATCAATGTAAAATATTACTTGAAAATAACTAATTTATAATTTAATGAAAATAATTAAAAACCATGTTTAATTATTTAAAAACCTTTTACTTTAAAAATTCATAAATAATTATTAAAAATATATCTAAACTTCAAAACAACTTTAAAATACTGAAAAATATGTTTGAAAATATCCCTCAAAACATTAGGGAAAAATACCAAATTTAAATATCATTTTTGAACACTTAAAACCACAAGCAACTTACTACAGCCTTTCTAAATGCTGTTAAAAGTCATTGTTAATGAACAACATTAAAAAGAATGAACTGTGTAGTTTGTTTTAACCACACAAACAAATGATTTAACACTTGAAATTTTTGCAGTAAGTACTACCCTTGGGTAGTCAAAAATCATGGAAAGAAACTCTTAAGAATAATTTCCAATTTATTTGGAAAATTCACGAAAATAGGACATTTCAAAGTGCTCATATAGCGACCTTCTTCTCGCTGTAACATTTTGCAACTTTGTTTCACAAGCTAATGGAAGATCTAAACTTCCATATTTTTTCAGAAATAACTAAACTTATAGTACCTATTAAAATGTAAAAAATCCCCTAGGATGTCTCTTAAAGTTAATTTTGAAAATCGCCTAACACAAGGCATTTTCAAAGTGCATCCATAACGAACTTTTCACTTCTAACTTTCACAACTTTGGTTCACAATGTCTTTAACTTTCCAAACTAATTCACTACTGTCCTATACACCTAAATATATATAGAGAACAACAAAATTAAATTATCCCAAGTTAAGATCATAAATCTTCCATTTACACAAGTTAAAGTTATGGTAGAAGTGCAGTTGTAGCGACTATTCTCGCTTCAAGCACTTCCAAACACACTTCAATTCAACACACAAGCAAACTAAACATGTAAACACAAAGTCTACGCCATGCCACATGTTATAAAAGGTAATAGAAGTGATGTTATACAGTATAAAGTTGTCATTTTTTTTCAAAAGCTAGGGGGTTCAAAGTTTATAACTTTAATTAGTTAATGCCACTTTAACTTTATATTTCAACAACACAAAATATATACACAATAAATACATACAAGATAGTGAGATAACTAGCTTAGATCAATGCCAAATGCATGATCAAACACTCACAAATCCAAGAACACTTCCTACCATCACCAAACACATAATGATCCAACCTTTAGCATGTCCAGGCCAAGCCACCACCTCTCCCTTCTTCCTCATGCTCACAATCCAAGGTGGAAAACACATTTCCACTTCACTTCTTCCACTTTCAACTTAATATTCGTGCTTCCTATTATGATTTAGGTGTATAGCCAAAGTTTGGTGAAGTTTGGACTTGATTTGCTTTGATTAGATAAAGATTAGTGGAGACCATTTTCTTAATTTGTAAAAAGTGATTAGTAAAACCCTTAAGGGTATATTTATAGGTTTGACCAAGAGGTCATTACCACCTTTTACTTCCATTAAACGTCATAAAGGAGCCTTCCTCTCATATGCCACCTTTACATCTCATTTTCTCTACTTAATACTTGAGACTTTCCATATAAGCCCATTTTCAAAATAACTTTTATGACATTACCCATGACATGATCAAAAACTTTATTTTCCATAAATGGTGGAATATTTTTATTTCATATTATCGATTTAAGAAAATAAGTCTATGTAAAAAAAAGTTTGAACAACTTCTGATGAGCAAAAAACTGTTTATCGATAAAACAATTTTCGGTCACATTATCAATATTTCTTCAAAGTAACTATTTTTGTAAACATTTTTCCAAAAGAAGTTTACCATTATTAGTTATGATTAGGAAGGTGTTAACAAGGTTACTAAATCACTTTAACAACATTTAATCCAAGATTCAAATATTTAAATAATTTAGATATTTAAGTATGAAGTGTTCAAAATTTCGGGTCATTATAGTGTCGCCATTAAACATTTTGCAATCTGTTACCCTTGTTAACTTCTCATATGAACTGTTCAGATATCAAAAATCCAATGCTCAAAATTTAGCAATCTGCATACTACTTTATTTTCTTATAGAGCTACTGCTCTTTCTTCACCCTTCTCTTGACTTTCTTCTCTCCAAATGAAAAAAAAACCTAATTTTCATCATTAACGCACCTCTTACCACCAACCTCCACTGCAGCTTTCACTGACCCACAACCCTTACAAACATAGCATCACCTTCTCTATAGATTCATAGCCCCACCTCACAAGTGCCAGTCAGACATCACCACCCTAGCAACTATGTAACCAACATTAACTCTATCATCCCTAATTGACCATAACCTAAATAACCAACAACCTGACTTCCCCATCTACGTGCAACCCTTTGTCAGAACCCCACACAACCGTCTTTGACCTAGCAACCCCAGATCTATATTGCACCCGAACTCATAGTCATCACCATACACTTGAATCGAAGACCCTCTGCCTTCATGTATTAGGCGACACATTTGTGCTTGTATAACATCTCGCTCTTAGAAATTCCAAAATTCACCTGCATGTGCTGTGAGCTTTTCTAAACCTTAGAAACCATTCATTAAATCATAGTATGCAATATTTTGTGTACTCTTCACCCTTATGTGACTCTTCCATTTAATTAATAGTTAAATAGTTTATCTTTACAATTTACAAAATGAATGTATCATAAAAATTGGCAGGATTTGCTTCATTTATATATTGAGATAGCTTGTCATAAATGAGAGAGCTAAATGGTAGTGTGGCTTTTAACCCTCATGGTTCACCATTTATTAGCAGGTGCTATTGTGTATACATGTTCTAGAAATGAAACACAGTTGAATAAATGGTTGCAGAAATGGAAGAATATAAATTTCAACTTCATTGGTTTAGTTTGTGACGTATCTTCTCGAGCTGAAAGAGAAAAACTAATAGAGAATGTAGCTTCTACATTCCATGGGAAGCTTGACATACTTGTAACTATAAATGTAGAATGGTTTTATAGTTTAAATGCTAATTTTATTTAACCCAGCATCTGGTTCAGGATCTAAACTATTTTTTGGATATAAAACGACTCAAAGACTGTTAATTACATGGTGCAGATCAATAATACCAGAGCAACAAAGCATAAACCATTTTTTGAGTACACAGACAAAGAATTCTCATTCTTTATGTCCATAAATTTTGAATTAGCCTTCCGTTTTTTCCAACTAGCATTCCTACTTCTAATAGCTTCCAGCAATGGCAGCATTGTAAATATCTCTTCTATTTTCGATATCATGGCTCAACTCCATCAGTCCTTGTATTTAGCAACCAAAGGTACAATGACTTAGCTGTTTGGATTTTTGTTGCGCAAAACCTAATCGAGGATAAAATTGTGGCAGAAGCCTATCGCAGAATCTTATATCATCCATGTACAAAGGGATAATATTGGATGAAAATAATAATATTTGAAGATAAACAATGGTGAAGATAGATCTAAAACACAAAGAAATCAAGAGAGAAACACACAAGATTCCACCCAACAAAAATTTATATTGATTTTCAAAAAACAATTATTTATAACTAACCTGCCAAATAAAAGTAAACAAAACAAAAATAGAACCAGTAACCTAATTGAGAAGGTATCTTGATCTATATAACAATGGCTTCTTAGTGTTTTGGAAAAAGAAGTACAAAGATGGAAGAATAGAGAAGTACCAAATACTTTTTCACACTTTTACACTCTCTCTTCTAGGCTCTATTTACAACATCGATTACCTAATGCCCATGATAATATTATATAACAAAAGATAAATTGATTAGCCAATTAAAGAGAGAAATAAACATAACCAAATATACCTACTAATTAGGGGAAACAAAATTTTCTCTTTCTTTCTTTTGCATGTTTGTTTCCTTCTATTTGTGATTTTGTATCACCAAAATTTAACACTCTACCTTAATGCAAAATCACATATCTCCAACCCATCCTCGATCTTCACCTTCAATCAAATCACCCCTTCAAAGAGAAAAATAAAAAGTGGCCTCATCAAATAAAACACACAAACCTACCATCTTTAGATCAATCGCCACTCATTTCTTCCGAATCATACCAAATCACAAACTTCTACCACCACCTACAAGTGATGCATCCCAAACCATGAGATACACCACACAATTTAGCCTTAAAAGTGTTTGTAATACCACAAAGACCTCCATAGTCTTCGTAGATTTTCCAACTCGACACTCATTTACCACTTGACCTGAGCTCTCCACATGATCACTATTGATACCTCGAGCATCATCAAAATGAAGACCCCTGTCGAAAATATGACTACCAACATGTCCATCAAAAGCAGTGCACACATTCACCTCACCATCTACCCATCTACTAGGCTCTTCAACTATCATTTGATTCCTATTATTGACCACATGACTAACTGATCTATAAAGGTTTACATCATTTAATACCCTTCTCATCACAATATGACCAGCTTCTTAACTTTCAAAACTCCACCTCGAGTCTTATAAGTGCAACCATGGTGGTCTAACTGACCAAGAGAAATAAGATTATGCGAACTAGTAGGAACATGCCTCACGCCCGAGACTTCTCTAACCACACCATCATGCATACAAAACCGAATAGATCCAATACCACACCGGTAGCTCTACTCCATTAGCGATCCTACTCATGTCAACGGTCTTCTTATAAGAAGAAAAACATCTCACATTACTACATATGTGAAAACTAGCACCTGAATCCATCTTCCAAGGCTTAACATCACTAATGAGGACATCACAAGAAGTATCACTGTCCTTACCTTCAGCTATGTCCTCCCGTGTATCGTTATCACTTTGACAACTTGCTTCCTCGACCCTCAGAAATCGACACTAATACATTCTAGGTATTCACGTACAGTAAATCCAAGTACCAGAAAGGCAGATTATCAAGGAGTAAAAGAAAATAAAGACAGATCAGAATCTTATACGAATGGAATAACATATATTATTTCAATATATATATATATATCTTTACAGCAAAAATTTTAATTACATTTATCAGAGTCTATCCTATGAATCAGTCTGGACGGTTATAAAACTTTGTCTTTATAAATGCCGAATAAAATCTGTAAACTAAAGCAGCAAAAATGAAATGGAGAACTATCTATAGGAACATCTTCAGCTCCAGACTTCAAGCTCCGTCACAATGCTGTAGGTTAAACCTGACTACTTGACTGTCCGCCAACAATTGGCACCCAGAGTTTAAGGGAAAAGATAATAAACTTTGGGTCAGTCATGGTACTGGTGTGAGAAACTCCAAATACCAATATTTGAAAACAAAAAGGTATCTTATAAAACCACGCTGCACATTGACATGGAAAATGTTTTCACCTTATGATAACCAAAACATTTGTCATGCAAAATCAAGGATATTATCTTTAATGACATTCTTTGAAAATATTTTAAAATAAAATATTAATCATAGCTGGAATTGTTGCATTTGTTAAATTTTACAACATAATAGGTTTACAACTAAAACTGTAAAGACTCGTTTTAGGGAATGGATTCCATATGATGACAAGGTAAGGGAGTAATTTTCGATAGTAATCTCTAGAGGGATGCACCTGAGGCTCCAACCTCTACTAACATAGAACCGCCTATCTTTATCATAGATAGTACCGAATATGACATCACCCTGGTCGTTCTCGATCTATCCAAGTGCTCTCATAGCATACACAATATACCCGATACATAGAGGGTGATTTAGAAAGCTAATGACCATATCCTAATGGGAGCGACCTACTTAGCACTGCATCATCGACCCTGTTTTTGTCATTCCTGGGTGATGAGGCTCGAGGTAACGATTACCTTTCTCATAACACACATTTCACTTCAAAGCCACATTGCTAATTCCATCATGCACTATTGATTTCCATAAATGCACAACCTCTGAGCTCGTACGTCTCAAAGAAGGGTGTTAAGTATAAGAGAGTTACCTCCTACACCACCAAACAGATGTACATTTGTAAAAATCAATGTACGTGCATTTTAGAAATGCAATGTCAGACATTCGTCCATAAAAGTTATCCAGGAACAGGACAAACCGAAGGAACTCTCCTACTACATCTTGTCAGGAATCAACTATAGGATTAGTAGCGAGTAGCCCTTGCATCAAAGATCACATGAAGATACTATTGCCACATATTTATGATATGGCAAATTTCCCCCGAGGGTCAGTGACAAATAGCACTTCATTCCATTTATTATCATCCCATATCTTCACTTTTGAACGCGTACGTTGGTTCACAGTGGCTTTTGGATAGGGATCACCTAAATCCTTCCCAGGTTCCTTCGAACCAATCACTGATAAAAAGAAGTTAAGTTTGAGGGTGATTACCATTTCATTCATTAATATCTTTTATCAAATAAAATATCTCTTTTAGAGATATAAATCTTTAAATTGTATTCTTTTCCAGTATATACAGAATCACTAAACCTCTCTTTAACTTTGGAAATACAATATCAAAATCATTTCTCATAAGTCACATTGCAAAACATTATTGAGTAAAAAGGGTTGATATAAATTATACTAATTCGACTAAACATCAATTTCCGTATTCAACATTTACCATCCATTGAATAATGGTGAAATCACTGTTTAAATTCACAAGGATAGTACGGGTTCCCTCCTCGGAATTTAATACCGGGTATAAGAAGATTATTTCTATACAATCAAGGATGTATTAAATTTGGAAAAAATTATATCATTTATACTTGCCTTATTTCCTACATTTTGATCTTATCAATTCCTCGCCCAAGAAAGAGCCCAGATGAGCCAGGGCAATGGTTGCTCCTGAACATCTCCTTACTTTAAGCACTTCACATCCGAATCTCACGAATGGAAAAATCCAGTCTACATCATCGGCTTTTAGAGCCAAGATATAATCACTTATTTATAACATATTTTCTTTAAATCATTTATTTAAACTCTTTAAAATAAATTATAAAACCTCCACATTATCTTTAAATTAATTAAATAATTATTTAAAAGCAATTACAAAAGATATGGGAAAGAATACCTAGGTTTAAAGCCATATTTCAAAAGTTATTAAAAGTCGCTGCAAAAATTGTTGCGAATAGTGCTTTTAAGGCTTATTTGATCAAAACAACTTTTTTATCATTTAGAAATCAATTTTTATGACTCAAATCTCTTTTAAAACATTATAACATATTTATAGTATCTATTCCATAAATTTAAAGAATTAAAAATGTTTTTTTTAAAGAATTTATAGTTTTGGTTTTCGAACTGCCAAACCGTGACTATTTTGAAAACTTGATTTGCTCATATTCCAAAATCTACTAAATGAATCTCGATTCTTTTCTTTTGTTTGAAAACTATGATTATTAGAGTTCAAAAAATTCTTATTACAAAAAATTCCGACTTCGAATCCATCGTATAAATAGGCTTAACTTTCTATGGCTCGAAATCGCGAACTACCTTACGCAAGGCGCCTATTTTTGACTCAATTTTCATAACTCGTCCAAACTTCACCAAACTAGATTTCAGTGTTTATAAAACATTTATAAACCATTTTAAACCATTTAAAAGAGGTTTAAAAATCTCACATACACCATTTCATTTATTAAAGGAAAGTTATTTCCTTTGTGATATTCGACATGTATTAAACATGAATCATTTACACATTCAAACAAACATATTATCATATCCAAACATGGTTCACAATCATCATAACCAAGCATGGCCAAACATATATATCAACCAATATATCATAATATAAATAGCATTTCTCAACCTCATCGGTTTCTAAATTTACGAAAATTCGCTATAGCTTCGCTACGATTGGATCAAAGCCTATGGAATCGAGCCTTGGATCTTTGGATAGGCTCCGCCTAAGCTTGCAAGTAGAGATGGGCTCGGCCTTGGGTGGTGGATAATGTGGCCATGGGTTTAGAGAGAGAAGAGGAGTGGTTTAAGCTTATTTTGATGTGGATTGCTAATGTATATATACTTTTTTGCTAATTTTTCTTCATAATTTTCCTATGTAGAGAAGCCATTAAAATAGCTTGGGAAGGAGGAAGAAGAAGATGAATAATAGTGTTAAAATTATGAAAGAATGGATTGGTATTTATAGGAATTTTTTTGGAAATAAATATCCAAATGTGCATGAAACAAAATGCCCTTGCCCATACCCCTCCATCACCCTAAGGCGCACGACAATGCCACCCACCTTGTGCCTCCATATGTGTGAGTTGATGTGTGTAAGAGTTTGACTTTGGTTTGGTTAAGGATAAAGTTTATGTAAAAATATCTTAGATATTTTGTAATATATATATATAAGTGTATATTTATATTTGTTTTAATATATGTGTTCATGTATATGTTAGAGTATGCATGTGTATGTTATATATGTGTACAAGATATATAAACTAGGTTGCAACAACTTTGAACAACTTCCGTTGGTTAAGTAGAAAATCGAGAAGCTGATTCCCAATCACACTTTCACTTATAAATTAATTTACATACAAATGTAAACATTTCTTATAATTTTAAATAATTAAAATAATCACATTTGATTTATAAAACAATATAAATGAACATTAAACAATTGTTTACAAAAAGTGATGTTATATCGATAAAGCGATACGAATTTTCTTATATTTTCAAATTAAGTATGTATCTTTATAAAACTATTATAAATGATTTACTATTATTTCATAACTAATTAAAATGAATTATTATCATTTTAAAACAATTATTTGAATAATTATAATAATTATTAAATCATTTAATCTTAATTTAAATTCGTAAATCAATTATTAAATACGATGCCATTATTGATGATGTCATAAATACATTTTATTTCCCGAAAATAAAATAAATAATTTTATTTCATATTCTTGTTTAAACGAATAAATAAGTGTATGTATCCAGCTTTGTGTGTGACTTTTGATAATTATAGAGCTGTTTATCGGTTATCGATATTTCTTTAAAGTTTATATTTTTGTAAATACTTATTCAAAATAAGATTACCATCATTATTCTTCAAAACATTATAATCTATGTTTTTAAAAAGCTTATATTTGAATATTTAAAAATAAATATAATTTATCAAATTGATAAATTTGCGGGTTGTTACATACGTCCCCCTTAAAAGAATTACAACGCAATACCCAAAGTTTTTTGCCCAAAATATTATTTTTAAACTTACAACCTTACGATGTATATGGAGCATCCGTATGCAACACATAATTCGATTTACTATTTTAAATCCACAACTTTACTTTCGAATAATTATTGATCCCCCGATCCACTAGTGCGGACTCCGATCAAGCTTTCCGATCAGAATTTTAGGTTTCCTTGCATAGCTCTCTACTATGATAGAAAACTCAAGTATCTAACCACAAACCCTCATTAATGTTTGTCATCAAGAATCGATCGATAAATCCTTTTTCGGATTGGTGTAACCACCAAAAAGTTCTACGCTTGAATCTTAGATCAGAATCGTGCGACGAAATAATCCATGTACCTCATACATACTTATTAACCTTCCTAATATATTTTTATGAAAACATTTCATAAAATCTTTAACTTTGATTCAAACTCTTTTATAAAGACATTTCATTATATATAAATTTATTCTCCAAATATTTCTTTTTAAAGGAAAACATCTCATTCCAGAAAATAAATACCTTTTCCATTAAAATTTATAATATCTATCTTAATGCCCCAAAATATTTCTCTCCTTTTCAAAAGAAATCAATTATCCTTTACTTGGACTAATACCATTATAATTTTCTTTCAAACTTTTTTTAAAATTTCTTTTCAATAAGTCCAATTTTAATTTCTAAAGTTTATTTTATAACTTTTATCTTATAAAGAAATTTTTCCTTTTAAGCTTTGTTTCCTTTATCAAGAATTCTTATAAATTTTCTTAAAGTGACTTGTATAATTGCAATAAATGAAGTCTAAGTGAAAGATCATAGTTATATTATACATCTTTATACCTTACATTAATCCTTCTACCACACTTTGTCATCCTCAATTTACCCCAATCCTACTTGGTACATACGAAGTTCTTCATACAAATACAATTACATAGCCGACCACAACATCACCTACCACAAGCCATACATATAAACTACTACTTAATACCTAATATTAGATAGATATAACTAGTCTTCAATCCCACTCTCAATCATCATTCTGAATCTATTGCTAATGGTGCACTCCAATATCCAAACTCCATTAAAACTTCCCACACATCCTCATCCACACTCTCTTGTTCATTGTCAGCTTCGTTCCCATCTTCACTTTCCTCATACGGTAGCCAACACTGATTCCATGGAACATGCCCAAATTTGACTGGTACTACTTGCAACATTTCTCCTTCCTCCAATTCCTCCAATCTTTAAATTCCAATCTCCCTGGGATTCTCAAATTCCTCCTCAGCTTCCACCTCAGCTTCCACTTCATCATCTTCCATATTATCCCACTGAATGTATGAACTTGATGACTCCTCGAGCCAAATAACATGATCCCCATCCATCTCCCATATGATATTGCTGCCCTCCCTACCGTGGTTTGATTCGTTTGGTACTATATCATTTGGGTCCTCCTCTAGTTCAGACTCTTCCTCTATTGGTTCTTTTTAAGGTTCAACTTCTAAACTAGCAGGGTCAACGATCCCCCTTCCTTCCGAGGCTGGAGCGGCCTCAGCGTCACTAGATATTATGACCACTTCTGGAGTTATGGGAGGTATAAGCATTCCCACTATTGGCTAACCATCTCTTTCTCTACAAGTATATGGATTATACTCCTCTTCTATGGGTTTTCCTCATCACTTGGAAGAATGATTAGATCATCCTTCTCACCCCAATTTGCTCTTGGGCTCACTCTTTTGAATACTTCCCTCTGTATGGATTCTATAAATAGAACACAAATACATGGAAGCAGACACTAATTATTCGTCCTTACTTAACAAGTATACCGCTTTTCAAATCAAGGTTCAATCAATGCTTAGGAAACAAATCACGATCTTTATTAAGATGTTTTATCTCTTTCCAAAAATCCTTTTGATTCTCTTTTAAAATGTTTTCCAAACATTATTATCATCGAATTTCAAAGCCCTTTTTAAAAAATCCATTTACATAAAAGTTCTCATTATCCAAATCTTATGTTTTCCTCCATATTCTTAATCCCCTCAATACCATTATTAAACATCTTATAGTCAAACTCTGAAATTCTAATCACAAGATGTTTATTCTTTATTTAACTAACTTGTTTTTAAAACATTTATCCAATTTATGACTTTAATACCAGAACTAAGTTTTTTCTTCCAAAATACATTCTTTATATTTTATATATGACCTTAGGTAAGATTATTTCATTTACCAATTTTTAAAACAAATCATTTTTTATATGTATTATTAACAAATACACGCTCTTATATATTACTCTCAAACCCATTTTAGGGTGTCACTTACCCTATATCTAATGAGTTACTCATCCAAGGGTATTACTAACCATATCTCTGATAAGACTTTATCCCTATCAGCCTCAGGTGTTTTCTCAACCTATGCTTTGATACCAACTGCGACGACCTGCCTCCTCAAACTTTAGAAATCGACACTAATACATGCTCGGCATTCACATGCTGTAAATCCAAGTGTCAGAGAGGCAAATTATCATGGAGTTAATAAAGACAGAACATAATCTTAAACGATTGGAATAAACTATATTATTTCAATATATATATCTTTACAATGGAAATTTTAAATACATTTATCAGAGTCTATAGTATAAATCAGCCATGACAGTTATAAATCTTTCTATATAAATGCGGAATACAATCAGTAAACAAATGCAAAAGAAATGAAAAAAGAGAACTATCTGTAGAACATCTTCAACTCCGGACTTCAAGCTCGACCACAATACTCCAAGTTAAAGCTGACCACTTGGCTGCCCGGCAAAATAAGGAACCCGGAGTTTATGGGAAAAGAAAATAAACTCCGGGTCAGTCATGAGACTGATGTGAAAAACTCAAAATACAGATATATGAAAACAAAGGGTATCTCATAATACCACGCCCAACATAAACACGAAACAGGTTTTTATCCTATGATAACCAAAACATCTGCTACAAAAAATCAAGGATATTTTCTTTAATGAAATTCTTTGAAAATCTTTTCAAATAACTTATTAATCATAGTCAAAATTGTTAAATTTGTTAAATTCGACATCATAATAGGTTTTACAACTAAAACGATAAAGGTTCATATTAGGGAATGGATTCCATACAATGACAAGGTAAGGGACTGCCTTCCGACAGTACATCTCTGAAGGGATGCACCTGAGGCTTCAACCACTACCAACACAGAACTGGCCTACCTTTACTATACGTAGTACCGAATATGACATCACCCCAGTCGTTCCTGACCTATTCGAGAACTCACATAACATACACAACATACTCGATACATAAAGAGTGATCTAGAAAGGTGATGACCATATCCTAATGGGAGCGACCCACTTTGCCTTGCTGCATCTACCCTGTTTTTGTCATTCCCAAGTGATGAGGCTCGAGGTAACGATTACCTTTCTCATAGCATGAATTTCACATGAATGCCACATTGCCAATTCCATCACATACTATTGATTTCAACAAATGCACAACCTTTGAGCTCATACGTCTCAGAGATGGGTGTTAAGTATAAGAGAGTTACCTCCTACACTACCAAATATATGTACGTTTGTAAAAATCAATGTATGTACATTTTAGAAATGGAATGTTAAACATTCGTCCATACAAGTTGTTCGGGAATATGACAAATCGAAGAATCTCTCCTTCTACATCCTATCAGGAATCACCCTTAGGATTAGTATCGAGCAGCCCTTGCATCGAATAACAAATGAAGATCTACTGCCACATATGTATGATATGGGAAATTCCCCCTAAGGGTCAGTGATAAATAGCCATTCATTCCATTTATTATCAACCCATATCTTCACTTTCGAACGCGTACATTTGTTTGAAGTGGTTTTCGGATAAGGACCACCCAAATCCGACTCCGGTTCCTTCGAACCAATCATCGATAAAAGGAAGTTAAGTTTGAAGATGATTATCATTTCATTCATTAATATTTTTATCAAAAAAATATCTCTTTTAGAGACATAAATATATAAATCATACTCTTTTCCAATATGTATGGAATTATTAAACCCCTCTCTAACTTTGGAAATACAAAATCCAAATCATTTCTCATAAATCACATTTCAAAACCTTATTGAGTAAAAAGGGTCGATAGAAATTATACTAATTCTACGCAACATCAATTTCTATATTTAACCTTTACTATCCGATGAATAATAGTGAAATCACCTTTTAAATTCACATGGATAGTATGGGTTTCCTCCTCGGAATTTAATACCAAGTATAAGAAGATTATTTCTATACAATCCAAGTTGTATTAAATTTGACAAAAAAATTAAATCTTTTATACTTGCCTTGTTTCTCACATTTCGACATTATCTATTCCTCGCCTAGGAAAGAGGCCAGGTGACCCAGGGCACTAGTTGCTCCTAAACATCTCCTTAGTTTAAGCACCCACATCCAGATCTCATGAATAGAAAAATCCAGTCTACTCATCGATTAGAGCCAATATTAAATCATTTATTTATAAAGGCTTTTCTTTAAATAATTTATTTAAATTCATTAAAATAAATTATCAAACCTACATATTATATTTAAAATACTTAATTATTTATTTAAAAACAACTATAATAGATTTGGAAAAGAATACTTAGGTTTCAAGCCATATTTTAAAATTTATTAAAATCCGCTGCAAAAAATGCCGTGAATAACGATGCGAATATTGCTTTTAAAGTTATTTGATCAAAACAACTTTTCTATCATTTAGAAATCCATTTTTATAACTCAAATCTGTTTTAAAATGTTTTAACATATTTATAGAAATTTATTCCATAATTTTAAAGAATCGAAAATATCATTTTTTGAAGAATTTATCGCTTTGATTTTCGAACTGCCAAACCACGACTATTTTGAAAACTTGATTTGCTCATATTTCAAAATCTATTAAGAAAAATCTTGATCCTTTTCTTTTGTTTGAAAACTATGATTATAAAGTTCAGAAAATTCTTATTATAAAGAATTCCGACTCTGAATCCATCGTATAAATAGACTTAACTTTCTATGGCACGAAATCACGCACCACCATTACGCGACGCGCCTTTTTTTGACTCAATTTTCGTAACTTGTCCAAACTTCAACAATTGGGTCTTAGTGTTTATAAAACATTTATATACCATTTTAAACCATTTTAAAGAGATTTAACAATCTCATATACACCATTTCATTTATTAAAGGGAAGTGATTTCCTGTGTGATATTCGACATGTATTAAATAAACGTTAATCATTTACGCATTCAAACTAACATATTAGCATATCAAAACATGGTTCATAATCATCACAACCAAGTATAGCCAAACATATATATATATATATATATATATATATATATCGTTTAATATATCATAATACAAATAGAGTTTCTCATCTTCATTGGTTACTAACTTTACGAAAATTCGATATAGCTTCGTTATGATCAAATAAAAGCCTATGGTATCGAGCTTTGGACCTTTGGACATGCTCGACCTAAGCTTCCAAGTGGAGATGGGCTTGGCCTTGGGTGATGGATGATGTGGCCGTGGGTTTAGAGAGTGAAGAGGAGTGGTTTGAGCTTATTTCGAAGTGGATTACTAATGTGTATATACTTATAAAAACTTATTTTCTTTTTGCTATTTTTTTTCATGATTTTTTGAAGTAAAGAAACCATTAAAATAGCTTGAGAAGGAGGAAGAAGAAGATGAATAATAGTGTTAAAATTATGAAAGAATGGATGAGTATTTATAGGAAATTTTTTGAAAATAAATATCCAAATGTGCATGGACCAAAATGCCCTTACCCACACCCCCCATCACCTCAAGGCACACGGCAATGCCACACCCCTTCTGCCTCCATGTGTGTGGGTTGATGTGTGTAAGAGTTTGACTTTGGTTTGCTTAAGGATTAATTTATGCAAAAATATCTTAGATCTTTTGTAATATATATACATATATATAAGTGTATACGCATATTTGTATGTATATATGCATTCATATATATGTTTGGATATGCATGTGTATGTTATATATGTGTACAAGACATTTAAATAAGGTTACAATAGCTTTGAACAACTTTCGTTCATTAAACTGTTGAAAATTGGGAAGACGAATCATGGTTACATTTTCACTTATAAATTAATTTACATATAAATGTAAACAAAATTTGAAAACTAATTTTCTTATCACTTTTAACTAATTAAAATGATCACATTTGATTTATAAAACCATATAAATTAATTGTAAACAATTATTAAGAAAAAGTGTTGTTATATCGATAAAGTGATACGAATTTTCTTATATTTTCAAATTAAGTATATATCATTATAAAACCATTATAAACGATTTATTATCGCTCCATAACTAATTAGAATGAATTATTATCATTTAAAAACAATTATTATTAAATCATTAAATCTCAATTTAAATTCATAAATCAATTGTTAAATATGATGCAATTATTGATGATGTCATACATTTTATTTCCAAAAAATAAAATAAATAATTTTAATTCTTATTTTTGTTTAAATGGATAAATAAGAGTATGTATCCAGCTCCATGTGTTACTTTTGATAAGTATAGAGTTGTTTATTGATAAAACGGTTTTCGACCATTTTATTAATATTCCTTCGAAGTTTGTATTTTTGTAAATACTTATTCAAAATAAGATTACCATCATTATTGTTAAAAACATCATAATCTATGCTTTTATTAAGCTTATATTTGAATATTTTAAAATAAATATAATTTATCAAATTGTTAAATTTGCGGGTCGTCACAATCACTGTAATTATGTATAGCCTTCTTTTGATCCCTTTTATATGCTTCACACTTGTTGCGCATATTACCCTTTTTATGACAGTAATAACAAAAGATACTTTCGACATACTTTTACCATTAGCGACTTTTTTCTTCGGTTTTGTATCCCATTTTGAGTCCCTTGCTACCATAGCTTCATCTTTAACTGATTTCTAGATTGACTCTTTTCTTCTATGTTCTTCATTTAAGAGACTATTTTGGACAGTATCCAATGAGATAGTTCCATTAGCATTGGAGTTACTTAATGATACAACCAATGTTTTCCAACTTTCTGAAAGCAAACTCATCACTAAAAGTGCTTGTAATTCGTCATCAAATTTGACATCCACACTTAACAACTGATTTGTTACATCTTGAAATTCGTTTAAATGCCCTACTACAGACTTCTCTCCATCTAGCCTCAACTGAACCAATTTTCGAATATGAAAAGCCTTACTGGTAGCATTTTTTGGCTCATATAAAGATACCAACTTGTCCCACAAAGCCTTCGTGGATTTACAACTAGCCACATGGTGGAAAACCGAATCACCAAGATATTGATGAATCAAAGCAATCGCCTTCTTGTCTATCTTCTTCCATTTACCCTCTATATTTGAGCTCTCTTCCCATCATCTTCAATTGGCACATGAAGATCGTTGAGATATGAAACATCTTCCACCTTAGGCTTTCAAATACCTCAATTTTTTCCATTTAGAAGAGAAATATTTGAGAAGGAAATTAAATCTGATATCTCAACAATTATATAAATCCAAAATTACCCTTTGCCTTGAGATAATCTTGCTTCGATACCAATTTGTTTGGTTTTTTGTTGCGCAAAGTCTAACAGAGGATAAAACTGTTGTAGAAGCCTATCCTAAAATCTAATGTCATCCAAGTACAAAGGGATAATATTGGATGAAAATTATAATATTTGAAGGTAAACAATGTGAAGATAGATCTAAAACACAAAGAAATTAAGAGAGTAACACACAAGATTCCACTAAAACCATTTATATAGATTCTGAAAAAACAGTTGTTTATAATTATCCGACCAAATAAAAGTAAACATAACAAAAATAGAATCAATAACCTAATTGAGGAGTCTTGATCTTTATAACAATGGCTTCTTAGTGTTTTGAAGAAGAAGAACAAAGATGGAAGAAGGGAGAAGTACCAAATACCGTTCCACACTTTTACACTCCCTCTTCAAGGCTCAATTTATAACATCAATTATTTAATGCCCAAGTTAATATTGTATAGAAAAAGATTAATTGATTGGCCAATTTGAGAGAGAAATAAACATAAACTAATATGCCTACTAATTAGGGGAAACAAAATTTTCTCTTTCTTTCTTTTGCTTATTTGTTTCCTTCTATATGTGATTTTGTATCACCAAGAATTAACATTAGCTCCATGTTATCAATAAATTTAACCAAAAAAGGTGCATGTACATATAAGGTTTGGAGATCGTTGATTAAATGTATTATCATAAATTCATATATATTTAATTATTGTTAGAATCAAGGTTTCAAATCTCGGATTTTGGCCAATATCTCGGGCAAATATCTCGGCTGTCTCGGGCGATATTTAAAAGACTTATAACTAACCAAGCTACCAAATCTCGGATTTTGGCTAATATCTCGGATTTTCATCTCGGCTGATCTCGGGGAGTTTTAAAACCTTGGTTAGAATTGAATCGCGGACACGAAACATGGCATGTGAATGACAAAAGACAACTTTAGAACAAACTGTGTTGCCCAAAAAACCGATGGCAAATTTTGTGAGTCCTTGATAGTGTATTATATGAAATATAGGAATTTTGGGGCCATGAAAGTTACATCAAGTATGTAGTAATTTGATGATAAACAAAATTATATTAACATGTGATTTGATGATTTTCTTTCAGGTTATAGGTGACAAAGAGAATTATAGGAAACAAGAGTTGAGAACCCCTTTGGATCGTTTTGGGGAAGTAGAGGAAGTAGTTTCTTTAGTGGCCGTTTTGTGCATGCTTGCTTCTTCTTATACTACTAGAAAAATTATTTTTCCTGATGGAGGAAGAAATTAAATTGGAATATCATGACATGATTATTTGACCTGATGGGGAAGTATAATTTAGCTAAACTTGCAACAAAAGACGCTTGCAAGTTTAGCTAAGTTCTATTTTGGAATATCATAACATGATTATTGATGTGTTGCTCTCTAATCTTTAATATTATCATATAGATGTATATGCACATATTGTGTTTTATGCTAGGAAGATGGATTTTATACTAATAAAAATACAAGTCTTTGGCTTCACATTTGAAATGATGTTTTTACTATGAAAATTGTAGGGTACATAATATAGATTTCAAGAGATGTGCTAAATTAGCGAAGAAAATATGAATAGCAATTGATGCTCATTGTCCTCCTAAGCTGACAAACACGAGATACCACAACATCATGTTTAGTTGAAGCATAGCCCAAATGAATGTTGAACTCAAACATGGTGCATTTGTTCAACCATTGGTTGCAACCATGTTGCGCATCGTAGCTGAAACTCTTGTTTTCATATGGGGTAAAGAAGGACGGTATCACAGGATGGGCATGTCTGAAGTATGCAAAAGAGATAGGCCATATAGGTGGCTGTGGTAGGAGAAGCCGATGCTACTGGAGGCATAAATGTTGACGTCCTATATGAAGTGGCCTTCTGCGTATGCGGAGGTGAGTAGGAGGATTAGTGTTTGAGATGGGTGGGAAGGGTGGTGTATTACGGGTGACAGTTAGATACATGGAAGATGGATGTGGTAACATCATGGTACACATGAGTATGTCCACAAGGATGATGAGATGGCGTTTGTACAAGCTATGCATGATATGATGGTTAGGAAGGAATGTAGGCGTTGGGTAGGCAAAGAGAGATGGAGTGGGTGTGGGTGGCTGAAACGGTTGATTTTTTTTGGACTGGTTAATTAAATGGAGATGTGGAGAAGGGTTGACACGGGTTTTGGAACAAATTTAATTAATTTAATTATTGTTTGAATAGCTCTAATTGGTAGGATGTAGAAAATAAAGGAACAAGGGTTATTGATGCTTCACAAACATTTTATTAGATATTATGACTAATATTTGGACTTGGTTATGTTTGTTTTTTGTGAATTTAGTTTTAGCTAAAAATTTGATTGGTGTGTGTATGTTAATGATAACGTAGTTTCCAATGTCGATGATTAGTGTTATTTCTTAGTAAAAGTAATATATATGAAAACATTTGGAAATGATTTAATTGTTTATCTAATACTGCATAAGAAACAATTAATTTTTTTTGCAATAAGAAATTGGCGTCGGAATGGCGTTGCTAAATATTAGCAATGGCATTGCGATGACTTTAATGAATCGGAAATTAGGCGTCGCAATTGCGTCGCTAAAAATTAGCGATGCCATTGCGATGCCTTTAATGAATCAGAAAATTGGCATCACAAAGGCGTCACTAAAAATTAGTAACATCCTTGGGATGCCTTTTTGTTGATGCCTTGGTACCGTCAAACAATTTAGTGACGCCCGTTTTTCTAATAGGATTTTGGCATCCCTATGGCAGTGCTAAAATATTTAGCGACGCCAAAAGCTCATTAGGTAAGAATAAGAAATATAAACTTTTAGAGGAACAGAAGATGTAAAATACATGTTGAATTGAATTTTTGTTTCATTCAATAGATGAGATCTAATTTACTTTGGTTCACGAAGCTACCAAAAAAACAAAGTCTATTAAAAAGTTTTGCTTATTATTGTTTTTGAATATTAAAATATTTAATTTTTTAATATTCTATTGGCATGTTTTATTCAAAATGTCTATCAAAAAGTTGTGCTTATTATTGTTCGAATAGTGCATTTTCTTTAATTAAAGGTACATTTTTTGATTTTAGCCCATATTAAATTTCCATTATTCCATAGAACATAAAGCATTAATTTAGCAATAAATGATATTTAATTTTGGTTATGTAACTAATAAAATCTTAAAAGATAATCATATAGGCATATTTCTTATCTTAAACTTATAACCGTTAGTCCTTTATATTCAAACACTAGTTCCCTTCCTCTTCTCTGTGTCTGCTATACTTTATTTAATTTTGCAGTTATTTCTCATCGTCATTTTCTTTCCCTCAGTTATTTCTCATTGTTGTTTTCTTTCCCTCCCATTCCACTTTCTCATTATTTTATCATTCCTTTTTCTTAATTCATATGTATGTTGCAGTTTAGAAAAAAAATCAATTCTCAATCCAATTCAAATTAATGATTCTTTCTAAACAATTTTTAATTGATCTCTTTAATAATTTAATCTGCAAGAACATAATTCATCGGTTTTTCTTCACTTTTTCCTAAATATAATTTATTTTATGTGTACTAATTGTGTTTTGCAGAGATAATGTTTCTACCTATTGCTTTGAATGTTATTATGGAAAAGTTGTCCAAAAGCCTCTAAAAAATGCAACAACCCATCAATCCATACAATTTAAGCTAACAATATACCACACATGTCCAAACCAAAATCGAATGGAAAGACAGATAGTTATAGGAAAGAAAGAGGAAAAAAGAAGAGAAGAAGAAGAAGAAAAGAAACTAAAAACAACACAGAATCTCACAATCGCAGTGGAACAATATATAATATAATATCAATAATCTTTACAAAAGATAAACTGTTATATACACACATCTATCATAGTACAACAACAAATCACGATCATTGGCCTAGACAATTATAACAACTTATCCTCAGAAATGCTGAAGATTTCAACAACAAATAGTGGAAAATAAACATATACGTGAATACGACTTGAAGACCTCCAACTCATCTCCTAAGCTCCTAAGTATCCAAAGCAATCTATAAATATGCTCGATTTTATTCGAGCATTATAATAAAAGAACACCCGAGTCAGTCTAGAGAACCAACGTGAGAGGACACACCCAACTAGATTTTAATGTTATAGAAAACCATTTGAAATCAAAGGTATCTCATAAGACCCACTACAACAAAAAGACCATATTACAACTGTAATTTTACAACGGTCACAAAATGCCTGTTGTAATAAACATCTTTTACAACGTTTTTATTCTGAAAGTTGTAATAAACTTATTTTCAACAACTCTTTTATTTTGCTAGTTGTAATAGATGTCTATTACAGCATTTCTTTTTTGCAAGTTGTAATAGATGCTTATTTTTGATAACACTTCTTTTTTTGCTAATTGTAATAGATACCTATTACAACATTTTTTTTGGCAATTGTAATAGATGCCTATTTTTAACAACTCCTCTTTTTTGACAGTTGTAATAGATGTCTATTACAACCTTTTCTGTTTGCCCGTTGTAATAGCTAGTTAATAATTATAATTAAATAATACTTAATAATGAATAATTAATAAAAATAAATAATAATAATAAATAATTTGAAATATGAAATAATTACTTTCCGACTCATCATCTATGACCTACGACTCATCATAAGTCGTATACGACTTATCAGCTTACGATACAAATGTTACAACCAGGTACACGACTTAACGATTTAACAAATCAACACTCCTTATTTACAAAGCATACGACTCACGACTTATTACAAGAAAGCCTAGCGACTTAGCAAACAGAAAATACAACATAGAAAAATACATCTTTTAAGTCGTTGCCGACTTATCAACTCCATTCGACTCAACTTATTTACAACAGACGCCATACGACTTATACTCCAGTAGCGACATAGAAAACAATCGGTTCAGATTAACTCGTCAGGAGAATCTACGGCATGGATTAAAGAGGCATCAGAATTTACAGCTCCAGGCCTCTACGACTTAACCCAGTTTCGATAAGTCGTGGACGACTTATACCAGCCTCTCCCTTGAGTCGTGGATGGCTTATCTTCTCACCTTCCTTGAGTCGTAGACGACTTATCACTTGTGTATTCTTCCCCTTGAGTCGTGAGCGACTCATCACCGCCTCCTTGAGTCGTAGATGACTTATACCTTGACGACTCATTACCGCTTCCTTAAGTCGTGGACGTCTCATACGATTCATGCCTGTCTCTATGAGTCATGGACGACTCATAGCATTGCCCTTAAGTCGTAGACGACTTATATCTGCCGTGTTAGTTTTATCTCGTGGACGACTCAGGACTTCATCTCTGGACTTAGCAGTTTTATCTCGTGGACGACTCAGGACTTCATCTCTGGGCTAAGCAGTTTTATCTCGTGGACGACTCAGGACTTCATCTCTGGGCTTAGCTGCATCATCCTCCCCAGGTTGAGAGAAATTCGTCCTCGAATTTGCACACTCTTCATTCCCAACAAACTCATCCCCATGATATGGTACGAGATGCTTAACATTGAATACGTCAGATGTATACACATCATCTGGCAGCTTCAGTTTATAAGCATTTTCATTGATTCGTTTCACAACTTCCACCGGACCAATTTTCCTGGCTTTCAACTTGTTGTATGCGCCCACTGGAAAACGATCTTTTGTTAATACTGCATAAACCATATCACCTTCATGAAATTCAACATTCCTTCGTTTCAAATCTGCAGATTGTTTATACTTCTCATTTGCTTTCTCTAATCGTTCTTGAACGATTTTATGACACTCCGTCAGCCCTTTAACAAAATCAGCAGCTTTCTTAATTGTCCCCTTTGATTGTGGCACTACCGTTAAATCCAACGGTCCCTTTGGTAAGCTCGAATAAACAATCTGGAATGGACTGAACCTAGTACTTCGATTCATAGCATGATTATGAGCAAATTCTGCCTGGCATAACTTCACATCCCAACTCTTCAGATTATCTTGTACAAGACACCTCAGCAAGTTTCCCAATGATCTGTTCACCACCTCAGTCTGTCCATCAGTTTGTGGATGATAAGCACTACTAAATTTCAGCTTCGTTCTGACCATTTTCCACAAACTCAACCAAAAATGACTCAGAAATCGAGAATCTCTATCCGACACGATAGATTCTGGCAATCCATGAAGTCGATAGATCTCCTTGAAAAACATCTGAGCAACATGAACAGCATCCGCCGTTTTCTTACAAGCAATAAAATGTGCCATCTTCGAAAATCTGTCCACCACCACATATATGGAATCGTTACCACGCTGTGTCCTCGGTAATCTCAACACGAAGTCCATACTCACATCAACCCATGGTTTATTTGGTACAGGTAATGGCATATATAAACCAGCATTAGTCGCAGTTCCTTTCGAAACCTGACAAATATGACAACGCTCCACAAACCTTTCCACCTCTTTCCTCATTGATGGCCAAAAGTAGGATTGTGAAATCAACTGCAATGTACGGTCTCTCCCAACATGTCCCTCTTCGTGTAACTCCTTGATAATCTTCATTCTCAGACTACCCTCTGGTATGCACAATCGATTTCCTTTGAATAGAAAACCATCTACCATCACGAAATCATCCGTCTCTCCCTCCTTGACTTTTTCAACAAATTTTGCAAAGTAAGGATCATTAGTAAATAAGTCTGGAAACATTTCAAACCCCGTCACTTCAACCTTTAGTGCAGTCAACAAATGACTCCTCCTACTCAAAGCATCAGCCACACGATTTGTCACCCCTGACTTGTGTTTAACAACAAAAGTAAACTGTTGCAGATATGCGATCCACGATGCATGTCTCGCTGAAATCTTGTCTTGCCCTTGCAAATGCTTCAATGCTTCATGATCAGTATACAGAACAAACTCCTTCTGAAATAGATAGTGTCTCCAGTGTTTAATAGATTGTACAACAGCATAAAACTCCACATCATATGTACTGTATCGCATCTTCGCTCCTGACAACTTCTCACTGAAATATGCAATAGGACGCCCCTTCTGACTCAACACCCCTCCAATCCCAACCTTGGATGCATCAGTATGTAGTTCAAACACCAACTGAAAATCTGGTAATACTAGAATTGGTGCAGTCGTCAGCAATTCCTTGATCTTCCCAAAAGCAACCCCTGCTTCTTCTGACCATGAAAACTGTTTGCCTTTCATACAATCTGTAACAGGCGCCATCACACTACTAAAGTGTGGAATAAACCTTCGATAAAATGAAGCCAACCCATGGAAACTACGTACTTCCGTTATCGTCTTGGGTTGCGGCCAATCTCTAATCGCTTCAACTTTACTTTGGTCAACCTATATCCCTTTCTCTGAAACTACATATCCCAGAAATAACACGCTATGCGTCATGAACACGCATTTCTTCGTTGCAGCATAGAATTGTTCTTGTCGCAATACCATCAGCACTTCTCTAAGATGATTCAAATGTTCCTCTGGACTCCCACTGTAAATCAGAATATCATCAAAATACACCACCACAAATTTCCCAATGAACGGTCGAAAAATCTGATTCATCACTCTCATGAAAGTACTCGGTGCATTGGATAAACCAAATGGCATGACCAACCATTCGTATAGACCCTCCCTGGTTTTAAAAGCAGTCTTCCACTCATCTCCTGGTCTGATACGAATTTGATGATATCCGCTCTTCAAATCTATCTTCGAAAATATAGTAGCTCCGCTTATTTGATCTAACAAGTCATCCAACCTCGGCATTGGAAATCTATATCTCACGGTAATCTTATTCAATGCTCGACTGTCAGTGCACATCCTCCACGTCCCATCCTTCTTGGGTACCAATAAAGCTGGTACAACACAAGGACTTAAACTCTCCTGCACACGCCCCTGTTCAAGCAATTCCTCTACCTGCCTCCGCAACTCTTCATGTTCCTTCGGACTCATTCGATAATGTGGTCTGTGTGGCAACACTGCTCCTGGAACAAGATCTATCTGATGTTGTATATCCCTCAACGGTGGCAACTCCGTTGGCAACTCTTCTGGAAATACATCGTCAAATTCTTTCAAGACTGGTTTAACTTCTTCTGGAATTTCAACTTCTTCACTACTCTCTCGTCCAATCAACAAGAATACTTCAGGCTCTTCCTCAACCTCCTTAACAAACTCCTTCAAGGATAATAAAATTTTTAGCTCTTCAATTTCTTCTGTCTTACTTTCTCCTTGTGGTCTCTTCTTTGGAACTAGGATAATCTTCGTGCCTTCAAACATAAAACTGTAGCTATTGGTCCGACCGTCATGTTGTACTGCTCGATCATACTGCCATGGTCTTCCCAATAATAAGTGGCAAACATCCATCTCTACTACATCACACCATATTTCATCTTTGTATTTCTTCCCAATAGAGAATGGTACACGAACTCGTCTATCCACTTTCACTTCTCCTCCTTTTCTCAACCATGCTAACTTGTATGGATTCAGATGTTTCTCTGTCTTCAATTTCAACTTTGTCACAGCCTCGGTCGAAATAATATTATCACAGCTTCCTGCGTCAATTACAAACTTACACACCTTCCCCAGAATAGTACATGTTGACTGAAAAATATTACTTCTCAACCAACTAGCTTCCTCCTGCTTCGGTGTTAAACACGATCTTCTTAGCATTAGATTACAACCTTCGTCTCCTGACGCAATATCCTGCTCATCCTCCTCAGCTGGATTAGAACAATCTCCACTAACATCCTCATCGTCAACTTCTGCAATCATGGTTCTCTTCTTTGGCTTTGGACACTCACTGCTTTTATGACCCAATCCCTGACAATTGTAACATTTGAAACCATTGTTAACCCCTGTCTTCTCAACCTCCTTCAACACTGGTCTACTGATAGGTTTGGAAACATTAGAACTTCCTCCAACACTCTTTGCTTGATTGCTAGAATTAGTAAACACACCACTTCCTCGTCTCCCTTGTTTTTCCCAAGCCAATGCTTTCTGATGTGCTTCTGCCACAGATCTTGGATCGAACATATTAACCATATCCTGAATCTGCATTCTCAATCCCCCAATGAATCTAGATGTCAACTGCTCTTCCGTCTCCATAATATCATTCCTGGCAATAAGCTGGTAAAACTCATCTGCGTAATCATTAACTGTTTTAGTGCCCTGTCTCAAATTCTGCAAACGTTGATACATCAAAGATTGATAATTGTATGGTAAGAACGTTGCTTTCATCAATTTCTTCATCTTCTCCCAAGATTCAACTTTTGACTTTCCCATCCGATCACGTGTAAGTTTGGTCTGCTGCCACCATGCCAAAGCTCTACCCCTTAGCCTTGTAGCAACCAACTTCACTCTACGTTGTTCTGGAACTTCTTTGAAGTCAAAAATCTCCTCAACATTAGCCACCCAATCTAGAAACTCCTCCGCTTGCATACCACCCTTGAATTCAGGATTTCTGTCTTCATCCCCGACTCCCATTTGTGATCATACTCAGAATAGTTTCTGCCTTGACCTCTTCCTTGAACACTACCACCATCATACTCCTCTTCAAAATCAGATGCATAACGATGTCGATTCTGACCACCAACATCTCTACTACCATTACGTCTTCCACCTTCATCCCTTCTATCGACATTCCTCCGTTCACGATCATTCACGTTCCTCCCACGTCCTTGATCATTTTCAACACTTCTGTCTCGATTGGAATGTGGCGAGACTCTACTACCCCCATGGTTAGATTCTGGTGAAACCCTTCTCCGATTTTGATTCATCTCCGTCATAAGCCTCTCTAACCGGCCAATTCCTTCGTTAAGCTTTTCACTGAAATTCTCATTGATTCTTTGTTCCATCTCATCAGCTTCTTCTCTTCGATACAAAGCTTCTACGTTTTGGTGGCGATTAGCTCTTCTTGGCGGCATACTTGAAAATCTTCCAACACTTCAAAATTCAAACACAATTCGGACTTTGATCCAAAATGAAACAGATCGAAAACTTCCACTTTGTAGCAAATCGCGATGAACACGATGGACAAAGTTTCGGCCTCCAATGCAAATTCGAACTTCAATCTTCAAACAAATGCGAACAACTTCACTTGCTCACGGCTCAACTTCAAACTTCAAAACTCTTCAAAATGATTAGGCTCCAAGTCTCGATCTAACTATGATTGGTTAGAACAAGCTCCGATACCAAAACTGACGCAGCGGATTAATCAAAAACAACGTAGATCGTTGATTGTAGTAATCGGTGGATTGGAAGATACTGAAATGCCCGAATTCGTTGATCCGAAGATACCGAACTCTAGCTATCTCGAACTCGTTGATCGCGCACGATACCGGGTTCAAAGATCTTCAATTCTTCGAGCGTTGATCTAGCGCACTAGATTCCGCGAATCGGCTTCTACAATCGTTGAATCGAGCGCACTCGATTATCCGAAAGAGGAGATAGGAGATTACACTCAACTACCAATTTAGAATGAAAGAACAAAGCAATCAAAAGAGAATTTTATTCAAAAATCAACAACCTTTACAAATGAAACAACTTGCCTATTTATAGGCTACAACACATATCCAGAAAATTTCCTAAGTCTTAAGTCGTTTCTGACTCATCAACTATGACCTACGACTCATCATAAGTCGTATACGACTTATCAGCTTACGATACAAATGTTACAACCAGGTACACGACTTAACGATTTAACAAATCAACACTCCTTATTTACAAAGCATACGACTCACGACTTATTACAAGAAAGCCTAGCGACTTAGCAAACAGAAAATACAACATAGAAAAATACATCTTTTAAGTCGTTGCCGACTTATCAACTCCATTCGACTCAACTTATTTACAACAGACGCCATATGACTTATACTCCAGTAGCGACTTAGAAAACAATCGGTTCAGATTAACTCGTCAGGAGAATCTACGGCATGGATTAAAGCGGCATCAGAATTTACAGCTCCAGGCCTCTACGACTTAACCCAGTTTCGATAAGTCGTGGACGACTTATACCAGCCTCTCCCTTGAGTCGTGGATGGCTTATCTTCTCACCTTCCTTGAGTCGTAGACGACTTATCACTTGTGTATTCTTCCCCTTGAGTCGTGAGCGACTCATCACCGCCTCCTTGAGTCGTAGATGACTTATACCTTGACGACTCATTACCGCTTCCTTAAGTCGTGGACGTCTCATACGATTCATGCCTGTCTCTATGAGTCGTGGACGACTCATAGCATTGCCCTTAAGTCGTAGACGACTTATATCTGCCGTGTTAGTTTTATCTCGTGGACGACTCAGGACTTCATCTCTGGACTTAGCAGTTTTATCTCGTGGACGACTCAGGACTTCATCTCTGGGCTTAGCAGTTTTATCTCGTGGACGACTCAGGACTTCATCTCTGGGCTTAGCTGCATCAATTATTATTATTAAATAAATAATAATTAATAAAAAAGAATTAATTTTAATAGTTAATAATTAAATAATTAATACTAAATAATTAATAATTAATAATTAATAAATAAGAATTAATTTTTAATATTAAATAATAATAATTAGTAATAAGAATTAATAATTAAAAATTAATTATTAACATTTAACATTTAATATTAAATGTACAATAATTAGCAATTAATAATTATTATTAATATTTAATAATTAATAATTAATAAAATATATATAATAATTAACATTTAATAATTAGTATTCAATTATAATTAAGAAGTAATAAGTAATAATTAATAATTTGTAATTAATAATTAATAATTACTATTAAATAATTAATAATTAACAATCAAGACTAATAATGAATAATTAATATTAAATAATGAATAATTAATATTAAATAATTAATAATTAATAATTAACAATAAAAACTAATATTTAAAATTTAATACCTAATATTTAAAATTTATTTATTAGATTTCTTTAACAACTTTCATTGCATGACCATTGTAGATATTAATTTATACTAAATAAATGTTTGAATTTGAACTTGCCAGTGTATGCTTGCAAACACACCGAAATTATTACTTAGATATTTATATATATAGTTTTATTTTATTCCAACCAAAAAGTTGTTTGGCTCCAAATCTAAAAATTAGGCGCTCTTCCCCAAATTTTCAATTATATTAGTTTCCTTGATAGCTTTCTCAACCCTAAAATAATATCTAAAATCATCGAGGCCTCTCCTTCAACTCTTCTTCTTATTCAAAAGTAATCTCACTTCACAACCTAAAACAAATCATTGCTATAAAATTTGTTTCTTCTCCTACTGAAAATAGAGCTTCAACACCTTACTCTGCCTTCAACTAGAGGCCACTATCGATGATTTTTGCACCGCATGTGGATCTTAATAATGTTGCTGCACTGCTTGTCTCCTGCATCAGTCTGAATGCCACCACCTGAAGAATTACTTGCATCTTATTTTTCTCGTGATGCCTAGACCTGGTCAAGAGTTATTTCGTCCAGATGGAGCTGCTTGCCTTGGGTTAGGGTTTAATTTTGACATCAATTTGAAAATCAATAAAAAAATAAAAATAAAAAATAAAAAAATTGAAAACCGCAGATGTCACCAAAATTCATAAATCAAAATTTAGAAATCATTTTGTTCCAAAATCATTTTTCTAGTTCAGGTATTGCTTTTTCGGTTTGTGGATTTAGGGGTACTTCTAGTTGGTGGTCACGATTGGGATGTTTATTTTGGGTTTTAGTTGGTATTCGTGATTTGGAAATCATGATTTGGAAAGAGGGTATTTGCTGTAGGGGGAGGAATTACTGTTGCAGTGAGGCTATGCAGGTTAGACATGAATTGCTCTTCTTTGATGAGCATTTTGGCCACCGTTGCTTATATCTTTAAACTTTTCCTGTTCTTCGGCTGCAGTAATTATTTTTCTTATATTCCTAATCTTTTGATTGGTGATGATATGAAGTCCATATACATTTAGTGCAACCAATATGTTAAACTGTTTGAAAAATTGCACTACCATTTGATTTCCTCCTTTTATTCTTCAGTTCTTGTACTTTGAGTATGATCTTTTGAAGAAAATTATGAACATAGGTAATGGTAAATTTTGACATAATACCTTTTTATCTTAAGTTTTAAGTTATCTGCATTGATATGCTAAAGCATACTTCAAATTAGTAATAGGATTATACTAAGGCAAGAAACTTTTAAACCAACTTCATAAACAAACTCAAAGCTTAATTTATGATGTACAAATTCAATACATTGTGCAACCAACAGTTTCTCAATTAGTCTACGATACTTAAGGACATTATCTTTTTGTCTTGTGACTAAGGAAAACTTATTCCATCCGTAGGCTTTGGTGTTCAGAATACTAACTCTGCATAAAGGTTCAAACATGATTTATATAGCAATACTTTCCATGTAAGCTATGTGATTGATAAAGATTCAAATAAACATTATATATTTGATTATTCAATTACATTGCATGTTTCAACCAGACAAGATTTGCAACCATCATACATTCTAAATGCATTCTAAATGGTGGCATTGATTATATCAAACTGGAAATGATGGAGAATAGGAGAAGGGTTTCGTGATATATGCAACTAGCAAGTTGAGGGACAACATGATAAGCTTCCACCAATCTTTCTTTTCAAGTAACATGTTACTTCAACTCATGGATAACTTTTTCTATGCATTTTTAGACTACCAACTTTTTTCGCTACTATATTTATCTTCATAAATGGTTGACAAATTTGTGAATTTATGTATGTATTGCATATAGCCTTTTGAATATCATATTAATATTGATATCTTGTGTGATTTGTTATATTGGTAATTTGATGTGAAATATGATGAACTAAAGTAGAAATCGGTTTTTTCTTGATGTTGAATTATTTGGATTTACTAATCTAAATCAAACTTTAGTTATTTACTCTACAAGTAAGTCGGTCTTATGCTTATTGATGGTAATATAAGATACCAAAATTCTGATAATATTAGTTCCAACTTTTTATTTTTATTTCTTGATGATATATTTTAATCATATTTTCTACTCCTAATAAAAAAGTGGGTTGATTACTATAATTCATGGCAGGGTCAGTGGGATGTTTCAAGTGTTGGTCAAAGCTATATGGTGACAACACTGTTATTAGCGCAACAAGGGAGCAAAAAGAGGAGTTCGAATTGAAATTGGAACTGGGATTGGTGAAGTTGCATTGTATTTTTTTGGTTTGCTTTGATTTGGTAGTTTGATATATTAGTTTCGTAGGTAATAACAATGTAACATTTGAATTGCTTATAGTGTACTATTATTTTTATTTTATTTTATTATTTATGCTTATCTTTCTTGATTTACTTACAAAATGTGTTTAGAAATTTTTTTTTTTATTTTTCATTCTTTTTATCATAATTGCCAATTGTAGTTGTAAAAAAGTCTTTTACATCTGCCAGTAGCAGTTGTAAAAAATCTTTTACAATGGCCATTGGTAGTTGTTAAATGTCTTCTACAATTGTTTTAGGTAGTTGTAAAAAATTATTTTACAACTGGCGAACACCGTTGTAAAAATATAAGGCTCTATTACAACTCTGGATATAACAACGGGTGGTTGCCCGTTAGACCTATTACAACTGTTTTTGGCAGTTGCGAACGGTTGTTTTTGTTGTTGTGACCACCTCGCACATAAACATGGATTGGTTTTTACCTTATGATAACCAAAACATTTTCTATAGAAAATCCATTTACATTATAATAATGTCTAGGGGTTAAAGTAAAATGTGAACACAACTGAAATGCTTGCATCTCACATTCCAACGTAGTTGGGCACAATCAAAATCATAAAGGTACGTAATGGAAAATTGATTCCAACAATGACAAGGCACTAGGGTACCACCTACCATAAAGCATCTCTAGGTAAATACATCGAGAACCTCACATGGACTCCCGGCGAGTCAAGACTGGCCCTACCCCTTGCTGGATAGCACCGAATATGTCATCAAGTTGGTTTTGATCAACAACCAAAATGGACCCCGAGCATAAATAATATATAATATCTATCTAGATTGGATGATGACCATACCCTAATGGTAGTGAACCACATAGCCTTGAAGCATATCCCCTGATTTTAGTCATTCCCGGTTAATGTGGCTTTAGGCTACATTTACCATTTATATATCACTTCCCACTTGGAATGCTAACACTACTCCTTAGGCAACAATGCAATGCCAGCATTCATCCATACAAGTTGTCCAGGAACAAGACAAACTGAAGGCACTCTCCTACCACATCTTGTCGGAAATTACCCATAGGATTAGTAGCGAGAAGTCCTTGCATACTGTAGACTTTCATAACGAAGCACTACAACCACCATATATATATACTATCCATCGCGAGTCTAGTGGCAACTAGCCCTGTATCATGAAGATCTCTGTCATCAAAATCATCATCATAAACCTACACTTCCGAACACATACATTGGTCTGAAGTGGTTCTTGGATAAACCTAACCCCAGTCTCTCTGGACAAACAACGATAAAGAGGCCCTCAACCTCATATGGAAACCAAGTCTCGTAGACTTATCACATTTTCAACTCTCAACTTGCTATCCTTCGGCCAAGAAGGAAGCCCGGTAGATTG
Source organism: Allium fistulosum (assembly GCA_030737815.1). Lineage (NCBI taxonomy): Eukaryota > Viridiplantae > Streptophyta > Magnoliopsida > Asparagales > Amaryllidaceae > Allium > Allium fistulosum. The sequence continues at coordinate 408,501,749 of CM060907.1, read as the reverse complement.
GACTACCATAGACACTCTACACTACTGGAAATAACATTCTTAATCCAAACGATAATCAAGCCTACTCAATTAGCTTCGTGTTAAGTGCATGACTAATCAATTCCCACATCAATTCAAGGAACCAAAAATAGCCAAGTTTGATAGTCGGTTATTTAACTATCAAAGCAACAGACAATACCCAGCACATAAGTAGTCACTGGGCCCATTTAATTAATCTTTTATTCAATAAATCAATTTCAAAATACTTACTTAAAATTTCTTTAAAAGATATATTCTAAAAACCATTTCAGTTTTCCGATATTAGAAAACATTTCCATATACTTATATCAACGGTATAAGTATATTCACAAATCATTTAATTTTCAACACTTAGAAAATATTTCCATATACATAAAATGGAAATAAGTATATATTCAAATCTTAATATCGAAACACACATTATTTGGGTCAAAACGAATGTTGCTTAAAACATCGTTACGACAACCAAAAAATAATGATATAGGGATTTGATTAATTACATACATACATACATATATATTATATATATATATATCCCATATACTATATAAAACATTTCCTTTTGGAAATCATTTATTATAACAACAATGTTAAAGTCCATGCCTTCCACACTTCCTCGAAAACATTTATTGCAACAATAAATGTTGAAACCTATGTTTTCGATACATCTCATTTTAAATCACTTTTCAAAACCTTTTAATTTCTTTTGAAATCACTACTTCCAAAACTTCAGTTTTAAACATTATCACTTTTAAAACCATTAACCTCATCAAAAATATTACTTCCAAAACATTCCTTTAAAGTATTATTTAACTCTTGAAAACTTAAATGCATTTCCTTTATATAAAATTCCATATTCAGATCTCAACATATATCATTTTCATATTTATAAAACTATGTTTATAAATCTCCTTTCTATTTGATAAAACATCTATTTTATAAAATCTCTTTACTTTAAAAAATTATATTTATAAATCATTCTTTTATAAAAACTCATTTTGCTTTCAAAATCCAGTTTTAAATCCATTGCATTATAAATCAAATTTATTTATAAAATCCATTTATAAGTCCATTTCTTTATAAATAATATTTATTTATAAAATTCATATATAAATCCATTTACCAAATAAATTTCAAATCCATTTACTAAATATTTATAAATTCCGATTATAAATCTATTTCATTATTTATAAATATCACTTTTATAAATCCTGTATAGAAACTGATTCCAAAAAATCACTACTTAAAAATATTTCATAAAACTATACTTTTATAGAATCTAAAATCATACTTTTCATTTCCTTAAAGATAGTTTGATTCCTTTTTATAATTTAAAAATTATTAAAATATACATACTTCCAAAATCACTTCGAAAATCATTTCAATTCAAAATCACTATTTTAAAGTATTTCAAAATACTAAAAATCTGGCCCAATACTACCATAGCACTAAATATGCAAAACAATCCATGTCATCAAATATGGCATCTAACACATCATATATCAAAATACATGAAAAGTAAAATCAAAAGTGTGAGGAATCCTCTTGGATCCCTCCAACCAGTCCTCGTGCATCACATGCGGTATCAAATCAAATTATATGAATCAACCGCTTCGAGGCGGGATTCGTATACAAAGGGTCATCCGCTCTAACAAGGGAACGTAATAGGTTCTCATCTACTCCAGGGGTAGAAATATCCAAACCAACAATATAATTTACTAAATTATCCAAACAATCAATAATGGTGAACAATAAAATATCCACACATCCAATAAATAATTATATTGGCTATATAATATTCTTGTTAACCAAAAAGGTGAGATTAACTCACCATGATTCCAAAAATTGCCTATGTGCTCGGGTTTTGAATTAAAATTGAATGGTCGTTCAATTTAACCAAAAATTTCCATTAGTTTCAGATCCATCCAATCCAACTCCATAGCGTAGATCTCACTGTTACGATCGTAACGCAACTGGTCACGTTCAAAACCGACCTCGTATGAGTTTAATATGAATTAATGAACTTTTCAAAATAATTAAATATATTTAACTTAAATAATATAACATTTTAAAAATATTTATACCCTTTCTTCCCTCTCGCATACGTGATTCCTAGGCCGACTTTCTTTCTAATCTTTTTCTTATAAACGTCGATTATGATCGTCTCGTCCCCCACCATCCACTACGACCCATGCCGCCACGACTTTGAGCTCGACCGCGTCCCCAGCACCAGCACTGCCTCGATCATCGTAATTTGGTCGAAAAAACTACCACATTCACGATAAGATTCTGGCCATCACAGGTTAACAAAGCCCATCTCCACCGTTTATCTTCTTCCTATTGACATTGCACATGATTTTCCTTTAGGGGTCGAGCGCTAATATGGCTTGGAGTAGCATCGGTCATTTCGAGTCCTTGGAGGGAGGGTTTGATGGTGGCTTTTGGAGTTACAAGCTAGGGTTATGAAATATGGAAATCTCAAGGTCCTTATATAGAAAATTTTAGAAGCACTATTCATTCGTCAAATTTTTTGAACTCCAAACGAGATGTGCCACCTAGCGTTCTATATATTGTACCCCTATTCCAAACATAATGTAACTAGTCTCGAGGCTTAATTCGATCATATATAGAAGATAGCTTTTCAAACCCAATTATAAATAAATTTCATTAATTAATTTCTATGCGTTTCGATCTCGAACGACCAAACAATATGTCCAATCGCCACGAAAGTTGACGGCATATAATAATTCACTATTAAGGAAACCGGCTTTGCCGAAATCCGAGACTACACCCCGGAAGGCTATTTCTACGTGTTAATTAAAACGAGTTATTTCCAAAATCCGTTTAATCACTTTTAATTCCAATGTAAAAGTTTACCATCTCCATTCTTGTTCAAATAGAATTTAAATCAACTTTCAAAAACATTTTTGCCCACATTAAATTCAAGATTCCGTTATTCAAACATTTCCAAATATTAAATTAAACAATTTAATTATTAAAAAATTCGATATATTTGAAATTCAAGTTATTTAACTTATAAAATTAACTGTTCAATATTTAAAATCAAGTAAATATTCCAAATTCAAATGATTGAAATTCTGGGTCATCACATTCTCTCCCATTAAAGAATTTTATCCCCAAAATTGCCAAGGTAAGAAAAATGCCATGAAACCCATTAACTTTTCAAAACCAATTAGTTAAAATGGATTATAAAATTTCTAAGTCTTTTAAATCAATTCATAGGTACTAACTAATACCATTCAAAGTTATAAAACCAAAATCCAAATTTTAGTTATCAACATTATTTTCAGAATTCTCAAAAATTTTCTAACGCCTTAAATTTACGAATTTTTTTGTCGACGTCTCCTTTGTGCGGCTTGATCGATTTTTTTTTAGAATATATATACAATCACAAATATACATCTCATCTTCATGGATGAGGCATCCCGTGGGGAAAAATATAAAGTATGGTATGTAATACGAGATGTGTACCTTATTATATTAGCAAGCATATACAATCAATAAAATGCAAAAGCGAGCTCCTAATGCAAAGCATACGCCATTCGCACCTACTAAACACTCAACAACCAATGATAACAAGTATAGGTAAAGTAATATCAATATATAATAGGGAATATACAATAACTACATGCAAATGTAGCAAAGGTAACAAGAGAACCTGTCAAACAATCTAATATTCATCCAATTAATTTATAACCATATCAATTTGCATGTTCCATTATCAACATTTAATTTATTAAATCCTGTATGATGCACATATATCATCCTTACACAAAACCATACCTGATCGCTCGTTCGATCACATAATTTCACTTCCAAACTAGCATCGTTCACACGACCACTTCAGTACAGACTCATATCTGGTTCCTTGATTAGAAACCGTCATTCTTCTTGCATAGCCATATACTATGATAAAGAATATCAGAATCAACCAAAATCCATATCTAGTGTTCGCCATAAAGAATCGAGTGAAAAATCTTAAATCAGACTGCTGTAAATCACCTCGAAATCATATATTCGAATCTGGATCAAATAATTATGCGAATAAAATATATACATATAAATTACATATTTATTTCAATTGGTTTCTTAATATATCCCATTCTTTTTATTTACATTCAATTCCTTTTACATCCATTTGATCCGCATTCAATTTAAATCAAATTCCATTATTCATATTGATTTAACTTACATTCAATTCATTACACTCACTTATTAATATTCACATTAAATTCAATTTATGTTTAACAATATTTCATTCCATATTCAATTTACTTAGTATATTTTATTTAATACTAACAATACTTAACAACCATTCCATAAAATTATTTACTTAAGTTTATTATAAATATTTTATATAACCACTAATGTTTACTTTCACTTTACAATTTAGGTTCATATTTATTTTTAGCAAACAATATTCCGAAACATATTCAATTCATTTTACAACTTAAGTTGAATTTCATTTTATAATTCAAATACATATCCATTTCACTAATTTATTTCATTAGTTCATTTCATTAATTTATTATAAATCAAATTCAATTTCACTTAACTTTGCTTAAGTTAAATTGCCTTTCAAAATTCATTTTATTTAACTTAACTCCAGTTAATTTCATTTCATGATTTTTTCTTAACATTTATATTCAACAAACTTAAAAAAAAATTTAACTCACTAACTCTCAGAATTTATAAGTTATAAAACTTAGTATCTTATGTTTTCAGCAAAACACTTAGATAACAACTTCTAAAAGTTAAACACCTAGTTTTTATTTTCAAATCATTTTGAAATCATACACACACACATTTATAGTTTCTTTGTATATCAAATCATACTTTGAATTGTAAAACAAGCATTTTTTTACCAATACAAAACTTCAATGGTAGTAATCCCTTACTTTGAAACTCGAAAATGAACGCCGATGATGTTGTAGTCATCGCCAAAATTGTTTTCTGGCGACTAAAGCGAATTTAGTTCTTTCTATTCCCTTTAAATCCTATTTTAGAATATTTCTAACCTGTAACAAACCGGAAAATTAGATCGCCTTATTATAAATATTAAATCAGTTTTAAGAAAAAAAAAATCAAATCTTAACTGTTAACTCTTGATTATTTATTTTATCATGGGGAATTTAATTCGTATGTTAAATATAGATTAAAGAGGGCTTTTAAGAAAATTTAAAATAAGTAAATTAAAAAATAGTATATCTACATATACGCATACAAATAAAATAAGTAAAAGAAAAGAATATATATACATATACGTATATGAAAGGAAGAAATGTGTAATATGAAATATTTAAATAACTATATTGGAGCCATACCCTATTTCTTAGATAGTACAAGGAGAGGTAAGGGGAACGCTACCTGTATATTTCCCTTGAAAATGCTCAACTCCCATTTCTACCTTTCTTCAATTGCAGTACCTCGGTCATTCATTTTATCAGAGAAAAAAAGAGGATTTCTTGTAACTTGGCTTACTTGGGAACAAAAAAGTGTAGTTCAACCCAACATAAAAAATGTGAGGACTTACGTTTTATCGACTTGTTATGTAAAGACTTGAATTAGGCTGTTATGAACTTCCTTTGTTATGTTTAAACTTTCACTCATGAACATTCAAAAATCAATTCATTCCAAACCAATGAGTTTTAACCTCAGTGCTCAAAATGAAAGTTGTGTACGTATCGATCTTTGGAATTTTTAAAAATTGATGGTGCTCGATTTCATCGAGCGACGTATCATATATCTCAATTTAACTGAAGGGAAAGAATATAGCTCATAATGTTCAAAAAATTGTTCCACCGGCACACATGTCAACTCTTCCTCCGGCACTCTGGTCGTCACACTGTTCCACCAATGAAGCGCTAACCCTTGCAACTCTCTAGAGGCTAGCCTTCTCTTCTCTCCATCATTCAAGCCTAAGTCTGTGAGGATACTTTCATAGTTCAATAGCCAATTTTCGACTTCAATTGCATCTTCCATTCCAGCAAACGGCTTTCCTCCCAGACTAACATATTTTGAACTCAGCTTAACCAGTTGGAACTCTGGAACTACAGGATTAGCTCAACCAACATTCCCTACAGCTTCTTCTTGCAAAAGATAAGCCACAACTGATACACCATCCCCACATCTATTAGAGGATTTCTAGCACTTACATTGGCCTCGGCATTTTGATTAGAATTAGCCTGTCGACCTTGGTTTCTCCGAGTATTAGGTCGAGCATTTCCATTGGTTGAGCTGCTTTCTCCACCCAGATTTCCTCTTTCATTTCCTACATCCATATCTTCTTCCTCGTATATCTGCATACGATCCTTAGTAAGATACAGAAGAATGGTCTAAGAGAGAGAGGAATATGTACTTAGATGTATACCTATATGTCAAATACAAGTACGTTACAATAGCGTTAACCCAAACCCTGATTTAAATTCATTAGATTATGTTTGAATAAGCTTTTGGGTTTAACTTTTCTTTTAAAGTTTCATAAACCTATGCTCTAATACCAACTTGTAACATCCCCCTACTTGGAGGCCCAAAACTAACAACTGCGGATGCTATAGTCGTCCATAGTTATTGACCTTCGATGACCAAATACGACGGTGCAACATACATTGATACACAGATCACAGAGATATGGAAATTTTTTAATGAACCCAACTTCTTCTGTTTACTAAAACACGACAAATTCAAAAACGTACAATTCCATATTCAAATCAAAACATTTCATGTTGATTACATAACCCCAAATTGCGTTAACCATGTTTAGCAAATTATAATTATTACAAATACGCCAAGAGCGACATATGAAGATGCCCCTTTGGTTGATCAGAGTATATAGTAAGGCTCATAAATCTGCCTTTACAAACAAACAAAGCAGAAAGAAAAACACTAATATAATTATTTTCCTTCTGCACGTCTCTGGAAGCTTCATTCGTTTGAGAAGAAAACCAAAAAACCCCAAACCTCAAATTACTCAAAATCAATTGAGTACCCAAGAGTTTAAGGGGAAACAAAAACTTCGAGTTAGACATAAAGCCTGGTATGAATAATAATCTACCATCTCAATCCTTTTAGATATCTAGTGAGACCACGTCGCTTAGCAGAATGGGTTTTCACTTCGCTAGTATCCTAAAGCCTTTATAAAACACTATTCTGTGCTCCTGCATCGACAATGGTTAAAAAATACATTTAAAAATATTATGATGATATGCATACTTGAAAATAATTAGGATTTCCCATTACCAGTTTAATTTGACACCTTGTTATAATTATAGTTTCTAGGGTTACTATTAACCTTTTTAGTTTTCATGGGTTTACTAATAACTTGTTATAATTAATAGACTCCCTGTCCTATTCATAGTTTTCATGGGATCACTAAGAACCTATAAGCTCCTACCAGTTAACTTAATTGATTCATGGGTCCTCCTGAACCTATTAGTCATTCCACTAACTAATTACCTTATCCTAGTTTTCATGGGTTGACTAGGAACCTATGGACTAATCCAGTAACTCAATTCACATCCTAGTTTTCATGGGTCGACTAGGAACCTACTGATACCTCCATTAGCCATTCTTTTTTCCTAGTTTTCATAGGTTGACTAGGAATCTACTGATACCTCCATTAGCCGCTCTTTTATCCTAGTTTTCATGGGTTTACTTGGAACCTATTGACTGATATCAATTCTTAATCCAGATATTGTTTTCATGGGTTCACTGCAAACCAATTAGCCCCTGCCAACTGTCCTTAATGCATAGTTTTCGTGGGTTAACTATGAACCTTTTGTTATTCACCAATAACTACCTTATCATAGTTTTCATGGGCTTACTATAGACCTTCTAGAATGCACCAATAACTACCTTATCATAGTTTTCATGGGTTTACTATAAACTTTTTGGTATGCACCAATAACTACAAAGTTTAGGCATCCTATATTTTTGGTCACCCTGACTTCGTGGATGAAATTCTACTCATTCAGGAGCTTAATCCATTTATATTCACTATTGAGTTAACCTACTGGTTCTTCTACCCATTTTTCCCAAAATAAAGTTATGGGTATAGTGTGAATATATTCATATTTGAAGAAGCAAAACAGTAATTTAACAATACCACTCCTTTGGGTTTAAAGTCCTTGAATTACATATCGTAACATATTTAGCACCTTTAACTTATATTTTTTCTAGGCAATTAATACTTCCTTAAAATTTCATATTTAAAGCCATTACAAAACTCCTTTATATAAGCCATGGGTTTTTCCTTTAAAAAATTAGAGTATGGGTTTACTTTCAAACCTTTCAAAACCAAACCTTTCGAGCTTGTTGAAAGGTTTTCAAAACAACCATTTGAATCCTAACCTTTCGAAACCATTGAAACAATCCAACAATTTAAACCTTTCGAAAGCATTGAACTCCTAAAATATAAACCTTTCAAAACTATTGGATTTTACCGTTTGAAAACTTACTGGGTTCAAGTTACAACATGAGGAAGGTCCTCTTTTAAAACCTTTCGTCTTTGTCGGAAGGTCTGCTTCGAAAGCTTTAAAACATTTCATTTAAAACAATAGGCCTCCGTATTTAAAACAACTCCTTCAAAAGCTTGGGTTATACTTAAATTATTAACCAAGAGTAAATCATCTAAGTCGAAGGCTTTGATACCCTTCGAAAGCAATGAAAGAAGCGCTTGGTTTTTTAAAACTAGTAAACCTTTCCTCTTTGTCTAAAGCAACGACTTCGAAAAGTTGGAAAAGCAGCTATAACCTTTCGACTGTGTTGGAAGGTTCAAAAGAAAACAATGATAAGGGGTAGTAACCTTTCGACTGCGTGGAAAGGTTCAAAATAAAATAGTGGTAAAGTTGCAGTAACCTTTCGACTATGTGGAAAGGTTTAAAACCTTTATTTCAAACATTTGACTTGGTTGAAAGCAACCAAGTCAAAAGCTCTAATTCGAAAGCAAAGCAGGTGAAAGCTTTTACTTTATAAAACAATCATACCCCAACCTCTTTGCCAACCAAACTTTCGACTAAGAACCCTTCGACTATGCCCAATTCATTACGTACCAAGATAATTGATACCATATGCATTGGTTTAACCTTCTCGAAAACTATAACCTTTCGATTGTGTCGGAAGGTCTGGGTCGGAAGGTTTGATGCTAAAATTGGCCGAAACATGCTAAAAGTATGTTTTCTTAGTTTTTAACTTAAAAAGATAACTTTTGAACTAACCTGCCTTTATTTGTCAAATTCCTATTAGTTAACAAATACTTTTCCGAAAAGTGCTGCCACTAATTTTAGAATTTAAAAAATAATTTTATTTTATAAAATGCCCTTTCTCCTTAATTAAATATATAAAACATTTAAGTCCCATAACTTAAATAATTTTATATATTCATCAAAACACTTAGGAAAAATCGGGAAAAATTCCAAAAAATCTATTTTAATATGTTTTCAAACATATAAAAAGTTCAAACCCAAATAATCATTATTTTAGTCGTAAATAATTTATAACCCAATAAATCATTTGCTTCGGTAGAAAATTAATGTAAAATCCACATAAACTCAGAAAATTATGAAAATTGAAACCCATCTCCAAAATCGGGTTTTCTATAACAAAAAATTTTCCCATGGCATTTGAAAATCATTTTATCTCAGTTTTACCCTAAAACCATGTATAATCACTTTTTAAACAACCTTGTTCAATCTATATATAAATAAAAATTAAGCATATCATCATTCAATATATCATAAAACAGATTTATCCTAAAATCTGAAACCATATGATGTTAAATCAAAATAGAGATGTAGAAATTATTATTCACCTTAGATTGGATAAGAAAATTGAAGTATGACTGAGATTGATTCCTTCTAACTTGAATCGTAGCTTTTAGTTGATTTTATCTTCTCTTCTAATGACCGGCCTTACTTGCTTCTTACGGTTATAAGTTTTTGTTTTAAGTAAAATGAACATGTATGACCTAATGAGAATACTATAAGGGTGAGGAGTATGGTAATTTACCCTACTTCCCTTATGTTTAATTTTCCGACCATTTATATAAGTCTATTAGATTTTTAATAAGCACGACCACCTAGTTTATTACAACCTCAATCTCCTTATCTACATTATTTTATTTTATTTATTCTAATTAAATCTCTTGAATAATGTTAGTAAAATTAGGGGTGTTACAGATTCAAATCTTTAGTGACTCCTAATTGATGGTAAATCAAATAAAGTAGGTATATTAGACAAAAGATGCCAAGCTATCTTTATACGTAAAGAAGATATTAAAGATGTTGGTTTTATTTGAAGATTTTTCTATATATCAAGTTCCAAGAGGAGAAAACCACAAGCGGATTCTTTAGCAAAATTGGGTAGTTCAGGTGGAGCCCTAGAAACTCGGATTGTGCCAGTGGGATATCAAGCAAATCCAAGTATAGAATAGGGGACATCTGAACAAGGAAAGGAATGGCTAGTCATAACCAAATCCCAAGCCACATCGCGAGAAAGAAAAAAAAGGAAATTGGTAGGGAAATCTTGAATGAGAGGTTAAACCAGCCAATGGCATACAACTATTATGATAACACTTGGATGTCACCTATTGTTGAATATCTTTTGATGGAGAAATGCCATCTAACAAGGGGAAGCTAGGAATATCAAGTGACAAGCTCCAACTTTCATGATAATGGATAGAATCCTTTACAAGAAAGGATATGCACTACCTTATTTAACCTTATTTAAGATGTGTAAGCTTGGAGGATGGGATGAAACTGCTAGTAGAAGCACATGAAGGATTCTGTAACACGCTAGATTTTTGATAACATTATTTAGGAGATTTAGTTAGATAAAATAAATAAAATAATGTGTTGATTAGGAGGTTGAGATTTGATTTTAATTAAGGTAGCCGTTCCTTCTAACTAATAAATTAAATGAAGGGTTTATATTGAATTAGAGGAGGGGTATTAGGGGAAAGAGGGCATTCCTTTATCACCTTCCTTAGGCCGTGTGTTATACACACATTCATTTCATTTAAAAAATTTCAAAATTGAGGCCGTCCACCATTAACAAGGAAAGAAGAAGAGGAAACTAAAGAAAAGCTAAGGGATAAGCAAATTCAAATCATACTCATTCAAATCTCAAGCTCCTTAATCTCTAAAGTAAAGGTGAATAATGTTTACATCTCTAATTTTTATGGTTTCGGTTTTAAGATTAAATCAGAATGATTTTGCAAAGATTTGCCTTGTTTTTGAATGGTAAAATGATAATATATACATGTTGATGATTTATGTTTGTTCATAAAGATTTTATGACATGTTTTGAGATGAAAGCCCTATTAAATGACATCTGTTAGCCTTGCAATTTTTTTGATGATCTAAAAAGTTATTATAGCGATGGGTTTCAATTTTCAGATTTTTATGAATTTATGTGGAATTTTTATGAATTTTCTAAGGAAGAAAATGGTATTTTGGATTATAAAATTATTTACGGAAAATTAATTTATTGTTTGGATCCAAAAAGTTTATATGTTGAAAAGAACATATTAATTGATTTTTTGGAATTTTTCTAGAATTTTCTAAGATAATTTAATAGTTATATAAAATTATTTAAGGAATGGGACTTAAATGTTTTATATAATTATAAAGGAGAAAAGGGCTTTTTCAAAACTATTTAAATTTCCAAATAAGGAAAGTCAACATAATTTTGAATATAAAAATCTGGCAACCAATCAGATTTAGACAAATAAGGCAGATTGGGTACAAAAAAACTATTTTACAAATAAAGTTTTTTTCTACTATTTCAACTCTTTCGGCAAGAGGTTCCGCCTCTGTTCCAAACCTTCTGACTACGTCGAAAGGTATCAAACCTTTCGACTAGGTTAATAACCAATGCACATGGTAATAGGCAACTGGTTCGTAGTGAATTGGAAGGAGTCGAAAGGTTTAGGGACGAAAGGTTAGAGCTTTCGAAAGAAATGAAGCTTTGTTTTGCTTTAAAGAAAATACGCCTGCTAGCTTTCGATAAAGAGCTTTCGACATTATTAAATGGTTTAAAAGAAAAGGTTTCGATTGGTTTGCTTTCTTGTTTTAATTGAAAACTTTCGATAAAGTCGAAAGGTATCGAAAGTTATAGCTTTCGACAAGGTCAAAAAAATAGTTGCCGCTTCCAAACCTTTCGACCCAGATGGAGTCGAAGGTATTCTTTTGTTTTCTAAAACATGCCGCCTCTCCATTGATTTTGAAGGGTTGGTTCCAAAACCAACACTTAATTGTTTTCGAATGGTTACGAAAGGTTTTGTTAAAGTTTCAAAGTAGTTGCTTTCGACTCCAATGTTTTTCTTATCCTTTTGCTCAACTAGAAGGCATAATCCAAATGTTTTAAGCCGAAATGTGACGCCCCACCTCTATGCTCACAATAACAAAGAGTATTAAAAGAAATACTGTCTGTTATTACAAAGAATAAGGCTGGATAGAAGCGGCCATCCGTAGTTGGGCCTTACACTAGTATTGGTTACCTCGATAGGATTGGTATATATTTTTATTTCTTATTTATTTACTCCCATCGACATACCTAATTCTAGTATAAAACGAACTACGATGGTTCATAATAGTTTAGGATATTATATATAATAATAACACAGATAAGCTAAATGCGGAACACAGATAATAAAAGTCTCATATATATATAACTAATGTCAGTTACAATACATTTGACACAATACATATGATACAACTACAACTGTCGACTCTGGAAGTTATATATACAAGTACATTATCGAATGATATACATGAATACGTATCAACCTAGATCAGATACACTGACTACTACAAAATGACGACAACTACTCCAAAAGATATGAAGAGACTTCATAGCTCAAGCAGCAACCCAAAGCAAGATATTTACAACCTGTAATAACTCGATCTGACCCGAGTATTAAATTCAAAAGAAAATAATACACGGGTCAGTCTAATTCAAACTCAGTTATTAATGCACGAAAGTAATAATAATAATTAAATAATCAATAGACGACAGTCACAGAAATCTCGTATATCCAACTCTTCGATAAGAGAATCAGATAACGGCAGATATAACACTAAACAGTGTTAAACACAAATCGGCAAATTCAATCATCAACAAGGATCAGTAAAAAGATTATCAATGGAGATAATATCAAATCAAACCAAATCAAAATATAATTTCAAATATTGAATTGAACACAAAACAATTCAAATAATTGAAATATCACTTAAAACGTCAATTTTGTGTGGCTGCAGTACACGCACGCGTGCACTGCCTCGCCACTACAGCATGAAATACACAAAAGCTCAATGAACTCAAAAGAAAATAGCACCATCTCGAGATCAAGTTCAAGTTAAGCAACTCAAACTCAATTGGATAGTGCCATCAATACGACATGAACAATGTCAAGATGCACGTTTAAACAGTCCAATGTCAAAGCCAACAATTAAATGCAATTTGTCTCAAAGAGTGATACCAGAAACCAATTGCATGAAAACTGCATCAAGTACACAATACCAACCAAGCAGCATATATGTGTACAACTCGATATGCAACTAAGGTTGCAGTGAAACTACCATTACAAATGCCCAACACAAATGAACAGAGACAAGCTCAAGTCAAGTCAAACCCAATACTACCAGAATCAAAACCGAAGTCAGCAGAGAAATATGCAAAGTCAAAACTGTCAAGTACAACTGACTCGACAACAAGAACACCGACTCGACCAAATCACTCCAATTGAAACAATAACAGGTACAACAGTTTCCAACATACAGTGACACAAAAGTATAGCCACAGCAGTTCAAAACTACTCCAGACGGAGATGTACAAGATGAAAGCACATATATATACAGTGCAAACTCAAAGATATATGTACAATTTCAAAGTAATCAACATGCATATCGAAGTGCATACATGATGAAGTCAGTACCACCAGTACAAAACAGTGAACCAACAATGCATACAAGTTAGCATATATGCACAACATGTTCAACCAGGTGCATATGCAATGAACTGGAGGCAACCAGAAAATATATGCAAACAACATATGTGGTTCAACTAAATCAACATCAACAGGGATGTAACGAAATGCCAGACATCAAGTAGATGAACACAGACATCAAAGCAGATGTTAACATGAATAAACAATGTCAAGCTTAAATGTCGAAAGCAAATATCTTCACAAAATCAACTACGAACAATGCCGAAGTCATCAGAATTCACAGAACCAAAATGCCAGTAAAATCAATTCAACACCGTGGGTGTCAAGAAACCAAACGAGTAAAAATCGAGCCATGTGAATTAGGTAACCCAAAGTATAGATTCTACTATGCATGCATACACACATACAAGTGTATATATGCACACATATTAATCCACACAAGTATATACACACTGCAAATATAAGTGCAGACAACTACAAAATCGGGTCAGGATGCCCGTTCGAACAAATCATGTCAAAAGAAAATAAAGTCAGAAAGCACGTTTACAATTCGAATCATGTGGCCGAAGTCAAAGGGAACAAAGGTAAATCAACAGCATCACAGAAAAGTGGAAGCCGTGGCAACCAAGAATCAAAGTCAGATAAATCTCAAGCATCTAGCAACATCGATCGGCCAGGGAAATCGATGGACAAATTCAAACATATATACACGAATGAGAAAACAAGGATTCAAACCCTAAATAAACAAATCATCATCGACTAAATCAATTTAAAACCCAAGTCATGAAATAAAGCAATAGAATTAGATGTGAGTGAAATAAATCACTCACCTTTTATCCCATAGCACGAATCAAAGATCGACAGTTGCGAGCCGGAGCCGTGAAAATCGAAGGAAGGAGTTGAAGTCGAGGCCAACAAAGAATCGAGCAGTTCGAGATCGAAACCATAGCCACCATTATCGATTTCCTTTTGCTCTCGTTTGTTTTTGGGCTTGCCAATGAGAAATGAAAGAAAGTGGAACGGGTAGATAATTAACACGGCAACCAAAAAGAAACATGGGCCAAATGAATTTTAAAGCCCGCAAAACCGCTAACCAATTTTTTCAAAGAATTTCAACTCGATTAAAAATTCCAATAGCAATTAACAAACAATTTAATCGTCATTTGACGATAATTAATTGTTACTAAACTCCGGGTTGTTACACGAAACGTTTTAAAGGTTTTGAAGTAGTCAACATCGAATGATTTCAAAAGGTTTCCACTTGTTTTAAATTGAACCCAATGTTTTCAAAAGGTTTTAAGTTTCATTGCTTTCGAAAGGTTTATCAATGATTTCATAGGGGAGGCATCCTATGCTTTCGATAAATTCGAAAGGTAAGTCATTTTGACTAGATCGAAAAGAAACCTTCGGACAAGGTCGAAAGGTGAGACCTTTCGATAAGTTCGAAAGGTATGACTTTGCAATATTTTCGAAAGGCTAAGATTTAATGGATTTAATAGGCGGATGTCATATGTTTAAAGCTTATAAATGGAAGGCTTTTTAAAGGTTTTGAAGGAATTACCTTCAATGATTTCAAAAGGTTTTATTAATGGTTATGAAGGAGTTACCTTCAATTCTTTCGAAAGGATTTATTAATGGTTTCGAAGGAGTTACCTTCAATATTCTCGAAAGGTTGTTTAAAGGTTTTAAACAAAAGATTCGAATATAATGATTAGGCAGAGTGCCTAAGTGATTTAAGTTATAAAGGACTTTAACTTATTTTAAAAAGGATAGATAACCCTTAATGAACATCATCAACATTATTTTGAGTAAAGTATATGTAGCATGGCAGAAATAACTTAGAGTAAAGATAAAGAGATATTTTCCTTGTGTATGTGTGTGTGTGTGTGATTTGACGGACTAAATCATTTTGAAAAGGTTTTCAAGGAAAATTTGAAGGGTAGTTAGCCCAAAAGAAAATTCGGGCACTTAGCTCATTTAAATTCAGACAGTCAGCCTAGAGGACAGTTAGTCAAGAGGACAGATAGTCCAGATAAGGCCAGTTAGCCCAAATATGAATAGTTAATTCATTTGTTAGCATAACGGACCTTGCTACTTTTTAAGGACAGTTAATCTGCCCTTTTTCCCTGTTTTGGGCAGATAGTCCATTATCTTACATTAAAGATATTGTCATTTTGGTATAATCGGTTTTAGGACAAATAGTTTAGAAAAGAGTAGTTAGCTTAGAATTTAGGACATATAGTCCAGTAAAGAACAGATAGCTCAGATTTTAGACAGATGGTCTATTTTATTTCCTGTTTTAGCATAATGGATATTGCTATATTATTATTATAATCAGTTGATTAACCAGTTTGGTTGTAGGAAAGGATTTGCAAAATATATGTTTGGAATAAAGATATTAGTGAGGGGAAACACGTTCCGCTAAGCGACGTGGTCTCACTATATATCAGTAAATAGAGATGTAACAGAAATTATTCATACCAGACTTTATGTCTAACCCGAAGTTTTGTCTCCCATTAAACTCTCGGGTGCTTAAAACTGATTTGAGTAGGCTGAGGGTTTAGGTTTTTAGGTTTTAGCAGATTTTGGCAAACAAAGCATCCGAAGACGAGCAAGTGGCTAACAGATAGCTAATATAGGAATTCTGTTTTAAATTATTTCTGCTGTGTATTAGGACAATTATGTATATATTGCTTTGATCATCCAATGGGGCATCCTCATATGTCGCTCTTGGCGTATTGTTGTAAATTATATTTAATCATTGCTTGGGAATATGTTTGGGGATTTTTGTAACTGGGATACGTTTTTGTTCGAAATGCAATCACTATAATTAATGTTTTGGAAGTATGTGCTTTTGTTCATATTCATGTGCTTCTGATATTATGGATACCATTAACATTACCGTATTTTGTCACTAGAAGTTAATACTGTGGATGACTGCAACATCCATAGCGCTTAGCTTTTGACCTCCAGATACGGATGTTACAACTTGGTATCAGAGCATCGGTTTATGAAAAATTTAATTAAAAATGTTTTTTGAAAACAAAAAACCAAAGGAATTAGAGTAAGATTTGGGGTTGGGATAACGCTATACTAACGTATTTGTATTTGCTATATATAATATGCGCTTTATCTCCATTCATCTATCTTTGATTAGGTTATCTTTCTGCATCTCATGATGTTTGAATACAGATATGGATGGTAGAAGAAGCAGAGTTAACCTAGGAGGGGAAGCATCGAAAGGAATGCCGGACCTAGTGCGGGGATATACCAAGGTCAGCCAGAGAATGTTGGTGCTGAAGTCCCATAGGTCGGAATGGAAGCCATGTGTCAGTTCTTTAGGAATATGATGCAGGCAGAAGTTACAACTGGAGTGTTAGGAGGAAATGCTGCAGGAGCAGGGGTTCCGGAAGTTCCGGTAGTTAATCATTTCGCTAAGATGATCAATGGTTATGTGAAGCTAGGAGCAAAGCCGTTTTTGGAAACGGAGGATACCATTAAAGTTATGAACTGGTTGTTGCACTACGAAAGGGTTTTTGCAGATCTAGGGCTCAATGATGAGAAGAAGAGAAGGTTGGCATCCAAGCAGCTTCAGTGAGCCGCACTATTTAGGTGGAAGAGTGTAATAGCGACAGTTGATGAGGAGACAGTAAGCTGGTAGGATTTCAAGAGAAGATTCCAGGAGAGGTTTATGTTTGTGATGGCACAATCGGCTTTGATTAGGCAGTTTGCTGAGCTGGTGCAGGGCGAGTTGTCTGTTGCTGGGTATGCTAGGAAGTTTGAAGAATTGGCTTGGGTTGGGTATGCTTCAGTGGATATAGTGTTGAAGCAGAATGAGAAGTTTCTTAGAGGATTGAAGCTAGAATTGGCTAGTGCTAGTTTGTCTCATCTTAGAGATCCTTCTGATATTGTTGTGGAGATGGCTTTGAGGCAGGAAGAAGTTCTTGAGTCTCTGGAGAAGAGCAAGGCAAAAGGGGTCCAGGTTGGGCAGGGCCAGAAGAGAAAGTTCTTTCCCAAGAAAGGTGTTCAGAAGGGTGGAGCAACCAAGAAAGCGAAGTCTGAAGTTGTCTGCTATAAATGCAACAAGAAAGAGCACTTTGCTAATGAGTGTCGCTGAGGAAAAGCAAAGGATGTGGCTAAGAGGAAGAATGTCAGGTACTTCAACTATGACCGGATAGGCCATTATAAGAACTAGTGCAAGGAGCCCATTAGAGATGGTAAATGCAAAGTGTATACATTGGAGCCTGCCGCTTCTAAGCCAATTGTCCTGGAGAAGGGGAAGGCAGTTCTTGGAGGAACGCTTCAGATACATGGTATATCATTTTTGCGTTTTATTTGATACTGGTGCATCTCATTCTTTTATATCTAGATGTTTGATAGATAAGCTTAACCTTGAACCCACATATTTAGTTACTTCCTTAAGGGTTGCGAATCCAATAAGAGGGTATGCAACTCTAGGGTTGAGGTGTGACGAGTTTGAGTTTGACCTGTTACGTCATACTTTTGTATGTAGTTTGCATGTATTTGATTTTATGGGGTTTGGGATCATCCTTCGTATGGATTTGTTAAGTGAGTACGATGCTAAGATATTTTGCCAGGGTAGGAAGATATCTCTTAGACACCCGAATAGTAAAGATCGGATTGTTTTCACCGTAGGAGGGCTAGCGGTGTAGTGTTTTCTTTATTGGGTGCTTTGGATTCAGAGGATGAGTTGATCCGAGTTTTTTTGGTTAGAGAATTCGCAGATGTGTTTGAGCCTGTAGTTGGATTGCCATTGAAATGAGCTATTGAGTTTCGTATAGATTTGGTTTCGGAAGCAGAACCAGTGAGTAGACCGCCATGCAGGATAACCCCTTCAGGGATGAGGGAGTTGAAGGTGCAGTTGGTGGATTTAGAGGGAAAGAGTTTTGTCAGGTCGAGCAGTTTGTCGAGCAGTTTATTGGATGCAGTTGAATGAGAGGACGATGAAGAATCGATGTCCACTACCTAGAATTGACGATTTGTTCGACCAGCTAAGTGGACTAAAGGTATTTTCTCAGTTGGATTTGGCAACAGGTTTCCATCAGCTCGGAGTAGCAGAGGATAGTATACGTTTGACAACATCCAAGACCAGAGATGGATCATACGAATGGTTAGTTAGGCCATTCAGACTGATGAATGCTCCGGCTTTCTTTGTGGATTTGATGAAACGGATTTTCTGATAGCACTTGGATAGGTTCGTGCTGGTTTTCATAGATGATATCTTGATTTACTCTAAGGATTAAAAAGAGCATGAAGTTCATCTTAGAGTGGTGCTTGAGATGCTGAGGCAGCATCAGCTGAAAGCAAAGTTTTCAAAGTGTCACTTCTGGAAGAAGGAGCTGAAATTTCTTGGTCATGTTGTCTCAGAGTAAGGGTTGTCAGTAGATCCGACTAAGATCGTGGCAGTGAATACTTGGAAAAGACCTGAGATAGTAACCAGGATTGAGAGTTTCCTTGGGTTGGCTGGTTATTATCGGAGGTTCATTAAGGATTTCTCGTGGATAGCCACACTAATGACAAGGCTAACAAGGAAAGATGTGAAGTTTGTGTCGACGAATAAGTGTGAGGAAGCATTCCAGAGCTTGAAACGCTTATTAGCCCATGCACCAGTGTTGGTTGTTCCAGAGGGGAATCAGAATTTGGTAGTCTGTACCGATGAGTGTGGAACAAGATTACGTTAAGGTGATTGCCTATGCTTCTATACAGCTTAGACCGCATTAGGTCCGATATCAAATGCATGATTTAGAGTTGGCTGCTATGATTTTTGCTTTGAAGGTGTGGAGACATTACCTTTTCGGAGAACGGTTTGAGCTATACACAGATCATAAGTCGCTGAAGTATTTGTTCTACCAGAAGGAGCTGAACATGAGACAACAGAGGTGGTTTGAGTTCATACCGCTTATGATTTTAGGATACACACCAGGGAAAGGCAACAAGGTCGCAGATGCACTTAGCAGGAAGCATCAGAATGCAGTGTTGGCGATGATAGCTGAGTGAAAAGATTTAGAAGCATTGGCAGATTGCGGAGTGCAGTGGAGATTCGAGGCTGGGTCTAGTGGTAATACAGTTGTATTGTTTTGTTTGGAAGTCCGACCAGTGTTGATCGAACGAATTGTTCTAAGAAGATTGAGGATCCGGTGTTAGTTGAACGAATCAGAAAGCTAAAGGAAGGAACCAAGAGCGATGACTTGAAAGATTTTAGTCTTGACAGGAATGGGTAGTTAAGAAAGAAAGGAAGATTATGTGTTCCAACTATAGGAAACATAAGGAAGGAAATCTTAGAGGAATGCCATCGTTCGAAGTTCACTATACATCCCTGAGGTACGAAGATGTATCAAGATAGGAAGATGAGTTTTTTTGGGAAGGAATGAAGCAGGATATTGGTTTGTGTATAAGGCAGTACTTGAATTGCCAACAGGCAAAGGTCGAACACCAGAAGCCAAGTGGTTTGCTTCAGCCATTGGATATTCCTTTATGGAAGTGGGATTCTATTTGTATGGACTTCGTAGATGGTTTGCCAAGGTCAAATAGATTTAATGAAAGTATATGGCTCATAGTGGACAGATTGACCAAGGGTGCCCATTTCATTCCAGTTAAGTCAACCAGGATAGCAACTGTTAAGGTTGTTCATGAAGAATGTGGTTAGACTGCATGGAGTTCCTAGCAGTATAGTTAATGATAGAAATTACTTGTTCACTAGTGAGTTTTGGAAGAGTCTGTAGGAAGTTTTGGGAACCAAGCTTAAGATGAGTACCGCTTACCATCCGTAGATAGATGCGCAAATGGAAAGAGTTAAGAAGATCTTGAAAGATTTGCTAAGAGCTTGTGTTTTGGATTTCAGGGGATTATGGGAAGACCATCTGCGTCTAGTCGAGTTTTCGTATAACAAAAGTTATTAGACTAGTATTGGGATGGCACCGTTTGAAGCTTTGTATGTAAGGCCATGCAACTCTCCCATTTGCTGGTTGGAGACCGGGGATAGGTTGATTCTTGGTCCAGATTAGTTAGAGAGACTGTAAAAAAGATTGAGGTCATTCGGGCTAGAATGAAGGAGGCTCAGTCTAGGTAGAAGAGATATGCAGATAAGCGATGGAAAGACTTGGAGTTCTCAGTTGAGGACCAAGTTTTCGTTAAAGTGTCGAACCGATGAAGGGTGTGCTTAGATTTGGGAAGTTGGGGAAGTATTCTCCTAAGTTCATTGGACCTTTTCCTATTCTTGATAGGATTGGGAAACTCACTTATAGACTTGTGTTACAGAGCAGTTAGGCTGGTGTCCACGATGTTTTTCATGTTTCTCATCTTAGAAAGTGTGTTAGACACCCGGAGACTCCTATTGCACCGATAGTCCTAGATGATTTAGTGGTAGAACCGGACTTGACCATAGTGAGGAAGCCAGTTCCATTGTTGCGAGAGATGAGAGGAGGCTTAGAACCAAGATGGTCAGATTAGCCAAAGTCTAGTGCAGTAACGATGACAGAGCCTGTACTTAGGAGGTTGAGAGCATGATAAGAGATACTTATCCTGACTTGTTTGATGGTATGTTTTACCTTCTTGTTTGTTTTGTATGCCTTATTGTAATTTCGAGGATGAAATTCTTTAAGGATTGGAGTATGTAACACCCGTGATTTTTGATAACATTATTTAGGAGATTTAGTTAGATAAACTAAATAAAATAATATGTTGATTAGGAGGTTGAGATTTGATTTTAATTATGGTAGCTTTGCCTTTAAACTAATAAATTAAACGAAGGGTTTAAAATGAATTAGAGGAGGGGTATATGGGAAAGAGGCCATTCCTATATCACCTTCCATAGGCCATGTGTTATACATATATTCATTTCATTCCAAAGTTTTTGAAATTGACGCCGGCCACCATTAACAAGGAAAGAAGAAGAGGGAACTAAAGAAAAGCTAAGGGATAAGCAAGTTCAAATCTCAAGCTCCTTAATCTCTAAAGCAAAGGTGAATAATGTTTACATTTCTAATTTTTATGGTTTCGGTTTTAAGATTAAATCTGAATGATTTTGCAAAGATTTGCCATGCATTTGAATGATAAAATGATAAAATATACATGTTGATGATTTATGTATGCTCATAAAGATTTTATGACATGTTTTGAGATGAAAACCCTATTAAATGACATCCGTTAGCCTTGCAAATTTTTATGATGATCTAATAAGTTATTTTAGAGACGGGTTTCAATTTTCATATTTTTCTGAATTTATGTGGAATTTTTATGAATATTCTAAAGAAGAAAATGGTATTTTAGATTATAAAATTATTTACGAGAAAATAATTTATTGTTTGGATCCGAAAATTTTATATATTGAAAAGAACATATTAATTGATTTTTCAGAATTTTTCCAAAATTTTCTAAGATGATTTAATAGTTATATAAAATTATTTAATGAATGGGACTTAAATGTTTTATATAATTATAAAGGAGAAATGGGCTTTTTCAAAATTGTTTAAATTTCCAAATAAGGAAAGTCGGCAGCATTTTGGATATAAAAACCTGGCAACCAATCAGATTTAGACAAATAAGGCAGGTTGGGTACAAAAGAACTATTTTAAAGTACAAATAAATTGTTTTTTCTACTATTTCAACTCTTTCGGCAAGAGGTTCCGCCTCTGTTCCAAACCTTCCAATAAGGTCAAAAAGTATCAAACCTTTCGACTAGGTCAATGCATATGGTATCAAGCAACTGGTATGTCGTGAATTGGAAGGAGTCGAAAGGTTTAGGGATGAAAGGTTAGAGCTTTCGAAAGAGATGAAGCTTTGTTTTGGTTTTAAAAAAATATGCCTACAAGCTTTTGATAAAGAGCTTTCGACATTGTCAAATGGTTTAAAAGAAAAGGTTTCAATTGGTTTGCTTTCTTGTTTTAGTTGAAACAGTTCGACAATGTCGAAAGGTATAACTTTCGAAAAGGTCGAAAAAATAGTTGCCGCTTCCAAACCTTTCGACCCAGATGGACTCAAAGGTAATCTTTTGTTTTCTAAAACTTGCTGCCTCTCCATTGGTTTCGAAGGGTTGGTTCCAACACCAACACTTCAATTTTTTTTAATGGTTTCGAAAGGTTTTTTTAAAGGTTTCTAAGCAGTTGCTTTCGACTCCAATGTTTTTTCGATCCTTTTGCTCAACTTGAAGGCATAATCCAAATGTTTTAAGCTGAAACATTTTAAAGGTTTCGAAGTAGTCAACTTCGAATGGTTTTGAAAGGTTTACACTTATTTTAAATTGAACCCAATGTCTTCGAAAGTTTTAAGTTTCATTACTTTCGAAAGGTTTATCAATGATTTCAGAGGGGAGGCACCCTAGGCTTTCGACATAGTTGAAAGGTAAGACCTTTTGACTAGGACGAAAAGAAACCTTCTAATAAGGTCGAAAGGTGAGACCTTTCGACAAGGTCAAAAGAAATGGTTTTGCAATGTTTTCGAAATGCTAGGATTTAAAGGATTTAAGAGGCAGATGTCATATGTTTAAAGCTTATAAAAGGAAGGCTTTATAATGTTTTTGAAGGAGTTACCTTCAATGATTTCGAAAGGTTTTATTAAAGGTTATGAAGGAGTTACCTTCAATGCGTTCGAAGGGTTTTATTAATGGTTTTGAAGGAGTTATCTTCAATATTGTCGAAAGGTTGTTTAAAGGTTTTAAACAAAAGATTCGAATATAATGATTAGGCAGATAGCCTAAGTGATTTAAGTTATAAAGGACTTTAACTTATTTTAAAAAGGATATATAATCCTTAATGAACATCATCAACAATATTTTGAGTAAAGTAGATATAGCATGGCAAAAATAGCTTAGGGAAAAGCTAAAGAGGTATTTTCCTTGTATATATATTGTTAACTCCTCTTTGTTAGCGACTCAACTAGACAAAGCAACCTAACTACAGAAAGGACTAGGCGACCTATGGGGAGCAGCGACCTAACGGCTCAAGTACTCTGCGACCTAACTACAGAATGGGCTAGGCGACCTATGGGGAGCAGCGACCTAACGGCTCAAGTACTCTGCGACCTAACTACAGAAAGGACTAGGCAACCTATGGGGAGCAGCGACCTAACAGCTCAAGTACTCTGCGACCTAACTGCAGGAACGACCTTGCAATCTAACTGCCTAACGACCTAAGGAATAAAGCGACCTAGTAGTCAAATGAAGACAGAGCGACTCAACGACTTAACAGGGAGCGACCTACCGACCTAAGAGAACCTACGACTTAACGACCTAGTGAGTTAAGCGACATAGCAAGATTAACGACCTATGATAGGTCGCTCGCGACCTAAGCAAACAAAGGCAAATCTCTTTGCCGCAACTACTTAAAGTCGTTTCCTCCTAGATCGTTGGCAAGCTATGACTTTGAGTATTCCAGATAGACAAGTGCGCTCCTGCTAAGTATTAACCCGTGCTCCATAGGTTGTGCGCGACCTACGACCTACCCTAGGTCGTTTGCGACCTACTACCCAGTCCAGAATCTCCTTTATAAATACAGCCCTAACTCCAACTAAAAGTGGACTTTTCCGATCATTCTCTGAAGCACCGATACTCTGTCACTTTCTTAACTGAACCGACACTTGAAGAACTCCAAACACCGAAGACACTACAACAAGCTTCGAAAGAGATCTTGACCATCCGACATGGAATCAAAGAGCCTCGTTACATCGAAGTTTGAGCTACTAGTCTGAAGTGTTTTGTAATCGAAGTGAATTGTATCTGAAGTGCATTGTATCAAATTGTAATCAAATCAGTAATAAAGGAAATTAAAGTGGACGTAGGCTTGATCCTAAGCCGAACCACTATAAAACTGCTGTCTTTTACTGCTTTCTACTAATTTTCTGCTTATATTCTGTTCCCGTACTAACGGGTGGTGCTTTCACTTTTTCTTTATACACACCGGGTATTAGCGTTCAATTTTCAGCGTTAACATTTTGGTGCTTTCACTGAGAACCCAACTCAGGAATATTGTCATCATTGCTTCACAAGAGTTTGTGGAAAAAGTTTCTTTGAAAACCAGAAGTTTGTCGGAAATAATGGCTCCCGAAAGAAAGCGCAAGTCTACCAGATCCGTCAATACTCATGATAACACTGCTACTTCTCCTTCATCAAGTCAAGCAGCTCCAAGCATTGGAGTGACACGAGCGGAGTTAGATGCTGCGGTGTCTGGGTTATATCAGCAAATTGAAACCCAGAACACTTTGATGCTAGAAAGGTTGAATGCTATGCTCCGAGCTAACCGTCAACCAGCGAATAATGAGGAAAATTTTGCTGATGCTGTTCACAACTCTGAAGGGAGGAATATTCCTCAAAGGGCAGATGGTACTGCTGAAGGGGCACCTCCCCAAGCCGGAGTGACAAGGCCGCAATCAACCCTTCACGAACGTTTGGTTAAGCAAACTTCTGAGAAAATGGCTGATGACTGCCCCGCAGAGCCTCTGCACAACGAGGAATACCTCTCGGAAATTATACGACATATCATGAAAGAGAGCATGCAAAGAAATGAAGATGAGAACGACTTGGGGTTTGCTCCAAGTAGGACTCCGTTCACTGAGAAAATTCTAAAAGATGAATTTCCAAGAAAGTTTGTTCCTCCTACCATTCCAGCTTACCGAGGAACAAGCGATCCTAATCAATTTCTGTACAAATATGACTGGCACATGACGGGTGCCAGGGCAACGGATGAAATTAAATGCTGGTACTTTCCGGTATAATTGGAAGGGGTGGCACTACTCTGGTTTACAAAGCTGCCTGCCCGATCTGTAGACCAGTTCTCTGATTTAACTCGGAAGTTTAAAGAGCAATTCAGACTGTACGCTTCAAAGGCGAAAGACATAATGTCATTGTCTAGCCTTGAGCAGAATCCGGGAGAGTCTATTAAGTCCTTCTTGAATCGCTTCAATATAGCTCTGGCTGAGGTCGACAACGCGGAGCCACAGATGGTTTTGACTTTTTTGATGCGGGCTATCGATAAGTCAAGTGAATTTGGGAAATGGCTGAAAATGAAGGAGCCAAATTCACTCGAGAAATTTTATAAGAAAGCTGACGAGTTCATGCGCTTGGAGAATCTTCCTGCGCCAGCGAAAGTGGTGGCGACAGGGGTAGAGAATAACATTGCTGCTTTGACTAAGAAAGATTCCGGAGCTCAGAAGAGGGAGAATAATGATGGGAAGAAACAAAAGGACATAAAGAAACCTCGCTTCTTTAAACCATCATATTTCACCGCCTTAACCGATACTCCGGAGAATATCTTCTTTGCCACCAAAGATGCTGTGGAGTATCCTAAACCAGCCGAGATAAAGCATGGAAATAATGCTATGCGAAATGGAAAATTCTGCCGATTTCATAACCAACCCGGCCATGATACCAACGAATGTCGTCATTTGAAGAGCTTGATTGAAGAATTGCTAAGACAAAACAAGCTGCAACAGTATGTTAAGAAGAACCGAAATGACCAAACTTCGTCTGCTCATGGGTAGCAACCCCCTACTCATCCATCTAGCTCGGGTGAGGGCACTACCGTACATGAATCTAAAAGGCCTGTTATCAATGTGATTACAGGAGGCCCACACCCAGCAGGCAGAAGCTGGGGTGAGATGGAAAGATACGCTCGTGCTTTGAAATATACCCCAGCGGAAGAAGATGTTCTTGTTTTAGAAGACGCTGCACCTCTGAAACAGCAGAGAACTTCTAATGATGACATTGTGTTTAAAGCTAGGGATTCTATGGGTATTGAAGCTCCAACCATGGATCCCTTGGTCATTTCTGCAGGAATTGGGCCAGCTATTGTAAGACGAGTGCTTGTTGATTGCGGCGCCTCTTGCAATATACCCTTCAAGAAGACATTTGATCAAATGAAGATTCCAATGGCTGACGTTCATGCTACATCGCAGAAGATTGTTGGGTTCATTGGGGAACCGCAGCAGCCAATTGGAACTGTCGACTTGTTTGTGGAACTTGGAGAGGGACAGAAAAAGGTAGTTCGGAAACAGACTTTTGTAATTGTTGATGGATTTTCTGCCTACAATGCCTTCCTGGGCCGGCCAACTTTAGCTACATTCAAAGCCATTCTCGCCCCGTGGTGCCTAACTATGAAATTTCCCATAGATAATGGTGTTGGTGTCATTAAAGGAGATCAAAATGCTGGGCGGGAATGTTATCTTATAGAGCTTCGAGAGGCAAGGAAGAGAGAGATGGGAAAAGATGCGGCAGCCCCGCTCCGCATCAAAAACCCAACCTTGTAGCAAGTGCAGGGTGGCCCCTGCACTGGCGAGCATAGTGGTGCAAGGAGAGAAATGGACCCAGAACGGCCAGTGCAGGGGAAAATAGAGTGGTGCCAATGGAAGTAACGGTACCAGTATCTGTTGATCTTAAAGACCCAAACAAAGTGCTAAATGTGGGTTCGCAACTCAGTGTGGCAGTCCAAAATATGCTGATATCATTTTTGAAAGCAAATCTGGACGTATTCGCTTGGAGTCATGCCGATATGTGTGGAATATCTCCAGATGTTGCTGTACATACTCTGAACATTGATCCGAAATTCACACCTGTAAAACAGAAAAGAAGAACCCAGGGCCCAGAAAGGTCAGCAGCACTAAAGGAAGAAGTAGATCGGCTCATGGAGAATGGTTTCATGAAAGATTCCACTTATCCAAATTGGGTTTCAAATCCGGTACTGGTTAAAAAAGCAAATGGATAGTGGAGAGTATGTATCGATTTCTCAGATTTAAACAAAGCTTGTCCCAAAGACTGCTTTCCATTGCCAAGGATTGATCAGCTGATAGATGGAACAGCCTGGCACGAATAGTCGTCTTTTATGGATGCTTACTCCGGGTATAACCAGATTATGATGCATGAGTCGGATCAGGAGGATACGAGCTTCGTCACAGATGTTGGTCTTTACTGCTACAAAGTCATGCCCTTTGGACTGAAGAATGCAGAGGCAACATATCAAAGGCTTGTTAATGCAATGTTCAAATCACAGCTTGGGAAAACTATGGAAGTCTATGTCGATGATATGTTGGTGAAATCAAAGAAAGCAGTTGGCCATATGGATCACTTAGCAGAAATGTTCGCAATCCTCCAAAAATATGGAATGAAGCTCAACCCTTTGAAATGTTCATTCAGAGTAGAGTTCGGGAAATTCTTGGGATTTATCGTAAGCACTAGGGGCATTGAAGCTAATCCTGCTCAAATTACTGCTCTAAGAGAAGTCAAAGCCCCTAGGACAAAGAAGGAACTGCAGAGCCTCAATGGGAAAGTTGCTGCTTTAAGTCGGTTCATTTCCAAAGCCACTGATAAATGCATCCCCTTCTTTGACGCTTTAAAGAAAGGAAAGAAAAATTTCAAATGGACTCCTGAATGCCAGAATGCTTTCGATGAACTAATTCGTCACATGGAAGCGCCTCCAATACTTTTCAAGCCCAACAATGGCAAAGACCTTTTCATATACTTGGCAGTTTCATCTCACGCCCTGAGTGCAGCATTAGTGCGGGAGGATGCAAAAGTTCAACGCCCGGTCTACTATATCAGCAAAAGGTTCACTGGGGTAGAAATGAATTATTCAAAGCTAGAAAAGCTCGCCTATTGCCTACTGATTGCTTCCAGAAAGTTGAGGCCATATTTTCAAGCTCACCCTGTCAAAGTTCTCACTGATCAGCCCCTAAAGCAAGTCCTCTTTCGACCTGAAACTTCGGGCCGTCTTCTGAAGTGGAATATTGAACTTAGCCAATATGATATCGCTTATCATCCTCGAAGAGCAATCAACGGACAAGCTTTAGCAGATTTCATTGCAGAGTACACAGACAAGGGTGACATTGAGGAAGAGGTTACAGTTGACATCCCAACCAAATGGAAGTTATATGTTGATGGCTCAAGAAATGATTATTGTTCCGGAGCTAGGGTTGTGCTTGAAACCCCCGAAGGGCGATCGTTATGTTACGCATTAAGATTGGAATTTCCTTCTACAAATAATGAAGCAGAATATGAAGCTCTAATTGCTGGATTAAAGATTGCAAAGGAATTGAACATCGAAGCATTGCAGATCTTTAGTGATTCTCAGCTTATTGTATGTCAAGTCAAGAAGGAGTTTCAAGCTAAAGGAGGAAATTTGCCTGCTTACTTGTCAAAGGCTTCTGAGCTTCTCGATGATTTCGATCACTATTCGATAAGCCACATACCTCGAGAGGAAAATATGAAAGCGGATTCTCTTGCAAAGTATTCAAGCTCCGGAGAATCTCAATTATTGGGATTGGTTCCTGTGGAGGTCTTGTCAGCTCCAAGCACTGATGAGATGGATATCGACTGGATCATGGCTGTATCTCAAGAACAAGAGTCATGGATGACCCCGATCAAAGAATATCTACTCAACGGCTCCCTACCGGAAAATTCTAAAGAACGCCAAAAGCTGTTAAGAAAAGCATCGAGATATGTAATTCAAGACGGCCGGTTATACAGGCGGGGATTCTCAATGCCATTACTCCGATGTGTAACCAAGGAAGAAGCCAAGACAATTTTAGCAGAGGTGCATGGAGGAGAATGTGGGGATCATTCAGGTGGCCAAACTCTTGCCAAGAAAGTTCTTCGGTATAGGTATTTCTGGCCAGATATTAATCGAGATGCTTCTATCTACTCCCGAAAATGTGACAAGTGCCAGAGATTTGCAAAATCCCAAGAGCACCTTCCACCGAACTAACACAGATGGTCAGTCCATGGCCGTTCGCCATTTGGGGGATAGATCTAATCGGACCTTTGCCAATTGCCAAGTCGGGAATCAAATATGCTATTGTTGCTGTTGATTATTTCACTAAATGGGCTGAAGCAGAACCTTTGGCTACTATTACCTCTAAAAAGATGATAAATTTTGTGACTAAAAATATCATTTGCAGGCATGGTGTGCCGTAGAAGATAATCACAGACAACGGCACTCAATTCGAAAGCGAAGAGTTCCAGGACTTTTGCAAGCGATTCAAAATCCGAAAAAGCTTCTCAGCAGTGGCTCATCCGCAGGCAAACGGGCAAGTGGAGGCAGTAAACAAAATTATCAAGTCAACCATCAAAAAGCAGCTTGAAAAAGCAAAATGTGGATGGGTTGATAGGCTGCTACTAGCACTATGGGCATACAGAACAACCCATAAAACTGCGACTGGGCACACTCCATTCTCATTGGCATACGGATCAGAAGCAATGGTTCCAGTAGAACTAGAAGTCCCTTCACACAGGAGAATTCATTTCAACCAGACAGAAAATAAAAAATTGCAACTCGAAGCACTTGATTTTCTTGATGAAAGAAGGGAAGAAGCTAGGCTCAGAGTCGCAGCCCATCAGCAAAGGATAGCAAGGCACTTCAATTCTAAAGTCCATTGACGAAGCTTCGAAATCGGGGACTTAGTCTTGAAGAGGATCATGACAGCAACTGGAGTGTTTGGACCAAATTGAGAAGGACCATATGTCATAGGCAATAAACTCCTTGATGGCACCTTCAAACTCATAACTGTCGAAGGAGATCCGATCCCAAGAGCCTGGAACAACAATCATTTGCGTCCATATTTTACTTAAAAAGCTTTGCTTGAAATTGTAAAATGATTATGGATGTATCAATTGTATTGTAAACCATTATAAAATCAGTGATAATCAATAAAAGAGCTATAAAGTGGATGTAGGCCCAATTCTTGGCCGAACCACTATAAATCCTGTGTTCTTTATTATTATAAAATGCCTGTTTCATTTCGATAAGTAAATACTCTAAATGTATTGCTAAAATGTCGATTTAATACTGCAGGACATTAAAACAAAGCTTACCCATCACAAGGCTAAGTAAGCCCCGTAAATCACTCGATAAATGAATTTCAAGCCACAAAAGGTTCCAGACTTAAATCCAACATAAGATGAACTTCACGCAAAAAAGTTGATGATTCTGCCAAAGGGGAACTTTTCCAAAGAAAAGGAACCAGACTTGTTAACTAATTACGATCGTCTGTACAAACAGACATCTGATTAGATAGCTCGCACCTGCCCCGTGGAATCACTTAACAGTGAAGTACACTTCTTCGGATGGAGCAAACTACTCGCAAAAGAAAGGAACATGGGCTCGGAGACGATAACAAGGGACTGCTAATGAGCAAACGACAGAGAGACGTGGGCAAGCCAGTCAACAAAAGCCCTCTTCGGAGGCACAAGACCTCTTCGGAGGCGCAACTCTTCGGAGGATAAAGACCTCTACGGAGGCACAAGCCCTCTTCGGAGGCACGCCAAAAAATGGAAGTTCTCTTCTCAACAAAGAGGTTGGTGGAACCAGAAGACGCAGGACCTTTGTTAACTAGTTGCGATCGTTTGTGCGAATGAACATCTAATTAAGTAACTTGCGTCCGCCCCATGGATCCATTTAACTGTGAGAAAGTAACTTCCAGGCAATCAAATAAAGACCTCTTCAGAGGCACAAGACCTGTTCGGAGGAACAAGACCTCTCTGGAGGCATAAGACCTCTCCCGAGGCACCACAAGCCCTCTTCAAAGGCACAAGCCTTCACCAAAGGCACACGCTGCCCTCTTCGGAGGCAGAAGACCTTCCCCAAGGCACACAAGACCTCTACGGAGGCACAAGACCTCTTCAGAGGCACAAGATTTCTTCGGAAGCACAAGACCTCTCTAGAGGCACAATGCTACTCTTCGGAGTCCATGCTACTCCACAGAGTCCAAATGCTAATCTTCGGAGTCCACGCTACTCCACAGAGCATAATGCTACTCTTTGGAGTCCATGCTACTCCTCGGAGTCCGAATGCTAATCTTCGGAGTCCACACTACTCCACAGAGTCCAAATGCTACTCTTTGGAGTCCATGATACTCCACAGACTCCAGATGCTACTCCTCAGAGATGCCAAAAAGACCTCTTCGGAGGCACATTTCACCAAAGTTGAAGTGCAAAAATCTCTTTTCGGAGACCCACTTCACCAGAGTTGAAATGTCAAAACATTCTTCAGAAGCTCGCTTCACTGCGTAGGAGAATCCACTTTTCAACAAATAAAAGTGATCATCCTCGAAAGTTGAAGTGTTCTAAAAGAAAGAAAGAAAAAGAAGAGAAGAGAAAACTTCTCCGATACAAGGCATACTCTATTGAAAGCAGAATAATATTTCCTCAAAAACGGAAAAATTATTCTCTAAAATAAGAGTACGAGCCTTTTCAGAATATTGCAATGAGCCATGGTATGGGGGCACATAGCTATATTAATAAAAATAACGCTTAAACATCATACCACGAGCTCACTGCAGTATCGTATAAAGTAAATAAAGAAACTTGTGAAAAAACAAGGAATAAATGCATTCACACATATACTGACAAGAAATTGTACAAGTAAAAAGAACCATTTTATTCCATACTATAAAGTTTTTGTACATATGCAGGTTTCAAGCGGAGGCCGGTATCCGCACAATCTCCGGTCAGTACATACAAAAAGCAAAAAAGCAAAACGATAAGCATAAAGTCAGTTCATCACTCCTTCTTCCCGCTACCTTTGGAGCTCTTGCCCGGCTTGATGATTAATTTTTGAAGCCGGCGTTGACGGGTTGGAGAAGAAGGAGGAGGAGGTATGGCTGGATCAACTTCCGCTTCCTCTCCAGCAGCAGAAGTGTTTTTCCTTCTCTTCTTTGAAATCATGCGCTTCCCCTTCTTCTTTGAAGAAGACTCACTTCCCGGAGTAAGCAACGCAGAAAGTTTGGTATCATCATCATAAGACTGCTCCGGGATCTTCTCACTGTCCTCAAATTCTTTCGCCTTCTGCTCTTGCGAAGCAGGTGGATCCTGCAAGCCTTGAAGGGCCTCTATTTGCTCTTCCTGCGATCCCGGCTGAGAAGCAGGAGTGATCTGAAGGGATGGAGGAGGAACAGCTGGAAGGGGAGAAGTATGCGCAGCATTCAGTGTTTCCGCTACAAAAGAAAAGAAGTTAAAATCAGTATTCTCCGAAAAAAGAGAAGATATTGGATCATCAGGACTTAAGTAACAAGCGATAAATTCATCAAGCTCAGTTGAACCGAACGAATCGAACGAGTAGTCTACTTGAGCTAGATTAGACTTGGAGTTACCTGGAGAAGTTGGTTTAATCACATTGATTTCAAAATGTTCAGCTTCAATGTCATCCTGAGTCTTCTCCTCGTCTTGAACAGTGGGAGGCTCAGTAGTTGTGGTTTCGACTTCGGCTTTTGCAGGAGGTGGGGAATAAGAACTAGAGCCAATAATATCAGGGTCGATCGAAGCCGGAAGATGAGCAGGGTCGGTTAAAGACGCTTTCTCCAAACGCTCTTCTCCTGCCACTTCGGCTCGCTCTTTGGTAAGATGCTCTTTTTCCCTGGCCAGCGCAGTGCGTGCTTCATCATCAAGATAAAGCGCCTCAAGATCTGCCTCTGCATAGCCAGCGCCTCCGAACATATCAAGTACGGTCTCCCAAACTTCGGCTAGTGTAATCTCATATTTAGGGCCCAGAAACGAGAGGCTACCACGACCCAGGACGCTGTGCAAGTAAACATCAAACAAAGTAGAGCTGATATTGGCTTTAGTAGCCTCATAAGATTCTTCGGCTGCAACTTTGCCAGCAATAGCTTCGTCGCGCTCTCTTTCAGCCTTTAACAATTGAGACTGCAGCCTTGTGATTTCCAAATCTTGGGAGCTGACTTTCTCCCGAAGCTAGACGGCGTCGTTGCGGTACTTTTCAGTAACATGCTGCTCCGCTTCAAGTTTAGCTTCAGCATCTCGCTGAGCAGCATGAGCATTTCAAACTTTCTTCTGGAGCATCTCTTCCTTTTGTGTGAAGGAAGTGGAAGAAGTGGTGAGCTCATTCTTTAGTCTCTCGACTTCAGACTCAAGCCTCGCGTTATCGTCCGCAATGCTTGTCATTTCTGCATCATGCTGCTTACAAATTTTGTCCCATTCCGACTTATCATTCTCCATAGTCAGCATGGCTTCGAGATTCATACGGTTAACTCTTTGAAGCTCGTCGACAAGTTTCTGCCAGCTAGACATCCTCTCGATATCAAGTTTGACAGCATCAAGATTTCTTAACATAGCTTGCTTGTCAATCGGTACCAGATCTAAGTCAAAACGCACTCCCTTTAAACACCAATTCGGGAATCGGCTTTGGAGTGTAGGCGGAGCATCCCTAACCTGATATTGAGGCCTGTTAATAATCATCTGAATGTCTGTTTTCTGGAGGGCAGGAGAACCGGCAGGGATGTCAAGAGGGACAGGAGCATTAGACTTTTCAGAAATTGCAGACGCGTCACAAAGCTTGACGCGCTTGCTTGGATCTTCAGTGATGTGACTCTTCCCTTTGTCATCATGGGATTTTCTTTTGTGGGAATCGTCACCTCTGTGAGAAGAGTCATATCGTTCATCCCTTCTCCCGTGTCGCTCCTCATAATCTCGCCTTTCACGAGCTTTTCTAGCATCTCTCCCTTCATCGGTTTCTCTGGGGGTAGAAAGATAGCGCCTGTAATCATAAGTGTCGCGCCCTCCATAGCGACGAAAGTCGTCATAATATGAACTGCTTCGCCCCATCGAAGAATCTGAAAATAAAAAAAATATAATAAGGACAAGCCTTAAAAATCTTCGAAGTAAAGAAGCCAAGTGAATATAATCGCAAAAAATTATAAGTGTGTGTGATGTGCAAACTATGCGCGTCAAACTACAAACCACTCTTCGGTTTAGGAGTAATATCAGATTTTGCGGTAGGAGTCGACTCTTGGGTCAACGAAAGCGGTCGTAAAGTAGATGTCGCTTCGATCACTGGAGAGGCAACTTTAGCGTTGACGATATCATCTTTAAAAAGCTCGTGTGAAGTCACCATTAGGTCACTTAGCTCACCAAAAATGTCTTCACCATCATGACGAGCGGAACTTTCTTTTTTAGCTTCTTCATCGGCTGCCTTCTCAGAGTGTTGGGGAGATTCCTCCTCTTCGATAACCGGAGAAAGTGTAAGTTTACCAGATGACCCCACGACATCGGCAGAGGTGGAACACTTCACCAGTACAGCCTCTACAGTAGGTTCCTTCGGAGCGATCTCTTCTGCAGAAACTGGGGCATCCGATATCTCTGCTTGAGAATCAGAAATTTCATGAATCTGAGTAGATCGGGAGGAGTGTAGAAGTCCGAACTGATGTAAAAACTCATCTTTCAACAAAAATTGAACGCTCCT
This sequence comes from Allium fistulosum, assembly GCA_030737815.1. Lineage (NCBI taxonomy): Eukaryota > Viridiplantae > Streptophyta > Magnoliopsida > Asparagales > Amaryllidaceae > Allium > Allium fistulosum. The sequence goes on along the minus strand of CM060907.1, from coordinate 408,466,571 downwards.
CTCCTCAACCGGCACGGCCATGAGCCTCTCAAAAATTGGTTTGTGACCCGGATCCCTAGAAGGAGGATGAGGCGCTGAAAAGTAAAGGGCGAAGTTAACACTTGACAACTCGGGCTTCGAAAAGTTCAGAAAACATAAAGAACAAAGATAAATGATCTTACTTCCTACTCTCCAGATAACGTAGAATCCCCGAGGATAGCGAACGAAGAAAAAATGACTCAGAAACCCGTGAGCACTCTCGGGAAGACCAATGACCAGTTTGCGGTTCCTAGCACTCCTCACAAGCGTGATGGAGGGATGGTCTTTATTCTTGGCAAATGTGCACAAGTAACAAACTTCATCAAAACTCGAAAGACGATCCAGCGTCCTCCTAAATAGCACACATAACCCCATCAGAATGGCATAGCCATTGGGGTGTAGCTGGAAGGGGGAGATAGCCAGTCGGAGAAGAAGTTGCAGAAGAAAGTTGTTGAAAGGAGGGATAACTCCACTCATGCACATTTGACGATTCACTGCGACGAAATTAGATGGTGGTATATCAGCAGTGTCGCTTTTCTCAGGAAGTATGGCATCTGCTTCAGCAATCCCAAACTGAGTGCACAGTTGGCGGAAAACTTTATATGTTAGTGTAGTTGAGGTCCTTTCTGGAGGATCAGTTAACGGAGCAGGAATAGGAATAGCCTCTCTAGCTTGAACTATTACCTCTTCTTGTTGAGAAGTCATTCTACACAAACAACTGGATGTTCAAATGTGAAGGTGCACGTTTCCTTAAAAGTGTGAAGTGTTGTGCAAAACTAGTACAATAACAAGCAAATATAACTAAAATCAAGTTAATTGACATTTATCGATTATAAAGTTTCAAGGCTTGCTATTTCAAGTCCAAGTACAGTGTTGACGCAAACAAATCGGCTTTAGTTGATTATTTTAAATTTGCTTTAATACTTCACTTGAACTTGTTAATCCACAGCATTTCATTCACATAGTTCATTTAAGTTGATTATTTTTTATCGACTAATCTGTCATTCGATGTGGGCAGTCAATGGCAGTATATTCGTCCTAGTTTTCTACAAATATTGTGTTTAACAGGTTATTAGCATTAGAGATAATCTGTAAAGAAGTTCAAGCAATTCAAGTCTAGGCAGTTCAGTCCGGCAGTTCAAGCAGTTCAAGTTGAGCAGTTCAAGTTCATTTAAGTGTTAGCTCGTCCACGACCTAATCTAGGTCGCTAGTTCTTTAGGTCGTGATACTTAAGAGAGTAAAGACTTCAGGTCAAAATAATATGAATTTCTCCAAGTCCTAGCTCGGCCGCGACCTAAGGCCTATGCCGCAACTAGTTAGGTCGGTCAAGTGAGATAGGTCGCGAAGGTTCATGGGTCGCTCAGTTTTGCTAAGTCGTTTTTAATGGAAACTCGAGCTATCTCCCATCCAAGCTAAAGCCTCGCTTCCTTTAACCAGTTGACCTCCTCTCCACTCAGTAACTCGTCAACCTGCCAACTCGAGATCCATTAACCCGATAACCCCTAAAGGACCTTATCATCACCTCTAAACTCGCAGACCAGATGACTCGAAATACTGTAATCCATTATCGTCTCCTCTCATCATTAAGAATCACCCAAAAAGTCGATTCAAATTGCTTCAAGTTGGCCACAAAATCTGATGCACTACTATGTTATCGCGGACGACAAAAGCAATATGACCGATGACAGTCGAAGATCAATCACAAACAAGGTTCACGGTGGAGCACGTCACAAAAGTGAATTGGAGTTAGAAAATGGGGAGTCCAGATTCGTGAGTTAATAGCAATCATGAATCGAATGGAGGACGAATTTAATTACGTAGTGTAATGATAGAGATGACTAATGATCGAGTAATTGAATTCGCCTTCGAGAGCTTGGGAACTTGTTAATGGCAGGATGGAATGTTAGAATAGATGAGGTGAAGGAGGAACGACCTAAGCTATTTATACCCTGGGGCAGTGAAATGCGAATCGACACCACACGACCTAGTTTCCTCGCTAAGTCGTTCGCGACCTAACAACTCATCGAAGCACGAGTTAAGGAAATCGAAGCACACGACCTACGACCTAGGCGTGTACTTTGAGGGGCAAATGTTAACTCCTCTTTGTTAGCGACTCAACTAGACAAAGCGACCTAACTACAGAAAGGACTAGGCGACCTATGGGGAGCAGCGAACTAACGGCTCAAGTACTCTGCGACCTAACTACAGAAAGGGCTAGGCGACCTATGGGGAGCAGCGACCTAACGGCTCAAGTACTCTGCGACCTAACTACAGAAAGGACTAGGCGACCTATGGGGAGCAGTGACCTAACGGCTCAAGTACTCTACGACCTAACTGCAGGAACGACCTAGCAATCTAACTGCCTAACGACCTAAGGAATAAAGCGACCTAGTACTCAAATGAAGACAGAGCGACTCAACGACTTAACAGGGAACGACCTACCGACCTAAGAGAACGTACGACTTAACAACCTAGTGAGTTAAGCAACATAGCAAGATTAACGACCTATGATAGGTCGCTCGCGACCTAAGCAAACAAAGGCAAATCTCTATGCCGCAACTACTTAAAGTTGTTTCCTCCTAGATCGTTGGCAAGCTATGACTTTGAGTATTCCAGATAGACAATTGCGCTCCTGCTAAGTATTAACCCGTGCTCCATAGGTTGTGCGTGACCTACGACCTACCCTAGGTCGTGTGCGACCTACAACCCAGTCCAGAATCTCCCCTATAAATACAGCCCTAACTCCAACTAAAAGGGGACTTTTCCGATCATTCTCTGAAGCACCGATTTTCTGCCACTTTCTTAACTGAACCGACACTTGAAGAACTCCAAACACCGAAGACACTACAACAAGCTTCGAAAGAGATCTTGACCATCCGACATGGAATCAAAGAGCCTCGTTACATCGAAGTTTGAGCTACTAGTCCGAAGTGTTTTGTAATCGAAGTGAGTTGTATTTGAAGTGCATTGTATCAAATTGTAATCAAATCAGTAATAAAGGAATTAAAGTGGACGTAGGCTTGATCCTAAGCCAAGCCACTATAAAACTGCTGTCTTTTACTGCTTTCTACTAATTTTCTGCTTATATTCTGTTCCCGTACCAACGGGTGGTGCTTTCACTTTTTCTTTACACACACCAGGTGTTAGCGTTCAATTTTCAGCGTTAACATATATATATATATATATGATTTGACAAACAAAATCATTTTGAAAAGGTTTTCAAGGAAAATTTGAAGGGTGGTTAACCCAAAAGAAAATTCGAGCAGTTAGCTCTTTTAAATTCGGACAGTCAGTCCATTTTGAGGGCAATCAGCCTAGAGGATAGCTAGTCCAGAGGACAGTTAGTCAAGGTAAGGGTAGTTAGCCCAAATATGAACAGTTAGTTCATTTGTTAGCATAATGGACCTTGCTACTTTTTAAATACAGTTAGTCCAACCTTTTTACCTGTTTTGGGCAGATAGCCCATTATCTAGCATAAAAGATATTGCCTTTTTGGTATAATCAGTTTTAGGATAGATAGTCCAGGAAGGAGCAGTTCACTCAAAATTTAGGACAATAGTCCAGCAAAGAGCAGATAGATCAGATTTTAGACAGTTGGTCTATTTTATTTCCAGTTTGCTATATTATTATTATAATCAGTTGATTAACCAGTTTGGTGGTAGGAAAGGATTTGCAAAATATATGTTTTGAATAGAGATATTAGTGAGGGGAAACCCGTTCCGCTAAGCGGCATGGTTTCACTATATATCAGTAAACAGAGATGCAACAAAAATTATTCATACCAGGCTTTATGTCTGCCTCGAAGTTTTTGTTTCCCCTAAAACTCTCGGGTGCTCAAAATTTATTTGAGTAGGCCGTGGATTTAGGTTTTCAGGTTTTAGCGGATTTTGGCGAATAAAGCATCGGAAGACGAGTAGGTGGCTGATGAATAACTAATTTAGGAATTATGTTTTAAATTGTTTCCACTGTGTATTAAGACAATTATGTCTATATTGCTTTGATCATCCAAGAGGGCTTCTTCATATGTCGCTCTTGGCGTATTGTTGTAAATTATATTTCTTCATTGCTTGGGAATACGTTTGGGGATTTTTGTAACTTGGATATGATTTTGTTCGAAATGTAATCACTGTAATTATTGTTTTGGAAATCTGTGATTTTGTTCATATTCAAGTGCTTCCGATATTATGGATACCATTAACATTACCATATTTCGTCACCAGAAGTTCATACTATGGATGACTACAACATCCATAGCGCTTAGCTTTTAGCCTCCAAATACGGTATGTTACAGATTCTATGGAGACCACTCAAACGGAACAAAACTAGCAAAAAATATAATGAGATTGGGTTTTATCAGCCTCATATAGTAAGTTAAGCCATCGAATATGCAAAGAGATGCGAGAAATGCAAAAAGTACTCGAAGATCCCTCGATTACTACCAAGTCAGTTAACCCCAATTTCAAGTCCATGGCCCTTTGACATATAGGGAATTGATTTATTTGGCCCGTTTCCAATTACTAAAGGGGAGCAAAATATGCTGTAGTCGCCATAGATTACTTCACTAAATGGGTTGAAGCAGAACCGCTCCTCAAGATCACTTCTCTAAAAGCACCATATTTGTCATCAAAAACATTATAACTAGATTTGGAATTCCATACAAGATTATTTCAGATAATGGAATGCAATTTGAGAATAAAGAATTATCTCGGTTTTGTCATAAAAACAGAATCATTAAGAGCTTTTCCTCCATTGCTCATTTGAAGGCAAACAAGGCCGTTGAGGCTGCGAATAAGACCATAAAGACTATTTTGAAAAAGCGATTGAACAAAGCTAAAAGAAATTGGGTAGAAGAGTTTCCACTTGTATTATAGGCTTATCAAACATCTACTAGAACAACAACGGGGCATACTCCTTATTCTTACTTTTGAATTGTAATATCTTCTACCTAGACCGAGCCTCCTTCATTCTAGCCCGAATGACCTCAATCTTTTTTACAGCCTCATTCATTCTAGACCGAGCCTCCTTCATTCTAGCCCGAATTACTTTCCAAAACATTGAAAAACAATTTCCAAAACGAACGGGATTTACTTTTCCAAATTCCCAGCTTTTAAACTCTTTTTACTTACAAATCATGTTATAATGTACATAAGAAATTTCATTTCCTTCCAATTAATAAATCACATTCATATACCATATTTTATATAATCCCACTTTGGTTATATAAAATCATTCCTTAATTGTTAATCTTGTTTTCATTATAATTATAACACTTTTATTCGATGACAAACAACAAATGATAATAATAAAATATTATCATTCTCTAACAACCAAACACACCATATAAAATTATAATAATTTCTGAAAAATTATTCCTTTATATATAAAATATAATCAATGTAAAATTAGTTCATTTACCCAATTTCAAAACAATACCATGTCGAATTACTCTTTCAAATTCTTAGAGACCACCATCAATAACATTAATTACTCGTATTGTCCAGAATGCATAAGCTACTCAATAGATCAACCAACACAATATAAAACAATTTTTATATCACTAACAAATATGCGCTCGTATATATATATATATATATATAGACACACACACACACTCACACACATTCTAGGGTGCTACTGACCCTATCTCTAGTGAGTACCTCAACAAAGCCAAGGTTCTCACTTAACCTTCAGCTCTGATATCAAATGAAACAACCGGGGTTTTTCAACCCTCGAAATCGATACTAATACGTCCCCTGTATAACATGTCGAGAAACCGAATGCCGAAAAACCCGATTGTTAGGGAAAAAAGAAGAAGGAAGAAGATAGGAATAAAACTAAACAACACAGAATCTCGTAGCAGAACGAATAATCTATAATATACATCAACCTTTACACAAACAAACTGTAATGTATGTATATTCAAAACATCAATTAGAGTATACTAACCTATTTCAACCTGGATAGTTATAACAGCCTTTCCTTACAATTGCTGATAAATACAACAACGAATAAAGCGGAAAATAACCGTCTATGTTAATACGTCTCTGGGCCTCGAACTCGTTTACTGATGCTCCAAAGCATCCCAAAATAATTTGTAATATGCTCAGTTTGACCCGAGCATTATAATAAAATAATATCCGAGTCAATTTGGAAAACCAACGTGAGAAAACACACCCAATTGGATTTTAAAGTCTAGAAAACCTTTGAAAATCAAGAGTATCTCATAAGACCATGTCGCACATAAACACAGACGGGTTTTTATGTTACGATAACCAAAACCATTTCATATAAAATTATTTGATATTATAATAGTGTCCAGATACAACTACTTATTAATCATAGCCGAAACTGTTACATTATTAAATTCCAACATACTAGTTTCTACAATCTAAACCGTAAGGCACGTGTTAGAGATTAGATTCCATACTATGACAAGGTAATGAACTACCTTCCGAAGGTACATCTCTAGATGAATGCACCGGGGTCTGACAAGAACATCTTTTACCCTTGCTACACAGGTGTAATACCCCTAATTTTTTTATAACATTATTCAAGAGATTTAAACAGATAAACTAAATAGAATAATGTTAATGTTAATGTTAAGTGATAAGGCGGTTGAGATTTAAATAAATATAATTAAGGCCATGCTTAATAAAATAATTAAAAGGACTTAGGAATGGTTTATAAGCTAATTAATTTACATAAGGGTACATTGGGTATTTGCCGCACATAACTCTTAACCCCTATATATTTTCGTTCCTACCATTTCATTCCCATTCATGTCATTTTCAAAACACAAACCAAAAACTTATAGAGGAGCCAGCCATTGAGAAAAGAAGAATTGATCAATTAAAAGCTAGAGATTCAAGCTTAGGGGAAATCAATCTCAATCCAATCTCCTTATCTTAATCAAGGTGAATAATAATTCCATCTCTATTTTGTTTTATAATCACATGTTTTCAGATTTAAGGGAAATTTCGTTTTTATGATGAATCAGATGATAATACGCTAGAATATTAGTTTGTTTAATTTGAACAAGATTGTTTAAGTGGGAATATACACGGTTTTAGAGGGAAGCCGATTTATATTGATGTTAAAATGCCATGGAAAAATTTTACGTTATGTAAAACATAATTTTGGAGTTGGGTTTAAATTATGATAATTTTCCAAGCTATGGAAAGATTGTTATGAATTTTCAAAGGAAAATATGGTTATTTGGGTTTATAAATTTATTTCGGAAAATACATTGAGAATTTGGATCTGGAATTTTGATATGTTTGATAACATGATTAAAGGGAATTTCAGAAATTTTTGGGGATTTTCCAAAGTGATTTGCTATGCAAATTAAATTATTTTAGAAGAGGGAGTTCTTTGCAATATTGGTTTTGCTTAGTGGAAGGGCTTATTCGTTAATTTAACCATGATTTAGACCTGAAATTAGCGTTGGTTATTATAGAAAAGAATTTGAAAGTTTAGGCAACCAATATGGTGTTTACACATGGTAGGTTGTTAGAGAGAGGTTTTCTTTAATTGATATTAAACTAGGTTTACTCAGAAAAGTTGGTTCCGCCATCTTTAGAAGTACCTTTCGACACAAAGCTTCCGCCTTCTACCCAGTCGAAACCTAATAAGCCGAAACCAATACAAAATGTATCACAAAGATGGTGCGTAGTGGATTGGAGAAAGATGGAAGGCTAGGTGTCAAAAGCACGGCTTTCGAAGGGGTCGATACCTTGGTTTGTTTTAAAAAGAAAAGCACCTGCCATTGTTTTATTTAAACCTTCGAAGGAGTCGAAGCATATGTTTTCGAAAGAGGTTTTTAAAGATTTCAAAAGGGTTGCCATCAACTTATGTTTGCTTTCAAATGGGTTCTTTTACTTATGAAATAATGCTTTTGAAAGAAGGGTACCGACCTAATCGAAGTCATGCTGCCGTTCTTTAGCCTTTCGATGGTATTGAAGTTATCAATGCTTTAAAAAGGCAGTGTTTGATTTTAAAGATGTTTTAAGTCACTTCCTAAATGCTTTCGAAAGGGTCCAAGGTTTTCGAAGGCAATGGCTTGAAAGGGGTTTCGACGCTACTCTTCAATGTTTTGTTTAAATGATTTAAAGCTTTCGAAAGAGATGGTGTCGACGTCATCATGTTCCCCACAATATTTTTATATAATAAAAGATGGTTTCGAAAGAGATACTTTCGTCTATATTCACTTTGACCGAAATAATATTTTAAGTATAAACCCAATGGTTTCGAAAGGGGGACTTTCAAAGGTTTCGGAATGAACACTTCCAATGTTTTTGAAAGAGGGACCTTCAATTGGTTTCGAAGCAATGCTTCTAACTTATAAAATGTTGGTACTTTAATACATATAAAAGGTTTAAAAAGATAGGTTTTAAAGTGTTCGAAAGGCAGAAGCCTAATGTTTTGAAGATAGATCTATATGCTTTCGAAGGAGGGTATCCAATGAGGTCGAAAGCAAGGTTTCAAAGGTTTCGAAAGGTTTTGTAACCCAAACTCATTTTTAAAGTAAAAACCCATGGCTAAATTAAAGGAAGTTTGTAATGGTTAAAGAAGTGGCTTTCCTTGAAAATATAAGGTTAAAGGGATTAACCATGTTTTTATGAAAATGATTTCAAGGATATAAAACCCATAGGAGTGGTATTGTTATGTTATTATGTTTGCTTCTTCAAACATAAACATATATTCACAATGTAACAGACCCATAACTACATTTTGGGGAAAAAGGGTAGAAAAACCAGCTAGGTTGACCCAGTAGTGAAAATTGTTAACAAGAAAACCCGTCAACATCCTTAATGCTATGTGAAAGGTAACCAAGCTATTAGAAAGATCTTTCCTTTCAAAATCTTCCTTTCGACCAGGTTGATCTAGATGAAAGGGTTTATAAAGATTGCTCTACCTTTCGACATGGTTGACTTAATCGAAAGGGTTCCAAGTGTTAGCTTTACCTTTCGACCAGGTTGACTTAGTTGAAAGGGTTCTAGGTGTTAACTTTACCTTACGACCAGGTTGACTTAGTCGAAAGGCCTTAAGAAGTTAGTTTTGGAATGCAAGTTGAAGAAGTTGCATCCTGTTCGAAACCGTTCTTTTGAGTATGTTGAAAGTAGCCAATCATCTTAGCTTTGCATTCCCTTCGATCATGTCAAAAGGCTTGTCCGACCCTTTCGATCACGTCGAATGTAACGACCACGACTTTCTCTCCGTAGAAAGTCGCATCATTATTAAGAAAGAAAGGGATAGAAAAGAGAAAAGAAGAGAAAGAAAGAATAACAACACATCAGAATCTCACAACGGAACGAAACAAATATAATATATCACATAACTATTACATAGTCTTTACATAATCAGAGTACACAACTTATACATCACAAAATAGACAGTTATAAAACCTGTCTATTATACAACACAAGATACAACTCAAACAAACGACTCAGAGAAACCAACACAGCGGAATACTATATATCTACGAATGCTGAAGCCTCCTGCTCCATATCTCCTCCATAGATTCGTCAAAGCTAACCTGAATCCCTTGGCTACTCGTAAAAATTGAGTACCCAAGGTTTAATAAAACAGAAAATAAACACTTGGGTCAGACATGGGTCTGGTGTGAGTAAACGGGTTAAAATTGTTTAACTTCAAAACCTTTTGAAAACAAAGGTATCACGTAAGACTTCCCACACATAAACATGGAAAAGTTTTTACCTTACGCTAACCAAATCATTTGATAGGAAATCCAGTTATATTATAATAGGGTCTAGGGTTTTCAAGTAAAATACGGAAATAGCTGAAATGCTTACATCTCACATTCCAACATAGTTGGGCACAACTAATACGTACGGCACTTATTGGAGTTTGGATTCCATACAATGGCAGGGCTACTGGGGTACCGCCCGTCACAGTACGTGGCCTAGATCACCGTACCGAGGAGTACGCCCACTCCCCTGCAACACAAAGCCGGAACCATCCCTTACTGGATAATTCCGAACAAGACAATCCCGTAGTTGGCGCGACCAACCACACACTAAGCCGAATAAAAAGAAAAGGGACCTCTAGACAGGGATCTATCTTGCTCTCAGTGGGTGCTACCCACGAAGCCTTGCTGCACCTCCCCTGTTTTAGCCATTTCCGGGTTGATGAGGCTTGAGGTTACGATTACCTTTAATCAGAACATATCACTTAGAATGCTCATCGTCCGCCTGACGATGTGCTGAAAGCATTCAATCCATACAAGTTCGTTCCGGGTTCGAACGAAACCGAAGGCATTATCTCGTTACACTCGTTTTGGAATCACCCTCAGAGTTAACGACAATAACCCTTGCACCCTGAATCTTCATCTTCACTTGAGATTCACGACCTATCGTAAATTTGGATCGATGTGGTATTCGGGTCTCCAGACCTGGAATTCCGGTATACGGAAACCCGATCCCGGTCTCATCGAAATCCAAAACGTATCTTTTAAGGGCCAAGTTGTTTTAAGGTTAAAACAATTCAATTCTTATCTATATACACAAAGATAGATAATTCAATAGATAATCTACATTATCATCCCAAACAGTTAATTCACATTATCATTATAATTCAACCAAACATCCATATCATATATCAACACATATCTCATCAAAGATATCAACAATGCAAAGTATTCAATATCATTCATTCACCCTTAAGTAATGATTTATATCATCTCTAATTAATTTAAAGTGAATTAAATTAATTACTTCATCTTATAAATTCTGCTTACTTAATTATTAATTAAACCAATTAATTAATCATTACTCTAAATATCCATCTTAATTAATCATTCCTGATTAATTATACTTTAATTACTTTAAGTAATTAACTCCTAATTAATTTCACAAATTAATTATCTTAAACCATTTCAGTAATTAATCTTAAATTACTTCATTAATTAATTACTTTAATCCTTTATTATTTATTAATTAATCTTAATTAATCAATTCTTAATTACATCCTTAATTACTCTTAATTACTCTTAATTAATTATCTTATTTAAATTAATTACATTTAATAATTAATTCTTAATTAAACCACATTTATTAATCACCTTTGATTAATCACATTTAGTAATTAACTTCCCTTAATTACTCCACTTCATAAATTAATTACTCCTTAATTAATTATCCTTTAATTAATCCTTTGATTAATTATTCAAAGTAATTAACTCAAATTACTTTCATTATTAAATCTCCTTTAATTAATTACATCCAGTAATTACCTTTAATTACTTCCTAAGTAATTACACTTCATTAATTACATTTAAGTAATTCTACTTAACCAATTTCATTTTGATTAATAAATCTAATTGATTATTAAAATTAATCATATTAATCAATTATTTAATAATCCCTAATTAATGATCTCTCATTAATTATTAACAATTCTTTTATTTAAGTAATTAAACTTAAATCAACCATTATTAATTAATTCTTAATTACCAATTAATTAATCTCTAATTACTAAATTAATTTCTTAATTAATCTTTAATCACTTGATTAATTTCTAATCATTTATTAATAATCTATACTTATATAAATAAATGATTCTTAATTCCAAATTAATTAACCTTAATTAATTAATTTATATTCCTAATTATTTAATTAATTAACACTAAACCTTTAATTAATTAAATTATTAAATTATTCTTTAATTACCTTATTAATTTAATGCCTCCTAAATCATTAAATCTCTAAATTAAAGTATTAATATTACAACTACTTTAATTATTAAAAAGGCTTTGAAATCTTTTACTTTTAAATCTTTCTTATATTTCATTTCCAATTAAAGATTTAAAATAAATTTCAAATTTAACTTTAACCAAATTTAAATTAAATTTACAATTCCCTTTTTAAAACCAAATGTTAAACAACACTTAACATTCATAAAGAAATTTACAAGATTTTTAAATCCATCCTTTAAAATTCAACCCTTTTTTTTAATTTACTTTAAACATCTTAAATTTGTTTAAATATTATAATACAAATTTATTCATTTCACATCTGGAATACAAATTTAAACTTGAACCCATATTTTAAACTTGATTTAAAACTTAGTTTAAATCCTGCCTTCAAATTTTTAAAACTCATTTAAATTTTAAAACACTGCCAGTTAAAACTGTAACCCAAAATTACCCGAGCCCACTCAATTTTTCCCCGAGTCAAAAACCTGAAACCCCCGAGAAAACTTCGAGTTACACGTAAACATTCCCAAGTTCGACCCCGAGCATTCTTCTTCTTCCCCAATTTATCAAATGAACCAGATACCATCGTGCACACGTGCACGTGCACGTCGCACCAACTCCTCCGCCACCATCAGCACCACCACACGCAAACTCCACATCGTCCACTGACTCGACTCTGATCCCTGACTGGCCATCACGCGACTTCAATCAAAATCGAAGTAGTTTGCACCATCTCTGGAACAACCCCTTCATCAGTAAATCCATCGAACCCATCAACCTCGACCATCTTTCGCCACGAAACTTCGGCTACATCACCGCAATTCCTCCACGCAACTATCCCTAAAAACATTCGCAACTCGATCCATCCAATAATTCCCAGCCACTCCATTTCGAACGCAACCCAAAACCCTGAGTAAAACCCTAGTTCGCCTCCGACTAGCCGCCACGTTCATCGATAAATATGACGACCATTTTTCCTGACATCCCCGATCGCCCAACAAGCTTCGACAAAACCCTGACCAACCCAAAGTCTGACGATCGCCAGAAATAGCTTAAAAACCAATTTCCGTTCATCTTTGAATTGCTCCATCAATACTTAACTAAAAATCGAGATTCTTCTTCCTAAATTCAACATTTTACAATACTAATCTGAATATATAATCTAATTTAGAAATTATGATGATTTATTTCTGACCATTATTCATTTCCTACTGTAATGTATTAGTCTTGAAACATCCACTGGGTATTTCTGCTTGCAATTGTTTTAACAATGATGTGAATTCTACAGTTATTATTAAAATAAAAGTCCTAAGCCTAAAATCAATTGGGTGTCGAGCAAATTAAATTTTTCCTAGGGAAGATGAGCCTGGAATATAAACAGAGCTCATATATGTATATATGTTCACAGGCATTCATAGGTAGATCACAGACATCATATATCTACACATGCATCTACATACATAAACACATACAACCATCATCTATAGAAATTTTGTCACAAACATTTAAACCACATCACAGATTTTTAAAAACTGTTTTTTTTAATTTAGATGTTTACTCACCAATTTTAAGAACAGAGAAATTTTCCAGGCTTTAAATTTTGATCTGGCAATTTCTTTTGATTTAAAACTTGAGTTGCCTTTTGCTTCATCGATTTAAAACTTGCATGTTGCTTGATGTTACTGGATCTTGCATGCATGCCATTATCTTGTTTGTTGATAGGTGTTGCTTAGATCAGGTTTGAGGAAGAAAGTATCCAGGCTTAAAGAAATGCAGACTGGAGTTCCAGATTGCAGAAAGATGTTGAAGAATGGTTACAGGCTTTGCCTTTGGAAATGTTTTACAGGTTTGAAGAATTTGTTTTTTGAGAAATTTTGTTAGAGGAATGTTTGATTACAGATTTAGTTTTTGAGAATTTGTCTCAGGCTGAAGTTCTTAAGTTTTGAAAAGAAGGAGATAGGAAAAAATATCAAGATAAGAACATATGTATATATAAATAAAAATGTGGTTTATTAAAAATAAAAGAAAAACTAAAATTTAAAACTTGACATTTGTCATTAGAGTTGTTAATCAATTAACACATGTTACTACTTAGCCTTAGGAAATAACACATGTCCTTTAGTTAATTAGTTTGTATTTATTTTAAATGTAAACAAAAGACTTTTCTTTATTTATAAAACACTTATTACTTATTTATATATATATATAGATAACTTTTAAAGAAATAAACCAATTATATATATATAAATAAAAGCTTATACATTTATTTATAAAATTCAAAACTATTTAAAATCTTACCTCTTTTGAATTCTAAATTCGAATTCAAATTAAATTTCAAATCCAAGCTTATCTATTTACAATATATACATATATATACATTATAAATAGAAATCATTTTATTAGTTTTTAAAGGATAAAATTCACAAATTAATTATTCATTTAATTAGATTTTTAAACCAATTCAAATATTTTTATCAAAAATTATCAAATCAATTTAATTATTTAAACAGATTGTTAAATTGATATTGCCCCAAATTTCCGGGATATCACATCGAAAGGGCTGTATATTTCAATAGTATGACATAACTACTTTTGACTCTATGGTTTCGTTGCTTTTGTTGTGGAACACCTTTGAAAGGGTTGTAGATGGAGCTGGGGATAAACCCCTTCCGAATGAGTTCTTCTCTACACAATTGTTAGCCAATAATAAACCGGTCGCCTTTGAAACCTCCCTTTCGACTAAGACGTGTGTGGTTCCACTCTTTCGAAATAGGTCCAGCTTACAACTGCCTAAGCATCACTTTGTTTTCCCTTCTATAAGATCATCTTGGATATTTCTCCGTTTCATAAATTCATCAGTGTTGAAACCACATCATCGTTCTTATTTTCATTGTCTATGTTGGTTTCGGTGATGATGTGTTTTGACTGCATATATCCAAGTCAATCTTATGCATTGCACAGACAAAAAGAAATTAAGAGATTGGGTTAGAATCATGTGCAATGGATCATTAGACTAGCTAATAATCGAAATGATCTTCCTCTTCATCAAAATCCTTAAGGAACCGGCCATCTCCCTTTTATTAATAATCCAAAATTAGTTACAATTAATAGAGCTTTATCCGTAATTTGATTTATGGTTTCTTGAAGATTTATTTGCAACAAAGAAATTGGAGTAGAGAGAAATGAATTTGGGATTCCAAAATTCGGTCCCTAAAACTGGACCCCTTAGGTCTTATTTATAAATGCTGGTCGGCCTCCTTCCGCTCCTTTGCCTTCATGTGACGCCCCATGTAACAACCCGCATATTTTACAATTGTATATTTAAATGTTTTATTTAAATATAGCATCGTTTATAGGATTTAAGTCCGAAAAAGTCACTATTCGAAGAAGAACAGTCGAATTAGCGAAAAATCTATGTGGATAGTGTTATTTGGAAGTGCCTATTTGAAAACACATTTTTTCAGAAATTCATACGTCTGAAATGGGTAATTCAGACGTCTGAAATTGTTCGAATCGATCCAGAAAGGAAACAGGCTAAAATAGCCATTTTCAGACGTCTGAAATATACCATTCAGACGTCTGAATATTGATCTGGAACAACATTTATTTTTCCAGATTCAGACGTTAGAATCGTGCATTTCAGACGTTTGAATGAAGATGGAAAATTCTTATTTTTCCAGATTCAGACGTCTGAATTGAAAATTTCAGACGTCTGAATGAGGAATGAAATTGAGATCCAACAATTTGGACTCGAGACCAATTCCATTGTGTTCAAAATGGTATTTGCGACTTTTTTGAGTATAAGTATCGATATATTTGGAGTAAGTTGAATTTTGCTATTTTTTATTGGGCTCTGGGTTTTGGGTTTCACCCCAACTTACTCTATAACCTAGTTCAGCCCCCTCCTTTCCTCTTCATTTCATTTCATTTTCTTAAACACCCAAGCTCAACTAAAAATGGGGAGAGGAATGAGAAATTAGAAATTCCAAGCCCTAATCTTCTTTGCAAATTCAAGTTCTTGCTCCAAAATTCAAAGAGAAGCTTAGGTGAGCATCTCCTTCTTCTTCTCCAACTCATTCTCTCTTTAATTTCAGAAATTTCCTAAACCTAACTTAGGAAATGTTCTTCTTTTAAGCTTAGATTCAAGCTTCTAGAGTTGAAGTTGAAAAGTAGTTGATCTTCCTTTGCTTTCAAGCTTCTCCTTCCTAGTTTTTGGGTTTAAAGGTGAGATTTTTATCTCACATCTATGTCTAAAACTATCTTTGATTGTTAGGTATGAATTCCTAACATCTATTCCTTGTCTATTTGCTTTTGAATTGAATTGGTTTGATGAATATTCCAATTTTGGTGTTTTGAAATCAAAATCTATGAAAATCCTTATATGGATGTTCGGACATGTTGGTCGGAATGTATTGATGAGGCTCTAAGGTTGGGTAGTCATTTGGCGTAAACCCCTAGCTATCATCACTCGTCTGATTGCTTCCGATATGTTTTTGCCAGTTTTGGCCTAGGCAAATTATTGCCTGAACACCAGTTTCAGACGTCTGAAATATACGATTCAGATGTCTGAATCTGCTTGTCTCAGCCCAATTTGCCTATTTTGTGTGGGATTCCAATTTTTACCGATTCGCGATTGTCCGATTTATTATTATCATTTATTATTGACTTTGATGACTTCTTTTTCGGGACTTTTGAGAATATCCATTTTGATGGATTCGGTATCGATTCCTTGGATTTAATTCACGTCTTCGAATGTGGATTTTGTGATTGATTGTTTCTAAAATCATTTTGTGATTGGTCACTTCTAAATACAGAGGTTTCTAAACTAGTAGTAAATATTCAAACTCTTTTACAAAGATGATTTCAACTCTATTTTTAATACAAAGCTCTTTATAAAACCGTTTTCTAATCTATTAGTATATACAAACCTTTACCTCATTCGTATGAGAAAATCTAATTAAACGGCTTAGCAAAACAAGTGGTACGAAACGCTTGCGTTTACTTCATCGATTAATTTTTGGACCTGTTCGACTGAAACTCTTGTGACAATTTTCGAGTGGGAATCTACAATTTGTTCGTAAATATTTAAGTTAAGCTAGTGGTTATGGGACATGAAGCTAAACTCATATATTTACTAGCTTAGTGTAATCGACACTTTTATTGATCAATGATGATCATTTTGTGATTTAGACTAGCGATGTGCGATGTCTATTTGTCTACGAGGGAGACTAAACCCCGTTTCTGTGGAACTTCGGTTCAATTTGGCAGGGTAGCGACCCGTGGTCTTCGGGCCATTTGTGGAGCTTCGACTCAAAATTTATGGTTAGCGACCATGGAATAGCGTTTCGTTTGTGATACACGTGTTGGTGAGTTTTCATGCTCCCGTTTGTGATAGGCCTCCCCCTTTTGATTTCTGGATTTCTAATTGATGATTTCTAAATTTGTGTTTCTCCAACTTTTGCGATTGGCATTAATATGTTTGTTAATATTTGTAGTTTGGTAAATAAAATAAAGAATATGATATTCTTTTTGGTGCTTTGAGATTCTTGAGATATTTTATGATTTTGTTGTTGTTTAAATCATACTTGTCCTTGTATCACATTATTGTTATCATACGTTCTTATTATATCTCTGCTTATATCTCATTTCTTTAATGATAATTATAGCTAGACTGGTCCATTTATTATTTTCTTATTAAATAATACTTGGGTCATACCGAGATGTTACAGGTGCTTCTGCTTGACTCCTTATCGGGAATCATCTACTGACTTTTGTCTAACTACATTAGATTGGTAGTTTTTGTTGTTATACATTTGAGATAGAGACTCCTTAATGTATACATATTCTTTTGTCTAGCACTTGTATCTATTCTCTTGTTACATTGTGGATCTTGTTTGACCACTACTCTGATGTACACTTTTATGTGTTATATTCATATTTAATTTCGCCTTTGTGATATGAACGTCTGTGACTAATTTGTGTTATGTTTATTTCTATATTTATTTCCGAAGGTCCACTTAGCCACCGTGTGGTAGCTTTGAGTTTGTATCGGTATGTCGGATTGCCTCTTGAAATGAAATGCATGTTATACTATCTGACATATCAGTGCTCGCACAAAGCAATTACACGGATGGTCGCTCCTCAACAGCCTTATTCTTCGCGCTAGTCGACGGTATTTCTCCATAGTGTCCTTGGCTAGCGTGAGTATAGAGGTGGGGCATCACAGCATGGTATCAGAGCCAAACTTCGGAACAATGTAGAATAATCTAGCAAGGATCATTGTCCTAAGTCTTCCTTAGGAATCTTGCCATAGGATTTAATTCGAGTCTTCGAACCATTCTATCCTATATTCATTATGATGCCTTGTTTTATCAATCAAGTTTGCTGATATTCATTCTGAGATTAACCTTTTTCTCTTTTCTTTCTTTCTTAAAGAAGAGAAATGGTTAGACCTGGCCGCCCCAGCGCCGGTCAATCTAGTGCTACTCCCCAGGATGGAGTATTTATGTCTGCTCAGCAACTTCTTGATCTTGTGAGAAACGCTCAAGCTGTCGGACCTATTCCTGAGCCCACACATCCTAAATCTGGGTTTGCACGCTTATGCAGTGATTACACCAACTTAGGTGGAAAGCCATTCAGAGGTTCTGAGAGTGTTTTAGAAGTCCAAGCTTGGCTTCGAACATGCGACCACATCTTTTCTCGCATGAATCTTATTGATCTTTATCGAGTCCAAGTGGCTTCTAGTATGCTCCAAGAAAGAGCATTAGACTGGTACGAGCTTTTGATCTCTGAAATTATTGAAGCGAACCTTACTTGGCAATTCTGGGAAAGGTTCGAGTTGAAATTTGTACCGAAAGCTGAAAAAGTATCTCTAGCTCGACGCTTCATTGACCTTGTTCAAGGTGAATCTCCCATGACGGATTACGTCGCTTCTTTCGAATCTCTCTCTAAATATGGGGTCGAGTATATTAATACCCCATTGAAGAAAAATCAGAGATTTGTTTATGGCTTGAATAAGAATCTCAAAAAGCCATTACTTCTGAAATTAGAAGTTTCTTTTGATCAGCTAGTTGATATTGCTCTTCGTCTCGAAGAGGCCGATAAAGAAAGTGATGTTGAAGTTAAACACAACATCAACAAGAAGAGACCTTTCAAATTCAAGCCTAATCCCAACAAAAAGGGGAAGCAAACAACTTCGGTAGCAAATACTCCTAACTCTCGTCGTGGAGAATGTTACAATTGTGGTTCTAAGGACCATTATGCAAACAAAGGTCCGAAGTCTATTTCTTGCCGCTATTGCAAGAGTTCGGGTCATACTATATCTTTGTGTCCCAAACTACAAAGCAAGAATGAGGGCAAGCTAAACGTTGTACAAGCCCCTGCTAACACTTCTCGTTGTCAAGGTATTTCTCATTCTATCCTTGATGGCATTATTATATTTCGTGATCTTCCTACTCGGGTTCTTTTTGATACGGGTGCATCTCACTCTTTTATATCAAAAGAACTTGTTGATGCTTTGTCTTTGAATGTTATTGGCTTGATGACTTCTTTGAGAATTGCGAATCCGGTCGGTGGATCCGCAACACTCAGTTTACTTTGTAAAGATGTTGAAATTATTTTATGTGATTACTCTTTCCGTGCCGATTTGCATGTTATACGTTACCTTGGTTTCGAAATGATTTTGGGAATGGATTGGCTTAACCGTTATGAAGCCCATATTCTATGTCCTGAGCGGACTATTTATCTTCGGCATCCCCAGTCTGTTAAGCAGATTTCTCTTGTTCTGAAAGATTCGGATTCCAATTCAAAAGCATCCTTGTATTCACTAAATCCTCATGACGACGATAATGATGATGAGGAAGATGTTATTTCTCTCATTCACATTGTTTGTGAATTTCCCGATATATTTGAGCCCGTTCTAGGATTACCACCTAAACGAGTAATTGAGTTCAGAATTAATCTAATCTCCGGAGCTCTACTTATTACTCGTCCTCCTTATCGTTTGTCCAATAAAGAAAATGAGGAGATGCGCAAACAATTATCCGAATTGGAAGCGAAGCAATTCTTTCAATCTAGTTCCTCTCCATGGGGAGCTTCAGCTATTTTTGTGAAGAAATCTGATGGTACACTTAGGCTTTGCATTGACTACCGCAAGCTTAACGATCTCACCATCAAGAATAAATACCCCTTGCCTCGGATTGATGATTTATTCGATCATCTTAGTGGTGCTAAAGTCTTTTCACAGTTGTACTTAGCTACCGGTTTTCATCAACTCCGTATTGCAGAGGATAGCATTCCTTTGACATCGTTCCATACTCGTTATGGATCTTATGAATAGCTTGTTATGCCATTTCGTTTGACGAATGCTCCAGCTTATTTCGTCGACCTTATGAATTGAGTTTTCAAAGACTTCCTCGATTGATTTGTTCTCATCTTTATAGATGATATTCTTATTTATTGTAAAATCGAGGAAGAGCATGAAAATCATCTTCGAATTGTGTTGGAAACTCTTAGGAGTAACCAATTGAAAGCAAAATTTTCTAAATGCCACTTTTGGCAATCTCGTGTGAAGTTTTTGGGGCATATTATTTCTGAATCCGGAATTTCCATGGATCCTTCAAAGATTGAAGCGATTCAAATTTGGAAGAGACCAGAGAGTGTGACGGAAATTCGTAGCTTTCTTGGATTGGCGGGCTATTACCGTCGGTTCATAAAAGACTTTTCTAAGATTTCCATACCTCTCACTAATTTGACTAAGAAGGGAGTTAAATACATTTGGTCAGACAAATGTGAAGCTTCATTTCAAAAATTAAAAGAACTCCTTTCCGATGCTCCTATTCTTGTGATTCCCGATGGGAACCAAGATTTTATTGTTTACACCGATGCTAGTCGTGTTGGTCTGGGTGCCATTCTCATGCAAAGGGAACGTGTTATCGCTTATGCTTCTAGGCAATTAAAGCCTGCCGAGACTAGATATGCCACTCATGATTTAGAGCTCGCAGCTATTGTTTTTGCTCTTAGAATTTGGCGTCATTATCTTTTGGGAGAGAAATTTGTTCTCTACACCGATCATAAATCTTTGAAGTATTTATTTTCTCAAAAGGAACTTAATTTGCGTCAACAACGCTCGCTCGAGTTCCTTGCATCTTATGATCTAGATATTCTTTATACTCCCGAAAAAGGAAATCGTGTTGCCGATGCCCTTAGTCATAAGCAACAAGCGGTTGTTTCCATGATGATATCCGAATGGAATGATCTCGTGACTTTATCCACTTGTGAGATTCGAGATCGTGAATCCGATTTATGTCCGTCTCTTGTTTTGTATAGTCTTGAAGCTCATCCTTCTCTTTTAGACCGCATTCTTGAAGCTTAAATGCAGGATCCCGAATAGGTTCTTCTTAGCCAGAGTTGTAGGGATAAAATTGATATTGAAGGTTTAAAAGCCTTTGATATTAATGTTCGTGGCAGTATTCGAAAATTTGGTAGATTTATGGTGCCAAATATTATTGGTCTTCGAAAAGACATTTTAGAAGATTCTCATCGTTCTAAATTTACCATTCATCCCAGTAGTAGTAAAATGTACGCAGATATGAAGCGACTTTATTACTGGGAGGGAATGAAATCCGATATTGCTAACTTTGTTAAGCGTTGCATGACTTGCCAACTTGTTAAGGCCGAGCATCGAAAGCCCGGTGGGTTATTGCAACCTTTGGAAATTCCAATATGGAAGTGGGATCAGATTTCCATGGATTTTAAAGAAGGTCTTCCTCATTCTCGTTCGGGCCATGATAGCATATGGGTGATAGTTGATAGACTTACAAAGTCCGCCCATTTTATTCCCATTCGGTCCAATCAGACCGTACCTATTTTGACTAAACTTTTTGTCAAGGAAATTGTTAAACTACATGTAGTTCCTACTTCTATTGTTAGCGATCGTGATCCATTGTTTACTAGTGGATTTTGGAAAGGTCTTCAAAAAGCTTTGGGAACAAATCTTAATTTTAGCACCGCTTATCATCCTCAGTCCGATGGACAAACGGAGCATGTGAATCAAACTCTTGAAGATCTTCTTCGTGCATGTGTTCTTGATTTTGGTGGAAGTTGGGAAGATCATATTTCTCTTGTTGAATTTTCCTATAATAATAGCTTCCAATCTAGTATTGGTATGGCTCCTTTCGAGGCACTATACGGAAGGCCATGCCGATCTCCTTCGTGTTGGCTTGAAGCCGGTGAGAAGCTGGTTTTAGGTCCATATTTTATCCGTGATGCCACATAAAAGATTGACCATATTCTTCATAGGATGAAAGAAGCTCAAAGTAAACAAAAATCCTATGCCGACAATCGAAGAAGGAAATTAGAATTTTCTGTGGGAGATTTTGTGTTTATTCGTATTTCAACTATGAAGGGTGTTGTGCATTTCAGTCGATCGGGGAAATTAGCACCTTGATATATTGGTCCATTTCCCATCACCGAACGCATTGGTTCCGTGGCTTGCCTTTTGTTACCGGCTCAATTTTCTGCTCTTCACAACGTATTCCACGTCTCTCAACTACAGAAATGCCTTCGAGATTCCGATTCTGTTCTTGAGCCCGGTGTTATTGAAGAAATTGAAGTTTCGCCTAATTTGACTTATGAGCAACATCCTATCCATATCATTACTTCGGAGGTTAAACGCCTTCGAAATAAAGATGTTCCTCTTGAGAAAGTTTAGTGGTCCTCAAATCCTAAGGATTGCTCTTGGGAATCTAGAGAATTCATCGAGCGAACACATCCGGACTTACTCTCTCGTGCTCATTAAGGTGAACTTCTTATTTCAAATTTTCTTCTCTTTGTATTGATATGCTTTTATAGTTGTTACTATTTAACTTCTTCTTAATTATTGCGAGGACGCAATTTTCCTTAAGGAGGGGAGTCTGTAACAACCCGCATATTTTACGATTGTATATTTAAATGTTTTATTTAAATATAGCATTGTTTGTAGGATTTAAGTCCGAAAAAGTCACTATTCGAAGAAGAACAGTCGAATTAGCGAAAAATCTATGTGGATAGTGTTATTTGGAAGTGCCTATTTGAAAACACATTTTTTCAGAAATTCAGACGTCTGAAATGGGTAATTCAGACGTCTAAATTTGTTCGAATCGATCCAGAAAGGAAACAGGCTAAAATAGCCATTTTCAAATGTCTGAAATATACCATTCAGACGTCTGAATATTGATCTGGAACAACATCTATTTTTCCAGATTCAGTCATTAGAATCGTGCATTTCAGACGTTTGAATGAAGATGGAAAATTCTTATTTTTCCAGATTCAGACGTCTGAATTGAAAATTCAGACGTCTAAATGAGGAATGAAATTGAGATCCAACAATTTGGACTCGAGACCAATTCCATTGTGTTCAAAATGGTATTTGCGACTTTTTTGAGTATAAGCATCGATATATTTGGAGTAAGTTGAATTTTGCTATTTTCTATTGGGCTTTGGGTTTTGGGTTTCACCCCAACTTACTCTATAACCTAGTTCAGCCCCCTCCTTTCCTCTTCATTTCATTTCATTTTCTTAAACACCCAAGCTCAACTGAAAATGGGGAGAGGAATGAGAAATTAGAAATTCCAAGCCCTAATCTTCTTTGCAAATTCAAGTTCTTGCTCCAAAATTCAAAGAGAAGCTTAGGTGAGCATCTCCTTCTTCTTCTCCAACTCATTCTCTCTTTAATTTCAGAAATTTCCTAAACCTAACTTAGGTAATGTTCTTCTTTTAAGCTTAGATTCAAGATTCTAGAGTTGAAGTTGAAAAGTAGTTGATCTTCCTTTGCTTTCAAGCTTCTCCTTCCTAGTTTTTGGGTTTAAAGGTGGGATTTTTATCTCACATCTATGTCTAAAACTATCTTTGATTGTTTGGTATGAATTCCTAACATCTATTCCTTGTCTATTTGCTTTTGAATTGAATTGGTTTGATGAATATTCCAATTTTGGTGTTTTGAAATCAAAATCTATGAAAATCTTTATATGGATGTTCGGACATGTTGGTCGGAATGTATTGATGAGGCTCTAAGGTTGGGTAGTCGTTTGGCTTAAACCCCTAGCTATCATCACTCGTCCGATTGCTTCTGATATGGTTTGGCCATTTTTGGCCTAGGCAAAGTATTGCCTGAACACCAGTTTCAGACGTCTGAAATATACGATTCAGACGTCTGAATCTGCTTGTCTCAGCCCAATTTGCCTATTTTGTGTGGGATTCCAATTTTTACCGATTCGTGATTGTCCAGTTTATTGTTATCATTTATTATTGAATTTGATGACTTCTTTTTCGAGATTTTTGATAATATCCATTTTGATGGATTCGGTATCGATTCCTTGGATTTAATTCACGTCTTCGAATGTGGATTTTGTGATTGATTGTTTCTACAATCATTTTGTGATTGGTCACTTCTAAATACAAAGGTTTCTATACTAGTAGTAAATATTAAAACTCTTTTACAAAGATGATTTCAACTCTATTTTTAATACAAAGCTCTTTATAAAACCGTTTTCTAATCTATTAGTATATACAAACCTTTACCTCATTCGTATGAGAAAATCTAATTAAACGGCTTAGCAAAACAAGTGGTATGCAACGCTTGCATTTACTTCGTCGGTTAATTTTTCGACTTGTTCGATTGAAACACTTGTGACAATTTTTGAGTGGGAATCTACAATTTGTTCGTAAATATTTAAGTTAAGCTAGTGGTTATGGGACATGAATCTAAACACATATATTTACTAGCTTAGTGTAATCGACACTTTTATTGATCAATGATGATTATTTTGTGATTTAGACTAGCGATGTGCGATGTCTATTTGTCTACGAGGGAGACTAAACCCCGTTTCTGTGAAACTTTGGTACAATTTGGCGGGGTAGCGACCCGTGGTCTTCGGGCCGTTTGTGGAGCTTCGGCTCAAAATTTATGGTTAGCGACCATGGAATAGCCTTCCGTTTGTGATACACGTGTTGGTGAGTTTTCATGCTCTCGTTTGTGATACGCCTCCCCCTTTTGATTTCTGGAATTCTAATTGGTGATTTCTAGAATTTGTGTTTCACCAACTTTTGCGATTGGTATTAATATGTTTGTCAATATTTGTAGTTTGGTGAATAAAATAAAGAATATGATATTCTTTTTGGTGCTTTGAGATTCTTGAGATATTTTATGATTTTGTTGTTGTTTAAATCATACTTGTCCTGGTATGGCATTATTGTTATCATACGTTCTTATTATATCTCTGCTTATATCTCATTTCTTTAATGATAATTATAACTAGATTTATCCGTTTATTATTTTCTTATTAAATAATACTCGGGTCAGACCGAGATGTTACAGGTGCTTTTGCTTGACTCCTTATCGGGAATCATCTTCTGACTTTTGTCTAACTACATTAGATTGGTAGTTTTTGTTGTTATACATTTGAGATAGAGACTCCTTGATGTATACATATTCTTTTGTCTAGCACTTGTATCTATTCTCTTGTGACATTGTGGATCTTGGTTGACCACTACTCTGATGTACACTTTTATGTGTTATATTCATATCTAATTCCGCCTTTGTGATATGAACGTTTGTGACTGATTTGTGTTATGTTTATTTCTATATTTGTTTCCGAAGGTCCACTTAGCCACTGTGTGGTAGCTTTGAGTTTGTATCGGTATGTCGGATTTCCTCTTGAAATGAAATGCATGTTATACTATCTGACATAACAGTGCTCGCACAAAGTAATTACACGGATGGTCGCTCCTCAATAGCCTTATTCTTCGTGCTAGTCGACGGCATTTCTCCATAGTGTCCTTGGCTAGCGTGAGTATAGAGGTGGGGCGTCACACCCCACCTCTATACTCACGCTAGCCAAGGACACTACGGGGTAATGCCGTCGACTAGCGCGAAGAATAAGGCTGTTGAGGAGCGACCATCTGTGTAATTGCTTTGTGCGAGTACCGATATGTCAGATAATATAGCTTACATTTCATTTGAAGAGGAAATCCGACATATCAAATAAAAACTCAAAGCTACCACACAGAAGCTAGGGGGCGTTCGGAAACAAATATAGAAACAAACATAACACAAATCAGTCATAGATATTCATATCACAAAGGCGGAAACAGATATGAATATAACACATAGAAGTGTACATCAAAGTGGTGGTCAAACTAGATCGACTACATCACAAAAGAATAGAAACAAGTACTAGACAAAAGAATAAGTATACATCAAAGAGTCTATATCTCAAATGTATACTATCAAAAACTACTAAGCTAAAGTAGTTAGCCAAAAGTCAGGTGAAGGACCCTGATAAGAAGTCAAGCAGGAGCACCTAAAATACCTTGGTCATACCCGAGTATTATTTAAGAAGAAAATAATAAAGGGATCAGTCTAGCTATAAATATCAGATAAAATGAGATAGGATAAGAGATATGACAAAAACGTATGATAACAATAATGCCATACTACGACAAGTATACATCAAACAACAACAAAAATCATACAATATCCCAAATCATCTCAAACATAAAAAAGAATCGCATTCTTTAAATTATTCACCAAAACACAAATATTGACAAAACATATCAATGCCAATCGCAAAAATCGGTGAAACAAAAATTCTAGAAATCATCAACTAAAAATCCAGAAATCACAAAAGAGGAGGCCTATCACAAACGGGAGCATGAAAACTCACCAACACGTGTATCACAAATGGAATGCTATCCCATGGTCGCTAACCATAAAGCCGGTGCAATGGCGTAGTGCAATAATGGTACGGCGAGGAACCTGAAGCTCAAATATTTCGAAACAACGACGTAGTGCAATAATGGTACGCCCGATGAACCTGAAACTCAAATATTTCGAAACAACGACGTAGTGCAATAACTGTACGCCCGATGAACCTGAAACTCAAATATTTCAGAACAACGACGTAGTGCAATAACGGTACGCCCGATGAACCGAACTCCATAAAGCCCATAGGTAGCTAGCCTATAAAAATGAGACGAAGCTCAATAGAACTGGGTATTGTCCCCCATGCAGACAAAGAGACATCACACATCGCTAGTCTAAACCATAAAATGATCATCATCGATCATCAAGAAGTGTCGATTACACTAAGCTAGTAAATAAATGAGTTTAGCTTCATGTCCCATAACCACTGGCTTAACTTAAATATTTACAAATAAATTGTAGATTTCCACTAAAAAATTATCACAAGATTTCAATCGAACAAGTCTAAGAATTAACCGACAAAGTAAACGCAAGCGTTTCATACCACTTGTTTTGCTAAGCCGTTTAATTAGATTTCTCATACGAATGAGGTAAAGGTTTGTATATACTAATAGATAGGAAAACGGTTTTATAAATGAGCTTTGTATTGAAAATAAGGTTGAAATCATCTTTGTGAAAGAGTTTGAATATTTACTACTAGTATAGAAACCTTTGTATTTTAAAGTGACAAGTCACAGAAATGATCGTAGAAATAATCAATCACCAAAATCCACATTCAAAGACGTGAATCCAATCCATAGAAATCGATACTGAATCCATCAAAATGGATATTCTCAAAAATTCCGAAAAAGAAGTCATCAAAGTCGATAATAAATGATAACGACAAATCGGATCAACACGAATCGATTAAAATTGGAAACCCACGAAAAATACGCAAGTTGGACTGATACAAGCAGGTCAGTCGACTGAACCAGATGGTCAGTCGGCTGACACAATGCCTGGAAACTTTCAGTTTCCACATCAATCGACTGAACCATCAGGTCAGTCGACTGATACAGGCATAGATTGTTTTCCGTCCCTTGGTTCAGTCGACTGACCTCCTGGTTCAGTCAACTGAACCTGCTTCAATAGCATTGTCAGCCTAGCCCCCAAGTGGGGCAAAATTCTATCCGGAGGCGAACGGACGAGCAACAGAGACTAATGATTTACGCCAAGCGACAACCCAGCTTTGTATGGCTCTTCGAAACACCCCAAAAACGTGTTCAAACATCAAAGATAGGATTTTTAAAGATTTGACCTTAAAACACCAAAAATTGGAATATTCATCAAACCAATTCAATCCAAAAGCAAATGGACAAGAAATAGATGTTAGGAATTACTACCAAATGACTATCAAAGATATAGACATAGATGTGAGTTCAAAAACTCACCTTTTAAACTCAAAACACAACTGAGAAGTTGAAAACAAAGGAAAGACCAATTCCTCTTCAACTTCAACTCAAAAGGCTCCAATCTAAGCTAATAAGCAAATATTTCCTAAGTTAGAGTTTAGGAATTTCTGAAATTGAGGAGAGATAGAGATGGAGAAGATGGAGATGATGCTTACCTAAGCTTCTCTTTTAATTTGGAGCAAGAACTTGAGTTTACTAATCAAACTAGGGTTTGGAATTTCTATTTCCAATCTTTTTCCCCCATTTAAATAGAAATTCCAAACCCTAGTTTGATTAGGAAACTCAAGTTCTTGCTCCAAATTCAAAGAGAAGCTTAGGTAAGCATCATCTCCATCTTCTCCATCTTCTCCATCTTCTCCATCTTCTCCATCTCTATCTCTCCTCAATTTCAGAAATTCCTAAACTCTAACTTAGGAAATATTTGCTTATTAGCTTAGATTGGAGCCTTTTGAGTTGAAGTTGAAGAGGAATTGGTCTTTCCTTTGTTTTCAAGCTTCTCACTTGTGTTTTGAGTTTAAAAGGTGAGTTTTTGAACTCACATCTATGTCTATATCTTTGATAGTCATTTGGTAGTAATTCCTAACATCTATTTCTTGTCCATTTGCTTTTGGATTGAATTGGTTTGATGAATATTCCAATTTTTGGTGTTTTAACACAATGCCTGGAATCTTTCGGTTTCCACGTCAGTCGACTGAACCATCAGGTCAAACGACTGATATAAGCATAGATTGTTTTCCGTCCCTTGGTTCAGTCGACTGACCTCCTGGTTCAGTCAACTGAACCTGCTTCAATAGCATTGTCAGCCTAGCCCCCAAGTGGGGAAAAATTCTATCCGGAGGCAAACGGAAGAGCAACAGAGACTATGGATTTACGCCAAGCGACAACCCAGCCTTGTATGGCTCTTTGAAACACCCCAAAAACGTGTTCAAACATCAAAGATAGGATTTGTAAAGATTTGACCTTAAAACACCAAAAATTGGAATATTCATCAAACCAATTCAATCCAAAAGCAAATGGACAAGAAATAGATGTTAGGAATTACTACCAAATGACTATCAAAGATATAGACATAGATGTGAGTTCAAAAACTCACCTTTTAAACTCAAAACACAAGTGAGAAGCTTGAAAACAAAGGAAAGACCAATTCCTCTTCAACTTCAACTCAAAAGGCTCCAATCTAAGCTAATAAGCAAATATTTCCTAAGTTAGAGTTTAGGAATTTTTGAAATTGTGGAGAGATAGAGATGGAGAAGATGGAGAAGATGGAGATGATGCTTACCTAAGCTTCTCTTTGAATTTGGAGCAAGAACTTGAGTTTCCTAATCAAACTAGGGTTTGGAATTTCTATTTCCAATCTTTTTCCCCCATTTCTCTTGAGCTAGAGTGTTAGGAAATATTATGAAGGAATGAAGAGGAGTGGAGTGAGAGTTAGGGTATTAGATGGGTTCATGGGCTGAAACCCAAACCCAATGCCCTAAATGAAAAATAGCAAAATTCACTCAGCTCCAAACATATCGATGTTTATACTCAAAAATGTCGCAAACACCATTTTGGACTTAATGGAAGTGGTCTCGAGTCCAAATTCGACTGTTTGCAAAAAGTGACATTTCGGACTTAAATCCTACTAACGATGCTATATTTAAATAAAACATTTAAATATACAATCGTAAAATATGCGCGTTGTTACACTTCAACACGGTCAAAATGATGCCTTTTATATGCCGCTTCATGACTTTCGTCTTGGTCAAAAGGCCATGTCTGCCTTCGACACTGTCGAAAGGCATCTTCTCTATGTTCTTTGATTTACCCTTGCGCTTCCTTTGTCTCTCTCCAGACCCTCCAACTAAGTCAAAAGGATCCTTTACTAACCTTTCGCTTTTGTTGAGTTGTTATTATCTTTTCTTGCTGCTTCCTCTAGAACACCTTTCGACGTTGTCGAAAGGTCTCCAAATGCGCTTTTTCCACCGGGTTACCTTGTTGTTATTAGAAGATAGAAGCTTCCGACTCTATCGATAGGTTGTCCATATGGGTTTCGAAGATGTTAAAGTACAATGGCTTTGACGATGTTGAGTATCTTTCGAATGCATGCCTGAGGAATAAGGCGGAACTTTCCCTTAACATCATTATCCTTGACTGGTTCGAAAGGTTTGTGTATTCTTTCGAAAGGGTAGTATAATGGCAAAACCTTTAGTTCCGAAAGGTTCAGCGTGCATATGGGAGATTATCATTTATTGCCTTTGAAAGTAGGTTCCGAAGTAATCTTTGTTGATCCATTTGAGTCGAAAGATCTTAGAGAGGCGGAAAGGTGGCTTTGCTTCTCCTATTTTCATCCTTTTTAGAGGCTTATACATGATTTAATGCCTATGAGGATGCTCGCTACTTTCGACTCCTTCGAAAGCCTTCCTAGTGCATTCGGAACCTTTGTTCATCGTCGAAACCTACTTTAGAAGAAGTTGGTACTTTTCCTATCTTGTTTCATGCCGTTGTTTTCTGAGTGGATTTTATGGCTAACATTTTCCCGCCCCACCTTGTATGAAAGAAGCTTTTGTTCTTTATGACAAAAATTTTAGAACTTTCTCGCTCTTTATAACTTTATGTTTCCTGCAAAATTCAAAGTGAGTGATATTCTCTATTGCTAGCATATATTTATATGTATGCTTCAGCATATCAACACCTATATAGTTAGTTGGTTATAATCTTGATTCAAAAGATATGAGGCCTGTAATCAATAGCCATTAATGCATGTAATAAATGTAATATATTAACTCCCTGTGGAAAAAAGTCAATAGCTGCAAATAGGGGCTATAAGTTATTATCAGAAAATAAACCTTTGTATCCCATCCACTCTAATAAGTACCTGAAAACTTCCCAGAGATTTGAATGATCCTGAAGCTTTCATTCAGATGTTGGTGGGCATCATTTAGAGTTGACTCTAATTTAGGTATGAAGAAGACCAATTTGAAATTTCTGGTTGTCTGCAGCAACTTCTACTCTACTATTTTATACCCCAGGTTTGGTATTTGATTTAGAAAGTAATGAAATTTGACACAAATTAAGGTATTACTTTGTGAAGTTTAGAAATTAAAAATGAGATACCCAGAATTCAGATAGAAATATCCCAAATATAGTCTATGAGTGCCATTTCAAACCTAGATTCGGGTTTTTTGTAACAATTGTTTTTATATGAAGATCTCGAGCCAGATCAGGGCATATGTCGGATAATTGGAAATTATTAGCAATTATCATTGCAAAAGGAAACTCCGGCCCAGATTAGGGAATATGTTAGGTAGGTAGTAATCCATAGTAATTGTTGTCTGTTTGTACCAAAAATGGGCACAACACTCTTCGGAAGTTTTTGAAGAGACAAAAGTGAAGGATGAAAAATAAAACTGTGGTTTATCTAACAAAAACTCCAAATAACAGAAAGTAAATTGCAAAGACAAGCGATTTAGAGTGGTTCGGCATTTGGCCTACGTCCACTATGAAGTTTTATGATTTTATTGCTCGACACTTGAAGGTTACAGTAGTTTATAATGTAATACAACTGAATTTCTAAGTTAATTCTCAATCTAAAGCAGCGGCGGTGCTCTGGAGTAGATCTGGCAGAATCTGGGCGCTCTTTAGTACTTAGAATTATCCGACCTCTTTTCTGAATGACCAGGGGCTCTATTTATAGGTGTAGGAGGCTGATATTTCGCCTAAAATGAGGGGAGACCAGTTCTGGTACGTCAGGGGGCCCACTCGGCCGAAATCTGGAGATCCGGGCCCACTTTGGGATCGATTCGACCCTTTGTTCGAATCGATCAAGAAATCATCCAATCGAGCTGAAATTTAGTGTGAACATTCTTCAGCATGTGTTTAAGCTTCTGTGAAAATTTCATGGCATTTGGACTTGTAGAACTCGAGATATGATCGATTCAATGTTGTATTTCTGGAGAACACGGATACTTCGAATCGATCTTAGTTCGAATCGATTCGGTCGACTCGATGCTTGCAGCGACGTGGCGCGTGTGCTTCGGGTCAATCCAGCTTTTGCTCCGAGTTTTACTGAGTCAACTCCGTGTATCTCGCTACTTTGACTCGATAGATCCGAGGGGATGGACTCGAAGATAGGTGTCTTCGAATCGATCAAGGCATATTACGTTCAATCGATTCGAAGCTGCCTCATGAGATGGAGTCGAGGTCCTCATGACTACAGGGATTCGAAGGACTCTCAGTTGAATGGATTCGAGGATGGTGGAGTCGAGGCTTATCCAATTGCAGGGATTCGAAGGAACCATCCCTCGATGGACTCGAACACAGGTTTGTTCGATGGAGTCGAAGCAAGGGAGGTTCGATGGATTCGAACTGGGGCCTGGCCAATGGATTCGGACGAAGGGTTTTGCTAATGGAGTCGATGCAAGGGGGATGGATCCGACCCTAGGATGGATTCGAGCCAGGACTAGTGTTCCACTTTCTAACGATGATAACTTGAGCATACGAACTCGGGTTGCCTCGAAATTTGGAACGTTGGTTTCTACTACTCTGTTTGACGCGCCTTATCGATTGCAGCCCGATCTGGACTCGGACAAATTTCATCGATATCCATAGCGATCCTTGTGTGTTAACTGATTTCCGAGACGTTCTGCCACCGGTCTCTAGTCAAGTCCTTGGTGTCGCGGCCTTGCCAAAAGGCGGGATAACATTTGCCCCCCAAAGTACGTCTTGTGTAAACATGACGTGCTTTGAAAAGTTGCAGTCTCTCATTGGACAGCTATAACACACTTTACCGAAAGTTGTATTCTGTATCGCTGTAATTAATCGCTAAATGACCGTGATCGGATTTTTTCCCGACTTAAGTTGACGTTGCGTGATTGTAAGTCGTTGTTAGTTCGGTCTGCTATTGAATCCTGCATCGGTCCTCTCCTGGACCGCTTTGAGATTCGAGATAAAATATTGCTTTTATGATTATCTACGATCATCCTCTTGCATCGATCCTCTCCTGAATCGGTATAAAGTGTAAACAAGCAATTTTTCAAATTGAAACGGTTCGTCCATTTCCATCGGTGGTCTTTGATGGGTTCGAAGTCATGAATGTTCGAATCAATGGCTTGATTTGCTGGTATCCGATGGATTTGAAATGGTCGTTCGAACCGATGACCTTCAAACTATTGCGAGTCGGTGAATATGAGGTGGGTACTCCGAATCGATGGGTACATGGCGGCGTCAATTCCGTTTTAGCTAACTCCTTCGTATTGATTGAGGTTCGAATCGGTGCAGCTTCATGTCGATGCAGCCTTGTGGCAACGTCGCTTTGATGGATTCAGAGAGTTGATGGACTCGAGCGTGGACGTTCGAATCGATCTGCAGTTGACCGGCAAGTATCGGTCAGCATTAACCGGGAGGCGAATCGTCCCATTTACCATCTGGGATCCATATAAATACGTGAGGCTCGGCTCATTTTTTCTTTTTACTTTTACTGTTGCAACTGTTGCTCCTTCGAATCGATTCTTCAAAGCTCCACGTCTTTCACGATTCACTCAGATTATACCAAGTTTCAATTTGCAATCGAACCCGACCAGGTACCTAAGGGATTGGTTTGAGTGTAGAACGATGAAACCGGGATTCGAACAGTGACTTTAATCCTTTCTTTTTGAGAAATATGAGGAGTAGGAGGAACTGAAATGGATCGACTCGATGGATTTGGAAGAGAAAGCTTTTTCGACTCGTATTGATTCGGGGACAAGTAGCCCGAATCAATCGAAGATGCAAGTTTTCGAATCGATGCAGGGTTGAGTAGATCGAATCGATGAAGAATATAAGACCTCGAATTGATTCAGGGATAGGCGGTTCGAATCGATACGAAACTTCGTATCGATGATTTTGAAAGATCGTATCAATCGATTCGAAGTAGCAATATCCCAATCGTTTCAAAGGTACTGAGCATTGATCGATTCGAAGTGTTTCTCCACCCCAAGACTTCATCGAGTCAAACTTATGCAGAGTCGAAGCATATCGATTCGACCTTCATCGATTCGACTCATATCGATTCGAGTCGATCGATTCGAACACCCTTGCTTCAGGGGCTTCTACTCTTTTGATTTGTTTCAACATCTGGACTGCGACCATTCTCAAGTTTGAACTTTGATGAACTTTTAGCACATTTGACTCCGACGAGCTTCGGCCTTGCATAATCGAACTTGACTGAAAGATTAAACTTGGATTTCCTTTGAAGCTTGTCGATGGAACTATGACTTAACCAATAATATGACTGATTTATACTTGAGGTGGTCAGTAGCGTTTGGATGGTGTAGAAGTGACGGTCAGCGATGACGGTCATCTTCGTTCTCAACTCCCCAAGTTTTTGTCGTACAGACATCTTGCTTTAATCTGTAGAATCTGTTTAAGTAACGCACAACACTTGCACTGCACGACACGTTCATACACTTCACACGGGGGAATGTACGGGCTGTTTATGAACTTAACGCTGCTTTCTGATGAGTTAGTTAATTATGGAATCTTCGAGCTCCCTACAACAAGAGGTACAGAGCTTGACTCCTCCAGTGCTTGAGATCCCTGATATTCCTGCCGACGTAATCGATCCGGCTCCGGACGAGCTACTGGAGGCGATATTTATCGAGGACCCTGTCGACTCTGTCCGATCTAACATTTCCGAATCTTTGTTGGGCCGAATATGTTTGAAGCACAACATATCTTTGGATGATGTGTTATTACCTAGTGCTGATGACAGACCGCACAATCTGCCCGATGGATATACAGCTTTCTACCGCCATGCTTGCGCGGCCGGAACTCTCCCTCCTTTCAATCAATATATCAGAGGGATGCTATCATATTTAGGAATCTCTCCTTCGCAACTTCATCCCAACGGGCACGCGTTGCTGAACAGTGCTTTTATCATATTTATGGACTGTCTCTTTCGCCCGCCAAGGTCCACCGAGATCAGACACATATTTAACTTCAAGAGTAGGGGTGATAGCCCGTCTTTTACATTTCTGGAGGCAGTTAGGAATTGCCAAGTTGTAGTTGGAGCTTGGACCCGACTGAGTTATTTCAAGAACGAGTGGTTCTATGTCCGATGCCCTCCGGGTTTTGCTAGGCGATGGTTGTCTAGACGTAAGTGCCTTAACCTGTTTTCTTGACCAATAGCTCGTCGGTGTTAAAATTGACATTTCATTCCTTTTACAGCCATTATCTCCAGGCCCGATGGAGGGCGTTTCAAGGGTATCGTCCAGAGTCTTCAAGAAGTCCCAAGCGAGTTGAGGCATATTGACTCGGTGCTGAACGATTACAACTTAAGAGTTCTTAGTTTGATCGACATTAATCAAAGTATAGTCATTGAGGGATTTGCAAAGCCCGCCTCCAAGAAGGAAGATAAGAAGAAAACCAAGAAGAGAAAGGTGAAGAAGTCATTCGGAATCAGAATAATCGAAGCGGGTGACGAAGAAAGAACCAACACAGATTCGGAGCCGATGGCTGATTTCTCGGAAAACTTTGAAGACTCGGGAGAAAAACGGAAAGGCAAGGTCGCCGTTTCCAAAAAGCTTAAGTCCAAGGGGGGAAATCTGTAGATGTGTTTCCTCCCGCTTCCGGAGTCATGATTTCTGAGGCCGCCCCTTCTTATTCGAGAGATTCTTTCAAAGGGCTTGACGATATTCCTATCCCAGATTATATATCGATTTCTCATAATCCTGGGTTGGAGGAATTTCGAGATGTCCTAAACATGAACGAGCCCTTTCCTTTAAGTGCGGTCAACACCTCCGGTCGGTTTGAGGGTTTACACATTTACACACACTTCCACAGCACTTCATGACTTTTGCATAGTAATCATTGCTTTATGGGGTCTTAATCCGTAACTCTTTCTTATCGCAGGTGAGATGTCAGGACGTGGCTCTACTCTGGATAGGCTTCGTAATGTGCGCCAATCTTCTCCATTTTACGATTCCCGCAGGAGAGAAACAGATAGGGATCATGGGCGAAGCTATTCAAGTCAAGAACGTTATGACAGAGATAGAGATTACTCGCGTGGCCGTTTCGGCTATGATTATTCTGACAGAGACCGGGGATACCAGTACCGACCCCGATCTCGCTCTCCTCCGCCTCCCAGGGCCCCAGTAGACCTCCCAGGGCCATCTCATCAGCAGCAGCTGCCTTCTCAATCTTCTCGGCCTGATGCTTAGCGGCCAAGAATGGAACCGACAGCAGCCGCTATAATTGAACAAGCTCCGGCTGAGTTGACAACCGAGGGAGCTGCTAAACTTGCCCAAATGAAAAATGACTATCCTGAAATTTGCATGGATGGCTATATCTTCCCTCCTAACTTTAAAAGAATTCCTCCAGACGTTGAGACCACTGCTCATAGTTATATCCACGACTTCTATGCTCAGTATAAGGAGTGGTACAAGGCAGCCGTGAAGGCTTCTAGAGTAGCTTTTGACCGGGCGAAGATAATTGCTGAACGTGATGCTGACATTGTAAAACAGAAACGCATCATTCAGGTCCTTCAATCTGAAGTGGAGACGTCCTGGAAGTCAGAGCTTGAAACACTTCAGAAACATGAAGATGTCGTGGCCAAACTGGCGAGGATGCAGCATGAACACTGCGCCACGGTAGAAGAGATGGGCCACCGCAACACCACCATTGCAGCTGAGCGAGACTTAGCCGTTAAAGAGCCGAATGAGCTCAAGGCCAAATTCACTGAAATGGTGAAGGAGAAGGACGATGCAAATGCCACTGCTCAAGAGGCTTGCGATCAAGCAGTATCTCTCAGGACCGAACTTGCTGCAGCGGCGGCTAAGGCTAAGTCTGCGGAAGCAGAAATTCAAGAAAAGATCTTGGAGGAGAGGTCTAGGCTAGATGCTGAGTTTGACGATCTCTTAGTCACGTACAACGCTAATGTGCTGGAGCACAGAAATTTAGCGTGGCTGGGAGATGACTCCATGATCTTGTACAATGCCTGGACCCGGCTGGTGAATGAGAAAAGAGCAGCGCATCCAGATGAAACACTTGACGATTTTGAGCTGGAGATGCATTTGCTCACCGAGGATGAGAGGAAGACCCTTCATGAGGCGGTGATCTCTATGGCGAAAGAAAAGCTTGGCGTTCAATCTCTAGAGACAGGCGAAGGCTCGGGGATCGCGCATCACGAGACAAGTGTTGGAGCTATAATTCCAACATTGCCCGAAACCACTGGTGCGGTAGATCCCCAATCTGTTCCTGCATACAATCCTGACCAACCATTACTATCTTCCGTCGAGGATTCTGCCCACGTTTCGGTCCAGACTAAGGAAGGTATTTGAACGCTTCTCGTAGTTTAGTTGTGAAGAACCTTAAGCAACACACTTGGCTAACAATCCTCGTTTTGTCGCATTTCAGTGACTGAAGTCGTTGTTTCTGTGCCCCTTGCTCTATCAGTTCCTCAACAAACACAAGGGGTTGTTTTTACTGAAGCCATCACGACTTCTACTTTGATTGGCGAGGAGGGAGATGCAAATATGTTTTCTTTCAGCGCTCAAATGATTGAGGAGCTTCTCAATGAACCCATCGATCCCTCTGCCAACCCGTCCGATGCTGTGAGTGGGGCTGCTCCGGCCGTTAGTTCATCTATGCCAGCTATTGGCACATCCGATGCTGCCCAAGTATCTCGTGAGGACGACATTATTGCTGAGATTGATGCCGAGATGGCAGCAGGGAATGTTGGTATGAATCCGCCCGGGCCTGCCCCGTTAATGGTGATTTCACCGGGCGGTACTGTAGTGATTGAAACTGCTCCAGTCCCTCCTCCTGCTACCACTCCTATGCCTCCAGCTCGACCTCCTAGAAGAACTTCCATCGCCTCCAGTTCTGAGGAAGATGTTGACATTATATCGCCGCCGGAGGGCAAGCCTGAAAAGAGTAAGCGGTCGAGGATAAAGTCAGGCAGCGGATCTGGTGGAGCTACCCCGAAGAAGAAGATAAGGAAGAAGAAAGATTGAACTCTTTTTTTAAATCTCTGTTACGTAGGGTAGCATTTTGTTGATTTTTCTATAGCCATGTATAGATGTGGATTCAGCTCCCACTAGAAGCAATTTTTTGAACCATTTTGTAATCAGATTCTTTTTGTTGATAGTGGAAATGAGAATGTATTCCCTTTTGTCTTCAACTCGTTATGTGTTATGGTTCTGCCCCCAGTATTTGGGATAAGTGTGGAGTTGATGTATGTTTATACTCCGCCTTGCGCACTGGGAGTACGGAGTCAGTTAATGTTTATACTCCAGTTCGCGCTCTCAGAAGCTGGAGTTTGTTGATGTTTATACTCTGGTTCGTGCTCTCGGAATCCGGAGTTAGTTAATGTTTATACTCCAGTTCGTGCTCTCGGAAGCTGGAGTTTGTTGATATATATACCCAGCTCGCGCTCTCGGAGTACTCTGGGGTTTTGTGAATGTTCATACACCGTCTCGTGCTCTGGGAGTACGGAGTTGAATGAATGTTTATACTCCGCCTCACACTCTGGGAGTATGGAGTTAAGTAAAAAGTTCGTACCCAGCTCGCGCTCTCGGAGTACTCTGGGATTTTAGGAAAATGTTTATACTCCGCCTCGCACTCTGGGAGTACGGAGTTAGGAAAAAGGTTTTGTACCCAACTCGCGCTCTCGGAGTACTCTGGGATTTAGGAAAATGTTTATACTCCGCCTCGCACTCTGGGAGTACGGAGTTAGTTAAAAAGTTTGTACCCAGCTCGCGCTCTCGGAGTACTCTGGGATTTAGGAAAATGTTTATACTCCGCCTCGCGCTCTGGGAGTACGGAGTTAAGGAAAAAGTTGTCGTGTACCAACCCATTTCTGGCCTGATGTGATGGCTTGCCCCCGAGCCCGGGTTTCATTTAGTGAGTGGTTGATTGCTTCATAGCCACTCTCTACTTGAATAAATCCCATTGTGTGATGGAATTTAGCTCTTCGTGCATCGTGATGTTGTACATTGTATTTAATGAATCACAGCTCTGGCTCGAAGAGATGGCATTTTATTGCTGAAATAAGAAAACATGGCAAAGTCAGTTGCCTTATTACAAATTCTAATTTCGAAATGCAGAAACAAATTCTAAAATAGAATTTAAACTAAATGGATAAACATAGCCTGTTATGTGCAATAGCGACGAAGACATTCGCCATCCAAGGCCTTTGGTGAAGCTAGACCATCAGCGGTCGTTAACTCATATATACCATCCCCGAGCTCCTGCTTAATCTCATGTGACCCCTTCCATGTTGGTTTCATGTGTGGTAGTGCTGGGCATTCTTTTTTAATGACAATCTCATTGCGTTCAAAAGTTTTAAGTCGGTCCTCGGCATTGCGTAATCGGGCGACTCGATTTCGGCGTATGACTGTTCTCAAGTCAACCTGGTCGCCCTGGACGACTCCAACTCCGTTGTCGGTAGGGAACTTTAAGGTTAAGCACCACGGGGCAATTACGGCTCTGAATTCAGTAAGGGCAGGTTGTCCTAAGAAAGCGTTGTATGGCGAGACTATGTTCAACACAGCGAACTGTAATGTCCGAACTCTCCTATGTTCCTTAGATCCCAACCTAACTGGTAACTTTACCATCCCAATAGGTACGGTAGCGCTACCGTTGAATCCATGGAGGTGAGTTTGGCAAGGTTCCAAATCCCTGGCTTTCATCCTCATTTGATTATAAGCATGTATAAAAAGGATATTCACAGAGCTCCCGCATTCAATTAGTATCCTCTTCATCCAAGCTGGACCTACTTGTGCCGATATCACGAGTGGGTCAGTAGTCGGGCTTCCGACATAATCAATATCGTTGTCTCGGAAAGTGATGTCGTTAATTATCGCTCTCTTTCGTTTGGTCGAAGGTTTATTGTCCAAGTTATCATCGTACTCAAAGTCTGTTCGTCTAGCCAAGTTGTTATATGATTTCATTTCTTCCCAGCTTCGCTTCGCTGGACGAGGACTATCACTTACAACATTACTTACCAGTCTTCCTCCGACACGACCTGGTTCTTCCTGTCTTTCTGGATTCTGTACGTGATTTTGATTTGAGGGGCCCGCCCCTTCAGACTGCGGTGCCCGCACAAACTGGTCTAACTTCCTCTCCCTGATCAACTTCTCAATGAGGTCCTGCAAGTGACGACATTCGTTGGTGTTGTGGCCATAACTTTCGTGGAATCTACAGAACTTCCCTGTTTGAATCTGCCTCTCCGACGATTGGCTCGGTGCCGGCTTCTTGTATTGCATAGTATTGCAAGTCTGTAGGTACACATTTTCCAACGATGTATTCAATGGTGTGTAATTATCGAACATTGGAGCCTCACGCCGTGGACCTCGATTTGGTTCTCTTTTCTTATTCTGACCATTGTTACCTCTTGGCTGAGTTTGCTTGTTCTGTATGTTCAACTGAACTTTTCCGGAATTGTCACCGGACTGTTTAACTGCTACATTGCTCTGTATTCCTTCGCTCTTGTGTCCCGCATCGTCCTGCTTCCTAGACTATTTCGCGTCCTCTTGTCGTAAGAATTGTGCGGCTTTGGAGTAGAAACGGTCCAACGATGCGGGTGGTTTTCCAGCTAACCAGTTTCCAAATTCAGAATCAGGGTCAATCCCCTTTGTCAATGCCATTAAAATTGAGTTGTCGTTGGGATTACTAATTTCCACACATGCCGCATGGAATCTCTCCAAGTAACGCCTTAATGTTTCCCCACGAGCTTGGGTAACATTGGACAGGGTGTTAACATCTTTGGGTCTAGCGACATGCATACGGAATTGTTCAACAAATTTCTTAGCCAATTGGTCAAATGAAGAGATAGATCTTGGAGGTAATCTTGTAAACCACATTGTTGCAATTCCTCCTAGTGAGATGGGGAAACTTCGACATTTTACTGCGTCATCGGCCCTTGCGGCGCTCATCGACCATTCATATTTCAAGATGTGTTGATTGGGATCAGAATTTCCTTCGTACATAGGAAGGGTTGGCAATCTGAATCGCCGGGGAGGTTCAGCATTCAGTATCTCATCCGTGAAGGGAGTATGACTACGGGAAAGTCCCCAGTCGTCATTGGTAAGGCCTTGGCTTTCGCGGATCATCTGACGTATCATAGTCGAGATATCTGGCATTGCTACATTTTGAGCATGTTAAGCTAAGGCCTGGTCGGGTTCCACAGTGCGGGTTTGGACCGGGCGCTGTCGACGGTCCAAGTTTCGCCTCGTTGGCTCAGCATCTTCCGGGTCGTATGGTTCAGAAGTACGTCCCTGCTGTTGATTGCTTGAATCTGGA
The DNA here is from genome assembly GCA_030737815.1 of Allium fistulosum. NCBI lineage: Eukaryota > Viridiplantae > Streptophyta > Magnoliopsida > Asparagales > Amaryllidaceae > Allium > Allium fistulosum. Next base: position 408,425,389 of record CM060907.1, on the reverse strand, counting down.
AGATGTCGGGTATCAACCCTTGTTTCTACTGTGGCGGCTGTGACATGATTGTCCGTAGTATATTGTGGAGTACGACCACCTCGTGCTGATGGCCCAGCCTGGAAGCTGGTCGACGGTCCTACCCTCAATTGTCCGACAGTCAAGGCTGGTTGATATCCAGCAGCTTGAGCATGATCTCCGTCCAATTGGGGACGGGTAGATCTATGATGATAGTTAGATGAGGCAGAACTTTTAGTGCATGAGCGGGAAACATCATCCCTTCTGGGCCTCCTACGGCCCTGGCGGTTCAGTTGGTTTGTCAATTCGATATTGGCACGCAACTGTTCGGCTAATTGCTGCCGACTCTGAGTCAGCTCTTGAAGCAACACCTGGAATTCTTTTCTAGTGACTGCCCCAGACGGATCTAAGTGGGCAGTGTTGTCTTGGTTGGATGGCTGCTGTTGAGCAGGATTCTGTCCATCCCTACCTTCTTGTCCAGCAGCTGTAGAAGTGGTTCTTGTGCTAACCATTTTCAATGAAGAATCCTTTTCCTAGACTTTATGCAAATCTGAATAGAATGGAAGGATTATGAATTAGAGATCTGGATCTTCCTCTTGGATTTGTGCAATCCGGTATCGATGGTAGATCCAAGGAGCAGGAGAAAAAAGCGGGTTTTTTCTAAGTGAAAGCACCAAAGTGTTTGTACCAAAAATGGGCACAACACTCTTCGGAAGTTTTTGAAGAGACAAAAGTGAAGGATGAAAAATAAAACTGTGGTTTATCTAACAAAAACTCCAAATAACAGAAAGTAAATTGCAAAGACAAGCGATTTAGAGTGGTTCGGCATTTGGCCTACGTCCACTATGAAGTTTTATGATTTTATTGCTCGACACTTGAAGGTTACAGTAGTTTATAATGTAATACAACTGAATTTCTAAGTTAATTCTCAATCTAAAGCAGCGGCGGTGCTCTGGAGTAGATCTGGCAGAATCTGGGCGCTCTTTAGTACTTAGAATTATCCGACCTCTTTTCTGAATGACCAGGGGCTCTATTTATAGGTGTAGGAGGCTGATATTTCGCCTAAAATGAGGGGAGACCAGTTCTGGTACGTCAGGGGGCCCACTCGGCCGAAATCTGGAGATCCGGGCCCACTTCGGGATCGATTCGACCCTTGGTTCGAATCGATTAAGAAATCATCCAATCGAGCTGAAATTTGGTGTGAACATTCTTCATCATGTGTTTAAGCTTCTTTGAAAATTTCATGGCATTTGGACTTGTAGAACTCGAGATATGATCGATTCAATATTGTATTTCTGGAGAACACGGATACTTCGAATCGATCTTAGTTCGAATCGATTCGGTCGACTCGATGCTTGCAGCGACGTGGCGCATGTGCTTCGGGTCAATCCAGCTTTTGCTCCGAGTTTTACTGAGTCAACTCCATGTATCTCGCTACTTTGACTCGATAGATCCGAGGGGATGGACTCGAAGATAGGTGTCTTCGAATCGATCAAGGCATATTACGTTCAATCGATTCGAAGCTGCCTCATGAGATGGAGTCGAGGTCCTCATGACTGCAGGGATTCAAAGGACTCTCAGTTGAATGGATTCGAGGATGGTGGAGTCGAGGCTTATCCAATTGCAGGGATTCGAAGGAACCATCCCTCGATGGACTCGAACACAGGTTTGTTCGATGGAGTCGAAGCAAGGGAGGTTCGATGGATTCGAACTGGGGCCTGGCCAATGGATTCGGATGAAGGGTTTTGCTAATGGAGTCGAAGCAAGGGGGATGGATCCGACCCTAGGATGGATTCGAGCCAGGACTAGTGTTCCACTTTTAACGATGATAACTTGAGCATACGTACTCGGGTTGCCTCGAAATTTGGAATTTTGGTTTCTACTACTCTGTTTGACACGCCTTATCGATTGCAGCCCGATCTGGACTCGGACAAATTTCATCGATATCCATAGCGATCCTTGTGTGTTAACTGATTTCCGAGACGTTCTGCCACCGGTCTCTAGTCAAGTCCTTGGTGTCGCGGCCTTGCCAAAAGGCGGGATAACATTGTCATAATAGAAATCCTTGGCAAAGATTAGGACATACGTTGGACAACCAGAAGTCCATGGCAATTATCCTTATAGTAAAATCCACAAGCCCAGATTAGGGCATTAAGGCGAAATCAAGCAATAATCCTGGAAACCTGACTTGTATATAAAGATTGTAAGTGATTAATAAAGACCTGAAACCTGATTCGGGCATTAATGGAAATGTATAGTAATGATCTCCGTTAGAGTATTCTTTGACCCAGATTCAGGCAATTGTGATAAAAATTCACAATAGTAATTCATAATAGAAATTCCAAGCCTAGATTAGGACATTGATAAGTAGTAGCTTCGCAACCCATATTCAGGTATAATAAGGATAGTTAGAGATCGACAAAGACCCGAAACCTAGATTCGGGTATTAGTAAATGAAGTTCCGAAATGAATGTTCCGAAACCTAGATTCGCTTATTAATTGATGAAATTCAAATATGAGAGATCTGAAACCCAGATTCTAGTATTTAATGGATAGAGTTTGGCTTTACTCTTTAGATTCCGTCTTCCTTGACATGTATGAACACTTTAGGTCTTGTATATAATTGTAATATGATCAGTTGCCTCTCGGGCTTAGACGTCTTAGTCCATTGGAGGTATACCACTTCTCAAGTTTGGACATCTTAGTCCATGATTAGAAGAGCCTCTTCTTGGGCTTGGACATCTTAGTCCATTGTCTGATGGGCCTCTTCTTAGGCCTGGATATCTTAGTCCATTGTTTGATGGGCCTCTTCTTGGGCCTGGACATCTTAGTCCATTGTTGTTCGGTGCTCTTGGTTAGCTCATCTTAGAGGCTGGAGTCAAGGACTTACCCGACCTCTCTCTAGAAGGCGCCCTACCTTGGCCATAGCATGGCACAGACAGGGGCTCGTTCGGTGCTTTACCCTAGCCATCTTATGGTGTGGATAAAGGCTTACTCCATCCTCCCTCCAAGAGGTGTCTTACCCTAGCCATAGCGTAGCGCGAATAAGAGCTTGTTTGGTGCTTTACCCTGCCTATCTTATGGCATGGATAAAAGGCTGACTCCTTCCTCCCAGGAGGTTTCTTGACCTGACCAGAGGCGTGGGCAAGAGCTTGTCCGGTACTTTAACCTGGCCATCTTATGGCACGACTAAAGGGTTACTCCGCCCTTCCTCCAAGAGGTGCTCTGCCCTGGCCGTCTTGGCACGGACAGAGGCTTTCTACCATCTTAGGTGGACTACCATCTTAGGTAGTATCCAAATATAAGGACCATTTTACTGCCAACCATGTAGATTTTCTTTTTGGAGAAAGAGATGCTTTATTCATTCATCTTTGGAAAATATGGCCTCTAATGTTCGGCATTCCATGTTCTCAGAACCATATTGCCGTCTGGTCGGCATAATTTGTAAGCTTCCTGAAGGATCACTTTGCAAATGATTAATGGTCCTTTCCAGTTTGGCTCCAGAGGTCCATATATGGGGTTTTTGGTATTTGCCATCACTCTTCAGAGTACCAAATCTCCTTCGTGAAATGACCGAGTTCTCACTTTTGAGTTGTAGTACTTTGAGATTCTTCTTTGATACTCAGCGGTTCTTACCGCTGCTTCATCTCTTAATTCATGTATTCAATCTAAGGATTCTCTTTTCAACTCTTGATTCTTATCGAATGCGTAGGCGATTCTTTGGTGTGAGGGTATCTCAATCTCGATTGGTAACATTGTCTCACACCTATATGTCAAAGAGTAGGGAGTATGTACTGTCGCCGTTTTGGTCGATGTTCGATAAGCCCATAATACAAGCAGTAGTTCTTCTACTCAATTTCCTTTGGCCTTGTTTAGCCGCTTTTTCAGAATTGTCTTTATGGTTTTGTTTGTAAATTTAACTACCCCATTCACTTTTGAATGTGCAACAGATGAATTTTTTTAATGATTCCATTTTTGTGGCAAAAAGCAAGAGAATTCTTCACTCTCAAATTGTGTCCCATTGTTAGAAATTATCTTTTGGGGAATTCCAGATCTGGTTATGATATTCTTGATAATGAATCTGAGTACCTTCCCCGAAGTAATCTTTGAAAGCGGTTCTGCTTCAACTCATTTGTTGAAATAGTCTATGGCGACCACGGTATACTTTGCTCCTCCTTTCAAAATTGGAAATAGGACGATTAAGTCTATTTCCCATACATCAAAGGGCTATGGACTTGCAATTGGAGTCAATTGACTTTGGGGCAACCTAGGAGTCTTTGAGTATTTCTGACATTTTTCACATCTTTTTACATACTCGATGACTTGGCTTACCATACGTGGCCAATAAAATCTTTGCCCCATTATTTTCCAATTTTGTTCTATTTGAATGATCTCCGAAAAATCCCTCGTGTGCTTCAATCATTAATTGTATTCCATCATTCATGCTCACACATCTTAGATATGGAAGAGCATATCTCTTTTTATAGAGGATTCCATCCATTATTACCAAAATTGGTTCTTATCTTCTGATTTTCCTTACTTCACCTTTGTCAGATAGGAGTGTTCCTTTAACAAGGTATTCAACAATGGGTGACTTCCACGTGTCATCATATATGTTACTTGGTCTTGGTTGGTTAACCCTTTCATTTGATATTTCTTTAATATTTTCTCTTCCCTCTTCCGCCTATGATTTTGCTTGAGACCTTTTCAGAACTAATAATTCCTTTCCCTATTCAGATGCCTCCTCTCTAATACTCGGAAATTCCTGATATCCCATTGGAAAAATATGTGTCTCCGGGGCTCCCCTTGAGCTTGCTAGTTTTAATAGGGAATCTGCTTGTGGATTTTCCGCCCTTGGGACTTGGTGTATGGAAAAGTCTTCAAACAAAGCAAGCATTCTTAGTATCTTCTTCACGTATAAAGATAGCTCAAGGTTCTTTGTTTGATATATTTGTTTCACTTGAGTCACCATTAGTTGAGAATCACTAAAGATCTGTATTTGTGGAATTTTGAGTTCTAATGCCAAGGTCAATCCTGCTAGCATAGATTCATATTCTTCTACATTGTTAGTTGCGGGGAATCCCATTTTCATGGCATAATGTAAACGGTATCCATCTGGTGTGATGATTATGTATCCTTCACCGGCCCCTTTTTCGTTTGATGCACCATCAACAAATAATTGCCGCATGGGCCTCTGGTCTTTCTCCTTTTCCGATTGCTCCTTGATAAAGTTAGTGCACTTCTTAATGAAGTCTGCTAATGCTTGCCCCTTGATTGCAGCTCGTGGTTTAAATTCTATGTCATATTGGCTGAGCTCAATTCCCTATTTTACCAACCTTCCTGAAGTTTCTGGTTTACTAACGATTTTCTTAAGGGGAAGATTGGTCAATACCCTGATCGGGTGTGCTTGAAAATGTGCTCTAAGCTTTCGAGCTATGAGAATCAAGTAATAGGCTAACTTTTCTATCACTGGATATCGGACTTCTGCATCCTTCGACCGTCTGCTCACATAATATACTCGAAGTTGTGCCCCATTCCCTTCTTTAATCAACACTGAACTAACTGCGTGCTCCGAGACTACCATATATAGGTATAAGGTTTCCCCATTCTCGGGACTTGAAAGTATTAGTGGCTTTTTAGTTCCTAAAAGGCTTTCATATAATCTTCTCCCCATTCAAAGTTCTTTTTCTTCTTGATTACATCAAAGAAGGGTATACACTTATTGGTAGCTTTAGAGATAAATCAACTTAGGGCAGCTACCCTTCCATTTAAACTCATCACTTCCTTGCTGGTTCTAGGTTCAACCATGTCCTTAATGGCCTGAATTTGATCTAGACTAGCTTCGATCCCTTGGGCACTTACAAGGTAGCCTAAAAACTTTCCAGAATGGACTCCAAAAGAACACTTTTATGGGTTTAGTTTCATTTGATATTTCTACAATACCTTGAACATCTCTTCCAAATCTTTAAGATAATTTTTAGGTTCGCCAGACTTTACCAGCATATCGTCCACATAAACTTCCATGTTCCCACCGATTTGCCCATTAAACATTCGGTTGACCAATCTTTGATATGTTGCTCCTGCATTTTGTAACCCAAATGGAAATGCCTTGTAACAATAAATTCCCCGCACAGTTAAGAAGCTAGTGTGCTCCTCATCTTGTTCCAACATTGGTATTTGGTTGTACCCTGAATATGCATCCACGAGAGACAACAACTTGTGTCCACTTTCGGCATCTACTAACTGGTCTATCCGCGATAATGGGAAACAATCTTTCAGACTTGCTTTGTTCAAATCCATGTAGTCAAGAAAGTCCTCCATTTTCCATTTGATTTCTTTATTAGAACTTTATTGGCTAACCACTTTGGGTAGTATGTTTCCCGAATAAATCCATTCTCGAGGAGACTGTTAACTTCTTCTTTCAAAGCATCTGACTGTACCTTGTCCATCTGTCTTTTTCTCTGCCTTGCGAGAGTTGCTCCTGGATTAATGTTGAGAGCATGACACATGATCATTGGATCAATTCCCACCATATCAGAATGTGACAAGGCAAATACGTCCTTCTTGACTTTGAGAAATTGCATCAAATCCTTCTTTAAGTCATCATTAAGATCTTTTCCCACCTTAACCACTTTGGTAGCATCATCTGAATCTATGTATGCTTCCTCAAGATCTACTATGGGTTTTATCCTTTCTATTTCCCCTCAGCAATCGAATTCTGTGACTATTAGCTTTCTTCTGTTGAGTTTGCATCAATTCTCTTTCTCTTACCTCCAGAAGGAATGTACCTTAGATACATACGCTAGTTAGATTTATTAATTTTAATCTTTGCTTCAAATGTTAATGTGAAAATCCATCATCCGAAGGTTATAAAATAGTAGAAGAATCAAAGTAAGCGGAATACTCCCTTTTATACTGGTCTAGAGTAGCAAAATACATTTCTCGGGAGCTAAACTACTCCCCTTGGACAGTCACCCATCCTCTTTCTGTCAAGAATTTTATTATGAGATATTTCGAGGAGACAAAGGCATCTATTTCATTAAGAGATGGCCTGCCAAAGAAGGCATTGTAGTATGTCGGTTGGTTGATTATCACAAAGATAGTTTCAAAGGTTCTGTAGGTTGGCGGCACCCCCATTTGCATAAGTGGCTTTATCTGTCCAACTGGTGTTGATCCTTTGTTGTTGAATCCAAATATGGGTTCCATGCTTGGCTTCAGTTGGTCTTCAGGAATGTTCATCTGGTCGAAGGCATGCTTGAAGATTACATTGACTACATTGCCTATGTCAACTAGAATTTTAGAAACGATAGATAATCAATTTTGTGTAGTAATCATTAAAGGATCATTATGAGGAGGGTGAACCACTTTTCTTAGTTCCCGAGGAGTGACAACAAGGTTCAGCATCTGAATGTTGAGACATGGATTCTTCATTGGGGGTTCCTCTTAGATAGGGTAAATGCCTTCTTTAACTTCTTGATATACCTGTTGTCGGCCCTTTTGCTGTTTCCCGCTGGATTCGGTCCGCCATGAATTACATCAATTCTATTCATTGGTGGGCTCAAGCTTAGGGGGTTTTCATCTTCCAATACATTTACAGCATTGCCAGGGTGTATCTGTAGATCATTTGCTATCCATTGAGCTTTTTGTTGATCTTGAATGAACTCCTTCAAATGACCCTCACAGATCAGTTTTTGAATAATGCCAGCTAGAACCCTGCACTCATCGGTCTTGTGACAATTGGCCTTATGATAAGCATAGTAGTCCCCTACCTTTCTATGCTCAGGGTTGGTCTTGGCTTTAAAGGAGGTTGGAAAGTTGACTCTTTCCTTAGCTACGACATAGATGTAAGACAGTGGCTTGTTTAAAGCGACTGCGTTAGCAATTAGCTCTTCCCATCTTGTCCTTTTGTGTCCTCAGTTTTGGCCTAACCTCCCCCTTCTTTCTTGGGGATAATTTTCTTTTTAGCATAGTAAAGCTCATTCATCCGGATGAACTAGTCAGCTTGGAAATGGAAGTCTTGTAAATCTTTACATCTATTGACAAAAAGCTGCTTCCAGAACGGGGTGTTTTCTATCAAGCTGGAATGAACGACAATAAGCTTGTCTCGAACATTCATGTCTTTGGCTTTTAGAGCTTCAGCATTGAATCTCCTTAGATAATCTCCTAAGGATTCTCCCTGTCATAGTTTTATATTGGCTAAGATGGTAAAGTCAATCGTGGGATCTTTGCAAATGCAGAATTGGGTAGAAAATTCATAAGAGAACTCCTTCCATGAGTATATGGTTTTATACCAGTACTGTCTGTACCATTTTACTGCAGCTCCCTAGAGAGCGACTGGGAACAATCGGCATCTAACAGCTCCAAATGCATTGTACAGATCCATTTGGCTATCAAAAGCCATTAGATGATCATTCGGGTCTATAGTCCCATGATATTTCATTGATAAGATCTTTACATATGGAAGAATGACTGTAGCCATGATCTCATCGGTGAAGGGTGGCACTGTTTCATTGTCATTAACATTTTCATCCATTGTTCTCTTCCCTTTTGAATTCATAGCATCCTTTATTGCCTTTTCAGTTGCATCTTTTAGATAAGCCTCAACATTATAGTAATTTTTCTGGTCCGGGCAATACTCCTCTGATGTTGAGCTTCCTGATTGTTCAAGCGACTTGTCGAGAATTCTTCCTTGATGATTAGCTTTCGACCAAAGATGCTCCTTTTTCTTGGAGGATGTTATGTCTATTTTACTTTTGTATTCAGCGGAGTTGGCTTTTAAATTTCTCCTGGGGGAAACCACCTCTTCTCCCTAAGTTGGTTTCGGTGTCTTTGAAGGTTTCTGTAATAGTGCCATTTTAAATAGCTCTTATATCTCCTAAAGCTGCTGTTCCAAGTGTTTAACCTTTGCAGCGTTATCATCTTGCCAAGCTGGTGACGAAGGCTGTCTTTGAACATCCCCATCCAGATTGAAGGACGGAGTTATGTTCTCCCCAAGAGTGGTGGTGTTAACGATAAAAAGTGAACGCTAACACCCGGTGTGTGTAATAGAATCGTGAAAGCACCACCCGTTGGTACGGGAACAGAATATAAGCTGAAAATACCAGAAAAGCAGTAAATGAACAACAGATTTATAGTGGTTCGGCCCGTAATTGAGCCTACGTCCACTTTATAGTCTTTTATTGCTGATTCGGTTACAATTCGATACAATATCGTTCAAAATACAATACAACTTGATCATGAAAGCACTCTTGACTACTAGCTCGATCTTTGATGATGAAACTCGACGAATCCGTGTTGGATGTAAGGAGTTCTTCTCGAAGTTTGTTGTAGTGTCTCGAATGCTTGAAGATCTTTGTTTGCTGAATGAGAGGAGACTTTGACAGTGTAACGACGCTTGAAGAAATGAATGGCCAAAAGTCCTCCTCAAGTTGGAAGTGGTGGGGTATTTATAGGAGCTGATTTGGACTCTGGAAATCTTCCTAAGTCCTAAGTCGTAGCCGACTTAGGGTAGGTCGGTGACGAGTTAAGGGATTGGGTTAGGTCGGTGACGAGTTAAGGGATTGGGTTAGGTCGGTGACGAGTTAAGGGATTGTGTTGTTCTGGGCTCATCCTGTGGCTTTGTCTTTGACAAGTGTTAAGTCATAGCCGACTTATCAAACAGGTAGTATGTATGGGCTCTGGACTTTATCCTCGTAGCCTTTAAGTCGTAAGACCCTTAAGTCGTAAGACCTTAACTCGTAAGACCTTAACTCGCTGAGTCGTTAAGTCGGAACCCCCTTTCTTTAAGTTGTAGATAGCTTAACTCGTTGAGTCGTTAGGGCCATGAGTCATAGGTTGTAAAGCTCTTAAGTCGTACACCCACTAGGTCGTAAACTGTTAAGTCGTGGCCTGTTGAGTCGTAGACTGTTAATTCGTATACTTCCTAAGTCTTTAGGAACTGGAGCTATAAGTCGTGAACGACTTAAGCTAAGTTGTAACTCATTAGGTCGGAACCTTCTTAAGTCGCGAAGTCTTTAGGTCGCAACATTGCTAGGTCGCAACATTGCTAGGTCGCAAAGTCTTTAGGTCGCAACATCGCTAGGTCGCGGAGTTACCTTCAGAAGTCAGGTCGTAGACTCTCTTAGGTCGTAGCTCCCTAACTCGGTAGGTCGTAAGTCGTTCGAGCCGTAGATCCTCTTTCAGCAGCTAAGTCGTAAGTTGTTCAGTACACAGGTTTTAGGCTTTTTAACTCGTTGGCTTCTTATAAGTCGTGGCATAATCTGAGTCGTTCACTTCTTAACTCATAACTCGTTGCTAAAAGGGAGTTAACATTTGCCCCTCGAAGTACACGCCTTAAGTCGTAAGTCGTGTGCTTTGATTCCCTTAGCTCGCTTCTTGATGAGTGCGCTAAATTGCGACCGACTTAAGATGAGTCGTAGGTCGCTAACGACTTAGTATAAGTCGTAAGTCAGATGTGTCGATTCACCTTTCACCGTGTTAGGGTACAAATAGCTTAGGTCGTTCCTTCTTCTCCTTCACCTGTTTCATTCCGTCATCTGCAAGCATTCAAGTTCTTCTCAGACAAACTCAATTACTCGATCGCCAGACATCTTCGATTTAGTATTGCGTAAGTGGATTCGATTGCTATTCATTCCTCGATTATCACCCAATTACGAATCCCATTTTCACCATCGACCCCCCTTTTCTCATGCCGTATTTCTCTGCAATTCTTGTTTCAATTGATTACTGATGGGTTTGAGACGGCTTGTCCTGGCTTTGGACAATCGGTCAGAACAAGACGATGGACAACAGCATTTCAGTTTGATTGATTCGTGGTTTGTGATGGAATGACATTAGACCGGGTTTATGGTGATTTCGGGATGGTTAAATGTGCTGAGGGAACGACAGTTTTGGTTGGAGGAGAAGCTAATGGGTTAACGGGTTAAGGAGTTAGCGAATTGATGTATTGGGGGAGAAGACGAACGACTTTAGGCTTTCGCGTTCTGAATAGAAATCTTGAGACCTAAGTCCTAAATCATATACGACCTAAAGTAGGTCGTAGGTCGGTAACGACCTAAGACTTGACAATTTTTCATTGCCTTGAGACCTTTCTTATGCAGCACTCCTTAATAGACTGATGGCTTAACTTAAGTCGTAGCTTGCCCCTTAGGTCGTGGACGAGTTAGCAGATGCGTTGTTTCAAACCGAAGCTTCATATCTCTATAAGTGTTATGGCTGATGACTCAAAGAATTAGATAACCAACGACTTAACTCATAGGAAATCTTTCTTAGGTCGTCGCCGAGTTAGCACTTAAGGATTTAACTTGCGAGCACATCTGAATGACTAGGTCGTGGATGAGATAGCCCTTAACTCGTAACTCGCGAACTCATCTGAACGACTTAATAACTTAAAACTCCATGACTTCGAACTCTTGGACTTGAATGATCTGACTTAAGAGAACATGCCTTGAACATCTTGACTCGCACAATACGACCTAAAAGCCCCGACCTATGATAGGTCGTTTAACGACTTAAGACTTAGATGATCTTGCACAGAAGTTGGCTGAACTCTTGAATTTGAACTGTGTTGTGTTACCTCTCACACTGTCTTGACTTTAATGCTAATAACCTGCTTAACATAACATTCACAGAATACTGGGACGAATATACTGCCACTGACCGCCCACATCGAGTGACAGATTAGTTGATAAAGAAAAAATCAAATTAAATGAACTGTACGAGTGAAATGCTATACAATAACCAATTCGAGTGAAGTATCAAAACAGAATCGTAATGGTAAACTAAAACTGATTCGTTTGCATTAACACTGCACTTGAGCATTAACAAGTTCTGAAATCTCATAATCGACTGATTGTCAGTCAGTTTAATTCCAGTTATACTTGCTTTTTCTTGTTTTCATTAGTTTTGCACAGCACTTCACACTTTTAGGAAACGTGCACCTTCACTTTTGAACATTCAGCTGATTGTGTAGAATGGCATCTCATCAAGAAGACTTGGAACCAGCTGGAGAAGCTTTTCCAATTGCTACCCCGCTGAATGATCCCCCGGAAAGGACTCCTACCACTCTGAGTCATAAAGTCTTCCGTCAACTATGCACCCAGTTTAGCATTGTTGAATCTGACGCTTTGCTCCCTGGAGTAAATGACACTGCTGATAGGCCGCCCCATGGCTTTGTCGCAGTGAACCGCCAAATGTGCTTGAGTGGAGCGATTCCCCCGTTTAATGACTGTCTTCGAGAACTTCTCCTTCGATTATCTATCTCCCCTTTTCAACTACACCCTAATGGCTATGCCATCCTGCTGGGACTGTGTGTGCTTTTTAGGAGAATGCTGGACCGTTTTCCCAGTTTTGGAGAAATTTGCTTCCTGTGCTCATTTGCAAAGAACAAAGACCATCCCTCCATCACAGTTGTAAGGAGTGCCAGGAACCGTAAACTGATTATTGGTCTTCCTGAAAGCGTTCCTGGGTTCCTAAGCCAGTTCTTCTTTGTTCGCTGTCCCCCAGGATTTTACGCCATTTGGAGAGTGGGAAGTACGATTATCTATCTTTTCCCTGTGTTTTCTAAATTCTTCGAAGTCCAAATTGTCAAGTGTTAACTTCTTTTTTCTTCTGTTTCAGCGCTCCCTTCCCCCTCTAGGGAACCTCGTCACAAATCTACCTCCGAGAGGCTTATGGCCGTGCCGGTTAAGGAGAGGAGTGTTCAATTTCTATTGAAAGATGAGTTCCTCCATGAATTTGGACTCTTACATCCTTCCCGCTCCACTCAGTCACATGAAGTCCCTGATTCTTCAGCTGAGGAGTCAGATGCTCCCATATCTGCTAAAGAACCTTCACCGAAAGAACTTACCGTTGAGACTTCATTGGTAAAGTGTTCTACTCTTACCGACATTGCGGGGTCGTCCAGTAAGTTAGCACTTGCCCCGGTTATTGAAGAGGAGGAAAGTCTTCACATTCTTGAAAAGATGGCTGAGGTGGAAGCTGAAAAAGATAATTTTCCCATGCATCATGGCGATGATACTTTTGACAGCCTGAGCGACATCATGATAACCTCTCAGGAGCTCTTTAAAGATGATGTTTCTAAAGTGATCTCTCCTGTTATTAAAGCAACTTCTTCCTTGCAACAAACCACAACGCCTTCTGTACAAGTCGTCGCCATTCCCACACAAAAAAGTGGTTTGTAGTCCGACGCGCATAGCCCACACGCCACACACACTTAGGATTTTGGCATTTATATGCACTTAGCTCCTTTAATTTGAAAATTTCTAAGACTTGCCTTTCTTTTTCGATTTCAGGTTCTACAATGGGGCGAAGTGGCTCATACTATGACTCATTTCAACGCCATGGAGGTCGTGGATCCTATGACTTTAGGAAATACCTTGGTGACCAGAGAGAGACAGATGAGGAACGGGCCCAAAGGAAGGCTCAAGAAAAATGGTATTATGAGCAGCGGCAGAGAAGAAGAGATGCTGATCGATATGATTCTTCTTACAGAACTTATGATTCTCATAAGCGAAAGTCTTATGATGACAAAGGGAAGACTCTTATTACTGATGAATCGAGCAAACGGTCTAAGCCAAGTGACGCGTCTGCTATTTCTGAGAAGACTAACGCTCCCATTCCTTCTGATATTCTGGCCGGTTCTCCTCCTTTGAAGGAATTTGATATTCAAACTATCATTAACAGGCCACAATATCAAGTTAAAGACGGCCCTCCAACGCTTCAGAGCCGATTTCCGAATTGGTGTCTAAGAGGAGTCCGTTTTGACTTAGATTTGGTTCCCATTGATAAGCAGGCAATGCTGAGAAATGTCGATGCTGTAAAGCTTGATATTGAAAAATGTCTGGATGGCAGAAGCTGGTTGATGAACTTCAAAGGATCAACCATATGAACCTTGAGGCGATGATGACCATGGAGAACGATAAATCAGAATGGGACAAATGGCGTAAGCAGCATGATGCAGAGATGACGAGCATTGCAGACGACAACGCAAAGCTTGCATCTGAAGTTAAGCAGCTTAAGGAAAATCTCGCTTCTTCTTCTGCATCATATACTCAAAAAGAAGAAGTCTTCCAGAACCAAGTGCGGGATGCACATGCTGCACAAAGAGATGTAGAAATGAAGCTTGCCGCCGAACAGCGCGTTAATGAGAAATATCGCACAGAAAACGCCGAACTGCGGGAAAAAGTCACCTCCCAGAACGTGGAGATTGAGTTACTAAAGTCTCGACTCGCTAAAGCTGAGACAGCGCGTGATGAGGCTATTACTGGTAGGGTTGCTGCCATTGCCGAAAAAGAAGCGGCTGAGCAATCACATGAGGCAACGAAAGCAAACATCAGTTCTACCTTATTCGACTTTTATTTACACTGCGTTCTGGGTCGTGGGAGCCTTACTTTTCTGGGTCCAGATTATGAAATCACTCTGGCTGAAGTGTGGGAAGCCGCACTTGATATGTTTAAAGGTGCCGGCTATGATGAAGCAAAATTTGAGGAAGCGAAGTTTGAGGCTCGCTATCTTGATGATGAGGCTCGCGCCGCTCTTGTTAGAGGGAAGGAGCAGCTTGCTAAAGCACGGGCTGAATCACTGGGAGAAGAGCTTTCAAAAGAGGAAGCTCTTTTAACTGCCCCTGTTCATACTTCCACTTCGGCTGATGCAAACATTATGGATTCCAGCTCTCATCCTTCACATCCAGTTGTGACCACTCCTACAGAAGAAGAGGCAATGAAGGACTTTCAGGCTCGGGAATTTGAGATTGATCTCGCCAAACCGGCTTCTCCAGGTAACTTTGACGAGATGAATCCAGTGAATTGCTTATTCGATTCAACCGAGTTCAACGAACTTCTTACTTATTACTTAAGCTTTGACGATCCACTGTCTTCTTTTTCCTCGGAGAATATTGATTTTGATTTCTTTTATTATGCAGCGGACGTGCCGGAAACTGCACCAATTTCTCCTTCTTCAGCTGCCATTCCTCCTCCTTCTCAAGTTACTCCTCTTCCAGCTTCTCAACCAGGTCCACAGGAAGAACAGATAGCAGCCCTTCAGGGTATGGACGAACCACCTGCTTCCGAGGAGCAGAAAGCAGAAGATCTGGAAGATAGCGAGAAGACCCCGGAGCAGTCTTTTGACTACGACACAAAACTTTCTACATTTCTTACTCCGGGGAGTGAGTCTTCTTCCAAGAAGAAGGGGAAACGTGTGGTTTCGAAGAAAGGAAAGAAGAGTTCTTCTGGTGCTGGAGATGAAGCAGAAGTCGATCCGGCTGAATCTCTTTCTCCTTCTTCTCCGATACGGCCTTCGAAACTAATTACCAGGCCGGGTAAAGGCTCCAAGGGTGGGAAGAAGGAGAAATGAGTTTGGTTTTGACTTTTCTGCTTTTTGAATGTATCGACCAGGGATTGTGCGGGTACCGGTCCCTGCTTTTGCTTTTTGAGATATCTGCACATGTAAAGAATTTTCATAGTACTAAATAAAACAATTATTTTACTTGTACAAACTCTTGTGTATGTGAGAATGCATCTGTTTTTTATTTTTAGTGTAGAACAAACGATTCTTTTTACTTGTGCAAACTTTTTGTCTGCGTTTGAGAATGCATTTATTCCACATCATCTATTTTTCATGATATTGTGATGAACTCGCGGTATGTTGCTTGTATATTACTTTATTCATGTAAATGAATCGTATAGTATTGCCCCCATACCGCAAGTGCATTGCAATATTCCTAGCTTTTTCAAGACTAATACTCTTATTCCAAAGAATAACTATTCCACTTTTAAGGGAAGAATCATTCTGCTTTTAATAAAGTATATCTCGTCTTCCGAGAAGTTTTTACTTTCTCTTTCCTTCTAAAGAACACTTCAACTTTTGGGGATGATCACTTTTATTTGTTAAAGAGTGAATTTTCCTGCATAGTGAAATGAGCTTCCAAGGAAGGTTTTTGATTTTGTGCCCCAGTAAACGGTTTATTTTTGGTACTTCAAGCAAGGTGAAGTACGCCTCTGAAGAGGTCTTTTGGTCTCTAAAGAGAAGCGATTTTGGTCTCCGAAGAGAAGCAATTTTGGTCTCCGAAGAGAAGCAATTTTGGTCTCCGAAGAGAAGCAATCTTGGTCTCCGAAGAGAAGCAATTTTGGCATTTCAGCTCTGGTGAAGTGGGTCTCCGAAGAGAAGCATTTTGCACTTCTACACGGGTGAAATGTGCCTCCGAAAAGGGCTTTTTAGCATTTCATCACTGGTGAAGTGGGTCTCCGAAGAGAAGCATTTTGCACTTCTACACGGGTGAAATGTGCCTCCGAAAAGGGCTTTTTAGCATTTCATCACTGGTGAAGTGGGTCTCCGAAGAGAAGCATTTTGCACTTCTACACGGATGAAATGTGCCTCCGAAAAGGGCTTTTGCCTCCGAAGATGGCTTGTGCCTCCGAAGAGGGCTTGTGCCTCCGAAAAGGGCTTTTGATTGCCTGGAAGTTACTTTCTCATGGTCGGAGGGGTCCATGGGGCGAACGCAAGTTGCTTGATTGGATGTTCGTTTGCACAAACGATCGCAATTAACTAACAAAGTGCCCCTTTGGTAGTCCCACCGATCTTTTTGATTGAGGAAAGCTCTCCCATTTATTGGCGTGCCTCGTTAGAGGGCTTCGGTTGGTCTTTGGGAAGGAGCATCGGTTGGTTGGTGTGCTAGGAAGGTTGCTTCTCAGGGGCGAGTAGATCCACGGGACGGACGCAAGCTGCCTGATCGGATGCATCACGATCAGTTAGCAAGGGCCCTTTGGTGGTTCTACCGGCCCTTTTATTGAGGAGCAAAATTCCTTTTGGTTGCTTCCGTGCTTGCTTGGCCATGTTCTCCCATCATCTGCCCATTAGTGATCTTTTATTATCATTTCCAAGCGTATCTTCGTTCCTTTTGTAAGTAAATTGCCTTATCTGAAGAAATGGACTTCACTGTTGAATAACTTCATGGGACAAACGCGAGTTACCTAGCTGGATGCCTGTTCATATTGACAATCACAACTGGTTAACGAAGGCTTGTCCCAGTGAAGTTGCCAACTTTTTATGTGAGGTTCTTCTTGTATAGGATTTGAATATGGAATTCTTTGTTGCTTGGTATTTGCTTTAATAAATGATTTGTATGGCTCGCTTAGCTTTGCGATGGGTGAGCTCGGCTTTAATGACCTGCAATATTAGATCGACATTTTAGCAATACATTTAGAGTATTTACGCATCGAAATATAACAGGCATTTTATAATAGAAAACACAGAATGCATAGTTTTTCATTATTCAGTCACGCTAATTTCTCAGCGGTTTACAATGCAAAAGTTATACATCCATTATCATTTTTACAAATTCAAGCAATGTTGCTAAGTAAAAAATGGATGCTAGTTATTGTTGTTTCAGAATCTCCAAGCTGGATTTCCATTTGTGCTTAATTCATAGCTCTTGGATTTTTACGCCAGAGAAAGTGAGAGATGCCCCAGCCGCAGTTTTGTGGGTAATTAGCAGTCGTCCCAACTTCTGCCTGCTGGGTGTGGACCTCCTGTGACAACATTATTGACAAGCTTTTCTGAATCTTGCGCTGCAATGTTGTGGTGAGAATCAGATTGATGGGTAGGGCGTTGTTGATCCCGAGTGGATGAGGTTGGATCGACTCCACTTTTCTTAATGTATTGTTGGAGTTTACCCTGCTCCAGCAATTCTTCAATCACATTCTTTAATTGGCGACATTGGTCAGTGTCATGGCCAGGTTGATTGTGAAATTGGTAGAATTTTCCATTACGCTTTGCACCTCTCGTCATCTCAGGTGGCTTAGGATACCTGACAACGTCCTTTGTTGCAAAAAAGATATTTCTTGGTGTATCAGTTAAAGGAGTATAATCCGAAGGATTAAAGCGGCGAGGTTTCTTTTCATTTCCCTGGCTCTTTCCTCCTTCATTCCCCCTTTTCTGACTTTCAGATTCTCTTTTATTAGATGGGACATTGTTATTATTAGTTTGGGCAGCAACCACTTTCGATGTTGTAGAAAGGCTTTCAAGGCGAATGAACTCGTCGGCCTTTTTATAAAATTTATCAAGTGAGTTCGGTTCTTTCATTTTTAGCCAAATTCCAAATTTACTCGATTTATCAATGGCTCGCATCAAATAAGTCAGGATCATGCGTGGTTCCGCATTTTCTACTTCGGCTAAAGCTATATTGAAACGGCTCAAGAAAGATTTGATTGATTCTCCGGGCGCTTGTTCAAGGTTAGACAGTGACATTATATCCTTAGCTTTTGAAGCATACAATCTGAACTGTTCTTTAAACTTTTGCGTTAAGTCGGAGAACTTATCTACAGACTGAACTGGAAGCTTTGTGAACCAAAGTAAAGCCACACCTTCCAGGTATACCGGAAAGTATCGGCACTTGATCTCATCTGATGCTCTTGCACCAGTCATATGCCGTATAGGAAATTATTAGGGTCGCTGGTTCCCCTATAGGCCTGGATAGTAGGAGGTGCAAATTTCCTTGGAAACTCCGCTCTCAGGATCCTTTCAGTAAACGGAGTTCTGCTTGGCGCAAATCCCCAGTCAGCCTCATCCTCTTCCCTTTGCATGCTCTCTTTCATGATGCGGCCAACCATTTCGGACAGGTACTCTTTATTGTTCAAAGACATTTCCGGGCAAGCATCATTTCTTCCCTCGGAAGTTTGCCCGGGCATATGTTCATGACAAGTTGGTTGCGGCATAGAACCATCAGCTTGGAAAGGTGGCATTTCAGGAAGAGTAGTTTGACGGTTTTCTAGTTGACGATTTGCCCCGAGCAGAGCAGTTAACCTATCCATCATCAAAGCGTTTTGAGTTTCAATCTGTTGGTATAATCCAGAAACTGGATCATCCAATTCAGCCCTGGTGACTCCAACGGTTGGAGTTGCTTGGTCTATCGTTGGGGAAGCGGAAGTCCCTTCGTGAGCATTTCCGGATCTGATAGGTCTACCTCTTCTTCCGGGAGCCATTATTTCGGATCTGGTTTTTAAGAGAGGTTCAAGAAAGATTCTTTGCGAAGCAACGGTGGATGATCTCCTGAGTTGGGTTCTCAGTGAAAGCACCAAAATGTTAACGATAAAAAGTGAACGCTAACACCCGGTGTGTGTAATAGAATCGTGAAAGCACCACCCGTTTGTACGGGAATAGAATATAAGCTGAAAATAGCAGAAAAGCAGTAAATGAACAACAGATTTATAGTGGTTCGGCCCGTAATTGAGCCTACGTCCACTTTATAGTCTTTTATTGCTGATTCGGTTACAATTCGATACAATATCCTTCAAAATACAATACAACTTGATCATGAAAGCACTCTTGACTACTAGCTCGATCTTTGATGATGAAACTCGACGAATCTGTGTTGGATGTAAGGAGTTCTTCTCGAAGTTTGTTGTAGTGTCTCGAATGCTTGAAGATCTTTGTTTGCTGAATGAGAGGAGACTTTGACAGCGTAACGGCGCTTGAAGAAATGAATGGCCAAAAGTCCTCCTCAAGTTGGAAGTGGTGGGGTATTTATAGGAGCTGATTTGGACTCTGGAAATCTTCCTAAGTCCTAAGTCGTAGCCGACTTAGGGTAGGTCGGTGACGAGTTAAGGGATTGGGTTAGGTCGATGACGAGTTAAGGGATTGGGTTAGGTCGGTGACGAGTTAAGGGATTGGGTTGTTCTGGGCTCATCCTGTGGCTTTGTCTTCGACAAGTGTTAAGTCGTAGCCGACTTATCAGACAGGTAGTATGTATGGGCTCTGGACTTTATCCTCGTAGCCTTTAAGTCGTAAGACCCTTAAGTCGTAAGACCTTAACTCGTAAGACCTTAACTCGATGAGTCGTTAAGTCGGAACCCCCTTTCTTTAAGTTGTAGATAGCTTAACTCGTTGAGTCGTTAGGGCCATGAGTCATAGGTTGTAAAGCTCTTAAGTCGTACACCCACTAGGTCGTAAACTGTTAAGTCGTGGCCTGTTGAGTCGTAGACTGTTAAGTCGTATACTTCCTAAGTCTTTAGGAACTGGAGCTATACGTCGTGAACGACTTAAGCTAAGTTGTAACTCATTAGGTCGGAACCTTCTTAAGTCGCGAAGTCTTTAGGTCGCAACATTGCTAGGTCGCAACATTGCTAGGTCGCAAAGTCTTTAGGTCGCAACATCGCTAGGTCGCGGAGTTACCTTCAGAAGTCAGGTCGTAGACTCTCTTAGGTCGTAGCTCCCTAACTCGGTAGGTCGTAAGTCGTTCGAGCCGTAGATCCTCTTTCAGCAGCTAAGTCGTAAGTCGTTCAGTACACAGGTTTTAGGCTTTTTAACTCGTTGGCTTCTTATAAGTCGTGGCATAATCTGAGTCGTTCACTTCTTAACTCGTAACTCGTTGCTAAAAGGGAGTTAACAGGTGGTATGGACAACTCCTTCCTCAATTCCACTTAATCCTTTAGATCTCATTTTCCTACACAAATTAAATGAATCAAAATTAGTCTATAATATAGTGACAATGTCAGAGGTTCAGGCCCTTCTTCTAGCGCCAAAAATGTTAACAAGAAAACTTGTCAGCATCCTCAATGCTATGTGAAAGATAATTAAGCTGTTAGAAAGAACTTTCCTTTCGAAACCTACCTTTTGGCCAGGTTGGTCTAATTGAAAGGTTTTAGAAAGATTGCTCTACCTTTCGACATGGTTGACTTAATCCAAAGGTTTCTAGGTCTTAGCCTTACCTTTCGACTAGGTTGACTTAGTTGAAAGGGTTCTAGGTGTTAGCTTTACCTTTTGACAAGGTTGACTTAGTCTAAAGACCTTAAGAAGTTAGTTTTGGAATGCAAGTTGAAGAAGTTGCATCCTATTCGAAACCATTCTTTTGAGTATGTAGAAAGTAGCTAATCATCTTAGCTTTTCATTCCCTTCGATCATGTCAAAAGGCTTGTCCGACCCTTTCGATCACATCGAAAGGGTTGTATAAGATCATCTTGGATATTTCTCAGTTACATAAATTCATCAGCGTCGAAACCCTATCATCAGTTTTACTTTCACCATCTAGTTAGTTTCGATGATGATGTGTTTCGATTGCATATATCCAAGTCGATCTTATGCATTGCATAGACAAAATGAAATTAAGAGAATAGGTTATAATCATGTGCAATGGATCATTGGACTAGCTTATGATCGAAATGATCTTCCTCCTCATTAAAATCCTTAATGAACTAGCCATCTCCCTTTTATTAATAATCCAAAATGAGTTACAATTAATGGAGCTTTATCCCTAATTTGATTTATGGTTTCTTGAAGATTTAATTGCAACAAAGAAATTGGAGTAAAAGAAATGAATTTTGGATTACAAAATTCGTTCCCCAAAACTAGACCTTTAGGGTCTTATTATAGATGCAGGTCGGCCTCCTTCTGCTCCTATGCCTTCGACATGGTCGAATGGACCCCTTTTTATATGTCGCTTCATGCCTTTCGTCTTGGTCGAAAGGCAATGTCTGCCTTCGACACTGTCGAAAGGCATCTTCTATGAGTTCTTTGATTTACCCTTGCTCTTCTTTTGTCTTTCTCCAGACCCTCTGACTAAGATGAAAGGATCCTTTACTAACCTTTGGCCTTTGTTAAGTTGTGAGTATCTTTTCTTACTGCTTCCTCTAGAACACCTTTCGACATTGTTGAAAGGTCTCCAAATGCGCTTTATCCTCCAGGTTGCCTTGTTGTTATTAGAAGATAAAAGCTTCCAACTCTGTCGATAGGTTGTCCACATGGGTTTCAAAGATGTTAAAGTACCAATGGCTTTGACAATGTTGAGTACCTTTCGAATGCATGTCTGAGAATTAAGGCGGAACTTTCCCCTAACATCCTTGGCCTTAACCGGTTCGAAAGGCTTGTGTATGCCTTTGTAAGGGTAGTATAAAGGTGAAACCTTTAGTTTTAAAAGGTTCGGTGCACATATGGGAGATTATCATTCATTGCCTTCGGAAGGGGGTTCCGAAGTAGTCTCCGCTGATCCATTTTTGTCGAAAGATCTTAGAGAGGCAGAAAGGTAGCTTTGCATCTACTTTTTTAATCTTTTTTGGTGGCTTGTACATGATCTAATACCTGGGAGGATGCCCGCTGCTTTCAAATCCTTCAAAAGCCTTCCCAATGCCTTCGGAACCTTTGTTCTTTGTCGAAAACTACTTTAGAAGGAGTTGGTACTTTTCCTATCTTATTTCATGCCTTTGTTCTCGGAGTGGATTTTATGGCTAACAAATATAATGTGATTAAACTCCCGGATGAGTAGAATTGCATCCAAGAGTTCAGGGAGACCAGAGTATAGGATGCTTAAATATGGAAGTTGTCAGGGAGACAGGTTCATAGTGCACCCATAAAAACTATGATTAAGAAGTTACTGGAGTTACCAATAAGATCATAGCGATCCCATGAAAACTATGTTATAAAGAGTGGTTGGTAGGGGCCAATTAGTTTGTAGTGCACCCATGAAAACTATATCCGAATTAAGTTATTGAAAGTTGTCATTAGGTTCTTAGTCAACCCATGAAAACTAGGATAAGAGAGAAGTTATTGGAGTCACCAATAGTTTAAAGGGAACCCATGAATTAGTTAAGTTAATTGGCATGGGCCAATAGGTTCATAGTGCAACCATGAAAATTATAAAATAGGACAGGGAGTCCATATATTATATAAAGGTTATTAGTAAGCCCATGAAAACTAATAGGTTAATAGTGATCCTAGAAACTATAAGTATGATAGGGAGTCAATTAAATAGTGGATGGAAAATCCAGGATGTTTTAACATGTTTGCATACATCATATTATTTTGAAATGACTATGTTTTAACCATTGTGGATGCAGGAGCATAGTATATGGTTTTATAAAAGTTTTAAGATACTAGTGGGAGGAAAACCTGTTCCGCTAAGCGGCGTGGTCTCACTAGATATCTAAATGATTTGAGATGGTAGATTATTATTAATACCAGGCTTTATGTCTGACTCGAAGTTTATGTTTTTCCCTTAAACTCTCGGGTACTCAATTGATTTTGAGTAGTTTGAGAGTTGAGGCTTTCAGGTACCTCTTTAGACAAATAAAGCTTCCATAGACATGTTGTGACGACCCGACTTCCTACGCCCAGAAAGTCGTATCGTTTTGAAGAAAAGAAAGAGGTGAGAAAGTAGAAAAGATAGAGAAGAAGAAGAAACAACAACAGAATCTCAACAGCGGAACGAATAAAATATAATATATCACATAAATATCACATAATATCATATACTTCAGAGTACACAGATAATACATCATATACTAGACAGTTATAAACCTCTATCTAGTTAATACAACTCACACATCACAGAGATACAACACAGCGGAAATACGGAAATAATATTAACACAGCGGAACCAATATATATCTATACGCTGAAGCCTCCTGCTCCATTGCTCCTCCAGAATTCGTCAATGCTAACCTGAATCCCTTGACTACCCGTAAAAATTTGGGTACCCGAGAGTTTATGAAAAACAGAAATAAACTTCGGGTCAGACATGGGTCTGGTATGAGTAACAGGTTAAAGTTGTTTAACTTTGAAAATCATTTGAAACAAAGGTATCACGTAAGACTTCCCACACATAAACATGGAAAAGTTTTTACCTTACGCTAACCAAATCATTTTATAGGAAATCCAGTGATATTATAATAGTGTCTTGGGTTTTCAAGTAAATAGAAAATAGCTGAAATTGTTACATGATTAAATTCCAGCATACTAGCCACAACGTGGGTAATACAATCAAATCCGTTGGCACTTATTGGATTTTGGATTCCATACAATGGCTGGGCTACTGGGGTACCGCCCGTCACAGTACGTGGCCTAGATCACCGTACCGAGGAGTACGCCCGCTCCCCTGCAACACAAAGCCGGAACCATCCCTTACTGGACAGTTCCAAGTAAGATTACCCCACAGTTGCTGCGCACACAACTGCCACTAAACCGAATATAAAGGGACCTCTAGACAGGGGTAAACCTTACTCCCCAGTGGGAGCTACCCACGGAGCCTTGCTGCACCTCCCCTGTTTTAGCCATTCCTGGTTGATGAGGCTTGAGGTTACGATTACCTTTAGAGAACACATCTCTTAGAATGCTCATCGTCCACCTGACGATGTTCTGAAAGCATTCGATCCATACAAGTTCGTTCCGGGTTCGAACGAAACCGAAGGCACTATCTCGTTGCACTCATTTTGGAATCACCCTCAGAGTCAACGACCATAGCCCTTGCATTCTGAATCACCATCTCGAACCTATAAGTACTATCTCCGTCAAACTCATTACGGAATCACCCACAGAGTTATACTGACGAATAGTTCTTATACCTCGAGTCTTCACTTGCTCCATTTGAATTTCACGACCTAACGTCAAATTGGGAATCGGTGTGGTTTTCGGACTTCCAAATACGGAAACCCGATCCCGGTCTCACCAAAATCCAAAACGTGTCTTTTAAGGCCAAGTTGTTTTAAAGTTAAAACAATTCAAATTTAATTATCTATATCAACATAGATAGATAATGCACAATATCACAGATGGATAATTTCACATATTCTCATAAATGGATAATCTATATCACCATCACATTCAACAAAGCATCCATATCACAAACAAATACTACTCATCTCATCTCTGAGATCACAATCTATCAATCAATGGGATATCAACATCAATCATCATACATAAGCAAGGATAATAATCATATCATTGATAATTAATTTAAAATGAATTAAATTAATTACCTTATCCTTTAATCAATTTAAAGTTAATTAAATTAATTACCACATCATTATTAAACCTGCTTATACTTCTATTAATTAATTATCAATCAATTAATTAATCATCATTCCATTATTCATTTAATTAATCATCCCTAATTAATTTTCTTTAATTACATTTGAGTAATTATCCTCGAATTATTTCACAGATTAATTACTTTAACCAAAATATAGAAATTAATCTTAACATTACTTCATTTCTTAATTAACTAAAGTTAATTACATTACTTAATTAATTATTGATAAATTTCTTGATTTATTAATTCCAAATTAAATCCGTTTAAATCCTCAACATTAATCATATTAATTAATGATCTCTAATTACGTTTACAAATTTAATTACACCAAAGTAATTAATCTTTAATTTAAATCACAATATTAATCGCCTTTGATTAATCCCAGTCTAGTAATTAACTCCTTTAATTACTTCATTAATTTTCCAATAATTAATTTTCTCTAATTAATCATTTGATTAATTATACAAAGTAATTATACTCAAATTTCTTTATTTACCACATTATCCCATTAATCACCTCCTGTGATTATTCACCAATATCTTCTCTGAGTAATCAACTTATCACATCATCAATTTGATTTATCCAAATTAATTAAAGTAAATTAATTAACCCAAATAAATCAAATTACTCAATTAATTAAAATGAGTAATCAACTCCTTTAATTACTCTCCATTTATTATTATTTATACTTAAAATTAAAATGTTGATTATTACATCAATTAATCCAATCAATTATTAAAATCAATTACATTAAGTAATTATAAAATAATTTAGTTAATGACCTCCATTAACATTTATTCAATTGCTATTCTAAAGTAATTAACTTATATTAATTATCAATATTAAGTTTAATTTATCATTCAAAAATTAATTAAATTTCAATCCATGATTATTAGGACATATTAATTTCTTATCCCGTTATTAGGACTTTAAATTAATGCGGTTTAAACTTGTAATTTCACTTTCTTTTACTTCCATTTCAAATTCCAGTTTAAACTAGTTACTAATTAAATTTCAATCATTTTATAAACTAACTTTTAAACATCTTAAATTACAAATTTAAAAATACTTCGCTATGAAAGGTTTTAGATTAAAACCCCTTAAATTCAAATTCTAAATTATTTAAAGTATTTATATTTTAAACTTTTCTTTTTATTTCAAAAATCTAGATTTAATACTTAAATTAAATACAGTTTTAACATTGATTACAAATTAAAACTTAAAAGTTTAAAATTGTTAAAACTGGTACTGTTTCAACCTGGAAATAAAATAACCCGAGTTCTCTTCCGCTTGCTTCGAGAAAAATTTGTTTTTCCCCGGGCCAGAACGAAAAGTTACTCGAGTAAATCTCGAGTTTGCCTGGCACTGTTCATTTGAGAGAAAAAAAACTATCTACCGAGACAACCTAAATTCACTTCGAGTAATTTATTGAATCACCCGAGCTAATCGCCGAGTTACTCGAGAGATTCTCGAGTCCATTCCCTGTCCAACCAAAGATATACACATCCATCCCCTCTCGACTGTGCACATGCACAGTTCTGTTCATCACCTCCGATCGACCACGTCCATCACCACACATCGGCGATCCACTCGGCACCTTATTCCGGCCCTCCGTTCAGCATCTCAGGCATTAAATCGAAATCGAGTTCGAATGAACACCTGGAACCCAAAACCAGAAAACAATCTCCACCTGTAAACTTCGCCGCTGCTCCTACCTCCGATCACCAGAGACCACCGCACTCCGGCCAAAGCCTCGCCTACCTTCCCTGTACACGACCCCCAAAGCTCGTCACACTCGATCACTCCATGGCTTCAAACGAGACAATTAACTATGGCACTTAAAAACTAGGTTTACAGGCAAGAAAACATTGCCAACTGCTCCACGTTGATCTGGCGACCTCGACTCCATTTTTCCCAACATCCCTGGTCGCTCCTCTACCTCTCGACCAAGACTCAATATTTCCGGTCAACTACATCGACCATGGCGACCCAAAACGTTCAAAACAGAGAAGTAAAACTGCTCTTCACTCCTTTGTTTAAAAATTGTAGTTCTTGTTTTAAAAATCATAAATTTGAATGTAGTTTCAACTTATATTCTTAAATCTTTAAAATCAGAAGTTTGATTTAAACACATATAAAGATGAGATCAGTTTTCTTAAGTTACTAGAGAAATTTACAGTTTGTTTAATCTTTAACATACTTTAAATACTTAAACTACAACTAACCAACAATTTTATTTCACAACTTAAATACAAATAAGTGTTAAATCATGAGATGGAGGTGGGTTTCCATATTTTCCAAAATCATGAACCCAGATACAGGTATTCACAAAACAGATGCACATGAGTTATACAATCACATATACACAAGGTAACATATCATCACAGAGAAATATAGGCTAGACTAACTTAGGTGATAATTTTAAATAAGGTGTTACTCACCAAGCTTTGAAGAAGAACAGAGACTGTTTGTAAACAGTTTGAATTTGAGAAACTGGAAAATGCTTCTCACTTAAATCTTCTGCCAAATCCCTCTTGCTTCTGTTATATTGACTTGTTGATGATGTTCAATACTTGTTTTAGGATTAAATGGGGTTTTTACTTTGGTTTTGTTGAGCTCGAACTGGCATTCGAATTGAAATGTGATAAGAGAAAATAGTTTATAGGCTGTAGTGTAATCAGTTTACAGGGTTTGTATATTTCTTTTCTTATGTAGTGTCAGAGATATTTGTAAAATGGAAGCTGAAATACAATTTTATACAACTCGAATAGATTTGTATGGCTGCTAATAAATGAAGGCAATAAATACGTGTACTTTGTTGTTCTCATGTTGTACATATCTTATATTTCCTTACACTTGCCTGGCTTCTTTTGCAAGCATGTTATATTTTACTTTGCAATTGATTCTCTTTGCTCTTAGGTCTGTATGCATGCATTCGAACCATTATTTCCATGCTTCCCTGTACATGCTTTTGTAAATTTTTGACTATGCAGATTTATAAAGGCTGGAAATCTTCTTTAGATGATGTAGTGTAAATGTTATTGTAATATTGTTCAATTATAAAATGTAATAGATGTTGTTTTAATATGTTGTTTAGATTATTTGGTGTTTGTTTGAAATTTACAAAGTTATAAAATCTATTTACGAATATATTACACTTCCTAGTTTTTACATTTTAAAATGTAGTTAGAATGTTTTTTTATTGTTTGTGTTAAAATTTACAAAACTATGAATTTCACTTGTATATTTTTGTTTCACTCATACCATTGTTAAATTGTTATTTTTAACTTTTAACGTTATTTAAAATAAATTACACATTTAAATCAATTTGAAACGATTCATAAAAGAATTTATATTTTATTAATATTATATAAGTTCGTTTATCAAATTTTAAAATAGCTAAACAAGAAATTACTTCTTTATTATCAACTGCTTATTTTTAAAATATACAGTAAAGTAATATTTGACAAAACTGAATTTAAAACCATATATATATATATATATATTTCAAACTATAATTTTACAAGCTATACTTTAACAGAAAGAAAGAAGAAATAAAAATCCTTTGTTAATAAATATAAATTTAAATCAAAGTTAGAAATAATTCAAAGCAATTTAAACATCTATCTAAGTATTTAAACTATATATCTATTTATTAAATAGCTTTAAAAAGTATAGTTTAAAATAAATTTTAATTTTCAAATCATCAGAATATATGTATATATATTAGAAATTTAAAACAAAATTTATCAATTAAATTTAAACAGAGTTTTTCCTATCTACGATATATACCGATATATATAAATAAATAGAGAATAATTTATTGGATTTTACAGATAAAAATCACCCATCAGATATTTATCAGAAGAAAAATATCGATTCAAATCTTATAATTCAATAATCAATTTAATATTTAATATAAATTTTTAAATTGATATCACTCGAAATTCCGGGATGTCACATTCCTCCCCCCTTAAAAGAATTTCGTCCCCGAAATTTAAAACAAAGGTAATTTAATAATTTATTAAAAATTTTAATTTTAAAATATAAGCATATATCAATCAATGCTAACAACCATATCAACCAATCATCCAACAAACAAATCTATCTATCCAGACAAAAATCTGGGTAGAATTTTCTCGAGTTTCCCCGAGTACAAATATCGGGTTACTCGCTCTATAGAATCCAACCAGTCAATATCACTAAGCTATAGAGCTCCTACTCCTCTA
Source organism: Allium fistulosum (assembly GCA_030737815.1). Lineage (NCBI taxonomy): Eukaryota > Viridiplantae > Streptophyta > Magnoliopsida > Asparagales > Amaryllidaceae > Allium > Allium fistulosum. Next base: position 408,396,370 of record CM060907.1, on the reverse strand, counting down.
GATCTGCAGAACAAGATAGGATATCAGACTACAGACGAGTCAGACTCACAACCAAAACTTCCTGAACTGCTGGTTCCCCAAACCAGAGGTAGAATCTTACACGTACTCCCTCAGAGATATGTGAAACACAACGAATCCCACCTATCCAAGCTGGCAATTCACTCCAGAAGAACAACCACTAAAATTTTCCAGAATAGAGAGAAAAATCCAGAACACCTCGGAATTGATTTCCCAGACTTACCAAACTATACAGCTCCTTAAATCAGAGAAACTCATCCAGAATCAAATCTCCGACTCTGAAATCCAAATTATCAAACTCTTCGGACGATCCAAAGCTACTTTCATCACTACCAATCAGCTAAATCTCCGCTGATACCTTCCAGAACAGTCTGAATCCAAAAACAATCTAGTAGACGATCTTCTCCCTATCAACTAAAATCAAGAACACAAACCTATCATTATCCGTAGAAATCAACTTCTCCTTTCCCAGAAAAGAAAAACAATCGCACTCCCAACTGCTTCCGCTGCAGAACTCTGATATGAGAGCAGATGAAAATATAGATGATGCACACAAGCACAAACTCCCACTAATACCAAATGTGACAGACCTCGGCTTTGCAACCATCAGTCAACAATCACAACTGGTAAGCCTCCCAACTATTCCAAAAATATGGTTCAATAGATCCATACAGAAAAAACTCAGAAGTTCCTCAAAACCCATCCTACTACTAAGTTAAACCATCGGTACCACTCTTGGAATACAGTCGATACCAAACACATTTCCCAGAGGCTAGCAATCCTGACTTCCTAAAGACATTCAGAAAATTTCTGAAACACAAAGGAACACTCAAACTATCGCAAGTCACTTTTGCGATCCTATCCGGTTCAGATTCCAAAGAAACTGTTCTTCCTTTACCAACCCGAACAGCATATCCAAACAAAATTTCTCCTTTAGTAACATCTTATCTGTCAGAAAACTGATAGTTCCTCCTCAAAACAGATATCCTGACCTGCTGAGCTTCCAGAAGAAGTGGATAAGTCTTTAACATCTACTCGAACTACTGACCGTAGAATCTCACATCTCCTGATCTATAGCAGAAAAAGATTCACATTGCTGCTTCCACACTCCACTCCCGGTCACTGCTTAACCAGAAAACTTCTTTATTCCAAAGGCTTCTCAAACTTCAAAGTCTTCAGCCAGCTTCACAAAGAGGTTGAGACAAACAGATGCCTCTCAAAAATTTGGACTCCAAACCAAGCACCATCAATTTACTCTTATTAAGGGGGTGAAAATGAGATAACATTCGAAAGTAACAACTTACCGACCTCAGTCTCACACTCCAACACAGATAAAGCTTCCATGCGGTAGACATCAACTGTCCACCCCATACCTCCTTATCTTGCTCCAAAGAAACATCTTCGGCACCATCTTTGTTTATTGCATCTCACCATACATCTACTCCTTTCTGAAGTTGCAAAGATACCATTACTCACTCCAACAGATCCAAACTCCAAAGAATCTGCTTACCGAGCACAACTAACTTACACTTCCGAGAGTTACTCTGAATCCCTTAAAAAGATTGCCTTCGAAGATCAGAGAAATCCTTACTCCATACTGCCAAACTTACTCGAGAAAGACTTGAGCCTACAGTCTTGACATATACATCTCTAATCACAACAAATTCAACCATTGGTGATCGTGTTACACACACCACCTAATCTACCTTTATATCTTATATTGGATAACCTGAATGGGTAACCCAACAATATAGGTAGAAATAAATATATATATATATATATATCAAAATACAAATACGCTCTCTCAAGAAGAAATCACTTAAGAGCCTAGGTATTCACTCAACCTCGCGCTCTGATACCAACTGTGACGACCCGACTTCCTACGCCCAGAAAGTCGTATCGTTTTGAAGAAAAGAAAGAGGTGAGAAAGTAGAAAAGATAGAGAAGAAGAAGAAACAACAATAGAATCTCAACAGCGGAACGAATAAAATATAATATATCACATAAATATCACATAATATCATATACATCAGAGTACACAGATAATACATCATATACTAGACAGTTATAAACCTCTGTCTAGTTAATACAACTCACACATCACAGAGATACAACACAGCGGAAATACGGAAATAATATTAACACAGCGGAACCAATATATATCTATACGCTGAAGCCTCTTGCTCCATTGCTCCTCCAGAATTCGTCAATGCTAACCTGAATCCCTTGACTACCCGTAAAAATTTGGGTACCCGAGAGTTTATGAAAAACAGAAATAAACTTCGGGTCAGACATGGGTCTGGTATGAGTAACAGGTTAAAGTTGTTTAACTTTGAAAATCATTTGAAACAAAGGTATCACGTAAGACTTCCCACACATAAACATGGAAAAGTTTTTACCTTACGCTAACCAAATCATTTTATAGGAAATCCAGTGATATTATAATAGTGTCTAGGGTTTTCAAGTAAATAGAAAATAGCTGAAATTGTTACATGATTAAATTCCAGCATACTAGCCACAACGTGGGTAATACAATCAAATCCGTTGGCACTTATTGGATTTTGGATTCCATACAATGGCTGGGCTACTGGGGTACCGCCTGTCACAGTACGTGGCCTAGATCACCGTACCGAGGAGTACGCCCGCTCCCCTGCAACACAAAGCCGGAACCATCCCTTACTGGACAGTTCCAAGTAAGATTACCCCACAGTTGCTGCGCACACAACTGCCACTAAACCGAATATAAAGGGACCTCTAGACAGGGGTAAACCTTACTCCCCAGTGGGAGCTACCCACGGAGCCTTGCTGCACCTCCCCTGTTTTAGCCATTCCTGGTTGATGAGGCTTGAGGTTACGATTACCTTTAGAGAACACATCTCTTAGAATGCTCATCGTCCACCTGACGATGTTCTGAAAGCATTCGATCCATACAAGTTCGTTCCGGGTTCGAACGAAACCGAAGGCACTATCTCGTTGCACTCATTTTGGAATCACCCTCAGAGTCAACGACCATAGCCCTTGCATTCTGAATCACCATCTCGAACCTATAAGTACTATCTCCGTCAAACTCATTACGGAATCACCCACAGAGTTATACTGACGAATAGTTCTTATACCTCGAGTCTTCACTTGCTCCATTTGAATTTCACGACCTAACGTCAAATTGGGAATCGGTGTGGTTTTCGGACTTCCAAATACGGAAACCCGATCCCGGTCTCACCGAAATCCAAAACGTGTCTTTTAAGGCCAAGTTGTTTTAAAGTTAAAACAATTCAAATTTAATTATCTATATCAACATAGATAGATAATGCACAATATCACAGATGGATAATTTCACATATTCTCATAAATGGATAATCTATATCACCATCACATTCAACAAAGCATCCATATCACAAACAGATACTACTCATCTCATCTCTGAGATCACAATCAATCAATCAATGGGATATCAACATCAATCATCATACATAAGCAAGGATAATAATCATATCATTGATAATTAATTTAAAATGAATTAAATTAATTACCTTATCCTTTAATCAATTTAAAGTTAATTAAATTAATTACCACATCATTATTAAACCTGCTTATACTTCTATTAATTAATTATCAATCAATTAATTAATCATCATTCCATTATTCATTTAATTAATCATCCCTAATTAATTTTCTTTAATTACATTTGAGTAATTATCCTCGAATTATTTCACAGATTAATTACTTTAACCAAAATATAGAAATTAATCTTAACATTACTTCATTTCTTAATTAACTAAAGTTAATTACATTACTTAATTAATTATTGATAAATTTCTTGATTTATTAATTCCAAATTAAATCCGTTTAAATCCTCAACATTAATCATATTAATTAATGATCTCTAATTACGTTTACAAATTTAATTACACCAAAGTAATTAATCTTTAATTTAAATCACAATATTAATCGCCTTTGATTAATCCCAGTCTAGTAATTAACTCCTTTAATTACTTCATTAATTTTCCAATAATTAATTTTCTCTAATTAATCATTTGATTAATTATACAAAGTAATTATACTCAAATTTCTTTATTTACCACATTATCCCATTAATCACCTCCTGTGATTATTCACCAATATCTTCTCTGAGTAATCAACTTATCACATCATCAATTTGATTTATCCAAATTAATTAAAGTAAATTAATTAACCCAAATAAATCAAATTACTCAATTAATTAAAATGAGTAATCAACTCCTTTAATTACTCTCCATTTATTATTATTTATACTTAAAATTAAAATGTTGATTATTACATCAATTAATCCAATCAATTATTAAAATCAATTACATTAAGTAATTATAAAATAATTTAGTTAATGACCTCCATTAACATTTATTCAATTGCTATTCTAAAGTAATTAACTTATATTAATTATCACTATTAAGTTTAATTTATCATTCAAAAATTAATTAAATTTCAATCCATGATTATTAGGACATATTAATTTCTTATCCCGTTATTAGGACTTTAAATTAATGCGGTTTAAACTTGTAATTTCACTTTCTTTTACTTCCATTTAAAATTCCAGTTTAAACTAGTTACTAATTAAATTTCAATCATTTTATAAACTAACTTTTAAACATCTTAAATTACAAATTTAAAAATACTTCGCTATGAAAGGTTTTAGATTAAAACCCCTTAAATTCAAATTCTAAATTATTTAAAGTATTTATATTTTAAACTTTTCTTTTTATTTCAAAAATCTAGATTTAATACTTAAATTAAATACAGTTTTAACATTGATTACAAATTAAAACTTAAAAGTTTAAAATTGTTAAAACTGGTACTGTTTCAACCTGGAAATAAAATAACCCGAGTTCTCTTCCGCTTGCTTCGAGAAAATTTTGTTTTTCCCCGGGCCAGAACGAAAAGTTACTCGAGTAAATCTCGAGTTTGCCTGGCACTGTTCATTTGAGAGAAAAAAACTATCTACCGAGACAACCTAAATTCACTTCGAGTAATTTATTGAATCACCCGAGCTAATCGCCGAGTTACTCGAGAGATTCTCGAGTCCATTCCCTGTCCAACCAAAGATATACACATCCATCCCCTCTCGACTGTGCACATGCACAGTTCCGTTCATCACCTCCGATCGACCACGTCCATCACCACACATCGACGATCCACTCGGCACCTTATTCCGGCCCTCCGTTCAGCATCTCAGGCATTAAATCGAAATCGAGTTCGAATGAACACCTGGAACCCAAAACCAGAAAACAATCTCCACCTGTAAACTTCGCCGCTGCTCCTACCTCCGATCACCAGAGACCACCGCACTCCGGCCAAAGCCTCGCCTACCTTCCCTGTACACGACCCCCAAAGCTCGTCACACTCGATCACTCCATGGCTTCAAACGAGACAATTAACTATGGCACTTAAAAACTAGGTTTACAGGCAAGAAAACATTGCCAACTGCTCCACGTTGATCTGGCGACCTCGACTCCATTTTTCCCAACATCCCTGGTCGCTCCTCTACCTCTCGACCAAGACTCAATATTTCCGGTCAACTACATCGACCATGGCGACCCAAAACGTTCAAAACAGAGAAGTAAAACTGCTCTTCACTCCTTTGTTTAAAAATTGTAGTTCTTGTTTTAAAAATCATAAATTTGAATGTAGTTTCAATTTATATTCTTAAATCTTTAAAATCAGAAGTTTGATTTAAACACATATAAAGATGAGATCAGTTTTCTTAAGTTACCAGAGAAATTTACAGTTTGTTTAATCTTTAACATACTTTAAATACTTAAACTACAACTAACCAACAATTTTATTTCACAACTTAAATACAAATAAGTGTTAAATCATGAGATGGAGGTGGGTTTCCATATTTTCCAAAATCATGAACCCAGATACAGGTATTCACAAAACAGATGCACATGAGTTATACAATCACATATACACAAGGTAACATATCATCACAGAGAAATATAGGCTAGACTAACTTAGGTGATAATTTTAAATAAGGTGTTACTCACCAAGCTTTGAAGAAGAACAGAGACTGTTTGTAAACAGTTTGAATTTGAGAAACTGGAAAATGCTTCTCACTTAAATCTTCTGCCAAATCCCTCTTGCTTCTGTTATATTGACTTGTTGATGATGTTCAATACTTGTTTTAGGATTAAATGGGGTTTTTACTTTGGTTTTGTTGAGCTCGAACTGGCATTCGAATTGAAATGTGATAAGAGAAAATAATTTATAGGCTGTAGTGTAATCAGTTTACAGGGTTTGTATATTTCTTTTCTTATGTAGTGTCAGAGATATTTGTAAAATGGAAGCTGAAATACAATTTTATACAACTCGAATAGATTTGTATGGCTGCTAATAAATGAAGGCAATAAATACGTGTACTTTGTTGTTCTCATGTTGTACATATCTTATATTTCCTTACACTTGCCTGGCTTCTTTTGCAAGCATGTTATATTTTACTTTGCAATTGATTCTCTTTGCTCTTAGGTCTGTATGCATGCATTCGAACCATTATTTCCATGCTTCCCTGTACATGCTTTTGTAAATTTTTGACTATGCAGATTTATAAAGGCTGGAAATCTTCTTTAGATGATGTAGTGTAAATGTTATTGTAATATTGTTCAATTATAAAATGTAATAGATGTTGTTTTAATATGTTGTTTAGATTATTTGGTGTTTGTTTGAAATTTACAAAGTTATAAAATCTACTTACGAATATATTACACTTCCTAGTTTTTACATTTTAAAATGTAGTTAGAATGTTTTTTTATTGTTTGTGTTAAAATTTACAAAACTATGAATTTCACTTGTATATTTTTGTTTCACTCATACCATTGTTAAATTGTTATTTTTAACTTTTAACGTTATTTAAAATAAATTACACATTTAAATCAATTTGAAATGATTCATAAAAGAATTTATATTTTATTAATATTATATAAGTTCGTTTATCAAATTTTAAAATAGCTAAACAAGAAATTACTTCTTTATTATCAACTGCTTATTTTTAAAATATACAGTAAAGTAATATTTGACAAAACTGAATTTAAAACCATATATATATATATATTTCAAACTATAATTTTATAAGCTATACTTTAACAGAAAGAAAGAAGAAATAAAAATCCTTTGTTAATAAATATAAATTTAAATCAAAGTTAGAAATAATTCAAAGCAATTTAAACATCTATCTAAGTATTTAAACTATATATCTATTTATTAAATAGCTTTAAAAAGTATAGTTTAAAATAAATTTTAATTTTCAAATCATCAGAATATATGTATATATATTAGAAATTTAAAACAAAATTTATCAATTAAATTTAAACAGAGTTTTTCCTATCTACGATATATACCGATATATATAAATTAATAGAGAATAATTTATTGGATTTTACAGATAAAAATCACCCATCAGATATTTATCAGAAGAAAAATATCGATTCAAATCTTATAATTCAATAATCAATTTAATATTTAATATAAATTTTTAAATTGATATCACTCGAAATTCCGGGATGTCACACATGTAGGTGCATGATAGCTATATATAGAGTTTTCTTTTATTTGATTCCGCTGTGTAGTTTGTAATGGCAAAGTTGTTAAATTGCCTATATATACTATGATCATCCAAGGGGCATCTTCACATGTCACTCCTGGCGTATGTTGTAATAAATATATCTTTTCCTGAACGTGGTTTACGATTATGGGATGATACAATGAATTGAAATGTTTTGAAATGGAATGTGATCTTATTTGAAATTTTAAATTTTCCGTATTCATGTGTTTTTGTGTATCAATGAATCTAACACTGCCGTATTTGGTCGTCGAAGATTAATAACTATGGATGACTACAACATCCGAAGTCGTTAGTTTTAGGCCTCCAAGTAGGGGGATGTTACAATAGGACTGGTCTACCACTTGACTAGTAGCGCCGAATATGATTACCCCTCCTTTAATGGGCCCTGATGCATACAAATGAGAGGTAATAACCGACCTAGATTTTGAATGACCATATCCTACTTAGGAGCGACCCACGTGGCCCTACTGCATGCCCGATTTTTGTCATTTCCTGGTTGATGAGGTCCAAGGCTACATTTTACCTTTTTACATAGCACTTCCCACTTGGAATAATAATACTTCCTTCCAGACAACAATGCAGTATTAATATTCATCCATACAAGTTCGTTATGGGACTCAATGAAACACTTGAGAGCTCCATCTCCAATTCCATCATCTTTAAGATGTCTTCACTTCGAAACACATTCGTTGGATCGAAGTGATCTTCGGATAACATAACCGATTCCGGTCTCTTCGAAATAAAATTCGATAATTCCCGATAAACTCAACCATAATTCTTCAGGAAACAAACAGTCAAAGATAAGATCGGAGATCACCTCCTAACCGTTAGTGGACGTATTTCCTTATCATTGTCCTAAGAGAATGGAACGAGATTTATACACACAGTACAACATCAATGGAGATGACTGTGCCATATAACTCATGTGTTTCTCCTAGATATTTCCAAAGTTACATTTGGGTTCAATTTCGATAGTCGATTATCTAACTATCGAATAACAAACATTGAATCAGGGATTTATTTCATAGGAAAAACCAACATTGTTTAAGCATATAAGCAATACTAGCCTCCTTCTATAAATCTTCCATAAATAAAATCATTTGTAAATTACTTGTATAAGATTTACTTTTACAAAGATATACCCACCAATTCTTATATTTCAATACTTAGAAATATCCATATACTTATCTCAAAAGTATAAGTATATTTACACACTAAGAAAGATTCCATTTTTATTTGATTCAAAAATCATTCATACACTCCTTATAATTCTCTAAGACCATTTATAAACCATTTTATAAAACTTCTAAAACCATCTATTAAGCTTCTTTTATACATTTCAAGCATTTATAAATTCTTTTGTACGTTTATAAAACTCATTTATAAATCCTTTAAAATCCATAAACCATTTATAAAATTCCTTTTATAAATCTATAAATCCATTTCTAAATTCATTTATAAATATCAACCATTTATAAAACTCATTATAAAACTCTTCACCTTGTAAATAACCTTCCTTAGGCCTCCAAACCATTTTATAAGCTCTTTTATAAAATCCAAGTCTTTCAATTCTATTCATGGGTTCGAGTACATTTATAAACAAATAAAGATCATTTGCTTCTAAAACAGTATTATATATAAAAATAATTATTAAGATAAACATTATGAATAAATAAATAATTATTACTAATCTTAAGCATTTTAAAACCATAATTAATCATTTCAAAAACAACAATGATTAATCGTTACCCTTATTATAAATAATAATAATTTATTTCCAAAACCTTATTAATAATCCTTATTATTAATTTCAAAACCATAAATATTCTTGAAATAATTAACCTTTCAATTTTATTAACCTTTTGATAAATTCTTTAAAACATATTAATTATAAACAAATAAACAATATCAAAATAATTAAATAACTTTAAAACAATATTAATATAATTATATCACTTTAAAACAATTATAATATTATTTAATAACCTTAAAATAATATTATTGTAATTAAATAACTTTAAAATAATATTAGTATAATAAAATAACTTAAAAGTAATATTAATATAATTAAATACCTTTAAAATAATTTAATAACCTTAACATAATATTGTTATGATTAAATAACTTTAAAATAATATTATTATAATTATATAACTTTAGAATAATTCTAATATAATATAATAACATTAAAATAATATTATTATAATTAAATAATTTTAAAATAATATTATTATAATATGATAACTGTAAAACAATTCTAATATGATTTAATAACCTTAAAATAATATTATTAAAATTAAATAACTTTAAAATAATATTATCACAATAAATTAACTTTAAAACAATTCTAATATAATTTAATAACCGTAAAATAATATATTATAATTAAATAACTTTAAAATAATATTATTATAATTACATAACTTTAAAACAATGTTAATATAATTAAATAGATAATCCTTAAAACAAATTATTTTCGAAACCTAATTTCGAATTTAAAAATCATTTCTTGTCTCAAAAAACAATTTCAACTTAAATGCCAATTTATAGTATTTTTAAAATACTAATTTGAGTCCAATAGCCAGCCAACACTTAATCAATATCGATATTGATTTTCTATCATTACTGGGTTTTATTTTCAAACATATAACGATGTTATAACTACAGTGTCCACAATCATATTTATTATTCAATAATCCATATAAAGGAAATATTATTGAAACAATTCGATAATAGCGAGGAATCCCGTTGGATCCCTCCAACCTGTTTCCCCTTGCATCACAAACATTATACAATCATAAAATAAAATCAGCTGCTTCGAGGCGAGATTCATATACAAAAGATCATCTGCTCTTACACGGGAACGTAATAGCGTCTCATCCGCTCCAAAAGGCGAGAGTATATCTGAACCAACTAATAAATATAGCAATTCATCCAAACAATCATTTAACAATTTTTATCAACTATATATGATACTAGTTATCCAAATGGTTGAGTTTAACTCACCGAATTCTGTCATTCCCGCAGTGTTCCGATTTGGAACTAAAATCGAACGACGTCTGATTTTAGCCAAAATTTCATCAGTCTCTGAATTCGTCCAAACAAGTTCCACTGTGAATCCTTCATCGATACGAGCGCAACGTAAAAATCCGCATCCCGATTGAACCTCGTATGAAGGAGTTATCAATTTTTAAGTTATCAATACATTTTTAATTAAATTAAACTAAACTAATTACAACTTCCATTTAATTACACTAATACCCCTATTCCATCTTCCCCAATTTTTTGATACATGCTTGTACATGTTTATCTCCCAATCGTGCATGCTTCACCTCGACACGGAGCATCACGCCACGGACCAACAATCCGACACCTTCGTTGAAATCTCCATTGCAAGAGCCTCTTCACGAACCCAAAATCCCCTCGTCCACAGCACCCTGTCGAAATGTGTCCTCGACTATCTCCCATGTCCGTACCATGGATGGAAACCGCCCTCGACTACTGCGAACCCTAAGAATCTCGTCGGAGCTGCTATTTCAGCTCACGAACTTGAATACGATACCCAATCTCCACATTGAGCACTCAATCAAGCATAAATCCCAACCCTAGTTTCAAGCTTTTTACCAAAACCCATTCTGTAAATGTCGCATTCCATTTTTAGCAGCCGAGGTCGATGAAATAAGTGTATACGTGTTGATCTACTTATAACAAATCCAAGACTCACCTCTTTTATTTCTTTTGAGTTTTATTCTATTTGAATTTTATTTTTAAGTTTTCTGAATCTTATTTTTGTTTACAGAACAATTTTATAGACAGGGGAAAGCATGGGCAACATGTGAAGAGGAATGGCAGGTATAGGGTAGGTACGGGAGGTTTGGTAATTATCAAATAATATATATATATTTTTCTTCAATTTAAATTATCTAGTTTTAACGTCCGAAAATCACGAACTCCAAAAGACGCGCCATCTGGCATTCTATATGTTATACCCCTATTCTGAACGCAATGGAACTTGTCTTAAGCCTTATTTTGATCATATGTAGAAGATAGATTTTTGAACCCAATTATTATATTAAAATTTCGATATTAAATTCTACGCATTTCGATCTCGAACGACCAAATGACTCATCTGATCGCCAAGAAATTTGACGGCATATTATAATTCATTATTACGGATCCAATGAAACTAGTTTCATCGAAATCTGAGACAATGCCCCGGAAGGCTATTTTTATATGTTAATTAAAACAAGTTATTTGGAAAATTAGTTAAATCATTTTTAAATCCAATTTAAAAGTTATTATCTTCGTTCTTATTAAGTAGAATTTAAATAAGCTTTGAAATTATTTTTATCCAGCTTAAAACCCAAGATTCAATTAATTAAACAATTCTAATTATTAAATTCAACAATTAAATTATCCAATAAATCGCACTATTTGAAATTTTAGCTATTTGACTTATAAAAATAATTATTCAATATTTAAAATCAATTAAATATTCCAATTTCAAATGACCAAAATTTTGGGTCGCTACATCTAAGCCCGAGAAGCGGCACATAAAACAATGAACTAAGAAGTCCAAGCCTAAGAAGAGGCTCATCTAACAATGGACTAAGATGTCCAAGCCCGAGAGTCGGCACATAAAACAATGGACTAAGATGTCCAATCCCAAGAAGAGGCTCATCCAACAATGGACTAAGATGTCCAAGCCCTAGAAGCAGCACATAAAACATCGGACTAGGACGTCCAAGACTCCAAGTTCAAGAAGTGACATATAAAACGATGGACTAAGACATCAAAGCTCGAGAAGTAGCCAATCAAACTACAACTACTAATGGGTTTACACATGTCAAAGAAGACAGAATCTAAGAAGTAGAAAGGAACTCCACTTTTTAATACCCGAATCTAGGTTTTGGGTTTCTTATTTCTAAACTTCATCTGTTAATTCCCGAATATGGGTCTCGGGACACGCATTATTGAAATATGAGATTTCACAAATTAATACCCGAATTTGGGTTATGTATCTTTCAGTTCATCATACCCGAATCTGGGTTTCGAAACTATTACCAAAATTCACTTATTAATGCCCTAATCCAGACGTGAGATGTCTATTATGCAGATAATTATTATGGATTACTGATTATCCAACATATAACCTAATCTAGGCTTGAGATTTTTGTCATGAAGATAATTATTATGGACTTCTGATTATCTGACATATGCCTTAATCTAGGCTCAAAATATTTGTCATGAAGTTAATTATTACGGATTTCTGATTATGTACCACTCATACCTGAATTTTGGTTTGAGAACTCTATTCTGAAAACTGTTTCCAAATCATACTTATCAAAACGCGAATCTAAGTCCTAGACATCTTACTGTTAATTTCTAAACTTTGCTTGTTGATACCCTAAATTAGGTTTTGGATTTCTTAACTTTTCAATACTCGAGTTTAAATTTCGGGTCTTTTAACATCAGTTCTGGATTCTATTTTTCCATTCCCGATTCTTGGTTTCAAAATAGCGGTATTGAAACCACTATGGACATCAAAACCTTCAGGAAAAGGCCCTCGAGTTGGTCTTCTTAACACCCAAATCAGGGATATTAGTTTGCAACTCTAAACAACGTCCACCCATTGTTGAATTTAGACGCCGGGATTATCCTTATCTATAAGAGGAGTTTTTAAATACATATATCTTATTCCCTCAAATAAAGATTAATGAGTTACAGAGACTTATTTTCAGACAATAGCTTATGACCTCCTATTCCCAGACATCGGCTGTCTTCGACGGGAAATTCTTAAACTTCAATTATTATATGCATGGATAACTATTGGTTACGGATCTCATATCCTTTATTAATCAAGATTGTGATTAACTAACTATTTAAGCTTAGAAGCACTATACTGACTTATAATGAAGCACATATATAAGATATTGAGTTAGCACTGAGAAATGTCACTTGTTTTGAATTTTGCAGGAAAATAGGGTTGTTAAGAGCAAAGAAGTTGTGAAATATTTGTCCTAAAGAGAAAAATCTCCTTTCATATAGGGGTGGCAAAATCTTAACCATAAAGTCCACTAAAGAAAAAAGGTACATGAAAGAATGTTTCGAAGGCATTGAAAAGGCTTTTGAAGGAGTTGCAAGCACCAGGCGCCATCACAAATGATAAACAATGCAAAAGCTTTTGAAAAGGATAAAAAGAGAGGAGGCCTACCCATCAGCCCCATACCTTTCGATGTAGATGGATTTGCATATATAGAAAAATGCAAGGACGGGTTCGAAAGCCCTTTTGAAGGCAATGAATGATAACCCTTCATATGCGCACCAAACCTTTCGAAACCAAAGGTTTCGCCTTCATTCAAATTACTCAAGACAACCCTTTCGAAAGCATAGTCGAGCCTTTCGAACTGGTCGAAGCCTATAACATCAAGAGAACGTTCCGCACCAATTCACAAGAATGCATTCGGAAATAACCTACCACATCGAAACCTTCAATATTTCAACACCTTCATAACCCTAGTAACAACCTATTGGTAAATTCGAAAGCTCATATCTTTACTTCTCACGACAACAAAGCAATGCAAAGAGAAAAGCGCATCTGTGGCCCATTCGACGATGTCGAAAGCAATTCAGGAAAAAGCAAAGAAAAACTTAAACATAACAATAGCGAAAGATGGACAAAGGACCCTTCTGACAAGGTCGAAAGGTCTGGAATAAGGAGACGAGAAGCGTAAGGATGAGTTAGAGAACTCGAAAGGGAAGCCTTTCGACAACATCGAAAGCAGGTGAAGCCTTTCGACCACGTCGAAAGGAATTATGCGGAAGGTAAAGTGGTCTTTCGACTGAGTCGAAAGCATTGGCGCGAAAGGGGCCGACCTGCATCTATAAATAAGACCCAAGGGTCCCATTTTGGGGACCGGATTTTGGAATCAAAAGCTCATTTTTTTACTTCTACCTCTTCGCAACAACAAAATTATTGTAACCCTAAATTGATTTGGGGAAAAGCCATCAATCTTGTAACTCTTTTTGATTAATGGAAAAGGAAGAAATGCGCAGATTTATTAAGGATTTCGATTATGAGAAAGATCATTACGATCATTAGCTAGACTAATGATCAATTGCACATGATGCTATCTTATCTTCTTAACTTCTTTATGTCTTTTGCAAAACTATGAGATCAACTTAGATAGTATACATGAGATACACATTATAATCGTGACAAACAAAATATAATGGCAAACAAAGATGATAGCGGTATTTCGACATTAAAAAGTTCATAGAAATTACAAATATCCAAGATGATCTTCTATTGAATACAACACATGGAGCTTGCTCAATTGTGAATTAGATCTATTATGAAAGGACGAAGTCCCACTCGACCTGATCGAAAGGGATGTCACGAAAGGAATCTGGTTCATAAATGACAAGCAGTCATCTAAAGTTGGATTCCAATGAAAGGAACATACATGCAACCTCATCTTCAACACTTTCAAAGGAGTTCTTCCATAATGGACTAATCCAATGATGTCAAAAGCAGCTATTTCCTTCCTAAGACAGAGCAAACCTTTTGATATGGCCGGAAGGGTTTGAGTGGATCTTTCGACATGGTCGAAAGGGATGAATGTTCAATATAAGTAACTGTCTTCGACTCATTTGGAAGAAAGGATTCGAATAAGATGCATCCTCCTTACTTTCCTTTCGACGAGGATAATTTGATCAATGATCCACTAGCAACATATAAATTATCCTCCGTAAGTAGTTTGGACAAATCAATCGGATCGAAAGGGGGGTTTCGAAGGGTGTGATCATTTCAATCCTCTCAATAGACTTATTTAGTTGCCAAAATAATCTTATTTGCTATTCACAAAACGTTGGGGATGTTGACAAGTTTTCTTGTTAACACAGTCCAACTCCGTAGCATAGATTTTGCTAATATGATCGTAACGCAACTTGTTGCATTCAAAACCTACCTCGCATGAGTTTAATATGAATTAATGAACTTTTCAAAATAATTAAATATAATTAACTTAAATAGTATAATGTTTTTTTTTAAATTATACCCTTTCATCCCTCTCACGTACGCGATTTCCAGGTCGACATTCTTCTTTTTTAATAAATGTCGATCGCGATCGCCTCGTCCGCCACCATCCATTGTGACCCACGCTGCCTTGACTTCGAGCACAGCCGCGTTCCCAGCACTAGTGCCGCCTCGATTATCGTGATTTGGCCGAAAAAACTGCCACGTTCGCGATGTGATTTTGGCCATCGCCGACCACCAAAGCCCATCTCCACCATTGATCTTTTTCTTATCGACGTTGCACTCAATTTTCCTGTAAGGATCGAGTGCTAATATAGCTTGCAGTGGCGTTGATCATTTTGAGCCATTGGATGGAGGGTTTGATGGCGGCTGTGGAGTTAGAAGCTAGGGTTATGAAATATGGAAATCTCAAGGTCCTTATATACATCATCAAATTTTTCGAACTCCAAACGAGGCGTGCCGCCTAGCGTTCTATATGTTATACCCCTATTCCGAACATAATGGAACTAGTCTCGAGGCCTAATTCGATCATATACAGAAGATAGCTTTTCAAACCCAATTATATTAAATAAATTTCATTAATTAATGTCTACGTGTTTCAATCTCGCACGACCAAACGATACGTCCAATCGCCATGAATTTGATGGCATATAGTAATTCACTATTACGGATCAATGAAACTGGTTTCATAGAAATCCAAGACTATGTCCCAAAAGGCTATTTTTACACGTTAATTAAAATGAGTTATTTCCAAAATCAGTTTAATCACTTTTAATTCAAATTTAAATGTTTAGTATCTCCATTCTTATACAAATAGAATTTAAATCAACTTTCAAAATCATTTTTACCCACATTAAATTCAAGATTCCATTATTTAAACATTTTCGAATATTAAATTTAACATTTAATTATCAAATAATTCGCTATATTTGAAATTCAAGTTATTCTACTTATAAAATTAACTTTTCAATATTTAAAATCAATTAAATATTCCAAATTCAAATGACTAAAATTCCGGGTCGTTATACAAAAACTTTGGATTACTTAATAGATCGAGCCGATTTAAAGTTTAGATTTTTATTTATTTATTTGCCTTTTCATTTAGATTGTGGTTAAATTATTATGAAGTTAATTTTCTGTGTTAATTGCAAGAGATTATTGGATTTCTTAATACATGGATAACACAGATCTTTGATTTTTTCGTGAAGTTTATGATTGGTATAGTTGAACTATTTTTTGTTCTAAACTTATGTATTTATATCGATATTCATGTTATTTCTTTTTGTTTGATATGATTATGAATTTCATTTTTTTTCATTCGTTCTATAGGCTATAATGTTAGGTTTGGGACCGCATGTAGGGGGTTAAATGTGTGGATTTCAATTTTTTTTATCACTTTGGACATTATTGGACCTACGAAGTCAAAATTTATTTAAATCTATAAATAAATTTTAAATAAAAGCACAGTTTTATCTAATTTATTGATAAATGGATTTTAAAGATATTATATATAATATATTATGTGTACATGCATATTATATACATATGTACGTGCATATGCATGTGCAACATATACAGTATGCATGACCTAACATGCCTTTATCTAGATGTTGGGATAACATGTCCGTTGTGGGATTTACACCGCAATGGACATGTTATCCTCTACATATATACACATGTTATCAAATATACATATTATTAACATGATATAAAAATTATATTTATATTTAATTATACACACACATACATATAATATAGAGGTAATCTTATATATTATTAACATGCTTTCTACTAATTTTCTGCTTATATTCTGTTCCCGTACCAACGAGTGGTGCTTTCACTTTTTCTTTACACACACCGGGTGTTAGCGTTCAATTTTCAGCATTAACATATATATATATATATGATTTGACAAACAAAATCATTTTGAAAAGGTTTTCAAGGAAAATTTGAAGGGTGGTTAACCCAAAAGAAAATTCGAGCAGTTAGCTCTTTTAAATTCGGACAGTCAGTCCATTTTGAGGGCAATCAGCCTAGAGGACAGCTAGTCCAGAGGACAGTTAGTCAAGGTAAGGGTAGTTAGCCCAAATATGAACAGTTAGTTCATTTGTTAGCATAATGGACCTTGCTACTTTTTAAATACAGTTAGTCCAACCTTTTTACCTGTTTTGGTCAGATAGCCCATTATCTAGCATAAAAATATTGCCTTTTTGGTATAATCAGTTTTAGGACAGATAGTCCAGGAAGGAGCAGTTCACTCAAAATTTAGGACAATAGTCCAGCAAAGAGCAGATAGATCAAATTTTAGACAGTTGGTCTATTTTATTTCCAGTTTGCTATATTATTATTATAATCAGTTGATTAACCAATTTGGTGGTAGGAAAGGATTTGCAAAATATATGTTTTGAATAGAGATAATAGTGAGGGGAAACCCGTTCCGCTAAGCGGCATGGTTTCACTATATATCAGTAAACAAAGATGCAACAAAAATTATTCATACCAGGCTTTATGTCTGCCTCGAAGTTTTTGTTTCCCCTAAAACTCTCGGGTGCTCAAAATTTATTTGAGTAGGCCTTGGATTTAGGTTTTCAGGTTTTAGCGGATTTTGGCGAATAAAGCATCGGAAGACGAGTAGGTGGCTGATGAATAACTAATTTAGGAATTATGTTTTAAATTGTTTCCACTGTGTATTAAGACAATTATGTCTATATTGCTTTGATCATCCAAGAGGGCATCTTCATATGTCGCTCTTGGCGTATTGTTGTAAATTATATTTCTTCATTGCTTGGGAATACGTTTGGGGATTTTTGTAACTTGGATATGATTTTGTTCGAAATGTAATCACTGTAATTATTGTTTTGGAAATCTGTGATTTTGTTCATATTCAAGTGCTTCCGATATTATGGATACCATTAACATTACCATATTTCGTCACTAGAAGTTCATACTATGGATGACTGCAACATCCATAGCGCTTAGCTTTTAGCCTCCAAATACGGGATGTTACAGATTCTGTGGAGAACACTCAAACGGAACAAAACTAGCAAAAAATATAATGAGATTGGGTTTTATCAGCCTCATATAGTAAGTTAAGCCATCGAATATGCAAAGAGATGCGAGAAATGCAAAAAGTACTCGAAGATCCCTCGATTACTACCAAGTCAGTTAACCCCAATTTCAAGTCCATAGCCCTTTGACATATAGGGAATTGATTTATTTGGCCCGTTGCCAATTACTAAAGGGGAGCAAAATATGCTGTAGTCGCCATAGATTACTTCACTAAATGGGTTGAAGCAGAACCGCTCCTCAAGATCACTTCTCTAAAAGTACCATATTTGTCATCAAAAACATTATAACTAGATTTGGAATTCCCTACAAGATTATTTCAGATAATGGAATGCAATTTGAGAATAAAGAATTATCTCGGTTTTGTCATAAAATAGAATCATTAAGAGCTTTTCCTCCATTGCTCATCTGAAGGCAAACAAGGCCGTTGAGGCTGCGAATAAGACCATAAAGACTATTTTGAAAAAGCGATTGAACAAAGCTAAAAGAAATTGGGTAGAAGAGTTTCCACTTGTATTATAGGCTTATCAAACATCTACTAGAACAACAACGGGGCATACTCCCTATTCTTACTTTTGAATTGTAATATCTTCTACCTAGACCGAGCCTCCTTCATTCTAGCCCGAATGACCTCAATCTTTTTTACAGCCTCATTCATTCTAGACCAAGCCTCCTTCATTCTAGCCCGAATTACTTTCCAAAACATTGAAAAACAATTTCCAAAACGAACGGGATTTACTTTTCCAAATTCCCAGCTTTTAAACTCTTTTTACTTACAAATCATGTTATAATGTACATAAGAAATTTCATTTCCTTCCAATTAATAAATCACATTCATATACCATATTTTATATAATCCCACTTTGGTTATATAAAATCATTCCTTAATTGTTAATCTTGTTTTCATTATAATAATAACACTTTTATTCGATGACAAACAACAAATGATAATAATAAACTATTATCATTCTCTAACAACCAAACACACCATATAAAATTATAATAATTTCTGAAAAATTATTCCTTTATATATAAAATATAATCAATGTAAAATTAGTTCATTTACCCAATTTCAAAACAATACCATGTCGAATTACTCTTTCAAATTCTTAGAGACCCCCATCAATAACATTAATTACTCGTATTGTCCAGAATGCATAAGCTACTCAATAGATCAACCAACACAATATAAAACAATTTTTATATCACTAACAAATATGCGCTCATATATATATATATATATATATATATATATATATATACACACTCACACACATTCTAGGGTGCTACTGACCCTATCTCTAGTGAGTACCTCAACAAAGCCAAGGTTCTCACTTAACCTTCAGCTCTGATATCAAATGAAACAACCGGGGTTTTTCAACCCTCGAAATCGATACTAATACGTCCCCTGTATAACATGTCGAGAAACCGAATGCCAAAAAACCCGATTGTTAGGGAAAAAAGAAGAAGGAAGAAGATAGGAATAAAACTAAACAACACAGAATCTCATAGCAGAACGAATAATCTATAATATACATCAACCTTTACACAAACAAACTGTAATGTATGTATATTCAAAACATCAATTAGAGTATACTAAACTATTTCAACCTGGATAGTTATAACAGCCTTTCCTTACAATTGCTGATAAATACAACAACGAATAAAACGGAAAATAACCGTCTATGTTAATACGTCTCTGGGCCTCGAACTCGTTTACTGATGCTCCAAAGCATCCCAAAATAATTTGTAATATGCTCAGTCTGACCCGAGCATTATAATAAAATAATATCCGAGTCAATTTGGAAAACCAACGTGAGAAAACACACCCAATTGGATTTTAAAGTCTAGAAAACCTTTGAAAATCAAGAGTATCTCATAAGTCCATGTCGCACATAAACACAGACGGGTTTTTATGTTACGATAACCAAAACCATTTCATATAAAATTATTTGATATTATAATAGTGTCCAGATACAACTACTTATTAATCATAGCCGAAACTGTTACATTATTAAATTCCAACATACTAGTTTCTACAATCTAAACCGTAAGGCACGTGTTAGAGATTAGATTCCATACTATGACAAGGTAATGAACTACCTTCCGAAGGTACATCTCTAGATGAATGCACCGAGGTCTGACAAGAACATCTTTTACCCTTGCTACACAGGTGTAATACCCCTAATTTTTTTATAACATTATTCAAGAGATTTAAACAGATAAACTAAATAGAATAATGTTAATGTTAATGTTAAGTGATAAGGCGGTTGAGATTTAAATAAATATAATTAAGGCCATGCTTAATAAAATAATTAAAAGGACTTAGGAATGGTTTATAAGCTAATTAATTTACATAAGGGTACATTGGGTATTTGCCGCACATAACTCTTAACCCCTATATATTTTCGTTCCTACCATTTCATTCCCATTCATGTCATTTTCAAAACACAAACCAAAAACTTATAGAGGAGCCAGCCATTGAGAAAAGAAGAATTGATCAATTAAAAGCTAGAGATTCAAGCTTAGGGGAAATCAATCTCAATCCAATCTCCTTATCTTAATCAAGGTGAATAATAATTCCATCTCTATTTTGTTTTATAATCACATGTTTTCAGATTTAAGGGAAATTTCGTTCTTATGATGAATCGGATGATAATACGCTAGAATATTAGTTTGTTTAATTTGAACAAGATTGTTTAAGTGGGAATATACACGGTTTTAGAGGGAAGCCGATTTATATTGATGTTAAAATGCCATGGAAAAATTTTACGTTATGTAAAACATAATTTTGGAGTTGGGTTTAAATTATGATAATTTTCCAAGCTATGGAAAGATTGTTATGAATTTTCAAAGGAAAATATGGTTATTTGGGTTTATAAATTTATTTCGGAAAATACATTGAGAATTTGGATCTGGAATTTTGATATGTTTGATAACATGATTAAAGTGAATTTCAGAAATTTTTGGGGATTTTCCAAAGTGATTTGCTATGCAAATTAAATTATTTTAGAAGAGGGAGTTCTTTGCAATATTGGTTTTGCTTAGTGGAAGGGCTTATTCGTTAATTTAACCATGATTTAGACCTGAAATTAGCGGTGGTTATTATAGAAAAGAATTTGAAAGTTTAGGCAACCAATATGGTGTTTACACATGGTAGGTTAGTTAGAGAGAGGTTTTCTTTAATTGATATTAAACTAGGTTTACTCAGAAAAGTTGGTTCCGCCATCTTTAGAAGTACCTTTCGACACAAAGCTTCCGCCTTCTACCCAGTCGAAACCTACTAAGCCGAAACCAATACAAAATGTATCACAAAGATGGTGCGTAGTGGATTGGAGAAAGATGGAAGGCTAGGTGTCAAAAGCACGGCTTTCGAAGGGGTCGATACCTTGGTTTGTTTTAAAAAGAAAAGCACCTGCCATTGTTTTATTTAAACCTTCGAAGGAGTCGAAGCATATGTTTTCGAAAGAGGTTTTTAAAGATTTCAAAAGGGTTGCCATCAACTTATGTTTGCTTTCAAATGGGTTTTTTACTTATGAAATAATGCTTTTGAAAGAAGAGTACCGACCTAATCGAAGTCATGCTGCCGTTCTTTAGCCTTTCGATGGTATTGAAGTTGTCAATGCTTTAAAAAGGCAGTGTTTGATTTTAAAGATGTTTTAAGTCACTTCCTAAATGCTTTCGAAAGGGTCCAAGGTTTTCGAAGGCAATGGCTTGAAAGGGGTTTCGACGCTACTCTTCAATGTTTTGTTTAAATGATTTAAAGCTTTTGAAAGAGATGGTGTCGACGCCATCATGTTCCCCACAATATTTTTATATAATAAAAGATGGTTTCGAAAGAGATACTTTCGTCTATATTCACTTTGACCGAAATAATATTTTAAGTATAAACCCAATGGTTTCGAAAGGGGGACTTTCAAAGGTTTCGGAATGAACACTTCCAATGTTTTCGAAAGAGGGACCTTCAATTGGTTTCGAAGCAATGCTTCTAACTTATAAAATGTTGATACTTTAATACATATAAAAGGTTTAAAAAGATAGGTTTTAAAGTGTTCGAAAGGCAGAAGCCTAATGTTTTGAAGATAGATCTATATGCTTTCGAAGGAGGGTATCCAATGAGGTCGAAAGCAAGGTTTCAAAGGTTTCGAAAGGTTTTGCAACCCAAACTCATTTTTAAAGTAAAAACCCATGGCTAAATTAAAGGAAGTTTGTAATGGTTAAAGAAGTGGCTTTCCCGGAAAATATAAGGTTAAAGGGATTACCATGTTTTTATGAAAATGATTTCAAGGATATAAAACCCATAGGAGTGGTATTGTTATGTTATTATGTTTTCTTCTTCAAACATAAACATATATTCACAATGTAACAGACCCATAACTACATTTTGGGGAAAAAGGGTAGAAAAACCAGCAAGGTTGACCCAGTAGTGAAAATTGTTAACAAGAAAACCCGTCAACATCCTTAATGCTATGTGAAAGGTAACCAAGCTATTAGAAAGATCTTTCCTTTCAAAATCTTCCTTTCGACCAGGTTGATCTAGATGAAAGGGTTTATAAAGATTGCTCTACCTTTCGACATGGTTGACTTAATCGAAAGGGTTCCAAGTGTTAGCTTTACCTTTCGACCAGGTTGACTTAGTTGAAAGGGTTCTAGGTGTTAACTTTACCTTACGACCAGGTTGACTTAGTCGAAAGGCCTTAAGAAGTTAGTTTTGGAATGCAAGTTGAAGAAGTTGCATCCTGTTCGAAACCGTTCTTTTGAGTATGTTGAAAGTAGCCAATCATCTTAGCTTTGCATTCCCTTCGATCATGTCAAAAGGCTTGTCCGACCCTTTCGATCACGTCGAAAGGGCTGTATATTTCAATAGTATGACATAACTACTTTTGACTCTATGGTTTCGTTGCTTTTGTTGTGGAACACCTTTGAAAGGGTTGTAGATGGAGCTGGGGATAAACCCCTTCCGAATGAGTTCCTCTCTACACAATTGTTAGCCAATAATAAACTGGTCGCCTTTGAAGCCTCCCTTTCGACTAAGACGTGTGTGGTTCCACTCTTTCGAAATAGGTCCAGCTTACAACTGCCTAAGCATCACTTTGTTTTCCCTTCTATAAGATCATCTTGGATATTTCTCCGTTTCATAAATTCATCAGTGTTGAAACCACATCATCGTTCTTATTTTCATTGTCTATGTTGGTTTCGGTGATGATGTGTTTTGACTGCATATATCCAAGTCGATCTTATGCATTGCACAGACAAAAAGAAATTAAGAGAATGGTTTAGAATCATGTGCAATGGATCATTAGACTAGCTAATAATCGAAATGATCTTCCTCTTCATCAAAATCCTTAAGGAACCAGCCATCTCCCTTTTATTAATAATCCAAAATTAGTTACAATTAATAGAGCTTTATCCGCAATTTGATTTAGGGTTTCTTGAAGATTTATTTGCAACAAAGAAATTGGAGTAGAGAGAAATGAATTTGGGATTCCAAAATTCGGTCCCCAAAACTGGACCCCTTAGGTCTTATTTATAAATGCAGGTCGGCCTCCTTCCGCTCCTATGCCTTCATGTGACGCCCCATGTAACAACCCGCATATTTTACAATTGTATATTTAAATGTTTTATTTAAATATAGCATCGTTTATAGGATTTAAGTCCGAAAAAGTCACTATTCGAAGAAGAACAGTCGAATTAGCGAAAAATCTATGTGGATAGTGTTATTTGGAAGTGCCTATTTGAAAACACATTTTTTCAGAAATTCATACGTCTGAAATGGGTAATTCAGACGTCTGAAATTGTTCGAATCGATCCAGAAAGGAAACAGGCTAAAATAGGCATTTTCAAACGTCTGAAATATACCATTCAGACGTCTGAATATTGATCTGGAACAACATTTATTTTTCCAGATTCAGACGTTAGAATCGTGCATTTCAGACGTTTGAATGAAGATGGAAAATTCTTATTTTTCCAGATTCAGACGTCTGAATTGAAAATTTCAGACGTCTGAATGAGGAATGAAATTGAGATCCAACAATTTGGACTCGAGACCAATTCCATTGTGTTCAAAATGGTATTTGCGACTTTTTTGAGTATAAGTATCGATATATTTGGAGTAAGTTGAATTTTGCTATTTTTTATTGGGCTTTGGGTTTTGGGTTTCACCCCAACTTACTCTATAACCTAGTTCAGCCCCCTCCTTTCCTCTTCATTTCATTTCATGTTCATAAACACCCAAGCTCAACTAAAAATGGGGAGAGGAATGAGAAATTAGAAATTCCAAGCCCTAATCTTCTTTGCAAATTCAAGTTCTTGCTCCAAAATTCAAAGAGAAGCTTAGGTGAGCATCTCCTTCTTCTTCTCCAACTCATTCTCTCTTTAATTTCAGAAATTTCCTAAACCTAACTTAGGAAATGTTCTTCTTTTAAGCTTAGATTCAAGCTTCTAGAGTTGAAGTTGAAAAGTAGTTGATCTTCCTTTGCTTTCAAGCTTCTCCTTCCTAGTTTTTGGGTTTAAAGGTGAGATTTTTATCTCACATCTATGTCTAAAACTATCTTTGATTGTTAGGTATGAATTCCTAACATCTATTCCTTGTCTATTTGCTTTTGAATTGAATTGGTTTGATGAATATTCCAATTTTGGTGTTTTGAAATCAAAATCTATGAAAATCCTTATATGGATGTTCGGACATGTTGGTCGGAATGTATTGATGAGGCTCTAAGGTTGGGTAGTCATTTGGCGTAAACCCCTAGCTATCATCACTCGTCTGATTGCTTCCGATATGTTTTTGCCAGTTTTGGCCTAGGCAAATTATTGCCTAAACACCAGTTTCAGACGTCTGAAATATACGATTCAGACGTCTAAATCTGCTTGTCTCAGCCCAATTTGCCTATTTTGTGTGGGATTCCAATTTTTACCGATTCGCGATTGTCCGATTTATTGTTATCATTTATTATTGACTTTGATGACTTCTTTTTCGGGACTTTTGAGAATATCCATTTTGATTGATTCGGTATCGATTCCTTGGATTTAATTCATGTCTTCGAATGTGGATTTTGTGATTGATTGTTTCTAAAATCATTTTGTGATTGGTCACTTCTAAATACAGAGGTTTCTAAACTAGTAGTAAATATTCAAAATCTTTTACAAAGATGATTTCAACTCTATTTTTAATACAAAGCTCTTTATAAAACCGTTTTCTAATCTATTAGTATACACAAACCTTTACCTCATTCGTATGAGAAAATCTGATTAAACGGCTTAGCAAAACAAGTGGTACGAAACGCTTGCGTTTACTTCGTCGATTAATTTTTGGACCTGTTCGACTGAAACTCTTGTGACAATTTTCGAGTGGGAATCTACAATTTGTTCGTAAATATTTAAGTTAAGCTAGTGGTTATGGGACATGAAGCTAAACTCATATATTTACTAGCTTAGTGTAATCGACACTTTTATTGATCAATGATGATCATTTTGTGATTTAGACTAGTGATGTGCGATGTCTATTTGTCTACGAGGGAGACTAAACCCCGTTTCTATGGAACTTCGGTTCAATTTGGCAGGGTAGCGACCCGTGGTCTTCGGGCCGTTTGTAGAGCTTTGGCTCAAAATTTATGGTTAGCGACCATGGAATAGCGTTCCGTTAGTGATACACGTGTTGGTGAGTTTTCATGCTCCCGTTTGTGATAGGCCTCCCCCTTTTGATTTCTGGATTTCTAATTGATG
Source organism: Allium fistulosum (assembly GCA_030737815.1). Taxonomy (NCBI): domain Eukaryota; kingdom Viridiplantae; phylum Streptophyta; class Magnoliopsida; order Asparagales; family Amaryllidaceae; genus Allium; species Allium fistulosum. The sequence goes on along the minus strand of CM060907.1, from coordinate 408,369,932 downwards.
ATTTCTAGAATTTGTGTTTCACCAACTTTTGCGATTGGCATTAATATGTTTGTTAATATTTGTAGTTTGGTAAATAAAATAAAGAATATGATATTCTTTTTGGTGCTTTGAGATTCTTGAGATATTTTATGATTTTGTTGTTGTTTAAATCATACTTGTCCTGGTATCACATTATTGTTATCATACGTTCTTATTATATCTCTGCTTATATCTCATTTCTTTAATGATAATTAAAGCTAGACTGGTCCATTTATTATTTTCTTATTAAATAATACTCGGGTCATACCGAGATGTTACAGGTGCTTCTGCTTGACTCCTTATCGGGAATCATCTTCTGACTTTTGTCTAACTACATTAGATTGGTAGTTTTTGTTGTTATACATTTGAGATAGAGACTCCTTAATGTATACATATTCTTTTGTCTAGCACTTGTATCTATTCTCTTGTTACATTGTGGATCTTGTTTGACCACTACTCTGATGTACACTTTTATGTGTTATATTCATATTTAATTTCGCCTTTGTGATATGAACGTCTGTGACGGATTTGTGTTATGTTTATTTCTATATTTATTTCCGAAGGTGCACTTAGCCACCGTGTGGTAGCTTTGAGTTTGTATCGGTATGTCGGATTTCCTCTTGAAATGAAATGCATGTTATACTATCTGACATATCAGTGCTCGCACAAAGCAATTACACGGATGGTCGCTCCTCAACAGCCTTATTCTTCGCGCTAGTCGACGGCATTTCTCCATAGTGTTCTTGGCTAGCGTGAGTATAGAGGTGGGGCATCACAGCATGGTATCAGAGCCAAACTTCGGAACAATGTAGAATAATCTAGCAAGGATCATTGTCCTAAGTCTTCCTTAGGAATCTTGCCATAGGATTTAATTCGAGTCTTCGAACCATTCTATCCTATATTCATTATGATGCCTTGTTTTATCAATCAAGTTTGCTGATATTCATTCTGAGATTAACCTTTTTCTCTTTTCTTTCTTTCTTAAAGAAGAGAAATGGTTAGACCTGGCCGCCCCAACGCCGGTCAATCTAGTGCTACTCCCCAGGATGGAGTATTTATGTCTGCTCAGCAACTTCTTGATCTTGTGAGAAACGCTCAAGCTGTCGGACCTATTCTTGAGCCCACACATCCTAAATCTGGGTTTGCACGCTTATGCAGTGATTACACCAACTTAGGTGGAAAGCCATTCAGAGGTTCTGAGAATGTTTTAGAAGTCCAAGCTTGGCTTCGAACATGCGACCACATCTTTTCTCGCATGAATCTTATTGATCTTTATCGAGTCCAAGTGGCTTCTAGTATGCTCCAAGAAAGAGCATTAGATTGGTATGAGCTTTTGATCTCTGAAATTATTGAAGCGAACCTTACTTGGGAGCAATTCCGGGAAAGGTTCGAGTTGAAATTTGTATCGGAAGCTGAAAAAGTATCTCTAGCTCGACGCTTCATTGACCTTGTTCAAGGTGAATCTTCCGTGACGGATTACGTCGCTTCTTTCGAATCTCTCTCTAAATATGGGGTCGAGTATATTAATACCCCATTGAAGAAAAATCAAAGATTTGTTTATGGCTTGAATAAGAATCTCAAAAAGCCATTACTTCTGAAATTAGAAGTTTCTTTTGATCAGCTAGTTGATATTGCTCTTCGTCTCGAAGAGGCCGATAAAGAAAGTGATGTTGAAGTTAAACACAACATCAACAAGAAGAGATCTTTCAAATTCAAGCCTAATCCCAACAAAAAGGGGAAGCAAACAACTTCGGTAGCAAATACTCCTAACTCTCGTCGTGGAGAATGTTACAATTGTGGTTCTAAGGACCATTATGCAAACAAAGGTCCGAAGTCTATTTCTTGCCGCTATTGCAAGAGTTCGGGTCATACTATATCTTTGTGTCCCACACTACAAAGCAAGAATGAGGGCAAGCTAAACGTTGTACAAGCCCCTGCTAACACTTCTCGTTGTCAAGGTATTTCTCATTCTATCCTTGATGGCATTATTATATTTCGTGATCTTCCTACTTGGGTTCTTTTTGATACGGGTGCATCTCACTCTTTTATATCAAAAGAACTTGTTGATGCTTTGTCTTTGAATGTTATTGGCTTGATGACTTCTTTTGGAATTGCGAATCCGGTCGGTGGATCCGCAACACTCAGTTTACTTTGTAAAGATGTTGAAATTATTTTATGTGATTACTCTTTCCGTGCCGATTTGCATGTTATACGTTACCTTGGTTTCGAAATGATTTTGGGAATGGATTGGCTTAACCGTTATGAAGCCCATATTCTATGTCCTGAGCGGACTATTTATCATCGGCATCCCCAGTCTATTAAGCAGATTTCTCTTGTTCTGAAAGATTCGGATTCCAATTCGAAAGCATCCTTGTATTCACTAAATCCTCATGACGACGATAATGATGATGAGGAAGATGTTATTTCTCTCATTCACATTGTTTGTGAATTTCCCGATATATTTGAGCCCGTTCTAGGATTACCACCTAAACGAGTAATTGAGTTCAGAATTAATCTAATCTCTGGAGCTCTACCTATTACTCGTCCTCCTTATCGTTTGTCCAATAAAGAAAATGAGGAGATGCGCAAACAATTATCCGAATTGGAAGCGAATCAATTCTTTCAATCTAGTTCCTCTCCATGGGGAGCTTCAGCTATTTTTGTGAAGAAATCTGATGGTACACTTAGGCTTTGCATTGACTACCGCAAGCTTAACGATCTCACCATCAAGAATAAATACCCCTTGCCTCGGATTGATGATTTATTCGATCATCTTAGTGGTGCTAAAGTCTTTTCACAGTTGTACTTAGCTACCGGTTTTCATCAACTCCGTATTGCAGAGGATAGCATTCCTTTGACATCGTTCCGTACTCGTTATGGATCTTATGAATAGCTTGTTATGCCATTTCGTTTGACGAATGCTCCAGCTTATTTCATCGACCTTATGAATCGAGTTTTCAAAGACTTCCTCGATTGATTTGTTCTCATCTTTATAGATGATATTCTTATTTATTGTAAAATCGAGGAAGAGCATGAAAATCATCTTCGGATTGTGTTGGAAACTCTTAGGAGTAACCAATTGAAAGCAAAATTTTCTAAATGCCACTTTTGGCAATCTCGTGTGAAGTTTTTGGGGCATATTATTTCTGAATCCGGAATTTCCATGGATCCTTCAAAGATTGAAGCGATTCAAAATTGGAAGAGACCGGAGAGTGTGACGGAAATTCGTAGCTTTCTTGGATTGGCGGGCTATTACCGTCGGTTCATAAAAGACTTTTCTAAGATTTCCATACCTCTCACTAATTTGACTAAGAAGGGAGTTAAATACATTTGGTCAGACAAATGTGAAGCTTCATTTCAAAAATTAAAAGAACTCCTTTCCGATGCTCCTATTCTTGTGATTCCCGATGGGAACCAAGATTTTATTGTTTACACCGATGCTAGTCGTGTTGGTCTGGGTGCCATTCTCATGCAAAGGGAACGTGTTATCGCTTATGTTTCTAGGCAATTAAAGCCTGCCGAGACTAGATATGCCACTCATGATTTAGAGCTCGCAGCTATTGTTTTTGCTCTTAGAATTTGGCGTCATTATCTTTTGGGAGAGAAATTTGTTCTCTACACCGATCATAAATCTTTGAAGTATTTATTTTCTCAAAAGGAACTTAATTTGCATCAACAACGCTCGCTCGAGTTCCTTGCATCTTATGATCTAGATATTCTTTATACTCCCGAAAAAGGAAATCGTGTTGCCGATGCCCTTAGTCATAAGCAACAAGCGGTTGTTTCCACGATGATATCCGAATGGAATGATCTCGCGACTTTATCCACTTGTGAGATTCGAGATCGTGAATCCGATTTATGTCCGTCTCTTGTTTTGTGTAGTCTTGAAGCTCATCCTTCTCTTTTAGACCGCATTCTTGAAGCTTAAATGCAGGATCCCGAATTGGTTCTTCTTATCCAGAGTTGTAGGGATAAAATTAATATTGAAGGTTTAAAAGCCTTTGATATTAATGCTCGTGGCAGTATTCGAAAATTTGGTAGATTTATGGTGCCAAATATTATTGGTCTTCGAAAAGACATTTTAGAAGATTCTCATCGTTCTAAATTTACCATTCATCCCAGTAGTAGTAAAATGTACGCAGATATGAAGCGACTTTATTACTGGGAGGGAATGAAATCCGATATTGCTAACTTTGTTAAGCGTTGCATGACTTGCCAACTTGTTAAGGCCGAGCATCAAAAGCCCGGTGGGTTATTGCAACCTTTGGAAATTCCAATATGGAAGTGGGATCAGATTTCCATGGATTTTAAAGAAGGTCTTCCTCATTCTCGTTCGGGCCATGATAGCATATGGGTGATAGTTGATAGACTTACAAAGTCCGCCCATTTTATTCCCATTCGGTCCAATCGGACCGTACCTATTTTGGCTAAACTTTTTGTCAAGGAAATTGTTAAACTACATGTAGTTCCTACTTCTATTGTTAGCGATCGTGATCCATTGTTTACTAGTGGATTTTGGAAAGGTCTTCAAAAAGCTTTGGGAACAAATCTTAATTTTAGCACCGCTTATCATCCTCAGTCCGATGGACAAACGGAGCATGTGAATCAAACTCTTGAAGATCTTCTTCGTGCATGTGTTCTTGATTTTGGTGGAAGTTGGGAAGATCATATTTCTCTTGTTGAATTTTCCTATAATAATAGCTTCCAATCTAGTATTGGTATGGCTCCTTTCGAGGCACTATACGGAAGGTCATGCCGATCTCCTTCGTGTTTGCTTGAAGCCGGTGAGAAGCTGGTTTTAGGTCCATATTTTATCCGTGATGCCACATAAAAGATTGACCATATTCTTCATAGGATGAAAGAAGCTCAAAGTAAACAAAAATCCTATGCCGACAATCGAAGAAGGAAATTAGAATTTTCTGTGGGAGATTTTGTGTTTATTCGTATTTCAACTATGAAGGGTGTTGTGCATTTCAGTCGATCGGGGAAATTAGCACCTTGATATATTGGTCCATTTCCCATCACCGAACGCATTGGTTCCGTGGCTTGCCTTTTGTTACCGGCTCAATTTTCTGCTCTTCACAACGTATTCCACGTCTCTCAACTACAGAAATGCCTTCGAGATTCCGATTCTGTTCTTGAGCCCGGTGTTATTGAAGAAATTGAAGTTTCGCCTAATTTGACTTATGAGCAACATCCTATCCGTATCATTACTTCGGAGGTTAAACGCCTTCGAAATAAAGATGTTCCTCTTGAGAAAGTTTAGTGGTCCTCAAATCCTAAGGATTGCTCTTGGGAATCTAGAGAATTCATCGAGCGAACACATCTGGACTTACTCTCTCGTGCTCATTAAGGTGAACTTCTTATTTCAAATTTTCTTCTCTTTGTATTGATATGCTTTTATAGTTGTTACTATTTAACTTCTTCTTAATTATTGCGAGGACGCAATTTTCCTTAAGGAGGGGAGTCTGTAACAACCCGCATATTTTACGATTGTATATTTAAATGTTTTATTTAAATATAGCATTGTTTGTAGGATTTAAGTCCGAAAAAGTCACTATTCGAAGAAGAACAGTCGAATTAGCGAAAAATCTATGTGGATAGTGTTATTTGGAAGTGCCTATTTGAAAACACATTTTTTCAGAAATTCAGACGTCTGAAATGGGTAATTCAGACGTCTAAAATTGTTCGAATCGATCCAGAAAGGAAACAGGCTAAAATAGCCATTTTCAGATGTCTAAATTATACCATTCAGACGTCTGAATATTGATCTGGAACAACATTTATTTTTCCAGATTCAGTCATTAGAATCGTGCATTTCAGACGTTTGAATGAAGATGGAAAATTCTTATTTTTCCAGATTCAGACGTCTGAATTGAAAATTCAGACGTCTGAATGAGGAATGAAATTGAGATCCAACAATTTGGACTCGAGACCAATTCCATTGTGTTCAAAATGGTATTTGCGACTTTTTTGAGTATAAGCATCGATATATTTGGAGTAAGTTGAATTTTGCTATTTTCTATTGGGCTTTGGGTTTTGGGTTTCACCCCAACTTTCTCTATAACCTAGTTCAGCCCCCTCCTTTCCTCTTCATTTCATTTTCTTAAACACCCAAGCTCAACTGAAAATGGGGAGAGGAATGAGAAATTAGAAATTCCAAGCCCTAATCTTCTTTGCAAATTCAAGTTCTTGCTCCAAAATTCAAAGAGAAGCTTAGGTGAGCATCTCCTTCTTCTTCTCCAACTCATTCTCACTTTAATTTCAGAAATTTCCTAAACCTAACTTAGGAAATGTTCTTCTTTTAAGCTTAGATTCAAGTTTCTAGAGTTGAAGTTGAAAAGTAGTTGATCTTCCTTTGCTTTCAAGCTTCTCCTTCCTAGTTTTTGGGTTTAAAGGTGAGATTTTTATCTCACATCTATGTCTAAAACTATCTTTGATTGTTTGGTATGAATTCCTAACATCTATTCCTTGTTTATTTTCTTTTGAATTGAATTGGTTTGATGAATATTCCAATTTTGGTGTTTTGAAATCAAAATCTATGAAAATCTTTATATGGATGTTCGGACATGTTGGTCGGAATGTATTGATGAGGCTCTAAGGTTGGGTAGTCGTTTGGCTTAAACCCCTAGCTATCATCACTCGTCCGATTGCTTCTGATATGGTTTGGCCATTTTTGGCCTAGGCAAAGTATTGCCTGAACACCAGTTTCAGACGTCTGAAATATACGATTCAGACGTCTGAATCTGCTTGTCTCAGCCCAATTTGCCTATTTTGTGTGGGATTCCAATTTTTACCAATTCGCGATTGTCCAATTTATTGTTATCATTTATTATTGAATTTGATGACTTCTTTTTCTAGACTTTTGATAATATCCATTTTGATGGATTCGGTATCGATTCCTTGGATTTAATTCACGTCTTCGAATGTGGATTTTGTGATTGATTGTTTCTACAATCATTTTGTGATTGGTCACTTCTAAATACAAAGGTTTCTATACTAGTAGTAAATATTAAAACTCTTTTACAAAGATGATTTCAACTCTATTTTTAATACAAAGCTCTTTATAAAACCGTTTTCTAATCTATTAGTATATACAAACCTTTACCTCATTCGTATGAGAAAATCTAATTAAACGGCTTAGCAAAACAAGTGGTATGCAACGCTTGCATTTACTTCGTCGGTTAATTTTTCGACTTGTTCGATTGAAACACTTGTGACAATTTTTGAGTGGGAATCTACAATTTGTTCGTAAATATTTAAGTTAAGCTAGTGGTTATGGGACATGAATCTAAACTCATATATTTACTAGCTTAGTGTAATCGACACTTTTATTGATCAATGATGATCATTTTGTGATTTAGACTAGCGATGTGCGATGTCTATTTGTCTGCGAGGGAGACTAAACCCCGTTTCTGTGAAACTTTGGTTCAATTTGGCGGGGTAGCGACCCGTGGTCTTTGGGCCGTTTGTGGAGCTTCGGCTCAAAATTTATGGTTAGCGACCATGGAATAGCCTTCCATTTGTGATACACGTGTTGGTGAGTTTTCATGCTCCCGTTTATGATACGCCTCCCCCTTTTGATTTCTGGATTTCTAATTGATGATTTCTAGAATTTGTGTTTCACCAACTTTTTCGATTGGCATTAATATGTTTGTCAATATTTGTAGTTTGGTGAATAAAATAAAGAATATGATATTCTTTTTGGTGCTTTGAGATTCTTGAGATATTTTATTATTCTGTTGTTGTTTAAATCATACTTGTCATGGTATGACATTATTGTTATCATACGTTCTTATTATATCTCTGCTTATATCTCATTTCTTTAATGATAATTATAACTAGATTTATCCGTTTATTATTTTCTTATTAAATAATACTCGGGTCAGACCGAGATGTTACAGGTGCTTTTGCTTGACTCCTTATCGGGAATCATCTTCTGACTTTTGTCTAACTACATTAGATTGGTAGTTTTTGTTGTTATACATTTGAGATAGAGACTCCTTGATGTATACATATTCTTTTGTCTAGCACTTGTATCTATTCTCTTGTGACATTGTGGATCTTGTTTGACCACTACTCTGATGTACACTTTTATGTGTTATATTCATATCTAATTCCGCCTTTGTGATATGAACGTTTGTGACTGATTTGTGTTATGTTTATTTCTATATTTGTTTCTGAAGGTCCACTTAGCCACTGTGTGGTAGCTTTGAGTTTGTATCGGTATGTCGGATTTCCTCTTGAAATGAAATGCATGTTATACTATCTGACATATCAGTGCTCGCACAAAGCAATTACACGGATGGTCGCTCCTCAACAGCCTTATTCTTCGCGCTAGTCGACGGCATTTCTCCATAGTGTCCTTGGCTAGCGTGAGTATAGAGGTGGGGCGTCACACCCCACCTCTATACTCATGCTAGCCAAGGACACTACGGGGTAATGCCGTCGACTAGCGCGAAGAATAAGGCTGTTGAGGAGCGACCATCTGAGTAATTGCTTTGTGCGAGTACCGATATGTCAAATAATATAGCTTACATTTCATTTGAAGAGGAAATCCGACATATCAAATAAAAACTCAAAGCTACCACATAGAATCTAGGGGGCGTTCGGAAACAAATATAGAAACAAACATAACACAAATCAGTCACAGATATTCATATCACAAAGGCGGAAACAGATATGAATATAACACATAGAAGTGTACATCAAAGTGGTGGTCAAACTAGATCGACTACATCACAAAAGAATAGAAACAAGTGCTAGACAAAAGAATAAGTATACATCAAAGAGTCTCTATCTCAAATGTATACTATCAAAAACTACTAAGCTAAAGTAGTTAGCCAAAAGTCAGGTGAAGGACCCTGATAAGAAGTCAAGCAGGAGCACCTAAAATACCTTGGTCATACCCGAGTATTATTTAAGAAGAAAATAATAAAGGGATCAGTCTAGCTATAAATATCAGATAAAATGAGATAGGATAAGAGATATGACAAAAACGTAAGATAACAATAATGCCATACTACGACAAGTATACATCAAACAACAACAAAAATCATACAATATCCCAAATCATCTCAAACATAAAAAAGAATCGCATTCTTTAAATTATTCACCAAAACACAAATATTGACAAAACATATCAATGCCAATCGCAAAAATCGGTGAAACACAAATTCTAGAAATCATAAACTAGAAATCCAGAAATCACAAAAGAGGAGGCCTATCACAAACGGGAGCATGAAAACTCACCAACACGTGTATCACAAATGGAATGCTATCCCATGGTCGCTAACCATAAAGCCGGTGCAACGGCGTATTGCAATAATGGTACGCCGAGGAACTTGAAGCTCAAATATTTCGAAACAACGACGTAGTGCAATAATGGTACGCCCGATGAACCTAAAACTCAAATATTTCGAAACAACGACGTAGTGCAATAACTGTACGCCCGATGAACCTGAAACTCAAATATTTCGGAACAACGACGTAGTGCAATAACGGTACGCCCGATGAACCGAACTCCATAAAGCCCATAGGTAGTTAGCCTATAAAAATGAGACGAAGCTCAATAGAACTGGGTATTGTCCCCCATGCAGACAAAGAGACATCACACATCGCTACTATAAACCATAAAATGATCATCATCGATCATCAAGAAGTGTCGATTACACTAAGCTAGTAAATAAATGAGTTTAGCTTCATGTCCCATAACCACTGGCTTAACTTAAATATTTACAAATAAATTGTAGATTTCCACTAAAAAATTGTCACAAGATTTCAATCGAACAAGTCTAAGAATTAACCGACAAAGTAAACGCAAGCGTTTCATACCACTTGTTTTGCTAAGTCGTTTAATTAGATTTCTCATACGAATGAGGTAAAGGTTTGTATATACTAATAGATAGGAAAACGGTTTTATAAACGAGCTTTGTATTGAAAATAAGGTTGAAATCATCTTTGTGAAAGAGTTTGAATATTTACTACTAGTATAGAAACCTTTGTATTTTAAAGTGACAAGTCACAGAAATGATCGTAGAAATAATCAATCACCAAAATCCACATTCAAAGACGTGAATCCAATCCATAGAAATCGATACCGAATCCATCAAAATGGATATTCTCAAAAATTCCGAAAAAGAAGTCATCAAAGTCGATAATAAATGATAACGACAAATCGGATCAACACGAATCGATTAAAATTGGAAACCCATGAAAAATACGCAAGTTGGACTGATACAAGCAGGTCAGTCGACTGAACCAGATGGTCAGTCGGCTGACACAATGCCTGGAAACTTTCGGTTTCCACGTCAATCGAATGAACCATCAGGCCAGTCGACTGATACAGGCATAGATTGCTTTCCGTCCCTTGGTTTAGTCGACTGACCTCCTGGTTCAGTCAACTGAACCTGCTTCAATAGCATTGTCAGCCTAGCCCCCAAGTGGGGCAAAATTCTATCCGGAGGCGAACGGACGAGCAACAGAGACTAAGGATTTACGCCAAGCGACAACCCAGCCTTGTATGGTTCTTCGAAACACCCCAAAAACGTGTTCAAACATCAAAGATAGGATTTTTAAAGATTTGACCTTAAAACACCAAAAATTGGAATATTCATCAAACCAATTCAATCCAAAAGCAAAAGGACAAGAAATAGATGTTAGGAATTACTACCAAATGACTATCAAAGATATAGACATAGATGTGAGTTCAAAAACACACCTTTTAAACTCAAAACACAACTGAGAAGCTTGAAAACAAAGGAAAGACCAATTCCTCTTCAACTTCAACTCAAAAGACTCCAATCTAAGCTAATAAGCAAATATTTCCTAAGTTAGAGTTTAGGAATTTCTGAAATTGAGGAGAGATAGAGATGGAGAAGATGGAGATGATGCTTACCTAAGCTTCTCTTTGAATTTGGAGCAAGAACTTGAGTTTCCTAATCAAACTAGGGTTTGGAATTTCTATTTCCAATCTTTTTCCCCCATTTAAATAGAAATTCCAAACCCTAGTTTGATTAGGAAACTCAAGTTCTTGCTCCAAATTCAAAGAGAAGCTTAGGTAAGCATCATCTCCATCTTCTCCATCTTCTCCATCTCTATCTCTCCTCAATTTCAGAAATTCCTAAACTCTAACTTAGGAAATATTTGCTTATTAGCTTAGATTGGAGCCTTTTGAGTTGAAGTTGAAGAGGAATTGGTCTTTCCTTTGTTTTCAAGCTTCTCACTTGTGTTTTGAGTTTAAAAGGTGAGTTTTTGAACTCACATCTATGTCTATATCTTTGATAGTCATTTGGTAGTAATTCCTAACATCTATTTCTTGTCCATTTGCTTTTGGATTGAATTGGTTTGATGAATATTCCAATTTTTGGTGTTTTAACACAATGCCTGGAAACTTTCGGTTTCCACGTCAGTCGACTGAACCATCAGGTCAAACGACTGATATAGGCATAGATTGTTTTCCGTCCCTTGGTTCAGTCGACTGACCTCCTGGTTCAGTCAACTGAACCTGCTTCAATAGCATTGTCAGCCTAGCCCCCAAGTGGGGCAAAATTCTATCCGGAGGCAAATGGAAGAGCAACAGAGACTATGGATTTACGCCAAGCGACAACCCAGCCTTGTATGGCTCTTTGAAACACCCCAAAAACGTGTTCAAACATCAAAGATAGGATTTTTAAAGATTTGACCTTAAAACACCAAAAATTGGAATATTCATCAAACCAATTCAATACAAAAGCAAATGGACAAGAAATAGATGTTAGGAATTACTACCAAATGACTATCAAAGATATAGACATAGATGTGAGTTCAAAAACTCACCTTTTAAACTCAAAACACAAGTGAGAAGCTTGAAAACAAAGGAAAGACCAATTCCTCTTCAACTTCAACTCAAAAGGCTCCAATCTAAGCTAATAAGAAAATATTTCCTAAGTTAGAGTTTAGGAATTTCTGAAATTGAGGAGAGATAGAGATGGAGAAGATGGAGATGATGCTTACCTAAGCTTCTCTTTGAATTTGGAGCAAGAACTTGAGTTTCCTAATCAAACTAGGGTTTGGAATTTCTATTTCCAATCTTTTTCCCCCATTTCTCTTGAGCTAGAGTGTTAGGAAATATTATGAAGGAATGAAGAGGAGTGGAGTGAGAGTTAGGGTATTAGATGGGTTCATGGGCTGAAACCCAAACCCAATGCCCTAAATGAAAAATAGCAAAATTCACTCAGCTCCAAACATATCGATGTTTATACTCAAAAAGGTCGCAAACACCATTTTGGACTTAATGGAAGTGGTCTCGAGTCCCAATTCGACTGTTTGCAAAAAGTGACATTTCGGACTTAAATCCTACTAACGATGCTATATTTAAATAAAACATTTAAATATACAATCGTAAAATATGCGCGTTGTTACACTTCAACACGGTCAAAATGATGCCTTTTATATGCCGCTTCATGACTTTCGTCTTGGTCAAAAGGCCATGTCTGCCTTCGACACTGTCGAAAGGCATCTTCTCTATGTTCTTTGATTTACCCTTGCGCTTCCTTTGTCTCTCTCCAGACCCTCCGACTAAGTCAAAAGGATCCTTTACTACCCTTTCGCTTTTGTTGACTTGTTATTATCTTTTCTTGCTGCTTCCTCTAGAACACCTTTCGACGTTGTTGAAAGGTCTCCAAATGCGCTTTTTCGACCGGGTTGCCTTGTTGTTATTAGAAGATAGAAGCTTCCGACTCTGTCGATAGGTTGTCCATATGGGTTTCGAAGATGTTAAAGTATAATGGCTTTGACGATGTTGAGTATCTTTCGAATGCAAGCCTGAGGAATAAGGCGGAACTTTCCCTTAACATCATTATCCTTGACTGGTTCGAAAGGTTTGTGTATTCTTTCGAAAGGGTAGTATAATGGCAAAACCTTTAGTTCCGAAAGGTTCAGCGTGCATATGGGAGATTATCATTTATTGCCTTTGAAAGTAGGTTCCGAAGTAGTCTCTGTTGATCCATTTGAGTCGAAAGATCTTAGAGAGGCGGAAAGGTGGCTTTGCTTCTCCTATTTTCATCTTTTTTAGAGGCTTATACATGAGTTCATGCCTATGAGGATGCTCGCTACTTTCGACTCCTTCGAAAGCCTTCCTAGTGCCTTCGGAATCTTTGTTCATCGTCGAAACCTACTTTAGAAGAAGTTGGTACTTTTCCTATCTTGTTTCATGCCTTTGTTTTCTGAGTGGATTTTATGGCTAACATTTTCCCACCCCACCTTGTATGAAAGAAGCTTTTGTTCTTTATGACAAAAATTTTAGAACTTTCTCGCTCTTTATAACTTTATGTTTCCTGCAAAATTCAAAGTGAGTGATATTCTCTATTGCTAGCATATATTTATATGTATGCTTCAGCATATCAACACTTATATAGTTAGTTGGTTATAATCTTGATTCAAAAGATATGAGGCTTGTAATCAATAGCCATTAATGCATGTAATAAATGTAATATATTAACTCCCTGTGGAAAATAGTCAATAGCTGCAATTAGGGGCTAAAAGTTATTATCAGAAAATAAACCTTTGTATCCCATCCACTCTAATAAGTACCTGAAAACTTCACAGAGATTTGAATGATCCTGAAGCTTTCATTCAGATGTTGGTGGGCATCATTTAGAGTTGACTCTAATTTAGGTATGAAGAAGACCAATTTGAAATTTCGGGTTGTCTGCAGCAACTTCTACTCTACTATTTTATACCCCAGGTTTGGTATTTGATTTAGTAAGTAATGAAATTTGACACAAATTAAGGTATTACTTTGTGAAGTTTAGAAATTAAAAATGAGATACCCAGAATTCAGATAGAAATATCCCAAATATAGTCTATGAGTGCCATTTCAAACCTAGATTCGGGTTTTTTGTAACAATTGTTTTTATATGAAGATCTCGAGCCAGATCAGGGCATATGTCGGATAATTGGAAATTATTAGCAATTATCATTGCAAAAGGAAACTCCGGCCCAGATTAGGGAATATGTTAGGTAGGCAGTAATCCATAGTAATTGTTGTCATAATAGAAATCCTTGGCCCAGATTAGGACATACGTTGGACAACCAGAAGTCCATGGCAATTGTCCTTATAGTAAAATCCACAAGCCCAGATTAGGGCATTAAGGCGAAATCAAGCAATAATCCCGGAAACCTGACTTGTATATAAAGATTGTAAGTGATTAATAAAGACCTGAAAACCTGATTCGGGCATTAACGGAAATGTATAGTAATGATCTCCGTTAGAGTATTCTTTGACCCAGATTTAGGCAATTGTGATAAAAATTCACAATAGTAATTCATAATAGAAATTCCAAGCCTAGATTAGGGCATTGATAAGTAGTAGCTTCGCAACCCATATTCAGGTATAATAAGGATAGTTAGAGATCGACAAAGACCCGAAACCTAGATTCGGGTATTAGTAAATGAAGTTCCGAAATGAATGTTCTGAAACCTAGATTCGCTTATTAATTGATGAAATTCAAATATGAGAGATCTGAAACCCAGATTCCAGTATTTAATGGATAGAGTTTGGCTTTACTCTTTAGATTCCATCTTCCTTGACATGTATGAACACTTTAGGTCTTGTATATAATTGTAATATGATCAGTTGTCTCTCGGGCTTAGACGTCTTAGTCCATTGGAGGTATACCACTTCTCAAGTTTGGACATCTTAGTCCATGATTAGAAGAGCCTCTTCTTGGGCTTGGACATCTTAGTCCATTGTCTGATGGGCCTCTTCTTAGGCCTGGATATCTTAGTCCATTGTTTGATGGGAATCTTCTTGGGCCTGGACATCTTAGTCCATTGTTGTTCGGTGCTCTTGGTTAGCTCATCTTAGAGGCTGGAGTCAAGGACTTACCCGACCTCCCTCTAGAAGGCGCCCTACCTTAGCCATAGCATGGCACAGACAGGGGCTCGTTCGGTGCTTTACCCTAGCCATCTTATGGTGTGGATAAAGGCTTACTCCATCCTCCCTCCAGGAGGTGTCTTACCCTAGCCATAGCGTAGCGCGAATAAGAGCTTGTTTGGTGCTTTACCCTGCCTATCTTATGGCATGGATAAAAGGCTGACTCCTTCCTCCCAGGAGGTTTCTTGACCTGACCAGAGGCGTGGGCAAGAGCTTGTCCGGTACTTTAACCTGGCCATCTTATGGCACGACTAAAGGGTTACTCTGCACTTCCTCCAAGAGGTGCTCTGTCCTGGCCGTCTTGGCACGGACAGAGGCTTTCTACCATCTTAGGTAGACTACCATCTTAGGTAGTATCCAAATATAAGGACCATTTTACTGCCAACCATGTAGATTTTCTTTTTGGAGAAAGAGATGCTTTATTCATTCATCTTTGGAAAATATGGCCTCCAATGTTCGGCATTCCATGTTCTCAGAACCATATTGCCGTCTGGTCGGCATAATTTGTAAGCTTCCTGAGGGATCACTTTGCAAATGATTAATGGTCCTTTCCAGTTTGGCTCCAGAGGTCCATATACGGGGTTTTTGGTATTTTCCATCACTCTTCAGAGTACCAAATCTCCTTCGTGAAATGACCGAGTTCTCACTTTTGAGTTGTAGTACTTTGAGATTCTTCTTTGATACTCAGCGGTTCTTACCGCTGCTTCATCTCTTAATTCATGTATTCAATCTAAGGATTCTCTTTTCAACTCTTGATTCTTATCGAATGCGTAGGCGATTCTTTGGTGTGAGGGTATCTCAATCTCGATTGGTAACATTGTCTCACACCTATATGTCAAAGAGTAGGGAGTATGTACTGTCGCCGTTTTGGTCGATGTTCGATAAGCCCATAATACAAGCAGTAGTTCTTCTACTCAATTTCCTTTGGCCTTGTTTAGCCGCTTTTTCAGAATTGTCTTTATGGTTTTGTTTGTAAATTTAACTACCCCATTCACTTTTGGATGTGCAACGGATGAATTTTTTTAATAATTCCATTTTTGTGGCAAAAAGCGAGAGAATTCTTCACTCTCAAATTGTGTCCCATTGTTAGAAATTATCTTTTAGGGAATTCCAAATCTGGTTATGATATTCTTGATAATGAATCTGAGTACCTTCCCCGAAGTAATCTTTGAAAGCGGTTCTGCTTCAACTCATTTGGTGAAATAGTCTATGGCGACCACGGTATACTTTGCTCCTCCTTTCAAAATTGGAAATAGGACGATTAAGTCTATTTCCCATACATCAAAGGGCTATGGACTTGCAATTGGAGTCAATTGACTTTGGGGCAACCTAGGAGTCTTTGAGTATTTTTGACATTTTTCACATCTTTTTACATACTCGATGACTTGGCTTACCATACGTGGCCAATAAAATCCTTGCCCCATTATTTTCCAATTTTGTTCTATTTGAATGATCTCCGAAAAATCCCTCGTGTGCTTCAATCGTTAATTGTATTCCATCATTCATGCTCACACATCTTAGATATGGAAGAGCATATCTCTTTTTATAGAGGATTCCATCCATTATTACCAAAATTGGTTCTTATCTTCTGATTTTCCTTACTTCACCTTTGTCAGATAGGAGTGTTCCTTTAACAAGGTATTCAACAATGGGTGACTTCCACATGTCATCATATATGTTACTTGGTCTTGGTTGGTTAACCCTTTCATCTGATATTTCTTTAATATTTTCTCTTCCCTCTTCCGCCTATGATTTTGTTTGAGACCTTTTCAAAACTAATAATTCCTTTCCCTATTCAGATGCCTCCTCTCTAATACTCGGAAATTCCTGATATCCCATTGGAAAAATATGTGTCTCCGGGGCTCCCCTTGAGGTTGCTAGTTTTAATAGGGAATCTGCTTGTGGATTTTCCGCCCTTGGGACTTGGTGTATGGAAAAGTCTTCAAATAAAGCAAGCATTCTTAGTATCTTCTTCATGTATAAAGATAGCTCAAGGTTCTTTGTTTGATATATTTGTTTCACTTGAGTCACCATTAGTTGAGAATCACTAAAGATCTGTATTTGTGGAATTTTGAGTTCTAATGCCAAGGTCAATCCCGCTAGCATAGATTCATATTCTTCTACATTGTTATTTGCGGGGAATCCCATTTTCATGGCATAATGTAAACGGTATCCATCTGGTGTGATGATTATGTATCCTTCACCGGCCCCTTTTTCGTTTGATGCACCATCAACAAATAATTGCCGCATGGGCCTCTGGTCTTTCTCCTTTTCCGATTTCTCCTTGATAAAGTTAGTGCACTTCTTAATGAAGTCTGCTAATGCTTGCCCCTTGATTGCAGCTCGTGGTTTAAATTCTATGTCATATTGGCTGAGCTCAATTCCCTATTTTACCAACCTTCCTGAAGTTTCTGGTTTACTAACGATTTTCTTAAGGGGAAGATTGGTCAATACCCTGATCGGGTGTGCTTGAAAATGTGCTCTAAGCTTTCGAGCTATGAGAATCAAGTAATAGGCTAACTTTTCTATCACTGGATATCGGACTTCTGCATCCTTCGACCGTCTGCTCACATAATATACTCGAAGTTGTGCCCCATTCCCTTCTTTAATCAACACTGAACTAACTGCGTGCTCCGAGACTACCATATATAGGTATAAGGTTTCCCCATTCTCGGGACTTGAAAGTATTAGTGGCTTTTTAGTTCCTAAAAGGCTTTCATATAATCTTCTCCCCATTCAAAGTTCTTTTTCTTCTTGATTACATCAAAGAAGGGTATACACTTATTGGTAGCTTTAGAGATAAATCTACTTAGGGCAGCTACCCTTCCATTTAAACTCATCACTTCCTTGCTGGTTCTAGGTTCAACCATGTCCTTAATGGCCTGAATTTGATCTAGACTAGCTTCGATCCCTTGGGCACTTACAAGGTAGCCTAAAAACTTTCCAGAATGGACTCCAAAAGAACACTTTTATGGGTTTAGTTTCATTTGATATTTCTACAATACCTTGAACGTCTCTTCCAAATCTTTAAGATAATTTTTAGGTTCGCCAGACTTTACCAGCATATCGTCCACATAAACTTCCATGTTCCCACCGATTTGCCCATTAAACATTCGGTTGACCAATCTTTGATATGTTGCTCCTGCATTTTGTAACCCAAATGGAAATGCCTTGTAACAATAAATTCCCCGCACAGTTAAGAAGCTAGTGTGCTCCTCATCTAGTTGCAACATTGGTATTTGGTTGTACCCTGAATATGCATCCACGAGAGACAACAACTTGTGTCCACTTTCGGCATCTACTAACTGGTCTATCCGCGATAATGGGAAACAATCTTTCAGACTTGCTTTGTTCAAATCCATGTAGTCAAGAAAGTCCTCCATTTTCCATTTGATTTCTTTATTAGAACTTTATTGGCTAACCACTTTGGGTAGTATGTTTCCCGAATAAATCCATTCTCGAGGAGATTGTTAACTTCTTCTTTCAAAGCATCTGACTGTACCTTGTCCATCTGTCTTTTTCTCTGCCTTGCGAGAGTTGCTCCTGGATTAATGTTGAGAGTATGACACATGATCATTGGATCAATTCCCACCATATCAGAATGTGACAAGGCAAATACGTCCTTCTTGACTTTGAGAAATTGTATCAAATCCTTCTTTAAGTCATCATTAAGATCTTTTCCCACCTTAACCACTTTGGTAGCATCATCTGAATCTATGTATGCTTCCTCAAGATCTACTATGGGTTTTATCCTTTCTATTTCCCCTCAGCAATCGAATTCTGTGACTATTAGCTTTCTTCTGTTGAGTTAGCATCAATTCTCTTTCTCTTGCCTCCAAAAGGAATGTACCTTAGATACATACGCTAGTTAGATTTATTAATTTTAATCTTTTCTTCAAATGTTAATGTGAAAATCCATCATCCGAAGGTTATAAAATAGTAGAAGAATCAAAGTAAGCGGAATACTCCCTTTTATACTGGTCTAGAGTAGCAAAATACATTTCTCGGGAGCTAAACTACTCCCCTTGGACAGTCATCCATCCTCTTTATGTCAAGAATTTTATTATGAGATATTTCGAGGAGACAAAGGCATCTATTTCATTAAGAGATGGCCTTCCAAAGAAGGCATTGTAGTATGTCGGTTGGTTGATTATCACAAAGATAGTTTCAAAGGTTCTGTAGGTTGGCGGCACCCCCATTTGCATAAGTGGCTTTATCTGTCCAACTGGTGTTGATCCTTTGTTGTTGAATCCAAATATGGGTTCCATGCTTGGCTTCAGTTTGTCTTCAGGAATGTTCATCTGGTCGAAGGCATGCTTGAAGATTACATTGACTACACTGCCTATGTCAACTAGAATTTTAGAAACGATAGATAATCAATTTTGTGTAGTAATCATTAAAGGATCATTATGAGGAGGGTGAACCCCTTTTCTTAGTTCCCGAGGAGTGACAACAAGGTTCAGCATCTGAATGTTGAGACATGGATTCTTCATTGGGGGTTCCTCTTCGATAGGGTAAATGCCTTCTTTAACTTCTTTGATATACCTGTTGCCGGCCCTCTTGTTGTTTCCCGCTGGATTCGGTCCGCCATGAATTACATCAATTCTATTCATTGGTTGGCTCAAGCTTAGGGGGTTTTCATCTTCCAATACATTTACAGCATTGCCAGGGTGTATCTGTAGATCATTTGCTATCCATTGAGCTTTTTGTTGATCTTGAATGAAATCCTTCAAATGACCCTCACAGATCAGTTTTTGAATAATGCCAGCTAGAAACCTGCACTCATCGGTCTTGTGACAATTGGCCTTATGATAAGCATAGTAGTCCCCTACCTTTCTATGCTCAGGGTTGGTCTTGGCTTTAAAGGAGGTTGGAAAGTTGACTCTTTCCTTAGCTACGACATAGATGTAAGACAGTGGCTTGTTTAAAGCGACTGCGTTAGCAATTAGCTCTTCCCATCTTGTCCTTTTGTGTCCTCAGTTTTGGCCTAACCTCCCCCTTCTTTCTTGGGGATAATTTTCTTTTTAGCATAGTAAAGCTCATTCATCCGGATGAACTAGTCAGCTTGGAAATGGAAGTCTTGTAAATCTTTACATCTATTGACAAAGAGCTGCTTCCAGAAGGGGGTGTTTTCTATCAAGCTGGAATGAACGACAATAAGCTTGTCTCGAACATTCATGTCTTTGGCTTTCAGAGCTTCAGCATTGAATCTCCTTAGATAATCTCCTAAGTATTCTCCCTGTCATAGTTTTATATTGGCTAAGATGGTAAAGTCAATCGTGGGATCTTTGCAAATGCAGAATTGGGTAGAAAATTCATAAGAGAACTCCTTCCATGAGTATATGGTTTTATACCAGTACTGTCTGTACCATTTTACTGCAGCTCCCTAGAGAGCGACTGGGAACAATCGGCATCTAACAGCTCCGAATGCATTGTACAGATCCATTTGGCTATTAAAAGCCATTAGATGATCATTCGGGTCTATAGTCCCATGATATTTCATTGATAAGATCTTTACATATGGAAGAATGACTGTAGCCATGATCTCATCGGTGAAGGGTGGCACTGTTTCATTGTCATTAACATTTTCATCCATTGTTCTCTTCCCTTTTGAATTCATAGCATCCTTTATTGCCTTTTCAGTTGCATCTTTTAGATAAGCCTTAACATTATAGTAATTTTTCTGGTCCGGGCAATACTCCTCTGATGTTGAGCTTCCTGATTGTTCAAGCGACTTGTCGAGAATTCTTTCTTGATGATTAGCTTTCGACCGAAGATGCTCCTTTTTCTTGGAGGATGTTATGTCTATTTTACTTTTGTATTCAGCGGAGTTGGATTTTAAATTTCTCCTGGGGGAAACCACCTCTTCTCCCTAAGTTGGTTTCGGTGTCTTTGAAGGTTTCTGTAATAGTGCCATTTTAAATAGCTCTTATATCTCATACAGCTGCTGTTCCAAGTGTTTAACCTTTGCAGCGTTATCATCTTGCCAAGCTGGTGACGAAGGCTGTCTTTGAACATCCCCATCCAGATTGAAGGACGGAGTTATGTTCTCCCCAAGAGTGGTGGTATGGACAACTCCTTCCTCAATTCCACTTAATCCTTTAGATCTCATTTTCCTACACAAATTAAATGAATCAAAATTAGTCTATAATATAGTGACAATGTCAGAGGTTCAGGCCCTTCTTCTAGCGCCAAAAATGTTAACAAGAAAACTTGTCAGCATCCTCAATGCTATGTGAAAGATAACTAAGCTGTTAGAATGAACTTTCCTTTCGAAACCTACCTTTTGGCCAGGTTGGTCTAATTGAAAGGTTTTAGAAAGATTGCTCTACCTTTCGACATGGTTGACTTAATCCAAAGGTTTCTAGGTCTTAGCCTTACCTTTCGACTAGGTTGACTTAGTTGAAAGGGTTCTAGGTGTTAGCTTTACCTTTTGACAAGGTTGACTTAGTCGAAAGACCTTAAGAAGTTAGATTTGGAATGCAAGTTGAAGAAGTTGCATCCTATTCGAAACCATTCTTTTGAGTATGTAGAAAGTAGCTAATCATCTTAGCTTTTCATTCCCTTCGATCATGACAAAAGGCTTGTCCGACCCTTTCGATCACATCGAAAGGGTTGTATAAGATCATCTTGGATATTTCTCAGTTACATAAATTCATCAGCGTCGAAATCCTATCATCAGTTTTACTTTCACCATCTAGTTAATTTCGATGATGATGTGTTTCGATTGCATATATCCAAGTCGATCTTATGCATTGCATAGACAAAATGAAATTAAGAGAATAGGTTATAATCATGTGCAATGGATCATTGGACTAGCTTATGATCGAAATGATCTTCCTCCTCATTAAAATCCTTAATGAACTAGCCATCTCCCTTTTATTAATAATCCAAAATGAGTTACAATTAATGGAGCTTTATCCCTAATTTGATTTATGGTTTCTTGAAGATTTAATTGCAACAAAGAAATTGGAGTAAAAGAAATGAATTTTGGATTACAAAATTCGTTCCCCAAAACTGGACCTTTAGGGTCTTATTATAGATGCAGGTCGGCCTCCTTCTGCTCCTATGCCTTCGACACGGTCGAATGGACCCCTTTTTATATGTCGCTTCATGCCTTTCGTCTTGGTCGAAAGGCAATGTCTGCCTTCGACACTGTCGAAAGGCATCTTCTATGAGTTCTTTGATTTACCCTTGCTCTTCTTTTGTCTTTCTCCAGACCCTCTGACTAAGATGAAAGGATCCTTTACTAACCTTTGGCCTTTGTTAAGTTGTGAGTATCTTTTCTTACTGCTTCCTCTAGGTCTCCAAATGCGCTTTATCCTCCAGGTTGCCTTGTTGTTATTAGAAGATAAAAGCTTCCAACTCTATCGATAGGTTGTCCACATGGGTTTCAAAGATGTTAAAGTACCAATGGGTTTGACAATGTTGAGTACCTTTCGAATGCATGTTTGAGAATTAAGGCGGAACTTTCCCCTAACATCCTTGGCCTTAACCGGTTCGAAAGGCTTGTGTATGACTTTGTAAGGGTAGTATAAAGGTGAAACCTTTAGTTTTAAAAGGTTCGGCGCACATATGGGAGATCATCATTCATTGCCTTCGGAAGGGGGTTCCGAAGTAGTCTCTGCTGATCCATTTTTGTCGAAAGATCTTAGAGAGGCAGAAAGGTAGCTTTGCATCTACTTTTTTAATCTTTTTTGGTGGCTTGTACATGATCTAATACCTGGGAGGATGCCCGCTGCTTTCAAATCCTTCGAAAGCCTTCCCAATGCCTTCGGAACCTTTGTTCATTGTCGAAAACTAATTTAGAAGGAGTTGGTACTTTTCCTATCTTATTTCATGCCTTTGTTCTCGGAGTGGATTTTATGGCTAACAAATATAAAGTGATTAAACTCCCGGATGAGTAGAATTGCATCCAAGAGTTCAGGGAGACCAAAGTATAGGATGCTTAAATATGGAAGTTGTCAGGGAGAAAGGTTCATAGTGCACCCATAAAAACTATGATCAAGAAGTTACTGGAGTTACCAATAAGTTCATAGCGATCCCATGAAAACTATGTTATATAAAGAGTGGTTGGTAGGGGCCAATTAGTTTGTAGTGCACCCATGAAAACTATATCCGAATTAAGTTATTGAAAGTTGTCATTAGGTTCTTAGTCAACCCATGAAAACTAGGATAAGAGAGAAGTTATTGGAGTCACCAATAGGTTAAGGGGAACCCATGAATTAGTTAAGTTAATTGGCATGGGCCAATAGGTTCATAGTGCAACCATGAAAATTATAAAATAGGACAGGGAGTCCATATATTATATAAAGGTTATTAGTAAGCCCATGAAAACTAATAGGTTAATAGTGATCCTAGAAACTATAAGTATGATAGGGAGTCAATTAAATAGTGGATGGAAAATCCAGGATGTTTTAACATGTTTGCATACATCATATTATTTTAAAATGACTATGTTTTAACCATTGTGGATGCAGGAGCATAGTATATGGTTTTATAAAAGTTTTAAGATACTAGTGGGAGGAAAACCTGTTCCGCTAAGAGGCGTGGTCTCACTAGATATCTAAATGATTTGAGATGGTAGATTATTATTAATACCAGGCTTTATGTCTGACTCGAAGTTTATGTTTTTCCCTTAAACTCTCGGGTACTCAATTGATTTTGAGTAGTTTGAGAGTTGAGGTTTTCAGGTACCTCTTTAGACAAATAAAGCTTCCATAGACATGTAGGTGCATGATAGCTATATATAGAGTTTTCTTTTATTTGATTCCGCTGTGTAGTTTGTAATGGCAAAGTTGTTAAATTGCCTATATATACCATGATCATCCAAGGGGCATCTTCACATGTCACTCCTGGCGTATGTTGTAATAAATATATCTTTTCCTGAACGTGGTTTACGATTATGGGATGATACAATGAATTGAAATGTTTTGAAATGGAATGTGATCTTATTTGAAATTTTAAATTTTCCGTTTTCATGTGTTTTTGTGTATCAATGAATCTAACACTGCCGTATTTGGTCGTCGAAGATTAATAACTATGGATGACTACAACATCCGAAGTCGTTAGTTTTAGGCCTCCAAGTAGGGGGATGTTACAATAGGACTGGTCTACCACTTGACTAGTAGCGCCGAATATGATTACCCCTCCTTTAATGGGCCCTGATGCATACAAATGAGAGGTAATAACCGACCTAGATTTTGAATGACCATATCCTACTTAGGAGCGACCCACTTGGCCCTACTACATGCCCAATTTTTGTCATTTCCTGGTTGATGAGGTCCAAGGCTACATTTTACCTTTTTACATAGCACTTCCCACTTGGAATAATAATACTTCCTTCCAAGCAACAATGCAGTATTAACATTCATCCATACAAGTTCGTTATGGGACTCAATGAAACACTTGAGAGCTCCATCTCCAATTCCATCATCTTTGAGATGTCTTCACTTCGAAACACATTCGTTGGATCGAAGTGATCTTCGGATAACATAACCGATTCCGGTCTCTTCGAAATAAAATTCGATAATTCCCGATAAACTCAACCATAATTCTTCAGGAAACAAACAGTCAAAGATAAGATCGGAGATCACCTCCTAACCGTTAGTGGACGTATTTCCTTATCATTGTCCTAAGAGAATGGAACGAGATTTATACACACAGTACAACATCAATGGAGATGACTGTGCCATATAACTCATGTGTTTCTCTTAGATATTTCCAAAGTTACATTTGGGTTCAATTTCGATAGTCGATTATCTAACTATCGAATAACAAACATTGAATCAGGGATTTATTTCATAGGAAAAACCAACATTGTTTAAGCATATAAGCAATACTAGCCTCCTTCTATAAATCTTCCATAAATAAAATCATTTGTAAATTACTTGTATAAGATTTACTTTTACAAAGATATACCCACCAATTCTTATATTTCAATACTTAGAAATATCCATATACTTATCTCAAAAGTATAAGTATATTTACACACTAAGAAAGATTCCATTTTTATTTGATTCAAAAATCATTCATACACTCCTTATAATTCTCTAAGACCATTTATAAACCATTTTATAAAACTTCTAAAACCATCTATTAAGCTTCTTTTATACATTTCAAGCATTTATAAATTCTTTTGTACGTTTATAAAACTCATTTATAAATCCTTTAAAATCCATAAACCATTTATAAAATTCCTTTTATAAATCTATAAATCCATTTCTAAATTCATTTATAAATATCAACCATTTATAAAACACATTATAAAACTCTTCACCTTGTAAATAACCTTCCTTAGGCCTCCAAACCATTTTATAAGCTCTTTTATAAAATCCAAGTCTTTCAACTCTATTCATGGGTTCGAGTACATTTATAAACAAATAAAGATCATTTGCTTCTAAAAGAGTATTATATATAAAAATAATTATTAAGATAAACATTATGAATAAATAAATAATTATTACTAATCTTAAGCATTTTAAAACCATAATTAATCATTTCAAAAACAACAATGATTAATCATTACCCTTATTATAAATAATAATAATTTATTTCCAAAACCTTATTAATAATCCTTATTATTAATTTCAAAACCATAAATATTCTTGAAATAATTAACCTTTCAATTTTATTAACCTTTTGATAAATTCTTTAAAACATATTAATTATAAACAAATAAACAATATCAAAATAATTAAATAACTTTAAAACAATATTAATATAATTATATCACTTTAAAATAATTATAATATTATTTAATAACCTTAAAATAATATTATTGTAATTAAATAACTTTAAAATAATATTAGTATAATAAAATAACTTAAAAGTAATATTAATATAATTAAATACCTTTAAAATAATTTAATAACCTTAACATAATATTGTTATGATTAAATAACTTTAAAATAATATTATTATAATTATATAACTTTAGAATAATTCTAATATAATTTAATAACATTAAAATAATATTATTATAATTAAATAATTTTAAAATAATATTATTATAATATGATAACTGTAAAACAATTCTAATATGATTTAATAACCTTAAAATAATATTATTATAATTAAATAACTTTAAAATAATATTATCACAATAAATTAACTTTAAAACAATTCTAATATAATTTAATAACCGTAAAATAATATATTATAATTAAATAACTTTAAAATAATATTATTATAATTACATAACTTTAAAACAATGTTAATATAATTAAATAGATAATCCTTAAAACAAATTATTTTTGAAACCTAATTTCGAATTTAAAAATCATTTCTTGTCTCAAAAAACAATTTCAACTTAAATGCGAATTTATAGTATTTTTAAAATACTAATTTGAGTCCAATAGCCAGCCAACACTTAATCAATATCGATATTGATTTTCTATCATTACTGGGTTTTATTTTCAAACATATAACGATGTTATAACTAGTGTCCACAATCATATTTATTATTCAATAATCCATATAAAGGAAATATTATTGAAACAATTCGATAATAGCGAGCAATCCCGTTGGATCCCTCCAACTAGTTTCCCCTTGCATCACAAACATTATACAATCATAAAATAAAATCAACTGCTTCGAGGCGAGATTCGTATACAAAAGATCATCTGCTCTTACACGGGAACGTAATAGCGTCTCATCCACTCCAAAAGGCGAGAGTATATCTGAACCAACTAATAAATATAGCAATTCATCCAAAACAATCATTTAACAATTTTTATCAACTATATATGATACTAGTTATCCAAATGGTTGAGTTTAACTCACCGAATTCTGTCATTCCCGCAGTGTTCCGATTTGGAACTAAAATCGAACGACGTCTGATTTTAGCCAAAATTTCATCAGTCTCTAAATTCGTCCAAACAAGTTCCATTGTGAATCCTTCATCGATACGAGCGCAACGTAAAAATCCGCATCCCGATTGAACCTCGTATGAAGGAGTTATCAATTTTTAAGTTATCAATACATTTTTAATTAAATTAAACTAAACTAATTACAACTTCCATTTAATTACACTAATACCCCTATTCCATCTTCCCCAATTTTTTGATACATGCTTGTACATGTTTATCTCCCAATCGTGCATGCTTCACCTCGACACGGAGCATCACGCCACGGACCAACAATCCGACACCTTCGTTGAAATCCTCATTGCAAGAGCCTCTTGACGAACCCAAAATCCCCTCGTCCACAGCACCCTATCGAAATGTGTCCTCAACTATCTCCCATGTCCGTACCATGGATGTAAACCGCCCTCGACTACTGCAAACCCTAAGAATCTCGTCGGAGCTGCTATTTCAGCTCAC
This sequence comes from Allium fistulosum, assembly GCA_030737815.1. Classification (NCBI taxonomy): domain Eukaryota; kingdom Viridiplantae; phylum Streptophyta; class Magnoliopsida; order Asparagales; family Amaryllidaceae; genus Allium; species Allium fistulosum. The sequence continues at coordinate 408,342,674 of CM060907.1, read as the reverse complement.
GAACTTGAATACGATACCCAATCTCCACATTGAGCACTCAATCAAGCATAAATCCCAACCCTAGTTTCAAGCTTTTTACCAAAACCCATTCTGTAAATGTCGCATTCCATTTTTAGCAGCCGAGGTCGATGAAATAAGTGTATACGTGTTGATCTACTTATAACAAATCCAAGACTCACCTCTTTTATTTCTTTTGAGTTTTATTCTATTTGAATTTTATTTCTAAGTTTTCTGAATCTTATTTTTGTTTACAGAACAATTTTATAGACAGGGGAAAGCATGGGCAACATGTGAAGAGGAATGGCAGGTATAGGGTAGGTATGGGAGGTTTGGTAATTATCAAATAATATATATATATTTTTCTTCAATTTAAATTATCTAGTTTTAACGTCCGAAAATCACGAACTCCAAAAGACGCGCCATCTGGCATTCTATATGTTATACCCCTATTCTGAACGCAATGGAACTTGTCTTAAGCCTTATTTTGATCATATGTAGAAGATAGATTTTTGAACCCAATTATTATATTAAAATTTCGATATTAAATTCTACGCATTTCGATCTCGAACGACCAAATGACTCATCTGATCGCCAAGAAATTTGACGGCATATTATAATTCATTATTACGGATCCAATGAAACTAGTTTCATCGAAATCTGAGACAATGCCCCGGAAGGCTATTTTTATATGTTAATTAAAACAAGTTATTTGGAAAATCAGTTAAATCATTTTTAAATCCAATTTAAAAGTTATTATCTTCGTTCTTATTAAGTAGAATTTAAATAAGCTTTGAAATTATTTTTATCCAGCTTAAAACCCAAGATTCAATTAATTAAACAATTCTAATTATTAAATTCAACAATTAAATTATCCAATAAATCGCTATATTTGAAATTTTAGCTATTTGACTTATAAAAATAATTATTCAATATTTAAAATCAATTAAATATTCCAATTTCAAATGACCAAAATTTTGGGTCGCTACATCTAAGCCCGAGAAGCGGCACATAAAACAATGAACTAAGAAGTCCAAGCCTAAGAAGAGGCTCATCTAACAATGGACTAAGATGTCCAAGCCCGAGAGTCGGCACATAAAACAATGGACTAAGATGTCCAATCCCAAGAAGAGGCTCATCTAGCAATGGACTAAGATGTCCAAGCCCTAGAAGCAGCACATAAAACATCGGACTAGGACGTCTAAGACTCCAAGTTCAAGAAGTGACATATAAAACGATGGACTAAGACATCAAAGCTCGAGAAGTAGCCAATCAAACTACAACTACTAATGGGTTTACACATGTCAAAGAAGACATAATCTAAGAAGTAGAAAGGAACTCCACTTTTTAATACCCGAATCTAGGTTTTGGGTTTCTTATTTCTAAACTTCATCTGTTAATTCCCGAATATGGGTCTCGGGACACGCATTATTGAAATATGAGATTTCACAAATTAATACCCGAATCTGGGTTATGTATCTTTCAGTTCATCATACCCGAATCTGGGTTTCGAAACTATTACCAAAATTCACTTATTAATGCCCTAATCCAGACGTGAGATGTCTATTATGCAGATAATTATTATGGATTACTGATTATCCAACATATAACCTAATCTAGGCTTGACATTTTTGTCATGAAGATAATTATTATGGACTTCTGATTATCTGACATATGCCTTAATCTAGGCTCAAAATATTTGTCATGAAGTTAATTATTATGGATTTCTGATTATGTACCACTCATACCTGAATTTTGGTTAGAGAACTCTATTCTGAAAACTGTTTCCAAATCATACTTATCAAAACGCGAATCTAAGTCCTAGACATCTTACTGTTAATTTCTAAACTTTGCTTGTTGATACCCTAAATTAGGTTTTGGATTTCTTAACTTTTCAATACTCGAGTTTAAATTTCGGGTCTTTTAACATCAGTTCTGGATTCTATTTTTCCATTCCCGATTCTTGGTTTCAAAACAGCGGTATTGAAACCACAATGGACATCAAAACCTTCAGTAAAAGGCCCTCGAGTTGGTCTTCTTAACACCCAAATCAGGGATATTAGTTTGCAACTCTAAACAACGTCCACCCATTGTTGAATTTAGACGCCGGGATTATCCTTATCTATAAGAGGAGTTTTTAAATACATATATCTTATTCCCTCAAATAAAGATTAATGAGTTACAGAGACTTATTTTCAGACAATAGCTTATGACCTCCTATTCCCAAACATCGGCTGTCTCCGATGGGAAATTCTTAAACTTCAATTATTATATGCATGGATAACTATTGGTTACGGATCTCATATCCTTTATTAATCAAGATTGTGATTAACTAACTATTTAAGCTTAGAAGCACTATACTGACTTATAATGAAGCACATATATAAGATATTGAGTTAGCATTGAGAAATGTCACTTGCTTTGAATTTTGCAGGAAAATAGGGTTGTTAAGAGCAAAGAAGTTGTGAAATATTTGTCCTAAAGAGAAAAATCTCCTTTCATATAGGGGTGGCAAAATCTTAACCATAAAGTCCACTAAAGAAAAAAGGTACATGAAAGAATGTTTCGAAGGCATTGAAAAGGCTTTTGAAGGAGTTGCAAGCACCAGGCGCCATCACAAATGATAAACAATGCAAAAGCTTTTGAAAAGGATAAAAAGAGAGGAGGCCTACCCATCAGCCACATACCTTTCGATGTAGATGGATTTGCATATATAGAAAAAAGCAAGGACGGGTTCGAAAGCCCTTTTGAAGGCAATGAATGATAACCCTTCATATGCGCACCAAACCTTTCGAAACCAAAGGTTTCGCCTTCATTCAAATTACTCAAGACAACCCTTTCGAAAGCATAGTCGAGCCTTTCGAACTGGTCGAAGCCTATAACATCAAGAGAACGTTCCGCACCAATTCACAAGAATGCATTCGGAAATAACCTACCACATCGAAACCTTCAATATTTCAACACCTTCATAACCCTAGTAACAACCTATTGGTAAATTCGAAAGCTCATATCTTTACTTCTCACGACAACAAAGCAATGCAAAGAGAAAAGCGCATCTGTGGCCCATTCGACGATGTCGAAAGCAATTCAGGAAAAAGCAAAGAAAAGAAAAACTTAAACATAACAATAGCGAAAGATGGACAAAGGACCCTTCTGACAAGGTCGAAAGGTCTGGAATAAGGAGACGAGAAGCGCAAGGATGAGTTAGAGAACTCGAAAGGGAAGCCTTTCGACAACATCGAAAGCAGGTGAAGCCTTTCGACCACGTCGAAAGGAATGATGCGGAAGGTAAAGTGGTCTTTCGACTGAGTCGAAAGCATTGGCGCGAAAGGGGCCGACCTGCATCTATAAATAAGACCCAAGGGTCCCATTTTGGGGACCGGATTTTGGAATCAAAAGCTCATTTTTTTACTTCTACCTCTTCGCAACAACAAAATTATTGTAACCCTAAATTGATTTGGGGAAAAGCCATCAATCTTGTAACTCTTTTTGATTAATGGAAAAGGAAGAAATGCGCAGATTTATTAAGGATTTCGATTATGAGAAAGATCATTACGATCATTAGCTAGACTAATGATCAATTGCACATGATGCTATCTTATCTTCTTAACTTCTTTATGTCTTTTGCAAAACTATGAGATCAACTTAGATAGTATACATGAGATACACATTATAATCGTGACAAACAAAATATAATGGCAAACAAAGATGATAGCGGTATTTCGACATTAAAAAGTTCATAGAAATTACAAATATCCAAGATGATCTTCTATTGAATACAACACATGGAGCTTGCTCAATTGTGAATTAGATCTATTATGAAAGGACGAAGTCCCACTCGACCTGATCGAAAGGGATGTCACGAAAGGAATCTGGTTCATAAATGACAAGCAGTCATCTAAAGTTGGATTCCAATGAAAGGAACATACATGCAACCTCATCTTCAACACTTTCAAAGGAGTTCTTCCATAATGGACTAATCCAATGATGTCAAAAGCAGCTATTTCCTTCCCAAGACAGAGCAAACCTTTTGATATGGCCGGAAGGGTTTGAGTGGATCTTTCGACATGGTCGAAAGGGATGAATGTTCAATATAAGTAACTGTCTTCGACTCATTTGGAAGAAAGGATTCGAATAAGATGCATCCTCTTTACTTTCCTTTCGACGAGGATAATTTGATCAATGATCCACTAGCAACATATAAATTATCCTCCGTAAGTAGTTTGGACAAATCAATCGGATCGAAAGGGGAGTTTCGAAGGTTGTGATCATTTCAATCCTCTCAATAGACTTATTTAGTTGCCAAAATAATCTTATTTGCTATTCACAAAACGTTGGGGATGTTGACAAGTTTTCTTGTTAACACAGTCCAACTCCGTAGCATAGATTTTGCTAATATGATCGTAATGCAACTTGTTGCATTCAAAACCTACCTCGTATGAGTTTAATATGAATTAATGAACTTTTCAAAATAATTAAATATAATTAACTTAAATAGTGTAATGTTTTTTTTTAAATTATACCCTTTCATCCCTCTCACGTACGCGATTTCCAAGTCGACATTCTTCTTTTTTAATAAATGTCGATCGCGATCGCCTCGTCCGCCGCCATCCATTGCTCCCCATGCTACCTTGACTTCGAGCTCAGCCGCGTTCCCAGCACTAGTGCCGCCTCGATTACCGTGATTTGGCCGAAAAAACTGCCACGTTCACGATGTGATTTTGGCCATCGCCGACCACCAAAGCCCATCTCCACCATTGATCTTTTTCTTATCGACGTTGCACTCAATTTTCCTGTAAGGATCGAGTGCTAATATAGCTTGCAGTGGCGTTGATCATTTTGAGCCATTGGATGGAGGGTTTGATGGCGGCTGTGGAGTTAGAAGCTAGGGTTATGAAATATGGAAATCTCAAGGTCCTTATATACATCATCAAATTTTTCGAACTCCAAACGAGGCGTGCCGCCTAGCGTTCTATATGTTATACTCCTATTCCGAACATAATGGAACTAGTCTCGAGGCCTAATTCGATCATATACAGAAGATAGCTTTTCAAACCCAATTATATTAAATAAATTTCATTAATTAATGTCTACGTGTTTCAATCTCGCACGACCAAACGATACGTCCAATCGCCATGAATTTGATGGCATATAGTAATTCACTATTACGGATCAATGAAACTGGTTTCATAGAAATCCAAGACTATGTCCCAAAAGGCTATTTTTACACGTTAATTAAAATGAGTTATTTCCAAAATCAGTTTAATCACTTTTAATTCAAATTTAAATGTTTAGTATCTCCATTCTTATACAAATAGAATTTAAATCAACTTTCAAAATCATTTTTACCCACATTAAATTCAAGATTCCATTATTTAAACATTTTCGAATATTAAATTTAACATTTAATTATCAAATAATTCGCTATATTTGAAATTCAAGTTATTCTACTTATAAAATTTACTTTTCAATATTTAAAATCAATTAAATATTCCAAATTCAAATGACTGAAATTCCGGGTCGTTATACAAAAACTTTGGATTACTTAATAGATCGAGCCGATTTAAAGTTTAGATTTTTATTTATTTATTTGCCTTTTCATTTAGATTGTGGTTAAATTATTATGAAGTTAATTTTCTGTGTTAATTGCAAGAGATTATTTGATTTCTTAATACATGGATAACACAGATCTTTGATTTTTTCGTGAAGTTTATGATTGGTATAGTTGAACTATTTTTTGTTCTAAACTTATGTATTTATATCGATATTCAAGTTATTTCTTTTTGTTTGATATGATTATGAATTTCATTTTTTTTCATTCGTTCTGTAGGCTATAATGTTAGATTTGGGACCGCATGTAGGGGGTTAAATGTGTGGATTTCAATTTTTTTATCACTTTGGACATTATTGGACCTACGAAGTCAAAATTTATTTAAATCTATAAATAAATTTTAAATAAAAGCACTGTTTTATCTAATTTATTGATAAATGGATTTTAAAGATATTATATATAATATATTATGTGTACATGCATATCATATACATATGTACGTGCATATGCATGTGCAACATATACAGTATGCATGACCTAACATGCCTTTATCTAGATGTTGGGATAACATGTCCGTTGTGGGATTTACACCGCAATGGACATGTTATCCTCTACATATATACACATGTTATCAAATATACATATTATTAACATGATATAAAAATTATATTTATATTTAATTATACACACACATACATATAATATAGAGGTAATCTTATATATGTATGTATGTATGTATGTATGTACACCTATATACATAAAATAATATTTATAAATATAAATCTAAAATAACTTAAAATTTAAATTTAAATTTCTGTTTACAAATTCGAAAATTGGACCTAAATATGAAAATATCTTTTAAGTTTAAATTCAAAATTTAAATTTCACAAATAAATTATACGTATAATATATATACACACACGAAAAAATATTACTTTTTAACATATAAAATGTGTGTATATATATTAAAATTAATACTTTAAAATCATTTATAATATAAAATCATGTTATGTATATAATTAAATATGCATATATATATATAATATACATATACATATACATATGTTATTTCGGCCATCTTTAAATTTTGACAGATTCAATTTTTTAATATTATTATAATCAACAGATCTATATGGCCTATTCCTTTTTTTAATTTAAAATTTTAAAATCCGCATGGAAAATTTTTAATTTTATTTTTGAAGTTATAATATGTTTAAAAGTTTTACATCATAACTTACAAAAAATTTATGTTTATTTATTTTATTTTCAAAATTCAACTTTTATTTAAGTCACTTAAAAACTTAATCTTCAATTGATTTTTTTCTAAAATTAGGCCCAAAGTAAAATCATATTTATATATAATTTTATTTATCTATTTAACAGTAATACATATATGTGTGTGTGTATGTATTCTAAATCGACATCATACACATACAAGGATGCGTTATGTAAAGTTAATCTAACCAGATATTGTTCGAACTAGGCTAGCACGCAGCGGTGTAAATTGGTAAATTTTAATATTTTTTATCTTCTTGGATCTTTAACGGGCCTATGTAGTATAAATTCATTTAGAACTTTCTGATATTCTTATACAAAATCAATATTCTATTTAAATTCGTAAATAAATATTTATTTTATTGTTATATTTATAATTATAATGTAATATGTATCATATACATATATGTATATACGTGCACGTGCAACATAAATGGTGTACATTATTTAATATGTCTGTGTATAGATATTGGGATTTACATCACAATGGACATATTAATCCCTCATATGCATGTGTGATGTCATATATATATAGTCTTATATTATTGCCAAATATTATTTGTAAATGTAGGCATTTATATAAATATATTTTACACATAAATACATATATAAATTAGATTAATTCAAAAAAAATTACATATACGTAAGTTACATAATTTATTTGTAATATAAATTTGATGTAACATTTAAATAAAGTAAAATATTATATTATATTAAAACTTATAATTTATATATTAATAATTTTTTTTATTTTCTCCAAATCTATGGATGTAGTGCATATATATTAAAAAATATGTAAAGCATGCTTTACTAAATAATATTTATATTTAAATCAATTTTGTTATAGATTATTTTATAGTCATTAAAAAAATTTCTTTTTAATACACGTGAGCAATATGTATGAAAATACATATGCAATTTTTTTTTTATTTACACACATACAGACACATACATACATACATATATATATAGTCATCTAAATGAAGATAATACCAATATATGTAGATTTTTGATAAAATATATACATTTCTTTATCATATAAAAATAAATGAACAATTATATGTAAACATGTATATGTAAACATAAAAAGTGCACCTTGTCTATAGTGTAGATGAAACACCTTGGGATGTTCAATCGAAACTCCTTAGAAAAATAAGGAGAGAGGCAAGAGTAGTTGACTTATCTAGGGAGAGTGGAGGTTTCCAATAAACCTGTTCTAGTATGGGATGCGAGATGTGTAAATAGCTAGGGTTCAAAAAAGAAAATGAAGCATCTAGATCCACACTTTTCTCTTTCCTATTTCTACCTTCTGAAGCGTCATTCAATCCCATTCAACCCTCCATATAGTCGGCTATACCGTCCCTCATTTGGGCCTCTTAACTGCTTCATGCACAATCAAATAAATGTGCAATTAATTCCAATTTAATTGCATATCAATATTGTAAATCAATACGTGTGTTTATAACTATTGTATGCACAGTATTTAATACGAATCAACATAAATTAAATAAAATTTTAAAATAATATGTCATAAATATCAGTTAAATTTAATTAATTTACAACAACTATAATTAATTATATCATGTGGTAGTACGAGTATTTAACATTTCGGTTGTGCGACTCTTAAGCGTAAATCTGGTCAACGATTAATATTAAACAATTCGAAAATTAACATTCACACATCACTTAGTAACCAAATTTATCACTTACATAGATCGGGTAAAATACAGTTTTACTTTATTTAATAGTTACTCGGTAGTGACAATTATTTAAACCAATTATCTTTGTCAAAACTATATCACTTTAGACTTACGAAATTTGGTAATGGTCAAAATTCCATTATCATCCATATCCAACTCTATAGCCTAACCTTGGTTTGATAATAACAATTATTATTTACCGAACTACTTTGGCGAAAGACTTTAACTTTGAGTTGATTTTAGTTAACCATGATACTAACCGCATTTAACTAAGGAGACGGATCTTCTCTTGAATAGTGTTTCACTTCCAATGCTTCCACTCGACCCAACTACAGTCATTCGATGGACGTCATACCAGGATTTAACTATAATCAAAGTGAAGTTTGCACATTGAAGATCATTAGTGTTCTTGTAACGACCAACAATTTTTTTACATTTCAAATAGGATGATTTAATTTATCTAAATATTCAAATTCGATTCAAATTTAATAAATAATAAGAATATCAATTATTAATAAAATGACTTGACTTTTAGTGACATATTTATAAATGAATTTATAGGATTCTTCCACAATTTTTAATTTGGAAAATATTTAAATTATCATTTGACGTATTTTGTGGTAAACGTTTTTATTTTTGAAATTTCACGGAATAAGGTAATCAGCATATTTTATTATTGTTTTCTGACGTGTCATATTATTATGCATGATCTTATTTTTATTTATGTTGTTCGCAATTCGTACGTGACGTTATATTTTGTAGCGAAGTACCGAAAAATATCTTACATAAACCCACACACAGGATTATTCTTCACTTCCTTTTCCTCTTTCCCTTTTCATTTTCCCTCCTCTTCTTTTATTGTAAATAATTTAACCTAGCCTCCACCTTTAATATTCAAAATCTGGAGCTCAAAGCATCAATAAATTATGAAACCGGATCCATTGAACTCATGTGAGCATTAGCTTTGAATCCATTTGAATGATGTTGGGTACGACATCGGTTTGAGGGAGCGATAGTTTTGACCGCATCTAAGGTTTCAAATGGTGGTCGCTAGAGAAGGAATAGGCCACGGTGAGATTTGCAAAGTGATATCAAAGCGGAGACGAGTTTATTAATGGCCTCGATGGGTTGTTCGACTAAAGGATGTAAATTACGACCATGGGTTTGTCACGTTGTTATGTCAGGTCATAATTTGATTGCAAGGTCTGAATGTGGAATTGAAGGGATAGTTAAATTCGGGTAGCGTATGAAGGCGATTAGTGGTGGTTGGAGGCTCTTTAGAGGCCTGAGGTGATGTGCGACCTTGCCTTGTCATGAAGTAGGGCTACAGGTTACGTGGAGAATAGTGAAGCTGAGCTTGGCATGATGTGGTCCGGCATGTGGAACTCATGAAGTGATGATCGTTGGAGGCAACTGTGTTGGATTTCGTGGAGCGTAGCTCTATGTCATTGGTCGTGTATGCACAGTTGTATGGGTGTGTGTATCGTGTACAGGGATTGGGGATTACGGAAGAAGGTTAGAAAGGTAATTAAATTGATAATGGTAATTAAGTTTTAGTTCTCATTTCTTATTATATTCATATCTTCTCCATACGAGGTCCAATCGAGATGACGGCTTTTGCATTGTGCTTGTAAAAGCATTAACTATGCATTGAATTTGATTTCAACATGTTTGGAGCAACTGAAATGTTAAGCTAAAATCGAATGTTGTTTGATTTTAGATCAAGTCGAAACGCTTAAGTGTCAGCTGGAATTTTGGTAAGTTAACTCATCTTTGAATGAACAGTACATGATATATATTAGATATAAATTATTATTTACATGTTTGAATGATTTATTGGTTTGGTTTGGTTGAAGTTCCGTTTGTTTAAACAAATGAGATACAAAATGAAATACGGGTAATATAGGGAATTTGTTAGAGGGAATCGGATTCCTCGCCTATTGATATTAGTTTCATCTATATAATTATATTATAAGTTGTTAAATGTCAAAGCTTGCTAGTTTGACCCGATTTGATGGGACTTTGATATAACACAAAAGTTGACTTCTTTTAGTGTGGATCACTAAAAGCGCTAGTTAAGTGTTACGGTAGCTTTAAACCTTATTATATTATTTTGGAAATACTATTAATTGCTATTGGAACTGAAATTGGTTTCGACTCGGAGAATGATTATTGAATGAGACTTTCGGAATTTTTGATGGTATTTTGTTTAGAAATGGTTTTTGAACTTCTCTATTTTACTCCACCTTTTTGTTAGTCTCTTCTAATTTATATCGAAATGTTTTAGAAGTATTTTTAGGAAGTATTAATTTTACAAAAAAGTTGATATAATGTTTATAATAAAAGGGGGAATTTATCTTTTATAATAAAATGATTCTGTTTTTAAAGAAGACAGAAATATTTTGAAATAAATATTTATGAAACGTTTTATATAAAATGTTGTATAAATAGATAGATTATAAATAATAATTTATAAAAAAGAATATATTATAATTGATATTTTATAAAAGAGAAATTTATACCATCTTGATAAATTGGGATTAAATCACCTTTGTGAATTTATAGTGATATATGGAATGATCGTTAATAAAAAGCATATGAGTTAAATAACAAGGTGTTTTGTAAATGAAGTTTATAAATAGAAAGGAGTTTTATAAAAGAATTTATAAATAGAAAGGGGTTTTATGAAAGAAGTTTAATAAATAGAAAGGAGATTTATGAAAGGAGTTTGTAAATATAAAAAAGATTTAGCAAAAGGTATTTTATAAAAGGAATGATATTTGATTTCCATAACTGATCATCTAAATTATGGTCGTATGGAAAGTATTCATTTCATAACTAACACCAAATTCCGAGGTATGGAAACTCGCCACTATATGTGAGAATTAAGAATGTATGTCGAGGCAAGGATAGTACACTAACTTATCCGACTACATTGTTAACCGAGGGATAATACAAGTTTAAAATTGGAAAGTGGTAGTAAGTATACATGGTCTAATTTCCCCATGATACATTTACTTACATCAAAGATGTTTTGGGTTTATTATTATCTATGTTTTAAATGACAATTGTTTTAACCTATATAAGTGTGGTTTTGGAAGTGAAATCTTTCTTAAGCTTTTGCGAATATACTTATACCGTTGAGGTAAGTATATGGTTACATTTACTAAGTATTGAAAGTGTAGTGTTATGTGAATATACTTTTACCGATGTGATAAGTACATGGATAGTTTTTCAAGCGTTGAAAGGTATAAGTATACAAGAATTTACAAAGGGTTTTAATTAATGAAAGGATTAATTAAAGAGGATTAGCAGTTGCTTATGTGCTTAACCTCGTATGGTTTTGATATGGAATTAAATCTATGATTGGATTGTTTGTTTATTTGATAGCTAAATAACTGACTATCAAACCTTGGCCAGTGTTGAAAACTTTCGATTGTTGGTTTGGAGACACTGGGATCAGATAAGCATGAGTTATCGGAAAACCACTTAGAACCAGCGTAAGCATTCGAATTGGGACATCTTGAAGATGATGGAATCTAAGATGGAGTGCTTTGATGTATAAGGGATACATGCTACTAATAGTAAGGATGTAGTAGTAGTGCCTTTGGTTTGTTCAAATCCTGACCAACTTATATAAATGAATGCTGACATTGCATTGTTGTTTGGAGGGCAGTGTTATCATTTGAAGGGGGATTTGCTAAAAGATAAAACATAAACTCAAGTCTCATACTTGAAACGACAAAAATAGGATAGATGCGGCAGGGCTATGTGGTTTGCAACCATTAGGGTATGATCTTTACTTATATCTAGATCGATATTAACGGATTATGTATGCTTATGGTCACGGGAACGGTTTGTCAATTTGGCAGCTCATGTGATGATCATATTGTACTACCAAGAAGGGTTAGGCGGGTTCTGTGTTGTAGAGGTGCAAGGTTTGCCGCCTCATTACATTTTATCTAAAGGTTTACTGTACAAAAGGTAGTCCATAACCTTGTCATTGTTGGAATCCATTTTCCGATGTGTGCCTTTACACGCTTAGATCCATAATAAATATGTTGTTGAATGTAATTAATGTAATCATTTCGGCTAAGATTCGGTATTTATTTTAAACCCTAATTATTATAGTATCACATGATTTCCTATAAGATGGTTTAGTTATCATAAGGTAAAAGCCCGTCCATGTTTATGTGCGGCGTGGTCTAATGAGATACCTTTATTTTTGGAAAGTTTTATAACATTAAAAATCCATATGATTTGACTTTCTTACGCCGGTTTACAAGACTGATCTAGGCGTTATTTTCTTATAGTGCTCGGGTCAACCCGAGCATATTTCCGGATTTAGTTATGGATGCTTTGGAGCTTCAAGAGAAGAGATGGATGCCTCTAAGACATATTAACGTGTCTTTATTTCTGATGCATGTCTTTTATTGTCTTTATCATCATCTATATACTGTTATAACTGTCCAGGCTGATGATATGTTAATTTACTCAGATTGATGTACGTATATTACAGTTTTCTTTTATAAAGATCATGGGTATATTATATATTACTCGTCGCGATGTGAGATTCTATTCTGTCTTTTCTTTTCTTTTACCCCAACTATTTGCCTTTTTGGCATTTGAATTTTTGGCACGTGAATACCGTGGATGTATTAGTGTCAACTTTTGGGGGTCTAAAAGGCTGGTAGTTGCAAGTGGCATCAGAGCTTTGGTTGAGTGAACAGTTAGGCTTTGTTGGTGTAAACTCATTAAAGATAAGATTAGTAACACTCTAGAAGTTTGGGTGTATATATATATATATGAGATCATGTATTTGTTAGCGCTATAGAATTGTTATATTGTGTTTGATTGGTCTGCTGAGTGGTTTATGAATTTTGGTCGAAACGTAGGATGCCACGGTTTCGATAGGGGTTTCTAAATAGTTGAACCATGCAAACTAACACAATATAGATTTGAAAATCTGGTAATGATATAATTTTACCTAGAATTATATTTTATATATAAAAGAATAATTTTCAGAAACTGATATAGTTATTTATGATGTGTTTGTCTGTTAAGAAATGATAATATTCAATTATTATCATTTATTGTTTGATTAGTTAGGCTTGGCCAGTTTATGAGCATTCACTATTATTTGTTGATTATTACTTTATGCTCGACTAGTTTATGAGCTGTTTTACCTTTTTACTGCATGGGTGGGGTAGATAGTAACTTGTGGGGATATTGAATTGAAAACATAGTGAATTAAGTTTCACAATTTGACTATAAGGCATTCGGTTATAATGTTGGATTATAATTTGATTTAATAAAAGTTATTTATTACAATCTAAACAAAGATATACATTTGTGAAATGGCTTTATACAAAAAAGTAACATTATATAAATGTGGTTATAAAGTGTGGTTTATAAAATAGGTTATAAATAAATAGGATTAAAATTGAGAACTTGATAACTTAAATCCTATTGTTTTGAAATTTTTTTTCAAAGTTTGAGGAAAAAATAATAGTATTATCTGAAAGTATTTATTAATAGAAATATTTTAGAGGGATTTTGAAGAAGATTGAAAGCACTGGACCTACTTCTATCGTTGGAAAATAGTTCCGGTGATGACTGCTGCATGATCAGCATTCATTTTCAAGTTTCTAAGTGGGGAATGCTACCATAGTAATTGGCTATATATTTGTTTTGTTAAAAAAGATCTTGATTTAAAAACTTGGAAGTATTATTTGATACACTAACGTTATAAGTGTATTATTATTCAAAAATGATTAAAATAAAACCCGGATATTTAATTATGAAGTTTTATGTTAAGTTATTTTATGGACACATGTATCCTATGCATTAGGGTTGTTTGGTATGTGCACCTCAGTATGATATATTGGTTGGTAGTTTTCATTTGTTGAAATGGAATGAAATTTTCGACAATTTTGGACCGTCGAAAACTTCCAAATTAGTTATGAAATTGAAGCTAGATGTATTTGTGAAAATATAAAAGCAGAGTTCTTGTAACCCTTAAATTATGAAGATAGCAAGTTAAACAAGTTTTAAATTTGTTGAACATCATGGTTAAGTAAAACAAATCTGATGTTTTGTATATACTCTTAGGATGTAGAAGAGTATTATATGAATATGGACTTGAGTTATAAAATGTAAATAGACGTAAGTAACGTGTTATGAAATGGTGCATTAATGATATTGGTGTAATTAAATGTGAATTAAAATAACTGGTGTAGTTAAGAAACCAATGGAATAAGTACGTAAGTTGTACATAGATCATTTTATTCGCATAACTGTTCTTGATCCAGATTCAAGTACATTACTTGGATTTGATTAACACCGATCCGAACCAGGATTTTTCACTCGATCCTTGATGGAGAAAACTTGATATAGATTTTCGATATGATTTTGGAGTTTTCTATCATAGTATATGGCAATATAAGAAGAACAAAGGTTTCTAATCAAGGAACCTGATCGGAGACTGCCTTAGGGAAGTCAAGTGTGCGACACTAGTTTGAAAGAGAAGTTTATGTGATTGAGCAAGTGATCGGATTGGATATTACATACGGATGGCATATGTACATCGTATGGGCTTTAATGTAGTTATATACTTCTTACATTAGAAATGAAATTTAAATTGTTTGATATGGCATGTTTATGTGAGATGATTGCTATATAGGATTTAGCAGGCTTAGATTCATGATATATGATGAATGAGTTGTTGTATTGTTTCATTTGTCATGTTTAACTCTCTTTTGGTTTATGTAAGTGAAATTTAGGTATACAGAAGCAAAGGCTAGCTTGCTACTTTTGGTTTCATGAGTAGAGTTTGATTGCTCGACAAATGGTATGTGTTTATGCTTAACGGGTGTGTTTGCTATGTGTCATACACACTCTATAAGGTATATCATAAGTATATATTATTGTTGTGTTGTCCCTAGATAGAGGCTTATATTGATGTAGCAATTTTTTTGGACCTAGCTGTGCAAAGCAGGTGCTGTTGAAATTTTCCTTAACATAAGGAACTTTAGAAGCTTAACAACTCATTTTAATTAATTGATTTTGTATGTCTAAGGGTGAGAAGTTCTTAAAGCTTAAAGGTTAGAAAGCATTTTCTTCCTTTGGGAATTTCAAGGACAAAATTCTTTTAAGGAAGGAAGAATGTAACGACTCGTAATTTTTTTACGTTATGAATCGAAATATTTAATTTATTTAAGTATTCAAATTCGATTCAAATTTAATAAACAATAATAAAATCAATTGTTAACAAAATGAATCAATTTTGATTAATGTATTTATAATGAATTTATAGGATTTTTCCATAATTTTTAATTTGGAAAATATTAAAATTATTATTTGATGTATTTTGCAGAAAATATTGGTATTTTTTAAATTTCACAGAGTAAGTTAAGCAGCACATTTTATTATTCTTTGTAATCATGTCGCATTGTTATGCATGATCGTATTTTTATTATTGTAGTTCGTGGTTCGTAGGCAAACATATATTATGTAGTGAAGTACTTGATAATATCACTTAAACAAACCCATATACAAAAGACTATTCTTTACTTCATTTCCCTCTTTCTTTTTACATTTTCCCTCTTCTTCGTTTACTCTAGGCAATTTAACCTAACCTCCACCTTTAAAATTCAAAATCCAAAGCTAGAAGCATCGATAAATTATGAAATTGGATCCATTGAACTCGTGTGATAGTTATCTTCGAATCCATGTCAATGATGTTGGGTACATCATCGATTGAGGAGAAGCGATGGTTTTGGCCGCACTTAGGCTTTCAGAAGGTGGTTGCTAGAGATGGAATTAGGCCACGGTGAGAGTGGCGAAGTGCTTCTAGGGAGGAGGTGAGTTGATTGGTGGCCTCAATGGGTAGTATGGTTGAAGGATGTAAATCGTGACCGTGGGTTTGTCGCATTGCTATGTCAGTTCATGGTTTGATTGCAAGGTCCATAGGTGGAAATAATGGGATGGTTTAACTCAAGCTGGCAAATAAAGGCGATTAGTGGTGGTTGGAGGCTCTCTAGAGGCCTGAGTTGACGTGCGACCTTGCCTTGTCATGAAGAAGGTCTACAGGTCACATGGAGAATTGTAGAGCCGAGCTTGACATGAGTTAGTCCGGTGCGTGGAGCGTGTGAAGAGACGATCGTCGGAGGCGATGGTGTTGGATTTCATGAAGCGTAGCACCATGTCTTTGGTCATGTGTGTACGGTTTTGTTGGTGTGTGTATCATGCATAAGGATTCGGGATTGGAAAAGAAGGTTAGAGAGGTAATTAAATTGATAATGGTAATTAATTAAAGTTAAATAATTAAGTTTTAAATCTCAATTCTTATAAAATACATATCTTCTCCATACGAGATCGAATCGAGACGCGGTCTTTTGCGTTGCGCTCGTAGAAGCGTTATCTACGTACTGGAGTTAATTTTGTCAAGTTTAGAGTTATGTAGTTAAAGCACATAGCGGTTCTGTAGCGGTGGAGGTGCAAAAAACTTCATTAGATATTGTTAACGTTGAAAAGTGAACGCTAACACCCGGTGTGTGTAGTAGAATCGTGAAAGCACCACCCGTGTGACGGGAACAGAAATCAAGCAGGAAAATAGCAGAAATGCAGTAAAAGACAGCAATTTATAGTGGTTCGGCTTGAGATTTCGCCTACATCCACTTTGAATCTCTTTATTACTAAATCCGGTTACAAATCAATACAAATCTCTTATGAAAACAGTACAATTTGATCACAAAACACAATCTCGACTACTAGCTCAATCTTCGATGACGAAACTCGATGAATCCGTGTTGGATGTAAGGAATTTCTCTCGAAGCTTGTTGTAGCGTCTCGAATGTTTGAAGATCTTTGATTGCTAAATGAGTGGAGAGTTCGACAGAGTAACATCGCTTTAGAAATGATTTGCCAAAAGTCCCCTTCATGTTGGAAGTGGTGGCCTATTTATAGGAGTCGAATTCTGAACTCTCGTTTTTCGCCAAGTCATGAGTCGTGACCGACTTAAGATAAGTCGTAACTCGTAGTTGACTTAAGATAAGTCATGGGCGCCTTACTGGGTTCATCTTGTGGCTCAGTTGAAGACATGTGCTAAGTCGTGGCCGACTTACCAGATAAAGGTAGCATAGGCATGGACTCTGGATTCTAACCTGATAGCTTTTATGTCGTTAAGTCCTGAGTTTCTTAAGTCATAAATCCTTTAAGTCGTAAGTCCTTTAAGTCGTAAGTCCTTTAAGTCGTGGCATCTTCTTGAGTCATATAGACTTTAACTCGCTGAGTCGTTAAGTCGGAGACCTTTTAACTCTTTAAGTCGTAGATAGCTTAACTCGTTGAGTCATCTGAGCCATGAGTCGTAGATAGCTTAACTCGTTGAGTCGTGAAGCTCTTAAGTCGTACACCTACTGAGTCGTAAAAAATTAAGGGTTAACATTTGCCCCTCGGAGTACACGCCTAAGTCGTAGGTCGTGTGCTTCGACTTATCTTAACTCGTGTGTGCCTCTTCGTGTTCCACTGCCCCACGGTATAAAAAGCTTGAGTCGTTCCTTCCACTCATTACCTATGTCCTGAGTCGTTTCTGCCATTAACATCTCTCAGAGCTTTCACAAGGCGATTTCATTCTCTCTTGTTAATCAACCGATCACCGATACTTAATCCTCCACTGCGTAAGTGCTCCTGCCTCCTCCTTGATTCTCGATCATCATTAACTCGTGAATCCCCCTTTTAGCCTTTAACTCGCCCTCTTGTGTATTACTCTACTGCGAATTCTGTCGCATTGGCAGTTCGGGTGGCTGACGTTCGCTCGATTCCATCTCTGGGCGAATGAGGCGATGGAGATGAGGGATTTTCAGGTTTAATTGATTAGGTGGGCGAAGCCTTGGCGAATTGGCTCTTGGGTGATTCAATGGTCTGGTGGAACGAGGATAGGGATCATAGTTGATTGAGAGGCTATCGGGTTTGGAGGATAGCCGGTTAGGAGAAAAGCCAATAGGTCCAGTGGAGTGGGATGTTAGCACAGTCACGGTTTAGCATCGTCTTGCGACTTACGACATAAGCCTCATTCAATATAACACTTGTACGATTTAAGCCTACCACAACATAAACCTTGTACGACTTAAGCTTACCACGACATAAACCTTGTACAACTTAAGCCTGTCACGACATAAGCCTTGTACGACTTAAGCTTACCACGACATAAACCTTGTACGACTTAAGCCTGTCACGACATAAGCCTTGTACGACTTAAGCTTACCACGACATAAACCTTGTATGACTTAAGCCTGTCACGACATAAGCTTTAAGTCATGGACGACTTAGGACTTAGGGAAATTGCCTCGCTTTAACCTGAAGCCCCTTTCTTCCTTTACACGACTTAATGACTTGAGGTATTGTCGACTAAAGGTAACAACAACCTAGAATCGAAATGACCTGATCTGCCTTGTCTTAAGGTCCTTAAGCCGTGGACGAGTTAACATATAAGTCGTTGGCGACTAAAGACTTAGGTTTTGCAAGAACTATGGATTGCTGAACTTTGAACTGCTGCATTTTTCCTCAGATCGTTCTAACTTGAGAATTAATCAACCTGTTTAATACCATATTTACAGAAAACTTGGACGAATATACTGTCACTGACCGCCCACATCAAATGACAGATTAGCTAATAACAGATAATTAACATAAATAGATTGTGTGAATGAAGTGCTTTAAATCAACAGATTCAAGCAAAGTATTAAAGCAGCATTAAAACAGTCAATTAAAAATGACCGGCTTACACTTAATACTGTACTTGAACTCTAAATTAACAAGTCCTGAAATTCGATAATCGATCAGTTACCGACTATCTTAATTCCAGTTGTATTTACTTGTTATCTTTACTAGTTTTGCACAACACTTCACACTATTTAGGAAGCGTGCACCTTCACATTTGAATATCCAGTTGCTTGTGTAGAATGACTTCTCAACAAGGAGATGTAACAGTTCAGACCGGAGAGTCCATTCTCATTCCAGCTCATTTAGCCAATCCCCCGGAGAGAGCCTCTACCACTCTATTGTACAAAACTTTTCGGCAATTGTGCACTCAATTTGGCATTACTGAAGCTGACGCTATCCTTCCTGAGAAGAATAACACTGCTGATGTAGCACCTCCTGG
This sequence comes from Allium fistulosum, assembly GCA_030737815.1. Lineage (NCBI taxonomy): Eukaryota > Viridiplantae > Streptophyta > Magnoliopsida > Asparagales > Amaryllidaceae > Allium > Allium fistulosum. The sequence continues at coordinate 408,322,990 of CM060907.1, read as the reverse complement.
CTTTGTAGCGGTCAACCGACAAATGTGCTTGAGCGGGGCCATTCCTCCTTTCAACAACTTTCTTCAACATCTTCTTCGCCAACTGGCAATCGCTCCATTTCAATTACACCCCAACAGCTATGCTGTTCTAATGGGGTTGTGCGTATTATTCGGTAGAACACTTGACCGTCTTCCCAGTGTTGACGAAATCTATTATTTATGCTCTTTTATCAGAACCAAAGATCATCCTTCGATCGTCGTTGTAAGAAGTGCTAGGAATCGTAAACTGGTTGTCGGTCTTCCTGATACTGCTCATGGTTTTTTGACTCAGTATTTTTACGTTCGCTGTCCCCCTGGGTTTTATGCTGTGTGGAGAGAAGGAAGTAAGAATGCCTATCTTTTCTTCTTCTTATTCTCTGATTATTTTGCAGTCCAAATCATCAAGTGTTAACTTTGCTTTCTCATTTCAGCGCAACCCTCTCCCTCTAGGGATCCTAGTCACAAGCAAACTCTGGAGAGGCTCATGGCTGTTCCAGTTGAAGAGCGGGATGTGAAATTTTTGTTGAAAGATGAGTTTCTTCACCAGTTTGGACTTCTTCATCCCTCTCGCTCTACTCAGCCTCGCAAAGTTCCAAATTCTCCTACGGAGGTACCGGATGTCCCACCTTCTGTTGAAGAACCCATGCTAAAGGAATTTGTCACTGAAAAACCACTAGTAAAATGCCCCACGCTTAGTAATGCTGCGGGATCGTCCAGCAAACCGGCACTTGCTCCGATTGTTGAAGAGGAAGAAAATCCTCGAATTTATGAAAAATCCGCCGATGTGGACGTTGAAAAGGAGAAGTCTGCTGAGTACCATGGTGACGACACCTTTGATGGCTTGAGTGACATAATGATAACTTCTCAAGAGCTTTTCAAGGATAACATTCCAATAGCAAAATCTCCTGTCGTTAAAGCGACTTCCTCTTTGAAACGAACTTCGACGCCTTCTACACCTGTCGTCTCCGTTCCCGCACTAAAGCGTGGTTTGTAGTTTGACGCACGTAGTTCGCACGCCGCACACACTTAGGATTTTTCTGCACTTATAAGCATTTACTCTTTCTTTCTGGAAATTTCTAAACCTTACCTCTTTTCCGTTTTCAGATTCTCCGATGGGGCGTACTGGCTCATATTATGACTCATTTCATCGCCATGGAGGCCATGGATCTTATAACTTTAGGAAATATCTTGATGCCCCGAGCGAGACAGATGAGGAAAGAGCTCGAAGAAAAGCTCAAGAGAAGCGGGATTATGATCAGTGGCAGAGAAGAAAAGATGCTGAACGATATGATTCTTCTCACAGAAGTGACCATTCTTACAAGCGAAAGTCTTATGATGATAAGGGAAAAACTCAGATTACTGACGAATCGAGCAAACGGTCTAAGCCAAGTGACGCGTCTGCTATTTCTGAGAAGACTAACACTCCCATTTCTTCTGATATTCCGGCCGGCTCTCCTCCTCTAAAGAAATCTGATATTCAAACAATCATTAATAGGCCACAATATCAAGTTAAAGATGGCCCTCCAACGCTTCAGAGCCGATTTCCGAATTGGTGCCTAAAAGGAGTGCGCTTTGACTTGGATTTGGTTCCGATTGATAAGCAAGACATGCTTAAAAGTCTTGACGCGGTCAGGCTTAATATCGAGAGGATGTCGCAATGGCAGAAACTTGTCGACGAACTTCAAAGGGTCAACCACATGAATCTTGAGGCGATGATGACCATGGAGAACGATAAATCGGAATGGGACAAATGGCGTAAGCAGCATGATGCGGAGATGACGAGCATTGCAGACGACAACGCAAAGCTTGGATCTGAAGTTAAGCAGCTTAAGGAAATTCTCGCTTCTTCTTCTGCATCATATACTCAATAAGAAGAAGTCTTTCAGAAGCAAGTGCGGGATGCACATGCTGCACAAAGAGATATCGAAATGAAGCTTGCCGCCGAACAACACATTACTGAGAAATATCGCACAGAAAACGCCGAACTATGGGAAAAGGTCACCTCCCAGAACATAGAGATTGAGTTATTAAAGTCTCGACTCGCTAAAGCTGAGACAGAGCGTGATGCGGCTATTGCTGGTCGGGTTGCTGCCGTTGCCGAAAAGGAAGCGACTGAGCAATCACATGAGGCGACGAAAGCAAACATCAGCTCTATCTTATTCGACTTTTATTTACACAGTGTTCTGGGTCGTGGGAGCCTCGCTTTTCTGGGTCCTGATTATGAAATTACATTGGCTGAAGTGTGGGAAGTCACAATTGACATGCTTGGCGGGGCCGGCTATGATGAGCCGGAACTTGAGGAGCGCTATCTTGATGATGAGGCTCGTGCCGCTCTTGTTAAGGGGAAGGAGCAACTTGCTAAAGTACGAGCTGAATCAATGGGATAAGAGCTTTCAAAAGAGGAAGCTCCTTTAACTGCCCCTGTTCGTACTTCCACTTCGGCCGATGTAATGATTATGGATTCCGGCTCCCATTCTTCATTCCCAGCTAAAATTGCCCAAGAAACTGCGACCACTCCCACTGAGGATGAGGCACCGGATGATACTGAAGCCGAGAAATTTGAGATTGACCTTGCGAAGCCAACTCCTCCAGGTAATTTTGGCGTCGTCCCAGGCCCAATGAACCAGTTATTTGATTTAACCGAGTTTGATGACCTTCTTACTTGTTACTTAAACTTTGGTGAACCGATACCTTCTCTATTTTCGGTAGATATTGATTTTAACTTCTTTTCTTCTACAGCGGAGGCACCAAACACTGCACAAGTTTCCACCCCTTCAGTTGCGGTCCTTCCATCTTCATAGATTACTCCTCCTTCTGCTTCCCAACCGGGATCACAGGCAGAGAAAATCGAAGCTCTTTAAGGCCTGGATGATCCGGCTGTTTCACAGGAACAGAAGGCGGAGGATCTTGAAAACATCGAGAAGACCCCGGAGCAGTCTCTAGATGATGACACGAAGCTTTCAACATTGCTTGCTACTCCGGGGAGCGAATCTTCCTCGAAGAGGAAGGGGAAGCGCGCCATAAGAAAGAAGAAGAGAGGTGCTTCGACTGGGGAAGACAAGACAGAAGAAGACCCAACCACTCCTCCTTCTCCGTCCCGCCCACATCGGATTCCGAAATTAACTATTAGGCCAAGCAAGGGCTCCAAGGGTGGCGGAAAGAAGGAGTGACAAGCTGAACTTTCTACTTCTTATTTTGCTTTTTACATGTATAAACCGAAGATTGTGCGGGTACCGGTCCCTGCTTTTGCTTTTTTGAGATATCTGCACATGTAAAGAATTTTCACAGTACTAAATAAAATAGTAATTTTACTTGTACAACTTCTTCTGTATGTGAGAACGCATCTGTTTCTCTTTTTTAGTGTAGAATAAATGATTCCTTTTACTTGTACAAACTTTTTGTCTGTGTTTGGGAATACATTTATTCCACATCTATTTCTGGTGATATTGCAATGAACTTGTGGCATGTTGCTTTTATTAATATAATTGAATTGTATAAGGAGCAACTTGCTAAAGTACGAGCCGAATCAACGGGAGAAGAGCTTTCAAAAGAGGAAGCTCCTTTAACTGCCCCTGTTTGTACTTCCACTTCGGCCGATGTAATCATTATGGATTCCGGCTCCCATTCTTCACTCCCAGCTAAAATTGCCCAAGAAACTGCGACCACTCCCACTGAGGATGAGGCACCGGACGATACTGAAGCCGAGAAATTTGAGATTGACCTTGCGAAGCCAACTCCTCCAGGTAATTTTGGCGTCGTCCCAGGCCCAATGAACCAGTTATTTGATTTAACCGAGTTTGATGACCTTCTTACTTGTTACTTAAACTTTGGTGAACCGATACCTTCTCTATTTTCGGGAGATATTGATTTTAACTTCTTTTCTTCTACAGCGGAGGCACCAAACACTGCACAAGTTTCCACCCCTTCAATTGCGGTCCTTCCATCTTCACAGATTACTCCTCCTTCTGCTTCCCAACCGGGATCACAGGCAGAGAAAATCGAAGCTCTTCAAGGCCTGGATGATCCGGCTGTTTCGCAGGAACAGAAGGCGGAGGATCTTGAAAACATCGAGAAGACCCCGGAGCAGTCTCTAGATGATGACACGAAGCTTTCAACATTGCTTGCTACTCCGGGGAGCGAATCTTCCTCGAAGAGGAAGGGGAAGCGCGCCATAAGAAAGAAGAAGAGAGGTGCTTCGACTGGGGAAGACAAGACAGAAGAAGACCCAACCACTCCTCCTTCTCCGTCCCGCCCACATCGGATTCCGAAATTAACTATTAGGCCAAGCAAGGGCTCCAAGGGTGGGGGAAAGAAGGAGTGACAAGCTGAACTTTCTACTTCTTATTTTGCTTTTTACATGAATAAACCGGAGATTGTGCGGGTACCGGTCCCTGCTTTTGCTTTTTTGAGATATCTGCACATGTAAAGAATTTTCACAGTACTAAATAAAATAGTAATTTTACTTGTACAACTTCTTGTGTATGTGAGAACGCATCTGTTTGTCTTTTTTAGTGTAGAATAAACGATTCATTTTACTTGTACAAACTTTTTGTCTGTGTTTGGGAATACATTTATTCCACATCTATTTATGGTGATATTGCAATGAACTTGTGGCATGTTGCTTTTATTAATATAATTGAATTGTATAGTATAGCCCCCATACCGTAAGTGCATTGCAATATTCCTAGCTTACTCAAGACTAATACTCTTATTTCAGAGAATAATTACTCCGCTTTTAAGGGAAGAATCATTCTGCTTCTAATAGAGTATATCTAGTCTTTAGAGGAATTTTTATTTTCTCTTTCTGAAGAACGCTTCAACTTTCGAGGATAATCACTTTTATTTATTAAAAAGTGAATTTTCCTATGAAGTGAAATGAACTTTTCTGAAAGAATTTTGTAGTATTTCAACTTTTTTAGGAGGAACTATTTGAGATGAACAAGTTAATCCTTCCTTTGAGAGTTGAATTGTGCTTCCGGAGAATGCTTCTTGTTCGAGTATTCTATTTTGGGACATGCCTCCGGAGAGGGCTCCTCTTAAAGAGTTGTGCCTCCGAAGAGGTCTTGTGCCTCCGAAAAGGGCTTGTGCCTCCGAAGAGGGCTTGACGTGCCTTGGGAAAGGGCTTTTGCCTCCGAAGAGGTCATGTGCCTCCGAAGGGGGCTTGTAGTGCCTTAGGAAAGGGCTTTTGCCTCCGAAGAGGTCATGTGCCTCCAAAGAGGGCTTGTGGTGCCTTGGGAAAGGGCTTTTGATTGCCTGGAAGTTACTTTCTCATGGTTGAGTAGATCCACGGGGCGGACGCAAGTTGCTTGATTGGATGCTCGTTTGCACAAACGATCGCAATCAATTAACAAGGGCCCTGTTTCTTCAGTTTAAGAAGGTGCCCCTCCGGTGGTTCCATCAAAATTTTTTTTTGATTGAGAGAAGTACTTTCATTTTTTGGCGTGCCTCGTTAGAGGGCTTTGTTGACCTTTGAGAAGGAGTGTTGGTTGGTTGGGGTGCTAGGAAGGTTGCGTCTTAGGGGCAAGTAGATCCACGGGACGGACGCAAGCTGCCTGATCGGATGCATCACGATCAGTTAGCAAGGGCCCTGTTCCTTCTGCTCGGGAAGGTGTCCCTTCGGTGGTTCTTACTGGCCCTTTTATTGAGAAGCATACCTCTTTTTGGCTGCTCCTTTGTTTGCTTGGCAATGTCCTCTCATCATCTGCTCATTAGCGATCTTTTATTATCGTTTCCAAGCGCGTTTTCTTTCTTTACATTGCTATGTTCGAAGAAGTGGACTTAACTGTTGAACGACTTCACGGGACAAACGCAAGTTATTTAGTTGGATGTCTGTTTATATCGACAATCTCAACCAATTAACAAAGGTTTGTCACATTGGAGTCGCCAACTTTTTATGTGAAGTTCTCCTTGTATAGGATTTGTATTTGGAATTTCTTGTCGCTTGGTATTTGCATAACAGGTGATTTATAGAGGTCGCTTGGTTTTGTGACGAGCAAGCCTTGTTTTGATGTCTTGCAATTTTGAATTGACATTTTAGCAATACATTTAAAGTATTTACATATCGAAATAAAACAGGCATTATGAAATAGTAAAGAACACAAGATTTATAGTGGTTCGGCCAGGAATCGGGCTTACATCCACTTTATAGCTTTCATTCATTCACACTGATTTACAATGTTTCACAATACAACTGATACATTCATCATTATTTTACAATTTTGAACAAAGCTTTTTCTTTCAAGTAAAATAAGGACGTAAGTGGTTGCTGTTCCAGGCTCTTGGAATTGGATCCCCTTCAACAGTTATGAGCTTGAAAGTGCCATCAAGAAGTTTACTGCCAATGGCATATGGTCCTTCCCAATTTGGTCCAAACACACTACTTGCCGTCATGATCCTTTTCAAAACTAAGTCCCCGACCTCAAAGCTGCGTTGGCGGACTTTAGAGTTGAAGTGCCTGGCTATCCTTTGCTGATAAGCTGAAACTCTAAGCCTAGCTTCTTCTCTTTTCTCATCAAGAAAATCAAGTGCTTCAAGTTGTAGCTTTTCATTTTCAGCTTCGTTGAAATGAACTCTTCTATGTGAAGGAACTTCTACTTCCACTGGAATCATTGCTTCTGATCCATATGCCAGTGAAAATGGAGTGTGCCCAGTTGCAGTTTTATGAGTAGTCCTGTATGCCCATAGTGCTAATGGAAGCTTATCAACCCAACCACCTTTTGCTCTTTCGAGTTGCTTTTTGATGGTTGACTTGATGATTTTATTTACTGCTTCCACTTGCCCGTTTGCCTACGGATGAGCCACTGCTGAGAAGCTTTTCCGAATTCCGAACCGTTTGCAAAAATCCTGGAACTCTTCACTTTCAAACTGAGTACCGTTGTCTGTGATTATTTTCTGTGGCACACCATATCTGCAAATGATATTTTTCGTTACAAAATTTATCATCTTTTTTGAAGTAATGGTGGCCAAAGGTTCAGCTTCAGCCCATTTGGTGAAATAATCAACGGCCACAATAGCATATTTGATTCCTGATTTGGCAACTGGTAATGGTCCGATTAGATCTATCCCCCAAATGGCGAATGGCCATGGGCTGACCATCTGTGTGAGTTCGGTGGAAGGTGCTTTTGGGATTTTTGCAAATCTTTGACATTAGTCGCATTTTCTAGAGTAAATAGCAGCGTCTCGATTAATATCCGGCCAGAAATACCCATATCGGAGGACTTTCTTGGCTAAAGTTTGGCCAACTGAATGATCCCCACATTCTCCTCCGTGTACCTCGGCTAGAATTGTCTTAGCTTCTTCCTTAGTTACACATCAGAGTAGTGGCATTGAAAATCCCCGTCTGTATAATCGGTCATCTTGAATTATATATCTTGACGCTTTCCTCAATAGTTTTCGACGTTCCTTAGAACTTTCTGGCAGGGAACCATTGAGTAGGTATTCTTTGATTGGAGTCATCCAGGATTCATGCTCTTGAGACGTAGCCATAATCCAATCAACATCCATTTCATCAATGCTTGGAGCTGACAGAACTTCTACAGGAACTAATCCCAGTAATTGAGCTTCTCCGGAACTTGAGTACTTTGCTAGAGAATCTGCCTTCATATTTTCCTCTCGAGGTATGTGGTTTATCGAATAGTGATCGAAATCATTGAGGAGTTCGGAAGTTTTTGTCAAATATGCAGGCAAATTTCCTCCTTTGGCTTGAAATTCTTTCTTCACCTGGCAAACAATAAGCTGAGAATCGCTGAAAATCTGTAACACTTTGATGTTTAGTTACTTGGCGATTTTTAAACCGGCAATAAGTGCTTCATATTCTGCTTCATTATTTGTTGAAGGGAATTCCAGTCTCAATGCATAACATAATGATCGTCCTTCGGGGGTTTCAAGTACAACCCCTGCCCCAGAACAATAATCATTTCTTGAGCCATCAACATATAACTTCCACTGTATTGGAATGAAGTCAACTGTTTCTTCTTTATTGTCTCCTTTGTCAGTAGATTCTGCGATGAAATCTGCTAAAGCTTGTCCGTTGATTGCTCTTCGGGGGTGATAAGTGATGTCATACTGGCTAAGTTCAATGTTCCATTTCAAAAGACGACCCGAAGTTTCAGGACGAAACAGGACTTGCTTTAGAGGTTGATCAGTAAGAACCTTGATAGGATGGGCTTGAAAGTATGGTCTCAATTTCCTGGAAACAATGAGCAAACAATAGGCGAGCTTTTCTATCTTTGAATAATTCATCTCCGCCCCAGTGAACCGTTTACTGATGTAATAGACTGGACGCTGTACTTTCATATCCTCCCGTACAATTGCCGCACTGAGGGCGTGAGATGAAATTGCTAAGTAGATGAAAAGGTCTTCACCGTCAGTAGGCTTGGAGAGAACCGGAGGTGTTTCCATATGATGAATTAGTTCATCGAAAGCATTCTGGCATTCGGGAGTCCATTCAAAAATTTTCTTTCCTTTCTTTAGAGCGTCAAAGAATAGAATGCATTTGTCTGTGGCTTTGGAAATGAAGCGACTCAGAGCAGCGACTTTTCCATTGAGACTTTGCATTTCTTTCTTTGTTTTAGGGGCTTTGACCTCCCTTAGAGCTGTGATTTGAGTAGGATTGGCTTCAATGCCCCTGGCGCTCACATGAAACCCAAAAATTTCCCGGATTCTACTCCGAACGAACATTTCAATGGATTGAGCTTCATTCCGTACTTTCGAAGAATTGCGAACATTTCCTCCAAGTGTCCCATGTGATCTACAGCTTTCTTTGATTTTACCAACATATCGTCGACATAGACTTCCATAGTTTTCCCAAGCTGTGATTTGAACATTGCATTAACAAGCCTTTGGTAGGTTGCCCCAGCATTTTTCAATCCGAAAGGCATAACTTTGTAACAGTAGAGACCTACATCTGTAATAAAGCTTGTGTCTTCCTGATCCGGCTCATGCATTATAATCTGATTGTATCCGGAGTAAGCATCCATAAACGATAACAACTCATGCCCAGCTGTTCCATCCACCAATTGATCAATTCTGGGCAGCGGGAAGCAATCTTTGGGGCATGCTTTGTTTAAGTCTGAGAAATCTATGCATACTCTCCACTTTCCATTTGCCTTCTTGACCAATACAGGATTTGAAACCCAATTTGGATAAGTGGAGTTTCTGATAAAGCCGTTCTCCATGAGCCGATCGACTTCTTCCTTTAGTGCTGTCGATCTTTCTGGGCCTTGAGTTCTTCTTTTCTGTTTCACTGGAGTGAATTTTGGATCAATGTTCAGAGTATGTACATCAATTTCCGAGGAGATCCCACACATATCAGCGTGACACCAGGCGAACACATCTAGATTGGCTTTTAAGAATGATATCAGCGTGTTTTGAACTGTTATGCTTAGCTGTAAACCCACATTGAGTACTTTGTTCGGGTCTTTCGAGTCAACAGATATTGGTACCGTTACCTCCACGGGTACCACTCTATTCTCCCCTGTACTGGCTTTCCTGGGATCCATTTCTTTTCTTGCATTGCTGTGTTCGCCAGTACAGGGGCCGCTCCGTAGTTGCTACAGGGTTGGTTCCTTGATGCGGAGCGGAGCTGCCGCATCTTTCCCCATTTCTCTTTTCCTGGCCTCTCGGAGTTCTACAAGATAACATTCTCGTCCTGCGTTCTGATCTCCTTTAATAACAGCAATCCCATTATCAGTAGGAAATTTCATTGTTAAGCACCATGGAGCGAGGACGGCCCTGAAAGCAGCAAGAGTAGGCCGACCCAAGAAAGCGTTATAGGTGGAGAATCCATCAACAATTACAAAAGTTTGCTTCCGAACCAACTTCTTCTGCCCTTCGCCCATTTCAACAAACAAGTCCACCGTTCCAATTGGATGTTTCAGTTCTCCTGTGAATCCGGCAATTTTGTGTGAAGATTCTTGTAAATCTGTCATAGGGATTTTCATTTGGTCAAATGTCCTTTTAAAGAGTATGTTGCACGAAGCACCACTATCAACCAGAACTCTTCTGACAATAGCCGGCCCAATACCGACAGAAACAACTAAAGGGTCCTCAGTAGGAGCTTCCACATCAGTAGAATCCCTGGTTTTGAACATAATATCATCGTGAAAAGTCTTCTGCTGCTTTAGAGGTGCAGCATCTTCCAAGATCAAGATACTTTCTTCAGTCGGAGCATACTTCAAAGCTCTAGCATACCTTTCCATTTTACTCCAACTCCTGCCAGCTGGATGAGGTCCTCCGGTGATCATATTGATAACAGGTCTTTCTTTTTCAGCAGGCCTTTCTCCTGAACCAGATGAATGAGCTGGGGGTAGTTGCCCCTGGTTAGATGAAGACGGGTCTTTTCTATTCCTCTTGACGTATTGCTGCAACTTATTCTCTCTTAACAATTCCTCAATCAGGCTTTTCAAATGGCGGCACTCATTGGTATCATGCCCTAGTTGGTTGTGAAACTTGCAAAATCTTCCGCTTTGAACCGCATTCTTCCCAACTTTCACGGCCGGTGGTTTTGGAAATTCAACAGCATCTTTAGTGGCGATGAAAATATTCTCCGGGGTATCGGTCAGAGGAGTAAAGTCTAAAGGTTTAAGGAAGCGGGGCTTTTTGAGATCTTTTTGCCTCTTCCCACCATTACTTTCCCTTTTCTGATTTGCAGGCTCTTTCTTGCTTTGAACTGTAGCATTATTTTCCACCACTGTTGTCACAACTTTAGCTGACGCGGAAAGATTCTCTAGGCATATAAAATCGTCAGCCTTTTTGTAGAATTTCTCAAGTGAATTTGGCTCCTTCATCTTCAGCCATTTTCCAAATTCGCTCGATTTGTCGATAGCACACATCAAATAGGTCAAGATCATTCGTGGCTCTGCGTTATCGACTTCTACCAGAGCTAAATTGAAGCGGTTCAAGAATGACTTTATAGGCTCTCCCGGATACTGTTCAATACTGGACAATGACATTATGTCTTTTGCCTTTGAAGCGTATAGCCTGAATTGCTCTTTGAATTTTCGGGTCAGATCGGAAAACTGATCTACAGATCGGACATGAAGCTTGGTAAACCAGAGAAGTGCCACTCCTTCCAAATAAAATGGGAAAAATATCGGCACTTTATTTCGTTAGTTGCTCTTGCGCCGGTCATGTGCCAGTCGTATTTATACAAGAACTGATTTGGATCACTTGTTCCCCGATAAGCAGGAATGGTGGGGGGAACAAATTTTCTAGGAAATTCAGCCTTTAGAATCTTCTCGGTAAATGGAGTTCTACTTGGTGCGAATCCCCATTCGCTCTCATCTTCATCTCTTTGCATGCTCTCTTTCATTATTTGCTTGATCATACTAGAAAGATATTCCTCATTGTTTAGAGATTTCGCAGAATAGACCTCGGCCATCTTTTCGGGGGTTTGTCCAGGTAAATGCTCACGAAGAACTGGTGACGGCCTGGATCCTTCGGCCTGAAGGGGTGCCCCTTCGGCAGCACCTGATCCCCCGTGAGGAATATTTCTCCCCTCGGAATTGGGAGCAGCATTAGCAAAGTTTCCCTCATTAATTACTGGTCTTTGATTCGTACCAAATAGAGCATTCAGCTTTTCCATCATCAGATTATTTTGAGTTTCAATCTGCTGGTACAGTCCGGATACAGCAGCATCTAACTCTTGTCGCGTCACACCGACGCTTGGAGCTGCCTGATTTGGAGAGAGAGAAGTGGTAGTATTGTCACGGTCATCGTCAGTTCTGACAGACCTTCGTTTCCTTCCAGGAGCCATTATGTCTGATAAACTTCTGGTTTTGTTGGAAATTCTTTCAGCAAACTTCTGTGAAGCAATGGTGAGTAGTAGCATGAGTAGGATTCTCAGTAAAAGCACCAAAATGTTAACGTTGAAAAGTGAACGCTAACACCCGGTGTGTGTAGTAGAATCGTGAAAGCACCACCCGTGTGACGGGAACTGAAATCAAGCAGGAAAATAGCAGAAATGCAGTAAAAGACAGCAATTTATAGTGGTTCGGCTTGAGATTTCGCCTACATCCACTTTGAATCTCTTTATTACTAAATCCGGTTACAAATCAATACAAATCTCTTATGAAAACAGTACAATTTGATCACAAAACACAATCTCGACTACTAGCTCAATCTTCGATGACGAAACTCGATGAATCCGTGTTGGATGTAAGGAATTTCTCTCGAAGCTTGTTGTAGCGTCTTGAATGTTTGAAGATCTTTGATTGCTGAATGAGTGGAGAGTTCGACAGAGTAACAGCGCTTTAGAAATGATTTGCCAAAAGTCCCCTTCATGTTGGAAGTGGTGGCCTATTTATAGGAGTCGAATTCTGAACTCTCGTTTTTCGCCAAGTCATGAGTCTTGACCGACTTAAGATAAGTCGTAACTCGTAGTTGACTTAAGATAAGTCGTGGGCGCCTTACTGGGTTCATCTTGTGGCTCAGTTGAAGACATGTGCTAAGTCGTGGCCGACTTACCAGATAAAGGTAGCATAGGCATGGACTCTGGATTCTAACCTGATAGCTTTTATGTAGTAGACGACTTAAGCTAAGTCCTGAGTTTCTTAAGTCGTAAATCCTTTAAGTCGTAAGTCCTTTAAGTCGTAAGTCCTTTAAGTCGTAAGTCCTTTAAGTCGTAAGTCCTTTAAGTCGTAAGTCCTTTAAGTCGTAAGTCCTTTAAGTCATGGCATCTTCTTGAGTCATATAGACTTTAACTCGCTGAGTCGTTAAGTCAGAGACCTTTTAACTCTTTAAGTCGTAGATAGCTTAACTCGTTGAGTCGTCTGAGCCATGAGTCGTAGATAGCTTAACTCGTTGAGTCGTGAAGCTCTTAAGTCGTACACCTACTGAGTCGTAAAAAATTAAGGGTTAACAGATATAAAACCAAGTATTTAAAGTTAATTTTTCACTCGTTCTTTCATCATTTGTGTAGGAAAAAGATATATTGTTAGTCTAATATAACAAAACCAAAGAATATCAAGAATTATGTAGTTCAGATTTAATAACTACAATAAATTTCTAACTTATATATAGAACTTGTGTCTTAAAATTAAGTTTTCACCTTAATTTTGTTGATTTGGTCTATAGAGAATTAGTCAAATCAACCTTTCCATATTAATATTGATAATACTGGTGCTAAAATGCCTAGATTTAGCAGGTGTAGCAAAAAATAGCAGGGCTTAAAGTTGATCTACTATTTAATAGCGCTAAATCGAAAAATCGTAGCAGTCGAAGAGTGTTATGAACTATAGTGGAGATATTACGGGGCTTTAGCGGGACTTTAATTTCATAGGTTTGGTGGAAGTCAAATTTTGAGCTAAAATCTAATACTGTTCCATTTTAGATCAAGCCAGAACGCTTAAGCGTCAACTGGAATTTTGGTGAGTTAACTCGTCTTTGGATGAACACTATATGATATATAGCAAATACAAATTATTGTTTCCATGTTTGAATGATTTATTGGTTTGGTTTGGTTGAGTTCCCAATTTGTAAAACGAATTATATATAAAGTGAAATATAAGGAATCTTGTAGAGGGATTTTCATTCCTTGCCACCGTTGATGTTGGTTTCATTTGTATACTTATGTTATAAATTGTTGAATGTCAAAGCTTGGTAGTTTGGCCTTATTTGATGTGACTTTAATATGTCGTAAAAGTTGAAATCTTTTAGTATGGATCACTAAAAGCCCATGTTAAGTGCTAAGGTAGCTATATGCTTTGTTATACTATTTTGGAAATACTATTAATTGTTGTTGAAATTGGTTTTGACTTAGAGAATGATTTTTCAATGAGACTTTTGGAATTTCGAGGGTATTTTGTTTTGAAATGTTTTTCGAACTTCTCTATTTTAATCCACCTTTTTGTTAGTCTCTTCTAATTTATATAGAAATATATTAAAAGTATGATTTGGATGTATTTATTATATAGAAAAGTTGATAAAATGTTTATTTATAAAGAAAAAGGGGAATTTAACTTTTATAATAAAGTGATTCTGTTTTTAAAGAAGATAGAAATATTTTGGAATAAATATTTGTAAAACGTTTTATATAAAATGTTGTATAGAAAGATAGATTTATAAAAAAATTTAATAATTAAAAGAGTAGATTTATAAATTATATTTTATAAAAGGGAAGTTAATATCATTTTGATAAATTGGAAATTAAATCACATTTGTGAATTTATACTGATATATGGAATGATCTTTTATGGAATGTATACGAGTTAAATGGAAAGGAGTTTTATAAAAGAAGTATATAAATAGAAAGGAGTTATATAAAAAGGTTTATATATATATATAGAAGTTTTATAAAAGATGTTTATAATAAAAAGGAATTTTATAGAAGAAGTTTTCTAAATAGAAAGGAGATTTATAAAAGGATTTATAAAAGGATTTATAAAAGGAGTTTGTAAATATAAAAAAGATTTAGAAAAAGGTATTTTATAAAAGAAATGATATTTGAACTCCATTAACGATCAATTCTTTTGGTGGTATGGAAAATATTCATTTCAGACTTAATACCAAATTCCGAGGTATGGAAACTAGTCTCTATCTGTGAGAATTAAGAACGTATGTCAAGGCAAAGATGGAACGCCAACTTGTTTGACTACATTGTTAATCAAGGGATAGTTCAAGTTTGAAATCAGAAAGTGGTGGTCTAATTTCCCTACAATCCATTTACTTACATTTTATATAGTGGTGTACTGTTCCATTTTCCAATACATACCTTTGCGGACTTAGTTGTATACTAAATATGTTTTTAATGTAATTAATGTAACCATTCCAGCTATGATTCAATATTTATTTTAAACCCTAGACATTATTATAATATCATAAGATTTCGTATAAGATGGTTTAATTATCGTAAGGTAAAAATCCGTCTATGTGTATGTGCGACGTGGTCATACAAGATGCCATTATATTTGAAAGGTTTTATAACATTAAATATTCATATGATTTGTGTTTCTCACGTTGTTTTACCAAACTGATCCGGACGTTATTTTTTATAATGCTTGGGTCATCCCAAGCATATTTCCAAATTTAGTTATGGATGCTTTGAAGCTTCAAAAGACGATCTTGATGCTTTCAAGACGTATTCATGTATCTTTATTTTTGATGCATTTCTTGTTTTGTATTTATAAGCATTTATGAGGACAAGCTGTTATAATTGCCTAGGCTGAAGATATGTTAGTTTACTCTAATAGATGTATGTATATTACAGTATTCTTTTGTAAAGATCATGGGTATATTACATATTACTCGTCACGATGTGTGATTCTGTTTTGTCTTTTCTTTTCTTTCAGCTCAACAATCTACATTTCCGGCACTTGGATGCTCGGAAAGTGAATACCGTGGATGTATTAGTGCCGACTTTGGGGGTTGAAATGGCGAGTCATTACAATTCTCAAGTCAAGAGTACCGTATAATTTTGTCACATCGATATTTTCTTTTTGACCTTAGTTATATTAACCAATAGAAAAGTATCGAGTGAGTCATTCCATAGTTATCCAATAACTATCAGTATGTAACCCCTTGTTTCTCTATGTAGTCATGAGCAATATACTATGCAACATTTGAAGAGTGTTACGTACTCTAGTCTCAATGGATATATCGATATTCAATTTTGATACATCTTGACTAGAAATATTTAAAATAATACGTTTAATTTCATTGTGATAAATTATTTATGGTCCCAACACTTTGTAACTACTATTACAAGACATACATTTATGGATTTTCTATTAAATATAATTTTAATTAGATTTGTTTATTAACATAACATATTATATCAAGTATACAATAGAAAGAAAACCACTTTTATTTTTAACAAGTTTGGCTATCAAGTTAGATATATGTAACAACTTACATAATTGCCTCTAGGGCATGCTCCTAACTTTATCAATATCCTATAGGACCAATTATGGAATCTTTTCCCATCCCTTCGATCAATTTGATGAGAAATGATCGAATTAGACCCTTCATGAATGGATCTTCTATATTGTTTTAATTATCTACTTTATCAATTAACTCTCTATGATGCAGATAAACTACTTTTATCATGTGTAACTAGTCAGTGTATGTTTCTTGACTTTTATTTAGCTCTCATCATTATACTGTTATCATATAACAATAATGTAGTATTCTTAATACTTGGAATCACCCTAGCTCAGTTATAAATTTGTGCATTTATATTTATACATTGCTTTTATTGTGGTGCTATTCAAGGCGACGTACTTAGCCTTTTCATTGAATCGGCCGCAATCTTTAATTTGGAACATTTCAAACTTAAAGCTTCCTAATTAAGGTTTGAACATGAATTTAATATTGACATATTATACTCAATATAACTCATGAAGTTTGAGTTCGTACACTCCTTCATAAGAAGTTCATTGCTTCTATAAACAGTTCTCTAGCATTCACAAACACTTGAGAATACTCCAAATTACCATTTTTTAATCTTAATTTGGACTTGATATTTGCTTCATGTATAAAATACATAAGCAAATTAAAATTTTGTAGATAATACAACATATATGGTAATTCCTATTGCTAAAGCATAGGAATCCATCTTACATGTTTCTTTTTACTTATTTTAATAAGGTGTCCTTGCATGCAACGACCCGCCTTTTTGACCCAAATGTCAATACTAATACAACTATGGTATTTATGTGTCGAACACTCAAATGCTGAAAAGGCAGATTGTTGGTGTAAATGAAAGGAAAAAAGAAAAGGAATAAGGAAGAATAAAACGTCTGAATCTCACAATGGGACGATAATATATAAAATCAAAACAGTATAAATGGTTACTCTAATATACATAGCATTTCAGAGTTACTAACCTAAGTACTAACAATAGCCTAAAATGTTATAATTGCATGTCCTCACAATTGCTGATACATACGTACTAGTAGTGCAATAGAAATAAATCACAACTGTAGGTTAATTGAAACATCCAGCTCATCTCCAGAAGCTCCAAAGAATATCAACGAAAATCTTTCTTTCTCAGACTACTCGAAATGGCACCTGATGAATTATGGGCAAGATAAAACCACAAGGCAGACATTAGTCTAGTATGAGAAACTCAAGAAATATGTGGCAACTTATAACATTAAATTTTGAGAAGAGCCGAATCATGGGATTGGTTTTTCCTTTAGAAAACCAAAACCATCTAATAAGTTCATATGGCGTACAATAGATAGTGTCTAGAATGTAGAATATAAATAAAAAATATCTCTATTTGTTACATCTTACAACATAACAACACTAGAAGTACAACTAAAACTGCTTAGGTGCGTTCGCATATGGATTTCCGTTGGAGTTCTCGTTGGTAGATCGAGGCTGACGTCATGAAAAGGTTAAGAAATTACCTTTTGAAACCATACTTATCCCTAGATAAAATTTGTCACAAAAGAAAACATAGCTGGACCATGGCCGTACATGTGATATTGAATTACATCAACTCCCGCGTGCCTCAACCGAAAGCATCTCTAGATATTTGGAGTTGATGCACCCTTAGGTTAGCTAAACCCACTGGCTATGCCCCTACTCTATTTTTTACCATTACTGATGGTGAAGTCACGTCCCATCATCTCATCACTTATCTCTTAAATAATTTATGAATCTCTCCTTGGATTCTGGCATAAGTCGCCTGACAAATGCTAACGTTGATGTAACGATACGATTTTTCGACGCTCGAAAGTCAACATTAATACGTCCACTGTATCAACAGCCGAGCAATCGAATGCCGGAAAACCGAATTATTATGGTTAAAAAGAAGAGGTAGAAGAAGACAGAAGAAAAAGAAAGAAAAATAAACAGAGACAATATCAGAATCTCACATATCGTAGCGGAACAACATACAATAGATAAATGAATAATCTTTAAATCAAGAACTATATCATTTTATACATTACATCATCATCAGAGTTTACAACAACAATACAACACTGGACAGTTATATAAACTTGTACTCATACAGAATATACAGCGGAATAAATAATATCATATACAAATGCTACGTCTCGCCATCCAGCTCGCCATTGAGCTCCACAGCATCTCCTGAATCCAGAATGACCTGATAACCTAACTCTAAACTGCCCGTGTGGAAAATTATGGGCACACAGAGTTTAGAAAGGGAACAATAAACTCCGAGTCGGTCATGGTGACTAGTGTGAGAACTAAAACAGTTTATCTTTTAACAACAACAAAGGAAGTAAAACACATTCGCAATGCTTTTGGAAAATGAAACTACCATAAGGCCTCCCGCCACACACACAATGAAAATGCAGAATTGGAGGAGATTTCTCCTTATGATAGTCAAAGATGCTTACTACGCAAAACAAATCATTTTTGGTATTATTATTAGTGCATAGTGTAGAAAAACATTTCGAAAGTATAATATTAATCTTAGCCAACAAACAACCATTATTGTATGCCTACTATAGCTACCATGTTCAATAGCAGGTTACCGCCACATTCCATAGCAGGTAATACAACTAAAACCGTACAGGTTCATATTGTTTCTTTGGATTTCCAACAAATGGTCAGGCTAAGGAACTTCCTTACACCGAAATGGAAACGCCTCTGGAAAGACGCCCCGAGAGTCAACCTGCTCTCTGCAAACAAAAGGCCGACGCTACCTCACGCTGTACAGCTATAACTAGGTAGCTAACACACTAGCTATTCCATCCCCCGGTCGTTACCGACCTTTATCCGAGGATCCTCAACCACAAAGCAACAACCATAAAGTATAATAAATTTGCAGCATCAACATAGGTAAAATATCTGGGCTCCATACCATGATATCACCTTTTATCCAGAAGGAAATGACATACCCTAGGGGCGCGACCCCTAAAAACCTTACCGCAACATTCCTGTTTCGACCATTACCGAGTTGTGAGGCTCGACGAAGGCTCGTCCACAAAGCTACGCTTTTTCACAAAGCCATGCTTTGATCAACAAATGATCAACAACACTTCGTATGCCACGTTACCAAATTGAGAATGTATCACTAGTTACTATCAACTACATAACCTCTAAGCTCGTACGTCTCAGAGAAGGGTGTTAAGCTAAGAGAATAAATTCTCCGCCACGAACAGAAATGTATTTGATAGAAACCAGCTTCACATCTCAAAGTGTAACGTCAGACACACATCCATACAAGTCCATTCCGGGATCGAACGAAATCGAAGGCACTTCCAAAGAAGCCCTTGCAATCCGGATATTCACTAATCACGTCCGGACTTCCCATCACAAGAAGAGTGATATAAATCTCTATACCGGAGCAACTCGGTGCTGAGACATTCGACTGGTTGTCCTTTCATTTTCGAAAATACCCGGTCTTCACACCGGTCTTCAAATGTTATCTATTCACGATGCATCACTATTCGGAATGGGTTATATGACACAAAGGTCTTTTCCCGGCTAACCCGAATAGTGAGCACAATATTTAAAACATATGGATATAGGGATTTCAACTAAGTCACAACTTATTACCCAAATCCTTTCCTTTAAATGGTTTAAACGAATTACCATTTTAAATCTTTAAACGTAAAGATTTACTTCACAAAGTTTACCCAGTTTCACAAAGATTCATTTACAGATTTCCAAATCAATTTCCATTTCAATTGGATTAACCCATTAAATCTTTAAAATAAAATTTAATTTATAGCTTTCAAAACTGTTCACAATTCAAGTCTTTTATAATATAAAAGATACACCTTTTAAAATCTTCTTTGATTTCAAAATAAAGCTTAATCATCTTCACAAAGGTTAATTCATAGTTTTTCCAAACTATTTACAATTTCATTTCAACTTGAAATGTTTCGATACAAATTGGAAATCTTTTCACTTTATGAAAGCTATTATTATTTGAAAACAGATAGTTTTCATTTTGGGAAAAACTGGTTACAATTACACAGTTTAAAGCCATCCAAGTATAAAACTTGGGTTTAAATTTAAATTTCCAAAACCATATTTTAAATGGTTAAAAACCCATATAAACACCTTTTATAATTTATACAATCTTTTAGACCGTAATTCCCAATTCATTGAATTCAATTTCAAAATATTGAATTCAAATTTTAAATCAAATGATTTAAATTTCCATTTTATTAAGTTATTTAAAATAACTCTTATTTTTGAAACTCATTTTCAAAAACTTTCAATTCCAATTCCAAAGCTCATTTGGATTCAAAAATTCAATTTTTCAAAATTGATAAAAATCTGTGACTTAACCGATCTCCACGTGAAATCCAAATTTGTGTGTGTATTGTGTAGTCCACGGGTTTAACACAATAGTGCAACAACATTCAACCATCACAGATCAAATATAACAATATATTTGATAAGCGGTATACACTATAACGCTTATCTTTCATTCATAGATCACAGATATTAATATCATATATAAATATATCACAAATCACAACACAGAACAAGGTATATCACAAAGCATCACATATCAGAGATATCAAACAATTCAACATCCAATATAATCCAAACATCCATAAGTAGGATTAATTTAATTATTTGACTAATTCAAATTCAGACAAATTTCCAAAGTTATTTCTTTTTTTTTAAATAAATTTCTTTATCTCTTCAAATCTATTTAAAACCAATTTTAAATAAATCCTTTAACTTATAAATAATATTACCCGAAATCCATTTATTAAAAACTTTTTCCCAAAATTTGGAATTTAATTCAATATAGTCCAAAAATAAACTTTTATCTTTTTAAAACTCCTTTTAAATTTATCCAGTTCTCAAAAATAAATTTTCACAATAAATTTTCAACTTGAATTTCAAAAATCCAATTTTTTATTTATTTATAGTATCCAACGATACCAAAAATATATTCGGCTAAATTTTAGCCTTCAACAATTCCAATTCACAAATATAATCACACGGAGATTACAAATAATCAACACACAACATATGAAACACATTCAAATGTTTGAGGAATCCAGTTGGATCCCTCCAACCTGTTTCCCTGCATCCACAGATGTTAGCACAATACCAATTCCACTTCGAAGTGGAATATCGCGGTATATGGGATTTATAAATATTATCCGCTAATATGCGGCGCAATAGGGTCTCATCCGCTATATAATGCGGGAAATCAACTCCAAATACATATATAATACCAATTCCACTTCACGGTGGAATTATCGCGGTATATGTTTTTAATAAATAACCTCCGCTTAATATGCGGCGTATAGGGTCTATTTCAACACAATAGATAGCAATCATCATTCAATTCACAATCAGGCAATTTTAAATACAACTATTTAAAATTTAAATAGAAACAATTTCGATTGAGTGAGGAGTTCTCACCTAGCTTTTAAAACGTCGAGCGTTCAATTTTTACATTAAATCGAACACGTTCGATTTAACGCAAAATTTTCACTTGCTCGAAATGATCCCATGTCTGCACCACAGCGAGCTGCTCGTCGCTGCGATTCCGGCGCCGCCAGTTTCGTCGATTTTCGACCTCGTATGAACAAGTTACAGCATTTCAAAGTTAATACGATTTTATATATAATTTATTTTCAATTTTCTTTTATTTTTAAACCTTTTAATCTGGGCCATGAGATTTCATCACAGCAGATCACATCCGTGCATTCCTTCTTCCTCTCCCACCAGGCTTATCATGCGAACGAACAAAGAAACCCATCATGCCGTTCGAAACCCTAATAGCCGCACCTCCATCGTCGACTTCCACGTCGATCAGCTAGCGCCGTAACGAAGCTCATCACGAGAGCTACCCACGGCAAAAATCTCGACGAACCCGGTCGCCATATCATCTCGAAAAACGCGTGTGAACATCATGACTTTAGGGTAGAAATTCGACCACCTCGACGCGTTGATGACGATCACGACCGTATGGATCGAAAGATCTTGATACGCTCTTCAACTTTGTAGTTGAAGGTTTGTTGTAATTGTTTACGGATTTGGAGAAGAAGAGGGAAGAAGATCGTGCATTTTCGGCCATTGAGAATAGCTAGGGCCGGCTGAAGCTTGAAACCCTAATTGGTTTGCAAATGTGAAAATCTAGGTCCTTTTATAGAAAATTCTCAAAACACTATTCATCGAAAATTTTCCGAACTCCAAATCTAGCATGCCAGCTGGCGTTTCTAAGGTTTTACCCGCGTTCCAAACACAATGGAATGTGTTTCGGGAGCTAATTCGGTCATATGTGCGAGTTACGGAAATAAATGATCAAATTTAAATTAAACCGATTTCGATGCGTTTCAGCTTGCCCCGGACAAACCGTAAATCCGATTGACACGAAATTTGATTTCTTACAATAAATTCACATTACGGATCCGATGAAACTAGTTTCGTCGAAATCCGAGACTGTTTGAAAAATGGTCATTTTTACTCGTCAATTAAATATTAAAATATTCAATTTTCACAATTCAACTTTTAATTCAATTTTAAAAGTTCTATAACATCATTATAGCTCCAATATGATTTAATACAACTTCATAAATCATTTTCGTTCACATTAAACCCAATTTCCAATTATTTCTGGAATTTCAAATATTAAATTGTCGATTAAATTAAACAATTAAATCTCTATATTCGAATATAAATTCATTCGACTTATAAAACTTACTTGTTAATATTTAAATTCAATTAAATATATGAATTTCAAATGATAGAAATTCTGGGTCGTTACAGCTGACCTCCCCCTTAGACTTAGCCTTAGGGTAGATAGTTCAACTCTATAGCGTTTGTCCGAAGCGTTAATGCTAACCTCTACTTTGGATTTAACCTTAGGATAGACAATTTAACTTTATAACATTCCACTTCACAATCACTTCTGAAACATAGAACTCATATGTTAGCATTCAAGTCGATTTTAGTTTGTAATACATAAATATACTTGTCCAATCCTATACTCTTCAAAACTCAATCAGTGAATTTTCGGTTAACTCAATTTCGATGCTTTTCGAAGTAAGCGAACGATAGAAAGGAGACCTCCATGAGGGATCTCATATATATACATTCTTAAAGTAAGAGACATTTCATTCCAGTTGGTCATCCCTAGTGGATCTCAAACCATATGAATCCGTGAAGCTTTTATATGCTTCCAAAGTTAATTTGGTCAAGTTTGATAGCAATAAAACGATTGCATATGGAAATCAAGTCTCGTATACTTATCATTGTTTCCAACCTTCTAAACTTACACTATTCCTGATCAAGAGTGTACCCAGGTAGGTTAGAGCACTAGTTGCATCTAAGCCCAACCTTGACACCTCATTCCTAACTCTGGCAGATAAAACTAGTCTTCTTTGGGAACTTTTTGTGCTAACTATAGGAATAAATACTTACAATGGTATGTGTAAACACACAATGTAATGACCTGCCTTTTTGGACGATTTAAATCGACAATAAACCACACATGTCAACTCAAACCATTCATAAGGGAGGATTGCTAATGGGGAAAATAAGAAAATAAGAGAAAAGACTGAAAAACGAAAGACAAAATCTCGTAGCGGAATGACAAAATATAATAATCAAATAAACAGTTCATGAAGCTATTTGATAATATACATTTGATTACATAATTTTTACGACAACCAGAATACAAACAATGACATACCAATAATGACGCAGTGGAAAATTACTAATAATATAATATACCAAACCTGTCTTCATCCTCCAAAATAAAGCCTTCAACACTGAAATGCTTAGGCTGACCCGAGCGTAATGAATAGACAAAACACTCGAGTCAGAACTAAAAGATCATATGTAAGTTAAATCTATAATAAGTAAATATGAGTGTAATGGCTTTAGATATGTTTACGGAATTTTACATCTACTATCCAATGTATAACTTGCGTGCAATAACTTAAGAGATGTTCAGGATTTTCCATCTTCTAAGGATCTGTTAAACTATCTATATGTAGTAAAATATGCTATATATATGAAGTGTCTATCAGTAAAGTAAAGTATTAAAATAGCGTTAAGGCATTACCCATATTACCTTCAACACATTTTATAGGCATCGTAGTCTATACGGTACTGTAAACTCCACCGTAAACTGGTGGGCTATCAGGGAGCACTCCATAGGTACGACACAAACCAAAATCATAGTAGGCTCGATAAGGCATATGACAAGGCAAGCGAGGCAATGTCCAGGGTACGAATCTACCGTTTTGCACGCCCAGACTGGTGGTAATGCATATCACCTACTACCGCCCACCACGAGACACACTCCTATAATAAAATCGAGGGTGGCCACCAATCAATCATTAAGTAATAGATATGGCATCGAAGAAGCGTGTCCGATAGGAGGAGCGACCTCACCTGGTCTGGGATAGCTTCTGTTTTTGTCATATCAAGCTGAGCCGAAGGTCAGGGCTGCGTTCTTACCTCATACCAGTAGCGTCCACCAAACTATCCTGCTTCATTCTGGATTCTTCACCACATGCACAGTTGTTAAAGTGGTTTCGAAATTGGCAGGGAGTATGACAATATCCGACCCCGGTCTCTTTAATAACCAAACGCTTATTTCACATCGTGGTCATTTTATAAAACATTTTTAATAATAAATCTAAAAAACAGTTTATACCTTCATATCAAGATATCCATATACTTATTCCAAAAGGACAAATATATTCATAAATACCGAGGAAGATTTCTTTTAATCAATTTCGAAAATAATTTATAAACCATTTATAAATTATTTATATGCTTTAGAACCATTTATAAAGCTATTTATAGATTCCAAAAAAGTTTACAACTCTTCCCTTTTTCATAAACTTCTATGCAAATTCCTTTAAAACGCTTCCAAATCCTTTTATACAAGTTCTTTTATAAAATCCTTTATAAAATCATTTAAAACCTTTATAACTCCTTTATAAAACCATTATAAAAACCTTTGTAAAAATCTTTTATAAAATCCTTTTATAAAATCCATTATAAAATCTCTTACAGAACATTTATAAATTCCTTAATTCTAAATCTTTTAAAAAAAATCTTTTATTTATTAAAGTTATTATAAAAGTCTATATTTATTTTCTTAAATCAAAGCTATATTTATTATATTAAATTAAATTTAAAATATATATTAAAACTATATTAAATATTTTATTAAGTTAAATTTTAAACTATTTAAATTATATATCTAAAAGTAAATAAAATAATAAGTTAAAATATTAAATTTACATTTAAAACCATATATTAACTTATAATTTGAAGCTTTAAAACATATAAATAAAATATTTTCCAAATTTAAATTTTTAAATAAAATCATAAAATTAAATTTAAAAATCAAATTTATAAATAAAACATACTTTACCATTTAGAAAATAATTTAGAACCGTCCAACAGTGTCTCTATATAATTTTCTACCACATGGTCAAGTGATTGGATATGTATCATTTCAACCCAAAATAGTTAAGTTTCCTGGGTATATATAATTTCAACCCGTATCCCGAATCAATAATACCAAATCAATAAAATCGCTCGGGTATGTATAATTTCTACCCATAACGATTTTCCCTAACCTATAAGATCATTCGGGTATGTATCATTTCAACCCATAGTGATTTTCCTAACAACAAACTATGGGAACTTGTAGTGTAATAACAACATATATAATAAACATAACATCCAATCATCCAAAATGTCAACAAATAAACATCCATTACAATCAACATCAAAATTAGTCAATAAATCATAACAATTAACTTGTTATCAATATCAGGTATTTAACTATCAATTTATTTTCAGTATTAATTTAAATGGAAATTTAAATCAAAATAATTCAATTTTAATTAAAATATCAACTTAAACTATCAAACAGCACCAATAACATTCTTATCACATCATAAATTTAATTCAAGTAACCTAAGAAGGTTTAGTATTGTGTGAGTGGGTTAAATCACTCACCTTCGATTTGTAGTCGATTTAAAATCCAAAAAAATCCCAAAATTGGAACAGTTTCCAAAACCAACCAAACCAGTTTCATATTGTCCGAAATTTCGATACGATCCCAATGAAAGAAACCGCGTCCAAATCCAGTTTCGTAACAAATGGTTATTGAGTTTAGAACATTTGAATTTAAAATTTAAAATTAAGATTTAAACAAGGGAAAAATTCTAAAACGATTACCTTCTTCAAACCCTAACTCGCCATGTAACCCAATAGTCGCCACCCTCGTGCATTGACGCTGCCGCCTATAGGCGCCATAGCCTAGATCGTCGATAATCAACGAGGTCACACCGCCGCCCTATGCTTCTGGACCCCAGCATGATGACCATGACGAAGCTAAACGCCCACATGACCAAGCCCCAAACACACCTCAAATCCTAGAGTTTTGGCTAATCTAGGTACTTCTAGACCAAACCAACCATATGGATCACCCCTACTAGTCGTCCTCCATGCTACAACAACTTCCAATCGTCGAAAGGATAGAGATCCACTATTGAACGCCAAACCCTCATATGGATGACCAAAACTTCTTCGCCAAATTCTGGCCAAACTGAGACTCAAATGCAAAAACGAACCTCGGAAGGAGATTATGCTCATCAAGAGCTTCGCGATGATATACAATTTGATAGGGTTTGAGGAGTTTGAATGTTGGAGTTTGATTTGAAATTGGGGATTTAGGGTTTTGGAAAAACATCCATTGGAGAAGCAACCTATGAGAATAAAAGTACGTACTGAAATTGGAATAGACTGCTAGGGTTAGAGGAAAAACTATTTATATAGATCGAGATGGATAAGAACGAATGGACAGATCGAATTGGGTCGAAACGAAAGTAGGTCATCCAATATATCGAATTATAGGTTTTTGATATTTCTAAACTCAATGGAACTAGTTTCACACCCTAATTCCATTGTATACAGAAGTTAGCTTTTAAAATCAAATTATATTCATTTCAATTTCATTAATCGATTTCTACGCGTTTCGAGCTCGCACGATCAAACAATAAGTCCACTCGCCACGAAACTTAAAATCTTAGAATAATTCACTATTACTGATCAGATGAAACTGGTTTCGTCGAAATACGAGACAGTGCCCAAAAATTCCATTTTACACGTTAATTAAATAAATTATAAATTTAAAATCAATTTAGTCACCTTTAAATTCTAGATTAAAAGTTAACAATTTTCATCATTCTTGATTAAACAGGAATTTATAAACTTTTACAAATACAATTTTCCAAATTAAATCCAAGATTTAAATATTACATTAATTTTAATGTTCGATTACAACTATAATAAATCCATTCATTATCATTTAAATTTCAAACAAAATATTTTGTTTAGATTTAAATTCTTATATTAAATAACTATTACCTGATGAATTAATTAACCTAAGTTTCCATCTTATTATTCTCATCACTCAACGGTTAACATCTTTTACCGTATTAATTGTAATAGTTCAATTATATTAATTTGGTTGATTTCCAAATTAATTTCAAACGGAATAAATAATAAAATAATAAATAAAAAAACTATTACATATTAGTAATTCAAAAACAATTCTATGTCTATTGTTTACAAACAGAAGCTAATAAATTTATTTCATATTCCATAATAATAACATATAATTTCAACATTAAATCCAACATTTAATTTATTCCTTATTTACAATTATAACCAAATTAACTTTACAATTATTTCAATTGATTGAAATCACATAAAAATAGCTGTCAATAACATTCAAACACCATTATTAATTCTTATTCTAATTGTTTTTATCATTAATAAATCATAAATTTTAATTTATCACAATATTAAATTCCAAAATCTTATTTAATTTAATAGTTTTAATTATCAAAAATACGGGTCATTACACTCTCCCCCACTCAAAACTTTTAGTCCTCCAAAAGGAGCAAGAAGGAATCAGGAAACTTGATATAATTTTATTCAAATTATTCAAGTTATAAACAGTTTAAATTTACATCATTAAGTTTTAATATTACTTCGAAAATAACCACGTTTGCACAAAAAATTTCTAAGTCCTAAATTTACAAAATAATTTCGGCAGAGTCTCCTTTGCGCTGTTAGGTCCGGAAAAATAATAATTACAATATATATATATATATATATATATATATATATATATCATTCCACTAATAAAATATCATTCCAAAACCATGGGAAAAACAATAAAATATCATTCCAAAATCGTAATATGAAAACGTACCTATTTGTTAGGCAAACAACTTTTTTTATGAAACCAAAAGTAGTAGCTATTGCTTCACTAAACCTGCATTTCACTTATATAATCCAAAAAGGGTTAAAATTATGTAAAAGAGTAATATTTTAGTTGTTTCAAATCAATAGCACAAGCAACGTACAATATATAATAATCATATGCGAACAAAAGCAGTACAACCATTATATGCCAGAGAAGAATCCATCAACCACTTATAGCAACCAAAACTAATGGTTTGTCCATGTTCAGAAACTTTTCATCGTACAAGGGTGATAAATAAACTACCAAGTGTACCTTACACTTAATAGCCTTAGATAATTACTTAATAGATTATTCATACATCCTTAAACAATTTGAAGTATCATTTCCCAAACTTCCCATCAGCCAAAACAGCAAAGAATTTAAGTATTATTTAAATTTGCACGATGTACATAAATCTTTTATACTCAACATCAATTCTGATCGCTTGCTTGAATATACACATTCCACTTTCGAACTAGTATTGTTAACCCGACCACTCTAGTGTGGACTCTGATCCGATTTCTTGATTCGAAATTTCCGTTTTCCTTGCATAGCCATAAACCATGATAAAAAACTTCAAATTCATATCCAAAATTTGTATCAATTGTTCGCCATCAAGAATCAAGCGAAAATCCTAATTCAAACTGGTGTGAATTACTACAAATCTTGTATTCAAATCTGAATCAGAACCGTTATGCGAATAAAATGATTTACGAACAATTTAAATATCTTATTCTATTGGTTTCTTTTCACATCATTATTTACTTTTAATTTGTTTTAATTTATTCATACAATAATTATCTTTTATTAATTACCCTTCATTACGTACATAATTTATTTCTCATTTAATATTTGAAATCATCAATGAATCCATCATTAAAGTATTACGTACATTTCATTGTAGTTTTTTTCACATTTATTATTTACTAATAACCTTGACATCCATTTTAATAATAATATTAACCAATGATCATTTCAGTCATTTTCTTGAATTTATAATCATCTACTTAAACAATATTCACTTTTTACTATTTAATTTAATTACTAGCATTTCAAAATATTAACTTATGTTTAAATATTTCTTGTACATCATAATTCTTATATGTAGACATATCACCAAGACTTAAGTTTTACTTTTATAAATTTCTATTACATATTTATATTAACATTTGAACCTTTAAATATTTCAGGTAAGTTTTATATATGTTTTTTAGAATGTAATTGAGTGTTATACAAATTTATCTTATTCATTTTAGTTAACAAAAATGTTCAATAGTTTACATCTTCTAAATTTCATTACCCTTTAATTTACCAATGACAAATCTCTAATTTCTTTACAGTTTCATTAATTACTTAGCTTCTAATTTCTTAATTTTCTTTCTAGAAGTTTCTAACTATTAAAATTTCACTTTATTTCTACAACTGAAAATCATTAATTTAACGGAACTTAAGAACGAAATACTATGTTCATTTCAAATTATTTTGAAATAATATATATATATATTCTTAACTTTTATATATATATCAAATCATACCTAAGAAAATTTGTTTATCAAAACAAATGTGTAGCAAAACTACTACAGTGGTCTTCCCACTTTGAAACTCGAAAATGAATGTCGATGATGTCGCGATCATCACTGAAATTAGTTTCCAATGATAGAAGAGGGGAGTACATAACTTATTTCCTTTTAAAATTCTTTTAAAACATTTCTTTCAAATCACATTGAAAATATTTGTATCCGAAAATACTTTCAAATAATAATAATATTATATTCCAAAATCTTTGAAAACCAATTTCAAAACTCCAGAACTTAAGTTCTCAAATTTCCAATTCACATTCACTTTATTTGTAAATTCTATTTTGCAACCAGTATTTATAAAATTTCACTTCCTAACAAACAAACATATCACATACAACTATATCCATTTGTAAAAATTATTCGTTTATATGCAAAATATAATACTATGTAAAATTATTTCAGTTACCTATATTTCAAAAACAATATTGTGTTGATGTGCCCTATTAAGTGTTTAGAAATCCCTATCGATGCCACATCGTCCTATGTACCGACCAAAATTCATAAATACTCAACAGAACAAATTAACATAATACAAAATATTTTTATATCACTAAAAATACGCTCTCTCGTATATATACACTCAGACTCATTCGAGGGTATTAATAACCCTATATGTAATGAGTTATCCCTGAACAGGCTAAGGTATTAATAAACCAAAGCTCTAATACCAACTGTAACGACCCACTTTTTTGGATGGTTTAAATCGACAATAAACCATACATGTCAACTCAAACGATTCAAAAGGGCGGATTGTCAATGGGGAAAATAAGAAAATAAGAGAAAAGAAGGAAAAACAAAACACAGAATCTCGCAGTAGAATGACAAAATATAATAAACAAATAAACAGTTCATGAAGCTATTTTATAATATACATTTGATTACACAATTTTTACAACAATCAGAGTACAGACAACGACATACCAATAATGATGCAGCGGAAAATTACTATTAATATAATATACCAAACACCGTCTTCGTCCTCCAGAAATAAAATCTTCAACACTGAAATGCTCAGGCTGACCCGAGCGTAATGAAAAGACAAAACACTCGAGTCAGAACTAAAAGATCTTATGTAAGTTAAATAAACAATAAGTAAATATGAGTGTAATGGCTTTAGAGATGTTTACGAGATTTTACATCTCCTATCCAGTGTAAAACGTGCATGCAATAACGTAAGAGATGTTCGGGATTTTCCATCTCCTAAGGATCCGTTAAACTATCTATTTGTAGTAAAATACGCTATATATATGTAGTGTCTATCAGTAAAGTAAAGTATTAAAATAGCGTTAAGGCGTTACCCATATTCCCCTTAACACATTTTATAGGCATCGTAGCCCATACAATGCTGTAAATCCACCGTAAACAGGTGGGCTATAAGGGAGCACTCCATAGGTACGTCATAAACCAAAATCGTAGTGGGCTCGATAAGGAATATACAAGGCACACGAGGCAATGCCCAGGGTACGATTCTACCATTTTGCATGCCCGGACTGGTGGTAACGCATAGCAGCTACTACCGCCCACCTTAAGACACATTCCATAATCAAATCGAGGGTGGCCACCAATCAATCACAAAGTAACATATATTGTATCGAAGAAGCTTGTCCGATAGGAGGAGCGACCTCACTTGGCCCGGGATAACTCCTATTTTAGTCATATTAAGCTGACCCAAAGGTCAAGGCTGCGTTCTTACCTCATACCAGTAACGTTCGCCATATCATCCTGCTTCGTTCTGGATTCTCCACCACGAGCACATTTGTTAAAGTCGTTTCAGAATTGCTAGAGAGTATGACAATATCCGACCCCGGTCTCTTTAACAGCTAAACACTTATTTCACACCGTATTTATTTTATAAAACAATTTTAATGATAAATCCCGAAAACTATTTATACCTTCGTATCAAGATATCCATATACTTATTCCAAAAGTATAAATATATTCATAAATACCGAGGGAGATTTTTTCAATCAATTTCGAAAATAATTTATAGATCTCTCTTAAACCATTTATAAACTATTTATATGCATTAGAACCATTTATAAAGTTATTTATAAATTACAAAACAGTTTATAATTCTTCCCCTTTTCATAAACTTCTACACAAATTCCTTTAAAACACTTCCAAATCCCTTTATACAAGTTCTTTTATAAAACCCTTTATAAAATTCTTTAAAACCTTTATAACTCCTTTATAAACCATTATAAAATCGTTTATAAAAATATTTTATAAAATCCGTTATAAAATCTCTTACAAAACTATTATAAATTCCTTACAAAACCTTTTACAAAATTCTAAATTTTTTTATAAAATAACTTTTACCTATTAAAGTTATTATAAAGTCTATATTTATGTTCGTAAATCAAAACTATATTTATTATATTAAATTAAATTTAAAATATATATATTAAAAATATATTAAATATTTTACTAAACTAAAATTTAAACAATTTAAATTATATATTTAAAACTAAATAAAATTATAAGTTAAAATCTTAAATTTACATTTAAAACCATATATTAACTTATAATATGAAGCTTTCAAACATATAAAATAAATTATTTTCCAAACATAAATTTTTAATTAAAATCACTAAAATAAATTTAAAGATCAAATTTAAAAATCAAACATACTTTACCATTTAGAAAATAATTTAAAACCGACCAACGGTGTCTGTATATAATTTTCTACACTATGGTCAAGTGATTGGGTATGTATCATTTCAATCCAAAATAGTTATATTTCCCGGGTATATATCATTTCAACCCATATCCCGAATCAATAATTTCAAAATCAATAAAATCGCTTGGTTATGTATCATTTCAACCCATAACGATTTTCCCTAATCTATAAGATCATTCGGGTATGTATCATTTCAACCCATAATGATTTTCCTAACAACAAACTAAGGGAACTTGCAATGTGATAACCACATATATAATAAACATAACATCCAATCATCCAAAGTGTCAACAAATAAACATTCATCACAATCAACATCCAAACCAGTCAATAAATCACAACAATTAATTTGTTATCAATATCTGGTATTTAACTATCAGTTTAATTTCAATATTAATTTAAATGGCAATTTAATTCAAAAATAATTTAATTTCAATTAAAATATCAACTTAAACTATTAAACAACAACTAATATTATTTTTATCACATCATAAATTTAGTTCAACTAACGTAAGAAGGTTTAGTATTGTGTGAGTGTGTTAAACCACTCACCTTTGATTTGTAGTCGATTTAAAATCCAATAAAAGCCCAAAATTTGAACAGTCTCGGAAACCAACCAAACGAGTTTCATATGGTTCGGAATATCGATACGATCCCAATGGAAGAAACCGCATCCAAATCTGAGTTCGTATGAAAACATTATTGAGGTTAAAACATTTGAATTTGAAATTTAGAATCAAAATTTAAACAAGGGCAAAATTGTAAAACGATTACTTTCCTCTAACCCTAACTCGCCGCGTAACCCAATAGTCGCCACCCTCGTGCATTCACGCCGCCGCCTACAGGCGTCATCGCCCTGATCGTCCGTCACCAACAAGGTCGCACCGTCGCCCTCTGCTTCTAGACCCCACCTTGATGACCACGACGAAGCCAAACGCCTACCGGATTGAGCCCCAAATGCACCTCAAATCACCGATTTTTTGATATCTAGGCACTTCTAGACAAAACCAACCGTATGGATCGCTGTTACTCGTCGTCCTCTATGCTGCATCAACTTCCGATCGTCGAAAGGATGGAGATCCATCGTTGTACGCCTAACCCTCATACGGACGGCCAAAACTTCTTCACCAAATTCTAGCCAAACCGAGACTCAAATGCAAAAATGAACAGCGGATGGAGATTATGCTCGTCGAGAGCTTTGGGATGATATATAATTTGATAGGGTTTGAGGAGTTTGAATTTTGGAGTTTGATTTGAAGTTGAGGATTTAGTGTTTTGGAAAGACAGCCATTGAAGAAGGAACCAATGGGAATAAAAGTACGTATAGAAACTTGAATAGACTGTTAGGCTTAGAGGAAAAATCTATTTGAATAGATATAGATGGATGAGAACGAATGGACGTATCGAATTGGGTTGAAACGATAACAACAACCTGAAAAGCCCGTTTCGCTCACGAAACGAAAGTAAGTCATCCAATATATCGAAATATAGGTTTTCGATATTTTTAAACTCAATTGAACTAGTTTCAAACTCTAATTCCATTGTATACAGAAGTTAGCTTTTAAAATCAAATTATATTCATTTAAATTTCATTAATCGATTTCTACGCGTGTCGAGCTCACACGATCAAACGATAAGTCCGATCGCTATAAAACTTGCAATCCTAGAATAATTCACTATTATGGATCCGATAAAATTGGTTTCGTCGAAATCCGAGACAGTGCCCAAAAACCCAAATTTACACGTTAATTAAATAAATAATAAATTTAAAATCAATTTAATCACCTTTAAATTCTAGATTAAAAGTTAAAAAAATTTCATCATTCTTGATTAAACAGGAATTTATAATCTTTTACAAATACAATTTTCCATATTAAATCCAAGATTTAAATATTACATTAATTTTAGCGTTCAATTACAACTATAATAAATCCATTCATTATCATTTAAATTTCAAACAAAAGCTTTTGTTTGGATTTAAATTCTTATATCAAATCACTATTACCTGATGAACTAATTAACATAAGTTTCCATCTTATTATTCTCATCACTCAACAGTTAATTCCATTTACCGTATTAATTGTAATATTTCAATTATATTAATTTTGTTGATTTCCAAGTTAATTTCAAACGGATTAAATATTAAAATAATAATTAAAACAATTATTACACATTATTAATTCAAAAACATTTCTAAGTCCATTGTTTACAAACAAAAGCTAATAATTTATGTGTTAATTAATTTATTTCATATTTCATAATAAACACATTCCAATTTATAACATATAATTTCAACATTAAATTGACCGTTTAATTTATTCCTTCTTTACAATTATAACCAAATTAAATTTAAGATTATTTCAATTGATTGAAATTACAATAAAATAGCTGTCAATAACATTCAAACAACATTATTAAATCATATTTTAATTGTTTTTCTCAATAATAAATCGTAAATTTAATTTCTCACAATATTAAGTTCTAAAATCTTATTTAATTTAATAGTTTTAACTATCAGAAATATGGGTCGTTACACACAAACATGATTAAGCCACACAATTGAGTTCTAATCCACATATTATCAATCAATACCTCTTAGTAAATACATGTATATAGACTTAAAATACCTTTATAAATGATATATTCATGTATATAGATTTAAAATAGCTTTATAAATGATATATACATGTATACTACCACTTCACTGTTTATTTCTACTATTTTCAATACTTCAAAATATATTCATATTGTTATCCCGTCTTTCAGCACTGCCGTGATACCAGGACCTTAACTGGAAACCAAGGACAGTCCGTCCCGAAGATCGGTTATACGCAGGCTTACTATGGATATCGATGAATTTTGTCCGAGTCTGGATCGAGCTACAATCGACAAGACATGACAAGCAAAGCTATGAAAGCCATCGTTCCAAATTTCAAGCCAATCGAAGTTCGTATGCTCAAGATACGATCGATGCAATTCAAGCAATCACTTTGTTCGTATCCATCAAGCAACCGGAGAAAGCCTTTCTTCGTATCGGTCTGGTTCGAATCCATCGGATGCACTCGTCTTCGTATCGATCAGGATAACTGCACTCTTCATATCCATCGGCTGAAAATCCTTGTTCGTATCCATCAATTGATATTGTCTCACATCCATATGTTTGTATCGATCACACTATCCATCTGTTCGTATACATCGCATCAGTTGTTCGTATCCACCAAATTGGTTCAACTTCATATCGATCGGTTGGGGTTAATTTGCATCGATCTCAATTTGTATCGATCAATCAACGATAGATACGAATAAAATGGCCTTCACCTATCGGGATGAAATGGCCCATGAATATCGGTACGAACAATGCCACGGTAATCGATACGAACAAAACAGCTTCGATCGATGCAAACGGGATCATGTCAAATCGATACGAACAAGGCACGAACGTTGGGAGACTCGATCGATTCGGCATGAACTTCGGATCGACCCAGAAAGCAAGCACCACGTCGATTGGCATCACGTGCATGATCATCGATACGAAATGATCGATTCGAACAACATCAATACGAAGAGAACAATATACGAACAACGCAAGCATCGATCATGACTCACAATCTACAAGTCCAAATGCTACGAAATTTTCACAGAAGCTTGCGTATAACCTAAGGAATGCTCATGCCCAACTTCGAATCGATTGGGTCAAATCTTGATCAATACAAAATTCGTTCGTATCGATCACGGACCGAGTGCAAATCGCGTGGGATCGATTGCTTGGGCCCACCCACGTGCCAGAAGAGGTCTCCCGAGGTCTAAGCGAGATATTTGCAACCTACGCCTATAAATAGCAGTCCAGAACCTATAGAAAAGGGGAACTTTTGGCTCTTTGACGTCCAGACTCTGCTGAATTCACCATTGTATTTGAATTTTACTATTGTACTCGAGATTTACTGTTGTAATCTGCTGTAACCAGCAGAGAAAAGTTAATAAAAGTCAATCATTTCATAGTGGACGTAGGCAACACGCCGAACCACTCTAAATCCCTGTTTTTCTACGTACTTTCTTGTTTGTTTTTGAAGTTTTTGTTAGATAATCCTCTTTTTCCATTTAACTTCTTCATTTTATCTCTTCAAATACTTCCGAAAAGTGTTGTGCCCAATTTTGGTACAAACATTTTGGCGCTTTCACTGAGAAAACACAGTTTTTCTCCTGCTCGTTGGATCTACTATCGATATTGAATTGCACAAATCTAAGAAGAAGATCCAGATCTCAAAGATTAAAGTTCTTCCATCCTATTCAGATTTGCATCAAGTCTAGGAAAGATCTTCGCCATCCACTATGGTTAACACAAGGACTACTTCTATAGCTGCAGATCCAGAAGGATGGGATAGACAGAATCCCGTACAACCGCCTCCAACTGATCAGAATGCTTCAGGACCATCAGATCCGCAAGGCCCTATTACCAGGAAAGAATTCCAGATGCTAATGCAAGAACCGACTCAGAGCCGACAGCAGCTCACTCAACAGCTCCGTGCTAATACGGAACTGACCAACCAGCTAAACCGTCAAAGGCGAAGGAGATCCAGGAGGGATCAGGCTTCCTATTCATCCACTGAAAGTTCAGCCTCTTCTAATTATCATCACAGATCCACATGCTCGCGACTGGACGGAAGTTACACACAAGCCACTTGGCATTAGCATACATTGAATGTTGGGCAACTAAGAGTCGGTTCGTCAACTAGCCATCAGACTGGACCCACCTCCCGAGGAGGTACTATTCCTCATTATTTCACCGACAATTGCACTGCCACCACTGCTACTGAACCAGGAGTTGAGACTCGAAGGACAGATCCGGTCCCCCGTCAGCATGAATACCATCCAGAGCCTTACGTCCCTAACGACATAGAACCAAGGAGGCGAGACATGGACCATCGACAGCGACCAGCCCCTCCTCGCATTGTGGAACCCGACCATACCTTGGCCCAACCTGCTCAAAATGTCCAGATGCCCGACATACCGACAATGATCCGTGAAAGTCAGGGTCTTAGCAATGACGATTGGGGAATCTCCCGGAGTCATACTCCTTTTACTGATGAGATACTCTATGCTAAACTACCTCAGCGATTCAGGATGCGGACTTTACCCATTTATGAAGGGAGCTCTGATCCTAATCAGCATATCCTGAAGTATGAGTGGTTGATGAATGTTGCACGAGCTGATGATGCAGTCAAGTGCCGAAGCTTCCCGATCTCTCTAGGGGGAATAACGACTATGTGGTTTACCCGAATGCCACCTCGATCTATCTCATGCTTTGATCAGTTGACAGCAAAGTTTATTGAGCATTTTCATATGCATGTCGCGAGACCGAAGGATGTTAATACTTTATCTAGTGTCACTCAAGCTCCTGGAGAGACACTCAGGCGTTATTTAGAAAGATTTCATGCTCCAAGTGCTGAGAGCAGCAACACTAATGATAACTCCATTCTAATGGCATTGAATAAAGGGATTGAGCCCGATTTTGAGTTTGGCAACTGGTTGGCTGGAAAACCCCCTGCATCATTGGACTATTTCTATTCCAAGGCAGCCCAATTCCTAAGAAGGGAGGATGCAAAACAATCTAAGAAGAAGGATGATGCGGGGCATAGTATGGAAGGAATTCAATGTAATATTGATGTTAAACAATCCGTGGAAATCTCCGAAAAAGTGCAATTGAACATTCAAAATAAACAAGATCAGTAGAAAGGCAATGGTAACCAAAATAGAAAACGGGATCAGAACCGTGGTCCACGACGTAGAGCTCCTATGTTTGATAACTACACTCGTTTGAATACGTCGCTGGAGAATGTGTATTTATGGACCTGCAATAGTATTCAATATAAAAAGCTTGCTCTGAACAGTCATCGGAGAAACAGATCCAGACAGGAAAATTTTGTAGAATCCATGAAAGCTACGGCCATAACACAAATGAGTGCCGTCATTTGCAGGATCTCACCGAAAAGTTGATAAGAGAGAGAAAGTTAGAACAGTTTGTGAGGGCGTCGAAGTCTAGAGGTGCGGGCCCATCGAATCAAAATCATGTACCGAATCCGGCTAGACAGGAAGAACCCGCTCGTACTGGCGGGAGGTTGGTGATAAACACTGTTAGTGGTGGTCCTCATCCAGCAGACCGAAGTTGGAAGGAAATGGAGTCGTATGCCAGCTCTATCAGGCATGCGGACTTTGAATGTTGTAATAATTCCGAAGATGGGGCTCCGGCCAAGCAACAAAGAACGATGGCAGATGACATCTTATTCTGAGGTCAGGATGCCGACAGGATCGAAGCCCCCATTATTGATCCGCTTGTCATATCAGCTCAAGTAGGTCCTGCTTGGATGAAGAGGATGTTGGTAGATAGCGGAAGTTATGTGAATATCTTGTTTAAACGAGATGAGAATGGAGACTAAAGACTTGATGCCATGTCAGTCCCGTATTCATGGCTTCAACGGGAGTGCAACTATACCCACCGGAGTGGTGGAATTGCCAGTGGAGTTAGGAATTGGTGAACGACGGAGAGTCCAGATAATGCAGTTTGTTGTTTTGGATATAAACTCCCCATATAATGCTTTCTTGGGCCGACCGACACTAGCTGAGTTCAGGGTTGCTATTGCCCATGGTGTTTGACTTTAAAATTCCCTACCGACAATGGTGTTAGAGTTATTCAAGGGGATTAGGCCGTAGGACAAGCCTGTTATGTTGCTGAGCTGCACGAGGCGCGGCGAAAAGAAAAAGGAAAGGGCGTAGAGGAATCTCTCTACGTCCGCTTTGCTGATAATTGACAATTAACACCTAGGCCTGGGCCCGGGAACCCCAACCAATTCCAAAGAGATATTGACCCGAGAGATACCGAAAGTGAAGATGAAAGTAAAGACAGTCAAGCTTCTCCGGCCGAACCGACGATTGATGTTCCAATTGACAATAATGACGATTCAAAAATGATAAAGATTGGATCCCAGCTAAGCCAACAAATGCAAGAGGAATTGGTTGAATTTCTCTGGGTAAACCTTGATGTGTTTGCCTAAACACACTTTGATATGTGTGGGATCTCGCCGACATCGCAGGCCACCCATTGAATATTGACCAGTGGCACGTCCCGGTCAAGCAAAAAAGGCGTGGTATGGATCCAGAGAGATCTGCCGCCCTTAAAGAAGAGGTAGATAAGCTTAAAACGAATGGGTTCATTCGAGATGCTTTATACCTGGAATGGGTATCCAATCCTGTACTTTTTCGAAAGCCAAATGGGAAATGGAGAACATGTGTTGACTACTCAGACATGAGTAAAGCCTGCCCTAAAGACAGTTTTCCACTTCCTCGAATTTATCAACTCGTAGATTCAATGGCCGGGCATGAACATTTATCCTTCATGGATGCGTATTCCGGTTACAATCAAATTCCTATGCACTTACCCGATCAAGAGCATACCAGCTTTGTAACCAATATGGGACTTTATTGCTACAATGTTATGCCTTTTGGACTCAAAAATGCTGGCACAACTTATCAACGATTAGTTAATCGAATGTTCGTAAACCAGATTGGAAAAACTATGAAGGTGTATATGGATGACATGCTAGTCAAATCACGATTTTCCACTGGTCACATCAGAGACCTGGAGTCAATGTTTAATATCCTCTGAGAATACAGAATGAAGCTCAACCCGTTGAAATGTCACTTCGGGGTCGCATCCGGAAAATTCCTTGGGTTTATCGTCAACACTCGAGGAATCGAAGCCAATCCTGAAAAGATTTGGGCGATTAGAAATATTAAAACCCCGAAAACTATAAAGCAAGTCCAGAGTCTCAATGGGAAAGTAGCAGCACTGAGTAGGTTCATTTCTAAATCTACTGACAAATGCATTCCCTTCTTCGATCTTATCCGAAAAGGAAAATGGAACTTTGAATGGACTACGGAATGTGAGGGCGCAGTCCGAGCATTAATTCAACATCTTTCAACATCGCCAATTTTGTCAAAGCCTATCGATCACGAGAAATTGTACATTTACTTGGCGGTATCAGAAAACACCATCAGTGCTGCCTTAATTTGGGAGGAAGACCGAATACAAAAGCCGGTCTACTACATAAGCAAGCGGCTAACCGGAGCTGAGAGAAATTACCCGAAGCTAGAGAAGTTGGCTTATTGTCTTGTTATTGCCTCGAGGAAGCTCCGTCCATATTTCTAGGCTCACCCAGTCACCGTTTACACCGACCAGCCGTTACGACAGGTCCTTACGCATCTTGAGATGTCTGGTAGGTTACTCAAATGGAACACCGAGTTAAGTCAGTTTGACCTTACTTACACCCCAAGGCGATCCATTCAAGGACAAGTCCTAGCAAATTTCATAGCTAAATTTACCATCAAAGAGGACTTGCCCGAAACAAGTGAGTCTCCTAAGTACATCTGGAAGATGCATACAGATGGTGCATCCAATGACCGTTGCTCAGGTGCAGGGGTTGTACTTGAAACCCCTGAAGGTCTATTTATATGTTATGCTCTAAAGTTCAATTTCCGTGCAACCAACAACGAAGCTGAATATGAAGCCCTACTGGCAGGATTGAAATTGGCCAGAGATTTAAGAATCATCATTGTGGTAATCTATTGTGATTCACAGTTGGTCGTATGTCAAGTTCGGGGGGAGTATCAAGCCAAAGATCGAAGACTGGCTGCTAACTTTATTCAGGTCCAGGAGATATTAAATCAGTTTGATTATTATGCCATCTACTGTATTCCCCGAGAGCGCAATCAAAAAGCCGATTCATTAGCAAAGTTAGCCAGCACAGACGAGGCACAACAATTGGGACTCATTCCCGTGGAAACATTAGCTTCCTCGAGCATTGACCAGATGGAGACAGATTGGATATTTGAGGTTGTTCGCGATAAGGAATCTTGGATGACTCCTTCAGGAATTATCTCGAGCATGGGACCCTGCCAGAGCGCAAGAGTGAAAAGAGACAGATTCTTCGAAAAGCTTCACGATTCACTATTCAAAATAGAGTTATG
Source organism: Allium fistulosum (assembly GCA_030737815.1). Classification (NCBI taxonomy): domain Eukaryota; kingdom Viridiplantae; phylum Streptophyta; class Magnoliopsida; order Asparagales; family Amaryllidaceae; genus Allium; species Allium fistulosum. The sequence continues at coordinate 408,281,505 of CM060907.1, read as the reverse complement.
TGTAGAAGAGGATACTCTGTTCCTTTACTCCGGTGTATCTCTGACGATGAAATCAAACAAGTATTGCATGATGTACATGAAGGAGAATGTTGCGATCACACGAGGGGGCAAGCTCTTGCCAAGAAAGTACTTCGATATGGATATTATTGGCCGACTATAAATCGTGATGCATCGGATTATGCCAAAAAATGTGATAAGTGTCAGAAGCATGCTCGAATTCCTAGAGCCCTACCTACCGAGATAACACAGATGGTCAGCTCATGGCCATTCGCGGTATGGGGCACCGGTATTATTGGCCCTTTACCTCTAGCCAAAGGTGGTGCGAAGTACGCCATCGTAGCAGTTGATTACTTTACCAAGTGGGTGGAAGCTGAACCCCTCGCTACAATCACAACGAAGAAGGTGATCAACTTTGTAGTGCACAACATCATCTGCCGATTTGGTCTCCCACGTACTATCATCACTGACAACGGGACCCAATTCGACAGTATCGAATTTAAGGATTTCTGTCAACGATTCCACATTCAGAAGAAATTCTCCGCAGTTGTGCACCCTCAAGCGAATGGACAGGTCGAAGCTGTTAATAGAGTTATAATGTCTATTCTGAAGAAACGACTGGAAAAAGCCGGGGGAAAATGGGTCGATGAACTCCCTATGGCCTTATGGGCCTATCAAACAACCCACAAGTCCGCGACCGGCCACACTTCGTTCTCTCTCTCTTATGGTTCATAAGCTGTTATTCCAATCGAATTAGAAGTACCTTATCATCGTGTGACATACTATGATCCAAAGACAAATGCTATATTACATGTTGAGTCTCTCGATTTATTGGATGAGAAGCGTGAAGAGGCTGATTTGAGGGCAGCTGCATATCGAAGTCGAGTCGCCCGATTATAGAATGCCAAGGTCCGACCCCGAACCTTTGAACTTGACAATCTCATCCTCAAGAGAATTTACCCGGTCCCTTCTCATTCGAAGCCAACTTGGGAAGGGTCGTATGCTATTGAACGAAAGCTCGGAGATGGCACATTCAAATTATCGACCATTGACGGTCTCACTCTTCCGAGAGCCTGGAACAGCGAGAGTCTTCGTCGCTACTACACATAACAGGCTATGTTTATTTATTCAGTCTATTTTTCATTTGCAATTTTTTTATGCAGTTCGAAATGTGAATTTGTAATAAGGCAACTGATTTTGCCATATTTTCTTATTTCAGCAATAAAGTGCAATCTCTTCGAGCCAGAGCTGTGATTTACTTGAAATACTTCATATGACCATCACTATGCACGGAGAGCTAAGTTCCATCATACGGTGGAATTTATTCAAATAGGGAGTGACTGTGATACGACCGGTCACTCACTAAGGGAAACCCGAGCTCGGGGATAAGCCATCACACTGAAGCAAACAAAAGGATTAATACACGACAATCTTTTAACTAACTCCAGATTCCTGGAGCGTGAACAGGAGTACAAACTTATGAATATGGTTCCGAAGAAGGTGGATCCTTCCAACTAATGACTTCACCCGTTCCTTAACCAAGTTTCAAGAGGATGGTTCCGTCCATCTAATGACCTCGCTTGTTAACTCAGGATGGATGTGAACTGACCATCACGATCCTGATGAATTCGTCATTCCCGGAGTGCGAACGAAATCCTAAAACCTGAACAGATGTGACTGACCATCTTTCGGTTAACTTTGAGTTCCTGGAGCGCGAACTTGAGTATAAACATTAACTAACTTCGGATTCCCAAAGTGTGAACCAAAGGATCAACATAAACACCGACTCCAAATTCCCAGAGCGCGAATTGGAGTATAAGCGTTGACTCAAAACCCCGGAGAGTGGATTGGAGTTTGAACACAAACCAGATTGGGATTGACCGTCCGTAAAACAACTCTAAGTCCCCGGAGCGTGGTTAGAGTGTAATTGCAAATTGGGTGTGACTGACCGCCCACGAATCCATCTAAAGTCCCCAGAGTGTGGACATCGTTGCAAACATTAAGCGGGTGTGATTGACCACCCGTGAGAATGACTTAAGTCCCCGAAGTGTGGACGTATCCTGGAAACTCAAGCAGGCGTGTCCGACCGCCGACGTACGAATGCAAATCCTCGGAGTGTGGATGCAATCGACGATAAATGAGCAAATGTGATTCGACCACTCGAATTTCTTTATTCTAGCATCAGTTCGATGACGTTACGCTCGATGAGTTGAAAGCGATGTGCGATCGCCACTTGTTCTCTAAATTCGTCCCTGAAATTGGGGGCAGAACTTAAGCGTCGATCACTGATTGAGACAATGCAGCATCGGAGTCTAGTTCAACATTCAGTCATCACTTATGGTCTTGATTTTAGGACTTAACAACTAAACTTGGGTCCAATCCAAAGGTCGAAACTTGACAAGTACACTGGACTAGAGTTCGAACACTGAAATATTCAAGAAAATAGACGAAAATTGAGTTAAAAACAAAATGGAATTGCATTTCAATTGTTTGTAGAAGCAAACTAAGTACAAGTTTATCCAAAAAATTCGACTAGCAGGGGCCGAACCCGTATCTATACACGGCTAGCAAAAAAGAACAAAAGAAATTCCTATCTACTCAAAATTTCACTAAAGAAGCATGTCTATTCTTTCTTCTTCTTCGGTTTCCCCTTCGGTGTAGACCCGTTGGAGCTTCTGCTTAGTTTTCTCTTTGAGCCCTTGCCTTTCAGCAGCCGATCTCCAACCGAGGGCATTATATTGACATCCTCCTCCGAACTCAAGTGTATTGGGACGCTTCCTACAGGCGGAGTCGAAGGACAGGGTCAACAGAAGGCGGTGGGGCAGGCGCGCTCGTCTCAATGACCTGTTCCACCTGGAGATATCATCTGCAAAGGAGCCGGGCCAGGTCCAGCCATACCACCACCAAAACCGCTGCCCCACGCGGCTATCTCCATTTCAGCATTGATTTCAGCTATAATTTCCTCCTTATGAAGCATTTGTGCATCGTCAGGAACTCCCCAAGTTGGAGCAGAAGAACTTGTCACTGGTGCACTTCCACCCATAACGAATGACAACTCTGCGAAAGGATCACTGTGATGACCGAGGAGTTCCTCCATCATCTGCTCATCAAAAATAAGTGTGCTTTCCTATGCTCCATCAGTCAGTTCCGTGGTTGTTGTAGTGGTTGCTACAGTTATAATGGCCTCCTACATTTGATGTGGTTCTTGAGTGGCAGGAGGCATGACCAGTGTAGCATCAATCACTAGATAAAAACAAAAGAAGAACTGTTAATAACTACTTCAAGTGACGATTCCGATTTCGGATAAGCATAGGGAATGTTCAGAGTACCTTCCTCAGTTTGACTTGTGGGCATCTGAACAGCCTCAGAAATTTGCTCGCTAGCTTGAGATAACTGCGGTTAATTCGGGTTGTAAGCGGGAACGGATTGAGAATCAGCCACGGAAGTCGGTTCGCACTGGCTCGGCACAAGAGTTTCGAGACTTGAATCGCGGTGCTCGACACCGGAACATTCTCCAACTTCCAAATGCTGACCGCCGAGCTTCTCCTTCTCATGTGAAATCATTGCATCGTGAAGAACTTTTCGCTCATCTTCATTCAGCATTCAATTTTCAAGCTAAAATTCATCAACTAATTCGCCCTGATGCGCAGCCTTTTCATCTTCTACTAATCGGCCCCAGGCGTTGTGGAGATGTGTCGGGTAATTGTCGAGCCAGGCTAGATTTCTATGTTTTAAGACGTTAGCATTATAAACAATGAGGAGATCTTCAATATCAGCTTCTAGCCTAGACTACGCCCTTTGGACTTCCTCCTCGACCTTAGTCTCCACCTCCCAAACCTTAGCCGCTGTCGCATCTCGCTCGCTCCGAAGAACTACGACCTGTTCACATGCTTCCTAAGCTGCTCTATTGGCATCATCCATTTCTTTGATGATTTCGGAAAATTTAGCCTTAAGCTCAGCGATTTCTTTTAGAGCAGCATCTCGTTAAGCTGTACAGTGGTGTTTCGGTGGCCCATTTGCTCCACCAAGGCAAAGTGTGTCTGCCTCATCCTCTCCATGGCCAAGTTCGCCTCGTCGGCCTTTCTGGTGGTCTCTATCTCTGATTTTCGAGAGGACTCGGCTTCATCATTAAGCACTTGGACGATGCGGTCCTTTTGGGGGAGATCAGATTCTAACTTTTCAATTATTTTAGCCCGCTCGAAGGCCACCTTCGATGCTTTCACTGCAGCTTTAACCCACTCTTTATACTGGGTATAGATGTCGTGAATGTAATCATGCATTGTGTTCTCTGCCTCCAGCAGGATTCTCTTTAAGCGAGGAGGGAAGATGTAGCCGTCAAAGCATATATTTGGAAAATCTTTCTTTAACTGAGCAATTCTAATAGCGCCTTCCCTAGTGGGCTCAGTGATAGCTTGTTCAACGACGATTGGAGGCTCAACCTCAGTTCTATGGCTTTACGATTCAGGCCGAGAAGTTTGCAAAGATGGATTGTGGCGAGGGGGCCCTACCGGCTATTTTCCCTGGCTTGAAGGTTGTGTGGGGAATCGAGTGGGTGGGGAACGCGATCGGGATCGATATCTTTGTTCGATACAATCTCTATCTCTGTCCCTCTCATAATGATCCTGACTAGAATAACCGCGATCGCGGTTTCTGTCATCCTCCCTCCGACGGGACTCATTATACGAGCTTGACGATTGGCGTGCTGAACGAAGACTGCTGAGCATAGAATCTCTCCTATTCATCATATCTGTAAAGTAAAAGAAAAACGGAGTTAGTGAATTCTTGAAACTGGAAATTTAAGGCTGGAAACCGTGTGGTGCCGTGAAGTGTGTATGTGTGCGCAACCCCCTGACCAACCGGTAATGTCGGCCGCACTGATGGGTAGAGACTCGCTTAAATCTAGAGCATTTTGAAGCTCCTACAATCCGGTATCATGTGGAAGTGACAAAAAGTCCAGAATCAGAATATCGGCAAGCCCATAAAAGGGACTCTCTATTGGCGAGGGAGGAGCCTCTGAGATTCTAACACCGAAGGCCGGTAAAGAAACCACAACTGATTTCCACCTCAAAGACTTAGGGCGTTTGTGAGCAGCGGCCTTGCCTTTTCTCTTTCCTTCTGTCGCTTGAAATGCGGAAGAAGGCCCAATAACGAGTTCATCATCTGTGGGCGTACTTTCATCATCGCCCTCCTCGGCTATCATAAGTTTGGGCGCTCTACGTTTAGCCCATTTTGTCTAGACTTTTCCGATTGATCCTTTAGGTCTAATGCTTTGATCTTGATCGATCAGCCCAACGATTCTCAAGTTCTCATCTGTGAGTATCGACTCGATTTTTCTCATCTCAATCGGCACTTCTTGAAGAGTTTGAATCATCTCTTTAAAGTGGGCGCCCTCTGGCCGTGGAATCGAGCCTGCAAAAGACATAAAATGTTAGAGTGGATGTCAAGTGAAGTCACACAGTCAATTCATGTAAAGTTGAAGCACTTACGTCTAGTTATCCATTGCCTGGCGAAGCCCGGTGGACATCAGACGTAGAACCATTCAGTGTTGAAGTAACTTAATATGGTCCAAGAGCCTATCACCACTTGGCAGTTCCTAACCGCCTCCAAGAATGTAAAAAAGGGACTATCTCCCCGACTTTTGATATTAAATATGTATCAGATTTCCTCCGGAGTTGGGGGCCGCAGAAGATGCTCCATGAAGACAATGAAGGTGCTGTTCAGCAACGCAAATCCATTGGGATGCAATTGCAATGGGGCGATCCTTAAAAAAACCAACACTTCCCATATATACTGTTTAAAAGGAGGAAGTGTCCCGGCGGTGCAAGAATGTTGATTGAAGGTTGTATACCCATCCGGGGGAGCATGTGGCCTGTCATTTGGCCCAGGAAGCAGTACGTCATTGAATGACAACCCATGGCATAGACAGATTCTGCCTAGCATATATTCGGAGATGTTCAACGGAACAGAATCTTACGGATTCAGAATTATAGTGGCTCTAAGAAGCTCATCCGGAGCTGGGTTTACAGTTTCGACTGTGATATCTGGTACCTCTGTCACCAAAGAAGGCGAACTCGGTGTCTCCTGTTGTGGTGAACTTGTGGATTCAATAACCAGCAGACTTATCAAAAACTGTCATTAGATGATAGTAAGCCCGTGCGTTCCCCAGTGTGAAGTGTATGAATGTGTTGTGCAGTGTAGTGCTACATGTTTCTTAAGAAAGTATACAGAGTTAGAGAAAATGTCCAAACGATGAGACTTCGAAATTCAACTTGAAGTGACCATCATCGCTGACCGTCACAACCGTGCCATCTAGACTTTAGAGACAGATCCGAGCTAAATTTTATTAAAAAGTTTGTTAAGTTATGGTTCCATCGATGAGCTTCGAAAGGCTGTAAGGTATGCAGAGAAAAGGTCAAGTCCGGTTATGCAAAGATGAAGCTCGTCGGAGTCAAATATTCGAATTTACGTGAAATTTGTATTCAAGATCAGAAAGTTCAGATCATTCATTGCAAGGGCATTAGCTTGTTATCGGTCTCAGAACACTCACTTCGCATCACTCAAAGCTCTAACTTCGCATCGATCGAAACTCTAATTTCGCATTTATCCGAAGCTCTCATTTCGTATCGGTCACTGTGCTTTTGGGTTCGCATCGATCAATTCACACTGACATTACATCGGTCGAGTCCCCACAAAGTTCGTATCGGTCTGAAATTCGCCACGAAGTTCGAATCGGTCAAAAGTTTGTTGGTTTCGTATCGATCTCAAACCATGAAATTGAGGAAACCAAATCCACGACAAGGGAACGATACGAAGTTCGTGGATTTCATCGAACGATCGATCATCAACGTAGGTCTCGTGGTCGGGATCGATACGACGCCAATTTTCTTCTTATCTTCTATAGACACGAAGTTAGAGCTGTGCGTCCATTTTGACCTCTTCTTCCCCAAGCGTTCTAAAGTGCCATGGCTACTCCCTCGACCATCCTCCGAACCAGCTCCGATCTCAACATCGCCTGAAGTCGACCATGTATATGAATGGATTAGCAATTGGATTCGAGTCTCATCGTTCTTAACGGGAGTTCATCGGCTAGTTACCTGATCTCAACAATTAGTTCAAGGGGTTGGAGGTCTGGTTCGATTCGAAGGCAAATAACTGTTTTCTTCTTTCTTGCGTTCTTTATCGATACGAAGGCCAAAAGAAAATAGTGACAAGTGAGAAATTTGGCTAAGTACAAACGTTTATATATGGACCCAAGAAGTGAAGGAAAACGATTCGTCTCCTAGTCGTTGCGACCGATTTCAACCTGTTTTCCCTAGATCGATACGAATTAGTTATTCGTATCCATCGGCTCAAACTTTATCGTTACGAAATTTGCAACAAAGATTTATTTGAACCATCGGATTCCATCGATATGAAACACTTATTCGTATCCACTATTTTTGACTCCATCTAAGGCGCATCAATGCGAACTGTACTGTTCGTATCCATCAACACACAACCCATAAAGGCTCGAATCCATCGATACGAATAGTACACGGGGGACCAGTTGCACTGTTCGTATCCCTCATTAGCCTATCGATACGGAGTCGCAACTTCGTATCCCTCATTTTGAGAGTTGCAGGGATTGACAGCCATCGATGCGAAGATCATCATAGATTAATATTTGAATAATTCAACTCCATCGATACAAGATTCATGTTCATTCACCCCGAATCGATCCAGGAGAGGATCGATACGAAGGGATACTCCAAAATGAACACCAAGCGTCATTACGACTCGAATTCCACGTCGAGTCAGGAGAGGATCGATACAGAATTCGATACAAAAAAAACCTAACAACGACTCGTGAATGTACGAACGTTAACGGGAGTCAAGCTAACATACATTCATGTATAATGAACTAACATCTAATCTTTAAAATTCGCAAGAATTTAATACTTGTCTGGTGACAATTACAGCAAAGGGTGACAAATTACTATCATACGTCGATCAATTACAATAGCACATAGTACAATAATTGGTAGTCTACGGTTCACAATTTATGTTTCTATGGATCAATCAAAGGTCACAGCTTTCAACGAAAAGACGATAGCTGTTTAACCAGTCAGATGGAACTTTTCAAAATGAAGATTGCAGCTTTTCAAAGCACGTCGTGTTCTCACAAGATGTACTTTGGGGGGCAAATGTTATCCCGCCTTTTGGCAAGGCCGTGATACCAGGAACTTAACTGGAAACCAAGGACAGTCCGTCCCGAAGATCGGTTATACGCAGGCTCACTATGGATATCGATGAATTTTGTCCGAGTCCGGATCGAGCTACCATCGACAAGACATGACAAGAAAAGCTATGAAAGCCACCGTTCCAAATTTCAAGCCAATCGGAGTTCGTATGCTCAAGATATGATCGATGCAATTCAAGCAATCACTTTGTTCGTATCCATCAAGCAACCAGAGAAAGCCTTTCTTCGTATCGGTCTAGTTCGAATCCATCAGATGCACTCATCTTCGTATCGATCAGGAGAACTGCACTCGTCGTATCTATTGGCTGAAAGGCCTTGTTTGTATCCATCAATCGATATTGTTTCACATCCATCTGTTCGTATCGATCGAGGTTTCCATCTGTTCGTATCCATCGCATCAGTTGTTCGTATCCACCAAATTGGTTCAACTTCGTATCGATCAATTAGGGTTAATTCGCATCGATCTCAATCACGCAGTTCGTATCGATTTATCGACGATCGATACGAATAAAAGGGCCCTCGGCTAACGGTACGAAATGGCCCATGAATATCGATACGAACAATGCCACGGTAATCGATACGAACAAAACAGCTTCGATCTATGCAAACGGGATCAGCTCAAATCGATACGAACAAGGCACGAATGTCGGGGAGACTCGATCGATTCGGCATGAACTTCGGATCGATCCTGAAATCAAGTGCCACATCGATTGGCATCACGTGCATGATCATCGATACGAGATGATCGATTCGAACAGCATCGATACGAAGAGAACAACATATGAACAACGCAAGCTTGCATTAATCATGACTCACAATCTACAAGTCCAAATGCTATGAAATTTTCGCAGAAGCTTGCGTATAACCTAAGGAATGCTCATGCCCAACTTCGACTCGATTGGGTCAAATCTTGATCGATACGAAATTCGTTTGTATCGATCACGGACCAAGTGAAAATAGCGTGGGATCGATCGCGTAGGCCCACCCACGTGCCAGAAGAGGTCTCCCGAGATCTGAGCGAGATATTTGCAACCTACGCCTATAAATAGTAGCCCAAAACCTATAGAAAAGGGGATCTTTTGGCTCTTTGACTTCCAGACTCTGCTGAATTCACCATTGTATTCGAATTTTACTGTTGTACTCGAGATCTACTGTTGTAATCTGCTGTAACCAGTAGAGAAAAGTTAGTAAAAGTCAATCATTTCATAGTGGACGTAGGCAACTTGCCGAACCACTCTAAATCCCTATTTTTCTGCGTACTTTCTTGTTTGTTTTTGAAGTGTTTGTTAGATAATCCTCTTTTTCCATTTAACTTCTTCATTTTATCTCTTCAAATACTTCCGAAGAGTGTTGTGCCCAATTTTGATACAAACACATATACTTATCTCAAAGGTATAAAGATATTCACAAATCACTTAACTAGATTTTCCACTTCAAATTATAATCAAAGAGGTTAAACACAAATGTTACTAAAACATTGTTACTATAAAGCCCTACTTTTTTATAAGTTAAACCTTTATTTTTCTAATCATTCTTCCAAAATATTTCACACTTGTCATTTTCTTTAAATTATTCTTTTCAAAGACATAATTACATTTAAAAAGTATATTCAAATGGGTTAAAAATAATTGTTACTCAAACATTATTTACCATAAACCCAAAACTATTTTATAATTAACATTATCTTTAAAATATTCTTTTTAATGATTTATTTATATACAAATGTACATTCAAATGGGATAAAAACAAATGTTACATAAACATTGTTTACCATAAACCCAAAACCACTTTATACTTATCATTATCTTTAAAATATTCATTTTAAAGATCTAATTATATGTAAAAGTATATTTAAATGGGTTAGAAACAAATGTCACTTAAACATTGTTTACTATAAACCCAAAACGTTACTTAAACATTTTATTATAACTAAGAGTTTATTGACATGTCCCAGTGGTTTAGTGATTCGGCTTTGGTGCGAGAGGTCACAAGTTGTGATATGTTGTCCTAGTGACATGTTGTATATAAAGTACCATTTCAAAAAAAAAAGTTATAACCAAAACCCACTTATCTTTTGTAAAATAGTTAACTTACTTTCCAAACTTATATATATATATATAAATACTTTTAAAATGCTTATAAATATTTTACTGAAATATCTATTTAAAATATTACTTAAAATAACAAATTTTGAATTAAACAAAAAAAGAATGTTTGTATATAAAATCATTTACTTTAAAATTCATAAATAATTATTAATAATATATTTAAACCTTTAACCCCATTGAAAATACTTTAAAACTTACTATTTAACATCCCTAAAAAGATCTCATAATATTATTGTTTTTTAAATAACATTATAAATACATTTAAATCGGTAAAAATAGATTAAAAGAACACAAACAGAAAAAAGTGCTGTAGCTAGCAAGAAGTGTTGTCTTATGTCAAAGACAACATTTATAAGTACTGTAAAAGATACTGGGCAGAGATCATGTAGAAAAAGCATGAAAGTTGTAACAATTAGCCTTTTCGACCCCTCAATGTTAACACTAATACATCCTCAGTATTCACGTACTGAGTACCCAAGTGGCGGAAAGACAGAACGTTACCATAAAGAAAATAAAGAAAAGAAAACGAACAGGAAAGAGGAGAACAAAAAACATCAGAATCTCACATGCAGAATGATATAAATATCAAAAGATAGTACATAGTGTTACTCTAATATACATAGCATTTCAGAGTTACTAATCAAAGTACTATAATCGGCCTAAATAGTTCACTACAACAAAAACAGTCATCAATAGCGGCCTAAAAGCTCAACAAATGATAATAATAGTAAGTATTTTGTAGCACAGGATCAGACGCCTAAAACCACTACATATTATAAAAAATAATTTCTTATTTGTAGCATAAAAAACCGCTATTAAAAATCAATTTTTATTGCATTATTTTTTCACTAGTGTAAGTATTTTATAGAGGCTTAATAAATTTAATGTATCAACTTGTTATAAAAAACAATTGTTTATTTATAGCACAGAAAGACTACTATAGAAAAGTTTCTTTTATAAGGCTTTTTTACACTATTATAAGTCATGGTTTAATAAATGCTATATATAGACATGTTATAATCGACACTGAACTATTCATAACACACAAAAAAGCTATAAATTTTTTATGCTTGGTAATGCTTTCTTGTAAACTTTCTATAACTTTTTATAAGCGCTATGATTTATTTTTTGCTTTTAAAAACCTGCTACGTCTCTATAAATCATGGTTGTCCATACATATCAAAATGCTGCATTAAGAATATTTCTAAAACATAAATCTATTTAGATAATCAAAAATCATAGAAAATACAAACCATAAAGATATAACACATTGTATTAACCAGAACCAAATATTCATACAATAAGATCCCAAAGTTTTAACTACATAATATTCTATTGATTATGGACACCCACTACAAGAAAAGCTGAAAATAACGACAAATAGCAGCGATAGTATTCCCTATCGCTAAATTTGCGATGGATTTGCAAGTGATTTGCAGAGGATAATTTTAAGTTTCTCCTATTTCAAATTTTTTATGCAATCACCATCTGTTTATTATATCTGCCACTAAACCGTTGCAAATTGCGTCAATTTACCAACGAATATATTTTGACTTTAAATTCTGTTGCAAATTGAGGCAGACTACCGACGATAGGATTTCGAAGCTATTTTGCGATGGATTTCAAAAGAATTCGCAAGAGGCGCTTATTTTTAAATGTAAATTTAGGGAAGCTTATCCAATTTAACCACAATGAATTTTGTAATATAGATATTTAATAATTAATAACTAATGATAAATAATTAATTTTTAGCGATTAATAATTATTACCAACTAATTGATAATCAATAATAGATGATAAATTATTATTACTAATACTTAATTAATAATCAAAATTAAATAATTACTATTAATAATAAATATTTAATATAAAATATTTAATTTTAATTTTAATTAATTAATTAATAATTACTATTAAATAATTAAGAAGTAATAATTGATAATTAAGACTAATATTTGCTGTTTAATATAATTTAGTTTTAATAATTAATGATTAATAAGTAATCTTTAACAATTAAGAAGTAATATTTATTATTTAGTACCTAATATTTAATAATTATAATTGATAATTATATTTAGTATGTATTATTTTAAAAATATAAAATATTGGAATTTTCTAAATAAATTTAAAATTATTTATGTTAACCCTCTTTTATTCAGCGACCTAGCGACCTACCCAACCCAACGACTTAGCGACCTAAGGAGTATGCGACTTAACGATCTGTGATAAGGCAACGACCTATAGTACAAAACAGTTGAGTAAAGGCAATGACTTAACGAGTTAAAGCGGGAGCGACCTAGCGACCTATAACACAAAGCGACTCAATGCGGCGCGACCTAAAGAGATAAGGAAGCAGCGACTTAGTAACCTAAAGACTCCTGCAACCTAATAGGTTAACGACCTAACGACCTAACAGGGTAACGACCTAACGACCTAGCAACAAAATAAAGACAGAGCGACCTAACGAATTAAAGACAGAGCGACCTAACGACTCAGCAGGCTCCAGAGTTAAGCCGCATGCCCTGCCTCTTCTTTTAGGTCGCTAACAACCTAATTATGCCGAGATTACTCCTGTGCTACGCATGCTAAGTCGCTCATAGCCAATATCTCGTCCAGAATGATTCTGTTAAGTCGTCAACGACTTAAGCTATCTCGTGATCACTCTTAGGTCGCTCACGACCTAAAATGCAACCGACCTAAGCCCAGTTTCACCTATAAATACCCCGCAAACTCCGCACTTAAAGGGGGACGAATTTTTGGAAACGCCAAGACTCTGCTGATTTCTCTACTGACTTCAACACTTCAAAGGCAAGGGATACTTCAAAGAATCTTCGAAAAGAATCAAGTTCATTCAACATGAATCGAAAGAGTTTTTCTGCATCAAAGTTCTGATTACTTGTCTTGATTGTGTTGTAATCAAAGAGTTATTGTAAAATCTGTAATCAAATCAGTCATAGAAGAGATTAAGTGGACGTAGGCTTGACTTTGAGCCGAACCACTATAAAACTGTTGTCTTTTTACTGTTTTCTGCTATTCTCTGCTTACTTTTAATTCCCGTACCAACGGGTGGTGCTTTCACTATATTAAAAATTATCCCGGGGTGTTAGCATACATTTTTCGCGTTAACATTTTTGGTGCTTTCACTGAGAACCCAACTCAGGAGTGCTTTCATCATTGCTTCACTAAGATTTGTTGAAAGACTCTCCCTAAGAACCAGAACCCCGAAGAATCTATCAAATCTTTCTTAAACCGCTTCAATATAGCCTTGGCCGAAATTGATAATGCAGAGCCTCGAATGATTCTGACCTACTTGATGCGAGCTATTGATAAATCAAGTGAATTCGGAAAATGACTAAAGATGAAAGAGCCGAACTCACTTGAGAAGTTCTATAAGAAGGCTGATGAATTCATGCGCTTAGAAAGCCTTCATGTACAAGCAAAAGTAGACGTGGCTGAAGTCAAGAATAACAATGTTGCCACTAAGAAAAAGGAATCTGGTGGGCAGAAAGATATGAAGAAACTTCGCTTCTTTAAACCTTCAGATTTTACTCCCTTAACTGATACTCCAGAAATATCTTTTTCGCAACCAAGTATGCTGTCGAATACCCCAAACCACCTGAGATGAAGCTTGGGAAAAATGCTTTGCATAACGGGAGATTCTGTTGGTTTCACAATCAGCCTGGTCACGACACTAATGAATGTCGCCATTTAAAGAGTTTGATTGAAGAGCTTCTTAGACAGAATAAACTACAACTATGTGAAGAGAAACAGAAGTGACCCAACTTCATCCACTCAGGGGCAACAAGTTCCTGCTCATTAATCCAACTTAGGTGAGAGGACTGCAGTGCAGGAATCTAAGAGGCCCATCATCAATGTTATCACAGGGGGTCCTCATCCAGCGGGCAGAAGCTGGGGTGAGATGGAGAGATACGCTCATGCTTTGAGATATGCTCCGGCGGAAGAAAATGTTTTTGTCTTAGAAGATGCTGCACCTTTGAAACAGCAAAAAACTTTTAACGATGACATCATATCCTGGGCTAGAGACTCTGTTGGTATTGAATCTCCTACCATGGATCCTTTGGTAATATCTGCAGGCATCGGGTCAGCCATTGTAAGAAGGGTGCTTGTTGACTGTGGCGCCTCTTGCAATATCCTCTTCAGAAAGACATTTGATCAGATGAAAATTCCCATGGCTGATGTCCAAGCTTCCTCGCAGAAGATTGTTGGGTTCACTGGAGAACCAAAACAGCCAATTGGGACTATTGACTTGTTTGTAGAGCTCGGAGAAGGGGAAAAGAAAGTGGTCCGAAAACAAACCTTTGTGATTGTTGATGAACTCTCCGCTTACAATGCCTTCTTGGGTCGACCAACTCTTGCTGCATTCAAGGCCATTCTCGCCCCATGGTGCCTGACTATGAAGTTCCCCTCTGATAATGGTGTCGATGTTGTGAAGGGGGACCAAAATGCCGGGCGAGAATGCTATTTCACAGAGTTGCGGGAAGGAAGAAAAAGAGAAATGGGTAAAGGTGCGGCAGCTTCGCTCCGCATCAAAGAACCCACCTTGTAGCAATTACGGGGTGGACCCTGCACTGGTGAGCACAGTGGTGCACGAAAAGAGATTGATCCCAGAAAAACCAGTGAAGGGGAAAGTAGAGTGGTACCGGTGGAAGTAACGGTGTCGATATCTGTTGATCTGAATGACCCAAACAAGGTGCTGAATGTGGGTTCACAACTTGGTATGACAGTTCAGAACATGCTGATATCATTCTTGAAAGCAAATCTGGATGTATTCGCTTGGAGTCATGCCGACATGTGTGGAATATCTCCAGAAATCGCAGTGCATGCTTTAAATATTGATCCGAAATTCACACCCGTAATGCAGAAAAGAAGAACCAAAGGTCCTGAAAGGTCGACAGCATTAAAAGAAGAAGTAGATCGCCTCATGGAAAATGGCTTCATCAAAGAATCCACTTATCCAAATTGGGTTTCTAATCCGGTGTTGGTTAAAAAAGCTAATGGGAAGTGGAGGGTATGCATTGTCTTTTCAGACTTAAACAAAGCATGTCCCAAAGACTGTTTCCCATTGCCCAGAATCGATCAGTTGGTGGATGGAACAGTCGGGCATGAATTAATGTCTTTCATGGATGCTTACTCAGGATATAATCAGATTATGATGCATGAGCCAGATCAGAAGGACACGAGCTTCATCAGTGATGTTGGTCTCTACTGCTATAAGGTCACGCCCTTCGGACAAAAGAACACATGTGCAACTTATCAAAGACTTGTTAATGCCATGTTCAAACCCCAGATTGGCAAGACTATGGAAGTGTATGTCGATGATATGTTAGTGAAATCGAAGAAAGCAGTGGATCACATGGATCATTTGGCAGAAATGTTCGCGGTTCTCCGAAAGTATGGGATGAAGCTGAATCCTCTGAAATGTTCATTCGGGGTAGAGTCCGGAAAATTCTTTGGTTTCATTGTGAGTGCTAGGGGCATCGAAGCTAACCCTGCTCAGATTACTGCTTTAAGAGAAGTCAAAGCCCCTACAACAAAGAAGGAATTGCAAAGCCTCAATGGGAAAGTCGTTGCTTTAAGTCGGTTTATTTCCAGGGTCACTGATAAATGCATTCCCTTCTTTGACGCTCTGAAGAAAGGAAAGAAAAACTTTGAATGGACTCTCGAATGTCAGAAAGCTTTTGAAGAACTAATTCGTCACATGGAAAAGCCTCCAATACTTTCTCAGCCCAGCAATGGTGAAGATCTTTTCATATACTTAGCGGTTTCATCTCATGCTCTCAGTGCAGCATTGGTACGGGAAGACGCAAAAGTTCAACATCCGGTTTATTACATCAGCAAAAGATTCACTAGGGCAGAGATGAACTATTCAAAGTTGGAAAAGCTTGCCTATTGTTTATTAATCGCGTCAAGAAAGTTGAGGCCATATTTCCAGGCTCATCCTATCAAAGTCCTCACTGATCAACCTCTAAAGCAAGTCCTATTTTGCCCTGAAACTTCGGGTCATCTTCTGAAGTGGAATATTGAACTCAGTAAATACGATAAAGGTGGCAGGGAGGAAGAAGTGACTAATGACATCCTGATCCGATGAAAATTATATGTTGATGGTGCAAGAAATGACTATTGCTCCGGAGCTGGGGTTGTGCTTGAAACCCCCGAAGGGCGATCATTGTGCTATGCATTGAGATTAGAATTCCCTTCGACAAATAATGAAGCAGAATATGAAGCTCTTATTGCCGGCTTGAAGATTGCTAAAGAACTGAACATCAAAGTATTGCAGATCTTCAGTGATTCCCAGCTTATTGTATGCCAAGTCAAGAAAGAATTTCAAACTAAAGGAGGAAATCTGCCTGCTTACTTGTCAAAGACCTGGGAGCTTCTCGATGATCTTGATCATTATACAATCAGCCATATACCCCGGGAAGAGAACATGAAGGCAGATTCTCTCGCAAAATATTCAAGCTTTGGCGAAGCTCAATTATTAGGATTGGTCCCTGTGGGAGTCTTGTCAGCTCCAAGTACTGATGAGATGGATATTGACTGGATCATGGCTGTATCTCAAGAACAGGAGTCGTGGATGACCCCTATCCAGGAATATCTACTCAACGGATCCTTGCCAGAAAACTCAAAAGAGCGCCAGAAGCTGTTAAGAAAAGCCCCGAGATATGTAATTCAAGACGACCATTTGTACAGACGAGGATTCTCGATGCCATTACTCTGATGTGTAACCAAAGAAGAGGCTAAGACAATTTTAGCTGAGGTGCACGGAGGAGAGTGTGGAGATCATTCAAGTGGCCAAACTCTTGCAAAGAAAATTCTCCGCTATCGGTATTTTTAGCCAGATATTAATTGAGATGCTGCTAGCTACTCCCGAAAGTGTGACAGATGCCAGAGATTTGAAAAAATCCCAAGAGCACCTTCCACCGTGCTAACACAGATGGTCAGTCCATGGCCATTCGCCATTTGGGGGATAGATCTCATCGGTCCTTTGTCGATTGCCAAGTCCGGAATCAAATATGCTATTGTTGCTATTGATTATTTCACTAAATGGGCTGAAGCTGAACCATTGGCTACTATTACATCTAAAAAGATGATAAACTTTGTGACTAAAAATATCATTTGCAGGTATGGTGTGCCTCAGAAGATAATCACAGAAAATGGTACCCAATTCGTAAGCAAAGAATTCCAGGACTTTTATAGGCGATTCAAGATCCGAAAAAGCTTCTCAGTAGTGGCTCATCCTCAGGAAAACGGGAAAGTGGAAGCAGTGAACAAAATTATCAAATCAACCATCAAAAAACAGCTGGAAAAAGCAAAAGGTGGTTGGGTCAATAAACTGCCACTAGCACTATGGGCTTATAGAACCACCCACAAAAATGCGACTGGGCACACTCCATTCTCATTAGCATATGGATCAGAAGCAATGATTCCCATGGAAATAGAGGTCCCCTTACACAGGAGAATTCATTTCAACCAAGCTGAAAATGAAAAGCTGCAACTTGAGGCACTTGACTTACTTGACGAAAGAAGGAAAGAAGCTGAGCTTAGAGTTGCGGCTCATCAACAGAGAATAGCCAGGCACTTCAATTCTAAAGTTCTCCAACGCAGCTTTGAAGTTGGGGATCTAGTCTTGAAAAGGATCATGATAGCAACATGAGTGTTTGGGCCAAACTGGGAAGGGCCATATGTCATAGGCAAAAAACTTCTCGATGGCACTTTCAAGCTCATAACTGTCGAAGGAGATCCAATTCCGAGAGCCTGGAATAGCAATCACTTGCGTCCATATTTTTCTTAGAAGCTATGCTCAAATTTGTAAAATGATTATGGATGTATCATTCTTGTATTGTAAGCCATTGTAAAATCAGTGTGACTCAGCAATAAGAACTATAAAGTGGATGTAGGCCCAATTATTGGCCGAACCACTATAAATCTTGTGTCTTCTACTACTATAAAATGCCTATCTCATTTCGATGTGCAAATATTTAAATATATTGCTAAAATGTCGATTTAATTTGCAGGCTATCGAAGCTAAGCTTACCTATTCAATACATCGCAAGGCCAAGCGATTCCTACAAATCACTCGACAAACAAATGTCAAGCCACAAAAATTCCAGGTTCAATTCCTACATAAGAAGTGCTTCTCATAAATAGTTGATGATTCCACCGAAGGGGCACCTTCCCAAAGTGAAGGTTCCTGGCCCTTGCTAACTGATTGCGATCGTTTGTGCAAACAGACATCCGGTTAAGTAGCTTGCGTCTGCCCCGTGGATTCACTTAACGATGAAGTACACTTCTTTGGAAGAATCAAACAACCTGCAAAAGAAAAGAACATGAACTTAGGAGTGATAACGAGGAATCGCTAAAAAACAGATGATGAAAAGACATGGGCAAGCAGTCAAAAACAGCCAAAATGGGATCTTGTCTCTCAACAAAAAGGTTGGTGGAACCACCGAAGGGGTACCTTCCCAAAGTGAAGGTTCCAGGCCCTTACTAGTTAATTGCGATCGTTTGTGCAAACAAACATCCAGTTAGGTAGTTTGCGTCTGCTCCGTGGATCCACTTAATTGTGAGATACAACCTTCCTGGCAAATGGAACAATTCAAAGCCCTCTCCGGAGGCACAATTCAAAGCCCTCTCCGGAGGCACAATTGAAAGCCCTCTAATGAGGCACGTTGTAAAATGAAATGTTATTCTCAAATAACAAGGTTGGTGGTACCACCGAAGGGGCACCTTCCCAATGTGAAGGCACCGGGCCCTTGCTAGTTAATTGTGATCGTTTGTGCAAACAAACATCCGATTAGGTTGCTTGCGTCCGCCCCATGGATCCATTTAGCAGTGAGAAATGACTTTCAGGCAAACAAATGAAGCCCTATTCGGAGGCACACTTCTACTCTCATGGGAACGTTCTTCCCCAAAAAAGTTGAAGTGCCATATAAAGCCCTATAACGAGGCACACTGTAAAATGAAATGTTTTTCTCAAATAACAAGGTTGGTGGTACCACCGAAGGGGCACTTTCCCAAAGTGAAGGCACCGGGCCCTTGCTAGTTAATTGCGATTGTTTGTGAAAACGAACATCCAATTAGGTTGCTTGCGTCCGCCCCGTGGATCCATTTAACTGTGAGAAATGACTTTCAGGCAAACAAATGAAGCCCTCTTTGGAGGCACACTTCTACTTTCATGGGAACGTTCTTCCCCAAAAAAGTTGAAGTGCCATATAAAGCCCTCTAACGAGGCACGCTGTAAAATGAAATGTTATTCTCAAATAACAAGGTTGGTGGTACCACCGAAGGGGCACCTTCCCAAAGTGAAGGCACCGGGCCCTTGCTAGTTAATTGCGACCGTTTGTGCAAACGAACATCCAATTAGGTTGCTTGCGTTCGCCCCGTGGATCCATTTAACTGTGAGAAATGACTTTCAAGCAAACAAATAAAGCCCTATCCAGAGGCACACTTCCGCAAGTTGAAGTAACAAATCAAAGCCCTCTATGGAGGCCCGCTTCACCGCATAGGGGAATCCACTTTTCAAAAATAAAAGTGACCACCTCCGAAAGTTGAAGTGTTAAAAAAAAAGGAAGAAAAAACTTCTCTGATACAAAGCACACTCTACTAAAGCAGAATGATATTTCCTCAAAACGGAAGAATTATTCTCTAGAATAAGAGTACAAGTCTTTTCAAAATGAAGAATATTGCAATAAGCCGTGGTATGGGGGCAATATAGCTACATTAACAAAAACAACGCTCAAACAGCATACCACGAGCTCACTGCAATATCATGCAAAGAAAATAAAGAAACTTGTGCTAAAATAAGGAATAAATGCATTCACAAATATAGACAAAAGATTGTACAAGTAAAAAGAATCATTTTATTCCATACTATAAAAAGTTTTTATACATGTGCAGATTCAAAAAAGCGGGGACCGTTACCCGCACAATCTCAGGTCGATACAAATCTTTAGATACAACCAAAAAAGGAGAGCAAGAAAGATAAAGCTAGACTAAGTTCTTCTTCCTCCCGCCGCCCTTTGAGCCCTCACCTGGCCTAATGGTTAACTTCTTAGGTCGGTTTGAACTCTTTGTGGAAGAAGGAGAAAGAGGTGCAATTGGGTCCTCTTCTGCTTTCTCATCGCCAACAGGAGCGTCCCTCTTTTTCTTTGAAGCTCCGCGCTTTCCCCTCTTCTTCGAAGAAGATTCGCTGCCCAGAGAGATGAGATCAGAAAGCTTTGTATCATCGGCATTGAATTTATCCGGGGTCCTCTCACCCTCCTTAAGTTCTTCAGCCTTCTGCTCTTGTGAAGCTGCCGGGTCATCTAAACCTTGAAGAGCTTCTATTTTTTCTTCTTGTGATTCCGGTTGAGAAGCAGAAGGAGGAGTAACTTGAAGAGGTGGAGGGGCAACAACGGGAGGAGGCGAAGCCTTTACAGCACTTATTTATTTCACTACAGAAGAAGAAAAGTTAAACATCAGTATTCCTCGCAAAAGAGAGGAGATAGTGGCACGTCGGGGCTTAAGTAATAAGCAAGAAATTCATCGAGCTCATGTGAGGCAAACGAGTAGTCCACTTGAGCTAGATCAATGTTGAAGTTACCTAGAGAAGTTGGCTTTATCACATCAATTTCATAGTCTTGGGCTTCGGTGCTTTCTTGGGCCTCATCTTCGGCGTGAGCAGTTTTAGCTTCGACTTCGGCTTTAGCAGGAGGCGGAGAATGGGAACTAGAGCCAATAATATCAACGTCGACCGAAGATGAAGGACGAGTTGGGTCGGTCAAAGGTGCCTTCCCTGGATGCTCTCCTTCCGCTGCTTCGGATCGCTCTTTGGCTAGTTGCTCTTTCCCTTTCGCAAGGGCGGTACGACCCTCATCGTCCAAATAATTAGCCTCAAAATCCGCCTCGGTATAGCCAGCATCTTTGAGCACTTCAACTGCCGACTCACACACTTCAGCCAATGTAATTTCATACTTTGGGCCCAAGAAAGAAAGACTGCCACGCCCCAAGACGTTGAGAACGTAAAACTCGAAAAGAGTGGAGCTAATGTTGGCCTTGGTTGCCTCATGAGAGTGTTTAGCTGTTGCTTTCCCAGCGATAGCCTCATCACGCTCCCTTTCAGCCTTAGCAAGCTGGGCCTTTAACTTTGTAATCTCCATATCTTGAGAGCTAGTTTTTTCCCGCAGATGAGCAGCATCTTTGCGGTAAATTTCTACAATTTTCTACTCCGCTTCAAGTTTAGCCTCAACGTCTCGTTGAGTGGCGTGGGCGTCTCTTACTTGCTTTTGGAGAACCTCTTCCTTTTGTGTATAAGAAGTGGAAGAGGTGGCGAGCTCATCTTTAAGTTTTTGTACTTCAGCCTCAAGTCTCTCGTTATCAGCAGCGATGTTCTTCATCTCCGTATCATGCTGATCGAGAACTTTTTGCCACTCAGACTTGTCGCTCTCCATGGTCAGCATAGCCTCAAGATTTAAGCAATTTATTCTTTGAAGCTCATCGACTAGTTTTTGCCAACCGGACATTCTTTCGATATCGAGCTTGACGGCATCAAGATTCCTCAGCATGGCTTGTTTATCAATTGGAACTAAGTCCAGATCGAAGCGCACTCCTTTCAAGCACCAATGCGGAAATCGGTTTTGGAGTGCAGTCGGAGACTTCTCAACTTGATAAGGAGGCCTATTAATGATTGATTGAATGTCAGCTTTTTTCAGGGCAGGAGAGCTGGAAGGGATGTCTAAAGAGATAGAAGCAGCGGGCACTTTAGAAATTTCAGAAGAAGACTTGTCGTCGAGTTTGGCCCGCTTGCTTGGATCTTCAGCTATATGACTCTTCCCTTTATCATCGTGAGACTTCCTCTTATGGGAGTCATCATCCCTTTGGTAAGAATTGTGACGGTCGTCCCTTCTTCCATACCGTTCCTCATAAGCTTGCCTCTCACGAGCTTTCCTAGCCGCTCATTCCTCATCAGTCTCCCGAGGGGCAGGAAGATAGCGTCGAAAGTCATAAGAATCACGCCTTGCATAGCGTTGAAAGTCATCGTAATAAGAGCCGCTGCGTCCCATAGGAGAACCTGAAAGTAAAGAAGAAATAAAATTCAGAAATCTTCGAAATAAAGAAGCTAAGTGCGCATAATTGCCAAAAATCCTAAGTGTGTGTGGCGTGCGAACTACGCGCGTCAAGCTACAAACCACTCTTTGGCTTAGGAGTGATGTCAACTTTTGCAGCAGGAGTCAATTCTTGGGCCGGTGGAATTGATCGCAAGGCGGATGTCGCTTCAATTGTTGGAGAAGCAAGTTTAGGAGTGGTGGTGTCATCTTTAAAGAGCTCCTGAGAAGTCACAATGAGATCACTCAGTCCTCCAAAAGTATCAGACTTCCCAGAATGTTGAGGAAGTTCCTCTTCTTCAATGACTGGGGGAAGTTTAGATTTGGCAGATAACCCTACAGCGTCAGGAGAACTGGAGCATTTCACTAACGAAGTCTCAACAATAAGTTCATTCGGTGCAGGTTCCTCTGCGAAGACTGGGGCATTTGATGCTTCTGCTTGAGAGATGGGGGCATCACGAGACTGAATAGATCTAGAGGAATGCAAGAGTCCGAATTGATGCAGAAATTCGTTCCTTTGTAGAAATTTAATACTTCTCTCGTTGGCAGCTATGGCACTCAATCTTTCAAAAGTTGATTTGTGGGCAGAATCTTTAGAGAGAGGAGGAATTGCTGCAAAAGTAAAGAATGAAGTTAGCACTTGACGACTCAAATTTTGAAAGGCTCAGAAATGAAGTAAACGGAGATAGGTAGTCTTACTTCCTACTCTCCATATGCCATAGAATCCCGGAAGGCAACGGACATAGAAGAATTGGTTTAAAAACCCGTGAGCGCTCTCGGGCAGATACGTGATTAGCTTGTGATTCCTTGCGCTTCTAACAAGAATAATGGAGGGGTGAGCTTTGTTCCTCCCAATGTACACAGATAACTGATCTCCTCAAAGCTTGGGAGGCGGTATGGCGTCCTCCTGAATAGTACGCACAACCCCATCAAAATGGCATAGCCATTGGGATGCAACTGGAACGGAGAAATGGTTAATCGAAGGAGAAGTGTTCTGAGGAAATCATTGAAGGGGGAATGGCTCCGTTCAGACACATGTGACGATTAACTGCAATGAAGCCATGTGGCGGCCTGTCGGCAGTGTCATTTGCTCCAGGAAGCAGAGCATCCGCTTCAGCAATGCCAAATTGCATACATAGTTGGTTGAAGGTCCGTTGGTTCAGTGTGGTTGGAACCCTTTCCGGAGGATTATCCAAAGGAGCAGCAATCAGAAAAACTTCATCGGTCTGATCTACTGTCTCTTCTTGTACTTGTTGAGAAGTCATTCTACACAAGGAACTGGATATTCAAATATGAAGGTGCACGTTTCCTAAAAAGTGTGTGAAGTGTTGTGCAAAGCTACTGAAAATAACAAGTAAATAAAGTAAAACTTGAAATAATACTGGTTGGCGCGCGTCAATTCAGGAAGATTCAAGACTTGTTATTATATCAAAATTAAGTGTAGTATCAATGCAGATAATATTTAGCAATAAGCAGTTATAACTGTACGAATTTTGCGTCGATGCTTCATTTAAGTTAGTAGATTCACAGCATTTCACTTTTAATTAGATTCATATTATTTTCTCGTTGACTTAATCCATCACTCGATGTGGGCAGTCGATGATGAGTATATTCGTCCTTGTTCTCTGCAAATGTTGTATTTAACAGGTTGTTAGCTTAAAAGTCAATATAATCTGTGAAAGAGTGCAACAAGTTCTGGAAGTTCAAATTGGAAGTTCAATCAAGTTCTAGTTAAATCTGCAAATGTTCAAATGTTGTCCATCCCTTAAGTCGCAGGACGACTTAAGTTAGCTCGAGATTCTTTTAGGTCGTCCAGTTCAAGTCCAAACGACCCAACATAGGTCGGGCTTTCCTAAGTCGCTCTTCTCAAAGTCATGAAGTTCATCAGTTATGTTCCTACAAGTTAAAGCTATGCTGCGAGTTAAGTTAGGTCATTGGTTCTTTAAGTCGTTCAGCCTTAAGTCATATGCTATTCTGGTAAGTTAAGTCGCAGTCCCTTATGTCGCTCGGTGTTTGAAGATTAAGTCGCTAATTCGTTCACCGAGTTAAGTCGCGCGATTCATGTCCAAACTGCTAAATCCCTAGGTCATTCAAGGCTCCTAAGTCGAACACGACCTAACTCTCCTTAACTTGCTAAATCCTCTTCTTTCAACAAATCGCCTGACCCACTAACCCGTTAACCCAATAACCTGTTAGCCTCTCTACAATAAAATCCACCATCTTTCCACACCACCAGATCATCCAAAACCAATTCAAATCGCCTCGAATCCATCATAAACCCGATGCACTGTTGTGCTCTCGTGAGTCACAGCGACAACATGTCCAATAACGATCAAAAGTCGATCGTAACATGATTCATGGCAAAATGCGGCATGTGAAATCGGGATAGGGTCGAAAATTGGGGGATTCACAATTCAGTGATGGTCGTGGTTGGATAATGGTCGGAATGCACTTACGTAGTGTGATTGTAGAGATGATCGACGACTGGTTGATTCGAATTCTTTTTCAAGATCTTGGAAATCTTTCGGAGGTGGGTTAGAGTGTTAGAGCAGGTAAAGAGAAGAAGGAGTGATCTCAGCGACTTATATACAGGGGCAGAGGAACACGAATCGGCACGAACGACCTAACTCTCTCATAAGTCGCTCACGACTTAACGGTTCAGGATGGCGCGAGTTAAGAGATATCGAAGCACACGACCTAACTCTTAGGCGTATACTTCGAGGGGCAAGTGTTAACCCTCTTTTATTCAGCGACCTAGCGACCTACCCAACCCAACAACTTAGCGACCTAAGGAGTATGCGACTTAACGATCTGTGACAAGGCAGCGACCTATAATACAAAATAGTTGAGTAAAGGCAACGACTTAACGAGTTAAAGCGGGAGCGACCTAGCAACCTATAACACAAAGTGACTCAATGCGGCGCGACCTAACGAGATAAGGAAGCAGCGACTTAGTAACCTAAAGACTCCTGCGACCTAACAGGTTAACGACCTAACGACCTAACAGGGTAACGGCCTAACGACCTAGCAACAAAATAAAGACAGAGCGACCTAACGAGTTAAAGACAGAGCGACCTAACGACTCAGCAGACTCCAGAGTTAAGCCGCATGCCCTGCCTCTTCTTTTAGGTCGCTAACGACCTAATTATGCCGAGATAACTCCTGTGCTACACATGCTAAGTCGCTCATAGCCAATATCTCATCCAGAATGATTCTGTTAAGTTGTCAACGACTTAAGCTATCTCGTGATCACTCTTAGGTCGCCCACGACCTAAAATGCAACCGACCTAAGCCCAGTTTCACCTATAAATACCCCGCCAACTCCGCACTTAAAGGGGGACGAATTTTTGGAAACGCCAAGACTCTACTGATTTCTCTACCGACTTCAACACTTCAAAGGCAAGGGATACTTCAAAGAATCTTCGAAAAGAATCAAGTTCATTCAACATGAATCGAAAGAGCTTTTCTGCATCAAAGTTCTGATTACTTGTCTTGATTGTGTTGTAATCAGAGAGTTATTGTAAAATTTGTAATCGAATCAGTCATAGAAGAGATTTAGTGGACGTAGGTTTGATTTTGAGCCGAACCACTATAAAACTGTTGTCTTTTTACTGTTTTCTGCTATTCTCTGCTTACTTTTAGTTCCCGTACCAACGGGTGGTGCTTTCACAATATTACAAATTACCCCGGGGTGTTAGCGTACATTTTTCGCGTTAACAATTTGTAAAGTTTAAATGTAAACTTTTGAAGTTCATAAAATTCCAAAATAATTTTTTGAAATAAATTTAAAATTTTGTGAAATTTTTGAAGTTTCAAAAAATTCTGAAATGTTAAAGGAATTCATAATTTGAAAAATACAAACATTACCTTGCAAATTATTTCTTCTATGCACATAAATAGGTTTTCAAATGTAACTATCTTCTTTGATATGTACAATTTTTTAGTATGTTTATAATTTATTAAAATGTTATAATAATTAATAATTAGTAATTTATAATTAATAACTAATAGTTAATAGCTAATAATTTATGAGTGCATTCTTGTGCGACTGTAATTCCCATCAAATTAGTGATTAATAAATAATCCCCATCAAACTTATAAGTGCATTCTTGTATGACTATAATCCTTATTAATAATAAATACTCAAGACTATATGTAATATTTACTATTTAATAATTCATTTCGAAAATGAATGATTAATAAATAATCTTTAATAATTAAGAAGTAACATCTTTATTTAGTGTTTAATATTTAATAATTATAACTGATAATTATACTTAATATTTCAAAAAGATTAAAATTTTGAAATTTTCTAAAATAAATTTAAAAGTATTCATAAAATTTAAGCAATATTTTGTAATTTTTTTAAAATTCAAAAATAAAAAAATAAAAATGATAAATAAGCAAAATTTCATAAAATTCCACAATGTTTTAAAAAAATCGAAATACAAAAATTCGAACATTACTTTGCAAACTTTTACTTTCATATGCATCTAGAGTTTTCTTTAATAACTATTTTCTTTAACATATACAAGTTTTGAATATATTTACAATTGCTTAAAGTATTATAACAATTAGTAATTTATAATTAATAACTAAGAATTAATAGTTAATAATTTATAAATGATAATTTATAATTTATAATGAATGCTCTCCTTCCCTTTGAAGGATCGCTCATTTTTCTCAAAATAATTAATTATTTATAATTTATGATTCATAATTAATAATTTATAATTTATAATTAATATGTCTAAAATTAATTATTTATAATCAATAAATTGTGTTGCTAAAAGCACCCAAGAAAGTGCTTACTATTATCGCTACTAAAGAATACCCCAATCCTAATTTCTTCCCGCTTCTTCATTCGACAGTTCATTGTTCATGTAAAAATCCTAACAACCAACTCAAATAAAAAACCAATTATCAATTTTATATGTACATAAAATTTAATCGAAGTATCAAAAAATAAAAAATATACTTACATATACCCCCAAATACTATTGCAATTAAAAAAAAATAGCTCCCGATCCTAATTTCTTCCCACTTCTTCATTCGACTCTTCATTGTTCATTCAAAAATCCTAACAACCAATTCAAATAAAAACCAATTATCAGTTTTATATATACATAAAATTTAATCAAAGGATCAAAAAATAAAAAATATACTTACATCATCTATCTTTTTATAGCCCACAAAATCATTAAGAAAAGCCTACAAATTCAATCTTCTATTTATTCTTCAAATGAAAGATAAAAAATTCAAATCTTAACTAACCAATACATGCCTCATTTAAATCATTTGAGTTTTTCTTCTTTTTTTCATTATTTGAATTCAATATACACAATGTCGCCTATCAATCAAGTGGGAAAATCAATAAAAAAACACTAATCGTAATTTCTAAATATCACAAAAAAGATTGAACAAACCATGAATAAACAAGCATTGGAAATAATATTAGAACCGTGGGATGAAGAATTAGGAAGTTGGATGTTAGGGTTTTTGGTTGAAAAAATTTTGAAGAAGAAAAGTCGATGTGCAAGCTAGGGTTTAGGTTGGAAAATGAGACAAGAAGAAAAGGCGTGAGTAATTGAAGAAGAATGTATACGTTCAATCGGTAATGACCGAGTGGGGAGATCCACCGTGCCCACCGTACTTGACTCCCGACCACCGCCATTTGCGACCCTCACGACCACTAAATTAACACCACCATACTTGACTCTCGACCATCAACGTACTGTAGAAGCATTCAGATCCACCATGCACATGCTAAGTCAGCTCGACCGTGTGCCACCTCGACCATCTTGACCACAATGACCTATGCATTACTTCAGATTTATTTATACCATTTCGACCATCTATTGATACTTATCGATACCATCTCAACCATCTCAACCATATTTATCACACTGACCGAGAAGTTAACTTTCTTGGCCAACAAGGCGGGCCAGTTCCTAGGCTATGCATACTAAGCTACGAGTGGTGGTCTGAAGCATTGCATACCGAGCTATTGATACCATTTCAATCATTTTTCTAGTTTAGTTCCATGTGCTACTAGCTTTTCTCAGCTTATTCTGACTACTGCTTCTTTCAATTCTTCTCTATTTGAAGCTATTGGCAAACTGAGTTTTTACATGTTTATATTTTTGTAGAAACATTATGATTTGTTCTCTTTTGGGTAAATAGTCATTTGGGATGTTATGGAATATTACTTAATTTGCTACACAGTTTAGTAGAACCATGTTTGAAAGTAAATTTGATAAAATGTGTTGGTTGGAATGTTCAACTTGTTGTATTTAATGTGATATGTTGATTTGGTGATATGTAAATTGTAATGCAATAGAAAAACTTTGTGAGAAAAAGCCGGCATGCTTTCAAATTTGTCTAGGATCCACATTCACATTTTACTTGCATTCGTTTTAGTTTTGAATACTCGTGCAAGCTAAAGTTTAAAGAACAATCAAGTTGGCTGTAATCCCCATCAGGTTTTTCATGCTCACTCTTATGAACTGCAATTTTAAGTACAAAGTAAATTGATTTTGGTAAGTTGTGATTGTTCATTTTTTGAAGTTCAATATCAGATTAGATAGTTGTATCTTCCTAACATATGATTGCTTCGATATTAATGGCATCGATTGCTCTATTAGGTATGCATGATTCATTTGTTGGACAAAATATAATTTGATTATCAATTCATTCTTCTCTGTACTTAAATTAAAATTGAATTCAAATTTCCTCTCCATTTAGCTTCAAATAAGGGTCTATTTTTATTTATTTTCTAATTTTACATTCACATTTTACTTGCATTCATTTCAGTTTTGAATACTTGTGCAAGCTAAAATTTAAAGAACAATCAAGTTGACTGTAATCCCCATCAGGTTTTTCATGCTCACTCTTATGAACTGCAATTTTAAGTACAAAGTTAACTGATTTTGGTAAGCTACGATTGCTCTTTTTGTGTAGTTCAATATCATATTAGATAGATGTATCTTCCTAACATCTGATTGCTACGATATTGATGGCATCGATTGCTTTATTAGGTATGCTTGATTCATTTGTTGGACAAAATATAATTTGATTACCAATTCATTATTCTCTATACGGTTAAATTAAAATTGAATTCTAGCTTAAAATTTCCTCTCCATTTAGCTTTTAATAAGGGTCTATTTTTAATTATTTTCTGATTTTCTTGTATAAAGTATTAATATCAAATTGGTATATAATATTTTCTAACCCTTAAATTCTCATTTGATTAGAATTTATTACTAATTCATCTTCTTACTGTTTGATTAGGCAATCTGTTACCGTCTTTGTTTTTATTTTTCTCATGTCACCTATGTTTTCTTCGTTTGTTGATAGTAGAACAAAAAAGCAAATAATAATAATGTAGCTTTGTATAAGACGTAATGTAAATAAATATATGTGCGTGTCCCTCTGAATATATTTTGAACCATAGCCATGAAATTGATGCTTACGTAGAAATCACATCTAAATGGTTACATATTTATCTCAAGTATAATTAGTACATATATAATATAACAATTAAGTTTGTTTCTTGTTAGAAGTCCATTTTTTAACTACGGTTCAGTTATAGTTTTATCTTCATGCATCCTTTTCCAAAACTCGACCATGGACTGCAACTATTGCTTTTATGACTACTCTATTCTGTGAAAGCATGTATACATATTCATACCAACATGTCCAAGAAACATTTGATCAAACTGTCTTGATTATTGCCTATATCCATGCTTATATAAATAATATTGTCCATTTCTTCTATTAAGCAGATGAAAATGAAAGTATATCCAAACATGATAATTCAATTCCTTGTTCATAACAGTTATTATATATTTGTAGAGAGATTAGTTAACCATGAAATTGTTTGTGACATTTAGAAATTCCTAATATCGGTAAAGTTTCATTAGTATGCACCTTCACTGGTCATGCTATTATTGGTATATCAGCGAAAGTGTACCCTAATAGAGCTCAAATTTCACTTGTTTAGGACATTAGAAATTTGCTTGTAATTTTCAAGACTACTACATGTTAAAGTTATAGTATAAGTTTTAACACTAAAATGATTAATCCGATTATTATCGGGATAATAAAAAGTAGAATTGTGAGTACATACTTTATATAACTTCACCATGTAATTGTGAGCATATACTATGATGGAAACACCATCTATTATTCATTCAACTTAAATATTGACACATAAAAATCTAATGTGAAGAAACGGTGAGTTTCCTGTAGAAAAGTTTAAAATGAAATAAGGAGAGTAAAAAATTATGTGAATTTGTATATTGTTTGTACCAAAAATGGGCACAACACTCTTCAGATGTGGTTGAAGAGATTATAATGACGAAATAAAATGGAAAATGAGGCTAATCTAACAATCACACCAAGAAAAATGAACAGTAGTAAAAGAAGACGAGCATTTATAGTGGTTCGGCGTTGTATCCTACATCCACTTTGAAAGATTTGCTATTTATTGTCGATTATCAACTGAGTTACAGTAGTACAATAGCTATCACTCAAGTTACAATGGAGTTTCAGGCTTCAGCAGAGCAGCAGCATATATGTCCCAAAAGTCCCTTTTAGTTGACGTGGAGTTGCTATTTATAGGCATAGAGCTGGAAATATCTGCCTCCAAACTCGGAATAACCTTTCTCATACGTAGGCGGGCCCACATGATCGATCTGGAGTAGTTTGGAATCGATCCTGATTGATCTATGCATGCCTCGAATCGATCAAGAAATAGTCCGATTGAGCTGCGATCAATCATGGTTGTTCTTTAGTTGATATGCAAGCTTCTGTGAAAATTTCATGGCATTTGGACTTGTAGTTTGAGAGATATGACCGATCCAAGATTGAGTTTGCTAGTGAGACTGAAGACTTCATATCGATGGATTCGTATCGATACTCTACGTATCGATGACGTGGCGTGAGTGTTTTGTGGAGATCTGTATTCCTTGCTTAGAGACCGCTTCCTTCGAGTTGACCACTTCCTTCATATCCATCCTGTACATTGCTCCTCGTATCGATGCTATGACTTTGCTTTCGTATCCATGCCGAACTCATTCCTTCGCATCGATCTTTGGCCCATCTCTTCGTATCGATCGAGTAGCTGATTGATACGAAATATGTAGTTGTTGAACAAGTGAATTATGATCAATCCGGGATTGCTAAGGTCCATTGAAATCTTGATGGATATGAAAGGGATGGATTTGTGCTCACTTCGTATCGATCTGGATGGATACGAAATGACGGAAATGGGTTAATGGATACAAAATGGATATGTTTTACATGGATTTTGATCGATACATAACTTGAGCAAACGAACTCGACTGACCTGAAATTTGGAATGTTGCCCTCCATAGCTTTGCTTGTCGTACCATGCTAATTGTTGTTCGATCCGCACTCGGACCAAGTTTGCCTATATTCATCGTGAACCTGTATATAACCGATCTCCAGGGCGGATTATCTTCAGTCTCTAGTCAAATCCTTGATATCACGGCCTTGCCAAAAAGTGGGATAACATTTGCCCCCCAAAGTACGTCCTGTGTGAACATGACGTGCCTTGAAAAGCTACAAAATTTATTCTGAAAAATTCCTATCCGATTTGCTGAACAGTTGTTGAGTAGTAGACTGCCGATGATCATGCAGTTTTTTTTGTAACTGGAGGTCGAGTGCCAGCAATTTGTTGCGCATTATTTTGATTGTCATCAGGCAAGCATTCAATTCTGGTAACTTTGAAAACCAAATATTAATATGGCATATATTAACATATGTCAACCTGACTCCCATTCATGTTTTCACTCTCAAGGGTCGTTGTCATGTTTTTTTTAATCGAGTTTCGTATCGATCCTCTCCTAGATAGATGTTGTGACGCCCCACCTCTATACTCACACTAGCCAAGGACACTACTGGGTAATGCCGTCGACTAGTACGAAGAATAAGGCTGTTGAGGAGCGACCATCTATGTAATTGCTTTGTGCGAGTACCGATATGTCAGATAGTATAACATGCATTTCATTTCAAGAGGAAATCCGACATATCAAATTCAAACTCAAAGCTACTACACAGTGGCTATGTGGGCTTCGGAAACAAATATAGAAATAAGCATAACACAAACCAGTCACAGATATTCATATCACTATGACAGAAATAGATATGAATATAACAC
Source organism: Allium fistulosum (assembly GCA_030737815.1). Lineage (NCBI taxonomy): Eukaryota > Viridiplantae > Streptophyta > Magnoliopsida > Asparagales > Amaryllidaceae > Allium > Allium fistulosum. The sequence goes on along the minus strand of CM060907.1, from coordinate 408,248,874 downwards.
ATAGAAGTGTACATCGAAATAGTGGTCATAGAAGATCCACAATATCACAAAAGAATAAGTAAACATCAAGGAGTCTCTAACTCAAATGTATAAAAGCAAAAACTACTAAGCTAAAGTAGGTAGCCAAAAGTTAGAAGCTAACCCTTGCTAAGAAGTCAAGTGGAAGGACCTGTAACACCCCGGTCTGACCCGAGTATTATTTAAGAAGAAAAATAATAAACGGATCAGTCTAGCTATAAATATCATATAAGATGAGAAAGGATAAGAGATACCACAAAATCATAAGATAACCATAATTCCATACTGTATCAAGTATACATTTAATAACAACAAAAATCATATAATATCTCAAATTTTCTCATACACTAAAAAGATGATCACATTCTCTAGCTTATTCACCAAACCCAAAATATTGACAAAACACAATTATGCCAATCGCAAAAATTGGTGAAACACAAATTCTAGAAATCAACAAACAGAAATCCAGAAAACACAAAGGGGGAGGCCTATCACAAACGGGAGCACCAAAACTCACCAACACGTGTATCACAAACGGAACGCTATTCCATGGTCGCTAACCATCAAGTTTGAGCCGAAGCTCCACAAACGGCCCGAAGACCATGGGTCGCTACCCCACCAATTTGAACTGAAGCTCTACAAACGGGGTTTTCTAGCCCCCCACACAAACAAAGAGACATCGCACATCGCTATTCTAAATCACAAACTGATCATCAATAATCGATAAGTGTAAATTACACTAAGCTAGTAAATAAATGAGTTTAGCTTCATGTCCCATAACCACTGTCTTAATTTAAATATTTACGACTAGATTGTAGATTTCCACTCGAAAATTGTCACGAGAGTTCAATCGAACAAGTCCAAGCATTAACCGACGAAGCAAACGCAAGCGTTTCATACCACTTGTTTTGCTAAGTCGTTTAATTAGATTTCTCATACGAATGAGGTAAAGGTTTGTATATACTAATAGATTGGAAAACGGTTTTAAAAGCGAGCTTTATATTTAAAATAGTGTCGAAATCGTTTTAATGAAAGAGTTTTAGTATTTACTACTAGTATAGAAACCTTTGTATTTTAAAGTGACAAATCACAAAAATGATTGTAAAAACAATTAATCACCAAAAAATCACATACGACAATATGAATTAAATCCATAAAAATCGATATCAAATCCATCAAATGGATATTCCCAAAAATCCAAAGAAAGAAGTCAACAAAGTCGATAATAAGTGATAACAACTAACTGGATCAACAAAAATCGATTAAAATTGGAAATAGACTCAAAAAACAGCCAAAATAGGCAAAATGAACAGTTCCAAACATCTGGGGGTTCATCCAAACGTTTGGATTTGGGTTATGGAAATATTACAAAACCCTACCAGACGTTTGAACTCTAACCAGACGTCTGAAAATTAACCAGACGTCTGGTCCTAGTCTCTACCATTTTTTCTTTTCTACCATATTTTTTTTTCATCTGCTGCCCTAACCAGACGTCTGGACCTTCCAACCAGACGTCTGGTTGCCTTTTCTAGGCAACAATTTGCCTAGGCCAATGATGGCCAAAATTATTTGGAAGCGATCGTACGAGCGACGGAGGCTAGGGATTTATGCCAAACGACAACCCAGTCCTATAGGCTCTTCGATACACCCCAAATAACATGTCGAAATATCCAAGATAGGATCTTCAAAGATTTTGACTTCAAAACACCAAAATTTGGAAAATTCACCAAATCAATTCAAATCAAAAGCAAATGAACGTGAATAGATGTTAGGAAGTCATACCTAACAACAATGATAACGATAGACATAGATGTGAGTTCAAAACTCACCTTTAAACCCAAAACAACAAGTGAGAAGCTTTAAAACAAAGGAAAGATCAACCACTCTTCAACTTCAACTCTAGAAGCTCCAATCTAAAATCATAAGAAAATATTTCCTAAGTTCGGTTATAGGAAATTTCCGAAATTGGAGAGAGATTGAGATGGAGAAGATGAAGATGATGCTTACCTAAGCTTCTCTTTGATTTTTAACTTGAATTTGAATTCCTAAGAGAAACTAGGGCTTAGAAATTTTAATTTCCCATTCTTTCCCTCATTTTTCTTTATCTTGAAAGTGTTAGGAAATGGAATGAATGAATGAAGAGGAGTGGGGTGGAGTTAGGGTATTATGTTGGGTTAGTGGGCTGAAACCCAAACACAAAGCCTAAAATAGAAAAATAGCAAAATTCTACTCAACTCCAAACATATCGATGTTTATACTCAAAAAAGTTGTAAACGCCATTTTGGACTCAATGGAAGTAGTCTCGAGTCCTAATTCGACTGTTTACATAAAGTACTATTTTGGACTTTAATCCGACCAACGATGCTATATTAAAATAAAACATTTAAATATATTATCGTAAAATATGCGGGTTGTTACAGACTCCCCTCCTTAAAGAAATTATGTCCTCGCAATATTTAAGATGAAATTAAAAAGTAACAACCATACCAAGGCATAACAACACAAAAGAAGAAATTTTGAAATGAGAAGTTTACCTTAAGAAGCACGAGAGAGTAAGTCCGGATGTGTTCGCTTGATGAATTCTCTAGATTCCCAAGAACAATCCTTAGGATTTGAGGACCATTGAACTTTCACAAGAGGAACATCTTTATTTCGAAGGCGTTTAACCTCCGTAGCAATGATACGAATAGGATGTTGCTCATAAGTCAAATTAGACAAAACTTCAATTTCTTCAATAACACCGGGCTCAAGAATAGAATCGGAATCCCTAAGGCATTTCCGTAGTTGAGAAACGTGGAACACGTCATGGATAGCAGAAAATTGAGCCGGTAACAAAAGGCGATAAGCCACAGAACCAATACGTTTGGTGATGGGAAATGGACCAATATATCAAGGTGCTAATTTCCCTAAACGACTGAAACGCACAACACCCTACATATGTGAAACACGAATGAACACCAAATCTCCCACAGAAAACTCTAATTTCCTTCGTCTGTTATCGGCATAGGATTTTTGCCTACTTTGAGCTTCTTTCATCCTATGACGAATAAGGTCAATCTTTTCTGTGGAATCAAGAATAAAATCTAGACCTAAAACCAGCGTCTCACCGGCTTCACGCCAACACGAAGGAGATCGGCATGGCCTGCCATAGAGTTCCTCATAAGGTGCCATACTAATACTAGATTGGAAGCTATTATTATAGGAAAACTCAACAAGGGAAATATGATCTTCCCAACTTCAACCAAAATCAAGAACACAAGCACGAAGAAGATCTTCAAGTGTTTGATTCACTCGCTCTGTTTGTCCATCAGACTGAGGATGATAAGTGGTGCTAAAATTAAGCCTCATTCCCAAAGCTTTTTGAAGACCCTTCCAAAATCCACTAGTAAATAATTGATCACGATCGCTAACAATAGAAGTAGGAACTCCATGCAATTTAACGATTTCTTTGACATAGAGTTTGGCCAAAAGAGGTACGGTACGATTGGACCGAACAGGAATAAAATGGGTGGATTTTGTAAGTCTATCGACAATCACCCATAAACTGTCATGACCCAAATGAGAACGGGGAAGACCGTCAATAAAGTACATGGAAACTTGATCCCACTTCCAAACGGGAATGTCCAAAGGTTGCAATAAACCACCGGGCCTTTGATGTTCGGCCTTTACGAGTTGGCAAGTCATGCAACGCGTAATAAAGTTAGCAACATCAGATTTCATTCCATCCCAATAATAAAGTTGCTTCATGTCCGCGTACATTTTATTACTACGGGATGAATGGTAAATTTAGAACGATGAGAATCTTCCAAAATGTCTTTACGAAGACCACTAATATTTGGCACAATAAGTCTACCAAATTTTTGAATACCGCCACGAGCATCAATATCAAAGTCTTTCAAACCTTTAATATAAATTTTATCCCCACAACTCTGCTAAGAAGAGCCAATTCGTGATCATGCCTTTGAGCTTCAAGAATGCGGTCTAAAAGAGAATGATGAGCCTCAAGGCTACATAAAACAAGAGATGAACATGAATCAGATTCACGATCTCGGATCTCACAAGTAGACAAAGTCTCGAGATCATTCCATTCAGATATCATCATATAAACAACCGCTTGTTGCTTACGACTAAGGGCATCGACAACACGATTCCCTTTTCTGTGAGTATAAAGAATATTAAGACCATAAGATGCAAGGAATTCGATCCAACATTGTTGACGCAAATTAAGTTCCTTTTGAGAAAATAAATACTTCAAAGATTTATGATCGGTGTAAAGAACAAATTTCTCTCCTAAAAGATAATGTCGCCAAATTCTAAGGGCGAAAACAATAGCCACGAGCTCTAAATCATGAGTGGCATATCTAGTCTCGGCAGGCTTTAATTGCCTGGAAGCATAAGCGATAACACGTTCCCTTTGCATGAGAACAGCTCCCAAACCAACACGACTAGCATCGGTATAAACAACAAAGTCTTGGTTCCCCTCGGGAATCATAAGAATAGGAGCATCGGAAAGGAGTTCTTTTAATTTCTGAAATGAAGCTTTACATTTGTCTGACCAAATGTATTTAACTCCGTTCTTTATCAAACTAGTAAGAGGTACATAAATTTTAGAAAAGTCTTTTATGAAACGACGGTAATAACCCGCTAATTCGAGAAAGCTACGAATTTCCGTCACACTCTCCGGTCTCTTCCAATTTTGAATCGCTTCAATCTTTGAAGGATCCATAGAAATTCTGGATTCAGAAATAATGTCCAAAAAATTTAACACGAGATTGCCTAAAGTGGCACTTGGAAAATTTTGCTTTCAATTGATTGCTCCTATGAGTTTCCAACACGATCCGAAGATGTTTTTCATGCTCCTCCTCGGTTTTAGAATAAACAAGAATATCATCAATAAAGATGAGAACAAATCGATCGAGGAAGCTTTTGAAAACTCGGTTCATAAGGTCAACGAAATAAGCTGGAGCATTCATTAAACCAAATGGCATAACAAGCCATTCATAAGATCCATAACGAGTACGGAACGATGTCAAAGGAATACTATCCTCTGCAATGCGAAGCTAATGAAAACCGGTTGCTAAGTCTAACTGTGAAATGACTCTAGCACCGCTAAGTTGATCGAATAAATCATCAATCCGAGGCAAGGGATATTTATTCTTGATGGTGAGATCGTTAAGCTTGCGGTAGTCAACGCAAAGCCTAAGTGTACCATCGGATTTCTTCACAAAGATGGCTGAAGCTCCCCATGGAGAGGAACTAGAACGAATAAATTGCTTCGCTTCCAATTTGGATAATTGTTTACGCATCTCCTCACTTTCCTTATTGGACATACAATAAGGAGGACGAGTGATAGGTAGAGCTCCAAGGATTATATTAATTCTGAACTCTATTGCTCGCTTATGTGGTAATCCTAAAACAGGCTCAAATATATTGGGATATTCACGAACAACGTGAATGAGGGAAATAACATCTTCCTCATCATCATTATCATCATCATGAGGATTTAAAGAATACAAGGATGCTACCAAATTGGAATCTGAATCTTTAAGAATAGTAGAAATCTGCTTAACAGATTGAGGATGTCGAAGATATATAGTCCGTTCAGGACATAGGATATGGGCTTCATAACGGTTAAGCCAATCCATCCCCAAAATTATTCCGAAACCTAGGTTACGCATAACATGCAAATCGGCTTGGAAAGCATAATCACATAAAATAATCTCGACATCTTTACAGAATAAACTGAGTGTTGCGGATCCACCAACCGGATTCGCAATTCTCAGTGAAGTCATCAAACACATAGCATTTAAAGAAAAGGTATCAATAAGTTCTTTTGATATAAAAGAGTGGGATGCACCCGTTTCAAAAAGAACTCGAATAGGATGATCACGAAACATAATAATGCCATCAAGGTCAGAATGAGAAATACCTTGACCAAGAGAAGTGTTACTAGGGGCTTGCACAACATTTAGCTTTCCCTCTTTCTTGCTTTGAAGTTTGGGACATGAAGATATAGTATGACCCGAACTTTTGCAATAGCGACAAATAAGGGGCTTTGGATACTTGTTTGCATAATGGTCCTTAGAACCACAATTGTAACATTCTCCATGACTAGAGGTAGGAGTCTTTGCTACCGAAGTTGCTTGCTTCCCTTTCTTGTTGGGATAAGGGCCTTTGAACTTAATAGGCCTCTTCTTGTTGTTGTTGAAGTTCTGTTTGGCACTTTGTAACGACCCTGAAATTCAGACCCAGTTTAAAAATTTTAAAATCGTTATTTGATGTGAAAATTCAAATTTTCACAAACAATTTCCGTTGCTATCCAAACTTCACATTTGGAATACGTCTTGATAGACATAGGCGTATGCCAAATTTCGTTGAGAAATACTGAAGTAAGACTTGTTCGCGTTTAATTACATATCAGTTCATTTTAAACGCGAAATTTTTTATCTTCCGAACTTGAATATTTTTACATGGAAAAATTCTAAACCATCTTCTGACAAAGACGTCATTTTTCATTTTTCAAAATTCGGTCATCTTAAGCTCCGTCGATCTTATTCTTCGGCGTTTTTATTGCATTTTCTGTAATGGAAAAAAATCGAATTTTATAAAACTAATTATTCGGCTTATATCTTCATACCGTTGGATCCGTCTCATCGCGCTGAACAAAACGGTATATTGGTTTGTGTCATTCGGAGTTCGGAATTAGAAGTTACTGACATTTTATCGGTTGATAAACTGTCCGTTACGAACAGTTATTCAGCTCCTATTGGGCTGAATTGGTGTGAGAATCGAAGCAGCCCAGTCAACAATCACCTAGAGAACTGAGCAGCCCCTTCTAGTTCCAATGCAGTGGAATTAATGTTATTTGTGAGTTTCAAAATGCTATCATTATGCTGCACCACTTCCCCATACGCTGCTTCAAAAAAAAATTCAAATCTAAATACTATAGCATTTCATTTCATTCCTTTTCTCAGTCCTTCCTTCTTCTCCACTGGTTCGTACCTCTTTCTTCTTTTATTTTGTTCAGCCATTTGTTTTAAAAGAGAGAACACTCTCATGCTCCCCTTACTCCGCATGCATGCCAGCCCTTCCCTTCATTTCCCAGCTCCTCGACCCACCCTTCACCACCGCTGCCAATCCCGCCGCCACCTGCCTTCGTCTTCCCCCTTGACTCCGCCAGCCAAAGCCCACCAGCACAGCCAACAGCCACATCTCGCCTGAACCCCACCAGACCAGCGCCCCAGCCCACCCAACAGCCACGTCCCCTCTGCTGCCGCCATCGCCACTGCCACCCGGCCTCGCCAACAACAGCCCCTCCACTTCCACTGCCTCCAGCAAATGGTTCCGCCATTCCAGCCCGCCATCGACAATCTCCAGACCCCCCTGCCCATGCGGCCACCAACGCCCTACCACCTCCAGCCCTACCACTCCACTTCCATTCCCAGTCACCCACCCGAGCCACTCCACCTTCACGCCTGCCACCTGCACCTTCCCTCTCCACGGCCGGCCAAACCCGCAGCCCAGTTCCACCCCACATCACATCTCCAGCCACCACCCACTGTTCGCCAACTGCCAGCAGCCCCGTCCCCATGCCACCAGCCCAACGTCCCAGACCCCCACGGACCCACCAGCCAGCACACGCCTTCCCCTCCACGGCCGACCAGCCCACCAGCACCCACCACCTCTGACCACAGCCTCCATGCCAACCCGCACCACCCTAGCAGCCCCACTATTCCAGACCAACGCCCAGCCAGCCGAACCACCAACAGCCCACTGCCGAACCCACTACCCAGCTGGCCACATGCGTTGATTCGCCAAACGTTGGTCATCGTCTTGTCCGGAGATAGTGTTTGCTGTTATATATTGCTTATAGCGTTGTTCATATTTTGTCTAGTTATTAATATACAGCGTTGTCTTGTATTTTCAGCTGCTGATCCGGAATCTCAAGCCTAGGCCTCGTCTATTTTGTCGTCATATCCTACTTCTTTGATTGGTATGAATATATATGTACAATCTATATATATATATCTTGTATTGAACAAATTGTAATTGAATTATTATTCGCTTGCAGTTTGTTGTTCGTTAGTGTTGTGCTTGTTCGTGCCTCTTATCTATCGTCTTCGTGCTTCGTCGTCAAACTTCTTACCACGCAAGGTGAATATTTTCTATTCACGACTCAAAATCTATTATACTATGATAATTAGATGTTGGATGTTATGAATGTTAATTTGGACGTTAAATTGATTGAATGTTAAAATTGAATTGAAGTTAGTATGTTAAATAGTTATGACGCCAAATTTGCTATGTGATATTAAATTTGTTGTTATTGTAATTGATAATAAATTTGAAACTGAATTTGATATAGAATAGATAATAATTTCTGAATGACATATGTTGAACTTGACCCCTTTGTATGTTAAATGAATTGACACATAGAATTAATGATAGTGACATTTTGAACCCTTGAACACCTGAAGTTGATTGAAACAAATGCCAAGTGAATTATATTGTAATAATCTTTAGTCCGCATGAAATGATAATGTGGATTCTAGAGACAATTTCATTAATTTGCATTAATAACCAATGTAAATTAATACAATCGTTTTAGGATTATTTAATAAAATGATGAAATTGATATGTATGTTTGCTATTGATTATTTATTTACTTTGACACCATCCCAGTACTGTATACCTTGTGTTGTTAATGTCATCAGGTTGAAATGATAAATACCCAATTGAATGAATTGGCCTAGGGTAGATAATTAAAATAAGAAACCGAACGGTCAACAAAGAACGTTTTGAAATTGAGACTTATTTGGAATTATGGAATGAACTTAGAAAACTGTATCGTAATTTGGTAACGTAAATATAAATAAATTTGTTTGAAATAAATAAAATGATTTTATTGAATAGAATAAATGAATTTGTTTTGAAATAAATAAAATGATTTTATTGAATTGAATAAATGAATTTGTTTTGAAATAAATAAAATGATTTTATTGAATCGAATAAATGAATTTGTTTTGAAATAAATAAAATGATTTTATTGAATGAAATAAATGAACTTGTTTGAAATAAATAAAATGGATTTTATCGAATTAAATAAATTAGATTTGTTGGAATAAAGAAATGAATTTAATTGAAATAAATGAGAACGAATTAATGTAATGAATTGAAACGGATTTGTAAATTTATTTAGTTAAACAAAGTGTTTTGACAAAGTTAATCGAAATGAGATTTAAGAAGTAAATAGGTTAGAAGATAAAGTGATTTAATTTCGAGTTTTGATAAATGAATAAACGAAGTTTTGACAAAGTGAATGTAGTAAATGAAATTGATATAGTAATGAACCTAGGAATGTAAATACGGATTTAAAGAATAAAACTTGATTTAATGAGTTGAACTAAGATTGACTATTTCATGTAATCCATGAATTTGAATTTGATTTAATAAGTGAAATGTTGATTTAACGTGAATACTTAAAATTTTGATAACTAAAGGGCTTGAACTAGAATTTCTTTTCGAAATATGATTTTAGTAATTGAAACGAATCGAATTATGAAATATCAAATTTGGAAGTCAAATTTGCAACTTGACCTTTGGATTTGATTTGTTTTAACTTTAATAAAAAGTTGACTGTTGGGTAATTAATACGTAGTTATTAAAGAAACCGGGATCGGATTATGGACATACTCTCTGTCGATACCGAAAACCACTTTAATAACTAATATACGCGAAGTGTTGATCTAGAATGAAGTGGATGGTTTTGATGAACGTGTTGACTGAAGAAAGAGAACGATTTGGATGACCCCTGACATGACTAAAACAGGAGCCGCGCCGGGCCATTGAGGATCGCCATCTCTAGTGGACACACGTCTTCGATACCTTATCTATTACTTATGTGATTCGATTTGGGTGCACCCCTTGATTTGGAAGTGTTGTTTCGCGGTGTTGGGGTGGTAGCTGCTATGCCCAACATCAGTTCGGATCAGGCAACTACTAGTATCCTAGTTGGTATCGCCTCATGTACCTTGTCATACTAATTATCCTATCGCGACAACTACGAATTTGTTTTGTGTTATACCTATGGGGTATCCTCTGATAACCACCGGTTTTGGTGGGGCTTACGGTGCTGTATAGACTATGGCATTATAAACAGGTTAAGAGGTGTATGGGCCCTGCTTAACCCTACTTTGATATCTTACTTTATGGATTAGACATTATCTATTTAGCGTATTCTGTAGGTAGTTTATCGATCCCTTAATGATGTTTCTATTCACCTTTGAGTTATGGACTTTATTATATGCATTTGATTATCCTGTATAAGATTTTGAGTCCTGACTCGAGTGTTTCTTTTGCATATGCTCGGGTCAGTCTGAAGCTATTCCGTTGCTGGTCAAGGTTGGTCGAAGATGCTGAAGGCTTAGCTTTTATCTATATCATTTTATTTCCAGTATTTGATGTACTTATGTATTGGACATCTTGTATCTCTTTTCAGTCGCTTTATGTTGAGACATTGTTGTATTCTCTGTAGTAGCTTCATGAACTACTATGATGACGATGTATTTTCCGCTGCATTATTCTGTGACTGTTCTGAGTCTGTGATGTTGTATTGATTCTCATTTACATTTATGTACTTATAATCCCATAATGTTCTGTGTTTTGTATTATTTAAGTTGACAAGTGTGGATTATTGTCAATTTAAATGGTCCAAATATACGGGATGCTACAGTTGGTATCAGAGCTCTGGTTTTCCCAAAAACCTTAGTTCGGGATTATAAAGAAACTCATTAGAGATAGGGTAGCAATACTCTAGAATGAGGAGAATCGATTCAATATCCAAATCCTTTCAAAAATTCAAGCTCCTTTGATTCGTCGATTAGTTTTCTTAGCATTCTATTATCTTATCTTTGGTTCTAAATCTCTTTTGGTATTTCAGGATGAGTACCAGAAGAAATGTTAGAGGTGGAAGAGGCAATGGTCCTGCCCAGGCTGCACCTGCCACTCCAGCTCCTGTCAAATTCACTACTCTTAGCAAGGAGTATTCGCAACTGGGAGGTACTAAGTTTTCTGGATCCGAGAACATCATAGAGGCTCAGCAATGGCTTAAGGGTTTGGAGAAGATATTTTCTGGATTGGAGATTACTGATGCTCAGAAGCGTCAGCTTGCTACTTGGCAACTCCAAGATGCCGCAAAGGATTGGTGGGAATCCGTTACTTCTCGTATCGAGGAGGACACCATCACTTGGGCCCAGTTTAGGTATGAATGGTTTGGATTCTAGTGGTTTAAATTCTTCCTTCTATCTTTGAAATGATTGTTCATCTAGTCTATCTTTTGGATTAGGGATACTTTCTCGGCACAATGGATGCTAGCTGCTGGGAAGGCCCAACTTTATAGAGCTTTCATGGATCTTAAGCAGGGCAATATGACTTTTTCTGAGTATGAGAGAAAGTTCAACGAACTCTCCAAGTTCGGACTTGGCTTGATTGATACACCACTTCTGAAGAACGAGAAATCCATTATGGGAGCTAGAGAAGAGTATTATGACTTACTTACCAGCCACATCTATTGCACCTTCACAGAGCTTGTTGACTATGCCCTTAGATATGAGGCAAAGCCTAAGGGATCCACTGCCAAGGCTGCCCCTACTCAGCCCTCTGCTAGCCAGCCCGGGAAGAGGAGGATGAACTTTGATCATCAAAAGAAAGCTTGGCAGAAGACTACATGATTGGGATATGCTCAGAAAAGCCCTATCGATCTTGCTAATATCACATGCTTCAAGTGCGATAAGAAGGGCCATTATGCTAATAGCTGTCCATCTACCGGAGCTGCTATTCCACCACCTTCTACTGGTAGGAGAGATTTGTGCCATGTATGCCTACAGCCAGGTCATTTCAAGAAAGACTGCCCACTACACAAGCGTGGTACACCCTCTGGAGTATTTGCTGTCACCACACCTGCACCATCTGCACCACCCGCTCAGGATGACCAAGGTACCTTGCGTAGTATATTTCATTTACATGCTACACCTGTTAGAGTATTATTCGATACTGGTGCTTCTCATAGCTTTATATCTGTTGACATTTGCAATAAGCTCAAGTTAGAGCCCACTCTTGCCACTACTTCTTTATGTGTCTCAAATCCCATCGGAGGACCTGCTAACCTCCGAAGTATTTGCAAAGATGTTGCATTGATGTATGATTTTTCTCGTTTTACTTGGGATTTCTATGTGCTTGGATTTCAAGCATTCGACCTTCTTCTTGGAGCTGATTGGTTAAGCAAATTCGATGCTGTCATCTCTTGCAAATCCCGATCAATTTCTTTAGTAAGCGACCAAGGCTTACCACTTGTCATTAAATGCAAATCACCTCAGAAATATGCCGGAAGCATCATATTCTCTCTTGATGCTTCTCCAGAGGATCTTGACACCATGCCTATAGTTCAGTCATTTCCCGATGTATTTGGCGAAGTCAGCTCTCTCTCGCCTAAACGGGAAATAGATTTCCGTATTGATCTAATTCCTGGAGCTACACCCGTAGTTCTCCCACATCGAAGGATGGCTCCTAAAGAAATGGCTGAACTAAAAACTCAAATTGAGGATCTATTTGCTAAGGGCTTGATTAGAAGAAGTTGTTCCGAATGGGGCGCTGCAGTTGTATTTGTCACCAAATCAGATTGATCTCTTCGCATGTGTGTTGATTATAGAGAGCTCAACAAGCGCACTCTCAAGAATCGTTATCCGATGCCTCGCATCAACGATTTATTCGACCAGCTTCATGGAGCTAAAGTTTTCTCACAACTTGATCTAGCCACTGGGTTCCACCAACTCAGAATAGCGGTAGATAGTATCCATAAGACAGCTTTCCGGACCGAGAATGGATTCTATGAATGGTTGGTTATGCCATTCGGTTTGACCAACGCACCTGCTTACTTCGTCGACTTGATGAATCGAGTCTTCCGTGATGTCCTTAACAAGTTTGTTCTTGTATTCATTGATGATATTCTTGTCTTCTCTAAGGACAAGGAAGAGCATGAGACACATCTTCGTTATGTTCTTGAAACTCTCAGAAACCACCAGCTTAAAGCCAAGTTTTCTAAATGCCATTTCTGGCGAGACGAAGTGAGATTCCTTGGCCATATTGTTTCTGAGAATGGCATTTCGGTCGATCCAGCTAAGATTGCCATAATCAATGTAAGTTCTATCATATTCGAAATTCTATTCAAACAATCTTATCTCTCGCTAATTTATATCAATTAATCTACAGGATTGGGAGACCCCCAAAACTCCTACAGATATCCGTAGTTTCTTGGGCCTAGCTGGATATTATCGCAGATTTATTGAGCACTTTACCCGGATTTCTGCTCCTCTTACTGCTTTGACTCGGAAGGACGTTAAGTTCATTTGGAGTGAGAAGTGTGAATCAGCTTTTAATGAGTTGAAGCACAGGTTAACTTCAGCCCCAGTTCTTGCAGTCATCGATGGAAGTGAAGGATTGACTGTTTATACAGATGCTTGCCGAGAAGGTTTAGGCGCTGTTCTTATGCAAAATGGGAAGGTTATTGCTTATGCCGGTCGTCAGTTGAGGACCCATGAATTGAACTATGCCACTCATGATCTTGAGCTTCTTGCTGTTGTATTTGCTTTGAAACTTTGGAGGCATCATCTTTTGGGAACAAAGTTCGAACTATTCACTGATCATAAGTCCTTGAGGTATATCTTTTCTCAGAAGGATTTGAACTAGAGGCAAGTCCGATGGCTTGAATTCTTAGCTGCATATGACCTCAACATCACTTATACACCGGGGAAAGCAAATGTTGTAGCAGATGCTTTGAGCCGTAGCAAAGCATTGTCTTATTGCAATATTATCGAAGGCATGTTATTCCAGCTTAGTATCTCTCCATCTCTTATGGATCGCATCAAAGCTAAGCAATATGAAGACACTTTGCTCTATCGTATGAAGGAGTTAGTTATGGATAGAGCAAGTAATGCCGACAGCAAAGTGGGAGCACAAGTTGATAGTGATGGAGTTTTGAGGATCGACAATCGTATTTGTGTTCCTAATGTCGATGGATTGAGGCAAGAAGTGCTTAAGGAGAATCACCAGTCATCACTTTCATTCCATCCAGGTGTCACTAAGATGTATCGCAATATGAAGCGTTTATATTGGTGGAGTGGGATGAAGAGGGATATTTCTACATATGTTAGTAGATGCACCACTTGCCAACAAGTCAAGGCAGATCACCAGAAGACTGTTGGATTGCTCCAACCCCTAGAGATTCCGAGTTGGAAATGGGACCAGATTTCTATGGATTTTATTGATGGGTTACCGAGGACCAGAAAGGGTAACGAGAGTATATGGGTGATTGTTGATAGATTGACCAAGTCTTCCCACTTTATTCCGGTCAAGACCACCCGTACTGCTTCGAGTTTGGCTGAGATTTATATGAGAGAGGTGGTTAGACTTCATGGGGTTCCGTCTAGTACTGTATGCGATCGAGACCCTATATTCACCAGTAAATTCTGGAAGGCATTTCAGGACGTCTTAGGCACTAAACTGAATCTGAGCACAGCCTATCATCCTCAGACAGACGGCCAAACTGAGAGGGTGAATCAGATTTTGGAGGATTTGCTTCGTGCTTGCATCATTGATTTTGGTGGATCTTGGGAAGACCATCTTCATTTGGTTGAATTCACTTATAATAACAGTTACCAGGTACGTCTAATTGTCAATTTGAATAAGAAAATTTTAAATTGGCATTTAACCGTCTTTATAATCAAGCAAGTATCGACATGGCACCATTCGAAGCTTTATATGGACGGCCATGCAAATCGCCAGCCTGTTGGATTGAGTCAGGAGACCGCTTAGTTCTTGGCCCAGAAATGATTATGGAGGCATCTAAGAAGGTGAATGAGATCCGGAAGAAGATGAAGACCGCACAAGATAGACAGAAGAGCTATGCCGATAAGCGTAGAAGAGATTTGGAATTACAGGTTGGGGATGAAGTATTTCTGAAGGTATCACCTTTGAAGAATGTTATTCGTTTTGGTCGAAGAGGGAAGCTTGCTCCTAGATTTGTTGGACCATTCACTATCACCGAGAGGATTGGTACACTTGCTTATAGAGTTGCCTTACCAGAGAAATTTGAGGGCGTGCATAACGTTTTCCATGTTTCACATCTTCGGAAAGTCATGCACGATCCATCTATGACTATTCCTACTGCTCAGTTAGAAGAGGTGCATATTCAGCCAGATTTGACTATCGAAAGGAGACCACTTCGTATAGTCGATAGAAGTACTAGGCAGCTCAGAAGAAAGTCCGTTAACCTAGTCAAAGTCCAGTGGAGTCCCGATGACCGAGACTGCACTTGGGAAACAGAGGAGAGTATCCGGGATTCTAATCCAGAATTGTTTGTTGGAGGTAAATTCTATTTTCAATCTATCTTTATTGATAACCTATTCTATATCCATCATATGTTTTCTATCTATTCTTCTACTCGGTACCTCATTCCTTTTCGAGGACGAAAAGTTTTGAGTGGGGGAGAATGTAACGACCCTGAAATTCAGACCCAGTTTAAAATTTTTAAAATCGTTATTTGATGTGAAAATTCAAATTTTCACAAACAATTTCCGTTGCTATCCAAACTTCACATTTGGAATACGTCTTGATAGACATAGGCGTACGCCAAATTTCGTTGAGAAATACTGAAGTAAGATTTGTTCGCGTTTAATTACATATCAGTTCATTTTAAACGCGAAATTTTTTATCTTCCGAACTTGAATATTTTTACATGGAAAAATTCTAAACCATCTTCTGACAAAGACGTCATTTTTCGTTTTTCAAAATTCGATCATCTTAAGCTCTGTCGATCTTATTCTTCGGCGTTTTTATTGCATTTTCTATAATGGAAAAAAATTGAATTTTATAAAACTAATTATTCCGCTTATATCTTCATACCGTTGGATCCGTCTCATCGCGCTGATCAAAACGGTATATTGGTTTGTGTCATTCGGAGTTCGGAATTAGAAGTTACTGACATTTTATCGGTTGATAAACTGTCCGTTACGAACAGTTATTCAGCTCCTATTGGGCTGAATTGGTGTGAGAATCGAAGCAGCCCAGTCAGCAATCACCTAGAGAACTGAGCAGCCCCTTCTAGTTCCAATGCAGTGGAATTAATGTTATTTGTGAGTTTCAAAATGTTATCATTATGCTGCACAACTTCCCCATACGCTGCTTCAAAAAAAATTTCAAATCTAAATACTATAGCATTTCATTTCATTCCTTTTCTCAGTCCTTCCTTCTTCTCCACTGGTTCGTACCTCTTTCTTCTTTTATTTTGTTCAGCCATTTGTTTTAAAAGAGAGAACACTCTCATGCTCCCCTTACTCCGCATGCATGCCAGCCCTTCCCTTCATTTCCCAGCTCCTCGACCCACCCTTCACCACCGTTGCCAGTCCTGCCGCCACCTGCCTCCGTCTTCCCCCTTGACTCCGCCAACCAAAGCCCACCAGCACAGCCAACAGCCACATCTCGCCTGAACCCCACCAGACCAGCGCCCAGCCCACCCAACAGCCACGTCCCCTCTGATGCCGCCATCGCCACTACCACCCGGCCTCGCCAACAACAGCCCCTCCACTTCCACTGCCTCCAGCAAACGGTTCCGCCATTCCAGCCCGCCATCGACAATCTCCAGACCCCCCTGCCCATGCGGCCACCAACCCCCTACCACCTCCAGCCCTACCACTCCACTTCCATTCCCAGTCACCCACCCGAGCCACTCCACCTTCACGCCTGCCACCTGCACCTTCCCTCTCCACGGCCGGCCAAACCCGCAGCACAGTTCCACCCTACATCACATCTCCAGCCACCACCCACTGTTCGCCAACTGCCAGCAGCCCCGTCCCCATGCCACCAGCCCAACGTCCCAGACCCCCACGGACCCACCAGCCAGCACACGCCTTCCCCTCCACGGCCGACCAGCCCACCAGCACCCACCACCTCTGACCACAGCCTCCATGCCAACCCGCACCACCCTAGCAGCCCCACTATTCCAGACCAACGCCCAGCCAGCCGAACCACCAACAGCCCACTGCCGAACCCACTACCCAGCTGGCCACACACGTTGATTCGCCAAACGTTGGTCATCGTCTTGTCCGGAGATAGTGTTTGCTATTATATATTGCGTATAGCGTTGTTTATATTTTGTCTAGTTATTAATATACACCGTTGTCTTGTATTTTCAGCTGCTGATCCGGAATCTCAAGCCTAGGCCTCGTCTATTTTGTCATCATATCCTGCTTCTTTGATTGGTATGAATATATATGTACAATCTATATATATATATCTTGTATTGAACAAATTGTAATTGAATTATTATTCGCTTGTAGTTTGTTGTTCGTTAGTGTTGTGCTTGTTCGCGCCTCTTATCTATCGTCTTCGTGCTTCGTCGTCAAACTTCTTACCACGCAAGGTGAATATTTTCTATTCACGACTCAAAATCTATTATACTATGATAATTAGATGTTGGATGTTATGAATGTTAATTTGGACGTTAAATTGATTGAATGTTAAAATTGAATTGAAGTTAGTATGTTAAATAGTTATGACGCCAAATTTGCTATGTGATATTAAATTTGTTGTTATTGTAATTGATAATAAATTTGAAACTGAATTTGATATAGAATAGATAATAATTTCTGAATGACATATGTTGAACTTGACCCCTTTGTATGTTAAATGAATTGACACGTAGAATTAATGATAGTGACATTTTGAACCCTTGAACACATGAAGTTAATTGAAACAAATGCCAAGTGAATTATATTGTAATAATCTTTAGTCCGCATGAAATGATAGTGTGGATTCTAGAGACAATTTCATTAATTTGCATTAATAACCAATGTAAATTAATACAATCGTTTCGGGATTATTTAATAAAATGATGAAATTGATATGTATGTTTGCTATTGATTGTTTATTTACTTTGACACCATCCCAGTACTGTATACCTTGTGTTGTTAATGTCATCGGGTTGAAATGATAAATACCCAATTGAATGAATTGGCCTAGGATAGATAATTAAAATAAGAAACCGAACG
Organism: Allium fistulosum; assembly: GCA_030737815.1. Classification (NCBI taxonomy): domain Eukaryota; kingdom Viridiplantae; phylum Streptophyta; class Magnoliopsida; order Asparagales; family Amaryllidaceae; genus Allium; species Allium fistulosum. The sequence continues at coordinate 408,230,755 of CM060907.1, read as the reverse complement.
GTCAACAAAGAACGTTTTGAAATTGAGACTTATTTGGAATTATGGAATGAACTTAGAAAACTGTATTGTAATTTGGTAACGTAAATATAAATAAATTTGTTTGAAATAAATAAAATGATTTTATTGAATTGAATAAATGAATTTGTTTTGAAATAAATAAAATGATTTTATTGAATTGAATAAATGAATTTGTTTTGAAATAAATAAAATGATTTTATTGAATCGAATAAATGAATTTATTTTGAAATAAATAAATTATTTTATTGAATGAAATAAATGAACTTGTTTGAAATAAATAAAATGGATTTTATCGAATTAAATAAATTAGATTTGTTGGAATAAAGAAATGAATTTAATTGAAATAAATGAGAACGAATTAATGTAATGAATTGAAACGGATTTGTAAATTTAATTAGTTAAACAAAGTGTTTTGACAAAGTTAATCGAAATGAGATTTAAGAAGTAAATAGGTTAGAAGATAAAGTGATTTAATTTCGAGTTTTGATAAATGAATAAACGAAGTTTTGACAAAGTGAATGTAGTAAATGAAATTGATATAGTAATGAACCTAGGAATGTAAATACGGATTTAAAGAATAAAACTTGATTTAATGAGTTGAACTAAGATTGACTATTTCATGTAATCCATGAATTTGAATTTGATTTAATAAGTGAAATGTTGATTTAACGTGAATACTTAAAATTTTGATAACTAAAGGGCTTGAACTAGAATTTCTTTTCGAAATATGATTTTAGTAATTGAAACGAATCGAATTATGAAATATCAAATTTGGAAGTCAAATTTGCAACTTGACCTTTGGATTTGATTTGTTTTAACTTTAATAAAAAGTTGACTGTTGGGTAATTAATACGTAGTTATTAAAGAGACCGGGATCGGATTATGGACATACTCTCTGTCGATACCGAAAACCACTTTAATAACTAATATACGCGAAGTGTTGATCCAGAATGAAGTGGATGGTTTTGATGAACGTGTTGACTGAAGAAAGAGAACGATTTGGATGACCCCTGACATGACTAAAACAGGAGCCGCGCCGGGCCATTGAGGATCGCCATCTCTAGCGGACACACTTCTTCGATACCTTATCTATTACTTATGTGATTCGATTTGGGTGCACCCCTTGATTTGGAAGTGTTGTTTCGCGGTGTTGGGGTGGTAGCTGCTATGCCCAACATCAGTCCGGATCAGGCAACTACTAGTATCCTAGTTGGTATCGCCTCATGTACCTTGTCATACTAATTATCCTATCGCGACAACTACGAATTTGTTTTGTGTTATACCTATGGGGTATCCTCTGATAACCACCGGTTTTGGTGGGGCTTACGGTGCTGTATAGACTATGGCATTATAAACAGGTTAAGAGGTGTATGGGCCCTGCTTAACCCTACTTTGATATCTTACTTTATGGATTAGACATTATCTATTTAGCGTATTCTGTAGGTAGTTTATCGATCCCTTAATGATGTTTCTATTCACCTTTGAGTTATGGACTTTATTATATGCATTTGATTATCCTGTAAAAGATTTTGAGTCCTGACTCGAGTGTTTCTTTTGCATATGCTCGGGTCAGTCTGAAGCTATTCCGTTGTTGGTCAAGGTTGGTCGAAGATGCTGAAGGCTTAGCTTTTATCTATATCATTTTATTTCCAGTATTTGATGTACTTATGTATTGGACATCTTGTATCTCTTTTCAGTCGCTTTATGTTGAGACATTGTTGTATTCTCTGTAGTAGCTTCATGAACTACTATTATGACGATGTATTTTCCGCTGCATTATTCTGTGACTATTCTGAGTCTGTGATGTTGTATTGATTCTCATTTACATTTATGTACTTATAATCCCATAATGTTCTGTGTTTTGTATTATTTAAGTTGACAAGTATGGATTATTGTCAATTTAAATGGTCCAATTATACGAGATGTTACACACTTCCTACTTCAACATCACTTTCTTTATCGGCCTCTTCAAGTCAAAGAGCGATATCAACAAGCTGATTGAAAGAAAACTCTAGTTTCAGAAGTAAAGGCTTTTTAAGATTCTTATTCAACCCATAAATAAACCTCTGATTTTTCTTCAATGGGGTATTAATATTTTCGACCCCATATTTAGAGAGAGATTCAAAAGATGCGACATAGTTTGGCACAGAAGATTCACCTTGAACAAGGTCAATAAAGCATCGAACTAAGGTTACTTTTTCAGCTTCCGGCACAAACATTAATTCGAACCATTCCCGAAATTGCTCCCAAGTAAGATCTGCTTCGATAATTTCCGAAACCATAAGCTTATAAAAATCTAATGCTCTTTCTTGGAGCTTGCTAGAAGCCACTTGGACTCGATGAAGATCAACAAGATTCATGCGAGAAAAGATGTAATCGCATGTTCTAGCCAAGCTTGGACTTCTATAACGCTTTTGGAACCCTTGAATGGCCTTCCACCCAAATTGGTATAATCACTGCACAAACGTGAAAACCAGGATTTTGGATGAGTAGGCTCTAGAATAGGTCCGGCAGCTTGGGCTTTCTTTACAAGATCCAAAATCTGTTGGGTAGACATAAATACTCCATCCTGAGGAGTAGCACTGGATTGACAAGCGCTGGGACGGCCTGGTCTAACCATTTCTCTTCTTTAAGAAAGAAAGAAAGAAGAGGAAAAAGGTTATTCTCAGAATGAATATCAATAAAAATTGAATGATAAAACAAGGCATCACAAAAGAAAATAGGATAGAACGGGTCCAATGACTCGAATTAAATCCTAAGGCACGACTCCTAAGAAAGACTTAGGACAATGATCCTTTCTAGATTATTCTACATTGTTCCGAATTTTGGCTCTGATACCAAGCTATGACGCCCCACCTCTATACTCACACTAGCCAAGGACACTACTGGGTAATGCCGTTGACTAGCATGAAGAATAAGGCTGTTGAGGAGCGACCATCTGTGTAATTGCTTTGTGCGAGTACCGATATGTCAGATAGTATAACATGCATTTCATTTCAAGAGGAAATCCGACATATCAAATTCAAACTCAAAGCTACTACAAAGTGGCTATGTGGGCTTCAGAAACAAATATAGAAATAAGCATAACACAAATAAGTCACAGATATTCATATCACTAAGGCGGAAACAGATATGAATATAACACATAGAAGTGTACATAAAAATAGTGGTCATAGAAGACCCACAATATCACAAAAGAATAAGTATACATCAAGGAGTCTCTATGTCAAATGTATAAAAGCAAAAACTACTAAGCTAAAGTAGTTAGCCAAAAGTCAGAAGCTAACCCCTGCAAAGAAGTCAAGTGGAAGCACCTGTAACACCTCGGTCTGACCCGAGTATTATTTAAGAAGAAAAATAATAAACGGATCGGTCTAGCTATAAATATCATATAGGATGAGAAAGGATAAGAGATACCACAAAAACATATGATAACAATATTGCCATACTGTGTCAAGTATACATTTAATACCAACAAAAATCATATAATATCTCAAATTTTCTCATACACCAAAAAGAATATCACATTCTTTAGCTTATTCACCAAACCCCAAATATTGACAAAACACAATTATGCCAATCGCAAAAATTGGTGAAACACAAATTCTAGAAATCAACAACCAGAAACCCAGAAAACACAAAGGGGGAGGCCAATCACAAATGGGAGCACGAAAACTCACCAACACGTGTATCACAAATGGAACGCTATTCCATGGTCGCTAACCATCAAGTTTGAGCGGAAGCTCCACAAATGGCCAGAAGACCATGGGTCGCTACCCCACCAATTTGAACCGAAGCTCCACAAACGGGTTTTTTAGTCCCCCACACAAATAAAGAGACATCGCACATCGCTATTCTAAATCACAAAATGATCATCAATGATCGATAAGTGTAAATTACACTAAGCTAGTAAATTAATGAGTTTAGCTTCATGTCCCATAACCACTGGCTTAACTTAAATATTTACAAACAGATTGTAGATTTCCATTCGAAAATTGTCACGAGAGTTCAATCGAACAAGTCCAAGAATTAACCGACGAAGTAAACACAAGTGTTTCATACCACTTGTTTTGCAAAGCCGTTTAATTAGATTTCTCATACGAATGAGGTAAAGGTTTGTATATACTAATAGATTGGAAAACGGTTTTAAAAGCAAGCTTTATATTTAAAATAGTGTTGAAATCGTTTTAATGAAAGAGTTTTAGTATTTACTACTAGTATCGAAACCTTTGTATTTTAAAGTGACAAATCACAAAAATGATTGTAAAAACAATCAATCACCAAAAATTCACATACGACAATGTGAATTAAATCCGTAAAATTCGATATCAAATCCATCAAATGGATATTCCCAAAAATCCAAAGAAAGAAGTCATCAAAGTCGATAATAAGTGATAACAACTAACCGGATCAACAAAAATCGATTAAAATTGGAAATCCACTGAAAAAAAGCCAAAATAGGCAAAATGAACAGTTCCAGACGTTTGGGGGTTCATCCAGACGTCTGGGGGTTCATCCAGACGTTTGGATTTGGGTTCTGGAAATATTCTAGAAACCTACCAAACGTTTGAAAACTAATCAGACGTCTGGTAGGTTTGGACCAGACGTCTGGTCAATGTCTCTGCCAATTTTTTCTTTTCTACCATAAATTTTTTTTCATCCGCTGCCCTAACTAGAGGTCTGGACCTTCCAACCAGACGTCTGGTTGCCTTTTCTGGGCAACAATTTGCCTAGGCCAATGATGGCCAAAATGATTCGGAAGCGATCGTACGAGCGACGGAGGCTAGGAATTTATGCCAAGCGACAACCCAGTCCTATAGGCTCTTCGATACACCCCAAATAACACGTCCAAATATCCCAGATAGGATCTTTAAAGATTTTGACATCAAAACACCAAAATTTGGAAAATTCACCAAATCAATTCAAATCAAAAGCAAATGAACCTGAATTGATGTTAGGAATTCATACCTAACAACAATGAAAACTATAGACATAGATGTGAGTTCAAAAACTCACCTTTAAACCCCAAAACAACAAGTGAGAAGCTTTAAAACAAAGGAAAGATCAACCACTCTTCAACTTCAACTCTAGAAGCTCCAATCTAAGATCATAAGCAAATATTTCCTAAGTTAGGTTATAGGAAATTTCTGAAATTGGAGAGAGATTGAGATGGAGAAGATGAAGAGGATGCTTACCTAAGCTTCTCTTTGATTTTTAACTTGAATTTGAATTCCTAAGAGAAACTAGGGCTTAGGAATTTTAATTTCCCATTATTTCCCCCATTTTTCTTTAGCTTGAAAGCGTTAGGAAATGGAATGAATGAATAAAGAGGAGTGGGGTGGAGTTAGGGTATTATGTTGGGTTAGTGGGCTGAAACCCAAACCCAAAGCACAAAATAGAAAAATAACAAAATTCTACTCAACTCCAAACATATCGATGTTTACGCTCAAAAAAGTTGTAAACGCCATTTTATGCTCAATGGAAGTAGTCTCGAGTCTCAACTCGACTGTTTACAAAAAGTAGGATTTCGGACTTTAATCCGACTAACGATGCTATAATAAAATAAAAAATTTAAATATATTATCATAAAATATGCGTGTTGTTACAGATGCGAAATCCGAGTTGAAACAACGATCGATGGTTGTTTTGGTCCCTTTCTTCGTATCGATCCTCTCCTGGATCAATCTGGGATGCATCATGATGGACATCGTATCGATTGTAATCGATACGAGACGGACATACAGATGGAGTGCTTCGTATCGATGTATACAAAATTCACAAGTGTTTGCTTCGTATCGATGGATACGAAACATTGGGCCTTGGATCGATTCGCATCGACGGATATGAAGTGCTAGGCTTCACACTCATGGTTATGAGATGCTAAGCTTCGGAATAACTCGTATCGATGGATACGAAAGTCACTCTTCGTATCGATGGATACGAACGATACAAACATAATTTCGCAACGCTCTTCATATCGATGGATGTTGACTACTTCAATCGGTTACATGATTGGGATACGAAACATTTTTCTTTGGATACGAAGTCATATAAATAGATTTTGGACTTAGAATATTTTACACATGCTTTTGCTCTTACTTCGTATCGATAGGAGAAAAAGGAATAATTGCAGAACCCTCATCTTCAGACAACTAATCCATTAACCCTTAACTCGATTCCTTCAATCTAGGTAAATTACCAGTAGATCCATGTTTAAAGTGATAAGACTCGAGTTCCACGCCATTCCGTTCATGGAGATGGCCAACTCCGGTGTTATTGGCATCAGAGCTTGACTGGGGAGAGTTCGAGAATGTAGTTAATGGTGACTTGGAGATTTGGGGAAGAAGGGAAGCACTGGAAGGAGTCGGTGGAGTCACTGACTTCAAGTCTTTCCCAAACTCGTATTGATGGGAGATAGGATCGATCAAAATGCTTTGGGGATGGTTGCAGGCAGTCCTCATGATCGATCTGAGAAGTGTGGAGCATGTTTCGTATCGATGTAGTTTGGAAGAAGCGGTTTGATCCGAGGTCTTTGGATCGATACAAAGAGCATCGATACTTGGAGCGATCGATACGACTACGCTATCGATATGAATGTGAGATCGATATGAAGGTCGTACCGATACGAGAAGGCTATCGGTCTAAGTCTTGGATCGATACGAACATAGGCTTAAGGGGAACAATCCAAGTTGAACCATGATGGATACGAGATTCATTGTCTTTTGCATACTTAAACACTTAACTCCAACGAGTTTTAGCCTTGCATATTTGGACTTCATTGTAAAACCGCATATATGACTATCCATCAAAGCTCGTCGATGGAACTGTAACTTGATACACATAACCAACCTCAACATGGATCGTTCTTCGAAGTCAGGATGGCACGGTTGAGATGGTCAGCATTGAGGGTCACTCCGGTCAACTATCAAAGTCTTGTCGTTTTACCATCTTTCAATCTTGTAGAAATTTAGAGTATTATGTAGCACTTCACTACACAACACAATCACTCACTTTACACCGCGGGGAACATGGGTTTCTTAACATCTAATAATGGTTTTTACTGAGTTCAATAGCTATGGATCCCCGGAGCTCAGAGCGACAAGATGTTCAAAGTCTTCCGTTCCTTAGAATCGAAGTGCCAGACATTGCGGCCGATACAGTATACCCCTCTCTGGATGAACTGCCGGATGCATCATTGGTTATGAATCAAGATGAATTCATCCAGTCCAAGATGTCAGAAGAAATGTTGGGTAGAATTTGGCTTAGGCATGGGCTATATTTGGAAGAATTTCAATTACCAGGGCTAGAGGATATAGCGCACAATCCCCCGGAAGTGTTCACTACATGTAATAGGTTTATGTGCATGGCTGGAACATTTCCCACATTCAATCAGTTCGTTCGGGACGTGCCATTCTTTCTGAGGATCGTGCCTTCTTAGCTCCACCCCAATGGATACGCGCTTCTCAATAGCCTATATGTCATATATACGGAGCATCTCCTTCGACTCCCGACCGTCGATGAAATCAGATACTTATTCAATGTCAAGAGTCGGGGAGATAATTTGTCGTTCACTTTCTTGGAAGCGGTCAGGAACTGCCAAGTGGTGGCAGGTGGGTGGAGTAAGTTGACCTACTTCAAGACAGATTGGTTCTACGTGAGCTGTCCACAGGGGTTCGCCAGATGATGGTCGGTTAAACGTAAGTACTTTCACTTGTTCGTCAATTAACAGGGTAATATTAATCGATGCTGAACTCATTGTTGTATCTCTTTCACAGCTTCTATTCCACGGCCCAAAGGAGCTCGTTTTAAAGAGATAGTGAAGACGCTTTAGGCAGTGCCTATCTAACTATGGGAAATAGACGAAGTCCTTAATGATGACAACTTGATTTCCGTTGGGCTCACAGAAAGAGGTCAGAGCATAGGGATGACGGAGGTTGCTAGAGTGGCTCCCGTAAGACAAAGCAGAAGACGTGCTCCTTTCGTGCCCCTAGTCGAGGGAGCTCAGGCTGTGCCCAGTTTAATAATCATCGAACCTCAAGATGACGAAGATACAACAGCTGGTCATGAGCCCTAGGTCGCATCCCCGTAGGGCCCTCAATTATCTACGCCAAAGAGAAAAGGAAAAACTACTGTCCACAAAAGCAAAAGGCAAAAGACCACCGAAGCAACTGAGCTCATCGTAACTTCGATAGGTCAGGAGACCTCTTCTCTGCAAACCGAAAGTTCATTGAAAGGGTTATCAAACATTCCTATCTCGGATGAAATACTGTCATTCCTTAATCCTGGGCTAGAGGGGCTTGACTCCCCATCAAGAACTGGCGTAGGCCTATGTACAATTGATATAGGGGAACCAACTCTGATAAGCAAAGCTACTACAACTAGTCAGTTGGGGGGGGGGGGGGGGTTTGCACATGCACACACACTTCATGGCACCACATGACACTCTATCACATGCTTCTTAATCTTTGGCGTTAACTAACTTTATTCCTCTTTTCATTTTGCAGACACAATGGTGAAGCAAGGCTCCATGCTTAACAACCTTCGCTCTTCGCACCATTCATCTAGGTCGTGCTCCAAGTCACATTGCCGCGAGAGTGAGAGAGACTATGGTCGTGACTCTTATTCCAGTCAGGAACGCGAGCGCCATGATAGAGAAAAGGAGAGGTCATATCAAAGTAGGCGTCGTTCTAGGTCGCGATCTCCAACATCAAAAGGAACCTATAAACCCTCTAGCTCTAATAAGCCTTCTTCTGAAACGGCTCATCAAATAGCGCCATCTCATGCTCCAAAAGCCGGTGATCAGCGCCGTAGAATTGAAAGAAATACCCCTATTGTCGCAGAACAAACTTCCATAGAGCCTACGCGGGAGGGAGCCATCCGCATTGCCAAGCTAAAGAAAGATTTTCTGACCATCTATTTTGATGGCTTCTTCTTCCCTCCCAACTTATAGAAAATTCTTAATGACATAGAAAAATTAGTGCAGGACTATGTGCATGACGTGTACAGCTAACATCGCGAATGTGTTAAGACGGTAGAACGGGTTTCGGCGGTGTCTTATGAGCGGGCCAAGGCTATCGAGAAACTAGAAGGCGATCTCTCTCAAAAGGGCATAATAATAATGGCACTTACCAATAAGCTCGAGTCTTCAAGTAAAACCGAGATGGAGGCTAGCCAGAGAGCCGAAGAGGCCAAGAAGTCTATGGAAAATATGAGAAAAACTCACATGGACTTAGTGTAGGAGATGGGTCACCGTAACACCGTTATTATTCAAGAAAGGGATGCTGCACGGAAAGCGGTTGATGAGCTAAAGGCTAAGCTGACTGAGGCCTTTAAAGAGAAAGATGAAGCTAACAAAGTGGCCCAGGAGGCGTGTGAGGAGGTGGTTAGACTTAGGGAAGAGAGGGATGCTGCGAATAAAAAGGCCGAGGAAGCCGGTGCCAGGTTTGAAAGGGGAATTAAAGCTGTTGAGGCCAAAATGGAAAACGAATTTGAAGATCTTCTGGTCACTTACAACGCTAATGCCTTGAGAAACCGCAACCTTAACTGGCTCGGCGAAGACTACCCTTTCTAATTTTATAAGGCTGGGAATCGCTTGCTCGAGGATGAAAAGGCGATCCATAATGTTGCAACTGTCGATGAGTTTGAATTAGAAACTCAAGTGCTGATAGGAGATGAGCCTAAAGTCCTTCATAAAATGGCGATTGTGCTTTAGAGAGAGGATCTCGCCGCTAAGTATCTTGAAGCCGGAGAGGGATCCGGGAGTGAACACTGCAAAGTTGGTTTCGATGTACCTCCAACATCTCAAACTGAGCCTACTTCCTCTGTTTATCCTCCGGTCGTCCCGGGGTACGATCCTTATAGGCTGCATCTCTCTCCGACTATCGAGCGTAGCCCAGAAGGCCCGTCGGCCGAATCTGGGAGCCAACTTGAGGAAGGTATTCTAGACACTTCTCTTATTCCTCAAAATGCAGGAGCACTATAAAATGATATTACTATTATATTCTATTATCTTCATTCAGTCTTAGATTCTGCACCGGCCGACCCTCCTACAACTCAAGAAGTTCATCACATGAAGAAGGGATTAACATCGAAGTCCACGACTACGGTAGCTACTTCTTAGGCCGGGGAGATACACGACAGAAGTTATGTGGTTGACGACCAACTAATGGAAGCGCTCCTCGGCCTTCAAAGCGATCTGAGTATTGAAGTGCCCTTCAACGTAGATGAAGACGTAGTTATTACGGGCTCCTCGGGTCCGACCGGCAGCGTTTTGATGGGTGAGCGCGGAGCGAGAGTAGCAAATAATGGAAGAAATCAAAGCCGAGATTAAGTAAGCTGAGTAGGCTCGCAGAGCCGGCGAAGAAATGGCGGGTCCCGGTTCAGTCCCGATATTCGTGCTTTCTCCGGGTGGCACCATAATTGAAACTAGAGTACCTCATTCTTTCGGTGTCGAGAGTGCCACCATTCCACCGGTTCCGTATAAAGAGGATGCTTCAGTCCATATGAGTTCTCAAGAGGAGACCGTGTCAATTCCTCTGGCCGGAGATAATCCAGTTGGAGCAAGCTGGGGACGCAAACGTTCAAAGAGACCCCCTTGTGGTAGCTCGAGCGGTCTACGCAAAAGAAAGTCAAGAAGGACAAGAAAACAAGGCGTAGATTTGCACTTTTGCTCCCTCTTTTGTGGATGGTTAGAATATGCTTCTCTTTTGCTTTTTGTAGGCCACGTAAAGATGCGGGTTTGGCCCCTGCTTATATGGATTCTTTGAATAGATTTTGTACTCACTTTCTAAAGAATAGTGTGAATAAAACTTCTTCTTTGTCTTTAGCATAACTCTGTGATCATTTGTCTAAGTACTTTAGCACTCGCGTTTCCATTCAACATACTCGTGAGGCTTCTGTCTCTGAGTTGAACTTGAGTCCGGCCTTTAAGTCCTGAGCTCATGGCCTCGGGTCATAACCAAACGTTAAGTCGAGTCCCAACGTTGCGCTGTCACGGTCAACGATAGGAATTTGAGTTATGCACCCAGTTCTAGGGAGAATTGAAGTAGTTAGTCAGCAGTCGTCCTCTACCTTCACTAACTTTAATTTAACTTAGTTGGAACAAAGTTAAAGTGACACGAGTTTGAGCGATCGGATCACACTCGCTCATTTGCTAGTATTCACATCCACACTCTATGGATTAGACTTGTGCGCTGGCGGTCGATCACGCCTACTAATTGTTTTAGAATTACATCCACACTCCGGGGACATAAGTTATTTTACGGGCGGTCGGTCACGCCTGTTTAATGTTTACGCTCAAATTCATACTCTGGGAATCTAGAGTCAGTTGACAGATGGTCGATCACATCTACTTAAGTATTAGGATCTTATTCACGCTCAAGGGAATAGGGAGTTGTTCAAGGTCGTTGATGGTCGGATCGCAATCCTCTTGATTCGGTAAGCAAAGTCTTAGATGGACGGATCCATCTTCTTCGAGCTTGGGAAGAAGCGAGGTCATGGATGGACGGATCCATCCTCCTTGAGCTTTTGGAGATAAGCGAGGTCGTGGATGGACGGATCCATCCTCCTCGAGCTTTTGGACATAAGCGAGGTCGTGGATGGACGGATCAATCCTCCTCGAGCTTTTGGAAATAAGCGAGGTCGTGGATGGACGGATCCATCCTCCTCGAGGTTAGATTTTGGATTTTTGCACTTCAGCTCGCACTCTGGGGGCTGAAGTTCATCGGAGGATCGTCGTGTTTCAATCCTTCTTTATTTTATTGTTGCTTGCCCCGGAGCTCGGGGTTTCACTTAGCGAGTGACTGGTAAGATCATGATCACTCTCTATTTGAATAAGTCCCACCGTAAGATGGAATCTAGCTCTTCGTACATCGTGATGGTCGCACGATGCACTTCAAGAATCGCTAGTCTGGCTTGATGAGTCTACGCTTTATTGCTGAAATAAGAAATCATGGAAAAATCAGTTTCCTTATTACAAATACAAATTCTCAAATTGCATAAAAAAACTTGAAAAAAGGAAAGCAGACTAAATGAATGAAAGCCAATCATATATAATAGCGACGGAGACTCTCGCTGTTCCATGCTCTCGGTAGAGTGAGACCATCAACGGTTTGAATGTGTCATCTCCAAGCCTCCGTTCGATAACATACGGCCCTTCCCATGTCGGTTTCATGTGTGAAGGGACCGGATAGACCCGCTTGAGTACGAGATCGCCAACATCAAAGGTTCAAGGCCGGACTTTAGCATTTATAATCGGGCGAATCGATTGCGATGTGCGGTTGCACTCAAATAAGCCTATTCACGCTTCTCATCCAGTAGATCCAGAGATTCTGCTAGTAGGATGGCATTTATCTTTGGATCGCAATAAGTCACACGATGAGAAGGTACCCCTAGCTCAACTGGAATAATGGCTTTAGAGACGTAGGAAAGTGCAAATGGTGCATGGTCGGTCGTGGACTTGTGGGTAGTTCGATAAGCCCATAAGGCCATGGGAAGCTCATCGACCCACTTACCTCCAGCCTTCTCCAATCGTTTCTTCCTAATGGACTTGATGACTTTGTTGACAGCTTCGACTTGTCCATTTGCTTGAGGGTGAGCTACTGCCGAGAACTTCTTCTGGATGCGATAGCGTTGGCACAAATTCTTAAACTCGGCACTATCAAATTGGGCCCCATTGTCTGTTTCAATTGTCTTAAGGAGGCCGAAGCGACAGATGCTGTTGCGCACAATAAAGTTAATTACTTTTTTTGTTGTGATAGGGCAAGGGTCTCAGCTTCCGCCCATTTAGTAAAGTAGTCAACCGCAACGATGGCGTACTTCACACCACCCTTAGCTAGAGGTAAGAACCCTATTATATCGATACCCCATGTGGCAAATGACCATGGATTGACCATTTGGGTAATCTCAATTGGTGTGGCGCTTCTGGCACCTATCACATCTCTTAGCGTAATTCGATGCGTCCCGATTTACGGTTGGCCAGTAATACCCATATCTGGGTATCTTCTTCGCGAGGGCTTGCCACCCAGTGTGATCGCCACACTCTCTTCGTACACTTCCTGCAATACTTGCTTGATTTCATTGTGGGTGATACAACGGAGTAAAGGAACAGAAAATCCCCTTTTGTACAAGATTCCATCTTGGATAACAAACCATGAAGCCTTTTGGAGAATCTGTCTCTTCTCACTCCTGCGCTTGGGTAACGTTCCGTGTTCAAGATAATCTCTAATTGGAGTCGTCCATGATTCTCTTTTGGGCGTTGATTCATGAACCCAGTCTGTCTCTACTTAATCAGTACTTGGAGCTATAAGTGTCTCCATGGGGATGAGTCCCATTCGTTGTGCTTGCTAGTGCTGGCCAATGCTAAAGAATCGCCCATCTGATTTTGCTCTCGGGGTATACAACGGATATTATAATAGTTAAACTGGTTCAACACTTCTTGGACCCACATAAGATACGAGTCCAACCTTTGATCTCTAGCTTGATATTCTTCTTGAACTTGGCATACCACCGCTTGTGAATCGCAGTAAATTTCCACAATGACGACTCCCAAATCCTTAACAAGCCTTAGTCCAGCGAGTAAGGCTTCATATTTAGCTTCGTTGTTTGTTGCATGGAAGTCGAACTTCAAAGCATAGCATACAGATCTCCCTTCTGGGATTTTGAGCACCACTCTAGCGCTTGAGCACTGGTCGTTTGATGAGCCATCGGTGTATAACTTCCATATATAGTTGGGAGGTTCAATGGTTTCGGGCAAGTCCTTCGGTATGGTGAACTCGGCTATGAAATCCGCCATAACGTGTCCTTGAATAGCTCGCCTTGGGGCATAAGTGATGTCAAATTTACTCAGCTCGATATTCCACTTAAGCAACCTACCAAAAGACTCAAGTCGCATTATGATCTGTTGTAACGGCTGGTCGGTGTAAACAGTGATCGGATGAGCTTGGAAATACGGGCAGAGCTTTCTCGAGGCTACAACAAGACATTAAGCCAGCTTATCTTTCTTCGAGTAGTTTCTTTCTTCCCCTGTCAATCTTTTGCTGATTTAATAGGCCGGTCGTTGGATCCGATCCTCTTCTCAAATGAGTGCAGCACTGATTGCGCTTGCCAAAACCGCCAAATAGACCAACAACATTTCATGATCAACCGGCTTCGATAAGATGGGAGGCGTTGCTAGATGTTGTACTAGTGACCTAAATGCGCCCTCGCACTCCTCTATCCATTCAAAATTCCATTTTCCTTTTCTGATCAGATCGAAAAAGGGAATACACTTGTTGATGGATCTAAAAATGAACTTGCTCTAAGCTACCACTTTCCCATTAAGACTTTGCACCTACTTTATGGTTCTAGGAGTTTAGAGATTTTGAATCACCTATATCTTTTTAGGGTTTGCTTCAATTCCTTTGGCGTTGATAATAAACCCAAGGAATTTTCCAGATGTGACTCCGAAATGACACTTCAACGGATTTAGCTTCATTATGTACCATCAGAGTATGTTGAACATCACTTCCAAATCACCGATGTAGTTGTTGGATAACCGCGATTTCACAAGCATATCGTCTACGTACACCTCCATAGTCTTCCTGATCTGGTTTGCAAACATCCGGTTTACGAGCCTTTGATAGGTTGCTCCAACATTTTGATTCCAAACGGCATCACCTTGTAACAATAAAGTCCCAAATTGGAATTTGATTATAACCGAAGTACGCCTCCATGAACGACAAGAGCTCATGCCCGGTTGTTGAGTCCACATGTCCACCACTTTCCATTCGACTTTCTGACAAGCACTGGATTCGATACCCATGAATAAATCCATTATTCTTTAGTTTATCCACTTTTTCCTTCAGGGCGGCTGATCTCTCTAGATCCATATCGTGCTTTTTTTGTTTCACCGGGACGTGCCGCAGGTTGATATTTAATGCATGGCACACGATATTCGGTGAGATCCCACACATGTCTGAATAAGTCCTGGCAAACACATCGAGGTTTGCCCGAAGATAATCAACCAGTTCCTGTCCCATCTGCGGCTAAGCTGAGATCCGATCTTTATTACCCTAGGATCATTATCATTGTCGACCGAGACATCGATTGTTAATTCTACCGGGGAGGCCTGGTATTCTTTGACTTCCCCTTCATCATCGTTGTCTCTAGGATCAAGATCTTTAGGAAACTGGTCATGGCACCCGAGCTTCGGCTCAGGCATTAGTTGTGAATCCTCTATAGAGCTGACATAGAGAGATTTCTCCACGCCCATACCTTTCTTCTTTCGCTGCGCATCCCGTAGCTCCACAAAATAACAGGCGCGTCCAGCTACCTGATAACCATGTACTACCCCGACTCCATTATTAGTGGGGAATTTTAGAGTCAAACACCAAGGGGAATCACTGCCCTGAACTCCGCAAGGGCCGGTTGGCCCAGGAAAGCATTATAAGGAGAATGAATATCCAACACAACAAATTACAACATCCGGACTCTCCGGCGATCACCAATACCCAACTCAATAGGTAACTCCACCATCCTAGCTAGTATGGTTGCACTTCCATTAAAACCATGTATACGTGACTGTCACGGTTTCAGATCCTTTGCTTCCATCAGAATTTGGTCATAAGCACGTTTGAAAAGTATGTTCACAGAACTTCTACTATTAACTAAGATCCTCTTCATCCAAGTAGGACCTATCTGGGCGGATATAACCAATGGATCAATAGTGGGGGCCTCGACCCTATCGGCGTCTTGTTTTCTAAAATTGAAGTTGTCTGTCATAATCCTCTGTTGCTTTGTCGGGGCCCCTTCATCAGTACCACTACAACATTCAAAGTCCATATGCCTTGATCGAACTAGCATATGACTCAATTTACCTCTAGCTCCGATCAGGCAAATGAGGACCACCACTCATAGTATTAATCACCAGCCACTCGCCAGTACGTGTGGGTTTTTCAGGTCTAGCCTGGCCTTGGCCCTGATTGCGATTAGATAGGCCTGCTCCGCCATCATGCAGAGCCCGGACGAACTGCTCTAACTTTCTTTCTCTGATAAACTTTTCAATAATATCCTACAAATGACGGCATTCATTAGTGTTATGGCCATAACAATAATGGAATCTACAGAAATTTTTGGTCTGAATCTGCTTCTCCGACAATGGTTTCGGGCCGGCTTCTTGTATTGTCTTGTATGGTTTAAAGATAAACATTCTCCAGTGACGTGTTCAAAGGAGTATGTTGATCGAACGTAGGAGCTCTGGCTCTCTTATAGTGCCGGTCTCTCATCTTTCCTTCACCTTCATCACCCTTATGCTGACTTTGCTTATTCTGCATATTCAACTGTACTTTACAGGAACTCTCCCTGGTCTGCTTCACTCCCACATTACTCTATATACCTTCAACACTGGGCCCCACGATGTTCTACTTCTTAGACCTTCTAGCGTCTTCTCTCCTAAAAAACTGGGCTGCTTTTGCATAGAAATTGTTTGTACCAAAATTGGGCACAACACTCTTTGGAAGTTTTTGAAGAGATAAAGTGAAGAAATTGAATGTAAAAAGAGGAATTATCTAACAAAAACTCCAAATCTCAGATATGAAAATAATTAACATGCAAGAAGACACAAGAATTTAGAGAAGTTCAACGTATTGCCTACGTCCACTATGAAGTAGTTTGCTTTATTGATCTATCTTTGACGATTACAAGTGAATTCAATGAATTACAGCAGGTAAGTATGATTTGCAGCAGTGAAATTCGTAGGTAGCAGCAGCAATTGAGTTCAGATTTGGATACGGCAGAGTCTGGGCATTGGAGATCTCAAAGAAGAAGAAGAACCCCTTTTCTGTTGGCTTTGGGGGTCTATTTATAGGTGTAGGAGGCTGGTATTTCGCTCAGATCTCAGGAGACCCTCTCTGGCACGTTACTAGGCCCGCGCGCCCAAGCCCGTGAAGTTTCGGTCCGATCCGTGATCGATACGAACAGATTTCGTATCGATCAAGATTTCATCCAATGGAGTAGAAATTTGGCGTGGACATTCTTTAGCATGCACGTAGTCTTCTTTGAAAATTTCATAGCATTTGGACTTGTAGATTAGGAGATATGATCGATACGAATTGGGATTCTCGTTTGGCTGTTTCGTTCGACTCGCTCTTGTTTCGACTCGCTCTTTGTTCGACTTGGTTCTGTTCGACTCGGTGACGTGGCGTTTATTTGTATTGACTGCTATGCCTTGCTTCGCATTCATGGACACGAAGTAGGAGTCTTCAGATGGATGCGAAGTTGACGAAGTGGAGCGAGGCAAAATGTGGCCCTCTGATGGAGCTGAACTAGATGGAGTCGAATATGGGCTACCTGATGGATGCGAAGCGAGTCGAACTAGGTGGAGTCGAAAATAGGCTATCTGATGGATGCGATGTGGAGCGAGTCGAAGTGGAGCGAGTCGAAGTGTAGTGAGTCGAAGTAGGCTTTTCTAAGGGATGCGAACTGAGCGAGTCGAAGTAGGCTCTTCTGAGGGATGTGAACTGAGCGAGTCGAAGAAGGCTGCTTTTAATCAATTTTGCATCGGTTGTAACTTGAGCATACGAACTCAGATTGACTTGAGATCTGGAACGTTGACTCTCATAGCTTAGCTTGTCATGTTGTATTATTTTAAGCTCGATCCGGACTTTGACAAAATTCGTTGATATCCATAGTGAGCCTGTGTATAACTGATCTCTAGGATGGATCGTCATTGGTTTACTAGTCAATTCCTTGGTGTCACGGCCTTACCAAAAGGCGGGATAACATTGCCCCCCAAAGTACGTCTTGTGGAAACATGATGTGCTTTGAAATGCTGTCATCTTTACTCTGAATAGTTATTGTCTTTTCGATGAAAGCTGTAATCTTCGACTGATTTTCTTGATAATGTAAATTGTTGACTGTTAACTACTGTACCCTGTATTGTTGCAACTGATTGTTGTACGCCAGTGATTAGCCGTTTGCTGTTGTAATCGTTATTAGATGAGTTTCTGATTCCTGTAAATCTGGAATATTGAATATTAGTCCGACATACATGCATATATGTTAACCTGACTCTTGTTGACATTTCTACGTTCACGAGTCATTGTCAGTTTATTTTATATTGAATTCTGTATCGATCCTCTACTGAACCGACGTGAAATTCGTTGTAACAACGCTCGATGGCTGTTTTTGAATGTTCCTTCGTAACGATCCTCTCCTGAGTCAACGTGAAGGGTTGAAACGTTGAAGACGACTTTCATTGAATTTAGGGATGCGAAATGAGCATTTCGAATCGAAATAGATGGAGTCGCTGGATACGAACAGGCAATTCATATCGATGGAGATGGCCTCTGGAAGCAATGATTCGATGGTTTCGAATTGCGTAGGAGGTGGAGTCGAACGGCACAGGGGACGGAGTCGAAGACGAGCGAAATGAAGAAGTGTTTCGTATCGATGGATTTGGTGAAGACTGAAAGGCCCTCGCTAGCGACTTCGTATCGATAACAAATCACGTTGGTGGATTCGAATAGCTTATTCGACTCGCTCTTGTGGTGACACTTCGTAGCCGGTTGAACTCGTTGGGATGCGAAGCGTTTTTTACCTTTGTGCTCGAGTCCATATAAATACTCTGTACTTAGACATTTTTTCACTTTTCACTTTCTGTTTTTCTGGCTTGCTTTTGTATCGCTCTGAGACTTGGAAAAAAGTAAAGAACTGTTCTTGCCCTTGAACCGATTCATACCTTTAATTACTCGAACTAACTACCACATCTAGGTAATCCACTAAGCGAATCCAACGCGTAAACGATGAGACTCGATCTTTAACACCAAATCAACCAGAGTCGCGATCGATCGAAGATTCCTTGGCCTCAGCTTCGCGTCGATCTGGAGTAGGGGTTTCGAGATGATGAGACGGGGGCCTTCGTATCGATCGATGGTTGAGCTTTGCATCGAATCGAGTGCTTTGAATACGTAGATTGATACGAAGGGGTTGCGTCTGATCGATTTGAAACGATGGCCTTCGATCGAGTCGAAGTGGATGGCTTTGGATCGAGTCGAAGCGGTAGCCTTGGATCGAGTCGAAGTGGAGGCCTTGGACCGATTCGAACTGCGTAGCCTTGGGATCGAGTCGAAGTGGGTGGCTTTGGATCGAGTCGAAGTGGGTGCCTTTGGATCGAGTCGAACTGGAGGCTTCGAATCGAGTCGATCTGTGCAGCCCTGGGTCGATGCGAACGTGTCCCTGAGCGATCGATTCGAACTTGAATCTTGGCGAGCGATTCGAACTTGAACCCTAGCGATCGACTCGAACTTGAACCTTTGACCATTGACAACGAACCTAACTTCGATGATATTGAAAAAGCCTTATGCATCCGAACATCTAACTCCGACGAGCTTCATTCTTGGCATAATTAGACTTGACATTTGGACTGCATACTTGATTTCCCTTCGAAGCTCGTCGATGGAACTGCAACTCTGACAAAATTTTAACAAACTTTAACTTGGACTGATTGCTAATAATTGGATGGCACGGTTGTGATGGTCAGCGATGATGGTCCTTCCGACCGAATTCCGAAGTCTCGTCGTTTACATGCCTCTTTCAATTCTGTAGAACTTCTTTAAATGATATACAGTACCGCACTGCACAACACGCTCACACACTTTACACTGAGGGATGCACGAGCGTTATTATCTGTTTAACAATGATTTTTTATAAGCTAGCTTGTCATGGAACATTCAAGTTCCCAGCAGCAGGAACTCCCGAGTTCAATTCCTCCAACCATCGAAATACCGGTTATTGAAGCCGAAGTTATAGACCCAGCTCCGGGCGAGCGTCTAGGGGCTCGGTTTATTTGTCGTCCACAAGATTCTGTGCCGTCGGGTATCTCCTAGGATATGCTAGGACGTACTTGTTTAAGGCACGGTTTGTCGCTCGACAACGTGCTACTGCCTGGGCCAAATGACATGCCACATGATCCCCTGGAGGGGTTTACTGCTTTCAACCATCACGCTTGCACTGCGGGGACACTTCCTCCCTTCAATCAATATATATGGGAGATGTTATCATTTCTTGGAATAGCTCCATCCCAGCTGCACCCCAACGGGTACGCTTTGTTGAATAGCACCTTTATCATGTTTATGAAGATCCTCTTTCGACCACCAAAGCCGATCGAGATCAGATATTTATTTAACGTTAAGAGCAGTGGAGACTGCCCTTCTTTCACCTTCTTGGAAGCAGTCAGGAACTGTCACATTGTAATGGGCTCCTGGGGAAGGCTAAGTTACTTCAAGACCGAATGGTTCTACGTTCGGTGCCCCTCTGGATTTCTTAGGCGATGGTTGGATAGACGTAAGCGTTGCAATCTTTCTCTTGAGTTATCGAGATATTAATAACCAACTTCAAACTGACATATTTCCCTTCTTTTGCAGCCGCAATCTCTCGACCTGACGGTGCATACTTCAGAGAGCTAGTTTGGATCCTCCAAGCGGCTCCAGGCAAAGAGAGGCATATCGACTGGGTTCTGATCGACAGAAATTTGAGGACTGTCGGGCTGATAGAACGGAGACAGAGCATACGGCTGGAAGGGACACTTAGAGTGGTCCCGAAGAAACGGGTGAAGCGCAAAGCGCCCGGAGTCATAATAGCCGAAGAAGTCGATCCGAAGAGAACGCCTACCGATAACGAGCTCCCAGCTGGGCCTTCTTCCGATGTCCAGGATTCGGGAGGAAGGAGAAAAGGCAAGGCAGCTGCTTACAAGCGTTCTAAATCCATGAGATTAAAATCCGTGGTTGTGTCTTTGCCCGTTCCGGGGGTTAGAATTTCTGAGGCTCCTCCCCTGCCAGTAGAGAATCCTTTTGAAGGGCTTGCTAACATTCCGATTCTGGATTATGTGTCGTCTCAACACGACACCGGGATGGAGGAGCTTGATAGTGCTCTTGAACTGAGCGGGTCGCTTGCTATGAGTGCGGCCGACATTTCCGGTTGGTCGGGGGGTTGCACATGCATACACTTCACTAAACTACATGATTCATAACTGTAAATCGTCCAACTTGAGAAATCACTAACTCTTTCGTCGCCTCTCATTTTCAGGTACTATGTCTGGGAAAGGGTCAATGCTCGTGAATCTTCGCTCGGCCCGAAAGCCTTCTTCTTATTATGACTCCCGTAGGAGGGACTCGGATAGAGATCGCGATCGCGAGTACTCTAACCATGATAGGCACGGGCGTGATAGAGACAGAGAATACAAACATCGGTCTAGATCACGCTCTCCTCCTCCTAGACTTCCATCTCCTCCTCCCGTTCTTGTTCCACATCCACCAGAGCTTCCTTGTCACATGCCATCTTCTCATCTTCAAAGAGTTGAGACCACGACCTCCATAATTGCAGAGCAGGTCCCCACTGAGCCCACAGGAGAAGGGGCCCTTAAATTAGCTTAGATGAGGAAGGACTTTCTGAACATTTGCTTCGTTGGCTATGTCTTCCCACCACACATAAAAAGAATTCTGTCTGGAGTGGAAGGCACGATGCATGATTATGTTCATGACATTTACACCCAGTACAGAGAGTGGGTAAAGGCTGTAGAGAAAGCTTCTAAGGTGGCCTTTGAGCGAGCCAAAGCTCTTGAGAAAATGGAGACCGATCTTGCTCAAAGGGACCGGATCATTCAGGTGCTCACTGTTGAGGCCGAGTCTTCTCAGAAATCTAAAATTGCGGCCACCAAAAAAGCCGACGAAGCGAACGTGGCCATGGAGAGGTTGAGGTAGACACATGTTGCCTTGGTGGAGGAGATGGGCCACCGGAACACTACAGTCACCGCCGAGAGGGATGCGGCGGTCAAGGAACTCAGTGAACTCAAGGCCAAATTCACCGACATGGCCAAGGAAAAAGATGACGCGAACAACGCAGCCCAGGAGGCGTGCGAACAAGCTGTCCTGCTCAGGGGTGAACGGGTTGCGGTTGTAGCTAAAGTCCACAAGGTGGAGACTGAGGTTGACGAGAGAGTGAAGTCGGCCGAGTCCAGGCTAGAGGCTGACCTCGAAGACCTTTTTGTTGTTTACAACGCTAATGTGCTGAGGCACAGGGGTCTAGCCTGGCTCGATGATTATCCGGCGCATCTGTACAACGCCTGGGGCCGATTGGTTGAAGAAGAGAGGGAGGCGCATCTGGGCGAGTCTGTAGATGAATTCCAACTCGAGAATCGTATTCTGACTGAAGATGAAAGGAAGATTCTCCACGAGTCAGTGATTCTGCATGAGAAGGAGAGACTCGGCGCCCAGCACTTCGAAATAGGAGAGGGTTCAGGGGTTTAACATCATGAAGCGAATCTTGAAATTGCAGTGTCAACCCAGCCCGAATCCTCGTCTGCGGTCGATCCCCAAGCTGTTCCTGCTTACAATCCGGATCAGCCGTAGATGTCTTCAACTATGGCGCAAGTTACTGATGCCGCTCTGCCGCCTACGAGTCAAACTGAGGAAGGTATTCTGAACATTCCACATATCTTTCTTAAGTTGAAATCTTCACTCGAGTCAAGTTTTAACAGTTCTCTTTATTGTTTGTCCAGTGATTGATGCTGCACCTGCCGTGCCCCCTGCTACTCAAGGTTCATATCAGACGTAGTGGGTTATCGTTACTGAAGCGACCGCCGTGACTATTGCCGCGTCTCTTGACGATATGCAGGGAAGCTCACTTGTTTTTGACGAGCAGCTGATGGAGGAACTCTTTCGCCATCATGGGGACCATTTAGCTGACTTACCATTTGTCATGGGCAGAGGCGTTCCTGCTACAAGATTCTCGATGTCGTCTGTTGATGCTCCCAGCGCGGCCCGAGCGGTTAATGAAGAGGAAATCTTGGCACAAATCGCCGCTGAAATGGATGTAGCAGCACATGGTGGCAGTTTTGGAGGTGGAACGGCGGCGCTTGGTCCGGCTCCGCTTAGAATGATATCGCCTGGCGGTACATTTTCCGACACTAGTGCGGCCATTCCATCTTCCACATCTGATCCTGTCCTTCCAACTCCGCCGGCATGCAGCATTCCTATCCACTCGAGTTCGGAGGAGGATGTTGATATAATGCCCCCGCCTGGAGACCAACCACCGAAAAGAAAAGGCTCGAAGAGGAAGGTTAGCGGTGGCTCCAGCGGGTCTACTCCGAAGAGGAAGCCAAGGAAGAAGAAAGATTAGACATGCTTCCCTGGTTTATTTTGACTTGCATTTTGTTGGCCGTGTATAGATGCGGGTTCGGCCCCTGCTAGTAAGAATTTTTTGGAACAAACTTGTACACGAATTTCTTTCATGAATAGTAGAAATGAAACCTTTTCTTTTTGAGCTTCTTTTCTGTCATTGTGTATTCGCCTAAGTGTTTCAATGTCTGAACTGTACTTGTGAGGTTTCTGCTCTTGAATCAAGTTTGTTTTTGTTCGCCAAGTTCGGAAACTGTGGACATGGCTTGCTACCGGGAAGCGAGCTGAATTTTGACGTCGCATCGCTTCAGTCAATGGTTGATGCTTAAGTCCTGCCCCCAGTCTCGGGGATGAGTAGTTGAACATTGGTTGGCGGTTGCTTCTCGTTTATATCATGTTGAGACTAGTTCCACTGAATGAATGTTTGAGTCAAGTAGAGGCCGAGTGGCTCTTCCACGGTGGTGTGATTGTCGATGATCATATCCGCACTCCGGGGATTCTCATTTGTTTACTGGCGGTTGGTCACGCCGGCTTAAGTTTTAATCATATGTCCTCGATCTGGGGACTTGGAATTGACACTTATACTTCGACTCGTACTCTGGGAGTTCGGAGTTGACATTTATACTCCAATTCGCGCTCTGGGAATTTGGAGTTGATGTTTATACTCCGACTCGCGCTCTAGGAGGTCGGAGTTGATGTTTATACTCCGCTTCATGCTCTGGGAACTCAGAGTTGATGTTTATACTCCGACCCGCACTCTGGAAGTTCGGAGTTGTTGTTTATACTCTGTTTCGCACTCTAGGAACTCGGAGTTGATGTTTATACTTTGACTCGCACTCTGAGAGTTCAGAGTTGTTGTTTATACTCCATTTCGCACTCTGGGAATTCGGAGTTGTGTGAGGGATTGTCGTGTATCAATCTGTTTTTTGGCCTTGATGTGATGGCTCATCCCCGATCTCGGGTTTCACTTAGCGAGTGACCGGTTGCATCACAGTCACTCCCTATTTGAATAAATTCCACTGTATGGTGAAACTTAGCTCTCCGTGCATTGTGATGATCATATGAAGCATTTCAAGTAAGTCACAGCTCTGGCTCGAAGAGATTGCATTTTATTGCTGAAATAAGAAAATATGGCAAAGTCAGTTGCCTTATTACAAATTCTAATTTCGAAATGCAGAAACAAATTGCAAAATGGAAAATAAGCTAAATGAATAAACATAGCCTGTCATGTGTAGTAGCGACGAAAACTCTCGAAATTCCAGGCTCTTGGCAAAGTAAGACCGTCAACGGTCGATAATTTGAATGTGCCATCTCCGAGCCTTCGTTCAATAACATATGGTCCCTCCCATGTTGGCTTCATATGCGAAGGAACCAGATAGATTCTTTTCAGGACGAGATCGCCAAGCTCAAAGGTTCGCGGGCGGACCTTGGCGTTGTACAATCGGGCGACTCGAATTCGATGCGCGGCTGCCCTCAAATCAGCCTCTTCACGCTTCTCATCTAGTAGATCGAGGGATTCAGCAAGCAATACAGCATTTGTCTTTGTATCATAATATGTCACACGATGAGAAGGTACTTCTAGCTCAACTGGAATAACGGCTTCTGAACAATAAGAGAGAGAGAATGAAGTGTGGCTGGTTGTAGTTTTGTGGGTTGTTCGGTAAGCCCATAAAGCCATAGGAAGTTCATCGACCCACTTCCCCCCGACCTATTCCAGTCGTTTCTTCAGAATGGACTTTATAACTTTATTAACTGCTTCGACCTGTCCTTTTGCCTGAGGGTGTGCAACCGCAGAGAATTTCTTTTGGATGTGAAATCGTTTGCAGAAGTCTTTAAATTCAGCACTTTTGAATTGGGTTCCGTTGTCAGTAATAATGGTGTGTGGGAGACCGAATCGACAGATGATGTTGCGAACCACAAAGTTGATTACTTTCTTCGTTGTTATGGTAGCAATAGCTTCAGCTTCAGCCCACTTTGTAAAGTAATCAACTGCGACGATGGCGTATTTCGCACCACCTTTTGCCAGCGGTAGAGCACCAATGATGTCGATGCCCCACATTGCAAACGGCCATGGGCTGACCATTTGCGTTATCTCGGTAGGAGGAGCTCTAGGAATTCGGGCACATTTCTGGCACCTATCACATTTCTTTGCATAATCCGATGCATCGCGATTCACGTTCGGCCAGTAATATCCGTATTGAAGTATTTTCTTGGCAAGTGCTTGCCCCCCGGTGTGATCGCCACACTCTCCCTCGTGTAACCTACTTCCCAAGACTCCGGCCCTGCAACCGACTCCCCGACGCCGGTAACCCCTGAGATGTCCCAATCATTAAATAAGGGAAGAGGAAGAGATTTATTTTACCTCATACGGCCTGCCTTAGACAACAGAAAGCCTGTATACCTAACTCCGACTAAGCAACCGGACCGGCCAGGTCACTCACCTAAAAACAAAGTTCGTAGTGATGTGGTGGCTCAGGATGAAGATGTAGCAGCTGGCTGCTAGCTTGCACTGAAACACGTGTGACGTGTTATGCATCCGAGTCATATTCATATTAAGTACAGGCATTGCAGATTCAAGTAGGATTAGTAGCATGATGCTGCTACAAGTATATTAATTTCGCCCTGAGTGGAAAAATATTTCCACCAAATTCTCGAGAGTAAGTTATACTGGCCTTATTGGATAGTTGGGTCCTAGGCCAAGATCCGGTGACCATCCGCAGTTATGTCGGACCTCAATGAGCAGATTGTCAATTTCTTCCTGGGTTAATGTATGTAGATGTCGTGGTGAACGGCCCTAGCACGTGGAGAAACGCCAACCTTCTTTAAGCTCCACTCCTTTCCTTCTTAACTGCTTGAAGCAACAGCTATTAGCCCCTTGCTTTGGAATTCGATTTCGAACCTACCTTTTCCAACTATATTCGAGCCATGTAGTTGATGAGGAATCCGGGCAACGAGTCAACCCTTTCTTTAGTTATGCTTAGATCCATCTTGAAATTTCCAATACTCGTTTAACTTCATCGTGAGCGATACACCGGAGTAGAGGGACTGAGTACCCTCTTCTGTATATGAATCCATTCTGAATGGTGAATCGTGAGGCCTTTCGAAGAACTTGTCTCTTTTCACTCCTGCGTTCCGGCAAGGTTCCGTGCTCAATGTAATTTCTGAGTGGAGTCATCCATGAATTCTTTTCGAGGACGGTTTCGCATACCCAGTCTATTTCTGCCTGGTCAATGCTCGGAGAAGAGAACGCTTCTACGGGAACGAGTCCCATTCGCTGAGCTTCACCTGTGCTGGCTAACTTTGCTAATGAATCGGCTTTTTGGTTGCGTTCTCGAGGTATATAATAAATGGCATAATAATCAAACTGATTTAGTACTTCCTGAACTCGAGCTAAGTAAGCAGCTAACCGTCGGTCTCTTGCTTGATACTCTCCCCGTACTTGACACACAACTAACTGTGAATCACAATAAATTTCCACTGCGATAATTCTCAACTCTCTAGCAAGTTTCAAGCCATCCAAGAGGGCTTCATATTCAGCTTCATTATTAGTCGCATGAAAATTGAACTTCAAAGCATAACATATGGATCGGCCTTTGGGAGTTTAAAGTACAACACCACCGCCCGAACATCGGTCGTTTGATGCACCGTCGGTATAAAGCTTCCAGACGTATTAGGGGGATTTACTGGTTTCGGGCAAGTCATCTGGAATGGTAAATTCAGCTATGAAGTCGGCTAGGACATGTCCTTGAATGGCCCGTCTCGGAGTGTAAGTAATGTCAAACTGGCTCAGTTCGATGTTCCACTTGAGTAACCTACCAGACGTCTCAGGCTGCGAAAGGACCTGTCGTAACGGCTGGTCGATGTAAACAATAATGGGATGTGCCTGGAAATATGGTCGGAGCTTTCTTGACGCAATAACCAGGAAATAAGACAACTTCTCTAATTTCGAATAATTCCTTTCGGCCCCAGTCAATCGCTTGCTGACGTAGTATACTGGCTTCTGTATCTTGTCTTCTTCTCGAATTAATGAAGCGCTGGTAGCGTTTTCTGATATTGCCAAATAAACGAACAACTTCTCATGATCAATAGGCTTCGACAGAATAGGTGGTGTGAATAGATGTTGCACTAGTGCTTGGAAAGTGCCTTCACACTCCGTGGTCCATTCAAAGTTTCGTTTCCCTTTTCGGATCAGATCGAAGAAGGGGATGCATTTGTCAGTGGACTTTGAGATGAACCTGCTCAATGCTGCTACTTTACCGTTGAGACTCTGGACTTGCTTTATGGTTTTTGGAGTTTCGAGATTTCTGATAGCCCGGATCTTTTCAGGATTAGCTTCGATCCCTCGAGCGTTGACGATGAACCCAAGGAATTTTCCGGATGCAACTCCAAAGTGACATTTCAGTGGGTTAAGCTTCATTTTGTATTCTCGAAGTATGTTGAACATAGTTTCCAGGTCTTTAACATGGTCGGTTGAGAGTCGTCACTTTACAAGCATGTCGTCTACATATACTTCCATTGTTTTCCCGATTTGATTGGCAAACATCCGATTGACCAATCATTGATAAGTAGCCACGGCATTCTTGAGTCCGAATGGCATAACTTTGTAGCAATAAAGTCCCAGATTGGTTACGAAGCCGGTATGCTCCTAATCACATAGATGCATCGGTATTTGATTATAGCCGGAATACGCGTCCATGAAGGATAAGAGCACATGCCCAGCTGTCGAATCTACTAGCTGATCAATTCTGGGAAGCGGGAAACTATCTTTGGGACATGCTTTATTCAGATCGGAATAATCGACACACGTTCTCCACTTTCTATTCAGCTTTCAGACGAGCACGGGATTCGACACCCATTCAGGATATAGCGCATCCCGAATGAACCCGTTCGCTTTAAGCTTTTCTACTTCTTCTTTAAGGGCGGTAGATCTCTCTGGATCCATACCACGCCTTTTCTGTTTGACCGGGACATGCCGCGGGTCAATGTTCAGGGTGTGGCTCACGATGTCCGGCGAGATCTCACACATGTCAAAATGCGTCCAGGCGAAAACATCAAGATTCGCCCGTAGAAATTCAACCAATTCCTCTTGAGTTTGCTGGCTTAGCTGAGACCCAATCTTAATCATCTTCGAATGATCATCATTGTCAATTGGGACATCGATTGTCAGTTCGACCAGGGATGCTTGACTCTCTTTAGATTCTCCTTCGTCTTTGGTTTCTCTTGGGTCAAGATCCTAAAGGAATTAGCTGGGGTGCCCGGGCTTGGGCCTGGGCATTAATTGTCAATTATCAGCAAAACAGACGCAAAGAGATTCCTCCATGCCCTTTCCTTTCTCATTTCGCTGCACCCCCCGCAGCTCAGCAACATAACAGGCTCTGGCAGCAGCCCGATCTCCCTGAATGATTCCTACTTCATGATTAGTGGGAAACTTTAAAGTCAAACACCACGGGGCGATGGCTGCCCTGAATTCGGTGAGGGCCGGTCGGCCCAAGAAAGCATTATATGGGGAGTCTATGTCCAACACAACGAACTATAACATTCGTATTCTCCGGCTTTCTCCAACTCCCAACTCCACTGATAGTTCCACCATTCCGGTGGGTATAGTAGCACTTCCGTTGAAACCATGGATTCGAGATTGACAAGGTTTCAAGTCCGTGGCTTCCATTCTCATTTGATCGTAAGCTCGCTTGAACAAAATATTCACAGAGCTTCCACTGTCAACTAAGATTCTCTTCATCCAAGCGGGACCTACTTGAGCTGAGATGACAAGTGGATTGATAGTGGGGGTTTCGAATTTATCAGCGTCTCTTTTCCTGAACACGATGTCATCTGTCATCGTCTTTTGTTGCTTAGCCGGAGCCCCTTCATCAAAACTACTACAACACTCAAAGTCCCCATGCCTGATAGAACTGGCATACGACTCCATTTCCTTCCAGCTTCGATCTGCTGGGTGAGGACCACCACTTATTGTATTGATAACCAACTTCCCACCTGTACGAGCGGGTTCCTCCTGTCTTTCCTGATTTGGCGCATGATTCTGATTTGATGGGCCCGCACTACCAGACTGCGGCGCCCGCACATACTGATCCAACTTCCGTTCACGTATCAGTTTTTCAATGAGGCCTTGTAAGTGATGACACTCATTGGTGTTGTGGCCATAGCTTTCGTGGAATCTGCAAAACTTTCCTGTCTGGATTTGTCTTTCAGTTGGTGGCTTTGGAGCAGGTTTCTTGTATTGCATGGTATTGCATGTTTTGCAAATTCACATTTTCCAGCGACGTATTCAATGGAGTGTAATTATCGTACATGGAAGCTCTACACCGTGGACCACGATTCTAGTCGCGTTTTTTGTTTTGGTTTCCATTGTCCCTCTGCTGATTCTATTTATTTTGTACGCTCAACTGAACTTTTCCAGAACTATCTCCGGACTGTTTAACAGCGATGTTACTTGGATTCCTTCGATGTTGGGTCCTGCGTCATCCTGCTTCCTAGACTGTTTCGCATCCTCCCATCTAAAGAATTGGGCTGCCTTGGAATAGAAACGGTCCAATGACGTAGGTGGTTTTCCAGCTAACCAATTTCTGAACTCGGAATCAGCGTCAATCCCCTTAGTCAATGCCATAAAGATAGAGTTATCATTGGGATTACTTATTTCTGCACACGCAGCATGGAATCATTCCAAGTAACGTCTAAGTGTTTCACTGGGAGCTTGTGTAACACTAGACAGAGTGTTAACTTCTTTAGGCCTCGCCACGTGCATATGGAATTGTTCAACAAACTTGGTGGCCATCTAGTCAAAGCTAGAGATGGATCATGGTGGCAAACGAGTAAATCACATGGTTGCAATGCTTCCCAGGGAAATGGGGAAACTATGAAATTTTACTACATCATCAGCTCTCGCAGCATTCATCAGCCATTCGTACTTCAGGATGTGTGGATCGGGATCAGAACTCCCTTCGTATACTGGCAAAGTTGGCATCCTGAAGCACAAAGGTGGTTCAGCATATAATATGT
The DNA here is from genome assembly GCA_030737815.1 of Allium fistulosum. Classification (NCBI taxonomy): domain Eukaryota; kingdom Viridiplantae; phylum Streptophyta; class Magnoliopsida; order Asparagales; family Amaryllidaceae; genus Allium; species Allium fistulosum. The sequence continues at coordinate 408,200,573 of CM060907.1, read as the reverse complement.
CATCGGTGAAAGGGGTATGACTCCGGAAGATTCCCCAGTCGTCGTTACTGAGACCCTGACTTTCACAGATCATTTAACGGATCATCGTTGGTATATCCAGCATCCAAATATTAGGAGAATGCTGCGCCAATGTGTGGTCGGGTTCCATAGTGCGAGTCTGGACCGGACGCGGTCGACGGTCCGTGCCTCGCCTCCTTGGTTCAACATTCTCAGGGATATAAGGCTCTGGAGTATGCTCTCGCTGGCTTTCATGGGGATCAGTTCGGTTTCCAGCATCAACCCCTTGTTCAGTAGTGGTGGTAGTAGCAATGTTGCCTGTGACATGATAAGGAGCAGCACCTCCTCGGGACGAAGGTCCGGTATGATGACTAGAGGATGGTCCAGTTCTGGGTTGTCCAAGATTCGAAGCGGGTTGGTGCCATGTGCCCTGGGTGTAGCTTACATCCAACCGTGGGCGCGTGGACCGGTGATGACCGTCAGATGAAGCTGAACTCTCTGTAGAAGAATAAGAACCTTGGTCTCTTCTGGATCTTCTGCGACTTCGGCGATTTAACTAGTTGGTCAACTCTGCGTTGGCGCGCAGTTGTTCAGTTAGCTGTTGTCGACTCTGGGTCAATTCTTGGAACAACATTTGGAACTCTTGTCTGGTAACCGAGCCTATTAGGTCTGGAGGTCCGGTGGCATCTTGGTTTGATGGAGGCAATTGCACGGGATCTGCCTGTCCCGTCCTCCCTGATCAGCAGCTGCAGAGGTAGTCCGTGTACTTACCATGGTGAATTGGTGAAAGTCCTTTCCTAGATCTGATGCAGATCTGAATAGAATGGAAGGGCTTCAAAGTTCTAGATCTGGATCTTCTTCTTGGATTTATGCAATCCGATATAGATAGGAGATCCAAAGAGTAGGAGAAAAAATGGATTTTTCTCGGTGAAAGCACCAAAGTGTTTGTACCAAAATTGGGCACAACACTCTTCAGAAGTTTTTGAAGAGATAAAGTGAAGAAATTGAATGTAAAAAGAGGAATTATCTAACAAAAACTCCAAATCTCTAATATGAAAAAAATTAACATGCAAGAAGACACATCAATTTAGAGTGGTTCGGCGTATTGCCTACGTCCACTATGAAGTAGTTTGCTTTATTGATCTATCTTTGACGATTACAAGTGAATTCAATGAATTACAGCAGGTAACTATGATTTGCAGTAGTGAAATTTGTAGGTAGCAGAAGCAATTGAGTTCAGATCTGGATCCGGGAGAGTCTGGGCGTTGGAGATCTCAAAGAAGAAGAAAAACCCCTTTTCTGTTGGCTTTGGGGGTCCTTTTATAGGTGTAGGAGGCTGGTACTTCGCTCAGATCTCGGTAGACCCTCTCTGGCACGTGACCAGGCCCGCGCGCCAAAGCTCGTGAAGTTTCGGTCCGATCCGTGATCGATACAAACAGATTTCGTATCGATCAAGATTTCATCCAATGGAGTCGAAATTTGGCGAGGAAATTCTTTAGCATGCACGTAGTCTTATGTGAAAATTTCATAGCATTTGGACATGTAGATTAGGAGATATGATCGATACGAATTGGGATTCTCGGTTGGGTGTTTCGTTCGACTCGCTCTTGTTTCGACTCGCTCTTTGTTCGACTCGGTTCTATTCGACTCGGTGATGTGGCGTTTATTCGTATTGACTGCTGTGCCTTGCTTCGCATTGATGGACATGAAATAGGAGTCTTCGGATGGATGCGAAGTTGACGAAGTGGAGCGAGGTGAAATGTGGCCCTCTGATGGAGTCGAACTAGATGGAGTCGAACATGGGCTACCTGATGGACGCGAAGATAGTCGAACTAGGTGGAGTCGAACATAGGCTATCTGATGGACGCGAAGCAGAGCGAGTCGAAGTGGAGCGAGTCGAAGTGTAGCGAGTCGAAGTAGGCTTTTCTAAGGGATGTGAATTGAGCGAGTCGAAGTAGGCTCTTCTGAGGGATGCGAACCGAGCGAGTCGAAGAAGGCTGTTTTTAATCAATTTTGCATCGGTTGTAACTTGAGCATACGAACTTGGATTGACTTGAGATCTGGAATGTTGACTCTCATAGCTTAGCTTGTCATGTTGTATTTTTTTAAGATCGATCCGGACTCAGACAAAATTCGTCGATATCCATAGTGAGCCTGTGTATAACCGATCTCTAGGATGGATCGCCATTGGTTTACTAGTCAATTCCTTGGTGTCACAGCCTTGCCAAAAGGCGGGATAATAGAAATGGTCCAACGAAGCGAGGGGTTTCCTAGCCAACCAATCACATAATTCAGAAATTGGATCGATCCCTTTAGTCAATGCCATCGGAATAAAGTTGTCAATGGGATTGCTGACTTCGGCACAAGCAGCGTGGAACCTTTTTAGGTAATGCCTTAGTGTCTCTCCTGGAGCTTGAGTAACAATGGATAAGGTATTAACATCTTTCGGCCTTGTAGCATGCATACAGAATTGCTTAACAAACTTAGTAGTTAACTGGTCAAAACACGAAATGGATCAGGGTAGTAAACGGGTGAACCACATAGTCGCGATTCCTCCTAAGGAGATAGGGAAGCTTCTAAACTTAACCGCATCGTCAGTTTAAGCGGCGTTCATCAACAATTCATATTCAAGATATGTTGGTTAGGGTTGAATTTCCTTCATACATCAGCATGGTCGGCATCCTGAATCGACATGACGAATCTACATGGAGAATGTCATTAGTGAACGGGGTGTGACTTCTAAAAATTCCCCAGTCATCATTTGTGAGGACTTGACTCTCTCTAATCGTCTGGCGTATCATGGTTGGAATGTTAGGCATCTGGATGTTCGGGGCCAAGCCATGGTCAGGTTACATGTTACGAGGACAGTCTGGTCGCTGTCTACGGTGTGGTCTACGCCTCCTTGGCGCCTGGTCCTCATGGAAGTGAGGATCTTGAGCATGAATGTGGTGACGAGGGGCTGAATCCAGATCTCGGCATCCAGGGCTATAGAAGCGGCTACTGCGTGGTCATGAGTAGTGTTGTAGGGAAGTGTCCCTCCTCGAGAGGAGGGCGAACCTTGATGCCCTATGGAAGGGCCTATTCCATCCTATCCGAGATTCACAGCATACTGATGCCCAGAGGCTTCCATGTAATTTCCATCCTATCGGCAGCGTGTAAATTTGTGATCGAAGTCAGATGATGCCGAGCTTTCAGTCAAAGAATAAGAAGCATGCTCTCTCCTAGATCTCCGCCACCTTTCCTCGTTCAGCTGGTTTGTGAGTTCCGTGTAGGCATGGATCTACCGAGTGAGCTACTGACAGCTTTGAGTGAGCTCTTGCATAAGGGTCTAGAATTCCTCTCTAGTTACTGGACCAAGTGGATCTAGAACTCCAGCTGATGTTTGGCCTGCTATGGACATCAGTGCGGGATTTTGCCTATCCCTTCCTTTCGGATCAGCAGCATTGCAAGCGGTCTTGGTAGTGCGCACCATGTTGAATGTAGTTCTTCCTAGATCTGGAGTAATCTGAATAGAATGGAAGGAACCACTAGAAGACAGATCTGGATCTCCTCCTTAGATTTTAGCAATCCAACAACGGTAGGGGATCTACAGAATTAGAGAAAAGCAGAGTTTTCCTAATGAAAGCACCAAAGTTTTTGTCCCAGAAATGGGCACAACACTCTTCGGATGTGGTTGAAGAGATTAGAATGAAGAAATAAAATAAAAATGAGGCTAATCTAACAATCACACCAAGAAAAATGAACGGTAGTAAAATATGATGAGAATTTATTGGGGTTCGGCATTATAGGCTACGTCCACTTTGAAAGATTTGTTGTTTATTGCCGATTATCAATTGAGTTACAATAGTACAATAGCTAACACTCAAGTTACAATGGAGTTTCAGAAGAGCAGTAGTATATATGTCCAAAAAGTCCCTTTCTAATTGACGTGGAGGTGCTATTTATAGGCGTAGAGCTGGAAATATCTGCCTCAAACCTCGGAATACCCTTTCTCATACGAAGGTGGGCCCACAAGATCAATCTGGAGTAGTTTGGGATCGATCCTGATCGATCCACGCATGCTTCGTGTCGGTTAAGAAATGGTCCTATTGAGCTGCGATCGATCATGGTTGTTCTAGAGTTGATATGTGTAACGCCCCACTCTGAACGCCTCATTAACAAAGAGTATTATATGGATAATACAGTCCGCTAATGCGGACAATGGAGTATAATGGAAGCGACCATGTGTAATCTTACTTTAACTATCTACTGAACACGTCGAAAAGTGGAATCTAATTTTTTTTTTCATCTCATGTGGTTCGACTTATTCAATAAATACTTAAAGCAAAACTACAATGGCTAAAAGATCTATCAGAACAAAGCATAATAGCAAAATGAACATCATCACAGAACAGCATCAGATAATAAGCAAATAGTCTCAGCACAGTACAACATCAAGTACAGATCCAAATATAAAAGTAGGTACAAAGCCACTGTTAGTCCATGAGTTGATGGTTTTGATGACAATAACTTTAGAATAAGATTATAAAATATAAATACTAACATTATAGTTTACATATATATGTATATGCAGGATTTAACCATGCAGGTACCAAGAATGAAGACTGTACAGTATAGAGATTCAAGATATCAAGATTGAAGACTCATGAGTATCAAGATTATCAAGAGTTCAAGATTTCAAGATAAGTATTGAGTCTAGAATTACGTCAAAACTTCACAATAGCACTGAAATCTTCACTCCATTTTTCTTTTGGGATGGAACCCATTTCTACCTTTTTAGTGGCTTACAAACCCACGACAAGTAGCTTAAAAACCTACGACAAGTGGCTTACAAGCCCACGAACATCCTGGTTTTGTACAAGTTCTCGAGTCCTGATATGATGAGATATTCTGCAGGAAGAATCTTGCAAAACTACTTCAAAATGATTTTCAAAACTACATCATAATGATTTTCAAAATTGCTTTTCAAAATGTTTCAGCCTTAAAATATTCTTTGTTTTTGTTTTTAATAAACTCTTGTTTTTAAACTTCGTTTGTTTTAAACTATCTTTTAATTATAATATATTTATACTTAGATTTAAATATAAAATTATAGTAAAATTTTTATATATATTATTCTCTATATTTATCTATGTATTTTATCTATAGTCAAGTATATTTATAAAGTTTAAATAGTTTTTAATATAAGATAAAGGTTATTTTCAAAGAAAATCAAATCTTCAAAAAATGCTTTGGGATGCCGACATGCCCTAGTACCCCATGTCGACATAGTGACAGTTAGATTCAAAAATTCGAATTTCAAAAGAAGTGTCTATTCGCCATAACCTTTCACGAATGGACATGACTCTTGTTCTTCTATAAATAGGGGTTAGTTTCAACGAATTATGTATCAGATTTTCTGGTTTTTCACTTCTCTTCTTCTTCCACATTTTCTTATTCAAAATCCTATCATTACTCTGCCTAAATCAACATTGAATCTAACTAGATAATCTCCGGTTTGATTCTCTATCACTTTCTCAACAAGATCCAGTGCTATTCAGAGTTATAGGCTTCTTTGTACTCTATCTAGCGAGAAAATGTGTGATTGTAGCCTTGGAAATCAAGCAAGCAAAAAAGGTGTGATTGTAGCCTTGGAAATCAATTGGGTGAACTTGTCGCTCGGAAATCAAGTATCTCTACCTAGAGGATTGTGATTCTAGAGGGTATACCTCATAGCCTTGAAACCAAGGGTTGTAATTGTGGAATTGCTTTTGAAAGGAAATCCGTACTTAGTTGTGCGGGACTGGATGTAGGGTAACTCCGAACCAGTATAAAATCCGGTGTGTTCTTTCCTTTACTGCATTTACTTTATTTCTACATCTGTGTTTGTTTCTTTGATTATATATGTGTCTGAATATTACATACATTTGTGTACAAATCAACAATAACTCAAAAGGATTTAGTAATTTCTTATAAACACTATTCACCCGCCCTCTAGTGTTCATCCTAGCCTTAAGATCCATATTCCGCATTCCTCACATTTGGTATCAGAGCAAGGTTTTCAAAAATTTCATAATCTGATTTTTGAAAAAGTTTTTTTTTAAAATGGTTATGTTTAAGAAATTTGTTAATGCATGTTTAGAAATATTCAGATCATCATTATCTCTTGTATCTGCATATAATCAATATTCAAATACAAGTTGTCTACTAAGATTGTTTGATGTGCAAGAATCATGCTTTATGGGAGTTGAGGAATTAATCCAGAACAAACAAACTGTGTAGATCAAAAAGAACAAATGGATACTCGATAGTAGATGTTCTAGACACATGACTGGGAATCCAGATATGCTGAATGATATAATATACAAAGACGGAGGACTGGTTAACTTTGGAGACAATTCAAAAGGTTATGTGATCGGTATCAGCAAAGTCGGTAACTCTGAAACTCCTATTATTACTAATGTTTTGCTAGTTAAGAATCTGAAACACAATCTGCTAAGTATAAGTCAACTTTGCGATAAAGGATATAAAATTAAATTTGAAAAAGATAATTGTCACATTGAAGGCAATAATTCAACCATAATATTTGAGGGAATTAGGAAAAGGAATATTTATATTCTTAGTATGAAAATTTCAAATGATAACTTGTGTCTTTTGGCAAATGCAAGTGACCCTTGGATTTGGCATAAGAGATTTGGGCATTTGAATTTCAAACTCTTATCTAGACTGTCAAAACATGATCTAGTAAGAGGCGTCTCTAAAATGAATTTTAAAGTAGATAGTCTATGTGATGCATGTCAACTAGGAAAACTTAGAAAAAGTTCCTTTAAATTAAAAGATATGATTTCAACTTCAAAACCTCTTGAATTACTTCATCTTGTTTTATTTGGTCCATCTCAAATTCAGTCAATAAATCACAGTAAATATGTTTTTGTAATTGTTGATGATTATTCAAGATTTACATGGACAATGTTTTTAAAACATAAAAGTGATACCTTTGAATATTTTAAGAATTTTTCAAAAAGGGTTCAAAATCAACTTTCTCAAAAAATTATAACCATCCGTAGTGATCACAGTAGTGAATTTGAAAATGAAAAGTTTGAAGAATTCTGCAATAAAAAGGGAATAATTAACAATTTTTCATTTCCAAGAACTCCACAACAAAACAGAGTAGTAGAACGTAAAAATAGGACGATTCAAGAGTGTGCGAGAACTATGCTTTCTGATAGTAATTTACCAAAGTACTTTTGGGCAGAAGCTGTTGCTACCGCCTGTTATATTTTAAATAGAATTTTAATTAGAACTTTAACTGATAAGACATCTTATGAACTTATTTACTCAAAGAAACCTAAGGTATCTTATTTTATAATTTTTGGAAGTAAATGTTTTATTTTAAATACAAAAGATAACTTAGATAAATTTGATCCTAAATCCGACAAAGGTATCTTTATCGGATATTCTAATAGAAGTAAAGCATACAGAGTATTTAATTTAAGAACTAATACCATCGAAGAAACAATGCATGTTTCATTTGATGAAAATTTCAAAAATTTTGAAGAAATAAATGATGAAGAGGATTTAATCACTCAAAACCAAGAGTCAACTGAAACTGATAATTAATTAAATCATCCAAATAAAAGGATTAAACTTTTAAAAGATCACCCTATAGAAAATATACTTGGAGATATGCAATCTATTGTTAAAACAAGAAACCAACTAAGTCAAATGAGTAATGTAGCTTTTATATCAACTATTGAACCCAAAAATCCAGAAGAAGCATCAACTGATGATTCATGGATTTTAGCTATGCAAGAAGAATTAAATCAATTTACTAGAAATGATGTTTGTGAACTTGTTCCTAGACCTGAAAATAAAACAATAATTGGAACTAAATGGGTTTATAAAAATAAAATGAATGAACAAGGAGAGGTTGTTAGAAATAAAGCCCGGTTAGTCGCTCAAGGTTATTGTCAAGAAGAAGGAATAGATTTTGATGAAACCTTTGCCCCCGTAGTAAGATTAGAAGCTATTAGGATTCTACTTGCTTTCACAAATCATAATAATTTCAAATTATTTCAAATGGATGTTAAAAGTGCATTTTTAAATGGTTTTGTAAAAGAAGAAGTATTTGTTAAACAACCACCACTTTTTGAAAATGATAAATTTCCAAATCATGTTTACAAACTTAAGAAAGCTCTATATAGTCTAAAGCAAGCTCCTAGAGCCTAGTATGATAGACTAAGATCTTACTTGTTACAATCAAAGTTTGAAATAGGTCAAGTAGATAATACTCTTTTTATTAAAAGAAATAAAAATGATATTCAACTAGTACAAGTCTACATAGATGTTATCATTTTTGGATCAACTAATTTTGAAATGAATATAGAATTTTCTGAAATAATGACAAAAGAGTTTGAGATGAGTCATATGGGTGAATTAAACTTCTTTTTAGGATTACAAATAAAACAATTAGATAATGGTATCTTTATTAGTCAAGAGAAATATGCTAAAGACCTAGTTAGTAAATTTGGTTTGACTACTGCGAGTGGAAAACCCACTCCCATGGCAACCAATGAGTATCTTAGTAAAGAAGATCTCTCGAAAGATGTAGATCAAAATTTATATAGAGGAATGATTGGATCAATACTCTATATAACTGCGAGTAGACTTGATATCATGCGTAGTGTCTGTCTCTGTGCAAGGTATCAATCCCAACCTAAAGAAACTCACTTAAAAGCTATAAAACGTATTATAAGATATGTTAAACACACCTTTGATTATGGCTTATTTTATCCTAAAAATGATTCGTTTGACTTAATATCTTACTGTGATGCCGATTATGCTGGTTGTAAATCAGACCGAAAAAGTACAAGTGGAACTTTTCACTTTTTAAGGCATTCTCTGATTTCCTGGTTTAGTAAAAAGCAAAACACAGTTTCTTTATCAACAACTGAAGCAGAGTATATTTCTGCTGCTTTGGCTTGTTCTCAAGTAATATATATGCAACAAACTTTAAAAGATTTTGGTTTAAATATCTCAAAATCACCAATTTATTGTGATAATACTAGTGCAATAAATTTATCCAAAAATAATACTCAACATGCTCGAACTAAACATGTTGATATCATACACCATTTTCTCAGAGATAATATAAGTAGAGAAGTAATTACTCTCGACTATATCAATTCTGAAAATCAAATTGCTGATATCTTAAAAAAAACCTTAAATGAATCTACATTTACTAAATTAAGAAGAGAATTAGGTATTTGTTCATTAACTGAAATATAAAATATAAATAACAAGTATAATTAAAAATTAATTAAATAGGCAAAAATTCAAGAACCATGTCGACATCACCCTTAGACCCATGTCGACATATAACGTTTTTAAAATTTTAAATTTTTTCCCACCAAAATTCAAATAAGCGGTTATAAATTTCTCCTATTTCGAAATTTTCTTCATTCTCTCTGTTCTCTTTCTGTTCTATCTTCTGAAATCAATTTATCAATGGCCTCCTCTTCCAAATCAAACATAAAATCAACTTTTTCGTTCCCATCGCCTACTTCTGGTCCGTTTCAACAAACAACGCTCGCTCGTGTGACGAAAATGGAGGATTCTCTTAAGGATACCCTTCAGTTAATGACTGAAATCCAAGTGATGCAACTTCGAATGGCCAAAGAACAAGAGAGGCAAGGAAAAATCCTTAGGAATTTGCAAAAATTTCTTATGGATAATCATGTTAACCCAATCTTGATTGACGAGGACTCTTCAGGAGATCATGAACAAGAGGAAAGTGAAGAAGAAGAAGAAGAACCAATAGAAGAAGAGCATGCGGAAGACAACGACAAAGTCATTTGCGTTGGCGAAGTATGTTTTGACAAGGACGGAAACTTGGTTGAACAACATTGAAATTTCTATTTCCATTATCCAAATTGTTCGATCCATAGATCTCCAATTGTCAAAGATACTCTGTAGTTTCTTCTCTTTTGTTTTTCATCGTTTTGTGTATACTTGTCACGTTTTACGAAAATGTAAATATAAACATACATATATATAAATAAATATTGTGTGTTCTTATATATGATTCCTATATATGTTATATATAAGTATTATATAGTACTTGGTTAGGAATGTTAGTGGTTTAGGACTAAGTTTTAGGTTTACAAGTAAGTATTGATGATACCACTATCATCATATAGGATATTAAACTAAGAGTTATATATTTTAGAGTTAGTTTGTTTTTGTTGATGACAAAGGGGGAGAAATATAAAATAGGGTAGTTAGGCATAAATTAAGGGGGAGTTATTAGGATAAAAGTAATATTTTATAAAAAAAGGTTGTCATCATCAAAAAGGGCGAGATTGTTAGTCCATGAGTTGATGGTTTTGATGACAACAACCTTAGAATAAGATTATAAAATATAAATACTAACATTATAGTTTATATATATGTATATGCAGGATTTAACCATGCAGGTACCAAGAATGAAGACTGTACAGTATAGAGATTCAAGATATCAAGATTGAAGACTCATGAGTATCAAGATTATCAAGAGTTCAAGATTTCAAGATAAGTATTGAGTCTAGAATTATGTTAAAACTTCACAATAGCACTGAAATCTTCACTCCATTTTTCTTTTGGGATGGAACCCATTTCTACCTTTTTAGTGGCATACAAACCCACGACAAGTAGCTTACAAACCTACGACAAGTGGCTTACAAACCCACGAACATCCTGGTTTTGTACAAGTTCTCGAGTCCTGATATGATGAGATATTCTGCAGGAAGAAGCTTGTAAAACTACTTCAAAATGATTTTCAAAACTACTTCAGAATGATTTTCAAAATTGCTTTTCAAAATGTTTTAGCCTAAAAATATTCTTTGTTTTTGTTTTTAATAAACTCTTGTTTTTAAACTTCGTTTGTTTTAAACTATCTTTTAATTATAATATATTTATACTTAGATTTAAATATAAAATTATAGTAAAATTTATATATATATTATTCTCTATATTTATCTATGTATTTTATCTATAGTCAAGTATATTTATAAAGTTTAAATAGTTTTTAATATAAGATAAAGGTTATTTTCAAAGAAAATCAAATCTTCAAAAAATGCTTTGGGATGTCGACATGCCCTAGTACCCCATGTCGGCATAGTGACAGTTAGATTCAAAAATTTGAATTTCAAAAGAAGTGTCTATTCGCCATAACCTTTCACGAATGGACATGACTGTTGTTCTTCTATAAACAGGGGTTAGTTTCAACGAATTATATATCAGATTTTCTGGTTTTTCACTTCTCTTCTTCTTCCACATTTTCTTATTCAAAATCCTATCATTACTCTGCCGAAATCAACATTGAATCTAACTAGATAATCTCTGGTTTGATTCTCTATCACTATCTCAACAAGATCCCAGTGCTATTCAGAGTTATAGGCTTCTTGGTAATCTATCTAGCGAGAAAAGGTGTGATTGTAGCCTTGGAAATCAATCAAGCGAGAAAAGGTGTGATTGAAGCCTTGGAAATCAATTGGGTGAACTTGTCGCCCGGAAATCAAGTATCGCTACCTAGAGGATTGTGATTCTGGAGGGTGTACCTCGTAGCCTTGAAACCGATGGTTGTAATTGTTGAATTGCTTTTGAAAGGAAATCCATACTTGGTTGTGCGGGACTGGATGTAGGGTAACTCCGAACCAGTATAAAATCCGGTATGTTCTTTCCTTTACTGCATTTACTTTATTTCTGCATCTGTGTTTGTTTCTGTGATTATATCTATGTCTGAATATTACATACATTTGTGTACAAATCAACAATAACTCAAAAAGATTTAGTAATTTCTTATAAACACTATTCACCCGCCCTCCAGTGTTCATCCTAGCCTTAAGATCAATATTCCGCATTCCTCACAGCCACTACTCACACATTCGTGAGTCAAAAGAATATACACAAGATAGTCATAATATCAGAGTATCACACAGGATAGATAACAAGTAAAGCTATTTATAGTATAGCGAATATATCCAAAGCGGAAGCACCGAAGCAAGCAAAGTCCAAAGCGACCTAACCTGAAACAACTCGGTCTGACCCGAGCATAAAATACTCGGGTCAGGCTAGCTAAACAAATCAGTTAGATAAACTGAACAATAATCATGATAAGATAATGAGGCAACATATAACATAATAATCTCCAAAAGGGAAACATATATCATGGTAATAAAGACCAAAATCTCTCACATAGAGAAGAAACAAACATCTAAGTAGAGATGTATAACAAGCCTTATATCATCGGCATAACATAAACACAAGTGCCAGTGTAGGCATAAAACAAGTTCCACAAGGTAGTATCGCTTATATCATGCGGTTGCATAAAACCATCACCGAATGGCGCTACACAACGGAATATAAATCACACAGGAAAACATTAGCGCGCTAGTACTGCACTAAATCACACAGGAAATATACCCAGTGACACACCCATTACTTTAGCTAAGGGGCAACACCTAAAGGAGACAGTCCGAAGACACTATCCAGAAGGTGATGAGCCAAAAGGAGACAGTCCGAAGACACTACCCCAAAGGCAAATAAACCCAAGGGAGACAGTCCGAAGACACTATCCTAGAGGTATCACTCAAGAAACACGCCGTAGTGGTAAAGGCTCGTAGGCCCAGTACTCGTTTACCACTAACGGTAGGAATGTGTCACGAACTCTTAGCAAGGAACCCGTAAAGTAGTAACGTGAGTCCCATACCCCAACGTTCGCACTAAATGGTTTACTAACCGATCGTAAGCTTCCACACTCGAAGTAGTAAAAAGTTCACCTCATGTCGTTTGTAAACTAGGCCAAAAGGCCAAAACGATCAATCAAAAAGTCGGGGATTAATCGGAAAGATAAACGCGCGGATTCATGGTCCGTGTTTTACCTAACCATTTAATCACCTTTCCACTTCGCTCGAAGTGCAGAAGAGTGTATATTTTACTTTGAAAATAGTTGGAGAAAGCAGAGTTTTAATCGTTTGAAAACCTCTTTAGAAATAGCTTTTGAAATCCTCCTATAATGGAGTAATTAATTTAATATTTAAAATAATACTAAATAATAGTTTCAAAAGCTAATTTGATGGAAAATCACTTTAAAATAATTTATAAAATCCGTGCACGAAACCTAGAGACAAATCTCAAAGAAATTGGAAAAACACAGAAAAATAGTCGAAATTATACCAAGTATAAATCGCTGAAAACAAGTCGAGGTCACTAGTTCTACGGCAGATTTGAACCTGCAAACCGAGTCCAAATGACATGAAAATTAGCAGTCATGTAGACCAACATCCCTGCTCCAAACAGCAAAATGAATCCGGCAATTCCGACTTGAAACGAAGAAACGGCATCGTCTCAAAGTCGGGAAAAAAACACAAAACTCTGCTCTGTCAAAACAGTGCAAAGGTCCAACTTCGACGACATGGTCGAAGAGACATATTAACCCAGATCTTGTTGAAAATTTGCAGGAGCATATTACAGTACTCTTACCTTGATATGCAACAAGAATCGTTCGGTTCCGACTTGAAAAAAAGAAATGGCAACGTCTCAAAGTTGGTCCGACGATAACTGAAAATGATCACTGTTGTAAAACAGTTTCTGGGTGCTACTTCGGCAATCAAACGAAGTATCTAACACACCTAGATCTAAACCAAACTTTAGAGGGTTGAAGATCTCGACCTCATCTTTCCAACGAGACCAAAATCGATGAAATCCGACATCGGACGTGCTCGTAGCGAGGTCGCGAAGTTGAACGTTTGAACTAAAATTAATCACTGTTTTTCAAAACAGTTTCTGGGTGCTACTTTGGAAATAAAAATGAAGTATCATTGAAGATCATGATCTCAGCTTTCCAACGAGACAAAAATCGACTAATTCCAACCAAGGACGAACTCGCAGTGGTGTCACGAAGTCGGACTATCAAACTGGAAAACAGGGTGTTTTCAGTTGAAGATGAGCAGTATATCATAAGCAGTATTTGTTGATCAGAAACTTGCAAACCAACATTCCAACCATAGCAAATATTAAATGGGTTTCTAGCTAGCATTTATTACCTTTCACCAAGCAAGAGAATGATCAAACACAAAGATTAGCAATCCCCTAGCAAGAAGATGAATATCAATGAGCTTAAGTCAATGAAAATGCATAAAAACAATGATTACTAATTTATTTCAGAAATCAAAGAATGAATTAGAGGTGGGTTTTGTGATTGCTATTACCTCTTTTAATGGTTTGGATTAACTATCTTTGATTTGGTGTAGATTGGAGTTTTGCTTAGGAGGCCATGGCTAGGTTTAGGAGCTTTCTAATTAGGGTTTAGTGGTTATGAAATGAAGTGTTGGCTGAAATGGGAGAGTAAAAGATAATTTATAGGCTAATGGTTAGGGTTATTGGGTCTAATACCCATTAGGACTTAGTATTATTCATGTGTATATAGATAGGCAATTTTCTCTAAGTACAATCTACATACAAATTACTAAATACATTTCAAACCATAGAAAATTATGAAAAGATGTCAACAATTATTTTTATCCATTTCATAAAATCCTGTATCAACAATATTTTACATTTTAACCCCTAGTTTCCCCAAAACACCGTTTATAGTTAATATTAGCCAAAAATCACCATTTTGAAAATAAATTGCAAATTAAATTCCCAAATCAAATATTTCACTATTTTACACACATAAAATTTTGCAATATTATAAATTTCAAATTTCCCTAATTAATTTCCATAAATGCTCCATTTTACGCATAGGCCCAAAAGTAATAATTTATTTAATTTAATTAAATTTTTAACAAATTAGCCACATTAAAAATTCATTAATAGCTGCAATTAAATTAAAATCGCAATTTTAATTTATTATTTGGTAATTGCAATCACGGGTTGTTACAGACTCCTCCCCTTAAGAAAATTGCGTCTCCGCAATTCCTTAAATATGGAAGTTATCTATAACATCTAATCATCAAAATAAATCAAACAAAGGTGAAGTAAAGATACTCACCAGAAACAGATGAAGATAGAAAACCAGGATAAGTACGCTCGATAAATTCTTTGGTCTCCCAAGTGCAGTCCTTAGGATTAGACGACCATTGGATTTTAACAAGCGGGACCTCTTTGTTTCGAAGGCGTCTAACCTCCGAATCAAGCACACGAAGAGGTTGTTGGTCAATAGATAGATTAGGGGAAATCTCTAAATCCGGTATAATAAGAAGATCAATAACAGAATCAAGATCGCGAACACACTTGCGAAGCTGAGAAACATGGAACACGTCATGCATTCCGGAAAAATGAGCAGGCAGAGCAACACGATAAGCTACGGGGCCAATGCGTTCCGTAATAGGAAATGGTCCGACATAGCGAGGAGCCAATATCCTAGTGGAGCTGAAACGCATAACCCCCTTCGTAGGAGATACCTGAATAAATACATGATCCCCAATCGAGAATTCAAGAGGCTTCCTACGGTTGTCCGCGAAGGATTTCTGATGGCTTTGCGCCTCTTTCATTCTCTGACGAATAAGAATAATCATCTCAGAAGATTCGCGAACTTAATTTGGACTAAGAATAAGCTTCTCGCTAGATTCTAACCAACAAGATGGAGAACGACATGGCCTTCCGTATAAGGCTTCGAAAGGAGCCATGCCAATACTCGACTGAAAACTGTTGTTGTAGGAGAACTCCACAAGTGGCAAGTGGTCCTTCGAACTACCTCCAAAATCGAGGATACAACAACGAAGGTGATCTTCCAAGACACGATTCACTCTCTCAGTCTGACCATCAGTCTGAGGATGATAAGCAGTAGAAAAATTCAGCTTTGTGCCCAAAGCTGATTGAAGACACTTCCAAAAGTGACTAGTGAATAACGGGTCACCGTCACAAACAATGGAACTAGGGATACCATGAAGTCGAACGACTTCCTTCACATAAAGCTTAGCCAAAAGAGGAGCAGCCCGAGTGGACTTAATCGGAATAAAGTGAGCGGACTTGGTCAATCGATCAGCGATGACCCAAACAGAAGTATGGCCCGACCTCGATTGAGGTAGACCGTCAATAAAATCCATCGAAATCTGATCCCATTTCCACAATGGAATCTCTAATGGCTGAAGAAGATCGGAAGGGCGTTGATGCTCGGCCTTGATAAGTTGACAAGTCATGCAATTGCTCACATAACTTGCAACATCATTCTTCAGGCCTTCCCAATAATACAAGCGACACATGTCGGCATACATCTTGCTAGAACCAGGATGAATGGTATACTTAGTATGATGACAATCGTCAAGATTGTCACGCCTAAGTGCAGAATCAGAAGGCACAATAACACGGTTCTTCTTGCGAAGGCACAGATGAGAATCAATACTGTAATCCAATGACGTCTCATCACTGGATCCAGTCTCAACAAGATGAATGAAAGGCAATAAATCTGGATCTTGCCGCTGAGCATGGGCAATGCGATCTAATAAGCTAGGTCGATCTTCCAAACCGAATAATAATATTGGAGAATCAGGAGGCGGAGCTCGATCACGAATATCACAAATAGATAATGTCCCAAGAATATCCCATTCGGCTATTATCATAGAAACTACAATCGAATGCTTGCGACTAAGCGCATATGCTACATAATTACCCTTGCCAGGGGTATACTAAATGTCAAGGTCACATGAGGAAAGGAACTGAAGCCATCGTTGCTGCCTCATATTAAGATCCTTCTAAGTGGAGATATTTCAAGGACTTATGATCGGTATAAAGAATGTAACGTTCGCCCAATAAATAATGGCGCCATATCTTCAAGGCAAAGACAATGGCAGCTAACTCAAGATCATGAGTAGGATAGAGAATCTCATTCGGACGTAGTTGCCTAGAAGCATAAGCAACCACTCGATCTTTCTGCATGAGAACGACACTGAGACCGCTACTGCAAGCATCAGTATAGACAACAAGATCGTGGTTTCCTTCGGGAACCACAAAAATAGGAGCATGAGTGAGAAGTTCTTTCAATCGCTGAAAAGAATCTTCACACTTGTCTAACCAGATACAACAGACGCCCTTATGAGTAAGGGTAGTCAATGGAAGCACAACACGGGAAAAGTCCTTTACGAACCGGCGGTAATAACCTGCCAGTCCTAGGAAGCTACGAATCTCATGCACATTCTCAGGTCGCTTCCAATTCTGAATGGCTTCGATCTTGGTGGGATCGACATATATGCCTTCAGAAGATACAACATGACCCAAGAACCTAACCTCATTCTCCCAAAAGTGGCATTTGGAGAATTTGGCTCTAAGATGATGAAGACGAAGTGTATCTAAGACAATCCTCAAATGATGGGTATGCTCTGTCTCGGATCTAGAATATACCAGAATGTCGTCAATGAATACAAGAACAAACTTATCGAGATATTCCCGGAATACTCGATTCATGAGATCGACAAAGAATGCAGGATCGTTCGTCAAACCGAACGGCATGACTAACCACTCAAGTGAACCATATCGAGTGCGGAAAGCTGTAAGTGGCACACTATCATCCGCAACTCGGAGCTGATGAAATCCTGTGGCAAGGTCAAGCTGAGAAAAGACATTCGCACCACTTAACTGATCAAACATATCGTCAAAAAGAGGCAATGGATAACGATTCTTGATAGTCACCTCATTAAGCTTGCGGTAATCAATGCAAAGCCTAAGAGAACCATTTGACTTCTTCATGAAGACCACTACGGCACCCCACGGCGAAGAACTGGACTGAATAAAATGCTTTGCTTCGAGTTCTACTAATTGCTTCTTGAGTTCCTCATTCTCCTTTGTAGACATCCTCGTGGGAGGACGACTAACAAGATGAGAACCGGGAATGAGATCAATACGGAACTCAATAGCCCGCTTAGGCGGTAAACTCAAAACTGGCTCAAAAATATCAGGGTAATCCCGAAGAATAGGAATACGAGATATATCACAATCGTCATCTCGTGAATCAAGAGCACATAGAGAAGCTTCAGAGATATCTACATCCCGAAGAACAAGAGCTAACTGAGCGGAAGAGTCAGGGTGACTAAGAAATAGTACTCGCTCAGAACAAATGATCTTGGCATCGTATCGAATGAGCCAATCCATCCCCAATATCATGTCGAAACCCAAATAAGCCATAACGTGCAGATTCGCACGGAAAGAAAAGCCACAAAGATCAATATCAACATTCTCACAAAGCAAGCTAAGGGTCGTGGATCCGCCAATGGGATTCAGAATCCTTAGAGAAGAAACCAAACAAGAAACATCCAAAGACATAATATCAACAAGTTCCTTTGATACGAATGAGTGAGAAGCACCCGTATCAAAGAGAAATCAAATAGACTGATCATGAAATAAAATAGAACCTTCGAGAACGGAAGGATACGTACCTCGAGGCTGAGATGAAGATGCAGGAGCCTTGGCAGCATTAAGCTTGCCAGATCTAGGAGGTGCAGTAGGACAAGCGGCAATAAGATGACCCTCCTTCTTACAATAGCGGCAGAGAAGAGGTTTGGCACACTCTTTAACCATATGGTCGGTAGATCCATAGTTGAAACACTTCTGAATGGAAGGTATTCCACTAGACTGAGACTAAGGCTGAGAACTAGAACTAGAACTGATGAACTTCTTTTTCTTCTTCTGGGAAGAGGAAGAATTAGGCTTGTGGAAAAACCTCTTCTTGTTGGGGTGCTTGGGCACCTCAACATCCTCATCACTATCCTTCTCCCTCTCGACTGCTTCATGGTGAAGTGCTGAATCTACAAGCTCTTTGAATGAAAGCTTGAGTTGAAGCATCAGTTGCTTCTTGAGGTACTTCTTCAAACCCTCAACAAATTTGAGATTCTTCTTATGTGGTGTGCTAATGAACTCGAGGCCGTACTTGGACAGGGCCTCAAAAGAAGAAACATAATCTAAAACAGTGGATTTCCCTTGCTTAAGATCAATAAAGCGGCGGGCAAGAGAGATCTTCTCAGATTCTGGAACAAATTTGAGCACGAAACGCTCACGGAACTAAGCCCAAGTAAGAGTGGTCTCATCGACCTCGGCAATGAGAAGCTCATACCAATCCAAAGCGCAGTTCTGAAGCATATTGGAAGCTACAAGAACTCTGTCATGATCAGGAAGAGTCATGCGAGAAAAGATGCGCTCGCATACGCGGATCCTTGCCTGGACCTCAAGAACCAACTCAGAGCCATTGAACGGCTTGCCCAAATCACTGCAAAGGCGCGCAAAGGCAAACTTGCACGGTGCATCAGAAACTGGAGTAGGAGGCTAAGAGTTGCGAACAAGCTCCATAATCTGATCGGTAGTCATAAAAACGCCTCCCGGATGTGGGTCACCGGATTGCCCAACATCCGTAGAACGACGGGTCCTACCTCTTCCAGACATACTGAAAGTTAAGATAAGATACGAGTTAAGCACGATTCAAAGATAGATAATTCAAAGTGGAATACTACGGAGTATAAATGTATTCCTAAATATATTCCTAACTTATCTATCCAATGTTATGAGGAAAGGGCTTTGTAATATTTGAAGCATACTAGGATGTATTGTACTAAGTGTTACTGTTCTGTGTTTATTATACTTAGTTCTGAACCTGGCTCTGATACCAAGCTGTAATGCCCCACTCCAAGAGCCTCATTAACAAAGAGTATTATATAGATAATACCGTCTGCTAATTCGGACAATGGAGTATAATGGAAGCGACCATGTGTAATCTTACTTTAACTATCCACTAAACACGTCGAAAAGTGAAATCTATTTTTTTTCATCTCATGTGGTTCGAAATATTCAATAAATACTTAAAGCAAAACTACAATGGCTAAAAGATCTATCAGAACAAAGCATAATAGCAAAATTAACATCATCACAGAACAGCATCAGATAATAAGCAAATAGTCTCAGCACAATACAACATCAAGTACAGATCCAAATATAAAAGTGGGTATAAAGCCACTACTCACACATCCGTGAGTCAAAAGAATATACACAAGATAGTCATAATATCAGAGTATCATAAAGGATGGATAACAAGTAAAGTTATCTATAGTATAGCGGATATATCCAAAGCGGAAACACCGAAGCAAGCTAAGTCCAAAGCGACCTAACCTGAAACAACTCGGTCTGACCCGAGCATAAAATACTCGGGTCAGGCTAGCTAAACAAATCAGTTAGATAAAGTGAACAATAATCTTGATAAGATAATGAGGCAACATATAACATAATAATCTCCAAAAGAGAAACATATATCATGGTAATAAAGACCAAAATCTCTCACATAGAGAAGAAACAAACATCTAAGTAGAGATGTATAACAAGCCTCATATCATCGGCATAACATAAACACAAGTGCCAGTGTAGGCATAAAACAAGTTTCACAAGGTAGTCGCGCTTATATCGTGTGGTTGCATAAAACCATCACCGAATGGCGCTACACGAGGGAATATAAAATCACAGAGGAAAACATTAGCGTGCTAGTACTGTACTAAATCACACAGGAAATATACCCCAGTGACACACCCATCACTTTAGCTAAGGGGCAACACCTAAAGGAGACAGTCCGAAGACACTATCCAGAAGGTGATGAGCCAGAAGGAGACAGTCCGAAGACAGTATCCAGAAGGTGATGAGCCAGAAGGAGACAGTCCGAAGACACTATCCCAAAGGCAAATAAACCCAAGGGAGACAGTCCGAAGACACTATCCTAGAGGTATCACTCAGGAAACATGCTGTAGTGGTAAAGGCTCGTAGGCCCAGTACTCGTTTTCACTAACGGTAGGAATGTGTCACGAACTCTTAGCAAGGAACCTGTAAAGTAGTATCGTGAGTCCCATACCCCAACATTCGCACTAAACGGTTTACTAACCAATCGTATGCTTCCACACTCAAAGCAGTAAAAAGTTCACCTCATGTCATCGGTAAACTAGGCCAAAAGGCCAAAACGATCAATCGAATAGGTCGGGGATTAATTGGAAAGATAAACGCACGGATTCATGGGCCGTGTTTTACCTAACCATTTAATCACCTTTCCACTTCGCTCGAAGTGCAGAAGAGTGTATATTTTACTTAGAAAATAGTTGGAGAAAGCAGATTTTTAATCGTTTGAAAACCTCTTTAGAAATAGCCTTTGAAATCCTCCTATTATGGAGTAATTAATTTAATATTTAAAATAATACTAAATAATAGTTTCAAAAGCTAATTTTATGGAAAATCACTTTAAAATGATTTATAAAATCCGTGCACGAAACCTAGAGACAAATCTCAAAGAAATCGGAAAAACTCAGAAAAATAGTCGAAATTATACCAAGTATAAATCGCTGAAAGCAAGTCAAAGTCACTAGTTCGACGGTAGATTTGAACCTGCAAACCGAGTCCAAATGGCATGAAATTTGGCAGGCATGTAGACCAACATCCCTGCTCCAAACTGCAAAAAGAATCGGGCAATTCAGACTTGAAAAGAAGAAACGGCGTCGTCTCAAAGTCGGACAAAAATCACAAAACTCTACTGTGTCAAAACAGTGCAAATGTCCAACTTCGACGACATGGTCAAAGGGTCATATGAACCCAGATCTTGATGAAAATTTGCACAAGAATCGTTCGGTTTTGACTTGAAACGAAGAAATGGCAACGTCTCAAAGTTGGTCCGACGATAACTGAAAATGATCAATGTTGTAAAACAGTTTCTGGGTGCTACTTCGGCAATCAAACGAAGTATCTAACGCACGCAGATCTAAACCAAACTTTGCAGGGTTGAAGATCTCGACCTCGTCTTTCCAACGAGACCAAAATCGATGAAATCCAACATCGGACCTGCTCGCAGCGAGGTCGCGAAGTTGGACGTTTGAACTAAAATTAATCACTGTTTTTCAAAACAGTTTCTGGGTGCTACTTTGGCAATAAAAATGAAGTATCAAACGCACCCAGATCTTAACCAAATTTTGCAGGGTTGAAGATCATGATCTCAGCTTTTCAACGATACCAAAATCGACTAATTCCGACAACGGACGAACTCGCAGTGGTATTACGAAGTCGGACTATCAAACTGGAAAATAGGGTGTTTTCAGTTGAAAATGAGCAGTATATCATAAGCAGTATTTGATGATTAGAAACTTGCAAACCAACATTCCAACCATAGCAAATATAAAATGGGTTTCTAGCTAGCATTTATTACCTTTCACCAAGCAAGAGAATGATCAAACACAAAGATTAGCAATCCCCAATCAAGAAGATGAAGATCAATGAGCTTGAGTCAATGAAAATGCACAAAAACAAATGATTACTAATTTATTTCAGAAATCTAAGAATGAATTATAGGTGGGTTTTGTGATTGCTATTACCTCTTTTAATGGTTTGGATTAACTTTCTTTGATTTGGTGTAGATTAGAGTTTTGCTTAGGAGGCCATGACTAGGTTTAGGAGTTTTCTAATTAGGGTTTAGTGGTTATGAAATAAAGTGTTGGCTGAAATGGGAGAGCAAAAGATAATTTATAGGCAAATGGTTAGGGTTATTGGGTCTATTACCCATTAGGACTTAGTATTATTCATGTGTATATAGGTAGGCAATTTTCTCTAAGTACAATCTACATACAAATTACTAAATACATTTCAAACCATAGAAAATTATGAAAAGATGTCAACAATTATTTTTAGCCATTTCATAAAATCCTATATCAACAATATTTTAAATTTTAACCCCTAATTTCCCCAAAACACCGTTTATAGTTAATATTAGCCAAAAATCACCATTTTGCAAATAAATTGCAAATTAAATTCCCAAATCAAATATTGTACTATTTTACACATAAAATTTTGCAATATTATAAATTTCAAATTTCCCTAATTAATTTCCATAAAATGCTCCATTTTACACTTAAGCCAAAAAGTATTAATTTATTCAAAATAACTAAATTTTGAACAAATTAGCCACATTAAAAATTCATTAATAGCTCCAATTAAATTAAAATCACAATTTTAATTTATTATTTGGTAATTGCAATCACGGGTTGTTACAATATGCAAGATTCTGTGAAAATTTCATGGCATTTGGACTTGTAGTTTGAGAGATATGATTGATCCAAGATTGAGTTTGCTAGTGAGACTAAAGCCTTCGTATCGATGGATTCTTATCGATACTCTTCGTATCGATGACGTGGTGCGAGTGTTTTGTTGAGATCCGTATTTCATGCTTAAAGACTGCTTCCATCGAGTTGACCTCTTCCATCGTATCCATCCTGTACATTGCTTCTCGTATTGATGCTATGTCTTTGCTTTCATATCGATGCTGAACTCATTCCTTCGCATCGATCTCTAGCCCCTCTCTTCTTATCGATCGAGTAGCTGATCGATACGAAATACGTAGTTGTTGAACAAGTGAATTATGATCGATCCAGGATTGATAAGGTCCATTGAAATCTTGATGGATACGAAAGGGATGGATTTATGCTCACTTCGAATCGATCTGGATGGATACAAAATGATGGACAAGGGTTGATGGATACGAAATGGATATGTTTTACGTGGATTTTGATCGATACATAACTTGAGCAAACAAACTCCGATTGACCTAAAATTTGAAATGTTGCCCTCCATAGCTTTGCTTGTCATACCATGCTAATTGTAGCTCGATCTAGACTCGGACCAAGTTTGCCCATATCCATCGTGGACCTGTGGATAACCGTTCTCCGGGGTAGACTGTCTTCAGTCTCTAGTCAAGTCCTTGGTGTCACGGCCTTGCCAAAAGGTGGGATAACATATATTTGAAAAAATAAAGTTTTTTAATGACATAAAATGCACTGTATAAAGATGTAGGATAAACCATGTATGCAATAAAATTACTTATCATACCACCTCTATACATTTTCTTGAATGAAATAAATGTACACAAACATATAATACCAATCAATCTAAACTTCTAAATAATATAAAGATAATAATAAAAAAGAATTGAAGTTGGCAGAAAAGATGATCGCAAATCTATAGAGTTTTATGGTACTAACCAAAGGTACAGTAGAAGACACCTATAAATAATAATCACAACAAACACATGAACATTTTGCCAAGAAGTTTAACGGAAAATAAAATTTATTAGCATGACTGTAGATCTACATATGGTGCAGAACTTTATATGCCTAAACAATAAAGGATTCTGATTATAGTAGCTCTAGTGTGGTGTGGACTATCACACTTGTTGCTTAAAATGTGCATCTATTGAGTAACTTGAATGCATAGATAATTAAGTGCTGAAAACCAATTAGTAACCATATCAGAGAAGTGTACGAGCTTGCATCCAAGTAAAATAGTAATTTTGATAGATTAGAACATTGTCCACTATATATGTAGTTATATAGCATATCATTAGCAGCAAGATCGAATATACTTCCAAGTTAAATACTTATACTCTCTAAGTCTCAAACAACTGGTGAAAGCATCACGAGTAAAAAGATGACATCCATTAATACAACTAACATGATTGCAGCCAAGGCATTCTTAAGCAGAGTAAGCATGTTCAAATGATAGTTTAGAAGAATACTTAATCAAACCGTGGCTAGGAATAAAATTAATTTCATGTTCTCATACTTTCTACAAGCCAGTTTTGCTTAAGGGGATGCAGTATACCAGATTTACATCAAAACACACACATAATATACTACTTGATATCGGATAACACATCAAATATAAATACAATATTACCTTTATTTAGCATTGCAAATTACATTAGGGCAAGGAAAAGCGGCTTCCGTATGTTGTTCGTAATTTTTTGTATGTAACAAAGTATGTAATTTTATTTACCCAATTTTTTTTATTTTTTCTGTTGTTTTTTATTATTCAAATAGCATTCCATATTTATGTTTATTGAGTATGTAACTTGCAATGGTTTTTTCAAGTTTTGTTCGACAATGAAAGGATTAGAGTCAAGATTGTAAGTGTTATGGTTTATTTTTTTGCATTTTTTAAATTTGCTGCATTCCCATGAATCACGATGGTCATCACAAATAAAATTGCTACATTAAGAATAATTCTAAAATATAAATCCATTTAGATAATGAAAAATCATAGAAAATATTAAACATAAAATATAACCCATTGTATTAAAATGAACGAAATATTCATACACAAAAGATCCCACACTTTTAACTACATAATATTATATTGTATACGTACATAAAAAATAAGTAGTAGTTGTTTGCATTAAAAAGAAGAAATATCCCAAATCTTTCATTCTCTCACTTGCAAATGAAATAAATATCTCCATTAGAAATTAATATAAGTATGAATATGAATAAAATTGAAAAACGAAGTATCTAGATTAGACAAATAACTTTTGGCCAATTTCTTATAAAAAATATTCTAAGCGTCTAGATTTTTGAAATTTATTGCTAGAGTCTACTTTGCACAGTTAGCACCTAGAAAAATCCCAAAAATAAGAAATAGATATACATGATCGAAACATGATCAGAATCACAATTTATCAACCACAATATATCAACAACAAACACCCACATAGGTAAACTATCCAAATTTTTACTTATATATATCTTATAAAGTGTGTATGTTACACAGCACACACTCATGTTAAGAATTTAAACTTAACATTCAGTAATACAACTGAGTTTGCTAACATTTTCAAAGAAACATTAGCATGAAAATAAAAAAAACCGAGTAATAAGCCATCAAATACCTACACTTAACTCAAACAAGCATATGAGCACATATATTTATGAATTTTATAACTAAATCCATAGAAGTAAGACTATGACTTTTAAACTAACATTAATTTTGTAGATAAAGAACAAAAATTCTAAATAAGAGCTAGTTTCCTAATAAAAGCAATAAATCAGAATGGTCGTGTGCATTATCATTTACCAGAACAAGACTTGAGGCATTATTATTTCTATCATTAACTTAGTTTGTTTAATATTGATATTGTTGGAATTTCGGATTAAGGATCTTAAGGCTGGATTAATACTAGAGGGTGGTGAATTGTGTTTAATGGGTTTTATGGAATTTTTGAAATCTTTTCAAATTAAACACATACAGATGCAATTTCACAAACACAGAGACAATCACAGAATCAGACGTAGATGCAAATAGTAAATAAAAACAGTAAAGGAAAGAACACACCAGAATTTTATACTGGTTTGGAGTTACCCTACATACAGTCCCACACAATTTCTTGTGCATATTTATTTTCAAATATAATGTCGAAATTAAAACCTCGATTTCAAGGCCACGAGAGACACCCTCCTGTCTCCGAGTACATGGAAAACTTTCTTGATTTAACCAGGCTACAAGATCACCTAACTGATTTACGGGCTACAATCAAACCCAATTGATTTACGGGCCACAATCACACCGTTTCCATTTAAACTTTGATAGAGAGAGACTCGATACACTTCTTTGATTACAAATGATCCTATAACTCTGAATATCACTAAGATCTTTGAGAGAGAGTGGCAGAGATATGATCGAGTTTGATTCACTTTGAATTTCGGCAGAGTTTTTTAAAGCATTTGAAATTTAAGAGAATATTTGAGTGGAGAAGAAGGAGTGAAGAAATGAATAAAAACTAACTTAAAGTTCGTTGAAAACAATTGGTATTTATAAGAGAACAACGGTCATTTCCATTCGCGAAAGGTTATGATGAATTGGAACTTCTTTTGAAAATTTGAAATTTGAATTCTATGGCTACCATGTCGACATGGAGGGATGAGGTATGTTGACATGCCTATGTTAATTTTGAAAATAAATTTTGCTTTAAAATGATTTCTATTCTAAAACTTGTCAATACAATTTCTGAACTTTGTAAACCATTTTGATTATAGTTTAAACTTATAATAGAGTTCTAGAAAGTAATCATAAAATATATAATCTATAATATAAAAGTAATATTAAAAACTAAGTATAGAATTCTTTAAAATATATTAAAGTTAAAATATTAAAATCAAGAGATAATTTTTAAAAAAACAAGAGATGATTTTGAAATTAATACGATTAAAAATAGTTTTTGAATTAAGGCTAAAATATTTAAACTGATAGAGATGACTTTAAAAAGGGCTGTTTTGAAAAATCATAGAAATAGATAATTTTGAAAATTTCGTGGATTCCATTCCACTAGAGAAGATCGTGGGTTCCATCCCACTAATGAGGTCGTGGGATCCATCCCACTATTAAAGTGAGAAGGTGGATTCCATTCCACAATTAAAATCAGAATAAAGATTTTAGTGCTATTATGAAGTTTTAACATAAATCTAGACTCTATTACTTATCTTGATATCTTGAACTCCTGATACTCATGAGTCTTCAGTCTTGATTTCTTCAATCTTGAATTCATCTGTCTTGAATCTCTATACTATACAGTCTTCATTCTCAGTACCTGCATATATATATATATATATCCTGCATATACATATTTATCTAGACAAGAATATTAGTATTTATATTTTATAACAAGTCCTAAGGTTGTCATCATCAAAACCATCATCTCAGGAACTAACAACCTCCCTTTTTTGATGATGACAACCTATGTTTATAAAGTATACTCCACCAAACTATGATTCTACTCTAACTCCCCCTTATTCCAACAACCCCCCCTTAATCTACTAACTCCCCCTTGATCTAAGCCTAACCAACCTATTTTATAATTCTCCCCCTTTGTCATCAACAAAAACTAATCCTAAACTACATAACTCCCCATAAATCTAATACTATAATACTGTATAGGATAATAACGTAGTACAGTAGAATATAAATGAGACAGATAATAATATGAATAAAATATAGTAAGGTAAATGTGAGAGATATGAAAATTTCAAACATAATCAATCAATATATACATCATGTTCTTATCAAACCACACCATGTTCAATCATATATTACACACACTGTTCAAATCAATCCAAACCATACAAATCAAATCAAATCAAACCAAATAATTCAAACCAAATTAAAGTAAGTCAAACCACATATGTCAACTCAAACATTTCTTAAAACTTGAACCCATCCTTCTTCACCGAAGATAGGATATGGCTTTATAGCATCCCATCCTTCATTATCTTTGTTCAGAGTTCCTTTTGGATTCGCTTCATGTTCTTCTTTGTTAAGGGCTGAGATCATCCATCGAATGGCATCAAAATACTTTCTTGTTCTTTTATCATCTGCATTTGGCTTAATTTTAAGTGAAGTTGATTACGAAGGATATACGTAAGTATGCTATTGAAGAAATTGAAAGTTTCTTCAAGATTCTCACTTAGATTACAAATAGGAGCGGCCAATTTTTGATAAACTGTGAAGAAATTTAATAGAAAATAAAGATAATTGAACGTATGCATTTTTCTGGAAGAAACAGGTATTTAACGAGTTAGAAAGTCGTTTGAAATGAAAAGACACAAGTTAGTTATGTCAATTTCAATTTCAAAACAAAAACATTTTCTGGTCGTTACATGTCGACATGGGCGTTAGGGGGTGTCGACATGCCCCTGTTAATTTTGGCAATTTTCTTTGTTTCTTTATATTATATACAAGTCTATATATAAAAACTTATATAATATAATAACAAGCATTCCAGAGATATTTTAGAGCTAATAAGCAGAAATAAAAGATTTTGATTGATAAATTTTGTTAACATTACATAAACGATACATAACATTAACTAAAGAGAGATATAAACTAATACAACATGAAATGAAACTAGTATTAGTTAGAGGATGATGAAGATGATGATAATCCTAGCTTGCGACTCACTTTCCCAAAGAACTTGTTCATTTTGGTGGAAATCTTGTCCAACTTTTTACTAACGGATCATTTAAGAATCCGTTGATTTTCCACGATAATCTTTTGGTTCTTGAGAAGCATTTTGTTGGATGGATTGTTAGGAGTGAAAGGGTAATCGATGCTTTCCAATGAAGTCTCTTCCTCCTCCTCTCCTTCTTCTTCAATTTCCATCTCCTTCCCTTCTTCCTCCTTATCTTCTTCTTCTTCTTCTTCCATCTCTTCATGAGCCAACCTTTCATCCTTTTCGGCAAGTGTTTCATATCGTTGAAACATAAGCGGAATTTTCATGAGAGAGATATTAGCACGGTTAAACACTTTTCTAGAAACGAACTCCTCCTTCTAATAATCAACACCAAAGTAGTTAAAAATCCGAGTGAGATAAATCCCATTATATAATGTGTTTTCACCTAAAGTTTAAAAAAATAGACGAAGTTTATCCAAAATCTCTTGCGCCCAATTAATGTCATAGTGCCCATAAATAGCAAAAAGAGCCTTACAAACTTTTAAAGTAAGGTGATTGAAATTTCCCGATCTTGGAGTTATGGTATGTTGCAAAAGAAGGTTTACAATTCTAGCTTTAGGACGGAAATTTCGTTTTATAAACTCAAAGTTATCATCCCCTTAAAAAATGGGATGAAATGTCTCACGATCATGTTCCTCAATTTGAAAATCCAAAAGATCCATTCCCGTATACTTACAACCAAAAATGTTACCCAAAATTTTACTATATAAAACAATATGCGTTCCTTTAACGCTACTCAACACTTCCCCTTCATTTCCTTCATAAAAACCACGATTCAAATTTGAATAAAGCCATTTTGACAAGATTCGGATAACAAACAAAATCATTTTGAGAATCATCAATTAAGCTAAGAATTTGATTCTCTTCAAAAAGAACATTGATTTCACAAGAAGAAAAGTCATTAAAAGATAGCAAATTTTCCCATATGGACCTTTCCAAAGTTTACATAGCTTATGTAAGCTTTGATAGCTTCCGGATCATTGTAGAGGAACTCTTTGGTGGCGTTGGATAGTCTAATGGTGGATGGAATGCTTGAGGAAGCCATTTTTAAAGAAAGTAGAGAGCTTGAAAGAGAGTTTGAATTTTGAAATGAAAGTGAAAAGATAGGATAAAGTTAAGAAGATAAATAGATATCTAAGAGCCATGTTCTCTGGTCAAGAGACACCTTTTCAGATCTTTAGAGTTGGTGAAAAGGTGGAGGGAAATTCAAAGTTTTGAATTCAAATTTGAATTTCGAATGGTAGGGATGTCGACATGGGGTGCAGGGTCATGTCGACATGGGTCCTTTAATTCATATGACTTATATTTATTTAAATATCTATATATCCTATAATCTAATTTATATTTTATCTGAAATACTATTAAATATAATAACACTTTAATATTAATATTTTAATATTAAAATATTATTAAAATAATATTATTTTGAAAATCAAAATTTTTAAATTCAAACAACAAGCAATTTCAAAACATGCAAACAATCAAACAAGCAATTTCAATCAATATAATTTAAATGCGTACCTATTTTTAGATCCATATTTTGAAGATCATCAGATTCGTGAATAGTTGTAAAGCACATGTTTGAATTTTCTGTCTCTTGATCTTCATCACTAGAGGATAAGTCTGAATAGTCTAGTTAGCAGTATATGACCTCTTTCTTTTCTTTGATGAATCATTACTTGGAGGAAATTTTTGCTTATCCGGATGCGGAAAATCTCTTTTTAAGTGGCCTGGCTCATCACAATTATAGCATCTGATGTTGTTGTGAGTCTCATTATTATTTCCAGAATTCTTGTGATCATTTCTCTTGTAGTTGTTCATCTTTCTGTATTTCAGAAACTTTCTAAAATTCCTTGTCATCAAGAATATTTCTTCATCGTCTTCACTGTTTGAGTCTGAACCATCCGCTATTGCATTGAATGCCATTGACTTCTTTTCGGAGGCCTTGCTTTCTCTTCTCCCTTGCATTTGTACATCAAATGACATTAAATTCCCAATTAATTCTTTGATTTTCAGAGTACAAATATCATTAGCCTCTTCAATTGCTAGAGTCTTCTAATCCCATTCCGGAGTGAGTGAATTCAGAATTTTTCTAACTTGATCTTCTTTGGAAAAATTCTTTTCTAATGCAATTAGTGAGTGCACAATGTCTTGAAACCTACTATACATGTCTGAAATGGACTCATACGGATTCATCTTGAATAATTGAAACTGATTGGTCAAGATTGATATTTTGGTCTATTAACTTTGCTTGTTCCTTCATAAGTAACTTGCAAAGTTTTCCAAATAGTATATGCAGACTTATTGACAGACACTTTATTAAACTCATTTATATCAAGTGAACAGAATAGAATATTCATGGCTTTGGAATTTTTTGTGCAACAATGTTTTGCTCAGCAGTCCACTGTGCAAAATTAGTTGTGGGTTCAATGTACTCAGTTTGTGTGATATTCCAAGTGTCTAATCCTATTAATTGTACATAGATTTTCATCCTACATGCCCAATATGCATAGTTACTGCCATTAAAAAGTGGTGGTCTGGCAGTAGACTGACCCTCTACAAATGAACTGGTGATACAGTTAACATTACCAGTGTTGGTAGCCATTTGAAAACTCTTCAAAAATCAGATTATGGAAACTTTGAAAACTAGTGCTTTGTACCAAATGTTGAAAATGCGGATTACAGATCTTAAGGCTGGATTAACATTAGAGGGGGAGTGAATAGTGTTTAATGGATTTTATGGAATTTTTGAAATCTTTTCAAATTAAACACATACAGATGCAATTTCACAAACAGAGAGACAATCACAGAATCAGACACGGATGCAAATAGTAAATAAAAGAGGTAAAGGAAAGAACACACCGTAATTTTATACTGTTTTGGAGTTACCCTACATCCAGTCCCACACAACTTCTTGTGCAGATTTCTTTTCAAATATAATGTCGATATTACAACCTCGATTTCAAGGCCATGAGTAGGGATGGCAATGGGGCGGGTCTAGGGTCCAAACCCGGTTGACCCGCCCCTGTTTTGGCCCGCCTAGACCCGCCCCATTGGGTCATTGGGGTGGGTAGACCCGTGACCCGTTCTTGGGAGCTGCGGGTCTAGGGTCGGGTCGGGGCTTGGCTGACCCGCCCCAACCCGACCCGCACTACTGAGATCTCATAAAATCGGTTTAGTATTATAATGATGGTTTGTTAATACATACACACATGTATTTGTGTGTGTGATTATGACATGGATATTATAATGTTCCAATCAATAAGCTATAAAATTTTATAGTATTAAGCTGCATCATTGATATTATACAATAACATATGCATATTTTTTTGAACTATTTGGTACACCATATTTTTATTATCTTCCCTTATCATTGGAAATACATTGTTATTTGTATTTAATGTATCATTTAGTAACAACAAATATAAATATATGTACATTAGTACACAATTTTGAATCGATAAAAAAAACCTCATCGGGTCTCGGGGCGGGGCGGGTCTACCCTGACCCGTATGGGTTTCGGGTTCGGGACAAAATACCGGACCCGCACCGGGTCTACGGGGCAGGTCCGGGGCGGGGTCTAAAAAACCCGGGGCGGGTCTGGGGCACAAGAAACACGCCCCAACCCGCCCCATTGCCATTCCTAGCCATGATATACACCCTCCTGTCTCCGAGTCCAGGGCAAACTCTCTTGAATTAACCAAGCTACAAGATCACCTAAATGATTTACGGGCTACAATCACACTCAATTGATTTACGGGCCACAATCACACCGTTTCCAATTACACTTTGATAAAGAGAGACTCGATACACTTCTTTGATTACAAATGAACCTATAACTCTGAATAGCACTGAGATCTTTGAGAGAGAGTAGCAGAGAATCAAACTAGAGATGATCGAGTTTGATTCACTTCGAATTTCGGCAGAGTTTTGTTAAAGCATTTGAAATATAAGAGAATATTTGAGTGGAGAAGGAGTGAAGAAATGAAGAAAAACTAATCTCAAAATTCATTGAAAACAACTAGTATTTATAGGAGAACAATGGTCATGTCCATTCACGAAATGTTATGATGAATAGACATTTCTTTTGAAAATTTGAAATTTGAATTCTACGGCTACCATGTCGAAATAGGGGGATGAGGTATGTCGACATGCCTATGTTAATTTTGAAAATAGATTTTGCTTTAAAATGATTTCTATTCTAAAACTTGTCAAAACAATTTCTAAACTTTGCAAACCATTTTGAATATAGTTTAAACTTATAAAAGATTTTTAGAAAGTAATCTTAAAATATATAATCTGTAATATAAAAGTAATATTAAAAACTATGTACAGATTTCTTTAAAATATATTAAAGCTAAAATATTGAAATCAAGAGATAGTTTTTTTTAAAAGCAAGAGATGATTTTGAAATTAATCTGATTAAAATAGTTTTTGAATTAAGGATAAAATATTTAAACTGATAGAGATGACTTTAAAAAGGATGGTTTTGAAAAAATCTTAAAAATAAATCATTTTGAAATTTTCGTGGATTCCGTTCTACTGGAGAAGATCGTGGGTTCCATCCAACTAAGGAGGTCGTGGGTTCCATCCCACTATTAAAGGGAGATGGTGGATTCCATTCCAGAATTATGATCAGAATAAAGATTTTAGTGCTATTATGAAGTTTTAACATAAATCTAAACTCTATTTCTTATCTTGATATCCTGAACTCTTGAACTCTTGATACTCATGAGTCTTCAGTCTTGATTTCTTCAATCTTGAATTTGTCAGTCTTGATCTCTATACTGTACAGTCTTCATTCTCAATACCTACATATATATCCTGCATATACATATATATCTACACAAGAATATTAGTATTTATATTTTATAACAAGTCCTAAGGTTGTTGTCATCAAAACCATCATCTCAGGAACTAACAAATATTACCACCGTCGTCGTTGTTTGCATTATTATTATAAACTTAACTAATTTTATAACTTAGTTAATTATTATTTGAAATGCCCCAAAAATTTTGAGGGAAAAATTAAAACAATTCAGTTTTTAAAAAAATAAATAATATATATATATATATATATATTGGATCAAATGTTGAAGGAGTTTCTGAATAGAATGATGTGTAGGGATATGTGTGCACGTGCACACTGGAAATGGCACAAGGAGGAGATTTAGAAATTTTCTAAAAAAATATATATATAATAATGATAATAAAATAAATAAACAAAGGGAGGAAGCATTTCAGATATGATCTTGAAATGTGAATCATTGATCAAATTAAATATTTAAAATAAAGGATTAAATTCTTTATTTAAAGCACTAGACTGTAACTAAAGCATAACCCAAGTTAAAAATGAAATATGTGCTTAAACATATTTTCTGAGAAACAGAAGGGGGAAATTAAATAAAATAAATATTTATATACCTATACATATGTATATTTTCTGTAAGAAGAAATATATTGAAACTGAGCAAGAAAATAATGATCACATTAAAATAGCATGAAATATAAAATAAGTGAGTACATTATGTATGGGCAAAAATCGGAAAATGGGGATTCCCATAAATAAACAATTGTGCTTGGTCACACCTTTAACATGATTTAGGTAGACTGGCCATTTTCTGAAAAAGTAGGGAAAAAGAAAATGCTGCCTTTAATAAAAGAAATATGGCCGGGGTAACTGAAAATGGGAATGTTAAAATATAAATGTAAACTGCATGATATTGGTCAGGACAAAAATGGAATTTTGTTTGATAAAACCCTAGTAAAATGCTTATAAATGAGTAGTTGTAGCCAGGGGAATTAGTTTAACCGATATACTAAAAATAAGAAAGAAAACATCTAGAGGAGAAGGAGAAAATAATACTCAGGGATTTTTCTGGATTAACTAGAAGGAGATATTTAGGTGAGTAACCTCACCAAATTCATGGCATTAAGACCTGAGATGAGGTAGCCCATTTTAATGTTGTTATTTGCTTATTTTTAGTTTTGTTGAATATGGTTTTATCAATGTTCTTTGGATGTTTTTGGATCTGTCATGACTTTATTATGGATGTTTTGGATGATCTTTGATCTATTGTGATGTTTGTCTTTGGATGTGCAACTTACTGTTTCATTACACCTAGAAAAGTTAAAGCATAAAACCTTAGAATCAACGCAGGAATACTCATAACTAATCTGGATCTATGGCATGGAAAATTTTAATAGGAGAAAACATTATGAGCTGCATTATACTATGTATAAGTACTGAGGCTTAGAACAGTGTATTAGGGGTGTACTTGAGTGCTGAACCCCTGATAAAAAAAAATATACTAAAACCCACAAGTTAAAATTATGGTTAAGCTAGATTGTGATTCTGGTTCAACTATAGTTACTTGCAGATCAAAAAAAATATTATAAACCTAACATGCCATATCTCTATTTATAGTTGTGAAGATTCTTGTATGGATCTAAGACCTAGAAATCTCTTGACAACATCATTAAAAAGGATTATTTATTTGTTTCTGGAAATCATGCTTACAAGATGTATGGGATGCTTTTATGTATGTAGTATCATTTTTCATCTAAGTATCTGATGATAAAATCAAACAAATGCTTCTAGTAGATAAACTAGGGATAATAAGCCAAGAAGGCTGCTGGAATGCTTGTTATATTTGAAGTACGCAAGTTGGCACATGGTTTGTTTAAGCCCTGAGATCTTTGTGCAATAATGTGAATTAGTTTATTGCAATGTGTCCCAGTGATTCCTTGATAGCAGATGAGGCTGAAACATAAATTGACATGTATATGCTTATAGGTAACTCCTAAACCAGGAAGCAAAAGATATGAGTGCTACTTAGATTTGTTGAAATGGAAACATGGTTACTCCAGAGCATCTAAGTATTGTAGATTGTTGTGAATGAATGTATGATTATGATTGTGCAATTAGTTGACTTATGAAGTTATTATACTTGCGTGACAGTCTAACCTGAAACAAAGAATATAGCTGCTTTGATAAGTTTCAAGTAATTGGCTAAAACTTTTGCATCATTCAATTGCTTAATATCATGAATATAATGATGTTATTCATACCAGATCATAGA
The DNA here is from genome assembly GCA_030737815.1 of Allium fistulosum. Classification (NCBI taxonomy): domain Eukaryota; kingdom Viridiplantae; phylum Streptophyta; class Magnoliopsida; order Asparagales; family Amaryllidaceae; genus Allium; species Allium fistulosum. Next base: position 408,164,699 of record CM060907.1, on the reverse strand, counting down.
TCTGACCCTTGTTTGCAAATGGCATGTGGGGGTGTCTCATTTTAAAAATGAGGCAGTCACTAATGCTCTTTCAGGTAATGCTGGAACTAAGTAGAAGATGAAGTTATGGCTAATGAGAAGGAGTGAATGAACATGCTAGCTAGTTTTAATAAGAGCCTATGATGATTTTATCTACATGTATTCGTGAGAGAATTATGTTTGAATATGTAATGAATTTCCTTTGTTTGATTAGATCAGTTGTTTGTCAGTTGACTTTTGTTATGTGGTAGAATTTGAAAATCTAAGGAAGAAGTGTATTTACATTTAAGTAATCTTCATACAAAAATTTATAACCTGATGTAGCCAGGTTTGAATCATTTAAAATCACTGAGCTATGAAGTGAAAACCTGACTTCAAATTTGAAGTATATTTCAGACATTTAGTTGTTTTATTAAAGTATTTTGCAAAAGAACTCAAGCTCATTTTTGTGTGTTGCTTTAAGAAATGAATTTTTCTAAAGGAAGCTTTTAGCACTTGGTAACCAAATAGCATTTCAATTACCATAATCAAGTGTTTGGTTAGCACAGCCATATGGTTCAACCATCTTCAAAAGAATGGGGTCTTGGTTGAGCATATTGGTCTGTAATTTGAGAACAAAAAGTATTTTACATCCTTTTGTTAAATGTTTTGTCAAAATCTCCTTCAAATGATAAATTGCAAACATGCATTTTAAAACAGATTGGTATTATTATTTCATAAAGAATTTTGAATCCAAAATCTGGTTCACTTGAAACAAAATGGTTGTTCTTTAAAAAAAAAGAAATAAACATTTTTAAAGTCCAGAACCTTTATTATAGAAAACTTAGATATCAGTAACATAAAAGAACTACTTATGTTATATCAAACTATATAAGTAAAGAATAAGAGAGGCTTCAAAGAAAATATATAAATTGAAAATGATAAATGTAGATATCATTTTCTAGTACTTAGGCAAATAATAAACATTTGAACTATGCAAAAGAAAAATAAATAAATGAACCCTTGTGTTGTAAGATTATCTAAAACATGGTTAACATAATCAAATCCAAGTATGAATAAATATGAACAAGATCCACCTATATAATGTAAATATCAAAGAATGTGGGAATTCAAATTATGAGTAGATCCATTTCAAATTCAAATCAGACAAACTAGCTCTTGTCAAAAAAATTATAATATAATAAACTCTGATTTTAAACAAGAGGAACACATATATCATCATATGTATGTGTATATTTCTATGACTGAACTGATATGTTTATATTGGTAGAAAATTTAAATCAAGAGCACATTGTTTGAAAAGAAAAATGACCCTGAGAAATTTAAACTAAGTTCAAATGAGCAAGTAAAAAAAATCCTTATGAAATTAAGTTAAAATTAGATGGTCATTTCATTTGGTATCAGAGCTAATGTTTGTATTAATTACTAAGTATCGTAGAAATGTATTATGTATGTTTGTTTTGGATGAAATAATTTAGATAGGAAAATATTAGTTATAGAAAATATTCAGAGTGTACTAATACCCTCTGCTCAATACTTAGTGACCAGACCATGGTAGGAAGAGGATCTCATCACAATGCAGGACTTAGTGCACCACAAATGCTTGATATGCAAGAATTTGTGAGGGTTTTAAGAGATGGAATTGGGCATAGGCCTAAGAACCATCATGAGAAGCTTTCAAAACTACTGAAGACTTACACCAATTTGGGAGGCAGAAGTTTTGAAGGGACTGAGAATGTGATGGAAATTCAAGCATGGTTGAGAACACTGGATAGAATTTTCAATGACATGCAGCTAGATGATCAGAGGAAGAGGAAAATAGCTTCAAGACAACTGAAAGGAGTAGCTTTAAGCTAGTGGGAGGTGATCATAGCTGGAAGAATTGAAAATGAAATCACTTGGAATCAATTCAAGGAGATGTTGGAGGCAAGATTTGTACCAGCATCAGCCAAGACCACTTTGCTTGAAGAATTTATCAAGCTTAGGCAGGGAACTTTGAATGTCACTGAGTACACTCAAAAGTTTGAGGGGCTATCTAATTATGGAGCAATGCTAGTGGCAGATGAAGCCTCCAAAAATGATAGGTATATAAAGGGTCTGAACCGATGACTTAGCAGAGCCATGCTACCATATGAAGATAGGACTTTTGATCAAGTAATAGATTTGGCATTGAAATTGGAACAACATGACAAGGAAAGGGAGAAGTATAGGAATTTTAAGAGCAACAACAAGAAGAATAAGGGAAGATATCACCCTTATGATAAAAAGAAGGAGGAGACAGACAACAAGAAGGACAAAGACACTAAAGCTAATAATGCTAAGAAGAAGTTGGTTTGCCATCATTGTGGTAAAGAAGGACACATTAAACCAAGGTGCCCAGAGTTAAAAGGAGGAGCCTTCAAATGCTACCTATGTGGGAAAGAGGGGCATATGAAGAGGATCTGTCATGAGTATAAACAGTAGGGGAAATTGGCAAATTTGGAAGGCAAAGGCAAATCTACAGTAAAAATTGATGTTGAAAATCATGGCCAAGTGGAAGGTGCATTACTCATTTGTGTCATACCCATAGCAGTAGTATATGATACTGGAGCAACTCACTCTTTAATTTCTTATGAAATAATTAAAATGTTAAAATTAAACTGCATATTGGTTGAAACCCCATTGCTTGTACAAAGTTCACTAGGGAGTTCTAGTCTTTTAAACATGATTTGTGTGGATGTGGAGTTAAACATAGGAGGAAATATTTTTATTTCCAATTTATATGTTTTGAATTACCCAAATATAGGTGTTATATTAGGGGTAGACTGGTTAAGGCAATTTAAAGCCATAATTAATTTAGACTCATCCACCATATCATTGCAAAATTCTAGAGGCCAGAGGATCACAGTTTTATGTGAAGTAGCTAAGGAAGGGAAATTATATCATTTAGTTAACTCAGAAAAAGATCCCAATGAACTAACCATTGAAGAAATTCCCATAGTTAATAAATACTTAGATGTGTTTGGGGAAGTTAAGGGTGTTCCACACCACAGACCGGTTGAGTTTCAAATTAATCTCACTCCAAGAGCAAGTCCAATAATCAAGAAACCCACTAGAATGGGGCCAAGTGAATTAAAGGAATTGAAAAATCAGTTGGAAGAATTAGAAGGCAAAGGATTTATAAGGCCAAGTAATTCATGCTGGGGTGCTCCAGTAGTGTTTGTAAGAAAACATGATGGTACTTTGAGAATGTGCATAGATTACAGAGAACTAAATAAGGTAACCATCAAGAACAAATACCCATTGTCTAGAATAGATGATCTCTTTGACTAACTCAGTGAAGCTAAAATATTTTCTAGATTAGACTTAGCATCAGGATTTCATCAAATGAAGGTTGAAGACTTAAGTGTTAAGTATACTGCATTTAACACTAGATTTGGCTTATATGAATTTATGGTTATGCCATTTGGCTTGACAAATGCTCCTTCATATTCTGTAGATTTGATGAATATAATATTCAGAGATTATTTAGACAAGTTTGTACTAATTTTTATTGATGACATTTTAATTTATTCCAAAACAGTGGAAGAGCATAAAAATCATTTGCATTTAGTTTTGTCAAGATTAAGAGAAAATGACTTAAAGGCAAAATTTTCAAAATGTGCATTTTGGAAAGAAGAAGTACATTTTCTTGGTCATGTTATCTCTGCCAAAGGAATTTCAGTAAACCCCAATAAGGTAGTGGCTATCCAAGCATGGAAAAGGTCTAGCACAGTAAGTGAGGTGAGACCATTTATGGGATGGCAGGATATTATAGGAGATTATAAAAGATTTTTCAAAAATATCATCACCACTTACCAATTTAACTAGGAAGAACCAAGCCTTTGTATGGACAGAAAAATGTGAGCAAGCTTTTATCAAAATAAAAGAAGCTCTAATTAATGCACCAGTATTGAGGGTGCCAGAGGAAAATGAAAACATAATTGTGTATACTGATGCAAGTGGCTCTGGGCTAGGGGCTGTGTTGATGCAGCAAAACCAGGTGATAGCCTATGCATCTAGGCAATTAAAGCCACATGAAACAAGATATGCAACCCATGATCTTGAACTAACAGCAGTTGTGTATGTCTTGAAACTTTGGGGACATTATTTGTTAGGTGCTAAATTTATCTTGTACACTGATCATAAGGCACTGAAATATTTATTCTCACAAAAAGATTTGAACATGAGGCAACATAGATGGGTGGAGTTCCTAGCTGCCTATGATCTAGATATACTTTATACACCAGGTAAGGCAAATAAAGTTGCAGATGCCTTGAGTAGACAACATGCTAAAGTAGCCATGTTGATGATGGAAGAGTTTAAGGATCTGTCTATACTTACTGATTTGGAAATTGAGGCAAACAGTGAGGTACAAATGGTACCCATTGAAGAAGATGAAAGTAAAGGGAAATTGAGTATGGTATCTCTTCAATCAAATTTACTTTTGAAGGTTGGGAAAATGCAGGAACAAGACTTAAACCTATTAGAGAAGAAAATGCTCTTATTGAAAGGGGAAGAAGTAATAAATTATCAAGTTGATAAAGATGGTTATTTAAGGAACAAGAATAGGATATGTGTTCCAGTAAACATAGAATTGAAGGAGAAAATATTAAATGAATGCCATAGGAGTAAGTACTCCATACACCCAGGCAGTACCAAGATGTATCAAAATTTGAAAAGAAATCTATGGTGGAAGGGAATGAAGTCAGATGTGGCCAAACATGTTGCAAAGTGTATGACTTGCCAACAAGTCAAGGTAGAGACACAAAGGCCATCAGGACTGTTGCAACCCCTTAGTATACCACAGTGGAAGTGGGAGGATCTATGGATTTCATAGATGGTCTGCCTAGATCTAAGAGGTGAAACACAAGTATATGGGTAATAGTGGATAGGCTAACTAAAGTAGCACATTTTATCCCAGTTAAATTAGAAAGAAATGCTCCAAAATTGGCTCAAATATTCATGAAAGAGGTGGTAAGATTACATGGCATTCCTAAAACCATTGTGAGTGATAGGGATACCATCTTCACCTCAAGGTTTTGGAAAAGTTTTCAAGAGGCCATGGGTAGTGAATTGTGCTTAAGCACTGCCTACCATCCACAATCAGATGGACAAACTGAGGTGGTGAATAAAGTCTTAGAGGACTTATTGAGAGCATGTGCACTGGACTTTGGAGGCAACTGGGAAGACCACCTCCATTTAGCTGAATTCACATACAATAACAGTTATCAAAGCACCATAGGGATGGCACCATTTGAAGCCTTATATGGCAAGCCAGGTTTATCACCTATAAGCTGGGTAGAGACCGGAGAAAGAGCTGTTCTAGGACCTGATTATGTAAAAGAAACTACAGAGAAAATTGGGTTAATAAGGAAAAGAATAGCAGCATCTCAAGATAGACAAAAGAAATTTGCAGACATGAAGAGAAAGCAGGTGGAATATGAGGTGGGAAACTTTGTTTTCATCTAGATTTCGCCTATGAAGAAGGTCTTGAGATTTGGTAAACAAGGTAAACTCACACCAAGGTATGTTGGACCCTATAAAATTCTGGAAAGAATAGGTTCTTTAGCATACAAATTGGAATTACCAGAGGAAATGAAGGCAATGCATAATGTTTTTCATGTGTCACAACTTAGGAGGTGGGTACATGATAAAGAAGAAATTCTGGAAAAGCCTACCCAAATTCAAATAAATCCTAGTATGGTTTATGAAAAGGAACCAGTGGGGATTTTAGCTAAAGAAGAAAAGAAATTGAGGAGTAAAACTTTGAAACTGGTGAAGGTCCAATGGAGTGTTGATCCTAATGATTGTACATGGGAGCTAGAAGATAAGATTAGGATGGATTACCCTAAGCTTTTTGCAAATTAAAGGTAATTTTTAATTTCTGGAAAATTTAATATGCATGGTTGATATGATTGAATATGTTTGTTTATGCATATACTTAAGAAATGTTCCTAAAGTTAGTGAATGCTTGTTATAAGTACTAAGAAAAAAAATTGCGAGGACACAATTTCTAAAAGGAGGGGTGTTAACTCCTCTTTTTGGGGCGACCTAAAACTTTGCGACCTAACACTCAGCGACCTAAAACTTCCTAGCGACCTAACTTCTCCAACTTCCTAGCGACCTAACTCCTCCAACGACCTAACGACCTAAAGTCTCTAGCGACCTAACTCCAGAAAAGGGATAACGACCTAAAGGTTAAGCGACTTAATGACCTAAAGGTTAAGCGACCTAACGACCTAACGACCTAAAGTCCAGCGACCTAAGTACACAGCGACCTAACAACTCAGCAGGCTTTGAAGATAACCCGCACATCACCTTTCCCTTTAGGTCGCACGCGACCTACGACCTATTTTAGGTCACTCACGACCCATAACTTAGCAACTCATTCAGATACAAAACTGCTAGGTCACAAACCATGCCCACTAGGTCGCCAACGACCTATGACCTACCTTAACCCGTTCACGACCTATGACTTGTCAATATGATCAAATGGTCAGGAGCAAAACTGTTAAGTCGTAAAACGTGCCTACTAGGTCGTCCACGACCTACGACCTACGCCTAGGTCGTTCACGACCTACGACCTAACTCCGAACTCTCCCTATAAATACCCCACCTACTCCAACTTCAAAAGGACTTTTGGATGATTCTCTGGAGCGCCTATACTCTGCTGCTTTCTCAACTCAACGAACATTTCAAACACCAAAGACACTTCAACAAACTTCAAGAGAAGATCGAAGACATCCGACATGGATTCGAAGAGCTCTCTTACATCAAAGTTCTAGCTACTTGTCTCAAGCGTGTTGTAATCAAGTTTTAATCGAGGAATTGTTGTAAAAAGTTGTAATCGAATTAGCAATAAAGGAGATTAAAGTGGACGTAGGCTAAATCTTAAGCCGAACCACTATAAAATTGTTGTCTCGTTACTTTTTCTGCTATTTCTCTGCTTATTTCTATTCCCGTACCAACGGGTAGTGCTTTCACATAACTCATACACACACCAGGGTGTTAGCGTCGATTTTTAGCGTTAACATTTTGGTGCTTTCACTGAGAACCCAACTCAGGGATATTTTCACAGTTGCTTCGCAAAGACTTGTTGAAAGGATCTCCTTAAAAACCAGAAGTCTGTCTGAAATCATGGCTCATGGAAGAAAGAGTAGATCTACGAGGTCCGGAAATGCTAATGATAGGGCTGCTTCTTCTCCAGCGCCAAATCAGGAGACTCCTACTGTTGGAGTCACAAGGGCCGAACTTGATGATGTGGTTTTCGGACTATACCAACAAATGGAAACTCAAAATGCTATTATGATGGAAAGGTTGAACGCCCTGCTCGGGGCAAACCGACAACCAGAAAATGTTGAACCAACCTTTGCTGAACAAACTCATGATTCCCAAGACAAAGATATTCCTCAAAGAGCAGCTGGCTTCGCCGAAGGGGCACCTCCCCAAGCTGGAGGATCAAGGCCGCAGCCGCCTCTTCGCGAACATTTTTTCATGCAAACTTCTGAAAAGGTGGCTGACGTCTGCCCGACAAGGCCTCTAAATGATGAGGAATATCTATCAGGAATGGTTCGCCAGATTATGAAAGAGAGCATGCAGAGGGAAGAAAATGATAACGACTGAGGATTTGCTCCAAGCAGGACTCCGTTTACTTAAATGATCTTGAAAGCAGAATTTCCAAGAAAACTTGTACCTCCTACTATCCCGGCCTATAGGGGAACGAGTGACCCAAACCAGTTTCTATACAAGTACGATTGGCATATGACCGGAGCCAGGGCAACAGATGAAATCAAGTGCCGATACTTTCCGGTGTATTTGGAAGGGGTTGCATTGCTTTGGTTCACAAAATTGCCAGTCTGATATGTGGATCAATTTTCCGACTTAACGCGAAAGTTCAAAGACCAGTTCAGGTAGTATGCTACGAAGGCTAAGGACATAATGTCACTGTCCAGCCTCGAACAAAATCATGGTGAGTCTATTAGATCCTTTTTGAACCGCTTCAACGTAGCCTTATCCGAAGTTGACAACGCAGAGCCACGGATGATTTTGACTTACTTGATGCGGGCTATTAACAAATCGAGTGAATTTGGAAAATGGCTAAAAATGAAGGAGCCAAACTCACTTGAGAAATTTTATAAGAAGGCCGATGAGTTTATGCGCTTGGAAAACCTTCCGTTACCGATGAAAGCGGAAGTGGCCGAGATTCAGAATAACAATGTTGCTTCCAACAAAAGAGAATCTGGAGGATAGAAGAGGGAAAATGATGATGAGAAAAAGCAGGGAAATGGGAAGAAAACTCTTCACTTCGAATCTTCGAATCTCACTCCCTTGACTGATACTCCAGAGAATATTTTCTTCGCAACTAAGGATACTGTTGAATATCCTAAACCACATAAGTTGAGACTTGGGAAAAATGCCACGCAGAGTGGAAGATTCTGTAAGTTCCACAATCAGCCTGGCCATGACACTAATGAGTGCCGCCACTTGAAGGATCTGATTGAAGAGCTGTTGAAAGAGAATAAACTTCAACAATATGTCAAGAAAAACAGGAATGACCCATCCTCATCCACTCAAGGGCAACTAGTTCCCGCTCATCAATATGGCTCAGGCAACAAAACTGCAGAGCAGGAATCAGAGAGGCTTGTCATTAATGTTGTCACAGGGGGTCCTTACACAGCGTCTGACCACACTCCATTCTGATTGGCATATAGACCAGAAACAATGATTCCAGCGGAAATGAAGATTCAATCCCGAGATTCTGGAACAACAATTACTTGCATCCAATTTTTACTTAACAGCATTGCTTAAATTTGTAAAATGATGATGGATGTATAACTCTTGTAAACCACTGAGGAATCAGTGTGAATCAATAATAAAGAACTATAAATCTTGTGTTCTCTAATACTATAAAATGCCTGTCTCATTTCGATATGCAAGTATCTTTAAAATATTGCTAAAATGTCGATTTAATATTGCAGGCTATCAAAGCAAAGCTTACCTATTCAACACATCACAAGGCTCAGCGATTTCTACAAATCACTAAACAAACAAATGTCAAGTCACAAAAAGTTCCAAAATTCAACTCTTAAAAAAAAGTGCTATTCACAAACAGTTGATGATTCCACCAAAGCGGGCACCTTCCCGACGAGAAGGTACCAGACCTTTGCTAAATAATCGCGATCATTTATACAAATGAACATCCGGTAAAGTAGCTTGCGTCTGCCCCGTGGATACACTCAACAACAAAGTACACTTTTTTGGCAAAAAGCAAACAACTTGCAAAAGAATGGGACATGTACTTGAAGTGATAACGAGGAATCGCTAGGAAGCAGATGGTGGAAGGACACAAGCAACAATTGCTACTCTTCGGAGTCCAAATGTTACTCTTCAGAGTTCAAAAAGACCTCTTCGGAGGCACATTTCACCGGAGTTGAAGTGTAAAAATCTCTCTTCGGAGGCCCACTTCACCAGAGCTGAAATGCAAAAAAGACCTCTTCGGAGGCACATTTCATCGGAGTTGAACTGTAAAAATCTCTCTTCGGAGGCCCACTTCACCAGAGCTGAAATGCCAAAAAGACCTCTTCGAAGGCACATTTCACCAGAGTTGAAGTGTAAAAATCTCTCTTCGGAGGCCCACTTCACCAGAGCTGAAATGCCAAAAAGACCTCTTCGGAGGCACATTTAACCGGAGTTGAAGTGTAAAAATCTCTCTTCGGAGGCCCACTTCACCAGAGCTGAAATGCCAAAAAGCCCTCTTCGGATGCACACAAACAACGACCTCTTCGTAGGCAAAAAATGCTTCGGAGGCACAAGCCCTCTTTGGAGGCGCACTTCACCAAGTCGAAGTGCCAAACCAAAGCCCTCTAACGAGGCACAAGCCCTCTTCGGAGGCACAACTCTTCGGAGGAGCCCTCTCCCGAGGCACAACAGAAAAGCCCTTCCCAAAGGCATATCAAACAAGCCCTCTTCAGAGGCACACTTTTACTCTCAACAGTGAAGTGTTAAACAAAGCCCTCTAACGAGGCACGTCCAATAGATCAAAACATTCTTCAGAAGCTCGCTTCGCTATGTAGGGGAATCCACTTTTCAACAAATAAAAGTTATCATCCCCGAAAGTTGTAGTGTGTTAACTCTTTCTAAAAAGAAAAGAAAAGAAAAAAAACTTCTCCAATATAAGGCATACTCTATTAAAAGCAGAATAATATTTCCTCAAAACGGAAGAATTATTCTCTAAAATAAGAGTACAAGTCTTTTCAGAATATTGCAACGAGCCATGGTATGGGGGCAATATAGCTAAATTAACAAAAGCAACGCTCAAACATCATACCACGAGCTCACTGCAGTATCATATAAAGTAAATAAAGAAACTTGTGCAAAAAAAGGAATAAATGCATTCACACACATACTGACAAGAAATTGTACAAGTAGAAAGAACCATTTTATTCCATATTATAAAGTTTTTGTACATATGCAGGTTTCAAGCGGGGACCGTTACCCGCACAATCTCCGGTCAGTACATGCAAAAAGCAAAAAAGCAAAACGATAAGCATGAAGTCAGTTCATCACTCCTTCTTCCCGCTACCTTTGGAGCTCTTGCCCGGCTTGATGATTAATTTTTGAAGCCGGCATTGACGGGTCGGAGAAGAAGGAGAAGGAGGTATGGCTGGGTCAACTTCCGCTTCCTCTCCAGTAGCAGAAATGCTTTTCCTTCTCTTCTTCACAATTGTGCGCTTCCCCTTCTTTTTCGAAGAAGACTCACTGCTCGGAGTAAAAAACTCAGAAAGCTTTGTGTCGTCATCATAAGTTTGCTCTGGGGTCTTCTCGCCTTCTTCAAGTTCCCCAATCCTCTACTCTTGCGAAGCAAGTGGATCGTCCAAGCCTTGAAGGGCTCCTATTTGTTCTTCCTGCGATCCCGGTTGAGAAGCAGGAGTGATCTGAAGGGATGGAGGAGGAACAACTGGAAGGGGAGAAGTTTCCACAGTCTTCAGTATTTCCGCTACAGAAGAAAAGAAGTTAAAATCAGTATTCTCCGAAAAAAGAGAAGATATTGGTTCATCGATACTTAAGTAATCAGCGAGAAATTCATCAAACTCAGGTGAAGCAAGCAAGTAATCCGCTTGACCTGGTTCGACGTTGAAGTTACTTGGAGAAGTCGGTTTAATCACTTTGATTTCAAAGTTTTCGGCTTTAGTGTCATACTGGGTCTTCTCCTCGGCTTGAACAGTGGGAGGCTCGGTAATTGCGGTTTTCACTTCGGCTTTTGCAGGAGGTGGAGAATAAGAACTAGAGCCGATGGTATCAGGGTTGACCGAAGCCGGAGGACGAGCGGGGTTAGTTAAAGGCGCTTTCTCTAAACGCTCTCCTCCTGCTGTTTCGGCTCGCTCCCTAGCAAGCTGCTCTTTTCCCCTAGCAAGGGCGGTATGTGCCTCATCATCCAGATAGGTCGCCTCAAGATCCGCTTCTGCATAGCCAGCACCTCCGAACATGTCAATTACCGCTTCCCATACTTCGGCCAAAGTAATTTCGTATGTCGGTCCCAAAAATGAGAGGCTCCCGCGCCCCAAGATGCTATGGATGTAGAAATCAAATAAGGTAGAGCTAATTTTGGCCTTCGTCGCCTCGTGCGATTGCTCAGCCGCTTCTTTTCCGGCGATGGCTGCTTCTTTTTCGGCAACGGCCTCATCGCGCTCTTTTTCAGTTTTTGACAGTTGAGCTCGCAACCGCATAACTTCCAAATCATGGGAACTTGCCTTCTCCCGTAGCTGGGCAATGTCGGTGCGATAGATTTCTGTCATCTTCTTTTCAGCTTCAAGTTGAGCCTCAGCATTCCATTGAGCAGCATGAGCATCACGAACCTGTTTTTGAAGTACTTCTTCCTTTTGAGTGTATGAAGTAGTAGAAGTAACAAGCTCATTTTTGAGTTTTCTAACTTCAGCCTCAAGTCACTCATTGTCCTCAGCAATGCTTGTCATTTCTGTATCGTGCTGCTTAAGAATTTTCTTCCATTCAGAATGATCGTTTTCCATAGTTAACATGGCTTCGAGATTCATATGATTAACACTTTGAAGCTCGTCAAACAACTTCTGCCATCCGAACATTCTCTCAATGTCAAGCTTAACAGCATCGAGATTCCTTGGCATGGCCTGCTTATCAATAGGAACCAAATCTAAGTCAAAGCGCACTCCTTTTAGACACCAATTTGGAAATCGGCTTTGGAGTGTAGGAGGACCATCCCCGACTTGATACTGAGGCCTGTTGATAATTGTCTGAACGTCAGATTTCTTAAGAGCAAGAGAACCGGAGGGGATGTCAAGAGGGATAGAAGCAGCAGTCTTTTCAGAAATTGCAGACGCGTCCTTTTTGCTAAGTTTGGTCCGTTTGCTCGGATCTTCAGCAACGTGACCTTTCCCTTTAATGTCATAAGATTTCCTTTTATGGGAATCATCATCCCTTCTTTTTTGCCACTCCTCATAAGTTTTTCTTTCATGAGCTTTTCTGGCAGCTCTTTCTTCATCGGTTTCCCTCAGGGCCGGAAGATATCGCCTATAGTCATAAGTGTCACGGCTTCCATGGCGTTGGAAATTGTCATAGTACGAGCCACTTTGCCCCATCGGAGAATCTGAAAGTAAAAAAGACAAGTCTTAAAAAATTTCAGAGTAAAGAAGTTAAGTGCAAGTAACTGCTAAATATTCCTAAGTGTGTGTGGCGTGTAAACTATGCGCGTCGAACTACAAACCACTCTTCGGCTTGGGGGTAACGTCAACTTTTGCAGCTGGCGTTAACTCTTGGGTTGATGGAGTTTGCTGCAAGGCGGATGTCGCCTCAATTGCTGAAGAAATAACTTTGGTAGTAATAGGGTCATCCTTGAAGAGTTCTTGTGAAGTTATCATTAAGTCACTTAGATCATCAAAAGTATCTCCACCGTCGTGCTCAGCGGAGTCTTCTTTTTCAACTCCTTCTTCGATCATCGGGGAAAGCAAAAGTTTACTAGACAATCCCGCAATATCAACAGAAGTAGAACACTTCACCAAAGTAGCCTCTACAGCAGGTTCTCCCAATGCAGTTTCTTCTGCAGAAACTAGGGCATTTGATGTCTCTGTTTGAGAACCGGGGGCAGCTAATAATTCAGTCTCGGAACTAGACACTTCACGAATCTGGGTAGATTGAGAGGAGTGTAAAAGTCCGAACTGGTGCAAAAACTCATCTTTCAGCAAAAATCTGGCGCTTCTCTCTTCAGCAGCCACATCACTTAAAGTTTCTAAGGTTGGCTTATGGCTGGGATCTCGAAGCGGAGGAGGAAGTGCTAAAAAAGTAAAGAATGAAGTTCAGTACTTGACAATTCTAGTTTCAAGAAATTTAGGAAAAATGGAGCGAGCGGAAATAGGCAATCTTACTTCCGATTCTCCAAACGGCGTAGAATCCTGGGGGATAGCGGGCGAAGAAGAATTGACTTAAGAACCCGTGTGCACTCTCGGGCAAGTCCAGAATTAATTTACGGTTTCTAGCACCTCTCACAAGTATAATAGAAGGATGGTCTTTATTCTTTGCGAATGTACACAAGTAACGGATCTCTTCAAAACTTGGAAGACGGTCAAGTGTCCTCTTGAACAGCACACACAACCCCATCAAGATGGCATAACCATTGGGGTGTAGCTGGAATGGAGAGATAGTCAATCGAAGAAGAAGCTATCGAAGAAAATCATTAAAGGGAGGAATAGCTCCACTTAAGCACATTTGACGATTAACTGCGAAAAAACCAAGAGGTGGCCTGTCAGCAGTATCGCTTACTCCAGGAAACAAAGCGTCTGCTTCGGAAATACCGAACTGGATACACAATTGATTGAAAGCTTTGTGGCTCAAGGTGGTCGAAGTTCTTTCCGGAGGATCAATCAGTGGGTTAGCAATCGGAAAAGCCTCCCCAGCTTGTCTTGTTTCTTCTTGTTGAGAAGTCATTCTACGCAAGGAACTGGATATTCAAATATGAAGGTGCACATTTCATAAAAGTGTGATGTGTTGTGTAAAACTAGTAAATTAACAAGCAAATATAACTGGAATCAAATTAGTTGACGTGTGTCGATTATTGAGTTTCAAGGCTTGTTATTTTAAGTCCAAGTACAGTGTTGATGCAAACAAATCAACTTTAGTTGATTACTTTAGTTTTGTTTTAATACTTCACTTGAATTTGTTGATTCATAGCATTTCATTCACAAAGTTCATTTAAGTTGGTTATTCTTTATCAACTAATCTGTCATTCGATGTGGGCAGTCAATGGTAGTATATTCGTCCTAGTTTTCTGCAAATGTTGTATTTTACAGGTAGTCAGCTTTAAAAGTTACTGTAACCTGTAAGGAAGCGCAACAAAGTTCAAACAGTTCAAGTTCAAAATAGTTCGAGCAAGTTCTTTCAAAATGTTCATCACTTAGGTCGTCCAACGACCTAGCATAGGCCGGAGCTTCCTTAGGTCGTACTGTACAAGTCAAAGGGTTCAAGGCATGAAGCTTCAAGTCAAGGCAATGCAAATTCTTCTAAGTCCTAGCTCGGCTGCGACCTAAAGCCTATTTCGCAAGAAAGTTAGGTCGTGCAATTCATGTCCAGACTGCTAAATCATAGGTCGTTCGAATCTCAGCACGACCCAAAAATTAGGTCGTTAATTTGTTAAGTCGCTCTGATTGGAATTCGTATGCAAATTTAACCAAGTCCTAGGTCGCTGGAATCCTAGCGCGACCTAAAAGTTAAGTCGCAGATTTGAAAGATCCTTAGGTCGCGAGAGTTCTTAGGTCGGCTAGGCTTCTTAGGTCGCGAGTTATCTTAAGTAGCTCGAATTCACTAAGTCGCTAACTTCCTCTCCATGCAATAACTCACCAGACCCGATAACCCGTTATCGCCAATACAATGAAATCCATCATCCTCTTCGTAAAATTCATCATCTCTTTATACCATCAAATCACCCGAAAACCGATTCAACATATCTCCGATCTATCATCGATCCAACTCGCTGCTGTGCGTTCATGAATCACAACAAACAACAGTCACCAATAACGATCAAAAGTCGATCATAGCACGACTCAAAATGAAGCACGGCATACAAAATTGGTCTGGGGTTCGGAGATTAGAATTCAGGGTTCGATGGTGATCGTGGAATGGATAAAGATCGAGTGTACTTACGTAATATGGTAGCGAGGATGAATTGTTGAATGATTAACTCAAATTCGCCTTTGAAATCACAAAGTTCTGTTAATGGCAGAGTGGGAAATCGAAGCAGGTGAGTGAGGAAGAATCAGCGACCTAACAATTTATATGGGGCAACGGGAAGAAGGCGAATAGGCACGCGAGTTAGCACGGGTTTTAGGTCGCTCACGACCTAGCAGAGTTAGATCGAAGCACACGACCTATGACATAGGCCTGTACTTCGAGGGGCAAGTGTTAACTCCTCTTTTTGGTGCGACCTAAAACTTTGCGACCTAACACTCAGCGACCTAAAACTTCCTAGCGACCTAACTTCTCCAACTTCCTAGCGACCTAACTCCTCCAACGACCTAACGACCTAAAGTCTCTAGCGACCTAACTCCAGAAAAGGGATAACGACCTAAAGGTTAAGCGACTTAACGACCTAAAGGTTAAGCGACCTAACGACCTAAAGTCCAGCGACCTAACAACTCAGCTGGCTTTGAAGATAACCCGCACATCACCTTTCCCTTTAGGTCACACGCGACCTACGACCTATTTTAGGTTTCTCACGACCCATAACTTAGCAACTCATTCAGATACAAAACTGCTAGGTCACAAACCATGCCCACTAGGTCGCCAACGACCTATGACCTACCTTAACCCGTTCACGACCTATGACTTGTCAATATGATCAAATGGTCAGGAGCAAAACTGTTAAGTCGTAAAACGTGCCTACTAGGTCGCCCACGACCTACCCCTAGGTCGTTCACGACCTACGACCTAACTCCAAACTCTCCCTATAAATACCCCACCTACTCCAACTTCAAAAGGACCTTTGGATGATTCTCTGGAGCACCTATACTCTGCTGCTTTCTCGACTCAACGAACACTTCAAACACCAAAGACACTTCAACGAACTTCAAGAGAAGATCGAAGACATCCGACATGGATTCG
Organism: Allium fistulosum; assembly: GCA_030737815.1. Lineage (NCBI taxonomy): Eukaryota > Viridiplantae > Streptophyta > Magnoliopsida > Asparagales > Amaryllidaceae > Allium > Allium fistulosum. Next base: position 408,148,538 of record CM060907.1, on the reverse strand, counting down.
AAGAGCACTCTTGCATCAAAGTTCTAGCTACTTGTCTCAAGCGTGTTGTAATCAAGTTGTAATCGAGGAATTGTTGTAAAAAGTTGTAATCGAATTAGCAATAAAGGAGATTAAAGTGGACATAGGCTAAATCTTAAGCCAAACCACTATAAAACTGTTGTCTCGTTACTTTTTCCGCTATTTCTCTGCTTGTTTATGTTCCCGTACCAACGGGTGTTGCTTTCACATAACTCATACATACAGCGGGGTGTTAGCGTCGATTTTTAGCGTTAACAAGGGGTGAATGAAATGCCCCAAAATTTTGAGGGAAAAATTAAAACGATTCAGTTTTAAAATATATATATATATATATATTGGATCAAATGTTGAAGGAGTTTATGAATAGAATGATGTGCAGGGATATGTGTGCACGTGCACACTGGAAATGGCACAAGGAGGAGATTTAGAAATTTTCTGAAAAAAAATATATATAATAATGATAATAAAATAAATAAACAAAGGGAGGAAGCATTTCAGATATGATCTTGAAATGTGAATCATTGATCAAATTAAATATTTAAAATAAAGGATTAAATTATTTATTTAAAGCACTGGAATGTAACTAAAGCATAACCCAAGTTAAAAATGAAATATGTGCTTAAACATATTTTCTGAGAAACAGAGGGGGGAAATTAAATAAAATAAATATTTATATACCTATACATATGTATATTTTCTGTAAGAAGAAATATATTGAAACTGAGTAAGAAAATAATGATGACATTAAAATAGCATGAAATATAAAATAAGTGAGTACATTATGTATGGGCAAAAATAGGAAAATGAGGATTCCCATAAATAAACAATTGTGCTTGGTCACACCTTTAACATGATTTAGGTAGACTGGCCATTTTCTGAAAAAGTAGGGAAAAAGAAAATGATGCCTTTAATAAAAAAAATATGGCCGGGGTAACTGAAAATGGGAATGTTAAAATATAAATGCAAAATTCATGATATTGGTCAGGACAAAAATGGAATTTTGTTTGATAAAACCCTAGTAAAATGCTTATAAATGAGTAGTTGTAGCCAGGGGAATAAGTTTACCCGAGATACTTAAAATAAGAAAGAAAACATCTAGAGGAGAAGGAGAAAATAATACTCAGGGATTTTTCTGGATTAACTAGAAGGAGATATTTAGGTGAGTAACCTCACAAAATTCATGGCATTCAGACCTGTGATGAGGCAGCCCATTTTAATGTTGTTATTTGCTTATTTTTAGTTTTGTTGAATATGGTTTTATCAATGTTCTTTGGATGTTTTTGGATCTGTCATGACTTTATTATGGATGTTTTGGATGATCTTTGATCTATTGTGATGTCTGTCTTTGGATGTGCAACTTACTGTTTCATTACACCTAGAAAAGTTAAAGCATAAAACCTTAGAATCAAGGCAGGAATACTCATAACTAATCTGGATCTATGGCATGGAAAATTTAGTAGGAGAAAACATTATGAGCTGCATTATACTATGTATAAGTGCTGAGGCTCAGAACAGTTTATTAGGGGTGTACTTGAGTGCTGAACCACTGATAAAAAAAAAGATACTAAAACCCACAAGTTAAAATTATGGTTAAGCTAGATTGTGATTCTGGTTCAACTATAGTTACTTGCAGATAAAAAAAAATATAAACCTAACATGCCATATCTCTATTTATAGTTATGAAGATTCTTGTATGGATCTAAGACCCAGAAATCTCTTGACAACATCATTAAAAAGGATTATTTATTTGTTTCTGGAAATCATGCTTACAAGATGTATGGGATGCTTTCATGTATGCAGTAGCATTTTTCATCTAAGTATCTGATGATAAAATCAAACAAATGCTTCTAGTAGATAAACTAGGGATAATAAGCCAAGAAGGCTGCTGGAATGCTTGTTATATTTGAAGTATGCAAGTTGGCACATGGTTTGTTTAAGCCCAGAGATCTTTGTGCAATAATGTGAATTAGTTTATTGCAATGTGTCCCAGTGATTCCTTAATAGCAGATGAGGCTGAAACATAAATTGACATGTATATGCTTATAGGTAACTCCTAAACCAGGAAGCAAAAGATATGAGTGCTACTTAGATTTGTTGAAATGGAAACATGGTTACTCCAGAGCATCTAAGTATTGTAGATTGTTGTGAATGAATGTATGATTATGATTGTGCAATTAGTTGACTTATGAAGTTATTATACTTGAATGACAGTCTAACCTAAAACAAAGAATATAACTGCTTTGATAAGTTACTCAAGTAACTGGCTAAAACTTTTGCATCATTCAATTGCTTAATATCATGAATATAATGATGTTATTCATACCAGATCATAGATCTGACCCTTGTTTGCTCATGGCATGTGGGGGTGTCTCATTTTAAAAATGAGGCAGTCACTAATGCTCTTTCAGGTAATGCTGGAACTAAGTAGAAAATGAAGTTATGGCTAATGAGAAGGAGTGAATGAACATGCAAGCTAGTTTTAATAAGAGCCTATGATGACTTATCTGCATGTATTCATGAGAAAATTATGTTTGAATATGTAATGAATTTCCTTTGTTTGATTAGATCAGTTGTTTGTCAGTTGACTTTTGTTATGTGGTAGATTTTGAAAATCTGAGGAATAAGTGTATTTACATTTAAGTAATCTTCATACAAAAATTTATAACCTGGTGTAGCCATGTTTGAATCAATTAAAATCACTGAGCTATGAAGTGAAAACCTGACTTCAAATTTAAATTATATTTTAGACACTTAGTTGTTTTATTAAAGTATTTTGCAAAAGAACTCAAGCTCATTTTTGTGTGTTGCTTTAAGAAATGAATTTTTCTGAAGGAAGCTTTTAGCACTTGGTAACTGAATAGCATTTCAATTACCATAATCAAGTGTTTGGTTAGCACAACCATATGGTTCAACCAGCTTCAAAAGAATGGGGTCTTGGTTGAGCATGTTGGTCTATAATTTGAGAACAAAAAGTATTTTACATCCTTTTGTTAAATGTTTTGTCAAAATCTCCTTTAAATGATAAATGGCAAGCATGCATTTTAAAACAGATTGGTATTATTGTTTGCGCCAAAATTGGTCACAAACCCCGAATGTTGTGAAAGCACCAGTATATGAATATAAATCAACAATATTCACACACAAATCTTAAATCTAAGCAAACAGGGTATCACAATTCAGAAATAATGAACAGAAACACAAGATTTATAGTGGTTCGGCGATCTTGCCTACGTCCACTCTGAAGTTGATGATTTTATTAACGTTTACTTGATGATTACAATTTCTTCTGGAGTAAAGTACAACTGATTATATGATTAAAGTCTGAATCTAAGGAAGCAGTGGTGTTCTGGAGTAAATCTGGCAGGATCTGGGCGCTCTTCAGTACTTAGAATTCTCCGACCCCTTTTCTGAATGACTAGGGGCTCTATTTATAGGTGTAGGAGGCTGATATTTCGCCTAAAATGAGGGGAGACCAGTTCTGGTACGTCAGGGGGCCCACATGGCCGAAATCTGGAGATCCGGGCCTACTTTGGGATCGATTCGACCCTTGGTTCGAATCGATCAAGAAATCATCCGATCGAGCTGAAATTTGGAGTGAACATTCTTCATCATGCGCTTAAGCTTCTGTGAAAATTCCATGGCATTTGGACCTGTGGATCTCAAGTTATGATCGATTCAAGTTAGTGTTTTTCGTTTCCTGGAGTCGTTCGAATCGATACGTTCGAATCGATTCGTTCGAATCGATCCCCCCGTATGCGAAGACTTCGGCGTGGTGCGCATGCCTCGGGTCAACCCCGTTTTATCTCCGAGTTTTACTGAGTCGTACCCGGGGTTTTAGCTGTGTGGACTCGAGACGTTGGATTCGAAGACAGTGATCATATCTGGATTCGAACAAGGGTTCGTTCGTATCGATCGTGACGTGTTCCATTCGATCGATACGAAGCAACTATGTCTGGATGGATTCGAAGGCTTCAACTGCATGGATTCGAAGACCTTCCCATTGATCGATTCGAAGCTGGATATATTTTGATGGATTCGAACCACGGGAGGCCTTGGATCGATTCGAACGTGGAGGGTGTTTTGATGGAGTCGAAGCAATGGTACTTCTCATGGATTCGAAGTAATGCAGGGACGATGGATTCGAGCTAAGGGTTTGCGCGGATGGATTCGAAGCACAGTGACTTGGTCGATTCGAACAGGATGGTTGTGGTGCTAGTGTGATGGATACGAACTTCATGGATTCGTACTTAGGGTAATTTTCTCCATCTTGAATCGATGATATCTTGAGCGTACGAGCTCGGATTGACTTGAGATTTGGAACGCTGACTCTCATGGCTTAGCTTGTCATGTCCTATCAATTTTGGCTCGATCCGGACTCGGACAAAATTCGTCGATATCCATGGTGAGCCTATGTATGACTGATCTCTAGGACGGACCGTCATTTGTTTTCTAGTCAACTTTTTGGTGTCACGGCCTTGCCAAAAGGCGGGATAACATTTGCCCCCCAAAACATGCCTTGCGATAGGAAGGTGTGTTTTGTAGTTTCACAGGTTGGATGTTCATATCCTGCTGATGACCTGTGGTACAACCTGCGAAGAGTTTGACAGTTTTATATGACCTTAAATGACGACCGTTCGCGATCTAGCCATTTGAGGTGGTATGCGACCGTTCGCGATCTAGCATTTCTACATGGCCCCAAATGACGACCGTTCGTGATCAAGCCATTTGAGGTGAGGGGCGCCGTTCGAGGCGAGTGGTGACCGTTCGAGGTCGGATGTCGTTTTTAGACGAATTGTGATGGATCACGACCGTTCGTGGTCGAGTGCCGTACGAGGCTGAGTGTGATCGTTCGTGATCGAATGTTGTACTAGATGAAGCGTGACCGTTCGCGGTCGGGTGCCGTTCGAGGCGAATGGTGACCGTTCGAGGTCGGGTGCCGTTTGTGGCGAAGTGTGATCGTTCGCGATCGAATTGTGACCGTTCGCGGTCGGATGCCGTTCGAGGCGAATTGTGACCGTTCGTGGTCGGGTGCCGTTCGAGGCAAATGGTGATTTGAGTGTGCCCGGGGAGGGGCTTAGTGTCATCGATACTAGGTTTCACGTTCGGGTGAATTCCCGGATTGTTTGTTGCAGCGGTTTATCGCCATCTCAGAGCATGCCTAGGGACCGTTCGTGATCCCGTACATGTGTAAGTGGCTTAGCCGTTATGAAATCACAAGTAGCATTTTTTCATTGAAAATAAGTCTTTAGCAGAAATGTCAAACAAAGTCAAGTTCAAATGTTCAAATCAAAATGAAGCAAAAGCAAAGCAAGGATGTCAAAGTGTAAACTCCCACAACGATAGGGTCAGTAGTCATTCACAACATGCCTATGGACCGTTCGTGATCTCGCACATGTGTAGATGACTTACCTGTGTTGGTGAGAGGTTTACAACTTGTTCATCGTTATTTCAACTAATTGATAATCATACGATGTCCTGGCTCGGGGGCACCCCTGGCTGATGTAGACGGTGGTTGCTCTGGCTCCACTGCTGGAGCTCGCCTTCTCACATACTGAAGTAGCATACCGTTCCTGATGTGCCCTTCCACCTCATCCTTCAGATGTCTACAGTCGTTAGTGTTATGACCATTCAGTTCGTGGAATAAGCAGTATCTGTCTGATTTCCTCTCGTCAACAGTGGGATCCCTTCGCATTGGCCTACGGTAGGGAACTTGCTCTCGTGTATCTTGGTAGATTCGCTCCAAACTCTCATTCAGCTCTGAATAAGTGGTGAATCGTGGCTCTCTTCGCAGTCGCTTTGACCTGTCACCATTGTCCTCAGCCTTTCGTTTTCCTTTATCCTTGCCTGAATCATTTTCGAGAGGCTTTTTGTCTTTAAGTGCATAAACTTCTATTCCCTCTCCTTCTTCTCTCTCAGCATTAGCATCTTCCAATCGTAAAAACTTTTCTGCCTCATGATAGAATTCTGCTAGATCCATAGGCGGATCCTTAGTTAACGAATTTTTGAATTCCGTGCCATCAGCTATTCCGGACACAACTGCCATCATAACCATGGATGGATCTGGCCGATACACTGATGCTGCTGCCGCGTTGAATCGCGTCAAGAAATTCCTCAAAGACTCCCCAGCTTTCTGCTTTAGCGTTGCCAAACTCATCACATTCTTGGGTCTCGAAATATGAACTCTGAATTGCCTCATAAATTTCTCAATCAAATCGGTCCATGTCCCAATGGAGCCGCTCTCTAGCTGTCTGAACCATAAAGCTGCTATGTCTGTCAAATACAATGGGAAGCACCGGGCCATGACTTCCTGTGATGCCCCCAGCACTTCCATGTGCCTTATATACCTCGTTAGATGGACTGCAGGGTCCGTCCTCCCATCATACCCTTCTACTGTTGGTAGTTTGAATTCTGGTGGGTTCCTAGCCAACCTAATCGCAGGAGAAAAGGGACTCTTGTTCACATCTTCAAGATCTTTGTTTACTAATCCTCCTCTCATGGCTCGCCTGACCATCTCTGCCAATCTATCATTGTCTCCAAGCTGTAGTCCTCGTTCACTACCTTCGATCTGCCCCCCGAGTCCGTGTGAGCTTTCGGGTGTTTGCCCCCCTGACTGAGCGTTCATCCCTCTATTGCTGTCAGGTTGCTCGGATGTCCTTGTCTCTCTTCCCGTGTTCGGATCAACATGTCCTAAGTGGGAGCCCCCCAGCTCCGGCGCTGCGCCAGATGGTCCTGCTCCGTTCTGGATTCCGGTTGTTCCTTGATTTTGTGCTCCGAGTTGTCCAATTTGTTGAAGCAAATTCTGGATCATCTCCTCCTGCCTCTTCATCATTGTCTCCATCTCATCCCTGGTGATGAAGATCGATGCTTGGTTTGCTCCTGAGGAAGCCTCTTGACTTCCTTCGTGCTGACTTCTCTCAGCTCTTTGCCTTCTACTTGTTTGTCGAGTCATTGTCTTTCAAATTTTCAAATCTTGTGTAGCGGGTGCTAGTTCTTCTCGGTGAAAGCACCAAAGTGTTTGCGCCAAAATTGGTCACAAACCCCGAATGTTGTGAAAGCACCAGTATATGAATATAAATCAACAATATTCACACACAAATCTTAAATCTAAGCAAACAGGGTATCACAATTCAGAAATAATGAACAGAAACACAAGATTTATAGTGGTTCGGCGATCTTGCCTACGTCCACTCTGAAGTTGATGATTTTATTAACGTTTACTTGATGATTACAATTTCTTCTGGAGTAAAGTACAACTGATTATATGATTAAAGTCTGAATCTAAGGAAGCAGTGGTGTTCTGGAGTAAATCTGGCAGGATCTGGGCGCTCTTCAGTACTTAGAATTCTCCGACCCCTTTTCTGAATGACTAGGGGCTCTATTTATAGGTGTAGGAGGCTGATATTTCGCCTAAAATGAGGGGAGACCAGTTCTGGTACGTCAGGGGGCCCACATGGCCGAAATCTGGAGATCCGGGCCTACTTTGGGATCGATTCGACCCTTGGTTCGAATCGATCAAGAAATCATCCGATCGAGCTGAAATTTGGAGTGAACATTCTTCATCATGCGCTTAAGCTTCTGTGAAAATTCCATGGCATTTGGACCTGTGGATCTCAAGTTATGATCGATTCAAGTTAGTGTTTTTCGTTTCCTGGAGTCGTTCGAATCGATACGTTCGAATCGATTCGTTCGAATCGATCCCCCCGTATGCGAAGACTTCGGCGTGGTGCGCATGCCTCGGGTCAACCCCGTTTTATCTCCGAGTTTTACTGAGTCGTACCCGGGGTTTTAGCTGTGTGGACTCGAGACGTTGGATTCGAAGACAGTGATCATATCTGGATTCGAACAAGGGTTCGTTCGTATCGATCGTGACGTGTTCCATTCGATCGATACGAAGCAACTATGTCTGGATGGATTCGAAGGCTTCAACTGCATGGATTCGAAGACCTTCCCATTGATCGATTCGAAGCTGGATATATTTTGATGGATTCGAACCACGGGAGGCCTTGGATCGATTCGAACGTGGAGGGTGTTTTGATGGAGTCGAAGCAATGGTACTTCTCATGGATTCGAAGTAATGCAGGGACGATGGATTCGAGCTAAGGGTTTGCGCGGATGGATTCGAAGCACAGTGACTTGGTCGATTCGAACAGGATGGTTGTGGTGCTAGTGTGATGGATACGAACTTCATGGATTCGTACTTAGGGTAATTTTCTCCATCTTGAATCGATGATATCTTGAGCGTACGAGCTCGGATTGACTTGAGATTTGGAACGCTGACTCTCATGGCTTAGCTTGTCATGTCCTATCAATTTTGGCTCGATCCGGACTCGGACAAAATTCGTCGATATCCATGGTGAGCCTATGTATGACTGATCTCTAGGACGGACCGTCATTTGTTTTCTAGTCAACTTTTTGGTGTCACGGCCTTGCCAAAAGGCGGGATAACAATTATTATTTCAGAAAGAATTTTGAATCCAAAATCTGGTTCACATGAAACAAAATGGTTGTTCTTTTAAAAAAAAGAAATAAACATTTTTAAAGTCCAGAACCTTTATTATAGAAAACTTAGATATCAGTAACATAAAAGAACTACTTATGTTATGTCAAACTGTATAAGTAAGAATAAGAGAGGCTTCAAAGAAAATATATAAATTGAAAATGATAAATGTAGATATCATTTTCTGGTACTTAGGCAAATAATAAACATTTGAACTATGCAAAAGAAAAATAAATAAATGAACCCTTGTGTTGTAAGATTATCTGAAACATGGTTAACATGATCAAATCCAAGTATGAATAAATATGAACAAGATCCACCTATATAATGTAAATATCAAAGAATGTGGGAATTCAAATTATGAGTAGATCCATTTCAAATTCAAATCAGACATACTAGCTCTTGTCAAAAAAAAATATAATATAATAAACTCTGATTTTAAACAAGAGGAACACATATATCATCATATGTATGTGTATATTTCTATGACTGAACTGATATGTTTATATTGGTAGAAAATTTAAATCCAGAGCACATTGTTTGAAAAGAAAAATGACCCTGAGAAATTTAAACTAAGTTCAAATGAGCAAGTAAAAAAAAATTAAAAAAAAATCCTTATGAAATTAAGGTAAAATCGGAGGGTCATTTCATTATTATTGTTAATTTTATTATTATTATTATATAATTTGTTAATTTTTATAAACTTACTTAATTATTATTATATAAACTTAGTTATTTTTATAAAATTCGATCTTCATTTGAAAACTTAGTTATTTTAAAAAAAACTTAGAAATTTATAAAATGGATTAGATTTAAAGTTGTTAAGTGCTCTATAATTTATTGTTGTTGTTGTTATCATTATAAACATAGTTAATTTTCTTAAAATTGGTTAATTTATTATTATTATAAACTTAGTTAACCTTATACACTTTTTTAATTCTTAATTAACTTAATTAACGAATTTAATTTTTTATAAACTTAGTTAATTTATCATCATCATCATCATCATTACATAAGTTTAGTTAAATTTTATAACACTTAGTTAAATTGGTTAATACATTATGATTTATTGTTATTATTATTGTAAACTTAGTTATGTTTTATGAAACTTAGTTAATTTTATAATTTATTAGTATTGGTATTATTATTATTATAAACTTAGTTAATTGTTATAAAACTTCGTTAATTTTTATAAACTTAGTTTGTTACTTGTTAATATTGCTATTGTGATTTTAATTGTCATTTTAATTAATAGTATTATTATAAACATAGTTAATGTTCATAAACTTTAGTTAAATTATTATTATTACCAACTTAGTAATTTATTTAATTTAATATCGTACGAATACCCAGCCTAGTTAATTTATTATTCTTATTATATTAATTTTGCTAATTTTTATAAAACTTAGTTAGTATTTTATAATGATTATTACTATTATAAACACAGTTAATTTTTATAAAACTTATAGTTAATTTATTATTGTTATTATTATAGTTATTGTTTACATTTTATTATTATTATTATATAAACTTGGTAAATCTCGTTCATTGTTTATCATTCGACCCAAACAAATACTAGTAAAATTAATAAATGTTGATACTAACAAACACCCTGCCTAGTTAATTTATATTATTATATAAATTTATTTAATTTTTATAAAACTTTGATAAATTGGTTAATATTTTACAATTTATTGTTTTATAATTATTATTATCAGTATTATTACAAATTTAGTTAATTTATGTTAAACTTATAGTTAATTTATTATTATTATGTGAACTTCGTTAATTTATATACAACTTAGTTAACATATTTCATATTTCATAATCTATTATTGTTATTATTACTATTAACTTAGTTAATTTTATAAATTTAGTTTATTTATTGTTATTATTGCTATTACGATTGGTGTTGTTATTAGTGTTATTATTGGGAACTTAGTTAATTTTTGTAAACATTAGTTAATTTATTATTATAAACTTGGTTAATTTTTTTTAAAATTAATTACTTTTATAAAACATAATTAATAAAGTTAGTTTTTATTATCTTAGTTAATTTATTTTGAATATTATTATTATTATATATAAATTTGGTTAAATTCTTATAATATAAAGTTAAGTTGGTTAAAATTTTATAATTTTTTATTATTATTATTATTCTAAACTTAGCTAATTGTTATGAATCTTAGTCAATATTTATACACATAGTTATTTATTATTATTTTTTTATTATTGTTGTTATTATTATTATAAACTTTATTAATTTTCGTAAACATTAGTTAAATTATTATTATTATAAACTTAGTTAATTTTTATAAATCTTATTTATTGAGTTTATTTTTATTATATTAGATAATTATTTTTAATTTATTATTAATATATAAATTTGGCTATATTTTTATAACACTTATTTAACTTGGTTAATATTTTGTAATTTATTATTATTTTAAACTTAGTTAATTTTTATAAAACTTATAATTAATTATTATTATTGTTATTGTTATTATGAACTTAGTTAATTTACTTATAGTTAATTTATTATCATAAACTTATAGTTAATTTATTATTATTATCATTATTATGAACTTAGTTAATTTACTATGGTCTTATTTAAAATATGCATGTATTGAATCATTTTCAAAATTATAGGTTCTATTTATTTCAAACAGAAGGATTAAAACCCTTAATCTGTATATTATACAATTCATATCATGTTCATTTACTTGGAAGTATGGCGGTATTACAATATCATAGAAAATCAAGTCGATTAGTTCATCAGATGCTTATTTTCAATAGTCTTGTCTATTATCTCACCTTAGGTATATTTTATCGATCCATTTGTATATATATATGAATCCTATTAATAGAAAACTAGACATGAAATTGTTTAATGCCTGTATTGTATTTATAAAGTCAAGTACTCAAGCTTCAACCATCAACCTGAGAATATGATTCTAGACATCTTTAAGTGGTGCAAAATCAAAGTTCAACTCTCAACCTTTGATGTTGCCATCAACTGGTAAGTAATTATTTTACCTCAGTTTGTTTGCATGCAAATATGTACATGTGCATATCAAAATATGTTAACAAGTTTCCATATATGTTGGTAAGAAATTTTCTCACGCTGACCAAATAATGGAATTCAAATGACAAATTGACAACTACAACTTTACATCACTATCACTGCGACGACCCGCCTTTTCCATCATCAGAAGTAAACACTAATACATCCATTGTATTCACATATGAAGCATCCAAGTGCCAGAAAGACAAATTGTTGGGGAAAAAAGAAAGACATAACATATTCTCATATCGTGACGAGTAACATATAATATGAAACAAATCTTTATAAGAAAAAGAAAACCGGTTATATACATATATCAAACCAGAGTACGTTAACCAATCATCAACCTGGATAGTTTTAATAGCCTTTTCTCACTGTTGCTGATACATACAACTAACAAATATAGTAGAAATAAATTATACGTGAGTACGTCTTGAAGGCATTCAGGTTGTCTTCTGAAGCTCCAAGCATCAAAATTAGATCTTAAAACATGCTCGATCTGACTCGAGCACTATAATAAAATAACATCTGGAGCAGTCTGGTAAACCAGTGTGAGAAACACACCCCAAGTGGATTTTACATGATATAAAACCTTTCAAAAATAAAGGTATCTCGTAAGACCATGCTGCATATAAACACATATAGGTTTTTACCTTAGATAACCAAAACATTTTATAGAAAATCCAGTGATATTATAATAATGTCTAGGATTTAAAATAAATATGGAATCACAGTTGATATGCTTGCATCTGACATTCCAGTAGTTGTGCGGAACTATGTCCATAAAGGCGCGCATTGGAAAATGGATTCCATCAATGACAAGACATTAGGGTACCGCCTGCTACATTGTACCTCTAGAAAATGTAATGAGGGCCTCACATGGACCCTCTGCGAATCTGGACCGGCTATACCCCTTACTGGATTGTTCTGAATATTTCATCAACCTGGTTGCTTTGCAACCTTTTCCAAAGAGCTCTCATGCACAACCAAATCCATAAATATACATATCTAGAAAGGGTGACGACAATACCCCAATGGGTGCAATCCACCTAGCCCTAAAGAATATCTCTATTTTGGTCATTCTCAGTTGTTGAGCTTGGAGGCTACATTTTACCTTTCCAATAGCAATCCCACTTGGAATGCTAACATGACCCTCTAGGTAGAAATATAGTGTCAGCATTCATCTGTACAAGTTGTTCAGGATATGAACAAAGCGAAAGCACTACTTCTACTACATCCATTTTGGAGTCACCCTCAGGATCAATAGCAAGTAGCCTATGCACTTCAAAGAACTCCATCTTCAAGATATCTTCGAACGCTTATGCTAGTTTGAAGTGGTTTGTCGATAATATATCCTATCCCGGTTTCTCCGAATCAACAATGAGAGTTTTAAAAAGGGACAACATTTGATTGTCGGTTATTTAACTAACAAATAAACAAATAACTCAACAAGAGATTTAACCAAGTACGGTTAAGCACAAAGTAACCATTAAGCCTCTTTAATTAATCTTTTCATTAATTTAAATCACTTTGTAAATACATGTATCAAAATACTTTTACAAAGATATATTTACAAAAACACTATACTTTACCTACTTAGAAAATGTATTCATATACTTATCTCAATTGTATAAGTATATTCACAAAATATTATAAAAGATTTCTTATTTCAGAATCATATCAAAAGGATATAAAACAAAAAATGTTTTAAAAGAAATGGTGATAAGGATAAATCAAAGCACTATTCCTTCGGTGTTAGGCATGGAATGAATGCCCACACCACCAAAATTAAGAAGATCAATTTGGGGAAATCTAATATAAATTTCTTTCATTAATTTCTTCGATAAATCCTTTTTAATAAATCTCTTTCATTTATGAACATCTTCTTTACTAAAATTCCAAATCTATTTATAAAACTCTTGATAAATCTCGAAGTTTATTTATAAAACTCTTTTATAAATACCAAAAACTTTATAAAACTTCTTTTATAAATATCCAAAATCATTTATAAAACTTCTTTCCAAATTTCAAGATCACTTCTCAAGTTATAAAACTCACTTATTAATCTCTAAAACAATTTATAAAACCTTTTCTAAGTATAAGCTCTACATTCATTTTATAATTCCTTTATAAATATAGAACTTAATTACAGCCTCCTATTACAAATTTCCAAATTTATTTAAATAACTCCTTTTCTAACGTTCTTTATACTATTTATATAAGTCTTTGCATACTTCTTTTATAAAATATCGCTTCTAGAACCCATTTTATAAATTACTAACTTTATTGCAACTCTTTTTACAAACCTACAATTTCTTTTATAAACCTCCAATTTCATTTATAAACCATTTTTACAAATTTCTATGGATAATCACAAAGCTACTTTTATAACCAAAACTCAATATAAATTCAAACTCCAATTTCTATTATAAAACTCATTTACTTTTTCATAACATGATTCTCTTATATATACAATAAATTCATAACTGTGATTTATTTCTCCAGTTTGACAAAGTGATAATATTTCCCTTTATAAAATACCCTTTGCACACATATTCCTTTATTTATTAAAATTCTACTTATATGTCTATCTTTATAAATTTCTGTTTCATAAATCAATTCTTATATTTCAACATCTTATACAAAATGTCTCACAAATATTTATTACCAATATACTTCTACCTTCTTTAGATCACAAAATCACTTTAAATAAAAGATAACACTTTTTCTATTCCTTTTAAAAATAAACTTTTATTATTATAAATTTTTCCCATAAAACTAATACTTCTAAATAATTATTTAAACACACACACACACACATATATATATATATGTATATATATAATTTTAAAAGAACAAATAAAGAAGTTGAATTAAAATAGGAAAATTAAAAAACTCATTTTTAAAATAAAATATCACAGAAAACCAAAAAAAATCAAATTTAAATCATTTTCCAAATCAGAAATTTTTTCCAAAGTCAAACATCAGTTAACGGTATTTTCAAAATACCATATCGAGACAATAGTTACTACAACACTTAAAAATGCTATTACAGTTGTAATATTCATTATGAGAGAGCTATTGATTTTTAATATGATTTACGATTGAAATATTCATAAATTCAATTTATGAAAAAATTAATTTGGTTAATTACCAAACATCAAAACCTTCCCTCCCAAACTATTTCTTCCCAAACCAGAGACATGTACACTAATAGATGAACCAAAACAGGACCGTGCACCTTCCCCCCAAGACACAGAACTCTGGTCAATGAACTCAAAAACAGACTTTGCCGCTACTCTTTTGTTCACTTCCACCATGCAACGTACACCCAAACTCCAAGCTCGGACCACCCACTAAAAACGCGACCTAGCCTCTCTCTCGTCCATATGCAAAAGTCGGCCTCACCAAACTCCAAGCATGTTGCTTCTCATGGATTCATTCATGTTGCGACTTGGGTTAGTTAAACATAGATTTGTTTAACTACTTAATTGTTTTTTTAATTTGGGAATATCGCCTCAAATTGAATTAACAATATAACCATAGTTGATATTCATATGTATACTGGATTCATATTTCAAGAAAGAAATTAAAACAATAATTTTGGGTTGAGAAACTTAGGTAATATATGCTTCTATTCTATTTTGGATTTAGTAGTAAAGTAACATAGAGTGTGCATGCTATCTTTCCTTGGCTACTAATACTACTAATTATGACATAATGAAGCCTTAAGATTCTCTATTTCATTTAGCAGCGGCATTTTTTTGAATAAGTTTAGTTTTTAATTTACAAAAAGTATTCATGAGAATTTATTTTGAATTTAATAGTGTATTTTTTTTGGAAAAGGATAATTTATTAACAATCAAAAGATAGATACAAAGAACTAAGCCAAACAAGTGCAAACACATGATTAACAAGCACTCGTAAAACGAATATTGGACTACAAAATAAAAAATACAGACCTAAAACATTAAAAAAAAACTAAGCCCAGGAACAATTGAACTCGCAAACAAGAAGAGAAACACAAACCAATACATAACAGACATACAAACTGACGTCATGATAGCTAACTTTTGATATAGCCATATACCAAAGCTATCATAAACTCAAATTTCGAATAGAAAATTTCATATGTGGTTCCTTAAATTTTTTTCATAAGTTTTCCTTTTTTAAAGGAAATAAAATCATGTCTTGCCTGGAGCAATCAATTGGTCAGACCGTCCCTGAGAACATGTATCTTTGCAATTATTTTGAAGACAGGTTCAACAGATATTAACATATCAATCTAAAAGTATATTAGTTTATAGTATATCACCTATTAGCGGTCATATATCGATATATATATTGCATTAATGATGCAATTTCCTATAAATGTTCAAAGCATTGTATAGTTCAAAATTTCCAAGAGACGTATAGTTGAATCAAAATAACTATATGGAATTTGACAAAGATATTCAAAAATTTGTTGAGGGTTCACAATGTATATGGAAAAGCATCACAATTCACTAAAAATAAAGTTCAGTTAGCATATTACGTAACAAAGCAATACATGTACTAAGTTCAAATCTTTTATTTTCTTAAATATACTAAGAACGCGAAGAAAAAATAGCTGAAGGTAATTTAATATCTTCCTTATATTCTAGTTTCTAATGTTATAAAGAAAGAACCATCTTATGGGAAAAATTCCATAACATAATCCAAGTAAATTAGTTTATGGTATATGTGTTTGTTGACTATACATGATCAAGATTTCTAAAATAGCCATCTAGTATGCAAATACAATAGTTCCCCTCTTTTCTTCTCCCTCTTTATTATTATTTAATTGTTTGTTTTTTATTTGTTAGTTTGTTTATTATCAAATAAGAATTGTCAATTTGCATTTTAAAAAGAAAGGATGGGCTGAAGAATAAATAGATAAGCAGATTAATATAAGACCACTTTAATGTAACTTTTTTTTACTTTAAAGGACTGAAACATAAAGCATGATGAATTGCTCCATCATCTAGTGAGTCAAATTTCCTTCCTTTGGCCAAGTCCCACAGTAAGGTGATGTCGTCTTTTCCACCACTAAAACAAAGAGAACCATTAGTACTGACAATGACGGTGTTGACACTATTGCCATTTCTAGTTAGAGTACACCTAATCCTGTAGTTGGTCAAGTAACATACTTTGACATTATTGTCCCATGGTGTAGACATAATTGTTGGCTGGAAATTGTTGGGGTGAAATCAAACATAACTCACCCAGTTTGTGTATCCAACAACATCTCGAAATGTGCACATTTGCTCTCCTGTTCAAAGTAACGAAATAGAAATAGAAATTTTAATTAACTAAGTATAGAATTCAAGGAAATTATATATTTATTATTATATACAAAAAAAATTATACTAGAACCAGACAAGGACTAATGTGAATAGGTAACATCCTAATGACATTGTAAGAAGTACAACATGACATACTATGGAGTTCTGATGTATCATGCTCACTGAACACTTGCATTTTACAAGTTTCAACTGAATAGCAGGTTTGAATAACCATTAAAATAACACATCACCAAAATGGAAACAAAATATATGCATGGAAAGGTACCTTACCTATCAGTGGACTAATCAACTCAGATGGCATCGATGTAGAATATGGCCTCTATGGTTGCAACTAGAGATGGTTAGTGATTGTAAAAGGGGCATTTGGGCAAGGAAGACAAAGGTGCCAAAACCAAAAATGCGGACATTGATTGAGTAAAGATGGGTGAGGTTTTTGAGATGGGAAAGCTAGATGGTGGAGGGATGCTTGAGAGAGAAGACAAAGGCCTCCTTTCTCTATTGTCGTGCACCCCTCCTTGCTACACATCCAACGGGCAACTTCAAGTCACATTTTTTTTTAATTTGCGAAGAAGAACGTAGGGTTAGGGATTTGAAAGTGAATAATTTGAGAGAGAGAAGCCAAGAAGATAATTGGGGAGCCAACTATATGGAAGCGTTACATAATCAATCCCATGTTGAATAACTTTTTTTAAACAAACAGTAAAACTATGGAATATTGTGGTTTGGTGTTATAAAAAAACTTTTCTTATAGTGGTTCAGTTGTAACTTCAGCCAACATTCACAAAATGTTTTATTAAGGCCTCTTTTACAACGTTTTTAACATCTCATTCAACATTTCGGAAAATATACCCATAACAAATAATGAACTTTACTAAGGGAAGCTTCTCCCATCACTAAAGATTAGATCGTCTTGTTGTTCTTGTTGATACAACAATCATAAACTTATACCCAATCAAAAATTTAGTGATGGAATTAATGTTGTCGTTCATGAAACATATGAAAGACAATCACAAATCACTATCAAGATTCTTTATAGAACATAATTTTAAATCAGTGTTACATTGTATTAGTTACAAACTAGCACATGTGAATAAGATTTTAAATTTAAGGAGAATACGTATAAAATCCAAATCAAAATATTCTATCATGTTATTATCCAGTAGCTTGTTAAAGGAAGTTACAACTATGACATATAATATACTTGAGATTAAACATAATTATTCTATATGTTACAATGTAACATGTATAAATCAAAAGAAACTAAAGGAGTTGCTATTAAAACATGGTTTGCTGGTATAGTTGATCATCTCCACAAGATCCATCTCCATCTTCCTATTGTCAAATCCTAATGTTTCGTTATCCCATTCCATTTTCACCCCGTAATCAACTTTTTTGCCAAAATCATTCATGTTTTCACCATACGGATGATGATTAACAAGGGATAGAGGTGTGCGAAAGTTATTCATCTTATTAAGGTTTGTAAAGGGCTGATGGCTACTAAAGCTTGTAAGAGGTTGGAAGCAATTCATGCTTGTAAGAGGCCGAAAGCTATTCTTGTTAGTAAGAGGCTGAAGGCTATTATTTTGGAAACAAACTGTTGGCTGATTTGATTGTGTTATGCCCAAGCTATTGATGTAATTTTGCAGAAGATTGCCTGAATTAGGGTATTTTGAAGCTCGAGTATGTTTTCGTAAAAGTTTTCTTTTTGTTGCGTTCCAGTGGTTCTTGATCGAATTCTCGGTTCTACCAGGCAGTTTTTTCGCAATTTCTGCCCACTTGTTTCCAGTTTCAATGTGAGCATTGATTAAAATTAAGTCCTCTTCTCCGGTCCATGAATTCTTCTGTTTAAACGTTATGAACAAAAAATGATTATAAAAATAAAGTATAATACAAATACGATAAAAGTAAATTCATTATGTATTAGTGTAGCACTAAATTATGTATAATGAGAAGTTGCAAATAATGTTAATAGATACTTCATTCTAATTAATAACTAATTAAACATAGTAGTAATGCATCCTTAATTTACCCTTAGGTAA
This sequence comes from Allium fistulosum, assembly GCA_030737815.1. Lineage (NCBI taxonomy): Eukaryota > Viridiplantae > Streptophyta > Magnoliopsida > Asparagales > Amaryllidaceae > Allium > Allium fistulosum. The sequence continues at coordinate 408,129,596 of CM060907.1, read as the reverse complement.
TTACTTTCTTAATGTAGACAAAAGAGGAAAGGAAATAAGAGAATATTATGGAATATTTAAGTCAATCAGTCATGTCATTAATGATTACATCTGGCAAAAACATAAATTACAAATTATTTTACCTATCATTTGCATTTGTATATCAATTAACCTAGATAAACCAATGTTCATCACAATCCTTATACAATTGTAATTACATGAGTTTGGCAGAGAAACTATTTATTTGATTTTTAAAATTTTCATATTGACAAAATGAACCGAATGTTTTCTTTCTAACAAATATCTTGAAATTTTTAGAGAGAAAAAAAAGCATGGGTGGCAAAATTCCATAGAATATTAAAGTTACTACTTAACAATATATACCATTCTTGAAAACAATATTTACAAGTAAGCTCTTATGCAACTAATTTATAATCTTTTACTTAAAAATACATGGAAGCATATACAGGTTTTATGAAATACGAAAAGATTTTAGCAAAATCAATGATGAACAGTAAATAAGGCATGGGAAAGGTTTGGAAAATAAGTAACTAAAATTTAACCTTTATATTAGGCCTCAAATGATTATGCCATCTTTCTCTGCATTGCTTTCCAACTCTTCCTTTCAAAAATTGTGCTATATAAGACCACTTCCCTAGTCCATATAGCTCTACCAACCGAGTTAATAATCTAAAGTTGAATCATCATGTTATAATTACAGTTTCAATAAAAAATAATAAAATAAATAAATAAAATGTAATAGTAGGTGTAATATACCTGTCTTCTTCAAGCGTCCATTTCCCTCTCACAATGTTTGATTTCTTTTGGTTTCTGCCTTCAATTTTTTTCCTCATCAAATATTCAACATCTATATTGACTCCTTGGTTATATGACAGTCTACTATAATCAGGAGTATTGCCAGTAAAACTAGTTAAAGCTGGAAAAACATTGCTTAAAGGCTCAACTGGGTGCGCTACCATCGAAGAGTTCGAAGACAAAGAAGAAATTCTCAAAAGGTTTGGTGTGGTCTCCATGGCATCATACTGATTAAGTTTATGATCATAATCATAAACTGGAAAATCAACATCGCCTAACGGTAAAAGTTCTATGCTATCATTGTAGATTTGCGGTTGAAGGCAAATATCATCAAGGTTTGGAAACTCATAAAGACTATTTGTTAAATCCTGATCCTTACAATCGTTGAACAGTTCCGGAAGATCCAGAAATCCGTTTGAGTCTTCACAACAAGATTTATTTAAAAGTGAAGGGGTTAAATCCATATTCATTTTTTTAAATTTGACTAAGAATGAGGTTTGAGAAACAGGAGTGCCTCATTACTTATATAATAGGGGAAAGGAATAACATTACTGCTTTGTAACATTGTTATATTAATGGTCATTAACTTAGATATTAATATAGGGGATTAATTTCTCATTAATTGTGCTTTTAAAGTAATTAAATTGTAGGTTAAAAATCCTTTATAACATACAGTTAGTACAAAGTAAATAAACATAATAAAATGTAATTATATCATTATTGAATACTGCATCTAGAAACGCTTTAATTAATCTGAGTAAATTTGAATTAACCTAAATATTTACTAATTTCTTCAAATTAGATTAATAAACATGTAACAGCCAAGATTAGATTAAACATACTTTATTTATGTAATTAACTTCGATAAGTTTCAAACTAATTTCCAAAAATATAGAGTTGATATGATAAAATTAATTTAAGTTGGGCTTATTTTCTTGTTTAAATTAAGAGCTACCAATTAGTTTTAAGATCACAATACATTTAAAAAGATAGGCCTTTAATTCAAAAGAGCAATAATTCTTAATGGGGCTTTGCACGGCAGGTCCCTATTTTTGATGCTGTTGTAAGAAAAGTCCCTATGATAATGAGTATGTAAATTAAGTCCCTGTTTTTTTTCTAAATCAGAAAGTGCAAACTATCTTGCGCTTTCCTTATAGAAAGTGCAAGTTTACTTGCGCTCTTCAAAAATTTAATTTTTTTTGAAACTTTCAAAATTTTCAAAAAAAAATTCAAAATCAAAAAGCGCAAACAAGCTTGAGCTTTCCTGATAAAAAGTGCAAGTTAACTTGCGCTTTTCAAACATTTTAAAATTTTCGAAAATTTTAAAAATTTTTAAAAAAAATTTAAAATCAGGAAGTGATAAGTTAACTTGCATTTTTCAAAAAATTTAAAATTTTCAAAAATTTCAAAAAATTTCAAAATAAAAGCGCAAAATAGCTTGCGCTTTCCTGATAGAAAGCGCAAGTTAGCTTGCGTTTATTAAAATTTTCAAAAGTTTTAAAATTTTCAAAATTTTCAAAAAAAATATTCATAGTCAAAAAATTGCAAGCTAGCTTGCATTTTCTGTCAGAAAAATGCAAAACATCTTGCCTTTTCTATTTTTCAAAAAACAGGAACTAAATTTACATATTCTTATCTACAGGGACTTTTCTTATAACAACATCAAAAGCAGGGACCTGTGACACTTTTCTTGATTCTTAATACTATGAAACATATCAATGACACTGTTAAAACATAGTCATTAATAGCTTTGTTACTTCATGAAATAAAGGAAAAATTTAAATCTCTATCTTAGTTGATTAGTCATTTAATAATATTACATTTAAACAGGGACTTAATTTACATGATTTTATGAGTAGGGATGTTTTGTGCATAAGCTTTGAAAATAGGGACATTTGGTCCCAAACCCTTTTTCTTTTTTTTTGGTAATGGTCTTGTGATAAATTGCTACTATGTCGTAAATTTTGTACTTAAATGTTGGTAAAATTTAGCAATTATTGTGAAACATTGGTCATTTATTTCATTGAACGAATACAAATTAGTAAGATAACGGTATTTTTAGTATATTTAGAAGGGGATTTTCACTTCAAGGGCTTATTTGTGTGGGTAATAAGTTTTAAGGACACTACTTTTGAAAAATTAGTTTTAAGGACATTTTACAGGAAAAAGATAAAAGAATTTATCATTTTCAGTTATACAGAAATAATGCTAAAAGGATTTATCATTTTCCTGTATAACTTAAAAAGATAAATGAATTTATCATTATCCTGTAAATTGTCCTTAAAACTAATTATTCAAAAGTGCTGTCCTTAAAACTAATTACCTTGGAAATAAAAGCCCTTCAACCTAATTTCCACTATTTTATTTAGAAAGTATGTAATAAATCGAGCATTTATGAACTAGTTAATGAAAATAAAAGAAAACTTTATGCGTACTTAGATGATAAGATCAATTCACGCAAAAGCTAGATAAGAATCAAATATTAAGAGAGTAAATGGTATAATTAATAATGTAATGTCAAATAAATATATTTTTCAAAACTTGGCAATGAAATTTCAAATCAATGTCTTAAGCGAGTAAATGGTATAATTAATAATGTAATGTTGCTAAACTTTACAAAAGCTTATCACTTGGATGTTGATAGCATTTAAAGTTTTGGAAGTAATTAAAATGTTCATATTGCATGCACAGTAAATTATAAGTCTTTTATTGTCACTTAATCGTTTCTCCTTGAATATTTGAACCACATAGGTTTTGATTGTTGACATATTATTATTTGCTGATCAAATAGTAACGATATCCACATTACCAGTCAATAAGACAAAATTAAAATTTGAGAATAATTTGGTCGTTATACTCTAGTTTGCTCTTTAGTTCTCAAAATAATATAAATTAATCAAAGTAAATCAAACAAATAATTATATGCAGACTTATTTATATTATGTCAATGGAAAGTCTTTCGCTAACCGTAATCACGATTAATTTATCATGTGATTCGGTTGGGATAAATGAACAATAAATTTATTGTATATTGATAATAATTGCTATTACAACTTAACGATCATTCTACCTTATATGACTAATATATATATTGCTTTGAGCATAAATAATTTATAATAGGTAAATATCATAATGAAACACTAATATTGAAATATTCTCAATGTATTTCTTAACATATACATACATACATATATAAATACACATACATACATACATACATATATATATATATATACATATATAACATTTTCTTAACATTCCCCCCCAAATCTCATGATGGGATGACCACAAACATCAAGACTTCACCAACCAAAAATAGAAAATCAAGGAACTGAAGGTGACTTTGTGAACTAATCTACAAACTGTACGAAAGAGGATGTGATAAGAAAAATAATAATGTATTTTTCAAGATGTTCATGTGTAATGTGATAGTCAATCTCAATATGCTTGGATCACTCGTAAAAGGCTGAATTATAAGAAATGCAAACAAAACTTTTATTATTGCAATACAAAGAAATATGTACACAAAGAGAAACTCTCGTACCCTTCAATATTAATCGACGTAATCATACAATATATTTGGTAGTAGAAGTCATAGCATGGTTGCAACGACCTGGAATTTCACCATAATAATTTCCAAATATTTAATTAATTTCAAATAATAGGTTTTATAATTAAAATAGAAATACTTTTAAATAATAAATATTGAAGATAAAATAGTTTTCAAATTTAGTTTAAAAAATTAATTAGTTCAAATAAAAATCAAAAATATGTATTTACTCGTTTATAAATGTGTATATTTATGCTAAAGAGTTCACACTTAAGTATATAAGATTTAAAATAAAAAGTTTAATGAAAAAGAAAATGTTACATCAAATGAAATATGTTTAGACATGATTTGACATTTTGGCAACTTAGTCATTATTTCATGTTGGCTATGACATGAAAAGGAGGAGGCTTAGGGTGGCATGTGGTACATGAAGTGGAGGAGACATGGTGATGTGGCATTCAAGGAGTGAAGGGTAAAGTACTAAGGGTAGATTGGTAATTGTGCTTTTTCATTTTATATAAAACTTTTTTTACATTTTCTCTTTTCCTTTTTATCATTTCATCTTCATTTCATAACTTCCTCATTCACATTTCCTAGCTTCATAAGATCTATAATGGCTTCCTAACTATTTTCTAAGTATTAACCATAGTTTTCTACTTTAAAATCACTTTCAAAAACTTGTTTTGGATATCTCCTTCTTTCATTTCAATACTCCACTTCCTTCATTTTTACTCATACTTCATTCGGCCATAGCTTCCCACATACTTCTCCAAATCAAAACTTTCTTTTTTTCAGATCATGTATAATTCTAGTGGCTACAACTTTTATTTTTATCACTTCTTCAAATTTCGAGCATAGCTATGTCAAAATTTCAATTGTTTACATAGCATTTTCGGACACAAAATTTCAAGTCCGAAAATGATCCTTCTCTTTTGACCATATCTTCTTCAAAAATAATCTAAATTGAGTGATTCTTTTTTTGAAATTATAAAGAAAAAAAATTTCTAAAATTTTCTTTTTACTACTTTTCCAAAATCCGAGAGTAAATAGCTGAAAAACTAGTTGGAAAATGACCTGCTTTTGGTTTCATTTTTGAGAGTTCGATGATTATCCAAAGTCGGTCCACCATACCAAAACAAGTTTCACTTCCTTCTTCTTTCTTGGTAGAGCCTACCTAGTGTATTAAGGGTCCAAGAATCCATCTTTTACTTAGGAATGGAAGTGTTTGGTCATACCCTTAGTTAGCGAGAGTTTGGAAAGTTTTCGGTGAGTAAAACTCTTAACTTTTTTTTGGGTAATATTTTTCTTTAGTTATATTGTGATATATATTGCTTGCTTGGTTTAGATATGATGTGAATTTGTTCATGTTTGGTTTGGAAATTTATATATGTGATGGATGCAAAATTGCTTAGAAAATGTTAGTTAGCAAACTAGTTAGCAAGTAAAATTTTACCCTAAAAACCCAAAGCTTTAAAACTATTTTCATGTTCATATTTATTGCCTCTGAATGATTGTTGTATGTATGCTAAAACCATTTCTATGTGCTATTTTATTGTGTTGATAATATTATAAAGTTGTTTGCCGAACTGCCCGTATAGCGATAGTCGCTATATCGACACTTTCAGAAAATCACTTCTTATCAAACCATTTAGTTTCATCTTCATGCTTGAAATTCTTTTACAAGTTAAGCAAGATTTTGATTAATGATGTTTTCAAAAATAATTAATTCTTTTAATAATGATTAGTTAATTTAATTAATTATTTAATTAATAAGGATTAAGGTTAACTAATTAACTTATTAAAGATGTGTTTTAAATTTAACTAATTACTTAGACAATAATGTTTTAAATTTAATTAATCAGTTTATATAATGATGTTTAGGGATAATTAATCTTTTGAAAATGATGGATTAAAATTAATTAATCATTTAATTAATGATGTCTTTAAATTTAATTAATCTTTTTAATTTGACGACATAGTAGGCTTACAATCAAGTCCGAAGGCACTTATTAGAGAGTGGATTTCCATACAATGACATGTAAGGGACTACTTATTTATAGTACAACTCTACAGGAATGTACCGAGGATACACTAACAATCCTCCCCATTTGGCAAGACCAGTCTATCCACATTTGGCACTCAATCATGGTCTGGATAGAAAATAAATATGACATCACCCCGGTCGTTACCGACCTATCCGAGAGCTCTCCTAGCATACACAACATAGCCGATATATAGAGGGTTATCTAAAAAGTTGATGACCATACCCTAATGGTTGCGAACCACATTGCCCTATGGGGTACCCTGTTTAAGCCATTACTTGGTGATGAGACCCAGGTAGCAATTACCTTTCACATAGCACATTCCACTTTGAATGCCACACTGCCATTCCTTGGTCACATAATCGATTTCTACAAACGTATAACTCCTGAGCTCGTACGTCTCTGGAAAGGGTGTTAAGCTAAGAGAAGTTGCCTTCACCGCCACCAAACAGATGATACGTTCATAGAGATCAATTTATGTAATTAGAAATACAACGTTAGACAATTGTCCATAAATGTCGTCCAGGAATAGGACATTCTGAAGGCACTCTTCTACCACAACCTATCGGGAATTACCCCTAGGATTAGTAGCGAGAAGTCCTTGCATCGAAGATCTCAAATAAAGAACTACTGCCACCAAATATGATATGGGAAATTTCCCCCGAGGGTCAGTGACATGCAGCCCTACGTTCCATCTTCCAAATCATTTCTATATCTTCAATTCGAATACGTAAATTGGTTTGAAGTGGTCTTCGGATAGGAATCACCAAATCCGACCCTGGTTCCATCAAACTAATCATCGATGAAAGAAATGTTAGGTAAATAGGGAATTATTCTTCTGATTTATTAGTTCGTTTTATCAAAAATATCTTCAAGGGATATATATCTTTTAAAACATTTCTTTCCGGTATATAAATCATTAAACCTCATTTATCAAATCCTTTGATTACTTAAAACCATTTTAAATCTTGGAATAATTCTAAATCATTTCATTTTTCACTTAGGGAAATATTTCCTAATCATTTCATTTAAATCTTAACAAGATTTCTTAATTCAAAACTCAGAATTTTGATTGAGTTAAAAACATGTTATCTAGGACGTAAATCCAAAACTAGTAAATATTAAGTGAGCAGAATCTATAGAAATCATCTAATTATACTCCATATCTGATCCCGTATTCAATATGTATTTTGGGCCAAATAACGGCAAAGTCACCTTTTAAATTACACAAAATAGTGCAAGTTCTCTCTTTAGGTTTTAACACAAGTATAAGAAGATTATCTCCATAAAATCCATGTTGTTTAAATTTGGAAAACTTAATCTTTTATACTTAACTCGTTTCCGACATTTCAACCTTATCTGTCCCTCGCCCAGGAGAGGCCAGGTGAGCCAAGGCACTGGTTGCTCCTGAACATCTCCTTAGTTTAAGCGCCTCACCCAAATCTCATAAATAGAAAACTCTAGTCTACTCATCGGCTTTTAGAGCAAAGATTAAATCATAAGATTTTTGACAGCTTTTCTTTAAATCATTTATTTAAACATTTTTAAATAAACTATAAAACTTCCAAATAATCACTAAAACCCTTATATATTCATTTGAAAACATTTATAAATTATTTGGAAAAGAATCTTTAAGCCTAAAACCATATTTCAAAAGTTATATAAAAGTGCTACGAAAAGCGCTAATTAAGCTATATTGATCAAGATGATTTTTCTATCATTTGGAAATTCATTTTATAACTCAAATAACTTTTAAAACATTTGAAAAGATTTTAGAATTTATTCGTACTTTTAAACAATTTTAAAATATCATTTAAAAAAAATCCCTTTATGGATTCCTACAAAATCGCGATTTTTCCGAAAAATTATTTTACTCATATTTCAAATTCTACTTATCAAAATCTCCATTTTCTTTCTTTGTTTGAAAACTATGGATATAATTGTTCGGAATATTCTTATCTCGAAGAATTCTGTAACAACCCAATATTTGAGCTATAATAATTAATTAACGAATTAATTAAACAATAAAATAAGTTTGTGAAATTTTCAGAATCGAGATACGGGAGTTGCACCATTGGGTTCTTGGCGATTTTTCGATCAAATTCCATATACAACTTGTTGAAATCCGAGCTAGTATGGAGAAGTTAAGAGAGAAACAGGAAATCAAAATTAAATAAACAAAAACGAAAAGTAAAAAATAAAAAATAAAATACAAGATCATAGGTCGACCCACACTTTTACCTGGACGACATTTCATCCAGGTACGAGCCGAAGAGAGTAATTTTGATTTTTGGCTAAATCATGTGCGTTCATAGCTGCATCCGACGGTTCCTATTGAGCCTATGACGTGGTTGCATCAGATTTAATCTTCAAATCCGACGGCCTGAGATCCCTAAGCCACATTATAAATAGAACCCTAAGCCTAGCTATTTTTCACATTTAATTTTCTCCTAATTGGGTTCATTGCCTAAGGCTGAACCCTAAATAGAAAAAATTTCTAGGAAGGAAATCTTTTTGATAAAAATATTATACGCCGTAGAAGTGGATCTAGGAAGGCCCAGGACTAGAGCCAAGGGCCACAGGTGAGTGTTTTGTAATTATTTTAGATTTTTAAGCAATTTAAAATAATAGGGTTCTCAATAGTTGTAGTTTTTCTATAATTTTGAGACAGTTTTTATGTAATTTTATTTACAGTCAGTTTTTAAGTAAATTTCAGAAGTTCTTTTTAGTATATTTTTATTCAGCTATTTTATTCGTTTATTTACAGTTAGTTACGGTTTATTTACAGTTAATTACATCTGTTTTAAGTTGGAATTTAGCCTGTAAATGTTAGTTTCTTTTTTTAGAGATTTAATCCTTTTTTATGCGAATAAAATATTAAAAAGGGAAGAATTCGCAAATATGGATTAAAATAGAATAACACAAAATTTATAGAAATCGTATGTAAAATGAGAAAAACTGAAATAAATGTAGAGATGCACTGAAATAGGCAAATTTAAGATATTTGCAAGCATAATTATAACAAGTTGTTATAACTAAAAAGAGAAAATCGAAGAGTAATAGTTGCAAGAACAATTATAACACATAGGTTATAATTAGAAAGAAAGAAATGACAGAAGCGGCTTATTTTAAAACTTAGATCATGGATTAAGTTAATAAGCAAATATAGCAGAAATAACAGAAGAGGCTTATTTTAAAACTTAGATCTTGGATTAAGTTAATAAGCAAATATAGAAGTAGGGCCCGTACCGGTAGCAATCCCTTTTTGGTCTAGGACTGATGGTTTCACATGTAGGTGAGGCTAGGACACGCTTATGCTGATTTGGGTAAATAAGTGGGAAACAGATAGAGGCTCAAATCTGGGGATTTGGGCAAGGGGTGCAAAGCTAGAAGATTTGTTTGTTAGGGCCAGTACCGACCGCATTCCCTTTAAGGTCGAGGACTGATGGTCTCACACATAGGTGAGGTTGGCACGCTTATGCTGATTACGGTAAATAAAAGGTCAAATAAGGGGCGACGGTTAGTGTGTACCGGCGATGACCGAACGTGCGTCATCGATTACAATAAATAATTCGCTACTGCATCCTAAGCGCTAAGAGGTGGCTTTTGCTGTGGGAACAACATGATTGGCTCACGGTGGCACAACAGAGATAGGAAAGGCCGATCAATGGGTAGGATTAGGATTTCAGCCTAATCAAGTTAGCAGTTGAGATAGGATTAGGGTTTCAGCCTAATCACAGCAGTTCAAGAAAAGTGCAAACAATCAAAGCAAACAGTCAAACAAAATCAGAAACAGTTTTTTATCCGAGTTTTATCTTTTCTATATTTTCCTTGCAAGCTAGAACTATTGCTTTGTCTACTATCCTTATCTTGCTTAGAAATGCTAGTAATTACTTTCACTCATCAGACTTATTGTTTGACCTACTCCTCTATATTTCCTTTTCCCCACTAGGCCAACAGAGTTGAGGATAGTTGATTCAGGTTGCTTGGAGATTCATTTTCAAAGTTTTCTCATTTTGGATGTATTCTTCTGCTTTTCATCTTATTCATTTGGCTTATGATGGATTGGCACTTGTGAGAAGGATTATTATTATTGTTATCTTTATACTCTGATTTTATGAGACCGAGATGTAATTTCAAGAGACATTAGGCATTTTGAGTTTTTGATATATGTTATGCTTTTTATGACTTATTTTGAGATGAAGTTTAATTTTGAGTGATAAGTTATTATTTAAATGTTTTCACTGTTTTTACTTATTTGTCTTGTGAATCTTAGTCTCTGTGATGCTTTAGCTATACCTATAACGCACCATATCCTTTGGTGTGCCCTTTATGGGAATACTAAGGTGTGTGAGGTGTTTCATTTGGTATTGGAGCCTAAGGTTACAGGATTCCTAAAAACTTGTTTTAAAAGTAAAGTATTTTTAAAAGGTAACATATCTTCAAACTAAAAGTATTTTTCAGAAAGAAACCCTTATTATAGAAATAGTTTTCAAGTATAAAAGAGTTTTTATAAAAATCCCCTCAAAGTCCAGTTCAACCTTCTTTCGATTATTTCGAGCCTAAAATTTCTTTTCTTTGCATAGTATGGCGGACACCCTAAATCTTCCAGAGGGTGTCCAAGTCCCTGGCTGGTTCCATAGATACCTCCAAGGTACGACACCAGAGGTGTAAGAGAAAGCGCCTAACGCAGCACCGGTGGGTGGAGGACCAGTAAATCCACCTGCAGCAGCTAATTTTTCTAAGCTATGCAAAGACTTCACCAATCTAGGAGGCAAGACGTTTTTTGGCACGGAGGATTTCGTAGAGGCATGAGCTTGGTTGAGGAATACGGAGTAGATATTGGGGTTGTTAGGATTGGAGGACCAGTAGAGAGTTCAGCTTGCTTCTTGGCAGCTGAAGGGAGAGGCTTCTTACTGGTGTGAAATTGTAGAAATGGAGGGTAGAGATATTGGTCGTGTAACGACCCAAAATTTAACCACTACGAAATATAATATTTAAAGTGATATAAAAGGTTTTATGATTCAAACAATATTATATAGGATTTTGAAATAGAAATATACATTAAAATAGTAACAATTGCTTATATCAACAAAAGCGACAAAATCCTGATTTCAGAAAAGTAAGTTTAAATGGTTTAATAAATTATTTTAATTTATTTATGAGTGTTTATATTTTTAAATAACATTATAAAAATTTATTTTTAAATTTGATTTACATAAATAAATAGTTTAACTAAAACGTCAAAATATGACCGTGGAACATTTTATCAAAAACCAATGTTTTGTCGATTTAAAGTTGTCGCAACATTGTTGCACCATTATGTACACAATTTAATAAATATGTTAACATATAAAGGTAGTCAACAATTAACTAAACAAGGTTACTTTTAATAATCACACTTAGAAAATTCTAGAAAGTAATTAGCGAAAGTAAACTAAAAAAGACAAAACACATGTCACATTACATGCGACATAAAGTAAAGTAATCATTCTTATTCTTTACTTAACTCTTAAGTGTTTGAATTTTAAAAATGTGATGTGATGTGGATGGTAAGTGTTGAATTAAATAAGTTTACTTAATTCTTAAGGAAGGTTATTTAAGTAAAAACACAAATCTATATTTTAATCTCAAATATTTTCTATAAATACCAATCATATTCTTCTTCACTTTTACACCATTTCAACTCTACTTTCTTAAGCTCTCTTACATCCAATAATGGCTATTCACCTTATCAAATTTATGCCAAAATATTCCAAGAATTAAATCACAAAGAAAAACTCATCAAACTCCACTTCAAACTCCTCCTTCCCTCTCTTATTGCTCACGCTCCATCCTTTCTCCATTTGGCCGAGCACATCTTCCCCTTCAAGCTTGGTCGTGGCCTCCTAAGGCAAGTACGAGGAGTTTAGCAAGTTCTAAGAGCTTAAGGCAAAGTTTAGCAAAGTTAGAAAAGTTTAAAACTAGATTGAAAGAAACAAAAGGTGGGAACTCTAAGTTGTTAAGTAGGAAATGTTTATATGATGTTTTGCAAGTTATAAATGTTGTTTCGATGTTAATAATGATGTTTGATAAGTGTTTGAAAAGAAAGCAACCACCTTTAAGTCATTTGCAAAAGTTAGTTAGCAAATATGTACATAAATGACAATCATGTGACATTGTAATAAAAAAGTTGTTAAATTTTATATGCAAGTTCTTATGACATATTAGGATATGTTAAAATGGTTATAAACATTGTTGTGGATGTTTATTAGTTGTATATTGAATATATATGTTGAAACAAGTCACTGGTTACACGACACATAATCACTTGGAAATCACTTTCCAAAAGACATGAAATGTTATATGGAATCATTTATACCTTTGAAAAAATATTTGATTATGCTTTAGAAATGATTCCTAAGTGTTTAAACTTGTCTCGACAAAGTTTGGATATGAATCTTAAAATACGTCTAAAATTCCAACATACGAAGTGGAATATAGTTCAGAATTCTTCGATGTAAGAATTTTTCGAATACTTATATCCATGTCTTTTAAATGAAATAAGAAAATCAAGATTTCATCTTGTATATTTTGAAATATGGAAAAATCAATTTTCAAGAAAAATCAAGTTTTTGCACTAAATGACCAAAGTTGGAATTGATAAAATAATTATTTTAAAAATATGAAATAAATTCTAAATTTTTTTTAAAATGTTTTAAAAGTGATTTAAGTTGAAAAGATGGTTTTCTAAATGATATAAAAGTCTTTTTTAAGAATATAGCTTTTAAAGCACTTTTTGTAACACTTTTTGCAACACTTTTCAATAACTTTTAAAATAAAGGTTGGAACTAAACAATTCTTTCTCAAGTCTTATGTAAACATTTTTAAGTAAATGATAAAGTATTTTAAAAGAGATTTGAACAATTCAAAATTATTTCAAAGATGGTTAAACAAATAGTTAAGTGATTTAAAAAGGGAAAATGAGTATGTAGAAACGACTAGTACATTTGTCCCGCCTATGAGATCTAAAAGTGAAAACAAGGTGTGTAACAACGGTAGGGATGGAGCAACCAGTGCCCTGAACTTACCTGGCCTCGGTTTTCTCTTTTAGGTAAGGGGTGGAACATATCGAAGGAAAAGCCCAGATACTCAACTTGGATTTTATAGAAATAATCTTCTTATACTAATTGTTAAATCCGAAGAGGGAACTTGTCCTATTCTTCAAATTTAAAAGGCGATCTTACCATTATTCCGCCCATAGAACTTGTTGAATGTGGAAGTTGATATTGAATATAAGTAGAGTGATTTCCATAATCCTATTTTCTCAAAAGATACTCTTTAAAAATGATTTGAGAAATATTCAAAAAGAGGTTTGAATGATTCCGTATTCACTAAAAGAATATTTTGAAAATATAAATCTCTCAAAGATATTTTGGTAAAGAAAAATGAATGAATCGGAAAAGAATTATCTAATTACATCATTTTTATCGATGATTGGATTTCGAAGGAACCGAGGACGGATTTGGGTGATTCCTATCCGGAAACCACTTCGAACCAATTTATGTATTCGAAGATTAAAGATGTTTGAAGATGGAGATATTGAAACGAATAATAACGAGGGACTACTTGTTTATTAATTGGGGATAAACTCCCAATTCACTATATTGTAGCATTGGTCTCTTCTTTATGAAAAATCTCAAAACCACAAGGGCTTCTCGCCTAGTAATGTCCTAGGAAAGTACCTTCAATTTCGTTCAATACCCGAACGAACTTGTATGGATGAATGTCTGACCTTGCATTCCAAATCACAATGAGTGATCTCTACAAATGTTTATCTATTTGGTCGCGGAGAAGACAACTTCTATTAGCTTAACACCCTTTCCTGAGACGTATTAGCTCAGGAGTTATACGTTTGTAGAATTCAGTCATGTGAATGTGGAATGACAATGTGGCATTCAAAGTGAAAGAAGATGTGCTATGTGAAAAGGTAATCGTAGCCTCGAGCCTAATCAACTGGAAATGACCGAAACAGGGTTAGATGCAACAAGGCTAAATGGGTCATTCTCAATTAGGGTATGATCATCCCCTTCTAGATATATTTCTTTCCGCTATGACGTTCGGGATGTAAATTAATGTGGATGTATGCGAAGAGAGCTCTCGGATAAAGGTCGGTAATGACCAGGGGATGATATATTCGGTGCTATCTAGTTATAGAGATAGGCCGGTCTTGTGTCGGTAGAGAATCCATTGTGATGATCCTCGGTACATTCCTCTAGAGATGTAGTATCAGAAGGTAGACCCTTCACATGGTCATTTGTATGGAAATCCATTCTCCAATAAGAACCTGCGGTGTTGTTTGTATTAGTGTAATGAATAGCCCCAAAATTCTATATGGGTAACCATTTCGGCTAAGATTAATAAGTTTATTTGTAAATGTTTTCAAAGAAAGTTATTAAAAATAATATCCCCAAATTTTAGGTAATAAATAATTTTGGTTATCATAAGGTAAAACCCCGTTCCGTGTTTATGTGTGGCGTGGTCTTATGAGATACCTTTTTGTTTTCAAAACATCGTACTTCGAGTTCTCACACCAGTCCCATGACTGACCCGGAGTTTGTTTTTCCCTTTAAACTCAATGTGCCTATTTTTCGGGCAGCCAAGTAGTCAGGATACCTTGGGAGCATTTTGGAGCATGTTGGGTAGCATTTTGGAGAAGTCTTTAGGAGCTATGAAGCTGAAGTACCTTATGTAGATATCTACCCATTTTCCGCTGTGTTATGTAGTATGTATTTTCCAGCATATGTACGAACAGACAGTTATAACTATCACGTGGAATTGTATTTGACTCTGATCATTTATGTATAATTAAAATGTTGAATGCGACATGCGATTCTATTATTGTGTTATCTCCTATCTTTATTTTCTTTTACACCCCTGATAAACTACTTCCCCGGCACTTGGATTTACGGCACGTGAATACCGTGGATGTATTAGTGTCGATTTCTGAAGGTCGAGGAGACGGGTCGTCACACTTGGTATCAGAGCTGAAGGTTAAGAGGGAACCTTGGCTTTGTTGGGGTATGACTCATTAGAGAAAGGGTTAGTAACACCCTAGAATTAGTTTAGTCTGAGAGAGCACATAATTAAAACTTTTAACTTGAATAATTATATTCATACTGCATAGCATTCCCTAAGATTTCTCGTCTATATATCCTAAAGATCTTTTTCTTACTATATACCGATAGTAGGAAATGAGTGGAAGAAAAGGACGAGATAGGGGAGGAATTAATACCACAAATGGTCAAACTCCCGCAGCTACAGTAGTCGAGGAAGTAGTGGTTCCGGTGCAGCCCTAATATAACTTTGCAACTTTATGCAAGAACTATACCAGCCTTAGTGGTAAACCTTTCAAAGGAACGAAAACCATTATTGAAGTACAAGCTTGGATCCACTCTTATGAAAGAATTTTCAAAGGACTGAATATTGGAGATGAGCAGATGAGATTCTTAGCTTCGTGGCAATTACAAGATGGAGCTCTACTTTGGTGGGAATCTATTACTCAGAATGAGTCAGAAGAAAATTTCTCATGGGAATGATTCAAAGAAGTTCTGGAGGAACAGTATATGCCGGAAGCAGGAAAATCCCATCTTTACTGATATTTTATGGATTTTAAATAAGAGGAGGAGATGTCGTTTGAGGAGTATGCTAACAAGTTTAACGAGTTATCTTGTTTTGGGCCTGGATTGATAGATACGCCACTAAAAAATAATGAGAAGTTTATCTCGGGAATGAAGAAGCAATACCATGTCAGAATGAATGGGCATGTGAAAGAACCATTTGTAGACTTAATAGACATGTGATACAGATATAAAGCTTTGGATAAGATAGATCCACTCGTAGTATAAGAAAGCAACAACAATAACTAGAAGAAGAGGAAGTTAAATGGCAAGAGCCATGGCAGGGAAAACCCAAAGGTGGATCTCAGGATAACCGCTTTAAAGATGTCACTTGCTTCAATTGCCAACAAAAGGGCCACCTGTCAACTCATTGTAGAAAACCCAGAACTCAAGGAACTCAAGGATCAGCACCAAAAAGCTGCTATAATTGTCATCAATAAGGACACATTATAAAGGATTGTCCCCTAATGAAGAAAGGAGAACAAGCCAAATTTTATTTCATCAAGGATAAACCTTCAACCTCCCAAGATGTGAAAGGGCAAAGGAGTGTTGGAAGGTAATATTTTTATCAAAGATGTTTTATTTTAAGTAATATTTGATACAGGAGCTTCTCATAGTTTTATTTCTAAAACAACTGTAGAAGAATTGAAACTTAAACCTAAAATTGTTGATGACCCTATCTACTTGACGAATCATATAGGAGGTTCCACTAATCTTTCTATGCACTGTGAAAAAGTCCCAATTTCCAATCCTCCCCATCACTCTCCTTTTGATCTTTTTGTCTTAGAATCTACTAGATTCAAAATTTTACTTGGTATGGATTGGTTAACTAAAAATGAAGCTATTCTAAATTATTTGAAAATAATGGTTGTAGTGAAAACAAAGTTAGGAAAACTCATAGAAATACCTTGTGAAGATCCTAGTCCAAGAAGGGATAGATTTCTTTATGCTTTAGATACGTCCCATACAGGATTAGAAACAATACCCGTTGTTAAATAATTGCAGATGTCTTCGAGGAAGTAAAAAGTTGGCTCCCACATCGAGAAATTGAATTCCGTATCGACTTAGTTCCTGGTGCAATGCCAATTAAACAACGAATTAGATGGATGGCTCCGAAAGAAAGGGATGAGTTGAATAACCAAACCCAAGAGCTATTAAAGAATGGATTAATAAGACCTAGTCGTTCAAGTTAGGGATCAGCGGTAGTTTTTGTTGCTAAATCAGATGGATCTTTGAGTTTGTGTGTAGACTATCGAGATCTAAATAAACAAATCATTAAGAACAAGTATCCTTTACCCCGAATAGATGACTTGTTTGACCAGTTACACGGATCTCGAGTTTTCTCTAAAATGGACCTAGCTACAGGATTCCATCAGTTAAGGATCGCGGAAGATTGCATCCATCTAACTGCATTCAAAGGTCCGAATACTTTCTATGAGTGGTTGGTTATGCCTTTTGGGCTAACTAGTGCACCCACTTATTTTGTTGACCTTATGAGTAGAGTGTTTAGAGAGGTGCTAAACAAATTCGTGTTAGTCTTTATCAATGATATCCTCATCTACTCAAAGACAGAAGAAGAACATGCAAGGCATCTAGAAGCTATGTTGGAGATATTGAGAAATCACATGCTTAAAGCCAAATTCTCAAAGTGCCACTTTTGGGAGAAGGTGGTAAGATTCCTCGAACATATAATATCAAGGGATGGAATTTCAGTAGATCCAGGGAAAGTTGCAGCTATTTAAGATTGGAAGCAGCCACAAACTCCTAAAGAGATTCGTAGCTTCTTAGGTTTGGCAGGATATTACAGAAGATTCGTTCAAGACTTCTCTAAGATTTCCTATCATCTAACAAAGTTGACAATGAAGGATGCTAAATTTGTTTGGACTCCAAAATGCGACGATGCATTCCAAGAACTAAAGATGAGGTTGACAACCGCTCTGGTTTTAGCAATTATAAATGGAAATAGTTGATTGACCTTTAATACAAATGCTTGTGGAGAAGGAGTTGGTGCAGTTTTAATGCAAGATGGGAAGCTGATTGCTTACGCAAGTAGACAGCTGAAGACGCATGAGAAGAATTATGCAACACATGACTTAGAATTATTAGCCGTTGTGTTCGCTCTAAAGATATGGGGACATTATTTGCTGGGTAAGAATTTTTCATAGTTTATTTCGATAAAACTTTGAATTGACCTTAATAAATAATATTCCATCTTTTAGGTGAAAAATTCGAACTCTTCACGGACAACAAATCTTTGAAGTATCTTTTCAACTAAAAGGACTTAAACATGAGACCGCAACTCTGGCTAGAATTTCCCGCGCCATTTGATCTAGATATTCTATATACACCCGAGAAAGCCAACGTAGTAGCTGATGCATTGAGTAGGAAGTTAGCTACTATTTCTTATTTGGTAGTTACTCCAACGCTCCTAGAAAAGATCGCCAGCAAACAAAAGGAGGATTTATTTCTCAAGGAGATCGTTAGGAATATACGTCAAGGATATAATTCAAGCTTTAAAATAAATAACCTTGGAGTATTACGGTTAAATGGAAGAATTTGTGTTCTAGATGTTGAAAATCTTAGGAAAGAAGTACTACTTGAATGCCACACAGTCAAACATAGCATTCATCCGGGAATTCATAAGATGTATAAGGACATGAAGCGTACATTTTGGTGGAAAAGTATAAACAGGGACATATCTATCTATGTCAGCCGTTGTGAAAATTGTCAAAGAATCAAAAGTGACCAACAGAAAATGGCAGGATTACTTCTACCTTTGGAGATTCCACCTTGGAAGTGGCATCAAATATTCATGGATTTCGTTGACGGCCTACCTCAAACAAGGAAAGGAAATGAAGGCATTTGGGTTATCATAGACCGATTAACAAAAAGTGCACACTTTATTCTAGTTAAGCCAACAAGAACTGCAGCGAGCCTTGTGGATATATATATATGAAGGAGATTGTCCGATTGCATGGAGTTCCAAGCAGTATAGCAAGCGATCACGATCCAATCTTCAATAATCAGGTCTGGGAAGCACTACAAACAGCTTTGGGAACCAAGCTGAGTATAAGCACTGCATATCACCCCCAAACTGATTGACGGACGGAAAGTGTTAACCGCATTTTAGAAGATCCTTTAAGAGCATGTATTCTAGACTTTGAAGGCTCGTTGGAGAATCATTTACATTTAGTACAATTCTCCTACAATAATAGCTATCAAGCTAGTATCGGCATGGCACCGTATGAAGCTTTGTATGGTCGTCCATGTAAATCACCAACATGTTGGATAGAAACCGGAGACCGGTTAGCGCTTGGCCCAGATATGATAAGAAAAGCTTCAGAGAAAGTTGATATGATTAGAAAAAAAACTAAAAGAAGCCCAAAATAGACAGAAGAGTTATGCAGACCGAAGGCGTAGAAATCTAGAATTCTCAATTGGAGATTCAGTCTTTTTGAAAGCCTTTCGAATGAGAGGAGTAGTAAGATTTGGAAGAGCTGGGAAGTTAGCACCTCGATATATCAGACCTTTTCCCAGTCTCGAACGAATCGGCCCACTAGCTTATTGAGTACAATTGCTTGAAAGATTGTCTGGTGTACACAATTTTTTTCACGTATTACATTTACGGCAGCATGTATATGACCCAGAACAAATCATAGAAACAGCTGCTCAGGTTAACTTCGAGATAGAACCAAACTTAGCGGTTATTAGAAGACCCATTCGAATCGTGGATTAAGATGAGAAACGAATAAGAAGGAAGGTTGTAAGGTTGGTAAAAGTTAAATGGAGCGGGGATGCTGATAATTACACGTGAGAAATAGAAGATAGAATGAGAAAAGCATATCCCGAGTTTAGGAACGATGTATAGACTTTATCTATCGCTTGAGTGTACTCACCGCATGTGGTGTAGTCGCTTATTGTATATATTCCATCTTATTTAATATATATTTCCTTTTGAGCTATTTTCTTCTTACCTAATTTCGAGGACGAAATTCTTTTAAGTAGGGGAGAATGTAACGACCCAAAATTTAACCCCTTCGAAATATAATATTTAAAGTGATATAAAAGGTTTTATGATTCAAACAATATTAGATAGGATTTCGAAATAGAAATATATATTAAAATAGTAACATTTGCTTATATCGACAAAAGTGACAAAATCCTGATTTTAGAAAAGTAAGTTTATATGGTTTAATAAATTATTTTAATTTATTTATGAGTGTTTATATTTTTAAATAATATTATACAAATTTATTTTTAAATTCGGTTTACATAAATAAATAGTTTAACAAAAACATCAAAATATAACCGTAGAACATTTTATCAAAAATCAATGTTTTGTCGATTTAAAGTTGTCGCAACATTGTTGCACCTTTATGTACACAATTTAATAAATATGTTAACATATAAAGGTAGTCAACAATTAACTAAACAAGGTTACTTTTAATAATCACACTTAGAAAATTCTACAAAGTAATTAGCAAAAGTAAACTAAAAAAGACAAAACACATGTTACATCACATGTGACATAAAGTAAAGTATTCATTCTTATTCTTTACTTAACTCTTAAGTGTTTGAACTTTAAAAATGTGATGTGATGTGGATGGTAAGTGTTGAATTAAATAAGTTTACTTGATTCCTAAGGAAGTTTATTTAACTAAAAACACAAATCTATATTTTAATATCAAATATTTTCTATAAATATCCATCTTCTTCTTCTTCTTCACTTTTACACCATTTCTTCTCTACTTTCTTAAGCTCTCTTACATCCATTAATGGCTATTCACCTTATAAAAGTTATGCCAAAATATTCCAAGAATTAAATCACAAAGCAAAACTCATCAAACTCCACTTCAACCTCCTCCTTCCCCATCTTATTACTCACGCCCTCTCCTTTATCCATTTGGCCGAGCACATCTTCCCCTTCAAGCTTGGTCGTGGCCTCGTAAGGCAAGTACGAGGAAGTTTAGCAAGTTCTAAGAGATTAAGACAAAATTTAGCAAAGTTAGAAATGTTTAAAATTAGATTGGAAGCAACAAAAGGTGAGAACTCTAAATTGTTAAGTAGGAAATGTTTATATGATGTTTTGCAAGTTTTAAATGTTGTTTGGATGTTAATAATGATGTTGGATAAGTGTTTGAAAAGAAAGCAACCACCTTTAAGTCATTTGCAAAAGTTAGTTAGCAAATATGTACATAAATGACAATCATGTGTCATTGTAATAAAAAAAGTAGTTAAATTTGATATGCAAGTTCATATGATATGTTAGGATATGTTAAAATGGTTATAAACATTGTTTTGGATGTTTATTAATTGTATATTGAATATATATGTTGAAACAAGTCAAAGATTTACACGACATATAATCACATGGAAATCACTTTCCAAAAGAAATGAAATGTGATATGGAATCATTTATACCTTTGAAAAAATATTTGATTATGCTTTAGAAATGATTCCTAAGTGTTTAAACTTGCCTCGACAAAGTTTGGATATGAATCTCAAAATACGCCTAAAATTTGACGCGTTATGTAACGGTAGTTTGTGTTTTCGCGTCAAAAGTTCAAATGAACATACGAAGTGGAATATTGTTCGGAATTCTTCGAAGTAAGAATTTTTCGAATCCTTATATTCATATCTTTCAAATGAAAACAAAAAATCAAGATTTCATCTTTGTATATTTTGAAATATGGTAAAATAAATTTTCAAGAGAAATCTAGTTTTTTCACTAAATGACCAAAGTTGGAAATTGATAAAATAATCGTTTAAAAAATATGAAATAAATTCTAAAAATCTTTTAAAATATTTTAAAAGTTATTTAAGTTGAAAATATGGTTTTCTAAATGATATAAAAGTCGTTTTGAAGAATATAGCTTTTAAAGCACTTTTTGTAACACTTTTTGCAACACTTTTTCGCAACGCTTTTCAATAAGTTTTGAAACAAAAGTTGGAACTAAACAATCCTTTCTCAAGTCTTATGTAAACATTTTTAACTAAATGATAAAGTATTTTAAAAATAGATTTGAACAATTCAAAATTATTTCAAAGATGGTTAAACAAATAGTTAAGTGATTGAAAAAGGGAAAATGCGTATGCGGAAATGACTAGTACATTTGTACCGCCTGTGAGATCTAAAAGTGAAAACAAGGTGAGTAACTAAGGTTAGGGATGGAGCAACCAGTGGCCCGAACTTTCCTGGCCTCAGTTTTCTCTTTTAGGCGAGGGGTGGAACATTTCGAAGGGAAAGCCCAAATACTCAACTTGGATTTTATAGAAATAATCTTCTTATACTCATTGTTAAAATCTGAAGAGGGAACTTGTCCTACTCGTGGAATTTAAAAGCTGATCTCACCGTTATTCCGCCCATAGCACTTGCTGAATACGGAAGATGATATTGAATAAAAGTAGAGTGATTTCCATAATCCTATTTTCTCAATAGATACTCTTTAAAAATGATTTGAGAAATATTCAAAAAGTGGTTTAAATGATTCCATATTCACTAAAAGAATATTTTGAAAATATATATCTTTCGAAGATATTTTGGTAAAGGAAAATGAATGAATCGAAAAACTATCATCTATTTACATCATTTTTATCAATGATTGGATTTCGAAGGAACCGCGGTCGGATTTGGGTGATTCCTATCCGAAAACCACTTCTAACCAATTTACGTGTTCGAAGATTGAATATGTTTGAAGATGGAGATATTGAGACGAATAATAACGAGGGACTAATTGTTGATTAATTGGGGATAAATTACTAATTCACTATATTGTAGCATTGGTCTCATCTATGAAAAATCTCAAAAACACAAAGTCTTCTCACCTAGTAATGGCTGAGGAAAGTACCTTCGGTTTTGTTCAATCCCAGAACGAACTTGTATGGATGAATGTCTGACCTTGCATTCCAAATCAGAATGAGTGATCTCTACAAATGTATATCTGTATTTTGGCGGAGGAGACGCCTTCTATTAGCTTAACACCCTTTCCTGAGACGTATGCGCTCAGGAGTTATACGTTTGTAGAAATCAGTCATGTGAATGTGGAATGGCAATGTGGCATTAAAAGTGAAAGAAGATGTGCTATGTGAAAAGGTAATCGTAGCCTCGAGCCTCATAAACTGGAAATGACAGAAACTGGGTTAAATGCAGCAAGTCTAATTGGGTCATTCCCTATTACGGTATGATCATCACCTTATATATATTTCTTTCCACTATGATGTTCGAGATGTAAATTAATGTGGATGTATGCAAAAAGACCTCTTGGATAAAGGTCGGTAATGACCGGGGGATGAAATATTCGGTACTATCTATTTATAGAGATATGTCGGTCATGTGTTGGTAGAGAATCCATTGTGATGGTCCTCGGTACATTCCTCTAGAGATGTACTATCGGAAGGTAGTACCTTCACCTGGTCATTTGTATGGAAATCCATTCTCCAATAAGAACCTACGGTTTTGTTTGTATAGGTGTAATGATTAGCCACAAAATGCTATATGGGTAACCATTTGGGCTAAGATTAATAAGTTTATTTGCTAATGTTTTCAAAGAAGGTCATTAAAAATAATATCTCCAAATTTGAAGTAATAAAGTGTTTTGGTTATCATAAGGTAAAACCCATTGCGTGGTTATGTGTGGCGTGGTCTTATGAGATACCTTTCTGTTTTCAAAACATCATACTTCGAGTTCTCACATCGATCCCATGACTAACCCGGAGTTTGTTTTTCCCATTAAACTCTAGGTGCCCTATTTTTCGGGCAGCCAAGTAGTCAGGATACCTTTAGAGCATTTTGGAGCATGTTGGGGAGCATTTTGGAGAAGTCTTTTTG
This sequence comes from Allium fistulosum, assembly GCA_030737815.1. Taxonomy (NCBI): domain Eukaryota; kingdom Viridiplantae; phylum Streptophyta; class Magnoliopsida; order Asparagales; family Amaryllidaceae; genus Allium; species Allium fistulosum. Next base: position 408,105,722 of record CM060907.1, on the reverse strand, counting down.
AGCTATGAAGCTGAAGTACCTTATGTTGATATCTACCCATTTTCCGCTGTGTTATGTAGTATGTATTTTCCAGCATATGTACGAATAGACAGTTATAACTATCCTGTTGGATTTGTATTTGATTCTAATCATTTATGTATAATTAAAATGTTAAATGTGATGTGAGATTCTATTATTGTGTTATCTCCTATCTTTATTTTCTTTTATACCTTTGATAATCTACCTCCTCGGCACTTGGATTTACGACACGTGTATACCGTGGATGTATTAGTGTCGATTTCTAAAGGTCGAGGAAACGGGTTGTCACACTTGGTATCAGAGCCGAAGGTTAAGCGAGAACCTTGGCTTTGTTGGGGTATGACTCATAAGAGATAGGGTTAGTAACGCCCTAGAATGAGTTTAGTCAGAGAGAGCACATAATTAAAACTTTTAACTTGAATAAGTATATTCATACTGTATAGCATTCCCTAAGATTACTCATCTATATATCCTAAAGATTTTTTCATACTATACACAGTTAGTAGAAAATGAGTGGAAGAATAGGATGAGGTAGGGGAGGAAGTAATACCACTAATGATCAAACTCCCACAGCTACAATAGTCGAGGAAGTAGTAGTTCCGATGCAGCCCCAAATTAACTTTGCAACTTTATGCAAGAACTATACCAGCCTTAGTGGTAAACCTTTCAAAGGAACGAAAACCATTATTGAAGTACAAGTTTGGATCCACTCTTGTGAAAGAATTTTCAATGGACTGAATATTTGAGATTTGCAGAAGAGATTCTTAGCTTCTTGGAAACTACAAGATTGAGCTCTAGTTTGGTGGGAATCTATTACTCAGAATGAGTCAGAAGATAATTTCTCATGGGAAGGATTCAAAGAAGTTCTGGAGGAACAGTATATGCCGGAAGAGGGAAAATCTCGTCTTTACCGAAATTTTATGGATTTTAAACAAGAGGAGGAGATGTCGTTTGAGGGGTATGCTAACAAGTTTAACGAATTATCTCGTTTTCGGCCTGGATTTATAGATATGCCCCTAAAAAAGAATGAAAATTTTATCTCGGGAATAAAAAAAGCAATACCATGTCAAAATGACTGGGCATGTGAAAGAACCATTTGTAGACTTAATAAACTAGGGATACATATATAAAGCTTTGGATAAGATAGATCCACCCGTAGTACAAGAAAGCAACAACAATAACTGGAAGAAGAGGAAGTTCAATAGCAAGAAGCCATGGCAGGGAAAACCCAAAGGAGGATCTCAGGATAACCGCTTTATGTCACTTGCTACAATTGCCAATAAAAGGGCCACCTTTCAACTTATTGTAGAAAACCCAAAACTCAAGGAACTCAAGGATCAGCACCAAAAAGCTACTATAATTGTAATCAATCAGAACACATTATAAAGGATTTTCCCCTAATGAAGAAAGGAGAACAAGCCAAAGTTTATGTTATCAAGAATAAGCCTTCAACATCCCAAGATGTGAAGGTCAAAGGAGTGTTGGAAGGTAATATTTTTATCAAAGATGTTTTAGTTAGAGTATTATTTGATACAGGAGCTTTTTATAGGTTTATTTCTAAAACAACTGTAGAAGAATTGAAACTTAAACCTAAAATTGTTGATGACCCTATCTACGTGACGAATCCTATAGGAGGTTCCACTAATCTTTGTATGCACTATGAAAAAGTCCAAATTTCCTATCCTCCCCATCACTTTCCTTTTGATCTTTTGATCTTTGATTTTACTGGATTCAAAATTTTACTTGGTATGGATTGGCAAACTCAAAATGAAGCTATTCTAGATTGTTTGAAAAGAACAGTTGTAGTGAAAACAAAGTTATGAAAACTCATAGAAATACCTTGTGAAGATCCTAGTCCAGGAAGGGATAGTTTTCTTTATGCTTTAGATACATCCTAGATAGGATTAGAAACAATACCTTTGTCAAATAATTTTGCAGATATCTTTGAGGAAGTAAAAAGTTTGCTCCCACATAGAGAAATCGAATTCCGTATCGACTTAGTTCTTGGTGCGATGCCAATTAAACAACGAGATAGAAGGATGGCTCCGAAAGAAAGGGATGAGTTGAAAAACCAAACTCAAGAGCTATTAAAGAAGGGATTAATAAGACCTAGTCATTCAAGTTGGGGAGCAGCAGTAGTTTTTGTTGCTAAATTAGATGGATCTTTGAGATTGTGTGTAGACTATCGAGATCTAAATAAACAAACCATTAACAACAAGTATCCTTTACCCCGATTAGATGACCTGTTTGACCAGTTACACGGAGCTCTAGTTTTCTCTAAAATGGACCTAGCTACAGGATTCCATTAGTTAAGGATCGTAGAAGATTGCATCCATCTAACTGCATTCAAAGATCCGAATACTTTCTATGAGTGGTTGGTTATGCCTTTTGGGCTGACTAATGCACCCGCTTATTTTGTTGACCTTAAGAATAGAGTGTTTAGAGAGGTGCGAAACAAATTCGGGTTAGTCTTTATCGATGATATCCTCATCTACTCAAAGACAGAAGAAGAATATGCAAGGCATCTAGAAGCTATGTTGGAGATATTGAGAAATCACGTGCTTTCAGCCAAATTATCAAAGTGCCACTTTTGGAAGAAGGTGGTAAGATTCCTTGGACATATAATATCAAGGGATGGAATTTCAGTAGATCCAAGGAAAGTTGCAGCTATTCGACATTAGAAGCAGCCACAATCTCCTAAAGAGATTCATAGCTTCTTAGGTTTGGCATGATATTACAGAAGATTCGTTCAAGACTTCTCTAAGATTGCCTATCACCTAACGAAGTTGACAATGAAGGATGCTAAATTTGTTTGGACTCCAAAATGTGAAGATGCATTCTAAGAACTAAAGAAGAGGTTGACAACCGCTCTAGTTTTAGTAATTATAAATGGAAATAGTGGACTGCCCGTTTATACAGATGCTTGTGGAGAAGGAGTTGGTGCAGTTTTAATGCAAGATGGGAAGGTGATTGCTTACGCAAGTAGACAGTTGAAGACACATGAGAATAATTATGCAACACACGACTTAGAATTATTAGCCATTGTGTTCGCTCTAAAGATATGGAGACATTATTTGCTGGGTAAGAATTTTTCAAAGTTTATTTCGATAAAACTTTGAATTGACCTTAGTAAATAATATCCCATCTTTTAGGTGAAAAATTCGAACTCTTCACGGACCACAAATTATTGAAGTATATTTTCACCTAGAAGGTCTTAAACATGAGACAACAACGCTGGCTATAATTTCTCGCGTCATATGATCTAGATATTCTATATACACCCGGGAAAGCCAACGTAGTAGCTGATGCATTGAGTATGAAGTTAGCTACGATTTCTTATTTGGTAGTTACTCTAACTCTCCTAGAAAAGATCGCCAGTAAACAAAAGAAGGATCTATTTCTCAAGGAGATCGTTAGGAATATACGTCAAGGATATAATTCAAGCTTTAAAATAGATAACCTTGGAGTATTACAGTTAAATGAAAGAATTTGTGTTCCAGATGTTGAAAATCTTTGGAAAGAAGTACTAGCTGAATGCCACACAACCAAACTTAGAATTCATCTGGGAATTCATAAGATGTACAAGGACATGCAGCGTACATTTTGGTGGAAAAGTATGAAGAGGGACATATCTATCTATGTCAGCCGTTGTGAAAATTGCCAAAGAATCAAAAGTAACCAACGGAAGACGGCAGGAATACTTCAACCTTTGGAGATTACAGCTTGGAAGTGGGATCAAATATCCATGGATTTCATTGATGGCTTACACCAAACAAGGAAAGGAAATGAAGGAATTTGGATTATCATAGATCGATTAACCAAAAGTGCACACTTTATTCCAATTAAGCCAACAAGAACTGCAACGAGCCTTGTGGATATACATATGAAGGAGATTGTCCGATTGCATGGAGTTCCGAGCAGTATAGTAAGCGATCGTGATCCAATCTTCACTAGTCAGTTTTGGGAAGCACTACAAACAGCTTTGGGAACCAAGCTGAGTATAAGCACTACATATCACCACCAAACCGATGGACAGACGGAAAGAGTCAACCCCATTTTAGAAGATCTTTTTAGAGCATGTATTGTAGACTTTGGAGGCTCGTGGGAGAATCATTTACATTTAGTAGAGTTCTCCAACAATAATAGCTATCAAGCTACTATCAGCTTGGCACCATATGAAGCTTTGTATGGTCGTCCATGTAAATCACCAACATGTTTGATAGAAACCGGAGACCGGTTAGTGCTTGGCCCAGATATGATAAGAGAAGCTTCAGAGAAAGTTGAAATGATTAGAAAAAAACTAAAAGAAGCCTAAAGTAGACAGAAGAGTTATGCAGACCGAAGGCGTAGAAATCTGGAATTCTCAATTGGAGATTCAGTCTTTTTGAAAGTCTCTGCAATGTGAGGAGTAGTAAGATTTGGAAGAGCTGGGAAGTTAGCACCTCGATATATCAGACCTTTTCCCATTCTCGAATGAATCAGCCCACTAACTTGTCGGGTACAATTGCCTGAAAGATTGTTTGGTGTACACAATGTTTTTCACATATCACATTTACGGAAGCATGTATATGACCCAGAACAAATCATAGAAACAGCTGCTCAGGATGACTTGGAGGTGGAACCAAACTTAGCGGTTATTAGAAGGCCTATACGAATCATGGTTCAAGATGAGAAACATTTAAGAAGGAAGGTTGTAAGGTTGGTCAAAGTTCAATGGAGCGGGGATGCTGATAATTGCACATGACAAAAAGAAGATAGAATGAGAAAAGCATATCCAGAGTTTAGGATCAAAGTTTAGACTTTATCTATCGTTTGACTGAACTCACCGCATGTAGTGTAGTCGCTTATTGTATATATTCCATCTTATTGAATATATATTTCCTTTTGAGCTATTTTCATCTTACCTAATTTCGAGGACGAAATTCTTTTAAGTAGGGGAGAATGTAACGACCCAAAATTTAACCACTTCGAAATATAATATTTAAAGTGATATTAAAGGTTTTATGATTCAAACAATATTAGATTGGATTTCGAAATAGAAATATACATTAAAATAGTAACATTTGCTTATATCGACAAAAGTGACAAAATCCTGATTTAAGAAAAGTAAGTTTAAATGGTTTAATAAATTATTTTAATTTATTTCTGAGTGTTTATATTCTTAAATAACATTATAAAAAATTATTTTTAAATTCAGTTTACATAAATAAATAGTTTAACTAAAACGTCAAAATATGACCGTAGAGCATTTTATCAAAAATCAATGTTTCGTCGATTTAAAGTTGTCGCAACATTGTTTCACCTTTATGTACACAATTTAATAAATATGTTAGCATATAAAGGTAGTTAACAATTAATTAAACAAGGTTACTTTTAATAATCACACTTAGAAAATTCTAGAAAGTAATTAGCCAAAGTAAACTAAAAAATACAAAACACGTGTTACATCACATGTGGCATAAAGTAAAGTATTCATTCTTATTCTTTACTTAACTCTTAAGTGTTTGAATTTTAAAAATGTGATGTGATGTGGATGGTAAGTGTTGAATTAAATAAGTTTACTTGATTCTTAAGGAAGGTTATTTAAGTAAAAACACAAATCTATATTTTAATCTCAAATATTTTCTATAAATACCCATCCTCTTCTTCTTCACTTTTTCAACATTTCTTATCTACTTTCTTAAGCTCTCTTATATCCACTAATGACTACTCACCTTATCAAAGTTATGCCAAAATATTCCAAGAATTAAATCACAAAGCAAAACTCATCAAACTCCACTTCAAACTCCTCCTTCCCCCTCTTATTGCTCACGCCCCCTCCTTTCTCCATTTGGCCGAGCACATCTTCCCTTCAAGCTTGGTTGTGGCCTCCTAAGGCAAGTACGAGGAAGTTTAGCAAGTTCTAAGAGCTTAAGGCAAAGTTTAGCAAAGTTAGAAAAGTTTAAAACTAGATTGAAAGGAACAAAAGGTGTGAACTCTAAATTGTTAAGTAGGAAATGATTATATGATGTTTTGCAAGTTATAAATGTTGTTTGGATGTTAATAATGATGTTTGATGAGTGTTTGAAAAGAAAGCTACCACCTTTAAGTCATTTGCAAAAGTTAGTTAGCAAATATGTACATAAATGACAATCATGTGACATTGTAATAAAAAAAGTCGTTAAATTTGATATGCAAGTTCATATGACATGTTAGGATATGTTAAAATGGATATAAACATTTTTTTAGATGTTTATTAGTTGTATATTGAATATATATGTTGAAACAAGTCACAGATTTATAGAACATATAATCACATGGAAATCACTTTCCAAAAGAAATGAAATGTGATATGGAATCATTTATACCTTTAAAAATATATTTTATTATGCTTTAGAAATGATTCTTAAGTGTTTAAACTTGTCTCGACAAAGTTTGGATATGAATGTCAAAATACGCCTAAAATTTGACGCGTCATGTCACGGTAGTTCGTGTTTTCGCGTCAAAAGTTCAAATGAACATACGAAGTGGGATATAGTTCGGAATTTTTCGAAGTAAAAATTTTCCGAATCCTTATATCCATATCTTTCAAATGAAATAAGAAAATCAAGATTTCGTTTTGTATATTTTTAAATATGGCAAAATCAATTTTCAAGAAAAATCTAGTTTTTGCACTAAATGACCAAAGTTGGAAATTGATAAAATAATTGTTTTAAAAATATGAAATAAATTCTAAAAGTCTTTTAAAATGTTTTAAAAGTTATTTATGTTGAAAAGATGGTTTTCTAAATGATATAAAAGACGTTTTGAAGAATATAGCTTTTAAAGCACTTTTTGTAACACTATTTGCAACACTTTTTCGCAACGCTTTTCAATAACTTTTGAAATATAGGTTGGAACTAAACAATTCTTTCCCAAGTCTTATGTAAACATTTTTAAGTAAATGATAAAGTATTTTCAAAAGAGATTTGAACAATTCAAAATTATTTCAAAGATGGATAAACAAATAGTTAAGTGATTTAAAAAGGGAAAATGAGTATGCGGAAACGGCTAGTACATTTGTACCACCTGTAAGATATAAAAGTGAAAACAAGGTGTGTAACTAAGGTTAGGGATGGAGCAACCAGTGCCCTGAACTTACCGAGCCTGAGTTTTCTCTTTTAGGCGAGGGGTGGAACATATCGAAAGGAAAGCCCGGATACTCAACTTGGATTTTATATAAATAATCTTCTTATAATCATTGTAAAAATCTGAAGAGGGAACTTGTCCTATTCGTGGAATTTAAAAGGTGATCTCACTATTATTCTGCCCATAGCACTTGTTGAATACGGAAGTTGATATTGAATAAAAGTAGAGTGATTTCCATAATACTTTTTTCTCAAAAGATACTCTTTTAAAATGATTTAAGAAATATTCAAAAAGTGGTTTAAATGATTCCATATTCACTAAAAGAATATTTTGAAAATATATATCTCTCGAAGATATTTTGATAAAGTAAAATGAATGAATCGAAAAACAATCATCTAATTACATCATTTTTATTGATGATTGGATTTCGAAGGAACTGGGGTCGGATTTGGGTGATTCCTATCCGAAAACCACTTCTAACCAACTTATGTGTTCGAAGATTGAAGATGTTAGAAGATGGAGATATTGAGACGAATAATAACGAGGGACTACTTGTTGATTAATTGGGGATAAACTCCCAATTCAATATATTGTAGCATTGGTCTCTTCGTTATGAAAAATCTCCAAACCACAAGTGCTTCTCACCTAGTAATGGCCGAGGAAAGTACCTTTGGTTTCATTCAATCCCAAAATGAACTTGTATGGATGAATGTCTGGTCTTGAATTTCAAATCACAATGAGTGATCTCTAAAATGTATATCTGTTTGGTGGTAGAGAAGAAGACTTCTCTTAGCTTAACACCCTTTCCTGAGACGTATGAGCTCAGGAGTTATACATTTGTTGAAATCAGTCATGTCAATGTGGCATTCAAAGTGAAAGAAGATGTGATATGTGAAAAGGTAATCGTAGCCTCGAGCCTCATCAATCGAAAATGACTGAAATAGGGTTAGATGCAACAGGGCTAAGTGGGTCATTCACAATTAGGGTATGATCATCTTCTTCTAGATATTATTCTTTCTTCTATGACGCTGGGGATGTAAATTAATGTGGAAGTATGCGAAGAGAGCTCTCAAATAAAGGTTGGTAACAACCGTTGGATGATATATTTGGTATTATATAGTTATAGAGATAGGCCGGTCTTGTGTTGGTAGAGGATCCATTGTGATGGTCCTTGGTACATCCCTCCAGAGATGTACCGTTGGAAGGTAGTCCCTTCTCCTGGTATTTTGTATGGAAATCCATTCTCCAATAAGAACCTGCAGATTTGTTTGTATTGGCGTAATGAATAGCCCTGAAATGCTATATGGGTAACCATTTCGGCTAAGATTAATAAGTTTATTTGCAAATGTTTTCAAAGAAAATCATTAAAAATAATATCTCCAAATTTTACATAATAAAGAGCTTTGGTTATCATAAGGTAAAAACTCGTTCCGTGTTTATGTGCGGCGTGGTCATATGAGATACCTTTTTGTTTTCAAAACATCGTACTACGAGTTCTCAACCAGTCCCATGATTGACCCGGAGTTTGTTTTTTCCTTTAAACTCTGGGTGCCATATTTTTCGGGTAGCCAAGTAGTCAGGATTCCTTTGAAGCATGTTGGGGAGAATTTTGGAGAAGTCTTTTGGAGCTATGAAGCTGAAGTGCCTTATGTAGATATCTACCCATTTTCCACTGTGTTATGTAGTATGTATTTTCCAGCATATGTATGGATAGACAGTTATAACTATCCCACTGGATTTGTATTTGACTTTGATCATTTATGTATAATTAAAATGTTGAATGCAATGTGAGATTTTATTATTGTGTTATCTCCTATCTTTATTTTCTTTTACACCTCTGATAATCTGCCTTTTCGACACTTGGATTTACGGCACGTGAATACCGTAGATGTATTAGTGTCGATTTCTGAAGGTTGAGGAGACGGGTTGTCACAGGTTGGTTTGGATTTCGAGAAAGTTCTTGTCGCAAGCCGAGGAAAGCATGCAGTTGGAGATGTTCATTAGTTTGAAGCAGAAGAGTCTTTCGATGAAAGAGTATATAAATCAGTTTAATGAGTTATCGCGGTTCAGGATGGAGCTTGTTAATGCACCACATAAGAAGGCCACTAAGTTTGCTAAGGGTTTGAACCAGCCCTTCCAAAGGTTGGCAATGACACATGTACCTATGGAGCGACACATGAATCACTTGGGGAAATGGCTCTTATATCAGATGTTGCTAAGGAAGAAGAGGTTAAGGAGGTTCCTAAATCAGAAAACTCTAAGAAGCAGTGGTGGAAGAATAAGAAGGATAAGGACAAGAAGAAAGGAGGAGGACCTTAGAAGGGACTGATCAAGAAGGGCAAGAAATGTCATAATTGTGGATTGGTTAGGCATTTCACAAAGGACTATAAAAAGGACACGATGAAGGGGAGGTGTTACTATTGTGTGCAGCCTGGACACCTTAGTAGAGCTTGTTCTCAGAAGACGGGGCAGAGAGCAGGCACACCTACAACGTAAGTACAGGCTTTGGATGCAGCACCTTCTAGTAGTGGACCGGATCGAGCTAGGAATGTCTATGTAGAAGGTTTGATCTCTATTTCGAATTTTCCTATTCGAACTCTTTTTGACTCTGGAGCATCACATTCTTTCATTTCTAGTTCCTTGTTTGATTGTTTGCACTTAGATATTTATCTAGTTGTAGACCCTATAGTTGTTTCAAACCCCATAGGAGGATCGGCACATTTATCAATGATTTGTAGGGGTTTGAAAATATTTATACTAGGCATAGAGTTTGATTGTGATGCCTATGTACTTGGATTTTTGGGATATGGGATGATTTTGGGGATGGACTGGTTATCCACTTATGGTGCGATATTGGACTGCGAGAGGAGAGTCGTTGAATAGAGACATGTAGCGGACGGACTCTCGAGGTTTCTTGCAACCTACAGAGGTCAACATGTTGAGCTTCCTTTATTCCCTTGGTTCATCACTAGGAGAGTTAGATTTAGTTCCAGTTGTTAAAGATTTCCCAGACGTTTTTGAGGAGGCTAGGGGCTACCCCCTAAGAGAGAGATCGACTTTAGGTTCTATCTGAATGACAATGTTAAGCCAGTGGCACGGCCCATGAGACATATGGCTCCTAGGGAGAAGAAGGAGATAAGCAAGCAGATCAGTGAGCTATTAGAGATAGGATTCATAAGACGGAGCATATCTAAGTGAGGGGCGCCAATCGTTTTCGCTACAAAGGCAGATGGTTCCATTTGACTTTGCATAGACTATAGAAAGTTGAATAAGCTCACAAAGAAAAACCGTTACCCACTTCCTTGGAAAGACGATCTTTTTGATCAGTTGGTTGGCTCTTCAGTATTTTCTCAGCATGACTTAGGCAATGGATTTCATCAGCTTAGGGTCGCTGATGATAGCAACAATAAGACAACATTTAGGACACCCGATGGACTCTTTGAGTAGTTGGTTATGTCGTTTCGGCTAACCAATGCCCCAGCCTATTTTTTAGATCTGATGAGCCGTGTTTTTCGAGATATCCTAAATAAGTTCGTGGTAGTGTTTGTGGACAACATTATGGTGTTTTCCAAGAGTATGGAAGAGCATGCTATTCATCTTAAGGAGGTTCTTCGTACACTTCGTGTTCATCGGTTGAAAGCAAAATTCCCGAAGTGTCACTTTAGGCATGAGGAGGTGCGTTACTTGGGGCATGTAGTCTCAAGAGAGGGTTTAGCTGTGGATACCGCTAAGATAGTAGCAGTACAGAATTTGAAGGCCCCCAAAAAAGCTACCGAAGTTAGAAGATTCCTAGGATTAGCCGGTTATTATAGGAAGTTTATCAGAGATTTTGCTAAGATTTCAGCGCCGCTTACTCGCCTCAATAAGAAGAAGGCGGCATTCATGTGGGATGTGGATTGTGAGGATTCCTTCATGATGCTAAAGAGAGTCCTTACTAGTGCACCAGTGTTAGTTTTACCCAACGGAGCTAAAGCCTTTTACAGTATATGGGACTGGCCTTAAGGCTGTATTGATGCAAGAGGGAAGGGTAGTATGCTATGGGAGTAGACAGTGGAGAACTCATGAGAAGAACAACCCCACCCATGATTTGGAGTTAGCTGCTATTGTTTTTACACTCAAGTCTTGGAGACATTACCTGCTAGGAGAGAGGTTCAAGCTTTTCACTGACCGTAAATCATTGAATTACATATTCTCACAAAAGGATTTAAACTTGAGGCAGCAGCGTTGGATGGATTTTCTGGCATCATATGACTTTGAGATAGCTTACACCCCTGGCAAGGGGAACGTGGTTGCGGATGCGTTAAGTAGGAAGAGAGTAACCCTTAGCCCACTATTCATGGAGTGTAAAAGACTAGAGTTTATTTCCACCTTTGATTTTAAGCCCTCTATGGACATTACTCCTAGATTATTGGCAGCGCTTGAGGTTAAGCCTAACCTCATAGATCAGATTGGCTCAAGGCAGCGAGAGGATTCAGAGCTTGTGGATATTTTGGATAGGATTAGCAAAGGAGAGGTCTCTAGACATCTCCAAAGCTATTCCATCAATAGTAAAGGGTGGCTAAGGAGAGATGGAAGACTTTGTGTCCCCCGCACCGGTGATTTGATGAGTGCAGTTCCAGCAGAAGCACACCATTCTCGAATGACTATTCATCCGGGTGGTGATAAGATGTATAAGGACATGATGAGAGTGTTTTATTGGAGTGGCATGAAGAAGGATGTAGCAGAGTTTGTGGCTAAGTGTCTTGTGTGCCAAAGGGTTAAGGCGGAGCAGCAGAGGCCTAGCGGATTGCTTCAACCATTAAATGTACCCAAATGGAAGTGGGATAGTGTTTTGATGTACTTTATAGATGGTTTACTCCGATCTAGGAAGGGGAATACTAGTATTTGGGTGATTGTAGATCGTTTGACTAAGAGCGCCCACTTCATTCCGGTCAAGAGTAAGAGGACAGCACCTTATTTGGTATCCATATACGTTCGTGAGATAGTCCAACTTCATGGAGTACCCTTTAGCATTGTGAGCGACATAGACCCTATCTTTACTAGCGAGTTTTGGCAGAACTTGCAAGAGGCTTTAGGGACATAGCTTAGATTGAGTACGGCCTATCACCCTCAAACGGATGGCCAAATAGAGAGAGTTAATAGTATTCTTGAGGATTTGTTGAGGATGTGAATTCTTGATTTTGGAGGACTTGGGAGGAGCACCTTCCTTTAGTGGAATTCGCATATAATAATAGTTTTTAGGCTAGCATTGGGATGGCTCCTTTTGAAGCACTTTATGGAAGACCTTGCAAGTCGCCTTCATGTTGGTTGGACTCTACGGAAAGATTGCTGATTGGTCTCGACATGGTTAGAGAGACTTTGGAGAAGATTGATTTGATTAGGAGAAGTGAAGATGGCCCAAGATAGATAGAAATCCTATGCAGATAAGCGGAGAAGGGATATTAAGTTCGATGTAGAAGATTTGGTTTTCATTAAGGTGTCTCCGCTGAGAAAGGTAGTGAAGTTTGGATCAAGTGGGAAACTTGCCCCTAGATTCATAGACCGTTCCCCATTGTGGAAATGGTAGGGAAGATGGCGTACCGGGTAAAGCTACCGGAGAGGCTCGTGGGAGTTCATGATGTTTTTCTTGTTTTACACTTGAGAAAGTTCTTACATGATTCAGTACAGGTAGTGGAACCTGGCCAACTTGAGGAAGTTGAAGTGGAGAGTGAAGCATCGGTTTGTCGCATTCCTACCAAGATCATTGGACATGATATCAAGGAGCTTAGGAATAAGGAAGTCCCTTTGGTTAAGGTGGAGTGAGGAGATAGTATTCAGGATGCTATGTGGGATGCTGAGGAGAAAATACGTACGTCTTATCCGCATCTTTTTGATGGTACGTCTTGAATTTCCTATTTCCATCTTTAGTTTTGAGTAGGTTCTTTTCTTTAGTATCCTTTGGGAGGGTAGATCTTAGTATTTAACCTATGGATGGTAGGACTGAATGTAAACCTGTTACTGGAACATGTTATGTATGATGGACGCTAGTGGTTGCAAGTGTTTGCTAGTGGACGCATATACACACTAGGCACTATTATCTTTTAGAGATCGACTAACTAGGTCACAAAAGCATATGCATATGGATGTGTGTGCGCTTGCATTTTTATTTCATGGTTGCTATGAATGGGTGATTAGCATATGATTGTTGCATTTGGATGATGATTGTAGCACGCATATAGAACTATCAGTTGTCATTAGGGAATTTGCATTCATTTGGATACATGGCAAGAACATGAGTGCATAAAAAGAAGGTCGACTAAATCAGTAGACTGCCTAATCTTTTTCATTAGTTAGGGACATTAACACTACAATATTGCATATATCATAAATTGCATTAGAAAGCTTAAGGACAATTGATGTAATGGATGATGGTTGAATATGTGGTTGTGGAATTTGGATGAAAATATTTATTTCATTCTTCTGTCCTTAGAGATTTCGGGGATGAAATTCTTTAAGGAGGGGAGAATCTAACAACCCAAAATTCGAGCTATAATAATTAATTAATGAATTAATTAAACAATAAAATAAGTTTGTGAAATTGTCAAAGTCGAGGTACGGGAGTTGCACCATTGGGTCCTTGGCGATTTTCTGATCAATTTCCATATATCACTTATCGAAATTCGAGCTAGTATGGAGAAGTTACGAGAGAAACAAGAAATCATAATTAAATAAAAAAACGAAAAGAAAAAAAATAAAAATAAAATACAAGATCATAGGTAGATCGGCACTTTTACATGGACGACATTTCATCCAGGTACGAGTTGAAGAGAGTAATTTTGATTTTTTGCCAAATCATGTGCGTTCGTAGCTGCATCCGATGGTTCCTAGTGAGCCTATGACGTGGTTGCACTAGATTTGATCTTCAGATCCGACGACCTGGGATCCCTAAGCCACACTATAAATAGAACCCTAGGCTTAGCTATTTTTCTCATTCAGATTTTCTCCCAATTGGGTTCATTGCTTGAGGCTGAACCCTAAATGGAAATTTTTTCTAGGGAGAAAATCTTTTTGATAAAAATATTCTACACCCTAGAAGTTGATCCAGGAAGGCCCAGGACTAGAGCTAAGGGCCACACGTTAGTACTTCGTAATTATTTTATATTTGTAAGCAATTTAAAATCATAGGGTTCTCAATAGTTGTAGTTTTTCTATAATTTTAAGGCAATTTTTATGTAAGATTATTTACAGTCATTTCTTAAGTAAATTTCAGAAGTTCTTTTCAGTCTATTTTAATTCAGCTATTTTATTCAGTTATTTATAGTTAATTGTAGTTATTTACATCTATTTTAAGTTGGAATTTAAATTGTAAAAGTTAGTTTCTTTTTTTTTGAGATTTAATCCTTTTTTACGCGAATAAAATATTAAAAAAGAAGAATTCGCAAATATGGATTAAAATAGAATAGCACTAAATTTACATAAACCATATGTAAAATGAGAAAAACTAAAATAAAAATAGAGATGGACTTAAATAGGAAAATATAAGATATTTGCAAGCATAATTATAACAAGTGGTTATAACTAAAAATAGAAAATAGAAGAGTAACAGATCCAAGAACAATTATAACACGTAGGTTATAATATAAAGAAAGAAATAACAAAAAGGAGCTTATTTTAAAACTTAGATCTTGGATTAAGTTAATAAGCAAATATAACAGAAATAACAGAAGAGACTTATTTTAAAACTTAGATCATGGATTAAGTTAATAAGCAAAATATAGAAGTAGGGCCAGCATTCCTTTTCAGGTCTAGGACTGATGGTTTCACACATAGGTGAGGCTAGGACACACTTATACTGATTAAGGTAAATAACTGGCCAATAGATAGAGGCTCAAATCATGGGATTTGGGCAAGGGGTGCAAAGCTAGAAGATTTATTTGTTAGGACCAGTACCGGCAGCATTCCCTTTCCGATCGAGGACTGATTGTCTCACACGTAGGTGAGGCTAGGCATGCTTAAGCTGATTAGGGTAAATAAAGTGTCAAATAGGGGGCGACAGTTAGTATGTACCGGCGATGACCGAGCGTGCGACATCGATTAAGGTAAATAATTCGCTACTACGTCCTAAGCGCTAAGAGGTGTCTTTAGCTATGGGACCAACAGGATTGGCAAACAGTGGCACAACAAAGATAGGAAAGGCCGATCAATGGGTAGGATTAGGATTTCATCCTAATCAAGTATGCAGTAGAGATAGGATTAGGATTTCAATCTAATCACAACAGTTCAATAAAAGTTCAAACGATCAAAGCAAACAGTCAAACAGAATCAGAAACAGTATTTTATCCGAGTTTTATCTTTTCTGTATTTTCCTTTCAAGCTAGAACTATTGCTTAGTCTATTATCTTTATCTTGCTTAGAAATGCTAGTAATTACTTTCACTCGCCAGACTTATTGCCTAACCCACTCCTCTATCTTTTCTTTTCCCCTAATAGGCCAGCAGAGTTGAGGATAGTTGATTCAGGTTGCTTGGAGATTCATTTCCGGAGTTTTCTCAATTCAGATGTATTCTTCTGCTTTTCATCTTTTTCATTTGGTTTATGATGGAATAGCACTTGTGAGAAGGATTATCCTTATTGTTATCCTTATACTCTGATTTTATGAGACTAGGACGTGTTTTGATGAAACATGAGACATTTTGAGTTTCTGAGATATGTTATGTTTTTTATGATTTATTTTGAGATGAAGTTTAATTTTGAATGATAAGTTATTATTTAAATGTTTCCGCTGTTTCTACTTATCTGTCTTGTGAATCTTAGTCTATGTGATGCTTTAGCTATACCTATAACGCACCACATCCTTTGGTGTGCCCTTTTTGGGAAAACAAAGGGGTGTGGGGTGTCTCACATTCCAGGCTACAGTCCATTATTTATATTCGTTTGACTTCGATAGTGCGAAATTGCGAACTACCGTTACGTGACGCGCCTATTTTTGATTCAATTTTCAATATCCATTTAAACATTGCCAAATAACTTTTATATGTTTGTAAAACAATTCTAAATCATATTAAACCAATTTAAAGTGGTTTAAACATTCCATATACACCATTTCATTTAATAAAGAAATGTGATTTCCTTTATGCTTATCGACATGTATTAACGTGATTTGCATATATATTCAACAACCATATTAAACAACCATCATTAATAATCATAACCAAACATATGTATCGTCCAATAATTTTTTTTGAATACGGGTTCAAACTTTTCTACTAAAACTATAATCCAAAAAACAAAATACAAGAGCCAAATGCAGGCCCAAAGGAAAGCTAACTCTACTACAAAATAAACAAGACAGGCCCGAACTTAAACTTAGCCCAAAGCCCACCCAACAACAAAAAACATCCAGAAAGTTCGAGACTCTTCCCAAAGTTAAAGAAGGCAATACGACAACTTCAATTACTTCATAACTCTTCTCAAAACGAAAAAAACCAAAAAGAACAAAAATGGCGGCCATCAAGGAAGAAACTTCTTCCTTTGTATCCGAAGAGAAGATCAGCAGCAACCACTCAAAGAAAAGCAACTAACAGGAGATCTACAATCCATCTAGAAACAACGAAGTAAGTAATAGATCTGAAACTATCTTCTAATTAGATCTCTTGTCTTCAGACTGAAACTGATTTTGTGTCCAGGACAAGGATACAAGAAACTCATAGCAACCTAAATCATTCACTGATGCTCAAAATACAGATTTGAGCTTCTTACAAAACAGATCTGAGCTTCACTTCCTCAGGACGACACTTAAACAAGATAAGTCTCTAATAACCCAAAAATACAGCTTCTTTTGTCCTCATTTGAGTTGATTTCCTTTAAATCTTCTAACTAGGGAAATCGAGAAAGAAAACGGAAACATGAATCGGAGGAATTCAGCACTTAGATTCCTCCAGAAATGGCAAGACAGGTATAGAAAACTGAAAGAGTTCTTCTGTTAATTATTCTAAACTCAAGCTGAAAAAAGTCTTTTTTGTCTAGGACGAGATCACAGTCACTCTGATCAACCTGCAGATCTACATACTTGTATACTAATTCATTAGTTATAGATAAATGAAAATTATAATGTAATTAAGGGAGAGGGAGAGAGAAATCATTGTAAATAATACAGGTACTCGAAACCTGGAGCTAGAGGACATAGGAACAACAATATGGCAGAAGAACAAAACTTATGATAAAGCTGATGAATCCCCAATTCAGCGTTGGGAGGTATATCCCCATTTCAATGCTATATCTTCATTCATGCCAGTGATGTTCTTAAAATGTTTTGATTTTGCCATTCTGATATTCATTGTCTGGAAAAAATTTAAACAAATCTGCGACCTATCAGTAAAACGTTTCTGGAAAATCCTTTCATTCCTTTCTTTCCAAATGTGCCAGACACAAACGGAAAGTGAAAGTTGAAACAAATCTGAATTGAGATTTTTTGAGCTAGAGATAGAAATAATTTTCTGTAAATCCTCATTCAAAGTGAAAGAAAATAGACTCTTCGGCGTTATGAAAATTTTTTTACAGCTCCAAAGCCAAACATTTCCTGTAAAATCACATTGAAAAAATAGGTGGTCTATATTTTCAATGTGACTATTACAGAATACACAATTATGGTCCACAACTATCTGCTTCTGAATTAATCTTTCTTTTGTCAAAAGATAGTCATTGATGGCTTTAAAAAGGCATACCGCCATTTTAGGAACGTGAATTTTGTTCCAGACCAAAGACGCCCAATACTTAATATCAAACCTGGATCGAACCGAGTTCCAAACTTTTTTAAACTGATATAATCCATCCTTAGAACACTTCCAAGACCAGAAATCCCTCTCCCTATTGTTGTGAATCATGATACCTTCAATTTCTGCATGAATTTGAAATAAAAAACTATACGAATCCCACTTCCACTCACCATTTCTTAAAATCTTACTGAGCGACAAATTTTCTGTACCGGTTCTAAAAGCTGTGTCCCTACCAATGCGTTCCATAATAGAACTCCCATTTAACCATGGATCATACCATAACGAAGTAGTTTTACCGTCTACAATGTTAAGGGAAAGGCAATTCAAAGCTTCATGTCTATTCTTCAAAATGAATTTCCACACTCCCGAGTCATCCGAACACTGGTTAATATTCCAAAAACTTTTAAGCCCTATATATTTACTATGCATAAGATCCGCCCAAATACCTTCTGAATTGATTACTTTCCATATCAATTTGATATATAGCGCTCTATTCATCTCTTCTAAATTTCTCACTCCCATTCCTCCTTCTTCTTTTTGCCTACATAAAACCTCCCAAGGGATCTTACTACTATGGCTTTTCCAAAGAAAGTTTAAAATCAAGTGTTTAATTTTTTGAACTGTAGCAACTGGAAGACAAAAACATTGCATGCAGAATTGTATTATAGGGTAAATCTAGAATACAAGAGGAATGGTCTTTTTTTGTAATCAAGTGAATAAACGTGTGATTCCATTCGTTAATAATTAAACCCTTTTGAAAAATATCATTCAAAGCTTTATAAATAATATATTTCGAAAGATTCCAGTGAGTCTTAAAAAACAACGAGTTAAAACCGTCCGAACCTGGAGAAACAATATCTTTAATATCCCACAATGAATATTTAATTTCATTCAAAGAAATACTCTCATTCAAAAAGTTAGCCCCAAATTCAGAAATAACCATTTTACAAATAACTTCAGGAAAATGGTCACATAAGGGAAGGTTATAAGTTCGTTTAAAAAAATCAATAGCCGATTCAACAAACTTATCTTCCTAAACCACCTTACCATCGACAATTAAATTGGTCAAACGCTTTCTACTTCTTCTGTTAGACAATTTAGCGTAGAAAAAAGAAGAGGCCTCGTCACCCATCATCAGCCAATCACATTTAACCTTTTGTTTGGCAACCAGAAATTCTTTCTTGAGTGCTAAATCCAGATTTATCTTGGCATTTTGAAATTCCAAAGCTAAATTGTGATCATGAGAATTTTCCAGAAGTTTCTGAAGTCTTGAACAATTCTCTCTCTGAACATTCACCTCTTGTTTGATATTACGAGATTTAGCACTCCATCTCTTAAGATCTCTCTTAATATTTTTGAGAATGTTAATAATTTGATACAAAGGTCTATCTGTATGATTAATAACCCAAAGTTTCTCGATCAGAGGAAAGTATTGATCGCATAAAGACCAATGATTCATATATCTGAAAGGACTGTTCTTAACCCTAGGCTTAGAGTAAAGCAAAACGAGAATAGCATTATGATCACTCACAGAAGGAGGCAAAAATTCAGCCGATAAGTCTGAAAATAAGTTAATCCAATCAAGGTTTGCAAAAACCCTGTCAATTTTAGAGAATATGTTTCGACTCAGACCAGACCACCAAGAAAATTCATAACCTTTAATATTAATCTCATTAAGACCAGTATAAAAAGACATTTCATCTAATTCAAACAAATTACCAAAAGTTACTGGGTTACCTCCCTTTCTTTCTGAGGGACTGCGAATGCAGTTAAAGTCCCCAAGAACCAGCCATGGCCTATAAATATTGATAGCATCCTCCTGTAAATTCTTCCATAGTCTTTTCCTTAATTCAACAAAATTATGAGCGTAGACAAAGGTCAGATTACATTTGAATTTCGAGGAATTTATCAGTTCGATGGTAATATGTTGATCACTCATACTAATAAAATTGAAATCCCAAGAATTTCCGTCAATGAGGACCATTATCCTGCATTTAAAATAACAAGAGACGTTACTTATTATTTTCCATCTATCATCCAACGCTTTTTCCAGCTTCATAATCTCTGAAAACAACAACTTATTTTCCAGAACACCGAAACAACTTATATTATACTTATCAATGAGTTTTCTCACTTCTCCCATTCTGTTAGGGTTATGAAACCCTCTAACATTCCATCAGGCTACTGACATTATGAAACCTTGTTATTGCGGGTCCTCAAAGACCTACTGCTAGAAGTCTCCCCTTTGTCTTCTAAAGGAATACCTAACATCTTAACCCACTTGGGATTCTTACGAACAAGCTTATCCTTCTGAATATTCTCAAACTCTATGTCTTGAGGCTTCGGAAGAAGTTGTTCCTCCATCACCTTCTGAACTGAGTCTACATTATCATAAGTATTCTGTTCCTCTGCCACTTCAGTCGTTCCTATATCCTGATCCAGGTTATCTTGCACCTGTGAGAAAATACAATGTTCAGTACCTCTCCTATAATTAACATTATTAATTATATAGTCATCAATAACTAAATCGTTAGAAAATAAGGAAATTGGAAAAGAAGTATGATCCAATGATGACGAAGGGCGTTTAAGAATTGTAAAGTGAGTCGATGGTGACTTCGGGGGAGATGATCTCGGATCTATGGCTCCCGAGGTAGTTGGAGATGCAGAAATGAATGGCTCCTTAGTTCCTTGATCAGGAGGAACTTCCGACCTGGCTAGAGGAACAATGAAGCAATCTTCACTGACTCCTATTTCGGTAAGAGTAACATGTTTTGGCGCTGACGCTTCTTAAATTGCCCCCTCACCGCGCTCTTCTAAGGATGCAGCTTTTCCCAAAATCTGATCCGAGGGTAAAACTTCTATTTGCGTTTGTTATAGAATAGATTTTCCCCTAGCTTCTGACTCCAGCTCATAAGAAACTTTCTGTAACCTATCCTGTGTTCCATCAGTAGGAGGACAAACATCAATAATGATTTGATTTTCTTGATGCACTTGAGACTGTACGATTTCGGCCATATGATCACCACAAGGGGCTTCCGTCCCTAAGTTACTGATTACTCCATTATGATCAGAATTACCGGTAACAGAGGGACATCCATCATTCAACTGCTTTTCGGGATTGTTAGAAATCTCAATTCCTCCTTCCTCCCTTACTGTATCCACACGTTCAACAGGACCAAGAACCGAATGACTTTCCTTATCAGAGTTGACAGCTTGGGTCACTTTAGGAACCCAAGACTTAGTCATTGGACATTCAACAGTTACATGTCCGAAACACACACATTTGCCACATATGGGAGGAGGGTTCTCATATTCTACTTCCTGAATGAAACTCCTCCCATTCTCGTCCATGCCTTCAATGGTGTTAGGCATACCATAAGTAGCATTAACCTCAACCAGAACTCTGGCGAAGGCTAGTCTAGATTTATTTTTCGTGGCCTCATCCATCTTTATAGGAACTCCTATGGTACTAGTTAATGTGCTAATAGCCTTATTGCCCCATAATTTAAAACTTAAACCAGGAAGTCAGACCCACATAGGCAGAGAGGTAAGAAGATCTCTATCAGTTCTCATATCTGGGGACAGTCTCTTCATAATGATCAAGTTCCGGTCCATAAACCAAGGTCCTGATTTCATAATCTTATTGCAGTCCTCCTCCGAACCAAATCTCACTACAAAAAATCAATTATTCCTTGAGTGAACTGAGAACGGCTTCTTAGTAGCCCAAACCCTGTTGGCATATCCCTCAAAAGTTCTAAGCCATGGTTTATACCCAACCACATACAATAAAATGCATAAATCCCAACCTCCCTCCGCTTCTTTGATCGCTTCAGAAGAAAGGGAACCTATCCTTTTACCATCCGCTACCTTAGGCTTTATAAACTCCAGATCCAGGTTTCCTAAAGTACCTACCACTCCTACTTTCACTGCCTCACTGTAAGAAATTTTTTTTGCATTCTCTGAAACAGTGAAAATTATTTTCGGTATACTTCCTGACAGCGGAACTTTCTGCTTAGAAATTTTTGGATGTTTAGTAACTGTCCGCCCAGCATGATCCGGAAGCACCCTCCTCCCCGAGTTTCTATCTAAAATCACAGATTTACTCGATCTTTGTCCTCCCAGGTTGAGCCTTTGATCAGGACCCAAAGACGATGGAGCCTTGCCCCTTTTCCTTCTCACCTTCTCCCAACCTTCATCATCCCGCAGAGATCCCATGGTTCCAGATTTGTGAAGATAGAAGTGAAGACGGAAAACAGAAAATAGCAGAGAAAAACAAGATTGCTTGGAAGAAACGAAAGAAAATAGGAGAAAAGGGAGAAACACTAATCTCCAGATCTAGATCTAGAAGCCATTTTTATTCATTTTTTCATTAAACACTTTTTATTCTTATGTATCATCCAATATTATATATAACTATAGTTTAGGAGTTTCTCACCTTCATTTTCCTTTCGAGCTAATTTAAAATTGGCTATAGCTTTGCTATCACAAAATAAAACTCCACGAAATAGAGCACGATAGCCTTAGATAGGCTCGGCCTAGTGTTGGGGACGTCGCGGCCTTAGCTATAAAGGGAGAAACTCTCAGTTTTGATGGAAAATGGTGGTCGTCGTGGGTTTGCAAGAGGAAGAGGAGGAGTTTTGAAATTGTTTTGAGATATTTTGCTATTGTATATATAATATACTTATTTAGTTTCTTTTTAGGATATTTTTCTCCATAAGCTTGTTAATATGATAAGCCATTGATAAGCTTGATAATGTGGAGAAGGAAGTGAAGAAAATTGTGTGAAAAAATGTGAAGAAAGTTTGGGGTATTTATAGAATTTTAGAAAATATAAATATCATAACATGAATGGATGAAACTACTCTTGCCATCCCCTCCTAGCCCACCCTAGAATGCACAACAGCCCCCCCATGTGATAGATGATGTGGATGTGATGGTGGTGTAAGGTGGATTTGATGTGAGAAGATGTTTACTAATTTAAATTTAGATATTTTCTATATTTACCATATGTAAATATATTTCTACTTTTCTACCATAGTTATATGTATATTTATATGTTAATATATGTGTGTGCATGCCACAAAGATGTACAATTTACATAAACAAAGTTGTATAATTTATATATGCCAAATCGTTACGAATTATAATTTCGATTTCCGGTCATATTTTCACTTATTAATTAACGTACATATATTTGTAAACAAAATTTGAAAACCAGTTTCTTATTATTTAGTTGAACAAAAATGATCATATTTGACTTATAAAACCAAATAAATCAATATTAATTATTATTTACAAAAATCGCTATTATATCGATAAAGAGATGCAAATTTTTCTTATATTTTCAAACCAAGTATATATCTTCATAAAATTATTATAAATGATTTATTATCATTTCATAACTAATTAAAATTAGTTGTCATCATTCTAAAATGATTATTTGAATAATTATAAGAATTACTAAATCATTAAGTCTCAAATAAATTTAATCAATTAAATATTAAATATAAGGACATCACCGATGATGTCATAAACACATTTTATTTTCCCAAGTAAAGGAATTGATTTTATTTCATATTCTTGTTCAATTATAAAATAAGTGTATGTATCCAGCTCCGTAAGTGACGTTTTACGATTATAGAGCTGTTTATTGATAAAATGTTTTTCGGCCATTTTATCGATTTAAATCCCAAGGAAAATATTTTTGTAAATATCTATTCAAAATAAGATTTCTTTTATTTATTATCACTCAAAACAATATTATTTGTATTATCAACCTTTTATTTGAATAAATTTAAAAATAAATAAAATTTATCGAAGTGATAAATTTGTGGGTCGTTACATCGATAATGTGAGGAATACTATTGGATCTATCCAATCTATCCCCCTACGTCACATGTAGTATATAACCATGAAATATAAATCAACCGCTTCGAGACGGGATTGTATACAAAGGGTCATCTGCTCTTACATGGAAATGTAATAGGGTCTTGTTTGACATCTAAATCTCTATCGGATTAGAAAATAGCCGACCAAATTTTAATAGAAATTAACCGCAAGCGCACTGTGTACAATGTTAGTACGTAGCGAGTACGGTCAATCCGTAAAGAATTGTTTAGATTTTAAAATTCTATTCAATCAAATTAACCTAGAGTTTGAAGTTGTTAAGCTAAAAATGTAAATAAACTAGCAATAAAGAGTGGATAAAAATATGAGAGTAGAAGGCAATTTAGAGATAAATCCATTCTCTTGATCACATAAATCAATACAACATGAAATTATGATATCTTTTTTGGTCATTAGTGAATTCAATTGATTTGTTTATCATAAGTATGGAATATTTGTGCTATTAATTAGCCCAATATAAACCATCAATCTATAACACACCTATTAAACAACTTCTTAACTCTAATGAAAAATGAAATTGAAAATAAAAACTATTCTAAGCATGATTTATTAACTATTGATTAGAAATATAGACCATCGAATTTTGATTTTAAAATCCACTTTATTACCATAATCATATGAAGATGAAAAGGTAAATTTTGTTTGTTGTTTGTTTAAGCATAGCCTATTTGGTGTCAACAACATAGGCTATCAAATTCAAAGCTAAAACAACAAAATTAAACCACATCAACTATTGTCATTAAGCAAAAAAAAGATCAAAAATGAGCAAATTATATTGAATCTACATAATTAGAGAGGTTCATTACCCCTAAATTGAAGGGGTTTAACCTTTCATATTTGTTATCATTTCAACAAATGTAGCATTCAACATGAAACAAAAACAAGAAGAAAAGGTGAGCAAATTAAAATGAGAGCTAATTAAAATGGAATAAATATTAATCTATTTGCATAAGGAATGAAACTGAGCTACTAACACAAGAGGAAAGATGGCGTGTAATAGGAAAGAGCATGAATTAACAATGCATAAAAAGAAAATTACATAAAATAAAATGGCTAAGTAGCCATGAAAAGAAAAGAGAGTTTGGTTTATTTTTGAGCCTCAAACTAAACTAACTAAAATGGATGCTAAGGAGGCTAAGAGAGCATTACCTGAAACATAAGGGGTATTTATACAAATTTGAAACCCTAATCCATATTTTTGGGGACTACCCAAACTACCTCTCTAGGAAGTATGGCCACAGAGTTATCATTAGCATGAGATAATCCTCCATTTAAATGTGCACGATACTTTTCACTCCACTAACTTATGCATTAACTTTTAATTGTAGATTAAGGTAAGTGGATAGGCGGGGTCCTCCATGATACGTGAGTTTGAATTATTTCCATCTTCATTCTTTTGTTTCCTCTTGTGCATGCATATTATCCATGAATCCTCTTGTAATTTCATCCAATTTTCCTACAAATAAAAATAAAATATGGAAATAAATATTCCTAAATTAATACATGCACAAAAATGATCATTTTCCCCCTATATAAAGATGAATAAATAATAATTTGAAAATGATTGAAATATTGGTTCAAACATGTTAAAATACCCTATACGATCATTTATTTAATTAAATTCGATTAAATATGGAAGTAAAGATATGCACATTTATGTGCGCCTCAAATACCCCCACACTTATCTTTTTATGCATCCTCGAATAAACTAAAACTAAGATAAATCCTTTTTTCGTTGGGAGCACAATTGCATTGAGCGTATGCAATAAGCCGTTAAACCTTTAGGTGTCCATAATAAGACGAGTGTTGTCTTGTGATGGTTTTAAGCAGATACTACCCCCAAAATCCAAATGCAACATGAAAATATTTACAAAATGCAAGATTTATTTACAAAGAGATGAATGCAAGTTTTTGAAAATATTTACAAATGAATAATTTACTTTTGAATTAACATGAATAAATTAAATATAAGTTTGGTCATCATCATGAAATTGAAGTCCTCTTACTTGTCAAAATTTCCAATAAAAATTATGTTATCATAACAAATAGACTCTAGTTTGGCTAGTTGTGTCGGTTGATTAACACAATGTAACTATGAAATGGATCCTTAGTTGATTATCAAAGTTTTTCAAAGTGGTATTTTCATTTCTTTAGAATAACAAGTCAAATCAAATAAGTAAAAAAAGTGCTTGGATTTCAATTGCTTACTCTCTCTTTATTTGAAAATTTTATTGATATTAACAATATTTACACATGCCTAACTCGGAAAACTAAGGCCATATATATGATCGATGCAGCCTTTCGGACTTACGTGAGGGGAATACAGAGCATGGAGAGTGAACACACAAGTGTGTACACCTATCGACTGCAGGCATTATTAATAAAAGAATTTTTATATACATACATCTAATTCAGATAAACTGAGGCCAGATATATCAATCATGCACTGCCTTTCGGGCTTACATGAGAAGGGTACAGAACATAGCGAGTGTACACACTTGCGTGTGAACACATGACCCTAGGTGTTTATAAAATAATTCGAAGAATAGAAAATAAAATAAAATAAATTCCCCGGCAATGGCTCCAAAAACATATTTGATGGCTAAATCTCTATCGAATTAGAAAATAGCCGATCAAATTTTAATAAAAATTAACCGCAAGCACACGGCGTACAATGTTAATACGTAGCGAGTACAGATCGATCCGCAGGGAATTGTTTAGATTTTAAAATTCTATTCAATCAAATTAACAAAGAGTTTGAAGTTGTTAAGCTAAAAATGTAAATAAACTAGTAATAAAGAGTGCACAATAATATGAGAGTAGAAGGCAATTTTGAGATAAATCCATTTTCTTGATCACATAAATCAACACAACATGAAATTATGATCTCTTTTTTGGTCATTAGTGAATTTAATTGATGTGTTTATCATAAGTATGGAATATTTGTGATATTAATTAGCCCAATATAAACAATCAAACTATAACACACCCAATAAACTACTTCTTAACCCTCATGAAAATTGCAATGAAATTGAAAATAAAATCTATTTTAAGCATGATCTATTAACTATTGATTAGAAATATAGACCATCAAATTTTGATTTTAAAATCCACTTCATTACCATAATCATATGTAGATGAAGAGGTAGTTTGTGTTTTTTTTGTTTAAACATAGCCTATTTGGTGTCAACAACATAGGCTATCAAAATTCAAAGCTAAAACAACAAAGTTAAACCACATCAACTATTGTCATTAAGCACAAAAAGAGATCAAAAATGAGCAAATTATGTTGAATCTACATAATTAGAGAGCTTCATTACCCCTAATTGAATAGGTTTAGCTTCTCATATTTATTATCAATTCAACAAATGTAGCATCCACCATGAAACAAAAACAAGAAGAAAAAGAGAGCAAATTAAAAAGAGAGATAATTAAAATGAAATAAACACTAATCTATTTGCATAAGAAATGAAACTAAGCTACTAACATAAGAGGAAAGAGAGCATGTAATAAGAAAGAGCATGAATTAACATTGCATAAAAAGAAAATTACATAAAATAAAATGGCTAAGTAGCCATGAAATAGAGGAGAGTTTGTTTATTTTTGATCCTCAAACTAAACTAACTAAAATGTAGCTAAGGAGGCTACGAGAGCATTCCATGTAACATAAGTGGTGTTTATACAAGTTTGAAACCCTAATCCATATTTTTGGGGACTACCCAAACTACCCCTCTAGAAGTGTGGCCATGTAACACCCAATATTTTATAATATTATTTAGGATATTTAATTAGCTAAATAAAATAAAATAATGTGAAGTTTAATGGGTTGAGATTTTATTATACTAAGGGTAGCCATGTCATTTTAAACAAAAATCAAATAAGATGACATAAATAAATGTGTTAGGAAATAAAGAAGGGCAATATGGGAAATAGGAGAGGCTTATACCATAAACCCCTAGGAAAATAAACTCACGCTCATTTCATTTTAGCAAACTAAAAACATTTAAGGTCGGCTATCATTATTGTTCTCAAGAGGAAGATAAAGCTAGGATTCAAGAGAAGGAAGATAATCAACTAACTCAACATACAATCTCACATCTTTTAATCTCAAAGCTAAGGTGAATAATTACTTCATCCCATTTTCTTATAATTTTCGGTTTTAAGATTAGATCTGAGACGTTTTTATAAGTACATGCCATGTATTGATGATTAAAGTTATATATTTGTTCGTTCATGAATTATTCATGTTCAAATTAGTATTTATGAAAAGTTTGATATGAAAACCATATTAAATTACATCTAAATGCCTTGAAAATTTAAATACGGGACAAAAATAATATTTCAGAGATGGGTTCCAATTTTCATAATTTTCTGAATTTATGTGGATTATATATTAATTTTCTAGTGAAGATAACGGTTTATTGGGTTATAAATTATTTACAGCTAAATTAATTATTATTTGGGTTTGAAATATTTGTATGTTGGAAAACATATTAAAATAGATTTTCTGGGATTTTTCCAGATTTTTCCTAAGTGATTTGATGAATATATAAAAAAATTTAAGTTATGAAACTTAAATGTTTTATATATTTAATTAAGGAGAAAGGCCATTTAATAAAATAAAATTATTATTTAATTCTGAAATTAGTGGCAGCATTTTTCTGAAAAGTATTTATCAACCAATGAGAATTTTACAAACAAAGGCAGGTTAGTTGAAAAGTTATCTTTTTAAGTTAAAAACAAGAAAATCATTCTTTTAGCACGTTTCAACCATTTTAGGCATCAAACCTTCTGAGCTAGACCTTCCAACAAAGTCAAATGGTTATAGCATTCAACAAGGTCAAAGTTCAATGCATATGGTATCAAGTTACTTAGTACGTAATGAATTGAACAAGGTCGAAGGGTACTTAGTTGAAAGGTTGGTTTCCAAAGAGGTTAGGGTATGTTTGTTTTATAAATTAAAAGCTTATAGCTGCTTGCTTTCGAAAAGGAGCTTTCGACTTGGTTACTTTCGACCAAGTCAATTATTCAAAATAAAGGTTACTGCCGCTTTATCATTTTTTTGCTTTGAACCTTCTGACAACATCGAAAGGTTTACTTGTTTTTAAAAACCAACCGCTTCTCCATGCTTTTGAAAGAAAGCTTTCGACTTAGGTGTTTTACCCTTGTTTTTAATTGAAGAATAACCCAACTTTTTGAAGGAGTTGTTTTAAAGGCAGTGGCCTATTGTTTTAAATGATATGTTTTAAAGCTTTCGAAGCAGAGCTTTCAATAAAGTTGAAAGGTTGCTTCCAATGATTTCGAAAGTTATCAGTTCAATGATTTCAAAAGGTTTTAGTTCAATGATTTCGAAGGGTCCGAGTTTAGTGATTTTGAATGGTTTTAGTTCAATGGTTTCGAAAGTTTTGAGTCCAATGATTTCGAAAGGTATTAGTTCAATGATTTTGAAGGGTTTGAGTTCAATTATTTCAAAGGGTTTGCATTCAGTGATTTCGAAAGGTTTTAGTTTAACGGTTTCGAAAGGTTGGAGTTCAGTGATTTTAAAAGTTTTTAGTTCGATGGTTTCGAAAGGTTTGAGTTCACTGATTTCGAAAGGTTTTAGTTCAATGATTTTGAAAGGATTGAGTTCGACGATTTCGAAAGGTTTGCTTTGAATGGTTCTGGAAGGTTTAAATAGAAGGTTTTCAAAAGGTTTTCTAAGGCAATGTTTTAAGTTGTTTTTAAAGTAGGATGTCTAAAGTTTTATTGCTTTCGAAAGGAATGATTTCAATTGTTTCGAAAGGTTTGATGTTTGGTTTCGAAAGGTAAGGTTTTGGCCTTTTGGCTTAGAAAATTAAAGGGATTCACTTGGTTTTGAAAGAGATGTTTTCAAAAGTTTAGAAAGAGGTACTTTCAAATGTTTAAATGTTTTCATCAACTAAGGTTTGAGTAAAGATGATATATATAACATGGTAATGTGATTTTGAGTAAAGCATAAAGATCATATATTTTCCCTATTTAAGTTTGATTTAAAGGTTTTAAATCATTTTGAAATTTTTTTCAAAGAAAATTATAGGAGGGAACTTTAAGTGAAAATGTCTTAGATATTAGAATACCAAATGGGACTAGTATAGGGTCACGCCCTATACATTAGTTATTAGCCCCAGCTAATTATTGTCAAAAATTCCAATGTGTAGGGCTTGGTCACAAGTAGATTAAAATTAAGATTACATACCGAAAGGAATATATGTTTGTATATAGATAGGTTATTGGTGGCCCGAAAAACCATTAAGATCAGGAAGACCTGGGAGATGATTAAGTTAGGGACAGAGCGTCCTGAAGCGCAGTATTTAACATATAGTTAAGGACATACCGTCCAGAAGTGAAGTATTAATAGATAGTTAAGGATATACGGTCTAAAAGAAGAATAAATAACAGGTGTTAGATTACTTTTAATTATATTGTCTAGTAGGCCTGAGTCAGCCAAAGTTTAAAAGTTATCCAAACAAAACTTATGTGTTTCAACAGACAGTCATTATTACCTGATATTTATGTATGTCTACATAATGAATTGCTTTATAGTATTTAACCAGTTTTGGTTGCAGGAAAAGGTTTTGCAAAGACATAATTTAAAAGGTTGTTTGTGAGGGGAAACCCGTTCCGCTAAACGGCATGGTCTCACATAACATATTAAACCGGGATGTATAATATTATTCATATCAGGCTTATGTCTGACTCGAAGTTTATGTTTTCCCCTTAAACTCTCGGATGCTCATAATTAATTTGACTAGGCTGAGGGGTTAAGGTCTTTTTCTGGTTTAGTAGGACGACGAATAAGGCTACTGGAGGCATGCAAGACTCAAGCAGATAGCTATTTAGGAGTTGCAGTTTTATGTTTTGTTGTATTTCTGCTGTGTTTGTATTAAGTCTATTATGACTATGACTCTGATCATCCAAGGGGGTATCTTCATATACCGCTCTTGGCGTATTTTGTATTAAGTGTATTTTATCTGTGTCTGGGAACGTATTGGGATTATGTATTAAGAATATGGAACATATGTTTTAAATGTAATGCAGAAAAGTTGTTTTGAAATCTATGTTTTGTTTCATATTCATGTGCTTCTGATATTATAGATACCATTAACAAAGTCGTATTTAGTCGCCGAAAGCTAATACTATAGACGACTACAACATATATAGCGCTTAGTTTTAGGCTCTAGATAGGGGATGTTACAGATTGGCATCAAAGCAAGGTTTATGAAATACTTTAACTAAAAATGGGTTTTGAAAACATAATCCTTAGTAATTAGAGTTAAGATTGGGGTAGGGTATAAAGCTATAGTAACGTACTTTTATTTGCTATATATATAATTATACAATATATCTCTACACTCCTATCTTAGTTCAGACTATTCATCAGTATCTCACGAAGCATGAATACAGATATGGAAGGAAGAAGAGGCAGAGTTAACCTTGGAGGAGATAGCTCCATTACCAATGGAAATGCCCGACCAAATGCTAGAAGAGGTCCAGGTCAAGCTCAAGCTGAAACTATTGGTGCTGGCATTCCCCATGTGGATATGGGAGCTATGTATCGGTTCTTAATAAACATGATGCAGGCTGGAATTACAGCTGGAGTTGTTGGAGGGAATGCTGTTGGAGTAGGAGTTGAGGATGCTTCGATAGCCAACTACCATGCTAACTTGAGTAGAGACTATACCGGGCTTGGAGGGAAGCCGTTCAGTGGAACTGAAGATGCGATTGAGGTGGAAAATTGGCTGCTACACTGTGAGAGAATCTTTCCTGACCTATGATTGAATGACGAGCAAAAGAGGAGATTAGCTTCGAGACAACTTTAAGGAGCTGCTCTATTTTGGTGGAATACTATTATAGCTGGTGTTGATGAGGAAACCATGACTTGGGTGGAGTTTAGGAGAAGGTTTCAAGAAATGTTTATGTTAGTAATGGCGCTGTCGGCATTAGTTAGGAAGTTTGCTGAAATAGAACAAGGGGAGATGTCTGTTCTAGAGTATGCTAGAAGATTTAAAGAGTTGGCCCGGTACGGGTATGCCTTAGTTGATACGGCGATTAAGAGGAATGAGAATTTTATAAGGGGCTTGAGGTTGGAGTTGATAAGTGTTACCTTACCACACTTAAGAGATCCAAGTGATGTAGTGGTAGAAATGGCACTGAAGCAGGAAGAGACATTAGCTTGTTTGAGGAAGAAAATGAATGAGCCCCAGATGGGACAAGGCCAGAAAAGAAAGTTTATCCATATTAAGAATGCTCAGAAGGGAGGAGCGTAGAAGAAGGGAAAAGCTGAGGTGGTTTGTTATAAACGTGATAAGAAAGGACACTATGCTAATGAGTGTCGTACTGGAAAAGGAAAAGGGAAAGAAGCGGTTGGAAAGAAGAATGTCAGAAGTTTTAATTATGATCAGATCGGCCATTTTAAGAACCAATCCAAGGAGCCTGCTAAAGAAGGAAGGGGGCAAGTTTATGCATTGGAGCCCACAATTTCAAGGCCGGTTGTGCAAGAGAAAGGAAACGCTATTCTAGGAGGCTCGCTACAGATTCACGGTATGTCTGTAAGCGTTATATTTGATACTGGTTCATAACATTCTTTTATTTCTCGATGTTCGGTAGACAAGCTTAACCTAGAACCCTCATATTTAGTAACTTCCATAAGGGTTGCAAATCCGATAGGAGGTTATGCAACACTTGGGATGAGGTGTGACCATTTAGAGTTTGATTTGCTAGGTCATATTTTTTATTCCTA
The DNA here is from genome assembly GCA_030737815.1 of Allium fistulosum. NCBI lineage: Eukaryota > Viridiplantae > Streptophyta > Magnoliopsida > Asparagales > Amaryllidaceae > Allium > Allium fistulosum. The sequence continues at coordinate 408,073,179 of CM060907.1, read as the reverse complement.
TTTGCATGTGTTTGATTTTGTGGGATTTGGTATTATCCTTGGGATGGATTGGTTAAGTAAATATGATGCTAGGATATTTTGCCATGATAGGAAAATATCTTTAGATACCCGGATTTTAGTGACCGGATAGTTTATACTGTGCAGAACCCCAGTTGCGAAGTTAATGCTTTATTGGGTATTATGGAGTTGGAGGATGAGTTATATCGAGTCTTTGTAGTTAGAGAGTTTGCCGATGTGTTTGATCCGGTAACTGGATTGCCACTGAAACGAGCTATTGAGTTTTGGATTGATTTGGTACCGAAGACAGAACATGTGAGTAAGCCACCAAGCAGGATGAGACCCACAGAGATGAAAGAGTTGAAGGTGGAGTTGGTGGATTTAGAAGGAAAGAATTTTATCTGACCAAGTAGTTCACTTTTGGGAGCTGCCGTAGTGTTTGCTAAGCAGCCGGACGGATCGTTAAGGCTATGTATCGATTATCGTAAGCTGAATGAGAAGATGATAAAATACTGATATCCATTGCCAAGAATTGACGATTTGTTCGATCAGTTAAGTAGAGCAAAGGTATCCTCTAAGCTGGATTTAGCGACGGGATTTCATTAGCTTGGAGTGGCAAAGGATAATATTCCTTTGATGGCGTTTAGGACAAGGTATGGATCGTACGAATGGTTAAACATGTCGTTCGGACTAACTAATGTGCCGACATTCTTTGTAGATTTGATGAACCGAATTTTTTGAGAGCACTTGCATAAGTTCATGTTGGTCTTTATAGATGATATTCTGATATACTCTAAGGATGAGAAGGGGCATGAAGTTTATCTTTGTGTTGTGCTTGAGACGTTGAGGGAGCATCAGTTGAAGGCTAAGTTTCTGAAGTGTCATTTTTGGAAGAAGGAAGTGAAATTCCTTGGTCATGTAGTCTCAGAGAAAGGGTTGTCTATAGATCTGACTAAGATTGAGGCGGTGATTAATTGGAAGAGACCCGAACGGTGACCGAGATAAAAAGCTTTCTTGGATTAGCTGGATATTATCGAAGGTTTATAGAAGATTTTTCACGAATAGCAGCACTAATGACTAAGCTTACTCGAAAAGATATGAAGTTTGTATGGACTAATAAGTGTGAGGAATCTTTCCAGAGCTTGAAACACTTATTTACCCATGCACCAGTGTTGGTGGTTCCAGAGCGGAATCAAGATTTGGTTGTTTATACTAATCTGTGTGGACCTGTATTGGGAGCTGTGTTGATGTAAAGAGATAAAGTGATTGCTTATGCTTCAAGACAGCTCAAACCACATGAAGTTAGTTATCCAATGCATGATTTGGAGTTAGCTGCTGTAATATTTGCTTTAAATGTGTGGAGGCATTATTTGTTGGGAGAGCGATTTGAGCTTTATACAAATCATAAGTCGTTGAAGTATTTGTTCTCTCAGAAGGAGCTGAACATGAGACAGTAGAGATGGTTGGAGATTAATGCTGCTTATGATTTTGGAATTAAGTACACACCCGGAAAAGGGAATAAGGTAGTAGATGTACTTAGCAGGAAACATCAGAATGGAGTATTGGCTATGATTGTTGAGTGGAAATATCTTGAAGCATTATAAGCTTGTATTGTCCAGTATAGATCCGAGGTAGGTTCTAGTGCAGGAAGTGTTGTATTGTCTTGCTTAGATTTTCGACCGGTAATGATTGAGAAGATAGCTACTAGATAGGAGGCAGATCCAGTTTTGGCTGAACGAATCAAAAGGTTAAGGGTGGGAACATAGAGCGATGACTTAAAGGATTTTAGTTGTGACCAAAATGGGTGGTTGAGAGAGAAGGGAAGGTTGTGTGTTCCAAATGTAGGAGACATGAGGAAAGAACTCTTGGATGAATGCCATCGTTCGAAGTTCACTATCCATCCAGGAGGAACGAAGATGTATCAGGATACGAAGAGAAGTTTCTTCTGGGAAGGTATGAAGTGGGACATTGGTTTATGTGTTATGTAGTGCTTGGATTGCCAGTAGGAAAATGCTAAAAACCAGAAACTAAGTGGATTACCTCAACCGTTGGAAGTTCTGTTATGGAATTTGGATTCTATCTCTATGTTTTTTATCGATGGGTTGCCAAGGTTTAGTGGAGGAAATGAAAGCATATTGGTCATAGTAGATAGACTGACAAAGAGTGCCCATTTCATTCCAGTAAAGTCAACTACAATGACACCCATTCTGGCGAAGTTATTTATGAAAAATGTAGTTAGACTGCACGGGATTCCTAGTAGTATCTTTAGTGATAGAGATTCTTTGTTTACTAGTGAGTTCTGGAAGAGTCTACAGGAAGATTTAGGAACCAAGCTCAACATGAGTACCACTTACCATCCATAGACTGATGGGCAAATGGAAAGAGTTAACAAAGTCTTGGAGGATTTGTTAAGAGCTTGTGTATTGGATTTCATAGGATCATGGGAGGACCATCTTCATTTAGTCGAGTTCTCATATAACAATAGTTATTGGATGAGTATTGGGATGGCACCGTTTGAAGCTTTGTGTGGAAGGCCATGCAAAACTCCCGTGTGTTGGTTAGAGACCGGGGATAGGTTGGTTCTTGGTCCGGATTTGGTTAAAGAAGTCGCAGAGAAGATTGAGTTGATCCGAACTAGGATGAACGAAGCTCAATCTAGGCAGAGAAGTTATGGAGATAGATGGAGGAAAGACTTGGAATTCTTTGTTCGAGACTATGTGTTTATTAAGGTTTCACCGATGAAAGGTGTGATTTGATTTGTAAAGTCAGGAAAGTTAGCACCTAGATTCATAGGACCTTTCCATGTTCTTGAGAGGATATGGAAACTCGCTTATAGAGTAGAGTCACCGAATAGTTTGGCAGGAGTCCATGATGTTTTCCATATTTGTCATCTTAGAAAGTGTGTTAGAGAACTGGAGACTACCACAGCACCTACAATGTTAGAAGACATAATTGCAGAGCCGGATTTGACTATAGTTTGAAAGCCGATTAAGATTGTGTCTAGATATGAGAAGAAGTTGAGGAACAAGACAATCAAATTAGTAAAGATTCAGTGGAGTGACGATGCTAGAGATTGTACTTGTGAGACTGAGAACAGGATTAGAGACTCTTACCCTAATTTGTTTTGAAGGTATGTTTTATCTTTAATTGTTTTGTTGTATACCTTATCATAATTTCGAGGACGAAATTCTTTAAGGTGGGAAGTCTATAACACTAGATATTTTATAACATTATTTAGGATATTTAATTAGCTAAATTAAATAAAATAATGTGAAGATTAATGGGTTGAGATTTAATTATACTAAGGGTATTCGTGCCATTTTGAATATAAATCAAATAAGATGACATAAACAAATGCCTTAGGAAATAAAGAAGGGCAATATGGGGAATAGGATAGGCATATACCCTAAACCCCTAGGAAAAGAAACAAACATTCATTTCATATTAGCAAATTAAAAACATATAAGGTCGGCCACCATTATTGTCCTCAAGAGGAAGATAAAGCTAGGATTCAAGAGAAGGAAGATAATCAAATAATTCAACATCAAATCTCACATCTTTTAATCTCAAAGCTAAGGTGTATAATTACTTCGTCACATTTTCTTATAGTTTTCGGTCATAAGATTAGATCCGAAACGTTTTTACAAGTATATGCCATGTTTTGACGATTAAAGTTATATATTTGTTTCTTGGTGAATTGTGCATGTGCACATTAATATTTATGAAAGGTTTGATATGAAAACCCTACTAAATGACATTTAATGCCTTGAAATTTTAAATGTGGGCTAGAAATGATACTTTAGATTACAATTTTCATAATTTTCTGAATTTATGTGGATTTTATATTAATTTTCTAGTGAAGAAAACGGTTTATTGGGTTATAAATTATTTATGGCTAAAATAAGAATTATTTGTGTTATAGATTTACTGGGAATTTTCCAGATTTTTCCTAAGTGACTTGATGAATATATAAAATTATTTAAGGTATGGAACTTAAATGTTTTGTATATTTAATTAAGGAGAAGGGACATTTTATAAAATAAAATTATTATTTAATTCTGAAATTAGTGGCAGCATTTTTCTAAAAAGTATTTATCAACCAATGAGAATTTGACAAACAAAGGCAGGTTTGTTGAAAAGTTATCATTTTAAGTTAAAAACAAGAAAATCATGCTTTTAGCATGTTTCAACCATTTTAGGCATCAAACCTTCCGACCCAGACCTTCTGACAAAGTTGAAAGGTTATAGCTTTCGACAAGGTCAAAATTCAATGCATATGGTATCAAGTTACTTAGTACGTAATGAATTGAACAAGGTCGAAGGGTACTTAGTCGAAAGGTTGGTTGCCAATGAGGTTGGGGTATGTTTGTTTTATAAATCAACAGATTACACCTGCTTGCTTTCAAAAAGAAGCTTTCGACTTGGTTTCTTTTGACCAGGTCAATTATTTAAAATAAAGGTTACTGCCGCTTTATTATTGTTTTCCTTTGAACCTTCCGACAAAGGCTAAAGGTTTGCCTGTTAATAAAAACCAGCCGCTTCTCCGTGCTTTCGAAAGGGAGCTTTCGACTTATGTGTTTTACCCTTTTTTTTAATTGAAGAATAACCCTAGTTTTCGAAGGAGTTGTTTCAAAGGCAGAGGCCTACTGTTTTAAATGATATGTTTTAAAGCTTTCAAAGCAGAGCATTCGACAAAGTCGAAATTTTGCTTCCAATGATTTCAGAAGGTATTAGTTCAATGATTTCGAAAGGTTTGAGTTTAATGATTTCGAAAGGTTTGAGTTCAGTGATTCTGAAAGGTTTGAGTCCAATGGTTTCGAAAGGTTTGAGTCCAATGATTTTGAAAGTTATTAGTTCAACGATTTTGAAAGGTTTGAGTTCAGTGATTTCGAAAGGTTTTAGTTCAATGGTTTTGAAAGGTTAGAGTTTAGTGGTTTCAAAGGTTTTAGTTCGATGGTTTCGAAAGGTTTGAGTTCATTGATTTCGAAAGGTTTGATTTCGACGGTTTGATTTCGACGATTTCGAAAGGTTTGCTTTGAATGGTTCTGGATGGTTAAATACAAGGTTTTCAAAAGGTTTTCAAAGGCAATGTTTTAAGTTGTTTTTAAAGTAGGATGTCTAATGTTTTATTGCTTTCGAAAGGAATGATTTCAATAGTTTCGAAAGGTTTGATGTTTGGTTTCGAAAGGTAAGGTTTTGGCCTTTTGGCTTAGAAAATTATAGGGTTTCACTGGGTTTTGAAAGAGATGTTTTCAAAAGTTTAGAAAGAGGTACTTTCAAATGTTTAAATGTTTTCATCAACTAAGGTTTGAGTAAAGATGATATATATAACATGGTAATGTGATTTTAAGTAAAGCATAAATATTATATATTTTCCTTGTTTGAGTTTGATTTAATGGTTTTAAATCATTTTGAAAATGTTTTCAAAGAAAATTATGGGAGTGGATCCTTAAGTGAAAATGACTCAGATATTAGAATACCAGATGGGACTGGTATAGGTTTGTGCCCTATACATTAGCTATTAGCCCCAAATAATTGTTGTCCAAAATTCCAGTGTGTAGGGCTTGGTCACAGGTAGACTGAAATTAAGATTACGCACCGAAAGGAATATACATTTGTATACAAATAGGTTATTGGTAAGGTTTAAAACCATTAGGATCTAGAAGACCTAGAAGATAATTAAGTTAGGTACAGACCGTCCAGAAGCAAAGTATTTAAAAGATAGTCAAGGACAAACTGTCCAGAAGTGAAGTATTTAACAGATAGTTAAGGATAGACAGTCTAGAAGAAAAATAGCTAATATGTGTTAGATTAATTTTGATTATATTTTCTGGTAGGCCCGAGTCAGCCAAAGGTTAAAAGTTATCCAAACAAAACTTATGTGTTTGAAAAAATAGTTCATTATTACCTGATATTTATGTATGTCTACATAATGAATTGCTTTGTCACGTACCGAAATTTTTGACTTTCGAAAATTCGACATCGATACTCACTTTATCGACTGCCGAGCAATCGAGTGCCGGAAACTCCAATAGTGATGGTTTAAGAAAGAAGAAAAAGGTAGAAGAAGAAGAAAATAGAAGAAGAGAAGAAGAAAATAGAGAAGAAAGAAGAACAACATCAGAACATAAAACAATATCAGAATCTTACACATCGCAGCGGAACAATATATAATAGATAACACTAGTCTTTTAAAACAAAGAACTATATCAGTTTATACATACATCAATCAGAGTCATATACAACAATGGACAGTTATATAACTTGTCCTCATACAGAATACACAGCGGAATAAAATAATATCAGATACAAATACTACGTCTCGCCATCCAGCTTGCTTCCAAAGCTCCAGAATATCCTGATAACATAACTCTAGGCTGCCCGTGTGGAAATTGGTGGGCACCCAGAGTTTAGAAGGGAAACAATAAACTCCGAGTCAGTCATGGTGACTGGTGTGAGATCGTAAATAGTTTATCTTTAACAAAGAAAATAAAACAAATTCGCAATGCTTTTGGAAAATGAAACTACCATAAGACCTCCCGCCACACACACAATGCAAACGCAGAATTGGAGGAGATTTCTTCTTATGATAGTCAAAGATGCTTACTACGCAAAATCAAATCCTTTTTGATATTATTTTTAGTGCATAGTGTAGAAAACATTTCGAAAGTATAATATAAATCTTAGCCAGCATAGGTACCATTATATTATGCCTGATATAGCTGCCTCCTGAGGAGACAGGTTATACAATTGAAATCGTAAAGGCTCGTATTGTTTCTTTGGATTTCCAACAAATGGTCAGGCTAAGGAACTTCCTTTTCCACGATGGGTACGTCCCTGGAATAGACGACCCGAGAAATAACCTAACATTACGGTTAGATCTCTGCCAACACAAGGCCGGGTTACCTCTGCAAAAATAGGTAACTACTGACACGCGTATGCCATCCCCCGATCGTCACCGATCTTCCCGAGGATCCCCGATTTGCAACAACCACAAAGTAATAAATTTGCATCAACCACAGAGGTTAAGTATCTGGGCTCCATACCATGATACCACCTTTATCCAGAAGGAATGACATACACTAAGGGGCGCTACTCCCTAGAACCTTGCCGCATCCTTCCTGTTTCGACCATTTCCGGGGTGTGAGGCTCGACGAAGTCTCGTCCACAAAGCTACGCTTTCTACAAAGCCCTGCTTCGGGTCAAACAAAAATGATCAACCTATGATCACAAAGATATAAGATCAAACAAATGATCATATCGCAAATGATCAAACACTGATCATTTCACAGCAACACTCAGTATGCCACGTTACCAAATTGGGAGTATATCGCTGATAAATTTCAACTACATAACCTCTGAGCTCGTACGTCTCAGAGAAGGGTGTTAAGCTAAGAGAATAAATTCTCCGCCACCAACAGAAATGTATTTGAAAGAAATCAGCTTTATATCTCAATTTGTAACGTCAGACACACAATCCATACAAGTCTGTTCCGGGATCGAACAGAACCGAAGGCACTTCTCACGAAGCCCTTGCATATCCGGATAATTTTCTAATCACGTCCGGACTTCCCGTCACTAAGGGTGATAAAACCTCTAAATCGAAGATCAGTCGATGTAGAGTAACTCGACGGTAATCCTTCCGTTTTCAAAAATATCCGGTCTTCAACACCGGTCTTCAAATGCAATTCATAACGACGTATCACATATTCGGAATGGGTTATACGACCCCATGGTCCTTTCCCAGCTAACCCGAATAGTGAGCGTTTATTAAAAAATAAGTGTGGCATTCAAATTCATCCAATCACAACAAATACCATATTCAAGGTAATTATTGATAGTCGGTTATTTAACTATCAATAAAGATGCGCAACATCATTAGATTCCAAATAATTTTCCAAATTATTTATCTTCAAAAATATCTTTACTAGATATAAAATTTCCACACTTCAAAAATAAATCAACGTTTATTTTTCTAAACAGTTTCCATTTCCTTTATAAATTCCATAGTGAATTTATATTTTCAAAATATCTACTGATATACGATTTTCAAATCGAATTTAAATATTCAATTTCGATTTATCTTTAAGAAGATAAAATCTCAAAACGTTTAATTTCATTTTGGAAAAGCAATTCCATACTTATTTAAAAATAAGTAATTCACAAATCATTTATTTTCAACATTTGAAAATATTCAATATACTCAAATCAAATTTAAGTATAAATTCATTCTTTAAGGAAATCATTTATTTTAACATCTATTTGAGTCAAAAACGAATGTTGCGTAAAACATCGTTACGACGACTCGAAATCACTAGTATAGGGATTCGGTTTTAAGATAGATATATGTAAATCCCAATACTACATAAAACATTTTCTTTCGAAAATCATTTACTATAACAACAGTGTTATAGTCCACCATTTCCTTATATTTCTCGAAAACGTCTATTTCAACAATAAATGTTGAAATCTATGATTTCGATAGTTCACACGTTTTAAAACATCTTTTAAAACAATTAACTTCATTTCAAATATCACTTTTCCAAAACCATATCCATTTTACTTAACAATATATTCACTGTCCAAAATCGTGAATATACTTCACTAATTACATTTCACTATTTTCTACAAGTTTTATTTCAATAATAATTCGCTATCCAAAATCGCGAATATATCTCCTTTAATAATCTTCTATATTTAATTTATCAAATTCAATCGATTTCGAATTTATAAACACGGTTATAAATTCTATTTCTATTTTAATAACAACCTCGACTTATAAATCTTCTTTTTATCAACTTCTATATTTTTACTTATCAAAATAAGTGATTTCGGATTTATAAACAACTTTTATAAATTTCAATTCTATTTATAAGAACTTCAATCCCAAATCAATTTCGATATTGATTTAAAAATTTATTTATCACTACTAAGTAAATTCCTCATTTTTTTTCTCAAATTATTCAATATTCTGTTTTAAAATGGATTCTTCAAATTGAAATCATTTTACATTGATTTCCCAATTTATTTCAATTTACCAATTAAATTTCTAGTTGGATTTCCAGCTTATCTTCTTTTAATAAATTCCTTTTTAAGGAAATAAATTTCAATCGTTTCTTTCAATCTATTTAAAAATCCAAATTCTTAAATTAAATTCTTCAAATTATAATCACTATTTTTCGAAATCCATTTATTTAACATTTTCACTTGATTCTGGAATTAATTCGATAAGATTATAAAAATTAACTTTTTATACTTTAAAAATTCCTTTCTTCAAAATTTATTCAATTTCTAAAATTAATTCACTTAGAAATTTCTATTTTGATTTCAAAAATTCAATTTCGTTTATTTTTGGAATCCAATGATATCAAACATCCATTCAGCTAAATTTTAGCTTTCAAACAATTTCCAGACATCAATTCAATAACATCAATAATCATTCACAGATTATCACATCACAGTAGAAATAAATTCAATCAATGTGAGGGGTCCAGTTGGATCCCTCCAACCTGTTTCCCTGCATCCAAAGACGTTAGCACAATACCAATTCCACTTCGAGGTGGAATATCGCGGTATATGGGTTTTATAAAAATAATCCGCTTACTAACGGCGCAATAGGGTCTCATCCGCTATACGAGGCGGGAAATCAATCAATCCAATATATACATATGCCAATATGTATATATTGCTATATATATATAGATATATCCTACTATATCTAATATCACATCCAATGGCAATCAATCAGTCAAATCAATAACTGAAATACAAAATATATTTTTGAGTGAGAAAAATCTCACCTTAGCATTTATTTGCAACCCAATTTCCATTCCAGTCATTTCTTCAAGATTTTGACCTTGTATAAACAATTTTTATACAAATTATTAATATTCGAATTAAATCGAATAATTAAATTTCATTTTGTAAAATTTTACTTTATCAAATCAATTTTATTTCAAACAATTTCCTTTAAAGCTTCATTTTTCTTGTAACCCAATACATAAATTAGTTAACTATTTAAACTTAATAAATAAGTTTTAAGATCAAGCAAATTAAAAATATGTATATATTTTTCTTCTTTTATTTTCATCATCATTTTTTTCTTTTCCTACAAAATATATATTAAAATCTTAAACTGTTTAATATTTTAAAATCCCATATTTTTGAAAATACACATTTTATCAAAGTAGCCTATATGTATATACATTTCACTGTTATGTTTTTATAAATTAAAACTGCATATATATATATTATTATTTTTTCCTGACTAAAAGAAAATTGAAAGGCTGCAGCTGTAATTAATCAGTTTATTATAAACTTTAAACCTAAGCAATCATCTAAAAGAAATTTTAAAATTCACCTTATTGAGTCGGTCTATGTTTGCAACCCTAGTTCGAGAATCCACGGCGATCCATCACCTACGTCACGAACCACGCGAGCTACCCACCACGGCGGCCTCGATTCGCCATCCAATCCTAGCCGCATCCACCATATGCGCGTGCCTCCAGTAGTCGAACGCGAGCCTCACGTGAAACCACCCAATGCCCTAATTGCTGCCGCCGATATCCCCGGTTCGAGTCTCACTCGAACATCAAACCTCCACGCGCGCTCCCAGAGTAGTCCTCCTCCACCATCGCGAGCTCGACTCGAGAGCCTTTCGTCGACGTGCTCGAGCACGAGATAAATTCGAGCTCGACTCGTTTCCTTTTTCTTTTCTTTTTTTTTTCTTTTTTTTGATGCCGAACGAATTCGATTCGGCTGAGGGCAAGGAAGAAGTTGAAGAATGATTCGAAACTGATGGGGGCGGTTTCGATTTGAATTGTTAAAGAGAAGAAACTGTTAGCGGCCATGATTTATTTTCTTCGTTTTGATTTTAAATATGGAAAGAGGAAGGAAGAGTATTTAAAATGGAAGACGGCATGTTCTCCATGATTTCTTCCCGTGATGCTCGGCGTGATAAAAGGGAAGACAACGTGTGATATTAATTAATTTAAGTTTAAATTTCTAAATCGAATCTCATTTTATTTTAACGCGTTTAAACGTCATATGTACACACAACAACTCCAAATGCCATGAAATTTGAAATCCGGTAATAATACAATATTCCGGACCAAATGGCACTGGTTTCGTCAAATTCCAAGACTGCGCCTTGGAACGCTATTTTTAAATATCGGTTCGAACGATATAATTCAAAACTGAACAAGACAGTTTGAAATTCAATTCTCGAAGTGCTATTACCCTCATAATTATCAATACGAATTTTAAAAGGTTTCGAAATATTTTTTTTCAACTTAAAATTGAAGATTCAAATTTTATTCAACTTGCAATAGATTAAATTTTATAATTTAATCACCAAATTCAAAGTTATATCGGGGATTCAAATTAAATCATCGTTCAAATATTTAAAATTAATTAAATATTCTCAATTTAATTTGTTCAAAATTCTGGGTCGTTACAAACTTCCCCCCTTAAAAGAATTTCGTCCTCGAAATTACAAGTTAGGAAAAATGGTCCTTACTCGTCTACTATTTTTCACAATTTAAATAGTTTTATCAATTTTTTCAAATCAAATCTTTCTATTAAAGATTCGTTATTAATTCAACTAAATTTCAACTTCAACTCTAAGTTTCAAAACAACATTGTTTTACTTCTCAATTCAATTTTAAATTTAAATTCAAATTTCAAACTTTCAAAAATTTCTCAAAAAATTTCTAACACTCTAAATTTTCAAAAAATTTCGCCAGCGTCTCCTTTGCGCGGCTAACACGGCACGACTACAAAACGTCCCTACGGACTCTCAATTTCAAAAAGAAAAAGAAAAAGCCAAGCGGCTAGACAAGAAACCAGCAAATCTCATATTTGAAATTCAAATACTTACCTTTTGTCGAGCAATTCAAATTATCCTTGAAATCAAAATCCCAATTCCTTTCATATACCTGTATATCCTACTAGCCATTATATCTAGTTACAGCATTCAAACTATTTTGCAAATTCGATTACAAAATTTTCAATATAAACTGCTTATACATTTTTACTTCACTATTGAAGTTACATAACTATTTTTCATTTCAAATCTCTTTTGAATTAAATTCCACATTTCAATTTCTCATTTGAGTTAAATTTATCATTCAATTCAATTCAGATTCTCAATTTTTATTTAACTTTACCAAGGTCAAATTTCATCACTTAATCAAAATCACATTTTATTTTGCTTAATAAAATTGTTTAACCACTTTTTAACAATTCGTTTCACTTCTATTTTCTCATTTTATAAGTTATATAACTTATATTCAAAAATTACCACTTGGATTTTTATTGATTCACTTATACTTACTTTAATTCAACTTAAAATTCCTCAAGTTAAATTTATTCAATCTAAATTCAAATTGTATAAGTTATCAACTTAGTAACATTTCATACATATCTTTATATAGCATTCCAGAGTTTTTTTCAACATTTCAAAACCATTTTGAAAACAATTCAAAAAAACCAAACCCAAATTTTTCAAACAACTTCCATTTAAAACAATTTGGCAGCAATTCCTCTTTTGGAAACCCGAAAATGAACACCAATGATGCCGCGGTCATCATCGAAGTTATTTTCCAGCGACCTAAAAGAGTTTAGAGCTTTTCATTTCTTCAAAACATTTTTCAAAACCTTTGAAATTCATTTTCAATTCAAAAAGATTTAAACTTCCAAATCTCCAAAATTTTCAAATTCTTTTCAAAACATTTCCAAAAACTTCTCTAGAACTCCATTTCAAATTACAAATCACATTTATAATTTACAAATTTATATTCTCAAATTTCATTTGTATGTGAATTCATTTCTTAACTTTGGAGTTACGATTTCAATTTCTTATTCAATTTCATATAATAATGATAACTTTCAATATTATCACATTCCTAACATCCATGCAACCATATACTATGATAATTCATAGAAAATCATTTCTTTTTTATACAAAAATAGTTTTGGGCAAAATTATCTCATTTACCCTATTTTAAAACAATACTGTGTTGAATTGTTCTATTCAAGTGTTTAGAAACCCCTTCGATCCAAATGCGCAGACTGTGCCGACGAAGGTTCATATGCCACTCAACAAACCAATCATCACAATATAAAACAATTTTATATTCAATAACAAATACGCGCTCGTATCTATTATTACACTCAACTCATTCTAGAGTACTGCTGACTCTATCTCTAATGAGTAACACCCAACAGAGCAGGGTTGTCGCTTAACCATATGCTCTGATACCACGCTGTCACGTACCGAAATTTTCGACTTTCGAAAATTCGACATCGATACTCACTTTATCGACTGCCGAGCAATCGAGTGCCGGAAACTCCAATAGTGATGGTTTAAGAAAGAAGAAAAAGGCAGAAGAAGAAAACAGAAGAAGAGAAGAAGAAAATAGAGAAGAAAGAAGAACAACATCAGAACAGAAAACAATATCAGAATCTTACACATCGCAGCGGAACAATATATAATAGATAACACTAGTCTTTTAAAACAAAGAACTATATCAGTTTATACATACATCAATCAGAGTCGTATACAACAATGGACAGTTATATAACTTGTCCTCATACAGAATACATAGCGGAATAAAATAATATCAGATACAAATACTACGTCTCGCCATCCAGCTTGCTTCCAAAGCTCCAGAATATCCTGATAACATAACTCTAGGCTGCCCGTGTGGAAATTGGTGGGCACCCAGAGTTTAGAAGGGAAACAATAAACTCCGAGTCAGTCATGGTGACTGGTGTGAGATCGTAAATAGTTTATCTTTAACAAAGAAAATAAAACAAATTCGCAATGCTTTTGGAAAAGGAAACTACCATAAGACCTCCCACCACACACACAATGCAAACGCAAAATTGGAGGAGATTTCTTCTTATGATAGTCAAAGATGCTTACTACGCAAAATCAAATCCTTTTTTATATTATTTTTAGTGCATAGTGTAGAAAACATTTCGAAAGTATAATATAAACCTTAGCCAGCATAGGTACCATTATATTATGCCTGCTATAGCTGCCTCCTGAGGAGATAGGTTATACAATTGAAATCGTAAAGGCTCGTATTGTTTCTTTGGATTTCCAACAAATGGTCAGGCTAAGGAACTTCCTTTTCCACGATGGGTACGTCCCTGGAATAGACGACCCGAGAAATAACCTAACATTACGGTTAGATCTCTGCCAACACAAGGCCGGGTTACCTCTGCAAAAATAGGTAACTACTGACACGCGTATGCCATCCCCCGATCGTCACCGATGTTCCCGAGGATCCCCGATTCGCAACAACCACAAAGTAATAAATTTGCAGCAACCACAGAGGTTAAGTATCTGGGCTCCATACGATGATACCACCTTTATCCAGAAGGAATGACATACACTAAGGGGCGCTACTCCCTAGAACCTTGCCGCATCCTTCCTGTTTCGACCATTTCCGGGGTGTGAGGCTCGACGAAGTCTCGTCCACAAAGCTACGCTTTCTACAAAGCCCTGCTTCGGGTCAAACAAAAATGATCAACCTATGATCACAAAGATATAAGATCAAACAAATGATCATATCGCAAATGATCAAACACTGATCATTTCACAGCAACACTCAGTATGCCACGTTACCAAATTGGGAGTATATCGCTGATAAATTTCAACTACATAACCTGTGAGCTCGTACGTCTCAGAGAAGGGTGTTAAGCTAAGAGAATAAATTCTCCGCCACCAACAAAAATGTATTTGAAAGAAATCAGCTTTATATCTCAATTTGTAACGTCAGACACACAATCCATACAAGTCTGTTCCGGGATCGAACAGAACCGAAGGCACTTCTCACGAAGCCCTTGCATATCCGGATAATTTTCTAATCACGTCCGGACTTCCCGTCACTAAGGGTGATAAAACCTCTAAATCGAAGATCAGTCGATGTAGAGTAACTCGACGGTAATCCTTCCATTTTCAAAAATATCCGGTCTTCAACACCGGTCTTCAAAGGCAATTCATAACGACGTATCACATATTCGGAATGGGTTATACGACCCCATGGTCCTTTCCCGGCTAACCCGAATAGTGAGCGTTTATTAAAAAATAAGTGTGGCATTCAAATTCATCCAATCACAACAAATACCATATTCAAGGTAATTATTGATAGTCGGTTATTTAACTATCAATAAAGATGCGCAACATCATCAGATTCCAAATAATTTTCCAAATTATTTATCTTCAAAAATATCTTTACTAGATATAAAATTTCCACACTTCAAAAATAAATCAACGTTTATTTTTCTAAACAGTTTCCATTTCCTTTATAAATTCCATAGTGAATTTATATTTTCAAAATATCTACTGATATACGATTTTCAAATCGAATTTAAATATTCAATTTCGATTTATCTTTAAGAAGATAAAATCTCAAAACGTTTCATTTCATTTTGGAAAAGCAATTCCATACTTATTTAAAAATAAGTAATTCACAAATCATTTATTTTCAACATTTGAAAATATTCAATATACTCAAATCAAATTTAAGTATAAATTCATTCTTTAAGGAAATCATTTATTTTAACATCTATTTGAGTCAAAAACGAATGTTGCGTAAAACATCGTTACGACGACTCGAAATCACTAGTATAGGGATTCGGATTTTAAGATAGATATATGTAAATCCCAATACTTCATAAAACATTTTCTTTCGAAAATCATTTACTATAACAAAGTGTTATAGTCCACCATTTCCTTATATTTCTCGAAAACGTCTATTTCAACAATAAATGTTGAAATCTATGATTTCGATAGTTCACACGTTTTAAAACATCTTTTAAAACAATTAACTTCATTTCAAATATCACTTTTCCAAAACCATATCCATTTTACTTAACAATATATTCACTGTCCAAAATCGTGAATATACTTCACTAATTACATTTCACTATTTTCTACACGTTTTATTTCAATAATAATTCGCTATCCAAAATCGCGAATATATCTCCTTTAATAATCTTCTATATTTAATTTATCAAATTCAATCGATTTCGAATTTATAAACACGGTTATAAATTCTATTTCTATTTTAATAACAACCTCGACTTATAAATCTTCTTTTTATCAACTTCTATATTTTTACTTATCAAAATAAGTGATTTCGGATTTATAAACAACTTTTATAAATTTCAATTCTATTTATAAGAACTTCAATCCCAAATCAATTTCGATATTGATTAAAAAATTTATTTATCACTACTAAGTAAATTCCTCATTTTTTTTCTCAAATTATTCAATATTCTATTTTAAAATGGATTCTTCAAATTGAAATCATTTTACATTGATTTCCCAATTTATTTCAATTTACCAATTAAATTTCTAGTTGGATTTCCAGCTTATCTTCTTTTAATAAATTCCTTTTTAAGGAAATAAATTTCAATCGTTTCTTTCAATCTATTTAAAAATCCAAATTCTTAAATTAAATTCTTCAAATTATAATCACTATTTTTCGAAATCCATTTATTTAACATTTTCACTTGATTCTGGAATTAATTCGATAAGATTATAAAAATTAACTTTTTATACTTTAAAAATTCCTTTCTTCAAAATTTATTCAATTTCAAAAATTAATTCACTTAGAAATTTATATTTTGATTTCAAAAATTCAATTTCGTTTATTTTTGGAATCCAATGATATCAAACATCCATTCAGCTAAATTTTAGCTTTCAAACAATTTCCAGACATCAATTTAATAACATCAATAATCATTCACAGATTATCACATCATAGTAGAAATAAATTCAATCAATGTGAGGGGTCCAGTTGGATCCCTCCAACCTGTTTCCCTACATCCAAAGACGTTAGCACAATACCAATTCCACTTCGAGGTGGAATATCGCGGTATATGGGTTTTATAAAAATAATCCGCTTACTAACGGCGCAATATTGTCTCATCCGCTATACGAGGCGGGAAATCAATCAATCCAATATATACATGTGCCAATATGTATATATTGCTATATATATATAGATATATCCTACTATATCTAATATCACATCCAATGGCAATCAATCAGTCAAATCAATAACTGAAATACAAAATATATTTTTGAGTGAGAAAAATCTCACCTTAGCATTTATTTGCAACCCAATTTCCATTCCAATCATTTCTTCAAGATTTTGACCTTGTATAAACAATTTTTATACAAATTATTAATATTCGAATTAAATCGAATAATTAAATTTCATTTTGTAAAATTTTACTTTATCAAATCAATTTTATTTCAAACAATTTCCTTTAAAGCTTCATTTTTCTTGTAACACAATACATAAATTAGTTAACTATTTAAACTTAATAAATAAGTTTTAAGATCAAGCAAATTAAAAATATGTATATATTTTTCTTCTTTTATTTTCATCATCATTTTTTTCTTTTCCTACAAAATATATATTAAAATCTTAAACTGTTTAATATTTTAAAATCCCATATTTTTGAAAATACACATTTTATCAAAGTAGCCTATATGTATATACATTTCACTGTTATGTTTTTATAAATTAAAACTGCATATATATATATATATTATTATTTTTTCCTGACTAAAAGAAAATTGAAAGGCTGCAGCTGTAATTAATCAGTTTATTATAAACTTTAAACCTAAGCAATCATCTAAAAGAAATTTAAAAATTCACCTTATTGAGTCGGTCTATGTTTGCAACGCTAGTTCGAGAATCCACGGCGATCCATCACCTACGTCACGAACCACGCGAGCTACCCACCACGGCGGCCTCGATTCGCCATCCAATCCTAGCCGCATCCACCATATGCGCGTGCCTCCAGTAGTCGAACGCGAGCCTCACGTGAAACCACCCAATGCCCTAATTGCTGCCGCCGATATCCCCGGTTCGAGTCTCACTCGAACATCAAACCTCCACGCGCGCTCCCAGAGGAGTCCTCCTCCACCATCGCGAGCTCGACTCGAGAGCCTTTCGTCGACGTGCTCGAGCACGAGATAAATTCGAGCTCGACTCGTTTCCTTTTTCTTTTCTTTTTTTTTTCTTTTTTTTTGATGCCGAACGAATTCGATTCGGCTGAGGGCAAGGAAGAAGTTGAAGAATGATTCGAAACTGATGGGGGCGGTTTGGATTTGAATTGTTAAAGAGAAGAAACTATTAGCGGCCATGATTTATTTTCTTCATTTTGATTTTAAATCTGGAAAGAGGAAGGAAGAGTATTTAAAATGGAAGACGGCATGTTCTCCATGATTTCTTCCCGTGATGCTCGGCGTGATAAAAGGGAAGACAACGTGTGATATTAATTAATTTAAGTTTAAATTTCTAAATCGAATCTCATTTTATTTTAACGCGTTTAAACGTCATATGTACACACAACAACTCCAAATGCCACGAAATTTGAAATCCGGTAATAATATAATATTCCGGACCCAATGGCACTGGTTTCGTCAAATTCCGAGACTGCGCCTCGGAACGCTATTTTTAAATATCGGTTCGAACGATATAATTCAAAACTGAACAAGACAGTTTGAAATTCAATTCTGGAAGTTCTATTACCCTCATAATTATCAATACGAATTTTAAAAGCTTTCGAAATATTTTTCTTCAACTTAAAATTGAAGATTCAAATTTTATTCAACTTGCAATAGATTAAATTTTATAATTTAATCACCAAATTCAAAGTTATATCGGGGATTCAAATTAAATCATCGTTGAAATATTTAAAATTAATTAAATATTCTCAATTTAATTGTTCAAAATTCTGAGTCGTTACATGCTTTACATTATATAACCAGTTTTGGTTGCAGGAAAAGGTTTTGCGAAGATATATTTTAAAAGGATGTTAGTGAGGGGAAGCACGTTCCGCTAAGCGGCGTGGTCTCACATAGCATATTAAACTAGGATGTATAATATTATTCATACCAGGCTTTATGTCTGACTCGAAGTTTATGATTTCCCCTTAAACTCTCGGGTGCTCAAAATTATTTTGAAAAGGCTGAGGGGTTAAGGTCTTTTTCAGGTTTAGTAGGATGACAAATAAGGCTACCGAAGACATGTATGAGGCAAACAGATAGCTATTTAGGAGTTGCAGTTTTATGTTTTGTTGTATTTCAGTTGTGTTTGTATTAAGTCTATTATGACTATATAACTCTGATCATCCAAGGGGGTATCTTCATATACCGCTCTTAGTGTATTTTGTATTAAGTATATTTTGTCTGTGCCTGGGAACATATTGGGATTATGTATTAAGAATATGGAACATCTGTTTTAAATGTAATGAAGAAAAGCTGTTTTGAAATCTGTGTTTTGTTCAATATTCAAGTGCTTCTGATATTATATATACCATTAACATAGCCGTATTTAGTCGTCGGAAGCTAATACTATAGTTGATTGCAGCGTCTGTAGCACTTAGTTTTAGGCCTCTAGATAGGGGATGTTACAGACCACCAAGTTATCATTAGCATGAGATAATCCTCCATTTAAATATGCATGAAACTTTTAGCTCCAATAACTTATGCATTAGCTTTTAATTGTAGATTAAGGTAAGTGGGTAGGTGGGGTCCTCCTGATACATGAGTCTAAATTATTAACATCTTCATTCTTTTGTTTCCTCTTATGCATGTATATTTTCCATGAAGCCTCTTGTAATTTCCATCCAATTTTCCTACAAATAAAAATAAGATGTGAAAATAAATGTTCTCAAATTAATATATGCACAAAAATGACCATTTGGCCCCTATATGAAGATGAATAAATGATAATTTGACAATAATTGAAATATGGATTTAAACATGTTAGAATACCCTAAATGATCATTTATTTAATTAAATTCGATTAAATATAGAACTAAAGTTATGCATATTTGTGTTCACATCAAGTCCCATTCGCTCTAGGGGCAGGAATATATCCAAACCAACAAATAAAATAGTAAATCATCCAAACAGCCAATAATAATCAACAATAAAATATCCACACATCCAGCAAATAATTTATGTCGACTATATATTATTTCTGGTTAACTAAATGGTGAGTTTAACTCACAATTATTCGAGTTGTCGCCAAAGTACTCCGGTTTAATTAAAATTGAATAGATGTTCAATTTTAACCCAAATTTCTATGGGCTTTAAACTAATCCAATCCAACTCCATAACGTAGTATTCGTAGACGATCACAATGCAACTTGTCGTATTTAATTTGGACCTCGTATGGACATGTTATGAATCAATGAATTTTTGAAATAATTAAATAATTATTAGCTTTAATTAATTAAAATTTGAAACTAATTGCTAGCTTCCCTCTTTCTCCCTCGTTCGATCGAATCCAGGAAACCAAAACACAACTTCATCTCGCCTTCGTCCTGCCCCTACGTCGTCAACAGCCATAGCAAGTTCCCCAGCACGCATGCCAATCCCTTCTCTTCACTTCGCCTAAGGCGTGGCTCCGTAGATCGCTGCCGATCAATGGCAATCAGCCACCAACTGCGCCGACGTCGTACCCAAATTTCGGCCATCTCGCCTCACCAAAGTTGATCTCCATCGTCGAATCCCTTCATCTCGTCGTCGGGCACCTTTTCTTAGTTTGGTCAAAGCTTGGAATGATCGTAGTGGCGCCGGAGTGTGGTGGCCATTGGATTATGCTGTTATAAATTTAAAAATTTTAAGAACTTGCCCACTCTTTGATGAAACACGATTATATATAGCTAAAGGGGTATGGGTTTAGATGTGCTTAGGTATGGGCTAATTGTATAGCCTAAGCATGGTGAATATGAATATACATATATATTTGTATTCAAAAATATCTAGCTCGATGCACCCAAAAATCTCGAACTCCAAACGAGGTGCGCCGGCTGGTGTTCTATATGTTATACCCCTATTTCGAACATAATAGAACTAGTATCGAGATCCATTTTCATCATATACAAAAATTAGCTTTTCAAATCGAAATATATTAATTTAAATTCCTTAAATTAATCTCTACGCGTTTCGAGCTCGCATGACCAAATGATACGTTCAATCGCCATGAAATTCGACGGCATATTATAATTCATTATCACGGATCGAATGGAAATAGTTTCATCTAATTCTGAGACAGTGCCCGAAAAGCTATTTTCACGTGGTAATTTAAAACGAATTATTTTAAAACCGAATTTAATAACTTTTAGATCTAAATTAAAAGTTTATTATTATCATTCTTAACAAGCAGAATTTAAATAAGTTGTGAAATCATTTTTATCCAAATCAAATCCAAGACTCAATTATTTAAACAAGTCCAAACAGTAAATTCACAATTCTCAGATGCAGTTAAATTATTATATTTGAAATTTAAGATATTTGTCTTTTAAAATTAACCTTTCAATATTTAAAATCAATTAAATTTTCCAAATTAGAATGATAGGAATTCAGGTTCATTACATTCCCCTCCCTTGAATGAATTTAGTCCCCAAAATTTGCAAGGTAAGAAAAATGCCCCAAACCCATTAACTTTTCATAACCCATTAGCTAAAACTTGTAATCACAATTTTCTAAGTCATTAATTTCATTCATAGTTACTAACTAATACCATTCCAATTTATAACATAAACATCAACTTTTAGTTATCAAATTTTTTTTCAAAAATTCTCAACAATTTTCTAATGCCTTAAATTTACAGATTATTTCAATAACTTCCCCTATGCACGGCTCGATCGGAAAATTATATAAATATATATATATATATATATATATATATATAATCATAAATATAAATCACATCTTAAAAGATGAAGCATCTTGTAGGGAAAAATATAAAAATACGATACGTATTCCGAGATGTGTATCTTTTATTAGTATTAGCAAGCATGTACAATCCATAAATTGCGAAAGCGAGCTCCAAATGTGAAGCATACGCCATCCACACCTACTAATCACTCAACTACCAATAAGAACATGTATTTAGAGAGTAATATTGGTACATAACATATACTAATGCAATAATTATATGCAAATGTAGCAAATGTAATAAGAGAAACCATCAAACAAATAATATCCATCCAATTTATTTATCACCATATCAATTTGCATTTTCAAATGTCAACATTATATTTATGCACTTTCATTTGTTATTAACATTCGATTGATTCGTTTTCAATTTATGCACATTCAATTGGTTTACATTCACTTTCATTTACATTCAATTATTATAATTCCCTTTAAATTTAATTTATGTTTAACAACATTTCATTCAATACTAAATTCAATTTTGGACCATTCATAAAATCGTTACATTTTAACTTTTCCTGAGTTAAATCTTATTTCATCATCACTTAGTATATTTTTTCAATATTAATATTTTTTATGAACTCTTCTATACAAATATTGCTTAAGTTTATTACAAACATTTTATCCTACAGCATAAATGTTTATTACCACTTCAAAACTTAAGTTTATATTCAATTTTATCAAACAACACTCCGAACATATTCAATTCATTTTATTGAGTCAATTGATTCAACTTTACTTAAGTTAAATTTTTAATTTCATATCTCAATTCAAAATTTTCTTTTCTTATCTATACCATTTCCCATTTTAAGTTTGAGAACTTATTTTAATATATTTATCAAATCATACTTTTGAATTCTAAATCAAAACTTGTTTTACTAAACACAACTTTAATGGTAGTAATCAATCACTTAGAAACTCGAAAATGAATGCTGATGATGCTGTAGTCATCACCAGAATTATTTTCCAATGACTGAAGTGAGTTCAATGCTTTCTGTTTCTTTTATATTCCCTTTAAAAATATTTCTAGTTAAAACATTTTCAGAATAATAATAATATTATTATTATTTTTCAAAACTTTTGGAAAACAAATTTTCAAAATCAACGGAATT
This sequence comes from Allium fistulosum, assembly GCA_030737815.1. NCBI lineage: Eukaryota > Viridiplantae > Streptophyta > Magnoliopsida > Asparagales > Amaryllidaceae > Allium > Allium fistulosum. The sequence goes on along the minus strand of CM060907.1, from coordinate 408,050,307 downwards.
TTAATTATAAAATTTCTTATTTTAAATCCATTTTAATTACAAATCATATTTATAAATATACATATACAATTTCATTCCCTTTTCATTTATAAATCACATTTATAAATCATATTTATATAATCTCACTTCTTATGTAAAATCATTTCAGAAATGTTGATTATTTTAAGTATAATCAATATTATATAAACCATATTTATAAATTCACTTTTTTATATAACTCATTTTCAAACGTTTATCTTTGTTTAAATTATTATAATAACAACTTTAGTAAGGACAACAAACAATAAATGATAATAATCAAATATTACCATTCACTAATAACCAAACATTACCATTCACTAACAACCAAATACACTATATATAGCTATAATAATCTGTGAAAAATTATCCCTTCATACATAAAATAAAATTTTGATAAAATTATTTTAGTTACTAATTTACAAAGTAATACTGTGTTGGTTTGTCTTGTTTAAGCGTTTATAAACCCTTATCGATGTCATGGCGTCCCACGTACCGACAAGAATTCATAAGTCACTCAGCAGATAAATCAACACAATATAAAGCAATTTTATAATAACTAACAAATACCCACTCATTTCTATAATACACTCAAACTCGTAATAAAGCATTCCATTACCTTATCTCTTAATGAGTTGTCCCCACCAAAGCCAAGGTTCTTACTTAACCTCGCGCTCTAATACTAATTGGTAACGACCTCGGTGATCCGCGGAATTCAAGATGACAATAAACCACATATTACAACCCAAATTGAGTGGAAAGATGGATAGTAATGTGAAAGAAAGAAGAAAGAAGAAGAGAAAAGAAGAAGAAGAAGAAGAAGAGAAAAAGAAAATAAAAGGAAACAGAGTCTCAAAATCGCAGCGTAACAATATATAATATAGAATCAATGATCTTTACAAAAGAGGAACTGTTATATACATACATCAAATCAGAGTACACAAATAAGCAATCATTAGCCTAGAAAGTTATAACAACCAATCCTCAATAATGCTAATGATTTCAACAATTAAGTGGCAAAAATTAAATAAATAGGTGAATACGACTTGAAGACCTCCAACATGTCTCATATGCTCCAATGCATCCAAAGCAATATGTAAATATGCCCGGTCTGACCCTAGCATTATAATAGAATAACACCAAAGTCAGTCTAGAAAACCAGCATGAGAAAAACACACCCAATTGGATTTTAAAGTTATGAAAAACATTTGAAAATCAAAAATATCTCGTAAGACCATGCCCCACACAAACACGGGTGGGTTTTTACCTTACGATAAATAAAAGAATTTCTATAGAAATCCATTTGTATTATAATAATATATAGGGATCAAAGTAAAATAAGAATATAGCTAAAATGCTTGCATCTCACAATTCATCATAATGAGCACAACTAAGTCCGTACGACGCTTATTAAAGAATGAATTCTATACAATGCTTGGGCTACGGGGGTACCGCCCGTCATGGTGCATCTCTATATAAACTAACACCGAGGATCTCGTTGGGATCCCTTGCCAACACTGAACCAGCCTACCACTTAACTTGTAGTACCAAATATGATCACCCCTCCGTTAATGGGTCTCAAAGCATACAAATGAGAGATAATATCGACTCTAGATAGGAATGATCTTACCCTTCTTGGGAGAAACCCACTTAGCCCTACTTCATCTCCCATGTTTTAGTCATTCCCAGTTGATGAGGCTTGAGCCTACGTTTTATTTTTTATATAGCACTTTCCATTTGGAATGCTAACACTGCCCTCCAGGCAACAATGCAATGTCAACATTCATCAATACAAGTTCGTTCTAGGACTGAATGAAAACACTTAAGAGCTCCATCTTCAATTCCATCATCTTCAAGATGTCTTCATTTCGAAATGCTTTAGTTGGATTGAAGTGGTTTTCGGATAACAGATCTGATCCTGGTCTCTTCGAAACAACATTTGATAGTTTTTGGTAAACTCAACTCCGGTTCTTTAGGAAATAAATAGTCAAAGATAAGAGCGCAGATCACCTCCTAACCGTTAGTGGACAGATTTCCTTATCGTTTATCCTAAGAGAATGAAATGAGATTTATACGCACAGTACAACATCATCGGAGATGACTGTGCCATATAACTCACGTGTTTCTCCTAGATATTGCCAAAGTTATGTTTTGGGCCTAATTTACCGATTAAATAACAAACATTCAATCATGGATTTAATTCCATTGGGAAAACGAACATCGGTTAAACACATAAGTAACCGCTAACCTCTTTAATTAATCTTTTCATTAATTAAAATCACTTTGTGAATATTTATACCAAAATACTTCTACAAAATTTCATTCACAAACCCTTATATTTCAAGGCTTGGAAAATATCTATATACTTATCTTAACGGTATAAGTATATTCACAAAATTTAGAACAATTCTAAAATCATTTATAGACTCCTTTATAAATCTCTAAAATCATTTATGAACTATTTATAAATTATTCCTCAAGTCATTTATAAACCTTTATAAACCCATGCAACTATTTATAAAACTCTTTATATAAATCTATAAACCCATTTATAAAATTTCTTTATAAACACCTAAAGCATTTACAAAACTCCCTTTATACATTGTACAAAATTTCTTATTAAGTCTCCAGAATATTTTATAAAAATCCTCTTATAAAACTCGTCTCTTTATTGAACGTTATTTATAAATCTCGAAAACATTTATAAATAAAAAAAATCATTATCAAAAACACTATTACTTAATAATAAACAGTATAAACAAATAAATACTAACTTTAAAACATCTTAAAAATAATAATTAATAATTTTAAAACATTTTTGATAAAACGATAATACTTCAGCATTATTATAAATAATAATAATAAATTTCTAAAACTTTATTGAAAAATAACTATAATTTATTTCAAACCATATTAATAATTTAGATAATCAACTTTTCAAAATATTAAAATATTGATAAACAAAAACAATATTAATATAAATAATCAACTTTTAATTATAAATATATTTCCTTGAAAAAATCCATACTTAAATTTCAACATAATCATTTCCATATTTATAAAACTATATTTATAAATCTCTTTCTATTTTATAACATATCGTTTAACATTTCCAAAGATGTCCTTAGAATCAGCTATTTTCCTAAACAACATCGCACATTTTATAATAAATCCACAATTGGGATCTATTATTTCCAATTTATCCAATGATAAAGGTTCGCCTTAATTATAAACACCATTTATAAATCTATCCATTTATCAACAAAATAAGATTTTACAAATCTTCACTTTGTTTGCAAAATGTCACATTTATCATTTATCGCATTAATAATTTTCCACCTTTATAATTTAACTTTAATATATGTGTATGTGTGTGTGTGTATCCAGTACTTTATATGAAAAGGTTATTAAATATTTATACGAAAATATTACTATCTTCTTTTAAAACTGTATTCCTTTATTATAAAAGATGAACTAATTTTTTAAAATTTAAAAATCTTTATTATATACTTCAAAAAACTCTCTTTAAAATATTTCATAAACTATTAATTTATAATATCTAAAAATAATACTTTTTATTTTAAAATAAATTTCTTCTTTTACTTATTCAAGAATAACTATTAAAATATATAAAATTTCGAAATCACTTACGAATCCTTTCAAAACTAAGTCTTCATTTTATAGTATTTCAAAATACTAAAAATATGCCCCAGCATTATCATAGAACTAAATAGGGAAAAACATCCATATCATCAAATATGGCTTCCAACACATCGTATTTCAAATTATATGAAAAATAAAGTTGACACTGTGAGGAACAGTGTTGGATCCCTCCAATCTGTTCCCCTACATGACATACGGTATATAATCATGAAATATAAATCAACTACTTCAAGGTGGGATTATATACAAAGGGTCATCCGCTCTTACACGGGAATGTAATAGAGTCTCATCCGCTACAGGGGCGGGGATATATCCAAAACAACAAATAAACAGTTAGTAACAATCAACAATAAAATATCCATACATTCAACAAATAGTTTTTCTCGACTATATAATATTTTGGGTCAACCAAAAAGGTGAGTTTTACTCACCATTATTCCAGTTGTCGCCAAAGCGCTCCGGTTTGAATTAAAATTAAACAGACGTTCAATTTTAACCAAAATTTTTATTAGCTTCAAACTAGTCCAATCAAACTCCATAGCGTAGTATTCATCAATACGATCATAATGCAACTTGTCGCGTTCAATTTGTACCTAGTATGAATAAGGCATGGATTAATGAACATTTGAAATAATTAAATGATAATTAACTTTAACTAATTAAAATTTTGAACTAATACTGCCTTCCCTCTCTCTCCCTCGTTAGCTTGCATCTAGGAAACCAAAACGCGACTTCATCTCGCCACCGTGCCGCCTCCATGTCCTCAGCAGCCATCGCGAGTTCACCAGCGTGCGTTGATCCCCCTCCTCACTTCGCCTAAGGCACGACACCATAGATCGCAACCGATCGATGGCAATTGGCCATCAACTATGCCAACGTCATGCCTAAATTTCTGCCATCTTGCCTTGCAAAAGTTTGTCTCTACCATTGAATCCCTTCATCTCGTCATCGCGCACCTTTTCTTAGTTAGGGTCAAAGCTTGAAAATTTGAAAATTTTGGGAACTTTCCCTCTCTCTAATGAAACGTGATTATATATGGCTGAAAAGTTTTGCTTTAGAGGTGCTTAGGTTAATGGTATGGCCTAAGCATGGTGAATATATCTATACCTATACCTATACATATACATATACGCACACACACAGATATATATATATATATATATATATATATATATATATATTGATATTCAAAAATATCTAGCTCGATGCACTCAAAAATCTCAAACTCCAAATGAGGTGTGCTGCTTGGCGTTCTATATCTTATAACCCTATTCCGAACACAGTGGAACTTATATCGAGACCCGATTTCATCATATATAGAAGTAAGCTTTCCAAAATAGAATTATATATATTTAAATTCCTTAAATTATTTTGTACGTGTTTTGAGCTCGTACGACCAAACGATACGTCCAACTGCCAAGAAATTCGATGCCATATTATAATTCAATATTACGGATCCAATGAATTTATTTTTACATGTTAAATTAAAACGAATTATTCTAAAAATCAAATTAATCACTTTTAAATCTAAATTAAAGTTTATTATTACCAATCTTAATCAGCAGAATTTAAACAAGTTTTGAAATCATTTTTATCCAAATTAAATCCAAGACTCAATTATTTAAATAATACCCAATATTAAATTCAAATTCTTATATTCAATTAAATCTCTATATTTTAAATTTAAGCTATTTGTCTTATAAAATGAACTTTTTAATATTTAAAATCAACTAAATATTACAGATTCAAATGATTGAAATTTTGGGTCGTTAAATGTGCTAACGGTTAGAAGTTACTTTACGAAACCATGCATATCTTTAGATAAAATATGTCAGAAAGGTAAACATAGCCAGTCCACATCCGAACACATGATACCAAATACCTTCAACTCCCTATGCCAACTAATCAAAAGCATCTCTAGATATTCGGAGTTGACAGAGCCTCTTGTGTTAGCTAAACCCCTGGGTGTGCTTTGTATTTGGTTTCCATTCATTTTCAATAGTGAAGTCATGTTCAGCATCTTAACACATGAGTCTTCATCACTTCAGTAGCTCTCAAATCTCTCTCTTGATTCCAGCATCTTGAACAATTCACGAATCTCTCCATGGATCCCAACATAAGTCATTTAACAAGTTCTAATTCTATCCTCTCTCTTGGAAAAAACCTTAAGATAGACAGTGCAACAAGGTAACATCATTTGAAATGTTAACGCTGACCTCTCCTTTGGACTTAACCCTAAGATAGACGATTCGAATCTATAACATTTCACTCCATAACCGCTTCCAAAAAAAGAACTCGTATATAAGTTTTGAAGTGGTTTTTGTAATACACTTATCTAGTCTCGGAATCTTCAAAACTAAATCGGTGAATTTCTGGTTAACTCCATTCCGGTTCTTTAAGAAGTAAATAGATATATAAAGGTGTCCTCTTTGAGAGATCTTATATGTATACATTCTTAAAGAGATGATTCATACGAATGAGTCCTCCCCAGACGATCTCAAACTGTATCAATATGTGATGCTTACATACACTTCCAAAGTTAATTTGGTGAATTTTGACGATCGACTAATCGACTATCAAGTACAAAATGAACAGGATCACATATGGGAACCTAGTCTAATACACTTAACAAACTTCTGACTTTCTCAACTTATTCTATCCTCGGTCAAGGGTGTAGTCGGTTGGTGAGAGCACTGTTTGCTTCTAAACTCTACTCGAACATCATTCTTAACTATCACAAATAGAATAAATATACATTTTTGGCTTTAAATTCCATGTATATGATTAAATACCGTTAATAAGATTTCCAGTCAACACCCTTGAATGATATTAAGAAAGGTGAATAATTCATTGTACAAATGGTACAGAAAAGAAGGTGTGAATCCTTTCAAAATTGCCTTATAATTAGGCTAGGTTTAATGATATTCCTCAAGCAGACCTTTCGACCATGTCGAAAGGGTCGGTTTTGGGTTTAGATGACCTTTCGATTAGAATGGTTTCTCCTTCGAAAGGCTTCCTTTCGATCTTCTTGGAATACCCTGAGTTAAGCTCTCAAAGATAGGTTTCGACTGGGTTGGAGGTCTAAAGCTGTTGATTGGTTCAGGTTTCGATTTTTAATCGGAAAGGGGAGGTTTGGACCCTATCGAAAACTCGTGGACTTGCTCTTCTTGGATTCAAGTAGGAAATCACAAGCCTTAGTGGATCTAAGGTAGGTTTTGACCTTGTCGAAAACCGTAGGTATAACTTCCACGGGATTGAATCTGTAATTCCAGGTTTTGGTGTTTTAAAGGGCTGGCTTGGACCATGTCGAAGGCTTTAGATCACAGAGTAAATTGCTTCGAATGGGTTACAGAAGTTATTAGAGCTTAAATAAGTTTTGACTATGTCGATAGGAGGCTTTCAATGGAGGTGAAACCTAGAAAATAGAAGTGAATCTAGCAAAAGCTAAAATGAAATAGTAAAATAGCATAAAGTGATTGAAACCTCCCTTTCTCATTTCTCTAAATTCCCAAATTGATTTACAAACTAGGGTTACAATGCTTTTATTAATAGAATAAGGATGAGAAGAATCAGATCCTCAAAACTTGATCCCTTAGGTCTTATTTTATAGATGCGGCTTGACACCTTTCGACCTTGATGCTTTCGATTGGTTCGGAAGGTGGCAATTGAGAGACTTAAGCAAACTGCTGCCTTTGTCGAGTGGTATTGTAGTGCTTCTCTTCTGTGAGTTTTCTTGAAAGTCCTTCCAACTCTGTCTTTATCCTTTGCCTTTTGGTTTCGATGATATTGGTAATTCCCATGCTCTTGCTTTGATCTGATGTGAAACCCTTTTCGGAGCACACTGGTTTCGACCAATTCGAAAGGCTTACTATAGCTTTCGATGGGGTAGCTCCAGATAATACTTGCTTCTTAGTAGTTTGAATGATGGTGAAACCATTGGTTTCGAATGATTTGGCATATTTCAAAGAGTTATTATTCATTTTCTTCGGAAGGTGTGGCTTCAACCTGATCGAAAGAACTTCATCTGGTTGATGCATAGTCAATGAAAGCGGAAGGGAGCTTTCGTCTCCTTCACCTTCTTCGAAAGGTAAGAACTCTCCGGATACTGATAGGAGGAACCTTCCAACACCTTCAAAAGGTCTTTAAGCTTTTAAACTTTGATGGCAGCATCCCTTCGACTCCTTCGAAAGGCTTGGTTGCAGCTCTTATCTAACTCTTTACTCAAAGAGGTCTCGACTTGATTGAAAAGTGAATTTTTACAGTAACATTTTCCCCCCGTTGTGAAGGGATGCTCTTGACTTTCCAAGTCATCTTTGCCAAAACATAGAAATTTTCCACCTCTTAGCCTTCCCACGTAGATTTGGGCCGTTCATTCAAATCCTATCCAATGGTTGATAATCTGAATGACTTTTCTTATAAAGTACGCTTCTTCTCCTTCTTCTTCTTTTACCTACAATTAAAATCATCAAGCAAAATTAAAAGAATTCTCCAAAATTTCTTAAACTTCGCTTCTAGAAACAAAGGTAATTTCCAAATCCCAACCGTAAGTTTAGATTAATCTCTATTTCTCTAGTTTTTATTCGAACTTCGTTCATGCTTTAATTAAATTTCAGTTTCTAGATTACAAAATTGAAATTCAATTTTGAAATGTTTGAATCTCGAACTTTTTGAGAATGGATTTGGTTCGACTTGCTGAGAAACTTCCTCTTAATTTAGTTTCTTAAATTAATAGAATTAATTTCTCGCTTTGGATTTTGAGATTGACAATGGTTGTAATTGAAAATCCCCTTATCGGGTTTAGATTACCATTTCAAAATTTATTATTTTTGTTCTTCGTTAGTGAATCAACATCTCTAGTTTCATAGTAGTTTCTATGCCTTTTGAAATGGTCAAAGACCAATTTCTGTTAAAATTCATTTTTTTAAGAAGTCTAATATGTTTTCTTTAAGAAATTTATGGAAATCTAGATTTGTAATCGTGTTTGGGGGAGGATGATGAAACCCGTTTCTTTACCCAAAAGTTTCTCATGTACAGATGAAAATTTTGGTGCCACAAAATGATTTTTCTACCACTTCGAAAGAGATTTAGGCAGCAACATTGGGTTTGCTTCCTTAGCCCTTTTCGATGGGGTTGAAAGGTGTTGTAATGCCAATTAGATCATCTTCATCGAAAGGTTATGCTACTAGGTAGGGAATAGGAACTACTTCGATAGCAAAATGTTTCGACTTAGTCGAAACCCCTTGTTTCGATTGCAAACCATTTTCCTTACTTAATTTTTGGAGTCACCGGATCCTTTCAACCCCTTCGACACCAACTTTACGTTCTAGGTCGAAACCCCTTAGAGTTGTTTTTGTTCAGCTTTGTTGAAACGTTCAAAGTATATATAGGTTTAACTTGGAACCTTTCGACATCAATGAGTGGGTTAGGTTTCCCCAACATCAACATTTTTCTTCAGATAATCTAAGTAATTGGTTTCGACAATGTCAAAGGGTCATGTTGTCTAGTTTATGTAATGTTTGTAGTGTATATGTTTGTTTAAGTTTTTTAGCCGATCCTAACTAACTTTCCTTAGCAATTTGGTTCCTACAGAGCTTTCGACATTGTTGAAAATTGATGTATGAACAAGTATTATGCTTTAACCTTTCGACTTTATCGATAGCTCAAGGAATACTTTGATCTAGTCTTTCAACAATGTCGAGACATGTTTGTTAAATGATGATGCTCTTTTCCTTTTGACTTTGTCAGAAGCCTAGTGTTTTTGGTTTTTCACTTAATCTATTTGCACAATCTTGAAGTTTCATATTCGTTTTCATGTTTAAGTTATCTAAGTAGGTTTCTTTGTCTAATTCTTGAAAGTATTCCAAACTCATAAATAACCAAGGATTTTAACTAAAATATTTTCACCTGGCAGAATCATGAGTTCTCTAAAGAAAGATGAAGCCATTTCCAGGCGTTCTTCCGTTGCAACCCAAGATGAAGTTAATGCCATCCTCAATGATGTTGGCATCACCGGGATTGAAGCCATTCCCCTTCAGGAAACTAACACCGTAGACAACCTCCTGAAGGGTATTTTGCTTATACTACCATCCGCATATAGCATGGCGGATTCTTACCATTCCCAGAGTTCTTATCTTTATATCTATCTCATTTTTGAATCGCCCTAATCTAGTTGTCTCCAAACGTCTAAACTTATCTCTTGTCTCTAGAGATGATGGCGTTGGAATCCGAGATACCTTCTCTTAACGTTGAAGTGATAAACTTCTTAACTAAGTTGGTAAAGCTGAGTAATCTCAACAACCAAATATATAGAGCTAACCCCTAGAAGAAGTTCGTATCAAATAGGGTCAACAAATTCAAGGATTGGGAGAACCAGTTCTTCTTCATCAAATGCTTTGCTAATATTCGGCAGACTTTTGCTTCTTCCTGTAAGTCTTGACTTGTGTTGTCTTTCCCCTACTTAATGTCTTCTATTAACTAATCTCTTGCTTTATCAGGTGTCCCGCCAAGAAGCATACTGATGTCGATAAGAGAATAGTTGATTCTCTAATTGTGGCTTCAAAACAAATTGGGAGCAGACTGACACTTCTAACTCCCTCAAAAAGCACTCTCTTCTGCCAGTGGGACAGAAGATCTTAGGAACACCTCCCTCTGTCTAGCACACTTCACGCGACAAACGCTTTCTCTTCCTGGGAGATGTTGAATACTTCTCTCCAATGTCTCCAATCTGTGCAGACCATCCAGGTACGTTATTGGTCTAGTATTTGCTTTTTGTCCCTGGAATTCTTTCAATTATTTTGGTTGACTTTTAATTGGCTCAAATTTGTTTCAGCTTCTTCTCAAGTCACAGTGTTTGCTAGCGGTGATGTCCCTCTTCCACCAAATTCTAGAATGACATCAATTATTGGCTCCTTTGCAAAGTCCAAGCAAACATTCAAAAGGAAGCTAATGGAAACTTCCGCAGATGTGCCTCCGAAGAAAATTGCTAAAGTTATAGAAGTGGAGGAAGAAGAGGAACGCTTGTCTTCTAACAAGTTTCGAAGAGCCCCATTGTTGAAGCCCCTAAAGATAATCCGGAGCAAACTCCGCCTAATCCTGACCCTCTTTCATGCATCTCTATCTCTGATTCCCAAACCACACTTGAGTAGATACAACTGGCTTTATTGATGACTCCTTCCGTGAAACAAATTTCTCTGAAGCCATCGTCTTCTACTCTCCATATACAAATTTTGAAGAGATGATTGAGCTCATTTTGCATCCTGAATCTTTCACTTCTTCTTGCCCGCCCTCTTTCACTCCAGATTTGGCGGGGCATTATCGCTCTCTAATGGAGCAACAACTTTTGGTAAGTTCTTACTCAGTTGACCTTATCATCATTGGTTTTTCTTAAATCACTAATTTGTGTTATATTTTTCCCTCCAGATTTCTAAGAGTTGGATAGCTTTGAATGAACATTTTTCAAAGTGTTCCGCCGAATCCTCCATGCTTCAGGAGAAAATTCTAAGCTTAAAAACCAAGTTTCTTCACTTTCTACTGTTAAGGATGATGCTTCCACGGAATTGGAATGGGTAAAGGCCTCTCTTGCTTTAGTTGAGTCTGATCTAGTGGTAGAAAGGTGTGCTCGTCAACTTGTTGTCGACGAGAAGCTTGCCATTGAGCTCAGCTTGAATGATTCAAAAGACGAGAAAGCTCACTTGGTCATGAAGAACATCACTTTGAAGGATAAATTCAAGAAGACCAGAGCTTCGCTTAAACTTGTTGTCTATATCCTTACAGATGTCAAGAGCAAGTGTCCCAGTTTGTCGAAACTACTCTAGGGAAATTGATGTTGAAAAATTATGTAGATGCTCTTATGCTTCCGTACGCTGACAACTACAAGAAATGCCCTGACTTTGGCTTTCCTTCACGTTTCCTCCCTTGCCGAAAGAGTGATAGGCAAAATCAATCAGATGAAGCAGGGGATCGAGCCTGCGGATGAGGAGGAAATTAACCCTTCTGAAGCCTTTCTTTTGATGTCCCCCCTTTGATATTGAGTCAGACTCCAAAGATGAGGGTGAACAAGAACATGCCGCCGGGGAGGTAGGTAATGATGATGACGATGATAATGATGATGACAATAATGGTGATGATGATGATCCTGCTGGAGGTCAGGGTCTTGACGAAGACAAAGGCGGTCTTTCTGGAGTTTCAGAAAAGGATGGTGGCGATCAAGCCGAATTTCCTAAAAAAGAGCGATCCCCTCAAATGGATGTTCCACCTACATCCCCCGGGCCTTCTACTACTCCATAAGGTGAGCCGGCTCCTACCCAAACTGAGGATCCAAAAGAGAAAGAGCAGGCCTCCCAAGCTTCTATTCCAGTTTCCCTGGTATGGAATTACTTGTTTAAATATCTTTCTCTTTGAAGAAAATAATTAGTGTAAAATCATTCATTTTAGATAATAAGGAAGTCTCAACTTCCCTATAGAACAAAACTTGAAAGAAAACAAGAAGAAATTGACAAGTTATATAAAGAGTTAGACAGATAGATAAAGGAGCATTACATCCTCTCTGAAAAGTATCACAGTCTTGACCAGAGTGCCTTTGTTCTAGCATCTTTTAAAAATCAGAGGGTTGCCCCGTTATTAAAGAGAGTGCGCCTCCGATACGATGCATTCTTAAAAGAGAATCGGGAGTTGCTTACTTTATTTTGGATGATGATCGAAGAAAGGGATAATTTTAGTTAACTTTTTGTACGAAGCTTATTGTAGGCATTCTATTTTAGACTTTTCGTACTTAGGCGAATTCAGCGGGGGTTTACTTAGGTGTTTCCATAAAAGATACTTAGATGAATTCAGATTTGACCCGCATCCTGAAGCTTGCTGGAACTTACCGCGGGTCAGGTCGATTCCTCAAGATCTCCTCCCGAGAAGCTTAAGTACTATAAAGATAAATTTGTTTCTGAGTTTTTCTCTAAGTCTATTTTGTATAAACCAGATGACTGATTGTACCTATGTAACAACTAATTGATTTATGAATATATGTTTTAGCTCTGTTTTCTAATTTTAGCTTCTCTTTACTATACCATTACAGAATGACAGTTCTTTAGGTCGACGTGTCCGTAGAGACCACTTAAGCCAATATGTTAAACTGAGAAGGTTTTACTTTGAAAAGGCATCACTTTTAAAGACTTTGAAATTAGCGAGATATTCTGTGACGCCCCACCTCTATAGCTCACAATAATAAAGAATATTTCAAGGAAATACTGTCTGTTATCACGAAGAATAAGGCTGGATAGGAGCGGCCATCCGTAGTTAGGCCTTACACTAGTATTGATTACCTCGACAAGAGTGGTAAAAATTTTCATCTCATTTTATTCACTCCAATCGACGTATTCAATTCCAGTATAAAACGAACTACGATGGTGCATACAACATTCAGAATAATTAAAAAAATAACATCACAGAATAACGTAGCACAGTACAATCACAAATGCACATATCATATAGCGGAAGAAGATATGAGTACATAAGCCATAAGCCATAATAGTCGATAGTTTCATAGATACATATTATGTACATGAATATAATAATATACATGAGATACAATATACTACACAAAAGAGACTATACAAAAACCCTACTCGAAGCTGGGTAAAATAGTCTTCCAAAAGAGATAGCAGCAGCGGAATAACTATCAGCAGAATACCTGTAATACTACGGGGCTGACCCGAGTATTATTTAAGAAAATAATAAACGGATCAGTCTTCTTAGGAATAATCATATAAGATATCACTAGGAATAACAACAAATAGCATAAAGTGATTATCAACAGAGATAAGTAAAAGAAATATCAATGAAGATAAACAGTAACAGCAAATCTCATATCAGCAAATCTCATATCAGCAAATCTAGAAATCAATAGAATGAAATCTAGTAAACAACAAATCTTAAAGCAGCAAATATCTAGAAATCAATAAATTGAAATCTAGAAAATAGCAAAACTTATAGCAGCACAGTCTAGAAATCAAATGATATGAAATCTAGAAAATAGAAAAACTCATAGCAGCACAGTCTAGAAATCAAATGATATGAAATCCAGAAAACAGCAAATCTCATATATCTAGTTATCTGTAGATAACTAGAAAACACATAAAAGGGTGGATCAAACCCAGCAAATGGTGAGCCTAGGTGATAAGCCTAAGCTGCACCGCACGTGCAACACATATCTACACTATACTAAAATTTTTGGCGCCCACATAGAACCTGAAGGTCCTCACACATATATGTCGCTAACTCTCAAATAGCAGCGCTCATCGGTGATAACGAACGTGTGTATAATAACCACGTGTTCATCTCCGTCTACTAATGATAGATAACGCCACAGAAATTTGTTTCGATTAACGAGTCCGAAATTAATCGTCTTAGTAAGAATGAGGGTTCATAGTCCTCACTTTTGCTAGTACGTTTAAGTGCCTTTCTCGTTGACCGAAAGTGCAAAATCGTGTAATTGGAAACAATATTTTACATTCTCAATAGAATAAATCACGAGTTACTCGTATTGGTAAAATTAAGGGTTCATAGTCCTTAATTTTTCCAAAACGTTTAAAACGCTTCCTTATTTAATTGAAAACGTAAAACAAAATATTTGAAAACAATTTAATTTAAAAATGAATGAAATACGTGAAGTGTTCGGCGAAACTCATTAGCAATTTCAATATAAGAAATCGCATCAAAATATCACAAAATTGGATAATAATCCGAACGCCCGAAATAACATAAAACAGCAGAAAACCTCAAAACGGGCATAACTGAATTCCCCAAAAAGTCGCAGCGACACGTATACGTGTGCAAGCACACATATACGAGCGCGTTCGACCATGAATAAAAGAATGGTCGCTGCGAATAATAATAAGCAGTAGCGTAGAATCTCATGGCCAACCCAACACTTGGTACAGCCTGTAAAGGGGAAGCAACACAAAATATGTGCTCGGCACTATATGAGGTGGCTTAGAAAATCACAACCAGAAGCATTCGAATGTCTATAGGAATAGGTAGCAACAGCATTTTAAAATGCATGGCCTCCTATATACAATAGCATGTATATATTCAAAGTGCAACTGGAAATTCAAATAGCACATAATTTCGCATGAAACAACGAAGATATAATTGGTACATAGTTTAGAATGAAACAAGAAAGGCAGGAGTCATATATTTTCGGAAAAATCAGCAGGCAAGGGCCTCATATTCATGCAACAGAGTTTACATACACAGAGAACACATACAACAGGGTAGGCATGCACAGAGTGTACATGCACAGAGAAGGCATGCACATAATATACATGCTCAAAGTTCACATGTGACAGTGATTAACAAATTATCAAATGACCTCAACATTTTCGAAAGTAGGTGCAAGGAAATATGGCCACATTTTCTTTTACACACAAGTACAAACATATAAAGGTACAGCAGAGAATAAGGCCAAGGAAATAGACCCAACATATATATTTTGTTGATGCAACAGAATATATATTTGGCCATATGTTTTCATATGAAACAGCAATTCAAATAGCAACATATTTTCGAATGAACTAACAAGCAAGAAGATTTCCACATGTTTCGAATGGAACAGTCAACAAGAAAATGGCAACATGTTATTTGTCTCAGGCAAGTACAAAGGCAAGCATATTCAAATGGCACAGTGAATCGAATAAGCTGCAGCAGGTAGTGTGAATTGAATGAATACTGTTAACTCCTCTTTTCCGCGACCCAGCGATCTAGAGTGATAAGCGACCTAACGACCTAAAGAACCAACGACCTAGCGACCTAACTATCAACACGGGGAACAGTATATCACAACAGATAGATGCAGCGACCTAGCGACCTAATGTCACAAGCGACCTAGCGACCTGAGGTTATCACGACCTATCAAATGTACGACCTATGACTTACAAGCTTCACATCCTTATGTCGCTTAAGATATAGGACGACCCGCACTAAATCGCTGCTACCCTCGCAACTTACCTAGGTCGCTCCACTAGGTATCTCAACATGGTTAAGTCGCCAACTACTCCGCTAGGTCGCTCAGACCTACGACCTAATTCCAGAATTCTCCTATAAATATCCCACCTACTCCAACTAAGAAGGGGACTTTTCCGAACCATTTCTGGAAGGCCGATACTCTACTGTTTTCTCGACTCATCCAACACTTCAAGCATTCCAAACACCGAAGATGCTTCAACGAACTTTTGGAAGAGATCTAACACATTCAACATGGATTTGAAGAGCTCTTCTCCATTCAAGTTCTAGCTACTCGTCTTAAGTGTGTTGTAATCAAAGTTCATGGTAAAGAGTTGTAATCGAATCAGCAATAAAGAAACTTAGAGTGGACGTAGGCTTGACCTTAAGCCGAACCACTATAAAAACTATTGTCTTTTTACATCATTTTCTGCTTATTTCTAGTTCCCGTACCAACGGGTGGTGCTTTCACTTTATATCTACTCACACCGGGGTGTTAGCGTTAAATTTTAAGCGTTAACATTTTTGGTGCTTTCACTGAGAACCCAACTAAAGAATATTTTCACCATTGCTTCGCAAAAGTTTGCTGAAAGAATCTCTCTAAAGACCAGAGGTCTATCTGAAATCATGGCTCCTGGAAGAAAGAGTAGATCTACCAGATCCGGAAATGCTCATGAGGTGACCTCCGCTTCACCAGCAGCAAACCAGGCAACTCCTACCGTTGGAGTCACAAGGGCTGAATTAGGCGATGTAGTGTCTGGATTATATCAACAAATTGAAGCTCAAAACACTTTGATGATGGATAGATTAAACGCTCTGCTTGGGGTAAATCGACAACCAGAAAACAATGAAACAACCTTTGCCAAAGATGCCCATAATTCCCAAGAGAAAGGTATTCCTCAAAGAGCAACTAGCACCGCCAAAGCGCCACCTTTCCAAGATGAAGGTTCAAGGCCGCAGCCAACTTTTCGCGAACATTTACCCAGGCAAACTTCCGAAAGAATAGTTGACGTCTGCCTGGCGATGCCTCTGAACAATGAGGAGTACCTATCAAGGATGGTTCGCCGAATCATGAAAGAGAGCATATAGAGGGAAGAAAATGAGAGCGACTGGGGATTTGCTCCAAGCAAAACTCCGTTTACTGAAAGGATCTTGAAAGCAGAATTTCCAAGGAAATTTGTACCTCCTACTATCCCGGCCTATTGGGGGACAAGTGACCCTAATCATTTCCTATATAAGTATGACTGGCATATGACCGGTGCAAGAGCATCAGATGAGATTAAATGCCGATACTTTCCAGTGTACTTGGAAGGAGTGGCTCTACTTTGGTTCACAAAGCTACCAGTTCGGTCCGTAGATCAATTCTCCGACTTAACTCGAAAATTCAAGGATCAGTTCAGGTTGTATGCTTCAAAGGCTAAGGATATAATGTCATTGTCCAGCCTTGAACAAGCTCCCGGAGAATCTGTCAAATCTTTCTTGAACCGTTTCAATATAGCCTTGGCCGAAGTGGATAATGCAGAACCCCGTATGATCCTGACTTACTTGATGCGAGCCATCGACAAATCAAGTGAATTCGGAAGATGGTTAAAAATGAAGGAGCCGAATTCACTTGAGAAGTTTTATAAAAAGGCCGACGAATTCATGCGCTTAGAAAGCCTTTCTGCGCCAGCGAAAGTAGTTGTTGCCGAAGTCAAGAATAACGATGTTGCTTTTAACAAAAGAGAATCTGGAAACCAGAAAAGGGACAATGATGGAGGAAAGAAGTAGAGGAATGAGAAGAAACCTCGCCGCTTTAATCCTTCAGATTTTACTCCATTAACTGATACACCGGAAAATATCTTCTTCGCAATGAAGGATGTTGTCGAGTATCCCAAACCACCTGAGATGGGGAGAGGTGAAGTGCATAATGGGAAATTCTGTCGATTTCACAATCAACCTGGCCATGACACTAACCAATGTCGCCAGTTAAAGAATGTGATTAAAGAGTTGCTGAAACAGAATAAACTGCAACAATATGTGAAGAAAAACAGAGTCGACCCAACCTCATCCACTCAGGGGCAACAACTTCCTGCCCATCAATCCGGCTCAGGCGACAAAACTGCAGTGCAGGAATCCGAGAGGCTTGTCATTGATGTTGTCACAAGGGGTCCTCACCCAGCAGGCAGAAGTTGGGACGAGTTGGAGAGATATGCTTACGCTTTGAGATGAAGTCAATCAAAGTGCTGCTAACTACCCAAAAAACTGCAACTGGGCACCTTTCATTCAGTCTGGCATATGGATCCAAAACTATGAATCCAGTGGAAATAGGAGTCTAATCCCGAGACCTGGGAATAGCAATGACTGCGTCCATATTTTACTTAAAATCATTGCTTAAATTTGTAAAATGATGATGGATGTATAACTCTTGTATTGTAAACCACTGAGAAATCGGTGCGAATCAATAATAAAGAACTATAAATCTTGTGTTCTTTAATACTATAAGATGCCTGTCTCTTTTCGAAATGCAAATGTATTAAAAATATTGCTAAAATGTCGATTTAATATTGCAGGCTATCAAAGCAAAGCTTACCTATTCAACACATCACGAAGCCAAGCGATTTCGACAAATCACTCGATTAATAAATGACAAGCCACAAAAGTTCCAAAATTCAACTCCTACAAAAGAAGTGCTATTCACAAACAGTTGATGGTTCCACCAAAGCGGGCACCTTCCTGACGAGAAGGTTCCAGACCCTTGCTAACCAATCGCGATCATTTGTGCAAACGAACATCCGGTAAAGTAGCTTGCGTCTGCCCCGTGGATTCACTCAACGATAAAGTACACTTCTCTGGCAAAAAGCAAACAACTTGCAAAAGAATGGGACATGTACTTGAAGTGATAACGAGGAATCGCTAAGAAGCAGATGGTGGAAGGACACAAGCAACAAAGCCCTCTTCGGAGGCCAAATGCTCCTCTTCGGAGGCCAAAGCTCCTCTTCGGAAGCCAACAAAGCCCTCTAATGAGGCACAAGCCCTCTTCGGAGGCACAACTCTTCGGAGGAGACCTCTTCGGAGGCAAAAGCCCTCTTCCGAGGCACCACATGCCCTCTCCCGAGGCACCACAAGACCTCTTCGGAGGCACGTCCCAAAATGAAATGCTCTTCTCAAACAACAAAGTTGACGGAACCACCGGAGGGGCACCTTCACAACATGAAGGCACAGGGTCCTTGTTAATTGGCTGCGATCGCTTGTACAAACGAACATCCAATCAAGTAACTTGTGTCCGCCCCGTGGATCCGTTCAACTGTGAGGAAGTAATTTCAAGCGAACAGAACAAAAAAGCCCTCCAACGAGGCACAACAAATAAAAAAAAGAGAAGCCCTCTTCGGAGCCACACTTCAACTCTCAAGATAAGATTAACTTGTTCATCTTGAAAAAGTTCTTCCACAAAAGTTGAAGTGCTAAATAAAACCCTTTTTAGAGGCCCGCTTTACTGCGTAGGAGAGTTCACTTCTCAGAAATAAAAAGTGACCATCTCCGAAGGTTGAAGCGTAAAAACTTCTCCAAAACGAGGCACACTCTATGAAAGAAGAATAATATTTCCTCAAAACGGAAGAACTATTCTCTAGAATAAGAGTACAAGTCTTTTCAGAATATTGCAATGAGCCATGGTATAGGGGCATAATATAAATATATTAATAAAAACAACGCTCAAACATGCATACCACGAGCTCACTGCAGTATCGTACAAAGAAAATAAAGAAACTTATGCAGAAACAAGGAATAAATGCATTCTCAAATACAGACAGAAGTTTGTACAAGCAAAAAGAATCATTTTATTCCATACTATAAATTTTTTTTATACATGTACAGGTTTCAAAAAGCGAGGGCCGGTACCCGCACAATCTCCGGTCGATATAAGCTTTTATGTACAAGCAAAAAGCAAAACAAGAAGCTTAAAGTCAAGCTCATTACTCCTTCTTCCCGCCACCTTTAGAGCTCTTGCCCGGCTTGATGATTAATTTCTGAAGTCGGCGTGGACGGGTCGGGGAGGAAGGAGAAGGAGGGGTAGCCGGATCTGCTTCCACTTTTTCTTCACCAGTAGAAGCGCTTTTCTTCTTCTTCTTCGAAACTACGCGTTTCCCTTTCTTCTTTGAAGAAGACTCACTTCCCGGAGTAATCAATGCAGAAAGCTTTGTGTCATCGTCATAAGGTTGCTCCGGGGTCTTCATGCCCTCCTCAAATTCTTCCGCCTTCTGTTCTTGCGAAGCAGCCGGATCGTCCAAGTCTTGAAGAGCTTCTATTTTTTCTTCCTACGACCCCGGTTGAGAAGCAGAAGGAGAGTAACTTGAGAAGATGAAGGAGCAACAACTGGAGGAGGAGAAGTATGTACAGCACTTGGTGATCTCACTACAAAAGAAGAAAAGTTAAAATCAATATTCCTCGTAAGGAGAGGAGACGGTGGCTCATCGAGACTTAAGTAATAAGCGAGAAGTTCATCGAGCTCAGCTGAATCGAACGAGTAATCCACTTGAACTGGATTAACGTCAAAGTTACCTGGAGAATTCAGCTTCGCAAGTTCAATCTCGAACTTTTGGGCCTCGACATCTTGTGGGGCCTCTTCTTCAGTGGGAGGCTCAGTAATTGCAGTTTAAACTTCGGCTTTTGGAGGAGGAGGAAATTGAGAACTAGAGCCAATGGTATCAGGGTCGACCGAAGTCGAAGGACGAGCGGGGTCGGTTAAAGGCGCCTTCTCCAAACGCTCTCCTCCAGCTGCTTCGGCTCGCTCCCGGGCAAGCTGTTCTTTCCCTCTAGCAAGGGTAGCACGACCATCGTCTTCCAAATGACAAGCTTCCAGGTCCTCCTCCGCATAGCCCGTATCTTTATACATGTCAATTATTGCCTCCCACACCTCTGCCAAAGTGATCTCGTATTTCGGGCCCAAGAATGAAAGACTTCCGCGTCCCAAGACACTGAGAACATAAAACTCAAAACGAGTGGAGCTGATGGTGGCCTTGGTGGTTTCATGCGATTCTTCAGCAGCCACTTTTCCAACCAAAGCATCATCATGCTCCTTTTTTACTTTTGAAAGTTGAGCTTTTACGCTGCAATCTCCAGGTCTTGGGAGTTAACTCTTTCCCACAGCTGAACGGTATCGTTGCGGTATTTTTTAATTACATGCAACTCTGCCTCAAGTTTCATCTCGGCATCCCTCTAGGCGGCATGTGCATCTCTCACCTGCTTTTGAAAAACCTCTTCCTTTTGAGAATGAGAAGCGGAAGAGGTAGCAAGGTCTTCTTTGAGTTTCTTAACTTCGGACTCAAGACTCTCGTTTTCATCAGCGATGCTCTTCATTTCTGCATCATGTTGCTCAAGAACTTTCTTCCACTCTGACATGTCGCTTTCTATCGTTAGCATAGCCTTAAGATTTAGGAGATTAATTCTTTGAAGCTCATCGACAAGTTTTTGCCATCCAGACATTCTCTCAATGTCAAGCTTAACGGCGTCAAGATTCCTCAACATAGCTTGTTTGTCGATGGGAACCAAATCAAGATCAAAACGCACCCCTTTTAAGCACCAGTGTGGAAATCGACTTTGAAGAGCAGTCAGAGCATTTTCAACTTGATATGATGGCCTGTTGAGGATCGTCTGAATATCAGTTCTTTTGAGAGCAGGAGAACTGAAAGCAACTTTTAAAGAGGAAGGAGCAGTGGGCTTTTTATAAATTGCAGACGCAGGCTTTTCGCTAAGCTTGGCCCGCTTGCTTGAGTCCTCAACTACATGACTCTTCCCTTTATCGTCATGGGATTTTCTTTTGTGGGAATCATCATCTTTCTGGGAGGAGTCATAACGGTCATCTCTTCTCCCGTAACGCTCCTCATGAGACCTCATTTCTTGAGCTTTTCTGGCTTCTCTTTCTTCGTCGGTCTCCCTAGGGGCAGAAGGATGGCGCCTGGGATCATAGTAGTAGTCACGCCTTCCATAATGCAGAAAATCGTCATAATACGAGCCACTGCGTCCCATTGGAGAACCTGAAAACGAAAAAGAGATAGAATTTAGAAATCTTCGATGTAAAGAATCTTAGTGCGTATAATCGCCAAAAATCATAAGTGTGTGTGATGTGCAAACTACACGCATCAAGCTACAAACCACTCTTTGGTTTAGAAGCGGTGACGACTTTTGCAACCGGTGTCAACTCTTGAGCTGACGGAGCTTGTTGCAGGGTGGATGTCGCCTCAACTACTGGAGAAATAACTTTAGTAGTAACGGGGTCATCCTTAAAAAGCTCATGTGAAGTTATCATCGGGTCACTCAGTCCACCATAAATATCGTCACCGTCATGCCCAGCGGAGCTTTTTTTTCAACTCCTTCTTCAATCACCGGGGAAAGTGTAAGCTTGCCGAATAACCCGGCGACATCGGCAGGGGTGGAATATTTCACTAACGAAGCTCCTGCAAGAGGTTCCTTCGATACGGCTTCTTCGGTAGAAACCGGGGCAGCTAATGTTTCAGTCTCGGAACTAGAAGCTTCATGAAACTGAGTAGATCGAGAGGGAGGTAAAAGCCCAAATTGGTGTAGAAACTTGTCTTTCAGCAAAAACTTGATGCTTCTCTTCTCAACCGCCACGACACTTAATGTTTCAAATGTTGGCTTGTGGCTGGGATCTCTAAGCGGAGGAGGAAGTGCTACAAAAAGTAAAGATTGAAGTTAAGTACTTTTCGAGTTCCAAGAAATTCAGAAAAATGAAGTGAGCGGAAATAGGCAATCTTACTTCCTATTCTCCAGATGGCACAGAACCCCGGGGGGCAACAAACATAGAAGAATCGACTTAAAAACCCGTGTGCACTCTCGGGCAAGTCTAAAATCAGTTTACGGTTTCTCACGCCTCTCACGAGAATAATTGAGGGATGATCTTTGTTCTTTGCGAAAGTGCACAAATAGAATACTTCTTCGAAGCTCGAAAGACGATCAAGTGTCCTCCTGAATATCACACACAACCCCATCAAGATGGCGTAGCCATTGGGGTGTAGTTGGAAAGGAGAGATGGTTAATCGAAGAGGGAGCATTCGAAGAAAGTCATTAAAAGGAGGAATATCTCCATTCAAGCACATCTGTCGGTTAACTGCAATGAAGCCGTGAGGTGGCCTATCAGCAGTATCACTCATCCCGGGAAGCCGAGCGTCTGCTTCAGCAATGCCGAACTGAATGCACAACTGACTAAAAACTCTGTGGTTCAAAGTGGTCGAAGCTCTTTCCGGAAGATCATTCAACGGGTTAGCAATTGGAAAAACCTCTCCAGCTTACCTTATTTCTTCTTGTTGAGAAGTCATTCTACAAAAGGAACTAGACAGTCAAATATGAAGGTGCACGTTTCCTAAAAGTGTGAAGTGTTGTGCAAAACTAATAAAATAACAAGCAGATATAACTGGAATCAAACTAGTCAACGCTTATCGATTATAAAGTTTCAGGACTTGTTATTTTAAAGTCTAAGTACAGTGTTGATGCAAACAGATCAGCTTTAGTTGATTATTTTAGCTTTGCTTTAACACTTCACTTGAACTTTTTGACTCACACCATTTCATTCACACAGTTTGCTTAAGTTGATTATTCTTTATCGACTAATCTGTCATTCGATGTGGGCAATCAATGGCAGTATATTCGCCCTTGTTTTCTGCAAATGTTGTATTTAACAGGTTGTTAGCTTAAAAGTTAATATAATCTTTGAAAAAGTGCAACAAGTTCAAGCAGTTCATTCAAGCTGTTCAAGTTGGAAATTCAATCAAGTTCTGCCAAAATTTTGTAAATGTCCAAGGCAAACTTTCTTAAGTCACATTGTTCAAGTCAAAGAATTCAAGGCAGGGCAGTGCAAATCTAGTTAAGTCCTAGTTCGCCTGAATGCATGCGCGACCTAAAAAATTAAGTCACAGAGAGCTTAAGTCGCAAGTAGCTTAAGTCGTAAGTGGTTTAAGTCGCAAGAATGGGTTAAGTTAACTCGGGACAGTTAGGTTGTCCAGATTATGCCCCAGCGACCTAACATAGGTCGGACTTCCTTAGGTCGTTCTGTTTAAAATTCATGTGATATTTTGACTAGTTAAGTCGCAAAACAGTTAAGCCATTGAGCCAATTAGGTCGTGCAATTCACGTCCAATCTCCTAAGCCATAAGTCGTTCGAAGATCCTAAGCCAGGAATTATCCAACTCTGCTTAACCCATCAGCTCCCCTCCACTTACCAAACCATCTAACTTACAAACCCGTTAACCCACTAACTCCTCTCCACTTAATAACCCGCTTTCTCGCTAACTCACGATCCGATAACCCATTATCACCTACACCATGAAATCCATTATTCTCTCAGTGAAATCTGTTATCTCTCCATACCACCAAATCACCCAAAACTAATTCAAATCATCTCATATCTGTAATTTGTCCAACACCCTGTTGTGTTCTCGTGAATCACAACGACAACGTAACCAATGACGATTGAAAGTCGATCGCAACATTACTCAAAGTGTAACGCGACACACGGAATTGGACTAGGGTCAGAAGATGGGGATTCACAATTTGGTGGTGATCATGGTTGGATAGAAATCGAGTTCACTTACGTGATATGATGGTAAAAATGAATCGACGATCGGTTAGCTTGGATTCGCCTTTGAGAGCTCGAAGGTTCGATAAATGGCAGATCAGGTTGTCAAAGCTGCGAAGTAAATAGGGTGAAGCGAGTTAATGGACTATAAAGGAGGAAAAGAGGAAGGCGAATGGGCACGCGAGTTAACAAATCTCTTGGGTCGCTCACGACCTAGCGGAATTATGTCGAAGCACACGACCTATGACATAGGCATGCACTTCGAGGGGCAAGTGTTAACTCCTCTTTTCCGCGAACCAGCGATCTAGAGTGATAAGCGACCTAACGACCTAAAGAACCAACGACCTACAGGAACAACGACCTAACGAACTAAACAGATGACGACTTAGCAACTAGCACAAGCCAGAACGAGCTAGCGACCTAAAAGATGGAACGACCTAGCAACCTAACTATCAACACGGGGCAACAATATATCACAGCAGATAGATGCAGCGACCTAGCGACCTAACGTCACAAGCGACCTAGCGACCTGAGGTTATCACGACCTATCAAGTGTACGACCTATGATTTACAAGCTTCACATCCTTATGTCGCTTAAGATATAGGACGACCCGCACTAAATCGCTGCTACCCTCGCAACTTACCTAGGTCGCTCCACTAGGTATCTCAACATGGTTAAGTCGCCAACTACTCCCCTAGGTCGCTCACGACCTACGAACTAATTCCAGAATTCTCCTATAAATATCCCACCTACTCCAACTAAGAAGGGGACTTTTCCGAATCATTTCCGGAAGGCCGATACTCTGCTGTTTTCTCGACTCATCCAACACTTCAAGCATTCCAAACACCGAAGACGCTTCAACGAACTTTTGGAAGAGATCTAACACATTCAACATGGATTTGAAGAGCTCTTCTCCATTCAAGTTCTAGTTAGTCGTCTTAAGTGTGGTGTAATCAAAGTTCATGGTAAAGAGTTGTAATCGAATCAGCAATAAAGAAACTTAGAGTGGACGTAGGCTCGACCTTAAGCCGAACCACTATAAAAACTATTGTCTTTTTACTGCTTTTACATCATTTTCTGCTTATTTCTAGTTCCCGTACCAACGGGTGGTGCTTTCACTTTATATCTACTCACACCGGGGTGTTAGCGTTCAATTTTAAGCGTTAACAAATACAAGCATATATATTTATTTGTATAGCCAGAATAAATGGCACAGAAAATGGCCACCATTCCAAGCACACAACAACTATATATATTTGTTTCAGCAGGGTGTAAAAGACCTCAAGTTTTCGAATGCACATCCAACAAGGGAAATGTGGCACAACAAGAAAATCAATTGGCATTTTATATTTTCGAAATGCAACAGAGAACAAGATAATGGCCCCAGGTTTTCAACTAGAACAGCAAGCAAGAAGATGGACACAAATGCTCAAAAATACATATATACATTTTGGCTCAGCAAACTGAAAATGCTCACAAGCATATGCACCCATCAATTTGAATAGTCAATGGTGCAGTGAAAGAATTCATGTACCCAATATATATTTGTGTGCACTACAAGTATAACCGGTCAAGGAAATACACACAAATATATATTTTTACACAAGTATAAATGGCACAGCAGCAAGAATGTGGCACACACAAACATATAAATATGTTTGTGCACACACACAGGAATCAAATGACACTGATTTTCTATACACAACCACAAGTATATATTTGTGCAAAGCAAATAGGGCAGCACAGATGTGAGTCGAGGCAAGACTCACACGAACACATATATACACACATACAATTGCATGTGTATATATATGGGTATATAATTCAAATTTCACAGAGCAGGATATCTAGTGATTACTAAAAAAGAAAACCAAGAAACAGTAAGCAAGAAATCCAAAATCCATCGCAAACCAGAAATTCACCAAACAGCTAAACACATTCAAAAACAACAATTTAATTCATGTTTAATTTTCGTTTTACACAAACGAAAATAAACAGAATCGTGTCCAAGAGCAAATTAGATGCGTGAGTTAATTACTCACCTATTTCACGATTCAAAGCAAGAGAAGAGCAGCGCAAGCACGAAGAAGACGAAGATTTCTACGACGAAGCACACGAACCTACAAAGCAAACGAACGAACACAAAAATCATTCACGAAAAAAATTTTGAACAGCGAAATTAATTAGGGAAAAACCCAAATCAACGAACACTAAACAAGGCGAAGATTACCTTATACTCTCGAATGATTTGTGCACGAGATGGACGAGAACGAACGATTTTCTCTAAACCCTACGTCGCCATTTTTGTTCGCCTGGAGGTTTTCGCGTGTATTAATTTTTGAATGTGTGAATAAGTGAAGAGGAACGGGACTATGCTCCCTTGTATACACACGTGAAATTCACTTGGTAAGAGGGTTTGAAAAATTGGCTAAGGGTTTGGAAATATTTGGTTAAGTGTTTAACACTTTTATATTTTATTTCGAAAGCCCAAATATATTTTAATTTCACCAATAATAAAATTTATCGCTTTAAATTTAATTAATGGCGATTTATCTCACGGGTGTTACAGACTCCCCCTCTTATAAAAATTGCGTCCCCGCAATCCTCATAATAGAAGACGTCTATAACGCATCTAACACATACAACAAAGATCAACATAGAACAATGATCAACATAGAAAGAGAAAGGAAATAGAATTACTCACCCGCACCCGAAGACGGAAGAAATCCGAGATAGGAACGCTCAATGAATTCCTTGGTTTCCCATGTGCAATCCTTTGGATTTGATGACCATTGAATTTTTAGAAGCAGAACTTCTTTATTTCGAAGGCGTTTAACCTCCATAGCAAGCACACGAATAGGATTTTGCACCATGGTCATGTTGGGTGAGATCTCAAGATCGGGCAAAATATGAGGATCAATAACCGAATCCGGTTCACGAAGACAACGGCGAAGCTGAGAAACATGAAATACATCGTGAATCCCCGCAAACTGGATAGGCAAAGCAATACGATAAGCCATGGGACCGATGCGTTCGGTAATAGGAAACGGTCGAATGTAACGAGGAGCCAAATTTCCTGAGCTACTAAAACGCACCACTCCCTTCATCGTAGAAACCCGAATGAACACATGATCACCCAGAGAAAATTGCAACGGCTTTCTACGGTTATCAGCATATGATTTTTGTCGATTTTGAGCCTCTTTCATCCTTTACCGAATAAGATGAATTTTCTCAAATGATTCTCGAATAAAGTCGGGGCCTAGAATCAACTTTTCCCCCGACTCTAACCAACAAGAAGGTGATCGACACGGCCTTTCGTAAATGGCCTCGAAAGGAGCCATGCCGATACTGGATTGGAAACTATTGTTGTAAGCAAATTCAACAAGAGGAATGTGGTCTTCCCAACTACCACCGAAATCAAGAATACAAGCACGAAGAAGATCTTCCATAATTTGATTCACCCTCTTAGTCTGACCGTCAGACTGAGGATGATATGTCGTGCTAAGATTAAGCTTTGTACATAAAGCTTTCTGAAGACTCTTTAGGAACCCACCAGTGAAGAGCGGATCTCTGTCACTAACAATCGAACTCGGAATGCCATGAAGTCGAACGACTTCTCTAATAAAAAGCTTGGCCAATAAAGGATTTAGTCAATTGGTCGACAATCACCCAAATGCTAGTATGGCCTAGCCTCGAATGAGGCAAACCATCAACGAAATCCATAGAGATTTGATCCCACTTCCATAGTGGAATCTCCAAAGGTTGCAAGAGACCACCAGGACGCTGATGCTCTGCTTTAACAAGATGACAAGTCGTGCAACGGCTTACAAAACTTACCACATCACGCTTCATACCTTCCCAATAGTATACATTTTACTACTACCCGGATGGATAGTATACTTTGAACGATGACAATCCTCAAGAATGTCATTTCGAAGATTAGAAATATCAGGCACGATCAATCTACCCTTCTTCCGAATACAACCACAAATATCAATATCGAAATCCTTTAGCTCATCGCTTCGGGAATCCGATTCACAACTCTGAATAAGATGGACAAGATTAGGATCTTTCCTCTGGGCCTCGGCAATGCGATCCAAAAGACTGGGACGAGCTTCCATGCTAAATAAAAGCACGGGAGAATCTGAAACTGGAGAACGGTCTCGAATATCACAAAGAGATGAATTCTCCAATATATTCCATTCTGCTAGCATTATGGAAATGACAGCTTGTTGCTTACGACTAAGCGCGTCAGCAACTCGATTTCCCTTTCCAGGGGTATACTGAATATCGAAATCATATGAGGCAAGAAACTCGAGCCAACGTTGTTGCCTCATATTAAGCTCTTTCTGAGTAAATAAATACTTAAGAGACTTGGGATCAGTATAGAGAATAAAATACTCGCCCAAAAGATAATGTCGCCAAATCTTCAAAGCAAAGACAATGGCGGCTAATTCCAGATCGTGGGTAGCATAACGAATCTCGTTAGGCTTTAGTTGCCTAGAAGCATAAGCAACCACCCTATCCTTCTGCATGAGAATGGCACCGAGCCCACAACCACTGGCATCGGTATACACAATAAGATCGCGGTTCACTTCGGGAACCACTAAGATTGGAGCATGAGTAAGAAGATCTTTCAACTTCAAAAATGAAGACTCACACTTATCAGACCAAATAAATGGAACGACTTTCCTCGTAAGAGTAGTAAGCGGTAAAGCAAGACGAGAAAAGCCTTTAATGAGCCGGCGATAATAACCCGCCAATCCAAGGAAGCTACGAATCTCAAATACGCTCTCGGGCCTCTTCCAATTCTGAATAGATTCGATCTTTGAGGGATCAACTAAAATACCGTCGGAAGAAACGATATGGCCTAAGAACTTCACCTCATTCTCCCAGAAATGACGCTTGGATAATTTGGCCTTGAGCTGATGATGACGAAAAGTGCTCAAAACGATTCCCAAATGCTGAACATGATCAGCTTCAGATTTGGAATAAATAAGAATATCTTCAATGAAAACCAAGACGAACTTATCGAGATACTCGTGGAATATCCGATTCATAAAATCAACAAAATACGTGGGAGCGTTCATCAAACCGAATGGCATAACAAGCCATTCGTAAGAACCATAACGAGTGCGGAATGCGGTAAGTGGAATGCTACCTTCCGCAACTCGTAACTAATGAAAACCGGTAGCAAAATCGAGTTGGGAGAAAATCTTAGCGCCACTTAATTGATCGAACATGTCGTCGATCCTAGGTAAGGGATACCTATTCTTGATAGTAAGCTCGTTAAGCTTGCGGTAATCAACGCAAAGCCTAAGAGTACCATCGGGCTTCTTAACAAAGACAACGGCGGCGCCCCAAGGAGATGAACTAGAACGAATAAACTTCTTGGCTTCCAACTCAGATAATTGATTCATGAGTTCCTCATTTTCCTTAACAGACATCCTCGTGGGAGGACGACCGACAGGATGAGCACTAGGGATAAGATCAATGCGGAACTCAATTGCCCTCTTCGCCGGCAAACATGAAACGGGCGCAAAGACATTCGAAAAGTCACAAACAACCGGAAGATTAGCAATGGCATCCTCCAATTCGAAGGAAGAAACGAGAGCATTAGAAGCATGATTCATGTCTCGAAATATAATGGATAACTTCTCGGTCGAATCGGGATGTCGAAGATACAAAGTTCTTTCGAGACATAGGATTCGGGCTTCATAACGGACAAGCCAATCCATTCCCAAAATCATATCAAAATCAAGACGATCGAAGACATGCAGATTCGCATGAAAAGGAAAACCACAAAGAATAATCTCAACATCAACACATAAAAATCCAAGTGATGCGGATCCACCAATAGAATTCGCAATCCTCAAAGGAACACCAAGAGAAACAACATCCAAATGAATAGCATCAACTAACTCCTTCGATACGAATGAATGAGACGCACCCGTATCGAAAAGAAATCTAATACTACGGTCATGAAATAAAATAGAACCTTCTAGAATGGAAGGAAGAATACCTTTAGGTTGATAAGATCCACCCGAAGCATTAGCAACATTAAGCTTCCCGGTTTTTGGAAACTTTGGAGCGGTAGGACAATCGGTAACCCAATGGCCCTCCTTCTTGCAATAGCGGCACATGCGAGGCTTAGAACACTCATGGACAAGATGATCATGGGATCCACAATTATAGCATGCCCTCCTATCGGAAGGTGCACTACTAGGCAAAGAGCTAGATGGAACAAACTTCTTCTTCTTAGCATTAGAAGTGGGATTTGGCTTACGGAAAGGAAACCTCCTCTTATTGGAGTTCTTAGAAGCACCAACCCCTTCATGAACATCATCCTCCTTTTCGACCGCTTCAAGGCGAAGCGCCGAATCAACAAGCTCCTCAAAAGAAATTTTAATATTTAGCATTAATGCCTTCTTCAAATACTTCTTCAAACCTTCCACAAAACGAAGATTTTTCTTGTATGGAGTGCTAATGAACTCAACTCCATACTTAGAGAAAGTCTCAAAAGATGCAACATAATCAGAGACGGAAGAATTCCCTTGCTTCAACTCAAGGAACTTACGAGCAAGATTAGCCTTCTTCGATTCGGGAATGAACTTGAGTTCAAACCGTTCCTTGAATTGCTCCCAAAATAGAGTAGATTCATCAATTTCAGCTGTTAGCGCCAAAATTGGTCACTAACACCCAAATCTAGTTGAAAGCACCAAATACCAGTCACAGCTCATAGACATAATGTATGTAGAGAGTAATAACGTGAAGAACAGTAAAAGTTAAAATGAAAGCAGTAAAAAACAACAGATTTTATAGTGGTTCGGCTAACTCCGGCCTACGTCCACTTAGAAGTTTCCTTTTTATTGCTGTAATAATCGATTACAGTTACCAAATGGCAGAGTTTCCTTAGCCTTAGAAAAGAGAAAGTAAGAGAACAGAAAGAAGATCCCCCATCTGGAGACCCACATGTTTTATTTATAGGCAAAACTAGGTTGTTGGGCCTCCTGAGTAGTTTGGGCACATCAAGGTCATAGCCGAACCCTACTTCATTATGCCGACCGATCCTGAGCAGTTGGTATGCCGAACGTGGGGAGGTGCGAAGTATCGAGATACCGAGGTACCGAGGTACCAAGGTGCGAATTATCGAGGTACTGAGGTATGGAGGTATCGAGGTACCAAGGTATGGAGGTGCGAGGTACCGAGGTATGGAGGTGCGAGGTACTTCGAGGTACCAAGGTATGGAGGTGCGAGGTACCGAGGTATGGAGGTACCGAACGACCCATCCAATGCCAAACGAGATTTATGCCGAGCGAGGTGAGGTATGCCGAACGACCCATCCAATGCCAAACGAGATTTATGCCGAGTGCTCAGTGCCAAACGAGATTTATGCCGAGCTCTCCATCCAATGCCAAACGATCCTTAATGCCGAACCTCCATCATGCCGAACCATGTCTGATGCCGAACTGTTTCTAATGCCGAGCGCCCATCATGCCGAAAGATCTCTAATGCCGAGCGCCTCTAAATGCTGAGCGCTCATGGATGCCAAGCGATACTGAATGCCGAGTGCTCCTGGAATGCCGAACCACTCATGTATGTTGGACGCTCTATGTATGCTGAGTACTCTTGAATGCTATTCTAATGTGAATGCCAGACGAACCATTTGTGCCGAACCTCCACCATGCCGAACCATGTTTAATGCCGAACCTTGTTTCCTAGACACAAATTATAGTTCATTCATCTTTATCCAATCATATTTCCATCTCCCAAGCACATTGCGTCATCCATCCATCCAGTCGACTGAATCCATCGTACACCAACCTCGACAAACGTGTAGTCGATTAAGTTAAACCCGCCTGTCCACGGCCTTGTAAAAAGGCAGGTTAACACTTGCCCTCCAAAACATGCCTTGCTATTAGAAGATGTGTTTTGAATAGCCTCAAATCCGATATCCAAAGTCCATGTTTCATCCATATCCAATAACCAATAACCGACTTTAGGACCTCTCCGGGTCAATATCCAAATCCTCTGCCGTTCACAGCCGATATTCATATCTGTAACCTCTCCGGGTTCTTGTCAAGCACAATCCGCACCTGACGACCATACTCCAGTGTCCCTGAACGTTGAGTAATGCATGGCTTAAGTCCTAAGCCGAATCCTGGTTGCTACGGACCCTTGCCGAGCATTGTCCATACTCGACGACCTGAAATAGTAACCGATAATATGGGGGCCTAATTCCTAGGCTGAATCCTGGTCTCTCTGGACCCTTGCCGAGCATAGTCCATACTCGACGACCTTTTAGCCAAAATCCATAGAAAATCCAATCGAAATCCAAATCCAAATAGAAAACTAGAAATCCATATCAAAAATCCAAACCAAAAAACAAACATCCAAACCAGAAAACGAGAAAAACAGGGAGTTCAAACCAAACTCCAAAACCAAACTAGAAAAAGCAAATGTCCAAGTCAAAGGAAGAAACAGATTTCACAAACCAGGGCGTCTCGGTAAGCCATCATCTCAGAGCATGCCTGAGGGTTATCTCCGACCCTGTACATGAGTGAGTGATTTAACCGTTAGCCCGGAGTTTGTTACTTATTCCGAATCATCAAGATTAGTTGATGACCAATCGGCCACCATTCCTGGGCCTCATGCCCTCGTCGTTCAAGGTAGGCGGTGGCTGCTCCTGTTCCCCCGCCGCATTCTGAGTTCCGACATATTGTCGCAACTGACCATTCCTTATATTCTCCTCGATTATATCCTTTAAATGTCGGCAGCTGTTAGTATCATGCCCGTCCAGGTCATGAAAGAGGCAGTGCCTTCTTAATGCCCTTTCACGTTCTGTGGGTTCCCTCCTTGCTGGCCTTCGATAGGGAAGGTGATCTCGAGCATCTAAGAAAATCCGCTCCAAAGTTGCATTCAATCCTATGTAAGTGGAGAACTTTGGTTCTCCCAGTGCTTCCTTTTCCCTTTATCCTTGCCCCCACCCGAGCTTTCGTCGGGTTGTCCTCCATCCTTAGTCATGTTTACTTACTTTGACCTAATGTCCAAACATGCATCCTCTTGTCGAAGAAATCTTTCAGCTTCATGAAAGAATTCCCCAAGATCCAACGGTGGGTCCCGTACCAACGATACTTTGAAATCCGAATTATCTCTGATTCCTGATACCGCAGCCATCAGAACCATTGATGGATCTGGCCGATCCACCGAAGCAACTGCTGCATTAAATCGAGTTAAGAATGTCCTGAGCGATTTATCTACCCCCTGTTTGACTGACGTTAGCGTCATCACGTTCTTTGGCCTTTTTATGTGAACTCGAAACTGACTTAAGAACTTGTCCACCAGTTCTGTCCATGTTCCAATGGATCCATCCTCCAGCTGTCTGAACCACATAGCAGCAATATCAGTCAAGTATAGGGGGAAACATCGAGCCATAACCTCCTCCGTTGCCCCCAGCACTTCCATATGCCTAGTGTACCTCATCAAGTGGTCGGTGGGATCCGTCTTCCCGTTGTATACTTCCAGAGAGGGTAGTTTGAAACCGGGCGGATTCCTTGCTGTCCTGATGTTCCGGGTAAACGGACTTTTGTTAACTCCCACTGAATCCCTGTTTGTCAGACCTTCGCGAATAGTCCGCCTGATAATGTCAGCCATTCCAGTGTTTCCAACCAAGGGTTGCCCCTATCCATGTTTCCAGACTGCCCCCCAAGTCCCCGCAGAAATTCTGGCACATATTCTTCATCACGTACTCCTGTATTCCTATGGACGTCAGGCCGCGTAGCATCATCCGTTATCCCTCCATGAACTGGTCCGGCATCACCTGGTGGTGCGCCCCCGAGTCTAGATCCATCTAGATGGTTAGCTGTTTGTTGATTGGGAGCTGCCCCCTGCTGAATCACACCATCTGTCCGCTGGTTGAGTTCCCTTGGACCAGTTCCAAGACCTTGAGCACCTGCAGTTCCTGGTTGTCCAAATTGTCTAAGAAGAGCCTGCATCATCTCCTCTTGCCGTTTCATTATCTGCTCCTGCATAGAATTCATCATCACCTACATCTCATCCCGAGTTATGTAGATGGAGGCATGATCCTCTCCAGCTCCAGAAGAGGCCGCTTGCCTTCCTTCCTGATTGCTTCTTTCCGCTGTTTGCTTCCTTGTTGGTGGTCTAGCCATTGCTTTCTAGGATCCAAGTTCCTAACTTCAAAATTTCTGAGTGCTTGCGTTCTCAGTGAAAGCACCAAAGTGTTAGCGCCAAAATTGGTCACTAACACCCAAATCTAGTTGAAAGCACCAAATACCAGTCACGACTCATAGACAGAATGTATGTAGAGAGTAATAACGTGAAGAACAGTAAAAGTTAAAAAAGAAAGCAGTAAAAAACAACAAATTTTATAGTGGTTCGGCTAACTCCGGCCTACGTCCACTTAGAAGTTTGCTTTTTATTGCTGTAATAATCGGTTACAGTTACCAAATGGCAGAGTTGCCTTAGCCTTAGAAAAGAGAAAGTAAGAGAGCAGAAAGAAGATCCCCCATCTGGAGACCCACATGTTGTATTTATAGGCAAAACCAGGTTGTTGGGCCTCCTGAGTAGTTTGGGCCCATCAAGGTTATAGCCGAACCCTACTTCATTATGCCGACCGATCCTGAGCAGTTGGTATGCCGAACGCGGGGAGGTGCGAAGTATCGAGATACTGAGGTACCGAGGTACCAAGGTGCGAGGTATCGAGGTATCGAGGTATGGAGGTATCGAGGTACCGAGGTATGGAGGTGCGTGGTAACGAGGTATGGAGGTGCGATGTACCGAGGTATGGAGGTGCGAGGTACCGAGGTATGGAGGTACCGAGGTACCGAGGTTTGGAGGTGCGAGGTGCAATGCCGAGCGAGGTGAGGTACGCCGAATGACCCATCCAATGCCGAATGAGATTTTTGCCGAGCGCTCTATCCAATGCCAAACGAGATTTATGCCGAGCGCTCCATCAAATGCCGAACGATCCTTAATGTCGAACCTCCATCATGTCGAACCATGTCTGATGCCGAACAGTTTCTAATGCCGAGCGCCCATCATGCCGAATGATCTCTAATGCCGAGCGCCTCTAAATGCTGAGCGCTCCTGGATGCCAAGCGCTACTGAATGCCGAGTGCTCCTGGAATGCCGAACCACTCATGTATGCCGGACGCTCTATGTATGCCGAGTACTCTTGAATGCTATTCAAACGTGAATGCCAAACGAACCATTTGTGCCGAACCTTCACCCTGCCGAACCATGTTTAATGCCGAACCATGTTTCCTAGACCCAAATTATAGTTGATTCATCTTTATCCAATCATATTTCCATCTCCCAAACACATTGCGTCATCCAACCATCTAGTCGACTGAATCCATCGTACACCATCCTCGACGAACGTGCAGTCGATTAAGTTAAACCCGCCTGTCCACGGCTTCGTAAAAAGGCGGGATAACATCAGCTATAAGAAGCCCATACCAATCTAGTGCACGGTTTCGAAACATGCTAGAAGCTACAAGAACACACTGATGATTGGAAATGTCCATACGCGAGATTATGCGCTCACAAGTGCAGAGCCAAGTCTGAACCTCCACAACACCTTCCGATCCCTTGAAAGGCTTACATCCAAGGTTACAAAAATCGCCGCACATACGGGCAAATGCGGACTTTTGCACCGGAGCAGTAGGAGTAGCAGCAGGGGGCTGCGTATTCCGGAATAGCTCCATAAACTGATCAGCAGACATGTAGACTCCGTCCGGATGAGAGGCACCAGACGAACCTACGGCAGCACGTTTCCCTCTTCCTCTTCCAGCCATAGGTTAAAAGAACAAGAGAAGTCAAGAATTAATTTCCGGGACATATGATTGATATGGTAATTCACATATGGAATACTACGAAAGCAATTGATGCATTCCTAGACATATCCCACATGAAAAGATATTCATGAAAGGCACGAATAAAACTAACGAATAATTGTAGCATCCGTTCTATACAAATTTTATTCCATGTTTATTATAAATTGATTCTGAAATCAGCTCCGATACCAAGCTGTGACGCCCCACCTCTATAGCTCACAATAACAAAGAATATTTCAATGAAATACTGTCTGTTATCACGAAGAATAAGGCTGGATAGGAGCGGTCATCCGTAGTTAGGCCTTGCACTAGTATTGATTACCTCGACAGGAGTGGTAAAAATTTTCATCTCATTTTATTCACTCCAATCGACGTTTTCAATTCCAGTATAAAACGAACTACGATGGTGCATACAAGATTCAGAATAATTTAAATAATAACATCACAGAATAACGTAGCACAGTACTGTCACAAATGCACATATCATATAGCGGAAGAAGATATGAGTACATAAGTCATAAGCCACAATAGTCGATAGTTTCATAGATACATATTATGTACATGAATATAATAATATACATGAGATATAATATACTACACAAAAGAGACTATACAAAAACCCTACTCGAAACTGGGTAGAATAGTCTTCCAAAAGAGATAGCAGCAGCGGAATAACTATCAGTAGAATACTTGTAATACTACGAGGCTGACCCGAGTATTATTTAAGAAAATAATAAACGGATCAGTCTAATTTATTCTTAGGAATAATCATATAAGATATCACTAGGAATAACAGCAAATAGCATAAAGTGATTATCAACAGAGATAAGTAAAAGAAATATCAATAAAGATAAACAGTAACAGCAAATCTCAGATCAGCAAATCTCATATCAGCAAATCTAAAAATCAATAGAATGAAATCTAGTAAACAACAAATCTCAAAGCAGCAAATATCTATAAATCAATAAATTGAAATCTAGAAAACAGCAAAACTCATAGCAACACGGTCTAGAAATCAAATGATATGAAATATAGAAAACAGCAAATCTCATATATCTAGTTATCTGTAGATAACTAGAAAACACATAAAAGGGTGGATCAATCCCAGCAAATGGTGAGCCTAGGTGATAAGCCTAAGCTGCACCGCACGTGCAACACATATCTACACTGTATTAAAAAATTTTGGCACCCACATAGAACCCAAAAGTCCTCACATATGACCCGAAGGTCCACATATGACCCGAAGGTCGAGTACAGGTAGTTGACCCGAAGGTCTCACATAGAAGCCGAAGGTCCTCACACATATATGTCGCTAACTCTCAAATAGCAGCGATCATCGGTGATAACGAACGTGTGTATAATAACCACGTGTTCATCTCCGTCTACTAATGATAGATAACTCCATAGAAATTTGTTTCGATTAACGAGTCCGGAATTAATTTTATTAGTAAGAATGAGGGTTCATAGTCCTCACTTTTGCTAGTACGTTTAAGTGCCTTTCTCGTTGACCGAAAGTGCAAAATCGTGTAATTGGAAACAATATTTTACATTCTCAATAGAATAAATCACGAGTTACTCGTATTGGTAAAATTAAGGGTTCATAGTCCTTAATTTTTCCAAAACGTTTAAAATGCTTCCTTATTCAATTGAAAACGTAAAACAAAATATTTGAAAACAATTTAATTTAAAAACGAATGAAATACGTGAAGTTTTCAGCGAAACTCATTAGCAATTTCAATATAAGAAATCTCATCAAAATATCACAAAATCGGATAATAATCCGAACGCCCAAAATCACATAAAACAGCAGAAAACCTCAAAACGAGCATAAGTGAATTCCCCAAAAATTCGCAGCGACACTTATACATGTGCAAGCACACATATACGAGCATGTTCGACCATGAATAAAAGAATGGTCGCTGCGAATAATAATAAGCAGAAGCATAGAATCTCATGGCCAACCCAACACTTGTTACAGCCTGTAAAGGGGCAACAGCACAAAATATGTGCTCGGCACTATATGAGGTGGCTCAGAAAATCACAACCAGAAGCATTCGAATGTCTATAGGAATAGGTAGCAACATCATTTTAAAATGCATGGCCTCCTATATACAATAGCATGTATATATTCAAAGTGCAACTGGAAATTCAAATAGCACATAATTTCGCATGGAACAACCAAGATATAATTGGTACATAGTTTCGAATGAAACAAGAAAGGCAGGAGTCATATATTTTCGGAATACTAAGCAGGCAAGGGCCTTATATTCATGCAACAGAGTTTACATAAACAGAGAACACATACAATAGGGTAGCCATGCACAGAGTGTACATGCATAGAGAAGGCATGCATAGAATATACATGCTCAGAGTTCACATGTGACAATGATTAACAAATTATCAAATGGCCTCAACATTTTCGAAAGTAGGTGCAAGGAAATATGGCCACATTTTCTTTTACACACAAGTACAAACATATAAAGGTAGAGCAGAGAATAAGGCCTAGGAAATAGACCCAACATATATATTTTGTTGATGCAACAGAATATATATTTGGCCATATGTTTTCATATGAAACAGCAATTCAAATAGCAACATATTTTCGAATGAACTAACAACCAAGAAGATTTCCACATGTTTCGAATGGAACAGTCAACAAGAAAATGGCAACATGTTATTTGTCTCAGGCAAGTACAAAGGAAAGCATATTCGAATGGCACAGTGAATCGAATAAGCTGCAGCATGTAGTGTGAATTGAATGAATACAAGCATATATATTTATTTGTATAGCCAGAATAAATGGCACAACAAATGGCCACCATTCCAAAAACACAACAACTATATATATTTGTTTCCGCAGGGTGTAAAAGATCTCAAGTTTTCGAATGCACATCCAACAAGGGAAATGTGGCACAATAAGAAAATCAATTGGCATTTTATATTTTTGAAATGCAACAGAGAACAAGAAAATGGCCCTAGGTTTTCAACTTGAACAGCAAGCAAAAAGATGGACACAAATGCTCAAAAATACATATATACATTTTGGCTCAGCAAACTGAAAATGCTCACAGGCATATGCACCCATTAATTCGAATAGTCAATGGTGTAGTGAAAGAATTCATGTAACCAGTATATATTTGTATGCACTACAAGTATAACCTGTCAAGGAAATACACACAAATATATATTTGTACACAAGTATAAATGGCACAGCAGCAAGAATGTGGCACACACAAACATATAAATATGTTTGTGCACACACATAGGAATCAAATGACATATATTTTCTATACACAACCATAAGTATATATTTGTGCACAACAAATAGGGCAGCATAGATGTGAGTCGAGGAAAGATTCACACG
Source organism: Allium fistulosum (assembly GCA_030737815.1). Classification (NCBI taxonomy): domain Eukaryota; kingdom Viridiplantae; phylum Streptophyta; class Magnoliopsida; order Asparagales; family Amaryllidaceae; genus Allium; species Allium fistulosum. The sequence continues at coordinate 408,010,846 of CM060907.1, read as the reverse complement.
AACACATATACACACACATACAATTGCATGTGTATATATATGGGTATATAATTCAAATTTCACAGAGCAGGATATCTAGTGATTACTCAAAAAGAAAACCAAGAAACAGTAAGCAAGAAATCCAAAATCCATCGCAAACCAGAAATTCACCAAACAGCTAAACACATTCAAAAACAACAATTTAATTCATGTTTAATTTTCATTTTGCACAAACGAAAATTAACAGAATCACGTCCAAGAGTAAATTAGATGCGTGAGTTAATTACTCACCTATTTCACGATTCAAAGCAAGATAAGAGCAGCGCAAGCATGAAGAAGACGAAGATTTCTACGTCGAAGCACGCGAACCTACAAAGCAAACAAACGAACACCAAAATCATTCACGAAAGAATTTTTGAACAGCGAAATTAATTAGGGAAAAACCCAAATCAACGAACACTAAACAAGGCGAAGATTACCTTATACTCTCGAATGATTTGTGCACAAGATGGACGAGAACGAACAATTTTCTCTAAACCCTACGTCGCCATTTTTGTTCGCTTAGAGCTTTTCGCGTGTATTGATTTTTGAATGCATGAATAAGTGAAGAGGAATGGGACTATACTCCCTTGTATACACACGCGAAATTCACTAGGCAAGAGGGTTTGAAAAATTGGGTAAGGGTTTGGAAATATTTGGTTAAGTGTTTAACACTTTTATATTTTATTTCCAAAGCCCAAATATATTTTAATTTCGCCAATAATAAAATTTATCGCTTTCAATTTAATTAACGGCGATTTATCTCACGGGTGTTACATATTGTTTTCTTCGAGACTTGCAAAAACTTTATTTGGAATAACCTCGCCACTGTTTTGACTTGCTCGGCGATGAGAAGGAAACATTCCTTAAAGAGATCGGGACATTTCACTCAAATTAATTTGCGGTCGCAATAGTCCCCCAGTTGGGAAATGGGACTATATCAAATGCCCGCCGATCATAACCCCTGAATGAGTTACTATGCCTTTTGGTTCGACAGTTGTGCTTTCATCTTACTCTCTAGATAAAGTTGGAAAAGTAGTTTACCAACTTTAAATGTAATCAAGTTGTTTATTGTACCATTTAATTTAGTTGTTGTTTGAGTTGTAGTCTGTTACTATGATAATAAAGGGATTTCTTAGCTTGATTTTTACTTTATTTCATCTCTTTTACTTGAGCTACAGTTATCCTCAACTTTTCCTCCCCATAATTTATTGTCACACGTTGATGTTATTAGAGAGAAGTTGGTGCAAAGAAGTGAGGGATTGTACTTAGCGACGACATCTTATTAGAATGCTTTGGTGGTAATATTGAGGCTGTGAGATGGCACAAAAGATATGTTATTTAGAAAACCATCGCCAGCGGCTAGAAAGATCTGATCACCCACTTCGAAGCTGAAATTAAAAGTAAAGATGAAATGATAACCATGCTTATGTGATAAGTGAAAACAAATCCTTCAATCGATTTTGATAACAAGATGTCGGAGCTTATTCAGAAAATTAGTGACTTGGAGCTGAAACTAAAGGATAGTCAAGCACAGTGTGAACACTGGAATCCATTATGGGGAAAAGATTTCAAGCATTGACTTATCTGTCCCTCACTCTACTCCTACGGCTAACAAACCCACAAGGTCGAAACTTCCTACAGCTAAAAAATTTCCTACTATGCTCAACCCTTGCTTGGGCTTAGAGGAGAACGTCGTGGGCAACTTGTGTAGGGGGGTCAAATTTGAAATAGCAAAGTATTTTGATGAACAACATAAATTTAAATATTCTCAAACTATTAATGATTATGCAGACAAGAATCAAAAGCCTGATCGCGATATTTATTTTCTCCAAAAGCGCGGTGCAAAAGTAGAAATGGATAACAAGACCCCTAGGGCTGCAAACAGAGCTTTTAACCGTGCCCTAAAGACCAATTGTGATGCGATTGACGATGAGAACCAATAAGAAGAAAAGAAAAGAAACTTAAGGAAGTTCTCTGTGCCGCAATTCGTCAAGTTGTAGATCCTTCGGTTATGGAAACTCTTGATAAAGCCGCTCAAGATTTGTAATCCATTTACATGTTTGAATTATGTAAATTTATCTTGTAGATATGTAAATATTTTTTTAGTTTTGTAAACAATTTCATAACTTATGTAAATCACGTAAACTTTGTAAATATCACCTGATTTGTAATCCTTTTCTGTAATGTTACTTTTGGAATGCCTTTGAATTGCTCGCTCATTGATTTTTGGACTTGCTGAATCTTTTTCCATTCCTTTCCGCTCAAATTTTCTTGAAAAGCAAGTAGCAAACAATATTTCTAATTGTTAGCTTGAAATCAACATATTCGTCTATGTATGTCGTTTGCCTAGATTAACAAATCAACTTGTTAATTGTATGAAAAGTGGTTTATATTAAATGTCAAAATCTCATCTTTAACCACGATGAAAGATGATGGAGAATTCAACTTCTTCCACTCGACTGGAATGTCTAAATTTTTGTTGATAGAAAATCTCGCTCTATCGCGAGGAAATAAATGTTGGAATGTAACCTTCAATAAATATTTAATGATGAACCAAATTCAAATATCAGTATCTGAATTTTTGAAGTGGCAACCTTCCGACCCATTCCTTGACATTAATGGGATTTGAAAGATTTAGAAATCTAAAGTTCACATTCAGAAACTCTTAATAGCGATCTTTATGATAATATTCTTTGACCCAGATTCGGGCATTAGTGATGAATAGAAATCTAAAGATTTTGCACCCAGATTAGGGTTTAAATAAGTAGCAGTCTGGATACCCAGTTTCAGATATAATAAGTTAGTGATTGATAGTGACCCGAAACCCAGATTCAGGTGTTAGATGATGGAATTCATATATGAAAGACCCAAAACCTTAATTCGGGTATTAATAGCTAATGTTTAGAAATGATAGTCCTGAAACCTAGATCCGGGTAATAATAAGCGGAGTTTTGTTCCACTCCTTTGCTTCTATCTTCTTTGACATGTGTGAGCCCTTTAGGTTTTGTATAGATGTAATTTGTTTAGTTTCCTCTTGAGCTTGGACGTCTTAGTTCGTAATTTTAAATTCCTCTTTCTTAGGCTTGAACATCTTAGTTCATGATCTATTGAGCCTCTTCTCGGGCTTATACATCTTAGTCTATTGCTGAATGTGCCTTCTCTTGGGCTTGGACATCTTAGTCCATTATTTAGTGGGCCTCTTCTTAAGCCTGAACGTCTTAGTCCATTGTTGTCCGGTGCTCTTGGTTAGCTCATCTTAGAGGCTGGAACCAAGGACTTACCCGACCTCCTTCCAGGAGGCGCCATGCCCTGACCCTTTTACGGCATGGACATGGGCTTGTTCGGTGCTTTACCTTGGCCATCTTTTGGCGCGGATAAAGGCTTACTCCGTCCTCCCTCTAGGAGGTGCCTTACCCAGGCCCTTTTGTGGCGCGAATAAGGGCTTGTTCGGTGCTTTATCCTAGCCATCTTATGGTGCGGATAAAGGCTTACTCCGTCCTCCCTCCAGGAGGTGCCTTGACTTGACCAGAGGCATGGCCAAGGGCTTCTCCGGTGCTTTAACCTGGCCATCTTATGGCGCAACTAAAGGCTTAACCTCCCTCCCTCCAAGAGGTGCTCTGCCCTGGCCATCTTGGCGTTGACAAAGGTTTTTCTACCATCTTAGGTAGTATCCGAATATAAGGAGCATTTATCTCCTAACCATGTAGATTTTCTCTTTATAGAAAGTTGCTATTTATTGACTTTATCTCAAATTCTTTTTACAAACTCATGGGTTTTCCTTGACGAAAGAAGTTTACAACCATCCCCTCCAAGGCTCTGCAATGACTGGTTTCATGACCATTCATCATATGATAGTGGCAGTAGGATCCTCCAAAATTCCTTTTATGTTTTGGCTTTTCCTTTTGTGATGGCCAATAGTTGAGCTCATCCTTAGTAAGCAAGTAGACATTTTCCATAGATGTTGTTAATTTGCATTCCTTTAGAAGTCTAGATTTGAAGTTTGACTCTTGGGGATAACCCTTTGACTTTTTACTCTTTGGCCTTATTGTTTCACGCTCTTCAATTGCTTTTCTTTTTGCTACCTTTTTATTTCTTGAGTTGGAAGTGTTTTTGTCATAGTTGGTTGCCATTTGTGTGCAAAGGCATTGTAATTATCCATTATTTCTTTCTCAAAGATTGTGCCTTTGGAAAAATGTTGAATGGTTCTTCTCATTTGATTAAGACATTATTATTTCCATTTGTCCTCTTTCCGAGTGCAAAGATGGGGGTAGGACGAACATGAAAAGGATTTAGACTCCATTTCTCAGGATCATAAGATTCTACTTTCTTTTTGTTTATAATTCTTTGGGCTTCGAGTCTTAGACTCTGTTGTTCATCTTGATTTGAGTTCTTGAAGATTTTTTGGGAGAACCTTGTCAAATGTGGTTCAGAGGACCCCGGTTAAGATCTCATAATTCTTCTAGCCATGATTTTCAAAAGCAGATAAATTTGAAGTGGGATTGACTAAAGTAGAGTTAGAGAATAACGGTGTTGGGGGTTTATCCAAGTCAGACGTTCAAGCCCTCCTTCTAGCGCCACAAATGTTAACAAGATTGCTTGTCAACAACCATGAATGATATTAAGAATGGAGAATAATCCTTTGTACAAATGGTATAGAAAACAATGTGTGAATCCTTTCAAAATTGCCTTTCGATTAGGCTTTGTTTAATGATATTCCTCAAGCAGACCTTTCGACCGTGTCGAAAGGGTTGGTTTCAGGCAGTGTTTTAAATCTCGGATTTTGGCCAATATCTCGGGAAAATATCTCGGCTATCTCGGGCGATATTTAAAACACTTATAACTAAATAGGCTGCCAAATCTCGGATTTTGGCTGATATCTCGGATTTTTCATCTCGGCCATCTCGGGGAGATTTAAAAGCCTGGTTTCAGGTTTACACGACCTTTCAATGAGTATGGTTTCTCCTTTGAAAGCCTTCCTTTCGATCTTCTTGGAATACCCTGAGTTAAGCTCTCCAAGATAGGTTTCGACTTGGTTGGAGGTCTAAAGCTGTTGACTAGTTTGGGTTTCGATTATTAATCAGAATGTGGAGGTTTCGACCTTGTCGGAATCTCGTGGACTTGCTCTTCTTGGATTTAAGTAGAAAATCACAAGCCCTAGTGGATCTGAGGTAGGTTTCCACCTTGTCGAAGGCGTGGGTATAACTTCCTTGGGTTTGAATATGTAATTCCAAGTTTTGGTGTTTTAGAGGGCTTGCTTCGACCTTGTCGAAGGCTTTAGATCATAGAGTTGATAGCTTCGAATGGGTTACAGAAGTTATTAGAGCTTAAAGAAGTTTTGACTATGTCGATAGGAGGCTTTCGATGGAGGTGAAACCTGGAAAATAGAAGTGAATCCAGCAAAAGCTAAAATGAAATAATAAAATAGCATAAAGTGATTGAAACTTCCCTTTCTCCAACTCTAAATAATTTATTTCTCTTAATTCCTAAATTGATCTAAAAACTAGGGTTACAATGCTTTTATTAAGAGAATACAAGTTTAGGATGAGAAGAATCGGATCCCCAAAACGTGACCCATTGGGTCTTATTTATAGATGCGAGCTGGCACCTTTCGACCTTAATGCTTTCGACTGAGTTGGAAGGTGGCTATTGAGAGACTTAAGCAAGCTGCTGCCTTTGTCGAATGGTTTGGCAGCGATTCTCTTTTTTGAGTTGTCTTGAAAGTGCTTTCGACTCTGTTGTTAGCCTTTGCCTATTGGTTTCAATGATGTTGCTTATGCCTATGCTCTTGTTTTGATCTGATGCTGAACATTTTTTGGAGCACACTGGTTTCGACCAATTCGAAAGGATTACTCTTGCTTTTGAAGGGGTTGCTCCAGATAGTACTTGCTTCTTAGCGGTTTGAATGATGGCGAAACCATTGGTTTCAAATGGTTTGGCATATATTCAAAGAGTTATTCTTCATTGTCTTCGTAAGGTGTGGCTTTGACCTGATCGAAAGACCTTCATCTAGTTGAGGTGTAGTCAATGAAAGCGGAAGGGGGCTTTCATCTCCTTCACATTCTTTGAAATATAAGACTCTCTGGGTATTGATAGGAGGACCCTTCCAACACCTTCGAATGGTCTTTAAGCTTTTAAACTTTGATGGCAGCATCCCTTTGACTCCTTCGAAAGGCTTGGTTGCAGCTCTTCTCTCTAACTCTTTACTCAAAGAGGTCTCGACTTGGTCGAAAGGTGAATTTTTAACAAATACTTTCCTTAAATAAGTAAAGACAAAAAAGAACGATTAACTCACACAAAGCATGATTAAGTAACATAAGCAACTTCTAATCCCCTTTTTATTTCATTAATTTGTAACGACTCGGAATTTCAGACAATTCGTATTTTAATATCTAAATTATTTAAATACTTGAATCTTGGATTAAATGTTATTAAAATGATTTAATAAGCTTTTTAACTCCCTTTAAATCATAAGTAATGATGCTGAAATTGTTTTGGAAAAATGTTTACAAAAATAAATACTTCGAAAAAATATCAATAAAGTGATCGAAAATTGTTTTAGCGATAAATAGCTTTTTAACTATCAGAAGTTGTTCAGAATTTTTTTACATACACTTATTTGCTTAAGATATGAATAAAATGAAATAAATTTTTTTCCATTTATGGAAACAAATTTTCTAGATGATTTCATGGGTGATGTCATCAAAGATATTTAAGAGATGAGCATAAAAGGAAATGCTTAAGTGTTAAGCAAATGATAAAGGAGAAGTGATGTTTGTAATTAACATTACGTCCTTTGTGAGGGGTTTTTAGTCGTTCAACATCTCATTCCTAAACCTATACTAGGAGGATCATACCCTTAGAAATAAATCACTAACTCACTAAGTCTAATATGAAGTATGAGAATTAAAAATGGTGGAAGTGCTTAAGCACTAATCCACTAATGATTCCCTAACCTTTTCAAGTTTTAACCAAATCATCTCCAATCACTTTTAATTTCTGCTTTAGTCCTAAAACATCATGGGAACCATGATTAGCATGTAAAAAGTGGGAGGAGGTGAGAGGAAGAGGGGGATCCAAGAAGTGGCCATGAGCAATGGGAGGAGGAGGAAGGTGTGGCTTTAATTTGGAAGTGCTAAAGGTTGAATCTGTAGGCTTTTTGTGATGGTGGAAGGTGGTTCTTTGATTCTTGCTGCTTTGTGCTTGAGTTTGGCATGGATCTAAGTGATTTATCTCAGTGTCTTATTTGTATACATTCTATATATATGTTGTGTGCAAAGTATAAATCTAAAGTGACATTATCTGATTAAAGTTATAAACTTTCGACCCCTCTTGCTTTTAAAAGAAAACATCAAGTTTATATTATATAACATCACTTCTATTAACATCTTAAACATATGGCATTACCTTGAATTAATGTTTAAATGGTTGGTTAGCTTGTGTGTTAAATTGGTGTAAGTTTGAAATTGTTTGAAGCCAGAATAATCGTTATAAGTGCACATCATAATCCCTTGTTTTTTGGAATTTTTATAGATAAATTGGAAGATATTCTTAGGAATTTATTTCCATGGTTTTGGAGTACCCTAATGTTAGTACTTACTATAAAAATTTCAAGTCATAAATTATTTGTTAAAGTGGTTAAAACTAGCCATAGATCGTTCTGTTCAATGCTGTTTTAACAAGGACTTTTAACAGCATTTATAAATGCTATAGTAAGTCATTTATGGTTTCAAGTGTTTAAAAATGATATTTAAATTTGGTATTTTTCACTAATATTTTTAGAGATGTTTTCAAACATCTTTTGAAGTATATTAAAGTTGGTTTAAAGTTTAAATATATTTTTGATAATTATATAAAAATTTCGAAAAAGTAAAGAAGAGGTTTAACACTAAAAGCCGCCGAGGTAGACTTCTCTAATTCTAAGAATTAAGATTGATGTCGAATAAAGATGGAGTAATGGAGCTCTACCCTACCAAGCATCGCCCTTGAATGAGGAATAATTATGTTGGTTGTTAAAGATGTGTTAATCTTGTCGTTTACTTACTTGTTCAAAGGTAATTAACTTTGCTTAACGCTAAAAGCCAACGAAGTAGGCTTATCTATTCGTGAGAGTTAAGATTGATGTCGAGTAGGGAATGAGCAATAGAGCTCTATTCTACCTCACTTCCCTCCTGAGTGAGGAATAGTTAAGTTGGGATGTCAGAAACGGGTTAATCATATTGTTTTTTAACTCTTTGCGAAAGTCATTAATACTATACTTAACACTAAAAGCCAATAAGTATGCTTGTCTATTTGTGAGATTCAAGAGTGAAGTGTCTAGGAAATTCTTTGATGCAACCAGTGCTTTAACTTACCTGGCTTCACCCTTGAATGAGGAATGGTTAATTTGAAATGTCGAAAATGGGTCAAGTATACGAACATTGATTTGTATAAGCAATTATCTTGACTAGATAATCGATTAGTTTATTATCGAACTTAACCTATTATTAAACATAGATCTTTAAAAAGGATGTTTTAAAGAGAATACAAATATGAAATGATTTTGGATTTGTTGTGATAATGTGTTAATAACATTCATCTTTAATCCTTTTCGATTATACTTATGAATGTAAATAGATCATTAAAAGAATGTTTTAAAGACAAGTATAAGTGAAATGGTTTTGGGTTTGTAACAATTATGTTTGAGCAATATTAGTCTTAAGTCTTTTTGAATGAATCTATGAAAGTACTTAGATCCTTAAAATGGATACTTTAAGATAAATTATTAGTAGGCAATGTTTTGGAAAAAGATAGAGAAAGCGAAGGTTAAAGTAAGAAGTCTTATTAAATGATCTGTGAATATACCTATACCATTTGAGATAAGTATATGAATACTTTTTGAAGTACTGAAAAGAGTACAAATGAATAGTAGAAATTGATAACGATTTTTTGTTAGGTAAAAGAAGTTTTACCTTCTTTTATCTAACAAAAGTGGCTTTAATTGTTAAAAGATAGATTAAACAAAAAGGGGATTATTAGTCGCTTATATGACTTGATTGTGCTTTGTATGACTTGATCGTGCTTTGTCTCATTTGATTGTTCTTCGTATGTTTACTTGTTTATGGAAAACATTTAGTCATATACTTAGCACTAAAAGCCGATGAAGTAGGCTTGTTTATATGTAGGAATTAAGATAGTTCTCATTATTCTTGAATATGGCAATGTTCGTCGATTCAGTCTTGAAGAGACCTGGATAAGTAAGTGTTTTATTTATCGAAAACCACTTCAAGACTGAGATACGTGTTCTATCTCTTGGAAGTGGATATCTATTTGAGATGTTGGAATTCGTTTGTGGTTTCAAGATCTTTTCGAGATGTACGAATCTATTTGGAGATTCATGCTTTGTTCGAGTGATGAAGAATAGTGCGAAAGATGCCGAATGTAAACTTGACTTCGAAAATGACTAAAAATAGAGTATGCCTCACAACCTAGGGTTTTGCTAACCAATGTTAGGATATTATCAACTCAATATCTTGAGATACTTATCGATTATTGGCCTGTAAGACTTACGATATTTGGTTCAAGTTGTTTATGTTTATGTTCGGACAAAGGGCCACTTGTGTGTACCTAAATGGTATGTTTTATCTAGAGATATACGTCGCTCGTAGGTAGTTTCTGACCCTTGTGTAGGAGACTGAATCCGGCTCCATCAGAGAGATCTCCACAGAAAATCCTTATCAATTTTGATTGTACCCATTAATATCTTGTGGCATGACGAATGTAAGCACCACAGCTATTTTATATGATTTATATTCTACAACCTAGACATTTTGTATTATATAGATGGTGGTTCTTTTGAGGGGATAACCATTGCGGCATTCCATGCGGCCTCGAAATTATAGTTATATGTTGGTCACATATTTATTGAGTATCTCATACATGACTTATGTCTGATGCTTGGTTTTTTTTTCCTAAATTCCTCGCATGCTTTTTTTTAACGACCCGCCTTTTCGATCATTGAAAGTCGACAACGTATACGACTACCATATTCAAATGTCGAACATCCAATCGTTGGAAGGGCAGATTGTTAGGGTAAAATAAAAGGAAAAGAACGGTGAACAAAGAAAACCAGAACCTCATAGTGGAATCTACAACATATAATATAACAAGGACATTCAAAACTGCCACTCCAAAATACAGAGTACCTCAGAGTTAAAAATAAACTCTATCAGTTGGGCAGTTATAAAATCCCGACCTTATAATTGCTGATATGGATACTATATAATACAGCGGAAAATAAAACACTACGGTAGGTGAACCTCCAACTGCTCCTCAAGATCTCCATAACACCAAAGCCAATCTAGAAAAACACTTGGTCTGACCCGAGCATTATAATAAAATAATATCTAGATCGGTCTGCAAATACCAGCGTGAGAATACTCAAATATTGGTGAACATAAAAAATTTCTGTGAGAGCAAGCCGCTATGGCGGAATCGGTTTTTACCTCACAAGAATATCATCCATACAGGAAAGAGTACAGATAAACAATAGGAAACAAATCCAAATATAATGGGCATAAATAATATTAAAAACTAGACTTGAAAGAATGAAAATAATCCGAACATAATCCAAACTAAACAGAATGTATAAAACAAGATAACAGTCCAAACATAAAAGATTGGAAAAAACCTATAATTAAACATCGTGAAGTGTGGTTGACTCTTCCCGTTGCAATTAGAAAAAAAAATCTGAAGGTTCGAATCAAATAAGGAAATGAAAATTTCCAACGAATGACTAGGAAGACACACCATCCTCTAAGTATACCTCTAGTAATATACGTCCGAGAAGCTCATATACTCCGTTACACTTCTCGAAAATGTACCATCCGGACCCCGCCAAACCTTACTGAGTATCCAAATATTTCACATCTAACTGGACAACTGAATCTACTGCAGACAAGATGTGAAAATACCCTAATGGGAGTAACCCCACATAGCTGGATGTCCTTTCGTGCTTTGGGTTTAGTCATTTTCTAACAAAGGATAACAAAGCTCAAAAGAGTAGCAAATCAATTTTAAGGCGACGATACACCATGAAGAAAGCTGGATCCGATAGTAAATAAATCAACTATCGGAGATAATTAAAAATGATCATATATGGAAATTAAATTTCATTTATTAACCAATACTCATTGACTCCAAACAAGTTCTATCTCTTGATGAAGATGAAGCCAGGCAAGTTGAGATAGTGTTACCTCTATGCATCGCCTTAATGACATTTTTAACCTTCAAGATAGAAACAAGTCTAAGCCTCAATGTTTAGCGTTAAAAGTATGACAACATCCTTCCTATATAAGCGATATCGTTTACGGAATTACTTCTTCATAGCCGAGTCAAACTTTAATTTTTAAAACTGATATTGCGCTTGATTTCCATATTACAAATATTGGTAAAAACACTTAGGAAATACTCTTTAAAAACATTCTTTTAAAAGGCAAACTTATAATACTAAGTGTATTAAAACAAGGGTAAAAAACAAGTGTCATTAAAACATTTTTACTATAAAACCAAAAGAAATTACACTTAGCTTTATTTATAAATGATTCCTTTTAAAGGATTTTCTCATTTATAAACCATTATTTATAAATTTAAGACAATTTTTATTATACCAAAAGATAATAAAACAATTTAAATATCTTTATAAATTTAAAACAATATTAATTATCCTAAAAGATAATTAATCACATTTATAATCTCTTTTATTAAATAAACAAATCCGTTATCTTTAATAAAATAGTTAATTATTTCGAAACACTTTTATATCATCAGTAAATTAACTATAAAATCTTTATTAAATTGGTTAGTTAACTTTAAAACACTTTCATCAAATTAGTTAATTTACTTTAATCACTTTTATTAAATTAAATTAATTTAATTATCATTAATTAAAAAGATTTATTAAATTCAAATACTCATTACTAAAAATGAATAATTAATCTTAAACATCATTAGTTAATATGGTTAATAAATTTTAAATACCATTAATTAAAAACAATCAATTAAGTTCAAATAATCATAAATTAATTGGATTAATCAAATTCAAACAGCATTCGTTAATACGATCAACTAAAACATCATTTGTTAAAATGATTAATTAACTAGAACCATCAATAATTAAAACGATTAACTAAATTTCAAAAATCATAAGTTTAAACAGTTAATTAAATTCAAAACAATCATTAATTAAAATGATCAATTAAAGTTCAAAATCATTAATTAAAATGACATAATTAATATTCAAATCTCATTAATCAAATAGATTAATAAATTTCAAACATCATTAATTAAGATGATTACTTACGTTAAAATATCTGAAATTAGGATGATTAATTAAAATCAAATATCATTAATTAAAATAATTTATTGACTTTATATATCATTAATTAAAATGATTATTAATTTTCAAATATCATTAATCAAAATAATTAATTAAATCAAAATATCATTACTTAAAATAATTAATTAAATCCAAATCTCATTAATAAAAAAGATCGATTAATTTTAAACATTATTAGTTAAAATGATTAATTAATTTAAATTATCATTAATCAAAATGATCAATGAATTTCAAACATCTGTTTTGTGAATATACAAGCTGAAGTTCAAAACGCACACGACATGGTTTTGGAGATGAAAATCAATAAATGACGGTATATCGAAAACCGCTATAAAAACAATTAAATAATTTAAATGGAACATCAAGATTTATTTCAATTAAAATCAATATAGCAGTAAAGGATATAAATAAATATTTTTGGCGAGAAACCACTCAGGGTCTCTCTATAAATTTTCCCTCCAAAATAATGGTTAAGGACATTATATATAATCATATAGGTTCATAACAATCAACTTAATATATCATCCATTTTCCAAATAGAGATTTAACCAAACAATCAATCAGACAATGTAACTAACATCCAAGCAATCAATAATAGTTTATAGCATCATAGATATGATATAGTAAAATTGAATGCGAGATAAACACACACAGATTCCAGTTTTCGCTGAAGCGTTCCGGTTTGAACAAAAACCAAACGGGAGTTTGATTTTAGCCAAAAATTTCACTAGCTCCAAATTTCTCCAAACAAACCTCATTGCGTAGCCAATGTCTCGTTCAGTCCAACGCAAAAGATGGCATACAAATTTGACCTCGTATAAGTGAGATACAAATCTTATAAGTTTGGCGAATTAAATAGTATAATTATTTTAATAATTACATAATCAATTCGTAATTAACCTTCACTAATCCTTCTCCTAACTTTCCCAATTACTCATGTGCATAGGAGATATCCAACCTAAGGTTGTGCACATCCAAGCAATGACATAGAGCTACGCCCCGCTAAACGACGTACCGACTTCACCAATGGACTCTTCGCAACGCACCTAATCCCCTATAGCTCAGCCCACGGTAGCAAATCATGACTTGGAAGCACCCAAAGGCAACGGTGAATTGTCACTTTCCTCCTCCTAGGACCAGCGGTCCTCTCATTAACGTCGGTAGATGCAGAACGCCAAGAGAAAAACATCGGTACACATCCCATCGCTTGATGCTTCCTCACTCACCAGAAATCACGAGCCCTATTTTAGGATTGTAAAAGTCGATCATGGCCATCATCAATGAACCACGCCATCCATGACATCCACTCGAAGAGCATCTCAAAAGGAGTTCAATGAATCTAGAATCACGATTTTAGCAGGCTAACTAATTTTATTTTGATTTTTGAAGTTTTCAAATTTCTCATTTTAAGGTTACAAAGAAAATTTCAAAAGGGAGGAGAGGCATGTGCTTGAACGTGATGAAGTAAGGGAGTAAGGGCAAGGTAAGGTGGGTATGGGCTAAATTGATGGGGGTATGGAGTTGAATAGATGTGTATATATTATTTTATTTGAAAATATCCGATATTACACAACCAAAAGATCTCGAACTCCTACCGAAATGTGCCGACTGGTGTTCCATACCAAATACCCCTATTTCGAACCCAACGAAACTAGTTTCAAAACCTAATTCCAAAGTATAGGCAAGTTAGCATTTTAAATCGAATTATAATTAAAATTAATCGCTATGCATTTCGAGTTCGCATGACCGCACAGTACATCTGATCGTTACGAAACTCGACGGCATACAACAATTTATTATTCCAGACCTAATGGGACTGCCAAAATTTAAGACAGTGCCTCATAATGTTAATTTCTCAAATTTAAATATTGTTTTATATTTTCGATCAAATTGACGATATTTATCCGATCCAATTATATTTGTAAATTAATTTACATATTGAATTCATCAATATTATTTATCAATTAAAAGAATTTAAATAATATTATTAATTTTATTTAATTTAGAATTCAAATATTTAAATGATTACTATATTTGAATTCAAGTTATTAAATTACAAAAATCCAATTATTTAAATATTTAAAATTAATTAAATATTCAAAATTCAATAACCAAAATTTCTAGGCTGTTACATTCTACCCCCTTGAATAAATTTCATCCTCGAAATTCCCAAGGAAGAAAATGTTTCCAAACCCTTAAGTTTAAAACTATTACTAAAATGAGTTATAAAACTTATTAGTTAAATCTCAAAATTTTATGGAAAATTTTGGCATCGTCTCCATTGCATGGCTAGATCAGAACAACTGCAAATTACCTCTACAGACCTTAAACCAACCAAAGAAAATAAAAGCCAAGTGGCTTCCCATAATTGGGGCATAAAATCACTAACCAATTTAAATTTCTAAATTTACATACCTTTTTTTGCATTTGTTATATATTTTTGGCAAGTAAGTTATTATATCTAAGCAAATACTGGTGCACAAGAATCAAATAGCAATCTCTTGCATAACTGTACTTATGAAATTCAAAAGGGAATTAGGTTGACAAAAATAATATGATGTAACTCTACATGCAAAAATTAGCATGATATAAATCTACATGCAACTCTAGTGTAAAATAAAGCTACAAAAATTCAATATTTTTAAAAATAATTTAAAACTAAATACCTAGGTTTTATATTCAAAATATTTATTTTCAAAATCCAAATAGGGAAATAATTCAAAATAAAAATCAAAGTGTCAAGGAGGGGGTCTTCCTAACAAAGCATGTTAAACTCTAGAATCAATACAATATGGAGCATCCAGTGGTATTCCGTTTCCTCTAAAAACATCAACTAGGGTGAATAAATATTATTTCTTTCCCAAAATATTCAAAATCTCATTTTTTTTCCAATATCACCGGGATTTAGGTCATAATAAAAACAATTTAAAATCCATTGTCTATAAATTTAAACTTTATAAATAATGGTATATAAAATCACACAATCAATCAATCAAATTCAGTCAAATCAAATCAAATTCCATAAGGGAAAATCTAACACTTAACATTATTTAAAATGCCAAATGATTTACAAACAAATCTTAGCTTAGGTTCAAAACTTTTCTGATTGTCCAGAAATATAGATAATTATCTAAGCGTTCAATTTTGCTGATCAGTCTTCGGTTATTGCTTAGAAGATTTCCAAACTCACTCAAACAAAATGGAAAGTTATACTATAAATTTATTACTTTCTTAACTATATCAATTTTTCCAAATCACTTATATTTGCATTTAGTATTTTATTCGGTACTAAAATTATTTATGAATTATTTCATTAATTTTCACCTAATTTTAAAAAAAATTATAAAGATATTTCTTTATAAAAACATCAAAAAAACTAAATTTATTTTTTTATTTGTATAATACTCCTTTATATCTTAAGAGCACATATAAACACAAATTTCATTTTACCCTTTCAAAGACATAGATGGAGACCAAATCAAATTATGGTTCCTTAAAAATGAGTCAACCTATTAACCTTTTTAACTTAGAGTGTTAAAATAAGTGGTATTTCATGGGTTGACCCAAAAACTGCAAATAGTTTACACTACTTAGATGTTTTAAACAAAAGTTATGGTTTTAGTAAAACAATGTTTATCAAAACTTTCTTATCCAATCTAACCCATTTTAAACCTGAGTTAAACTATCCCTGTTTATCTAGGAGTAATATCTCATTTATCACAACAATCTCTTTTTAGAAATATTTTTTATTTTGAAACCAATTCCCTTTAAGGGAACTTAAAAATTAAGTACCTTGTTTTTATTTCAAAAACTCCTCTTCGAAATCATACTACATATATTTTTATATGAAATAACTTCAACTAATTTATTTACTAAAACTTACTTTGGGTTCATTTGGATTTGAACACATTTCAATCGCACAATGGTAAATAAAATAATTTACTAAGTACTCCTGAACGTTCGTCTAAGCAAACATCCAATCGTCACTTAGAAGATTATTCAGATTACCATAAAACTAATCGAGATGTTTTCCTCTGAGTTATCCCAAATAAAACATGCTTCAATTTAAATTTCACTTCCCAAAATATTATTTTTACTTTTAAATACTTCCAAATGTACTACTATTTCGTTCCTCAAAATCCTTTTGAAATTATTTACAAAAACTCCAGGATTTAGTTTCAAAAATCCTTTTTAAACACATTTTATAAACTAAATTTATAAAAAAATTCTTTTAAATAAAAATCATTTCATATTATAATAACTCTTCTTATTATAATAGAATTTTCTAAAATATCCACTTTTTTAAGGTCTTATCCTACCATTTAGATTATATTAAACAACTTCTTATTAAAGTTTTATTTTTAACTCATCATTATTAAAAGGTGAATTTTCAATTTAAAATTTTCTTTGAACAGCTTATAGTCAAATTCTGAAAATCAATTCACAAGCAGTTCATTTTTAATTTCAAACAACAAATGCTTACAAATAAGCCAAACTTAGATAACAATCAACCAATAGCAATCAACGTTTCTAACTTAGTTAAGCATGACTGATGAAATAATAGTGATAACAAATAAATATTACCACATTCAATCAAACACACTCTATGACTATATAAAGTTTTGAAAATAATTCCTTTATATATACAAAATATAATCCTAGGCAAAATATTTCATTTGACAAATTTTCAAAAATTCAATATCATGTCCTTTGGCCTTGTTCGAGCGTTTAGAAACCCCTATCGACACCATGGCGTCCCAATCCTTGACCAGAATTCATAAATAACTCAATCGACCAATTAACACTGTATGTTATTATAACATTAACAGACACGCACTCGGATATATAAACTCTCAACCTCATTCTAGGGTATTACTAACCCTATCTCTAATGAGTTATACCCTACCAAAGCCAAGGCTCTCACTTAACCTTCAGCATTGATACCAAGCTGTAATGACCTTCCTTTTCGACCATCGAAAGTCGACACCATATACGACTACTGTATTAAAATGTCAAACATCAAATCATTGGAAGGGAGGATTGTTAGGGTAAAATAAAAAGAAAAGAACAAAGAACAAAGAAAATCAGATTCTCACCGCGAAATCAACAATATATAATATAATAAGGACTATAAAAACTGCCACACCAAATTAAAGAGTACATCAGAGTTAAAAATAAACCTTATTAGGTAGACAGTTATAAAATCCTAACCTTACATTTGCTGATATGGATAATATATAATACAGCGGATAATAAAACACTACGATAGGTGAATCTCCATCTCCTCTAAAGATTTCCATAACATCAAAGCCAACTTGGGAAAATACTCAGTCTGACCCAAGCATTATAATAAATAACACCCGGATCAGTCTGGAAATACCAGCATGAGAAAACTCAAATAATAGGGAACGTATAAAAGTTCTATGAGATTACGCCGCTAACGCGGAACGGCTTTTTACCTCACAAGAATAACATCCATACAGGAAATTGTATAGATAAACAAAAGGAAACAAATTCAAATAAGAATGGTCTTAAATAGTATTAAAAACTAGACTTGAAAGAATGAAAAAAATCCGAGCAAAATCCAAACTAGACAGAATGGATAAAACAAGATAGTAGTCTAAACTTGACAAAATGGATAAAACCTATAATTAAACATCGTGAAGAGTGGTTCACTTTTCTTGTTTCAATTACAGAAAAAATAATTCGAAGGTTCGAATCAAATAAGGAAAGGAAAATTTTCAACAAATCACTAGGAGGGGGCACTACCCACGAAGTATACCTCTAGTAATATACTCCCGAGAAGCTAATATACTCTATGACACTTCTCAAAAATGTACCAGCCGAACCCCGCCAAACCTTATCGAGTATCCTAATATTTCATATTTAAGTGCACAACCGAATCCAATCTAGATAAGATGCAAAAATATCCTAATGGGAGAAACCCCACATAGCGGATGTCCTTTCTCACTTTGGTTTTAGTCATTTTCCAAAAAAGGATAACAAAGCTCAAAAGTGCAGCAAATCGTTTTTATGGTGACGATAACACAAAGAAAGCTGGATCAGATAGTAAATAAATCAACTATTGGAGAAAATTAAAAATGATCGTATATGGAAATTAAATATCATATATTTATCACTACTCATCGATTCTAGACAAGTGTTATCTCTCGGTTGAAGAAGAAGCCAAGCAAGTTGAGATAGTGTTACCTTTAGGCGTCTCATTGACGACATTTTTAACCTTCGAAATAGAAATGAGTCCCAGCCTCAACGTTTAGCGTTAAAGTATGACTAGATCCTTTCCATATAAGCGATATCATTTATGGAATTACTTTTCCATATACAATCGAACTTTAATTTTTAAAACTGAACTTGCGCTTGATTTCCATATTACAAATATTGGTAAAAATACTTTGGAAATACTCTTTAAAAACTATTAAAATATTCTTTAAAAGACAAACGTATAATACTAAGTGAATTAAAAAAAGGGTTAAAACAATTTACACTTTGCTTTATTTATAAATAATTTCTTTTAAAGGATTTTCTCATTTATAACCATTATTTATAAATTGAAAACAATGTTTATTATCCCAAAAGAAGATAAAACAATTTAAATAACTTTGTAAATTTAAAACAATATTAAATATCCGAAAAGATAATTAATCACATTTATAATCTCTTTTAAATAAACAAATCCGTTATCTTTAATAAAATAGCTTATTATTTCCAACCATTATCTTTAAATAAAGAAATCTGTTATCTTTAAATAAACAAATCTCTTTTAAATGATGTACTACATCAGCAAACGATTCATCGGAGCTTAGCCGATTCAACGGAGCTGAGAAGAATTACCCAAAGCTGGAAAAGCTAGCGTATTGCCCTTTGATCGCATCCAGGAAATTACGACCGTATTTCTAGGCCCATCCGATTAAAGTATTGACTGACCAGCCCTTGAAGCAAGTTTTATACTGGCCAGAAACTTCCGAACGACTACTCAAGTGGATATAGAGTTGAGCCAATATGACGTCATGTACCATCCAAGGAAAGCAATCAATGGGCAAGAGTTGGCCGACTTCATTGTCGAATTTAACATAAGAGATGATGAGGAGGAAGTTCAATCGGAAACGGCCGCACAATGGAAGCTCTTCATGGATGGTGCATCAAAAAACTTATGTTCGGGCATTGGGATTGTACTCGAAACCGTCGAGGGGCGATCCATTAGCTTTGATTTATGCCAGGAGTTTATAACTACGAATAACGAAGCGGAATACGAAGCACTGATCGCAGGATTGAAGGTTGTGAAGGAACTCAAAATAAAGTCTATCCATATATAGCGATTCCTAGCTAGTCGTATGTCAAGTGAAAGGAGAGTACCGGGCGCGTGGAGAAAATTTTACCTCGTACCTGTCCAAAGTACAAGAGCTGTTAAGTGATATCGAGCACTACACCATAACTCACATCCCATGGGAGCAACTTACCAAGGCAGACCTTTTGGTCAAGCTGGCAAGCTCTGGAGAAGCCCAGTCATTGGCATTGGTTCCAGCTGAAATGCTAACCAACCCGAGCATAGATCAAATGGACATTGACTGGATTCTAGAGACCACCATCGAGCCAGATACATGGATGACACCGATAAAAGACTATCTACTTGCAGGAACCTTACTAACTGACCAAAATTAATGGAAGAAGCTCCTCCACAAGGCGCCAAGGTTCATGATACAGAATGAGATACTCCATCGAAGGGGATTCTCGACCCCTCTTCTTAGGTATGTGACCAATATAAAGCACAACAAATCCTGAAGGAAGTACATGAAGGCGAATGCGGAGACCACACTGGGGGACAGATGCTGGCAAAGAAACTTCTTCGATACGGATACTTCTTGCCAACAATAAATTGCGACGCTGCAGATCACGCCAGAAGATGCGATCGTTGTTAAAGATTCAGCAAAATTAAGAGAACTCCTTCAACGGAACTGACACAAATGGTCAGTCCATAGCCATTTGCGATATGGGCGATCGATCTGATTGGTGTCGTTCCAATAGCTAAAGGAGGAGCCAAATATGCTATAGTTACCGTAGATTATTTCACAAAATGGGCCGTAGCGGAATCGCTGGCCACCATAACCCCAAAGAAAGTTATTTACTTTGTCACTAAAAACATCATTTGCAGGTTTGGTGTGCCGCAAAAAATCATCACCGACAATGGAACTCAATTTGAAAGTGCCGAGTTCAAAGACTTCTACAAGTGCTTCCGAATCGAAAATGGATTTTCACAGTGGCTCATCCGCAAGCAAATGAGCGAGTGGAAGCAATAAACAAGATCATCAAATCCACCATCAAAAAGCGCTTAACAAAAGACAAAAGGAAATTGGGTTGACGAACTTCCACTCGCGCTATGGGCATACATGACAACACACAAAGCGGCAACTGGCTACACTCCGCTCGAATTAGCATATGGTTCAGAAGCAATGATTCCCATTGAATTAGAAGTCCCCTCGCACAGAACATAGTATTTTAATCAAGCATAAAACGAGCAACTCCTACTCGAATCGCTAGACATTGTTGATCAAAATAGAGAAGAAGCAGAGTTGAGAACAGTTGCCCACCAAAAAAGGGTTGCATGGTACTTCAACTCCAAACTTCATAGTCATACCTTCAAAGTCGAAGACCTTATGCTCAAGCGAGTTTACCTTGCATCGGGAGCCTTCGGACTAAACTGGGAAGGACCGTATGTCGTTAATCAAAAGCTCAGCATCGGGGCTTTTAAGTTGACAACCGTCGATGGGGTCGCAGTTCCCAGAGCCTGGAATAGCGAATCGTTCCGCCGTTATTTCATCTAAAATACTATTTTATGTATTTTCTATTTCTTCAGCAAATAAACCATCCCGAAAATGCCGGTGGCATTATAAATAGGCAAAGACTCTGCCATGCTTTCTTTAATAAAGTTTGCTTCTCGAACCAACCAAACTATGTTCTTTATAATTACCTGTCGAGTCGATGGAAACAAATCTACTCAAACTGTTGAATCTGCAAAACTCAATCTTTGCCCTTTGATAATTGGACTGCTCCTGCAATATTGAGAGGGCTAAAAAAACTAAAACTCCTCGTGTTGCCCAAAGATATACAACATCAAGGAGCCTAAAAATAAAAAATCCTCGGGTTGCCCGAAGATTAGCAACACCGAGGAGCACCGAAATCAAAACTCCTCATGTTGCCCGATGATCGACAACATCGAGGAGCCCCAAAATAAAAACTCCTTGGGTTGCCCGAAGATAGGAAACACCAAGCAGTACTAAAATAAAAACTCCTTGTGTTGCTCGAAGATAGGTAATGTCGAGGAGCCCTAAAATGAAAATTGCTCGTGTTGCCTAAAGATAGACAACGTCGAGGAGCCCCAAAATAAAAACTACTCCTGTTGCCCGAAGATAGGCAACACTAAGCAAAATCAAAACTCCTCATGTTACCCAAAGATAGACAACACCAAGGAGCACCAAAACTAAAACTCCTCATGTTACCCAAAGATAGGCAACATCTAAAGGCCTCAAAATAACAACTCCCCGTGTTGCCCGAAGATAGGCAACCCCGAGGAGCACCGAAATGACAACTTCCCGCGTTGCCCAAAGATGCAACACCCAAGAAAAACAGAAGCCGCGCATCTCATGAGCCACGCACCCAAATTCTAACTCCTCGCTTTGCCCGAAGATAGGCAACGCCAAGGGGCATGAGAAACCGCACACATGTAGTCAGGAATAATAAGTGCAACCCGAAAAAAATTGGCGTTAGGAGGTGGCACTCAATGATCGACAATCCATACCCATGCCCAAATTTCATATTCACCTAAACATCGCCAAAAAATGAGATTACATGCTAAAATCGCAATATCTCCCAAAAAATTAGAGTCGAATTGTAACTTAGCCAAATTTCTAATAAAAATTAGTTAAACCATAAGTTATCAGCAACTTGAAAATGGTTTGAAGTGAACAGCCCTATGAACTAGGGGGCATACACCTATACTGAGACAGAACCAAACAAATACAATAATTTCACAGGTTCTGTCATTCCAAATGATAATAAGTTCACAAGTTTTATCAACTTCCAAACAAAAATTCGAAACAAAATATTCAAAGTTTCAGAAATTTTTTTCTAAAGTTTTGTGGTTTTCTAAAGTTTTGTGAATTTCTAAAACTTAGAAATTTCTAAACAAAAGTTAATTCCAAATTTTTTTTTCTAAAACTTAGAATTTTCCTAAAGTTTTGTGAATTTCCAAACAAAAACTCTCCAAGTGCTGCTAATCTCTAAGTTCTATTACTCCGAATGAAGGACTTTGGCTATAATCATAGAACTAGCAAAATATGAAATGAAACAGGCACAAATACGTAGAGCATAGGTGAATAGATAAATACAAATACAGTTAAAACATTATTGTATTGCTTATGATTTTCTGTACATGGGATCAAAATTTGGGGTCGTACCCACACACCAATGACCAACAATGAGAAAATACAGACTCTATAGTACGGACGCGAAGTGCCAACTCTGCACTTGAACAAAATGATTCAAAAAGAAACAAAAACAATTCAAAAATAGGTCAGTCTTCTTCCAACTACTGGCCAAAATCAAGTCTATCCCCATACCGACCACTCAACGATTCTTGCCACCGCTTCTCTTTCCACCTCTGGGTGGCAGTTTCTGCTTCTTTTCAGGAGAGGTACCGCTGCCAGTAATGTCCACGTGCACTTTGGTGGCAATTTCCTTCTCCTCCACCGAAAGTTTTTCAAAAGAGCTTCCCTTTCCCTTGCGTTTTCTTGACCTCCGGGAGCTCTTTGAAGCTTTGGTGGCCTTTACCTTTTCCTTCTTAATGGCAAGTAAATCATGATGAGTCTTCTGTGGCTGCTCCGTTTGCGTTTCATGCTCCTTGGCCTCTACTACAGTTATGTCTCCTTCCAAAGAAGCCGAAGGGTCATCCAGCCCACGGAGCGCAACTATCTTCTCAGCTTCAAGCCCCGGTTGCGAACTAGACACGGATGCGGGAGCTGGGGTGGGAATAGATATAATCTCAGATGATGTGAAAATGGCAGTAGGCGTGGACGTCGAGGTAGTTGGCCCGTCAATAGGAAAGTGGATGGACCTATAAAATTAAAAAGGAAAGCATTAAGCTCCTCTTGCTCCTGTGGCATAAGATAGAGACTCCTGAATTCGGGATAAGCATAAACGTTACCTGCACCAAAGGAAGGATCATTAATAGCAACTTCGAACTCACCACCATCGCCTTACTTTAAGGGCTCCACCACGCGAGGAAAGATACAGAGTCCTGAACTCATTGGCGGGTCGTTGAGCTGCCCCGATGGTCCACCCATGTTGGAAATAGAAGGCCTGGCGGGCACGTCGGTGGCGTTTAAGGCAACATCGGTGGCCTCCTTCTCTCATTCGACTTGGAGAAACTCCTGGCTCTCAAGTAGCGCTTTCTTGGATTCATCATCAAGATAGGAATCCCGCAACTCTTGGTTGGAATGGATGTTGCCGCTGTCGTGAAATGATAGTGGATTTCCTCCCAAATAAGGGCAAGAATGCACGAAAACTTCGGGCCATGGTAGATGAGACTTCCTTGATGCAACATGGAGTTGACGTAGAAATTCAAATAATTGAGTCCAGCTTCTCCATCTTCTTCTCGAAGGAATTTCGAAGGTCCCAGTAATCTGCTGTCACCGCAGCCTTTTCAACTTCAACTACAGTTTTTTCAGCACTAAGCTGCACCACCTGAGCCTATAATTTAGCAATGGTCTCAGCTTGTTCGGCGATCGTCTTGTTGTGCCCTTAAACAATTAAATCATGGTCGGTGATTATTTTCCATTGAGATTCAAGATAGCATTACAAGCAGCCACTTCTTCTTTCAATTTAGCCTCTTCCGCATGAGTCATTTTAATTTCATCTCTCCAGACAATCTCGACCTTCTCATGCACATTCTTCAACTACTTCATCTAGTTGGCGGTTCTCCTACTTTCCCAGAGCGTTGTCTCCTTCTCCTCCTCAAATTATTTAATTTTAGCGTCCGGATCGGCCAACGCCCTTTCAAAATCATCCTCTTCATTTTCGAAGGAGAGGATCTCTTGGTAATTATTTATGTTAGTGTCTGCCAGCTACTTCAGAGCTTCTCCTATTTCTCGGCCTACTCTAGGTTGTTTTGGATAGCTTGGAGATGTCGCACGAAGGAATCCCTACGGATGGGATGAAGGTCCATATCAAACTTAACCGCTCTCAATAACCAACCCGGAAGCGCCGCCTCAAGCTTAGGGTGGCCCGAAGGAAGAGTGTAGGCCGGCCTCCGGTCCGGATGAGATGCGCCAGGGGTAGCAGTAACGATGGAAGAAGATGAAATGTGAGTTGGGGGCGGAATCATGGTAGAAGTGAAAGGAATTTCTTGGCCCATGGAAGTGTGTTTCGAAGCTTCCTCTGAAGGATGGGAGTGGCAGTCGAATCTTGACTTCTTTGACAGCTTATCTCTTTCCTCATGAGATCTTTTTTTCTCATATCCACCTCTGTATGAACGATCTCTATCTCTCCTCTTGACGATGAGTTTGAGCTTCGAGTTCCTACCTTTTCCTATACTCTTCTTCCATCTCCTGGACTTGATGGCGGTTGGAGGAGCACTTTGGGTACTGCTATGAATCGGTAAATTACTCGAAGTCGTCATAGAAGCCTTGTCCTTTCGTCATACCTGGAATAAGGCATACATGAAAAGTTTCAGAAGCATAACATAAGTTAAGCAAATATATAAAGGGACGAAATAATGGAAACAAGTATAATCCTAGTGCAACGTGATGTGTTTCTAATACTGCCTAAAGCGTCATCAAAAACCGGAACAAACGGCTATCGAAGGTGGGATCAGACTTACTTCGGTTGTTATAAGCGGAGCTGAGCTAGTTGATGGAGCAATATTGCATGGGCAGGAAGGCATCATGTTGAGTTTAAAATCTCCTTTCATGAGTGCATCGAAGTCAACAAAAACGTCGCTGAAATCTCCGAGCCCCGCTCCGACATTCTTACTCGGAGAGTCTGGCTTTTGGTCTTTGGGATTTTACCTTCACCACCTACATTGGGAAGAGATGGACTCGGGGGAACGAGACTCATTCATGGAGTCTCATCATAGGACTTTGAATCGTCACCATCAGATGTTAATGAAGAGTAATCGCTGGCAATAGACTCGTCGCTGCTGCTCTTGAATTCTCGTTCTTCTCTCTATGAGTCCATCGCGGCTTTGCCTTCTCTACGCGTAAACTCATCTTTCCCTTCCTCCGGGATTGGGTGCATTCTAATTGAACTTCTCAGACCAGTCGCAATGGCTTCCTCCTCCTCATGAGCCTCTCTAGATGACCATCTGGACGGGCTCCCTACCTCTTGACCTCCCTCGGAACCGTGGGACGAAGAAGTGGATCTTGTACGAACTTGGGATCGGCTAGAAGAGGGAGTTTCAGTCTGAATGGCTGATCTACCTGGAGCTAACAGACAGTACCGATGCAAGTTCTCATTAGTCAGTAGAACTCTAACGCACCTCTCTTCGACGTCAATAGCCTTTAAAGTTTGGCATACTTCGTCAAGCGTCACATCTCTATTAGACCTTGGGATGACTGCAAGAGAAGTATAGTTAGTTAGAAACTTCATTACAAAGCTTCGGAGCTAGACGGATAGGAGAGAGAAGCTTACGCCCTATCGTCCATCGGCGGTTAAATCCCTCGGGGCATCTACTGAAAAAGTATCGAGTTTTGAACTATGACAAGTTGCTTTACAAGCGTAAGTCGATCTTGCGATTCCTCTGGGCCTTGATTATAATCAAGAAGGAATAATCGTCTCTCCTCTTAAACGCTAGAAAATACCGCTGCTCATCGAAGCTTAGGGTGCGATTGAACGTCCACATAAAAAGGACATGCAAGCAAGTAAGGATGGCATAACCATTCGAATGAAGATGGAATGGGGAAAATTCCAAGCTTGAGAGCGTCTCACGTAGAAAATCGTTGAAGGGAGGCACGGCTCCATTCAAACACATATATCTTTGGCAAGCGGTGTGCCCCAACGGAGGCATGTGAGAAAATTCGTCTTTCGCCGGCAAATGCATGTCCTCTTCAGGAATTCCATGCTCTGTAAAGATATTATGAAGAACCTTGGCAGAAACCACTGATGAAGATGTTTTGGGTGGATTAAGCAGAACTTGAAAGTTAGGAGGCATGCAGTCCACGATGGGCCCAATCGGAACTAATTGATTGTACTGGGGTTGCAAGGTAGATGATGATTCTACTTCGGAGAGCATCGGGCTTCACCCGCTTATCTTACGACATGTAGAAGGCTGCTTCATTCTATATAACAGAACTCGCATCCGAAAATGGTCAGGTAAATTTATCCTAAATTTACAAGTTTCCCCAATCACACTTGAATTCTGAATAAAAATTACTTGTGATCGACACGTCGGACTTGAAGTGCGAACTAGGGCAACTGTGTAAGTGTAGTGTGCTATCTATATGGGATAAACTCGGTGCTCAGTACACTGCGAACGCTCTATCCTATGTAGATAGTTCGCCCGACGCGGAAGAGGAAAAGAGCTTCCCGTGTCAGTCCATTCTTTTCTACTTCTAGTGCACTTACCCGTTATTGATTAATGATCGATAACGGATCCGTTGTCCGAAGTGACACAGAGAACTCTTCTCACTATAGGGACACCGTGCATGTAATAGGTAAGTAGGATAAATCAAAGTTCTCTGGAAAATCAAGGACGGTTGGTAATATGTCATGCAAGTAGCATCTGTGAAACTGTAGAAAAGTAAATTCTAGTCTAATGGACGATGATAGCAAAACGCGTCAAGCCTTAGGTCAACGCAAGAATGTCATTCCAAGGGACAACTCAAGACACGATTTACTGTCTTCCTCCATTATACTATAATCAACTCGTACTTCATATAATCAACATCGCAAGTGAACACTAGTCTTCAAATCATTGTACCAACATAACAATTAGCGAATCAATCAATCAAACCCACCTCAAACTGATTCGAAGGCACAAGAAGAATCACGAATCAAACTCAGCGAGCTATGGATTGGATTGCGGGCAAGCTAATGAAGGATAGGATACAGTTCAACAGTGGGCTAGGGTTTGAATTAGAGCAATAGGATGGATGGCTAGGGTTTCATGGGAAAAACAAAGACGTGCATGGATCAATGGCGAGTGGATCCAAATGAAGCAAGGAATCAGGTCGAGAGGCTGCTTAATCGCTTCAAGTCGAATCGCTAGGTCGCAAGGAGAAGTGGAAGTCCGGGTTGAGTGAAGGAAATGCGGTCGGCTTGAGTATAAGTAGGCAGGGAGAGAAGGGCAAATTTTTTTGCAAAGTGTTCGGGTCGATAGCGACCCGACCCATCATGGGTCGCCAGCGACCCGACCTACCTTTGTAAACAAATTTTTTTCATGCAAATAAGTTGCTACCGACCCATCCCTCTTGGATTGCTAGCCACCCACTAAAAAATAAAATAAATGAATGATGACATGATGATGATAAAGAATGCATATATACATCTAAAGGAAAAGAAGAAAGAAAGCTTCATCTATTCATCTCAAGCTCGATCTATTACAACTGTTCATTATTCCAATGCATCTCGAGAAACTACAAGCAGAAATGTGATAGGTTATGGAAAGAAAAAGCAATCAAAACCAAAGAAAGAAGACCAACAATGTTGGGATAGCGTTTTTGTAAAGCTCTAATGCAATTGCTCGAAAATCAACAAATGGACATTGAAAGCGATAACTTTTAGAGCACGCCTTGTTTACAATGAAGACATACTCTAAATGGAAAATGTTATTCTGGTTTTTAACCCAACATAAACTAATAGAAAACAGGACAATCTTGTGTAGACAGGTTGGTTCGGGACTTAACCAGAAAAGCTAAGATAAGGGATCGACAAGGGTCAAGCCATACGACTCAGACAATGACCGGGATCAACAAAGCTAAGAGATCAGCACTCCTTTAGTCCAATCAGTAGCTGAAAATAAGTAGCTAGTGACTTTCCATCAAAACATGGCAACAATGTTGAAAGGCTATGGGAACATCTCTAATTCCAAACTCCAGAAAATTCCTAAGTGGTCGGATCATCAATGACCCATTCCACTCCTCAACCCTTCAAACAAACTAGCTATGAAACACTAAAAGAAAAGTAAGACGTTGGACCGCAAAATGAACCAAGTCTATGGGTCGCCAGGGACGCATGGTTTTGGCTCGTTTTCGAGCCAAGGTCCCCCTAGGTCGTCTGTTACTAACCTACGAGCTGATGAAGACAGGCCTGACCCAGAAGCTCTTCGATCTTTATAAATAGCATCCTACCTGCAACATAAACAGGATCTTCTCCGGACCGGTTGCTGAAGCTTTGCTGGAATTATTCTTCACTCTATACCTCCCTCATAGCAATCTCCAAAGGAATACACTATGATTCTCTAGTGGATTCCAACTCTGGAGATTCAATCTAGATAGAAAATAATCAAAGCCTTGCAATCAAACATCCATTGTAACATCAATCAATCTATAATAAAACTATAAAGTGGAATTGGGCTTCATTAACAGCCGAACCACTATAAAAATTCTCTGTCTACTTTCTTTTACTGTTCTTTCTTAATATCTGTAATCTGTAATGTTGCTCTGTCAAAACAGGTCTGGTGCTTTCAAACTCTAGCCAGAGTGTTGGTCTATTTTTTGGTCAACAAATTCATTTTTATAAACTTACATCAACATTTACTTCTCATGAAGCATAAAAGAGACCATAAATCACAAAATATGTTGAATTTACATATATTAGAGAGCTTCAGTACCCCTAAATTGAAGGGGTTTAGCTACTCATTTGTGTTATCATATCAACACATGTAAATTTCAACATTAAAACAAAAGTAAAGAAGGTGATAGCTAATTAGAATAAAAGGGAAACTAAACTATTTGCAAATGTAAAACTAAGCTACTAACATGAAATGAAAGAGCATGTAAATAAAAATGAACAAGTAAATAAAAATGAACAAGAAAATAAAGTAAGAACAAGGAAGAAGTAAAAGAACAAGAGGCTTAGGAAGCCATTTTTATTTCATTTATTTAAGAGGACTATTTGTACATGCACAAAATCCTAATCCATCCTTTAGCGGGTTTCCAAAAATACCCCTTAGGAAGTGTGGCCACCAAGTAATCATTAGTCTCTAATTAATCCATCATTAAGTATTCATGAAACTTTAACCTCCACTAACTTGTCCATTAGCTTCTAATTGTAGATTAAGGTAAGTGGGTAGGTGGGGTCCTCCACGATGCATGGTTTGAATTATTTCCATCTTCATTGCTTTGTTTCCCTCCTTGTGCATTAATATTTCCATGATAACATCTTCATAATTCCGTTCAAATTCCTATAAATAAAAATAAAATGTGCAAGTGAATATTCTCAAAATTAATATATGCATAAAATTTCCATTTTACCCCCAAATTGATGTATGAATGATAACTTGAAAGCGTTTTTGAGATTTGGTTTTAATCATGTAAAAACCTAATTATGACATTTATTTAAATAAAAATAGATTAAATATGTATGTAAATATATGCACACTTACGTGCACATCAAATACCTCCATACTTATCTTTTTATTCGTCCTCGAATGAAGAAAAACTAAGATAAATCTGTTTTCATAGGAAACACGATTGCATTGAGCTTATGCAACAAGCCGTTAAACCTCTAATTGTCCCTAGTAGGATGACTGTTGTCTCATGATGGTTTTCAGTGGATACTACCCACAAAATCCAAATGCAAATGAGAAATTTCTATATGCAAGATTTATTTACAAAGAGATGGATGCACGTTTTTGAAAATATTTACAAATGAGAAATTTACTCTCAAATTGACATGAATAAGTTAAATATAAGTTCTGGTAATTATCAAGAAATTTAAGTCCTTTTACTCATCAAACTTCAAACAAAAATTAAGTAATCATCACAATTAGACTAAAGTTTGGCTAGTTATTTTAGTTGATAACATAGTGCAACTATGAAACAAATCCTTAGTCAAATATCAAAGTTTTTCAAAGTTGTATTTTCATTTCTTTTGAATAACAAGTCAAATCACATAAGTAAAAATAGTGCTTGGGTTTCATTTGCTTACTCTCTCTTTATTTGAAATTTTTATTGATAATAACAATAATTACATATGTCTAACTTAGAAAAATAAGGCCAGATATATGACCCATGCACTGCCTTTCAGGCTTACGTGAGGGGAATACAAAGTGTGGCGAGTCAAAGCCCAAGTGTACACACATATCGACTGTAGGCGTAACTAATGAAAGAATTTTTATATACATACACCTAACTCAGATAAACCGAGGCAAGATATACCGATCATCCACTGCCTTTTGGGCTTACGTGAGAAGGGTACAGAGCATGGCGAGTGTACACAGTTGCATGTGAACACATGACTCTAGGTGTTATTAAAAAAAATATACATATAAAAAAAATATTTTTTAATTTTTTTCCTTTTTGTTGTTTTTTATGAATTGAGAGTTTTACAATATCATCTTTGCATTACTTAACTTAAAAGATTTAAAAGGTTATCGCCTTTACTTTAAATCAACCACTTATTATACAAAGATTTCAATTAGGATATACGTCATAATTATCACCCATGAACCTTCCTATATACTAGTTAAACCATCATTACTTGTAATCAAACTTTAGTTTTTTCTGTTAAGACAAATAAATTTTCAAAATTTTCAATTTAATAACCAAAACTTATAATTATCCTATAGTGTTTCTTCAAAAATAAATCAAAATGCTAGAAAGAAAATATTTCAGAGATTCAGAAATTTTGATATTTTTTTTTTGAAATTTTGAGTTTTGGAAAAAAATGAAAATTCAAAAATACCATGAAAATCAAAATAAAAATAAAATGAGACACCCCCACACTTAATATTGATTGTGCCCCACAGTCAATGCATGATATAATGAGTGTAACGGGGAAAAATATGTACATACTTACAAAAGAGGGTTAACATTTCTTACTAGACATAGCATGGCTCATAAGGAATCATGAGCTCCTCCTCTTGATCACACGATAACTCAAAGAAAGGTTTCAAACGATGACCATTGATTTTGAAAATCGATCCATCCATGGGGTTTTGTATTTCTATAGCACCGTGTGGAAAAATAGTTCGTACCACAAATGGTCTGGTCCATCTTGATTTTAGTTTCCCAGGGAATAAATGAAGTCTAGAGTCATATAAAAGAAATTTCTGGTTCGGTAAAAACGTTTTTCTTAGGATTGACTTGTCATGAAAAACTTTTGTTCTTTCTTTGTAAATTGTTTCGTTTTAATATATATCATTCCTATGTTCTTCTAGTTCGTTGAGTTGTAGTTTTGTGTTTTCACAGGCTTTCTCGAGATAAAAGTTCAAGTTTTTTATTTCCCACGATGCTTTGTGTTCGATTTCAACTAGTAAATGGCAAGCTTTCCCATAAACTAAACGAAATGGGGATATCCCAAGGTTAGCTTTAAAAGTAGTACGGTAAGCCCAAAGAGCGTCGGCCAATTTCTACGACCAATCTTTTCAATTTTTATTTACGAGTTTCTCTAAGGTTTGTTTTATTTGACGATTTGAAACTTCAACTTGGCTACAAGTTTGAAGATGACACGGAGTGGATAACTTGTAGGTTATCGAGTATTTCTTCATTAAAGTTTCAAAAGAACGATTGCAAAAATGGGTGTCGTTATCACTTATTATTGTGCGAGATGTGCAGAACCTCGAAAAGGTGTTTTCTTTAAGGAATTTCATAACAATTCTATGGTCATTATTTTTGAACGGAACAGCTTCGACCCATTTCTAGACGTAATCAACAACGAGAAGAATATACAAATTTCCAAAAGTATTGGGAAAAGATCGCATAAAGTCGATACCCAAACATCAAAAAAATTTATTGTAAGAATGGGGTTTAGAGGCATCATATTTCGTTGAAAATTTTTCCAAGGATTTTACATCGATCGTAAGTTTTACAAAATTCAAATGAGTCTTTGAAAAGAGTGGGCCAATAGAAACTACTCTGAAGCACCTTTTCCCTAGTTTTTCGAGGACCAAAATGTCCACCACATGCTTGATCTTGGCAAAGTGAAAGAACACTCTTGATTTTGCAATCTGGGATGCAACGTCGAATGATTTGGTCGGGACTATACTTGAACAAGTATGGATCGTCCTAATTGAAATATTTCACTTAGGGCATGAATTTGCATTTATCTTGTTTCAACCAAAATGAAGGAGTTTCTTTAGTGACTAAATAGTTCACTATGTCGGCATACCATGGATCGACAAAGACAGAAAGTAGTTGTTCGTTGGAAGGTTTTCATTGATTGGTAAAGGCGATGGTGCATTGGGAAGACGAGACAAGTGATCGGCTATGGCATTGTCGGATCCTTTTTTGTCCTTGATTGTAAGATCAAATTATTCTAGTAAAAGGATCCAATGAATTAAGCGAGACTTATCATCCTTTTAGCAAAAAGATATCGAAGAGCGGAATGGTCTGTGTAAACAGTGTTGTGTGAGCCTATAAAATATTGTCGGAATTTTTCGAGAGCAAAAACTACTGATAAAAGCTCTTTTTTAGTAGTTGTGTAATTGAGTTGAGCATCGTTCAGAGTCATAATAGCGTAATAGATAAAGTAAAGGATCTTGTTGATGCATTGTCCTAAGACAGCACCAGCTGCAAAGTTCGAAGCGTCAAACATTATTTCAAATGGAAAATCCCAATTCGCTGAGCAAATTACAGGAGCAAAATCAAGTTCATGTTTGAGACGTTCAAAAGCAGAGACACAATAGGAGTTCAAGTTGAATGGAACGTCTTTTCCAAGAAGAGTTGTAAAAGGTCGAGCAATCTTGCTAAAATCTTTTACAAAGCTTCTATTGAAACCTACATGGCCTAGGAAAGAGCGAATGTCCTTTACGGATTTGGGAATGGGTAGATTTGCAATGACATCGATTTTCACTTTATCTACCTCAATGCCTTTATTTGAAATGACATGTCCAAGCACTATGGCTTGAGTGACCATAAAGTGGCATTTTTCCCAATTTATTGTTAGGTATTTATCCTTGCATCGTTTAAGAATAAGTTCAAGATGGTGTAAACACTCAGAAAAAGAGTTTCCAACAATAGAAAAATCATCCATAAACACCCATATCTTTTCAGGGTTAGCTTCAATTCCTTTGGCGTTGATAATAAACCCAAGGAATTTTCCAGATGCGACTCCAAAATGACACTTCAACGGATTTAGCTTCATTCTGTACCGTCAGAGTATATTGAACATCACTTCCAAATCACCGATGTAGTTGTTGGATAACCGCGATTTCACAAGCATATCGTCTACGTACACCTCCATAGTCTTCCCGATCTGGTTTGCAAACATCCGGTTTACGAGCCTTTGATAGGTTGCTCCGGCATTTTTGATTCCAAACGCCATCACCTTGTAACAATAAAGTCCCAAATCAGTGATAAAGCTAGCGTGCTCTTGGTCAGGAAGGTGCATCGGAATTTGATTATAACCGAAGTACGCGTCCATGAACGACAAGAGCTCATGCCCGGTTGTTGAGTCCACATGTCCACCACTTTCCATTAGACTTTCTGACAATCACTGGATTCGATACCCACTTCAGGTATAAAGCATCACGAATAAACCCATTATTCTTGAGTTTATCCACTTTTTCCTTCAGGGCGGCAGATCTCTCTGGATCCATATCGCGCCTTTTCTGTTTCACCGGGACGTGCCGCAGGTTGATATTTAATGCATGGCTCGCGATATCCGGCGAGATCCCACACATGTCTGAATAAGTCCTGGCAAACAAATCGAGGTTTGCCCGAAGAAAATCAACCAGTTCCTGTCCCATCTGGGGCTAAGCTGAGATCCGATCTTTATTACCCTAGGATCATTATCATTGTCGACCGGGACATCGATAGTGAAACAACCTGCAAACCCGTACCCCTTGAATCGACACTATTCTCCAACTTATCGACTCAAAGTGAACGGAAATACGAACCATTAGGGTTAAGAAGAAGGAGGTAGAAGAAGAAAATAGAACAACAACAGAATCTAACCATCGCATCGGAATAAAATATAATAGGTAATAACTGAACTTTACACAAAAGCAAATCTGTTTTATACATTACATCTTCAGAATACAAAATCAGAGTTCAACAACATCTAACACACAACTGGACAGTTATATTAACTTGTCCTCACCAACAGACAATACAACTTACAACACAGCGGAATAATACATCAAGTACGTATGCTACACCTTGCCATCCAACTCGTCTCTTGAGCTCCACAGCAATCCATCTAGAATCTGTACTCTATAATACTCGGTCTGACCCGAGCATTATAATAAAATAACACCCGAGTCAGTCTGGAAAACCAGCGTGAGAAAACACACTCAATTGGATTATTAAAGTTTTCAAAACCCTTTTGAAATCAAAAGCATCTCGTAAGACCACGCCACAAATAAACATGTCGGGTTTTTACCTTACGATAGCCAAAACACTTTCTTATCAAAATCCTTTGATATTATAGTAGTGTCTATGTACAAATACTTATTCAAATAGCTGAAATTGTTACATGATTAAATTCCAGCATACTAGCCACAAAGTGGGTTCTACAAACAAAAACCGTAAAGGCGCGTAGGGAGAATGGATTTCCAACTAATGACTAGGCACTGGGGTACCACCTGTCACAGTACCTGGTCTAGATCAGCGTACCGAGGACCACGCCCGATCCCCTGCAACACAATACCGGAACTACCCCTTACTGGATAATCCCGAGTAAGATCACCCCACGGTTGGGATCAGCAACCGCCCACTAAGCCGAGATAAAAAGGGACATCTAGACAGGGATGACCTCACCCTAATGGGCGCTACCCACTTAGCCTTACTGCATAACCCTTGATTTTCAGTCATTCCCGGTTGATGAGGCTCGAGGCTAAGCGTTACCTTTTAGAACGTTTCACTTAGAATGCCCATCGTCCACCTGACGATGTTCCAAAAGCATTCATCCATACAAGTCCATCCCGGGTTCGAACGGAACCGAAGGCACTACTCCTACTACATCCATTTTGGAATCATCCTCAGGATTAGTAGCAACTAGCCCTTACACTTCATTGCTCCATCTTCGACTCCAAACTCGTTTTCCCTACGAAAACATACAAACTGGATCGAAGTGGTTTTCGAGAAATTAATCCGGATCCGGGGCTATTCGAAACGATCAGCGTATTGTCCAATATTGATTGTCGGTTATTTAACTATCAATTAACATTCACAAACATCCATCAACCATAGATAAGTTTTCAAATTATTTATTTACCTCAAAAATATCTTCACAAGATAAATTTCCATTTTCAACTCTTTTGAAACAGTTCTCTAACCACACTCTTCTCATGGAATAAATTTCCAAATATTTATTTCCACTGGAACACCAAGCACAACAACTTTAGATTTTAAACAATTTTAGTATAAAATATACTTTAAAACATTTAAATTAAAACTATTTTAATACTTTATTCAAAGATATATACTTTAAGAATATTTAAAATAAAGCTACTTAATAAAATATAAAACTTGATTTTTACCTTTTAAAACATAATACCAAGTCATTTTTAAATAATTATTACTAAAATAAATTTGAAAAATACTTGCTTTAAAATTTAAACATTTAAGGATAATAAATTTTCTAAAACATACCTTTAATCAACTTTAAAACTTTAACTTATACTTAAGGATTTGCTTTGAAATCGTACTTGGCTATCTAGGGAAATATACTTCTCTTTCACATCCTAAAAATAAATCACTATTTATTTTTAACCAAATTTATCCATTCCTTTAATAAATTCCAACCCTGAATTTATACTTCCAAATATCCACTGATATATTACTTCACTTTATAAACCCCGTTTATAAATTTCATTGTCTCAACTTCCTTTTAAAATCCCAGTTTCAAGTACTTAATCAATTCTCAAATTGATTTCCAAAATTTACTCCATTTAAAAATAAATTCTTTACTTATCCAATTTTATTTCAAAACTTATAAATTTCAGGTTTAACTTCCTTGTGATGATTTAAAATCTTACTTTAACTGATAATACAAATTTCCACATTTATTCCAAGATTTTCTTTTATTTCTTTCTAAACCATTTTAACTCTGAATTCAAAAATAAATCTTTCATTCCTTTAAATAATATCACTTAAGTTTAAAATTCATTATTTCCCCTTTTATTCAAAATCCCCTTTCCATACTCGGAATTTATTTACTAGAATTTAAAATCACTTTTCCTTTCCCAATTCATTCTTTAAATTATTTAAATTCTCTATACTTATTCTGCTTAAAAATTCCCTCTTTTATTTTCTCATCAAAAATCTCATCTATATATTTTTGGTATTTCAGTATACCCAAATATATTCAACCTAACACAACACCCAACATTTCCAATTACCAATGTAATCTATCACAGATAATCAAATAAATCATATCATAGAATATTAAACAATCTAAATATTTTGAGGAATCCCGTTGGATCCCTCCAACCTGTTTCTCTGCATCCACAGATGTTAGCACAATACCAATTCCACTTCGAGGTGGAATATCGCAGTATATGGTTTAATAAAATATCATCCGCTATTATGCGGCGCATAGGGTCTCATCCGCTATATAATGCGGGAAATCAATCACTCCAATATATATATATATATATATATATATATATATATACTATATATAATATACCACATCCCATCAATTCAATCATTCAACCAAATATTTAAATTTAACCATTTAAATTTAAATAGCAATCCAGAAGAGTAAGATTAACTCACCTTTGATTTTTTTTGTTCGCAATCCACTTCAATCCTGACTTGGTTTCACGGTTTTGACCTTGTATAAACAATTCACGATTTATTACTATTTGAATTAATCAAACAATTAGTTTCCATTTATTTATTTAATTTTGAACTAATAATTTAATTTAAATTGATAATTTCCCCTTTTAAAAACCTTTTTGTAACTATAATAAATTAAATAAGTTAATTGAACAATTTAATCACCAAATCCATTATTTAAAATAAACCAGTAAATCTAAAATGTGTGTGTACATACATTTTTACTTTAATTTTTGAAACTTCATATATATCTATAAAATAGTCTATATAGATTTAAAAATCTATTTTTATATAAACTCTATAACATTTAAATCCCTTTTTTTTCCAAAATCTTAACTATATACATAATTAAATAGGCATGTGTATGCATATATATTTTCTAGATTACCTATATATCAAAATGTATGTATATACAGTATTATATAAACTATTTTACCTAATATCAGACTTAATTGAAATTATTACTCCCAAACTCCTATACATATATTTTAAATTTTAATCTTCTAATTTCTGTACATAACAAAACAGTGGTTTGCTTTTACTGCTAAAACCTTTCTTCTCTAATATATGTATATTTGTAAAAATAAAAATAAAAACCTGATTTTAAAATCCATGTATATACATATATATAAATATTAAATTGAAAACAGAAATGGTTTATACCTTACTGCCTCGACCTGCTCTCTCGCACACGAGCGCCTACCCACGTCGCGACTTCACCGCCACTCGACGAACTGCCCCTTCCACGCGTATACGCGTGTTCGCGACCAAATACCGCGGCCAATACTTCGAGATGTGAGTGTACGAGGAGCATCAACCTTCCAGCTCGACCAACGACTTCGTCATCGATTGAAATCCCTTTCGTCTTCAATGTGCTCGAGACACGGATCGATCTCGATTTCGACCTCGCCCTCACTTTTATTAATTTTTGAACGAAATCGATTTGATTTCGTTTTCTCTTTTTTTTTGAGGGGAACGAGATTTCCTTTCAAGCTTTCGTTTTCTTTTTCTTTTCTTTTTCTGAAGTGATTTTCGAAAACTGTTTTTCCGTTGAACTGGGGAAGACTTGATTTTAAAACAAGAAAAAATTGTTTCGGCCATTTGTTTTCTCGAGCTTGATTTCATTTTTCGTTTGAAATGTTTAAACTGAGGAAAAGGGGAAAGGTCGCGTGATATAGAAGAAGAAAAGGAGGCAAGACGTGATGTTGAACAGCAGGTGGCGTGCACAAGAAGACTACAGTGCTCTGAAAAGCAAAAAGCTAATGAGAAGGAAAAAGGTTTGATGGTGAAAGAATTCAGCTGATAGTTGACTGAAATATAAAAACAATATTTTTAATTTAAATTCAAATTGCCTCTAAATTTGCAACTCAAAATCTCGACCTCCTATCGAGACGTGCCGCCAGGCGTTTATAATGTTAAACCCCTATTTCGAACACAATGGAAAAGGTTTCGAGTCCTAATTCGATAGTATGGAGAAGATAGCTTTTTGGACCCAGTTTATATTGAATTTTCGATATAGATTTCAGCGCGTTTATATATCGTACGACCATCTGACAACTCCAAATGCTACAAAATTTGAAATTCGATAATAATACACGGTTACGGATCCAATGGAACAGGTTTCGTCGAATTCAGAGACTGTGCCGTGGAAGGCTATTTTTAAATATCAGTTTAAACGATAAAATTTCAAAACTTAACAAAACACTTCCAAATTCAAGTTTAACACTTTTACTATCTTCAGTACTATCAATATAAATTTTACAAGCCTTTAAAATATTTTTTTAACAGGCTTAAAACTGCAGATTCAATAATTTACCCAATTTCAGTTTATTAAATCCAATACTTAATTCCTAAATAAATAATAATATTTGAAATTCAAGTTAAACTACCTTTCAAGTATTTAAAATCAATTAAATATTTCAATTTCAAATGCTCAAAAATTCTGGGTTGTCACATTCCTCCGCCATTAAAAGAATTTCGTCCCCGAAATTACTAGTTAGGAAGAATGATTCAATCCCCGTTAACTATTTTCTCAAATCCAAATAGTTTCAAACAACTTTCCAAAATAATCTTTTACTAAGACACACTAACCCTCTTTCTAACTTTCCAACTTATCCATAAGTCCCGACCAATATTACTTAACAATTCAAATTTAAATTTGAAACCAAATTTTGAATTATCAAA
This sequence comes from Allium fistulosum, assembly GCA_030737815.1. NCBI lineage: Eukaryota > Viridiplantae > Streptophyta > Magnoliopsida > Asparagales > Amaryllidaceae > Allium > Allium fistulosum. The sequence continues at coordinate 407,971,312 of CM060907.1, read as the reverse complement.
AATTTTCTAACTTCTTAAATTTTCGAAATTTTTTGCCAGCGTCTCCTTTGCGCGGCTAGCTCGGTACAACTACAAAATGCCTCTACGGGCCCCTAGATTTCAAAAGAAAACAAAAGGCCAAGTGGCTAGACAAGGAAGTCATCAATTTTCATACAGAAATTTAAGCACATACCTTTTCCGAGCAAATTTCAATTTATCTTCTAAAATCAAAAATCAATCTTCCTTTTGCCTTCAATTACCTATTTCCTACTTAGTAATCATATCCAATCACAAATCAAAATTATTTTATTCACTTTTTTTTTCAAAATTTTCAATATCTATTTTGTTCACATTCGTACAATGCACATATATCATCCGTACGCAATAAAAACCCGATCGCTCACTCGATCACTCAATTTCACTTCCGAACTAGTATCGTTCACCCGACTTCCTAGTGCGGACTCAGATCTGGTTTCTTGATCAGAAACCGTCATTCTCCTTGCAAAGCTGTAAACTATGATAGAGAATTTCCAAAATCAATCAATATTCCATATCCAGGGTTCGCCGTCGAAAATCGAGTGAAAAATCCCAACTCGGACCGATATAACTATCTCAAAATTCTGTGCTCGAATTTGGATCAAACCATTATGCGAATAAAATAATATACGTTCATCCTACGTATTAATTCCAATTAATTATCAACTATATCAATTTTTTCTTTTATTCACATTTATTTTGATTTCCATTCACTTATTTGCAACCATCCCATTTTCCCATTTCCAGTTTTAAATCTTCATTCAATTATTCACTTAGTATATTTTTATCCCAAAATTACTTAGTATATTCTCTATAAATTTCAATTTGCCTCAATTCATTAATTATTTTCAAATCTCAATACTTTTTCCCAATTTCCATTCAGATTTCCATTTTCAATTCTACTTGAATTCAATTTGTCTTCAAACTTTGAATATTGAATTTTATTCACCTTATCTCAACCCATATTTAATTAACCATTTCCTTTTATTAGTTTCACTTACTAATTTATTTAAAATATCATATAAAAGTTTATTTGCAAACTTCTTCTTCCTTCAGTTTCTTCGAACAATTTCTTCAATTTTCACATTACTTAACATACACACTTTAAATTAATTACCATCCCAATATTCAATTAAACTCATTTTCTTACAAATTTAAATCATTTGTCGTTAGTGAAAATTTTAAAAAAAATTCTAACTCCCAAAATTTCCAGAAAATTTTGGCAGAGTCTCCTTTGTACGGAGGAGCTTTTGCAATTTGACAAGAGATATAAATATATATACATCGACCTACATGGTCGGAAAACAAAAAAAACAAACAACAGTTCATATTTCCTATCTTTTTATTGCGTAGGCGTACCTCTATTTAGCATTTTGCGCGATCAAAACCAACCAAACGGCTTCCTTGTATCTATACTAACTCAATTAAACGTGTAAGTGTCAAATATATGCAATTTACAATATTTCACTTGCGTTTACAAAGCTAATACATGAATTCTATACACAATGCATGTTATATAGTTTTCATAAGCACATATAAGATTTCGACACCTATTTCAATTGCATATCTGCATAATTTCCATCCAAAACCATTTTATTTAGGCTCGACAACATTCCTTACTTGTATATTAATAACCATTTCCAAATTAATTCAACTCAGACTTTATTTAATGGACTTTCATTTTCACCAAAGCCAAGCTTCCATAAATTTAAACTTAAGTTAATTTACTCCAAATCATTCCAATTTCATAACTTAAGTTCATTCTCATTATCCGTTTTAAATTTTAATTCATATTCGCAATTTATTTCTAAACTTATTTTATTAATAACAAGACCAATTAAATTTTATTTAAGTCACCATTTTACCCAATTTACTAACAATTTCCAAATTCACTTTCATTTAACTATTCTCTAAGTTAAATTTTATTCTAAACAAATTTCAAGTTTTTATAAGTTTTTCAAACCGATTTATTATTCCATAAACATTTTTAATTAACTTCCAGAGTTTTAAGCAATTTCTCAACGCTTCAAAATCACCTTTGAAATCAATTATATCCAAAATCCTTTTGTATAACCAACTATTTCTTTTAATTTCCAAACCAAAACCCAGTTTTGCAAACAAACACCAATCCAAAACATCCAGAGAGCAATTCCTCCCTTGGAAACTCGAAAATGAACACCGATGATGTTGAGGTCATCACCGAAGTTATTTTCCAGCGACCGAAAGAGTTTAGTGTTTTTACTTCTTTTAAAAATATTTTCCAAATAATATCACCATTTTTTCTTCAAAATCTTTGAAATTCATTTTCAAACTCAAAGGAATTTAAATTTCCTAAAATTTCGAATTCCAAATCCTTTCAATTCATATTCAAATATCACTCCGGAATTTTATTCTATTATAAATCACATTTATAATTCACATTTACAAATTCCATTTTATTATATGAATATATTTCCTTAACTTCGGTTATAATTTCAACTTCTTATTTAATTCTTACAATAATAATGATAATAACTAAATATTATCATTTCCTTATAACCAAGCAACCATATATAACTATAATAATTTACGGAAAATTATTTCTTTTATATACGAAAATAATTTGGGTAAAATTATTTCATTTACCCTATTTTAAAACAATATTGTGTCGGTTTATCATGTTTAAAAGTTTAGAAACCCCTATCGATGACATGGCATCCCACATATCGACCAGAATCCATAAACACTCAACCGATAAATCAACACAGTATAAAAACAAATTTTATATTCACTAACAAATACGCGCTCATATCTATTAATACACTCAAACTCATTCTAGAGTACTACAGACTCTATTTTCAAATGAGTAATCCCCACCAGAGCCAAGGTTCTCGCTTAACCTTCAACTCTGATACCAAGTGAAATAACCTGCAAACCCGTACCCCTTGAATCGACACTATTCTCCAACATATTGACTCAAAGTGAACGGAAATACGAACCATTAGGGTTAAGAAGAAGGAGGTAGAAGAAGAAAATAGAACAACAACAGAATCTAACCATCGCAACGGAATAAAATATAATAAGTAATAACTGATCTTTACACAAAAGCAAATCTGTTTTATACATTACATCTTCAGAATACAACATCTGAGTTCAACAACATCTGAGTTCAACAACATCTAACACACAACTGGACAGTTATATTAACTTGTCCTCACCAACAGACAATACAACTTACAACACAGCGGAATAATACCTCATGTACGTATGCTACGCCTCGCCATCCAACTCGTCTCCTGAGCTCCACAACAATCCATCCAGAATCTGTACTCTATAATACTCGGTCTGACCCAAGCATTATAATAAAAAACACCAGAGTCAGTCTGGAAAACCAACGTGAGAAAACACACTCAATTGGATTATTAAAGTTTTCAAAACCCTTTTGAAATCAAAAGCATCTCGTAAGACCACGCCACAAATAAACATGTCGGGTTTTTACCTTACGATAGCCAAAACACTTTCTTATCAAAATCCTCTGATATTATAGTAGTGTATATGTACAAATACTTATTCAAATAGCTGAAATTGTTACATGATTAAATTCCAGCATACTAGCCACAAAGTGGGTTCTACAAACAAAAACCGTAAAGGCGCGTAGGGAGAATGGATTTCCAACTAATGAATAGGCACTGGGGTACCACCTGTTACAGTACCTGGTCTAGATCAGCGTACCGAGGACCACGCCCGATCCCCTGCAACACAAGACCGGAACTACCCCTTGCTGGATAATCCCGAGTAAGATCACCCCACGGTTGGGATCAGCAACCGCCCACTAAGCCGAGATAAAAAGGGACATCTAGACAGGGATGACCTCACCATAATGGGCGCTACCCACTTAGCCTTGCTGCATAACCCCTAATTTTCAGTCATTCCCGGTTGATGAGGCTCGAGGCTAATTGTTACCTTTTAGAACGTTTCACTTAGAATGCCCATCGTCCACCTGACGATGTTCGGAAAGCATTCATCCATACAAGTCCGTCCTGGGTTCGAACGGAACCGAAGGCACTACTCCTACTACATCCATTTTGGAATCATCCTCAGGATTAGTAGCGACTAGCCCTTGCACTTCATTGGTCCATCTTTGACTCCAAACTCGTTTTCCCTACGAAAACGTACAAACCGGATCGAAGTGGTTTTCGAGAAATTAATCCCGATCCCGGTCTCTTCGAAACGATCAGGGCATTGTCCAATATTGATTGTCGGTTATTTAACTATCAATTAACATTCACAAACATCCATCAACCATAGATAAGTTTTCAAATTATTTATTTACCTCAAAAATATCTTCATAAGATAAATTTCCATTTTCAACTCTTTTGAAACAGTTCTCAAACCACACTCTTCTCATGGAATAAATTCCCAAATATTTATTTCCACTGGAACACCAAGCACAGAAACTTTAGATTTTAAACCATTTTAGTATAAAATATACTTTAAAACATTTAAATTAAAACTATTTTAATACTTTATTCAAAGATATATACTTTAAGAATATTTAAAATAAAGCTACTTAATAAAATATAAAACTAGATTTTTACCTTTTAAAACATAATACCAAGTCATTTTTAAATAATTATTACTAAAATAAATTTGAAAAATACTTGCTTTAAAATTTAAACATTTAAGGATAATAAATTTTCTAAAACATACCTTTAATCAACTTTAAAACTTTAACTTATATTTAAGGATTTGCTTTGAAATCGTACTATGCTATCCATGGAAATATACTTCTCTTTCACATCTTAAAAATAAATCACTATTTATTTTTAACCAAATTTATCCATTCCTTTAATAAATTCCCACCCTGAATTTATACTTCCAAATATCCACTGATATATTACTTCACTTTATAAACCCCGTTTATAAATTTCATTGTCTCAACTTCCTTTTAAAATCCCAGTTTCAAGTACTTAATCAATTCTCAAATCGATTTCCAAAATTTACTCCATTTAAAAATAAATTCTTTACTTATCCAATTTTATTTCAAAACTTATAAATTTCAGGTTTAACTTCCTTGTGATGATTTAAAATCTTACTTTAACTGATAATACAAATTTCCACATTTATTCCAAGATTTTCTTTTATTTCTTTCTAAACCATTTTAACTCTGAATTCAAAAATAAATCTTTCATTCCTTTAAATAATATCACTTAAGTTCAAAATTCATTATTTCCCATTTTATTCAAAATCCCCTTTCCATACTCGAAATTTATTTACTAGAATTTAAAATCACTTTTCCTTTCCCAATTCATTCTTTAATTATTTAAATTCTCTATACTTATTCTGCTTAAAAATTCCCTCTTTTATTTTCTCATCAAAAATCTCATCTATATAGTTTTGGTATTTCAGTATACCCAAATATATTCAACCAAACACATCACCCAACATTTCCAATTACCAATGTAATCTATCACAGATAATCAAATAAATCATATCACAGAATATTAAACAATCTAAATATTTTGAGGAATCCCGTTGGATCCCTCCAACCTGTTTCCCTGCATCCACAGATGTTAGCACAATACCAATTCCACTTCGAGGTGGAATATCGCGGTATATGGTTTAATAAAATATCATCCGCTATTATGTGGCGCATAGGGTCTCATCCGCTATATAATGCGGGAAATCAATCACTCCAATATATATATATATATATATATATATATATATATATATATATATACTATATATAATATACCACATCCCATCAATTCAATCATTCAACCAAATATTTAAATTTAACCATTTAAATTTAACCATTTAAATTTAAATAGCAATCCAGAAGAGTGAGATTAACTCACCATTGATTTTTTTTTGTTCGCAATCCACTTCAATCCTGACTTGGTTTCACGGTTTTGACCTTGTATAAACAATTCACGATTTATTACTATTTGAATTAATCAAACAATTAGTTTCCATTTATTTATTTAATTTTGAACTAATAATTTAATTTAAATTAATAATTTCCCCTTTTAAAAACCTTTTTGTAACTATAATAAATTAAATAAGTTAATTGAACAATTTAATCACTAAATCCATTATTTAAAATAAACCAGTAAATCTAAAATGTGTGTGTACATACATTTTTACTTTTATTTTTGAAACTTCATATATACTTATAAAATAGTCTATATAGATTTAAAAATCTATTTTTATATAAACGCTATAACATTTAAATCCCTTTTTTTCCAAAATCTTAACTATATACATAATTAAATAGGCCTGTGTATGCATATATATTTTCTAGTTTACCTATATATCAAAATGTATGTATATACAGTATTATATAAACTATTTTACCTAATCTCAAACTTAATTGAAATTATTACTCCCAAACTCCTATACATATATTTTAAATTTTAATCTTCTGTTTTCTGTACATAACAAAACAGTGGTTTGCTTTTACTACTAAAACCATTCTTCTCTAATATATATATATTTGTAAAAATAAAAATAAAAACCTGATTTTAAAATCCCTGTATATACATATATATAAATATTAAATTGAAAACATAAATGGTTTATACCTTACTGCCTCGACCTGCTCTCTCGCACACGAGCGCCTACCCACATCGCGACTTCACCGCCGCTCGATGAACTGCCACTTCCACGCGTATAAGCGCGTTCGCGACCAGATACCGTGGCCAATACATCGAGATATGAGTGTACTAGGAGCAGCAACCTTCCAGCTCGACCAACGACTTCGGCTTTGATTGAAATCCCTTTCGTCTTCAACGTGCTCAAGACACAGATCTATCTCGATTTCGACCTCGCCCTCACTTTTATTAATTTTCGAACGAAATCGATTCGATTTCATCTTCTCTTTTTTTTTATTTGAGGGGAACGAGATTTCCTTTCAAGATTTCGTTTTCTTTTTTCTTTTCTTTTTCTGAAGTGATTTTCAAAAACTATTTTTGCATTGAACTGGGGAAAACTTGATTTTAAAACAAGAAAAATTTGTTTCGGCCATTTATTTTCTCGAGCTTGACTTCATTTTTTGTTTGAAATGTTTGAACCGAGGAAAAGGGGAAAGGTCGCGTGATATAAAAAAAGAAAAGGAGGCAAGACGTGATGTTGAACAGTAGGTGGCATGCACAAGAAGACTACAGTGCTCTGAATAGCAAAACGCTGATGAGAAGGAAAAAGGTTTGATGGTGAAAGAATTCAGCTGATAGTTGACAGAAATATAAAAACAATAATTTTAATTTAAATTCAAATTGTCTCTAAATTTGCAACTCAAAATCTCGACCTCCTATTGAGACGTGCCACTAGGCGTTTGTAATGTTAAACCCATATTTCGAACACAATGGAAAAGGTATCGAGTCTTAATTCGATCGTATGGAGAAGATAGCTTTTTGGACCAAGTTTATATTGAATTTTCGATATAGATTTCAGCGCGTTTATATATCGTACGACCATCTGACAACTCCAAATGCTACAAAATTTGAAATCCGATAATAATACACTATTACGGATCCAATGGAACTGGTTTCGTCGAATTCCGAGACTGTGCCCCGGAAGGCTATTTTTAAATATCAATTTAAACGGTAAAATTTCAAAACTTAACAAAACACTTCCAAATTCAAGTTTAACACTTTTACTATCTTCAGTACTATCAATATAAATTTTACAAGCCTTTAAAATATTTTTTTAACAGGCTTAAAACTGCAGATTCAATAATTTACCCAATTCCAGTTTATTAAATCCAATAACTTAATTGCTAAATAAATAATAATATTTGAAATTCAAGTTAAACTACCTTTCAAGTATTTAAAATCAATTAAATATTTCAATTTCAAATGCTCAAAAATTCTTGGTCGTCACAGATTGTTGATTCTACCGGGGAGGCCTGGTATTCTTTGACTTCCCCTTCATCATCGTTGTCTCTAGGATCAAGATCTTTAGGAAACTGGTCATGGCACCCGAGCTTCGGCTCAGGCATTAATTGTGAATCCTCTATAGAGCAGACATAGAGAGATTCCTCCATGCCCATACCTTTCTTCTTTCGCTACGCATCCCGTAGCTCCACAAAATAACAGGCGCGTCCAGCTACCTGATCACCATGTACTACCCTGACTCCATTATTAGTGGGGAATCTTAGAGTCAAACACCAAGGGGAAATCGCTGCCCTGAACTCCGCAAGGGCCGGTTGGCCTAGGAAAGCATTATAAGGAAAATGAATATCCAACACAACAAATTACAACATCCGGACTCTCCGGCGATCACCAATAGCCAACTCAACAGGTAACTCCACCATCCTAGCTAGTATGGTTGCATTTCCATTAAAACCATGTATACGTGACTGACACGGTTTTAAATCCTTTGCTTCCATCAGCATTTGGTCATAAGCACGTTTGAAAAGTATGTTCACAGAACTTCTACTATTAACTAAGATCCCCTTCATCCAAGTAGGACCTATCTGGGCGAATATAACCAATAGATCAATAGTAGGGGCCTTGACCCTATCGGCGTCTTGTTTTCTAAAAACGAAGTTGTCTGTAATCGTCCTCTGTTGCTTTGTCGGGGCCCCTTCATCAGTACCACTACAACATTCGAAGTCCATATGCCTGATCGAACTAGCATATGACTCAATTTACCTCCAGCTCCGATCAGGCAGATGAGGACCACCACTCATAGTATTAATCACCAGCCTCTCGCTAGTACGTGTGGGTTTTTCAGGTCTAGCCTGGCCTTGGCCCTGATTGCGATTAGATAGACCTGCTCCGCCATCATGCAGAGCTCGGACGAACTGCTCTAACTTTCTTTCTCTGATCAAATTTTCAATAATATCCTGCAAATGACGGCATTCATTAGTGTTATGGCCATAACAATAATGGAATCTACAGAACTTTTCGGTATGAATCTGCTTCTCCGACAATGGTTTCGGCCCGGCTTCTTGTATTGTCCTGTATGGTTTAAAGATAAACATTCTCCAGTGCCGTGTTCAAAGGAGTATATTGATCGAACGTAGGAGCTCTGGCTCTCCCATAGTGACGGTCTCTCATCTTTCCTTCAACTTCATCACCCTTATGCTGACTTTGCTTATTCTGAATATTCAACTGTACTTTATAGGAACTCTTCCTGGTCTGCTTCACTCCCACATTACTCTGGATACCTTCAATACTGTGCCCCACGACGTTCTGCTTCTTAGACCGTCTAGCATCTTCTCTCCTAAAAAACTGGGCTGCTTTTGCATAGAAATGGTCCAACGAAGCGAGGGGTTTCCTAGCCAACCAATCACAGAATTCAGAATCAGGATCGATCCCTTTAGTCAATGCCATTGAATAAAGTTGTCAATGGATTGCTGACTTCGTCACAAGCAGCATGGACCCTTTTTAGATAATGCCATAGAGTCTCTCCTGGAGCTTGAGTAACAATGGATAAGGTATTAACATCTTTCAGCCTTGTAGCATGCATACGAAATTGCTTAACAAACTTAGTAGTTAACTAGTCAAAACACGAAATGGATCGGGGTGGTAAACGAGTGAACCACATAGTCTCGATTCCTCCTAAGGAGATAGGGAAGCTTCTAAACTTAACCGCATCGTCAGTTCGAGCGGCGTTCATCAACAATTCATATTTCAAGATATGTTGGTTAGGGCTGAATTTCCTTCACACATCAGCACGGTCGGCATCCTGAATCGACATGACGACTTCGCACGTAGAATGTCATTAGTGAACGGGGTATGACTTCTAAAAATTCCCAAGTCATCATTTGTGATGACTTGACTCTCTCTGATCATCTGGCGTATCATGGTTGGAATGTCAGGCATCTGGATGTTCGGGGCCAAGCCATGGTCAGGTTACATGTTACGAGGATAGTCTGGTCACTGTCTATGGTATGGTCTACGCCTCCTTGGCGCCTGGTCCTCAAGGAAGTGAGGATCTTGAGCATAAATGTGGTGACGAGGGGCTGGATCTGGATTTCGACATCCAGGGCTATAGCAGCGGCTACTGCGTGGTCATGAGTAGTGTTGTAGGGAAGTGTCCCTCCTCTGGAGGAGGGCGAACCTTGATGCCCTATGGAAGGGCCTATTCCAGCCTGTCCGAGATTCACAGCATACTGATGCCTAAAGGCTTCCATGTAATTTCCATCCAATCGGCAGCGTGTAAATTTGTGATCGAAGTCAGATGACGCCGAGCTTTCAGTCAAAGAATAAGAAGCATGCTCTCTCCTAGATCTCCGCCACCTTTCCTCGTTCAGCTGGTTTGTGAGTTCTGTGTAGGCATGGATCTACCGAGTGAGCTACTGACAACTTTGAGTGAGATCCTACATAAGGGTCTAGAATTCCTCTCTAGTTACCAGACCAAGTGGATCTAGAACTCCAGTTGATGTTTGGCATGCTATGGACAGCAGTGCGGGATTTGCCTATCCCTTCCTTTCGGATCAACAACATTGCAAGCGGTTTTGGTACTGCGCACCATGTTGAATGTAGTTCTTCCTAGATCTGGAGTAATCTGAATAGAATGAAAGGAACCACTAGAAGATAGATCTGGATCTCCTCAGATTTTAGCAATCCAACAACGGTAGGGGATCCACAGAATTAGAGAAAAGCGGAGTTTTCCCAATGAAAGCACCAAAGTTTTGGTACCAGAAATGGGCACAACACTCTTCGGATGTGGTTGAAGAGATTAGAATGAAGAAATAAAATAGAAAATGAGGCTAATCTAGCAATCACACCAAGAAAAATGAACAGTAGTAAAATAAGACGAGAATTTATTGGGGTTCGGCATTATAGCCTACGTCCACTTTGAAAGATTTGCTGTTTATTGCCGATTATCAATTGAGTTACAACAGTACAATAGCTAACACTCAAGTTACAATGGAGTTTCAGAAGAGCAGCAGTATATATGCCCAAAAAGTCCCTTTCTAGTTGACGTGGAGGTGCTATTTATAGGGTAGAGCTGGAAATATCTGCCTCAAACCTCGGAATACCCTTTCTCATATGTAGGTGGGCCCACAAGATCAATCTGGAGTAGTTTGGGATCGATCCTGATCGATCCATGCATGCTTTGTATCGGTTAAGAAATGGTCCTATTGAGCTGTGATCGATCATGGTTGTTCTAGAGTTGATATGCAAGCTTCTGTGAAAATTTTGTGGCATTTGGACTTGTAGTTTGAGTGATATGATCGATCCAAGATTGAGTTTGCCAGTGAGACTAAAGCCTTCGTATCGATGGATTCTTATCGATACTCTTCGTATCGATGACGTGGTGCGAGTGTTTTGTTGAGATCCGTATTTCATGCTTAAAGACAGCTTCCATCGAGTTGACCTCTTTCATCGTATCCATCCTGTACATTGCTCCTCGTATTGATGCTATGTCTTTGCTTTCGTATCGATGCTGAACTCGTTCCTTCGCAGCGATCTCTGGCCCCTCTCTTCGTATCGATCGAGTAGCTGATCAATACGAAATATGTAGTTGTTGAACAAGTGAATTATGATCGATCCAGGATTGCTAAGGTCCATTGTAATCTTGATGGATACGAAAGGGATGGATTTATGCTCACTTCGAATCGATCTGAATGGATACGAAATGATGGACAAGGGTTGATGGATACGAAATGGATATGTTTTACGTGGATTTTGATCAATACATAACTTGAGCAAACAAACTCCGATTGACCTAAAATTTGAAATGTTGCCCTCCATAGCTTTGCTTGTCACACCATGCTAATTGTAGCTCGATTTAGACTTGGACCAAGTTTGCCTATATCCATCGTAGACCTGTGGATAACCGTTCTCCGGGGCAGATTGTCTTCAGTCTCTAGTCAAGTCCTTGGTGTCACTGCCTTATCAAAAGGTGGGATAACATATATTTGTAAAAATAAAGTTTTTTAATGACATAAAATGCACCGTATAAAGATGTAGGATAAACTGTGTATGCAAGACAATTACTTATCATACCACCTCTATACATTTTCTTGAATGAAATAAATGTACACAAACATATAATACTAATCAATCTAAACTTCTATATAATATCAAGATAATAATAAAAAAGAATTGAAGTTGGCAGAAAAGATGATCGCAAATCTATAGAGTTTCATGGTACTAACCAAAGGTACAGTAGAAGACACCTATAAATAATAATCACAACAAACACATGAACATTTTGGCAAGAAGTTTAACGGAAAATAAAATTTATTAGCATGACTGTAGATCTACATATGGTGCAGAACTTCATATGCCTAAACAATAAAGGATTCTGATTATAGTAGCTATAGTGTGGTGTGGACTATCACAATTGATGCTTAAATTGTGCATCTATTGAGTAACTTGAATGCATAGATAATTAAGTGCTAAAAAATCAATTAGTAACCATATCAGAGAAGTGTACGAGCTTGCATCCAAGTAAAATAGCAATTTTGACAGATTAGAACATTGGCCACTATATATGTAGTTATAGAGCATATCATTAGCAGCAAGATCGAATACACTTCCAAGTTAAATACTTATACTCTCTAAGTCTCAAACAACTGGGGAAAGCATCATGAGTAAAAAGATTACATCCATTAATACAACTAACATGATTGCAGCCAAGGCATTCTTAAGCAGGGTAAGCATGTTCAAATGATAGTTTAGAAGAATACTTAATCAAACCGTGGCTAGGAATAAAATTAATTTCATGTTCTCATACTTTCTACAAGCCAGTTTTGCTTAAGGGGATGCAGTATACCAGATTTACATCAAAACATACACATAATATACTACTTGATATATCGGATAACACATCAAATATAAATAAAAAATTACCTTTATTTAGCATTGCAAATTACATTAAGGCAAGGAAAAGCGGCTTCCGTATGTTGTTCGTAATTTTTTTTATGTAACAAAGTATGTAATTTTATTTTCCCTATTTTTTTATTTTTTCTGTTGTTTTTTATTATTAAAATAGCATTCCATATTTATGGTTATTTAGTATCTAACTTGTAATGGTTTTTTCAAGTTTTGTTCGACAATGAAAGGATTGGAGTCCAGATTTTAAGTGTTATGGTTTATTTTTTCCATTTTTTAAATTTGCTGCATTCCCATGAATCACGATGGTCATCACAAATAAAATTGCTACATTAAGAATAATTCTAAAATATAAATCCATTTAGAATAATGAAAAATCATAGAAAATATTAAACATAAAATATAACCCATTGTATTAAAATGAACCAAATATTCATACACAAAAGATGCCACACTTTTAACTACATAATATTCTATTGTATACGTACATAAAAAATAAGTAGTAGTTGTTTGCATTAAAAAGAAGAAATATCCTAAATCTTTCATTCTCTCACTTGCAAATGAAATAAATATCTCCATTAGAAATTAATATAAGTATGAATAGGAATAAAATTGAAAAACGAAGTATCTAGATTAGACAAAAAACTTTTTACCAATTTCTTATAAAAAATATTCTAAGCGTCTAGATTTTTGAATATTTTTACTAAAGTCTACTTTGCACAGCTAGCACCTAGAAAATTCCCAAAAATAAGAAATAGATATACATGATCGAAACATGATTAGAATCACAATTTATCAACCACAATATATCAACAACAAACACCCACATAGGTAAATTATCCAAATATTTACTTATATATATCTTATAAAGTGTGTATGTCACACCGCACACACTCATGTTAAGAATTTAAACTTAACTTTCAGTAATACAACTGAGTTTGCTAACATTTTCAAAGAAACATTAGCATGAAAATAAAAAAATCCGAGTAATAAGCCATGAAATACCTACACTTAGCTCAAACAAGCATATGAGCACATATATTTATGAATTTTATAACTAAATCAATAGAAGTAAGACTATGACTTTTAAACTAACATTAATTTTGTAGATAAAGAACAAAAATTCTAAATAAAAGCTAGTTTCCTAATAAAAGCAATAAATCAGAATGGTCGTGTGCATTATCATTTACCAGAACAAGACTTGAGGCATTATTATTTCTATCATTAACATAATTTGTTTAATATTGATATTGTTGGAATTTCGGATTAAGGATCTTAAGGCTGGATTAATACTAGAGGGGGGTGAATTGTGTTTAATGGGTTTTATGGAATTTTTGAAATCTTTTCAAATTAAACACTTACAGATGCAATTTCAGAAACACAGAGACAATCACAGAATCAAAGGTAGATGCAAATAGTAAATAAAAGCAGTAAAGGGAAGAACACACCGGAATTTTATACTGGTTTGGAGTTACCCTACATACAGTCCCACACAATTTCTTATGAATATTTATTTTCAAATATAATGTCGAAATTAAAACCTCGATTTCAAGGCCACGAGAGAAACCCTCTTGTCTCCGAGTACAGGGCAAACTTTCTTGATTTAACCAGGCTACAAGATCACCTAATTGATTTACGGGCTACAATCAAACCCAATTTATTTAAGGGCCACAATCACACCGTTTCCATTTACACTTTGATAGAGAGAGACTCGATACACTTCTTTGATTACAAATGATCCTATAACTCTGAATAGCACTAAGATCTTTGAGAGATAGTGGCAGAGATATGATCGAGTTTGATTCACTTGGAATTTCGACAGAGTTTTGTTAAAGCATTTGAAATATAAGAGAATATTTGAGTGGAGAAGAAGGAGTGAAGAAATGAATAAAAACTAACTTAAAGTTTGTTGAAACAACTGATATTTATAGGAGAACAACGGTCATTTCCATTCGCGAAAGGTTATGACGAATTGGAACTTCTTTTGAAAATTTGAAATTTGAATTCTATGGCTACCATGTCGACATGGAGGGATGAGGGATGTCGACATGCCTATGTTAATTTTGAAAATAGATTTTTCTTTAAAATGATTTCTATTCTAAAACTTGTCAATACAATTTCTAAACTTTGTAAACCATTTTGATTATAGTTTAAACTTATAAAAGAGTTCTAGAAAGTAATCATAAAATATATAATCTATAATATAAAAGTAATATTAAAAACTAAGTATAGAATTCTTTAAAATATATTAAAGCTAAAATATTAAAATCAAGAGATAATTTAAAAAAAACAAGAGACGATTTTGAAATTAATACGATTAAAAATAGTTTTTGAATTAAGGCTAAAATATTTAAACTGATAGAGATGAATTTAAAAAGGGCGGTTTTGAAAAATCTTAGAAATAGATAATTTTGAAAATTTCGTGGACTCCATTCCACTAGAGAAGATCGTGGGTTCCATCCCACTAATGAGGTCGTTGGTTCCATCCCACTATTAAAGCGAGAAGGTGGATTCCATTCCACAATTAAAATCAGAATAAAGATTTTAGTGCCATTATGAAGTTTTAACATAAATCTAGACTCTATTACTTATCTTGATATCTTGAACTCTTGATAGTCATGAGTCTGAGTCTTCAGTCTTGATTTCTTCAATCTTGAATTCATCTGTCTTGAATCTCTATACTGTACAGTCTTCATTCTTAGTACCTGCATATATATATATATATATATATATATATATCCTGCATATACATATATATCTAGACAAGAATATTAGTATTTATATTTTATAACAAGTCCTAAGGTTGTCATTATCAAAACCATCATCTCAGGAACTAACAACCTCTCCTTTTTTATGATGACAACCTATGTTTATAAAGTATAATCCACCAAACTATGATTCTACTCAAACTCCCCCTTATTCCAACAACCCCCCTTAATCTACTAACCCCCCCTTGATCTAAGCCTAACCAACCTATTTTATAATTCTCCCCCTTTGTCATCAACAAAAACTAATCCTAAACTACATAACTCCCCATAGATCTAATACTATAGCAGTGTATAGGATAATAACACAGCACAGTAGAATATAAATGAGACAGATAATAATATGAATAAAATATAGTAAGGTAAATGTGAGAGATATGAAAATTTCAAACATAATCAATCAATATATACATCATGTTCTTATCAAACCACACCATGTTCAATCATATATTACACACACTATTCAAATCAATCCAAACCATACAATCAAATCAAATCAAACCAAATAATTCAAACCAAATTAAAGTAAGTCAAATCACATATGTTAACTCAAACATTTCTATGAACTTGAACCCATCCTTCTTCATCGAAGATAGGATCTGGCTTTATAGCATCACATCCTTCATTATCTTTGTTCAGGGTTCCTTTTGGATTCGCTTCAAGTTCTTCTTTGTTGAGGGCTGAGATCATCCATCGAATGGCATCAAAATACTTTCTTGTTCTTTTATCATATGCATTTGGCTTAATTTTAAGTGAAGTTGATTGCGAAGGATAAACGTAAGTATGCTATTGAAGAAATTGAAAGTTTCTTCAAGATTCTCACTTAGATTATGAATAGGAGCAGCCAATTTTTGATAAACTATGAAGAAATTTTATAGAAAATAAAGAGAATTGAAAGTATGCATTTTTCTGGAAGAAACAGGTATTTAACGAGTTAGAAAGTCGTTTGAAATGAAAAGACACAAGTTAGTTATGTCAATTTCAATTTCAAAACAAAAACCATTTTCTGGCCGTTACATGTCGACATGGGGGTTAGGGGGTGTCGACATGCCCCTGTTAATTTTGACGATTTGCTTTGTTTCTTTATATTATATACAAGTCTATATATATAAACTTATATAATATAATAACAAGAATTCCAGAGAAATTTTAGAGCTAATAAGCAGAAATAAAAAAATTTCATTGATAAATTTTGTTAACATTACATAAACGATACATAACATTAACTAAAGAGAGATATAAACTAATACAACATGAAATGAAACTAGTATTAGTTAGCGGATTATGAAGATGATGATAATCCAAGCTTGCGACTCACTTTCCCAAAGAACTTGTTCATTTTGGTGGAAATCTTGTCCAACTTTTTACTAACGGATCTTTTAAGAATCCGTTAATTTTCCACGATAATATTTTGGTTCTTGAGAAGCATTTTGTTGGATGGATTGTTAGGAGTGATAGGGTAATCGATGCTTTCCAATGAAGTCTCCTCCTCCTCCTCTCCTTCTTCTTCAATTTCCATCTCCTTCCATACTTCCTCCTTATCTTCTTCTTCTTCCAATTCTTCATGAGCCAACCTTTCATCCTTTTCGGCAAGTGTTTCATATGGTTGAAACATAAGCGGAATTTTCATCAGAGAGATATTAGCACAGTTAAACACTTTTCTAGAAACGAACTCCTCCTTCTTATAATGAACACCAAAGTGGTTAAAAATCCGAGTGAGATAAATCCCATGATATAATGTGTTTTCACCTAAAGTTAAAAAAAATAGACGAAGTTCATCCAAAATCTCTTGCGCCCAATTAATGTCATAGTGCCCATAAATAGCAAAAAGAGCCTTACAAACTTTTAAAGTAGGGTGATAGAAATATCCCGATCTTAGAGTTATGGTATGTTGCAAAAGAAGGTTTACAATTCTAGCTTTAGGACGGAAATTTCGTTTTATAAACTCAATGTTATCATCTCCTTAAAAAATGTGATGAAATGTCTCACGATCATGTTCCTCAATTTGAAAATCCGAAAGATCCATTCCCGTATACTTACAACCAAGAATGTTACCCAAAATTTTACTATATAAAACAATATGCGTTCCTTTAACGCTACTCTACACTTCCCCTTCATTTCCTTCATAAAAACCACGATTCAAATTTGAATAAAACATTCTGACAAGATTCGGATAACAAACAAAATCATTTTGAGAATCATTAGTTAAGCTAAGAATTTGATTCTCTTCAAAAAGAACATTGATTTCACAAGAAGAAAAGTCATTAAAGATAGCAAATTTTCCCGTATGGACCTTTCCAAAGTTTACATAGCTTATGTTAGCTTTGATAGCTTCCGGATCATTGTAGAGGAACTCTTTAGTGGCGCTGGATAGTCAAATGGTGGATGGAGTGCTTGAAGAAGCCATTTTTAAAGAAAGTAGAGAGCTTGAGAGCTTGAAAGAGAGTTTGAATTTTGAAATGAAAGTGAAAAGATAGGATAAAGTTAAGAAGATAAATAGATATCTAAGAGCCATGTTCTCTGGTCAAGAGACACCTTTTCAGAGCTTTAGAGTTGGTGAAAAGGTGGAGGGAAATTCAAAGTTTTGAATTCAAATTTGAATTTCAAAATTCTGGTAGGGATGTCGACATGGGGGGTAGGGTCATGTCGACATGGGTCCTTTAATTCATATGACTTATATTTATTTTAATATCTGTATATCCTATAATCTAATTTATATTTTATCTGAAATAATATTAAATATAATAACACTTTAATATTAATATTTTAATATTAGAATAATATTATTTTGAAAATCAAAAATTTTAAATTCAAACAACAAGCAATTTCAAAACATGCAAACAATCAAACAAGCAATTTCAATCAATATAATTTAAATGCGTACCTAATTTTAGATCCATATTTCCGAGATCATCAGATTCGTGAATAGTTGTAAAGCACATGTTTGAATTTTCTGTCTCTTGATCTTCATCACTAGAGGATGTGTCTGAATAGTCTAGTTAGCAGTATATGACCTCTTTCTTTTCTTTGACGAATCATTACCTGGAGGAAATTTTTGCTTATCCGGATGCGGACAATCTCTTTTTAAGTGGCCTGGCTCATCACAATTATAACATCTGATGTTGTTGTGAGTCTCATTATTATTTCCAGAATTCTTGTGATCATTTCTCTTGTATGTAATATCCCGGAAATTTTAACAATATCAATTTAATAATCTATTGAATAATTAAATTGATATTGATGATCTTTGATAATAAGATTTGAATTTAATTTAATAATCTGATTAAATTAGTATTAATTGATGATTTTATCTTTTAAAAGTTAATAAGATATTTTCTATTTGAATATATATATTTATTTTTATATATATTGTAAATAGAAGCTTTGGTAAATTGGAAATTTAGATTTAGTTTAATCTGAACTTTTTAAAGTTATTTAAATAAATAACATTTTAGTTTTAAATATACTTTAGATAAATCTTTTAATTGGTTAAGATATATTTTACTTAAGTTTAAATAAATAAGAAAAGGGCTTTTCATTTACTTTTAAAATAAAAAGAATTATGAGTAATTACTTAAAGGACATGTGTCATTTATCTAAAGCTTTGTAAAACAAGTGTAATTAAATGATGAACTCAAATGACAAGTGTCTTTATTTTTCTTTTTCTTTTATTTTTATAAAATCATAAATTTACTTATATAAAACATTTGCATTTCTTCAATTCATTCTTTCTAATTTCTTTTTCAAAACCAAGAGAATTCAGATCTTTCCTCTAATTCCAATCTGAAACAAATCAGAGAATCAAATGCCTCAAACTAGAAATTAAATACCTCAAACCAAATCAAAGATATGTAACCATTCCTCAATCCAAAAATCAAAACAAAGCCACTGCATTTTTCTCCAATCTGTAATCAAGTTCCCAAATCAAAAACTAAGGCCTGCAAACATCTTCATTTTTCAATCTGGTATCATTTTAAAGTCTACCTACATTCTTCTCAAGTCTGGAAACAACTCAGTTCAAAACTGTCTGCATTCATTCTTCTCAAAACTGGAAAACAAGCATGCATGTAGATTCAAAGAAGCTAAGGGCATTCAAGTTTAAAAATTTCAAAAGCTTTGCAAAATTTAAAAGCCTGCCTCTGTTTCATATTTGAACAGGTGAGTAACAACTTTTATCTTAACTAACTTAAGTAAATATAGTTGTTTGATTTTCTTGTGATAATCATGTTTGGAATGTTGGATTCTCTGTAATATGTATGGTTTTAAATGCATGTATGGTTTGATATGTTGTTGCCTGTACTTCTCTGTTTTGTTTTCCTGTGAATAACATTTTGTATGCATGGTTGATATTTGTAATTTCCATGTTCATAGTTTTTTTAACATGATCCTAAAAATTGTTGTTAGTGGTAAATGTAGCAGTAATATAGTTTAAAATATTAAATGTGTTGGATGTGAATGATTGCATATATATATAAAGATGAAACTGTGGAAATATTTATGCATGTGTAGATATTGTTTCTCTGTTCATCATTTTTAGTAAGTAAGCTTTAAACTGTTAAGATAAATTCGTCAGTATTTACTTATGTATGTGATAAGTAATGGCAGGAATGTGATTGTATGGATGTATAGATGTATATTGTTTGGAAATATAGTTGAATCACTGAAAGATCATCTGCATGCCTGTATATATATATAGATACATCTGTTCTTGGTTTACAGACCAAAAATTTAATCAAAGAAATCAATTCCTCTTCTTATGAATCAATATAGATTAGGATGTTTATAGGACTTATGTTTGGATTAACTAAACCTTATTTTTTTTTTAAAAAAAATGAAATTAGTTAGTGTCTCGTTGTGAATTTGGAAATTACAGCAAAATGTATTATATAAAGAAAAACAACCATTTTAATTTCAAGTTTAAATATTGAAATCTAATTTATTAGTAAAAGTTAGGATTTTTGAGATAAATATCAAGATTTTTAATGTGATGGATGTTGAGATCCGGCGAGTTGAACGGGAAGCATGTTTTGGGTGGTTTCTGGCGATTGGTACGATGAACGTCATCGAGGTCATGGTCGAAGTTGGCTGGAGGATGGACGATCACGAGAAAAATACGATTGTATTTTATTATGGAACGTGGTGGTCGGAATTTGATGATCTAGGGTTCCAGGGCAGTTGGGAACGATGATGTTCTCGAAGCTTTCGCGATGGCCATGGGGGATCGGAGGTGATCGCGACGGGGGGAATCGATGCGTGGGATGGTGATGAAGCTTCATTCGGGATGGCGTGGATGATCTTGAACGAGATCGTCAGAGCGAGGCTTTTTTGGTCGAGATGTTGGGTTCCAGGAAGTTGCTCATTGCTCGATTTTGATTCTCTGGCATATTTGTCGATCTGGGTGTTAGAGTTGCTCGATAAGGTCGTCGTAGATACATTGAGGGTGGTGAGGTTGGTCGGAGATGGCCAGTTCCGGTGTACACGTACACACGTGTATGTATGTATCTGTTGTTGTTCGATAGATTGGGGAAGAAGAAGAATGTTGGGTCGAGCTCGAGTTTTTCGTGGGTTTTCTCGAAGCGGTAGAGGATCGTGAGTTACTCGAGTGTGGTCTCGGGTATTGGGTTGTTTAGCTCGGGTAATTGATGATTTGTCTCGGGTCTGAAGAATTGAGTTAAAAACAGTTTTAACTTTTAAAATAAATCAAGTTTTATGAAAAACAATTTTTGTTGATAACTAGTTCTTTGTTAATAATAGATGTTCTTTAACATTTGATATAAAAATGTTTTTAAACTTGTTTAAATGATGTTAAGTTTAAATTTGTAATTATTTTGAGATCTTTAATTTGAAATGTATTAAAGGAAAAATTTAAAAGTAAAATGTTTCAAAGCTTTTATTAATGATAATTAAAATAGATATAAGGTTAATACTTTAATTTAAAGTAATTAAGGTCTAATGATATAGGAGTCATTAAATTAAATAGGTAATTAAAGGTTTAAACTAATTAATTAATGATTAAGATTAATTAATTAGAATAATTAATTTGTAATTAAGGATTATAAATTAGAATATTAATTAATGATTAAGAATTAATTAATAAAGTAATTAAATATTAATTAAGTTATGGTTAACACTTAATTAATTAAATAAATTAGATTAATTAATTGGTTATTAAGATTTATTAATTTAGAATTAATAATAATTAATATAAGTTAATTACTAAAGGAAAGTAATTAAATAATAGTTAATGAAGTCATTAACTATGGGTTATTAAATAATTAATTAATAGAATTAATTTTAATAGTTAATTAGATTAATTAGTTTAAAGATAATCAATTATAGAATTTGTTTAAATGTAATTACTTATTGGAAGTAATTAAGAATTAATTACTTATTGTAATTAATTGAAGTTAATTTGATTTAGTTAAGTTAATTAATTAAGTTTAATTAATTTAGGATAATCAAGAGATGATTTGATAATAATTACTTAATGTAATTATTAAAATAAGATTATTTAGGGAAGTAAATAATATGATAATTACTGGAAGTAATTAGTTGAATAATGATTTTATTAATAGAAGTAATTTGAGTTAATTACTTTGAATAATTAATCAAGGGATTAATTAAGAAATTAATTAAGGAATAATTAATTTAGTTAATGAAAGTAATTAAGGGTAATTAATTACTGATTGAAGATTAATCAAGGTGATTAATAAATGTTGTTTAATTAAAGGTTAATTACTTAATGTAATTAATTTAATTAGGTAATTAATAATTAAGTTGTAATTAAGGATCATTAATTAATATAATTAATGATGTAATTAAGATTGGTTAATTAAGTAATAATTAATAAATGAAGTGATTAATTAATGTAATTAATTAAGGTTTAATATAATTAATTATAGTTGATTAAAATTAATTAATTTTAGTTAATTAATTAATGAAGTAATTAAAGGTTAATTATTATAAGTAGTTAAGGTTAATTAATTTAAATAATTAATTAAAGATAAATTACTTGAATATAATCAAAAGATAATTAATCAAGATGATTAATTGAAATGAATTATTAGAGGATAATTAATTAATTGATTGTAATTAATTAATGGTTAAGTAAGAAGGATTTATAAAATGAAGTAATTAATTTAATTCAATTTAAATTAAGATGATATAAATCATTACTTATGAATGGGTGTTAGTATTGGATACTTGACTTTGATTGATATCTCTGATGAGATATATGTTGTGTGATATGGATGTTAGTTGAATTGTATGGATTATCTAATAATGTTGATTATCTGTTGTGAATTATCTTTCTATGTGTATAAAGATAATGAATTGAATTGTTTTAACCCTTAAAACAACTTGGCCTTAAAAGATACGCTTTGGATTTCGATGAGACCGGGATCGGGTTTCCGTATACCGGATTTCCAGGTCTGGAGACCCGAATACCACATCGATCCAAATTAACGATAGGTCGTGAATCAAGTGAAGATGAAGATTCAGAGTGCAAGGGTTATTGTCGTTAACTCTGAGGGTGATTCCAAAACGAGTGTAACGAGATAATGCCTTCGGTTTCGTTCGAACCCGGAACGAACTTGTATGGATTGAATGCTTTCAGCACATCGTCAGGTGGACGATGAGCATTCTAAGATAGATGTGTTCTTTTTAAAGGTAATCGTGACCTCAAGCCTCACAAACCGGGAATGGCTAAAACAGGGGAGGTGCAGCAAGGTTAGTGGGTAGCACCCAAGTAGGACAAGATTACCTCTGTCTAGATGTCCCTTTCTATTTTCGATTTAGTGGTGCGGTTGCTGATCCCAACCGTGAGGTATCTTGTGCGGGAATTATCCAGTAAGGGATGTTCCGACCTTGTGTTGCAGGGGATTGGGAGTGATCCTCGGTACAGTGATCTAGGCCACGTACTGTGACGGGCGGTACCCCGGTAGCCCTGCCATTGTATGGAATCCAAAATCCAATAAGTGTCAACGGACTTGATTGTATAACCCACTTTGTGGCTAGTATGCTGGAATTTAATAATGTAACAATTTCAGCTATTTCATATTTATTTGAAAACCGTAGACCCTATTATAATACAATCGAATTTCCTATCAAATGTTTTGGTTAGCGTAAGGTAAAAACTTACCCATGTTTATTTGTGGGGAGTCTTACGTGATACCTTTTCTTTCAAAAAGGTTTTGAAGTTAAACAAGTTTAACCTGTTACTCACACCAGACCCATGTCTGACCCAAGTTGTTTATTTCTGTTTTATAAACTCTTGGGTACTCAAATTTTTACGAGTAGCCAAGGGATTCAGGTTTAGCCTTGACGAATTGTGGAGGAGCAATGGAGCAGGAGGCTTCAGCGTTGTAGATATAGATAGTAGTTTCCGCTGTGTTGATCTTGTTTAGATCTTTGTTTTGTATTGAGTTGTAATAACTAGACAGATGTTTATAACTGTCTAGTATGTGATGTGTAATCTGTGTAACTCTGATAGATGATGTATATGATACTATGTAATAGTTATGTGATATATTATATTTTATTCCGTTTCCGTTGTGAGTATTTGTGTTTGTTTTCTTTTCTCTTCTTTTCTTTTCTACTTCTCACCCCTTTCTTTCTTATTAACGATGCGACTTTCTGTGGAGAGAAAGTCGTGGTCGTTACAGTGGTATCAAAGCATTAGGTTTAGTGAATACCTAGGCTCTGAAGTGGTGTCTATCTTGAGAGCGCGTAATTGTTAGTTATATAAAAATGGTTTTATATTGTGTTAATTGATCGGTTGAGTGGTATATGGATTCTGGTCAATACGAGTAGCTAACGTTATTGATAGGGATCTCTAAACACTTGAACCAGGCCAATGGACACAATATTGTTTTAAAGAGGTAGATGAAATAATTTTACCCAGAAATAATTTCTATATAAAAATATATATATATCATTTTAAATATATATATTTATGTATTTCTACCTATTTATTGGGTTACCTGTTCGGGTTTTCCAATATAAGTTATAAAGGTAGATAAGGTGGTAGTGTGTGTAACACAATTACCAATAGTTGGAGTTTGAATGTTTGAGGTTGGAAGTATATATCGAGACTGTAAACCCAATACCGTCTCGAGTAAACTTTGCTGCGGTGAAGGATTTCATCGATCTCCGAAGGAAACTGTAATGGTTCGGAGTTTATCTTTGAAGTGTGGATGAGTAGAGTTGGATCTGTCGATGAGGCAGAAGTGAGTGATGGTACCTTGATACCTCAGGTAATAGTAGCTGTATGATGAGATACAGTGACGATGGATGTTCCTGAAGATGTTTTCTTTGGAACAAGATTAAGGAAGTGTGTATGCTTCGGTGTTGTGGCTGAGTTCAGCATGGTGTTTCTGCTTTGGTTTGGAGTTCGAGTTTCTCGAAGAGCTTTGGATAAGAGCATCAGTGTCAGCAGTGCAGCTCGGAGTATTCTGTAATGGCAGGAAGTTTTCTGGATGAGCAGTTTTTCTGGAAGTGAAGTTCAGAAGCAGCAGAGTGGATCCATTTCTTCGATAAATTGGATAAATAAGTGTAAGCTGTTCTGATTGGTAAAGAGAGAACAGTCTATTTGGAATTAGGATGGGTTGATCGCAAAAGTGACTTGCGATTGTCTGAGTGTTCTCTTGGGTTGTCAGAATTTTTTTGGATGTCTTCAGAGAAGTCAGAAGTTTGTCCGCATCTGAAGGTTGAGTTTTCTTATCGACTGGATTCCATGAGTGATACCGGTGATTCAGTCTAGTGGAAGGATGTTTCCTAGAGATAGAGTTGGTGAAGCAACTCAAGTTTTGATGGAGTATCTGAGTTTTATTTATGGATCAGTGAACCTTATTTCTAGAAGTGAGTTGTCCAGTCTGTGCTTGTGTTCTACCTCAGATCAGAGTTGAGCAGCGAAAGCAGTTTGGAGTGTATCTCTGGATGGGAGAAGTAAGTTTGGAATCTACTGATGTTGTGAAGTAGAGTTATGTTTGGATCTCGTCTGTGTTCTGATTTGGATAAGTAATTGGTCTACTTGGTTGAATTGTCAGTTTGGATAACTGGAATTCATTGAGTTTTACGTATCTTTGAGGGAATACGTATTTGATCTATCTCTGGTTTTAGAATCTGCAGTTTTGGGAAGTTTGGTTATTGAGTCAGACTCGTCTGTAGTCTGATATTCTGTTTAGTTCTGTAGATCTAGATGAGTAGGAGATCTATAG
This sequence comes from Allium fistulosum, assembly GCA_030737815.1. Taxonomy (NCBI): domain Eukaryota; kingdom Viridiplantae; phylum Streptophyta; class Magnoliopsida; order Asparagales; family Amaryllidaceae; genus Allium; species Allium fistulosum. The sequence continues at coordinate 407,945,539 of CM060907.1, read as the reverse complement.
CTTAATAGTTTAGATTGTTTGTAGAGCGAGTATCCCGGTATATATATATACTTGGGGAAACTCGAGGAATTCTATCCAGACTTTTGTCTGAATAGTTAGAAGTGATTGTTTGGATGAATTGGTTGCTATGGTTGTTAGAATATGGATGATAGTATATGCTTGTGTTTTAAATTAAAATCTTTAATAAGAATATTAAATTACCTTTGTTTAAATTTCGGGGACGAAATTATTTTAAGGAGGGAGGAATGTAATATCCCGGAAATTTTAACAATATCAATTTAATAATCTGTTGAATAATTAAATTGATATTGATGATCTTTGATAATAAGATTTGAATTTAATTTAATAATCTGATTAAATTAGTATTAATTGATGATTTTATCTTTTAAAAGTTAATAAGATATTTTCTATTTGAATATATATATTTATTTATATATATATTGTAAATAGAAGCTTTGGTAAATTGGAAATTTAGATTTAGTTTAATCTGAACTTTTTAAAGTTATTTAAATAAATAACATTTAGTTTTAAATATACTTTAGATAAATCTTTTAATTGGTTAAGATATATTTTACTTAAGTTTAAATAAATAAGAAAAGGGCTTTTCATTTACTTTTAAAATAAAAAGAATTATGAGTAATTACTTAAAGGACATGTGTCATTTATCTAAAGCTTTGTAAAACAAGTGTAATTAAATGATGAACTCAAATGACAAGTGTCTTTATTTTTCTTTTTCTTTTATTTTTATAAAATCATAAATTTACTTATATAAAACATTTGCATTTCTTCAATTCATTCTTTCTAATTTCTTTTTCAAAACCAAGAGAATTCAGATCTTTCCTCTAATTCCAATCTGAAACAAATCAGAGAATCAAATGCCTCAAACTAGAAATTAAATACCTCAAACCAAATCAAAGATATGTAACCATTCCTCAATCCAAAAATCAAAACAAAGCCACTGCATTTTTCTCCAATCTGTAATCAAGTTCCCAAATCAAAAACTAAGGCCTGCAAACATCTTCATTTTTCAATCTGGTATCATTTTAAAGTCTACCTGCATTCTTCTCAAGTCTGGAAACAACTCAGTTCAAAACTGTCTGCATTCATTCTTCTCAAAACTGGAAAACAAGCATGCATGTAGATTCAAAGAAGCTAAGGGCATTCAAGTTTAAAAATTTCAAAAGCTTTGCAAAATTTAAAAGCCTGCCTCTGTTTCATATTTGAACAGGTGAGTAACAACTTTTATCTTAACTAACTTAAGTAAATATAGTTGTTTGATTTTCTTGTGATAATCATGTTTGGAATGTTGGATTCTCTGTAATATGTATGGTTTTAAATGCATGTATGGTTTGATATGTTGTTGCCTGTACTTCTCTGTTTTGTTTTCCTGTGAATAACATTTTGTATGCATGGTTGATATTTGTAATTTCCCGGTTCACAGTTTTTTTAACATGATCCTAAAAATTGTTGTTAGTGGTAAATGTAGCAGTAATATAGTTTAAAATATTAAATGTGTTGGATGTGAATGATTGCATATATATATATATATATATATAAAGATGAAACTGTGGAAATATTTATGCATGTGTAGATATTGTTTCTCTGTTCATCATTTTTAGTAAGTAAGCTTTAAACTGTTAAGATAAATTCGTCAGTATTTACTTATGTATGTGATAAGTAATGGCAGGAATGTGATTGTATGGATGTATAGATGTATATTGTTTGGAAATATAGTTGAATCACTGAAAGATCATCTGCATGCCTGTATATATATATAGATACATCTGTTCTTGGTTTACAGACCAAAAGTTTAATCAAAGAAATCAATTCCTCTTCTTATGAATCAATATAGATTAGGATGTTTATAGGACTTATGTTTGGATTAACTAAACCTTATTTTTTTTAAAAAAAATGAAATTAGTTAGTGTCTCGTTGTGAATTTGGAAATTACAGCAAAATGTATTATATAAAGAAAATCAACCATTTTAATTTCAAGTTTAAATATTGAAATCTAATTTATTAGTAAAAGTTAGGATTTTTGAGATAAATATCAAGATTTTTAATGTGATGGATGTTGAGATCCGGCGAGTTGAACGGGAATCATGTTTTGGGTGGTTTCTGGCGATTGGTACGATGAACGTCATCGAGGTCATGGTCGAAGTTGGCTGGACGATGGACGATCACGAGAAAAATACGATTGTATTTTATTATGGAACGTGGTGGTCGGAATTTGATGATCTAGGGTTCCAGGGCAGTTGGGAACGATGATGTTCTCGAAGCTTTCGCGATGGCCATGGGGGATCGGAGGTGATCGCGACGGGGGGAATCGATGCGTGGGATGGTGATGAAGCTTCATTCGGGAAGGCGTGGATGATCTTGAACGAGATCGTCAGAGCGAGGCGTTTTTGGTCGAGATGTTGGGTTCCAGGAAGTTGCTCATTGCTCGATTTTGATTCTCTGGCATATTTGTCGATCTGGGTGTTAGAGTTGCTCGATAAGGTCGTCGTAGATACATTGAGGGTGGTGAGGTTGGTCGGAGATGGCCAGTTCCGGTGTACACGTACACACGTGTATGTATGTATCTATTGTTGTTCGATAGATTGGGGAAGAAGAAGAATGTTGGATCGAGCTCGAGTTTTTCGTGGGTTTTCTCGAAGCGGTGGAGGATCGTGAGTTACTCGAGTGTGGTCTCGGGTATTGGGTTGTTTAGCTCGGGTAATTGATGATTTGTCTCGGGTCTGAAGAATTGAGTTAAAAACAGTTTTAACTTTTAAAATAAATCAAGTTTTATGAAAAACAATTTTTGTTGATAACTAGTTCTTTGTTAATAATAGATGTTCTTTAACATTTGATATAAAAATGTTTTTAAACTTGTTTAAATGATGTTAAGTTTAAATTTGTAATTATTTTGAGATCTTTAATTGAAATGTATTAAAGGAAAAATTTAAAAGTAAAATGTTTCAAAGCTTTTATTAATGATAATTAAAATAGATATAAGGTTAATACTTTAATTTAAAGTAATTAAGGTCTAATGATATAGGAGTCATTAAATTAAATAGGTAATTAAAGGTTTAAACTAATTAATTAATGATTAAGATTAATTAATTAGAATAATTAATTTGTAATTAAGGATTATAAATTAGAATATTAATTAATGATTAAGAATTAATTAATAAAGTAATTAAATATTAATTAAGTTATGGTTAACACTTAATTAATTAAATAAATTAGATTAATTAATTGGTTATTAAGATTTATTAATTTAGAATTAATAATAATTAATATAAGTTAATTACTTAAGGAAAGTAATTAAATAATAGTTAATGAAGTCATTAACTATGGGTTATTAAATAATTAATTAATAGAATTAATTTTAATAGTTAATTAGATTAATTAATTTAAAGATAATCAATTATAGAATTTGTTTAAATGTAATTACTTATTGGAAGTAATTAAGAATTAATTACTTATTGTAATTAATTGAAGTTAATTTGATTTAGTTAAGTTAATTAATTAAGTTTAATTAATTTAGGATAATCAAGAGATGATTTGATAATAATTACTTAATGTAATTATTAAAATAAGATTATTTAGGGAAGTAAATAATATGATAATTACTGGAAGTAATTAGTTGAATAATGATTTTATTAATAGAAGTAATTTGAGTTAATTACTTTGAATAATTAATCAAGGGATTAATTAAGAAATTAATTAAGGAATAATTAATTTAGTTAATGAAAGTAATTAAGGGTAATTAATTACTGATTGAAGATTAATCAAGGTGATTAATAAATGTTGTTTAATTAAAGGTTAATTACTTAATGTAATTAATTTAATTAGGTAATTAATAATTAAGTTGTAATTAAGGATCATTAATTAATATAATTAATGATGTAATTAAGATTGGTTAATTAAGTAATAATTAATAAATGAAGTGATTAATTAATGTAATTAATTAAGGTTTAATATAATTAATTATAGTTGATTAAAATTAATTAATTTTAGTTAATTAATTAATGAAGTAATTAAAGGTTAATTATTATAAGTAGTTAATTAATTTAAATAATTAATTAAAGATAAATTACTTGAATATAATCAAAAGATAATTAATCAAGATGATTAATTGAAATGAATTATTAGAGGATAATTAATTAATTGATTGTAATTAATTAATGGTTAAGTAAGAAGGATTTATAAAATGAAGTAATTAATTTAATTCAATTTAAATTAAGATGATATAAATCATTACTTATGAATGGGTGTTAGTATTGGATACTTGACTTTGATTGATATCTCTGATGAGATATATGCTGTGTGATATGGATGTTAGTTGAATTGTATGGATTATTTGATAATGTTGATAATCTGTTGTGAATTATCTTTCTATGTGTATAAAGATAATGAATTGAATTGTTTTAACCCTTAAAACAACTTGGCCTTAAAAGATACGCTTTGGATTTCGATGAGACCGGGATCGGGTTTCCGTATACCGGATTTCCAGGTCTGGAGACCCGAATACCACATCGATCCAAATTAACGATAGGTCGTGAATCAAGTGAAGATGAAGATTCAGAGTGCAAGGGTTATTGTCGTTAACTCTGAGGGTGATTCCAAAACGAGTGTAACGAGATAATGCCTTCGGTTTCGTTCGAACCCGGAACAAACTTGTATGGATTGAATGCTTTCAGCACATCGTCAGGTGGACGATGAGCATTCTAAGATAGATGTGTTCTTTTTAAAGGTAATCGTGACCTCAAGCCTCACAAACCGGGAATGGCTAAAACAGGGGAGGTGCAGCAAGGTTAGTGGGTAGCACCCAAGTAGGACAAGATTACCTCTGTCTAGATGTCCCTTTCTATTTTCGATTTAGTGGTGCGGTTGCTGATCCCAACCGTGAGGTATCTTGTGCGGGAATTATCCAGTAAGGGATGTTCCGACCTTGTGTTGCAGGGGATTGGGAGTGATCCTCGGTACGGTGATCTAGGCCACGTACTGTGACGGGCGGTACCCCGGTAGCCCTGCCATTGTATGGAATCCAAAATCCAATAAGTGTCAACGGACTTGATTGTATAACCCACTTTGTGGCTAGTATGCTGGAATTTAATAATGTAACAATTTCAGCTATTTCATATTTATTTGAAAACCCTAGACCCTATTATAATACAATCGAATTTCCTATCAAATGTTTTGGTTAGCGTAAGGTAAAAACTTACCCATGTTTATTTGTGGGGAGTCTTACGTGATACCTTTTCTTTCAAAAAGGTTTTGAAGTTAAACAAGTTTAACCTGTTACTCACACCAGACCCATGTCTGACCCAAGTTGTTTATTTCTGTTTTATAAACTCTTGGGTACTCTTTACGAGTAGCCAAGGGATTCAGGTTTAGCCATGACGAATTGTGGAGGAGCAATGGAGCAGGAGGCTTCAGCGTTGTAGATATAGATAGTAGTTTCCGCTGTGTTGATCTTGTTTAGATCTTTGTTTTGTATTGAGTTGTAATAACTAGACAGATGTTTATAACTGTCTAGTATGTGATGTGTAATCTGTGTAACTCTGATAGATGATGTATATGATACTATGTAATAGTTATGTGATATATTATATTTTATTCCGTTTCCGCTGTGAGTATTTGTGTTTGTTTTCTTTTCTCTTCTTTTCTTTTCTACTTCTCACCCCTTTCTTTCTTATTAACGATGCGACTTTCTGTGGAGAGAAAGTCGTGGTCGTTACATTGTAGTTGTTCATCTTTCTGTATTTCAGAAACTTTCTAAAATTCCTTATCATCAAGGCTATTTCTTCATCGTCGTCACTGTTTGAGTCTGAACCATCTGCTATTGCATTAAACGCTATTGACTTCTTTTCTGAGGCCTTGCTTTCTCTTCTCCCTTGCATTTGTACATCAAATGACATCAAATTCCCAATTAATTCTTTAATTTTCAGAGTACTAATATTATTAGACTCTTCAATTGCTAGAGTCTTCTGATCCCATTCTGGAGTGAGTGAATTCATAATTTTTCTAACTTGATCTTCTTTGGAAAAATTCTTTTCTAATGCAATTAGCTAGTGAGTGCACGATGTCTTGAAACCTACTATACATGTCTGAAATGGACTCATATGGATTCATCTTGAATAATTGAAACTGATTGGTCAAGATTGATATTTTGGTCTATTAACTTTGCTTGTTCCTTCATAAGTAACTTGCAAAGTTTTCCAAATAGTATATGCAGACTTACTGACAGACACTCTATTAAATTCATTTCTATCAAGTGAACATAATAGAATATTCATGGCTTTGGAATTTTTTGTGCAATAGTGTTTTGCTCAGCAGTCCACTGTGCAAAATTAGTTGTGGGTTCAATGTACTCAGTTTGTGTGATATTCCAAGTGTCTAATCCTATTAATTGTAAATAGATTTTCATCCTACATGCCCAATATGCATAGTTACTGCCATTAAAAAGTGGTGGTCTGGCAGTAGACCGACCCTCTACAAATGAACTGGTGATACAGTTAACATTACCAGTGTTGGTAGCCATTTGAAAACTCTTCAAAAATCAGATTATGAAAACTTTGAAAACCAGTGCTTGGTACCAAATGTTGGAAATGCGGATTACAGATCTTAAGGCTGGATTAACATTAGAGGGGGGTGGTGAATTGTGTTTAATGGGTTTTATGGAATTTTTGAAATCTTTTCAAATTAAACACATACAGATGCAATTTCACAAATAGAGAGACAATCACAGAATCAGACACAGATGCAAATAGTAAATAAAAGAGGTAAAGGAAAGAACACACCGCAATTTTATACTGGTTTGGAGTTACCCTACATCTAATCCCATACAATTTCTTGTGCAGATTTCTTTTCAAATATAATGTCGATATCACAACCTCGATTTCAAGGCCATGAGATACACCCTCCTGTCTCCGAGTCCAGGGCAAACTCTCTTGAATTAACCAAGCTACAAGATCACCTAAATGATTTACGGGCTACAATCACACTAATTGATTTACGGGCCACAATCACACCATTTCCAATTACACTTTGATAAAGAGAGACTCGATACACTTCTTTGATTACAAATGATCGTATAACTCTGAATAGCACTGAGATCTTTGAGAGAGAGTAGCAGAGAATCAAACTAGAGATGATCGAGTTTGATTCACTTCGAATTTCGGCAGAGTTTTGTTAAAGCATTTGAAATATAAGAGAATATTTGAGTGGAGAAGGAGTGAAGAAATGAAGAAAAACTAATCTCAAAATTCGTTGAAAACAACTGGTATTTATAGGAGAACAACGGTCATGTCCATTCGCGAAAGGTTATAATGAATAGACATTTCTTTTGAAAATTTGAAATTTGAATTCTATGGCTACCATGTCAAAATAGGGGGATGAGGGATGTCGACATGCCTATGTTAATTTTGAAAATAGATTTTGCTTTAAAATGATTTATATTCTAAAACTTGTCAAAACAATTTCTAAACTTCGCAAATCATTTTGAATATAGTTTAAACTTATAAAAGAGTTTTAGAAAGTAATCTTAAAATATATAATCTGTAATATAAAAGTAATATTAAAAACTATGTACAGATTTCTTTAAAATATATTAAAGCTAAAATATTAAAATCAAGAGATAGTTTTTTTTAAAGCAAGAGATGATTTTGAAATTAATACGATTAAAATAGTTTTTGAATTAAGGATAAAATATTTAAACTGATAGAGATGACTTTAAAAAGGATGGTTTTGAAAAAAATCTTAAAAATAAATCATTTTGAAAATTTCGTGGATTCCATTCCACTAGAGAAGATCGTGGGTTCCATCCAACTAAGGAGGTCGTGGGTTCCATCCCACTATTAAAGGGAGAAGGTGGATTCCATTCCAGAATTAAGATCAGAATAAAGATTTTAGTGCTATTATGAAGTTTTAACATAAATCTAAACTCTATTACTTTTCTTGATATCCTGAACTCTTGAACTCTTGATACTCATGAGTCTTCAGTCTTGATTTCTTCAATCTTGAATTCGTCAGTCTTGATCTCTATACTATACAGTCTTCATTCTCAATACTTACATATATATATATCCTACATATACATATATATCTAGACAAGAATATTAGTATTTATATTTTATAACAAGTCCTAAGGTTGTTGTCATCAAAACCATCATCTCAGGAACTAACAGATATTACCACCGTCGTCATTGTTTGCATTATTATTATAAACTTAATTAATTTTATAACTTAGTTAATTATTATTATTGTTAATTTTATTATTATTATTATTATTATATAATTTGTTAATTTTTATAAACTTACTTAATTATTATTATATAAACTTAGTTATTTTTACAAAATTCGATCTTCATTTGAAAACTTATTTATTTTAAAAAAAAATTAGAAATTTATAAAATGGATTAGATTTAAAGTTGTTAAGTGCTCTATAATTTATTGTTGTTGTTGTTATCATTATAAACATAATTAATTTTCTTAAACTTGGTTAATTTATTAATATTATAAACTTAGTTAACCTTATACACTTTTTAATTCTTAATTAACTTAATTAACGAATTTAATTTTTTATAAACTTAGTTAATTTATCATCATCATCATCATCATCATCATCATCATCATTATACAAGTTTAGTTAAATTTTATAAAACTTAGTTAAATTGGTTAATACATTATGATTTATTGTTATTATTATTGTAAACTTAGCTATGTTTTATGAAACTTAGTTAATTTTATAATTTATTAGTATTGGTATTATTATTATTATAAACTTAGTTAATTGTTATAAAACTTCGTTAATTTTTATGAACTTAGTTTGTTACTTGTTAATATTGTTATTGTGATTTTAGTTGTCATTTTAATTAATAGTATTATTATAAACATATTTAATGTTCATAAACTTTGGTTAAATTATTATTATTACCAACTTAGTAATTTATTTAATTTAATATCGTACGAATACCTAGCCTAGTTAATTTATTTTTCTTATTATATAAATTTAGCTAATTTTTATAAAACTTAGTTAATATTTTATAATGAATATTACTATTATAAACACAGTTAATTTTTATAAAACTTATAGTTAATTTATTATTGTTATCATTATAGTTATTGTTTACATTTTATTATTATTATAATTATATAAACTTGGTAAATCTCGTTCATTGTTTATCATTCGACCCAAACAAATACTAGTAAAATTAATAAATTTTGATACTAACAAACACCATGCCTAGTTAATTTATAATAATTATTATATAAATTTATTTAATTTTTATAAAACTTTGATAAATTGGTTAATATTTTACAATTTATTGTTTTTATTATTATTATTATTATCAGTATTATTACAAATTTAGTTAATTTATGTTAAACTTATAGTTAATTTATTATTATTATATGAACTTCGTTAATTTATATACAACTTAGTTAACATATTTCATAATCTATTATTATTATTATTACTATTAACTTAGTTAATTTTATAAATTTAGTTTATTTATTGTTATTATTGCTATTACGATTGGTGTTGTTATTAGTGTTATTATTGGGAGCTTAGTAAATTTTTATAAACATTAGTTAATTTATTATTATAAACTTAGTTAATTTTTTTAAAAATTAATTACTTTTATAAAACATAATTGATAAAGTTAATTTTTATTATCTTAGTTAATTTATTTTGAATATTATTATTATATATAAATTTGGTTAAATTCTTATAATATATAGTTAACTTGGTTAATATTTTATAATTTATTATTATTATTATTATCATTCTAAACTTAGCTAATTGTTATGAATCTTAGTCAATTTTTATACATATAGTTATTTATTGTTATTTTTTTTATTGTTGTTGTTATTATTATTATACACTTTATTAATTTTTGTAAACGTTAGTTAAATTATTATTATTATAAACTTAGTAAAATTTTATAAATCTTATTTAATGAGGTTATTTTTGTCATATTAGATAATTATTTTGAATTTATTATTAATATATTAATTTGGCTATATTTTTATAACACTTATTTAACTTGGTTAATATTTTGTAATTTATTATTTTTATTATTATTTTAAACTTAGTTAATTTTTTTAAAACTTATAATTAATTATTATTATTATTATTGTTATTATGAACTTAGTTAATTTACTTATAGTTTATTTATTATCATAAACTTATAGTTAATTTTTTATTATTATCATTATTATGAACTTAGTTAATTTACTATGGTCTTATTTAAAATATGTACGTATTGAATCATTTTCAAAATTATAGATTCTATTTATTTCAAACAGATGGAGGAAAACCCTTAATCTGTATATTATACAATTCATATCATGTTCATTTACTTGGAAGTATGGCGATATTAAAATATCATAGAAAATCAAGTCGATTAGTTCATCACATGCTTATTTTCAATACTCTTGTCTATTACCTCACCTCGGGTATATTTTATCGATCCATTTATACATATATGAATCCTATTAATAGAAAACTAGACATGAAATTGTTTAATACCTGTATTGCATTTATAAAGTCAAGTACTCAAGCTTTAACCATCAACCTGAGAATACGATTCTAGACATCTTTAAGAGGTGCAAAATCAAAGTTCAACTCTCAACCTTTGATGTTGCCATCAACTGGTAAGTAATTATTTTATCTCAGTTTGTTTGCATGCAAATATGTACATGTGCATATCAAAATATGTTAACAAGTTTCCGTATATGTTGGTAGGAAATTTTCTCACGCTGACAAAATAATGGAATTCAAATGACAAATTGACAACTACAACTTTACATTTCTATCACTGTGACGACCCGCCTTTTCCATCCTCAGAAGTAAACAATAATACATCCATTGTATTCACATATGCAGCATCCAAGTGCCAGAAAGACAAATTGTTGGGGAAAAAAGAAAAGACAGAACATATTCTCATATTGTGACGAGTAATATATAATATGAAACATATCTTTATAAGAGAAAGAAAAACAAGTTATATACATACATCAAACCAGAGTACATTAACCAATCATCAACCTGGAAAGTTATAAAAGCCTTTTCTCACAGGTGCTGATACATACCACTAACAAATACAGCAGAAATAAAATATACGTGAGTACGTCTTGAAGGCGTTCAAGTCGTCTTTTGAAGCTCCAAGCATCAAAATTAGATCTTAAAACATGCTCGATCTGACTCGAGCACTATAATAAAATAACATCTGGAGCAGTCTGGTAAACCAGTGTGAGAAGCACACCACAAGTGGATTTTACATGATATAAAACCTTTCAAAAATAAAGGTATCTCGTAAGACCATGCTGCATATAAACATAGATAGGTTTTTACCTTAGATAACCAAAACATTTTATAGAAAATCCAGTGATATTATAATAATGTCTAGGATTTAAAATAAATATGGAATCACAGTTGATATGCTTGCATCTGACATTCCAGTAGTTTTGCAGAACTATGTCCATAAAGGCGCGCATTGGAAAATGGATTCCATCAATGACAAGACATTAGGGTACCGCCTGCTACATTGTACCTCTAGAAAATGTAATGAGGGCCTCACATGGACAATCTGCGAATCTGGACCGGCTTTACCCCTTGCTGGATAGTTCTGAATATTTCATCAACCTGGTTGCTTTGCAACCTTTTCCCAAGAGCTCCCATGCACAACCAAATCCATAAATATACATATCTAGAAAGGGTGACGACAATACCCCAATGGGTGCGATCCACATAGCCATAAAGAATATCTCTATTTTGGTCATTCTCGGTTGTTGAGGTTGGAGGCTACATTTTACCTTTCCAATAGTAATACCACTTGGAATGCTAACATGACCCTCTAGGCAGAAATATAGTGTCAGCATTCATCTTTACAAGTTGTTCAGGATATGAACAAACCGAAGGCACTACTTCTACTACATCCATTTTGGAGTCACCCTCAGGATCAATAACAAGTAGCCTATGCACTTCAAAGAACTCCATCTTTAATATATCTTCGAATGCTTATGCTAGTTTGAAGTGGTTTTCCGATAATATATCCTATCCCGGTTTCTCCGAATCAACAATGATAGTTTTAAAAAGGGCCAACATTGATAGTCGGTTATTTAACTAACAAATAAATAAACAACTCAACAAGAGATTTAACTAAGTACGGTTAAGCACAAAGTAACCATTAAGCCTCTTTAATTAATCTTTTCATTAATTAAAATAACTTTGTAAATACATGTATCAAAATACTTTTACAAAGATATATTTACAAAAACACTATACTTTACCTACTTAGAAAATGTATTCATATACTTATCTCAATTGTATAAGTATATTCAAAAAATATTATAAAAGATTTCTTATTTAAGAATCATATCAAAAGGATATAAGACAAAAAATGTTTTAAAAGAAATGGTGATAAGGAAAAATCCAAGCACTATTCCTTCGGTGTTAAACATGGAATGAATGCCCACACCACCAAAATTAAGAAGATCAATTTGGGGAAATCTAATATAAATTTCTTTCATTAATTTCTTCGATAAATCCTTTTTAATAAATATCTTTCATTTATGAACATCTTCTTTACTAAAATTCCAAATCTATTTATAAAACTCTTGATAAATCTTGAAGTTTATTTATAAAACTATTTTATAAATACCAAAAACTTTATAAAACTTCTTTTATAAATATCCAAAATCATTTATAAAACTTCTTCCCAAATTTCAAGATCACTTCTCAAGTTATAAAACTCCTTATTAATCTCTAAAACAATTTATAAAACCTTTTCTTAGTATAAGCTCTACATTCATTTTATAATTCCTTTATAAATTTATAACATAATTACAGCCTCCTATTACAAATTTCCAAATTTATTTAAATAACTCCTTTTCTAACGTTCTTTATACTATTTATACAAGTCTTTGTAAACTTCTTTTACAAAATATCGCTTCGAGAACCCATTTTATAAATTACTAACTTTATTGCAACTATTTTTACAAACCAACAATTTCTTTTATAAACCTCCAATTCATTTATAAACCATTTTTACAAATTTTTATGGATAATCACAAAGCTACTTTTATAACCAAAACTCAACATAAATTCAAACTCCAATTTCTATTATAAAACTCATTTACTTTTTCATAACATGATTCTCTTATGTATACAATAAATTCATAACTGTGATTTATTTCTCCGGTTTGACCAAGTGATAATATTTCCCTTTATAAAATACCCTTTGCGCACATATTCCTTTATTTATTAAAATTCTACTTATATGTCTATCTTTATAAATTTCCGTTTCATAAATCAATTCTTATATTTCAACATCTTATACAAAATGTCTCATAAATATTTATTACCAATATACTTCTACCTTCTTTAAATCACAAAATCACTTTAAATAAAAGATAACACTTTTGATATTCCTTTTAAAAATAAACTTTTATTATTATAAATTTTTCCCATAAAACTAATACTTCTAAATAATTATTTAAACACACACACACACACACACACACACACATATGTATATATATAATTTTAAAAGAACAAATAAAGAAGTTGAATTAAAATAGGAAAATTCAAAAACTCATTTTTAAAATAAAATGTCACAGAAAACCCCAAAAAATCAAATTTAAATCATTTTCCAAATCGGAAATTTTTTCCAAAGTCAAACATCAGTTAACGGTATTTCCAAAATACCATATCGAGACAATAGTTACTACAACACTTAAAAATGCTATTACGGTTGTAATATTCATTATGAGAGAGATATTGATTTTTAATATGATTTACTATTGAAATATTCATAAATTCAATTTATTAAAAAATTAATTTGGTTAATTACCAAACATCAAAAGCTTCCCTCCCAAACTATTTCTTCCCAAACCAAAGACCTGTACACTAATAGATGAACCAAAACAGGATCGTGCACCTTCCCCCTACGACACAGAACTCCGGTCGATGAACTCAAAAACAAACTTTGCTGCTACTCTTTTGTTCAATTCCACCATGCAACATATACCCAAACTCCAAGCTCGAACCACCCACCAAAAACGCGACCTAGCCTCTCTCTCGGCCATACGCAAAAGACGGCCTCACCAAACTCCAAGCATGTTTCTTCTCATGGATTCATTCATGTTGCGCCTTGGGTTAGTTAAACATAGATTTTTTTAACTACTTAATTGTTTTTTTAATTTGGGAATATCGCCTCAAATTGAATTAACAATATAACCATAGTTGATATTCATATGTATACTGGATTCATATTTCAAGAAAGAAATTAAAACAATAATTTTGGGTTGAGAAATTAGGTAATATATGCTTCTATTCTATTTTGGATTTATTAGTAGAGTAACATAGAGTGTGCATGCTATCTTTCCTTGGCTACTAATACTACTAATTGTGACAGAATGAAGCCTTAAGATTTTCTATTTCATTTAGCAGTGGCATTTTTTTGAATAAGTTTAGTTTTTAATTTACAAAAATTATTCATGAGAATTTATTTTGAATTTAATAGTGTAATTTTTTTGGAAAAGAATAATTTATTAACAATCAAAAGATAGATACAAAGAACTAAGCCAAACAAGTGCAAACACATGATTAACAAGCACTCATAAAACAAATATTGGACTACAAAATAAAAAATACAGACCTAAAACATCCAAAAAAACTAAGCCCAGGGACAACTGAACTCGCAAACAAGAAGAGAAACACAAACCAATACATAACAGACATACAAACTGACATCATGATAGCTAACTTTTGATATAGCCATATACCAAAGCTATCATAAACTCAAATTTCGAATAGCAAATTTCATATGTGGTTCCTTAAATTTTCTTCATAGGTTTTCCCTTTTTAAAGGAAATAAAATCATGTCTTGCCTGGAGCAATCATCTGGTCAGACCGTCCTTGAGAACATGTATCTTAGCAATTATTTTGAAGACAGGTTCAACAAATATCAACATATCAATCTAAAAGTATATTAGTTTATAGTATATCACCTATTAGCGGTCATATATCGATATATATATTGCATTGATGATGTAATTTCCTATAAATGTTCAAAGCATTGTATAGTTCAAAATTTCCAAGAGACGTATAGTTGAATCAAAATAACTATATGGAATTTGACAACGATATTCAAAAATTTGTTGAGGGTTCACAATGTATATGGAAAAGCATCACAATTCACTAAAAATAAAGTCCAGTTAGCATATTACGTAACAAAGCAATACATGTACTAAGTTCAAATCTTTTATTTTCTTAAATATACTAAGAACGCGAAGAAAAAATAGCTAAAGGTAATTAAATATCTTCCTTATATTCTAGCTTCTAATGTTATAAAGAAAGAACCATCTTATGGGAAAAATTCCATAACATAATCCCAGTAAATTAATTTATGGTATAAGTGTTTGTTGACTATACATGATCAAGATTTCTAAAATAACCGTCTAGTATGCAAATATAATAGTTCCCCTCTTTTCTTCTCCCTCTTTATTATTATTTAATTGTTTGTTTTTTATTTGTTAGTTTGTTTATTGTCAAATAAGAATTTTCAATTTGCATATTAAAAAGCAAGGATGGGCTGTAGAATAAATAGATAAGCATATTAATATAAGACCACTTTAATGTAACTTTTTTTTACTTTAAAGGACTGAAACATAAAGCATGAAGAATTGCTCCATTATCTAGTTATTCCAATTTCCTTCCTTTGGCCAAGTCTCACAGTAAGGTGATGTTGTCTTTTCCACCACTAAAACAAAGAGAACCATCAGTATTGACAATGACGATGTTGACACTATTGCCATTTCTAGTTAGAGTACACCTAATCTTGTAGTTGGTCAAGTAACATACTTTGACGTTATTGTCCCATGGTGTAGACATAATTGTTGGCTGGAAATTGTTGGGGTGAAATCAAACATAACTCACCCAATTTGTGTGTCCAACAGCATCTCGAAATGTGCACTTTTGCTCTCCTGTTCAAAGTAACGAAATAGAAATAGAAATTTTAATTAACTAAGTATAGAATAAAAGGAAATTATATATTTAAGATTATATACACAAAAAATTATACTAGAACCAGACAAGGACTAATGTGAATAGGTAACATCCTAATGACACTGTAAGAAGTACAACATGACATACTATGGTGTTCTGATGTATCATGCTCACTGAACACTTGCATTTTGCAAGTTTCAACTGAACAGCAGGTTTGAATAACCATTAAAATAACACATCACCAAAATGGAAACAAAATATATGCATGGAAAGGTACCTTACCTATCAGTGGACTAATCAACTCAAATGCCATCGATGTAGAATATGGCCTCTATGGTTGCAACTAGAGATGGTTAGTGATTGTAAAAGGGGGCATTTGGGCGTGGAAGACAAAGGTGCCAAAACCAAAAATGGGGACATTGATTGAGTAAAGATGGGTGAGGTTTTTGAGATGAAAAAGCTAGATGGTAGAGGGATGCTTGAGAGAAGACAAAGGCCTCCTTTCTCTATTGTCGTGCACCCCTCCTTGCTCCACATCCAACAGGCAACTTCAAGTCACATTTTTTTTTAATTTGCGAAGAAGAACATAGGGTTAGGGATTTGAAAGTGAATAATTTGAGAGAGAGAGAGAGAGCAGCCAATAAAATAATTGGGGAGCCAACTATATGGAAGCGTTACATAATCAATCCCATGTTGAATAACCTTTTTTAAACAAACAGTAACACTATGGAATATTGTGTTTTGGTGTTATAAAAAAACTTTTCTTATAGTGGTTCAGTTGTAACTTCAGCCAACATTCACAAAATGTTTTATTAAGGCCTCTTTTACAACGTTTTTAACGTCTCATTCAACATTTCGGAAAATATACCCATAACAAATAATGAACTTTACTAAGGGAAGCTTCTCCCATCACTAAAGATTAGATCGTCTTGTTGTTCTTGTTGATACAACAATCATAAACTTATACCCAATCAAAAATTAAGTGATTGAATTAATGTTGTCGTTCATGAAACATATGAAAGACAATCACAAATCACTATCAAGATTCTTTATAGAACATAATTTTAAATCAGTCTTACATTGTATTAGTTACCAACTAGCACATGTGAATAAGATTTTAAATTTAAGGAGAATATGTATAAAATCCAAATCAAAATATTCTATCATGTTATTATTCAGTAGCTTGTTAAAGGAAGTTACAATTATGACATATAATATACTTGAGATTAAACATAATTATTCTATATGTTACAATGTAACATGTATAAATCAAAAGAAATTGAAGGAGCTGCTATTAAAACATGGTTTGCTGGTATAGTTGATAATCTCCACAAGATCCATCTCCATCTTCCTATTGTCAAATCCTAATGTTTCGTTATCCCATTCAACTTTCACCCCGTAATCAACTTTTTTGCCAAAAACATTCATGTTTTCACCATACTGATGATGATTAACAAGGGATAGAGGAGTGCGAAATTTATTCATCTTATTAAGGTTTGTAAAGGGCTGATGGCTACTAAAGCTTGTAAGAGGTTGGAAGCAATTCGTGCTTGTAAGAGGCCGAAAGCTATTCATGTTAGTAAGAGGCTGAAGGCTATTATTTTGGAAACAAACTGTTGGCTGATTTGATTGTGTTATGCCCAAGCTATTAATGTAATTTTGCAGAAGATTGCCTGAATTAGGGTATTTTGAAGCTCGAGTACGTTTTCTTAAAAGTTTTCTTTTTGTTGCATTCCAGTGGTTCTTGATCGAATTCTCGGTTCTACCAGGCAGTTTTTTCGCAATTTCTGCCCACTTATTTCCAGTTTCAATGTGAGCATTGATTAAAATTAAGTCCTCTTCTCCGGTCCATGAATTCTTCTGTTTAAACGTTATGAACACAAAATGATTATAAAAATAAAGTATAATACAAATACCATAAAAGTAAATTCATTATGTATTAGTGTAGCACTAAATTATGTATAATGAGAAGTTGCAAATAATGTTAATAGATACTTCATTCTAATTAATAACTAATTAAACATAGTAGTAATGCATCCTTAATTTACCCTTAGGTAAATACTTCCTTAATGTAGACAAAAGAGGAAAGGAAATGAGAGAATATTGTGGAATATTTAAGTCAATCAGTCATGTCATTAATGATTACATCTGGCAAAAACATAAATTACAAATTATTTTACCTATCATTTGCATTTGTATATCAATTAACCTAGATAAACCAATGTTCATCACAATCCTTATACAATTGTAATTACATGAGTTTGGCAGAGAAACTATTTATTTGATTTTTAAAATTTTCATATTGACAAAATAAATCGAATGTTTTCTTTCTAACAAATATCTAGAAATTTTGAGAGAGAAAAACAAGCATGGGTGGCAAAATTCCATAGAATATTAAAGTTACTACTTAACAATATAAACCATTCTTGAAAACAATATTTACAAGTAAGCTCTTATGCAACTAATTTATCATCTTTTACTTAAAAATACATGGAAGCATATACAGGTTTTATGAAATACAAATAGATTTTAGCAAAATCAATGATGAACAGTAAATAAGGCATGGGAAAGGTTTGGAAAATAAGCAACTAAAATTTAACCTTTATATTAGGCCTCAAATGATTATGCCATCTTTCTCTGCATTGCTTTCCAACTCTTCCTTTCAAAAATTGTGCT
Organism: Allium fistulosum; assembly: GCA_030737815.1. NCBI lineage: Eukaryota > Viridiplantae > Streptophyta > Magnoliopsida > Asparagales > Amaryllidaceae > Allium > Allium fistulosum. Next base: position 407,926,860 of record CM060907.1, on the reverse strand, counting down.
ATATAAGACCACTTCCCTAGTCCATATTGCTCTACCAACCGAGTTAATAATCTAAAGTTGAATCATCATGTTATAATTACAGTTTCAATAAAAAATAATAAAATAAATAAATAAAATGTAATAGTAGGTGTAATATACATGTCTTCTTCAAGCGTCCATTTCCCTCTCACAATGTTTGATTTCTTTTGGTTTCTGCCTTCAATTTTTTTCCTCATCAAATATTCAACATCTATATTGACTCCTTGATTATATGACAGTCTACTATAATCAGGAGTATTGCCAGTAAATCTAGTTAAAGATGGAAAAACATTGCTCAAAGGCTCAACTGGGTGCGCTACCATCGAAGAGTTTGAAGACAAAGAAGAAATTCTTGAAAGGTTTGGTGTGGTCTCCATGGCATCATACTGATTAAGTTTATGATCATAATCATAAACTGGAAAATCAACATCGCCTAACGGTAATAGTTCTATGCTATCATTGTAGATTTGAGGTTGAAGGCAAATATCATCAAGGTTTGGAAACTCATAAAGACTATTTGTTAAATCCTGATCCTTACAATCGTTGAACAGTTCCTGAAGATCCAGAAATCCGTTTGAGTCTTCACAACAAGATTTATTTAAAAGTGAAGGGGTTAAATCCATATCCATTTTTTTAAAATTTGACTAAGAATGAGGTTTGAGAAACCACTACAACAAAATTCACTTTTGACAGCAATTTTTGTCAGCGTTTCAACAACAAATGCAGTTAATGGTATTTTAAAAGAATAAGATTGATCAATAAACGCTGACATTCTAGGTTAGAGCTGAAATTTTAACGCGGGTAATAGAAATTTTTTGTAGCCGCCTTTTCTTCTTACCCTCACACTTCATCCTCAACAAATATTGATTATCTTCTTCACCAAAATCTACTGCATTTCATTCTTCATGCATTTATCTTCAAATCGAATCTTAGTTTTATTTTTTTACTTTATTCATGTTCATTCTTTAATTTTAAACCCGATATCCCCAAATACAAAGCTTAACCCTAAATAGCCATTGCCGGCATCTGTCCAACGATAACTTCAATTCTACCACCACAACATGCGAAAGGCTGCTTAGATGGCCATTAGGAGCACTAGTGTATCAATCGCCATTAAGATCTGGATGATGATTTGGTAATTTATACTTCTAATATAATAGTTATCACAATCAGGAATTTGATAGTTTATGCATCCTCTAGAATTTGATTATTTCAGTGAGTGTAGTTTGAATTGAGCTATAAATTTACAAAGGTTTTATAGTTTATACATCCAATATAAGACAAAACGAAGCAATACGTGATCAATAACTATGTAGTCTTAGAAAGCAAGTATCGCAATCAGGAAATGAAGCAAATCTATGTTGAAAGCAAAAAAGAAATAGTTCCATCCAAAGAGCAGTAAAGGCATCAAAAAGAAAATCCAAAGGAATGCAAGTCTGTATCGCTTGCTCATGCTTTCATAGTTCAAGAATAAATGTTTGTGACAAACAAGTGAATATGTCATATTAGGCTTGCTGATAATTTACTGCATGGGCATCTTTGCAGAACCTAGGAATTGCATTCATTCATAGCTAATAACAAATTGAGGGTACTTGGAAGTCTATAGAAAGGGTACACTAGATGCAAGAAGTAGAATTTCATGGATAGAAGGTACCATGGGCTACAAACTAACAACAAAGTTTTACAAATTAGAACCGCATAGAAGCTAGAACAGTATAGTTGAACAACATAACCAGATCATGAAGTGTATGAGCATGTGAGGGAGCTGCTCAAGCTGTTGGGTTAGAGAGCAACCAAGCGATTGTAACATGAGCCGTATCAAGTTTTCCATGTGATTAGGAAGGAGATGTCAAGGCAAAGAGCTTTTCCAAGTACAAGATAATTAGGAGATGCATGTTTACCTAAAATTCAAAAAATTAGACCAGGGATGTGGGCAAGGCTTTATGTAGAAAAAGTGTCCATAGTTATGAGGTTGAATGGTGAGGACTTCAGTATCGGTAGAAGATAAAGCCTAGAAGTTGGTGCTATTGAGAATAGTGTAATGCAGAATAGAAGTACTAGTATGATTAGGAAGACTTGATTGAACTTTGTTTTTGTTGTTGTGAGGAATTGTATTTGTATCACCATGCACATCTTGTGCATGTCTGGATATAGTTAGAAATGAAACTCGATTTCATGTTTCATTAAGATGATCAAGATTGCATTCATATTTGGATAATTCAACTAAGAGGGCAAAAGACTAGATACATTAGTGGTTAAAGCTAGATTTTGATGATGATTGTTACTAGAGGATGATTCTTTTCTTTGTTCCAAAGGATTAGGCTTGATGATAAGATAAGAGATAAGATTTGAAATAAGGGACATGACATAAGTTTTTGCATGGGTGAGGGGATGGGGCCGTTGTTGATTGGACGTAGGTTGTGGGAATATGATTGTCATTTTGATTTAGACACATGGCAATAATTCCTTGATGGGAATTAACAAAGTTGTTTCTTTGTTTTCTGAAGATGCAACTTTTGAAATATAGACTTTCTTATTAGCTAGTTGTTTAGAGGTAGTAGGCTTATGGATGGGTACTGTTCTTTTTGAGTTCTAAAAATGACATAAAGATCTATGATTAGCCAGCCTTATATATTCTTCTTCATATTAATTTTAAGGTTTAGCTTGTATCTCATTTACATAACTATTTTGGATTCTCTCCATTATATGGGTAGAACTGTAATGTATGCCCAAAATCTTTACACAGGGCATATATCAAGTAACTATGAGTAGTGAATATTAACATGAGCAATTTCTTTAAGAGGACACGTGAACATCAATTTGTTTATCAGCTTAGTTTGGATCATAGTTGGATTTACTTCTGAGCTTATATCTTTTACTACAAGTTTGTTTGTCAGTTTAGTAATACATTCATAATATCTTTTACTTATCTCTTACTATATTTTTCTTCAGGTTTCCAACTGGAAGTTGCAGACACACAATTAGTGATACATCAAAATTTGCTTCTAAGGTATAGTAAAGGATCAAATCAGCTTCTCCTATTCATTTATTGAACACGAAGGCTTAAGTTTTATTTCAGGTTTAGATTGGCATAACATTGAAGACTGTGTATAGTTTGCAAAAAGTAACTAGGTATGCATATAAAAATATCATGTTGATTTATTTATATTTTATTTCAGGCTTTTCATTTTTTCTACAAATCAGTTTCATGTATCAATTGTTCTATTAGTTATACTTATATGCTTCAAGAAGCTTTAACTTTTTTATTAAACACACTTAAAAATAAACTGTGGGTATATCTGTATAAGTTCTTTACTATTGTCCCATGGATTCTCAAACTGATATATATATATATATATATAAATTTAGGCTTTTCGCTTTTGTTGCATATCAGTTTCATGAATTAATTGTTCTATTAATTATACTTCTATGCTTTAACTAACTTTTAAAAACTTGATTAATCTCACATATAGCTAAACTATGCGTATAAGTTCCTTACTACTTTCCTAGGACTTCTAAGGTTAATATTCTAATTCAAAACAAAAGGCTAGTGGAAGCAATTCTTTCACGTCATAGTTAAAGTACAGTTAACACAAATGTTTCAAGTCCATGGTTTTAAAAGGTAAGCATTACTAACAGAAATTTTTTGAGCTTAACAAAATTTATAGCATACAAATTAGTATTGTTCAAATTATGAATGTGTTTTTCTAGTTTAATAGAATTTTCAGAACTAAGGCACAAACATGACAGTATAAGTAAACGCCTGAGTATGCAAATAAATTACATATAAATATATAAACTTATTTTGTGAGATGTTTATCATACATAACATAATTTAGCAAATATTATGTCAGGACTAGTGTGCACAGATTGACTAAAAAACAATATAAAAAGACCCATATTTAATTTAGCATTTGAGTGCAAGTCTATAAATAAAATCTTTAAGGAACAAAGGAAGATAATGAATTATAGCAAAGATAGTTGATGGCTGCCTATAAGAAAACCAAGCAGGGGGCTCTTCTTCAAAACAACATCAACAGTTTTCTTTGCAAACTCTTCTACAGGAGTAGCTCTGGGACCTTGAGAAAGAGTAGTATGTGAGCATATTGCAGCCTCATATTGTTTATAATATTTCCATTCGGGCATTTTACTATACTTGGCCATTGATGAATTTCCTAGATTTGATTTAATTGCACCTGGAACTACACGTATGACATTTATGTTGAAACTCCTTAGTTCTAGCCTACAATTAATGTAAAACAAGATCAAAATATATAAACAGTGGCTGAACTCCTTTTCTTTTATATAGAAAATGCTATATGAATTAGCATTATTCAAAAAAAGTTCTGCCAGGGCATTTAATGGCAACTAACTGATTTTTTCTCTAAAAGTGTGTAATGATTTAGATGTTAGCTATAATCACTTAACTTCAGGATCGGTAGTGAAGCATGTAATTGGGTGTGTAAGCTATATACAAATTATCTAATTACTAAGCATGTTATTGTGTATGTAAGCTTTATACAAATTATCTAATTACTACAAAGCATGTTTTGAACTTACCTTAAAAGTATCCGCTGGTGCATGGATAACAACTTTAGTAGCAAAATAAACACCAGCCAATGGTCCAGGAGCCAAAGCAGTGACACTTAATATAGTCAAAAGGAAACTAGAAGAAACTACCTCAGGAATAGACTGATTATCCAACTTAATCACTTTCACCCCATTGGTCAAATCAAGATAACTTAAACATATGTTAGTGTGGAAGAGAAATCAAATATGTTTTTCATTAGTACTGTTCAAGTTATGTAACACATGTATATTAGCCACTATTATTATGTAATAAAAAACTAGTTAAAATTAGTTACTGTTAATATTATGTTTCATATAAATTAATGTGTCTTGATGCTTATTAATCAGTAAATTTTGTTTATGGCAGGATTCTCTTAGGGGAAATAGCAAAACAATAATGACTGGTAAGTTGTGCATTCTTCTTATTTGTACCGTCGTGTTCTAATTAAAAAATAATAGTACTTTGTAGATACTAATATCGTGTTGATGGCTGTTACATGTTTGATGTGTAGCTTGCATTGGTCATGTAGGAACTAATACTGAAGAGATAATAAATACTCTCGAATATGCAAACCGAGCTAGAAACATACAAAACAAAATAATTTTATGCCACTTTATAATCGTTAAATATTTTGAATATTCTCATTATCATATTATTATGATAGATTATATAGATAATTTTGATGTCATTTACTTTGTAGATTGAACGTGATCCCGTGAATTTTGAAATGCAAAGATTGAGTAGTCAGTTAGAGCACCTATAAACCGAGCTTCTTTTTTCTCCTGGTGGAGGTCCTTTTGAAGAACTTCTGGTATGGTGATTGTGTTTATAATTTCTTGTTTGTGCTTCTTTCCTGCATGAGTTCTAGTTATCTATGTGATTCAGATTCTTCGTTATAAAGTTTCTTTACTCGAAGCTAGTAACATTGAACTATGAAAGGAGTTAAAAGAATGTCAAGTTTCTTGGATCATTTTACTCAACACGCAATTGATGCCTAGGTTTAGTTTCCACATTCAACTAGTAGATAGTTTGATATAATAGTAAATGATCAACTGTTCCGAATTGTTATCTTGTACCTCACATATTTATGCAATTTATAATTGTTAAGCTTGAATTTCAAACACATTATATTTTTGTTCAAAAAATGTTACCATTTAACAGTACACAATAAGCATGTACCTAATATTATAAAATTTATCTAAGTTAACTTTGTTTTATGAAAATTAAATTATATTATAAAAATTATGACCATAAATTCTAGCAATATACTACTGGATCTGTACAATAAATAAATAAATAAATAACTAAGTTAATTATGTTTTATAAAAATTAAATGAGTCTTTAATAATAATAATAAATTAACCAGGTTTATAAAAATTGACTAAGTCTTATAAAAATTCAATAAGTTTATAAAAATTAACCAAGTATTATAAAATTATAAAATATAACTAAATCTTCTATAAAAACAACAACAATAATAATGTAGTTAACTAAGATTTACAAATATTAAATAAGTTTAAAAAAATTAACTATGTATTATAAAAGTTTAAATAATAATAATAATAAAATTAACTAAGTTTTATAAAAAGTAACAAGTTTAGCTTATAAAAATTAACTAAGTATATAAAAATTAACAAGTTTAGTTAACAAAAATTAACTAAGTATATAAAAATATAATTAATCTTCTATAATAATAATAATAAAATAATAATAATAAAGATTTATAATAATAATAAGTTAACTAGGATTTGTAAATATTAAATAAGTTTATAAAAATTAACTAAGTATTATAAATATTTAACTAAGTTAACTAAGTTTTATAAAATTAACAAGTTTAGTTTATAAAAACTAACTAAGTATATAAAAATATAAATATAATTAAATCTTCTATAATAATAGTGGTAGTAGTAGTAATTAACTAAGAATTATAATAATAATAAGTTAACTAAGATTTATAAATGTTAAATAAGTTCATAACAATTAACTGAGTATTACAAAAATTTAACTAAGATGACTAAGTATGATTATTATAAAAATTTCACTAAGTTACCATTATCATGCACCTTTGTCGTTCATTCTTTGTAATGCATCATGCGCCCATGCATCCTGTTATGCATCACTTGTATGCACCATTGTTGTCAACCAATTAGTATAAAATAATTTATTTAAAATTTAAGTGAATATTTTTCCAAATTATATAAATTCCAAATTGCTTATATGAATAAATTTTATTAATTTATATATTTATATAAAATATCGTGACATAGAAAATGAAATTAGAAAGGAATTTTTGAAATTCTCGAAACGAAACTGAAATTGAAAATTTCTTGAAACAAAATTGAAATATGAATTTTAAATCTTGGTAAAGGTGCACTTTCTTAGAAAATAGATGTAAAGCCTAAACACTTTTTATTCATAGCGTAACTTTCTCTAAAGCTAACATGAATCATTGCAAACGTTGTTTCTCAAGATTTTTAATCGATGAATGCATCACATATCATAAACAAGCAGCAATATACTTAATGGCCCAAAATGTCACATGTAAGCTCTAATTTGACCAACTCTCAAATCTATGTCAAGTGAACAAGTAACAATTTGAATCTTAATATTCACATTATGTATTCCGGATTTCATGAAACATCCACAAAGACATTCCAGGTATGTGTGAGTGTTTTTGTACATCAGATGAACAAAATTTTAATCAAGTGAGATACATTCGTGCAATGGGCTTTCAGTTTTATCATGAGCTCTCAGTTTTGTCAAAACTGAGCTTTGTTTCAAAACTAATTTCAAAACTAAGCTCATGCTCAGTTTTTTTTCAAAACTGAACTCGGTTTTGATTCAAATTGGCGCTTCTCAGTTTTGTCAAAACCGACCTCGGTTTTAATTCAAAACAGCGCTTCTCAATTTTGTCAAAACTGAGCTAATGCTCAGTTTTTTCAACTCAAAAACTAAATGCTCTATTTTTCAAAAACTAAGCTAATGCTACATTCATCTCATGCACAAATTTGTGCATCAACGTCTGATTCAAACTTATGTCTTCTATCAGTATTATTAAACTTGAAAATTTCATTTGTGGACAAGCACTTGTAATAGTGATACAAAAATGTGTTTTTATTACATTCAAAACTAAGCTAATGCTAAAATGTAAATATGTGCTGCAATTTTTCAGTAGTTGCAAATTAGATATGTTATTTTAAATTTGTATTTGATCACTAACTTTTAAATTTCATCGTTATAGGTAGGTGAATTTTTTTAAAAGGTCCTAAAATACCATGCTTAATATCTGGAATATATTTTGTTGATGTTATTCAGGACATGTAGTGTTCCTAACACATTAGGTTGGAAGCTGGCTTAGCATATGGGCACGTAATGCACTGGTTGTGGGAAATAAATAACTGTTCCACTCATTATCTCTCCCTAGTACATGTGTCCATTGATTAGTTTTATGTAAGAAATTTGCATTAGTAATATAAAATGGTTTTTAAACATATATTTTTCATACCACATAAGATATACCTTAACATCTATGAATGAAAGTACATCTTGAATCCTCTGCTAATTTAGTTTTCCTTCTGTTTGAAAAACCAGTACTCATGTTCCTACCAACATTAGCATGGCTACTTGTCTTTGCTTTTTTTGATTTTTTTTGTTTTTGGCTTTTAATTGATTAACCATATTATTGCAGGCCAGGTTTTTCAATAACATCCGAAGGCATTAAAGCTTTAAACTCAAAGGGCATTTCATATGATCTGGTTTTTGCTCATGGACCTCAATTTGGTTGTATATTGAGCAGTAGATGATTGATCAGGGGTTGACTCGCTGTTTGCTTCTATGGTGTAGACATTAGCATCGATCTAAGAGACATTTAAAGCTGCATCATATTTGGCAACAGAATTGTTAGCAATACTGTCTTGTAAGTGTTCTGTTTGTAACTCGGAATTTTCCTCATTTAGCTGTGATATAGACTTTGAACTCATATTCTATGTATCTGAAACTATAAACAGTTTGCTTGAAGCACATCGAGTTTCTAAGCTCTTTTGTTTGGCATTATTTAACTATTTTATAACTAAAATTGTAATCCATTCAACTATTTATAAATATTTAAATATTTTATTAACTAAAATTCTAATTTATAATTCATTCAACAACTTGAATATTTTATTAAACTATTTATTAGTTAAATTTTAAATCATATTTTATAATTTATATAACTATTTAATTTTTTTATTTAACTACTTTTTTAGTAAAACTTTTATTTAACTATTTCAATCAACTAAAAATTTTAAAATTCAAAATTTAACTATTTAATTAACTAAAATTTAAATTTTAAACCATATGTTTAATCAATCACACGACTAACATTTAGAAATGTTACCACGTCAGACATAGCTTATCATTTAGAAATGGCTTGACTATAGAATGGATTGTTATTCAGAAGTTATTACTTCCTCTAAAAATTATTTATCTAAAAAATGGGGGCTATGGGTTTTTTGGTTAAAATTATACAATGATAAAGTTCCATTTGTTTGCGTGTTTACTATTTTATACTGGCCTTATTATGCAACACACGTATATTGTTTGTAGCAATAATTACCTCCTTAAGGCTTATTAAGTTGCTATGAATTAATATAATGAGTTTAGTTTGATTATGTTTTTTATTTTAGGATCAACATAGTTTCTGGTTAGGTTTCCTTTTTCTTTTTTTACTTTGTTTAAATTGAATGTTTTAGCTTTGTGCATTCGATAACTCATCTATATTCCTCAATTTTTGTAGAGTATTTATTTGTTATTTTTATCATCATTTTGCTTATGTTGGTGGTGGCAACTAGTATGTGAGAGCAAACAATGTATATCCAAGGTTCATACTTAATGTTATTGGCAGGTAATATGAAAGATAGCTCTTAGTTTTAACATGTTACTCAGTTTATGGTTAAGCATGCCTATAGGAAATGGTGCAAATGGATGAACCCTTATGGATTAAGGATATAGGCAGCAGAAAGAGAAACTGAATTATGAGACTTACGTTTGAAGAAGTTGAAAAATTTGTGTTTAAATGTGTTTCAATTTTTTAATAGTTGCAAACTAAACATGTTATTTTAAATGTGTTTGATCATTAACTTTTGAATTTCTTTGTTACAGGTAGGTGAAGTTTTTAGATGCAAAAAATGGACAAGATACTTTTTAGTTTTTTGAAGCTTCGGCCTAGTTAGCACATGAAATTTTTTTGGGTGCATGTTTTGTCATTAATATTTGAAGCAAAACCTTGTAGATGTTGGGTCTTTGTCTAATGTTATATGAAGATGGTTTATAAATTTCATCGTTGTTTGTAAGTAAGCTTTGTTCGTGGATATATTGTATAGCTATTTTATGGAAATGATCAATTGTTATGCTTTTATTTTATAGTTTTTTACTTTGATTTGTATATTATCCGATTGAAATATAATTAAATGCAATTAGATTACGGATATGTTATTATTGTAGTGGTATGATTTGTCATAAATGACAGCGTTTAAAAAGTGCGGTCGGTATTTTGGGACAATAACTCATGATAATACGACAGCGTTAAAGCCTTGCTGTAAGTTATTTAAAAACATAAATCACATTGATACAATAGCGTTTTACAAACACTGATGAATAAGTAGTAACAGCGTTTTCCTGTCGCTGTTGAAAACTAGTGAGTTTGTTTTAGACAGGGTATTTTAAACGCTGTAGAAATGTAAAATACCACTCTAAACACTTTTCCACGGCAAAATATAAACGCTGTAGAAACTAAATAAACAACGACAAAATAACGCTGTGGAAAATTATTTTTGACAGCGTTGTTTTTTCGCTGTTTGAAATTACATATCAACGACCGCATGTCGTTATACAGCGTTCTTCACAACGCTGTTATATCATTTAATAGCAGTTTTTAAACACTGTTAAAAGGCTATTTTGTTGTAGTGAACAGTAGTGCCTCATTACTTATATAATAGGGGAAAGGAATAACATTACTACTTTGTAACATTGTTATATTAATGGTCATTAACTTAGATATTAATATAGGGGATTAATTTCTCATTAATTGTGCTTTTAAAGTAATTAAATTGTAGGTTAAAAATCCTTTATAACATATAGTTAGTACAAAGTAAATAAACATAATAAAATGTAATTATATCATTATTGAATACTGCATTTAGAAACGCTTTAATTAATCTGAGTAAATTTGAATTAACCTAAATATTTACTAATTTCTTCAAATTATATTAATAAACATGTAATAGCCAAGATTAGATTAAACATACTTTATTTATGTAATTAACTTCGATAAGTTTCAAACTAATTTCCAAAAATACAGAGTTGATATGATAAAATTAATTTAAGTTGGGCTTATTTTCTTGTTTAAATTAAGAGCTACCAATTAGTTTTAAGATCACAATACATCTAAAAAGATAGGCCTTTAATTCAAAAGAGCAATAATTCTTAATGGGGCTTTGCACGGAAGGTCCCTATTTTTGATGCTGTTGTAAGAAAAGTCCCTATGATAATGAGTATGTAAATTAAGTCCCTGTTTTTTTTCTAAATCAGAAAGTGCAAACTATCTTGCGCTTTCCTTATAGAAAGTGCAAGTTAACTTGCGCTTTTCAAAAATTTAAATTTTTTTGAAATTTTCAAAATTTTTAAAAAAAAATTAAAAATCAAAAAGCGCAAACTAGCTTGCGCTTTCCTGATAAAAAGAGCAAGTTAACTTGCGCTTTTCAAACATTTTAAAATTTTCGAAAATTTAAAAAAAAATTCAAAATAAAAGCGCAAACTAGCTTGCGCTTTCTTGATAGAATGCGCAAGTTAACTTGCGTTTATTAAATTTTTCAAAAGTTTTAAAATTTTCAAAATTTTCAAAAAAAAAATTCATAGTCAAAAAATTACAAGCTCGCTTGCATTTCTGTCAGAAAAATGCAAAACATCTTGCCTTTTCTATTTTTCAAAAAGCAGGGACTAAATTTACATATTCTTATCTACAGTGACTTTTCTTATAACAACATAAAAACAGGGACCTGTGACACTTTTCTTGTTTCTTAATACTACGAAACATATCAATAACACTGTTAAAACATAGTCATTAATAGCTTTGTTACTTCATGAAATAAAGGAAAATTTTAAATCCCTATCTTAGTTAATTAGTCATTTAATAATATTACATTTAAACAGGGACTTAATTTACATGATTTTATGAGTAGGGATGCTTTGTGCATGAGCTTTGAAAATAGGGACATTTGGTCCAATACTCTTTTTTTTGGTAATGGTCTTGTGATAAATTGCTACTATGTCGTAAATTTTGTACTTAAATGTTGGTAAAATTTAGCAATTGTTGTGAAACATTGGTCATTTATTTCATTGAACGAATACAAATTAGTAAGATAACGGTATTTTTAGTATATTTAGAAAGTATGTAATAAATCGAGCATTTATGAACTAGTTAATGAAAATAAAAGAAAACTTTATGCATACTTAGATGATAAGATCAATTCACGCAAAAGCTAGACAAGAATCAAATATTAAGAGAGTAAATGGTATAATTAATAATGTAATGTCAAATAAATATATTTTTCAAAACTTGGCAATGAAATTTCAAATCAATGTCTTAAGAGAGTAAATGGTATAATTAATAATGTAATGTTGCTAAACTTTACAAAAGCTTATCACTTGGATGTTGATAGCATTAAAGTTTTGGAAGTAATTAAAATGTTCATATTGCATGCACAGTAAATTATAAGTCTTTATTGTCACTTAATCGTTTCTCCTTGAATATTTGAACCACATAGGTTTTGATTGTTGACATATTATTATTTGCTGATCAAATAGTAATGATATCCACATTACCAGTCAATAAGACAAAATTAAAATTTGAGAATAATTTGGTCGTTATACTCTAGTTTGCTCTTTAGTTCTCAAAATAATATAAATTAATCAAAGTAAATCAAACAAATAATTGTATGCAGACTTATTTATATTATGTCAATGGAAAGTCTTTCGCTAACCGTAATCATGATTAATTTATCATGTGATTCGGTTGGGATAAATGAACAATAAATTTATTGTATATTGATAATAATTGCTATTACAACTTAACGATCATTCTACCTTATATGACTAATATATATATTGCTTGGAGCATAAATAATTTATAATAGGTAAATATCATAATGAAACACTAATATTGAAATATTCTCAATGTATTTCTTAACATATACATACATACATATATAAATACACATACATACATATATATATATATACATATATAACATTTTCTTAACATTCCCCCCCCTATATCTCATGATGGGATGACCACAAACATCAAGACTTCACCAACCAGAAATATAAAATCAAGGAACTGAAGGTGACTTTGTGAACTAATCTACAAACAGTACGGAAGAGGATGTGATAAGAAAAATAATAATGTATTTTTCAAGATGTTCATGTGTAATGTGATAGTCATTCTCAATATGCTTGGATCACTCGTAAAAGGCTGAATTGTTACAAAGAAATATGTACACAAAGAGAAACTCTCGTACCCTTCATTAATCGATGTAATCGTGCAATATATTTGGTAGTAGAAGTCATAGCATGGTTGCAACGACCTGGAATTTCACCATAATAATTTCCCAATATTTAATTAATTTCAAATAATAGGTTTTATAATTAAAATAGAAATACTTTTAAATAATAAATATTGAAGATAAAATAGTTTTCAAATTTATTTTAAAAAAATAATTAGTTCAAATAAAAATAAAAAATGTGACCGGAATTCGTTTTCTGAAATTTCGACTTTTCATAGGCTAAAAGTTATCGCGAACGTTGTGAACTCTTTAGCATAAATATACACATTTATAAACGAGTTAGCATATGTTTGTGTATATATGTGTATTAGTGTATTCATGTATATATATATTCATACTTAAGTATATAAGATTTAAAATAAAAAGTTTAATGAAAAAGAAAATGTTACATCAAATGAAATATGTTTAGACATGATTTGACATTTTGGCAACTTAGTCATTATTTCATGTTGGCTATGACATGAAAAGGAGGAGGCTTAGGGTGGCATGTGGTACATGAAGTGGAGGAGACATGGTGATGTGGCATTCAAGGAGTGAAGGGTAAAGTACTAAGGGTAGATTGGTAATTGTGCGTTTTCATTTTATATAAAACTTTTTTTACATTTTCTCTTTTCCTTTTTATCATTTCATCTTCATTTCATAACTTCCTCATTCACATTTCCTAGCTTCATAAGATCTATAATGGCTTCCTAACTATTTTGTATGTATTAACCATAGCTTTCTACTTTAAAATCACTTTCAAAAACTTGTTTTGGATATCTCCTTCTTTCATTTCAATACTCCACTTCCTTCATTTTTACTCATATTTCATTCGGCCATAACTTCCCACATACTTCTCCAAATCAAAACTTTCTCTTTTTCAGATCATGTATAATTCTAGTGGCTACAACTTTTATTTTTATCACTTCTTCAAATTTCGAGCATAACTATGTCAAAATTTCAATTGTTACAGAGCATTTTCGGACACAGAATTTCAAGTCCGAAACTGATCCTTCTCTTTTGACCATATCTTCTTCAAAAATAATCTAAATTGAGTGATTCTATTTTTGAAATTATAAATAAAAAAAATTTCTAAAATTTTCTTTTTGCTACTTTTCCAAAATCCGAGAGTAAATAGGTGAAAAACTAGTTGGAAAATGACCTGCTTTTGGTTTCATTTTTGAGAGTTCGATGATTATCCAAAGTCAGTCCACCATACCAAAACAAGTTTCACTTCCTTCTTTTTTCTAGGTAGAGCCTACCTAGTGTATTAAGGGTCCAAGACTCCATCTTTTACTTAGGAATGGAAGTGTTAGGTCATACCCTTAGTTAGCGAGAGTTTGGAAAGATTTCGGTGAGTAAAACTCTTAACTTTTTTTTGGTAATATTTTTCTTTAGTTATATTGTGATATATATTGCTTGCTTGGTTTAGATATGATGTGAATTTGTTCATGTTTGGTTTGGAAATTTATATATGTGATGGATGCAAAATTGCTTAGAAAATGTTAGTTAACAAACTAATTAGCAAGTAAAATTTTACCCTAAAAAACCAAAGCTTTAAAACTATATTTGTGTTCATTTTATTGCCTATGAATGATTGTTGTATGTATGCTAAAACCATTGCTATGTGCTATTTTATTGTGTTGATAATATTATAAAGTTGTTTTCCGAACTGCCCGTATAACGATAGTCGCTATATCGGCACTTTCAGAAAATCACTTCTTATCAAACCAATTAGTTTCATCTTCATGCTTGAAATTCTTTTACAAGTTAAGCAAGATTTTGATTAATGATGTTTTCAAAAATAATTAATTCTTTTAATAATGATTAGTTAATTTAATTAATTATTTAATTAATAAGGATTAAGGTTAACTAATTAACTTATTAATGATGTGCTTTAAATTTAACTAATTACTTAGACAATAATGTTTTAAATTTAATTAATTAGTTTATATAATGATGTTTAGGGATAATTAATCTTCTTAAAATGATGGATTAAAATTAATTAATCAATTAATTAATGATGTCTTTAAATTTAATTAATCTTTTTAATTTGACGGCATAGTAGGCTTACAATCAAGTCCGAAGGCACTTATTAGAGAATGGATTTCCATACAATGACATGTAAGGGACTACTTATTTATAGTACATGTCTATAGGAATGTACTGTAACGACCCGATATTTTGGACCATTCGCATCCATTATAAGTGTATAGGTAGACACTCATGCCGGAATTGAATTGCTCAAAATACCGCGTTGTTATTTAAATTTGGCAAAAGTGAACATATACAGTAAATAGATATAATCACAGATCACAGACACAGAGTATAAATGCAGCGGAAATAAAAGAGATAGTAGTTCATGAAGCTACTATATGAATATATAAAATACATCAGAGTTTACAACAGAAGAGTAATACGATACATCAGATACAAATCAGAATACATCACTGGAATCATCGAATACTGGAAACAGAATAGATGGCTGGATCTTCAAGCAAAGCTCCAACTTCAAAGGTGAGTCTCGAAAGCTGAACCACTCAGTCTGACCCGAGCGTAAAGCAAAATACAAAACACTCGAGTCGGGATTAACATTCTTATATAAATAAATCCAACTCAAGTGAAATAGCAATTGAAATACAAGTAACTCAAAGGATGTTTGGAATAACCATCCTTTAAGGATCCGTTAAACTATCTACTATGTAGTAGTGTACGATAAGTAGATAATGTCTATCAGTAATATAAAGATATCAAAATAGCGTTAAGTCATGGCCCATTCCACCCTTAACACATTTTATTCCCAAAAGCATATACAAGACCGTAGTTTCCCCAAAACCGGAAGTCACCAGAGGGCAATCCATATACTCAAGGTACAAATCAAAATCGTAGTGGTCGCGAATAGGATAAACAGTATGACAAGGTACATGAGGCAATACCAACTAGGATACTAGTAGTTGCGTGATCCGGACTGATGTTGGGCATAGCAGCTACTACCCCAACACCGCGAACAACACTCCCAAATCAAGGGGTGCACCCAAATCGAATCACAAAAGTAATAGATATGGTATCGAAGAAGTGTGTCCGCTAGAGATGGCGATCCTCAATGGCCCGGCGCGGCTCCTGTTTTAGTCATGTCAAGGGTCATCCAAAATCGTTCTCTTTCTTCAGTCAACGCGTTCATCAAAACCATCCACTTCGTTCTGGATCATCACTCCGCGTATAGTTATTAAAGTGGTTTTCGGTTTAGATAGAGAGTATATCCATAACCGAATTCCGGTCTCTTTAATAACTTTCGTAATTATTACACCGATTGGTCGTTTATATATTTCAAAAACCAAATCAATTACAATTTCAATTAGAATTCGTAAATCAACATTCATTTTTCTTTCAAAACCAATTTCCAAAAATTTACGTTTCAAAACTTCCAAATTATCATTTCAAAATCTTATAATTCAATTTCAATCTCTTTTTAAAACAATTCAAATATTGGTTCAAGTTCGTATATAAGTTTCATTTCGAAATCGTTTAAATCAATTTAATTTATCATTCAAATCAATTCCAAATCATTTATCAATTTCATTCAATGTTCGTTAAGTAAATTTGTCATTCAAAACAATTTCTATTAAATTTCCAAATCGTTAAATCAATTTCTTAAGTTCAACTTCATTATATCAAGACTTACAAATTGAATTAAATTAAATTCATCAAATCAAATTCTTTAAATTTCAAGTCTTACATTAATTTCAATAAATCACATTTTATTTCTTATTAAAGAAATTCAATTTCACTTATTTACTTTCTTAAATAATTTTCCAAAACTTAATTAATAAAGAAACCCAATTTCAATTATTTACGAAGTAAAATTCACTTATTCAAAAGTTCAATTTTTCTTATTAAAGAATCCAATTCAATTTAATCATTAAAATAGTTCAATCTTATTTAATTATTAAATAATTTCAAAGTTCAATAATTTCAACTTAATTATAATTTCAACCTTAATTATTAAATCATTTCAAAGTTCAATAATTTCAAACTTAATTCAATCATTTCTCAAATTATACATCGTTCTTTCATCAATTTCATTTTTAATATTTTGTTCCAGATTTTTAAATATTAACATTTTCCTTTCATTAAAAATTCAAATTTCAACTTCATTTCAAAACCATATTATTTATCCAAATAAAATCTTCAATTTATTTTTAAATCAAATTATTGACCAATCGGGTTTTATTTAATTTTCTATCCTAGGTCAAGTTCATTTGGGTATTTATCATTTCAACCCGATTCCAATTCAATTCAAAAATTAAAACATAGCCAAGGGAACTTGCAGTGTGATAACTGGGATGGTGTCAAAGTAAATAAACAAGCAATAACAACGAACAATAACAATCCAATAATCAATTTAAATAATCCCGAAATAACCGTATTAATTCGCATTGTTATTTGTACGAATTAATATAATTATTTCTAGAATCTACACTATCATTTCATGTAGATTAAAGATTATTACATTACGGTTTTCACTTGTCATCTATTTACAATTTCATACATCCTCAATTTAACAACATACATTCAGTGGTTCAAAATGTAATTAAACAAATCCTACGTGTCAATAAATTCAACAGTTAAAGGGGTCATATTATACAAATGTTAGTTAATCAAATTTAACATTTAATTATCCTATATCAAGTTCAATTTCATACTATTTATCATTTTAACATTAACAATTTAACGTCCAATATAAACATCAATAATCAATCAATTATCAGCCAAACTGTATTATCACCGCATAAATAATAGATAATGGTGTCAGATGTCACAGGTGAACTGATACAGGTAATAACAGTGTAATGTCAAACAGCAGCAATATTTCAATTGTCGTTTCAATTGAAATCAAATTTAATAAATAAAAGAACGTTAATCGTGAGTGAGTGCTCACCTTTCGAGGCTAGAGAAGTTTGACTAAAGAACAAGCTATGAATTGTAAGCACGAATCCCAAAGCAAAGGTAGATTGGTACGAATTTGACGAACATGGCTGATAATAGGAAGTTGGTAAAACAAATCAGAACAGTCTAGATATAACCGAAACAGATATATGGTATAACTTTTCCCAACAAAATTTTCAAATATACGTTCTAAATAATGTGTTATATTTATTTCCAATCAAAATGAATTTTAAACACAAATTAAATTAAAAATATATTTTCCAATAAAACATGTAACTGACATTATGTAACTGCAACTATTACGTTTAAAACTATATAGATAGGTATCAACATGTCGACTCAATAAATGACAAATATACTTTTACGTTATACTTTAGAAATGTAAGTTTTTAAAAAATATTTCCATACTAACATGCTAAGACAATATTTTGCTGACTACCTATGTAAAGTATACAGCTACATATGTATATCTATACATTAAAAATATCAACATATCTCAAAACATATAGCATATAACAAGTATGTAAACTACGAACAGAAGAAAGAAAAAATGCAGTTTTTATATTGTTGAACGCATAAGTATTTCATCTATAATATACATACATAAACATTCTTTCCAAAACCATACTATAACCATTGTTAATACCAACATATAACTTATGATAATATGAACGTATATGAACAGACCATATAATTCCCAAAATTTTAACAACCCATTATATTATTATAACGCATCTGGTGATATAAATATGTATACGTAAAATAGTACAAACATAAATGATATAAACAACTACATATATATTTATATATATATATAGTTAAGATCAATTTTTTTTTTAACTACTCATATATTGGAATAGAAATCAAAGAACCCACAAATTACAACTTACAACCTACACGCAACCCAAACCCACTATAATTTATATATATATAATGATATATATACATACCATTTTCAGGAAGATATAAGGCTACAGGTCATGGAAACATAAGGCTTAATTGAAGGGTGACGTGCATGCTCGGGTGAGGAAGAATGTTCGGCGGAGGAGCTTGGCACGCGGCTATGGGGTACCCTTTTCAAGCGAGGCCGAGAGGAAGACGTCAGGGGTTGTGGAGTTTCCGGGTGGCGGCAGGTGGTCTCGGAGGTTGTGGGTTTCTCTGTTGCGTGAAATCTGATGTGGCGCAGGCTGCTGGTTGCGGCTACTCGGGAAGATGAAGCGGGGGGGCTGGAAGACTTTGGGTAGGGTGGAAGACGCGGAGGCGGTCGGCCTCAAGAAGACGAGTAGGAAAAAGAATATTACGAGATGAGTTTCGAATGGAAGAGGAGAGACAGTGATAGAAAAATATATAGCTTCAGATCTCAAAACATTATATAATTTTAAATTTTTTTGTAGAGAGGTAGAATGTAAGACGAAGGGGAAAAGGCAGAACCATCATTAATAAATTTCACCCAAAAGAAAGTGACAGGCTGTCAAGTAATAAATGCAAGCTAGAGTAACATATATTATCTTACACTAAAGCACGCATAGGCAACACTTAGAAAAAAAACGTACAGGCATTTAATCAAAATGTATACTGACACATAAATTATATATGTTTATTACAAACAACAGAACAAAATGGAATGGGATGAAAAATGGAACAAAACAAAGAAAATAAATTAAAAAAAATAAATAAAAAATAAATAAATAAAAATAAAAAGTCTAATAGCTGAAGAATTATAAACGGTGGGCAGTGAATGATCACGGGATATCAAAAGCCAAAATGCGGTATCGATACGGTAGGCGTTACGTAAAGTGCAACGTACAACGGACTACGAATTTTGACAATCGAATATACCGTAGAGATCAGCACGATGAGACGATCAAAATGGTATACGGATATCAGTGGTATGATTGAATTATAAAAATTCGAATTTTCTACTACGAAAAATGTAAGAAAAACGCTGAAAAATAAGATCGACGGAGCCAAAGATGTCCGAATTTGGAAAAACGACAAACTGACATCTTGCTCAGAAGATGGTTTAGAATTTTTCTATGTAAAAATATTTTGGTTTCGGAAACATTTTATTTTCATTGTTTTTTAACTGATTAAATTGAAGTGAATTTACGCGCGAAATAAACTTTCATATTTTCGGACGAAAATTTACCAGTTGCTATGTTTAACTAGACGTATTTCAAATATTAAATTTTTATTTTAAAATTTTATCGTTTAAAATTTCACAAAATTTCAACTAATTACGTTATTAAAACCGTCGAAATTTACGGGTCGTTACACTCTCCCCCACTCAAAACTTTTCGTCCCCAAAAAGGAACGAGGTTGGAGAATAGAAACAACCAGAAAGAAACACAGATTTGAAATACAAATTAACAATTAGTTTAAACCATAAAAACTCAAATTTAAATTAATTGATATTCAATAATTGATTTAATCCATTTGATTTTACTAAAATCCATCTCAACTATTTCTAAATTCATTATCTTATTATCCAATTATCTCAGTTTACAATTTCTAAAACCATAAATTTGAATAGTCTTTTATTATAATCATATTTTCTTCAACAATTTTAAATTCTTCTTTATCCCAAATTACTATTAAATTTATTCTACTTAATATATCTTATCACATATATTTAACCCAAATAAATTAATTTAAACCATATAAATTTCAATTTAAATTAATTTATATTCAATAATTGGTTTGAATTTAAGGTATTTCCATAAGTTGATCTAATTTAAATCTATTAATTCTTTCAAACAAATTTATTAATTCTCTCAAAACAAATTTATTTCATTATTAACTGAGTTTACTTATTATCCTATCTAACTCTTGTTAATATCTTTATAATCAAAATTTAATGTATAACATTTATTATAACCACTCAAATTTTATTTATAAATTCAATTTATCTTATATATTATCCAATTACGTATTCAACTTTTGAATTATTTAGGTAAGTTGTATTAGAATGCAGTTGAACAATATACCAATAAAAATTTCCCAATTCAATTATTCAAGTTCAAATATTAATTCCAAAATTTGATTTTATTTATAATTAAAATCATCCTTTAACAAAATTTAAGAATTAGATTTCAGATTAACTTTAAACAATTTAGAGATATATATAATATATTATTATCAAATCAAATTAAATTTTAAAATAAGATACCTATATATATATAAATCAAATTATACTGAAGAAATTCAAATCAAAATATTTTTTTTCAAAACAAAGCCGTAGCAAAGCTACAGAATAGTATCTCCACTTCGAAACTCGAAAATGAATGTCAATGATGCGGCCGCCATCACCGAAATTATTTTCCAGCGACAAAGAGAAGAGCACTGATTTCAATATTTTAAAATTTCTTTGAAAATGATTTCTTTTCGAAAATACTTTCAATATATATGCTTTAAAATTTTAAAACAAAAGTACGAAATCACCGGAAACTTAATAAATTCTCAAATTTCTAAATTAAATTCATTTCAAATTCCAAATCAATTTATAAACCGTATTTATAAATTCATTTAGAACAATAAATGAT
Source organism: Allium fistulosum (assembly GCA_030737815.1). Classification (NCBI taxonomy): domain Eukaryota; kingdom Viridiplantae; phylum Streptophyta; class Magnoliopsida; order Asparagales; family Amaryllidaceae; genus Allium; species Allium fistulosum. The sequence continues at coordinate 407,905,201 of CM060907.1, read as the reverse complement.
AATCAAATATTATCATTTCAAACAAACAATTTAATTAACCTATTAAATTTCAGAAAACTTTACTTATATATATTGATAATATATTCATACAAATTTATTCCATTTTCCAAATTTGAAAATAATATTGTGTCAGTTTGCTCTGTTCAAGTGTTTTGGAAATCCTATCGATAGCATTGATCAGACGAATCGATCGAAAACCCAAATCAACATCAACAACTCAAACAACACAAATAAAAGCATTTTTAAAATTAATTTACAAATACACTTCCTCGCTTGACGATACAAGAATGGATTTCAAAGCAAGGATAGAGATTCAAATTTTGATGGACTTAAATCAAAGATAATTTTGATTCGAAAATAAGTTTGAAACAAAAGATAAGATAATTCGATTACCACAATCGGGAGATGGAGGAGTTTATTTAAATTCACGGGCAACCTCAACCGAATCGACCGTGACTTCAAGAATAAGATCGATGATGAATTCCGAGGTAAATCGACATTCGATCTCAAGAGATGGAATTTAGATATAGCAGGGAATAGATAGCATCATAAACCGAGGATACAGAAATCTCCGGTAAATCAATGCCAATTGTAAAGGAGTTTAATCCTTTACGAATCATTCTAATATTGGCGAGACCGCCGATCTATTATAGATAACATTCGAAATGGAGTTATGGGGTGCTCTAGAATTGAAAGAAGACGAATAGTGAAGGACACGGATGAATTTCGGAACCGAGGGGAACGTTCCAAAATTCAAAGGAATCGAATTAGAAGGAAGAGATTGAACTCGAATGAGAGTGATTCTGTAAATACATTACCCTATATGTTGAGTTTTGCCTAGAGCTACCAAGGCTCTGATACCAACTGTAACGACCCGATATTTTGGACCATTCGCATCCATTATAAGTGTATAGGTAGACACTCATGCCGGAATTGAATTGCTCAAAATACCGCGTTGTTATTTAAATTTGGCAAAAGTGAACATATACAGTAAATAGATATAATCACAGATCACAAACACAGAGTAATAAATGCAGCGGAAATAAAAGAGATAGTAGTTCATGAAGCTACTATATGAATATATAAAATACATCAGAGTTTACAACAAAAGAGTAATACGATACATCAGATACAAATCAGAATACATCACTGGAATCATCGAATACTGGAAACAGAATAGATGGCTCGATCTTCAAGCAAAGCTCCAACTTCAAAGGTGAGTCTCGAAAGCTGAACCACTCAGTCTGACCCGAGCGTAAAGCAAAATACAAAACACTCGAGTCAGGATTAACATTCTTATATTAATAAATCCAACTCAAGTGAAATAGCAATTGAAATACAAGTAACTCAAAGGATGTTTGGAATAACCATCCTTTAAGGATCCGTTAAACTATCTACTATGTAGTAGTGTACGATAAGTAGATAATGTCTATCAGTAATATAAAGATATCAAAATAGCGTTAAGTCATGGCCCATTCCACCCTTAACACATTTTATTCCCAAAAGCATATACAAGACCGTAGTTTCCCCAAAACCGGAAGTCACCAGAGGGCAATCCATATACTCAAGGTACAAATCAAAATCGTAGTGGTCGCGAATAGGATAAACAGTATGACAAGGTACATGAGGCAATACCAACTAGGATACTAGTAGTTGCGTGATCCGGACTGATGTTGGGCATAGCAGCTACTACCCCAACACCGCGAACAACACTCCCAAATCAAGGGGTGCACCCAAATCGAATCACAAAAGTAATAGATATGGTATCGAAGAAGTGTGTCCGCTAGAGATGGCGATCCTCAATGGCCCGGCGCGGCTCCTGTTTTAGTCATGTCAAGGGTCATCCAAAATCGTTCTCTTTCTTCAGTCAACGCGTTCATCAAAACCATCCACTTCGTTCTGGATCATCACTCCGCGTATAGTTATTAAAGTGGTTTTCGGTTTAGATAGAGAGTATATCCATAACCGAATTCCGGTCTCTTTAATAACTTTCGTAATTATTACACCGATTGGTCGTTTATATATTTCAAAAACCAAATCAATTACAATTTCAATTAGAATTCGTAAATCAACATTCATTTGTCTTTCAAAACCAATTTCCAAAAATTTACGTTTCAAAACTTCCAAATTATCATTTCAAAATCTTATAATTCAATTTCAATCTCTTTTTAAAACAATTCAAATATTGGTTCAAGTTCGTATATAAGTATCATTTCGAAATCGTTTAAATCAATTTAATTTATCATTCAAATCAATTCCAAATCATTTATCAATTTCATTCAATGTTCGTTAAGTAAATTTATCATTCAAAACAATTTCTATTAAATTTCCAAATCGTTAAATTAATTTCTTAAGTTCAACTTCATTATATCAAGACTTACAAATTGAATTAAATTAAATTCATCAAATCAAATTCTTTAAATTTCAAGTCTTACATTAATTTCAATAAATCACATTTTATTTCTTATTAAAGAAATTCAATTTCACTTATTTACTTTCTTAAATAATTTTCCAAAACTTAATTAATAAAGAAACCCAATTTCAATTATTTACGAAGTAAAATTCACTTATTCAAAAGTTCAATTTTTCTTATTAAAGAATCCAATTCAATTTAATCATTAAAATAGTTCAATCTTATTTAATTATTAAATAATTTCAAAGTTCAATAATTTCAACTTAATTATAATTTCAACCTTAATTATTAAATCATTTCAAAGTTCAATAATTTCAAACTTAATTCAATCATTTCTCAAATTATACATCGTTCTTTCATCAATTTCATTTTTAATATTTTGTTCCAGATTTTTAAATATTAACATTTTCCTTTCATTAAAAATTCAAATTTCAACTTCATTTCAAAACCATATTATTTATCCAAATAAAATCTTCAATTTATTTTTAAATCAAATTATTGACCAATCGGGTTTTATTTAATTTTCTATCCTAGGTCAAGTTCATTTGGGTATTTATCATTTCAACCCGATTCCAATTCAATTCAAAAATTAAAACATAGCCAAGGGAACTTGCAGTGTGATAACTGGGATGGTGTCAAAGTAAATAAACAAGCAATAACAACGAACAATAACTATCCAATAATCAATTTAAATAATCCCGAAATAACCGTATTAATTCGCATTGTTATTTGTACGAATTAATATAATTATTTCTAGAATCTACACTATCATTTCATGTAGATTAAAGATTATTACATTACGGTTTTCACTTGTCATCTATTTACAATTTCATACATCCTCAATTTAACAACATACATTCAGTGGTTCAAAATGTAATTAAACAAATCCTACGTGTCAATAAATTCAACAGTTAAAGGGGTCATATTATACAAATGTCAGTTAATCAAATTTAACATTTAATTATCCTATATCAAGTTCAATTTCATACTATTTATCATTTTAACATTAACAATTTAACGTCCAATATAAACATCAATAATCAATCAATTATCAGCCAAACTGTATTATCACCGCATAAATAATAGATAATGGTGTCAGATGTCACAGGTGAACTGATACAGGTAATAACAGTGTAATGTCAAACAGCAGCAATATTTCAATTGTCGTTTCAATTGAAATCAAATTTAATAAATAAAAGAACGTTAATCGTGAGTGAGTGCTCACCTTTCGAGGCTAGAGAAGTTTGACTAAAGAACAAGCTATGAATTGTAAGCACGAATCCCAAAGCAAAGGTAGATTGGTACGAATTTGACGAACATGGCTGATAATAGGAAGTTGGTAAAACAAATCAGAACAGTCTAGATATAACCGAAACAGATATATGGTATAACTTTTCCCAACAAAATTTTCAAATATACGTTCTAAATAATGTGTTATATTTATTTCCAATCAAAATGAATTTTAAACACAAATTAAATTAAAAATATATTTTCCAATAAAACATGTAACTGACATTATGTAACTGCAACTATTACGTTTAAAACTATATAGATAGGTATCAACATGTCGACTCAATAAATGACAAATATACTTTTACGTTATACTTTAGAAATGTAAGTTTTTAAAAAATATTTCCATACTAACATGCTAAGACAATATTTTGCTGACTACCTATGTAAAGTATACAGCTACATATGTATATCTATACATTAAAAATATCAACATATCTCAAAACATATAGCATATAACAAGTATGTAAACTACGAACAGAAGAAAGAAAAAATGCAGTTTTTATATTGTTGAACGCATAAGTATTTCATCTATAATATACATACATAAACATTCTTTCCAAAACCATACTATAACCATTGTTAATACCAACATATAACTTATGATAATATGAACGTATATGAACAGACCATATAATTCCCAAAATTTTAACAACCCATTATATTATTATAACGCATCCGGTGATATAAATATGTATACGTAAAATAGTACAAACATAAATGATATAAACAACTACATATATATTTATATATATATACAGTTAAGATCAATTTTTTTTTTAACTACTCATATATTGGAATAGAAATCAAAGAACCCACAAATTACAACTTACAACCTACACGCAACCCAAACCCACTATAATTTATATATATATAATGATATATATACATACCATTTTCAGGAAGATATAAGGCTACAGGTCATGGAAACATAAGGCTTAATTGAAGGGTGACGTGCATGCTCGGGTGAGGAAGAATGTTCGGCGGAGGAGCTTGGCACGCGGCTATGGGGTACCCTTTTCAAGCGAGGCCGAGAGGAAGACGTCAGGGGTTGTGGAGTTTCTGGATGGGCGGCAGGTGGTCTCGGAGGTTGTGGGTTTCTCTGTTGCGTGAAATCTGATGTGGCGCAGGCTGCTGGTTGCTGCTACTCGGGAAGATGAAGCGGGGGGGGGGGGGGGGGGCTGGAAGACTTTGGGTAGGGTGGAAGACGCGGAGGCGGTCGGCCTCAAGAAGACGAGTAGGAAAAAGAATATTACGAGATGTGTTTCGAATGGAAGAGGAGAGACAGTGATAGAAAAATATATAGCTTCAGATCTCAAAACATTATATAATTTTAAATTTTTTTGTAGAGAGGTAGAATGTAAGACGAAGGGGAAAAGGCAGAACCATCATTAATAAATTTCACCCAAAAGAAAGTGATAGGCTGTCAAGTAATAAATGCAAGCTAGAGTAACATATATTATCTTACACTAAAGCACGCATAGGCAACACTTAGAAAAAAAACGTACAGGCATTTAATCAAAATGTATACTGACACATAAATTATATATGTTTATTACAAACAACAGAACAAAATGGAATGGGATGAAAAATGGAACAAAACAAAGAAAATAAATTAAAAAAAATAAATAAAAATAAAATAAATAAAAATAAAAAGTCTAATAGCTGAAGAATTATAAACGGTGGGCAGTGAATGATCACGGGATATCAAAAGCCAAAATGCGGTATCGATACGGTAGGCGTTACGTAAAGTGCAACGTACAACGGACTACGAATTTTGACAATCGAATATACCGTAGAGATCAGCACGATGAGATGATCAAAATGGTATACGGATATCAGTGGTATGATTGAATTATAAAAATTCGAATTTTTCTACTACGAAAAATGTAAGAAAAACGCTTAAAAATAAGATCGACGGAGCCAAAGATGTCCGAATTTGGAAAAACGACAAACTGACATCTTGCTCAGAAGATGGTTTAGAATTTTTCTATGTAAAAATATTTTGGTTTCGGAAACATTTTATTTTTATTGTTTTTTAACTGATTAAACTGAAGTGAATTTACGCGCGAAATAAACTTTCATATTTTCGGAAGAAAATTTACCAGTTGCTATGTTTAACTAGACGTATTTCAAATATTAAATTTTTATTTTAAAATTTTATCGTTTAAAATTTCACAAAATTTCAACTAATTACGTTATTAAAACCGTCGAAATTTACGGGTCGTTACATGTACCGAGGATACACTAACAATCCTCCCCATTTGGCAAGACTGGTCTATCCACATTTGGCACTCATACATGGCCTGGATAGAAAATAAATATGACATCACCCCGGTCGTTACTGACCTATCCGAGAGCTCTCCTAGCATACACAACATAGCAGATATATAAAGGGTTATCTAAAAAGTTGATGACCATACCCTAATGGTTGCGAACCACATTGCCCTACGGGGTACCCTGTTTAAGCCATTACTTGGTGATGAGACCCAGGTAACAATTACCTTTCACATAGCACATTCCACTTTGAATGCCACACTGCCATTCCTTGGTCACACAATCGATTTCTACAAACGTATAACTCCTGAGCTCGTACGTCTCTGGAAAGGGTGTTAAGCTAAGAGAAGTTGCCTTCACCGCCACCAAATAGATGATACGTTCATAGAGATCAATTTATGTAATTAGAAATGCAACGCTAGACATTTGTCCATAAATGTCGTCCAGGAATAGGACAATCTGAAGGCACTCTTCTACCACATCCTATCGGGAATTACCCCTAGGATTAGTAGCGAGAAGTCCTTGCATCGAAGATCTCAAATAAAGAACTACTGCCACCAAATATGATATGGGAAATTTCCCCCGAGGGTCAGTGACATGTAGCCCTACGTTCCATCTTCCAAATCATTTCTATGTCTTCAATTCGAATACGTAAATTGGTATGAAGTGGTCTTCGGATAGGAATCACCCAAATCCGACCCTGGTTCCATCAAACTAATCATCGATGAAAGAAATGTTAGGTAAATAGGGAATTATTCTTCTGATTTATTAGTTCGTTTTATCAAAAATATCTTCAAGGGATATATATCTTTAAAAACATTTCTTTCCGGTATATACGGAATCATTAAACCTCATTTATCAAATCCTTTGATTACTTAAAACCATTTTAAATCTTGGAATAATTCTAAATCATTTCATTTTCCACTTAGGGAAATATTTCCTAATCATTTCATTTAAATGTTAACAAGATTTCTTAATTCAAAACACAGAATTTTGATTGAGTTAAAAACATGTTATCTAGGACGTTAATCCAAAACTAGTAAATATTAAGTGAGCAGAATCTATAGAAATCATCTAATTATACTCAATATCTGATCCCGTATTCAATAAGTACTTTGGGCCATATAACGGCAAAGTTACCTTTTAAATTACACAAAATAGTGCAAGTTCCCTCTTTAGGCTTTAACACCAAGTATAAGAAGATTATCTCCATAAAATCCAAGTTGTTTAAATTTGGAAAACTTAATCTGTTATACTTAACTCGTTTCCGACATTTCAACCTTATCTATCCCTCGCCCAGGAGAGGCCAGGTGAGCCAGGGCACTGGTTGCTCCTGAACATCTCCTTAGTTTAAGCGCCTCACCCAAATCTCATAAATAGAAAAATCTAGTCTACTCATCGGCTTTTAGAGCCAAGATTAAATCATAAGATTTTTGACAGCTTTTCTTTAAATCATTTATTTAAACGTTTTTAAATAAACTATAAAACTTCCAAATAATCACTAAAACCCTTATATATTCATTTGAAAACATTTATAAATGATTTGGAAAAGAATCGTTAAGCCTAAAACCATATTTCAAAAGTTATAGAAAAGTGCTACGAAAAGCGCTATTTAAGCTATATTGATCAAGACGATTTTCTATCATTTGGAAATTCATTTTATAACTCAAATAACTTTTAAAACATTTGAAAAGATTTTAGAATTTATTCGTACTTTTAAACAAATTTAAAATATCATTTAAAAAAAATCCCTTTATGGATTCCTACAAAATCACGATTTTTCCGAAAAATTGTTTTACTCAAATTTCAAATTCTACTTATCAAAATCTCCATTTTCTTTCTTTGTTTGAAAACTATGGATATAATTGTTCGGAATATTCTTATCTCGAAGAATTCTGTAACAACCCAATATTTGAGCTATAATAATTAATTAACGAATTAATTAAACAATAAAATAAGTTTGTGAAATTGTCAGAATCGAGATACGGGAGTTGCACCATTGGGTTCTTGGCGATTTTCCGATCAAATTCCATATACAACTTGTTGAAATCCGAGCTAGTATGGAGAAGCAAAGAGAGAAACAGGAAATCAAAATTAAATAAACAAAAACGAAAAGTAAAAAATAAAATACAAGATCATAGGTCGACCCACACTTTTACCTGGACGACATTTCATTCAGGTACGAGCCGAAGAGAGTAATTTTGATTTTTGGCTAAATCGTGTGCGTTCGTAGCTGCATCCGACGGTTCCTATTAAGCCTATGATGTGGTTGCATCAGATTTAATCTTCAAATCCGACGACCTGAGATCCCTAAGCCACATTATAAATAGAACCCTAAGCCTAGCTATTTTTCACATTTAATTTTCTCCTAATTGGGTTCATTGCCTAAGGCTGAACCCTAAATAGAAAATTTTTCTAGGAAGGAAATCTTTTTGATAAAAATATTATATGCCATAGAAGTGGATCCAGGAAGGCCCAGGACTAGAGCCAACGGCCACAGGTGAGTGTTTTGTAATTATTTTAGATTTGTAAGCAATTTAAAATAATAGGGTTCTCAATAGTTGTAGTTTTTCTATAATTTTGAGACAGTCTTTATGTAATTTTATTTACAGTCAGTTTTTAAGTAAATTTCAAAAGTTCTTTTCATTCTATTTTTATTCAGCTATTTTATTCGTTTATTTACAGTTAGTTGCGGTTTATTTACAGTTAATTACAACTGTTTTAAGTTGGAATTTAGCCTGTAAATGTTAGTTTCTTTTTTTAGAGATTTAATCCTTTTTGATGCGAATAAAATATTAAAAAGGGAAGAATTCGCAAATATGGATTAAAATAGATTAACATTAAATTTATAGAAATCGCATGTAAAATGAGAAAAACTGAAATAAATGTAGAGATGCATTGAAATAGGCAAATTTAAGATATTTGCAAGCATAATTATAACAAGTGGTTATAACTAAAAAGAGAAAATCGAAGAGTAATAGTTGCAAGAACAATTATAACACATAGGTTATAATTAGAAAGGAAGAAATGACAGAAGGGGCTTATTTTAAAACTTAGATCATGGATTAAGTTAAAAAGAAAATATAGCAGAAATAACAGAAGAGGCTTATTTTAAAACTTAGATCTTGGATTAAGTTAATAAGCAAATATAGAAGTAGGGCCCGTACCGGTAGCATTCCCTTTTAGGTCTAGGACTGATGGTTTCACATGTAGGTGAGGCTGGGACACGCTTATGCTGATTTGGGTAAAAAAGTGGGCAATAGATAGAGGCTCAAATCTGGGGATTTGGGCAAGGGGCGCAAAGCTAGAAGATTTGTTTGTTAGGGCCAGTGCCGACAGCATTCCCTTTAAGGTCGAGGACTGATGGTCTCACACATAGGTGAGGTTGGCACGCTTATGCTGATTACGGTAAATAAAAGGTCAAATAAGGGGCGATGGTTAGTGTGTACCGGCGATGACCGAACGTGCGGCATCGATTACGGTAAATAATTCGCTACTGCATCCTAAGCGCTAAGAGGTGGCTTTTGCTGTGGGAACAACATGATTGGCTCACGGTGGCACAACAGAGATAGGAAAGGCCGATCAATGGGTAGGATTAGGATTTTAGCCTAATCAAGTTAGCAGTTGAGATAGGATTAGGGTTTCAGCCTAATCACAGCAGTTCAAGAAAAGTGCAAACAATCAAAGCAAACAGTCAAACAGTCAGAAATAGTTTTTTATCCGATTTTTATCTTTTCTATATTTTCCTTGCAAGCTAGAACTATTGCTTTGCCTACTATCTTTATCTAGCTTAGAAATGCTAGTAATTACTTTCACTCATCAGACTTATTGTCTGACCTACTCCTTTATATTTCCTTTTCCCCAATAGGCCAACAGAGTTGAGGATAGTTGATTCAGGTTGCTTGGAGATTCATTTTCGAAGTTTTCTCATTTTGGATGTATTCTTCTGCTTTTCATCTGATTCATTTGGTTTATGATGGACTGGCACTTGTGAGAAGGATTATTATTATTTTTATCTTTATACTCTGATTTTATGAGACCGAGATGTAATTTAATGAGACATTAGGCATTTTGAGTTTTTGATATATGTTATGCTTTTTATGACTTATTTTGAGATGAAGTTTAATTTTGAATGATAAGTTATTATTTAAATGTTTTCACTGTTTTTACTTATTTGTCTTGTGAATCTTAGTCTCTGTGATGCTTTAGCTATATCTATAACGCACTATATCCTTTGGTGTGCCCTTTATGGGAATACTAAGGTGTGTGAGGTGTTTCATTTGGTATTGGAGCCTAAGGTTACAGGATTCCTAAAAACCTGTTTTAAAAGTAAAGTATTTTTAAAAGGTAACATATCTTCAAACTAAAAGTATTTTTGAGAAAGAAACCCTTATTATAGAAATAGTTTTCAAGTATAAAAGAGTTTTTATAAAAATCCCCTCAAAGTCCAGTTCAACTTTCTTTCGATTCTTTCGAGCCTAAAATTTCTTTTCTTTGCATAGTATGGCGGACACCCTAAATCTTCCAGAGGGTGTCCAAGTCCCTGGTTGGTTCCATAGATATCTCCAAGGTATGACACCAGAGGTGTAAGGGCAAGCGCCTAACGCAGCACCAGTGGGTGGAGGACCAGTAAATCTACCTGCAGCAGCCAATTTTTCTAAGCTATGCATAGACTTCACCAATCTAGGAGGCATGACGTTTTTTGGCATGGAGGATTTCATAGAGGCACGAGCTTGGTTGAGGAATATGGAGCAGATATTTGGGTTGTTATGATTGGATGTCCAACAGAGAGTTCAGCTTGCTTCTTGGCAGCTGAAGGGAGAGGCTTCTTACTGGTGTGAAATTGTAGAAATGGAGGGTAGAGACATTGGTCGTGTAACGAACCAAAATTTAACCACTTCGAAATATAATATTTAAAGTGATATAAAAGGTTTTATGATTCAAACAATATTAGATAGGATTTCGAAATAGAAATATACATTAAAATAGTAACATTTGCTTATATCAACAAAAGTGACAAAATCCTGATTTTAGAAAAGTAAGTTTAAATGGTTTAATAAATTATTTTAATTTATTTATGAGTGTTTATATTTTTAAATAACATTATAAAAATTTATTTTTAAATTTGATTTATATAAATAAATAGTTTAACTAAAACGTCAAAATATGACCCTGGAACATTTTATCAAAAATCAATATTTTGTCGATTTAAAGTTGTCGCAACATTGTTGCACCTTTATGTACACAATTTAATAAATATGTTAACATATAAAGGTAGTCAACAATTAACTAAACAAGGTTACTTTTAATAATCACACTTAGAAAATTCTAGAAAGTAATTAGCAAAAGTAAACTAAAAAACAAAACACATGTCACATCACATGCGACATAAAGTAAAGTAATCATTCTTATTCTTTACTTAACTCTTAAGTGTTTGAATTTTAAAAATGTGATGTGATGTGGATGGTAAGTGTTGAATTAAATAAGTTTACTTAATTCTTAAGGAAGGTTATTTAAGTAAAAACACAAATCTATATTTTAATCTCAAATATTTTCTATAAATACCAATCCTCTTCTTCTTCACTTTTACCCCATTTCTTCTCTACTTTCTTAAGCTCTCTTACATCCACTAATGGCTATTCACCTTATCAAATTTATGCCAAAATATTCCAAGATTTAAATCACAAAGAAAAACTCATCAAACTCCACTTCAAACTCCTCCTTCCCTCTCTTATTGCTCACGCTCCCTCCTTTCTCCATTTTGGCCGAGCACATCTTCCCCTTCAAGCTTGGTCGTGGCCTCCTAAGGCAAGTACGAGGAGTTTAGCAAGTTCTAAGAGCTTAAGGCAAAGTTTATCAAAGTTAGAAAAGTTTAAAACTAGATTGAAAGAAACAAAAGGTGAGAACTCTAAATTGTTAAGTAGGAAATGTTTATATGATGTTTTGCAAGTTATAAATGTTGTTTGGATGTTAATAATGTTGTTTGATAAGTGTTTGAAAAGAAAGCAACCACCTTTAAGTCATTTTCAAAAGTTAGTTAGCAAATATGTACATAAATGACAATCATGTGACATTGTAATAAAAAAGTTGTTAAATTTGATATGCAAGTTCATATGACATGTTAGGATATGTTAAAATGGTTATAAACATTGTTATGGTTGTTTATTAGTTGTATATTGAATATATATGTTGAAACAATTCACGGGTTACACTCACATATAATCACTCGGAAATCACTTTCCAAAAGACATGAAATGTTATATGGAATCATTTATACCTTTGAAAAAATATTTGATTATGCTTTAGAAATGATTCCTAAGTGTTTAAACTTGTCTCGACAAAGTTTGGATATGAATCTCAAAATACGTCTAAAATTCCAACATACGAAGTGGAATATAGTTCAGAATTCTTCGATGTAATAATTTTTCGAATCCTTATATCCATGTCTTTTAAATGAAATAAGAAAATCAAGATTTCATCATGTATATTTTGAAATATGGGAAAATCAATTTTCAAGAAAAATCCAGTTTTTGCACTAAATGACCAAAGTTGGAATTGATAAAATAATTATTTTAAAAATATGAAATAAATTCTAAAAATCTTTTAAAATGTTTTAAAAGTGATTTAAGTTGAAAAGGTGGTTTTCTAAATGATATAAAAGTCGTTTTGAAGAATATAGCTTTTAAAGCACTTTTTGTAACACTTTTTGCAACACTTTTTCGTAATGCTTTCAATAACTTTTAAAATAAAGGTTGGAACTAAACAATTCTTTCTCAAGTCTTATGTAAACATTTTTAAGTAAATGATAAAGTATTTTAAAAATAGATTTGAACAATTCAAAATTATTTCAAAGATGGTTAAACAAATAGTTAAGTGATTTAAAAAGGGAAAATGAGTATGCAGAAACGACTAGTACATTTGTCCCGCCTATGAGATCTAAAAGTGAAAACAAGGTGTGTAACAACGGTAGGGATGGAGCAACCAGTGCCCTGAACTTACCTGGCCTCAGTTTTCTCTTTTAGGTAAGAGGTGGAACATATCGAAGGAAAAGCCCGGATACTCAACTTGGATTTTATAGAAATAATCTTCTTATACTAATTATTAAATCCAAAGAGGGAACTTGTCCTATTCTTGAAATTTAAAAGGTGATCTCACCGTTATTCCGCCCATAGCACTTGCTGAATGTGGAAGTTGATATTGAATATAAGTAGAGTGATATCCATAATCCTATTTTCTCAAAAGATACTCTTTAAAATTGATTTGAGAAATATTCAAAAAGAGGTTTGAATGATTTCGTATTCACTAAAAGAATATTTTGAAAATATATATCTCTTGAAGATATTTTGGCAAAGAAAAATGAATGAATCGGAAAAGAATCATCTAATTACATCATTTTTATCGATGATTGGATTTCGAAGGAACCGAGGTTGGATTTGGGTGATTCCTATCCGAAAACCACTTCGAACCAATTTACGTATTCGAAGATTAAAGATGTTTGAAGACGGAGATATTGAAACGAATAATAACGAGGGTCTACTTGTTTATTAATTGGGGATAAACTCCCAATTAAATATATTGTAGAATTGGTCTCTTCTTTATGAAAAATCTCAAAACCACAAGGGCTTCTCGCCTAGTAATGGCCTAGGAAAGTACCTTCAGTTTCGTTCAATCCCCGAACGAACTTGTATGGATGAATGTCTGACCTTGGATTCCAAATCACAATGAGTGATCTCTACAAATGTATATCTGTTTGGTCACGGAGAAGACACCTTCTATTAGCTTAACACCCTTTCCTGAGACGTATGAGCTCAGGAGTTATACGTTTGTAGAATTCAGTCATGTGAATGTGGAATGACAATGTGGCATTCAAAGTGAAAGAAGATGTGCTATGTGAAAAGGTAATCGTAGCCTCGAGCCTCATCAACTGGAAATGACCGAAACAGGGTTAGATGCAGCAAGGCTAAATGGGTCATTCCCAATTAGGGTATGATCATCCCCTTCTAGATATATTTCTTTCCGCTATGACATTCGAGATGTAAATTAATGTGGATGTATGCGAAGAGAGCTCTCGGATAAAGGTCGGTAATGACCGGGGGATGATATATTCGGTACTATCTAGTTATAGAGACAGGTCGGTCTTGTGTTGGTAGAGAATCCATTGTGATGGTCCTCGGTACATTCCTCTAGAGATGTAGTATCAGAAGGTAGTCCCTTCGCATGGTCATTTGTGTGGAAATCCATTCTCCAATAAGAACCTGCGGTTTTGTTTGTATTAGTGTAATGAATAGCCCCAAAATGCTATATGGGTAACCATTTCGGCTAAGATTAATTAGTTTATTTGTAAATGTTTTCAAAGAAAGTCATTAAAAATAATATCCCCAAATTTTAGGTTATAAATAATTTTGGTTATCATAAGGTAAAACCCCGTTCCGTGTTTATGTGCGGCGTGGTCTTATGAGATGCCTTTTTGTTTTCAAAACATCGTACTTCGAGTTCTCACACCAGTCCCATGACTGACCCGGAGTTTGTTTTTCCTTTTAAACTCAATGTGTCTATTTTTCGGGCAGCCAAGTAGTCAGGATACCTTGGGAGCATTTTGGAGCATGTTGGGTAGCATTTTAGAGAAGTCTTTTGGAGCTATGAAGCTGAAGTACCTTATGTAGATATCTACCAATTTTCCACTGTGTTATGTAGTATGTATTTTCCAGCATATGTACGAATAGACAGTTATAACTATCACGTTGGATTTGTATTTGACTCTGATCATTTATGTATTATTAAAATGTTGAATGCGACGTGAGATTCTATTATTGTGTTATCTCCTATCTTTATTTTCTTTTACACCCCTGATAATTGCTTCCCCGACACTTGGATTTACGGCACGTGAATACCGTGGATGTATTAGTGTCGATTTCTGAAGGTCGACATTAGTACAAAACAGATCAATTGCTTCGCCTCATTTGTGTCGGTTGTCCATAAAACCGACACAAATAGTGTAATTTGTGTCGGTTGTTTATTAACAACCGAAACTATTGACTTATGTGGTAAGAAGAAAATGTTAAAAATGTAATTTGCATCTGTTGTTCTTAAGAAACCGACACAATTGAAGGGAAGCAATAGATTTACTCGTGTCGGTTGTTTGAACAACCGACACAATTAAATACAATAGCATCGGTTGTCCAAAAACCGACACCATACGCACACAACTTTTCCCCCCAAATCCATTTCAGCCGCCCATCTTTTCCCGCGAACCCCAATAATTCCTGACTAATTCGTAAATCATTCTGAAATCCTAATTCTCATTCTTCTCCTCTTCCAAACCCTAAATCTAATCTCCGCCTCGCCACCTCCAGGCCTGGACACCTTCCTCTCCTCCCTCCCCCTCTTCGATCCCCTCAACGCCAATGACTCCTTCCTCACTCTCCCCTCCACCATAGCACGTGCTGTTGGAAAGTCTGCTGAGGATGTAAAGAAACATTATCAGCGTCTCGAGGAGGACGTCAGGCGCATTGAGTCTGGGAATGTTCCTTTCCCTTACTCTCAATCTAACGCTACCTCTCGAGGTAGACTCAGAGATGAAGAGCAAAGGTACTTATCACTTGTATCATTATCTTATCGGTATATCATTAAATTTTATTTCTTTTACATTACATCATTGTCTATTACAATAAGTTGAACTTAATGACATCAATGCTAAAGCCATGTATAGTCAAGCAAGAGTAACCATCTCCTTTGACCTTTTAATTGTTTAAGATGCATGTTTTTTAAATATATGTATAAAATTTAAATACTTTTTGACTATTTGCATTGGCATCTGCTCAGTTGATTCTTTTGGTTGAGATTATATGTTGGGTCTGTCTCTGAATGACATGCAAGTGTTATGCTTAAACAATATGCATTGGTATTGTTTACGAATTCTTTAGATTTGCATTATATGTCCATACTGAAATTGTATTCTTAAACCTAATGCTCTCCATCACATGAGATCTAATCCAAATACATACACCATATCTCCATGTGTAATGCACCATTCCCACATTTGCATGCCCATCATTATCTAAAAGACTGATAACGTTAGTAAGGGACTGATACATGCTTTGATAATATTTCTTTGTCAGTTACATGTTTTAAGCAGTAAATCATATTTAGAGAAGAATCAGACATTTTGGGAAGCAATGGTTTGAGCGTCAAATATTATGAACGTTAAAACTCTGATCTTATGACGTCGATCTGTAATTGAAAAACCATTTATTGCCTAATCTTAGTACTTGACAAACACGGGTACGATTAACATACCAATACTGAAATTATTTATCAGTACTTGCTGTTATCAAACATTAGCTATCACATTTCCTGTAACACCAATCAAGTTGCGTTGCTGTTGTTAATTCATAGTTTAATTGAAGGCAACCTCAAATTACATTTTAGATTTTTAAATTGAAGTAATATCATTTCTTTCTTTCCTTTTCTCTCTTCTTCTTCTTCGTGTGTGTGTGTTAAGTACTTGTCTCTGTTTAGTAAACAAACTCATCATAAGCTCCTTGGTGATAAGTAGGTAGACTTTTATCAATTTTTATATCATTTGTTTTTAAACTTAGTTACCAGTACCAGAACTTTGGCAAGTAGTGCACGTGCATGTAAACTTAAATATTACTATTTCAAAACGGAGTGTTTTTTAACCAACCTATATGGTTTTATATAATAGCTATACTTGATTTTCATGTGATGAAATAAAGAGAACACATAAAGTTGGTTACCTATCGATGTAGTGCTATTGAATAATTTAATGTAATTCGGTATGTAGCCATTTTAGAGTGATATTGATGACACTTTAATATTTTGCAGAATGAGGTACCTAAACCTCAATTGAAGAAGGCATTCGAAGAGCTGCATTGAAATTGATGTGTTTGTCAGTTTACAGTCTAGTTCCTGCTGGACAGTAATATGCAAGTAATTGCATTTACAAGTAGCGTTCTTATGAAAATGTATGTATGTTTAGCATATCTGTGTCGCTATTTCATTTGCAAGTTGTACACTCAGCCACTATATTCTTCAGCTAGTCTTCTGTATTATGCGCTTGATATAAATTAAGTTAATCGTTCTTTTCACTGTTAAATGTAGGGTAATCGCGGTTCAAAATTTTATATATTATATACCGATCCAGAAGATATCCTACCATTTGTTTATTGGACTTTCAGCCGCTAAATAGTACAAATATGAAATAGAAGATAGGTAATGTG
This sequence comes from Allium fistulosum, assembly GCA_030737815.1. Taxonomy (NCBI): domain Eukaryota; kingdom Viridiplantae; phylum Streptophyta; class Magnoliopsida; order Asparagales; family Amaryllidaceae; genus Allium; species Allium fistulosum. The sequence continues at coordinate 407,887,981 of CM060907.1, read as the reverse complement.
CAATTAAAATATAGACTAATCTTTAAACCCCGGTGATCAAGTGGTAAGCCGCTAGTTGGATACTGCTATAACACATAATACTTAAGGCAATAATGCAAGGCTTTATTTCAGCTAACTGGAGTGGGTTTGGTTCAGACAATGTTTTGTATGATCGAAATTTCATGTTAGCTACCCACAACAATGCTTCCCATGACAAATATCATGTTGGCCCATTATATGTTCTAATGGTGCAAGATCTGAATCTTAATTACTTAACTTTAACAGCATCCACAACAATGCTTAGAGAGTTTCTATTTTTTTTATACCTACGTGGCAAACAAAATTTCCATTAGATACTCCAGTAGAGTTGAATTTCTAATTATTTATTGATTTTTTTGAATTTCAGGTAACTAGACCCAGCTTTCAAGCTCCACGTCTCCGTCCCAATTTACGTCAAGCTCGCCGGCTCCTTCTCTGCCGCCGCCCCAGACACCCTCGCCTCGTTCATCTCCGCCGCGATCTCGGACGAATTCTTCTCCAGCAAAAAATTAGCATCGGGACAAATAAGATTAGCTCCATCAGCACTAACAAACAAATCCTTTCTTCCTCCATTTCACCCTCCACCAAAGGCGTGCACAAAACATTTTCCTTCTTACAGCTACACCCAAACAGCAAACACCTTTCCCAACCAATGATCGAGTGGCAGCTCGTGTACTTGTTGCTATTTGCGCATTCAGTTCCCAAAACCCTTGAATTGAGTATTTATGTTACTTCTCCCTTCTTCTTGATTTAGCATCATCAGTCTACGAAGGTTAATAATACGCCCGAAGAGAAGTTACAGGTAATTAATTATCAATTTACGGTTCTAATAACTGAATTAGTTCGGATTGCCCTCGATTTAATGTGTTTTTAGGGCTGTTTAGTTTTATATTCTTTGATACTTGTGTTAACTTTATTGAGATAAACAAGTAGTTGTTAGTGAGCATGATTTAAGAAATTTATATGAATGGTAACCCCATTAAAAAAGATCACATCTTGCTAGTTCAAGTCTCATATTTGAAGCGGTCAATTACTCAAACATGTTGTGTGCATAAATTTCATGGTGAAGTAAAAGAAAAAAAGCTTTCGAAGTGTGAAAATATAAGGGAATTTTGAAAACATAGGGATATGCAATTGTATTCATCATTTTTTTAATTCGTTTCTGCCTGTTTTGTTTGAACCCATCAATTTACTAAGCATACCCATTGAGAAATTGAAATTTCAACCGATCAGAACCATCTTCTTATCTTAGTGAACCGACTAATAAAAGGTATTTCTTTCAGTCAAATAAAATAGAATTTTAAAAACAAATCATGTAAGATAATATATATTGTCCAGGCTTGAGTTTCTTTGTTCAATTTATTTTATACCCCACATTCAAATCGTTTAAACTAATATTCCTCATACATTTACAGGTAAGTTTTTCGTATCAAATACTATATAACTTTGATTATGGATGAATTGTTTAGCCGGATTTTATGAACTTTCAGAAATATCAATAACTGATACAATATAGATTATAGTAATTATACCTCAAATTTTACATGACAACGCATTGTATTTTATTCTACAAGCATATTTTTGTGAGAAAGCACAATGTGATAGTTTTATCATTCTGATGCTTGTTGTCGGGTAGGAAATCTGCTGGTTCCATTTTTCTCTGTCCCCGTACACTCAGCCAATGAAAACATACAGTTTTTTTTATTTAGAAAATAAATGTTCTTTTTTAGTTTGTTTTATATACATATTCCTAACAATTCATATTAGCTTCTGCGCAATGTAAAATCTTTAATGCTTCAAAAATATTTTGTTATGAACTCAAAAGAATCAGTAGCTACATTTATCAAGCATCCGAATAGTAACGAGAACAATAGGACGAGTAAAAAAGTCGACATAAACACTACACATAATCTCCACGATTTGCTGATACACATGATTTTTTTATAAATGAGTGATAGTAGTATAAAAATAGATCCAAAAAATAACAAAAACAAACTTATAGTAACTGCTTTTATTTAGAAATAGAAAAAGGTATACAGGTTTGTAACTTGCGCAGCTATTTATTTCACAAGGTTTTCCACATTTTCATGAGAACCAATTATTTCATGTGCATACATTACATAAATATTATGTTAATCAGAATTAATCCAGTGCCATGCTAAAATATATTCTTTACAATCCTAGGCGGCTTTGCCGATGTTAAAAGGTTATTAATAAAGTACTTTTTTTTAGCCAATGATCATAAATAAAATTCTTCGCTATCCCTGCTTATGGTATTTAAAATCGTTACTTTTAGTAGAATGAAACAGAGTTGAATAAAAAAAAGAAGCCAAGCAAGGTTGATACGTAGCGTAGACATGAATCCAAATCAAATCCAACAAAAAACAAAAACCATTAAAAATGTCGAGCGTCTTTTCTTTGTACTGTGGAAGAAAATCAGAACATTTCTTTGGATAACACGGTGGGTCAAGCAATGAACAACTTCTTTGAGTGGATTGTAAGGAAAGTTGGCGATCTGAATAAAAATTCTGCAAAGTATAAAGTAATCCGAAATTCGATTATAGGTGTATGTGTGAGAGAACTCTGACTATATTGTCTTTAGTGCATGGACGATTTGAGTTATTGAAGAAACGTTAAACCAAGCATGACCGATAAAAGCAACTTAGACTAGCCAAGAACTTGCCTGTAAATCACAAAAGAACAAATGTCTAGAAAATCATTTAAAGAAATATACAATAATTCATAGGCAAGTCATCCTTGGCTATCGTAGATAAGCTCTTATCTTCATGCAAGGCTTCCCTTCTTTTACGTCATTTGCGTACCCTATTATCTTATTTTTATGGTTCATATTTCAATTATGTCGCTCAATCTATTTATAGAACTCTATCCTCAACTGGCCACATTATTCTACACTTTGGAATTATGGATAGTGTTAACTTTCCTTTAATATTAGTAGCTTTGGATGAACTATTAGAAATACAACACATAAGGTTAATTATCAAACGGTACCATTAGGCTGGAATGTAAATTATCAACTTAATCAAGGTACTTTGACCAAACAGATAGTGACAGTGTGTTTTCTATTATCACTTTTAATGTTTTCTTACATTGTTTAATGCACACCAATGTTTATGATGGTAGGGAGTGAAAGCGGCGGGGGTCAACAACCAATCACGTGCATTCTGGAGGCTCCAGTGCCCTTACCAATGCATACGGTACCTCACCCTTCAGTGATCGGTACAGCGCCACAGCCCTTAATGCTTGAAGCCCCCCTTCCAAATTACAGTCATCACTATCAGCAACAACAGCAGCAGCATCATCATTGCAATCATAATGCAATGCCTCAAGGTATAGTAAAGCTAAAATTTCCCAATTCCTCCAAAAAAATACTAATATTAAAAGTGCTATAAACTATGTAGGTGTGTCAGGGTACTTAACACAACCTAATCTGTTTGCTGCTGGACCATCTAGTGTTAATCGCTCCATGGAGGCAGATCCGTTAAGTTTTCTTGATCATGGTATGTACTCTTATATACATAAATTATGTACTCCGGTATACGTAAATTATGTATCAGTTTTGCATTAGAACTTTCCTGTTATTTTGTCATATATATATTTTTTAACAGAAATTCCAGATTGGATGAGAGGAGCAAGTAGTCCAGAACCGGAGGAAGAAGATGATCAAGTTATAACACCCAGGCCTACGGTTGGTATTCAGGTACGTATACTTTAATTATTTCATATTCATACTTCCATTGTTAAAGGGTATTACTGTTATTATTAACAGAGAGAAAGAACAGCAAACATGTCATTATTGGACCTGGCACGGTACTTTCATGTTAAAGCTGAGAAGGCATCGACTAAGTTGAAAGTGTGTTCGACTACACTGAAAATCGTGTGCCGGAAAAAGGGACTTAAGCGATGGCCATACAGGCAGATAAGAAGCTAAAGAGAAGAAGAGTGTATTTCTTCACTCAGGTGAGTATTTTAACAATCAAATATATGTCTACATAATTACCAGGAGTTGCTGTTTTTTTATACGTACGTGTGGGTTTTCCCTATATACAAAACTGTGCATACAAGTGTGCATTATGAACTGCTGCTCCATGTCGTGTAAAACAACATGCCTATCTCGTTTTTGTTGGTATGTGTGTTTGTGATATTGCATGTATATACTTGGCGAGCTGCTGTCAAGTTCGGTGTATTTGTGTATATGATGGTGTCAATGCATGGCTATGTTAATATGTGTGTGTATGGGTGTAGTGTTCATGTGTGGGTTGAGTTTGCTTGAATACTTGCTGTTTTTATTTTGTTTTGTTTGTCTTATGCTGAGCTAATTTTGGACTCATCCTTTTTGTATTTTCTTAGTTGTTGGATTTGATTTCTTTGCACGTTTATGTATATTATTCTATATATACCTGAACCTTTGAGAGCTGGGGAAAAATGTAAAGCTTTCGGAATCAATGAGTCAGTCCAATGTCTGCTTTTAGAGTTGGAGAGATCATACAACGTTACAACCAATACACCTATTTTTTGCTGTCTTTTTATGATGGATTTTTTGTTGAACTGAAAGTCACTATCGACAGCTCTCCTTGGCAAAAAATTGCTAACCTTTCATCTGAAAGTCTGAGGTTTGTAGCTGTTAGTTTTTGGCATGTGGATTTTACATTTCATTGGTCTATTGGTATTGTGTGGTTTTGAGTAATATGTCAGGGACGTGCCTATGTGTGGTTTTTTTCTTACAACTTACATTATGTATGTTACCAGTAAAATGTAACTTTGAACAGTTTCTCATTGTTGCATCTGGAAAACAATGTTGAATCTGAATATTAATAAGTGAAAAGGCACCCTCCCTTCACCGTAGTGCACTATGTAATGCACCATGGTACAAATCAAATACTGCACAATTGACCCTGGTACAAATTCAGATGGTAGTGTAACTTGTTTTGAATGGTATACTGAGAAATAACAACTTGTACATCTTCGTTTGTGGATTGTGTACAAGTTCTGGACAAAGAAAATAATTATGGCTGTAATTTGTTTTGTGAAATGCAAAGTAGATGAATCTGAAATCATAACTGATATATTTTTAAAAAATTAGGAATTGGATTATATTTTCTAATTGGAAATAAATAGTAAAGATATTTGTTTATAATCGAGTAAAATATTGAACTTGACAAATTGGAAATGAAAATCAATTATTAAATGGATTGTATGATATGGATTGGGGATAATACATAATATATTCAGCTTATGGTTCAACCTGTGTTTGAATTACACTCTCAGATTCTTTTATGCAGAGCATTCCTGACTTAATTATTGTCTTTTGTATAACAATTTTCTTAATTGCAGGACTTTGTATGAGACGGTTCTTATAACCAACAAGAGATAGACGAGGTTCGAGAGAATTTAGCTAGTTATATCATGTATAATGAATGTAGTTGTTTTTTGTTGTGTACGCTGATCTTTTGTAATGTACGTTGGTATTTTGTTATGTACGTTATGTTTGTGATAGATTATATTCTATTTTGTTCTGTAAACAAGAATTATGTTGATGGATAATATAATTATATTTTTTGTTCAACCAGTTCATAGTAACGTTCGTTTATAAAAAATTAAAATTCAATTTCATGCTGTTTTTATAATCTTAAACGGTAATAATATATTTTTTTTGCTTCAGATATAACTTGTGTCGGTTGTTACTTCAAAGGGAACCGATACAACTGCATATCAATTGTGTCGGTTGAAAAAACAAACATAACCGACACAAATATCAATCATTTGTGTCGGTCGTCAATAAGGAACCGACACAAAACAAGCAACAGTTGTGTCGGTTTTTCTTAAAGGACCGACACAATAAACGGCGGTTTGCTTCACTATACAAGCTGATTTGTGTCGGTCCTATTAGAAAGACCAACACAACTGTTCATAGTTTTGTGTCGGTTCTCTATTACCAACCGACACAAATAATTGATATTTGTGTCGGTTGTACAACCGACACAACAGAAAAATGTCTTTTGTGTCGTCTTCATTTGAGTCGGTTGTAAAACCGACACAACAGGGGTTACACAACCGACACAAATGACCAGTTTTGTACTAGTGCGAGGAGACGGGTCGTCACACTTGGTATCAGAGCTGAAGGTTAAGAGAGAACCTTGGCTTTGTTGGGGTATGACTTATTAGAGAAAGGGTTAGTAACACCCTAGAATTAGTTTAGTCTGAGAGAGCACATAATTAAAACTTTTAACTTGAATAATTATATTCATACTGCATAGCATTCCCTAAGATTTCTCATCTATATATTCCTAAAGATCTTTTTCTTACTATATACTGATAGTAGGAAATGAGTGGAAGAAAAGGACGAGATAGGGGAGGAAGTAATACCACAAATGGTCAAACTCCCGCAGCTACAGTAGTCGAGGAAGTAGTGGTTCCGGTGCATCCCTAATATAACTTTGCAACTTTATGCAAGAACTATACCAACCTTAGTGGTAAACCTTTCAAAGGAACGGAAACAATTATTGAAGTATAAGCTTGGATCCACTCTTGTGAAAGAATTTTCAAAGGACTGAATATTGGAGATGAGCAGATGAGATTCTTAGCTTCTTGGCAACTACAAGATGGAGCTCTAGTTTGGTGGGAATCTATTACTCATAATGAATCAGAAGAAAATTTCTCATGGGAATGATTCAAAGAAGTTCTGGAGGAACAATATATGCCGGAAGCAGGAAAATCCCGTCTTTACTGATATTTTATGGATTTTAAACAAGAGGAGGAGATGTTGTTTGAGGAGTATGCTAATAAGTTTAACGAGATATCTCGTTTTGGGCCTGGATTGATAGATACACCCATAAAAAATAATGAGATGTTTATCTCGGGAATGAAGAAGCAATACCATGTCAGAATGACTAGGCATGTGAAAGAACCATTTGTAGACTTAATAGACATGGGATACAGATATAAAGCTTTGGATAAGATAGATCCACCCATAGTACAAGAAAGCAACAACAATAACTAGAAGAAGAGGAAGTTCAATGGCAAGAGCCATGGCAGGGAAAACCCAAAGGTGGATCTTAGGATAACCGCTTTAAAGATGTCACTTGCTACAATTGCCAACAAAAGGGCCACCTGTCAACTCATTGTAGAAAATCCAGAACTCAAGGAACTCAAGGATCAGCACCAAAAAGCTGCTATAATTGTCTTCAATTAGGACACATTATAAAGGATTGTCCCCTAATGAAGAAAGGAGAACAAGCCAAATTTTATTTCATCAAGGATAAACCTTCAACCTCCCAAGATGTGAAAGGGCAAAGGAGTGTTGGAAGGTAATATTTTTATCAAAGATGTTTTATTTTGAGTAATATTTGATACAGGAGCTTCTCATAGTTTTATTTCTAAAACGACTGTAGAAGAATTGAAACTTAAACCTAAAATTGTTGACGACCCTATCTACTTGACGAATCCTATAGGAGGTTCCACTAATCTTTCTATGCACTGTGAAAAAGTCCCAATTTCCAATCCTCCCTATCACTTTCCTTTTGATCTTTTTGTCTTAGATTTTACTAGATTCAAAATTTTACTTTGTATGGATTGGTTAACTAAAAATGAAGCTATTCTAAATTATTTGAAAACAAAGTTAGGAAAACTCATAGAAATAACTTGTGAAGATCCTAGTCCAAGAAGGGATAGATTTCTTTATGCTTTAGATACATCCCATACAGGATTAGAAACAATACCCGTTGTTAAATAATTGCAGATGTCTACGAAGAAGTAAAAAGTTTGCTCCCACATCGAGAAATTGAATTCTGTATCGACTTAGTTCATGGTGCGATGCCAATTAAACAACGAATTAGAAGGATGGCTCCGAAAGAAAGGGATGAGTTGAATAACCAAACCCAAGAGCAATTAAAGAATGGATTAATAAGACCTAGTCGTTCAAGTTGGGGATCAACGGTAGTTTTTGTTGCTAAATCAGATGGATCTTTGAGTTTGTGTGTAGACTATCGAGATCTAAATAAACAAATCATTAAGAACAAGTATCCTTTACCCCGAATAGATGACCTGTTTGACCAGTTACACGGAGCTCGAGTTTTCTATCAAATGGACCTAGCTACAAGATTCCATCAGTTAAGGATTGCAGAAGATTGCATCCATCTAACTACATTCAAAGGTCTGAATACTTTCTATGAGTGGTTGGTTATGCCTTTTGGGCTAACTGGTGCACCCACTTATTTTGTTGACCTTATGAATAGAGTGTTTAGAGAGGTGCTAAACAAATTCGTGTTAGTCGTTATCGATGATGTCCTCATCTACTCAAAGACAGAAGAAGAACATGCAAGGCATCTAGAAGCTATGTTGGAGATATTGAGAAATCACATGCTTAAAGCCAAATTCTCAAAGTGCCACTTTTGGGAGAAGGTGGGAAGATTCCTTGGACATATAATATCAAGGGATGGAATTTCAGTAGATCCAGGGAAAGTTGCATCTATTTAAGATTGGAAGCAGCCACAAACTCCTAAAGAGATTCGTAGCTTCTTAGGTTTGGTAGGATATTACAGAAGATTCTATCAAGGCTTCTCTAAGATTTCCTATCATCTAACAAAGTTGACAATGAAGGATGCTAAATTTGTTTGGACTCCAAAATGTGACGATGCATTCCAAGAACTAAATATGAGGTTGACAACCACTCCGGTTTTAGCAATTATAAATGGAAATAGTGGATTGACCTTTTATATAGATGCTTGTGGAGAAGGAGTTGGTGCAGTTTTAATGCAAGATGGGAAGCTGATTGCTTACGCAAGTAGACAGCTGGAGACGCATGAGAAGAATTATGCAACACATGACTTAGAATTATTAGCCGTTGTGTTCGCTCTAAAGATATGGGGACATTATTTGGTGGGTAAGAATTTTTCATAGTTTATTTCGATAAAACTTTGAATTGACCTTAATAAATAATATTCCATCTTTTAGGTGAAAAATTCGAACTCTACACGGACAACAAATCTTTGAAGTATCTTTTCAACTAAAAGGAATTAAACATGAGACCGCAACTCTGGCTAGAATTTCTTGCGCCATTTGATCTAGATATTCTATATACACCCGAGAAAGCCAACGTAGTAGATGATGCATTGAGTAGGAAGTTAGGTACTATTTCTTATTTGGTAGTTACTCCAACTCTCCTAGAAAAGATCGCCAGCAAACAAAAGGAGGATTTATTTCTCAAGGAGATCGTTAGGAATATACGTCAAGGATATAATTCAAGCTTTAAATTAAATAACCTTGGAGTATTACGGTTAAATGGAAGAATTTGTGTTCTAGATGTTGAAAATCTTAAGAAAGTACTACTTGAATGCCACACAGTCAAACTTAGCATTCATCCGGGAATTTATAAGATGTACAAGAACATGAAGCGTACATTTTGGTGGAAAAGTATGAAGAGGGACATATCTATCTATGTCAGCCGTTGTGAAAATTGCCAAAGAATCAAAAGTGACCAACAGAAGATGGCAGGATTACTTCTACCTTTGGAGATTCCAGCTTGGAAGTGGGATCAAATATCCATGGATTTCGTTGATGGCTTACCTCAAACAAGGAAAGGAAATGAAGGCATTTGGTTTATCATAGACCGATTAACAAAAAGTGCACACTTTATTCCAGTTAAGCCAACAAGAACTGCAGCGAGACTTGTGGATATATATATGAAGGAGATTGTCCGATTGCATGGAGTTCCAAGCAGTATAGCAAGCGATCACGATCCAATATTCAATAATTAGGTCTGGGAAGCACTACAAACAGCTTTGGGAACCAAGCTGAGTATAAGCACTGCATATCACCCCCAAACTGATGGACGGACGGAAAGTGTCAACCGCATTTAAGAAGATCTTTTAAGAGCATGTATTCTAGATTTTGAAGGCTCGTTGGAGAATCATTTACATTTAGTACAGTTCTCCTACAATAATAGCTATCAAGTTAGTATCGGCATGGCACCATATGAAGCTTTGTATGGTCGGCCATGTAAATCACCAACATGTTGGATAGAAACCGGAGACCGGTTAGTGCTTGGCCCAGATATGATAAGAAAAGCTTCAGAGAAAGTTGATATGATTAGAAAAAAAACTAAAAGAAGCCCAAAATAGACAGAAGAGTTATGCAGACCGAAGGCGTAGAAATCTGGAATTCTCAATTGGAGATTCGGTCTTTTTGAAAGCCTTTCCAATGAGAGGAGTAGTAAGATTTGGAAGAGCTGGGAAGTTAGCACCTCGATATATCAGATCTTTTCCCAGTCTCGAACGAATCAGCCCACTAGCTTATTGAGTACAATTGCTTGAAAGATTGTCTGGTGTACACAATGTTTTTCACGTATTACATTTACGGAAGCATGAATATGACCTAGAACAAATCATAGAAACGGCTGCTCAGGATGACTTCGAGATACAACCAAACTTTGCGGTTATTAGAAGACCCATTCGAATCGTGGATCAAGATGAGAAACGATTAAGAAGGAAGGTTGTAAGGTTGGTAAAAGTTAAATGGAGCGGGGATGCAGATAATTACACGTGAGAAATAGAAGATAGAATGAGAAAAGCATTTCCCGAGTTTAGGATCGATGTATAGACTTTATCTATCGCTTGAGTGTACTCAACGCATGTGGTGTAGTCGCTTATTGTATATATTCCATCTTATTTAATATATATTTCCTTTTGAGCTATTTTCTTCTTACCTAATTTCGAGGACGAAATTCTTTTAAGTAGGGGAGAATGTAACGACCCAAAATTTAACCACTTCGAAATATAATATTTAAAGTGATATTAAAGGTTTTATGATTCAAACAATATTAGATAGGATTTTGAAATATAAATATATATTAAAATAGTAACATTTGCTTATATCGACAAAAGTGACAAAATCCTGATTTCAGAAAAGTAAGTTTAAATGGTTTAATAAATTATTTTAATTTATTTATGAGTGTTTATATTTTTAAATAATATTATATAAATTTATTTTTAAATTCGGTTTACATAAATAAATAGTTTAACAAAAACGTCAAAATATAACCGTAGAATATTTTATCAAAAATCAATGTTTTGTCGATTTAAAGTTGTCGCAACATTATTGCACCTTTATGTACACAATTTAATAAATATGTTAACATATAAAGGTAGTCAACAATTAACTAAACAAGGTTACTTTTAATAATCGCACTTAGAAAATTCTAGAAAGTAATTAGCAAAAGTAAACTAAAAAAGACAAAACACATGTTACATCACATGTGACATAAAGTAAAGTATTCATTCTTATTCTTTACTTAACTCTTAACTGTTTGAACTTTAAAAATATGATGTGATGTGGATGGTAAGTGTTGAATTAAATAAGTTTACTTGATTCCTAAGGAAGTTTATTTAAGTAAAAACACAAATCTATATTTTAATCTCAAATATTTTCTATAAATATCCATCTTCTTCTTCACTTTTACACCATTTCTTCTCTACATTTTTAAGCTCTCTTGCATCCATTAATGGCTATTCACCTTATCAAAGTTATGCCAAAATATTCCAAGAATTAAATCACAAAGCAAAACTCATCAAACTCCACTTCAACCTCCTTCTTCCCCATCTTATTACTCACGCCCTCTCCTTTACCCATTTGGCCGAACACATCTTCCTCTTCAAGCTTGGTCGTGGCCTCCTAAGGCAAGTACGAGGAAGTTTATCAAGTTCTAAGAGCTTAAGGCAAAATTTAGCAAAGTTAGAAATGTTTAAAATTAGATTGGAAGCAACAAAAAGTGAGAACTCTAAATTGTTAAGTAGGAAATGTTTATACGATGTTTTTCAAGTTTTAAATGTTGTTTGGATGTTAATAATGATGTTGGATAAGTGTTTGAAAAGAACGCAACCACCTTTAAGTCATTTGCAAAAGTTAGTTAGCAAATGTGTACATAAATGACAATCATGTGTCATTGTAATAAAAAAAGTAGTTAAATTTGATATGCAAGTTCATATGATATGTTAGGATATGTTAAAATGGTTATAAACATTGTTTTGGATGGTTATTAATTGTATATTGAATATATATGTTGAAACAAGTCACAGATTTACACGACATATAATCACATGGAAATCACTTTCCAAAAGAAATGAAATGTGATATGGAATCATTTATACCTTGGAAAAAATATTTGATTATGCTTTAGAAATGATTCCTAAGTGTTTAAACTTGCCTCTACAAAGTTTGGATATGAATCTCAAAATACGCCTAAAATTTGATGCGTTATGTAACGGTAGTTTGTGTTTTCGCATCAAAAGTTCAAATGAACATACGAAGTGGAATATAGTTCGGAATTCTTCGAAGTAAGAATTTTTCGAATCCTTATATTCATATCTTTCAAATGAATTAAGAAAATCAAGATTTCATCTTTGTATATTTTGAAATATGGCAAAATGATTTTCAAGAAAAATCTAGTTTTTTCACTAAATGACCAAAGTTGGAAATTGATAAAATAATCGTTTAAAAAATATGAAATAAATTCTAAAAATCTTTTAAAATATTTTAAAAGTGATTTAAGTTGAAAATATGGTTTTCTAAATGATATAAAAGTCGTTTTGAAGAATATAGCTTTTAAAGCACTTTTTGTAACACTTTTTGCAACACGTTTTTGCAACGCTTTTCAATAACTTTTGAAACAAAAATTGGAACTAAACAATTCTTTCTCAAGTCTTATGTAAACATTTTTAACTAAATGTTAAAGTATTTTAAAAAGAGATTTGAACAATTCAAAATTATTTCTAAGATGGTTAAACAAATAGTTAAGTGATTGAAAATGGAAAATGCGTATGTGGAAATGACTAGTACATTTGTATCGCCTGTGAGATCTAAAAGTGAAAACAAGGTGAGTAACTAAGGTTAGGGATGGAGCAACCGTTGCCCCGAACTTTCCTGGCCTCAGTTTTCTCTTTTATGCGAGGGGTGGAACATTTCGAAGGGAAAGCCCAGATACTCAACTTGGATTTTATAGAAATAATCTTCTTATACTCATTGTTAAAATCTGAAGAGGGAACTTGTCCTACTCTTGGAATTTAATAGCTGATCTCACCGTTATTCCGCCGATAGCATTTGCTGAATACGGAAGATGATATTGAATAAAAGTAGAGTGATTTCCATAATCCTATTTTCTCAACAAATACTCTTTAAAAATGATTTGAGAAATATTCAAAAAGAGGTTTAAATGATTCCATATTCACTAAAAGAATATTTTGAAAATATATATCTTTCGAAGATATTTTGGTAAAGGAAAATGAATGAATCAGAAAACAATCATCTATTTACATCATTTTTATCGATGATTGGATTTCGAAGGAACCGCGGTCGGATTTGGGTGATTCCTATACGAAAACCACTTCGAACCAATTTACGTGTTCGAAGATTGAAGATGTTTGAAGATGGAGATATTGAGACGAATAATAACGAGGGACTATTTGTTGATTAATTGGGGATAAATTACTAATTCACTATACTGTAGCATTGGTCTCTTCTATGAAAAAACTCAAAAACAGAAAGTCTTCTCACCTAGTAATGGCTGAGGAAAGTACCTTCGGTTTTGTTCAATCCTAGAATGAACTTGTATGGATGAATGTCTGACCTTGCATTCCAAATCAGAATGAGTGATCTCTACAAATGTATATCTGTATTTTGGCGGAGGAGACACCTTCTATTAGCTTAACACCCTTTCCTGAGACGTATGAGCTCAGGAGTTATACGTTTGTAGAAATCAGTCATGTGAATGTGGAATGGCAATGTGGCATTCAAAGTGAAATAAGATGTGCTATGTGAAATGGTAATCGTAGCCTCCAGCCTCATCAACTGGAAATGATAGAAACTGGGTTAAATGCAGCAAGTCTAATTGGGTCATTCCCTATTACGGTATGATCATCACCTTCTATATATATTTCTTTCCACTATGACGTTCGAGATGTAAATTAATGTGGATGTATGCAAAGAGAGCTCTTGGATAAAGGTCAGTAACGACCGGGGGATGAAATATTCGGTACTATCTAGTGATAGAGATATGCCGGTCATGTGTTGGTAGAGAATCCATTGTGATGGTCCTCGGTACATTCCTCTAGAGATGTACTATCGGAAGGTAGTACCTTCACCTGGTCATTTGTATGGAAATCCATTCTCCAATAAGAACCTGCGGTTTTGTTTGTATAGGCGTAATGAATAGCCACAAAATGCTATATGGGTAACCATTTGGGCTAAGATTAATAAGTTTATTTGCTAATGTTTTCAAAGAATGTCATTAAAAATAATATCCCCAAATATGAAGTAATAAAGTGTTTTGGTTATCATAAGGTAAAAACCCATTGCGTGTTTATGTGTGGCGTGGTCTTATGAGATACCTTTTTGTTTTCAAAACATCATACTTCGAGTTCTCACATCGATCCCATGACTGACCCGGAGTTTGTTTTTCCCATTAAACTCTAAGTGCCCTATTTTTCGGGCAGCCAAGTAGTCAGGATACCTTTGGAGCATTTTGGAGCATGTTGGGGAGCATTTTGGAGAAGTCTTTTAGAGATATGAAGCTGAAGTACCTTATGTTGATATCTACCCATTTTCCGCTGTGTTATGTAGTATGTATTATCCAGCATATGTACGAATAGACAATTACAACTATCCCATTGGATTTGTATTTGATTCTAATCATTTATGTATAATTAAAATGTTAAATGCGATGTGAGATTCTATTATTCTGTTATCTCCTATCTTTATTTTCTTTTACACCTCTGATAATCTACCTCCTTGGCACTTGGATTTACGACAAGTGTATACCGTGGATGTATTAGTGTCGATTTCTAAAGGTCGAGGAGACGGGTTGTCACACTTGGTATCAGAGCCGAAGGTTAAGCAAGAACCTTAGCTTTGTTGAGGTATGACTCATAAGAGATAGGGTTAGTAACGCCCCAGAATGAGTTTAGTTAGAGAGAGCACATAATTAAAACTTTTAACTTGAATAAGTATATTCATACTGTATAACATTCCCTAAGATTACTCGTCTATATATCCTAAAGATTTTTTCATACTATACACAGATAGTAGATAATGAGTGGAAGAATAGGACGAGGTAGGGGAGGAAGTAATACCACAAATGATCAAACTCCCACAGCTACAATAGTCGAGGAAGTAGTAGTTCCGATGCAGCCCCAAATTAACTTTGCAACTTTATGCAAGAACTATACCAGCTTTAGTGGTAAACCTTTCAAAGGAACGAAAACCATTATTGAAGTACAAGTTTGGATCCACTCTTGTGAAAGTATTTTCAATGGACTAAATATTTGAGATTTGCAGAAGAGATTCTTAGCTTCTTGGAAACTACAAGATGGAGCTCTAGTTTGGTGAGAATCTGTTACTTAGAATGAGTCAGAAGATAATTTCTCATAGGAAGGATTCAAAGAAGTTCTAGAGGAACAATATATGCCGGAAGCAGGAAAATCTCGTCTTTACCGAAATTTTATGGATTTTAAACAAGAGGAGGAGATGTCGTTTGAGGAGTATGCTAACAAGTATAATTAATTACCTCGTTTTCGGCTTGGATTTATAGATATGCCCTTAAAAAATAATGAAAATTTTATCTCGGGAATAAAAAAGCAATACCATGTCAAAATGACTGGGCATGTGAAAGAACCATTTGTAGACTTAATAAACTAGGGTACAGATATGAAGCTTTGGATAAGATAGATCCACCCATAGTACAAGAAAGCAACAACGATAACTGGAAGAAGAGGAAGTTCAATAGCAAGAAGCCATGGCAAGGAAAACCCAAAGGAGGATCTCAGGATAACCGCTTTATGTCACTTGCAACAATTGCCAATAAAAGGGCCACCTGTCAACTTATTGTAGAAAACCCAAAACTCAAGGAACTCAAGGATCAGCACCAAAAAGCTACTATAATTGTAATCAATCAGAACATATTATAAAGGATTTTCCCCTAATGAAGAAAGGAGAAAAGGCCAAAGTTTATGTTATCAAGGATAAGCCTTCAACCTCCCAAGATGTGAAGGTCAAAGGAGTGTTGAAAGGTAATATTTTTATCAAAGATGTTTTAGTTAGAGTATTATTTGATACAGGAGCTTTTTATAGTTTTATTTCTAAAACAACTGTAGAAGAATTGAAACATAAACCTAAAATTGTTGATGACCCTATCTACGTGACGAATCCTATAGGAGGTTCCACTAATCTTTGTATGCACTGTGAAAAAGTCCAAATTTCCTATCCTCCCCATCACTTTCCTTTTGATCTTTTCATCTTAGATTTTACTGGATTCAAAATTTTACTTGGTATGGATTGGCAAACTAAAAATGAAGCTATTCTAGATTGTTTGAAAAGAACGGTTGTAGTGAAAACAAACTTATGAAAACTCATAGAAATACCTTGTGAAGATCGTAGTCCAAGAAGGGATAGTTTTCTTTATGCTTTAGATACATCCTAGATAGGATTAGAAACAATACCCTTTGTTAAATAATTTTGCAGATGTCTTTGAGGAAGTAAAAAGTTTGCTCCCACATAGAGAAATCGAATTCCATATCGACTTAGTTCTTGGTGCGATGCCAACTAAACAACGAGATAGAAGGATGGCTCCGAAAGAAAGGGATGAGTTGAATAACCAAACTCAAGAGCTATTAAAGAAGGGATTAATAAGACCTAGTCATTCAAGTTAGGGAGCATCAGTAGTTTTTGTTGCTAAATAGATGGATCTTTGATATTGTGTGTAGACTATCGAGATCTAAATAAACAAACCATTAAGAACAAGTATCCTTTACCCCGAATAGATGACCTGTTTGACCAGTTACACGGAGCTCGAGTTTTCTCTAAAATGGACCTAGCTACAGGATTCCATCAGTTAAGGATCGTAGAAGATTGCATCCATCTAACTGCATTCAAAGATCCGAATACTTTCTATGAGTGGTTGGTTATGCCTTTTGGGTTGACTAATGCACCCGCTTATTTTCTTGACCTTATGAATAGAGTGTTTAGAGAGGTGCGAAACAAATTCGGGTTAGTCTTTATCGATGATATCCTCATCTACTCAAAGACAGAAGAAGAATATGCAAGGCATCTAGAAGCTATGTTGGAGATATTGAGAAATCACGTGCTTTAAGCCAAATTCTCAAAGTGCCACTTTTGGAAGAAGGTGGTAAGATTCCTTTGACATATAATACCAAGGGATGGAATTTCAGTAGATCCAGGGAAAGTTGCAGCTATTCGACATTAGAAGCAGCCACCACTACGCCATAGATGGCCTACTGCAACGAAATTACATGGTGTTGCTAGCTATAATGTAACGATAGGTATGCTGATTTTTGTCTATTACAACACTCGCTTCAAGGTGTTAGCATAGGTATCAACAAGATGTTGAAGTAGCTATAGATGTATTCAAATTAAAAAATTAATAAAATTAGCAATCCGCGTGAATACGATCCAACGGTCTACATTTAATCTGGTTGTTAAAATGGATCACCACTGCAATTTGCCCCAAAATTTCGTTTTACCACCTGAACTAGTTTAGAGTAGATCCCCTTTTCTCGTATGTGATAATGGCTGCTCCTATCTTCTTCCTCTTTTGCTCTGAAATTAGGGCTTTGGCCTCGTGTTCGCTCCTATGAGATTAGCTAGGGCTTCGGCCTTGTCTTCGCTCCTGTGAGATTAGCTAGGGCTTCGGCCTTGTGCGATTAGGGCTTCGGCTAATATCGAAGGACCCGATTGATTGTCGATCGATTACAATTGCTGTTCTTCTGATTTGCTTTGGCAATCGATCGTCTCCTTGCTTCGAATACAGCTCCTTCGATTTTGCTTGAGTTCAACTGTGTATTCGGGTATGTAATTTGTTGCTTTTACTTTACTGTATTGCTTGCTTGAACTCGATACTATCTGCCGATGATGTTAATGTGTTTATATAGGGTTCGAACCCCTAGAGTTGCTTCGGCAACTTGATTTGAATTGGTTGAACTTGCTACTGTTCGTGGTTGACTTTGGCAATGTCTGTTCATCCTGTAGCTTGAACTTGTAATATATCTTCTGGTTGACATCCTGTAGCTTGAACTTGTAATATATTTCACTTGAGTTTTTGTAGTCAAGTTGCTTTACCATACTGTTTCCATTAGTGCCACACACACACTTGTGTACCTTTCTCTTTGTGCTTCACTTGTTCACTGAAACTGTTGTATCACTTATGTTTTCCATTATCATGTGTATATATATATGCATTCATGTATGTATATATGTGTTTGTTGTTGCACTTGAACATGTATATATGTTGCACTGGGTTTGTTTTTTATTTGATGTTGAGGCCTTCTCTTGTATTTAGTTGCCTTCGAGTCATATAAGTTTCTTTCCCTTGTGCCAGTCTTGCTTTGTTTTGGTCTTGGCCATTCACTTGTTAAGGCTGCTTGTTTCATTGATGCATGTTTTTGTATTCACCACTTTGCATTGGTCATTGTATATCTATGCACTGGTCCTTTGAGCCTGTTTGCACTGCCTATATATATACATGCTGTTTCACACATGTATATATGTATGGTTGCTTTCATATGGTAGCTGGACTTGCTCGAGTTCATATTTCTTATATTATCTGACTTCGGTCATTTTTGAAATTGCTGCAGCTCATTCACTTGACACTTCTGTTGGTCTGTATTTTTGAATATGGTTGGAGTTTTGGTTTAATTGTGAGTTTGAGTTCTTTTGTTGGGCTCTGTCCACTGTTGTTTTATGTCTGGCATACAAGTCTGGTATAGTTTGCTCTGACCAATTCATTGAGCATGCTGTTTATTTCTGTAGCATGCTTCTGTTTCATTTTTGTTCTTGTGCATTGTCAACTGCTTGGACCAAATTGTCACCCAAATAATTGAGGCAAATAATATTTTCAAAATTACATTTTATTTTATACTGCAAAAATATTTCCTTTTCAATTTTACTGCGTCAGTGTGTATTTTTGCAGATTGCTCAGATGTTGGATTCAATCTGAAATGGAGTTGAAGACAGGTTTCAAAGAAGGCTCGATCTTCCAAAATCGGATGAATCGGGCGGTGCCCCGGACCCCCGCCGGCGCTGCGCCCGGACCCGCTTCTCGCCTCGCCTTCGGCTCGGCACTCGGCTCGCCTTCGGCTCGGCACTCGGCTCATCATATATTTGTCAGTGTCGGTGTCTGTATAAATTGAAACTGCATATGTAATGAGTGAACTGAGTAATGTAATGAGGAATATCTGTATATGTGAATATCAGTGTTATTTATCATTGAATTGTAAAATAGTGGAGTCAGGAATTTGTACTATTTTAAATGTTGAAATAAAATATTTATTTAAATAAATTACTGTTTGAATATCAAATTCTGTGCAATAGCATTTTATTAAATAAATATTTATTTCTATTAAAAAATCAAATATGCTCTACATTGTGGGCCCCACAAATTCAGAAAATTAATATCTATAGCAACATTTTGGAATGTTGGTACAAACACCTATGGATGTTGCTATAGACCCAAATAGGGTTCTATTGCAACAATATTTCTTATGTTGCCTTAGATTGTCAAAATGTTGCCTTTGAGGTCTGCGGCAACGCGGCAAAATGCAACACCGATAAAGTGTTGCCTTTGCCCTTTTTTAGCCTTCAGCAACATTTTTTGGCACATCCTGCATCACTTCTTTGGTGTTGCAGTATGCAATCTATGGCGTAGTGCACAATCTCCTAAAGAGATTCGTAGCTTCTTAGGTTTGGCAGGATATTACAGAAGATTCGTTCAAGATTTCTCTAAGATTGCCTATCACCTAACGAAGTTGACAATGAAGGATGCTAAATTTGTTTGGACTCCAAATTCTGAAGATGCATTCTAAGAACTAAAGAAGAGGTTGCCAACCGCTCCAGTTTTAGCAATTATAAATGGAAATAGTGGACTGCCCGTTTATACATATGCTTGTGGAGAAGAAGTTGGTGCGGTTTTAATGCAAGATGGGAAGGTGATTGCTTATGCAAGTTGACAGCTGAAGACACATGAGACGAATTATGCAACACACGACTTAGAATTATTAGCCATTGTGTTCGCTCTAAAGATATGGAGACATTATTTGCTGGGTAAGAATTTTTCATAGTTTATTTCGATAAAACTTTGAATTGACCTTAGTAAATAATATTCCATCTTTTAGGTGAAAAATTCGAACTCCTCACAGACCACAAATCATTGAAGTATCTTTTCACCTAGAAGGTCTTAAACATGAGACAACAATGCTGGCTATAATTTCTCGCGTCATATGATCTAGATATTCTATATACACCCGGGAAATCCAACGTAGTAGGTGATGCATTGAATAGGAAGTTAGCTACTATTTCTTATTTGGTAGTTACTCCAACTCTCCTAGAAAAGATCGCCAGTAAACAAAAGGAGGATCTATTTCTCAAGGAGATCGTTAGGAATATACGTCAAGGATATAATTTAAGCTTTAAAATAGATAACCTTGGAGTATTACAGTAAAATGAAAGAATTTGTGTTCCAGATGTTGAAAATCTTTGGAAAGAAGTACTAGCTGAATGCCACACAACCAAACTTAGCATTCATCTGGGAATTCATAAGATGTACAAGGACATGAAGCGTACATTTTGGTGGAAAAGTATGAAGAGGGACATATCTATCCATGTCAGCCGTTGTGAAAATTGCCAAAGAATCAAAAGTGACCAACAAAAGACGGCAGGAATACTTCAACCTTTGGAGATTACAGCTTGGAAGTGGGATCAAATATCCATGGATTTCATTGATGGCTTACCCCAAACAAGGAAAGGAAATGAAGGAATTTGGGTTATCATAGATCGATTAACCAAAAGTGCACACTTTATTCCAATTAAGCCAACAAGAACTGCAACGAGCCTTGTGGATATACATATGAAGGAGATTGTCTGATTGCATGGAGTTCCGAGCAGTATAGTAAGCGATCGTGATCCAATCTTCACTAGTCAGTTTTGGGAAGCACTACAAACAGCTTTGGGAACCAAGCTGAGTATAAGCACAACATATCACCACCAAACCGATGGACAGACGGATAGAGTCAACCGCATTTTAGAATATCTTTTAAGAGCATGTATTCTAGACTTTGGAGGCTCGTGGGAGAATCATTTACATTTAGTAGAGTTCTCCAACAATAATAGCTATCAAGCTACTATCGGCATGACACCATATGAAGCATTGTACGGTCGTCCATGTAAATCACCAGCATGTTTGATAGAAACCGGAGACCGGTTAGTGCTTGGCCCAGATATGATAAGAGAAGCTTCAGAGAAAGTTGAAATGATTAGAAAAAAACTAAAAGAAGCCTAAAGTAGACAGAAGAGTTATGCAGACCGAAGGCGTAGAAATCTGCAATTCTCAATTGGAGATTCAGTCTTTTTGAAAGTCTCTGCAATGTGAGGAGTAGTAAGATTTGGAAGAGCTGGGAAGTTAGTACCTCGATATATCAGACCTTTTCCCATTCTCAAATGAATCGGCCCACTAGCTTGTCGGGTACAATTTCCTGAAAGATTGTCTGGTGTACACAATGTTTTTCACGTATCACATTTACGAAAGCATGTATATAACCTAGAACAAATCATAGAAACGGCTGCTCAAGATGACTTGGAAGTGGAACCAAACTTAGCGGTTATTAGAACGCCTATACGAATCATGGTTCAAGATGAGAAACATTTAAGAAGGAAGGTTGTAAGGTTGGTCAAAGTTTAATGGAGCGGGGATGCTGATAATTGCACATGAGAAAAAGAAGATAGAATGAGAAAAGCATATCCCGAGTTTAGGATCGATGTATAGACTTTATCTATCGTTTGACTGAACTCACCACATGTAGTGTAGTCGCTTATTGTATATATTCCATCTTATTGAATATATATTTCCTTTTGAGCTATTTTCATCTTACCTAATTTCGAGGATGAAATTTATTTAAGTAGGGGAGAATGTAACGACCCAAAATTTAACCACTTTGAAATATAATATTTAAAGTGATATAAAAGGTTTTATGATTCAAACAATATTAGATTGGATTTCGAAATAGAAATATACATTAAAATAGTAACATTTGCTTATATCGACAAAAGTGACAAAATCCTGATTTCAGAAAAGTAAGTTTAAATGGTTTAATAAATTATTTTAATTTATTTATGAGTGTTTATATTCTTAAATAACATTATACAAATTTATTTTTAAATTCGGTTTACATAAATAAATAGTTTAACTAAAACGTCAAAATATGACCGTAGAGCATTTTATCAAAAATCAATGTTTTGTCGATTTAAAGTTGTCGTAACATTGTTGCACCTTTATGTACACAATTTAATAAATATGTTAGCATATAAAGGTAGTTAACAATTAATTAAACAAGGTTACTTTTAATAATCACACTTAGAAAATTCTAGAAAGTAATTAGCCAAAGTAAACTAAAAAAGACAAAACACGTGTTACATCACATGTGACATAAAGTAAAGTATTCATTCTTATTCTTTACTTAACTCTTAAGTGTTTGAATTTTAAAAATGTGATGTGATGTGGATGGTAAGTGTTGAATTAAATAAGTTTACTTGATTCTTAAGGAAGGTTATTTAAGTAAAAACACAAATCTTTATTTTAATCTCAAATATTTTCTATAAATACCCATCCTCTTCTTCTTCACTTTTACACCATTTCTTCTGTACTTTATAAAGCTCTCTTATATCCACTAATGGCTATTCACCTTATCAAAGTTATGCCAAAATATTCCAAGAATTAAATCACAAAGCAAAACTCATCAAACTCCACTTCAACCTCCTTCTTCCCCATCTTATTACTCACGCCCTGTAACGACCCGCCTTTTTGGACAGTTTAAATCGACAAATCAGACACACATGCCGATTCTAAACCATTCAAAAGGGCGGATGGTTAATGGGGTTAAATAAGAAAAGAAAGGAAAGAACAGAAACAAACTCAAAATCTCGCAGCGGAAGGAACAAGATATAATAATAAAATAACAGTTCATGAAGCTGTTAAATAAATAAATTTGATTATTATTATACATCATAAATCAGAGTTACATACATATCAGAGATAATACAACAATGCAGCGGAAAAATAATACAGTAGTAGAATACAAATGATGTAATACCAAACTCCGTCTTCGTCCTCCAGAATAGATCTTCAACCTTATCTGAAATGCTCAGGCTGACCCGAGCGTAATGAAAAGACAAAACACTCGAGCCAGGACTAAAATATCTCATGTAAGTTAAATCGAATAAGTAAAAATGAGTGCGATGGCGTCGGAGATGTTTACGGGTTTTAGACACCTCCTATCCAGTGTTTAACGTGCGTGCATTAACTTAAGAGATGTTCGGGATTTCCATCTCCTAAGGATCCGTTAAACTATCTACTATATAATAGAATACGCTATATACAATAATGTCTATCATAAAGTAAAATATCAAACTAGCGTTAAGCCATGGCCCATTCCACCCTTAACACAGTTTTATTCCCAATAGCATATACAAGACCGTAGTTTCCCCAAAACCGGAAGTCACCAGAGGGCAATCCATATACTAAAGGTACAAACCAAAATCGTAGTGGTCGCGAATAGGATAATCAGTATGACAAGGTACATGAGGCAATACCAACTAGGATACTAGTAGTTGCGTGATCCGGACTGATGTTGGGCATAGCAGCTACTACCCCAACACCGCGAAACAACACTCCCAAAATCGAGGGGTGCACCCAAATCGAATCATAAATGTAATAGACATGGTATCGAAGAAGTGTGTCCGCTAGAGGTGGCGAACCTCAATGGCCCGGCGCGGCTCCTGTTTTAGTCATGTCAGGGGTCATCCAAAATCGTTCTCTTTCTTCAAATCAACACGTTCACCAAAACCATCCACTTCATTCTGGATCAACACTCCACGTGTATTAGTTATTAAAGTGGTTTTCGGTATCGACAGAGAGTATGTCCATATCCGATCCCGGTCTCTTTAATAACTACGTTATATTTTTCACACCGGTTCGATCTTTTACATTTTCAAATCGATTCATAATTGATATCAAAATATCATATTCGCTTCAAAATCAAATCCATTTCAAATATCATCATATTTATTCAAAATGTAAGATTCTGTTTCAAAAATCATTTTTCGCCTCAATATCTCATTTCGATTTCAAAATCATTTCGAATTTCAATTTAGGTTGCAACTTCATTTATCCCAATTCGTATTTAAATTCAAGATTTAAATATAAACAATTCACCTTATTGACCAGCTTGAAAATTTTAGAAAATAGTTTTAAGTAGTTTAAAAGTAGTTTAAATAATTACAATAGTTAAAATAGTTTAATAGAAAATATTTAAATAGTTTAATCGAAAATAATTTGAATATAAAAATGGTTTATATAGTAAAACAGTTTGAAAATCAAAATAATTTCAATATTTAAAGAATATTGATTTTAAATCATTTATACTAAAATATTCATTTAAAACAAATTCCAAAGTCAAACCGGTCAACTTCCCAATTTCCTACCCAAATCAATTCAAATTTCCATTTCGATTTAATCGATTCAATTCTGATTTCAACTCGAATAAATTTTGATTCCATATAAATTTCGATTCCAATAAACAAATTCCGTTCACTTTTAATTTCCAATTTCAAATTAATTACCAATTCCAAATTAATTTCCAATTCCACATTAATTTCCAATTTCAATCCCAATTCCAAATGAATTTAAATTTCAATTCCAATTCCAAATGAATTTAACTTCAATTCCAAATTGATTTAAATTCCAATTCCCAATTAATTTCCAATTTCAATTCCAAATCCAATTTCAAAATATCGATTTAAACATTAAATCAAATTTACTTTCAATACCAAATTTTTGAATCCAAATTTCAATTCTAAACTCAAACCTAAAATATCATTTCATATAAGTTTTCTTAGAAATAGTCAAAGTTCGAATAAAAGTCCAATCTTTCAAACAAATCAACTTCCGTAAATTTATGCCGTATTTCAATTTTTAATTAAAAAAAAACTAAACTTCGATTAATTCAACAATTTGGTTTGTCAAGTTTAAATTCCAACATTTCAAGCTCCAATTCAAAATAATTCAATTTCCATAATTTGGATTTTATTCTTAAAATCAATTCATTTAAATAATTTCAAAACAACTTTTAAAATCAATTAATTTAGCCAATCCGGTGTCCGTATATAATTTTCTATCCTATGGCCAAGTTATTATTTATTTCAGTTAAATGTCAGAGATGAATATATATCACTTAAACCGATCACAATGTCATATGTATCACAGGATATATATAAGCAAATAAACATCCAAACAATTAAATATCAACCAATAGCATTCATAGAATAAATCATCTAATAGACAATACAATTCACAGCAATTTCATAGTTATCAATATCAGGTGATTTAAGCGCAATCAAATTCCTATTTAATTTAACTGTCAATTTTTAGTTCTAACATTAAATTCAACGACGATCTAGATGACAATTAAATTTTTATCAACAACGACTAATAAAAATAATATCACTTCACAATATCAAATTTAACTAGCATCAGAATATTCTAGTACGTTGTGAGCGTTATAAAACACTCACCTTGATTTTTACGATTTTAAATCAAATCGAACGACGTTCGATTTAACTCAAATTTTTCTCTAGCTCCAAATGATTCCGATCCAGCTGCATAGCGTAGTGCTAGTCCATACGATTCCAATGCATCTTGTTTCGCGCAAAACGGACCTCGTATGAAAAAGTTATGATTTTTCAAAGTTTGTATGAATTTAAATATACAATTTCAGCTTTATTTTTATTTTTCTAACCCTAGATCAGATCACGGCCGTTCGTTTCTGCATCTTCAGATCTGGGCCGTCCCCTTCATCTTCCTCTTCAACGTGATAAACACGTACAACACAAACCCATAGCCGCCTTTACTCCATGAATTTTCACGACCAAACCGAGCAACTTGAAGACGATCAGGTTACACCACTTCGAAGCCACCGCCTTACTCCACCTTCACCTGGAATAGCTTGAAGCTCGGCCTCCTCCTCTGCCTCGAATTTCGTGAAAAACGCAGCCCCTTCGTGCTCGATTTCCCGTTGACTCGAAGCTCCGTTTTCGATCATCTCCGTATGGATTTGAAGCTCTCGTCGTGCTCTACAACTTTCGTGTTGGAAGTTTTCTCTAATTATCGACGGATTTTGAGTAATTGAGGGGAGAAGATTCGTGCATTTCTGGCCATTGAAGTATAAGTGGCGGCTGGCTTGAAACCCTAACGTTTGTTTGCAAATTGTGAAATGGAGGGCCTTTTATAGAAAATTGCAAAACACTATTCACCCGAAATTTTCCGAACTCCAAACGAAGCGTGCCGGCTGGCGTTTCTAAGGTTTACCCCACGTTCCGAACACAATGGAACATGTTTCGGAAGCTAATTCGATCGTATGTGTGAGTTATGGCAATAAACGATCGATTTAAAATTAAATCGGTAAATCAAATTTCTGTGCGTTTGGGCTCGCCCCGGACAAACGGTAAATCCGATTGACACGAAATTTGAAACCTTACAATAATATGACATTATGGATCCGATGAAATTGGTTTCGTCGAAATCCGAGACTTTTTGAAAAATGACTATTTTCTCTCGCCGAATTAATATTAAAAACAATTCGATGCGTTTCGAGCTGCCACGGTCAAACGATAACTCCGATTGCTACGAAAATTGAAATCCAACAATAACAAACTATTACGGATCCAATGGAACTAGTTTCGTTAAATTCTGAGACTGTTCGAAAAATGGCTATTTTCAGTCGATATTAAATATTAAAATATTCAATTTTCACATATTAACTTTAAATTCAAGTTTAAAAGTTCTATAACATTACTATAACTCCAATATGATAAGGTAAAATTTTACAAATCATTTTCAATCATATTCAACTCGATTTTCAATTATTTATGAAATTTAACTTATTAAATTATCGATTTAATTGTCTAATTAAATCCAATATTCGAAAAATAAATTATTCGACTGTTTAATTTCAATATAAAATTACCAATTTTAAATTATTAACTTTTTAAATCAAATTTCAATTGTTCACAAATTCCATTTTTAATTTCACAGTAATTAACAATCTTCTACAATGCAGTTTTCCATTATAAATCCAATATAAAAGATTATATTAGATTCAGCGTTCAATTATATTGTAATTCAAATTCAAGTTACTTAATTCCAAATGAATTCTTTTATTTCGATTTACACTTTCATTATTGAATCAACCATTTACTTATACATTATTATCAATAGTTTATAATTCATTTACTTTCATTTTCTTCAGCTATCATCTTATTTAAATTCACAGTAATATTAAATTACATTCATTTACGTTGATTCCATATTATAACTTCAATATTAAATGTAACATTTTATTTATTTCGTTGTTTACAATCAAATTCAATTCAATTCCATTACTTGTTACATTTAAATTCAAATCTTTACTTACGTTCAATTACAAGTTGACATCTTTATCGAATTACAGTTTCAGTTATTATCTGATTTCAATCAACTATAATATTAAGTTACATTTATTTATATTAGTTTCAATAACATAAACTTCCATTATTAAATCTACCATTTTATTTATTCTTTGTTTACAATCATAACCAATTTGGTTTACAATCAAATTCAATTCATTATTTACATTCACTACAAGTTAACATCCATATTTATTTTACAAATAAGTTATTTCAGAATTCAGTTTTGTATTTTAACTTGTAATTTGCATTTAACAACACAAAATTTTATTTCCTTCGGATTTTTATCCAAAATTTTCATTTTAATTCGTATTTTTAAAGTGTTAAAAATACGGGTCGTTACATTCTCCCCCACTTAAAACTTTTCGTCCTCGAAAAGGAACAGAGAAGGGGAAACCATCATTTTGATATAATTCATTCAATATATTCGACTTATTTGCAAAATTTAGTTATAGGATTTTTTTTTTCTCAAAATTTTCTAACTCCCGGATTTTTGAAAAATTTCGGCAGCACCTCCTTTGCGCGGCTAGGACCGAAAAATTTCACATGGTAATAATTGCATGATATACATCTCATTTCAAGAATGAGGCATCCCAAAACATGGGGAACACAATAATATACCACAACATAAACTGTAATCCGAGAACGTATCTTCTATTAAGCGTTTATTAGCATTTTAACTTACATTTTGCATTTAGCGCAGAAGCGAGCTCCACAAGCGAAGCGCAACCCCTTTGCTACCTACTAAAATGCTCAATAACCAAGTTAGAACCATGCATATAAAGATAGATCAATATACTTAGCATAAACGACATACATATACATATTTAACTTCAAAACTGAAAATTTTAAATTCAGGACAGCGAACAAATCCCAGTTTTTGGTCACCTAAACGATTAAATTTTAAAATGGAATCTAAATAAAAGTTGTTGCATTTGTTTCAGGCTTTCCGGAATGTCCAAAATCATAAAATTCGGACCATCCGTTCAAAAGTTACGACCGTTTTACTAAATAGGAACGCCTCAGCCTGGCAATGAATTGCGCAGGTCAGCGACATTTGGTCACGTTTTTGACCATCTAAACGACATTAAAACACCAAATTCTTAAAACAAAAGTTTTAGCTTAAGTTCTAAGCTTTTCAGAAAGTGCAAGATCATCAAAATCCGATACACCAGTAAAAAGTTATGTCATAAATACTAAGATCAAATGCTATTGGTTTTGCTTATTCTTACACAGGACAGCGATAGACATTTACATTTTTAACCTAGTAAACGAATGAATTTTCTGAAATACTCTAAACAAAAGTCGTGCTACAGATTCTAAGCTTTCCGAAAAGTCCAAGATCATCAAATTCCGATTATTCATTTAAAAGTTATGGTACTTTTAGTTTCAGCACATACCGGACAATTTTAGATTTCTACATTTGTTTGTTATTACAAATACAAACTATCCAATTTAAAGTTTCCGGAAAATCAAACATTAACCCAAAGTTGTTAATTTCTTTTATATTTTTATGAAGCACATACCGGACAATTTTAGATTTCTACATTTGTTTGTTATTACAAATACAAACTATCCAATTTAAAGTTTCCGGAAAATCAAACATTAACCCAAAGTTGTTAATTTCTTTTATATTTTTATGAAATAAGTTTACATTAAATTCGTTTTTCGGTTTATTCACTTTATTACCTCCACATTTTAACTCAAGACAATTTTGCTTCACATTAAATTGAATTCAATTATATTCAACATCACCTTACTACAAATTGAATTTAATTACTTAAATTTTTATTCCATTTATTCAATTCCATTACATTATGAATCGTATTTACTCACCTAACATCCATCTACAACCAAAGCACAACAACATTAACGTCCATACCAAATTTACCACCAAGTCAATCAATTTCTTTTATTTGTCTCAATTGGTTTATTCATTTCCAAACAAATCAAGTTTACTCAATTCATTTACTTTGTTTGAATTATATCAAATTCCATAATTCACTTTACTTGTTTTCCTCATTGATTTAATTCAATAATTTTGCTTGTTCAAATTTAATTTTATACCATCAACTAAGTATATATTATTCATTTTTCAATTTGAATTTCTTTTATATTTGCAACTATCAATTTGATCTTCACATTTTATTTACACTATCATACTTGTATATTTTTTTTTTCTCACTTATCAAAATATGCATTTTAAACTTTTAAATATTAGGTAAGTTATGGTTATGCAAATTTAGTGCAGTTGATAATATACAACTTATTTTCATTAAATTCTAGTGTTGAGCTTATTTAACAAATCTTCAATTTATTATTTATCACATTAAGGTTTACTATTACAATTTAAATTTTCATTTTAACCTTTAAATTCTATTTCATATTTTAGAAAAATTTCAATTTCTAGTTTATTCGAAGAGTACAGAAAACATTTAGTGGTCTCCCCCACTCGGACTCTTGAAAAATAAACGTCGATAATGCGTGCACACATTACCGAAACTTATTTTCCAAACGTCAAGTGGGGCATACATCACTTATTTCATTTCAAAGTCATTTAAAATCTTTCCTATTCGAGTTTCTTTCATATAATATGTATATTATTTTCAAACCATTTGCAACAAATTTCAAACATTGGAATTTATATTCTCAAATCCAAAATCATATTCATTTAATTCCATTTTCAATTATATTTCCCAAATTCATTTTTTTTCTCATTTGTCAATAATTTAGAAATATTGACAAGTCAACCAATTGACGACGATAATCTAATATTATCATCTCCTACCAACCAATACAATCAAAATTTATATATTCATAATAATATTTATATAAAATATAATTCAAAACGATATTATGTCAGTTTGTCCTATTCGAGTGTTTAGAAATCCCTATCGATGCCATGGCGTCCCATGTACCGACCAGAATTTATAAATACTCAACGGAACAAATCAACACAATATAAAACCATTTTATAGCAAATAACAAGTACGCTCTCTCATATACACTCAACTCATTCATAGGTTTCAACCCTATTTCAACGAGTTATTCCCCACTAGAGCTCAGGTAATCTAAACCAAAGCTCTGATACCAACTGTAACGACCCGCCTTTTTGGACAGTTTAAATCGATAAATCAGACACACATGCCGATTCTAAACCATTCAAAAGGGCGGATGGTTAATGGGGTTAAATAAGAAAAGAAAGGAAAGAACAGAAACAAACTCAAAATCTCGCAGCGGAAGGAACAAGATATAATAATAAAATAACAGTTCATGAAGCTGTTAAATAAATAAATTTGATTATTATTATACATCATAAATCAGAGTTACATACATATCAGAGATAATACAACAATGCAGCGGAAAAATAATACAGTAGTAGAATACAAATGATGTAATACCAAACTCCGTCTTCGTCCTCCAGAATAGATCTTCAACCTTATCTGAAATGCTCAGGCTGACCCGAGCGTAATGAAAAGACAAAACACTCGAGCCAGGACTAAAATATCTCATGTAAGTTAAATCGAATAAGTAAAAATGAGTGCGATGGCGTCGGAGATGTTTACGGGTTTTAGACACCTCCTATCCAGTGTTTAACGTGCGTGCATTAACTTAAGAGATGTTCGGGATTTCCATCTCCTAAGGATCCGTTAAACTATCTACTATATAATAGAATACGCTATATACAATAATGTCTATCATAAAGTAAAATATCAAACTAGCGTTAAGCCATGGCCCATTCCACCCTTAACACAGTTTTATTCCCAATAGCATATACAAGACCGTAGTTTCCCCAAAACCGGAAGTCACCAGAGGGCAATCCATATACTAAAGGTACAAACCAAAATCGTAGTGGTCGCGAATAGGATAATCAGTATGACAAGGTACATGAGGCAATACCAACTAGGATACTAGTAGTTGCGTGATCCGGACTGATGTTGGGCATAGCAGCTACTACCCCAACACCGCGAAACAACACTCCCAAAATCGAGGGGTGCACCCAAATCGAATCATAAATGTAATAGACATGGTATCGAAGAAGTGTGTCCGCTAGAGGTGGCGAACCTCAATGGCCCGGCGTGGCTCCTGTTTTAGTCATGTCAGGGGTCATCCAAAATCGTTCTCTTTCTTCAAATCAACACGTTCACCAAAACCATCCACTTCATTCTGGATCAACACTCCACGTGTATTAGTTATTAAAGTGGTTTTCGGTATCGACAGAGAGTATGTCCATATCCGATCCCGGTCTCTTTAATAACTACGTTATATTTTTCACACCGGTTCGATCTTTTACATTTTCAAATCGATTCATAATTGATATCAAAATATCATATTCGCTTCAAAATCAAATCCATTTCAAATATCATCATATTTATTCAAAATGTAAGATTCTATTTCAAAAATCATTTTTCGCCTCAATATCTCATTTCGATTTCAAAATCATTTCGAATTTCAATTTAGGTTGCAACTTCATTTATCCCAATTCGTATTTAAATTCAAGATTTAAATATAAACAATTCACCTTATTGACCAGCTTGAAAATTTTAGAAAATAGTTTTAAGTAGTTTAAAAGTAGTTTAAATAATTACAATAGTTAAAATAGTTTAATAGAAAATATTTAAATAGTTTAATCGAAAATAATTTGAATATAAAAATGGTTTATATAGTAAAACAGTTTGAAAATCAAAATAATTTCAATATTTAAAGAATATTGATTTTAAATCATTTATACTAAAATATTCATTTAAAACAAATTCCAAAGTCAAACCGGTCAACTTCCCAATTTCCTACCCAAATCAATTCAAATTTCCATTTCGATTTAATCGATTCAATTCTGATTTCAACTCGAATAAATTTTGATTCCATATAAATTTCGATTCCAATAAACAAATTCCGTTCACTTTTAATTTCCAATTTCAAATTAATTACCAATTCCAAATTAATTTCCAATTCCACATTAATTTCCAATTTCAATCCCAATTCCAAATGAATTTAAATTTCAATTCCAATTCCAAATGAATTTAACTTCAATTCCAAATTGATTTAAATTCCAATTCCCAATTAATTTCCAATTTCAATTCCAAATCCAATTTCAAAATATCGATTTAAACATTAAATCAAATTTACTTTCAATACCAAATTTTTGAATCCAAATTTCAATTCTAAACTCAAACCTAAAATATCATTTCATATAAGTTTTCTTAGAAATAGTCAAAGTTCGAATAAAAGTCCAATCTTTCAAACAAATCAACTTCCGTAAATTTATGCCGTATTTCAATTTTTAATTAAAAAAAACTAAACTTCGATTAATTCAACAATTTGGTTTGTCAAGTTTAAATTCCAACATTTCAAGCTCCAATTCAAAATAATTCAATTTCCATAATTTGGATTTTATTCTTAAAATCAATTCATTTAAATAATTTCAAAACAACTTTTAAAATCAATTAATTTAGCCAATCCGGTGTCCGTATATAATTTTCTATCCTATGGCCAAGTGATTATTTATTTCAGTTAAATGTCAGAGATGAATATATATCACTTAAACCGATCACAATGTCATATGTATCACAGGATATATATAAGCAAATAAACATCCAAACAATTAAATATCAACCAATAGCATTCATCGAATAAATCATCTAATAGACAATACAATTCACAGCAATTTCATAGTTATCAATATCAGGTGATTTAATCGCAATCAAATTCCTATTTAATTTAACTGTCAATTTTTAATTTCTAACATTAAATTCAACGACGATCTAGATGACAATTAAATTTTTATCAACAACGACTAATAAAAATAATATCACTTCACAATATCAAATTTAACTAGCATCAGAATATTCTAGTACGTTGTGAGCGTTATAAAACACTCACCTTGATTTTTACGATTTTAAATCAAATCGAACGACGTTCGATTTAACTCAAATTTTTCTCTAGCTCCAAATGATTCCGATCCAGCTGCATAGCGTAGTGCTAGTCCATACGATTCCAATGCATCTTGTTTCGCGCAAAACGGACCTCGTATGAAAAAGTTATGATTTTTCAAAGTTTGTATGAATTTAAATATACAATTTCAGCTTTATTTTTATTTTTCTAACCCTAGATCAGATCACGGCCGTTCGTTTCTGCATCTTCAGATCTGGGCCGTCCCCTTCATCTTCCTCTTCAACGTGATAAACACGTACAACACAAACCCATAGCCGCCTTTACTCCATGAATTTTCACGACCAAACCGAGCAACTTGAAGACGATCAGGTTACACCACTTCGAAGCCACCGCCTTACTCCACCTTCACCTGGAATAGCTTGAAGCTCGGCCTCCTCCTCTGCCTCGAATTTCGTGAAAAACGCAGCCCCTTCGTGCTCGATTTCCCGTTGACTCGAAGCTCCGTTTTCGATCATCTCCGTATGGATTTGAAGCTATCGTCGTGCTCTACAACTTTCGTGTTGGAAGTTTTCTCTAATTATCGACGGATTTTGAGTAATTGAGGGAAGAAGATTCGTGCATTTCTGGCCATTGAAGTATAAGTGGCGGCTGGCTTGAAACCCTAACGTTTGTTTGCAAATTGTGAAATGGAGGGCCTTTTATAGAAAATTGCAAAACACTATTCACCCGAAATTTTCCGAACTCCAAACGAAGCGTGCCGGCTGGCGTTTCTAAGGTTTACCCCACGTTCCGAACATAATGGAACATGTTTCGGAAGCAAATTCGATCGTATGTGTGAGTTATGGCAATAAACGATCGATTTAAAATTAAATCGGTAAATCAAATTTCTGTGCGTTTGGGCTCGCCCCGGACAAACGGTAAATCCGATTGACACGAAATTTGAAACCTTACAATAATATGACATTATGGATCCGATGAAATTGGTTTCGTCGAAATCCGAGACTTTTTGAAAAATGACTATTTTCTCTCGCCGAATTAATATTAAAAACAATTCGATGCGTTTCGAGCTGCCACGGTCAAACGATAACTCCGATTGCTACGAAAATTGAAATCCAACAATAACAAACTATTACGGATCCAATGGAACAAGTTTCGTTAAATTCTGAGACTGTTCGAAAAATGGCTATTTTCAGTCGATATTAAATATTAAAATATTCAATTTTCACATATTAACTTTAAATTCAAGTTTAAAAGTTCTATAACATTACTATAACTCCAATATGATAAGGTAAAATTTTACAAATCATTTTCAATCATATTCAACTCGATTTTCAATTATTTATGAAATTTAACTTATTAAATTATCGATTTAATTGTCTAATTAAATCCAATATTCGAAAAATAAATTATTCGACTGTTTAATTTCAATATAAATTACCAATTTTAAATTATTAACTTTTTAAATCAAATTTCAATTGTTCACAAATTCCATTTTTAATTTCACAGTAATTAACAATCTTCTACAATGCAGTTTTCCATTATAAATCCAATATAAAAGATTATATTAGATTCAGCGTTCAATTATACTGTAATTCAAATTCAAGTTACTTAATTCCAAATGAATTCTTTTATTTCGATTTACACTTTCATTATTGAATCAACCATTTACTTATACATTATTATCAATAGTTTATAATTCATTTACTTTCATTTTCTTCAGCTATCATCTTATTTAAATTCACAGTAATATTAAATTACATTCATTTACGTTGATTCCATATTATAACTTCAATATTAAATGTAACATTTTATTTATTTCGTTGTTTACAATCAAATTCAATTCAATTCCATTACTTGTTACATTTAAATTCAAATCTTTACTTACGTTCAATTACAAGTTGACATCTTTATCGAATTACAGTTTCAGTTATTATCTGATTTCAATCAACTATAATATTAAGTTACATTTATTTATATTAGTTTCAATAACATAAACTTCCATTATTAAATCTACCATTTTATTTGTTCTTTGTTTACAATCATAACCAATTTGGTTTACAATCAAATTCAATTCATTATTTACATTCACTACAAGTTAACATCCATATTTATTTTACAAATAAGTTATTTCAGAATTCAGTTTTGTATTTTAACTTGTAATTTGCATTTAACAACACAAAATTTTATTTCCTTCGGATTTTTATCCAAAATTTTCATTTTAATTCGTATTTTTAAAGTGTGAAAAATACGGGTCGTTACACGCCCTCTCCTTTACCCATTTGGCCGAGCACATCTTCCTCTTCAAGCTTGGTCGTGGCCTCCTAAGGCAAGTACGAGGAAGTTTATCAAGTTCTAAGAGCTTAAGGCAAAATTTAGCAAAGTTAGAAATGTTTAAAATAGATTGGAAGCAACAAAAAGTGAGAACTCTAAATTGTTTAGTAGGAAATGTTTATATGATGTTTTGCAAGTTATAAATGTTGTTTAGATGTTAATAATGATGGTTGATGAGTGTTTGAAAAGAAAGCTACCACCTTTAAGTCATTTGCAAAAGTTAGTTAGCAAATATGTACATAAATGACAATCATGTGACATTGTAATAAAAAAAGTCGTTAAATTTGATTTGCAAGTTCATATGACATGTTAGGATATGTTAAAATGGATATAAACATTGTTTTGGATGTTTATTAGTTGTATATTGAATATATATGTTGAAACAAGTCACGGATTTACACAACATATAATCACATGGAAATCACTTTCCAAAAGAAATGAAATGTGATATGGAATCATTTATACCTTTAAAAATATATTTTATTATGCTTTAGAAATTATTCTTAAGTGTTTAAACTTGTCTCGACAAAGTTTGGATATGAATGTCAAAATACGCCTAAAATTTGACGCGTCATGTCACGGTAGTTGGTGTTTTCGCGTCAAAAGTTCAAATGAACATACGAAGTGGGTATAGTTCAGAATTTTTCAAAGTAAAAATTTTCCGTATCCTTATATCCATATCTTTCAAATGAAATAAGAAAATCAAGATTTCGTTTTGTATATTTTGAAATATGGAAAAATCAATTTTCAAGAAAAATCTAGTTTTTGCACTAAATGACCAAATTTGGAAATTGATAAAATAATCGTTTTAAAAATATGAAATAAATTCTAGAAGTCTTTTAAAATGTTTTAAAAGTGATTTATGTTGAAAAGATGGTTTTCTAAATGATATAAAAGACGTTTTGAAGAATATAGATTTTAAAGCACTTTTTGTAACACTGTTTGCAACACTTTTTCGCAACGCTTTTCAATAACTTTTGAAATATAGCTTGGAACTAAACAATTCTTTCCCAAGTCTTATGTAAACATTTTTAAGTAAATGATAAAGTATTTTAAAAAGAGATTTGAACAATTCAAAATTATTTCAAAGATGGTTAAACAAATAGTTAAGTGATTTAAAAAGGGAAAATGAGTATGCGGAAACGGCTAGTACATTTGTCCCGCCTGTAAGATATAAAAGTGAAAACAAGGTGTGTAACTAAGGTTAGGGATGGAGCAACCAGTGCCATGAACTTACCTGGCCTGAGTTTTCTCTTTTAGGCGAGGGGTGGAACATATCGAAGGGAAAGCCCGGATACTCAACTTGGATTTTATAGAAATAATCTTCTTATACTCATTGTAAAAATCTGAAGAGGGAACTTGTCCTATTCGTGGAATTTAAAAGGTGATCTCACTATTATTCTGCCCATCGCACTTGTTGAATACGGAAGTTGATATTGAATAAAAGTAGAGTGATTTCCATAATACTATTTTCTCAAAAGATACTCTTTTAAAATGATTTAAGAAATATTCAAAAAGTGGTTTAAATGATTCCTTATTCACGAAAAGAATATTTTGAAAATATATATCTCTTGAAGATATTTTGGTAAAGTAAAATGAATGAATCGAAAAACAATCATCTAATTACATCATTTTTATTGATGATTGGATTTCGAAGGAACCGTGTTCGTATTTGGGTGATTCCTATCCGAAAACCACTTCTAACCAACTTATGTGTTCGAAGATTGAAGATGTTAGAAGATGGAGATATTGAGACGAATAATAACGAGGGACTACTTGTTGATTAATTGGGGATAAACTCCTAATTCACTATTGTTAACCCTTAAGTTTCTTCGACTCATGGCCTTACGAGATAAGACCCGCACGACTCATGGTCTTACGAGATAAGAAGCTAACGACCTAGATGGTGAAGGGACCAACGAGTTGAGTCTGCTACGACTTAAGGGTTGCGCGACTCAAGATAGTTACACGACTCAATGGGTTAAGCCATCTACGACTCATGGTCCAGGCGGTTCAACGAGTCAAGAAGATTTACGACTCATGAGGTCTTACGACTCATCAGTCTTACGACTCATCAGATTTACAACTCATGGAGACTTACGACTCATGAGGTCTTACGACTCATCAGTCTTACAACTCATCAGATTTACGACTCATGGAGTCTTACGACTCATCAGTCTTACGACTCATCAGATTTACGACTCATGAGGTCTTACGACTCATCAGTCTTACGACTCATCAGATTTACGACTCATGGAGATTTACGATTCATGAGGTCTTACGACTCATCAGGCTTACGACTTAAAGGCTATCAAGCTGGAATCCAAAGCCCTTGCCTGTGCTACTTTGATCTGATGAGTCGACTACGACTTAGCACTTGTCTTCCAACTGAGCCACAAGATGGACCAAATATGGCGCCCACGAGACATCTCAAGTCGAATACGAGTTACGACTTACCATGAGTCGGTCACGACTCATGACTTGGCCAAACCGATAGCTCAGAAATCTGCTCCTATAAATAGGCCACCACTTCCAACATGAAAAAGACTTTTGGCAAATCATTTCTACAGCGCTGTTACTCCGTCGAACTCTCCATTCATTCAGCAATCAAGGATCCTTCAAGCATTCGCGACACTACAACAAGCTTCGAGAGAAATTCCTTACATCCGACATGGATTCATCGAGTTTCACCGTCGAAGATTGAGCTAGTAGTCAAGATTGTTTCTTGTGATCGAATTGTACTGTTTCCTGAAGAGATTTGTATCGATTTGTAACCAAGTTCAATAATAAAGAGATTCAAAGTGGATGTAGGCTAAATCTCAAGCCGAACCACTATAAATTGCTGTCTTTTACTGCATTTCTGCTATTTTCCTGCTTGATTTCTGTTCCCGTCACACGGGTGGTGCTTTCACGATCTTATTACACACACCGGGTGTTATCGTTCATATTTTAACGTTAACATTTTGGTGCTTTCACTGAGAACCCAACTCAGGCTACCATCCATCATTGCTTCACACAAGTTTGTTGAAAAGATTTCCTACAAAACCAGAAGTCTATCAGACATAATGGCTCCTGGAAGGAAACGAAAGGTTGTCAGATCTGAAAATGTTCATGATGATACCGCCACCTCTGCTTCACCAAGTCAAGCAGCTCCAAGCGTCGGGGTGACGCGAGAGGAGCTAGACGCTGCTGTATCCGGACTATACCAACAGATTGAGACTCAAAACAATCTGATGATGGAAAAACTGAATGCTCTGCTTGGTGCCAACCAAAGACCAGTGGGTAATGAAGAAAACACCGCTGATGCTCTTCGCAACTCCGAAGGGAGGAATATTCCTCAGGGGGGATCAGGTGCTGCTGAAGGGGCACCCCTCCGAGCTGAAGGATCTAGACCATCGCCAATTTTCCACGAAAATCTGCCCGGGCAAACATATGAGAAAATGGCAGAAGTCTACTCCGCAAAATCTTTGAACAATGAGGAATATCTTTCTGGCATGATCAAGCAAATAATGAAAGAGAGCATGCAGAGAGGTGAAGATGAGAGTGAATGGGGGTTCGCGCCAAGCAAGACTCCGTTTACCGAGAAGATTCTAAAGGCTGAATTTCCTAGAAAATTTGTTCCCCCCACCATTCCTGCTTATCGGGGAACAAGTGATCCAAACCAATTCTTGTATAAGTATGACTGGCACATGACCGGTGCGAGAGCAACTGATGAAATCAAGTGCCGGTATTTCCCAGTATATTTGGAAGGAGTGGCACTTCTCTGGTTCACCAAACTTCCTGTCCGATCAGTAGATCAGTTTTCCGATCTGACTAGAAAGTTCAAAGAGCAATTCAGGCTATACGCTTCAAAGGCAAAGGACATAATGTCATTATCCAGTCTTGAACAGAATCCGGGAGAACCTATTAAATCATTCCTGAACCGTTTCAATATAGCTCTGGCAGAAGTTGATAACGCAGAGCCACGGATGATCTTAACCTATTTGATGCGTGCTATCGACAAATCGAGCGAATTTGGAAAATGGCTGAAGATGAAAGAGCCAAATTCTCTCGAGAAATTCTACAAGAAAGCTGATGAATTCATACGCTTGGAAAATCTTCCAGCATCAATGAAGGTGGTGGCAGCAAAGGTGGAAAATAATACTGCCGCTTCGGAAAAGAAAGATTCTGGAGGTCAGAAAAGGGAAAGTCACGAGGGGAAGAAACAAAAGGATACAAAGAAACCTCGCTTCTTCAAACCCTCAGATTTCACTCCATTGACCGACACTCTGGAAAATATCTTCTTCGCCACCAAAGATGCTGTGGATTATCCCAAACCGGCTGAGATAAAACCGGGAAAGGGCGCTATGAGAAATGGAAAGTTCTGCCGTTTTCACAACCAACCCGGTCATGATACCAATGACTGTCGTCACTTAAAGAGCTTAATTGAAGAATTATTGAGAGAAAACAAGCTGCAACAATATGTCAAGAAAAACAAAAGTGATCCATCTTCGTCTACTCAGAGGCAACAAC
The DNA here is from genome assembly GCA_030737815.1 of Allium fistulosum. Lineage (NCBI taxonomy): Eukaryota > Viridiplantae > Streptophyta > Magnoliopsida > Asparagales > Amaryllidaceae > Allium > Allium fistulosum. The sequence goes on along the minus strand of CM060907.1, from coordinate 407,847,661 downwards.
CCTCTAATCAGCCGTCAGGCTCAAGTAAAGGTACTGCGGCACAAGAATCTGAGAGGCCCGTTATCAACGTCATTTCAGGGGGCCCACACCCAGCAGGCAGAAGCTAGGGTGAGATGGAACGATATGCTCATGCTTTGAAGTATATCCCGGCAGAGGAAGATGTTTTTGCTGTAGAAAATGCTGCACCCCTGAAACAGCAAAAGATTTCAGATAATGATATTTTGTTCAAGGCTAGGGATTCTATTGGTATTGAAGCTCCCACCATAGATCCCTTAGTTATCTCTGCAGGAATTGGGCCAGCAATAGTAAGACGAGTACTCATTGATTGCGGTGCTTCCTACAATATACTCTTCAAGAAAACATTTGACCAGATGAAGATCCCAATGACCGACGTTCAGGCTTCATCACAAAAGATCGTTGGTTTCATTGGGGAACCACAGCAACCAATCGGAACTGTCGAGTTGTTCGTGGAACTTGGGGTAGGGCAGAAAAGAGTAGTTCGCAAGCAAACCTTTGTAATTGTCGATGGATTTTCTGCCGACAATGCTTTCCTAGGCAGGCTAGCTCTAGCTGCATTCAAGGCCATTTTGGCCCCATGGTGCCTAACTATGAAGATTCCTACAGAAAATGGTGTTGGTGTCATCAAGGGAGATCAAAATGTTGGACGTGAATGTTATCTTATAGAGCTTCGAGAAGCCAGAAAGAGAGAGATGGGTAAAGATGCGGCAGCTCCCCTCCGCATCAAAAACCCAACCTTATAGCAAATACAGGGTGGCCCCTGCACTGGTGAGCATAGTGGTGCAAGGCGAGAAATGGACCCCAGAAAATCCATTGCAGAGGAAAATAGAGTGGTGCCTGTGGAAGTTACGGTACCAATACCTGTCGACTCCAAAGACCCAAACAAAGTACTTAATGTGGGTTCACAACTAAGTACAACAGTTCAAAATACACTGATATCATTTTTAAAAGCAAATCTGGACGTGTTCGCTTGGTGTCATGCTGATATGTGCGGAATCTCTCCAACAATTGCTGTTCACACTCTGAATGTCGATCCGAAATTCACACCAGTAAAACAGAAAAGAAGAACTCAAGGTCCAGAAAGGTCAGCAGCTTTAAAGGAAGAGGTAGATCGCCTCCTAGAGAATAATTTCATCAAAGAATCCACTTATCCAAATTGGGTTTCAAATCCAGTACTGGTTAAGAAGGAAAATGGAAAGTGGAGAGTATGCATTGATTTCTCAGATCTGAACAAAGCTTGCCCCAAAGACTGTTCCCGTTGCCTAGAATCGATCAACTAGTAGATGGGACGGCTGGACATGAGTTGTTATCTTTTATGGATGCCTATTCCGGATACAATCAGATTATGATGAATGAACCAGATCAGGAGGACACAAGTTTTATTACAGATGTGGGACTCTACTGTTATAAAGTCATGCCATTCGGGTTAAAGAATGCAGGGGCAACATACCAAAGACTTGTCAACGCTATGTTCAAGCCTCAGATTGGCAAAACGATGGAAGTCTATGTTGATGATATGTTAGTAAAGTCAAAGAAAGCAGTAGACCACATGGATCACTTGGCAGAGATGTTCTCAATTCTTCGAAAGTACGGAATGAAGCTCAATCCATTGAAATGTTCATTCGGAGTAGAGTTTGGGAAATTCCTGGGTTTCATCGTGAGCACTAGGGGCATCGAGGCCAATCCTGCTCAAATCACAGCTCTAAGAGAAGTTACAGCCCCTAGAACAAAGAAAGAACTGCAAAGTCTCAATGGAAAGGTTGCCGCTCTTAGTCGCTTCATTTCCAAGGCCACAGACAAATGCATTCCCTTCTTTGATGCTCTAAAGAAAGGAAAGAAAAATTTCGAATGGACTCCTGAATGTCAGAATGCTTTCGATCAACTGATTCATCATATGAGAACTTCTCCGGTCCTCTCCAAGCCTAGTGATGGTGAAGACCTCTTCATCTATTTGGCAATTTCATCCCATGCTTTAAGTGCAGCACTCGTACGAGAAGATATGAAAATACAACGTCCAGTTTACTACATCAGCAAACGGTTCGCTGGGGCTGAGATGAATTATTCAAAAATAGAAAAACTTGCTTATTGTCTGCTAATCGCTTCCAGGAAGTTGAGGCCCTATTTTCAATCTCATCCTATCAAGGTCTTGACTGATCAACCTTTGAAGCAAGTCCTGTATCGTCCTGAAACTTCGGGTCGTCTCTTGAAGTGGAACATAGAACTCAGCCAATATGATATCACTTACCATCCCCGAAGAGCAATTAACGGACAAGCTTTAGCAGATTTCATTGTAGAATCCACTGACAAAGGTGACAGTAAGGAAGAAACAACTGACTGCATTCCGATACAGTGGAAGTTGTATGTTGATGGCTCGAGAAATGATTATTGTTCTGGGGCAGGAGTTGTGCTCGAAACTCCCGAAGGACGATCACTATGTTATGCATTGAGACTGGAATTTCCTTCGACAAACAATGAGGCAGAATATGAAGCCCTTATTGCCGGATTGAGAATCGCCGAGGAATTAAAAATCAAAGTGATACAGATTTTCAGTGATTCTCAGCTTATTGTTTGCCAGGTGAAGAAAGAATTTCAAGCCAAAGGAGGGAATTTGCCTGCATATTTGACTAAAACTTCCGAACTTCTCAATGATTTTGATCACTATTCAATAAGCCACATACCTCGGGAGGAAAATATGAAGGCAGATTCTTTAGCAAAGTATTCTAGTTCCGGGGAAGCTCAGTTACTGGGATTAGTTCCTATGGAAGTTCTATCGGCTCCAAGCATTGATGAAATGGATGTTGATTGGATTATGGCTACGTATCCAGAGCATGAATCATGGATGACTCCAATCAAAGAGTATCTGATCAATGGTTCATTACCAGAAAACTCCAAAGAACGTCTAAAGCTGTTGAGAAAAGCATCAAGATATGTAATTCAGGATGGTCGGTTGTACAGGCGGGGATTCTCAATGCCTTTACTTCGATGTGTAACCAAGGAAGAAGCTAAGACAATTTTAGCAGAGGTACACGGAGGAGAATGTGGAGATCATTCAGGTGGTCAAACACTCGCAAAGAAAATTCTCCGATATGGGTATTTCTGGCCGGATGTTAATCGAGATGCTGCAGCTTACTCCAGGAAGTGCGACAAATGCCAAAGATTTGCAAAAATCCCAAGAGCGCCTTCCACCGAACTCACACAAATGGTCAGCCCATGGCCATTTGCCATTTGGGGAATAGACCTGATTGGACCTTTACCGATCGCTAAATCAGGAATTAAATATGCTATTGTTGCCGTTGATTATTTCACCAAATGGGCCGAAGCTGAACCTTTGGCCACCATCACTTCTAAAAAGATGATAAATTTTGTAACGAAGAATATCATTTGCAGATATGGTGTGCCACAGAAGATAATCACCGACAACGGCACTCAATTTGAAAGTGAAGAATTCCAGGATTTTTGCAAACGGTTCAGAATTCGAAAAAGCTTCTCAGCAGTGGCTCATCCGCAGGCAAATGGGCAAGTGGAAGCAGTTAACAAGATCATCAAGTCAACTATCAAAAAGCAACTTGAAAAAGCAAAAGGTGGTTGGGTTGATAAACTTCCATTAGCACTATGGGCGTACAGAACTACTCACAAAACTGCGACTGGGCACACTCCATTTTCACTGGCATACGAATCTGAGGCAATGATTCCAGTAGAAGTAGAGGTTCCTTCACATAGAAGAGTTCATTTCAATGAATCCGAAAATGAAAAACTGCAACTTGAAGCGCTTGATTTTCTTGATGAGAAAAGAGAGGAAGCTAGGCTCAGAGTTTCAGCTCATCAGCAGAGAATAGCCAGGCATTTCAACTCCAAAGTTCGCCAACGCAGCTTTGAAATCGGAGACTTGGTTTTGAAAAGGATCATGACAGCAACTGGTGTGTTTGGGCCAAACTGGGAAGGGCCATACGTCATAGGCACTAAACTTCTTGATGGCACTTTCAAACTCATAACTGTTGAAGGAGATCCAATTCCAAGAGCCTGGAACAGCAACCATTTGCGCCCTTATTTTACTTGAAAAGAGCTCTGCTCAAAATTGTAAAATGATGATGAATGTATCAGTTGTATTGTGAAACATTGTAAATCAGTGTAAATGAATGAAAGCTATAAAGTGGACGTAGGCCCGATTCTTGGCCAAACCACTATAAATCTTGTGTTCTTTACTATTTCATAATGCCTGTTTTATTTTGATATGTAAATACTTTAAATGTATCGCTAAAATATCGATTCAAAATTGCAGGACATTATAACAAGGCTTGCTCATCACAAAGCTAAGCGACCTCTATAAATCAGCTATTGCACAAAAGCCAAGCAACAAAAATTCCAAACTCAAATCCTATGCAAGGAAAACTTCACATAAAAAGTTGGCGACTTCACTGGGACAAACCTTTGTTCACTAGTTGAGATTGTCGTTATGAACGGGCATCCAACTAGATAACTCGCGTTTGTCTCGTGAAGTCATTCAACAGTGAAGTACACTCCTTCGGATGAAGCAATTTACTCGCAAAAGGAAAAAAGATGTGCTTGGAAACGATGATAAGAGATCGCTAATGTGCAGATGATGAGAGAAAATTGCCAAGCAAACAAAGAAGCAGACAAAGGGAGGTATGCCTCTCAATAGGAAGGCCGGGAGATCCACTAAAGGGACGCCTTCCCAATCGGAAGGAACAAGACCCTCGCTAACTGGTCGTGATGCATCCGATCAGATAGCGTATGTCCGTCCCGTGGATCCACTCGCCCCTGAGACGCAACCTACCTGGCACACCAACCAACCAAAGCCCTCTAACGAGGCACGCCAATAAATGGGAGTGCTTTACTCAATCAAAAAGATCGGTGGGACTACCAAAGGGGCACCTTGTTAGTTAATTGCGATCGTTTGTGCAAGCAAACATCCAATCAAGCAACTTGCGATCGCCCCGTAGACCCCTCTGACCATGAGAAAGTAACTTCCAGGCAATCACAAGCCCTCTTTGGAGGCACAAGCCCTCTTCGGAGGCACAAGCCATCTTCGGAGGCAAAAGCCCTTTTCGGAGGCACAAGCCCTCTTCGGAGGCACAAGCCCTCTTCGGAGGCACAAGCCCTCTTCGGAGGCACAAGCCATCTTCGGAGGCAAAAGCCCTTTTCGGAGGCACATTTCACCAGGGTAAAAGTGCAAAATGCTTCTCTTCGGAGACCCACTTCACCCGAGTAGAAATACAAAAATTGCTTCTCTTCGGAGACCAACATTGCTTCTCTTCGGAGACCAAAATCAAGACTTCTTCGGAAGCACAAGACCTCTCCGGGGGCACAACAATACTCCACAAAGCATAATGCTGCTCTTCGGAGTCCACATGCTACTCCTCAAAAATACCAAAATAAAGCCCTCCTTAGAGGCACACTTCGGTTCTTAAGGAAGACCTACTTGTTCATCTTAAAAAAAAACTCTTCCCCAGAAATCGAAGTGCTAAGTAATATCTTCTTCTGAGATTCGCTTTACCGCGTAGGAGAATTCACTTCTCAAAAACATGAAGTAAACATCTCCGAAGGTTGAAGCGTGAAAACTTATCCGAAAATGAGACACGCTCCGTTTAAGTAGAATAATCATTCCCTCAAAGACGGAATAGTTATTCTATGGAAAATAAGAGTACAGGTCTCGCTAAAAGCGAAAGATATTGTAATGCACTTGTGGTATAGGGGCAATATCATATGATACGGCTACAATAATAAAAAGCAGTATTCAAGCAACATACCACAAGCACATAACAATATCACGCGAAAAAGCTGTGGAATAAATGCATTCTTAAACACAAACAAAAAGTTTGTACAAGTGAAAAGAATCGTTTGTTCTACACTAAAAATAAAAAACAAATGCATTCTCACATACACAAGAGTTTGTACAAGTAAAATAATTGTTTTATTTAGTACTATGAAAATTCTTTACATGTGCAGATATCTCGAACAAGCAAAAGCGGAGACCGGTACCCGCACAATCCCCGGTCAATACATGCAAAGAGCAAAAATAATAAGTAGAAAATCCAGCTTGATTATTCCTTCTTCTCACCACCTTTGGAGCCCTTTCCCGGCCTAATGATTAGCTTTTGAAGTCGTTGTGAACGGGTAGGGGCAGAAGGAGAAAGAGGTACGGCCAGATCAACTACTGCTTCCTCTTCAGCGGAAGTATTCTTCTTCTTCCGTACGGCACGCTTCCCCTTCCTCTTTGAAGAAGACTCACTCCCCGGAGTAGCAAGCAATGTTGAAAGCTTCGTATCGTCATCAAGAGACCGCTCCGGGGTCTTCTCAATGTCTTCAAGATCCTCCGCCTTCTGCTCCTGTGAAGCAGCCGGATCATCCAAGCCTTGAAGAGCTTCGATTTTCTCTGCCTGTGATCCCGGTTGGGAAGCAGAAGGAGGAGTAATTTGGGAAGACGGAGGAACGGCAACTGAAGGAGTGAAAGCTTGTGCAGTGCTTGGTGCCTCCGCTGTAGAAGAAAAGAAGTTAAAATCAACATCCCCCGAAAATAAAGAAGGCATCGGTTCACCAAAGTTTAAGTAACAAGTAAGAAGGTCATCGAATTCGGCTAAGTCAAATGACTGGTTCATTGGGCCCGAGACGGCGCCAAAATTACCTGGAGGAGTTGGCTTTGCAAGATCAACCTCAAACTTCTCGGCTTCAATATCATCCAGTGCCTCATCTTCAGTAGGAGTAGTTGCAGTTTCTTGGGCAACTTTAGCTAAATGTAAAGAATGAGAGCTGGAATCCATAATATTAACGTCGGCTGAAGTGGAAGTATGAACGGGGGCAGTTAAAGGAGCTTCTTCTTTTGGAGGCTCTTCTCCCGTTGATTCAGCTCGTACTTTGGCAAGTTGCTCCTTCCCCTTAACAAGAGCGGCACGTGCCTCATCATCGAGATAGCGCTCCTCAAGTTCCAACTCATCATATCCGGCCCCGCCAAGCATATCCATTGCGACTTCCCACACTTCAGCCAATGTAATTTCATAATCGGGACCAAGAAAAGAGAGGCTCCCACGACCCAGAACGCTGTGTAAATAAAAGTCGAATAAGGTAGAGCTGATGTCTGCTTTCGTCGCCTCATGTGATTGCTCAGCCGCTTCCTTTTCGGCAACGGCAGCAACCCGGCCAGCGGTAGCCTCATCACGCTCTGCCTCAGCTTTAGCGAGTCGAGACTTTAGTAACTCAATCTCTACGTTCTGGGAGGTGACTTTTTCCCGCAGATCGGCGTTTTCTATGCGGTATTTCTCAGTAATATGCTGTTCAGCGGCAAGCTTCATTTCGACATCTCTCTGTGCAGCATGTGCATCCCACACTTGTTTTTGAAAGACTTCTTCTTTTTGAGTATGAGATGCAGAAGAAGAGGCAAGATCTTCCTTAAGTTTTTTAACCTTGGACTCAAGTTTTGCATAACCATCAGCAATACTTGCCATCTCGACATTATGCTGTTTGCAAATTTTGTCCCACTCCGCCTTGTCATTTTCCATAGTCAGCATCGCCTCAAGGTTTGCACGATTAACCCTTTGGAGTTCATCGACAAGCTTCTGCCACTGCGATATCCTCTCGATATTAAGCCTGACTGCGTCAAGACTGCTAAGCATGTCTTTCTTATCAATCAGAACTAAGTCCAAGTCAAAGCGCACCCCTTTTAGGCACCAATTCGGAAAACGGCTCTGAAGTGTTGGGGGCCGTCCTTGACTTGATATTGTGGTCTGTTAATGATAGTCTGAATGTCAGATTTCTTCAGAGGAGGAGAGCTGGCCAGAATATCGGAAGAAATGGGAGCGTCAGTCTTTTCAGAAATTTCAGACGCGTCAATCGGTTTAGATCGCTTGCTCGGTTCGTCAGCAATCTGAGTTTTTCCCTTATCATCGTAAGACTTCCGCTTATGAGAGTAGTCACTTCTATGCGAAGAGTCATATCGCTCGGCATCTTTCCTTCTTTGCCGCTGATCGTAATCCCGCTTCTCCTGGGCTTTCCTTCGAGCCCTCTCTTCATCTGTTTCTTTTGGGGTATCAAGGTACTTCCTAAAATCATAGGAGCCGTGGCCTCCACGGTACTTGAATGAGTCATAATATGAACCTGTACGTCCCATTGGAGAACCTGAAAGCAGAAAAGGAGTAAAGTTTAGAAATTTCCAGGAGAAAGAGGATAAATGCTTATAAGTGCTGAAAAATCCTAAGTGTGTGTGGCGTGCAAGCTACATGCGTCAAACTACAGACCACGCTTTAGTGTGGAAACAGAGACGACTGGTGTAGTAGGCGTCTGGGTTTGTTTAAAGGTGGAAGTCGCCTCGACAATGGGAGAAGTTGCTTTTGGATTGTTATCCCCAAAAAGCTCTTGAGAAGTTATCATGATATCGCTCAAACCGTCAAAGGTGTCGTCACCACGGTATTCAGCAGACCTCTCCTTTTCAACTTCCGTATCAATTGATTTTTCGGAAACTCGAGGATTTTCTTCTTCCTCAATAATTGGGGCAAGTGCCGATTTGCTAACTGACCCTACGACATCGGTGAATGCATAACATTTTATCAAAGCAGCTTCAACAACGGGTGCTTCTGATGCAATTTCTTCTACAGAAGCTGGGGCATTCGAGGTCTCTGCTTGAGAGTCCGAAGCAGCTAACGTTTCCGCATCGGAGCTAGAGATTTCATGGATCTGAGTTGATCTAGAAGGATGTAAAAGTCCAAACTGGTGAAGAAACTCATCTTTCAACAGAAATTTCGCATCCCGTTCTTCAACTGGGACAGCCATGAGTCTTCCCAGAGTTTGCTTATGACTAGGGTCCCTAGAGGGAGAAAGGAGCGCTGAAATGAGAAAGCAAAGTTAACACTTAGTGATTCGGACTGCAAAATACTCAAAGAATAAGGAGAAGAAAGGATAGGCATTCTTACTTCCTTCTCTCCACACGGCGTAAAACCCAGGGGGACAGCGAACGTAAAAATACTGAGTCAAAAACCCATGAGCGGTATCAGGGAGGCCGACAACCAATTTGCGATTCCTGGCACTTCTTATAACAATGATCGAAGGATGATCTTTGATTCTGACGAAAGAGCATAGATAACAGATTTCGTCAACACTGGGGAGACGGTCAAGCGTTCTGCCGAATAGTACGCATAGCCCCATTAGAACAGCATAACCATTGGGGTGTAATTGGAATGGAGCGATTGCCAGTTGACGGAGAAGATGTTGAAGAAAATTGTTGAAAGGAGGAATGGCTCCGCTCGAGCACATTTGTCGGTTGACCGCCACAAAGCCAGGAGGTGCTACATCAGCAGTGTTGTTCTTTTCAGGAAGAATAGCGTCATCCTCAGCAATGCCAAATTGAGTACACAATTGCCGAAAAGTTTTGTACAATAAAGTGGAAGGGGCTCTCTCTGGGGGGTTGACTAAAGGAGCTGGAATGAGAATGGACTCTCCGGTCCGAACTGTTACATCTCCTTATTGAGAATCCATTCTACACAAGCAACTGGATATTCAAATATGAAGGTGCACGTTTCCTAAATAGTGTGAAGTGTTGTGCAAAATTAACAAAGATAACAAATAAATACAAACTGGAATTAAGCTAGTCGGTAACTGATCGATTATCAAATTTCAGGACTTGTTAATTTAAAAGTTCAGGTACGGTATTAAATGCAAACCGGACATTTTCAGTTGACTATTTCAATGTTGTTTTAATACTTTGCTTGAACTAGTTGATTTAAAGCACTTCATACACACAATCTGTTTATGTTGATTATCTGTTATTAACTAATCTGTCATTTGATATGGGCAGTCGGTGACAGTATATTCGTCCCGATTTCTTTGTGGATATTGTATTAGACAGGTTATTAGTTTGCGAGTTAGAGTGATCTGTGGGAAAATGCAGCAGTTCATAGTTCAGCAGTTCAAAAATGCAGCAGTCATGAGTCGCCAACGACTTATGTATTGACTCGTCCACGACTTATGTTCTGACTCGTCTACGACTTAAGGGTTACAAGGCAAGTCGGTCGTACTTCAGGTCTTAAGTCATGTGAAAATAAAAGAGACTCCAGTCCAAAGCGGCATACAATCCAAGTCCTAAGTCGTCTACGACTCAAAAACTATGTCGTAAAAAAAAACTAAGTCGTCTACAACTCAAGAAAAGGCTCCAGTCCAAAGCAGCATATAATCCTAAGTCCTAAGTCATCTACGACTCAAGAATTATGTCATAGGAGGCTTGACTCGTGGGTCGTACGAAGCTGCTGAACTGTGGCCATGCTAGCATCTCGTTCGTTTGAACCTGTTGACTTTTCTTCTAACCCATTACCCCCCAAACCCGATAACCTATCCATCGAATTACGATCCCCATCCTGATTCCACGACACCATTGATCCATCCAAAGAGCTAAGTTCAGATCGCCAAAGCCTTGCCAACCTAATCAATTGAAACCTGAAGCACAGTAACCCTACATCTCCATCGCCCCATTCATCTGAAGATGAAATCCAGCAAAATCAGGCTCACGAGCTACCGGTATGGTGGAATTCGCGACAAAACATTGCACGAGGGGATGGATTAGGTATAGGGGGAGAATTCACGAATCAATGATGATTAAAGGTCGAGGATGGATCAGAAACACTTACGCAATGAAGAATCAAGAATCGAGTTGGTTGATTGATAAAAAAGGAAGAAATCGCCTTGAGAAAGCTCGGAGGAATGTTAATGGCGGATACGACTCAGGAGATAGGTGATGGGTAGAAGGAACGACTCAAGCATTTTATACCATTGGGCAGTGGAACACGAAGAGGCGTACACGATTTAAGATGAGTCGAAGCACACGACCTACGACTTAGGCGTGTACTTCGAGGGGCAAATGTTAACCCTTAAGTTTCTTCGACTCATGGCCTTACGAGATAAGACCCGCACGACTCATGGTCTTACGAGATAAGAAGCTAACGACCTAGATGGTGAAGGGACCAACGAGTTGAGTCTGCTACGACTTAAGGGTTGCGCGACTCAAGATAGTTACACGACTCAATGGGTTAAGCCATCTACGACTCATGGTCCAGGCAGTTCAATGAGTCAAGAAGATTTACGACTCATGAGGTCTTACGACTCATCAGTCTTACGACTCATCAGATTTACAACTAATGGAGACTTACGACTCATGAGGTCTTACGACTCATCAGTCTTACGACTCATCAGATTTACGACTCATGGAGTCTTACGACTCATCAGTCTTACGACTCATCAGATTTACGACTCATGAGGTCTTACGACTCATCAGTCTTACGACTCATCAGATTTACGACTCATGGATATTTACGATTCATGAGGTCTTACGACTCATCAGGCTTACGACTTAAAGGCTATCAAGCTGGAATCCAAAGCCCTTGCCTGTGCTACTTTGATCTGATGAGTCGACTACGACTTAGCACTTGTCTTCCAACTGAGCCACAAGATGGACCAAATATGGCGTCCACGAGACATCTTAAGTCGAATACGAGTTACGACTTACCATGAGTCGGTCACGACTCATGACTTGGCCAAACCGAGAGCTCAGAAATCTGCTCCTATAAATAGGCCACCACTTCCAACATGAAAAAGACTTTTGGCAAATCATTTCTACAGCGCTGTTACTCCGTCGAACTCTCCATTCATTCAGCAATCAAGGATCCTTCAAGCATTCGCGACACTACAACAAGCTTCGAGAGAAATTCCTTACATCCGACATGGATTCATCGAGTTTCACTGTCGAAGATTGAGCTAGTAGTCAAGATTGTTTCTTGTGATCGAATTGTACTGTTTCCTGAAGAGATTTGTATCGATTTGTAACCAAATTCAATAATAAAGAGATTCAAAGTGGATGTAGGCTAAATCTCAAGCCGAACCACTATAAATTGCTGTCTTTTACTGCATTTCTGCTATTTTCCTGCTTGATTTCTGTTCCCGTCACACGGGTGGTGCTTTCACGATCTTATTACACACACCGGGTGTTATCGTTCATATTTTAACGTTAACAACTATATTGTAGCATTGGTCTCTTCGTTATGAAAAATCTCAAAACCACAAGTGCTTCTCACCTAGTAATGGCCGAGGAAAGTACCTTTGGTTTCACTCAATCCCAAAATGAACTTGTATGGATGAATGTCAGATCTTGAATTTCAAATCACAATGAGTGATCTCTAAAATGTATATCTGTTTGGTGGCAGAGAAGACACCTTCTCTTAGCTTAACACCCTTTCCTGAGACGTATGAGCTCAGGAGTTATACGTTTGTAGAAATCAGTCATGTGAATGTGGAATGGCAATGTGGCATTCAAAGTGAAAGAAGATGTGCTATGTGAAAAGGTAATCGTAGCCTCGAGCCTCATCAATCAAAAATGACCGAAATAGGGTTAGATGCAACAGGGCTAAGTGGGTCATTCACAATTAGGGTATGATCATCTTCTTCTAGATATTTTTCTTTCCGCTATGACGTTGGGGATGTAAATTAATTTGGATGTATACGAAGAGAGCTCTCGGATAAAGGTTGGAAACAACCGGGGGATGATATATTTGGTACTATCTAGTTATAGAGATAGGTCGGTCTTGTGTTGGTAGAGGATCCATTGTGATGGTCCTTGGTACATCCCTCCAGAGATGTACTGTTGGAAGGTAGTCCCTTCTCCAGGTTATTTGTATGGAAATCCATTTTCCAATAAGAACCTGCAGTTTTGTTTGTATTGGCGTATTGAATACCCCTGAAATGCTATATGGGTAACCATTTCGGCTAAGATTAATAAGTTTATTTGCAAATGTTTTCAAAGAAAATCATTAAAAATAATATCTCCAAATTTAACGTAATAAAGAGCTTTGGTTATCATAAGGTAAAAACCCGTTCCGTGTTTATGTGTGGCGTGGTCTTATGAGATACCTTTTTGTTGTCAAAACATCATACTTCAATGGCAACCACTCCCATGGCAACCAATGAGTACCTTAGTAAAGATCTCTCGAAAGATGTAGATCAAAAGTTGTATAGAGGAATGATTGGATCACTACTCTATATCACTGCTAGTAGACCTGATATCATGCATAGTGTATGTCTCTGTGCCAGATATCAATCTCATCCTAAAGAAACTCACTTAAAAGCTGTAAAACGTATCATAAGATATATTAAACACACCTCTGATTATGGCTTATTTTATCCTAAAAACGATTCATTTGATTTAATATCTTACTGTGATGCTGATTACGCTGGTTGTAAATCAGACCGAAAAAGTACAAGTGGAACTTATCACTTTTTGGGACATTCTCTGGTTTCATGGTTTAGTAAAAAGAAAAATACAGTTTTTTTATCAACAACTGAAGCAGAGTATATTTCTACTGCTTTGGCTTGTTCTCAAGTAATATCTAAAAATCCTACTCATCATGCTCGAACTAAACATATTGATATCAGACACCATTTTCTCAGAGATAATATAAGTAGAGATGTAATTACTCTCGACTATATCAATTCTGAAAATCAAATTGCTGATATTTTAACAAAACCCTTAAATGAATCTACATTTACCATATTAAGAAGAGAATTAGGTATTTGCTCTTTAACTGAAATATAAAATATAAATAACAAGTATAATTAAAATTAATTCAAAATTAATTAAAAAGGCAAAAATACAAGGACCATGTCGACATCCTCACTAGACCCATGTCGACATATAACGATTTTATTTTTAAATTTCTTTTCCCACCAAAATTTAAATAAGTGGTTATAAATTTCTTCTATTTCGAAATTTTCTTCATTTTCTATGTTCTCTTTCTTGTCTATTCTTTGAAATCAGTTTATCATGGCCTCCTCTTCCAAATCAAACTTAAAATCATCCTTTTTATTTCCATCGCCTACTTCTGGTCCGTGTCAACAATTAACGCTCGCTCGTGTAACGAAAATAGAGGATTCTCTGAATGATATCATTCAGTTAATGACTGAAATCCAAGTGATGCAACTTCGAATGGCCAAAGAATAAGAGAGGCAATGCAAAATCCTTAGGAATTTGCAAAAATTTCTTACGGATAATCATGCCAGCCCAATCTTGATTGACGAGGACTCATCAGAAGATCATGTACAAGAGGCCAGCGAAGAAGAAGAAGAAGAAGAAGAAGTAGTAGTCCCCATGGAAGAAGCGCACGCGAAAGACAACGAAAAAGTCGTTTGCGTTGGCGAAGTGTGCTTTGACAAAGATGGAAATCTTGTCGAACAACGTGGAAATTTCTGTTTCCACTATCCAAATTATTCGGTTCATAGATCTCCTATGTTCAAAAACACACATTAGTTTCTTTTCTTCCTTTTCTATTTGTTGTTTGTTTTTGTTTCGATCTCTCGAAAAATGTAAATATAAACGAATATATAATTAATATATAATGTGTGTTCTTATATATATTAAAAGTATTGTTATATAGATTCTTAGATAAGAGAGTTTGTAATTTAGGATTAAGTTTTAGGTTTATGAGTAAGTATTGATGATAACACTATCATCATAGAGGATATTAGACTGAGAGATATATAGTTTGGAGATAGTTTGTTTTTGTTGATGACAAAGGGGGAGAAGTATAAAATAGGGTAGTTAGGCATAGATTAAGGGGGAGTTGTTAGTTTTAGGGGGAGTTATTAGGATAGAAGGAATATTTTATAAACAAAGGTTGTCATCATCAAAAGGGGGGAGATTGTTAGTCCTTGAGATGATGGTTTTGATGACAACAACCTTAGAATAGATTATAAAATATAAATACTAACATTACAAGTTTAGATATATATGTATTTGCAGGATCTAACCATGCAGGTATCAATAATAAAGACTGTACAGTATAGAGATTCAAGATACAGAGATAGAAGACTCATGAGTATCAAGATTATCAAGAGCTCAAGGTTAAGTCTAATTTATTAGGAATATTTGTTAAAACTCGTAGAAAAGCACTGGCATCTTAATATCCAATTTATTCGTGGAATGGAATCTACTTCGAGCCCGTTAAAGGGATGGAACCCTAAGTAGGATGGAACCTATGAAAATCTAGTGGGACATTGTTTTGTATCCACTAATTCTAATTCAAATGATTTTACAGAATTATCTTGTTTTCAAAATGATTTCAAAACTTTCCTTTTAAAAGATTCAAAACTCTCTATCCTGATTTTAAATAATTTTAGCCTCAAAACATCTTTAATTTCAAAGTCAAAATACTCCTGTTTTTAAAATGTCTTTTCAAATAATATATTTAACTTTTAATATTTATAATTAGATTTAAATATAAAATTATAGTTAAATTATGTATTTATTGTTCTTTATATTTACTTATGAATTTCAACTATATTCAAGTATATTTATAAAGTTTTAAATAGTTTTTATATAAGATAAATATTGTTTTTATAGAAATTCAAATTATCATTTTTGGCTGAGGGATGTCGACATGCCCCTAGGTAGTATGTCGACATAGTGATAGTTGAAGTTCAAATTCAAATTTCAAAAGAAGTGTCTATTCGCCATAACTCTTCATGAATGGTCATGGCTGTTGGTTTTCTATAAATAGGGGTCAGTTTCAACGAATTTTATATCATATTTTTCTGATTTCCACTCCTCTTCATCTTCCTCATTTCTTATTACAAAATCATACCATTACTCTGCCGAAATCAACATCGAATCATACTCGATTACTTCTAGTTTGATTCTACATCACTATCTCTACAAGGTTCTCAGTGCTATTCAGAGTTATAGACTTCTTTGTAATATATTAGCGAGAAAAGGTGTGATTGTAGCCTTTGAAATCAATCAAACGAGAAAAGGTGTGATTGTAGCCTTGAAAATAAATTGGGTGAACTTGTTGCCCGGGAAATCAAGTATCCCTACCCAGAGGATTGGTATTCTGGAGGGTGTACCTCATAGCCTTGAAATCGAGGGTTGTAATTGTTGAATTGCTTTTGAAAGGAAATCCTTAGTTGTACGGGACTGGATGTAGGGTAACTCTGAACCAGTATAAAATTCGATGTGTTCTTTCCTTTACTGCTTTTACTTTATATTTGCATCTGTGTTTGATTCTGTGTTCATACTTGTGTCTAATTAGTGTATACATTGTTAATAAAGTTAGATAAACTCAAAAAGATTAACAAATTTCTTAAAACACTATTCACCCCCCTCTAGTGTTAATTCTAGCCTTAAGATCCTTAATCCGCATTTCTCACACAAACCCCATAGGAGGATCGACACATTTATCAATGATTTGTAGGGGTTTGAAAACTTTTATACTAGGCATAGAGTTTGATTGTGATGCCTACGTACTTGGATTTTTAGGATATGGGATGATTTTGGGGATGGACTAGTTATCCACTTATGGTGCGATATTGGACTGTGAGAGGAGAGTCGTTGAATAGAGACATGTAGCGGACAGACTCTCGAGGTTTCTTGCAACCTACAGAAGTCAACATGTTGATCTTCCTTTATTCCCTTGGTTCATCACTAGGAGAGTTAGATTTAGTTCCAGTTGTTAAAGATTTCCCAGACGTTTTTGAGGAGGCTAGGGGCTACCCCCTAAGAGAGAGATCAACTTTAGGTTCTATCTGAATGACAATGTTAAGCCAGTGGCATGGCCCGTGAGACATATGGCTCCTAGGGAGAAGAAGGAGTTAAGCAAGCAGATTGGTGAGCTATTAGAGAAAGGCTTCATAAGACGGATCATATCTAAGTGAGGGGCGCCAATCGTTTTCGCTACAAAGGCAGATGGTTCCATTTGACTTTGCATAGACTATAGAAAGTTGAATAAGCTCACAAAGAAAAACCGTTACCCACTTCCTAGGAAAGACGATCTTTTTGATCAGTTGGTTGGCTCTTTAGTATTTTCACAGCATGACTTAGGCACTGGATTTCGTCGGCTTAGGGTCGCTGACGATAGCAACAATAAGACAGCATTTAGGACACCCGATGGACTCTTTGAGAGGTTGGTTATGCCGTTTCGGCTAACCAATGCCCCAGCCTATTTTTTAGATCTGATGAGCCGTGTTTTTCGAGATGTCCTAAATAAGTTCGTGGTAGTGTTTGTGGACAACATTATGGTGTTTCCAAGAGTACATAAGAGCATGCTATTCATCTTAAGGAGGTTCTTCGTACACTTCGTGTTCATCGGTTGAAAGCAAAATTCCCGAAGTGTCACTTTAGGCATGAGGAGGTGCGTTACTTAGGGCATGTAGTCTCAAGAGAGGGTTTAGCTGTGGATACCACTAAAATAGTAGCAGTACAGAATTTGAAGGCCCCTAAAAAAGCTACCGAAGTTAGAAGATTCCTAGGTTTAGCTGGTTATTATAAGAAGTTTATCAAAGATTTTGCTAAGATTTCAGCGCCGCTTACTCGCCTCAATAAGAAGAATGCGACATTCATGTGGGATGTGGATTGTGAGGATTCCTTCACGATGCTAAAGAGAGTCCTTACTAGTGCACCAGTGTTAGGTTTACCAGACGAAGCTAAGCCTTTTACAGTATACACTGATGCATATGGGACTGGCCTTAGAGCTGTATTGATGTAGGATGGAAGGGTAGTATGCTATGGGAGTAGACAGTGGAGAACTCATGAGAAGAACTACCCCACCCATGATTTGGAGTTGGCTGCTATTGTTTTTACACTCAAGTCTTGGAGACATTACCTGCTAGGAGAGAGGTTCAAGCTTTTCACTGACCGTAAATCATTGAAGTACATACTCTCACAAAAGGATTTAAACTTGAGGCAGCAGCGTTGGATGGATTTTCTGGCATCATATGACATTGAGATAGCTTACACCCCTGGCAAGGGGAATGTGGTTGCGGATGCATTAAGTAGGAAGAGAGCAACCCTTAGCCCACTATTCATGGAGTGTAAAAGCCTAGAGTTTATTTCCACCTTTGATTTTAAGCCCTATATGGACATTACTCCTAGATTATTGGCAGCGCTTGAGGTTAAGCCTACCCTCATAGATCAGATTGGCTCAAGGAAGCGAGAGGATTCAGAGCTTGTGGATATTTTGGATAGGATTAGCAAAGGAGAGGTCTCTAGACATCTCCAAAGCTATTCCATCGATAGTAAAGGGTGGCTAAGGAGAGATGGAAGACTTTGTGTCCCCCGCACCGGTGATTTGATGAGTGCAGTTCCAGCAGAAGCACACCATTCTCGAATGACTATTCATCCGGATGGTGATAAGATGTATAAGGGCATGAAGAGAGTGTTTTATTAAAGTGGCATGAAGAAGGATGTAGCAGAGTTTGTGGCTAAGTGTCTTGTGTGCCAAAGAGTTAAGGCGGAGCAACAGAGGCCTGGCGGATTGCTTCAACCATTAGATGTACCCAAATGGAAGTGGGATAGTGTTTTGATGTACTTTATAGATGGTTTACTCCGATCTAGGAAGGGGAATACTAGTATTTGGGTGATTGTAGATCGTTTGACTAAGAGCGCCCACTTCATTCCGATCAAGAGTAAGAGGACGGCACCTTATTTGGTATCCATATACGTTCGTGAGATAGTCCAACTTCATAGAGTACCCTTTAGCATTGTGAGCGACAGAGACCCTATCTTTACTAGCGAGTTTTGGCAGAACTTGCAAGAGGCTTTAGGGATATAGCTTAGATTGAGTACGGCCTATCACCCTCAAACGGATGGCCAAACAGAGAGAGTTAATAGTATTCTTGAGGATTTGTTGAGGATGTGAATTCTTGATTTTGGAGGGACTTGGGAGGAACACCTTTCTTTAGTGGAATTCACATATAATAATAGTTTTCAGGCTAGCATTGGGATGGCTCCTTTTGAAGCACTTTATGGAAGACCTTGCAAGTCGCCTTCATGTTGGTTGGACTCTACGGAAAGATTGCTGCTTGGTCTCGACATGGTTAGAGAGACTTTGGAGAAGATTGATTTGATTAGGAGAAGTGAAGATGGCCTAAGATAGACAGAAATCCTATGCAGATAAGCGGAGAAGGGATATTAAGTTCGAGGTAGAAGATTTGGTTTTCATTAAGGTGTCTCCGCTGAGAAAGGTAGTGAAGTTTGGATCAAGTGGGAACTTGCCCCTAGATTCATAGACCGTTCCCCATTGTGGAAATGGTAGGGAAGACGGCGTACTGGATAAAGCTACCAGAGAGGCTCGTGGGAGTTCATGATGTTTTCTTGTTTTACACTTGAGAAAGTTCTTACATGATTCAGTACAGGTAGTGGAACCTGGCCAACTTGAGGAAGTTGAAGTGGAGAGTGAAGCATCGGTTTGTCGCATTCCTACCAAGATCATTAGACATGATATCAAGAAGCTTAGGAATAAGGAAGTCCCTTTGGTTAAGGTGGAGTGAGGAGATAGTATTGAGGATGCTATGTGGGATGCTGAGGAGAAAATACGTATGTCTTATCCACATCTTTTTGATGGTACGTCTTGAATTTCCTATTTCCATCTTTAGTTTTGAATAGGTTCTTTCCTTTAGTATCCTTTGGGAGGGTAGATCTTAGGATTTAACCTATGGATGGTAGGACTGAATGTAAACCTGTTACTGGAACATGTTATGTATGATGGACGCTAGTGGTTGCAAGTGTTTGCTAGTGGACACATATACACACTAGGCACTATTATCTTTTAGAGATCGACCTAACTAGGTCACTAAAGCATATGCATATGGATGTGTGTGCACTTGCATTTTTATTTCATGGTTGCTATGAATGGGTGATTACCATATGATTGTTGCATTTGGATGATGATTGTAGCACGCATATAGAACTATCAGTTGTCATTAAGGAATTTGCATTCATTTGGATACAAGGCAAGGACATGAGTGCATAAAAAGAAGGTCGACTAAATCAGTAGACTGCCTAATCTTTTTCATTAGTTAGGGACATTAACACTACACTGTTGCATATATCATAAATTGCATTAGAAAGCTTAAGGACAATGGATGCAATGGATGATGGTTGAATATGTGGTTGTGGAATTTGGATGAAAATATTTATTTCATTCTTCTATCCTTGGAGATTTTGGGGACGAAATTCTTTAAGGAGGGGAGAATCTAACAACCCAAAATTCGAGCTAAGGGCCACACGTTAGTATTTTGTAATTATTTTATATTTGTAAGCAATTTAAAACCATAGGGTTCTCAATAGTTGTAGTTTTTCTATAATTTTAAGATAATTTTTATGTAAGATTATTTACAGTATTTTTTAAGTAAATTTCAGAAGTTCTTTTAAGTCAATTTTAATTCAGCTATTTTATTCAGTTATTACAGTTAATTGTAGTTATTTATATCTATTTTAAGTTGGAATTTAACCTGTAAATGTTAGTTTCTTTTTTTTTGAGATTTAATCCTTTTTGACGCGAATAGAATATTAAAAAAAAAGAATTCGCAAATATGGATTAAAATAGAATAGCACTAAATTTACATAAACCATATGTAAAATGAGAAAAACTAAAATAAAAATAGAGATGGACTGAAATAGGAAAATATAAGATATTTACAAGCATAATTCTAACAAGTGGTTATAACTAAAAATAGAAAATAGAAGAGTAACAGTTCCAAGAACAATTATAACATGTAGGTTATAATAAAAGAAAGAAATAACAAAAAGGAGCTTATTTTAAAACATAGATCTTGGATTAAGTTAATAAGCAAATATAGCAGAAATAACAGAAGAGACTTATTTTTAAACTTAGATCATGGATTAAGTTAATAAGCAAAATATAGAAGTAGGGCCAGCATTCCTTTTCAGGTCTAGGACTGATGGTTTCACACATAGGTGAGGCTAGGACACACTTATACTGATTAAGGTAAATTAGTGGCCAATAGATAGAGGCTCAAATCTTGGGATTTGGGCAAGGGGTGCAAAGCTAGAAGATTTATTTGTTAGGACCAGTACCGGCAGCATTCCCTTTCAGATCGAGGACTAATGGTCTCACACGTAGGTGAGGCTAGGCATGCTTAAGCTGATTATGGTAAATAAAGTGTCAAATAGGGGGCGACAGTTAGTATGTACCGGCGATGACCGAGCATGCGACATCGATTAAGGTAAATAATTCGCTACTACGTCCTAAGCGCTAAGAGGTGTCTTTAGCTGTGGGACCAAAATGATTGGCAAACAGTGGCACAACAGAGATAGGAAAGGCCGATCAATGGGTAGGATTAGGATTTCAGCCTAATCAAGTATGCAGTAGAGATAGGATTAGGATTTCAGTCTAATCACAACAGTTCAAGAAAAGTTCAAATAATCAAAGCAAACAGTTAAACAGAATCAGAAACAATATTTTATCCGAGTTTTATCTTTTATGTATTTTCCTTTCAAGCTAGAACTATTGCTTAGTCTATTATCTTTATCTTGCTTAGAAATGCTAGTAATTACTTTCACTCGCCAGACTTATTGCATGACCCACTCCTCTATCTTTTCTTTTCCCCTAATAGGCCAGCAGAGTTGAGGATAGGTTATTCAGGTTGCTTGGAGATTCATTTTCGGAGTTTTCTCAATTCAGATGTATTCTTCTGCTTTTCATCTTTTTCATTTGGTTTACGATGGACTGGCACTTGTGAGAAGGATTATCCTTATTGTTATCCTTATACTCTGATTTTATGAGACTAGGACGGGTTTTGATGAAACATGAGACATTTTGAGTTTCTGAGATATGTTATGTTTTTTATGATTTATTTTGAGATGAAGTTTAATTTTGAATGATAAGTGATTATTTAAATGTTTCCACTGTTTCTACTTATTTGTCTTATGAATCTTAGTCTCTGTGATGCTTTAGCTATACCTATAATGCACCACATCCTTTGGTGTGCCCTTTTTGGGAAAACAAAGAGGTGTGGGGTGTCTCAAATTCCAGGCTACAGTCCATTATATATATTCGTTTGACTTCGATAGTGCGAAATTGCGAACTACCGTTACGTGACACGCCTATTTTTGACTCAATTTTTAATATTCATTTAAACTTTGCCAAAACACTTTTAAATGTTTGTAAAACAATTCTAAATAATATTAAACCATTTTAAAGTGGTTTAAACATTCCATATACACCATTTCATTTAATAAAGAAATGTGATTTCCTTTATGCTTATCGACATGTATTAACGTGATTTGCATATATATTCAACAACCATATTAAATAACCATCATTAATAATCATAACCAAACATATGTATCATCCAATAGTATATATAACTATAGTTTAGGAGTTTCTCACCTTCATTTTCCTTTCGAGCTAATTTAAAATTGGCTATAGCTTTGCTATCACAAAATAAAACTCCAGGAAATAGAGTACGATAGCCCTAGATAGGCTCGGCCTAGCGTTGGGGTCGTCACGGCCTTAGCTATAAAGGGAGAAACTCTCAGTTTTGATGGAAAATGGTGGTCGTCGTGGGTTTGCAAGAGGAAGAGGAGGAGTTTTGAAATTGTTTTGAGATATTTTGCTATTGTATATATAATATACTTATTTAGTTTCTTTTTAGGATATTTTTCTCCATAAACTTGTTAATATGATAAGCCATTGATAAGCTTGATAATGTGGAGAAGGAAGTGAAGAAAATTGTGTGAAAAATGTGAAGAAAGTTTGGGGTATTTATAGAATTTTAGAAAATATAAATATCAAAACATGAATGGATGATACTACTCTTGCCATCCCCTCCTAGCCCACCCTAGAATGCACAGCAGCCCCCCATCTGATAGATGATGTGGATGTGATGGTGGTGATGATGGTGGTGTAAGGTGGATTTGATGTGAGAAGATGTTTACTATTTTAAATTTAGATATTTTCTATATTTACCATATATAAATATATTTCTAGTTTTCTACCATAGTTATATGTATATTTATATGTTAATATATGTGTGTGCATGCCACAAAGATGTACAAGTTACATAAACAAAGTTGTATAATTTATATATGCCAAATCGTTACGAATTATAATTTCGATTTCCGGTCATATTTTCACTTATTAATTAACGTACATATATTTGTAAACAAAATTTGAAAACCAGTTTCTTATTACTTTAGTTGAACAAAAACGATCATATTTGACTTATAAAACAAAATAAATCAATATTAATTATTATTTACAAAAATAGCTATCATATCGATAAAGAGATGCAAATTTTTCTTATATTTTCAAACCAAGTATATATCTTCATAAAATTATTATAAATGATTTATTATCATTTCATAACTAATTAAAATTAGTTGTCATCATTCTAAAATAATTATTTGAATAATTATAAGAATTACTAAATCATTAAGTCTCAAATAAATTTAATCAATTAAATATTAAATATAAGGACATCACCGATGATGTCATAAACACATTTTATTTTCCAAAATAAAGGAATTGATTTTATTTCATATTCTTGTTCAATTATAAAATAAGTGTATGTATCCAGCTCCGTAAGTGACGTTTTACGATTATAGAGCTGTTTATTGATAAAACGATTTTCGGCCATTTTATCGATTTAAATCCCAAGGAAAATATTTTTGTAAATATCTTTTCAAAATAAGATTTCTTTTATTTATTATCACTCAAAACAATATTATTTGTATTATCAACCTTTTATTTGAATAAATTTAAAAATAAATAAAATTTATCGAAGTGATAAATTTGCAGGTCGTTACATCGATAATGTGAGGAATACTATTGGATCTATCCAATCTATCCCCCTGCGTCACATATAGTATATAACCATGAAATATAAATCAACCGCTTTGAGACGGGATTGTATACAAAGGGTCATCTGCTCTTACATGGGAATGTAATAGGGTCTTGTTTGACATCTAAATCTCTATCAGATTATAAAATAGCCGATCAAATTTTAATAGAAATTATCCGCAAGCGCACTGCGTACAATGTTAGTACATAGCGAGTACGGTCAATCCGTAAAGAATTGTTTAGATTTTAAAATTCTATTCAATCAAATTAACCTAGAGTTTGAAGTTGTTAAGCTAAAAATGTAAATAAACTAGCAATAAAGAGTGGATAAAAATATGAGAGTAGAAGGCAATTTAGAGATAAATCCATTCTCTTGATCACATAAATCAATACAACATGAAATTATGATATCTTTTATGATCATTAGTGAATTCAATTGATTTGTTTATCATAAGTATAGAATATTTGTGCTACTAATTAGCCCAATATAAACCATCAATCTATAACACACCTATTAAACAACTTCTTAACTATAATGAAAAATGAAATTGAAAATAAAAACTATTCTAAG
This sequence comes from Allium fistulosum, assembly GCA_030737815.1. Taxonomy (NCBI): domain Eukaryota; kingdom Viridiplantae; phylum Streptophyta; class Magnoliopsida; order Asparagales; family Amaryllidaceae; genus Allium; species Allium fistulosum. The sequence goes on along the minus strand of CM060907.1, from coordinate 407,823,448 downwards.
CATGATTTATTAACTATTGATTAGAAATATAGACCATCGAATTTTGATTTTAAAATCCACTTTATTACCATAATCATATGAAGATGAAGAGGTAAATTTTGTTTGTTGTTTGTTTAAGCATAGCCTATTTGGTGTCAACAACATAGGCTATCAAATTCAAAGCTAAAACAACAAAATTAAACCACATCAACTATTGTCATTAAGCAAAAAAAAGATCAAAAATGAGCAAATTATATTTAATCTATGTAATTAGAGAGGTTCATTACCCCTAAATTGAAGGGGTTTAACCTTTCATTTTTTGTTATCATTTCAACAAATGTAGCATTCAACATGAAACAAAAACAAGAAGAAAAGGTAAGCAAATTAAAAAGAGAGCTAATTAAAATGGAATAAATATTAATCTATTTTCATAAGGAATGAAACTGAGCTACTAACACAAGAGGAAAGATGGCGTGCAATAGGAAAGAGCATGAATTAACAATGCATTAAAAGAAAATTACATAAAATAAAATGGCTAAGCAGCCATGAAAAGAAAAGAGAGTTTGGTTTATTTTTGAGCCTCAAACTAAACTAACTAAAATGGATGCTAAGGAGGCTAAGAGGGCATTACATGAAACATAAGGGGTATTTATACAAATTTGAAACCCTAATCCATATTTTTGGGGACTACCCAAACTATCTCTCTAGGAAGTATGGCCACCAAGTTATCATTAGCATGAGATAATCCTCCATTTAAATGTGCACGATACTTTTCACTCCACTAACTTATGCATTAGCTTTTAATTGTAGATTAAGGTAAGTGGGTAGGTGGGGTCCTCCATGATACGTGAGTTTGAATTATTTCCATCTTCATTCTTTTGTTTCCTCTTGTGCACGCATATTATCCATGAAGCCTCCTGTAATTTTCATCCAATTTTCCTACAAATAAAAATAAAATATGGAAATAAATATTCCTAAATTAATATATGCACAAAAACGATCATTTCCCTCCTATATAAAGATGAATAAATAATAATTTGAAAATGATTGAAATATTGGTTTAAACATGTTAAAATACCCTATATGATCATTTATTTAATTAAATTCGATTAAATATGCAAGTAAAGATATGCACATTTATGTGCGCCTCAAATACCCCCACACTTATCTTTTTATGCATCCTCGAATAAACTAAAACTAAGATAAATCCATTTTCGTAGGGAGCACAATTGCATTGAGCGTATGCAATAAGCCGTTAAACCTTTAAGTGTCCATAATAAGACGAGTGTTGTCTTGTGATGGTTTTAAGCGGATACTACCCCCAAAATCCAAATGCAACATGAAAATATTTACAAAATGCAAGATTTATTTACAAAGAGACGAATGCAAGTTTTTGAAAATATTTACAAATGAATAATTTACTTTTGAATTAACATGAATAAATTAAATATAAGTTTGGTCATCATCATGAAATTGAAGTCCTCTTACTTGTCAAAATTTCCAATAAAAATTATGTTATCATAACAAATAGACTCTAGTTTGGCTAGTTGTGTCGGTTGATTAACACAATGTAACTATGAAATGGATCCTTAGTTGATTATCAAAGTTTTTCAAAGTGGTATTTTCATTTCTTTTAAATAACAAGTCAAATCAAATAAGTAAAAAAGTGCTTGGATTTCAATTGCTTACTCTCTCTTTATTTGAAAATTTTATTGATATTAACAATATTTACATATGCCTAACTTGGAAAACTAAGGCTAAATATATGACCGATGCAGCCTTTCGGACTTACGTGAGGGGAATACAGAGCATGGAGAGTGAACACACAAGTGTGTACACCTATCGACTGCGGGCATTATTAATAAAAGAATTTTTATATACATATAACTAATTCAGATAAACTGAGGCCAGATATATCAATCATGCACTGCCTTTCGGGCTTACGTGAGAAGGGTACAGAACATGGCGAGTGTACACACTTGCGTGTGAACACATGACCCTAGGTGTTTATAAAATAATTCGAAGAATAGAAAATAAAATAAAATAAATTCCCCGGCAATGGAACCAAAAACATATTTGACGGCTAAATCTCTATCGGATTAGAAAATAGCCAATCAAATTTTAATAAAAATTAACCGCAAGCACACGACGTACAATGTTAATACGTGGTGAGTACGGATCGATCCGCAGGGAATTGTTTAGATTTTAAAATTCTATTCAATCAAATTAACAAAGAGTTTGAAGTTGTTAAGCTAAAATGTAAATAAACTAGTAATAAAGAGTGCATAATAATATGAGAGTAGAAGGCAATTTAGAGATAAATCCATTCTCTTGATCACATAAATCAACACAACATGAAATTATGATCTCTTTTTTGGTCATTAGTGAATTTAATTGATGTGTTTATCATAAGTATGGAATATTTGTGATATTAATTAGCCCAATATAAACAATCAAACTATAACACACCCAATAAACTACTTCTTAACTCTCATGAAAATTGCAATGAAATTGAAAATAAAATCTATTCTAAGCATGATCTATTAACTATTGATTAGAAATATAGACCATCAAATTTTGATTTTAAAATCCACTTCATTACCATAATCATATGTAGATGAAGAGGTAATTTGTGTTTTTTTGTTTAAACATAGCCTATTTGGTGTCAACAACATAGGCTATCAAAATTCAAAGCTAAAACAACAAAGTTAAACCACATCAACTATTGTCATTAAGCATAAAAAGAGATCGAAAATGAGCAAATTATGTTGAATCTGCATAATTAGAGAGCTTCATTACCCCTAATTGAATAGGTTTAGCCTCTCATATTTATTATCATTTCAACAAATGTAGCATCCAACATGAAACAAAAACAAGAAGAAAAAGAGAGCAAATTAAAAAGAGAGATAATTAAAATGAAATAAACACTAATCTATTTGCATAAGAAATGAAACTAAGCTACTAACACAAGAGGAAAGAGAGCATGTAATAAGAAAGGGCATGAATTAACATTGCATAAAAAGAAAATTACATAAAATAAAATGGCTAAGTAGCCATGAAAAAGAGGAGAGTTTGTTTATTTTTGATCCTCAAACTAAACTAACTAAAATGGAGCTAAGGAGGCTATGAGAGCATTACATGTAACATAAGGGGTGTTTATACAAGTTTGAAACCCTAATCCATATTTTTGGGGACTACCCAAACTACCCCTCTAGAAGTGTGGCCATGTAACACCCAATATTTTATAATATTATTTAGGATATTTAATTAGCTAAATAAAATAAAATAATGTGAAGTTTAATGGGTTGAGATTTTATTATACAAAGGGTAGCCATGTCATTTTAAACATAAATCAAATAAGATGACATAAATAAATGTGTTAGGAAATATAGAAGGGCAATATGGGAAATAGGAGTGGCTTATACCCTAAACCCCTGAAAATAAACTCACGCTCATTTCAATTTAGAAAACTAAAAACATTTAAGGCCGGCTATCATTATTGTTCTCAAGAGGAAGATAAAGCTAGGATTCAAGAGAAGGAAGATAATCAACTAACTCAACACACAATCTCACATCTTTTAATCTCAAAGCTAAGGTGAATAATTACTTCATCCCATTTTCTTATAATTTTCGGTTTTAAGATTAGATCTGAGACGTTTTTATAAGTACATGCCATGTATTGATGATTAAAGTTATATATTTGTTTGTTCGTGAATTATGCATGTTCAAATTAGTATTTATGAAAAGTTTGATATGAAAACCATATTAAATTACATCTAAATGCCTTGAAAATTTAAACACGGGACATAAATAATATTTTAGAGATGGGTTCCAATTTTCATAATTTTCTGAATTTATGTGGATTTTATATTAATTTTCTAGTGAAGATAACGGTTTATTGGGCTATAAATTATTTACAGCTAAATTAATTATTATTTGGGTTTGAAATATTTGTATGTTGGAAAACATATTAAAATAGATTTTCTGGGATTTTTCCAGATTTTTCCTAAGTGATTTGATGAATATATAAAAAAAATTTAAGGCATGAAACTTAAATGTTTTATATATTTAATTAAGGAGAAATACCATTTAATAAAATAAAATTATTATTTAATTCTGAAATTAGTGGCAGCATTTTTCTGAAAAGTATTTATCAACCAATGAGAATTTTACAAACAAAGGCAGGTTAGTTGAAAAGTTATCTTTTTAAGTTAAAAACAAGAAAATCATTCTTTTAGCACGTTTCAACCATTTTAGGCATCAAACCTTCTGACCTAGACCTTCCAACAAAGTCAAATGGTTATAGCATTCAACAAGGTCAAAGTTCAATGCATATGATATCAAGTTACTTAGTACGTAATGAATTGAACAAGGTCGAAGGGTACTTAGTCGAAAGTTGGTTTCTAAAGAGGTTAGGGTATGTTTGTTTTATAAATTAAAAGCATATAGCTGCTTGCTTTCGAAAAGGAGCTTTCGACTTGGTTACTTTCGACCAGGTCAATTATTCAAAATAAAGGTTACTGCCGCTTTATCATTTTTTTGCTTTGAAACTTCTGACAACGTCGAAAGGTTTACTTGTTTTTAAAAACCAACCGCTTCTCCATGCTTTAGAAAGAAAGCTTTCGACTTAGGTGTTTTACCCTTGTTTTTAATTGAAGAATAACCCAACTTTTTGAAGGAGTTGTTTTAAAGGCAGTGGCCTATTGTTTTAAATGATATGTTTTAAAGCTTTCGAAGCAAAGCTTTCAATAAAGTTGAAAGGTTGCTTCCAATGATTTCGAAAGTTATCAGTTCAATGATTTCAAAAGGTTTTAGTTCAATGATTTTGAAAGGTCTGAGTTCAGTGATTTTGAAAGGTTTTAGTTCAACGGTTTCGAAAGTTTTGAGTCCAATGATTTCGAAAGGTATTAGTTCAATGATTTTGAAGGGTTTGAGTTCAATTATTTCGAAGGGTTTGCGTTTAGTGATTTCAAAAGGTTTTAGTTCAACGGTTTCGAAAGGTTGGAGTTCATTGATTTTAAAAGTTTTTAGTTCGATGGTTTCGAAAGGTTTGATTTCACTGACTTCGAAAGGTTTTAGTTCAATGATTTTGAAAGGATTGAGTTCGACGATTTCGAAAGGTTTGCTTTGAATGGTTCTGGAAGGTTTAAATAGAAGGTTTTCAAAAGGCTTTCTAAGGCAATGTTTTAAGTTGTTTTTAAAGTAGGATGTCTAAAGTTTTATTGCTTTCGAAAGGAATGATTTCAATTGTTTCGAAAGGTTTGATGTTTGGTTTCGAAAGGTAAGATTTTGGCCTTTTGGCATAGAAAATTAAAGGGTTTCACTTGGTTTTGAAAGAGATGTTTTCAAAAGTTTATAAAGAGGTACTTTCAAATGTTTAAATGTTTTCATCAACTAAGGTTTGAGTAAAGATGATATATATAACATGGTAATGTGATTTTGAGTAAAGCATAAAGATCATATATTTTCCCTGTTTAAGTTTGATTTAAAGGTTTTAAATCATTTTGAAATTTTATTCAAGGAAAATTATAGGAGGGAACCTTAAGTGAAAATGTCTTAGATATTAGAATACCGAATGGGACTAGTATAGGGTCACGCTCTATACATTAGTTATTAGTCCCAGCTAATTATTGTCAAAAATTCCAATGTATAGGGCTTGGTCACAAGTAGATTAAAATTAAGATTACATACCGAAAGGAATATATGTTTGTATACAGATAGGTTATTGGTGGCCCGAAAAACCATTAAGATCAGGAAGACCTGGGAGATGATTAAGTTAGGGATAGACCGTCCTGAAGAGCAGTATTTAACAGATAGTTAAGGACATACCGTCCAGAAGTGAAGTATTAATAGATAGTTAAGGATATACGGTCTAAAAGAAGAATAGATAACAGGTGTTAGATTACTTTTAATTATATTGTCTAGTAGGCCTGAGTCAGCCAAAGTTTAAAAGTTATCCAAACAAAACTTATGTGTTTCAACAGACAGTCATTATTACCTGATATTTATGTATGTCTACATAATGAATTGCTTTACAGTATTTAACCAGTTTTGGTTGCAGGAAAAGGTTTTGCAAAGACATAATTTAAAAGGATGTTTGTGAGGGGAAACCCGTTCCGCTAAACGGCATGGTCTCACTTAACATATTAAACCGGGATGTATAATATTATTCATATCAGGCTTATGTCTGACTCGAAGTTTATGTTTTCCCCTTAAATTCTCGGATGCTCATAATTAATTTGACTAGGCTGAGGGGTTAAGGTCATTTTTTGGTTTAGTAGGATGACGAATAAGGCTACTAGAGGCATGCAAGACTCAAGCAGATAGCTATTTAGGAGTTGCAGTTTTATGTTTTGTTGTATTTCTGCTGTGTTTGTATTAAGTCTATTATGACTATGACTCTGATCATCCAAGGGGTATCTTCATATACCACTCTTGGTGTATTTTGTATTAAGTGTATTTTATCTATGCCTGGGAACGTATTGGGATTATGTATTAAGAATATGGATCATATGTTTTAAATGTAATGAAGAAAAGTTGTTTTGAAATCTATGTTTTGTTTCATATTCATGTGCTTCAGATATTATAGATACCATTAACATAGTCGTATTTAGTCGCCGAAAGCTAATATTATAGACGACTACAACATATATAGCGCTTAGTTTTAGGCTCTAGATAGGGGATTTACAGATTGGCATCAAAGCATGGTTTATGAAATAATTTAACTAAAAATGGGTTTTGAAAACATAATCCTTAGTAATTAGAGTTAAGATTGGGGTAGGGGATAAAGCTATAGTAATGTACTTTTATTTTCTATATATATAATTATACGCTATATCTCTACACTCCTATCTTAGTTTAGACTATTCATCAGTATCTCACGAAGCATGAATACAGATATGGAAGGAAGAAGAGGCAGAGTTAACCTTGGAGGAGATAGCTCCATTACTAATGGAAATGCCCGACCAAATGCTAGAAGAGGTCCAGGTCAAGCTCAAGCTGAAACTATTGGTGCTGGCATTCCCTATGTGGATATGGGAGCTATGTATCGGTTCTTAATAAACATGATGCAAGCTGGAATTACAGCTGGAGTTGTTGGATGGAATGCTGCTGGAGTAGGAGTACAGGAAGCTTCAATAGTCAACCACCATGCTAACTTGAGCAGAGACTATACCGGGCTTGGAGTGAAGCCGTTCAGTGGAACTGAAGATGCGATTGAGGTGGAAAATTGGCTGCTACACTGTGAGAGAATCTTTCTTAACCTATGATTGAATGACGAGGAAAAGAGGAGATTAGCTTCGAGACAACTTCAAGGAGCTGCTCTATTTTGGTGGAATACTATTATAGCTGGTGTTGATGAGGAAACCATGACTTGGGTGGAGTTTAGAAGAAGGTTTCAAGAAATGTTTATGTTGGTAATGGCGTAGTCGGCATTAGTTAGGAAGTTTGCTGAAATAGAACAAGGGGAGATGTCTATTCTAGAGTATGCTAGAAGATTTAAAGAGTTGGCCCTATACGGGTATGCCTTAGTTGATACGGCGATCAAGGTTAATGATAATTTTATAAGGGGCTTGACGTTGGAGTTGATAAGTGCTACCTTACCACACTTAAGAGATCCAAGTGATGTAGTGGTAGAAATGGCACTGAAGCAGGAAGAGACATTAGCTTGTTTGAGGAAGAAAATGAATGAGCCCCAGATGGGACAAGGCCAGAAAAGAAAGTTTTTCCATATTAAGAATGCTCAGAAGGGAGGAGCGTAGATGAAGGGAAAAGCTGAGGTGGTTTGTTATAAACGTGATAAGAAGGGACACTATGCTAATGAGTGTCGCACTGGAAAAGGAAAAGGGAAAGAAGCGGTTGGAAAGAAGAATGTCAGAAGTTTTAATTATGATCAGATCGGCCATTATAAGAACCAATTCAAAGAGCCTGCTAAAGAAGGAAGGGGGCAAGTTTATGCATTGGAGATCACAATTTCAAGGCCGGTTGTGCAGGAGAAAGGAAACGCTATTCTAGGAGGCTCGCTATAGATTCACGGTATGTCTGTAAGCGTTATATTTGATAATGGTTCATAACATTCTTTTATTTCTCGATGTTTGGTAGACAAGCTTAACCTAGAACCCTCATATTTAGTAACTTCCATAAGGGTTGCAAATCCGGTAGGAGGTTATGCAACACTTGGGATGAGGTGTGACCATTTAGAGTTTGATTTGCTAGGTCATATTTTTTATTGCTATTTGCATGTGTTTGATTTTATGGGATTTGGTATTATCCTTGGGATGGATTGGTTAAGTAAATATGATGCTAGGATATTTTGCCATGATAGGAAAATATCTTTAGACACCCGGATTATAGTGACCGGATAGTTTGTACTGTGGAGAACCCAGTTGCGAAGTTAATGCTTTATTGGGTATTATGGAGTTGGAGGATGAGTTATATCGACTCTTTGTAGTTAGAGAGTTTGCTGATGTGTTTGATCCGGTAAATGGATTGCCACTGAAACGAGCTATTGAGTTTTGGATTGATTTGGTACCGAGGATAGAACATGTGAGTAGGCCACTAAGCAGGATGAGACCAACATAGATGAAAGAGTTGAAGGTGGAGTTGGTGGATTTAGAAGGAAAGAATTTTATCTGACCAAGTAGTTCACTTTGGGGAGCTGCCGCAGTGTTTGCTAAGCAGCCGGACGGATCGTTAAGGCTATGTATCGATTATCGTAAGCTGAATGAGAAGATGATAAAGTACTGATATCCATTGCCGAGAATTGACGATTTGTTCGATCAGTTAAGTGGAGCAAAGGTATCCTCTAAGCTGGATTTAGCGACGGGATTTCATTAGCTTAGAGTGGCAAAGGATAATATTCCTTTGATGGCGTTTAGGACAAGGTATGGATCGTACGAATGGTTACACATGCCGTTCGGACTAACTAATGCGCCGACATTCTTTGTAGATTTGATGAACCGAATTTTTCGAGAGCACTTGCATAAGTTCATGTTGGTCTTTATAGATGATATTCTGATATACTCTAAGGATGAGAAGGGGCATGAAGTTTATCTTAGTGTTGTGCTTCAGACGTTGAGGGAGCATCAGTTGAAGGCTAAGTTTCTGAAGTGTCATTTTTGGAAGAAGGAAGTGAAATTTCTTGGTCATGTAGTCTTAGAGAAAGGGTTGTCTATAGATCTGACTAAGATTGAGGCGGTGGTTAATTGGAAGAGACCCGAACGGTGACCGAGATAAAAAGCTTTCTTGGATTAGCTAGATATTATCGAAGGTTTATAGAAGATTTTTCACGAATAGCAGCACTGATGACTAAGCTTACTCTGAAAGATATGAAGTTTGTATGGACTAATAAGTGTGAGGAAGCTTTCCAGAGCTTGAAACACTTATTTACCCATGCACCAGTGTTGGTGGTTCTAGAGCGGAATCAAGATTTGGTTGTTTATACTAATGCGTGTGGAACTGGATTGGGAGCTGTGTTGATGTAATGAGATAAAGTGATTGCTTATGCTTCAAGACAGCTCAAACCACATGAAGTTAGTTATCCAATGCATGATTTGGAGTTAGCTGCTGTAATATTTTGACGTCGCATCGCTTCAGTCAATGGTTGATGCTTAAGTCCTGCCCCCCAATCTCGAGGATGAGTAGTTGAACATCGGTTGGCGGTTGCTTCTCGTTTATATCATGTTGAGACTAGTTCCACTGAACGGATGTTTGAGTCAAGTAGAGACCGAGTGGCTCTTCCACGTTGGTGTGATTGTCGATGATCATATCCGCACTCCGGGGATTCTCATTTGTTTACTCGCGGTTGGTCACGCTGGCTTAAGTTTTAATCATATGTCCGCGATCTGGGGACTTGGAATCGACACTTATACTTCGACTCGTACTCTAGGTGTTCGGAGTTGACATTTATACTCCAATTCGCGCTCTGGGAATTTGGAGTAGATGTTTATACTCCGACTCGCGCTCTGGGAGTTCGTAGTTGATGTTTATACTCCGCTTCACGCTCTGGGAACTCGGAGTTGATGTTTATACTCCGCTTCACGCTCTAGGAACTCAGAGTTGATGTTTATACTCCACTTCATGCTCTGGGAACTTGGAGTTGATGTTTATACTCCAATTCGCGCTCTGGGAATTTGGAGTTGATGTTTATACTCCAACTCGCGCTCTGGGAGTTCGAAGTTGATGTTTATACTCCACTTCACACTTTGGGAACTCGGAGTTGATGTTTATACTCCGCTTCACGCTCTGGGAACTCGGAGTTGATGTTTATACTCCGCTTCACGCTCTGGGAACTCGAAGTTGATGTTTATACTCCGCTTCATGCTCTGGGAATTCGGAGTTGATGTTTATACTCCGACTCGCACTCTGGGAGTTCGGAGTTGATGTTTATACTCCGCTTCACGCTCTGGGAACTCGAAGTTGATGTTTATACTCCGACCCGCACTCTGGGAGTTCGGAGTTGTTGTTTATACTCCGTTTCGCACTCTGGGAACTCTAAGTGGATGTTTATACTCTGACTCGCACTCTGGGAGTTCGGAGTTGTAGTTTATACTCCATTTCACACTTTAGGAATTCAGAGTTGTGTGAGGGATTGTCGTTTATCAATCTGTTTTTTGGCCTTGATGTGATGGCTCATCCCCGAACTCGAGTTTAACTTAGCGAGTGACGGGTTGCATCACAGTCACTCCCTATTTGAATAAATTCCACCGTATGGTGAAACTTAGCTCTCCATGCATTGTGATGATCATATGAAGCATTTCAAGTAAGTCACAACTTTGGCTCGAAGAGATTGCATTTTATTGCTGAAATAAGAAAATATGGCAAAGTCAGTTGCCTTATTACAAATTCTAATTTTGAAATGCAGAAACAAATTGAAAAATGGAAAATAAGCTAAATGAATAAACATAGCCTGTCATGTATAGTAGCGACGAAGACTCTCGCAATTCCAGGCTCTTGGCAAAGTAAGATTGTCAACGGTCGATAATTTGAATGTGCCATCTCCGAGCCTTCGTTCAATAACATATGGTCCCTCCCATGTTGGCTTCATTTGCGAAGGAACTAGATAGATTCTTTTCAGGACGAGATCGCGAAGCTTAAAAGTTCGTAGGCGGACCTTGGCGTTGTACAATCGGGCGACTTGACTTCGATGCGCGGCTGCCCTCAAATCAGCCTCTTCACGCTTCTAATCTAGTAGATCAAGGGATTCAGCAAGAAATATAGCATTTGTCTTTGGATCATAGCATGTCACACGATGAGAAGGTACTTCTAGCTCAACTGGAATAACGGCTTCTGAACCATAAGAGAGAGAATGGAGTGTGGCCGTTCGCGGTTTTGTGGGTTGTTCGGTAAGCCCATAAAGCCATAGGAAGTTCATCGACCCACTTGCCCCCGACCTTTTCCAGTCGTTTCTTCAGAATGGACTTTATAACTTTATTAACTGCTTCGACCTGTCCTTTTGCCTAAGGGTGTGCAACTGTAGAGAATTTCTTTTGGATGTGAAATCGTTTGCAGAAGTCTTTAAATTCAACACTGTCGAATTGGGTTCCGTTGTCCGTAATAATGGTGTGTGGGAGACCGAATCGACAGATGATGTTGCGAACCACAAAGTTGATTACTTTCTTCGTTGTTATGGTAGGAAGAGCTTCGGCTTCAGCCCACTTTGTAAAGTAATCAACTGCGACGATGGCGTATTTCGCACCACCTTTTGCCAGCGGTAGAGCACCAATGATGTTGATGCCCCACATTGCAAACGGCCATGGGCTGACCATTTGCGTTATCTCGGTAGGAGGAGCTCTAGGAATTCGGGCATATTTTTGGCACCTATCACATTTCTTTGCATAATCTGACCCATCGCGATTCACGGTCGGCCAGTAATATCCGTATCGAAGTATTTCTTGGCATGTGCTTTCCCCCCGGTGTGATCGCCACACTCTCCCTCGTGTACATCGTGCAATACTCATTTAACTTCGTCGTGAGCAATACACCGGAGTAGAGGGACTAAGTACCCTCTTCTGTACATGACTCCATTCTGAATGGTGAATCGTGAGGCCTTTCGAAGAACTTGTCTCTTTTCACTCCTGCGTTCTGGCAAGGTTCCGTGCTCAATGTAATCTCTGAGTGGAGTCATCCGTGAATCCTTTTTGAGGATGGTTTTGCATACCCAGTCTATTTCTGCCCGGTCAATGCTCGGAGAAGAGAACGCTTCTACGGGAACGAGTCCCATTTGCTGAGCTTCGCCTGTGCTGGCTAACTTTGCTAATGAATCGGCTTTTTGGTTGCCTTCTCGAGGTATATAATAAATGGCATAATAATCAAACTGATTTAGTACTTCCTGAACTCGAGCTATGTAAGCAGCCAACCGTCGGTCCCTTGCTTGATACTCTCCCTGTACTTGACACACAACTAACTGCGAATCACAATAAATTTCCACTGCGATAATTCTCAATTCTCTAGCAAGTTTCAAGCCAGCCAAGAGGGCTTCATATTCAGCTTCATTATTAGTCGCATGAAAATCGAACTTCAAAGCATAACATATGGATCGGCCTTCGGGAGTTTCAAGAACAACACCAGCGCCCGAACATCGGTCGTTTCATGCACCGTCGGTATAAAGCTTCCAAACGTATTCGGGAGATTTACTGGTTTCGGTCAAGTCCTCTGGAATGGTAAATTCTGCTATGAAGACAGCTAGGACATGTCCTTGAATGGCCCATCTCGGAGTGTAAGTAATGTCAAACTGGCTTAGTTCGATGTTCCACTTGAGTAACCTACCAGACGTCTCAGGCCGCGAAAGGACCTATCATAACGGCTGGTCGATGTAAACAATAATGGGATGTGCCTGGAAATATGGTCGGAGCTTGCTTGACGCAATAACCAGGCAATAAGCCAACTTCTCTAATTTCGGATAATTCCTTTCGGCCCCAGTCAATTGCTTGCTGACGTAGTATACTGGCTTCTGTATCTTGTCTTCTTCTCGAATTAATGCAGCGCTGATAGCGTTTTCTGATATTGCCAAATAAACGAACAACTTCTCATGATCAATAGTCTTCGACAGGATAGGTGGTGTGGATAGACGTTGCACTAATGCTTGGAAAGTGCCTTCACACTCTGTGGTCCATTCGAATTTTCGTTTCCCTTTCCGGATCAGATCAAAGAAGGGGATGCATTTGTCAGTGGACTTTCAGATGAACCTGCTCAATGCTGCTACTTTCCCATTGAGACTCTGGACTTGCTTTATGGTTTTCGGAGTTTCGAGATTTATGATAGCCCAGATCTTTTCAGGATTAGCTTCGATCCCTCGAGCGTTGACGATGAACCCAAGGAATTTTCCGGATGCAACTCCAAAGTGACATTTCAATGGGTTAAGCTTCATTTTGTATTCTCAAAGTATGTTGAACATAGTTTCCAGGTCTTTAACATGGTCGGTGGAGAGTCGTGACTTCACAAGCATGTCGTCTACATATACATCCATTGTTTTCCCGATTTGATTGGCAAACATTTGATTGACCAATCGTTGATAAGTAGCCCCGGCATTCTTGAGTGCGAATGGCATAACTTTGTAGCAATAAAGTCCTAGATTGGTTACGAAGCCGGTATGCTCCTGATCAGGTAGATGCATCGGTATTTGATTGTAGCCGGAATATGCGTCCATGAAGGATAAGAGCACATGCCCAGCTATCGAATCTACTAGCTGATCAATTCTGGGAAGCGGGAAACTGTCTTTTGGACATGCTTTATTCAGATCGGAATAATCGACACATGTTCTCCACTTTCTGTTCAGCTTTCGGACGAGTACGGGATTCAACACCCATTCAAGATATAGCGCATCCCGAATGAACCCGTTCGCTTTAAGCTTTTCTACTTCTTCTTTAAGGGCGGTAGATCTGTCTGGATCCATACCACGCCTTTTCTGTTTGACCGGGACGTGCCGCGGGTCAATGTTCAGGGTGTGGCTCGCGATGTCCGGCGAGATCCCACACATGTCAGAATGCGTCCAGGCGAACACATCAAGATTCACCCGTAGAAATTCAACCAATTCCTCTTGAGTTTGCTGTCTTAGCTAAGACCCAATCTTTATCATCTTCGAATCATCGTCATTGTCAATTGGGACATCGATTGTCAGTTCGACCGGGGATGCTTAACTCTCTTTAGATTCTCCTTCGTCTTCAGTTTCCCTTAGGTCAAGATCCTTGAGGAATTGGCTGGGGCGCCCGGGCCTGGGCCCGGGCGTTAATTGTCAATTATCAGTAAAACGGACGTAGAGAGATTCCTCCACGCCCTTTCCTTTCTCCTTTCGCTGTGCCCCCCGTAGCTCAGCAACATAACAGGCTCTGGCAGTAGCCTGATCTCCCTGAATTCTTCCTACTCCATGATCAGTGGGAAACTTTAAAGTCAAATACCACTGGGTGATGGCTGCGTTGAATTCGGCGAGGGCCGGTCGGCCCAAGAAAGCATTATATGGGGAGTCTATGTCCAATACAACGAACTGTAACATTCGTATTCTCCGGCGTTCTCCAACTCCCAACTCCACTGGTAGTTCCACCATTCTGGTGGGTATAGTAGCACTTCCGTTGAAACCATGGATTCGAGATTGACAAGGTTTCAAGTCCGTGGCTTCCATTCTCATTTGATCGTAAGCTCGCTTGAACAAAATATTCACAGAGCTTCCACTGTCAACTAAGATTCTCTTCATCCAAGCGGGACCTAATTGAGCTGAGATGTCTAGTGGATCGATAGTGGGGGTTTCGACTTTATCAGCTTCTCTGTTCCTGAACACGATGTCATCTGTCATCGTCTTTTGTTGCTTAGCCGGAGCCCCTTCATCAAAACTACTACAACACTCGAAGTCCGCATGCCTGATAGAACTGGCATACGACTCCATTTCCTTCCAGCTTCGATCTGCTGGGTGAGGACCACCACTTATTGTATTGATAACCAACTTCCCGCCTGTACGAGCGGGTTCCTCCTGTCTTTCCTAATTTGGCACACGATTCTGATTTGATGGGCCCGCACTACCAGACTGCGGCGCCCGCATATACTGATCCAACTTCCGTTCACGTATCAGTTTTTCAATGAGGTCTTGTAAGTGACGACAGTCATTGGTGTTGTGGCCATAGCTTTCGTGGAATCTGCAAAACTTTCCTTTCTGGACTTGTATTTCAGTTGGTGGCTTTGTGTGAGAAATGCGGATTAAGGATCTTAAGGCTAGAATTAACACTAGAGGGGGGGTGAATAGTGTTTTAAGAAATTTGTTAATCTTTTTGAGTTTATCTAACTTTATTAACAATGTATACACTAATTAGACACAGCTATGAACATAGAATCAAACACAGATGCAAATATAAAGTAAAAGCAATAAAGGAAAGAACACACCGGATTTTATACTGGTTCGGTGTTACCCTACATCCAGTCCCGTACAACTAAGTACGGATTTCCTTTCAAAAGCAATTCAACAATTACAACCCTCGATTTCAAGGCTACGAGGTACACCCTCCAGAATACCAATCCTCTGGGTAGGGATACTTGATTTCCGGGGCAACAAGTTCACCCAATTGATTTCCAAGGCTACAATCACACCTTTTCTCGTTTGATTGATTTCAAAGGCTACAATCACACCTTTTCTCGCTAATTTATTACAAAGAATTCTATAACTCTGAATAGCACTAAGAACCTTGTAGAGATAGTGATGTAGAATCAAACTAGAAGTAATCAAGTATGATTTGATGTTGATTTCGGTAGAGTAATGGTATGATTTTGTAATAAGAAATGAGGAAGATGAAGAGGAGTGAAAATAAGAAAAATATGATTGAATATTCGTTGAAACTGACCCCTATTTATAGAAAACCAACAGCCATGACCATTCATGAAGAGTTATGGCGAATAGACACTTCTTTTGAAATTTGAATTTGAACTTCAACTGTCACTATGTCGACATACTAACTAGGGGCATGTCGACATCCCTCAGCCAAAAATGATAATTTGAATTTCTATAAAAACAATATTTATCTTATATAAAAACTATTTAAAACTTTATAAATATACTTGAATATAGTTGAAATTCATAAGTAAATATAAAGAACAATAAATACATAATTTAACTATAATTTTATATTTATATTTATGTATAAATATTAAAAGTTAGATATATTATTTGAAAAGACATTTTAAAAACAGGAGTATTTTGACTTTGAAATTAAAGATGTTTTGAGGCTAAAATTATTTAAAATCAGGATAGAGAGTTTTGAATCTTTTAAAAGGAAAGTTTTGAAATCATTTTGAAAACAAGATAATTTTGTAAAATCATTTGAATTAAAATTAGTGGATACAACACAATGTCCCACTAGATTTTCGTAGGTTCCATCCTACTTAGGGTTCCATCCCTTTAACGGGCTCGAAGTGGATTCCATTCCACGAATAAATTTGATATTATGATGCCAGTGCTTTTCTACGAGTTTTAACAAATATTCCTAATAAAACAGACTTAACCTTGAACTCTGGATAATCTTGGTACTCATGAGTCTTCTATCTCTGTATCTTGAATCTTTATATTGTACAGTCTTCATTCTTGATACCTGCATGGTTAGATCCTGCAAATACATATATATCTAAACTTGTAATGTTAGTATTTATATTTTATAATCTATTCTAAGGTTGTTGTCATCAAAACCATCATCTCAAGGACTAACAATCTCCCCCTTTTTGATGATGACAACCGTTGTTTATAAAATATTCCTTCTATCCTAATAACTTCCCCTAAAACTAACAACTCCCCCTTAATCTATGCCTAACTACCCTATTTTATACTTCTCCCCCTTTGTCATCAAAAAAAACTTACTCCCCCTTACTCTTGGACTTTAGTACCTGCATTGATAAACTATTCAACGGAATATATATAGATTAAGAAATAATGATACTTATGAGCATAATAACTTAACTAAAGACTATATTCATTTTAATGTATATATATACATGTTTCACACAGCAAACTTCAAACCAAATGAAATCAATCTACACAAAGTATCAATCCAAACCAAATCAAATCAAACAAATTAATTCAAACAAAACAATCAAAGAAAGAAAATTAAACGTTACGAGGAACATCAACCCATCCTTATTCTCCAAAGATAGGGTCTTGTTTGATGGCATCCCAATTTTCATTATCAACAGATGGAGAAACGGGAGGATGTGCTTCGTTATCATCCTTGTGCAGGGAGGAGATCATCCATCGAATTGCATCGAAGTGTCTCTCTTGTTCCTTGATCATCTGCATTTGACTTAATTCTAAATGACGCTGATTACTGAGGATGATAGAGAGAATATTCTTGAATGACTTGAGTGTTTCTTCAAGATTTTCAGATAGATTATGAATA
The DNA here is from genome assembly GCA_030737815.1 of Allium fistulosum. Taxonomy (NCBI): domain Eukaryota; kingdom Viridiplantae; phylum Streptophyta; class Magnoliopsida; order Asparagales; family Amaryllidaceae; genus Allium; species Allium fistulosum. The sequence goes on along the minus strand of CM060907.1, from coordinate 407,806,106 downwards.
GGATTGACCATAATTGAATTAGAGAAAGAAATGAAGGATATAGATAATGAGAAATAAATTTCAGTGAAGATTTCTGGAAGACAAAGGTATATATAGGTTTAGAAATTCGTTTGAAATGAATAGACATTTGGTAGTTATTCAAATTTCAAATTCAAAATCAATAGTCACTTCTGGCCAGTACACGTCGACATGGTCAAGGGAGGTATGTCGACATACTTCAGTGAAAATTGATGGTAATTTTATTTTGTGAATAATGATGTGTATATATATATATATTTCTATAATATACTAACATTTATTCTAGATATAAAATAAGCTAGATGACAGGAAGGAAATTCAATTTCATTGCATAATTGGATAATACAATGATTAAACATAAGGAACTACACGAACATTCGAAACAAACTAAGACCGATACAATAAGATACTAAAAGATAAAACTAGTTAGAAGATGAAGATGATGAAGATAGTCCAAGTTTCTTGATGACTTTTGAAAAGAACTTGTTCATCTTCGAAGACATGTTATCCAACTTCTTAGTAACGAATCGTTTTAAAATCCGTTGATTCTCCACAATTATCTTTTGGTTTTTGAGAAGGGTTTTGTTTGATGGATTGGAAGGGTATTCAATACTTTCTAAGGATGTCCCACCTTCTTCTTCTTCTTCTTCTATTTCCATTTCATCCCTTTCTTCTTCTTCTTCCTCTTCCATTTCTTCATGTGCCAAACGCTCTTCCTTTTCGGTAAGAGTCTCATAAGGTTGAAAAACGTATGGGATTTTCATGAGAGAAATGTTTGAGATATTAAAAACTTTTCTAGAGACAAATTCTTCACCTTTGAAATCCACTCCAAAATAGTTAAAAATCCGAGTAAGGTAAATTCCATGATATTAAGTGTTTTCTCCCATTTCAAAATTTTTAGGACGAAGTTCATCCAAAATAACTTGCGCCCAATTGATGTCATAATTTCCGAAAATACCAAAAAGTGCTTTGCACACTTTTGAAGTAGGATTGTTAAAATTACCCGATCTTGGGGTCAAAGTATGTTGTAAAAGAAGATTGACAATCCTTGCTTTAGGACGAAAGTTTCAGTTGTTAAATTCAAAGTTTTCATCTCCTTCAAAAATATGATGAAATGTCTCACGATCATGTTCATCGATTTTAAAACTAGAAAGATCCATTCCCGTGCTTTTGCAATTAAGAATGGTACCCAAGAGATCACAATTCAAAACAATTTGAGTCCCTTTGACACTACTCCAAATCTCATTCTCATTTCCATTAGAAAAAGCACGGTTTAGATTAGCATAAAAATTTTTGACAAGATTAGGATAGCAAACAAAATCATTTTGGGAAGAGTCAATAAGACTTAAAACACCATTTTTTGCAAAAAGAGAATCAATTTCATAAGAAGAAAAATCTTGAAAAATAGCAAATTTTCCGGGATGGACTTTAGCATAATTAGCATAATTGATGTATGCTTTAATTGCCTGCGGATCATTGAATAATTGCTCTTTGATTTTTCTGGAAATTCTCATGGTTGAGGGTTTACTTGAAGAAGCCATTAGAGTAGAGAGTAGAGTGCTTGAAGATATTAAGAGAGAGTTTGAATTTGAAAATGAAAGTGAAAAGATATGATAAAAGATAGTGGATAAATAGACTTTCAAAGGACATATTCTCTGGTCAAAAGGTATCTTTTCAAAGAAATAAATGAAGTGAAAAGGTGGAGGGAAATTCTAACATTTGAATTCAAAATTAGAAATTCAAATTCAGGTAGGCATGTCGACATCGTGGTAGGGGCCATGTCGACATGTGCCTGTGAATTTTCATGATATGATTTTCCTAAGATATCTAATATACATATATATAAATATTATTATTAATGTCTATATTTCTGAAATATTATTTTACTTATAATATATTTCAGAATGTGTCAAAAATAATAAAAATAATAATAAAATAATAGTAAAAATAGAAAATAAATTTTTAAAATTCAAACAGCATATCAATTCAAAATCAATCAATCAAACAATCAAGCAACTAATTCTATGCAAGCAATTTCAACCAATTATATTGTAAACGTGTACCTTTTTCTGAGTCCGTTTCTTTGAACTCGTCGGAGTCGTGAACTGCAGTGAAACACAAATTCGAGTTATCCGTCTTCTGATCATCATCACTTGAGGACGAGTTTGAGTCATCTAGAGTAGCAGTAAATGCATGCTTCCGTTTCTTTGCTGGTTCATTGTTCATAGGAGGATTCTGCCTTTCTGGCTACGGACAGTTCTTTTTGATATGACCAGGTTCATCACAATTGAAGCATTTGATAAAGTTTGGTACTGTAGTCTGATTACTGGAATTCTTAAAGTTGTTTCTCTTGGAACTATTCAATTTTCTGTACTTAAGAAATTTACTAAAATGTCTGGTCATAAATGTTATTTCTTCATCATTGTCACTGTTTGAGTCTGATCCATCGGTCAATGCATTGAATTCCATTGATTTCTTTTTAGATGCTTTGCTTTCTCTTCTCCCGATCATTTGAACTTCAAACGACATTAGATTTCCAATCAATAATTCTATCTTTAAAGTACTGATGTCATTTGCCTCTTCAATTGCAAGTGTCTTTTGATCCCATTCTGAAGTGAGAGAATTTAAAAAATTTCTGACTTGATCTTCTTCCAAAAATTCCTTTCCCAAAGATATTAAAGAATGCACAATATCTTGAAATCGACTATACATATTTTAAATAGACTCATTAGTATTCATTTTAAATAACTAAAACTGGTTTGTGAGCATGGAAATTTTGGTCTGTTTAACTTTTCTTGTTCCTTCGTGAGTTACTTGCAAAGTTTTCCAGATTTCATATGCAGACTTACAAACTGACACTCTATTAAATTCATTTCTTTCAAGTGAATAAAATAGAATATTCATTTCCTAAGAGTTATTTTGTGCAACAGTCTTTTGCTCAGTGGTCCACTGTGCAAAATTAGTTGTGGGTTCAGAATATTCAATTTGTGTGATATTCCAAGTATCTAATCCTACAGATTGTAAATATATTCTCATCCTACATGTCCAATATGCATAGTTACTGCCATTAAAAAGTGGTGGTCTGGCAGTCTACTGACCTTCTATAAATGAACTAGTGTTGGTGGTAATAGCAGTACTAGTGTTAGTAGCCATTTTGAAATTTTTCAAAATTCAGATAATGAAACTTTTGAAAACAAAGCTCTGATATCAAATGTGAGAAATGCGGATTAAGGATCTTAAGGCTAGAATTAACACTAGAGGGGGGTGAATAGTGTTTTAAGAAATTTGTTAATCTTTTTGAGTTTATCTAACTTTATTAACAATGTATACACTAATTAGACACGGATATGAACACATAATCAAACATAAATGCAAATATAAAGTAAAAGCAGTAAAGGAAAGAACACACCGGATTTTATACTGGTTCGGAGTAACCCTGCATCCAGTCCCGTACAACTAAGTATGAATTTCCTTTCAAAAGCAATTCAACAACAATTACAACCCTCGATTTCAAGGCTACGAGGTACACCCTCCAGAATACCAATCCTCTGGGTAGGGATACTTGATTTCCGGGGCAACAAGTTCACCCAATTGATTTCCAAGGCTACAATCACACCTTTTCTCACTTGATTGATTTCAAAGGCTACAATCACACCTTTTCTCGCTAATTTATTACAAAGAATTCTATAACTCTGAATAGCACTGAGAACCTTGTAGAGAAAGTTATGTAGAATCAAACTAGAAGTAATCGAGTATGATTCAATGTTGATTTCGGCAGAGTAATGGTATGATTTTGTAATAAGAAATGAGGAAGATGAAGAGGAGTGAAAATCAGAAAAATATGATTGAAAATTCATTGAAACTGACCCCTATTTATAGAAAACCAACAGCCATGACCAATCATGAAGAGTTATGGCGAATAGACACTTCTTTTGAAATTTGAAATTGAACTTCAACTGTCACTATGTCGACATACTACCTAGGGGCATGTCGACATCCCTCAGCCAAAAATGATAATTTGAATTTCTATAAAAACAAAATTTATCTTATATAAAAACTATTTAAAACTTTATAAATATACTTGAATATAGTTGAAATTCATAAGTAAATATAAAGAATAATAAATACATAATTTAACTATAATTTTATATTTAAATTTTGGTATAAATATTAAAAGTTAAATATATTATTTTAAAAGACATTTTAAAAACAGGAGTATTTTGACTTTGAAATTAAAGATGTTTTGAGGCTAAAATTATTTAAAATCAGGATAGAGAGTTTTGAATCTTTTAAAAGGAAAGTTTTGAAATCATTTTGAAAACAAGATAATTTGGTAAAATCATTTGAATTAAAATTAGTGGATACAAAACAATGTCCCACTAGATTTTCGTAGGTTCCATCCTACTTAGGGTTCCATCCCTTTAACGGGCTCGAAGTGGATTCCATTCCATGAATAAATTGGATATTAAGTTGCCAGTGCTTTTCTAAGAGTTTTAACAAATATTCCTAATAAAACAGACTTAACCTTGAACTCTTGATAATCTTGATACTCATGAGTCTTCTATCTCTATATCTTGAATCTTTATACTGTACAGTCTTCATTCTTGATACCTGCATGGTTAGATCCTGCAAATACATATATATCTAAACTTGTAATGTTAGTATTTATATTTTATAATCTATTCTAAGGTTGTTGTCATCAAAATCGTCATCTCAAGGACTAACACTTTGGAGCAGGTTTCTTGTATTGCATGGTATTGCATGTTTGCAAATACACATTTTCCGGCGACGTATTCAATGGAGTGTAATTATCGTACATGGAAGCTCTACGCCGTGGCCACGATTCTGGTCGCGTTTTTTGTTTTGGTTTCCATTGTCCCTCTGCTAATTCTGTTTATTTTGTACGCTCAATTGAACTTTTCCAGAACTATCTCCGGACTGTTTAACAGCGATGTTACTCTGGATCCTTCGATGTTGGGTCCTGCGTCATCCTGCTTCCTAGAGTGTTTCGCATCCTCCCGTCTCAAGAATTGGGCTGCCTTGGAGTAGAAATGGTCCAATGACATAGGTGGTTTTCCAGCTAACCAATTTCCGAACTCGGAATCAGCGTCAATCCCCTTAGTCAATGCCATCAAGATAGAGTTATGATTGGGATTACTTATTTCTGCACAAGCAGCATGGAATCGTTCCAAGTAACGTCTAAGTGTTTCTCCGGGAGCTTGTGTAATACTAGATAGAGCGTTAACGTCTTTAGGCCTCGCCACGTGCATATAGAATTGTTCAACAAACTTGTTGGCCATCTAGTCAAAGCTAGAGATGTATCATGGTGGAAAACGAGTAAACCACATAGTTGCAATACCTCCCAGGGAAATGGGGAAACTACGACATTTTACTGCATCATCAGCTCTCGCAGCATTCATCAGCCATTCGTACTTCAGGATGTGTTGATCGGGATCATAACTCCCTTCGTATACTGGCAAAGTTGGCATCCTGAAGTGCTGAGGTGGTTCAGCATATAATATGTCATCGGCGAAAGGGGTATGACTCCGGGAGATTCCCAGTCGTCGTTACTGAGACCCTGACTTTCACGGATCATTTAACGGATCATCGTTGGTATATCCGGCATTCAAATATTAGGAGAATGCTGCGCCAAGGTGTGGTCGGGTTCCACAGTGCGAGTCTAGACCGGACACGGTCGATGGTCCGTACCTCGCCTCCTTGGTTCAACATTCTCATGGATATAAGGCTCTGGAGTATGCTCTCGCTGGCTTTGATGAGTATCAGTTCAGTTTCCAGCATCAACCCCTTGTTCAGTAGTGGTGGTAGTAGCAATGTTGCCTGTGACATGATAAGGAGCAGCACCTCCTCGGGACGAAGGTCCGGTATGATGACTAGTGGATGGTCCAGTTCTGGGTTGTCCAAGATTCGAAGCGGGTTGGTGCCCTGTAGCCTAGGTGTAGCTTACATCCAACCGTGGGCGCGTGGACCGGTGATGACCGTCAGATGAGGCTGAACTCTCTGTAGAAGAATAAGAACCTTGGTCTCTTCTGGATCTTCTACGCCTTCGGCGATTTAACTGGTTGGTCAACTCTGCGTTGGCGCGCAGTTGTTCAATTAGGTGTTAACGACTCTGGGTCAATTCTTGGAACAACATCTGGAACTCTTGTCTGGTAACCGGGCCTATTGGGTCTGAAGGTCCGGCAGCATCTTGGTTTGATGGAGGCAATTGCACGGGATTCTGCCTGTCCCGTCCTCCCTGATCAGCAGCTGTAGAGGTAGTTCGTGTACTTACCATGGTGAATTGGTGAAAGTCCTTTCCTAGATCTGATGCAGATCTGAATAGAATGGAAGGGCTTCAAAGTTCTAGATCTGGATCTTCTTCTTGGATTTATGCAATCCGATATAGATAGGAGATCCAAAGAGCAGGAGAAAAAATAGATTTTTCTCGGTGAAAGAACCAAAGTATTTGTACCAAAATTGGGCACAACACTCTTCAGAAGTTTTTGAAGAGATAAAGTGAAGAAATTGAATGTAAAAAGAGGAATTATCTAACAAAAACTCCAAATCTCAAATATGAAATTAATTAAAATGCAAGAAGACACAAGAATTTAGAGTGGTTCGGCGTATTGCCTACGTCCACTATGAAGTAGTTTGCTTTATTGATATATCTTTGACGATTACAAGTGAACTCAATGAATTACAACAGGTAACTATGATTTGCAGTAGTGAAATTTGTAGGTAGCAGCAGCAATTGAGTTCAAATCTGGATCCGGGAGAGTCTGGGCATTGGAGATCTCAAAGAAGAAGAAGAACACCTTTTCTGTAGGCTTTGAGGGTCTATTTATAGGTGTAGGAGGCTGGTATTTCACTCAGATCTTGGAAGACCCTCTCTGGCATGTGACCAGGCCCGCGCGCCAAAGCCCGTGAAGTTTCGGTCCGATCCGTGATCGATACAAACAGATTTCGTATCAATCAAGATTTCATCCAATAGAGTCGAAATTTGGCATGGACATTCTTTAGCATGCACGTAGTCTTCTGTGAAAATTTCATAGCATTTTGACTTGTAGATTAGGAGATATGATCGATACGAATTGGGATTCTCGGTTGGCTGTTTCGTTCGACTCGCTCTTGTTTCGACTCGCTCTTTGTTCGACTCGGTTCTGTTCGACGCGGTGACGTGGTGTTTATTCGTATTGAATGTCGTGCCTTGCTTCGCATTGATGGACACGAAATAGGAATCTTCGGATGGATGCGAAGTTGACGAAGTGGGGCGAGGCGAAATGTAACCCTCTGATGGAGTCGAACAAGATGGAGTCGAACATGGGCTACCTAATGGACGAGAAGCGAGTCAAACTAGGTGGAGTCGAACAAAGGCTATCTGATGGACACGAAGCGGAGCTAGTCGAAGTGTAGTGAGTCGAATTAGGCTTTTCTGAGGGATGCGAACTGAGCGAGTCGAAGTAGGCACTTCTGAGGGATGCGAACCGAGCGAGTCGAAGAAGGCTGTTTTTAATCAATTTTGCATCGGTTGTAACTTGAGCATACGAACTCGGATTGACTTGAGATCTGGAAATTTGACTCTCATAGCTTAGCTTGTCATGTTGTATTATTTTAAGCTCGATCCGGACTCGGACAAAATTCATCGATATCCATAGTGAGCCTGTGTATAACCGATCTCTAGGATGGATCATCATTGGTTTACTAGTCAATTCGTTGGTGTCACGGCCTTGCCAAAAGGCGGGATAATAGAAATGGTCCAACGAAGCGAGGGGTTTCCTAGCCAACCAATCACAGAATTCAGAATCAGGATCGATCCCTTTAGTCAATGCCATCGGAATAAAGTTGTCAATGGGATTGCTGACTTCGGCACAAGCAGCGTGGAACCATTTTAGGTAATGCCTTAGTGTCTCTCCAGGAGCTTGAGTAACAATGGATAAGGTATTAACATCTTTCGGCCTTGTAGCATGCATACAGATTTGCTTAACAAACTTAGTAGTTAACTGGTCAAAACACGAAATGGATCGGGGTAGTAAACGGGTGAACCACATAGTCGCGATTCCTCCTAAGGAGATAAGGAAGCTTCTAAACTTAACCGCATCGTCAGTTCGAGCGGCGTTCATCAACAATTCATATTTCAAGATATGTTGGTTAGGGCTGAATTTCCTTCATACATCAACACGGTCGGCATCCAGAATCGACATGACGACTCTGCATGGAGAATGTCATTAGTGAACGGGGAGAGACTTCTAAAAATTCCTCAGTCATCATTTGTGAGGACTTGACACTCTCTAATCATCTGGCGTATCATGGTTGGAATGTCAAGCATCTGGATGATCGGGGCCAAGCCATGGTCAGGTTACATGTTACGAGGACAATCTGGTCGCTGTCTACGGTATGGTCTACGACTCCTTGGCGCCTGGTCCTTATGGAAGTGAGGATCTTGAGCATGAATGTGGTGACGAGGGGCTGGATCTGGATCTCGGCATCCAGAGCTATAGCAGCGGCTACTACGTGGTCATGAGTAGTGTTGTAGGGAAGCGTCCCTCCTCGAGAGGAGGGTGAACCTTGATGCCCTATGGAAGGGCCTATTCCAGCCTATCTGAGATTCACAGCATACTGATGCCCAGAGGCTTCCATGTAATTTCCATCCAATCGGCAGCGTGTAAATTTGTGATCGAAGTCAGATGACGCCGAGCTTTCAGTCAAAGAATAAGAAGCATGCTCTCTCCTAGATCTCCGCCACCTTTCCTCGTTCAGCTAGTTTGTGAGTTCTGTGTAGGCATGGATCTACTGAGTGAGCTACTAACAGCTTTGAGTGAGCTCCTGAATAAGGGTCTAGAATTCCTTTCTAGTTACTGGACCAAGTGGATCTAGAACTCCAGTTGATGTTTGGCCTGCTATGGACAGCAGTGCGGGATTTTGCCTATCCCTTCCTTTCGAATCAGCAGCATTGCAAGCGGTTTTGGTAGTGCGCACCATGTTGAATGTAGTTCTTCCTAGATCTGGAGTAATCTGAATAGAACGGAAGGAACCACTAGAAGACAGATCTGGATCTCCTCCTTAGATTTTAGCAATCCAACAACGGTAGGGGATCTACAGAATTAGAGAAAAGCGGAGTTTTCCCAATGAAAGCACCAAAGTTTTTGTACCAGAAATGGGCACAACACTCTTCGGATGTGGTTGAAGAGATTAGAATGAAGAAATAAAATAGAAAATGAGGCTAATCTAACAATCACACCAAGAAAAATGAACAGTAGTAAAATAAGACGAGAATTTATTAGGGTTCGGCATTATAGCCTACGTCCACTTTGAATGATTTGTTGTTTATTGCCGATTATCAATTGAGTTACAACAGTACAATAGCTAACACTCAAGTTACAATGGAGTTTCAGAAGAGCAACAATATATATGTCCAAAAAGTCCCTTTCTAGTTGACGTGGAGGTGCTATTTATAGGCGTAGAGCTGGAAATATCTGCCTCAAACCTCGGAATACCCTTTCTCATATGAAGGTGGGCCCACAAGATCAATTTGGAGTAGTTTGGGATCGATCCTGATCGATCCACGCATGCTTCGTGTCGGTTAAGAAATGGTCGTATTGAGCTGCGATCGATCATGGTTGTTCTAGAGTTGATATGTGTAACGCCCCACTCCGAAAGCCGAATTAACAAAGAGTATTATATGGATAATACCGTCTGCTAATGCGGACAATGGAGTATAATGGAAGCGACCATGTGTAATCTTACTTTAACTATCTACTGAACACGTCGAAAAGTGGAATCTATTATTTTTTTTCATCTCATGTGGTTCGACATATTCAATAAATACTTAAAGCAAAAATACAATGGCTAAAAGATCTATCAGAATAAAGCATAATAGCAAAATGAACATCATCACAGAACAACATCAGATAATAAGCAAATAGTCTCAACACAATACAACATCAAGTACAGATCCAAATATAAAAGTGGGTACAAAGCCACTGTTAGTCCATGAGTTGATGGTTTTGATGACAACAACCTTAGAATAAGATTATAAAATATAAATACTAATATTATAGTTTACATATATATGTATATGTAGGATTTAACCATGCAGGTACCAAGAATGAAGACTGTATAGTATAGAGATTCAAGATATCAAGATTGAGGACTCATGAGTATTAAGATTATCAAGAGTTCAAGATTTCAAGATAAGTATTGAGTCTAGAATTACGTTAAAACTTCACAATAGCACTGAAATCTTCACTCCATTTTTCTTTTGGGATGGGTTCTCTACCTTTTAGTGGCTTACAAACCCACGACAAGTAGCTTACAAACCTACGACAAGTGGCTTACAAACCCACGAACATCCTGGTTTTGTAGAAGTTCTCGAGTCCTGATATGATGAGATATTCTGCAGGAAGAAGCTTGCAAAACTACTTCAAAATGATTTTCAAAACTACTTCAGAATGATTTTCAAAATTGCTTTTCAAAATGTTTTAGCCTTAAAATATTCTTTATTTTTTGTTTTTAATAAACTCTTGTTTTTAAATTTCGTTTGTTTTAAACTATCTTTTAATTATAATATATTTATACTTAGATTTAAATATAAAATTATAGTAAATTTTTTATATATATTATTCTCTATATTTATCTATGTATTTTATCTATAGTCAAGTATATTTATAAAGTTTAAATAGTTTTTAATATATGATAAAGGTTATTTTCAAAGAAAATCAAATCTTCAAAAAATGCTTTGGGATGTCGACATGCCCTAGTACCCCATGTCGACATAGTGACAGTTAGATTCAAAAATTTGAATTTCAAAAGAAGTGTCTATTCGCCATAACCTTTCACGAATGGACATGACTGTTGTTCTTCTATAAACAGGGGTTAGTTTCAACGAATTATATATCAGATTTTCTGGTTTTTCACTTCTCTTCTTCTTCCACATTTTCTTATTCAAAATCCTATCATTACTCTGCCAAAATCAACATTGAATCTAACTAGATAATCTCTGGTTTGATTCTCTATCACTATCTCAATAAGATCCCAGTGCTATTCAGAGTTATAGGCTTCTTTGTAATCTATCTAGCGAGCAAAGGTGTGATTGTAGCCTTGGAAATCAATCAAGTGAGAAAAGGTGTGATTGAAGCCTTGGAAATCAATTGGGTGAACTTGTCGCCCGGAAATCAAGTATCTCTATCAAAAGGATTGTGATTCTGGAGGGTGTACCTCGTAGCCTTGAAACCGAGGGTTGTAATTGTTGAATTTCTTTTGAAAGGAAATCCGTACTTAGTTGTGCGGGACTGGATGTAGGGTAACTCCGAATTAGTATAAAATCTGGTGTGTTCTTTCCTTTACTGCATTTACTTTATTTCTGCATCTGTGTTTGTTTCTTTGATTATATCTGTGTCTGAATATTACATACATTTGTGAACAAATCAACAATAACTCAAAAAGATTTAGTAATTTCTTATAAACACTATTCACCCGCCCTCTAGTGTTCATCCTAGCCTTAAGATCCATATTCTGCATTCCTCACATTTGGTATCAGAGCAAGGTTTTCAAAATTTTCATAATCTGATATTTGAAAAAGATTTTTTTTTAAATGGCTATGTTTAAGAAATTTGTTAATGCATGTTTAGAAATATTCAGATCATCATTATCTCTTGAGTCTGCATATAATCAATATTCAAATACAAGTTCTCTACTAGATTGTTTGATGTGCATGAATCATGCTTTATGGGAGTTGAGGAATTAATCCAGAACAAACAAACTGTGCAGATCAAAAAGAACAAATGGATACTCGATAGTGGATGTTCTAGACACATGACTGTGAATCCAGATATGCTGAATGATATAATATACAAAGACGGAGGACTGGTTAACTTTGGAGACAATTCAAAAGGTTATGTGATCGGCATCGGCAAAGTTGGTAACTCTGAAACTCCTTTTATTACTAATGTTTTGCTAGTTAAGAATCTGAAACACAATCTGCTAAGTATAAGTCAACTATGCGATAAAGGATATAAAATTAAATTTGAAAAAGATAAGTGTCACATTGAAGACAATAATTCAACCATAATATTTGAGGGAATTAGGAAAAAGAATATTTATATTTTTAGTATGAAAATTTCAAATGATAACTTGTGTCTTTTGGCAAATGCAAGTGATCCTTGGATTTGGCATAAGAGATTTTGGCATTTGAATTTCAAACTCTTATCTAGACTGTCAAAACAAGATCTAGTAAGAGGCGTCTCTAAAATGAATTTTAAAGTAGATAGTCTATGTGATGCATGTCAACTAGGAAAACTTAGAAAAAGTTCCTTTAAATTAAAAGATATGATTTCAACTTCAAAACCTCTTGAATTACTTCATCTTGATTTATTTGGTCCATCTCAAATTCAGTCAATAAATCACAGTAAATATGTTTTTGTAATTATTGATGATTATTCTAGATTTACATGGACAATGTTTTTAAAACATAAAAGTGATACCTTTGAATATTTTAAGAATTTTTCAAAAATGGTTCAAAATCAACTTTCTCAAAAAATTATAACCATCCGTAGTGATCACGGTGGTGAATTTGAAAATGAAAAGTTTGAAGAATTCTGCAATAAAAAGGGAATAATTCACAATTTTTAATTTCCAAGAACTCCACAACAAAACGGAGTAGTAGAACGTAAAAATAGGATGATTCAAGAGTGTGCGAGAACTATGCTTTTTGATAGTAATTTACCAAAGTACTTTTGTGCAGAAGCAGTTGCTACCGCCTGTTATATTTTAAATAGAATTTTAATTAGACCTTTAACTGATAAGACATCTTATGAACTTATTTACTCAAAGAAACCTAAGGTATCTTATTTTATAATTTTTGGAAGTAAATGTTTTATTTTAAATACAAAAGATAACTTAGATAAATTTGATCCTAAATCCGACAAAGGTATCTGTATCAAATATTCTAATAGAAGTAAAGCATACAGAGTATTTAATTTAAGAACTAATACCATCGAAGAAAAAATGCATGTTTCATTTGATGAAAATTTCAAAAATTTTGAAGAAATAAATGATGAAGAGGATTTAATCACTCAAAACCAAGAGTCAACTAAAACTAATAATTAATTAAATCATCCTAATAAAAGGATTAAACTTTTAAAAGATCACCCTATAGAAAATATACTTGGAGATATGCAATCTGTTGTTAAAACTAGAAACCAACTAAGTCAAATGAGTGATGTAGCTTTTATATCAACTATTGAACCCAAAAATCTAGAAGAAGCATCAACTAATGATTCATGGATTTTGGCTATGCAAGAAGAATTAAATCAATTTACTAGAAATGATGTTTGGGAACTTGTTCCTAGACCTGAAAATAAAACAATAATTGAAACTAAATGGGTTTATAAAAATAAAATGAATGAACAAGGAGAGGTTGTTAGAAATAAAGCCCGGTTAGTCACTCAAGGTTATTGTCAAGAAGAAGGAATAGATTTTGATGAAACCTTTGCCCCTGTAACAAGATTAGAAGCTATTAGGATTCTACTTGCTTTCACAAATCATAATAATTTCAAATTATTTCAAATGGATGTTAAAAGTGCATTTTTAAATGGTTTTGTAAAATAAGAAGTATTTGTTAAACAACCACCACTTTTTGAAAATGATAAATTTCCAAATCATGTTTACAAACTTAAGAAAGCTCTATATGGTCTAAAGCAAGCTCCTAGAGCCTGGTATGATAGACTAAGATCTTACATGTTACAATCAAATTTTGAAATAGGTAAAGTAGATAATACTCTTTTTATTAAAAGAAATGAAAATGATATTCAACTAGTACAAGTCTACGTAGATGATATCATTTTTGGATCAACTAATTTTGAAATGAATATAGAATTTTCTAAAATAATGACAAAAGAGTTTGAGATGAGTCATATGGGTGAATTAAACTTCTTTTTAGGATTACAAATAAAACAATTAGATAATGGTATCTTTATTAGTCAAGAGAAATATGCTAAAGACCTAGTTAGTAAATTTGGTTTGACTACTACGAGTGGAAAACCCACTCCCATGGCAACCAATGAGTACCTTAGTAAAGAAGATCTCTCGAAAGATGTAGATCAAAATTTATATAGAGGAATGATTGGATCACTACTCTATATCACTGCGAGTAGACCTGATATCATGCATAGTGTCTGTCTCTATGCAAGGTATCAATCCCAACCTAAAGAAACTCACTTAAAAGCTGTAAAACGTATTATAAGATATGTTAAACACACCTTTGATTATGGCTTATTTTATCCTAAAAATGATTCGTTTGACTTAATATCTTACTGTGATGCTGATTATGCTGGTTGTAAATCAGACCGAAAAAGTACAAGTGGAACTTTTCACTTTTTAGGGCATTCTCCGATTTCCTGGTTTAGTAAAAAGCAAAACACAGTTTCTCTATCTACAACTGAAGCAGAGTATATTTCTGCTGCTTTGGCTTGTTCTCAAGTAATATATATGCAACAAACTTTAAAAGATTTTGGTTTAAATATCTCAAAATCACCAATTTATTGTGATAATACTAGTACAATAAATTTATCCAAAAATACTACTCAACATGCTCGAACTAAACTTATTGATATCATACACCATTTTCTCAAAGATAATATAAGTAGAGAAGTAATTACTCTCGACTATATCAATTCTGAAAATCAAATTGCTGATATCTTAACAAAACCCTTAAATGAATCTACATTTACTAAATTAAGAAGAGAATTAGGTATTTGTTCATTAACTGAAATATAAAATATAAATAACAAGTATAATTAAAAATTAATTCAAAATTAATTAAATAGGCAAAAATTCAAGAACTATGTCGACATCCCCCCTAGACCCATGTCGACATATAACGTTTTTTAAATTTTTAAATTTTTTCCCACCAAAATTCAAATAAGTGGTTATAAATTTCTCCTATTTCAAATTTTTCTTCATTCTCCCTGTTCTCTTTCTGTTCTATCTTCTGAAATCAATTTATCAATGGCCTCCTCTTCCAAATCAAACATAAAATCAACTTTTTCGTTCCCATCGCCTACTTCTGGTTCGTTTCAACAAACAACGCTCGCTCGTGTGACGAAAATGGAGGATTCTCTGAAGGATACCCTTCAGTTAATGACTGAAATCCAAGTGATGCAACTTCGAATGGCCAAAGAACAAGAGTGGAAAGGCAAAATCCTTAGGAATCTGCAAAAATTTCTTATGGATAATCATGCGAACCCAATCTTGATTGTCGAGGACTCTTCAGGAGATCATGAACAAGAGGAAAGTGAAGAAGAAGAAGAGGAAGAACCAATGGAAGAAGAGCATGCAGAAGACAACGACAAAGTCATTTGCGTTGGCGAAGTATGTTTTTACAAGGACGGAAACTTGGTTGAACAACGTGGAAATTTCTATTTCCATTATCCAAATTGTTCGATCCATAGATCTCCAATTGTCAAAGATACTCTGTAGTTTCTTCTCTTTCGTTTTTCATCGTTTTGTGTATACTTGTCACGTTTTACGAAAATGTAAATATAAACATATATATATATATATATATAAATAAATATTGTGTGTTCTTATATATGATTCCTATATATGTTATATATAAGTATTATATAGGTACTTGGTTAGGAATGTTAGTGGTTTAGGACTAAGTTTTAGGTTTACAAGTAAGTATTGATGATAACACTATCATCATATAGGATATTAAACTAAGAGTTATATAGTTTAGAGTTAGTTTGTTTTTGTTGATGACAAAGGGGGAGAAATATAAAATAAGGTAGTTAGGCATAGATTAAGGAGGAGTTATTAGGATAGAAGTAATATTTTATAAACAAAGGTTGTCATCATCAAAAAGGGGGAGATTGTTAGTCCATGAGTTGATGGTTTTGATGAAAACAACCTTAGAATAAGATTATAAAATATAAATACTAACATTATAGTTTAGATATATATGTATATGCAGGATTTAACCATGTAGGTACCAAGAATGAAGACTGTACAGTATAGAGATTCAAGATATCAAGATTGAAGACTCATGAGCATCAAGATTATCAAGAGTTCAAGATTTCAAGATAAGTATTGAGTCTAGAATTATGTTAAAACTTCATAATAGCACTGAAATCTTCACTCCATTTTTCTTTTGGGATGGAACCCATTTCTACCTTTTTAGTGGCTTACAAACCCACGACAAGTAGCTTACAAACCTACGACAAGTGGCTTACAAACCCACGAACATCTTGGTTTTATACAAGTTCCCGAGTCCTGATATGATGAGATATTCTGTAGGAAGAAGCTTGTAAAACTACTTTAAAATGATTTTCAAAACTACTTCAGAATGATTTTCCAAATTGCTTTTCAAAATGTTTTAGCCTTAAAATATTCTTTGTTTTTGTTTTAAATAAACTCTTGTTTTTAAACTTCGTTTGTTTTAAACTATCTTTTAATTATAATATATTTATACTTAGATTTAAATATAAAATTATAGTAAAATTTTTATATATATTATTCTCTATATTTATCTATGTATTTTATCTATAGTCAAGTATATTTATAAAGTTTAAATAGTTTTTAATATAAGATAAAGGTTATTTTCAAAGAAAATCAAATCTTCAAAAAATGCTTTCGGATGTCGACATGCCCTAGTACCCCATGTCGACATAGTGACAGTTAGATTCAAAAATTTGAATTTCAAAAGAAGTGTCTATTCGCCATAACCTTTCACGAATGGACATGACTGTTGTTCTTCTATAAACAGGGGTTAGTTTCAACGAATTATATATCAGATTTTCTGGTTTTTCACTTCTCTTCTTCTTCCACATTTTCTTATTCAAAATCCTATCATTACTCTTCCGAAATCAACATTGAATCTAACTAGATAATCTCTGGTTTGATTCTCTATCACTATCTCAACAAGATCCAAGTGCTATTCAGAGTTATAGGCTTCTTTGTAATCTATCTAGCGAGCAAAGGTGTGATTGTAGCCTTGGAAATCAATCAAGTGAGAAAAGTTGTGATTGTAGCCTTGGAAATCAATTGGGTGAACTTGTCGCCCGAAAATCAAGTATCTCTACCCAAAGGATTGTGATTCTGGAGGGTGTACCTCGTAGCCTTGAAACCGAGGGTTGTAATTGTTGAACTGCTTTTGAAAGGAAATCCATACTTAGTTGTGCGGGACTGGATGTAGGGTAACTCCGAACCAGTATAAAATTCGGTGTGTTCTTTCCTTTACTGCATTTACTTTATTTCTGCATCTGTGTTTGTTTCTGTGATTATATTCGTGTCTGAATATTACATACATTTGTGTACAAATCAACAATAACTCAAAAAGATTTACTAATTTCTTATAAACACTATTCACCCGCCCTCTAGTGTTCATCCTAGCCTCAAGATCCATATTCTGCATTCCTCACAGCCACTACTCACACATCCGTAAGTCAAAAGAATATACACAAGATAGTCATAATATCAGAGTATCATAAAGGATGGATAACAAGTAAAGCTATCTATAGTATATCGGATATATCCAAAGCAGAAGCACTGAAGCAAGCTAAGTCCAAAGCGACCTAACCTGAAACAACTCGGTTTGACCCGAGCATAAATTACTCGGGTCAGGCTAGCTAAACAAATCAGTTAGATAAACTGAACAATAATCATGATAAGATAATGAGGCAACATATAACATAATAATCTCCAAAAGAGAAACATATATCATGGTAATAAAGACCAAAATCTCTCACATAGAGAAGAAACAAACATCTAAGTAGAGATGTATAACAAGCCTTATATCATCGGCATAGCATAAACACAAGTGCCAGTGTAGGCATAAAATAAGTTCCACAAGGTAGTATCGCTTATATCGTGTGGTTGCATAAAACCATCACCGAATGGCGCTACACAAGGGAATATAAATCACACAGGAAAACATTAGCTCGCTAGTACTGTACTAAATCACACAGGAAATATACCCCAGTGACACACCCATCACTTTAGCTAAGGGGCAACACCTAAACGAGACAGTCCGAAAACACTATCCAAAAGGTGATGAGCCAAAAGGAGACAGTCCGAAGACACTATCCCAAAGGCAAATAAACCCAATGGAGACAATCCGAAGACAATATCCTAGAGGTATCACTCAGGAAACACGCCGTAGTGGTAATGGCTCATAGGCCCATTACTCATTTACCACTAACGGTAGGAATGTGTCACGAACTCTTAGCAAGGAACCCGTAAAGTAGTAACGTGAGTCTCATCCCCAACGTTCGCACTAAATGGTTTACTAACCAATCGTAAGCTTCCACACTCAAAGCAGTAAAAAGTTCACCTCATGTCATCTGTAAACTAGGCCAAAAGGCCAAAACGATTAATCGAATAGGTCGGGGATTAATCGGAAAGATAAATGTGCGGATTCATGATCCGTGTTTTACCTAACCATTTAATCACCTTTCCACTTCGCTCAAAGTGCAGAAGAGTGTATATTTTACTTAGAAAATAGTTGGAGAAAGCAGATTTTTAATCGTTTGAAAACCTCTTTAGAAATAGCCTTTGAAATCCTCTTATTATAGAGTAATTAATTTAATATTTAAAATAATACTAAATAATAGTTTCAAAAGCTAATTTGATGAAAAATCACTTTAAAATGATTTATAAAATCCGTGCACGAAACCTAGAGACAAATCTCAAAGAAATCGGAAAAACTCGGAAAAATAGTCGAAATTATACCAAGTATAAATCGCTGAAAACTAGTCGAAGTCACTAGTTCGATGGCATATTTGAACCTACAAACCAAGTCCAAATGGCATGAAAATAGGCTTACATGTAGACCAACATCCCTGCTCTAAACTGCAAAAAGAATCGGGCAATTCCGACTTGAAACGAAGAAATGGCGTCGTCTCAAAGTCGAGCAAAAATCACAAAACTCTGCTGTGTCAAAACAGTGCAAAGGTCCAACTTCGACGACATGGTCGAAGAGACATATGAACCCAGATCTTGATAAAAATTTGCAGGAGCATAGTACAGTACTCCTACTTTGATATTCAACAAGAATCGTTTGGTTCCGACTTGAAACGAAGAAATGGCAACGTCTCAAAGTTGGTCCGACGATAACTGAAAATGATCACTGTTGTAAAACAGTTTCTGGGTGCTACTTTGGCAATCAAACGAAGTATCTAACGCACCTATATCTAAACCAAACTTTAGACGGTTGAAGATCTCGACCTCATCTTTCCAACGAGACCGAAATCGATGAAATCCGACATCGGACGTGCTCGTAGCGAGGTCGCGAAGTTGAACGTTTGAACTAAAATTAATCACTGTTTTTCAAAACAGTTTCTGGGTGCTACTTTGGCAATAAAAATGAAGTATCAAACGCACCCAGATCTTAACCAAATTTTGCAGGGTTGAAGATCATGATCTCAGCTTTCCAACGAGGCCAAAATCTACTAATTCCGACCACGGACGAACTCGCAGTGGTGTCACGAAGTCGGACTATCAAACTGGAAAACATGGTGTTTTCAGTTGAAGATGAGCAATATATCATAAACAGTATTTGTTGATCAGAAACTTGCAAACCAACATTCCAACCATAGAAAATATTAAATGGGTTTCTAGCTAGCATTTATTACCACTCACCAAGCAAGAGAATGATCAAACACAAATATTAGCAATCCCCAAGCAAGAAGATGAAGATCAATGAGCTTGAGTCAATGAAAATGCATAAAAACAATGATTACTAATTTATTTCAGAAATCAAAGAATGAATTAGAGGTGGGTTTTGTGATTTCTATTACCTCTTTTAATGGTTTGGATTAACTCTCTTTGATTAGGTGTAGATTGGAGTTTTGCTTAGGAGGCCATGGCTAGGTTTAGGAGCTTT
Source organism: Allium fistulosum (assembly GCA_030737815.1). NCBI lineage: Eukaryota > Viridiplantae > Streptophyta > Magnoliopsida > Asparagales > Amaryllidaceae > Allium > Allium fistulosum. Next base: position 407,786,209 of record CM060907.1, on the reverse strand, counting down.
CTAATTAGGGTTTAGTGGTTATGAAATGAAGTGTTCGCTGAAATGGGAGAGTAAAAGATAATTTATAGGCTAATGGTTAGGGTTATTGGGTCTAATACCCATTAGGACTTAGTATTATTCATGTGTATATAGATAGGCAATTTTCTCTAAGTACAATCTACATACAAATTACTAAATACATTTCAAACCATAGAGAATTATGAAAAGATGTCAACAATTATTTTTATCCATTTCATAAAATCATATATCAACAATATTTTATATTTTAACCCGTAATTTCCACAAAACACCGTTTATAGTTAATATTAGCCAAAAATCACTATTTTGCAAATAAATTGCAAATTAAATTCCCAAATCAAATATTGTACTATTTTACACATAAAATTTTGTAATATTATAAATTTCAAATTTCCCTAACTAATTTCCATAAATGCTCCATTTTACGCTTAATCCCAAAAGTATTAATTTATCCCAAATAACTAAATTTTGAACAAATTAGCCACATTAAAAATTCATTAATAACTGCAATTAAATTAAAATCGCAATTTTAATTTATTATTTGGTAATTGCAATCACGGGTTGTTACAGACTCCCCCCCTTAAGTAAATTTCATCCCCGCAATTCCTTAAATATGGAAGTTATCTGTAACATCTAATCCTCAAAATAAATTAAACAAAGGTGAAGTAAAGATACTCACCAGAAACAGATGAAGATAGAAAACCAAGATAAGTACGCTCGATAAATTCTTTGGTCTCCCAAGTGCAGTCCTTAGGATTAGACGACCATTGGATATTAACAAGCAGTACCTCTTTGTTTCGAAGGCGTCTAACCTCCGAATCAAGCACACGAAGAGGTTGCTGGTCAATAGATAGATCAGGGGAAATCTCTAAATCCGGTATAATAAGCAGATCAATAACAGAATCAGGATCACGAACACACTTGCGAAGCTGAGAAACATGGAACACGTCATGCATTTCGAAAAAATGCGCTAGAAGAGCAACACGATAAGCTACGGGGCCAATGCATTCCGTAATAGGAAATGGTCCGACATAGCGAGGAGCCAATTTCCCAGTGGAGCTGAAACACACAACCCCCTTCGCAAGAGATACCCGAATAAATACATGATCCCTAATCGAGAATTCAAGAGGCTTCCTAAAGTTGTCCGCGAAGGATTTCTGACGGCTTTGCGCCTCTTTTATTCTCTGACGAATAAGAATAATCTTCTCAGAAGATTCGCGAACTTAATCTGGACCAAGAATAAGCTTCTCGCCAGATTCTAACCAACAAGATGGAGAACGACATGGCCTTCCGTATAAGGCTTTGAAAGGAGCCATGCCAATACTCGACTGAAAACTATTGTTGTAGGAGAACTCCACAAGTGGCAAGTGGTCCTCCCAACTACCTCCAAAATCGAGGATACAACAGCAAAGGAGATCTTCCAAGACACGATTCACTCTCTCATTCTGACCATCAGTCTGAGGATGATAAGCAGTAGAAAAATTCAGCTTTGTGCCCAAAGCCGATTGAAGACACTTCCAAAAGTGACTAGTGAATAACGGGTCACGGTCATAAACAATGGAACTAGGGATACCATGAAGGCGAACGACTTCCTTCACATAAAGCTTAGCCAAAAGAGGAGCATTCCTAGTGGACTTAATTGGAATAAAGTGAGCGGACTTGGTCAGTCGATCAACGATGACCCAAACAGAAGTATGGCCCAACCTCGATCGAGGTAGACCATCAATAAAATCCATCGAAATCTAATCCCATTTCTACAATGGAATCTCTAATGGCTGAAGAAGACCGGAAGGGCGCTGATGCTCGGCCTTGATAAGTTGACAAGTCATGCAATTGCTCACATAACTTGCAACATCACGCTTCAGGCCTTCCCAATAATACAAGCGACACATGTCGGCATACATCTTGCTAGAACCAGGATGAATGGTATACTTAGTACGATGATAATCGTCAAGAATGTCACGCCTAATTGAAGAATCAGAAGGCACAATAACACAGTTCTTCTTGCGAAGGCACTGATGAGAATCAATACTGTAATCCAATGACGTCTCATCACTGGATCCAGTCTCAACAAGATGAATGAAAGGCATTAAATCTGGATCTTGCCACTGTGCATGGGCAATGCGATCCAATAAGCTAGGTCAAGCTTCCAAATCGAATAATAATATTGGAGAATCAGGAGGCGGAGCTCGATCACGAATAGATAATGTCTCAAGAATATCCCATTCGGCTATCATCGTAGAAACTACAGCCGAATGCTTGCGACTAAGCGCATCTGCTACACAATTACCCTTGCTAGGGGTATTTTGAATGTCAAGGTCATATGAGGAAAGGAACTCAAGCCATCGTTGATGCCTCATATTAAGATCCTTCTAAGTGAAGAGATATTTCAAGGACTTATGATCGGTATAAAGAATGTAACATTCTCCCAATAAATAATGGCGCCGTATCTTCAAGGCAAAGACAATGGCAGCTAACTCAAGATCATGAGTAGGATAGCAAACCACATTCGGACGTAGTTTCCTAGAAGCATAAGCAACCACCCGATCCTTTTGCATGAGAATGACACTGAGACCGCTACTGCAAGCATCAGTATAGACAACAAGATCGTTGTTTCCTATGGGAACCACAATAATAGGAGCATGAGTGAGAAGTTCTTTCAATCGCTGAAAAGAATCTTCACACTTGTCTAACCAGATATAACAGACGCCCTTACGAGTAAGGTAGTCAATGGAAGCACAACATGGGAAAAGTCCTTTACGAACCGGCGGTAATAACCCGCCAGTCCCAGGAAGCTATGAATCTCATGCACATTCTCGGGTCGCTTCCAATTCTGAATGGCTTCGATCTTGGCGGGATCGACATATATGCCTTCAGAAGATACAACATGACCCAAGAACCTAACCTCATTCTCCCAAAAGTGGCATTTGGAGAATTTGGCTCTAAGATGCTGAAGACAAAGTGTATCCAAGACAATCCTCAAATGATGGGTATGCTCTGTCTCGGATCTAGAATATATCAGAATGTCGTCAATGAATACAAGAACAAACTTATCGAGATATTCCCGGAATACTCAATTCATGAGATCGACAAAGAATGCAGGAGCGTTCGTCAAACCGAACGGCATGACTAACCACTCAAATGAACCATATCGAGTGCGGAAAGCTGTAAGTGGCACACTATCATCTGCAACTCGGAGCTGATGAAATCCTGTGGCAAGGTCAAGCTGAGAAAAGACCTTTGCACCACTTAACTGATCAAACATATCGTCAACCCGAGGCAATGGATAACGATTCTTGATAGTCACCTCATTAAGCTTGCGGTAATCAATGCAAAGCCTAAGAGAACTATCGGACTTCTTCACGAAGACCACTGCGGCACCCCACGACGAAGAACTAGACTGAATAAAATTCGTTGCTTCGAGTTCTACTAATTGCTTCTTTAGTTCCTCATTCTCTTTTCGTGGGAGGACGACTAACTGGATGAGAACCGGGAATGAGATCAATACGGAACTCAATAGCCCGCTTAGGCGGTAAACTCGAAACTGGCTCAAAAATATCGGGGTAATCCCGAACAATAAGAATACGAGATATATCACAATCGTCATCTCGTGAATCAAGAGCACATAGAGAAGCTACGGAGATATATACATCCCGAAGAACAAGAGCTAACTGAGCGGAAGAGTCAGGGTGACTAAGAAATAGTACCCGCTCAGAACAAATGATCTTGGCATCGTATCGAATGAGCCAATCCATCCCTAATATCATGTCGAAACCCAAATAAGCCATAACGTGCAGATTCGCATGGAAAGAAAAGCCACAAAGATCAATATCAACATTCTCACAAAGCAAGCTAAGGGTCGTGGATCCGCCAATAGGATTCACAATCCTTAGTGAAGAAATCGAACAAGAAAAATCCAAAGACATAATAACAACAAGTTCTTTTGATACGAATGAGTGAGAAGCACCCGTATCAAAGAGAAATCTAATAGACTTATCATTAAATAAAATAGAACCTTCGAGAACGAAAGGATACGTACCTCAAGGCTGAGATTAAGATGTAGGAGCCTTGACAGCATTAAGCTTGCCAGATCTAGGAGGTGCAGTAGGACAAGCGGCAATAAGATGACACTCCTTCTTACAATAGCGGCAGATAAGAGGTTTGGCACACTCTTTAACCATATGGTCGGTAGATCCACAATTGAAACACTTCCGAATGGAAGGTGTTCCACTAGACTGAGGCTGAGGCTGAGAACCAGAACTAGAACTGATGAACTTCTTCTTCTTCTTCTGGGAAGAGGAAGAATTAGGCTTGTGGAAAAACCTCTTCTTGTTGGGGTGCTTGGGCACCTCAACATCCTCATCACTATCCTTCTCCCTCTCGACTGCTTCAAGGTGAAGCCCCGAATCTACAAGCTCTTCGATGAAAGCTTGAGTTGAAGCATCAGTTGCTTCTTGAGGTACTTCTTCAAGCCCTCAACCAATTTGAGATTCTTCTTATGTGGTGTGCTAATGAACTCGAGGCCGTACTTGGACAGAGCCTCAAAAGAAGAAACATAATATGAAACAGTGGAATTCCCTTGCTTAAGATCAATAAAGCGGCGGGCAAGAGAGATCTTCTCAGATTCCGGAACAAATTTGAGCACGAAACGCTCACCGAACTAAGCCCAAGAGTGGTCTCATCGACCTTAGCAATGAGAAGCTCATACCAATCCAAAGCACGGTTCTGAAGCATACTGGAAACTACAAGAACACTATCATGATCAGGAAGAGTCATGCGAGAAAAGATGCGCATACGTAGATCCATGCCTGGACGTCAAGAACCAACTCGGAGCCATTGAACGGCTTGCCCCCGAGATGTGAGAAATCACTGCAAAGGCGCGCAAAGGCAGACTTCCGCGGTGCATCAGAAACTGGAGTAGGAGGATAAGAGTTCCGAACAAGCTCCATAATCTGATCGGTAGTCATAAAAACGCCTCCCGGATGTGGGTCATCGGATTGCCCAGCATCCGCAGAATGACGGGTCCTACCTCTTCCAGACATACTGAAAGTTAAGATAAGATACGAGTTAAGCACGATTCAAAGATAGATAATTCAAAGTGGAATACTACGGAGTATAAATGTATTCCTAAATATATTCCTAACTTATCTATCCAATGTTATGAGGAAAGGGCTTTGTAATATTTGAAGCATACTAGGATGTACTGTACTAAGTATTACTGTTCTGTGTTTATTATACTTAGTTCTGAAACTGACTCTGATACCAAGCTGTAACGCCCCACTCCGAGAGCCACATTAACAAAGAGTATTATATGGATAATACCGTCTGCTAATGCGGACAATGGAGTATAATTGAAGCGACCATGTGTAATCTTACTTTAACTATCCACTGAACACGTCGAAAAGTGGAATCTATTTTTTTCATCTCATGTGATTCTAAATATTCAATAAATACTTAAAGAAAAACTACAATGGTTAAAAGATCTATCAGAACAAAGCATAATAGAAAAATTAACATCATCACAGAACAGCATCAGATAATAAGCATATAATCTCAGCACAATACAACATCAAGTACAGATCCAAATATAAAAGTGGGTATAAAGCCACTACTCACACATCCGTGAGTCAAAAGAATATACCCAAGATAGTCATAATATCAGAGTATCATAAAGGATGGATAATAAGTAAAGCTATCTATAGTATAGCGGATATATCCAAAGCGGAAACACCGAAGCAAGCTAAGTCCAAAGCGACCTAACCCGAAACAACTCGGTCTGACCCGAGCATAAAATACTCCGGTCAGGCTAGCTAAACAAATCAGTTAGATAAACTGAACAATAATCATGATAAGATAATGAGGCAACATATAACATAATAATCTCCAAAAGAGAAACATATATCATGGTAATAAAGACAAAAATCTCTCACATAGAGAAGAAACAAATATCTAAGTAGAGATGTATAACAAGCCTCATATCATCGGCATAACATAAACACAAGTGCCACTGTAGGCATAAAACAAGTTTCACAAGGTAGTCGCGCTTATATCGTGTGGTTGCATAAAACCATCACAGAATGGCGCTACATGAGGGAATATAAAATCACACAGGAAAACATTAGCGCACTAGTACTGTACTAAATCACACAGGAAATATACCCCAGCGACACGCCCATCACTTTAGCTAAGGGGCAACACCTAAAGGAGACAGTCCGAAGACACTATCCAGAAGGTGATGAGCCAGAAGGAGACAGTCCGAAGACACTATCCCAAAGGCAAATAAATCCAATGGATACAGTCCGAAGACACTATCCTAGAGGTATCACTCAGGAAACACGCCGTAGTGGTAAAGGCTCGTAGGCCCAGTACTCGTTTATCACTAACGGTAGGAATGTGTCACGAACTCTTAGCAAGGAACCCGTAAAGTAGTAACATGAGTCCCATACCCCAACGTTCGCACTAAATGGTTTACTAACCAATCGTAAGCTTCCACACTCAAAGCAGTAAAAAATTCACCTCATGTCATCGGTAAACTAGGCCAAAAGGCCAAAACGATCAATCGAATAGGTCGGGGATTAATCGGAAAGATAAACGCGCGAATTCATGGTCCATGTTTTACCTAACCATTTAATCACCTTTCCACTTCGCTCGAAGTGCAGAAGAGTGTATATTTTACATAGAAAATAGTTGGAGAAAGCAGATTTTTAATCGTTTGAAAACCTCTTTAGAAATAGCCTTTGAAATCCTCCTATTATGGAGTAATTAATTTAATATTTAAAATAATACTAAATAATAGTTTCAAAAGCTAATTTGATGGAAAATCACTTTAAAATGGTTTATAAAATCCATGCACAAAACCTAGAGATAAATCTCAAAGAAATCAGAAAAACTCAGAAAAATAGTCAAAATTATACGAAGTATAAATCGCTGAAAGCAAGTCGAAGTCACTAGTTCGACGGCAGATTTGAACCAGTAAACCGAGTCCAAATGGCATGAAATTTGGCAGGCATGTAGACCAACATCCCTGATCCAAACTGAAAAAAGAATCGGGCAATTCTGACTTGAAAAGAAGAAACGGCGTCGTCTCAAAGTTGGACAAAAATCACAACTCTGCTATGTCAAAACAGTGCCAAGGTCCAACTTCGACGACATGGTCGTAGGGTCATATGAACCCAGATCTTGATGAAAATTTGCATGATCATAGTACAGTATTCCTATTCTGATATGCAACAAGAATCGTTCGGTTCCGACTTGAAACGAAGAAATGGCAACGTCTCAAAGTTGGTCCGACGATAACTGAAAATGATCACTGTTGTAAAACAGTTTCTGGGTGCTACTTCGGCAATAAAACAAAGTATCTAACTCACCCAGATCTAAACCAAACTTTGCACGGTTGAAGATATTGACCTCATCTTTCCAACGAGATCAAAATCGATGAAATCCGACATCGGACCTGCTCACAGCGAGGTCGCGAAGTTGGATGTTTGAACTAAAATTAATCACTATTTTTCAAAACAGTTTCTAGGTGCTACTTTGGCAATAAAAATGAAGTATCAAACGCACCCAGATCTTAACCAAATTTTGCAGGGTTGAAGACCATGATCTCAGCTTTCCAACGATACCAAAATCGACTAATTTCGACCACGGACAAACTCGCAGTGGTGTCACGAAGTCAGACTATCAAATTAGAAAACATCGTGTTTTCAGTTGAAAATGAGCAGTATATCATAAACAGTATTTGATGATCAGAAACTTGCAAACCAACATTCCAACCATAGCAAATATAAAATGGGTTTCTACCTAGCATTTATTATCTTTCACCAACCAAGAGAATGATCAAACACAAAGATTAACAATCCCCAATCAAGAAGATGAAGATCAATGAGCTTGAGTCAATGAAAATGCACAAAAACAATGATTACTAATTTGTTTTAGAAATCTAAGAAAGAATTAGAGGTGGGTTTTGTGATTGCTATTATCTCTTTTAATGGTTTGGATTAACTCTCTTTGATTTGGTGTAGATTGGAGTTTTGCTTAGGAGGCCATGACTAGGTTTAGGAGTTTTCTAATTAGGGTTTAGTGGTTATGAAATAAAGTGTTGGCTGAAATGGGAGAGTAAAAGATAATTTATAGGCAAATGGTTAGGGTTATTGGGTCTAATATCCATTAGGACTTAGTATTATTCATGTGTATATAGATAGGCAATTTTCTCTAAGTACAATATACATACAAATTACTAAATACATTTCAAACCATAGAAAATTATGAAAAGATGTCAACAATTATTTTTAGCCATTTCATAAAATCCTATTTCAACAATATTTTACATTTTAACCCCTAATTTCCCCAAAACACAGTTTATAGTAATATTAGCCAAAAATCACCATTTTGCAAATAAATTGCAAATTAAATTCCCAAATCAAATATTGCACTATTTTACACATAAAATTTTGCTATATTATAAATTTCAAATTTCCCTAATTAATTTCCATAAAATGCTCCATTTTGCACTTAAGCCAAAAAGTATTAATTTATTCAAAATAACTAAATTTTGAACAAATTAGCCACATTAAAAATTAATTAATAGCTCCAATTAAATTAAAATCACAATTTTAATTTATTATTTGGTAATTGCAATCACAGGTTGTTACAATATGCAAGCTTCTGTGAAAATTTCGTGGAATTTGGACTTGTAGTTTGAGAGATATGATTGATCCAAGATTGAGTTTGCTAGTGAGACTAAAGCCTTCGTATCGATGGATACTTATCGATACTCTTCGTATCGATGACGTGGTGCTAGTGTTTTGTTGAGATCCATATTTCATGCTTAAAGAATGCTTCCATCGAGTTGACCTCTTCCATCGTATCCATCATGTACATTGCTCCTCGTATTGATGCTATGTCTTTGCTTTTATATCGATGCTGAACTCGTTCCATCGCATCGATCTCTGGCCCCTCTCTTCGTATCGATCGAGTAGCTGATCGATACGAAATACGTATTTGTTGAACAAGTGAATTATGATCGATCCAGGATTGCTAAGGTCCATTGAAATCTTGATGGATACGACAGGGATGGATTTATGCAGGCCCGGCCCTTCCCCAAAGCGGGAGAAGCGACCGCTTAAGGCCTCCAAACAACTAGGGCACCAAATTCAGAACCACTCGATAAAATAAATCGTGAAATCGAATGCGCGATTCACGAACAAGGGCGAGGCGACTCAGGCAAAGCGACGACTCGCGCGCGGTGACCAACATCCAACTAAGCGGCTCAATCTTCTCCAGGTAAGCTTTATCTCGACGATGGCTGCATCTAGGGCACAGACTTCAAATTCAATTTATCTCGGCATGCAGTCAGCAACTACTAGCTAGGGCAAGCTTCATCCAGCTCCATCTCAGTTGATTCAAATTCAGTCATTCAGGTACTAATAGTTTGGAATTTGGATTCTATACGTTTAAACATTGAGGGACTATTTTGTGGTTTAGGGTATACGAATGTCGAAGGCTACTTCAGTAAGTTTAATGATGTTTCTTTTTTAAACTTTGGCTATTATGTATTCCTAGAGTTTTTATTTTAGGACCTCTACCAATAACTTGGTCCACTTGGTTTAGTACTAAACCAGTGGCCATTGGTACTTTGTAGTGTTTTTTTAATTTAATAAGGAGGAATCCGATTATAAGTTTGCTTACCGACTTTCAGTTTGGTTTTGAATCTTTTATTCGTTTTGCTTAAGTTAATGATATAGTTTTGTTTGTGGTTAAGGATATAGTTTTGAATCTTTTATACACCTTAGTTGTTAGGATCTATATTACAACAATATATCTTATTTGACAGAAAGAAGTATTTGAAATCTAAAATTTAGAACAGCAATAAGATATTTTCACTGGTATATATGCAGATATTCAAAAGGTAAACTTACATCTAATATCAGTTTTAAACATGGATGTTCTAGAGAAAAGTCAAATTGTTTGGATTTGTATTCTTGGACCTTGTACAATCACTAGGGCCATAGCTTCGCTAAAAGGGTTAGTAAAAGAAGACTAGAGTAACTCACTAGAGCCATAGTTTTGCAATTGGCTTTGGGTACCAAAACACCTAGGACCGGCCCTGGATTTATGCTCACTTCGAATCAATCTGGATGGATACGAAATGATGGACAAAGGTTGATGGATACAAAATGGATATGTTTTTCGTGGATTTTGATCGATACATAACTTGAGCAAAAAAAACTTCGATTGACCTAAAATTTGAAATGTTGCCCTCCATAGATTTGCTTGTCATACCATGCTAATTGTAGCTCGATCTAGACTCGGACCAAGTTTGCCCATATCCATCATGGACCTATGGATAACCGTTCTCCGGGGTAGACTGTCTTCAGTCTCTAGTCAAGTCCTTGGTGTCGCGGCCTTGCCAAAAGGTGGGATAACATATATTTGTAAAAATAAAGTTTTTAATGACATAAAATGCACCGTATAAAGATGTACGATAAACCGTGTATGCAAGAAAATTACTTATCATACCACCTCTATACATTTTCTTGAATGAAATAAATGTACACAAACATATAATACCAATCAATCTAAACTTCTAAATAATATCAAGATAATAATAAAAAAGAATTCAAGTTGGCAGAAAAAATGATCGCAAATCTATACAGTTTTATGGTACTAACCAAAGGTACAGTAGAAGACACCTATAAATAATAGTCACAACAAACACATGAACATTTTGGCAAGAAGTTTAACGGAAAATAAATTTTATTAGCATGACTGTAGATCTACACATGGTGCAGAACTTTATATGCCTAAACAATAAAGGATTCTGATTATAGTAGCTCTAGTGTGGTGTGGACTATCACACTTGATGCTTAAAATGTGCATCTATTGAGTAACTTGAATGCATAGATAATTAAGTGCTAAAAAACCAATTAGTAACCATATCAGAGAAGTGTACGAGCTTGCATCCAAATAAAATAGCAATTTTGACAGATTAGAACATTGGCCACTATATATGTAGTTATATAGCATATCATTATCAACAAGATTGAATACACTTCCAAGTTAAATACTTATACTCTCTAAGTCTCAAACAACTGGTGAAAGCATCACGAGTAAATAGATGACATCCATTAATACAACTAACATGATTGTAGCCAAGGCATTCTTAAGCAGGGTAAGCATGTTCAAATGATAGTTTAGAAGAATAATTAATCAAACCGTGGCTAGGAATAAAATTAATTTCTTGTTCTCATACTTTCTACAAGCCAGTTTTGCTTAAGGGGATGCAGTATACCAGATTTACATCAAAACATACACATAATATACTACTTGATATATCAGATAACACATCAAATATAAATACAAAATTACCTTTATTTAGCATTGCAAATTACATTAGGGCAAGGAAAAGCGGCATCCGTATGTTGTTCGTAATTTTTTGTATTTAATAAAGTATGTAATTTTATTTTCCCTATTTTTTATTTTTTCTGTTGTTTTTTATTATTCAAATAGCATTCCATATTTATGTTTATTGAGTATGTAACTTGCAATGGTTTTTTCAAGTTTTGTTCGACAATGAAAGGATTGGAGTCAAGATTGTAAGTGTTATGGTTTATTTTTTGCATTTTTTATATTTGCTGCATTCCCATGAATCACGATGGTCATCACAAATAAAATTGATACATTAAGAATAATTCTAAAATATAAATCCATTTAGATAATGAAAAATCATAGAAAATATTAAACATAAAATATAACCCATTGTATTCAAATGAACGAAATATTCATACACAAAAGATCCCACACTTTTAACTACATAATATTATATTGTATACGTACATAAAAAATAAGTAGTAGTTGTTTGCATTAAAAAGAAGAAATATCCCAAATCTTTCATTCTCTCACTTGCAAATGAAATAAATATCTCCATTAGAAATTAATATAAGTATGAATATGAATAAAATTGAAAAACGAAGTATCTAGATTAGACAAAAAACTTTTGGCCAATTTCTTATCAAAAATATTCTAAGCGTCTAGATTTTTGAAATTTATTGCTAGAGTCTACTTTGCACAGCTAGCACCTAGAAAAATCCCAAAAATAAGAAATAGATATACATGATCAGAATCACAATTTATCAACCACAATATATCAACAACAAACACCCACATAGGTAAACTATCCAAATATTTACTTATATACATCTTATAGTGTGTATGTCACATAGCACACACTCATGTTAAGAATTTAAACTTAACTTTCAGTAATACAACTGAGTTTGCTAACATTTTCAAAGAAACATTAGCATGAAAATAAAAAAACCGAGTAATAAGCCATGAAATACCTACACTTAACTCAAACAAGCATATGAGCACATATATTTATGAATTTTATAACTAAATCCATAGAAGTAAGACTATGACTTTTAAACTAACATTAATTTTGTAGATAAAGAACAAAAATTATAAATAAGAGCTAGTTTCCTAATAAAAGCAATAAATCAGAATGGTCGTGTGCATTATCATTTACCAAAACAAGACTTGAGGCATTATTATTTCTATCATTAACTTAGTTTGTTTAATATTGATATTGTTGGAATTTCGGATTAAGGATCTTAAGGCTGGATTAATACTAGAGGGGGTGAATTGTGTTTAATGGGTTTTATGGAATTTTTGAAATCTTTTCAAATTAAACACATACAGATGCAATTTCACAAACAGAGAGACAATCACAGAATCAGACGTAGATGCAAATAGTAAATAAAAACAGTAAAGGAATGAACACACCGGAATTTTATACTGGTTTGGAGTTACCCTACATACAGTCCCACACAATTTCTTGTGCATATTTATTGTCAAATATAATGTCGAAATTAAAACCTCAATTTCAAGGCCACGAGAGACACCCTCCTGTCTCCGAGTATAGGGCAAACTTTCTTGATTTAACTAGGCTACAAGATCACCTAAATGATCTATGGGCTACAATCAAACCCAATTGATTTACGGGCCACAATCAAACCGTTTCCATTTAAACTTTGATAGAGAGAGACTCGATACACTTCTTTGATTACAAATGATCCTATAACTCTGAATAACACTAAGATCTTTGAGAGAGAGTGGCAAAGATATGATCGAGTTTGATTCACTTTGAATTTCGGCAGAGTTATGTTAAAGCATTTGAAATATAAGAGAATATTTGAGTGGAGAAGAAGGTGTGATGAAATGAATAAAAACTAACTTAAAGTTCGTTGAAAACAACTGGTATTTATAGGAGAACAACGGTCATTTCCATTCGCGAAAGGTTATGACGAATTGGAACTTCTTTTGAAAATTTGAAATTTGAATTCTATGGCTACCATGTCGACATGGAGGGATGAGGTATGTCGACATGCCTATGTTAATTTTGAAAATAAATTTTGCTTTAAAATGATTTCTATTCTAAAACTTGTCCATACAATTTCTAAACTTTGTAAACCATTTTGATTATAGTTTAAATTTATAATAGAGTTCTAGAAAGTAATCATAAAATATATAATCTATAATATAAAAGTAATATTAAAAACTAAGTATAGAATTCTTTAAAATATATTAAAGTTAAAATATTAAAATCAAGAGATAATTTTTAAAAAAAACAAGAGATGATTTTGAAATTAATACGATTAAAAATAGTTTTTGAATTAAGGCTAAAATATTTAAACTGATAGAGATGACTTTAAAAAGGGCGGTTTTGAAAAATCTTAGAAATAGATAATTTTGAAAATTTCGTGGATTCCATTCCACTAGAGAAGATCGTGGGTTCCATCCCACTAATGAGGTCGTGGGTTCCATCCCACTATTAAAGCGAGAAGATGGATTCCATTCCACAATTAAAATTAGAATAAAGATTTTAGTGCTATTATGAAGTTTTAACATAAATCTAGACTCTATTACTTATCTTGATATCTTGAACTCTTGAACTCTTGATACTCATGAGTCTTCAGTCTTGATTTCTTCAATCTTGAATTCATCTGTCTTGAATCTCTATACTGTACAGTCTTCATTCTCAGTACCTACATATATATATATATATATTTATATATATCCTGCATATACATATTTATCTAGACAAGAATATTAGTATTTATATTTTATAACAAGTCCTAAGGTTGTCATCATCAAAATCATCATCTCAGGAACTAACAACCTCCCTTTTTTGGTGATGACAACCTATGTTTATAAAGTATACTCCGCCAAACTAAGATTCTACTCTAACTCCCCCTTATTCCAACAACCACCCCTTAATCTACTAACTCCCCCTTGATCTAAGCCTAACCAACCTATTTTATAATTCTCCCCCTTTGTCATCAACAAAAACTAATCCTAAACTACATAATTCCCTATAAATCTAATACTATAGCACTGTATAGGATAATAACATAGTACAGTAGAATATAAATGAGACAGATAATAATATGAATAAAATATAGTAAGGTAAATGTGAGAGATATGAAAATTTCAAACATAATCAATCAATATATACATCATGTTCTTATCAAACCACACCATGTTCAAACATATATTACACACACTATTCAAATCAATCCAAACCATACAAATCAAATCAAATCAAACAAAATAATTCAAACCAAATTAAAGTAAGTCAAACCACATATGTCAACTCAAACATTTCTTAGAACTTGAACCCATCCTTCTTCACCGAAGATAGGATCTGGCTTTATAGCATCCTATCCTTCATTATCTTTGTTCAGAGTTCCTTTTGGATTCGCTTCAAGTTCTTCTTTGTTTAGGGCTGAGATCATCTATCGAATGGCATCAAAATACTTTCTTGTTCTTTTATCAACTGCATTTGCCTTAATTTTAAGTGAAGTTGATTGCGAAGGATAAACGTAAGTATGCTATTGAAGAAATTGAAAGTTTCTTCAAGATTCTCACTTCGGTTATGAATAGGAGCGGCCAATTTTTGATAAACAATGAAGAAATTTAATAAAAAATAAAGAGAATTGAATGTATGCATTTTTCTGGAAGAAACGGGTATTTAACGAGTTAGAAAGTCGTTTGAAATGAAAAGACACAAGTTAGTTATGTCAATTTCAATTTCAAAACAAAAACCATTTTATGGCCGTTACATGTCGACATGGGGGTTAGGGGGTGTCGATATGCCCCTGTTAATTTTGGCGATTTGCTTTGTTTCTTTATATTATATACAAGTCTATATATATAAACTTATATAATATAATAACAAGCATTCCAGAGATATTTTAGAGCTAATAAGCAGAAATAAAAGATTTTCATTGATAAATTTTGTTAACATTACATAAACGATACATAACATTAACTAAAGAGAGATATAAACTAATACAACATGAAATGAAACTAGTATTAGTTAGAGGATGATGAAGATGATGATAATCCTAGCTTGCGACTCTCTTTCCCAAAGAACTTGTTTATTTTGGTGGAAATCTTGTCCAACTTTTTACTAACGGATCTTTTAAGTATCCGTTGATTTTCCACGATAATTTTTTGGTTCTTGAGAAGCATTTTGTTGGATGGATTGTTAGGAGTGAAAGGGTAATCGATGCTGTCCAATGAAGTCTCTTCCTCCTCCTCTCCTTCTTCTTCAATTTCCATCTCCTTCCCTTCTTCCTCCTTATCTTCTTCTTCTTCTTCCATCTCTTCATGAGCCAACCTTTCATCCTTTTCGGCAAGTGTTTCATATCATTGAAACATAAGCGGAATTTTCATGAGAGAGATATTAGCACGGTTAAACACTTTTCTAGAAACGAACTCCTCCTTCTTATAATCAACACCAAAGTAGTTAAAAATCCAAGTGAGATAAATCCCATTATATAATTTGTTTTCACCTAAAGTTTAAAAAAATAGACGAAGTTCATCCAAAATCTCTTGCGCCCAATTAATGTCATAGTGCCCACAAATAGCAAAAAGGGCCTTACAAACTTTTAAAGTAGGGTGATTGAAATTTCCCGATCTTGGAGTTATGGTATGTTGCAAAAGAAAGTTTACAATTCTAGCTTTAGGATGGAAATTTCATTTTATAAACTCAAAGTTATCATCTCCTTAAAAAATGTGATGAAATGTCTCACGATCATGTTCCTCAATTTGAAAATTCGAAAGATCCATTCGCGTATACTTACAACCAAGAATGTTACCCAAAATTTTACTATATAAAACAATATGCGTTCCTTTAATGCTACTCAACACTTCCCCTTCATTCCCTTCATAAAAACCACGATTCAAATTTGAATAAAACATTTTGACAAGATTCGGATAACAAACAAAATCATTTTGAGAATCATCAATTAAGCTAAGAATTTGATTCTCTTCAAAAAGAACATTGATTTCACAAGAAGAAAAGTCATTAAAGATAGCAAATTTTCCCGTATGGACCTTTCCAAAGTTTACATAGCTTATGTAAGCTTTGATAGCTTCCGGATCATTGTAGAGGAACTCTTTGGTGGCGTTGGATAGTCTAATGGTGGATGGAATGCTTGAGGAAGCCATTTTTAAAGAAAGTAGAGAACTTGAAAGAGAGTTTGAATTTTGAAATGAAAGTGAAAAGGTAGGATAAAGTTAAGAAGATAAATAGATATCTAAGAGCCATGTTCTCTGGTCAAGAGACACCTTTTTAGAGCTTTAGAGTTGGTGAAAAGGTGGAGGGAAATTCAAAGTTTTGAATTCAAATTTGAATTTCAAAATTCTGGTATGGATGTCGACATGGGGGGTAGGGTCATGTCGACATGGGTCCTTTAATTCATATGACTTATATTTATTTAAATATATATATCCTATAATCTAATTTATATTTTATCTGAAATAATACTAAATATAATAACACTTTAATATTAATATTTTAATATTAAAATAATATTATTTTGAAAATCAAAAATTTTAAATTCAAACAACAAGCAATTTCAAAACATGCAAACAATCAAACAAGCAATTTCAATCAATATAATTTAAATGCGTACCTATTTTTAGATCCATATTTCCAAGATCATCAGATTCGTGAATAGTTGTAAAGCAAATGTTTGAATTTTCTATCTCTTGATCTTCATCACTAAAGGATGAGTCTCAATAGTCTAGTTAGCAGAATATGACCTCTTTCTTTTATTTGACGAATCATTACTTGGAGGAAATTTTTGCTTATCCGGATGCGGACAATCTCTTTTTAAGTGGCCTGGCTCATCACAATTATAGCATCTGATGTTGTTGTGAGTCTCATTATTATTTCCAGAATTCTTATGATCGTTTCTCCTGTAGTTGTTCATCTTTCTGTATTTTAGAAACTTTCTAAAATTCCTTATCATCAAGGCTATTTCTTCATCGTCGTCACTGTTTGAGTCTGAACCATCTGCTATTGCATTGAACGCCATTGACTTCTTTTCTGAGGCCTTGCTTTCTCTTCTCCCTTGCATTTGTACATCAAATGACATCAGATTCACAATTAATTCTTTAATTTTCAGAGTACTAATATCATTAGCCTCTTCAATTGCTAGAGTCTTCTGATCCCATTCCGGAGTGAGTGAATTCAGAATTTTTCTAACTTGATCTTCTTCGGAAATATTCTTTTCTAATGTAATTAGTGAGCGCACAATGTCTTGAAACCTACTATACATGCCTGAAATGGAATCATACAGATTCATCTTGAATAATTGAAACTGATTGGTCAAGATTGATATTTTGGTCTATTAACTATGTTTGTTCCTTCATAAGTAACTTGCAAAGTTTTCCAAATAGTATATGCAGACTTAATGACAGACACTCTATTAAACTCATTTCTATCAAGTGAACAGAATAGAATATTCATGGCTTTGGAATTTTTTGTGCAACAGTGTTTTGCTCAGCAGTCCACTGTGCAAAATTAGTTGTGGGTTCAATGTACTCAGTTTGTGTGATATTCCAAGTGTCTAATCCTATTAATTGTAAATAGATTTTAATCCTACATGCCCAATATGCATAGTTACTGCCATTAAAAAGTGGTGGTCTGGCAGTAGACTGACCCTCTACAAATGAACTGGTGATACAGTTAACATTACCAGTGTTGGTAGCCATTTGAAAACTCTTCAAAAATCAGATTATGGAAACTTTGAAAACCAGTGCTTGGTACCAAATGTTGAAAATGCAGATTACAGATCTTAAGGCTGGATTAACATTGGAGAGGGGGTGAATAGTGTTTAATTGATTTTATGGAATTTTTGAAATCTTTTCAAATTAAACACATACAGATGCAATTTCACAAACAGAGAGACAATCACAGAATCAAACACGGATGCAAATAGTAAATAAAAGAGGTAAAGGAAAGAACACACCTTAATTTTATACCGTTTTGGAGTTACCCTACATCCAGTCCCACACAACTTCTTGTGCAGATTTCTTTTCAAATATAATGTCGATATTACAACCTCGATTTCAAGGCCATGAGATACACCCTCCTGTCTCCGAGTCCAGGGCAAACTCTCTTGAATTAACCGAGCTACAAGATCACCTAAATGATTTACGGCCTACAATCACACTCAATTGATTTACGGGCCACAATCACATTGTTTCCAATTACACTTTGATAAAGAGAGACTCGATACACTTCTTTGATTACAAATGATCCTATAACTCTGAATAGCACAGAGATCTTTGAGAGAGAGTAGCAGAGAATCAAACTAGAGATGATCGAGTTTGATTCACTTCGAATTTCGACAGAGTTTTGTTAAAGCATTTGAAATATAAGAGAATATTTGAGTGGAGAAGGAGTGAAGAAATGAAGAAAAACTAATTTCAAAATTCGTTGAAAACAACTGGTATTTATAGGAGAACAACGGTCATGTCCATTCACGAAAGGTTATGATGAATAGACATTTCTTTGAAAATTTGAAATTTGAATTCTACGGCTACCATGTCGAAATGAGGGGATGAGGGATGTCGACATGCCTATTTAATTTTGAAAATAGATTTTGCTTTAAAATGATTTCTATTCTAAACTTGCCAAAACAATTTCTAAACTTTGCAAACCATTTTGAATATAGTTTAAACTTATAAAAGAGTTTTAGAAAGTAATCTTAAAATATATAATCTGTAATATAAAAGTAATATTAAAAACTATGTACAGATTTCTTTAAAATATATTAAAGCTAAAATATTGAAATCAAGAGATAGTTTTTTTTAAAAGCAAGAGATGATTTTGAAATTAATACGATTAAAATAGTTTTTGAATTAAGGATAAAATATTTAAACTGATAGAGATGACTTTAAAAAGGATGGTTTTGAAAAATTCTTATAAATAAATCATTTTGAAAATTTCATGGATTCCGTTCTACTAGAGAAGATCGTGGGTTCCATCCAACTAAGGAGGTCGTGGGTTCCATCCCACTTTTAAAGGGAGAAGGTGGATTCCATTCCAGAATTAAGATCAGAATAAATATTTTAGTGCTATTATGAAGTTTAACATAAATCTAAACTCTATTACTTATCTTGATATCCTGAACTCTTGAACTCTTGATACTCATGAGTCTTCAGTCTTGATTTCTTCAATCTTGAATTCGTCAGTATTGATCTCTATACTGTACAGTCTTCATTCTCAATACCTACGCACACAGATATATAAATATATATATATCCTGCATATACATATATATCTAGACAAGAATATTAGTATTTATATTTTATAACAAGTCCTAAGGTTGTTGTCATCAAAACCATCATCTGAGGAACTAACAGATATTACCACCGTTGTCGTTGTTTGCATTGTTATTATAAACTTAATTAATTTTATAACTTAGTTAATTATTATTATTGTTAATTTTATTATTATTATTATATAATTTGTTAATTTTTATAAACTTACTTAATTATTATTATATAAACTTAGTTATTTTTATAAAATTCGATCTTCATTTGAAAACTTAGTTATTTTAAAAAAAATTAGAAATTTATAAAATGGATTAGATTTAAAGTTGTTAAGTGCTCTATAATTTATTGTTGTTGTTGTTATCATTATAAACATAGTTAATTTTCTTAAACTTGGTTAATTTATTATTATTATAAACTTAGTTAACCTTATACACTTTTTTAATTCTTAATTAACTTAATTAACGAATTTAATTATTTATAAACTTAGTTAATTTATCATCATCATCATCATTATCATCATCATCATCATCATTATATAAGTTTAGTTAAATTTTATAAAACTTAGTTAAATTGGTTAATACATTATGATTTATTGTTATTATTATTGTAAACTTAGTTATGTTTTATGAAACTTAGTTAATTTTATAATTTATTAGTATTGGTATTATTATTATTATAAACTTAGTTAATTGTTATAAAACTTCGTTAATTTTTATGAACTTAGTTTGTTACTTGTTAATATTGCTATTGTGATTTTAGTTGTCATTTTAATTAATAGTATTATTATAAACATAGTTAATGTTCATAAACTTTGGTTAAATTATTATTATTACCAACTTAGTAATTTATTTAATTTAATATCGTACGAATACCCAACCTAGTTAATTTATTATTCTTATTATATAAATTTAGCTAATTTTTATAAAACTTAGTTAATATTTTATAATGATTATTACTATTATAACACAGTTAATTTTTATAAAACTTATAGTTAATTTATTATTGTTATTATTATAGTTATTGTTTACATTTTATTATTATTATTATATAAACTTGGTAAATCTCGTTCAATGTTTATCATTCGACCCAAACAAATACTAGTAAAATTAATAAATGTTGATATTAACAAACACCCTGCCTAGTTAATTTATTATTATTATATAAATTTATTTAATTTTTATAAAACTTTGATAAATTGGTTAATATTTTACAATTTATTGTTTTTATTATTATTATTATCAGTATTATTACAAATTTAGTTAATTTATGTTAAACTTATAGTTAATTTATTATTATTATATGAACTTCGTTAATTTATATACAACTTAGTTAACATATTTCATATTTCATAATCTATTATTATTATTACTATTAACTTAGTTAATTTTATAAATTTAGCATATTTATTGTTATTATTGCTATTACGATTGGTGTTGTTATTAGTGTTATTATTGGGAACTTAGTTAATTTTTATAAACATTAGTTAATTTATTATTATAAACTTAGTTAATTTTTTTAAAAATTAATTACTTTTATAAAACATAATTAATAAAGTTAATTTTTATTATCTTAGTTAATTTATTTTGAATATTATTATTATTATATATAAATTTGGTTAAATTCTTATAATATATAGTTAAGTTGGTTAATATTTTATAATTTATTATTATTATTATTATTATAAACTTAGCTAATTGTTATGAATCTTAGTCAATTTTTATACACTTAGTTATTTATTGTTTTTTTATTGTTGTTGTTATTATTATTATTATTATAAACTTTATTAATTTTCGTAAACATTAGTTAAATTATTATTATTATAAACTTAGTTAATTTTTATAAATCTTATTTATTGAGTTTATTTTTATTATATTAGATAATTATTTTGAATTTATTATTAATATATAAATTTGGCTATATTTTTATAACACTTATTTAACTTGGTTAATATTTTGTAATTTATTATTTTTATTATTATTTTAAACTTATTTAATTTTTATAAATCTTATAATTAATTATTATTATTTTTATTGTTATTATGAACTTAGTTAATTTACTTATAGTTAATTTATTATCATAAACTTATAGTTAATTTATTATTATTATCATTATTATGAACTTAGTTAATTTACTATGGTCTTATTTAAAATATGCAGGTATTGAATCATTTTCAAAATTATAGGTTCTATTTATTTCGAACAGATGGATGAAAACCCTTAATCTGTATATTATACAATTCATATCATGTTCATTTACTTGGAAGTATGGCGGTATTACAATATCATAGAAAATCAAGTCGATTAGTTTATTAGATGCTTATTTTCAATAGTCTTGTCTATTACCTCACCTTAGGTATATTTTATCGATCCATTTATATATATATGAATCCTAT
Organism: Allium fistulosum; assembly: GCA_030737815.1. Taxonomy (NCBI): domain Eukaryota; kingdom Viridiplantae; phylum Streptophyta; class Magnoliopsida; order Asparagales; family Amaryllidaceae; genus Allium; species Allium fistulosum. Next base: position 407,764,167 of record CM060907.1, on the reverse strand, counting down.
TAATAGAAAACTAGACATAAAATTGTTTAATACCTGTATTGCATTTATAAAGTCAAGTACTCAAGCTTCAACCATCAACCTGAGAATATGATTCTAGACATCTTTAAGTGGTGCAAAATCAAAGTTCTACTCTCAACCTTTGATGTTGCCATCAACTGGTAAGTAATTATTTTATCTCAGTTTGTTTGCATGCAAATATGTACATGTGCATATCAAAATATGTTAACAAGTTTCCATATATGTTGGTAGGAAATTTTCTCACGCAGACAAAATAATGGAATTCAAATGACAAATTGAAAACTACAACTTTACATCACTATCACTGCGACGACCCGCCTTTTCCATCCTCAGAAGTAAACACTAATACATCCATTGTATTCACATATGCATCATCCAAGTGCCAGAAAGACAAATTGTTGGGGAAAAAAGAAAAGACATAACATATTCTCATATCGTGACGAGTAACATATAATATGAAACTAATCTTTATAAGAGAAAGAAAACCAGTTATATACATACATCAAACCAGAGTACGTTAACCAATCATCAACCTGGATAGTTTTAAAAGCCTTTTCTCACAGTTGCTGATACATACAACTAATAGATACAGTAGAAATAAAATATACGTGAGTACGTCTTGAAGGCATTCAGGTCGTCTTTTGAAGCTCCAAGCATCAAAATTAGATCTTAAAACATGCTCGATCTGACTCGAGCACTATAATAAAATAACATCTGGAGCAGTCTGGTAAACCAGTGTGAGAAACACACCCCAAGTGGATTTTACATGATATAAAACCTTTCAAAAATAAAGGTATCTCGTAAGACCATGCTGGATATAAACACAGATAGGTTTTTACTTAGATAACCAAAACATTTTATAGAAAATCCAGTGATATTATAATAATGTCTAGGATTTAAAATAAATATGGAATCACAGTTGATATGCTTGCATCAGACATACCAGTAGTTGTGCAGAACTAAGTCCATAATGGCGCGCATTGGAAAATGGATTCCATCAATGACAAGACATTAGGGTACCGCCTGCTACATAGTACCTCTAGAAAATGTAATGAGGGCCTCACATGGACCCTTTGCGAATCTGGACCGGCTTTACCCCTTACTTGATAGTTCTGAATATTTCATCAACCCGGTTGCTTTGCAACCTTTTCCAAAGAGCTCTCATGCACAACCAAATCCATAAATATACATATCTAGAAAGGGTGACGACAATACCCCAATGGGTGCGATCCACTTAGCCCTACAGAATATCTCTATTTTGGTCATTCTCAGTTGTTGAGGTTGGAGCCTACATTTTACCTTTCCAATAGAAATCCCACTTGGAATGCTAACATGACCCTCTAGGCAGAAATATAGTGTCAGCATTCATCTGTACAAGTTGTTCAGGATATGAACAAAGCGAAGGCACTACTTCTACTACATCCATTTTGGAGTCACCCTCAGGATCAATAGCAAGTAGCCTATGCACTTCAAAGAACTCCATCTTCAAGATATCTTCGAACGCTTATGCTAGTTTGAAGTGGTTTGTCGATAATATATCCTATCTCGGTTTCTCCGAATCAACAATGATAGTTTTAAAAAGGGCCAACATTTGATAGTCGGTTATTTAAGTAACAAATAAACAAACAACTCAACAAGAGATTTAACCAAGTACGGTTAAGTACAAAGTAACCATTAAGCCTCTTTAATTAATCTTTTCATTAATTTAAATCACTTTGTAAATACATGTATCAAAATACTTTTACAAAGATATATTTAATAAACACTATACTTTGCCTACTTAGAAAATGTATTCATATACTTATCTCAATTGTATAAGTATATTCACAAAATATTATAAAAGATTTCTTATTTCAGAATCATATCAAAAGGATATAAAACAAAAAATGTTTTAAAAGAAATGGTGATAAGGATAAATCCAAGCACTATTCCTTCGGTGTTAGGCATGGAATGAATGCCCACACCACCAAAATTAAGAAGATCAATTTGGGGAAATCTAATATAAATTTCTTTCATTAATTTCTTCGATAAATCCTTTTTAATAAATCTCTTTCATTTATGAACATCTTCTTTACTAAAATTCCAAATCTATTTATAAAACTCTTGATAAATCTCGAAGTTTATTTATAAAACTCTTTTATAAATACCAAAAACTTTATAAAACTTCTTTTATAAATATCCAAAATCATTTATAAAACTTCTTCCCAAATTTCAAGATCACTTCTCAAGTTATAAAACTCTCTTATTAATCTCTAACACAATTTATAAAACCTTTTCTAATTATAAGCTCTACATTCATTTTATAATTCCTTTATAAATATAGAACTTAATTACAGCCTCATATTACAAATTTCCAAATTTATTTAAATAACTCCTTTTCTAACGTTCTTTATACAATTTATATAAGTCTTTGTAAACTTCTTTTATAAAATATCGCTTCTAGAACTCATTTTATAAATTACTAACTTTATTGCAACTCTTTTTACAAACCTACAATTTCATTTATAAACCTCCAATTTCATTTATAAACCATTTTTACAAATTTCTATGGATAATCACAAAGCTACTTTTATAACCAAATCTTAATATAAATTCAAACTCCAATTTCTATTATAAAACTCAATTACTTTTTCATAACATGATTCTCTTATATATACAATAAATTCATAACTGTGATTTATTTCTCCAGTTTGACCAAGTGATAATATTTCCCTTTATAAAATACCCTTTGCACACATATTCCTATATTTATTAAAATTCTACTTATATGTCTATCTTTATAAATTTCCGTTTCATAAATCAATTCTTATATTTCAACATCTTATACAAAATGTCTCACAAATATTTATTACCAATATACTTCTACCTTCTTTAAATCACAAAATCACTTTAAATAAAAGATAACACTTTTGCTATTCCTTCTAAAAATAAACTTTTATTATTATAAATTTTTCCCATAAAACTAATACTTCTAAATAATTATTTAAACACACACACACACACATATATGTATATATATAATTTTAAAAGAACAAATAAAGAAGTTGAATTAAAGTAGGAAAATTAGAAAACTCATTTTTAAAATAAAATATCACAGAAAAACACAAAAAATCAAATTTAAATCATTTTCCAAATCGGAAATTTTTTCCAAAGTCAAACATCAGTTAACGGTATTTCCAAAATACCATATCGAGACAATAGTTACTACAACACTTAAAAATTGTATTACGGTTGTAATATTCATTATGAGAGAGCTATTGATTTTTAATATGATTTACGATTGAAATATTCATAAATTCAATTTATTAAAAAATTAATTTGGTTAATTACCAAACATCAAAACCTTCCCTCCCAAACTATTTCTTCCCAAACCAGAGACATGTACACTAATAGATGAACCAAAACAGGACCGTGCACCTTCCCTCCAGGACACAGAACTCCGGTCGATGAACTCGAAAATAGACTTTGCTGCTACTCTTTTGTTCACTTCCACCATGCAACGTACACCCAAACTCCAAGCTCGGACCACCCACCAAAAACGAGACCTACCCTCTCTCTCGGCCATACGCAAAAGTCATCCTCACCAAACTCCAAGCATGTTGCTTCTCATGGATTCATTCATGTTGCGCCTTGGGTTAGTTAAACATAGATTTGTTTAACTACTTAATTGCTTTTTTAATTTGGGAATATCGCCTCAAATTGAATTAACAATATAACCATAGTTGATATTCATATGTATACTGGATTCATATTTCAAGAAAGAAATTAAAACAATAATTTTGGGTTGAGAAACTTAGGTAATATATGCTTCTATTCTATTTTTGATTTAGTAGTAGAGTAACATAGAGTGTGCATGCTATCTTTCCTTGGCTACTAATACTACTAATTGTGACAGAATGAAGCCTTAAGATTCTCTATTTCATTTAGCAGCGGCATTTTTTTTGAATAAGTTCAGTTTTTAATTTACAAAAAGTATTCATGAGAATTTATTTTGAATTTAATAGTGTAATTTTTTTGGAAAAGGATAATTTATTAACAATCAAAAGATAGATACAAAGAACTAAGCCAAACAAGTGAAATCACATGATTAACAAGCACTCGTAAAACAAATATTGGTCTACAAAATTAAAAATACAGACCTAAAACATCCAAAAAAACTAAGCCAAGGAACAACTAAACTCGCAAACAAGAAGAGAAACACAAACCAATACATAACAGACATACAAACTGACGTCATGATAGCTAACTTTTGATATAGCCATATACCAAAGCTATCATAAACTCAAATTTTGAATAGAAAATTTCATATGTGGTTCCTTAAATTTTCTTCATAGGTTTTCCTTTTTTAAAGGAAATAAAATCATGTCTTGCCTGGAGCAATCAATTGGTCATACCATCCCTGAGAACATGTATCTTAGCAATTGTTTTGAAGACAGGTTCAACAGATATTAACATATCAATCTAAAAGTATATTAGTTTATATTATATCACCTATTAGCGGTCATATATCGATATATATATTGCATTGATGATGCAATTTCCTATAAATGTTCAAAGCATTGTATAGTTCAAAATTTCCAAGAGACGTATAGTTGAATCAAAATAACTATATGGAATTTGACAAAGATATTCAAAAATTTGTTGAGGGTTCACAATGTATATGGAAAAGCATCACAATTCACTAAAAATAAAGTTCAGTTAGCATATTACGTAACAAAGCAATACATGTACTAAGTTCAAATCTTTTATTTTCTTAAATATACTAAAAACGCGAAGAAAAAATAGCTGAAGGTAATTTAATATCTTCCTTATATTCTAGCTTCTAGTGTTATAAAGAAAGAACCATCTTATGGGAAAAATTCCATAACATAATATAAGTAAATTAGTTTATGGTATAAGTGTTTGTTGACTATACATGATCAAGATTTCTAAATTAACCATCTAGTATGCAAATACAATAGTTCCCCTCTTTTCTTCTCCCTCTTTATTATTATCTAATTGTTTGTTTTTTATTTGTTAGTTTGTTTATTATCAAATAAGAATTGTCAATTTGCATTTTAAAAAGCAAGGATGGGCTGAAGAATAAATAGATAAGCAGATTAATATAAGACCACTTTAATGTAACTTTTTTTTACTTTAAGAGCATCTCCAATAGAACGAGAATTCCCAAATCCGCACCCAAATTCGTCCCCAACAGAGTGCGAGAAATTGTAATAGTGCAGATTGGGGGGCCTTCGGGCTGAGAATTGCAGACGCGTTGAGGCGCTTGTTGAACAGGCGCCTGTTGCCAGGCGCCTGTTGAACAGGCGCCTACTATCTTCAACGGCTATTTCCCAACGGTCGTTTTTCCTCTTTAAATAACACTCCCTCCCTCTTCGTTCATTTCAAACCAATTTTCATTTTTGTAATTTTTTTCTGCCACCGATCTCAACTGAAAATGTACTCCGATTTCGACGATGTAGCTGCAAGGGCCAGTTTTGAAGAATACGACTTGCAAGACGCTACGATTCCTATTGGGGGGGAAGTAACTAATGCAAGTTGGAGCGCTGCGGAAGACTACGATCTTTGCTACATTTACTGTGCACTATCAGTCGATCCTATTCGAGGGACCGATCAAAGTGGTGAATCTTTTTGGGGCAAAATTACTAATTGCTACAATCGGAAGAACATTAATCGAAAAAGAACGCTATCTTCGGTCAAAGGTCATTATGGAAAAATAAATCGTCAAACGCAAACGTTCGATTCTCAAATGTTCAAATTGAAGCAAACGAATCCTAGTGGCTTTGGGAATGAAACGCATTTAGTAAGCTTCAATGTAATTTCATTGTATTTTTTTTATCTTAGTTCCTTAAGTTTACCAGTTTTTTTTTGAACAGAGAATGGCCGCAAACAAGTTGTTCAAACAAATCTATAAACCTGATAGTAAACAAGCACCACATTTTTATCAGTTCATGCACGTGTATGACATGTTGGTCGAGCATGTTAAATGGAAATCATCGCTTCAGAAGACCGTTCAACAAGTTCAATCAAACAGCGGTAGGGGTAAAACACCTAGAGTTGGAGAAACCTCCAGTCCTATGGAATCCCAAGGAAGCTTCGGTTTAGGATCAGAAGAAGGCCCATCCCGAAATGAAGATCATTTTGTTAGGCCACAGGGAGCAAAAGCGGCCAAAAAGAAGCAGACTGCGGCAGCGGATCAAGATGAAATTAAAAAACTCATGCTTGAATCTGAGGAAAGATTTAACCGGGCAATGGACACTCTAGCACTGCAACACCAAGAAAAGTTATCAAGAATGGATCAACTTATTGCTGGAAACCGCCAAAGAGATGAAGATGCAATCATGTTTATGGATACGTCACATATGTCTGCAGAACAGCTGCAGTATACGGAGCAAAGAAGGAGAGAAATTATGAGGCGTAGACTTGAAGAGGATCATTAAATGAATTACCGTTTCTACAACCATTGTATCTTTAAGTACCGTTATTTGTATTGTGTTCTTAATGCAAGCAATTAGTAATATAAGTTTTTCATTCAAATTGCATTACACTAAAAAATGATTTTAACAACCTTAGCTTAATTATACAGAAACAGATTACAATAACCTTAATACGAAACAACATAAACAGTAGTAGAAAACGTAAGAATACAAATAGAGTTTCACTGATTTCCAGAAAACCCCCAAAGATGATCTATGAGATCATTTTGTAGTCTTCGATGAAGTTGAGCACTACGGTATGACATTTGACTTTGTACATGAAACTCGAGTTCAAGTGCGCTTCCAATCATATCGTTGCGCCAAACAGGCGGTGGTGTAGGAGCACCCTCGTACACGTAATCTTCTTCCATGTCTTTTTCATCCTCTATAATCATATTATGTAAAATAATACAAGTGTATATTATTTTTGTCATTTTAACTGGTGACCAAAGTCTGCATGGATTACTGACTATGGCAAATCTAGACTGAAGAACCCCAAATGCTCTTTCAACATCCTTCCTCTGGCCTTCTTGCATCGCTGCAAACTTTGCTTGTTTATTGTTTTGTGGGTTAGAAATTGTCTTGACAATGGTACTCCATTTCGGATATATACCATCACCTAGATAATATCCATGATCGTACGTGTTACCTCCCAAAGTAAATGTACAAGGAGAAGATCTTCCGTTTGCTAAATCATTGAACAACGTAGATCGTTCGACTACGTTAAGATCATTGTTCGAACCTGGCATTCCAAAAAATGCATGCCATATCCATAAGTCATAAGACGCTACAGCTTCAAGAATAATAGAGGACCTATGAGATTTACCCTGATAAGCTCCAGCATACGCCTTTGGACAATTCTTCCACTCCCAATGCATGCAGTCTATACTGCCTAACATTCCGGGCCAACCTCTACTACCATGCATATTTAATAAGTTAATTATATCGGCCTCGTTCGGTCGGCGTAAGTATTGATCACCATAAATGTCCACGATAGCTTGACAGAAATGTTCCAAACACTCTAATACCGTGCTTTCCGCCACTTTCAAATTTTCGTCAAGTGCGTCCGCCGGTCCTGCATATGCAAGCATTCTGAGTGCAGCTGTCATTTTTTGAATTCCTGTCAAACCCATTGTACGAGATGCATTGGGTTTGAAGATAAAGTATTTGTCATGCTGCTTGATACATTGGAGGATTCTAAGAAATAGAGGACGCCTCATGCAGAATCTTCTTCTAAAATCGGCATCTGTGTAAGTAGGATTCGGAACAAAGTAGTCTTCCATCAGTCTGTCGTTGTGCCATGAATGTCTACGATTTTTATACCGACGACCAACAACTGATCCACCATGTTGCCTGCTCGATTGACCAACCTGTAGCGCAGCCATACTTAGTAGTTCCTTTTCACGGCGAAAATGATCTTCCATCATTTCATCAAATTCGTCGTCGCTATCATCAAAAAATATATAATCTTCGGCCGCCATTTGTTATATTTGAAATTGTATGAAATAAGACTGAGCAATAATACTTCTCAACATCTAGCAAGCCTTTTATAGCTTAATTCCCGGTACTGTTCCCATCCCATCATACAACTGTAGCCATCCCAGCATACAACTGTAGCCATCCCATCAAACAACTGTAGCCATCCCATGTTTAAGCAACTACTGTATGTAGGAGCAGTGTTGAATGGTTCTTATCGTACAACTGTAGCAATATTACTTTATCTTATCATACAACTGTAGCCATCCCATCAAACAACTGTATCATCACATCATTCAACTGTAGCCATTTTCTTAACGCAATAATACAGAAAGAAACAAGCCAATGTTACTGAAACAGCCAACAGTAATACAACCAACCAAAAAATACCACTACAACCAACAAGTAACAAACTCAACGAGAATACACTCAACTTAAGGATATCCAAATCGTTCTAGCCAATTTTGACGTACGATATAAGCCTCATGTCCAGTGAACGTGCTGTGATATTTGAGAAAGTAACGACCTTCAAAGGTGGAACGGGTTGGTTCGAATACATTTTCAAATATAACTTCATTGATAACTGTACTGTACCGCGTACAGGCATTGCAGAAGTTCCCATACGTAGTCCTCAACTCTACCTTCGTACGTCTGGTTCTACACTCAACATTGTTATTGTATAGTTCAGCAATGGTGTCCCAAAACTGAGTTGCCATTATCTCTTCATCGTCGCATATCTGATCAGTTTGTATAAAAACATTTACTAAATGTTTCAATTCCGTAGCCGAAAATATTATGTTACTCATTGATTGAATTTACCGAACTTTTAAATGCTGTGATATATGAGTACAAAACTTTCTCTTAAATAAACAAGTCGTGATCCGCGTACAATAAAATTAAGCATGAGATTAAAGACCACGTGTCAAACATCCATAAACTGATTGACAAACAAATACAAATGTGTTTGTTACATCAACATCTTCACAATTCTAGTACATATACGCTTAATAATAACCAAGCATAAATTAGCTTCATCACCACCATATATACAGTCACATAATAACACAGTCTAAAACATCTAAATGGAGCACATCAGTCTATGTGATCAGAACCGCTATCAATCTCCTCATCGTCGTCACTATCGTCGTTGACGTCATCAAAGTCTTGCGGCTGAGGTCCCGCATGGAGCTGCTCCTGAAGCTGCTGAATCTGGGTCTGTAATCCCTGTATCTGCGCATCATATTGAGTCTGCTGTTGTTGGACCGCGGTCTGGTAACTCTGATACATCATCCCAGTATAATCGAGCGTCATACGCTCAAATGCAGCAATCATCCGTCTATCATAATCCATGTACTGAGAAAACTGATATGCACACAAGAAAAATTATACACAAGTGGATAATATAATGACAAGTAATATAATGACAAGTAAATTAAGGAAAATTAAAAAATAATACAGACCTGATGAGGCTGGTACAATCCGGCGGATGGTATACCCGTAATAGCGTCGTCTGTAGGATACTGCAAGGGATACTCCACAACCTGACCGTGTACATCATACGCTCTAAACGAATGGGGTGGTGGGTCGAAAGTAGGAAGCTGTGTGTACTGAGATGATGTAGGCTCAAAGATGGCAGGCGGTAGTGGAACTCTACCAGAAGAGGTACGCGGTCCAATATGATCGGAGTTCAAACCCCGAATATAATCAGGTAAAGCGTAAGCATGTGGGGCTACTCGAGCCCAATATGAATCAAAGTCTCCCAAAACTGTAAATGGCTCACCATCCACCCAACCCGCACCCCTCATCGCATGAATATAAGCTGGTCCAACCCGAATATCACCATACATATCATCCCATGGTAGCGGATCTGATGGAATGCGAACTATACCATACAACTGTAGCCAACACCGATCCCCTAAATACCATATGAAAGGACATGTAGCAACCTGAAAGCAGATCCTACGTCGCGACATGGATACATGAAAAGTGAGTGGATGGTCAGGACCGGGCTCTAGGAACTGTAAGTACTGATCCCATGGACGAATGATAATGTTACCACGCCGCCTCATATCCATCTGCTGTCTAGCCACCATCAACTCATTGTGCACCCCTTGTGCAACACGGGACAAATGCATAGGAGGACCCCAACGACGCAATCTGGGAAAGTAAATATAAGGTGTGGCATTCGCCTCTACAATAAGTCGGGGGTGCATATTGGCAGTATACTCGTAGTACCAAAATGGAAGAATGTACCAAAAGCCATACATCTGTCTGGACTGCTGAAGCGCATATGTATCTAATGCTACGTACAAATAACCAATAATAGCAGTACCATAATCATATATATGGAGTCCATCCACATCTACTAACCCAGCCAGAAAACCAAGTCTAATAGTACCCTTATTGTTACTAAAAAATGTAGACCCAAAAAGGTATAGTATGAATGCACGGATAACGGGAGTGTGCATATCCTCAACGGCCATGTACTCTACTATATAACGCTGCAAACAAGGTAGAGTAACAGCTCATCCTATAACCTCCTCATCGGCCATAGTCGGTAAATAAGCTGAATATGACTCGAACTCCTCAAATGAACTATCAAATGGAACAGGGAGACGGTCAGGTCGACCAACCTCTATGCCAGTGAGCATATAAAAATCTAGGGGAGTCAGTCCTAACTCAAAATCAGGAAAATGAAATGTGTGAGTGGTCGGCCACCATCTCTCGGTAAGGGCCTCTACTAGACAACGATCTACATGTGCAAATCTAGGTAAAGCAAGAAATTCACCAAAAGGTGATGCATGTAGCCTATCCAAAATCGGCTCCGGTAACTGATCAAAATATTCAGACATACACCTATACCAACTACCTCGCATCGCTACGTGACGAACCTAAATATATGATTATTTAATGTTAAGGTAAATAAGGAATTATTATACATTTATATTTACATGGTCGTTTATTAAGCAATAAATAAATAACGTATACCTGTGGCGTCGCTATAGCTGCAGTAAGTCGATGCGAAACAGTAGGAGGCAAGTCGTGCAAAGATCGAAGATCGGCTGGAGTCACGGTAGCATCGGGAGGGATATGAGCAGGTCCGATATTGGCATCAGTCGTATATCGAACGGTGCGTCTACCAGTTTTGACCGGACGGGGCGGCATTTGGACGCGAAGCTGGTTAGAAAATGGGGGATGGGAAAAGTGTGGAATGAGAGGGAACGTGGAAAATGCGCCTGATATAGGCGCATTAACCAGGCGCCTGTTGAACAGGCGCCTGATGTCCAGGCGCCTGTGCAACAGGCGCCCGCCCTCATTTCTGTTGTAGAAATGAGGGCTCCAACATTTTGGAGTGCGGAAAATCGAATTTCCGCACTCCAAACTGTTGGAGATGCTCTAAAGGACAGAAACATAAAGCATGATGAATTGCTCCATCATCTACTGAGTCCAATTTCCTTCCTTTGGCCAAGTCCCACAATAAGGTGATGTCATCTTTTCCACCACTAAAACAAAGAGAACCATCAGTACTGACAATGACGGTGTTGACACTATTGCCATTTCTAGTTAGAGTACACCTAATCTTATAGTTGGTCAAGTAACATACTTTGACGTTATTGTCCCATGGTGTAGACATAATTGTTGGTTGGAAATTGTTGGGGTGAAATCAAACATAACTCGCCCAGTTTGTGTGTCCAACAACATCTTGAAATGTGCACTTTTGCTCTCCTGTTCGTAGTAACGAAATAGAAATAGAAATTTTAATTAACTAAGTATAGAATTCAAGGAAATTATATATTTATGATTATATACACAAAAAATTATACTAGAACCAGACAAGGACTAATGTGAATAGGTAACATCCTAATAACATTGTCAGAAGTACAACATGACATACTATGGAGTTCTGATGTATCATGCTCACTGAACACTTGCATTTTGCAAGTTTCAACTGAACAGCAGGTTTGAATAAACATTAAAATAACACATCACCAAAATGGAAACAAAATATATGCATGGAAAGGTGCCTTACCTATCAGTGGACTAATCAACTCAAATGGCATCGATGTAGAATATGGCCTCTATGGTTGCAACTAGAGATGGTTAGTGATTGTTAAAGGGGCATTTGGGCGAGGAAGACAAAGGTGCCAAAACCAAAAATGGGGACATTGATTGAGTAAAGATGGGTGAGGTTTTTGAGATGGAAAAGCTAGATGGTGGAGGGATGCTTGAGAGAAGACAAAGGCCTCCTTTCTCTATTGTCGTGCACCCCTCCTTGCTCCACATCCAACGGGCAACTTCAAGTCACATTTTTTTTAATTTGCGAAGAAGAACGTAGGGTTAGGGATTTGAAAGTGAATAATTTGAGAGAGAGCAGCCAAGAAAATAATTGGGGAGCTAACTATATGGAAGCGTTACATAATCAATCCCATGTTGAATAACTTTTTTTCAACAAACAGTAACACTATGGAATATTTTGTTTTGGTGTTATAAAAAAACTTTTCTTATAGTGGTTCAGTTGTAACTTCAGCCAACATTCACAAAATGTTTTATTAAGGCCTCTTTTACAACGTTTTTAACATCTTATTCAACATTTCGGAAAATATACACATAACAAATAATGAACTTTACTAAGGGAAGCTTCTCCCATTGTTAACCCCCTTTCGACTCACGACCTAGCAGGAGCCGAGTTAAGGTGCTTGCCGACTTAAGAAGTATGCTGACTTAGGATGCTGGCTGACTTAAGCTGCTTGCCGACTTAAGAAGTATGCCGACTTAGGATGCTGGCCGACTTAAGGTGCTTGCCGACTTAAGAAAGTTAACGGCATAACGACTTAAAGAAGCCTACCGACCTAGCAAATTGTGAGTTAACAAGAGCTTCCGACTTAACAGATTGCCGACCTATGGGAACTTGCGACCTACCGAGTTAAGGAGTATACTGACTCAACAAGTCACAACATAAGGAAGCGTACGACCTAATAAAAGACGACTTAAGGTAATCCACTACTAAGAGGAGCTGCCGATCTAAAATGACTACCGACTTAAGGAAGCCAACCGATTTAACAATGTGCGAGTTAGCAAGGCCTGCCGAGTTAACAAACTACCGATTTAAGATTACACGTTAACTCTGCTCCGACCTAACAACACTGAGATACCTTATACACCCTTACCTCGTCACCGACTTACCTTAAGTCTTCAGCGACTTAGGACTTAAGCGTAAAACCAGAAGAGGAGGTGAACTACTAGGGAAGTGTTGGAACTGATAAACCGGCTATGACCTATCGTAAGTCGGCAGCGACCTATCATAAGTCGGCAGCGACTTATACTAAGTCGGCGACGACTTAGGACTTAGGAAAATTTCCAGAGTCCAAATCAGCTCCTATAAATACCCCACCACTTCCAACATGAAAAGGACTTTTGGCAAATCATTTCTACAGCGCTGTTACTCCGTCGAACTCTTCATTCATTCAGTAATCAAGGATCCTTCAAGCATTCACGACACTACAACAAGCTTCGAGAGAAATTCCTTACATCCGAGATGGATTCATCGAGTTTCACCGTCGAAGATTGAGCTAGTAGTCTAGATTGTTTCTTTTGATCGAATTGTACTGTTTCTTGAAGAGATTTGTATCAAATTGTAACCGAATCAGCAATAAGAGACTATAAAGTGGACGTAGGCTCAATTACGGGCCGAACCACTATAAATCTGTTGTTCATTTACTGCATTTCTGCTATTTTCCTGCTTGATTTCTGTTCCCGTCACACGGGTGGTGCTTTCACGATCTTATTACACACACCGGGTGTTATCGTTCATATTTTAACGTTAACATTTTGGTGCTTTCACTGAGAACCCAACTCAGGCTACCACTCACCATTGCTTCTCAGAAGTTTGCTGAAAGAATTTCCCACAAAATCAGAAGTTTATCAGACATAATGGCTCCTGGAAGGAAACGAAAGTCTGTCAGAACTGATGATGACCGTGACAATACTGCCACTTCTCTCTCTCCAAATCAGGCAGCTCCGAGCATCGGTGTCACGCGACAGGAGTTAGATGCTGCTGTATCCGGACTGTACCAGCAGATTGAAACTCAGAATAACCTGATGATGGAAAGGCTGAATGCTCTATTTGGTACGAGTCAAAGACCAGTAAATAATGAGGGAAACTTTGCTAATGCTGCTCCCAATTCCGAGGGAAGAAATATTCCTCACGGGGGATCAGGTGCTGCCGAAGGGGCACCCCTCCAGGCCGAAGGATCTAGGCCGTCACCAGTTCTTCATGAGCATTTACCTGGACAAACTCCCGAAAAGATGGCTGAGGTCTAATCTGCGAAATCTCTGAACAATGAGGAATATCTCTCTGGCATGATCAAGCAAATAATGAAAGAGAGCATGCAAAGAGATGAAGACGAAAGCGAATGGGGATTCGCACCAAGTAGAACTCCGTTTACCGAGAAGATTCTGAAAGCTGAATTTCCTAGAAAGTTTGTTCCCCCCACTATTCCTGCTTATCGGGGGACAAGTGATCCAAATCAGTTCTTGTATAAATACGACTGGCATATGACCGGCGCAAGGGCGACCGACGAGATAAAGTGCCGATATTTCCCAGTTTATTTAGAAGGAGTGGCGCTTCTCTGGTTTAACAAGCTTCCAGTCCGATCTGTAGATCAGTTTTCCGATCTCACCCGAAAATTCAAAGAGCAATTCAGGCTATACGCTTCAAAGGCAAAAGATATAATGTCACTGTCCAGTCTTGAACAGAATCCGGGAGAGCCTATTAAGTCATTCTTGAACCGCTTCAACTTAGCTCTGGCAGAAGTCGATAATGCAGAGCCACGAATGATCTTGACCTATCTGATGCGTGCTATTGACAAATCGAGCGAATTTGGAAAATGGCTGAAAATGAAGGAACCAAATTCGCTTGAGAAATTCTACAAAAAGGCTGACGAATTTATACGCTTAGAGAATCTTTCCGCACCAGCTAAAGTTGTGACAACGGTGACGGAGAATAATGTTACTACTCAAAGCAAGAAAGAACCGGCAGATCAGAAAAGGGAAAGTAATGGTGGGAAAAGGCAAAAAGACTTCAAAAAGCCCCGCTTCCTTAAACCATCAGACTTTACTCCTCTGACCGATACCCCGGAAAATATCTTCATCGCCACTAAGGATGCTGTTGAATTTCCAAAACCACCGGCCGTGAAAGTTGGGAAGAATGCTGTTCAAAGCGGAAGATTTTGCAAGTTTCACAACCAACCAGGGCATGATACCAATGAGTGCCGCCATTTGAAAAGTCTGATTGAAGAATTGCTAAGAGAGAATAAGTTGCAGCAATACGTCAAGAGGAATAGAAAGGACCCATCTTCGTCCAACCAAGGGCAGTTACCTCCAACTAATTCATCTGATTCAGGAGAAAGGCCTGCTGGAAAGGAAAGACCTGTTATTAATGTGATCACAGGGGGACCTCACCCGGCTGGCAGAAGTTGGGGTGAAATGGAAAGGTATGCAAAAGCTTTGAAGTATGCACCAACCGAAGAAAGTGTCTTAATCCTGGAAGATGTTTCACCTCTAAAGCAGCAAAAAACTTTCCATGATGATATTATGTTCAGAGCCAGGGATTCTGTTAATGTGGAAGCTCCTACTGAGGACCCTATGGTTGTCTCTGTCGGTATTGGGCCGGCTATTGTCAGAAGAGTGTTAGTTGATAGTGGTGCCTCATGCAACATCCTCTTTAAAAGGACATTTGACCAAATGAAAATTCCAATGACTGATGCACATGCTTCTTCACACAAGATTGCCGGATTTACAGGAGAGCTGAAACAGCCGATTGGAACAGTGGACTTGTTTGTTGAAATGGGCGAAGGACACAAGAAATTGGTTCGGAAGCAAACTTTTGTAATTGTAGATGGATTCTCAGCCTATAACGCTTTCTTGGGCCAGCCTACTCTTGCTGCTTTCAGGGCCGTCCTCGCTCCTTGGTGCTTAACAATGAAATTTCCTACTGATAATGGGATTGCTGTTATTAAAGGAGATCAAAACGCGGGACGAGAATGTTATCTTGTAGAACTCCGAGAGGCCAGGAGAAAAGAAATGGGGAAAGATGCGGCAGCTCCGCTCCGCATCAAGGAACCGACCCTGTAGCAACTACGGAGCGGCCCCTGTACTGGCGAACACAGCAATGCAAGAAAAGAAATGGATCCCAGGAAAGCCAGTACAGGGGAGAATAGAGTGGTACCCGTGGAGGTAACGGTACCAGTATCTGTAGACCCGAAAGACCCAAATAAAGTACTCAATGTGGGTTCACAGCTAAGTATAACAGTTCAAAACACACTGATATCATTCTTAAAAGCCAATCTAGATGTGTTCGCTTGGTGTCATGCTGATATGTGCGGAATCTCTCCAACAATTGCTGTTCACACCCTGAATGTCGATCCGAAGTTCACACCAGTGAAACAGAAAAGAAGAACTCAAGGTCCAGAAAGGTCAGCAGCTTTAAAAGAAGAGGTAGATCGTCTCCTAGAGAATAATTTCATCAAAGAATCCACTTATCCAAATTGGGTTTCAAATCCAGTACTGGTTAAGAAGGCAAATGGAAAGTGGAGAGTATGCATTGATTTCTCAGATCTGAACAAAGCTTGCCCCAAAGACTGCTTCCCGTTGCCTAGAATCGATCAACTAGTAGATGGGACGGCTGGACATGAGTTGTTATCTTTTATGGACGCCTATTCTAGATACAATCAGATTATGATGAATGAACCAGATCAGGAGGACACAAGCTTTATTACAGATGTGGGACTCTACTGTTACAAAGTCATGCCATTCGGTTTAAAGAATGCTGGGGCAACATACCAAAGACTTGTCAACGCTATGTTCAAGCCTCAGATTGGCAAAACGATGGAAGTCTATGTTGATGATATGTTAGTAAAGTCAAAGAAAGCAGTAGACCACATGGATCACCTGGCAGAAATGTTCTCAATTCTTCGGAAGTACGGAATGAAGCTCAATCCATTGAAATGTTCATTCGGAGTAGAGTCTGGAAAATTCCTGGGTTTCATCGTTAGCGCTAGGGGCATCGAGGCAAATCCTGCTCAAATCACAGCTCTAAGAGAAGTTAAAGCCCCTAGAACAAAGAAAGAACTACAAAGTCTCAATGGAAAGGTTGCCGCTCTTAGTCGCTTCATTTCCAAGGCCACAGACAAATGCATTCCCTTCTTTGATGCTCTAAAGAAAGGAAAGAAAAATTTCGAATGGACTCCTGAATGTCAGAATGCTTTCGATCAACTGATTCATCATATGAGAACTCCTCCGGTCCTCTCCAAGCCTAGTGATGGTGAAGACCTCTTCATCTATTTGGCAATTTCATCCCATGCTTTAAGTGCAGCACTCGTACGAGAAGATATGAAAATACAGCGTCCGGTTTACTACATCAGCAAACGGTTCGCTGGGGCTGAAATGAATTATTCAAAGATAGAAAAACTTGCTTATTGTCTGCTAATCGCTTCCAGAAAGTTGAGGCCCTATTTTCAATCTCATCCTATCAAGGTCCTGACTGATCAGCCTTTGAAGCAAGTCCTGTATCGTCCTGAAACTTCGGGTCGTCTCTTGAAGTGGAACATAGAACTCAGCCAATATGACATCACTTACCATCCCCGAAGAGCAATTAACGGACAAGCTTTAGCAGATTTCATTGCAGAGTCCACTGACAAAGGTGACAGTAAGGAAGAAACCACTGACTGCATTCTGATACAGTGGAAGTTGTATGTTGATGGCTCGAGAAACGATTATTGTTCTGGGGCAGGAGTTGTGCTCGAAACTCCCGAAGGACGATCACTATGTTATGCATTGAGGCTGGAATTTCCTTCGACGAACAATGAAGCAGAATATGAAGCCCTTATTGCCGGATTGAAAATCGCCAAGGAATTGAATATCAAAGTGATACAGATTTTCAGTGATTCTCAGCTTATTGTCTGCCAGGTGAAGAAGGAATTTCAAGCCAAAGGAGGGAATTTGCCTGCATATTTGAAAAAAACTTCCAAACTCCTCAATGATTTAGATCACTACTCAATAAGCCACATACCCCGAGAGGAAAATATGAAGGCGGATTCTTTAGCAAAGTACTCAAGTTCCGGAGAAGCTCAATTACTAGGATTATTTCCTGTAGAAGTTCTGTCAGCTCCAAGCATTGATGAAATGGATGTTGATTGGATTATGACTACGTCTCAAGAGCATGAATCATGGATGACTCCAATCAAAGAATACTTACTCAGTGGTTCCCTGCCAGAGAGTTCTAAGGAACGTCGAAAATTATTAAGAAAAGCATCGAGGTATATAATTCAAGATGGCCGATTATACAGGCGGGGATTCTCACCCCCACTACTCCGATGTGTAACTAAGGAAGAAGCCAAGACAATCTTAACAGAGGTGCACGGAGGAGAATGTGGAGACCATTCAGGTGGTCAAACACTTGCAAAGAAAATTCTCCGATATGGATACTTCTGGCCGGATATCAATTGAGATGCTGCAACTTTTTCCAGGAAATGTGACAAATGCCAACGATTTGCAAAAATCCCAAGAGCACCCTCCACTGAACTCACACAAATGGTCAGTCCATGGCCATTTGCCATCTGGGGGATAGACCTAATTGGACCATTACCGATTGCCAAATCAGGGATTAAATATGCTATTGTTGCCGTTGATTATTTCACTAAGTGGGCTGAAGCTGAACCTTTGGCCACCATCACTTCTAAAAAGATGATAAATTTTGTAACGAAGAATATCATTTGCAGATATGGTGTGCCACAGAAGATAATCACCGACAATGGCACTCAATTTGAAAGTGAAGAATTCCAGGATTTTTGCAAACGGTTCAGAATTCGAAAAAGCTTCTCAGCAGTGGCTCATCCGCAGGCAAATGGGCAAGTGGAAGCAGTTAACAAGATCATCAAGTCAACTATCAAAAACCAACTTGAAAAAGCAAAAGGTGGTTGGGTTGATAAGCTTCCATTAGCACTATGGGCATACAGAACTACTCACAAAACTGCGACTCGACACACTCCATTTTCACTGGCATACGGATCTGAGGCAATGATTCCAGTAGAAGTAGAGGTTCCTTCACATAGAAGAGTTCATTTCAATGAAACCGAAAATAAAAAACTGCAACTTGAAGCGCTTGATTTTCTTGATGAGAAAAGAGAGGAAGCTAGGCTCAGAGTTTCAGCTCATCAGCAGAGAATAGCCAGGCATTTCAATTCCAAGGTTCGCCAACGCAGCTTTGAAGTCGGAGACTTGGTTTTGAAAAGGATCATGACAGCAACTGGTGTGTTTGGGCCAAACTGGGAAGGACCATATGTCATAGGCACTAAACTTCTTGACGGCACTTTCAAACTCATAACTGTTGAAGGAGATCCGATTCCAAGGGCCTGGAACAGCAACCATTTGCGTCCTTACTTTACTTGAAAAGAGCTCACCTCAAAATTGTAAAATGATGATAAATGTATCAGTTGTATTGTGAAACATTGTAAATCAGTGTAAATGAATGAAAGCTATAAAGTGGACGTAGGCCCGATTTTTGGCCGAACCACTATAAATCTTGTGTTCTTTAATATTTCATGATGCCTGTTTTATTTTGATATGTAAATACTTTAAATGTATCGCTAAAATATCAATTCAAAATTGCAGGACATTATAACAAGGCTTGCTCATCACAAAGCTAAGCAACTTCCATAAATCAGCTATTACACAAAAACCAAGCCACAAAAAATTTGTCCAAATTCAAATCCCAAGCAAGGAAAACCTCACATAAAAAGTTGGCGACTCCATTGTGACAAACCTTCGTTCACTAGTCGAGATTGTCGCTATAAATAGACATCCAACTAGATAACTTGCGTTTGTCTCGTAGAGTCATTCAACAGTGAAGTCCAATCCTTCGAATAAAGCAATTTACTTGTAAGAGGAAAAGAAGAAGATGTGCTTGGGAACGATAATAAGAGAGCGCTAACAGGCAGATGATGAGAGAAAGTTGCCAAGCAAACAAAGGAGCATACAATGGGAGGTATGCATCTCAACAGGAAGGCCAGAAGATCCACTAAAGGGACGCCTTCCCAAGCGGAAGTAACAGGACCCTCGCTAACTGGTCGTGATGCATCCGATCAGATAGCTTACGTCCGTCCCGTGGATCCACTCGCCCCTGAGACGCAACCTACCCGGCACACCAACCAACCAAAGCCCTCTAACGAGGCACACCAATAAATGGGAGTGCTTTCCTCAACCAAAAAGATCGGTGAGACCACCGAAGGGGCATCTTGTTAATTGATTGCGGTCGTTTGTACAAACAAACGTCCAATCAAGCAACTTACGCCTGCCCCGCGAACCCATCCGACCATGAGAAAGCAACTCCCAGGCACTCAAAAGCCCTCTTCGGAGGCACAAGCCCTCTTCGGAGGCACAAGCCCTCTTCGGAGGCAAAAGCCCTTTCCCAAGGCACCACAAGCCCTCTTCGGAGGCACATGACCTCTTCGGAGGCAAAAGCCCTTTCCCAAGGCACCGCAAGCCCTCTTCGGAGGCACAAGCCCTCCTCGGAGGCACAAGCCCTTTTCAAAGGCACAAGACCTCTTTGGAGGCACAACTCTTTAAGAGGAGCCCTCTCCGGAGGCATGTCCCAAAATAAAACGCTTGAACAAAAAGCATCGTCCAGAAGCACAGTTCAACTCTCAAAGGAAGGACTAACTTGTTCATCTCGAAAAGTTCCTCCTAAAAAAGTTGAAAAATGCTACAAAATTCTTTCAGAAAAACTCATTTCACTTCATAGGGAAATTCACTTCTTAATAAATAAAAGTGATTATCCCCGAAAGTTGAAGCGTTCTTCAGAAAGAGAAAATAAAAATTCTTCTAAAGACTGGATATACTCTATTAAGAGCAGAATAATTCTCCCCTTAAAAGCGGAATAATTGTCCTCTGAAGTAAGAGTATTAGTCTTAAAAAAAAAGCTAGGAATATTGCAATGCACTTACGGCATGGGGGCAATACTGTACAATTCAATTATATTAATAAAAGCAACATGCCACAAGTTCGTTGCAATATCACGGAAAACAGATGTGGAATAAATGCATTCTCAAACGCAGACAAAAAGTTTGCACAAGTAAGAAGAATCGTTTGTTCTACACTTAAAATAAAAGATAGATCATTCTCACATACACAAGAGTTTGTACAAGTAAAATAATTGTTTTATTTAGTACTATGAAAATTCTTTACATGTGCAGATATCTCAAAAAGCAAAAGCGGGGACCGGTACCCGCACAATCCCCGGTCAATACATGCAAAGAGCAAAAATAATAAGTAGAAAATCCAGCTTGATTATTCCTTCTTCTCACCACCCTTGGAGCTCTTTCCCGGCCTAATGATTAGCTTTTGAAGTCGTTGTGAACGGGCAGGGGCAGAAGGAGAAAGCGGTACAGCCGGATCAACTACTGCTTCCTCTTCAGTGGAAGTCTTCTTCTTTTTCCTTACAGCACGCTTCCCCTTCCTCTTTGAAGAAGACTCGCTCCCCGGAGTAGCAAGCAATGTTGAAAGCTTCGTATCGTCGTCAAGAGACCGCTCCGGAGTCTTCTCGATGTCTTCAAAATCCTCCGCCTTCTGTTCCTGAGAAGCAGCCGGGTCATCCAAGCCTTGAAGAGCTTCGATTTTCTCTGCCTGTGATCCCGGTTGGGAAGCAGAGGGAGGAGTAATTTGGGAAGACGGAGGAACGGCAATCGAAGGAGTGAAAGCTTGTGTAGTGCTTGGTGCCTCCGCTGTAGAAGAAAAGAAGTTAAAATCAGCATCCCCCGAAAATAAAGAAGGCATCGGTTCATCAAAGTTTAAGTAACAAGTAAGAAGGTCATCGAATTCGGCTAAGTCAAATGACTGGTTCATTAGACCCGAGACGACACCAAGAGTACCTGGAGGAGTTGGCTTTGCAAGATCCACCTCAAACTTCTCGGCTTCAATATCATCCAGTGCCTCATCTTCAGTAGGAGTAGTTGCAGTCTCCTGGGCAACTTTAGCTAGATGTAAAGAATGAGAGCTGGAATCTATAATATTAACGTCGGCTGAAGTGGAAGTTTGAACGGGGGCAGTTAAAGGAGCTTCTTCTTTTGGAGGCTCTTCTCCCGTTGTTTCAGCTCGTACTTTGGCAAGTAGCTCCTTCCCCTTAACAAGAGCGGCACGATCCTCATCATTGAGATAGCGCTCCTCAAGTTCCAGCTCATTATAGCCGGCCCCGCCAAGCATATCCATCGCGACTTCCCACACTTCAGCCAATGTAATTTCATAATCGGGACCAAGAAAAGAGAGGCTCCCACGACCCAGAACGCTGTGTAAATAAAAGTCGAATAAGGTAGAGCTGATGTCTGCTTTCGTCGCCTCATGTGATTGCTCAGCCGCTTCCTTTTCGGCAACGGCAGCAACCCGGCCAGCGGTAGCCTCATCACGCTCTGCCTCAACTTTAGCAAGTCGAGACTTTAGTAATTCAATCTCTACGTTCTGAGAGGTGACCTTTTCCCGCAAATCGGTGTTTTCTGTGCGGTATTTCTCAGTAATATGCTGTTCAGCGGCAAGCTTCATTTCAACATCTCTCTGTGCAGCATGGGCATCCCGCACTTGTTTTTGAAAGACTTCTTCTTTTTGAATATGAGATGCAGAAGAAGAGGCAAGATCTTCCTTAAGTTTTTTAACCTCGGACTCAAGTTTTGCATAACCATCAGCAATATTTGTCATCTCGAGATTATGCTGTTTGCAAATTTTGTCCCACTCCGCTTTGTCGTTTTCCATAGTCAGCATTGCCTCAAGGTTTGCACGATTAACCCTTTTGAGTTCATCGACAAGCTTCTGCCACTGCGACATCCTCTCGATATTAAGCCTGACTGCGTCAAGACTTCTAAGCATGTCTGATTTATCAATCGGAACTATGTCCAAGTCAAAGCGCACCCCTTTTAGGCACCAATTCGGAAAACGGCTCTGAAGTGTTGGGGGGCCGTCCTTGACTTGATATTGCGGTCTGTTAATGATAGTCTGAATGTCAGATTTATTCAGAGGAGGAGAGCTAGCCAGAATATCAGAAGGAATGGGAGCGTCAGTCTTTTCAGAAATTTCAGATGCGTCAATCGGTTTAGATCGTTTGCTCGGTTCATCGGCAATCTGAGTTTTTCCCTTATCATCGTAAGACTTCCGCTTATGAGAGTAGTCACTCCTATGCGAAGAGTCATATCGCTCGGCATCTTTCCTTCTTTGCCACTGATCGTAATCCCGCTTCTCCTGGGCTTTCCTTCGAGCCCTCTCTTCATCTGTTTCTTTTGGGGTATCAAGGTACTTCCTAAAGTCATAGGTGCCGCGGCATCCACGGTACTTGAACGAGTCATAATATGAACCTGTACGTCCCATTGGAGAACCTAAAAGCAGAAGAGGGGTAGAGTTTAGAAATTTCCAGGAAAAAGAGGATAAATGCTTATAAGTGCCGAAAAATCCTAAGTGTGTGTGGCGTGCAAACTACATGCGTCAAATTACAGACCACGCTTTAGTGTGGAAACAGAGACGATTGGCGTAGTAGGCATCTGGGTTTGTTTAAGGGTAGAAGTCGCCTCGACAACGGGAGAAGTCGCTTTTTGATTGCTATCCCCGAAAAGCTCTTGAGAAGTTATCATGATATCACTCAAGCCATCAAAGGTGTCATCGCCCAAGTGTTCAGCAGATTTCTCCTTCTCAACTTCCACATCAATTGATTTTTCAGAAACTCGAGGATCCTCTTCTTCCTCAATAATTGGGGGAAGTGCCGACTTGCCAGCTAACCCTACAACATCAGTGAATCCGGAACACTTTATCAAAGCAGCATCCATGACAGGTGTTTCTGATGCAGCTTCTTCCGCAGAAGCTGGGGCATTCGACGCCTCTGTTTGAGAGCCCGAAGCAGCCGGTGTTTCTGCATCGGAACTAGGAATTTCATGAATTCGAGTCGACCTGGAAGGGTGTAGAAGCCCAAATTGGTACAAAAGCTCATCATCTAATAGAAACTGGATACTCCTCTCCTCTACAGGCACCTCCATAAGCCTCTCGAAAGTCACTTTGTGACTGAGATTTTTAGAAGGAGGAGGAAGTGCTGAAAAGGAAAAAAGAGCGAAGTTAGCACTTGATAACCCAAACTTCGGTAAGTTTGAAAGAACATAAGAAACAAATGCAAGTGATCTTACTCCCTATTCTCCAAATAGCATAAAACCCAGGAGGACAGCGAACATAGAAGAACGGGCTCAGGAAACTA
Organism: Allium fistulosum; assembly: GCA_030737815.1. Lineage (NCBI taxonomy): Eukaryota > Viridiplantae > Streptophyta > Magnoliopsida > Asparagales > Amaryllidaceae > Allium > Allium fistulosum. Next base: position 407,739,921 of record CM060907.1, on the reverse strand, counting down.
TGAACACTTTCAGGGAGACCGGTGATCAACTTACGATTTCTCGCACTCCTTACAACTATGATGGAGGGATGATCTTTATTTTTGGCAAAAGTACAAAGATAGCGAATTTCTCCGAAGGTAGGAAAGCGGCCCAGCGTTCTCCTAAAAAGCACGCATAGTCCCAGCAAGATGGCATAGCCATTGGGATGTAACTGAAAAGGGGAAATAGATAGTTGGAGAAGAAGTTCTCGAATGCAGTCATTGAATGGGGGGATAGCTCCGCTCAAGCACATTTGGCGGTTAACTGCGACAAAGCCACGGGGCGGCCTGTCAGCAGTATCATTTATTTCGGGAAGCAAAGCGTCAGCTTCAGCAATGCCAAATTGGATGCATAGTTGACGAAAGGCTTTATGGCTCAAAGTAGTAGGAGTCCTCTCTGGAGGATCATTTAGCGGGATAGCAACTGGAAATGCATCTTCAGCTTGCTCTTTTCCTTCTTGTGGAGAAGACATTCTACACAATCAGCTGAATGTTCAAATGTGAAGGTGCACGTTCCCTAAAAGTGTGAAGTGTTGTTCAAAAACTAATGAAAATAAAAGACAAGCATAACTGGAATTAAATTAGTTGACAATCAATCGATTACAGAATTTCAGAATTTGTCAATGATCAAGTGCAGTGTTAATACAGACAAGTCAGTTTCATTTGACTATTATGATTTTGTTTTAATACTTCACTTGAATTGGTTATTGTACAGCATCTCGTTCATATTCATTTAATTTAACTTTCTCGTTATCAACTAATCTGTCATTCGATGTGGGCAATCAATGGCAGTATATTCGTCCCAGTTTTCTGCAGATATTGTATTTAACAGGTCATTAGCATTGGAGATAATCTGTAAAGAAGTGTAGACAGTTCAAAGTTCAAGACAATGCGGATATGCCAAGTTCTAACTCAGCTGCGACCTAAAGCCTTGTTGTAAAAAATAAGTCGCTGAAATCATTCAAAGTTTTAGGTCGGTCACGACCTAATATAAGAAGCTGCGAGATAAGTTAAGTCGGGCTGTATGCGGGGGAAGAGGTCTCAAGACAAAATGGCATGAATTTCTAAGTCCTAGCTCGGCCACGACCTAAGGCTTATGTCGGAGGATAGTTAAGTCGCAAGAAAAATTGGACTGTTGAGACAGTTAGGTCGCAGGAATTGTTAAACAGAACAGGTTATTAGATCATGGATGTTTTGAGTCGTCTCAAGCCATTTCTCCTCTCCACCAAAAATTTCACCTCCTTTCACCAATCAACCAACTCAAAATTCACCAACCCAATAACCCGTTAACACCAACATCGCAAAATCCACTATCCTCTTCGTGAGATCCATCGTTCCCTTCATACCACCAAGTCGCTGGAACAACAATTCAACACATCTTCGATCTGTCATAAACCCGACCTACTGTCATGTGTCCGTGAATCACATCAACAATTAGTGACGACCAAAAATTGATCACAGCACAATTCAAAGTGGAGCACGACGTATGATACCAATTTGGGGTTCGGAGGTTAGAATTCATGGTTCAATGGCTAACATGAAATGGAAAAGGGTCGGAAACGCTTACGCAATTAGATAGCAAGGGTGAATCGCCGGGTGGTGAACTCGAATTCGTATTTGAAATCGAAGAACTCTGTTAATGGCGGCACAAGAAGTTGGAACAGGTGAAGGAAGAGAAGGGACGACTTAAGCTATTTATAATCTGGGACAATGAAATTTGAATCGACATGTCCGACCTACGACTCATCTTAAGTCGGTCGCGATCTAACACACTTACCAAATGCGAGCTAAGGAAATCGAAGCACACGACCTACGAATTAGGCGCGTACTTCGAGGGGCAAATGTTAACCCCCTTTCGACTCACGACCTAGCAGGAGCCGAGTTAAGGTGCTTACCGACTTAAGAAGTATGCTGACTTAGGATGCTGGCTGACTTAAGCTGCTTGCCGACTTAAGAAGTATGCCGACTTAGGATGCTGGCCGACTTAAGGTGCTTGCCGACTTAAGAAAGTTAACGGCATAACGACTTAAAGAAGCCTACCGACCGAGCAAATTGTGAGTTAACAAGAGCTTCCGACTTAACAGATTTCCGAACTATGGGAACTTGCGACCTACCGAGTTAAGGAGTATACTGACTCAACAAGTCACAACATAAGGAAGCGTACGACCTAATAAAAGACGACTTAAGGTAATCCACTACTAAGAGGAGCTGCCGATCTAAAATGACTACCGACTTAAGGAAGCCAACCGATTTAACAAAGTGCGAGTTAGCAAGGCCTGCCGAGTTAACAAACTACCGATTTAAGATTGCATGTTAACTCTGCTCCGACCTAACAACACTGAGATACCTTATACACCCTTACCTCGTCACCGACTTACCTTAAGTCTTCAGCGACTTAGGACTTAAGCGTAAAACCAGAAGAGGAGGTGAACTACTAGGGAAGTGTTGGAACTGATAAACCGGCTATGACCTATCGTAAGTCGGCAGCGACCTATCATAAGTCGGCAGCGACTTATACTAAGTCGGCGACGACTTAGGACTTAGGAAAATTTCCAGAGTCCAAATCAGCTCCTATAAATACCCCACCACTTCCAACATGAAAAGGACTTTTGGCAAATCATTTCTACAGCGCTGTTACTCCGTCGAACTCTTCATTCATTCAGTAATCAAGGATCCTTCAAGCATTCACGACACTACAACAAGCTTCGAGAGAAATTCCTTACATCCGAGATGGATTCATCGAGTTTCACCGTCGAAGATTGAGCTAGTAGTCTAGATTGTTTCTTGTGATCGAATTGTACTGTTTCTTGAAGAGATTTGTATCAAATTGTAACCGAATCAGCAATAAGAGACTATAAAGTGGACGTAGGCTCAATTACGGGCCGAACCACTATAAATCTGTTGTTCATTTACTGCATTTCTGCTATTTTCCTGCTTGATTTCTGTTCCCGTCACACGGGTGGTGCTTTCACGATCTTATTACACACACCAGGTGTTATCGTTCATATTTTAACGTTAACACCCATCACTAAAGATTCGATCGTCTTGTTGTTCTTGTTGATACAACAATCATAAACTTATAGCCAATCAAAAATTTAGTGATGGAATTAATGTTGTCGTTCATGAAACATATGAAAGACAATCACAAATCATTATCAAGATTCTTTATAGAACATAATTTTAATTCAGTGTTACATTGTATTAGTTACCAACTAGCATATGTGAATAAGATTTTAAATTTAAGGAGAATACGTATAAAATCCAAATCAAAATATTCTATCATGTTATTATTCAGTAGCTTGTTAAAGGAAGTTACAACTATGACATATAATATACTTGAGATTAAACATAATTATTCTATATGTTACAATGTAACATGTATAAATCAAAAGAAACTGAAGGAGTTGCTATTAAAACATGGTTTGGTAGTATAGTTGATCATCTCCACAAGATCCATCTCCATCTTCCTATTGTCAAATCCTAATGTTTCGTTATCCCATTCCATTTTCACCCCATAATCAACTTTTTTGCCAAAATCATTCATGTTTTCACCATACCGATGATGATTAACAAGGGATAGAGGAGTGCAAAAGTTATTCATCTTATTAAGGTTTGTAAAGGGCTGATGGCTACTAAAGCTTGTAAGAGGTTGGAAGCAATTCATGCTTGTAAGAGGCCGAAAGCTATTCATGTTAGTAAGAGGCTGAAGGCTATTATTTTGGAAACAAACTGTTGGCTGATTTGAGTGTGTTATGCCCAAGCTATTGATGTAATTTTGCAGAAGATTGCCTGAATTAGGGTATTTTGAAGCTCGAGTACGTTTTCTTAAAACTTTTCTTTTTGTTGCATTCCAGTGGTTCTTGATCGAATTCTCGGTTCTACCAGGCAGTTTTTTCACAATTTCTGTCCACTTGTTTCCAGTTTCAATATGAGCATTGATTAAAATTAAGTCCTCTTCTTCGGTCCATGAATTCTTCTGTTTAAACGTTATGAACACAAAATGATTATAAAAATAAAGTATAATACAAATACCATAAAAGTAAATTCAGTATGTATTAGTGTAGCACTAAATTATGTATAATGAGAAGTTGCAAATAATGTTAATAGATACTTCATTCTAATTAATAACTAATTAAACATAGTAGTAATGCATCCTTAATTTACCCTTAGGTAATTACTTTTTAATGTAGACAAAAGAGGAAAGGAAATGAGAGAATATTGTGGAATATTTAAGTCAATCAGTCATGTCATTAATGATTACATCTGGCAAAAACATAAATTACAAATTTTTTTACCTATCATTTGCATTTGTATATCAATTAACCTAGATAAACCAATGTTCATCACAATCCTTATACAATTGTAATTACATGAGTTTGGCAGAGAAACTATTTATTTGATTTTTAAAATTTTCATATTGACAAAATGAATCGAATGTTTTATTTCTAACAAATATCTAGAAATTTTGAGAGAGAAAAACAAGCATGGGTGGCAAAATTCCATAGAATATTAAAGTTACTACTTAACAATATATACCATTCTCGAAAACAATATTTACAAGTAAGCTCTTATGCAACTAATTTATCATCTTTTACTTAAAAATACATGGAAGCATATACAGGTTTTATGAAATACGAAAAGATTTTAGCAAAATCAATGATGAACAATACATAAGGCATGGGAAAGGTTTGGAAAATAAGCAACTAAAATTTAACCTTTATATTAGGCCTCAAATGATTATGCCTTCTCTGCATTGCTTTCCAACTCTTCCTTTCAAAAATTGTGCTATATAAGACCACTTCCCTAGTCCATATTGCTCTACCAACCGAGTTAATAATCTAAAGTTGAATCATCATGTTATAATTACAGTTTCAATTAAAAATAATAAAATAAATAAATAAAATGTAATAGTAGGTGTAATATACCTGTCTTCTTCAAGCGTCCATTTCCCTCTCACAATGTTTGATTTCTTTTGGTTTCTGCCTTCAATTTTTTTCCTCATCAAATATTCAACATCTATATTGACTCCTTGATTATATGACAGTCTACTATAATCAGGAGTATTGCCAGTAAAACTAGTTAAAGCTGGAAAAACATTGCTTAAAGGCTCAACTGGGTGCGCTACCATCGAAGAGTTTGAAGACAAAGAAGAAATTCTTGAAAAGTTTAGTGTGGTCTCCATGGCATCATACTGATTAAGTTTATGATCATAATCATAAACTGGAAAATCAACATCGCCTAACGGTAATAGTTCTATGCTATCATTGTAGATTTGAGGTTGAAGGCAAATATCATCAAGGTTTGGAAACTCCTAAAGACTATTTGTTAAATCCTGATCCTTACAATCGTTGAACAGTTCCTGAAGATCCAGAAATCCATTTGAGTCTTCACAACAAGATTTATTTAAAAGTGAAGGGGTTAAATCCATATCCATTTTTTTTAAATTTGACTAAGAATGAGGTTTGAGAAATAGTAGTGCCTCATTACTTATATAATAGGGGAAAGGAATAACATTACTACTTTGTAACATTGTTATATTAATGGTCATTAACTTAGATATTAATATAGGGGATTAATTTCTCATTAATTGTGCTTTTAAAGTAATTAAATTGTAGGTTAAAAATCCTTTATAACATATAGTTAGTACAAAGTAAATAAACATAATAAAATGTAATTATATCATTATTGAATACTGCATTTAGAAACGCTTTAATTAATCTGAGTAAATTTGAATTAACCTAAATATTTACCAATTTCTTCAAATTAGATTAATAAACATGTAACAACCAAGATTAGATTAAACATACTTTATTTATGTAATTAACTTCGATAAGTTTCAAACTAATTTCCAAAAATACAGAGTTGATATGATAAAATTAATTTAAGTTGGGCTTATTTTCTTGTTTAAATTAAGAGCTACCAATTAGTTTTAAGATCACAATACATCTAAAAAGAAAGGTCTTTAATTCAAAAGAGCAATAATTCTTAATGGGGCTTTGCATGGAAGATCCCTATTTTTGATGCTGTTGTAAGAAAAGTCCCTATGATAATGAGTATGTAAATTAAGTCCCTGTTTTTTTCTAAATCAGAAAGTGCAAACTATCTTGCGCTTTCCTCATAGAAAGTGCAAGTTAACTTGCGCTTTTCAAAAATTTAAATTTTTTTGAAAATTTCAAAATTTTCAAAAAAAAAATCAAAATCAAAAAGCTCAAACTAGCTTGCACTTTCCTGATAAAAAGTGCAAGTTAACTTGCGCTTTTCAAACATTTTTAAATTTTCGAAAATTTTAAAAATTTTAAAAAAAATTCAAAATAAAAGCACAAACTAGCTTGCGCTTTCCTGATAGAAAGTGCAAGTTAACATGCGTTTACTAAATTTTTCAAAAGTTTTAAAATTTTCAAAATTTTCAAAAAAAAAAAATTCATAGTCAAAAAATTGCAAGCTAGCTTGCATTTTCTGTCAGAAAAATGCAAAACATCTTGCCTTTTCTATTTTTCAAAAAACAGGGACTAAATTTACATATTCTTATCTACATGGACTTTTCTTATAACAACATCAAAAACAGGGACCTGTGACACTTTTCTTGATTCTTAATACCACGAAACATATCAATAACACTGTTAAAACATAGTCATTAATAGCTTTGTTACTTCATGAAATAAAGGAAAATTTTAAATCCTTATCTTAGTTGATTAGTCATTTAATAATATTACATTTAAACAGGGACTTAATTTACATGATTTTATGAGTAGGGATGTTTTGTGCATGAACTTTGAAAATAGGGACATTTAGTCCAAAACCCTTTTTCTTTTTTTTTGGTAATGGTCTTGTGATAAATTGCTACTATGTCGTAAATTTTGTACTTAAATGTTGGTAAAATTTAGCAATTGGTGTGAAACATTGGTCATTTATTTCATTGAACGAATACAAATTAGTAAGATAACGGTATTTTTAGTATATTTAGAAAGTATGTAATAAATCGAGCATTTATGAACTAGTTAATGAAAATAAAAGAAAACTTTAAGCATACTTAGATGATAAGATCAATTCACGCAAAAGCTAGACAAGAATCAAATATTAAGAGAGTAAATGGTATAATTAATAATGTAATGTCAAATAAATATATTTTTCAAAACTTGGCAATGAAATTTCAAATCAATGTCTTAAGAGAGTAAATGGTATAATTAATAATGTAATGTTGCTGAACTTTACAAAAGCTTATCACTTGGATGTTGATAGCATTTAAAGTTTTGGAAGTAATTAAAATGTTCATATTGCATGCACAGTAAATTAGAAGTCTTTTATTGCCACTTAATCGTTTCTCCTTGAATATTTGAACCACATAGGTTTTGATTGTTGACATATTATTATTTGCTGATCAAATAGTAACGATATCCACATTACCAGTCAATAAGACAAAATTAAAATTTGAGAATAATTTGGTCGTTATACTCTAGTTTGCTCTTTAGTTCTCAAAATAATATAAATTAATCAAAGTAAATCAAACAAATAATTGTATGCAGACTTATTTATATTATGTCAATGGAAAGTCTTTCGCTAACCGTAATCACGATTAATTTATCATGTTATTCGGTTGGGATAAATGAATAATAAATTTATTGTATATTGATAATAATTGCTATTACAACTTAACGATCATTCTACCTTATATGACTAATATATATATTGCTTGGAGCATAAATAATTTATAATAGGTAAATATCATAATGAAACACTAATATTGAAATATTCTCAATGTATTTCTTAACATATACATACATACATATATAAATACACATACATACATATATATATATATATACATATATACAATTTTCTTAACATTCCCCCCCAAATCTAATGATGGGATGACCACAAACATCAAGACTTCACCAACCAGAAATAGAAAATCAAGGAACTGAAGGTGACTTTGTGAACTAATCTACAAACAGCACGGAAGAGGATGTGATAAGAAAAATAATAATGTATTTTTCAAGGTGTTCATGTGTAATGTGATAGTCAATCTCAATATGCTTGGATCACTCGTAAAAGGCTGAATTGTTACAAAGAAATATGTACACAAAGAGAAACTCTCATACCCTTCATTAATCGACGTAATCATGCAATATATTTGGTAGTAGAAGTCATAGCATGGTTGCAACGACCTGGAATTTCACCATAATAATTTCCAAATATTTAATTAATTTCAAATGATAGGTTTTATAATTAAAATAGAAATACTTTTAAATAATAAATATTGAAGATAAAATAGTTTTCAAATTTAGTTTAAAAAAATAATTAGTTCAAATAAAAATCAAAAATGTGACCGGAATTCGTTTTCTAAAATTTTGACTTTTCATAGGCTAAAAGTTATCGCAAATGTTGTGAACTCTTTAGCATAAATATACACATTTATAAACAAGTTAGCATATGTTTGTGTATATATGTGTATTAGTGTATTCATGTATATATATATTCATACTTAAGTATATAAGATTTAAAATAAAGAGTTTAATGAAAAAGAAAATGTTACATCAAATGAAATATGTTTAGACATGATTTGACATTTTGGCAACTTAGTCATTATTTCATGTTGGCTATGACATGAAAAGGAGGAGGCTTAGGGTGGCATGTGGTACATGAAGTGGAGGAGACATGGTGATGTGGCATTCAAGGAGTGAAGGCTAAAGTACTAAGGGTAGATTGGTAATTGTGCTTTTTCATTTTATATAAAACTTTTTTTTACATTTTCTCTTTTCCTTTTTATCATTTCATCTTCATTTCATAACTTCCTCATTCACATTTCCTAGCTTCATAAGATCTATAATGGCTTCCTAACTATTTCTAAGTATTAACCATAGCTATCTACTTTAAAATCACTTTCAAAAACTTGTTTTGGATATCTCCTTCTTTCATTTCAATACTCCACTTCCTTCATTTTTACACATACTTCATTCGGCCATAACTTCCCACATACTTCTCCAAATAAAAACTTTCTTTTTTTCAGATCATGTATAATTCTAGTGGCTACAACTTTTATTTTTATCACTTCTTCAAATTTCGAGCATAGCTATGTCAAAATTTCAATTGTTTACAGAGCATTTTCGGACACAGAATTTCAAGTCCGAAAATGATCCTTCTCTTTTGACCATATCTTCTTCAAAATTAATCTAAATTGAGTGATTCTTTTTTTGAAATTATAAAGAAAAAAATGTCTAAAATTTTCTTTTTGCTACTTTTCCAAAATCCGAGAGTAAATAGCTGAAAAACTAGTTGGAAAATGACCTGCTTTTGGTTTCATTTTTGAGAGTTCGATGATTATCCAAAGTCAGTCCATGTAAGGACCCGTTTCTTCCACTTCCGAATATCGACATCGATACGTCCACTGTATCGACTGCCGAACAAACGAATGCCGAAAAACCGAATACTTAGGGTTTTGAGAAGAAGAAGAGGTAGAAGAAAGATAGAAAATTGAAGAAAAAGAAAGAAAGAAGAAAAGAAGAACAACAACAGAACAGAAAACAATATCAGAATCTCACATATCGCAGCGGAACAATATATAATAGATAAACACTAGTCTTTTAAAACAAAGAACTATATCAGTTTATACATACATCAATCAGAGTCAATATACAACAATGGACAGTTATATAAACTTGTCCTCATACAGAATACACAGCGGAATAAATACTATCAGATACAAATACTACGTCTCGTCATCCAGCTTATCTCCAAAGCTCCAGAATATCCTGATAACATAACTCTAGGCTGCCCGTGTCGAAAATAGTTGGCACCCAGAGTTTAGAAGGGAACAATAAACTCCGAGTCAGTCATGGTGACTGGTGTGAGATCGTAAAACAGTTATTTTTCACAAAGAAGATAAAACAAATTCGCAATGCTTTTTGGAAAATGAGACTACCATAAGACCTCCCACCACACACACAATGCAAACGCAGAATTGGAGGAGATTTCTTCTTATGATAGTCAAAGATGCTTACTACGCAAAATCAAATTCTTTTTGATATTATTATTAGTGCATAGTGTAGAAACATTTCGAAAGTATAATATTAATCTTAGCCAGCATAGACATTTCGAACTATGCCTACTATAGCTACCATCCAAACAGTGGGGCACCACCATAAGTGAATGATAGGTTCTACAACTAAAACCGTACAAGGCTCGTATTTTTTCTTTGGATTTCCAACAAATGGTCAGGCTAAGGAACTTCCTTTTCCACGATGGGTACGTCCCTGGAATAGATGACCCGAGAACCTAACCGGATCTCTGCCAACACAAGGTTGGGTTACCTCTGCAAAAAAAGGTAACTACTGACACGCGTATGTCATCCCCCGATCGTAACCGATCTTCCCGAGGATCCCCGATTTCCAACAACCACAAAGAAATAAATTTGCAGCAACCACATAGGTTAAGTATCTGGGCTCCATACCATGATACCACCTCTATCCAGAAGGAATGACATACACTAAGGGGCGCTACTTCCTAGAACCTTGCCGCATCCTTCCTGTTTTGACCATTTCCGGGGTGTGAGGCTCGACGAAGTCTCGTCCACAAAGCTACGCTTTCTACAAAGCCCTGCTTCGGGTCAAACAAATATGATCAACCTATGATCACAAAGATATAAGATCAAACAAATGATCATATCGCAAATGATCAAACACTGATCATTTCACAGCAACACTCAGTATGCCACGTTACCAAATTGGGAGTATATCGCTGAAAAATTTCAACTACATAACCTCTGAGCTCGTACGTCTCAGAGAAGGGTGTTAAGCTAAGAGAATAAATTCTCCGCCACCAACAGAAATGTATTTGAAAGAAATCAGCTTAATATCTCAATTTGTAACGTCAGACACACAATCCATACAAGTCTGTTCCGGGATCGAACAGAACCGAAGGCACTTCTCACGAAGCCCTTGCATATCCGGATAATTTTCTAATCACGTCCGGACTTCCCGTCACTAAGGGTGATAAAACCTCTAAATCGGAGATCAGCCGATGTAGGGTAACTCGACGGTAATCCTTCCGTTTTCAAAAATATCCGGTCTTCAACACCGGTCTTCGAATGCAATTCATAACGACGTATCACATATTCAGAATGGGTTATACGACCCCATGGTCCTTTCCCGGCTAACCCGAATAGTGAGCGCTTATTTAAAAATAAGTGTGGCATTCAAATTCATCCAATTCACAACAAATACCTATCTAAAGGTAATTATTGATAGTCGGTTATTTAACTATCAATAAAGATGCGCAACATCATCAGATTCCAAATAATTTTCCAAATTATTTATCTTCAAAAATACCTTTACTAGATATAATTTCCACACTTAACCATTTGAAAACAATTTCAAATCAATTTCCACATTTCATTTTATCTTTGAAGATAAAATCTCAAAACAGTTCATTTCATATTGGAAAAGCATTTCCATACTTATTTAAAATAAGTAATTCACAAAACTATTTATTTTCAACATTTGAAAATATTCAATATACTTAAATCAAATTAAGTATAATTTCATTCTTTAAGGAAATCATTTACTTTGACAACATTTATTTGAGTCAAAACGAATGCTACGTAAAACATCGTTACGATGACTCAAAATCACTAGTATAGGGATTCAGATTTTCAGATAGATATATAAATCCAAATACTACAAAAACATTTCCTTTCGGAAATCATTTACTATAACAACAGTGTTATAGTCCACCATTTCCTTATTTTTCGAAAACATCTATTTCAACAATGAACGTTGAAATCTATGCTTTCGATTCATAATACATTTTAAAACATCTTTAAAATGTTTAACTTCATTTTTAATATCACTTTTTCGAAAATAAATCCATTTTACTTAACAATATATTCACTGTCCAAAATCGTGAATATAATTCACTTAACCCAATTTCAATCATTTCTACACATTTATTTCAAGAATTTATCCACTATCCAAAATCGTGGATAAAATTCCCTTAATAACCTTCTATATTCAATTCATCAAATTTGATTGATCTTCGAATTTATAAAACAACATTTATAAATTCTATTTCTATTTTAATAACAACTTCGACTTATAAATTTTTCTTTTATTTACTTCTATAATTTACTTATCAAAATCAGTGATTTCGGATTTATAAACAACGTTTATAAATCGCATTTATACTTTATAACAATTTCAACTTATAAAATCATTTCATTTAGCAATTTCTATTTATATCCCATCTAAGTGCAAAAGTCAAATTTATAATTAAATTCCTCATAAATCTTTTATTCTACAATATCTATTCACTTTATAACTTCACGTTATAAATCTATTAATTTCATTCACTTATACTTCTTTTTAACACTTATAAAAAATTCGTTTTATAAGTCCAATATTTTGATTTATAAATTATCAAATTTATAAACCTTTTTATACAAATCATTTATAGTTATTCAGAAATCCCAACTTAAACCATTTTATAAATAAATCAACTATTTATTTCAAAAATCACACTTTGGTTAAATTTCACCAAAAATCTTAACTTTTCTAACTTTAAAAGTTTTAACGTTTGTAAATCAATTCAAAATTTTAATAAACGTATACTTTCAAATAATCACTTTTAAAATCTCTTTTAAAGTAAAAATCGTTATTTTAAAACTTCAAACTTGAATCCAATGATGCAACGCATCAATTAGTCAATCACAACAACAAACATCATATATCAATATGATAATCAACAAATATCACAATATCTGTAAATAAATAACTACTGGTGAGGAATCCAGTTGGATCCCTCCAACCTGTTTCCCTGCATCCAAAGACGTTAGCACAATACCAATTCCACTTCGAGGTGGAATATCGCGGTATATGGGTTTTATAAAAATAATCCGCTTACTAACGGCGCAATAGGGTCTCATCCGCTATACGAGGCGGGAAATCATCAATCCAATATATACATATGCCAATATGTATATATTGTTATATATATATATATAGATATATCCTACTATATCTAATATCACATCCAATAGCAATCAAATCAATAACTGAAAATTCCACTTTTCAATTTTTGAGTGAGAAGATCTCACCTTTGCTATTATTTTGCAATCCATTTCCATCCTGACTTGTTTTTCTCCATTTATAGACCTTGTATAAACAATTCATGATTTATTAATATTGGAACCAATCAAATGACTAATTTCTATTTATTAATTTGAATTAATTTAGTTAACCCCTCAAATACACTATATTTGAAATAACCAAAATAGTTATAAAAGTCAATTAAATAATTTAATCGCCTTAACATACCTTAACAATTTAAACAGTTGGTTTATAATCTATTTTTAAAATTAAATATCTAAATTTTAGACTACTCTTCAATATTTAAAATTCCTTTCAACCCTATATATTAAATAGAACAGAATTGTTCTGTATTCCTTGCAAAATACAAAACCTTATCTATCTAAAATCTTCCTGATTAAATCATAAACTTTTATTTTCCTATCACATATTTATATATATATTAAATCAAAATTGCCTAAAGACAAATATTCGAACCTCTCTACTGCAACTCCAGAACTCACGCGATAAGCATACCCAAACCCACGATACGCCACTGCTCGAACCACCATCGCGGTCCCATCACCACTTCCTTCGTGCGCGGCCTCGAAATCAATGCGACACGCACGCACTCGACTGCCAACTAACTACTGCCGTGGTCGCGACTACCAGAACTGCCGAAGTATCCTCCTACTTCACGTCACAACCCTCGACCCTACCCCCAACCTTCCTCCTGAAACTCGCTACAGCTCGTCGCGATACGAACGACAGTGGAGAATCGCGAGTCTAAACCCACCGCTTGCTCGAGGATGCGAGCCCACTTCACTGCATAGGTCGATCGCGATCTAGAGCAGCCCTCTCGAACGACTCCACTTTTCTTGATTTGGGGATGAACAGGGAGACGCGATTTGTTTTAAAATGAACTGGAGATGGAGATGTTCTCTTTGTTCGTTCGATTTTATTTTGCTTTGAGGGAGGATTAGAAAGTGATGAAGAGAGGCTCGGTCGCCATTGTTTTGTATACGAACGAATTGATTTTTTAGTTGCCATTTATCTCGGCTATCTTCTTCTCTGAGATGGATTCGATTTTTAGCTTCTGAGAGAAGCGGAAAAGGATACGTGATATAAACAGATAACTGCGTGATTGTGAAAAGAGGGAAAAGAAAGGAATGGGTACGAAGGGAACATATCGGTGGCGGGTTGTACGTATTGTTGGGTTATAGGAAAGAAATTTTACTTTATTTAAATTCAATCGGTCCCAGTATAAATTTCTACGTGTTTATATATCGTACGCTCACACAACAACTCCAAATGCTACGAAAATTAAAATCTGGTAATAATTCAATATTACGGACCCAATGGAACTTGTTTCGTCGAATTCCGAGACTGTGCCCCGGAACGCTATTTTTAAATATCGATTCAAACGATATGAATTCAAAACTGAACGAATTGTTTCCAAACTCAATTCTGAAGCTTCTGTTATCTTCAGTATTATCAATACGAATTTTAAAAGCTTTTGAAATATTTTTCTTCAACTTAAAATTGAAGATATAATTTTTATTCACCTTACAATAGATTAAATTTTATAATTTAATCGTCAAATTCAAAGTTATATCGGGGATTCAAATTAAATTACCGTTCAAATATTTAAACTTAATTAAATATCCTCAATTTAATTTGTTCAAAATTCTGGGTCGTTACAGTCCACCATACCAAAACAAGTTTCACTTCCTTCTTCTTTCTAGGTAGAGCCTACCTAGTGTATTAAGGGTCCAAGACTCCATCTTTTACTTAGGAATGGAAGTGTTAGGTCATACCCTTAGTTAGCGAGAGTTTGGAAAGCTTTCGGTGAGTAAAACTCTTAACTTTTTTTTTGGTAATATTTTTCTTTAGTTATATTGTGATATATATTGCTTGCTTGGTTTAGATATGATGTGAATTTGTTCATGTTTGGTTTGGAAATTTATATATGTGATGGATGCAAAATTGCTTAGAAAATGTTAGTTAGCAAACTAGTTAGCAAGTAAAATTTTACCCTAAAAAACCAAAGCTTTAAAACTATATTCGTGTTCATATTTATTGCCTATGGATGATTGTTGTATGTATGCTAAAACCATTGCTATATGCTATTTTATCGTGTTGATAATATTATAAAGTTGTTTGCCGAACTGCCCGTATAGCGATAGTCGCTATATCGGCACTTTCAGAAAATCACTTCTTATCAAACCATTTAGTTTCATCTTCATGCTTGAAATTCTTTTACAAGTTAAGAAAGATTTTGATTAATGATGTTTTCAAAAATAATTAATTCTTTTAATAATGATTAGTTAATTTAATTAATTATTTAATTAATAAGGATTAAGCTTAACTAATTAACTTATTAATGATGTGCTTTAAATTTAACTAATTACTTAGACAATAATGTTTTAAATTTAATTAATCAGTTTATATAATGATGTTTAGGGATAATTAATCTTTTGAAAATGATGGATTAAAATTAATTAATCAATTAATTAATGATGTATTTAAATTTAATTAATCTTTTTAATTTGACGGCATAGTAGGCTTACAATCAAGTCCGAAGGCACTTATTAGAGAATGGATTTCC
Source organism: Allium fistulosum (assembly GCA_030737815.1). NCBI lineage: Eukaryota > Viridiplantae > Streptophyta > Magnoliopsida > Asparagales > Amaryllidaceae > Allium > Allium fistulosum. The sequence continues at coordinate 407,724,237 of CM060907.1, read as the reverse complement.
ATACAATGACATGTAAGGGACTACTTATTTATAGTACATCTCTATAGGAATGTACTGAGGATACACTAACAATCCTCCCCATTTGGCAAGACCGGTCAATCCACATTTGGCACTCATACATGGCCTAGATAGAAAATAAATATGACATCACCCCGGTCGTTTCCGACCTATCCGAGAGCTCTCCTAGCATACACAACATAGCCGATATATAGAGGGTTATCTAAAAAGTTGATGACCATACCCTAATGGTTGCGAACCACATTGCCCTACGGGGTACCCTGTTTAAGCCATTACTTGGTGGTGAGACCCAGGTAGCAATTACCTTTCACATAGCACATTCCACTTTGAATGCCACACTGTCATTCCTTGGTCACACAATCGATTTCTACAAATGTATAACTCCTGATCGTACGTCTCTGGAAAGGGTGTTAAGCTAAGAGAAGTTGCCTTCACCGCCACCAAACAGATGATACGTTCATAGAGATCAATTTATGTAATTATAAATGCAACGCTAGACATTTGTCCATAAATGTCGTCCAGGAATAGGACAATCTGAAGGCACTCTTCTACCACATCCTATCGAGAATTACCCCTAGGATTAGTAGCGAGAAGTCCTTGCATCGAAGATCTCAAATAAAGAACTACTTCCACCAAATATGATATGGGAAATTTCCCCCGAGGGTCAGTGACATGCAGCCCTACGTTCCATCTTCCAAATCATTTCTATGTCTTCAATTCGAATACGCAAATTGGTATGAAGTGGTCTTCGGATAGGAATCACCCAAATCCGACCTTGGTTCCATCAAACTAATCATCGATAAAAGAAATGTTAGGTAAATAGGGAACTATTCTTCTGATTTATTAGTTCGTTTTATCAAAAATATCTTCAAGGGATATATATCTTTTAAAACATTTCTTTCCAGTATCTACGGAATCATTAAACCTCATTTATCAAATCCTTTGATTACTCAAAACCATTTTAAATCTTGGAATAATTCTAAATTATTTCATTTTTCACTTAGGGAAACATTTCCTAATCATTTCATTTAAATCTTAACAAGATTTCTTAATTCAAAACTCAGAATTTTGATTGAGTTAAAAACAAGTTATCTAGGACGTTAATCCAAAACTAGTAAATATTAAGTGAGCAGAATCTATAGAAATCATCTAATTATACTCAATATCTGATCCCGTATTCAATAAGTACTTTGGGCCAAATAACGGCAAAGTCACCTTTTAAATTACACAAAATAGTGCAAGTTCCCTCTTTAGGCTTTAAAACCAAGTATAAGAAGATTATCTCCATAAAATTCAAGTTGTTTAAATTTGGAAAACTTAATCTTTTATACTTAACTCGTTTCCGACATTTCAACCTTATCTATCCCTCTCCCAGGAGAGGCCAGGTGAGCCAGGGCACTGGTTGCTCCTGAACATCTCCTTAGTTTAAGCGCCTCACCCAAATCTCATAAATAGAAAAATCCAGTATACTCATCGGCTTTTAGAGCCAAGATTAAATCATAAGTTTTTTGACAGCTTTTCTTTAAATCCTTTATTTAAACGTTTTTAAATAAACTATAAAACTTCCAAATAATCACTAAAACCCTTATATATTCATTTGAAAACATTTATAGATGATTTGGAAAAGAATCGTTAAGCCTAAAACCATATTTCAAAAGTTATAAAAAAGTGCTACGAAAAGCGCTATTTAAGCTATATTGATCAAGATGATTTTTTTATCATTTGGAAATTCATTTTATAACTCAAATAACTTTTAAAACATTTGAAAAGATTTTAGAATTTATTCGTACTTTTAAACAATTTTAAAATATCATTTTAAAAAAATCCCTTTATGGATTCCTACAAAATCACAATTTTTCCGAAAAATTATTTTACTCATATTTCAAATTCTACTTATCAAAATCTCCATTTTCTTTCTTTGTTTGAAAACTATGGATATAATTGTTCGGAATATTCTTATCTCGAAGAATTCTGTAACAACCCAATATTTGAGCTATAATAATTAATTAACGAATTAATTAAACAATAAAATAAATTTGTGAAATTGTCAGAATCGAGATATGGGAGTTGCACCATTGGGTTCTTGGCGATTTTCCGATCAAATTCCATATACAACTTGTTGAAATCCGAGCTAGTATGGAGAAGCTAAGAGAGAAACAGGAAATCAAAATTAAATAAACAAAAACGAAAAGTAAAAAATAAAAAATAAAATACAAGATCATAGGTCGACCCACACTTTTACTTGGACGACATTTCATCCAGGTACGAGCAGAAGAGAGTAATTTTGATTTTTGGCTAAATCGTGTGCGTTCGTAGCTGCATCCGACGGTTCCTATTGAGCCTATGACGTGGTTGCATCAGATTTAATCTTCAAATCCAACGACCTAAGATCCCTAAGCCACATTATAAATAGAACCCTAAGCCTAGCTATTTTTCACATTTACTTTTCTATTAATTGGGTTCATTGCCTAAGGCTGAACCCTAAATAGAAAAAAATTCTAGGAAGGAAATCTTTTTGATAAAAATATTATATGCCATAGAAGTGGATCCAGTAAGGCCCAGGACTAGAGCCAAGGGCCACAGGTGAGTGTTTTGTAATTATTTTAGATTTGTAAGCAATTTAAAATAATAGGGTTCTCAATAGTTGTAGTTTTTCTATAATTTTGAGACAGTTTTTATGTAATTTTATTTACAGTCAGTTTTTAAGTAAATTTCAAAAGTTCTTTTCATTCTATTTTTATTCAGCTATTTTATTCGTTTATTTACAGTTAGTTGCGGTTTATTTACATTTAATTACATCTGTTTTCAGTTGGAATTTAGCCTGTAAATGTTAGTTTCTTTTTTTAGAGATTTAATCCTTTTTGATGCGAATAAAATATTAAAAAGGGAAGAATTCGCAAATATGGATTAAAATAGAATAACACTAAATTTATATAAATCGTATGTAAAATGAGAAAAACTGAAATAAATGTAGAGATGCACTGAAATAGGCAAATTTAAGATATTTGCAAGCATAATTATAACAAGTGGTTATAACTAAAAAGAGAAAATCGAAGAGTAATAGTTGCAAGAACAATTATAACACATAGGTTATAATTAGAAAGAAAGAAATGACAAAAGGGGCTTATTTTAAAACTTAGATCATGGATTAAGTTAACAAGAAAATATAGCAGAAATAACAGAAGAGGCTTATTTTAAAACTTAGATCTTGGATTAATTTATTAAGAAAATATAGAAGTAGGGCCCGTACCGGCAGCATTCCCTTTTAGGTCTAGGACTGATGGTTTCACATGTAGGTGAGGCTGGGACACACTTATGCTGACTTGGGTAAATAAGTGGGCAATAGATAAAGGCTCAAATCTGTGGATTTGGGCAAGGGGCGCAAAGCTAGAAGATTTGTTTGTTAGGGCCAGTACCGACAGCATTCCCTTTAAGGTCGAGGACTGATGGTCTCACACATAGGTGAGGTTGGCACGCTTATGCTGATTAGGGTAAATAAAAGGTCAAATAAGGGGCGACGGTTAGTGTGTACCGGCGATGACCGAACGTGCGACATCGATTACGGTAAATAATTCGCTACTGCATCCTAAGCGCTAAGAGGTGGCTTTTGCTGTGGGAACAACATGATTGGCTCATGGTGGCACAACAGAGATAGGAAAGGCCGATCAATGTGTAGGATTAGGATTTTACCCTAATCAAGTTAGCAGTTGAGATAGGATTAGGGTTTCAGCCTAATCACAGCAGTTCAAGAAAAGTGCAAACAATCAAAGGAAACAGTCAAACAGAATCAGAAACAGTTTTTTATCCGAGTTTTATCTTTTCTATATTTTCCTTGCAAGCTAGAACTATTGCTTTACCTACTACCTTTATCTTGCTTAGAAATGCTAGTAATTACTTTCACTCATCAGACTTATTGTCTGACCTACTCCTCTATATTTCCTTTTCCCCAATAGGCCAGCAGAGTTGACGATAGTTGATTCGGGTTGCCTGGAGATTCATTTTCGAAGTTTTCTCATTTTGGATGTATTCTTCTACTTTTCATCTTTTTCATTTAGTTTATGATGGACTGGCACTTGTGAGAAGGATTATTATTATTGTTATCTTTATACTCTGATTTTATAAGACCGATATGTAATTTCATGAGACATTAGGCATTTTGAGTTTTTGATATACGTTATGCTTTTTATGACTTATTTTGAGATGAAGTTTAATTTTGAATGATAGGTTATTATTTAAATGTTTTCACTGTTTTTACTTATTTGTCTTGTGAATCGTAGTCTCTGTGATGCTTTAGCTATACCTATAACGCACCATATCCTTTGGTGTGCCCTTTATGGGAATACTAAGGTGTGTGAGGTGTTTCATTTGGTATTGGAGCCTAAGGTTACAGGATTCCTAAAAACTTGTTTTAAAAGTAAAGTATTTTTAAAAGGTAACATATCTTCAAACTAAAAGTATTTTTCAGAAAGAAACCCTTATTATAGAAATAGTTTTCAAGTATAAAAGAGTTTTTATAAAAATCCCCTCAAAGTCTAGTTCAACCTTCTTTCGATTCTTTCGAGCCTAAAATTTCTTTTCTTTGCATAGTATGGCGGACACCCTAAATCTTCCAGAGGGTGTCCAAGTCCCTGGTTGGTTCCATAGATACCTCCAAGGTACGACACCAAAGGTGTAAGGGCAAGCGCCTAACGCAGCACCGGTGGGTGGAGGACGAGTAAATCCACCTGCAACAGCTAATTTTTCTAAGCTATGCATAGACTTCACCACTCTAGGAGGTGTAACGACCCGTAAATTTCAACTGTTTTACTAACGTAATTAGTTGAAATTTTGTAAGATTTTAAACGATAAATTTTTTAAATATAAATTGGATATTTGGAATGCGTCTAGTTAAACATAGCAACTAGTAAATTTTCATCCGAAAATATGGAAGTTTATTTCGCGCGTAAATTTACTTCAATTTAATCAGTTAACAAACGATGAAAATAAAATGTTTCGTAGCCTAAATATTTTTACATAGAAAAATTCTAAACCATCTTCTGAGCAAGATGTCAGTTTGTCATTTTTCCAAATTCGGACATCTTTGGCTCCGTCGATCTTATTTTTCAGCGTTTTTCTTGCATTTACTGTCAGTAGAAAATTAGAATATTTATAATTCAATCATACCACTGATATTTTTATACCATTTTGATCATTTCGTCGCGCTGATCTTCGTAGTATATTCGGTTGTGTATTTCGGTGTCCGGTGCACGGTTAAATGTTCGAAACAGTTATCTGTATCGGTACCGTTTATTCTTTTTTTATTCTGTCTTTTCATTTGTCCTGGGAAAATGAGTAGACGTTTGCTTTTATTATAATTACTCAGTTCAAGGGTAGGCTGTAACTATCCCCTAGGCAATCTCATGCATGGTCTGACATTCAAATTGGCTCTTTTTTTATAATTCTTATGCTCTCTGCTATACGTTACCTATTTTAAATTATATATGTTAAAGTTTATATTTCATTCTTCTAAGCTTGGGTTGTTGGTTGGCCTTCATTTTTCTATTTACTTTCTTCTTCTTCTTGAGATTGTCTCCTCCTCTTCTATCTTAAAAAAGAATATTACGAATGTTGACAATAGGAAATTTTCCCTGTAGCTCTCAACATTTCCCACCTCCGTTCCTTTTCGCATGAACTGTACCTCGGAGCCAGCTCACTCGCGCAACCAGCCTCCGCCCTATAGCTGCAACGTGCCGCAGCTACACTCCTCCACGGCCAAACTCACTCGTCCTCCCCTCTTCCGGCAAGGGCCAATCTCCGCCTACGCCCAAGGCATCACCGCCACCCACCACCATGCGAGGCAACAACCCTCAGAACTCCCTCCACCTACCTCGAGCATCCAGCAGCCCACACAGCCGCCAAACCACCTTTGCCTAGCACCCACTTGACCGAACAGCCCACAACCTCCGTCTTTCCATGTTTTACTACCGTGAGCATCTCGTCACCTCCTCCTAGCCTAGCGCGAAGGAAACACCCCACCCAAGCTCATCCGCTGCCATAGATCCGACTTCCCCATGTCAGTCTGCAATATGCTATGGTAATTATATATATATTTCGTATGTATGTATGAGTATACAATAGTTGTTAGACATTACAGTAATACAAAGTTTAATTTTGTTAGTCTATATATATATATTATACAAGTCAGTGAAGTTTTAATACATAAACATGTTAGTTTTCATAAGACTTTATTATATATATTAGCCGTTTAAGAAGATTTATGTAGGTACATATATAATAATACGTCTACTCTATATAGAGGTTGCAATATCATATTTCCTTATTTTACTGTGTGTGTTGCATGTGAATAGTATATAGGTAGAGTAAAGTTTATAATGTGTGCTGCCTTTTGAGTAAGCCTTGAATAAGTGCGTACATTTTAACATAATACAGGTGTCCAATTACATCATCTAGAGTAGATAATATACTAAGGTTATATATATTATATTTTAAACTTTTGCTAGTTGGATCTACTTTTTATGTGATGTAAAGAGGATGTAAAGGTTGAAACAAGTTGTTGTTCACATATGTTGTTCAGATTTTTGGTTGTGTCATACGCATTTATGTGTATATATCTTTTACGTTAGCAGTATATAAAGTTTATGTATATACTGTTAGTTTTATTGGTTTATATATATGGGTTTATATGTATAGTTTTCGAAATAACAGCAGTTAGACTACATGTTCACGATATCATATCTCACTCGTGTTTTATCGGAATGGGTTGATTTTATTTTTAAAAAGGAGTCGAAGTTACCTAGTTTATGCCTGTCAAATTTCAGCCAAATCCGACATCGTTTGATTAGTGGTCGAGGATTTGGAAGTTAGACCCAGACAGCTGTTCTTTTGTACTTAGAAATTATTTTACACTGCTGCAAACGCGACCTGAGTTCATGTTTGATGCATCGTATCTCTTCTGTCTTACGTCAGAATGGGTTGATTTTATTTTTAAAAAGGAGTCAAAGTTACCTAGTTTTTGCCTGTCAAATTTCAGCCAAATCCGACATCGTTTGATTAGTGGTCGAGGATCTGGAAGTTAGACCCAGACAGCTGTTCTTTTGTACTTAGAAATTATTTTACACTGCTGCAAACATGGCCTGAGTCTATGTTCGTGACATCGTAACTTTTTCTCGTCTCTTGTCCAAAACAAGTGAATCTTTTGCAATTTAAAATACAAGTTTTGATCTTTATTCATACCAAATTTCAGACCATTTCGATCTCGGCTGCACATAGAATTATATTGTTAAACTTTGATGCAGGACATGTTTTATTTGTTGCTATGTTGAATGTTTTGATTTGATTTCATCGATTTCTGTTATCAGCTTTGATCGTTGAATTCATGCCGATTTGTTTTGCTTGGATTCGTAACTCAATCTCTATGTCTGTATCAGTGTGCGTATCTGTGTCATCTTCTCGTGCATCTCTAGCCTCGAAAGGTGAGCAATCACTCACGATTAACGTTCTTATATTTATTAAATTTGATTTCAATTGAAACGACAATTGAAATATGCTGCTGTTAGTTATTTATATTGCTATATCTATGCCATCATCTGTACCTGTTCACCTGTGACACCTGACATCATTATCTGTTATTTATATTGATATATATATATGCCATCATCTATATCTATTCACCTGTGACATCTGACACCCTTATCTGTTATTTATACTGATGATATATGCTTGTTACCGCTGTTATATTATTATCTTACCTGTTATCACTCTGCAAGTTCCCTGTTAGTATAGAATCACTATGGGTTGAAATGATACATACCCGAACGGACTTTAGAATAGGAGAAAAATCGTTATGGGTTGAAATGATAAACCCAAGCGATTTTCAAATTAAATTGAATTTGGGATTTCGGGTTGAAAAGATATATACCCGAATATATTTTCAATTGCGGATTGAAATGATAAATATCTGTATCACTTGACCATAGGATAGAAAATTATATATACAGACACCGTTGGTCTATATATAAATGTTTTTGAAAACCACTTCTACGGTTTTGAAAGAAATATATGGTTTTAATAAATAATGATTTTAAAGATTTATTAAAGTTGATTTAATAAAGTTGATTTGAATCAATATGAAATATGTTTAAGTATTTATTTATCTATATTTTCAAATATAGAGTTTATAATGATTTGAAATTGATTTGAAATTATATTTATTTAAGAATTATACTTAAATAAAGTTTGATTTGAAATTTATAAAATTTGAAATTCTAAAGATATGTTTTAACTTGAATTTGATTAAAAGTGACTTTAATGAATATTTCAAATGATATAAATTTAAATGGGATATTTTGTTTATTTGAATTTGTGAATTAAAGTTGTATTAGATGTTATTGAAATGTTAAATATTTAAAGCTTTGAAATATATTGAAATTGAAATGGCTTATTTTATGGTTTAAATATGTATTTGAAATCGATAGATTGAAATGGTTATTTAGAAACTGAATCGAATTGAAATTGATGATTTGAGATTTGATTAAATTAAAATTTTGGAATTCGAGTTAATTTGAATCGATTTGTGAATTTTGAGGAAGCTATTTTATTTTATAAAGAAATTTTAAATTATATTTAAACTATTGATATTTTACTTTATAAATTATTTTAATATAAACTATTTTAATATAAATCATTTTAATATAAATTACTTTATTTATAAACTATTTTATTATATATACTAATTTTAATATCTAAACTGTTTAAAAGAAAAGTGTTATGATTTCCCAAATGCTATAATTTCAAAGTGTTGTGATTTTCGAAAATGCTATGATTTCAAAGCTGTGATTTCTAAGTGTTTTGATTTTTAAAAAAGACTATGATTTCAAAAGCGTTATAACCTTGGAAAGGTACTATGATTTTGGAAATGAATTTATTTGAAGTAAAAGTGATATCGCATTGATATGGTTTTTGAAATGGCAATGATATGTCGGTTTTGAAATATAACTATTTTGAAATTTTATTAAATGACCATCAGTGTAATAATACGTAGTTATTAAAGAGACCGGGATCGGATATGGACATACTCTCTGTCAATACCGAAACCACTTTAATAACTAATATACGCGGAGTGTTGATCCAGAATGAAGTGGATGGTTTTGATGAACGCGTTGACTGAAGAAAGAGAACGATTTTGGATGACCCCTGACATGACTAAAACAGGAGCCGCGCCGGGCGATTGAGGTTCGCCACCTCTAGCGAACACACTTCTTCGTTACCATATCTATTACTTTTGTGATTCGATTTGGGTGCACCCCTCGATTATGGGAGTGTTGTTTCGCGGTGTTGGGGTAGTAGCTGCTATGCCCAACATCAGTCTGGATCACGCAACTACTAGTATCCTAGTTGGTATTGCCTCATGTACCTTGTCATACTGATTATCCTATTCGCGACCACTACGTTTTGTTTTGTACCTTTAGTATATGGATTGCCCTCTGGTGACTTCCGGTTTTGGGGAAACTACGGTCTTGTATATGCTCTTGGGAATAAAAATGTGTTAAGGGTGGAATGGGCCATGACTTAACGCTATTTTGATATCGTACTTTACTGATTAGACATTATCTACTTAGCTTATTCTACTGTATATATAGATAGTTTAATGGATCCTTAGAGGATGGTTATCCCAAACATCCTTTGAGTCACTTGTATTTCAGTCGTTATTTCACTTGAGTTGGATTTATTGATATAAGAATGTTAATCCTGACTCGAGTGTTTTGTGTTTCTTTACGCTCGGGTCAGACTGAGTGTACCAGTATTCGAGACTCACCTTTGGAGTTGGAGCTTCGCTTGGAGATCCAGCTATCTATCTAGCTTTCAGATATTCAGTTGATTCTAGTGATGTATTCTGATATTGTATTTGACTATTATATTCGAGACTTCTGTTGTATCTGGTTTAACTCTGTTATATATATAGTAGCTTCATGAACTACTATTCTTTTGTTTCCGCTGCATTATTGTTATATTACTCTGTGTCTGTGTCTGTGATCTGTGATTATTTTATTTATTGTATATGTTGAGTTTTGCCAATTTAAATTAACAATTCGGTATTTTGAATTATTCAAGTCCGACATGTGCGGATGCGAATAGTCCAAAATAGTGGGTCGTTACAGTTGGTATCAGAGCTTTGGTAGCTCTAGGCAAAATTTAGCATATAGGGTAAATGTATTTACAGAATCAATCTCATTCAAGTTTCAACCTCTTCCTTTTGACTCGATTCCTTTGGCTTTTGGAACATTCCCTACGGTTCCAAAATTCATTCGTGTCCTTCACTATTCATCTTCTTTCAATTCTGGAGCACCCCATAACTCCACTTTGATTGATATCTATAATAGATCGGCGGTCTCGCCAATCTTCGAATGATTAGTAAAGGAGAAAAACTCCTTTATAATAGGCATCGATTTACCGGAGATTTCTATATCCTCGGTTTACGATGCTATCTATTCCCTGCTATACTTGAATTCTATCTCTTGAGATCGAGTGTTGATTTACCTCGGAATTCAGCATCGATCTTATTCTTGAAGTCACGGTCGACCCGGTTATGGTTGCCCGCGATTTATATAAGATTATCTATTTCCTTATTCGGTTAAATAATCATCTTATCTTTCGTTCCAACTTATTCTCAAATCAAAATTTTCTTTGATTGAATTAATCAAATTTGAATCACTGTCCTTGCTTTGAAAATTTATTCTTGGATAGAGTATTTGTAAATCTATATTTAAATGTTTTAAAATATATTGTGTTGTTTGAGTTGTTTATGTTGATTTGGGTTTCCGATCGATTCGTCTGATCAACATATCGATAGGATTTCCAAAACACTTGAGCAGAGCAAACTGACACAATATTGTTTTCAAATTTGGTAAATGAAATAATTTTGTATGATTATATTATTAATATATAAGAAATTTTTTTCTGGAATTAAATAGTTAATTAAATTGGTTGTTGAAATGATAATATTTGATTATAATTTATTGTTTTAAATGAATTTATAAACATGGTGTATAAATTGATTTGGAATTGAAATGAATTTAATTCAGAAATTTGAGAATTTAGTTTCCGGTGATTTCGAACTTTGGTTTTAAAATTTTAAAGTATATATGATTGAAAATATTTTCGAATAGAAAGCGTTTCCAAAGAAATATTAAATGTTTAAATAAGTGCTCTTCTCTTTGTCGCTGGAAAATAATTTCGGTGATGGCGGCCGCATCATCGACATTCATTTTCGAGTTTTGAAGTGGAGAGACTATTCTGTAGCTTTGCTACGGTTTTGTTTGAAAGGAAAAATATATTTTGATTTGAATTTCTTCAGTATAATTTGATTTATATATATATATATATAGGTATCTTATTTTAAAATTTAATTTGATTTGATATAGATATATTATATATATCTCTAAATTGTTTAAAGTTTATCGGAAATCTAATTCTTAAATTTTGTTAAAGGATGATTTTAATTATAAATAAAACCAAAAATTAGGAATAAATATTTAAACTTGAATAATTGAATTGTGAAATTTTTATTTGTATATTGTTCAACTGCATTCTAATACAACTTACCTAAATTATTCAGAAGTTAATATGTAATTGGATAATATATAATATAAATTGAATTTATAAATAAAATTTGAGTGTTTATAATAAATGTTATACACTAAATTTTGATTATAAAGATGTTAATAGAGTTAGATAGGATAATAAGTAAACTCAGTTAATAATGAAATAAATTTGTTCTGAAAGAATTAATAAATTTGTTTTGAAAGAATTAATAAATTGAAATTTGATCAACATATGAAAATACCTTGAATTTAAAAGCAATTAGTGATTATAAATTTATTTAAATCCAAACTTTTATGGTTTAAATTAATTTATATGGGTTAATTATATGTGATAAGATAAATTAAGTAGAATAAATTTAACAATAAGTTGGAATAAAGAAGAATTTAAATGGCTGAAAAAAATATGATTATAATAAAAGATTATTCAAATTTATGGTTTTAGAAATTGTGATTGAGGATAATTGGATAATAAGATAATGAATTTAGAAATAGTTGAGATTGATTTTAGTGAAATCAAATGGATTAAATCAATTATTGAATATAAATTAATTTAAATTTGAATTTATATGGTTTAAATTAATTGTTATTTCATATTTCAAATCTGTTTTTCTTTCTGGTTGTTTCTATTCTCCTACCTCGTTCCTTTTCGGGGACGAAAAGTTTTGAGTGGGGGAGAGTGTAACGACCCGTAAATTTCAACTGTTTTACTAACGTAATTAGTTGAAATTTTGTAAGATTTTAAACGATAAAATTTTGAAATATAAATTGGATATTTGGAATGCGTCTAGTTAAACATAGCAACTAGTAAATTTTCGTCCGAAAATATGGAAGTTTATTTCGCGCGTAAATTTACTTCAATTTAATCAGTTAACAAACGATGAAAATAAAATGTTTCGTAACCTAAATATTTTTACATACAAAAATTCTAAACCATCTTCTGAGCAAGATGTCAGTTTGTCATTTTTCCAAATTCGGACATCTTTGGCTCCGTCGATCTTATTTTTCAGCGTTTTTCTTGCATTTACTGTCAGTAGAAAATTTGAATTTTTATAATTCAATCATACCACTGATATTTTTATACCATTTTGATCGTCTTGTCGCGCTGATCTTCGTAGTATATTCGGTTGTGTATTTCGGTGTTCGGTGCACGGTTAAATGTTCGAAACAGTTATCTGTATCGGTACCGTTTATTCTTTTTTTATTCTGTCTTTTCATTTGTCCTGGGAAAATGAGTAGACGTTTGCTTTTATTATAATTACTCAGTTCAAGGGTAGGCTGTAACTATCCCCTAGGCAATCTCATGCATGGTCTGACATTCAAATTGGCTCTTTTTTTTTAATTCTTATGCTCTCTGCTATACGTTACCTATTTTAAATTATATATGTTAAAGTATATATTTCATTCTTCTGAAGCTTGGGTTTTTGGTTGGCCTTCATTTTTCTATTTACTTTCTTCTTCTTCTTGAGATTGTCTCCTCCTCTTCTATCTTAAAAAAAAAATTACGAATGTTGACAACAGGAAATTTTCCCTGTAGCTCTCAACATTTCCCACCTCCGTTCCTTTTCGCATGAACTGTACCTCGGAGCCAGCTCACTCGCACAACCAGCCTCCGCCCTATAGCTGCAACGTGCCGCAGCTACACTCCTCCACGGCCAAACTCACTCGTCCTCCCCTCTTCCGGCAAGTGCCAATCTCCGCCTACGCCCAAGGCAGCACCGCCACCCACCACCATGCGAGGCAACAACCCTCAGAACTCCCTCCACCTACCTCGAGCATCCAGCAGCCCACACAGCCGCCAAACCACCTTTGCCTAGCACCCACTTGACCGAACAGCCCACAACCTCCGTCTTTCCATGTTTTACTGCCGTGAGCATCTCGTCACCTCCTCCTAGCCTAGCGCGTAGGAAACACCCCACCCAAGCTCATCCGCTGCCATAGATCCGACTTCCCCATGTCAGTCTGCAATATGCTATGGTAATTATATATATATTTCGTATGTATGTATGAGTATACAATAGTTGTTAGACATTACAGTAATACAGAGTTTAATTTTGTTAGTCTATATATATATTATACAAGTCAGTGAAGTTTTAATACATAAACATGTTAGTTTTCATAAGACTTTATTATATATATTAGCCGTTTAAGAAGATTTATGTAGGTACATATATAATAATACTTCTACTCTATATAGAGGTTGCAATATCATATTTCCTTATTTTACTGTGTGTGTAATGTGAATAGTATATAGGTAGAGTAAAGTTTATAATGTGTGCTGCCTTTTGAGTAAGCCTTGAATAAGTGCGTACATTTTAACATAATACAGGTGTCCAATTACATCATCTAGAGTAGATAATATACTAAGGTTATATATATTATATTTTAAACTTTTGCTAGTTGGATCTACTTTTTATGTGATGTAAAGAGGACGTAAAGGTTGAAACAAGTTGTTGTTCACATATGTTGTTCAGATTTTTGGTTGTGTCATACGCATTTATGTGTATATATCTTTTACGTTAGCAGTATATAAAGTTTATGTATATACTGTTAGTTTTATTGGTTTATATATATGGGTTTATATGTATAGTTTTCGAAATAACAGCAGTTAGACTACATGTTCACGATATCATATCTCACTCGTGTTTTATCGGAATGGGTTGATTTTATTTTTAAAAAGGAGTCGAAGTTACCTAGTTTATGCCTGTCAAATTTCAGCCAAATCCGACATCGTTTGATTAGTGGTCGAGGATCTGGAAGTTAGACCCAAACAGTTGTTCTTTTGTACTTAGAAATTATTTTACACTACTGCAAACACGACCTGAGTTCATGTTTGACGCATCGTATCTCTTCTGTCTTACGTCAGAATGGGTTGATTTTATTTTTAAAAAGGAGTCAAAGTTACCTAGTTTATGCCTGTCAAATTTCAGCCAAATCCGACATCGTTTGATTAGTGGTCGAGGATCTGGAAGTTAGACCCAGACAGCTGTTCTTTTGTACTTAGAAATTATTTTACACTGCTGCAAACATGGCCTGAGTCTATGTTCGTGACATCGTAACTTTTCTCGTCTCTTGTCCAAAACAAGTGAATCTTTTGCAATTTAAAATACAAGTTTTGATCTTTATTCATACCAAATTTCAGACCATTTCGATCTCGGCTGCACATAGAATTATATTGTTAAACTTTGATGCAGGACATGTTTTATTTGTTGCTATGTTGAATGTTTTGATTTGATTTCATCGATTTCTGTTATCAGCTTTGATCGTTGAATTCGTGCCGATTTGTTTTGCTTGGATTCGTAACTCAATCTCTATGTCCGTATCAGTGTGCGTATCTGTGTCATCTTCTCGTGCATCTCTAGCCTCGAAAGGTGAGCAATCACTCACGATTAACGTTCTTATATTTATTAAATTTGATTTCAATTGAAACGACAATTGAAATATGCTGCTGTTAGTTATTTATATTGCTATATCTATGCCATCATCTGTACCTGTTCACCTGTGACACCTGACATCATTATCTGTTATTTATATTGATATATATATATATATATATATATATATATATAGATATATATATATATATGCCATCATCTATATCTGTTCACCTGTGACATCTGACACCCTTATCTGTTATTTATACTGATGATATATGCCTATTACCGCTGTTATATTATTATCTTACCTGTTATCACTCTGCAAGTTCCCTGTTAGTATAAAATCACTATGGGTTGAAATGATACATACCCGAACGGAATTTAGAATAGGAGAAAATTCGTTATGGGTTGAAATGATAAACCCAAGCGATTTTCAAATTAAATTGAATTTGGGATTTCGGGTTGAAAAGATATATACCCGAATATATTTTCAATTGCGGATTGAAATGATAAATATCCGTATCACTTGACCATAGGATAGAAAATTATATATACAGACACCGTTGGTCTATATATAAATGTTTTTGAAAAACACTTCTACGGTTTTGAAAGAAATATATGGTTTTAATAAATAATGATTTTAAAGATTTATTAAAGTTGATTTAATAAAGTTGATTTGAATCAATATGAAATATGTTTAAGTATTTATTTATCTATATTTTCAAATATAGAGTTTATAATGATTTGAAATTGATTTGAAATTAAATTTATTTAAGAATTATACTTAAATAAAGTTTGATTTGAAATTTATAAAATTTGAAATTCTAAAGATATGTTTTAACTTGAATTTGATTAAAAGTGACTTTAATGAATATTTCAAATGATATAAATTTAAATGGGATATTTTGTTTATTTGAATTTGTGAATTGAAGTTGTATTAGATGTTATTGAAATGTTAAATATTTAAAGCTTTGAAATATATTGAAATTGGAATGGCTTATTTTATGGTTTAAATATGTATTTGAAATCGATAGATTGAAATGGTTATTTAGAAACTGAATCGAATTGAAATTGATGATTTGAGATTTGATTAAATTAAAATTTTGGAATTCGAGTTAATTTGAATCGATTTGTGAATTTTGAGGAAGCTATTTTATTTTATAAAGAAATTTTAAATTATATTTAAACTATTGATATTTTACTTTATAAATTATTTTAATATAAACTATTTTAATATAAATCATTTTAATATAAATTACTTTATTTATAAACTATTTTATTATATATACTAATTTTAATATCTAAACTGTTTAAAAGAAAAGTGTTATGATTTCCCAATTGCTATAATTTCAAAGTTTTGTGATTTTCGAAAATGCTATGATTTCAAAGCTGTGATTTCCAAAGTGTTTTGATTTTTAAAAAAGACTATGATTTCAAAAGCGTTATAACCTTGGAAAGGTACTATGATTTTGGAAATGAATTTATTTGAAGTAAAAGTGATATCGCATTGATATGGTTTTTGAAATGGCAATGATATGTCGGTTTTGAAATATAACTATTTTGAAATTTTATTAAATGACCATCAGTGTTATAATACGTAGTTATTAAAGAGACCGGGATCGGATATGGACATACTCTCTGTCGATACCGAAACCACTTTAATAACTAATATACGCGGAGTGTTGATCCAGAATGAAGTGGATGGTTTTGATGAACGCGTTGACTGAAGAAAGAGAACGATTTTGGATGACCCCTGACATGACTAAAACAGGAGCCGCGCCGGGCCATTGAGGTTCGCCACCTCTAGCGGACGCACTTCTTCGTTACCATATCTATTACTTTTGTGATTCGATTTGGGTGCACCCCTCGATTATGGGAGTGTTGTTTCGCGGTGTTGGGGTAGTAGCTGCTATGCCCAACATCAGTCTGGATCACGCAACTACTAGTATCCTAGTTGGTATTGCCTCATGTACCTTGTCATACTGATTATCCTATTCGCGACCACTACGTTTTGTTTTGTACCTTTAGTATATGGATTGCCCTCTGGTGACTTCCGGTTTTGGGGAAACTACGGTCTTGTATATGCTCTTGGGAATAAAAATGTGTTAAGGGTGGAATGGGCCATGACTTAACGCTATTTTGATATCGTACTTTACTGATTAGACATTATCTACTTAGCGTATTCTACTGTATATATAGATAGTTTAATGGATCCTTAGAGGATGGTTATCCCAAACATCCTTTGAGTCACTTGTATTTCAGTCGTTATTTCACTTGAGTTGGATTTATTGATATAAGAATGTTAATCCTGACTCGAGTGTTTTGTGTTTCTTTACGCTCGGGTCAGACTGAGTGTACCAGTATTCGAGACTCACCTTTGGAGTTGGAGCTTCGCTTGGAGATCCAGCTATCTATCCAGCTTTCAGATATTCAGTTGATTCCAGTGATGTATTCTGATATTGTATTTGACTATTATATTCGAGACTTCTGTTGTATCTGGTTTAACTCTGTTATATATATAGTAGCTTCATGAACTACTATTCTTTTGTTTCCGCTGCATTATTGTTATATTACTCTGTGTCTGTGTCTGTGATCTGTGATTATTTTATTTACTGTATATGTTGAGTTTTGCCAATTTAAATTAACAATTCGGTATTTTGAATTATTCAAGTCCGACATGTGCGGATGCGAATAGTCCAAAATAGTGGGTCGTTACAGGAGGCAAGACGTTTTTTGGCATGGAGGATTTCATAGAGGCACGAGCTTGGTTGAGGAATACGTAGCAGATATTTGGGTTGTTAGGATTGGAGGTCCAGGAGAGAGTTCAGCTTGCTTCTTGGCAGCTGAAGGGAGAGGCTTCTTACTGGTGTGAAATTGTAGAAATGGAGGGTAGAGACATTGGTCGTGTAATGACCCAAAATTTAACCACTTCGAAATGTAATATTTAAAGTGATATAAAAGGTTTTATGATTCAAACAATATTAGATAAGATTTCGAAATAGAAATATACATTAAAATAGTAACATTTGCTTATATCAACAAAAGTGACAAAATCCTGATTTCAGAAAAGTAAGTTTAAATGGTTTAATAAATTATTTTAATTTATTTATGAGTGTTTATATTTTTAAATAACATTATAAAAATTTATTTTTAAATTTGATTTACATAAATAAATAGTTTAACTAAAACGTCAAAATATGACCATGGAACATTTTATCAAAAATCAATGTTTTGTCGATTTAAAGTTGTCGCAACATTGTTGCACCTTTATGTACACAATTTAATAAATATGTTAACATATAAAGGTAGTCAACAATTAACTAAACAAGGTTACATTTAATAATCACACTTAGAAAATTCTAGAAAGTAATTATCAAAAGTAAACTAAAAAAGACAAAACACATGTCACATCACATGCGACATAAAGTAAAGTAATCATTCTCATTCTTTACTTAACTCTTAAGTGTTTGAATTTTTAAAATGTGATGTGATGTGGATGATAAGAGTTGAATTAAATAAGTTTACTTAATTCTTAAGGAAGGTTATTTAAGTAAAAACACAAATCTATATTTTAATCTCAAATATTTTCTATAAATACCAATCCTCTTCTTCTTCACTTTTACCCCATTTCTTCTCTACTTTCTTAAGCTCTCTTACATCCACTAATGGCTATTCACCTTATCAAATTTATGCCAAAATATTCAAAGAATTAAATCACAAAGAAAAACTCATCAAACTCCACTTCAAACTCCTCCTTCCCTCTCTTATTGCTCACGCTCCCTCCTTTCTCCATTTGGCCGAGCACATCTTCCCCTTCAAGCTTGGTCGAGGCCTCCTAAGGCAAGTACGAGGAGTTTAGCAAGTTCTAAGAGCTTAAGGCAAAGTTTAGCAAAGTTAGAAAAGTTTAAAACTAGATTGAAAGAAACAAAAGGTGAGAACTCTAAATTGTTAAGTAGGAAATGTTTATATGATGTTTTGCAAGTTATAATTGTTGTCTGGATGTTAATAATGATGTTTGATAACTGTTTGAAAAGAAAGCAACCATCTTTAAGTCATTTGCAAAAGTTAGTTAGCAAATATGTACATAAATGACAATCATGTGACATTGTAATAAAAAAGTTGTTAAATTTGATATGCAAGTTCATACGACATGTTAGGATATGTTAAAATGGTTATAAACATTGTTGTGGATGTTTATTAGTTGTATATTGAATATATATGTTGAAACAATTCACGGGTTACACGACATATAATCACTTGGAAATCACTTTTCAAAAGACATGAAATGTTATATGGAATCATTTATACCTTTGAAAAAATATTTGATTATGCTTTAGAAATGATTCCTAAGTGTTTAAACTTGTCTCGACAAAGTATGGATATGAATCTCAAAATACGTCTAAAATTCCAACATACGAAGTGGAATACAGTTCAAAATTCTTCGATGTAAGAATTTTTCGAATCCTTATATCCATGTCTTTTAAATGAAATAAGAAAATCAAGATTTCATCTTGTATATTTTGAAATATGGCAAAATCAATTTTCAAGAAAAATCAAGTTTTTGCACTAAATGACCAAAGTTGGAATTGATAAAATAATTATTTTAAAAATATGAAATAAATTCTAAATTTTTTTTAAAATGTTTTAAAAGTGATTTAAGTTGAAAAGGTGGTTTTCTAAATGATATAAAAGTCGTTTTGAAGAATATAGCTTTTAAAGCACTTTTTATAACACTTTTTGCAACACTTTTTCGCAACGCTTTTCAATAACTTTTAATATAAAGGTTGGAACTAAACAATTCTTTCTCAAGTCTTATGTAAACATTTTTAAGTAAATGATAAAGTATTTTAAAAATAGATTTGAACAATTCAAAATTATTTCAAAGATGGTTAAACAAATAGTTAAGTGATTTAAAAAGGGAAAATGAGTATGCAGAAACGATTAGTACATTTGTCCCGCCTATGAGATCTAAAAGTGAAAACAAGGTGTGTAACAATGGTAGGGATGGAGGAACCAGTGCCCTGAACTTACCTGGCCTCAGTTTTCTCTTTTAGGTAAGGGGTTGAACATATCGAAGGAAAAGCCTGGATACTCAACTTGGATTTTATAGAAATAATCTTCTTATACTAATTGTTAAATCCAAAGAGGGAACTTGTCCTATTCTTGAAATTTAAAAGGTGATCTCACCGTTATTCCGCCCATAGCACTTGTTGAATGTGGAAGTTGATATTGAATATAAGTAGAGTGATTTCCATAATCCTATTTTCTCAAAAGATACTCTTTAAAAATGATTTGATAAATATTCAAAAAGAGGTTTGAATGATTCCGTATTCACTAAAAGAATATTTTGAAAATATATATCTCTCAAAGATATTTTGGTAAAGAAAAATGAATGAATCGGAAAAGAATCATCTAATTACATCATTTTTATTGATGATTAGATTTCGAAGGAACCGAGGTCGGATTTGGGTGATTCCTATCCGAAAACTACTTCGAACCAATTTACGTATTCGAAGATTAAAGATGTTTGAAGATGGAGATATTGAAACGAATAATAACGAGGGACTACTTGTTTATTAATTGGGGATAAACTGCCAATTCACTATATTGTAGAATTGGTCTCTTCTTTATGAAAAATCTCAAAACCACAAGGGCTTCTCACCTAGTAATGGCCTAGGAAAGTACCTTCAGTTTCGTTCAATCCACGAACGAACTTGTATGGATGAATGTCTGACCTTGGATTCCAAATCACAATGAGTGATCTCTACAAATGTATATCTGTTTGGTCGCGGAGAAGACACCTTCTATTAGCTTAACACCTTTTCCTGAGACGTATGAGCTCAGGAGTTATACGTTTTTAGAATTCAGTCATGTGAATGTGGAATGACAATGTGGCATTCAAAGTGAAAGAAGATGTGCTATGTGAAAAGGTAATCGTAGCCTCGAGCCTCATCAACTGAAAATGACCGAAACAGGGTTAGATGCAGCAAGGCTAAATGGGTCATTCCCAATTAGGGTATGATCATCCCCTTCTAGATATATTTCTTTCCGCTATGACGTTCGGGATGTAAATTAATGTGGATGTATGCGAAGAGAGCTCTCGAATAAAGGTCGGTAACGACCAGGGGATGATATATTCGGTACTATCTAGTTATAGAGATATGCTGGTCTTGTGTTGGTAGAGAATCCATTGTGATGGTTCTTGGTACATTCCTCTAGAGATGTAGTATCAGAAGGTAGTCACTTCACATGGTCATTTGTGTGGAAATCCATTCTCCAATAAGAACCTGCGGTTTTATTTGTATTAGTGTAATGAATAGCCCCAAAATGCTATATGGGTAACCATTTCGGCTAAGATTAATAAGTTTATTTGTAAATGTTTTCAAAGAGAGTCATTAAAAATAATATCCCCAAATTTTAGGTAATAAATAATTTTGGTTATCATAAGGTAAAACTTCGTTCCGTGTTTATGTGCGGCGTGGTCTTATGAGATACCTTTTTGTTTTCAAAACATCGTACTTCGAGTTCTCACACCAGTCCCATGACTGACCCGGAGTTTGTTTTTCCCTTTAAACTCAATGTGCCTATTTTTCGGGCAGCCAAGTAGTCAGGATACCTTGGGAGCATTTTGGAGCAAGTTGGGTAGCATTTTGGAGAAGTCTTTTGGAGCTATGAAGCTGAAGTACCTTATGTAGATATCTACCCATTTCCCGCTGTGTTATGTAGTATGTATTTTCCAACATATGTACGAATAGACAGTTATAACTATCACGTTGGATTTGTATTTGACTCTGATCATTTATGTATTATTAAAATGTTGAATGCGACGCGAGATTCTATTATTGTGTTATCTCCTATCTTTATTTTCTTTACACCCCTGATAATTGCTTCCCCGACACTTGGATTTACGGCACGTGAATACCGTAGATGTATTAGTGTCGATTTCTGAAGGTCGAGGAGACGGATCGTCACACTTGGTATCAGAGCTGAAGGTTAAGAGAGAACCTTGGCTTTGTTGGGGTATGACTCGTTAGAGAAAGGGTTAGTAACACCCTAGAATTAGTTTAGTCTGAGAGAGCACATAATTAAAACTTTTAACTTGAATAATTATATTCATACTGCATAGCATTCCCTAAGATTTCTCGTCTATATATCCTAAAGATCTTTTCCTTACTATATACTGATAGTAGGAAATGAGTCGAAGAAAAGGACGAGATAGGGGAGGAAGTAATACCACAAATGGTCAAACTCCCGCAGCTACAGTTGTCGAGGAAGTAGTGGTTCCGGTGCAGCCCTAATATAACTTTGCAACTTTATGCAAGAACTATACCAGCCTTAGTGGTAAACCTTTCAAAGGAACGGAAACCATTATTGAAGTACAAGCTTGGATCCACTCTTGTGAAAGAATTTTCAAAGGACTGAATATTGGAGATGAGCAGATGAGATTCTTAGCTTCTTGGAAACTACAAGAAGGAGCTCTAGTTTGGTGGGAATCTATTACTCAGAATGAGTCAGAAGAAAATTTCTCATGGGAATGATTCAAAGAAGTTCTAGAGGAACAATATATGCCGGAAGTAGGAAAATCCCGTCTTTACTGATATTTTATGGATTTTAAACAAGAGGAGGAGATGTCATTTGAGGAGTATGCTAATAAGTTTAACGAGTTATCTCGTTTTTGGCCTGGATTGATAGATACGCCCCTAAAAAATAAGGAGAAGTTTATCTCGGGAATGAAGAAGCAATACCATGTCAGAATGACTGGGCATGTGAAAGAACCATTTGTAGACTTAATAGACATGGGATACAGATATAAAGCTTTGGATAAGATAGATCCAGCCATAGTACAAGAAAGCAACAACAATAACTAGCAAAAGAGGAAGTTCAATGGCAAGAGCCATGGCAGGGAAAACCCAAAGGTGAATCTCAGGATAACCGCTTTAAAGATGTCACTTGCTACAATTGCCAACAAAAAGGCAACCTGTCAACTCATTGTAGAAAACCCAGAACTCAAGGAACTCAAGGATCAGCACCAAAAAGCTGCTATAATTGTCATCAATCAGGACACATTATAAAGGATTGTCCCCTAATGAAGAAAGGAGAACAAGCCAAAATTTATTTCATCAAGGATAAACCTTCAACCTCCCAAGATGTGAAAGGGCAAAGGAGTGTTGGAAGGTAATATTTTTATCAAAGATGTTTTATTTTGAGTAATATTTGATACAGGAGCTTCTCATAGTTTTATTTCTAAAACAACTGTAGAAGAATTGAAACTTAAACCTAAAATTGTTGAAGACCCTATCTACTTGACGAATCCTATAGGAGGTTCCACTAATCTTTCTATGCACTGTGAAAAAGTCCCAATTTCCAATCCTCCCCATCACTTTCCTTTTGATCATTTTGTCTTAGATTTTACTGGATTCAAAATTTTACTTGGTATGGATTGGTTAACTAAAAATGAAGCTATTCTAAATTATTTGAAAAGAACGGTTGTAGTGAAAACAAAGTTAGGAAAACTCGTAGAAATAACTTGTGAAGATCCTAGTCCAAGAAGGGATAGATTTCTTTATGCTTTAGATACATCCCATACAGGATTAGAAACAATACCCATTGTTAAATAATTGCAGATGTCTTCGAGGAAGTAAAAAGTTTGCTCCCACATCGAGAAATCGAATTCTGTATCGACTTAGTTCCTAGTGCGATGCCAATTAAACAACGAATTAGAAGGATGGCTCCGAAAGAAAGGGATGAGTTGAATAACCAAACCCAAGAGCTATTAAAGAATGGATTAATAAGACCTAGTCGTTCAAGTTGGGGACCAGCGGTAGTTTTTGTTGCTAAATCAGATGGATCTTTGAGTTTGTGTGTAGACTATCGAGATCTAAATAAACAAATCATTAAGAACTAGTATCCTTTACTCCCGAATAGATGACCTGTTTGACCAGTTACACGGAGCTCGAGTTTTCTCTAAAATGGACCTAGCTACAGGATTCCATCAGTTAAGGATTGCGGAAGATTGCATCCATCTAACTACATTCAAAGGTCGGAATACTTTCTATGAGTGGTTGGTTATGCCTTTTGGGCTAACTAGTGCACCCACTTATTTTGTTGACCTTATGAATAGAGTGTTTAGAGAGGTGCTAAACAAATTCGTGTTAGTCGTTATCGATGATATCCTCATCTACTCAAAGATAGAAGAAGAACATGCAAGGCATCTAGAAGCTATGTTGGAGATATTGAGAAATCACATGCTTAAAGCCAAATTCTCAAAGTACCACTTTTGGGAGAAGGTGGGAAGATCCCTTGGACATATAATATCAAGGGATGGAATTTCAGTAGATCCAGGGAAAGTTGCAGCTATTTAAGATTGGAAGCAGCCACAAACTCCTAAAGAGATTCGTAGCTTCTTAGGTTTGGCAGGATATTACAGAAGATTTTATCAAGACTTCTCTAAGATTTCCTATCATCTAACAAAGTTAACAGTGAAGGATGCTAAATTTGTTTGGACTCCAAAATGTGACGATGCATTCCCAGAACTAAAGATGAGGTTGACAACCACTCCGGTTTTAGCAATTATAATGGAAATAGTGGATTGACCTTTTATACAGATGCTTGTGGAGAAGGAGTTGGTGCAGTTTTAATGCAAGATGGGAAGCTGATTGCTTACGCAAGTAGACAGCTGAAGACGCATGAGAAGAATTATGCAACACATGACTTAGAATTATTAGCCGTTGTGTTCGCTCTAAAGATATGGGGACATTATTTGCTGGGTAAGAATTTTTCATAGTTTATTTCGATAAAACTTTGAATTGACCTTAATAAATAATATTCCATCTTTTAGGTGAAAAATTCGAACTCTTCACGGACAACAAATCTTTGAAGTATCTTTTCAACTAAAAGGACTTAAACATGAGACCACAACTCTGGCTAGAATTTCTCGCCCCATTTGATCTAGATATTCTATATACACCCGAGAAAGCCAACGTAGTAGCTGATGCATTGAGTAGGAAGTTAGGTACTATTTCTTATTTGGTAGTTACTCCAACTCTCCTAGAAAAGATCGCCAGCAAACAAAAGGAGGATTTATTTCTCAAGGAGATCATTAGGAATATACTTCAAGGATATAATTCAAGCTTTAAAATAAATAACCTTGGAGTATTACGGTTAAATGGAAGAATTTGTGTTCAAGATGTTGAAAATCTTAGGAAAGAAGTACTACTTGAATGCCATACAGTCAAACTTAGCATTCATCTGGGAATTCATAAGATGTACAAGAACATGAAGCGTACATTTTGGTGGAAATGTATGAAGAGGGACATATCTATCTATGTCAGCCGTTGTGGAAATTGCCAAAGAATCAAAAGTGACCAACAGAAGATGGCAGGATTACTTCTACCTTTGGAGATTCCAGCTTGGAAGTGGGATCAAATATCCATGGATTTCGTTGATGGCTTACCCCAAACAAGGAAAGGAAATGAAGGCATTTGGGTTATCATAGACCGATTAACAAAAAGTGCACACTTTATTCCAGTTAAGCCAACAAGAACTGCAGTGAGCCTTGTGGATATATATATGAAGGAGATTGTCCGATTGCATGGAGTTCCAAGCAGTATAGCAAGCGATCACGATCCAATATTCAATAATTAGGTCTGGGAAGCACTACAAACAGCTTTGGGAACCAAGCTGAGTATAAGCACTGCATATCACCCCCAAACTGATGGACGGACGGAAAGTGTCAACCGCATTTAAGAAGATCCTTTAAGAGCATGTATTCTATACTTTGAAGGCTCGTTGGAGAATCATTTACATTTAGTCAGTTCTCCTACAATAATAGCTATCAACCTAGTATCGGCATGGCACCGTATGAAGCTTTGTATGGTCGTCCATGTAAATCGCTAACATGCTGGATAGAAACCGGAGACCGGTTAGTGCTTGGCCCAGATATGATAAGGAAAGCTTAAGAGAAAGTTGATATGAAAAAAAACTAAAAGAAGCCCAAAATAGACATAAGAGTTATGCAGACCGAAGGCGTAGAAATATGGAATTCTCAATTGTAGATTCAGTCTTTTTGAAAGCCTTTCCAATGAGAGGAGTAGTAAGATTTGGAAGAGCTGGGAAGTTAGCACCTCGATATATCAGACCTTTTCCCAGTCTTGAACGAATCGGCCCACTAGCTTATTGAGTACAATTGCTTGAAAGATTGTCTGGTGTACACAATGTTTTTCACATATTACATTTACGGAAGCATGTATATGACCAAGAACAAATCATAGAAACGGCTGCTCAGGTTATTAGAAGACCCATTCGAATCGTGGATCAAGATGAGAAACGATTAAGGAGGAAGGTTGTAAGGTTGGTAAAAGTTAAATGGAGAGGGGATGCTGATAATTACAAGTGAGAAATAGAAGATAGAATGAGAAAAGCATATCCCGAATTTAGGATCGATGTATAGACTTTATCTATCGCTTGAGTGTACTCACCGCATGTGGTGTAGTCGCTTATTGTATATATTCCATCTTATTTAATATATATTTCCTTTTGAGCTATTTTCTTCTAACCTAATTTCGAGGACGAAATTCTTTTAAGTAGGGGAGAATGTAACGACCCAAAATTTAACCACTTCGAAATATAATATTTAAAGTGATATAAAAGGTTTTATGATTCAAACAATATTAGATAGGATTTCGAAATAGAAATATATATTAAAATAGTAACATTTGCTTATATCGACAAAATCCTGATTTCATAAAAGTAAGTTTAAATGGTTTAATAAATTATTTTAATTTATTTATGAGTGTTTATATTTTTACATAATATTATACAAATTTATTTTTAAATTCGGTTTACATAAATAAATAGTTTAACAAAAACGTCAAAATATAACCGTAGAATATTTTATCAAAAATCAATGTTTTGTCGATTTAAAGTTGTCGCAACATTGTTGCACCTTTATGTACACAATTTAATAAATATGTTAACATATAAAGGTAGTCAACAATTAACTAAACAAGGTTACTTTTAATAATCACACTTAGAAAATTCTAGAAAGTAATTAGCAAAAGTAAACTAAAAAAGACAAAACACATGTTACATCACATGTGACATAAAGTAAAGTATTCATTCTTATTCTTTACTTAACTCTTAAGTGTTGGAACTTTAAAAATGTGATGTGATGTGGATGGTAAGTGTTGAATTAAATAAGTTTACTTGATTCCTAAGGAAGTTTATTCAAGTAAAAACACAAATCTATATTTTAATCTCAAATATTTTCTATAAATATCCATCTTCTTCTTCTTCAATTTTACACCATTTCTTCTCTACTTTCTTAAGCTCACTTACATCCATTAATGGCTATTCACCTTATCAAAGTTATGCCAAAATATTCCAAGAATTCAATCACAAAGCAAAACTCATCAAACTCCACTTCAACCTCCTTCTTCCCCATCTTATTACTCACGCCCTCTCGTTTATCCATTTGGCCGAGCACATCTTCCCCTTAAAGCTTGGTCGTGGCCTCCTAAGGCAAGTACGAGGAAGTTTAGCAAGTTCTAAGAGCTTAAGTCAAAATTTAGCAAAGTTAGAAATGTTTAAAATTAGATTGGAAGCAACAAAAGGTGAGAACTCTAAATTGTTAAGTAGGAAATCTTTATATGATGTTTTGCAAGTTTTAAATGTTGTTTGGATGTTAATAATGATGTTGGATAAGTGTTTGAAAAGAAAGCAACCACCTTTAAGTCATTTGCAAAAGTTAGTTAGCAAATGTGTACATAAATGACAATCATGTGTCATTGTAATAAAAAAAGTAGTTAAATTTGATACGCAAGTTCATATGATATGTTAGGATATGTTAAAATGGTTATAAACATTGTTTTGGATGATTATTAATTGTATATTGAATATATATGTTGAAACAAGTCACAGATTTACACGACATATAATCACATGGAAATCACTTTCCAAAAGAAATGAAATGTGATATGGAATCATTTATACCTTTGAAAAAATATTTGATTATGCTTTAGAAATGATTCCTAAGTGTTTAAACTTGCCTCGATAAAGTTTGGATATGAATCTCAAAATACGCCTGAAATTTGACACGTTATGTAATGGTAGTTTGTGTTTTCGCATCAAAAGTTCAAATGAATATACGAAGTGCAATATAGTTCGTAATTCTTCGAAGTAAGAATTTTTCGAATCCTTATATTCATATCTTTCAAATGAATTAAGAAAATCAAGATTTCATCTTTGTATATTTTGAAATATGGCAAAATCAATTTTCAAGAAAAATCTAGTTTTTTCACTAAATGACCAAAGTTGGAAATTGATAAAATAATCGTTTAAAAATATGAATAAATTCTAAAAATCTTTTAAAATATTTTAAAAGTGATTTAAGTTGAAAATATGGTTTTCTAAATGATATAAAAGTCGTTTTGAAGAATATAGCTTTAAAGCACTTTTTGTAACACTTTTTGCAACTCTTTTTCGCAACGCTTTTCAATAACTTTTGACACAAAAGTTGGAACTAAACAATTCTTTCTCAAGTCTTATGTAAACATTTTTAACTAAATGATAAAGTATTTTGAAAAGAGATTTGAACAATTCAAAATTATTTCTAAGATGGTTAAACAAATAGTTAAGTGATTGAAAAAGGGAAAATGCGTATGTGGAAATAACTAGTACATTTGTACCGCCTGTGAGATCTAAAATTGAAAACAAGGTGAGTAACTACGGTTAAGCATGGAGCAACCAGTGCCCCGAACTTTCCTAGCCTCAGTTTTCTCTTTTAGGCGAGGGGTGGAACATTTCGAAGGGAAAGCCCAGATACTCAACTTGGATTTTATAGAAATAATCTTCTTATACTCATTGTTAAAATCCGAAGAGGGAACTTGTCATACTCGTGGAATTTAAAAGCTGATCTCACCGTTATTCTGCCCATAGCACTTGCTGAATACGGAAGATGATATTGAATAAAAGTAGAGTGATTTCCATAATCCTATTTTTTCAACAAATACTCTTTAAAAATGATTTGAGAAATATTCAAAAAGTGGTTTAAATGATTCCATATTCACTAAAAGAATATTTTGAAAATATATATCTTTCGAAGATATTTGTTAAAGGAAAATGAATGAATCAGAAAACAATCATCTATTTACATCATTTTTATCGATGATTGGTTTTCGAAGGAACCGCGATCGGATTTGGGTGATTCCTATCCGAAAACCACTTCGAACCAATTTACGTGTTCGAAGATTGAAGATGTTTGAAGATGGAGATATTGAGACGAATAATAACGAGGGACTATTTGTTGATTAATTGGGGATAAATTACTAATTCACTATATTGTAGCATTGGTCTCTTCTATGAAAAATCTCAAAAACACAAAGTCTTCTCACCTAGTAATGGCTGAGGAAAGTACCTTCGGTTTTGTTCAATCCCAGAACGAACTTGTATGGATGAATGTCTGACCTTGTATTCCAAATCAGAATGAGTGATTTCTACAAATGTATATCTGTATTTTGGCAAAGGAGACGCCTTCTATTAGCTTAACACCCTTTCTTGAGACGTATGAGCTCAGGAGTTATACGTTTGTAGAAATCAGTCATGTGAATGTGGAATGGCAATGTGGCATTCAAAGTGAAAGAAGATGTGCTATGTGAAAAGGTAATCGTAGCCTCGAGCCTCATCAACTGGAAATGACAGAAACTGGGTTAAATGCAGCAAGTCTAATTGGGTCATTCCCTACTACGGTATGATCATCACCATATATATATATATATATATATTTCTTTCCACTATGACGTTCGAGATGTAAATTAATGTGGATTTATGCAAAGAGAGCTCTTGGATAAAGGTTAGTAACGACCATGGGACGAAATATTCGGTACTATCTAGTTATAGAGATATGCCGGTCATGTATTGGTAGAGAATCTATTGTGATGGTCCTCGGTACATTCCTTTAGAGATGTACTATCGGAAGGTAGTACCTTCACCTGGTCATTTGTATGGAAATCCATTCTCCAATAAGAACCTGCGGTTTTGTTTGTATAGGCGTAATGAATAGCCACAAAATGCTATATGGGTAACCATTTGGGCTAAGATTAATAAGTTTATTTGCTAATATCCCCAAATTTGAAGTAATAAAGTGTTTTGGTTATCATAAGGTAAAAACCCATTGCGTGTTTATGTGTGGCGTGGTCTTATGAGATACCTTTTTGTTTTCAAAACATCATACTTCGAGTTCTCACATCGATCCCATGACTGACCCGGAGTTTGTTTTTCCCATTAAACTCTAGGTGCCCTATTTTTCGGGCAGCCAAGTAGTCAGGATACCTTTGGAGCATTTTGGAGCATGTTGGGGAGCATTTTGGAGAAGTCTTTTTGAGCTATGAAGCTAAAGTACCTTATGTTGATATCTACCCATTTTCCACTGTGTTATGTAGTATGTATTATCCAGCATATGTACGAATAGACAGTTATAACTATCCCGTTGGATTTGTATTTGATTCTAATCATTTATGTATAATTAAAATGTTAAATGCGATGTGAGATTCTATTATTGTGTTATCTCCTATCTTTATTTTCTTTTACACCTCTGATAATCTACCTCCTCGGCACTTGGATTTACGACACGTGTATACCGTGGATGTATTAGTGTCGATTTCTAAAGGTCGAGGAGACGGGTTGTCACACTTGGTATCAGAGCCGAAGGTTAAGCGAGAACCTTGGCTTTGTTGGGGTATGACTCATAAGAGACAGGGTTAGTAATGCCCTAGAATGAGTTTAGTCAGAGAGAGCACATAATTAAAACTTTTAACTTGAATAAGTATATTCATACTGTATAACATTCCCTAAGATTACTCGTCTATATATCCTAAAGATTTTTTCATACTATACACAGATAGTAGAGAATGAGTGGAAGAATAGGATGAGGTAGGGGAGGAAGTAATACCACAAATGATCAAACTCCCACAGCTACAATAGTCGAGGAAGTAGTAGTTCCGGTGCAGCCCCAAATTAACTTTGCAACTTTATGCAAGAACTATACCAGCCTTAGTGGTAAACCTTTCAAAGGAACGAAAACCATTATTGAAGTACAAGTTTGGATCCACTCTTGTGAAAGAATTTTCAATGGACTGAATATTTGAGATTTGCAGAAGAGATTCTTAGCTTCTTTGAAACTACAAGATGGAGCTCTAATTTGGTGGGAATCTATTACTTAGAATGAGTCAGAAGATAATTTCTCATGGGAAGGATTCAAAGAAGTTCTGGAGGAACAGTATATGTCGGAAGCAGGAAAATCTTGTCTTTACCGAAATTTTATGGATTTTAAACAAGAGGAGGAGATGTCGTTTAAGGAGTATGCTAACAAGTTTAACGAATTATCTCGTTTTCGGCCTGGATTTATAGATATGCCCCTAAAAAATAATGAAAATTTTATCTCGGGAATAAAAAAGCAATACCATGTCAAAATGACTGGGCATGTGAAAGAACCATTTGTAGACTTAATAAACTAGGGATACAGATATGAAGCTTTGGATAAGATAGATCCACCCGTAGTACAAGAAAGCAACAACAATAACTGGAAGAAGAGGAAGTTCAATAGCAAGAAGCCATGGCAAGGAAAACCCAAAGGAGGGTCTCAGGATAACCACTTTATGTCACTTGCTACAATTGCCAATAAAAGGGCCACCTGTCAACTTATTGTAGAAAACCCAAAACTCAAGGAACAAAAGGATCAGCACCAAAAAGCTACTATAATTGTAGTCAATCAGAACATATTATAAAGGATTGTCCCCTAATGAAGAAAGGAGAACAAGCCAAAGTTTATGTTATCAATGATAAGCCTTCAACCTCCCAAGATGTGAAGGTCAAAGGAGTGTTGGAAGGTAATATTTTTATCAAAGATGTTTTAGTTAGAGTATTATTTGATACAGGAGCTTTTTATAGTTTTATTTCTAAAACAACTGTAGAAGAATTTAAACATAAACCTAAAATTGTTGATGACCCTATCTACGTGACATATCCTATAGGAGGTTCCACTAATCTTTGTATGCACTGTGAAAAAGTCCAAATTTCCTACTCTCCCCATTACTTTCCTTTTGATCTTTTCATCTTAGATTTTACTGGATTCAAAATTTTACTTGGTATGGATTGGCAAACTAAAAATGATGCTATTTTAGATTGTTTGAAAAGAACGGTTGTAGTGAAAACAAAGTTATGAAAACTCATAGAAATACCTTGTGAAGATCCTAGTCCAGGAAGGGATAGTTTTCTTTATGCTTTAGATACATCCTAGATAGGATTAGAAACAATACCCTTTGTTAAATAATTTTGCAGATGTCTTTGAGGAAGTAAAAAGTTTGCTCCCACATAGAGAAATCGAATTCCGTATCGACTTAGTTCATGGTGCGATGCCAATTAAACAACGAGATAGAAGGATGGCTCCAAAAGAAAGGGATGAGTTGAATAACCAAACTCAAGAGCTATTAAAGAAGGGATTAATAAGACCTAGTCGTTCAAGTTGTGGAGCAGCAGTAGTTTTTGTTGCTAAATCAGATGGATCTTTGAGATTGTGTGTAGACTACCGAGATCTAAATAAACAAACCATTAAGAACAAGTATCCTTTACCCCGAATAGATGACCTGTTTGACCAGTTACACGGAGCTTGAGTTTTCTCTAAAATGGACCTAGCTACAGGATTCTATCAGTTAAGGATCATAGAAGATTGCATCCATCTAACTGCATTCAAAGATCCGAATACTTTCTATGAGTGGTTGGTTATGCCTTTTGGGTTGACTAATGCACCCGCTTATTTTGTTGACCTTATGAATAGAGTGTTTAGAGAGGTGCGAAACAAATTCGGGTTAGTCTTTATCGATGGTATCCTCATCTACTCAAAGACAGAAGAAGAATATGCAAGGCATCTAGAAGCTATGTTGGAGATATTGAGAAATCACGTGCTTTAAGCCAAATTCTCAAAGTGCCACTTTTGGAAGAAGGTGGTAAGATTCCTTGGACATATAATATCAAGGGATGGAATTTCAGTAGATCCAAGGAAAGTTGCAGCTATTCGACATTAGAAGCAGCCACAATCTCCTAAAGAGATTCGTAGCTTCTTAGGTTTGGCAGGATATTATTGAAGATTCGTTCAAGACTTCTCTAAGATTGCCTATCACCTAACGAAGTTGACAACGAAGGATGTTAAATTTGTTTGGACTCCAAATTCTGAAGATGCATTCTAAGAACTAAAGAAGAGGTTGACAACTGCTCCAGTTTTAACAATTATAAATGGAAATAGTGGACTGCCAGTTTATACAGATGCTTGTGGAGAAGGAGTTGGTGCAGTTTTAATGCAAGATGGGAAGGTGATTGCTTATGCAAGTAGACAGCTGAAGACACATGAGAAGAATTATGCAACACACAACTTAGAATTATTAGCCATTGTGTTCGCTCTAAAGATATGGAGACATTATTTGCTGGGTAAGAATTTTTCATAGTTTATTTCGATAAAACTTTGAATTGACTTTAGTAAATAATATTCCATCTTTTAGGTGAAAAATTCGAACTCTTCACGGACCACAAATCATTGAAGTATCTTTTCACCTAGAAGGTCTTAAACATGAAACAACAACGCTGGCTATAATTTCTCGCGTCATATGATCTAGATATTCTATATACACCCGGGAAAGCCAACGTAGTAGGCGATGCATTGAGTAGGAAGTTAGCTACGATTTCTTATTTGGTAGTTACTCCAACTCTCCTAGAAAAGATCGCCAGTAAACAAAAGGAGGATCTATTTCTCAAGGAGATCGTTAGGAATATACGTCAAGGATATAATTCAAGCTTTAAAATCGATAACCTTGGAGTATTACAGTTAAATGAAAGAATTTGTGTTCCAGATGTTGAAAATCTTTGGAAAGAAGTACTAGTTGAATGCCACACAACCAAACTTAGCATTCATCTGGGAATTCATAAGATGTACAAGGACATGAAGCGTACATTTTGGTGGAAAAGTATGAAGAGGGACATATCTATCCATGTCAGCCGTTGTGAAAATTGCCAAAGAATCAAAAGTGACCAACAAAAGACGGCAGGAATACTTCAACCTTTGGAGATTACAGCTTGGAAGTGGGATCAAATATCCATGGATTTCATTGATGGCTTACCCCAAACAAGGAAAGGAAATGAAGGAATTTGGGTTATCATAGATCGATTAACCAAATGTGCACACTTTATTCCAATTAAGCCAACAAGAACTGCAACGAGCCTTGTGGATATACATATGAAGGAGATTGTCTGATTGCATGGAGTTTCGAGCAGTATAGTAAGAGATCGTGATCCAATCTTCACTAGTCAGTTTTGGGAAGCACTACAAACAGCTTTGGGAACCAAGCTCAGTATAAGCACTACATATCACCACCAAACCGATGGACAGACGGAAAGAGTCAACCGCATTTTAGAAGATCTTTTAAGAGCATGTATTCTAGACTTTGGAGGCTCATGGGAGAATCATTTACATTTAGTAGAGTTCTCCAACAATAATAGCTATCAAGCTACTATCGGCATGGCACCATATGAAGCTTTGTATGGTCGTCCATGTAAATCACCAGCATGTTTGATAGAAACCGGAGACCGGTTAGTGCTTGGCCCAGATATGATAAGAGAAGCTTTAGAGAAAGTTGAAATGATTAGAAAAAAACTAAAAGAAGCCTAAAGTAGACAGAAGAGTTATGCAGACCGAAGGCGTAGAAATATGGAATTCTCAATTGGAGATTCAGTGTTTTTGAAAGTCTCTGCAATTTGAGGAGTAGTAAGATTTGGAAGAGCTGGGAAGTTAGCACCTCGATATATCAGACCTTTTCCCATTCTCGAATGAATCGGCCCACTAGCTTGTCGGGTACAATTGCCTGAAAAATTGTCTGGTGTACACAATGTTTTTCATGTATCACATTTACGAAAGCATGTATATGACCCAGAACAAATCATAGAAATGGCTGCTCAATATGACTTGGAGGTGGAACCAAACTTAGCGGTTATTAGAACGCCTATACGAATCGTGGTTCAAGATGAGAAACATTTAAGAAGGAAGGTTGTAAGGTTGGTCAAAGTTTAATGGAGCGGGGATGCTGATAATTGCACATGAGAAAAAGAAGGTAGAATGAGAAAAGCATATTCCGAGTTTTGGATCGATGTATAGACTTTATCTATCATTTGACTGAACTCACCGCATGTAGTGTAGTCGCTTATTGTATATATTCCATCTTATTGAATATATATTTCCTTTTGAGCTATTTTCATCTTACCTAATTTCGAGGACGAAATTCTTTTAAGTAGGGGAGAATGTAACGACCCAAAATTTAACCACTTCGAAATATAATATTTAAAGTGATATTAAAGGTTTTATGATTCAAACAATACTAGATTGGATTTCGAAATAGAAATATACATTAAAATAGTAACATTTGCTTATATTGACAAAAGTGACAAAATCATGATTTCAGAAAAGTAAGTTTAAATGGTTTAATAAATTATTTTAATTTATTTATGAGTGTTTATATTCTTAAATAACATTATACAAATTTATTTTTAAATTCGGTTTACATAAATAAATAGTTTAACTAAAACGTCAAAATATGACCGTAGAGCTTTTTATCAAAAATCAATGTTTTGTCAATTTAAAGTTGTCGTAACATTGTTGCACCTTTATGTACACAATTTAATAAATATGTTAGCATATAAAGGTAGTTAACAATTAATTAAACAAGGTTACTTTTAATAATCACACTTAGAAAATTCTAGAAAGTAATTAGCCAAAGTAAACTAAAAAAGACAAAACACATGTTACATCACATGTGACATAAAGTAAAGTATTCATTCTTATTCTTTACTTAACTCTTAAGTGTTTGAATTTTAAAAATGTGATGTGATGTGGATGGTAAGTGTTGAATTAAATAAGTTTACTTGATTCTTAAGGAAGGTTATTTAAGTAAAAACACAAATCTATATTTTAATCTCAAATATTTTCTATAAATACCCATCCTCTTCTTCTTCACTTTTACACCATTTCTTCTCTACTTTATTAAGCTCTCTTATATCCACTAATGGCTATTCACCTTATCAAAGTTATGCCAAAATATTCCAAAAATTAAATCACAAAGCAAAACTCATCAAACTCCACTTCAAACTCCTCCTTCCCCCTCTTATTTCTCACGCCCCCTCCTTTCTCCATTTGGCCAAGCACATCTTCCCTTCAAGCTTGGTCGTGGCCTCCTAAGGCAAGTACGAGGAAGTTTAGCAAGTTCTAAGAGCTTAAGGCAAAGTTTAGCAAAGTTAGAAAAGTTTAAAACTGGATTGAAAGCAACAAAAGGTGAGAACTCTAAATTGTTAAGTAGGAAATGTTTATATGATGCTTTGCAAGTTATAAATGTTGTTTGGATGTTAATAATGATGTTTGATGAGTGTTTGAAAAGAAAGCTACCACCTTTAAGTCATTTGCAAAAGTTAGTTAGCAAATATGTACATAAATGACAATCATGTGACATTGTAATAAAAAAAGTCGTTAAATTTGATATGCAAATTCATATGACATGTTAGGATATGCTAAAATGGATATAAACATTGTTTTGGATGTTTATTAGTTGTATATTGAATATATATGTTGCAACAAGTCACGGATTTACACAACATATAATCACATGAAAATCACTTTCCGAAAGAAATGAAATGTGATATGGAATCATTTATACTTTTAAAAATATATTTTATTATGCTTTAGAAATTATTCTTAAGTGTTTAAACTTGTCTCGACAAAGTTTGGATATGAATGTCAAAATACGCCTAAAATTTGATGCGTCATGTCACGGTAGTTCGTGTTTTCGCGTTAAAAGTTCAAATGAACATACGAAGTGGGATATAGTTCAAAATTTTTCGAAGTAAAAATTTTCCGTATCCTTATATCCATATCTTTCAAATGAAATAAGAAAATCAAGATTTCGTTTTGCATATTTTGAAATATGGCAAAATCAATTTTCAAGAAAAATCTAGTTTTTGCACTAAATGACCAAATTTTGAAATTGATAAAATTATCATTTTAAGAATATGAAATAAATTCTAAAAGTCTTTTAAAATGTTTTAAAAGTGATTTATGTTGAAAAGATGGTTTTCTAAATGATATAAAAGACGTTTTGAAGAATATAGCTTTTAAAGCACTTTTTGTAACACTGTTTGCAACACTTTTTCGCAACGCTTTTCAATAACTTTTGAAATATAGCTTGGAACTAAACAATTCTTTCCCATGTCTTATGTAAACATTTTTAAGTAAATGATAAAGTATTTTAAAAAGAGATTTGAAAAATTCAAAATTATTTCAAAGATGGTTAAACAAATAGTTAAGTGATTTAAAAAGGGAAAATGAGTATGCGGAAACGGCTAGTACATTTGTCCCGCCTATAAGATATAAAAGTGAAAACAAGGTGTGTAACTAAGGTTAGGGATGGAGAAACCAGTGCCCTGAACTTACCTGGCCTGAGTTTTCTCTTTTAGGCGAGGGGTGGAACATATCGAAGGGAAAGCCCGGATACTCAACTTGGATTTTATAGAAATAATCTTCTTATACTCATTGTAAAAATATGAAGAGGGAACTTGTCCTATTCGTGGAATTTAAAAGGTGATCTCACTATTATTCTGCCCATAGCACTTGTTGAATACAGAAGTTGATATTGAATAAAAGTAGAGTGATTTCCATAATACTATTTTCTCAAAAGATACTCTTTTAAAATGATTTAAGAAATATTCAAAAAGTGGTTTAAATTATTCCATATTCACTAAAAGAATATTTTGAAAATATATATCTCTTGAAGATATTTTGGTAAAGTAAAATGAATGAATCGAAAAACAATCATCTAATTACATCATTTTTATTGATGATTGGATTTCGAAGGAACCGGGGTCGGATTTGGGTGATTCCTATCCGAAAACCACTTCTAACCAACTTATGTGTTCGTAGATTGAAGATGTTAGAAGATGGAGATATTGAGACGAATAATAACGAGGGAATACTTGTTGATTAATTGGGGATAAACTCCCAATTCACTATATTGTAGCATCGGTCTCTTCGTTATGAAAAATCTCAAAACCACAAGTGCTTCTCACCTAGTAATGGCCGAGGAAAGTACCTTTGGTTTCATTCAATCCCAAAATGAACTTGTATGGATGAATGTCTGATCTTGAATTTCAAATCACAATGAGTGATCTCTAAAATGTATATCTGTTTGGTGGCAGAGAAGACACCTTCTCTTAGCTTAACACCATTTCCTGAGACGCATGAGCTCAGGATTTATACGTTTGTAGAAATCAGTCATGTGAATGTGGAATGGCAATGTGGCACTCAAAGTGAAAGAAGATGTGCTATGTGAAAAGGTAATCATAGCCTCGAGCCTCATCAATCGAAAATGACCGAAATAGGGTTAGATGCAACAGGGCTAAGTGGGTCATTCACAATTAGGGTATGATCATCTTCTTCTAGATATTTTTCTTTCCGCTATGACGCTGGGGATGTAAATTAATGTGGATGGATGCGAAGAGAGCTCTCGGATAAAGGTTGGTAACAACCGGGGGATGATATATTTTGTACTATCTAGTTATAGAGATAGGCCGGTCTTGTGTTGGTAGAAGATCCATTGTGATGGTCCTTGGTACATCCCTCTAGAGATGTACTGTTGGAAGGTAGTCCCTTCTCCTGGTTATTTGTATGGAAATCCATTCTCCAATAAGAACCTGCAGTTTTGTTTGTATTGGCGTAATGAATACCCCTGAAATGCTATATGGGTAACCATTTCGGCTAAGATTAATAAGTTTATTTGCAAATGTTTTCAAAGAAAATCATTAAAAATAATATTTCCAAATTTAACGTAATAAAGAGCTTTGGTTATCATAAGGTAAAAACCCGTTCCGTGTTTATGTGTGGCGAGGTCTTATGAGATACCTTTTTGTTTTTAAAACATCATACTTCGATGGCAACCACTCCCATGGCAACCAATGAGTACCTTAGTAAAGAAGATCTCTCGAAAGATGTAGATCAAAAGTTGTATAGAGGAATGATTGGATCACTACTCTATATCACTGCTAGTAGACCTGATATCATGCATAGTGTATGTCTCTGTGCAAGATATCAATCTCATCCTAAAGAAACTCACTTAAAAGCTATAAAACGTATCATAAGATATATTAAACACACCTCTGATTATGGCTTATTTTATCCTAAAAACGATTCATTTGATTTAATATCTTACTTTGATGCTGATTACGCTGGTTGTAAATCAGACCGAAAAAGTACAAGTGGAACTTGTCACTTTTTGGGACATTCTCTGGTTTCCTGGTTTAGTAAAAAGCAAAATACAGTTTTTTTATCAACAACTGAAGCAGAGTATATTTCTGCTGCTTTGGCTTGTTCTCAAGTAATATATATGCAACAAACCATAAGAGATTTTGGATTAAATATCTCAAAATCGCCAATTTATTGTGATAATACTAGTGCAATAAATTTATCTAAAAATCCTACTCATCATGCTCGAACTAAACATATTGATATCAGACACCATTTTCTCAGAGATAATATAAGTAGAGATGTAATTACTCTCGACTATATCAATTCTGAAAATCAAATTGCAGATATTTTAACAAAACCCTTAAATGAATCTACATTTACCAAATTAAGAAGAGAATTAGGTATTTGCTCTTTAACTGAAATATAAAATATAAATAACAAGTATAATTAAAATTAATTCAAAATTAATTAAAAAGGCAAAAATACAAGGACCATGTCGACATCCTCACTAGACCCATGTCGACATATAACGATTTTATTTTTAAATTTCTTTTCCCACCAAAATTTAAATAAGTGGTTATAAATTTCTTCTATTTCGAAATTTTCTTCATTTTATCTGTTCTCTTTCTTGTCTATTCTCTGAAATCAATTTATCATTGCCTCCTCTTCCAAATCAAACTTAAAATCGTCCTTTTTGTTTCCATCGCCTACTTCTGGTCCGTGTCAACAATTAACGCTCGCTCGTGTAACGAAAATAGAGGATTCTCTGGAAGATATCCTTCAGTTAATGACTGAAATCCAAGTGATGCAACTTCGAATGGCCAAAGAACAAGAGAGGCAAGGCAAAATCCTTAAAAATTTGCAAAAATTTCTTATGGATAATCATGCCAACCAAATCTTGATTGACGAGGACTCATCAGAAGATAATGTACAAGAGGCCAGCGAAGAAGAAGAAAAGAAGAAGAAGAAGTAGTCCCCATGGAAGAAGCGCACACGGAAGACAACGAAAAAGTCGTTTGCGTTGGCGAAGTGTGCTTTGACAAAGATGGAAATCTTGTCGAACAACGTGGAAATTTCTGTTTCCACTATCCAAATTGTTCGGTTCATAGATCTCCTATGTTCAAAAACACACATTAGTTTCTTTTCTTCCTTTTCTATTTGTTTTTTGTTTTTGTTTCGATCTCTACGAAAAATGTAAATATAAACGAATATATAATTAATATATAATGTGTGTTCTTATATATATTAAAAGTATTGTTATATAGATTCTTAGTTAGGAGAGTTTGTAATTTAGGATTAAGTTTTAGGTTTACAAGTAAGTATTGATGATAACACTATCATCATAGAGGATATTAGACTGAGAGTTATATAGTTTGGAGATAGTTTGTTTTTGTTGATGACAAAGAGGGAGAAGTATAAAATAGGGTAGTTAGGCATAGATTAAGGGGGAGTTGTTAGTTTTAGGGGGAGTTATTAGGATAGAAGGAATATTTTATAAACAAAGGTTGTCATCATCAAAAAGTGGGAGATTGTTAGTCCTTGAGATGATGGTTTTGATGACAACAACCTTAGAATAGATTATAAAATATAAATACTAACATTACAAGTTTAGATATATATGTATTTGCAGGATCTAACCATATAGGTATCAAGAATAAAGACTGTACGGTATAGAGATTCAAGATACAGAGATAGAAGACTCATGAGTATCAAGATTATCAAGAATTCAAGGTTATGTCTGTTTTATTAGGAATATTTTGGAGAGTGTACCTCGTAGCCTGGAGAGTGTACCTCGTAGCCTTGAAATCGAGGGTTGTAATTGTTGAATTGCTTTTGAAAGGAAATCCGTACTTAGTTGTACGGGACTGGATGTAGGGTAACTCCGAACCAGTATAAAATCTGGTTTGTTCTTTCCTTTACTGCTTTTACTTTATATTTGCATCTGTGTTTGATTCTGTGTCCATATCTATGTCAAATTAGTGTATACATTGTTAATAAATTTAGATAAACTCAAAAAGATTAACAAATTTCTTAAAACACTATTCACTCCCCCTCTCGTGTTAATTCTAGCCTTAAGATCCTTAATCCGCATTTCTCACACAAACCCCATAAGAGGATCGGCACATTAATCAATGATTTGTAGGGGTTTGAAAACTTTTATACTAGGCATAGAGTTTGATTGTGATGCCTATGTACTTGGATTTTTAGGATATGGGATGATTTTGGGGATGGACTGGTTATCCACTTATGGTGCGATATTGGACTGCGAGAGGAGAGTCATTGAATAGAGACATGTAGCGGACGGACTCTTGAGGTTTCTTGCAACCTACAGAGGTCAACATGTTGAGCTTCCTTTATTCCCTTGGTTCATCACTAGGAGAGTTAGATTTAGTTCCAGTTGTTAAAGATTTCCCAGACATTTTTGAAGAGGCTAGGGGCTACCCCCTAAGAGAGAGATCGACTTTAGGTTCTATCTGAATGACAATGTTAAGCCAGTGGCATGGCCCGCGAGACATATGGCTCCTAGGGAGAAGAAGGAGTTAAGCAAGCAGATTGGTGAGCTATTAGAGAAAGGCTTCATAAGACGGAGCATATCTAAGTGAGGGGCACCAATCGTTTTCGCAACAAAGGCAGATGGTTCCATTTGACTTTGCATAGACTATAGAAAGTTGAATAAGCTCACAAAGAAAAACCGTTACCCACTTCCTAGGAAAGACGATCTTTTTGATCAGTTGGTTGGCTCTTTAGTATTTTCTCAACATGACTTAGGCACTGGATTTCATCGGCTTAGGGTCGCTGACGATAGCAACAATAAGATATCATTTAGGACACCCGATGGACTCTTTGAGAGGTTGGTTATGCCGTTTCGGCTAACCAATGCCCCAGCCTATTTTTTAGATCTGATGAGCCGTGTTTTTCGAGATGTCCTAAATAAGTTCGTGGTAGTGTTTGTGGACAACATTCTGGTGTTTTCCAAGAGTATGGAAGAGCATGCTATTCATCTTAAGGAGGTTCTTCGTACACTTCGTGTTCATCGGTTGAAAGCAAAATTCCCAAAGTGTCACTTTAGGCATGAGGAGGTGCGTTACTTGGGGCATGTAGTCTCAAGAGAGGGTTTAGCTATGGATACCGCTAAGATAGTAGCAGTACAGAATTTGAAGGCCCCCAAAAAAGCTACCGAAGTTAGAAGATTCCTAGGTTTAGCTGGTTATTATAGGAAGTTTATCAAAGATTTTGCTAAGATTTCAGCGCCGCTTACTCGCCTCAATAAGAAGAATGTGGCATTTATGTGGGATGTGGATTGTGAGGATTCCTTCACGATGCTAAAGAGAGTCCTTACTAGTGCACCAGTGTTAGTTTTACCCGACGGATCTAAGCCTTTTACAGTATACACTGATGCATATGGGACTGGCCTTAGAGCTGTATTGATGCAGGAGGGAAGGGTAGTATGCTATGGGAGTAGACAGTGGATAACTCATGAGAAGAACTACCCCACCCATGATTTGGAGTTGGCTGCTATTGTTTTTACACTCAAGTCTTGGAGACATTACCTACTAGGAGAGAGGTTCAAGCTTTTCACTGACCGTAAATCATTGAAGTACATATTCTCACAAAAGGATTTAAACTTGAGGCAGCAGCGTTAGATGGATTTTCTGGCATTATATGACATTGAGATAGCTTACACCCCTGGCAAGGGGAATGTGGTTGCGGATGCGTTAAGTAGGAAGAGAGCAACCCTTAGCCCACTATTCATGGAGTGTAAAAGCCT
The DNA here is from genome assembly GCA_030737815.1 of Allium fistulosum. Taxonomy (NCBI): domain Eukaryota; kingdom Viridiplantae; phylum Streptophyta; class Magnoliopsida; order Asparagales; family Amaryllidaceae; genus Allium; species Allium fistulosum. The sequence goes on along the minus strand of CM060907.1, from coordinate 407,681,154 downwards.
AGAGTTTATTTCCACCTTTGATTTTAAGCCCTCTATGGACATTACTCCTAGATTATTGGCAGCACTTGAGGTTAAGCCTACCCTCATAGATCAGATTGGCTCAAGGCAGCGAGAGGATTCAGAGCTTGTGGATATTTTGGATAGGATTAGCAAAGGAGAGGTCTCTAGACATCTCCAAAGCTATTCCATCGATAGTAAAGGGTGGCTAAGGAGAGATGGAAGACTTTGTGTCCCCCGCACCGGTGGTTTGATGAGTGCAGTTCCAGCAGAAGCACACCATTCTCGAATGACTATTCATCCGGGTGGTGATAAGATGTATAAGGACATGAGGAGAGTGTTTTATTGGAGTGGCATGAAGAAGGATGTTGCAGAGTTTGTGGCTAAGTGTCTTGTGTGCCAAAGAGTTAAGGCGGAGCAACAGAGGCCTGGCGGATTGCTTCAACCATTAGATGTACCCAAATGGAAGTTGGATAGTGTTTTGATGTACTTTATAGATGGTTTACTCCGATCTAGGAAGGGGAATACTAGTATTTGGGTGATTGTAGATCGTTTGACTAAGAGCGCCCACTTCATTCCGGTCAAGAGTAAGAGGACGACACCTTATTTGGTATCCATATACGTTCGTGAGATAGTCCAACTTCTTGGAGTACCCTTTAGCATTGTGAGCGACAAAGACCCTATCTTTACTAGCGAGTTTTGGCAGAACTTGCAAGAGGCTTTAGGGACATAGCTTAGATTGAGTACGGCCTATCACCCTCAAACGGATGGCCAAACAGAGAGAGTTAATAGTATTCTTGAGGATTTTTTGAGGATGTGAATTCTTGATTTTGGAGGGACTTGGGAGGAGCACCTTCCTTTAGTGGAATTCGCATATAATAATAGTTTTCAGGCTAGCATTGGGATGGCTCCTATTATAGCACTTTATGGAAGACCTTGCAAGTCGCCTTCATGTTGGTTGGACTCTACGGAAAGATTGCTGCTTGGTCTCGACATGGTTAGAGAGACTTTGGAGAAGATTGATTTGATTAGGAGAAGTGAAGATGGCCCAAGATAGACAGAAATCCTATGCAGATAAGTGGAGAAGGGATATTAAGTTCGAGGTATAAGATTTGGTTTTCATTAAGGTGTCTCCGCTGAGAAAGGTAGTGAAGTTTGGATCAAGTGGGAAACTTGCCCCTAGATTCATAGACCGTTCCCCATTGTGGAAATGGTAGGGAAGACGGCGTACCGGATAAAGCTACCAAAGAGGCTCGTGGGAGTTCATGATGTTTTTCTTGTTTTACACTTGAGAAAGTTCTTACATGATTCAGTACAGGTAGTGGAACCTAGCCAACTTGAGGAAGTTAAAGTGGAGAGTGAAGCATCGGTTTGTCGCATTCCTACCAAGATCATTGGACATGATTTCAAGAAGCTTAGGAATAAGGAAGTACCTTTGGTTAAGGTGGAGTGAGGATATAGTATTGAGGATGCTATGTGGGATGCTGAGGAGAAAATACGTACGTCTTATCCGCATCTTTTTGATGGTACGTCTTGAATTTCCTATTTCCATCTTTAGTTTTGAATAGGTTATTTCCTTTAGTATCCTTTGAGAGGGTAGATCTTAGGATTTAACCTATGGATGGTAGGACTGAATGTAAACCTGTTACTGGAACATGTTATGTATGATGGACGCTAGTGGTTGCAAGTGTTTGCTAGTGGATGCATATACACACTAGGCACTATTATCTTTTAGAGATCGACCTAACTAGGTCACTAAAGCATATGCATATGGATGTGTGTGCACTTGCATTTTTATTTCATGGTTGCTATGAATGGGTGATTACCATATGATTGTTGCATTTGGATGATGATTGTAGCACGCATATAGAACTATCAGTTGTCATTAGGGAATTTGCATTAATTTGGATACATGGCAAGGACATGAGTGCATAAAAAGAAGGTTGACTAAATCAGTAGACTGCCTAATCTTTTTCATTAGTTAGGGACATTAACACTACACTATTGCATATATCATAAATTGCATTAGAAAGCTAAAGGACAGTGGATGTAATGGATGATGGTTGAATATGTGGTTGTGGAATTTGGATGAAAATATTTATTTCATTCTTCTATCCTTGGAGATTTCAGGGACGGAATTCTTTAAGGAGGGGAGAATCTAACAACCCAAAATTCAAGCTATAATAATTAATTAATGAATTAATTAAACAATAAAATAAGTTTGTGAAATTGTTAGAGTTGAGGTACGGGAGTTGCACCATTGGGTCCTTGGCGATTTTCTGATAAATTTCCATATATCACTTATCGAAATTCGAGCTAGTATGGAGAAGTTACGAGAGAAACAAGAAATCATAATCAAAGAAAAAAAACGAAAAGAAAAAAAATAAAAATAAAATACAAGATCATGGGTAGACCGGCACTTTTACCTGGACGACATTTCGTCCAGGTACGAGCTAAAGAGAGTAATTTTGATTTTTGGCCAAATCCTGTGCATTCGTAGCTGCATCCGATGGTTCCTAGTGAGCCTATGACATGGTTGCACTAGATTTGATCTTCAGGTCCAACGGCCTGGGATCCCTAAGCCACACTATAAATAGAACCCTATGCCTAGCTATTTTTCTCATTCAGATTTTCTCCCAATTGGGTTCATTACCTGAGGCTGAACCCTAAATGGAAATTTTTTCTAGGGAGGAAATCTTTTTGATAAAAATATTCTACACCCTAGAAGTAGATCCAGGAAGGCCCAGGACTAGAGCTAAGGGCCACTGGTTAGTATTTTGTAATTATTTTATATTTATAAGCAATTTAAAATCATAGGGTTCTCAATAGTTGTAGTTTTTCTATAATTTTAAGACAATTTTTATGTAAGATTATTTATAGTCATTTTTAAGTAAATTTCAGAAGTTCTTTTCAGTCTATTTTAATTCAGCTATTTTATTCAGTTATTTACAGTTAATTGTAGTTATTTACATCTGTTTTAAGTTGGAATTTAACCAGTAAATGTTAGTTTCTTTTTTTTGAGATTTAATCCTTTTTTACGTGAATAAAATATTAAAAAAGAAGAATTCGCAAATATGGATTAAAATAGAATAGCACTAAATTTACATAAACCATATGTAAAATGAGAAAAACTAAAATAAAAATAGAGATGGACTGAAATAGGCAAATATAAGATATTTACAAGCATAATTATAACAAGTGGTTATAACTAAAAATAGAAAATAGAAGAGTAACAGTTCCAAGAACAATTATAACACGTAGGTTATAATAGAAAGAAAGAAATAACAAAAAGGGGCTTATTTTAAAACTTAGATCTTGGATTAAGTTAATAAGAAAATATAGCAGAAATAACATAAGAGACTTATTTTAAAACATAGATCATGGATTAAGTTAATAAGAAAAATATAGAAGTAGGGCCAGCATTCCTTTTTAGGTCTAGGACTGATGGTTTCACACATAGGTGAGGCATGGACACACTTATACTGATTAAGGTAAATAAGTGGCCAATAGATAGAGGCTCAAATCTTGGGATTTGGGCAAGGGGTGCAAAGCTAGAAGATTTATTTGTTAGGACCAGTACCGGCAGAATTCCCTTTCAGATCGAGGACTAATGGTCTCACACGTAGGTGAGGCTAGGCATGCTTAAGCTGATTATGGTAAATAAAGTGTCAAATAGGGGGCGACAGTTAGTATGTACCGGCGATGACCGAGCGTGCGACATCGATTAAGATAAATAATTCGCTACTACGTCCTAAGCGCTAAGAGATGTCTTTAGCCGTGGGACCAAAAGGATTGGCATACAGTGGCACAACAGAGATAGGAAAGGCCGATCAATGGGTAGGATTAGGATTTCAGCCTAATCAAGTATGCAGTAGAGATAGGATTAGGATTTCAGTCTAATCACAACAGTTCAAGAAAAGTTCAAACAATCAAAGCAAACAGTCAAACAGAATCAGAAATAGTATTTTATCCGAGTTTTATCTTTTCTGTATTTTCCTTTCAAGCTAGAACTATTGCTTAGTCTATTATCTTTATCTTTCTTAGAAATGCTAGTAATTACTTTCACTCGCCAGACTTATTGCCTGACCCACTCCTCTATCTTTTCTTTTCCCCTAATAGGCCAGCAAAGTTGAGGATAGTTGATTCAGGTTGCTTGGAGATTCATTTCCGTAGTTTTCTCAATTCAGATGTATTCTTCTGCTTTTCATCCTTTTCATTTGGTTTATGATGGACTGGCACTTGTGAGAAGGATTATCCTTATTGTTATCCTTATACTCTGATTTTATGAGACTAGGACGTGTTTTGATGAAACATGAGACATTTTGAGTTTCTGAGATATGTTATGTTTTTTATGATTTATTTTGAGATGAAGTTTAATTTTGAATGATAAGTTATTATTTAAATGTTTCCGCTGTTTCTACTTATTTGTCTTGTGAATCTTAGTCTTTGTGATGCTTTAGCTATACCTATAATGCACCACATCCTTTGGTGTGCCCTTTTTGGGAAAACAAAGGGGTGTGTGGTGTCTCACATTCCAGGCTACAGTCCATTATATATATTCGTTTGACTTCGATAGTGCGAAATTGCGAACTACCGTTACGTGACGCGCCTATTTTTGACTCAATTTTCAATATTCATTTAAACTGCCAAAACACTTTTAAATGTTTGTAAAACAATTCTAAATGATATTAAACCATTTTAAAGTGGTTTAAACATTCCATATACACCATTTCATTTAATAAAGAAATGTGATTTCCTTTATGCTTATCGACATGTACTAACGTGATTTGCATATATATTCAACAACCATATTAAATAACCATCATTAATAATCATAACCAAACATATGTATCATCCAATAGTATATATAACTATAGTTTAGGAGTTTCTCACCTTTATTTTCCTTTCGAGCTAATTTAAAATTGGCTATAGCTTTGCTATCACAAAATAAAACTCCAGGAAATAGAGCACGATAGCCCTAGATAGGCTCGGCCTAGCGTTGGTGTCGTCACGGCCTTAGCTATAAAGGGAGAAACTCTCAGTTTTGATGGAAAATGGTGGTCGTCGTGGGTTTGCAAGAGGAAGAGGAGGAGTTTTGAAATTGTTTTGAGATATTTTGCTATTGTATATATAATATACTTATTTAGTTTCTTTTTAGGATATTTTTCTCCATAAACTTGTTAATATGATAAGCCATTGATAAGCTTGATAATGTGGAGAAGGAAGTGAAGAAAATTGTGTGAAAAAATGTGAAGAAAGTTTGGGGTATTTATAGAATTTTAGAAAATATAAATATCATAACATGAATGGATGAAACTACTCTTGCCATCCCCTCCTAGCCCACCCTAGAATGCACAGCAGCACCTCATGTGATAGATGATGTGGATGTGATGGTGGTGATGATGGTGGTGTAAGGTGGATTTGATGTGAGAAGATGTTTACTATTTTAAATTTAGATATTTTGTGACGACCCAACTTTCTACTACCAGAAAATTGCATCATCTTTAAGAAAGAAAGGGGTGAGAAAATAGAAAAGATAGAGAAGAAGAAGAAACAACATCAGAATCTCAACAGCGGAACGAATAAAATATAATATATCACATAAGAGATTACACAGATAATACAACACATACTAGACAGTTATAAACACCTGTCTAGTTAATACAACTCGATACAACTCAAATACAACACAGATACAACACAGAGATACCAACACAGCGGAACACTATATATATATCTACAACGCTGAAGCCTCCTGCTCCATTGCTCCTCCATAATTCGTCAAAGCAAACCTGAATCCCTTGGCTACCCGTAAAAATTTGGGTACCCGAGAGTTTAAGGAAAAAAAACAGAAATAAACTCCGGGTCAGACATGGGTCTGGTATGAGTAACAGGTTAAAGTTGCTTAACTTTAAAAATCCTTTGAAAACAAAAGGTATCACGTAAGACTTCCCACACATAAACATGGAAAAGTTTTTACCTTACGCTAACCAAACATTTGATAGGAAATTCAGTGATATTATAGTAGGTCTAGGGTTTCAAGTAAATATGAAATAGCTGAAATTGTTACATGATTAAATTCCAGCATACTAGCCACAAAGTGGGTAATACAATCAAAACCGTAAGGTCACGTAGGAAGATTGGGTTTCCAACAATGGCTGGGCTACTGGGGTACCGCCCATCACAGTACGTGGCCTAGATCACCGTACCGAGGAGTACGCCCGCTCCCCTACAACACAAGGCCGGAACCATTCCTTACTGAACAGTTCCAAACGAAACAACCCCAGCAGTTGTCGCGAATCAACTGCCCACAAACCGAATAAAAAGGGACCTCTAGACAGGGGTATATCTCGCTCTCAAGTGGGGGCTACCCACGAAGCCTTGCTGCACCTCCCCTGTTTTAGCCATTCCCGGTTGATGAGGCTTGAGGTCACGATTACCTTTACAGATCTCATCACTTAGAATGCTCATCGTCCGCCTGACGATGTGCTGAAAGCATTCAATCCATACAAGTTCGTTCCGGGTTCGAACGAAACCGAAGGCATTATCTCGTTACACTCATTTTGGAATCACCCTCAGAGTTAACGACAATAATCCTTGCACTCTGAATCACCATCTCGAGCCTATAAGTACTATCTCCGTCAAACTCATTACGGAATCACCCACAGAGTTATACTGACGAATAGTTCTTATACCTCGAGTCTTCACTTGCTCCAATTGAATTTCACGACCTAACGTTAATTTGGATCGATGTGGTTTTCGGGTCTCCAGACCTGGAATCCCGGTATACGGAAACCCGATCCCGGTCTCATCGAAATCCAAACCGTATCTTTTAAGGCCAAGTTGTTTTAAAGTTAAAACAGTTTAATTCAATTATCTATATACACAGAGATAGATAAATTACAATATCACAATGGATAATAACATCATCATCATAAACAGATAATCCATATTATCTACTCAAACAGATAATTAATATCATCATACTTAAAACAAGCATCCATATCACAATAGATATTACTCATCTCATATCTGAGATCACAATCAATCAAGGAAATCAATATCATCCATCATAAGCAATGATTAATAATCACACAATTTATAATTAATTTAAAATGAATTAAATTAATTACAAATCTCTAATTAATTTAAAGTAAATTAAATTAATTACTTCATTCTATAAATCATGCTTACTTAACCATTGATTAATTACAAATCAATTAATTAATCATTCTCTAGATTTCCATCTTAATTAATCATCCTAGATTAATTATCTTTTAATTACATTCAAGTAATTATTCTTTAATTAATTACACAAATTAATTATTTATAACCAAATACAGTAATTAATCTTTAATTACTCTATTTATTAATTAACCATAATTAATTACATTTATCCTCAATTAATTACAATTTATTAATTACTCTTAACACCTATTATTGATTTATTAATATTAATGAATCAATCCTTTAAATTTATCATTAATCATATAATTAATGATTCTAAGTACATTTTTGAATTAATTATTCCATTTAAATTAATTACATTGAGTTATTAACCTTTACTTAACCATAATTATTAATCATCCTTGATTAATCCCATTCAGTAACTAACTACCCTTAATTACTTCACTTAATAAATTAATTACTCCTTAATTAATTTTCTAAATTAATCCCTTGATTAATTCCATAAGTAATTTAATCCAAATTACTAACATACTCAAAACACCTTCAACCAATTACATATGGTAATTACCATAAATTACTTTATTGAGTAACTTCACTTCATTAATTACATTTAAGTAATTATACTTATCAAATAATCCAATGATTTATTTAAATTAATTAATTAACTTAAACAAATCATATTTAACTCCATTAATTACTTTAAGTAATTAATTCCTTAATTACTTCCATTTTAATTACACTTAAACATTTTCACAAATGTTTATCTTTAATTAATTTATCTAATTAATTATTAAAATTAATCAGATGAATATACCAATTAATCAACTTAGATAATTCAAATTTATTTAATAAATTATCTTAAGTAATTAATTCCTTTAATTACACTTAAACAATACCACAATTGATTTTCTTTAATTAATCAATCTAATTAATTATTAAAATTTTCATATTGATTAATTATAAAAAAAAATCTTGAGTTAATGACCGTTATTACTATTAACAGTCCTAAATTTCTTTCCTAAGAAATTTAACTTAGATAAACCCTTATTAATTCCAAATTAATTTATCCTTAACCAAATATTAATTAACCACTAATTATTTAATTTATTCAAGTTTATAACCGTAACTTAATTAACCTTTAATTACTAGATTAGTTAACATTTCCATTAGTTTAAAGTCTAATCTATTCAAATTAATGATCTTAACTCCAAATTAATTATTCCTAATTAATTTACTTAAAACTCAATTAACGAGTTTAAAACTCATAATTACTTAATTAATCCAGTTATTAATTAAATTTATCAATCTATTTAATTAATTTAATAATTTAATGAATCCAATCACTAAATTCCACTTTACAGATTTTAAACTGAATTCCTTTTTAAATTTTCAAATCGTTCAAGTATACCTTACTTTTAAACTTATTTACATTATTTAAAGTTATAAGCTTTAGTCCATTTCCAAATCCTAAGATTTAAATTTTCAATTTGAATCCAGATTTAAAATCCAAATTTAAACCTGGTTTTAGATTCGTTTCAGATTTTATATTGTACTTATGAAATCAAGACACTGCCAGGCTATATTCTTCAAATGCCTGGAACACAACATACTGGAATCAAACTAAAACCGCACCGAGCCCAGACTAAATTGACTTCGAGTCAATCCCTTCCTGCTTCGAGTAATATACTCGAATGACTCGGGTAAAACCCGAGTTAACATCTTCGTCTTCCCCAAATGAAAACAGTGCCAAGGAACGTGCACGTGCACGTGTACCGTGCCGCCTCCGGTCCCCTGCCGATCATCGAGGCAAGTCGACAACCCTCCCCACGTCAAACTCCGACCATCGAAATCCACCGCAGTAGCTCAAATCAAAAATCGAGTTCTATCCCAAAACCTGGAACTCGACACTACAACGATGCCAAACCTGGCAACACCGAGTTCTCCATTCTCCGACCATCTGAGGGTCTATAACTCCGGCCTCTTCTTCGACTACAACCCCACTACCACCACCCCAAAAATCACTGCACTCGATCACCTACCTCGGCCGTGGCGATCGATTCCTCACACCCAGCAAAATTTAGGGTTCTAGAAAGAAACCCACTGCCGCTTCTTCCCTGGTGAACTTCGTCACCGCCACCCATTTTTCCTAGCAGCTACGCTCACTCCTCCATCCACCAGAAGAGCCCCGACCTCACCAGTTGCCCAGAACATCAGAAAAACCCAATTTTCCCATTTCCGTTCAAACCCAAACTACTCTCCCATCCTTTCACTGAAAATTATATTTTTTTCTTTTAAAAATCATATTTTTATTTTAGTATTCAATTTATGATACTGAATTTATAAATTTAAAGGTTTGAGTTTTTGACCTTATTTATCATATACAGTTGTTTAAATATTACCAGAGACAACAAGCCTTATTTTTGACTACCTTATAATTTAAAACATTGATCTAGGTTAAATCCAACAATATTTGTTGGATAAACAGATGCTATCAAGAACCAGAACATGTGGTAAGGATTCTTAATTAAAAACTTGAGCCTGGGAGACAAAGCAGAGCACACTTCATAACACAGTATGCACACAATTAGATATTCACATATATGCACAGAGACATCCTTATACATATACTCACAAATATGTTATTTTCAGTGATGAGTATGAAATAGAAATTATAACTTAACTATATAAATTTGTGATGTTACTCACCTTGTTCAGAAATGAACAGAGCATTTAATTTTTTTGGAAAAGCTTTTAAAAACTGGAAATCTGCTTGAAAGTTGCTAGCTTGATTCCTGTTGGCTTTGAGTTGAACTAAAGCTTTAGTTTGTATGTCTTTGAAAACTTTGGAATGGAAAATGCTAAGTTTCTTTTTGGTAACGAAATGAAATGGAAAAAGCTAGAGCAGATTGATAAATAGATAGAAAGATGTTTTTTACAGGGTATTGTTTACATTGCCTGGTACAAAATTTTCCAGAGATATTTTCTATAGAGGGGGCTGGAATGAGATATATAATGTACTAAAGATACAAACATTAAATGCTCATGTCCTTATGTCTACAAATACATCCTTTACTATACATTTCGTATGTACTTATGTCTTAGTGTATAAGTTTCTTCCTTTCAAGGTACATACTTATCCTATACTACCTGTACAAACATGAACATTACTTTTATTCCTACTTGCATTACCATCATGTATTTCCAGAATTGTCTAAGAGTTTATACTATTTATCTGTACAACATGAACATGTATTTTCCTTACTATGTCTTACAGCCGTATGTTTTCAAGAATGGTGTCAAGTGTTTACTTATGTTTTGCTTATTCCTGCCTTCAAAATCTTACAGCCTTGCCAACATATGGGAGTATCTTTATAGACTATATTGTTAGATTTTAGGTAATGTATTTACTTTTATTCTCTTTTATATTTTAACTTAACTATTCAATACTTCATTTACTTATTAATATATATATATATAGATAAATTTTAAGAAATAAAAATAAAGCTAATTATATAAAAACTTATACAATTATCCTTTAAAATCTAAACATTTTAAATATTTACTCTTTTAATCTCAAGGCTTTTGAATTCAAATAAATTCAAAATCAAATTTTAAAATCAAGTTATATATATACATATATAACCACATATTAAATTTGAAAACAACATTCCTATTTAAAAATCTATTTATATTTATATATATAAAGCAATACATTAATAATGTTATTTGAAAATAACAGTTTGTCAAATTTAAATAATTTATAAAAGAGATTATAACTTCCTATTGTTAAATGAACTATTATCTCATATTTATTGAACATATTTTAAAACAAACCTTTTATTTAATTTTAACTTAAGCTAAGATATAATTAAATCAATTAAACATTTATCTTAACTATTTTAAAACCCTATGGTTATTTATTTAATAGCTTAATATTAAATTAAATCAAATTTCCAAATTATCAAAAATATTTGAATTATAAAATATGCCTTATTAATTAAATTTACAGCAAAGCTCACCTATTTACAATATATATAAATTTATATACATTATAAATAGAAAACACTTTATTTAGCTTTTAAAAGATAAATTCTCAATTTAAATGTTTATTAACAGAAGAATTATCAAATCAATTCAAATTTACCAACAGAATCATCAAATCAATTTAATTTTAAATGCAGATTATTAAATTGATATTGTCAGAAATTCCGGGATGTCACATATTTTCTATATTTACTATATGTAAATATATTTCTACTTTTCTACCATATTTATATGTATATTTATATGTTAATATATGTGTGTGCATGCCACAAAGATGTACAAGTTACATAAACAAAGTTGTATAATTTATATATGCCAAATCGTTACGAATTATAATTTCGATTTCCGGTCATATTTTCACTTATTAATTAACGTACATATATTTGTAAAAAAAATTTGAAAACCAGTTTCTTATTACTTTAGTTGAACAAAAATGATCATATTTGACTTATAAAACCAAATAAATCAATATTAATTATTATTTACAAAAATCGTTATTATATCGATAAAGAGATGCAAATTTTTCTTATATTTTCAAACCAAGTATATATCTTCATAAAATTATTATAAATGATTTATTATCGTTTCATAACTAATTAAAATTAGTTGTCATCATTCTAAAATAATTATTTGAATAATTATAAGAATTACTAAATCATTAAGTCTCAAATAAATTTAATCAATTAAATATTAAATATAAGGACATCACCGATGATGTCATAAACACATTTTATTTTCCAAAATAAAGGAATTAATTTTATTTCATATTCTTGTTCAATTATAAAATAAGTGTATGTATCCAGCTCTGTAAGTGACGTTTTACGATTATAGAGCTGTTTATTGATAAAACGATTTTCGGTCATTTTATCGATTTAAATCCCAAAGAAAATATTTTTGTAAATATCTATTCAAAATAAGATTTCTTTTATTTATTATCACTCAAAACAATATTATTTGTATTATCAACCTTTTATTTGAATAAATTTAAAAATAAATAAAATTTATCGAAGTGATAAATTTGCGGGTCGTTACATCGATAGTGTGAGGAATACTATTGGATCTATCCAATCTATCCCCCTGTGTCACATATAGTATATAACCATGAAATATAAATCAACCGCTTCGAGACGGGATTGTATACAAAGGGTCATCTGCTCTTACATGGGAATGTAATAGGTTCTTGTTTGACATCTAAATCTCTATCAGATTAGAATATAGCCTATCAAATTTTAATAGAAATTAACCGCAAGCGCACTGTGTACAATGTTAGTACATAGCGAGTACGGTCAATCCATAAAGAATTGTTTAGATTTTAAAATTCTATTCAATCAAATTAACCTAGAGTTTGAAGTTGTTAAGCTAAAAATGTAAATAAACTAGCAATAAAGAGTGGATAAAAATATGAGAGTAGAAGGCAATTTAGAGATAAATCCATTCTCTTGATCACATAAATCAATACAACATGAAATTATGATATCTTTTTTGGTCATTAGTGAATTCAATTGATTTGTTTATCATAAGTACAGAATATTTGTGCTATTAATTAGCCCAATATAAACCATCAATCTATAACAAACCTATTAAACAACTTCTTAACTATAATGAAAAATGAAATTGAAAATAAAAACTATTCTAAGCATGATTTATTAACTATTGATTAGAAATATAGACCATCGAATTTTGATTTTAAAATCCACTTTATTACCATAATCATATGAAGATGAAGAGGTAAATTTTGTTTGTTGTTTGTTTAAGCATAGCCTATTTGGTGTCAACAACATAGGCTATCAAATTCAAAGCTAAAACAACAAAATTAAACCACATCAACTATTGTCATTAAGCAAAAAAAGATCAAAAATGAGCAAATTATATTTAATCTACGTAATTAGAGAGGTTCATTACCCCTAAATTGAAGGGGTTTAACCTTTCATATTTTTTATCATTTCAACAAATGTAGCATTCAACATGAAACAAAAACAAGAAGAAAAGGTAAGAAAATTAAAAAGAGAGCTAATTAAAATGGAATAAATATTAATCTATTTGCATAAGGAATGAAACTGAGCTACTAACACAAGAGGAAAGATGGCGTGTAATAGGAAAGAGCATGAATTAACAATGCATTAAAAGAAAATTACATAAAATAAAATGGCTAAGTAGCCATGAAAAGAAAAGAGAGTTTGGTTTATTTTTGAGCCTCAAACTAAACTAACTAAAATGGATGCTAAGGAGGCTAAGAGAGCATTACATGAAACATAAGGGGTATTTATACAAATTTGAAACCCTAATCCATATTTTTGGGGACTACCCAAACTACCTCTCTAGGAAGTATGGCCACCAAGTTATCATTAGCATGAGATAATCCTCCATTTAAATGTGCACGATACTCTTCACTCCACTAACTTATGCATTAGCTTTTAATTGTAGATTAAGGTAAGTGGGTAGGTGGGGTCCTCCATGATACGTGAGTTTGAATTATTTCCATCTTCATTCTTTTGTTTCCTCTTGTGCACGCATATTATCCATGAAGCCTCTTGTAATTTTCATCCAATTTTCCTACAAATAAAAATAAAATACGGAAATAAATATTCCTAAATTAATATATGCACAAAAATGATCATTTTCCCCTATATAAAGATGAATAAATTATAATTTGAAAATGATTGAAATATTGGTTTAAACATGTTAAAATACCCTATATGATCATTTATTTAATTAAATTCGATTAAATATGGAAGTAAAGATATGCACATTTATGTGCGCCTCAAATACCCCCACACTTATCTTTTTATGCGTCCTTGAATAAACTAAAACTAAGATATATCCATTTTCGTAGGGAGCACAATTGCATTGAGCGTATGCAATAAGCCGTTAAACGTTTAGGTGTCCATAATAAGACGAGTGTTGTCTTGTGATGGTTTTAAGCGGATACTACCCCCAAAATCCAAATGCAACATGAAAATATTTACAAAATGCAAGATTTATTTACAAAGAGATGAATGCGAGTTTTTGAAAATATTTACAAATGAATAATTTACTTTTGAATTAACATGAATAAATTAAATATAAGTTTGGTCATCATCATGAAATTGAAGTCCTCTTACTTATCAAAATTTCCAATAAAAATTATGTTATCATAACAAATAGACTCTAGTTTGGCTAGTTGTGTCGGTTGATTAACACAATGTAACTATGAAATGGATCCTTAGTTGATTATCAAAGTTTTTCAAAGTGGTATTTTCATTTCTTTTGAATAACAAGTCAAATCAAATAAGTAAAAAAAGTGCTTGGATTTCAATTGCTTACTCTCTCTTTATTTGAAAATTTTATTGATATTAACAATATTTACATATGCCTAACTCGGAAAACTAAGGCCAGATATATGACCTATTCAGCCTTTCGGACTTACGTGAGGGGAATACAGAGCATGGAGAGTGAACACACAAGTGTGTACACCTATCGACTGCAGGCATTATTAATAAAAGAACTTTTATATACATACACCTAATTTAGATAAACTGAGGCCAGATATATTAATCATGCACTGCCTTTTGGGCTTACGTGAGAAGGGCACAGAACATGGCGAGTGTACACACTTGCGTGTGAACACATGACCCTAGGTGTTTATAAAATAATTCGAAGAATAGAAAATAAAATAAAATAAATTCCCCGGCAATGGAACCAAAAACATATTTGATGGCTAAATCTCTATCTAATTAGAAAATAGCCGATCAAATTTTAATAAAAATTAACCGCAAGCACACAACGTACAATGTTAATACGTGGTGAGTACGGATCGATCTGCAGGGAATTGTTTAGATTTTAAAATTCTATTCAATCAAATTAACAAAGAGTTTGAAGTTGTTAAGCTAAAAATGTAAATAAACTAGTAATAAAGAGTGCATAATAATATGAGAGTAGAAGGCAATTTAGAGATAAATCCATTCTCTTGATCACATAAATCAACACAACATGAAATTATGATCTCTTTTTTGGTCATTAGTGAATTTAATTGATGTGTTTATCATAAGTATGGAATATTTTTGATATTAATTAGCCCAATATAAACAATCAAACTATAACACACCCAATAAACTACTTCTTAACTCTCATGAAAATTGCAATGAAATTGAAAATAAAATCTATTCTAAGCATGATCTATTAACTATTGATTAGAAATATAGACCATCAAATTTTGATTTTAAAATCCACTTAATTACCATAATCATATGTAGATGAAGAGGTAATTTGTCACATCCCGAAATTTTCGACTTTCGAAAATTCGACATCGATACTCACTTTATCGACTGCCGAGCCATCGAATGCCGGAAACCCCAATAGTGAGGGTTTTAAGAAAAGAAAAAGTAGAAGAAGAAGAAGATAGAAGAAAAAGAGAAGAAAGAAAGAAGAAGAACAACAGGAAACACATCAGAACAGAAAACAATATCAGAATCTTACACATCGCAGCGGATCAATATATAATAAATAAACACTAGTCTTTTAAAACAAAGAACTATATCAGTTATTACATTACATCACATCATCAGAGTCAATATACAACTCAGTACAACAATGGAAAGTTTTATAACTTGTCCTCATACAGAATACACAGCGGAATAAATACTATCAGATACAAATACTATGTAACGACTCGGGTTTTGTCCGCTCGAAAATCAACATCCGTACTTCACATTGTACTAGAATGCCGCAGATTCGACCGTTCAAATCCGATTCGCCGGAGCTATAACGCAATTAAGTAAATAACACAGCGGAAGAAAAGAATAATATATTGATATACAATATCTGATACAACAGAGTGATACAATGAATATCAATATACATCAGAGATGATACAACAAATAGCAGCGGAAAAGAAAAGATAACAACAGCAGCGGAACAATATCAATAGAAGTGATAACTCCAAAATGATCTTCAGACAAGAATGAATCCACAACTCCAAGATAAGCAACTCCGATGAATGAACTAGCTCCAGATAATCTACTAAACCTGAATATCTGAAAAGAAACCCAACTCTAGACTGCTCGTGTGGAAAATTATGAGCACCCAGAGTTTAGGAAGGGAACAATAAACTCCGGATCAGTCATGGGACTGGTGTGAGCAACAAAAACAATTTAACTTTAAACAACAGCAAAAGAATTTTAAACATTGAAATCCACAATGCTTTTAGAAAATGAAACTACCATAAGACCTCCCGCCACACACACAATGCAAACGCAGAATTGGAGGAGATTTCTTCTTATGATAGTCAAACATGCTTACTACGCAAAATCATTGGATTATTATTATTAGTGCATAGTGCAGAAAATATTTCGAAAGTATAATATTAATCTTAGCCAACATACGACCAGTATCGTATGCCTACTATAGCTACCATCTAAACAGTGGTGACCACCGTACGTAAATGGCAGGTTCTACAACTAAAACCGTACAAGTTCCGTATTGGAGAAATGGATTTCCAACAAATGGTCAGGCTAAGGAACTTCCTTCCGCCGCATGGGATCGCCTCTGGCGGGACGTTCCGAGAGACAAACTGCTCTCTGCAAAACAAGGCCGGGTTACCCCTGTAACAGGTAACTCACGAATATGCCACCTCCCGGTCCTTTGGGACCTTTATCCGAGCTCGGTATCCAACATCACACATCATAAAGAAAGTGTATCCACATGAGTAAGTATCTGGGCTCCATACCATGATACCACCCCTTTCCAGAAGGAAATGACATACCCTAAAGGGCGCGACCCTCATAACCTTGCCGCAACATTCCTGTTTCGACCATTTCCGGGTAGTGAGGCCCTGACGAAGTCTCGTCCACAAAGCTACACTTTGTCACAAAGCCATGCTTTGGGTCAACAGATGATCAACCTATGATCACAAAGATAAATGATCAAACAAATGATCATATCACAAATGATCAAACACTGATCATCACACAGCAACACTCAGCATGTCACATTACCAAATTGGAAATATATCGCTGATAAATTTCAACTACATAACCTCTGAGCTCGTACGTCTCAGAGAAGGGTGTTAAGCTAAGAGAATAAATTCTCCGCCACCAACAGAAATGTATTTGAAAGAAATCGGCTTTATATCTCAAAGTGTAATGTCAGACATACAATCCATACAAGTCTGTTCCGGGATCGAACAGAACCGAAGGCACTTCTCATGAAGCCCTTGCAATTCTGGATAATTTCCAATCACGTCCGGACTTCCCGTCACTAAGGATAATAAAACCTCTATATCGGGGATCAGCCAATGCAGAGTAACTCGACGGTAATCCTTTCGTTTTCAAAAATATCCGGTCTTCAACACCGGTCTTCAAATGCTATCCATATACGACGTATCACATATTCGGAATGGGTTATACGACACAAAGGTCCTCTCCCGGCTAAACCGAATAGTGAGCGAAATATTTAAAAACATATGGATATGGGATTTCAATTAAGTCACAACTTAAAAATTCAACTTCTTTTTAAATGGTTTCAATCGATTACCATTTCAAATATTTAAACAAAAAGATTCAATCTTTACGGTTTAAACAGTTTCCACACTTTAATCTTTTAAACAAAAGATTTAATTCACAGATTTTCCAAATTAATTTCCATTTCAGTTTAACTCGTTAAATCTTTAAGATTTAACTTATAGCTTTCAAAACAATCCCATTTCAAATGATTTAAACCAATCATTATTTTAAATCTGTTAAAAATAAACAGATTCAAATCATAGCTTTTCAAAACCATTCATTCATAACTTGGAAAACCATTTTCACTTCAATATTGAAATTCCTTTAATTAAATTTGAATTTCATTTCTTATCTGAAAGCTTTTATTCTTTTAAAACAACAGTTTCATTTCAGAAAATCTAATTCATTCATACGAGTTAAAGTCTTTGGGTTAAATCCAAATTCCCAAACTTTATACTTTTAAATGGTTTAACTTTATATAAACATATTTATATCATCTTTAATCCCTAGTTTCAAATCATAGGATTCAACTTCCAACTTGAATTCAAATTTAAATCAAATTATTTAAATTTTCAAAACTCGATTAAGTTATTCAAAATAACTTTTATCTTTGAAATTCTATTTCAAAAGATTTTCACATTAAACCCAAATTTCAAATTTCAAAATCAATTGGAATTAAAATTTCAATTTCAAAAACATCAAATTTAAATTATCTGTGACTTAACCGATTTCCACGTGAAATCCATATTTGTGTGTGTAAAAGTGTGGTCTGGGGGTTCGACCCAATAGTGCAACATGATGAATCATCACAGATCAAAATACAGGATATAGTTGATAAGCGGTATAAGAACAACGCTTATCGTTCATTCACAGATCACAGATAATATACAGATGAGTAAACTACAGATCACAACATAAATCAGAATGTATCACAAAGCATCATATATCAGGGATATCAAACAATCAAGTCATTCAATAGAATCCAAATATACATAAGTAAGATCAGTTAATTATCTGATTTATTCAAATTAGATTAATACTTATGAATTTCTAATCTTGGTTAATCAACATCGATAAATTACAAATTATTTTGATTAATTATTCTTTAATCATTTATTAATTAACCATTAATAACAAATTGATTAACCTTTAATTATAATTCATCAACCTTAAATTATTTCACAGTTTAATATCTTAAACCAATATAGAAATTAACCTTTAAAGTACTTTATTTATTTAACTAAAATTAATTTCATTTCTTCATATTTAATCTCATAAAACAATTCATTTATTAGTTATTAATTACTTAGTTAATCAATTATAAATCCTTAATTCTTCATGAAATTACTAAATCAATTAACCATTAATTCATAATTAAATTATTTAAGTAGTTAACTATTAATCATTCATTTATTAACTTAAGTAGTTAATTATAATTTATAAATCACCTTATCATTAATAAATCTCTACTTACAATTATAAAGTAATTATTCTTAATTACTTTCTAAATTAATCTAATTTTAAATTCTCCAACTTAGTTAACATTTTAAAGCCCTCTTTACATTTGAAATTCAATTATATTACTAACTAAAATTCGAATGTTAATTAACTTTATGCTTAACTAGACTAATTACTTAATTAAAAGAATAATTAAGAGTTTAAAATATTTTAAAGTATTGACTAAAATAATTAAACTTGTATCAAGTTTTAACTAAATCTGTTAAGCACTACAAAGTTTTACGGGGTTCAAAGCTTGATGACAGATTGTTTACTTAACATTACTTTAAAATACAAAACTGCTGTTAACAAAACTCGAGGCTTCCCTGCGTTAAAACCCGAGACCTCCCCTATACAAACCCGAGTGTATCTTCGAGTTACCCACCTAATCACCGAGTCTTACCCCTGTACGCACCCTCCTTCTTCTCTCCTTCTTTTTTTTTTTAAACTTAAGTAAAATTAAAAGCATCAGGCTCAAACCCACGTTCGAACTCGACCTCAACCCGAAACAATCAATCCCAAAACTCGTGCACGACTCGAGACTATTACGCGACCCAAAACATCAACGCAGCCGACACATCCTCCTGCCGTACACGTGCACAGCGACAAGAACGACCTCCGGCGATCACCAGCATCATCAGCAAGTCACGATCCAACCACAAACTCGAAAACCCAACTCGAATCGCCTCCAAACATTCGAAATCGAAATTTGACAGATCAACCCAAAAACAGAACTCAAACCAAAACGACAAGGTCACCTCGTCCTCGCCACACAAGGCACCAGAGATATCAGGATTTCGTCCACGCCTCAACAACAAGACAATCGACCATCCTCCGGAAGCTCGAACCACTCGATCGCGTATTGGTGATGAATTCGAAACATCACTGACCTAAATAAAAACTGTGAAATAAACCCTAAAATGTATTCGTTTGTTTAATTTATACATTAGAAAAATTCCCTGAGAATTTTCTCATGATCCATGATGTTAATACTAGGATCAATTCAAGTTTCAACATTAAATTTTGATTCAATCACTAGAAGTTGATAAAAATATAATTTTTGCAGAAGTACAAATTGTTCTCGAATTACTGCACTAAAAATCTTCATTCTAGTTTTAAAAATCATAATTTTCAGTAAGCATTCCATTTATAAACTTGAATTAGCTTTTATTAACAATTTAATTTATCACTTTATTTCTTGATTTCCTATAACCATGCCTTCCAGTAAAGATATTCCAACAATCATGTTTTAACCAATCTTGCAAAACCTTATTTTAGTTTTTTAAAATCTCATTTGATTGCAACTGAAAGTTTACAATGATTTGATGAGCATAAATTTAAGTTTGGAAAGAAATATGAACCTGTAACACAACGTAGAAGTATAGAGCATCACAGTGATATATTTAAACAATAACATATGCAAACTATATTTCCAATAGATCTAAAACCATTTTTAATCACTTAAAGCTTTAAAATTAAAGTTACTCACCTGAAGTTTAGAAAGAACAGGGCTTCCTCTTAAATCAGGCTTGATAAAATTTGCAAAGTTGAAACCTTTCTCTTGATGTCTGGTTTTTTTATTAGTTTGTTCCAGACTTTGAGTTTGCTGATGATTGTTGAATCTTTGTTTAAGTTTCAAATGGAGTTTTATCTTACTTTTGTTTAGTTCGAAAGAAACAAAAAGATGATATGGGGGAGAGTAGCTTACAGGTTTATGTATACAAGAAGTTACAGGGTATCATAATTTTTTTCAAGACAGTGTACAAGTTTGTACCAATTTCAGAGATAGTTCATAGTTTTGGAGGCTGAAATGATATTGTATTGTACCAGGGCTTTCACGCATTAATTGCCCAAGTCTTTTATGTTTCCATACTTGTGATATTTACATTTCCTTCTGCTTTGCATTTCGAATCATTCACATATAAAATTCTACTTATCCTATTTTATATATTTCGTATGTACTGATATGGTTATATACATATCTTCTTTTGCTTTTTATTACTATCTTGATTTGTTTACACTTGAATTTACATAGTTCTTTTTATTTATTTTATACTTGTGTCAATGTGTCTACTTAAAAATATATATTTTCAAACCATTTATATTTTAAGATTTTTAAATTAAATGTATATATATACATATACCAATTTACTCATATCTATTCCATATACATTCATATATACAATATTATTAAATTTAAATGATGTATATCAAATTTATTACGATTCGGGGAAACTCGCTTCACTCTATCGATTTATTTCCTAATTTTTTATTCAAAAATCAATAAATTATCATTTTAAATTTATATAAAATTCGGGGTCGTTACAAACTTCCCCCCTTAAAAGAATTTCGTCCTCGAAATTCACAGGCACGAAAACAAAGACAGATGAAGAATGTTTCATCTAATCAAACCGAATATTTATTCTGCATTTGGCTTACCAAATCAGAATATCAAAATCAGATACGAGAACGAATCTGTTTAACAATCAACAAAATACTCGGGTTATCCAGATCTACGAAATATGCAGGGGCATCGGTCAGTTTGAAAGGATAACTAACCATTCGTAGAATATATTGGGATCCAAAGAATAGATAGGTATATGGATACAATTTCAAAATTTTTAGTTTAGAAACTAAATTATATCTATCAACTATAGCAATCAAAGCAACCAATTCATCCAAACAAACAATTTTGGCTCAGTTGGAGTTTATTGTCCCATTTTAATATATCAAATCTTTTTCTGAATCTACCAGAAATTATCGAAGAATTGAGAAAAGATATTTGAACAAAAAAGATTAATAGAGAAAAGATGGCTTCCTCGTTGTTACAGGATATTGACCATTTCATAGTCTCTTCCCTGTCCCCTATCTCATCCTCTTCTTGCACTCATACTCACTATCAGTGGATAGTAAGAGAATTTACTGAGGCATACGGATGGATATCTGAGAATTACTCATTCTAGAGTTTACTTCACTCTATCTCTAATGAGCTACTTAATGTGTTATACTCCTGAGCTAAAGTTCAACCTTAGCTCTGATACCACATGTAACGCCTCGGGTTTTGCCTGCTCGAAAATCAACATCCGTACTTCACATTGTACTAGAATGCCGCAGATTCGACCGTTCAAATCTGATTCGCCGAAGCTATAACGCAATTAAGTAAATAACACAGCGGAAGAAAAGAATAATACATTGATATACAATATCTGATACAACAGAGTGATACAATGAATATCAATATACATCAGAGATGATACAACAAATAGCAGCGGAAAAGAAAAGATAACAACAGCAGCGGAACAATATCAATAGAAGTGATAACTCCAAAATGATCTTCAGACAAGAATGAATCCACAACTCCAAGATAAGCAACTCCGATGAATGAACTAGCTCCAGATAATCTACTAAACCTGAATATCTGAAAAGAAACCCAACTCTAGACTGCTCGTGTGGAAAATTATGAGCACCCAGAGTTTAGGAAGGGAACAATAAACTCCGGATCAGTCATGGGACTGGTGTGAGCAACAAAAACAATTTAACTTTAAACAACAGCAAAAGAATTTTAAACATTGAAATCCGCAATGCTTTTAGAAAATGAAACTACCATAAGACCTCCCGCCACACACACAATGCAAACGCAGAATTGGAGGAGATTTCTTCCTATGATAGTCAAACATGCTTACTACGCAAAATCATTGGATTATTATTATTAGTGCATAGTGCAGAAAATATTTCGAAAGTATAATATTAATCTTAGCCAACATACGACCAGTATCGTATGCCTACTATAGCTACCATCTAAACAGTGGTGACCACCGTACGTAAATGGCAGGTTCTACAACTAAAACCGTACAAGTTTCGTATTGGAGAAATGGATTTCCAACAAATGGTCAGGCTAAGGAACTTCCTTCCGCCGCATGGGATCGCCTCTGGCGGGACGTCCCGAGAGACAAACTGCTCTCTGCAAAACAAGGCCGGGTTACCCCTGTAACAGGTAACTCACGAATATGCCACCTCCCGGTCCTTTGGGACCTTTATCCGAGCTCGGTATCCAACATCACACATCATAAAGAAAGTGTATCCACATGAGTAAGTATCTGGGCTCCATACCATGATACCACCCCTTTCCAGAAGGAAATGACATACCCTAAAGGGCGCGACCCTCATAACCTTGCCGCAACATTCCTGTTTCGACCATTTCCGGGTAGTGAGGCCCTGACGAAGTCTCGTCCACAAAGCTACACTTTGTCACAAAGCCATGCTTTGGGTCAACAGATGATCAACCTATGATCACAAAGAGAAATGATCAAACAAATGATCATATCACAAATGATCAAACACTGATCATCACACAGCAACACTCAGCATGTCACATTACCAAATTGGGAATATATCGCTGATAAATTTCAACTACATAACCTCTGAGCTCGTACGTCTCAGAGAAGGGTGTTAAGCTAAGAGAATAAATTCTCCGCCACCAACAGAAATGTATTTGAAAGAAATCGGCTTTATATCTCAAAGTGTAATGTCAGACATACAATCCATACAAGTCTGTTCCGGGATCGAACAGAACCGAAGGCACTTCTCACGAAGCCCTTGCAATTCCGGATAATTTCCAATCACGTCCGGACTTCCCGTCACTAAGGATGATAAAACCTCTATATCGGGGATCAGCCGATGCAGAGTAACTCGACGGTAATCCTTTCGTTTTCAAAAATATCCGGTCTTCAACACCGGTCTTCAAATGCTATCCATATACGACGTATCACATATTCGGAATGGGTTATACGACACAAAGGTCCTCTCCCGGCTAAACCGAATAGTGAGCGAAATATTTAAAAACATATGGATATGGGATTTCAGTTAAGTCACAACTTAAAAATTCAACTTCTTTTTAAATGGTTTCAATCGATTACCATTTCAAATATTTAAACAAAAAGATTCAATCTTTACGGTTTAAACAGTTTCCACACTTTAATCTTTTAAACAAAAGATTTAATTCACAGATTTTCCAAATTAATTTCCATTTCAGTTTAACTCGTTAAATCTTTAAGATTTAACTTATAGCTTTCAAAACAATCCCATTTCAAATGATTTAAACCAATCATTATTTTAAATCTGTTAAAAATAAACAGATTCAAATCATAGCTTTTCAAAACCATTCATTCATAACTTGGAAAACCATTTTCACTTCAATATTGAAATTCCTTTAATTAAACTGGAATTTCATTTCTTATCTGAAAGCTTTTATTCTTTTAAAACAACAGTTTCATTTCAGAAAATCTGATTCATTCATACGAGTTAAAGTCTTTGGGTTAAATCCAAATTCCCAAACTTTATACTTTTAAATGGTTTAACTTTATATAAACATATTTATATCATCTTTAATCCCTAGTTTCAAATCATAGGATTCAACTTCCAACTTGAATTCAAATTTAAATCAAATTATTTAAATTTTCAAAACTCGATTAAGTTATTCAAAATAACTTTTATCTTTGAAATTCTATTTCAAAAGCTTTTCACATTAAACCCAAATTTCAAATTTCAAAATCAATTGGAATTAAAATTTCAATTTCAAAAACATCAAATTTAAATTATCTGTGACTTAACCGATTTCCACGTGAAATCCATATTTGTGTGTGTAAAAGTGTGGTCTGGGGGTTCGACCCAATAGTGCAACATGATGAATCATCACAGATCAAAATACAGGATATAGTTGATAAGCGGTATAAGAACAACGCTTATCGTTCATTCACAGATCACAGATAATATACAGATGAGTAAACTATAGATCACAACATAAATCAGAATGTATCACAAAGCATCATATATCAGGGATATCAAACAATCAAGTCATTCAATAGAATCCAAATATACATAAGTAAGATCAGTTAATTATCTGATTTATTCAAATTAGATTAATACTTATGAATTTCTAATCTTGGTTAATCAACATCGATAAATTACAAATTATTTTGATTAATTATTCTTTAATCATTTATTAATTAACCATTAATAACAAATTGATTAACCTTTAATTATAATTCATCAACCTTAAATTATTTCACAGTTTAATATCTTAAACCAATATAGAAATTAACCTTTAAAGTACTTCATTTATTTAACTAAAATTAATTTCATTTCTTCATATTTAATCTCATAAAACAATTCATTTATTAGTTATTAATTACTTAGTTAATCAATTATAAATCCTTAATTCTTCATGAAATTACTAAATCAATTAACCATTAATTCATAATTAAATTATTTAAGTAGTTAACTATTAATCATTCATTTATTAACTTAAGTAGTTAATTATAATTTATAAATCACCTTATCATTAATAAATCTCTACTTACAATTATAAAGTAATTATTCTTAATTACTTTCTAAATTAATCTAATTTTAAATTCTCCAACTTAGTTAACATTTTAAAGCCCTCTTTACATTTGAAATTCAATTATATTACTAACTAAAATTCGAATGTTAATTAACTTTATGCTTAACTAGACTAATTACTTAATTAAAAGAATAATTAAGAGTTTAAAACATTTTAAAGTATTGACTAAAATAATTAAACTTGTATCAAGTTTTAACTAAATCTGTTAAGCACTACAAAGTTTTACGGGGTTCAAAGCTTGATGACAGATTGTTTACTTAACATTACTTTAAAATACAAAATTGCTGTTAACAAAACTCGAGGCTTCCCTGCGTTAAAACCCGAGACCTCCCCTATACAAACCCGAGTGTATCTTCGAGTTACCCACCTAATCACCGAGTCTTACCCCTGTACGCACCCTCCTTCTTCTCTCCTTCTTTTTTTTTTAAAACTTAAGTAAAATTAAAAGCATCAGGCTCAAACCCACGTTCGAACTCGACCTCAACCCGAAACAATCAATCCCAAAACTCGTGCACGACTCGAGACTATTACGCGACCCAAAACATCAACGCAGCCGACACATCCTCCTGCCGTACACGTGCACAACGACAAGAACGACCTCCGGCGATCACCAGCATCATCAGCAAGTCACGATCCAACCACAAACTCGAAAACCCAACTCGAATCGCCTCCAAACATTCGAAATCGAAATTTGACAGATCAACCCAAAAACAGAACTCAAACCAAAACGACAAGGTCACCTCGTCCTCGCCACACAAGGCACCAGAGACATCAGGATTTCGTCCACGCCTCGACAACAAGACAATCGACCATCCTCCGGAAGCTCGAACCACTCGATCGCGTATTGGTGATGAATTCGAAACATCACTGACCTAAATAAAAACTGTGAAATAAACCCTAAAATGTATTCGTTTGTTTAATTTATACATTAGAAAAATTCCCTGAGAATTTTCTCATGATCCATGATGTTAATACTAGGATCAATTCAAGTTTCAACATTAAATTTTGATTCAATCACTAGAAGTTGATAAAAATATAATTTTTGCAGAAGTACAAATTGTTCTCGAATTACTGCACTAAAAATCTTCATTCTAGTTTTAAAAATCATAATTTTCAGTAAGCATTCCATTTATAAACTTGAATTAGCTTTTATTAACAATTTAATTTATCACTTTATTTCTTGATTTCCTATAACCATGCCTTCCAGTAAAGATATTCCAGCAATCATGTTTTAACCAATCTTGCAAAACCTTATTTTAGTTTTTTAAAATCTCATTTGATTGCAACTGAAAGTTTACAATGATTTGATGAGCATAAATTTAAGTTTGGAAAGAAATATGAACCTGTAACACAACGTAGAAGTATAGAGCATCACAGTGATATATTTAAACAATAACATATGCAAACTATATTTCCAATAGATCTAAAACCATTTTTAATCACTTAAAGCTTTAAAATTAAAGTTACTCACCTGAAGTTTAGAAAGAACAGGGCTTCCTCTTAAATCAGGCTTGATAAAATTTGCAAAGTTGAAACCTTTCTCTTGATGTCTGGTTTTTTTATTAGTTTGTTCCAGACTTTGAGTTTGCTGATGATTGTTGAATCTTTGTTTAAGTTTCAAATGGAGTTTTATCTTACTTTTGTTTAGTTCGAAAGAAATAAAAAGATGATATGGGGGAGAGTAGCTTACAGGTTTATGTATACAAGAAGTTACAGGGTATCATAATTTTTTTCAAGACAGTGTACAAGTTTGTACCAATTTCAGAGATAGTTAATAGTTTTGGAGGCTGAAATGATATTGTATTGTACCAGGGCTTTCACGCATTAATTGCCCAAGTCCTTTATGTTTCCATACTTGTGATATTTACATTTCCTTCTGCTTTGCATTTCGAATCTTTCACATATAAAATTCTACTTATCCTATTTTATATATTTCGTATGTACTGATATGGTTATATACATATCTTCTTTTGCTTTTTATTACTATCTTGATTTGTTTACACTTGAATTTACATAGTTCTTTTTATTTATTTTATACTTGTGTCAATGTATCTACTTAAAAATATATATTTTCAAACCATTTATATTTTAAGATTTTTAAATTAAATGTATATATATACATATACCAATTTACTCATATCTATTCCATATACATTCATATATACAATATTATTAAATTTAAATGATGTATATCAAATTTATTACGATTCGGGGAAACTCGCTTCACTCTATCGATTTATTTCCTAATTTTTTATTCAAAAATCAATAAATTATCATTTTAAATTTATATAAAATTCGGGGTCGTTACATACTACGTCTCGTCATCCAGCTTGCTTCCAAAGCTCCAGAATATCCAGAATATCCTGATAATATAACTCTAGGCTGCCCGTGTGGTAATTGGTGGGCACCCAGAGTTTAGAAGGGGAACAATAAACTCCAAGTCAGTCATGGTGACTGGTGTGAGATCGTAAAATAGTTATTCTTTAAAATAAACAACAGGAAGATTTTAAGGTAAATTTCGCAATGCCTTTGAAAAATGAAACTACCATAAGACCTCCCACCACACACACAATGCAAACGCAGAATTGGAGGAGATTTCTTCTTATGATAGTCAAAGATGCTTACTACGCAGAAATCAAATTCTTTTTGATATTATTATTAGTGCATAGTGTAGAAAAAATTTCGAAAGTATAATATTAATCTTAGCCAGCATAGGCATTCCGCACTTATGCCTACTATAGCTACCATCCAAACAGTGGTGACCACCATAAGTGAATGATAGGTTCTACAACTAAAACCGTACAAGTGTCGTATTGTTTCTTTGGATTTCCAACAAATGGTCAGGCTAAGGAACTTCCTATCCACGATGGGTACGTCCCTGGAATAGACGACCCGAGAACCTAACCGGATCTCTGCCAACACAAGGCCGGGTTACCTCTGCAAAAATAGGTAACTACTGACACGCGTATGCCATCCCCCGATCGTAACCGATCTTCCCGAGGATCCCCGATTTCCAACAAACCACATAGATAATAATGCAACAACCACATAGGTTAAGTATCTGGGCTCCATACCATGATACCACCTCTATCCAGAAGGAATGACATACACTAAGGGGCGCTACTCCCTAGAACCTTGCCGCATCCTTCCTGTTTCGACCATTTCCGGGGTGTGAGGCTCGACGAAGTCTCGTCCACAAAGCTACGCTTTCTCAAAAAGCCCTGCTTCGGGTCAAACAAAATGATCAACCTATGATCACAAAGATATAAGATCAAACAAATGATCATATCACAAATGATCAAACACTGATCATTTCACAGCAACACTCAGTATGCCACGTTACCAAATTGGGATATATCGCTGATAAATTTCAACTACATAACCTCTGAGCTCGTACGTCTCAGAGAAGGGTGTTAAGCTAAGAGAATAAATTCTCCGCCACCAACAGAAATGTATTTGAAAGAAATCAGCTTTATATCTCAAATTGTAACGTCAGACACACAATCCATACAAGTCTGTTCCGGGATCGAACAGAACCGAAGGCACTTCTCACGAAGCCCTTGCATATCCGGATAAATTTCTAATCACGTCCGGACTTCCCGTCACTAAGGGTAATAAAACCTCTAAATCGGAGATCAGCCGATGTAGAGTAACTCGACGGTAATCCTTCCGTTTTCAAAAATATCCGGTCTTCAACACCGGTCATCGAATGCAATTCATAACGATGTATCACATATTCGGAATGGGTTATACGACCCCATGGTCCTTTCCCGGCTAACCCGAATAGTGAGCGCTTATGTAACAACCCGCATATTTATCGATTTTATATTTAAATATTTTATTGTTAGTCGGATGTTAGACCGAAAAGCTACTTTTTGCATACGGTCAAATTGGGACTCGAGACCACCCCCATTGAGTTCAAAATGACGTTTGCGATCTTTTTGAGTGTAAACTTCGATATGTTTGGAGATAGTGAAATTTTCGTCACTTTTTGTGTTGAGCTTTTGGTTTGGGCTGCACCTCTTCTACCTCAGCCCAACCCCTTCCTTCTCTTCATCACTTCATCAACTTTGAATGTTTAGCAACAATGGTG
Organism: Allium fistulosum; assembly: GCA_030737815.1. Lineage (NCBI taxonomy): Eukaryota > Viridiplantae > Streptophyta > Magnoliopsida > Asparagales > Amaryllidaceae > Allium > Allium fistulosum. Next base: position 407,651,456 of record CM060907.1, on the reverse strand, counting down.
GAGGGAGTAGGAAATTAAAATTCCAAGCTCAAATTCTTTACCAAATTCAACATCTAACTCCAAATTCAAAGTGAAGACATTGATTCAAGCTTGTGGTTGATCTTTGCTTTGCCCCGAGCTTCATCTTCATCAATTTCGTGGAAAAGGTGAGATTTTTGATCTCACATCTTGCCTATATCTATCTTGGACTGTTGGGAATGATCCCCTATTGTATTTGCATCAACACTTGCATTTGGTTTGGATTGGATTGGCGAAAAACTTCAATTTTCAGCGTTTTGGTGATTTTTCTGGCCTTAAGTCGTTCTGGCCTTCGCTGAGTCGTCCACGAGTTAAGCCTAAGTCGTGAGTCGTTCACGAGTTAAGGGCTTAAGTCGCGCGCGTGCATTTCTGTTCGCCTGGCCTGAGTCGTTCGCGAGTTAACTCCTTAAGTCATTCGCGAGTTAACTCCTTAAGTCGTTCACGAGTTAAAGGCCTGAGTCGTTCTGGGTGTTCTGCCTTCGCTAGGTCTTTTGCGAGTTAAGTGATAAGTCGTAGCTCGTATGGCTCTTAAGTCCTAGGTCGTTGGCTTTTAAACTGTTAAGTCGTATGACCTTAAGTCGTAGGTCGTCCCCGAGTTAAGACTTAAGTCGTTGCCTTCTGCTATCTCGTCCTGGCTTAGGTCGTACTGAGATAAGTCGTTAGGTCGTATAGACCTTAGCTCGTAGCTCGTATTTGAGCTTAAGTCGTTAAGTCGTATTGACTTTAAGTCGTTCGCGAGATAAGCAAGTACTAAGTCGTTCGCGATTTAAAACCTTAAGTCGTAGGTCGTCTCCGACCTTGTCCTTAGCCTTGTTAGGTCGCGTGAACTCATAGGTCGTATGAACTACTTTTTCTTAGGTCGTTGGACCTTCTTAACTTGTTAGGTCGAAGACCCTTAAACTCTTAGGTCGCGCATCCCACTTAGGTCGCAGAACCCTCTTAAGTCGTAACTCGTTCGCGAGTTAGCACTTGGTCGTTTTGACCTGTTTTCCCCTAGGTCGTTCGACCTGTTCTTCTCCTAGGTCGTTGGCTTTAAATCGTTAAGTCGTAGGTTGCTCGACTTTGTTAAGTCGTAGGTCGCCACCGACCTTACCCTTAGGTCGAATGACCTGCTATCTGCTAGGTCGTGTGGCATTCCTCCCTTAAGTCGTAAGTCGTTCGCGAGATTAGTACTTGGTCGTTTGACCTGTCCTTCTGCTAGCTCGCGTGGCATTGTCCACTTAGGTCGTATGACCTTATCCCTTAAGTCGTAAGTCGTTCGCGAGTTAGTACTTGGTCGTTTGACCGGTTTGGCTCCTCGAGACAGCTTGCCTTCACTAAGTCGTACTTTGATGGTTTTGGGATTGACTTCTTTGGACTTTACTCACGTCTTCGAACGTGAATTGATTTGTTCTACAATCGTTTTATGACTTGTCACTTTAAAGATATATGAAGGTTTCAATACTAATAGTAAATATCAAAACTCTTTCATCAAAGCGATTTCAACACTATTTTAAATATCTAAAGTTCATTTTCTCAAACCGATTTTCAATCTACTAGTATATACAAGCCTTTACTTCACTCGAATGAGAAATCGACTTAAACGACTTAGTAAAACAAGTGGTATGAAACGCTTGCGTTCACTTCGTCGGTTAGCTCTTGGACTTGTTCGATTGAATCCTTTTCGTGACAATTTCCTAGTGAAGATTTACAGCTTGTTCGTAAATATTTAAGTTAAGCAAGTGGTTATGGGACATGAAGCTAAACTCATATATTTACTAGCTTGGTGTGATTGACACTTCTCGCTGATCATGATGATCATTTTATGATTTAGACTAGCAATTGTGCGATGTCTCTTTGTCCATATGAAGGACTGTACTTCATTTTATTGAGCTTCGTCTCATTTCTTTGTGGGCTGGCAACCCAAGTACTTTTAATATGTTTCGATTCATCTGATGTACCGTTTGTACTACATCGATGTCTCTGTCTTTCTGATTCATTGGACGTACCGTTTGCACTGCGTCAATGTTTCGATTCATCTGATGTACCGTTTGTACTACATCGATGTCTCTGTCTTTCTGATTCATTGGACGTACCGTTTGCACTGCGTCAATGTTCGATTCATCTGATGTACCGTTTGTACTACATCGATGTCTCTGTCTTTCTGATTCATTGGACGTACCGTTTGCACTGCGTCAATGTTTGATTCATCTGATGTACCGTTTGTACTACATCGATGTCTTGGCTTTCTGGTTCATTGGACGTACCGTTTGCACTACGTCAATGTACCGGCATTCATGCTCCTGTTTGGGATTGGCCATCCTTTATGTGTTTTCTGGATTTCTGATGATGATTTCTGGAATTTTGTGCTTCACCAATTTTCATGATTTTCATTGATATGATATCAGCTTTTGTGCATTGGTGAATTTATGTGTTATTGACTTGTTATGAATACAAGTTTAGGGTATGATGCTCTATTTTATCTTTGAGAAGATTCTTGTTATATTGATTAATCTTTTGTTGATTATCATTTACATACTTATAGTAGTATGTCGCTATGGTTATTACATGTTCATGTCATGCCTTTTACTGTATACCATATCATCTGATATTTATAGTTAGACTGATCCGTTTATTATTTTCTTATAAATAATACTCGGGTCAGACCGAGATGTTACAGGTGCTTCTGCTTGACTTCTCTTCAGGATATTTCTGCCTTTTGGCTAACTACATAGATTTGTAGTTTTTGGATGTACACCTTTGAGATATAGACTCTATGTTGTGTACTTATTCTTTTGTATAGCACGTGATGCTATTCTTTTGTATTATCGTGGATCTTTCTGACCACTACTCTGATGTACACTTTCATGTGTTATATATTTATTCATATCTTCTTCCGCCTTTGTGATATGGATGTCTGTGACTGATTTATGTTATGATTATTTCTATGTTTGTTTCCGAAGATTATATATAGCCACCATGGGATAGCTTTGTGTTTGTATCGGTATGTCGGATTTCCTCCTTAAAAGATATGCATTCTATTCTATCTGACGTATCGGTGCTCGCACAAAGAAGTTACATGGATGGTCGCTCCTCCACAGCCTTATTCTCCGTGCTAATTGACAGCACTACATCGTAGTGTTCTTGGTTAGCGTGGGTATAGAGGTGGGGCGTCACAGCTTGGTATCAGAGCCAAACTTCGGAACAATGTAGAATAACTTAACAAGGATCATCGTCCTAAGTCTTTCTTAGGAATCGTGCCATAGGATTTGATTCGGGTCTTCGTACCATTCTATCCTATTTTCATTTTATGATTCCTTGTTCTATCAATCAAGATTGTTTGATATTCATTCTGAGAATAACATTTTCTTCTTCTTTCTTTCTTAAAGAAGAGAAATGGTTAGATCTGGCCGTCCCAGCGCCGGTCAATCCAGTGCTACTCCTCAGGAGGGAGTATTTATGTCTGCCCAGCAGCTTCTAGATCTTGTTAAGAATGCTCAAGCTATCGGACCCATTTCAGAGCCTACTCATCCTAGATCCGGTTTTGCACGCTTGTGTAGAGATTATACCGATTTGGGTGGAAGGCCATTCCGGGGATCCGAGAGTGTTATTGAAATCCAAGCTTGGCTTAGATCATGCGACCGCATCTTTTCTCGCATGAATCTTGTTGATCTCCACCGAGTCCAAGTGGCTTCTAGCATGCTCCAAGAAAGAGCATTGGATTGGTATGAGCTCCTTATTTCTGAAATTGTTGAAGCGGATCTCACTTGGGAGCAATTCCGGGAGCGATTCGAATTGAAATTTGTGCCGGAGGCTGAAAAAGTAACCTTGGCCCGGCGATTTATCGACCTTGTTCAAGGTGAATCTTCTGTGACGGACTACGTCACATCTTTCGAATCTCTTTCTAAATACGGGGTTGAATACATTAATACCCCATTGAAGAAAAATCAGAGATTTGTCTATGGCTTGAATAAGAATCTAAAGAAGCCATTACTCCTGAAACTCGAGGTTTCATTTGATCAGCTTATTGATATCGCTCTTCGTCTTGAAGAGGCCGATAGAGAGTGTGATGTTGAAGTTGTCGGTGCTAAACAAAACTTCAACAACAACATGAAAAGGCCTACTAAGTTCAAAGGCCCTAATCCAATTCCCGACAAGAAAGGGAAGCAAGAATCTTCGGTAGCAAAGACTCCTACCCCTAGTCGTGGACGATGCTACAATTGTGGCCTTACGGACCACTATGTAAATGAGTGCCCGAAACCATTTTTCTGTCGTTATTGCAAAGGTTCGGGACATCTTTTATCTTCATGCCCCAAACTTCCGGACAAGAGAGAGGGAAAGCTAAATGTGGTTCAAGTCCCTAGTGACACTTCCCATGGTCAAGGTATCCATTCTATCCTTGATGACATTTATTTCGTGAACATTTTTATTATTGTTATTATTATTATTCGAGTTCTTTTGATATGGGTTTCGTCTCATTATTTTATAACAAAAGAACAGGTTGATTCCTTTTCTTTAGACATTTTTGGGCTTGTTGACTTCTTTGAGGATTGCGAATCCGGTTGGCGGATCCGCAACACTCAATTTTCTTTTTATTGATGTCGAAATTATTTTATGTGATTTTTCTTTCCGAACCGATTTCTACTTATGCTTCGGAATTGACTTTTGTAAGGACTGGCTTAATTACTGTGAAGCCATATCCTTTGTCCCGTGTGGGATATTCATCTTCGACATTTTCAATCTGTTAAACAGATTTCTGTTTTTCCTCTGAGATTTTGATTCCAATTTGAGGGCATCATTTTATTCTTGTAGTTTGAGAATTTCCGGTATTTTTGAGCGTGTCTTAGGATTATCGCCTAAGAAATCTTTTGAGTGATGTTAAGGTCTTTTTAGTTCGACCTTGCCCTCGATTTTCATTTGCTACGAGTTGCGGGAGTTAGCATTCCCTTTACCGCATTCCGCGCTCAATATGATTCTTATGAATGACTTGTTATGTCATTCAGTTTATCCAGCTTATTTCATCCATTTTATGAATCGAGTATTTTACGATCTCGATGACTCCATTCTTTGATTTTGGATGAAAATAGCAATTTAAAATTTTGCAAATCTTTTTCATAAGATTTATTTATAAGTAAAATTGGATTTTTATTCTTTAAGCAAACAAAGAATATTCTTAAGAGTTTTTAAGAAACAATCTTGAAGATGATTTTGTGATTGTATTGCCCATTGAGTGCTTTAAGAATTTTGGTCGATGCGCTTGATCAACGTTATCGATAGAAATTTCCTAAACGCTTTGATGAGACAATCAGACACAGTAAAATGTAAATTTCTCTAGAAAGATTATTTGAAAGAATTCCTTTCCGCTACTTTTATTCTTGTGATTCCCGATGGGAACCAAGACTTTATCTTTTGTACCAATGCTAATTGTATTGGTTTGGATGTCGTTCTTTTTCTTTTGCTTCTAAATAGTTATAGCCTATCGAGACTAGGTATGCCACTCATGATCTAGTGCTCGCGGTTATTGTTTTTCCTTTTGAAAATTTGGCATCACTATTTTTGGGTGAGAAATTTGTTCTCTACCTTAATCATAAATCTTTGGAATATTTATTTTCTCATAAGGAACTTAATATTGGCTTGAGTTTCTTGCATCTTATGATTTTGATATTCCTTTTATTCCCAGAAGGGAAATCGTGTTGCCAATGCGTTTACTCATATGCAACAAGTTGTTGATTCTTTGATGATGTCCGAAAGGAATAATCTTTTTATCAAGTTCATCGGACGTTTTGACATACTTCATTTTTATGGAGTTTTATCTCATTTCTTTTATGGACTTGCGTCCGATGTTCTTTTATGGCCTTTGATTCATTGGACGTACCGTTTTTGTACTACGTCGGTGTTCGAAGATGTTCGGGTTTCCAGTTTCTTAGGCGTATCGCTTTTTGTGCTACGCCGTTCCACCAGCTCAATTTTCTGTTATTCATGACGTTTTCCACGTCTTCCAACTATGGAAATGCCTTAGGGATTCTAATTTTATTCTTGAGCCCGGTGTTATTGTGGAAATTGAATTTTCGTCCGTTTGACTTTTGAGCAACATTTTATTCGCATCATTGCTTCGGAGGTTGAGCGTCTTCGAAATAAAGATGTTCTTCTTGTGAAAGTTCTATGGTTCTCAAACCCCAAGGATTGCTCTTGGGAAATCTAGAGAATTCATCGAGCGAACTCGTCCGGGTTTTCTCTTTCATGCTCTTTTTGGTGAACTTCTCATTTCAAATTTTTCTTTGGTATTGATATGCTTTTATGGTTGTTACTCTTTTATTTCCATCTTACTTATTGCGAGGACGCAATTTCTTTAAGGAGGGGAGTCTGTAACAACCCGCATATTTATCGATTTTATATTTAAATATTTTATTGTTAGTCGGATGTTAGACCGAAAAGCTACTTTTTGCATACGGTCAAATTGGGACTCGAGACCACCCCCATTGAGTTCAAAATGACGTTTGCGATCTTTTTGAGTGTAAACTTCGATATGTTTGGAGATAGTGAAATTTTCGTCACTTTTTGTGTTGAGCTTTTGGTTTGGGCTGCACCTCTTCTACCTCAGCCCAACCCCTTCCTTCTCTTCATCACTTCATCAACTTTGAAGGTTTAGCAACAATGGTGGAGGGAGTAGGAAATTAAAATTCCAAGCTCAAATTCTTTACCAAATTCAACATCTAACTCCAAATTCAAAGTGAAGACATTGATTCAAGCTTGTGGTTGATCTTTGCTTTGCCCCGAGCTTCATCTTCATCAATTTCGTGGAAAAGGTGAGATTTTTGATCTCACATCTTGCCTATATCTATCTTGGACTGTTGGGAATGATCCCCTATTGTATTTGCATCAACACTTGCATTTGGTTTGGATTGGATTGGCGAAAAACTTCAATTTTCAGCGTTTTGGTGATTTTTCTGGCCTTAAGTCGTTCTGGCCTTCGCTGAGTCGTCCACGAGTTAAGCCTAAGTCGTGAGTCGTTCACGAGTTAAGGGCTTAAGTCGCGCGCGTGCATTTCTGTTCGCCTGGCCTGAGTCGTTCGCGAGTTAACTCCTTAAGTCATTCGCGAGTTAACTCCTTGAGTCGTTCACGAGTTAAAGGCCTGAGTCGTTCTGGGTGTTCTGCCTTCGCTAGGTCTTTTGCGAGTTAAGTGATAAGTCGTAGCTCGTATGGCTCTTAAGTCCTAGGTCGTTGGCTTTTAAACTGTTAAGTCGTATGACCTTAAGTCGTAGGTCGTCCCCGAGTTAAGACTTAAGTCGTTGCCTTCTGCTATCTCGTCCTGGCTTAGGTCGTACTGAGATAAGTCGTTAGGTCGTATAGACCTTAGCTCGTAGCTCGTATTTGAGCTTAAGTCGTTAAGTCGTATTGACTTTAAGTCGTTCGCGAGATAAGCAAGTACTAAGTCGTTCGCGATTTAAAACCTTAAGTCGTAGGTCGTCTCCGACCTTGTCCTTAGCCTTGTTAGGTCGCGTGAACTCATAGGTCGTATGAACTACTTTTTCTTAGGTCGTTGGACCTTCTTAACTTGTTAGGTCGAAGACCCTTAAACTCTTAGGTCGCGCATCCCACTTAGGTCGCAGAACCCTCTTAAGTCGTAACTCGTTCGCGAGTTAGCACTTGGTCGTTTTGACCTGTTTTCCCCTAGGTCGTTCGACCTGTTCTTCTCCTAGGTCGTTGGCTTTAAATCGTTAAGTCGTAGGTTGCTCGACTTTGTTAAGTCGTAGGTCGCCACCGACCTTACCCTTAGGTCGAATGACCTGCTATCTGCTAGGTCGTGTGGCATTCCTCCCTTAAGTCGTAAGTCGTTCGCGAGATTAGTACTTGGTCGTTTGACCTGTCCTTCTGCTAGCTCGCGTGGCATTGTCCACTTAGGTCGTATGACCTTATCCCTTAAGTCGTAAGTCGTTCGCGAGTTAGTACTTGGTCGTTTGACCGGTTTGGCTCCTCGAGACAGCTTGCCTTCACTAAGTCGTACTTTGATGGTTTTGGGATTGACTTCTTTGGACTTTACTCACGTCTTCGAACGTGAATTGATTTGTTCTACAATCGTTTTATGACTTGTCACTTTAAAGATATATGAAGGTTTCAATACTAATAGTAAATATCAAAACTCTTTCATCAAAGCGATTTCAACACTATTTTAAATATCTAAAGTTCATTTTCTCAAACCGATTTTCAATCTACTAGTATATACAAGCCTTTACTTCACTCGAATGAGAAATCGACTTAAACGACTTAGTAAAACAAGTGGTATGAAACGCTTGCGTTCACTTCGTCGGTTAGCTCTTGGACTTGTTCGATTGAATCCTTTTCGTGACAATTTCCTAGTGAAGATTTACAGCTTGTTCGTAAATATTTAAGTTAAGCAAGTGGTTATGGGACATGAAGCTAAACTCATATATTTACTAGCTTGGTGTGATTGACACTTCTCGCTGATCATGATGATCATTTTATGATTTAGACTAGCAATTGTGCGATGTCTCTTTGTCCATATGAAGGACTGTACTTCATTTTATTGAGCTTCGTCTCATTTCTTTGTGGGCTGGCAACCCAAGTACTTTTAATATGTTTCGATTCATCTGATGTACCGTTTGTACTACATCGATGTCTCTGTCTTTCTGATTCATTGGACGTACCGTTTGCACTGCGTCAATGTTTCGATTCATCTGATGTACCGTTTGTACTACATCGATGTCTCTGTCTTTCTGATTCATTGGACGTACCGTTTGCACTGCGTCAATGTTCGATTCATCTGATGTACCGTTTGTACTACATCGATGTCTCTGTCTTTCTGATTCATTGGACGTACCGTTTGCACTGCGTCAATGTTTGATTCATCTGATGTACCGTTTGTACTACATCGATGTCTTGGCTTTCTGGTTCATTGGACGTACCGTTTGCACTACGTCAATGTACCGGCATTCATGCTCCTGTTTGGGATTGGCCATCCTTTATGTGTTTTCTGGATTTCTGATGATGATTTCTGGAATTTTGTGCTTCACCAATTTTCATGATTTTCATTGATATGATATCAGCTTTTGTGCATTGGTGAATTTATGTGTTATTGACTTGTTATGAATACAAGTTTAGGGTATGATGCTCTATTTTATCTTTGAGAAGATTCTTGTTATATTGATTAATCTTTTGTTGATTATCATTTACATACTTATAGTAGTATGTCGCTATGGTTATTACATGTTCATGTCATGCCTTTTACTGTATACCATATCATCTGATATTTATAGTTAGACTGATCCGTTTATTATTTTCTTATAAATAATACTCGGGTCAGACCGAGATGTTACAGGTGCTTCTGCTTGACTTCTCTTCAGGATATTTCTGCCTTTTGGCTAACTACATAGATTTGTAGTTTTTGGATGTACACCTTTGAGATATAGACTCTATGTTGTGTACTTATTCTTTTGTATAGCACGTGATGCTATTCTTTTGTATTATCGTGGATCTTTCTGACCACTACTCTGATGTACACTTTCATGTGTTATATATTTATTCATATCTTCTTCCGCCTTTGTGATATGGATGTCTGTGACTGATTTATGTTATGATTATTTCTATGTTTGTTTCCGAAGATTATATATAGCCACCGTGGGATAGCTTTGTGTTTGTATCGGTATGTCGGATTTCCTCCTTAAAAGATATGCATTCTATTCTATCTGACGTATCGGTGCTCGCACAAAGAAGTTACATGGATGGTCGCTCCTCCACAGCCTTATTCTCCGTGCTAATTGACAGCACTACATCGTAGTGTTCTTGGTTAGCGTGGGTATAGAGGTGGGGCGTCACAGCTTATTCAAAAATAAGTGTGGCATTCAAATTCATCCAATTCACAACAAATCATCCATTCAGGGTAATTATTGATAGTCGGTTATTTACTATCAATAAAGATGCACAACATCATCAGATTCCAAATAATTTTCCAAATTATTTATCTTCAAAAATATCTTTACTAGATATAAAATTTCCACACTTCAAAAATAAATCAATATTTATTTTTAAACAAATTCCCATTTCTTTTATAAATTCCATATTGAATTTATATTTTTCGAATATCTACTGATATTCGATTTCCAATTGATTTCAAAAATTCACTTTCAATTTATCTTTAAGAAGATAAATTCTCAAAAACATTTCATTTCGTTTTGGAAAAGCAATTCCATACTTATATAAAAATAAGTATTTCACAAATCTATTTATTTTCAACATTTGAAAATATTCAATATACTTAAATCAAATTAAGTATATATATATCATTCTTTAAGGAAATCATAAATTTTAACATCTATTTGAGTCAAAACGAATGTTGCGTAAAACATCGTTACGACGACTCGAAATCAATAGTATAGGGATTCGAAATTTAGATAGATATATAAATCCCAATACTACATAAAAACATTTCCTTTCGGAAATCATTTACTATAACAATAGTGTTATAGTCCACCATTTCCTTAAATTTTCGAAAACGTCTATTTCAACAATAAAATGTTGAAATCTATGTATTCGATACTTAACACGTTTTAAAACACCTTTTTAAAACAATTAACTTCATTTTATAATATCGCTTTCCCAAACATAACCATTTTACTTAACAATATATTCACTGTCCAAAATCGTGAATATACTTCACTAATTACATTTCACTATTTAATTCATCAAATTCAATTTATTTCGAATTTATAAAACAACGCTTATAAATTCCATTTCTGTTTTATGACAACTTCGGTTTATAAATCTCCTTTTATTAATTTCTATAATACACTTATTAAAATAAGTGATTTCAGATTTATAAAACAACGTTTATAAATTCAACCTTATATTTCACAATAACTTTGATTTATAAATCCCCTTTATTAACAAGTTCGATCAATACTCCCTTTAAAGGCAAAAATCTAGTTTATAAGTTGATTTCTTATAAATCTTCCATTCTACAATTTCATTCATTTTAACTTCACAATTTATAAATCTATAAATCTCATTCTTTTTAACTTTACAATTTATAAATCTATAAATTTCATATTGATTTTCCAAATTCGCTTCAATTTGCCAATTAAATTTCTAATTGGACTTCCCACTTATTTCTTTTTAAATAAATTCCTTTTTAAAGAAAATCAATTTCTTTATCTCTTTCAATCTATTTAAAAATCCAAATTTAAATTAAATTCTTCAATTTGAAATCACTGTTTTATGAAATCCATTTATTTAGCAATTTCACTTTATTCTGGAATTTATTCAATAAGATTATAAAAATCAGCTTTTATACTTTTAAATTCCTTTCTTCAAAATTTCTTCAATTTCAAAAATTGATTCACTTAGAAATTTTCTACTTGAATTTCAAAAATTCAATTTCGTTTATCTTTGGAATTCAATGATGTCAAAACATCCAGTCAGCTAAATTTTAGCTTTTAAACAATTTCCAGATATCAATATGATTAATAGCATCACTATAATCATTCACAGATTCATATCACAATAGAAATAAATTCAATCAATGTGAGGGGTCCAGTTGGATCCCTCCAACCTGTTTCCCTGCATCCAAAGACGTTAGCACAATACCAATTCCGCTCCAGTACGGAATTATCGCGGTATATAGGTTTTATAAAAATCCGCTTACTAACGGCGCAATAGGGTCTCATCCGCTATACGAGGCGGGAAAATCATCAATCCAATATATACATATGCCAATATGTATATATTGCTATATATATAGATATATCCTATTATATCTAATAGCACATTCAATAGCAATCAAAACAAATCAATCAATAACTGCAATACTTCCACTTTAAATTTTGAGTGAGAAGATCTCACCTTTGCTTTATTTTGCCATCCATTTCCGTTTTGACCATTTCTTCTTGATTTTTAACCTAGTATAAATAATTATACAATTCATTAATATTCGAATCAATCTTCGTTATGATAATTGTAATTAACAAATTTCTTCTTTAATAATTTTATTTAATTTCAATTTATTTTTATTACTTTCATTTACCATATATATTTTAAAATCAAATCAAATCTGTATATATATATATATATATAATTTTGTAGATAAACTGAAACTACCTTATTGTAATAAATTTTATATTTTCTGTTAATTTATATATGCATATATTCATTGTAATATAATCTCTCTTTAAACAAATATTTTGAAATTTCAAACAAAATTCCTTTTTCCTTTATATTCTCCATTTTATTTTCGGTATGTATATAAATTAAAAATCTGCATATATCTTTTTATTCTATACACATATTTCCTATAATTAAACAAATAGTAATTTACTTAATTATATATATATATATATGTTTCCAGATGAAAAATAAAATTTAAAATTATCAAAATCTTAAGAACTGTTGTACCTCATCTGCTCGCTCGAGTTACACGGCCTTCGAAGAATCCCAAATCGCAGTCGCCTCCCCCATACCCTAGCCTCACGAACCCCTGTTCGATCGTGCTCTTCCTTCAGGCGAACTCCTCGCGCCTTCCAGTTTCGACGACTCGAGAGCGACCACCTCCCTGCCATCGATTGAAGACCGGACATCACCCACAATTGCAGTGCCGCCAATCCCTCTGAACACCGCGCCACCATCCATCGTGATACCCATCGCCACTCGCCGCCTAGGCCTACGCGCGCACGAAACCCACAAACCAAGCGCGCCCTGATTCTCCAGTCCCACGCGAATCGAATCGCCCCCGAGCCTACCGCCTTCGAACTCGAGTTCGCCTATGTCTGCCATTTTTTTTTATTGCGAGAAACCCGTTTTGATTTGAGAGAATGGTATTCGCGGCCATTAATTTGGTTTGCTTTCGTTTTTGAACTAAACTGAAGAGGAATATTAAATTTTGAAGGAGCGTGCTTTCACGACTTCGTATCGTGATCGTAGGCGCGATTTTAGGCTTAATTGAAGGAAGAAAATTGTGCTGAGTTTGACCAAGTCTATACATTTAAATTTAAATTGAATTAGAATTTGATTTTATTCTGACGCGTTTGCATATCGTTCGGTCACGTATTAACTCTGAAAAAATACGAAAATTGAAATCCGACAATAATTCAATATTATGGATCCAATGGGACTGGTTTCGTCAAATTCCGAGACTGTGCCTCGGACGGCTATTTTTAAATATCAATTCGAACAATATAATTTCAAAACTGATCAAAGCAGTTCCAAATTCGATTCTGAAGCTTCTGTTATCTTCAGTGTTATCAATACGAATTTTAAAAGCTTCCGAAATATTTTTCTTCGGCTTAAAATTGAAGATTCAATTTTTTATTCAACTTTCAATCGATTAAATTTTATAATTTAATCGCCAAATTCAAATTGAAATCGGGGATTCAAATTAAATCATCGTTCAAATATTTAAAATTAATTAAATATTCTCAATTTAATTTGTTCAAAATTCTGGGTCGTTACAAACTTCCCTCCTTAAAAGAATTTCGTCCTCGAAATTACAAGTTAGGAAAAAATGTCCTTAACTCGTCTACTATTTTTCACAATCTAAATAGTTTTTATCAAATTCTCAAAACAAATCTTTCTACTAAAGATTCGTTATTAGTTCAACTAAATTTCAACTTCAACTATAAGTTCAAACAACATTGTTTCTTAACAATTTAATTTTAAGTTTAAATTCAAATTTTAAACTTTCAAAATTTCTCAAAAATTTTCTAACACTCGAAATTTTCGAAAAATTTTGCCAGCGTCTCCTTTGCGCGGCTAATACGGCACGACTACAAAACGTCCCTACGGACTCTCAGATTTCAAAAAGAAAAAGAAAAAGCCAAGCGGCTAGAGAAATAAGTCATCAAATCTCATATTTAAATTTAAATACATACCTTTTTCGAGCAATTCAAATTCTCTTCAAAACTAAAATCCCAATTCCTTTACAATACCTGTATATCTACTAGCCATTATATCTAGTTACAGCATTCAAACTATTCTGCAAATTTTATTACAAAATTTTCAATATAAGCTGCTTATATATTTTTACTTCACGGTTGAAGTTACATATTCATTATCATTCAATTTTACATTTCACATTAATTTGAATTCAGTTCACAATTCCCATCTAATTTGGATTCAGTTTATCTTCTGAATATTGAATTTCATCTATTAACTTTCATTTACAACTGCTTATTTTAGATTAGTTTCAGTTACTAATTCATCACAAATCCAATTCTCTCTATTCAAATTTGTTTCAACATTCAGTTTCAATTTTATTCACTTACAATTGTAAATTCCGTTCATTTGAAATTTATTTCTACTTACTTGAATTTATCTTCAATTTCGAACCATTCTTTTATTTAGTTCACAATTCAAGTTTCAATTTAACTAATTCAACTTCCATTTCTGTATTTCGTGAATTAATAAATTATCAAAGTAGCTTATTCGGATTCAAGTCTCATTTCATTTTCAATTTCAATTCTATCGCTTACAGATTCGCAATGAATCTCAACTTTCAATTTTACTTTCATTACATTGATTCACTTATACTTTCTTTAATTTAACTCCAATCTTTAAATTGAATTTATTCTATCAATATTCAAATTGCATAAGTTATCAACTTAATAATATTTCATAAATATCTTTATATAGCATTCCAGAGTCTCTTCAACATTTTCAAAAATCATTTTTGAAAACAATTCAAATCATCCTTTGAATTTTCTAAAACAAAATCCAAATTTTCCAAACAACTTCCATTTAAAACAATTTGGCAGCAATTCCTCTTTTGGAAACCCGAAAATGAACATCGATGATGCTGCAGTCATTACCGAAGTTATTTTCCAGCGACCGAAAAGAGTTTAGAGCTCTCATTCCTTCAAAACATTTTTCCAAAATCCTTTGAAATTTATTTTCAACTCCAAAAAGATTTAAACTTTCCAAATCTTCAAAATTTTCAAATTCTTTTCAAACATTTCCAAAAACTTCTCTGGAATTCCGTTTTAAATTATAAGTCACATTTATAATTTATATTCTCAAATTTCGTTCGTATATGAATTTTACTTCTTAAATCTTTGGTTATTACTTTGTTTCTTATTCAATTTCCATATAACAATTATAATATGTCAATGTTATTATTTCCTAACAACCAAGCATCCATATACTATGATAATTCATAGAAAACCATTTCTTTTCTATACAAAAATAGTTTTGGGCAAAATTATCTCTTTTACCCTATTTTAAAACAATACTGTGCCGAATTGTTCTATTCGAGTGTTTAGAGATCCCTATCAATGATCGTTAATTACTCGTATTGACCAGAATCCATATACCACTCAACAAACCAATCTTCACAATATAAAACAATTTTTTTTTTATATTCAATAACAAATACGCGCTCATATCTATTATTACACGCAACTTATTCTAGAGTACTGCTGACTCTATCTCTAATGAGTAACACCCAACAGAGCAGGGTTGTCGCTTAACCATATGCTCTGATACCACTTTGTCACATCCCGAAATTTTCGACTTTCGAAAATTCGACATCGATACTCACTTTATCGACTGCCGAGCCATCGAATGCCGGAAACCCCAATAGTGAGGGTTTTAAGAAAAGAAAAAGTAGAAGAAGAAGAAGATAGAAGAAAAAGAGAAGAAAGAAAGAAGAAGAACAACAGGAAACACATCAGAACAAAAAACAATATCAGAATCTTACACATCGCAGCGGATCAATATATAATAAATAAACACTAGTCTTTTAAAACAAAGAACTATATCAGTTATTACATTACATCACATCATCAGAGTCAATATACAACTCAGTACAACAATGGACAGTTTTATGACTTGTCCTCATACAGAATACACAGCGGAATAAATACTATCAGATACAAATACTACGTATCGTCATCCAGCTTGCTTCCAAAGCTCCAGAATATCCAGAATATCCTGATAATATAACTCTAGGCTGCCCGTGTGGAAATTGGGGGGCACCCAGAGTTTAGAAGGGGAACAATAAACTCCGAGTCAGTCATGGTGACTGGTGTGAGATCGTAAAACAGTTATTCTTTAAAATAAACAACAGGAAGATTTTAAGGTAAATTTCGCAATGCCTTTGAAAAATGAAACTACCATAAGACCTCCCACCACACACACAATGCAAACGCAGAATTGGAGGAGATTTCTTCTTATGATAGTCAAAGATGCTTACTACGCAGAAATCAAATTCTTTTTGATATTATTATTAGTGCATAGTGTAGAAAACATTTCGAAAGTATAATATTAATCTTAGCCAGCATAGGCATTCCGCACTTATGCCTACTATAGCTACCATCCAAACAGTGGTGACCACCATAAGTGAATGATAGGTTCTACAACTAAAACCGTACAAGTGTCGTATTGTTTCTTTGGATTTCCAACAAATGGTCAGGCTAAGGAACTTCCTATCCACGATGGGTACGTCCCTGGAATAGACGACCCGAGAACCTAACCGGATCTCTGCCAACACAAGGCCGGGTTACCTCTGCAAAAATAGGTAACTACTGACACGCGTATGCTATCCCCCGATCGTAACCGATCTTCCCGAGGATCCCCGATTTCCAACAAACCACATAGATAATAATGCAGCAACCACATAGGTTAAGTATCTGGGCTCCATACCATGATACCACCTCTATCCAGAAGGAATGACATACACTAAGGGGCGCTACTCCCTAGAACCTTGCCGCATCCTTCCTGTTTCGACCATTTCCGGGGTGTGAGGCTCGACGAAGTCTCGTCCACAAAGCTACGCTTTCTCAAAAAGCCCTGCTTCGGGTCAAACAAAATGATCAACCTATGATCACAAAGATATAAGATCAAACAAATGATCATATCACAAATGATCAAACACTGATCATTTCACAGCAACACTCAGTATGCCACGTTACCAAATTGGGATATATCGCTGATAAATTTCAACTACATAACCTCTGAGCTCGTACGTCTCAGAGAAGGGTGTTAAGCTAAGAGAATAAATTCTCCGCCACCAACAGAAATGTATTTGAAAGAAATCAGCTTTATATCTCAAATTGTAACGTCAGACACACAATCCATACAAGTCTGTTCCGGGATCGAACAGAACCGAAGGCACTTCTCACGAAGCCCTTGCATATCCGGATAAATTTCTAATCACGTCCGGACTTCCCGTCACTAAGGGTGATAAAACCTCTAAATCGGAGATCAGCCGATGTAGAGTAACTCGACGGTAATCCTTCCATTTTCAAAAATATCCGATCATCAACACCGGTCTTCGAATGCAATTCATAACGACGTATCACATATTCGGAATGGGTTATACGACCCCATGGTCCTTTCCCGGCTAACCCGAATAGTGAGCGCTTATTCAAAAATAAGTGTGGCATTCAAATTCATCCAATTCACAACAAATCATCCATTCAGGGTAATTATTGATAGTCGGTTATTTACTATCAATAAAGATGCGCAACATCATCAGATTCCAAATAATTTTCCAAATTATTTATCTTCAAAAATATCTTTACTAGATATAAAATTTCCACACTTCAAAAATAAATCAATATTTATTTTTAAACAAATTCCCATTTCTTTTATAAATTCCATATTGAATTTATATTTTTCGAATATCTACTGATATTCGATTTCCAATTGATTTCAAAAATTCACTTTCGATTTATCTTTAAGAAGATAAATTCTCAAAAACATTTCATTTCGTTTTGGAAAAGCAATTCCATACTTATATAAAAATAAGTATTTCACAAATCTATTTATTTTCAACATTTGAAAATATTCAATATACTTAAATCAAATTAAGTATATATATATATCATTCTTTAAGGAAATCATAAATTTTAACATCTATTTGAGTCAAAACGAATGTTGCGTAAAACATCGTTACGACGACTCGAAATCAATAGTATAGGGATTCGAAATTTAGATAGATATATAAATCCCAATACTACATAAAAACATTTCCTTTCGGAAATCATTTACTATAACAATAGTGTTATAGTCCACCATTTCCTTAAATTTTCGAAAACGTCTATTTCAACAATAAAATGTTGGAATCTATGTATTCGATACTTAACACGTTTTAAAACACCTTTTTAAAACAATTAACTTCATTTTATAATATCGCTTTCCCAAACATAACCATTTTACTTAACAATATATTCACTATCCAAAATCGTGAATATACTTCACTAATTACATTTCACTATTTAATTCATCAAATTCAATTTATTTCGAATTTATAAAACAACGCTTATAAATTCCATTTCTGTTTTATGACAACTTCGGTTTATAAATCTCCTTTTATTAATTTCTATAATACACTTATTAAAATAAGTGATTTCAGATTTATAAAACAACGTTTATAAATTCAACCTTATATTTCACAATAACTTTGATTTATAAATCCCCTTTATTAACAAGTTCGATCAATACTCCCTTTAAAGGCAAAAATCCAGTTTATAAGTTGATTTCTTATAAATCTTCCATTCTACAATTTCATTCATTTTAACTTCACAATTTATAAATCTATAAATCTCATTCTTTTTAACTTTACAATTTATAAATCTATAAATTTCATATTGATTTTCCAAATTCGCTTCAATTTGCCAATTAAATTTCTAATTGGACTTCCCACTTATTTCTTTTTAAATAAATTCCTTTTTAAAGAAAATCAATTTCTTTATCTCTTTCAATCTATTTAAAAATCCAAATTTAAATTAAATTCTTCAATTTGAAATCACTGTTTTATGAAATCCATTTATTTAGCAATTTCACTTTATTCTGGAATTTATTCAATAAGATTATAAAAATCAGCTTTTATACTTTTAAATTCCTTTCTTCAAAATTTCTTCAATTTCAAAAATTGATTCACTTAGAAATTTTCTACTTGAATTTCAAAAATTCAATTTCGTTTATCTTTGGAATTCAATGATGTCAAAACATCCAGTCAGCTAAATTTTAGCTTTCAAACAATTTCCAGATATCAATATGATTAATAGCATCACTATAATCATTCACAGATTCATATCACAATAGAAATAAATTCAATCAATGTGAGGGGTCCAGTTGGATCCCTCCAACCTGTTTCCCTGCATCCAAAGACGTTAGCACAATACCAATTCCGCTCCAGTACGGAATTATCGCGGTATATAGGTTTTATAAAAATCCGCTTACTAACGGCGCAATAGGGTCTCATCCGCTATGAGAGGCGGGAAAATCATCAATCCAATATATACATATGCCAATATGTATATATTGCTATATATATAAATATATCCTATTATATCTAATAGCACATTCAATAGCAATCAAAACAAATCAATCAATAACTGCAATACTTCCACTTTAAATTTTGAGTGAGAAGATCTCACCTTTGCTTTATTTTGCCATCCATTTCCGTTTTGACCATTTCTTCTTGATTTTTAACCTTGTATAAATAATTATACAATTCATTAATATTCGAATCAATCTTCGTTATGATAATTGTAATTAACAAATTTCTTCTTTAATAATTTTATTTAATTTCAATTTATTTTTATTACTTTCATTTACCATATATATTTTAAAATCAAATCAAATATGTATATATATATATATAATTTTGTAGATAAACTGAAACTACCTTATTGTAATAAATTTTATATTTTCTGTTAATTTATATATGCATATATTCATTGTAATATAATCTCTCTTTAAACAAATATTTTGAAATTTCAAACAAAATTCCTTTTTCCTTTATATTCACCATTTTATTTTCGGTATGTATATAAATTAAAAATCTGCATATATCTTTTTATTCTATACACATATTTCCTGTAATTAAACAAATAGTAATTTACTTAATTATATATATATATATATGTTTCCAGATGAAAAATAAAATTTAAAATTATCAAAATCTTAAGAACTGTTGTACCTCATCTGCTCGCTCGAGTTACACGGCCTTCGAAGAATCCCAAATCGCAGTCGCCTCCCCCATACCCTAGCCTCACGAACCCCTATTCGATCGTGCTCTTCCTTCAGGCGAACTCCTCGCGCCTTCCAGTTTCGACGACTCGAGAGCGACCACCTCCCTGCCATCGATTGAAGACTGGACATCTCCCACAATTGCAGTGCCGCCAATCCCTCTGAACGCCGCGCCACCATCCATCGCGATACCCATCGCCACTCGCCGCCTAGGCCTACGCGCGCACGAAACCCACAAACCAAGCGTGCCATGATTCTCCAGTCCCACGCGAATCGAATCGCCCCCGAGCCTACCGCCTTCGAACTCGAGTTCGCCTATGTCTGCCATGTTTTTTTTATTGCAAGAAACCCGTTTTGATTTGAGAGAATGGTATTCGCGGCCATTAATTTGGTTTGCTTTCTTTTTTGAACTGAACTGAAGAGGAATATTAAATTTTGAAGGAGCGTGCTTTCACGACTTCGTATCGTGATCGTAGGCGCGATTTTAGGCTTAATTGAAGGAAGAAAATTGTGCTGAGTTTGACCAAGTCTATACATTTAAATTTAAATTGAATTAGAATTTGATTTTATTCTGACGCGTTTGCATATCGTTCGGTCACGTATTAACTCTGAAAAAAATACGAAAATTGAAATCCGACAATAATTCAATATTACGGATCCAATGGGACTGGTTTCGTCAAATTCCGAGACTGCGCCTCGGACGGCTATTTTTAAATATCAATTCGAACAATATAATTTCAAAACTGATCAAAGCAGTTCCAAATTCGATTCTGAAGCTTCTGTTATCTTCAGTGTTATCAATACGAATTTTAAAAGCTTCCGAAATATTTTTCTTCGGCTTAAAATTGAAGATTCAAATTTTTATTCAACTTTCAATCGATTAAATTTTATAATTTAATCGCCAAATTCAAATTGAAATCGGGGATTCAAATTAAATCATCGTTCAAATATTTAAAATTAATTAAATATTCTCAATTTAATTTGTTCAAAATTCTGGGTCGTTACATAATTTGTGTTTTTTTGTTTAAACATAGCCTATTTGGTGTCAACAACATAAGCTATCAAAATTCAAAGCTAAAACAACAAAGTTAAACCACATCAACTATTGTTATTAAGCACAAAAAGAGATCGAAAATGAGCAAATTATGTTGAATCTACATAATTAGAGAGCTTCATTACCCCTAATTGAATAGGTTTAGCCTCTCATATTTATTATCATTTCAACAAATGTAGCATCCAACATGAAACAAAAACAAGAAGAAAAAGAGAGCAAATTAAAAAGAGAGATAATTAAAATGAAATAAACACTAATCTATTTGCATAAGAAATGAAACTAAGCTACTAACACAAGAGGAAAGAGAGCATGTAATAAGAAAGAGCATGAATTAATATTGCATAAAAAGAAAATTACATAAAATAAAATGGCTAAGTAGCCATGAAAAAGAGGAGAGTTTGTTTATTTTTGATCCTCAAACTAAACTAACTAAAATGGAGCTAAGGAGGCTACGAGAGCATTACATGTAACATAAGGGGTGTTTATACAAGTTTGAAACCCTAATCCATATTTTTGGGGACTACCCAAACTACCCCTCTAGAAGTGTGGCCATGTAACACCCAATATTTTATAATATTATTTAGGATATTTAATTAGCTAAATAAAATAAAATAATGTGAAGTTTAATGGGTTGAGATTTTATTATACTAAGGGTAGCCATGTCATTTTAAACATAAATCAAATAAGATGACATAAATAAATGTGTTAGGAAATAAAGAAGGGCAATATGGGAAATAGGAGTGGCTTATACCCTAAACCCCCAGGAAAATAAACTCACGCTCATTTCATTTTAGCAAACTAAAAACATTTAAGGCCGGCTATCAGTATTGTTCTCAAGAGGAAGATAAAGCTAGGATTCAAGAGAAGGAAGATAATCAACTAACTCAACATACAATCTCACATCTTTTAATCTCAAAGCTAAGGTGAATAATTACTTCATCCCATTTTCTTATAATTTTTGGTTTTAAGATTAGATTTGAGACGTTTTTATAAGTACATGCCATGTATTGATGATTAAAGTTATATATTTGTTCGTTCGTGAATTATGCATGTTCAAATTAGTATTTATGAAAAGTTTAATATGAAAACCATATTAAATTACATCTAATTGCCTTGAAAATTTAAATACGAGACAGAAATAATATTTTAGAGATGGGTTCCAATTTTCATAATTTTCTGAATTTATGTGGATTTTATATTAATTTTCTAGTGAAGATAACGGTTTATTGGGTTATAAATTATTTACAGCTAAATTAATTATTATTTGGGTTTGAAATATTTATATGTTGGAAAACATATTAAAATAGATTTTCTGGGATTTTTCCAGATTTTTCCTAAGTGATTTGATGAATATATAAAATTGTTTAAGGTATGAAACTTAAATGTTTTATATATTTAATTAAGGAGAAAGGCCATTTAATAAAATAAAATTATTATTTAATTCTAAAATTAGTGGCAGCATTTTTCTGAAAAGTATTTATCAACCAATGAGAATTTTACAAACAAAGGCAGGTTAGTTGAAAAGTTATCTTTTTAAGTTAAAAACAAGAAAATCATTCTTTTAGCACGTTTCATCCATTTTAGGCATCAAACCTTCTGACCTAGACCTTCCAACAAAGTGAAATGGTTATAGCATTCAACAAGGTCAAAGTTCAATGCATATGGTATCAAGTTACTTAGTACGTAATGAATTGAACAAGGTCGAAGTGTACTTAGTCGAAAGGTTGGTTTCCAAAGAGGTTAGGGTATGTTTGTTTTATAAATTAAAAGCTTATAGCTTCTTGCTTTCGAAAAGGAGCTTTCGACTTGGTTACTTTCGACCAGGTCAATTATTCAAAATAAAGGTTACTGCCGCTTTATCATTTTTTTCCTTTGAACCTTCTGACAACGTCGAAAGGTTTACTTGTTTTTAAAAACCAACCGCTTCTCCATGCTTTTGAAAGAAAGCTTTTGACTTAGGTGTTTTACCCTTGTTTTTAATTGAAGAATAACCCAACTTTTTGAAGGAGTTGTTTTAAAGGCAATGGCCTATTGTTTTGAATGATATGTTTTAAAGCTTTCGAAGCAGAGCTTTCAATAAAGTTGAAAGGTTGCTTCCAATGATTTCAAAAGTTATCAGTTCAGTGATTTCAAAAGGTTTTAGTTCAATGATTTCGAAAGGTCTGAGTTCAGTGATTTTGAAAGGGTTTAGTTCAATGGTTTCGAAAGTTTTGAGTCCAATGATTTCGAAAGGTATTAGTTTAATGATTTCGAAGGGTTTGAGTTCAATTATTTCGAAGGGTTTGCTTTCAGTGATTTCGAAAGGTTTTAGTTCAACGGTTTCGAAAGGTTGGAGTTCAGTGATTTTAAAAGTTTTTAGTTCGATGGTTTCGAAAGGTTTGATTTCACTGACTTCGAAAGGTTTTAGTTCAATGATTTTGAAAGGATTGAGTTCGATGATTTCGAAAGGTTTGCTTTAAATGGTTCTGGAAGGTTTAAATAGAAGGTTTTCAAAAGGTTTTCTAAGGCAATGTTTTAAGTTGTTTTTAAAGTAGGATGTCTAAAATTTTATTGCTTTCGAAAGGAATGATTTCAATTGTTTCGAAAGGTTTGATGTTTGGTTTCGAAAGGTAAGGTTTTGGCCTTTTGGCTTAGAAAATTAAAGGGTTTCACTTGGTTTTGAAAGAGATGTTTTCAAAAGTTTAGAAAGAGGTACTTTCAAATGTTTAAATGTTTTCATCAACTAAGGTTTGAGTAAAGATGATATATATAACATGGTAATGTGATTTTGTGTAAAGCATAAAGATCATATATTTTCCCTGTTTAAGTTTGATTTAAAGGTTTTAAATCATTTTGAAATTTTATTCAAGGAAAATTATAGGAGGGAACCTTAAGTGAAAATGTCTTAGATATTAGAATACCGAATGGGACTAGTATAGGGTCATGCCCTATACATTAGTTATTAGTCCCAACTAATTATTGTTAAAAATTCCAATGTATAGGGCTTGGTCACAAGTAGATTAAAATTAAGATTACATACCGAAAGGAATATATGTTTGTATACAGATAGGTTATTGGTGGCCCAAAAAACCATTAAGATCAGGAAGACCTGGGAGATGATTAAGTTAGGGACAGACCGCCCTGAAGCGTAGTATTTAACAGATAGTTAAGGACATACCATCCAGAAGTGAAGTATTAATAGATAGTTAAGGATATACGGTCTAAAAGAAGAATAGATAACAGGTGTTAGATTACTTTTAATTATATTGTCTAGTAGGCCTGAGTCAGCCAAAGTTTAAAAGTTATCCAAACAAAACTTATGTGTTTCAACAGACAGTCATTATTACCTGATATTTATGTATGTCTACATAATGAATTGCTTTACAGTATTTAACCAGTTTTGGTACCAGGAAAATGTTTTGCAAAGACATAATTTAAAAGGATGTTTGTGAGGGGAAACCCGTTCCGCTAAACGACATGGTCTCACTTAACATATTAAACCGGGATGTATAATATTATTCATATCAGGCTTATGTTTGACTCGAAGTTTATGTTTTCCCCTTAAACTCTCGGATGCTCATAATTAATTTGACTAGGTTGAGGGGTTAAGGTCTTTTTTTGGTTTAGTAGGACGACGAATAAGGCTACTGGGGGCATGCAAGACTCAAGCAGATAGCTATTTAGGAGTGGCGGTTTTATGTTTTGTTGTATTTCTGCTGTGTTTGTATTAAGTCCATTATGACTATGACTGATCATCCAAGGTGGTATCTTCATATACCGCTCTTGGCGTATTTTGTATTAAGTGTATTTTATCTGTGCTTGGGAACCTATTGGGATTATGTATTAAGAATATGGAACATATGTTTTAAATGTAATGAAGAAAAGTTGTTTTGAAATCTATGTTTTGTTTCATATTCATGTGCTTATGATATTATAGATACCATTAACATAGTCGTATTTAGTCGCCGAAAGCTAATACTATAGACGGCTACAACATATATAGCGCTTAGTTTTAGGCTCTAGATAGGGGATGTTATAGATTGGCATCAAAGCATGGTTTATGAAATACTTTAACTAAAAATGGGTTTTGAAAACATAATCCTTAGTAATTAGAGTTAAGATTGTGGTAGGGGATAAAGCTATAGTAATGTACTTTTATTTTCTATATATATAATTATACGCTATATCTCTACACTCATATCTAAGTTCAGACTATTCATCAGTATCTCACGAAGCGTGAATACAGATATGGAAGGAAGAAGAGGCAGAGTTAACCTTGGAGGAGATAGCTCCATTACTAATGGAAACGCCCGACAAAATGCTAGAAGGGCTCCAGGTCAAGCTCAAGCTGAAACTATTGGTGCTGGCATTCCCCATGTGGATATGGGAGCTAAGTATCGGTTCTTAATAAACATGATGCAAGCTGGAATTACAGCTGGAGTTGTTGGAGGGAATGCTGCTGGAGTAGGAGTTCAGGAAGCTTCGATAGCCAACCACCATGCTAACTTGAGCAGAGACTATACCGGGCTTGGAGGGAAGCCGTTTAGTGGAATTGAAGATGCGATTTAGGTGGAAAATTGGCTGCTACACTGTGAGAGAATCTTTCCTAACCTATGATTGAATGATGAGGAAAAGAAGAGATTAGCTTTGAGACAACTTCAAGGAGCTGCTCTATTTTGTTGGAATACTATTATAGCCGGTGTTGATGAGGAAACCATGACTTGGGTGGAGTTTAGGAGAAGGTTTCAAGAAATGATTATGTTGGTAATGGCGCAGTCGGCATTAGTTAGGAAGTTTGCTGAAATAGAACAAGGGGAGATGTCTATTTTAGAGTATGCTAGAAGATTTAAAGAGTTGGCCCGGTACGGGTATGCCTTAGTTGATACGGCGATCAAGATTAATGAGAAGTTTATAAGGGGCTTGAGGTTGGAGTTGATAAGTGCTACCTTACCACACGTAAGAGATCCAGGTGATGTAGTGGTAGAAATGGCACTGAAGCAGGAAGAGACAATAGCTTGTTTGAGGAAGAAAATGAATGAGCCCCATATGGGACAAGGCCAGAAAAGAAAGTCTTTCCATATTAAGAATGCTCAGAAGGGAGGAGCGTAGAAGAAGGGAAAAGCTGAGGTGGTTTGTTATAAACGTGATAAGAAGGGACACTATGCTAATGAGTGTCGTACTGGAAAAGGAAAAGGGAAAGAAGCGGTTGGAAAGAAGAATGTCAGAAGTTTTAATTATGATCAGATCGGCCATTATAAAAACCAATCCAAGGAGCCTGCTAAAGAAGGAAGGGGGCAAGTTTATGCATTGGAGCCCATAATTTCAAGGCCGGTTGTGCAGGAGAAAGGAAACGCTATTCTAGGAGGCTCGCTACAGATTCACGGTATGTCTGTAAGCGTTATATTTGATACTAGTTCATAACATTCTTTTATTTCTCAATGTTTGGTAGACAATCTTAACTTAGAACCTTCATATTTAGTAACTTCCATAAGGGTTGCAAATCTGATAGGAGGTTATGCAACACTTGGGATGAGGTGTGACCATTTAGAGTTTGTTTTGCTAGGTCATATTTTTGATTGCTATTTGCATGTGTTTGATTTTGTGGGATTTGGTATTATCCTTGGGATGGATTGGTTAAGTAAATATGATGCTAGGATATTTTGCCATGATAGGAAAATATCTTTAGACACCCAGATTTTAGTGACCGGATAGTTTATACTGTGGAGAACCCCAATTGCGAAGTTAATGCTTTATTGGGTATTATGGAGTTGGAGGATGAGTTATATCGAGTCTTTGTAGTTAGAGAGTTTGCTGATGTGTTTGATCCGGTAACTGGATTGCCACTGAAACGAGCTATTGAGTTTTGGATTGATTTGGTACCGAGGACAGAACATGTGAGTAGGCCACCAAGCAGGATGAGACCCACAGAGATGAAAGAGTTGAAGGTGGAGTTGGTGGATTTAGAAGGAAAGAATTTTATCTGACCAAGTAGTTCACTTTGGGGAGCTGCCGCAGTGTTTGCTAAGCAGCCGGACGGATCGTTAAGGCTATGTATCGATTATCTTAAGCTGAATGAGAAGATGATAAAATACTGATATCCATTGCCGAGAATTGATGATTTGTTCGATCAGTTAAGTGGAGCAAAGGTATCCTCTAAGCTGGATTTAGCGACGGGATTTCATTAGCTTAGAGTGGCAAAGGGTAATATTCCTTTGATGGCGTTTAGGACAAGGTATGGATCGTACGAATGGTTAGACATGCCGTTCGGACTAACTAATGCGCCGACATTCTTTATAGATTTGATGAACCGAATTTTTCGAGAGCACTTGCATAAGTTTATGTTGGTCTTTATAGATGATATTCTGATATACTCTAAGGATGAGAAGGGACATGAAGTTTATCTTAGTGTTATGCTTGAGACGTTGAGGGAGCATCAGTTGAAGGCTAAGTTTCTGAACTGTCATTTTTGGAAGAAGGAAGTGAAATTCCTTGGTCATGTAGTCTTAGAGAAAGGGTTGTCTGTAGATCTGACTAAGATTGAGGCGGTGGTTAATTGGAAGAGACCCGAACGGTGACCGAGATAAAAAGCTTTCTTGGATTAGCTGGATATTATCGAAGGTTTATAGAAGATTTTTCACGAATAGAAGCACTGATGACTAAGCTTACTCGAAAAGATATGAAGTTTGTATGGACTAATAAGTGTGAGGAAGCTTTCCAGAGCTTGAAACACTTATTTACCCATGCACCAGTGTTGGTGGTTCCAGAGCGGAATCAAGATTTGGTTGTTTATACTAATGCGTGTGGAACTGGATTGGGAGCTGTCTTGATGTAAAGAGATAAAGTGATTGCTTATGCTTCAAGACAGCTCAAACCACATGAAGTTAGTTATCCAATGCATGATTTGGAGTTAGCTGATGTAATATTTGCTTTAAAGGTGTGGAGGCATTATTTGTTGGGAGAGCGATTTGAGCTTTATACAAATCATAAGTCGTTGAAGTATTTGTTCTCTCAAAAGGAGCTGAACATGAGACAATAGAAATGGTTGGAGATTATTGCTGCTTTTGATTTTGGAATTAAGTACACACCCGGAAAAGGGAATAAGGTAGTAGATGTACTTAGCAGGAAACATCAGAATGGAGTATTGGCTATGATTGTTGAGTGGAAAGATTTTGAAGCATTATAAGCTTGTACTGTGCAGTATAGATCTGAGGTAGGTTCTAGTGCAGGAAGTGTTGTATTATCTTGCTTAGAAGTTCGACCGGTAATGATTGAGAAGATAGCTACTAGACAGGAGGCAAATCCAGTTTTGGCTGAACGGATCAAAAGGTTAAGGGTGGGAACATAGAGCGATGACTTAAAGGATTTCAGTTGTGACCAAAATGGGTGGTTGAGAGAGAAGGGAAGGTTGTGTGTTCCAAATGTAGGAGACATGAGGAAAGAACTCTTGGATGAATGCCATCGTTCGAAGTTCACTATCCATCCAGGAGGAACGAAGATGTATCAGGATACGAAGAGAAGTTTCTTCTGGGAAGGTATGAAGTGGGACATTGGTTTATGTGTTATGTAGTGCTTGAATTGCCAGCAGGGAAAGGCTAAAAACCAGAAACTAAGTGGATTACCTCAACTGTTGGAAGTTCTGTTATGGAATTTGGATTCTATCTCTATGTGTTTTATCGATGGGTTGCTAAGGTTTAGTGGAGGAAATGAAAGCATATGGGTCATAGTAGTTAGACTGACAAAGAGTTCCCATTTCATTCCAGTAAAGTCAACTACAATGACACATATTCTGGCGAAGTTATTTATGAAAAATGTAGTTAGACTTCACAGGATTCCTAGTAGTATCTTTAGTGATAGAGATTCTTTGTTTACTAGTGAGTTCTGGAAGAGTCTACAGGAAGATTTAGGAACCAAGCTGAACATGAGTACCACTTACCATCCATAGACTGATGGGCAAATGGAAAGAGTTAACAAAGTCTTGGAGGATTTGTTAAGAGCTTGTGTATTGGATTTCGGAGGATCATGGGAGGACCATCTTCATTTAGTCGAGTTCTCATATAACAATAGTTATTAGATGAGTATTGGGATGGCACCGTTTGAAGCTTTGTGTGGAAGGCCATGCAAAACTACCATGTGTTGGTTAGAGACCAGGGATAGGTTGGTTCTTGGTCCAGATTTGGTGAAAGAAGCCGAAGAGAAGATTGAGTTGATCCGAACTAGGATGAACGAAGCTCAATCTAGGCAGAAAAGTTATGGAGATAGATGGAGGAAAGACTTGGAATTCTTTGTTCGAGACTATGTGTTTATTAAGGTTTCACCGATGAAAGGTGTTATTTGATTTGTAAAGTCAGGAAAGTTAGCACCTAGATTCATAGGACCTTTCCATGTTCTTGAGAGGATATCGAAACTCGCTTATAGAGTAGAGTCACCGAATAGTTTGGCAGGAGTCCATGATGTTTTCCATATTTGTCATCTTTGAAAGTGTGTTACAGAACCGGAGACTACCACAGCACCTACAATGTTAGAAGACATAATTGCAGAGCCATATTTGACTATAGTTTGAAAGCCGATTAAGATTGTGTCTAGAGATGAGAAGAAGTTGAGGAACAAGACAATCAAATTAGTAAAGGTTCAGTGGAGTGACGATGCTAGAGATTGTACTTGTGAGACTGAGAACAGGATTAGAGACTCTTACCCTAATTTGTTTTGAAGGTATGTTTTATCTTTAATTGTTTTGTTGTATACCTTATCATAATTTCGAGGACGAAATTCTTTAAGGTGGGGAGTCTATAACACCAGATATTTTATAACATTATTTAGGATATTTAATTAGCTAAATTAAATAAAATAATGTGAAGATTAATGGGTTGAGATTTGATTATACTAAGGGTATTCGTGCCATGTTGAATATAAATCAAATAAGATGACATAAACAAATGCCTTAGGAAATAAAGAAGGGCAATATGGGGAATAGGATATGCATATACCCTAAACCCCTAGGAAAAGAAACAAACATTCATTTCATATTAGCAAACTAAAAACATATAAGGTCGGCCACCATTATTGTCCTCAAGAGGAAGATAAAGCTAGGATTCAAGAGAAGGAAGATAATCAAATAATTCAACATCAAATATCACATCTTTTAATCTCAAAGCTAAGGTGTATAATTACTTCTTCACATTTTCTTATAGTTTTCGGTTTTAAGATTAGATCCGAAACGTTTTTACAATTATATGCCATGTTTTGATGATTAAAGTTATATATTTGTTTCTTGGTGAATTGTGCATGTGCACATTAGTATTTATGAAAGGTTTGATATGAAAACCCTACAAAATGACATTTAATGCCTTGAAAATTTAAATGTGGGCTAGAAATGATACTTTAGATTCCAATTTTCATAATTTTCTGAATTTATGTGGATTTTATATTAATTTTCTAGTGAAGAAAACGGTTTATTGGGTTATAAATTATTTATGGCTAAAATAAGAATTATTTGGGTTATAGATTTTCTGGGAATTTTCCAGATTTTTCCTAAGTTACTTGATAAATATATAAAATTATTTAAGGTATGGAACTTAAATGTTTTGTATATTTAATTAAGGAGAAGGGACATTTTATAAAATAAAATTATTATTTAATTCTGAAATTAGTGGCAGCATTTTTCTGAAAAGTATTTATCAACCAATGATAATTTGACAAACAAAGGCAGGTTAGTTGAAAAGTTATCATTTTAAGTTAAAAACAAGAAAATCATGCTTTTAGCATGTTTCAACCATTTTAGGCATCGAACCTTCCGACCCAGACCTTCCGACAAAGTCGAAAGGTTATAGCTTTCGACAAAGTAAAAATTCAATGCATATGGTATCAAGTTACTTAGTACGTAATGAATGAACAAGGTCGAAGGGTACTTAGTCGAAGGGTTGGTTGCCAAAGAGGTTGGGGTATGTTTGTTTTATAAATCAACAGATTACACCTGCTTGCTTTCGAAAAGAAGCTTTCGACTTGGTTTCTTTTGACCAGGTCAATTATTTAAAATAAAGGTTACTTCCACTTTATTATTGTTTTTCTTTGAACCTTCCGACAAAGGCTAAAGGTTTACCTGTTAATAAAAACCAGCCGCTTCTCCGTGCTTTCGAAAGGGAGCTTTCGACTTAGGTGTTTTACCCTTTTTTTTAATTGAAGAATAACCCTAGTTTTCGAAGGAGTTGTTTCAAAGGTAGAGGCCTATTGTTTTAAATGATATGTTTTAAAGCTTTCAAAGCAGAGCATTCGACAAAGTCGAAAGGTTGCTTCCAATGATTTCAAAAGGTATAATTCAATGATTTCGAAAGGCTTGAGTTCAATGATTTCGAAAGGTTTGAGTTCAGTGATTCTGAAAGGTTTGAGTCCAATGGTTTCGAAAGGTTTGAGTCCAATGATTTTGAAAGTTATTAGTTCAACGATTTTGAAAGGTTTGAGTTCAGTGATTTCGAAAGGTTTTAGTTCAATGGTTTTGAAAGGTTAGAGTTTAGTGATTTCAAAAAGTTTTAGTTCGATGGTTTCGAAAGGTTTGAGTTCAATGATTTCGAAAGGTTTTATTTCGACGGTTTGATTTCAACGATTTCGAAAGGTTTGCTTTGAATGGTTCTGGAAGGTTTAAATACAAGGTTTTCAAAAGGTTTTCAAAGGCAATGTTTTAAGTTGTTTTTAAAGTAGGATGTCTAAAGTTTTATTGCTTTTGAAAGGAATGATTTCAATAGTTTCGAAAGGTTTGATGTTTGGTTTCGAAAGGTAAGGTTTTGGCCTTTTGGCTTAGAAAATTATAGGGTTTCACTGGGTTTTGAAAGAGATGTTTTCAAAAGTTTAGAAAGAGGTACTTTCAAATGTTTAAATGTTTTCATCAACTAAGTTTGAGTAAAGATGATATATATAACATGGTAATGTGATTTTAAGTAAAGCATAAAGATTATATATTTTCCTTGTTTGAGTTTGATTTAAAGGTTTTAAATCATTTTGAAAATGTTTTCAAAGAAAATTATGGGAGTGGATCCTTAAGTGAAAATGACTAAGATATTAGAATACCTGATGGGACTGGTATAGGGTTGTGCCCTATACATTAGCTATTAGCCCCAAATAATTGTTGTCCAAAATTCTAGTGTGTAGGGCTTGGTCACAGGTAGACTGAAATTAAGATTACGCACCGAAAGGAATATACATTTGTATACAAATAGGTTATTGGTAAGGTTTAAAGCCATTAGGATCTGGAAGACCTAGAAGATAATTAAGTTAGGTACAGACCGTCCAGAAGCGAAGTATTTAAAAGATAGTTAAGGACAGACCGTCCAGAAGTGAAGTATTTAACAAATAGTTAAGGATAGACAGTCTAGACGAAAAATAGCTAATATGTGTTAGATTAATTTTGATTATATTTTCTGGTAGGCCCGAGTCAGCCAAAGGTTAAAAGTTATCCAAACAAAACTTATGTGTTTGATAAAATAGTTCATTATTACCTGATAATTATGTATATCTACATAATGAATTGCTTTACATTATATAACCAATTTTGGTTGCAGGAAAAGGTTTTGCGAAGATATATTTTAAAAGGATGTTAGTGAGGGGAAGCACGTTCCGCTAAGCGGCGTGGTCTCACATAGCATATTAATCTAGGATGTATAATATTATTCATACCAGGCTTTATGTCTGACTCGAAGTTTATGAGTTCCCCTTAAACTCTCAGGTGCTCAAAATTATTTTGAATAGGCTGAGGGGTTAAGCTCTTTTTCAGGTTTAGTAGGATGACAAATAAGGCTACCGAAGACAAGTAGGAGGCAAACGGATAGCTATTTAGGAGTTGCAGTTTTATGTTTTGTTGTATTTCCGCTTTGTTTGTATTAAGTCTATTATGACTATATAACTCTGATCATCCAAGGGGGTATCTTAATATACCGCTCTTGGCGTATTTTGTATTAAGTATATTTTATCTGTGCCTGGGAACATATTGGGATTATGTATTAAGAATATGGAACATCTGTTTTAAATGTAATGAATAAAAGCTGTTTTGAAATCTGTGTTTTGTTCAATATTCAAGTGCTTCTGATATTATATATACCATTAACATAGCCGTATTTAGTCGTCGGAAGCTAATACTATAGTTGATTGTAGCGTCTGTAGCACTTAGTTTTAGGCCTCTAGATAGGGGATGTTATAGGCCACCAAGTTATCATTAGCATGAGATAATCCTCCATTTAAATATGCATGAAACTTTTAGCTCCAATAACTTATGCATTAGCTTTTAATTGTAGATTAAGGTAAGTGGGTAGGTGGGGTCCTCCTGATACATGAGTCTGAATTATTAACATCTCCATTCTTTGGTTTCCTCTTATGCATGTATATTTTCCATGAAGCCTCTTGTAATTTCCATCCAATTTTCCTACAAATAAAAATAAGATGTGAAAATAAATGTTCTCAAATTAATATATGCACAAAAATGACCATTTGGCCCCTATATGAAGATGAATAAATGATAATTTGACAATAATTGAAATATGGATTTAAACATGTTAGAATACCCAAAATGATCATTTATTTAATTAAACTCGATTAAATATAGAACTAAAGTTATGCATATTTGTGTTTACATCAAGTCTCATTCGCTCCAGGGGCAGGAATATATCCAAACCAACAAATAAAATAGGTAATCATCCAAACAACCAATAACAATCAACAATAAAATATCCACACATCCAACAAATAATTTATGTCGACTATATAATATTTCCGGTTAACTAAATGGTGAGTTTAACTCACAATTATTCGAGTTGTCGCCAAAGCACTCCGATTTAATTAAAATTGAATAGATGTTCAATTTTAACCCAAATTTCTATGAGCTTTAAACTAATCCAATCCAACTCAACAACGTAGTATTCGTAGACGATCGCAATGCAACTTGTCGTATTTAATTTGGACCTCGTATGGACATGTTATGAATCAATGAATTTTTGAAATAATTAAGTAATTATTAGCTTTAATTAATTAAAATTTGAAACTAATTGCTAGCTTCCCTCTTTCTCCCTCATTCGATCGCATCCAGGAAACCAAAACGCAACTTCAACTCGCACGTGCTGCCTCTATGTCGTCAGCAGCCATAGCAAGTTCACCAGCACACATGCCAATCCCTTCTCTTCACTTCGCCTGAGGCGCGGCACCGTAGATCGCTGCCGATCAATGGCAATCAGCCACCAACTACGTCGACGTCGTACCCAAATTTCGGCCATCTCGCCTCACTAAAGTTGATCTCCATCGTCGAATCCCTTTGTAACGACCCCGAATTTTATATAAATTTAAATTGATAATTTAAAGAATTTTTGAATAAAATTTGTGAAATAAATCGATTTAAGTGATGCGAGTTTCCCCGATCTTCAAATAAATTTTGGATAAATCATTTAAATTTATAATATTGTATATATATTGAACTTGAGTTTAAATCTAAAATAAATGGTTTAAAAATACAAATTATATAAGATATACGGTAAATATATATTTTAATCTCATGTTATTAAATCAATACAAATAATACAAATAGAATAAAACAAATAAAAATAATAAAGAAAGATTTAATAAAAATTAGAAGTTCACTTGTATTTTAAAGTAATAAAAACAAAACAAAAAGAAAACAACTTACATTCAAATATGTAAAAATACAAGTAAATACATTTGCTAAACTTCAACAACTATTTAAAAAATAGAAATTCACTTATGTTATAAAGCAATATGAACAAATAAATAAGTATGAACACTTGAGAAAAAATATATACATATGAAATGGCTTGCAAAGGAAGGAACAAAAAAAAAGTAAAGCAAATAAAGGTAAAGGTGTACATGATAATAAATGCTAGCCTCCTTAGTACATGAGGAAAAACATCACCAGCCACCGAAATGAAGGAAAAATACATTTGTACATGATAATCATCTCTAGTACACAAGAGATGTGTACCAGCCACCAAACATGTTATCATCTCAGCCGAGACAAGCAAGTAAAGGCAAATAAAATAAGGTAATATGGTACATGGCAATTTAATGCAAGCCAGAGTTTTTTTCATCTCAGCCACAAAGAAAAGAAAGATCTCTGATGTATTGTACAAAAGCATATCACAACCCACTTTCATATATCTCAGTTCGATCATTTCAGCTGAGCAAAGTCTAAAATAATAATAAAAGCATAGATTTCAAAGAGCAAGAAACCAGACTACGCTGTTATAAAATTTTCTCAAACTTCATTTATTCGATCCTCAAACCCAGAGAAAAAAAATCTAAACAGAAAAAGAAACCAGAAAGACAAAACTAATCTCTTCATCCTGTCTCAAATCTGGAAATCATCCCAGGGATTTAACTTAAAAGCATCAAACAAAGATCAGGATCCTATGTAGATTTAAATCAAAAACAAGTTTCCAGAATTTAAAATTTTTGGCTTGCTCTCTGTTCTTCTTCTCTCAGGTGAGCAAACTACCTTCTTTGATCTCAACCCTGTTTATATTTTTGATTGTGTGTCTAATATTGTTGTATCATATTGATATCATTGTTGTATATCATTCTGGATATTGTATTCATTGGAGTTGTATATGATATCATCTATTTTCTTTCTTCCGCTGTGTTGTTATACTTAATGGTGTTATAAGCTCCGGTGAACCAGATTCGGCGTTTGAATCTGCGGCATTTTGAGTACAAGTGAAGTACGGGTGCCGATTTTCGAAGGCCGATTTCAGGGTCTTCACATTTGGTATCAGAGCTGAGGGTAAAACTTTAGCTCAGGAGTATAACACATTAAGTAGCTCATTAGAGATAGGGTGAAGTATACCCTAGAATGAGTAATTCTCAGATATCCGTCCGTACGCCTCAGTAAATTCTCTTGCTATCCACTGATAGTAAGTATGAGTGTAAGAAAAGGATGAGATATAGGACAGGGGAATACGACTATAACTGGTCAATACTCTATAACAATAAGGAAACAGTCTTTTCTCTATCAATCTCTTTTGTTCGTCATCTTTTCTTCAATTCTTCGATAATTTCTGGTAGATCCAAGAAGAGATTCGATATGTTAATATGGGACATAAACTCCAAATAGGCCAAAATTGTCTGTTTGAATGTATTGGTTGCTTTGTTTGCTATGGTTGATAGGTATAATTTGGTTTCTAAACTGAAAGTGTTAGAATTGTATCCATATATCTATCTATTCTTTGGGTCCCGATATGTTCTACGAATGGTTAGTTATCCCTTTGAACTAACCGATGCCATTGTATATTTCGTAGATCTGGATAATCCGAGTATCTTGTGAAGTGTTAAACAGATTTGTTCTTGTATCTATTGTTGATATTCTGATTTGGTAAGCCAAATGCAGAATAGATATTCAGTTGATTTGATGAAACATTTTTCATCTATCTTTGTGTCTCCTTGGCAAATTTCGAGGACGAAATTCTTTTAAGGGGGGAAGTCTATAACGACCCCGAATTTTATATAAATTTAAATTGATAATTTAAAGAATTTTTGAATAAAATTTGTGAAATAAATCGATTTAAGTGATGCGAGTTTCCCCGATCTTCAAATAAATTTTCGATAAATCATTTAAATTTATAATATTGTATATATCTTGAATTTGAGTTTAAATCTAAAATAATTGGTTTAAAAATACAAATTATATAAGATATACAGTAAATATATATTTTAATCTCATGTTATTAAATCAATACAAATAATACAAATCGAATAAAACAAATAAAAATAATAAAGAAAGATTTAATAAAAATTAGAAGTTCACTTGTATTTTAAAGTAATAAAAACAAAACAAAAAGAAAACAACTTACATTCAAATATGTAAAAATACAAGTAAATACATTTGCTAAACTTTAACAACTAATTAAAAAATAGAAATTCACTTATGTTATAAAGCAATATGAACAAATAAATAAGTATGAACACTTGAGAAAAAATATATACATATGAAATGGCTTGCAAAGGAAGGAACAAAAAAAAGTAAAGCAAATAAAGGTAAGGGTGTACATGATAATAAATGCTAGCCTCCTTAGTACATGAGGAAAAACATCACCAGCCACCGAAATGAAGGAAAAATACATTTGTACATGATAATCATCTCTAGTACACAAGAGATGTGTACCAGCCACCAAACATGTTATCATATCAACCGAGACAAGCAAGTATAGGCAAATAAAATAAGGTAATATGGTACATGGCAATTTAATGCAAGCCAGAGTTTTTTTCATCTCAGCCACAAAGAAAAGAAAGATCTCTGATGTATTGTACAAAAGCATATCACAACCCACTTTCATATATCTCAGTTCGATGATTTCAGCTGAGCAAAGTCTAAAATAATAATAAAAGCATAGATTTCAAAGAGCAAGAAACCAGACTACGCTGTTATAAAATTTTCTCAAACTTCATTTATTCGATCCTCAAACCCAGAGAAAAAAAATCTAAACAGAAAAAGAAACCAGAAAGACAAAACTAATCTCTTCATCCTGTCTCAAATTTGGAAATCATCCCAGGGATTTAACTTAAAAGCATCAAACAAAGATCAGGATCCTACGTAGATTTAAATCAAAAACAAGTTTCCAGAATTTCTAATTTTTGACTTACTCTCTGTTCTTCTTCTCTCATGTGAGCAAACTATCTTCTTTGATCTCAACCCTGTTTATATTTTTGATTGTGTGTCTGATATTGTTGTATCATATTGATATCATTGTTGTATATCATTCTGGATATTGTATTCATTGGAGTTGTATATGATATCATCTATTTTCTTTCTTCCGCTGTGTTGTTATACGTAATGGTGTTATAAGCTGCGGTGAACCAGATTTGGCGTTTGAATCTGCGGCATTTTGAGTACAAGTGAAGTACGGGTGCTGATTTTCAAAGGCAGATTTCAAGGTCATCACACCCTTCATCTCGTCGTCGGACACCTTTTCTTTGTTGGGTCAAAGCTTGGAATGATCGTAGTGGCGCCGGAGTGTGGTGACCATTGGATTATGCTGTTATAAATTTAAAAATTTTAAGAACTTGCCCACTCTTTGATGAAACACGATTATATATAGCTAAAGGGGTATGGGTTTAGATGTGCTTAGGTATGGGCTAATGGTATAGCCTAAGCATGGTGAATATGAATATACATATATATATTTGTATTCAAAAATATCTAGCTCGATGCACCCAAAAATCTCGAACTCCAAACGAGATGCACCGGCTGGTGTTCTATATGTTATACCCATATTTCGAACATAATAGAACTAGTATCGAGATCCATTTTCATCATATACAAAAATTAGCTTTTCAAATTGAAATATATTAATTTAAATTCGTTAAATTAATCTCTACGCGTTTCGAGCTCGCATGACCAAATGATACGTTCAATCGCCATGAAATTCGATGGCATATTATAATTCATTATCACGGATCGAATAGAAATAGTTTCGTCTAATTCTGAGACAGTGCCCGAAAAGCTATTTTCATGCGGTAATTTAAAACGGATTATTTTAAAACCGAATTTAATCACTTTTAGATCTAAATTAAAAGTTTATTATTACCATTCTTAACAAGCAGAATTTAAATAAGTTGTGAAATCATTTTTATCCAAATCAAATCCAAGACTCAATTATTTAAACAATTCCAAACAGTAAATTCACAATTCTCAGATTCAGTTAAATCATTATATTTGAAATTTAAGATATTTGTCTTTTAAAATTAACCTTTCAATATTAAAAATCAATTAAATATTCCAAATTAGAATGATAGAAATTCAGGGTCATTACATTCCCCTCCCTTGAATGAATTTAGTCCCCAAAATTTGCAAGGAAAGAAAAATGCCCCAAACCCATTAACTTTTCATAACCCATTAGCTAAAACTTGTAATCACAATTTTCTAAGTCATTAATTTCATTCATAGTTACTAACTAATACCATTCCAATTTATAACATAAACATCAACTTTTAGTTATCAAATTTTTTTTTCAAAAATTCTCAACAATTTTCTAATGCCTTAAATTTACAGATTATTTCAATAACTTCCCCTATGCGCAGCTCGATCGGAAAATTAAATATATATATATATATATATAATCATAAATATAAATCACATCTTAAAAGATGAGGCATCTTGTAGGGAAAAATATAAAAATACGATACGTATTCCGAGATGTGTATCTTTTATTAGTATTAGCAAGCATGTACAATCCATAAATTGCGAAAGCGAGCTCCAAATGTGAAGCATACGCCATCCACACCTACTAATCACTCAACTACCAATAAGAACATGTATGTAGAGAGTAATATTGGTATATAACATATACTAATTCAATAATTATATGAAAATGTAGCAAATGTAACAAGAGAAACCATCAAACAAATAATATCCATCCAATTTATTTATCACCATATCAATTTGCATTTTCAAATGTCAACATTATATTTATGCACTTTCATTTGTTATTAACATTCGATTGATTCATTTTCAATTTATGCACATTCAATTAGTTTACATTCACTTTTATTTACATTCAATTATTAACATTCCCTTTAAATTCAATTTATGTTTAACAACATTTTATTCAATACTAAATTCATTTTTGGACCATTCATAAAATCGTTACATTTTAACTTTTCCTGAGTTAAATCTTATTTCATCATCACTTAGTATATTTTTTCAATATTAATATTCTTTATGAACCCTTCTATACAAATATTGCTTAAGTTTATTACAAACATTTTATCCTACACCATAAATGTTTATTACCACTTCAAAACTTAAGTTTATATTCAATTTTATCAAACAACACCCCAAACATATTCAATTCATTTTATTAAGTCAATTGATTCAACTTTACTTAAGTTAAATTTTTAATTTCATATCTCAATTCAAAATTTTCTTTTCTTATCTATACCATTTCACATTTTAAGTTCGAGAACTTATTTTAATATATTTATCAAATCATACTTTTGATTTCTAAAGCAAAACTTGTTTTACTAAACACAACTTCAATGGTAGTAATCAATCACCTAGAAACTCGAATGCTGATGATGTTGTAGTCATCACCATAATTATTTTCCAATGACTGAAGTGAGTTCAATGCTTTCTGTTTCTTTTATATTCCCTTTAAAAATATTTCTAGTTAAAACATTTTCAGAATAGTAATAATATTATTATTATTCTTCAAAACTTTTGAAAAACAAATTTTCAAAATCAACGGAATTTTAATTATAAAATTTCTTATTTTAAATCCATTTTAATTAAAAATCGTATTTATAAATATACATAAACTATTTCATTCCCTTTTCATTTATAAATCACATTTATAAATCATATTTATATAATCTCACTTCTTATGTTAAATCATTTCAGAAATGTTGATTATTTTAAGTATAATCAATATTATATAAACCATATTTATAAATTCACTTTTTTATATAACTCATTTTCAAACGTTTATCTTTGATTAAATTATTATAATAACAACTTTAGTAAGGACAACAGACGATGAATGATAATAATCAAATATTACCATTCACTAATAACCAAACATTACCATTCACTAACAACCAAACACGCTATATATAGCTATAATAATCTGTGAAAAATTATCCCTTCATACGTAAAATAAAATTTTGATAAAATTATTTTAGTTACTAATTTACAAAGTAATACTGTGTTGGTTTGTCTTGTTTAAGCGTTTATAAACCCTTATCGATATCATGGTGTCCCATGTACCGACAAGAATTCATAAGCCACTCAGCAGATAAATCAACACAATATAAAGCAATTTTATAATAACTAACAAATACGCACTCATTTCTATAATACACTCAAACTCATAATAAAGCATTCCATTACCCTATCCCTTAATGAGTTGTCCCCACCAAAGCCAAGGTTCTTACTTAACCTCGCGCTCTAATACTAAGTTGTAACGACCTCGCTGATCCGCACAATTCATGATGACAATAAACTACATATTACAACCCAAATTGAATGGAAAGATGGATAGTAATGTGAAAGAAAGAAGAAAGAAGAAGAGAAGAGAAGAAGAAGAAGAAGAAGAAGAAGAAGAGAAAAAGAAACTAAAAGGAAATAGAGTCTCAAAATCGTAGCGTAACAATATATAATATAGAATCAATGATCTTTAGAAAAGAGGAACTGTTATATACATACATCAAATCAGAGTACACAAATAAGCAATCATTAGCCTAGAAAGTTATAACAATCTATCCTCAATAATGCTAATGATTTCAACAATTAAGTGGCGAAAAATAAATAAATAGGTGAATACGACTTGAAGATCTCCAACTCGTCTCATATGCTCCAATGCATCCAAAGCAATATGTAAATATGCCCGGTCTGACCCTAGCATTATAATAGAATAACACCAAAGTCAGTCTAGAAAGGAAATACACACCCAATTGGATTTTAAAGTTATGAAAAACATTTGAAAATCAAAAATATCTCGTAAGACCATGCCCCACACAAACACGGGTGGGTTTTTACCTTACGATAAATAAAAGAATTTCTATAGAAATCCATTTGTATTATAATAATATCTAGGGATCAAAGTAAAATAAGAATATAGCTGAAATGCTTGCATCTCACAATTCAGCATAATGAGCACAACTAAGTCCGTACGATGCTTATTAAAGAATGGATTCCATACAATGCTTAGGCTACGGGGGTACCGCCCGTCATGGTGCATCTCTATATAAACTAACACCGAGGATCTCGCTGGGATCCCCTGCCAACACTGAACCAGCCTACCACTTTACTTGTAGTACCAAATATGATCACCCCTCCGTTAATAGGTCTCAAAGCATACTAATGAGAGATAATATCGACTCTAGATAAGAATAATCTTACCCTACTTGGGAGAAACCCACTTAGACCTACTGCATCTCCCATGTTTTAGTCATTCCCAGTTGATGAGGCTTGAGCCTATGTTTTACCTTTTATATAGAACTTTCCATTTGGAATGCTAACACTGCCCTCCAGGCAACAATGCAATGTCTACATTCATCAATACAAGTTCGTTCTAGGACTGAATGAAAACACTTAAGAGCTCCATCTTCAATTCCGTCATCTTCAAGTTGTCTTCATTTCGAAATGCTTTAGTTGGATTGAAGTGGTTTTCGGATAACAGATCTGATCCTGGTCTCTTCGAAACAACATTCGATAGTTTTCGGTAAACTCAACTCCGGTTCTTTAGGAAATAAATAGTCAAAGATAAGAGCGGAGTTCACCTCCTAACCGTTAGTGGACAGATTTCCTTATCGTTTATCCTAAGGGAATGAAATGAGATTTATACGCACAGTACAACATCATCGAAGATGACTGTGCCATATAACTCACGTGTTTCTCCTAGATATTACCAAAGTTATGTTTTGGGCCCAATTTACCGATTAAATAACAAACATTCAATCATGGATTTAATTCCATTGGGAAAACGAACATCGGTTAAACACATAAGTAACTACTAACCTCTTTAATTAATCTTTTCATTAATTAAAATCACTTTGTGAATATTTATACCAAAATACTTCTACAAAATTTCATTCACAAACCCTTATATTTCAAGGCTTGGAAAATATCTATATTCTTATCTTAACGGTATAAGTATATTCACAAAATTTAGAACAATTCTAAAATCATTTATAAACTCCTTTATAAATCTCTAAAATCATTTATAAACTATTTATAAATTATTCCTCAAGTCATTTATAAACCATTATAAACCCATGCAACTATTTATAAAACTCTTTATATAAATCTATAAACCCATTTATAAAATTTCTTTATAAACATCTAAAAGCATTTACAAAACTCCCTTTATACATTGTACAAAATTTCTTATTAAGTCTCTAAAATATTTTATAAAAATCCTCTTATAAAACCTGTCTCTTTATTGAACGTTATTTACAAATCTCGAAAACATTTATAAATAAAAAAATCATTATCCAAAACACTATTACTTAACAGTAAACAATATAAACAAATAAATACTAACTTTAAAACATCTGAAAAATAATAATTAATAATTTTAAAACATTTTTGATAAAACAATAATACTTCAGCATTATTATAAATAATAATAATAAATTTCTAAAACTTTATTGAAAAATAACTATAATTTATTTCAAACCATATTAATAATTTAGATAATTAACTTTTCAAAATATTAAAATATTGATAAACAAAAACAATATTAATATAAATAATCAACTTTTAAATATAAATATATTTCCTTGAAAAAATCCATACTTAAATTTCAACATAATCATTTCCATATTTATAAAACTATATTTATAAATCTCTTTCTATTTTATAACATATCGTTTAACATCTCCAAATTTGTCCTCAGAATCAGCTATTTTCCTAAACAACATCGCACATATTATAATAAATCCACAATTGTGATCTATTTTTTCCAATTTATCCAATGATAAAGGTTCGCCTTAATTATAAACACCATTTATAAATCTATCCATTTATCAACAAAATACGATTTTACAAATCTTCACTTTGTTTGCAAAATGTCACATTTATCATTTATCGCATTAATAATTTTCCACCTTTATAATTTAACTTTAATATATGTGTATGTGTGTGTGTGTATCCAGTACGTTATATAAAAAGGTTAATAAATATTTATACCAAAATATTACTATCTTCTTTTAAAACTGTATTCCTTTATTATAAAAGATGAACTAATTTTTTAAAATTTAAAAATCTTTATTATATACTTCAAAAAACTCTCTTTAAAATATTTCATAAACTATTAATTTATAATATCTAAAAATAATACTTTTTATTTTAAAATAAATTTCTTCTTTTAGTTATTCAAGAATAACTATTAAAATATATAAAATTTCGAAATCATTTACGAATCCTTTCAAAACTAAGTCTTAATTTTATAGTATTTCAAAATACTAAAAATATACCCCAACATTATCATAGAACTAAATAGGGAAAAACATCCATATCATCAAATATGGCTTCCAACACATCGTATTTCAAATTATATGAAAAATAAAGTTGACACTGTGAGGAACAGTGTTGGATCCCTCCAATTTGTTCCCCTACATGACATATGGTATATAATCATGAAATATTAATCAACTACTTCAAGGTAGGATTATATACAAAGGGTCATCCGCTCTTACATGGGAATGTAATAGAGTCTCATCCGCTACAGGGGCAGGGATATATCCAAAACAACAAATAAACAGTTAGTAACAATCAACAATAAAATATCCATACATTTAATAAATAGTTTTTCTCGACTATATAATATTTCGGGTCAACCTAAAAGGTGAGTTTAACTAACCATTATTCCAGTTGTCGCCAAAGCGCTCCGGTTTGAATTAA
The DNA here is from genome assembly GCA_030737815.1 of Allium fistulosum. Taxonomy (NCBI): domain Eukaryota; kingdom Viridiplantae; phylum Streptophyta; class Magnoliopsida; order Asparagales; family Amaryllidaceae; genus Allium; species Allium fistulosum. The sequence goes on along the minus strand of CM060907.1, from coordinate 407,607,063 downwards.
AATTAAACAGACGTTCAATTTTAACCAAAATTTTTATTAGCTTCAAACTAGTCCAATCAAACTCCATAGCGTAGTATTCATCGATACGATCATAATGCAACTTGTCGCGTTCAATTTGTACCTAGTACGAATAAGGCATGAATTAATGAACATTTGAAATAATTAAATGATAATTAACTTTAACTAATTAAAATTTTGAACTAATACTGCCTTCCCTCTCTCTCCCTCGTTAGCTTGCATCTAAGAAACCAAAACGCGACTTCATCTCGCCACCGTGCCGGCTCCATGTCCTCAGCAGCCATCGCGAGTTCACCAGCATGCGTTGATCCCCCTCCTCACTTCGCCTAAGGCACGACACCATAGATCGCAACCGATCAATGGCAATTGGCCATCGACTATGCCAACGTCATGCCTAAATTTCTACCATCTTGCCTTGCAAAAGTCTGTCTCTACCGTTGAATCCCTTCATCTCGTCATCGCGCACCTTTTCTTAGTTAGGGTCAAAGCTTGAAATTTTGAAAATTTTGGGAACTTTCCCTCTCTCTAATGAAACGTGATTATATATGGATGAAGGAGTTTGGCTTTAGACGTGCTTAGGTATGGGCTAATGGTATGGCCTAAGCATGGTGAATAAATCTATACCTATACCTATACATATACATATACATATACATATACATATACATATACATATACATATACATATACATATACATATACATATACATATACGCACACACACAGATATATATATATATATATTGATATTCAAAAATATCTAGCTCGATGCACTCAAAAATCTCAAACTCCAAACGAGGTGTGCTGCTTGGCGTTCTATATCTTATAACCCTATACCGAACATAGTGGAACTTATATCGAGACCCAATTTCATCATATATAGAAGTAAGCTTTTCAAAATAGAATTATATATATTTAAATTCCTTAAATTATTTTGTACGTGTTTTGAGCTCGTACGACCAAACGATACGTCCAACTGCCAAGAAATTCGATGCTATATTATAATTCAATATTACGGATCAAATGAATTTAGTTTCGTCCAATTCCGGGATAGTGCCCCGGAAGGTTATTTTTACATGTTAATTTAAAATGAATTATTCTAAAAATCAAATTAATCACTTTTAAATCTAAATTAAAGTTTATTATTACCAATCTTAATCAGCAGAATTTAAACAAGTTTTGAAATCATTTTTATCCAAATTAAATCCAAGACTCAATTATTTAAATAATACCCAATATTAAATTCAAATTCTTATATTCAATTAAATCTCTATATTTTAAATTTAAGCTATTTGTCTTATAAAATGAACTTTTTAATATTTAAAATCAACTAAATATTCCAGATTCAAATGATTGAAATTTTGGGTCGTTAAATGTGCTAACGGTTAGAAGTTACTTTACGAAACCATGCATATCTTTAGATAAAATATGTCAGAAAGGTAAACAAAGCCAGTCCACATCCGAACACATGATACCAAATACCTTCAACTCCCTATGCCAACTAATCAAAAGCATCTCTAGATATTCGGAGTTGACAGAGCCTCTTGTGTTAGCTAAACCCCTGGGTGTGCTTTGTATTTGGTTTCCATTCATTTTCAATAGTGAAGTCATGTTCAACATCTCAACACATGAGTCTTCATCACTTCAGTAGCTCTCAAATCTCTCTCTTGATTCCAGCATCTCGAACAATTCACGAATCTCTCCATGGATCCTAACATAAGTCATTTGACAAGTGCTAATTTTATCCTCTCTCTTGGAAAAAACCTTAAGATAGACAGTGTAACAAGGTAACATCATTTGAAATGTTAACGCTGACCTCTCCTTTGGACTTAACCCTAGGATAGACGATTTGAATCTATAACATTTCACTCCATAACCTCTTCCAAAAAAAGAACTCGTATATAAGTTTTGAAGTGGTTTTTGTAATACACTTATCTAGTCTCAGAATCTTCAAAACTAAATCGGTGAATTTCTGGTTAACTCCATTCCATTTCTTTAAGAAGTAAATAAATATATAAAGGTGTCCTCTTTGAGAGATCTTATATGTATACATTCTTGAAGAGATGATTCATACGAATGAGTCCTCCCCAGACAGTCTCAAACTGTATCAATATGTGATGCTTACATATACTTCCAAAGTTAATTTGGTCAATTTTGACGGTCGACTAATCGACTATCAAGTACAAAATGAAAAGGATCACATATGGGAACCTAGTCTAATACACTTAACAAACTTCTGACTTTCTCAACTTGTTCTATCCTCGGTCAAGGGTGTAGTCGGTTGGTGAGAGCACTGTTTGCTTCTAAACTCTACTCGAACATCATTCTTAACTATCACAAATAGAATAAATCTACCTTTTTGGCTTTAAATTCCATGTATATGATTAAATACCATTAATAAGATTTCCTGTCAACACCCTTGAATGATATAAAGAACGGTGAATAATCCATTGTACAAATGGTACAGAAAAGAAGGTGTGAATCCTTTCAAAATTGCCTTCTAATTAGGACTTGTTTAATGATATTCCTCAAGCAGACCTTTCGACCATGTTAAAAGGGTCGGTTTTGGGTTTAGATGACCTTTCGATGAGAATGGTTTCTCCTTCGGAAGGCTTCCTTTCGATCTTCTTGGAATACCCTGAGTTAAGCTCTCAAAGATAGGTTTCGACTGGGTTGGAGGTCTAAAGCTGTTGATTGGTTCGGGTTTCGATTATTAATCGGAAAAGGGAGGTTTTGATCCTGTCGAAAACTCATGGAGTTGCTCTTCTTGGATTCAAGTAGGAAATCACAAACCTTAGTGGATCTAAGGTAGGTTTTGACCTTGTCGAAAACCGTAGGTATAACTTCCATGGGATTGAATCTGTAATTCCAGGTTTTGGTGTTTTAAAGGGCTGGCTTGGACCATGTCGAAGGCTTTAGATCACAGAGTAGATTGCTTCGAATGGGTTACAGAAGTTATTAAAGCTTAAATAAGTTTCAACTATGTCGATAAGAGGCTTTCGATGGAGGTGAAACCTAGAAAATAGAAGTGAATCTAGCAAAAGCTAAAATGAAATAGTAAAATAGCATAAAGTGATTGAAACCTCCCTTTCTCATTTCTCTAAATTCCCAAATTGATTTACAAACTAGGGTTACAATGCTTTTATTAATAGAATACAAGTTCAGGATGAGAAGAATCAGATCCTCAAAACTTGATCCCTTAGGTCTTATTTATAGATGCGGCTTGACACCTTTCGACCTTGATGCTTTAGATTGGTTTGGAAGGTGGCAATTGAGAGACTTAAGCAAACTGCTGCCTTTGTCGAGTGGTATTGCAGTGCTTCTCTTCTGTGAGTTTTCTTGAAAGTCCTTCCGACTCTGTCTTTAGCCTTTTCCTTTTGGTTTCAATGATATTGGTAATTCCCAGGCTCTTGCTTTGATCTGATGTGAAACCTTTTTCAGAGCACACTGGTGTCGACCAATTCGAAAGGCTTACTATAGCTTTCGATGGGGTAGCTCTAGATAATACTTGCTTCTTAGTAGTTTGAATAATGGTGAAACCATTGGTTTCGAATGATTTGGCATATTTCAAAGAGTTATTCTTCATTTTCTTCGGAAGATGTGGCTTCGACCTGATCGAAAGAACTTCATCTGGTTGAGGCATGGTTAATGAAAGCGGAAGGGAGCTTTCGTCTCCTTCACCTTCTTAGAAAGGTAAGAACTCTCCGGATACTGATAGGAGGAACCTTCCAACACCTTCAAAAGGTCTTTAAGCTTTTAAACTTTGATGGCAGCATCCCTTCGACTCCTTCGAAAGGCTTGGTTGCAGCTCTTATCTAACTCTTTACTCAAAGAGGTCTCGACTTGATTGAAAAGTGAATTTTTAGAGTAATATTTACCCCCCGTTGTGAAGGGATGCTCTTGACTTTCCAAGCCATCTTTGCCAAAACATAGAAATTTTCCACCTCTTAGCCTTCCCACGTAGATTTGGGCCGTTCATTCAAATCATATCCAATGGTTGATAATCTAAATGACTTTTCTTATAAAGTATGCTTCTTCTCCTTCTTCTTCTTTTACCTACAATCAAAATCATCAAGCTAAATTAAAAGAATTCTCCAAAATTTCTTAAACTTTGCTTCCAGAAACAAAGGTAATTTCCAAATCCCAACCGTAAGTTTAGATTAATCTCTATTTCTCTAGTTTTTATTCGAACTTCGTTCATGCTTTAATTAAATTTCAGTTTCTAGATTACAAAATTGAAATTCAATTTTGAAATGTTTGAATCTCGAACTTTTTGAGAATGGATTTGGTTTGACTTGTTGAGAAACTTCCTCTTAATTCAGTTTCTTAAATTAATAGAATTAATTTCTCGCTTTGGATTTTGAGATTGACAATGGTTATTATTGAAAATCCCCTTATCGGGTTTAGATTACCATTTCAAAATTTATTATTTTTGTTCTTCGTTAGTGAATCAACATCTCCAGATTCATAGTAGTTTCTATGCCTTTTGAAATTGTCAAAGACCAATTTCTGTTAAAATTCATTTTTTTAAGAAGTCTAATATGTTTTCTTTAAGAAATTTATGGAAATCTAGATTTGTAATCGGGTTTGGGGGAGGATGATGAAACCCATTTCTTTACCCAGAAGTTTCTCGTGTATAGGTGAAAATTTTGGTGCCACAAAATGACTTTTCTACCACTTCGAAAGAGATTTAGGCTGCAACATTGGGTTTGCTTCCTTAGCCATTTTCGATGTGGTTGAAAGGTGTTGTAATGCCAATTAGATCATCTTCGTCGAAAGGTTATGCTACTAGGTAGGGAATAGGAACTACTTCGATAGCAACCCCTTGTTTCGATTGCAAACCATTTTCCTTAGTTAATTTTTGGAGTCACCGGATCCTTTCAACCCCTTCGACACCACCTTTACGTTCTAGGTCGAAACCCCTTAGAGTTGTTTTTGTTCAGCTTTGTCGAAACGTTCAAAGTATATATAGGTTTAACTTGGAACCTTTCAACTTCAATGAGTGGGTCAGGTTTCGCCAACATCAACATTTTTCTTCAGATAATCTAAGTAATTGGTTTCGACAATGTCAAAGGGTCATGTTGTCTAGTTTATGTAATGTTTGTAGTGTATATGTTTGTTTAAGTTTTTTAGCTGATCCTAACTAACTTTCCTTAGCAATTTGGTTCCTACAGAGCTTTCGACATTGTTGAAAATTGATGTATGAACAAGTATTATGCTTTAACCTTTCGACTTTATCGATAGCTCAAGGAATACTTTTATCTAGGTTTTCAACAATGTCGAGACATGTTTGTTAAATGATCATGCTCTTTTCCTTTCGACTTTGTCGGAAGCCTAGTGTTTTTGGTTTTTCACTTAATCTATTTGCACAATCTTGAAGTTTCGTATTCGTTTTCATGTTTAAGTTATCTAAGTAGGTTTCTTTGTCTAATTCTTGAAAGTATTCCAAACTCATAAATAACCAAGGATTTTAACTAAAATGTTTTCACCTGGCAGAATCATGAGTTCTCTAAAGAAAGATGAAGCCATTTCCAGGCGTTCTTCTGTTGCAACCCAAGATGAAGTTAATTCCATCCTCAATGATGTTGGCACCACCAGGATTGAAGCCATTCCCCTTCAGGAAACTAACACCGTAGACAACCTCCTAAAGGGTATTTTGCTTATACTACCATCCGCATATAGCATGGCGGATTCTTACCATTCCCAGAGTTCTTATCTTTATATCTATCTCATTTTGGAATCGCCCTAATCTAGTTGTCTCCAAACGTCTAAACTTATCTCTTGTCTCTAGAGATGATGGCGTTGGAATCCGAGATGCCTTCTCTTAACGCTGAAGTGATAAACTTCTTAACCAAGTTGGTAAAGCTGAGAAATCTCAACAACCAAATATATAGAGCTAACCCCCAGAAGAAGTTCGTATCAAATAGGGTCAACAAATTCAAGGATTGGGAGAACCGGTTCTTCTTCATCAAATGCTTTGCTAATATTCGGCAGACTTTTGCTTCTTCCTGTAAGTCTTGACTTGTGTTGTCTTTCCCCTACTCAATGTCTTCTGTTAACTAATCTCTTGCTTTATCAGGTGTCCCGCCAAGAAGCATACTGATGTCGATAAGAGAATAGTTGATTCTCTAATTGTGGCTTCAAGACAAATTGGGAGCAGACTGACACTTCTAACTCCCTCAAAAAGCACTCTCTTCTGCCAGTGGGACAGAAGATCTTAGGAACGCCTCCCTTTGTCCAGCACACTTCATGTGACAAACGCTTTCTCTTCCTGGGAGATGTCGAATACTTCTCTCTAATGTCTCCAATCTGTGCAGACCATCCAGGTACGTTATTTGTCTAGTATTTGCTTTTTGTCCGTGGAATTCTTTCAATTATTTTGGTTGACTTTTAATTGGCTCAAATTTGTTTCAGCTTCTTCTCAAGTCGCAGTGTTTGCTAGCGGTGCTGTCCCTCCTCCACCAACTTCTAGAATGACATCAATTATTGGCTCCTTTGCAAAGTCCAAGCAAACATTCAAAAGGAAGCTAATGGAAACTTCCACAGATGTGCCTCCAAAGAAAATTGCTGAAGTTATAGAAGTGGAGGAAGAAGAGGAACGCTTGTCTTATGAACAAGTTTCGAAGAGCCCCATTGTTGAAGCCCCTAAAGATAATCCGGTGCAAACTCCGCCTAATCCTGACCCTCTTTCATGCATCTCTATCTTTGATTCCCCAACCGCACTTGAGTAGATACAGCTGGCTTTATTGATGACTCCTTCCGTGAAACAAATTTCTCTGAAGCCATCGTCTTCTACTCCTCCATCTACAAATTTTGAAGAGATGATTGAGCTCATTTTGCATCCTGAATCTTTCACTTCTTCTTGCCCGCCCTCTTTCACTCCAGATTTGGTGGGGCATTATCGCTCTCTAATGGAGCAACAACTTTAGGTAAGTTCTTACTTAGTTGACCTTATCATCATTGGTTTTTCTTAAATCACTAATTTGTGTTATATTTTTCCCTCCAGATTTCTAAGAGTTGGATAGCTTTGAATGAACATTTTTCAAAGTCTTCCGCCGAATCCTCCATGCTTCAAGAGGAAAATTCTAAGCTTAAAAACCAAGTTTCTTCACTTTGTACTGTTAAGGATGATGCTTCCACGGAATTGGAATGGGTAAAGGCCTCTCTTGATTTAGTTGAGTTTGATTCAGTGGTAGAAAGGTGTGCTCATCAACTTGTTGCCGATGAGAAGCTTGCCATTGAGGTCACCTTAAATGATTCAGAAGATGAGAAAGCTCGCTTGGTCATGAAGAACATCACTTTGAACGATAAATTCAAGAAGACCAGAGCTTCACTTAAACTTGTTGTCCATACCCTTACAGATGTCAAGCAGCAAGTGTCCCAGTTTGTCGAAACTACTCTAGGGAAATTGATGTTGAAAAATTATGTAGATGCTCTTATGCTTGAGTGCGCTGACAACTACAAGAAATGCCCAGACTTCGGCTTTCCTTCACATTTCCTCCCTTGCCGAAAGAGTGATAGGCAAAATCAATCAGATGAAGCAGGGGATCGAGCCTGCGGATGAGGAGGAAATTAACCCTTCTAAAGCCTTTCTTTTGATGTCCCCTCCTTTGATATCGAGTCAGACTCCAAAGATGAGGGTGACGAAGAACATGCCGCCGGGGAGGTAGGTAATGACGATGACGATGATAATGATGATGACAATAATGGTGATGATGATGATCCTACTGGAGGTCATGGTCTTGACGGAGACAAAGGGGGTCTTTCTGGAGTTTCAGAAAAGGATGGTGGCGATCAAGCCGAATTTCCTAAAAAAGAGCCATATCCTCAAATGGATGTTCCACCTACATCCCCCGGGCCTTCTACTACTCCGTAAGGTGAGCCTGCTCCTACCCAAACTGAGGATCCAAAAGAGAAACTGCAGGCCTCCCAAGCTTCTATTCCAGTTTCCCTGGTATGGAATTCCTTGTTTAAATATCTTTCTCTTCGAAGAAAATAATTAGTGTAAAATCATTCATTTTAGATAATAAGGAAGTATCAACTTCCCTATAGAACAAAACTTGAAAGAAAACAAGTAGAAATTGACAAGTTATATAAAGAGTTAGACAGATAGATAAAGGAGCATTACATCCTCTCTGGAAAGTATCACAGTCTTGACCAGAGTGCCTTTGTTCTAGCATCTTTTAAAAATCAGAGGGCTGCCCCGTTATTACAGAGAGAGCGCCTCCGATACGATGCATTGTTAAAAGAGAATCGGGAGTTGCTTACTTTATTTTGGATGATGATCGAAGAAAGGGATAATTTTAGTTAACTTTTTGTATGAAGCTTATTGTAGGCATTCTATTTTAGACTTTTCGTACTTAGGCGAATTCAGCGGGGGTTTACTTAGGCGTTTCCATAAAAGATACTTAGATGAATTCAGATTTGACCCGCATCCTAAAGCTTGCTGGAACTTACCGCGGGTCAGGTCGATTCCTCAAGATCTCCTCCCTAGAAGCTTAAGTACTATAAAGATAAATTTGTTTATGAGTTTTTCTCTAAGTCTATTTTGTATGAACCAGATGAATGATTGTACCTATGTAACAACTAATTGGTTTATGAATATATGTTTTAGCTCTGTTTTCTAATTTTATCTTCTCTTTACTATACCATTACAGAATGACAGTTCTTTAGGTCGACTTGTCCGTAGAGACCACTTAAGCCAATATGTTAAACTGAGAAGGTTTTACTTTGAAAAGGCATCACTTTTAAAGACTTTGAAATTAGAGAGATATTGAGTGACGCCCCACCTCTATAGCTCACAATAACAAAGAATATTTCAAGAAAATACCGTCTGTTATCACGAAGAATGAGGCTGGATAGGAGCGGCCATCCGTAATTAGGCCTTACACTAGTATTGATTACCTCGATAGGAGTGGTAAAAATTTTCATCTCATTTTATTCACTCCAATCGACGTATTCAATTCCAGTATAAAACGAACTACGATGGTGCATACAACATTCAGAATAATTAAAAAAATAACATCATAGAATAACGTAGCACAGTACAGTCACAAATGCACATATCATATAGCGGAAGAAGATATGAGTACATAAGTCATAAGCCACAATAGTCGATAGTTTCATAGAATCATATTATGTACATGAATATAATAATATACATGAGATACAATATACTACACAAAAGAGACTATACAAAAACCCTACTCGAAGCTGGGTAAAATAGTCTTCCAAAAGACATACCAGCAGTGGAATAACTATCAGCAGAATACCTATAATACTACGGGGCTGACCCGAGTATTATTTAAGAAAATAATAAACGGATCAATCTAATTTATTCTTAGGAATAATCATATAATATATAACTAGGAATAACAGCAAATAGCATAAAGTGATTATCAACAGAGATAAGTAAAAGAAATATCAATGAAGATAAACAGTAACAGAAAATCTCATATCAGCAAATCTCATATCAGCAAATATAGAAATCAATAGAATGAAATCTAGTAAACAACAAATCTCAAAGCAGCAAATATCTAGAAATCAACAAATTGAAATCTAGAAAATTGCAAAACTCATAGCAGCACAGTCTAGAAATCAAATGATATGAAATCCAGAAAACAGCAAATCTCATATATCTAGTTATCTGTAGATAAGTAGAAAACACATAAAAGGGTGGATCAAACCCAGCAAATGGTGAGCCTAGGTGATAAGCCTAAGCTGCACCGCACATGCAACACATATCTACACTGTACTAAAATTTATGGCACCCACATAGAACCCGAAGGTCCACACACATATATGTCGCTAAATCTCAAATAGCAGCGCTCATCGGTGATAATGAACGTGTGTATAATAACCACGTGTCATCTTAGTCTACTAATGATAGATAACGCCACAGAAATTTGTTTCGATTAACGAGTCCGGAATTAATCGTATTAGTAAGAATGAGGGTTCATAGTCCTCACTTTTGCTAGTACGTTTAAGTGCCTTCCTCGTTGACTGAAATGCAAAATCGTGTAATTGGAAACAATATTACATTCTCAATAGAATAAATCACGAGTTATTCGTATTGGTAAAATTAAGGGTTCATAGTCCTTAATTTTTCCAAAACGTTTAAAACGCTTCCTTATTCAATTGAAAACGTAAAACAAAATATTTGAAAACAATTTAATTTAAAAACGAATGAAATACATGAAGTGTTCAGCGAAACTCATTAGCAATTTCAATAAGAAATCGCATCAAAATATCACAAAATCGGATAATAATCCGAACGTCCGAAATCACATAAAACAGCAGAAAACCTCAAAACGGGCATAAGTGAATTCCCCAAAAAGTCGCAGCGACACGTATACGTGTGCAAGCACACATATACGAGCGCATTTGACCATGAATAAAAGAATGGTCGCTGCGAATAATAATAAGCAGTAGCATAGAATCTCATGGCCAACCCAACACTTGTTACAGCCTGTAAAGGGGCAGCAACACAAAATATGTGCTCGGCACTATATGAGGTGGCTCAGAAAATCACAACCAGAAGCATTCGAATGTCTATAGGAATAGATAGCAACAGCATTTTAAAATGCATGGCCTCCTATATACAATAGCATGTATATATTCAAAGTGCAACTGGAAATTCAAATAGCACATAATTTCGCATGAAACAACCAAGATATAATTGGTACATAGTTTCGAATGAAACAAGAAAGGCAGGAGTCATATATTTTCAGAATACTCAGCAGGCAAGGGCCTCATATTCATGCAACAGAGTTTACATACACAGAGAACACATACAACAGGGTAAGCATGCACCGAGTGTACATGCACAGAGACGGCATGCACAGAATATACATGCTCAGAGTTCACATGTGACAGTGATTAACAAATTATCAAATGGCCTCAACATTTTCGAAAGTAGGTGCAAGGAAATATGGCCACATTTTCTTTTACACACAAGTACAAACATATAAAGGTACAGCAGAGAATAAGGCCAAGGAAATAGACCCAACATATATATTTTGTTGATGCAACAGAATATATATTTGGCCATATGTTTTCATATGAAACAGCAATTCAAATAGCAACATATTTTCGAATGAACTAACAAGCAAGAAGATTTCCACATGTTTCGAATGGAACAGTCAACAAGAAAATGGCAACATGTTATTTGTCTCAGGCAAGTACAGAGGCAAGCATATTCAAATGGCCCAGTGAATCGAATAAGCTGCATTAGGTAGTGTGAATTGAATGAATACAAGCATATATATTTATTTGTATAGCCAGAATAAATGGCACAACAAATGGCCACCATTCGAAGCACACAACAACTATATATATTTGTTTCTGCAGTGTGTAAAAGACCTCAAGTTTTCGAATGCACATCCAACAAGGGAAATGTGGCACAACAAGAAAATCAATTGGCATTTTATATTTTCGAAATGCAACAGAGAACAAGAAAATGGACCCTGGTTTTCAACCAGAACAGCAAGCAAGAAGATGGACACAAATGCTCAAAAATACATATATACATTTTGGCTCAGCAAACTGAAAATGCTCACAAGCATATGCACCCATTAATTCGAATAGTCAATGGTGCAATGAAAGAATTCATGTACCCAATATATATTTGTATGCACTACAAGAATAGCCGGTCAAGGAAATACACACAACTATATATTTGTACACAAGTATAAATGGCACTGCAGCAAGAATGTGGCACACACAAACATATAAATATGTTTTGCACACACACAGGAATCAAATGACACTGATTTTCTATACACAACCATAAGTATATATTTGTGCACAGCAAATAGGGCAGCACAGATGTGAGTCGAGGCAAGACTCACACGAACACATATATACTCACATACAATTGCATGTGTATATATATGGGTATATAATTCAAATTTCACAGAGCAGGATATCTAGTGATTACTCAAAAAGAAAACCAAGAAATAGTAAGCAAGAAATCCAAAATCCATCGCAAACCAGAAATTCACCAAATAGCTAAACACATTCAAAAACAACAATTTAATTCATGTTTAATTTTTGTTTTACACAAACGAAAATAAACAGAATCACGTCCAAGAGTAAATTAGATGCGTGAGTTAATTACTCACCTATTTCACGATTCAAAGCAAGAGAAGAGCAGTGCAAGCACGAAGAAGACGAAGATTTCTACGACGAAGCATGCGAACCTACAAAGCAAACGAACGAACACAAAAATCATTCATGAAAGAATTTTTGAACAGCGAAATTAATTAGGGAAAAACCCAAATCAACGAACACTAAACAAGGCGAAGATTACCTTATACTCTCGAATGATTTGTGCATAAGATGGACGAGAACGAACAATTTTCTCTAAACCCTACGTCGCCATTTTTGTTCGCCTGGAGGTTTTCGCGTGTATTAATTTTTGAATGCGTGAATAAGTGAAGAGGAACAGGACTATACTCCCTTGTATACACACGTGAAATTCACTTGGCAAGAGGGTTTGAAAAATTGGCTAAGGGTTTGGAAATATTTGGTTCAGTGTTTAACACTTTTATATTTTATTTCGAAAGCCCAAATATATTTTAATTTCACCAATAATAAAATTTATCGCTTTAAATTTAATTAACGGTGATTTATCTCATGGGTGTTACAGACTCCCCCTCTTATAAAAATTGCGTTGCCGCAATCCTCATAATAGAAGAAGTCTATAACGCATCTAACACATACAACAAAGATCAACATAGAACAACGATCAACATAGAAAGAGAAAGGAAATAGAATTGCTCACCTGCACCCGAAGACGGAAGAAATCCGGGATAGGAACGCTCAATGAATTCCTTGGTTTCCCATGTGCAATCCTTGGGATTTGATGACCATTGAATTTTTAGAAGTGGAACTTCTTTATTTCAAAGACGTTTAACCTCCGTAGCAAGCACACAAATAGGATTTTGCACCATGGTCATGTTTGGTGAGATCTCAAGATCGGGCAATATATGAGGATCAATAACCGAATCCGGTTCACAAAGGCAACGGCGAAGCTGAGAAACATGAAATACATCGTGAATCCCCGCAAACTGGATAGGCAAAGCAATACGATAAGCCACGGGACCGATGCGTTCAGTAATAGGAAACGGTCCAATGTAACGAGGAGCCAACTTTCCTGAGCTATTAAAACGCACCACTCCCTTCATCGGAGAAACCCGAATGAACACATGATCGCCCACAGAAAATTCCAACGGCTTTCTACGGTGATTGGCATATGATTTTTGCCGATTTTGAGCCTCCTTCATCCTTTGCCGAATAAGGTGAATTTTCTCAAACGATTCTCGAATAAAGTCGGGGCCTAGAATCAACTTTTCCCCAGACTCTAACCAACAAGAAGGTGATCGACACGGCCTTCCGTAAAGGGCCTCGAAAGGAGCCATGTCGATACTAGATTGGAAACTATTGTTGTAAGAAAATTCAACAAGAGGAATGTGGTCTTCCCAACTACCACCGAAATCAAGAATACAAGCACGAAGAAGATCTTCCATAATTTGATTCACCCTCTCAGTCTGACCGTCATACTGAGGATGATATGTCATGCTAAGATTAAGCTTTGTACCTAAAGCTTTCTGAAGACTCTTCCAGAACCCACTAGTGAAGAGCGGATCTCTGTCACTAACAATCGAACTCGGAATGCCATGAATTCGAACGACTTCTCTAATAAAAAGCTTGGCCAATAAAGGAGCAGTCCGATTGGATTTGATAGGAATGAAATGGGCAGATTTAGTCAATCGGTCGACAATCACCCAAACTCTAGTATGGCCTAGCCTCGAACGAGGAAAACCATCAACAAAATCCATAGAGATTTGATCCCACTTCCATAGTGGAATCTCCAAAGGTTGCAAGAGACCACCAGGACGCTGATGCTCTACTTTAACAAGATGACAAGTCGTGCAACGGCTTACAAAACTTGCCACATCACGCTTCATACCTTCCCAATAGTATAAGCGTTTCATATCAGCATACATTTTACTACTACCCGGATGGATAGTATACTTCGAACGATGACAATCCTCAAGAATGTCATTTTAAAGATTAGAAATATCAGGCACGATCAATCTACCGTTCCTCCAAATAAAACCACGAATATTAATATCAAAATCCTTTAGCTCATCGCTTCGGGAATCCGATTCACAACTCTGAATAAGATGGACAAGATTAGGATCTTGCCTCTGGGCCTCGGCACCCAAAAGACTGGGACGAGCTTCCATGCTAAATAAAAGCACGGGAGAATCTGAAACTAGAGAACGGTCTCGAATATCACAAAGAGATAAAGTCTCCAATATATTCCATTATGCTAGCATTATGGAAACGACAGCTCGTTGCTTACGACTAAGCGCGTCAGCAACTCGATTTCCCTTTCGAGGGGTATACTGAATATCGAAATCATATGAGGCAAGGAACTCGAGCCAACGCTGTTGCCTTATATTAAGCTCTTTCTGAGTAAATAAATATTTAAGAGACTTGTGATCGGTATAGAGAATAAAATGCTCGCCCAAAAGATAATGTCGTCAAATCTTCAAAGCAAAGACAATGGCGGCTAATTCCAGATCGTGGGTAGCATAACGAATCTCGTTAGGCTTTAGTTGCCTAGAAGCATAAGCAACCACCCTATCCTTCTGCATGAGAATGGCACCGAGCCAACAACCACTTGCATCGGTATACACAATAAGATCGCAGTTCCCTTCGGGAACCACTAAGATCGGAGCATGAGTAAGAAGATCTTTCAACTTCAAAAATGAAGACTCACACTTATCGGACCAAATAAATGGAATGGCTTTCCTCGTGAGAGTAGTAAGCGATAAAGCAAGACGAGAAAAGTCTTTAATGAACCGGCGATAATAACCCGCCAATCCAAGGAAGCTAAGAATCTCAAATACGCTCTCAGGCCTCTTCCAATTCTGAATAGATTCGATCTTTGAGGGATCAACTGAAATACCATCGGAAGAAATGATATGGCCTTAGAACTTCACCTCATTCTCCCAGAAATGACGCTTCGAGAATTTGGCCTTGAGCTGATGATGACGAAGAGTGCTCAAAATGATTCCCAAATGCTGAACGTGATCGGCTTCAGATTTGGAATAAATAAGAATATCGTCAATGAAAACCAAGACGAACTTATCGAGATACTCGTGGAATATCCGATTCATAAGATCAACAAAATACGCGGGAGCGTTCTTCAAATCGAATGGCATAACAAGCCATTCGTAAGAACCATAACGAGTGCGGAATGCAGTAAGAGGAATGCTATCTTTCGCAACTCGTAACTGATGAAAACCGGTAGCAAGATCGAGTTGGGAGAAAATCTTAGCGCCACTTAATTGATCGAACATGTCGTCAATCCTAGGTAAGGGATACCTATTCTTGATAGTAAGCTCGTTAAGCTTGCGGTAATCGACGCAAAGCCTAAGAGTACCATCGGGCTTCTTAACGAAGACAACGGCGGCGCCCCAAGGAGATGAACTAGAACGAATAAACTTCTTGGCTTCCAACTCAGATAATTGATTCATGAGTTCCTCATTTTCCTTAACAGACATCCTCGTGGTTGGACGACCGACAGGATGAGCACTAGGGATAAGATCAATGCGGAACTCAATTGCCCTCTTCGCCGGCAAACATGAAACGGGCTCAAAGACATCCAAAAAGTCACAAACAACCGGAAGATTAGCAATGGCATCCTCCAATTCGAAGGAAGAAACGAGAGCATTAGAAGCATGATTCATGTCTCGAAATATAATGGATAACTGCTCGGTCGAATCGGGATGTCGAAGATACAAAGTTCTTTCGGGACATAGGATTCGGGCTTCATAACGGACAAGCCAATCCATTCCCAAAATCATATCAAAATCAAGACGATCGAAGACATGCAGATTCGCATGAAAAGGAAAACCACAAAGAATAATCTCAACATACACATAAAAATCCTAGTGATGCGGATCCACCAATAGGATTCACAATCCTCAAAGGAACACCAAGAGAAACAACATCCAAATGAATAGCATCAACTAACTCCTTCGATACGAATGAATGAGACGCACCCATATCGAAAATAACTCTAATACTACGGTCATGAAATAAAATAGAACCTTCTAGAACGGAAGGAAGAATACCTTTTGGTTGAGAAGATCCACCCGAAGCATTAGCAACATTAAGCTTCCCGGTTTTTGGAAACTTTGGAGCGGTAGGACAATCGGTAACCCAATGGCCCTCCTTCTTGCAATAGCGGCACATGCGAGGCTTAGAACACTCGCGGACAAGATTATCATGGGATCCACAATTATAGCACGCCCTCCTATCGGATGGTGCACTACTAGGCAAAGAGCTAGATGGAACAAACTTCTTCTTCTTAGCATTAGAAGTGGGATTTGGCTTACGGAAAGGAAACCTCTTCTTATTGGAGTTCTTAGAAGCTCCAACCCCTTCATGAACATCATCCTCCTTTTCGACCGCTTCAAGGTGAAGCGCCGAATCAACAAGCTCCTCAAAAGAAATCTTAAGATTTAGCATTAATGCCTTCTTCAAATACTTCTTCAAACCTTCCAAAAAACGAAGATTTTTCTTGTATGGAGTGCTAATGAACTCAACTCCATACTTAGAGAAAGTCTCAAAAGATGCAACATAATCGGAGATGGAAGAATCCCTTGCTTCAACTCAAGGAACTTACGAGCAAGATTAGCCTTCTTCGATTCGGGAATGAACTTGAGTTCAAACCATTCCTTGAATTGCTCCCAAAATAGAGTAGATTCATCAATTTCAGCTGTTAGCGCCAAAATTGGTCACTAACACCCAAATCTAGTTGAAAGCACAAAATACCAGTCACAGCTCATAGACAAAATGTTTGTAGAGAGTAATAACGTGAATAACAATAAAAGTTAAAATGAAAGCAATAAAGAACAACAGATTTTATAGTGGTTCGGCTAACTCCGGCCTACGTGCACATATAAGTTTGCTTTTTATTGCTGTAATAATCGATTACAGTTACCAAATGGCAGAGTTGCCTTAGCCTTAGAAAAGAGAAAGCAAGAGAGCAGAAAGAAGATCCCCTATCTGGAGACCCACATGTTGTATTTATAGGCAAAACCAGGTTGTTGGGCCTCTTTAGCAGTTTGGGCCCATCAAGGTCATAGCCGAACCCTACTTCATTATGTCGACCGATCCTGAGCAGTTGGTATGCCGAATGCAGGGAGGTGCGAGGTATCGAGATACCGAGGTACCAAGGTACCGAGGTGTGAGGTATCGAGGTACCGAGGTATGGAGGTGCGAGGTACCGAGGTATGGAGGTGCGAGGTACCGAGGTGTAATGCCGAGCGAGGTGAGGTATGCCGAACGACCCATCCAATGCCGAACGAGATTTATGCCGAGCACTCCATCCAATGCCAAACGAGATTTATGTCGAGCGCTCCATCCAATGCTGAACGATCCTTAATGCCGAACCTCCATCATGTCGAACCATGTCTGATGCCGAACAGTTTCTAATACCGAGCGCCCATCATGCCGAAAGATCTCTAATGCCGAGCGCCTCTAAATGATGAGCGCTCCTGGATGCCGAGCGCTACTAAATGTTGAGTGCTCCTGGAATGCCGAACCACTCATGTATGCCGGACGCTCTATGTATGCCGAGTACTCTTGAATGCTATTCGAACGTGAATTTCAGACGAACCATTTGTGCCGAACCTCCACCATACCGAACCATGTTTAATGTCGAACCATGTTTCCTAGACCCAAATTATAGTTGATTCCTCTTTATCCAATCATATTTCCATCTCGCAAGCACATTGCGTCATCCATCCATCCAGTCGACTGAATCCATCGTACACCAACCTCGATGAACGTGCAGTCGATTAAGTTAAACCCGCCTGTCCACGGACTTGTAAAAAGGCGGGTTAACACTTGCCCCCCAAAACATGCCTTGCTATTGGAAGGTGTGTTTTGAATAGCCTCAAATCCGATATCCAAAGTCCATGTTTCATCCATATCCAATAACCAATAACCGACTTTAGGACCTCTCCGAGTCAATATCCAAATCCTCTGGCGTTCATAGCCGATATTCATATCTGTAACCTCTCCGGGTTCTTGTCAAGCACAATCCACACCTGACGACCGTACTCCAGTGTCCCTGAACGTTGAGTAATGCATGGCTTAAGTCCTAAGCCAAATCCTGGTTGCTCTGGACCCTTACCGAGCATTGTCCATACTCGACGACCTGAAATAGTAACCGATAATATAGGGGCCTAAGTCCTAGGCCGAATCGTGGTCTCTCCGGACACTTGTCGAGCATAGTCCATACTCGACGACCTTTTAGCCAAAATCCAGAGAAAATCCAATCGAAATCCAATCTGAATCCAAACAAAAAACTAGAAATCCATATCAAAAATCCAAACCAAAAAACAAACATCCAAACCCGAATCCAAACCAGAAAACGATCAAAACAGGGAGTTCAAACCAAACTCCCAAACCAAACCAGAAAAAGCAAATTTCCAAGTCAAAGGAAGAAACATATTTCACAAACCAGGGTGTCTCGGTAAGCCATCATCTCAGAGCATTCCTGAGGGTTATCTCTGACCCGTACATGAGTAAGTGATTTAACCATTTGCCCAGAGTTTGTTACTTATTCCAAACCATCAAGATTAGTTGATGACCAATCGGCCACCATTCCCGGGCCTCATGCCCTCGTCGTTCAAGGTAGGCGGTGGCTGCTCCTATTCCCCCACCGCATTACGAGTTCCAACATATTGTCGCAACTGACCATTCCTTATATGCTCCTCGAATATATCCTTTAGATGTCTGCAGCTGTTAGTATCATGCCCGTCCAGGTCATGAAAGAGACAGTGCCTTCATAATGCCCTTTCACGTTCTGTGGGTTCCCTCCTTGCTGGCTTTCGATAGGGATGGCAAACTCGAGTATCTAAGAAAATCCGCTCAAACGTTGCGTTCAATCCTGTGTAAGTGGAGAACTTTAGTTCTCCACAGCGCTTCCTTTTCCCTTTATCCTTGCCCTCACCCGAGCTTTCGCCGGGTAGTCCTCCATCCTTAGTCATGTTTACTTCCTTTGACATCATGTCCAAACATGCATCCTCTTGTCGAAGAAATCTTTCGGCTTCATGAAATAATTCCCCAAGATCCAATGGTGGGTCCCGTACCAACGATACTTTGAAATCCGAATTATCTCCGACTCCTGATACCGCAGCCATCAGAACCATTGATGGATCTGGCCGATCCACCGAAGCAACTGCTGCATTAAATCGAGTTAAGAATGTCCTGAGCGATTCATTTGCCCCATGTTTGACTGACGTTAGCGTCATCACGTTCTTTGGCCTTTTTATGTGAACTCGAAACTGACTTAAGAACTTGTCCACCAGTTCTGTCCATGTTCCAATAGATCCATCCTCCAGCTGTCTGAACCACATAGCAGCAATATCAGTCAAGTACAGGGGGAAACATCGGGCCATAACCTCCTCTATTGCCCCCAGCACTTCCATATGCCTAGTGTACCTCATCAAGTAGTCGGTGGGATCCGTCTTCCCGTTGTATACTTCCAAAGTCGGTAGTTTGAAACCGGGCGGATTCCTAGCTGTCCTGATGTTCCGGGTAAACGGACTTTTGTTAACTCTCTCTGAATCCCTATTTGTCAGACCTCCGCGAATAGTACGCCTGATGATGTCAGCCAATCCAGTGTTTCCAACCAAGGGTTGCCCCCTATCCATGATTCCAGACTGCCCCCCAAGTCCCCGCGGAAATTCTGGCACATATTCTTCATCACGTACTCTTGTATTCCTATGGACGTCAGGCCGCGTAGCGTCATCCGGTATCCCTCCATGAACTGGTCCAGCATCACCTGGGGGTGCGCCCCCGAGTCTAGATCCATCTAGATGGCTAGCTGTTTGTTTATTGGGAGCAACCCCCTGCTGAATCACTCCATCTGTCCACTGGTTGAGTTCCCTTGGACCAGTTCCAAGACCTTGAGCACCTGCAGTTCTTGGTTGTCCAAATTGTCTAAGAAGAGCCTGCATCATCTCCTCTTGCCGTTTCATCATCTTCTCCTGCATAGAACTCATCATCACCTGCATCTCATCCCGAGTTATGTAGATGGATGCATGATCCTCTCCAGCTCCAAAAGAGGCCGCTTGACTTCCTTCCTGATTGCTTCTTTCCACTGCTTGCTTCCTTGTTGGTGGTCTAGCTATTGCTTTCTAGGATCCAAGTTCCTAACTTCAAAATTCCTGAGTGCTTGCATTCTCAATGAAAGCACCAAAGTTTTAGCGCCAAAATTGGTCACTAACACCCAAATCTAGTTGAAAGCACCAAATACCAGTCACAGCTCATAGACAGAATGTATGTAGAGAGTAATAACGTGAAGAACAGTAAAAGTTAAAATGAAAGCAGTAAACAACAACAGATTTTATAGTGGTTCAGCTAACTCCGGCCTACGTCCACTTAGAAGTTTGCTTTTTATTGCTGTAATAATCGATTACAGTTACCAAATGGCAGAGTTGCCTTAGACTTAGAAAAGAGAAAGTAAGAGAGTAGAAAGAAGATCCCCCATCTGGAGACCCACATGCTGTATTTATAGAAAAAACCAGGTTGTTGGGCCTCCTGAGTAGTTTGGGCTCATCAAGGTCATAGCCGAACCCTACTTCATTATGCCGACTGATCCTGAGCAGTTGGTATGCGGAATGCGGAGAGGTGCGAGGTCTCGAGACCCCGAGGTACCGAGGTACCAAGGTGCGAAGTATCAAGGTACCGAGGTATGGAGGTGCGAGGTACCGAGGGATGGAGGTACCGAGGTACCGAGGTATGGAGGTACCGAGGTATGAAGGTATGGAGGTACCGAGGTATGGAGGTGCGAGGTGTGAGGTGCAATGCCGAGCGAGGTGAGGTACGCCGAACGACCCATCCAATGCCGAATGAGATTTATGCCGAGCGCTCTATCCAATGCCAAACGAGATTTATGCCGAGTGCTCCATCCAATGCCGAACTATCCTTAATGCCGAACCTCCATCATGTCGAACCATGTTTGATGCCGAACAGTTTCTAATGCCGAGCGCTCATCATGCCAAACGATCTCTAATGCCGAGCACCTCTAAATGCTGAGTGCTACTGGATGCCGAGTGCTCCTGGAATGCCGAACCACTCATGTATGCCGGACGCTTAATGTATGCCGAGTACTCTTGAATGCTATTCGAACGTGAATGCCAGACGAACCATTTGTGCCGAACCTCCACCATGTCGAACCATGTTTAATGCCGAACCATGTTTCCTAGACCCAAATTATAGTTGATTCATCTTTATCCAATCATATTTCCATCTCCCAAGCACATTGCGTCATCCATCCATCCAGTCGACTGAATCCATCGTACACCAACCTCGACGAACATGCAGTCGATTAAGTTAAACCCGCATGTCCATGGCCTTGTAAAAAGGCGGGTTAACATTAGCTATAAGAAGCTCATACCAATCAAGTGCTCGGTTTCGAAACATGCTAGAAGCCACAAGAACACACTGATGATTGGAAAGGTCCATACACGAGAATATGCGCTCACAAGTGCGGAGCCAAGTCTGAACCTCCACAACACCTTCCGATCCCTTGAAAGGCTTACCTCCAAGGTTACAAAAATCGTCGCACATATGGTCAAATGCGGACTTTTGCACCGGAGCAGTAGGAGTAGCAGCAGGGGGCTGCGTATTCCGGAATAGCTCCATAAACTGATAAGCAGACATGTAGATTCCGTCCGGATGAGAGGCACCAGACGAACCTACGGCAGCACACTTCCCTCTTCCTCTTCCAACCATAGGCTAAAAGAACAAGAGAAGTCAAGGATTAATTTTCGGGACATATGATTGATAGGATAATTCACATATGGAATACTATGAAAGCAATTGATGCATTCCTAGACATATCCGACATGTAAAGATATTCACGAAAGGCACTAATAAAACTAACGAATAATTGTAGCATCCATTCTATACAAATTTATCCCATGTTTATTATAAATTGATTATGAAATCAGCTCCGATACCAAGCTGTGATGCCCCACCTCTATAGCTCACAATAACAAAGAATATTTCAAGGAAATACTGTCTGTTATCACGAAGAATAAGGTTGGATAGGAGCGGCCATCCGTAGTTAGGCCTTACACTAGTATTGATTACCTCGACAGGAGTGGTAAAAATTTTCATCTCATTTTATTCACTCCAATCGACGTATTCAATTCCAGTATAAAACGAACTACGATGGTGCATACAACATTCAGAATAATTTAAATAATAACATCACAGAATAACATAGCATAGTACAGTCACAAATGCACATAACATATAGCAGAAGAAGATATGAGTACATAAGTCATAAGCCACAATAGTCGATAGTTTCATAGATACATATTATGTACATGAATAGAATAATATACATGAGATACAATATACTACACAAAAGAGAATATACAAAAACCCTACTCGAAGCTGGGTAGAATAGTCTTCCAAAAGAGATAGCAGCAGCGGAATAACTATCAGCAAAATACCTGTAATACTACGGGGCTGACCCGAGTATTATTTAAGAAAATAATAAACGGATCAGTCTAATTTATTCTTAGGAGTAATCGTATAAGATATCACTAGGAATAACAACAAATAGCATAAAGTGATTATCAACAGAGATAAGTAAAAGAAATATCAATGAAGATAAATAGTAGCAGCAAATCTCATATCAGCAAATCTCATATCAGCAAATCTAGAAATCAATAGAATGAAATCTAGTAAACAACAAACCTCAAAGCAGCAAATATCTAGAAATCAATAAATTGAAATCTAGAAAACATCAAAACTCATAGCAGCACAGTCTAGAAATCAAATGATATGAAATCCAGAAAACAGCAAATCTCATATATCTAGTTATTTGTAGATAACTAGAAAACGCATAAAAGGGTGCATCAAACCCAACAAATGGTGAGCCTAGTTGATAAGCCTAAGCTGCACCGCACGTGCAACACATATCTACACTGTACTAAAATTTTTGGCGCCCACATAGAACCCGAAAGTCCTCACATATGACCCGAAGGTCTACATATGACCTGAAGGTCGAGTATAGGTAGTTGATCCGAAGGTCTCACATAGAAACCGAAGGTCCTCACACATATATGTCACTAACTCTCAAATAGCAGCGCTCATCGGTGATAACGAACGTGTGTGTAATAACCACGTGTTCATCTCCATCTACTAATGATATATAACTCCACAAAAATTTGTTTCGATTAACGAGTCCGGAATTAATCGTATTAGTAAGAATGAGGGTTCATAGTCCTCACTTTTGCTAGTACATTTAAGTGCCTTTCTCGTTGACCGAAAGTGCAAAATCGTGTAATTGGAAACAATATTTTACATTCTCAATAGAATAAATCACGAGTTACTCGTATTGGTAAAATTAAGGGTTCATAGTCCTTAATTTTTCCAAAACGTTTAAAACGCTTCCTTATTCAATTGAAAACGTAAAACAAAATATTTGAAAACAATTCAATTTAAAAATGAATGAAATATGTGAAGTTTTCAGCGAAACTCATTAGCAATTTCAATATAAGAAATCGCATCAAAATATCACAAAATCGGATAATAATCCGAACGCCCAAAATCAAATAAAATAGCAGAAAACCTCAAAACGAGCATAAGTGAATTCTCCAAAAAGTCGTAGCGACTAGTATACATGTGCAAGCACACATATACGAGCGTGTTCGACCATGAATAGAAGAATGGTCGTTGCGAATAATAAAAAGCAACAGCATAGAATCTCATGACCAACCCAACACTTGTTACAGCCTGTAAAGGGGCAGTAGCACAAAATATGTGCTCGGCACTATATGAGGTGGCTCAGAAAATCACAACCAGAAGCATTCGAAAGTCTATAGGAATAGGTAGCAATAGCATTTTAAAATGCATGGCCTCCTATATACAATAGCATGTATATATTCAAAGTGCAATTGGAAATTCAAATAGCACATAATTTCGCATGAAACAACCAAGATATAATTGGTACATAGTTTCGAATGAAACAAGAAAGGAAGGAGTCATATATTTTCGGAATACTCATCAGGCAAGGGCCTCATATTCATGCAACAGAGTTTACATAAACAGAGAACACATACAACTGGTTAGGCATGCACAGAGCGTACATGCACAGAGAAGGCAAGCACAGAATATACATGCTCAGAGTTCACATGTGACAGTGATTAACAAATTATCAAATGGCCTCAACATTTTCAAAAGTAGGTGCAAGGAAATATGGCCACATTTTCTTTTACACACAAGTACAAACATATAAAGGTACAGCAGAGAATAAGGCCAAGGAAATAGACCCAACATATATATTTTGTTGATGCAACAGAATATATATTTGGCCATATGTTTTCATATGAAACAGCAATTCAAATAGCAACATATTTTCGAATGAACTAACAAGTAAGAAGATTTCCACATGTTTCGAATGGAATAATCAACAAGAAAATGGCAAAATGTTATTTGTCTCAGGCAAGTACAAAGGCAAGCATATTCGAATGGCACAGTGAATCGAATAAGCTGCAACATGTAGTGTGAATTGAATGAATACAAGCATATATATTTATTTGTATAGTCAGAATAAATGGCACAGCAAATGGCCACCATTCCAAGCACACAACAACTATATATATTTGTTTCAGAAGGGTGTAAAAGATCTCAAGTTTTCGAATGCACATCCGACAAGGGAAATGTGGCACAACAAGAAAATCAATTGGCATTTTATATTTTCGAAATGCAACAGAGAACAAGAAAATGGCCCCAGGTTTTCAACTAGAACAGCAAGCAATAAGATGGACACAAATGCTCAAAAATACATATATGCATTTTGGCTCAGCAAACTGAAAATGCTGACAAGCATATTCACCCATTAATTCGAACAGTCAATGGTGCAGTGAAAGAATTCATGTACCCAATATATATTTGTATGCACTACAAGTATAACCGGTCAAGGAAATACACACAAATATATATTTGTACACAAGTATAAATGGCACAGCAGCAAGAATGTGGCACACACAAACATATAAATATGTTTGTGCACACACATAGGAATCAAATGACACTGATTTTCTATACACAACCATAAGTATATATTTGTGCACAGCAAATAGGGCAGCATAGATGTGAGTCGAGGCAAGACTCACACGAACACATATACACACACATACAATTGCATGTGTATATATATGGGTATATAATTCAAATTTCACAGAGCAGGATATCTAGTGATTACTCAAAAAGAAAACCAAGAAACAGTAAGCAAGAAATCCAAAATCCATCGCAAACCAGAAATTCACCAAACAGCTAAACACATTCAAAAAAAATAATTTAATTCATGTTTAATTTTCATTTTACACAAACGAAAATAAACAGAATCACGTCCAAGAGTAAATTAGATGCGTGAGTTAATTACTCACCTATTTCACGATTCAAAGCAAGAGAAGAGCAGCGCAAGCACGAAGAAGACGAAGATTTCTACGACGAAGCACGCGAACCTACAAAGCAAACAAACGAACACAAAAATCATTTACGAAAAATTTTTGAACAGCGAAATTAATTAGGAAAAAACCCAAATCAACGAACACTAAACAAGGCGAAGATTACCTTATACTCTCGAATGATTTGTGCACGAGATGGACGAGAACGAATGATTTTCTCTAAACCCTACGTCGCCATTTTTGTTCGCCTGGAGCTTTTTGCGTGTATTGATTTTTGAATGCGTGAATAAGTGAAGAGGAACGGGACTATACTCCCTTGTATACACACGCGAAAATCACTAGGCAAGAGGGTTTGAAAAATTGGCTAAGGGTTTGAAAATATTTGGTTAAGTGTTTAACACTTTTATATTTTATTTCCAAAGCCCAAATATATTTTAATTTCACCAATAATAAAATTTATCGCTTTAAATTTAATTAACGGACATTTATCTCACGGGTGTTACATATTGTTTTCTTCGAGACTTGCAAAAACTTTATTTGGAATAACCTCGCCACTGTTTTGACTTGCTCGGCAATGAGAAGGAAACATTCCTTAAAGAGAACGGGACATTTCACTCAAATTAATTTGCGGTCGCAATAGTCCCACGGTTGGGAAATGGGACTATAGCTAATGACCGCCGATCATAACCCCTGAATGAGTTACTATGCCTTTTGATTCGACATTTGAGCTTTCAGCTTACTTTCTAGATAAAGTTAGAAAAGTAGTTTACCAACTTTAAATGTAATCAAGTTATTTATTGTACCTTTTAATTTATTTGTTGTTTGAGTTGTAATCTGTTACTATGATAATAAAGGGATTTCTTAGCTTGATTTTTACTTTATTTCATCTCTTTTACTTAAATAGGAGCTACAGTTATCCTCAACCTTTCCTCCCCATAATTTATTATCACACGTTGAAGTTATTAGAGAGAAGTTGTTGCAAAGAAGTGGAGGGATTGTACTTAGCGACGACATCTTATTAGAACGCTTTGGTGGTAATATTGAGGCTGTGAGATGGCACAAAAGATATGTTATTTAGAAAACCATCGCCGGCCGCTAGAAAGATCTAATCACCCACTTCAAAGCTGAAATTAAAAATAAAGATGAAATGATAACCATGCTTATGTGATAAGTGAAAACAAATCCTTCAATCGATTTTGATCATAAGATGTCGGAGCTCATTCAGAAAATTAGTGACTTGGAGCTGAAACTAAAGGATAGTCAAGCACAGTGTGAACACTGGAATCCATTATGGGGAAAAGATTTCAAGCATTGATTTACCTGTCCCACACTCTACTCCTATGGCTAACAAACCCACAAGTTCGAAACTTCCTACAACTAAAAAATTTCCTACTATGCTCAACCCTTGCTTGGGCTTAGACGAGAACGCCGTGGGCAACTGGTGTAGGGGGGTCAAATTTGAAATAGCAAAGTATTTTGATGAACAACATAAATTTAAATATTCTCAAACTACTAATGATTATGCATACAAGAATCAAAAGCCTGATCGCGATATTTATTTTCTCCAAAAGCGCGGTGCAAAAGTAGAAATGGATAACAAGACCCCTAGGGCTGCAAACAGAGCTTTTAACCGTGCCCTGAAGACCAATAGTGACGCGATTGACGATGAGAACCAAATAAGAAGAAAAGAAAAGAAACTTAAGGAAGTTCTCTGTGCCGCAATTCGTCACGTTGTAGATCCTTCGGTTACGGAAACTCTTGATAAAGCCGCTCAAGATTTGTAATCCATTTACATGTTTGAATTATGTAAATTTATCTTGTATATATGTAAATATTTTTTTAGTTTTGTAAACAATTTCATAACTTATGTAAATCACGTAAACTTTGTAAATATCACCTGATTTGTAATCCTTTTCTGTAATGTTACTTTTGGAATGCCTTTGAATTGCTCGCTCATTGATTTTTGGACTTGCTGAATCTTTTGCCATTCCTTTCCGCTCAAATTTTCCTGAAAAGCAAGTAGCAAACAATATTTCTAATTGTTAGCTTGAAATCGACATATTTGTCTGTTTATGTCGTTTGCTTCGATTAACAAATCAACTTGTTAATTGTATGAAAAGTGGTTTATATTAAATGTCAAAATCTCATCTTTAACCACGATGAAAGATTATCGAGAATTCAACTTCTTCCACTCGGCTGGAATGTCTAAATTTTTGTTGATAGAAAATCTCGCTCTATCGCGAGGAAATAAATGTTGGAATGTAACCTTCAATAAATATTTAATGATGAACGAAATTCAGAAATCAGTATCTGAATTTTTGAAGTGGCAACCTTTCGACCCATTCCTTGACATTAATGGGATTTGAAAGATTTAGAAATCTAAAGTTCACATTCAGAAACTCTTAATAGCGATCTTCATGATAATATTCTTTGACCCAGATTCGGGCATTAGTGATGAATAGAAATCTAAAGATTTTGCACCCAGATTAGGGTTTAAATAAGTAGCAGTCTGGATACCCAGATTCAGATATAATAAGTTAGTGATTGATAGTGACCTGAAACCCAGATTCAGGTGTTAGATGATGGAATTCATATATGAAAGACCCAAAACCTTAATTCGGGTATTAATAGCTAATGTTTAGAAATGAGAGTCCTGAAACCTACATCCGGGTAATAATAAGCGGAGTTTTGTTCCACTCCTTTGATTCTAACTTTTTTGACATGTGTGAGCCCTTCAGGTTTTGTATAGATGTAATTTGTTTAGTTGCCTCTTGAGCTTGGACGTCTTAGTTCGTAATTTGAAATGCTTCTTTCTTAGGCTTGAACATCTTAGTTCATGATCTATTGAGCCTCTTCTCGGGCTTATACATCTTAGTCTATTGCTGAATGTGCCTTCTCTTGGGCTTGGACATCTTAGTCCATTATTTAGTGGGCCTCTTCTTAAGCCTGGACGTCTTAGTCCATTGTTGTCCGGTGCTCTTGGTTAGCTCATCTTAGACGCTGAAACCAAGGACTTACCCGACCTCCTTCCAGGAGGCGCCATGCCCGGACCCTTTTACGTCGTGGACATGGGCTTGTTCGGTGCTTTACCTTGGCCATCTTTTGGCGCAGATAAAGGCTTACTCCGTCCTCCCTCTAGGAGGTGCCTTACCCAGGCCCTTTTGTGGCACGAATAAGGGCTTGTTCGGTGCTTTATCCTAGCCATCTTATGGCGCGGATAAAGGCTTACTCCGTCCTCCCTCCAAGAGGTGCCTTGACCTGACGAGAGGCATGGCCAAGGGCTTCTCTGGTGCTTTAACCTGGCCATCTTATGGCGCAACTAAAGGCTTAACCTCCCTCCCTCTAGGAGGTGCTCTGCCCTGGCCATCTCGGCGTTGACAAAGGTTTTTCTACCATCTTAGGTAGTATCCGAATATAAGGAGCATTTCACTCCTAACCATGTAGATTTTCTCTTTATAGAAAGTTGCTATTTATTGACTTTATGTCAAATTCTTTTTACAAACTCATGGGTTTTCCTTGACGAAAGAAGTTTACGACCATCCCCTCCAGGGCTCTGCAATGATTGGTTTCATGACCATTCATCATATGATAGTGGCAGTAGGATCCTCCAAAATTCCTTTTATGTTTTGGCTTTTCCTTTTGTGATGGCCAATAGTTGAGCTCATCATTAGTAAGCAAGTAGACATTTTCCATAGATGTTGTTAATTTGCATTCCTTTAGAAGTCTAGATTTGAAGTTTGACTCTTGGGGATAACCCTTTGACTTTTTACTCTTTGGCCTTATTGTTTCACGCTCTTCAATTGCTTTTCTTTTTGCTACCTTTTTATTTCTTGAGTTGGAAGTGCTTTTGTCATAGTTGGTTGCCATTTGTGTGCAAAGGCATTGTAATTATCCATTATTTCTTTCTCAAAGATTGTGCCTTTGGAATAATGTTGAATGGTTCTTCTCATTTGATTAAGACATTGTTACTTATATTTGTCCTCTATTCGAGTGCAAAGATGGGGGTAGGACGAACATGAAAAGGATTTAAACTCCATTTCTCAGGATCATAAGATTCTGCTTTCTTCTTGTTTATAATTCTTTGGGCTTTGAGTCTTAGACTCTGTTGTTCATCTTGATTGGAGTTCTTGATGATTTTTTGGGAGAACCTTGTCAAATGTGGTTCAGAGGACCCCTGTTAAGATCTCATAATTCTTCTAGCCATGATTTTCAAAAGCAGATAAATTTGAAGTGGGATTGACTAAAGTAGGGTTAGAGAATAACGGTGTTGTTGGTTTATCCAAGTCAGAGGTTCAAGCCATCCTTCTAGCGCCACAAATGTTAAAAAGATTTCTTGTCAACAACCATGAATGATATTAAGAATGGAGAATAATCCTTTGTACAAATGGTACAGAAAAGAAGGTGTGAATCCTTTCAAAATTTCCTTTTGATTAGGCTTTGTTTAATGATATTCCTCAAGCAGACCTTTCGACCGTGTCGAAAGGGTTGGTTTCAGGTTTAGATGACCTTTCAATGAGTATGGTTTCTCCTTTGAAAGCCTTCCTTTCGATCTTCTTGGAATACCCTGAGTTAAGCTCTCCAAGATAGGTTTCGACTTGGTTGGAGTTCTAAAGCTGTTTACTAGTTTGGGTTTCGATTATTAATCAGAATGTGGAGGTTTCGACCTTGTTGGAATCTCGTGGACTTTCTCTTCTTGGATTTAAGTAGAAAATCATAAGCCCTAGTGGATCTAAGGTAGGTTTCCACCTTGTCGAAGGCGTGGGTATAACTTCCTTAGGTTTGAATCTGTAATTCCAAGTTTTGGTGTTTTAGAGGGCTTGCTTCGACCTTGTCGAAGGCTTTAGATCAAAGAGTAGATAGCTTCAAATGGGTAACAGAAGTTATTAGAGCTTAAAGAAGTTTCGACTATATCGATAGGAGGCTTTGGATGGAGGTGAAACCTGGAAAATAGAAGTGAATCTAGCAAAAGCTAAAATGAAATAATAAAATAGCATAAAGTGATTGAAACTTCCCTTTCTCCCACTCTAAATAATTTATTTCTCTTAATTCCTAAATTGATTTAAAAACTAGGGTTACAATGCTTTTATTAAGAGAATACAAGTTTAGGATGAGAAGAATCAAATCCCAAAACGTGACCCATTGGGTCTTATTTATAGATGCGAGCTGGCACCTTTCGACCTTAATGCTTTCGATTGAGTTGGAAGGTGACTATTGAGAGACTTAAGCAAGCTGCTGCCTTTGTCGAATGGTTTGGCAGCGATTGTCTTTTTTGAGTTGTCTTGAAAGTGCTTTCGACTCTGTTGTTAGCCTTTGCATATTGGTTTCAATGATGTTGGTTATGCCCATGCTCTTGTTTTGATCTGATGCTGAACGTTTTTTGGAGCACACTGGTTTCGACCAATTCGAAAGGTTTACTCATGCTTTTGAAGGGGTTGCTCCAGATAGTACTTGCTTCTTAGCGGTTTGAATGATGGCGAAACCATTGGTTTCAAATGGTTTGGCATATATTCAAAGAGTTATTCTTCATTGTCTTCGTAAGGTGTGGCTTCGACCTGATCGAAAGACCTTCATCTAGTTGAGGTGTAGTCAATGAAAGCGGAAAGGAGCTTTCATCTCCTTCACATTCTTTGAAAGATAAGACTCTCTGGGTATTGATAGGAGGACCCTTCCGACACCTTCGAATGGTCTTTAAGCTTTTAAACTTTGATGGCAGCATCCCTTTGACTCCTTCGAAAGGCTTGGTTGCAGCTCTTCTCTCTAACTCTTTACTCAAAGTGGTCTCGACTTGGTCGAAAGGTGAATTTTTAAAAAATACTTTCCTTAAATAAGTAAACACAAAAAGAACGATTAACTCACACAAAGCATGATTAAGTCACATAAGCAACTTCTAATCCCCTTTTTATTTCATTAATTTGTAACGACTCGGAATTTCAGACAATTCGTATTTTAATATCTAAATTATTTAAATATTTGAATCTTGGATTAAATGTTATTAAAATTATTTAATAAGCTTTTTAACTCCCTCACTACAACAAAACAGCCTTTCTACAACGGGCAATGCCCGTTGTAATATGTGTTTCGCAACGGGCATGCGCCCATCGTATTAGGCCTCGTTGTAATAGATCTATCACATTTTACAACGGGCAAAGCATGTTGTAAAAACCATTGCAGTATACCTTTTTACAACGGGTTATGACCGTTGTAATAGACTATAATACAACGGCCATAACCCGTTGCAATAGACTAACCATACTAGTTGCATAGCCTGTTTCACAACATGCATTGACCGTTGTAAAAAGTATATTTAACAATGCACATTGCCCGTTGCAAAATAAATGCAAATTTTTAAAAAAATTACAGCAGCATCCATGCAATACATCCATACTAATACTTCACATTTTATACAAACCACAACAGTACAAACATCATTTTCATGCACCTTACAACTGCTATATACAACATCCCTTCTCAGAGTCATTTTTTCATACCATACACACTTCTCCTTCATCCCTGACCTACCAGTCTACCACCTCTAACTACAGCAACCAATCCACTGCTACACTACAACCAACAATCTTTTCGCCTTACTATCTTCCTATTCTACCAACACATATAACATCATCTTTGACTGCCTGTAACTCCAACCTTGCCGCAACTCCCTTCAGTCTAACACTGTCTTCAGTGTGCACCTCTTCAAACAACAACCCGACTTATCTCCTACCTTTGAAGCTCTTGACCATAATCAATTGTGTCCTTAATTATTGATGCTTTGTCCATCTAATTTTCAAATATAAAATAAAATTATATGTTATTTAATTACTGTAGTCATTAAGTTACAATTATTGGCATAGCTAAGAATGAGGGTTCCAAGTAATGTGTGATACCTTGGAAATGCTAGGAACCACACTTCTGAGTGCATAAAGATTATCATCAAATTTTCTTCTTTTTCTTTGCATCTCTTTTATGTTCTTTCTACTACTTGAACTTGAAGGTGCATTATAATCTATTGAGCTCGATTCATGGTAGCTCAATAGCATCTCCTCATCGAATGTCCAGCTACGTACAAATCAAGCACACAGAATTAATTAAAAAGATGAATTAAATGGAAAAACCTATAGACTAAAATGAGTAAAAAATAGTAATGTAGAAATTACTTGTCAAGTTCATCGTAAATTCTTTTTGTTTCCCAGTAATTGTTGTACTCATCTTCAATAAACTCCATATTTTTATTTTTGCAGTTTTCAAATACTAAGAAATGCAGAGACTGAATATGTGAATTTGAAGTATTTATAGACTAAATATGAGAAGAACAGCCAATAATTTTGATTTCAAATTGTTTAATAACAACGCAAGAGGATAGACATTTAAAATGCAAGTTCATGGCAATTGTGCAAGAGGATACAAAAAAAGCATCAACATCCCTTAAACTTCAATCATATATTCCTGCATTCTTCCTCATATCAAAATAAAAAATGGCTGTTTCAAACAGCAACTTCAATCAACTGCCATCCATTAAACTTCAATCAATAAAAAACCAAGAGTGGAAAAGAAAACGCAGCAATATTACTGTAACTTCTTTACTTGTAGATAAAGCAGAGAATGCACTGATTGCTGGAAAAGATGATGATGGATTGATAGATTGTGTACCTTCTCTCTTAATGCACTTGAGAAGAGCATCCAAATTCGACATTCTTAAACCTCGAGAGAGTACTGAAATTGAAAGATGGACGATGAATGTAGAAATGACTAAAATCCACTAGTTAGTATAATACAGGGTTATCAACTTAGTAACATTTATAGAAATCGAAGTAGTAAATTTTTTCATACATATTATGGAGACAAACATAAACATGGTTTTGCATTGTAATAGACCAGGAAATAAACTATCAAATAAGCATAATAGTACAGAGAGAGATGCGCAATATAGTATCCCATTTACCTTGAAAATTTAACATTAAAGTTTTGCTTGATGACGTATTGGTTGTCTTACTATCCAGGTGATACTTCAAAGCTGTAGAAAGATAGAAAAAAAGAGGATCAAATAGGAGGAAAAAATAGTTAAAACAATTGAGAACGTCATACAGTCGGACATCTAAAAAAGTGGAGTGGAATAAAAGCGTAGTAGAGGAAAAGGTAAAAATTACCATGTAAGAGTAGCAGTGGAGGGAAGACTATATAATCGGTAGAAAAATTATGGAGATGGCGAATAGTAGTTAGCGTACAGCGGGGTTGAAGATAGCGTGGTAGGGCTGACCGAATATTTGATAACAGGTTAGGGACAACTGCAGCTACAACTTACACTCCTCTGCCACTATCCATACATTCATTTACATCACTTACTATCAACTATCCATACATGACTTACAGTACATACAGTCACAAGCCGACCACCCTACACCCTTAATAACAGTGAGCATCATCCACTAAACACCATGTAATCTACCTCAAAACTGCATATTACCCCAAACTTCATCACACACTACCTCCAGAAACTCCCCTTCCACCACATCATCTATTTCATCCCACAGCCACTACTGCATATCTCACTTCATAACCTCCACTGTCATCTACCATTCCATTGCCTACCCTGACCACTCCTCGATCACAAACCCTCAACAGCAACTACGGCCTGCCCTCTCTGCCTAATTGTCGTACACTTCCTGAGCCATCACCACTCCAACAACAACTCACGGCAACCAGTCATCTCACCGACCACAAATCCACTACCAACTTTACTCCCTGACAATACAGTGCAACGTTCCACTGATTCACTAAACAAACAACATCCCACCTGATCAACATTTCAGTGCAACTGATCACAGCATTTCATCCACAATCACAACCTTCCCTAACCACCACCGTCAGCATTTCACTTAAACTTCTGCCATTTAAAAACTTGTCTCCTCTGCCTCAACCTATACCACTGCCACATACATCAACCAGTTTCATACCACTCTACTGCAACCACAATGACTTCCTTCATTGTGGATGCTTTGATCCTAGAAAGTGCTTAGCCTTTTTTATTTTTAGACCGTTTCACCATACTTACACCATCTATGAGAACTTACACGGTAGCCGTTACCATTCTGCAAGTAATGTTATAGTATCATTTTACTAATAAGTTAAAATTGCATACCGTAATATTTGTTGATCTAGCAATTGATAACTACTGCTATGGCAGTGGTAAACAAAAGTGTAAATGTTATTTATACTATAATATCGAACTTAAGTAATAGAAAATCAAGTATAAAATATAGTTATACCTTTTTTAAGTTCAATTGAATATTCATGA
Organism: Allium fistulosum; assembly: GCA_030737815.1. Lineage (NCBI taxonomy): Eukaryota > Viridiplantae > Streptophyta > Magnoliopsida > Asparagales > Amaryllidaceae > Allium > Allium fistulosum. The sequence goes on along the minus strand of CM060907.1, from coordinate 407,572,230 downwards.
ATCAACACCTAATTTTTTAGCTTAACAAAACTTGTAAGGGTAATATATATGAAGAAGTTCAAAAGTGCTTATGCTTTATAAAACCCCTAAGGCTAGGATAGCTCTTTCTTGGACCAGTATGCTTCCATCAAGAAAATATGCACACTTGGGTGTTGATGTCGGTTAAGTATCCATCTCTCCTTAGATGTGATATATTAGTTATCACCAAGGGTAGTGTCTAACTAATATCTTCAAGGGTGGAAACAGAAAGTTGTTGTAGTGTCTAATTTTGTGTCTTGACAAGGGTTTTCATGAATGAACCGCGATTTAAGCTGCGATGACACAAATTTTAATGTTTTGATAGTTACACCGGACAAATCGACGAATATTAAAATTAAAGTGCTAGATGAAGAAGCTGTGAATTCTTTTCAAGATAAGCAATTAAAATTATATAATGCTGAAGTGCACAATTAAAGTTGTGTATATAGCAGCAATGCACAATGACAGAAGTTTTGTGACGACGAGCTTAATGAAGCTTGTAATTGTTTATGTGAGTTTGCGGAGATAAAAAATGAAATGGTAAAGCTTGTTGTTCAGATTTTGAGGGATGATGATTTTTGCAATATAGATTTATTTATTTTTTAGAAAAATAAATAGAGTTTAAGAATGAGTGATAATGACGCGATGAGAAAGTAAGTAGAAATAAAAAACATGATTCAATTAAGTAAAATGAATGGTTAGGCCGCTGGTTCGATGATCCGACCTGACTTTGTGCACTACCAATGTTGATTTGAAGACCCCGACATGCTCCAGTTTCATTGTGCAATTTTTCACACTTTGTGAATTCTTTGTGATCAATGTAAGTAGAAATAAAAAACGTGATTCAATCAAGTAAAATGAATGGTTAGGCCGCTGGTTCGATGATCCGACCTGACTTTGTGCACTACCAATGTTGATTTGAAGACCCCGACATGCTCCAGTTTCGTTGTGCAATATTTCACACTTTGTGAATTCTTTGTGATCAATGTTGTATTTTCTTTACAGCCGCCGCATCTAGCATCTTTGTCGTTATCTGTAACGAGTTTAATTTATTAGCCATATTTTGATAAATGCTTTTTTCCTAAGTTATGGAGAATTCTTCTACATAAATTTTTGCAAACAACGTGGACAATTCAAGATTTTAGAAAAAAAAAATTATTTTGGCTATAAGAAGTTATTTAAGAAGATTCGTTAAAACAAAAGGTAAACATAATTTATTGCATCCGTCTTATCTTATATATGTCAAACTCAAATATTATGTTCTCAATTTACTCTTCAATTTTAAGCCATAAACCGTACATGGGAAATTGTAACATACTGATGGTGTGAGCCGTATTTGAAGACACATGGACGGACACAGCAAAGGCAAACGTACTGACGGTTATTGTTAAGTATAGGATTAGTAAACAGCATGAAGCAAGCTTTTAAACAAATGCGTGAGTCAAATTCATTTCCTCAATATGTACACAAAGTAACGTTTTGAAAAGTGTGCATCTACTAATAAAAGTTTGGTACCCAAGCCTCCACGTATCACAAATATTAATAAAAATAGGTGAAGGGTGATGACACTAATAGGTTCCTGATCCTTCGATTTGCATGGTTACGGCAATGATAACTTTATTTTGTTTAAGTTGCAGCCACGTGTGGGATATCCTGATTACTAAGCAAGTAACTGTAAAAGGAGTGTGATAGCTCTGATAATTTTTATTTGCTTTAACGTGGGTATGTTGAGTCATATCCTCTATTTATCAAAGGCATTGTTGCCCCAATGCTTATCCTTCTATGCGATAGTTTGCCCCAATGCTTTAATCTTTATTTGAAATGTTTATCGGCCATAAATCACCTTTCAAGTTGTTACAACACTGGGTGACTGAGCAATGGTTAATGCTCATGGTGATGGTTTAAGATTTTATTCAAGAATCAACACATATGCATAAGAAATTCAGGGATAGTAATGAATAGACATAGGTTAGTGAGTTATTTAACTCACCTTTAAAACTCACGTTTCCTCCTCTCTTCCGAGACATGAACGCACGCAAGACACAAGACTGATCCAATCCCAGCAACATGAATCGATGAACTACAATCCAGCAGCAATATCAGTGCAGCAAACAACTACGGAGATGTGCGACATTTCAGACGAGCATCTCCAGATCTGAGCTACCAATTTTGGGATTCAACCGACATTTCAGACGAGCTTCGAAGATGGTTTGGGATTCAAGTGACATAGCCCAGATCTCGGCTACCAATTTTGAGAAGCATTTCAAATCAAGACGTGAGCCACATCACTCGAGCAAGATCTAATAGAAATCAAGACGGAGGAGGCGGAGGAAGCCGAACGAAAGCAATTGGAAATTAGGGATTTGAGGAGGACGATGAACGAAGGCGATTTGAATTAGAGATTTGATGAGGACGGGTCGCCAGTTGCCATTATTTCGTGAAAAAACGAATATGATTCTCTAATAACTGGAAAGTAAAAAGTCTATTAAAATGCTGCTCGAACCTCTTACAACGGGCACTATATGAGTGTTGTAAAATTGGTAACTATTACAACGGTCATTCTGTGAACTATGTAAAATTTGAAATCTATTACAACGGACATGAAAGGACCGTTGTAATAGCATTCTATTACAATGGGCAGCCATTGTTAGTTGTAAAAAATGTGTTTTTTAAGCATCTATTACAATGGTCTTGAATGGACCGTCGTAATAGCCTTCTATTACAACGGGAAGCAAATGCCCGTTGTAAAAAGGGCGTTGTAATAGATTATTTTTGTTGTAGTGCCTTTAAATCATAAGTAATGATGCTGAAATTGTTTTGGAAAAATGTTTAAAAAAATAAATACTTCGAAAAAATATCAATAATGTGATCGAAAATTGTTTTAGCGATAAATAGCTTTTCAACTATCAGAAGTTGTTCAGAATTTTTGTACATACACTTATTTGCTTAAGAGATTAATAAAATGAAATAAATTTTTTTCCATTTATGGAAACAAATTTTCTAGATGATTTCATGGGTGATGTCATCAAAGATATTTAAGAGATGAGCATAAAAGGAAATGCTTAAGTGTTAAGCAAATGATAAAGGAGAAGTGATGTTTGTAATTAACATTAGGTCCTTTGTGAGGGGTTTTTAGTCGTTCAACATCTCATTACTAAACCTATACTAGGAGGATCATACCCTTAGAAATAAATCACTAACTCACTAAGCCTAAGATGAAGTATGAGAATTAAAAATGGTGGAAGTGCTTAAGCACTAATCCACTAATGATTCCCTAACCTTTTCAAGTTTTAATCAAATCATCTCCAATCTCTTTTAACTTCGGCTTTAGTCCTAAAACATCATGGGAACCATGATTAGCATGTAAAAAGTGGGAGGAGGTGAGAGGAAGAGGAGGATCCAAGAAGTGGCCATGAGCAATGGGAGGAGGAGAAAGGTGTGGCTTTAATTTGGAAGTGCTAAAGGTTGAATCTGTAGGCTTTTTGTGATGGTGGAAGGTGGTTCTTTGATTCTTGCTGCTTTGTGCTTGGGTTTGGCATGGATCTAAGTGATTTATCTCAGTATCTTATTTGTATACATTCTGTATATATGTTGTGTGCAAAGTATAAATCTAAAGCGACATTATCTGATTAAAGTTATAAATTTTCGACCCCTCTTGCTTTTAAAAGAAAACAGCAAGTTTACATTGTATAACATCACTTCTATTACAATCTTAAACATATGGCATTACCTTGAATTAATGTTTAAATGGTTGGTTAGCTTGTGTGTTAAATTGGTGTAAGTTTGAAACTGTTTGAAGCCAGAATAGTCATTATAAGTGCACTTCCTAATCCCTTGTTTTTTGGAATTTTTATAGATAAATTGGAAGATATTCATAGGAATTTATTTCCATGGTTTTTAAGTACCCTAATGTTAGTACTTACTATAAAAATTTCAAGTCATAAATTATTTATTAAAGTGGTTAAAACTAGCCACAGATCGTTCTGTTCAATGCTGTTTTAACAAGGACTTTTAACTGCATTTATAAATGCTATAGTAAGTCATTTATGGTTTCAAGTGTTTAAAAATGATATTTAAATTTGGTATTTTTCACTAATATTTTAGAGATGTTTTCAAACATCTTTTGAAGTATATTAAAGTTGGTTTAAAGTTTAAATATATTTTTGATAATTATATAAAAATTTCGAAAAAGTAAAGAAGAGGTTTAACACTAAAAGCCGGCGAGGTAGACTTCTCTAATTCTAAAAATTAAGATTGATGTCGAATAAAGATGGAGTAATGGAGCTCTATCCTACCAAGCATCCCCCTTGAATGAGGAATAATTATGTTGGTTGTTAAAGATGTGTTAATCTTTTCGTTTACTTACTTGTTCAAAGGTAATTAACTTTGCTTAACGATAAAAGCCGACGAAGTAGGCTTATCTATTTGTGAGAGTTAAGATTGATGTCGAGTAGGGAATGAGCAATAGAGCTCTATTCTACTTCACTTCCCTCCTGAGTGAGGAATAGTTAAGTTGGGATGTCAGAAACGGGTTAATCATATTGTTTTTTAACTCTTTGCGAAAGTCATTAATACTATACTTAACACTAAAAGCCAATAAGTATGCTTGTCTATTTGTGAGATTCAAGAGTGAAGTGTCTAGGAAATGCTTTGATGCAACCAGTGCTTTAACTTACCTAGCTTCACCCTTGAATGAGGAATGGTTAATTTGAAATGTCGAAAATGGGTCAAGTATACGAACATTGATTTGTATAAGCAATTATCTTGACTAGATAATCGATTAGTCGATTATCGAACTTAACCTATTATTAAACTTAGATCTTTAAAAAGGATGTTTTAAAGAGAATACAAATATGAAATGATTTTGGATTTGTTGTGACAATGTGTTAATAACATTCATCTTTAATCCTTTTCGATTATACTTATGAATGTAAATAGATCTTTAAAAGAATGTTTTAAAGACAAGTATAAGTGAAATGGTTTTGGGTTTGTAACAATTATGTTTGAGCAATATTAGTCTTAAGTCTTTTTGAATGAATCTATAAAAGTACTTAGATCCTTAAAATGGATACTTTAAAATAAATTATTAGTAGGGAATGTTTTGGAAAAAGATAGAGAAAGCGAAGGTTAAATTAAGAAGTCTTATTAAATGATCTGTGAATATACCTATACCATTTGAGATAAGTATATTAATACTTTTTGAAGTACTGAAAAGAGTACAAACAAATAGTAGAAATTGATAACGATTTTTTGTTAGGTAAAAGAAGTTTTACCTTCTTTTATCTAACAAAAGTGGCTTTAATTGTTAAAAGATTGATTAAACAAAAAGGGGATTATTAGTCGCTTATATGACTTGATTGTTCTTTGTATGACATGATCGTGTTGTCTCATTTGATTGTTCTTTGTATGTTTACTTGTTTATGGAAAACATTTAGTCATATACTTAGCACTAAAAGCCGATGAAGTAGGCTTGTTTATATGTAGGAATTAAGATAGTTCTCATTATTCTTGAATATGTCAATGTTCGTCGATTCAGTCTTGAAGAGACCTGGATAAGTAAGTGTTTTATTTATCAAAAACCACTTCAAGACTGAGATACGTGTTCTATCTCTTGGAAGTGGATATATATTTGAGATGTTGGAATTCGTTTGTGGTTTCAAGATCTTTTCGAGATGTACGAATCTATTTGGAGATTCATGCTTTGTTCGAGTGATGAAGACTAGTGCGAAAGATGCCGAATGTAAACTTGACTTCGAAAATGACTAAAAATAGAGTATGCCTCACAACCTAGGGTTTTGCTAACCGATGTTAGGATATTATAAACTCAATATCTTGAGATACTTATCGATTATTGACCTGTAAGACTTATGATATTTGGTTCAAGTTGTTTATGTTTATGTTCGGACGAAGGGCCACTTGTGTGTACCTAAATGGTATGTTTTATCTAGAGATATACGTCGCTCGTAGGTAGTTTCTGACCCTTGTGTAGGAGACTGAATCCGGCTCCATCGGAGATATCTCCACAGAAAATCCTTATCGATTTTGATTGTACCCATTAATATCTTGTGGCATGACGAATGTAAGCACCACAGCTATTTTATATGATTTATATTCTACAACCTAGACATTTTGTATTATATAGATGGTGGTTCTTTTGAGGGGATAACCATTGTGGCATTCCATGCGGCCTCGAAATTATAGTTATATGTTGGTCATATATTTATTGAGTATCTCATACCTGACTTATGTCTGATGCTTGGTTTTTTTTCCTAAATTCTTCGCATGCTTTTTTTTAACGACCCGCCTTTTCGATCATTGAAAGTCGACAACGTATACGACTACCATATTCAAATGTCAAACATCCAATCGTTGGAAGGGTAGATTGTTAGGGTAAAATAAAAGGAAAAGAACGGTGAACAAAGAAAACCAGAACCTCACAGTGGAATCTACAACATATAATATAACAAAGACATTCAAAACTGCCACTCCAAAATACAGAGTACCTCAAAGTTAAAAATAAACTCTATCAGCTGGGAAGTTATAAAATCCCGATCTTATAATTGCTGATATGGATAATATATAATACAGCGGAAAATAAAACACTATGGTTGGTGAACCTCCAACTCCTCCCCAAGATCTCCATAACACCAAAGCAAATCTAGAAAAATACTTGGTCTAGCCCGAGCATTATAATAAAATAATATCTAGATCGGTCTGCAAATATCAGCGTGAGAATACTCAAATATTGGTGAACATAAAAAATTTCTATGAGAGCAAGCCGCTATGGCGGAATCGGTTTTTACCTCACAAGAATATCATCCATACAGGAAAGAGTAGAGATAAACAATAGGAAACAAATCCAAATATAATGGGCATAAATAATATTAAAAACCAAACTTGAAAGAATGAAAATAATCCGAACATAATCCAAACTAAACAGAATGTATAAAACAAGATAACAGTCTAAACATAAAAGATTGGACAAAACCTATAATTAAACATCGTGAAGTGTGGTTGACTCTTCCCGTTGCAATTAGAATAAAAAATTGAAGGTTCAAATCAAATAAGGAAATGAAAATTTCCAGCAAATGACTAGGAAGACACACCATCCTCTAAGTATACCTCTAGTAATATACTTCCGAGAAGCTCATATACTCTATTACACTTCTCGAAAATGTACCAGCCGGACCCCGCCAAATTACTGAGTATCCAAATATTTCACATCTAACTGCACAACTGAATCCAATGCAGACAAGATGTGAAAATACCCTAATGGGAGTAACCCCACATAGCTGGATGTCCTTTCGTGCTCTTGGTTTAGTCATTTTCTAACAAAGGATAACAAAGCTCAAAAGAGTAGCAAATCAATTTTAAGGCAACGATACACCATGAAGAAAGCTGGATCCGATAGTAAATAAATCAACTATCGGAGATTATTAAAAATAATCATATATGGAAATTAAATTTCATTTATTAACCAATACTCGTTGACTCCAAACAAGTTCTATCTCTTGTTGAAGATGAAGCCAGGCAAGTTGAGATAGTGTTACCTCTATGCATCGCCTTGATGACAATTTTAACTTTCAAGATAGAAACATGTCTAAGCCTCAACGTTTAGCGTTAAAAGTATGACTACATCCTTCCTATATAAGCGATATCGTTTACGGAATTACTTCTTCATAGCTGAGTCAAACTTTAATTTTTAAAACTGATATTGCGCTTGATTTCCATATTACAAATATTGGTAAAAACACTTAGGAAATACTCTTTAAAAACATTCTTTTAAAAGGCAAACTTATAATACTAAGTGTATTAAAACAAGGATAAAAAATAAGTGTCATTAAAACATTTTTACTATAAAACCAAAACAAATTACACTTAGCTTTATTTATAAATGATTCCTTTTAAAGGATTTTCTCATTTATAAACCATTATTTATAAATTTAAGACAATTTTTATTATACCAAAAGATAATAAAACAATTTAAATATCTTTTTATAAATTTAAAACAATATTAATTATCCTAAAAGATAATAATCACATTTATAATCTCTTTTTTAAAAAAAACAAATCCGTTATCTTTAATAAAATAGTTAATTATTTCCAAACACTTTTATATCATCAGTAAATTAACTATAAAATCTTTGTTAAATTGGTTAGTTAACTTTAAAACACTTTCATCAAATTAGTTAATTTACTTTAATCACTTTTTTAATTAATTTAATTTATTTATCATTAATTAAAAAGATTTATTAAATTCAAATACTCATTACTTAAAATGAATAATTAATCTTAAACATCATTAGTTAATATGGTCAATAAATTTTGAATACCATTAATTAAAAACAATCAATTAAGTTCAAATAATCATAAATTAATTGGATTAATCAAATTCAAACAGCATTCGTTAATACGATCAACTAAAACATCATTTGTTAAAATGATTAATTAACTAGAACCATCAATAATTAAAACGATTAACTAAATTTCAAAAACCATAAGTTTAAACAGTTAATTAAATTCAAAACAATCATTAATTAAAATGATTAATTAAAATTAAAAATCATTAATTAAAATGACATAATTAATATTCAAATCTCATTAATCAAATAGATTAATAAATTTCAAACATCATTAATTAAGATGATTACTTACGTTTAAATATCTGAAATTAGGATGATTAATTAAAATCAAATATCATTAATTAAAATAATTTATTGACTTTATATATCATTAATTAAAATGATTATTAATTTTCAAATATCATTAATCAAAATAATTAATTAAATCAAAATATCATTACTTAAAATAATAAATTAAATCCAAATCTCATTAATAAAAAAGATCGATTAATTTTAAACATCATTAGTTAAAATGATTAATTAATTTAAATTATCATTAATCAAAATGATCAATGAATTTCAAACATCTATTTTGTGAATATACAAGCTGAAGTTCAAAACGCACACGACATGGTTTTGGAGATGAAAATCAATAAATGACGGTATAGTGAAAACCGCTATAAAAACAATTAAATAATTTAAATGGAACATCAAGATTTATTTCAATTAAAATCAATATAGCAGCATAAGGATATAAATAAATATTTTTGGCGAGAAACCACTCAGGGTCTCTCTATAAATTTTCCCTGCAAAATAATGGTTAAGGACATTATATATAATCATATAGGTTCATAATAATCAACTTAATATATCATCCATTTTCCAAACAGAGATTTAACCAAACAATCAATCAGACAATGTAACTAACATCCAAGCAATCAATAATAGTTTATAGCATCATAGATATGATATAGGAAAATTGAATGCGAGATAAACACACACAGATTCTAGTTTTCGCTGAAGCGTTCTGGTTTGAACAAAAACCAAACGAGAGTTTAATTTTAGCCAAAAATTTCACTAGCTCCAAATTTCTCCAAACAAACCTCATTGCGTAGCCAACGTCTCGTTTAGTCCAACGCAAAAGATGGCATACAAATTTGACCTCGTATAAGTGAGATACAAATCTTATAAGTTTGGCGAATTAAGTATTATAATTATTTTAATAATTACATAATCAATTCGTAACTAAACCTTCACTAATCCTTCTCCTAACTTTCCCACTTACTCATGTGCATAGGAGATATCCAACCTAAGGCTGTGCACATCCAAGTAATGACATTGAGCTACGCCCCGCTAAACGATGTACCGACTTCACCAATGGACTCTTCGCAACGCACCTAATCCCCTATAGCTCAACCCATGGTAGAAAATCATGACTTGGAAGCACCCAAAGGCAACGGTGAATTGTCGCTTTCCTCCTCCTAGGACCAACGGTCCTCTCATTGACGTCGGTAGATGTAGAACGCCAAGAGAAAAACATCGGTACACATCCCATCGCCTGATGCTTCCTCACTCACCAAAAATCACGAGCCCTATTTTAGGATTATAAAAGTCGATCATAGCCATCATCAATGAACCATGCTATCCATGACATCCACTCGAAGAGCATCTCAATAGGAGTTCAATGAATCTAGAATCATGATTTTAGTAGGCTAACTAATTTTATTTTGATTTTTGAAGTTTTCGAATTTCTCATTTTAAGGTTACAAGGAAAATTTCAAAAGGGAGGAGAGGCATGTGCTTGAACGTGATGAAGTAAGGGAGTAAGGGCAAGGTAAGGTGGGTATGGGCTAAATTGATGGGGGTATGGAGTTGAATAGATGTGTATATATTATTTTATTTGAAAATATCTGATATTACACAAACAAAAGATCTCAAACTCCTACCGAAATGTGTCGACTGGTGTTCCATACCAAATACCCCTATTTCGAACCTGACGAAACTAGTTTCAAAACCTAATTCCAAAGTATAGGCAAGTTAGCATTTTAAATCGAATTATATTTAAAATTAATCGCTATGCATTTCGAGTTCGCATGACCGTACAGTACATCTGATCGTTACGAAACTCGATGGCATACAACAATTTATTATTCCAGACCTAATGGCACTGCCAAAATCTAAGATAGTGCCTCAAAATGTTAATTTCTCAAATTTAAATATTTTTTTATATTTTCGATACAATTGACGATATTTATTCGATCCAATTATATTTGTAAATTAATTTACATATTGAATTCATCAATATTATTTATCAATTAAAAAAATTTAAGTAATATTATTTAATTTAGAATTCAAATATTTAAATGATTACTATATTTGAATTCAAGTTATTAAATTACAAAAATCCAATTATTTAAATATTTAAAATTAATTAAATATTCAAAATTCAATAACCATAACTTCTAGGCTGTTACATTCTAACCCCTTGAATAAATTTCATCCTCGAAATTCCCAAGGAAGAAAATGTTTCGAAACCCTTAAGTTTAAATCTATTACTAAAATGAGTTATAAAACTTATTAGTTAAATCTCAAAATTTTATGGAAAATTTTGGCAGCGTCTGCATTACATGGCTAGATCAGAACAACTGCAAATTACCTCTACAGACCTTAAACCAACCAAAGAAAATAAAATCCAAGTGGCTTCCCATAATTGGGGCATAAAATCACTAACCAATTTAAATTTCTAAATTTACATACCTTTTTTTGCATTTGTTATATATTTTTGGCAAGTAAGTTATTATCTCTAAGCAAATACAGGTTCACAAGAATCAAATAGAAATCTCTTGCATAATTGTACTTATGAAATTCAAAAGGGAATTAGGCTGACAAAAACAATATGATGTAACTCTACATGCAAAAATTAGCATGATATAAATCTACAAGCAACTCTAGTGTAAAATAAAGCTACAAGAATTCAATATTTTTAAAAATAATTTAAAACTAAATACCTAGGTTTTATATTCAAAATATTTATTTTCGAAATCCAAATAGGGAAATAATTCAAAATAAAAATCAAAGTGTCAAGGAGGGGGTCTTCCTAACAAAGCATGTTAAACTCTAGAATCAATACAATATGGAGCATCCAGTGGTATTCCGTTTCCTCTAAAAACATCAACTAGGGTGAATAAATATTATTTCTTTCCCAAAATCTTCAAAATCTCATTTTTTTTCCAATATCACCGGGATTTAGGTCCTAATAAAAACAATTTAAAATCCATTGTCTATAAATTTAAACTTTATAAATAATGGTATATAAAATCACACAGTCATTCAATCAAATTCAGTCAAATCAAATAAAATTCGATAAGGGAAAATCTAACACTTAACATTATTTAAAATGCCAAATGATTTACAAACAAATCTTAGCTTAGGTTCAAAACTTTTTTGATTGTCCGGAAATATAGATAATTATCTAAGCATACAATTTTGCTGATCAGTCTTCGGTTATTGCTTAGAAGATTTCCAAACTCACTCCAACAAAATGGAAAGTTATACTATAAATTTATTACTTTCTTAACTATATCATTTTTTCCAAATCACTTAAATTTGCATTTAGTATTTTATTCGGTACTAAAATTATTTATGAATTATTTCATTAATGTTCACCTAATTTTAAAAAAAAATTATAAAGATATTTCTTTATAAAAACATCAAAAAACTAACTGTTAATCCTTTTATCTCAGCGACCTAGAACTTAACGACCTAAGAGAAGGTTGCGACCTAACAGCATAGAGAATTCAGCGACCTAAGGAAAGGCTTGCGACCTAACTGTAAGGAAGCATTGCGACTTAAGGACTTAAGAGATCTTCACGACCTAAAGACTTAAGAGATCTTCGCGACCTAAAGACTTAAGAGATCTTCGCGACCTAAAGACTTAAGAGATCTTCGCGACCTAAGGATGGAAAGGCCTTGCGACCTAAGATCCAGGAGGATCTCGCGACCTAACAGCATAAGAAGTTCGCGACCTAAGGATGGAAAGGCCTTGCGACCTAACAGCATAGGAGGCTCGCGACCTAGCAATAGAAAGGATTGCGACCTATGGAACTCAACGACCTAAGGTAGCTAGCGACCTAAAGGACTTAACAACCTAAGGTAGTTAGCGACCTAAGGGACTTGACGACCTAAAGAGGCTAGCGACCTAACTGTTAAAGCATGTTCAGCACCCTACGACCTAAAGCTCAGACAGCTATTCTTTAACTCGCTTACGACCTACTACTTGATCAAATGAAGCTAAGCACAGCTTTACCAGCTAATTCTGAAGCCACAAAGGGACAGCGACCTAGCTTAGGTCGCTCGCGACCTACGACTTAACTAAGGTCGTACGCGACCTAAGACTTAGGCAGAATTCCTGCCCAGAAATCTGCTCCTATAAATACCCCATCACTTCCAACATTCAGGGGACTTTGGGCAAATCATTTCTACAGCGCTGTTACTCCGTCGGACTCTCTATTCATTCAGCAATCAAGGATCCTTCAAGCATTCGCGACACTACAACAAGCTTCGAGAGAAATTCCTTACATCCGACATGGATTCATCGAGTTTCACCATCGAAGATTGAGCTAGTAGTCAAGATTGTTTCTTGTGATCGAATTGTGCTGTTTCCTGAAGAGATTTGTATCAAATTGTAACTGAATCAGCAATAAAAGACTATAAAGTGGACGTAGGCCTAATTACGGGCCGAACCACTATAAATCTGTTGTTCATTTACTGCTTTTCTGCTATTTCCAGCTTATATTCTGTTCCCGTACCCACGGGTGGTGCTTTCACGATCTTATTACACACACCGGGTGTTATCGTTCATATTTCAACGTTAACATTTTGGTTCTTTCACTGAGAATCCAACTCAGGCTACCATCCATCATTGCTTCACACAAGTTTGTTAAAAAGATTTCCTACAAAACCAGAAGTCTATCAGACATAATGGCTCCTGGAAGGAAACGAAAGGTTGTCAGATCTGAAAATGTTCATGATGATACTGCCACCTCTGCTTCACCAAGTCAAGCAGCTCCAAGCGTCGGAGTGACGCGAGAGGAGCTAGACGCTGCTGTATCCGGACTATACCAACAGATTGAGACTCAAAACAATCTGATGATGGAAAAACTGAATGCTCTGCTTGGTGCCAACCAAAGACCAGTGGGTAATGAAGAAAACACCGCTGATGCTCTACGCAACTCCGAAGGGAGGAATATTCCTCAGGGGGGATCAGGTGCTGCTGAAGGGGCACCCCTCCGAGCTAAAGGATCTAGACCATCGCCAATTTTCCACGAAAATCTGCCCGAGCAAACATCTGAGAAAATGGCAGAAGTCTACTCCGCAAAATCTTTGAACAATGAAGGATATCTTTCTGGCATGATCAAGCAAATAATGAAAGAGAGCATGCAGAGAGGTGAAGATGAGAGTGAATGGGGGTTCGCGCCAAGCAAGACTCCGTTTACCGAGAAGATTCTAAAGGCTGAATTTCCTAGAAAATTTGTTCCCCCCACCATTCCTGCTTATCGGGGAACAAGTGATCCAAACCAATTCTTGTATAAGTATGACTGGCACATGACCGGTGCGAGAGCAACTGATGAAATCAAGTGCCGGTATTTCCCAGTATATTTGGAAGGAGTGGCACTTCTCTGGTTCACTAAACTTCCTGTCCGATCAGTAGATCAGTTTTCCGATCTGACTAGAAAGTTCAAAGAGCAATTCAGGCTATACGCTTCAAAGGCAAAGGACATAATGTCATTATCCAGTCTTGAACCGTTTCAATATAGCTCTGGCAGAAGTTGATAACGCAGAGCCACGGATGATCTTGACCTATTTGATGCGTGCTATCGACAAATCGAGCGAATTTGGAAAATGGCTGAAGATGAAAGAGCCAAATTCTCTCGAGAAATTCTACAAGAAAGCTGATGAATTCATACGCTTGGAAAATCTTCCAGCATCAATGAAGGTGGTGGCAGCAAAGGTGGAAATAATACTGCCGCTTCGGAAAAGAAAGATTCCGGAGGTCAGAAAAGGGAAAATCACGAGGGGAAGAAACAAAAGGATACAAAGAAACTTCGCTTCTTCAAACCCTCAGATTTCACTCCATTGACCGACACTCTGGAAAATATCTTCTTCGCCACCAAAGATGCTGTGGATTATCCCAAACCGGCTGAGATAAAACCGGGAAAGGGCGCTATGAGAAATGGAAAGTTCTGCCGTTTTCACAACCAACCCGGTCATGATACCAATGACTGTCGTCACTTAAAGAGCTTAATTGAAGAATTATTGAGAGAAAACAAGCTGCAAAAATATGTCAAGAAAAACAGAAGTGATCCATCTTCGTCTACTCAGAGGCAACAACCCTCTAATCAGCCGTCAGGCTCAAGCAAAGGTACTGCGGCACAAGAATCTGAGAGGCCCGTTATCAACGTCATTTCAGGGGGCCCACACCCAGCAGGCAGAAGCTGGGGTGAGATGGAACGATATGCTCATGCTTTAAAGTATATCCCGGCAGAGGAAGATGTTTTTGCTGTAGAAAATGCTGCACCTCTGAAACAGCAAAAGATTTCAGATAATGATATTTTGTTCAAGGCTAGGGATTCTGTTGGTATTGAAGCTCCCACCACAGATCCCTTAGTTATCTCTGCAGGAATCGGGCCAGCAATAGTAAGACGAGTACTCATTGATTGCGGTGCTTCTTGCAATATACTCTTCAAGAAAACATTTGACCAGATGAAGATCCCAATGACCGACGTTCAGGCTTCATCACAAAAGATCGTTGGTTTCACTGGGGAACCACAGCAACCAATCGGAACTGTCGATTTGTTCGTGGAACTTGGTGAAGGGCAGAAAAGGGTAGCTCGAAAACAAACCTTTGTGATTGTTGATGGATTTTCTGCCTACAATGCTTTCCTAGGCAGGCCGACTCTAGCTGCATTCAAGGCCATTTTGGCCCCGTGGTGCCTAACTATGAAGTTTCCTACAGAAAATGGTGTTGGTGTCATCAAGGGAGATCAAAATGCTGGACGAGAATGTTATCTCATAGAGCTTCGAGAAGCCAGAAAGAGAGAAATGGGTAAAGATGCGGCAGCTCCCCTCCGCATCAAAAACCCAACCTTATAGCAAATACAGGGTGGCCCCTGCACTGGTGAGCATAGTGGTGCAAGGCGAGAAATGGACCCCAGAAAATCCAGTGCAGAGGAGAATAGAGTGGTGCCCGCAGAAGTTACGGTATTAATACCTGTCGACTCAAAAGACCCAAATAAAGTACTTAATGTGGGTTCGCAACTAAGTACAACAGTTCAAAATACACTGATATCATTTCTAAAAGCAAATCTGGACGTGTTCGCTTGGTGTCATGCTGATATGTGCGGAATCTCTCCAACAATTGCTGTTCACGCTCTTAATGTCGATCCAAAATTCACACCAGTAAAACAGAAAAGAAGAACTCAAGGTCCAGAAAGGTCAGCAGCTTTAAAGGAAGAGGTAGATCGCCTCTTAGAGAATAATTTCATCAAAGAATCCACTTATCCAAATTGGGTTTCAAATCCAGTACTGGTTAAGAAAGCAAATGGAAAGTGGAGAGTATGCATTGATTTCTCAGATCTGAACAAAGCTTGCCCCAAAGACTGCTTCCCGTTGCCTAGAATCGATCAGCTAGTAGATGGGACGGCTGGACATGAGTTGTTATCTTTTATGGATGCCTATTCCGGATACAATCAGATTATGATGAATGAACCAGATCAGGAGGACACAAGCTTTATTACAGATGTGGGACTCTACTGTTACAAAGTCATGCCATTCGGGTTAAAGAATGCAGGGGCAACATACCAAAGACTTGTCAACGCTATGTTCAAGCCTCAGATTGGCAAAACGATGGAAGTCTATGTTGATGATATGTTAGTAAAGTCAAAGAAAGCAATAGACCACATGGACCACTTGGCAGAGATGTTCTCAATTCTTCGAAAGTAGGGAATGAAGCTCAATCCATTGAAATGTTCATTCGGAGTAGAGTCTGGGAAATTCCTGGGTTTCATCGTGAGCGCTAGGGGCATCGAGGCCAATCCTGCTCAAATCACAGCTCTAAGAGAAGTTAAAGCCCCTAGAACAAAGAAAGAACTACAAAGTCTCAATGGAAAGGTTGCCGCTCTTAGTCGCTTCATTTCCAAGGCCACAGACAAATGCATTCCCTTCTTTGATGCTCTAAAGAAAGGAAAGAAAAATTTCGAATGGACTCCTGAATGTCAGAATGCTTTCGATCAACTGATTCATCATATGAGAACTCCTCCAGTCCTCTCCAAGCCTAGTGATGGTGAAGACCTCTTCATCTATTTGGCAATATCATCCCATGCTTTAAGTGCAGCACTCGTACGAGAAGATATGAAAATACAACGTCCAGTTTACTACATCAGCAAACGGTTCGCTGGGGCTGAGATGAATTATTCAAAGATAGAAAAACTTGCTTATTGTCTGCTAATCGCTTCCAGGAAGTTGAGACCCTATTTTCAATCTCATCCTATCAAGGTCCTGACTGATCAACCTTTGAAGCAAGTCCTGTATCGTCCTGAAACTTCGGGTCGTCTCTTGAAGTGGAACATAGAGCTCAGCCAATATGACATCACTTACCATCCCCGAAGAGCAATTAACGGACAAGCTTTAGCAGATTTCATTGCAGAATCCACTGATAAAGGTGACAGTAAGGAAGAAACAACTGACTGCATTCCGATACAGTGGAAGTTGTATGTTGATGGCTCGAGAAATGATTATTGTTCTGGGGCAAGAGTTGTGCTCGAAACTCCCGAAGGACGATCACTATGTTATGCATTGAGACTGGAATTTCCTTCGACAAACAATGAAGCAGAATATGAAGCCCTTATTGCCGGATTGAAAATCGCCAAGGAATTAAATATCAAAGTGATACAGATTTTCAGTGATTCTCAGCTTATTGTCTGCCAGGTGAAGAAGGAATTTCAAGCCAAAGGAGGGAATTTGCCTGCATATTTGACAAAAACTTCCGAATTCCTCAATGATTTAGATCACTACTCAATAAGCCACATACCCCGAGAGGAAAATATGAAGGCGGATTCTTTAGCAAAGTACTCAAGTTTCGGAGAAGCTCAATTGCTGGGATTAGTTCCTGTAGAAGTTCTGTCAGCTCCAAGCATTGATGAAATGGATATTGATTGGATTATGACTACGTCTCAAGAGCATGAATCATGGATGACTCCAATCAAAGAATACTTACTCAGTGGTTCCCTGCCAGAAAGTTCTAAGGAACGTCGAAAATTATTGAGAAAAGCGTCAAGGTATATAATTCAAGATGGCCGATTATACAGGCGGGGATTTTCAATCCCACTACTCCGATGTGTAACTAAAGAAGAAGCCAAGACAATCTTAGCAGAGGTGCACGGAGGAGAATGTGGAGACCATTCAGGTGGTCAAACACTTGCAAAGAAAATTCTCCGATATGGGTATTTCTGGCCGGATATTAATCGAGATGCTGCAGCTTACTCCAGGAAGTGTGACAAATGCCAAAGATTTGCAAAAATCCAAAGAGCACCTTCCACCGAACTCACACAAATGGTCAGCCCATGGCCATTTGCCATTTGGGGAATAGACCTAATTGGACCATTACCGATCGCTAAATCAGGAATTAAATATGCTATTGTCGCCGTTGACTATTTCACCAAATGGGCCGAAGCTGAACCTTTGGCCACCATCACTTCTAAAAAGATGATAAATTTTGTAACGAAGAATATCATTTGCAGATATGGTGTGCCACAGAAGATAATCACCGACAATGGCACTCAATTTGAAAGTGAAGAATTCCAAGATTTTTGCAAACGGTTCAGAATTCGAAAAAGCTTCTCAGCAGTGGCTCATCCGCAGGCAAATGGGCAAGTGGAAGCAGTTAACAAGATCATCAAGTCAACTATCAAAAAGCAACTTGAAAAAGCAAAAGGTGGTTGGGTTGATAAGCTTCCATTAGCACTATGTGCGTACAGAACTACTCACAAAACTGCGACTGGGCACACTCCATTTTCACTGGCATACGGATCTGAGGCAATGATTCCAGTAGAAGTAGAGGTTCCTTCACATAGAAGAGTTCATTTCAATGAAACCAAAAATGAAAAACTGCAACTTGAAGCGCTTGATTTTCTTGATGAGAAAAGAGAGGAAGCTAGGCTCAGAGTTTCAGCTCATCAGCAGAGAATAGCTAGGCATTTCAACTCCAAAGTTCGCCAACGCAGCTTTGAAATCGGAGACTTGGTTTTGAAAAGGATCATGACAACAACTGGTGTGTTTGGGCCAAACTGGGAAGGGCCATATGTCATAGGCACTAAACTTCTTGATGGCACTTTCAAACTCATAACTGTTGAAGGAGATCCAATTCCAAGGGCCTGGAACAGCAACCATTTGCGCCCTTATTTTACTTGAAAAGAGCTCTGCTCAAAATTGTAAAATGATGATGAATGTATCAGTTGTATTATGAAACATTGTAAATCAGTGTAAATGAATGAAAGCTATAAAGTGGACGTAGGCCCGATTCTTGGCCGAACCACTATAAATCTTGTGTTCTTTACTATTTCATAATGCCTGTTTTATTTCGATATGTAAATACTTTAAATGTATCGCTAAAATATCGATTCAAAATTGCAGGACATTATAACAAGGCTTGCTCATCACAAAGCTAAGCGACCTCTATAAATCAGCTATTGCACAAAAACCAAACAACAAAAATTCCAAACTCAAATCCTACGCAAGGAGAACTTCACATAAAAAGTTGGCGACTTCACTGGGACAAACCTTTGTTCACTAGTTGAGATTGTCGTTATGAATGGGCATCCAACTAGATAACTCGCGTTTGTCTCGTGAAGTCATTCAACAGTGAAGTACACTCCTTCGGATGAAGCAATTTACTCGCAAAAGGAAAAAAGATGTGCTTGGAGATGATGATAAGAGATCGCTAATGGGCAGATGATGAGAGAAAATTGCCAAGCAAACAAAGAAGCAGACAAAGGGAGGTATGTGTGACAACCCGGGTTTTTCTAACACGAAAAACCGGACCATTTGAGTTAAGAAGAAGAGGTAGAAGAAGAAGAAAAATAGAAAACAACAACAGAATCTCTCATACGCAGCGGAATAAACTATAATAGGTAATAACAGATCTTTACACAAAAAGAAATCTATATCTGTTTATATATACATCATCCCAATACATCATCAGAGTACATCATATCAATATCATACAACTGGACAGTAATCATAACTTGTCCTCACAATCTGAATACACAGCGGAATATATAAATAAAATACGAAAGTACGTATCGCCATCCAGCTCCACAACATCATTTCCTGTAATTTATAATACTCGGTCTGACCCGAGCATCATATAAAACAATACCCGAGTCAGTCTGGAAAACCAGCGTGAGAAAATCACACTCAAATTTATTATTAAAGTTTCAAAATCCTTTGAAAACAAAAGCATCTCGTAAGACCACGCCACAAATAAACATGTCGGGTTTTTACCTTACGATAGCTAAAACACTTTATATCAAAATCCTTTGATATTATAATAGTGTCTACAGAAAGTAAAATAGAATCTAGCTGAAATGCTTGCATCTCACATTTCAACAATAGTTGGGCACAATCAAAACCGTACAGGCACGTAGGGAGAATGGATTTCCAACGAATGACTAGGCACTGGGGTACCACCTGTCACAGTACGTGGCCTAGATCACAGTACCGAGGAGTACGCCCGCTCCCCTGCAACACAAGGCCGGAACCATCCCTTACTGGATGATCCCGAATAAAATCACCCCACGGTTGGGATCAGCAACCGCACCACTAAGCCGAAATAAAAAGGGACATCTAGACAGGGATGACCTTACCCTCCAGTGGGAGCTACCCACGAAGCCTTGCTGCATAACCCCTGATTTTCAGTCATTCCCGATTGATGAGGTTCGAGGCCAAACGATACCTTTTAGAGAACATATCCCTTAGAATGCCCATCGCCCACCTGACGATGTCACGAAAGCATTCGTCCATACAAGTCCGTCCTGTGTTTGAACGGAACCGAAGGCACTATTCCTACTACATCCATTTTGGAAATATCCTCAGGATTAGTAGCGACTAGCCCTTGCACTTCACAGCTCCATCTTCGACTCCGAAATCGTTACACGAAACGTACAAACCGGATCGAAGTGGTATTCGAGTCTCCAGACCTAGAATCCCGGTATACGGAAACTCGATCCCGGTCTCTTCGAAACGATCAACGCATTGGCCAATATTGATAGTCGGTTCTTTAACTATCAATTAACATTCACAATCATCCATCAAACAATAAATAATTTCCCAATTATTTATTTATCTCAAATATCTTCGCTAGATATATTTCCAAATTTTCAAAACTCATTTGAAATAATTTCAAAAAGTTTTCGCTTACGGAATACATTTCCCAAATGTTTATTTCCTCTGAAACACCAAGTACAAAATACTTTTAGATTTAAAAATAATTTAAAACACTTTATTATAAAATATACTTTAAAACATTTAAATTTAAAACTATTTTAATACTTTATTCAAAAATTTATACTTTAAGAATATTCAAAATGAAGCTACTTAATAAAATATAAAACTAGATTTTTATCATTTCAAACATAATACCAAACCATCTTTAAACAATTACTATTAAAATAAATTTGAAAGATACTCGCTTTAAAGTTTAACATTTATAAATAATAGATTTTCCAAAAAAACATATTTTAAATCATCTTTAAACCTCTAGCTTATACTTAGAAGTTTATTTTGAAAACATACTTGGCTATTCAGGGAGATACACTTTTCTTTCACATTCTTCAAAATAAATCACTATTTATTTTTAAACCAATTCATATCCCTTTATAAATTCCCACCTTGAATTTATCTTTTCAAATATCCACTGATATTTAATTTTACTTTATAAACCCAGTTTATAAATTCCAAAATCTCACTTCTCTTTTTAAAAATCCCGTTTTAACGCTTAAATCAAATCCCAAATTGATTTCTGATTTACTTTACTTTGAAATAAATTCCTTGCTCATTTCATTTATTTCAAAATACTTTTAACTTAAGATTTATTTCTTTCCAAAAATCCAATTCAATACATTTTGATAATTTCTTTTTCTGAAATATTCAATCCAACCATATTATTCAATATTTTAATTACCAATAAAATCATCACAGGATATCAATATCATAACACAGAATATTTAAACAAATTAAATATTTGAGGAATCCAGTTGGATCCCTCCAACCTGTTTCCCTGCATCCACAGACGTTAGCACAATACCAATTCCACTTCGAGGTGGAATATCGCGGTATATGGGTTTATAAAATATCATCCGCTATTATGCGGCGCATAGGGTCTCATCCGCTATAAAATGCGGGAATATCAACAATTCCAATATATACATATGCCAATATGTATATATTGCTATATACTACTATATACCATATCAATCAAATCAATCAATTCAATCATTCATCCATATTTAAATTTAACCAATTAAATTTAAATAAAATTAAACTGAGTGAGATTAACTCACCTTTGTTTCCATTTGCGAATTCGATCCAAACTGACTTGTTCTCTTCATAGAATCAGACCTTGTACATTATTACATAATTTATTAATATTTGAACTAACCGAACAATTTATTTATTTAATTTTAAACTAATTAGTTTCTTATAAAACTCCATAGGTACTAAGAAAATTAAAATAAGTTAATTACTCAAATAATTATATTAATTTTCAATAAAGTTAACTGTTCCATACATATATTCCAAAATTACCTTACTGCCTATATATTATAAATATGCTTAGTTGATTCAACATTTTAAAACCCTTTTTATTTTCAATATTTATCTATATAAATATAAATTTTTCTGTTTTCAAAAACAACATTTAAAACCCCTGTACTTTTCTGTTTTCATAAAAAAAAACTATTACAGTAAACCCCTATATTTTCTAGTCAATAAAAATAAAAATAAATTTTCTGGTTATTTTACAATAAAATATGTGTATAACTATATAGACTAATATAGTTTTTTTTTTCCTAATTTAAATATGATCATTTATTTGGATTAAATTAAAATAAACAGTAATACCTCATTGTCCAAACCTACAGGACTCGCTCGAACAACAAGCGACCTCTACAAAACCCCACTTCGTGGTTCCCTCTGCCACACTTGCTCGCTGCCGAACTCACAGCTTTCCCCCACCTCTTCCACGACCACAGCATGTAGCTGTTTCCCCTTTAAATAATCAGCGTCACATGTTGCAATCCCACCTCGACGAATTCCAAGCTATCGAGTTGTCTTCGCGAAGAACACTGAAATTACGTGTAACCCAAAATCGATCGCCATCTCCATCGACATGCTGCCGAACCCTGGTCACCATCGCGACTCATAGCCATGTCGAACTACCAACAGGACACTCCAGTCGAACTCCAGACCATCGATGCTAGCGTCCCATCGCCTGCTCGCATCACGTCCTCGGCGCCTACACAAACTCGTCGTCGCTCTTGTCCCTCTCGATTCGTGCCGACATCGATTGGATTTGCTGAAGAAGACGGGCGGCCATTTTCCCCCTTCTGTTCTTCGACTTCGATTAAAGTCGATTCCAGGGAGAATGAGAAATGGGAAAAGCGGTGGATTAGATTTTGATTTTGAACTGTCGTTGTTTCGCCCATTTTTCTCGTTTGATAATGACTGAAATCGAATGAAGTAAACGAGGAAGGAACGGGCAAATTTTAGAAGGAACGAGAAGTGTACGATGGAAGATAAGGGTAACGTGTTAAAACGAATATGAGATGGCGTATTAGAGAAGCTTGACCAAATAAATTAAATTTCATTAGATTATGATCAATAAATTCACAGCGCGTTTATATATCGTACACTCCCACACTAACTCCGATAAATACGAAATTTGAAATCCGATAATAATTCAATATTACGGACCCCATGGAACTGGTTTCGTCAAATTCCGAAACTGTCCCCCGGAAGGCTATTTTTAAATTCAATTTAAACAATAATATTTCAAAACTGAACAAAACTCCTTCAAACTCAATTCCAAAAGTTCTATTACCTTCAGAATTATCAATATAGATTTTACAAGCCTTCAAATTATTTTTAAAAGGCTTAAAACTCCCGATTCAACAATTTACCCAATTTTTCTAATTTAAATTAAACACTTAAATTGTTCAATAAATATGATATTTGAAATTCACGGAACAAAACCACGTTTGAATATTTAAAATAAATTAAATATCCAATTTCAAATGCTCAAAAATTCCGGGTCGTCACATTCCTCCCCCCTTAAAAGAATTTCGTCCCCGAAATTACCAGTGAAAAGAAATGATTCGATACCCGTTCTATCTTCCCAATCCAAATAGTTTTAACAACCTTCCATAACAATCTTTTATTAATGATACTCTAATCATCTTTTAACTTCCCAGACTTATTCATAAGTTCAACCCACACCACCTACTTATCCATTCAAATTTTAAATTTGAATTCAAATTTTAACTTATCAAAATTTTCCAAAATTTTTCTAACTCCCTAAATTTTCGAAAAATTTCGCCAGCGTCTCCTTTGCGCGGCTAGCTCGGTACAACTACAAAATGGCTCTACGGCCTCCCAATCTCAAAAGAAAACAAAAAGCCAAGTGGCTGGATCAAAAACCCAATCAAATTTCATATAGAAATTCAAATACATACCATTTTGTCGGGCCATTAAATTTTTATCTTCTAAAATCAAAAATCCCAATTATCCATTGCTTTTATACACCTGTATATCCTACTAAGCAATAATATTCAATCACAATTCCAAAGTCATTTTATACTTTTCTTTTACAAATTTTCAATATTTGCTTTACTTAAGCCCATACGATGCACATATATCATCCGTACGCAATATCATATTCGATCGCTCACTCGATCACACAATTTCACTTCCGAACTAGTATCGTCCACCCGACTTCCTAGTGCGGACTCAGATCTGGTTTCTTGATCAGAAACCGTCATTCTCCTTGCATAGCCACAAACTATGATAGAGAATTACCATAATCAATCAACAATCCATATCCAGGCTCGCCGTTGAAAATCGAGTGAAAAATCCTTAATTCGGATCGATAAAACTATCTCGAAATTCTGTGTTCGACATCTGGACCAAATAGCTATGCGAATAAAATAATATACGTACATCTTACGTATAAATTCCAATTGATTACCAATTATATCAATTCTCTTTTATTCACATTCCTTTTTGATTGTTATCACCTTATTCACAACTATCCAATTTCACAACTTCAGTTTCACCTTAATTCAATTATTCACTTAGCATACTTTCAGTACCACATTTTCTTAAGAATTCACTATTCATTTCTTAAGTTTAAGATAAACATTTTACATACTGCTTATACATATTTTCACTTCACTATTGAAGTTCCTATCCATTTCTATCCACTTTTGCGTTTACATTTCCACTTGAATTCAATTTATCTTCCATTTTGAATATTGAATTAGTTGCACTTACTAATTAATTTAAATCTCAATTAAAAGTTTATTTGCAAGCTTACTTTCCTTAGTTCTTTCGATTTCACTTACTTTACATTCATATTTAAACTAGATTCAATTATTCGGTTCCAATTCCATTTGCTTAGCAAATTTAGATTATTTATCGTTAATGAAAATTTTCAAAATTTTCAAAAATTTTCTAACTCCCAAAATTTTCGGAAAATTTTGACAGAGTCTCCCTTGTACGGAGGGACTTCTGCGATATCGCAGGATGCACAAATATATATATACATCGACCTCAGGCCGGAAATCACAATATATATCAATATATGCAGTTCATATCTCCTATTTTGAATTTTTGCGTAAGCGTACCTTATTATAGCAATTTTTTAAGCAAAGCGGTTATTTATTTAAGCAATTAATGCAACCCAAAATCAGCTATACGGCTTCCCTGAACCTGTACTTACTTACTTCAAAAATGTAAGTACCAAGATCATGCAACTTAACAACATTTTAAATATTTAACTAACAAACAAGAGAATTTCCATGAGGAAAGTAGATTAAACAACACTTATAAGCAATGTTTTGGTTCCAACATTAATTTAAATTGTTACAACCCATTTATGTACGACTACATCCAATTTAAATGGTTCACATCTCAATTTCTCACATTCGGCTCATTTTAGCAAATCAAACTTATATTTAATTCAATTGATCTCAAAATCAATTTATTTAACTTCTATCAACTGATAGAATTTCAATTTACTTTACTTACGTCAAACGACGGTTTATTTTATGCAGTTTTGACGATATCCATAAGAATAAATAATTGCTTAAGTTTCATAACCAATTTAAATTGATTCCAATTCAATTTATTTTTAACTCTCTTCCATTTTAATATAAGTGGTATATTCATTGAATCCAATATAACCTCTAATCCACATTCAATACTTATTCCTGAATTGTATTATATTAATAACAATGCCACTTCAATCATTTCTGCTTACTTGAATTTATTTACAATTCAAATTATCACTATTACACTCCAATTCCATTATTCATTTATACTTCCACTTTTATTACCAAATTCAAATTCCATTAACATATCCACTTTTCTAATTTATTCCAAATTAGCACACTTCTTTTTACAATTCAATATTTGATTTTTACTTCGAAAATCACTTAACTATTTTACTGAAGTTCGATCTATTTTATAATTCAAGTTTTGGATTTACATCCATTTTTCACAATTCAAACAACTTTTATTTTGGCTTATTTATTCCACTTCTAAATTTTATAAGCCACAATTTATTTATATCCATACTTCCATCTATTTAAATTCAATCCCATTTATACTTTTACTTTTAATTAGGGATTATACAATTTATTTAACTAATATATATTTTATTTTTCTCATCATTCCATAAACATTTTAAATAAGATTCCAGAGTTTAAACAATTTCCCAGAATTTCAAAATCACTTTTGAAATCAACTATACCCAAAACCCTTTTCAATTCCAAAACCAACTCAGTTTTGCAAACAAACACCAGCCCATACATCTAGGTAGCAATTTCTCTTTCAGAAACCCGAAAATGAACATCGATGATGCTGCAGTCATCACTGAAGTTATTTCCCAGCGACCGAAAGAGAATTTAATGCTTTTATCTCTTTAAAAACACTTTCAAATATTTTTAATTTCCAAATCTCACAAGATTTCAACTCAAAATATTCCTGAAATAATACTATTATTTCTCCAAAACCCTTTTGAAACCATTTCCAAACTCAAAGGAATTTTAAACTTCACAAAATTCCAAATTTGAAATCCATCTCGATTTAATTTCAAATGTTCCTCTGGAATCCTATTCCCAATTATAAATCATATTTATAATTCACAGTTACAAATTTCACTTTATTATCTGAATTTATTTTCTTAACCTAGGTTATGATTCCAATTTCCTATTCAATTTGATATTTAAATGATACTAATTTAATATTATCACTTCCTAATAATCAAACATCCATATATAAGCTAAATAGCTTACAAAAACTTTTCTTTTTATATACAAAAATAATTTGGGTAAAATTATTTCATTTACCCCATTTTAAAACAATATTGTGTCAGTTTATCTTGTTTAAGAGTTTAGAAATCCCTATCGATGTTGTGGCGTCCCACACATCGACCAGAATCCATAAACACTCAACCGATAAGTCAACACCATATAAAACCATTTTATATTCACTAACAAATACGCGCTCATATCTATTAATACTCTCAAAATTCCCACCAGAGCCAAGGTTGTCGCCAGCCTAAGCTCTGATACCACTGTGACAACCCGGGTTTTTCTAACACGAAAAACCGGACCATTTGAGTTAAGAAGAAGAGGTAGAAGAAGAAGAAAAATAGAAAACAACAACAGAATCTCTCATACGCAGCGGAATAAACTATAATAGGTAATAACAGATCTTTACACAAAAAGAAATCTATATCTGTTTATATATACATCATCCCAATACATCATCAGAGTACATCATATCAATATCATACAACTGGACAGTAATCATAACTTGTCCTCACAATCTGAATACACAGCGGAATATATAACTCAAATACGAAAGTACGTATCGCCATCCAGCTCCACAGCATCATTTCCTGTAATTTATAATACTCGGTCTGACCCGAGCATCATATAAAACAATACCCGAGTCAGTCTGGAAAACCAGCGTGAGAAAATCACACTCAAATTTATTATTAAAGTTTCAAAATCCTTTGAAAACAAAAGCATCTCGTAAGACCACGCCACAAATAAACATGTCGGGTTTTTACCTTACGATAGCTAAAACACTTTATATCAAAATCCTTTGATATTATAATAGTGTCTACAGAAAGTAAAATAGAATCTAGCTGAAATGCTTGCATCTCACATTTCAACAATAGTTGGGCACAATCAAAACCGTACAGGCACGTAGGGAGAATGGATTTCCAACGAATGACTAGGCACTGGGGTACCACCTGTCACAGTATGTGGCCTAGATCACAGTACCGAGGAGTACGCCCGCTCCCCTGCAACACAAGGCCGGAACCATCCCTTACTGGATGATCCCGAATAAAATCACCCCACGGTTGGGATCAGCAACCGCACCACTAAGCCGAAATAAAAAGGGACATCTAGACAGGGATGACCTTACCCTCCAGTGGGAGCTACCCACGAAGCCTTGCTGCATAACCCCTGATTTTCAGTCATTCCCGGTTGATGAGGTTCGAGGCCAAACGATACCTTTTAGAGAACATATCCCTTAGAATGCCCATCGCCCACCTGACGATGTCACGAAAGCATTCGTCCATACAAGTCCGTCCTGGGTTTGAACGGAACCGAAGGCACTATTCCTACTACATCCATTTTGGAAATATCCTCAGGATTAGTAGCGACTAGCCCTTGCACTTCACAGCTCCATCTTCGACTCCGAAATCGTTACACGAAACGTACAAACCGGATCGAAGTGGTATTCGAGTCTCCAGACCTAGAATCCCGGTATACGGAAACTCGATCCCGGTCTCTTCGAAACGATCAACGCATTGGCCAATATTGATAGTCGGTTCTTTAACTATCAATTAACATTCACAATCATCCATCAAACAATAAATAATTTCCCAATTATTTATTTATCTCAAATATCTTCGCTGGATATATTTCCAAATTTTCAAAACTCATTTGAAATAATTTCAAAAAGTTTTCGCTTACGGAATACATTTCCCAAATGTTTATTTCCTCTGAAACACCAAGTACAAAATACTTTTAGATTTAAAAATAATTTAAAACACTTTATTATAAAATATACTTTAAAACATTTAAATTTAAAACTATTTTAATACTTTATTCAAAAATTTATACTTTAAGAATATTCAAAATGAAGCTACTTAATAAAATATAAAACTAGATTTTTATCATTTCAAACATAATACCAAACCATCTTTAAACAATTACTATTAAAATAAATTTGAAAGATACTCACTTTAAAGTTTAACATTTATAAATAATAGATTTTCCAAAAAAACATATTTTAAATCATCTTTAAACCTCTAGCTTATACTTAGAAGTTTATTTTGAAAACATACTTGGCTATTCAGGGAGATACACTTTTCTTTCACATTCTTCAAAATAAATCACTATTTATTTTTAAACCAATTCATATCCCTTTATAAATTCCCACCTTGAATTTATCTTTTCAAATATCCACTGATATTTTATTTTACTTTATAAACCCAGTTTATAAATTCCAAAATCTCACTTCTCTTTTTAAAAATCCCGTTTTAACGCTTAAATCAAATCCCAAATTGATTTCTGATTTACTTTACTTTGAAATAAATTCCTTGCTCATTTCATTTATTTCAAAATACTTTTAACTTAAGATTTATTTCTTTCCAAAAATCCAATTCAATACATTTTGATAATTTCTTTTTCTGAAATATTCAATCCAACCATATTATTCAATATTTCAATTACCAATAAAATCATCACAGGATATCAATATCATAACACAGAATATTTAAACAAATTAAATATTTGAGGAATCCAGTTGGATCCCTCCAACCTGTTTCCCTGCATCCACAGACGTTAGCACAATACCAATTCCACTTCGATGTGGAATATCGCGGTATATGGGTTTATAAAATATCATCCGCTATTATGCGGCGCATAGGGTCTCATCAGCTATAAAATGCGGGAATATCAACAATTCCAATATATACATATGCCAATATGTATATATTGCTATATACTACTATATACCATATCAATCAAATCAATCAATTCAATCATTCATCCATATTTAAATTTAACCAATTAAATTTAAATAAAATTAAACTGAGTGAGATTAACTCACCTTTGTTTCCATTTGCGAATTCGATCCAAACTGACTTGTTCTCTTCATAGAATCAGACCTTGTACATTATTACATAATTTATTAATATTTGAACTAACCGAACAATTTATTTATTTAATTTTAAACTAATTAGTTTCTTATAAAACTCCATAGGTACTAAGAAAATTAAAATAAGTTAATTACTCAAATAATTATATTAATTTTCAATAAAGTTAACTGTTCCATACATATATTCCAAAATTACCTTACTGCCTATATATTATAAATATGCTTAGCTGATTCAACATTTTAAAACCCTTTTTATTTTCAATATTTATCTATATAAATATAAATTTTTCTGTTTTCAAAAACAACATTTAAAACCCCTGTACTTTTCTGTTTTCATAAAAAAAAACTATTACAGTAAACCCCTATATTTTCTAGTCAATAAAAATAAAAATAAATTTTCTGGTTATTTTACAATAAAATATGTGTATAACTATATAGACTAATATAGTTTTTTTTTTCCTAATTTAAATATGATCATTTATTTGGATTAAATTAAAATAAACAGTAATACCTCATTGTCCAAACCTACAGGACTCGCTCGAACAACAAGCGACCTCTACAAAACCCCACTTCGTGGTTCCCTCTGCCACACTTGCTCGCTGCCGAACTCACAGCTTTCCCCCACCTCTTCCACGACCACAGCATGTAGCTGTTTCCCCTTTAAATAATCAGCGTCACATGTTGCAATCCCACCTCGACGAATTCCAAGCTATCGAGTTGTCTTCGCGAAGAACACTGAAATTACGTGTAACCCAAAATCGATCGCCATCTCCATCGACATGCTGCCGAACCCTGGTCACCATCGCGACTCACAGCCATGTCGAACTACCAACAGGACACTCCAGTCGAACTCCAGACCATCGATGCTAGCGTCCCATCGCTTGCTCGCATCACGTCCTCGGCGCCTACACAAACTCGTCGTCGCTCTTGTCCCTCTCGATTCGTGCCGACATCGATTGGATTTGCTGAAGAAGACGGGCGGCCATTTTCCCCCTTCTGTTCTTCGACTTCGATTAAAGTCGATTCCAGGGAGAATGAGAAATGGGAAAAGCGGTGGATTAGATTTTGATTTTGAACTGTCGTTGTTTCGCCCATTTTTCTCGTTTGATAATGACTGAAATCGAATGAAGTAAACGAGGAAGGAACGGGCAAATTTTAGAAGGAACGAGAAGTGTACGATGGAAGATAAGGGTAACGTGTTAAAACGAATATGAGATGGCGTATTAGAGAAGCTTGAACAAATAAATTAAATTTCATTAGATTATGATCAATAAATTCACAGCGCGTTTATATATCGTACACTCCCACACTAACTCCGATAAATACGAAATTTGAAATCCGATAATAATTCAATATTACGGACCCCATGGAACTGGTTTCGTCAAATTCTGAAACTGTCCCCCGGAAGGCTATTTTTAAATTCAATTTAAACAATAATATTTCAAAACTGAACAAAACTCCTTCAAACTCAATTCCAAAAGTTCTATTACCTTCAGAATTATCAATATAGATTTTACAAGCCTTCAAATTATTTTTAAAAGGCTTAAAACTCCCGATTCAACAATTTACCCAATTTTTCTAATTTAAATTAAACACTTAAATTGTTCAATAAATATGATATTTGAAATTCACGGAACAAAACCACGTTTGAATATTTAAAATAAATTAAATATCCAATTTCAAATGCTCAAAAATTCCGGGTCGTCACAGTATGCCTCTCAACAGGAAGGCCGGGAGATCCACTAAAGGGACGCCTTCCCAATCGGAAGGAACAAGACCCTCGCTAATTGGTCGTGATGCATCCGACCAGATAGCGTATGTCCGTCCCGTGGATCCACTCGCCCCTGAGACGCAACTTACCTGGCACACCAACCAACCAAAGCCCTCTAACGAGGAACGCCAATAAATGGGAGTGCTTTACTCAATCAAAAAGATCGGTGGGACTACCAAAAGGGGCACCTTGTTAGTTAATTGCGATCGTTTGTGCAAGCAAACATCCAATCAAACAACTTGCGTTCGCCCCGTAGACCTCTGACCATGAGAAAGTAACTTCCAGGCAATCACAAGCCCTCTTCGGAGGCACAAGCCCTCTTCGGAGGCACAAGCCCTCTTCGGAGGCACAAGCCATCTTCGGAGGCAAAAGCCCTTTTCGGAGGCACAAGCCCTCTTCGGAGGCACAAGCCCTCTTCGGAGGCACAAGCCCTCTTCGGAGGTAAAAGCCCTTTTCGGAGGCACATTTCACCAGGGTAAAAGTGCAAAATGCTTCTCTTCGGAGACCCACTTCACCCGAGTAGAAATACAAAAATTGCTTCTCTTCGGAGACCAACATTGCTTCTCTTCGGAGACCAAAATCAAGACTTCTTCAGAAGCACAAGACCTCTCCGGGGGCACGACAATATTCCACAAAGCATAATGCTGCTCTTCGGAGTCCACATGCTAGTTCTCAAAAATACCAAAATAAAGCCCTCTTTAGAGGCGCACTTCGGTTCTTAAGGAAGACCTACTTGTTCATCTTAAAAAAAAAAACTCTTCCCCAGAAATTGAAGTGCTAAGTAATATCTTCTTCTGAGATTCGCTTCACCGCGTAGGAGAATTCACTTCTCAAAAGCATGAAGTAAACATTTCCGAAGGTTGAAGCGTGAAAACTTATCCGGAAATGAGACACGCTCCGTTTAAGTAGAATAATCATTCCCTCAAAGACGGAATAGTTATTCTATGAAAAATAAGAGTACAGTTCTCGCTAAAAGCAAAAGATATTGTAATGCACTTGTGGTACAGGGGCAATATCATATGATACGGCTACAACAATAAAAAGCAGTATTCAAGCAACATACCACAAGCACATAACAATATCACACGAAAAAGCTGTGGAATAAATGCATTCTTAAACACAAACCAAAAGTTTGTACAAGTGAAAAGAATCGTTTGTTCTACACAAACAAAAAGTTTGTTCTACGCGAAAAAGTTTGTATTCAGTGGAAGTCTTCTTCTTCTTCCTTACAGCACGCTTCCCCTTCCTCTTTGAAGAAGACTCGCTCCCCGGAGTAGCAAGCAATGTTGAAAGCTTCGTATCGTCATCAAGAGACCGCTCCGGGGTCTTTTCAATGTCTTCAAGATCCTCCGCCTTCTCTGCCTGTGATCCCGGTTGGGAAGCAGAAGGAGGAGTAATTTGGGAAGATGGAGGAACGGCAACCGAAGGAGTGAAAGCTTGTGCAGTGCTTGGTGCCTCCGCTGTAGAAGAAAAGAAGTTAAAATCAACATCCCCCGAAAATAAAGAAGGCATCGGTTCACCAAAGTTTAAGTAACAAGTAAGAAGGTCATCGAATTCGGCTAAGTCAAATGACTGGTTCATTAGACCCGAGACGATGCCGAAAGTACCTGGAGGAGTTGGCTTTGCAAGATCAACCTCAAACTTCTCGGCTTCAATATCATCCAGTGCCTCATCTTCAGTAGGAGTAGTTGCAGTTTCTTGGGCAACTTTAGCTAGATGTAAAGAATGAGAGCTGGAATCCATAATATTAACGTCGGCTGAAGTGGAAGTATGAACGGGGGCAGTTAAAGGAGCTTCTTCTTTTGGAGGCTCTTCTCCCGTTGTTTCAGCTCGTACTTTGGCAAGTTGCTCCTTCCCCTTAACAAGAGCGGCACGAGCCTCATCATCGAGATAGCGCTCCTCAAGTTCCAACTCATTATAGCCGGCCCCGCCAAGCATATCCATTGCGACTTCCCACACTTCAGCCAATGTAATTTCATAATCGGGACCAAGAAAAGAGAGGCTCCCACGACCCAGAACGCTGTGTAAATAAAAGTCGAATAAGGTAGAGCTGATGTCTGCTTTCATCGCCTCATGTGATTGCTCAGCCGCTTCCTTTTCGGCAACGGCAGCAACCCGGCCAGCGGTAGCCTCAGCACGCTCTGCCTCAGCTTTAGTAAGTCGAGACTTTAGTAACTCAATCTCTACGTTCTGGGAGGTGACTTTTTCCCGCAGATCGATGTTTTCTTTGCGGTATTTCTCAGTAATATGTTGTTCAGCGGCAAGCTTCATTTCGACATCTCTCTGTGCAGCATGTGCATCCCGCACTTGTTTTTGAAAGACTTCTTCTTTTTGAGTATGAGATGCAGAAGAAGAGGCAAGATCTTCCTTAAGTTTTTTAACCTCGGACTCAAGTTTTGCATAACCATCAGCAATATTTGTCATCTCGACATTATGCTGTTTGCAAATTTTGTCCCACTCCGCCTTGTCGTTTTCCATAGTCAGCATCGCCTCAAGGTTTGCACGATTAACCCTTTGGAGTTCATCAACAAGCTTCTGCCACTGCGACATCCTCTCGATATTAAGCCTGACTGCGTCAAGACTGCTAAGCATGTCTTGCTTATCAATCGGAACTAAGTCCAAGTCAAAGCGCACCCCTTTTAGGCACCAATTCGGAAAACGGCTCTGAAGTGTTGGGGGGCCGTCCTTGACTTGATATTGCGGTCTGTTAATGATAGTCTGAATGTCAGATTTCTTCAGAGGAGGAGAGCTGGCCAGAATATCGGAAGGAATGGGAGCGTCAGTCTTTTCAGAAATTTCAGACGCGTCAATCGGTTTAGATCGTTTGCTTGGTTCGTTGGCAATCTGAGTCTTTCCCTTATCATTGTAAGACTTCCGCTTATGAGAGTAGTCACTTCTATGCGAAGAGTCATATCGCTCGGCATCTTTCCTTCTTTGCCGCTGATCGTAATCCCGCTTCTCCTGGGCTTTCCTTCGAGCCCTCTCTTCATCTGTTTCTTTTGGGGTATCAAGGTACTTCCTAAAGTCATAGGAGCCGCGGCATCCACGGTACTTGAATGAGTCATAATATGAACCTGTACGTCCCATTGGAGAACCTGAAAGCAAAAAAGGAGTAAAGTTTAGAAATTTCTAGGAGAAAGAGGATAAATGTTTATAAGTGCTGAAAAATCCTAAGTGTGTGTGGCGTGCAAGCTACATGCGTCAAACTACAGACCACGCTTTAGTGTGGAAACAGAGACGACTGGCGTAGTAGGCGTCCGGGTTTGTTTAAAGGTGGAAATCGCCTCGACAACGGGAGAAGTTGCTTTTGGATTGTTATCCCCAAAAAGCTCTTGAGAAGTTATCATGATATCGCTCAAGCCATCAAAGGTGTCATCACCCAAGTGTTCAGCAGACTTCTCTTTTTCAACCTCTGTATCAATTGATTTTTCAGAAATTCGAGGATTTTCTTCCTCCTCAATAATTGGGGCAAGTGCCGGTTTGTTAATTGACCCTACAACATCGGTAGATGCGGAACATTTTATCAAAGCCGCCTCCACGACGGGTGCTTCTGATGCAGTTTCTTCTACAGAAGCTGGGGCATTCGAGGCCTCTGCTTGGGAACCTGAAGCAACTAACGTTTCCGCGTCAGAACTAGAAATTTCATGAATCTGAGTCGATCTAGAAGGATGTAAAAGGCCAAACTGGTGCAGAAATTCATCTTTCAGCAAGAATTTGGCGCTCCTCTCTTCAACGTCAACAACACTCAAAGTATCTAAAATCGACTTACGGCTGGTATCTCGAAGAAGAGAAGGAAGTGCTGCACGAAGAAAGAATGGAATTAAGCATTTGATGGTTCGAATTATGAAAAATCTAGAAAATGAATCGGTAAAAAGTAATCTTACTTCCGACTCTCCAAATAGCATAAAATCCCGGAGGGCAGCGAACATAAAAGAATTGAGTCAAGAATCCATGGGCACTTTCAGGCAAGTCCAGAATTAGTTTGCGATTCCTGGCACTCCTCACAAGTATGATAGAGGGATGGTCTTTGTTCTTTGCAAATGTACACAAGAAGCGAATTTCATCAAAAGAGGGAAAACGGTTCAACGTTCTCCTGAAAAGCACGCACAATCCCAGCAGGATGGAGTATCCGTTAGGGTGTAGTTGAAAGGGAGAAATAGTTAGCCGAAGGAGGAGTTCCCGAAGACAGTCGTTAAATGGAGGAATGGCTCCACTTGAACACATCTGCCGGTTCACAGCAACAAAGCCAAGAGGCGGCCTGTCAGTAGTGTCGCTTGACCCAGGAAGTAAAGCATCTGCTTCGGCAATGCTAAATTGGATGCACAGTTGTCGGAAGACTTTATGACTTAGAGTAGTAGGAGTCCTTTTCGGAGGATCGTTTAGTGGAGTAGCAATTGGAAAAGCTTCTCCGGCTATTTCCAAGTCTTCCTGTTGAGATTCCATTCTACACAAGGAACTGGACGATCAAATATTAAGGTGCACGTTTCCTAAAAAGAGTGAAGTGTTGTGCAAAACTAATACAATAACGAGCAAATGTAAATGAAACTAAACTAATTGATGCTTGTCAATTATAAAGTTTCAGGGCTTAATATCTTAAGTCCAAGAATAGTGTTGTGTTGATGCAAATAAATCACCTTTAGTTGATCACTTCAATTTTGCTTTAATACTTCACTTAGATTTGTTAGTTCACAGCATTTCATTCACGAAGTTCATTTAAGTTTGATATTCTTTGTCAACTAATCTGTTGTTTGATGTGGGCAATCAATAGCAGTATATTCGTCCCATTTTTCTGTGAATGTTGCTTCTAAACAGGTTATTAGCATTAAAGTTGAGGCAATCCGAGAAGAAGTGCAAAGCCCAAAATAATTCAAGTTCAGAAAATCAATCAAGTCCTGCTCAAAAAATTCAAAGTGCTAGGTCGCTTACGACCTAACACAAGTTGCAGCGTTCCTATGCTAAGTTGTTCAGGCTAAAAAGTTCAGAGCTGTAAAAAATTGTCTAAGTATTAGGTCGTTCAGCGACCTATCATGAGTCAGGATTTCTGTAGGTCGCACGTTGCAACTGAATGGATTAAGGTGGGGCAATTTTCTCTAAGTCCTAGGTCGTGCACAATTGTTTAAGGTTGAGAACTCTCTAGGTCGCAAATGTTGTCAGATCGCAAAAAGCTTAAGTCGCTAAGCTTCCCCACGCGACCTAACTCCTAAGTCGTTCAAATCTGGTAGGCTGGTGACTTCCTCTCCAAGCAATGTCACATTGAATCTGATAACCCAATACCGCCAAACCAGAAGAATTGATCTTCCCCTTCGTTCTACCTCAACACACCACCAATTAACCAGCAAATCAATTGCAAACCCTACAGATCCGTAGTAAAAGGCTTTCATACGATCATGGATCGCCACGGCGCGTCAATTGACAAGCAAAAGTTATTGGAAACAACCGTTCAGAAAGCACAATGCACAAAATTAAGCTTGGGACAGGTAACAGCGATTCGTGATCGAGTGATGATTATGGATGAATAAAAGCCGATCCACTTACGAATTGTGATTGGTGAGGAGGAATCGTTGGCTGATTGGGTCCAATTTATCTCTGGAAGCTTGAAAAATTGCTAATGGCGATGGAAGTTCAAAACAGTAGGGTAGGGGAGAAGGTGCGACCTAACCAATTTATATGAAGCTAAGAGTGGGAGGGGAACAGGCGCGTAAAAGCTCTAGGTCGTTTGCGACTTAGCGAGGGTAAATCGAAGCATACGACCTATGGCATAGTCATATGCTTCGAGGGGCAAATGTTAATCCTTTTATCTCAGCGACCTAGAACTTAACGACCTAAGAGAAGGTTGCGACCTAACAGCATAGAGAATTCAGCGACCTAAGGAAAGGCTTGCGACCTAACTGTAAGGAAGCATTGCGACTTAAGGACTTAAGAGATCTTCGCGACCTAAAGACTTAAGAGATCTTCGCGACCTAAAGACTTAAGAGATCTTCGCGACCTAAAGACTTAAGAGATCTTCGCGACCTAAGGATGGAAAGGCCTTACGACCTAAGATCCAGGAGGATCTCGCGACCTAATAGCATAAGAAGTTCGCGACCTAAGGATGGAAAGGCCTTGCGACCTAACAGCATAGGAGGCTCGCGACCTAGCAACAGAAAGGATTGCGACCTATGGAACTCAACGACCTAAGGTAGCTAGCGACCTAAAGGACTTAACAACCTAAGGTAGTTAGCGACCTAAGGGACTTGACGACCTAAAGAGGCTAGCGACCTAACTGTTAAAGCATGTTCAGCACCCTACGACCTAAAGCTCAGACAGCTATTCTTTAACTTGCTTACGACCTACTACTTGATCAAATGAAGCTAAGCACAGCTTTACCAGCTAACTTCTGAAGCCGCAAAGGGACAGCGACCTAGCTTAGGTCGCTCGCGACCTACGACTTAACTAAGGTCATACGCGACCTAAGACTTAGGCAGAATTCCTGCCCAGAAATCTGC
Organism: Allium fistulosum; assembly: GCA_030737815.1. NCBI lineage: Eukaryota > Viridiplantae > Streptophyta > Magnoliopsida > Asparagales > Amaryllidaceae > Allium > Allium fistulosum. Next base: position 407,534,101 of record CM060907.1, on the reverse strand, counting down.
TCCTATAAATACCCCATCACTTCCAACATTCAGGGGACTTTGGGCAAATCATTTCTACAACGCTGTTACTCCGTCGGACTCTCTATTCATTCAGCAATCAAGGATCCTTCAAGCATTCGCGACACTACAACAAGCTTCGAGAGAAATTCCTTACATCCGACATGGATTCATCGAGTTTCACCATCGAAGATTGAGCTAGTAGTCAAGATTGTTTCTTGTGATCGAATTGTGCTGTTTCCTGAAGAGATTTGTATCAAATTGTAACTGAATCAGCAATAAAAGACTATAAAGTGGACGTAGGCCTAATTACGGGCCGAACCACTATAAATCTGTTGTTCATTTACTGCTTTTCTGCTATTTCCAGCTTATATTCTGTTCCCGTACCCACGGGTGGTGCTTTCACGATCTTATTACACACACCGGGTGTTATCGTTCATATTTCAACGTTAACACTAACTTTATTTTTTTATTTGTATAATACTCCTTTATATCTTAAGAGCACATACAAACACAAATTTCATTTTACCCTTTCAAAGATATAGATGGAGACCAAATCAAATTATGGTTCCTTAAAAATGAGTCAACCTATTAACCTTTTTAACTTAGAGTGTTAAAATGAGTGGTATTTCATGGGTTGACCCAAAAACTGCAAATAGTTTACACTACTTAGATGTTTTAAACAAAAGTTATGGTTATAGTAAAACAATGTTTATCAAAACTTTCTTATCCAATCAAACCCATTTTAAACTTGAGTTAAACTATCCCTGTTTATCTAGGAGTAATATCTCATTTATCACAACAATCTCTTTTTAGAATATTTTTTATTTTGAAACCAATTCCCTTTAAGGGAACTTAAAAATTAAGTACCTGGTTTTTATTTCAAAAACTCCTCTTCGAAATCATACTACATATATTTTTATATGAAGTAACTTCAACTAATTTATTTACTAAAACTTACTTTGGGTTCATTTGGATTTGAACTCATTTCAATCGCACAATGGTAAATAGAATAATTTACTAAGTACTCCTGAACGTTCGTCTAAGCAAACATCCAATCGCCACTTAGAAGATTATTCAGATTACCATAAAACTAATCGAGATGTTTTCCTCTGAGTTATCCCAAATAAAACATGCTTCAATTTAAATTTCACTTCCCAAAATATTATTTTTACTTTTAAATACTTCCAAATGTACTACAATTTCGTTCTTCAAAATCCTTTTGAAATTATTTACAAAAACTCTAGGGTTTAGTTTCAAAAATCCTTTTTAAACACATTTTATAAACTAAATTTATAAAAAAATTCTTTTAAATAAAAATCATTTCATATTATAATAACTCTTCTTATTATAATAGAATTTTCTAAAATATCCACTTTTTTAAGGTCGTATCCTACCATTTAGATTATATTAAACAACTACTTATTAAAGTTTAATTTTTAACTCATCATTATTAAAAGGTGAATTTTCAATTTAAAATTTTCTTTGAACACCTTATAGTCAAATTCTGAAAATCAATTCACAAGCAGTTCATTTATAATTTCAAACAACAAATGCTTACAAATAAGCCAAACTTAGATAATAAACAATCAACCAATAGCAATCAACGTTTTTAACTTAGTTAAGCATGACTGATCAAATAATAGTGATAACAAATAAATATTACCACATTCAATCAAACATACTCTATGACTATATAAAGTTTTGAAAATAATTCCTTTATATATACAAAATATAATCCTAGGCAAAATAATTCATTTGCCAAATTTTCAAAAATTCAATATCATGTCCTTTGGCCTTGTTCGAGCGTTTAAAAACCCCTATCGACACCGTGGCATCCCAAGCCTTGACCAAAATTCATAAATAACTCAATCGACCAATTAACACCGTATGTTATTATAACATTAACAGATACGCACTCGAATATATAAACTCTCAACCTCATTCTAGGGTATTACTAACCCTATCTCTGATGGTTATACCCTACCAAAGCCAAGGCTCTCACTTAACCTTCAGCATTGATACCAAGCTGTAATGACCTTCCTTTTCGACCATCGAAAGTCGACACCATATACGACTACTGTATTAAAATGTCAAACATCAAATCATTGGAAGGGTGGATTGTTAGGGTAAAATAAAAAGTTAAGAACAGAGAACAAAGAAAATTAGATTCTCATAGCGAAATCAACAATATATAATATAATAAGGACAATAAAAACTGCCACTCCAAATTAAAGAGTACATCAGAGTTAAAAATTAACCTTATTAGCTAGACAGTTATAAAATCCTAACCTTACATTTGCTGATATGGATAAAATATAATACAGCGGATAATAAAACACTACGATAGGTGAATCTCCATCTCCTCTAAAGATTTACATAACATCAAAGACAACTTGGGAAAATACTCAGTCTGACCCAAGCATTATAATAAAATAACACCCAGATTAGTCTGGAAATGCCAGCATGAGAAAACTCATAGGGAACATATAAAAGTTCTATGAGGTTACGCCGCTAATGCGGAACGGCTTTTTACCTCACAAGAATAACGTCCATACAGGAAATAGTATAGATAAACAATAGGAAACAAATTCAAATAAGAATGGGCTTAAATAGTATTAAAAACTAGACTTGAAAGAATGAAAACAATCCGAGCAAAATCCAAACTAGACAGAATGGATAAAACAAGATAGTAGTCTAAACTTGACAAAATGGATAATACCTATAATTAAACATCGTGAAGAGTGGTTAACTCTTCTCGTTTCAATTACAGAAAAAATAATTCAAAGGTTCGAATCAAATAAGGAAAGGAAAATTTTCAACAAATCACTAGGAGGGGGCACTACCCACGAAGTATACCTCTAGTAATATACTCCCGAGAAGCTCATATACTCTGTGACACTTCTCAAAAATGTACCAGCCGATCCCTGCCAAACCTTATCGAGTATCCGAATATTTCATATTTAAGTGCACAACCGAATCCAATCTAGATAAGATGCAAAAATATCCTAATGGGAGCAACCCCACATAGCGGATGTCCTTTCTCACTTTGGTTTTAGTCATTTCCAAAAAAGGATAACAAAGCTCAAAAGTGCAGCAAATCGTTTTTATGGTGACGATAACACAAAGAAAGCTGGATCAGATAGTAAATAAATCAACTATTGGAGATAATTAAAAATGATCGTATATGGAAATTAAATATAATATATTTATCACTACTCGTTGATTCTAGACAAGTGTTATCTCTCGGTGGAAGAAGAAGCCAAGCAAGTTGAGATAGTGTTACCTTTAGGCGTCTCATTGACGACATTTTTAACCTTCGAAATATAAATGAGTCCAAGCCTCAACGTTTAGCGTTAAAGTATGACTAGATCCTTTTCATATAAGCGATATCATTTATGGAATTACTTTTCCATATACAATCGAACTTTAATTTTTAAAACTGAACTTGCCCTTGATTTCCATATTACAAATATTGGTAAAAATACTTTGGAAATACTCTTTAAAAACTATTAAAATATTCTTTAAAAGACAAACTTATAATACTAAGTGTATTAAAAGAAGGGTTAAAACAATTTACACTTAGCTTTATTTATAAATAATTTCTTTTAAAGGATTTTCTCATTTATAACCATTATTTATAAATTTAAAACAATGTTTATTATCCCAAAAGAAGATAAAACAATTTAAATAACTTTGTAAATTTAAAACAATATTAAATATCCGAAAAGATAATTAATCACATTTATAATCTCTTTTAAATAAACAAATCCGTTATCTTTAATAAAATTGCTAATTATTTCCAACCATTATCTTTAAATAAACAAATCCGTTATCTTTAAATAAACAAATCTCTTTTAAATGATGTACTACAACGGCAAACGATTCATCGGAGCTTAGTCGATTCACCGGAGCTGAGAAGAATTACCCAAAGCTGGAAAAGCTAGCGTATTTCCCTTTGATCACATCCTGGAAATTACGACCATATTTCTAGGCCCATCCGATTAAAGTATTGACTGACCAGCCCTTGAAGCAAGTTTTATACTGGCCAGAAACTTCTGAACGACTACTCAAGTGGAATATAGAGTTGAGCCAATACGACGTCATGTACCATCCAAGGAAAGCAATCAACGGGCAAGAGTTGGCCGACTTCATTGCCGAATTTACCATAAGAGATGATGAGGAGGAAGTTCAATCGGAAACGACTGCACAATGGAAGCTCTTCATGGACGGTGCATTAAAAAACTTCTGTTCAGGCATTTGGATGGTACTCGAAACCGTCGAGGGGCGATCCATTAGCTTTGATTTGTGCCAGGAGTTTATTGCTACGAATAACGAAGCGGAATACGAAGCACTGATCGTAGGACTGAAGGTTGTGAAGGAACTCAAAATAAAGTCTATCCATATATAGCGATTCCTAGCTAGTCCTATGTCAAGTGAAAGGAGAGTACCAGGCGTGTGGAGAAAATTTTACCTCGTACCTGTCCAAAGTACAAGAGCTGTTAAGTGATATCGAGCACTACACCATAACTCACATCCCATGGGAGCAACTTACCAAGGCAGACCTTTTGGCCAAGCTGGCAAGCTCTGGAGTAGCCCAGTCATTGGCTTTGGTTCCAGCTGAAATGCTAACCAACCCGAGCATAAATGAAATGGACATGGACTGGATTCTAGAGACCACCGTCGAGCCAGATACATGGATGACACCGATAAAAGACTATCTACTTGCAGGAACCTTACTAACTGACCAAAATCAATGGAAGAAGCTCCTCCGTAAGGCGCCAAGGTTCATGATACAGGATGAGATACTCCATCGAAGGGGATTCTCGACCCCTCTTCTTAGGTATGTAACCAATATAAAGCACAACAAATCCTGAAGGAAGTACATGAAGGCGAATGCGGAGACCACACTGGGGGACAGATGCTGGCAAAGAAACTTCTTCGATATGGATACTTCTTGCCAACAATAATTTGCGACGCTGCAGATCATGCCAGAAGATGCGATCGTTGTTAAAGATTCAGCAAAATTAAGAGAACTCCTTCAACGGAACTAATACAAATGGTCAATCCATAGCCATTTGCGATATGGGCGATCAATCTGATTGGTGTCGTTCTAATAGCTAAAGGAGGAGCCAAATATGCTATAGTTATCGTAGATTATTTCACAAAATGGGCCGTAGCGGAATCGCTGGCCACCATAACCACAAAGAAAGTTATTTACTTTGTCACTAAAAACATCATTTGCAGGTTTGGTGTGCCGCAAAAAATCATCACCGGCAATGGAACTCAATTTGAAAGTGCCGAGTTCAAAGACTTCTACAAGTGCTTCCGAATCGAAAATGGATTTTCGCAGTGGCTCATCCACATGTAAATGGGCGAGTGGAAGCAATAAACAAGATCATCAAATCCACCATCAAAAAGCACTTAACAAAAGATAAAAGAAAATTGGGTTGACGAACTTCCACTAGCGCTATGGGCATACAGGACAACACACAAAGCGGCAACTGGCTACACTCCGCTCGAATTAGCATATGGTTCAGAAGAAATGATTCCCATTGAATTAGAAGTCCCCTCGCACCGAACATAGAATTTTAATCAAGCATAAAACGAGCAACTCCTACTCGAATCGCTAGACATAGTTGATCAAAATAGAGAAGAAGCAGAGTTGAGAATAGTTGCCCACCAAAAAAGGGTTGCATGGTACTTCAACTCCAAACTTCATAGTCAGACCTTCAAAGTCGGAGACCTTGTGCTCAAGCGAGTTTACCTTGCATCGGGAGCCTTTGGACTAAACTGGGAAGGACCGTATGTCGTTAATCCAAAGCTCAGCGTCGGGGCTTTTAAGTTGACAACCCTCGATGGGGTCGCAGTTCCCAGAGGCTGGAATAGCGAATCGCTCCGCCGTTATTTCATCTAAAATACTATTTTATGTATTTTCTATTTCTTTAGCAAATAAACCATCCCGAAAATGCCGGTGGCATTATAAATAGGCAAAGATTCTGCCATGCTTTCTTTAATAAAGTTTGCTTCTCGAACCAACCAAACTATGTTCTTGATAATTACCTGTCGAGTCGACGGAAACAAATCAACTCAAACCGTTGAATCGGCAAAACTCAATCTTTGCCCTCTGATAATTGGACTACTCCTGCAATATTGAGAGGGCTAAACAAACTATAACTCCTTGTGTTGCCCAAAGATATACAGCATCGAGGTGCCCAAAAATAAAAACTCCTCGGGTTGCCCGAAGATAAGCAACACCAAGGAGCACCAAAATCAAAACTCCTCATGTTGCCCGATGATCGACAACATCCAGGAGCCCCAAAATAAAAACTCCTTAGGTTGCCCAAAGATAGGAAACACCAAGCAGTACTAAAATAAAAACTCCTTGTGTTGCTCGAAGATAGGTAATGTCGAGGAGCCCTAAAATGAAAATTCCTCGTGTTGCCTAAAGATAGACAACGTCGAGGAGCCCCAAAATAAAAACTACTCGTGTTGCCCGAAGATAGGCAACACTAAGCAAAATCAAAACTCCTCGTGTTACCCGAAGATAGACAACACCAAGGAGAACCAAAACTAAAACTCCTCGTGTTACTCGAAGATAGGCAACATCTAAAGGCCTCAAAATAACAACTCCCCGTGTTGCCCAAAGATAGGCAACCCCGAGGAGCACCGAAATGACAACTTCCCGCATTGCCCAAAGATGCAACACCCTAGAAAGACAGAAGCCGCGCATCTCATGAGCCACGCACCAAAATTCTAACTCCTCGCTTTCCCCGAAGATAGGCAACGCCAAGGGGCATGAGAAACCGCACACATGTAGTCAGGAATAATAAGTGCAACCCGAACAAAATTGGCGTTAGGAGGGGACACTCAATGATCGACAACCCATACCCATGCGCAAATTTCATATTCACCTAAACATCGCCAAAAAATGAGATTACATGCTAAAATCGCAATATCTCCCAAAAAATGAGAGTCGAATTGTAACTTAGCCAAATTTCTAATAAAAATTAGTTAAACCATAAGTTATCAGCAACTTGAAAATGGTTTGAAGTGAACAACCCTATGAACTAGGGGGCATACACCTATACTGAGATAGAACCAAACAAATACAATAAGTTCACAGGTTCTGTCACTCCAAATGATAATAAGTTCACAAGTTTTATCAACTTCCAAACAAAAATTCGAAACAAAATTTTCTAAGTTTCAGAATTTTTTTTAAAGTTTTGTGATTTTATAAAGTTTTGTGAATTTCTAAAACTTATAAATTTCTAAACAAAAGCTAATTCCAAACAAAAATTTCTAAAACTTAAAATTTTCCTAAAGTTTTGTGAATTTCCAAACAAAAACTCTCCAAGTGCTGCTAATCTCTAAGTTCTATTACTTCGAATGAAGGACTTTGGTAATAATCATAGAACTAGCAAAATATGAAATGAAATAGGCACAAATACATAGAGCATAGGTGAATAGATAAATACAAATACAGTCAAAACATCATTGTATTGCTTATGATTTTCTATACATGGGATCAAAATATGGGGGTCGTACCCACACACCAATGACCAGCAATGAGAAAATACAGACTCTATAGTACGGACGCGAAGTGCCAACTCTGCACTTGAACAAAATGATTCAAAAAGAAACAAAAAAAATTCAAAAACAGGTCAGTCATCTTCCAACTACTGGCCAAAATCAAGTCTATCCCCATACCGACCACTCAATGATTTTTGCCACCGCTTCCCTTTCCACCTCTGGGTGGCAGTTTCTGCTTCTTTTCAGGAGAGGTACCGCTGCCAGTAATGTCCACGTGCACTTCGGTGGCAATTTCCTTCTCCTCCTACGAAAGTTTTTCAGAAGAGCTTCCCTTTCCCTTGCGTTTTCTTGACCTCCGGGAGCTCTTTGAAGCTTTGGTGGCCTTCACCTTTTCCTTCTTAACGGCAAGTAAATCATGATGAGTCTTCTGTGGCTGCTCCGTTTGCGTTTCATGCTCCTTGGCCTCTGCTACAGTTATGTCTCCTTCCAACGAAGCCGAAGGGTCATCCAGCCAATGGAGCGCAACTATCTTCTCAGCTTCAAGCCCCGGTTGCGAACTAGACACGGATGCGGGAGCTGTGGCGTGAATAGATATAATCTCAAATGATGTGAAAATGGCAGTAGGCGTGGACGTCGAGGTAGTTGGCCCGTCAACAGGAAAGTGGATGGACCTATAAAATCAAAAAGGAAAGCATTAAACTCCTCTTGCTCCTGTGGCATAAGATAGAGACTCCTGAATTCGGGATAAGCATGGACGTTACCTGCACCAAAGGAAGGATCATTAATAGCCACTTCAAACTCACCACCGTCGCCTTACTTTAAGGGCTCCACCACGCGAGGAAAGATACAGAGTCCTGAACTGATTGGCGGGTCGTGGAGCTGCCCCGATGGTCCACCCATGCTGGAAATAGAAGGCCTGGGGGGCACGTCGGTGGCGTTCAAGGCAACATCGGTGGCCTCCTTCTCTCGTTCGACTTGGAGAAACTCCTAGCCCTCAAGTAGTGCTTTCTTGGATTCATCATCAAGATAGGAATCTCGCAACTCTTGGTTGGAATGGATGTTGCCGCTGTCGCGAAATGATAGAGGATTTCCTCCCAAATAAGGGCAAGAATGCACGGAAACTTCGGGCCATGGTAGATGAGACTTCCTTGATGCAACAAGGAGTTGACGTAAAAATTCAAATAATTGAGTCTAGCTTCTCCATCTTCTTCTCAAAGGCATTTCGAAGGTCCAAGTAGTCCGCTTTCACCGTTGCCTTTTCAACTTCAACTATAGTTTTTTCAGCACTAAGCTGCACCACCTGAGCCTATAATTTAGCAATGGTCTCAGATTATTCGGCAATAGTCTTGTTGTGCCCTTAAACAATTAAATCATGGTCGGTGATTGTTTTCCATTGAGATTCAAGATAGCATTACAAGCAGCCACTTCTTCTTTCAATTTAGCCTCTTCCGCATGAGTCATTTTAATTTCATCTCTCCAGACAATCTCGACCTTCTCATGCACATTCTTTAACTACTTCATCCGGCTGGCGGTTCTCCTACTATCCCGGAGCGTTGTCTCCTTCTCCTCCTCCAATTATTTAATTTTAGCGTCCCAATCGGCCAACGCCCTTTCAAAATCATCCTCTTCATTTTCGAAGGAGAGGATCTCTTGGTAATTATTTATGTTAGTGTCTGCCAGCTACTTCAGAGCTTCTCCTATTTCTCGGCCTACTCTAGGTCGTTTTGGATAGCTTGGAGATGTTGCACGAAGGAATCCCTACGGATGGGATGAAGGTCCATATCAAACTTAACCGCTCTCAATAACCAACCCGAAAGCGCCGCCTCAAGCTTAGGGGGCCCGAAGGAAGAGTGTAGGCCGGCCTCCGGTCCGGATGAGATGCGCCAGGGGTAGCAGTAATGATGGAAGAAGATGAAATGTGAGTTAGGGGCGGAATCGCGGTAGAAGTGATAGGAATTTCTTGGCCTATGGAAGTGTGTTTCGAAGCTTCCTTTGAAGGATGGGAGCGGCAGTCGAATCTTGACTTCTTTGACAGCTTATCTCTTTCCTCATCAGATCTTCTTTTCTCATATGCACCTATGTGTGAACGAGCTCTATCTCTCCTCTTGACGATGAGTTTGAGCTTCGAGTTCCTACCTTTGCCTATACTCTTCTTCCATCTCCTGGACTTGATGGCGGTTGGAGGAGCGCTTTGGGTACTGCTATGAATCGGTAAATTCCTCGAAGTCGTCATAGAAGCCTCGTCCTTTCATCATACCTGGAATAAGGCATACATGGAAACAAGTATAATCCTAGTGCAACGTGCTGTGTTTCTAATACTGCCTAAAGCGTCATCATAAACCGGAACAAACGGCTATCGAAGGTGGGATCAGACTGACTTCAGTTGTTATAAGCGGAACTGAGCTAGTTGATGGAGCAATATTTCATGGACAGGAAGGCATCATGTTGAGTTTAAAATCTCCTTTCATGAGTGCATCGAAGTCAACAAAAATGTTGCTGAAATCTCCGAGCCCCGCTCCGACATTCTTACTTGGAGAGTCTGGCTTTTGGTCTTAGGGATTTTACCTTCACCACCTACATTGGGAAGAGATGAACTCGGGGGAATGAGACTCATTCCTGGAGTCTCATCATAGGACTCTGAATCGTCACCATCGGATGTTAATGAAATGTAATCGTTGGCAATAGACTCGTCGCTGCTGCTCTCGAATTCTCCTTCTTCTTTCTATGAGTCCATCGCGGCTTTGCCTTCTCTACGCGTAAACTCATCTTTCCCTTCCTCCGGGAGTGGGGGCATTCTAATTGAACTTCTCAGACCAGTCGCAATGGCTTCCTCCTCCTCATGAGCCTCTCCGGATAACCATCTGGACGGGCTCCCTATCTCTTGACCTCCCTCGGAACCGTGGGACAATGAAGTGGATCTTGTACGAACTTGGGATCGGCTAGAAGAGGGAGTTTCAGTCTGAACGGCTGATCTACCTAGATCTAACAGACCGTACCGACGCAAGTTCTCATTAGTCAGTAGAACTCTAACGCACCTCTCTTCGACGTCAATAGCCTTTAAAGTTTGGCATACTTCGTCAAGCGTCACATCTCTATTCGACCTTGGGATGACTGCAAGAGAAGTATAGTTAGTTAGAAACTTCATTACAAAGCTTCGGAGCTAGACGGATGAGAGAGAGAAGCTTACCCCCTATTGTCCATCGACGGTTGAATCCCTCGGGGCATCTAATGAAAAAGTATAGAGTTTTGAACTGTGACAAGTTGCTTTACAAGCGTAAGTCGATCTTGCGATTCCTCTAGGCCTCGATTATAATCAAGAAGGAATAATCGTCTCTCCTCTTAAACGCTAGAAAATACCACTGCTCATCGAAGCTTGGGGTGCGATTGAACGTCCACATAGAAAGGACATGCAAGCAAGTAAGGATGGAATAACCATTCGAATGAAGCTGGAATGGGGAAAATTCCAAGCTTGAGAGCGTCTCACGTAGAAAATCGTTGAAGGGAGGCACGGCTCCATTCAAACACATATATCTTTGGCAACCGGTGTGCCCCAACGGAGGCATGTGAGCAAATTCGTCTTTCGCCGGCAAATGCAGGTCCTCTTCGGGAATTCCATGCTCTGTATCAGTAAAGATATTATGAAGAACCATGGCAGAAACCACTGATGAAGATGTTTTGGGTGGATTAAGCAGAACTTGAAAGTTAGGAGGCATGCGGTCCACGATGGGCCCAACCGGAACTAATTGATTGTACCGGGCTTGCAAGGTAGATGATGATTCTACTTCGGAGAGCATCGGGCTTTGCCCGCTTATCTTACGACATGTAGAAGGCTGCTTCATTCTATATAACAGAACTCGCATCCGAAAATGGTCAGGTAAATTTATCCTAAATTTACAAGTTTCCCCAATCACACTTGAATTCTGAATAAAAATTACTTGTGATCGACACGTCAGACTTGAAGTGCGAACTAGGGCAACTGTGTAAGTGTAGTGTGCTATCTATATGGGATAAACTCGGTGCTCAGTACACCGCGAATGCTCTATGCTGTGTAGATAGTTCGCCCACCGCGGAAGAGGAAAAGAGCTTCCCGTGTCAGTCCATTCTTGTCTACTTCTAGTGCACTTACACGTTATTGATTAATGATCGATAACGGATCCGTTGTCCGAAGCGACACAGAGAACTCTTCTCACTATAGGGACACCGTGCATGTAATAGGTAAGTAGGATAAATCGAAGTTCTCTGGAAAATCAAGGACAGTTGGTAATACGTCATGCAAGTAGCATCTGTGAAACTGTAGAAAAGTCAATTCTGGTCTAATGGACGAAGATAGCAAAATGCGTCAAGCCTTAGGTCAACGCAAGAATGTCATTCCAAGGGACAACTCAAGACACAATTTACTGTCTTCCTCCATTATTCTATAATCAACTCGTACTTCATATAATCAACATCGCAAGTGAACACTAGTCTTCAAATCATTGTACCAACATAACAATTACCGAATCAATCAAGCAAACCCACCTCAAACTGATTCGAAGGCACAAGAAGAATCACAAATCAAACTCAGCGAGCTATGGGTTGGATTGCGGGCAAGCTAATGAAGGATAGGATACAGTTCAACAGTGGGCTATGGTTTGAATTAGAGCAATAGGATGGATGGCTAGGGTTTCGTGGGAAAAACAAAGTCGTGCATGGATCAATGGCGAGTGGATCCAAATGAAGCAAGGAATCAGGTCGAGAGGCTGCTTGATCGCTTCAAGTCGAATCGCTAGGTCGCAAGGAGAAGTGGAAGTCCGGGTTGAATGAAGGAAATGCGGTCGGCTTGAGTATAATTAGGCAGGGAGAGAAGGGCAAATTTTTTTGCAAAGTGTTCGGGTCGATAGCGATCTGACCCATCATGGGTCGCCAGCGACCTGACCTACCTTTGTAAACAATTTTTTTTTCATGCAAATAAGTTGCTACTGACCCATCCAACTTGGATTGCTAGCCACCCACTAAAAAAATAAAATAAATGAATGATGACATGATGATGATAAAGAATGCATATATACATCTAAAGGAAAAGAAGAAATAAAGCTTCATCTATTCATCTCAAGCTCGATCTATTACAACTGTTCATTATTCCAATGCATCTCGAGAAACTACAAGCAGAAATGTGATAGTTTATGAAAAGAAAAGGCAATCAGAACCAAAGAAAGATGACCAACAATGTTGGGATAGCGTTTTTGTAAAGCTCTAATGCAATTGCTCGAAAATCAACAAATGGACATTGAAAGCGATAACTTCTAGAGCACGCCTTGTTTACAATGAAGACATACTCTAAAGGGAAAATGTTATTCTGGTTTTTAACCCAACAGAAACTAATAGAAAACATGACAATCTTGTGTAGACAGGTTGGTTCGGGACTTAACCAGAAAAGCTAAGATAAGGGATCGACAAGGGTCAAGCCATACGACTCAGACAATGACCGGGATCAACAAAGCTAAGAGATCAGCACTCCTTTAGTCCAATCAGTAGCTGAACACAAGTAGCTTGTGACTTCCCATCAAAACATGGCAACAATGTTGAAAGGCTATGGGAACATCTCTAATTCCAAACTCCAGAAAATTCCTAAGTGGTCGGATCATCAATGACCCATTCCTCTCCTCAACCCTTCAAACAAACTAGCTATGAAACACTAAAAGAAAATTAAGACGTTGGACCGCAAAATGAACCAAGTCTATGGGTCGCTAGCGACCCATGGTTTTGGCTCGTATTCGAACCAAGGTCCCCCTAGGTCGTCTATTACTTACCTACGAGCTTATGAAGACAGGCCTGACCCAGAAGCTCTCCGATCTCTATAAATAGCATCCTACCTGCAACATAAACAGGATCTTCCCCGGACGAGTTGCTGAAGCTTTGCTGGAATTATTCTTCACTCTATACCTCCCTCATAGCAATCTCCAAAGGAATACACTATGATTCTCTAGTGGATTCCAACTCTGGAGATTCAATCTAGGTAGAAAATAATCAAAGCCTTGCAATCAAACATCCATTGTAACATCAATCAATCTATAATAAAACTATAAAGTGGAATTGGGCTTCATTAACAGCCGAACCACTATAAAAATTCTCTATCTACTTTCTTTTACTGTTCTTTCTTAATATCTGTAATCTGTGATGTTGCTCTATCAAAATAGGTCTGGTGCTTTCAAACTCTAGCCAGAGTGTTGGTCTATTTTTTGGTCAACAAATTCATTTTATAAACTTACATCAACATTTACTTCTCATGAAGCATAAAAGAGACCATAAATCACAAAATATGTTGAATTTACATATTTTAGAGAGCTTCAGTACCCCTAAATTGAAGGGGTTTAGCTACTCATTTGTGTTATCATATCAACACATGTAAATTTCAACATTAAAACAAAAGTAAAGAAGGTGAGAGCTAATTAGAATAAAAGGGAAACTAAACTATTTGCAAAAGTAAAACTAAGCTACTAACATGAAATGAAAGAGCATATAAATAAAAATGAACAAGAAATTAAAGTAAGAACAAGGAAGAAGTAAAAGAACAAGAGGCTTAGGAAGCCATTTTTATTTCATTTAACTTTGAGGCTACAACTTGCATTCAAATTTCTTAAGTAATTAAAATAGAGAAGATCCATTACATGTACATAAGAGGGCTATTTGTACATGCACAAAATCCTAATCCATAGTTTAGCGGGTTTCCAAAAATACCCCTTAGGAAGTGTGGCCACCAAGTAATCATTAGTCTCTAATTAATCCATCATCAAGTATTCATGAAACTTTAACCTCCACTAACTTGTCCATTAGCTTCTAATTGTAGATTAAGGTAAGTGGGTAGGTGGGGTCCTCCATGATGCATGGTTTGAATTATTTCCGTCTTCATTCCTTTGTTTCCCTCCTTGTGCATTAATATTTCCATGATAACATCTTCATAATTCCATTCAAATTCCTATAAATAAAAATAAAATGTGCAAGTGAATATTCTCAAAATTAATATATGCATAAAATTACCATTTTACCCCCAAATTGATGTATGAATGATAACTTGAAAGCGTTTTGGAGATTTGGTTTTAATCATGTAAAAAACCCAATTATGACATTTATTTAAATAAAAATAGATTAAATATGGATGTAAATATATGCACACTTACGTGCACATCAAATACCTCCATACTTATCTTTTTATTCATCCTCGAATGAAGAAAAACTAAGATAAATATGTTTTCCATAGGAAACACGATTGCATTGAGCGTATGCAACAAGCCGTTAAACTTCTAAGTGTCCCTAGAAGGACGAGTGTTGTCTCATTATGGTTTTCAGTGGATACTACCCACAAAATCCAAATGCAAATGAGAAATTTCTATATGCAAGATTTATTTACAAAGAGATGGATGCACGTTTTTGAAAATATTTACAAATGAGAAATTTACTTTCAAATTGACATGAATAAGTTAAATATAAGTTCTGGTAATTATCAAGAAATTTAAGTCCTTTTACTCATCAAACTTCAAAAAAAATTAAGTAATCATCACAATTAGACTAAAGTTTGGCTAGTTATTTCAGTTGATAACATAGTGCAACTATGAAACAAATCCTTAGTCAAATATCAAAGTTTTTCAAAGTCATATTTTGATTTCTTTTGAATAACAAGTCAAATCACATAAGTGAAAATAGTGCTTGGGTTTCATTTGCTTACTCCCTGTTTATTTGAAAATTTTATTGATAATAACAATAATTACATATGTCTAACTTAGAAAAATAAGGCCAGATATATGACCCATGCCCTGCCTTTCAGGCTTACGTGAGGGTAATACAAAGCGTGGCGAGTCAAAACACAAGTGTATACACATATCGACTGTAGGCGTTACTAATTAAAGAATATTTATATACATACACCTAACTCAGATAAACCGAGGCCAGATATACCGATCATTCACTGCCTTTTGGGCTTACGTGAGAAGGGTGTAGAGCATGGCGATTGTACACAGTTGCATGTGAACACATGACTCTAGGTGTTATTAAAAAAAATATACAGATAAAAAAATATTTTTAATTTTTTTTCCATTTTGTTGTTTTTTATGAACAGAGAGTTTTACAATATCATCTTGGCATTACTTAACTTAAAAGATTTAAAATGTTATCGCCTTTACTTTAAATCAACCACTTATTATACAAAGATTTCAATTAGGATATACTTCATAATTATCACCCATGAACCTTCCTATATACTAGTTAAACCATCATTACTTGTAATCAAACTTTAGTTTTTTCTATTAAGACAAATAAATTTTCAAAATTTTCAATTTAATAACCAAAACTTATAATTATCCTATAGTGTTTCTTTAAAAATAAATCAAAATGCTAGAAAGAAAATATTTCGGAGATTCAGAAATTTTGATATTTTTTTTAGAAAATTTGAGTTTTGGAAAAAAATGAAAATTCAAAAATACCATGAAAATCAAAATAAAATTAAAATGAGACCCCCCCCACACTTAATATTGACTGTGTCCCCACAGTCAATGCATGATATAATGAGTGTAACGGGGAAAAATATGTACATACTTACAAAAGAGGGTTAACATTTCTTACTAGACATAACATGGCTCATAAGGAATCATGAGCTCCTCCTCTTGATCACACGATAACTCAAAGAAAGGTTTCAAAAGATGACCATTGATTTTGAAAATCGATCCACCCATGGGGTTTTGTATTTCTATGGCACCGTGTGGAAAAACAGTTCGTACCACAAATGGTCTGGTCCATCTTGATTTTAGTTTCCCAGGGAATAAATGAAGTCTAGAGTCATATAAAAGAAATTTCTGGTTCGGTAAAAACGTTTTTCCTAGGATTGACTTGTCATGAAAAACTTTTGTTCTTTCTTTGTAAACTGTTTCATTTTCATATATATCATTCCTATGTTCTTCTAGTTCGTTGAGTTTTAGTTTTGTGTTTTCACAGGCTTTCTCGAGATAAAAGTTCAAGTTCTTTATTGCCCACGATGCTTTGTGTTCGATTTCAACTAGTAAATGGCAAGCTTTCCCGTAAACTAAACGAAATGGGGATATCCCAAGGTTAGCTTTAAAAGTAGTACGGTAAGCCCAAAGCGCGTCGGTCAATTTCTACGACCAATCTTTTCAATTTTTATTTACGAGTTTCTCTAAGATTTGTTTTATTTGACGATTTGAAACTTCAACTTGGCTACAAGTTTGAAGATGACACGGAGTGGATAACTTGTAGGTTATCGAGTATTTCTTCATTAAAGTTTCAAAAGAACGATTGCAAAAATGGGTGTCGTTATCACTTATTATTGTGCGAGATGTGCAGAACCTCGAAAAGATGTTTTCTTTAAGGAATTTCATAACAATTCCATGGTCATTATTTTTGAACGGAACAGCATCGACCCATTTTGAGAAGTAATCAACAACGAGAAGAATATACGAATTTCCAAAAGTATTGGGAAAAGATCACATAAAGTCGATACCCAAACATCAAAATTTTTGATTGTAAGAATGGGGTTTAGATGCATCATATTTCGTTGAGAAATTCTTCCAAGGATTTTACATCGATCGCAAGTTTTACAAAATTCGAATGAGTCTTTGAAAAGAGTGGGCCAATAGAAACTACTCTGAAGCACCTTTTCCATAGTTTTTCGAGGACCAAAATGTCCACCACATGCTTGATCGTGGCAAAGTGAAATAACACTCTTGATTTTGCAATCTGGGATGCAACGTCGAATGATTTGGTCGGGACTATACTTGAACAAGTATGGATCGTCCTAATTGAAATATTTCACTTAGGACGTGAATTTGCATTTATCCTGTTTCAACCAAAATAAAGGAGTTTCCTTAGTGACTAAATAGTTCACTATGTCGGCATACCATGGATTGACAAAGACAGAAAGTAGTTGTTCGTTGGAAAGTTTTTATTGATTGGTAAAGGCGATGGTGCATTGGGGAAGACGAGACAAGTGATCGGCTATGGCATTGTCGTATCCTTTTTTGTCCTTGATTGTAAGATCAAATTCTTCTAGTAAAAGGATCCAATGAATTAAGTGAGACTTATCATCCTTTTAGCAAAAAGATATCGAAGAGCGGAATGGTCCGTGTAAACAGTGTTGTGTGAGCCTATCAAGGATTGTCGGAATTTTTCGAGAGCAAAAACTACTGCTAAAAGCTCTTTTTTAGTAGTTGTGTAATTGAGTTGAGCATCGTTCAGAGTCATAATAGCGTAATAGATAAAGTAAAGGATCTTGATGATGCATTGTCCTAAGACAGCACCAGCTGCAAAGTTCGAAGCGTCACACATTATTTCAAATTGAAAATCCCAATTTGCTGAGCAAATTACAGGAGCAAAAACAAGTTCATGTTTGAGACGTTCAAAAGCAGAGACACAATAGGAGTTAAAGTTGAATGGAACGTCTTTTCCAAGAAGAGTTGTAAAAGGTCGAGCAATCTTGCTAAAATCTTTTACAAAGCTTCTATAGAAACCTGCATGGCCTAGGAAAGAGCGAATGTCCTTTACGGATTTGGGAATGGGTAGATTTGCAATGACATCGACTTTCACTTTATCTACCTCAATGCCTTTATTTGAAATGACATGTCCAAGGACTATGGCTTGAGTGACCATAAAGTGGCATTTTTCCCAATTTAGTGTTAGGTGTTTATCCTTGCATCGTTTAAGAATAAGTTCAAGATGGTGTAAACACTCAGAAAATGAGTTTCCAACAATAGAAAAATCATCCATAAACACCCATATCTTTTCAGGGTTAGCTTCAATTCCTTTGGCGTTGATAATAAACCCAAGGAATTTTCCAAATGCGACTCTGAAATGACACTTCAACGGATTTAGCTTCATTTTGTACCGTCAGAGTATGTTGAACATCGCTTCCAAATCACCGATGTAGTTGTTGGATAACCGCAATTTCACAAGCATATCGTCTACGTACACCTCCATAGTCTTCCCGATCTGGTTTGCAAACATCCGGTTTACGAGCCTTTGATAGGTTGCTCCCGCATTTTTTATTCCAAACGGCATCACCTTGTAACAATAAAGTTCCAAATCAGTGATAAAGCTAGCATGCTCCTGGTCAGGAAGGTGCATCGGAATTTGATTATAACCGAAGTACGCGTCCATGAACGACAAGAGCTCATGCCCGGTTGTTGAGTCCACATGTCCACCACTTTCCATTCAACTTTCTGACAAGCACTGGATTTGATACCCACTTCAGGTATAAAGCATCACGAATAAACCCATTATTCTTGAGTTTATCCACTTTTTCCTTCAGGGAGGCAGATCTCTTTGGATCCATATCGCGCCTTTTTTGTTTCACCGGGACGTGCCGCAGGTTGATATTTAATGCATGGCTCGCGATATCCGGCGAGATCCCACACATGTCTGAATAAAGTCCTGGCAAACACATCGAGGTTTGCCCGAAGAAAATCAACCAGTTCCTGTCCCATCTGGGGCTAAGCTGAGATCCGATCTTTATTACCCTAAGATCATTATCATTGTCGACCGAGACATCGATAGTGAAACAACCTACAAACCCGTACCCCTTAAATCGACACTATTCTCCAACTTATTGACTCAAAGTGAATGGAAATACAAACCATTAGGGTTAATAAGAAGGAGGTAGAAGAAGAAAATAGAACAACAACAGAATCTAACCATCGCAGCGGAATAAAATATAATAGGTAATAACTGATCTTTACACAAAAGCAAATCTGTTTTATACATTACATCTTCAGAATACAACATCAGAGTTCAACAACATCTAACACACAACTGGACAGTTATATTAACTTGTCCTCACCAATAGACAATACAACTTACAACACAGCGGAAAAATACATCAAGTACGTATGCTACGCCTCGCCATCCAACTCGTCTCCTGAGCTCCACAAAAATCCATCTAGAATCTGTACTCTATAATACTCGGTCTGACCCGAGCATTATAATAAAATAACACCCGAGTCAGTCTGGAAAACCAACGTGTGAAAACACACTCAATTGGATTATTAAAGTTTTCAAAACCCTTTTGAAATCAAAAGCATCTCGTAAGACCACGCCACAAATAAACATGTCAGGTTTTATCTTACGATAGCCAAAACACTTTCTTATCAAAATCCTCTGATATTATAGTAGTGTCTATATACAAATACTTATTCAAATAGCTGAAATTGTTAGATGATTAAATTCCAGCATACGAGCCACAAAGTGGGTTATATAAACAAAAACCGTAAAGGCGCGTAGGGAGAATGGATTTCCAACTAATAACTACGCACTGGGGTACCACCTGTCACAGTACCTGGTCTAGATCAGTGTACCGAGGACCACGCCCGATCCCCAGCAACACAAGACTAGAACTACCCCTTACTGGATAATCCCGAGTAAGATCACTCCACAGTTGGGATCAGCAACCGCCCACTAAGTCGAGATAAAAAGGGACATCTAGACAGGGATGACCTCACCCTAATGGGTGCTACCCACTTAGCCTTGCTGCATAACCCCTGATTTTCAGTCATTCCCGGTTGATGAGGCTCGAGGTAAAGCGTTACCTTTTAGAACGTTTCACTTAGAATGCCCATCGTCCACCTGACGATGTTCTGAAAGCATTCATCCATACAAGTCCGTCTCGGGTTCGAACGGAACTGAAGGCACTACTCCTACTACATCCATTTTGGAATCATCCTCAGGATTAGTAGCAACTAGCCCTTGCACTTCACTGCTCCATCTTCGACTCCAAACTCGTCTTCCCCACGAAAACGTACAAACCGGATCGAAGTGGTTTTCGATAAATTAATCTTAATCCCGTTCTCTTCGAAACGATCAGTGCATTGTCCAATATTGATAGTCGGTTATTTAACTATCAATTAACATTCACAAACATCCATCAACCATAGATAAGTTTCCAAATTATTTATTTACCTCAAAAATATCTTCACAAGATAAATTTCCATTTTCAACTCTTTTGAAACAGTTCTCAAACCACACTCTTCTCATGGAATAAATTCCCAAATATTTATTTAAAGTGGAACACCAAGCACAACAACTTTAGATTTTAAACAATTTTAGTCTAAAATATACTTTAAAACATTTAAATTAAAACTATTTTAATACTTTATTCAAAGATATATACTTTAAGAATATTTAAAATAAAGCTACTTAATAAAATATAAAACTAGATTTTTACCTTTTAAAATATAATACCAAGTCATTTTTAAATAATTATTACTAAAATAAATTTGAAAAATACTTGCTTTAAAATTTAAACATTTAAGGATAATAAATTTTCTAAAACATACCTTTAATCAACTTTAAAACTTTAACTTATACTTAAGGATTTGCTTTGAAATCGTACTTGGCTATCCAAGGAAATATACTTCTCTTTCACATCTTAAAAATAAATCACTATTTATTTATAACCAAAATTTTCCATTCCTTTAATAAATTCCCACCCTGAATTTATACTTCCAAATATCCACTGATATATTACTTCACTTTATAAACCCCGTTTATAAATTTCATAGTCTCAACTTCCTTTTAAAATCCCAGTTTCAAGTACTTAATCAATTCTCAAATTGATTTCCAAAATTTACTCCATTTAAAAGTAAATTCTTTACTTATCCAATTTTATTTCAAAACTTATAAATTTCAGGTTTAACTTCCTTATGATGATTTAAAATCTTACCTGATAATACAAATTTCCACATTTATTCTAAGATTTTCTTTTATTTCTTTCTAAACCATTTTAACTCTGAATTCAAAAATAAATCTTTCATTCCTTTAAATAATATCACTTAAGTTTAAAATTCATTATTTCCCCTTTTATTCAAAATCCCCTTTCCATACTCGGAATTTATTTAGTAGAATTTAAAATCACTTTTCCTTTCCCAATTCATTCTTTAATTATTTAAATTCTCTATACTTATTCTGCTTAAAAATTCCCTCTTTTATTTTCTCATCAAAAATCCCATCTATATAGTTTTGGTATTTCAGTATACCCAAATATATTCAACCAAACACAGCACCCAACATTTCCAATTACCAATGTAATCTATTACAGATAATCAAATAAATCATATCACAGAATATTAAACAATCTAAATATTTTGAGGAATCCCGTTGGATCGCTCCAACCTATTTCCCTGCATCCACAAATGTTAGCACAATACCAATTCCACTTCGAGGTGGAATATCGCGGTATATGGTTTAATAAAATATCATCCACTATTATGCGGCGCATAGGGTCTCATCCGCTATATAATGCGGGAAATCAATCACTCCAATATATATATATATATATATATACTATATATAATATACCACATCCCATCAATTCAATCATTCAACCAAATATTTAAATTTAACCATTTAAATAGCAATCCAGAAGAGTGAGATTAACTCACCTTTGATTTTTTTGTTCGCAATCCACTTCAATCCTGACTTGGTTTCACGGTTTTGACCTTGTATAAACAAATCACGATTTATTACTATTTGAATTAATCAAACAATTAGTTTCCATTTATTTATTTAATTTTGAACTAATAATTTAATTTAAATTGATAATTTCCCCTTTTAAAAACTTTTTTGTAACTATAATAAATTAAATAAGTTAATTGAACAATTTAATCACCAAATCCATTATTTAAAATAAACCAGTAAATCTAAAATGTGTGTGTACATACATTTTTACTTTTATTTTTGAAACTTCATATATACTTATAAAATAGTCTATATAGATTTTAAAATCTATTTTTATATAAACTCTATAACATTTAAATCCCTTTTTTTCCAAAATCTTAACTATATACATAATTAAATAGGCCCGTGTATGTATACATATTTTCTAGTTTACCTATATATCAAAATGTATGTATATACAGTATTATATAAACTATTTTACCTAATATCTGACTTAATTGAAATTATTACTCCCAAACTCCTATACATATATTTTAAATTTTAATCTTCTGTTTTCTGTACACAACAAAACAGTGGTTTGCTTTTACTGCTAAAACCTTTCTTCTCTAATATATGTATATTTGTAAAAATAAAAATAAAAACCTGATTTTAAAATCATTGTATATACATATATATAAATATTAAATTGAAAACAGAAATGGTTTATACCTTACTGCCTCGACCTGCTCTCTCGCACATGAGCGCCTACCCACTTTGCGATTTCACCGCCGCTCGACGAACTGCCCCTTCCATGCGTATACGCGCGTTTGTGACCAGATACCACGGCCAATACTTCGAGTTGTGAGTGTACTAGGAGTAGCAACCTTCCAGCTCGACCAACGACTTCGGCTTCGATTGAAATCCCTTTCGTCTTCAACGTGCTTGAGACACAGATCGATTTCGATTTCGACCTCGCCCTCACTTTTATTAATTTTCTAACGAAATCGATTCGATTTCGTCTTCTCTTTTTTTTTATTTGAGGGGAACAAGATTTCCTTTCAAGCTTTCGTTTTCTTTTTTTTTCTTTTTCTGAAGTGATTTTCGAAAACTGTTTTTGCGTTGAACTGGGGAAAACTTGATTTTAAAACAAGAAAAAATTGTTTCGACCATTTATTTTTTCGTGCTTGATTTCATTTTTCGTTTGAAATGTTTGAACTAAGGAAAAGGGGAAAGGTCGCGTGATATAAAAGAAGAAAAGGAGGGAAGACGTGATGTTGAATAGTAGGTGGCATGCACAAGAAGACTACAGTGCTCTGAATAGCAAAAAGCTAATGAGAAGGAAAAAGGTTTGATGGTGAAAGAATTCAGCTGATAGTTGACTGAAATATAAAAACAATATTTTTAATTTAAATT
Source organism: Allium fistulosum (assembly GCA_030737815.1). Lineage (NCBI taxonomy): Eukaryota > Viridiplantae > Streptophyta > Magnoliopsida > Asparagales > Amaryllidaceae > Allium > Allium fistulosum. Next base: position 407,510,749 of record CM060907.1, on the reverse strand, counting down.
CAAATTGTCTCTAAATTTGCAACTCAAAATCTCGACCTCCTATCGAGACGTGCCGCTAGGCGTTTATAATGTTAAACCCCTATTTCGAACACAATGGAAAAGGTTTCGAGTCTTAATTCGATTGTATGGAGAAGATAGCTTTTTGGACCCAGTTTATATTGAATTTTCGATATAGATTTCAGCGCGTTTATATATCGTACGACCATCTAACAACTCCAAATGCTACAAAATTTGAAATTCGATAATAATATACTATTACGGATCCAATGGAACTGGTTTCATCGAATTCCAAGACTGTGCCCTGGAAGGGTATTTTTAAATATCAATTTAAACGATAAAATTTCAAAACTTAACAAAACACTTCCAAATTCAAGTTTAACACTTTTACTATCTTCAGTACTTTCAATATAAATTTTACAAGCCTTTAAAATATTTTTTTAACAGGCTTAAAACTGCAAATTCAATAATTTACCCAATTTCAGTTTATTAAATCCAATAACTTAATTGCTAAATAAATAATAATATTTGAAATTCAAGTTAAACTACCTTTCAAGTATTTAAAATCAATTAAATATTTCAATTTCAAATGATCAAAAATTCCGGGTGGTCACAGATTGTTGATTCTACCGGGGAGGCCTGGTATTCTTTGACTTCCCCTTCATCATCGTTGTCTCTAGGATCAAGATCTTTAGGAAACTGGTCATGGCACCCGAGCTTCAGCTCAAGCATTAATTGTGAATCCTCTATGAAGCAGACATAGAGAGATTCCTCCACACCCATACCTTTCTTCTTTCGCTGCGCATCCCGTAGCTCCATAAAATAACAAGCGCGTCCAGCTACCTGATCACCATGTACTACCCTGACTCCATTATTAGTGGGGAATTTTAGAGTCAAACACCAAGGGGAAATCGCTGCCCTGAACTCCGCAAGGGCCGGTTGGCCTAGGAAAGCATTATAAGGAAAATGAATATCCAACACAACAAATTACAACATCCGGACTCTCCGGCAATCACCAATAGCCAACTCAACAGGTAACTCCACCATCCTAGCTAGTATGGTTGCACTTCCATTAAAACCATGTATACGTGACTGACACGGTTTCAGATCCTTTGCTTCCATCAGCATTTGGTCATAAGCACGTTTGAAAAGTATGTTCACAGAACTTCTACTATTAACTAAGATCCCCTTCATCCAAGTAGGACCTATCTGGGCGGATATAACTGTTATCCCAACTTTTGGCAAAGTCGAGATACCCAAAGATTAACTGAAAATCAATGATTGTTAGTCATGAACATCGATTGTGCATCGCAGGTTCACCACGGATATCGATGAATTTTGTCCGAGTCCGGATCGGGCTGCAATTGATAAGACATGTCAAGCAAGGTCAGATGAAGCAACATTCCAAATCTCGAGTCAATCCGAGTTCATATGCCCAAGATATCATCGACGCAAGTGGAGGACATAGCCTTGGGTTCGTCTCCCTATAGTTGGAATCCCCTAGGGTCGAATCCATCAAACTCGACTCCAACAAAGTTCCCCTGATGGCTTCGAATCCATGAGAAATGCTTTAGCCTTCGACTTCATCGTCTTCGTATCCAACGCATCAAGCTCACGTGATCTACTTCGAATCGATGAGGTCTTAGTCGATTCGAATCCATCGGTTTCTCCCTGCTTCGAATCCATCAGAGTATTCCTGCCTTCGAATCCACAAGATAGCCTCACGTTCGAAACCATAAACCCAACCTTGGTTCGAATCCATCAAGTAAAAGGTTGTTCGAATCCGTGAGCAATGCATAGCTTCGAATCAATCAACATCACTCGAAACCATCGATTCGAGGACTTGCACAAGAGATCGATTCGAGCTACTTGTCCCTCGATCGATACGAAGGAACGCATATTTGATCGAATCGAAGGAGTATACCTTCAGATCCTTCTCTTTGAATCCACCAAGTAATCGCGACTAAAACCACGGATTTGACTCAGTAAAACTCGGAGAAAAAGGGGGATTAACCCGAAGCACGCGCACCACGTCATTGCCTTCACGTGCTAGGAGATGGAGTCGACCCTATGGATTCGAAGGTATCGATTCGAACGAATCCAGGAAGCGAAAATCTTCAACTTGAATCGATCATAACTTGAGATCTACACAACCAAATGCTACGAAATTTTCACAGAAGCTTGAGCACATGTTTAAGGATGTCCACACCAAATTTCAGCTTGATTAGACAATTTCTTGATCGATTCGAACCAAGGGTCGATTCGATCCCAAAGTGGGCCCGGATCTCCAGATCTCGGCCATGTGGGCTCCCTCACGTGCCAGAACTGGTCTCCCCTCAATTTAGGCGAAATATCAGCCTCCTACACCTATAAATAGAGCCCCTGGTCATTCAGAAAAGGGGTCGGATAATTTTGAGAGCTAAAGAGCACCCAGATTCTGCCAGATTTACTCCAGATCACCATTGCTGCCTTAGATTCAGACTTAGTTCAACAAATCAATTGTAATACAACATACGAAATTGTAATCTTCAAGCATCGAGCAATAAAATCATAAAAACCTTGAAGTGGACGTAGGCCGGAGATAGCCGAACCACTATAAATTGTGTGTTACTGTTCATTATTTCTTGATTGCTGCTTGTTACTTGCTTAGATTTGTAATTTGCGTGTGAATACTGTTGATTTGTATTCATACGCTGGTGCTTTCACTACACTTGGGGTTTGTGACCATTTTGGGTGCAAACACTTTGGTGCTTTCACTGAGAAGGAACTAGCACCCGCTACACCAAATTCAAAATTTAGATTTGGAATTTTAAGGATTCAGATCTGACTCTACAATGACTCGACAAACTAGACAAAGAACTGAGAGGAGCCAACAGGCAGGAAGTCAAGAGGCATCCTCTGGCGCTGGAGAAGGACAAGCTTCGATCTACATTACTAGAGATGAGATGGAAGCGATGAATAACTTAATGCAGGAAAGAATGATGAAAAGCCAACAAGAGATGCTGCAGAACTTCTTCGAGCAGATGAGAGCTGCAGGGACGCAGAACCCTGGACCAGCTACAGCGGCTGTGAATGTGGAACAAGGAGCTAGGGCTATGGAACCCAACGGAGGACAAAATGCAGAGCCAGAAGGCAATCAACAAGGGCTTGGGGGCAGGCCCGCAGGATCCAACGTAGAAGTACCTTTGGAAGGAGCTCAACCGGCTAGGGCCAACACAAATGCTAACGAGCTACCCGAAGAGTACGTACCAGAATTCCCTATAAGGCTCGGAGGGCAAGACAGGGACATGACAAGGGGGCAACCCCTAGATTTAGATGAAAGAATGATCGGCCTAGTGAGACGACTCATGAGAGGAGGGTTTTCAGGAGGAGGATTGGAAGAAGTTAGTCAGAGTCCGTTCGCTCCGAATATCAGGAATGCAAGGAACCCTCCGAAGTTCAAACTACCAACGCTGAATCCTTATGACGGAAAGTCAGACCCGACCATGCATATCACCAGATATATCAGACACATGGAAGTGCTGGGAGCATCCGAGGAAGTGATGGCACGATGTTTCCCCTTATTCTTATCAGATTTGGCTGCGCTTTGGTTTAGGCAGCTAGAAATCGGATCAATCAGGACATGGGGCGAGCTTGTGGATTGCTTCATGAAGCAGTTTAGGGTTCACGTGACGCGACCTAAGAGCGTGATGACTTTGGCATCAATAAAACAAAGGATCGGAGAGTCCATAAAAGATTTTTTGTTACGATTTAATGCGATGGTGACTTCTGTAGATCGTCCGGACCCGTCGATGATTTTGATGGCGGCAGTGGCAGGAGTTGGAGAAGGCACCGAATTCAAAGACTCTTTGACTAAAGATCCACCGCAAGATCTTGGAGAGTTTTTCCATGAAGCTGAAAAAATCATTCGATTAGAGGAATCACGAGCCGAGAGGCAGGAAATAAATGTTGCACAAGGCGAAGGAACCGCCAAGGAACAGTCCAGGACAGACAAAGGAAAGAGAAAGCAGGATGACGCACATGATGGTCCTGATAAACGGAAGAAATTCCGAGAGCCCAGATTCAGGCAATACACAGACTTGGTGGCAGGAATGGAACGAATTTACACCGAAACTCGGGGGCAACTCCCCTATCGAAAACCACCCAGGAGAGATCCCACGGAGCGGGAACGTAAGACTGGAAAGTACTGCCTATTCCATGAGCTGGATGGGCACACTACCGATGAATGCCGCCACCAGAAGGATGAGGTGGAAGAACATGCCAGGAGTGGTAGATTGCCGCAGTATGTCAGAGAACGTACGACGGCGGTTAGACCCGAACAACTACCGCATCAACCAAACAGGAATGATCCTGGATCGGGATCACGACTCGTCATCAACTGATTGTGATGGCAAGGGCCAAGTTCAAGATTTGGACTCTGGTCGATTAGTTTTCTTAGATTTGATTTCCAAAATAAAACGTCTATCCCACTTACTCATGTACGGGAACCGGAGAGATCCCTAGGCATGCTCTGAGATGGAAATAGACCGCTCCGCCCAGAGAGGCATTATCTTGTTTTTCCTGGTGTTTGAGATTGAACATCTAGGATTTGAATTTAATAAAGAAACACTTATTAAAATAAACCTTTGACCGGAGAGTTAAAGGATAAACATTAAATATCAATATAAACATGATCGCTTTATGATCCTACCCGGAGAGGCAGGGTCCGGAGTGCAAGAAGTGAGTTGCTTCGCCGGAGAGCGACATGATCAACTCGCTTAAGCATCGTTTCCTATTCACCGGAGAGTGATTGGATCAGGATTCGATAAGAGCCCGGAGAGGCTATGATCGGCCCACGATTTAGGCCATGACATCGCTTAATGATCAGATACACTGAACCGGAGTGCAGGAGGTGAGTCGCTTCGCCGGAGAGCGACAGGATTGACTCACTTAACGTTGTTTCCCCTTCACCGGAGAGTGACAGGATGGGATCCAGCATGAGCCCGGAGAGGCTATGATCGGTCGAGAACGACCAAGACATCGCTATACGCCCTAGCTGGGGCCAGAGTGCAAGGGATAGAAAGCAACGCCGGAGTGCAATAGGATCTTTCTATTCAATCGCTAAATCTAGAATGGGTTTGACTAGGGTCCGGAGTGACCATCAATAGTACGGAGAGACCATAGAATTTCATTCTTAACTTCCACTGGAAAAAATTGATAACAATTCGGCTTCAAACAGCCATGGACTTGATTGAAAATGCTATAAGCTATGAGTAAAACATGAACTCACTGCATCCAACTTAAGACTGATCAAAACACGCCTTTTACCAAAAAGGCATGTTTTGGGGGGCAAAATGTTATCCCAACTTTTGGCAAAGTCGAGATACCCAAAGATTAACTGAAAATCAATGATTGTTAGTCATGAACATCGATTGTGCATCGTAGGTTCACCACGGATATCGATGAATTTTGTCCGAGTCCGTATCGGGCTGCAATTGATAAGACATGTCAAGCAAGGTCAGATGAAGCAACATTCCAAATCTCGAGTCAATCCGAGTTCATATGCCCAAGATATCATCGACGCAAGTGGAGGACATAGCCTTGGGTTCGTCTCCCTATAGTTGGAATCCCCTAGGGTCGAATCCATCAAACTCGACTCCAACAAAGTTCCCCTGATGGCTTCGAATCCATGAGAAATGCTTTAGCCTTCGACTTCATCGTCTTCGTATCCAACGCATCAAGCTCACGTGATCTACTTCGAATCGATGAGGTCTTAGTCGATTCGAATCCATCGGTTTCTCCCTGCTTCGAATCCATCAGAGTATTCCTGCCTTTGAATCCACAAGATAGCCTCACGTTCGAAACCATAAACCCAACCTTGGTTCGAATCCATCAAGTAAAAGGTTGTTCGAATCCGTGAGCAATGCATAGCTTCGAATCAATCAACATCACTCGAAACCATCGATTCGAGGACTTGCACAAGAGATCGATTCGAGCTACTTGTCCCTCGATCGATACGAAGGAACGCACATTTGATCGAATCGAAGGAGTATACCTTCAGATCCTTCTCTTCGAATCCACCAAGTAAACGCGACTAAAACCACGGATTTGACTCAGTAAAACTCGGAGAAAAAGGGGGATTAACCCGAAGCACGCGCACCACGTCATTGCCTTCACGTGCTAGGAGATGGAGTCGACCCTATGGATTCGAAGGTATCGATTCGAACGAATCCAGGAAGCGAAAATCTTCAACTTGAATCGATCATAACTTGAGATCTACACATCCAAATGCTACGAAATTTTCACAGAAGCTTGAGCACATGTTTAAGGATGTCCACACCAAATTTCAGCTTGATTGGACAATTTCTTGATCGATTCGAACCAAGGGTCGAATCGATCCCAAAGTGGGCCCGGATCTCCAGATCTCGGCCATGTGGGCTCCCTCACGTGCCAGAACTGGTCTCCCCTCAATTTAGGCGAAATATCAGCCTCCTACACCTATAAATAGAGCCCCTGGTCATTCAGAAAAGGGGTCGGATAATTTTGAGAGCTAAAGAGCACCCAGATTCTGCCAGATTTACTCCAGATCACCATTGCTGCCTTAGATTCAGACTTAGTTCAACAAATCAATTGTAATACAACATACGAAATTGTAATCTTCAAGCATCGAGCAATAAAATCATAAAAACCTTGAAGTGGACGTAGGCCGGAGATAGCCGAACCACTATAAATTGTGTGTTACTGTTCATTATTTCTTGATTGCTGCTTGTTACTTGCTTAGATCTGTAATTTGCGTGTGAATACTGTTGATTTGTATTCATACGCTGGTGGTTTCACTACACTTGGGGTTTGTGACCATTTTTGGTGCAAACAATAACCAATAGATCAATAATAGGGGCCTCGACCCTATCGGCGTCTTTTTTTCTAAAAACGAAGTTGTCTGTCATCGTCCTCTGTTGCTTTGCCGGGGCCCCTTCATCAGTACCACTACAACATTCGAAGTCCATATGCCTGATCGAACTAGCATATGACTCAATTTACCTCCATCCCCGATCAGGCAGATGAGGACCACCAGTCATAGTATTAATCACCAGCCTCTCGCCAGTACGTGTGGGTTTTTCAGGTCTAGCCTGGCCTTGGCCCTGATTGCGATTAGATAGGCCCGCTCCGCCATCATGCAGAGCCCGGATGAACTGCTCTAACTTTCTTTCTCTGATCAAATTTTCAATAATATCCTGTAAATGAAGGCATTCATTAGTGTTATGGCCATAACAATAATGGAATCTACAGAACTTTTCGGTCTGAATCTGCTTCTCCGACAATGGTTTCGGGCCGGCTTCTTGTATTGTCCTGTATGGTTTAAAGATAAACATTCTCCAGTGACGTGTTCAAAGGAGTATATTGATCGAACGTAGGAGCTCTGGCTCTCCCATAGTGACGGTCTCTCATCTTTCCTTCACCTTCATCACCCTTATGCTGACTTTGCTTATTTTGAATATTCAACTATACTTTATAGGAACTCTCCCTGGTCTGCTTCACTCCCACATTACTCTGGATACCTTCAATATTGGGCCCCACAATGTTCTGCTTCCTAGACCGTCTAGCATCTTCTCTCCTAAAAAACTGGGCTGCTTTTGCATAGAAATGGTCCAACGAAGCGAGGGGTTTCCTAGCCAACCAATCATAGAATTCAGAATCAGGATCGATCCCTTTAGTCAATGCCATCGGAATAAAGTTGTCAATGGGATTGCTGACTTCACCACAAGCAGCGTGGAACCTTTTTAGATAATGCGTTAGAGTCTCTCCTGGAGCTTGAGTAACAATGGATAAGGTATTAACATCTTTCGGCCTTGTAGCATGCATACGAAATTACTTAACAAACTTAGTAGTTAACTAGTCAAAACACGAAATGGATCAGGGTGGTAAACGGTTGAACCACATAGTCATGATTCCTCCTAAGGAGATAAGGAAGCTTCTAAACTTAACCGCATCGTCAGTTCGAGCGGCATTCATCAACAATTCACATTTCAAGATATGTTGCTTAGGGCTGAATTTCCTTCACACATCAGCACGATCGGCATCCTTAATCGACATGACGACTCCGCACGGAGAATGTCATTACTGAACGGGGTGTGACTTCTAAAAATTCCCCAGTCATCATTTGTGAGGACTTGACTCTCTCTAATCATCTGGCGTATTATGGTTGGAATGTCAGGCATCTGGATGTTCGGGGCCAAGCCATGGTCAGGTTACATGTTACGAGGATAGTCTGGTCACTGTCTACGGTATGGTCTATGCCTCCTTGGCGCCTGGTCCTCATGGAAGTGAGGATCTTGAGCATGAATGTGGTGACGAGGGGCTGGATCTGGATCTCGGCATCCAGGGCTATAGCAGCGGCTACTGCGTGGTCATGAGTAGTGTTGTAGGGAAGTGTCCCTCCTCAGGAGGAGGGCGAACCTTGATGCCCTATGGAAGGGCCTATTCCAGCCTGTCCGAGATTCATAGCTAACTGATGCGCAGAGGCTTCCATGTAATTTCCATCCAATCGGCAGCGTGTAAATTTGTGATCGAAGTCAGATGACGCTGAGCTTTCAGTCAAAGAATAAGAAGCATGCTCTCTCCTAGAACTCTGCCACCTTTCCTCGTTCAGCTGGTTTGTGAGTTCCGTGTGGGCATGGATCTACCGAGTGAGCTACTGACAACTTTGAGTGAGCTCATACATAAGGGTCTAGAATTCTTCTCTATTTACTGGACCAAGTGGATCTAGAACTCCAGCTTATGTTTGGCCTGCTATGGACAGCAGTGCGGGATTTGCCTATCCCTTCCTTTCGGATCAACAACATTGCAAGCGGTTTTGGTAGTGCGCACCATGTTGAATGTAGTTCTTCCTAGATCTGGAGTAATCTGAATAGAATGGAAGGAACCACTAGAAGACAGATCTGGATCTCCTCCTTAGATTTTAGAAATCCAACAACGGTAGGGGATCCACAGAATTAGAGAAAAGCGGAGTTTTCCCAATGAAAGCACCAAAGTTTTTGTACCAGAAATGGGCACAACACTCTTCGGATGTGGTTGAAGAGATTAGAATGAAGAAATAAAATAGAAAATGAGGCTAATCTAGCAATCACACAAAGAAAAATGAACAGTAGTAAAATAAGACGAGAATTTATTGGGGTTCGGCATTATAGCCTACGTCCACTTTTAAAGATTTGCTGTTTATTGCCGATTATCAATTGAGTTACAATAGTACAATAGCTAACACTCAAGTTACAATGGAGTTTCAGAAGAGCAACAGTATATATGTCCAAAAAGTCCCTTTCTAGTTGACGTGGAGGTGCTATTTATAGGCGTAGAGCTGGAAATATCTGCCTCAAACCTCGGAATACCCTTTCTCATATGTAGGTGGGCCCACAAGATCAATCTGGAGTAGTTTAGGATCGATCCTGATCGATCCACGCATGCTTCGTATCGGTTAAGAAATGGTCCTATTGAGTTGCGATCATCATGGTTGTTCTAGAGTTGATATGCAAGCTACTGTGAAAATTTCGTGGCATTTGGACTTGTAGTTTGAGTGATATGATCAATCCAAGATTGAGTTTGCTAGTGAGACTAAAGCCTTCGTATCGATGGATTCTTTTCGATACTCTTTGTATCGATGACGTGGTGCGAGTGTTTTGTTGAGATCTGTATTTCATGCTTAAAGACAGCTTCCATCGAGTTGACCTCTTCCATCGTATCCATCCTGTACATTGCTCCTCGTATTGATGCTATGTCTTTGCTTTTGTCTCGATGCTGAACTCGTTCCTTCGCATCGATCTCTGGCCCCTCTCTTCGTATCGATCGAGTAGTTGATCAATACGAAATATGTAGTTGTTGAACAAGTGAATTATGATCGATCCAGGATTGCTAAGGTCCATTGAAATCTTGATGGATACGAAAGGGATGGATTTATGCTCACTTTGAATCGATCTGGATGGATACGAAATGATGGACAAGGGTTGATGGATACGAAATGGATATGTTTTACATGGATTTTGATCGATACATAACTTGAGCAAACAAACTCCGATTGACCTAAAATTTGAAATGTTGCCCTCCACAGCTTTGCTTGTCGCACCATGCTAATTGTAGCTCGATCTAGACTCGGACCAAGTGTGCCTATATCCATCGTGGACCTGTGGATAACCGTTCTCTGGGGCATATTGTCTTCAGTCTCTAGTCAAGTCCTTGGTGTCACGGCCTTATCAAAAGGTGGGATAACATATATTTGTAAAAATAAAGTTTTTTAATGACATAAAATGCACCGTATAAAGATGTAGGATAAACCGTGTATGCAAGAAAATTACTTATTATACCACCTCTATACATTTTCTTTAATGAAATAAATGTACACAAACATATAATACCAATCAATCTAAACTTCTAGATAATATCAAGATAATAATAAAAAAGAATTGAAGTTGGCAGAAAAGATGATCGCAAATCTATAGAGTTTCATGGTACTAACCAAAGGTACAGTAGAAGACACCTATATATAATAATCACAACAAACACATGAACATTTTGGCAAGAAGTTTAACGGAAAATAAAATTTATTAGCATGACTGTAGATCTACATATGGTGCAGAACTTCATATGCCTAAACAATAAAGGATTCTGATTATAGTAGCTCTAGTGTGGTGTGGACTATCACAATTGATGCTTAAAATGTGCATCTATTGAGTAACTTGAATGCATAGATAATTAAGTGCTAAAAAATCAATTAGTAACCATATCAGAGAAGTGTACGAGCTTGCATCCAAGTAAAATAGCAATTTTGACATGTTAGAACATTGGCCACTATATATGTAGTTATATAGCATATCATTAGCAGCAAGATCGAATACACTTCCAAGTTAAATACTTATACTCTCTAAGTCTCAAACAACTGGGGAAAGTATCACGAGTAAAAAGATTACATCCATTAATACAATTAACATGATTGCAGCCAAGGCATTCTTAAGTAGGGTAAGCATGTTCAAATGATAGTTTAGAAGAATACTTAATCAAACCGTGGCTAGGAATAAAATTAATTTCATGTTCTCATACTTTCTACAAGCCAGTTTTGCTTAATGGGATGCAGTATACCAGATTTACATCAAAACATACACATAATATACTACTTGATATATCGGATAACACATCAAATATAAATACAAAATTACCTTTATTTAGCATTGCAAATTACATTAGGGCAAGGAAAAGCGGCTTCCGTATGTTGTTTGTAATTTTTTGTATGTAACAAAGTATGTAATTTTATTTTCCCTATTTTTTTATTTTTTCTGTTCTTTTTTATTATTAAAATAGCATTCAATATTTATGGTTATTTAGTATGTAACTTGTAATGGTTTTTTCAAGTTTTGTTCGACAATGAAAGGATTGGAGTCAAGATTTTAAGTGTTATGGTTCATTTTTTCCATTTTTTAAATTTGCTGCATTCCCATGAATCACGATGGTCATCACAAATAAAATTGCTACATTAAGAATAATTCTAAAATATAAATCCATTTAGATAATGAAAAATCATAGAAAATATTAAACATAAAATATAACCCATTGTATTAAAATGAACCAAATATTCATACACAAAAGAACCCACACTTTTAACTACATAATATTCTATTGTATACGTACATAAAAATTAAGTAGTAGTTGTTTGCATTAAAAAGAAGAAATATCCCAAATCTTTCATTCTCTCACTTGCAAATGAAATAAATATCACCATTAGAAATTAATATAAGTATGAATAGGAATAAAATTGAAAAACGAAGTATCTAGATTAGACAAAAAACTTTTTGCCAATTTCTTATCAAAAATATTCTAAGCTTCTAGATTTTTGAAATTTTTTGCTACAGTCTACTTTGCACAGCTAGCACCTAGAAAATTCCCAAAAATAAAAAATAGATATACATGATCGAAACATGTACAGAATCATAATTTATCAACCACAATATATCAACAACAAACACCCACATAGGTAAACTATCCAAATATTTACATATATATATTGTTAGTCCTTGAGATGATGGTTTTGATGACAACAACCTTAGAATAGATTATAAAATATAAATACTAACATTACAAGTTTAGATATATATGTATTTGCAGGATCTAACCATGCAGGTATCAAGAATGAAGACTGTACAGTATAGAGATTCAAGATACAGAGATAGAAGACTCATGAGTATCAAGATTATCAAGAGTTCAAGGTTAAGTCTGTTTTATTAGGAATATTTGTTAAAACTCGTAGAAAAGCACTGGCATCTTAATATCCAATTTATTTGTGGAATGGAATCCACTTCGAGCCCGTTAAAGGGATGGAACCCTAAGTAGGATGGAACCTACGAAAATCTAGTGGGACATTGTTTTGTATCCACTAATTTTAATTCAAATGATTTTAAAAAATTATCTTGTTTTCAAAATGATTTCAAAACTTTCCTTTTAAAAGATTCAAAACTCTCTATCCTGATTTTAAATAATTTTAGCCTCAAAACATCTTTAATTTCAAAGTCAAAATACTCCTGTTTTTAAAATGTCTTTTCAAATAATATATTTAACTTTTAATATTTATACTTAGATTTAAATATAAAATTATAGTTAAATTATGTATTTATTGTTCTTTATATTTACTTATGAATTTCAACTATATTCAAGTATATTTATAAAGTTTTAAATAGTTTTTATATAAGATAAATATTGTTTTTATAGAAATTCAAATTATCATTTTTGGCTGAGGGATGTCGACATGCCCCTAGGTAGTATGTCGACATAGTGACAGTTGAAGTTCAAATTCAAATTTCAAAAGAAGTGTCTATTCGCCATAACTCTTCATGAATGGTCATGGCTGTTGGTTTTCTATAAATAGGGGTCAGTTTCAACGAATTTTCTATCATATTTTTCTGATTTTCACTCCTCTTCATCTTCCTCATTTCTTATTACAAAATCATACCATTACTCTGCCGAAATCAACATCGAATCATACTCGATTACTTCTAGTTTGATTCTACATCACTATCTCTACAAGGTTCTCAGTGCTATTCAGAGTTATAGACTTCTTTGTAATATATTAGCGAGAAAAGGTGTGATTGTAGCCTTTGAAATCAATCAAGCAAGAAAAGGTGTGATTGTAGCCTTGGAAATTAATTGGGTGAACTTGTTGCCCCGGAAATCAAGTATCCCTACCCAAAGGATTGGTATTCTGGAGGGTGTACCTCGTAGCCTTGAAATCGAGGGTTGTAATTGTTGAATTGCTTTTGAAAGGAAATCCGTACTTAGTTGTACGGGACTGGATGTAGGGTAACTCCGAACCAGTATAAAATCCGGTGTGTTCTTTCCTTTACTGCTTTTACTTTATACTTGCATATGTGTTTGATTATGTGTTCATATCTGTGTCTAATTAGTGTATACATTGTTAATAAAGTTAGATAAACTCAAAAAGATTAACAAATTTCTTAAAGCACTATTCACCCCCCTCTAGTGTTAATTCTAGCCTTAAGATCCTTAATCCGCATTTCTCACATTTGGTATCAGAGCTATGTTTTCAAAAGTTTCATTATCTGAATTTTGAAAAATTTCAAAATGGCGACTAACACTAGTACTGCTATTACCACCAACACTAGTTCATTTGTAGAAGGCCAGTCTACTGCCAGACCACCACTTTTTAATGGCAGTAACTATGCATATTGGGCATGTAGGATGAAAATATATTTACAATCGATTGGATTAGATACTTGGAATATCACACAAACTGAATATTCTGAACCCACAACTAATTTTGCACAGTGGACCACTGAGCAAAAGACTGTTGCACAAAATAATTCTAAAGCAATGAATATTCTGTTTTGTTCACTTGAAAGAAATGAATTTAATAGAGTGTCAGTTTGTAAGTCAGCATATGAAATCTGGAAAACTTTGCAAGTGACTCACGAAGGAACAAGCAAAGTTAAACAGACCAAAATTTCCATGCTCACAAATCAGTTTCAGTTATTTAAAATGAATACTAATGAGTCTATTTCAGATATGTATAGTAGATTTCATGATATTGTGCATTCTTTAATATCCTTGGGAAAGGAATTTTCGGAAGAAGATCAAGTCAGAAAAATTTTAAATTCTCTCACTCCAGAATGGGATCAAATGACACTTGCAATTGAGGAGGCAAATGACATCAGTACCTTAAAGATAGAAGAATTTATTGGAAATCTAATGTCATTTGAAGTTCAAATGATCGGGAGAAGACAAAGCAAAGCATCTGAAAAGAAATCAATGGCATTCAATGCATTAACCGACGGATCAAACTCAAACAGTGATAATGATGAAGAGAGAGCATTTATGACCAGGAATTTTCGGAAATTTCTGAAATACAGAAAGATGAATAATCTCAAGAGAAAAAACTATAAGAATTCTGGAAATCAGAATGCAGTGCCAAACAATGTCAAATGTTTCAACTGTGATGAACCAGGCCATATCAAAAAGAACTTTCCGTATCCAGAAAGGCAGAATCCTCCTATAAACAATGAACCAGCAAAGAAACGGAAGCATGCATTTACTGCTACTCTAGATGACTCAGACTCGTCCTCAAGTGATGATGATCAGAAGACGGATAAATCAAATTTGTGTTTCACTGCAGTTCACGACTACGACGAGTTCAAAGAAACGAACTCAGAAAAAGGTACACGTTTACAATATAATTGGTTGAAATTGCTTGCATAGAATTAGTTGCTTGGTTGTTTGATTGATTGATTTTGAATTGATATGCTGTTTGAATTTTAAAAAATTTATTTTCTATTTTTACTATTATTATTTTATTATTATTATTATTTTTGACACATTCCGAAATATATTATAAGTAAAATAATACTTCAGAAATATAGACATTAATAATAATATTTATATATATGTATATTAGATATCTTAGGAAAATCATATCATGAAAATTCACAGGCACATGTCGAGATGGCCCCTACCACGATGTCGACATGCCTACCTGAATTTGAATTTCAAATTTTGAATTCAAATGTTTGAATTTCCCTCCACCTTTTCACTTCATTTATTTCTCTGAAAAGATACCTTTTGACCAGAGAATATGTCCTTTGAAAGTCTATTTATCCACTATCTTTTATCATATCTTTTCACTTTCATTTTCAAATTCAAACTCTCTCTTAGTATCTTCAAGCACTCTACTCTCTACTCTAATGGCTTCTTCAAGTAACCCCTCAACCATGAGAATTTCCAGAAAAATCAAAGAGCAATTATTCAATGATCCGGAGGCAATTAAAGCATACATCAATTATGCTAATTATGCCAAAGTCCATCCCGGATAATTTGCTATTTTTCAAGATTTTTCTTCTTATGAAATTGATTCTCTTTTTGCAAACAATCAAATTCTTAGTCTTGTTGATTCTTCTCAAAATGATTCTGTTTATTACCCAAATCTTTTTAAAATTTTCTATGCAAATCTCAATCGAGAATTTTATGAAGGAAATGATAATGAAATTTGGAGTAGTGTCAAAGGCACTAGAATTGTTTTAAATTGTGATCTTTTGGGTACCATTCTCAATTGTAAGAAGACGGGAATGGATCTTTCTAGTTTTCAAATCGATGAACATGTCGTGAGACATTTCATCATATTTTTGAAGGAGATGAAAACTTTGAAGTTAAAAACCGAAACTTTCGTCCTAAAGTATGGATTGTCAATCTTCTTTTACAACATACTTTGACCCCAAGATCGGGTAATTTTAACAATCCTACTTCAAAAGTGTGCAAAGCACTTTTTTTTCATAAATTATAACATCAATTGGGCACAAGTTATTTTGGATGAACTTCGTCCTAAAAATTTTGAAATGGGAGAAAACACTTTATATCATGGAATTTACCTTACTCAGATTTTTAACTATTTTGGAGTGGATTTCAAAGGTGAAGAATTTGTCTCTAGAAAAGTTTTTAATATCTCAAACATTTCTCTCATGAAAATCCCATACGTTTTTCAACCTTATGAGACTCTTACCGAAAAGGAAGAGCGTTTGGCACATGAAGAAATGGAAGAGGAAGAAGAAGAAGAAAGGGATGAAATGGAAATAGAAGAAGAAGAAGAAGGTGAGACATCCTTAGAAAGTATTGAATATCCTTCCAATCCATCCAACAAAACCCTTCTCAAAAACCAAAAGATAATTGTGGAGAATCAATGGATTTTAAAACGATCCGTTAGTAAGAAGTTGGATAACATGTCTTCGAAGATGAATAAGTTCTTTTCAAAAGTCAGCAAGAAACTTGGACTATCTTCATCATTTTCATCTTCTAACTAGTTTTATCTTTTAGTATCTTATTGTATCTGTCTTAGTATGTTTCGAATGTTCGTGTAGTTCCTTATGTTTAATCATTATATTATCCAATTATGTAATGAAATTGAATTTCCTTCCTGTCATCTTGCTTATTTTATATCTAGAATAAATGTTAGTATATTATAGAAATATATATATACATCATTATTCACAAAATAAAATTATCATCAATTTTCACTGAAGTATGTCGACATACCTCCCTTGACCATGTCGACATGTACTGGCCAGAAGTGACTATTGATTTTGAATTTGAAATTTGAATAACTACCAAATGTCTATTCATTTCAAACGAATTTCTACACCTATATATACCTTTGTCTTTCAGAAATCTTCACTGAAATTTATTTCTCATTATCTATATCCTTCATTTCTTTCTCTAATTCAATTATGGCCAATCCTATTCATAATCTATCTGAAAATCTTGAAGAAACACTCAATTCATTCAAGAATATTCTCTCTATCATCCTCCGTAATCAGCGTCACTTAGAATTAAGTCAAATGCAGATGATCAAGGAAAAAGAGAGACACTTCGATGCAATTCGATGGATGATCTCCTCCCTGCACAAGGATGATAACGAAGCACATCCTCCCGTTTCTCTATCTATTGATAATGAAAATTGGGATGCCATCAAACAAGACCCTATCTTTGGAGAAGAAGGATGGGTTGATGTTCCTCGTAACGTTTAATTTTCTTTCTTTGATTGATTTGTTTGAATTAATTTGTTTGATTTGATTTGGTTTGGATTGATACTTTGTGTGGATTGATTTCATTTGGTTTGAAGTTTGCCGTGTGAAACATGTGTATATATATACACATTAAAATGAATATAGTCTTTAGTTAAGTTATTATGCTCATAAGTATCATTATTTCTTAATCTATATATATTCCGTTGAATAGTTTATCAATGCAGGTATTAAAGTCCAAGAGTAAGGGGGAGTAAATTTTTGTTGATGACAAAGGGGGAGAAGTATAAAATAGGGTAGTTAGACATAGATTAAGGGGGAGTTATTAGGATAGAAGTAATATTTTATAAACAAAGGTTGTCATCATCAAAATGGGGGAGATTGTTAGTCCTTAAGATGATGGTTTTGATGACAACAACCTTAGAATAGATTATAAAATATAAATACTGACATTACAAGTTTAGATATATATGTATTTGCAGGATCTAACCATGCAGGTATCAAGAATGAAGACTGTATAGTATAAAGATTCAAGATACAGAGATAGAAGACTCATGAGTATCAAGATTATCAAGAGTTCAAGGTTAAGTCTGTTTTATTAGGAATATTTGTTAAAACTCGTAGAAAAGCACTGGCATCTTAATATCCAATTTATTCGTGGAATGGAATCCACTTCGAGCCCGTTAAAGGGATGGAACCCTAAGTAGGATGGAACCTACGAAAATCTAGTGGGACATTGTTTTGTATCCACTAATTTTAATTCAAATGATTTTACAAAATTATCTTGTTTTCAAAATGATTTCAAAACTTTCCTTTTAAAAGATTCAAAACTCTCTATCCTGATTTTAAACATCTTTAATTTCAATGTCAAAATACTCCTGTTTTTAAAATGTCTTTTCAAATAATATATTTAACTTTTAATATTTATACTTAGATTTAAATATAAAATTATAGTTAAATTATGTATTTATTGTTCTTTATATTTAGTTATGAATTTCAACTATATTCAAGTATATTTATAAAGTTTTAAATAGTTTTTATATAAGATAAATATTGTTTTTATAGAAATTCAAATTATCATTTTTGGCTGAGGGATGTCGACATGCCCCTAGGTAGTATGTCGACATAGTGACAGTTGAAGTTCAAATTCAAATTTCAAAAGAAGTGTCTATTCGCCATAACTCTTCATGAATGGTCATGGCTGTTGGTTTTCTATAAATAGGGGTCAGTTTCAACGAATTTTCAATCATATTTTTCTGATTTTCACTCCTCTTGATCTTCCTCATTTCTTATTACAAAATCATACCATTACTCTGCCGAAATCAACATCGAATCATACTCGATTACTTCTAGTTTGATTCTACATCACTATCTCTACAAGGTTCTCAGTGCTATTCAGAGTTATAGACTTCTTTGTAATATATTAGTGAGAAAAGGTGTGATTGTAGCCTTTGAAATCAATCAAGTGAGAAAAGGTGTGATTGTAGCCTTGGAAATCAATTGGGTGAACTTGTTGCCCCGAAAATCAAGTATCCCTACCCAAAGGATTGGTATTCTGGAGGGTGTACCTCGTAGCCTTGAAATCGAGGGTTGTAATTGTTGAATTGCTTTTGAAAGGAAATCCGTACTTAGTTGTACGGGACTGGATGTAGGGTAACTCCGAACCAGTATAAAATACGATGTGTTCTTTCCTTTACTGCTTTTACTTTATATTTGCATCTGTGTTTGATTATGTGTTCATATCTGTGTCTAATTAGTGTATACATTGTTAATAAAGTTAGATAAACTCAAAAAGATTAACAAATTTCTTAAAGCACTATTCACCCCCCCCTCTAGTGTTAATTCTAGCCTTAAGATCCTTAATCTGCATTTCTCACATATATCTTATAAAGTGTGTATGTCACACAGCACACACTCATGTTAAGAATTTAAACTTAACTTTCAATAATACAACTGAGTTTGCTAACATTTTCAAAGAAACATTAACATGAAAATAAAAAAACTGAGTAATAAGCCATGAAATACCTACACTTAGCTCAAACAAGCATATGAGCACATATATTTATGAATTATATAACAAAATCCATAGAAGTAAGACTATGACTTTTAAAATAACATTAATTTTGTAGATAAAGAACTTAAATTCTAAATAAGAGCTAGTTTCCTAATAAAGGAAATAAATCAGAATGGTCGTGTGCATTATCATTTACCAGAACAAGACTTGAGGCATTATTATTTCTATCATTAACATAGTTTGTTTAATATTGATATTGTTGGAATTTCGGATTAAGGATCTTAAGGCTGGATTAATACTAGAGGGGGGTGAATTGTGTTTAATGGGTTTTATGTAATTTTTGAAATCTTTACAAATTAAACACATACAGATGCAATTTCAGAGACACAGAGACAATCACAGAATCAGACGTAGATGCAAATAGTAAATAAAAGCAGTAAAGGAAAGAACACACCGGAATTTTATACTGGTTTGGAGTTACCCTACATACAGTCTCACACAATTTCTTGTGCATATTTATTTTCAAATATAATGTCGTAATTAAAACCTCGATTTCAAGGCCACGAGAGAAACCCTCTTGTCTCCGAGTATAGGGCAAACTTTCTTGATTTAACCAGGCTACAAGATCACCTAATTGATTTACAGGCTACAATCAAACCCAATTGATTTACGGGCCATAATCACACCGTTTCCATTTACACTTTGATAGAGAGAGACTCGATACACTTCTTTGATTACAAATGATCCTATAACTCTGAATAGCACTAAGATCTTTGAGAGATAGTGGCAGAGATATGATCGAGTTTGATTCACTTGGAATTTCGGCAGAGTTTTGTTAAAGCATTTGAAATATAAGAGAATATTTGAGTAGAGAAGAAGGAGTGAAGAAATGAATAAAAACTAACTTAAAGTTTTTTGAAAACAACCGGTATTTATAGGAGAACAACGGTCATTTCCATTCATGAAAGGTTATGACGAATTGGAATTTCTTTTGAAAATTTGAAATTTGAATTCTATGGCTACCATGTCGACATGGAGGGATGAGGGATGTCGACATGCCTATGTTAATTTTGAAAATAGATTTTGCTTTAAAATGATTTCTATTCTAAAACTTGTCAATACAATTTCTAAACTTTGTAAACCATTTTGATTATAGTTTAAACTTATAAAAGAGTTCTATAAAGTAATCATAAAATATATAATCTATAATATAAAAGTAATTTTAAAAACTAAGTATAGAATTCTTTAAAATATATTAAAGCTAAAATATTAAAATCAAGAGATAATTAAAAAAAACAAGAGATGATTTTGAAATTAATACGATTAAAAATAGTTTTTGAATTAAGGCTAAAATATTTAAACTGATAGAGATGACTTTAAAAAGGGCGGTTTTGAAAAATCTTAGAAATAGATAAGTTTGAAATTTTTATGGATTCCATTCCACTAGAGAAGATCGTGGGTTCCATCCCACTAATGAGGTCGTTGGTTCCATCCCACTATTAAAGCGAGAAGGTGGATTCCATTCCACAATCAAAATCAGAATAAAGATTTTAGTGGTATTATGAAGTTTTAACATAAATCTTGATTCTATTACTTATCTTGATATCTTGAACTCTTGATACTCATGACTCTTCAGTCTTGATTTTTACAATCTTGAATTCATCTGTCGTGAATCTCTATACTGTATAGTCTTCATTCTCAGTACCTGCATATATATATATATATCATGCATATACATATTTATCTAGACAAGAATATTAGTATTTATATTTTATAACAAGTCCTAAGGTTGTCATCATCAAAACCTTCATCTCAGGAACTAACAACCTCTCCATTTTGATGATGACAACCTATGTTTATAAAGTATACTCCACCAAACTATGATTCTACTCAAACTCCCTCTTATTCCGACAACCCCCTTAATCTACTAACTCCCCCTTGATCTAAGCCTAACCAGCCTATTTTATAATTCTCCCCTTTGTCATCAACAAAAACTAATCCTAAACTACATAACTCCCCATAGATCTAATACTATAGCAGTGTATAGGATAATAACACAGCACAGTAGAATATAAATGAGACAGATAATAATATGAATAAAATATAGTAAGGTAAATGTGAGAGATATGAAAATTTCAAACATAATCAATCAATATATACATCATGTTTTTATCAAACCACACCATTTTCAATCATATATTACACACATTATTCAAATCAATCCAAACCATACAAATCAAATCAAATCAAACCAAATAATTCAAACCAAATTAAAGTAAGTCAAACCACATATGTCAACTCAAACATTTCTAAGAACTTGAACCCATCCTTCTTCACCAAAGATAGGATCTGGCTTTATAGCATCCCATCCTTCATTATCTTTGTTCAGAGTTCCTTTTGGATTCGCTTCAAGTTCTTCTTTGTTGAGGGCTGAGATCATCCATCGAATGGCATCAAAATACTTTCTTGTTCTTTGATCATCTGCATTTGGCTTAATTTTAAGTGAAGTTGATTGCAAAGGATAAACGTAAGTATGCTATTGAAGAAATTGAAAGTTTCTTCAAGATTCTCACTTAGATTATAAATAGGAGCAGCCATTTTTTGATAAACTATGAAGAAATTTTATAGAAAATAAAGAGAATTGAAAGTATGCATTTTTCTAGAAGAAACAGGTATTTAACGAGTTAGAAAGTCATTTGAAATGAAAAGACACAAGTTAGTTATGTCAATTTCAATTTCAAAACAAAAACCATTTTCTGGCCGTTACATGTCGATATGGGGGTTAGGGGGTGTTGACATGCCCCTGTTAATTTTGGCGATTTGCTTTGTTTCTTTATATTATATACAAGTCTATATATATAAACTTATATAATATAATAACAAGCATTCCAGAGATATTTTAGAGCTAATAAGCAGAAATAAAACATTTTCATTGATAAATTTTGTTAACATTACATAAACGATACATAACATTAACTAAAGAGAGATATAAACTAATACAACATGAAATGAAACTAGTATTAGTTAGCGGATGTTGAAGATGATGATAATCCAAGCTTGCGACTCACTTTCCCAAAGAACTTGTTCATTTTGGTGGAAATCTTGTCCATCTTTTTACTAACGGATCTTTTAAGAATCCGTTGATTTTCCACAATAATATTTTGGTTCTTGAGAAGCATTTTGTTGGATGGATTGTTAGGAGTGATAGGGTAATCGATGCTTTCCAATGAAGTCTCCTCCTCCTCTCCTTCTTCTTCAATTTCCATCTCCTTCCCTTCTTCCTCCTTATCTTCTTCTTCTTCTTCCAATTCTTCATGAGCCAACCTTTCATACTTTTCGGCAAGTGTTTCATATGGTTGAAACATAAGCGAAATTTTCATGAGAGAGATATTAGCACAGTTAAACACTTTTCTAGAAATAAACTCCTCCTACTTATAATCAACACCAAAGTAGTTAAAAATCCGAGTGAGATAAATCCCATGATATAATGTGTTTTCACCTAAAGTTTAAAAAAATAGATGAAGTTCATCCAAAATCTCTTGCGCCCAATTAATGTCATAGTGCCCATAAATAGCAAAAAGAGCCTTACAAACTGTTAAAGTAGGGTGATAGAAATATCCCGATCTTAGAGTTATGGTATGTTGCAAAAGAAGGTTTACAATTCTAGCTTTAGGACGGAAATTTCGTTTTATAAACTCAAAGTTATCATCTCCTTAAAAAATGTGATGAAGTGACTTACGATCATACGATCATGTTCCTCAATTTGAAAATCCAAAGGATCCATTCCCGTATACTTACAACCAAGAATGTTACCCAAAATTTTACTATATAAAACAATATGCGTTCCTTTAACTCTACTCTACACTTCCCCTTCATTTCCTTCATAAAAACCACGATTCAAATTTGAATAAAACATTCTGACAAGATTCGGATAACAAACAAAATCATTTTGAGAATCATCAATTAAGCTAAGAATTTGATTCTCTTCAAAAAGAACATTGATTTCACAAGAAGAAAAGTCGTTATAGATAGCAAATTTTCCCGTATGGACCTTTCCAAAGTTTACATAGCTTATGTAAGCTTTGATAGCTTCCAGATCATTGTAGAGGAACTCTTTGGTGGCGTTGGATAGTCTAATGGTGGATGGAGTGCTTGAGGAAGCCATTTTTAAAGAAAGTAGGGAGCTTGAGAGCTTGAAAGAGAGTTTGAATTTTGAAATGAAAGTGAAAAGATAGGATAAAGTTAAGAAGATAAATAGATATCTAAGAGCCATGTTCTCTGGTCAAGAGACACATTTTCAGAGCTTTAGAGTTGTGAAAAGGTGGAGGGAAATTCAAAGTTTTGAATTAAAATTTAAATTTCAAAATTCTGGTAGGGATGTCGACATGGGGGGTAGGGTCATGTCGACATGGGTCCTTTAATTCATTTGACTTATATTTATTTTAATATCTATATATCCTATAATCTAATTTATATTTTATCTGAAATAATATTAAATATAATAACACTTTAATATTAATATTTTAATATTAGAATAATATTAAAATAATATTATTTTGAAAATCAAAAATTTTAAATTCAAACAACAGGCAATTTCAAAACATGCAAACAATCAAACAAGCAATTTCAATCAATATAATTTAAATGCTTACCTATTTTTAGATCCATATTTCCGAGATCATCAGATTCGTGAATAGTTGTAAAGCACATGTTTGAATTTTCTGTCTCTTGATCTTCATCACTAGAGGATGTGTCTGAATAGTCTAGTTAGCAGTATATGACCTCTTTCTTTTCTTTGACGAATCATTACTTGGAGGAAATTTTTGCTTATCCGGATGCGGACAATCTGTTTTTAAGTGGCCTGGCTCATCACAATTATAACATCTGATGTTGTTGTGAGTCTCATTATTATTTCCAGAATTCTTGTGATCATTTCTCTTGTAGTTGTTTATCTTTCAGTATTTCAGAAACTTTCTAAAATTCCTTGTCATCAAGGCTATTTCTTCATCGTCGTCACTGTTTGAGTCTGAACCATCTGCTATTGCATTGAACGCTATTGACTTCTTTTCTGAGGCATTGCTTTCTCTTCTCCCTTGCATTTGTACATCAAATGACATCAAATTCCCAATTAATTCTTTAATTTTCAGAGTACTAATATTATTAGCCTCTTCAATTGCTAGAGTCCTCTAATCCCATTTCGGAGTGAGTGAATTCATAATTTTTCTAACTTGATCTTCTTCGGAAATTTTTTTTTCTAATGCAATTAGTGAGTGCACAATGTCTTGAAACCTACTATACATGTCTGAAATGGACTCATATGGATTCATCTTGAATAATTGAAACTGATTGGTCAAGATTGATATTTTGGTCTATTAACTTTGCTTGTTCCTTCATAAGTAACTTGCAAAGTTTTCCAAATAGTATATGCAGATTTACTGACAAACACTCTATTAAACTCATATCTATCAAGTGAACATAATAGAATATTCATGGCTTTGGAATTTTTTTGTGCAACAGTGTTTTGCTCAGCAGTCCACTGTGCAAAATTAGTTGTGGGTTCAATGTACTCAGTTTGTGTGATATTCCAAGTGTCTAATCCTATTAATTGTAAATAGATTTTCATCCTACATGCCCAATATGCATAGTTATTGCCATTAAAAAGTGGTGGTCTGGCAGTAGACTGACCCTCTACAAATGAACTGGTGATACAGTTAACATTACCAGTGTTGGTAGCCATTTGAAAACTCTTCAAAAATCAGATTATGGAAACTTTGAAAACCAGTGCTTGGTACCAAATGTTGGAAATGCGGATTACAGATCTTAAGGCTAGATTAACATTAGAGGGGGGGTGAATAGTGTTTAATGGATTTTATGGAATTTTTGAAATCTTTTCAAATTAAACACATACAGATGCAATTTCACAAACAGAGAGACAATCACAGAATCAGACACGGATGCAAATATTAAATAAAAGAGGTAAAGGAAAAAACACACCGCAATTTTATACTGGTTTGGAGTTACCCTACATCCAGTCCCACATAATTTCTTGTGCAGATTTCTTTTCAAATATAATGTCGATATCACAACCTCGATTTCAAGGCCATGAGATACACCCACCTGTCTTTGAGTCTAGGGAAAACTCTCTTGAATTAACCAAGCTACAAGATCACCTAAATGATTTACGGGCTACAATCACACTAATTGATTTACGGGCCACAATCACAACGTTTCCAATTACACTTTGATAAAGATAGACTCGATACACTTCTTTGATTACAAATGATCCTATAACTCTGAATAGCACTGAGATCTTTGAGAGAGAGTAGCAGAGAATCAAACTAGAGATGATCGAGTTTGATTCACTTCGAATTTTGACAGAGTTTTGTTAAAGTATTTGAAATATAAGAGAATATTTGAGTGGAGAAGGAGTGAAGAAATGAAGAAAAACTAATCTCAAAATTCGTTGAAAACAACTGGTATTTATAGGAGAACAACGGTCATGTCCATTCGTGAAATGTTATGATGAATAGACATTTCTTTTGCAAATTTGAAATTTGAATTCTACGGCTACCATGTCGAAATGGGGGGATGAGGGATGTCGACATGCTTATGTTAATTTTGAAAATAGATTTTGCTTTAAAATGATTTCTATTCTAAAACTTGTCAAACAATTTCTAAACTTTGCAAACCATTGTGAATATAGTTTAAACTTATAAAAGAGTTTTAGAAAGTAATCTTAAAATATATAATTTGTAATATAAAAGTAATATTAAAAACTATGTACAGATTTCTTTAAAATATATTAAAGCTAAAATATTGAAATCAAGAGATAGTTTTTTTAAAAGCAAGAGATGATTTTGAAATTAATACGATTAAAATAGTTTTTGAATTAAGGATAAAATATTTAAACTGATAGAGATGACTTTAAAAAGGATGGTTTTGAAAAAAATCTTAAAAATAACTCGTTTTGAAAATTTCGTGGATTCTGTTCCACTAGAGAAGATCGTGGGTTCCATCGAACTAAGGAGGTCGTGGGTTCCATCCCACTATTAAAGGGAGAAGGTGGATTCCATTCTAGAATTAAGATCAGAATAAAGATTTTAGTGCTATTATGAAGTTTCAACATAAATCTAAACACTATTACTTATCTTGATATCCTGAACTCTTGAACTCTTGATACTCATGAGTCTTCAGTCTTGATTTCTTCAATCTTGAATTCGTCAGTCTTGATCTCTATACTGTACAGTCTTCATTCTCAATACTTACATATATATATCCTGCATATACATATATATCTAGACAAGAATATTAGTATTTATATTTTATAACAAGTCCTAAGGTTGTTGTCATCAAAACCATCATCTCAGGAACTAACAGATATTACCACCGTCGTCGTTGTTTGCATTATTATTATAAACTTAATTAATTTTATAACTTAGTTAATTATTATTATTGTTAATTTTAATATTATTATTATTATATAATTTGTTAATTTTTATAAACTTACTTAATTATTATTATATAAACTTAGTTATTTTTATAAAATTCGATCTTCATTTGAAAACTTATTTATTTTAAAAAAAAAATTAGAAATTTATAAAATGGATTAGATTTAAAGTTGTTAAGTGCTCTATAATTTATTGTTGTTGTTATCATTATAAACATAATTAATTTTCTTAAACTTGGTTAATTTATTAATATTATAAACTAAGTTAACCTTATACACTTTTTTAATTCTTAGTTAACTTAATTAACGAATTTAATTTTTTATAAACTTAGTTAATTTATCATCATCATCATCATCATCATTATATAAGTTTAGTTAAATTTTATAAAACTTAGTTAAATTGGTTAATACATTATGATTTATTGTTATTATTATTGTAAACTTAGTTATGTTTTATGAAACTTAGTTAATTTTATAATTTATTAGTATTGGTATTATTATTATTATAAACTTAGTTAATTGTTATAAAACTTCGTTAATTTTTATGAACTTGGTTTGTTACTTGTTAATATTACTATTGTGATTTTAGTTATCATTTTAATTAATAGTATTATTATAAACATAGTTAATGTTCATAAACTTTGGTTAAATTATTATTATTACCAACTTAGTAATTTATTTAATTTAATACCGTACGAATACCCAGCCTAGTTAATTTATTATTCTTATTATATAAATTTAGCTAATTTTTATAAAACTTAGTTAATATTTTATAATGATTATTACTATTATAAACACAGTTAATTTTTATAAAACTTATAGTTAATTTATTATTGTTATTATTATAGTTATTGTTTACATTTTATTATTATTATTATATAAACTTGGTAAATCTCGTTCATTCTTTATCATTCGACCCAAACAAATACTAGTAAAATTAATAAATTTTGATACTAACAAACACCCTGCCTAGTTAATTTATTATTATTATATAAATTTATTTAATTTTTATAAAACTTTGATAAATTGGTTAATATTTTACAATTTATTGTTTTTATTGTTATTATTATCAGTATTATTACAAATTTAGTTAATTTATGTTAAACTTATAGTTAATTTATTATTATAATATGAACTTCATTAATTTATATACAACTTAGTTAACATATTTCATATTTCATAATCTATTATTATTATTATTACTATTAACTTAGTTAATTTTATAAATTTAGTTTATTTATTGTTATTATTGCTATTACGATTGGTGTTGTTATTAGTGTTATTATTGGGAACTTAGTTAATTTTTATAAACATTAGTTAATTTATTATTATAAACTTAGTTAATTTTTTAAAAAATCAATTACTTTTATAAAACATAATTAATAAAGTTAATTTTTATTATCTTAGTTAATTTATTTTGAATATTATTATTATTATATATAAATTTGGTTAAATTCTTATAATATATAGTTAAGTTGGTTAATATTTTATAATTTATTATTATTATTATCATTCTAAACTTAGCTAATTGTTATGAATCTTAGTCAATTTTTATACATATAGTTATTTATTGTTATTTTTTTATTGTTGTTGTTATTATTATTATACACTTTATTAATTTTCGTAAACGTTAGTTAAATTATTATTATTATAAACTTAGTTAATTTTTATAAATCTTATTTAATGAGTTTATTTTTATCATATTAGATAATTATTTTGAATTTATTATTAATATATTAATTTGGCTTTATTTTTATAACACTTATTTAACTTGGTTAATATTTTGTAATTTATTATTTTTATTATTATTTTAAACTTAGTTAATTTTTATAAAACTTATAATTAATTATTATTATTATTATTATTGTTATTAAGAACTTAGTTAATTTACTTATAGTTTATTTATTATCATAAACTTATAGTTAATTTTTTATTATTATTATTATTATTATTATTATCAGTATTATGAACTTAGTTAATTTACTATGGTATTATTTAAAATATGCAAGTATTGAATCATTTTCAAAATTATAGATTCTATTTATTTCAAACAGATGGAGGAAAACCCTTAATCTGTATATTATACAATTCATATCATGTTCATTTACTTGGAAGTATGGCGGTATTACAATATCATAGAAAATCAAGTCGATTAGTTCATCACATGCTTATTTTCAATACTCTTGTCTATTACCTCACCTCGGGTATATTTTATCGATCCATTTATACATATATGAATCCTATTAATAGATAACTAGACAGGAAATTGTTTAATACCTGTATTGCATTTATAAAGTCAAGTACTCAAGCTTCAACCATCAACCTGAGAATATGATTCTAGACATCTTTAAGGGGTGCAAAATCAAAGTTCAACTCTCAACCTTTGTTGTTGCCATCAACTGGTAAGTAATTATTTTATCTCAGTTTGTTTGCATGCAAATATGTACATGTGCATATCAAAATATGTTAACAAGTTTCCATATATTTTGGTAGGAAATTTTCTCACGCTGACAAAATAATGGAATTCAAATGACAAATTGACAACTACAACATTACATCACTATCACTACGACGACCTGCCTTTTCCATCGTCAGAAGTAAACAGTAATACATCCATTGTATTCACATATGCAGCATCCAAGTGCCAGAAAGACAAATTGTTGGGGAAAAAAGAAAAGACATAACATATTCTCATATCGTGACGAGTAATATATAATATGAAACAGATCTTTATAAGAGAAAGAAAAACTAGTTATATACATACATCAAACCAGAGTACATTAACCAATCATCAACCTGGATAGTTTTAAAAGCCTTTTCTCACAGTTGCTGATACATACAACTAACAGATACAGTAGAAATAAAATATACGTGAGTACGTCTTGAAGGCATTCAGGTCGTCTTCTGAAGCTCCAAGCATCAAAATTAGATCTTAAAACATGCTCGATCTGACTCGAGCACTATAATAAAATAACATCTGGAGCAGTCTGGTAAACCAGTGTGAGAAGCACACCCCAAGTGGATTTTACATGATATAAAACCTTTCAAAAATAAAGGTATCTCATAAGACCTTGCTGCATATAAACAGAGATAGGTTTTTACCTTAGATAACCAAAACATTTTATAGAAAATCCAGTGATATTATAATAATGTCTAGGATTTAAAATAAATATGGAATCACAGTTGATATGCTTGCATCTGACATTCCATTAGTTGTGTAGAACTAAGTCCATAAAGGCACGCATTGGAAAATGGATTCCATCAATGACAAGACATTATGGTACCGCCTGTTACATTGTACCTCTAGGAAATGTAATGAGGGCCTCACATTGACCCTCTGCGAATCTGCACCGGCTTTACCCCTTACTGGATAGTTCTGAATATTTCATCAACCCGGTTGCTTTGCAACCTTTTCTCAAGAGCTCTCATGCACAACCAAATCCATAAATATACATATCTAGAAAGGGTGACGGCAATACCCCAATGGGTGCGATCCACATAGCCATAAAGAATATCTCTATTTTGGTCATTCTCGGTTGTTGAGGTTGGAGGCTACATTTTACCTTTCCAATACCAATCCCACTTGGAATGTTAACATGACCCTCTAGGCAGAAATATAGTGTCAACATTCATCTGTACAAGTTGTTCAGGATATGAGCAAACCGAAGGCACTACTTCTACTACATCCATTTTGGAGTCACCCTCAGGATCAATAACAAGTAGCCTATGCACTTCAAAGAACTCCATCTTCAAGATATCTTCGAACGCTTATGCTAGTTTGAAGTGGTATTCCGATAATATATCCTATCCCGGTTTCTCCGAATCAACAATGATAGTTTTAAAAAGGGCCAACATTTGATAGTCGGTTATTTAACTATCAAATAAACAAACAACTCAACAAGAGATTTAACCAAGTACGGTTAAGCACAAAATAACCATTAAGCCTCTTTAATTAATCTTTTCATTAATTAAAATCACTTTGTAAATACATGTATCAAAATACTTTTACAAAGATATATATACAAAAACACTATACTTTACCTACTTAGAAAATGTATTCATATACTTATCTCAATTGTATAAGTATATTCACAAAATATTATAAAAGATTTCTTATTTCAGAATCATATCAAAAGGATATAAGACAAAAAATGTTTTAAAAGAAATGGTGATAAGGATAAATCCAAGCACTATTCCTTTGGTGTTAAGCATGGAATGAATGTCCACACCACCAAAATTAAGAAGATCAATTTGGGGAAATCTAATATAAATTTCTTTCATTAATTTCTTCGATAAATCATTTTTAATAAATATCTTTCATTTGTGAACATCTTCTTTACTAAAATTCCAAATCTATTTATAAAACTCTTGATAAATCTTGAAGTTTATTTATAAAACTCTTTTATAAATACCAAAAACTTTATAAAACTTCTTTTATAAATATCCAAAATCATTTATAAAACTTCTTCCCAAATTTCAAGGTCACTTCTCAAGTTATAAAACTCCTTATTAATCTCTAAAACAATTTATAAAACCTTTTCTAAGTATAAGCTCTACATTCATTTTATAATTCCTTTATAAATATATAACATAATTACAGCCTCCTATTACAAATTTCCAAATTTATTTAAATAACTCCTTTTCTAACGTTCTTTATACAATTTATATAAGTCTTTGTAAACTTCTTTTACAAAATATCGCTTCTAGAACCTATTTTATAAATTACTAACTTTATTGCAACTCTTTTTACAAACCTACAATTTCTTTTATAAACCTCCAATTCATTTATAAACCATTTTTACAAATTTTTATGGATAATCACAAAGCTACTTTTATAACCAAAACTCAATATAAATTCAAACTCCAATTTCTATTGTAAAACTCATTTAATTTTTAATAACATGATTCTTTTATGTATACAATAAATTCATAACTATGATTTATTTCTCCGGTTTGACCAAGTGATAATATTTCCCTTTATAAAATACCCTTTGCACACATATTCCTTTATTTATTAAAATTCTACTGATATGTCTATCTTTATAAATTTCCGTTTCATAAATCAATTCTTATATTTCAACATCTTATACAAAATGTCTCACAAATATTTATTACCAATATACTTCTACCTTCTTTATATCACAAAACCACTTTAAATAAAAGATAACACTTTTGATATTCCTTTTAAAAATAAACTTTTATTATTATAAATTTTTCCCATAAAACTAATACTTCTAAATAATTATTTAAACACACACACACACACACACATATATGTATATATATAATTTTAAAAGAACAAATAAAGAAGTTGAGTTAAAATAGGAAAATTCAAAAACTCATTTTTAAAATAAAATATCACATAAAACCCCAAAAAATCAAATTTAAATCATTTTCCAAATCGGAAATTTTTTCAAAGGTCAAACATCAGTTAACGGTATTTCCAAAATACCATATCGAGACAATAGTTACTACAACACTTAAAAATGCTATTATGGTTGTAATATTCATTATTAGAGAGCTATTGATTTTTAATATGACTTACGATTGAAATATTCATAAATTCAATTTATTAAAAAATTAATTTGGTTAATTACCAAACATCAAAACCTTCCCTCCCAAACTATTTCTTCCCAAACCAGAGACCTGTACACTAATAGATGAACTAAAACAGGACCGTGCACCTTCCCCATACGACACAGAACTCCAGTCGATGAACTCAAAAATAGACTTTGCTGCTACTCTTTTGTTCACTTCCACCATGCAACGTACACCCAAACTCCAAGCTCGAACCACCCACCAAAAACGCGACCTAGCCTCTCTCTCGGCCATACGCAAAAGACGGCCTCACCAAACTCCAAGCATGTTTCTTCTCATGGATTCATTCATGTTGCGCCTTGGGTTAGTTAAACAAAGATTTTTTAACTACTTAATTGTTTTTTTAATTTGGGAATATCACCTCAAATTGAATTAACAATATAACCATAGTTAATATTCATATGTATACTGGATTCATATTTCAAGAAAGAAATTAAAACAATAATTTTGGGTTGAGAAACTTAGGTAATATATGCTTCTATTCTATTTTGGATTTATTAGTAGAGTAACATAGAGTGTGCATGCTCTTTCCTTGGCTACTAATACTACTAATTGTGACAGAATGAAGCCTTAAGATTCTCTATTTCATTTAGCAGCGGCATTTTTTTGAATAAGTTTAGTTTTTAATTTACAAAAAGTATTCATGAGAATTTATTTTGAATTTATTAGTGTAATTTTTTTGGAAAAGGATAATTTATTAACAATCAAAAGATAGATACAAAGAACTAAGCCAAACAAGTGCAAACACATGATTAACAAGCACTCGTAAAACAAATATTGGACTAAAAAATAAAAAATACAGACCTAAAACATCCAAAAAAACTAAGCCCAGGAACAACTGAACTCGCAAACAAGAAGAGAAACACAAACCAATACATAAAAGACATACAAACTGACGTCATGATAGCTAACTTTTGATATAGCCATATACCAAAGCTATCATAAACTCAAATTTCGAATAGCAAATTTCATATGTGGTTCCTTAAATTTTCTTCATAGGTTTTCCCTTTTTAAAGGAAATAAAATCATGTCTTGCCTGGAGCAATCAATTGGTCAGACCGTCCCTGAGAACATGTATCTTAGCAATTGTTTTGAAGACAGGTTCAACAGATATCATCATATCAATCTAAAAGTATATTAGTTTATAGTATATCATCTATTAGCGGTCATATATCGATATATATATTGCATTGATGATGTAATTTCCTATAAATGTTCAAAGCATTGTATAGTTCAAAATTTCCAAGAGATGTATAGTTGAATCAAAATAACTATATGGAATTTGACAAAGATATTCAAAAATTTGTTGAGGGTTCACAATGTATATGGAAAAGCATCACAATTCACTAAAAATAAAGTCCAGTTAGCATATTACGTAAAAAAGCAATACATGTACTAAGTTCAAATCTTTTATTTTCTTAAATATACTAAGAACGCGAAGAAAAAATAGCTGAAGGTAATTAATTATCTTCCTTGTATTCTAGCTTCTAATGTTATAAAGAAAGAACCATCTTATGGGAAAAATTCCATAACATAATCCCAGTAAACTAATTTATGGTATAAGTGTTTATTGACTATACATGATCAAGATTTCTAAAATAACCATCTAGTATGCAAATACAATAGTTCCCCTCTTTTCTTCTCCCTCTTTATTATTATTTAATTGTTTGTTTTTTATTTTTTAGTTTGTTTATTGTCAAATAAGAATTGTCAATTTGCATATTAAAAAGCAAGGATGGGCTGAAGAATAAATAGATAAGCAGATTAATATAAGACCACTTTAATGTAACTTTTTTTTACTTTAAAGGACTGAAACATAAAGCATGAAGAATTGCTCCATTGTCTAGTGAGTCCAATTTCCTTCCTTTGGCCAAGTCCCACAGTAAGGTGATGTCGTCTTTTCCACCACTAAAACAAAGAGAACCATCAGTATTGACAATAACGATGTTGACACTATTGCCATTTCTAGTTAGAGTACACCTAATCTTGTAGTTGGTCAAGTAACATACTTTGACGTTATTGTCCCATGGTGTAGACATAATTGTTGGCTTGAAATTGTTGGGGTTAAATCAAACATAACTCACCCAATTTGTGTGTCCAACAGCATCTCAAAATGTGCACTTTTGCTCTCCTGTTCGAAGTAACGAAATAGAAATAGAAATTTTAATTAACTAAGTATAGAATAAAAGGAAATTATATATTTATGATTATATACACAAAAAATTATACTAGAACTAGACAAGGACTAATGTGAATAGGTAACATCCTAATGACATTGTAAGAAGTAGAACATGACATACTATGGAGTTCTGATGTATCATGCTCACTGAATACTTGAATTTTGCAAGTTTCAACTGAACAGCAGGTTTGAATAACCATTAAAATAACACATCACCAAAATGGAAACAAAATATATGCATGGAAAGGTACCTTACCTATCAGTGGACTAATCAACTCAGATGCCATCGATGTAGAATATGGCCTCTTTGGTTGCAACTAGAGATGTTTAGTGATTGTAAAAGGGGCATTTGGGCGAGGAAGACAAAGGTGCCAAAACCAAAAATGGAGACATTGATTAAGTAAAGATGGGTGAGGTTTTTTGGATGGAAAAGCTAGATGGTGGAGGGATGCTTGAGAGAGAAGACAAAGGCATCCTTTCTCTATTGTCGTGCACCCCTCCTTGCTCCACATCCAACAGGCAACTTCAAGTCACATTTTTTTTAATTTGCGAAGAAGACCGTATGGTTAGGGATTTGGAAGTGAATAATTTGAGAGAGAGCAACCAAGAAAATAATTGGGGAGCCAACTATATGGAAGCGTTACATAATCAATCCCATGTTGAATAACTTTTTTTAAAACAAACAGTAACACTATGGAATATTGTGTTTTGGTGTTATAAAAAAACTTTTCTTATAGTGGTTCAGTTGCAACTTCAGCTAACATTCACAAAATGTTTTATTAAGGCATCTTTTACAACGTTTTTAACATCTCATTCAACATTTTGGAAAATATACTCATAACAAATAATGAACTTTACTAAGGGAAGCTTCTCCCATTACTAAAGATTAGATCGTCTTGTTGTTCTTATTGATACAACAATCATAAACTTATACCCAATCAAAAATTTAGTGATGGAATTAATGTTGTAGTTCATGAAACATATGAAAGACAATCACAAATCACTATCAAGATTCTTTATAGAACATAATTTTAAATCAGTGTTACATTGTATTAGTTACAAACTAGCACATGTGAATAAGATTTTAAATTTAAGGAGAAAATGTATAAAATCCAAATCAAAATATTCTATCATGTTATTATTCAGTAGCTTGTTAAAGGAAGTTACAACTATGACATATAATATACTTGAGATTAAACATAATTTTTCTATGTGTTACAATGTAACAAGTATAAATCAAAAGAAACTGAAGGATTTGCTATTAAAACATGGTTTGCTGGTATAGTTGATCATCTCCAGAAGATCCATCTCCATCTTCCTATTGTCAAATCCTAATGTTTCGTTATCCCATTCCATTTTCACCCCCATAATCACAATTTTTGCCAAAATCATTCATGTTTTCACCATACTGATGATGATTAAAAAGGGATAGAGGAGTGCGAAAGTTATTCATCTTATTAAGGTTTGTAAAGGGCTGATGGCTACTAAAGCTTGTAAGAGGTTGGAAGCAATTCATGCTTGTAAGAGGCCGAAAGCTATTCATGTTAGTAAGAGGCTGAAGGCTATTATTTTGGAAACAAACTATTAGCTGATTTGATTGTGTTATGCCCAAGCTATTGATGTAATTTTGCAGAAGATTGCCTGAATTAGGGTATTTTGAAGCTCGAGTAAGTTTTCTTAATAGTCTTCTTTTTGTTCCATTCCAGTGGTTCTTGATCGAATTCTCGGTTCTACCAGGCAGTTTTTTTGCAATTTCTGCCCACTTGTTTCCCGTTTCAAAGTGAGCATTGATTAAAATTAAGTCCTCTTCTCCGGTCCATGAATCCTTTTGTTTAAACGTTTTGAATACAAAATGATTATAAAAATAAAGTATAATACAAATACCATAAAAGTAAATTCATTATGCATTAGTGTAGTACTAAATTATGTATAATGAGAAGTTGCAAATAATGTTAATGGATACTTCATTCTAATTAATAACTAATTAAACATAGTAGTAATGCATCCTTAATTTACCCTTAGGTAACTACTTTCTTAATGTAGACAGAAGAGGAAAGGAAATGAGAGAATATTGTGGAATATTTAAGTCATTCAGTCATGTCATTTATGATTAAATATGGAAAAAACATAAATTACAAATTATTTTACCTATCATTTGCATTTTTATATCAATTAACCTAGATAAACCAATGTTCATCACAATCCTTATATAATTGTAATTACATGAGTTTAGCAGAGAAACTATTTATTTGATTTTTAAAATTTTCATATTGACAAAATGAATCGAATGTTTTCTTTCTAACAAATATTTAGAAATTTTGAGAGAGAAAAACAAGCATGGGTGGCAAAATTCCATAAAATATTAAAGTTACTACTTAACAATATATACCATTCTTGAAAACAATATTTACAAGTAAACTCTTATGCAACTAATTTATCATCTTTTACTTAAAAATACATGGAAGCATATACAGGTTTTATGAAATACGAAAAGATTTTAGCCAAATCAATGATGAACAATAAATAAGGCATGGGAAAGGTTTGGAAAATAAGCAACTAAAATTTAACCTTTATATTAGGCCTCAAATGATTATGCCATCTTTCTCTACATTGCTTTCCCACTCTTCCTTTCAAAAATTGTGCTATATAAGACCACTTCCCTAGTCCATATTGCTCTACCAACCGAGTTAATAATCTAAAGTTGAATCTTCATGTTATAATTACAGTTTCAATAAAAAATAATAAAATAAATAAATAAAATGTAATAGTAGGTGTAATATACCTGTCTTCTTCAAGCGTCCATTGCCCTTTCCCAATGTTTGATTTCTTTTGGTTTCTGCCTTCAATTTTTTCCTCATCAAATATTCGACATCTATATTGACTCCTTGATTATATGACAGTCTACTATAATCAGGAGTATTGCGAGTAAAACTAGTTAAAGCTTGAAAAACATTGCTTAAAGGCTCAACTGGGTGCACTACCATCGAAGAGTTCGAAGACAAAGAAGAAATTCTCGAAAGATTTGGTGTGGTCTCCATGGCATCATACTGATTAAGTTTATGATCATAATCATAAACTGGAAAATCAACATCGCCTAACGGTAATAGTTCTATGCTATCATTGTAGATTTGAGGTTGAAGGAAAATATCATCAAGGTTTGGAAACTCATAAAGACTATTTGTTAAATCCTGATCCTTACAATCGTTGAACAGTTCCTGAAGATCCAGCACTACGCCATAGATGACCTATCGCAACAAAAATACAAGGTGTTGCTAACTACAATGTAACGATAGGTATGCT
Source organism: Allium fistulosum (assembly GCA_030737815.1). NCBI lineage: Eukaryota > Viridiplantae > Streptophyta > Magnoliopsida > Asparagales > Amaryllidaceae > Allium > Allium fistulosum. The sequence goes on along the minus strand of CM060907.1, from coordinate 407,473,175 downwards.
GATTATTGTCTATTACAACACACGCTTCAAGGTGTTAGCATAGGTATCAACAAGATGTTGCAGTAGCTATAGTTGTATTCAAATTAAAAAAATAAAATTAGCAATCCACGTGAATACGATCCAACGGTCTACATTTAATCCAATTGTTAAAATGGATCACCGATCCAAATGTCTATTGCAACATTAGCTTCAGGATGTTAGTATAGATATCAACATATGTTGCAGTAGCTATAGACTTATAAAAATATTATAAAAAATGAGCGGGCTGAAAAAAGAACGCGGGAAGTAGGAAGAAAGCGGCAAAACTTAACAAAAAATATCAAGGGTTTCAGTTAAACACTTAACAAAATAACACTCCGCCGCTCAACCTCTCAAACACTCAGCCTCACAAACGCTCAAACACTCTCAATCGCTGTTTCAATTAGGGCTAAAAGTTCAAGTTTGCAAGCTTAATCGGGGTTCGATTAGGGCAAGTTCGAGTTCAAGTTCAATTAGGGCTTTGGTGTTTCAATTAGGTCTTCAATTAGGGTTCATTTGGGATTCGAATTTCAGTTAGGGCTTCGATTTAATCTTCTGCTTAAGGTATCACTCTATATATATTTCAAGTTTTTCCTAATTTGATTGTTGTGTTGCCTAATTTACTGATTTACTTGTGAGTTAAGGTGTAATCATATTCCTGATTTTATTATAGTGTCTATATTTGTATGTTATTTGTGTCTAAATTAGTGATGAATGATGAGGAAAAAATATGGGCAGAACTTCCTAAGTTTAGTGAAGGATATATCAGTGGAGTGAAGCGTTTTATTCAAAATACTTTTTCTAGATTCGCGGTAGGTGATGAAATTGCATGCCCTTGCAAAAAGTGTCATAATCGCAAGTGGTATCGTCAAGAGGTAGTCTACGACCATCTGATTTGGAATGGTCCATCTGAATTGTACGTGAAATGGATTTGTGAGGTTTCCTGTGTAGATCCTGAAAGGAGCGATAAGTATAAGGATGGTGAAGCGGGAATAAATTTTGGAGATAATCTCGATGAGATGTTGCATCATACTTATGGAATTATGCAGAACAATGAAAGTGGATCTTCTGATGGAGCAAATGGAGTAGATGCCAATGCTAGAAAATTTCATCATCATGTTGAAGAGGGAAAGCAGCCATTATATCCCGGGTGTACTAAATTTTCGCGATTAAGTTTCATCATCAGGCTTTATTCTTTAAAATGCCTACATGGAATCACCGAGTCTGCATTTACCGATTTATTAGAGTTGCTAAAAGAAGCTTTTCCACAAGCCCACATCCCTTTTTCTTTCAATGCTACCAAAAATATCATTAAAGATTTAGGCCTCGATTACCAAAGAATACATGCATGTCCAAATGACTGCATGCTATATTGGGCAGAAATGAAAAGGAAAATAACTGCAAAACTTGTGGTGTTTCAAGGTGGGTTATAAAGGAAAAGAAAGCCGCTGTTGACAATGATCCGGAGAAGTGGATTCACAAAGTACCAGCAAAAGTGATGCGTTATTTTCCACTAAAACCAAGGCTGCAAAGGATGTTCATGTCCAAGGAGTATGCAGAACTTATGATATGGCATGCAGTGGGACGAAAAAATGATGGCAGACTTCGACATCCAGCTGATGGCGAGGTTTGGAAGGTGATGGATGCCAAATATCCTCATTTTTCATCTGAAAATAGAAATATCAGGTTAGGAGTAGCCGCTGATGGATTCAGTCCTTTTCGTACAATGACTACTGCTCACAGCACATGGCCAATCATATTGGTAAATTATAACCTTCCACCTTGGTTATGCATGAAGCCAGAAAATTTGATACTTTCAACCCTTATCCCTGGTCCAGAGTCTCCTAAGAATAGCATTGATGTCTACATGCAGCCTCTTATCGCAGAATTGAAAGAATTATGGGGTCTTGGCATACAAACTTATGATGCCTTAACTGGTGCTAATTTCACGTTACGTGCAAGCGTGTTATGGACGATCAGCGACTTTCCGGGCTATGCAATGTTATCCGGCTGGAGCACAAAGGGTTATTTAGCTTGTCCCGTATGCCATTTCGAGACTTCTTCAACTTACTTGAAACATAGTAGAAAAATGTGCTACATGAATCATAGGAAATTTTTAGATCCGGAACACAAGTGGAGGTTTTATAAGAAAAGGTTCAATGGTGAAATTGAAATGGGGACATCTCCAGAAATTTTATCCGGGACAGACATTGAAGAATTGTTGGCTGGTTATGAAAATATTTTTGGGCAGAAAGAGGTCAACAAGCATAAAAATGAATCCCCTTTTAAAAAGAAGTCAATATTTTTTAAATTACCATATTGGAGTCACAATGTATGTCGACATAACCTTGATGTTATGCACATAGAGAAAAACATTTGTGATAACATACTTGGTACTTTACTAAATATTGATGGGAAGTCGAAAGACCATTTAAGTGCTCGGTATGATTTACAAGAGATAGGCATTAGGGATGTCCTTCATCCAGTTCTATCAGCTGATGGGAATTACATTCAGATCAGGGCTGCCATATTTGAAATGACGAACAAGGAGAAAGAAATATTTTGCCCGGTGTTGGAGAATGCTAAACTGCCTTATGGTTGTGCAGCTAATATCAGCCGGTATGTAAACAAGAAAGAGAGGAAAATTGCAGGGTATAAGAGCCACGATGCTCATTTTCTTCTCCACTACTTGCTGCAATTTGCTGTGAAGAAATCTGTAAAACCTGAAGTTGCACTACCTATGATAAGATTAGGTGCATTTCTAAGAAGTCTTTGGAGTAAAATTATCAATTTGGCTGATCTCAAGAGGCTACAAAAGGAAATTGTGGAAATTCTTTGTCAATTTGAGATGATATTCCCAAATGCTTTCTTCGATATAATGGTGCACTTGCTAGTTCATTTATGCAAGGAAATTGAATATGGTGGACCTGCACATCTTCGTTGTATGTTTCCTATTGAGCGTTATCTTTGTAAACTGAAATCATATGTTCGCAACAAAAATAAACCTGAGGCGTCCATTGCTGAAGGTTATCTTGCAGAAGAATGTTTGATATTCTGTTCAAGGTTCTTAGGTGGCGATGGAGCAGGAAAAATGAAATTTGAAACCTGTCCACAGAACCTGGAATATCCTATTGGCACAAGAAGAAACAAAGATGGAAAAGGTATTCATCTAAAAGATTCTCAATGGACGGCAAGTCACCGTTACGTTCTATTCAATTGTGGTAACAAGGAAATAGAGAGTTTACTTGAGTAAGTTTTTAAGTTTTATTTTTATTTTAGTAATTATTGAAGAATTAGAAATTTTGTGTCCATCTTTTATTAACCAGGTCTTTATTCTAGGAAACATCGAGCTTTAGTTGATGGTCATGCATTATCAAAAAAATATAAAAGAGAGAGAGAACACAGTCAAGAATTTTGGAAGTGGTTAAAGGAAGAGGTTGGGAAAAAGGAGGACATTTCAAAAGAAGTACAACTGCTTGCAATGGGCCCTCTTACAACAGCTAAGAGATTTACTGGATATGTTATCAATGGATACAGATTTTATACAAAGTTCAGAGATGCCAAATGTACAGCACAAAACAGTGGTGTATTTTTGACAGCCTTGACTACTAGCTTTGCAAGTTCGAAAGATCAAAATCCATTGGTTGGTGAAGTTAATTACTATGGATCAATTGAGGAAATATTAGAACTAGATTATTGGGGAGAATTTAGTGTGGTTTTATTAAAGTGTTGTTGGTACCAAGAAGTGAAAGATTTATATGGGCTGACTCGTGTCAATTTTAATTGATTGTGCCAGAAATCTGATCCTTATGTTATGGCTTCACAAGTACAACAGGTGTTTTATATAGAAGATCCAATTGATAAGATGTGCCACAATGTTATCAACAAATTGCCGAGAGACTGGTGTGAAATCGAAAGCGAAGATGCAAATAAAGATTTGAATGATATCCAGCCTGCTTATGAAATGCGAAATCAAGATTTTGATGTTCGCTGGTGTAGAGATGATGTCCCAATAAGACAAATCCGCTTTCCACCTAGCAAAGTGAAAGAAAATGCTTCTTAATTTCTATGTATCACTATCATATTTAATTAAGTAACCAAATTTAAGTTAGAAAATGTTGTTTCTGCCTTGATTAAATGTTGTAACTGATGTGTCATATTTGTGGCTTGTTTTGGTCTCTTTTTTAGTGTTTCTGCCTTTATTACATTTTAGTGAAGTGACTGTTTTATTTTATAATGCAGTTGGTTTATTTTAATTTGTAATTATGTCATTCTAATGTTAATTCCTTCATTTTGTGTAGGATGGAGGCAAATCTTATATTCCATCACAAGGGAAAATTTGAGAAGAATGGATATGTTGGTGGAGAAGAGAGTTTTGTCAAGGGCGTTGATCTGGATATGTTTTCTTACACAGTACTGATGGAGTATGTCAAGGAAGAGCTAAAGTACGCTGAAATTGGAGGAGTATATTCATGGAAAGGTACAATGAGTGGGTGGAAATTGGTGAGCAATGATGCAGATCTGTGGGAGTTCATGCAAATAAAAAATAATGGTGATCACATTGATTTCTATGTCGACACCGTGGTCGATGATAAAATTGAGCCAATGAAACAAATGCAGCCACATGTCATTGTACGCCCAAGGAAGAATCTGTTGTGTCCAAGTATAAAAATATCTTCTCATTTGTACTATTTTGATGAATTTGGTCATAAGAAAACTAACGATGAAACAACCTATTTATGATTACTTTCAAATGAATTTAAACCAAGATCCAATTTTGAGCATCCGACTCGAAAATTCATAAATAATAAAGGAACTGGAATATTAATATACACGGTCAAGTCTTAATTTCTTTAATTAAGCTTAAATAATTATGTTTATGACATGATAAACTTGACTTTTATGTCATTGTATGTTTGCAGCTGTGAAACCACAGAAACGGCAATTTGTCACCACTCACCGTCTGCAACAAGCAGCAAAAAACAAGAAGCAGACTGAAGTCTTTACTCCTAGAAAGTCAGACCGGCTAAACAATCAGCAGCCAGCAAAAACCGACGAGACGCAGACTGATCAAGTCCTTACTCCTAGAAAGTCGACATGGCTAAACAATCAACAAGTGAGCGAAGCTGCTGTGAGTCCACGCATGAACAGGAAAAAGGTGATCAGCAAGAAGTCACCAGAGAAGAAAAAGGTGATCAGTAATTCTACAAAGACACCAGAGAAGAAAAATCCAACTGAAGTCAGCGATGCAACTTTGAATATCAACTCAGCAAGTGCAAAGGTAAATTGGATTTCTATAATCCTCCCGTTGAAGAGGAAAATACGGATGAAAATGAGATTCAAGTAAGAAGACTACAATCTGATCTTCTAATATGATGTTCTACATATTTTGATAATATTTACAATAATGTCTTGTTAAATTACTTTCAGGATGATGATCTACCACCTCCACCACCTCCATCGCTTACAGAATACGAAAAGGAGAGAGCTAAACATGTGTCGCAGAAGAATAGTGTTTTTGAAGCTCTTGGGATGCCTAAATTAGTTACTGGACTGATAAATGAATTTGAAAAAAATAAAGGAAAATCAAAAATGCTAGCTGGAAGCGAAGATTATGCTCCAGAAGAAGAGGAACCTAGTGAAAATGATACTTCAAAAAATTCAGTAACGGTTCGTTATAGGTGAAGATTTAATTTTATGTTGGTAATTATAGATTAGCTTCCTTATTTTTTTATTTTATTGTTTTTGTGTGCGTATTTTAGAGAACCAAAACGATTACGATTACAAAGCCTCAGTCTGGACCAACAACTCGTTCACGAGCCAATGTTCAATCTGCAACCGATAAGAATGCAACTCCGAATGTAGGGTAAAATCCAGTTCCTACACAAACTGTTGATCCACCATGTAGCATTGAGTTACCACACAATGAAGGAATAGGAACAATGGCTGCTTATTTGGCTATGCGAGAACGCCAGAAGAATAACAGTAGTGGAAGTGGAAGTGGAAGGAAGAAGGCTATCGTCGGAAATGTGTCGACAAATATTGAAAACGAAGAAGATGAAGATGAAGAAGCTAAAGGTATTATCTAATTGAGTTCTGATTTTAATGGTTTAAGTTCTCATTTAAGTTATGTCTAGCCTTCTCATTACTATTGTATGTACTTTGTAACATTAGTGGGAGCTCCCAGAAGGCTCAGAGGAAAAACAAAGATGGATAAAGTTCATTCAAGGTCATATGACAAAAGAGTTCTAATCCAAATGAATCATCGGGGCCAACCTGTTTCAGACGATGACAAAGTATTGTCTGAACTGAGTTATTTTTTAGGAACACTGAAGAGGAGTGTTCCACTTACTTACAAGTCTTGGTTTGATGTTCCTGCAAGTTTGAAAGGCACGCTGTGGAACTATGTTAAGGTAATTTGCAAACTTAGCTGAATTTTAATTAAATATATGTAACTTGTCACAAAAGTAGCATGACTGTTCTTTTTAATGTTTGATTTGTATTTAAGCAACGGTATATTATTCCGAATGAATGTGAATATTGGGTTTTGAAGTCAATTCGTGACTCTTGGAGGGGGTACAAGAGTCGTATTAAAAAGGCACATTATATGGCCTATGAAACTGATGAAGAGAGGCTTGAAAATAGGCCGGATGAAATTCCACTTGCGGATTTCCAAGTACTCTTGATGTATTGGGGAGATGAAAAAATTCAGGTATAATTTTAAATTTTATCACAGAATTTATTTCCCTTTCTATTCATTCAAATCAGGCAGATAAACATCTTTATTTTATGTTTTTATAGAACAAGGCCCTTACAAATTGTGCAAGTCGGAAATTGTATACAGACACACACACTGCTGGTCCAAAACTTTTTTCTCAAATTCGGCATAAGATGGTATGTATTTTGCTTATTTTTATGGTTGGCTGGGTATGCATTTTCACATTAATTTACGACTCAATAGCTATTATTACCATTTGCTAAAAAAATACATAAAATCTATAAAAATATAAATGAGCCTTTCTTTGCCCTTGTTTGGGATAGAAAACTCAGTTCTTTTCCAAACCAGTGTCCGTCATGCTCATGCATTTGTACACATTTGGTCAGTATATGTCAGCAAGTTAGATGCATATTAAACATTAAATATGAGTCCAATCCGTCTCTGTGGAAATTATTAATACAGTGTTTAAGGTATTTGGCAAATTTAGTGATGGTAAAGGTATTGCACCCATCTTAGGGTACTGCAAACTCGAATGCAGTATCCTTGTTTGTATAATTTCTGAAACTTAGTGATGGGTTGGTTTGGGACAGTCGAGAAAATGTTTGGGACAGCAAAAGTATCCTTGTTTGGGACAGTCGAGAAAATGTTAGTGATATTGTTGCTACATATGTTGTGATTTTATACTTGTCGTTTCTTTATTTTTGCACTTGTAAGCTACTGTTGCTCCATTTTTGCATCTGTGAGTTGCTGTCTAACCTTTTAAATAAAATTAACAACAGCAGCTTTCATTGGTGCATCTGTGAACAGTTTCATCTGTGAGTTGCTGTTTCAAAATGTGACATTAAATAAAATTAACAAATATAACATCTGAATTGAATAGTGATATATGTTCTGGAAAAATTGGTTTGATATTCTTTTGTTGTCTAACTTTTTTCATTTAATTTGTATCAGTCCAACGAATAAGATGAAGAGCTTTTTGTTAGAACTCGCAAGCGGAAAGAAGGAAAGGTGTACAAGACCGATACTTCAGTAATGGAGTATAGAGTTGTAAGAATTTTAATTTCTCTTCATTCAAATGTCAAAAAAATGCTTCATTTTACGCATCAACATTTTGAAACTGCTTCAGATGTTATATTTGTTAATTTTATTTAATGTCACATTTTGAAACTGCTTTATTTTGCAGGATAAGATTCAAAAAGCAATAGGTGAAGGAGGAAGTGATGAAGTTGTTCAAGAACTGATTTCTGATGGAAAGCGGCACGGTCCAACTTGGCTTATAGGACGGCACACAAAGTCTGCAGAAGTTTCAAAAGATGCCCCAACAACAAGCACATACATACAGGAGCTGGCAGCGAAGATAAAGGAAAATATAGTTGAAGAAGTCGAAGCAAAGGTGAACAAGAGGGTCAAAGATGAATTTAATGCAACGGTGAACCGAAAAGTTCAGGAGAACTTGTCATGGGTGCTTAAGAAATTAGGCGAAGCTAACCCTGACATGCAAATTGATGTTGCGGGTCTTTGTGCGACCGTCTGCAGTGATGAAACTGGCACTGGAGCCACTAGAGGCACTGATGGTACTGGTGGCTCGGAAGCATGAAATTTGGAGGCTCGCAAAGATGAATTCACGTGTAGTATGTAGAATTTAATTAGTATGTACAGGCTGTTAATATGAATGCACTGGCTATGTTTGTTATTTTGTACTTGACTAAAACTTGTGTTGATGGCTGTTATGTTTTAAGTATGTTTGTTATTTTGTACTTGACTAAAACTTGTGTTGCTGGCTGTTATGAAACGACTTGTTGTTTGGTTGTTATGAAATGAATAGCTCTTTGGCTACTATGATATGTAGTGTAATGTTGCAGTAGTATGATGTTGCAGTACATTTCCAATTTAAATTGCAAAAAGTGTTGCCGTAGATATGATATAATGTTGCAGTATGTGATGTTAAATGTGGTAATAAACTGGAAAAGTGTTGCCATTTTATTGGTAAAAGTGTTACCATAGATTAATGAATGTGGGCCCCACAAAACGGTTCCGTTAAGTTGGTTAACAGAATTAGTGGGCCCCACATGTTGGGGCCCAGATTGTGGGACCCACTATTTAGTAAATTTAGTACATGTGGCAACAACAGAACCGATGTTGCCTTAGGGTCACAAAGATGTTGCATTTGAGTCTGCGGCAACGCGGCAAAATGCAACACCGAGAAAGTGTTGCCTTAGCTCGTTTTTGGCCTCCAGCAGCATTATTTGGCACTTTCTGCATCACTTCTTGTGTGTTGCAGTATGCAATCTATGGCGTAGTGCAGAAATCCGTTTGAGTCTTCACAACAAGATTTATTTAAAAGTGAAGGGGTTAAATCCATATCCATTTTTTTTAATTTGACTAAGAATGAGGTTTGAGAAACAGGAGTGCCTCATTACTTATATAATAGGGGAAAGGAATAACATTACTGCTTTGTAACATTGTTATATTAATGGTCATTAACTTAGATATTAATATAGGGGATTAATTTCTCATTAATTGTGCTTTTAAAGTAATTAAAATGTAGGTTAAAAATCCTTTATAACATACAGTTAGTACAAAGTAAATAAACATAATAAAATGTAATTATATCATTATTGAATAATGCATTTACAAACGCTTTAATTAATCTGAGTAAATTTGAATTAACCTAAATATTTACTAATTTCTTCAAATTAGATTAATAAACATGTAACAGCCAAGATTAGATTAAACTTACTTTATTTATGTAATTAACTTCAATAAGTTTCAAACTAATTTCCAAAAATACAGAGTTGATATGATAAAATTAATTTAAGTTGGGCTTATTTTCTTGTTTAAATTAAGAGCTACCAATTAGTTTTAAGATCACAATACATCTGAAAAGATAGGCCTTTAATTCAAAAGAGCAATAATTCTTAATACTACGAAACATATCAATAACAGTGTTAAAAAATAGTCATTAATAGCTTTGTTACTTCATGAAATAAAGGAAAATTTTAAATCCCTATCTTAGTTGATTAGTCATTTCATAATATTACTTTTAAACAGGGACTTAATTTACATGATTTTATGAGTAGAGATGTTTTGTGCATGTGCTTTGAAAATAGGTAAATTTGGTCCAAAACCCTTTTTCATTTTTTTTGGTAATGGTCTTGTGATAAATTGCTACTATGTCGTAAATTTTGTACTTAAATGTTGGTAAAATTTAGCAATTGTTGTGAAACATTGGTAATTTATTTCGAACGAATACAAATTATTAAGATAACGTATTTTTAGTATATTTAGAAAGTATGTAATAAATCGAACATTTATGAACTAGTTAATGAAAATAAAAGAAAACATTATGCATACTTAGATGATAAGATCAATTCACGCAAAAGCTAGACAAGAATCAAATATTAAGATGCATAAATTAGTAATTATAAAATTGGTCAACAAATATATTTATCAAAACTTGGCAATGAAATTTCAAATCAATGTCTTAAGAGAGTAAATGGTATAATTAATAATTTAATTTTGCTAAACTTAACAAAAGCTTATCACTTGGATGTTGATAGCATTTAAAGTTTTGGAAGTAATTCAAATGTTCATATTGCATGCACAGCAAATTATAAGTCTTTTATTGTCACTTAATCGTTTCTCCTTGAATATTTGAACCACATAGGTTTTGATTGTTGACATATTATTATTTGCTGATCAAATAGTAACGATATCCACATTACCAGTCAATAAGACAAAATTAAAATTTGAGAATAATTTGGTTGGTATACTCTAGTTTGCTCTTTAGTTCTCAAAATAATATAAATTAATCAAAGTAAATCAAACAAATAATTGTATGCAGACTTATTTATATTATGTCAATGGAAAGTCTTTCGCTAACCGTAATCACGATTAATTTATCATGCGATTCGGTTGGGATAAATGAATAATAAATTTATTGTATATTGATAATAATTGCTATTACAACTTAACGATCAATCTACCTTATATGACTAATATATATTGCTTGGAGCATAAATAATTTATAATAGGTAAATATCATAATGAAACACTAATATTGATATATTCTCAATGTATTTCTTAACATATACATACATACATATATAAATACACATACATACATATATACATATATAACATTTTCTTAACATTCCCCCCCAAATCTCATGATGGGATGACCACAAACATCAAGACTTCACCAACCAGAAATAGAAAATCTAGGAACTGAAGGTGACTTTGTGAACTAATCTACAAACCGTACGAAAGAGGATGTGATAAGAAAAATAATAATATATTTTTCAAGATGTTGATGTGTAATGTGATAGTCGATCTCAATATGCTTGGACCACTCATAAAAGGCTGAATTGTAAGAAATGCGAACAAAACTTTTATTATTGCAATACAAAGAAATATGTACACAAAGAGAAACTCTAGTACCCTTCATTAATCGACGTAATCATACAATATATTTGGTAGTAGAAGTCATAGCATGGTTGCAACGACCTGGAATTTCACTATTATAATTTCCAAATATTTAATTAATTTCAAATAATAGGTTTTATAATTAAAATATAAATACTTTAAATAATAAATATTGAAGATAAAATAGTTTTCAAACTTAGTTTAAAAAAATAATTAGTTCAAATAAAAATAAAAAATGTGACCGGAATTCGTTTTCTGAAATTTCGACTTTTCACAGGCTAAAAGTTATCGCGAACGTTGTGAACTCTTTAGCATAAATATACAAATTTATAAACGAGTTAGCATATGTGTGTGTGTATATGTGTATTAGTGTATTCATGTATATATATATATTCATACTTAAGTATATAAGATTTAAAATAAAAAGTTTAATGAAAAAGAAAATGTTACATCAAATGAAATATGTTTAGACATGATTTAACATTTTGGCAACTTAGTCATTATTTCATGTTGGCTATGACATGAAAAGGAGGAGGCTTAGGGTGGCATGTGGTACATGAAGTGGAGGAGACATGGTGATGTGGCATTCAAGGAGTGAAGGGTAAAGTAATAAGGGTAGATTGGTAATTGTGCTTTTTCATTTTATATAAAACTTTTTTTACATTTTCTCTTTTCCTTTTTATCATTTCATCTTCATTTCATAACTTCCTCATTCACATTTCCTAGCTTCATAAGATCTATAATGGCTTCCTAACTATTTTCTAAGTATTAACCATAGCTTTCTACTTTAAAATCACTTTCAAAAACTTGTTTTGGATATCTCCTTCTTTCATTTCAATACTCCATTTCCTTCATTTTTACTCATACTTCATTCGGCCATAACTTCCACCATACTACTCCAAATCAAAAATATCTTTTTTTCAGATAATGTATAATTCTACTGGCTACAACTTTTATTTTTATAACTTCTTCAAATTTCGAGCATACCTATGTCAAAATTTCAATTGTTTACAACGCATTTTCGGACACAGAATTTCAAGTCCGATAATGGTCCTTCTCTTTTGACCATATCTTCTTCAAAAATAATCTAAATTGAGTGATTTTTTTTGTGAAATTATAAAGAAATAAAATTTCTAAAACTTTTCTTTTTACTACTTTTCCAAAATCCGAGAGTAAATAGCTGAAAAACTAGTTGTAAAATGACCTACTTTTGGTTTCATTTTTGAGAGTTTGATGATTATCCAAAGTCAGTCCACCATACCAAAACAAGTTTCACTTCCTTCTTCTTTCAAGGTAGAGCCTACCTAGTGTATTAAGGGTCCAAGACTCCATCTTTTACTTAGGAATGGAAGTGTTAGGTTATACCCTTAGTTAGCGAGAGTTTGAAAAGCTTTCGGTGAATAAAACTCTTAACTTTTTTCTGGGTAATATTTTTCTTTAGTTATATTGTGATATATATTGCTTTCTTGGTTTAGATATGATGTGAATTTGTTCATGTTTGGTTTGGAAATTTATATATGTGATGGATGCAAAATTGATTAGAAAATGTTAGTTAGCAAACTAGTTAGCAAGTAAAATTTTACCCTAAAAAACCAAAGCTTTAAAACTATATTCATGTTCATATTTATTGCCTATGAATGATTGTTGTATGTATGCTAAAACCATTGCTATGTGCTATTTTATTGTGTTGATAATATTATAAAGTTGTTTGTCGAACTGCCCGTATAGCGATAGTCGTTATATCGGCACTTTCGAAAAATCACTTCTTATCAAACCATTTGGTTTCATCTTCACGCTTGAAATTGTTTTATAAGTTAAGCAAGATATTGATTAATGATGTTTTCAAAAATAATTAATTCTTTTAATAATGATTAGTTAACATAATTAATTATTTAATTAATAAGGATTAAGGTTAACTAATTAACTTATTAATGATGTGTTTTAAATTTAACTAATTACTTAGAAAATAATGTTTTAAATTTAAATAATCAGTTTATTTAATGATGTTTAGGGCTAATTAATCTTTTGAAAATGATGGATTAAAATTAATTAATCAATTAATTAATGATGTCTTTAAATTTAATTAATCTTTTTAATTTGACGGCATAATATGCTTACAATCAAGTCCGAAGGCACTTATTAGAGAATGGATTTCCATACAATGACACGTAAGGGACTACTTTTTTATAGTACATCTCTACAGGAATGTACCGAGGATACACAAACAATCCTCCCCATTTGGCAAGACCGGTCTATCCACATTTGGCACTCATTCATAGCCTGGATAGAAAATAAATATGACATCACCCCGTTCGTTACCGACCTATCCGAGAGTTCTCCTAGCATACACAACATAGCCGATATATAGAGGGTTATCTAAAAAGTTGATGACCATACCCTAATGGTTGCGAACCACATATCCCTACGGGGTACCCTGTTTAAGCCATTACTTGGTGATGAGACCTAGGTAGCAATTACCTTTCACATAGCACATTCCACTTTGAATGCCACACTGCCATTCCATGGTCACACAATCGATTTCTACAAATGTATAACTCCTGAGCTCGTACGTCTCTGGAAAGGGTGTTAAGCTAAGAGAAGTAGCCTTCACCGCCACCAAACAGATGATACGTTCATAGAGATCAAGTTATGTAATTAGAAATGCAACGTTAGACATTTTTCCATAAATGTCGTCCAGGAATAGGACCATCCGAAGGCACTCTTCTACCTTATCCTATCGAGAATTACCCCTAGGATTAGTAGCGAGAAGTCCTTACATCGAAGATCTCAAATAAAGAACTACTTCCACCAAATATGATATGGGAAATTTTCCCTGAGGGTCAGTGACATGCAGCCCTACGTTCCATCTTCCAAATCATTTCTATGTCTTCAATTCGAATACGTAAATTGGTATGAAGTGGTCTTCAGATATGAATCACCCAAATCCGACCACGGTTCCATCAAACTAATCATCGATGAAAGAAATGTTAGGTAAATAGTGAATTATTCTTTTGATTTATTAGTTCGTTTTATCAAAAATATCTTCAAGGGATATATGTCTTTTAAAACATTTCTTTCCGGTATATACGGAATCATTAAACCTCATTTATCAAATCCTTTGATTACTTAAAACCATTTTAAATCTTGGAATAATTCTAAATCATTTCATTTTTCACTTAGGGAAATATTACCTAATCATTTCATTTAAATCTTAACAAGATTTCTTAATTCAAAACTCAGAATTTTGATTGAGTTAAAAACATGTTATATAGGACGTTAATCAAAAACTTGTAAATATTAAGTGAGCAGAATCTATAGAAATCATCTAATTATACTCAATATCTGATCCCGTATTCGATAAGTACTTTGGGCCAAATAACAGCAAAGTCACCTTTTAAATTACACAAAATAGTGCAAGTTCCCTCTTTGGGCTTTAACACCAAGTATAAGAAGATTATCTCCATAAAATCCAAGTTGTTTAAATTTGGAAAACTTAATCTTTTATACTTAACTCGTTTCCGACATTTCAACCTTATCTATCCCTCGCCCAGGAGAGGCCATGTGAGCCAGGGCACTGGTTGCTCCTGAACATCTCCTTAGTTTAAGCGCCTCACCCAAATCTCATAAATAGAAAAATCTAGTCTACTCATCGGCTTTTAGAGCCAATATTAAATCATAAGATTTTTGACAGCTTTTCTTTAAATCATTTATTTAAACATTTTTAAATAAACTATAAAACTTCCAAATAATCACTAAAACGCTTATATATTCATTTGAAAACATTTATAAATGATTTGGATAAGATCGTTAAGCCTAAAACCATATTTCAAAAGTTATAGAAAAGTGCTACGAAAAGTGCTATTTAAGCTATATTGATCAAGACGATTTTTCTACCATTTGGAAATTCATTTTATAACTCATTTAACTTTTAAAACATTTGAAAAGATTTTAGAATTTATTCGTACTTTTAAACAATTTTAAAATATCATTTTTAGAAAAATCCCTTTATGGATTCTAACAAAATCGCGATTTTTCCGAAAAATTGTTTTACTCATATTTCAAATTCTACTTATCAAAATCTCCATTTTCTTTCTTTGTTTGAAAACTATGGATATAATTGTTTGGAATATTCTTATCTCAAAGAATTCTGTAACAACCCAATATTTGAGCTATAATAATTAATTAACGAATTAATTAAAAAATAAAATAAGTTTGTGAAATTGTCAGAATCGAGATACGGGAGTTGCACCATTGGGTTCTTTGCGATTTTCCGATCAAATTCCATATACAACTTGTTGAAATCCGAGCTAGTATGGAGAAGTTAAGAGAGAAACAGGAAATCAAAATTAAATAAACAAAAACGAAAAGTTAAAAATAAAATACAAGATCATTGGTCAACCCACACTTTTACCTAGACGACATTTCATCTAGGTACGAGCCGAAGAGAGTAATTTTGTTTTTTGGCTAAATCGTGTGCGTTCGTAGCTGCATCCGACGGTTCCTATTGAGCCTATGACGTGGTTGCACCAGATTTAATCTTCAAATCCGACGGCCTGAGATCTCTAAGCCACATTATAAATAGAACCCTAAGCCTAGCTATTTTTCACATTTAATTTTCTCCTAATTGGGTTCATTGCCTAAGGCTGAACCCTAAATAGAAAAAATTTCTAGGAAGGAAATCTTTTTGATAAAAATATTATACGCCGTAGAAGTGGATCCAGGAAGGCCCAAGACTAGAGCCAAGGGCCACAGGTGAGTGTTTTGTAAATATTTTAGATTTGTAAGAAATTTAAAATAATAGGGTTCTCAATAGTTGTAGTTTTACTATAATTTTGAGATAGTTTTTATGTAATTTTATTTACAGTCAGTTTTTAAGTAAATTTCAGAAGTTCTTTTCAGTCTATTTTTATTCAGCTATTTTATTCGTTAATTTACAGTTAGTTGCGGTTTATTTACAGTTAATTACATTTGTTTTAAGTTGGAATTTAGCCTGTAAATGTTAGTTTCTTTTTTTTAGAGATTTAATCCTTTTTGATCCGAATAAAATATTAAAAAAGGAAGAATTCGAAAATATGGATTAAAATAGAATAACACTAAATTTATAGAAATCGTATGTAAAATGAGAAAAAATGAAATAAATGTAGAGATGCACTGAAATATGCAAATTTAAGATATTTGCAAGCATAATTATAACAAGTGGTTATAACTAAAAAGAGAAAATCGAAGAGTAATAGTTGCAAGAACAATTATAACACATAGGTTATAATTAGAAAGAAAGAAATAACAGAAGGGGCTTATTTTAAAACTTAGATCATGAATTAAGTTAATAAGCAAATATAGCAGAAATAACAGAAGAGGCTTATTTTAAAACTTAGATCTTGGATTAAGTTAATAAGCAAATAAAGAAGTAGGGCCTGTACCGGCAGCATTCCCTTTTAGGTCTAGGACTGATGGTTTCACATGTAGGTGAGGCTGAGACACGCTTATGCTAATTTGGGTAAATAAGTGGGCAATAGATAGAGGCTCAAATCTAGGGATTTGGGCAAGGGGCGCAAAGCTAGAAGATTTGTTTGTTAGGGCCAGTTCCGACAGCATTCCCTTTAAGGTCGAGGACTGATGGTCTCACACGTAGGTGAGGTTGGCACGCTTATGCTGATTACGGTAAATAAAGGGTCAAATAAGGGGCGACGGTTAGTGTGTACTGGCGATGACCGAACGTGCGGCATCGATTATGGTAAATAATTCGATACTGCATCCTAAGCGCTAAGAGGTGTCTTTTGCTGTGGGAACAACATGATTGGCTCACGGTGGCACAACAGAGATAGGAAAGGCCGATCAATAGGTAGGATAAGGATTTCAGCCTAATCAAGTTAGAAGTTGAGATAGGATTAGGGTTTCAGCCTAATCACAGCAGTTCAAGAAAAGTGCAAACAATCAAAGCAAATAGTCAAACAGAATCAGAAACAGTATTTTATCCGAGTTTTATATTTTCTATATTTTCCTTGCAAGCTAGAACTATTGCTTTGTCTACTATCTTTATCTTGCTTAGAAATGCTAGTAATTACTTTCACTCATCAGACTTATTGTCTGACCTACTCCTCTATATTTCCTTTTCCCCAATATGCCAGCAGAGTTGAGGATAGTTGATTCAGGTTGCCTGGAGATTCATTTTCGAAGTTTTCTCATTTTGGATGTATTCTTCTGCTTTTCATCTTTTTCATTTGGTTTATGATGGACTGGCACTTGTGAGAAGGATTATTATTATTGTTATCTTTATACTCTGATTTTATGAGACCGAGATGTAATTTCATGAGACATTAGGCATTTTGAGTTTTTGAGATATGTTATGCTTTTTATGACTTATTTTGTGATGAAGTTTAATTTTGAATGATAAGTTATTATTTAAATGTTTTCACTATTTTAACTTATTTGTCTTGTGAATCTTAGTCTCTGTGATGCTTTAGCTATACCTATAACGCACCATACCCTTTGGTGTGCCCTTTATGGGAATACTAAGGTGTGTGAGGTGTTTCATTTGGTATTGGAGCCTAAGGTTACAGGATTCCTAAAAACTTGTTTTAAAAGTATAGTATTTTTAAAAGATATCATATCTTCAAACTAAAAGTATTTTTCAGAAAGAAACCCTTATTATAGAAATAGTTATCAAGTATAAAAGAGTTTTTATAAAAATCCCCTCAAAGTCCAGTTCAACCTTCTTTCGATTCTTTCGAGCCTAAAATTTCTTTTCTTTGCATAGTATGGCGGACACCCTAAATCTTCTAGAGGGTGTCCAAGTCCCTGGCCGGTTCCATAGATACCTCCAAGGTACAACACCGGAGTTGTAAGGGCAAGCGCCCAACGCAACACCAGTGGGTGGAGGACCAGTAAATCCACCTGCAGCAGCCAATTTTTCTAAGCTATGCAGAGACTTCACCAATCTAGGAGGCAAGACGTTTTTTGGCATGGAGGATTTCATAGAGGCACGAGCTTGGTTGAGGAATACGGA
Organism: Allium fistulosum; assembly: GCA_030737815.1. Taxonomy (NCBI): domain Eukaryota; kingdom Viridiplantae; phylum Streptophyta; class Magnoliopsida; order Asparagales; family Amaryllidaceae; genus Allium; species Allium fistulosum. The sequence continues at coordinate 407,455,008 of CM060907.1, read as the reverse complement.
GCAGATATTTGGGTTGTTAGGATTGGAGGACCAGTAGAGAGTTCAGCTTGCTTCTTTGCAGTTGAAGGGAGAGGCTTCTTACTGGTGTGAAATTGTAGAAATGGAATGTAGAGACATTGGTCGTGTAACGACCCAAAATTTAACCACTTCGAAATATAATATTTAAAGTGATATAAAAGGTTTTATGATTCAAACAATATTAGATAGGATTTCGAAATAGAAATATACATTAAAATAGTAACATTTGCTTATATCAACAAAAGTGACAAAATCCAGATTTCAGAAAAGTAGGTTTAAATGGTTTAATAAATTATTTTAATCTATTTATGAGTGTTTATATTTTTAAATAACATTATAAAATTTTATTTTTAAATTTGATTTACATAAATAAATAGTTTAACTAAAACGTCAAAATATGACCGTGGAACATTTTATCAAAAATCAATGTTTTGTCGATTTAAAGTTGTCGCAACATTGTTGCACCTTTATGTACACAATTTAATAAATATGTTAACATATAAAGGTAGTCAACAATTAACTAAACAAGGTTACTTTTAATAATCACACTTAGAAAATTCTAGAAAGTAATTAGCAAAAGTAAACTAAAAAAGACAAAAGACATGTCACATCACATGCGACATAAAGTAAAGTAATCATTCTTATTCTTTACTAAACTCTTATGTGTTTGAATTTTAAAAATGTGATGCGATGTGGATGGTAAGTGTTGAATTAAATAAGTTTACTTAATTCTTAAGGAAGGTTATTTAAGTAAAAACACAAATATATATTTTAATCTCAAATATTTTCATAAATACCCATCCTCTTCTTCTTCACTTTTACACCATTTCTTCTCTACTTTCTTAAGCTCTCTTACGTCCACTAATGGCTATTCACCTTATCAAATTTACGCCAAAATATTCCAAGAATTAAATCATAAAGAAAAACTCATCAAACTCCACTTCAAACTCCTCCTTCCCTCTCTTATTGCTCACGCCCCCTCCTTTCTCCATTTAGCCGAGCACATCTTCCCCTTCAAGCTTGGTCGTGGCCTCCTAAGGCAAGTACGAGGAGTTTAGCAAGTTCTAAGAGCTTAAGGCAAAGTTTAGCAAAGTTAGAAAAGTTTATAACTAGATTGAAAGAAACAAAAGGTGAGAACTCTAAATTGTTAAGTAGGAAATGTTTATATGATGTTTTGCAAGTTATAAATGTTGTTTGGATGTTAATAATGATGTTTGATAAGTGTTTGAAAAGAAAGCAACCACCTTTAAGTCATTTGCAAAAGTTAGTTAGCAAATATGTACATAAATGACAATCATGTGACATTGTAATAAAAAAGTTGTTAAATTTGATATGCAAGTTCATATGACATGTTAGGATATGTTAAAATGGTTATAAACATTGTTTTGGATGTTTATTAGTTGTATATTGAATATATATGTTGAAACAAGTCACGGGTTTACACGACATATAATCACATGGAAATCACTTTCCAAAAGAGATGAAATGTGATATGGAATCATTTATACCTTTGAAAAAATATTTGATTATGCTTTAGAAATGATTCCTAAATGTTTAAACTTGTCTCGACAAAGTTTGGATATGAATCTCAAAATACGTCTAAAATTCCAACATACGAAGTGGAATATAGTTCAGAATTCTTCGATGTAAGAATTTTCCGAATCCTTATATCCATGTATTTTAAATGAGATAAGAAAATCAAGATTTCATCTTGTATATTTTGAAATATGGCAAAATCAATTTTCAAGAAAAATTCAGTTTTTGCACTAAATGACCAAAGTTGGAATTGATCAAATAATTAATTTAAAAATATGAAATAAATTCTAAAAATCTTTTAAAAGTGATTTAGGTTGAAAAGATGGTTTTCTAAATGATATAAATGTCGTTTTGAAGAATATAGCTTTTAAAGCACTTTTTGTAACACTTTTTGCAACGATTTTTCGCAACGCTTTTCAATAACTTTTGAAATAAAGGTTGGAACTAAACAATTCTTTCTCAAGTCTTATGTAAACATTTTTAAGTAAATGATAAAGTATTTTAAAAAGAGATTTGAACAATTCAAAATTATTTCAAAGATGGTTAAACAAATAGTTAAGTGATTTAAAAAGGGAAAATGAGTATGCAGAAACGACTAGTACATTTGCCACGCCTATGAGATCTAAAAGTGAAAACAAGGTGTGTAACAACGGTAGGGATGGAGCAACCAGTGCCCTGAACTTAACTGGCCTCAGTTTTCTCTTTTAGGTAATGGGTGGAACATATCGAAGGAAAAGCCCGGATACTCAACTTGGATTTTATAGAAATAATCTTCTTATTCTAATTGTTAAATCCAAAGAGGGAACTTGTCCTATTTTTGAAATTTAAAAGGTGATCTTACCGTTATTCCGCCCATAGCACTTGTTGAATGTGAAAGTTGATATTGAATATAAGTAGAGTGATTTCCATAATCCTATTTTCTCAAAAGATACTCTTTAAAAATGATTTGAGAAATATTCAAAAAGAGGTTTGAATGATTCCGTATTCATTAAAAGAATATTTTGAAAATAGATATCTCTCGAAGATATTTTGGTAAAGAAAAATGAATGAATCGGAAAACATTCATCTAATTACATCGTTTTTATCGATGATTGGATTTTGAAGGAACCGAAGTCGGATTTGGGTGATTCCTATCCAAAAACCACTTCGAACAAATTTACGTATTCGAAGGTTGAAGATGTTTGAAGATGGAGATATTGAAACGAATAATAACGAGGGACTACTTGTTGATTAATGGGATAAACTCCCAATTTGCTATATTGTAGCATTGGTCTCTTCTTTATGAAAAATCTCAAAACCACCAGGGCTTCTCGCCTTGTAATGGCCTAGGAAAGTACCTTCGGTTTCGTTCAATCCCCGAACAAACTTGTATGGATGAATGTCTGACCTTGCATTCCAAATCACAATGAGTGATCTCTACAAATGTATATCTGTTTGGTGGCGGAGAAGACACCTTCTCTTAGCTTAACACCCTTTCCTGAGACGTATGAGCTCAGGAGTTATACGTTTGTAGAATTCAGTCATGTGAATGTGAAATGAAAATGTGGCATTCAAATTGAAAGAAGATGTGCTATGTGAAAAGGTAATCGTAGCCTCGAGCCTCATCAACTGGAAATGACCAAAACAGGGTTAGATGAAGCAAGGCTAAATGGGTCATTCCCAATTAGGGTATGATCATCCCCTTCTAGATATATTTCTTTCCGCTATGACGTTCGGGATGTAAATTAATGTGGATGTATGCGAAGAGAGCTCTTGGGTAAAGGTCGGTAACGACCGGGGGATGATATATTCGGTACTATCTAGTTATAGAGATAGGCCGGTCTTGTGTTGGTAGAGAATCCATTGTGATGGTCCTCGGTACATTCCTCTACAGATGTAGTATCAGAAGGTAGTCCCTTCAGCTGGTCATTTGTGTGGAAATCCATTCTCCAATAAGAACTTGCAGTTTTATTTGTATTAGTGTAATGAATAGCCCCAAAATGCTATATGGGTAACCATTTCGGCTAAGATTAATAAGTTTATTTGTAAATGTTTTCAAAGAAAGTCATTAAAAATAATATCCCCAAATTTTACGTAATAAATAATTTTGGTTATCATAAGGTAAAACCCCGTTCCGTGTTTATGTGCGGCGTGGTCTTATGAGATACCTTTTTGTTTTCAAAACATCGTACTTCGAGTTCTCACACCAGTGCCATGACTGACCCAGAGTTTGTTTTCCGTTTAAACTCTGTGTGCCCTATTTTTCGGGCAACCAAGTAGTTAGGATACCTTGGGATCATTTTGGTGAATATTAGGGAGCATTTTGGAGAAGTCTTTTGGAGCTATGAAGCTGAAGTATCTTATGTAGATATCTACCCATTTTCCGCTATGTTATGTAGTATGTATTTTCCAGCATATGTACGAATAGACAGTTATAACTATCACGTTGGATTTGTATTTGACACTGATCATTTATGTATAATTAAAATGTTGAATGCGACCTGAGATTCTGTTATTGTGTTATCTCCTATCTTTATTTTCTTTTACACCAATGATAATCTGCTTCCTCAGCACTTAGATTTATGGCACGTGAATACCGTGGATGTATTAGTGTCGATTTCTGAAGGTTGAGGAGATGGGTCGTCACACTTGGTATCAGAGCTGAAGGTTAAGAGAGAACCTTGGCTTTGTTGGGGTATGACTCATTAGAGAAAGGGTTAGTAACACCCTAGAATTAGTTTAGTCTAAGAGAGCGCATAATTAAAACTTCTAACTTGAATAATTATATTCATACTGCATAGCATTCCCTAAGATTTCTCGTCTATATATCCTAGAGATGTTTTTCTTACTATATACCGATAGTTGGAAATGAGTGGAAGAAAAGGACGAGATAGGGGAGAAAGTAATACCACAAATGGTCAAACTCCCGCAGCTACAGTAGTCGAGGAAGTAGTGGTTCCGGTGCAGCCCCAAATTAACTTTTCAACTTTATGCAAGAACTATACTAGCCTTGGTGGTAAACCTTTCAAAGGAACGGAAACCATTATTGAAGTACAAGCTTGGATCCAGTCTTGTGAAAGAATTCTCAAAGGACTGAATACTGGAGATGAGCAGATGAGATTCTTAACTTCTTGGCAACTACAAGATGGAGCTCTAGTTTGGTGGGAATCTATTACTCAGAATGAGTAAAAAGAAAATTTCTCATGGGAATGATTCAAAGAAGTTCTGGAGGAACAGTATATGCCAAAAGCAGGAAAATCCCGTTTTTACTGATATTTTATGGATTTTAAACAAGAGGAGGAGATGTCGTTTGAGGAGTATGCTAACAAGTTTAACGAATTATCTCGTTTTGGGCCTGGATTGATAGATACACCCCTCAAAAATAATGAGAAGTTTATCTCGGGAATGAAGAAGCAATACCATGTCAGAATGACTGGGCATGTAAAAGAACCATTTGTAGATTTAATAGACATGGGATACAGATATGAAGCTTTGGATAAGATAGATCCACCTGTAGTACAAGAAAGCAACAACAATAACTAGAAGAAGAGGAAGTTCAATGGCAAGAGCCATGGCAGGGAAAACCCAAAGGTGGATCTCAGGATAACCGCTTTAAAGATGTCACTTGCTACAATTGCCAACAAAAGGGTCACCTATCAACTCATTGTAGAAAACCCAGAACTCAAGGAACTCAAGGATCAGCACCAAAAAGCTGCTATAATTGTCATCAATCAGGACACATTATAAAGGATTGTCCCCTGATGAAGAAAGGAGAACAAGCCAAATTTTATGTCATCAAGGATAAACCTTCAACCTCCCAAGATGTGAAAGGGCAAAGGAGTGTTGGAAGGTAATATTTTTATCAAAGATGTTTTACTTAGAGTAATATTTGATACAGGAGCTTCTCATAGTTTTATTTCTAAAACAACTGTAGAAGAATTGAAACCTAAACCTAAAATTGTTGATGAGCCTATCTACGTGACGAATCCTATAGGAGGTTCCACTAATCTTTGTATGCACTATGAAAAAGTCCCAATTTCCAATCATCCCCATCACTTTCCTTTTGATCGTTTTGTCTTAGATTTTACTGGATTCAAAATTTTACTTGGTATGGATTGGTTAACTAAAAATAAAGCAATTCTAAATTATTTGAAAAGAACGGTTGTAGTGAAAACAAAGTTAGGAAAACTCATAGAAATACCTTGTGAAGATCCTAGTCCAAGAAGGGATAGATTTCGTTATGCTTTAGATACGTCCCATTAGAAACAATACCCGTTGTTAAATAATTGCAGATGTCTTTGAGGAAGTAAAATGTTTGCTCCCACATCGAGAAATCGAATTCCGTATCGACTTAGTTCCTGGTGCGATGCCAATTAAACAACGAGGTAGAAGGATGGCTCCGAAAGAAAGGGATGAGTTAAATAACCAAACCCAAGAGCTATTAAAGAAGGGATTAATAAGACCTAGTCATTCAAGTTGGGGATCAGCGGTAGTTTTTGTTGCTAAATCAGATGGATCTTTGATATTGTGTGTAGACTATCGAGTTCTAAATAAACAAACCATTAAGAACAAGTATCCTTTACCCCGAATAGATGACCTGTTTGACCAGTTACACGGAGCTCGAGTTTTCTCTAAAATGGACCTAGCTACAGGATTCCATCAGTTAAGGATCGCAGAAGATTGCATCCATCTAACTGCATTCAAAGGTCCGAATACTTTCTATGTGTGGTTGGTTATGCCTTTTGGGCTAACTAGTGCACCCACTTAATTTGTTGACCTTATGAATAGAGTGTTTAGAGATATGCTAAACAAATTCGTGTTAGTCTTTATCGATGATATCCTCATCTACCCAAAGACAGAAGAAGAACATGCAAGGCATCTAGAAGCTATGTTGGAGTATTGAGAAATCACATGCTTAAAGCCAAATTCTCAAAGTGCCACTTTTGGGAGAAGGTGGTAAGATTCCTTGGACATATAATATCAAGGGAAGGAATTTCAGTAGATCCAGGGAAAGTTGCAGCTATTCAAGATTGGAAGCAGCCACAAACTCCTAAAGAGATTCGTAGCTTCTTAGGTTTGGCAGGATATTACAGAAGATTCGTTCAAGACTTCTCTAAGATTGCCTATCACCTAACAAAGTTGACAATGAAGGATGGTAAATTTGTTTGGACTCCAAAATGTGACGATGCATTCCAAGAACTAAAGATGAGGTTGACAACTGCTCTGGTTTTAGCAATTATAAATGGAAATAGTGGATTGACCTTTTATACAGATGCTTGTGGAGAAGGAGTTGGTGCAGTTTTAATGCAAGATGGGAAGCTGATTGCTTACGCAAGTAGACAGCTGAAGACGCATGAGAAGAATTATGCAACACATGACTTAGAATTATTAGCCGTTGTGTTCGCTCTAAAGATATGGGCACATTATTTGCTGGGTAAGAATTTTTCATAGTTTATTTCGATAATACTATGAATTGACCTTAATAAATAATATTCCATCTTTTAGGTGAAAAATTCGAACTCTTCACGGACAACAAATCTTTGAAGTATCTTTTCAACTAAAAGGAGTTAACATGAGACAGCAATTCTGGCTAGAATTTCTCGCGCCATTTGATCTAGATATTCTATATACACTCGGGAAAGCCAACGTAGTAGCTGATGCATTGAGTAGGAAGTTAGCTACTATTTCTTATTTGGTAGTTACTCCAACTCTCCTAGAAAAGATCGCCAGTAAACAAAAGGAGGATTTATTTCTCAAGGAGATCGTTAGGAATATACGTCAAGGATACAATTCAAGCTTTAAAAAAAATAACCTTGGAGTATTACGGTTAAATGGAAGAATTTGTGTTCTAGATGTTGAAAATCTTAGGAAAGAAGTACTACTTGAATGCCACACAGTCAAACTTAGCATTCATCCGGGAATTCATAAGATGTACAAGGACATGAAGCGTACATTTTGGTGGAAAAGTATGAAGAGGGACATATCTATCTATGTCAGTCGTTGTGAAAATTGCCAAAGAATCAAAAGTGACCAACAGAAGATGGCAGGATTACTTCTACCTTTGGAGATTCCAGCTTGGAAGTGGGATCAAATATTCATGGATTTCGTTGATGGCTTACCCCAAAAAAGGAAAGAAAATGAAGGCATTTGGGTTATCATAGACCGATAAACCAAAAGTGCACACTTTATTCCAGTTAAGCCAACAAGAACTGCAGCGAGCCTTGTGGATATATATATGAAGGAGATTGTCCGATTGCATGGAGTTCCAAGCAGTATAGCAAGCGATCATGATCCAATCTTCACTAATCAGTTCTGGGAAGCACTACAAACAGCTTTGGGAACAAAGCTGAATATAAGCACTGCATATCACCCCCAAACAGATGGACGGACGGAATGTGTCAACCGCATTTTAGAAGATCCTTTAAGAGCATGTATTCTTGACTTTGAAGGCTCATGGGAGAATCATTTACATTTAGTAGAGTTCTCCTACAATAATAGCTATCAAGCTAGTATCAGCATGGCACCGTATGAAGCTTTGTGTGGTCGTCCATGTAAATCACCAACATGTTGGATAGAAACCGGAGACCGGTAGTGCTTGGCGCAGATACGATAAGAAAAGCTTCAGAGAAAGTTGATATGATTAGAAAAAAACTAAAAGAAGCCCAAAATAGACAGAAGAGTTATGCAGACCGAAGGCTTAGAAATCTGGAATTCTCAATTGGAGATTCAATCTTTTTGAAAGCCTTTCCAATGAGAGGAGTAGTAAGATTTGGAAGAGCTGGGAAGTTAGCACCTCAATATATCAGACATTTTCCCTGTCTCGAACGAATCGGCACACTAGCTTATTGAGTACAATTGCTTGAAAGATTGTCTGGTGTACACAATGTTTTTCACGTATTACATTTACGAAAGCATGTATATGACCCAGAACAAATCATAGAAACGGCTGCTCAGGATGACTTAGAGATAGAACCAAACTTAGCGGTTATTAGAAGTCCCATTCGAATCGTGGATGAAGATGAGAAACGATTAAGAAGGATGGTTGTAAGGTTGGTAAAAGTTAACTGGAGCGGGGATGCTGATAATTGCACGTGAGAAATAGAAGATAGAATGAGAAAAGCATATCCCGAGTTTAGGATCGATGTATAGACTTTATCTATCACTTTAGTGTACTCACCGCATGTGGTGCGGTCGCTTATTGTATATATCCCATCTTATTTAATATATATTTCCTTTTGAGCTAGTTTCTTCTTACCTAATTTCGAGGACGAAATTCTTTTAAGTAGGGGAGAATGTAACGACCCAAAATTTAACCACTTCAAAATATAATATTTAAAGTGATATAAAAGGTTCTATGATTCAAACAATATTAGATAGGATTTCGAAATAGAAATATATATAAAAATAGTAACATTTGCTTATATCGACAAAAGTGACAAAATCCTGATTTCAGAAAAGTAAGTTTAAATGGTGTAATAAATTATTTTAATTTATTTATGAGTGTCTATATTTTTAAATAATATTATACAAATTTATTTTTAAATTCGGTTTACATAAATAAATAGTTCAACTAAAACGTCAAAATATGACCGTAGAACATTTTATCAAAAATCAATGTTTTGTCGATTTAAAGTTGTCGCAACATTGTTGCACCTTTATGTACACAATTTAATAAATATGTTAACATATAAAGGTAGTCAACAATTAACTAAACAAGTTTACTTTTAATAATCATCCTTAGAAAATTCTAGAAAGTAATTAGCAAAAGTAAACTAAAAAAGACAAAACACATGTTACATCACATGTGACATAAAGTAAAGTATTCATTCTTATTCTTTACTTAACTCTTAAGTGTTTGAACTTTATTATTGTGATGTGATGTGGATGGTAAGTGTTGAATTAAATAAGTTTACTTGATTCCTAAGGAAGTTTATTTAAGTAAAAACACAAATCTATATTTTAATCTCAAATATTTTCTATAAATATCCATCCTCTTCTTCTTCACTTTTACACCATTTCTTCACTACTTTCTTAAGCTCTCTTACATCCACTAATGGCTATTCACCTTATCAAAGTTATGCCAAAATATTCCAAGAATTAAATCACAAAGCAAAACTCATCAAACTCCACTTCAACCTCCTCCTTCCCCATCCTATTACTCATGCCCTCTCCTTTATCCATTTGGCCAAGCACATCTTCCCCTTCAAGCTTGGTCGTGGCCTCCTAAGGCAAGTACGATGAAGTTTAGCAAGTTCTAAGAGCTTAAGACAAAATTTAGCAAAGTTAGAAATGTTTAAAATTAGATTGGAAGCAACCAAAGGTGAGAACTCTAAATTGTTAAGTAGGAAATGTTTATATGATGTTTTGCAAGTTTTAAATGTTGTTTGGATTTTAATAATGATGTTGGATAAGTGTTTGAAAAGAAAGCAACCACCTTTAAGTCATTTGAAAAAGTTAGTTAGCAAATATGTACATAAATGACAATCATGTTTCATTGTAATGAAAAAAGTAGTTAAATTTGATATGCAAGTTCATATGATATGTTAGGATATGTTAAAATAATTATAAACATTGTTTTGGATGTTTATTAATGTATATTGAATATAAATGTTGAAACAAGTCACGGATTTACACGACATATAATCACATGGAAATCACTTTAAAAAAGAAATGAAATGTGATATGGAATCATTTATACCTTTGAAAAAATATTTGATTATGCTTTAGAAATGATTCCTAAGTGTTTAAACTTGTCTCGACCAAGTTTGAATATGAATCTCAAAATACGCCTAAAATTTGACGCGTTACGTAACGGTAGTTCGTGTTTTCGCGTCAAAAGTTCAAATGAACATACGAAGTGGAATATAGTTCAGAATTCTTCGAGATAAGAATTTTTCAAATTCTTATATCCATATCTTTCAAATGAAAAAAGAAAATCAAGATTTCATCTTTTTATATTTTGAAATATGGCAAAATCAATTTTCAAGAAAAATCTAGTTTTTTCACTAAATGACCAAAGTTGGAAATTGATAAAATAATCATTTTAAAAATATGAAATAAATTCTAAAAATCTTTTAAAATGTTTTAAAAGTGATTTAAGTTGAAAATATGGTTTTCTAAATGATATAAAAGTCGTTTTGAGGAATATGGCTTTTAAAGCACTTTTTGCAACACTTTTTGCAACACTTTTTCGCAACGCTTTTCAATAACATTTGAAATAATGGTTGGAACTAAACAATTCTTTCACAAGTCTTATGTAAACATTTTTAACTAAATGATAAAGTATTTTAAAAAGAGATTTGAACAATTCAAAATTATTTCAAAGATGGTTAAATAAATAGTTAAGAAAAAGGGAAAATGAATATGCGGAAACCACTAGTACATTTGTCCCGCCTGTAAGATCTAAAAGTGAAAACAAGGTGAGTAACTAAGGTTAGGTATGGAGCAACCAGTGCCCCGAACTTTCCTGGCCTTGGTTTTCTCTTTTAGGCGAGGGGTGGAACATATCGAAGGGAAAGCCCAGATACTCAACTTGGATTTTATAGAAATAATCTTCTTATACTCATTGTTAAAATCCGAAGAGGGAACTTGTCCTATTTGTGGAATTTAAAAGCTGATCTCACCATTATTTCGCCCATAGCACTTGCTGAATACGGAAGATGATATTGAATAAAAGTAGAGTGATTTCCATAATCCTATTTTCTCAAAAGATACTCTTTAAAAATGATTTGAGAAATATTCAAAAAGAGGTTTAAATGATTCCATATTCACTAAAAGAATATTTTGAAAATATATATCTCTCGAAGATATTTTGGTAAAGGAAAATGAATGAATCGAAAAACAATCATCTATTTACATAATTTTTATCAATGATTGGATTTCGAAAGAACTGCGGTCGGATTTGGGTGATTCCTATCCGAAAACCACTTCGAACCAATTTACGTGTTCGAAGATTGAAGATGTTTGAAGATGGAGATATTGAGACGAATAATATTGAGGGACTTCTTGTTGATTAATTGGGGATAAACTACCTATTCACTATATTGTAGCATTGGTCTCTTCTATGAAAAATCTCAAAAACACAAAGTCTTCTCACCTAGTAATGGCTGAGGAAAGTACCTTCGGTTTTGTTCAATCCCAGAACGAACTTGTATGGATGAATGTCTGACCTTGCATTCCAAATCAGAATGAGTGATCTCTACAAATGTTTATCTGTATTTTGGCGGAGAAGACACCTTCTATTAGCTTAACACCCTTTCCTGAGACGTATGAGCTCAGGAGTTATACGTTTGTAGAAATCAGTCATGTGAATGTGGAATGGCAATGTGGCATTCAAAGTGAAAGAAGATGTGATATGTGAAAAGGTAATCGTAGCCTCAAGCCTCATCAACCGGAAATGACCGAAACTGGGTTAGATGCAGCAAGTCTAATTGGATCATTCCCTATTACGGTATGATCATCAACTTTTATATATATTTCTTTCCGCTATGACTTTCGAGATGTAAATTAATGTAGATGTATGCAAAGAGAGCTCTTGGATGAAGGTCGGTAACGACTGAGGGATGAAATATTCGGTACTATCTAGTTATAGAGATATGTCGGTCATGTGTTGGTAGAGAATCCATTATGATGGTCCTCGTTACATTCCTCTAGAGATGTATTATCGGAAGGTAGTACCTTCACCTGGTCATTTGTATGGAAATCCATTCTCCAATAAGAACTTGCGGTTTTGTTTGTATAGGCGTAATAAATAGCCACAAAATGCTATATGGGTAACCATTTGGGCTAAGATTAATAAGTTTATTTGCTAATGTTTTCAAAGAAAGTCGCTAAAAATAATATCCCCAAATTTGAAGTAATAAAGTGTTTTGGTTAACATAAGGTAAAAACCCATTCCGTATTTATGTGTGGCATGGTCTTATGAGATACCTTTTTGTTTTCAAAATATCGTACTACGAGTTCTCACATCGGTCCCATGACTGACCCGGAGTTTGTTTTTCCCTTTAAACTCTAGGTACCCTATTTTTCGGGCAGCCAAGTAGTCAGGATACCTTTGGAGCATTTTGGAGCATGTTGGGGAGCATTTTGGAGAAGTCATTTTGAGCTATGAAGCTGAAGTACCTTATGTTGATATCTACCCATTTTCCGCTGCGTTATGTAGTATGTATTTTCCAACATATGTACGAATAGACAATTATAACTATCCCGCTGGATTTGTATTTGATTCTAATCATTTATGTATAATTAAAATGTTAAATGCGATGTGAGATTCTATTATTGTGTTATCTCCTATCTTTATTTTCTTTTACACCTCTGATTATCTACCTCCTCGGCACTTGGATTTACGACACGTGAATACCATAAATGTATTAGTGTCGATTTCTGAAGGTCGAGGAGACGGGTTGTCACAGGTTGGTTTGGATTTCGAGAAAGTTCTTGTCACAAGCCAAGGAAAGCATGTAGTTGGAGATGTTCATTAGTTTGAAGCAGAAGAGTCTTTCGGTGAAAGAGTATATAAATCAGTTTAATGAGTTATCACGGTTCGGGATGGAGCTTGTTAATGCACATAAGGAGGCCACCAAGTTTGCTAAGGGTTTGACCAGCCCCTCCAAAGGTTGGCAATGACACATGTACCTATGGGAGCGACGCATGAATCACTTGGGAAATGGCTCTTATATCAGATGTTGCTAAGGAAGAAGAGGTTAAGGAGGTTCCTAAATCAGAAAACTGTAAGAAGCAGTGTTGGAAGAATAAGAAGGATAAGGACAAGAAGAAAGGAGGAGGACCTCAGAAGGGATTGATCAAGAAGGGCGAGAAATGTCATAATTGTGGATTGGTTAGGCATTTCACAAAGGACTGTAAAAAGGACACGATGAAGGGGAGGTGTTACTACTATGTGCAGCCTGGACACCTTAGTAGAGCTTGTTCTCAGAAGATGGGGCAGAGAGCATGCACACCTACAACGTAAGTACAGGCTTTGGATGCAGCACCTTCTAGTAGTGGACCAGATCGAGCTAGGAATGTCTATGTAGAAGGTTTGATCTCTATTTCGGATTTTCCTATTCGAACTCTTTTTGACTCCGGAGCATCACATTCTTTCATTTCTAGTTCCATGTTTGATTGTTTGCACTTAGATATTTATCTAATTGTAGACCCTATAGTTGTTTCAAACCCCATAGGAGGATCGGCACATTTATCAATGATTTATAGGGGTTTGAAAATTTTTATACTAGGCATAGAGTTTGATTGTGATGCCTATGTACTTGGATTTTTGGGATATGGGATGATTTTGGGGATGGACTGGTTATCCACTTATGGTGCGATATTGGACTGCGAGAGGAGAGTCGTTAGAATAGAGACATGTAGCGTATGGACTCTCGAGGTTTCTTGCAACCTACAGAGGTCAACATGTTGAGCTTCCTTTATTCCCTTGATTCGTCACTAGGAGAGTTAGATTTAGTTCCAGTTGTTAAAGATTTCCCAGACATTTTTGAGGAGGTTAGGGGCTACCCTCTAAGAGAGAGATCGACTTTAGGTTCAATCTGAATGACAATGTTAAGCCAGTGCCATGGCCCGTGAGACATATGGCTCCTAGGGAGAAGAAGGAGTTAAGCAAGCAGATCGGTGAGCTATTAGAGAAAGGCTTCATAAGACGGAGCATATCTAAGTGAGGGGCGCCAATCGTTTTCGCTACAAAGGCAGATGGTTCCCTTTGACTTTGCGTAGACTATAGAAAGTTGAATAAGCTCACAAAGAAAAACCGTTACCCACTTCCTAGGAAAGACGATCTTTTCGATCAATTGGTTGGCACTTCAGTATTTTCTCAGCATGACTTAGGCACTGGATTTCATCAGCTTAGTGTCGCTGACGATAGCAACAATAAGACAACATTTAGGACACCCGATGGAATCTTTGAGTGGTTGGTTATGCCGTTTGGGCTATCCAATGCCCCAGCCTATTTTGTAGATCTGATGAGCCGTGTTTTTCGAGATGTCCTAAATAAGTTCGTGGTAGTGTTTGTGGACATCATTCTGGTGTTTTCCAAGAGTATGGAAGAGCATGCTATTCATCTTAAGGAGGTTCTTCGTACACTTCGTGTTCGTCGGTTGAAAGCAAAATTCTCGAAGTGTCACTTTAGGCATGAGGAGGTGCGTTACTTGGGGCATGTAGTCTCAAGAGAGGGTTTAGCTGTGGATACCGCTAAGATAGTAGCAGTACAGGATTGGAAGGCCACCAAAAATGCTACCGAAGTTAGAAGATTCCTAGGTTTAGCTGGTTATTATAGGAAGTTTATCAGAGATTTTGCTAAGATTTCAGTGCCGCTTACTCGCCTCACTAAGAAGAATGCGGCATTCATGTGGGATGTGGATTGTGAGGATTCCTTCACGATGCTAAAGAGAGTCCTTACTAGTGCACCAGTGTTAATTTTACCCGACGGAGCTAAGCCTTTTAGAGTATACACTGATGCATATGGGACTGGCCTTAGGGCTGTATTGATGCAGGAGGGAAGGGTAGTATGCTATGGGAGTAGATAGTGGAGAACTCATGAGAAGAACTACCCATCCATGATTTGGAGTTGGCTGCTATTGTTTTTGCACTCAAGTCTTAGAGACATTACCTGCTAGGAGAGAGGTTCAAGCTTTTCACTGACCGTAAATCATTGAAGTATCTATTCTCACAAAAGGATTTAAACTTGAGGCAGCAGCGTTGGATGGATTTTCTGGCATCATATGACTTTGAAATAGCTTACACCCCTGGCAAGGGGAACGTGGTTGCGGATGCGTTAAGTAGGAAGAGAGCAACCCTTAGACCACTATTCATGGAGTGTAAAAGCCTAGAGTTTATTTCCACCTTTGATTTTAAGCCCTCTATGGACATTACTCCTAGATTATTGGTAGCGCTTGAGGTTAAGCCTACCCTCATAGATCAGATTGGCTCAAGGCAGCGAGAGGATTTAGAGCTTGTGGATATTTTGGATAGGATTAGCAAAGGAGAGGTCTCTAGATATCTCCAAAGCTATTCCATCGATAGTAAAGGGTGGATAAGGAGAGATGGAAGACTTTGTGTCCCCTGCACCGGTGATTTGATGAGTGCAGTTCTAGCAAAAGCACACCATTCTTGAATGACTATTCATCCGGGTGGTGATAAGATGTATAAGGACATGAAGAGAGTGTTTTATTGGAGTGGCATGAAGAAGGATGTAGCAGAGTTTGTGGCTAAGTGTCTTGTGTGCAAAGAGTTAAGGCAGAGCAGCAAAAGCATGGCGGATTGCTTCAACCATTAGATGTACACAAATGGAAGTGGCATAGTGTTTTGATGTACTTTATAGATGGTTTACTCCGATCTAGGAAGGGGAATACTAGTATTTGGGTGATTATAGACCGTTTGACTAAGAGCGCCCACTTCATTCCGGTCATGAGTAAGAGGACAACACCTTATTTGGTATCCATATACGTTCGTGAGATAGTCCAACTTCATGGAGTTCCCTCTAGCATTGTGAGCGACAGAAACCCTATCTTTACTAGCGAGTTTTGGAGGAACTTGCAAGAGGCTTTAAGGACATAGCATAGATTGAGTACGGCCTATCACCCTCAAACGAATGGCCAAACAGAGAAAGTTAACAGTATTCTTAAGGATTTGTTGAGGATGTGAATTCTTGATTTTGGATGGACTTGGGAGGAGCACCTTCCTTTAGTGGAATTCGCATATAATAATAGTTTTCAGGCTAGCATTGGGATGGCTCCTTTTGAAGCACTTTATGGAAGACCTTGCAAGTCGCCTTCATGTTGGTTGGAGTCTACGGAAAGATTGCTGCTTGGTCTCGACATGGTAGAGAGACTTTGGAAAAGATTGATTTGATTAGGAGAAGAATGAAGATGGCCCAAGATAGACAGAAATCCTATGCAGATAAGCGGAGAAGGGATATTAAGTTCGAGGTAGAAAATTTGGTTTTCATTAAGGTGTCTCCTTTGAGAAAGGTAGTGAAGTTTGGATCAAGTGGGAAACTTGCCCCTAGATTCATAGACTGTTCCCCATTATGGAAATGGTAGGGAAGATGGCGTACCGGATAAAGCTACCGGAGAGGCTCATGGGAGTTCATGATGTTTTTCTTGTTTTACACTTGAGAAAGTTCTTACATGATTCAGTATAGGTAGTGGAACCTGGCCAAATTGAGGAAGTTGAAGTGGAGAGTGAAGTATCGGTTTGTCGCATTCCTACCAAGATCATTGGACATGATATCAAGAAGCTTAGGAATAAGGAAGTCCCTTTGGTTAAGGTGGAGTGAGGAGATAGTATTGAGGATGCTATGTGGACTGCTCAGGAGAAAATATGTACATCTTATCCGCATCTTTTTGATGGTACGTCTTGAATTTCCTATTTCCATCTTTAGTTTTGAATAGGTTTCTTTCCTTTAGTATCCTTTGGGAGGGTAGATCTTAGGATTTAACCTATGGATGGTAGGACTGAATGTAAACCTGTTACTGGAACATGTTATGTATGATGGATGCTAGTGGTTGCAAGTGTTTGCTAGTGGATGCTAGTGGACGCATATACACACTAGGCACTATTATCTTTTAGAGATCGGCCTAACTAGGTCACTAAAGCATATGGATGTGTGTGCACTTGCATTTTTATTTCATGGTTGCTATGAATGGGTGATTACCATATGATTGTTGCATTTGGATGATGATTGTAGTACGCATATAGAACTATTAGTTGTCATTAGGGAATTTGCATTCATTTGGATACATGGCAAGGACATGAGTGCATAAAAAGTAGGTCGACTAAATCAGTAGACTGCATAATCTTTTGCAATAGTTAGGGACATTAACACTACACTTGCATATATCATAAATTGCATTAGAAAGCTTAAGGACAATGGATGTAATGGATGATGGTTGAATATGTGGTTGTGGAATTTGGATGAAAATATTTATTTCATTCTTCTGTCCTTAGAGATTTCGGGGACGAAATTCTTTAAGGAGGGGAGAATCTAACAACCCAAAATTCGAGCTATAATAATTAATGAATGAATTGATTAAACAATAAAACAAGTTTGTCAAATTGTCAGAGTCGAGGTACGGGAGTTGCACCATTGGGTCCTTGGCGATTTTCTGATCAATTTCCATATATCACTTATCGAAATTCGAGCTAGTATGGAGAAGTTACGAGAGAAACAAGAAATCATAATTAAATAAAAAAATGAAAAGAAAAAAAATAAAAATAAAATACAAGATCATAGGTAGACCGGCACTTTTACCTGGACGAGATTTCGTCCAAGTACGAGCTGAAGAGAGTAATTTTGATTTTTGGCCAAATCCTGTGCGTTCGTAGCTGCATCTGATGGTTCCTAGTGAGCCTATGACGTGGTTGCACTAGATTTGATCTTCAGATCCGACGGCCTGGGATCCCTAAGCCACACTATAAATAGAACCCTAGGCCTAGCTATTTTTCTCATTCAGATTTTCTCCCAATTGGGTTCATTGCCTGAGGCTGAACCCTAAATGGAAATTTTTTCTAGGGAGGAAATCTCTTTGATAAAAATATTCTACACCCTAGAAGTAGATCCAGGAAGGCCCAGGACTAGAGCTAAGGGCCACAGGTTAGTGTTTCGTAATTATTTTAGATTTGTAAGCAATTTAAAATCATAGGGTTCTCAATAGTTGTAGTTTTTCTACAATTTTAAGACAATTTTTATGTAAGATTATTTACAGTCATTTTTTAAGTAAATTTCAGAAGTTATTTTCAGTCTATTTTAATTTAGCTATTTTATTCAGTTATTTACAGTTAATTGTAGTTATTTACATCTGTTTTAAGTTGGAATTTAACCTGTAAATGTTAGTTTCTTTTTCTTAGAGATTTAATCCTTTTTGACCCGAATAAAATATTGAAAAAGAAAAATCTGCAAATATGGATTAAAATAGAATAACACTAAATTTACAGAAACCATATGTAAAATGAGAAAAACTAAAATAAAAATAGAGATAGACTGAAATAGGCAAATTTAAGATATTTGCAAGCATAATTATAACTAGTGGTTATAACTAAAAATAGAAAATAGAAGAGTAATAGTTCCAAGAACAATTATAACACGTAGGTTATAATAGAAAGAAAGAAATAACAAAAAGGAGCTTATTTTAAAACTTAGATCTTGGATTAAGTTAATAAGCAAATATAGCAGAAATAACAGAAGGGACTTATTTTAAAACTTAGATCATGGATTAAGTTAATAAGCAAAATATAGAAGTAGGGCCAGCATTCCTTTTCAGGTCTAGGACTGATGGTTTCACACATAGGTGAGGCTAGGACAGCTTATACTGATTAAGGTAAATAAGTGGCCAATAGATAGAGGCACAAATCTTGGGATTTGGGCAAGGGGTGCAAAGCTAGAAGATTTATTTGTTAGGACCAGTACCGACAGCATTCCCTTTTAGGTCGAGGACTGATGGTCTGACACGTAGGTGAGGCTAGGCTCGCTTAAGCGGATTAGGGTAAATAAAGGGTCAAATAGGGGGCGATAGTTAGTATGTACCGGCCATGACCGAGCATGCGGCATCGATTAAGGTAAATAATTCGCTACTGCGTCCTAAGCGCTAAGAGGTGTCCTTAGCTGTGGGACCAACAGGATTGGCAAACAGTGGCACAACAGAGTTAGGAAAGGCCGATCAATGGGTAGGATTAGGATTTTAGCCTAATCAACTATGCAGTAGAGATAGGATTAGGGTTTCAGTCTAATCACAACAGTTCAAGAAAAGTTCAAACAATCAAAGCAAACAGTCAAACAGAATCATAAACAATATTTTATCCAAGTTTTATCTTTTCTGTATTTTCCTTTCAAGCTAGAACTATTGCTTAGTCTATTATCTTTATCTTACTTAGAAATGCTAGTAATTACTTTCACTCGCCAGACTTATTGGCTGACCCACTCCTCTATCTTTTCTTTTCCCCTAATAGGCCAGCAGAGTTGAGGATAGTTGATTCAAGTTGCTTGGAGATTCATTTCCGGAGCTTTCTCATTTCAGATGTATTCTTCTGCTTTTCATCTTTTTCATTTGGTTTATGATGGGCTGGCACTTGTGAGAAGGATTATCCTTACTGTTATCCTTATACTCTGATTTTATGAGACTAGGACGTGTTTTGATGAGACATGAGACATTTTGAGTTTCTGAGATATGTTATGTTTATTATGATTTATTCTGAGATGAAGTTTAATTTTGAATGGTAAGTTATTATTTAAATGTTTCCGCTGTTTCTACTTATTTGTCTTGTGAATCTTAGTCTTTGTGATGCTTTAGCTATACTTATAATGCACCACATCCTTTGGTGTGCCCTTTTTGGGAAAACAAAGGGGTGTGGGGTGTCTCATATTCCAGGCTACAGTCCATTATATATATTCGTTTGACTTCGATAGTGCGAAATTGCGAACTACCGTTACGTGACGTGCCTATTTTTGACTCAATTTTCAATATTCATTTAAACTTTGCCAAAACACTTTTAAATGTTTATAAAACAATTCTAAATCATATTAAACCATTTTAAAGTGGTTTAAACATTCCATATACACAATTTCATTTAATAAAGAAATATGATTTCCTTTATGCTTATCGACATGTATTAACGTGATTTGCATATATATTCAACAACCATATTAAAAAACCATCATTAATAATCATAACCAAACATATGTATCATCCAATAGTATATATAACTATAGTTTAGGAGTTTCTCACCTTCATTTTCCTTTCGAGCTAATTTAAAATTGGCTATAGCTTCGCTATCACAAAATAAAACTCCACGAAATAGAGCACGATAGCCCTAGATAGGCTCGACCTAGCGTTGGGGTCGTCACGGCCTTAGCTATAAAGGGAGAAACTCTCAGTTTTGATGGAAAATGGTGGTCGTCGTGGGTTTGCATGAGGAGGAGGAGTTTTGAAATTGTTCTGAGATATTTTGCTATTGTATATATAATATACTTATTTAATTTATTTTTAGGATATTTTTCTCCATAAGCTTGTTAATATGATAAGCCATTGATAAGCTTGATAATGTGGAGAAGGAAGTGAAGAAAATTGTGTGAAAAAATGTGAATAAAGATTGGGGAATTTATAGAATTTTAGAAAATATAAATATCATAACATGAATGGATGAAACTACTCTTGCCATCCCTTCCTAGCCCACCCTAGAATGCACAGCAGCCCCCCCATGTGATAGATGATGTGGATGTGATGGTGGTGATGATGGTGGTGTAAGGTGGATTTGATGTGAGAAGATGTGTTTACTATTTTAAATTTAGATATTTTCTATATTTACCATATGTAAATATATTTCTACTTTTCTACCATAGTTATATGTATATTTATATGTTAATATATATGTGTGTGCATGCCACAAAGATGTACAAGTTACATAAACAAAGTTGTATAATTTATATATGCCAAATCGTTACAAATTATAATTTCGATTTCCGGTCATATTTTCACTTATTAATTAACGTACATATATTTGTAAAAAAAATTGAAAACCAGTTTCTTATTATTTTAGTTGAACAAAAATAATCATATTTGACTTATAAAACCAAATAAATCAATATTAATTATTATATACAAAAATCGCTATTATATCGATAAAGAGATGCAAATTTTTCTTATATTTTCAAACCAAGTATATATCTTCTTAAAGTTATTATAAATGATTTATTATCATTTCATAACTAATTAAAATTAGTTGTCACCATTCTAAAATAATTATTTGAATAATTATAAGAATTACTAAATCATTAAGTCTCAATTAAATTTAATCAATTAAATATTAAATATAAGGACATCACCGATGATGTCATAAACACATTTTATTTTCCAAAATAAAGGAATTGATTTTATTTCATATTCTTGTTCAATTATAAAATAAGTGTATGTATCCAGCTCCGTGCGTGATGTTTTACGATTATAGAGTTGTTTATTGATAAAACGATTTTCGGCCATTTTATCGATTTAAATCCCAAGGAAGATATTTTTGTAAATATCTATTCAAAATAAGATTTCTTTTATTTATTATCACTCAAAACAATATTATTTGTATCATCAACCTTTTATTTGAATAAATTTAAAAATAAATACAATTTATCAAAGTGATAAATTTGCGGGTCGTTACATCGATAGTGTGAGGAATACTATTGGATCTATCCAATCTATCCCCTTGCGTCACATATAGTATATAACCATGAAATATAAATCAACCGCTTCGAGACGGGATTGTATACAAAGGGTCATCTGCACTTACATGGGAATGTAATAGGGTCTTGTTTGATGGCTAAATCTCTATCGGATTAGAAAATAGCCGATCAAATTTTAATAGAAATTAACTGCAAGCGAACTGCGTACAATGTTAGTACGTAGCGAGTACGGTCAATCCGTAGGGAATTGTTTAGATTTTAAAATTCTATTCTCAAATTAACCTAGAGTTTGAAGTTGTTAAGCTAAAAATGTAAATAAACTAGCAATAAAGAGTGGATAAAAATATGAGAGTAGAAGGCAATTTAGAGATAAATCCATTCTCTTGATCACATAAATCAATACAACATGAAATTATGATCTCTTTTTTGGTCATTAGTCAATTCAATTGATTTGTTTATCATAAGTATGGAATATTTGTGCTATTAATTAGCCCAATATAAACCATCAATTTATAACACACATATTAAACAACTTCTTAACTCTAATGAAAAATGAAATTGAAAATAAAAACTATTCTAAGCATGATTTATTAACTATTGATTAGAAATATAGACCATCGAATTTACATTTTAAAACCCACTTTATTACCATAATCATATGAAGATGAAGAGGTAAATTTTGTTTGTTTAAGCATAGCCTATTTGGTATCAACAACATAGGCTATCAAATTCAAAGCTAAAACAACAAAATCAAACCATATCAACTATTGTCATTAAGCAAAAAAAAGATCAAAAATGAGCAAATTATATTGAATCTACATAATTGGAGAGGTTCATTACCCCTAAATTGAAGGGGTTTAACCTTTCATATTTGTTATCATTTCAACAAATGCAGCATTCAACATGAAACAAAAACAAGAAGAAAAAGTGAGCAAATTAAAAAGAGAGCTAATTAAAATGTAATAAATATTAATCTATTTGCATAAGGAATGAAACTGAGCTACTAACACAAGAGGAGAGGGCGTGTAATAGGAAAGAGCATGAATTAACAATGCACAAAAAGAAAATTACATAAAATAAAATGGCTAAGTATCCATGAAAAGAAAAGAGAGTTTGGTTTATTTTTGAGCCTCAAACTAAACTAACTAAAATGGATGCTAAGGAGGCTAAGAGAGCATTACATGAAACATAAGAGGTATTTATACAAATTTGAAACCCTAATCCATATTTTTAGGGACTACCCAAACTACCTCTCTAGGAAGTATGGCCACCAAGTTATCATTAGCATGAGATAATCCTCCATTTAAATGTGCATGATACTTTTCACTCCACTAACTTGTGCATTAGCTTTTAATTGTAGATTAAGGTAAGTGGGTAGGTGGGGTCCTCCATGATACGTGAGTTTGAATTATTTCCATCTTCATTCTTTTATTTCCTCTTGTGCATGCATATTATCCATGATGCCTCTTGTAATTTTCATCCAATTTTCCTACAAATAAAAATAAAATATGGAAATAAATATTCCTAAATTAATATATGCACAAAAATGATCATTTTCCCCCTATATAAAGAAGAATAAATAATAATTTGAAAATGATTAAAATATTGGTTTAAACATGTTAAAATACCCTATATGATCATTTATTTAATAAAATTTGATTAAATATGGAAGTAAAGATATGCACATTTATGTGCGCCTCAAATACCCCCACACTTATCTTTTTATGTGTCCTCGAATAAACTAAAACTAAGATAAATCCTTTTTTCGTAGGGAGCACGATTGCATTGAGCGTATGCAATAAGCCGTTAAACCTTTAGGTGTTCATAATAAGACGAGTGTTGTCTTGTGATGGTTTTAAGCGGATACTACCCCCAAAATCCAAATGCAACATGAAAATATTTACAAAATGCAAGATTCATTTACAAAGAGATGAATGCAAGTTTTTGAAAATATTTACAAATGAATAATTTACTTTTGAATTAACATGAATAAATTAAATATAAGTTTGGTGATCATCATGAAATTGAAGTCCTCTTACTTGTCAAAATTTCCAATAAAAATTATGTTATCATAACAAATAGACTCTAGTTTGGCTAGTTGTGTCGGTTGATTGACACAATGTAACTATGAAATAGATCCTTAGTTGATTATCAAAGTTTTTCAAAGTGGTATTTTCATTTCTTTTGAATAACAAGTCAAATCAAATAAGTAAAAAAAGTGCTTGGATTTCTATTGCTTACTCTCTCTTTATTTGAAAATTTTATTGAATTAACAATATTTACATATGCCTAACTCGGAAAACTAAGGCCAAATATATGACCGATGCACTGCCTTTCGGACTTCCGTGAGGAGAATACAGAGCATGGAGAGTGAACACACAAGTGTGTACACCTATCGACTGCAGGCATTATTAATAAAAGAATTTTTATATACATACACCTAATTCAGATATACTGAGGCCAGATATATCAATCATGCACTGCCTTTCGGGCTTACGTGAGAAAGGTACAGAACATGGCGAGTGTACACACTTGCGTGTGAACACATGACCCTAGGTGTTTATAAAATAATTCGAAGAATAGAAAATAAAATAAAATAAATTCCCCGGCAATGGCACCAAAAACATATTTGACGGCTAAATCTCTATCTGATTAGAAAATAGCCGATCAAATTTTAATAAAAATTAACCGCAAGCACATGGCTTACAATGTTAATACGTGGCGAGTACGGATCGATCTGTAGGGAATTGTTTAGATTTTAAAATTCTATTCAATTAAATTAACAAGGAGTTTGAAGTTGTTAAGCTATAAATGTAAATAAACTAGTAATAAAGAGTGCAAAATAATATGAGAGTAGAAGGCAATTTAGAGATAAATCCATTCTCTTGATCACATAAATCAACACAACATGAAATTATTATCTCTTTTTTGGTGGTTAGTGAATTTAATTGATGTGTTTATCATAAGTATGGAATATTTGTGATATTAATTAGCCCAATATAAACAATCAAACTATAACACACCCATTAAACTACTTCTTAACTCTCATGAAAATTGCAATGAAATTGAAAATAAAATCTATTCTAAGCATGATCTATTAACTATTGATTAGAAATATAGACCATCAAATTTTGATTTTAAAATCCACTTCATTACCATAATCATATGTAGATGCAGAGGTAATTTGTGTTTTTTTTGTTTAAGCATAGCCTATTTGGTGGCAACAACATAGGCTATCAAATTCAAACCTAAAACAACAAAATTAAACCACATCAACTATTGTCATTGAGCACAAAAAGAGATCAAAATTGAGCAAATTATGTTGAATCTACATAATTAGAGAGCTTCATTACCCCTAATTGAATAAGTTTAGCCTCTCATATTTATTATCATTTCAACAAATGTAGCATCCAACATGAAACAAAAACAAGAAGAAAAAGAGAGCAAATTAAAAAGTGAGATAATTAAAATGAAATAAACACTAATCTATTTGCATAAGAAATGAAACTAAGCTACTAACACAAGAGGAAAGAGAGCATGTAATAAGAAAGAGCATGAATTAACATTTTATAAAAAGAAAATTACATAAAATAAAATGGCTAAGTAGCCATGAAAAAGAGGAGAGTTTGTTTTTTTTTATCCTCAAACTAAACTAACTAAAATGGAGTTAAAGGGGCTACGAGAGCATTACATGTAACATAAGGGGTGTTTATACAAGTTTGAAACCCTAATCCATATTTTTGGGCACTACCCAAACTACCCCTCTAAAAGTGTGGCCATGTAACACCCAATATTTTATAATATTATTTAGGATATTTAATTAGCTAAATTAAATAAAATAATGTGAAGTTTAATGGGTTGAGATTTTATTATACTAAGGGTAACCATGTCATGTTAAACATAAATCAAATAAGATGACATAAATAAATGTGTTAGGAAATAAAGAAGGGCAATATGGTAAATAGGAGAGGCTTATACCCTAAACCCCTAGGAAAATAAACTCATGCTCATTTCATTTTAGCAAACTAAAAACATTTAAGGTCGGCTATCATTATTGTTCTCAAGAGGAAGATAAAGCTAGGATTCAAGAGAAGGAAGATAATCAACTAACTCAACATACAATCTCACATCTTTTAAACTCAAAGCTAAGGTGAATAATTACTTAATCCCGTTTTCTTATAATTTTCGGTTTTAAGATTAGATCCGAGACGTTTTTATAAGTACATCCCATGTATTGATGATTAAAGTTATATATTTGTTCGTTCGTGAATTATGCATGTTCATATTAGTATTTATGAAAAGTTAGATATGAAAACCATACTAAATTACATCAAAATGCCTTGAAAATTTAAATACGAGACATAAATAAAATTATAGAGATGGGTTCCAATTTTCATAATTTTCTGAATTTATGTGGATTTTATATTAATTTTCTCGTGAAGATAACGGTTTATTGGGTTATAAATTATTTACAGCTAAAATAATTATTATTTGGGTTTGAAATATTTGTATGTTGGAAAACATATTAAAATAGATTTTCTGGGATTTTTCTAGATTTTTCCTAAGTGATTTGATGAATATATAAAATTGTTTAAGGTATGAAGCTTAAATGTTTTATATATTTAATTAAGGAGAAAGGAAATTTAATAAAATAAAATTATTATTTAATTCTGAAATTAGTGGCATCATTTTTCTGAAAAGTATTTATCAACCAATGAGAATTTTACAAACAAAGGCAGGTTAGTTGAAAAGTTAACTTTTTAAGTTAAAAACAAGAAAATCATTCTTTTAGCACGTTTCAACCATTTTAGGCATCAAACCTTCCGACCTAGACCTTCCAACAAAGTCAAATGGTTATAGCATTCAACAAGGTCAAAGTTCAATGCATGTGGTATCAAGTTACTTAGTGCGTAATGAATTGAACAAGGTCGAAGGGTACTTAGTCGAAAGGTTGGTTTCCAAAGAGGTTAGGGTATGTTTGTTTTATAAATTAAAAGCTTATAACTGCTTGCTTTCGAAAAGGAGCTTTCGACTTGGTTACTTTCGACTAGGTCAATTATTCAAAATAAAAGTTACTGTTGCTTTATCATTGTTTTGCGTTGAACCTTCTGACAACGTCGAAAGGTTTACTTGTTTGTAAAAACCGACCGCTTCTCCATGCTTTTGAAATAGAGCTTTCGACTTAGGTGTTTTACCATTGTTTTTAATTGAAGAATAACCCAACTTTTTGAAGTAGTTGTTTTAAAGGCAGTGGCCTTTTGTTTTAAATGATTAGTTTTAAAGCTTTCGAAGTAGAGCTTTCAATAAAGTTGAAAGGTTGCTTCCAATGATTTCAAAAGTTATCGGTTCAATGATTTCAAAAGGTTTTAGTTCAATGATTTCGAAAGGTATGAGTTCATTGATTTTGAAAGGTTTTAGTTCAATGGTTTCGAAATTTTTGAGTCCAATGATTTCGAAAGTTATTAGTTCAATGATTTCGAAGGGTTTGAGTTCAATGATTTCAAAGGGTTTGCGTTCAGTGATTTCGAAAGGTTTTAGTTCAACAGATTCGAAAGGTTTGAGTTCAGTGATTTGAAAAGTTTTTAGTTCAATGGTTTCGAAAGGTTTGAGTTCACTGATTTCGAAAGGTTTTAGTTCAATGATTTTGAAAGGATTGAGTTCGACGATTTCGAAAGGTTTGCTTTGAATGGTTCTGGAAGGTTTAAATAGAAGGTTTTTAAAAGGTTTTCTAAGGCAATGTTTTAAGTTGTTTTTAAAGTAGGATGTCTAAAGTTTTATTGCTTTCAAAAGGAATGATTTCAATTGTTTCGAAAGGTTTGATGTTTGGTTTCGAAAGGTAAGGTTTTGGCCTTTTGGGTTAGAAAATTAAAGGGTTTCACTTGGTTTAGAAAGAGATGTTTTCAAAAGTTTAGAAAGAGGTACATTCAAATGTTTAAATGTTTTCATCAACTAAGGTTTTAGTAAAGACGATATATATAACATGGTAATGTGATTTTGAGTAAAGCATAAAGATCATATATTTTCCCTGTTTAAGTTTGATTTAAAGGTTTTAAATCATTTTGAAATTTTTTTCAAGGAAAATTATAGGAGGGAACCTTAAGTGAAAATGTCTTAGATATTAGAATACCGAATGGGACTAGTATAGGGTCATGCCCTATACATTAGCTATTAGCCCCAGCTAATTGTTGTCAAAAATTCCAATGTATAGGGCTTGGTCATAAGTAGATTAAAATTATGATTACATAACGAAAGGAATATACGTTTGTATACAGATAGGTTATTGGTGGCCCGAAAAACCATTAAGATCAGGAAGACCTGGGAGATGATTAAGTTAGGGACAGACCCACCTGAAGCGCAGTATTTAACAGATATTTAAGGACATTCCATCCAGAAGTGAAGTATTAATAGATAGTTAAGGATAGACGGTCTAGAAGAAGAATAGATAACAGGTGTTAGATTACTTTTAATTATATTGTCTAGTAGGCCTGAGTCAGCCAAAGTTTAAAAGTTATCCAAACAAAACTTATGTGTTTCAACAGACAGTCATTATTACCTGATATTTATGTATGTCTACATAATGAATTGCTTTACAGTATTTAACCAGTTTTGGTTGCAGGAAAAGGTTTTGCAAAGACATAATTTAAAAGGATGTTTGTGAGGGGAAACCCGTTCTGCTAAACGACATGGTCTCACTTAACATATTAAACCGGGATGTATAATATTATTCATATCAGGCTTATGTCTGACTCGAAGTTTATGTTTTCCCCTTAAACTCTCGGATGCTCATAATTAATTTGAATAGGCTGAGGGGTTAAGGTCTTTTTTTGGTTTAGTAGGATAACGAATAAGGCTACCGGAGGCATGTAGGAGTCAAGCAGATAGCTATTTAGGAGTTGCAGTTTTATGTTTTGTTGTATTTCTGCTGTGTTTGTATTAAGTCTATTATGACTATGACTCTGATCATCCAAGGGGGTATCTTCATATACCGCTCTTGGCGTATTTTGTATTAAGTGTATTTTATCTGTGCCTGGGAACATATTGGGATTATGTATTAAGAATATGGAACATATGTTTTAAATGTAATGATGAAAAGTTGTTTTGAAATCTATGTTTTGTTTCATATTCATGTGCTTCTAATATTATAGATACCATTAACATAGTCGTATTTAGTCGCCGAAAGCTAATACTATAGACGACTACAACATCTATAGCGCTTAGTTTTAGGCTCTAGATAGGGGATGTTACAGATTGGCCTCAAAGCATGGTTTATGAAATACTTTAACTAAAAATGGGTTTTGAAAACATAATCCATAGTAATTAGAGTTAAGATTGGGGTAGGCGATAAAGCTAGAGTAACGTACTTTTATTTGCTATATATATAATTATACGCTATATCTCTACACTCCTGTCTTAGTTCATACTATTCATCAGTATCTCACGAAGCATGAATACAAATATGGAAGGAAGAATAGGCAGAGTTAACCTTGGAGGAGATAGCTCCACCACTAATGGAAATGCCCGACCAAAAGCTAGAAGAGGTCCAGGTCAGGCTCAAGCTTAAACTATTGGTGCTGGCATTCCCCATTTGGATATGGGAGCTATGTATCGGTACTTAATAAACATGATGCAAGCTGGAATTACAGCTAGAGTTGTTGGAGGGAATGCTGTTGGAGTAGGAGTTCAGGAAGCTTCGATAGCCAACAACCATGCTAACTTGAGCAGAGACTATACCGGGCTTGGAGGGAAGCCGTTCAGTGGAACTGAAGATGCGATTGAGGTGGAAAATTGGCTGCTACACTGTGAGAGAATCTTTGCTAACCTAGGATTGAATGACGAGCAAAAGAGGAGATTAGCTTCGAGAGAACTTCAAGGAGCTGCTCTATTTTGGTGGAATACTATTATAGCTGGTGTTAATGAGGAAACTATGACTTGGGTGGAGTTTAGGAGAAGGTTTCAAGACATGTTTATGTTGGTAATGGCGCAGTCGTCATTGGTTAGGAAGTTTGCTGAAATAGAACAAGGGGAGATGTCTGTTCTAGAGTATGCTAGAAGATTAGAAGAGTTGGCCCGGTATGGGTATGCCTTAGTTGATACGGCGATCAAGAGGAATAAGAATTTTATAAGGGGCTTGAGGTTGGAGTTGATAAGTGCTACCTTACCACACTTAAGAGATCCAAGTGATGTAGTGGTAGAAATGGCACTGAGGCAGGAAGAGACATTAGCTTGTTTGAGGAAGAAAATGAATGAGGCCCAGATGGGACAAGGCTAGAAAAGAAAGTTTTTCCATATTAAGAATGCTCAGAAGGGAGGAGCGTAGAAGAAGGGAAAAGCTGAGGTGGTTTGTTATAAACGTGATAAGAAGGGACACTATGCTAATGAGTGTCGTACTGGAAAAGGAAGAGGGAAAGAAGCAGTTGGAAAGAAGAATGTCAGATATTTTAATTGTGATCAGATCGGCCATTTTAAGAACCAATCCAAGGAACCTGCTAAAGAAGGAAGGGGGCAAGTTTATGCATTGGTGCCCACAATTTCAAGGCCGGTTGTGCAGGAGAAAGGAAATGCTATTGTATGAGGCTCGCTACAGATTCACGGTATGTCTGTAAGCATTATATTTGATACTGGTTCATAACATTCTTTTATATCTTGATTTTTGGTAGACAAGCTTAACCTAGAAACCTCATATTTAGTAACTTCCATAAGGGTTGCAAATCCGATAGGAGGTTATGAAACACTTGGGATGAGGTGTGACCATTTAGAGTTTGATTTGCTAGGTCATATTTTTGATTGCTATTTGCATGTGTTTGATTTTGTGGGATTTGGTATTATCCTTGGGATGGATTGGTTAAGTAAATATAATGCTAGGATATTTTTCCATGATAGGAAAATATCTTTAGACACCCGGATTTTAGTGACCGGATAGTTTATATTATGGAGAACCCCAGTTGCGAAGTGAATGCTTCATTGGGTATTATGCAGTTGGAGGATGAGTTATATCGAGTCTTTGTAGTTAGAGAGTTTGCTGATGTGTTTGATCTGCTAACTGGATTGCCACTTAAATGAGCTATTGAGTTTTGGATTGATTTGGTACCGAGGACAGAACAGGTGAGTAGGCCACCAAGCAGGATGACACCCACAGAGATGAAAGAGTTGAACGTGGAGTTGGTGGATTTAGAAGGAAAGAATTTTATCTGACCAAGTAGTTCACTTTGGGGAGCTGCCGTAGTGTTTGCTAAGCAGTCGGATGGATCGTTAAGGCTATGTATCGATTATCGTAAGCTGAATGAGAAGATGATAAAATACTGATATCCATTGCCGAGAATTGACGATTTGTTCGATCAGTTAAGTGGAGCAAAGGTATCCTCTCAGTTGGATTTAATGACGGGATTTCATTAGCTTAGAGTGGCAAAGGATAATATTCCTTTGATGGCGTTTAAGACAAGGTATGGATCGTACGAATGGTTAGACATGCCGTTCCGACTAACTAATGCACCGACATTCTTTGTAGATTTGATGAACCGAATTTTTCAAGAGCACTTGCATAAGTTCATATTGGTCTTTATAGATGATATTCTGATATACTCTAAGGATGAGAAGGGGCATGAAGTTAATCTTAGTGTTGTGCTTGAGACGTTGAGGGAGCATCAGTTGAAGGCTAACTTTTTGAAGTGTCATTTTTGGAAGAAGGAAGTGAAATTCCTTGGTCATGTAGTCTCAGAGAAAGGGTTGTCTATAGATCTGACTAAGATTGAGGCAGTGAGTAATTGGAAGAGACCCGAACGGTGACCGAGATAAAAAGCTTTCTTGGATTAGCTGGATATTATCGAAGGTTTATAGAAGTTTTTTCGCGAATAGCAGCACCGATGACTAAGTTTACGTGAAAAGATATGAAGTTTGTATGGACTAATAAGTGTGAGGAGGCTTTCCAGAGCTTGAAACACTTATTTACCCATGCACTAGTTTTGGTGGTTCTAGAGGGGAATCTAGATTTGGTTGTTTATACTAATGAGTGTGGAACTAGATTGGGAGCTGTGTTGATGTAAAGAGATAAAGTGATTGCTTATGCTTCAAGACAGCTCAAACCACATGAAGTTAGTTATCCAATGCATGATTTGGAGTTAGCTGCTGTAATATTTGCTTTAAAGGAGTGGAGGTATTATTGGCTGATCAGTCTTCGGTTATTGCTTAGAAGATTTCCAAACTCACTCAAACAAAACGGAAAGTTATACTATAAATTTATTACTTTCTTAACTATATCAATTTTTCCAAATCACTTAAATTTGCATTTAGTATTTTATTCGGTATTAAAATTATTTATGAATTATTTCATTAATTTTCACCTAATTTTTAAAAAAATTATAAAGATATTTCTTTATAAAAACATCAAAAAAAACTAACTTTATTTTTTTATTTGTATAATACTCCTTTATATCTTAAGAGCACATACAAACACAAATTTCATTTTACCCTTTCAAAGATATAGATGGAGACCAAATCAAATTATGGTTCCTCAAAAATGAGTCAACCTATTAACCTTTTTAACTTAGAGTGTTAAAATGAGTGGTATTTCATGGGTTGACCCAAAAACTGCAAATAGTTTACACTACTTAGATGTTTTAAACAAAAGTTATGGTTTTAGTAAAACAATGTTTATCAAAACTTTCTTATCCAATCTAACCCATTTTAAACCTGAGTTAAACTATCCCTATTTATCTAGGAGTAATATCTCATTTATCACAACAATCTCTTTTTAGAAATACTTTTTATTTTGAAACCAATTCCCTTTAAGGGAACTTAAAAATTAAGTACTTGGTTTTTTATTTCAAAAACTCCTCTTCGAAATCATACTACATATATTTTTATATGAAGTAACTTCAACTAATTTATTTACTAAAACTCACTTTGGGT
The DNA here is from genome assembly GCA_030737815.1 of Allium fistulosum. Lineage (NCBI taxonomy): Eukaryota > Viridiplantae > Streptophyta > Magnoliopsida > Asparagales > Amaryllidaceae > Allium > Allium fistulosum. The sequence continues at coordinate 407,422,397 of CM060907.1, read as the reverse complement.
TCATTCGGATTTGAACTCATTTCAATTGCACAATGGTAAATAGAATAATTTACTAAGTACTCCTAAACGTTCGCCTAAGCAAACATCCAATCGTCACTTAGAAGATTATTTATATTACCATAAAACTAATCGATATGTTTTCCTCCGAGTTATCCCAAATAAAACATGCTTCATTTTAAATTTCACTTCCCAAAAGATTGTTTTGACTTTTAAATACTTCCAAATGTACTACTATTTCGTTCCTCAAAATCCTTTTGAAATTATTTACAAAAACTCCAGGATTTAGTTTCAAAAATCCTTTTTAAACACATTTTATAAACTAAATTTATAAAAAATTCTTTTAAATAAAAATCATTTCATATTATAATAACTCTTCTTATTATAATATAATTTTCTCAAATATCCACTTTTTTAAGGTCTTATCCGACCATTTAGATTATATTAAAGAACTTCTTATTAAAGTTTTATTTTTAACTCACCATTATTAAAAGGTGAATTTTCAATTTAAAATTTTCTTTGAACACCTTATAGTCAAATTTAATTCACAAGCGGTTCATTTATAAATTCAAACAACAAATGCTTACAAATAAGCCAAACTTAGATAATAAATAATCAACCAATAGCAATCAACGTTTCTAACTTAGTTAAGCATGACTGATCAAATAATAGTGATAACAAATAAATAGTACCACATTCAAACAAACACACTCTATGACTATATAAAGTTTTGAAACTAATTCCTTTATATATACAAAATATAATCCTATGCAAAATATTTCATTTGCCAAATTTTCAAAAATTCAATATCATGTCCTTTGGCCTTGTTCGAGCGTTTAGAAACCCCTATCGACACCGTGACATCCCAAGCCTTGACCAGAATTCATAAATAACTCAATCGACCAATTAACACCGTATGTTATAAACTCTTGGGTACTCAAATTTTTACGAGTAGCCAAGGGATTCAGGTTAGCTTTGACGAATTGTGAAGGAGAAATAAAGCAGGAGGCTTCAGCGTTGTAGATATATATTGTAGTTCCACTATGTTGATCTCTGTATTGATCTCTGTATTGTATTGAGTTGTAATAACTAGACAAGTGTTTATAATTGTCTAGTATGTGATGTATAAGTTGTGTAACTCTGATAGTCATTGTATATTATGTAATACTTATGTTATTAATACAATTTATTTATTCCGCTGTTGAGATTCTGTTATTGTTCTTTCTTTCTTCTCTTCTTTTCTCTTTTCTATCCCTTTCTTTCTTCACGATGATGCGACTTTCTGGTCAATGAAAGTCGGGTCGTCACAGTTGGTATAACATTAACAGATACGCTCTCTGATATATAAACTCTCAACCTCATTCTAGGGTATTACTAACCCTGTCTCTAATGAGTTATACCCTACCAAAGCCAAGGCTCTCACTTAACCTTCAGCATTGATACCAAGCTGTAATGACCTTCCTTTTCAACCATCGAAAGTCGACACCATATACGACTACTGTATTAAAATTTAAAACATAAAATCATTGGAAGGGAGGATTGTTAGGGTAAAATAAAAATAAAAGAACAAAGAACAAAGAAAATCAGATTCTCACAGCGAAATCAACAATATATAATATAATAAGGACAGTAAAAACTGCCACTCCAAATTAAAGAGTACATCAGAGTTAAAAATAAACCTTATTAGCTAGATAGTTATAAAATCCTAACCTTACATTTGCTGATATGGATAATATATAATACAACGGATAATAAAAACACTACGATAGGTGTTACTCCATCTCCTCTAAAGATTTCTATAACATGAGAGCCAACTTGGGAAAATACTCAGTCTGACCCAAGCATTATAATAAATTAACAACCGGATTAGTCTGGAAATGCCAGCATGAGAAAACTCAAATAATGGGGAATGTATAAAAGTTCTATGAGATTACGCCGCTAACGCGGAATGACTTTTTACCTCACAAGAATAACATCCATACATGAAATAGTATAGATAAACAATAGGAAACAAATTCAAATAAGAATGGGCATAAATAGTATTAAAAACTAGACTTCAAAGAATGAAAACAATCCGAGCAAAATCCAAACTGGACAGAATGGATAAAACAAGATAGTAGTCTAAACTTGACAAAATGGATAAAACCTATAATTAAACATCGTGAAGAGTGGTTCACTCTTCTCGTTTCAATTACAGAAAAAATAATTCGAAGGTTCGAATCAAATAAGGAAAGGAAAATTTTCAACAAATCACTAGGAGGGTGCACTACCACGAAGTATACCTCTAGTAATATACTCCCGAGAAGCTCATGTACTCTGTGACACTTCTCAAAAATGTACCAACCGAACCCCGCCAAACCTTATCGAGTATCCGAATATTTCATATTTAAGTGCACAACCGAATCCAATCTAGATAAGATGCAAAAATATCCTAATGGGAGCAACCCCACATAGCAGATGTCCTTTCTAACTTTGGTTTTAATCATTTTCCAAAAAAGGATAACAAAGCTCAAAAGTGCAGCAAATCGTTTTTATGATGACGATACCACAAAGAAAGCTGGATCAGATAGTAAATAAATCAACTATTGGAGATAATTAAAAATGATCGTATATGGAAATTAAATATCATATATTTATCACTACTCATCGATTCTAGACAAGTGTTATCTCTCGGTTGAAGAAGAAACCAAGCAAGTTGAGATAGTGTTACCTTTAGGCATCGCCTTGACGACATTTTTAACCTTCGAAATAGAAATGAGTCCAAGCCTCAACGTTTAGCGTTAAAGTATGACTAGATCCTTTCCATATAAGTGATATCATTTATGGAATTACTTTTCCATATACAATCGAACTTTTATTTTTAAAACTGAACTTGCGCTTGATTTCCATACTACAAATATTGGTAAAAATACTTTGGAAATACTCTTTAAAAACTATTAAAATATTCTTTAAAAACAAACTTATAATACTAAGTGTATTAAAAAAAGGGTTAAAACAATTTACACTTAGATTTATTTATAAATAATTTCTTTTAAAGGATTTTCTCATTTATAACCATTATTTATAAATTTAAAACAATGTTTATTATCCCAAAAGAAGATAAAACAATTTAAATAACTTTGTAAATTTAAAATAGTATTAAATATCCAAAAAGATAATTAATCACATTTATAATCTCTTTTAAATAAACAAATCTGTTATCTTTAATAAAATAGCTAATTATTTCCAACCGTTATCTTTAAATAAACAAATCCGTTATCTTTAAATAAACAAATCTCTTTTAAATGATGTACTACATCGGCAAACGATTCATCGTAGCTTAGCCGATTCACCGGAGCTGAGAAGAATTAGCCAAAGCTGGAAAAGCTAGCGTATTGCCCTTTGATCACATCCTGGAAATTACGACCGTATTTCTAGGCCCATCCGATTAAAGTATTGACTGACCAGCCCTTGAAGCAAGTTTTATATCGGCCAGAAACTTCCGAACGACTACTTAAGTGGAATATAGAGTTGAGCCAATACGACGTCATGTACCATCCAAGGAAAGCAATCAACGGGCAAGCGTTGGCCGACTTCATTGCCGAATTTACCATAAGAGATGATGAGGTGGAAGTTCAATCGGAAACGGCCGCACAATGGAAGCTCTTCGTGGACGGTGCATGAAAAAACTTCTGTTATGGCGTTGGGATAGTACTCGAAACCGTCGAGGGGCGATCCATTAGCTTTGATTTGTGCCTGGAGTTTATAGCTAGGAATAACGAAGCGGAATACGAAGCACTGATCGCAGGACTGAAGGTTGTGAAGGAACTCAAAATAAAGTCTATCCATATATAGCGCTTCCTAGCTAGTTGTTTGTCAAGTGAAAGGAGAGTATCAGGCGCGTGGAGAAAATCTCACCTCGTACCTGTCTAAAGTACAAGAGCTGTTAAGTGATATCGAGCACTACACCATAACTCACATCCCATGAGAGCAACTTACCAAGGAAGGCCTTTTGGCCAAGCTGGCAAGCTCTGGAAAAGCCCAGTCATTGGCATTGGTTCCAGCTAAAATGCTAACCAACCCGAGCATAGATGAAATGGAAATGGACTGGATTCTAGAGACCACCGTCGAGCCAGATGCATGGATGACACCGATAAAAGACTATTTACTTGCAGGAACCATACTAACTGACCAAAATCAATGGAAGAAGCTCCTCGGCAAGGCGCCAAGGTTCATGATACAAGATGAGATACTCTATCGAAGGGGATTCTCGACCCCTCTTCTTAGGTATGTGACCAATATAAAGCACAACAAATCCTGAAGGAAGTACATGAAGGTGAATGCGGAGACCACACTAGAGGACAGATGCTGGCAAGAAACTTCTTCGATACGGATACTTCTTGCCAACAATAAATTGCTAAGCTGCAGATCACGCAAGAAGATGCGATCGTTGTTAAAAATTAAGCAAAATTAAGAGAACTCCTTCAGCGGAACTGACACAAATGGTCAGTCCATAGCCATTTGCGATATGGGCAATCGATCTGATTGGTGTCGTTCCAATAGCTAAAGGAGGAGCCAAATATGCTATAGTTACCGTAGATTATTTCACAAAATGGGCCGTAGCGGAATCGCTGACCACCATAACCACAAAGAAAGTTATTTACTTTATCAGTAAAAACATCATTTGCAGGTTTGGTGTGCCGTAAAAAATCATCACTAATAATGGAACTCAATTCGAAAGTGCCGAGTTCAAAGACTTCTACAAGTGCTTCTGAATCGAAAAGATATTTTCGCAGTGGCTCATCTGCAAGCAAATGGGTAAGTGGAAGCAATAAACAAGATCATCAAATCCACCATCAAAAAGCGCTTAACAAAATACAAAAGGAAATTGGGTTGACCAACTTCCACTCGCGTTATGGGCATACAGGACAACACACAAAGCGGCAACAGGCTACACTCCACTCGAATTAGCATATGGTTCAGAAGCAATGATTCCCATTGAATTAGAAGTCCCCTCGCAATGAACATAGAATTTTAATCAAGCATAAAACAAGCAACTCCTACTCGAATCTCTAGACATAGTTGATGAAAATAGAGAATAAGCAGAGTGGAGAACAGTTGCCCACCAAAAAAGGGTTGCATGGTACTTCAACTCCAAACTTCATAGTCAGACCTTCAAAGTCGGAGAACTTGTGCTCAAGCGAGTTTACCGTACATCGGGAGCCATAGGACCAAACTGGGAAGGACCGTATGTCGTTAATCAAAAGCTTAGCGACGGGACTTTTAAGTTGACAACCGTCGATGGGGTCGCAGTTTCCAGTGCCTGGAATAGTGAATCGCTCTGCCGTTATTTCATCTAAAATACTATTTTATGTATTTTCTATTTCTTCAGCAAATAAACCATCCTGAAAATGCCAGTGGCTTTATAAATAGGCAAAGATTATGCCATGCTTTCTTTAATAAAGTTTGCTTCTCGAACCAACAAAACTATGTTCTTGATAATTACTTGTCGAGTCGATGGAAACAAATCGACTCAAACCGTTGAATCGGCAAAACTCAATCATTGCCCTCTGATAATTGGACTGCTCCTGCAATATTGAGAGGGCTATAGAAAACTAAAACTCCTCCTGTTGCCCAAAGATATGCAACATCGAGGAGCCCAAAAATAAAAACTCCTCGGGTTGCCCGAAGATAGGCAACACCGAGGAGCACCGAAATCAGAAGTCCTCATGTTGCCCGACGATCGGCAACATCGAGGAGCCCCAAAATAAAAACTCCTTGGGTTGCCTGAAGATAGGAAACACCGAGCAGTACTAAAATAAAAACTCCTTGTGTTGCTCGAAGATAGGTAATGTCGAGGAGCCCTAAAATGAAAATTCCTCGTGTTGCCTAAAGATAGACAATGTCGAGGAGCCCCAAAATAAAAACTACTCTTGTTGCCCGAAGATAGGCAACACTAAGCAAAATCAAAACTCCTCGTGTTACCCGAAGATAGAAAACACCAAGGAGCACCAAAACTAAAACTCCTCGTGTTACCTGAAGATAAGCAACATCGAAAGGCCTCAAAATAACAACTCCCCGTGTTGCCCGAAGATAGGCAACCCCGAGGAGCACAGAAATGACAACTTCCCACGTTGCCGAAAGATAGGCAACACCCGGGAAAAACAGAAGCCACGCATCTCATGAGCCACGCACCAAAATTCTAACTCGTCGCGTTGCCCGAAGATAGGCAACGCCAAGGGGCATGAGAAACCGCACACATGTAGTCAGGAATAATAAGTGCAACGCGAACAAAATTGGCGTTAGGAAGGGGACCTCAATGATCGACAACCCATACCCATGCGCAAATTTCATATTCACCTAAACATCGCCAAAAAATGAGAGTACATGCTAAAATCGCAATATCTCCCAAAAAAGTAGAGTTGAGTTGTAACTTAGCCAAATTTCTAATAAAGATTAGTTAAACCATAAGTTATCAGCAAGTTGAAAATGGTTTGAAGTGAACAGCCCTATGAACTAGGTGGCATACACCTATACTGAGACAGAACCAAACAAATACAACAAGTTCACAGGTTCTGTCACTCCAAATGATAATAAGTTCATAAGTTTTATCAACTTCCAAACAAAAATTCGAAACAAAATTTTCTAAGTTTGAGAAATTTTTTCTAAAGTTTTGTGATTTTCTAAAGTTTTGTGAATTTCTAAAACTTATAAATTTCTAAACAAAAGTTAATTCCAAACAAAAATTTCTAAAACTTAGAATTTTCCTAAAGGTTTCTGAATTTCCAAACAAAAACTCTCAAAGTACTGCTAATCCCTAAGTTCTATTACTTCGAATGAAGGACTTTGGCTATAGTCATAGAACTAGTAAAATATGAAATGAAATAGGCACAAATACATAGAGCATAGGTGAATAGATAAATACAAATACAGTCAAAACATTATTGTATTGCTTATGATTTTCTGTACATGGGATCAAAATGTGGGGGTCGTACCCACACACCAACGACCAACAATGAGAAAATACAGACTCTACAGTACGGACGCGAAGTGCCGACTCTGCAATTGAACAAAATGATTCAAAAAGAAAGAAAAACAAGTCAAAAACAGGTCAGTCTTCTTCCAACTACTGGCCAAAATAAAGTCTATCCCCATACCGACCACTCAACGCTTCTTGCCACCGCTTCCCTTTCCACCTCTAGTTGGAAGTTTCTACTTCTTTTCAGGAGAGGTACCGCTGCCTGTAATGTCCACGTGCACTTCGGTGGCAATTTCCTTCTCCTCCTCCGAAAGTTTTTCAGAAGAGCTTCCCTTTCCCTTGCGTTTTCTTGACCTCCGGGAGCTCTTTGAAGCTTTGGTGGCCTTCACCTTTTCCTTCTTAACGGCAAGTAAATCATGATGATTCTTTTGTGGCTGCTCTGTTTGCGTTTCATGCTCCTTGGCCTCTGCTACAGTTATGTCTCCTTCCAAAGAAGCCGAAGTGTCATCCAGCCCATGGAGTGCAACTATCTTCTCTGCTTCAAGCCCCGGTTGTGAACTAGACACGGATGCAGGAGCTGGGGCAGGAATATATATAATCTCAGATGATGCGAAAATAGCAGTAGGCGTGGACGTCGAGGTAGTTGGCCCGTCAACAGGAAAGTGGATGGACCTATAAAATCAAAAAGGAAAGCATAAAACTCCACTTGCTCATGTGGCATAAGATATAGACTCCTGAATTCGGGAGAAGCATGGACGTTACTTACACCAAAGGAAGGACCATTAATTGCAACTTCGAACTCACCACCGTCGCCTTACTTTAAGGGCTCCACCACGCGAGGAAAGATACAGAGTCCTGAACTCATTGGCGGGTCGTGGAGCTGCCCCGATGGTCCACCCATGCTGGAAATAGAAGGCCTGGCAGGCACGTCGGTGGCGAGCATGGCAGCATCGGTGGCCTCCTTCTCTCGTTCGACTTGGAGAAACTCCTGGCCCTAAAGTAGCGCTTTCTTGGATTCATCATCAAGATAGGAATCCTGCAACTCTTGGTTGGAATGGATTTTGCCGCTGTCGCGAAATGAGAGAGGATTTCCTCCCCAATAAGGGCAAGAATGCACGGAAACTTCGGGCCACGGTAGATGAGACTTCCTTGATGCAACAAGGAGTTGACGTAGAAATTCAAAATAATTGAGTCCAACTTCTCCATCTTCTTCTCGAAGGCATTTCGAAGGTCCAAGTAGTCTGCTGTCACCGCAGCCTTTTCAACTTCAACTATAGTTTTTTCAGCACTAAGTTGCACCACCTGAGCCTATAATTTAGCAATGGTCTCAGCTTGTTCGACGGTCGTCTTGTTGTGCCCTTAAACAATTAAATCATGGTCGGTGATTGTTTTCCATTGAGATTCAAGATAGAATTACAAGCAACCACTTCTTCTTTCAATTTAGCCTCTTCCGCATGAGTCATTTTAATTTCATCTCTCCAGACAATCTCGACCTTCTCATGCACATTCTTCAACTACTTCATCCGGCTGGCGGTTCTCCTACTTTCCCGGAGTGTTGTCTCCTTCTCCTCCTCCAATTATTTAATTTTAGCATCCCGATCGGCCAACGCCCTTTCAAAATCATCCTTTTCATTTTCGAAGGAGAGGATCTCTTGGTAATTATTTATGTTAGTGTCTGCCAGCTACTTCAGAGCTTCTCCCATTTCTAGGCCTACTCTAGGTCGTTTTGGATAGCTTGGAGATGTCGCACGAAGGAATCCCTACGGATGGGATGAAGGTCCATATCAAACTTAACTGCTCTCAATAACCAACCCGGAAGCGCCGCCTCAAGCTTAGGGGGGCCCGAAGGAAGAGTGTAGGCCGGCCTCCGGTCCGGATGAGATGCACCAGGGGTAGCGGCAACGATGGAAGAAGATGAAATGTGAGTTGGGGGCGGAATCGCGGTAGAAGTGATAGGAATTTCTTGGCCCATGGAAGTGTGTTTCAAAGTTTGCTCTGAAGGATGGGGCGGCAGTCGAATCTTGACTTCTTTGATAGCTCATCTCTTTCCTCATGAGATCTTCATTTCTCATATCCACCTCTGTGTGAACGAGCTCTATCTCTCCTCTTGACGATGAGTTTGAGCTTCGAGTTCCTACCTTTGCCTATACTCTTATTCCATCTCCTGGACTTGATGGCAGTTGGAGGAGCGCTTTGGGTACCGCTGTGAATAGATAAATTCCTCAAAGTCGTCATAGAAGCCTCGTCCTTTCGTCATACCTGGAATAAGGCATACATGAAAAGTTTCAGAAGCATAACATAAGTTAAGCAAATATATAAAGGAACGAAAGAATGGAATTAAGTATAATCCTAGTGCAACTTGTTGTGTTTCTAATACTGCCTAAAGTGTCATCATAAACCGGAACAAACGGCTATCGAAGGTGGGATCAGACTGACTTCGGTTGTTATAAGCGGAACTGAGCTAGTTGATGGAGCAATATTGCATGGGCAGGAAGGCATCATGTTGAGTTTAAAATCTCCTTTCATGAGTTCATCGAAGTCAACAAAAACGTCGCTGAAATCTCCGAGCCCCGCTCTGACATTCTTACTCGGAGAGTCTGGCTTTTGGTCTTAGGGATTTTACCTTCACCACCTACATTGGGAAGAGATGGACTCGGGGGAACTGGACTCATTCCTGGAGTCTCATCAGAGGACTCTGAATCGTCACCATCAGATGTTAATGAAAAGTAATCGCTGACAATAGACTCGTCACTCCTGCTCTCGAATTCTCCTTCTTCTTTCTATGAGTCCATCGCGGCTTTGCCTTCTCTGCGCGTAAACTCGTCTTTCCCTTCCTTCGGGATTGGGGGCATTCTAATTGAACTTCTCAGATCAGTCGCAATGGCTTCCTCCTCCTCATGAGCTCTCCGGATGACCCTCTGGACGGGCTCCCTATATCTCGACCTCCCTCGGAACCGTGGGACGAAGAAGTGGATCTTGTACGAACTTGGGATCGGCTAGAAGAGGGAGTTTCAGTATGAACAGCTGATCTACCTGGAGCTAACAGACCATACCGACGCATGTTCTCATTAGTCAGTAGAACTCTAACGCACCTCTCTTCGACGTCAATAGCCTTTAAAGTTAGGAAAACTTCGTCAAGCGTCACATCTCTAATCGACCTTGGGATGACTGCAGGAGAATTATAGTTAGTTAGAAACTTCATTACAAATCTTCAGAGCTAGACGGATGGGAGAGAGAAGCTTACCCCCTATCGTCCATCGACGGTTGAATCCCTCGGGGCATCTAATGAAAAAGTATCGAGTTTTGAACTGTGACAAGTTGCTTTACAAGCGTAAGACGATCTTGCGATTCCTCTAGGCCTCGATTATAATCAAGAAGGAATAATCGTCTCTCCTCTTAAATGCTAGAAAATAACGCTGCTCATCGAAGCTTGGGGTGCGATTGAAAGCCCACATAAAAAGGACATGCAAGCAAGTAAGGATGGCATAACCATTCGAATGAAGCTAGAATGGGGTAAATTCCAAGCTTGAGAGCGTCTCACATAGAAAATCATTGAAGGGAGGCACGGCTCCATTCAAACACATATATCTTTGGCAAGCGGTGTGCCAAAACGGAGGCATGTGAGAAAATTCGTCTTTCACCGGCAAATGCACGTCCTCTTCGAGAATTCCGTGCTTTGTAAAGATATTATGAAGAACCTTGCACTACAAGAAAATGTTATATTAATAGCAAGTGAGGATTGCATGGGAGCTTGACTTGCTATGGTTAAGTAGTTAGTGCTAATACAGGGTAAAGGATAACTTGTCTTAACGCCATTACTATTAACGTTAACGCCATTATTATTAACGCAAGAGAAATTTGGTGCGGTCCAATTTTATTTCCCTCCATCTTATTTCTATGCCGCCCAAATCCAATTTTTTCACATTCACTTCCATCTTTAGATTCTTCTCTTCACTCTATTCAATAATCCCTCTTTAATCCGAAAGCTCTGCAATCCTCTCTCCCTCAAGGCTCAATTCCAAGTGATTCCCACCAATTCTTCAAGGCTACTTAAGAACGATTCCACAACAACCAATTGGCTCGACTTCGCGGTTCTCTCAAGGCTCGATTCCGAACGATTCCGCAATGACCAATTGGATCGACTTCGCGGTTCTATCAAACACTCAATTCCGCAATGACCAATTGGCTCGATTCCAAGTGTCTTCAAGGCAGCTGAAGCACGATTTCAACTTTTTAAACTTAAGCATGATTATACAAAATTTCAAATCGACTTTCTCCTGTTTGACATGAGTTTGTTGTTTTAAGCGGCACTAGTATCTTTTTAGTTTATATAAGTTTGTATTACATGAGTATGTGAACTGTTTTGAGTTTGTCTTACATGAATACGTTAGCATTCTCCTGTTGTGAGTTTGTATTACATGAATACGTGAACTATTTTACAAACAACAAGTAAATGTTGTTTTACATGAATGCTATGAGTACAAACCACTAACTGTTTTACATGAATTGTTTGAAATTTGAAATAAAATTTAAACTTTATTTAATTCAAGTTAAAAGATAGAGAAGAAAGTTAATTATATATCAATCATAATTATTTTAATAGTGAATTATAAAATTTATTTTTTATATTTAATTTGAAGTTAAAAATGTTAATATTGACTTTGCATGAGTATAACTTGAAATGGTACGAGTATAATTTAATACATGAAAGAAGTCTAAATTAAACTGAATTGATGATGTATAGAAAATTTAATAACTCTATGAAAGAAACTATATTGACGCCATGATGTAATATAATTACTTATTGCATTATGATTAACAAATTAATCTCACCTTTCATGTTGAGTTGACATCTTTTGTAAATTTTGTTACTACTCATTAATTATTACAAAAGTACATACCTATTATTAAGAGCTCCTAAATACTAATAGTTAGAAAAAATATATTCTCTATATCCTATGGAGTGCATTCCTTATATCAACATGAAAATAAATGGATGGTTGTAAGTTTATTTTTGCGTGTCATCATAAAGAATAGTTTGGTTATATTCCTTACTCTTACAATTTATTTTTCTTAAGAATATATAAAAGTGAAATATTTTGTTGTTCTCTTTTGTGTAATATTGAATTCTAAATTGTTGTAGATTACAACTCATTCATCATAGAGCTGCGATTGCCCAAATATGTTTTTGTTAGTCATGAACACTTTTATTATTTTTCACTTACATAAATTTGATACGTATCTATGTTTATTTGCCTATATTATTATTATCTACTCACTTAAATAATTTCAATCAATAAATGACAATAGGGATTGAAAATTGATAACCAATTTAGAGTTGTTCAAATAGTGGTTATGATTAGGAATAAATCATGTGCGAATAGAATGACATCAAAAAGACATGGAAAATTTGAAATAACAGGATATAAATACTGATAATATATGACATTAAGAAACTAAATGAGATGTTGAGACTGACCATTAAAGACATACGTCATGGTAGCACCATTGGCTGTGCCAGCTTTGCAATATGGTCATAAGGTTGATAGTCTCATTGCATAGGAATATCCATCAAATTGAAGTTCATAGTGAATGCATGAATGAGGTTAGTGGGAACTCTTATAAGTGAAGCTATGAAAAAAGCTAGTTTAATGTATGAAACAACTAATAAAATGTATAAGTGATAATAGAGAACCGAAAAGACATTATTTTTGATAAACTTTAATGACACGTAGGACTAACCTGCTAGGAAACTAGCCCACTAACAATGAAATGAAAATTATGTCATTGAGTTTCTGCTTTAATCTAGGTGCAGTTCATAACATAATAATTATCATACTGTTGTTGCCAACTAATTAAGTATTGGCGATTTTGTTAATCTTTTTTTTCTTTTGAAAATTGGTAGTTGGTGGCAAGAATTTTGAAATCAAATCAATGAAGCGTGAAGTGTAGGTCATGAGATAGTGAGATTTAAATTCTTATCCAAATCAATTTAATTAATTAGTTTGGCAAGTGCGGTCAACATGAAAATCCAGATAGATACATTGAATAAAGAAAGTACGAGAGCACCACATTTTTGCTGCAAACAACTAACGGAGCAGCTTCAATTTTAAGTAAAATGCTTTCTAGGTTTCCTCATGTATGTCAGATTACAAATTTACAACAATGAACTTTGTCCAAAATGCATTCCCTTCCCTTTCCAGTAATAAAGTTGCAAATTTTCAAACAAAGTTGACATCTGTTCTGTTGGATTTAGTAATATATCGATCCTCGGTCCTAATAAAATAAATGCATGCACTAATGTTAACATATAAACCTGATGATCACACATGTATGTATGTATATATACACATACACATGCCCAGTACAAAGGCAAGTCTGCCAAGATTTTGGGCAACAACGGAAAGGGCAACACAACTTTAGCTGTTTAAAAAAGTGGCATGCAGAGCCTTCTTCGAAAAAAGGGCAACACAATTTATTAATATAGCTTCAAATAGACTCTTAGTCGTGCATGATCGGTTACATGTAGTAGTTTTTAAACCATAGGTAAACCTTACAATGTGGAGTTTTAAAATTCGTTTTTAAACCAAGCACTACCTTAGATTTTGTCACTAAAAATAGAAGAATGTAAAGGATGTGTATCTGCCTTTAACACATACCATACATAAGGATCAAAATCAGTAAACATAGTAGGATCTAAACATAACCAGAGGGAATATTTATCTTTGTATGGATTTCATATTTAAATTTTGACCTTAAATATGATAGTTAGTTTCCCTATTTTTCTTAATTTATCAACAGTTTGGAGTAACATTTTGATACTAAGCACTTTTGAATATGATTGCATGATTAGAAAAAAGATAAAGGTGAAATTTCTTTTTTACTTTTGAGAGGACATTCATATTGGAATTCATATGCATGTCCAGTTCACTCTTACATGTTTACCACTATCTAACTGTAATGTCACTTGTTTTGTTTTAGTATATACCCGTTCATTCCATATTCTTTGTTTAAAGATTTGAGCTTTTCAATTCTTAGTGATAGTTTCATTAACACTACAAATCGTTGTTTAATACATGTATTACGCATCACATGGTTTCACTCTTTTTGTTTTTCCTTTCCTTTCGAAGACTACCACTAACCGTAACTTTATAAACTGCAGATTAATTTTATTGATCGGGACAGAGACAGTGACATTATTTGTAAAGAAGAAAATAACAAAAGGAAAAGAAAATCTAGTAAAGGACAGTGTAACAACCCGGGTTTTTCATACAAGAAAAACCGGACTATTTTAGTTAAGAAGAAGAGGTAGAAGAAGAAAAATAGAAAACAACAGCAGAATCTCACATTCGCAGCGGAATAAAATATAATATATATCAACAGATCTTTACACAAATCAAACTGTATCTGTATATATATATATACATCCAAATACATCATCAGAGTACATCACATCAATATCATACAACTGAATACACAGCGGAAAAATAATAGCAAGTACGAGAGTACGTATCGTCATCCAGCTCGTCTCCTGAGCTCCACAGCATCATATCCTGAACCTGTTTATCTCGGTCTGACCCGAGCATCATATAAAACAATACCCGAGTCAGTCTGGAAAACCAGCGTGAGAAAATCATACTCAAATTGATTATTAAAGTTTCAAAATCCTTTTAAAACAAAAGCATCTCGTAAGACCATGCCACAAATAAACATATCGGGTTTTTACCTTACGATAGCTAAAACACTTTATATCAAAATCCTCTGATATTATAATAGTGTCTACAGAAAGTAAAATATAATCTAGCTGAAATGCTTGCATCTCACATTTCAACAATAGTTGGGCACAATCAAAACCGTACAAGGCACGTAGGGAGAATGGATTTCCAACGAATGACTAGGCACTGGGGTACCACCTGTCACAGTACGTGGCCTAGATCACCGTACCGAGGAGTACGCCCGCTCCCCTGCAACACAAGGCCGGAACCACCCCTTACTGGATGATCCCGAATAAAATCACCCCACGGTTGGGATCAGCAACCGCACCACTAAGCCGAAATAAAAAGGGACATCTAGACAGGGATGACCTTACCCTCCAGTGGGAGCTACCCACGAAGCCTTGCTGCATAACCCCTGATTTTCAGTCATTCCCGGTTGATGAGGTTCGAGGCTAAACGATACCTTTTAGAGAACATATCCCTTAGAATGCCCATCGTCCGCTGACGATGTTTCGCAAGCATTCGTCCATACCAGTCCGTCCTGGGTTTGAACGGAACCGAAGGCACTATTCCTACTACATCCATTTTGGAAATATCCTCAGGATTAGTAGCGACTAGCCCTTGCACTTCACAGCTCCATCTTCGACTCCGAAATCGTTACACGAAACGTACAAACCGGATCGAAGTGGTATTCGAGTCTCCAGACCTAGAATCCCGGTATACGGAAACCCGATCCCGGTCTCTTCGAAACGATCAGCGCATTGGCCAATATTGATAGTCGGTTATTTAACTATCAATTAACATCCACAAGCAACCATCACACAATAAATAATTTCCCACATTTATTTGCCCAAATATCTTTCCAAGATATATTTCCAAATTTTCAAACTCCTTTTGAAAACAATTTCAAACAATTTCTGCTTACGGAATACATTTCCAAATATTTATTTCTCTGAAACACCAAGTACAAAACACTTTTAGATTTTAAAATAATTTAAAAACACTTTATTTTAAAATATATTTTATAACATTGAAATCAAACTACTTTAATACTTTATTAAAAATATATACTTTAAATTAAACCACTTTATAAATATAAACTAAATTTCTCTTTTTAAAACAGAATAGCAAATCACTTTTATATAATTACTACAATAATAGATTTTTAAA
Organism: Allium fistulosum; assembly: GCA_030737815.1. Lineage (NCBI taxonomy): Eukaryota > Viridiplantae > Streptophyta > Magnoliopsida > Asparagales > Amaryllidaceae > Allium > Allium fistulosum. Next base: position 407,406,557 of record CM060907.1, on the reverse strand, counting down.
ATATACCTACTTTGAAAATTAACATTTAGAAATAATCAATTTTCTAAAACATGCTTTTTAAAACATACTTAAAACTTTTAACTTATATTTAAAATTGCTTTGAAAACGTACTTGGCTATCCAGAGAAATACACTTCTCATTTCCATCTTTTAAAAATAAATCAATATTTATTTTTAAACCAAACCATATCTTTTTATAAATTCCCACCTTGAATTTATATCCAAATACCCACTGATATTTTATTTTACTTTATAAACCCAGTTTATATTTCCAAAATCTCACTTCTCTTTTAAAATTCCAATTTTAAACAACTAAATCAATTTCCAATTGATTTTCCAATTTACTTTACTTTACTTTGAAATAAATTTCCTTTACTACTTCATTTATTTCAAAATACATTAACTTTTAGATTTATTCCTTTATTTGAGTTAAAACTCTTTTTAACTGAAAATACCAATTTTAAACTTCCAAAATTCCTTCTTTAGCCTTTAATTAAATTTAATCCTTACATTCAAAATAAATCCTTTATTCTTTAAATTTAATATCACTTTAGTTTAAAGTTAATATTTCCCTTGTTATTTCGAAATTCCCTTATTCCAATTCACTTGAATTATTTACTTAAGATTTACTCTTTTATTTCTTTCAAAATCCAATTCAATATATTTTGATAACTCCTTTTATTGAAATATTCAATCCAACCATATCATCCAATATTTCAATCATCAATAAAATCATCACGGGATATCAATATTCATAGAACAGAATATCAAATAATCTAAATAATTTTGAGGAATCCAGTTGGATCCCTCCAACCTGTTTCCCTGCATCCACAAACGTTAGCACAATACCAATTCCACTTCAAAGTGGAATATCGCGGTATATGGGATTTGTATAAATCATCCGCTATTATGAGGCGCATAGGGTCTCATCCGCTATATAAATGCGGGAATATCAACAACTCAAATATATACATATGCCAATATGTATATATTGATATATACTACTATATATATATATCATATCAACCAAATCAACCATTCAATCAAATATTTAAATTTAACCATTTAAATTTAAATCTAACTGAGTGAGATTAACTCACCTTCGGTTTTGTTGCACAACCCACTTCTTCCTCAACTTGATTCCTTGTGATTATTGACCTTGTATAAATAATTGTATGAACTTTATTAATATTTGAAATATTCGAATAAATCGAATAATTAAATTCTCGTTAAATAGATTAAATTAACTAATTATTTTATCAACCCTAGTAAATTAAATCTTATTATTATTATTTTTCTCTTCATTTCAACTGCACATGAAAAATAATTCATATAGGTTTTAAAAAATCAAATCTCCATATATAACTTCCAACATCTTAAATTTCTTTTTATTTATTAATTTTGAACTAACAATTTATATAGTTTACTGTAAAACTTCTGTTAATTGAAATAATAATCATCATCTAGTTTTACAGCTTAGACTTAAGTAATTATTGAATTTAAACATGCCAAAATCAAATTACCTTAATTTGCCTGGTTTAATACACTGTCTAAGGTTGTATAGCAGCCTCTGCCCTAGGACCGCCTCCACCATATCGACGCATGAGAGAACTCGCGAAACCCTAGCCTACTTCGAGCCTAGATCCATCGACCGTCGAAGTCACGACCTCAAGCGAAAACTCATCACCAGGAATCTCCCATAGTGCTCGACCTCTGACAGAACCCGCTACCCATCCCTTGCTCATCACGACGTCGTCGAACCCCTAGAAATCGAGAACCTAACTACGCTCCCTGCCCATCAGTCGAACTCACGGTAACTAGGCGAGCCGCTCCTACCAAACAATCGCGACACCACCCCTGCCCTCCTCCCAGCATCGCGAATGACTCGAACGAACTCGATTTCATCTTCTGAAACGAATTCGACTCCATTTTAGTTTTTGAGGAGGACGAGTTTAATTAATCTTCGAGTTCGAAGAATTGTCGAAGTAGCTTCGATGGCTCGATTGGGAACGAGGATGAAGACTGCGGTATTTAGGAGGGTGAAGGAGGCGTGGAGGAAGATGTGATGAAGTGGAGGAATTGATTTCTTAAGAGACAAGATCGATTTTCATTTTATTTTAAGGGGAATGCTCGGCTGAAAAGTTTAAAGGAGAAGGAGACGCGTGTTTACCCATTTGAACACGTGTGGACAGACAGCGTGATCCAGAAGGCTCGTAGCTGATGAAAAGAAACGATAGATGTGAAATAAATTTTGGCTGTGATTAGATTTTCCTTCAGATTATGATATTTAAATTAAATCGATAATTATCGTTTAAGCGTTTATATCTCGTACGATCACACGTTAATTCCGAAAGCTACAAAATTTGAAATCCGGTAATAATTCAATATTACGGACCCAATGGAACTAGTTTCGTCGGATTCCGAGACTGTGCCTCGGACGGCTATTTTTAAATTCAATTTCAACGATATATTTTTAAGACTGAACAAAAATCTTTTAAAATTCCATTTTAAAAGTTCTATCATCTTCAGTATTAACAATATAAATTTTCTGAACCTTTGAACTATTTTTAACAGGCTTAAAATCAAGATTCAATATTTTACCCAATCCCGATAATTAAATTTAATAATTAATTATCCAAATAAATACTGTATATTTAAAATTAAAGTTTAAAATTTAACCTTCGAATATTTAAAATAAATTAAATATTCACATTTCAAATATACAAAAATTCCGGGTCGTCACATTCCTCCCCCCTTAAAAGAATTTCGTCCCCGAAATTACCAGTTAAGAGAAATGATTCGATACCCGTTTTTTTTCTCAATCCAAATAGTTTTAACAACTTTCCATAACAATCTTTTATTAATGATACACTAATCATCTTTTAACTTCCCAAACTTATTCATAAGTTCAACTCATACCACCTACTTATCCATTCAAATTTAAATTTGAATTCAAATTTTGAATTATCAAAATTTTCCAAAATTTTCTAACTCCCTAAATTTCCGAAAAATTTCGCCAGCGTCTCCTTTGCGCGGCTAGCTCGGTACTACTACAAAATGGCTCTACGGCCTCCCAATATCAAAAAGAAAACAAAAAGCCAAGTGGCTGGATCAAAAACCCAATCAAATTTCATATAGAAATTCAAATACATACCTTTTGTCGTGCCATTAAATTTTATCTTCTAAAATCAAAAATCCCAATTTATCCATTGCTTATATACACCTGTATATCCTATTAAGCAATAATATCCATTCACAGTTCCAAAGTCATTTTATCGACTTCTTTACAAATTTCCAATATTTGTTTTACTTAAGCCCGTACGATGCACATATATCATCCGTATGCAATATCACATTCGATCGCTCAATCGATCACACAATTTCACTTCCGAACTAGTATCGTCCACCCGACTTCCTAGTGCGGACTCAGATCTGGTTCCTTGATCAGAAACCGTCATTCTCCTTGCATAGTCACAAACTATGATAGAGAATATCCAGAATCAATCAACAATCCATATCCAGGTTCGCCATTGAAAATCGAGTGAAAAATCCTGATTCGGATCGATAAAACTATCTCGAAATTATGTGTTCGACATCTGGATCAAATAGCTATGCGAATAAAATAATATACGTACACCTTACGTATTAATTTCAATTGATTATCAGTTATATCAATTCTCTTTTATTCACATTCCTTTTTGATTGTTATCCCCTTATTCACAACTATCCTATTTCACAACTTCAGTTTTAGTCTTCATTCAACTATTCACTTAGTACATATATATATATTTTCCCAAAATTACTAAGTATATTTCCACTACAAATTTTCTTAAGAATTTCATTCTTCAATTCTTAAGTCGAATATAATTTTTTCTTGTATTTATTTACTACTTCACCACTGAAGTGTATATATTCAAATCGAATTCCAATTTCATATGAATTTCAATTTACTTCAATTTACCACTTCATTTCAAATATAAATACTTATTCCATTTGATTTCAATTTGGCTTTCACCCGAATATTTAATTAGTTGCACTTACTAATTAATTTAAATTTCAATTAACAGTTTATTCGCAAACTTCACTTCTTTAATTCCCTCAATTTCACTTATCCTTACATTTACATTTGAATTAAATTCCAATATCTAGTTCCAATTTCATTTGCTAACCAATTTAGATTATTTATCGTTAATGAAAAATTTTCAAAAATTCCAAAAATTTTCTAACTCCCAAAATTTACGGAAAATTTTGGCAAAGTTTCCCTTGTACGGAGGGACTTCTGCGATATCGCAGGATGCACAAATATGTATATATACATCGGCCTCAGGCCGGAAATCACAATATATCAATATAAACAGTTCATATTTCCTATTTTGAATTCTTTTGCGTAAGCGTACCTCATTTTTAGCATTTTAAAGCAAGCGGCTTATTATTTAGCAATTAGTGTAACCCAAAATCAGCTATACGGCTTCCCCGAACCTGTACTTACTTAATTTAAAGATGTAAGTGCCAAAATCATGCAACTTAACAACATTTTTCATATTTAACTAGCAACATAAGCGTTTTAATAAGCAATGCAAGTTAAACAACACTTATAAGCAATTTATAGGGTTCCACCCTTAATTTAAATTGTTTACAACTCAATTCTCACATTCGATTCATTTTAGCAAAACAACCTCATATTTAATTCAGTTGATCTCAAAATCAATCTATTTAACTTCTATCAACTTATAGAATTTTAACTTCCTTGTTTACGTCAAACGACGCTTTATTTAATGCAGCCTCGTCCATATCCATATGAATAAATGATTATTTGGGTTTTACAACCAATTTGAATTGATTCCAATTCAATTTATTTTAATTCCATTACACTTATAATTTAATTGGTAAATTCACTGAATCCAATATAAATTCTAATCCGCATTTGATAATTTATTTCTAAATTGTATTTTATTACTAACAAGTCTACTTCAATCCATTTCTACTTACTTGCAATTATTTACAATTCAAATTATCACTATTATACTTCAACTCCATTATTCATTCACACTTTCACTTTTATTATCAAATCCAAATTCCATTAACATATTTGATTTACTAATTTATTCCAAATTAGTTTACTTCCATTTTAACCAATACAATATTTGATTTTTATCCTTACAAATCACCCTAGTTAATCTCCTCGGGTTTTATAATTCAAGTACTGGATCTTATTCATTCCCAAAATACCAAACAAATTTATTTACTTAGCTATAACTTCCCATTCAAGCCACAATTAATTTAATTTTCCAATAAATTTAATTCCTTTACCATTATCCAAGCTAAATTTAATTTAACCTAAATCTCTATTCCAAACTGCACATCTCTTATTCATCTTACTCTTACTTGTTAATGTAAGGATTTTAATTTCACTCAATATTATTTATAATTCAACTGAATTTCATTACAATTTAATTTTATTTAACTTAACTTCGGTCAAATCATATTATTCTCTTAATATCATTTCCATCACAATTTATTTCAATTCGATTCCAACAATCCAAATACAACTGGATTTATTTTCTCAATTTGCTTCAAATCCAACTCAAAATTAAACTTAGTTTAAGCTCATTTGTCTCAACTTAATTTTATTTCTCCATCTGATTCAAATAAAGATTTAGAATTCTTATGTACCCGGCTTTTAGTTTCAAATCATTTTGAAATCTCCACTTATTCCATTGGTTAAGTAAATCATTCCGATTTTACAATCTTACCATATTTTTTTTCAATTTTAATTTGTCAAAATATTTTCATCCAAACATCCAAATATATAATAATTTAAAGAAATATTTCTTTTATATCAAAATATATTTTCCGGGTAAAATTATTTCATCTACCCGTTTCAAAACAATATTGTGTCGAATTGTTATATTCGAGTGTTTAGAAACCCCTTCGATACAGTTGCGCAGACTGTGCCGACGAAGGTTCATATGCCACTCAATAAATCAACCAACACAATATAAAACCATTTTATATTCACTAACAAATACGCGCTCATATCTATTAATACTCTCAAAATTCCCACCAGAGCCAAGGTTATCGCTAGCCTAAGCTCTGATACCAAGTGTAACAACCCGGGTTTTTCATACAAGAAAAACCGGACTATTTTAGTTAAGAAGAAGAGGTAGAAGAAGAAAAATAGAAAACAACAGCAGAATCTCACATTCGCAGCGGAATAAAATATAATATATATCAACAGATCTTTACACAAATCAAACTGTATCTGTATATATATATATACATCCAAATACATCATCAGAGTACATCACATCAATATCATACAACTGAATACACAGCGGAAAAATAATAGCAAGTACGAGAGTACGTATCGTCATCCAGCTCGTCTCCTGAGCTCCACAGCATCATATCCTGAACCTGTTTATCTCGGTCTGACCCGAGCATCATATAAAACAATACCCGAGTCAGTCTGGAAAACCAGCGTGAGAAAATCATACTCAAATTGATTATTAAAGTTTCAAAATCCTTTTAAAACAAAAGCATCTCGTAAGACCATGCCACAAATAAACATGTCGGGTTTTTACCTTACGATAGCTAAAACACTTTATATCAAAATCCTCTGATATTATAATAGTGTCTACAGAAAGTAAAATATAATCTAGCTGAAATGCTTGCATCTCACATTTCAACAATAGTTGGGCACAATCAAAACCGTACAAGGCACGTAGGGAGAATGGATTTCCAACGAATGACTAGGCACTGGGGTACCACCTGTCACAGTACGTGGCCTAGATCACCGTACCGAGGAGTACGCCCGCTCCCCTGCAACACAAGGCCGGAACCAGCCCTTACTGGATGATCCCGAATAAAATCACCCCACGGTTGGGATCAGCAACCGCACCACTAAGCCGAAATAAAAAGGGACATCTAGACAGGGATGACCTTACCCTCCAGTGGGAGCTACCCACGAAGCCTTGCTGCATAACCCCTGATTTTCAGTCATTCCCGGTTGATGAGGTTCGAGGCTAAACGATACCTTTTAGAGAACATATCCCTTAGAATGCCCATCGTCCGCTGACGATGTTTCGCAAGCATTCGTCCATACCAGTCCGTCCTGGGTTTGAACGGAACCGAAGGCACTATTCCTACAACATCCATTTTGGAAATATCCTCAGGATTAGTAGCGACTAGCCCTTGCACTTCACAGCTCCATCTTCGACTCCGAAATCGTTACACGAAACGTACAAACCGGATCGAAGTGGTATTCGAGTCTCCAGATCTAGAATCCCGGTATACGGAAACCCGATCCCGGTCTCTTCGAAACGATCAGCGCATTGGCCAATATTGATAGTCGGTTATTTAACTATCAATTAACATCCACAAGCAACCATCACACAATAAATAATTTCCCACATTTATTTGCCCAAATATCTTTCCAAGATATATTTCCAAATTTTCAAACTCCTTTTGAAAACAATTTCAAACAATTTCTGCTTACGGAATACATTTCCAAATATTTATTTCTCTGAAACACCAAGTACAAAACACTTTTAGATTTTAAAATAATTTAAAAACACTTTATTTTAAAATATATTTTATAACATTGAAATCAAACTACTTTAATACTTTATTAAAAATATATACTTTAAATTAAACCACTTTATAAATATAAACTAAATTTCTCTTTTTAAAACAGAATAGCAAATCACTTTTATATAATTACTACAATAATAGATTTTTAAAATATACCTACTTTGAAAATTAACATTTAGAAATAATCAATTTTCTAAAACATGCTTTTTAAAACATACTTAAAACTTTTAACTTATATTTAAAATTGCTTTGAAAACGTACTTGGCTATCCAGAGAAATACACTTCTCATTTCCATCTTTTAAAAATAAATCAATATTTATTTTTAAACCAAACCATATCTTTTTATAAATTCCCACCTTGAATTTATATCCAAATACCCACTGATATTTTATTTTACTTTATAAACCCAGTTTATATTTCCAAAATCTCACTTCTCTTTTAAAATTCCAATTTTAAACAACTAAATCAATTTCCAATTGATTTTCCAATTTACTTTACTTTACTTTGAAATAAATTTCCTTTACTACTTCATTTATTTCAAAATACATTAACTTTTAGATTTATTCCTTTATTTGAGTTAAAACTCTTTTTAACTGAAAATACCAATTTTAAACTTCCAAAATTCCTTCTTTAGCCTTTAATTAAATTTAATCCTTACATTCAAAATAAATCCTTTATTCTTTAAATTTAATATCACTTTAGTTTAAAGTTAATATTTCCCTTGTTATTTCGAAATTCCCTTATTCCAATTCACTTGAATTATTTACTTAAGATTTACTCTTTTATTTCTTTCAAAATCCAATTCAATATATTTTGATAACTCCTTTTATTGAAATATTCAATCCAACCATATCATCCAATATTTCAATCATCAATAAAATCATCACGGGATATCAATATTCATAGAACAGAATATCAAATAATCTAAATAATTTTGAGGAATCCAGTTGGATCCCTCCAACCTGTTTCCCTGCATCCACAAACGTTAGCACAATACCAATTCCACTTCAAAGTGGAATATCGCGGTATATGGGATTTGTATAAATCATCCGCTATTATGAGGCGCATAGGGTCTCATCCGCTATATAAATGCGGGAATATCAACAACTCAAATATATACATATGCCAATATGTATATATTGATATATACTACTATATATATATATCATATCAACCAAATCAACCATTCAATCAAATATTTAAATTTAACCATTTAAATTTAAATCTAACTGAGTGAGATTAACTCACCTTCGGTTTTGTTGCACAACCCACTTCTTCCTCAACTTGATTCCTTGTGATTATTGACCTTGTATAAATAATTGTATGAACTTTATTAATATTTGAAATATTCGAATAAATCGAATAATTAAATTCTCGTTAAATAGATTAAATTAACTAATTATTTTATCAACCCTAGTAAATTAAATCTTATTATTATTATTTTTCTCTTCATTTCAACTGCACATGAAAAATAATTCATATAGGTTTTAAAAAATCAAATCTCCATATATAACTTCCAACATCTTAAATTTCTTTTTATTTATTAATTTTGAACTAACAATTTATATAGTTTACTGTAAAACTTCTGTTAATTGAAATAATAATCATCATCTAGTTTTACAGCTTAGACTTAAGTAATTATTGAATTTAAACATGCCAAAATCAAATTACCTTAATTTGCCTGGTTTAATACACTGTCTAAGGTTGTATAGCAGCCTCTGCCCTAGGACCGCCTCCACCATATCGACGCATGAGAGAACTCGCGAAACCCTAGCCTACTTCGAGCCTAGATCCATCGACCGTCGAAGTCACGACCTCAAGCGAAAACTCATCACCAGGAATCTCCCATAGTTCTCGACCTCTGACAGAACCCGCTACCCATCCCTTGCTCATCACGACGTCGCCGAACCCCTAGAAATCGAGAACCTAACTACGCTCCCTGCCCATCAGTCGAACTCACGGTAACTAGGCGAGCCGCTCCTACCAAACAATCGCGACACCACCCCTGCCCTCCTCCCAGCATCGCGAATGACTCGAACGAACTCGATTTCATCTTCTGAAACGAATTCGACTCCATTTTAGTTTTTGAGGAGGACGAGTTTAATTAATCTTCGAGTTCGAAGAATTGTCGAAGTAGCTTCGATGGCTCGATTGGGAACGAGGATGAAGACTGCGGTATTTAGGAGGGTGAAGGAGGCGTGGAGGAAGATGTGATGAAGTGGAGGAATTGATTTCTTAAGAGACAAGATCGATTTTCATTTTATTTTAAGGGGAATGCTCGGCTGAAAAGTTTAAAGGAGAAGGAGACGCGTGTTTACCCATTTGAACACGTGTGGACAGACAGCGTGATCCAGAAGGCTCGTAGCTGATGAAAAGAAACGATAGATGTGAAATAAATTTTGGCTGTGATTAGATTTTCCTTCAGATTATGATATTTAAATTAAATCGATAATTATCGTTTAAGCGTTTATATCTCGTACGATCACACGTTAATTCCGAAAGCTACAAAATTTGAAATCCGGTAATAATTCAATATTACGGACCCAATGGAACTAGTTTCGTCGGATTCCGAGACTGTGCCTCGGACGGCTATTTTTAAATTCAATTTCAACGATATATTTTTAAGACTGAACAAAAATCTTTTAAAATTCCATTTTAAAAGTTCTATCATCTTCAGTATTAACAATATAAATTTTCTGAACCTTTGAACTATTTTTAACAGGCTTAAAATCAAGATTCAATATTTTACCCAATCCCGATAATTAAATTTAATAATTAATTATCCAAATAAATACTGTATATTTAAAATTAAAGTTTAAAATTTAACCTTCGAATATTTAAAATAAATTAAATATTCACATTTCAAATATACAAAAATTCCGGGTCGTCACAGACAGAGACAAGACATTATTGTTATTGACCGGGTATGTACTAGTGGTATTATATACTTATGCCTGCTTAATTTTAAAGCATTTAGTTCTGATACAATGCATGAACTAATGTTAACGGGTTTTGTATTTTACTTTCAAGCATTATGGCTTTCAGTATTTTACATGGCTTCTCCTTTCCCAATATTCCTCCTTCGGCTTGATTATGCACCACCAAAGTAAAATTTTAACACTTTCTCATTACAATGTAGCTAATAATTTATTCTCTAATTTTGTTTGATATGAGAGCTTTGGTTTATTGCATGTACACTTCTGTTTCAATTATGAATTGACATTGAAATCTAAGTCTAGGTTATTGTATGGTAATACGATCTTTAATTCTGAAAATTTGTCTCAAAGGCTTATCAAATTCATTATATTTTCATGTCACTATTAATTTTATTCACTGTTACTTCAATCTGTTCATCATGTTTTTGGTGGCGGAAAGCATAATATTATTATCCTAACAAATGTTTTTCTTTCTATCTGTTTGTTTTGGGTTGATTAAGCGTAATTTATGGTTTGTTTACTTGTTTTTAGTTTAGATCCGGGAACTACTATTATGCTTAGAGATTTTGTTTGATTAAATCAAATCCAGTTTTGATTTAAGCTTAGTACTAGATTCATTTGGTTCCTATCATAGTTTTTTTAATATTAAACCTTGATTTGGAATTTATATATCATCATTATGTGGAATACATGTATACATTGATTAAGTAAACAAGTTGATCAAAGTGATATTCATTTTCATCCTTTCGTTGGGATGTATGTCAATGAATAATAAACAGCTTTCAAATAACATTTACTGACAACAATATCGTTTGTTGGATAAAAAGCGACTGAGTTATGTTTCTATATTAGCAAAAATTTCAAATTTTTATACTTATTAGCAACTTATTCAAACCGTTTACATGTTAAGTGTTTCAGCTTAAGTGTTTCAAATTTTTATTGATTAAAACTGTGTTATACCACATATATCTTTCTATTCATGTTTGTAATTTGTATTATGACATAGCAAGTATGAAATGGTCTGCACTTAATATTTCAACATGTTTTTTTGTATATTGGTGTATATTCAACCTTTGAAACATTAGGATAACTGCTTTTACTCTTTTTTTATCTGCATAACATTAGCAAGTGAAGCAAATGTAACTGCTTTTAATATTATTTTCCAACTTGATATACATTGTTATGCGATCTCATATAGTGATGATTCTCCTATTTGCAAAATTTCTAATAACTACCTCTTAGTTTGACAGCCGCTATGAAAGTATACTTTAGGTTTAAAGTGGTTAATATTAAGACCATCATTTCTTCCTAATAGTTGAGTTATCTGATGAATGCATTGAGCCCTTTTTCATTTGTTGTTGCAAATATTATGAGATCATATGCATAAAGTAAATATGAACTTTGTGGCTGAGCAATAGGTGTAATTTGTTTTCTTCTCACAGTTGCTTCCAATTTAAGTGACATATGTTCCATTGCACTATAAATAAATAAAAATAGTGGGTCGCTTGTCTTATTTCCCTATTTAAAGTGACATATCCTTGTGGCACTCCATTACTTAAGATAAAGTAAGTAGGCGATCTAATTCACTTGTGTATAAGCTGGACAAATTGATTTGGAAAGTGCATCTTAGCAAGCATGTGACATATTAAACTCTTATTTATTCTGTCATATGCTTTTTCTTTATTTTCTTAGCTTTCTTTTCTTTGTTTTTGGGCTTGTCTGTGCGATGATGATGATGGGGACTTCAGAAAACAGATTGATAGTGGGTGTGTTAGAAGATGATTAGTGAACAGAAGGCAGGTGATTTGGGTAGCGTGGGTTGTGAGTTGGTTATAGGTGTGGAGTTGTTCGAAGCATCAAGTTTTAGAACATAGAGCAAGTAGAATGCAATTTAATCATGGAAGATGTCTGGTTGGATAATGTTTTTTTTTCATACAGAAGGTTGGTGATAGATTTAGATAGGTAAATGTTAAAGTAAGGCAGTGGGTCTGGTGATGGGGAAGTGTGTTATGTGTCATGGGGTTTATGACTGTGATAGGATGTTATAATTGAGTAAGTGGAAGATTATCTAGTGGGTTATTACGATACAAGTTAGTTAATGGGTTAGTGGATTGAGAAGAGTGGTTGGGAAGGTGGTTTAAATCTGTTGCAGTGGAGGCAGATTTAGATACAAAGTGTGATGCTTCAACAGAGGCAATATATCACCTTTTTGAACATTCAGATCTAAACTCTCGTGTAAAACCAGTTTACATACTAATTTATTCAACCATTCATTGATGTCAACGTGCATGATTATAGCCAGTGTTATTGGATTTGCATTACCTTGTGCCTTCGTATTAGATATGCTTCTGTCTAAGCCTTCAAGTTGCAACGTATTTTATATTATTATATCTCTGTACCAATATCAACTCTTATTAATTGTGTGGTTTGTGGTTGATCATCACTAAATAAGTCCGCATAGAACTGAATTGCCTGTGCTTGAATTCACTATGCATCAAATAAAAGTTCACCCTTCTCATTGCATAATGTTTTTATGTTATTTCTGCATTACCTCATTTAAATTTTTACATGGAAAAATCATGAGCTTGTATCTCCTTCAGTAACTACATCCATATATTTGGTATGCATTTGTTTTCTTAATTATGTACTTGTGTTCATCATTTCCTCATACAAATACACATCCTCGAGATTGCAGTTAGATGCTAGTAGCTTTTCATTAAAGGATTGACACGAGTTGGAGAAGCCACTGGTATCAAAGTTGCATGGCCTGAATCGAAAGTAGTTATCGATACAGTTAGCACTGCATCATTAAATAATCATACGAGTAATGTCGGAGTTGCCGAGAAGGTAAGTATCAAACTTATTCATATGCGATTCAATTATTTATTCATCGTACAAATTATTGAAGCACGTACTAAAATAACCTCTTTATTTAATTGATAGAGTACAAATTCTATTTACATGTAGCACTCAGATAATGCTACACTAACATGATTTATTACAGATAATGCTATTTACATGTAGCACTCAGATAATGCTACACTAACATGATTGGAGTAATATTGAAATATTGTACTTAAAATGAATAGTATTATCTGAATATCATGTAGACACTGGTGAATGAGAATAGCATTATCTGCAACTCTCATCACTACAATAAAACATGAATAGCATTTTTCTTGGGCATCCACTGTTTGGATCTCCGATGTTAAACCATGATAATCCATTGATAATATGTTCTCGTTTATAACCTTCACAATTCATCATTATTTTAAAACACCATCATCGGCCGAACTTTGAAATAAGCTGAAACTTTAAGGGATATTGTTTTCTTAATGTTTAAATCTTTTGTGTTGATAACATTAGAAAAATCCGAATGAGAAGGAAAATCTTGAACATGTATTAAAATATAAATCTGTTTATTAGAATGACAATGGCAATTAAAACCGAGTGACAAAACATTTAACTCAATGGACTTTAAGGCTATGCATCAACTTTATAAAGCAGGTTATATGCATCCGCTTTCTGAAAATATAAATGAATTGCGCGGCTTTAAAAGTAACAAACTTTTGGAGAAGAATTTCTGCTTATATATATTTGCAAGAATATGTTTCACGAATATGTATTTCATATATACTTCCAGGTTTCACTTCAAATATATGTACATCCGCTTTCTGAAACAATATATGAATCAGCTTTCTGAATGTATGAAACAATATATGCAGTCTATTTGGCATTGAATTTCTGCTTATATATGAAACAATATCACTTCAAATTTCTGCTTATATATATTTGCAAGAATCCTAAACACTTTACACTTACTTTTAGAAACAATATATGCAGTTCTTAAATGCAGTTCTCAACCTTGAATGCATTTTAACATCCAGTTTTTTCTTTTTGACAGGTGGTGTATGATGCTCTGGGTTTACGCTATGGTGGAAGGCATGAAAAAATATGTTGCCGCACTCATTCTCCTTCAAATGTATTTTGTGTCGATGTTCTTACATCTTTACTTTTACTATGTATCGTTTTTGGTTAGCTATGGTTGTATGGATTGTTACTTTTATTATGTATTGTTTTGGTTAACTACGATTGTATGAATTGTTACTAATATTTATATGCTTAATATTGTGCATGAAATTCTTTTATTCATATATATTTTTTATGCTTAATTGTTAATACTGTGTGAAATACCGAATATTATAGCATTATGCTAGTGCAATAAAAATATTCTGCAACGATTAAACAGTTTTCATGGCAAGTAAATAATGCTATGAAAGACTAAAGTAAACATTCTATAGCGTTTTTACAGCATTTATAGTTGCTATAATAATCAGGCAATGATATTTCTATAGCATTTATAATTGCTATAATAATCAGGTAATGATATATCTACAGCGTTTACAATTGCTATAAATAGCAAATAAATGACGTCATAAATATTAGCATCATAAACCATAACTCTGCGTAAAAGTTCTATAGCAAGCACCAAAATGCTATAGAAAGGTACTTGTATGTCATGAATCGTCCATTTAATAGCAACTCAGAAATGCTATAAGTAACGTCATTTATAGCATGTTTTTTATAGCAATTCTGAGGTTGCTATTATAGATCCCTGACATATTACAACTTGTTGATATACAGCGTTTATAAAAACGCCATCGTATCCTTTTACAGCGTTTTTTAAATGCTATAAAAAGGTATTTTTCTTGTAGTGTTGGTAGAAACCATTGATGAAGCTGTTTTGGGTGGATTAAGCAGAACTTGAAAGTTAGGAGGCATGCGGTCCACGATGGGCCCAACTGGAACTAATTGACTGTACTGGGCTTGCAAGGTAGATTGTAACGACCCGTATTTTTCTACTATTTATTTTATTGAATTTAAATGAATTTTGATTATCATTATGGTTAGAAATAAAAATCTAAGGAGTTAAGTGGTGAACTTCACAACCTGAACTTAATTTAATTGATAAAGTGATTAATACAAATATAATATAACAATAATAACTTGTAATTGATTTTAATTAAAGTATAATTGATTTGTATATGAATAATGAAATTTGGAATCAGATATTGAATAGTTTGAATTAAACTGAACCAATTATTTTATAATTGAAATTTAAGTTGAAATTGCGAAATAGTTGGATTAAAAATTTGATATATATGAGAATTGAGTTATAGAGTTATTTTGAATTCTGTTTTATTTAAATAGATTTAATAAGTTGAATTTAATTAGAAACAAATAAAATTGTTAGGTAAATTAGTTGAATATAATTGGAAGTTAAATATATTAGTTGTTAAATAATTGAAGTTGTAAATTAATTGAATATATGGTTTATTATATATGAAATCGATTTATTAAGTTAACCTAAAATGTTATTTGAATTAAAATAAAGTTTATGAACTTTTATTTTTGAATTAAAAGTGAATATATGATAATTGAATGGTTATATTTAAATTAACCTGTGAAAATAACCAATTTTACAAACTGTCTCTGATTTCGACGAAACTTGTTTCATCGGATCTGTAACAGTATATTATTGCAAGGTTTCAAATTTCGTATCAATCGGACTTTCGGTTTGACTGTACGGCATAGAAATGCACTTGAATTTATTTTCGAATTTAATTAAAATAATCAACTTCAAAAGCTATCTTCTACATACGATTGAATTAGGCCTTGGGACTAGTTCCATTGCGTTCGGAATATGGGTAAAACCTTATAAACGCCTGGTGGCACGTCTTGATTGGAGTTCGGACGATTTTGGACCTAACTATATAAATACGTACGCAAACCAAGACAGTTTTATTATTATTTTATTTCAGAAACCCTAATTTCAAACCATGGCCGCCACCTATTCCATGGCCAGAAATTGTCGATCTTCTTTCCTTAATATCTCTCAATCCGTTCAACGAAATCGAAAAATTCCAAAAGCAAAAGTGTAGATCTCGACGAGCTCTTCGAATCCATATGGTTGATTGCTGCTAATGCATCATAGATTTTCCAAGATCTGAGATTGAAGGATGCACGTATTTTCTTGGATTGCGTGGAAACGGCGGTGAATGACGCGAAGAAACTTGGCACGTAGGTGGCTCTCAAGGTGGCGCACACACTGGTAGTCGATGATCGAACTCTAGATGTCTCGAGTTGCGTGCGTATGGAAGAAAGTAGCGTTGCATATGGGTTTAGTGATCCCGTTCATATTGGGAAGAAGGTATACGTATAATTATTTTTATTATTAATATTTAATTTATATTAAAAGTCAAATGTTCTAACTCACATAACTTTTGCATACGAGTTCGGATCGACGCGCAGTTTTCTCTGTTGCATTCCTATCAAAATTCTGGACAACATGGAGCTAGTTTGGCAGCATTCCGAGACTGTTCAAATTTGGGCCTTTATTTGGATTTTAAATCATCGATAAATCAAAGGTGAGTGTTTATACGCTCACAATTGACTAAAATAATTTTTTGTTAGTTAAATTTATATTCTGAAGTGATATGAAATTTATTGGCTGTTGTTTGGTACGTTTAATTATCATTTATATTGATATATGAATTAATTGATAGAATTTAAATTGACCGTTAAAATAAATTTAAATGGGCAGTATATTACCCGATATGGTAAAAATTTGAAATTTATGAATGTTATTGGCTTTATGATTGATTGGTTGTGATGGATGCTATTGGTCGATATTGGTTGTTTATTTATTTTGATATATCATACTATCATCCCGTATATTGTTTATTGCACATAAAACTGTAAACTGAATTATTTTGAATAAATTAAGAAATAGGTTGAAATGATATATACCTATGACATATATTTGGATTGTAATGATATATATCCATCATTGAAATTAAAATGGAAATAATTATCCACTTGGCATAGGTTAGAAAATTTTATACGAACACCGGGTTGGTTAAATTAAATGATTTTAAAAGTTGTTTTGAAATTATTTAAATGAATTGATTTTGAGAATAAAATCCAATTTATGGAAATTGAATTATTTTGAATTGAAGCTCGAGATGTTGGAATTTAAACTTGGTAAATGAAATTGTTTAATTATTCGAAGTTTAGATTTTTAAGTAAAACAATTGAAATACGGCGTAAATTTTCGAAAGTTGATTTGTTTTAAAAGATTGGACTTTTAATCGGACTCTGAATATTTCTAAGAAAATTTATATGAAATGATATTTCAAGTTTGAGTTTGGAATTGAAAATTAATTTGATATTGAGATTTAATTAATTTAGAATTGAATTGAAATTTAAAGAAATTTGTGAATTTAACTAAATTGAAACTATTGAATTAAATTTGAAGATAAAATTGATTTGAATAGGATTTGAACTGAAATTGATTTGGAATGTAATACTTAAATGAATTCTTGAAATCCGAATATTAATCTAAGTTTATTGAATTGGAATTGTTCTAGAAATTAAGTAAACTACTTAATACAGATGTTTAATTTGAAGTATATTCTAATTTGAATACGAAATGGTTTTAAAGCGAATCTTATATTCTTATATAAATATATGAACTATTTTGAAATGTAAAGATCCAACCGGTGTGAAAAATATAACGTAGTTATTAAAGAGACCGGGATCGGATATGGACATACCCTCTATCGATACCGAAAACGACTTTAATAACTAATATACGCGGAGTGTTGATCCAGAACTAAGTGGATGGTTTTGGTGAACGCGTTGACTGAAGAAAGAGAACGATTTTGGATGACCCCTGACATGACTAAAACAGGAGCCGCGCCGGGCCATTAAGGATCGCCATCTCTAGCGGACACACTTCTTCGGTACCATATCTATTAGTATTGTGATTCGATTTGGGTGCACCCCTTGATTTGGGAGTGTTGTTTCGCGGTGTTGGGGTAGTAGCTGCTATGCCCAACATCAGTCCGGATCAGGCAACTACTAGTATCTTAGTTTGTATCGCCTCATGTACCTTGTTATACTGATTATCCTTTCGCGACCACTACGATTGGTTTTGTGTTATACCTATGGGGTACCCTCTGATAACCACTAGTTTACGGTGGGGCTTACGGTGCTGTATAGACTATGACATTTATAAAAATGTGTTAAGGGTGGAATGGGCCATGGCTTAACGCTAGTTTGATATTTTACTTTATGATAGACATTATTGTATATAGCGTATTATATTATATAGTAGATAGTTTAACGGATCCTTAGGAGATGGAAATCCCGAACATCTCTTAAGTTAATGCACACACGGTAACACTGGATAGGAGGTGTCTAAAACCCGTAAACATCTCCGACGCCGTCACACTCATATTTACTTATCCGATTTAACTTACATGAGATATTTTAGTCCTGGCTCGACCGTTATGTCTTTTCATTACGCTCGGGTCAGCCTTAGCATTTCAGATTAGGTTGAAGACTTATTCTGGAGGACGAAGATGGAGTTTGGTATTATATCATTTGTATTCTACTATTGTATTATTTTTCCACTGCATTGTTGTGTTATCTCTGATGTGCATGTAACTCTGATTTTTGATGTATAATAATAATCAAATGTATTTATTTAACAACTTCATGAACTGTTATTTTATTATTATATCTTGTTCCTTCCGCTGCGAGATTCTGTGTTTGTTTCTATTCTTTCTTATCTATTTCTTATTTACCCCAATAACTATCTATATTTTAGATTGTTTGAGTCGGCATGTGTGTATGTTTTGTCAACTTGAACGGTCAAAAATGCAGGTCGTTACAGTTGGTATCAGAGCTTTGGTTTAGATTACCTTGGCTCTAGTGGGGAATAACTCATTGAAATAGGGTTAAACCTTATGAATGAGTTTGAGGGTATATGAGAGAGCGTATTTGTAATTTTGATATAAAAATGATTTTATATTGTGTTAATTTATTCCGTTGAGTATTTATGAATTCTGGTTGGTACTTGGGACGCCAAGGCATCGATAGGAATTTCTAAACACTCGAATAGGACAGATTGACATAATATTGTTTTGGATTATATTTTATATATATAAAAGAATTATCTTGAAAATTTATAAATTTTGACTGTATTGGTTGTTAGGAGATGATAATATTAGATTATCATCGTTTATTGTTGATTAGTCAATATTTCTAACTATTGACTATTGGATGATTTTAAGAAATGAAACTTGTAAATATGATTGACAATGAATATAAATGGTAAATAAAATAAAATAAAAATGAATTTAAATTAAGATGGAGAATTTAAATTCCGGTGTTTTGAAAATTTATTAACAAAAATTTGAAATGTATAATATAAGTATTATATGATAGTATATTCGATTAGAAATTGTTTTCAAAGGATTTTCAAATGAAGTAAGTGTTATACTCCCCTCTTGACAATAGAAAATGATTTCGGTGATGAGTGCACGCATCATTGACGTTTATTTTCGAGAGTCCAAGTGGGGGAGATCACTTAATAGCTTTTTCTAAACCCTGTTTTGATTAAAATTGAATTTTATTTTGTATTCTCTATAGTATGACTTGATATATATATTAATATAAGTATATATTATTTCAAACTTGATTTGAAATGAAACTGGAGTTGAAATTCTTAAGTTCTTTAATATTTAATGACTTTAAACGATTGAAATAAACAAATACTTGAATCATTAAGGAACTTCTGAATTGAAAAATAAGGGATGAACCTAAGTGTTAAGTGAAAATAGATTGAAGTAGGAAACCCTTAGAATAAAGGAGTATAAATTTGAAATAAACTAGAAACTGTACTCTTTTGGATTAAATAGAAATTGAATTAAAATTTTCTAAAGTATGTAATGAAAATAAGTATATATATATATATATATATTTCAATGCTGATTAAAATTCGTCTAAAAAGTATGATTTGAGATATAAAGATATTAGTATATATATATATATATATATATATATTTTAAAAAAAAATGGTTTAAATCGAATCCGGAGTTGAAATTCTTAAGTTCTCTAATAAGGAATGATTTTAATTATTAAACTAAAGTAAATCTTGAATTGTTAGAAACTTATGAATTGAAAAAGGTGAAATCGAATTTAAGTGTAAAAAAAATTAAAATTGTAGTAGTAACCCTTAATTTGGAAAATAATAAATTGGAAATTTATTTAATAGGTATAACACCCAAATTGAATGAAAAGAAGTAGTATATTGTTTAACTACATTCTATTTGCATAGCTATAACTTACCAAATACTTAAAAAAGTTTAAAATGCTAATAAGGATAAGTAAATGAATAATATACAAGTGTGATTGCGAATAATAAAATGTGAAGATCTATTGATAGTTGTAAATATAAAGGAAATTTAAGTTGTAAAATGAATTAAATTTAAAATTAATTAAATATAAAATTAGTAAATGGAAACTAATTAAATTTGAATAAAACTAAATGTCAATAAACTTGGAAGTGTATGAAATTAAAATTTTGACTTGGAAATGTATAATTGATTTAGTGTAGATTTTGGATGGATGTTAATGTCTGATATGCATTGGTTGTTAGATGGATGGTAATTGATTAAATAGAATTCATTAGTGTAAATGGAATTGAATAAACGGAATAAAAATTTTAAATAGTTAAATTCAAATTTGAAGCAAAGTGAAATTAAATATAATTGGATTCAAATTAAATTGAAGCAAATTGACTTGAATTTAAATTATGAATGAAACAAACTTGAATAAATCGGAAACAAATCGAATGTAAACTTATTTCATGGATAAATAAGAAAATAAACGACTTTTTGTTTATGATTGTTTCTTTAGAAAATTTGAAGTTTGATGGTTTGTACTTTGAAATAATAAAAGCAAATTTTGGAAAAATCCAAAATTGTCCAATATATGCTGAAACGAAAACAACCATAACTTTTAAATGGCCAGACGAAATTCGACGATCTTTGACTTTTCTAAAAGCTTAGAAACTGTAGCACGACTTTTGTTTAGAGTGTCTTGAGAAATTCCTTCATTTACTTAGTTTTGAATCTTCACGCTGGCCTGTGTAAAAAGGAAGCAAAATCAGTAGCATATACCCTTAGTATTTTCACCATAACTTTTTACTGATTTATCGGATTTTGATGATCTTTCCGTTTTTGCAAAGCTTAGAACTTAAGCTAAAAATTTTGTATTAAATGTTTTGTGTTTTTCTGTCATTTAGAGGGTCGAAAACGTGAGAGAACGTCGCTGACCTGCGCAATTCATTGCCCAGGCTAAGGCGTATCAATTTAGTAAAACGGCCGTAACTTTTGAACGGATGGTCCGAGTTTTGATGATTTTGGACATTCCGGAAAGCCTGAAACAAATGCAACAACTTTTATTTAGATTCTATTTTAAAATTTTATCGTTTAGGTGACCAAAAACTGGGATTTGTTCGCTGTCCTGAATTTAAAATTTTCAGTTTTGAAGTTAAATACGTTATATATATGTTCTATATGCTAAGCATATCGATCTATTTTCATATGCATGATTCTCACTTGGTTGTTGAGTATTTTAGTAGGTAGCAAAGGGTTGCGCTTCGCTTGTGGTGCTCGCTTCTGCGCTAATTAAAAAAATGTATGTTAAATTTCCAATAAACACTAATATAAGGTACGTATTCGGATTATATATCGTATTTTGGTATTATATATTGTTTCCCGTGGTTTGGGATGCCTCCTCATTGAGATGAGATGTATATTTATGACAATATATGTATTATGATTTTTCCAGACCCCGTCATACAAAGGAGACTCTGCCGAAATTTTTCCATATTTTAGGACTTATAAAATTTTGTGAAAATTGGATTTCAAAATCTATAGTAAACTATTTATTTAAGTTATGTTTTCTAAGTTGAGTAGAAATTTATTATTAAATATATTATATGATAATTCCTTACTACTCCCTTTCGAGGACGAAAGGTTTTGAGTGGGGGAGAATGTAACGACCCGTATTTTTCTACTATTTATTTTATTGAATTTAAATGAATTTTGATTATCATTATGGTTAGAAATAAAAATCTAAGGAGTTAAGTGGTGAACTTCACAACCTGAACTTAATTTAATTGATAAAGTGATTAATACCAATATAATATAACAATAATAACTTGTAATTGATTTTAATTAAAGTATAATTGATTTGTATATGAATAATGATATTTTGAATCAGATATTGAATAGTTTGAATTAAACTGAACCAATTATATTATAATTGAAATTTAAGTTGAAATTGCGAAATAGTTGGGTTAAAAATTTGATATATATGAGAATTGATTTATAGAGTTATTTTGAATTCTGTTTTATTTAAATAGATTTAATAAGTTGAATTTAATTAGAAATAAAAGAAATTGTTAGGTAAATTAGTTGAATATAATTGGAAGTTAAATATACTAGTTGTTAAATAATTGAAGTTGTAAATTAATTGAATATATGGTTTAATATATATGAAATCGATTTATTAAGTTAACCTAAAATTTTATTTGAATTAGAATAAAGTTTATGAACTTTTATTTTTGAATTAAAAGTGAATATATGATAATTAAATGGTTATATTTAAATTAACCTGTGAAAATAACCAATTTTACAAACTGTCTCGGATTTCGACGAAAAAAGTTTCATCGGATCTGTAACAGTATATTATTGCAATGTTTCAAATTTCGTATCAATCGGACTTTCGGTTTGACTGTACGCCGTAGAAATGCGCTTGAATTTATTTTCGAATTTAATTAAAATAATCGACTTCAAAAGCTATCTTCCATATACGATTGAATTAGGCCTTGGGACTAGTTTCATTGCGTTCGGAATATGGGTAAAACCTTATAAACGCCTGGCGGCACGTCTCGATTGGAGTTCAGACGATTTTGGACCTAACTATATAAATAAGTACGCAAACGAGACAGTTTTATTATTATTTTATTTCAGAAACCCTAATTTCAAACCATGGCCGCCACCTATTCCATGGCCAGAAATTGCCGATCTTCTTTCCTTAATATCTCTCAATCCGTTCAACGAAATCGAAAAATTCCAAAAGCAAAAGTGTAGATCTCGACGAGCTCTTCGAATCCATATGGTTGATTGCTGCTAATGCATCACAGATTTTACGATATCTTAGATTGAAGGATGCACGTATTTTCTTGGATTACGTGCAAACGGCGGTGAATGACGCGATGAAACTTGGCGCGTAGGTGGCTCTCAAGGTGGCGCACACACTGGTAGTCGCTGATCGAACTCTAGATGTCTCGAGTTGCGTGCGTATGGAAGAAAGTAGCGTTGCATATGGGTTTAGTGAGGCCATTCGTATTGGGAAGAAGGTATACGTATAATTATTTTTATTATTAATTATTTAATTTATATTAAAAGTCAAATGTTCTAACTCACATAACTTTTGCATACGAGCTCGGATCGACGCGCGATTTTCTCTGTTGCGTTCGTATCGAAATTCCGGACAAAATGGAGCAAGTTTGGCTGCATTCCGAAACTGTTCAAATTTGGGCCTTTATTTGGATTTTAAATCGTCGATAAATCAAAGGTGAGTGTTTATATGCTCACAGTTGACTAAAATAATTTTTTATTACTTAAATTTATATTCTGAAGTGATATGAAATTTATTGGCTGTTGTTTGGTAGGTTTAATTATCATTTATATTGATATATGAATTAATTGATAGAATTTAAATTGACCGTTAAAATAAATTTAAATTTAAAGTGGAAGTATATTACCCGATATGGTAAAAATTTGAAATTTATGAATGTTATTGGCTTTATGGTTGATTGGTTGTGATGGATGCTATTGGTCGATATTGGTTGTTTATTTATTTTGATATATCATGTTATCATCCTGTATATTGTTTATTGCACATAAAACTGTAAACTGAATTATTTTGAATAAATTAAGAAATAGGTTGAAATGATATATACCTATGACATCTATTTGGATTGTAATGATATATATCCATCCTTGAAATTAAAATGGAAATAATTATCCACTTGGCATAGGTTAGAAAATTTTATACGAACACCAAGTTGGTTAAATTAAATGATTTTAAAAGTTGTTTTGAAATTATTTAAATGAATTGATTTTGAGAATAAAATCCAATTTGTGGAAATTGAACTATTTTGAATTGAAGCTCGAGATGTTGGAATTTAAACTTGGTAAATGAAATTGTTTAATTATTCGAAGTTTTAATTTTTAAGTAAAAAAATTGAAATACGACGTATATTTTTGAAAGTTGATTTGTTTTAAAAGATTGGACTTTTAATCGAACTCTGAATATTTCTAAGAAAATTTAAATGAAATGATATTTCAAGTTTGAGTTTGGAATTTAAAATTAATTTGAAATTGAGATTTAATTAATTTGGAATTGAATTGAAATTTAAAGAAATTTGTGAATTGAACTAAATTGAAACTATTGAATTAAATTTGAAGATAAAATTGATTTGAATAGGATTTGAACTGAAATTGATTTGGAATGTATACTTAAATGAATTCTTGAAATCCGAATATTAATCTAAGTTTATTGAATTGGAATTGTTCCAGAAATTAAGTAAACTACTTAATACGGATGTTTAATTTGAAGTATATTCTAATTTGAATACGAAATGGTTTTAAAGCGAATCTTATATTCTTATATAAATATATGAACTGTTTTGAAATGTAAAGATCCAACCGGTGTGAAAAATATAACGTTGTTATTAAAAAGACCGGGATCGGATATGGACATACCCTCTGTCGATACCCAAAACCACTTTAATAACTAATATACGCGGAGTGTTGATCCATAACGAAGTGAATGGTTTTGGTGAATGCGTTGACTAAAGAAAGAGAACGATTTTGGATGACCCCTAACATGACTAAAACAGGAGCCGCGCCGGGCCATTGAGGATTGCCATCTCTAGCGGACACACTTCTTCGATACCATATCTATTACTATTGTGATTCGATTTGGGTGCACCCCTTGATTTGGGAGTGTTGTTTCCCGGTGTTGGGGTAGTAGCTGCTATGCCCAACATCAGTCCGGATCAGGCAACTACTAGTATCCTAGTTGGTATCGCCTCATGTACCTTGTCATACTGATTATCCTTTCGCGACCACTACGATTGGTTTTGTGTTATACCTATGGGGTACCCTCTGATAACCACTAGTTTACGGTGGGGCTTACGGTGCTATATAGACTATGACATTTATAAAAATGTGTTAAGGGTGGAATGGGCCATGGCTTAACGCAAGTTTGATATTTTACTTTATGATAGACATTATTGTATATAGCGTATTCTATTATATAGTAGATAGTTTAACGGATACTTAGGAGATGGAAATCCCGAACATCTCTTAAGTTAATGCACGCACGGTAAACACTGGATAGGAGGTGTCTAAAACCCATAAACATCTCCGACGCCGTCACACTCATATTTACTTATCCGATTTAACTTATATGAGATATTTTAGTCCTAACTCGAGCGTTATGTCTTTTCATTACGCTCAGGTCAGCCTGAGCATTTCAGATTAGGTTGACGACTTATTCTGGAGGACGAAGATGGAGTTTGGTATTATATCATTTGTATTCTACTATTGTATTATTTTTCCACTGCATTGTTGTATTATCTCTAATGTGTATGTAACTCTGATTTTTGATGTATTATAATAATCAAATGTATTTATTTAACAGCTTCATGAACCGTTATTTTATTATTATATCTTGTTCCTTCTGCTGCGAGATTCTGTGTTTGTTTCTATTCTTTCTAATCGATTTCTTATTTACCTCAATAACTATCTGTATTTTGGATTGTTTGAGTCGGCATGTGTGTATGTTTTGTCGACTTAAACGGTCAAAAATGCATGTCGTTACATAGATGATGATTCTACTTCGGAGAGCATCGGGTTTCGCTCGCTTAACTTACGACGTGTAGAAGGCTGCTTCATTCTATATAACAGAATTTGCATCCGAAAATAGTCAGGTAATTTATGCTAAATTTACAAGTTTTTCCAATCACTTTTGAATTCTGAATAAAAATTACTTGTGATCGACACGTCGGACTTGAAGTGCGAACTGGGGCAACTGTGTAAGTGTAGTGTGCTATCTATATGGGATAAACTCGGTGCTCAGTACAATGCGAATGCTCTATCCTGTGTAGATAGTTCACCCGCCGCGGAAGAGGAAAAGAGCTTCCCGTGTCAGTCCATTCTTGTCTACTTCTAGTGCACTTACCCGTTATTGATTAATGATCGATAATGGATCCGTTGTCCGAAGCAACATAGAGAACTCTTCTCACTATAGGGACACCGTGCATGTAATAGGTAAGTAGGATAAATTGAAGTTCTCTGGAAAATCAAGGATGGTTGGTAATACGTCATGCAAGTAGCATCTGTGAAACTACAGAAAAGTCAATTCTGGTCTAATGGACGAAGATAGCAAAACGCGTCAAGCCTTAGGTCAATGCAAGAATGTCATTCCAAGAGACAACTCAAGACACGATTTATTGTATGTCTTCCTCCATTATACTATAATCAACTCGTACTTTATATAATCAACGTCGCAAGTGAACACTAGTCTTCAAAATCATTGTACCAACATAACAATTAGCGAATCAATCAAGCAAACCCACCTCAAACTGATTCGATGGCATAAGAAGAATCACGAATCAAACTCAACGAGCTATGGATTGGATTGTGGGCAAGCTAATGAAGGATAGGCTACAGTTCAACAGTGGGCTAGGGTTTGAATTAGAGCATGAGGATGGATGGCTAAGGTTTCATGGGAAAAACAAAGGCATGCATGGATCAACGGCGAGTGGATCCAAATGAAGCAAGGAATCAGGTTGAGAGGCTGCTTGATCGCTTCAGGTCGAATCGCTAGGTCGCAAGGAGAAGTGGAAGTCCGGGTTGAATGAAGAAAATGCGGTCTGCTCGAGTATAAGTAGGCAAGGAGAGAAGGGCAAAAAAATTTGTAAAGTGTTCGGGTCGATAGCGACCCGACCCATCATGGGTCGCCAGCGACCCGACCTACCTTTGTAAACAAAATTTTTTTCATGCAAATAAGTTACTACCGACCCATCCCACTTGGATTGCTAGCAACCCACTAAAAAAATAAAATAATAAAATAAATGAATGATGACATGATGATGATAAAGAATGCATATATACATTTAAAGGAAAAGAAGAAAGAAAGCTTCATCTATTCATCTCAAGCTCGATCTATTACAACTGTTCATTATTCCAACGCATCTTGAGAAACTACAAGCAGAAATGTGATAGTTTGTGGAAAGAAAAAGCAATCAGAACCAAAGAAAGATGACCAACAATGTTGGGTTAGCATTTTTGTAAAGCTCTAATGCAATTGCTCGAAAATCAACAAAAGGACATTGAAAGCGATAACTTTCAGAGCACGCCTTGTTTATAATGAAGACATACTCTGGAGGGAAAATGTTATTCTAGTTTTTAACCCAACAGAAACTAATAGAAAACAGGACAATCTTGTGTAGACAGGTTGGTTCGGGACTTAACCAGAAAAGCTAAGATAAGGGATCGACAAGGGTCAAGCAATACAACTCAAACAATGACCGGGATCAACAAAGCTAAGAGATCAGCACTCCTTTAGTCCAATCAGTAGCTGAACATAAGTAGCTAGTGACTTTCCATCAAAACATGGCAACAATGATAAAAGGCTATGGGAACATCTCTAATTCCATACTCTAGAAAATTCCTAAGTGGTCGGATCATCAGTGACCCATTCCTCTCCTCAACCCTTCAAACAAACTAGCTATGAAACACTAAAAGAAAAGTAAGACGTTGGACCGCAAAATGAACCAAGTCTATGTGTGATAACCCTGATTTTTGAAACATCTGTTAATTGATAATTAACTGAGTTAATTAATAGAAATACTAATTTTGTTTGGATTAATAAATGAAATTCTGATAATTAGAATATATCTGGATATGTATATAGATGAATTTGAATTATAATAAATGTTGAATTATAAATATGTGAATAAATATCTATTTGATAATCTCTTAATATAATTATTCAATTGGCAAGATTATTATTTTCAAGGTTTATTTAAAGATTTTAGACACTAAAATAGTACCTATGCATATACTTATGAATTTAAAAAGTATTATAGTTTAAAGTAAAATTTGGTAAAGGTACATGTATTTCTTTAAAAGGTTATACTTGAAATAAATGTAGTTTGTAAATATATAAAAGATTGAAAACACACATGTATAAATGTATTACATAGATTTAAGTAATAAATAAATACATAAGACATTAACAAAAATAAAATATATATTGAAATTTAATATATATAAACATTTTCTCATGAAAATGTACAAATGTAAATCAACTAATACATGCTAGTGACAAATGTTAGATTATTAGACAAGTGTCAATTGATTTAATTTAAGATTAATAAAAATTAAACGACGTGTATTAAAGAAGAAACCAGTTTCATATTTGTTCTTTTTCTTAATCTTTATTTTCAAATCTGAAGACCAGTAAACAAAATCAGGGAGAAAGCAAACAATAATCTCTTCCAAAATTCCAAAACTCAAGCCTTTCAAAACATCAACAACATTTTAAACCTGAAGATCAGTTCCAGTTGCAACTCAAAAATAAAAGCAAGCAGATCATCTCAACTAAAAATCTAGATTTTAAAACAACTCTAGGTTTTGCTCTGTTCAAACAAATCCCTGTGAGTAAAGTCTTACTTTGTTTCCAAGTTATCGTATATAAGCATATAGATATCCTTATAACTGGGTTTTTGTAATGGATCTCTGATCTATACATATGTATCAATATAACTGTGAGTTAACACTTTATTAGCTACCATTTCCTTTTGTACACTCTTAAGAAATGAGTTATTTTGCTCAATCTTTGACCTGGAAGGAGATATATGCATTTAGAATGTGGAAATGTATGTATATATGGGTATTGTTAACCTGTAACTTACCAAAACATCTCAGAACACCCCTATTCAAAGAAAAGTGAGTAACTCCTCTTTTAAAAAAAAAACTTAAGTAGGTAAAAGTTGATTGCATGCTTTTAATTTGAAGTGAATATAATTTATGAAATTTGCAGAGAATATTTATTTATATATAAGAATATATATATGTGCATATTTGTTTCATGTACAATTCTGTTTCTTTAATTTCAAGCTGTTGTTTGATTTTAAAAACCATTATCTCTTGATTAAATCTGGGTTTAGATATAAGGCTTACACAAGATATGTTTATTTCATTCATAAAACTATAGCTTGAAATTTTACTCAAGTTAAAACAACTCTGTATCATCTCTAGAGATTATAAACAGATGAACAAAACATTAATTAGTGAAATTTCAAATACATTGAATCAATGTTTCAGGATTGTAATCTGAAACATCATACAAAATTATGACTTTAAAAAAAAAAAAGAGACAAGATTACAATTTTTAGTGTTAAACCCAGAGGGTAGTTTTTTGTTTGAACTGGGAAGGGAAAAGGGGAAGGTTCTGTTGATCTATGGCTTCGAATCGGTTGAATCCTCTTCTGGAGGTAGATGAGTGATCGGATAGGCGAAGAAAATTATCAGATTTGGTGTATTTCATTTTGGAGGTGATGGATTGTGATTTGAAGATTTGAACCCTAGTTTTTCTGGGTTGGGAAGGATCGATCATTTCGACCATTTTAGTTGATCGAGTTCAATAATTTCTTGGGCACTGGAAGATGATGGGTTGTCGAAGACGTCGCCGGAGTTTCAAAGGCGATGGTGGTCGGAGTTTTGAGGGGGAGACGTTGACAGGTTGGAGTGTAGGGGGTATTGTCAGTTATTCCAGGTTTGGGAATGTGATCTAAATTTTGAATTAGAGCAAGTGTCGATTTGATTGTTGTTTGGATGGCCTGAGGAGTTGAATGTCGACTGTGGGGTGGTTCCGTAGTTGGTCAGCGATGGCAGGAGGCGCCGTACATGTGCACAGAGGGTCGTGGTGATGCTGGTGTAATGTTGGTGGTTACAGATTTGATGACACCAGGTTGGACTCGAGAAATTCGAGTCTTGGCTCGAAGCAGATAAGGATGTGGCTCGAAGTTAATGTGGGGGAGGCTCGAGTTAATTTGTTGTTTCAGGTTTTACAAATCAAAACAGAACCTGTTCTGTTTAAGGGTTTAAAAATAAAGTTTAAATGCAATTGAAAATTTTAAACTAAGTTTAAACTAAATTTGAATCTGAATTCAAAAAAAAAAATATAAAATTAAATAAAATTGAATTTGATTTTTAAATTGGGTTTTAAAACTTTTTAGTATAAAGTATATGGGGTTTGAATTTAAACTGTATGTTTTAAATTGGTAAATTAGAAATTTTAAATCAGTTTAAAACTGAGTTTTTGAAATCTGGAATTGGGTTTAAACTTCAGTTTTAAAAATAAAATAAGTTTAAATTTAAATTGTTAGTTACTTTAAAATGGTTAAATGATTTGAATTTAAAATGGAGTTTAAATGGAATTTAAAGTAAATTTAAAACCAAATGGTTTTAAATGCTTAATTAAGTAAGAAATGTTTATCTTAAAGATAAATAAAATTTAATAAATTTGGATTCATTAAATTATCAAGTTAATTTAAAATAGACAATTAATTAATAATATGGATGATTAATTAAGTAATTGCGAGTTTTTAAATTAATTAATTAAAGACTTAAGATTAATTAATTAAGGTTAATTAATCTGTAATTAAGAATTATTAATTAAATTTTAATTAATAATTAAGAATCGATCAATCAAGTAATTAGGGATTAATTAAGATTGCAGTTAACACTTAATTAATTAAATAATTAGAGATTAATTAATTGGTAATTAAATATTAATTAATTTGTAATTAATGATGGGTAATTTGAGTTAATTTCTTAAGAAAGAATTAAAGAATAGTTTATGAAGGTCATTAACTTAAGATTATTTAACAATTAATTAATGTGATAAATTTTTAATTAGATTAATTAATTGATAATAATCAATTGAGAAATTGTTTAAGTTTAAATTACTTAATAAAAGTGACTAAGAAATTAATTACTTAATGTAATTAATTGGGTTTAAATGTTATTAGTTTAGGTTAATTAATTAAGTTTAATCAATTTAAACACTTGATGATTGGTGAATAATTACTTAATGTAATTAATGGAAGTGTAATTACTTAAGGAAGTAGTTAAGGGTAATTACTGGATGTTATTAATCAAGGGTGATTAATAATTATGGTTAATAATTAATTAATGAAGTAATTAAAGGTTAATTACTGTATTAGGTTAAGGATAAATTAATTTGTGAAATTAATTAAGGGATAAATAGAATGATATTGGAAGCCTTTGATTAATTGTTATCCTTAATAGGTGGTTCGTGATACTATGAGGTAAGATATGTTTGATTGAAACTGTGATGATGTGGTTGTCTATTGATGATGAATTACTGTGACATCCTGTATTTAAAGTTGAATTGTATTTCACTTAAATAATTTAAGATGAGATGACATTAGATTCGAAGAGACCGGAGTCGGATATTAGTAAATACCCGAAACCACTCCGATTCTTTATAAATTGATGTGTGAAATAAGTAATGTCTACAACAACTTGTGAAGTGGAAATTTATATAAGTTACCCGGGTTTATATGAGTTGTATACTTTTGTATTCCATGTTAGATGGGTTTACTCACGCTGGTTTCCAGCCTGACTCGGGTGTTACTTTGATGTAATGCTCGGGTCAGACCGAGTATTACAGATTTCAGGTAAGGACGTTCTGGAGCTCAAGAGGTGAGCTGGATGGCAGGAACGTATGGAGTATATTCCGCTGTGATATATTATAGTTGTTAGAGACATGTTAATTCTAACTGTCTAGTATAATTGTGAATGTTGTTACTCTGATGTATAAAAATGTAATTAACAAATACAGTTTTCTTTGTATAACTGATATTATTATTTGATATTGTATTTTGATCCGCTGCGAATGTGAGAATCTGTGTCTTGTTCTATTTCTTTCTTCTATCTCTTTTCTTTTTCTTCTAACTATTTGGAATTTTCGGGTTCGAAATTTTCGGGTCGTTACATTTGGTATCAGAGCGAAGGTTAAGCGAGAACCTTGGCTCTGTTGG
This sequence comes from Allium fistulosum, assembly GCA_030737815.1. Lineage (NCBI taxonomy): Eukaryota > Viridiplantae > Streptophyta > Magnoliopsida > Asparagales > Amaryllidaceae > Allium > Allium fistulosum. The sequence goes on along the minus strand of CM060907.1, from coordinate 407,373,962 downwards.
GATTACTCGTTAAGGATAGGGTCAATGGTACCCTAGAACGAGTTGAGTGTAAATATATATGAGAGCGTAATTGTTATTTTCTTATATAAGGATTTTAAATGATTTTATATAAAAATATATTTTGATATATAAAATGATATTTCCTTCTAATAAATATTAAGGTAATTGGTTGTTAAAATATTGGAATTAAATTAAGTGGTAATAGAAATACAACCAAATTAAAATTGAATGAAGATAAGTTTGAAATGAATCCAAACTAAAATTAAAATCTTGAATTTGTAGAAATAAAGATAATAATGAATTGGTTTCCAGATATGATAATCTTGGTTATTATCATAGATGGTTGATAATCAAATGTTTTAGGGAAGTAAACTTTTAGGTGAATATGACTTATAAATGGAAATTGAAGATAATTTGAAACTGTGAAATTTTAAATCTAAATCCAGAAAACTTGAAATTGTTTTAAAGGAATTTGTTTTGAAATTAAAAACCAAGAATGGTTTAAAATTTTAAGTATGACTTGAAGTGTAAAGGAAATAAATATGTATAGATGAGGGATATACATAGTATCAAAGATAATTTTAAAATGGAATTTTGCAATTTGGATTTAGAATTAAATGGTTTAAAGATTTAAGTTGTTAAAAAAAAAACAAATAAAGGTTGATTTGATTTTAAAGTAAGGGTTAATTTGATTTAAAGGATTAAATCAACATTTAAAATTTAACTCGAAATTATATAATTCGAGATGGTTTTAAGTTGAGATTTGAATAAAATTTGTTCAAATTGGATTTGATTTGAAATAATTTGGAATTATGATTAAAGTTAAATAAGTTTAAAAATCAAATGGATTTTGATTTGAATTTGGAAAGGAATTAAGGTTAATTCAACTTAAATTGAGGTTAAATCAATTTCAATAGAAATTGAAGTTATTTAAAATTGGAATTGAGTTAATTTAAATGGAGGTGGAAATTTAAATTGAATTGATAAGAATTGAACAGTTTGACTCTGGTTTATTTTCAAAATAAATTGTTTTAATACAAATATATTTTCCCAAACTATTTACTATACAATCTTTCTTCTTAAACCCAAACTATTTTATACTTATTTTACAATTATTTTGGAGCTATTTAACTATTTTGAAACTGTCTTATAAACTAATTAATATTTTTTAGTTACTTATATCTAATCACTATTTTAAAAACTATTTTGCAATTATCTAACTATTTTATACCTACTTAACTATTATACAGCTATTTTACAAACTAATAACTATTTTTCAACTACTTATCTATTTTAAACTTTTTCAAGCTATTTTTAAATTTAAATTGGTCAGAGTTCAAACTGTTTGTAATTGAAGTAATAACTCAATTGGAAATGGAAGCAATTGAGAATAAGTGAATCGAATCAAAGGAAATGTGAATAGAAAAGAGAATTGATTTGGCTAATAACCAATAAAGGTAAATACGTAGGATATACGTATATTATTCTATTCGCATAGTGATTTGATCCAGATTCGAACACAGAATTTCGAGATAGTATTATCGATCCGAGTTGGGATTTTTCACTCGATTTTCGACGGCGAACCTGGATATGGGTTTTTGATTGGTTCTGGATATTCTCTATCATAGCTACGACTATGCAAGGAGAATGACGGTTTTTGGTCAAGAAACCAGATCTGAGTTCGCACTAGGAAGTCGGGTGGACGATACTAGTTCGGAAGAGAAATTGTGTGATCGAGTAAGCGATCAGATTGGTATTGCGTACGAATGATATGAGTACATCGTACGAGTTTGAATTAAATTGATATTGAAAATTTGTGGATAAGAACTGTAAAAGGGTTTTTGAAATGAAAAGTAATATGGTAAATAACTTTATAAAAGAATTATCAAATTTAAATATTTGATTTGGAATAAAATAAAGTTATATATCCTTGTTATATAAAGTAAATCTTCCGTTGTTAAATCTATTGCCAAAAGAAAAGAGTTTTGAAAATATTTGAAGTATAAAAGAGGTTTTATACAAGTTTGAAATGATCCAAAGATTTTCAAAGTTATATATATCTATATATGTATATATATAAAGGATCTTATGAGAATGATTTTGGAAAAGGTTCTGGGAACCTATGAATTTGGAAAAGGTTTTGATTTTTGAGAAAATCAATTTTGGATTTTGGAAAGCCAAATTTGGAACTATCGATTTTGGATATCGATTTTGTATAAAGGAGATTTTGATAAAAATCATAAAGGATATGATTTGAAGATACTATAAGTGTATAGTATAAAGTGTTTTGTGAATAGCTCTGGGGAAAAAGGTGCTTCCTTGAAATGAACTTCTCAGGAGTGCCACTGGGTGGTACTGCCTTGAACCCCAAGGGGGGTTTCTAAAGTTAATCCTGTGAGGAGTCCGGAATAAACTAGTTCCTGAGGATTATTTGTGTAGCGAAAGTCGAGGGGCTGGTGCCCACAGAGGCATTTGGGTTATGCTGTGACGACAGTGTAACTCGATGTCACTGCGATCTACTGCAGACCATAGCGAAAGTCGTGTGTGCCGCTGAGAGCCATCAGTCTACGTTTGATTTTACATCGGTAGACTGCGACACTATGGTAACATAGCGAAAGTTTTGTGTGCCGCTGAGAGCCAATAGTCTGCGTTTGATTCTATATCGGTAGACTGAGACCTATGTAGAGTGGAGAAGTTTCATTTTGACAGCGAAATCGTGTGTGCTGCTGAGAGCCAACAGTTACATGGACTTTTGCTGCGACGGCAACGTAACCCTGGAATGTAACTGCGATCTGTTGTGGGTTCCATGCTGTCATCAGTTACATGGACTTTTGCTACGATGGCAACGTAACCCGTGATGTAACTGTGACCATGGATGGGGGTGATGATTTCCAGAGCATTCTTACCAAAGATATTTCCTCGATTTCAAAAACGTTTTTGATATTTTCAATAAAATTATTTTTCAAATATTTTCACTGGGTGTTGAAAACGAGTTTACCGAGTACTTATAGATTTTCAGTCTTACGCCTGATCAACGTATGACCGAATTTCTGTGAGAACGAGGATGGATTTGTTAAGACATCGAGTTATAAAAAGGTATTTTTATAAAACTATTTTGGTAATATTATATAGATTTTTTTTTAAAATGTGTTTTAAAAATAATCAAAGAATAATTTATCTGATCTTAAGTATTGATTAAATTTTGGATTCGTTTCTTTTCGAGGACGAAAAGATTCTAAGGGGGGAGGAATGTGATAACCCTGATTTTTGAAACATCTGTTAATTGATAATTAACTGAGTTAATTAATAGAAATACTAATTTTGTTTGGATTAATAAATGAAATTCTGATAATTAGAATATATCTGGATATGTATATAGATGAATTTGAATTATAATAAATGTTGAATTATAAATATGTGAATAAATATCTATTTGATAATCTCTTAATATAATTATTCAATTGGCAAGATTATTATTTTCAAGGTTTATTTAAAGATTTTAGACACTAAAATAGTACCTATGCATATACTTATGAATTTAAAAAGTATTATAGTTTAAAGTAAAATTTGGTAAAGGTACATGTATTTCTTTAAAAGGTTATACTTGAAATAAATGTAGTTTGTAAATATATAAAAGATTGAAAACACACATGTATAAATGTATTACATAGATTTAAGTAATAAATAAATACATAAGACATTAACAAAAATAAAATATATATTGAAATTTAATATATATAAACATTTTCTCATGAAAATGTACAAATGTAAATCAACTAATACATGCTAGTGACAAATGTTAGATTATTAGACAAGTGTCAATTGATTTAATTTAAGATTAATAAAAATTAAACGACGTGTATTAAAGAAGAAACCAGTTTCATATTTGTTCTTTTTCTTAATCTTTATTTTCAAATCTGAAGACCAGTAAACAAAATCAGGGAGAAAGCAAACAATAATCTCTTCCAAAATTCCAAAACTCAAGCCTTTCAAAACATCAACAACATTTTAAACCTGAAGATCAGTTCCAGTTGCAACTCAAAAATAAAAGCAAGCAGATCATCTCAACTAAAAATCCAGATTTTAAAACAACTCTAGGTTTTGCTCTGTTCAAACAAATCCCTGTGAGTAAAGTCTTACTTTGTTTCCAAGTTATCGTATATAAGCATATAGATATCCTTATAACTGGGTTTTTGTAATGGATCTCTGATCTATACATATGTATCAATATAACTGTGAGTTAACACTTTATTAGCTACCATTTCCTTTTGTACACTCTTAAGAAATGAGTTATTTTGCTCAATCTTTGACCTGGAAGGAGATATATGCATTTAGAATGTGGAAATGTATGTATATATGGGTATTGTTAACCTGTAACTTACCAAAACATCTCAGAACACCCCTATTCAAAGAAAAGTGAGTAACTCCTCTTTTAAAAAAAAACTTAAGTAGGTAAAAGTTGATTGCATGCTTTTAATTTGAAGTGAATATAATTTATGAAATTTGCAGAGAATATTTATTTATATATAAGAATATATATATGTGCATATTTGTTTCATGTACAATTCTGTTTCTTTAATTTCAAGCTGTTGTTTGATTTTAAAAACCATTATCTCTTGATTAAATCTGGGATTAGATATAAGGCTTACACAAGATATGTTTATTTCATTCATAAAACTATAGCTTGAAATTTTACTCAAGTTAAAACAACTCTGTATCATCTCTAGAGATTATAAACAGATGAACAAAACATTAATTAGTGAAATTTCAAATACATTGAATCAATGTTTCAGGATTGTAATCTGAAACATCATACAAAATTATGACTTTAAAAAAAAAAAGAGACAAGATTACAATTTTTAGTGTTAAACCCAGAGGGTAGTTTTTTGTTTGAACTGGGAAGGGAAAAGGGGAAGGTTCTGTTGATCTATGGCTTCGAATCGGTTGAATCCTCTTCTGGAGGTAGATGAGTGATCGGATAGGCGAAGAAAATTATCAGATTTGGTGTATTTCATTTTGGAGGTGATGGATTGTGATTTGAAGATTTGAACCCTAGTTTTTCTGGGTTGGGAAGGATCGATCATTTCGACCATTTTAGTTGATCGAGTTCAATAATTTCTTGGGCACTGGAAGATGATGGGTTGTCGAAGACGTCGCCGGAGTTTCAAAGGCGATGGTGGTCGGAGTTTTGAGGGGGAGACGTTGACAGGTTGGAGTGTAGGGGGTATTGTCAGTTATTCCAGGTTTGGGAATGTGATCTAAATTTTGAATTAGAGCAAGTGTCGATTTGATTGTTGTTTGGATGGCCTGAGGAGTTGAATGTCGACTGTGGGGTGGTTCCGTAGTTGGTCAGCGATGGCAGGAGGCGCCGTACATGTGCACAGAGGGTCGTGGTGATGCTGGTGTAATGTTGGTGGTTACAGATTTGATGACACCAGGTTGGACTCGAGAAATTCGAGTCTTGGCTCGAAGCAGATAAGGATGTGGCTCGAAGTTAATGTGGGGGAGGCTCGAGTTAATTTGTTGTTTCAGGTTTTACAAATCAAAACAGAACCTGTTCTGTTTAAGGGTTTAAAAATAAAGTTTAAATGCAATTGAAAATTTTAAACTAAGTTTAAACTAAATTTGAATCTGAATTCAAAAAAAAAATATAAAATTAAATAAAATTGAATTTGATTTTTAAATTGGGTTTTAAAACTTTTTAGTATAAAGTATATGGGGTTTGAATTTAAACTGTATGTTTTAAATTGGTAAATTAGAAATTTTAAATCAGTTTAAAACTGAGTTTTTGAAATCTGGAATTGGGTTTAAACTTCAGTTTTAAAAATAAAATAAGTTTAAATTTAAATTGTTAGTTACTTTAAAATGGTTAAATGATTTGAATTTAAAATGGAGTTTAAATGGAATTTAAAGTAAATTTAAAACCAAATGGTTTTAAATGCTTAATTAAGTAAGAAATGTTTATCTTAAAGATAAATAAAATTTAATAAATTTGGATTCATTAAATTATCAAGTTAATTTAAAATAGACAATTAATTAATAATATGGATGATTAATTAAGTAATTGCGAGTTTTTAAATTAATTAATTAAAGACTTAAGATTAATTAATTAAGGTTAATTAATCTGTAATTAAGGATTATTAATTAAATTTTAATTAATAATTAAGAATCGATCAATCAAGTAATTAGGGATTAATTAAGATTGCAGTTAACACTTAATTAATTAAATAATTAGAGATTAATTAATTGGTAATTAAATATTAATTAATTTGTAATTAATGATGGGTAATTTGAGTTAATTTCTTAAGAAAGAATTAAAGAATAGTTTATGAAGGTCATTAACTTAAGATTATTTAACAATTAATTAATGTGATAAATTTTTAATTAGATTAATTAATTGATAATAATCAATTGAGAAATTGTTTAAGTTTAAATTACTTAATAAAAGTGACTAAGAAATTAATTACTTAATGTAATTAATTGGGTTTAAATGTGATTAGTTTAGGTTAATTAATTAAGTTTAATCAATTTAAACACTTGATGATTGGTGAATAATTACTTAATGTAATTAATGGAAGTGTAATTACTTAAGGAAGTAGTTAAGGGTAATTACTGGATGTTATTAATCAAGGGTGATTAATAATTATGGTTAATAATTAATTAATGAAGTAATTAAAGGTTAATTACTGTATTAGGTTAAGGATAAATTAATTTGTGAAATTAATTAAGGGATAAATAGAATGATATTGGAAGCCTTTGATTAATTGTTATCCTTAATAGGTGGTTCGTGATACTATGAGGTAAGATATGTTTGATTGAAACTGTGATGATGTGGTTGTCTATTGATGATGAATTACTGTGACATCCTGTATTTAAAGTTGAATTGTATTTCACTTAAATAATTTAAGATGAGATGACATTAGATTCGAAGAGACCGGAGTCGGATATTAGTAAATACCCGAAACCACTCCGATTCTTTATAAATTGATGTGTGAAATAAGTAATGTCTACAACAACTTGTGAAGTGGAAATTTATATAAGTTACCCGGGTTTATATGAGTTGTATACTTTTGTATTCCATGTTAGATGGGTTTACTCACGCTGGTTTCCAGCCTGACTCGGGTGTTACTTTGATGTAATGCTCGGGTCAGACCGAGTATTACAGATTTCAGGTAAGGACGTTCTGGAGCTCAAGAGGTGAGCTGGATGGCAGGAACGTATGGAGTATATTCCGCTGTGATATATTATAGTTGTTAGAGACATGTTAATTCTAACTGTCTAGTATAATTGTGAATGTTGTTACTCTGATGTATAAAAATGTAATTAACAAATACAGTTTTCTTTGTATAACTGATATTATTATTTGATATTGTATTTTGATCCGCTGCGAATGTGAGAATCTGTGTCTTGTTCTATTTCTTTCTTCTATCTCTTTTCTTTTTCTTCTAACTATTTGGAATTTTCGGGTTCGAAATTTTCGGGTCGTTACACTATGGGTCGCCAACGACCTATGGTTTTAGCTCATTTTCGAGCAAGGGTCCCCCTAGGTCGTCTGTTACTTACCTACGAGCTGATGAAGACAGGCCTGGCCCAGAAGCTCTCTGATCTCTATAAATAGCATCCTACCTGCAACATAAACAGGATCTTCTTCGGACTGGTTGTTGAAGCTTTGCTGGAATTATTCTTTATTCTATACCTCCCTCATAGCAATCTCCAAAGGAATACACTATGATTCTCTAGTGGATTCCAACTCTGGAGATTCAATCTAGATAGAAAATAATCAAAGCCTTGCAATCAAACATCCATTCTAACATCAATCAATATATAATAAAACTATAAAGTGGAATTGGGCTTCATTAACAGCCGAACCACTATAAAAATTCTCTGTCTACTTTATTTTACTGTTCTTTCTTAATATCTGTAATCTGTGAAGTTGCTCTGTCAAAACAGATCTGGTGCTTTCAAACTCTAGCCAGAGTGTTGGTCTGTTATTTTGGTCAACAAATTCATTTTTATAAACTTACATCAACATTTACTTCTCATGAAGCATAAAAGAGACCATAAATCACAAAATATGTTGAATTTACATATTATAGAGAGCTTCAGTACCCCAAAATGGAAGGGGTTTAGCTACTCATTTGTGTTATCATATCAACACTTGTAAACTTCAACATTAAAACAAAAGTAAAGAAGGTGAGAGCTAATTAGAATAAAAGGGAAACTAAACTATTTGCAAAAGTAAAACTAAGCTACTAACATGAAATGAAAGAGCATGTAAATAAAAATGAACAAGAAAATAAAGTAAGAACAAGGAAGAAGTAAAAGAACAATAGGCTTAGGAAGCCATTTTTATTTCATTTAACTTTGAGGCTACAACTTGCATTCAAATTTCTTAAGTAATTAAAATAGAGAAGATCCATTACATGTACATAAGAGGGCTATTTGTACATGCACAAAATCCTAATCCATACTTTAGCGGGTTTTCAAAAATACCCCTTAGGAAGTGTGGCCACAAAGTAATAATTAGTCTCTAATTAATCCATCATCAAGTATGCATGAAACTTTAACCTCCACTAACTTGTCCATTAGCTTCTAATTGTAGATTAAGGTAAGTGGGTAGGTGGGGTCCTCCATGATGCATGATTTGAATTATTTCCATCTTCATTCCTTTGTTTCCCCTCTTGTGCATTAATATTTCCATGATAACATCTTCATATTTCCAATCAAATTCCTATAAATAAAAATAAAATGTGCAAGTGAATATTCTAAAAATTAATATATGCATAGAATTACCATTTTACCCCCAAATTGATGTATGAATGATAACTTGAAAGCATTTTTGAGATTTTGGTTTTAATCATGTAAAAAATCCAATTATGACATTTATTTAAATAAAAATAGATTAAATATGGATGTTATGCACACTTACGTGCACATCAAATACCTCCATACTTATCTTTTTATTCGTCCTCGAATGAAGAAAAAATAAGATAAATCTTGTGACGGCCCGGAATTTTTGTCTATTTGAAATTGGAATATTTAATTAATTTTAAATGTTCAGAGGTTAAATTTTTAACTTGAATTTCAAATATCAATATTTATTGGATAATTAATGGTTGGATTTAATTATCGGAATAGGGTAAAATAGAGAATCCGGAGTTTTTAGCCTGTTAAAAATAGTTTTGTAACGACCCGTATTTTTCGGATCGAAAAGTTTGTCAAAATCTGGGATTTTCAGCATTTTCTAGTTATTCCAGATCTTGGTTGAAATTTGCCTAAGTCCTAGGTCGTATGCGACCTAGAGGTTAGTTAAGTATTGTTGGCAACTTAGGAGATAAGTCGTACCTAAGAATGTTGGGGATTGGTGACTTTAAGGTTTGGAGTTAGGTCGTGTGATGGATGGTAAGGGTTTAGGTCGTAGACGACCTAAAAGGAAGGAGACTTTAGAGTTTCTGGCGAGTTAAGGTGTTAGCGACCTAAGAGATAGGTTGGTAGCGACCTAAGTAAACCCAGTAGTTGACGATCTAGGGATGAGCGACCTAGTGGTGCCGGGCTAGTATATTTAGGTCGGCAGCGACCTAAGGAAACTAGTGGTTAGCGACCTATAATAGTTCGCGACCTAAGGGGTTAGCTTGTTAGCGACCTAGTAGTTGCCGAGTTAGCGACCTAGTAGTTGCCGAGTTAGCGACCTAGTGGTTCTGAGTTAGCGACCTAGTGGTTCTGAGTTAGCGACCTAGTGGTTCTGAGTTAGCGACCTAGTGGTTCCGTGTTGGCGACCTAAGGAGTTAACAAGTTGGCGACCTAAGAAGTTAACAAGTTGGCGACCTTAGGAGTTAGGCTGTTGTGTTAGGTCGCGTAGGTTGCTAAGTTGTTAGGTCGCTAGGATAGTTCAAGTGTTAGGTCGCGTGTTGTTTTAGGTCGACTTGTGTTAGGTCGCAACCCAACTGAGTCTTAGATAGTTAGGTCGTTAAGTTGTTAGGTCGCTGGGTTTCCTAAGTGTTAGGTCGCAAAGAAGTTAAGACGTACATCTGTTAGGTCGGAGAGGCTTAGGTCGGAGAGGCTTAGGTCGCTTAGGTCGGAAGCGACTTAGGGAGATAGCCAGATTTCGACTTAAGGACAGATTTCAGCTATAAATAGGAGGGGTTGTTCTCACTTTTTGGGATCCGGATTTTTGAAGCGACGAAGTGCTGCCATTTTGAGAGCTCGACTTCTACACTTCTTCACTTCTTTTCTCCACTTTAATCTAGTGCTTCCATCCATCCTAATCGAAGATCAAGATTGAAGATTCAAGAGCTTAGATTGAAGATCTTCATCTTTTCAAGAGAGATTTCTTCATTTGAAGCGGATTTGTGGTAGATCTAGCTTCATCCTTCGCTGTCCAGATCTGAAGTGTGTTGATTTGAGGTTGTTTAGGTGATTTGGTGAGTGGTGATTATCTCTCACACGGATCCAAAGGAGTATATCGGATTGTTGGCTCGTTTTGGTGTTAAAATAGAGATTTCCATGCATTTTCTTCATCCTATGTGTAGATCCATATAGATCCATTGTTCATGATGATGTTACATCCATTTTATCATATGTTAACCTATGCAAGTTCATTCATCAAGTTTGTAGAGATATAATCCATGTTTTCATGCTTATTGGACTTTCAACTCTTTAATTACGAAAATGCCATTATTGTTATAATTGTCTACTTAGATCATATTTGAATGCTTGATTGCTTGGATTGATGTTTGATTTGATTGCTTGTTATGAACTAGATGATTGATGATTAGATTTAGATCGAAGATGATTCAAAAGCTAAGGGAAAGGCTCTTGAAAATGGAAAAGCTGCTCGTGGCATATGTAGCGGGATGATGAAGCTCTTATGCATAGATTTGATGATGTGGTGATGAGATGAGGCTTTGCGAGGATGTAATGAAGCGAGGCAATCATATGATGAAGACTTGGTCTAATCCAGGCGGGATCATTCCAAGCATGTTGATAACTCGGTGATATGATTCGAGTTGAGGATAATGGATGCTCGAGAGGCGCTTGAGCTAGTATGGCAATAGTCGTCGAGGAGGATGACTAGGAGGTTGAGATCTCATCGTTGTTGAAGGTTCTAGCATGCTCTAAGCAAGAGTACATGGGGACGCCCAAAAGACTAAGTTGATGGTCGAGTACTCTGGGTAGATTCGATAATCCTAGGCACGGGTCACGATGACGTGCGGGAGTTATGTCTAGAACCGGGGTTACCATTAGCCCTTGACGGACGGCTGAAAGAATGTGCCGGTCATTCAATTAACGGTGATATCGCAACAATGATAACAGTGATAGCCGAGTCATGGATGTTTGGTTGTATCATCATTCGGTCTCAAGAGCGGTATTTCCTGGGTGCTTATCTGACCTTGGTTTTAGACCTTGGGATTTGTACTTGGAAAACATCGCTCTTGACTCGAGTGACAATTGCTTTACTTTAAATTGTATGCTCTGCTATGTTTGCTTCTGCTTAGTGTGTGTCTGGGGGCTATCACTGTAGAATGAGGTTGGAGTGGGAGGGTTGTATTCCTATTCCTTTTCCTTTATGCTCTTTTGGTATGTTGTTAGTTAATTTACTGCTCACTAAGACTGTTGTCTGACTCAAGGCTTTATGTTTTAATTCTTATTGCCTTGGGCTGTTCGTCCATTTTGGGACGGGCAGACTAGGTAGCAGGTGACAGGTGCTGTTCTCTTCTCACGATGCTGATATCGAAGACGAGCTAGAGGGTTGCATATTATCTTCTTATATGTACTGGATTTTTCCGCTGTTTTGTATTCTCTGAGAGTTATGTAGTGAGGCTGGATGTATTGACTATGTGGATGCTTGTATTCAACTATTATGGAGTTTTATATGATGTCATTTTATTCTGTAAAGCTTCACTATACATATGTTCTATTGTATTTTGTCCATGCGCTGTGAGTAATACGATAGATCCTGTTGTTTTAATCTTACCTTGACAATCGTCCATGGTCGCCTGGCACACTTTACAGCGCTCTATCTCTAGATTCGGTGCAGGGGTCATGGGCGGTCGTCACATTTGGTATCAGAGCATTGGTTAATCGAATTTACCCAACGCTCGCTGCAGTAACTACGTATGAGAGACGTAATTGTATTTTGATGGATGATTACTATATATGATATAGTAGCTTAGTAGAGTTTGAGTCCTTTATGCAGTTGTTTCTCTAGATGTTCTAATCATTCCTTTTTGTAGATATTGAGAATGAGTCGAAGGGGGAGACCAGCTGCTAGGGAAGGCCGTGCTACTGAAGAGACTGCTGATTATGCAGCCATGTTCGAAGCTATGATGACTTCGATCATGAGAAGGATACCAGTTCCGGGGGCGGCAGTTGATGTTGGAGTTCAAGTCCAAACTCCGAAACCAGTGGATTTTGCTAAGCTGTGCAAGGATTATACTGCTCTTGGAGGGAAGGTTTTCTTGGGAACAGAATCTACCATTGAGGTCCAGAGGTGGATAGATGCTTGTAGAAGGATCTTTGGTGATTTGGGAATTGATGATGCAACTAAGAGGAAGTTGGCATCAAGGCAGCTTCAAGGGAGAGCTTCTGATTGGTGGAACTCTATTACCATCAATACTGCGGAGGAAGAGATTACTTGGGAACAATTCCAAGCTAGATTTGAAGCTAAGTTCATTTCTACAGCTCAGAAGTCTGTTCTGTTCAAGAAGTTTGTGGAGCTCAAGCAGGGAGGGAGATCTGTTCTTGAGTATGTTTCTGAGTTTGAAGCTTTGTCCAAGTATGCTCGGTCATATATTGAGTCTGCTTACCAGAAGAATGAGAAGTTCGTGACTGGTTTGGATAGTTATCTTGGGAGACAGTTGGTGGATCATTTGGACGATTCATTTGAGAAGCTTGTGGAGAAGGCTCTTAGGCATGAGAGTCTGTTTCCTAAGGAAGGACCTGTTGTTGCTGCTACCAAGGGAGAATCTAAACCACAGCAGGGTGGAAACCAGAAGAGGAAGCAGCAGCAGCAGAAGGGTAAGGATGGCCAGAAGAAGCCGAAAGGCGAGGTGACTTGCTACAATTGTCAGCAGAAGGGCCATTTCTCCAAGGATTGTAAGAATCCGAAGGCACCGATGAAGTGTCACAACTGTGACAAGCCGGGACATTTCAGGAAGAATTGTCCAGAACCAAGGAAGGACAGGCAGATTGTGCAAGCCTATGCTTTGGGGGCCGTTCCGTCGTCTTCGAAAGCTCCTACTGCTGAAGAAAAGGGAAAGAGTGTGGTTGTTCAAGGTACCCTTTTCCTATGTGGTGTTCCAGTTAGAGTTCTATTTGATACTGGAGCGTCGCATTCATTTGTTTGTAATGAACTAGTAGGCCGGTTAGGTTTGAAGCCGGATATTGTTGATAGGCCATTGGTTGTGACTAATCCAGTTGGGGGTTCGTCTTGTTTGTGTATGTTATGCCGTGGTCTAGTTGTGTCGAGTCATGGTTGCTCTTTTGTTTGTGATTGCTTTGTTCTGAACTTTGCGGGGTTCGGAATTATATTGGGTATGGACTGGCTTAGGAAGTATGCGGCTAAGGTTGATTGCGAAAGGTTGGAAGTGACAGTCGAGAATGTGGAGGGGCGAAAGATTGTGATACGATGTAAGCATGAAGAAGGCGTCTTCATGAGCTTCATGTATTCGCTAGTTGTTCCACGGGATGGACTGTCATCAGTGCCGATCGCTAATGGATTCGAGGATGTCTTTGACGAAGTCAAAGGGTTGCCGCCGCATAGAGAGATCGAGTTTCGTATAGATCTAGTTGAAGGAGCCAGACCTGTTGTGATGCCTCTTAGGCGGATGGCGCCTAGGGAACAGCAGGAGTTGAGGGTGCAAGTTGATGATCTTTTGCAGAAAGGATTCATTCGGCGTAGTGTGTCCGAGTGGGGTGCACCAGTTGTGTTTGCAACCAAGGCAGATGGGTCGTTGAGATTGTGCGTCGATTATCGTGAGCTGAATAAGGTGACTAAGAAGAACAAGTATCCATTACCGAGAATAGATGACTTGTTTGATCAGCTTCACGAAGCTAAGGTGTTTTCTCAGATGGATTTGGCAACGGGATTTCACCAGTTGAGAGTGGCAAAGGATAGTGTGTCGAAGACTGCTTTTAGGACACCATCCGGTTTCTTTGAGTGGCTGGTAATGCCATTTGGATTGACTAACGCGCCAGCATATTTTGTGGATCTTATGAATAGAGTGTTCAGAGATCAGTTGAACAAGTTCGTACTTGTGTTCGTGGATGATATTCTGATTTATTCCAGAACGGAAGAAGAGCACAAGACGCACTTGCGTATTGTTTTGGAGATCTTACGGAAACATCAGCTGAAGGCTAAGTTTTCGAAGTGTCACTTCTGGAAGAGTGAAGTGAGGTTCTTAGGCCATGTGATTTCTGGAAATGGAATAGCGGTTGATCCCGCTAAGGTGGCAGCAATCCAGGATTGGGTTAGACCTAAGAATGCATCTGATGTGAGGAGTTTTCTTGGATTAGCGGGATATTATCGACGGTTTATCAAAGACTTCTCCAAGATAGCTGCACCGTTAACAGGATTGACGAAGAAGAACCAAGTGTTCAGTTGGGATGCTAAGTGTGAGCAAGCTTTCGGAATCCTGAAAGAGCGATTGACGAGTGCTCCTGTTTTGACTATTCCTAGTGGGAATGATGAGATGGTGGTTTACACCGACGCATGTGGTACTGGACTTGGAGCAGTGCTGATGCAGAAGGATAAAGTTGTTGCGTATGCCAGTCGACAACTAAAGCCGCATGAAAGGAATTACCCAACTCATGATTTGGAGTTAGCGGCGATTGTATTTGCTCTGAAGATGTGGAGGCATTATCTGTTGGGAGTTCGATTCGAGTTGTTTACGGATCATAAGTCGTTGAAGTATCTTTTCTCCCAGAAGGATTTGAATCTTCGGCAGCAACGTTGGCTAGAGTTCTTAGCATCATATGATTTTGGTATAGCTTATACTCCGGGAAAAGGTAACGCAGTGGCTGATGCGTTAAGTCGAAGACATGCAGGATTGGGAGCCATGTTTTCTGAATGGAAGAGTCTCGAGTATTTAGCTGGATTTGACTTCAGGCCTAGATGCGAATTGGAACCTGAAATGTTGGCAAACTTATCGATAAGACCGACTCTTGTGGAAAGGATTGGCGAGAGTCAAAAGCGAGATGATAAGCTTGTCAAGATTATCCGTGAATTGGAATCTGGATTGGAGCCAGAAAAGGATAAAGGAGTCGAGGTCGATAGAGAAGGTTGGCTTCGAAAGCAAGGACGACTAGTGGTTCCCGATATAGATGAATTGAGGAGTGAAGTTCTGAAGGAAAGTCATCACTCGAAGTTGACAATTCATCCAGGTGGAAATAAGATGTATCGGGATATGAAGAGAAACTACTACTGGGAAGGCATGAAGAAGGATGTTGGGGATTTCATTTCCAAGTGTATGAACTGTCAGTTGGTAAAGGCTGAACAGAGGAAGCCAAGTGGATTGCTTCAACCCTTAGAAGTTCCTACATGGAAGTGGGAACAAGTGTCGATGGATTTTATTGATGGATTGCCTAGAACCAGAACGGGAAATGAAGGGATTTGGGTCATTGTGGATCGTCTGACTAAGAGTGCACGATTCATTCCTGTTCGATCGACTAGGACTGCATCAAAGTTGGCTGAGTTGTATGTGAAGTGGATAGTTCGATTCCATGGTATTCCGAAGAGTATAGTGAGCGATCGAGATCCATTGTTCACTAGTGGATTTTGGAAGAGCTTCCAGGAAGTTTTGGGAACCGAGTTGTGTTTGAGTACAGCTTATCACCCTCAGACAGATGGTCAGACCGAGAGAGTCAACCGAGTTTTGGAAGATCTTCTTAGAGCATGTGTTTTGGACTTCGGAGGATCATGGGAAGATCACCTTCATTTGGTGGAGTTTGCGTACAACAACAGTTACCAGTCAAGTATTGGTATGGCACCATATGAGGCATTGTATGGAAGACCGTGTAACTCTCCGACATGTTGGTTGGAAACTGGGGAAAAGCTGATACTTGGGCCAGAGATGATTCGACAGACTTCGGATTGCATAGAGATCATTCGGCAACGAATGAAGGCAGCCCAAGACCGTCAGAAGAGTTATGCTGATAAGCGTCGAAAGGATTTGGAGTTCGACGTGGGAGATATGGTTTTTGTGAAGATTTCTCCACTGAAGAATGTTATTCGATTCGGGAAGAAAGGAAAATTGACTCCGAGATTTGTTGGACCATTCCCGATCATCGAGCGAATTGGAAAGCTCGCCTACAGATTGGAGTTACCTGAGAAGATGTCGGGTGTGCACAATGTTTTTCATGTATCTTATCTACGGAAGTATGTGCACGACTCGAATACAGTGGTTTCTGCTGATAGCTGTGAAGACTTAGAAGTTGATCCAGTTGATAGAAGACCTCGTAAGCCGCTTCGTGTTGTTGAAACCGACACGAAACAGCTTAGGAGGAAGGTAGTTAAGTTGCTCAAGATACAATGGAGTGATGATGATAACGACTGTACGTGGGAGGTGGAAGAGAGGATGAAGGCAGCTCATCCTGAACTCTTCAAGGTATGGCCCTAAGGTGTCGTCTCATCTCGCGATATTGTAACTTGTTCTAAGTCTTAGAATTCTGTACGCTAAGCTAGAATTGGATGCATGGTTTGTTGATTGCTATGGATGGTAGGCGTACAGAATAGCCTTTGATTGCCTTGTTTGCTTGGAATTTCGGGGGCGAAATTCCTAAGGGGGAGAGAATGTAACGACCCGTATTTTTCGGATCGAAAAGTTTGTCAAAATCTGGGATTTTCAGCATTTTCTAGTTATTCCAGATCTTGGTTGAAATTTGCCTAAGTCCTAGGTCGTATGCGACCTAGAGGTTAGTTAAGTATTGTTGGCAACTTAGGAGATAAGTCGTACCTAAGAATGTTGGGGATTGGTGACTTTAAGGTTTGGAGTTAGGTCGTGTGATGGATGGTAAGGGTTTAGGTCGTAGACGACCTAAAAGGAAGGAGACTTTAGAGTTTCTGGCGAGTTAAGGTGTTAGCGACCTAAGAGATAGGTTGGTAGCGACCTAAGTAAACCCAGTAGTTGACGATCTAGGGATGAGCGACCTAGTGGTGCCGGGCTAGTATATTTAGGTCGGCAGCGACCTAAGGAAACTAGTGGTTAGCGACCTATAATAGTTCGCGACCTAAGGGGTTAGCTTGTTAGCGACCTAGTAGTTGCCGAGTTAGCGACCTAGTAGTTGCCGAGTTAGCGACCTAGTGGTTCTGAGTTAGCGACCTAGTGGTTCTGAGTTAGCGACCTAGTGGTTCTGAGTTAGCGACCTAGTGGTTCCGTGTTGGCGACCTAAGGAGTTAACAAGTTGGCGACCTAAGAAGTTAACAAGTTGGCGACCTTAGGAGTTAGGCTGTTGTGTTAGGTCGCGTAGGTTGCTAAGTTGTTAGGTCGCTAGGATAGTTCAAGTGTTAGGTCGCGTGTTGTTTTAGGTCGACTTGTGTTAGGTCGCAACCCAACTGAGTCTTAGATAGTTAGGTCGTTAAGTTGTTAGGTCGCTGGGTTTCCTAAGTGTTAGGTCGCAAAGAAGTTAAGACGTACATCTGTTAGGTCGGAGAGGCTTAGGTCGGAGAGGCTTAGGTCGCTTAGGTCGGAAGCGACTTAGGGAGATAGCCAGATTTCGACTTAAGGACAGATTTCAGCTATAAATAGGAGGGGTTGTTCTCACTTTTTGGGATCCGGATTTTTGAAGCGACGAAGTGCTGCCATTTTGAGAGCTCGACTTCTACACTTCTTCACTTCTTTTCTCCACTTTAATCTAGTGCTTCCATCCATCCTAATCGAAGATCAAGATTGAAGATTCAAGAGCTTAGATTGAAGATCTTCATCTTTTCAAGAGAGATTTCTTCATTTGAAGCGGATTTGTGGTAGATCTAGCTTCATCCTTCGCTGTCCAGATCTGAAGTGTGTTGATTTGAGGTTGTTTAGGTGATTTGGTGAGTGGTGATTATCTCTCACACGGATCCAAAGGAGTATATCGGATTGTTGGCTCGTTTTGGTGTTAAAATAGAGATTTCCATGCATTTTCTTCATCCTATGTGTAGATCCATATAGATCCATTGTTCATGATGATGTTACATCCATTTTATCATATGTTAACCTATGCAAGTTCATTCATCAAGTTTGTAGAGATATAATCCATGTTTTCATGCTTATTGGACTTTCAACTCTTTAATTACGAAAATGCCATTATTGTTATAATTGTCTACTTAGATCATATTTGAATGCTTGATTGCTTGGATTGATGTTTGATTTGATTGCTTGTTATGAACTAGATGATTGATGATTAGATTTAGATCGAAGATGATTCAAAAGCTAAGGGAAAGGCTCTTGAAAATGGAAAAGCTGCTCGTGGCATATGTAGCGGGATGATGAAGCTCTTATGCATAGATTTGATGATGTGGTGATGAGATGAGGCTTTGCGAGGATGTAATGAAGCGAGGCAATCATATGATGAAGACTTGGTCTAATCCAGGCGGGATCATTCCAAGCATGTTGATAACTCGGTGATATGATTCGAGTTGAGGATAATGGATGCTCGAGAGGCGCTTGAGCTAGTATGGCAATAGTCGTCGAGGAGGATGACTAGGAGGTTGAGATCTCATCGTTGTTGAAGGTTCTAGCATGCTCTAAGCAAGAGTACATGGGGACGCCCAAAAGACTAAGTTGATGGTCGAGTACTCTGGGTAGATTCGATAATCCTAGGCACGGGTCACGATGACGTGCGGGAGTTATGTCTAGAACCGGGGTTACCATTAGCCCTTGACGGACGGCTGAAAGAATGTGCCGGTCATTCAATTAACGGTGATATCGCAACAATGATAACAGTGATAGCCGAGTCATGGATGTTTGGTTGTATCATCATTCGGTCTCAAGAGCGGTATTTCCTGGGTGCTTATCTGACCTTGGTTTTAGACCTTGGGATTTGTACTTGGAAAACATCGCTCTTGACTCGAGTGACAATTGCTTTACTTTAAATTGTATGCTCTGCTATGTTTGCTTCTGCTTAGTGTGTGTCTGGGGGCTATCACTGTAGAATGAGGTTGGAGTGGGAGGGTTGTATTCCTATTCCTTTTCCTTTATGCTCTTTTGGTATGTTGTTAGTTAATTTACTGCTCACTAAGACTGTTGTCTGACTCAAGGCTTTATGTTTTAATTCTTATTGCCTTGGGCTGTTCGTCCATTTTGGGACGGGCAGACTAGGTAGCAGGTGACAGGTGCTGTTCTCTTCTCACGATGCTGATATCGAAGACGAGCTAGAGGGTTGCATATTATCTTCTTATATGTACTGGATTTTTCCGCTGTTTTGTATTCTCTGAGAGTTATGTAGTGAGGCTGGATGTATTGACTATGTGGATGCTTGTATTCAACTATTATGGAGTTTTATATGATGTCATTTTATTCTGTAAAGCTTCACTATACATATGTTCTATTGTATTTTGTCCATGCGCTGTGAGTAATACGATAGATCCTGTTGTTTTAATCTTACCTTGACAATCGTCCATGGTCGCCTGGCACACTTTACAGCGCTCTATCTCTAGATTCGGTGCAGGGGTCATGGGCGGTCGTCACAAGTTTAAAGGTTCAGAAAATTTATATTGATAATATTGAAGGTGATGAAACTTTTAAAATTGAATTTTAAAGTATTTTGTTCAGTTTTGAAATTATATCGTTTGAATTGAATTTAAAAATAGCCTTCCGAGGCACAGTCTCGGAATTCGACGAAACCAGTCCCATTGGGTCCGTAATATTGAATTATTATCGGATTTCAAATCTCGTATTTTTCGGAGTGGTTATGCGAGCATACGACACATAAACGCGTTGAACTTAAATCGAATTCAATTCAAATTTAAGTTTTAAATTAAGTCAAACATCAGCATATTATCTCCCTAAAATCACGCCCAGGAACACGGGGAAGAGATCGTGCAAAGCTTACCCCTTCGTTTCAAAGCATGGCCCCGTATCCTTTTCTTTCGTTCAAAGGAAATAAAAATAAAAATCTGCTTCACTTTAAGGTTACAGCTCAATAGAAATCGCCATGTCGCGATACTTGAACCTGAGAATAAAATCTAGAGTTTCATAAATCAACGCCTTCTAATTTATCATCGCTACACTCGGCTATTCCATCAGCCATCGTCAACTCATCCTTGCCTCCTACGCGATATTTTCCCACTGCTGATTTGAAGTCCTGTTACAGTCCCTTTATGTCGCCACTGAAAATTAGGGCACGCGAGCATGGGGTTCGAGATCGCGTGGTGGTTTGGGGTTGTTGTTGGAGTCGCCGCGAGCACGAGATGGAACGAAGTTCGAATCGAGTAGGGTTGTGAAGCGATTGGGGGTCAAAGCAGCGTGGCTCGTTCGTGATTGCAGACTCGATTGGGAATCGACTTTGGGAAAATTGATCGCGACTGCCAAAGGTTCGAATAGGCGGTGGTTGGAGTCGTGAGTGACTGGGCGAGTTCATTATCGCGAGGTCGAATCTCGCTTGGAGCTTTGAGTAGGACTCCTTGGTTTGATTTTCGCGATCGAGTTTAAGGTAATTTAAATCTAACATTTTAAACTTTTCGTCACTTAAGTTTAAACTTGTGAAGCAATAATTATTTAAATTATCAGGTTATAAAACAGTTGTTTAAAGTTTAATCGGTTATATATAATATAGGGCAGCAAGGTATATCCTAGTTTTTCATTTCAATTTAAATTCGATAACTTGTATTTTTGTTTAAAGGAGAATGAACTGATATTGAAGGGTTGCTGTGATAATTTTTGGGAAAACCAGAAAACAAGGTTATATTTTTACAGTAAAATAGGAAATTGGTTTATAAAGTTTGGAAAAATAAATATATAAACATATACACATATTTTAGAAATGTTTTGTAGACTTGGGAAAGCATAGTAATTTATACAAAGATTGGATTTTTATCTATATAGATAGATTATCTTTATAAATATATGTGAAGTTTCACCAATAAAATAAAATAAAATAAGTATACATTTTAATCTACAAGTCTATTTTTAAATCCAAGGTTTAAATTTATTTGAAAGGATAAAGAATTTATTTTAAATGGAGTAAATTTATCTAAAGGGAGGTAATTGTTCAATAAGTAAGAATATTAATAAAAATCATCTAAATGTTATATTAGGTCTGGAATCGGGGAAAGACAGACCGGTTTGGATTGGTTGGCAAATTAAAAAGCAAAGGTGAGTTAATCTCACTCAGTTAGATTTAAATTTAAATGGTTAAATTTAAATAATGGATTGGATGATTTCATTGATTGATGTGTTATACTATATATAGTAGTATATACCAATATATACATATTGGCATATGTATATATTTGAGTTGTTGATATTCCCGCATTTATATAGCGGATGAGACCCTATGCGCCGCATAATAGCGGATGATTTTATATAAATCCCATATACCGCGATATTCCACTTTGAAGTGGATGCAGGGAAACAGGTTGGAGGGATCCAACTGGATTCCTCAAAATATTTAATTTTGTTTAAATATTCTGTGATATGATTGTTGATATCCTGTGATGATTTATATTGGATAATCTGGTTGGATTGAATTTCCCAGTATAATGAGTTATCAAAAGCCATTGAATTGGATTTTTGGAAAGAAATAAAAGAGTAAAATTCAAGTTAAATAATTCTAGTGAATTCGAATAAATTAAATAAGGAATTGTAAAAGAAATAAAGAAATTTCTAAATTCGAACAAATATGGGAAAGAGGATTTTGAATTTAACAGGGAAGAAATAAATCTTTAACTAAAGTGATATTATTTAAAAATATAAAAGAATTGATTTTATTGAAATTTAAAGATTTAATTTAATTAAAATGTTAATTGAAGAAGTTTGGAAATCCGAAATTGGTATTCTAGTTAAAAGGGTTTCAACTCATAATAAAGAAATAAAAGATGAAAGTTAATGTATTTGAAATAATTGAAGTAAATAGGGAAAT
Source organism: Allium fistulosum (assembly GCA_030737815.1). Classification (NCBI taxonomy): domain Eukaryota; kingdom Viridiplantae; phylum Streptophyta; class Magnoliopsida; order Asparagales; family Amaryllidaceae; genus Allium; species Allium fistulosum. Next base: position 407,351,906 of record CM060907.1, on the reverse strand, counting down.
TTATTTCAAAGTAAAGTAAAATGGAAATCAATTGGAAATTGATTTAAGTGTTTAAAACTTGGATTTTTAAAAGAGAATGAGATTTTTAAAATGTATAAACTGGGTTTATGAAGTGAAATGAAATATCGGTGGATATTTTAAATATAAATTCAAGGTGGGAATTTATTGAGGAATGTAAATGTGTTTAAAAATAAATGGTGATTTATTTTTAAAAGATATGGAAGAAAGTGTATTCCCTGGATAGCCAAGTACGATTTCAAAGAAAATTCTTAAATATAAGTTAAAAGTTTAATGTTGTTTTTAAAAAAGGGCATGTTTAGAAAATTTATTATTTCTTATATTTAAATTCTAAAGTAAATATTTTCCAAATCTATTATCGTAATAATTATTTAAAGGATGACTAGTATTTTATTTAAAAAGTGAAACTTAGTTTTATATTTTATAAAGTAACCTTATTTTAAATATTCTCAAAAGTATTACCTTTAATTAAGTATTAAAGTAGTTTTTTCAAATTTAAATGTTAAAGTATATTTATAATAAAGTGTTTTAAAATTTCTTTAAAATCTATAAGTATTTTGTACTTGGTGATTCAGTGGAAATAATCATTTGGGAAATGTATTCCGTAAGCGGAAACTATTTTGAAATTGTTTCCAAATGAGCTTTGAAAAATTTGGAAATATATCTTGGAAAGATATTTGGGCAAATAAATAATATGGGAAATTATTTATTGTGTGATGGTTGCTTGTGGATGTTAATTGATAGTTAAATAACCGACTATCAATATTGGCCAAATGCGCTGATCGTTTCGAAGAGACCGGGATCGAGTTTCCGTATACCGGGATTCTAGGTCTGGAGACTCGAATACCACTTCGATTCGGTTTGTACGTTTCGTGTAACGTGTTCAGAGTCGAAGTTGGAGCTGTGAAGTGCAAGGGCTAGTCGCTACTAATCCTGAGGATATTTCCAAAATGGATGTAGTAGGAATAGTGCCTTCGGTTCCGTTCGGACCCGGGACGGACTTGTATGGACGAATGCTTTCGTGACATCGTCAGGTGGACGATGGGCATTCTAAGGGATATGTTCTGAAAAAGGTATCGTTTAGCCTCGAGTCTCATCAACCGGGAATGACTGAAAATCAGGGGTTATGCAGCAAGGCTTCGTGGGTAGCCCCCACTTGAGAGTAAGGTCATCCCTGTCTAGATGTCCCTTTTTATTTCGGCTTAGTGTTGCGGTTGCTGATCACAACCGTGGGGTGATTTTATTTGGAATTATCCAGTAAGGGATGATTCCGGCCTTGTGTTGCAGGGGAGCGGGCGTACTCCTCGGTACTGTGATCTAGGCCACGTACTGTGACAGGTGGTACCCCAGTGCCTAGTCATTCGTTGGAAATCCATTCTCCCTACGTGCCTTGTACGAGTTTTGTTTGTATTACCCACGTTGTGGCTAGTATGCTGGAATTTAATCATGTAACAATTTCAGCTATTTTAATAAGTATTTGTGAATAGACACTAATATAATATCAGAGGATTTTGATAAAAAGTGTTTTAGCTATCGTAAGGTAAAAACCCGACATGTTTATTTGTGGCGTGGTCTTACGAGATGCTTTTGTTTTCAAAAGAATTTTTGAACTTTAAAAAAATCAATTGAGTGTGATTTTCTCACGCTGGTATTCCAGACTGACTCGGGTATTGTTTTATATGATGCTCGGGTCAGACCGAGATAAACAGGTTCAGATTGTAGCTGTGGATCTCAGGAGACGAGCTGGATGGCGATACGTACTTCCGTATTTGTTTATTTTTTTTCCGCTGTGTATTTGGATGTATATCATTGATGTGATGAACTCTGATGATGTATTCTGTAAATGTATTGTATAAACAGATATATCTTTCTGTTTGAGTAAAGATCTGTTTTGTATATATTATATTTTATTCCGCTGCGATGTGAGATTCTGTTGTTGATTTTCTATTTCTTCTTCTTCTACCTCTTCTTCTTTAACACAAATGGTTCGATTTTCCGGGACTGGAAAGTCGGGTCGTTACAGTGGTATCAGAGCAAAGGTTAGCGATAACCTTGGCTCTGGTGGGAATTTTGAGTGTAATAATAGATATGAGTGCGTATTTGTTAGTGAATATAAAATGGATTTATATTGTGTTGATTGATTTATTGAGTGGTATATGAACCTTCGTCGGCACAGCCTCGAAACTGGATCGAAGGGGTTTCTAAACACTCGAATAGAACAATTCGACACAATATTGTTTTAAAATGGGTAGATGAAATAATTTTACCCAAATTATTTTTGTATATAAAGAATATAAATTTTTGTAAAGTATTATAGTATTTGGATGTTTGGATGAAAATATTCTAACAAATAAAAATAATAATAATATATATGGTAAGATTATAAAATTAGAAAGATAATGGGAATTTGCATAAGTATAAATTGTACAAATGAATTATAGCTAAAATTTGATTTAATCAAATATTAAAATTTAAAACCCGGAGATTTTGGGAGTGTTTTCAAAGTGTTTTGAAGACAAATAATAGTATTATTATTTTGAAAAGAATTTCGGAAAGGAAATTGTTTCAAATAAATTTTTTGGAAGGAATATAGCAATAAATTCACTTCAGTCGCTGGAAAATAATTCAGAGGATGACGGCCGCATCTTCAGAATTCATTTTCGAGTTTCTGAGTGACGAATTGCTGCCAAATTGATTTACTTAGAAAATTTTGTTGTGTTTTTGAAATTTCCAAAGAAATTTGTTGGAATTAAAGCCAGGATGGGTTTAGAAATTTGGGAAGTGTGATTTTGAGGTATTGATGATTTTGAAATGATTTGAAACAAAGAGCCGGGTGTTTAAAAATCTTGAAAATCCTTATTCGAATAATTTGAAGGTCATCGGGAGATAAGTGATAAACTTATAAATGGTGAATGTGTTTGGATTGAGAGATAAAATTTAATTGGTTTGAAATAAATTGAATTAAACTGGAAATAAAATCCAGATGTAAATGAATTGAATTGAAATTAACTTAAACCAAAGGAAATCGAGTTAGAGTTGGATTAAGATGAAAATAAAATCCAGTTGAATAAAAAAATTGGAATAGAAGTAAAATGGAATTGAGTTGAAATTCAGTGAGTATAGAGATTATTAAATAGAATTGGATTCTTATCCACATAAGATTAAAAGAATGATAAGAAGTTAAGTTTAACTGGAAATAAGTCAAATAAATTTTTTAACTTAAATAAATAAATTCGATGGCTTATAGAAGTTAGAGTTTTTGAAGGAAAGAATATAAGTGTATGACTGATAATCGAGAATAAAGACCTAAATAAAATTTGCTTGATATTTTGGGCGAATAGAATCCAATCTTCGATTATAAAATGGAATTATATGTGAAGTAAATAAAAATTGAAGTTGTATGGAATTGGATTAAAATAAAAATGATTTGAGGTGGAAATAAATCCAATTCGAGTATGAATAAATTAACTTTGGCTTTGGATATTATTTCAATAAATGTGAAATAAAGTTTAAAGGGGTGGATGAATATACTAATTTAATTTAATAGAAGAGAATTTAATCGGAAATGGAGATGTACTTAAATTGTTAACTTAAGTAAATTGTTAAATAGTTGTAGGCGAGTTTAGTAAAATGGTTTGGAATAAAACTGTCTAGATATGAAATGAATTGCAAGTATATAGTTTGTAAATGAATTAGAATGGAGTGAAAATGAATATAACTTGAATTGGAATCAACTTGAAATAATATGCCACCAAATGGATGAATATCGGAAAATTTCATGGGATAAATCGTCGTTTGACGTGAACGGAAATAATAAAATTATATAAATCAATAGAAGTTTAATAAATTGATTTTGAAATCAATTGAAATGAATATGTGTTCATTTCGTTTAAGAATTGAATTGAATGCAAGAAATTAAAGTGGAAACTATTCGGATTTAATGGAATGGTATGTGAATTGATTGCAAACAATTTAAGACTAGAATTGAAACCTTGCATATGTGTTTAAAATATATATATATCGCATATATTACTTATGGGATCTATGTGTTTAACTATCGCAAGTAAGTGAAATGTTGTTAACCTTCATATGTTTAGTACTTACATATTTAAATTAAGTAAGTACAGGTTCGGGGAAGCCGTATAGCTGATTTTGGGTTGCACTAATTGCTAAATAATAAGCCGCTTGCTTTAAATTGCTAAAAATAAGGTACGCTTACGCAAAAATTCAAAATAGGAGATATGAACTGCATATATTGATATATATTGTGATTTCCGGCCTGAGGCCGATGTATATATATATTTGTGCATCCTGCGATATCGCAGAAGTCCCTCCGTACAAGGGAGACTCTGCCAAAAATTTTCGTAAATTTTGGGAGTTAGAAAATTTTTGAAATTTTTGAAAATTTTCATTAACGATAAATGATTTAAATTTGCTAAGCAAATAAAATTGAAACTGGATATTGAAATCTAATTCAAATGTGAATGTAAAGTGAAGTGAAATCGAAGGAACTAAAGAAGTGAAGTTTGCGAATAAACTGTTAATTGAAATTTAAATTAATTAGTAAGTGCAACTAATTAAGTATTCGGGTGAAAGCCAAATTGAAATCAAATGGAATTGTAAGGACAAGAGTAAATAGAAATGGATATAAACTTTGATAGTAAAGTGAAAATAAGTATAAGCAGTATGTAAAATATTTATTTTGAACTTAAGGAATATGGTGAGATTCTTGAGTAATTTGGTATTGAGGAAAGTTATTCTAGATGAATAATTGAATAACAATTAAAATTTGAAGTTGTGAAATGAGAAAATTGTGGATAAGTGAATGTAATCAAAATGAATGTGAATAAAAGAGAATTGATATAGTTGATAATCAATTGGGCTAATTACGTAAGGTGTACGTATATTATTTGTTCGCATAGCTATTTGATCCAGATTCGAACACATAATTTCGAGATAGTTTTATCGATCCGAATTAGGATTTTTCACTCGATTTTCGACGGCGAACCTGGATATGGATTGTTGGTTGGTTCTGATAATTCTCTATCGTAGTTATGACTATGCAAGGAGAATGACGGTTTCCGATCAAGAAACCAGATCTGAGTCCGCACTAGGAAGTCGGGTGGACGATACTAGTTCGGAAGTGAGATTGTGTGATCGAGTGAGCGATCGAATGTGATATTGCGTACGGATGATATATGCGCATCGTACGAGCTTAAGTAAAACCAATATTGAAAATGTGTACAGATATGTGTAAGATGGTTTTGAAACTGTAATTGAATACTATTGCTTAGTAGGATATACAGGTGTATAAAAGCAATGGATAATTGGGATTTTTGATTTTAGAAGATAAAATTTAATGGCCCGACAAAAAGGTATGTATTTGAATTTCTATATGAAATTTGATTGGGTTTTTGATACAGCCACTTGGCTTTTTGTTTTCTTTTTGAGATTGGGAGGCCGTAGAGCCATTTTGTAGTAGTACCGAGCTAGCCGCGCAAAGGAGACGCTGGCGAAATTTTTCAGAAATTTAGGGAGTTAGAAAATTTTGAGAAATTTTGATAATTTAAAATTTGAATTCAAATTTAAATTTGAATTGATAAGTAAGTGATATTGTTTGGGAATTATGGATAGGTTTGGAAAGTTGATAAGAGGGTTAGTGTATCCTTGATAAAAAGATTTGTTTTGGCAAGTTGTTGAAACTGGTTGAATTTGGGAAATAGCTAACGGGATATGGATCATTCTTCCTAACTAGTAATTTCGGGGACGAAATTCTTTTAAGGGGGGAGGAATGTGACGGCCCGGAATTTTTGTCTATTTGAAATTGGAATATTTAATTAATTTTAAATGTTCAGAGGTTAAATTTTTAACTTGAATTTCAAATATCAATATTTATTGGATAATTAATGGTTGGATTTAATTATCGGAATAGGGTAAAATAGAGAATCCGGAGTTTTTAGCCTGTTAAAAATAGTTTAAAGGTTCAGAAAATTTATATTGATAATATTGAAGGTGATGAAACTTTTAAAATTGAATTTTAAAGTATTTTGTTCAGTTTTGAAATTATATCGTTTGAATTGAATTTAAAAATAGCCTTCCGAGGCACAGTCTCGGAATTCGACGAAACCAGTCCCATTGGGTCCGTAATATTGAATTATTATCGGATTTCAAATCTCGTATTTTTCGGAGTGGTTATGCGAGCATACGACACATAAACGCGTTGAACTTAAATCGAATTCAATTCAAATTTAAGTTTTAAATTAAGTCAAACATCAGCATATTATCTCCCTAAAATCACGCCCAGGAACACGGGGAAGAGATCGTGCAAAGCTTACCCCTTCGTTTCAAAGCATGGCCCCGTATCCTTTTCTTTCGTTCAAAGGAAATAAAAATAAAAATCTGCTTCACTTTAAGGTTACAGCTCAATAGAAATCGCCATGTCGCGATACTTGAACCTGAGAATAAAATCTAGAGTTTCATAAATCAACGCCTTCTAATTTATCATCGCTACACTCGGCTATTCCATCAGCCATCGTCAACTCATCCTTGCCTCCTACGCGATATTTTCCCACTGCTGATTTGAAGTCCTGTTACAGTCCCTTTATGTCGCCACTGAAAATTAGGGCACGCGAGCATGGGGTTCGAGATCGCGTGGTGGTTTGGGGTTGTTGTTGGAGTCGCCGCGAGCACGAGATGGAACGAAGTTCGAATCGAGTAGGGTTGTGAAGCGATTGGGGGTCAAAGCAGCGTGGCTCGTTCGTGATTGCAGACTCGATTGGGAATCGACTTTGGGAAAATTGATCGCGACTGCCAAAGGTTCGAATAGGCGGTGGTTGGAGTCGTGAGTGACTGGGCGAGTTCATTATCGCGAGGTCGAATCTCGCTTGGAGCTTTGAGTAGGACTCCTTGGTTTGATTTTCGCGATCGAGTTTAAGGTAATTTAAATCTAACATTTTAAACTTTTCGTCACTTAAGTTTAAACTTGTGAAGCAATAATTATTTAAATTATCAGGTTATAAAACAGTTGTTTAAAGTTTAATCGGTTATATATAATATAGGGCAGCAAGGTATATCCTAGTTTTTCATTTCAATTTAAATTCGATAACTTGTATTTTTGTTTAAAGGAGAATGAACTGATATTGAAGGGTTGCTGTGATAATTTTTGGGAAAACCAGAAAACAAGGTTATATTTTTACAGTAAAATAGGAAATTGGTTTATAAAGTTTGGAAAAATAAATATATAAACATATACACATATTTTAGAAATGTTTTGTAGACTTGGGAAAGCATAGTAATTTATACAAAGATTGGATTTTTATCTATATAGATAGATTATCTTTATAAATATATGTGAAGTTTCACCAATAAAATAAAATAAAATAAGTATACATTTTAATCTACAAGTCTATTTTTAAATCCAAGGTTTAAATTTATTTGAAAGGATAAAGAATTTATTTTAAATGGAGTAAATTTATCTAAAGGGAGGTAATTGTTCAATAAGTAAGAATATTAATAAAAATCATCTAAATGTTATATTAGGTCTGGAATCGGGGAAAGACAGACCGGTTTGGATTGGTTGGCAAATTAAAAAGCAAAGGTGAGTTAATCTCACTCAGTTAGATTTAAATTTAAATGGTTAAATTTAAATAATGGATTGGATGATTTCATTGATTGATGTGTTATACTATATATAGTAGTATATACCAATATATACATATTGGCATATGTATATATTTGAGTTGTTGATATTCCCGCATTTATATAGCGGATGAGACCCTATGCGCCGCATAATAGCGGATGATTTTATATAAATCCCATATACCGCGATATTCCACTTTGAAGTGGAATTGGTATTGTGCTAACGTCTGTGGATGCAGGGAAACAGGTTGGAGGGATCCAACTGGATTCCTCAAAATATTTAATTTTGTTTAAATATTCTGTGATATGATTGTTGATATCCTGTGATGATTTATATTGGATAATCTGGTTGGATTGAATTTCCCAGTATAATGAGTTATCAAAAGCCATTGAATTGGATTTTTGGAAAGAAATAAAAGAGTAAAATTCAAGTTAAATAATTCTAGTGAATTCGAATAAATTAAATAAGGAATTGTAAAAGAAATAAAGAAATTTCTAAATTCGAACAAATATGGGAAAGAGGATTTTGAATTTAACAGGGAAGAAATAAATCTTTAACTAAAGTGATATTATTTAAAAATATAAAAGAATTGATTTTATTGAAATTTAAAGATTTAATTTAATTAAAATGTTAATTGAAGAAGTTTGGAAATCCGAAATTGGTATTCTAGTTAAAAGGGTTTCAACTCATAATAAAGAAATAAAAGATGAAAGTTAATGTATTTGAAATAATTGAAGTAAATAGGGAAATTTATTTCAAAGTAAAGTAAAATGGAAATCAATTGGAAATTGATTTAAGTGTTTAAAACTTGGATTTTTAAAAGAGAATGAGATTTTTAAAATGTATAAACTGGGTTTATGAAGTGAAATGAAATATCGGTGGATATTTTAAATATAAATTCAAGGTGGGAATTTATTGAGGAATGTAAATGTGTTTAAAAATAAATGGTGATTTATTTTTAAAAGATATGGAAGAAAGTGTATTCCCTGGATAGCCAAGTACGATTTCAAAGAAAATTCTTAAATATAAGTTAAAAGTTTAATGTTGTTTTTAAAAAAGGGCATGTTTAGAAAATTTATTATTTCTTATATTTAAATTCTAAAGTAAATATTTTCCAAATCTATTATCGTAATAATTATTTAAAGGATGACTAGTATTTTATTTAAAAAGTGAAACTTAGTTTTATATTTTATAAAGTAACCTTATTTTAAATATTCTCAAAAGTATTACCTTTAATTAAGTATTAAAGTAGTTTTTTCAAATTTAAATGTTAAAGTATATTTATAATAAAGTGTTTTAAAATTTCTTTAAAATCTATAAGTATTTTGTACTTGGTGATTCAGTGGAAATAATCATTTGGGAAATGTATTCCGTAAGCGGAAACTATTTTGAAATTGTTTCCAAATGAGCTTTGAAAAATTTGGAAATATATCTTGGAAAGATATTTGGGCAAATAAATAATATGGGAAATTATTTATTGTGTGATGGTTGCTTGTGGATGTTAATTGATAGTTAAATAACCGACTATCAATATTGGCCAAATGCGCTGATCGTTTCGAAGAGACCGGGATCGAGTTTCCGTATACCGGGATTCTAGGTCTGGAGACTCGAATACCACTTCGATTCGGTTTGTACGTTTCGTGTAACGTGTTCAGAGTCGAAGTTGGAGCTGTGAAGTGCAAGGGCTAGTCGCTACTAATCCTGAGGATATTTCCAAAATGGATGTAGTAGGAATAGTGCCTTCGGTTCCGTTCGGACCCGGGACGGACTTGTATGGACGAATGCTTTCGTGACATCGTCAGGTGGACGATGGGCATTCTAAGGGATATGTTCTGAAAAAGGTATCGTTTAGCCTCGAGTCTCATCAACCGGGAATGACTGAAAATCAGGGGTTATGCAGCAAGGCTTCGTGGGTAGCCCCCACTTGAGAGTAAGGTCATCCCTGTCTAGATGTCCCTTTTTATTTCGGCTTAGTGTTGCGGTTGCTGATCACAACCGTGGGGTGATTTTATTTGGAATTATCCAGTAAGGGATGATTCCGGCCTTGTGTTGCAGGGGAGCGGGCGTACTCCTCGGTACTGTGATCTAGGCCACGTACTGTGACAGGTGGTACCCCAGTGCCTAGTCATTCGTTGGAAATCCATTCTCCCTACGTGCCTTGTACGAGTTTTGTTTGTATTACCCACGTTGTGGCTAGTATGCTGGAATTTAATCATGTAACAATTTCAGCTATTTTAATAAGTATTTGTGAATAGACACTAATATAATATCAGAGGATTTTGATAAAAAGTGTTTTAGCTATCGTAAGGTAAAAACCCGACATGTTTATTTGTGGCGTGGTCTTACGAGATGCTTTTGTTTTCAAAAGAATTTTTGAACTTTAAAAAAATCAATTGAGTGTGATTTTCTCACGCTGGTATTCCAGACTGACTCGGGTATTGTTTTATATGATGCTCGGGTCAGACCGAGATAAACAGGTTCAGATTGTAGCTGTGGATCTCAGGAGACGAGCTGGATGGCGATACGTACTTCCGTATTTGTTTATTTTTTTTCCGCTGTGTATTTGGATGTATATCATTGATGTGATGAACTCTGATGATGTATTCTGTAAATGTATTGTATAAACAGATATATCTTTCTGTTTGAGTAAAGATCTGTTTTGTATATATTATATTTTATTCCGCTGCGATGTGAGATTCTGTTGTTGATTTTCTATTTCTTCTTCTTCTACCTCTTCTTCTTTAACACAAATGGTTCGATTTTCCGGGACTGGAAAGTCGGGTCGTTACAAATCTGTTTTTATAGGAAGCACGATTGCATTGAGCGTATGCAAAAAGCCGTTAAACCTCTAAGTGTCCCTAGTAGGACGATTGTTGTCTCATGATGGTTTCCAGTGGATACTACCCACAAAATCCAAATGCAAATGAGAAATTTCTATATGCAAGATTTATTTACAAAGAGATGGATGCACGTTTTTGAAAATATTTACAAATGAGAAATTTACTTTCCAATTGACATAAATAAGTTAGATATAAGTTCTGGTAATTATCAAGAAATTTAAGTCCTTTTACTCATCAAACTTCAAACAAAAATTAAGTAATCATCACAATTAGACTAAAGTTTGGCTAGTTATTTCAGTTGATAACATAGTGCAACTATGAAACAAATCCTTAGTCAACTATCAAAGTTTTTCAAAGTGGTATTTTCATTTATTTTGAATAACAAGTCAAATCACATAAGTGAAAATAGTGCTTGGGCTTCATTTGCTTACTCTCTCTTTATTTGAAAATTTTATTGATAATAACAATAATTACATATGTCTAACTTAGAAAAATAAGGCCAGATATATGACCCGTGCACTGCCTTTCAGGCTTACGTGAGGGGAATACAAAGCGTGGCGAGTCTACACACAAGTGTATACACATATCGACTGTACGCGTTACTAATGAAAGAATTTTTATATACATACACCTAACTCAATTAAACCGAGGCCAGATATACCGATCATGCACGGCCTTTTGGGCTTACGTGAGAAGGGTACAGAGCATGGCGAGTGTACACAGTTGCATGTGAACACATGACTCTAGGTGTTATTAAAAAAAATACATATAAAAAAAAATTTGTTGTTGTTTTTTATGAAGAGAGAGTTTTACAATATCATCTTGGCATTACTTAACTTAAAAGATTTAAAATGTTATCGCCTTTACTTTAAATCAACCACTTACTATACAAAGATTTCAATTAGGATATACTTCATAATTATCACCCATGAACCTTCCTATATACTAGTTAAACCATCATTACTTGTAATCAAACTTTAGTTTTTTCTGTTAAGACAAATAAATTTTCAAAATTTTCAATTTAATAACCAAAACTTATAATTATCCTATAGCGTTTCTTCAAAAATAAATCAAAATTCTAGAAAGAAAATATTTCTGAGATTAGAAATTTTGTTATTTTTTTTAGAAATTTTGAGTTTTGGAAAAAAATGAAAATTCAAAAATACCATGAAAATCAAAATAAAAATAAAATGAGACACCCCCACACTTAATATTGACTGTGTCCCCACAGTCAATGCATGATATAATGAGTGTAACGGGGAAAAATATATACATACTTACAAAAGAGGGTTAACATTTCTTACTAGACATAGCATGGCTCATAAGGAATCATGAGCTCCTCCTCTTGATCACACGATAACTCAAAGAAAGGTTTCAAATGATGACCATTGATTTTGAAAATCGATCCACCCATAGGGTTTTGTATTTCTATGGCACCGTGTGGAAAAACAGTTCGTACCACGAATGGTCCGGTCCATCTTGATTTTAGTTTCCCAAGGATTAAATGAAGTCTAGAGTCATATAAAAGAAATTTCTGGTTCGGTAAAAACGTTTTTCTTAGGATTGACTTGTCATGAAAAACTTTTGTTCTTTCTTTGTAAACTGTTTTGTTTTCATATATATCATTCCTATGTTCTTCTAGTTCGCTGAGTTTTAGTTTTGTGTTTTCACCGGCTTTCTCGAGATAAAAGTTCAAGTTCTTTATTGCCCATGATGCTTTGTGTTCGATTTCAACTAGTAAATGGCAAGATTTCCCGTAAACTAAACGAAATGGGGATATCCCAAGGTTAGCTTTAAAAGTAGTACGGTAAGCCCAAAGCGTGTCGGTCAATTTCTACGTCCAATCTTTTCAATTTTTATTTACGGGTTTCTCCAAGATTTGTTTTATTTGACGATTTGAAACTTCAACTTGGCTAAAAGTTTGAAGATGACACAGAGTGGATAACTTGTAGGTTATTGAGTATATCTTCATTAAAGTTTCAAAAGAACGATTGCAAAAATGGGTGTTGTTATCACTTATTATTGTGCGAGATGTGCAGAACCTCGAAAAGATGTTTTCTTTAAGTAATTCATAACAATTCTATGGTCATTATTTTTGAATGGAATAGCTTCGACCCATTTCGAGATGTAATCAACAACGAGAAGAATATACAAATTTCCAAAAGTATTGGGAAAAGATCCCATAAAGTCGATACCCAAACATCAAAAATTTTGATTGTAAGAATGGGGTTTAGAGGCATCATATTTCGTTAAGAAATTCTTCCAAGGATTTTACATCGATTGCAAGTTTTATAAAATTTTGAATGAGTCTTTGAAAAGAATGGGCCAATAGAAACTACTCTGAAGCACCTTTTCCATAGTTTTTCGAGGACCAAAATGTCCACCACATGCTTGATCGTGGCAAAGTGAAAGAACACTCTTGATTTTGCAATCTGGGATGCAATGTCGAATGATTTGGTCGGGACTATACTTGAACAAGTAGGGATCATCCTAATTGAAATATTTCACTTAGTACGTGAATTTGCATTTATCTTGTTTCACCAAAATGAAGGAGTTTCTTTAGTAACTAAATAATTCACTATGTCGGCATACCATGGATCGACTGTTAACGCTGAAAATTGAACGCTAACACCCCAGTGTGTGTAGTAATGTTGTGAAAGCACCACCCGTGACACGGGAACAAGAAATAAGCAGTAAAATAGCAGAAAATAGTAAAAGACAGCGATTTTATAGTGGTTCGGCTTAAGATCAAGCCTACGTCCACTTTGAATTCCTTTATTGCTGATTTTGATTACAAGTTGATACAATGCACTTCAAAATACGATACACTTTGATCACAAAAAACACTCTAGACTAGTAGCTCAAACTTCGATGAAACTTGTTGAATCCATGTCGGATGTTCAAGATTTCTTTCGAAGCTTGTTGTAGTGTCTTGAATGTTTGGAGTTCTTCAAGTGTTGGACGAGTTAAGAATTCTGCAGAGTAATGGAGCTTCAGAGAATGATCGGCCAAAAGTCCTCTCTTTGTAGGAGTAGCTGTCGTATTTATAGAGAAAGTTCTGGGCAGAATTTGAGCACACAAGTCCTAGGTCGTGTACGACCTAGAGTAAGTCGTATGTCGGCAACGACCTAGGGGTTGGCGACGTATCTCTAATGTACTTAATTTCTTCTGAGCGGGTTAATAGGTCGTACGCGACCTAGAGTAGGTCGTAGGTCGTCGACATCTTAGGAGTAAATCAACTGGAGTTATTAGGTCGTGAGCGACCTAGTGGATGCGGCATGGACATAGTTTCATTTCGCTTTAGCTCGCTAAGTCGTGGCATTGCTTAGGTCGGTACGAAGTTAGGTCGCTGCTTCCCATAGGTCGTTAGCTCGTAGGTCCTTAAGTCGTATGCTTCTTAGGTTGGTAGGTCGTGGACACCTTAAGTCGCTAGGTTCTTAGGTCGGTAAGTCATGGCACATTTTAGGTCGCATATGCTTTAGCTCGTTAAGTCGGCTTTGTAGTTAGGTCGCTAACTTCCTTAGGTCGTTAAGTCGCGAATCAATAGAGGGTTAACATTTGCCCCTCGAAGTACACGCCTAGGTCGTAGGTCGCGTGCTTCGATTTTCTTAGCTTGCTCTCTGATGAGCTTGTTAGGTCGTGAACGACTTAAGATAAGCCATAGGTCGTAGGTCGTCTGTGTCGATTCACATTTCACTACCCCGGGGTATAAAAAGCTTAGGTCGCCCTTCCTTAACTTCACCTGTTTTATCATTCTGTTCAGCCATTAGCAAGTACTCGAGCTCTCGAAGGCGAATTTCATTACTCGATCATCAGTTATCCTTAACATTACATTGCGTAAGTGAACCTGTTTTCTATTCAATCCTCGATTGTCACTGAATCATGAATCCCACTTTTCATCTCCGACCAACTTTTTGTGCCGCGCTTCATCACGATCCTCATTTAAATCGATCGCGAATGGATTCGAGGTGGATTGTCCTGGCTTTAGACAATTTGTGAGAACAAGGCGATGGGTTACGGCGCTTTTAGGCTAACTGATTTGTGACTTTAGAGGAGATGAGAGAATTGTTAACGGGTTATTGGGTTTATGAATCTCGGGTTAGCTGGTTAATGAGTTACTGAACTTCTTAGTGGAGAGGAAGGTGATTGGTGAAAGGAGGTGAGGTTTTGGTTCGAGCAGGAAATAGCTCGAGATTCCATCGGAGACGACCTAAAACATTCACGATCTAACAACTTGTCCGGTTCAAGAACTCTCGCGACCTAACTGTTCGAACGTCCCAATTTTTCCTGCTACCTAACTCTTTTGTGACTTAATTAGCTTGCGGCATAGGCCTTAGGTCGTGGCCAAGCTAGGACTTTTGGAAATTCGCACCGTTCTGACTTGAGACCTTTTCCTTCATATGAAGTGCGACTTAAGAGGTCGACGACTTAACTTAACTCGTAGCTCATCCTTTAGGTCGTGGACGAGCTAATACTTGAGTGAACTGCCTAAACTTGAATTCTCAATTTGAAGCATAATTTCGACATGAATTCTTGACTTGAATTGCTGGAATAAACTGCCTAATTTTTGAACTGCCTGAATTTCAAACTGTTTGAACCTCTTTGCGGATTATCTCTAATGCTAATAACCTGTTAAACACAATATTTGCAGAAAACTAGGACGAATATACTACCATTGACTGCCCACATCGAATGACAGATTAGTCGATAAAGAAAAAATTAACTTAAATGAACTGTGTGAACAAAATGTTGTGAAATATCAAATTCAAGTGAAGCATTAAAGCAAAGTTAAACTAATCAACTAAAGCTGATTTGTTTGTATTAACACTGCACTTGAGTTTTAAATTAACAAGTTCTGAAATCTCGTAATCGACCAATTGTCAACTAGCTTAATTTCAGTTATGTTTTCTTGTTATATTTATTAGTTCTACACAACACTTCACACTTTTTAGGAAACGTGCACCTTCACATTTGAACATCCAGTTGCTTATGTAGAATGACTTCCCAATAAGAAGAATTAACAGTTCAAGCTGGAGAGGCTATTCCTATTCCTGCTCCATTGGCTGATCCTCCAGAAAGAATCTCGACCACACTATCATATAAAGTTTTCCGCCAACTGTGCACTCAGTTTGGGATTGTTGAGGCAGATGCCATACTTCCCGAGAAAAACGACACTACTGACATACCACCCCACGGTTTCATTGCCGTTAATCGTCAAATGTGCATGAACGGAGCCATTCCTCCTTTTAACGATTTCCTTCAGCAGCTTCTTCTTCGACTATCTATCTCTCCCTTTCAGTTACATCCCAATGGCTACGCCATCCTGATGGGACTATGTATGCTATTTAGGAGGACGCTGGATCGTCTTCCGAGCTTCGACGAAGTTTGTTATCTGTGCTCGTTTGCCAAAAATAAAGACCATCCTTCCATCACACTTGTGAGAAGTGCTACGAACCGCAAACTGATCATTGGTCTTCCTGACAGTGTTCATGGGTTTCTAAGTCGGTTTTTCTACGTTCGATGTCCTCCGGGATTTTACGCTATTTGGAGAGTAGGAAGTAAGATCATTTATCTTCGTTTCTTATGTTTCTAAACTTTTCGAAACCTTAGTTGTCAAGCGTTAACTTCGTTCTTTTCTTTTCAGCGCTTCCTCCTCCTTCTAGGGATCCTAGTCACAAATCAACTTTTGAGAGGCTCATGGCTGTGCCAGTTGAGGAGAGGAGTATCCAATTTCTGCTGAAAGACGAGTTTTTACATCAGTTCGGACTTCTACACTCCTCACGATCTACTCAGATTCATGAAGTTACTGATTCTCAAGCAAAGATATCGGATGCCCCAGTTTCTGCAGAAGGGATTGCTCTGAAGGATCCTACCGTAGAGGCTGCACTGGTGAAGAGCTCCACCCCTGCCGATGTTGCAGGTTCATCTGGTAAATTCTCGCTATCCCCGGTGATCGAAGAAGGAGTTGAAAGAGAAGACTCCGCTGAGCACGACGGTGGAGATAGTTTTGATGGTCTAAGCGACTTAATGATGACTTCACAAGAACTCTTTAAGGATGACCTTATTACTACCAAAGTTATTTCTTCAGCAATTGAGGCGACATCCATCTTGCAGCAAACTCCATCAACCCAAGAGTTAACGCCAGCTGCAAAAGTTGACGTTACCCCTAAGCCGAAGAGTGGTTTGTAGCTCGACGCGCATAGTTTACACGCCATACACACTTAGAATTTTTCGGCACTTATACGCACTTAGCTTCCTCTTTCTGGAGATTTCTAAATTTCATTTCTTTTTCATTTTCAGATTCTCCGATGGGGCGAAGTGGGTCGTACTACGACAAATTCCAGTGTCATGGAAGCCGCGAAACTTATGATTTTAGGCGCTATCTCACTGCCCCGAGGGAAACAAATGAAGAAAGAGCTGCTTGAAAAGCTCATGAAAGGCGAACTTATGAGGAGCAGCAAAGAAGAAGGGATGATCGACACGACTCTTCTCACAGAAGTGATTATTCTCATAAGAGGAAATCCCATGATGATAAGGGGAAGAGTCACATTACTAGAGATTCAAGCAAGCGGGTCAAGCTTGGTGACGCGCCTGCTATTTTTGAAAAATCTGATGCTCCTACTTCTGCAGAAATTCCAACTGGTTCTCCAGCTCTCAAGAAGTCTTACATTCAAACAATTATCAACAGGCCTCAGTATCAAGTCGGGGACGGTCCTCCTACACTTCAAAGCCGATTCCCAAATTGGTGCTTAAAAGGAGTTCGCTTTGACTTAGACTTGGTTCCCATCGATAAGTAGGCCATGCTGAAGAATCTCGATGATGTTAAGCTTGACATTGAGAGAATGTCTGGATGGCAGAAACTGGTTGACGAGCTTCAAAGAGTTAATCGTATGAATCTTGAGGCTATGTTAACTATGGAGAACGATCATTCAGAGTGGAAGAAGATTCTCAAGCAACACGATGCGTAGATGACGAGCATTGCTGACGACAATGCAAGACTTGATTCTGAAGTTAAGAAACTCAAGGAAGATCTTGCCACCTCTTCCGCTTCGCATTCCCAAAAAGAAGAGGTCTTTCAAAAGAAAGTGCGAGATGCACATGCTGCTCAAAGAGATGCTGAAGCCAAACTTGAAGCGGAGCAGCATATTGTTGAAAAATACCGCAATGACACCGCCCAACTGCAGGAAAAAGTCAGCTCTCAAGATTTGGAAATTGCAAGGCTGCTCTCAGTTATTGAAAATTGAAAAAGAGCGCAATGAGGCAGTTGCCGGTCAAGCTGCAGCCATGGCTGAAAAAGAAGCGGCTGAGCAGTCGCACGAGGCGACGAAGGCCAAAGTCAGCTCTACTTTATTTGACTTTTATATCCATAGCGTTTTGGGGCGCGGAAGCCTCTCATTTCTGGGTTCGACATACGAAACTACTTTGGCTGAAGTGTGGGAGGCGATAATTGATATGTTCGGAGGTGCTGGCTATGCAGAGGCGGATCTTGAAGCGACTTATCTGGATGATGAAGCACGCGCCGCCCTTGCCAGGGGAAAAGAGCAGCTTGCTAGGGAGCGAGCCGAAGCAGCGGGAGGAGAGTGTTTAGAGAAAGTGACTGTAACTGACCATGCTCGTCCTCCGGCTTCGGTCGATCCTGATAACATTGGCTCTAGTTCCTATTCTTCACCTTCCGCAAAAGCCGAAGTTAAAACTACGACAACTGAGCCTCCCACTACTCAAGTTGATGAGAAGACCCAGGACGATGTTGAAGCTGAAAAGTTTGAAATCGTCGTGATTAAGCCGACTTCTCCAGGTAACTTCGATGTTGATCCAAGTCGAGTAGACTACTTATTTGCTTCAACCGAGTTTGATGAATTTCTCGATTGTTACTTAAGTCTTGATGAGCCGATATCTTCTCTTTTTTCGGAGAATACTGATTTTAACTTCTTTTCTTCTGTAGCGGAGGTGCCGAGTGCTGTACACACTTCTCCTCTTCCAGTTTTTCCTCCTCCAACTCTTCAAGTCACTCCTGCTTATCAGCCGGGTTCGCAGGAAGAGCAAATAGAAGCCCTTCAAGGCTTGGAGGATCCACCTGCTTCACAAGAGCAGAAGGTGGAAGATCTTGAGGACAGTGAGAAGACTCCGGAGCAGTCTCTTGATGATGATACAAAACTTTCTGCGCTGCTTACTCCGGGAAGTGAGTCTTCTTCGAAGAGGAAAGGGAAGCGCGCCATGAGGAAGAAGAAGAAAAGCATTTCAGCTGGAGAAGATATAGCAGAAGAAGATCCAGCTGCACCTTCTTCTCCTTCTTCTCCGACCCGTCCACACCGGATTCCGAGACTTGTCATCAAACCGGGCAAGGGTACTAAAGGTGGCAAGAAAAAGGAGTGATAAGCTTGACTCTACTTTTCTCACTTTGCTTTTTGCATGTATTGACCAGAGATTGTGCGGATACCGGCCTCCGCTTATTGAAACCTGCATATGCACAAAAATTTCATAGTATGGAATAAAATGGTTCTTTTTGCTTATACAATTTCTTGTTAGTATATGTGTGAATGCATTTATTCCTTATTTTTGTACAAGTTTCTTTATTTACTCTATATGATATTGCAGTGAGCTCGTGGTATGAAGTTTGAGCGTTGTTTTTATTAATATAGCTATTTTCCCCCATTCCACGGCTTACTGCAATATTCTAAAAAAGACTTGTATTCTTATTTTTTAGAGAATAATTCTTCCATTTTGAGGAAATATTATTCTACTTTTAATAGAATACGCTTTGTATCGGAGAAGTTTCTCTTTCTCTTTCTTTTAAAAGAACACTCCTACTTTCGGGGATGATTGCTTTTATGTGTTGAAAAGTGGATTCCCCTACGCAGTGAAGCGAACTCCTAAATAATGTTTTGATCTTCTTAAAGAGAGTTATATTACATCATTGAATAGATCCACGGGACAGACGTCAGCTATTTTACTGGATACTTGTTTGTACAAATAATCATAAGTATTCAGCTGAAGATGCCCCTTTAGTGGTTCCATCAACGACATTTTTGGATGTGCCTTGTTAAAGGGCTTTGTTTTTCATTTCACTATTAAGAGTAAAAGTGTGCCTCTGAAGAGGGCTTGTTTGGTATGCCTTTGGGAAGGGCTTTTTGGTATTTCAGCTCTGGTGAAGTGGGCCTCCGAAGAGAGATTTTTACACTTCAACTCCGGTGAAATGTGCCCCCGAAGAGATCTTTTTGGCATTTCACCTCTGGTGAAGTGGGCCTCCGAAGAGAGATTTTTACACTTCAACTTTGGTGAAATGTGCCCCCGAAGAGGTCTTTTTGGCATTTCAGCTCTGGTGAAGTGGGCCTCCGAAGAGAGATTTTTACACTTCAACTCCGGTGAAATGTGCCCCCGAAGAGGTCTTTTTGGCATTTTAGCTCTGGTGAAGTGGGCCTCCGAAGAGAGATTTTTACACTTCAACTCCGGTGAAATGTGCCCCAAAGAGGTCTTTTTGGCATTTCAGCTCTGGTGAAGTGGGCCTCCGAAGAGAGATTTTTACACTTCAACTCCGGTGAAATGTGCCCCCGAAGAGGTCTTTTTGGCATTTCAGCTCTGGTGAAGTGGGCCTCCGAAGAGAGATTTTTACACTTCAACTCTGGTGAAATGTGCCCCCGAAGAGGTCTTTTTGGCATTTCAGCTCTGGTGAAGTGGGCCTCTGAAGAGAGATTTTTACACTTCAACTCCGGTGAAATGTGCCTCCGAAGAGGTCTTTTTGGACTCCCAAGAATAGCATGTTGACTCTCAGGAGTAGCATTGTTGCTTGTGTCCTTCCACCATCTGTTTCTTAGCGATTCCTTGTTATTATTTCAAATACATGTACCAATCTCTTGCAAGTTGCTTGCTTTTTGCCAGAGAAGTGTACTTTGTTGTTGAGTGAATCCACGGGGCAGACGCAAGCTACTTCACCGGATGTTCATTTGCATAAACGATCGCGATTAGTTAGCAAGGGTCTGGAACCTTCTCATCAGGAAGGTGCCACTATGGTGGTCTCCTCAATTGTTTATGAATAGCACTTCTTTTATAAGAGTTGAATTTTGGGACTTTTGTGACTTGATATTGGTTTGTTGAGTGATTTATGGGAATCGCTGAGTCTTGGGATGTGTTGAATGGGTAAGCTTTGCTTTGATAGCCTGCAATATTAAATCGACATTTTAGCAATATATTTAAGATATTTGCATATCGAAATGAAACAGGCGTTGTATAGTACTAGAACACAAGATTTAAAGTCCTTTATTATTAATTCGCACTGATTTCTCAGTGGTTTACAATACAAGAGTTATACATCCATCATCATTTTACAAATTTAAGCAATGTTGTTAAGTAAAAAATTGGATGCAAGTGGTTGTTGTTCTAGAATCCCGAGAGTGAATCTCCAGTTCCGCTGGAATCATTGTTTCTGATCAAAATGCCAAACAGAATGGAGTGTGGTCAGACGCTGTGTGAGGACCCCCTGTGACAACGTTAATGACAAGCCTCTATGATTCCTGCTCTGCAATTTTGTTGACTGAGCCGTATTGATGGTCGGGAAGTTGTTGCCCCTAAGTGGATGAGGATGGGTCATTCCTGTTTTTCCTGGCATATTGTTGAAGTTTATTTTCTTTCAACAGCTTTTCAATCAAATCCTTCAAGTGGCGGCACTCATTAGTGTCATCGCCAGGCTGATTGTGGAACTTACAGAATCTTCCACTCTCCGTGGCATTTTTCCCAATTCTCAACTTATGTGGTTTAGGATATTCGACAACATCCTTAGTTGCAAAGAAAATATTCTCTGGAGTATCAGTCAAGGGAGTGAAATTCGAAGATTCGAAGTGGCGAGTTTTCTTCGCATTTCCCTGCTTCTTCTCGTCATCATTTCGCCTCTTCTGTCCTCCAAATTCTCTTCTATTAGGAGCAACACTGTTATTCTGGATTTCGGCGACCACTACTTTTGCTGGCGCAGAAAGGCTTTCTAAGCGCATGAATTCGTCGGCTTTTTTTATAAAACTTCTCAAGTGAGTTTGGTTCCTTCATTTTTAACCATCTTTCGAATTCACTTGATTTATTGATGGCTCGCACCAGGTAAGTCAGGATCATACGGGGTTCTGCATTATCAACTTCGGCTAGGGCTGTATTGAAACGGTTCGAGAAAGATCTGATAGATTCTCCGAGCATTTGTTCAAGACTGGTCAGTGACATTATATCCTTAGCTTTTGAAACATACTACATGAACTGATCCTTGAATTTTCGAGCCAAATCAGAGAATTGATCTACGGACTGAACCGGTAGCTTTGTGAACCAAAGTAGAGCCACTCCTTCCAAGTACACTGGAAAGTATCTTCATTTAATCTCATCCGATGCCCTTACACTAGTCATATGACAATCGTACTTGTATAGGAAATGATTAGGGTCACTTGTCCCTCTATAAGCCGGGATAGTAGGAGGTACAAATTTTCTTGGAAACTCTGCTTTCAGGATCCTTTCAGTAAACGGAGTTCTGCTTGGCGCAAATCCCCAATCATTCTCATTTTCCTTCCTCTGCATGCTTTCTTTCATGATTCGGCGAATCATCCCTGATAGGTATTCCTCATTGTTCAGAGGCATCGCTGGGCAGACATCAGCCATTCTTTCAGAAGTTTGCCTGGGCAAATGCTCGCGAAAAGTTGGCTGCGGCCTTGGAACTTCAGCTTGGAAAGGTGGCTCTTCGACGGTGACAGCTGCTCTTTGAGGAATATCTTTCTCTTGGGAATTATGAGCACCTTCAGCGAAGACTGTTTCATTATTTTATGGTTGTCGATTTGCCCCAAGTAGAACGTTTAATCTGTCCATCATCAAAG
Organism: Allium fistulosum; assembly: GCA_030737815.1. Classification (NCBI taxonomy): domain Eukaryota; kingdom Viridiplantae; phylum Streptophyta; class Magnoliopsida; order Asparagales; family Amaryllidaceae; genus Allium; species Allium fistulosum. The sequence continues at coordinate 407,329,572 of CM060907.1, read as the reverse complement.
CATTTTGAGCTTCAATTTGTTGGTATAATCCAGATACAACATTGTCTAATTCAGCCCCTGTGACTCCAACGGTGGGAGTTGCTTGATATGCTGTTGGGGAAGCGGAGGTTCCCTCGTGAACATTTTCGGATCTGGTAGATCAACCCTTTCTTACAGGAGCCATGATCTCAGATAAACTTCTAGTCTTTAGAGAGATTCTTTCAACAAACTTTTGCGGAGTAATGGTGAGAGTATTCCTAAGTTCAATTCTCAGTGAAAGCACCAAAATGTTAACGCTGAAAATTGAACGCTAACACCCCAGTGTGTGTAGTAATGTTGTGAAAGCACCACCCGTGACACGGGAACAAGAAATAAGCAGTAAAATAGCAGAAAACAGTAAAAGACAGCGATTTTATAGTGGTTCGGCTTAAGATCAAGCCTACGTCCACTTTGAATTCCTTTATTGCTGATTTTGATTACAAAAGTATACAATGCACTTCAAAATACGATACACTTTGATCACAAAAAACACTCTAGACTAGTAGCTCAAACTTCGATGATGAAACTTGTTGAATCCGTGTCGGATGTGCAAGATTTCTTTCGAAGCTTGTTGTAGTGTCTTGAATGTTTGGAGTTCTTCAAGTGTTGGACGAGTTAAGAATTTTGCAGAGTAATGGCACTTCAGAGAATGATCGGCCAAAAATCCTCTCTTTGTAGGAGTAGCTGTCGTATTTATAGAGAAAGTTCTGGGCAGAATTTGAGCACACAAGTCCTAGGTCGTGTACGACCTAGAGTAAGTCCTATGTCGGCAACGACCTAGGGGTTGGCGACTTATCTCTAATGTACTTAATTTCTTCTGAGCGGGTTAATAGGTCGTACGCGACCTAGAGTAGGTCGTAGGTCGTCGACATCTTAGGAGTAAATCAACTGGAGTTATTAGGTCGTGAGCGACCTAATGGATGCAGCATGGACATAGCTTCATTTCGCTTTAGCTCGCTAAGTCGTGGCATTAATTAGGTCGGTACGAAGTTAGGTCGCTAGGTCGTTGCTTCCCATAGGTCGTTAGCTCGTAGGTCCTTAAGTCATATGCTTCTTAGGTTGGTAGGTCGTGGACTCCTTAAGTCGCTAGGTTCTTAGGTCGGTAAGTCGTGGCACATTTTAGGTTGCATATGCTTTAGCTCGTTAAGTCGGCTTTGTAGTTAGGTCGCTAACTTCCTTAGGTCATTAAGTCGCGAATCAAAAGAGGGTTAACATCGACAAAGATAGAAAGTAGTTGTTCATCGGAAAGTTTTCATTGATTGGTAAAGGCGATGGTGCATTGGGAAGACGAGACAAGTGATCGGCTGTGGCATTGTCGGATCCTTTTTTGTCCTTGATTGTAAGATCAAATTCTTCTAGTAAATGGATCCAATGAATTAAGAGAGACTTATCATCCTTTTAGCAAAAATATATTGAAGAGCGGAATAGTCCGTGTAAACAGTGTTGTGTGAGCCTATCAAATATTGTCGGAATTTTTTGAGAGCAAAAACTACTGCTAAAAGCTCTTTTTTAGTAGTTGTGTAATTGAGTTGAGCATCGTTGTACCAACCCACATATTTTACGATTGTATATTTAAATATAGCATCTTTGGTCGGATTAAAGTCCGAAAGGCTACTTTTTGCAAACAGTCGAATTAGGACTCGAGATCATTTCCATTGAGTCCAAAATGGCGTTTGCGACCTTTCTGAGTACAAACTTCGATATGTTTGGAGTTGAGTGAATTTTGCTATTTTTCACTTAGGGCTTTGGGCTTGGGTTTGGGTTTCAGCCCACTAACCCAACTCACCTTATATCCTAACTCCACCCCCTCTCCTCTTCATTCATTCTAATATTTCCTAACACTTCAAGCTTTAGAAAAAAGGGGGAAGAGAAAAGAGATTAGAAAATCCTAAGCCCTAGTTTCTTTGCAAATTCAAGTTCTAGTTCCAAAATCAAAGAGAAGCTTAGGTAAGCATTTCGTTCTTCTTCTCCATCTCAATCTCACTCCAATTTCAGAAATTTTCTATAACCTAATTTGGTTAATTATTGCTTCTAGACTTAGATTGGAGTTTCTAGAGTTGGAAGTTGAAGAGTAGTTGATCTTCCTTTGCTTTCAAGCTTCTCCTTCATTGTTTTTAGGTTTAAAGGTGAGATTTTTATCTCACATCTAAGTCTATATCTATCTTTGATTGTTAGGTATGAATTCCTAACATCTTTAAATGTTCAATCGAATTTGATTTGGATTGATTTGGTGAATATTCCAATTTTTGGTTTTTAAGTCCAATTTTGTGAAAATCCTTTTATGGATGTTTGAACATGTTTTTGGTGAAGCATCGAAGAGCCTATAGGGCTGGGATGCCAATTGGCGTAAACCCCTAGAGCCCGTTGCTCGTCCGATTGCGATTTGTAGAACTTTTGCCCTACAAAGGGGCTAGGCTGAATGTGCTTCGAAAGCAGGTTCAGTCGACTGAACTAGAAGGTAGGAAATGCCTTAGAAGCAGGTTCAGTCGACTGAACTAGTGTGTTAGTCGACTGAACCAGGACCCAGGAATTTTCCTGGGTCCGTATCAGTCGACTGACCATCTGGGTCAGTCGACTGACCCTGGCAGAGAATCTCGTATCCCTATGTCTGTCGACTGACCACCTGGTTCAGTGGACGGACCTGCTTGTTTCAGTCTACTTTGCCTATTTTTCTTGAGGTTCCAATTTTTATCGATTCGTGATTATCTGATTTGTTTTTATCATTTATTATCGACTTTGATGACTTCTTCTTCGGGATTTTTGAGAATATCCATTTTGATGGACTCAGTATCGATTTCTTTGGATTTGATTCACATCTTCGAATGTGGATTTTGATGATTGATTATTTCTACAATCATTTCTATGACTTGTCAATTTAAAATACAAAGGTTTTTATACTAGTATTAAATATTCAAACTCTTTCACAAAGATGACTTCAACACTATTTCTAATACAAAACTTGTTTATAAAACCGTTTCCAATCAATTAGTATATACAAACCTTTACCTCATTCGTATGAGAAATCTAATTAAACGGCTTAGTAAAACAAGTGGTATGAAACGCTTGCATTTACTTCGTCGGTTAATTTTTGGACTTGTTCGATTGAAACTCTTGTGACAATTTTCGAGTGGAAATCTACAATCTGTTTGTAAATATTTGAGTTAAGCAAGTGGTTATGGGACAAGAAGCTAAACTCTTATATTTACTAGCTTAGTGTAATCGACACTTCTTGATGATCGATGATGATCATTTTGTGATTTAGACTAGCATTGTGCGATGTCTCTTTGTCTACATGAGGGACTATACCCCGTTCTTTTGAGCTTCGTCTCATTTTTATAGGCTCGCGACCTATGGTTTTATGGAGTTTGGTTCATCGGGCGTTCGTCGTACTACGTCGTTGTTCCGCATTATTTGTGTTCAGGTTCATCGGGTGTTCATTGTACTACGTCGTTGTTCCGCATTATTTGTGTTCAGGTTCATCGGGCGTTCGCTGTACTACATCGTTGTTCCGGATTTATTTGTGTTCAGGTTCATCGGGCGTTCGCTGTACTATGTCATTGTGCTTGATTATTTGAGTTTGGTTCCTCGGGCGTTCGTTGTATTACGTCGTGGCATCAGCTCTATGGTTATCGACCATGGGTTAACAACCCGTTTGTTATACACTTGTTGGTGAGTTTTCATGCTCCCGTTTGTGATAGGCCTTCCCCCCTTCTGAGATTTTTGGATTTCTAGTTGATGATTTCTAGAATTTTTGTTTCACCAATTTTCGTGGATTGGCATTAATATGTTTTGTCAATATTTGTGTTTTGGTGAATAATTTAAAGAATGTGATTCTTTTTGGTGTTTTGAGATTCATGAGATATTGTATGATTTTTGTTGTTATTTTATGTGGACTCGACATAGTATGACATTTTTGTTATCATACATTTTTGGTCATATCTCTTATCCTATCTCATTTTATCTGATATTTATAGCTAGACTAATCCGTTTATTATTTTCTTCTTAAATAGTACTCGGGTCAGACCGAGATATGCCAGGTGCTCCTGCTTAACTTCTTATCAGGGTCCTTCACCTGACTTTTGGCTACCTACTTTAGATCAGTAGTTTTTGTTAGTATACATTTGAGTTGGAGACTCCTTGTTGTATAATTATTCTTTGGTCTAGCACATGTATCTATTCTTTTGAGTTGTAGTGGATCGTCTTTGACCACTATTTTGATGTACACTTTTATGTGTTATATTCATATCTGTTTCCACCTTTGTGATATGAATACCTGTGACTGATTTGTGTTATGTTTATTTCTACGTTTGTTTCCGAAGTCCACTTAGCCGCTGTGTGGTAGCTTTGAGTTTGTATTTGATATGTCGGATTTCCTCTTGAAATGAAATGCAGGTTATACTATCTGACATATCGGTACTCGCACAAAGCAATTACATGGATGGTCGCTCACCAACAGCCTTATTCTTCGTGCTAGTTAACGACATTACCTTGTAGTGTCCTTGGCTAGCGTGAGTTTAGAGGTGGGGCATCACAGCATGGTATCAGAGCCAAACTTTGGAACAATGTAGAATAATCTAGCAAGGATCATTGTCCTAAGTCTTTCTTAGGAATCGTGCCATAGGATTTAATTCGAGTCTTCGTACCGTTCTATCCAATTTCTTTTTATGATGCCTTGTTTTATCAATCAAGTTTGTTTGATATTCATTTTGAGAATAACCTTTTTCCTCTTCTTTCTTTCTTTCTTAAAGAAGAGAAATGGTTAGACCAGACTGTCCCAGCGACGGTCAATCTAGTGCTACTCCTCAGGAAGGAGTATTTATGTCTGCTCAACAACTTTTAGATCTTGTGAACAATGGCCAAGCTGCCGGACCCGTTCCAGTGCCTACGCACCCTAAATCCGGGTTTGCACGCTTGTGCAGGGTTATACCGCTTTGGGTGGAAGGCCATTCAAGGGTTCCGAAACCGTTATAGAAATCCAAGCTTAGCTTAGATCATGCGATCGCATCTTTTCCCGCATGGGTCTTATTGATTCACTTCGTGTCCAAGTGGCTTCTAGCATGCTCCAAGAAAGAGCATTAGATTGGTATGAGCTTTTGATTTCTGAAATTATCGAAGCGGATCTTATTGGGAGCAATTCGGGAAAGGTTCGAATTGAAATTTGTGCCGGAGGCTGAAAAAGTAACTTTAGCCCGACGCTTTATTGACCTTGTTTAAGGTGAATCTTTTGTGGCAGATTATGTCGCATCTTTTGAATCTCTCTCTAAATATGGGGTCGAGTATATTAATATCCCATTGAAGAAAAATCAGAGATTTGTCTATGTGTTGAATAAGAACCTTAAAAGCCTTTGCTTTTGAAACTAGAAGTTTCTTTTGATCAGCTTATTGATATCGCTCTTCGACTTGAAGAGGCCGATAATGAAAGTAATGTTGAAGTTGTGGATGCCAAACAGAACTTCAACAATAACATGAAGAGGCCTATTAAGTTCAAAGGCCTCAATCCCAATCCCAACAAGAAAGGGAAGCAAGAAACTTCGGTAGCAAAGACTCCTACCTCTAGTCGTGGACGATGCTACAATTGTGGTCTTACGGACCACTATGCAAATGAGTGCCCGAAACCATTTTTTGTCGTTATTGCAAATGTTCGGGCCATCTTATATCCACCTGTCCCATACTCAAAAGTAGGAGAGAGGGACAGTTGAATGTCGTGCAAACTTCTAGTGACACTTCTCTTGGTCAAGGTATTTCTCATTCTATCCTTCACGATATTTGTTTTGTGATTATCTTATTTGAGTTCTTTTTGATTTGGGTTCACCTCATTATTTTATATCAAAATAACTTGATGATTCTTTATCTTTTAATTTTTATGGGCTTGATGACTTCATTGAGAATTGTGAATTCGATTGATGGATCCGCAACACTCAATTTACTTTGTGAAAATGTCGAGATTATTTTATGTGATTATTCTTTTCGAGCTGATTTGCATGTTATGCGTTACTTAGAATTCGAAATTGATTTTTTGGGAAAGGATTGGCTTGATCATTATTAAGCCCACATCCTATGTCCTGAGCAGACTACATATCTTTGACATTCTCAATCCGTTAAGCAGATTTTTGTTGTTCTTAATGATTTTGATTTCCAAATTTCGATGGCATCATTTTATTCTTTAAATCCACTTGATGAGGAAAGTGTTATTTCTCTCATTCAAGTAGTTTGTGAATTTTTCGGTATTTTTGAGATTTTTCTTAGGATTACCACCTAAGCAATCTATTGAGTGGTGCTAAGGTCTTTTCACCTCGACCTTGCCACCGGTTTTCATCAGCTATGAGTTGCGGAGGATAGCATTCCACTTACCGCATTCCGCACTCGTTGCGATTCTTGTGAGTGGTTCGTTATGTCATTCGGTTTGACGGACCTTCTACCTTATTTCATCCATCTTATGAATCGAGTATTCTACGAATGTCTCGATGAGTTTATCCTTGTATTTATTGATTATGGATGAAAACAAAAATTTAAAATTTGCAAATCTTTTCAATAAGATATTTATAAGTATGATTGGATTTTTTTAAAAAAACGAGCAAAGAATATTTGTAAATTTTCTAAGAGGCTTGTTTATTATAGAAGATGATTTTGTGTTGTTTTGCCCATTGAGTGCTTTAAGAATTCTGGTCGGTGCGCTTGATCAACGTTATCGATAGGAATCTCCTAAACACTATGATGAGACAGTCAGACACAATAAATTGACTTGTAATAAGTAAATTTTTCTAAAAAGATGATTACATAAAGTTAATTATAATTTTGAAAGTCTTAGCTTTTCGGAAAAGAGGATCATTTAAAAGAACTCTTTTCCGATGTTTTTATTCTTGCGGTTCCCGGAGTGAATCAAGACTTTAATGTTTATACCGATACTAGTCATATTGGTTTTGGTGTCGTTCTCTTGCAAAAGGGAATGTGTTATCACATATGCTCTTGAAAATTGAAGCTTGTCGAGACTAGATATGCCATTCATGATCTAGAGCTCGCGGTTATTGTTTTCGCTCTTAGAATTTGGTGTCATTATCTTTTGGGAGAGAAATTGTCCTCTACCCCGATCATAAGTTTTTGAAGTATTTATTTTCTCGAAAGGAACTTAATTTGCGTCAACAACGTTGGCTCAAGTTCCTTGCATCTTATGACCTTGATATTCTTTGTACTCCAGAAAAGGGTAATCGTGTTGACGATACCCTTAGTTATAAGCAACAAGTAGTTGTTTCTTTGATGATATCCGAATGGAATGATCTCGAAACTTTATAAACTTGTGAGATTCGAGATCGTGAATCCAATTCATGTTCATCTCTTGTTTTGTGTAGCCTCGAGGCCCGTCCTTCCCTTTTGGACCATACCTCTTTTGGCTAAACTCTATGTCAAACTAAATTGCATAGAGTTCCTACTTCTATTGTTAGCAATCCTGATCCATTATTTTACTAGTGGATTTTGGTAAGGTCTTCAAGAGCTTTGGGAACAAAGCTTAATTTTAGCACAGCTTATCATCCTTAGTCCGATGGACAAACCGAACGTGTGAATCAAACTCTTGAAGATCTCTTTCGTGCATGTGTTCTTGATTTTTGTGGAAGTTGGGAAGATCATAATCTTGTTGAGTTTTCTTCCAATAATAGCTTCCAATCTTGTATTGGTATGGCACTTTTCGAGGCACTCTACGGAAGGCTATGCCGATTTCCTTCGTGTTGGCTTAAAGCCGGTGAGAACTGGTTTTAGGTCCAGATTTTATTGGTGTTCATTTGTGTTTCACCTATGAGGGGTGTTGTGCGTTTCAGTCGATCGGGAAAGTTAGCACCTCGATATGTTGGTCCATTTCCCATCACCGAACGCATTGGTTCTGTGGCTTATCTCCTTTTATTTACCAGCTCAATTTTCTGCTATTTATGACGTATTCCACGTCTCTCAACTACGGAAATGCCTTAGGGATTCCGATTCTAATCTTGAGCCCGGTGTTATTGAGGAAATTGAAGTTTCACCAAATTTGACTTATGAGCAACATTATATATGTTACATTACTTCGGAGGTTGAACGTCTTCGAAATAAATATGTTCTTCTTGTGGAAGTTCAATGGTCCTCAAATCCTAAGGATTTCTCTTGGAAATCTAGAGAATTCATCGAGCAAACACATCCGGACTTACTCTTTCGTGCTCTTTATGGTGAACTTCTTATTTCAAACTTTCTTTGTGTGGATATGCTTTTATGGTTGTTACCTTTTATTTTCCTCTTAATTATTGCGAGGATGCAATTTCTTTAAGGAGGAGAGTCTGTAACAACCTGCATATTTTACGATTGTATATTTAAATATTTTATTTAAATATAGCATCGTTAGTCGGATTAAAGTCCGAAAGGCTACTTTTTGCAAACAGTCGAATTAGGACTCGATACCATTTCCATTGAGTCCAAAATGGCTTTTGCAACCTTTTTGAGTATAAACTTCGATATGTTTGGAGTTGAGTGAATTTTGCTATTTTTCACTTAGGGCTTTGGGCTTGGGTTTGGGTTTCAGCCCACTAACCCAACTCACCATATATCCTAACTCCACCCCCTCTCCTCTTCATTCATTCTAATATTTCCTAACACTTCAAGCTTTAGAAAAATGGGGGAATAGAAAAGAGATTAGAAAATCCTAAGCCCTAGTTTCTTTGCAAATTTAAGTTCTAGCTCCAAAATCAAAGAGAAGCTTAGGTAAGCATCTCCTTCTTCTTCTCCATCTCAATCTCTCTCCAATTTCAGAAATTTCGTATAACCTAATGTGGGAAATTATTGCTTCTAGACTTAGATTGGAGTTTCTAGAGTTGAAGTTGAAGAGTAGTTGATCTTCCTTTGCTTTCAAGCTTCTCCTTCATTGCTTTTAGCTTTAAAGGTGAGATTTTTATCTCACATCTAAGTTTATATCTATCTTTATTGTTAGGTATGAATTCCTAACATCTTTACATGTTCATTTGAATTTGATTTGGATTGATTTGGTGAATATTCCAATTTTTGGTTTTTAAGTCCAGTTTTGTGAAAATGCTTTTACGGATGTTTGAACATGTTTTTCGTGAAGCATCGAAGAGCCTATAGGGCTGGGTTGCCAATTGGCGTAAACCCCTAGCGCCCGTTGCTCGTCCGATCGCGATTTGTAGAACTTTTGCCCCACAAGGGGGCTAGACTGAATGTGCTTCAGAAGCAGGTTCAGTCGACTTAACAAGTGGTTCAGTCGACTGAACCAGAAGGCAGGAAATGCCTTAGAAGTAGGTTCAGTCGACTGAACCAGTGTGTCAGTCGACTGAACCAGGACCTAGGAATTTGCCTGGGTCCGTATCAGTCGACTGACCATCTAGGTCATTCGACTGACCCTGGTCAGAGAATCTCGTATCGGTGTGTCAGTCGACTGACCACTTCGTTCAATCGACTGACCTGCTTGTTTCAATTTATTTTGCCTATTTTGCTTGAGGTTCCAATTTTTATCGAATCGTGATTATCCGATTTGTTGTTATCATTTATTATCGACTTTGATGACTTCTTCTTCGGGATTTTTGAGAATATCCATTTTGATGGATTCGGTATCGATTTCTTTGGACTTGATTCACATTTTCGAATGTGGATTTTGATGATTGATTGTTTCTACAATCATTTCTATGACTTGTCGCTTTAAAATACAAAGGTTTCTATATTAGTAGTAAATATTCAAACTCTTTCACAAAGATGACTTCAACACTATTTCTAATACAAAACTTGTTTATAAAACTGTTTCCAATCTATTAATATATACAAACCTTTACCTCATTCGTATGAGAAATCTAATTAAACGGCTTAGTAAAACAAGTGGTATGAAACGCTTGCGTTTACTTTGTCGGTTAATTTTTGGACTTGTTCGATTGAAACTCTTGTGACAATTTTCGAGTGGAAATCTACAATCTGTTCGAAAATATTTGAGTTAAGCAAGTGGTTATGGGACATGAAGCTAAACTCTTATATTTACTAGCTTAGTATAATCGACACTTCTTGTTGATCGATGATGATCATTGTGTGATTTAGACTAGCATTGTGCGATGTCTTTTTGTCCACATAGGGGACTATACCCCGTTCTTTTGAGCTTCATCTCATTTTTATAGGCTAGCGACCTATGGTTTTATGGAGTTTGGTTCATTGGGCGTTCGTTGTACTATGTCGTTGTTCCGCATTATTTGTTTTCAGGTTCATCGGGCGTTCATTGTACTACTTCGTTGTTCTGCATTATTTGTGTTCAGGTTCAACGGGCGTTCGCTGTACTACGTCGTTGTTCCGGATTTATTTCTGTTCAGGTTCATCGGGCGTTCGCTGTAATACGTCGTTGTGCTTGATTATTTGAGTTTGGTTCCTCGGGAGTTCGCTGTACTACATCGTGGCACCGGCTCTATGGTTAGCGACCATGGGTTAACAACCCATTTGTGATACACGTGTTGGTGAGTTTTCATGCTCCCGTTTGTGATAGGCCTTCCCCCCTTCTGAGATTTCTGGTTTTCTAGTTGATGATTTCTAGAATTTGTGTTTCACCAATTTTCGTGGATTGGCATTAATATGTTTTGTCAATATTTGTGTTTTGGTGAACAATTTAAAGAATGTGATTCTTTTTGGTGTTTTGAGATTCATGAGATAATGTATGATTTTTGTTGTTATTTGATGTGTACTCGACATAGTATGACTTTTTTGTTATCATACGTTATTGGTCATATCTCTTATCCTATCACATTTTATCTGATATTTATAGCTAGACTGATCCGTTTATTATTTTCTTCTTAAATAGTACTCGGGTCAGACCGAGATATGTCAGGTGCTCCTGCTTGACTTCTTATCAGGGTCCTTCACTTGACTTTTGGCTAACTACTTTAGATCAGTAGTTTTTGTTAGTATACATTTGAGTTGGAGACTCCTTGTTGTATAGTTATTCTTTTGTCTAGCACATGTATCTATTCTTTTGAGTTGTAGTGGATCTTCTTTGACCACTATTTTGATGCACACTTTTATGTGTTATATTCATATCTGTTTCTGCCTTTGTGATATGAATATCTGTAACTGATTTGTGTTATGTTTATTTCTACGTTTGTTTCCGAAGTCCACTTAGTCACTATGTGGTAGCTTTGAATTTGTATTTGATATGTCGGATTCCCTCTTGAAATGAAATGCATGTTATACTATTTGACATATCGGTACTCGCACAAAGCAATTACATGGATGGTCGCTCCCCAACAGCCTTATTCTTCGTGCTAGTTGATGACATTACCTTGTACTGTCCTTGGCTAGCGTGAGTATAGAAGTGGGGCATCACAATCATTCAGAATCATAATAGCGTAGTAGATAAAGTAAAGGATCTTGTTGATGCATTGTCCTAAGACAGCACCAGCTGCAATGTTCGAAGCGTCACACATTATTTCAAATGGAAAATCCAAATTCGCTGAGCAAATTACAGGAGCAAAAACAAGTTCACGTTTGAGACGTTCAAAAGCAGAGACACAATAGGAGTTAAAGTTGAATGGAACGTCTTTTCCAAGAAGAGTTGTAAAAGGTCGAGCAATCTTGCTAAAATCTTTTACAAAGCTTCTATCGAAACCTGCATGGCCTAGGAAAGAGCGAATGTCCTTTACGTATTTGGGAATGAGTAGATTTGCAATGACATCGATTTTCACTTTATCTACCTCAATGCCTTTATTTCAAATGACATGTCCAAGGACTATGGCTTGAGTGACCATAAAGTGGCATTTTTTCCCAATTTAGTGTTAGGTGTTTATCCTTGCATCGTTTAAGAATAAGTTCAAGATGGTGTAAACACTCAGAAAAAGAGTTTCCAACTATAGAAAAATCATCCATAAACACTTCAAGAAATCATTCAATCATATCAGAAATGATGCTGACCATGGATCTTTGAAAAGTAGCAAGAGCGTTACAAAGACTAAAGGTAATACGACGATAAGCAAAAGTGCCAAAGGGACACGTGAAAGTTTTCTTCTCTTGATCTTCGGGAGTGATTGGAATTTGGTTATAGTCAGAATATCCATCAAGAAAGCAATAGAATTCGTGGCCAGCTAAACGTTAGAGCATTTGGTCGATAAAAGGAAGAGGGAAGTGATCCTTACGTGTTGTGGCATTTAATTTCGATAGTTAGTGCAAACACGCCAACCTGTTTGACTACGAGTTGGAATAAGTTCATTAGAATCATTCTTGATAATGGTAAGCCCAGAAATTTTTCGTTACAACATGAATTGGGCAAACCCATGAACTATCAGAGATTGGGTATATGATACCATTGTCGAGAAGTTTAAGAATTTCATCATGCACTGCATCTTTCATTTTTGGGTCAAGCCTTCATTGTATGTCACGAACATGCTTGGCATTGTCGATTAAATGAATGTGATGTTGAACAAGAGTGGGACTAATTCCCTTTATATCGGTGATCGACCATCCAATTGCTTCCTTGTTTTTCAAAAGAATTGAAAGTGAGGAAGTTTCTTGATCAAAAGAGAGAGTTGCAGAAATGATGATGGGAAATGTTTCGTTATCACCTAAGTATGCGTGCTTAAGGTGATCGGGAAGTGGTTTAAGGTCCAACCTCGGGGGTAGTTCGATCAAAGAATTAGGTTGAGATTCGGATCAACTGGAAGCGATTCAAATGGGTGCGTGTATTCAATCTCATTGAGGATTTCGTGAAACAATCTTTTGTACTTGGCCTCGCGTTCATCGTTAAAGTTGATCGTCTCATTTTCAAAGTTTTCATGAGTGGCACTAACTTCCAAAGTTTGGTCACGAGGGTCATTCTATTGGTTTCAAGATTGAAAATGTTAAGATCCGGAGTCATGTTTCCAAAAGTGATTTTCATCGAACTGTTGCGATAGTTGATTAAGGCATTTGAGGTGGCTGAGAATGGTTTGCCTAATATCAAAGGGATTTGACTCGCAGGGTTGGTCACAGGTTGTGTTTCGAGAATGATAAAATCGACGAAGAATATGAATTGCCATACTCTAATGAGCACGTCATCAATTTCTTCCATGGTCTTCTTAATGGACAATCAGCGAATTGAAGCGTGACCTTTGTTGGTTTGAGCTCACCTAAGCCTAATTGTTCGTACACAAAGTATGAAATCAAATTGACACTCGCGCCTAAGTCTATCAAGCATTTGTTAATCGTCTTGTCTCCAACTATACACGAAATCATAGGGCAGCCAGGATCTTTGTATTTAACAGGCATGGAATAGGACAAGGCTTCACTCAAACTAGCCGCTAAGAAGACTTTTTCGGGCACTTGAGTGTGTCACTTTTGGGTACACAAGTCCTTAATAAATTTGGCGTAATCAGGGACTTGTTGAATGATGTCAAGAAGCGGGATGTTAACTTTCACTGGTTTAAAAATTTCCAACATCTTTTCCACTTGGTCTTAGTGTTTCTTGGGTCGAAGATGATGTGGAAACAGAACACAATATTTAGTAGGTGGGTCTACTTGAGTAGAAGAAGAATTTAGATTGGCATTGACTCGATGTTTGGCTCCACGTTCTGTTTGGATTCGTTTGTTGTTTTACAAACATCGAAAGAGGTTTCTGGTAAATCGTCTGGATTAACGACTTGATTATCGATTTGTTTACCGGAACGCAGAGTTGTGATAGCATTCAACCAGGTTACATTGCTATCTTGAACAACATCGGCTTGATTCGAATTAGCGTTTTGATTTTTGGGATTTGGAACAGGTTGGCTTGGGAATGTGCATCGTTCATGTTCACTTACTGACCTGGCTAATTGGCTCATTTGCATTTCAAGTTTTGCAATTGATTGGCTCGTGTTTTACATATACGAGGTTAACAAATTTTGCAAATTGTTGTTTGAGTGGAGGCTTTGAGTGGTTGCTTTGGTCAATGTTTCAAGACTTTTTTCAAGTGAATTAAACGTTTATCGTCTTGTGGTGGCAGAGCAGAATTTGGTTGAAAATTTGATTATTGCGGTTGATTATGAGATAGACCCTCAGAGTTTGGTTGAAAATGATTGGGCTAAAGGGAGGATTCAAAGAATTATTCGAGAATGCTTAAAAATTGGGACGAACCGCATTAGTGTTAGGATTGTTTTGGTTCCATGCAAAGTTTGTATGATTTCTCGAACCAGGATGGTACGTTGGAGAAAACAGGTCATTTTTAGCTTTATTGAATGCATTGATTTGTTCGAAAGAATTAGGGCACTGTTCGGCTATATGATTAGAATCATTACATTTATAACACTTGGGTTAGGAAGATTGGTTCATTTGGTTTGACGAGAAAATGTTGTCGAATTTGTTAATCATTGCGTCTATTTTAGCTTCCAAGGCTAGAGATTATCATATTGAATGTGCACTCGATCATGAGTAAATTGATTTTGCATTAGAATGTTCCTAATGGGATGACTTTTTAGCTAAATTTTCAAGAAATTGCAAAGCATCATCATAATGTTTGACAAGAAAGTTGCCTTGGCACATTGATTCGAGCATGGTTCGCGAGCTGTTTTTAAGTCCATCGCGTAAGATTTGGCAAAGCGTCCATTTTTCGAAGTTATGGTGTGGACATTTTATCAAGTGCTCTTTAAACCTTTCAAAATATTTTTTGAATGGTTCTCCCCTAAATTGATGTAAATTTACGATTTCATTTCGGATTTTAGATGTGTTTTCCAAGGGGTAGAACTTTTTTAAGAAAAGTTTCACAAATTCTTCATAAGTTTTAATCGAGTTTGACAACAAGCTGTACAACCATTTTTCAGCGTAATCTGTGAGAGCAAATGGAATTAATCGGAGTTTGATTCCTTCATCAGAAAGTTGTTGGAGTTTCATGGTTGCGCAAAGTTGTTCGAATTTTGTCAACAAAATGTATGGGTCATTGTGTTCAAAATTGCCAAATTTTGGAAGCATGGCAATATGGTTCGAGTGAATTTAAAAATGGCTACCCATAGGGGCAGGTAACGTGATGTAAGACGGAATAGAAACTCTATCGGAAAAGATACTATCAATAAGAGTTCGAGGAGCGTTCTCGTTCGCCATTTCAAGAGGATCGTTTGTCCAAGTTAAATGATCACTTGTTGAATTACGATTTCAAGTTTTTATTGTTGTGTCATGAGTCCAAGTACTCATGTACAATAAAAAGTTGAGAAGAGAAAGAAATTAGAATCGATTTTAGAGAATGAAACAAGATTAGGAAACTGAAGTGAAAAATTGTTTTTGTTTTTTTTTAATTTTTAAAAGGATGAAAAATATTTACATAGAGAAATTTATTTTTCAAAAGAGAAGTTTGATTTTTGTTTTTTGAATTTTTTTTGGCTTTTCAAATTTTTTATATGTTTTTTTTGCATTTTTTTTGTTTCTATATTTCAAATTTTCAAATATTTAACAAAAGGAATTTTTTGTTTTTATTTTAGAAAATGTAAAATGGGAATGTGATTTTTGTTTTTGTTTTTGAATTTTCTAATTTTTTTCTTTTTTTTATATGTTTTTGGTTTTTTGTTTTTGAAAAGATTATATATGTATTTTTTTGGATTTTTATTTTTGAAAAAAAGAAAGAAACTTAAAAAAAAATTGGATTTTTGATTTTGATTAAAAAAACTTCATACGAGAAGATTTAAAAGGATTTAAAAACTAAGTTAAGGAAAATTTAAAATAATTTTTAGTTTTGGATTTTGAATTTTTTTAAATTTGAATGAACTAATGCAACTATATGAATGCAAATGACTTAATTACAAATTTTCTGTCCTTAGTAGCTCCTAACCCAAAATTGTATAATCATACTTTGTCTTAAATCAACAAAATCTTTCATTGCCAGGTAACAGGCAGGAGTTATCGGTGAACCAAGAATCACCACAGCAATGCAACCGAAGGTTTAAGTACCTTCAAAGAAAATCCCTGTATAATATTCATGAATCACCATAATATTTATAACTGATTATTGCTCTACCGTGGCCTAGACACCAAGAAATAAAATTGTTCAAAGAAGACAATTGTCGAGATACAATTAAGCCCTAAGTGAGCTTGCGACTCCCTTAATTCAATTATCTAACTGTTATTATTAATCAAAATTCTATGAAGAAATGTGATTTGTAGGCCAAGGAATGGGTTCCCTCGCCTTACGTTAATTTGGGTGTTGCTCTTAGAAAAGGAAACAAGATGAGATGAATGCAAAGCTGAAATTAAACGTGATTTTAACAATGGAACTACAATGATATTATTTTTTTGAATTTTTCGATTGTTGAATTTTTTTTATACACATAAATGCAAATGCAAGCAACCAATAATGCAGATAAAATAAAACAAGAGATGGAAGCACGATACCAGAGCATGCAGAATTATTAGCAATTTATTTATTTATTTGGGGGTGATTTTTTTAATAAGCAAGCAAAGCTAAGAAAAGCGACTGTTTTGGGCAAGTGGTTCTTCCTTTTAATATGCTTTGGCAACCTAAAAAGGAGTGAACCAAGATATATACAAATTATTTATTTTGAAATTTTGAAAATTTTCATATGTTTATCAAAAAAGGAAATAAAATAAATGAACCTAAAACAACTTCACCAAACCATCACAAACTAAAAATTGAATAATTGAACATGAAAATTGGATTATGAATTTTTTTTAAAACTAAAATAAACTAAAAAACTAAAAATAAAAATAGAAAAACAACTAAAAACAAATGCACTCAAACTTAGAAAAAAACTATCCCAAAAGAAAATTACCCCTACCTCAAAACGATTTATAACTTAACGCACTTAATAAAAAAACAAATTAAACAGCCAGTCAATTCACAAAATCGATTAAATGAACAAAGTAATTCTCAATGCCAACAGCGAACAGAGTG
The DNA here is from genome assembly GCA_030737815.1 of Allium fistulosum. NCBI lineage: Eukaryota > Viridiplantae > Streptophyta > Magnoliopsida > Asparagales > Amaryllidaceae > Allium > Allium fistulosum. The sequence continues at coordinate 407,312,711 of CM060907.1, read as the reverse complement.
GAATCTATTGTGGGTTCGAGTTGGTTTGGCATTCAATGAAGGCGTTGGGTTGTGAATTGGTTAGGTCGCGGATTTGCTTGATTTGGATTTCGAAGTGCTTGGAGGATATTGGGGTGATTGATGGGGTGTGGAAGGTTATTTCAGGTGATGGTTTTGGGCAAAGCGATTGAGGGTGGAGGGGTGAAATTGGGATTGCGGTTGTTTGTGAGGTGATTTGAAAGCAGAAGATGGAGGCGTGTTTGATGGTTCGATGGCGGTTAATGCATTGACAAAGCTTGTGAGTCGACGACAAGGGTTGAAGGCAGTGGTAGGAGTTGATGAGGAGGAGGTTGCGGTGGTTTAATGTCGAGGAGTTGTGGTTGGTGTTGTGTTTTGATATGAAGGCAATGATACGAAAGAAGGGGATGTGATGAGGACTGCACTGGTTTTGGTTGATGTCGGTTGGGAGGATGGTAGTAGGGCAGAGAGGTTGTGATGTCAGGGTGAAGTATATGGGTTGATGGCAGAAATATATGGTATTTGAAGTAGTGGGTGGGTAGTGATGTCTGATAGCAGTTGCAGATGGAGATGTTCAGGTCGTGGAGGAAGGCAGAAATAAGGTGGGCAGATGTTGTTGACGGCAGGGTTATGTTGACTGTATTGTGCATTGAAGTTAATCAAGGTTGGGTGGTTTTGATGATGTATGGTGAAGTCTGTAGGTTGTTTTGGTTAAGTGGGTGAATTGAATGATAGCAGTATGTTGAGGTCACTTTTGTAACTTGGGTTGTTTGAGATGAACTATGGTGATATATGTAAAGTATGTTCAATGCAAGGAGTTGAATGAAAGGTGAACAGTGCAAGGCAGTGGGATGATCAGGAAAAGGCAGTTGTTAATGATGGTTAAAGGGTCATGTATTATAGAGGGAGGGCGGAAATAGTTGGCGTAGTGGATGAAATGTTGTATGGGAGATAGGATGGTATCTTATGGTGATAGTAGTTAGGTAGCTATAGGGTATGAAGGTGAATTATGTTATTGGTAGTGGTTGAGGCTAGAATAAGCAGTTCAGTTTATGGCAGTGTGTAAAATGGTTGTTTTGTTGTGTTGTAGTAAGTTTGTGATGGCAATTTGCATGATGCAGAAGTGGATAGGAGATATGAGATGATAGGCAGATGATATGAGTGCAGAAGTGGATAACAAAGAAGTGGTATCAGAGAAGTGGTATCGGTGACATGCAAGTGGTTTGTGCAGTGCAATCAGAGAAGCGGTATGGTATGTACTGATTTTTTTGGTTGTTGTTTGTGGTTTGAAGTGAGCAGGTATGTGGTTTGTAGTTGCAAATTTAAGATTGTGTTGATTTTGTATGGCAATAAGGAGTGTGCTGTGATGTTTGGAGGCAGTGTACTAGTAGTCAGTCATTGGTGATGGTGAACTTTAGTGCTGAGGTTGTGTAATAATGATGTGATGGAAGTTGTGTGCAACATTTGGTAGATGGTGGTCAGAGAATAATATATATATATATATATGTGTGTGTGTGTGTGTGTGTGTGTTGTGATGTGTGCACACCGATGTGCAGGTGAACTGTGGACAGTAGCAAGTGAGGGAAGAGATTATGGAGATGACAGTGTATTGGCAAGGGTTGAATGCAGTTATGAGGTGATGTTTTGATGAGTGATGTAGGGGAAAGTTGCTGGGAGGATGGTGAGGTAAGGGGATGTAGCAGTTTTTATGTAGAGCAGCAGGAGGAGGATGATTTGGTGTGTGTTGTTTTGGACGAAGGGGAGTATGTAAGTTATGTTATGTAACATAACAGTTATGTTGGATAGTGGGTTGGAGGATGATGAAGTAGTAAATTGTTGAAGTTTGTTAAACGAGAGTATGTTAGCAGTTGATGGAAGTGCACAAAGAAGTGCAGTAGGTATTTGGGCACTGTAGTATGTATGAGCATGGAGTGAGGTTGTGGGTGAAAGTGAGAGGTTGGAGTAAGCAGTTAAGAATATAGTGTTGGTTTGTAGCCAGAGAAGGCTGAACTGTGCATAGTTTAATTTTTTTATAAAATGTAAACAAAAAAAATAGGAAAAATGTAAATGTGAAAATGTAAATGCAATAAACAATTTTGTTTTGTTTGAAATTGTGTATGCTTCCTTTTTTTAGTAGAAAAATGCAAATGGAAAAACAACAAGCAAACAAACCAAAATAAAAGAAAAATTCAAACAACAAACACACAACAATTATTTTAAATGCAATGCACACACAAAATTATCACATAATAAAATCAAACAACAATAATTCGAAGAATAGAAAATAATATAAAATCAAATTCCCCGGCAACGGTGCCTAAAACTTGTTTGATCGCTAATTTTCCATCGAATTGGAAAATAGCCGATAAATTTAAATTAAAAATTAACGGCAAGCGCATGACATACAATTTTAGTACGTGGCAAATACGGGTCGATCCACAGGGAATTAGATAGATTTTAAAATTTTCATTCAATCAAATTAAACCAAAAATTGAAGTTGTAATTGTTTTAAGCTAAAAACTTTAAAACTAGCTAGAACAAAAGTGATTGAAAATATGAGATTAGAAAGCAATTTAGAGGCAAATTCACTCTCATATTTTTTTAAATCAGCACAAAAATAATTTATGATCTCTATTTTTTTGATATTAAGTGGAATTAGTGATGAATTTATCATAAGTATGGTTTATTTATGTTAATGATTAACCAAATTTAAACCATCAAACAATAATAAAACAACCAAATCCACTTATCATTTCTCATGAAAATGGAGTCAAAGTAAAAGCTATTTTAAGTATGATCTATTTACTACTGTATTCAGTAACGTAGATCATCAAATTTTGTTTCTACCTTAATTTTATAATCAAAAATCAATTAGTAAAATGATCATGTAAATTGTGTTTATGTTTGAATAAGAATTGCCTATTTGTAAATACAACATAGACTATCAAATTCATTTTTATACACTTACACAACATTAACTTCTCATGAAGCATAGAAGAGACCATAAATCACAAAATATGTTTAATTTACATAATTTTAGAGAGCTTCATTACCCCTAAATTGAAGGGATATAGCTACTCATTTGTGTTATAATATTAACACATGTAAATTTCAACATTTAAACAAAAGCAAAGAAGGTAAAAGCTAATTAGAATAAAAGAGAAACTAAACTATTTGCATAAAAGTAAAACTAAGCTACTAGCATGAAATGAAAGAGGATGTAAATAAAAATGAACAAGAAAATAAAATAAGAACAAGGAAGAAGTAATAGAACATTAGGCTTAGGAAGCCATTTTTATTTCATTTAACTTTGAGGCTACAACTTGCATCCTAATTTCCTAAGTAATTAAAATAAAGAAGATCCATTACATGTACACAAGAGGGCTATTTATACATGCACAAAACCCAAATCTATATTTTAGGGGGATTCCAAAAATACCCCTTAGGAAGTGTGGCCACCAAGTAATCATTAGTCCCTAATTAATCCATCATCACGTATGCATGAAACTTTAACTCGACTAACTTGTCCATTAGCTTCTAATTGTATATTAAGGTAAGTGGGTAGTTGGCGTCCTCCATGATGCATGGTTTGAATTATTTCCATCTTCACTCCTTTGTTTCCCTCTTTGTGCATGCATATTTCCATGGTAACATCTTCATAATTCCATTCAAATTCCTAAAAATAAAAATAAAATGTGCAATTGATTATTCTTAAAATATGCACATAATTACCATTTTACCCCCAAATTGATGTATGAATGATGACTTGAAAGCGTTTTTGAGATTTGGTTTTAATCATGTAAAAAATAACCAATTATGACATTTATTTAAATAAAAATAGATTAAATATGGATGTAAATATATGCACACTTACGTGCACATCACACATAATAGTAATGTAGCCCAAATAAATACTACTATAGGCAAATGGAAGCATCCAGCTCGTCTCCTAAAGCTCCAAATAACATCAACGAAAACCTGCCTTTCTTAGACTACTTAAAAGAGAATCTATGGAATTACGGAAAAGAAAAAACCACGAGTTAGACATAAGTCTGGTATAAGAAACTCAAGAGATATGTAGCTAGCGTATAATAGTACTTTTGAGACCGTTCTAGTCACCATAACGGTTATCCACTCAAAAGAACCAAATCATTTAATAAGTACATAAGATGATATAATATATAATGTTTGGGGTTTAGAATATAAATCAAAAAAATAGCTGAGCTATTTGCATCTCACAACACAACAATAATAGAAGTACAAATAAAACCGCTAAGATACATTTGCATGTGGATTTCCATTGGAGGAGCCCCTGTTAAACTGTGGTGGGCCTTTTGACAAGGATTAGAAGCTACCTTCGAAAACCACACATATCTATAGATATAATATATCACAAAGGTAAACATAGGTCCATGCTTCAACACGTGATACGTAATACCATCAACTTCCTATGCCTATTAAACGAAAGAATATCTAGATATTTGTAATTGATGTACCCACTTGGGTGGCTAAACCCCTTTGTAATGCATTCTACATTGTTTTCTAATTGTTCTTATGGTGAAGTCACATTCAACATCTCAACACACAAGTCTTCATCACTCAAAAATATCTTATATCTCTCTGGATTCTAGCATCTCGAACATTTCCCAAATCTCTCTATGGATCCCAATATAAGTCGTCTGATGAATGATAAGTCTACCCTCTATCTTGGAATCAATCTAAAGATAAATAGTATGACACGATCACATCATTTGAAATGCTAACGCTGACCTCTCCCTCGAACTTAGTCTTAGGATAGACAGTTCAACTCTATTACATTTCACACCACAACCCCTTCCAAAACAAAGGACTCGTGTACCAGTTTTGAGGTGATTATCTGCTAGTAATACATTTATCTGATCCGGGACTCTTCATAGCTAAATCGTTGAATTACCTATTAACTAAATTCTGGTTCTTTAAGATGTAAACAAATGATATAAAAGATTCCACCCAAGGGGATATTGTATATATACATTCTTGAAGCAATAGATGATTCATATGAATAAGTCCTACTTGGGGATCTTAAACTATATCAATAAGTAATGATACGTATAGTTTCAATTTTAGTTTGGTCAATTTTGATAGTCAACTAATTGACTATAAAGTACAAAATGGAAACGATCGCATAAGGAAACCAAGTCTCATATACTTATCACATTTTTCACTTTCTCAACGTATATTGTCCTTTAGTCAAGAGTGAAGCCAGTAAGTTAAAGCACCGTTTTCTTCTAAACCTTGCTCGAACATCATTCTTAACTCACATAGATAGAATAAATCTACTTTTTAGGCATTAAGTGTCAATTATAGGATTAAATACTTTCCTAAAACAAGTAAACAAACAAAGCACGATTAAGTCACACAAAGCACAATTAAGTCACATAAGGGACGTTTAATCCCCTTTTATTTAATTATTTCATATATTAATTAAAATTTCTTTGTAAATACTTGTATATGTATTTAAAATACCCTTACAAATGATATATACATGTATACCACTATTTCACTGTTTAATTCTACTCTTTCTATATTCATTTCTACTCTTTCAATGCTTAGAAATGTATCCACATTCTTATTACAAATGGTGTAAGAATATTCACAAATCTGAAATAAGATTTTTGATTTTCAAAACTATAATTAAATATGTTATGTAACGACCCGTAAATTTCAACTGTTTTAATAACATTATTAATTGAAATTTTTGCGAAATTTTAAACGATAAAATTTTGAAATAAAAATTTAATATTTGGAATACGTCTAATTAAACATAGCAACTGGTAAATTATCGTCCGAAAATACGAAAGTTTATTTCGCGCGTAAATTCACTTCAAATCAATCAGTTAAAAAGCGTTGAAAATAAAACGTTTTCAAAACCAAAATATTTTTACATAGAAAAATTCTAAACCATCTTCTGAGCAAGATGTCAGTTTGTCGTTTTTCCATATTCGGACATCTTTGGCTCCGTCGATCTTATTTTTCAGTGTTTTTCTTGCATTTTCCGCTGGTAGAAAAATTCGAACTTTTATAATTCAATTATACCACTGATATCTATATACCGTTTTGATTATCTCGTCGTACCGATTTCTGCGGTATATTCGACTCTATATTTTGAAGTCCGGTACGCGACGGAAACGATTGAGCAGCCCACTGCACCAGTACCGGTACCGCATTCGTGACTTTTAATTTTCTTTTCCCTTTCAAACTGTAGCCGTGATTTTCAAGCAACCATCAATAGCTTTAACAATTCAACTTTAACTTTTGCTATTCCCAACGTTTGAAACTTTATTGCTGGTGGCTTTTCATTTGGGCTACACTATTCATTTCAGAGAAATAAAATATATGTGTGCTTTACTGTAGCTTATCACTTTATTCTTGCCAACCTCTATCTTTTTCTTTTCACATTTTGCTGTGATGCTTCAAAGCATCTCCATTACCACTTGCTCACCTTCTATTTCCGATATTTTCTCCAAGCCTGCTCATACTTATCTTCTTCCTCGTTCGTCCTCATGCTCGGCCTTCTTCTCTCCAACCACACGACCGATCCTCCTTGCCTCTGCCTCATCCTCTTGAACTCCACCTGAACCCTGCCGAGTCCCCTGACCTTCACTGCCTTTCCATCTAACCAACAACCACCCAAAGCTGCTACTCAGATGCGCCTTCCACCCGCGACCTTTCTTCCACCACCCTACCACCTCCACCATCCACCGTGCCTACCCATCTTCTCTTTCCTTCCCGCCTGCTGCCACCATCGGCCAAGGCCCGCGCTTGGACCCCACCGCATACCCCGCCCGTGTCAGCAGCCTTCACCGACCCCACTTGTCTCTCTCCATGACATGAAGCCGTGCAAGCCCATGTGCCGCAGTCGAGAGCCACGCGAGCACCCACTTCAACGTCAAATCGCTTCCGCCCACGCCTAGACCACCGCTGCCCCTCTCCTTCCTTCAATCGCCTAGGCCGAAGCCACCTTCGCTCCTCAGCCGAAGGCGAAGGCCATGGCCACACCACCCTCCTCCCTGACAGTACGCCCCGCCTTCCCTCCCTCCAAGCCTCGTCATCACCACAGCCGGCAACCAGAACCCTCCGAGCCACAGTTCCAACCCACCATCGTCTTCTCCCACTTTCGCTCACCCAAACCCAGCAGCCCACTGCAACCCAGATGCTCCGCCCTCAGCTGTCCCCATCGCAGCAGCCGAACGCAGATCCTCACCCCCATGCGGACCATCCTCTCTCCACCACACTGGCCAATCCCTTCCAGTCGCCTGCGTTCAAGGCAGCAGCGCCGTACACCGCCTCGACCTCACTGCCTTGGCTTCCTCTCTCTTTTGTTTCTGGTATATGTTTTTTTATATGTAATATATAGTTACTAAGTTTAAGTATATGCATATATAAAGTATGTTTGTATACAGTATATTGTAAATAGTTATAATAAATGTTTGCAAACGTTTTATATAAATATCATTTGGTTTTGGTTTCCAAACAGTTTTAAAACCCAGGTATGTGTTGAATATAAAATATTAATTCTAAGATATATGTTTTAATTGGTTATTTGATATATATAGATACTTTAAAATAAAATACATTATATATGCAAGTATTTCGTATTTTAGTAAGTACATATATAAATAATTTTTATTTAAAATTTTATTATGAAGTTATGTTGTTATGTTATGTATTTGAATGTAGAATATGACTTTATGAATAGTTATATATAGTTATATTTATAAGTTCACTTATACTATTTATCCTCACTGATCCCGTTCTGATGTGATTTCGTCAATTTCTATTCATCAGCCTTGTTCGTCGAATCGTACCCATCTAGCGTTGCTTTGGAATTCGTAGCTCATTTCTTTATCGAATCTCTCTAGCCTCGGAAGGTGAGCAATCACTCACGATTAACGTTCTTTTATCTATTAAATTTGATTTCAATTGAAACGACAATTGAAATATGCTGTTGTTTGATATATACACTGTTATTACCTGTATCAGTTCACCTGTGATATCTGACACCATTATCTGTTATATATGCAATGATGATCCAGTTTGGTTGTTAAATGATTGATTGTTTGATGTTTATATTGGACGTTAAATTGTTAATGATGTAAGTGATAAACAAATTGAAATTAAAATTGACGTAGGATAGTTAGATTTGATATATGTGTTAAATTTGATTAAATGACATTTGTATAATATGACCCCTTTAACTGTTAAATTTTTTGACACGTAGGATTTGTTTAATTACACTTTGAACCACTGAATGTATGTTGTTAAATTGATGATGTATGAAATTGTAAATAGATGACGAGTGAAAACCATAATGTAATAATCTTTAATCTACATGAAATGATAGTGTAGATTCTAGAAGTAATTATATTAATTCGCACAAATAACAATGTGAATTAATACGGTTATTTCGGGATTATTTGAATTGATTATTGAATTGTTATTGATTGTTGTTATTGCTTGTTTATTTACTTTGACACCATCCCAGTTATCACACTGCAAGTTCCCTTTGATATGTTTTGATTTTGAATTGAATTGGAATCGGGTTGAAATGATAAATACCCAAATTGAATTTTACCTAGGATAGGAAATTAAATAAAACTCGATTGGTCAATAATTTGATTTAAAAATAAAACGAAGATTTTATTTGAATAAATAATATGGTTTTGAAATGAAGTTGAAATTTGAAATTTAATGAAAGGAAAATGTTAATATAATAATCTAAAACAAAATATTAACAATGTAATTGATGAAAGAATGTGGTTTAATTTGAGAAGTTATCGAATTAGGTTTGAAATTATAATTAAGTTTGAAATTATTAAACTTTGAAATGATTTAATAATTAAGTTTGAAATTATAATTAAGTTTGAAATTATTAACTTTGAAACTATTTAATAATTAAGTTTTGAATTATTTAATAATTAAATAAGATTGGATTATTTAATGATTAAATTGAATTGAACTCTTTAATAAGTAAAATTGAACTTTTGAATAAGTGAATTTACTTCGTAAATAATTGAAATTGAGTTTTCTTTATTAATTAAGTTTTGGAAAATTTTTTAAGGAAGTAAATAAGTGAAATTGGATTTCTTTAACAAAAATGAAATGTGATATTTTGGAATTAATGTAAGACTTGTAATTGGAGAATTGATTTGACGAATTTAGTTTAATTCAAAATTGTAAGTTTTGTTTTAATGAAGTTGAACTTAAGAATTGATTAAATGAATTGGAAATTTAATAGAAATTGTTTTGAATGATAAAGTAACTTAACGAATATTGAATGAAATCGATAAATGAGTTTAAATTGATTTGAATGTTAAATAGAATTTATTTAAATGATTTCGGAATGGAACTTATATACGAACTTGAACCAATATTTGAATTGTTTTAAATAGAAATAGAAATTGAATTATAAGATTTGAAACGGAAAATTGGAAGTTTTGAAACGAAAATTTGGAAATTGTTTTAGAAAGACAAATGAAATGTTGATTTACGAATTCTATTTGAAATTGAAATTGATTTGGTTTTTGAAATATATAAACGACCAATCGGTGTAATAATTACGAAAGTTATTAAAGAGACCGGGATCGGTAATGGATATACTCTTTATCTGAACCGAAACCACTTTAATAACTATACGCGGAGTGTTGATCCAGAACGAAGTGGATGGATTTGGTGAACGCGTTGACTGAAGAAAGAGAACGATTTTGGATGACCCCTGACATGACTAAAACAGGAGCCGCGCCGGGCCATTGAGGATCGCCATCTCTAGCGGACACACTTCTTCGATACCTTATATATTACTTATGTGATTCGATTTGGGTGCACCCCTCGATTATGGGAGTGTTGTTTCGCGGTGTTGGGGTAGTAGCTGCTATGCCCAACATCAGTCCGGATCAGGCAACTACTAGTATCCTAGTTGGTATCGCCTCATGTACCTTGTCATACTGATTATCCTATTCGCGACCACTACGATTTTGATTTGTACCTTTAGTATATGGATTGCCCTCTGGTGACTTCCGGTTTTGGGGAAACTACGGTCTTGTATATGCTTTTGGGAATAAAAATGTGTTAAGGGTGGAATGGGCCATGACTTAACGCTATTTTGATATCTTCTTATATTACTGATAGACATTATCTACTTATCGTACACTACTACATAGTAGATAGTTTAACGGATCCTTAAAGGATGGTTATTCCAAACATCCTTTGAGTTACTTGTATTTCAATTGCTATTTCACTTGAGTTGGATTTATTAATATAAGAATGTTAATCCTGACTCGAGTGTCTTGTGTTTTTGCTTTACGCTCGGGTCAAACTGAGTGTACCAGTATTCGAGACTCACCTTTGAAGTTGGAGATTTGCTTGAAGATCCAGCCATCTATTCTGCTTTCAGTATTCGATGATTCCAGTGATGTATTCTGATTTGTATCTGATGTATCGTATTACTCTTCTGTTGTAAACTCTGAGGTATTTTATATATTCATATAGTAGCTTCATGAACTACTATCTCTTTTATTTCCGCTGCATTTATTACTCTGTGTCTGTGATCTGTGATTATATCTATTTACTGTATATGTTCAGTTTTGCCAAATTTAAATTAACAACGCGGTATTTTGAGCAATTCAACTCCGGCATGAGTGTCTACCTATACACTTATAATGGACGCGAATGGTACAAAATTCTGGGTCGTTAAAGTTGGTATCAGAGCTTTGGTAGCTCTAGGCAAATCTTAACATATAGGGTAAATGTATCTACAGAATCACTCTCATTCGAGTTACAATCTCTTTCTTTTGACTCAATTCCTTTGAATTTTGGAACGTTCTCCTCGGTTCCGAAATTCATTCGTGTCCTTCACTATTCGTCTTTCTTAAATTCTGGAGCACACATAACTCCATTTTTAATGATATCTATAATAGATCGGCGGTCTCGCCAATCTTCGAATGATTCGCAAAGGAGCAAAACTCCTTACAATTGGCATTGATTTACCGTAGATTTATGTATCCTCGGTTTACGATGTTATCTATCTCCTGCTATACCTGAATTCTATTTCTTGAGATCGAGTGTTGATTTACCTCGGAATTCAGCATCGATCTTATTCTTGAAGTTACGGACGACCCGGTTAAGGTTGCCCGTGAATTAAATAAACTTACCCATCTCCCGATTCTATTATTGAATCATCTTATCTTTTCTTTCGAATTTGTCTTCGAATCAGAATTCTCTTTGATTTGAGTCCATCAAATTCGAGTCTCTATCTTTGCTTTGAAATCTATTCTTGTATAGTCGAGCGAGGAAGCGATTTGTAAATTAATTTTTTTTTTTAATGTTTTAAAATATATTGTGTTGTTTGAGTTGTTGATGTTGATTTGGGTTTCCGATCGATTCGTCTGATCAACGCTATCGATAGGATTTCCAAAACACTTGAACAGAGCAAACTGACACAATATTATTTCCAAATTTGGAAAATGAAATAAATTTGTTTGATTATATTGCGAAAATATAAGTAAAAATTTTCTGGAATTTAATAGGTAAATTAAATTGTTTGGTTGAAATGATAATATTTGATTATCATTTATTGTTCTAAATAAATTTATAAATACGGTTTATAAATTGATTTGGAATTTGAAATGAATTTAATTTAGAAATTTGAGAATTTAGTTTCCGGTGATTTCGAACTTGATTTTATAAATTTTAAAGTATATATTATTGGAAGTATTTTCAAATAAAAACCGTTTTCAAAGAATTTTAAAATGTTGAAATCAGTGCTCTTCTCTTTGTCGCTGGAAAATAATTTCGGTGATGGCGGCCGCATCATCGACATTCATTTTCGAGTTTCGAAGTGGAGAAACCATTCTGTAGCTCTGCTACGGTTTTGTTTTGCGAAAAAAAAAATATTTTGATTTGAATTTTTTCAGTATAATTTGATTTATATATATAGGTATCTTATATAAAATTTAATTTGATTTGACATAAATATTTTATATATGTCTCTAAATTGTTTAAAGTTAATCGGAAATCTAATTCTTAAATTTTGTTAAAGGATGATTTTAATTATAAATAAAACCAAAATTTGGAATAAATATTTAAACTCGAACAATTGAATTAGGAAAATTTTATTTGTATATTGTTCAACTGCATTCTAATACAACTTACGTAAATAATTCGGAAGTTGAATATGTAATTGGATAATATATAAGATAAATTGAATTTTATAAATAAAATTTGAGTGTTTATAATAAATGATATACACTAAATTTTGATTATAAAGATGTTAATTGAGTTAGATAAGATAATAAGTAAACTCAGTTAATAATCAAATAAATTTGTTTTGAAAGAATTAATAAATTGAAATTTGATCAACATATGAAAATACCTTGAATTTAAAAGAAATTAATAGATGTAAATTAATTTAAATCGAAACTTTTATGTTTTAAGTTAATTTATATGGGTTAAATATATGTGAGTAGATATATTAAGTAGAATAAATTTAACAATAATTTGGAATAAAGAAGAATTTAAATTGCTGAAAAATATGATTATAATAAAAGACTATTCAAATTTATAGTTTTAGAAATTGTAAATTGAGGATAATTGGATAATAAGATAATGAATTTAGAAATAGTTGAGATTGATTTTAGTGAAATCAAATGGATTAAATCAATTATTGAATATCAATTAATTTAAATCTGAATTTATATGGTTTAAATTAATTGTTATTTTGTATTTCAAATCTGTTTTTTTTTTCTGGTCGTTTCTATTCTCCTACCTCGTTCCTTTTCGGGGACGAAAAGTTTTGAGTGGGGGAGAGTGTAACGACCCGTAAATTTCAACTGTTTTAATAACATTATTAATTGAAATTTTTGCAAAATTTTAAACGATAAAATTTTGAAATAAAAATTTAATATTTGGAATACGTCTAATTAAACATAGCAACTGGTAAATTTTCGTCCGAAAATACGAAAGTTTATTTCGCGCGTAAATTCACTTCAAATCAATCAGTTAAAAAGCGTTGAAAATAAAACGTTTTCAAAACCAAAATATTTTTACATAGAAAAATTCTAAACCATCTTCTGAGCAAGATGTCAGTTTGTCGTTTTTCCATATTCGGACATCTTTGGCTCCGTCGATCTTATTTTTCAGCGTTTTTCTTGCATTTTCCGCTGGTAGAAAAATTCGAACTTTTATAATTCAATTATACCACTGATATCTATATACCGTTTTGATTATCTCGTCGTACCGATTTCTGCGGTATATTCGACTCTATATTTTGAAGTCCGGTACGCGACGGAAACGATTGAGCAGCCCACTGCACCAGTACCGGTACCGCATTCGTGACTTTTATTTTTTTCTTTTCCCTTTCAAACTGTAGCCGTGATTTTCAAGCAACCATCAATAGCTTTAACAATTCAACTTTAACTTTTGCTATTCCCAACGTTTGAAACTTTATTGCTGGTAGCTTTTCATTTGGGCTACACTGTTCATTTCAGAGAAATAAAATATATGTGTGCTTTACTGTAGCTTATCACTTTATTCTTGCCAACCTCTATCTTTTTCTTTTCACATTTTGCTGTGATGCTTCAAAGCATCTCCATTACCACTTGCTCACCTTCTATTTCCGATATTTTCTCCAAGCCTGCTCATACTTATCTTCTTCCTCGTTCGTCCTCATGCTCGGCCTTCTTCTCTCCAACCACACGACCGATCCTCCTTGCCTCTGCCTCATCCTCTTGAACTCCACCTGAACCCTGCTGAGTCCCCTGACCTTCACTGCCTTTCCATCTAACCAACAACCACCCAAAGCTGCTACTCAGATGCGCCTTCCACCCGCGACCTTTCTTCCACCACCCTACCACCTTCACCATCCACCGTGCCTACCCATCATCTCTTTCCTTCCCGCCTGCTGCCACCATCGGCCAAGGCCCGCGCTTGGACCCCACCGCATACCCCGCCCGTGTCAGCAGCCTTCACCGACCCCACTTGTCTCTCTCCACGACATGAAGCCATGCAAGCCCATGTGCCGCAGCCGAGAGCCACGCGAGCACCCACTTCAACGTCAAATCGCTTCCGCCCACGCCTAGACCACCGCTGCCCCTCTCCTTCCTTCAATCGCCTAGGCCGAAGCCACCTTCGCTCCTCAGCCGAAGGCGAAGGCCATGGCCACACCACCCTCCTCCCTGACAGTACGCCCTGCCTTCCCTCCCTCCAAGCCTCGTCATCACCACAGCCGGCAACCAGAACCATCCGAGCCACAGTTCCAACCCACCATCGTCTTCTCCCACTTTCGCTCACCCAAACCCAGCAGCCCACTGCAACCCAGATGCTCCGCCCTCAGCTGTCCCCATCGCAGCAGCCGAACGCAGATCCTCACCCCCATGCGGACCATCCTCTCTCCACCACACTGGCCAATCCCTTCCAGTCGCATGCGTTCAAGGCAGCAGCGCCGTACACCGCCTCGACCTCACTGCCTTGGCTTCCTCTCTCTTTTGTTTCTGGTATATGTTTTTTTTATATGTAATATATAGTTACTAAGTTTAATTATATGCATATATAAAGTATGTTTGTATACAGTATGTTGTAAATAGTTATAATAAATGTTTGCAAACGTTTTATATAAATATCATTTGGTTTTGGTTTCCAAACAGTTTTAAAACCCAGGTATGTGTTGAATATAAAATATTAATTCTAAGATATATGTTTTAATTGGTTATTTGATATATATAGATACTTTAAAATAAAATACATTATATATGCAAGTATTTCGTATTTTAGTAAGTACATATATAAATAATTTTTATTTAAAATTTTATTATGAAGTTATGTTGTTATGTTATGTATTTGAATGTAGAATATGACTTTATGAATAGTTATATATAGTTATATTTATAAGTTCACTTATACTATTTATCCTCACTGATCCCGTTCTGATGTGATTTCGTCAATTTCTATTCATCAGCCTTGTTCGTCGAATCGTACCCATCTAGCGTTGCTTTGGAATTCGTAGCTCATTTCTTTATCGAATCTCTCTAGCCTCGGAAGGTGAGCAATCACTCACGATTAACGTTCTTTTATCTATTAAATTTGATTTCAATTGAAACGACAATTGAAATATGCTGCTGTTTGATATATACACTGTTATTACCTATATCAGTTCACCTGTGATATCTGACACCATTATCTGTTATATATGCAATGATGATCCAGTTTGGTTGTTAAATGATTGATTGTTTGATGTTTATATTGGACGTTAAATTGTTAATGATGTAAGTGATAAACAAATTGAAATTAAAATTGACGTAGGATAGTTAGATTTGATATATGTGTTAAATTTGATTAAATGACATTTGTATAATATGACCCCTTTAACTGTTAAATTTTTTGACACGTAGGATTTGTTTAATTACACTTTGAACCACTGAATGTATGTTGTTAAATTGATGATGTATGAAATTGTAAATAGATGACGAGTGAAAACCATAATGTAATAATCTTTAATCTACATGAAATGATAGTGTAGATTCTAGAAGTAATTATATTAATTCGCACAAATAACAATGTGAATTAATACGGTTATTTCGGGATTATTTGAATTGATTATTGAATTGTTATTGATTGTTGTTATTGCTTGTTTATTTACTTTGACACCATCCCAGTTATCACACTGCAAGTTCCCTTTGATATGTTTTGATTTTGAATTGAATTGGAATCGGGTTGAAATGATAAATACCCAAATTGAATTTTACCTAGGATAGGAAATTAAATAAAACCCGATTGGTCAATAATTTGATTTAAAAATAAAACGAAGATTTTATTTGAATAAATAATATGGTTTTGAAATGAAGTTGAAATTTGAAATTTAATGAAAGGAAAATGTTAATATAATAATCTGAAACAAAATATTAACAATGTAATTGATGAAAGAATGTGGTTTAATTTGAGAAGTTATCGAATTAAGTTTGAAATTATAATTAAGTTTGAAATTATTAAACTTTGAAATGATTTAATAATTAAGTTTGAAATTATAATTAAGTTTGAAATTATTAACTTTGAAACTATTTAATAATTAAGTTTTGAATTATTTAATAATTAAATAAGATTGGATTATTTAATGATTAAATTGAATTGAATTCTTTAATAAGTAAAATTGAACTTTTGAATAAGTGAATTTACTTCGTAAATAATTGAAATTGAGTTTTCTTTATTAATTAAGTTTTGGAAAATTTTTTAAGGAAGTAAATAAGTGAAATTGGATTTCTTTAACCAAAATGAAATGTGATATTTTGGAATTAATGTAAGACTTGTAATTGGAGAATTGATTTGACGAATTTAGTTTAATTCAAAATTGTAAGTTTTGTTTTAATGAAGTTGAACTTAAGAATTGATTAAATGAATTGGAAATTTAATAGAAATTGTTTTGAATGATAAAGTAACTTAACGAATATTGAATGAAATCGATAAATGAGTTTAAATTGATTTGAATGTTAAATAGAATTTATTTAAATGATTTCGGAATGGAACTTATATACGAACTTGAACCAATATTTGAATTGTTTTAAATAGAAATAGAAATTGAATTATAAGATTTGAAACGGAAAATTGGAAGTTTTGAAACGAAAATTTGGAAATTGTTTTAGAAAGACAAATGAAATGTTGATTTACGAATTCTATTTGAAATTGAAATTGATTTGGTTTTTGAAATATATAAACGACCAATCGGTGTAATAATTACGAAAGTTATTAAAGAGACCGGGATCGGTAATGGATATACTCTTTATCTGAACCGAAACCACTTTAATAACTATACGCGGAGTGTTGATCCAGAACGAAGTGGATGGATTTGGTGAACGCGTTGACTGAAGAAAGAGAACGATTTTGGATGACCCCTGACATGACTAAAACAGGAGCCGCGCCGGGCCATTGAGGATCGCCATCTCTAGCGGACACACTCCTTCGATACCTTATCTATTACTTATGTGATTCGATTTGGGTGCACCCCTCGATTATGGGAGTGTTGTTTCCCGGTGTTGGGGTAGTAGCTGCTATGCCCAACATCAGTCCGGATCAGGCAACTACTAGTATCCTAGTTGGTATCGCCTCATGTACCTTGTCATACTGATTATCCTATTCTCGACCACTACGATTTTGATTTGTACCTTTAGTATATGGATTGCCCTCTGGTGACTTCCGGTTTTGGGGAAACTACGGTCTTGTATATGCTTTTGGGAATAAAAATGTGTTAAGGGTGGAATGGGCCATGACTTAACGCTATTTTGATATCTTCTTATATTACTGATAGACATTATCTACTTATCGTACACTACTACATAGTAGATAGTTTAACGGATCCTTAAAGGATGGTTATTCCAAACATCCTTTGAGTTACTTGTATTTCAATTGCTATTTCACTTGAGTTGGATTTATTAATATAAGAATGTTAATCCTGACTCGAGTGTCTTGTGTTTTTGCTTTACGCTCGGGTCAGACTGAGTGTACCAGTATTCGAGACTCACCTTTGAAGTTGGAGATTTGCTTGAAGATCCAGCCATCTATTCTGCTTTTAGTATTCGATGATTCCAGTGATGTATTCTGATTTGTATCTGATGTATCGTATTACTCTTCTGTTGTAAACTCTGAGGTATTTTATATATTCATATAGTAGCTTCATGAACTACTATCTCTTTTATTTCCGCTGCATTTATTACTCTGTGTCTGTGATCTGTGATTATATCTATTTACTGTATATGTTCAGTTTTGCCAAATTTAAATTAACAACGCGGTATTTTGAGCAATTCAACTCCGGCATGAGTGTCTACCTATACACTTATAATGGACGCGAATGGTCCAAAATTCTGGGTCGTTAAATGTTAAAATTTTTTTATTAAAAACATTATTACCACAAACCCAAAACCATTTTACATCTAGCATTGTCTTCAAAAAATTCCTTTTAAGGATCTGCTTATACTTACTAACATGGTAATATACTTTTGATTTACTTCTTAAAAAGATTTATTATAACTTAAGGTTATTACAAAATCACTACTTCTTTATAAAACGCTTATATTTTCCAAACTTATATATATTATGAATAAATATAAGTATGTTTTAAATGCTTATGTAAACTATTATGTAAAGGTAATAAATTTAGAAATTAAAAAAACCATTTTGAAACAAATGTTACAAAGAAAGCCTTTCACTTGAAAAATATATAAATAACTATGAAAATTATACTTAAACTTGTAACAACTTTTAAATTACTTTAAAATATGTCAGAAAACATTCCAAAAACAATTAGTGAAAAATATTTAAATTAAATATCATTTTTAAACATTAAAACTCTTAAACAACAAACTGTAGCATTTTAGGTATGTTGCAGAAGAAGCCTGCAACACTTTATAGGTGTTACAGACGAAAGATAGTGTGTATAAATGTTACCTAAAGTCTTGGATAGGGAAAGAAATGAAAATGCATGATCTTTGTGGCTAGTGTTCACTACTAAATAAATGATTTAAGACTAGAAATATTACAATAAGTATTATACTTATGGGTACTTTAAAAGGTTGAAAAGAAATCCTTAATAATATCTTTCAAATTAATCACAAAAATCCACAAATACAAGCTATTTACTAAAGTGCTCGACCACTTCATACCATCATCCAAAAGGCCTAAAGATCCAACCTTTCCTGCAGAAAAGTGCTCAACCATCTCCTCCTAAAGTGCTCATGGCCCAAAATAAAAAAGGTTGTTTTGCTAGCTTTCTTCCATCTTTGAATTTAGATACATGCTTACTAAGGATTTCTAAGGTATTGGTGAATGTTTGGTGGAGTTTGGAGAAGGTTTGAATTAATTGGAGAAAGATAGTCGAAAACAAAGTGGATTAGTGCTAATCCACCTCTACCATTTTTGACCTTTTTATTCTTATCAAGCTTCTAAATATTATGAATTGTTAAAGGAATTTAAGCCTCTCCTTTAACCCTCCCATTTCTAGTCAAAGAGTCCCCCTTTTATGCGTTTCACATGTCCAACTTTACACCTCACTATTTTCAAATAAATATCTAAACACTATTTATCAAAATATCTTTTCCTTAATCCTTAGAAGCTTTATTTAATTTTTACAAAAAATATTTTAGTTGCTAATTTCCTAGATATTAATTAATTTAGAGAAGCATGAGATATTTAAACAACTTTCATTGTGAAAAAAAGTTGTTCATTGATAAAATGATTTTTGGTCATTTTATCGGTATTTCATCGAACCATATATACTTGAAAACACTTTTCAAAATTTTTTTACCCTCAATAGTTATTACTTAAAAGTCGTTAACAAGGTTATTAAATCACTTTTATCACATTTAATACAAGATTTAAATATTTATATAATTCAAGTATTTTAAATATGAAGTGTTCAAAATTCTGGATCGTTACATTCTTCCCCATATAAAAAACTTTTCCTCAAAATTCCAACACAAGCAATAATGGAAACAATCACATAGCAATATTTAACAATATTCAAAATTACTAGAAGACAAAGCTCTCAATTTTCCTAAGTTCAAAAATCCTCTTATTGCACTAGAACAATGAACAACCTACTAAGCACACCTTACGCTCAACAGCCTCAGGTAATTACTTAGTCGATCATTAATGCTATCTCGTGACAAATCAAAGAGTCATCACCTAAATTGTCCATAAGCCAAAAAACTTGGTATACAAATATAATAAAGCCTATACAATGTGCATTGATCATTTGTAATACCTAGTAAAAATTTATAAGATATAAATAAAATGGATAAAGTAACTAAATAAGATAAGGCTAAAAATGAAAATTTTGCAAAATTCAGAATTTGACCATGAAAGTTATGTCGTTCCATTCGTGGAAAAATTCTGATCAGTATCCTTATATAATATTCGGAAAATGAAGCTCAAATGAAAAGGTTGACCACATTTGATGTTTTTAGATCTAAACTAATTATAGTAGAATTCAAATTTGAATAATTAAATAATTCTTAAATTTGAAATTTGAAAGTTAACAGTGATTAGATTGGGGGTTAAGTAAACGTTAAAAATTACATTAATGTTGAATGATAATTAAGGAAGAAAAAAAAAACTACGACGCAAAAATCTTCCCAAAACAAACGTTACGATCGACTGCAACATAGGACTGATCGGCTGGTAAGGTAGGGTGGTCGACCGTTGACTATGAAGTTGGGGCTAGGGATTGGCACTTTGAATATCCAGATTTTTGTTATTTCAACCGACCTAAATCCGATTATTCTGGTGCATTCCAACCATAATAAATAACATTCTAGCCCCTTTATTTTTATTCAAAAAATATTTTGGGACTCTAGTGAAGCTTTATTTATTCATATCTTCTTATATTCAGAAAAACTCCCTTAGGGTTTCGGGTAAGATGCGACGAATGGGCCTTTCGACCATTGAAAATCGGCATGAATACATTCACTGTATTGCATGTCGACCATTCAAGTTCAAGAAAGACCGATCGTTATCGGAAAGAAATAAGATAGAATAAAAAACAATCATAGAATTTCACAACGCAATGGAATAACATTTATTAATCAACATAATACTGTACAAACCCATTTCAAAAATGATACCTCAGAGTCATACAAATAAAATTCTACCCTTGGACAGTTATAATAGCCTGTCACTACCTAACTGATATAGGTGTAACGATCCCACCGCGATACCCAATTTAGCAAAGAACATTTCAAGTAATGTCATCTGCTAATATGGAGAATACGGCTTCTTAAGTGTGATCGAATGTGAATATATCTTTATACTAACACTAACACGTCATTTATACCTTTTCACTTAATATCTAAATTGAAATTTGATTTGTACAGTATTAATACAAGTAATAGACACATCGATTTCTTGGAATCAAAACAAATATAACATACAAATAATAGTCACAGATCATAGGAGAATAAATCTTAACTTAGACACATACAAATTTTGAGTTTAAAAAATGAAATATAAACTTGGTTGTTATACAAGTTTAACAATTCTCTAATCTCAATTGTGCATCTTGTAAACATATTCACAGATTTTCTAAATGAGACAAACTAAAAATTCAAAAGTATTTATCTCCTTGCTAGCCCAAACATCCGAAGGTCAACTTATCCTGTAACCTGAAAAGTCTTGGCCTGACCCGAATATAACACAAGAATAAACAACATATAAGTAAATACAGATGTGCAAGATATAATGAGTTAGGGAATTAACTTAACTCAGAATAGGGTTATAAGTTTAAGTCACATACACGAACTAGTCACTAAACACAGAATAATAGAATTAACTTAATTTAGCACCATCATAAGACATAAGAATATATATTTATTTCATGAACACATGACACAAGAATATATATATATATATATATATATTTCACTAACATAGGGCACAAGAATATATATTTATTTACAAGCACAAGGCCCAAGAATATATATTTATTTCACTAACACAAGACGAAAGAATATATATTTATTTCACGTACATAAGACCAAAGAATATATATTTGTTTCCCGAACACAGAATAGTCACAGAATCCAAAAGATCTTACTTAAAACGGTCAAAATGATTTTACACAGACCCGTATCAAACAATTAAACAATTTGGTATCACATGAACCGATCCGATACTGGGGATCGTACAAAGGACGGGAAACATAGGATCACAAGATGATCACAAGGATAGTAGCCATGACCGAATGTTTCAGATTATTAGACTTGAAAGGAAATCCAGGAGTAACTTCTTAAGGATCTAACCGCCACTTGTCGCACACCAAAAGGGTGTAGACTCTAAAGTTCCAAATACTATCGCCTTCAATAATTACTATGATTTAACTAATACATCTCATACTGTATGGTGAAATCCAAGTATTTATTAAAAGCTATTAAATATCACTTATTATGGATACCACCAGAAAACCTAGACTGCATTCTCTAAAGGATCTAGCAACCACTTGTTGCACACCAAAAGAGAATACAACTCTAAAGTGTTATGTGCTTTCCCAAATACGATCGCAAAAATTTAACCAAGGCATCCCATACTACCCGGTGGAATTCGAGTATTCGCTAATGGGTTAGTAAATTCCGCTCAAACATTCTATTCAACGGGTTGTGCCATAATCGATGAAGCATGATTCGAAAGCATTTCAACCAATCAATAACACCAAGTCGATTATTTGTACTTCCCATATTATAGAATTAAGATTTTCAAAATATTAATTTAATTTGTCACTTATTTAAAATATTCCGTTATTCCAAATTATTCCAATTGTATTTATTTTATGAACAAAGATTTTCCATTATCCTAAACCATTTTGATACATAAATTTCAATAAAGTTGTATTGTCCACAAATCATATTTTAAAACCATATATATATTTAAGTAATCACTTATTCTCTTAAACCATATTTATTACTCTTAGAAATGTCCAAATTAGTATTTATACACTAGTATAAAACAACTTAAGTTTATACTTCAAAACCATGTTTCTAAATCTCATAACCATTTTATTTAAAGATAAATTAAATTTATATTTCACAAAACATATTTCAAAATCCATAACTATTTATACCAGTAATACCTAATATAAATATAACTATTTGATAAAACCATTTATAAAAGAGATTAGACCAATTTATAAAACAAGTCTAATATTTATAACTTTAATAAACTCTCTTACAAATTACCGGTGTTTATAACTAAATATTTATCATTATAAATAAATAAACATATCTTTATTTAATTCCAAAGCTTTGAACCAAACGATTCAAAATCCACAAACACATTAGAATTCATTATGACTAAATATTAGGTTATCACAAGGTTTTTGTCATGAATTAACTTCGTAAAATTCTAACTTTAGCTATATTCCAATTCAAACTTACAATATAAATTTATTATTGTAAATATTTATTTATATATAACCAATGACCAAAAAAATCGCTCCAACACCTGGGCACAACAATATAAACACAACAACACAAACACGGATTCAAGCAATTAGTCGGGAATGCACCGGTCATTTCAACCGCTCCACGAGTTACAACTCAGTTACTAATTCCAGCTTTAAAACGCAATTTCGGCCCTTTAAATTACAGAATTTTTAAAAACTTACAACATGAAAGTTGTTCCTTAAATTCTCAGCTTTCCAATAATTTTTTTCTTCATAATTTGGTTTTACGGTTAAAATGTTATGCCCATTTTACTATCAGGTATCAACTCCGAAAATTTGATATGGTTGTGCTATAACATCAGTTTCAAACTTAATTTAATCTCTTTTAAGTGTAGTATTTCAAAAAAATGCTCAAAATGGAATTTATAGCCTATTAAAAGATGTTTCTTCCATAAAAAGATTGAGTCAAATCAGATCATTTTACACTAAATATCGTCGTTTTACTACAGTAATTTCTACAAATAATTTTCAGCTATCGATTTTTCAATTGAACATTTTCACTAACATAATAAATCTTTCTTTTATACCTCATGTGTTATAATTTAGATATATGCTCATTACTAACATTCATCAAAGTTAAAATAACCATAACAATAAGTGTATAACTAATCACATCCATATATGCAAGCAATAGACCTGTATTCATACATCTAAAGACTAAAATAGAGATATTTGTGAGATTACTTACCATTCTTCCTTAGCTTACTACAACCATTCTTATCAATCTTGCATTCAATTTAAAAAAAAGTAAACCCTAAAAATTTATCTCAAAATAAAGGAAGAACAATAACAATTAAAACCTATTAGATACTGAAAATCAACTTGTCTAAATAGTGAATTAAAGTTAGGAGAACTTACTTTTGATTTTCTCTAAATTTTCTGGAATTTATTGGATTTTAAAACTTTGATTTTGAGAGAGTTTTAGAAAATAAGAGTAAGAAGAGCTTTTGTTTACTATAAAGAAAAAAATGAAAGTGATGTTCATTATCAAAATGTAGAAGAGAGAAATCCACCATATTCTTAAGTGGGCTGAAATAATCCCAAGCCCAAGCCCAAGCCCATTAGCTAATTAGAATAATAAATCACTTACACATTTTCTCATTATCTATCTTATTAAAAAACTAATAACTTATTCAAATAGTAAAATTCAAGTTAATATACTAAAATTAAGTTCATCGCCATATCTTCATGATTAATTAATAAAACATAATTTTTAATAGTTTATAAACCCATATTTTCCTTACTAAAAACATGGTATTTTGCATTTTCTATAATATGAAAACTTAACAAGTAAATTAATTTTATCTTAAAAAATCCGGATTTTCTTATTAAATAAAATTACACCATATCTAGAAAACACTAACACGTTATATAACAAGTCGTAAACCAAGAATTTAACATCAATGAATTCCATATTTTGCTTTTCCAATCATTATTTAAATAAAACACTTAATATTCAAATCTACTGCAATAAATCTGAAATCCAATTTCGCATTAAATTACAAGTTCAAATCTTTATAAAATTTAAATTAACATAACTGAAAAATCAGGGTTGTTATAATAGGTTACATTTAATATAGCGGAAAATAGATAATAACTAGCTATCGATGAAGCCTCTTGCTCCAAGCTCCTCCAACATACAGTCATGAGAAACCTGGATCACTTGGCTACCCATACAAATTTGAGTACCCAAGAGTTTTAGAGAAAGAAATGAAAACTTCAGGTCAGAAAAGGGTCTGGTGTAAGTAAACTTAAACAACTGAATTATTTGTTTTAAAACACTTTTAAAATCAAGTATATCTCGTAAGACCACACTGCGCATAAACACGGACGAGTTTTTACCTTGCGATAACTAAATCATTTATATATAAAATCAAGTGATATTATAATAATGTCTAGAATACAAATACTTATTAATCATAGCCAAAATTATTACATTAATTAAATTCTAGCATACTAGGTTCTATAATCGAAACCATAAAAGCACATATTGGAGATTGGATTCCATATTATGATAAGGTAAGGAACTACCTTCCGATTGTACATCTCTAAATAAAAATGCACCGGGGTCTGACAAGAACATCTTGTACCCCTACCACAAAGAACCGGTCTACCACTTGACTAGTAGTACTGAATATGATCACCCCACTTTGGGTCCCGAAGCATACATGTGTAAATAGTAATCGATCTAAATTTGGAATGACCATACCTTGATGCGAGCGACCCACTTGGCCCTATCGCATGCCTGATTTTTTTCATTTCCCAGCCGATGAGGCTTTAATTAGCTACGTTTTACCTTTTTTAGCACTTCCACATGGATTGCTACACTGCCCTCCAGATACCAATGCAATGCTAGCATTCATCCATACAAGTTCATTCTGGGACTGAATGAAACCAAAGGCACTACCTCTACTACACCCATTTTGGAATCACCCTTAGGATTAGTAGAAAGTAGCCCTTACACTTAAAAACTCCATCTTCGATTCCATACTCTTCAAGATGCCTTCAGTTCAAAATGCTTGAGTTGGGTCGAAGTGGTTTTCGGATAATATATCTGATCCCGGTCTCTTCATAACAACTTTCGTTAATTTCCGGTCTCTTCAAAACTTCAGGTCAGAAATGGGTCATGAGAAACCCGGATCACTTGGCTACCCATACAAATTTGAGTACCCAAGAGTTTTAGAGAAAGAAAATAAAAATTCAGGTCGGAAATGGGTCTGGTGTAAGTAAACTCAAACCTTAACTCAAAATGATTAAAGAATTGAAATTAATTCAAAACCATACTTTATAATTTAAAAAATAGGCTTAGTAATCCCAATGGTAGAAATTTAAGTTACCATTTAACATCAATTTCACTTTCAAGTCACTTAACCATTTATTTACGTAAGTCAACATATATGTAAATGCAATTCATATCCAAATAAGGGAATAACATGTCAATACAACTCTACTAGCATATACATGTCCAAATAACATAATACCAGGAATGGGATTTGTCCTACTAAATAGATGTCCAAACATTTAAACAATTAACTTATAGTAGAATAAAGATTTATTCCGCTAACATATATGTCCATACAATCAAACAACCAATCTATAGCAAAGAACGAAGATTTATTCTGCTAATATATGTCCACAACAATCAAATCATTTACATTATAGAAGAACGAGAATTTATTCTGCTAATAGATGTCCGCAAAAACACAACCACTCACATTGTAGTTCATTCACAGTTGTTTTTCTACTTCGTGGTATCGACATTTGAATTCCTTGTGTTCTAACCATCTTTGAAAGGAAGTACCATAAAAACAATTTGATTCTCGAAAACAAAGGATTTAAAACTTAACTCCCTTTTAAAATTGTTAAATACAAGTTAAATTCTTTATTAAATAATAATCAGCCTTAACTAATTCTTAACTTAATTTAATTATCAATCAAGAAATAATTAAACCATTAAGAAATAACTAAATAGTAATTAATAAATAATTAACCCTAATTAATCCTTTACTAATTATTAAATAATAATTTAAACCTTCATTAACAATTAAATATTTATTTATCTCGATTAATAAATTAAATAATCTTTAACAAAACTTAAACAATAAATTACACCTTAATTAATCTTAGTTAAGTCCTAATTAATCACCAATACTTAACCCTTATTAATTGAAAATTGATTAAATAATTTAACTCTAATTAAATATTAATTAAATAATTAACTTAATTAATAATAGTTAATTAAATGGATGTAAACATGATTGAATTAAAATTTAAAACTTGATTATTTCCTTAATTAATTAATAATTAATCGAAAACATTTTTAATCAAACTAATCTTAATTAACTTGCTTAATTAATACTTAAGTATTAATTAGTTACTAATTACTCTTAACTATCATTAATAAATAATGTGACACCCCACCTCTATACTCACGCTAGCCAAGGACACTACGGGGTAATGCCGTCGACTAGCACGAAGAATAAGGCTATTGAGGAGCGACCATCTGTGTAATTGCTTTGTGCGAGTACCGATATGTCAGATAATATAACTTACATTTCATTTCAAAAGGAAATCCGACATATCAAATACAAACTCAAAGCTACCACACAGTGGCTATGCGGACTTCATGCAATTTAACAATTTCCTTGACATAGAGTTTAGCCAAAATAGGTACGGTCCGATTGGACCGAACGGGAAGAAAATGGGTGGATTTTGTAAGTCTATCTACTATCACCCATAGGCTATCATGACCCGAACGAGAACGGGGAAGACCGTCAATAAAGTCCAGGGAGACTTGATCCCCCTTCCTAACGGGAATGTCCAAATGTTGCAATAACCCACCGAGCCTTTGATGTTCGGCCTTCATGAGTTGGCAAGTCATGCAATGCTTAATAAAGTTAGCAATATCAGATTTCATTCCATTCCAATAATAAAGTTACTTCATGTCCGCGTACATTTTACTACTACAGGGATTAATGGTAAATTTAGAACGATGAGAATCTTCTAAAATGTCTTTTCGAAGATCACTAATATTTGGCACAACAAGTCTACCAAATTTTCGAATACCGCCATGAAAATCAATATCAAAGTCTTTCAAACCTTCAATATCAATTTTATCCCTACAACTTTGGCTAAGAAAAGCCAATTCGGGATCATGCCATTGAGCTTCAAGAATGCGGTCCAAAAGAGAAGGATGAGCCTCAAGGCTACACAAAACAAGAGATGAACATGAATTGGATTCACGATGTCGAATCTCACAAGTGGACAAAGTCTCAAGATCTTTCCATTCGGATATCATCATAGAAACAACTGCTTGTTGCTTACGACTAAGGGCACCAGCAACACAATTTCCCTTTCCGGGAGTATAAAGAGTATCAAGATCATAGGATGCAAGGAACTCGAGCCAACGTTGTTGACGCAAATTAAGTTCCTTTTGAGAAAATAAATACTTCAAAGATTTATGATCGATGTAGAGAACAAATTTCTCTCCAAAAAGATAATGATGCCAAATTCTAACGGCGAAAACAATAGCCGCAAGCTCTAAATCATGAGTGGCATATCTAGTCTCGGCAGGCTTTAATTGCCTAAAAGCATAAGCGATAACACGTTCCCTTTGCATGAGAATGGCACCCAAACCAACACGATTAGCATCGGTATAAACAACAAAGTCTTGGTTCCCTTCGGGAATCACAAGAATAGGAGCATCGGAAAGGAGTTCTTTTAATTTTTGAAATGCAGCTTCACATTTGCCTGACCAAATGTATTCAACTCCCTTTTTTGTCAAATTAGTACGAGGTACGAAAACTTTAGAAAAGTCTTTTATGAACCGACGGTAATAACCCGCCAATCCGAGAAAGCTACGAATTTCTGTCACACTCTCCGGTCTCTTCCAATTTTGAATCACTTCAA
Organism: Allium fistulosum; assembly: GCA_030737815.1. Taxonomy (NCBI): domain Eukaryota; kingdom Viridiplantae; phylum Streptophyta; class Magnoliopsida; order Asparagales; family Amaryllidaceae; genus Allium; species Allium fistulosum. Next base: position 407,284,297 of record CM060907.1, on the reverse strand, counting down.
TCTTTTAGGGATCCATAGAAATTCCGGATTCAGAAATAATATGCCCCAAAAATTTCACACGAGATTGCCAAAAGTGGCATTTAGAAAAATTTTCTTTCAATCGGTTGCTCCTAAGAGTTTCCAACACAATCCGAAGAAGATTTTCATGCCCTTCCTCGGTTTTAGAATAAACAAGAATATCATCGATAAAGATGAGAAAAATCGATTGAGGAAGTCTTTGAAAACTCGATTCATAAGGTTAACGAAATAAGCTGGAGCATTCGTCAAACCAAATGGCATAACAAGCCATTCATAAGATCCATAACGAGTATGAACGATGTCAAAGGAATGCTATCCTCTGCAATACAGAGCTGATGAAAACCGGTTCCTAAGTCTAACTGTGAAAAGACTCTAGCACCACTAAGTTGATCGAATAAATCATCAATCCGAGGTAAAGGATATTTATTCTTGATGGTGAGATCATTAAGCTTGCGGTAGTCAACACAAAGCCTAAGTGTACCATCAGACTTCTTCACAAAAATAGCCGAAGCTCCCCATGGAGAGGAACTAGAACGAATAAACTGTTTTCCTTCCAATTCGGATAATTGATTACGCATCTCCTCATTTTCCTTATTGGACATACGATAAGGAGGACGAGTAATAGGTAGAGCTCCAGGGATTAGATTAATTCTGAACTCAATTGCTCGCTTAAGTGGTAATCCTAAAAAAGGCTCAAATATGTCGTGAAATTCACGAACAATGTGAATGAGGGAAATGACATCATCCTCATCATCATTAACGTCATCATGAGAATTTAGAGAATACAAGGATGCTTCCTAATTGGAACCTGAATTTTTAAGAACAAGAGAAATTTGCTTAACAGATTGAGGATGTCGAAGATATAGAGTCCGCTCAGGACATAGGATATGGGCTTCATATCGGTTAAGCCAATCCATCCCCAAAATCATTCTGAAACCTAGGTACGCATAACATTCAAATCGGCTCGGTGGCATAATCACATAAAATAATTTCGACATCTTTACACAGTAAACTGAGTGTTGCAGATCCACCAACCAGATTCGCAATTCTCAATGAAGTCATCAAGCCAGTAGCATTCAAAGACAAAGCATCAACAAGTTCTTTTGGTATAAAAGAGTGAGATGCACCCATATCAAAAAGAACTCGAATAGGAAGATCACGAAATATAATAATGCCATCAAGGATAGAATGAGAAATACCTTGACCAAGAGAAGTGTTAGTAGGGGCTTGCATAACATTTAGCTTGCCTGCCTTCTTGCTTTGAAGTTTGGGACATGAAGATATAGTATGACCCGAACTTTTGCAATAGCGGCAAGTAAGGGACTTCGGACACTTGTTTGCATAATGGTCCTTAGAACCACAATTGTAACATTCTCCACGACTAAAGGTAGGAGTCTTTGCTACCGAAGTTGCTTGCTTCCCTTTCTTGTTGGGATTAGGCTTGAATTTAAAAGGCCTCTTCTTATTGATGTTTTGTTTGACTTCAACATCACTTTCTTTATCGGCCTCTTCGAGTCGAAGAGCGATATCAACAAGCTGATCAAAAGAAACTTCCAGTTTCAGAAGTAATGGCTTTTTGTGATTTTTATTCAACCCGTAGACAAATCTCTGATTTTTCTTCAATGGGGTATTAATATACTCGACCCCATATTTAGATAGAGATTCGAAAGATGCGACGTAGTCGGTCACAGAAGATTCACCTTGAACAAGGTCGATAAAGCGTCGGGCTAAAGATACTTTTTTAGCTACCGGCATAAACTTTAACTCGAACCTTTCCTGGAATTGCTCCCAAGTAAGATCCGCTTCAATAATTTTCGAGATCAGAAGCTCATACCAATCTAATGCTCTTTCTTGGAGCATGTTAGAAGCCATTTGGACTCGATGAAGATCAATAAGATTCATGCGGGAAAAGATGCGATCGCATGTTCTAAGCCAAGCTTGGACTTCTATAACGCTTTCGGAACCGTTGAAAGGCCTTCCACCTAAGTTGTTGTAATCATTGCACAAGCGTGCAAACCCAGATTTAGGATGGGTAAGCTTTGGAATGGGTCCGACAGCTTGAGCATTCTTTACAAGATCTAGAAGATGCTTGGTAGACATAAATACTCCATCTTGAGGAGTAGCACTAGATTGACCGGCGTTGGGACGGCCATGTCTAACCATTTCTCTTCTTTAAGAAAGAAAGAAGAGGAAAAAGGTTATTCACAGAATGAATATCAAACAAACTTAATTGATAAAACAAGGCATCATAAGAAGAAATAGGATAGAACGGTATGAAAACTCGAATTAAATCCTATGGCACGATTCCTAAGAAAGACTTAGGACAATGATCCTTGCTAGATTATTCTACATTGTTCCGAAGTTTGGCTCTGATACCAAGCTGTGATGCCCCACCTCTATACTCATGCTAGCCAAGGACACTACGGGGTAATGTCGTCGACTAGCATGAAGAATAAGGCTGTTGAAGAGTGACCATATGTGTAATTGCTTTGTGCGAGTACCGATATGTCAGATAATATAACTAACATTTCATTTCAAGAGGAAATCTAACATATCAAATACAAACTCAAAGCTACCACACAGTGGCTATGCGGACTTCGGAAACAAATATAGAAATAAGCATAACACAAATCAGTCACAGACATTCATATCACGAAGGCGGAAACAGATATGAATATAAAACATAAAAGTGTACATCAAAATAGTGGTCAAACTAGATCCACTACATCACAAAAGAATAGATACAAGTGCTAGACAAAAGAATAAGTATACATCAAGGAGTCTCTACCTCGAATGTTTAACAACAAAAACTACTAATCTAAAGTAGTTAGCCCAAAAATCAGATGATGAACCCTGATAAGAAGTTAAGCAGAAGCACCTGAAATACCTCGGTCTGACTCGAGTATTATATAAGAAGAAAATAATAAACGGATCAGTCTAGCTATAAATATCTGGTAAAATGAGATAGGATAAGAGATATGACAAAAACGTATGATAACAATAATGTCATTCCGTGACAAGTATACATCAAATAACAACAAAAATCATACAATATCTCAAATCAACTCAAAACACCAAAAAGAATCACATTCTTTAAATTATTCACCAAAACACAAATATTGATTGAGCTTATCAATGCAAACTACGAAAACTGGTGAAACACAAATTCTAAAAATCACAACTAGAAATTCAAATATCACAAAAGGGGGGAGGCCTATCACAAACGGTAGCATAAAAACTCACCAACATGTGTATCACAAATGGAACGCTATTCCATGGTCGCTAACCATCAATTTTGAGCCGAAACTCCACAAACGGCCCGAAGACCATGGGTCCCTACCCCACCAAATTGAACCGAATTTCCACAAACGGGGTTTATAGTCCCCACACAAACAAATAGACATCGCACATCGCTAGTCTAAATCACAAAATGATCATCATCAATCAATAAAAAGTGTGAACCACACTAAGCTAGTAAATAAATGAGTTTAGCTTCATGTCCCATAACCACTGGCTTAACATAAATATTTACGAACAAATTGTAGATTTCCACTCGAAAATTGTAACAAGAGTTCAATCGAACAAGTCCAAGAATTAACCGACGAAGTAAATGCAAGTGTTTCATACCACTTGTTTTACTAAGCCGTTTAATTAGATTTCTCATACGAATGAGGTAAAGGTTTATATATACTAATAGATTGGAAAAAGGTTTTAAAAGAGAGCTTTATATTTAAAATAGTGTCGAATCGTTTTGATGAAAGAGTTTGAGTATTTACTACTAGTATAGAAACCTTTGTATTTAGAAGTGACAAATCACAAAAATGGTTGTAGAAACAATCAATCACCAAAGATTCACATTTGAAGACGTGAGTCAAAACCATAGAAATCGATATCAAATCCATCAAATGGATATTCCCAAAAATTCAAAGAAAGAAGTCATCAAAGTTGATAATAAGTGATGACAACTATCTGGATCAACAACAATCGATTAAAAATAGGAAATCCACTCAAAATAGCCTAAGTAGGCAAAAATGAACGTTTCCAGACGTCTAGGGTCAATCCAGATGTCTGGATTTAGGTTCTGGAAATTCAGAAACCATTCAGACGTCTGAAAGATGGCTTCAGACGTCTGACATAGTGTTTCAGACCTCTGAAAGGTGGTATCAAACGTCTGACAAGGTGTTTCAGGCGTCTAAAAGATTGTTTCAGACGTCTTATTCTGTTTTCTGCAGTTTTTATTTTCTACCGTATATTCTTTTCTTTAGAAGGCCTATCCAGACGTCTGGAATTGATATCCAGATGCATGAACACTTGGTATGGGCAACAATTTGCCTAGACCATGATGGCAAAAATGATTCGGGAGCGATCGAGCGAGCGACGACGACTAGGGATTTAGGCCAAGCGACAACCCAGCCTTATAGGCTCTTCGACACACCCCAAATATCATGTCCAAGCATACATAGTAGGATTTAATAAAATTGGACTTCGAAACCAAAAATTGGAAAATTCACCAAATCAATTCAAATCAAAAGCAAATGAACATGAATGGATATTAGGAATTCATACCTAACAACAATGAAAGTTATAGACGTAGATGTGAGTTCAAAAACTCACCATTAAACGCAAAAACAATAAAAGAGAAGCTCTAAAGCAAAGGAAAGATCAACTACTCTTCAATTTCAACTCTAGAAGCTCCAATCTAAGATCATAAGCAATATTTCCTAAGTTAGGTTATAGGAAGTTTCTGAAATTGGAGAGAGATTGAGATGGAGAAGAAGAAGAGGATGCTTACCTTAGCTTCTCTTTGATGTTGGAGCTAGAATTTGTATTTCCTAATTAAACTAGGGTCTGGAATTCTAATTTCCTTTCTCTTCCACCATTTTTCCTTTGACTTGAGAGTGTTAGGAAAATAATAGAATGTAAGAAGAGGGAGTGGAGTGTTAGTGTATTAGATAGGTTGATGGGCTGAAACCCAAACCCAAAGCCCTAAATGAAAATATCAAAATTCAACTCAACTCCAAACATATCGATGTTTATACTCAAAAAAGTTGTAAACGCCATTTTGGACTCAGTGGAAGTGGTCACGAGTCCCAATTCGACTATTTACAAAAAGTAACATTTCAGACTTTAATCCGATTAACGATGCTATATTTAAATATACAATCGTGAAATATGCGGGTAGTTACAAATAAATAAATTAATTAATTATTATCCTTATCTTAAGTAAACTTTAGTTAATTAGTTTTTATCTCAAATTAAAAACTTGGAAAAATATAGTTCCACAAGTTATGTTTAAAAACACTTTACTTAAGAATACTGATGTTTTCTTGAATTGCATCCATAGTGATTATTGCTATGGATGTAGTAACTTTAAATTTGTTTCTAAGCTACTAACCTTCAAATCTTCTTCTTTTAACTTTTTTTTTTAAATTTAAATTCAAGTTAAAGATTTGAAAACCAAAAACAAATTTTAAAACTTTAACCTTTAATAAATATAAACCAAATAACAACATTTTCCAAAGGATTTTAAAATCTCACTTAACACATTACTTGTTAACTAGTATTCATAAAAAATCACATGCATGTTTTACCTAACATCATAACCAAAAATCCACATACACATCATGCCTTAAGATCACACACAATATCACATCCAAGTTCACAAATTCAAACCACACTAGTAGACTATATTTCAAGTCCACTTTTACCATCTCGTATCAACATATCCACACATATCCAAACCTATAACCATCCAAACATAATCCAACATACGCATATAACTAATTTATAGAACATATATTTCAGGCTAATAACTTGAAATTTAAACTAAAGTTTACTCACCAAATTTTATCCAACCAAGACCAAACTAAGCTACCACTTTCACATAAGCTAGAACCATGCTTTGCCATAGAAAAATAATGTTTTTCGTTTAAGTAAGAAATAGGGTTCGGTCTTGGTGCTATAGGGCACGACCTTGGCGGTTGATATGGGCTTGTATTTTGAAGAGGATGTGAAGCAGTGAATGTGGAAGGGTATTTAGCAAGTTGCTTTAGGGATTTAAAGCGGAAACTATGATTTTTGATCTTTGAAATGTTTTTAAAAAGCCATGAAAGTGTTTGGAAATGCTTTAGGGAATTTGTAAAGAGAAAAGAAATGAGAAAAAAATGAAATATAGAATTAGGAAATTGGTATATATATTATGTACACATGTTGAAATACTACTTTGACCTTGGTACCTTACCCTCCTCTCCTTGAATGCCTCCTCATTCTCTCCCTCCACATCATCATGGATCTGCCCCCATGTAGCCACCCTCCCATTACATCAAAGTACACACCAATTAATGCTTAGTTGTATTCTTGTCTCCTTTTGTTGCATAAGGTATCATTACTGTATATAATTTTTTTTCCATTTATATTTCTTTTATAAACTTAAATACATATGAATATACACATTCATATACATCCCATATGGTTCTAACTTATTTTTTTAATGAATATATGTGTGTATGTGTATACATAAGTGTCACGACATTTCCGACAATTTTTAGCCGATGAAAAATTGAAAATTCGAAAAACAAATTTTGATCACATTTTCAATATCTCTTCGAACTAAATATTTTTGTAAACCAATATTGAAAACATTTCACCATCATTATGTATTATTAAAAAGAGTTTTATTTTCATTATAAAACCTATTATTTTAATATTTAAAATTAACTAAATATTCGCAAATCAAAGTAGTGAAATTTAGGATTGCTACATAAGAAATCCTATATATCTATTTTGTTTTCTATTTACTTTCCCAATCTATTCTTCTATAATTTTCTGATTCTAACATATATGTACAAATCCCTTGTTGTATGTGTGTGTGTGTTTATAAGAGGAAATCTGATAGAGATTGTTAAAGGAATGTCAAATCCAAAGGAGGCAAAGCTAAGGATATACCGTGTATGGAAATCTTAGTTGTTCTATTTTAGTAATTGATTAATGTATTTTGGGTTTGAATATTCCTTGGTGAGTTTTGGATTTCAAAAACATCATATTATAAACTCTCAAAACTCCTTCAATGCGAAATTTCAAATCAAGGTTAAAATCTCAATAGTTTATGTCAAAATAATAAAAATTGTGTACATTTGCTGTATTGATAATATTACCTTCTATTCCACTTCTTATTCTTTTTCTTCAAATATAGTTAAAGGGTTTTGATTAAGGAATAGTGTGTAGGGTACAAAATTTATTCATAGGTTGCACCAGTTATTCCCATGAATTAAATAGAAATTCCTTCGTTTATTTTTATGTGAAAATATAACATCCCGTATCTGGAGACCAAAAGCTAAGCGCTACAGATGCTGTAGTGATCCATAGTATCAACTTCTGGTGACGAAATATGGTCATGTTAATGATATCCAAAATATCAGAAGCACTTGAATATGAACACAATCACATATTTCTAAAAACAATTTGTATAGTGATTATATTTCTGACAAAATCATATCCAAGTTACAAAGTCCCAAAACGTATCCTAGGCAATGATTAAATATAATTTACAATAATACGCCAAGAGTGACATACGATGATGCCCCATTGGATGATCAAAGCAATATTTTCATATCTGTCATAATAAACAACGGAAACAAAATGAACTGATTTCCTAAGTTCGCTATTCGTCAGCCACCTGCTCATCTTCGGAAGCTTTATTTGCCAAAACCGCTAAAACCTGAAAACCTAAACCCTCTGCATACTCAAATCTAATTTTGAGAACTCGAGAGTTTAAGGGGAAATGCAAACTTCAAGTCAGACATAAAGCTTGGTATGAATAATTCTATTACATCTCGGTTTACTGATATTGAGTGAGACCATGCCGCATAGCGGAACGGGTTTCCCCTCACTAATATCCTTTTTCTAAACATATATTTTGCAAATCCTTTGCTGCAACCAAACTGGTTAATCAAACCGATTATAATAATATAGCAAGATTCATTATACTAAAAATAGGAAATAAATAGACGAACTGTCTGAAATCTGGGCTAACTGCCCTTTACTGGACTAATTGTCCTAAACTTGATTATACCAAAATAGCAATTTCCTTTGTGCTAATAAATGGATTATCTGTCCAAAATAGGTAAAATGTAGACTAACTGTCCTTAAGAAGTAGCAAGGTTCGTTATGCTAACAAATGAACTATCTGTTCATAAACTGGGCTGACTGCCGTAAATTGGACTAACTGGACAAACTGTCCTCTTGGCTGACTTCCCTCTGTCTGAAACCTTCTTTGGGTTAACTATCCTTTAACTTTTCCTTGAAAACCTTTTCAAAATAATTTAGCCATCAAATCATACATATAAAAGGAAAATATATCTTTAGCTTTACTCTAAGCTACTTTTGCCATGTTATATATAATTTACTCAAAATAATGTTGATGATGTTCGATAAGGATTTACTATCATTTTTAAATAAGTTAAAGTACTTTGTAACTTAACACACTTATGATATCTGCCTACTCTTTACATTCGAAACCTTTGTTTAATATCTTTAAACAACCCTTTCGAAACTATAGAATGTAACCCCTTCAAAACCATTGAAAACCCTTTCGAAACCCTTAAAAGTATCCCTTTCGAAAACATTGAAGGTAACTCCTTCGAAACCAATAAAAGCCTTTCCTTTAAAAGCTTTAAAATATAAGACATCCTCTTTTAAAACCATTTAAATCTTACCTTTTGAAAACTTAGGAATAACCATCCTTTTCATCTTTGTCGAAACCCTGGGGAACCACCCCTTTCGAAACCATTCATAAAACCATTCGAAAGCATTAAAACTAAACACTTTCGAAAGCATTTTGGGTTTAATTTAAAACAAGTGGATACCTTTTGAAATAGTTCAAAGTTATCTACTTCGAAACCATTTAAAACATTTCGACTAAAACATTTAGATTAAGCCTTCAAGTAAATCAAAAGGCTTAGAAAAACATAAGAGTCGAAAGCATTTGCTCGAAAACCTTTGAAAGTAACTCTTTCAAAAATATTTCATAAACAATGAAGTAAGGGTGTCGAAACCATCCCTTCGAAAGCAATGGAGAAGTGGCCAAATTTTAGAAAATAAAAGGTCCCCTTTATAACCACCTGGATCGAAAGGTAGGAAGCGGCAACCATAGTCTTCGACCCTGTCGAAAGCAATCATTTAGAACAAAAGGGAAACCCAATCAAAACCATTCATTTTTAAACCATTTGACATAGTCGAAAGCATTTAGGTCAAAAGCTATCTTGGTTGAAAGCAAGAAGGCGTTCTTTTCCACAAAACCAAAACAAGGCCTCACCTCTTTCGAAACCCCTTGGTTTCGGCCCTATACCTTTCGCCCTCTTCCAATTCACTATGTACTAATTGCCTGATACCATGTGCATTGGTTTCGACCGTATCGAATGGTGAGGAACAGATGTGGAACCTGGTGCTGAAGGAGATGAAACGGTCAAAAGCCTGTTTATTTGTACTTTAAAATAGTTCTTTTGTTCATAACCTGCCTTAAAGACTCCCCTCCTTAAAGAATTTCATCCTTGAAATTATGATAAGGCACACAATAAATCAAACAAGAAGGTAAAACATACCATCAAACAAGTTAGGAGAAGTATCTCTAATCCCGCTCTCAGTCTCCTAAGTACAATCCCTGTCATCGTCACTCCATTGGATTTTGACTAATCTGACCATCTTGGTTCTAAGCCTCTTCTCATCTCACCCAACAATGCGAACTCGCTTCCTCACTATGGTGAAGTCCGGCTCTACCACTAAATCATCAAGCACGGTCGGTGCAATAGTAGTCTTCGGGTCTCTAACACACTTTCTGAGATGAGAAATATGAAAAACATCATGGTCACCTGCCAAACTACTCTGTAACTCCACTCTGTACGTGAGCTTCCCGATCCTCTAAGAATAGGAAAAGGTCCAACGAACTTAGGAGATAACTTCCTCGATTTCCCAAACCTAATCACACCCTTAACCAGTGATACTTTAATGAAAACCTAGTCCCCAACTGAGAACTCTAAATCTTTCTGTCTCTTATCTGCATAACTCTTCTACCTAGACTGAGCCATCTTCATTCTAGGATTGACCTCAGTCTTTTCTGCAACCTCTCTAACTAGATCTGGACAAAGAGCCAACCTATCCCCAGTCTCCAACCAACAAATGGGAGATTTTCATGGCCTTCCATACAAAGCTTCAACAGTGTCATCCCAATACTAGTCTGATAACTATTGTTATACGAAAACTCGACTAGATGCAGATAGTCCTCCCATGATCCCCCAAAATTTAGAACACAAGCTCTTAACAAATCTTCAAAGATTTTGTTAACTCTTTTCATTTGCCCATCGGTCTGTGGATGGTAAGCGGTACTCATCTTAAGTTAGGTTCCTAAAACTTCATGCAGATTATTCCAAAACTTATTAGTAAACAAGGGATCTCTGTTACTAACTATATTGTTGACCAGAAAACTTATCAACACCCCAAATTTGAAGTTGAAATAAGGATAATACTTTCGAAACCTCCTTTCGAATAGGAGAAGCTTGTTTGGGCTTTTTTGGATGAGTAAAAATGATTAAAACTTATCTTTGAGACCTTTTTGCACAGTCAAAAGGGGAAATTTCCTACTGATAGTACCTTTCGAACGAGTTGACCGTAGACAATGTCAAAACCATCTTTCGCCTTAGACCAGGGTGTTTGAGTTAAGATTTTAATAGTTCCTAGAAATAGTGGAGTTAGAATGGATTCGACTTAGTCGAAAGGGGTGACACTTGTAGTTTGATAGATTTGAGTTGAGGCTTCAAGGAAATTTGAGAATTAAGGGCTTCGACTAATCGAAAAGGGGACCTTTCGATCAGTTTTACCGCAGACAGACATATTCATAAAAAATTAAGAAAACCTCAGCTGCTAAGTAAATTTTTTCTTCATAACCTTCTTTTATTTGAACACAATTGTACAAGTTGACCAAATCCACAATTTGATTTGAGAATTAGGGTTTTTCAAGTTTAAGAAAACATACGAGTGAAGAGTGGAAGAAATCTGCCCCTTTATCACTGCCCCCTGGGGTCATATTTATAGGCGCGGGTTTGGACCTTTTGCTCTCAAGCTATCGACATTGTTGGAAGGCCTTCCCCTTTACTTTCGTGAATGTCCACTGAGCTATAACTTTCGAGCTCCTTTAAGGGGTTTTAGTCATTCTTTTGTTGTTGCTTGTTGTTAGGCCTCTTTCTTTTACTTTGTTTCCTTTCGATCTTGTAAAAAGGCGTTGCTTGATAGCTTTCGTCCTTGTTGAAAGGTCTATTGATGCGCCCTTGTCTTGTATGTTGATGTGCCGCCAAAGTTGACTTGGAATTTCTTTAAAAGTTTTTTCTCTAATTAATTCGGAACCTTATGCTCCTATGGCAATAGATGTATAGCTCCTTCTTTACTGGTGAGAGTGGTTCTGACCATTTCGAAAGGTTGTCTACGCTTTTGAAAGGGTTGGTTCAATTGAAAGTTCTTATGACATGTATACATTGAGAAGAAACCAAATGTTTCGAGTGGTTTAGTGCATGTGTAGGAAGTGCGTTGCATGTTGACTTCGAAAAGTAGCCGCCAACTCAATCGAAAGGTCTCTGTTGATGCTGTCGAAATGTCTTTTGGACCTTTTTTAAAGGTATTGCTGGGATACTTTCATCTCTTTTTCCAAAGCTAGGTTTAAGAAGACCATCTTGGTGCTTTCTCATCTTTACCAATTCTCACGTGTTCCTTATTTCATGCTTTTATTCCTGAGAATATTTTATGGTTAACATTTAGCCCCCTTAGTATGAAAGAGCTTTTGTTCTTTAGGACAAAAACTCAAAGGAGCTTCTCTCTTTATTTCCTGCAAAATAGATAATGACCTCTATTAAGATTGTAACCTTGTTAAGAGATTTTAAAGAATAATCTTAATTTTATAGAGTTAATGTTCAAGATAGATATATATGATTATGAATTTTGAATAATATCACAAGATTCGCAGACTACGATTCAATTCGTTGAATCTTAGGAGAAAGTCAGCTATATTCTCCTGGTGTTCTCTCCATGAGTCAAACCTTTTTTAACTCCACTGGTAGATAATTCTTATAAAGTGAAAAAGAAATAAGCAAATTAGCATTAGTTTCATTTGGTGATATGAACATCTTATGTTGAAACTGAATTTTAGATTTAATGGAAAAATTCACAAACCACATAAACTTCAATAATGAAATATAAAAAATTTCAAAGTCAAGAATCCAATGGAGTCTCAATTAAAAATACGAAATTCATGAATTGCTAACAAAATTCACAAGAAGATTTAAATGCTATTATATTTGGAATTTAGCAAGAGATCATCCAAAATCCAATAAGGAAATCATGCACATGTAATTCATAAATCATCATTGAAATCTTTAAGGAAATTTTAGACCCAGAAATTCAATAAGTATTCATTAGAAATTTCCACCCAGAAATCAGAAATACAAAACTCACAAATCTTCATGAAAATGAATAAGGAAATTCAGGATTCACAAAATCAGGGATCCATAAATCCAATAAAGAAATCGAGAATATGAAAACCATAAATCTTCGTTAAAACTCATAAGAAAGTGTAGGGTTTGTCAAATCAAAAAACCAGAAGAAGACCATCAAAACCCCAACAAGGAAATGAGGAAAATAAAAGTTAGGAATAATTATAAAAACTAGCAAGGAAATTTAAAATTCATTATATCCAAAATCCAATAATAAAATGTCACAAATCCATTGAAGAAATTATGGATAAAAAATTCAACGATCATCATAAAGACCCGCAAGGAAATTTAGAATTCAATAAATCAAAAATCTCATAATGGATTATCGAACACTCAGTAAAGAAATCAGAAATCACCCAATATGGAAATCAGAAATTCGCAATATATCATGAAAATCAACAAGTAATTCAAAATTCATGAAGTCGAAATCTTAACAAAAGATTATCAAAAATCCATATAAGAAAATTAGGAATGTAAAATTAATCATTCGCCACAAAAATCAACAAGGAATTTTGGATTTCATTAAATCTAGGAACTTGTTATAAGAAGGGAATTCGAGAATCCAAGAATCCCTAAAAATGTGATTTGAAACTTGTCCATTCTTATTTAAAATCATGAAATCAATTGCAAATCCAGAATTCATCATGCAAACTCAATAAAGGTATCCAAGAAACCATGAATTTATGGAACAAGTGATCAACAAGAAATCGTCATGAAAATTCAATGGGGAATTGTAACATGTAAAATTCATGAATCATCATAGAAGTCAATAGGAGAACTGAAAATTCATTAAACCAATAATTCAACAAGAAACCACCATAATGATTTAGTAAAGAAATCGGGAATACAAAATCAGCAAATCAAAACAAAAATCAAAGGAAAATCCATAAATTATTATGGAAATTCTACAGAAGAGTCAAGAGATTAAGATCTCATAAAATAAATCTTAAGTGGGAAATTATCATGAAAATTCGTGTATTTAAAATTCATAAATCATTTCAAAAGTTAACAAAGAAATTAGGAAATATTGAAACCAAGAATTCAATATGAAGCCAGCCTCTATAGAAATTCTCTAATGAAATTAATAAATCATCATGAAGTCAATGTAGGAGTTTTGGATTTAGCCAAATTCATAAATGAAATCTTCATGAAAAGGAATCGAAAGTTCATAAATCAGGGTTTAACCAAAATCATGTCAGGATCCAAACTGACAAATAGATTATTAGAAATTCGTTCAATATCAAAATAAGAAATCTGTTTGGCCATAATCAATTTAGTAGATCCAAACAACAAATTCCTAGACCTATGGGTTCGTAGGTTTTTTGATATATTATAGCTGAGTCGCATCTGAAAAGCCTTGTAGCTAATTGGAATGTTGCTTCCTTATATACTTGTAGCATTTCTTTTGTTATAAGGAATCAATCTATCCTTAAGAACTCAGTTGTAGTTTACTCAATCCATTCATGGAGTGTAGACTCTACTTTCGTTAAGGGTATCTGGTTCCTTATTCCATTCTTTTGGCTTTGGTAGAGATCTTTACTTTGTTTCCATATTATGGATTCTCTTTTCCATTTTCCAATCTCGTGCCTTCTTTTGGGATATGGATTTCTTAATCCTTTTCAAACATAGATTTTTGAGATTTGCTAATTCATATTTTTTCTCTTTAGGATATGATTTTGAGCTCTTTGTCTATTTTCTATTACAATGTTGGACACCGTTGTCCTGTTGCCTCTGTTTGTATCCCTCTTTGGGATATCAACTTTGTCCTAGTTGATAGATAGATTTCTTTCTTTGACCCTTTATTCTCTTCGGTTTTGGCCTTTTCCTTTAGTTGTAGTCGTCTTTGTCCTTATTTTTTTTGTTTGGAGCCCCCACTGGGCTTGGACGTCTTAGTCCACTCTTTGATGAGCCACTCTCTAGGCTTGGACATCTTAGTCCATTATTTGACAAGCCTCTCTTTGGGCTTCCCTTGTCTCAAAGGGATGTTTACTTAGCTGAACTTTCCACAGAAGGCTGCTGATGGGTGCTACCCTGACCCAACCCCTAAGAAGTGGTTTTGGACATTAGGGGTTCTATCTCTCCCTCTAGGAGATGCTATGGAATAGTGTCGTAGGCCCTACCTCTAAGAGGTGCCACGGAATAGCGTCATGGGCTTATGGCCCTCCCTCTAGGAGGTGCTACGGAATAACATCGTAGGCTTGAGTATTTGTATATGAAAATAATTTTTGGCCAATTAAAATGGAGTCTCCTTTGAGGAAAATAATTTTTGTAGTTAAACCCTTCTAATATAATAAAGAGGTGACTTTTGAAAGATAGTTTGGACTCATGAATCCTTTTGATAAAAGAGTTTTTCTCAATATAGTCTTTTGCAAGAACTTTCTTTATGTTCTCATAATGGAGACACGAATCTCAAATAGGAGACTAGGAGGTCATGATTCATGAAACAATAGTCTTTTAGTTCAGAATAGAATTCTCTAGTTTGGGTTCCAATAAACTTTTTGTGCTTTCAAAATCCTTCTTGAAAAAGTATGGATAGGCCTTCCCCCCCCCCCAAATTTTAGGAAACTTTGAAATATTGAAATTTCTCAGTTTGAAATCTTTTGTGTGCATTCATTAATGCTATATGATATCTCAAATTTGTTGCATAAATCTGCTTTTGGAATGAACAGGTATTTTTTTTCTCCCAATCCATGGGGTAATTGAAAATATAGTTTTCTTAAAAGTATATGTTTGAGAAATTTCTTTTAAAATCATTTGCTAAAAATAGGGTTGGTATATACGGACTTTCTCCTAAATTGGTGTGGAGTTTGGCGGCGATTCGACATTTCTTGGAGGGAAGCCTTTATATTGTGTTGACTGAAATGTTGGTAATTATCTCATGCCAGGCATTTGAGTTGTCTTCTTTAAGTAGTCTAGAGTTTGTTGTTCTCTAAGAGTTTGTTGAGTGCTTTGGTTTGATTTTGTTTTACCTATAATAGCACTCGAATTTTAATCATACATGATCAATACGCAATATAAATTTAAGTATGAATGGAAATACAAAATGAGTTAAAAAGCTACGAAGAGAGAGAGAGAGAGAGAGATAGTTCATAGTTGAACTGATGCAGCGAGTCTTCATGATTTGGTAGGAATCTGCATTTTGGAGTCGCTGAATTGCTTTCCTCTCAACTTGAATAAGATGTCTTTCAAGTTTCTTTGACGAACTCTTGCAAGAATCCTACCCTAATCATGCCTTGAATTTTCTCTTATAGGACACAACATTCATCGGTTTCATGTCCATTTGCTTTATGGTACTCACAGTAACTTCCTCCCTTATTTGGCTGTGGGGCACTCCCCACCTTATGAGGTGCAGCAAAATTCTCATTTCCTTTCATCTTTTCGAATATGTATGAGAGGGGTTTATTAAAGACTGCATAATTTGTTTTGGAATTCTTTCTTCAACTTCCCCTCAAGTTTTCACTTTCCCTTGGTCTCTTTTCATGACGTCTAAAATCAGATTCCTCTTCCTTTGATTCTCAATGAAATTCTTTCCTGGCATGTTGCATCTCGTCCAATTGAATAAGCTTTTCAGCTAGAAGAAAAAAATATGGTAGATCTTTACATCCATTGATATATAGGTCTTTCGAGAATAGAGTTTGTTCAATTAGTCCTGATCGAACTGTCATAAGCTTTTCTCTAACAGTTGTACTTTCTGCCCTTTATGTTTCTGTGTTGAATCTGTTCAAATATTCTCTAAGTAGTTCCTCTGGCCTTTGCCTAATGCTTGCTAGCAAGCTAAAGTACATAGTTGTATCTCTGAATATAGAAAATTAGGCCATGAAGTCGCAGTAAATTATTCCCAAGAATAGATGGTTTCCACTTGGAAACTCCTATACCATTTATAGCTGCTCCCTGAAAAGTAATGGGAAAGAGTTTGCAGCGAACTTCCTTTGGAGCATTGTATAAGTTCATCCAATTTTCAAAGACGACAAGATGGTCATCAGGATGAGTTGTTCCATCATACTTTAGCGAAGGAATTTGGATGTGTGGGGGGAGATTTGTCGCCATTATTTCTTTGAAAAAGAGAGTCTTCTACAGGATAACATATTCTTCTAAATCAAAAATTTCCTTTTTTCTAAACATATTCATCATTATTTGGCATTGGATGTTTTCTTGGTCAGTTTCATTTCTGTGACTATTCATGTTGTTTCCTTGGACTGGGCTATTCGATCGCTCAAGGGACCCTTTTATTTGACTTTCTCGGTTTAACTGTTGATCCTTTACCTCATCTGGAAGTTGCACTTCATCTTCTATGTCCATAATTCTTATTGATTCCCAGGATCGAGCTCTTTCAGGATATTCTTGTGTTTCCACCATTTGTGGCCGTTGATTCTGGACCTTGATCACATTGCCTTCCAAGTTTGTTAGGGTCGAGGGTTTCCCAACTCCTGTATTCCCTAAGTTAGAGTTTCGGACAATGTGATTTTTCAAAGCTGACTGTGAAGCAGCCTCTTCACTTAGATTACTATTGTTACTCCTTACTCTTACCATATTCCTCTTTTAAACTAAGTTATTTATGCAATTGATCGGGGATGAAAGTTGTTGGAGATTGGAGGTTCAAGCTCTCCTTCTAGTCCCAAAAATGTTGACGAGAAAACTTATCAACACCCCAAATTTGAAGTTGAAGTAAGAATAATACTTTTGAAACTGCCTTTCGAATAAGAGAAGCTTGTTTCTGCATTTCTGATGATTAAAACTTGTCTTTGAGACCTTTCGACACAGTCAAAAGGAGAAACTTCCTACTGATAGTAACTTTTGAATGAGTTAACTGTAGACAATGTCAAAACCACCTTTCGACCTAGACCGGGGTGTTTGAGTTAAGATTCTAATAGTTCCATAGCCTTGCTCTTCTCCAAATACTCAAGGACCTCCTCCTGCCTTATAGCCAACTTGGACTTCCTTAGCCTTGCTCTTCTCCAAATACTGAAGGACCTCCTCCTGCCTTATAGCCAACTCCACAACAATATCAGACGGATCTCTAAGGCGAGTCAAAGTAGCACTAGCCAATTCTGTCTTCAATCCCTTAATGAACTTCTCATTCGGCTTCAACACTGTCTCCACTGAAGCATATTCATACCGGGCCAACTGTTCAAACTTTCTAGCATACTCTACAATTGACATCTCACACTGCACCAACTCGGTAAACTGCTTGATCATGGCTAACTATGCCATAACATACATGAACCTCTCTTGGAATCTCCTCTTGAAATCTTCCCAGGTCATTGCCTCCTCATCAACTATAACAGTCACACTATTCCACCAATACAAAGTAGCTCCCTGAAGCTGTCTAGGTGCCAACCTCCTCTTCTGCTCATCAGTGAGCCCCAAGTCTATACAAATCCTTTCGCAGTGCAACAACCAATTCTCCACCACAATGGTATCCTCCGTTCCCATAAACGGCTTCCCTCCAAGCTTAACATAATCTACGCTCAACTTAGCAAAATGATTAGCTACTGGAACTTCTTGAACCCTTGCTCCTGCAGCATTTTCTCCTAGCACTCCGGCGGCAACTCCCGCCTGCATCATATTCCTGAAAAACTGAAACATAGGTTCCATTCCGACTTGCGGGACCTCAGCACTAATATTCACAGCGTAAGCCTGACCTTAACCTCTCCTCGCATTAGGTCTGGCATTCCGTTCAGCGATTTCCCTCACTGGGTTAACTCTGCTTCTTCTACCATCTATATTTGTATTTAAACCTCATGAGATGCGGAAAGATATCCTAATCAAAGATAGGAGACTGGAGATAAAGCGCACACTTACGTATGGCAAATACAAGTACGTTACTATAGCGTTATCCCAACCACAATCTTTTCCAAATCATTTGGATTTTGTTTTCAAAACCATTTTTAGTTAAAAATTTTCATAAACCTATGCTCTGATACCAAGTTGTAACATCCTGTATCTCGAGGCCAAAAGCTAAGCGCTACAATGTTGTAGTCATCCATAGTATTAAATTCTGGTGACGAAATACAGTAATGTTAATGGTATCCAAAATATCAGAAGCGCTTGAATATGAACAAAATCACAAATTCCTAAAAATGATTTGTATAGTGATTATATTTCAAACAAATTCATATCCAAGTTACAAAGTCCAAAATGTATCCCAAGCAATGATCAAATATAATTTTACAATAATACGCCAAGAGCAACATATGATGATGCCCCCTTGGATGATGAAAGTAATATTGTCATATCTTACATAATACACAGCAGACACAAAATGAACTGAATTCCAAAGTTAGCTACCCGTCAGCCACCTGCTCGTCTCCGAAAGGTTTATTCGCCAAAACTGCTAAAACCTGAAAACCTAAACCATCAGCCTACTCAATCAATTTTTGAGCACCTGAGAGTTTAAGGGGAAATAAAAACTTCAAGTCGGACTCGTATTTTCGATAATTAAAAATATTAAATTAAATAAGATTTTGTAATTTAATATTGAAGAAATTAAATTTTTTGATTTATTAATGATAAAATTAATTAGAACATAATTTAATAATATTGATTTAAAGTAATTTATAACTATTTTAAAATAATTTCAATCAATTGTAAAGTTAATTTGGTAATAATTGTATATAAGGAATAAATTTGATGTTGAATTCAATGTTGAAATCATATGGTTATAAATTTAAATAGGTTAATATAAAATATGAAATCAGTGGTGTGGTAAGTAGTTATAACCTTTGTTTGTAAATAGTAAATTTTTAAATGTGGTTAAATTACCTAAAAGTGACAATTTTTTTATTTACTATTCTATTATTTAATCCGTTGAATTAATTTGGAAATTAATAAAATTAAATATAATTAAATATTGCATTAATTTGAGTTAAGATGATAACTGTAGAATAAGAATGTATTAAAGGTGAAATAGTGTCAAATGGATTCATATTTGTATTGGATGAATAACAAGATGTAAATCAAATAAATGGATTTATTGGAATTTAAATTATAATTAATTATTGCAATTACCATTGAACGCTATAGTTAGTGCAATATTTAATATTGGATTTTACACGGGAATTTATTTTAAAAGATTATAAATTTATATTTAATCAAGAATGATGGAAAATGGTTAACTTTTGAAATGGAATATGATAAGTGATTATATTTATTTAATAATAATTTATTTAATCAATGTGAAATTAGCCATTTTAGCCATTTTCTTGGATTTCGACAAAACCAGTTTCATCGGATTCGTAATAGTAAATTATTGCAGGATTTCAAGTTCTGTAGCGATCAGACTTATAGTTTGATCGTGCGGGCTCGAAACGCGTAGAAATCAATTTAATGAATTTAATTAAATAAGCTGATTTTAAAAGCTAACTTCTATATACAGTGGAGTTTGGATGTGAAACCAGTTCCATTGAGTTTAAAAATATCAAAAAAATCTAATTTGATATATGGGATGACCTACTTTCGTTTTGGGAATGAAACGGACCTTTCGGGTCGTTGTTATTGTTTCGACACAATTCGATATGTTATTCATTCTTATCTAGCTTTGCCCATATAAATAGATTTTGATTCTCAAACCCTGGTCGCCTTTCAGTTTATTCTGTACGTACATTCTCATATGTTCCTTTCTTCTGATGGCAGAAACCCAATTCCAATTCAAAAACCCTAATTTTCAAATCAAAATCAATTTCAAAATTTCAACCTCTCCAAACTATATCGAGTTATATATCGTTGGAAAGCACTCGACGAGCGCAATTTAGATCTGCAATTCATTTTTCGATTTGATTCATGGTCTATCTAGAAATTGGCGGTCTTTCTCAGCTAAAACACCCCACACCCCTTAGTATTCCCAAAAAGGGCACACCAAAGGATGTGTTGCGTTATAGGTATAGCTAAAGCATCACAGAGACTAAGATTCACAAGACAAATAAGCAAAAATAGTGGAAACATTTAAATAATAACTTATCATTCAAAATTAAACTTCATCCCAAAATAAGTCATAAAAACATAACATATCTCAAAAACTCAAAATGTCTCACGTATCATGAAAATACAACTCAGTCTCATAAAATCAGAGTATAAAGATCACAATAATAATCTCTCTCACAAGTGTCAGTCCATCATAAACCAAATGAAGAAGATGCAAAGCAGAAGAATATATCTGAAATGAGAAAACTGCGGAAATGAATCTCTAACAACCTGAATCAACTTCCTCAACTCTTCTTGCCTATTAGGGGAAAAGGAAAGATAGAGGAGTGGGTCAGACAATAAGTCTTGTGCGTGAAAGTAATTACTAGCATTTCTAAGCAAGATAAAGATAATAGACTAAGCAATAGTTCTAGCTTGAAAGGGAAATACAGAAAAGATAAAACTCAGATAAAATACTATTTCTGATTATGTTTGACTATTTGCTTTGATCGTTTGATTGTTTGTACTTGTCTTAAACTACTGTGATTAGGTTGACATCCTAATCCTATCTCAACTACTAACTTGATTAGGCTAAAATCCTAATCCTACCCATCGATCGGCCTTTCATATCTCTGTTGTGCCAATGTGAACCAATCCTGTTGGTCACAGCAAAAGACACCTCTTTAGCACTTAGGACGCACTAGCGAATTATTTAACCTAATCGATGCCGCGCGCTCAGTCATCGTCAGTACACACTAATTGCTGCCCCCTATTTGACCCTTTATTTATCCTAATCAGCATAAGCGTGCCCAGCCTCACCTACGTGTGAGACCATTTGTCCTCGACCTGAAAGAGAATGCTGCCGGTACTGGTCCTAACAAGAAAACCTTCTAACTCTGCGCCCCTTGACCAAATCCCTAAATTTGAGCCTCTATCTATTGGCCAGTTATTTACCCTAATCAGCATAAGCAAGCCCAGCCTCACCTACATGTGAGACCATCAGTCTTAGACCTGAAAGGGAATGCTGCCAGCACGGGCCACTATTGCTGTATTTGCTTATTAACTTTATCCAAGATCTATGTTTTAAAATAAGCCCCTTCTGTTATTTCTTTCTTTCTAACTATAACATATGTTATAATTGTTCTTGCAACTATTACTCTTCTAATTTCTCTTTTTAGTTATAACCACTTGTTATAATCATGCTTGCAAATATCTTAAATTTGCCTATTTCAATCTATCTCTATTTTTTTCATTTTTTCTCATTTTACAACAGATTTCTGTAAATTTAGTGTTATTATATTTTAATCCGTATTTGTGAATTCTTCTCTTTTTAGTATTTTATTCACATCAAAAAAGGATTAAATCTCGAAAAAAAGATACTAACATTTACAGGCTAAATTCCAACTTAAAACAGATGTAAATAACTGTAAATAACTATAAATAAATGCAATTAACTATAAATAACTGAATAAAATAGCTAAATAAAAATAAGCTGAAAAGAACTTCTGAATCTTACTTAAAAACCGACTATAAATAAACTTACATAAAAACTGTCTCAAAATTGTAGAAAAACAACTATTGGGAACCTTATTACTTTAAATTGCTTCCAAATCTAAAATAATTACAAAACACTCACCTGTGGTCCTTAGCTCTATTCCTGGGCCTTCCTGGATCTGCTTCTAAGGCGTAGAATATTTTTATTAAAAAGATTTCCTCCCTAGAAAAATATTCTATTTAGGGTTCAGCCTCAGGCATTGAACCCAATTGGGAGAATATCTGAATTAAGCCTAGGGTTCTATTTATAGTGTCGCTTAGGGATCTAAGGCCGTCGGATTTGAAAATTAAATCTGGTGCAACCACGTCATAGGCTCACTAGGAACCGTCGGATGCAGCTACGAACGCATAAGATTAACCAAAAATCAAATTTTAAGGTGTTCGGCTCGTACCTGGACGTTTTCACATCCAGGAAGTTTTGCGGGTCGACCTATGATCTTTGGGGGTCGACCTGACCATAACATGGGTCGACCCATGCCCTTGTATTTTGGATTTTTTTCCTTTTCGTTTTTGTTTATTTAAATCTGATTTCTTGTTTCTCTCGTAACTTCTCCATACTAACTCGGATTTCAACAAGTTATATATGGAAATTGATCAGAAAATCACCACGGACCCAATGGTGCAGCTCCCGTAACTCGATTCTGATAATTTCACAAACTTATTTTATTGTTTAATTAATTCGTTAATTAATTATTATAGCTCAAATTTTGGGTTGTTGCATTCTCCTCTCCTTAAAGGATTTTGTCCCCGAAATCTCCAAGGACAGAAGAATGAAATAAATATTTTCATCCAACAACCACATATTCAACCATCATCCATTATATCCATTGTCCTTAGGCTCTCTAATGCAATTTATGATATATGCAATAGTGTAGTTTCAATGTCCCTAACTTATGCAAAAGATTAGGCGGTTTACTAATTCAGTCGACCTCCTTTTTATGCGTTCATGTCTGTGCCATGTATCCAAATGAATGCAAATTCCCTAATGACAACTGATAGTTCTATATGTGTGTTACAATCATAATCCAAATGCAACAATCATATGATAATCACCCATTCATAGCAACCATGAAATAAAAATGCAAGTGCACACACATCCATATGCATATGCTTTAGTGACCTAGTTATGTCGATGTCTAAGAGATAATAGTGCCTACTGTGTGTATATGCATCCATTAGTATCCACTAGAAAACACTTACAACCACTAGCGTCCATCATACATAACATGTTCTAGTAATAGGTTTACATTCAATCCTACCATCCATAGGTTAAATCCTAAGGTCTACCCTCCCAAAAGATACTAAAGGAAAGAACCCATTCAAAGCTGTAGATGGAAATAGGAAATTCAAGACGTACCATCAAAAAGATGCAGATAAGAGGTACGTATTTTCTCCTCAACCGCCCATGTAGCATCCTCAATACTATATCCCCACTACACCTTAATGAAAGGGACTTCCGTATTCCTAAGCTTCTTGAAATCATGTCCAATGATCTTTGTAGGAATGCAACGAACCGATGCTTCTCTCTCCACTTCAACTTCCTCATAGTCTAGGATCCACTACCTCTGTTGAATCATGTAAGAACTTACTCAAGTGTGAAACATGAAAAACATCATGAACTCCTGCGAGCCTCTCTAGTAGCTTTATCCGATACACCATCTTCCCAACCCTTTCCATAATGGGGAACGGTCCAACGAATCTGGGAGCATGTTTCCCACTTGATCCAAACCTCACTACCTTTCTTAGCAAAGACTCCTTAATAAAAACCAATTATCCTACCTCGAACTCAATATCCATTCTCTGCTTATCTACATAGGATTTCTGTCTATCTTGGGCCATCTTCATTCTTCTTCTAATCAAATCAATCTTTTCCGAAGTCTCTCTAACAATGTCGGGACCAAGTAGCAATCTTTCTGTAGACTTTAACCAACATGAAGGTGACTTGCAAGGTCTTCCATAAAGGCTTCAAAAGGAGCCATCCTAATGCTAGCCTGAATCTATTGTTATAAGTGAATTCCACTAAGCTAAGGTGCTCCTCCGAAGTTCATCCAAAATCAAGAATACATATCCTCGACAAATCCTCAAGAACTCTATTAACTCTCTCTATTTGTCCATCCGTTTGAGGGTGATAGGCTGTACTCAATCTAAGTTGTGTCCCTAAAGCCTCTTGCAAGCTCCTCCAAAACACGCTAGTAATGATAAGTTCTCCGTCGCTCACTTTGCTAAAGGGAACTCCATGAAGTTGGACTATCTCACGAACGTATATGGATGCTAAATAAGGTGTTGTTCTCTTACTCTTGACCTGAATGAATTGGGCGCTCTTAGTTAAATGATCTACAATCACCCAAATACTGATATTCCCCTTCCTAGATCGGGGTAAACCATCTATGAAGTCCATCGAAACACTATCCCACTTCCATTCAGGTACTTCTAATGGTTGAAGCAATCCACCAGGCTTTTGCTGCTCCGCCTTAACCCGTTGGCACACAAGACACTTTGCCACAAACTCTGCTACATCCTTCTTTATGCCACTCTAATAAAACACTCTCTTCATGTCATCTTATCACCACCCGGATGAATAGTCATCCGAGAATGGCGTGCTTCTGCTAGAACTGCACTCATCAAATCACCAGTGTAAGGGACACAAAGTCTTCCATCTCTCCTAGCAAGTAATGTCTCCAAAACTTAAGCGCGATAACAATAGTAGCCAGCTCCAAATCATGGGTTGGGTAGTTCTTCTCATGAGTTCTCAATTGTCTACTCCCATAGCATACTACCCTCCCCTCCAGCATCAATACTACCGCTAGGCCAGTCGCACATGCATCAGTGTATACTATAAAAGTCTGAGCTCCGTTGGGTAGCACTAACACTGGTGCACTAGTAAGGCCCCTCTTTAGCATCATGAAGGAATCCTCATAATCCACGCCCCACACGAATGCCGCATTCGTCTTAGTGAGGCGAGTAAGCAGCGTTTAAATCTTAGCTAAATCTTTGATAAACTTCTTATAATTTCCAGCTAAACCTAGAAAGCTTCTAACTTCGGTAGAGTTCTTGGGGGCCTTCCAATCCTGTACTTCTACTACCTTAGCGGGATCCACTGCTATACCCTCTCTTGAGACTACATGCCCCAAGAAACGCACCTCCTCATGCCAAAAGTGACACTTCGAGAATTTTGCTTTCAACTGATAAACACGAAGTGTATGAAGAACCTCCTCAAGACGAATATCATGCTCTTCCATACTCTTGGAAAACACCAGAATGTTTTCCACAAACACTACAACGAAGTTATTTAGTACATTTCGAAAAACACAGCTCATCAGATCTACAAAATAGGCTGGGGCATTGGTCAGCCCAAACGGCATAACCAACCACTCAAAGAATCCATCGGGTGTCCTAAATGCTGTTCTTATCGATGCTATCGTCAACGACCCAAAGCTGATGAAATCCAATGGCTATGTCAAGCTGAGAAAATACTGAAGAACCAACCAACTAATCGGAAAGATCGTCTATCCTAGGAAGTCGGTAACGGTTCTTCTTCGTGAGCTTGTTCAACTCTTTATAGTCTACGCAAAGTCGAAGGGAACCATCTGCCTTTGTAGCGAAGACGACTGGTGCCCCCCACTCAATTATGCTCCGTCTGATGAAGCCTTTCTCTAATAGCTCACCAATCTGCTTACTTAACTCCTTTCTCTCCCTATGAGCCATATGTCTCACAGGTAATGCCACTGGCTTAGCAATATCATTCAGATAAATCCTAAAGTCGATCTCTCTCTTAGGAGGTAGCCCCCTAAACTCCTCAAAAACGTATGGAAAATCTCTAACAACTAGAATTGAATCTTACTTTCCTAGTGATGAATCAAGGGAATAAAGGAAGCTCAACATGACTGACCCCTGTGGGTCTTAAGAAACCTCGAGAGTCTGTCGGCTACATGTCTCTAGTCTAACGACTCTCCTCTCGCAGTCCGATATCGCACCATAAGTGGATAACCAGTCCATCCACAAAATCATCCCATATCCTGAAAATCCCAGTACATAGGTGTCACAATCAAACTCTATGCCTACTGTAAAAATTTTCAAACCCCTACAAATTATGGATAAATGTGCCGATCCTCTTATGCGGTTTGAAAAAACTATAGAGTCTACAACTAGAGAAATATCTAATTGCAAATAGTCAACCAAAGAACTAGAAATGAAAGAATGCGATGCTCTGGAGTCAAAAAGAGTTCGAATAGGAAAATCCAAAATAGAGATCAAACCTTCTACAGAGACTTTCATACCTTGGTCCGGTCCACTACTGGAAGTTGCTGCATCCAAAACCTGTACTTGCGCCGTAGGTGCGCCTACTCTCTGCCTCCTTCATCGCGTTCTTCTTACAGTCCTTTGGAAATGCCCAACCAATCCACAATTATGACATTTCTCGCCCTTCTTGATCTTTCCCTTCTGAGGTCCTTCTCCTTTATTCCTGTCCTTATCCTTCTTATTCTTCCACCACTACTTCTTAGAGTTTTCTGATTTAGGAACCTCCTTAACCTCTTCTTTCTTTGCAACATCTGATATGAGAGCCATTTCCATAAGTGATTCAAACATCGCTCCCATAGGTACATGTGTCAATGCCAACCATTGCACGGGTTGGTTCAAACCATTAGCAAACTTTATGGCCTTCTTATGCGGTGGATTAACAAGCTCCATCCCAAACCGCGATAACTCATTAAACTGATTTATATACTCTTTCACCAAAAGACTCCCCTGGTTCAAACTAATGAACTTCTCTAACAGCTTTCTTTCCTCGGCTTGCGATAAGAACTTTCTCTCAAATCTTTCCTGAAAGCCAAACCAACCAATGTCTCTACCCTTCATTTCTACAATCTCTCACTAGTAAGAAGCCTCTCCCTTCAGCTGCCAAGATGCAAGCTGAACTCTCTACTGGTCCTCCAATCCTAACAGCCCAAATATCCGCTCCATATTCCTCAACCAAGTTCGTGCCTCTATGAAATCCTCCAAACTAGAAAACGTCTTTCCTCATAGACTAGCAAAGTCCTTGCATAGCTTAGAAAATTTGGCTGCTGTAGGTGGATTAACGGGTACTCCACCCACTAGTGTTGCGTTGGGCGCTTGCCCTTGCATCTCGGGTGCCGTAGCTTGGAGGTATCTACGAAACCAACCAGGACTTGGACACCCTCTGGAAGATTTGGGGCGTCCGCCATACTATGCAAAGAGAAGAAAATTTAGGCTCGAAAGAATCGAAATAAGGTTGAACTGGACTTTGAGGGGATTTTTATAAAAACTCTTTTATACTTGAAAACTATTCCCATAATAAGAGTTTCTTTCTGAAAAATACTTTTAGCTTGAAGATATATTATCTTTTAAAAATATTTTACTTTTAAAACAAGTTTTAGGAATCCTGTAGCCTTAGGCTCTAATACCAAATGAAACACCACACACTTTTTAGTATTCCCAAAAATGGCACACCAAAGGATGTGGTGCGTTATAGGTATCGCTAAAGCAACACAGAGACCAAGATTCACAAGACAAATAAGTAAAAACAGCGGAAACACATAAATAATAACTTATCATTCAAAATTTAACCTCATCTCAAAACAAGTCATAAAAACATAACATATCTCAAAAATTCAAAATGTCTCATGTCTCATAAAAATACATCTCGCTCTCATAAAATTAGAGTATAAAGATAACAATAATAATCTCTCTCACAAGTGCTAGTCCATCATAAACGAAATGAAGAAGATGAAAAGTAGAAGAATACATCCGAAATGAGGAAACTCCGAAAATGATTCTCCAAGCAACCTGAATCAACTATCCTCAAGTCTGCGGGCCTATTTGGGTAAGAGGAAAGATAGAGGAGTGGGTCCGATAATAAGCCTAGTGAGTGAAAGTAATTACAAGCATTTCTAAGCAAGATAAGGATAATGGACTAAGCAATATTTCTATCTTTAAAGAAAAATATACAAAAGATAAAACTTGGATAAAATATTGTTTCTGATTCTGTTTGACTATTTGCTTTGATTGTTTGATTGTTTGTACTTGTCTTAAACAACAGTGATTTGGCTGAAATCCTAATCCTATCTCAACTACTAACTTGATTAGGCTAAAATCCTAATCCTACCCATTGATCGACCTTTCCTATCTCTATTATGCCACCGTGAACCAATCCATTTGGTCACAGCAAAAGTCACCTCTTTAGTGCTTAGGACGCAGTAGCGAATTATTTAACCTAATCAATGTTGCACACTCGGTCATTGCCGGTACACACTAATTGTCGCCTTGTATTTGACCCTTTATTTACCCTTATCAGCATAAACGTGCCCAGCCTCACCAACGTGTGAGACCATCAGTCCTTGACCTGAAAGGGAATGTTGTCAGTACTGGTCCTAACAAACAAATCTTCTAGCTTTGCGCCCCTTTCCCAAATCCCCAGATTTGAGCCCTTATATATTGGCCACATATTTACCCTAATCAGAATAAGCGTGTCCAGCCTCACCTATGTGTGAGACCATCAGTCCTAAACCTGAAAGGGAATGCTGCAGGTACGGGCCATTGCTGCTATATTTGCTTATTGTCTTAATCCAAGATTTAAGTTTTAAAATAAGCCGCTTTTGTTATTTCTTTCTTTCTAATTATAACATATGTTATAATTGTTCTTGCAACTGTTACTCTTCTAATTTCCCTTTCTAGTTATAACCACTTGTTATAATAATGCTTGCAAATATCTTAAATTTGCCTAATTCAGTCTATCTCTATTTTTATTTTAGTTTTTCTCATTTTACATATGATTTCTGTAAATTTAGTTATGACGACCCACATTTCGGAAGATTAAAATCAATAATAATCCACACATGCCCAACTTAAACAATCCGAAACATAGATAATCAATGGGCTTAAATAAGAAAAATAAGAGAAAATGAAGAAAACAACACAGAATCTCACAGCGGAAATGATAAAATATAATAATCAAATAAACAGTTCAAGAAACTACTTACTATACATTTGATTTTAAATGTAGACAGCATTTATCAGAGTTATATATATACAGGGATAGATAATCACTATAGCAGAACAGTATGATACAGAGAATAGTAATAGTAGTAATATACCAAATCTTCGTCTTCGTCCTCTAGAGAATAATCTACAATACGCTAAAAAAAAACTCAAGACTAACCCGAGCGTAATGAAAAGACAAAACACTAGAGTTAGGACCAAAATACTCTTACGTAAGTCAAATCAATATCATGAAAAATGAGTACACTAACTTAAGAGATGTTATGGGATTTTCCATCTCCTAAAGTTCCGTCAAACTATCCATATGTAATAGTGTACGCTATAATAGATAATGTCTCTCGGTAAAATAAATATCAAAATAGCGTTAAGGCTTTACATTATCCCCCCTTAACACATTTTAATAGCATGTAGTTTATGCAGGTCCTATAACAAAACCAGTAATGTCGGTAGCCAATGAGTCGCCATAGGTACAATGCTAAACCAAAGTCGTAATGTATTCGTATAAGGATAAATATGACAAGGCACATGAGGCAATGCCCTAGGTAGGATTCTACCAATTTACCCTTTCTGGCTGGTCATAACCCATCCGTGGCCGACCGCGAAAATCAATCCAAATGAAAATGATGCACCCATCGAATACAAAATCACAACAGTAATATGAGGGATCAACGTCGCTAGAGGTAGCTAACCTCATTGGCCAGACATAGGCTCTTGTTTTAGTCATTTTAATTATGACACGAGTGTCAAAGCTATCCATCATCATTCTCTTACTTCATTCCTGTAAATATTCGCCAATTCTACCACTACATTCTGGATGTCATCCACCGCGTACACAGTTGTTAAAGTGGTTCCAATATTGACAAAGAGTATCCAAATAAGAGGTCCCGGTCTCTCTAACAACCAAACGTCGTTTTACACACCGGTTGGTACCTTTATATTTCAAAATCAATTCGTACTTGATATCAAAATATCACATTCGCTTCAAAATCAAATCCATTTCAAAATCATCATATTTACTCAAAAATCATGTCCATTTCGAAATCATTATATTCGCTTCAAAAATCATATTTCACTTCAAAATGTCAATTCAGTTCGATATATCAATCTCACTTTAAAATTTGTTTCGAATTACAGTTTAGGTTATAACTTCACTTTAACCCAATTTGCATATAAATCCAAGATTTACATATAAACATTTCACTCTTTTGACCAGTTTGAATTTTTAAAAAATGGTTTAAATAGTTTTAAAATAGTTAAATAGTTAAAATAGTTTAATAGAAAATAGTTTGGGTATTAAAAATGGTTTATATAGTAAAATAGTTTGGAAAATCAAAATAATTTGAATATTTAAAGAATATAGATTTTTAAACCATTTATACTAAATAACTCTTTTGAAAATAGTTTCAAAGTTAAACCGATTCGATTCCCAATTTCCCAATTCAAGTCGATTCCAATTCCCATTTCGATTTAATCGATTAAATTCCGATCAAGTCGAATTTTACTTCAATTCCAAATTTATTTCAACTTCAATCCCAAATAAATTTCAATTCCATTTCCAAATTAATTTAAATTCCAATTCCAAATTTAAACCATTTTGATTTATATCACTTCCGAGTTTGATTCCAAAATATCGATTCAAAATACTTAAATCAAATTTTCCTTCAATATCCAATTTAAAATCTAAACCTTCAAATATAGTTAAATTCCAAGCTCAATTTCAAAATATCGTTTTATATCACTTTTACTTAACAAAATTCAAAGTTTGAAATAAAAGTCCAATCTTTTAAAACAAATCAATTTCCGAAATTCGCGTCATATTTCCATTTTAACTTCAAAATCTTAACTTCGTTTAACTAAAGAATTCCCATTTTAAATTTAAATTTCAACATTCCAAGTTACAATTCGAAAAAAAATTCGATTTCCATAAATTTGATTTTTATTTCTTAAAACCAAATCATGTAAATAATTTCAAATCAAAATTTTTAAATCAAATAATTTAACCAATCCGGTATCCGTATAATAATTCTCTATCCTATGGCCAAGGGAATCAATTATTTCAATTTAATTCAAGGGATGGATATATATCATTTCAATCCAAATTAAATGCCATAGGTATATATCATTTCAACCTATTTCTTAATTTATTCGAAATAATTCAATTTACAGTTTTATATACTGCAAATAATATACAGGATGTTAACATGATATATCAAAATAAATAAACATCCAAATATCAACCAATAGCATCCATCACAACCAATCATTCCAACAGTCAATAAAATTCACAATAATTTCATTATTATCAATATCGGGTATTTTACGGGCAATTAAATTCTAATTCAAATTAATCTGTCAAATCAAATTCTATTAATTAATTAAGATGTCAATTCAACTATTAATTAAACTTATCAAACAACAATCAAAAAAATTTCAATCACTTCACGATATAAATTTAACTGCATAAAAATTAATTAAGTCAATTGTGAGCGTATAAACACTCACCTTTGATTTATCGACGATTTAAAGTCCAAATAAAGGCCCAAATTTGAACAGTCTTAGAACACGACTAAACCAATTCTATAATGTCCGGAATTTCGATACGATTGCAACGGAGAAAACAACGCGTGAATTTGATCTCGTATGCAAAAGATATAATCGTTAGAACATTTAAATTTTAATATAAAATAATTAATTAATAATAATAATAAAACATACGTACCTTTCTTCCCTACGCTCTTTGGTATGCACACCTACCCTAAACGCATGCAGCACAACTTGGAATGCATGCAAATCTCGATGCCGTGACACCGATCAGGGGACGTTAATGGAACCGCCTCCACAAACTCCACCAACGCCTGCAATTTCATCGATGTCGCTGCTTCCATCTGAACGCAAGAACCCAAAATATGTGCATGCTTCCAAGCCAGATTCGGGCGAATCTGTGGCGTAATACATAGATCAACTATATGGATTTGAAGAGCTCGTTGAGATCTACAACTTTGCTTTTGGAAGTTTTCAATTTCGTTGAACGGATTGAGAGATATTAAAGAGGGAAGTTGGTGAATTTTCGACCATTGAAAATTAAAATAAAACGGCGGCCATGTTTTCACTAGGGTTTCTGAAATTATATAATAATATTTTCTCGATATGCATGTCGTATTTATACAGTTAGGTCCAAGATCATCTGAACTCCAATCGAGGCATGTCACCTGGCGTTTATAATGTTTTACCCCCATTCCGAATGCAATGGAACTAGTCTCGAAACTTAATTCGATCATATGTGGAAGATAGCTTTTCAAAGGCAATTTATTTTATCGAATTTCTTAAATTGATTTCTACGCGTTACAAGCTCGTACGGCTAAACGACAAGTCTGATCGCTACGGAACTTGAAATCCTACAATAACTCACTATTACAGATTTGATGAAATTGGTCTCGTCGAAATCCGAAACAGTTGCCAGAATGACTATTTTTACTCTTTAATTAAAATATAAAATTTCCAATTTTTAATTATTCACATTTAAATCCAATTTTAAATGTTAACCATTTTCATTCAGATTTAAATAAAATTTAAATCAATTTTCGATGCCATTTTCATTCTCATTACATCCGCAATTCAATTATTTAAATAATTGCAACATAAATTTAAACAATTTAATTACTCGATAAATCAATATTTATAAATCATTAAATTTCAAATAATATTTAATTATCAGCATTATTTTATTTCTATCTAAATAGTTCACACATATTATTTAACTTCAGTTATTGATTATAAACATAGTGAATACATAGAATTTATTTCAATACTTGTTATCGCCAAAATTTTCGAAATTAGTCATTTCAAAGTTCTATTCAAGTTCATATTCAAATAAATTACACTAATAAATTACCAAGTTTTATTTCTATCCATTTTTATTCAATAATTATCTCAAACCCTATATTTAAAATAGTCAAAAATACGGGTCGGTACATTAATGTTATTCTATTTTAATCCATATTTGTGAATTCTTCTCTTTTTAATATTTTATTCGCATCAAAAAGGATTAAATCTCTTAAAAGAACAAACTAACATTTACAGGCTAAGTAACATTTACAGGCTAAGTTCCAACTTAAAATAGATGTAAATAACTGTACATAACTGAATAAAATAGCTGAATAAAAATAGACTGAAAAGAACATCTAAAATTTACTTAAAAACTGATTGTAAATAAACTTACATAAAAACTTCCTCAAAATTGTAGAAAAACTACAACTATTGAGAACCCTATTATTTTAAATTGCTTACAAATCTAAACTAATTACAAAACACTCACTGGTGATCCTTAGCTCTGTTCTTGGGACTTTCTTGATCCTCTTCTAGGGCGTAGAATATTTTTATTAAAAAGATTTCCTTCCCAAATTTATTTTCTATTTAGGGTTCAGCCTCAGGCAATGAACCCAATTCGGAGAAAATCTGAATGAGAAAAATAGCTAGGCCTAGGGTTCTATTTATAGTGTGGCTTAGTGATCTCAGGTCGTCGGATTTGAAGATTAAATCTAGTGCAACCACGTCAAAGGCTCACTAGGAACCGTCGAATGCAGCTACGAATGCACGGGATTAACCAAAAATCAAATTTTAAGGTGTTGGGCTCGTACCTAGACGTTTTCACTTCTAGGAAGTTTTGCGGATGGACCTGTATTCTTTGGCGGTTGAGCTATAGGTTGACCTGACCATAGCATGGGTCAACCCATGCCATTGTATTTTTTTTCTTTCCGTTTTTGTTTATTTAATTCTGATTTCTTGTTTCTCTCATAACGTTTCCATACTTACTCGGATTTCGACAAGTTATATATGGAAATTGATCAGAAAATTGTCACAGACCCAATGGTGCAACCCCCATAGATCGATTTTGAAAATTCCACAAACTTATTTTATTGTTCAATTAATTCGTTAATTAGTTATTATAGCTCAAATTTTGGGTTGTTACATCAGCCGTCCATTTCTAGGGTTTACAATCTAATGGTGGATCATTGACCGTTTGACGATCGGGGAGTGGCGTTGGGTAGTGGTCATCGAGCAGCAAGCATCTATGGGTTCGCATCATGTTAGAGTGGCTAGAGTGTGCCTGGAAATGGAAAGGAAGGTCATGGCGGTGGTCAGGTCAAGGTAACGTCAAAGTCGGCTGTTTTCTCGTTGTGGGGTCAGTCGGAGGTAAGGAATCAAATGGTCGTCTTAGATCTAGGCAGAGGTGGTCATGGCAGCAATGATTTGGTGGTCAACGGTATTGAATTGGCGGTTGTATCTCATGTTCGAGGCTGTGTCTGTTTATGCTAGGGTTTCACGTGGAAGAGGTATGACGTGACAACTCTATATGCTTTGTTTATTTTAATTTTAATTCAATTTCCAATCATTCTTACCATCTTAACTTTCTCATACGAGCTTGGATTCACGCACGGTTTTCTCCGTTGCGATCGTATCAAAATTCTAGACATTATGGAACTGGTTTAGCTACATTCTGAGACTATTATATTTTTGGGCTTTAATTGGATTTTAAATCGATTGAAAATCTAAGTTGAGTGTTTTAACCCACTCACAACTTCTAAATCATCCTATGTTAGTTAAATTAAATTTATAATGTGATTAGGAATTGATTGATTGCTGTTTGGTATATTCAAATTGTCATTCGAGTTAAATCTGAATTTTATTGAATTTAATTGCCATTTGATTAAATATTGAATTTAAATTGCCAGTTAAATACCTGTTAATGATAATCAGTGAATTGATGTTATTTATTGGTTAATTTGAATTATGATTGTGATGGATGTTTAATTGTTGATATTTGAATGATTGGATGTATGTTTATGTCACATCCTGGAATTTTCGACTTTCGAAAATTCAACATCGATACTCACTTTATCGACTGTCGAGCAATCGAGTGCCGAAAACTCCAATAGTGAGGGTTTTAGAAAGAAGAAATAGAAGAAAAAGAGAAGAAGAAGAGAAAGAAAGAACAACTGAACAACATCAGACAGAAAACAATATCATAATCTTACACATCGCAGCGGAACAATATATAATAGATAAACACTAGTCTTTTAAAACAAAGAACTATATCAGTTTATACATACATCAATCATCAGAGTCAATATACAACAATGGACAGTTATATAAACTCGTTCTCATACAGAATACACAGCGGAATAAAATAATATCAGATACAAATACTACGTCTCGAACTCCAGCTTATCTCCAAGCTCCAGAATATCCAGAATATCCTGATAATATAACTCTAGGCTGCCCGTGTGGAAATTGGTGGGCACCCAGAGTTTAGAAGGGAACAATAAACTCCGAGTCAGTCATGGTGACTGGTGTGAGATCGTAAAACAGTTATTCTTTAAAATAAACAACAGGATAATTTTAAAGTCAATTCGAAATGCTTTTGGAAAATGAAACTACCATAAGACCTCCCACCACACACACAATGCAAACGCAGAATTGGAGGAGATTTCTTCTTATGATAGTCAAAGATGCTTACTACGCAAAATCAAATCATTTTTGATATTATTATTAGTGCATAGTGTAGAAAACATTTCGAAAGTATAATATTAATCTTAGCCAACATACGACCAGTATCGTATGCCTACTATAGCTACCATCTAAACAGTGGTGACCACCGTACGTAAATGGCAGGTTCTACAACTAATACCGTACAAAGTTCGTATTGGAGTTTGGATTTCCAACAAATGGTCAGGCTAAGGAACTTCCTTTTCCACGATGGGTACGTCCCTGCAATAGACGACCCGAGAACCTAACCGGATCTCTGCCAACACAAGGCCGGGTTACCTCTGCAAAAATAGGTAACTACTGACACGCGTATGCCATCCCCCGATCGTCACCGATCTTCCCGAGGATCCCCGATTTCCAACAAACCACAAAGTAATAATAACTGTGCAGCAACCACAGAGGTTAAGTATCTGGGCTCCATACCATGATACCACCTTTATCCAGAAGGAATGACATACACTAAGGGGCGCTACTCCCTAGAACCTTGCTGCATCCTTCCTGTTTCGACCATTTTCGGGGTGTGAGGCTCGATGAAGTCTCGTCCACAAAGCTACGCTTTCTCAAAAATCCCTGCTTCGGGTCAAACAAAAATGATCAACCTATGATCACAAAGATATAAGATCAAACAAATGATCATATCACAAATGATCAAACACTGATCATTTCACAGCAACACTCAATATGCCACGTTACCAAATTGGGATATATCGCTGATAAATTTCAACTACATAACCTCTGAGCTCGTACGTCTCAGAGAAGGGTGTTAAGCTAAGAGAATAAATTCTCCGCCACCAACAGAAATGTATTTGAAAGAAATCAGCTTTATATCTCAAATTGTAACGTCAGACACACAATCCATACAAGTCTGTTCCGGGATCGAACAGAACCGAAGGCACTTCTCACGAAGCCCTTGCATTTCCGGATAATTTTCTAATCACGTCCGGACTTCCCGTCACTAAGGGTGATAAAACCTCTAAACCGAAGATCAGTCGATGTAGAGTAACTCGACGGTAATCCTTCCATTTTCAAAAATATCCGGTCTTCAACACCGGTCTTCGAATGCAATTCATAACGACGTATCACATATTCGGAATGGGTTATACGACCCATGGTCCTTTCCCGGCTAATCCGAATAGTGAGCGTTTATTTAAAAATAAGTGTGGCATTCAAATTCATCCAATTCACAACAAATACCTATCTAAAGGTAATTATTGATAGTCGGTTATTTAACTATCAATAAAGATGCGCAACATCATCAGATTCCAAATAATTTTCCAAATTATTTCATCTTCCAAAATATCTTTTACTAGATATAAAATTTTCCACACTTCAAAAATAAATCAACGTTTATTTTTTCTAAATAGTTTCCCTTTCCTTTTATAAATTCCACAGTGAATTTATATTTCAAAAATATCTACTGATATACGATTTTCCAATCGATTTCAATATTCAACTTCAATTTATCTTTTCAAAGATAAATTCTCAAAACATTCACTTCATATTGGAAAAGCGATTCCATACTTATTTAAAAATAAGTGTTTCACAAATCTATTTATTTTCAACATTTGAAAATATTCGATATACTTAAATCAAATTAAGTATAATTTCATTCTTTAAGGAAAATATTCTTTTAACACCTTTATTTTAGTCAAAACGAATGTTACGTAAAACATCGTTACGACGACTCAAAAATCACTAGTATAGGGATTCGAAATTTAAAATAGATATGTAAATCCCAATACTAGATAAAAACATTTCCTTTCGGAAATCATCTACTATAACAACAGTGTTATAGTCCACCATTTCCTTATTTCTCGAAAACGTCTATTTCAACAATAAATGTTGAAATCTATGCTTTCGATTCATAACACATTTTAAAACACCTTTAAAATGTTTAACTTCATTTTTAAAATATTACTTCTTCAAAAATGAATCCATTTTACTTAACAATATATTTACTGTCCAAAATCGTGAATAAAATTTACTTAACCCCATTTCAATCATTCCTACACATTTTTATTTCAATAAAAATCCGCTATTCAAAATCGTGAATATATCTTCTTAAATAATCTTCTATATTAAATTTATCACATTCAATCTATTTTCGAATTTATAAGCACGTTTATAAATTCTATTTCTCTTTTAATAACAACTTCGACTTATAAACCTTCTTTTATCAACTTCTATATTTAACTTATCAAAATAAGTGACTTTGGGTTTATAACAACTTTTATAAATTTTAATTCTATTTATAAAAGCTTCAATACCAAATCAATCTCAATATTGATTTCAAATTTTATTTTCAACGTTTGAATAAAATTTCCATATTGATTTCTCAAAAATTCATTTCTAAATATTAAATCAATTACAGATTGATTTCAAATTTTATTTATCACTACTAAAATAAATTCCTTATTTTTCTCAAATTATTCAATATTCTGTTTTGAAATGGATTCTTCAAATTGAAATCATTCTACATTGATTTTTCAACTTATTTCAATTTACCAATTAAATTCCAAACTGAATTTCCAACTTATCTTCTTTTAAATAAATTCCTTTTTAAGAAAATAAATTTCAATCGTTTCTTTCAATCTATTTAAAAATCCAAATTTAAATTAATTTCTTCAATTTAAAATCACTGTTTTATGAAATCCATTTATTTAGCATTTTCACTTTATTCTGGAATTCATTCGATAAGATTATAAAAAACAGCTTTTATACTTTTAAATTCTTTTCTTCAAAATTTCTTCAATTTCAAAAATTGATTCACTTAGAAATTTTCTACTTGAATCTCAAAAATTCAATTTCGTTTATCTTTTGAAATCCAATGATGTCAAACATCCATTCAGCTAAATTTTAGCTTTCAAACAATTTCCAGATATCAATATGATTAATAGCATCACTATAATCATTCACAGATTCATATCACAATAGAAATAAATTCAATCAATGTGAGGGGTCCAGTTGGATCCCTCCAACCTGTTTTCCTGCATCCAAAGATGTTAGCACAATACCAATTCCGCTCCAGTACGGAATTATCGCGGTATATAGGTTTTTATAAATCCGCTTACTAACGGCGCAATAGGGTCTCATCCGCTATACGAGGCGGGAAATCAATCAATCCAATATATACATATGCCAATATGTATATATTGCTATATATATAATAGATATATCCTACTATATCTAATATCAACAATCCAAACAGTCAAATAATCAATCAATAACTGCAAATCAAAATTTTCCTTCGAGTGAGAAAATCTCACCTTAGCTTTAAATTTTGCAACCCGTTTCCATTTCAGTTTTGTTTTCTCGACTTTTTAACCTGGTATAAACAATTTTATACAATTGATTAATATTCAAACTTATCGGAAATAAATTTCCATTTCTTAACATTTTCCAGGATTTTAAATTACCAGGTTAATAAAATTATAACTTTATTGTTAAAATTGTTGATAAACAGATAAAATTAAATGTTTAACTTACTTAACCCACATAAAAATGTTTGAAAGATAAATTTTCAATTTCATCCCTTGAAAACAGTTTATGAAAATCTCTACATGCATTCAACATAACTGTTTTACTTGATTATGATATATTTCAATTTTTTGTTCATTAAAACCCATATACATATATATATTTACTTTTATATCAAAATCAAGATATACATATGTATTTAGGAATTCAAATTCTGAAATCAACGGAACAGCAGCATATATATTTTTTTCCAGACTTTACTTAAGAATTTAAACTGCCTATATATAAAATTTTCCAATCCATACATATATATATTTAAAATGAAACAGGACTTTACTGTAATATATATATATATTTTTTTCCTGTGTATATGAATATATGCATACGAACTTTATAACAAAAAATTCTCACCGCACTTCGTCGCGCCGCCTCCATGCGATTCGCCAGACTTCGACCGCCTCATCCACACTGCCTCGTGAACAAAAGTCGCGTTCTAACATCGAGCTCCTGCCTCGCACCTTTCTGTTTGACAGTGCGATGAAGTCGCCCCTAAGTTCTCCACCTCGCTCGCCGCCGACGCCCTAAGTTGATGTCGCGCGTGATGCTTTGCCGCAAACCATCGTGAATTGCCTCGCAGTCACGAATCTCCCCAGGCACCCCACCACCGCGAGACTTCCCTTCGCGTGCTCGAGTCTGAGCTCGAGAATCCCCAATTTGAAGTCGAAGTCGCCGCCGCCTTCAATCATTGCCCCACCGCCACCAATCGCGTGCGCGAGCTCACGTGTGTCGCCCTCGCCCACGAAGTCGCGATCGATTCACTCGATTGTTTGTTTTCTTTTTGAATGAAAAGGAACGAAGGAATTTTATCTCGGCCATAGATTCGATTTCGAACGAAAGTTTTTTTTTTTTCGTTTTGTTTATTTACTTTGAACTGAGGAGGGAGAGTTCGGCAACTATTTTGACAAGGAACGAAGTATGGCCTGCACGCTTTGGCATCATGATCTTAACAGGGAGAAGCACGATTTCTTTCACGATCTTAGGCGTGATTTTAGGGGAGAAAGGTAGCTGATATTTGTAAATTTTAAATTTTAAAATTAAACTGAATTTAATTTCGCTTCAACGTGTTTACACACCGTGTGCTCACATATCAACTCTGAAAAATATGATATTTGAAATCCGGCAATAATACAATATTCCGGACCCGATGGAACTCGTTTCGTCGAATTCCGAGACTGTTTGAAAATTGACTATTTTTAAATATCGATTCGAACAATAAAATTTCAAAATTGAACGAAACACTTTCAATTTCAATTCTGAAAGTTCTATTACCTCCAGAATTATCAATATGAATTTTAAAAGCTTTTGAAATATTTTTCTTCAGCTTAAAATTGTAGAATCAAATTTTTATTTAACTTCAATCGATTAAATTTTATAATTTAATCACAAATTTCAAAGTTATATCGGGGATTCAAATTAAATCATCGTTCAAATATTTAAAATTAATTAAATATTTACAATTTAATTTGGTCAAATTTCCGGGTCGTTACAGACTTCCCCCCTTAAAAGAATTTCGTCCTCGAAATTACAAGTTAGAGAAAAAGGTCCTTAACTCGTCTACTATCTTTCCACATTCAAATAGTTTTATCAATTTTCCAAAACAAATCTTTCTACTAAAGATTCGTTATTATTCATACTAAATTTCCAACTTCAATTATAAGTTTCAAAACAACATTGTTAACTTCAAAATTCAAATTCGAGTTTAAATTCAAATT
The DNA here is from genome assembly GCA_030737815.1 of Allium fistulosum. Lineage (NCBI taxonomy): Eukaryota > Viridiplantae > Streptophyta > Magnoliopsida > Asparagales > Amaryllidaceae > Allium > Allium fistulosum. The sequence continues at coordinate 407,243,481 of CM060907.1, read as the reverse complement.
TTTAACTTTCAAAATTTTCTCAAAAATTTTCTAACGCCCTAAATTTTCGAAAAATTTCGCCAGCGTCTCCTTTGCGCGGCTAATACGGCACGACTACAAAACGTCCCTACGGACTCTCAGATTTCAAAAAGAAAAAGAAAAGGCCAAGCGGCTAGACCAGAAATCATCAAAAACTCATATTATAATTCAAATACGTACCTTTTGTCGAGCAATTCAAATTATCTGTGAAATCAATTTCAATTTCCTTTATACCTGTATATCTACTAGCCATTATATCTAGTTAAAGCATTCAAACTATTTCGTACATTCAATTACAAAATTTTCAATATAACTGCTTATATCATCTCTAATTCACTATTGAAGTTATATATTCAATTTTGTTCAATCTTGCATTTCAAATTTCTATTCGAATTCAATTTTATCTTCCATTCTGAATATTGAATTTTTATCGATCACCTTTCATTTACTGATTCATATCACTCTTTATATTAGTTTCATTCACTAATTCATTTTAAATTTCAATATTCAGCTTGAATTATATTTACTAACAAATTCAGAACAAAGTTTCACATTCATCTTCAATTTCAGTTTTACTTACTTGCAAATTCAAATTTATTTATTCATTCTGAAACTCATTCACTAATTCTTTCATTTCCAATTCGAATCTGATTTCCAAATCAAATTTCAATTCCAGTTATATTCACTTATACTTACTTTGATTTAACTTCATTCTTTAAGTTAAATTAATTCTATCAAAATTCAAATTGTATAAGTTATCAACTTAGTATTATTTCATAAACATTTTAATATAGCATTCCAGAGTCTTTTCAATCCTTTTCAAAACCATTTTTGAAAACAATTCAAATTATCCTTTGAATTTTCTAAAACAAAATCCAAATTTTCAAAACAACTTCCATTTAAAACAATTTGGCAGCAATTTCTCTTCTGGAAACCCGAAAATGAACATCTGTGATGCTGCAGTCATTACCGAAGTTATTTTCCAGCGACCGAAAAGAGTTTAGAGCTTTTCATCTCTTCAAAAGACTTTTCAAAACCTTTGAAATCCATTTTCAAATCAAAACTGATTTAAACTTTCCAAATCTCCAAAATTTCCAAACTCCTTTCAAAACATTTCCAAATACTTCTCTGGAATTCCGTTTTAAATTACAATTCACATTTATACTTTACATTCTTACATTTCAATTATATGTGAATTTTATTTCTTAACTTTGGAGTTACGATTTCAGTTTCTTATTCAATTTCAAATTTAATGATAACATTTCAACATTATCACTTTCTAACAACCATGCAACCATATACTGTAATAATTTACAGAAAAATCATTTCTTTTATATACAAAAATAGCTTTGGGTAAAATTATCTCATTTACCCTATTTAAAACAATACTGTGCCGAACTGTTCTATTCAAGTGTTTAGAAACCCCTTCGATACAGTTTTGCAAGACTGTGCCGACGAAGGTTCATATACCACTCAATAAACCAATCATCACAATACAAAACAATTTTATATTCAATAACAAATACGCGCTCATATCTATTATTGCACTCAACTCATTCTAGAGTACTGCTGACTCCATCTCTAATGAGTAACACCCAACAGAGCAGGGTTGTCGCTTAACCATATGCTCTGATACCACTTTGTCACATCCTGGAATTTTCGACTTTCGAAAATTCAACATCGATACTCACTTTATCGACTGTCGAGCAATCGAGTGCCGGAAACTCCAATAGTGAGGGTTTTAGAAAGAAGAAATAGAAGAAAAAGAGAAGAAGAAGAGAAAGAAAGAACAACTGAACAACATCAGACAGAAAACAATATCAGAATCTTACACATCGCAGCGGAACAATATATAATAGATAAACACTAGTCTTTTAAAACAAAGAACTATATCAGTTTATACATACATCAATCATCAGAGTCAATATACAACAATGGACAGTTATATAAACTCGTTCTCATACAGAATACACAGCGGAATAAAATAATATCAGATACAAATACTACGTCTCGAACTCCAGCTTATCTCCAAGCTCCAGAATATCCAGAATATCCTGATAATATAACTCTAGGCTGCCCGTGTGGAAATTGGTGGGCACCCAGAGTTTAGAAGGGAATAATAAACTCCGAGTCAGTCATGGTGACTGGTGTGAGATCGTAAAACAGTTATTCTTTAAAATAAACAACAGGATAATTTTAAAGTCAATTCGAAATGCTTTTGGAAAATGAAACTACCATAAGACCTCCCACCACACACACAATGCAAACGCAGAATTGGAGGAGATTTCTTCTTATGATAGTCAAAGATGCTTACTACGCAAAATCAAATCATTTTTGATATTATTATTAGTGCATAGTGTAGAAAACATTTCGAAAGTATAATATTAATCTTAGCCAACATACGACCAGTATCGTATGCCTACTATAGCTACCATCTAAACAGTGGTGACCACCGTACGTAAATGGCAGGTTCTACAACTAATACCGTACAAAGTTCGTATTGGAGTTTGGATTTCCAACAAATGGTCAGGCTAAGGAACTTCCTTTTCCACGATGGGTACGTCCCTGGAATAGACGACCCGAGAACCTAACCGGATCTCTGCCAACACAAGGCCGGGTTACCTCTGCAAAAATAGGTAACTACTGACAGGCGTATGCCATCCCCCGATCGTCACCGATCTTCCCGAGGATCCCCGATTTCCAACAAACCACAAAGTAATAATAACTGTGCAGCAACCACAGAGGTTAAGTATCTGGGCTCCATACCATGATACCACCTTTATCCAGAAGGAATGACATACACTAAGGGGCGCTACTCCCTAGAACCTTGCTGCATCCTTCCTGTTTCGACCATTTCTGGGGTGTGAGGCTCGATGAAGTCTCGTCCACAAAGCTACGCTTTCTCAAAAAGCCCTGCTTCGGGTCAAACAAAAATGATCAACCTATGATCACAAAGATATAAGATCAAACAAATGATCATATCACAAATGATCAAACACTGATCATTTCACAGCAACACTCAGTATGCCACGTTACCAAATTGGGATATATCGCTGATAAATTTCAACTACATAACCTCTGAGCTCGTACGTCTCAGAGAAGGGTGTTAAGCTAAGAGAATAAATTCTCCGCCACCAACAGAAATGTATTTGAAAGAAATCAGCTTTATATCTCAAATTGTAACGTCAGACACACAATCCATACAAGTCTGTTCCGGGATCGAACAGAACCGAAGGCACTTCTCACGAAGCCCTTGCATTTCCGGATAATTTTCTAATCACGTCCGGACTTCCCGTCACTAAGGGTGATAAAACCTCTAAACCGAAGATCAGTCAATGTAGAGTAACTCGACGGTAATCCTTCCATTTTCAAAAATATCCGGTCTTCAACACCGGTCTTCGAATGCAATTCATAACGACGTATCACATATTCTGTGACGACCCGCCCTTCACGACCATCGAAAATCGACACAAAACACTCAACAGTATAATATGCCGACGATCGAATGCCGGAAAGACAGATTGTAGAAGAATAAGAAAGTAGATAGAAGAAGAAAGAACTAACAAATCAGAACCTCACAGTCGCAGCGGATAAAATATAATATATAGAACAGAACTTTACACAAATCAAAACTATATCTGTTTATATACAATACATCATCATTAGAGTATATCAATACAACCAACCATAATGAGATACATGACTAACAACAATCACAGCAGCGGAATATAAACAAGTACGAATAATACGCCTCGACTCCAGCTCCTCTTCTGCTCCATAGCAACCTATCCTGTAAAATACTCGGTCTGACCCGAGCATTATAATAAAATAACACCCGAGTCAGTCTGGAATACCAGCGCATCATAAATACATCCAAACTGATTATTAAAGTTCAAAAATCCATTGGAAATCAAAAGCATCTCGTAAGACCACGCCACAAATAAATATGTCGGGTTTTTACCTTACGATAGCTAAAACACTTTTTATAAAAATCCTCTGATATTATAATAATGTCTATTTACAAATACTTATAAAATAGCCGAAATTGTTACATCTATTAAATTCCGGCATACTAGCCACAACGTGGGTAATACAAACAAAACTCGTACAAGGCACGTAGGGAAAATGGATTTCCAACGAATGACTAGGCACTGGGGTACCACCTATCACAGTACGTGGCCTAGATCACAGTACCGAGGAGTACGCCCGCTCCCCTGCAACACAAGACCGGAATCATCCCTTACTGGATAATTCCAAGTAAAATCACCCCACGGTTGTGATCAGCAACCGCACCACTAAGCCGAAATAAAAGGGACATCTAGACAGGGATGACCTTACTCTCAAGTGGGGGCTACCCACGAAGCCTTGCTGCATAACCCCTGATTTTCAGTCATTCCCGGTTGATGAGGCTTGAGGCTAAACGATACCTTTATAGCACATATCCCTTAGAATGCCCATCATCCGCCTGACGACGTCACGAAAGCATTCGTCCATACAAGTCCGTCCCGGGTCCGAACGGAACCGAAGGCACTATTCCTACTACATCCATTTTGGAAATATCCTCAGGATTAGTAGCGACTAGCCCTTGCACTTCACTGCTCCATCTTCGACTCCAAACACGTTACACGAAACGTACAAACCGAATCGAAGTGGTTTTCGAGTCTCCAGACCTAGAATCCCGGTATACGGAAACTCGATCCCGGTCTCTTCGAAACGATCAGCGCATTTGGCCAATATTGATAGTCGGTGATTTAACTATCAATTAATGTTCACAAACATCCATACACATCCATCACACAATAAATAATTTCCATATTATTTATTTGCTTCTAATATCTTTCAAAGATATATTTTCACATTTTCAAAACTCGTTTGAAACAATTTTCCACTCTTCCTTCACAAGGTAAATCCTTTACCCTTTATTCCCATCGGGAATAACCAAGTATAAAACAATTTGCATTTAAAACAGTTAAAAATACTTTATACTAAAATATACTTTAAAATATGAAAATTACTTCTATTTATTTACTCAAAATATAAATTTAAAATATGTGAAGAAAACTAGTCATTAACACATAAACTTTGATTTAAAAATAAGGGTTTTAGTTTCACTAAATTCAAAATAGCGTTATAAGAAGAAAAATGCTAATTTTAACAACTTAAGCTAAAAACCAACTTTTAAATAAATCCATTTGTAAAAATAATTGCTAATATACTCCCAAATTATTACGGTATTAAAAATTATTAATTTATTCCTTTAAAAATAACGATTTCTTAAAAATACTTTTAAAACAATTTTAAACTTAACCTTAGTTAAGTAAAATCTTTTTATAAACATTTACTTGGTTTTTCCCAGGGAACACTTTCCCCTTTCAACATTCCAAAGTACTCTTTCATATAAATCCACTGATTTATTTCAAGTCAATTTATGATTTCAACATAAATTTCAAATTCCATACTTAACTATAACTTCCTCCGAAGTTAAATCACAATTTTTCATTTCTGGAAATTCATTTTTAAATATAGTTTAAACATTTTTAAACAAACATCTATGTGAATTTTCAATGGAAGCCAAATTTCCAATTCACTTAGTTAAATTCCAATGAAATAAGGCATTTCAAAACATTCTGTTTTTCATTTGAACTTGTTAATTTATAGTTGGAAACTCCATTTAACATATTTTTAATTTCCGGATAACATTAGCCATTATTAAAATAAACATCGTTATTTTAAACAATTTATAATTTCATAAATTTAATCTCCAGAAAATTTATATTTCATATTTATCGATTGATAAATTTCCCACAATATTTGAAATCCCAATTTTACCAATTTACATTTTCCATTCCAAAACAGAATTCAATTTTTATATTCCTTTAAATTCCTTGTTTAACAATTTCTTTAATTTCTTTTAAATCCCCAATTTCTTCATTTATAATTTAATTCTGGAATTATAATTTATACAACAATTTCACATAACAATTTAAAATTCCAGATTTTATCAATCACAACATATAAACAGGTATCACTATCAATTATAAAATAATTGCTACATTTTGAGGAATCCAGTTGGATCCCTCCAACCTGTTTCTCCCTGCATCACAAATGTTAGCACATCACAATATAAATATCAATCCAGACAGATAAACACAAATATAGACAATCAACCACATAGATATTTAAATATCAATTATTTATAATGTCTAGCATCCAGATGTGAGTGAGAAAAACTCACCTTGAGTTCGGCGAGCGTTCGAAATTTTAAATTAAACCGAAAGACGTTCGATTTAACCCAAATTTCTACTTGCCCGGAATGATTCCGGAACTGCTCCACTGCGTAGTACTCGTCGCTGTGATTCTGGTGCCGCAAATTTCATTGAAATCTGATCACGTATGCACTAGATATGAATTTTCAAAGGTTCGACTATAAATCTATAAACAATTTTATTTAGTTATATTATATATTTTTTATAATATACCAGACTAAAATCTGGCCGCAAATCAAGAAATCGAGATCAAGGCCATAGATGGTCTTCTCCCTCACGCGATCATTCCAGATGAAAATGAACCCAACGTTCCAAACTTTGACCGCAATTTCCACCCACCTCCGACCACGAGGCGACGATCACCGACCCCCATTCCGCAGCCCATCGCGAAGTACTCTTGTCTGCGATTCCAATGCTTCGAGAATCGTCAAATTCTGAGAACGTATGAATTTGTTATGATTTTATAAAGTTTTGAAATTATTTTAAAACAAAACAAATTTCTTTAAATTTTATTTTTATTTACCACAACCCAAACTCAGTCGTAGATCACCCAGCAAAACGAGGCCGCGTCTTCAACTTCCATTTAATTCCAATTCATTTAGATTTAATTCAATTTCAAATTCATCTAAAAATCCAACAATATTATTTATAACCATTCGAACCTAAAAATACATTTAAACACCACTTTTATAATCATTTACCCCAAATTCACCTTTTATCCCAATTTCGAATATTTAATTATTATTATCCAATCTCAGATTAAATCTCCACATTAGAAATTATCACTTGTTGTTTTAGTTTAAACCAATTCTTTTTAGTTCAAAATAAATCTTGAACCCATATTAAACATTTAAAATGAATTAAATGTTCAAATTCAATGGCTTAAAAATACGGGATGTTACATATTCGGAATGGGTTATACGACCCATGGTCCTTTCCCGGCTAATCCGAATAGTGAGCGTTTATTTAAAAATAAGTGTGGCATTCAAATTCATCCAATTCACAACAAATACCTATCTAAAGGTAATTATTGATAGTCGGTTATTTAACTATCAATAAAGATGCGCAACATCATCAGATTCCAAATAATTTTCCAAATTATTTCATCTTCCAAAATATCTTTTACTAGATATAAAATTTTCCACACTTCAAAAATAAATCAACGTTTATTTTTTCTAAACAGTTTCCCTTTCCTTTTATAAATTCCACAGTGAATTTATATTTCAAAAATATCTACTGATATACGATTTTCCAATCGATTTCAATATTCAACTTCAATTTATCTTTTCAAAGATAAATTCTCAAAACATTCACTTCATATTGGAAAAGCGATTCCATACTTATTTAAAAATAAGTGTTTCACAAATCTATTTATTTTCAACATTTGAAAATATTCGATATACTTAAATCAAATTAAGTATAATTTCATTCTTTAAGGAAAATATTCTTTTAACACCTTTATTTTAGTCAAAACGAATGTTACGTAAAACATCGTTACGACGACTCAAAAATCACTAGTATAGGGATTCGAAATTTAAAATAGATATGTAAATCCCAATACTAGATAAAAACATTTCCTTTCGGAAATCATCTACTATAACAACAGTGTTATAGTCCACCATTTCCTTATTTCTCGAAAACGTCTATTTCAACAATAAATGTTGAAATCTATGCTTTCGATTCATAACACATTTTAAAACACCTTTAAAATGTTTAACTTCATTTTTAAAATATTACTTCTTCAAAAATGAATCCATTTTACTTAACAATATATTCACTGTCCAAAATCGTGAATAAAATTTACTTAACCCCATTTCAATCATTCCTACACATTTTTATTTCAATAAAAATCCGCTATTCAAAATCGTGAATATATCTTCTTAAATAATCTTCTATATTAAATTTATCACATTCAATCTATTTTCGAATTTATAAGCACGTTTATAAATTCTATTTCTCTTTTAATAACAACTTCGACTTATAAACCTTCTTTTATCAACTTATATATTTAACTTATCAAAATAAGTGACTTTGGGTTTATAACAACTTTTATAAATTTTAATTCTATTTATAAAAGCTTCAATACCAAATCAATCTCAATATTGATTTCAAATTTTATTTTCAACGTTTGAATAAAATTTCCATATTGATTTCTCAAAAATTCATTTCTAAATATTAAATCAATTACAGATTGATTTCAAATTTTATTTATCACTACTAAAATAAATTCCTTATTTTTCTCAAATTATTCAATATTCTGTTTTGAAATGGATTCTTCAAATTGAAATCATTCTACATTGATTTTTCAACTTATTTCAATTTACCAATTAAATTCCAAACTGAATTTCCAACTTATCTTCTTTTAAATAAATTCCTTTTTAAGAAAATAAATTTCAATCGTTTCTTTCAATCTATTTAAAAATCCAAATTTAAATTAATTTCTTCAATTTAAAATCACTGTTTTATGAAATCCATTTATTTAGCATTTTCACTTTATTCTGGAATTCATTCGATAAGATTATAAAAAAACAGCTTTTATACTTTTAAATTCTTTTCTTCAAAATTTCTTCAATTTCAAAAATTGATTCACTTAGAAATTTTCTACTTGAATCTCAAAAATTCAATTTCGTTTATCTTTTGAAATCCAATGATGTCAAACATCCATTCAGCTAAATTTTAGCTTTCAAACAATTTCCAGATATCAATATGATTAATAGCATCACTATAATCATTCACAGATTCATATCACAATAGAAATAAATTCAATCAATGTGAGGGGTCCAGTTGGATCCCTCCAACCTGTTTTCCTGCATCCAAAGATGTTAGCACAATACCAATTCCGCTCCAGTACGGAATTATCGCGGTATATAGGTTTTTATAAATCCGCTTACTAACGGCGCAATAGGGTCTCATCCGCTATACGAGGCGGGAAATCAATCAATCCAATATATACATATGCCAATATGTATATATTGCTATATATATAATAGATATATCCTACTATATCTAATATCAACAATCCAAACAGTCAAATAATCAATCAATAACTGCAAATCAAAATTTTCCTTCGAGTGAGAAAATCTCACCTTAGCTTTAAATTTTGCAACCCGTTTCCATTTCAGTTTTGTTTTCTCGACTTTTTAACCTGGTATAAACAATTTTATACAATTGATTAATATTCAAACTTATCGGAAATAAATTTCCATTTCTTAACATTTTCCAGGATTTTAAATTACCAGGTTAATAAAATTGTAACTTTATTGTTAAAATTGTTGATAAACAGATAAAATTAAATGTTTAACTTACTTAACCCACATAAAAATGTTTGAAAGATAAATTTTCAATTTCATCCCTTGAAAACAGTTTATGAAAATCTCTACATGCATTCAACATAACTGTTTTACTTGATTATGATATATTTCAATTTTTTGTTCATTAAAACCCATATACATATATATATTTACTTTTATATCAAAATCAAGATATACATATGTATTTAGGAATTCAAATTCTGAAATCAACGGAACAGCAGCATATATATTTTTTTCCAGACTTTACTTAAGAATTTAAACTGCCTATATATAAAATTTTCCAATCCATACATATATATATTTAAAATGAAACAGGACTTTACTGTAATATATATATATATTTTTTTTCTGTGTATATGAATATATGCATACGAACTTTATAACAAAAAATTCTCACCGCACTTCGTCGCGCCGCCTCCATGCGTTTCGCCAGACTTCGACCGCCTCGTCCACACTGCCTCGCGAACAAAAGTCGCGTTCTAACATCGAGCTCCTGCCTCGCACCTTTCTGTTTGACAGTGCGATGAAGTCGCCCCTAAGTTCTCCACCTCGCTCGCCGCCGACGCCCTAAGTTGATGCCGCGCGTGATGCTTTGCCGCAAACCATCGTGAATTGCCTCGCAGTCACGAATCTCCCCAGGCACCCCACCACCGCGAGACTTCCCTTCGCGTGCTCGAGTCTGAGCTCGAGAATCCCCAATTTGAAGTCGAAGTCACCGCCGCCTTCAATCATTGCCCCACCGCCACCAATCGCGTGCGCGAGCTCACGTGTGTCGCCCTCGCCCACGAAGTCGCGATCGATTCACTCGATTGTTTGTTTTCTTTTTGAACGAAAAGGAACGAAGGAATTTTATCTCGGCCATAGATTCGATTTCGAACGAAAGTTTTTTTTTTTCGTTTTGTTTATTTACTTTGAACTGAGGAGGGAGAGTTCGGCAACTATTTTGACAAGGAACGAAGTATGGCCTGCACGCTTTGGCATCATGATCTTAACAGGGAGAAGCACGATTTCTTTCACGATCTTAGGCGTGATTTTAGGGGAGAAAGGTAGCTGATATTTGTAAATTTTAAATTTTAAAATTAAACTGAATTTAATTTCGCTTCAACGTGTTTACACACCGTGTGCTCACATATCAACTCTGAAAAATATGATATTTGAAATCCGGCAATAATACAATATTCCGGACCCGATGGAACTCGTTTCGTCGAATTCCGAGACTGTTTGAAAATTGACTATTTTTAAATATCGATTCGAACAATAAAATTTCAAAATTGAACGAAACACTTTCAATTTCAATTCTGAAAGTTCTATTACCTCCAGAATTATCAATATGAATTTTAAAAGCTTTTGAAATATTTTTCTTCAGCTTAAAATTGTAGAATCAAATTTTTATTTAACTTCAATCGATTAAATTTTATAATTTAATCACAAATTTCAAAGTTATATCGGGGATTCAAATTAAATCATCGTTCAAATATTTAAAATTAATTAAATATTTACAATTTAATTTGGTCAAATTTCCGGGTCGTTACAGTTTATTTATATTTTATTATCACACTGCAAGTTTCCTTATTATTGTTAGGAAAATCACTATGGGTTGAAATGATACATATCCATATGGACTTATAGATTAGGAAAAAATCATTATGAGTTGAAATGATAAACTCGAGCGGTTTTATGGATTTTGAATTTTTCTCGGGATTTCAGGTTGAAATGATATATACCCGTAAATTTAAATTTATTGCGGGTTGAGATGATATATATCTGTATCACTTAACCATAGGATAGAAAATTATATACAGACACTAGATTGGTTAAATTAAATGATTTTTAGACCCTTAATTTTTGAACCCAGTTAAATGGTATTTTGAAATAAAATTTGATTTATATGAACTGAATAGTTTTTAAAATCTAAGCTTTAAAAATGTTGAAATTGAAATTGGTTTAAATGAATTGTTTACTAAATTTAAATTGAATTTTTAAGTTTATTTTTTTTAAATATAAATGAAATTTATAAAAATTGAGTTATTGTAAACGCTTGAATATTTAAACTTTGAAATGTACAAAATTTGAAGTGGTTTAAATTTGTAGTTTAAACATGGATTGGAATCAATATAAATTGAAATGGTTTTATTGAGAATTTGAATTGAAAGTTTAAAATTGAGTTTTGTTTATTTGAAATCTGGATATGGTCCAGATTTATTGAAATGAAAGAAATCGTTTGATTTGATATTATTTCAAAATAAATTATTTATTATAAACTGTTTAAAAATCTATTATTTTAAAATTTTAGATTATTTAGAATTTCAAAACTATTTACTATATAAACCTTATCCAAAAATCAAACCATTTTATATTTTATCTATTTTAAAATCCACAAACTATTAAAACTAATTTAACTATTAAAAACTAATTTAACTATTAAAACTATTTTAAATCTGTTTTAAACTATTTAAGCTATTTTAGAACTATTAAAACTATTTTAAAGCTATTTTAAACTATTAAAACTATTTTAAACTATTTTTAAACTATTTTAAACTATTAAAACTATTTCAAACTGTTAAAGATATTTTAAACTATTAATATATTTTAAACTATTATAAACTATTTTTAATACATTAATTATTTTAATGTATAACTTATTTTAATATATAAACTATTTCTAAAATATAAACTATTTTAACATATAACCTATTTTAATATATAAACTATTTCTAAAGTATAAACCATTTTAATCTACAACCTATTCTTTTAAAATATAAACTATTTTTAATGTATAATTATTCCAATATATAAACTGCTTTTAAATATTCAAACTTTTAAGTTGGAACTGTTATGATTTGTATTTAATTGATTTAAGTGCGAATATTTTAATATGATGGTTTAACCTATTTTCGAGGTTATGATTTTGAAATGAATATGATTTAAAGTGAATATGATTTTGGAAGTAATATGATTTTGAAGTAAATATGTTATTTTGACATCAATTATGAATCAGTTTTGGAAATGTAAAAGAACCATTCGGTGTGAAATAAGCATTTTGTAGTTAAAGAGACTGGGATCAGATATTGTCATACTCTCTGCCAATACCAAAACCACTTTAACAACTGTGCACATGGTGGAGAATGCAGAATGAAGTAGGATGGTTGGCGATCGTTACTGTATGAGGTATGAAAGCAGCCCTGACCTCCTCGGGTCAGCTTGATGTGACTAAAACAGGAGCCACGCCGTGCCAAGTGAGGTCGCGCCTTTGATCGGACATGCTTCTTCGATACCATATTTATTACTTTGTGATTGATTTGGTGGCCACCTCTCGATTTGATTATGGTAGTGTGTTCCGAGGTGGGCGGTAGTAGCATAATGAAAAGACAAAACACTCGAGTCAGGCCCAAAATACTCTTATGTGAGTCAAATCAATATCATGAAACATGAGTACACTAACTTAAGAGATGTTATGGGATTTTCCATCTCCTAAAGATCCGTCAAAATATCCATATATAATAGTGTACGCTATAATAGATAATGTCTCTCGGTAAAATAAATATCAAAATAGCGTTAAGGCTTTACATTATCCCCCCTTAACACATTTTTATAGCATGTAGTTTATGCAGGTCCTGTAACAAAACTAGTAACGTCGGTAGCCAGTGAGCCCCCATAGGTACAGTGCTAAACCAAAGTTGTAATGTGTTCGTATAAGGATAAATATGAAAAGGCACATGAGGCAATGCCCGAGGTAGGATGCTACCAGTTTACCCTTTTTGGCTGGTCGCAACCCATCTGTGGCCGACCGCGACAATCAATCCAAATGAAAACGATGCACCCATCGAATACAAAATCACAATAGTAATACGAGGGATCAACGTCGCTAGAGGTAGCTAACCTCATTGGCCAGACATAGGCTCTTGTTTTAGTCATTTTAATTATGACACGAGTGTCAAAGCTATCCATCATCATTCTCTTACTTCATTCCTGTAAACATTCGCCAATTCTACCACTACATTCTGGATATCATCCTCCGCGTACACAGTTGATAAAGTGGTTCCAATATTGACAAAGAGTATGCCAATAAGAGGTCCCGGTCTCTCTAACAACCAAACGTCGTTTTACACACCGGTTGGTACCTTTATATTTCAAAAACAATTCGTACTTGATATCAAAATATCAGATTCGCTACAAAATCAAATCCATTTCAAAATCATCATATTTACTCAAAAATCATGTCCATTTCGAAATCATTATATTCGCTTCGAAAATCATATTTTACTTCAAAATGTCAATTTAGTTCGATATATCAATCTCACTTTAAAATTTGTTTCGAATTACAGTTTAGGTTATAACTTCACTTTAACCCAATTTGCATATAAATCCAAGATTTAAATATAAACATTTCACTCTTTTGACCAGTTTGAATTTTTAGAAAATGGTTTAAATAGTTTAAAAATAGTTAAAATAGTTTAATAGAAAATAGTTTGGGTATTAAAAATGGTTTATATAGTAAATTAGTTTGAAAAATCAAAATAATTTGAATATTTAAAGAATATATATTTTTAAACCATTTATACTAAATAACTCTTTTGAAATAGTTTCAAAGTCAAACCGATTCGATTCCCAATTTCCCAATTCAAGTCAATTCCAATTCCCATTTCGATTTAATCGATTCAATTCCGATTTCAAGTCGAATTTTACTTCAATTCCAAATTTATTTCAACTTCAATCCCTTCAATTCCATTTCCAAATTAATTTAAATTCCAATTCCAAATTTAAACCATTTTGATTTATATCACTTCCGAGTTTGATTTCCAAAATATCGATTCAAAATACTTAAATCAAATTTTTCTTCAAAATCCAATTTAAAATCTAAACCTTCAAATATAGTTAAATTCCAAGCTCAATTTCAAAATATCGTTTTATATCACTTTTACTTAACAAAATTCAAAGTTTGAAATAAAAGTCCAATCTTTTAAAACAAATCAATTTCCAAAATTCGCGTCATATTTCCATTTTAACTTCAAAATCTTAACTTCGTTTAACTAAAAAATTCCCGTTTTAAATTTAAATTTCAACATTCCTAGTTCTAATTCGAAAAAAAATTCGATTTCCGTAAATTTGATTTTTATTTCTTAAAACCAAATCATTTAAATAATTTCAAATCAAAATTTTTAAATCATTTAATTTAACCAATCCGGTATTCGTATAATAATTCTCAATCCTATGGCTAAGGGAATCAATTATTTCAATTTAATTCAAGGGATGGATATATATCATTTCAATCCAAATTAAATGCCATAGGTATATATCATTTCAACCTATTTCTTAATTTATTAGAAATAATTCAATTTACAGTTTTATATACTGCAACTAATATACAGGATGTTAACATGATATATCAAAATAAATAAACATCCAAATATCAACCAATAGCATCCATCACAACCAATCATTCAAACAGTCAATAAAATTCACAATAATTTCATAATTATCAATATCGG
Organism: Allium fistulosum; assembly: GCA_030737815.1. Lineage (NCBI taxonomy): Eukaryota > Viridiplantae > Streptophyta > Magnoliopsida > Asparagales > Amaryllidaceae > Allium > Allium fistulosum. The sequence continues at coordinate 407,228,397 of CM060907.1, read as the reverse complement.
TTATTTTACGGGCAATTAATTCTAATTCAAATTAATCTATCAAATCAAATTCTATTAATTAATTAAGATGTCAATTCAACTATTAATTAAACTTATCAAACAACAATCAAAAAAAATTCAATCACTTCACGATATAAATTTAACTGTATAAAAATTAATCAAGTCAATTGTGAGCGTATAAACACTCACCTTTGATTTATCGATGGTTTAAAGTCCAAATAAAGGCCCAAATTTGAACAGTCTTAGAACACGACTAAACCAATTCTATAATGTCCGGAATTTTGATACGATTGCAACGGAGAAAACCACGCGTGAATTCGATCTCGTATGTAAAAGATATGATCGTTAGAACATTTAAATTTTAATATAAATTAATTAATTAATAATAATAATAAAACATACGTAACTTTCTTCCCTACGCTCTCTCGTATGCACACCTACCCTAAACGCATGCAGCACAACTTGGAATGCACGCAAATCTCGACGCCGTGACATCGATTAGGGGACGTTAATGGAACCGCCTCCACAAACTCCACCAACGCCTGCAATTTAATCGATGCCGCTGCTTCCATCTGAACGCAAGAACCCAAAATATGTGCATGCTACCAAGCCAGATTCGGGCGAATCCATGGCGTAATAGCATAGATCAACTATATGGATTTGCAGAGCTCGCTGAGATATACAACTTTGCTTTTGGAAGTTTTCAATTTCGTTGAACGGATTGAGAGATATTAAAGATGGAAGTTGGTGAATTTTCGACCATTGAAAATTAAAATAAAACGGCAGCCATGTTTTCACTAGGGTTTCTGAAATTATATAATAATATTTTCTCGATATGCATGTCGTATTTATACAGTTAGGTCCAAAATCATCCGAACTCCAGTCGAAGCATGTCGCCTGGCGTTTATAATGTTTTACCCCCATTTCGAATGCAATGGAACTAGTCTCGAAACTTAATTCGATCATATGTGGAAGATAGCTTTTCAAAGGCAATTTATTTTATCGAATTTCTTAAATTGATTTCTACGCGTTACAAACTCGTACGGCTAAACGACAAGTCAGATCGCTATGAAACTTGAAATCCTACAATAACTCACTATTACAGATTTGATGAAATTGGTCTCGTCGAAATCCGAAACAGTTGCCAGAATGACTATTTTTACTCGTTAATTAAAATATAAAATTTCTAATTTTTAATTATTCACATTTAAATCCAATTTTAAATGTTAACCATTTTCATTCAGATTTAAATAAAATTTAAATCAATTTTCGATGCCATTTTCATTCTCATTACATCCGGAATTCAATTATTTAAATAATTGCAACATAAATTTAAACAATTTAATTACTCAATAAATCAATATTTATAAATCATTAAATTTCAAATAAAATTTAATTATCAGCATTATTTTATTTCTATCTAAATAGTTCACACATATTATTTAACTTCAGTTATAGATTATAAACATAGTGAATACATAGAATTTATTTCAATACTTGTTATCGCCAAAATCTTCGAAATTAGTCATTTCAAAGTTTTATTCAAGTTCATATTCAAATAAATTACACTAATAAATTATCAAATTTTATTTCTAACCATTTTTATTCAATAATTATCTCAAACCCTATATTTAAAATAGTCAAAAATACGGGTCGGTACATTAATGTTATTCTATTTTAATCCATATTTGTGAATTCTTCTCTTTTTAATATTTTATTCGCGTCAAAAAGGATTAAATCTCTTAAAAGAACAAACTAACATTTACAGGCTAAGTAACATTTACAGGCTAAGTTCCAACTTAAAATAGATGTAAATAACTGTAAATAACTGAATAAAATAGATGAATAAAAATAGACTGAAAAGAACATCTAAAATTTACTTAAAAACTGATTGTAAATAAACTTACATAAAAAACTTCCTCAAAATTGTAGAAAAACTACAACTATTGAGAACCCTATTATTTTAAATTGCTAACAAATCTAAACTAATTACAAAAAACTCACTGGTGATCCTTAGCTCTATTCTTGGGCCTTTCTTGATCCGCTTCTAGGGCGTAGAATTTTTATTAAAAAGATTTCCTCCCCAAATTTTTATTCTATTTAGGGTTCAGCCTTAGGCAATGAACACAATTGGGAGAAAATCTGAATGAGAAAAATAGCTAGGCCTAGGGTTCTATTTATAGTGTGGCTTAGTGATCTCAGGCCGTCAGATTTGAAGATTAAATCTGGTGCAACCACGTCAAAGGCTCAATAGGAACCGTCGGATGCTGCTACGAACGCACATGATTAACCAAAAATCAAATTTTAAGGTGTTGGGCTCGTACCTAGACGTTTTCACGTCTAGGAAGTTTTGCGGATGGGCCTATGTTCTTTTGTGGTTGAGCTATAGGTTAACCTGACCATAGCATTGGTCGACCCATGCCCTTGTATTTTTTTTCTTTCCGTTTTTTTTTTGTTTAATTCTGATTTCTTGTTTCTCTCATTACTTTTCCATACTGACTCGGATTTCGACAAGTTATATATGGAAATTGATCAGAAAATTGTCATGGACCCAATGGTGCAAACCCCATAGATCGATTTTGAAAATTTGACAAACTTATTTTACTGTTCAATTAATTCGTTAATTAATTATTATAGCTCAAATTTTGGGTTGTTACATCAGCCGTCCATTTCTAGGGTTTACAATCTAATGGTGGATCATTGACCGTTTGACGATCGGGGAGTGGCGTTGGGTAGTGGTCATCGAGCAGCAAGCATCTATGGGTTCACATCATGTCAGAGTTGCTAGAGTTTGCCTGGAAATGGAAAGGAATGTCATGGTGGTGGTCAGGTCAAGGTAACGCCAATGTCAGCCGTTTTCTCGTTGTGGGGTCAGCCGGAGGTAAGGAATCAAATGGTCGTCTTAGATCTAGGTAGAGGTGGTCATGGCAGCAACGATTTGGTGGTCAACGGTATTGAAGTGGCGGTTGTATCTCATGTTCGAGGCTGCGTCTGTTTATGCTATGGTTTCACGTGGAAGAGGTATGACGTGACAACTCTATATGCTTTGTTTATTTTAATTTTAATTCAATTTCCAATCATTGTTACCATCTTAACTTTCTCATACGAGCTTGGATTCACGCGCGGTTTTCTCCGTTGCGATCGTATCAAAAATCTGGACATTATGGAACTGGTTTAGTTACATTCTGAGACTGTTATATTTTGGGCTTTAATTGGATTTTAAATCGATTGAAAATCAAAGTTGAGTGTTTTAACCCACTCACAACTACTAAATCATCCTATGTTAGTTATATTAAATTTATAATATGATTAGGAATTGATTGATTACTGTTTGGTATATTCAAATTGTCATTCGAGTTAAATCTGAATTTTATTGAATTTAATTGCCATTTTATTAAATATTGAATTTAAATTACCAGTTAAATACCTATTAATGATAATCAGTGAATTGATGTTATTTATTGTTTGATTTGTATGATGATTGTGATGGATGTTTAATTGTTGATATTTGGATGATTGGATGTATGTTTATTTATATATTATTATCACACTACAAGTTTCCTTATTATTGTTAGGAAAATCACTATGGGTTGAATTATACATATCCATATGGACTTATAGATTAGGAAAAAATCATTATGAGTTGAAATGATAAACTCGAGTGGTTTTATGGATTTTTAATTTTTCTCGGGATTATGGGTTGAAATGATATATACCCGTAAATTTAAATTTATTGCGGGTTGAAATGATATATATCTGTATCACTTAACCATAGGATAGAAAATTATATACGGACACTAGATTGGTTAAATTAAATGATTTTTAAACCCTTAATTTTTAAACCCAGTTAAATGGTATTCTGAAATAAAATTTGATTTATATTAACTGAATTGTTTTTAAAATCTAAGCTTTAAAATTGTTGAAATTGAAATTGGTTTAAATGAATTGTTTACTGAATTTAAATTGAATTTTTAAGTATATTTTTTTAAATATAAATGAAATTTATAAAAATTGAGTTATTGTAAGCGCTTGAATATTTAAACTTTGAAATGTACTGAATTTGAAGTGGTTTAAATTTGTAGTTTAAACATGGATTGGAATAAATATAAATTGAAATGGTTTTATTGAGAATTTGAATTGAAAGTTTAAAATTGAGTTTTGTTTATTTGAAATCTGGATATGGTCCAGATTTATTGAAATGAAAGAAATAGTTTGATTTGATATTATTTCAAAATAAATTATTTATTATAAACTGTTTAAAAATCTATTATTTTAAAATTTTAGATTATTTAGAATTTCAAAACTATTTACTATATAAACCTTATCCAAAAATCAAACCATTTTATATTAAACTATTTTATCTGTTTTAAAATCCGCAAACTATTAAAACTAATTTAACTATTAAAAACTAATTTAACTATTAAAACTATTTTAAATCTTTTTTAAACTATTTAAGCTATTTTAGAACTATTAAAACTATTTTAAAGCTATTTTAAACTATTAAAACCATTTTAAACTATTTTTAAACTATTTTAAACTATTAAAACTATTTCAAATTGTTAAAGATATTTTAAACTATTAATATATTTTAAACTATTATAAATTATTTTTAATACATTAACTATTTTAATGTATAACTTAGTTTAATATATAAACTATTTCTAAAATATAAACCATTTTAACCTATAACCTATTTTAATATATAAACTATTTCTAAAGTATAAACCATTTTAATCTACAACCTATTCTTTTAAAATATAAACTATTTTTAATGTATAACTATTCCAATATATAAACTACTTTTAAATATTCAAACTTTTAAGTTGGAACTGTTATGATTTGTATTTAATTGATTTAAGTGCGAATATTTTGATATGATGGTTTAACCTATTTTCAAGGTTATGATTTTGAAATGAATATGATTTAAAGTGAATATGATTTTGAAGTAAATATGTTATTTGACATCAATTATGAATCAGTTTTGGAAATGTAAAAGAACCATCCGGTATGAAATAAGCGTTTGGTTGTTAAAGAGACTGGGATCGGATATTGTCATACTCTCTGCCAATACCAAAACCACTTTAACACCTGTGCACATGGTGGAGAATGCAGAACGAAGTAGGATGGTTGGCGATCGTTACTGTATGAGGTATGAAAGAAGCCCTGACCTCCTCGGGTCAGCTTGATGTGACTAAAATGGGAGCCACGCCGGGCCAAGTGAGGTCGCGCCTTTGATCGGACATGCATCTTCGATACCATATTTATTACTTTGTGATTGATTTAGTGAATTCAATTAAAATAAGCTGATTTCAAAAGCTAACTTTTGTATACAATGGAATTTGGATGTGAAACCAACACCATTAAGTTTAAAAATATCGAAAACATTGATTTTGATATATTAGATGACCTACTTTGTTTTTAGGAATGAAACGAGTCTTTTGGGTTGTTGTTATCGTTTCGAACTAATTCGATATGTTATTCATTCTTATCTAGCTTTGTCCATATAAATAGATTTTTATTCTCAAACCCTTACAGCTTTTCAGTTTATTCCGTACGTACATTCTCATCTGTTCCTTTCTTATGATGGCGGAAACCCAATTCCAATTCAAAAACCCTAATTTTCAAATCAAAATTTCAACCTGTCCAAACTATATCGAATTATATACGTTGGAAAACTCTCAATGAGCACAATCTAGATTTGCAATTTGTTTTTCGATTCGAGTCATGGTTTGTCCAGAAATTGGTGATCTTTGTCAGCCTCTATTTCTAGGGTTTACGATCCAACGGTGAATCGTCGACCGTGTGATGATCGGGGAGTGGCGTTGGGTAGAGGTCATCAAACAGCACGTATCCATGGATTCGCATCATGTCAGAGTGGCTCGAGTTTTCCTGGAAATTGAAAGGAAGGTCACGGCGGTGGTAAGGTCAAGGCAAAGTCGGAGGCAGCCGCTTTCTGGTCGTGGGGTCGGCCGGAGGCAAGGAGTCAAACGGTGGTCTTAGATTTAGGCAGAGGTGGTCGTGGAAGCAACAATTTACGGTCAACGGTGTTGAAGTGGCGGTTGTATCTCGTGTTCGAGGCTGCGTCTATTTATGCTAGGGTTTCATGTAGAAGAGGTATGACATGGCAACTCTATAGGCTTTGTTTATTTTAATTTTAATTTAATTTCCCATAATAACTTTCTCATACGAGCTCAGATTCACGGGCTGTTTTCTCCATTGCAATCGTATCAAAGTTCTAGACATTTCAGAACTGGTTTGGCTGCATTTTGAGACTGTTAGATTTTGGACTTTAATTGAATTTTAAATCGATTGAAAATCAAAGGTGAGTGTTTTAACCCACTTACAACTACTAAATCTTCCTATATTAGTTAAATTAAATTTATGATGTGATTAGGAATTTATTGATTGCTGTTTGGTATATTTAAATTTTCATTCCAGTTAAATCTGAATTTTATTCAATTTAATTACCATTTAAGTAAATATTGAATTTAAATTGCTAGTTAAATACCTGTTAATGATAACCAGTTAATTGATGTTATTTATTGGTTGATTTGAATGATGATTGTGGTGGATGTTTAATTGTTGATATTTGGATGATTGGAAGTATGTTTATTTATATATTATTATCACACTGCAAGTTCCCTTTGTACTATTAGGAAAATCACTATGGCTTGAAATGATACATACCCGAATGGACTTATAGATTAGGGAAAAATCCTTATGAGTTGAAATGATAAACTAGAGCAATTTTATGGATTTTGAATTTTTCTCGGGATTGAGGGTTGAAATGATATATACCCGTAAATTTAAATTTATTGCGGGTTGAAATGATATATATCCGTATCACTTGACCATAGGATAGAAAATTATATATGAACACCGGATTTGTTAAACTAAATGATTTTTAAATCCTTAATTTTTGAACCCAGTTAAATGATATTTCGAAATAAAATTTGAATTATATGAACTGAATTGTTTTCAAATTCTAAGCTTTAAGAAAGTTGAAATTGAAATTGGTTTAAATGAATTGTTTACTGAATTTAAATTGAAATTTTAAAGTTGAATTTTTTAAATATAAATGAAATTTATCAAAATTGAGTTATTGTAAACGTTTGAATATTTAAACTTTAAAATCTATTGAATTTAAAGTGGTTTAAATTTGTAGTTTATACATGGATTGGAAATCGATATAAATTGAAATGGTTTTAATGAGAATTTGAGTTGAAAGTTTAAAATTGAGTTTTGTTGATTTGATCTGGATATTGTCCAGATTTGTTGAAATGAAAGAAACGGTTTGATTTGATGCTATTTCAAAATAAATTATTTAATATAAACTATTTAAAAATCTATTATTTTAAAATTTTAGATTATTTAGAATTTCAAAACTATTTACTATATAAACTATTTTATTTATTTTAAAATCCTTAAACTATTAAAACTATTAAAACTAATTTAACTATTAAAACTAATTTAACTATTAAAACTATTTTAGATCTATTTTAAACTATTAAAGCTATTTTAGAACTATTAAAACTATTTTAAAGCTATTTTAACTATTAAAACTATTTTAAACTATTTTTAAACTATTTTTCACTGTTAAAACTATTTTAACCTGTTAAAGCTATTTTAAACCATTAAACTATTTTAAACTATTTTTAATACATTAATTATTTTAATAAATAACCTATTTTAATATATAAAAACCATTTTAATATATAACCTATTTTAATATATAATCTTTTTCTAAAATATAAACCATTTTAATCATTAACCTATTTTTTTAAAATATAAACTATTTTTAATGTATAACTATTCCAATATATAAACTACTTTTAAATATTCAAACTATTTAGTTGGAACTATTATGATTTGGATTTAATTGATTTAAGTGCGAATATTTTGATATGATGGTTTAACCTATTTTTGAGGTTATGATTTGGAAATGAATATGATTTAAAGTGAATATGATTTCGGAAGTGATATGATTTTGAAGTAAATATGGAGTGTATGAGGTATGACCACAGCCATGACCTCCTCGGGTCAGCTTGTTATGACTAAAACAGGAGCCACACCGGGCCAAGTAAGGTCTCACCTCCGATCGGACATGCTTCTTCGATACCATATTTATTACTTTTTGATTGATTTGGTGGCCACCCTTCGATTTGATTATGGGACCGTGTTCTGAGGTGGATAGTAGTAGCTGCAATGTGTTACTACCAGTCTGGATCCGCAAAATGGTAGTATCCTACCCTGGGCATTGCCTTGCATGCCTTGTCACATGCCTTATCGCGTCCACTACGAGTTTGGTTTGTACCGTACCTATGGAGTGCTTATTGATTATCCCACTGGTTTTGTGGAGCTTACAGTATCTGTATAGACAACGAGAATTATATAAAAATGTGTTAAGGGGGATATAGGTAATGCCTTAACGCTATTTTAATACTTTACTTTACTGTAGAAATATTGTAATAGCATATTGTACTATGTATGTAGATAGTTTAACGGATCCTTAGGAGATGGAATCTCGAACATCTCTTAAGTTATTGCATGCACGTTAGACACTGGATAGGAGATGTAAAATCCTGTAAACATCTCTAAGGCATTACACTCATATTTACTTATTTTGATTTAACTTACATAAGATCTTTTAGTTCTGACTTGAGTGTTTTGTCTTTTCATTACACTCGGGTCAGCCTGAGCATTTCAGCATTGAAGACTATATTTCTGGAGGACGAAGACGGGGATTTGTATACTATTTATTATATTTATTCCACGGCATCATGTTGTTCCACTGCATTGTTTATTTATTACTGTTGTATGTATAACTATGATTTATACTATGAAATTTTAATCAAATATTAATTGTAAAACAGCTTCATAAATTGTTTATTTGATTATTATATTTTGTCATTTCACCGTGAGATTCTGTTTTTGTTTTTCTTTCTTTTCTCTTATTTTTCTTATTTTCCCCATAACAATCCTCTCTTTTGAATGGTTTGAGTTTTACATGTGCGGTTTATTGTCAATTTAAACCGTCCAAAAAGGTGGGTCGTTACATCGGACTTAAAGCCTAGTATGAATAATTTTGTTACTTCTCGATTTACTGTTCTTGAGTGAGACCACGCCGCTTAGTGAAATGGGTTTCCCTTCACTAATATCCTTTTCCTAAACATAAATTTTGCAAATCCTTTCCTGCAACCAAACTTGTTAATCAAATTGATTATAATAATATAACAAGATTCATAATCCAAAAAACAGGAAACAAATAGACTAACTCTCTGAAATATGGGCTAACAACCCTTTACTGGACTAACTGTCCTAAAACAGAGTATACCAAAATAGCAATTTCCTTTATGCTAATAAATGGACTATCTTTCCCAAATAGGTAAAAAGTTGACCAACTATCCTTAAGAAGTTGCAAGGTCGGTTATGCTAACAAATGAACTATCTGTTCATAAACTAGGCCGACTACCCTAAACTAGACTAACTAACCTCTGGACTAACTGTGCTCTAGCCTTACTGTCCTCAAAATGGACTAGCTGTCCGAATATAAATGGACCAATTGTCTGAAATCTTCTTTGGGTTAACTACCCTGTAATTTTCCTTGAAAACCTTTTCAAAATGATTTATTTCGTCAAATCATAGAATGTAAAAGGCTTTGGCCTTACTCTAAGCTACTTTTGCCATGTTATATATACTTTACTCAAAATAATATTGATGATGTTAAATAAGGATTTACTATCCTTTTTAAATAAGTTAGTCCTTTGTAACTTAACAAAATTAGGGTATGTGCCTACTCTTTACATTCGAAACCTTTGTTTAAAACCTTTAAACAACCCTTTCGAAACAATAGAAGGTAACCCCTTCGAAACCATTGAAAAACCTTTCAAAACCCTTGAAAGTGCCCATTTCGAAAACATTGAAGGTAACTCTTTCGAAACCAATAAAAACCTTCCCTTTAAAAGCTTTAAAATGTAAGACACCTCATTTAAAACCATTTAAATCTTGCCTTTCGAAAACTTAGGAATAGCCTTCCTTTTCATCTTTGTCGAAACCTGGGGAACCACCCCTTTCGAAACCATTCATAAAACCTTTCGAAAGCACTTTGGGTTTAATTTAAAACAAGTGGATACCTTTCGAAACCGTTCATAGTTATCTACTTCGAAACAATTTAAAACGTTTTGACCAAAACATTTAGATTAATCCTTCAAGTAGAGAAAAAGGATCAGAAAAACATTAGAGTGGAAAGCATCTGCTTCGAAACCCTTTGAAAGTAACTCTTTTAAAACCATTTCATAAACAATGAAGTGATGGTGTCAAAACCATCTCTTTGAAAGCAATGGAGAGGTGACCAAATTTTAGAAAACAAAAGGTCCCCTTCGAAACCATATGGATCAAAAGGTAGGAAGCGGCAACCATAGGCTTCGACACTGCTTAAAGCAATCATTTGAAACAAAAGAGCAACCCAATCGAAACCATTCATTTTTAAACCATTTGACATAGTCGAAAGCTATCTTGGTCGAAAGCAAGCGTTCTTTTCCTCAAAACCAAACCAAGGCCTCACCTCGTTTGAAACCCCTTGGTTTTGACCCTATACCTTTCGCCCTCTTCCAATTCACTACATACCAGTTGCAAGATACCATGTGCATTGGTTTCGACCGTATTGAAAAGGGAGGAACAGAGGCGGAACCTGGTGCCGAAGGAGACGAAACAGTTAAAAGCTTGTTTATTTTACATTAAAATAGTTTCTTTATATCTAACCTGCCTTATTTGTCTAAATCTGATTAGTTGCCATATTTTTCTTTTCAAAAGTGCTGCCGACTATCTATACTTAGCATTTTAAATATTTTTATAAAAAGCCCCTTCTCCTCTATAATTACATAAAACATTTAACTCCCATACCTTAAATAATTTTATATAATCATTAAAACACTAAAATAATCTGGAAAATGTAACGAACGGGGATTTTCGACCCTCGAAAATCGACATTAATATGTCCACTGTATAGAATGTTTAGCAGTCGAGTGTCGGAAATACCAGTTCATTAAGGGTGAAGAAGAAAAATGTAGAAGCAAAAATAGACACAACAACACAGAATCTCACAGTCGCAGTGGAACAAAATATAATATATAATAACATATTTTATACAAAAGAATCTGTAGTTATTTATTTCTTACAATCATCAGAATACTACAATCAATACATCGATTTGGACGGTTATAATAACCTGCCCAGATATGCATAACTCACACATCGAAAATAACCAAGTACGTGATATACGTCTGAACTCCTCCAGCTCATCTCCTGAGCTACATAGCATTCTAACCTGAATTTGTAATACTCGGTCTGACTTGAGCATTATAATAAAATAACACCCGAGTCAGTCTAGAAAACCAGCATGAGAAAACACACTCAATTTGAATTATTAACCTTTTCAAAATCCTTTGAAAAACAAAGGTATCTCGTAAGACCACGTCACACATAAACACGATGGGTTTTTACCTTACAATAACCAAAACATTTTTATCAAATCCATCTGATATTATAATAGTGTCTAAATCAAGTAAATAGAAAATAGCTGAAATGCTTGCATCTCACGTTTCAGCATAGTTGGGAACAATCAAAACCGTACGGCGCTTATTGGAGAATGGATTCCATACAATGACTAGGCATTGGGTACCACCAATCACGGTACACGTCTAGAAAAATGTACCGAGGACCTCGTCGGGATCCCTTGCAACACAAGACCGGCCCTATCCCTAACCTGGATAGAACCGAATATATTATCACCCCGGGTGTTCCCACCATTATCGAGAGCTCTTTCGCATGCACTCTATCCATATAATATATCCGAGGTTATCTAGAAAGGTGATAACATACTCTAATTGGGTATGACCCACTTAGCCTTGCTGCATACCCCCTGATTTTCAACCATTCCAGTTGATGAGGCTAGAGGCTACGATTACATTTCAAGAATAATTTCACTTAGAATGCTCATCGTCCTCCAATGATGATGTTCTGATAGCATTCATCCATACAAGTTGTCCTGGGTATAGACAAACCAAATCACCATCTTCATCATCTTCATGGTATTTATTCGTAACGTTCAAACCAAATCGATGTGGTTTTCGGATAATTAAATTTGATCCCAGCCTTTTCAAAAAGATTAACGAAATTGGCCAAAATTGATAGTCGGTTATTTAACTATCAATACACATCCAAAAGCAGACATCAGGCCTTATTTCAAACTTTTCCAAATTTATTCAAAAATATCATTATAAGATATTACTTCTAGTACTTCAACATTTGAAAATAGTTTTCAAATCCTTATATTTCAAAGGAATATTTCCACCTCTTTCCAATACTTAGAATATTTTCCCCACTTCATTTTATATTCAACACTTAGGAAGTATTCCATTTATTTCCTATTTCTTTTTCTCAAAATCATTTAAAATTTATTTGTAAATTTCTTAACTCATTTATAACAAATTTTATGAGTTCCGAAATTCTTTAATTACCCTTCAATATTCCAAAGTCAAATATACTTACTTATAACTCCAATTTCCCTTTCTACTTCTTTTATGATTCTATTTCATTTTTCGAAGCTTACTTTTATTTAACTACTTCAGAAATTTTCTTACTTTTCCCAAATTTCATTTTGAGAATTCTCTTATAAGTCCCATCTACTAAATAACCCTTTCCCAACTTTGGAGAAGATTTATAAACAAATTTAAACCATTTCAAAACTCTATATATAAACATATGTAAATAAAAATAAGTATTTAAAAGAATAATAATAATAATTTATTTTTAAGACATGTTCAAATAATTATCTAAAATATTGAAACACTTTTTATAACATCACTTTTCAAAGCAGGTTTAAAAATTTAGGATTTACTAAAATAAATATTAAGTATTTTAAAAATTCACTTCTAAAGTACTTCAATACTAACTAACTTTAAATTACATAGTTTAATAAATAAATTTTCCTTTCTAAAATAAAACTTAACTTATCAAAATAAAACATATTTTAAATCTAAATAACCAAATTTCATTTTTTAAATCCCTCTTGATTTCCCTCACATCACTTCCATTTCGGTCTCCTTAACCATTTTCACTTCAAAAATAGTATCCATTATTTCTCTCTCACCCTATTTCCATATTCATATATAAATTCTCCCTGTAAATTTATATTCGAAATTTATCATCTGATATCAATTTCCTTTATCTATAAACATCGTTTATAAAAAAATTATAACTCCTTTGAGTTTCACTAAAAATAATCTCATTTTTAAAATTCCATTTTATAAATTCAATCCCTTATAAATTCCATTTATTTTTGTTCATCTATTTTTAATATCGATTTGAACTTCTTTCCTTTTTTTCCAGGAAATATCGTTTAAATATCCATCGTAAAAAAATCCTTTATATAATTTATTTTAAAATCTCCATTTGAAATTTTTTATCGAATAATTAAATATAACCCAATATCAATTTTTGTTTTTATCCAAATCAATTTCTTAAAAATAATCCAGATTTCGATATATATAGTTTTTATATTACAAATTCCTTTTTAATTTCTTTAAATTTAAATATAGTATTTATGGTATTCACAATACCAAAATTCAGGCCATTGCTACAATAGCATTTAATAATTTATATCACAACAATAATCTATAACATATTATTCTATCATGTCATATATTACTATATATGAAACAAAATCAATATTAATTTTTGAGGAATCCAGTTGGATCTCTCCAACCTGTTTACTTTGCTTAACTCAGATTAAATTGAATTTGAGTATTCAGTTCAAGTTCTATTTACTTACAATTTAAGTTAAATATCATTCCAATTTTTCAATTTCAATTCACTTATTTACAAATTCAAGATGAATTTCAACATTTAGTTTTCAATTTCATTTACTGGAAATTGTAAATTCATTTATTCATTCATAAATTTATTCCACACTTAGTAAATCCTATTTCAATAGCCATTCATTAAGCTCATTTACTTTTATCTTACTTGATTCAGTTACATTTAGTAAATCCTATTTCAATGCAGGTTCGAATGTCAGCGCCAAACCATCAGTGGGAGTTTCAATTTTACGCATCCGTGTGCGACGACTAAATAAAAGCGGGGTAGACACACGGCGTGGGGTTTACTTAAATGAGTATCAATGAATACCATGATCTTAAGGTTCCCCATGATCTCAAAAAAAAATCCTATTTCAATGGCCATTCATTAAGCTCATTTATTCATTCTCTCACACCTTTAAAAATAAACCACTATTTATTTTTAAAACAAATTACCCGTTCCATTATAAATGCCCACTATGAATTTATATTTTCCAAATATCTACTGATATATATTATTTCTATTTATAAACCCAGTTTATAAATTCCATAGTCTCATCTTCCTTTTAAAACATGGTTTCAAACATTTAATTAGTTTTCAAATCGATTCCCCAAAACTAACTCCATTTTTAAAATAAATTCCTTTATTTCACCCAAACCATTTAAAATCCGAATTTTTAATAAATTCTTCAACTTTTAATCAATACTACTTAAGTTCTCAAAATCTCTTTTTTTATTTATAAAAATCTTTTTCCTATACTTGAATTTATTCAATAGGATTTCAAAAATCAACTTTTATCCTTTTCCAAATTCCTTCTTTTAATTTATACAATTTTCTAAAAATTATTTTACTTCCAACAATTCAATTCTTATATTTCTGGTATTTTAAAATACCAGAATATATTCGGCTAAACCATAGCCTTTAATAATTTCAATTACCAATATAATCAATCACAGATTATCAATAAATCATATCACAGCATATGAAATAAATTCAAACATTTGAGGAATCCAGTTGGATCCCTCAAACCTGTTTCCCTGCATCCACAGATGTTAGCACAATAATTTAAAATATCAATTTCACTTCGAGGTAGAATATCGTGGTATATGGGTTCATATCATATCATCCGCTATTATGCGGCGCATAGGGTCTCATCCGCTATATAATACGGGAAATCAATCACTCCAATATATATATATATACACTACTATATGTAAAATACCAATCCAACTGATAACAATTATCAATCCATGCAAACAACCAATAATTTAAAATTTAACCATTTAAATTAAATCGGGTAATCCGATTGAGTGAGAAGTTCTCACCATTGCCTTTTGTTTTGCAATCCATTTCCCTCTCGACTATTATCTCAAAATTTTGGACCTTATCAAATTCGTTCTAAGCAAATCGAAAAGCAACCCATAAAAATGCCACCAGAGCTCCAACCATGGCCACCGAACACAATCCACTTCCCATTGCATTCTCGACCACGACTTCGACAACTATCGTGCTTTAAAGTCACGCTTCCACCCCCAAGTTGTCTCGCGACTTCGGTTGACCCCACAGCGCTGCCGCGAGCACGACTTCATCGCATAACATTTGATTGCTTCGAAGACGTCACGCCTCTCTTCTTGCATCACACACGCTTGAAACGCCAACCCTACTACCTCGCGTTCGTCAACCATGAAAAAAAAGTCGCCTCCGAAACTTCGAGCACGAGTCGTTGATCGACACGATTCCGCCCTCCCTTGAATCGAAATGAAGAAGATGAGAAATTGACTAGTGTCGGCCATTGATTTCAATTTGAACGAAAAAGGGTTTTTGTCTGCAAATGTATTTGATTTTGATTTTGTTAAAGAAGGAATGAAGAATGCATGCGGCCATTGATTAAATTTTTTTTCATTTTGATTTCTGCCTTTATTTTTCTTTTTAAAAGAAAATGCTCGGTTATGATAAAAACAAAAGGGGACGCTTGTATACCAAACGAACACGTTGTTGAAAATTTTTCAACGTGTCTGATGCTACAGTGCTTATTTATTTTTAAATTTTAAATTAAATTTCAAATCGTTTTTGAATTCATAGCTCAAAATTTCGAACTCCTATCGAGGCATGCTACTAGGCGTTTATAATGTTATATCCCTATTTCGAACGCACTGGAAAAGGTTTCGAGACCTAACTCGATCGTATGGTGAAGATAGCTTTTTGGAGCTAGTTATTATATTAAATTTTCGATATAGATTTCCACGCGTTTACTTACCGTACGATCACACGATCACTCCAAACACTACGAAATTTGAAATCCGATAATAAAATGCTATTACGGATCCAATGGAACTAGTTTCGTCGAATTCCGAGACTGTGCCTCGAAAAGCTATTTTTAAATATCGATTTAAACGATATAAATTCAAAACTGAACAAATCACTTTCAAATTCAATTTTAAAAGTTCTATTACCTTCAGTATTATCAATATAAATTTTATAAGCCTTTAAAATATTTTTAACAAGCATAAAACTGAAGGTTCAATATTTTTCCCAACTTTCAAATATTAATTTCAATAATTTAATTGCCAAATAAACAGTGATTTTGAAATTCAAGTTAAACTATCTTTTAAATATTCCATTTCAAATGTACAAAAATTCCAAGTCGTCACTAAAATCAACCTTTTAGTTAACAAATTATTTTTTCAAAATTTTAAATTTTTTTTAACTCCCTAAATTCACAACAAATTTCGGCAGAGTCTCCCTTATATGGGAAGCCTTTTGCAATATGACAAGAGAGATAAAAATGTATACATCGACCCACACGGTCGGAAAACAAAATATATATCAATATTTTATATTTTTGCTGTATTTAATCCGAAAACATACCTTATTTTAGCGTTTTTAAGCAAGCGGCTTATTTAATATGAAATTACGTGACCCAACTCTAGATCAATAGCTTTCGAGTACCTGTACTTACTCAATTTAACCACGTAAGTACCAAAATATGAAATTCACTAACATTTCATTCATTTAACTAATTTGACACATGAATTTCATAAACAATGCATGCTAAGCATATATTTATAAGCAATTATGAGGTTCCAACACAAATTTTATTACTTTCAATCGATCCATATATCATTTCATTCAATTCGAAATGATTTACAACCAAATTTACTACATTCAATTCATATTTATACCAAACAAACCCATATCCATTCCGTATTGATTTATAAATTAATTTATTCACATTCTGTTAATTCATAGAATTTTATTTAATTCCGTTTACATCAAACGACAGTTTTTCCATGCAAATTCGGCTATATTCATTTAATAAAATACCCATTTTAGTTTACAGCTATTTTAAATTGATTCCAAACCGATTTATATTTAAATCTATTCCATTTCAAATTGATTGCAAATCAATTTATTTACATTCCATTCATATCCACATTATATTCAAATCCATTTTGTTAAGCTCGGAATCATCGCACTCTATTTACTTATGCATTGTGTTTTTATTTGAGCCAAGCTTCGATCCAAAATAATTTACTTAAGTTGATTCGTTTATCTCCATTTCATTCAATTCTATAATTTAAGCTTATTTCCCTTGCCATCAAGCTTTCAATTCAAATTTTTGATTTGATTTTTATTCAATCAAATTCCATTCCATTTTACTAATTAATTTAATTAGTTCATTCATTTATTCCACTTCAAATTTCAATTTCAAACCCGAATTCATTTAAAATAATATTCAAGGCTATATTTAATTTATTTCCACTCACATTGACTTTATTTATAACTCAAGCCATTTTTATTTCAATCCAATTTTATTTGACCACATTCATCATATATTTAATCAGCTTATATATAAGTCGAATTTTATTTATTACTCAAGTTCTATACTCAACTTCAGTTTCAGTCCACAATCCATTTTATTTAATCAAGTTAAATCCCATCTCATATTGGATTAACTAATTAATTTATCTAATTAGTTCCTTCGAATTTATAATTCAATACCTGATTTTTATTTCAAAAATCATTCTATTTAATCCACTTGAGTTCAATTTTATTTTATAATCCAGGTTTGGATTTTATTTCCTTCGCTAAAATATCAAACCATTTTTATTTTTTGTTTTCTATTCCACTTTCCAATTTTTATAAGTTACACAACTTATTTTCTCACATTCCCCTCGATTTTATACTCGAGTTGTGATGCCCCACCTCTATACTCACGCTAGCCAAGGACACTACGGAGTAATGCCGTCGACTAGTGTGAAGAATAAAGCTGTTGAGGAGCGACCATCCATGTAATTGCTTTGTGCGAGTACCGATATGTCAGATAGTATTACTAACATTTCATTTTAAGAGGAAATCCGACATATCAAATACAAACTCAAGCTACCACATAGTGGCTATGAGGCCTTCGTAAACAAATATAGAAATAAGCATAACATAAATCAGTCACAGAAGTTCATATCTCAAAGGCGGAAATAGATATGAATATAACACATAAAAGTGTACATCAGAGTAGTGGTCAAACAAGATCCACAATATCACAAATGAATAGATACAAGTGCTAGACAAAAGAGTATGTATACATCAAGGAGTCTCTATCTCAAATGTATAAAAACAAAAACTACCAATCTAATGTAGTTAGACAAAAGTCAGAAGATGATCCCAGATAAGGAGTCAAGCAGAAGCACTTGTAACATCTCGGTCTAACCCGAGTATTATTTAATAAGAAAATAACAAACGGATCAGTCTAGCTTTAATTATCATTAAAGAAATGAGATATAAGTAGAGATATAGTAAAAACGTATGATAACAATAATGTCATACTATGACAAGTATGTTTTAAACAACAACAAAATCATACAATATCTCAAGAATCTCAAAGCACCAAAAAGAATATCATATTCTTTATTTTATTCACCAAACCACAAATATTGACAAACTTATTAATGCCAATCGCAAAAGTTGGTGAAACACAAATTCTAGAAATCATCAATTAGAAATCCAGAAATCGCAAAGGTGGAGGACTATCACAAACGGGAGCATGAAAACTCACCAACTCGTATATCACAAACGGAACGCTATTCCATGGTCGCTAACCATAAATTTTGAGCCGAAGCTCCACAAACGGCCCGAAGACCACGGGTCGCTACCCCGCCAAATTGAACCGAAGTTCCACAAACAGGGATTGTAATCCCCACACAAACAAATAGACATCGCACATCGCTAGTCTAAATCACAAAATGATCATCATCGATCAATAAAAAGTGTCGATTACACTAAGCTTGTAAATATATGAGTTTAGCTTCATGTCCCATAACCACTAGCTTAACTTAAATATTTACGAACAAATTGTAGATTCCCACTCGAAAATTGTCACAAGAATTTCAATCGAACAAGTCCAAAAATTAACCGACGAAGTAAACGCAAGCGATTCATACCACTTGTTTTGCTAAGCCATTTAATTAGATTTTCTCATACGAATGAGGTAAAGGTTTGTATATACTAATAGATTAGAAAACGGTTTTATAAACGAGCTTTGTATTAAAAATAGAGTTGAAATCATCTTTGTAAAAGAGTTTGAATATTTACTACTAGTATAGAAACCTTTTGTACTTTAAAGTGACAAATCACAGAAATGATTGTAGAAACAATCAATCACCAAAATCCATATACGAAGACGTGAATCAAATCCAAAGAAATCGATACCGAATTCATCAAAATGGATATTCCCAAAAAAAATCCTGAAAAGAAGTCATCAAAGTCAATAATAAATGATAACAATAAATCGAATCAACACGAATCGGTTCTGAATTGGAAATCCACACCAAATAGCAAAATTGGGCTGAGACAAGCAAGTCAGTCGACTGACTGCAGAGGCCAGTCGACTGATCCAGAAACCCGAAAGTTTCAGTTCCTGTAGTCAGTCGACTGACTGCAGAGGCCAGTCGACTGACTGCAGAAAACAGAGACTTCCAGTTTCTACAGATTGTCCCAGAAACTCTCGGTTTCTACAGCCAGTCAACTGACTGCGGAGGCCAGTCGATTGACTGGCACTGGAACTGTTTTTCAGCCTATCTAAATGAAGAGCAAACTCTCTCAATTTGTGATCGGACGAGCAATGGGCACTAGGGGTTTATGCCAATGGACAACCCATCCTTATTTGCTCTTCAATACACCACCAAAAGCATGATCAAACATCAAAGCTATGATTTTTAGAGATTTTGACTTCAAAACACCAAAAACTGAAATGTTCACCAAATCAATTTAAATCAAAAGCAAATGAACATGAATAAGTGTTAGTAATTCATACCTAACATCAATGATGTCAAGAGAAGTAGATGTGAGTTCAAAACTCACCTTTAAACCCAAAAACACAAGAGAGAAGCTATAGAGCAAGGCAAGAACAATCACTCTTCAATGTTAACCCAAGGAGCTTCAATCTAAGATCAAAGGTAAAACATTTCCTAAGTTAGGGTTTAGGAAATTTCTAAAATTGAAGAGGAAATGAGTTGGAGAAGATGAAGTGGATGCTTACCTAAGCTTCTCTTAGATGTTGGAGCTAGAACTTGAGTTTGCAAACGAATCTAGGGCTTAGGAATTTCTAATTCCTCTTCTCTTCCCCCATTTTTTTCTAAACCTTGAGTGTTAGGAAAATAATAGAATGAGTGAAGAGGAATTGGATGAAGGGTTAGGTTATTAGGAGGTTGATGGGCTGAAACCCAAACCCAAACCCAAAGTGAAAAAGTCATAATTTTTACTCCACTCCAAACATATCGATGCTTATACTCAAAAAAGTTGTAAACGCCATTTTGGACTCAATGGAGGTGGTCTCGAGTCCCAATTCGACTGTTTACAAAAAGTAGCTTTTCGGACTTTATTCCGATTAACGATTCTATATTTAAATAAAACATTTAAATATACAATTTGTAAAATATGCGGGTTGTTACACGAGTATATCCAAATTTTGTTTTTATTAAAGATTATACATCACTTTATTACTTAAATATACCTTTATCCCATTAATTTCAAATTTTATAAGCTATTCAAATCTATTTATCCACAATCCCAAATTTTCACTCAAATTTTATTCCATTTAAATTTTTATAACTTATAGTTATTGGGTCACTTAACAATCCAAGTTTATATATTCCATTCAATATGGCTTTAAATCAAATCCAATTCAATTTAATTTAAATTCCATTTTCCCTTCACCAATATTTCCGAACCATATTTGAATTTATTCATACTTAAATCAATTTCATTCCAAATAATTTTATTTTTAATTCATTCCATTTAGTCAAGTAAGAATTTAATTCCAATTTCAAATTGTTCAACACTTCCTTACTTATTTTTATTTATTCCATTTACTTACGCATTCATATGCACTTATACTTAGTTAATTCATTACAATCTATTCATTTCATCTTATTTATTATAATCACTTCATTTAATTTATTTTCCTTAACTTTTGCTTATGTTAAATCCCAATTCCTACAAAAAAAAAATTTCAAATCCAATTTATTTAACTTACACAAGTCAAATTTTAATTTCATACCAAAATTTCCAAACTTACCATACTTAGCCTGAGTTAATTTCAATTTGTTCAATCCATTTAAACCTACTCAATTTAAATTTTTAATTAAAAATTCAAATTCCAAATTTTTTTTAAAACACCCGATACTTATTTCAAACCATTTGAAATAATATATATATATATATATATATATATATATATATTTAACTCTGTTTTAACAAACCATTTCCTTCAACTTCCAAAAATCAACTTGATTTTTTTTTCCAAAACAATTTCATCGAAATCTCTAAAATAGCATTTGTTTTTCACAAAATCTCAATATCAAATTACTACGGTAGCAATCCGTCACCTAGAAACTCGAAAATGAATACTGGTGATGCTGCAGTCATCACCAGAATTATTTTCCAGCGACTGAAGTGTTCTCAGTGCTATATCCCTTCCAAAATCAATTTTAAAACAATTTTCTTTCGAAAATATTCCCAAAAATAAAACTCTTATTATTATTTATCCACACCACTTTGAAAAAAAAATTCCAACTTCCCGGGATTTAAATTTCCTGATTCTATTTTGAATCCAATTTTAATTATAATCCATTTGTATAATTTATACTTATACAAATTTTCATTTGGTTATATAAACCATTTCCAATTTGATAAACTTATTTGATTATAATATTATCATCCAAACACTCCAAATATATATAATAATTTTGTAACAACCCGCATATTTATCGATTTTATATTTAAATATTTTATTTGAATATTTTATCGTTAATCAGATTTTGGTCTGAAAAGCTACCTTTTGCATACGGTCAAATTAGGACTCGAGACCACTTCCATTGAGTTCGAAATGATGTTTGCGATCTTTTTGAGTGTAAACTTCGATATGTTTGGAGATAGTGGAATTTTCGTCACTTTTTGCTTTGGGCTTTTGGTTTAGGCTGAACCTCTTCTAACTCGGCCCCAACCCATCTCCTCTTCCTCACTTCTTCAAAAACAACAAAGTTTCATAAAAAATGGTGGAGGGAATGGGAAATTAAAATTCCAAGCTCAAGTTCATTAGCAAATTCAACATCTAATTCCAAATTCAAGTAAAGACATTGGATTCAAACTTGTGGTTGATTCTTCCATTACTTTTAAGCTTCTCCATCATCAATTTCGTGGAAAAGGTGAGATTTTTATCTCACATTCTTGCCTATAACTGTCATTGGATTGTTGGGAATGATTCCCTATCACTTGTGCACATGGATTTGGTTTGGATTGAATTGGTGAAAAACCCAATTTTTCAGCGTGTTTGGCAAATTCTAGGCCTTAGGTCACACTGCCTCGAAGAAGAAAGCCTACATATTTTCGTTCTGGGCTTAGGTCGTTCGCATGTGGTAGGTCGTTCGGCAGATAGCTTGCTCCACCACTAGGTCGTTCGGCATTAGGTCGTAACTCTTAGGTCGTTCGGCAATGGCTTGTTCCACACTAGGTCGAATGCTTAAACCGTTTGCTTTAGGTCGCTCTGCAGCTAGCTCGCAACCATTTAGGTCACTCGCGTGCTTAGGTCGTTCCTTTTTAGGTCGTTTGACCTTAAACCGTTTGCAGTTAGGTCGTTCGACCTTATATGCTCACATTTGCGTTAGGTCGCTAGGTAATAGCTCGACCCTGTTGCCATCTTAGGTCGCTAACCCTGTTAGGTCGCGCACCTTTTTAGTTCGACTTTGTTAGGTCGTTCGCCCTAGTTAAGTCATTCCACCTCTTAGCTCGACCCTGTTAGGTCGCGCACCCTTTATTGTTCGACTTTGTTTGGTCGTGCCACCCTGCTAGGTCGCGTAGCTCAATAGGTCGCACCATCTTCTGTCTTAGGTCGCTCGGCCTCATTCCTTAAGCCGTAGCTCCTTAGGTCGTTGCACCTTAGGTCGGCCACGTTAGGTCCCAAATTTCCTAAGTCGTATGCCGTGGATGTTTTGTCTGCATTTCTACCTTGTTGGATTTGGAATTTAACTCTTGGGAGTTTATGCACATCTTCGAATCTGAATTTTAGTGAATTGATCTGTTTCTACAATCATTTTGTGATTTGGCACTTTAAAAATATGAAGTTTTCAATACTAGTAGTAAATATCAAAACTCTTTTATCAACTCGATTTCAACACTATTTTATTACAAAACTCTTTTTCTTAAACCGTTTTCCAATCTACTAGTATATACAAGCCTTTACTTCACTCGGATGAGAAATCTAATTAAACGGCTTAGTAAAACGAGTGGTATGAAACACTTGCGTTCACTTCGTCGGTTAATTCTTGGACTTGTTCGATTGAACCTCTTGTGATAGTTTTCTAGTGAAGATTCATAGTTTGTTCGTAAATATTTAAGTTAAGAAAGTGGTTATGGGACATGAAGCTAAACTCATATATTTACTAGCTTGGTATGATTGACACTTCTTGATGATCATGACGATCATTTTTGTGATTTGATTTAGACTAGAAATTGTGCGATGTCTCTTTGTCTACGAGGGAGACTAAACCCCGTTTGTGTGATGTTTCACCATCACTTATGTGGGGTAGCCCCCCACGGTCTTCGGGCCATTCTTGTGGAGCTTCGGCTCGAATATTAATGGTTAGCTACCATGAGATAGCGTCTCGTTTTGTGATACATATGTTGGTGAGTTTTCATACTCCCGTTTTGTGATAGGCCTCCCCCCTCTTGTTATTTCTGGATTTCTTGTGATGATTTCTGGAATTTTTTGCTTCACCAACTTTCGTGATTTCCATTGATAAGTTTTATCAATTTTTGTGCATTGGTGAATTTGTGTGTCATTGACTTGTTATGAATACAAGTTTAGGGTATGATACCCTATTTTATCTTTGAGAAGATTCTTGTGATATTGATTAATCTCTTGTTGATTTTCAGTTACATACTTATAGTAGTATGCCATTATGGTTGTTATATAATATGTTCATGCCATATCATTTATTCTATACCATATCAACTGATATTTATAGCTAGACTGATCCGTTTATTATTTTCTTATAAATAATACTCGGGTCAGACCGAGATGTTATAGGTGCTTCTGCTTGACTTCTCTTCTGGGATTATTCTGACTTTTGGTTAACTACTTAGATTAGTAGTTTTTGGATGTACACATTTGAGATATAGACTCTATGTTGTGTACTTATTCTTTTGTATAGCACGTGTTGCTATTCTTTTGTATTATCGTGGATCTTTCTGACCACTAATCTGATGTACACTTTCATGTGTTATATATATATATTCATATCTTTTTCCGCCTTTGTGATATGGATGTCTGTGACTGATTTATGTTATGTTTACATCTATGTTTGTTTCCGAAGAATCATATATAGCCACTGTGTGATAGCTTTGAGTTTGTATCGGTATGTCGGATTTCCTCCTTAAATGAAATGCATGCTATACTACCCGACATATCGGTGCTCGCACAAAGAAATTACACGGATGGTCGCTCCTCAACAGCCTTATTCTCCATGCTAATCGATAGCATTACTCCGTAGTGTTCTTGGCTAGCGTGGGTATAGAGGTGGGACGTCACAGCTTGGTATCAGAGCCAAACTTCGGAACAATGTAGAATAACTTAACAAGGATCATCGTCCTAAGTCCAACTTAGGAGTCGTGCATTAGGATTTAATTTGAGTCTTCGAACCGATTCATCCTATTTCCTTTTATGTATCCTTGTTTTATCTATTAAGATTTGCTTGGTATTTATTTGAAGAATAACTTTTTTTCTTTTCTCTTCCTTAAAGAAGAGAATGTCTAGACCAGGCCGTCCCAGAGTTGGACCATCTACTATTACTCCCTCGGATGGAGTTTTTATGACCGCTCAACAGCTTCTTGATTTAGTAAAGAATGCTCAAGCAGCTGGTCCTAATCAGGAACCTACTCATCCTAAGTCTAGATTTGCACGCTTGTGCAACGATTATACAAACTTGGGTGGGAAACCATTCAAAGGTTCCGAAACTATTATCGAGGTCCAGGTTGGCTAAGAACATGCAATCGAATCTTTTCTCGCATGAATCTTATCGATCTTCACCGTGTTCAGGTGGCTTCTAGTATGCTCCAAGAGAGAGCATTGGATTGGTACGAACTTCTTATTTCTGAAATTAATGAAGCAGATCTCACCTGGGAGCAATTCCGAGAACGGTTCGAATTAAAATTCATACCAGAAGCAGAGAAAGTGACATTGGCTCGACGTTTCATAGACCTTGTTCAATGTGAATCCTCTATGACAGATTATTTTGCATCCTTCGACTCACTGTACAAATATGGGGTTGAATACATCAACACCCCATTGAAGAAGAACCAGAGGTTCGTCTATGGCTTAAACAAGAATCTCAAGAAGCCAATACTTCTAAAATTAGAAGTTTCTTTCAATCAACTCATTGATATCGCTCTTCGTCTTGAAGAGGCTGATAAGGACAGTGATGTTGAAGTGGTGGGTGCCAAACCAAACTTCAACAACAAGAAGAGGCCAAACAAATTCAAAGGTCCTTATCCCAACAAAAAGGGGAAACCTGCACCTCCGACAGCAAAGACTTCTACCCCTAGTAGCGGGCAATGCTATAACTGTGGTTCTAAGGACCATTTTGCGAACAAGTGTTAAAAGCCCCGTTCTTGTCGCTATTGTAAAAGCCCAGATCATTATATACATTTATGCCCCAGGCTTCAGGGCAAGAAGGAGGGAAAGCTTAATGTGGCTCAAGCCCGTGGCAACACATCTCGCTGTCAAGGTATGTCTCATTCTGTCCTTGATGGCATTATTATATTTCATGGTCAACCTATTAGAGTTCTCTTTGATACGGGTGCATCCCATTCTTTTATATCAATGGAACTTGTAGACACTCTTTCTTTAAGTGTTGTTGCTTTAATGACTTCTTTAAGAATTGCGAATCCGGTTGGTGGATCCGCAACTCTTAGTTTGCTTTGTAAAGATGTGGAGATTATTTTGTGTGATTTTCCTTTCCCAGCCGATTTGCATGTCATCCGTTACTTAGGCTTTGGAATGATTTTGGGTATGGATTGGCTTAACCGTTATGAAGCTCATATCCTATGTCCTGAGCGAACTATTTATTTCCGACATCTGCAATCTGTTAATCAGATTTCTATTATTCTTAAAGATTCGGATTCCGCTATGGTTGCATCTTTATATTATTTAAATCCTCGTGATGATGACAATGACGATGAGGAGGATGTCATTTCTCTTATTCGCGTCATTCGTGAATTTTCCGACATATTTGAGCCCGTCTTAGGATTACCACCTAAGCGAGCAATTGAATTCAAAATTAATGTTATACCTGGAGCTCAACCTATTACCCATCCTCCTTATCGCATGTCTAATAAGGAGAATGAAGAGATGTGCAAACAATTATCCGAGTTAGAGATGAAGCAACTTATTCGCTCTAGTTCCTCACCTTGGGGAGCTTCAGCTATTTTCGTAAATAAGTCCGATGGTACACTTAGGCTTTGCGTCGACTACCGCAAGCTTAATGATCTTACTATTAAGAATAAATATCCTTTACCTCGGATTGATGATCTGTTTGATCAACTTAGTGGTGCTAGAGTCTTTTCACAACTGGACTTGGCTACCGGTTTTCATCAGCTTCGTATTGCAGAGGATAGTATTCCTTTGACTTCTTTCCGTACTCGTTATGGATCTTATGAGTGGTTAGTTATGCCATTTGGTTTGACGAATGCTCCGGCTTATTTCGTTGGCCTTATGAATCGAGTTTTCAAAGATTTTCTCGATCGGTTTGTTCTCATCTTTATTGATGATATTCTTGTGTATTCTAAAACCGAGGAGGAACATGAAAAGCATCTTCGGATTGTATTGGAAACTCTTAGGAGTAATCAATTAAAGGCAAAATTTTCTAAATGCCATTTTTGGCAAACTAGTGTGAAGTTTCTCGGTCATATTATTTCCGAATCCGGAATATCAGTGGATCCTTCAAAGATTGAAGCGATTCAAAATTGGAAGAGACTGGAGAGCGTGACTGAAATCCGTAGCTTTCTCGGATTGGCAGGTTATTACCGCCGCTTCATAAAAGACTTTTCTAAGATTGCCGTGCCACTTACTGGCTTAACAAAGAAAGGTGTTAAATACATTTGGTCGGACAAATGTGAAACTTCTTTTCAGAAATTAAAAGAACTCCTTTCTGATCACTACAAGAAAATATATTATTAATAACACCATTTAATAACGCATTATTCTAAAGCGTTATTGTTTACCTTTAAATATTTATTTTTTTACGCAATTTGCTTTGTATGTACATATGCAACGCTTTGGCCCCAAATTTTCGTCTCCCTCCCAAAAACACGCCCAATTTCGTCTCCCTCCCAAAATAACACTCAGCAATTTTCGTTTCCCACCTAAAACAAAATAACCCTAATCGAAGTTTTACTCCATCTCCAATCTCTGAAATTCAGCTTTTGTACTCCATCTCCGATTTTCAACATTTCGCTCTTCAGCAGTTGTGAAGTCGACGACGTCAGGAACCATAATCTCCAATCTCCGATCTTCAATTTTGCTCATCATCAATATCTACAAGATTCATCCCGCTTCCTGCGAAGGTAACATATTTTCTATTCTTTATTCTTTTCTGCAAATATAATTTGCTATTTCTCATTTGGGGGCGATTTCAATTTGGTTTTCAGGAGTGCCTGATGTTTAGATTATAAACTAGTGTATTTCGTGTCACAATGGCCATTGTGGGTTATGTAGAACTAGTTTCTAACAGCGTTGCTCTAGCTAATGCTTTGGTATTTTTAGGCATGGCTATCGGTTCTTTGTTATTGAGTAAATTTATATGTTAAAATCGGTCCCTAATTAAACAGCATAGTGCCTTATTTTTGCCTTATTAAACCTGTCTTCTGGTAAATTTTCTTAGCTGATGAAATACATTTCGAAAATGCTGCATTTTATAAAATTGTAGCTCTAACGTACATTTTACTTATTTTATAAAATTTTCAGATTTATATGTTAAAATTCCATGCTGGTGGAAAATGACTACTCTTGAGTGGTATGTATTTTTAGTTACATGAATTTGTCACTAAATCTAAGAATTTACTTCCTTTTTATAAATCTATAATTTAGTCTAAGAATATACAAAGTAGTTTTTTTGCAAATTTATTTGATGATATTTAGACCATCCTTTACTGATTGGTTGGAAACTTATTGAATTATGTTTGAATTCTTACCGACTATGTTTTCTGGTGTTCCACTGACTAACATCTGATGAGTTTGTATGTAAAATTTTGCCATATGATAAAATACATGGTGCAAATAAGCATACAACTTATAATAAAGTTTGTTATTTTTATTTACCAATCAAAAGTGTAATGTTTTCTCTATAGTATACATCTTACAATTTCATTTCATTCTTTATGAGACTATGCAGTTCATTTGCCAACTCTGTTACCACTACGTTACACTGTGATAATTTACTATTTAGTTCATATACAAATTGAAATAAGTTCAAATGCACAACATTTGTATTACAATTTTAGAATGTTAAGCATTTATGTCAAGTAGTTCAATTTACCAAGCAATTTCTTATTATTTTGGTTATAATCTTTATGGTCGTTAAAATTTATTCTGTCTTGCCATTTGTGCATCATAGCTATTGGTAGTCGACCTTTTATAATGACAGTCTTTTCTATTTAATGAGATTTATTGACGAGGTACTTGTATTAAAAGTCAGATATAGAAATATTTACATATCTTTGTGTACATGTATATATGTGTTTACACAAACATAGGCTTATTTACACATGATATTTAATTTGCTGAATTTGTATTACTAAATTGTGACCTTACTTATGTATTCTCTTTTAACCATGGTACATATTTGCATGATAAAACATGTTAGTCTACTTTGTTTCTCC
Organism: Allium fistulosum; assembly: GCA_030737815.1. Lineage (NCBI taxonomy): Eukaryota > Viridiplantae > Streptophyta > Magnoliopsida > Asparagales > Amaryllidaceae > Allium > Allium fistulosum. The sequence goes on along the minus strand of CM060907.1, from coordinate 407,199,111 downwards.
TCACCAATATACTTCTCAATATAAAAATTCTTATCTATTTCAACCTTCAGCACTCAGCGTTCTACTCCATAGTTATAGCTTTTGCATGGATCACTTGAGCTAAGGCCGTTACTCATTGACTGCCCTAGCTGCAGCTTTTTTCGACGAAATACTTCTCATGCCTTCTCGCAAGTAGGCTGTTACTTAAAATAAATAATTTCACATATTTCACTTGTCCATCCTTTGTATTTATCAAAATAAATAGTAATTTTCTACTCTAAGTTCCTCATTACTAAATCAAGATTTTTTGGGCCGACTAATCAAGATGATGACACTACAAGGAGTACTGTTTATTCCAACGGGGGGGGGGGGGGCAACGGCCGCCAATGGCATTGACCAATGGCTTCCAACGGCTTCCAACGGCAAGTATTTTCCGGATTATAACCAAGAGAATAAAAAGTTGACCGTTGGACGCCGTTGGAAAATGCCGTTTGCGGCCGTTGGTAGCCTTTGGAAACCCGAGCCAAAATAACCTGCAGCACCTTCTTCCTCCCCACTTCGTTTTTCCCCAAATTATTTCCAAAATCCCTCCATCCCCCTCCCCAATTCGCCAACCACTTCCATTCAAGCCTCCAACGTCACTCGGTAGCATCTTGAACCCCTCTCCAACCCCTAATCTTCTCCAATCAAGGTATAAACCCTAATTCCCTTTTTTATTAAATTAGGTAATTTAGTGTTAATTAGGTAATTTAGTGTTAGATTTGCAATTTATATGTTTGTATTGACTATTGTATGTGTAGTTTAGTTTATTGATGTTTAATTTTTATTATTAACCTATGTATTGTAAGTTAATTGTATATTATAGGTTGGTGTATAGTGTATTGTGTGTATAGCGTAGTGTAGAATGCTCCTTGTATGAAAATATAGTGCGATAAGTTGAATGATGACATTAGATTATAAAATATCGAAAATGATATTTAATTTTATAATATACGGTTACTTTGATTATTTTTAATAAGTAATATAGTGTAGTAATTTTATAATGTACGGTTAAAAAATATCGAAAATGACAGTAAGTATAGTATCGAACGTCAATTTTTTTTATAAATATAATATGTTACAGAATATGTAATATATTCGAAAACCCTTAGGATGTAGATCTTTCCGTTGTACAGCGTCATTGGCAGAGTAAAATTGCAAAGAACTACAGGGAGACTTTAAATGCTGTGAAATCAAGTGGAAGCAAGCCAAATTGGATGAGCGCTGGTGTGTGGGAACAGTTTATGCGTTGGTGGGCCAATGAGGAATTTCAGGTAAATTTAGCATATATTTAAGTTAAATTGTTCTACGCAAATAATATTTAAATTAAAACTATAAAACAATTTTTTTTTCAACTTAAATTTGCAGAAAGAGTCAACTAGGAATTCTGCTAACAGGAGCAAGAATCCCGTCACACATCGCGGTGGTTCTAAGTCATTCCAGCATCACCGCGAGGACTTGGTATATTTATTAATTAACATAAACATTTATATAAAAATATTTAATATATATATATTTATATGTGCATATTTCAGGAAAGACAGCGTGGTGGTCCTGTCAGTCGTTGGGATGTATTTGCGCATACGCATGCGGTGACTCAGATCGACGATTCAGGCTCATATTCGTACACCTGGGAAAGTAATGACAAAGCAAGGACCGCATATGTAAGTATAAGATAATGAACTAAAAGTTTTAAGTCTATTAAAATAGCATTATCTAACTTCAATTGTATTTTGCATACTAGGAAAAGTTTCAGGACGCACGGACATTGAAGCTCCAGGACACCGGAAGAGCAGAGTTGACCATTGATGAGGAGAACGCAATATTTGAGTCTGTCATGGATCCAGCGACCCACGGAAGGCGCTTTGGATTTGAAAGCCAATTGGTATTTTAATTTAAATTTAAAATAATTTTTATGAAGCATGTTCATTTCGATATCATATATATAAACACTTTAGATGTGAGCTTAGCTAGAGTAAATATTTAAATGTATTTACATATATATTTACACATATTTACTAATATTTACAGGTTGACGTAGTGCAGAAGAACTACCAGCGGGCTCAAGATAAGGAGGAGATCGCACAGCTACGAGCCCAGATCGCCACGCTTCAAGACCGCGATCGCCGCCGTGAAGAACAAATGGAGCAGCTAAACAATAAAGTGGCGGAGTTCATGGAGCAATACGGGCGGTTTCCTTCCTCCGGTGGTTCTGCTGGCGAGTGAGTTGAGGTATGTTTGAGATGTTTTCTTATGTGTGGAGTGGTGATGGTTTGTATTTATTGTTGTATGGTGTTAGACATTTGGTGATGGTTTAGATGTGTTAGGCATTTGGTGATGTGTTTGGATGTCTTAAACATTTGGTGATGGTTTGGATGACGATTGGTGATGGCTTTTTATGTGTTGTTTGTATATATGATGACGGTTGGTTTGGATGACGTTTGATTTTGACGTAGAAACTAATTTGATGGATGTAGAATTTAGTTTGTTTTGATGGTTTGGTTGTTTATGTGTATGATTTGATTATTATATTGTGTTTGGTTATATATATGTGATTGTTATTGGATATACGCTCAAAATGGAGCAGTTTTAATATTTATGATATTGTGTGCGGCCGGAGGTGAGTAGGAGCAGCCGAGTAAAAAAAAAAGTTTCAGATTTCCAACGGCTTCCAACGGAAACCAACGACCAATTGGTCATTTATAACCAACGGCTTCCAACGGCTACCAACGGCAAAAACCAAACGTTTTCCAACGGCGAACCAACGGCAAGTTGGTCAACGAAGTTTGCCACGTGGCCAGATGAGCCGTTGGTAAGCGTTGGTATAACGCCGTTGGGGGCGTTGGGAACCATTAAAAGGCGTCGAAATGTATTCCAACGCCCTTTCCAACGGCTTATCAACGGCCGCCAACGGCTTGAAGCCGTTGGAAAGAGCTGTTTGCCTTGTAGTGTGAGAATATCAAGATGATACAAAAAATGTACCAAATGGTCATATTAAATCACTTATTTTTCAATGATATAAGAGAAAGTGATGTTTCATGTCTTTTGTGCACGGTATAGCTTTAGTTATTTTTAAATTCAAAGCCGCTATGGCAATAACAAGATGTCAAATGGGTTATATTTTTGGATTACACAAAACATATTACTAATAATGTGCGACTGTATGAGTATAATTTAAGACGAATAATTTAGCCGATGGTTTCACATCCCCTTTATGTGAATGTGATCTTAAAGGTGGACATACTATGTAGTGAAATGTACAAGCTGATGTGGATATGAGTTAACGTAACTTGACTTTTTGGCATAATGTTCTCTTACGGACTAACATCTGTATATATAAAACAATTCAAGTTTATATTTGATCTGTTATGTTTTAAGTATATGTCATATAAAAGCATATCCAACAACGTGGCGAATGTTAAAAGTGGGAATCGCTTAAGCTTACACTCATTGCATCACACTCCAACTATGTACAGAAGACTGGAAAAAAATTCTCACACGTGTGTGGCCCAGTTACAAATACCAAATGTCGAAAGTCCAACTACTAGAACAGACCCACTACAAGCCCAGTTCCTTCTTACTATATTTCGCTTCATGGCCCAATTACGGAACTAGGTCTAAACCTCCGCCTTCCAACAGCTGGTTCATGACACTCCAGTACTAGTAGCAGTGAAAATGACCCTTTGGTTGTAATTTATATGTTAAAATCGGTCCCTAATTAAACAGCATAGTGCCTTATTTTTGCCTTATTAAACCTGTCTTCTGGTAAATTTTCTTAGCTGATGAAATACATTTCGAAAATACTGCATTTTATAAAATTGTAGCTCTAACGTACACTTTACTTGTTTGTTAAAAATTGTTGCTTCTTTAGCGGAGCATGATCACAACAATGTTCATATCTTCGGTAAGAAGCATATAATTATGAATGCCAGTATTAAACAGCATATTGCTTTTATTTTGCATTATGTTACCTGTCTCCTAGTACATTTTACTGTTGCACGTGATGTTTTTTGTAATGTATATTTACACATCAGGAATATGGATGCCAAGAAGACATGGTATTTTGCGGATTATTTGATAGACATGGTTTATGGGGGCACTATGTTGCACAAATGGTTCGAGACTCTCTTCCTCGACTACTACTTTGTAATTGGCAAGAAGCCATTGCTTGTTCATCGCCCAAAGGATAAAGATATTTGCCAGTTAGATATATGGATGCAATCTTATATCCGAACTTGCGCTTCGGTTGATGCGCAACTTGAGCATCAGCGTGTTATGGATTCATTCAACAGTGGAACTACTTCTCTCACAATAATTAAACCGGTATCATAATTTATTTCCAGTTGTGTAAAACCAAGCTTTTGTATTTTAAGTTTTGCTGTTGACAGAGAGAATCACCACAGGTAAAATGGACACATAACATATTTTATCAAGTAGACTCAAACTATAATGTATTATTAGATTCTTTATACATTAGTTAATCAGTGATTTCATTAACATTGTCGAAGTAAACTTTATTTTATTGAAGATAAGCTTGTTGATAAGGATTTTAATATTACAAGCTAGACCGTCTGTTAGTCTTCCTCTTTCCCCGAATAGCTTAATGTATACTCTTATAGTTTTCAGGCATCTGTATTTTTCTACATATAATATTAGCTACATGATAATATATTTTTTATAATAACAATTGAATTTCCCTGGTCCAAAATTCAGGATCTATAAATATCCAAGTCCGTTGTTTATTTGCTTCAGTATACCCTTTGAAGATTTCTAAAGTTTAGGATAATTTGAAAGTCTGATAATAATATGGTGGGGAGTTTCACTTTATTTTAGTCTCATGAGAAAAGCGGCCATATCGATTTATTTGTGCTAGATATGCTTACAAGTAAAACATTGTTTACACTCCAGCAAAAATACGTAGTTACGTTATTCTACTTGAAATCCAGTACTATACTCAGTTTGATAAACATTGATAAAAATGGAAAGTTAAGTTGTGCCAGTTTGACTAAATTTTATGACAATAATAGTAGTAATAATTCATTTAATGCTTATGATAAATCGCTAAATTGATAATATAATAATTTCACTAATGTTTTTGAAAATTAACCATAATAATAATTTTGGTATTTGGATAGGTATATCAACAATCAATTGCGGTGATCTGCAATTTGGATTGGCCAAAATCAAACATATTGGTTCAAGTTTTGGATGATTCAGATGATCCAACCACACAAATGTTGATTAAAGAGGAGGTTGAGAAATGGAAACAAAATGGCACTCAAATTGTTTATAGACATAGAGTTATTAGAGATGGTTATAAAGCAGGGAATCTAAAGTCGGCTATGCATTGTAGTTACGTGAAGAATTATGAATTTGTCGCTATCGTTGATGTAGATTTTCAACCTACGACTGATTTCTTAAAAAGAACAATTCCTCATTTCAAGGTTCTAATGATTGCTTTAAAACTGTACTTGAATTTGAAATGCATCTTGAAGTTTAAACTTTTAGGGCAATGATGAGTTGGGTCTAGTACAAGCAAGGTGGCCATTTATGAATAAAGCTGGAAACTTGCTAACTAGGCTTCAAAATATTAACCTTTGCATTCATTTTGAAGTTGAGCAACAAGTGAATCGAATTTTCATTAACTTTTTTGGGTTTAATGGAACTGCTGGAGTTTGGAGAATTAAGGAATTAGAGGGATTGGGTGGCTGGTTAGAGAGAACTACTGTTGAGGATATGGATATTGCAGTTCGAGCTCATTTAAATGGATGGAAGTTTATATATCTAAATGATGTTGAGGTATAAATCTTTTCTTCAGATGAATGAAAAGTCACTTTATGAGCTTTTATGATATACTGATATTACTTTGTTATTTTAGTGTCAATGCGAGCTCCCAGAATCGTTTGAGGCTTATAGGAAGCAAAAGCATAGGTGGCATTCGGGACCTATGCTGCTGTTTAGGTTATGCTGGCCTGATATTATCAAATCCAAGGTACATTTTATAAGCTTCTGATATGCCATATTTGCTTTCATACTCGGTACATATACAACAGTTGTTTTCTTATATAATTATTTTCAAATTGTTCTAAATTTTTAGGAAGTACTACCAATAACCGAAGACATGCATGAAGAAAGGCTTTGAGCAGTTCAAGTTCTTAGTGAAGCATTTGATACTTGTAGACGTTAACTTTGAACTATGTTGTCTTTTATTATCATGAATATGTATTGAATTTGGTAACTCATGTATTGAACTTAATTTTTGTTAGTTGATACTTTATTTTGTTACCATGAATATGCGTTACATTTGCTGATTATTATATTTTTTTCGTTCATACATTGTTCAAATTGTTTTCTATTTAAAGAATATTCATTTTGATTGTTATTATTAAAATGTAATAGTGGGATGCATAAAATATATGGTAAAATAAAGCATAGCTCCTAATAAGTGTTATAACTATATGACAAGTGCTATAAAAAGATAATGCAATGTATGAGGTTACTGTCAAGGATAGCAGCAAATAGGCGTTATTGTTTCTACACATTTTATAGCGGTATATATATGCTGTCAATGGATGTAGAATATACTATAAACATGTTGATATATAGCGCGAAATAGGCGCTATAGAATGACTATTTTATAGCGGTGCTATGAAATCATGTTCTTTTATAGCGGTTTTTTTGTGTGTTATAAATGTGCAATTCTTTTTTATAACATGTCGATATACAACGTTTATCAAATCGCTATAGTTGTGTTTAATAGCGGCTATATGCCGCTATTAAAGACCGTTTTTCTTGTAGTGGATGCTCCCATTCTTGTTATTCCCGAGGGGAACCAAGATTTTGTTGTTTATACCGATGCTAGTCGCGTTGGTTTGGGTGCCGTTCTTATGCAGAAAGAACGTGTTATTGCTTATGCTTCTAGGCAATTGAAGCCGGCTGAGACTAGATATGCCACACATGATTTAGAACTCACGGCTATCGTTTTCGCCCTTCGAATTTGGCGACACTATCTTTTGGGAGAGAAATTTATACTTTATACTGATCATAAGTCTTTGAAATATTTATTTTCTCAAAAGGAACTTAATTTGCGTCAACAGCGTTGGCTCGAATCCCTTGCCTCTTATGATCTTGATATTCTTTATACTCCCGGAAAGGGAAATCGAGTTGCCGATGCACTTAGTCGCAAGCAATAAGCGGTTGTTTCCATGATAATATCCGAATGGAAGGATCTCGAGGTTTTATCCACTTGTGAGATTAGAGATCGTGTATCCGATTTATGTTCATCATTTGTTTTGTGTATCCTTGAGGCTCGTCCTTCCCTTTTGGACCGCATTCTTGAAGCTCCAAAGCTAGATCCTGAATTGGCTCTTGTTAGCTAGAATATTAAGGATAAAACCGATATTGAAGGTTCGAAAGACTTTGATATTAATTCTCGTGGCAGCATTCAAAAATTTGGTAAATTATCGTACCAAATATTAGTGATCTTCATAAAGATATACTAGAAGATTCTCATCGTTCCAAATATTCCATTCATCCCGGTAGTAGTAAAATGTATGCGGATATAAAGCGACTTTATTATTAAGAGGGAATGAAATCTGATATTGCTAACTTTGTTAAGTGTTGCATGACTTGCCAACTTGTCAAGGCCGAACTTCAAAGGCCCGGTGGGTTATTGCAACCATTGGAAATTCCAATTTGGAAGTGGGATCAAATTTCCGTGGATTTTATCGATGGTCTTCCCCGTTCTCGTTCGGGTCATGATAGCTTATGGGTGATCGTTGATAGACTCACTAAATCCGCCCATTTTATTCCCGTTCGGTCGAACTGAACCGTTCCTCTTCTGGCCAAACTCTTTATCAAAGAAATTGTTAAATTACATGGAGTTCCTACTTCTATTGTTAGCGATCGTGATCCATTGTTTACTAGTGGATTTTGGAAGAGTCTTCAAAAAGCTTTGGGGACGAAGCTTAATTTTAGCACCGCTTATCACCCCCAGTCCGATGGACAAACTGAGCGTGTGAATCAAACTCTTGAAGATCTTCTTCGTGCTTGTATTCTTGACTTTGGTGGAAGTTGGGAAGATCATATTTCACTTGTTGAATTTTCCTATAATAATAGCTTCCAATCTAGTATTGGTATGACACCTTTCGAGGCACTCTATGGAAGGCCATTCCGATCTCCTTCTTGTTGGCTTGAGGCCGGTGAGAAGCTGGTTTTAGGTCCAGACTTTATTCGTGATTCCACAGAAAAGATTGAACTTATTCATCATAGGATGAAAGAAGCTCAGAGAAGACAAAAATCCTATACCGATAATCGAAGAAGGAAATTACAATTTTCTGTGGGAGATCTTGTATTTATTTGTGTTTCCCCTATGAAGTGCGTGGTACGTTTCAGTCGATCGGGAAAGTTAGCGCCTTGATATATTGGGCCATTTCCTATCACCGAACGTATTGGTTCCATGGCTTATCGCCTTTCATTACCGGCTCAGTTTTCTGCTATGCATGACGTGTTTCACGTTTCTCAATTACGGAAGTGCCTTCGGGATTCCGATTCTATTCTTGAGCCCGGTGTTGTGGAGGAGATTGAAGTTTCACCTAATTTAACTTATGAGCATCATCCTATTCGGATTATTGCTTCAGAGATCAAACGACTTCGAAATAAAGATGTTCTGCTTGTTAAAGTTCAATGGTCCTCAAATCCTAAGGATTTCTCTTGGGAATCTAGAGAATTCATCGAGCGTACACATCCGGACTTACTTTCTCATGCTCTTTAAGGTAAACTTCTTATTTCCAATTTCTTTTGTGTTAAGATGCTTTTATGGTTGTTACTTTTTATTTCCATCTTATATATTGTGAGGACGCAATTTCTTTAAGGAGGGGAGTCTGTAACAACCCGCATATTTATCGATTTTATATTTAAATATTTTATTTAAATATTTTATCGTTAATCGGATTTTGGTCCGGAAAGCTACTTTTTGCATACGGTCAAATTAGGACTCGAGACCACTTCCATTGAGTTCGAAATGACGTTTGCGATCTTTTTGAGTGTATACTTCGATATGTTTGGAGATAGTGGAATTTTCGTCACTTTTTGCTTTGGACTTTTGGTTTGGGCTGAACCTCTTCTAACTCAGCCCCAACCCATCTCCTCTTCCTCACTTCTTTAAAACAACAAAGCTTCATCAAAAATGGTGGAGGGAATGGGAAATTAAAATTCCAAGCTCAAGTTCATTAGCAAATTCAACATCTAATTCCAAATTCAAGTAAAGACATTGAATTGAAACTTGTGGTTGATTCTTCCAGTACTTTTAAGCTTCTCCATCATCAATTTCGTGGAAAAGGTGAGATTTTTAACTCACATTCTTGCCTATAACTGTCATTGGATTGTTGGGAATGATTCCCTATCACTTGTGCACATGCATTTGCATTTGGTTTGGATTGAATTGGCGAAAAACCCAATTTTTCAGCGTGTTTGGCAAATTCTGGGCCTTAGGTTGCACTGCCTCGAAGAAGAAAGCCTGCATATTTTCGTTCTGGGCTTAGGTCGTTCGCATGTGGTAGGTCATTCGGTAGATAGCTCGCTCCACCACTAAGTCGTTTGGCATTAGGTCGTAACTCCTAGGTCGTTCGACAATGGCTCGTTCCACACTAGGTTGAATGCTTAAACCGTTTGCTTTAAGTCGCTCCGCAGCTAGCTCGCAACCATTTAGGTCGCTCGCGTGCTTAGGTCGTTCCTTTTTAGGTCGTTTGACCTTAAATCGTTTGTAGTTAGGTCGTTCGACCTTATATGCTCACATTTGCGTTAGGTCGCTAGGTAATAGCTCGACCCTGTTGCCATCTTAGGTCGCTAACCCTGTTAGGTCGCGCACCTTTTTAGTTCGACTTTGTTAAGTCGTTCGCCCTAGTTAAGTCGTTCCACCTCTTAGCTCGACCCTGTTAGGTCGCGCACCCTTTATTGTTCGACTTTGTTAGGTCGCGCCACCCTGCTAGGTCGCGCAGCTCAATAGGTCGCACCATCTAATGTCTTAGGTCGCTCGGCCTCATTACTTAAGCCGTAGCTCCTTAGGTCGTTGCACCTTAGGTCGGCCACGTCAGGTCGCAAATTTCCTAAGTCGTATGCCATGGATGTTTTGTCTGCATTTCTACCTTGTTGGATTTGGAATTTAACTCTTTGGAGTTTATGCACATCTTCGAATCTGAATTTTAGTGAATTGATCTGGTTCTACAATCATTTTGTGATTTGGCACTTTAAAAATATGAAGGTTTCAATACTAGTAGTAAATATCAAAACTCTTTTATCAACTCGATTTCAACACTATTTTATTACAAAACTCTTTTTCTAAAACCGTTTTCCAATCTACTAGTATATGAAAGTCTATATGAGTGGATCGTATAGGATATATGCAAGTATAAACAGCTAACTATATAATATAACTTGATAAACGATAGTAGCAAAGTAAATGAAAATAATCACATCGGTATTTTATACTGGTTCGGACCTCCCGTCCTACATCCAGTCCCGAAGCTCCTCTTCGGAATTTCCTTTCAACTAATCCTCACTTGACCCGGAGGAACAGGTTTACAATTGCAGAGTTTCTTTGTCAAGAATGTGTTCTATAACACGGATGCTGACTATTGAGTACAAATGCTTCCAATATATATATCTATCTAGAGAATATCTGAATGAGGAGTTCTGTATATATGGAAGAGTTAAATACAGGTAGTTGATTGCTTATAGATCAAGAATAAATCAGAGTACAAGAGATAAGAGCGTAAGTGAGTAAGGTAAGATCTTCTCTTGAATTCCTGATGCTATTTATAGTGATGAAGAGTCTCTATGTGTAGTTGCCTTCATTAACAATCGTTGTATAGTTGCTCCTGTTGGTGATGAAGAGTTGCAGTGAAGAGGAGTGGATGTGTCTCTTCGGATGTGACAGTTGGAGTTTAAAATTATACAGTCGAGCCCATTTTCAGACGTCTGGAAAGTGACCTCAGACGTCTGACCTTCATATGTTTTTTGTGTCTGGTTGCATTTCAGACGTCTGAGTATATAATCCAGACGTCTGGTCTTTACTTCTGTTTTATGTCTGGATGTATGGCAGACGTCTGAGTTCAGAATCAGACGTCTGGTTTCTTCTGAGTTTGTGAACCAGAGAACTTAACCAGACGTCTGGTCTGTGCACGTCTGGATTGGTGCGTGTTGCTTTTCTTGTGTCTGTATCACTTCTTATCCGATTCTCTCAACTTGTAGCCTCTTGATACTTCTTTTGAGTCTTGTTCTTGTCTTTTTGGTGATGTTTCTATATCAACTTCCTGTATATGTATATTTGTTTTCCATTGCATAGTTGTGATCATCGAAACCAAGGAATTAATTTCCTAACAATCTCCCCCTTTTTGATGATGACAACTATTCAATGTACTTATATATATATATTTTAAATCTCCCCCTGAATATGTGCTTAGTTTTGTTGTTAAGATTATATATATTTCTCCCCCTTTGACATTATAAAAAAGAATATGTAAAAGTTCAAGCCAAAAAGAAATTTTCATTAATAATAAGAAAGAGTTACATCCATAGATTTGAACAAAAACGAAAATAAAAACCTAAATTCTAGAGTTCCTTAGGAGAAGCTTGTTTTGGATCATCTTCCTTTGGTTTGTCAGAAGTGACTGGCTTAGAAGGAGATGTCAAAGCTTCGTTGGAAGGATCATCGTCGAATAATTTAGAGTGTTTTGTAGGAGGAGAAGGTACAGGAGTAGGCCAATCCTCAGAAGGTGGTGAAGGACCACGAACTCACTATAGAACCTCTTTTAGAACTGATAGGACAATGGAGAGAGAGTCTTCGACTGTGGCTAGTCGTGTAGCAAATGAAGTTTCAAATTTGTTGATTCTCCTAGCCAAGTACTTTTGATTTTGAGATAATATATGTTGATTTCTGAGTGTAAGATCTCGAATACTTTCATTAGGATCTGTTTCTAGTCGAGTCTCTATAACGTCTTCTTGTCCTGGATAGTCAAATGGAGCGGGAGGAGGAGGAGTGATTTCTCTATGTTGTTCTGGCTCTTGAGATGAATTAATGTTTTGTTGAGGAGAAGGCTCAACTCTTCAAGAGTGACGATTGTGTGTCCAATCTTCAAAAGACATATATTCTGGTGGAATTTCAGGTAAGTGCATTAAAGAGAAGAATTTGGTGGAGGCATACTTCGTCGAAATTTCTTCAAAAGTGGATAAATAAGATGGAACATTATGTGCACGAAGTAGCCTCATAATGTAGGTAGGGTAGATGATTGATGGCCTCGATCGATTCCAAAATTGTTTTAGTTCATCGAATATGAATTTTGCCCAATTAATTCGAGTCCCGCTAAAGAGAGCATAAAGTGCTTTGTGCTCCAATTCTGTTATTTGCTCGTGACTCCGCATTCGCGGAATAATTGTATTGATTATCATCCTTGTTAGGAGCCGAGCTTTCAGACGCAAATATTTTGAGGCAAATTTTGGCATTTCGTCCTCCCATATTTGATGTGTAATACTATTGCGAGGCTTAAATTGCATATCCGGAATGTTGTGTAGGTCTTCGCCGGTGTCGGAGCATCCCAAAGTTCTTCCTATTATTCCCGGAGTTAACCTAATCGTGTTTCCATAAATGCTCGACCATAACCAATTATCTTCGTCCTCTTTATTCCATACTGAAGTGCTATCTAGATTGGCGTAGAATAAGAAGATAGCTAGTTGATCTATTTGAGTATCATTGGATTGAAATGAAATTAGGGTATCTACACCAGCACTTTCACACAATTCATCCAAATCGTACATGGGAAATTTTAAGAGATTATAAAAGGGTCCTGTGTGAATTTTCTTCTTTTTAATTTCTTCATACCTCTTTATAGAATGAGGGGCTTTATTCATCCAACGTTCGATTTTCTCATCGGAACACACTTGAGGGTTTGAGGACGTCGCAGTTTGATCTTGTTTTCGTTTTGGAGCTTCGATGTTCTTTGTACGAGGAGGCGTTCTGATATCGACGTGTTTTAAGGCGGAATTTTGAAGTTTAATTGAAAATCGGCAAAGAAGAATTTTATTTGAATTTGAAAAGTATAAAAAATGACGTTCTTTTGGGGTTATAATAAAGGTCGATTGAATTCCAGACGTCTGAAGCTGAAAGCAGACGTCTGGTTTGCCCTAAAGATTATACAGAACACTCAAACAGACGTCTGTTTGTTATGAGTTAGACGTCTGATTTGATATAGATTGAAAATTGTAGAGGCAGAGAGATTAATCAGACGTCTGTTTTGTTTTAATTGTGAAACATATAATTAAGTCAGATTTTTGGAAATTAGTTCAGACGTCTGAATTATTCTGAATGTTCTTTTGAAAAAAGAAGATCTTCATTTCAGACATCTGGGGGCTATATCAGACGTCTGACATATGCACAGTGCTTAAAGTTGTGACATATATCAGTGAATCAAACGTCTGAAGACATTAGTCAGACGTCTGAAAAGAGCAATTTTGCTAAAAATAGTATAAAATTGATGGTTATATTTATTTATCAAATGTACATAAACATATACAATATAATAACATATAAATATACATTAATTAAATTTATTTTTATTTATTTAGAGGGCGACGAAGTTTTAGGATTTCCTGAGTCGTTATCCTTCCATGGTCTAAGTGGAGACCAAATATTCCTACGTTCGTGAGTCCGTGGGGAGCCAGAATATCGTCATGGGGAAGGATCTGAAGGAGTGCGATACGAAGAAGATGGATCTAATGAACTACAAGGTTTTGGTAGTGGTTCATGTACATCTTTCTTTCAGGACGAGCAAAACTTTAGCGCCACTTATTCTAGAAAACTAAGCCTTTGTGCCGTAACTTTCTGTTCGAAATAAAGCTCCCGTTGAAGATCCATCTGTTGTTTTTGGTAATGATGAATTTCATCAATTTTCTCCTTTGTATTTGGAGAAATAAACAAGGATCTTTTAGCCTTCTTATTATCTGGAGTAAAACCCGTATGATATGAGGACCACCTATTTGTTGGTTCTTGATTTGGTGTAGGTGTCGGAAGAGGTTGTGGTGTGTCTGCTGAGCTGTCCGTCGACGGTGTGGAGACGGAGATAGATATATAGGAACTCCCAGAAGACATTGTTTTTCTAAACTTTAAGAATTTGATACTTTGTATATATTTGTGATATAAATACATGTGTATTTATATACGATGAAAAGTTTATTTATAGGAAAACTAATTTTCTAAAATTTTAATGGTTCAGAAATTCATTAATTTGTGGTAATGAAGAGGTGAAATAAATTTAGTTTTTAATTCAATGTTTAGTTAAGATCTTGAAGTGAACAAATTCCTAAACTTCGTCTGAGTTTTATGAAAGTTTGTTCGTTTAATGGTTTTGTAAATATGTCGGCTACTTGATTTTCGGTACTTACGTATTCTAAAGATATAGTTCCTTTTTCAACATGGTCTCGTAAAAAATGATGTCATATATCTATATGTTTGGTTCGTGAGTGATTTATAGGATTTTTTGACAAATTTATAGCACTTGTGTTATCACAATATATTGGAGATTTTTTGATAATTTTACCAAAATCCATTAGTGTTTGTTGCATGTATATTACTTGGCACATGCTAGAGCTGCAAAAATGTATTCAGCTTCACAAGTAGATAAAGAAACACAATTTTTCTTTTTACTAAACCATGAAACTAAAGATTGTCCGATAAAATGACATGTTCCACTAGTACTCTTACGGTCCGTTCTACAACCACCAAAATCCGCATCGCTATATGAGACAAGTTCAAAAGGTGATCCTTTAGGATAAAACAAACCATAATCTTTAGTACTAGATAAATAACGTAAAATGCGCTTAACGGATCATAGATGAGATTCTTTTGGTTTAGCTTGAAATCGAGAACAAAGACATACACTCATCATAATATCTGGTCGACTAGCCGTTAAATATAGTAAAGAACCAATCATACTTCGATATAACTTTTCATCAAAATCTTTTCCATTTTCATCTTTTTCTAAGTGAATAGTGGTACTCATTGGTGTTGGTTTGCTTGAAGTTTTATCCATTTTAAATCGATGTAATAAATCATTACAATATTTTTCTTGGTGAATAAAAATTCCATTTTCTAGTTGTTTTATTTGTAATCCTAAGAAGAAATTTAATTCTCCCATGTGTGACATTTCAAATTCATTTGTCATAATATTTGAAAAATCATTACATAGTTTTTCTTTGGTTGAACCAAAGATGATATCATCAACATAAATTTGTACAACTAAAATATCGTCATTTTCTTTTAATGAATAAAGTTGTATCTATTTTAATGAATAAAGTTGTATCTATTTATTGCAAAAATTTGAAAAAAGATCATTTTCAAATTCTCCTCCATGATCACTTCTAATATTTTTAATTTTCAAATTCATTTGAGTTTTAATTCATTTTGCAAATATTTTAAACATACCAAAAGTATTGCTTTTATGTTTTAGAAATAAAGTCCATGTATATCTTGAAAAATCATCGACTATTACGAAAACATATTTGTTATGATTAATAGATCTTATTTGTGTCGGACCAAATAAATCTAAATGTAATAATTCTAATGGTTGTTTTGTAGAAATATTATTTTTAGATTTAAACGAGCTTTTCTTTAGTTTACCAATTTGACAATCGTCGCATAAATTTTCTACTTTGTAACTTATTTTAGGTAACCATCTTACTAATTCATGTTTAGCTAACTTATTAATATTCTTAAAATTAATATGACAAAATCGTTTATGCCATAACCATGGATCATCATGTTTGGCAGTTTAGCATAAGTTTGAATTTTTATTAATATTCATGTTTAATACATAAATATTTTTGTTTCTAAAACCTTCAAAAATGAGTTGTTTGTTATTATCTAAAATATTACATCTATCTTTTTCAAAATTTATTTGAAAACCTTTATCACATAATTGACTAATGCTTAACAAGTTGTGTTTTAAATTTTCTACTAGTAAAACTGTAACGACCCTGAATTTTGAACAAATTAAATTGAAAATATTTAATTAATTTTAAATATTTGAATGATAATTTAATTTGAATCCCCGATATAACCTTGAAATTGGCGATTAAATTATAAAATTTAATCTGTTGAATGTTGAATAAAATTTTGAATCTTCAATTTTAAGTTGAAGAAAATATTTCAAAAGCTTTTAAAATTGGTAATGATAACACTGGAGATAATAGAAGCTTCAGAATGTAAATTAAAACTGTTTTGTTCAGTTTTGAAATTTATATCGTTCAACCGATATTTGAAAATAGCGTTCCGAGGCGCAGTCTCGGAATTTGACGAAACCAGTTCCATTGGGTCCGTAATATCGAGTTATTACCGGATTTCAATTTTCGTATTTTTCAGAGTTGTTGTGTGATCATACGATAGGTAAACGCATTGAAATTTAAATTAAATTCGATTTAAATTTAAATTTTAAATTATGTCAACATCAGCCCTTTCTCTTCCATAAAACACGCCCTTTGTTCAGCCGAGAATCACGAATGAAATTATCGTGCAAACACAACTCTTTCTCTGCCAAATCACGTTTTCTTGTTCCCCCTTTCCTCCACTAAAATCGAGCATTCTGTTCAAAGAAAATTCACAAACCAAATAGTCCAAATACTCGTTCAAAGAAAATCAAAGATAATGGCCGAAGCCTCTCGTAATAACAAAAAAAAAGAACAAAACATTCGACTCGTTCGATCGTTCGCGGCGACGTTCGATGGGAGACTCGAACCAGAGTTCGAATTTGGTGGAGGCACGGGCTTCTTCGTGGCGGCAGGAGGTTGGGGCAAGACACGTTCGATCGGGGGCTCGCGATTGGGTCGTGACGTCGATCAGTGGGAAGCCGCCATCGAATTTCTGGGTATGAGCAATTGAAGGCAAATGAGAGGCGACTGGTAAGTGCTTGCTGGAAGGCGACGTGGTCGCGATGTTGTCGTTCGCGCTTAGTAAGGCTGGGTCGCGAATAAGTATCGGCAGTGAAATCAAGACAGTAAAGAAGGAGGAAGATGGACGCGAGCTCGTTCGCGAGATGGTGACGTCGATATCAGCTAGGGCTTCGATTGGTCTTGAATTCGACTGTGTTGCGTGGGTTTGAGTCATGGTAGTTTCAGATTACAGTAAGGTATTTGAATTTTATTTTTATTTAAAATAATTTATATATATATAAAAAAAAAGTATAAATGAAAAGGGAAATTCAGTGAGATATGCACATATGCAGTAAAGTAAAGAGTGATTTTTTTGGTAAATAGAGATATATGTATATATATATACAGGTATATTCGTAGACATTTTTAATTTAAAAACAAAAATATATTTTGCAGGATTTATTTTAAAATAAAGTATACAAACTCATATTTTAATCAAAAACAGTAAACATATATATATATATATATATTTAGCTTTAATATGTTTAATGAAGAGAAAATAAAATAATGATAGTAGTGATAATAACATAGATAAATGATATTTTAAAGTCGAGTATTAAAATCTATATGGAGTGTTATATAAGTATATATATATATATATATGAAGTTCCAAAAGAAAAATAGATAAACCGTTGTTGTTATATGAAAAATAAAATAAAATATAAAAATACAGATTACTAATTAATTAACTTATGTAATTATTTTGGTAACTGGAAAATATTTTGTTAAAGGAGAAATTAGTTTTAAATTTAATTTCTTGTTAAATAATTCTATTAAAAGAAATTGGTTTAAGGTTTAATTGTTTAAAATTAAAAATTTATTAGTCAAAATAAAATCACCGGTGAACTTATAAATTGTAAAATAAAAATTTAATAGTTCGATTAATTCAAATATTAATGAAAATTGTATAATTGTTTATACAAGGTCAAAACGAGAAATCAAAGCAGGAATGGAAATGGGATTTGCAAATTAAAAGCGAAGGTGAGATTTTCTCACTCGAATTGGATGTGGAATTTTTTGCAGTTATTGATTTGATTGCTATTTGGATGTGATATTAGATATAGTAGGATATATCTATATATATAGCAATATATACATATTGGCATATGTATATATTGGATTGATTGATTTCCCGCCTCGTATAGCGGATGAGACCCTATTGCGCCGTTAGTAAGCGGATATTTTTATAAAACCCATATACCGCGATATTCCACCTCGAAGTGGAATTGGTATTGTGCTAACGTCTTTGGATGCAGGGAAACAGGTTTGAGGGATCCAACTGGATTCCTCAACTGTATTTACTTATTTACAGATATTGATATATATTCCGTTATCATATTGATATATGATATTGACTGTTGTGATGGACTAATTGGTGCTGTTGCATCATCGGATTCAAGTTTTGAACTTTAAAAATAACGACTTTTACTTTAAAAGGATTTTAAAGTAATTTTTGAAAGTAGACGTTTTATTGAATTGTTGAATTGACTTATTTTAAATAAATAAACGTTTAAAATTTTGAAGTTATAAAAGTTAAGATTTTTGTGAATTATGACTGTAAGGTGATTTTTGAAATAAATAGTTTAAGAAATTTATAAAATGGTTTGAACTGAGATTTTCGAATTTTTGTGAACAGTTTATTTAAAAGATTTAAAAAGTTGATATTTATAAATTTAAAATATTGGAATTTTAAAACGAGTTTATAAGTGTTAAAAATGAAATTTATAGAATTATAAATCGTGAAGATATGGAATTTATAGATTTATAAATTGTGAAGTTATAAAATGGATGAAACTGTAGAATAAAAGACTTATAAGAGATCAACTTATAAATTGGATTTTTTTTTGCCTTTAAATGGAATATTGATCGAATTATTAATAAAGGAGTTTTATTAAATTGAAGTTGTTAGACAATAGAAATGGAATTTATAAGCGTTGTTTTATAAATTCGAAATCAATTGAATTTGATGAATTAAATAGTGAAATGTGATTAGTGAGGTATATTCACGATTTTGGACAGTGAATATATTGTTAAGTAAAATGGATATTGTTTGGGGAAAGCGATATTATAAAATGAAGTTAATTGTTTTAAAGATGTTTTAAAATATATTGAATATCGAAACCATAGATTTCAACATTTATTGTTGAAATAGACGTTTTCGAAAAATAAGGAAATGGCGGACTATAACACTGTTGTTATAGTAAATGATTTCCGAAAGGAAATGTTTTTATATAGTATTGGGATTTACATATCTATCTTAATTTCGAATCCCTATACTAGTGATTTTGAGTCGTCGTAACGATGTTTTACGTAACATTCGTTTTGACTCAAATAGATGTTGTTATAATAAATGATTTCCTTAAAGAATGAATTTATACTTAATTTTGATGTAAGTATATTGAATATTTTCAAATGTTGAAAATAAATGACTTGTGAATTACTTATTATTAAATAAGTATAGAATTACTTTCCCAATATGAAACGAAGGGTTTGAAATTTTATCTTTTAAAGATAGATGGAAAAGTGAATATTTGAAACTTGTTTTCAAACGGTTAAGTGTGGAAATTATACATCTAGTAAAGATATTTTTGGAAAATAAATAATTTGGAAAATTATTTGGAATCTGGTGATGTTGCGCATCTTTATTGATAGTTAAATAACCGACTATCAATAATTACCTTGAGTAGGTATTTGTTGTGAATTGGATGAATTTGAATGCCACACTTGTTTTTAAAATAAACGCTCACTATTCGGGTTAGCCGGGAAAGGACCATGGGGTCGTATAACCCATTCCGAATACGTGATACGTCGTTATGAATTGCATTCGAAGACCGGTGTTGAAGACCGGATATTTTTGAAAACGGAAGGATTACCGTCGAGTTACTCTACATCGGTTGATCTCCGGTTTAGAGGTTTTATCACCCTTAGTGATGGGAAGTCCGGACGTGATTAGAAATTTATCCGGATGTGCAAGGGCTTCGTGAGAAGTGCCTTCGGTTCTGTTCGATCCCGGAACAGACTTGTATGGATTGTGTGTCTGACGTTACAATTTGAGATATAAAGCTGATTTCTTTCAAATACATATCTGTTGGTGGCGGAGAATTTATTCTCTTAGCTTAACACCCTTCTCTGAGACGTACGAGCTCAGAGGTTATGTAGTTGAAATTTATCAGCGATATATCCCAATTTGGTAACGTGGCATACTGAGTGTTGCTGTGAAATGATCAGTGTTTGATCATTTGCGATATGATCATTTGTTTGATCTTATATCTTTGTGATCATAGGTTGATCATTTTTGTTTGACCCGAAGCAGGGCTTTGTAGAAAGCGTAGCTTTGTGGACGAGACTTCGTCGAGCCTCACACCCCGAAAATGGTCGAAACAGGAAGGATGCAGCAAGGTTCTAGGGAGTAGCGCCCCTTAGTGTATGTCATTCCTTCTGGATAGAGGTGGTATCATGGTATGGAGCCCATATACTTAACCTATGTGGTTGCTGCATTATTATTTTGATGTGGTTTGTTGGAAATCGGGGATCCTCGGGAAGATCAGTTACGATCGGGGGATGACATACGCGTGTCAGTAGTTACCTATTTTTGCAGAGGTAACCCGGCCTTGTGTTGGCAGAGATCTAACCGTAATGTTAGGTTATTTCTCGGGTCGTCTATTCCAGGGACGTACCCATCGTGGAAAAGGAAGTTCCTTAGCCTGACCATTTGTTGGAAACCCAAACTCCAATACGAACTTTGTACGGTATTAGTTGTAGAACCTGCCATTTACGTACGGTGGTCACCACTGTTTAGATGGTAGCTATAGTAGGCATACGATACTGGTCGTATGTTGGCTAAGATTAATATTATACTTTCGAAATGATTTCTACACTATGCACTAATAATAATATCAAAATGATTTGATTTTGCGTAGTAAGCATCTTTGACTATCATAAGAAGAAATCTCCTCCAATTCTGCGTTTGCATTGTGTGTGTGGTGGGAGGTCTTATGGTAGTTTCATTTTCCAAAAGCATTGCGAATTTGTTTTATTTTCCTTATGAAAAATAACTGTTTTACGATCTCACACCAGTCACCATGACTGACTCGGAGTTTATTGTTTCCCTTCTAAACTCTGGGTGCCCACCAATTTCCACACGGGCAGCCTAGAGTTATGTTATCAGGATATTCTGGAGCTTTGGAAATAAACTGGATGACGAGACGTAGTATTTGTATCTTATAGTATTTATTCCGCTGTGTATTCTGTATGAGGACAAGTTTATATAACTGTCCATTGTTGTATATTGACTCTGATTGATGTATGTATATAAACTGATATAGTTCTTTGTTTTAAAAGACTAGTGTTTATCTATTATATATTGTTCCGCTGCGATGTGTAAGATTCTGATATTGTTTTCTGTTCTGATGTTGTTCAGCTGTTCTTCTTCCTTCTTCTTCCTCTTTTCTTCTTCTTCTACCTTTTTCTTCTATTTAAAAACCCTCACTATTGGAGTTTCCGACATTCGATTTCTCGGCAGTCGATAAAGGGAGTATCGATGTCGAATTTTCGAAAGTCGAAAATTTCGTTACGTGACAAAGTGGTATCAGAGCATATGGTTAAGCGACAACCCTGCTCTGTTGGGTGTTACTCATTAGAGATAGAGTCAGTAGTACTCTAGAATGAGTTTGAGTGTAATAATAGATATGAGCGCGTATTTGTTATTTGAATATAAAATTGTTTTGTATTGTGATGATTGGTTTATTGAGTGGCATATGAACCTTCGTCGGCACAGTCTGCAAAACTGGATCGAAGGGGTTTCTAAACACTTGAATAGAACAATTCGGCACAATATTGTTTTGAATAGGGTGAATGAGATAATTTTGCCCAAAACTATTTTTGTATATAAAAAAAAATGTTTTTCTATGAATTACTATAGTATATGGTTGCGTGGTTGTTAGAAGTAATAATATTAATCTATTATCATTGAAAGTAAATAAGAAATTGGAATCGTAACTCCAAAGTTAAGAAATAAATTCACATATACAAATGAAATTTAAAGAATGTAAATTATAAATGTGAATTGTAATTTAAAACGGGATTCCAGAGAAGTATTTGAAAATGTTTTGAAAAGAATTTGAAAATTTTAGGGATTTGGAAAGTTTAAATTCTTTTTGGTTTGAAAATGTATTTCAAAGGTTTTGGAAAGTATTTTGAGAGATGAAAGCTCTAAACTCTTTTCGGTCGCTGGAAAATATTTCCGATGATGATCGCGACATCACCGGTGTTCATTTTCGGGTTTCCAAAAGAGGAATTGCTGCCAAATTGTTTTAAATGAAAGTTGTTTGGAAAATTGAGTTTTGTTTTGAAAATTCAAAAGATAAATTTGAATTGTTTTCAATATGGTTTTGAAAGGTTGAAAAGACTTTGGAATACTTTATAAGAATATTTATGGAATATTATTGAATTGATAACTTATACAAATAGAAATTGTTAATGTAAAATATGTAAATGTGATTGGAATTAAAGTTCATTAACAAATGAAATCTATAAATGTGAATTGAAAGTATAAGGAAATAAATTCATATATGAATAAAAATTATGAATATGAATTGTAAATATGATTTACAAATGAAAATAGAATTCAAAAAGGATAATTGAAGATAAAATTCATAATGGAATTAGTAATGTGAATGGATAAATGATCGTATAAATCAAAATGTAAGTAAGTCGAAGACTTATAGAATATTTGAAATTTTATTTGGAAATCAGATTCGAATTGGAAATGAAAGAATTAGTGAATGAGTTTCAGAATGAATATATAAATTTGAATTTGTAAGTAAGTAAAACTGAAATTGAAGATGAATGTGAAACTTTGTTTTGAATTTGTTAGTAAATGTAATTCAAGCTGAACATTGAAATTTAAAATGAATTAGTGAATGAAACTAATATATAGAGTGATATGAATTAGTAAATGAAAGGTAATTGATGAAATTCAATATTCGGAATAGAAGATAAAATTGAATTCAAATAGATTTGAAATGTAAAAATTGAATGAAATTGAATATGTAACTGCAATAGTAAGCTAAAGATGTATAAATAGCCCATATTGAAAATTTTGTAATAGAATTTGCAAAATGGATTGAATGTGTAATTAGATATTATGGCTAGTAGGACACACAGGTGTTATAAAAGGAATTGGAATTTTGATTTCGAAGATAATTTGAATTGCTCGAAAAAGGTACGTATTTGAATTTCAATATGAAATTTGGTGATTTTCTTGTCTAGCCGCTTGGCTTTTTCTTTTCCTTTTTGAAATCTGAGAGTCCGTAGGTACGTTTTGTAGTCGTGCCGTATTAGCCGCGCAAAGGAGACGCTGGCGAAATTTTTCGAAAATTTAGAGTGTTAGAAAAATTTTGATAAAATTTTGAAAGTTAAAATTTGAATTTAAGTTTAAATTTGAATTTTGAAGTAAAACAATGCTGTGAAAACTTATAATTGAAGTTGGAAATTTAGTTGAATTAATAACGAATCTCTAGTAGAGAGATTTGTTTTGAAAGTTTGATAAAACTATTAGATGTTGGAAAAAGAGTAGACGAGTTAAGGACCATTCTTCCTGACTTGTAATTTCGAGGACGAAATTCTTTTAAGGGGGGAAGTCTGTAACGACCCTGAATTTTGAACAAATTAAATTGAAAATATTTAATTAATTTTAAATATTTGAATGATAATTTAATTTGAATCCCCGATATAACCTTGAAATTGGCGATTAAATTATAAAATTTAATCTGTTGAATGTTGAATAAAATTTTGAATCTTCAATTTTAAGTTGAAGAAAAATATTTCAAAAGCTTTTAAAATTGGTAATGATAACACTGGAGATAATAGAAGCTTCAGAATGTAAATTCAAACTGTTTTGTTCAGTTTTGAAATTTATATCGTTCAACCGATATTTGAAAATAGCGTTCCGAGGCGCAGTCTCGGAATTTGACGAAACCAGTTCCATTGGGTCCGTAATATCGAGTTATTACCAGATTTCAATTTTCGTATTTTTCAGAGTTGTTGTGTGATCATACGATAGGTAAACGCATTGAAATTTAAATTAAATTCGATTTAAATTTAAATTTTAAATTATGTCAACATCAGCCCTTTCTCTTCCATAAAACACGCCCTTTGTTCAGCCGAGAATCACAAATGAAATTATCGTGCAAACACAACTCTTTCTCTGCCAAATCACGTTTTCTTGTTCTCCCTTTCCTCCACTAAAATAGAGCATTCTGTTCAAAGAAAATTCACAAACCAAATAGTCCAAATACTCGTTCAAAGAAAATCAAAGATAATGGCCGAAGCCTCTCGTAATAACAAAAAAAAAAGAACAAAACATTCGACTCGTTCGATCGTTCGCGGCGACGTTCGATGGGAGACTCGAACCCGAGTTCGAATTTGGTGGAGGCACGGGCTTCTTCGCGGCGGCAGGAGGTTAGGGCAAGACACGTTCGATCGGGGGCTCGCGATTGGGTCGTGACGTCGATCAGTGGGAAGCCGCCATCGAAATTCTGGGTATGAGCAATTGAAGGCAAATGAGAGGCGACTGGTAAGTGCTTGTTGGAAGGCGACGTGGTCGCGATGTTGTCGTTCGCGCTTAGTATGGCTGGGTCGCGAATAAGTATCGACAGTGAAATCAAGACAGTAAAGAAGGAGGAAGATGGACGCGAGCTCGTTCGCGAGATGGTGACGTCGATATCAGCTAGGGCTTCGATTGGTCTTGAATTCGACTGTGCTGCGTGGGTTTGAGTCATGGTAGTTTCAGATTACAGTAAGGTATTTGAATTTTATTTTTATTTAAAATAATTTATATATATATATATAAAAAAGTATAAATGAAAAGGGAAATTCAGTGAGATATGCACATATGCAGTAATGTAAAGAGTGATTTTTTTGGTAAATAGAGATATATGTATATATATATATATACAGGTATATTCGTAGACATGTTTTAATTTAAAAACAAAAATATATTTTGCAGGATTTATTTTTACAGTAAAGTATACAAACTCATATTTTAATCAAAAACAGTAAACATATATATATATATATTTAGCTTTAATATGTTTAATGAAGAGAAAATAAAATAATGATAGTAGTGATAATAACATAGATAAATGATATTTTAAAGTCGAGTTTTAAAATCTATATGGAGTGTTATATAAGTATATATATATATATATATATATATATGAAGTTCCAAAAGAAAAATAGATAAACCGTTGTTGTTATATGAAAAATAAAATAAAATATAAAAATACAGATTACTAATTAATTAACTTAAGTAATTATTTTGGTAACTGGAAAATATTTTGTTAAAGGAGAAATTAGTTTTAAATTTAATTTCTTGTTAAATAATTCTATTAAAAGAAATTGGTTTAAGGTTTAATTGTTTAAAATTAAAAATTTATTAGTCAAAATAAAATCACCGGTGAACTTATAAATTGTAAAATAAAAATTTAATAGTTCGATTAATTCAAATATTAATGAAAATTGTATAATTGTTTATACAAGGTCAAAACGAGAAATCAAAGCAGGAATGGAAATGGGATTTGCAAATTAAAAGCGAAGGTGAGATTTTCTCACTCGAATTGAATGTGGAATTTTTTGCAGTTATTGATTTGATTGCTATTTGGATGTGATATTAGATATAGTAGGTTATATCTTTATATATAGCAATATATACATATTGGCATATGTATATATTGGATTGATTGATTTCCCGCCTCGTATAGCGGATGAGACCCTATTGCGCCGTTAGTAAGCGGATATTTTTATAAAACCCATATACCGCGATATTCCACCTCGAAGTGGAATTGGTATTGTGCTAACGTCTTTGGATGCAGGGAAACAGGTTGGAGGGATCCAACTGGATTCCTCAACTGTATTTACTTATTTACAGATATTGATATATATTCCGTTATCATATTGATATATGATATTGACTATTGTGATGGACTAATTGGTGCTGTTGCATCATCGGATTCAAGTTTTGAACTTTAAAAATAACGACTTTTACTTTAAAAGGATTTTAAAGTAATTTTTGAAAGTAGACGTTTTATTGAATTGTTGAATTGACTTATTTTAAATAAATAAACGTTTAAAATTTTGAAGTTATAAAAGTTAAGATTTTTGTGAATTATGACTGTAAGGTGATTTTTGAAATAAATAGTTTAAGAAATTTATAAAATGGTTTGAACTGAGATTTTCGAATTTTTGTGAACAGTTTATTTAAAAGATTTAAAAAGTTGATATTTATAAATTTAAAATATTGGAATTTTAAAACGAGTTTATAAGTGTTAAAAATGAAATTTATAGAATTATAAATCGTGAAGATATGGAATTTATAGATTTATAAATTGTGAAGTTATAAAATGGATGAAACTGTAGAATAAAAGACTTATAAGAGATCAACTTATAAATTGGATTTTTTTTTGCCTTTAAATGGAATATTGATCGAATTATTAATAAAGGAGATTTATTAAATTGAAGTTGTTAGACAATAGAAATGGAATTTATAAGTGTTGTTTTATAAATTCGAAATCAATTGAATTTGATGAATTAAATAGTGAAATGTGATTAGTGAGGTATATTCAAGATTTTGGACAGTGAATATATTGTTAAGTAAAATGGATATTGTTTGGGGAAAGCGATATTATAAAATGAAGTTAATTGTTTTAAAGATGTTTTGAAATATATTGAATATCGAAACCATAGATTTCAACATTTATTGTTGAAATAGACGTTTTCGAAAAATAAGGAAATGGCGGATTATAACACTGTTGTTATAGTAAATGATTTCCGAAAGGAAATGTTTTTATATAGTATTGGGATTTACATATCTATCTTAATTTCGAATCCCTATACTAGTGATTTTGAGTCGTCGTAACGATGTTTTACGTAACATTCGTTTTGACTCAAATAGATGTTGTTATAATAAATGATTTCCTTAAAGAATGAATTTATACTTAATTTTGATGTAAGTATATTGAATATTTTCAAATGTTGAAAATAAATGACTTGTGAATTACTTATTATTAAATAAGTATAGAATTACTTTCCCAATATGAAACGAAGGGTTTGAAATTTTATCTTTTAAAGATAGATGGAAAAGTGAATATTTGAAAATTGTTTTCAAACGGTTAAGTGTGGAAATTATATATCTAGTAAAGATATTTTTGGAAAATAAATAATTTGGAAAATTATTTGGAATCTGGTGATGTTGCGCATCTTTATTGATAGTTAAATAACCGACTATCAATAATTACCTTCAGTAGGTATTTGTTGTGAATTGGATGAATTTGAATGCCACACTTGTTTTTAAAATAAACGCTCACTATTCGGGTTAGCCGGGAAAGGACCATGGGGTCGTATAACCCATTCCGAATACGTGATACGTCGTTATGAATTGCATTCGAAGACCGGTGTTGAAGACCGGATATTTTTGAAAATGGAAGGATTACCGTCGAGTTACTCTACATCGGCTGATCTCCGGTTTAGAGGTTTTATCACCCTTAGTGACGGGAAGTCCGGACGTGATTAGAAATTTATCCGGATGTGCAAGGGCTTCGTGAGAAGTGCCTTCGGTTCTGTTCGATCCTGGAACAGACTTGTATGGATTGTGTGTCTGACGTTACAATTTGAGATATAAAGCTGATTTCTTTCAAATACATATCTGTTGGTGGCGGAGAATTTATTCTCTTAGCTTAACACCCTTCTCTGAGACGTACGAGCTCAGAGGTTATGTAGTTGAAATTTATCAGCGATATATCCCAATTTGGTAACGTGGCATACTGAGTGTTGCTGTGAAATGATCAGTGTTTGATCATTTGCGATATGATCATTTGTTTGATCTTATATCTTTGTGATCATAGGTTGATCATTTTTGTTTGACCCGAAGCAGGGCTTTGTAGAAAGCGTAGCTTTGTGGACGAGACTTCGTCGAGCCTCACACCCCGGAAATGGTCGAAACAGGAAGGATGCAGCAAGGTTCTAGGGAGTAGCACCCCTTAGTGTATGTCATTCCTTCTGGATAGAGGTGGTATCATGGTATGGAGCCCAGATACTTAACCTATGTGGTTGCTGCATTATTATTTTGATGTGGTTTGTTGGAAATCGGGGATCCTCGGGAAGATCGGTTACGATCGGGGGATGACATACGCGTGTCAGTAGTTACCTATTTTTGCAGAGGTAACCCGGCCTTGTGTTGGCAGAGATCTAACCGTAATGTTAGGTTATTTCTCGGGTCGTCTATTCCAGGGACGTACCCATCGTGGAAAAGGAAGTTCCTTAGCCTGACCATTTGTTGGAAATCCAAACTCCAATACGAACTTTGTACGGTATTAGTTGTAGAACCTGCCATTTACGTACGGTGGTCACCACTGTTTAGATGGTAGCTATAGTAGGCATACGATACTGGTCGTATGTTGGCTAAGATTAATATTATACTTTCGAAATGATTTCTACACTATGCACTAATAATAATATCAAAATGATTTGATTTTGCGTAGTAAGCATCTTTGACTATCATAAGAAGAAATCTTCTCCAATTCTGCGTTTGCATTGTGTGTGTGGCGGGAGGTCTTATGGTAGTTTCATTTTCCAAAAGCATTGCGAATTTGTTTTATTTTCCTTATGAAAAATAACTGTTTTACGATCTCACACCAGTCACCATGACTGACTCGGAGTTTATTGTTTCCCTTCTAAACTCTGGGTGCCCACCAATTTCCACACGGGCAGCCTAGAGTTATGTTATCAGGATATTCTGGAGCTTTGGAAATAAACTGGATGACGAGACGTAGTATTTGTATCTGATAGTATTTATTCCGCTGTGTATTCTGTATGAGGACAAGTTTATATAACTGTCCATTGTTGTATATTGACTCTGATTGATGTATGTATATAAACTGATATAGTTCTTTGTTTTAAAAGACTAGTGTTTATCTATTATATATTGTTCCGCTGCGATGTGTAAGATTCTGATATTGTTTTCTGTTCTGATGTTGTTCAGCTGTTCTTCTTCCTTCTTCTTCCTCTTTTCTTCTTCTTCTACCTTTTTCTTCTATTTAAAAACCCTCACTATTGGAGTTTCCGGCATTCGATTTCTCGGCAGTCGATAAAGGGAGTATCGATGTCGAATTTTCGAAAGTCGAAAATTTCGGTACGTGACAAAAACATTTGTAATAATAGGAGAGTTAGATATACCAGAGTTGACGACTTCTCCAATGCCTATGACAAATCCCTTTGAATTGTCTCCAAATGTTACCGTTCCACCATCGATGTATGTTATATTTGATAACATTTTTGAATTTCCAGTCATATGTTTGGAGCAACCGCTATCTAGTATCCATTTCTCCTTATTTTTTATTTTAGGTACCTGCAAGATAAAAAATGTTTTAATTGGTACCCATATATTTGATTAAGGTCCTAATTGTTAGAAGAAGGTAGCCACACCCAAGATGGTTTGGTACCTTTATAAATATAGTTTTTATTATAGACTACATTTTCTAAGTAATTACTGATATGCTTTTGTCTAATCAAATTATTATTTGTTTTAGGAACCCAAATTTTCATATTTTTGGTATTCAACTTTTGTTTAGATAAACTTCTAGTTTCTATATAATTAATATTTTTAGCATTATTTTCCTTTTGTTTAGAACATTTTTTAAATCCTATTCCATTTCTATTACCTAATGGTTTTGATGTTTTGATAAGATTTTCCAAATCTTGTTTTCCTTTGTAGAATTTTGATACATTATTGGTAATTTTATCTAATTTTTCTTTTAATTCTCTATTTTCTGTTTACAATAATTCAATACTATTTTTAAGATCAACATTTTCTTTTACTAGAGTAATGTTCTCACTTTCTATTACATTATTTCTTAATTTTTCTTGAGATATTTCAAGTTCTTCTTCTAAAATAGTTTTTTCATCTTTCAACATTCCTACTTCAAGTTCTAATCTATTTACTTTTACTATATATTCTTTGTTCAATTTTTTAATTTGTCTAAATTTATCATCTAATTCTATGCTAAGTTCAAGTAATTCTTCATAGCTAAGTTCCGGACATACCTCATCTTTTTGTGCCATAAAGCATACATTAGCTTGCTCTCCGTCACTATCGCTTTCACTTTCTGAAGATGAAGAATCAGTGTCATCCCATGTTACTTTGAAAGCTTTCTTCTTTTTGAATTTTTCAGATCTGCTCTTCTTCTTATCATTGTTAAGATTTGGGCAATCCTTTTTCATGTGTCCGTATTGATCACATTCATAACACTTAATTTGAGATAGATTTGTTGAGTTGGTCTTTTCTTCTTTTTGAAACTTGGTCATTTTTCTAAATTTCTTGAATCTATTATAGTTTTTGGCAATAAATACTATCTCATCTTCATCTAAATCTGAGTCATCATTCTTTATTGATGGAAATGCTATGTTCTTCTTTTCTGAATTTAATTCTTTACGTGCCTGCAAATTAGCTTCATAGGACATCAAATTTCCTATCAACTCTTCAACTTTGAGAGTAGAAAGATCGTTAGCTTCTTCAATAGCTAATACCTTTCTTTCCCAATCAGGTGTTAAAGAGTTGAGTATTCGAGAAACTAAATCAAAATCAGTAAACTTAACTCCTAATGCCATCAGATCATGTTGAATAGTTTGAAATCTATAATACATGTCTACTATAGTTTCATTTTGTTTCATTTTAAATGATGAAAATTGGTTTTGTAAGATTGAAATTTTAGTTTGTTTAACCTTTGTTGTACCTTCATGTGTAATTTGTAAGGTACGCCAAATATCAAATGCAGTTGTACATAACATGACACGTGAAAATTCATTTTTGTCAAGTGAGCAAAATAAAACATTAATAGCTTTAGCATTATTTGATGCTAAGGTCTTTTGTGCATCAGTCCATGTGTTCATAGCAGTAGTTGGAGCTTCATATTTATCTTGAGTGGCTGACCAAATTTCTAAACCATTAGCTTCCATAAAAATTCTCATATGTGTTGACCAATATGAATAATTAGAGCCATTAAAAAGTGGGGGTAGTGCTGTGGATTGTCCTTCTTGAAAAATACTTGCCATATTAGAATGATTTAAAAAACGTGTTACTGTTCTTTTAAACGAACCTTGATCTGATACCAATTGAAAGTCTATATGAGTGGATCGTATAGGATATATGCAAGTATAAACAACTAACTATATAATATAACTTGATAAACGATAGTAGCAAAGTAAATGAAAATAATCACACCGGTATTTTATACTGGTTTGGACCTCCCGTCCTACGTCCAGTCCCGAAGCTCCTCTTTGGAATTTCCTTTCAACTAATCCTCACTTGACCCGGAGGAACATGTCTACAATTGCAGAGTTTCTTTGTCAAGAATGTGTTCTATAACACGAATGTTGACTTTTGAGTAGAAATGCTTCCAATATATATATCTATCTAGAGAATATCTGAATAAGGAGTTCTGTATATATGGAAGAGTTAAATACAGGTAGTTGATTGCTTATAGATCAGGATTAAATCAGAGTACAAGAGATAAGAGCGTAAGTGAGTAAGGTAAGATCTTCTCTTGAATTCCTGATGCTATTTATAGTGATGAAGAGTCTCTATGTGTAGTTGCCTTCATTAACAATCGTTGTATAATTGCTCCTGTTGGTGATGAAGAGTTGAAGTGAAGAGAAGTGGATGTGTCTCTTCGGATGTGACAGTTGGAGTTTGAAATTACAAAGTCGAGCCCATTTTCAGACGTCTGGAAAGTGACCTCAGACGTCTGACCTTCATATGTTTTTTGTGTCTGGTAGCATTTCAGACGTCTGAGTATATAATCCAGACGTCTGGTCTTTACTTCTGTTTTATGTCTGGATGTATGGCAGACGTCTGAGTTCAGAATCAGACGTCTGGTTTCTTCTGAGTTTGTGAACCAGAGAACTTAACCAGACGCCTGGTCTGTGCACTTAGACATCTGGATTGGTGCATGTTGCTTTTCTTGTGTCTGTATCACTTCTTATCCGATTCTCTCGACTTGTAGCCTCTTGATACTTCTTTTGAGTCTTGTTCTTGTCTTTTTGGTGATGTTTCTATATCAACTTCCTGTATATGTATATTTGTTTTCCATTTCATAGTTGTGATCATCGAAACCAAGGAATTAATTTCCTAACAGTATATACAAGCCTTTACTTCACTCGGATGAGAAATCTAATTAAACGGCTTAGTAAAACGAGTGGTATGAAACGCTTGCGTTCACTTCGTCGGTTAATTCTTGGACTTGTTCGATTGAACCTCTTGTGACAG
Source organism: Allium fistulosum (assembly GCA_030737815.1). Classification (NCBI taxonomy): domain Eukaryota; kingdom Viridiplantae; phylum Streptophyta; class Magnoliopsida; order Asparagales; family Amaryllidaceae; genus Allium; species Allium fistulosum. The sequence goes on along the minus strand of CM060907.1, from coordinate 407,166,797 downwards.
TTTTCTAGTGAAGATTCACAGTTTGTTCATAAATATTTAAGTTAAGCAAGTGGTTAAGGGACATGAAGCTAAACTCATATATTTACTAGCTTGGTGTGATTGACACTTCTTGATGATCATGACGATCATTTTTGTGATTTGATTTAGACTAGAAATTGTGCGATGTCTCTTTGTCTAAGAGGGAGACTAAACCCCGTTTGTGTGATGTTTCACCATCACATATGTGGGGTAGCGCCCCACGGTCTTCGAGCCATTCTTGTGGAGCTTCGGCTCAACTATTAATGGTTAGCTACCATGAGATAGCGTCTCGTTTTGTGATACACGTGTTGGTGAGTTTTCATACTCCCGTTTTGTGATAGGCCTCCCCCCTCTTGTGATTTCTGGATTTCTTATGATGATTTCTGGAATTTTGTGCTTCACCAATTTTCGTGATTTCCATTGATAAGTTTTATCAATTTTTGCGCATTGGTGAATTTGTGTGTCATTGACTTGTTATGAATACAAGTTTAGGGTATGATACCCTATTTTATCTTTGAGAAGATTCTTGTGATATTGATTAATCTCTTGTTGATTTTCAGTTACATACTTATAGTAGTATGCCATTATGGTTGTTATATAATATGTTCATGCCATATCATTTATTCTATACCATATCAACCGATATTTATAGCTAGACTGATCCGTTTATTATTTTCTTATAAATAATACTCGAATCAGACCGAGATGTTACAGGTGCTTCAGCTTGACTTCTCTTCTGGGATTATTCCGACTTTTGGCTAACTACTTAGATTAGTAGTTTTTGGATGTACACATTTGAGATATAGACTCTATGTTGTGTACTTATTCTTTTGTATAGCACGTGTTGCTATTCTTTTGTATTATCGTGGATCTTTCTAACCACTACTCTCATGTACACTTTCATGTGTTATATATATATATATTCATATCTTTTTCCGCCTTTGTGATATGGATGTCTGTGACTGATTTATGTTATGTTTACTTCTATGTTTGTTTCCGAAGAATCATATATAACCACTGTGTGATAGCTTTGAGTTTGTATCGGTATGTCGGATTTCCTCCTTAAATGAAATGCATGCTATACTACCCGACATATCGGTGCTCGCACAAAGAAATTACACGGATAGTCGCTCCTCAACAGACTTATTCTCCGTGCTAGTCGACAGCATTACTCCGCAGTTTTCTTGGCTAGCGTGGGTATAGAGGTGGGGCGTCACAAATTTTCAGGAAATTATTTCTTTTATATTAAAATATACCTTTGGGTAATTGTATTTCATTTACCACATTCCAAACCAATACTGTGTCGAATTACTCTATTCAATTGTTTAGAAACCCCTATCGATACAGTTGTACGGACTGTGCCGACCAGAGTTCATAAGCCCCTCAATAAATCAACCAACACAATATAAAACATTTTATATTCACTAACAAATACACGCTCATACCTATTAATACACCCAAACTCATTCTAGAGTACTACTGACTCTATCTCTAATGAGTAATCCCCACTAGAGCCAAGGTTCTCGCTTAACATTCAGCTCTGATACCAACTGTAGCGAACGGGGATTTTTGACCCTCAAAAATCGACATTAATACGTCCACTATATAGAATGCCGAGTAGTCGAGTGCCGGAAATACCAGTTCATTAGGAGTGAAGAAGAAAAAGGTGGAAGAAAATAGAAACAACAACACAGAATCTTACAGTCGCAGCGGAACAAAATATAATATATAATAACAAATTTTATACAAAAGAATCTGTAGCTGTTTATTTCTTACAATCATTAGAGTAAAACAATCAATACATCGATCTTGATAGTTATAATAACCTGCCCTGATATATACATAACTTACAAAGCGAAAATAACCAAGTACGTGATATACGTCTGAACTCCTCCAGCTTGTCTCCTGAGCTCCATAGCATTCTAACCTGAATTTGTAATACTCGGTCTGACTCGAGCATTATAAAAAAATAACACCTGAGTCGGTCTGAAAAACAGCGTGAGAAAACACACTCAATTTGAATTATTAACGATTTCAAAATCCTTTGAAAACAAAGGTATCTCGTAAGACCACGTCACGCATAAAAACGACGGTTTTTTACCTTACGATAACCAAAATATTTGGCTCTCAAAGAGAACCAAAGGCTTTCTCTTCAATGAAAAAGAAGCTATTGATACCTATATGGAGTATGTTTCTTTCGAAAAAGTTTTTCCCAGAAGATTTACAAAATTTCACTACAACAAAAATATCCTTTCACAATTGCCAAAAACAGTTGTAATAGGTCTATTACAACTGGCATCCACCAGTCTTTATATACACAGTTGTAATAGAGCGAGATTATTTTACAAGGGGCACGTACAGTTGCGTAAGTAGTTGTAATAAGTTTTTTGCAACTGCAAATAGCAGATATAAAAGAATTATTTACAATTGCTTTCGGCAGTTGTAAAAGACTTTTTACAACTGCTATTTGCACTTGTACTAAAGTTTATCACAAGAGCCAAAATAAGTTGTTATAAGATTCTTTTGCAACTGTCAACAAGTGTTGTAACATAATCTTTTGCAACTGCTTTTAACAGTTGTAAAAGACTTATTTACAACTGTTTACGACAGTTGCAATAAATATTTTAACAACTGTTTCCGCCTGTTGCATTAACATTATACAACAGTTTGTAATAGTTGTAGTAGGATGTACTATAACTAGTGATGGCAGTTGCACCAATTTTTTTTACAACTGCTACAAACTATTATAAATCATCTTTTCAAAACTGCTATTAACCATAAATTTAGTAATATTATAATTAAAACCAATATTTCGTTAATAATAAGCACAATCATTCAAATACTTGAAATAACACGAACCATTCACATTCAAAAACAATTCAAGTTTACACCATTTATGAATTCATAACTCCGTTCCAAAACATAATTAAATCTGTCACATAAATCAGTAAAAGTACATATACGTACTAATTAAAAGAGATAAATTCTTTTTGCCAAGCAATAGGCGTCCCAACTGCTTGTCCAATCATATAGATATCTGAAGTAGGCCTAAATAGAAAAGCTTCAGGATCCACCACTGCATCGACCCAAACTTTCCAAGCATCTTCTCCTAGTGGTACACGATGCACTAAAACATTAGGGTCGGTAGATGCGATTGTTGCTTCTGCGACAACATTCCTTTGCCAACTCAATAATTTGCACTTTCTAGGTTGTTGCTGAAATTGTATATTAACACCAGTTGTGACGTTGTTGCTACTCCGATGAGACTGCAAAAATAAATCATTATGGTGAAACTGAAGGCATTTTTTCATCAACTCCTGAAGCATTTTTGGACACAACAAAATCTTGGCTTTATCCACTGCTCAAAATTAATACCTCATGGAAAGGATACCCAGATGTAACATGTACTTTTGACAAAACTAGATCAGTTGGTGCTGCACTGAGTCATTATGATGCTTAGGTATGTTATTATATAGAAGTAATTATTGTACCCTATCATGAGCACATCTTTCATGCATGTTGTGATAAACTTTCCTTTTCATTATTGCAAATCCACATTCAACATGCACGTTGCACATGTATGATAGGAAGAAGAAAACAGTATGTTTTGTAATCATTCAATATTTGATAACTAAGTGAAAATTTTCAGTATAAGTACAAAAATCTTATTAACAAATAGATTGGTTTGCAAACCTACTATCAAAATATGCTAGTTTAAGCTTAGTCAGCAACCAACTCATTAGTTATTAACCACCCATATTGAGCGCAACTATAAGTCATGTCTATGTAAACACTAAACACCCTATACAATAAAACTCATAGCTGCACAAAGAGAGAAAAAGAAGTAATACACACAAGACATAACACACAGACACAAAAAAATTTGGACAACTTAACGCTCTTAACGCAATGTTGCACCTTTTTTTTCAGACAATTCGCTGACTGGCTGCTGATTGGACCCAAATTAACATATTTAGAAATTAAGTTTACAAACCAACCTATTTTGTTAAATAGTTTTTGGAGTATCTTATATCAAATATTTGTCTGGTAATTAATAGAATGTGCATACAAGTTGCATTTTTGTTACTATTAATGGAAGATAATACTGTTAATTGTTACAATCATGAATGAAAACTTCTCGTTTTTGTTAGGAATAATGAGGAAGGCACGATGTGGGGGTGAAATAGTTTTTATATTTTTAAATAAATTTGTTTCAATCTATTTTATTTGGCACAGAAAAGAACAAAAACTTAAAAGCAGAATTCGATCATATTAGAACTTGTGGTCGAATTTTCAGAGTTTTCATAAGCGCGGAGTAGAGGAAGTCAAAAAGTGTATAAAGAAATGTCAGGTAGACTGTGTAGTGATATTGGAAAATAAGCTATGAGTAATGAAAATAGTGAAACAACCACTTCTGATGAGCAAACTAAGAACGGTGAGAAAAATGATGAAAATGTGGTAAAAACTGAGAATAATGAGCATAATGATTTAGAGAAGGAAACAGTTTACACTACTAAGGATGAGCAAAATAATGCAGATGCACAAAATGAGAAAAATGAAGAAAATAATCTTAATGTGCAAACATCAGAGTTTTCAGATACACAGACAGTTGAAAGCACTGATGAACAAAATCATTCAGATAAGCAAACGGTTGAATCTACAAACGAGCAAAATAATTCAGAAATAGTTGAAACTACAAATGAGCAAAATGATTCAGACAAGAAAACAGAATTAGACTTATTTTGATAAGTCTAATTCAATATGGGTGTTGCGATCAAAGTTAAGATTCAAGTCCAAATTTTGGATTCAAATCATAAAATTTTAAGATATTTGCTAACATGGGAATCGAATCCGTGAAAAGTACCTAGAAAGCTAGCACAACAATGACGATTCCATTCTCAACAATGGAACAAAATATGATGTAGAAGCAAGATTTACTGCTAATGATAATGGTGATGGTACTAACTATGGTGAATGTGCTGTTGTGCATGGGGATACTGTCAACTATAAAGGTCATACACAAAAACATGTGAATGAAATATGACATTGTTTCGGAAATAACTGAGGTGTACTGCCACGAGGAGTCACAGGTTCTTCCGCTACATTTTGTTTACCATTGATGTTCTGTTGAAAAAAAATGTTAGACATGCAACGTATATCAATTACTCGTTAACACAATGAATCAATTATAACTTATAGCCATAAACAAATCAGAGAGCTCTTTCATTTGAGCTTGCAAGGTTGTAATTTGATTTTCTAAGTCACGTAGTTTTTTTGAACTAATCATACGTACTCCGAAATGAGTTGGTGTAACCCCAAAACTTAGCCCCCTTATTCTACCTCTATGTTCATGACCAAAAACCTTTGACACTCCATCTTCGTTCGATGATACTATTCCTTGAGAAATTTGAGTGTTTTTATCTTCCTTTATCTTAGCCTACAAATTCAAAAATATTCATTTTCATATGTCACAACATTAAATGTAACATTCAAACACTGGAGACAATTGCAAAAATACATGTCAAGTAAAATATATCAAATTCGACTATGTAGTCGACGAAATGGTTAAATGGAGTCAAAATGAAAAATGGAAAAATAATTTGATTTATTATCCATCCTTACTATGTAATCGTCGATAACAGAATTTGGTGGTTCTCCATTTTTCTTTGTGTGACCTCTGCACCACAAATCCTCCCTACTGATATCTGATGAGCAACCACTTTCTTTTTTCAGCAAAAAGAGCTTAACAACTAAATACTAAACCATATTAGATATTTTTTTGATACTGATTATAAATGAATTTTACAAGTTATTTTTTTACCATATCATCTGCCAGTCTTGCATAACCGTTTCGAATCATAGTGTGTGGAACTGTATTCAACGCTTGTATAGCCTTGTATTTGTTGCTCGTCGACTATATAAGAGAAATTCATTAGAATTTGGTATAATAAACTGAAATGAAAAATTCTCAATTGTATCCATCAAAACAAAACCAACTACCTCAAATTCTTCTGTTAATTTCTCGTTGATAAAATCATTCCTCTCTTGAGCACTTTTAATATTATTCGGTTTTAATATGTCTAATTTGTTGGAAGCATCGGGACTCTTTGCTGCAACTTTTATAGCTTTGATTGGCCTTGATTTTTCCTCTTTCCATCGTAGGCCCACCATCTGAAGGAACATATTTTGGTATATATCATCCAACTTGAATCTTGCCTGTATAGTATAAATAAAATCTAAATTGCATAGTTACATTATGTATAAAAAGACAAATCTAAATTGCATAGTTACATTATTTATAAAAAGAAAAATCCAAATTGCATAGTTGTTGAATTCTTGTATTTCAATTTAGTCGATTTATTGTTATGTTTCTTTTGACAGTTTGTTTGGCAATTTATAAACAAAAGAGGTTTTCAATCACAATCTTTAACAATATATGGTGCAGAAAATGATAGGAAGCCCCATTTTGCATGTCTTTTTATATTCCCCTTGCAATATGTATACTCCCATATCTATCAGTTACGTGAGCAATTATTGTAAGAGATTAGTTTCAATAGTTTGTATTAATTCTATCAAAAAGAGGAATATTCATTTTGGTCCATCAGTAAAAGTTTGAATCTGCGCACGCACACTAAAGAAGAAGAAGTTCATATGCAATAATGTTTATAGTTAGCTGCTTTTTTGTAAACAGAGAGGGTGTTGGATAAAGTTTTCAAGTATGAAAAAAGATTGATGCTCTTGTGTTGAAGGTCTTAGAAGACCGCCTTAATTGTTGCATTTCAAATATCATTTTAAGTATGTATAGAAGTGTATCTATTGTCATGGTGGGATGAACCATCTATTTACAGCAATAGCAGGTTTTCCCTTCTATAATACTTCTTGAATTACTTGTTTTGAAGGAAAGTATTGTTAACGCTAAAATTGTGAACGCTAACACCCCGGTGTAAGTAGCAATGAAGTGAAAGCACCACACGTTTGCACGGGAACCTAAAGTAAACAAAATCGCAGAAAAAGTAAAGAAGACAATAATTTTTATAGTGGTTTGGCTCAAAGTCAAGCATACGTCCACTTTACATCCTCTATTACTGACTCGATTACAAACTTTACAATCACTTTTCGATTAAAACACAATTAGAACAAGCAACTTTACAATCACTCTTTGATTACAACACGATTAAGACACGTAGATTACAACACCATTAAGACGAGTAGTTAGAACATCGATCTAAACAGGCTCTTCATCTTCCTCTTGAATGATTTAGATCTTATCCCCCAAAGTTCATTGAAGCAAGTGAAGAAGAGGTTGTGAAAACAGCAGAGTGTCGGCCTGTCGAATTCTCTAAAGTCCCCGAAAAAGGTCTGGGAAAAGTCCCCTAACAGTTGGAGCAGGTGCAGTATTTATAGGGTATTTCTGGACTAAGTCGTAGGTCGCGAACGACTTAAGAGTAGGTCGTAGGTCGCGAATGACCTAGAGGACACGAGTTACGACTCACCATGGTTGCACTTGGTCAGTCTGTGCGGGTTAGTAGGTCGTCGGCGATCTATGGGAGAGTGATAGGCAACTTAATCATGCTGAGGTACCCAGTGGAGCGACCTAGGCCGATTGTAGGAGTAGCAGCGACTTAGTACTTGTTCGACCTATAACCGAGCGATATGATCATATGAAGCTTGTAGCTCACTGAGTCTTTAACTCGCTAACTCGTTAGCTCGTTAGGTTGCTTAGGTCGCTTAGGTCGCTTAGTTACTAGGTCGCTAGGTCGTTCTTCCTTTAGCGCAGTAAGTCGCTTCCTTTATGGAACCATTTGGTCGTTAACTCGTAGAGTCTCTAGAGTCTTTAGCTCGTTAACTCGTTGAGTCTCCCTACTTGGACATACTGCTGATTACTAGGTCGTCACATTCTTAGGTCGCTAGGTCGCGGATGACGTTAGGTCGCTGTAGAACTTCGTCCCTGTTATCTTTCTCACAGTTTAACTCCTTTGGTCGCTTATCTTTAGGTCGCTGAGTCGTGAAATAGAGGAGTTAACAGCAGATGGTTAAGTTGCTCGGATTATTCAGGGTAATTAACTTGTTGTTTTGTTGAGTGCTGAGTCGTGGCTTCTTCTTTAGTAGTTGAGTCGCTATTCACAAAAGCGGGATAACACTTGCCCCCCAAAACATGCCTTGCGGTAGGAAGGTGTGTTTTGTAATGCCATAAGCTGGATGTTCATATCTTGTTGATGACCTGTGGTACAACCTGCGAAGAGTTTGACAGTTTTATATGACCTCAAATGACGACCGTTCGCGATCTAGCCATTTGAGTTGGAATGCGACCGCTCGCGATCTAGCATTTTTGTATGACCTCAAATGACGACCTTTCGCGATCGAGCCATTTGAGGTGGAATGCGACCGTTCACGATCAAGCATTTTTATGTGACCTCAAATGACGACCGTTCGCGATCTAGCCATTTGAGGTGGAATGCGACCTTTCGCGATCTAGCATTTTTGTATGACCTCAAATGACGACCGTTCGCGATCGAGCCATTTGAGATGGAATGCGACCGTTCGCGATCAAGCATTTTCATGTGACCTAAAATGACGACCGTTCGCGATCGAGCCATTTGAGGTGGAATGCGACCGTTCGCGATCAAGCATTTTCATGTGACTGCAAATGACGACCGTTCGCGATCGAGTCACTTGTGTTGAGGGGTGCCATTCAAGGCGGGTTATGACCGTTCGTGGTCGAGTTTATATGTGCCCGGGGGGGACTTAGTACCGTCAATGCCAGTTTCACGTTCGGGTGAGTTTCTAGATTGTCCGTTGTGGCGGTTTATCACCAACTCAGAGCATGCCTAGGGACCGTTCGCGATCCCGTACATGTGTAAGTGGCTTAGCCGTTATGGAATCAAAAGTAGCATTTTTTCATTGAAAATAAGTTTTTGGCAGAAATGTCAAACAGAATCAAGTCCAAGCATGAAAAATGGAAAACAAAAGTAAAATGGGGACGTCCAAGTGCAAAAACCTACACCGATGCGATTAGAAGTCATATCAGAGCATGCCTGAGGATCGTTCGCGGTCCTGTACATGTGTAAAAGACTTATCCGCGTTGGTGTGGAGTTTGCTGCTTATTCATCGTTACATCAATCAATTGATGACAAGTTGTTGTCTCGATCCTGAGGCGTCATCAGTGGATGCAGGTGGTGGCCGTTCCATCGTTGTTGCTCTCCTTTTCACATACTGTGATAGTAGACCATTCCGGATCTGCCATTCAACTTCATCCTTCAAGTGTCTGTAATCATTTGTGTTATGACCATTTAACTCGTGGAATAAGCAGTACTTGTCTGACTTTCTTTCATTGCTGGTCGGATCCCTCCTCATTGGTTTGCGATAAGAAACTTGGTCCCTAGTATCTTGGTAAATTCGTTCCAAACTTCCATTCAATTCTGAATAAGTGGTGAAACGCGGCTCCCTCCGAACTCGTTTTGACCTATCATCATTATCTTCCGCTTTCCGCTTTCCTTTGTCTGTGTCAAAATCCTTTTCAAAAGGTTTTCCGCCTTTGAGTGCATAAACTTCTTTCCCTTCTCCTTCTGCTCTTTTTGCATTTCCGTCTTCTAATCGTAAGAATCCTTCAGCCTCATGATAAAACTCCCCTAGATCCATGTGGGGATCTCTTGTCAGTGAATTTTTGAACTCTATGCCATCAGCTATGCCCGATACAGCTGCCATTAAAACCATGGATGGATCTGGTCGATCCACTGATGCTGCAGTTGCGTTAAACCGCGTCAAAAAGCTTCTCAAAGATTCTCCAGTTCATTGCTTCATTGCCGCCAAACTCATCACATTCTTGGGCCTCGAAATGTGGACCCTGAATTGTCTCATAAACCTTTCAGTCAAATCATTCCATGTTCCGATAGACTCACTCTCCAGTTGTCTAAACCATAATGCCGCAATATCTGCCAAGTACAATGGAAAGCACCGGGCCATGACCTCTTCTGATGCCCCCAGTACTTCCATATGCCTCATATACTTTGTCAGATGAACCGTAGGGTCCGTCCTCCCATTATACATATCCATTGATGGCAACTTAAAATCCGGTGGGTTCCTAGCTCGCCTGATTGCTGTGGTAAATGGACTCTTATTCACGTCCTCTAGATCTTTGTTTATCAATCCGCCTCTCATAGCACGTCTGACCATCTCTGCTAACCTGTCATTATCTATGAGCTGTAGTTCTCGTTCATTGCCTTCGACCTGCCCCCCGGGCTAACGAGGGAATTCCGAATTCTGTTCTTCTGACTGGACTTTTGTTCCTCTGCTAGCCCTTAGTGGCCTAGTGTTAGTTGGTATCCTGCCTAAGGTTTGATCAACATGCCCCTGGGGTGTGCCCCCTAGTTCAGGGGTTACCCCTGATGGTCCCACTCTGTCTGGTTTATGATTTTGCGCTCCAAGTTGCGCGATCTGTTGAAATAAATTCTGGATCATTTCTTCTTGTCTTTTCATCATAATCTCCATCTCATCCCTAGTGAAGAAGACTGAAGTTCGGTTCTCTCCTGAGGAAGCCTCTTGACTCCCCTCTTGTTGACTTCTTTCCGGTCTTTGTCGTGTATTTGATTTCCTTGTCATAGTTTTCCAAATCTCAACTCTTAAACCTTCAAACTCAACTTCCAAGTAGTAGAATCCCTGAGTTCAGCTCTCAATGAAAGCACCAAAATGTTAATGCTAAAATTGTGAATGCTAACACCCCGGTGTAAGTAGCAATGAAGTGAAAGCACCACCCGTTTGCACTGGAACCTAAAGTAAACAAAATCACAGAAAAAGTAAAGAAGACAGCAATTTTTATAGTGGTTCGGCTCAAAGTCAAGCCTACGTCCACTTTACATCCTCTATTACTGACTCGATTACAAACTTTACAATCACTTTTCGATTAAAACACAATTAGAACAAGCAACTTTACAATCACTCTTTGATTACAACACGATTAAGACACATAGATTACAACACCATTAAGACGAGCAGTTAGAACATCGATCTAGACACAGGCTCTTCATCTTCCTCTTGAATGATTTAGATCTTATCCCCTAAAGTTCATTGAAGCAAGTGAAGAAGCGGTCGAGAAAACAGCAGAGTGTCGGCGTGTCGAAGTCTCTAAAGTCCCCGAAAAAGGTCCGGGTAAAGTCCCCTCTCAGTTGGAGCAGGTGCAGTATTTATAGGGTATTTCTGGACTAAGTCGTAGGTCGCGAACGACCTAAGAGTAGGTCGTAGGTCGCGAACGACCTAGAGGACACAAGTTACGACTCACCATGGTTGCACTTGGTCAGTCTGTGCGGGTTAGTAGGTCGTCGGTGATCTATGGGAGAGTGATAGGCAACTTAATCATGCTGAGGTACCCAGTGGAGCGACCTAGGCCGATTATAGGAGTAGCAGCGACTTAGTACTTGTTCGATCTATAACCGAGCGATATGATCATACAAAGCTTGTAGCTCAATGAGTCTTTAACTCGCTAACTCGTTAGCTCGTTAGGTTGCTTAGGTCGCTTAGGTTGCTTAGGTCGCTTAGTTACTAGGCCGCTAGGTCATTCTTCCTTTAGCGCAGTAAGTCATTGCCTTCATGGAACCATTAGGTCGTTAAGTCGTAGAGTCTCTAGAGTCTTTAGCTCGTTAACTCGTTGAGTCTCCCTACTGTGACATACTGCTGATTACTAGGTCGTCACATTCTTAGGTCGCTAGGTCGCGGATGACGTTAGGTCGCTGTAGAACTTCGTCCCTGTTAGCTTTCTCACACTTTAACTCCTTTGGTCACTTATCTTTAGGTCGCTGAGTCATGAAATAGAGGAGTTAACAGCAGATGGTTAAGTCGCTCGGATTATTCAGGGTAATTAACTTGTTGTTTTGTTGAGTGCTGAGTCGTGGCTTCTTCTTTAGTAGTTGAGTCGCTATTCACAAAAGCGGGATAACAAGTATGTTACTTTAGGGATCTGAACTTTGCAATGAATCAAAGGTTGGCATCATTCTTATAACGCTAAAATGTTAATGCGAGATATATTGTCAACCAACAATCAATAGATAAATCAACAAACATTGGTCTGATTGACCGATTGTATAAGAAGATGATAAAGCTATGAGATAATCACAGATTTAATGTATATTTTAAATGCGTAATTTTGTGATAATCGCGAATACGCAAATAAAAGAATCAATAAAGAAACACAAAATTTAACAGTTCGATAGATTTCTCCAAGTCCACCTAAGAAATGGAAGAGAGTTTTATTTCTTTAATTACAGAAGAAGATAACAGACAAGGTTGTTACCAGAAATTCATGTTACTGTGAAAAGCATAGAAGTAACAGTACTTTCAAAATTTAACCAGTATTGAAATTATTTCTTGCAAAGCTCCAAAACGAATAATTCAAAATAAATACCGACTGCCAGTGAGCATTTACAGCTTCAATACCATTATCAAGATTCAAAATTTACACGTTTCTCAAAATAATCCTAATTTACAGCCTTAGATGCAGGGGATTTTCAAATTCACATACCTCGCATAGAGTTAAAGATACAGAGTTGATATGAGTGCAGTGTAGTATTCATACGTGTTTCACTGGAAATAATACTGCAACGGAATATATAGCCTTTAAATATGATGATGATGTCCTAAGACAAAATTTCATATGGTTGACGTCTTTTTACCCTAAAACAACTTAATTAATTAAATTTTAGGATCAATATCTACCGTGTTATCATAAGACAAAACTGCTACATGTTACAGGTAGGTTATTTTAGGATCAATATTCCTTACAGATAGGTTATTTCAAAATACCATACAAAACTGCTTATTTGTAAATAAGCCAATATTATTTAGAAATAAGCTAATGGTATGTAATGTAGATATCATAAGACAAAACTGCTACATGTTACAGGTATGTTATTTTGCATGTTAAAATACACAAAACTGCTTATTTAGAAATATTCCTTACACATAGGTTATTTCTAAATACTATACAAAACTGCCTACTTAAAAATAAGCCAATGTTAAGTATTGGTTGATAGTCAAAGTTTGGTTATAAAAACATGAGTCAAATTTAACAGGTGAACAATTTTAGTTGAAGCCTAAGATGGATAGTGGCTCTATTTTTAACACTAGTTCAAGTTGAAAGTTTATAAATTATTTAGGTTTTGCAATCACTAGGCAAATATGCTAATACTCTTCATTTGAATCATCAATATACACCCAACTAATAACTAGAATATATCAGTCTACATCTTCTTTCTTCTCACAGAACTCTCATTGCCCATTTTATCATCTGTTTCAAAATTTGTATAACTTCTTTTCCAAAAAAATTCTTGTATTATCATAGTTATTTTGAGTGTAACTTCTGCATAACAATACAATGGATCTTAGATATCAGATATTATACAGAAAACTACATGTTAATTAATCAATTTTTATATATGATGTTTTGTTATGTTATACTTCTACAGCATAAATGTGGTAAAATACAGTGTGAAAATTATAAAGGTTATACAACTAGTGTTCTTTTAGATTAGTTACCTGGGTTATTTTGTGTTTGTTGGGCTTATATCCAGGTGAAAAAACTTCAGTGCGCTAATCAACTTCTACCGCACATACATTACCATGAAAATTATGATATACATGCAATAAAGCAAAACCTAATTTGCTACAAAGAGATGATCGTCGATGTTTATTTTTAACGAACTAGTTTTTGTTTACTAACACGTGATACTATATTTTGATTAAAGATGGTAATTCAAGGTCAAATGCATCGCTACTATCATACAAGTATAACCAAAGGTATTATCAAACAAGTACATGATGTTATTCATATAATAACATCATGGTGATTTATTTTTATGTCTACTTTTCTATATATCATGGTGATTTATTGTAGTACCTGAATACATGTCCATATATCGGCCCTTAATTTGTCGTCGACTTTCTTCCAATTGCTAATGGTCACAGGTACCATCTCCCTTGCTAAAGTCCCAAGATACGATGATAAATATTTGGAATTTGGACCAATAGGTTGATTTAGGTCATTGAACTCAATTTCAACCTTCTCATTCGGTGTCAAAGAAAATAATCTCATCATTGTTTTTCCTCTTTTTCTCTTAATAAGTACAAAATTATTAATCAAAAATTACGAAACCTTGGTAAATTGATCGATGTTTTGTCCATATCTTATGTGGATCAGATTGGGCACACGTGGAAAAGAAACTAGTAAGTTTTAAATAGTCCCTCCCTTTAAATGCAACATGTAAAACTTGACTTTGATGATTTAAATTCAATTTCTTTAACCCCCAATTTCTTCATACATTTCCATAACTTTCTTGAACTGCTGCTATTATGCAAGGCTAAACAGTTCAGGATGGTTGTGGGAATTCATGGAGATATTGCGAATCTATGGTTTATGTTAATTGTATAAATCGAGGATTTGTGCAAGGAAAATGTTCTACCTCAGATGTATGTTACTTAAATTCATTTTATAATTAGGTATGATATAATTTCTGAGCAGATGTTTAATTTCGTTTGGTATTTTTATTTAAATTCAGTTAAAGGTAAAAATTATGGTCAACTGACACATATTACAGAATACGAAGTATTAAATATTTGCAGAATTGACCTAGAGTTTGCTTGGCAAATCATTCAGGTAAGGTTGAATTTTCTCAGGTATAATTCAACTTGCATTTCCTTTTAAATATTAAAATAATGCTATACTTATTCGACTCACTTATATATTGGATCCAAACATCTGTTACTTTCAATAGTTTGCCATATATAGCTGCATCAAACTATGTTGTTTGATTGCACTATTGAGTTATATTATTCAGGTTTACTGTAAAAGTAAATGCTATGACTGTTAAAAGTATAATTCATGCAGCTGTAAGTGGAGCGGTAAATAAGGCAACCAAACATATGTTGTTTTGATAATACTAGCAAAAATAAAGCATTTATAGGTTGAAACACACATACACGCAGTGAAGAAAATGCTATTGTTATATGTGGACAGTTATCTTCTGGAATAATATGAAAATAATAGGAGAAAGCTCCAAAATTTAAGAAGATGTAATACAACACCGGATAAGCTTTATTTCGAAAATTCTTAATTTTCAATTACTCTTTTAAAAGTAGGTCTTGGTAACATTTATTCATGTCTCAAAAAGAAAAGTGGTTTTTTTCTTTGACTTTCACACTCAGTTTTGGTGTTCCAGTACTGAGCGTTTTAATTTACAATCTGAATGACCTTTGGCTTAATTGTAGTATTTTAAGTTTGTTGCTTAGTTGAATTGAGCGTGGACTTATAATTACACAATGCAAATATAAGACTGAATACCATTGATAATTCTGGAACTTAAACTTTTGTCAATAGGTACTGGATAGTGAAATCTTTTGGATGGCTGCTTTACATTTCACATCTAGCTTAAGTAAATATGTAATGGATAGTGAAATGTAACAGAAACAATCCATATTCTACAAAGGAAAGGAGGAAAAGGGGAGTAAATGAATCCTTCATTCATGCTAGGTAGTAAAACATATGATGACAATTCTATCCTAGCTTACCCCTAAGGCACAAGTAAATAATATTACATTTCGGGCCCAAATAAAGTAGGCTTAGCACTACCACTCTTTTGTCAAATATAAACAATCAATGCCTGAACATAGCTGAAAACAAAAGATACTCATAGCATGATTGTATTATAATGGAATTTGTAACAAAAATTGCAAAAAAAATGTAGTACCGTGCTATGCTAAAAAAGTGTCCAAAAAAAATTGCCATTATCACAAACACCATAATCACACCTGGCTATACTTAACTCAACAGCAAGTGCACTTGTATTCCTCTTCATAAACACACACATAAGCAACACAAAAACAACACATTATCAGTCAACCCAAAACCCATTCTTACAAGCCTAGACACTTGTTTTGTTTACAGAGGAAAGACACAGGTTGGAGATGCAACCACGTACAACTACATATACATGATACTCCTACCTAAACAAACACAAGTACATGAACAAAAATACATTCAAACCAAATTGAAAAAGAAATATAATATATACAAACGTATAATATATTTGGGCAAATAAGAAAACTGTGTATATAAAAGAAATGACACACATATAGTTTCCTATCCTCGCAGATGTCGGTTGCAGCAAAAACAAGTGGAAAGGAGGATAAAATAGAAGACACAAATATACGTTACATATATATAATTATATACAAACTAATAACTACATGTTACCCATGCACACAAGCATGTCAATAGGTAAACTCAATTATGGATGTACGATAGAAAACACAACTGGATGATGGACTGAAAATACGTCTACAGGCAGAGTATATATTAAGCCAAAATACACACAGAGATAAATGAATAATAGTAGCCAGGTTCAAAAAAACTCACTCAATAACAGAGAAACATGTTTATGTTTTTCAGAGACAAATGAATAATGGTAGCCAAGTTCTAATTCACCATTTTATTTTATTGGATTTAGTAGTACATCCCCACCATAATTCTTGTCTGCTCATTAAGTATTCCTATTTTACAATTGGAGCAAACACAAGTTAAAGAACTTTATGTATAAATATTCATTGCGTTCTTCTCATATTGCCATATTTGTAAACACCTTAATTAAATTATTATTTTCAGGGTAAAGAGAAGCCTGCAAAGTGGAAGCAATGTTCTAGCAACTCAACTCTGTGAATTATTTAAACTTGAGAACAGAACTTTGTATTGTTTTGTTCCAGTTTATTGATGATGGACAATTAAACTTTTAACCACCTGATTGAAATAAGATGCTAGCCTTTTCTTATGAAGTCATTATGTGGCACTGTTGTTTATTTTACATTTCTTCTGTGTTATCTTGCCTAATAAATAGAATCAATATCATATGATTGTAATAAGTCGTTTGTTAATTAATGGGACATTATTGTTTTGAAATGTTGAACATTTTAATGCTTTACACACACAGACACATATAATCAACATCTTCAAATATTTGGCATGTTTTGATAGTGGAAGCGCTGAGTTTTCCATATCCAACGTTCCACTGAACTATCATCATGCACATCCAAATTAGATAGCCCAAAACTACTATAATTTAAAGGACCTATAAAAGTAAAAGTTGAATGCAGCTAAGAATTAAAAATATCTCTGCAATTAAGTAACAGTAAGCACCTTTAAGTTTTACCCCGATTTGCATATGATTGTTGATTGCAGTAAACCTATCTAATTCTTAATAATCATAAAAAAGCTTCTCATATTTTCCTTTTCATTGCGTGAAGATATACACTATCACTATGTTAAAATTACCACACAGAATAAAAGTTCCAGCAACAAGAATCCATCCAAGAAAAACAAATCAAGAATTAAATCAAACATAACTTACTGCCAAATGAAACCCAATCAATTGAGAAATATTCCTAGTTTCCTCATAGGTTCACACAACAGTAAAATAACTAAAAAAAAGTAGTGAGACAATCAAAACAGAACTCAACCAGCAATGATCTGCCGCATACTAATAAATAGATATAAATAATAATAATAAATATGAAGTAAGATACCATACCTATATCAGCGGCGATGACAAAGCAGATGGCAGAGAAGAGCGCAGTTAGGGTTCACGGGTTTCGTCGATGGCAACGACAGCGAGCGGCCGGTCTGGCTTCGTGGATGGCTAGGGCGGTGAGCTGGTTTAGGTTCATGGAATAAGGCAAGAGCGGTGAGGTAAATGAGATGGGGTTAGGGTTTAGGTGTATGAAATTTTGACGGTGAGTTTTAGTGTACCGAGTGAGTAAATTGAGCGGCCAAGAAAAATGAAGGGATGGAAGGTAAAAATTTTGATGAGGTGGAAAGGGGAACTGTATCTATTCAAAAGACAACTGGCACGGACGGTTATTATAATTGAGTATTTACAACTGGCACAAAAAAGCAGTTGTTATAGACATATATTGCAACTGTTGTACAAATAAATTTGTTAAAAATACCTTGGTTACAACTGTTAGAAATAAACAGTTGTTAAAAATAACCTATAACAACTGTCGGTTTGTGTTAGTTGTAAACTAAAAGTTGTAATATGACTATTTTGTTGTAGTGTTTGATGATTTTTTTCTCTTATGGTCAACAAGATCTTTGCTTTCAAAATGAAATTCTTTGTTTAGTCGACTCTTTCAGAATGATTTTGTTTATTATATTAATTTGGCTAAAATGTTTTATGCCAATTTAAATGGAAAATTTATTCAAGGAGAAGAGGGACAAATTTGGAGTAGTGTAAATAGCACTCAGTATATTTTAAGTTGTGAACTTTGGGTTCTCATGCTTGGTTGTAAATCTAGTTGACCACTCCACTTTCTAAATTGATAAACAAAATCATGAAGTTTTTCATGAAAATTTTGAAACTGATGAAGAATTTGATTTTAAACACAAGAATCATCGACCAAAATTAAGACTTAAGAGTCTCATTTTACAACAATATATTACTCTGAGGACAAGTAATTACAATAACCCTACTCAAATAGTTTTTAAAGCCCTTTTCGCCATTTACAGAATATACGACATTAATTGGGCACAAGTTATTTTAGATGACTTTGTTCAAAAGAACATTTGTAGACATGAGAACACACTCTACCATGGCATGTATCTTAGTAGAATTTTCATATATGTTGGTGTTGATTTAAGAGGAGAATCAACTATTCGATGAAAGGTTTTTAACAAAGCCAACATTACTCTTATGCACATTCCGCCTTATTTCGAACCATATGGCTCTTATTGAAAAAGAAGAAAGATTGGCCTAGAAAGAGGAGAGAGAAATGCAATAAGAAGAGGAAGAAGGCGACAAAACAGATGTAGAAGAAGAAGACGAGAAGGAGGAGGAAATGAATATGTCTTTTGAAAGATTCAACAAACCATCTCATCCCTCCAAAAAAGAGATTCTAAGGAACCAAGAGAAGCTTCTTAAAAATCAAAAGAAGCTTAAACGTTCCTTTTGTAAGAAGTTCACTTTCCTTTCCAACAAAGTGGACAAATATTTTAGGAAGATATTCGCAAGCTTGGTGGAAATTCATCATCATCATCTACATCTTTCTAGGCTTATCTATTTATTTCCTCGTAATATCTAACTTTTATTTTGGTCTGCTTCAAGTTTAATTTCATGTTGCTTTCATGTATTTCTTTTGTTTTTCCTTTAAAATCCATGTACCTTTCTACCATTATTAATAAAATCTTGTTCTTATTATCACATATTGTTTTAATAGTCTTTGGAAGTCATAAAAATAGAATGGAATTGAATAACAACAAGTACTATAAACAAAAACTATAACAAAAACACAAGTTTTAGCATTTTCAGGTATATGTGTCGACATATATGAACTGTTAGGCAAATTTTTAAAATTTAAAATAGAATAACTATTACCTATTCAATCTTTTCAAATGAATTTTCACTTCTATATAAACCTATTTCTTCCAAACAAAATCCACTTATCATTTTACTCTCTATTCTGTTTTAATTCTCAAACATTTTTCCAACAAAATGTCTTCTCCACAAAAAATTATGTAAAAACCTTGAATAAACACTTCAATCTTTCAAAAATATTCTTACCTTTATCTTAAGAAATCAAAGGCATTTAGAGTTAAGTCAAACGTAGATGATCAAAGAGTAAGAAAAGCATTTTGATGCCTTTCGATGGATGATTTCTTCCTTAATCAAAGATGATCAAACTAACAACCCAGAATGCTCAACTAATAAGGATAATGAAGATTGGGATGCCATCAAAGCAGATCCAATCTTTGGATCTGACGGTTGGGTTGACGTTCCAAGGAATGTCGTTATTTGGTTGGTTTTTAAATTATAAATATGTACATATATAACTTATTTTAATACTTTTAGGATTTGGTTTGTTTTGGTGTGTGTATTTGGATTGATATTTGGATTTATTTGTTTTGGTTTGATTGGATGCTTTTATTGATAGTATGATACGTATATTTTGATTTTGAATTAACAAAAATAGTTTTTGTTATCTTATTTATCATTTATTTCACAATCATCATATATTAAATTAAATTAAGATGAAGTATTTAATTTAATTCATTTTAAATTAACTATAAATGGTGATTAATAAATCATTGCTTATGAATGGATGATATTGAATGCTGTGCATTGTTGATATCTCTGATGAGATATATGTTGATCTGTGATATGGATGTTTGGTTGAATTATCTGATAATGTAGATTATCTATTGAGTTATCTAGCTGTGTGTATATAGATAAAGAATTGAATTGTTTTAACTTTAAAACAACTTGGCCTTAAAAGATACGTTTTGGATTTCGATGAGACCGGGATCGGGTTTCCGTATACTGGAATTCCAGGTCTGGAGACCCGAATACCACATCGATCCAAATTAACGATAGGTCGTGAATCTCAAGTGAAGATGAAGATTTAGAGTGCAAGGGTTATTGTCGTTAACTCTGAGGGTGATTCCAAAACGAGTGTAACGAGATAATGCCTTCGGTTTCGTTCGAACCCGGAACGAACTTATATGGATTGAATGCTTTCAGCACATCGTCAGGCGGACGATGAGCATTCTAAGTGATATGTTCTGATTAAAGGTAATCGTAACCTCAAGCCTCATCAACCGGGAATGGCTAAAACATGGGAGGTGCAGCAAGGTTTCGTGGGTAGCACCCACTGAGAGCAAGGTAGATCCCTGTCTAGAGGTCCCTTTTCTTTTATTCGGCTTAGTGTGTGGTTGGTCACGCCAACTACGGGATTGTCTTGTTCGGAATTATCCAGTAAGGGATGGTTCCGGCTTTGTGTTGCAGGGGAGCGGGCGTACTCCTCGGTACGGTGATCTAGGCCACGTACTGTGACGGGTGGTACCCCAGTAGCCCTGCCATTGTATGGAATCCAAACTCCAATAAGTGCCGTACGTATTAGTTGTGCCCAACTATGTTGGAATGTGAGATGTAAGCATTTCAGCTATTTCTGTATTTTACTTGAAAACCCTAGACCCTATTATAATACAATCAGATTTCCTATCAAACGTTTTAGTTAGCGTAAGGTAAAAACTTACCCATGTTTATTTGTGGGGAGTCTTACGTGATACTTTTGTTTTCAAAAGTTTTCAAAGTTAAGCAATCTAACCGTTTACTCACACCAGACCCATGTTTGACCCAAGTGTTTATTTCTGTTTTATAAACTCTTGGGTACTCAAATTTTTATGAGTAGCCAAGGGATTCAGGTTTAGCTTTGACGAATATTCTGGAGGAGCAATGGAGCAGGAGGCTTCGGCGTTCGTAGATATAGTATTCCGCTGTGTTGATATCTGTGATAGTGTCTTGTCTTGTATTTGAGTTGTAATGTCTAGACAGATGTTTATAACTGTCTAGTAAGTGATGTATATGCTGTGTAACTCTGTAAATTGTTGTATACTATGTAATAGTTTATGTTATTAATATAATTTATTCGTTCCGCTGTGAGATCGTTGTTGTTGTTTCTTTCTTTCTTCTCTTCTTTTCTCTTTCTATCCCTTTCTTTCTTATTAACGATGCGACTTTCTGTGGAGAAAAAGTCGTGGTCGTTACAATTATCATACTTAAATATCATATTACATCATGTCTAATATGCTTCGATTATTTTAGTGCTTAATTATTGATTTTGACACTATAGTTTCTAATTATTTAATTTAAGTGGAGTTTTTATTATTTAACCATTTTTTTTATGATAAAGGAGGAGAAAATATAAAATATACACATGCATATATTCATGCGAAGCTCTCTAACTCAGTAGAGTTGTATCATATTTTATATATATAGGAATATTTAATGGTTGTCATAATCAAAAGGAGGGAGATTGTTAATACCTCAGTTACTGATTTTGGTAACAACAACCTTGATAACAACAATACACGTTCATATATAATATAGACACTTACGTTTTGCCAAGTTATATGGTATATAGTGTAGGATATTACAAAGGTGTTGAATCGAAGACTGTACAGTATAAAAGACCCAAGAAATGGACATGAAGACTCATGAGTATAAAGACTAAGAAATGAAGATCTCGAGACTATAATTAAGTGTGTAGAGTCATAGTATATTGTTAAAATCCTTGGTAGCAATCTTTGATCTTTATCTCCTATTTTTCTATCTTTTATATTTTTAAACAAAATAAATTTTTAAAAAAATATTTGAAAATATGTTATAAAGGTTTTTCAAAGATAAAAATGTTTACAAACTATGTTCAAACCATTTTATAAGCCATCAAATTATTTTACAAAGTATAGGATTTTCAAAACATTTTAAAAGTAATAAGTTTTCAAATTCTACATGCATATGTCGACATATGGCCAAATGGTATTTCGACATATATATCGCCAAGTGGTTTTTCAAATTTTAAATGGAAGTTTCTATTCGTCGTAACTCTTCATGAATGAATACATCTGCTAACTTATTATATATATGTAGGAGTTCAAATGAATTATAAATTTTGGATTTGCTTATATTCTTCCCTTCTCTTACTCTCTTGAAAGCTCCATTAAAAATATACACTAGTTCTCTTCAAAGTCAAATAGAACCAATTCATAATTCTTTGTATTGGTTCAATACTACTTTGTTACTATTTTGGAAACATCTCTCACTCAATTCAAAGATCAAAGTGTTGTCCAAGAGGCTATAGGATCCATTGTATGCAAAGTTCAAGAAATTGTCTTTGGAAAAACTATCAAACTCTATTTGCATTTGCTTTGGTGTGCTTAAAGCCTGTTCAAATCAAGTGGGTGTTCTTCTAGCCTAGAAATCTAGTGGGTGTGCTTATAGCCCGTTCGAATCAAGTGGGTGTACCATGAACCCGAAAAATCAAGAGGGTGTGTCTCATACCATCTGAAATGTGATTGTAATTAGGTTTGCCTTCTGCCCATTTAAAGATTGGCACTTAAAAAGAAATCTATACAAGCAATTGTATGAAACTAAATGTAGGATAAATTTGAACCAGTATAAGATTCCTGGTGTTATCTCTCTAATTCTTTACTTTGCTTTACTGCTTTTATTTTTATCTGTGATTGCATATGTGACTATTAAATAAGCATAATTCTATATTGTTAATTTGTGATTTAATATTTAAATTGAAAGAATTTTAAAAGGATTTAAAAAAGTTAGAAAACACTATTTACCCCATCTCTAGTGTTTAATTTGCCTTAAGATCCACAATTCCACAACCAACATCTCACCCATTTCCCACCAACATGAAGGAACGTTGCACGGTCGTCCATATAATGCCTTAAATGGTGTCATACTGATGCTGGACTGATAACAGTTGTTGTATGTGAACTCTGCTAAATGTAAATAATCATTCCACAAGCCACCGAAATAAAAAATGCTAGCTCGTCAGATATTCTCCAAGAAACGATAACGCTCTCGATTTTCCTATCAGTTTGTGAGTGATAAACTATACTAAGATGCAGTTCTTTCCCTAATGACTCTTGTAAGCTCTTCCAAAACCTGCTAGTGAACAAAGGTCTCGGTCCTCATAATGTTCTTTGGCATGCATTGGAATTGCATAGCCCACTTCACATACAACTCAGCCAATTTGGATGTCATTCTACTAAACTTGATGGGTATAAATCTAGCACTCTCCGTCAATCTATCGACTCTGACCCAAAGGCTATCATACCCTCCTCGGGTCCTCGGCAATCCATCAATGAATTTCATCATTTTAAAATTTCGTTGTAGTAATAAGTGAATTTTTTTTAATAGTTGGAAACTTCTAAAATGAGAAATAAGAAATTATAGCTAAGTGTTTAAATGAAATATGAGAAGTTAAATTATAACTCTTAAATTTCAGAATAACTGAAATTTAAACTTGTGTAAATTATTGAACATTATTCTTAACAAAAATGAATAAGATAAATTTGTATAACACTGAATTACATTCTAAAAATATATATAAAACTTACCAAAAATGTTTAAAAGTTGAAATGTTAAATATGAATACGTAATAGAATATTATACAAGTTTGAACTTAAGTAATAAAAATGTTTCAAATTGAAATTGTGTTTAAAGAAATGTTTATCAAAATAAAAAAAATTAAATTAAGTTGTTATAAGAAATGTTATATACTTAGTTAATGTTCCAAGAAATGTTAAATGAATAATTTGAGTAGTAAAAGAAGAAAATACTATTTAGATATGAACTTAAGAGAAGGTAAAAAAAATTAAATTATATCTCTGTAAATTGTTTATAAAATAAAATATAAATTTTTTGCAAACGATGTTTTAAGATTTAGTTGTAGCTTTTTGAGATAATTATAATTTAAATAATATTATGTAAAAGAAGATACATCTGTATAAAATTATTATAAACTTAAAAAAATGATAATGAAATAAGAAAGCCGAAATTTTAATTATGAAATGAAATTTTACTCAATTCAAGTTTAATGGAATGAATTAACGAAATAAGTTAATGAAATGAACTATTAGATAAACTTAACTTAAGAAAAGTTGAATGAAATTATTTATGATAAAAAGAGAAAAATTATTAATATGAATTTGAGTTATAAAATAAAATTTACTTAAGTAAAGTTAATGATATGAATTAATGAAATGAACTAATGAAGTGAATCAATGAATTAATATAAACTTAAGTTATAAAGTAATAATAAACATGAGTTGCATTTTATAAAATGTTTATAATAACTTTAATGGTTTTATGAAATGATTTATAAATGATATTAATATTAAAGGGAATATACTAAGTGGTAATGAAATAAAATTTAACTTTATAAGATTAAATGAAATGGTTTTATAAAATGGTCCATAAATGATTTGATATGAAATATGTTAAACAAAAAGTGAAATAATTGAAATTTTAATAAATTGAATGTAAATGAAATAGATGTAAATAAATTGGAAGTAAACCAATTTTGATGTTAATAAAGAATGGATGTTAATAAGAAATGAAGTGTATAAATTAACTATGGACATTGGATAATGTAAATTCATATCTTTATGGATTAATTGGATGAATATTAATTCTATATGATTTGGATTCAGAATTCATGTTATATAGTTCTATTAAACTCATGTATGCTTTCATCCTTTTATAAGTAACTAATATTTTAATTTGAGTTGAGCTAGGTACATACAAAGACCGTTTGGACATATACGCAGTTTGATTTGCTTTTGCTTGCTTTATATGTGTGAACTCGCTCGTATTAATAATAATAAGGTGCATATCTCAGATTACATACCGTATTTTTATATTTTTCCCTACGGGATGCCTCTTTATTGAGAATGAGATGTATATTTGGTTATATATCTATATTATAACTTTTTACGATCGAGCCACGTAAAGGAGACGTTGCCAAAAAATTTCACAAATTCGGGTGTTAGAAATGTTTTGAGACTTTAAAATTTTATAACTTATTTTATAAATAAGTTGTAATTTCCATAAGGTCGATATTGGAGTGGCGTTGTATAAGCATAGGAAAGATTTTGCAAAAAAGATTTTTATGTTTTAGAATTTGGTATATTTTACTCAAAATAATCAACTTATAAAACGTGGTTACTTAACCCCTTTTCGGGGACGAAAAGTTTTGAGTTAGGGAGATTGTAACGACCCGTATTTTAACTATTGTAAATTATTGAATTTAATATTATTATTGAACAAAAATGGTTGGAAATATAAATTTATGTTTTAATCATGTAGTTTATTGAATATGAACTTGGATAAAATTTTGAAGTAACAATTTTGACAAGATTTAAGAAAATTATTTGTGTTAGAAAGAAGTTTAATATATTGAATGTGTTTATAATCAAAAGCTAGAATTGATAATAAATGTTGATTTATTTAGATGAAGATAAAATAATTATTTGATAACTAAAATTCATTTGAAATCTAATATTGGAATTTATTGAAATTCTAATATTGGAATTCATGGAAATTGGATTTTTGGAGTACTTTAAATAAAGAAGTGGAGCATAATGTAATCTATGTATGTAATATGAAAACATTTGTGTATTGAATAAGAATGAATATTTTATTTATAAAATAATATTTGAAAATAATTTATATAAGTACGTCTTATTTGACTATGGTTATAATTTTATAAAGAGTGTAGTAGTTGTTTTCTTATTTTAATTCATTTTATAAGTTAAACTTTATAAGTTAAAATAATTTGTAATTCAATTATAGCGATTTATTAGATAATTAAATTGTTTATATTTAATATTGAAAATTATTTAAGTAATTGAATTTTGAGTTTAATGTGAATGAAAATGATGTTGAAAGTTGGTTTAAAATTTTATTTAAACAAGGTTGAAGATTGTTTACTTTTAAAATTGAATTTAAATGTGATAAATAGAAATTGGAAAGGGGTTTTTAGGCTCAAGGAAAAAGTTAGAGAAAAATTTAGTTTCAAGGACATGAAGTTTGTTCTTTAGGCTGAAGGACACTTTTTAGTGTAAATCACAAAATGATAGTTGTAACTATCATTTTCAGTTTACACTAAAAATTGTCCTTCAGACTAAAAAACAAAGTTGTTGTCCCTGAGACTAAATTTTTTTAGAAGTTTTTCCTTGTGCCTATTTACCTGAATTGGAAATTTATATTTTAATTAACGTGTAAAAGCAGTCTTTTTGGTCACTATCTCGGATTCTGATTAAACAAGTTTCATTGGATCAGTAATAGTGAATTATTATAAGATTTCAAGTTTCGTAGTAATCGGACTTATCGTTTGGCTGTGCGAGCTTGAAATGCGTAGAAATCAATTAGAGGAATTTAATTAAAATAATTCGATTTGAAAAGCTATCTTCTAAATATGATGGAATAGCCTTTGATACATATTCCATTATGTTTGGAATAGGGTTATAACATATAGTGAATTATTCTTTGTTCGGAGGTCGAAATTTTCGCGGATGAATAGTTTCGCGGGAAATTATCTATAAATAGCCCTCCATTTGTTCAAGCCCTAGCTTTAGTCGTTCATTCATTTCAATGGCCGAAAATTCACGATCTTCCCTCTTCATTTTCTCTCAATCCACTCAATGAAATTGATTGCCACAAAAAGGAAAAGTGTAGAGCTCGATGAGCTCTACATGATGCACGGTTAGATCGAGGCATATCGACCCAAGTTCGCCAGAATTTGGCTGAGGTGTTGATGTAGGTTTTGGGTTCGTGATTTTAGATCTGCAAGACGCGGGTATGCATGAGAGGCCACCGGAGGCATGGCGGTGATGGCGGTTCGGTGGGTCTTGGTGCTGGGTGCGATCGATATATATAAAAATAAAAAAATAAATAAAGTTGCTAAGTCGCGTTTGGCACTGAGAGCAGTGCCCGCGGGTTGGGGATGAAGCATGTTGAGGGTTTGTTTTTAAAATTTTAAATTAATTTAGTTAATTTAATTTAACTATATTCAAATGGTATATAATCCATATCTTTTTCATGCGTGGTCCGTTTCGAGCGAAACAAGTCACGTTGCGATTGTATCGACGAAGGGTACGACATGGAGTTGGATTCGTATTTATTTGAAGCTGAAAAATTTTCAATTTCAAATAAAGGTGAGTGTTTTAAAACGCTCATGACATACTAAAATATTATGATGTTAGTTAAAATGAAATCATGAAGTAATTTAAATTTTATAAACCATTGTTTAGTAATTTAAGTGACATTTAAATTAACATATGGTTTGAACTGATATGAATTTAAATTGACAGTTCAATATGAGATTGAAATTAAATTTCTAGTTAAACACTCGATACCGATTACTAGTTAACTGTTGTGATTTATTGACAGTTTTGGATGTTGATTGTGATGGATGGCTATTGGTTGATATCAGATGATTGGATGTTTATTTATTTCATATATATCCTATTATCACCCGGTATATTATTTGATAGTATATAAAACTGTAACTTAAATTATTTCAAATAAATTAAGAAATGGGATGAAATGATATATACCTATGATATTTATTTTGGATCGAAATGATATATATCCATCCCTGCAGTTAAGAAATGTATTAACCGATCACTTGGCCTTAAGAAAGAAAATTATACACAAACACCTGATTGGTTAAATTTAACGATTCTAAATTATTGGATTTAATTTATTAAAATGATTTTGTTTTATAAAAATAAATTGAATTGAAATATGAGAATTGAATTATTTTTGAAGTCGAGCTTGAAATGTTGAAATTGAAATTGGTTGAAGGAAATTATATAAAGAATGGAATTTGAAATTATAATTGAAACATGATTTGAATTACGGAAATTGATTTGTTTTAAAATGATTTGAACTTTTATCGAATTCGAAATATATCCAAGGAAGAGTAATTGAAATGGACATTTTAAATTTGGGCTCGGAATTGAATTATTTTAAAGAACTAAATTTTAAATTGAAAATTGAAGTTTAATTGGATTTAATTGATTTAAATCGGGAAAATGAAATTGGACTTTAAATCAATATAAATAGAAATGGTTTAAAATAAGAATTGTATTAAAATTTAAATCGTTGAATCAAATTTGAAGTTTAAATGAACGTTTCGAAATTGAAGTTAATTCGAATTGAAATCGAAATTAAGTTGATTTGAATTTTAATCGAAATCGAGTCAATTGAATTGAAAGATTGGAAATTGAATTTGTTTGGTTTGAATTTGGACCTGAGTCCAAATACATGGAAAATGGAAAGAACGGTTTAA
Source organism: Allium fistulosum (assembly GCA_030737815.1). Classification (NCBI taxonomy): domain Eukaryota; kingdom Viridiplantae; phylum Streptophyta; class Magnoliopsida; order Asparagales; family Amaryllidaceae; genus Allium; species Allium fistulosum. The sequence goes on along the minus strand of CM060907.1, from coordinate 407,138,096 downwards.
ATTTGAAATTATTTTTACTATAAACTACTTTAATTTTTTTTTAAGTTTTCAAATTATTTAAATTTTCAAATCATATAATATATAAACTATTTTAATATCTAAACTATTTTAACTATTTTAATTTTTCAAACCATTTTAGCTATTTAAACTATTTAACTATTTTTTTAAAACTATTTTCTAAAAATTCAAACTGTGCAAAGTTGAAATGTTAGATTTAAATCGTGGATTTAAATGCGAATTGGGTTAAAATGAAGTGATAACCTAAGTTGAAATACGAAATGATTTTGGGAAGCGTAATTGATGATTTTGAAATGAAATTGATTTCAAACGGAATAAAATAATTTTGAAATGAAATTGATTAAAAAGTGAATAAAACGATATTTTAAAGTGAATAAGACATATTGAAGTAAATATGATATTTTGAAGCGAATATGATATTTTGATATCAAGTGAATCGTTTTCAAAATGTAAAAGAACCAACCAGTGTGTAAAATGACGTTTGGTTGTTAAAAAGACCGGGGCCTCTTATTGGCATACTCTCTGTCAATATTGGAACCACTTTAACAACTGTGCACGCAAAGGACTCTAGAATGAAGTGGTTGGATTTGGTGTACGTTTGCTGGATTTGAAGAAAGAAAACGATGATGGATAGACCCTGGCATTTGTGCCAATTTGAAATGAATAAAATAGGATGGATTGATCCAGGCCAAGTGGGTTAGCTACCCTTAGCGGACACCTGTTCTTCGATTTTTCTTCTGGACTTGGTCTATAATATAACCTTTGATGTTGGTTTCAATTGGTGCACCTTGATTTGGGATGACTTCCCTTTGACTCGATATGGGATGGGTGGACGCGGTGGGCGGTCGTGGCAACGATGCGTTTCCACTATCCTTGCAACCCGAACTGGTAGTATCTGTGACGCCCCACCCCGAGACCCACATTAACAAAGAGTATTACTAGGTAATACTGTCTGCTAATGCAGAGAATAGGGCTAGATAGGAGCGACCATCTGTAGCCTTGTCTTAAATATCTATTGAATATGTAACGACCCCGAATTTTATATAAATTTAAATTAATAATTTAATGAGTTTTTGAATTAAAACAGTAAAATAAAACGGTAAATAGATTGCGAGTTTTCTCGATACAATAGCAAATATATGTATATATTGGATTTGAACTAAAATTGTAAATAAATAATTAATGTAAATTTTATAACCCATGAAAATTTGAATTTAAATAGCAATATAAAAAATAAGAAATAAAACCAAGCAAGATTGACAACAATGATTAATATAAGTACCTTCAGCCGAAACAAAAGTATAGGCTAGTTAAGCAAGAAACGAAAGTGTGTGTGTGTGTGCTTGCAAAGGAAGGTAGCAGATATATATTTAAGTAGAAACATATGAGACATAAAGTACTTTGCATTTAATGCTAAGCATAAACAAGGTCAACTCGAAATGTATCAGCCACCATAGAAAGAAAATATCACTGCTATGTTGTACTAAAAGAAGCATTGCCCTGTAATTCGTTCACTTTGCATATATCAATCTCCATCATTTTCATCTTCGTTCCATTCTAGCTGAGAAACTAAAGTAAATACCATTTAAACTGAAACAACAACTTAGATCAAAACAAATTGATGCAACCAAAGTCTTCAAACCTGGGAAGATATCAAAGCCTGGGAAAACAAGAATAAAAGCCTGTTCATCAGAAAACTCTATTTATCTCTGGAAACAATGGTGAGCAACTCTTCCTTTAAAACCCTGCTCTGTTCTTTCTTCTTGTCTAAGTGAGTAACATATGTTTTTTTTTGGGCTTGAATCTGTTGCATAGATTTGTCTGTGAATAAGTATGTTCCTATATGTATATGGATCCTTTGAATATGATGGGAACTGGAAGTATCTTGTACAGGTTATTGCTATATATGTTTTCTGTTCTAAGATTTTAAGATACCAGGGTTTTGACTCAAAAAGAAAAAAATCAATTCTTCTTAATCCACTTGCTTTTTGGGTTTAACGTTAAAACGGAAATGGTTTGTTATAACAAATACTCGAGATAAAAAAATATATTCCAGTCAAAATAACCTGTTAATAGCTCTGGAAACCAAGATGGCTGAACCAATTTTTAAATAAGTCAAATTTCAAACTTCGTAATTCATGGATTCAAGTATGTAAACTGAATTCATACACTAAACATGATTTTTAAAGTTAAAATCATAATTTTTAGATGGGTGGTTTAAGAGCAGTTCGAAGATGAACGAAAAGTGGGTTTCGTTCAATTTTAGGCAGCTGGAGGAGTTTTGGAAGTCGGGGTTGTTCATGGTGATGGTCGAACCTACGGTGGTGGTAGGAAAAATGATAGGAGGTGACATGGTCCACTGTGGCGACGGTGGCGAGTCGATCAAATTCCTAAACCTAGTTTTGGCCACTGTTTTAGTTTTGATTCGTTCTTCCCCTACAATTGATCGAGCGACGCGTGGGCTTGGGAAATGAAGGCTGGGTGGATGACGAACCATCGACCGGAGTTAGTGGTCTTCAGGTGGTCGAGGCGGTGAGTTCGAGGGCGAGATTGGTGACTGGGTTAGTTGAAGTGTTTCAGTTCTCTTTCGAATCTATGGTCAAATTTTGAATCGCGAATCAATTATTGTATCTGGGTCCATTTTATCGCTCGCGTATGATCGAGAGATCATCGGCGACGATCACGTCGATCGTTGGTGGCCGGAAGTGTTTGGGTAGGTGCACCGTGCACGTTCGCGTGCACTGGGAAATGGAGTTTTGAGGAAGACGATATCGCCTCGGGTTAAATCTCGAGAAAAGCAGGGGTTCGACTCGAAGCAGGAAATGGAAGGGTGGAACCCGAAGTTGAGCTCGGGGAAAATGCGTTTTGGCTCGGGTAAGTGGGAAGTTCAACTCGAAGGAACTTGGGGAGGATTTGGGTAGATTACTGGCTACAAGATTAAAAATCTGAGAGTATTAAATTTAAATCTGGGTTCATATTTAAATTCGAATCTTAGTTTTAAAATAAAGGGAGATTTTAAATGGTTTTGAATAGTTAAATGATAAAGTGGATTTGTAAATTTATTTAAATTTAAAATGAAAAGTTAAGAAAATTTGGGAAGGAAATTGTTTTGAATGTTTGATAATAACAATATAAATCATTAATAAGAATAAAATTTTATCTATAATTAGAATTTAATGGTTTGTAATTCATTAAATTAATAGGATAAATAAATTAGGATGGTTATTTAATTTAATTAATTAATGATATGGATGATTAAATTTGTAATTATGAATGTTAACAAAATTAATTAAATATGGTTTAAGTTAATTATTTAGGAATATATATAAATTGAAATTTAGGGATCATTAATTGGATAAAGGTTAGATGTTAATTTATGAAGTAATGTTAATTAATCAAGTAATTAAAGGTTAATTAATTAAAGCAATTAATTTAAAGATAATTAATCAAAGATTAATTAATTAATGTAGATGGTTGGGGATGATCACTTATTGAAATTTTATAAATTAAGTGGTAATTAATTAATTAAGGGTAAAATTATTAATTTAAGTTAATAAATTAAATGGTGAGTTAAATAATTAAAGATTAATTATTTAATAATTAAAGGTTGATGAATTTTAAGTAAAGGTTAATTAATTAATTATTAATGGTTAATTAATAAACGATTAAAGAATAATTTATCAAAATGGTTTGTAAATAATTAATAATTAATTAACCAGGGTTAGTAATTTATTCATAAGTAATAAATCTGATTTAAATTAATCAGATAAATTCGTTAATTTTACTTATGAATGTTTGGATTCTGTTGATTGATTTGATTGTTTGATATCCCTGATATATGATGCTTTGTTATACATCCTGATTTATGTTGTGATCTGTAGTTTACTTATCTGTGACCTTTATATATCTATGATCTGTGAATGAACGATAAGCGTTGTTCTTATACCGTTTATCGAATTATATTTCTGTATTCTGATATGTGATGATTCATTGTGGTGCACTATTGTGTGAAACCCCTGGACTACACTGTACACACACAAATATGGATTTCACGTGGAAATCGGTTAAGTCACAGATAATTTAAATTTGATGTTTTTGAAATTGAAATTTTAATTTCAATTGATTTTGAAATTTGAAATTTGGGTTTAAAGTGAAAAGCTTTTGAAATGGAATTTCAAAGATAAAAGCTATTTTAAATAACTTAATCGAGTTTTGAAAATTTAAATAATTTGATTTAAATTTGAATTCAAGTTGGAAGTTGAATCCTATGATTTGAAACTAGAGATTGAAAATGTTATAAATGTGTTTATCTGAATTTAAACCATTTAAAAGTAAAATTTTGAGAATTTGAACTTAACCCAAGGATTTCAACTCGTATGGATGAATAAGATTTTCCGAAATAAAAACTATTTGTTTTCAAATAGTAAAAGCTTTCACATAAGAAATGAACTTCCAATTTGTGTTGAATGATTTCTAGTTTGAAATGAAGATAATTTCCAAGTTATGAATGAATTGTTTTGAAAAGCTATGAATTGAATCTGTTTATTTTTAACAGATTTAAAAATAATGATTTGTTTAAACCATTTGAAATGGAATTGTTCTGAAAACTGTAAGTTAGATCTTTGATTTGAAGATTTAACGAGTTAATCAAACTGAAATGGAAACTGATTTGGAAAATCTATGAATGAATCTTTTGTTTAAAAGATTAAAGTGTGGAATTGTTTAAACCAATTAAGGTTGTTAAAATGAATCTTCTTGTTTAACGATTTGAAAATGGTGATTTGTTGAACCATGTGAAAAGAAAGATTTTGGGTAATAAGTTGCGACTTAACTAAAATCCCAATATCCATATGTTTTTAAATATTACGCTCACTATTCGGTTTAGCCGGGAGAGGACCTTTGGGTCGTATAACCCATTCCGAATATGTGATACGTCGTATATGGATAGCATTTGAAGACCGGTGTTGAAGACCAGATATTTTTGAAAATGGAAGGATTACCGTCGAGTTACTCTGCATCGGCTGATCCCCGATATAGAGGTTTTATCATCCTTAGTGACGGGAAGTCCGGACGTGATTGGAAATTATCCGGATTTGCAAGGGCTTCGTGAGAAGTGCCTTCGGTTCTGTTCGAACCCGGAACAGACTTGTATGGATTGTATGTCTAACATTACACTTTGAGATATAAAGCCGATTTCTTTCAAATACATTTATGTTGGTGGCGGAGAATTTATTCTCTTAGCTTAACACCCTTCTCTGAGACGTATGAGCTCAGAGGTTATGTAGTTGAAATTTATCAGCGATATATCCCAATTTGGTAATGTGACATGCTGAGTGTTGCTGTGTGATGATCAGTGTTTGATCATTTGTGATATGATCATTTGTTTGATCATTTTTCTTTGTGATCATAGGTTGATCATCTGTTGACCCAAAGCATGGCTTTGTGACAAAGCGTAGCTTTGTGGACGAGACTTCGTCAGGGCCTCACAACCCGGAAATGGTCGAAACAGGAATGTTGCGGCAAGGTTATGAGGGTCGCGCCCTTTAGGGTATGTCATTTCCTTCTGGAAAAGGGTGGTGTCATGGTATGGAGCCCAGATACTTACTCATGTGGATACACTTTATTATGTGTGATGTTGGTTATCGAGGCCTCGGATAAAGGTCCCAAAGGACCGGGGGGTGGCATATTCGTGAGTTACCTGTTACAGGGGTAACCCGGCCTTGTTTGGCAGAGAGCAGTTTGTCTCTCGGGACGTCCCGCCAGAGGCAATCCCATGCGGCGGAAGGAAGTTCCTTAGCCTGACCATTTGTTGGAAATCCAAAGAAACAATACGTGACGTGTACGGTTTTAGTTGTATTACCTGCTATGGAAGGTGGCGGTAACCTGCTATTGAACATAGTAGCTATAGTAGGCATACGATACTGGTCGTATGTTGGCTAAGATTAATATTATACTTTCGAAATACTTTCCTCACTATGCACTAATAATAATATCAAATGATTTGATTTTTTGCGTAGTAAGCATCTTTGACTATCATAAGAAGCAATCTCCTCCAATTCTGCGTTTGCATTGTGTGTGTGGTGGGAGGTCTTATGGTAGTTTCATTTTCTAGAAAGCATTGCGGATTTCAATGTTTAAGATTCTTTTGTTGTTGTTTAAAGATAAACTGTTTTTGTTGCTCACACCAGTCCCATGACTGATCCGGAGTTTATTGTTCCCTTCCTAAACTCTGGGTGCTCATAATTTTCCACACGAGCAGTCTAGAGTTGGGTTTCTTTTCAGATATTCAGGTTTAGTAGATTATCTGGAGCTGGTTCATTCATCGGAGTTGCTTATCTTGGAGTTGTGGATTCATTCTTGTCTGAAGATCATTTTGGAGTTATCACTTCTATTGATATTGTTCCGCTGCTGGTGTTATCATTTTCTTTTCCGCTGCTATTTGTTGTATCATATCTCTGATGTATATTGATATCTGTTGTATCACTCTGTTGTATCAGACATTGTATATCAATGTATTATTCTTTTCTTCCGCTGTGTTATTTACTTAATTGTGTTATAGCTCCGGCGAATCGGATTTGAACGGTCGAATCTGCGGCATTCTAGTACAATGTGAAGTACGGATGTCGATTTTCGAGCGGGCAAAACCCGAGTCGTCACATGTGGTATCAGAGCTAAGGTTGAACTTTAGCTCAGGAGTATAACACATTAAGTAGCTCATTAGAGATAGAGTGAAGTAAACTCTAGAATGAGTAATTCTCAGATATTTGTTCGAATGCCTCAGTAAATTCTTTTGCTATCCACTGATAGTAAGTATGAGTGCAAGAAGAGGATGAGATAGGGGACAGGGGGATATCACTACGAAATGGTCAATACCCTGTAACAACAAGGAAGCAATCTTTTCTATCAATCTCTTTTGTTTGTCATTCTTTTCCAATTCTTCGATAATTTCTGGTAGATCCAGAAAGAAGATTCGATATATTAATATGGGACATAAACTCCAGATAGGCCAAAATTGTTTGTTTGGATGTATTGGTTGCCTTGGTTGCTTTGATTGCTATAGTTGATAGGTACATTTTGGTTTTTAAAACTAAAAATTTTGAAATGGTATCCATACACCTATCTATTCTTTGGGTCCCAGTATATTCTACGAATGGTTAGTTATCATTTCGAACTAACCGATGCCACTGTATATTTCGTAGATCTGGATAACCCGAGTATCTTGTGAAGTGTTAAACAGATTCGATCTTGTATCTATTTTTGATATTCTGATTTGGTAAGCCAAATGCAGAATAGATATTCAGTTTGTGTTGATGAAATATTCTCCATCTATCTTTTTGTCTCCTTGGTAATTTCGAGGACGAAATTCTTTTAAGGGGGGAAGTCTGTAACGACCCCGAATTTTATATAAATTTAAATTAATAATTTAATGAGTTTTTGAATTAAAACAGTAAAATAAAACGGTAAATAGATTGCGAGTTTTCCCGATACAATAGCAAATATATGTATATATTGGATTTGAACTAAAATTGTAAATAAATAATTAATGTAAATTTTATAACCCATGAAAATTTGAATTTAAATAGCAATATAAAAAATAAGAAATAAAACCAAGCAAGATTGACAACAATGATTAATATAAGTACCTTCAGCCGAAACAAAAGTATAGGCTAGTTAAGCAAGAAACGAAAGTGTGTGTGTGTGCTTGCAAAGGAAGGCAGCAGATATATATTTAAGTAGAAACATATGAGACATAAAGTACTTTGCATTTAATGCTAAGCATAAACAAGGTCAACTCGAAATGTATCAGCCACCATAGAAAGAATATATCACTGCTATGTTGTACTAAAAGAAGCATTGCCCTATAATTCGTTCACTTTGCATATATCAATCTCCATCATTTTCATCTTCGTTCCATTCTAGCTGAGAAACTAAAGTAAATACCATTTAAACTGAAACAACAACTTAGATCAAAACAAATTGATGCAACCAAAGTCTTCAAACCTGGGAAGATATCAAAGCCTGGGAAAACAAGAATAAAAGCCTGTTCATCAGAAAACTCTATTTATCTCTGGAAACAATGGTGAGCAACTCTTCCTTTAAAACCCTGCTCTATTCTTTTTTCTTGTCCAAGTGAGTAACATATGTTTTTTTTTGGGCTTGAATCTGTTGCATAGATTTGTCTGTGAATAAGTATGTTCCTATATGTATATGGATCCTTTGAATATGATGGGAACTGGAAGTATCTTGTACAGGTTATTGCTATATATGTTTTCTGTTCTAAGATTTTAAGATACCAGGGTTTTGACTCAAAAAGAAAAAAATCAATTCTTCTTAATCCACTTGCTTTTTGGGTACGTTAAAACGGAAATGGTTTGTTATAACAAATACTCGAGATAAAAAAATATATTCCAGTCAAAATAACCTGTTAATAGCTCTGGAAACCAAGATGGCTGAACCAATTTTTAAATAAGTCAAATTTCAAACTTCGTAATTCATGGATTCAAGTATGTAAACTGAATTCATACACTAAACATGATTTTTAAAGTTAAAATCATAATTTTTAGATGGGGGGTTTAAGAGCAGTTCGAAGATGAACGAAAAGTGGGTTTCGTTCGATTTTAGGCAGCTGGAGGAGTTTTGGAAGTCGGGGTTGTTCATGGTGATGGTCGAACCTACGGTGGTGGTAGGAAAAATGATAGGAGGTGACATGGTCCACTGTGGCGACGATGGCGAGTCGATCAAATTCCTAAACCTAGTTTTGACCACTGTTTTAGTTTTGATTCGTTCTTCCCCTACAATTGATCGAGCGACGCGTGGGCTTGGGAAATGAAGGCTGGGTGGATGACGAACCATCGGCCGGAGTTAGTGGTCTTCAGGTGGTCGAGGCGGTGAGTTCGAGGGCGAGATTGGTGACTGGGTTAGTTGAAGTGTTTCAGTTCTCTTTCGAATCTATGGTCAAATTTTGAATCGCGAATCAATTATTGTATCTTGGTCCATTTTATCGCTCGCGTATGATCGAGAGATCATCGGCGACGATCACGTCGATCGTTGGTGGCCGGAAGTGTTTGGGTAGGTGCACCGTGCACGTTCGCGTGCACTGGGAAATGGAGTTTTGAGGAAGACGATATCGCCTCGGGTTAAATCTCGAGAAAAGCAGGGGTTCGACTCGAAGCAGGAAATGGAAGGGTGGAACCCAAAGTTGAGCTCGGGGAAAATGCGTTTTGGCTCGGGTAAGTGGGAAGTTCAACTCGAAGGAACTTGGGGAGGATTTGGGTAGATTACTGGCTACAGGATTAAAAATCTGAGAGTATTAAATTTAAATCTGGGTTCATATTTAAATTCTAATCTTAGTTTTAAAATAAAGGGAGATTTTAAATGGTTTTGAATAGTTAAATGATAAAGTGGATTTGTAAATTTATTTAAATTTAAAATGAAAAGTTAAGAAAATTTGGGAAGGAAATTGTTTTGAATGTTTGATAATAACAATATAAATCATTAATAAGAATAAAATTTTATCTATAATTAGAATTTAATGGTTTGTAATTCATTAAATTAATAGGATAAATAAATTAGGATGGTTATTTAATTTAATTAATTAATGATATGGATGATTAAATTTGTAATTATGAATGTTAACAAAATTAATTAAATATGGTTTAAGTTAATTATTTAGGAATATATATAAATTGAAATTTAGGGATCATTAATTGGATAAAGGTTAGATGTTAATTTATGAAGTAATGTTAATTAATCAAGTAATTAAAGGTTAATTAATTAAAGCAATTAATTTAAAGATAATTAATCAAAGATTAATTAATTAATGTAGGTGGTTGGGGATGATCACTTCTTGAAATTTTATAAATTAAGTGGTAATTAATTAATTAAGGGTAAAATTATTAATTTAAGTTAATAAATTAAATGGTGAGTTAAATAATTAAAGATTAATTATTTAATAATTAAAGGTTGATGAATTTTAAGTAAAGGTTAATTAATTAATTATTAATGGTTAATTAATAAACGATTAAAGAATAATTTATCAAAATGGTTTGTAAATAATTAATAATTAATTAACCAGGGTTAGTAATTTATTCATAAGTAATAAATCTGATTTAAATTAATCAGATAAATTCGTTAATTTTACTTATGAATGTTTGGATTCTGTTGATTGATTTGATTGTTTGATATCCCTGATATATGATGCTTTGTTATACATCCTGATTTATGTTGTGATCTGTAGTTTACTTATCTGTGACCTTTATATATCTATGATCTGTGAATGAACGATAAGCGTTGTTCTTATACCGTTTATCGAATTATATTTCTGTATTCTGATATGTGATGATTCATTGTGTTGCACTATTGTGTGAAACCCCTGGACTACACTGTACACACACAAATATGGATTTCACGTGGAAATCGGTTAAGTCACAGATAATTTAAATTTGATGTTTTTGAAATTGAAATTTTAATTTCAATTGATTTTGAAATTTGAAATTTGGGTTTAAAGTGAAAAGCTTTTGAAATGGAATTTCAAAGATAAAATCTATTTTAAATAACTTAATCGAGTTTTGAAAATTTAAATAATTTGATTTAAATTTGAATTCAAGTTGGAAGTTGAATCCTATGATTTGAAACTAGAGATTGAAAATGTTATAAATGTGTTTATCTGAATTTAAACCATTTAAAAGTAAAATTTTGAGAATTTGAACTTAACCCAAGGATTTCAACTCGTATGGATGAATAAGATTTTCCGAAATAAAAACTATTTGTTTTCAAATAGTAAAAGCTTTCACATAAGAAATGAACTTCCAATTTGTGTTGAATGATTTCTAGTTTGAAATGAAGATAATTTCCAAGTTATGAATGAATTGTTTTGAAAAGCTATGAATTGAATCTGTTTATTTTTAACAGATTTAAAAATAATGATTTGTTTAAACCATTTGAAATGGAATTGTTTTGAAAACTGTAAGTTAGATCTTTGATTTGAAGATTTAACGAGTTAATCAAACTGAAATGGAAACTGATTTGGAAAATCTATGAATGAATCTTTTGTTTAAAAGATTAAAGTGTGGAATTGTTTAAACCATTTAAGGTTGTTAAAATGAATCTTCTTGTTTAACGATTTGAAAATGGTGATTTGTTGAACCATTTGAAAAGAAAGATTTTGGGTAATAAGTTGCGACTTAACTGAAATCCCAATATCCATATGTTTTTAAATATTACGCTCACTATTCGGTTTAGCCGGGAGAGGACCTTTGGGTCGTATAACCCATTCCGAATATGTGATACGTCGTATATGGATAGCATTTGAAGACCGGTGTTGAAGACCGGTGTTGAAGACCAGATATTTTTGAAAATGGAAGGATTACCGTCGAGTTACTCTGCATCGGCTGATCCCCGATATAGAGGTTTTATCATCCTTAGTGACGGGAAGTCCGGACGTGATTGGAAATTATCCGGATTTGCAAGGGTTTCATGAGAAGTGCCTTCGGTTCTGTTCGAACCCGGAACAGACTTGTATGGATTGTATGTCTGACATTACACTTTGAGATATAAAGCCGATTTCTTTCAAATACATTTCTGTTGGTGGCGGAGAATTTATTCTCTTAGCTTAACACCCTTCTCTGAGACGTATGAGCTCAGAGGTTATGTAGTTGAAATTTATCAGCGATATATCCCAATTTGGTAATGTGACATGCTGAGTGTTGTTGTGTGATGATCAGTGTTTGATCATTTGTGGTATGATCATTTGTTTGATCATTTATCTTTGTGATCATAGGTTGATCATCTGTTGACCCAAAGCATGGCTTTGTGACAAAGCGTAGCTTTGTGGACGAGACTTCGTCAGGGCCTCACAACCCGGAAATGGTCGAAACAGGAATGTTGCGGCAAGGTTATGAGGGTCGCGCCCTTTAGGGTATGTCATTTCCTTCTGGAAAAGGGTGGTGTCATGGTATGGAGCCCAGATACTTACTCATGTGGATACACTTTATTATGTGTGATGTTGGTTATCGAGGCCTCGGATAAAGGTCCCAAAGGACCGGGGGGTGGCATATTCGTGAGTTACCTGTTACAGGGGTAACCCGGCCTTGTTTGGCAGAGAGCAGTTTGTCTCTCGGGACGTCCCGCCAGAGGCGATCCCATGCGGCGGAAGGAAGTTCCTTAGCCTGACCATTTGTTGGAAATCCAAAGAAACAATACGTGACGTGTACGGTTTTAGTTGTATTACCTGCTATGGAAGGTGGCGGTAACCTGCTATTGAACATAGTAGCTATAGTAGGCATACGATACTGGTCATATGTTGGCTAAGATTAATATTATACTTTCGAAATACTTTCCTCACTATGCACTAATAATAATATCAAATGATTTGATTTTTTGCGTAGTAAGCATCTTTGACTATCATAAGAAGCAATCTCCTCCAATTCTGCGTTTGCATTGTGTGTGTGGTGGGAGGTCTTATGGTAGTTTCATTTTCTAGAAAGCATTGCGGATTTCAATGTTTAAGATTCTTTTGTTGTTGTTTAAAGATAAACTGTTTTTGTTGCTCACACCAGTCCCATGACTGATCCGGAGTTTATTGTTCCCTTCCTAAACTCTGGGTGCTCATAATTTTCCACACGAGCAGTCTAGAGTTGGGTTTCTTTTCAGATATTCAGGTTTAGTAGATTATCTGGAGCTGGTTCATTCATCGGAGTTGCTTATCTTGGAGTTGTGGATTCATTCTTGTCTGAAGATCATTTTGGAGTTATCACTTCTATTGATATTGTTCCGCTGCTGGTGTTATCATTTTCTTTTCCGCTGCTATTTGTTGTATCATATCTCTGATGTATATTGATATCTGTTGTATCACTCTGTTGTATCAGACATTGTATATCAATGTATTATTCTTTTCTTCCGTTGTGTTATTTACTTAATTGTGTTATAGCTCCGGCGAATCAGATTTGAACGGTCGAATCTGCGGCATTCTAGTACAATGTGAAGTACGGATGTCGATTTTCGAGCGGGCAAAACCCGAGTCGTCACAGAATACGTCGACAATGCCAATTTTTTATGGATCGACATATCCAATAAATACTTAATACAAAGCCATAGGTGGCTATAGGATCTATCAGAACAAATTACAACAACTCAAATGCGAAACACATCACAGAACAACAGATAATCCCGTATATACACACATATACAGATACATCACAGAGTAAACCAAATGATACATCACATATGTGGTATGACGACCACAATACAAACACGAGTCAAAAGAATATACATATCAATACCAAACCAAAAAGGACTATAAAAAAAGCTATAACAAAAAGAACAAGGAGAATAGTCCATGCAGAAGCAGAATAGGCTAAGTCCAAATGTACCAAACCTAAAACACCTCGGTCTGACCCGAGTATAAAATACACGGGTCAGTCTAGCTAAACAAATCAGTAAAAGGTGATAGCAGAATAATAGAGCATAAGAGCATAGTGATATTCTTCTTAAACAAGAAGAAACAATAAGAAGCTAACCATAGACATATGGAGGATACGCATCATGTATGGCATATATGGTTAAATTGGTGATAGAACACTATTGCTTCAATAAGCATAAAACATACAGGAGACAAAAAATCTCATGAATCGCTAAAATGTAGCATGCCTCGTATCATTAGCAATCATAAATCAAATAAGAATGGTTTAGGGAATAGTATAATGTAAACTCCTAAAAGAGTAATTCCCAAACCCGACATATCGGCAACTCCAAGGAAAACATAAGAAAAAGCCATCTCGACATAAGTAATAAGGCAAATGTCCACAAAGAGATAAAAATCTCATACAACGCCAAAAGGCAAATCCAATAAATAGCGCCAATAGGCAATCTCAATATATATATACGCCAAAAGACAAATCTCAACACGCCAGTGTAAGCAATGAAAATCTCAAAAGAACTCCCAAGTGTCCAAAAATCCCAAAGTAATCGCCACCGAATGGTTCAAAGGACCGATTCCAAAATGATGACACACATCGGTAAAAATCATCTCAAAAAGGTTTTGCACGTGCTATCTTTTACCGAGTACCGTTTCACATAATAGGTACCTCGCCCAAAGGCAAACATCAAAAGACAAATACGCCGCAATGGAAAATATGCCGCAATGGCAAACGTCCGAAGACAAATACACCGCAATGGCAAATGTCCGAAGACAAATACACCGCAATGGCAAATGACTCGAAGGTCCAGTACTGGCACGCCAACAGGCAAATGTGTCACAAACTCTCGGAAAGTAACCCGAAAAGTGTTAACGTGTGTCCCATACCACCCGTTCGCACTAAACGGTTTACTAACCGCTAGTAAATTTCATACTCAAAGCAGTAAAAGTTTCACCTTATATCATCGGTAAACTAAACCCATAGGCCAAAACGATACAACGGACAAGTTAGGAATTAACCGAAAGGATAAACACACGTATCCCATACTACGCGTTTTACCCAATCGTTTAACTCTCCTTCTCATTCGCTCGACAGTGCAAAAATGTGTAATTTTTTTATAGAAAATGTTTGCGCCAAAATTGGTCACAAACCCCGAATGTTGTGAAAGCACCAGTATATGAATATAAATCAACAATATTCACACACAAATCTCAAATCTAAGCAAACAGAGTATCACAATTCAGAAATAATGAACAGAAACACGAGATTTATAGTGGTTCGGCGATCTTGCCTACGTCCACTCTGAAGTTGATGATTTTATTGATGTTCACTCGATGATTACAATCTCTTCTAATGTAGTACAATTGAAATTAAATTCTAAGTCTCAATCTAAAGTAGCGGTGGTATTCTGGAGTAAATCTGGCAGAATCTGGGCGCTCTTCAATACTTAGAATTCTCCAACCCCTTTTCTGAATGACCAGGGGCTCTATTTATAGGTGTAGGAGGCTGATATTTCGCCTAAAATGAGGGGAGACCAGTTCTGGCACGTGAGGGGGCCCACATGCCCGCTCTTTGGAAATCCGGGCCCACTTTGGGATCGATTCGACCCTTGCTTCGAATCGATCAAGATTTGCTCCGATTGAGCTGAAATTTGGCATGGACATTCCTTAGGTTGCCAGTTAGCTCCTGTCCAAATTTTGTAGCATTTGGACTTGTAGATCTCAAGTTATGATCGATTCAAGTTTGCGTTTCTGGTTGATGTGCTTCGTTCGAATCGATCCCTTTCGACTCGATAGGGTCGAATCGATATGCTTGTATGTGAGGATGTCGACATGGCGCGCGTCTCTCGAATCGATCCACTTTTCTCGCCGAGTTGATTGGGTCGAATCCACGTCCTTAGCTGCTTGTGACTTGGTCGATTTGAATTAGTGGATTCGAAGTACATGGATTCGAACGTATGCTCGTTCGAATCAATCACGCTATATCTTCCCCACTCGATTCGAAGCTACTCTTGCAAGATGGAATCGAAGCAAAGTCAGAGGATGGATTCGAAAGACTTCAACCTGAAGGAAACGAAGTGAGGTGGCATCATGGATTCGAAGTGGCTCGTCTAAATGGATTCGAATGAATGTTTCTCGATGGATTCGAACGTTGAGGATGTTTTGATGGAGTCGAAGGCTGAAGCACTTCTCATGGATTCGAAGCTTAGGGCATGCGCGGATGGATTCGAAGGACAGTGACTTGGTGGATTCGAACATGTGGCTTCGGGTGATGGATACGAAGTTTGGTCATCTGATGGATTCGAACATATCTCTGCTGATGGATACGAAGGAAATATTATTGATGGATACGAACTTCATGGATTCGAACTTAGGGTAATTTCCTCCCATTAGCATTGATGATATCTTGAGCGTACAAACTCGGATTAACTTGAAACTTGGAACGTTGGCTCCCATGACTTTGCTTGACATGTCTTATCAATTGTAGCCCGATCCGGACCCGGACAAAATTCATCGATATCCATGGTGAACTTGTGATGTAACTGTCCTACAGGATGAACTGTCATTGAGTTCTAGTCAGCTTTTTGGTGTCACGGCCTTGCCAAAAGGCGGGATAACATTTGCCCCCCAAAACATGCCTTGCGATAGGAAGGTGTGTTTTGTAGTTTCATAAGTTGGATGTTCATATCCTGTTGATGACCTGCAAGGACATTGATAGTTTTATTTGACCTTAAACGACGACCGTTCGCGATCTAGCCATTTTGAGGTGGAATGCGACCGTTCGCGATCTAGTATTTTTTATACGACCTTAATTGACGACCGTTCGCGATCTAGCCATTTGAGGTGGAATGCGACCGTTCGCGATCTAGCATTTCTATATGGCCCCAAATGACGACCGTTCGTGATCAAGCCATTTGAGGTGAAGGGTGCCGTTCGAGGCGAGTTGTGACCGTTCGTGGTCGAGTGCCGTTCGAGGCTAATGGTGACCGTTCGAGGTCGGGTACCGTTCGAGGCTAATGGTGACCGTTCGAGGTCGAATGCCGTTCGAGGCTAATGGTGACCGTTCGAGGTCGAATGCCGTTCGAGGCGAGTTGTGACCGTTCGAGGTCGGGTGCCGTTCGAGGCTAATGGTGACCGTTCGAGGTCGGGTGCCGTTCGTGGCGAAGTGTGATCGTTCGCGATCGAATTGTGACCGTTCGTGGTCGGATGCCGTTCGAGGCGAATTGAGTGTGCCCGGGGAGGGGCTTAGTGTTATTGATACCAGGTTTCACGTTCGGGTGAATTCCCGGATTGTTTGTTGCAACGGTTTATCGCCATCTCAGAGCATGCCTAGGGACCGTTCGTGATCCCGTACATGTGTAAGTGGCTTAGCCGTTATGAAATCACAAGTAGCATTTTTTCATTGAAAATAAATCTTTAGCAGAAATGTTAAACAAAGCCAAGTTCAAATGTTCAAATCAAAATCAAACAAAAGCAAAGCAAGGATGTCAAAGTGTAAACTCCCACAACGATAGGGTCAGTAGTCATTCACAACATGCCTATGGACCGTTCGTGATCTCGCACATGTGTAAATGACTTACCCGTGTTGGTGAGAGGTTTACAACTTGTTCATCGTTATTTCAACTAATTGATAATCATACGATGTCCCGGCTCGGGGGCACCCCTGGCTGATGTAGACGGTGGTCGCTCTGGCTCCACCGCTGGAGCTCGCCTCCTCACATATTGAAGTAGCATACCGTTCCTGATGTGCCCTTCCACCTCATCCTTCAGATGTCTACAGTCGTTAGTGTTATGACCATTCAGTTCGTGGAATAAGCAGTATCTGTCTGATTTCCTCTCGTCAACAGTGGGATCCCTTCGTATTGGCCTACGGTAGGGAACTTGCTCTCGTGTATCCTGGTAGATTCGCTCCAAACTCTCATTCAGCTCTGAATAAGTGGTGAATCGTGGCTCTCTCCGCAGTCGCTTTGACCTGTCACCATTGTCCTCAGCCTTTCGTTTTCCTTTATCCTTGCCTGAATCATTTTCGATAGGCCTTTTGTCTTTAAGTGCAAAAACTTCTATTCCCTCTCCTTCTTCTCTTTCAGCATTAGCGTCTTCCAATCGTAAAAACTTTTCTGCCTCGTGATAGAATTCTCCTAGATCCATTGGCGGATCCTTAGTTAATGAATTTTTGAATTCCGTACCGTCAGCTACTCCGGACACAGCTGCCATCATAACCATGGATGGATCTGGCCGATACACCGATGCTGCTGCCGCATTGAACCGTGTTAAGAAATTCCTCAAAGACTCCCCAGCTTTTTGCTTTAGCGTTGCCAAACTCATCACATTCTTGGGTCTCGAAATATGAACCCTGAATTGCCTCATAAATTTCTCAATCAAATCGGTCCATGTCCCAATGGAACCGCTCTCTAGCTGTCTGAACCATAAAGCTGCTATGTCTGTCAAATACAATGGGAAGCACCGGGCCATGACTTCCTGTGATGCCCCCAGCACTTCCATGTGCCTTATATACCTCGTTAGATGGACCGCAGGGTCCGTCCTCCCATCATACCCTTCTACTGTTGGTAGTTTGAATTCCGGTGGGTTCCTAGCCAACCTAATCGCAGGAGAAAAGGGACTCTTGTTCACATCTTCAAGATCTCTGTTTACTAATCCTCCTCTCATGGCTCGCCTGACCATCTCTGCCAATCTATCATTGTCTCCGAGCTGTAGTCCTCGTTCACTACCTTCGATCTGCCCCCCGAGTCCGTGTGAGCTTTCGGGTGTTTGCCCCCCTGACTGAGCGTTCATCCCTCTATTGCTGTCAGGTTGCTCGGATGTCCTTGTCTCTCTTCCCGTGTTCGGGTCAACATGTCCTAAGTGTATGCCCCCCAGCTCCGGCGCTGCGCCAGATGGTCCTGCTCTGTTCTGGATTCTGGTTGTTCCTTGATTTTGCGCTCCGAGTTGTCCAATTTGTTGAAGCAAATTCTGGATCATCTCCTCCTGTCTCTTCATCATTGTCTCCATCTCATCCCTGGTGATGAAGATCGATGCTTGGTTTGCTCCTGAGGAAGCCTCTTGACTCCCTTCGTGCTGACTTCGTTCTGGTCTCTGCCTTTTACTAGTTTGTCTCGTCATGATTCTTCGGATCTAAATCTCTTAGCCTTCTGATTCAACTTTCAAATGATAGAACTCCTATGTTCAGCGTTCTCAGTGAAAGCACCAAAGTGTTTGCGCCAAAATTGGTCACAAACCCCGAATGTTGTGAAAGCACCAGTATATGAATATAAATCAACAATATTCACACACAAATCTCAAATCTAAGCAAACAGAGTATCACAATTCAGAAATAATGAACAGAAACACGAGATTTATAGTGGTTCGGCGATCTTGCCTACGTCCACTCTGAAGTTGATGATTTTATTGATGTTCACTCGATGATTACAATCTCTTCTAATGTAGTACAATTGAAATTAAATTCTAAGTCTCAATCTAAAGTAGCGGTGGTATTCTGGAGTAAATCTGGCAGAATCTGGGCGCTCTTCAATACTTAGAATTCTCCAACCCCTTTTCTGAATGACCAGGGGCTCTATTTATAGGTGTAGGAGGCTGATATTTCGCCTAAAATGAGGGGAGACCAGTTCTGGCACGTGAGGGGGCCCACATGCCCGCTCTTTGGAAATCCGGGCCCACTTTGGGATCGATTCGACCCTTGCTTCGAATCGATCAAGATTTGCTCCGATTGAGCTGAAATTTGGCATGGACATTCCTTAGGTTGCCAGTTAGCTCCTGTCCAAATTTTGTAGCATTTGGACTTGTAGATCTCAAGTTATGATCGATTCAAGTTTGCGTTTCTGGTTGATGTGCTTCGTTCGAATCGATCCCTTTCGACTCGATAGGGTCGAATCGATATGCTTGTATGTGAGGATGTCGACATGGCGCGCGTCTCTCGAATCGATCCACTTTTCTCGCCGAGTTGATTGGGTCGAATCCACGTCCTTAGCTGCTTGTGACTTGGTCGATTTGAATTAGTGGATTCGAAGTACATGGATTCGAACGTATGCTCGTTCGAATCAATCACGCTATATCTTCCCCACTCGATTCGAAGCTACTCTTGCAAGATGGAATCGAAGCAAAGTCAGAGGATGGATTCGAAAGACTTCAACCTGAAGGAAACGAAGTGAGGTGGCATCATGGATTCGAAGTGGCTCGTCTAAATGGATTCGAATGAATGTTTCTCGATGGATTCGAACGTTGAGGATGTTTTGATGGAGTCGAAGGCTGAAGCACTTCTCATGGATTCGAAGCTTAGGGCATGCGCGGATGGATTCGAAGGACAGTGACTTGGTGGATTCGAACATGTGGCTTCGGGTGATGGATACGAAGTTTGGTCATCTGATGGATTCGAACATATCTCTGCTGATGGATACGAAGGAAATATTATTGATGGATACGAACTTCATGGATTCGAACTTAGGGTAATTTCCTCCCATTAGCATTGATGATATCTTGAGCGTACAAACTCGGATTAACTTGAAACTTGGAACGTTGGCTCCCATGACTTTGCTTGACATGTCTTATCAATTGTAGCCCGATCCGGACCCGGACAAAATTCATCGATATCCATGGTGAACTTGTGATGTAACTGTCCTACAGGATGAACTGTCATTGAGTTCTAGTCAGCTTTTTGGTGTCACGGCCTTGCCAAAAGGCGGGATAACAGAAAATAATTTACCTTGAAAATAAGCTTTGTAAACCGATTTCAAGAACCATTTGGAAACCCTATTTGAAAATTTCCCTTATTAAAAAGAATAAATAGGTTTTATACTTGAAAATACTTGAAAATATTATATAATAATTATTTTTAAATCCCCTAAATTTTAAAAATCGTTTCAAAAAGATTTGGAGAAAACCGTGCTCGAAAACGACCAAAAACAAGCAAAATTCCACTCAAACCAAAATTTAAATTTAAATTCATATTAAATTCAAATAATTTAAATTTTGAATTTTTAATTCATCAAAACTGGGCTAACCTATTGATAGGCATTATAGCCCTCAAAATACTTCAGAAATATCACAAAAACTGAAGTAAATGTCAAAAATCGGACAGAAAAAAAACATAAAAACACTTGGGCAAATAATACCCAGGTTTGAAATCTTCTTTGTGTTCAATTTTCGGACATAAAACAAGTGGTCAAATGATTTTTGATTTAACTAAAAATTTGTGTGCACAAAGTAGAAAACTTTATGTTTCAAACAAAAAAAGAACCAATGAATTCAGACAGAAAACGAAAAAGCTACACTGTCACAAACATGGACTCGAACCATGTTTGTAACAGCTCAACAAGAATGTGCCTGGGTCTAAAAATCCATTCTGGGTTCAACTTTCAGGTACAAAACAGAGGAACAAATTGCATTGGATTGAGCTCAAAATTGTTACACAAATAGTATAAAACTTTATCTTTCAAACAAAAGAAAAATAATACAATTTGAATGATGTACGAGAAAGTTATGATGACTCAAAGTTGAACCTAGGCAGTGTTTTCACTGTAAAAATCTAGGCAAAAATATGCTTCGGATCAAAGTTTGGCAGCATATATCTATAAGATATTTAGGTTGAGATGACCTGATATTTGGTATGGTTATAGTACAAAACTTTATCTTTCAAACAAAATGAAAGAGTTATGTTATCTCAAACATGAACTTAGTCCATGTTTGCAGCAACTCAGAAAACACAATTTCTACAAGCAAACATCTGCTTTCGAGTTGATTTTCTACCATTGATTTGAACATCCAAATGACAATATTATTCAACCAAAATTTGTAGAAATGAAGTTCAACATGCAAGCTACCAAATGCAAGAAACCTGACAGCATTTTGTTGCCGAAATCAAAAGATACAAGCATGCAAAGAAGCAACCCAAACTAGATTTATAGAAAGAACTATCAACAAAAAAATGATTACAAAAGGTCAAATTTTGATTTTTGAAGCGTTGCTTCAGCTAGAAATTGTGAGATTATCACTCACCTTGCTGTTGTTGTGCAAAAACTCTGATATTGGCAGAAAGTTCGAAGCTTTGGAGCGATTTCTTGCCTTCAAGAACCTTTGATTTGCCTCTAGATTGCAAAAAGACTTTGATTTGGTTGAATTTAATGAAGAAATTCTTTGGATTTTTCAATTTGGAAGAAGAGGTTTGCCGTTTTCTTGTTTTCTGAAAAGAAGAAGAAGGTGAGGTAAAAATGTACATACTGTAACATTTTATCACTTCCTCCTTCAGAGAGGCTAAGTGGGCTTGGACCTAACAATTAAAAGAAAAGTCAAATGGCCTAAGTTTTAATTTATGTACATACACTATTATGCACAAGTTACACTATTTTACAAAAAAATTACATTTCTTTCAAGCTTTTAAACCAAACAATATATGTGAACTTACATACAAATAGAATAAAGTATTTTACACTATATAAAAAGATAATTTTAATTTTTAAAACAATTTTATTATTAAAATCTCTTGTTTTACAAAAATGCAATATTTTCGTAATAAAATGCAAAAGTCTATATTTTTGACTTTTAAATTTTAACAAAAATACTTTTCTTGCTTAGAAAAATATTTCAAACCATTTCAAAACTTTATTTATAGCCAAAACTTATTTTTAACCCAATTTCCACCTTTTATTTCAATAAACCACCTTTAAAAATTACATACTTCTTTTAAAAATTATTAAAAGAAACAAATGGACAATAATTAATATAATTATTGCATTTTCTCTAAAATGAAATCATTTTCAGTATTTAAAGTTCATAATACATTTATTATCACTCCAAACAAAATAGAATAAAGCTTGGAATTTCATTTTCTCATTTTAAATTCCAAAATTTATTGTTTATTCCAAATAAACAATATAATTTCTCCAATTTTAATTTAAATCATAATATTAAATTATAATTATCATTATAATTCAATATTGATAGATAATCTCCACACTAAGGTTGTTATAGACTCCCACCCTTAACAAAATTGCGTCCACGCAATTTCTAGAGAATATTTTATATTCAACTTATTAATTTCATCAATCAAAAGAATGATAGACAAGCTTGAGTTTAAAAAAAATTTCTTCTCAACTCAAAATTATAGAAGACCAAGATGAAATTGTTCGATAAATTCTATAATTTCCTGAATATATTCATCGGGATTAACGGACTATAGAATTTGTATGAGCAATACCTTATGATTTCGAAGGCTTCTCACATTCGAAACAAGAACACAACAGAATGCTATCCAAAAGATCAATCAAGTGAGATTGATTTTCTGGAAATTTCTCGAATAGAGTCGGGGTTTAGTTCAACTTTTATCCCATACTCCAATCAATAAGTTGATTATCGACATGACTTTCTGTGTGTCATTACGGAAAGAACCACACCAACAATAAGTTTGACTACAAGAGAGGTAAGAATTCGATGAGCGGCGGTTTCTTCAAAGGCCATCAGGCTCAAAGACAAAACAAACTCGAGGAATGGATTTCTATACTATTATTTTACAAAACAAATATTTTTAAGTTATCAAAAACCTAATTTCTTTATACTCAAATTCTCAAACTTCAATATTCTGAAAATTTTCAAGACATCTTACAAAAATCCAATTTATTTTCTAAACTCTTTATTTAAAGTAAATAAAATGTTTTACTCATAGATTCTACCACAATATATTTTAGTTTGAAATATATACCTTCATACAAAACATCAACCAAATTATGTTCACAAAATAGGTAGAATGCACTTAACTAATAAGAAAACAAGTTGTTTCAATTAAAAACCTGCTGTAAAAATCTTAAATTTTGATCCATCAAAACTTAATATGTGAAAATATTTATAAAATGAAAGTTGTTCTACTAAGTCTAAGATTTCCAGTGATATAAAGATCATAAAAATCGGATTCACGGTTTGAAAGTTATGCTAAATTTATTTTCAGCTTAAATCTTAGAAAATCTCTTATAGGACAGACATGACCATCTACTTTCAAACCCATTTTTGACTCAGTATAAAGCAAAAACTTTTAAAGCGTTAAAAAGAAACTTTATAGCTTACTAAAATATCTTTCATTTACAAAAAGACTAGAGTCATTTGGAGTTATAAATATCAAGTTATCGCTGTTTTAGTGCAGCACTTTTCTAAACAAAATTTCAGTTTTTAAATCAATTTAAAAGTTGAAATTTTCCCAAACCATTTTAATCTCAAACTACATTTTCAAACAAGCTTTTTGCTATATCATTTATTCTTTTTCCCCGGTAAGCTATGACATACAAAATTATGATCAACTTTATTTAATCATCGAAAAACAATTCATTAAAAGGAAATACTTTCATTACTTTCCATAATCTAACTTGAAAACAATTAACTTGAAAACTCATTTTGGAAGAGATAACTAATCTCTTCCATTATCAAGAGATAATTATTGATTATCCACCAAAATAAATTTTTGGGATATATATATATATATATATATATAAAGTTTAAAATAATTCTCACAATTTAAAATGATTATACTACATGAATTGCTCATTTATCAAAACAATCCACATTCACATTTCCACTTGTCCCACCAAAAAAATAATTAAATTTCCATCTAATTATCAACATAAAACTAATTAAAGTTGATAATTAATTCAAACTTGTTTTCAAAAGAATTTTGCAATTTTAAACCCACGAGTTTTAATACCATTTAAGTTTAAAACAAATACTAGCTCACAAATTTACACTAAATGTTCTAAACTAACACTTCTTTATTTTCTCTTAAGATATAATTTTATATCTATCCTCTACTATTACTCAAATAACTAAGTGAGAAAACAAATTTTTATAGTCATCATTAATAACTTGTACTAAACTATTCAATTAATATTTTAATTTTTTAAACCAAAGTATTCATTTACCTTAAATACATCATTTTATTAATCAAAGCATCAAATGATATTTTCTCCTAATTAAGACATACCCTTAATTAGAATTATTCACATTTACTTACCCAAATTACCATATTCAATTTCTCAAATTTCAAATAATATAAAGGTATTGCCCTGCCATTGATTTATAGTGAATGACCCCATCGATTAGCTGCAGAGTTGATCAAATGATCAAAACTACCTCGCCACTCATCCAACACTCACTATGGTTCAATGGCTTTATTAAAATTTTAAAATAAAAATTAATACTCCACCATAATAATTATTTCCAAACTTTACTTATTAAAACTCAATTTACCGTGTCTGACTGTCTCATCACAGAGTTTAGAAAATTCCTATCGATAACGTTGGCCAAATGCATCGACCAGAATTCTTAAAGCACTAGACGGACAACCCAACACAAAAATTCATTTTCTTTAAAAAAGAAATACCTCATATGTAATAATCAAAATATTCTTTGTTTTTCCTAAAAACAAAATCCAATTTCTCTTAGAAACATATCTTTAAATTTTTTATTTTATTTTTTTGAAAAATTTGAAATATAATTTATTACTTACTCTCAAAATCAAGGAACACAAATAGAGCTCATCGAGATATTCCTAGAATACTCGATCCTCAAGATTGATGGAATAGACTGGAGTGTTCATTATTCAGAATAGTATAATGAACCACTCACAAGACTCATAACTAGTGCGCAATGCGGTAAGAGTAACGCTATTCTCTACGACCCGTAGCTCATGAAAAATCGGTGTAGGGTCAAGCTGAGGAATGACCCTAGCAACCCTCAATAGATTAAAAAGAGTGACAACAAATCATTACTTCGAGTGAAGTAATACCAAAAAGTATACCAACAATTGAGTATCCAAAGAGGATATCTCAAAAGGGTAAAAATGGCAATATCAAATAAATTCAATAGAATCACCTCACTTCCCTAGTGGACATCATCATGGGAGGATGACCGAAAGGCTAAGAACTGGGAATGAAGTCAATACAATACTCGATTGCCCGATTGGGTGTCATACCCGAAACGGACTCACAAAACTCAACAGATTCACAATGACTGAAATTCGAGATATATCATCAACATCTTGAAACTCAAGAGTGAATACAGAGACTTCGGAATCATCATTAACATTCCGAAGAACAAGAAACAACGAATCATCCAAATTAGGATAACTAAATATAGGATCCTTCAAATCGCAGTATATGGCTTGATAATAAGCAAGCCATTCCATCTCAAACCATTCCAAGCTCTAGATAGAAAAATAGCATGCTAATTTGCACGAAAAGATAAGCTACTACAAAAACAAAAAAAGTTAATCAGAAGGTTTGAATCAAGAAAATGGCGGACTCCATTTCTCTAGTTCCTGTTCCTCCCTATCCTCCTCCTCCTCCTCTTCCTCCCTCACCTCTGTTTCTCCCACCACATCTTTCATCTCATTCTTATTGACCATCTTCTACACCTCAATCTCCTCCATATCGACAATCTTATCGACCATCTTCTCTGATTCCTATTTTTCCTCCTCTTCCTCCTCCTCATTCTCCTCCTCCTCCCTTACCTCTGATTCCCCCACGACATCCTTCATCTCATCGACCTTCCTCTATACCTCAATATCCTTCTCATCGACAATCTGCACCTCTTCATCGATCTTCTGTTTCTCCATCACGAACATCTCCTAAACCTTTTGATCAACCATGTCAATCTTCTTTGAGTCAATCCACTTTTTTCTCAGACATGCAATCATTTCCTCCTCTATCTGATAATTTTGATCGTAGTTTGAAAAATAATATTGGGCAAGTATCAAGGATTGCTGAAAAAGAAAATAATTGGTCGTCTCTATTCAAGAAAAAGCCAAGAAATGCTGGAGTCTTTGTTCCTATAAAATTTGAAATTAAAAAAGATGGTAAATTGAAACCATTGCCTAAAGAAGTTAAAAGAGAAGGAATTAAGTATTGGAGTGATCATTTGGTAGGATTTTTCTTGGATGGATCTTTATCATATCTTACCGTGGCCAATCATTTGAGAAGAGTTTGGAGATTGAAAGGTGAAGTAGATATTAAGTCTGATAATGAAAACTTTTATTTTAATTTCTTGAATGATCAAGATATAATGAATATTTTACAATCTGATCCTATTTTTATCAAAGGAAAAATGTTCATCATAACAGCATGGAATCCTTCTTATGGATATGTACAAGAACAAATTAAAAAAGTTCCAATATGGGTTCATTTTTATAGAATACCACTCATTGCTTGGACTTTAATGGGAATTAATTGGTTATCATGTCATATTGGGAATTTGATATGTCTTGATGAAAATACAGAAAATTTAACAAGATTTAAGTATGCAAAAGCTTTGATTGAGGTAACTCCTGATCAGGAACTATCTGATTTTATTGCAATTGATGAACTAGGTGATAGCTGTCCACATGTTAAGGTTGTCTATGATTGGAAACCTAAGAATTGTTGTAGCTGTAAAGTGTTTGGGCATGAAACTAATAGTTGTGCTGGAAAAAGAAAGTTTGAGCAATTAGGTATGAATACTAAAAGTGATAATGTAGAAATAGATCGTTGTGAATATGTTAATCAGGAAATTTTTCAGGACAAGGAAATGAAGACTCAATATATAGGAAAATACAATAAAAAGACCTTGAAAGTATGGAGAAAAAAGGAAAAAGAACAAGAAGCTATGAAAGGGGGTAGTAATGGAAATAAGGAATCTGATATTATTCTACAAGGAAATGGGAAGGAAAATATGGATCAAAATAAAAAAGTTCAAGAAGAAACATAGTCTAATTTAGATAATAAAGCAACATGTTTGAGTAATGAGGAAAGAAATTTAGATGGAAAGGACCTTGCTGGAAGCATTATTACTACAAATGAATTCATGGCATTATCTGATTTAAGTGAAGAACCGTTTAATAATGAAATAATAAAAGGTAATGAGAATTCTACTCATAAGACTGGAAATCCTCAGGAAGTTAGAATTTCGAGTAAAAGTTTCATTTCTGATGCAGATATTATGATTAGTGATAGCTCAGTTATAAAAGAATCAATTGTTTCAACTGAGAACTTGCAGCATGATGAGAATTTAGGGGAGAATTCAAATGAAAATGAGCAATACCTTACATGCAGGAAACAAAATGTATGTTCACAGAATGGTGCAACTTTGGAAAGCATGAAAGATATGGATGCAAAGTTATACATAAGTAGGAAATAATCACATAAGTAGTTGGAGCAGCAAAATACAACAAACTCAAACTTGTATAGTGGAAGTGATGAAGATAGTAATACAGATCTAATGATTCAGAGCAAACAAAATATTGCACCAGACAATATTGAAGAAAAGCAACATATTGATAAATCTGAGCAAATAACTTCTCCATATATCAATTTAACCCCACCTGCATATCTAATTCTACCTCCACCACCTTGTAATTCAAAGGAAACATCTATAGTGCAGACCTTATCTAATAGCAAAAAATTGAAAAAGAGGAAAAAAGAAAGTTTCTTTCAGTAATTCAATAAATGATCTCAATAATGGAAATAGTTTTAGTATTGATGAAATTCAACCAAAAAATAATAAAGAGTCTCCACTATCAATCAAAGGAATATCAAATCAAACAAGCGGAAATAGACATACTAGAATGCATCCAACTCCCCTTTTATCACTTAATATGATATGATAGTGAACATCAATATTGCATACTAGAATATAGGAGGAGGACATTTATCCTCAAAGCAATCTGAAGTGAGGAAATTGATTAAAGATGAAAAGATTCAACTTATTGCTTTAAGTGAAACAAAGTTAAATAAATCACTGACTAAAAAGCTTGCAAGTATATTGCTCCAAATTGGTCGTATGAGGATAATCTGCAATGTGCTCCATATGGAAGAATAGTAGTGCTCTGGAATTCAGCAGTTTTCAAACTCACAAAATTAATGGAAAATGATCAAATCATTCATTTTAATGCCATATCCTTACCTTCAAACACATCTTTCTTAATTTCTTTTGTTTAAGCTCAAAATAGTTTAGACAGAAGTCTCTCTTTCCTCTCCAACCTCTCTTCACTTGTTCAACCTCATCTTCCTTGGATTATTCTTGGTGATTTTAGTTGTATGTTCTCTTATGATCAAAAAGCTGGAGGTATTCCACTTTCTATAAGAGAAATAACCCCTTTGAACCAAGCTCTTATCCATTAATCTCTCAGTCATATTAATTATGTTGGTGCTGAATTTACTTGGAATAATAAAAGTAAAAATGGCCCAAGAACCTTTTGTAAGCTTGATCATGCTTTTCAAAACATACATTCTATAAATCTATGGCCAACTCTTCTTTGTAAATTTTTAAATCCCACCATCTCTGATCATTCTAAAATTATCTTCACATGGGGAGAGAATACTATAAGGAGAAATCCCTCATTTAAATTTTATAAATCTTGAACTAACCACAAAAAATTCCATAGCACTGTTTTCTAGGTTTGGCAGGAAATTATATTTGGTAATCCTATGTATATTCTGAAGACAAAGTTACAAAGATTGAAAACAAAACTTAAAATCTGGACTGAAGAAAATTTTGGAGATATATCAAAAATTTCTGATGGAATAAGAAGGCAACTTTATATCATACAACAACAACTCCAACATGATCCATTGAATTCAATATTAGCTTGCCGAGAATCAGATTTATCATATTCATTGCAAAAGGGCTTTGGATTTTGAGTCTACTATAAGAAAAGAAGTTCTACATGAAATTAAAGAAAAGCAAGGAGATAGGAATACAAGATACTATCATAATTCAGCTAAAATAAAACAGGCCAGAGAGAGAATTATGAGCATAACTTATTTGAATGGAGTAATGCAGGATAATGATGAATCCATTACTAAGGCTTTCATTAATTACTTCTCTTCTATATTAGCAAATCCTGATCCAATTATTCCAAATCTTCTCCCTCTCTATAAGATACAAACTCCATTTTTGGAAAATGAGCAAGCTAGGAAGCTGATTGAAGAGGTATCATCTGAGGAGATTGAAAGGACAGTTTTTTCTCTAAAGCCTGATAGTAGTGGTGGACCTGATGGATTTAATGCATTCTTCTATCAAAATATGTGGAAAGTAATTAAAATGGATGTAATCAAAGCAGTTCAATATTTCTTATCTCATAATAAATTACCAATTGGTGTCAATGCTACAAATATTACTCTAGTGCCAAAAAGAGCTAACCCAGACAATGTTGCAGATTTCAGACCAATCTCGTGTTGCAATGTTTTATACAAAATTTTATCCAAGATAATAGCTAGTAGATTACAAAATGTTTTGCCCACAATCATATCAAGCAATCAAGTTGCATTTATGCCACAGAAAAATATCAGTGATAATATTTTATTAACACAAGAGCTTATAAGAGGATATGGAATGGGAAAAATCTCTCCTAGATGTATGTTGAAACTAGATATTCAAAAAGCTTTTGATACAAATTCTTGGAGCTCAATTATTGCAATTCTCTCCAGAATGAATTTTCCAAAACAAATACTGGTCTGGATTTATACCTATATATCAACCACTCACTTCTCTATATCAAGAAATGGATGTTCAAATGGATTTTTCAAAGGAACACAAGGGGTTCGTCAAGGAGATCCAATTTCTACTTATTTATTTATTATAGTGATGGAAATCCTTAATTCATTGATAATTGAACAAGTACACTCCAAGAAACTGGAGCTTCATCCAAAATGCAAGGATCCACTAATAACTCATTTTTTATTTGCTGATGACCTAGTAATCTTTACCAAGCCTACAATTAAAAATATTTCTACAATACTTGAGATACTGAAGCAATTCCATGATATAACTGGTTTGAAGATTAATTTTAAAAAATCCCATATATTAATTGCAGGACTAAGTGATGGTTTGAAAGCAGAAATTATAGCTCACTTAGGGCTAAATGAGATGCAACATAATACCAATTACCTTGGATTGCCACTTATTACTGCAAATTACAAAATTTGATTGTCTTCCACTATATGAAAAGATCACTGAAAGACTAGCAATCTGGCCAAACACAATATTAACTCAGGCTGGTAGACTGGTTATTATTCAAAGTATTACAAATGCAATGACAAATTATTGGATGAGACATTATATTCTTCGAAACAAATTGATATCAATGATTAAAAGTGCTCTGAATAGATTTCTCTGGCATGGGGATCCTTTTTCCAAAAAGCTCATTCTAATATCTTTTTAGAAGATTCAATTGCCTAAGAATAAAGGGGGTCTAGGTATAACAAATTTAAAACTATGGAATATTGCTGCTATCTCAGTCTATTTTGACAAATTACTATCAAATAAAGAAGACCTTTGAACATAGTGGGTAACAAAAAATCTTATAAAAGATAATGACTTTTGGACAATGAATATTCCTAATGTTGTTAGCTGGAGTTGGCGTAATATTCTTTATCTCAAAAATACCTTCCTACCAATGATACAGTGTAATCCTTTAAAGAATAGTGATCTATTATTCTGGTCAACACCTTGGGCAAAAACTGGTATAATCATACAAGAACTCTTACCATACTCTTTGGAAATGCAGACTGGAATTCCTTTAAAGGCAAAAGTTTCTTCCTATATTGCTGAAGGAACAATAATCCTTCCTTATTGTAGTTCTAATCATGTTAGAAAGTTATGGCAATTCTTATGTACTCTGCCTCTACCACCTGCAAAGCTTAAAGTACTCTGGACAAGTAAAGGAAAGAAACATACAATTTCTTTGGTTTACAAAGCCCTTTTAGACAATAAAAATGATGAAATCTTTCCATGGGCTTCAAGAATATGGATGGAAAACTCTCATGCAAAGGAAAATCTGCTACTGTGGAAAATAATGGCAAATTCAATTAGTACAAAGCAGAAATTAATGTGCTTGGGAGTAATAAATAATGAAGACTGTGTACTATGTAGTAACCACCATGAAACAAATACACATTTATTCTTTGAGTGCAATTATATATATGAAATATGGTGCAAGCTTCTAGCTAATGGAAATTTTCACAAGCCAGGAAAAAGTTCAAGAATTGAATGGTTTAATATATACAAGGATACAAGGTGGAAGACACCGAAAGCAATAATTCTCTTGATTATATTGAAGACTTTTGCTTATGAGATATGGAAAGAAAGAAATAGCTGAATTTTTGAATTGAAGAAGGAAACTACAGCAACAATATATAGCAGAATAAACAAGAAGATTTTAACAAGATTAAGAAGGCTGAGATGACTTATGAGATGAATTTGATTTTGAAGAATTTTGTCATAAAGTAGAGATACTGTTTATTATGCAATAAAGCATTTGTATTCATGATGAAATGTTAAATGTATTTGAAGCTGATTTGTAACTGTTTGATTGGAATGAAAATGGGCAGGGCTCCCTTAGCCTATTGCATTTCAAAAAAAAAGATAAGCTATAAGGAACATTCCCAAAATCCTCAAACAACATACCAAATTTTGCGGATTCCCCTCAATAGGATTCGCAATCCTCAAAGAAATCAAAAGATAAGAAAATCAAAAAGCATCAACAAATTTCTCCGATACGGATGAGTGTCAAGCACCTGTATCTAAGAGGACTCGAATAGAATAATCGCAATTAGGATCACTCCTAAGATAATAAATTATAAATTTTATTATGGAATACTACGGAATAAAATATATTCCTAGACATATCCCAAAGGACACGATAAGGTATAGGACACGATGATAAAGGGATTCGTAACAATTTTATAACACTTAGATGTATCGTAATATCTGTTTCTGTTATGTGTTTATCATATTTTGTTCCGAATTCAACTCTGATACCAAGTTGTGACGCCCCACCCACATTAACAAAGAGTATTACTGGGTAATACTGTCTACTAATGCAGAGAATAGGGCTAGATAGGAGCGACCATCTATAGCCTTGTCTTAAATATCTATTAAATACGTCGACAATGCCATTTTTTTTTGTGGATCGACATATCCAATTAATATTTAATACAAAGCCATAAGTGGCTATAGGATCTATCAGAACAAAATACAACAACTCAAATGCGAAACACATCATAGAACAACAGATAATCCCATATACACACACATATACAGATACATCACAGAGTATACAAAACGATACATCACATATGTGGTATGACGACCACAATACAAACACGAGTCAAAAGAATATACATATCAGAGTAACAAACCAAAAAGGACTACACAAAAAGCTATAACAAAAGGAACTAGCAGAATAGTCCATGCAGAAGCAGAATAAGCTAAGTCCAAATGTACTTAACCTGAAACACCTCGGTCTGACCCGAGTATAAAATACACGGGTCAGTCTAGCTAAACAAATCAGTAAAAGGTGATAGCAGAATAATAGAGCATAAGAGCATAGTGATATTATTAAACAAGAAGAAACAATAAGTAGCTAACCATAAACATATGGAGGATACGCATCATGTATGACATATATGGTTACACTAGGTGATAAAACACGATTGCTTCAATAAGCATAAAACACACAAGAGACGAATAATCTCACGAATCGCTAATTTGTAGCATGCCTCGTATCATTTGCAATCATAAATCAAATAAGAATGGTTTAGGGAATAGTATAATGTAAACTCCTAAAAGAGTAATTCCCAAACCCGCCATATCGGCAACTCCAAGGAAATCATAAACAAAAGCCATCTCCACATAAGAAATAAGGCAAAGGTCAACAAAGAGAAAAAGTCTCATACAATGCCAAAAGGTAAATCCCATAAATAGCGCCAATAGGCAATCTCAATATATATATATATATATATATATATATATACACACACGCCAAAAGGCAAATCTCAACACGCCAGTGTAGGCAATGAAAATCTCAAATGAGCTCCCAAGAGTCCAAAAATACCGAAGTAATCGCCACCGAATGGTTCAAAGGACCGATTCCAAAATGACGACAAACAAGGGTAAAAATAATCTCAAAAAGGTTTTGCACGTGCTATCTTTTGCCGAGTACTATTTCACATAATAGGTACCTTGCACAAAGGCAAACGTCAAAAGACAAATACGCCACAATGGCAAATACGCCGCAATGGCAAACGTTCGAAGACAAATACGCCGCAATGGAAATTGTTCGAGGACAAATATGTCGCAATGGCAAATTACCCGAATGTCCAGTACTGGCATGCCAACAGGCAAATGTGTTAGAAACTCTCGGAAAGGAACCCGAAAAGTGTTAACGTGTGTCCCATACCACCACCCGTTCGCACTAAACGGTTTACTAACTGCTAGTAAATTTCACACTCAAAGCAGTAAAAGGTTCACCTTATATAATCGGTAAACTAGACCAGTAGGCCAAAACGATCAAACAGACAAGTTAGGAATTAACCGAAAGGATAAACGCACGTATCCCATACTACGCGTTTTACCCAATCGTTTAACTCTCCTTCTCATTCGCTCGACAATGCAAAAATGTGTAATTTTTTTTATAGAAAATAATTTACCTTCAAAATAAGCTTTGAAAACCGATTTCGAAAACCATTTGGAAACCCTATTTGAAAATTTCCCTTATTAAAAAGAATAAATAAGTTTTTACTTGAAAATACATTAAAATATTATATAATAGTTATTTTTAAATCCCCTAAATTTTAAAAATCGTTTCAAAAAGATTTGGAGAAAACAGTGCTCGAAAACGACCAAAAACAAGCAAAATTCCACTCAAACCGAAATTCAAATTTAAATTCAAAGAATTCAAAATTAAAATTTTGAATTCGTCAAAATTGGGCTAACCTATTGATAGGCATCATAGCCCTCAAAATACTTCAGAAATATCTCAAAAACTGAAGTAAATGTCAAAAATCGGACAGAAAAAGAACATAAAAACACTTAGGTAAATAATACCCAGGTCTGAAATCTTCTCCAGGTTCAACTTTTGGACATAAAACAAGTGGTCGAACGATTTTTGATTTAACTAAAAATTGGTGTGCACAAATTAGTAATCTTCATCTTTCAAACAAAA
Organism: Allium fistulosum; assembly: GCA_030737815.1. NCBI lineage: Eukaryota > Viridiplantae > Streptophyta > Magnoliopsida > Asparagales > Amaryllidaceae > Allium > Allium fistulosum. The sequence goes on along the minus strand of CM060907.1, from coordinate 407,103,693 downwards.
AAAGAATCAATGAATTCCGACAGAAAATGAAAAAGCTATATTGTCTCAAACATGGACAGACCATGTTTGTAACAGCTCAACAAGAATGTGCCCAGGTCTAAAAATCCATTCTGGGTTCAACTTTCAGGTACAAAAAAGTGGAATTAACTGCATCGGATTGAGCTCAAAATTGTTAGGCATATAGTATAAAACTTTATCTTTCAAACAAAAAATGAATCATAAAACTTGGATAAAGTACGAGAAAGTTATCATGTCTCAAAGTTGAACCTAGGCAGTGTTTTCAGTGTAAAAATCTGGGTAAAAATATGCTCCGGATCAAAGTTTGGCATCATATTTCTATATGGTATTTATGTTGAAATGATCTGATATTTGGTATGCTTATATTACAAAACTTTATCTTTCAAACAAAAGAAGAATCACGCAATTTATATAAGAAATGAAAGAGTTATGCTATCTTAAACATGAACTCTGACCATATTTGCAGCAACTCAAAAAACACAATTTCTACAGGCAAAAATCTGCTTTCGAGTTGATTTTCTACCACTGATTTGAACATCCAAATGACAATATTTTTCAACCAAAATTTGCAAAAATGAAGTTCAACATGCAAGCTACCAAATGCAAGAAATCCGGCAGGATTTTGTTGCCGGAATCAAAATATACAAGCATGCAAAGAAGCAACCCAAACTAGATTTACAGAAAGAACTATCAACAAAAAAATGATTACAAAAGGTCAAAATTTGATTTTTGAAGCGTTGCTTCAGCTTGAAATTGTGAGAGTATCACTCATCTTGCTGTAGTTGTGCAAAAACTCTGATATTGGTAGAAAGTTCGAAGCTTTGGAGCGATTTCTTGCAAAAAGACTTTGATTTGCCTCTAGATTGCAAAAAGACTTTGATTTGGTTGAATTTAATGAAGAAATTGTTTGGATTTTCCAATTTGGAAGAAGAGGTTTATTGTTTTCTTGTTTTCTGAAAAGAAGAAGAAGCTGAGGTAAAAATGTACGTATTGTAACTTTTTATCACTTCCTCCTTCAGACTTAGGCTAAGTGGGCTTGGACCCAACAATTAAAAGAAAAATCAAATGGCCTAAGTTTTAATTTATGCACATACACTATTATGCACAAGTTACACTATTTTACAAAAAAATTACATTTCTCTCAAATTTTTAAACCAAACAAAATATGTGAACTTACAAATAAAATAAATTATTTTACACTACATAAAAAGATAATTTTAATTTTTAAAACATTTTTATTATTAAAATCTCTTATTTTACAAAAATGCAATATTTTCCCAATAAAATGCAAAAGTCTATATTTTTGACTTTTAAAATTTAACAAAAATACTTTTCTTGCTTAGAAAAATATTTCAAACCATTTCAAAACTTTATTTATAGCCAAAACTTATTTCTAACCCAATTTCCACCTTTTATTTCAATAAACCACCATTAAAAATTACATACTTCTTTTAAAAATTATTAAAAGAAGCAAATGGACAATAATTAATATAATTATTGCATTTTCTCTAAAATGAAATCATTTCCATTATTTATAGTCCATAATGCATTTATTATCACTCCAAACAAGATAGAATATAGCTTGGAATTTCATTTTCTCATTTTAAATTCCAAAATTTATTGTTTATTCCAAATAAACAATATAATTTCTCCAATTTTAATTTAAATCACAATATTAAATTATAATTATCATTATAATTCAATATTGACAGGTAATCTCTAATCCATGGTTGTTACAGTATCCTACCTTGGGCATTGCTTCACGTGCCTTGTCATACTTTTATCCTTATACGAGACAACTACGAGTTTGTTTAGTGTTGTCGTATCACGGCGCATCCCTATCTATCGAGGTTCTATTCGTAGTGTTATATGAAAACTGTACGACAATGCTTAAACGCATTAAGGGGGATTAATGTAAAGCCTTAATGCTAGGAAAAATATTTATTTTATTGATTAGACATTACATATATGGCGTATTCTACTGTATATATATATATTTTGACAGATCCGTATGAGATGGAAAATCCCATAACATCTCCTAAGTTATTGCACCCATGTTATACACTAGATAGGAAATGTAAAACCCCGTAAACATCTCGGACGCTATTACACTCCTGTTATATGTGATATTGATTTGACTCACATAAGAATATTTTTGTTCCGACGTGAGTATATTGTTTTACTTTATGTTCGGTCAGCCCTGAGTTTTTTAGCGTATTGAAGATTAATTATTCTGGAGGACGAAGATAAAGATTTGGTATATTATTATTAGTATCATTTCCCAGCATCATGTTGTTCTGCTGCATTATTCTATTGTCTCTGTTGTATGTATAACTCTGATAGATGTTGTCAACTTATAATCAAATGTATAATATAAACAGCTTCATGAACTGTTTATTTGATTATTATATTTTTCATTCCACTACGAGATTCTGTGTTTGTTTTCTTCTTTTCTTATTTTTCTTAATTAACCCCATTGATTATCTATGTTTCGGATTTTTCTTTTCTGTGTTTGTTTTCTTATTTTTCAATTTTCCCGGTCTCCCGTTGGAACATCTCGAACAGCTTCGACGGCCTCAGAGTACCCGGAGCCTTCGGGACGTGGGCTAATACCTGTAAAAATTGAAAAAAGGTTTAAAAAGAATGCATTTCTTGCTACGTACAACTAATTATCTAGAAAAGGAACTTACTCTCTTCCAACCATCTCCTCGCAAAGCCAGGGGGGCACCGCACATAAAACCATTCCTGCTTGTATAGGGAAAATTTGCTCCACGCCATTGTTAAGATTTAGCACTTAGAGTGTGGCTCGCGGAATACGAAGGATGGGCTATCGGACCGTCTCTTGAAACGATAGATATATCGGATATCCCCGGGTGTGGGTAGTCTGAACAGAACACTCATGAAAAGAATACACATGCCGTAGAGGAACAGACGACTATTGGGATGTAATTGCACTGGGGCGATCTCCATATACTGTAGCACATCACGAAGGAAGGAGCTAAAAGGTGGCACACTACCAACCCAGCACATGAATTTGTTGCAAGCCGTATACCCGGCTGGGGGCAGGTGGGGATGATCTTATCCCGATGGAACCAGCACGTCATCATAAAGTATTCCGTGGATTGAGCATAGTCGGCGAAGAGTGTTTTCATTAATTCTCGAAGCTTGAGAATCAACTGGATTTTCGAGGATAATTGTTGCATCTATGGCATCAGGAGCTATGTCAATAGTCGCAGTCGTTGGACCCGGGATATTTTGTGCAGGATTCGTCATTGGATTCGAAGTTCCCACTACTTCCTGTCGAGAACCTGGCCCGAGTTTATCTGAAACTAAGGCGGAGCTTTACTTTATAGAAATCTTCAATGAATGTTGAATTTGATTAAACACCTGTTTGAACTATACTTGAAAGACAATTGATATTAGTCAGAACGACAAAAGTGCTTCCCCCGTGTGGTGTGTGAACTAGTGTGACGGTTCATATAAAGAATATAAATAAATTGGGGTTCTAAAAAGTAAAGTGCAGCATGACGAGCTTTAAGTTGCTCTCTTTATAGAATTTTAAGTTCACGTTTATTATAGTTTCAGTCGTGAAGTTATCAGTCTGAATCAGTTCGATATGCTCGTTTTCTTAAGTTCTTGTCCTTGTTGATAGTCCTATGATTAGGCATGGGAGATAAGTGGACTTGACATGTGTTGTGTTCAAGGTTGAATGATTTTTACTGTCATTGCCTACTTCAGGCTTAATGCCGAGCGACTCTCAAAGTATACAACCGAACGGCCCTCTAAACCAGAGAAGCCGACCAACTCACTCTCCCTCACTTCCTATCTCTCTAACAACCGAACGACCCTCTAAACCAGAGAAGCCGACCCACTCACTCTCACTCACTTCCTATCTCTCTAACAACCGAAGGACGCTCTGGAACGGACATGTCAACCCACTCACTCACCTCCACCTCACTTCCTCAAATCGCCTCGACACTCTCTTTCCCTAAACCGAATGTCATCCCATTCCACTACCTCCTTAGCATCACTCCCATGAGGGGATGACCGAGCGACAGACATCCACCTAAAACGCTAATACCGACTCACTCGTCCTCTCTCCTCTCTCATTCCCTGATTACCGAGTAGCTTCAATCACACACTTAGCCCTATCTCACAAACCTAGCGAACACACTCCCTCACTCAGTGGCTTGATAAAAAACATATGTCCAATTATACCTCCCTCATCTATAACATTTTCTACTGAGAAATACTCGCGAACTCGAGCCTCTCGTAGAACCCCTATTTCGGAAAAGTCGGTTGGATGAAGAATTCGTACCTAAGAGAAAGAATCGAAGCTTGGGGAGCTGTTGGATTTAGGATTGAATTTCGTTTAGTTTTGTTATCGGGGGAGTTGAGGAGCAAATGTTCGGCTCAAGATGAAGGAGGAAGAACGAAGAGGTAGCTGAAGTTTCGAGGAAGGTAGGTTGTGAGATCCTATAAAGTCGAAACGAAAGTAAAGAGAAAAAAGGAGAGAAGTGTTGGCTTTTATATATGAAGAAGGGGAGTTGAATAGGCATTCACCAGTGGCCCGGTCAAGACTCGGTGGGTCGGTAAGCAATTTTAGCGAGTGGTTCGGTATCTATATGCAGAACGGCCCCTTGCTTATGTATAAAAGAAAGAAGGAGAGAGAATAGACTTGGGACTGTACAAAGGACTGCCGTGTTTTGACCTTCATTGAACACATTCAACTTTTGATAGTAGGAATTGGATATTGGCTCAAAGCGTGTCGTGTTGCCTCACACGACACACTTTCGGGGGCAAATGTTACCCGACTGTTTGGCCCGGTTACGAGAAGATCGTCAAGCAAGCACCTCTTTCGGCATATAAACTTCACTCGGCTTGGATACCGTTCGGCATAGACGTCTGGCACGGCCTGAATGTCGTTCGGCATGGACGAGGGGTTCGTTAAGAAAGTGCATCGTTCGGCATAGGCATGCGGTTCGGCCTGAATGCCGTTCGGCATGGACGAGCGGCTCGGCCTGAATGCGTTAGGCGTAGACGTGTGGCTCGGCCTGAATGTCGTTCGGCATGGATAGGAGGTTCATCAAGAAAGTGCATCGTTCGGCATAGACATGTGGTTCGGCCTAGACATTTTGGATCAGCTTGGATGCCGTTCCGCTTTAAAGAGAGGATCAACACTCAACCTTGAGGAGGGTGTCGTCGTTCATCATATATCGCTCGGCATACCTCACTCGGCAACTACGCCCGGTCATGACAGTACGTCATGCCTGGCTCGGTGCATACTAGAGGTGTTAACAAGTTGTCAAGCCCACTACAAAGTAAGGGAGATCGGCATGACTTCGCTTCGAGTCATCTCACTACTTGCTTCGGTTCTCCTGAGGGTTTACTTCGAGTCACTTGATGATCGACCAGACAATTCTCGACCGGCATTTCTTGCTCGGCATGACCCGTTCGGCATGCCCGGCTCGGTGCACAGAAGTCACCTACTATGGGCCAAGATACCTTTTTCCTGTGCCCGTTAGGGAAGTCCAGCCTATCTTCGCCAACAAAATAGAGGGGCAGGGGCACAGTGAAAGGATGACTTTTTTTGGGGAGAACAATGGGGAGATTCTGCCATTTTCAAGAATCGTTCCTTTTCAGTTAGAACTTGTATTCAAGTTGTTGGGGTACGGATTGTATCTGTATTCAATTATTTGAAAAAGCAATAAAGATTAAACTCAAAGTGGACGTAGGCAGCTACGCCGAACCACTATAAATCTGATGTTCTAGTTTCTACAGTTAATTTTGCATACATTCCTCTATTTCAATTTTCTATCTTCATTAATCTCTCTACACAAATCTCTCTTTGGGTGTTAATGACCAATTTTAGTGCTAACAATATCAATATCTTCACTTTATAGTATCCCGAAACACCAAAAATAAGGCCAAATTCTACTATAGCACCAAATAAAAAAATCATGTCCATGTCACTAAATATGGCATCCAACAAATCATATATCATAATATATATGAAAGTAAAATCAACAGTGGTGAAGAATCCTATTGGATCCCTACAACATGTCCCCATACATCACATATTGTATATAATCATATAATAAAGATCATCCGTTACTAGGCAGGTACATATAAAAGGTCATCATTCCAAGGGCAGAAATAAATCCAAACCAACTGATAAAATAGTAAATCATCCAATCGATCAACAACAAGCATCAATAAAAATATCCACACTCATATAAAATATAAGTGGGCTAGGGAGGTGAGTTTGAATCGCCAAAATTCCAATTATTGGCAAAGCATTCCGGTTTGAATTAAAATTGAATGGACATTCGATTTTAACACAAATTTTTACAAGCTTCGAATATGACGAATCCAAACTCATCGTGTAGATAATCCAGATATGAATGCAACAATGAAAACGGCGCGACGATCGAACCTCGTATGAACAAGATATGATCGTTAGAACATCACAAGATTAATTAAACTATAATAAAGTTTAATAAACTTGGTTTAAAATTTTTAATTACCTTCGTTTATAAACCTAGGCCGTATGTTTTTTTAGCTCTCATTGCCGTGATTTTCTGATCATCACCGCCGCCTCGCGCCTCCTACCGTTGCTGCAAGCTCGCCGAAGATCGCCTCGACCATGTCGCATCCAACGCCTGTGGTCCGACCACCCTAGTGCAAGAACGAGCTCAAAAATGCAAGCTCTTGTCTCCACGTTCAACTGAACTTTGCCATCGATATGCCACACCGATCTCTAATCCAACCGTACATTGTGTACATCTCCCCTAGCCGGGCAATTCTTCAGTTGAGGTCGAAGCTTAGATTGGCTTGTGGTGGCTCCGATCGAAGATGACCATAGGATGATGGACGTTTAATGGCGGCTAGGGTTTCACGAATTTGGTTTAGGCAAGTAGAATGAGTTAAGGTCCTTTTATAGAAAATTTTCAAACACTATTCATCCCTAAAAAATTTGAACTTCAAACATGGCGTGCCGTCTGGTGCACTATATGTAATACACATATTCCGAACGCAATGGAACTAGTATCGGGACCCAATTCCATCATCTATGGAATTTAGCTTTCAAAATCAAATTGTATTAATTTTAATTCATTTAATTAATTTATACATGTTTCAAGCTCGCAGGACTAAACGATACGTCCAATCTCTATGAAATTCGTTAACTTACAATAATTCACTATTACAGATCCATTGGCACTAGTTTCATCAAAATCCAAGACATTGCCCCGGAAGGCTATTTTCACACGTTAATTAAAAAGAAGTATTATTCAAACCATTCTAATCACTTTTAAATTCAAATTTAAAAGTTTAATATCTTCATTCTTATTTAAATAGATTTAAATCAGCTTTCAAAATCATTTTTATTCATATTAAATCCCTATATTTAAACTTAAGCTGTTTGCTTATAAAATTAACTTTTTAATATTTCAAATCAATTAAATATTTCAAATCAATTAAATATTTCAAATTCAAATGACCAAAATCCTGGGTCTTTACAACCGTCATAAAATTCGTTAAACATATTTATTAAATCATATTTTAAAACACACCAAAAAAATTCATAAAAGAATATAGGAAACCCATCATGACCGGGTGATTTGTCCTTTGATGTACCTTTTATAGCTCATGAAATTTCCTCTTTCATAAATGGAGAATCGAGTCTATCTAAATTAATCCTAGTGTCATTAGGATATAATTCCTCCCAATTAGCTCTAATCCTATGCTCATATTTAGTTTCACTAATTTCTTTATAATAGTTAGTAAATGCCTCATTTATTTTTTTATATCAAAGATCTTTACATTATTAATTAAAGAAGAGTTAATCATACTACACCAAATTAGCCATTTTGTAACACTTATATTTTAAAATTAGTAATGGTTATAACCATTACTAATCGCTAACAATTATTTCGGTTGCTTCACCTGCTTATGAGCGTTAGGATATCCGGCACTAATGTAAATAAGACGAAGATGGAGGATAGGTTAGTAATTTTCCTTTTTATCCTTAATTTTCACTTTTATATCACAATAGCAACATTTTCTTTCTCGTTATATGAATCTAAGGTTTTCTCCCTATTTTGTTTCCTTCAAACACAGGTCGAATATTTTTTTTTCAAATTCGAATCCATTTATCTATTCAAGTACATGGTATTCACTTCTCCTAAATCTTATCTATACCTTGGATTTCCTAATACAAAAATCATAATTAGGTTCCGCTTAAGTCCAAATCGATGAGAAGGTTGCAGTTAAAATATGAAGAAACTGAAGCTCACGAATGGGATGGCAATCCAAAATTTTATTTAAAAAAGCGATGTGGAACACAATTTCTGGTACGAAATTAAATATGGTGCAGGAGTATTACTCTAGTTTTGATTTCTTATGCTTATATGAATATCAGTGTATGATTTTTGATGATTTATATGGTGCTTAACTTAATTAGTAAATGTAAAGTTGTTATTTTAAAATAAAATAAATTGTCCCTGATTCAAACTTCTAAGTATGTCACTAAAGAGTAGGAAGGTTCACAAAAGAGGACCCAAACATATAGAAAAACAATAAATATTTGTAAAAGACAAAAATGAACCAGTTAAATTAAGAAGCTAGGTTAAGAAAGAAAATTAAAGTAGTAAGTCATTTAGTTCCAAGCAAGTTGTTTTATGTGGTTTTGAGGGATTCGATGATGTTCAAAAGTACAACAATTTGGGATTCAATCTCTATCGCCTACAAGTAAATAAACCATTATTCTCAAAATTAAGCTTATGTAAACCATATGTTTCTATCATACTAACAGAACATTAAACATGAGCAAAATAGTAGTAACTCGTAGGTGGCCACATCAATACTACTGTTATTTTTGCTTTGTTTTTGGCATAACAAATTTCAATGGTTAGATCACTTTTGCATGTCGTTTATCATGAAAATTTGCATGTGTACTAATCTACCATGATAAAAATAAAAAGTAGAAAACTAATTAAATTTCTTGGTAGAATGGAAGAGCAATAGCAAGCAACCAATAGCATTTTATTATTTTCGATGACATTGTGATATCCGTTGAATTATTTTATGTCTAATTGTTTGGATATTGTGACATTTTTGTTACTTAGGTTTCATCCAATATTTTTACGCAAATATTATTATTTAAAACTAAAAGTTTAACTTGATTTCTGTGGTTTCTTAATTATGAATATTTTGCGTTTCTAATACTTACGTATAAAACTAAACTATCATTGTACATTTATTTATTTCCACTGACCTTTTGGAGCAACTTGAGTTATTTATTTTACATTTTATAATTTTTGGTTGTGGATAATATTCTCGTTTATATGCTTCATTTCAGTAAACTACATTGCTTGAGATATAGCTGAGAATTAGGTGAGTTAAAATATATCCTTTAAATTGTTGATAGTAGCTATAATTTATGATAACTAACTAAAAATATAATTGTAAATGGTTTGAATTCAGCCAAAAGCTATGAAATTTTTCATAAGAATTATTCAATTATGTATTTTTTCTTAATTCACTAACAATATAGCTAAATAGTTAATGTATCCAAAAAAATTCAAATAGCAAACACATCCAATAAAATGCCTATTTGCACTCATTGGCTCTTTTAAGATGGAGGAGCTATATTTATGATACATATAGAATCTGTGGCACGTGATTTACATTAAAACTAATGCAATTAATAGTTAAATAAAATTTGATTCTTAAATGCACATCATTAATATCCAATAGAGCATAAATAAAAAATTTAAACGGTATATGAAAAAATATATTATTAATTTGATTTGTCCTGGGTTCCATGAACCATCCATATTCTTAGTTGCACCTTATATCTAAGCAAACAATAATCCACTTTGGTCCCTGCTAAAGGCCATTGATGTGTTCTTTGATTTCTTTTTCCAGGTGGGTTCAATGTCTTCACAACTATGCCGACATGAAATATCTTCAAATCTTATAGGTATATCTCAACTTCATTAACACGATAGAGTTGCAAGTATAATACAAGGAAACAAATGGATGTCCACTTTGGGATAATGTTATATCTCTAGATTGTCTATGTAGAGATGTTGGGATTGAATCACATTGACAATAATTGTTACTACCAAAATTTCTTTTGACCTTGTCAAAACCACTTTGAACACAAGAACAAGAACAAGAAGCTCCAGCATGTCCTTTCGAAGGAGTCGAAGGGATGCTACAGCTAAAATATAGAAGTTTCGCAGCCTTTCGAAGGGGTTGAAAGGATGCTATAGCCAAAGTCTAGAAGATTCTCAACCCTTCAAAGGGGTAAAAAGGGTCAAAAGCACTCTTCCGCGTCAGTGACCACCTTTCGAAGAAAATGATTCCACATGCATGAAGACCTTTCGAATGAGTTAAAGCAGCACCTTTCGAAGACATAGAAGGAAACTCTTCATATACGCACCAAACCTTTCGAAACCAAAGGTTTCGCCTTCACTCAAACCACTTAGAAATATACATTGATCAGAACAACCCTTTCGAATTCCTAACGTAGCCTTTCGAACCGGTAGAAGCCATTACTATCCAGGGGCGGTTCCGCATCAAGTCACAAGAAAAAGTTCATGAGCAAATAACAAAGATGAAACCATCAGAATTGCAACACCTTCGAAACCACTGGATACAACCTATCGACAGAGTCGAAAGCTCCTACAAAGCAACATAGAGAAGAAAGGCGCAACCGTCCTTTTCGACAAAGGTGGAAGCATTCTAAAGACAATATGGCACCAACCTTTCAATCAGGTTGAAAGCATTGGGGTCGAAAGGTGCTGACCCACACCCATAAAAAAGACCCAAGGGGTCTGGTTTTAAGGAGCCGAACTCAGTCATACAACGCTTGTATTTTCTTAATTGCAAAAGCTATAACCTTAATATGTAAATTGAATTGGGGAAATTGAGCAATAAAGACATTGTTGTGTTACGAAAGGCAAGTCTTTAATATTTTTGATTACTTATTTGTTTAACAAGCTTTTATTAGGTTTAATCATGTTTTTCCAGGTGTCGACCACGTCAAAAAGACACATCCTACTTGATCGAAACCCTGCATATTCAAGTGATTCTAGTTATAGATTCCAGGCTACCTACTATTGAACTTCTACTTTCGACAAGGTTGAAACTTCATCCTAATCCACTTTAACCTTTGATTTCCAATCCAAGCCCAAGACACTTAAGACTCCAGCTTTCGACAAGGTTGAAACCTCATTCCCAGCTGAATTTACCTTAGTTCCCAAAACCAAAACTAAGCCATCAAATAACCTGGCCGTCGACAGGGTCGAAACTCACTATGTCAAACCTTATCCTGGGATTTATTGAGCTATTCATTTGTGTTTCGCAACTGCTTTGAAAGGAAGGCTTTCGAAGGAATTATCATATCTCTCTAATGAGCTCGAAAGGTTAAGAAGAAAGGAAATTTAGTGTTTCGACTAGGTCGAAAGGTTGATACAAGAAAGCCTTCACTAAATCATCTTATTCGAAAGGGCAATAAAAGGAAATACACATCTACTAATCTTCTCAACTTAACTAAAAGAGAACAAAAGAGATCAACCTTTTTCCTCAACTTTACTTTGAGGTGTTAACAAGATTTCTTGTTAACATTTTTGCGCTAGAAGGAAGGCCTGAACCTCCGACTCTGTTGAATATCCAACACCACCTATCTCTAACCTTATTCTACATCAAGATTGAATACTCAAGACCATAATTCATCATGGCTAGCAGAATCAAAAGGTCCATGTAAGGGTCCTCAAAGCCATATTTAATAGGATTAACCCCAAGAAAAACTCAGGAATCCAAACTATATAAAGAGAAAATACTAAGATTGAAAGCTTTACGGATTATAAAATAGAAAAGAGCGGAATATGATCTAGAAAAGTGGAGCATAGATCCTTTTCATATTGGCCCTACCCTTATTACCCTAGGAAAGGAAAATGAAAGCGACAACTTGTTTAGTCAAATGAGGAAAACAATTCAACACTATGCTGAAGGCACAATCTTTGAAGAAGAAATAATGGCAGATTACAACGCCTTTGCACACAAATGGGGTCAAGTCACAAGTGGGACAATACCCGCATCAGAATGCCAAAGAGTTTTAAAGAGAAAACTAGTTATCAAAGAGGAAACTCCAGAGCCAAGTAACAAAAGATTTAGATGCCATCCTCAAGAAACAAGTTTCAAGTCAAGACTTCCTAAAGAGTGCAATCTAACAACATCCATATAGAATGTCTACTTTCTAACAAAGGATGAACTCAACTATTGGCCATCACAAAAGAAGAAACAAAAATATGAAAAGAATATGGGAGGATCCTACTGCCATTACCACATGATGTGTAACAACCCGCATATTTTACGATTGTATAGTTAAATGTTTTATTTAAATATAGAATCGTTAATCGGATTAAAGTCTGAAAAGCTACTTCTTGTAAACAGTCGAATTGGTACTCGAGACCACCTCCATTGAGTCCAAAATGGCGTTTACAACTTTTTTGACTATAAACATCGATATGTTGGAGTTGAGTAAAAATTATGACTTTTTCACTTTGGGCTTGGGTTTCAGCCCATCAACCTTCTAATAACCTAACCCTTCATCCAACTCCTCTTCACTCACTCTATTATTTTCTAACACTCAAGCTTTAAAAAAATGGGGCAAGAGAAGAGGAATTAGAAATTCCTAAGCCCTAGATTCATTTGCAAACTCAAGTTCTAGCTCCAACATCTAAGAGAAGCTTAGGTAAGTATCCCCTTCATCTTCTCCATCTCATTTCCTCTTCAATTTCAGAAATTTCCTAAACCTTAACTTAGGAAATGTTTTTCTTTTGAGCTTAGATTGAAGCTTCTTAGGTTAAAAGTGAAGAGTAATTGTTCTTGCCTTGCTCTATAGCTTCTCTCTTGTGTTTTTCGGTTTAAAAGTGAGTTTTTGAACTCACATCTTTGTCTATTTCTATCATTGTTGTTAGGTATGAATTCCTAACATCTTTTCATGTTCATTTGCTTTTGATTTGGATTGATTCGGTGAACATTTCAATTTTTGGTGTTTTGAAGTCAAAAACTTTAAAAATCCTAGCTTTGATGTATGAACATGCTTTTGGTGGTGTATCGAAAAGCCTATAGGGCTGGGTTGTCGATTTGCATAAACCCCTAACGCGCATTGCTCGTCCGACCGCAAATTGTTGATATTTTTCCTTCATTGGGCTAGGCTGGAAATACTGGAAAACAGGGTCCAGTCGACTGAACTCAGAGTCTAGTCGACTGACTGGGAATTCGAGAGTTTTCCAGGCTCTGTCCAATCGACTAGCTCTCTGAGTGCAATCGACTGACCTGGAACCCGAGAGTTTCTAGGCATTGGACCAGTCGACTGAACTCAATGCCCAGTTGACTGACCTGCTTGTCTTAGCCCAATTTGCCTATTTGGTGTGGATTTCCAATTTAGAACCGATTCGTGTTGATTCGATTTGTTGTTATCATTTATTATTGACTTTGATGACTTCTTGTTCGGGACTTTTGGGAATATCCATTTCGATGAATTCGGTATCGATTTTTTTGGTTTCAATTCACGTCGTTGAATGTGGATTTTGGTGATTGATTGTTTCTACAATCATTTCTATGATTTGTCACTTTAAAATACAAAGGTTTCTATACTAGTAGTAAATATTCAAACTCTTTCACAAAGATGATTTCAACTCTATTTTTAATACAAAGATCGTTTATAAAACCGTTTTCCAATCTATTAGTATATACAAACCTTTACCTCATTCGTACGAGAAATCAAATTAAACGGTTTAGTAAAACAAGTGGTATGAAACGCTTGCATTTACTTCGTCGGTTAATTCTTGGACTTGTTCGATTGAAACTCTTGTGACAATTTTCGAGTGGAAATCTACAATTTGTTCGTAAATATTTAAGTTAAGCCAGTGGTTATGGGACATGAAGCTAAACTCATCTATTTACTAGCTTAGTGTAATTCACACTTTTTATTGATCGATGATGATCATTTTATGGTTTAGACTAGCAATGTGCGATGTCTCTTTGTCCACGTGGGGGACTGTACCTCGTTCTATTGAGTTTCGTCTCATTTCTTTTATGGGCTAGCAACCTATGTTCTTTTATGGCGTTCGGTTCATTTGACGTACCGTTATTGTACTGCATCGGTGTTCCAAATTATTTGAGTTTCGGTTCATTGGACGTACCGTTATTGTACTGCATCGGTGTTTCGAATTATTTGAGTTTTGGTTCATTGGACGTACCGTTATTGTACTACGTCGGTGTTCCAAATTATTTGAGTTTCGGTTCATTGGACGTACGGTTATTGTATTACGTCGGTGTTCCGAATTATTTGAGTTTCGCTTCATTGGACATACCGTTATTGTACTGCGTCGATGCAACGGCTTTATGGTTAGCGACTATGGAATAGCATTCCGTTTGTGATACACGTTTTGGTGGGTATTCATGCTCCCGTTTGTGATAAGCCTCCCCCTTTGTGATTTCTGGATTTATAATTAATGATTTCTAGAATTCGTGTTTCACCAACTTTTGTGATTGGCATTGATATGTTTGTCAATATTTTTGGTTTGGTGAATAAAATAAAGAATATGACATTCTTTTTGAGTTATGAGATTTATGAGATATTGTATGATTTTTGTTGTTGTTTAATGTATACTTGTCGCAGTATGGCATTTTTGTTATCATACGTTTTTGGTCATATCTCTTATCCTATCTCATTTTATCTGATATTTATAGCTAGACTGATCCGTTTATTATTTTCTTCTTAAATAATACTCGGGTTAGACTGAGATCTTAAGGTGCTTCTGCTTGACTCCTTATCTGGGATCATCTTCTGACTTTTGTCTACCTACATTAGATTGGTAGTTTTTGTTGTTATACATTTGAGATAGAGACTCCTTGATGTATAATTATTATTTTGTCTAGCACATGTATCTATTCTTTTGTGATGTAGTGGATCTTGTTTGACCACTACTTTGATGTACACTTTTATGTGATATATTCATATCTGTTTCCGCCTTTGTGATATGAATATCTGTGACTGATTTGTGTTATGTTTATTTCTATATTTGTTTCCGAAGTCCACTTAGCCACTGTGTGGTAGCTTTTAGTTTGTATTTGATATGTTGGATTTCCTCTTGAAATGAAATGTAAGTTATATTATCTGACAATATCGGTACTCGCACAAAGTAATTACACAGATGGTCGCTCCTCAACAGCCTTATTCTTCGAGCTAGTCGACGGCATTACCCCGTAGTGTCCTTGGCTAGCGTGAGTATAGAGGTGGTTCGTCACATGATGAATGGTCATAAAACTAATCACTTGAAAGCCTTGGAAGAGACGATAATCAACTTTTACCGTCAAGGTAAAATCAATGAGTTTGTAAAGAAATATTGAATGAGATCAAGAAAAAGCTACTTTTCTTTAAAGAGAATCTACGTGGTTAGGAGTGAAATGCTCCTTTTATTTGGACATTACCTTAAACGGTCAAAGCCTCTGTCCGCGCCGAGTTGGCAAGCATAGAGGACCTCCTAGAGGAAGGGGTGTAAGCCTTTAACCGCGCCACACTATGGCCAGGTTAAAGCATCGACAAGCCCTTGGCCATGCCTCTGGTCAGTTCAAGGCGCCTCCTGAAGGAGGATGGAGTATGCTTTTAACCGCGCCATGCTATGACCAGGTAAAAGCACCAAACAAACCTTTGTCTGCACCATGCTATGGCCAGGGTAGAGCACCTCTTGGAGGGATGTCAGAGTAATCCTTTATCC
The DNA here is from genome assembly GCA_030737815.1 of Allium fistulosum. Taxonomy (NCBI): domain Eukaryota; kingdom Viridiplantae; phylum Streptophyta; class Magnoliopsida; order Asparagales; family Amaryllidaceae; genus Allium; species Allium fistulosum. Next base: position 407,087,875 of record CM060907.1, on the reverse strand, counting down.
GTGCCACACTATGGCTAGGTTAAAGCACTCGACAAGCCCTTGGCCACGCCTTTGGTCAGGTCAAGGCACCTCTTGGAGGGAGGTTGGGTAAGTCCTCGGTTCCAGCCACTAAGAATGAGCTAACCATGAGCACCAGACAAGAATGGACTAAGATGTCCAACCCCGAGAAGCGGCATACCTAAAATGGACTAAGATGTCCAAGCCTGAGAAGCGGCATATTTATAGCAGACAAAGATGTCCAAGCCCGAAAAGTGGCACATCAAATGATGGACTAAGATGTCCTAGCTCGAGAAACAACCAATCAAACCACAACTTCATGCAAGGACTAAGAGGTTTAAACATGTCGGAGAAGACGAAATCTAAGGAGTAGAACAAAACTCCACTTACTACCTTAATCTGGGTTTCGGGTCTCTCATTTCCGAAATTCATTTATCAATACCCAAATCTGGGTTGATTACATATCTCTCAATTCCTCATACCTGAATCAGGGTTTCTAGACTATTATTTGATTACAGTTATTAATTCCCTAATCTACGCTTGAGATTTCTATTATGGATTTCTGATTATCCATTATTAATACTCGAATCAGGGTCAAGGGCATCTATTAACTTAAATCAAGAAGATCATTATTATGAATTTCCGGTTATCATCCACAAAATACATGAATTTGAGTTTCAAGTTTCTTAACTTCTAATGTCATCCACTAGTACCCGATTCTGGGTTTTGGGTTTCTAAACTTTCAGATTTTATTCATACCGGAATATGGGTCATGGAATTTCTATTATAAATTTATAGATGATGATTTCTGGATTTTTATTACTTGATCATATTAAACTCTCTATTGATTATTGATGGAGGATGATTCTTTAAAAGTGTTTATACCCGTGGTTGAGTGTAGAACTTTCTGCCAACAGATTTCAGATATTCCAGTAATATGGTTCAAGTTAAATTATCAATTATTGCTCATCATGATCAAAGATGGTTTTCAAAACATTTAGTCAAATACAATAATTGTTCATTTATTACCTTACGATTGACACAATGATTTATTAATCTACACGAATGATGTAGGTAAACTTATATATCAATTTCAAGCTAACAATTGAAAATATGTTTGCTTTTAACTTTTCAGGAAAATTAGAACAATACGAAAAAATGAAGAATTCAGCAGACGTAGACATTGCAGTACAAGCTATCAAACAAATGTTTCAAAGATAACACTACTGAAAAGAATCACAAATCAAGTGATATTTACAAAATTTACATTATCTACACAACTAATGAAATTATTTACAAATGTACATAACAAATATATACATTTTTCAAAGTATAAATTCTTCATAAATCTGGAGCAGCCTTGTTCAAATTCTCAACAATCTAGGGATCAACAATGTGACGGATAGCGACACAAAGAACTTCTTTAAGTTTCTTCTCTTTCTTCCTAATCATGTACGCATCATCAATCACATTGATATTAGTCTTCAATGCACGATTGAAAGCTTTATTTCCACCTCTAAGGGTCTTGTCTTTCCATTCTAATTTAGCAAAGCGCTTCAAAAGGAGATAATTCTCACGTTCGAGTTTCTAAATTTTAGCGGGATATTTGTTTATGAAATATGAATATTTAGCTTTCTTCCGTTCATCAAAGTATTTATTCATTTCGAATTTAACTTTCCAACACCAACCACCTTCTCATATAAGCCTGGAGGAGGATTTGTTGTAGTTATAGGATCGATTTCACCATAGAAGGGGGGTGAATAGGGTGATACTAATAATAATAAAAATTAATGCGGAAATATATATAATAATTGCAGCACAGATAATAGCAGAATGATAAAAGCAGAAATAGAACAACATGGATGTACCCAACTTCGGCAATAACTTGCTTACGTGCTGCCTCCAAGGTTTCTACTAGAAATTAAGTAGTCAGACGCTTGCACACGTAAACTTGCGACAACCGCTAACGACTAACCTAACTCTACGGTCAAAACCCAGCCACAACTCACCCACTGAGTTGCGAATTCTTGAACTACACCACCGTAGTTCGTAAGTAGTCACATGACTAGAAAGTTAAACAATTTAAAAAATGAGATTACACAAATAAAAATATACTAAAACAAATAAAACACAAAACCCTATTGTTTTCAACTAAAGCCCAATATAATAGTGGAAGACCGACCCACAAAAATAACACTATGATAAAAATAAGTTCATTCCCTTTTTCTCTTGTTAATGCCTTCGACCGTTCTTTCTTTGTTTCTCTTTAAAGAGGAATTAGGGTTTCGTAGAATTTTGAGGCTTTGGTCAAAATCGAAGTTGTCGAACAAGATATGGTCGATTGCAGTGATGAATTCTCTTTGATTTGCCTTGTCAATCGTTCCTTTGGCTGATTATTGCTTACGTTCGCTTCTTTGTTGAGTTCGAATACTGCTATGCGATTTTCCTTTTTGATTTATGATTATGCTTGACTCGATTTTTCTTTCGAACTCTATTTCGATTCGAGTTATTGGTTTTTGAATTTCTTCGATGAATTGCTCTCGTATTTTTCTTGAACTCGAATCAATTAATTGACGATGATGACGTGGGAATTTATAAGGATTAAAAACCCTAAATTTACGTTCGTATATTTGAATTTGAATTCTTCACGATTTTATCACTTGCTTCGATTTACTATGCTCGGCCCTTGATTGTCAATTGAATGCTTGTGATAACTTCTGACTGGTTCATTTGTTTACACGTCACGGATAAATTTTTACTTGCTTGAGTCGGTTCCTTATTTTCTCTGATGTATTTGAATTTTGGTTCCTTAGTTTTCCGCTACGACTTTGGCATCGTGAATTTTTGAGATAAACCTGACTTCAACTTGTTCAATTCTTTTCTGCTCTGACTTGTTTATCATGTTAGTATACATACGAATTTGAAATGTCTTTAAACATGTTTGACACCTGTTGATTTTTATCTCGGCCTTGACTCATCGAACTGCTTTTGTTTTGTTACTTCGACTACATAGATATATTTCGAATATATTCCCTGGTTGATAAGTTCAAAACTGCTGCAGTTAATAACTGGACTTGGTTGCCCTGCATTCCACTCGGTTGCATATTTATATACATGTTGCTTTGAGTCTGCACTGGATGATTTTGTCTGCTTCGTTAATATATATGCATGTGTATACATATATATGCATATATGTATACATATGTTTATGTACTATGTATGGTTCCTTGTATTTAAAGTCTTGTTGCAGTGTGTTGATAGTGTGTTGATTGAGGCTTCATTTGCAATTAAGTTGATCTTATGGATAATGCCAAACTTGTAAATATGAATTCTGTTGTAACTTGGTTGGTCATTAAAACTTGATGAAGTTGACTTGTCCAAAGTGATTCATGTCTCTTGTTCTCATAGTCTTGGTTCTGTTATTTCATTTCTCTGGTCTGCTTCGAGTTATATTGGTCTGCACTTTGTTCATGCCTCTGACTTGATATATGTTTGTGAGGTCTGATTGATACTTGTGTCTGGTCTTCATTTGCTTCAAGCCAGTTCATTTATCTGATTTGGTTGCACCCCATACCTGAACTGATGTTGATGCTTCATGTTTTGCATTTACTTGTATGATACCTGGTTTTTGTCGCAATTCAGTCTGGTTCACTTTGTGTTGAGTTGCCTTTGAGTTAACTGTCTAGTTAAGGTCATACTTGTTGTGTTGTTGACCTGGTTATTGCGTTTGTGGTTTTGGTTTATTTTGATCTTGATGAGTCAGATTCCTGTTGCTTAATGTCCAGTGTATTGAACTTGTGTATCACCATATATGTACATACATACATATGTATGTGTGTATATATGTGTTGTTGATCATGCTGCAGACATTGTGTTGTGTAACCATATCTATTTTGGTGTGGCTGTCGTGTGGTCTTGTTGCATATGATCTCCATTGAAGTCTTTGTATTGCTTCATGGTTGTTGCTCTTTATACATTTGTAGTCTGGACTTGTTGTTTTGATTCTTTGAGCTTGTATATGTTGTTATATGGTTGTACATGAACTTGCTATTGCATACATACTGTCTGGTTTTGTGTTGCAATGTTGATTTGCGTGTACCTGAGTTTAATCCAGGCTCGGCTTGGGTTTAACCTTGTGCTCACCAGTCCATGTCGTTTTAACATGCAAGTGTATATCGGTGCGCACGGTCTTGTGGCATGTACAGTGATACACTGTGCATGTCACAAGCTGTTCTTGTAAGATGAATTCAAAATAAATGATGTCGAACAACCCAAATAACTAAGGCAAATAACATTTTCAACACACACACTATTATTTTACACTACAAAATATTTCTTTTTCAATTTTACTGCGTCAGTGTTTATTTTGCAGATAATTCAAATGCTGGATATAGGCTGGAACAAAGTTGGAGATAAAATACGAGTGTGAGTGAATATTTGTAGGGTGATCAAAATTTTAAATTGGAATTTGTGATGAAATCGAATTGTAATGTAATTTAAAAATGTATATATGTAGTGAGAGCTCAAATTTGTACTATTTGAATTTGTAATAAAATATTTGTTTGAATATGAATTCTGTGTTATTTATTTTATCCAACAAAAATTTATTTAATTATTTGAAAAATAAAATAATACAATATCAAATACATTTAAACGAATATATATATATATATATGTTTATTATCATCAAACAAAAATCATATATTAGCATATTCTACAGTAGTAGGATATTTCTGAGCAGCAAGGGAAGTGGATCTCGAAGATTTAGCAATAGATGAAGTAGTAGGAGAGACTGGTAAAATAAAACTTGAGATATTATCCCCCATAATAAATTATAACGACTCGCACTAAGCTTGACAATCCTTCACTTTCATCTCCAAATCACTTATCTATTGAAAAAGTTATGACATTTTGTGATCAAAGTCAATTGACGGATTCGATTTAACTTGACGCTTCAGAGTGGAAATCATTTCATTCTTACTATTAACACTTCTAAGTTGGCAATTTGATCCTTAAGATTTATGACAATGGTTTTCTGAAGTAAGAATCTTTTGCCATCTCAAAGCCTCGGTATTACCATGAAATCGAGCGGGTAAAGTGTCTTCAAGAAGCCTGCTCTTTTCAAGATCAGCTAACATTATATCCTTAAGATTGCTGAAGCGAGATGTTGAATCTAATGAGTGAGGTGCTATGGATAGCTGTATATCCTATTTAAACTTTTTTTAAAAAGAGAAAAAGAACGAAGTCGAAACCAGAATGAACAATTTCTTTATTATTGCAATAGAAAATTACAACTTAAATGACAATGAAACTAAAAGAGTACAATTAGTTATTTAGTTTACATCTAAAGTTGAGAAATTGCTTTTCTAGCTTTATTTAATGAATTAGCAAAAAGGATGACTGTCGAGTCGAATGGAATATTAACTCCTTCTGGAGTAATAACCGGTGGGTATTTACTATAGTCCCACTCCCTAGCAGGAGGACTATCGCATCCATATATTAGTTTGGTATGGAATGTCTGGATCTCTTTGAGTGTTTTCTCCTTTTCTTCACCAAGAAAGTCAAAGCGAAGACGAGGGTGTTCCATGTAAAGTTTATGTAAATCTCTAAGAAAACAATATCTCGCTAATTTTGAAGATTATAAAATCGAAGCCTTCTCAGTGTATTCTCTTTTTAACCTAACATATTGACTTAGGTAATCCCTAGAGACAAAGTTGCTAGAGTGATGTTTACTTTGTAATAAAGCAACAAAAAAAGGCTAAATATAAAGGAAGAATTAAAATGAACATTCATAAATCATTATTATTACACAATTACAATTATTCGTCTGGTTCATACACAATTTATTTTGTAAAGAATTCTGGAATAAATTTATCTTTTTAAAACTTGAATTTTTCAGGAGGAAGGTCTTGGGGAATTGATTTGACTCTAGGGAAGTTCTAACATGCTCTAGGATGTGGGTCAGATCTGAATTCATCCAAGTGCCATTTATGTAAATGCCTAAGTAAACCCCTGCTAAAATCACCTAAATATGAGAAATCAAAAGTCGGGTGTCTACAATAGGCCTTGTATAAAAAATTAACTAAAATATCTTTTTCTTTGATCAACATCCAAAAGAGGGTGATTAATTCATGATTTTCATTAAGAAGACCATCATAACGGAAGTGTGCTCTCTTCAGCCGTGGGGCAGCTTCTTGATGCTTAAAGGAGCTAACACTGCCGCACTTCTATTGAGTCTATAATATGTATCAGAAATTATATTATGCTCCCTCAATTGCTTGTCTAACTCGCTATATAAGTTGTTTATCTCTGCGTGTTTTCTTTCAAACTTGGTTTTATAGGGTTGGACAGATATCTTCTTTATCTAAACGAACGATTTACACTATTAATATCTTAGAAGCACAAGTTGTTTAAACAGAGAATCCCAAACCTAAGACACAGGGATAGGTTCATGAGAAGCCTGCTCCATTTGTTTTGGCACATCATCATCAATAGAAGCGGGCTCCTCTTGAGAGCTAGAAGGTGCATGAGATTTAGGTGGAATCGCTTCATGAGGAGAGGAATCTTTTTCAGAGGATTTTGTATTATCATCCCCGTCTTTCTCAGAAGCTTCAGTATGGCCAACCCTATTGCCACTAGATCCTTGTCCACCATTGAGGTTATCATCTCCGTCATCATAGTTGTCATCGTCATTATCGTTAACATTATCCCCCCTCCTCATCATTTGCTTCATCTTTATCATCTTCTTCTTTGGAGTCAGATTCGGCTTCGAAAGAAGGAACTTCAAAAGAAGGAATTTTGGAGGCATCAATCTCCTCCTTTTCAGCAGCTTCGATTCCCTACTTCATCTGATTAATCTTTCCCATAACTCTATCAACAAGGGTAGGGTAAAGTGAAAGGAAGCTTAGTTAAGGGCATTTGTCAATGTTGTCAACATAAACGAGAATCTTTGAAAGAATTTATCATAATTTCATCAAGTGTAGTATCGAGAAACTGTGACACTCTCCATTTTGCGTTTGAGATAGTATCGACTGGCAGTTTCAAAGAAGCTTTGTTTTTCTCAAACTTTTCCTTCAAAGAGGCTTGTTTTGCCGCCATTCGTGTCTTCTCCTCGTCGAATTCTTTTAAGGTCATTTGCATTGCCAAGTTTTCAACGGTGAGGAGTTGGCAGGCTTTCCTTTCCTCAAAGATAGTAGATTCTGACTGGGCGATAGAAGCTCTCAATCGCTCTAGTTCATACATAGCTTTGTCTTTTTCTGTAGATAAGGAAGAGGCGTGATTCTTTAAGGTGGAAATTTTCTCCTGAAGTGTAGGATTCGGCAGAACATTTGGATGCTTGCTCGTGAAAAAATGACCGACTCTTGGAAATCTGAAAGAAAAAGTACAGCATAAGTCAGAAACTTAAAGAAGAACAGTAACGACAAAGTCAAGTGAAGAGAAACTTACCAAGAGCTGTTGTTCTATTAATGAAGGATAGCGACCCGCCAAGTTAGAAACAGAGGTAGGCGGGCGGATAGAAGCAAAGGATGCAGAGCTTAAGATAGACTGGACTATCTCTTCAAAATTAATGGCGGATGAAGGAGATGATTGCTATGGAGGAACATGCTTTTGAGAAGGGGACGTCTCTAGAGCTTTCTGCATCTTCTCAAGTGCACCCGGAGAGCTCGAGACAAAGATGCGAGAGAGAGGATCGATCATAGTGGGAGTCTCCAAAGCTTTATCAAGAGTTAAAGATCCCCCTCCTTAGAATCAGGAAATTCAGCTATTTTTGCTATTTTGAGGGGTTGTTCCACCACAGCTGATTTTTCCAACTTTCTTTTGACGACCATCTTTGTTTTTGCGAGAGATTGAGAAAAGGATGGCGTGCGAGAAGTCGAAGTAGGAGTAGTTGGACCACTACCAGACCCACTTGAGAAATAACTAAAAAGAATTCGGCGGAATAATTTGAAATGCAACACAGCAGTAGATAACAAGAGCAGCGTTTATAGCTTACCGAAGTGGTCGGAACAAATAGGAGACATAGGAGAGAAATTTGCAAGATCTCCTAGGAAAAGGAAGCGTTTTCTTTTTGATGTATGTTGGATCAGAGGAGGTTGCCCTAGAATCCTACGATTAGAGGGGTGGAGAGAGTGCTTCCTCAAATTTGTAGGACAACAACATCAATCGATTCCCAATCTTACTTGAAGCTGCAACTAAAGACTCCACTGTTCTCTTGTCTGCGTCATTCATAACTATAGTAGGGGCAGCTGACAAAAGCATAGATCAATAATGAGAAGTAGCTAGATAGAAGGAAAATAATAAAATCCGAGCTTATGTGGGGTAGAGAAAGTCCCGTTAACGTTTGGGAAGCATCTAACGAAGAAGAATTGACTTTCCTGGTCTCTAAACTTGTTTACTCCCTCAGAGATCAATTTCTTGGGAGGATTGGCCCAGAAGATTTGGTTGTTAAGGTTGTTGAGCTTCACCAACCAAATGAGGTGATTAAGTACTTCAACGTTCAAGGAGGAAAGGTCAAACTCCAATGCCATCAACTCTAGAGACAAAAGATTAGTATATACGTTTGACGATAATTGAATTGGAGAAATTCCAAGATGAACTAAGAACTTCAGCAATAACTCAAGGAAAGGAAGGAATCCACCATGCAAGATGTGGATTGCAGTATAAGCAAGAACCCCTCGGGTGGGTTGTTAATGGTGTCATTTTCCGCAAGGGTGATTGCTTCCACTCATGTAATCCCAAAATCATTAAGAATGGCATCCACTTCATCCCGAGTGGATATCAGAGAGCGCTTGGAAGTGGCTTCAGCTTTCTTTGGAGAGCTCATGATTCTGCCCGGTGAAAATGTTTCAGTTAGAAATTACAGTGTATTAAGAAGTTATAATTCTTTCAAGGATTAGTAGAAACCTACTAAAACAATTTAAACATCAAACAAAACATGAAATTTTAAATTCTGGAAAGAATGCTAAAGTTAAAAATAAGATTTATTGAACTTTCGACAGAGTCGAAAGGAAATAAAAAATTGACACTTAATAAACACCTCTTGATAATGTCGAAAGACAAGATATAAGCATTACTGAACTTTCGACAGGGTCAAAAGGAAAGAGAGAAGTATATGTCCAACCGGCATTCTTCAACAATGTCGAAAGCTCAATAAGAGCTACGTTATTGGAAAGGAATAGTTAAAGCTAACATGAAAAGTTGAACAAAGTATACTAAACTAATGTTCAATAGACAAGATAACAAAACCCTTCAACACTGTCGACACTCATGAACAAAGCTTTTCTAAAGGAATGTGAATGCTGTCGAAACCCTATATACCAATTGAGTAGAAAGGTTCTAATTTAAAGCCGTATTGATAAAAAATAATGAAGAGATTTGGGACATTTCGACGAAGTTGGAGAAAGATGATGGTTAAGTCCCCAAATGTTTATTGGAGGTTTCGACTCATTACTAACAAGAGGCTTCAATAGAATCGAAAGGGGTTTCGTGGTTTCGAAAGCATATTAAAAACAAAATTCCAATCAAAACAACAGGTTTTGACTAAGTTGAAATGTTTGGCTTGATTCATGAATTTTATAAAGTGTGCTTTCTGCAAACCAGTTTATAAAGTATATCTATCTCTAACTTAAAAAATTGAAAACAAGTTTACATGAATGGTTGCGAAACCCATGAGACAAAATCTACGCTTTTGAAAATGTGGGTTATGAAGCATAACCAACATCTTCGAAAGGTATTAAAGCTGAAAGCATAAAATTGCCTTCAATGAGGTCAGTTTCGTATGAACTAAACAACCTTTCGACAAGGTCAATGAAATTAGGCGCTAGATACCTTTCGACCCCATTGAAAGGGCCTGAAAAATCAAAATAGCAAATTGCCGCTTCAATCACTTTCGAAGGGTAAATGGGTAAAATTCTAGGGCCAAATTTTTAGTTCGTACATCTCGAAACTTCTGGGCGAAGCTAACCTAAATTTCTTTCTTCTCCAAACTCGATTTCAACCGAAAAACTTAAAACCCATTAAACCGGCAGATTTAGACCTGAATTAACTATTTAAGTTTTGAAATCTTTGAGATAAAAATCCAAATTTTTTAAAAACAACAATAACGGTAGAATTTGAAATCGGGAAAAATCAAAATGAAAATTAATAGAAAGAAATAAATCGAATTGAACCATGAAATCGAATCGAATAATACTTTCAGTTAAATTAAAACTCGAACAATTCTTTGTAATCAAAACCAAAATTTGAAATCCCGATTATGAATTGAGAAGTTGAAATCCACCGTGAAATATAAAAAAAGGGAAAGAGATTTGAAGAACAAAATGATTTTGACTTATGTTAGATCTGGTTTCTTGTTTGGTTGAGGAAAAAATGATTTGGAGGATTTGAGAATTTTGATTTTTCTCGAAGACTAATTTCGTTTGCAGGTAAGTGAAAGAGAAGAAGAAGAGAAGGTTATTTATAAAGTCAGCAAAGTCGACAAACCGTTAGATCAGATTTAAATGAACAATTTAGATTCACGCGGGAATACCAAAAGGCGTGAAGATTCAGGGTTTCAACATGATTGACTTGGAAAGTTAAGTGCATCCCTTCGCAAATGGGAGGGGGGCAAATAATACTACCAAAATTCTTTTCGACCTTGTCGAAACCACTTTGAACAGAAGAATAAGAAGAAGAAGCTCCAGCAAGTCCCTTCGAAGGAGTCGATGGGATGCTACAGCTAAAGGATAGAAGTTCTGCAGCCTTTTGAAGGGGTCGAAAGGATGCTACAGCAAAAGTCTAGAAGATTCTCAACCCTTCAAAGAGGTTGAAAGGGTTGAAAGCACCCTCCGCTTCAATGACCACCTTTCAAAGAAGATGATTCCACATGCATAAAGACCTTTCGAATGAGTTAAAGTAACACCTTTCGAAGACAAAGAAGGACAACTCTTCATATACGCGCCAAACCTTTCAAAACTAAAGATTTCCCCTTCACTCAAACCACCTAGAAACATACATTGATCAGAACAACGCTTTCGAAAGCCTTACCTAGCCTTTTGAACCAGTCGAAGCCATTACTATCCAAGGGAGGTTCCGCAACAAGTCACAAGAAAAAGTTCATGAACAACTAACAAAGACAAAACCATTAGAATTGCAACACCTTCGAAACCCCTAAATACATCCTATCGACAGAGTGGAAAGCTCCTATAAAGCAACATAGGGAAGAAAGGTGCAACCGTCCCATTCAACAAAGGCAGAAGCATTCTAAAGACAATACGACGCCAATCTTTCGATAAAGTCGAAAGCATTGGGGTCAAAAGGTGCTGACCCACACCTATAAATAAGACGCAAGGGGTTTGGTTTTAAGGATCCGAACTTAGTCATTCGACACTTGTATTTTCTTAATTCTAAAGGCTGTAACCCTAATTTGTAAATTGAATTGGGGAAATTGAGCAATAAAGACTTTGTTGTGTTATGAGAGGGAAGTCCTCAATATTTTTGATTACTTAGTTGTTTCACAAGCTTTTATCAGATCTAATCGTGTTCTTCCAAGTGTCGAACACATCGAAAAGACTCTTCTGACTTGATCGAAACCCATGTATATTCAACTGATTCTAGTTATAGATTTCACGCCACCTACTATTGAACTTCTACTTTCGACAAGGTCGAAACCTCATCCCAATCCACTTTAACCTTCGATTCCCAATCCAAACCCAAGAAAATTAAGACTCACGCTTTCGATAGGGTCAAAACCTCATTCCTAACTGAATTTACCTTAGTTCCCAAAACCAAAACTAAGTCATCAAATAACCTAGCCGTCGATACGGTCGAAACAAACTAAGTCAAACCTTATTATGGAATTTATTGAGCTATTCATTTGTGTTTCGCAACTGCTTCGAAAGAAAGGATTTCGAAGGAATAGCCATATCTCTCTAGTGAGCTTGAAAGGTTAAGAAGAAGGAAAATTTAGTGTTTGGACTAGGTCGAAAGGTTGATACAAGAAAGCCTCCACTAAATCATCTTATTCGAAAGGACAATCAAAGGAAATACACATCTACTAATCTTCTCAACTTAACTAAAAGAGACCAAAAGAGATCAACCTCTTTCCTCAACTTTACTTTGGGGTGTTAACAAGATTTCTTGTTAACATTAAGTAATTGTATTCAAAGAAAAATCAATGATTATAAACATTCAAGAATCTATAACTTTAAGATGGTAACCTAGTAATAGTAGTCGAACAAAAATAGTCAGGTATGGCACATTTCATACAAAATATTATAGTGGAATAATAATGTTACAAGACTCAGTGAAATATATTGGCTAGCAATAAAAGAAAAAAATTTAAATTAAGAAGCTATTTTGATTTTTTTAACTATAGTGGGCGACAGTGGCAAAATTACATGAAAATTGTCCAATTAATGATGAAATAATGTTGAAATGAGGTGCATAGTCTCCATAGAATGTACCAAGTAATTGTTGCAGACATGATATAAAGTTTATTTAGTATCATTTATTCCTATTAGACAAGATAAGATTTCCAATTTAATCACTATTAATTAAAATAATTGTCCGTAGGTGTGGCACAATGGAAAAGGGGTGCCTAGGTCTGGTAATAGACCCAGGTTCAAGTCCAGCCTTGCACACACTTCTCGCAAAAAACAATACCTTGGTGGTTATAGGCGCCATGCGTTGAAGCGGAAAGGCACAACTTAATCCTGTCCTTAGAGTTGGTCGGTCCCCCGTCTCTCCCAGAGATCCTCTTTATCGAAAGTTTTAAAAAAAAGTTATTGTAGTATAAATTTACTTATTCTATTCAAGGTCCGTTAACCTTTTGCATAAGTATTAATTATGTTTTTCTTCAAATTATTTCAATAATAGGAGTTTGACATTTAATGCCAAATCTAATTGTGCATTTGCAATGTAAGACTAAATTCCTTTTTTTTTCTTTCCTAAACTTGAACTTAGCATGCCTATGGTAAATGTTTTATTTACTATAAAACTATCCTAGACTTGACCTTATGCAATAACTTTTGAAATTAGACTAAATTCCTTATTTTTAGTTCCTAAATTTGAGCATACCCTTTTTTATGATAAATATTATACTTACTATAAAACTATCATACACACACACATCATGGTTTAAGATACCGGACGGTAGCTCAAAATTTCGATGGCACCGTATCGGTGTCGATGGTGGACGAAGCGAAACCGATTATGAAAATCGGTTTTGGTGATGACGTATATAAAAAACAAAATCGAATTAACAATTGAAATAAAGAGTAAATTAAAGCAAAATGAATTGATGATCAAAATCGAAATCCAAATTACCTAAGCTTCGTTCGATAGTTGAGATTCAAAAACACTAGCTTTGGCGGGAGTTGAAAGTCGAGTCGAGAGTGACCCACTTAAGTGTTTTTTTGTTTTGCTTTAGCAGTGTTGTTTTCTTTTGCCCTAGCTTTGGTCGAGATGAATACATGAATGGAAGTGTGCGGCTGAATTTATAAGGGCTGTTGTCAAAATTTGGTTAAGTGATATTGGGCTGCTATTAAACTTATGGGTTGAAATTATATTATTTATTTAATTAAGTACGACGTTGTGTACCTTTTGTTTAAGTGGTAGTGAAATTAAATAATTTGGTTAAGTGATATTGTACTGAAATTAAACTTTTGTTGTAAAGCTTTTGAATGTAATAAATTTATATGCAGCTTCAAGAATTAATTTTTGAATGTAATAAATTTACAATGTTGCATTTTGTTTTCTTATAGACTATATATTATATTTATCTACAAAGATAATTATTACATTTCCCTTAACAAACCATTAAAAAGCGAAATTGGGACCAAAACCAAAACCGAAACTTCCGAAATCATCTGAAACTAACAAAATTTCCAATGACTGAAACCGCGAACGAAACCGAGTTCTTGAACCTTGATATGTATATATATATATATCTGTGTGTGTGTTTGTGTGTGTGTGTGTGTGGACCTATGTAATAACTTTTCAAATTATTTATGGAGCAATTTAAACTTAATCATAAAATATTTCAAAATTTACTGAATTACAAGTGATGGAAATTTCAAATGATCTGGTATAGTACAAATCTTTGCTTATTTAGCAATTGGAAACAACTTTCATGGCCTTGGTGTAAGAAATTCTTAGCCATGGTTCACTTTTACTTGTGAGGCAACGATAAATGCTTTTGGAGATGTTAGTAAATAAAACAATTCTAGGTTTGCTAGTTCTTTCTTTGTTCCTATAGTATAATACAAATTGCTATAAAACTTCTTTTAAACAAAGTACTCAATCGAAAGCTTGTGCTGGTTTGGTATGTTTATAGCCAAAAATACATGCAGGTAATTAGAATTAGGTAAGTGCAAGCAACAAATACTTCAATATCCATGTTGGTAGGACTTTTTATGAATTATTTTATTAAAGATATCATTTCAAATTATTTCTCATGTTATATAGTTCTATTTCCTTGTGATTATGTTTTCTACTTAATGTGTTGTTTTACATTTGAAATTTTACATCATTATATAGAATGTGATAATTTTTACACTATCGATCTCAATGGTGGAACCTAAAACTTGTATATATCAGATGGTGATATGGGGATAGCTCTGTTATCACTATTGCATGCAAGAATGTCAAGGTATAGTTCCATGTTGCATTAAACTAGCCTACAAGCTAAGGTACACTATTTTCACCCATCTTTATGAATAAGAAACCATGACAAATTTCTCACTTATGGTTGCTATTATCATTTAGATAGTGGTGCCAAAAAACATCTCATTTGTAGGCATTAAGACTACTAGAGTAATCAATTCTGTTCTTGCACCTTTTGTTTAAGTTCATGAAAAAGAGATCATTATATTCACCTTGTCTTGACCCATTCGGTAGAAATTTTTTTCTTTTCTGTCTACAATAACTTAAATCAAATACATTATAATTACTTTTTTAGGTGTGCTATTATTTTTTGAGCTTTTGTTGTTTTAGAATGCAAGGTCACTTCTTAAGGGGATTTAATTCATTATTAAGAAGTTAGATAGTATGAAACATGACCTTATCATAAATCAAATTTATATCATTGCTATACATTGATATGCGACTATTTGAACTCCTAAACCTTTTCAAATTATGACCCTGCCAACCCAAATTCCTTGACACCACTGGTTCAACATACAACGTTTAGAGATTTATCTTAAATGGGCCAATACACTAGCTTACAAAATGAGACATTCTAAGTTAAAGGAGAATTTGGCATAACATCATAATGGATTGCATTTTAACGGGTTAACCCAATACTTTCTTGTCTTGTCTTTTCTTTTCTTTTTCTTTTTTGAACAGAAAACACATGAACATAAAAATAACAAGGTCTATAAAGAAAAATTATCTATAATATATGGCCTGGCACTTCTAGTCCACCTAGTGATCAGCACTAAAATCATCCCAAGTTACAGTATATGTACCTTCAAATATTATATATTACAAATAAAACTATTTAAAAATCCCAGGTTAAGATCTTTCAGTTAAAAAGAGAAAGAGATAGCAAAATGATGCAGAGTAAAATGATTTTGGTTCAATCAAGGTGATATGCAAATTAGTAGCTTCCCATTACGATGCATGTTAATCGAATTAGTCAGACTGTTCTGAGTCGCTTGGCGGCCTCTATGATTGCACTTCATCTACTTGTAATGACATGAAATGCCTTTGAACTACATCTATTAACTGTTTCTTTGAAGGGTTAGGGCTAGTTTCCGTAAGGTTAAAGTGGCGCCAGTATTTCCATAATGTAGGTGTTTCTAATTTGCCCACGTCAGTTTTCTATTTAGTAATGCCACAAGAGGAAGAAACAGAACCTTTAGAGTGTGAATCGCATGATAAAGAGCAACCAATGAATTTGTGACCATCACATTGTCTACGTTGCCTACTTCTTGGTCTTTGTACCTTATGGTGTTGTATTTCATGATCAGATGCCATATCTGAATAGTTCCATTTCATTCTAAATCATCATCGACCTCCTCACCGGTCGGTGCATCAATTACACTTAGAGCATTTCTTTGCAATTTAACTTCTATACCATTTGTAAGAACCGGCCAATGCCATCCACCAAGCCCAATTGCCTTCTTTACAGCTCCCCTTAAGCCAATAGGAACCAATTTTGTCCTGTTATTGCCAGCCACCACTACCTTAGTATGATGTGGCAGCACCGTGAGCACCTCTTCGCTTCCGCTTTAACCTTCGCAGCTGTCTACTTCCATCGAACCCGGCTCTCTCTGGGCCTTTCTGAAAACTTCCACCATACAGGGTGTTCTGGAAAGTTTTCCCTACTTTTATAGTAATTGAAATTTAAAAGTAGAGAGAGAGAGGGTTAACCTAATACTTTCACTAGCCTCACAAATGCTAGATTATGAACACTTAGCATGAACGTATGGATACAATACGGAAGTACAATTTTTGACTAGTTTCATAGTACAATTTGTGTTTTCCGTTTTTAACATTCATAATAAAATATGAGAATAATGGAAGAAAATTTAAAATTTTAGGTCATTATGATGATGGTAAAGAGATGACGGAGGGAACGGATGGATGACAGAGGGGATGGATTGTTATCCATTCTTTTGTTTTTTCTCAAAATATGAAAAGAAAAATAAATTTGTTTTCTATTTTATATGTTAGCATAATTTTCCGAATTGATTGTTTTTCAAAAATACATGCGTTGTGTGCACGTTTTTTGCACGAAAATACAAAACTAACAATGATAAACCAAATGAAGCTTAAATTTCTATATCAATCTCTTGTCAAAACTATTAAGTATCATATATTCTGTACTATTGATTTGCATCATCATAAATTTTTAGTATCACTATGAATATTACTGGCCGGTCCCATAGCTTAGCATTAGTATTGGTATTGTTCGGAGTTTAAATTTGTTTTTGAAATTTCTCTAAATTTCCATATGATATCTACTAGTATGATATAGAGAGACATGTATTTCCATTCATCGGCATATGTTAAATATGTTATTATACTTACGTGAAATATCGTTTAGCTTGGATATACTTTTGTTCGGTCATATTTACTAACGATATGCAATTTATTTTATTCCAGTTAAGGGAGATCCCTGTTGTCTTTATCACACGCCTCTTCATGATATTGATGATGGCCCACCCGTAATGATTAAATTTCAGTTTTGAACAAACCTCGCTACTAAAAACTAATAATGGAGCTTATAGGAGAAAGTCATCAAGGTTTAATTTGTTGCACTAAAGAATATTTACAGATATAATCAATTATCCTAGTCTGTTTTCTTGTAATTTATTTGATGTTGTGATTTATATACGCTAATCTGAGTGATTGAAAAATTATGTTTGTAATATGGATGTTACTGTGCATTTTAAGAATTATTACACTCGTCACGAGTGTCTCCTTAAAACTTGTTCAAAGCATTATTTGTATCTTATATTAAGTATATATTTTGATATTTTGTGTCTTGTGAATTGGCTATATTTTTGTTAATGTAAAGTTGAATTTGATATAATATATTTGATTATATGTAGGTGTGCTGTAACACAACAGAATTCAGCTTTGAGAAATATGAATTCCCACCGGTTGTAACCCTTGGGAGAAAGTAGAAATATACCATAAATTACTAAACGCACAATGGTAACAAACGTTGATAAAATGAATATTAGTAACGGTTATAACCGTTGGGTTTGGGTTGTCGTAACGTCATAGAAATTGCTTTTGTAACGGATAAAATTGATACAAATATGAAAATTTACAAAGGTTTTAACCATTACAGATTTTATAATTTGTAATGGGTATAACCGTCACAAATTCTCTGAGCAAAGTTGTCCATTCACCCTGTTTACATGACTATTTCTGTTACGAAATTGATTTCTAACGGTTATAACAATTTACTACATTATGAAGAAAATTAATATTTTTTATCACCTTCATCCATCCATTGAACCCTGGATCTTTGTTTCCACGTTACTTCTTCATGTGTTCGAATATTATTTAATTCATTTTTAAAATTTGAAAGCACGTTTTTTCGGAAACATTTGAATTGTTGGTTTCTTCTATATTATTCAGCTTTAAAATCTCATTTAGTAATTTATCCTTTTTAATTCTAATATTACCAAAAATATCTTTATTCTATTTCTTAAGGAAAATTTTTAAATCTCTAAATTTATATACAAATGTTTTAGCTATATTTTCCAAAAATTTATAATTATACTTACTTAGAGAAAACCATTTATTTGCAACTAATTCCAAAAGATTATTTTCTAACAACCATATTTTTTCAAATCCAAATATTTTACTCCTATTATTTTGGTTATTACAAGATAGTATAATTGGATAATGATTCGAACAAATACTCGAAAGCCCAACCACCTTACAAACAGGATATAACACCTCTAATTTTTAATAACATTATTTAGAAGATTTAATTAGATAAATTAAATAGAATAATATAAATATTAGTGTGATAAAGGGATTGAGATTTGAAAATTTATTTAGATGTCGTGCTTAAATAAACGTAAAGAATGAGTTTATGGAAATGGTTTATTAGATAATTAATAAGAGAATAAAACAAGTGCATTATGGGTAGTAGCCGCACCCAAAATCCCATTACCCTTGAAATCTCGTTTTCATTTCTTTGCACGTTCATTTTTCAAAACTCAAAAACATAAATAAAAGAAGAATAATCCGACCATAACCTAGGGAAGCGAAAAGAGGAAAATCAATTAAAGCTAAGCAATCATGCGAGGGAAATTAGTCAAAGATCAAATCTCAAGTTCCTTATCCTAAGCAAGGTGAATAATAATCAAAACCATCTCTATTTTAGTTTTTAAGAGCATTTGATTTTGGGTTTCAGTTTAAATCAATTATGATGATTTTTGATGTCGATATGCTTGGATTTCATGATACGTTATATTCAAACAAGTTTGTTTAACATATATTTTATTCGATTTTAAGGCAAAAATCATTTATATTAGATTTCAAATGCCATGAGGATTTATTATGTTATGTAAAACACCATTTTGGAGATGGGTTTACTTTTTAAAATTTTCCAAGTTATGGAAAATTTATTATGAATTTTTGAAGGAAGAAATGAAAATTTGGGTTTAAATTTTATTTCGGCTGTTAAATGAAGGAATTTGGGTCAGAAATTTTTATATGTAAGATAACATATTAAAAGTGAATTTCTAGGATTTTTAGGGATTTTTCCTAAGTAATTTACTATGGAAATTAAGTTAATTTATTTGGACGATATAAATGTTTTAATTGTTTTGCTTAAGGGAAGGGCTTCTTTGCTAATTACCTTTATTTAGATCTGAAATGAATGCGGCAGTTTTTAGAAAAAAAATTGAAAAGTTTATGGCAACCAATTAAATTTTTAAAAATAGCCAGGTTGGCTAAAAATCAATTACTTGAAAAGGCAATAAAATAGTTTTTGTACTGAAGTATGGTTTTGCCACTTCCAGTAGTACCTTTTGACCCTATACTTCCTCCTCAACCAAGTCGAAACCAATAAACATGGTATCAATGCATTGGTACGTAGTGGATTGGAAAATGGCGAAAAGTATGGAGTCGAAACCATGTTTTCGAAGGGGTCGAAACCCATTTAAATAGCTTTCGAAGATGCCACTTGGCATTTTTTTTAAAAGAATGGTTTTGAAAGGGCTTAAAATAGCTTTCGATGAGGTTGCCGCCTTTTTGTTAAAGTGTAGCTTTCGAATGAGGTAACCTATTTATAAATCAATGCTTTCGAAAGGGTAGATTGAACCTGTTACTCCAATTATTCAGCTTTCGACCAAGTTGAAACCTCTTCAAGACAAAGAGCAAGGGAGAAGAATTCCAATCCAACCTTTCGAAGGATTCGAAGGGATGCTGCAATCAAATTTTAACGTCTTCGAGACCTTTCGAAGGTGTCGGAAGGCCCCTCCTCACAGTATCCAACGAGTTCTTACCTTTCGAAGAAGGTGAAGAAGTCGAAGCAAGTATTAGCAACCCCTTCAAAAGCTATAGTAATCCATTCGAATCGGTCGAAACAAGTATGGTCCCGAAAGGGTTCTATACTAGATCAAAACAGAAGCATGGGCTACTCAACAACATCGAGACTAATGACAATTGAATCTCTTTGAAACCAATGTAATCAACAAACCGACCATGTCAAAGGCTCCAAACTTACTTCACTAATAATAAGGAGGCAAAGACCCATCTAGGACACCTTACGACAATGTCGAAAGGTGGTATAAAGGAAGCAATACTCCGAGGCGAAAGAATGATAAGGACACCTTTCGAAAACGTCGGAACGGGGCATGGTTTTCGATCAGGTCGAAAGGTTAAGGGAGAATGAAGGAATTGCTAGAGTATGACAAGAAGAACAATGACATCTTTCGACAACGTCGAAAGGAGGCATAGCTTCCGATCAGGTTGAAAGGTTCATAACAACAAATAAAGGGATGCCTTTTGACAATATCGAAAGGAGGCATAGCATTCGATCAGGTCGAAAGGCATATAACAACATATAAAAGGCAAACTTTTCGACCTGTTTGAAAGGTTCATAATAGCATATAAAATGAGGACCTTTCGACATTGTCAAAGGCAAGGGCGCGAAAGGAGGGCCTCCTGCATCAATAAATATGTCCTAAGGGGTCACGTTTTGAGTATCTGATTTCTCTCATTCCAAAATTGTATCTTCTTTAACAAAGCATTGTAACTCTAATTGGGTGATCATTTGGGAATTTAATGAAATAAAATTTCTTTAGATGGAAAAAGGGAATTCCTGAGCATTATTAATCTCTTTATTGCTTACTAAAGCTTTTATTAGATTAACCTTTATATTTCATGTTTGATCCCATCAAAAGGTACCTATCGACAAAGTTAATACTTCTTCAGGCCCTAACAACTTTTTTAACTTTCTGAAGCCATTGACTCTGTGATCTAAAGCTCTCGACAAGGTCGAATCCTGTTCTCTAAACACCAAAACCTGGACTTATAGATTTAAACCAAAGGAAGTCGTTTCCATATCTTTCGACAAGGTCGAAGCCTTTTCAAAATCCACTAGAGCAAAATATTTCCCGCCTAAAACTTAAGGAAAGCTAATATCCAATCCTCCGATAAGGTCAAAACCAACCTTTAAAGGAATTAACTCAAGTAATTTATATCTAATCGAAAGGATGGCTTTCAAAGGAGATATCATACTAGCTCAACAGGATAGAAAAGTCACTTAACCAAGAGACCATACCTTTGGACGTCGTCGAAAAGTCAGATTTGAGAAATATCAACAAATAAAGGCAAATCGAAAGGCAATTCCTACGGAAATCACGCCCACTGTTCACGTAAAAGATTATTTGTCTTTCTTAGCATTACTTTGGGGTATTGACAAGAAATCTTGTTAACATTTTTGGCGCCAGAAGAAGGGCTCGAACCTCCGACTTGGATAAACCTCCAACATTTCCACTCTCTAAACCTACTTGAGTCGATCCCACTTCAAGTTTATCTGCTTCTGAAAATCATGGCTAGAAGAATTAAGAGATCTGAACAAGGATCCTCTAAACCACATTCGACAAGTTTCTCCCAAGTAATCGACCAGGATTCCAATCAAGATAAAGGGCAAAGACTAAGGCTTGAAGCCTTAAGAATTATAAACAAGAAGAAAGCAAAATCTTATGACCTTGAAAAATGGAGCTTAAACCCTTTCCATGTTGGTCCTACCCCTATCTTTGCATTAGGAAAGAGAACAAATGGAAGTGACAATATCTTTAATCAAATGAGAAGAACCATTCAACATTATTGCAAAGGCACAGTCTTTGAGAAAGAAATAATGAATGATTACAACGCCTTTGCACACAAATGTCAATCAACTACAATAATAACACTTCCAACTCGAGAAGTCCAAATGGTAGCGAAAAGAAAAGCAATTGAAGAGCGTGAAACAATAAGGCCGAAGAATAAAAAACCAAAGAGCCATCCTAATGAATCAAGCTTCAAATCTAGACTTCCAAAGGAATGCAACTAAACAACGTCTATGGGAAATGTCTACTTGCTTACTAAGGATGAGCTCAATTATTGGCGATCACAAACGAAAAGGCCAAAATGTGAAAGAAACTTGGGAGGATCCTATTCCCAATGCCATATGATGCATGGTCATGAAACTAACCGTTGCAGAGCCCTGGAGGGAATGATCACAAATTTCTTTCAGCAAAGAAAGATCCACGAGTTTGTAAAAAGAATTTGAGATAAAATTAATAAAGATCTACTTTCTGTAAAGAGAAAAACTACATGGTTGGGAGTGAAATGCTCCTCATATTTGGATGCTACCTAAGATGGTAGCCTACCTAAGACGGTAGAAAAGCCTCTGTCCGTGCCGAGATGGCCAGGGTAGAGCACCTCCTGGAGGGAGGACGGAGTAAGCCTTTATCCACGCCATAAGATGGTCATGTTAATGCACCGAATAAGCCCATGTCTACGCCGCAAAAGGGCCAGGGCAGGGCGCCTCCTAGAGGGAGGTCGGGTAAGTCCTTGGTTCCAGTCTCTAAGATGAGCTAACCTAGATCACCGGACAACAACGGACTAAGATATCCAAGCTCAAGAAGAGGCCCATCAAATAATGGACTAAGACGTCCAAGCCCAAGAAGTGGCCCATCAAATAGTGGACTAAGACACCCAAGCCTAAGAAGAAGCACATTCAACAATGGACTAAGATGTCCAAGCCCAAGAGGAGGCACATTCAGCAATGAATTAAGGTATCTGAGCCCAAGAAGAGGCTCATCAAATCATGAACTGAGATGTTCAAGCTGGAGAAGGAACATATTAGATCATGGACTAAAACGTCCTAGCTCAACAAGCGACCAATCAGATTATTTCTACGTATTCAAAACCTAAAGGGTTCACACATGTCAAAGAATCTAGATTTCAGGACTCTCATTTCTAAACATCAACTATTAATGACCGAATTAGGGTTTCGGGTCTTTCATATATGAATTTCATCACCTATCACCCAAATCTGGGCTTCGGGTCTCTATCGGTCACTAACTTATTATATCTAAATCTGGATTTCAATCTCTCATTCTAAAATTTCATCCATTAATATCTCTATCTGGGTTTCGGGATAGTCATTTCAGAACATCACTGTTTAATACCCGAATCTGGGTTTCGGGTCTCTATTAACCACTAATTATCTTAATATACTTAAATTTGGGTATCGAGACAGTTATTTATTTGAACCCTAATCTGGGTGCAAGATCTTTAGATTCCTATTCAACATAAATGCCCAAATCTGGGTTAAAGAATATTATCATAAATATCGTTAATAAGAAATTTCGAATGTGAACTTCGGATTTCTAATTCTTTCTAATCCCATTAATGTCAAGGAATGGGTCGAAGGGTTTCTACTTCAAATAATTCAATACTGATTTCTAAGTTTGATTCTTCATTAAATATCTATTGAAGATGACATTCCAACACTTATTTCCTCGCGATAGGGCAAGATGTTCTATCAACAAAAATTCAGACATTCTAGCTGAGTGGAAGAAAGAATTTTTGATCAACTCTCATCATGGTTAAAGGTGAGATTTTGACATTTAGTATAAGCTACTTTTCATATAGTTAACAGGATGATTTGTTAATATAGGCAAATGACATTCACAGGGGAGTATGTCAAATTCAAGCTAACAATTAGAAATATTGTTTGCTACATGCTTTTTAGGAAAATCAGAATAGCAAGGACTGACAAAAGATCCAGGAAGTCCAAAAAATCAATGAATGAGTGGTTTAAAGTCATTTCAAAAGTAATATTATAGAAAAGGATTATAAATCAAATGATATTTACAAAATTTATGTGATTCACATAAGTTATGAAATCATTTACAAAAGAACAAAATTATATACAAGATAGATTTACATAGCTCAAATATATAGATAAGTTACAAATCTTAGGCGGCTTTATCAAGAGTTTCCGCAACTAAAGGATCTACTACGTGTCGGATGGCCATGCTGAGAAGTTCCTTACGTTTCTTTTCCTTTCTTCTTATTTTTTTCTCATCGTCAATCGCATCAATGTTGGTTTTTAGGGCGCGATTAAAAGCTCTGTTTGCAGCTCTGACTATTTTATTTTCTCTTTTCAACTCTACGACGCACTTGTCATGCAAGTAGTTGTCGTGCTCTAGCTTCTGATTCTTGACAATGTACTCATTAATAGTCTGGGAGTACTTCACTTTCTGTTGCTCATCAAAATATTTGGCTATTTCAAATTTTATTCCCGACACAAGTTCCCCACTACATTATCATCTATGCCCGGGGGAGGGTTGAGCATAGTTGGAAATTTCTGGGCCGCGAGAAGCTTTGACCTTGTAGGCATAATAGCTGGAGGAGTTTCTTGAGGGACCGAAAAATCAATATTTGAAGTCTTGTCCCCCAAAATGAACTCCAAAGAGGCACACTGCGCCTGGCTATCTTTTAGTTTTAACTCCAAGTCACTTATTCGTTGAATAAGTTCAGACATCTTTTGATCGAAATCGATTGTGGGATTTGTCTTTACTTGTCATTTAAGCATGGTGATCATCTCATCTTTATTCTTAATTTCAGCCTCTAGATAGGCAATATGATCTTTGTGACCGCTGGCGATGGTTTTTTTGAAAAATATACCTCTTGTGTCATTTTACGGCTTCGATGTTACCACCAACGCGTTCTAGTAAGACATCATCACTAACTACAATCCCACTGCTCACTGTTAACAACTTCTCCCTAAGAGAATCAACACTAGACAAAATACTACGAGGAGGAAGCGTTGCAGATAGTTGTACCACCAATTTTAGCGAAAGAGATAAAATAAAATCAAAATCAAGCTAAGAAATCTCTTTATTATTATAATAACAGATTACAACTTAAACAGGGTCAAAGTTTAAGGGTACAACAAGCAAGTGAATTACATCTAGTCTAGAAATTACTTTTCTTAATTTAACTAGCAAGTTTGTTGAAAGCATAATTGTCGAATCAAAAGTCATAGTAACTCCTTTAGAGTTTATGATAGGTAGATATTTCTTATAGTCCCATTTCCAAACTGGGGGACTATCGCGGCCGACAATTAATTTAGAATGGAATGTTCCGATCTCTTTAAGGAATGTTTCCTTCTCAACATCGAGGAAATAAAAACGAAGGCGAGGGTATTCTAAGTACAATTTTTGAAAATCTCGAAGAAAGCAATATCTCGCTAATTTCGAAGTCTTTAAAATTGATGCATTTTCAGAGTAAAACCTTCTTAATTTAACATATTGGCTTAAGTGGTCTCTAGGGATGAATCGACCTAGAGAACTGTCATTCTATAGTAGTATAGTAAAGAGAAGTTTAGCGTAGAAAATAGAGCTAAAACATATATTCATGAATTAATTAATTGTTCCATATTTACAATCATTCATCTGGTTCATACAAAATAGACTTAGAGAAAAACTCATAACAAATTTATCTTTATAGTACTTAAGCTTTTCAGGGGGGAGACCTTAAGGAATTGACTTGACAAGTGGCAAGTTCCAGCAATCTCCGAGCTGCGGGTCAGATCCGAATTCATCTAAGTATCTTTTATATAAACGTCTGAGTGAACCCCAGCTGAACTTGCCTAAGTACGAAAAGTCTATAATAGAATGTCTACAATAAGCTTTATACAAAAAGTCAACTAAAATATCTCTTTCTTTAATCATCATCCAGAATAAAGTTAGTAACTCTCGATTTTCCTTCAAGAGAGCATCATATCGGAGGCGCGCTCTCTTTAATAAGGGGCAGCCCTCTGATATTTAAAAGATGCTAATACGGAGGTACTCCTGTCGAGGTTATGATATTTTTCAGAAAGAACATTGTGCTCCTTTATCAATTTGTTTAATTCCCTATATAACTTGTTAATTTCTACTTGTTTTCTATCTAGTTTTGTCCTATAGGGAAAGGTGGACTTCTTCCTTATCTAAAACAAATGAGTTTGCACTAATTATTATCTTCAAAGTGTAATACATTTAAACAGAGAATCCCATACCTTAGAAACTAGGATGGAAGCCTGGGAGACCTGCTCTTTATCTTTTGGATCTTCAGCAGGAGCAGGCATGTCCTCAAGAGGAGTAGAAGGCCTAGAGGAAGCAGGGGAGTATCCTTCTAAGGAGATGGCTCTTGTTCTGGAAATTCAGCGATGTCGCCATTCTTCTCAAACGTCGCAGAAGGCTCACCTTTATCTCTGTCTAATCCCTGGCCACTGGCAAGGTCGTCATCATCGTCATCATCATTATTATCATCATCGTTATCATCATCGTTATCATTCCTTTCCTCCCCGGTGGCATGTTCTTTGTCACCCTAATCATCGGAGTCTGACTCGATATCAAAAGAGGGGACATCAAAAGAAAGGATTTCAGCTGCATTAACTTCCTCCTCGCCCTCGGGTTCAATTCCATGCTTCATTTGGTTGATTTTGCCCATCACTCTTTTGGCTAAGGCAGGGTCAAGTTAAGGAAAGCCAAAGTTAGGGCAATTCTTGTAGTTGTCAGTGTATGTGAGCATAAGGGCATCTTCATATTTCTTTTGCATCATTGGCCCAAGGGTGACGTCGACAAATTGAGATACTTGTCGCTTGACATCAGAGAGGGTACGAACAGCAAGTTTGAGCGAATCTATGGTCTTCTTGAATTTATCTTTCATAGAAGTGTTCTTAGCAACTAGGCGAGCCTTTTCATCTTCTGTATCTTTCAGAGTGAGCTCCATGGAGAGTTTTTCATCAATAGTAAGTTGATGGGCCTGCTTCTCTGCTTCTAAATCAGCCTCGACTCTGGCAAGGGAAGCTTTTAATTGCTCCAACTCTGTGGAAGTGTCATTTTTGGCAGCAGTCAAGGTAGATACTTGATTTTTAAGCCTGGAATTTTCCTCCTACAACTTGGAGGGTCCGGTTGAAGACTTTGAAACGTGTTCGTTCAAAGCTATCCAACTCCTAGAAATCTAGAGTGAGAAGTGTAACAAAAGTTAGCGATTAGAGAAAACCAATTATGATAAGGTCAATTGAGTAAGAGCTCACTAAGAGTTACTGCTCCGTTAGAGAGCGATAATTCCCCACCAAGTCTGGAGTGAAAGAGGGCGGAGAAGAAGAAGTGAAGGATTCAGAATGGAAGATGAGCTCGACTAGTTCTTCAAAATTTATAGATGGAGTAGAAGGTGATGACTCCGATGGAATTTGTTTCATGGAAGGAGTCATCAATAAAGCTAGCTGCATCTGCTCAAGTGCAGCTGGTTAATCAAAAATGGAGATGCGCGAAAAAGGGTCAGGAATAGGCGGAATTTGCTCTAGTTTATCTTTGAGGGCTTCAACAATGGGGCTCTTCGGGACTTGTTAAGAAGATAGGCACTCCTCCTCTTCCTCCAACTCAATGATTTTAGTGACTTTCTCAGGGATGCGTCTTCAGGAGACTCCATTAGTTTTCTTTTAAAAGTTTTCCTAGATTTTGCAAAGGCTGCCATGATTGATGTCACTCCATAAGTTGATGGATGAGGGGAAGCGCCGCTAGAAGACACTATGACTTGAGAAGAAGGTGGAACAAATTCAAGCAGTTGTAAAGTCAGTCAAAATAATTCAAAGAATGATAGGGAAAAAAAAGAAAAGTCTAATACAATAATATACTAGAAGGGTCAGCACAGATATGTGACATTGGGGAGAAGTATTCGGCATCTCCCAAGGAAGGAGAGCATTTTCCGCGTGAAGTGTGCAGGAAAGAAGGAGGAGTTCCTAAGATTCTCTGTCATACTGGCAGAGGAGAGTGCTTTCTTAAGTTTGAGGGAGTTAGAAGCATCAATATGCTCCCAATTTGTCTTGAAGCCATAAATAGAGAGTCAATTGTTCTCTTGTTGACATCATTAAGCTTCTTGGAAGAGACACCTGATAAACCAAGATATTAGTTAATGGAAGACATAAAGTAGGGGGAAGACAACACAAGACCAGACTTATGGGGAAAGGCAAAAGTCCAACGAATTTTCGCAAAACATTTGACAAAGAAGATCTTGTTCTCCCAGTCCATGAATTTGTTGACCCCATCTGATATTAACTTCTTATAGGGGTTGAATTTGAATATTTGGTTATCGAGATTGCTCAGCCTTACAAACTTGGTTAAGAAGTTTAGCACTTTAGCGTTAAGAGAAAGGAGCCCAGATTCCAGTTCCATCATTTCTAGAGACAAGATATGAGTGTAGACGTTTGGAGACAGCTGGATTGGGGCGATTCCAACATAGGATAGATATGAAGATAAGAACTCCAGGAAATGTAAGAATCTGCCATGCCATATGTGAATGGAAGAATAAGCAAAATACCCTTTTGTGGAGTTGTCTATGGTGTCAGTTTCTTGAGGAGGGATGGCTTCAATTCCGGTGATACCAAAATCTCTAAGGATGGCATTAACTTCATCTTGGGATGCAATGGAAGAATGCCTAGAAATGGCTTCAGCTTTCTTAGGAGAACTCGTGATTCGGCCAAGTGAAAACGTTTTAGTCAAAATCCTTGATTATTTATGAATTTGAAATGCACTCGAGAATTTAACAAAGAAATTTACATAGATAATTTAAACATGAAACAGACATAAAACTTAAATATTGTGCAAACAATTTAAGTCAGAAACCAAATAACTTGAGCTTTCGACAATGTCGAAAGGACAATAGCATCAACTTTAAACAAGCATACCTCAACATTGTCGAAAGCCTAAAAAAGGGAATTTCAACAAGAATCAACCTCTTTTGATTTCATAAGCACGAAGATAATTATCAAACGAAAGACCAAGATTTAGTAAGGAAGAATAGAAACTGTAAATGTTAGGATGAAAATCCAAAATGATAAATGAACTCTATTAATTCAGAAAACTGAATTAAGGAAAAGCTTCTCAGCAAATCAGACCAAATCTACTCTCAAAAAGTCGAGATTAAGGAATTTCAAAATCGAATTTCGGTTTTGAAATCTGAAAAAGTAAAATCGATTAAAACATAAAAAAACTAGAAAAATAGAGTAGAATCCAAACTAAAGAATTACATTTGATGATTACTTAGATTTCTGGAAGCAAAAAAAAGTTTTAGAATTTTCAGAATACTTTTATTTGTGCTTGAAATTTTGGTTGCAGAAAAGTAAAAGATAAAGAAGAAGGGCAGCGTACTTTATAAGAAAGGTTGCCCTAAATTATCAGCCGTTGGATCAAATTTAATTGGACGGCCCAGATTCACATGGGAAGACCAAGAGGCGGGAAGATTCTATGTTTCAAAAACAGCGACTGGGAAAGTCAAGAGCGTCCCTTTTGGCGGGGGTGGGGGGGGGCAAATGTTACTCCAAATATTCACCTTTCGACCAAGTCAAAACCTCTTCAAGACAAAGAGCAAGGGAGATGAATTCCAATCGAACCTTTTGAAGGAGTCAATGGGATACTACCATTAAAGTTTAACAGCTTCGAGACCTTTCGAAGGTGTCAGTAGGTCCCTCCTCACAGTATCCAGCGAGTTCTTACATTTCGAAAAAGGTGAAGAAGTCAAAGCAAGTATTAGCAACCCCTTCGAAAGCTATTGTAAGCCTTTCTAATCGGTTGAAACTAGTACGGTCCTGAATGGGTTCTACATTAGATCAAAACAGGAGCATGGGCTACTCAACAACATCGAGACCAATGGCATTTGAATCTCTTCGAAACCAATGTAATCAACCAACCAACCATGCTTAAGGATCCAAACATACTTCACTAATAACAAGGAGGCAAAGATCCATCCAGGACACCCTTCGACAATGTCGAAAGGTGCTATGAAGAAAGCAATACTTAGAGGCGAAAGAATGATAAGGACACCTTTCGACAACGTCGGAAGGAGGCATGGTTTTCGATCGGTTTGAAAGGTTAAGAGAGAATGAAGGAATTGCTAGTGTATGACAAGAAGAACAAGGACACCATTCGACAACGTCGAAAGGAGGCATAGCTTTCAATCAGGTCGAAAGGTTCATAACAGCATATAAAGGGACACCTTTCGACAACATCAAAAGGAGGCATAGCTTTCGATCAGGTCGAAAGGCATATAAAAGGCAAACCTTTCGACCAGGTCGAAAGGTTCATGGCAGCATATAAAAGGATGACCTTTCAACATTGTCAAAGGCAAGGGTGCAAAATGGAGGCCACCTGCATCTATAAATAAGACCCAAGGGGTCACGTTTGGCGATCCGATTTCTCTCATTCCAAAATTGTATCTTCTTTAACAAAGCACTGTAACCCTAATTAGGTGATCATTTGGGAATGTAGTGAAATAAAATTTCTTTAGATGGAAAAAGGGAATTCCTAAGCATTATTAATCTCTTTATTGCTTACTAAAGCTTTTGTTGGATTAACCTTTATATTTCAGGTTTAACCCCATCGAAAGGTACCTATCGACAAAGTAGATACCTCTTCAGGCCCTGGCAACTTCTGTAACCTTCTGAAGCCATCGACTCTGTGATCTAATGCTCTCGACAATGTCGAATCCTGTTCTCTAAACACCAAAACATGGACTTACAAATTTAATCTAAAGGAAGTCGTTCCCATAGCTTTCGACAAGGTCAAATCCTACTCCAAATCCACTAGAGCATTAGATTTCCCGCCTAAAACTTAAGGAAAACTAATATCCAATCCTCCGACAAGGTCGAAACCAATCTTTGAAGTACTTAACTCAAGGAATTTCAATCTAATCGAAAGGAAGGATTTTGAAGGAGATATCACACTAGCTCAACAGGATAGAAAGGTTGCTTAACCTAGAGATCATACCTTTCGATGTCGTCGAAAAGTCTGATTTGAGAAATATCAACAAATAAAGCCAAATCGAAAGGCAATTCCTAAGGGAATCATGGCCACTGTTCGCGTAAAAGATTATTCATCTTTCTTAGCATTACTTTGGGGTGTTGACAAGAAATCTTGTTAACATTTTTGGCGCCAGAAGGAGGGCTCGAACCTCCAACTTGGATAAACCCCCAACACCGCCACTCTCAAAACCTGCTTGAGTCAATCCCACTTCAGGTTTATCTACTTTTGAAAATCTTGGCTAGAAGAATTAAGAGATCTGAACAAGGATCCTCTGAACCACATTCGACAAGTTTCTCCCAAGTAATCGTCAAGGATTCCAATCAAGATAAAAAGCAAAGACTAAGGCTTGAAGCCTTAAGAATTATAAACGAGAAGAAAGCAGAATCTTATGACCCTGAAAATTGGAGCTTAAACCCTTTCCATGTTGGTCCTACCCCTATCTTTGCATTAGGAAAGCGAACAAACGAAAGTGACAATATCTTTAATCAAATGAGAAGAACCATTCAACATTACTCTAAAGGCACAATCTTTGAGAAAGAAATAATGAATGATCGCAATGCCTTTGCACAGAAATGGTAATAAATTACAACTAGAACACTTCCAACTCGAGAAATCCAAATGGTAGTGAAATGAAAAGCAATTGAAGAGCGTGAAATAATAAGGCCGAAGAATAAAAAACCAAAGAGCCATCCTCAAGAATCATGCTACAAATCTGGGCTTCCAAAGGAATGCAACTTAACAACGTCTATGGAAAATGTCTACTTGCTTACTAAGGATGAGCTTAATTATTGGCCGTCACAAAAGAAAAAGCCAAAATGTGAAAAAAACTTAGGAGGATCTTATTGCCACTACCATATGAAGAATGGTCATGAAACTAACTATTGCAGAGCCTTGGACGGAATGATCATAAATTTTTTCGGTAGGGAAAGATCCACGAGTTTGTAAAAAGAATTTGAGATAAAATTAATAAAGATCTACTTTCTGTAAAGAGAAAATCTACATGATTGGGAGTAAAACGCTCCTCATATTTGGATACTACCTAAGATGTTAGTCTACCTAAGGCAGTAGAAAAGCCTCTGTCCGCGCCGAGTTGGCTAGGGCAGAGCACCTCCTAGAGAGAGGGCAGGTAAGCCTTTAGTCGCGCCATAAGATGGCCAGGTTAAAGCACCGAACAAGCCCTTATTCGTGCCGTGCTATGGCTAGGTTAAGGTACCTCCTGGAGGAAGGACGGAGTAAGCCTTTATGCACGCCATAAGATGGCCAAGGTAAAGCACCGAATAAGCCCATGTTCGCGCCGTAAAAGGGCCAGAGCAAGGTGCCTCCTAGTGGGAGGTCGGGTAAGTCCTTGGTTCCAGTCTCTAAGATGAGCTAAACAAGAGCACTGAACAACAACGGACTAAGACGTTGAGGCTGAAGAAGAGGCCCATCAAATAATGGACTAAGACGTCCAAGTCTAAGAAGTGGCCCATCAAATAATGGACTAAGACGTCCAAGCCCAAGAAGAGGCACATTCAACAACGGACGAAGATGTCCAAGCCCAAGAGGAGGCACATTCAACAATGAATTAAGGTATCTAAGCCCAAGAAGAGGCTCATCAAATCACGAACTGAGATGTTCAAGCTCGAGAAGATACATATTCGATCATGGACTAAAACCTCCTAGCTCAAGAAGCGACCAATAATATTATTTCTACGTATTCAAAACCTAAAAGGTTCACACATGTCAGAGAATCTGGATTTCGAGACTCTCATTTCTAAACATTAGCTATTAATGCCCGAATTAGTGTTTCGGGTCTTTCATATATGAATTCCATCACCTATCACCCGAATCTGGGCTTCGGGTCTCTATCAATCAATAACTTATTATATCCGAACCTGAGTTTTGAGTTTCTAATGCTGAAATTTCATCCATTAATACCTGAATCTGGGTTTCAGGATATTCATTTTAGAACTTCACTGTTTAATACCCGAATCTGGGTTGTTTAGATGGTTTCTAAAGGAAGGTTTTGATGCTTTCGAAAGGTTTTGAAAGTCATATGTTTTGAGTGTTTCGAAAGGTATATGCTTAGTGTTTTGAAAAGAAGATTTGAATGCTTTCGAAGGAGGTTTTCCAATGGTTTTGAAAGTAAAGGTCTAAGGTTTCGAAAGCCTTAGTTTTCAAAACAATGAAACCAATCTCATTTTTAAAGGAAAACCCATGGCAAAATAAATGAGTTTTGAAATGGCTTTTATGTATGGAATTTTTTAAGAAGTTTTCCTTGATAAAGTAATTGGTTAAAGGGCACCATAGATGTTGGTGTTATTATGTTATTATTTCATTATGTTTGCTTCTTCTAATATACATATTCACCGTAAAATGGACTCATAACTGTATTTTAGGGAGAAAGGGCAGAATAACCACTTAGGTTGACCGGGTAGTGAATATGAATTGTGTTAACTCTTAAGCAATCAAGCAAGGGGAAAATCAATTAAAGCTAAGCAATAAAGCAAGGGGAATTAATCAAAGATCAAATCTCAAGTTCCTTATCCTAAGTAAGGTGAATAATAATCAAAACCATCTCTATTTCGTTTTTAAGAGCATTTGATTTCGGGTTTAAGTTTAAATCCATTATGATGATTTTTGATGATGATATGCTTGGATTTCATGATATGTTATATTCAGACAAGTTTATTTGACATATATTTTATTCGATATTAAGGCCAAAAGCGTTTATATTGGATTTTAATTGCCATGAGGATTTATTATGTTTTGTAAAACATTATTTTGGAGATGAGCTTAATTTTTATAACTTTCCAAGCTATGGAAATTTTATTATGAATTTTTGAAGGAAGAAATGAAAATTTGGGTTTATATTTTATTTCGGCGGTTAAATGAAGGACGTTGGGTCAGAAATTTTTATATGTTAGATAACATATTAAAAATGAATTTCTATGATTTTTGGGGATTTTTCCTAAGTAATTTACTATGGAAATTAATTTAATTTATTTGGAGGATTTAAATGTTTTAATTGCTTTGCTTAAGGGAAGAGCTTCTTTCCTAATTACCTTTATTTAGATCTGAAATGAATGCAGCAGTTTTTAGAAAGAATTTGAAAATTTTATTGCAACCAATTAAATTTTTACAAATAGGCAGGTTAGTTAAAAGGCAATTACTTGAGAAGGCAATAAAACAATTTTTGTATAGAAGTATGTTTTCGCCACTTCTAGTAGTATATTTCGAACCTATACTTCCGTCTCAACCAAGTCGAAACTAATACACAAGGTATCAATGCATTGTTAGGCAGTGGATTGGAGAATGGCGGCAGGTATGGAGTTGAAACCATGCTTTCGAAGGTGTCAAAACCCATTTAAATAGCTTTCGAAGGTGCCACTTTCCTTTTTTTCAAAAGAAAGCTTTCGAAAGGGTTTAAAATAGCTTTCGATCTGGTTGCCGCCTTTTTGTTAAAGTGTAGCTTTCGAATGAGTTATCCTGTTTTTAAATCAATGCTTTCGAAAAGGTGGTTTGAACCCATTCGAAACCATGCTGCCGACCTTATACCTTTCGAATGAATTGAAGTCATAAACTAGTTTGAAAAGTAGCTTTTCTTTTATAAATATAATAAGCCACTTCTCAAAGCTTTCAAAAGGGCTCTAGTAGCCACATAAGGGTTTCGAAGCTATCCTTCCAAATGTTTTACTTAAATAATAAATGCTTTCGAAAGGATAGTTCTGAAGCCATCAGTTTACCCCAAACTCTTTTATATGAAGGTTAATGGTTTCGAATGGGTACTTTCATTTATATTCACTTTAACCTAAAATATATTTTAAAGATAGACCCAATGGTTTTGAAAGAAGTACTTTCAAATGGCTTCGAAGCAATGCTTCTATGTATACTTTAATACTTTCGAAAGGATTGTTTTGATGGTTTCGAACGGAAGGTTTTGATGCTTTCAAAAGGTTTTGAAAGTCATATGTTTTGAGTGTTTCGAAAGACATATGCTTAGTGTTTTGAAAAGAAGATTTGAATGCTTTCGAAGGAGGTTTTCCAACGGTTTCAAAAATAAAGGTCTAAGATTTCGAAAGACTTAGTTTTCAAAAAAAAAGAACCCATCTCATTTTTAAAGGAAAACCCATGGCAAAATAAATGAGTTCGAAATGGTTTTTAAGTATGGATTTTTTGAAGAGGCTTTCTTTGATAAAGTAATAGGTTAAAAGGATTTACCATGTTTCATATGAAAATGATTTCAATGGCATTAAACCAAAGATGTTGGTGTTATTAGGTTTTATGTTTGCTTCTTTTAATATACATTTTTACTGTAAATGGACCCATAACTGTATTTTGGGGAGAAAGGGAAAATAACCAATTAGTTTGACCTATTAGTGAATACAAATTGAGTTAACTCCTGAATGAGTAGAATTGCATTAAGGAGGTCAGGAAACTGGAATATAGGATGCCTAAATGCTGATTGAAGAAGTTGTCAGATAGACTGGTTCATAGTAAACCCATTAAAACTATGATTAGAGAGTTATTGGAAAGGGCCAACGGGTTTGTAGTGAACCTATGAAAACAATATTTGGATTAAGTTATTGACAGAAGTCAATAGGTTCATGGTCAACCCTTGAAAACTATGATATAAGTAGTGTTATTGAGATACCCTTAGGTTCAGGGAGAACCTATGAAATAAATGTATGAAGTTATTGGTAAGGGACAATAGGTTCTTAGTGTTCCCATGAATACTATGAGACTGGACAAATAGTCCGTAAACTTTAAATAGGTTATTAGTCAGCCCATGAAAACTAACAGGTTAATAGTGACCCTAGAAACTATAACTATGGTAGATAGTCAAATGAATGGGGATGGGAAATCCAGATTAATTTACTTGTTTGCATATCATCGTAATATTTTAAATTACTGTGTTTTTAACCATTGTGGATCCAAGAGCACAATATATGGTTATTATAAA
This sequence comes from Allium fistulosum, assembly GCA_030737815.1. Lineage (NCBI taxonomy): Eukaryota > Viridiplantae > Streptophyta > Magnoliopsida > Asparagales > Amaryllidaceae > Allium > Allium fistulosum. The sequence continues at coordinate 407,052,136 of CM060907.1, read as the reverse complement.
TTTTTGGATGAGATACTAGTGAGGGGAAAACCCGTTTCACTAAGCGGCATGGTATCACTAGAAATCTAAATAGTTTGAGATGGTAGGTTATTGTTCATTCTAGGCTTATATCTAACTCGAAGTTTATTTTTTCCCCTTAAACTCTCGCAAGCTCAATTAACTTTGAGTAGTTTGACAGTTGAGGTTTTCAGGTACCTCTTTAGACAAATAAGCTTCTGGAGACATGTAGGAGGCAAGCTAGCTAGTAGGAGTTCTTTTCTATTTTGATTCCACTATGTTTTGTTTTAAAGGAAAAGTTGTTTAATTGCCTATGCTTAGACTTTAATCATCCAAGTGGGCATATTCATATTTCGCTCTTGGCATATGTTGTAATAATCATAATTTCTCCGAACGAGGTTCTTGAATCTGGGATTATGTAATGAATTTGAAATGATTTGATATGGAATGAGTAAGTTGTCTAATGATTTTAAATTTTTTCCATATCCATTTGTTTTTGTTATATCGATGTATCTAACATTACCGTATTTGGTCGCCGAGGATTAATAACTATAGATGACTAAAGCATTCGTAGCCGTTAGTTTTGGGCCTCCAAGTGGGGGATGTTACAAGTTGGTACCAAATCATAAAATTATGAAAACTTAAATGAAATTGAAGCCAAAAAGGTTTTTCAAAACATAATCCAATGAACCAGAAAATAAGATCGGGGTTTGGGTTAACGCTATAGTACTGTACTTGTATTTAATATATATATATATATATAAGTACATATTCCCTCTCTCTTAGACCGTTCTTCTGTATTTTACTAAAGCTCGTATGCAGATTTATGAGAAAGAATATATGGAGGAAAGAAACGGAAGAGGAAATCTTGGTGGAGGAAGCACCATAACAAATTAAAACATTCGACCCACATGGAGGAACCCGAGTCGACGGGCAAATGCTAATCAAAATGCAGATGCCAATGTAGGTGCTGGAAATCCTCCAGTGGATATGGGGATGATGTATCAGTTCTTTGTCAATCTGATGCAAGCTGGAGCAGCGGCTAGAGTAGCCGGGAATATTGGAGGAGCTAATTCCACGGCTCCAATTGGAAACAACTATGCTAAGTTGAGTAGAGATTACACCAATCTTGGTGAGAAGCCGTTTGTGGGAACGGAGGATGCAATAGGAATTGAGAACTGGTTGTTGCATTGTGAGAGAATCTTTGCTGACTTGGGTTTGAATGATTAGCAAAAGAAGAGACTAGCCTCTAAACAGTTTCAGGGAGCAGCGCTCCATTGGTGGAATAGTGTTACTACGGGAGTTCCTAAGGAAGAGTTAACTTGGGTAGAATTTCGAAGGAGATTCGAGCAGATGTTTTTTCTGAAGTTGCTACGTCGGCCTTGATGAGAAAGTTTATGGATTTGGTGCAGGAGGATATATAGGTAATTGAGTATGCTACTAGGTGTGATGAGTTGTCCATATATGGGTATACTACCATTGATACCGTCATCAAGAGGAATGAGAAATTTATTCGAGGATTGAGACCCGAGATTGCTAGGGCGACCCTACCACATCTCTGTGATCCTTGTAATGTTGTTGTGGAGATGGCAGTCCGACATGAGGAAATGCTTGCTATTTATGGGAAGGAATAGCTAGTTGAGACCTAAGGATCTCAGGGGAAGAAGAGGAAGTTCTTTAAGAAGAAGGGAACCCAGAGGGGAGAGGCTACCAAGAAGGCAAAGGCTGATCTAGTCTGCTTTAAGTGTGATAAGAAGGGTCATTATGCTCATGAATGCAGAACTGGCAAGGGGAAGAAGGTCATAGAAAAGAAGAGCGTGAAGTGCTTTAATTGTGACCAGGTTGGGCATTATAAGAATCAGTGTTCAGAATCAATCAAGGCGGACAATAGAAAGGTTTTTGCTGTTGGACCATTATCTGCTAGGCCCACTGCTACTGAAAAGGAAAGACTATGATAGAAGGTACGCTTTTGATTCAAAGTATACCAGTTAGGATACTATTTGATACCGGTGCATCGCATTCATTTATATCTCAGTATCTGGTTGATAGGTTATGTTTAGAACCCACTTACCTTGTTTCTACCTCAAGGGTTGCGAATCCGATAGGAGGGTATGCAACTCCAGGAATGAGATGTGACCAGTTAGACCTTGATTTTTTAGGTCATAAGTTTGCATGTAGTATGCATGTTTTTGATTTCGTAGGTTTCGGGATCATTTGGGTATGGATTGGTCGGATAAGTATGAGGATGGGATATTTTTCCAAGATAGGGAAATATCTTTGAAATACCCGGATAGTCATAACCGAATCATATTATCAATGGAGAATTCTAACCGGAGTGTTTGTGCTTTGTTAAGTGTTATAGAAGTGGGAGAAGAGTTAAGTCAGGTTCCGATAGCAAGAGAATTTGCAGATATTTTTTAGCCAGTTACAGGACTACCCCCGAAACGAGCTGTTGGGTTTCAGATAGATCTTGAGTCAGTAGCTGACCTGTTAATAAACCACCTAACAGGATCACACCGACCAAGATGAAGGAATTGAAGGTGCAGCTAGACGGTCTAGAAGGGAGGAATTTTACTAGACCAAGCAGTTCGCCTTGGGGAGTGGCCGCAGTGTTCATGAAGAAATCAGATGAGTCGTTAAGGATGTGTATCGATTATCGTAAGTTGAACGAGAAAACGATTAAAAATAAGTACCCTTTGCCGAGATTTGACGATCTATTTGACCAGTTATGTGGAGCCAGAGTATTTTCATAGTTGGATTTAGCGAAAAGCTCTATGAATTAAGAGTGGGAGAGGATAGTATTCTATTGACGGCATTTCGAACTAGGTACAGTTCGTACAAGTGTTAGTAATTCTATTATGGTCAACGTATGCACCTGATTTCTTCATGAATTTGATGAACTGAGTTTTGCAAATGTACCTGGATAGGTTCGTGTTGGTGTTTATAGATGACATTTTAGTATACTCAAGTGATGAAAGAGAGTATGAAGATCATCTTAGAGTAGTGCTTGATACGCTGAGGCAGCATCAGCTGAAAGCGATGTTTTCCAAGTGCCATTTTTGGAAGAAAGAGGTTAAGTTTCTTGGTCACGTGGTTTCAGAGAATGGTTTGTCGGTCAATCTAGATAAGATCAAAGCTGTTAATAACTGGAAGAGACCAGAGATGGTGACTGAGATTAGAAGTTTTCTTGGACTTGCTGGTTATTACTGTAGATTCATTAAGGATTTCTCGCGTATAGCAGCACCTTTGACTATGTTGACCTGGAAGGACGTGAAGTTTATTTGGTCTAACAAATGTGAGAAAACATTCCTTAAGTTCAAGCATTTGTTGACCAACATACCTGTGTTAGTAGTTTCAGACGAAAACCAAGGGTTGGTGGTGTATACCGATGCATGTGGATTTGGATTAGGAGCTATGTTGATGTAGAAGGGTAAAGTCATTGCCTACGCTTCACGATAGTTGAGACCACATAAAGTATGATATCCTACTCATGGTTTGGTGTTGGTAGCGATGATCTTTGCACTGAAAATATGGAGACATTATCTCTTAGAGGAGAGATTTGAGCTATACATGGATCATAAGTCCTTAAAGTATTCATTCTCTCAGAAGGAGTTGAATATGAGACAACAGAGGTGGCTGGAGTTTTTAGCAGCTTATAATTCTGGTATAGAGTGTCTACCTAGGAAATGAAATAAAGTAGTGGAAGCTCTTAGTAGAAAACACCAGAATGTGATGTTGGCTATGTTGGCAGAATGGAAAGATTTAGAAGCTTTAACCACTTGTAGTATTCAGTTAAGATCGCCTGCTAGTTCTAGTCAGAGTACTGCTATGTTGTCCTATTTAGAAGTTCAAACAGTGTTGATCGAAAGAATTGCTTCTAAGAAGAAAGAGGATCCATTATTATCAGAGAAGATTAGAAGGCTTGAGATTGGATCAGAGATCAATGATCTAAAGGACTTTAGTCTTGACCAAATGGGATGGCTGAGAAAGAAGGGACGGTCATATGTTCTGAATATTGAGGATTTAAGGAAAGAAGTTCTTAAGGAATGTCATCGATCCAAATTTATGATTCATCCTAGAGATGCCTGCAGGATCGTTTTCACCATAGAGGGGGTGAATAGGGTCTACTAAAAATTAATGTGGAAATAAAAACAGAAGTAGAAAGCAATATAGAAAAGATCACACACAGTTTTACCCAGCTTCGGCAAAAACTGCCTACAGCTGCCCCCAAGGTTTCTACTAGAAATTAAGTAATCAGTCACCACGTAAACTCGCGATACCCGCTAACTCGATTAACCTAACTCGAAGCACAAAACCCTGCCACAACTCAGCCACTGAGTTGCGAATTCTCGAACAACGCCTCATAGTTCGTGACCTATTTAAAACTAGAGTTTACTAATTTAAAAAACAGAAAATACAAAAAAAAGAAAATGGAAACCCCAAATATAATTTTAGCCCAAAATAAACTTGATTAAATAAAGAAAGGAACGGCCTAACTAAAATTAGAGCGGCCTATGGTAGAATGAGATATTCGTTCTCTTATTCAATCTGGCCGATTTCCTTTTCTTCGTTCTTCAGAAATTAGGAATTCCTTTTGATCGAAGCGCCAATTCCAATTGATCGATTGAAGAGATGGTTTTGCTTTAACTGCTTCGTTGATCGACCGCTTTGCTTTGAATGCACTTGGTCACTTCAATGAGTCGAGTAATTCTTCGATTGATTTGGTATGAACTCTCTGATTTAAGTTTTTGATTTTATGCGTTGTACTCGAATGAATTAATGTCGATGATGACATGGGTTAATTTATAGGGATTGAACCACTATAATTTCGTTTGGGAATTTCAGTTTGAATTTTTCATTTTCTTTTCTCGGCCATGGATTTTTTATCGAATGATTATTCAATGCTTGACTCATTCTTCATTTTGATATACATATGAATATATCGAATTCTCTAAAATTTCTTCAAATATGTTTGACCCCTATTGATTTTTATCTCGGCCTTGACTTATTGACTTCGTCGTTGGTATTTGAATTTGAGATATATATATCTGGTTTCGTTTTTTACTGCCAACAACTTGCTCAGTTCAACATTCTCTGTTCCATTTTTAGAAATATGTTTCCTCTGATTGAATTCTCTTGACTTTTTTTCACACTGCTACTTATAATTACGATTTTTTGAACACTGCCTTGTACTAGTAATCTAAACATGATATTTTGCTCGAGTTTAATCTGATGTCTCCATGTATATACATAGATACATAATGTATGTATATATGTGTGTGATTTTGACTTTGCTTGTTGCGTCAAATTGAAAAACTGCCATCACTTGATTATTCAGTGCACTTGTTCACTAGCATCATGTAGATGATACTGCACATGTTCACTTACTTGGTTGTCACTGTATATATGTATACATGTGTATGCAGACATGTATATATGTATGTGATTGCTCATTTCTTGCATTTTTTAAAATAACTGCCTTGTTGAGTATTTTGTGTGTCACGTTATGTTACCTTGCTGTCTCCTCTGTTGCATATGTATATACATGTCACTGCGCTAGTTGCTTCGAGTTCCATGTCCAGTTCCAATGCATTCATGTCTAGTGCACCACTTTGTATATTCGCACTAAACGTTGATATCTGACCTTGCATATGAACTTGTTCTTCAAGTGTTTCCATGCTTGAATGCCTGCATACAGACTTTGCTTGTATTCTCTGGCCTTAATTTTGGTTGTCTTGTTTTCATATGTTCTTGTCTGAATGCATGCATATCCATGTACATATGAGCATGTTTACTTGTTTGGTTGGAGTCTAGTTGCATTATGTGGTTCCAGAGAATGTTTGAAAATTTGTTGCTTGGTTCTGGTCTAGTTGAGTTGCTTTTGTTATTGTTGCTTTGCATTTGAAGTCTAGTCTATCCTTGTCTAGTTTCAGCCCTTATGTTCACCACTGCTGTGTTTTTATGCACATATGTACTTGAACCCGTTTGCCTCTGAACTCCTGTGCACTGTTGTGTTCTGGTCTGGGTTTTGAACTGCTGGGTTCATTCATGTATACATATCCTTGTATGCACATATGTACTTGAACCTGTTTGCCTCTGATTTGTTGTGTGAACTTCTTTTGCACTGTTCTGGTCTGGTTGCATCCCTTGTGTTCATGCTTGATCGGTCCATATTTGTTCCACTAACTTGTTTGGTTGCCATGTTCTGTGTGGTTTGTGCTTCTTGGTTAGTTTTGGTTTGTGTTTGCATTGCACTTGAGTTGAATCCAGACTTGGCTTGGGTTTGACCTTATGCTCGCCTTTCCCTGCAATTTTAACAAGCAAGTGTATATCGGTGTGCACGACCTTGTGGCATGTACAGTGATACACTGTGTATGTCATAAGTTGTTCGTGTAAGATGAATTAAAAAAATTATGACGAACAACCCAAATAACCGAGGCAAATAATATTTTCAAACACACACTTCATTGTGCACTGTAAAATATTTCTTTTTCAATTTTACCGCGCCAGTGTTTATTTTGCAGATAGTTCAGATGTTGGATTCAGGCTAGAACAAAGTTGAAGATCAAAATACGAGTGAAAAGTGAATATGTAGTGAGGTGAAATATGTACGTAAAACTGTAAAGTGAAAATTGTGTTGTAATTGAAAATGTGTAAATAGTGAGAGCTCAAATTTGTACTATTTGAATTTGTAATAAAATATTTGTTTAAATAAGAATTCCGAGTTATTTATTATATTCAACAAATACTTATTTAATTTTGTGGAAAAATAAAATAGTACAATAACAAATACATTTAAACGAATATATATATATATATATATACATATATATATATATATGTTTATTATCATCAATCAAAAATCATAGGCTATTATATTATACAAAGCCAAGATGTACCTAGATATGAAGAGGAGCTTCTACTAGGAAGGTATGAAGAAGGATGTTGGTTTGTGGGTTAGATGGTGTATAAATTGTCAACAAGTGAAGGTCGAACATCACAAGCCAAGTGGATTGCTTCAACCTTTGGAGGTTCTAGTTTTGAAATGGGATTTGATATCCATGGATTTTATAGATGGGTTGCCAAGGTCGAGTAGAGGAAATGAAAGTATATGGGTCATAGTGGATAGTTGACCAAGAGTACCCATTTCATTCCAGTTAAGTCAACCAGGACGACACCTATTTTAGCTAAATTGTTCATGAAGAACATAGTTAGACTGCATGAAATTCCTAGTAGTATAGTCAGTGATAGAGATGCTTTGTTTACTAGTGAATTTTGGAAGAGTCCACAGGATGTATTAGGTACCAAGCTTAAGATGAGTACTGTGTATCTCCCTCAGATGGATGGGCAGACAAAGAGAGTCAATAAGGTACTCGAGGATTTGTTAAGAGCTTGTGTGCTTGACTTTGGTGGATCTTGGGAGGATCACCTACACTTAGTGGAGTTTTCCTATAATAACAGTCATCAGACTAGTGTAGGAATGGAGCCTTTTGAAGTTTTTTATAGAAGGCCATTCAAATCACCAGCATGTTGGATGGAAATTGGAGACAGATTAGTCTTAGGTCCAGATTTGGTTAGAGAGGCGACATTGAAGATTGAGTAGATCCGAGAAGGGATGAAGGAAGCTCAGTCTAAATATAAGAGTTACGCAGATACGAGCGTAAAGATCTAGAATTCTCAGTTAGAGATACAGAGTTCAATAAGGTATCACCGATCAAGGATGTGGTACGATTCGGAAAGTCAAGGAAACTGGCACTAAGATTTGTTGGATTGTTCCCAGTTATAGAGAGGATCGGAAGGCTCGCATAAAGAGTAGAGTTGCCGAGCAGTATGGTAGGAGTTGATAACGTGTTTCGTGTGTCTCATCTTCGCAAATATGTGCATGATCCAGAGATTACTATTCCTCTGATGGGGTTGGAAGATTTAATAGTAGAACCGAATTTGAATTTTGTCAAACAACCAGTTCAGGTTGTAGCGAGAGATGAGAAAATGTTAATGAACAAGGCAGTCAAGTTGGTGAAAGTTCAGTGGAGCGCCGACAACAAAAAGGACTGTACTTGGGAGACAAGACAGGATTAGAGATACTTATCCTTGTTAACAAGAAAACTTATCAACACCCCAAAGTTGATTTTGTGGAAAAGGTTAGTCCTTTTTTATCTCTCTTGGTTAAGTTGAGGATGATAGGATGTGGGTAGTCCCTATGATCCAACCTTTCGAATAGGTCTCTTTTGTGAAAACTTTCTCTTGTTGACCTTTCGACCTAGTCGAAACACTTAAATTCCCTTCTTTTTGGTCTATCGAGCCAACTGAAGTATTTTGACTATCCCTTCAAAATCTTCCTCTCGAAATAGTTGCGGAACACTAAAGAATGGCTTTAGGGATTCAAGGGTAAGATTTCACTAGGTGAGTTTCGACCATGTCGAAAGCTAGGTTAGTAAGTGACTTAGGATTGGTTCTGGAATTTAAGGCGTTAGCGCCAAAATTGGTCACCAACACCCAAACGTAAATGAAAGCACAAACTAACAGTCACAGATAACGGATAGAGTGTATGTAGAGAATATAAGTATGAAGAGCGGTAAAAATTCAAAAGAAAGCAGAAATAACAGTGGATTCATAGTGGTTCGGCTGACTCTGGCCTAAGTCCACTCCAAAATTTTCCTTTTTATTGATATGAGGATCAATTACAGTTACAATCCGGAGTTTTCAAAATAATTATGGAAGAGTAGCCATAATGAGGAAGAAGAAGGGAAACAGAATGAAGATCCCTTTTCTGAAGCCCCGCTTGCTGTATTTATAGGAAAAATCCAAGTTACGGGGCATCCGGAGTGATCCGGGCCCATTAGGACCATAGTCGAGTCCATATAGCCGACCACTGCTTTCGTGGAGTATGTAAAATGCCGATCCACTCCAGACTCCAACATGCCGACCTACTCCACACTCCAACATGCAGACCCACTCGAGACTCCAACATGCCGACCGATTGGATACTCCAACTTGTCGACCCACTCCAGACTCCAACATGCCGACCCACTCCAGACTCCAACATGCCGACCCACTTGAGACTCCAACATGCCGACCCACTCCAGACTCCAACATGCCGACCCACTTAAGACTCCAACAAGCCGACCCATTAGAGACTCCAACTTGCTGACCCACTCGAAACTCCTACATGCCGACCCACTCTAGACTCCTACATGCCGACCCACTCCAGACTCGAACATGCCGACCCACTCCAGACTCCAACTTGCCGACCCACTCCAGACTCCAACATGCCGACCCACTCCAGACTCCAACTTGCCGACCGACTTGAGACTCCAACTTGCCGACCCACTAGAGACTCCAACATGCCGACCCAACTTCCTACCGACCCAGATTCCTACCGACCCAGAGCATTACCCTAGATGACTCGGAGAAACCATCAACAAAACCCGAAGCAAGTCCAAATACAACTCGAAGCAAACTCCAGGCAACCCACGACAACTCAACTTTTGTCAAAACTCGTATTTCGAATATCCCGCGACTTTTGTACATCGAATATGTCGAATCCCGGCTTCATAATCATGATTACCATCCGTGATTGATTGTCTATCCATCCAATTGACTAAAACCGATCATATTCCAGTCTCAACAACCGAGCAACCGATTTAGTTAAATCCGCCTGTCTACGGCCTTGCCAAAAGGCGGGTTAAGATTTGCCCTCCAAAACATGCCTTGCTTTGGAAGGTGTGTTCTGAATAGCCTTAGATCTATTAATCGAATCCGTGATCTCTCCGGATCATTAACAGAATCCATGATTGTTCTGGGTCAATATCCAATTCCTATTTCATTCTGTATCCATTAACCGAATTCACAATCTCTCCAAATCATTTTATCCAAGCCCAAGACCTCTCCGGGTCCTATAATCCATAGCTGGGACCTCGTTGGGTCCATATCCAGAGCCGGTACCTCGCCCGGTCCTATAATCCGTATCCGGGACATTATCGGGTCCATATCCAAAGTCGGGACCTCGCTGGGTCCTATAATCCATATTCGGGACCTCAACAAGTCCATACCCAGATCTAGGACCTCTCCGGGTCCTATAACTCAAATCCGGGTTATTTTATTCTACTCCGGCCTCAACTCTCTAGTCAAGGACTTAATCCATGGGGTATCCTTCTCTGGCCTCGATCCCTAGTTGAGGACTTTATATTCTTCGGCCTCGACTCTCCGGTCGAGGGCTTTTATATTCTCCGGCCTCGACTCTCCAGTCGAGGACTTTTAGGCCTCGACTCTTCGGTCCAGAACTTTATATTCTCTGGCCTCGACTCTCTGGTCAAGGAATTTTATATTCTTCGGTCCATTCCACGCTAGAGTCCATTCCATCGCTCTCTAGTGAAGGGACTCGTGACATGCGATTTCGGCCCCATCTCTTTGATCGGGACCATAACCGTGTGACCTATACTAATTATTACATTAATATTCAAAATCTAATCAACACAGAGTTCCATTGATAAAATAAAAGTCCATACAATAAAGAAAATCAAATGTCCGTAGTACTAAGAAAGAAATTAGAGTTTAAAGAAAATAGAAAAAACAAAGTTTCATAAACCCGAGAATCACGGAATATCATCATCTCAAAGAATGCCTAGAGACCGTCCTCGATCCCATACATGTGTAAGTGACTTAGCCACCTTACTTTGGGGTTTACTACTTATTCAAAGCCATAAATCCATTCAACTGATAATAAGGCGACGATGCCTAGATCCAATGCGAGCTTCGTCTGATGTGGGCAGTGGCTGCTCGTGTTACACTACCACAACTCGATTCCTTATGTACTATTGTAAATGACCATTCCTTACATGTTCCTCAATGATATTCTTCAAATGCCTACAGTCATTTGTGTTATGCCCATCTAGCTCATGGAATAGGCAATGCTTTCCCGATGCTCGTTCGTGTTCGGAGGGTTCCCTCTTTGTTGGCCTTCCATACTGGAGACATCCTCGAGTGTCTAAATAAATTCTTTCTAGAATCTCATTCAAATCCGTATAAGAAGAGAATTTTGATTCCCTCTATTGCCTTTTCGATGTGTTTTCGCTATCCATTTTCCTTTTGCCTCTGTCGTCCTTGTTTGAATCCTCCCTGGGTAGACCTCCACCTTTTACCGCATAAACCTCTACCTCTCTTCCTTCTCTTTCAGCCTTCGCATCTTCCTGTCTTAGAATCCTTTCCGCTTCATGGTAAAATTCCCCAAGATCCATTGGTGGATCCCGCTCCAACGATATCTTAAAATCCGAATTATCTGCAATCCCTGAGACTACCACCATCAAAACCATCGACGGATTAGGTCGATCCACCGAAGCCACTACCGCATTGAATTTGGTTAAGAAATGCTTAAGTGATTCTCCCTCCCATTGCTTCATTGATGTCAAAGTCATCACAATCCTAGGTCTCATGATGTGGACCCGAAATTGACTTATAAACTATCAATCGGCTCTGTCCATGTGCCAATAGAGCCACTTCCCAGTTGTCTGAACCATAGTGCCGCTATATCCGTCAAATACAAAGGTAAGCACCGTGCCATGACTTCCTCTGATGCCCCCAGTACTTCCATGTGCCTCATATACCTTGTTAGGTGAACCGTGGGATCTGTTTTCCCATCATACATTTCCAGCGATAGTAGTTTGAAATCCGACGAATTCCTTACCTGCCTGATCATAAGAGTGAAGGGGCTCCTGTTCACGTCCTCCAAATCTCTATTCACCAATCCTCCCCTCATAGCCCGTCTGATTACGTCCGTTAACCTTTCATTGTGATCAAGTAACGACCTCTGTTCGTTGTCTCCAACCTGCACCCCGAGTCCACGAGGGAATCCCAGAACCTGCCCTTCTAGATGAGCATCCACTTCCCTATTAACGCAAAAATGCCCATCATTGCCTGCTATCCTTACTGGAATGGAGCCTACACGATTCGGCGGCATGCCCCCAAGATCAAAGGTCGTTCCTGATAGTCCAACTCTATCCCGTACTATGGCCGCTTCATGCCCTTGGTCCTGATTCCGGGCTGCCTCTGTTCCTGTCGCTCTAGCTTCGTGATCCACATTTCCAGCATCACTTGCTACTCCATTCCTTTGGTTTTGCACTCCGACTTGTCCAACCTATTGGAGTTGGTTCGTATCATTTCCTCCTGCCTTTTCAGTATCCCTTCCTGCATAGCATCCATCATTATTTCCATCTCATCTCTGGTGATGAAAACTGAGGTCTGATTAGCTCCTAAGGAAGCCTCCGCACTTCCTTCATGTTGACTTCTTTCCGCTCTTTGTCTCCTTGTTGATTGCTTTTCCATAGCTTCCTAAGAATTCGAGTTCCTAAGCCTTTAAATCCAAAGTCCAAGCTTTAGAATCCCTAGATGCTAACTTTCCCAATGAAAGCACCAAAATGTTAGGGCCAAAATTGGTCACTAACACCCAAACGTAAATGAAAGCACCAACTAACAATCATAGATAACAGTAGAGTGTATCTAGAGAGTATAAATATGAAGAGCAGTAAAAATTAGAAAGAAAGCAGAAATAACAATGGATTTACAGTGGTCCGACTGACTTTGGCCTACGTCCACTCCAAAATTTTCCTTATTGATATGAGGATTAATTACAGTTACAATCTGTAGTTTTCAAAACAATTATGGCAGAGTAGCCTTAATGAGGAAGACGAAGGGAAACAAAATGAATACCCCTTTTCTGAAGCCCCGCTTGCTGTATTTATAGGCAAAATCCGAGTTATTGGGCTTCCTGAGTGATCCGGGCACATTAGGACCATAGTCGAGTCCATATAGCCGACTACTGCTTTCCTGGAGTATGTAAAATGCCGATCCACTCCAAACTCCAACATGCCAACCCATCCGGACTCTAACATGCCGACCCACTCGAGAGTCCAACATGCCGACCCACTCGAGACTCCAACTTGCCGACCCAATCGAGACTCCAACTTGCCGACCCAATCGAGACTCCAACATGCCCACCCACTCCAGACTCCAACATGCCGACCCACTCGAGACTCCAACTTGCTAGCCCACTCCAAACTCCAACATGTCGACCCACTCCAAACTCCAACATGCCGACCCACTCCAGACTCCAACATGCCGACCCACTCGAGACATCAACATGCCGACCCACTCGAGACTCCAAGTTTCCGACCCACTCGAGACTCCAACATGCCGACCCACTCCAGACTCCAACATGCCTACCCACTCGAGACTCCAACATGCCGACCCACTCGAGAGTCCAACATGCCGACCCACTCGAAAGTCCAACTTGCCGATCCACTCATGACTCCAACATGCCGACCCAACTTCCTACTGACCCAGATTCCTACCGACCCAGCTTCCTACCGACCTAGAGCATTATGCTGGATGACTCGAAGAAACCATCAAGAAAACCCAAAGCATGTCCAAATACAACTCGAAGCAAACTCCATGCAACCCGCGATAACTCAACTTTTGTCAAAACTCGTATTTCGAGTATCCCGCGACATTTGTCCATCGAATATGTCGAATCCTTGCTTCATAATCATGATTACCATCCGTGATTGACTGTCTATCCATCTAATTGACTAAAACCCATCTTATTCCAGTCTCAACAATCGAGCAACCAATTTAGTTAAATCCGCCTGTCTACGGCCTTGCCGAAAGACGGGTTAACATAAGGTAGACCAGCTTGGGTTAAGGTTCCAACTCACTAAAAGGTGAGTGTTTAGTGAATGGTGGTTTGTAGTTAAAGACTTGGATTACTTGGAAAGGCAGGGGTTTCGACCCACTCCGAAGGTGCCTTTCGATGAAGTCGTTACTTTAAAAATACAGGTAAATCCAGTAAAAAGCCTTCCAACAACTATATAATCAAAAATACTGAAATCTTCCCTTTATTAATCCAATAATGGCTACGCTGAACAATTTTCCCCAATTTGATTTACAAATTAGGGTTTATAATTTCGCAAAATTAAGAAAATACAAGTCTGGAATGAATGAATTTAGATCCCTAAAAATAGCCCCCTTGGTTCTTATTTATAGATGCGGGTTGGCACCTTTCGTCCTAGTGCTTTCAACCTAGTCGAAAGGTGGCTTTAGATGCCTTTTGACTCGTTAGACACTTATGCACCCCTCTGCCATGTTTTTGAATGGGTTCGAATGCCTTCGTCTTTATCGAATGGGGTGGTTGCACCTTTCCTTTTTATGTTGCTTTGTTGTCACAAGGAATAAAGGTAGGAGCTTTCGACTCTTTTGACATGTGGTTTCCATGGCTTTTGAAGGTGTTGAAATGCTGATGGTATCGATGCTGTTAGTAGATTCTAAACTTATGCCTGCGACTTGATGTGGAACCTTCCTTGGATATTAAAGGCTTCGACCAGTTTGAAAGGCTTGATTTTACTTTCGAAAGGGTTGTTCTAACCAAGGCGTGTTTCTGAGTGGTTTGAATGAAGGCGAAACCTTTGGTTTTGAAAGGTTTGATGCGCATATGAAGGGTTGTCATTCATTGTCTTCAAATGGTGTTGCTTTAACTCAATCGAAAGGTCTTCATGCATGCGGAAGCACCTGCTTAGAAAGGGGATCTCATGAAGCGGAAGGGTGTTTTCGACCCCTTTGAAAGGTTGTTATATTTCTAGTCTTTAGTTGTGCATCCCTTCGACTCCTTCGAAATGTCTTGTTGTAGCTTCTTTCTTTTGTTCTTCTTTGTCTTATATTCAATCGGGTTACGACAAGGTCAAAAGGATATTTGGTAGTAACAATCCTGATCTGCTGTGAGGGTATGTTCTATTTTATTTATATAGACTGTTGCTAGCGAGGTATGCTACTATGGTAGTTACGAGCTGTTACAGATGATTGCTATGTTTAGTATTTAGTCCTTACTGAATTTCGAGGACAAAATTCTTTAAGGGGGGAGCCTGTAACACCCCTAATTTTTAATAATATTATTCAGGAGATTTAATTAGATAAATTAAATAAAATAATGTAAATATTAATGTGATTGAGATTTGAAAATTTATTTAGAGGTCGTGCTTAAATAAACATAAAGAATGAGTTTATGGAAAAGGTTTATTATATAATTAATAAGAGAATAAAACAAGGGCATTATGGTAAGAGCCGCACCCATAATCCCATTACCCTTAAACTCTCGTTTCCATTTCTTTGCAAGTTCATTTTTCAAAACATAAAAACATAAATCAAAGAAGAGCAAGCCAGCCATAACCTAAGGAAGCGAAAAGGGGATTAAAGCTAAGCAATCAAGCAAGGGGCATTAATCAAAGATCAAATCTCAAGTTCCTTATCCTAAGCAAGATGAATAATAATCAAAACCATCTCTATTTTCGTTTTTAAGAGCATTTGATTTCGGGTTTAAGTTTAAATCCATTATGATGATTTTTGATGATGATATGCTTGGATTTCATGATATGTTATATTCAAACAAGTTTGTTTGACATATCTTGTATTTGATTTTAAGGCAAAAAGCGTTTATATTGGATTTCAATTGCCATGAGGATTTATTATGTTATGTAAAACACCATTTTGGAGATGAGTTTAATTTTTATAATTTTCCAAGGTAGGGAAAAATTTATATGAATTTTTTAAGGAAGAAATGAAAATTTAGGTTTAAATTTTTTTTCGGCTTTTAAATGAAGGAAGTTGGGTCAGAAATATTTATATGTTAGATAACATATTAAAAGTGAATTTCTATGATTTTTGGGGACTTTTCCTAATTAATGTACTATGGAAATTAATTTAATTTATTTGGAGGATTTAAATGTTTTAATTGCTTTGCTTAAGGGAAGGGCTTCTTTGCTAATTACCTTTATTTAGATCTGATATGAATGCAGGAGTTTTCAGAAAGATTTTGAAAAGTTTATGCAACCAATTAAATTTTTACAAATAGCCATGTTAGTTAAAAAACAATTACTTGAAAAGGCAATAAAACAATTTTTGTACAGAAGTATGGTTTTGCCATTTCCAGTAGTATCTTTCGACCGTATACTTCTGCCTCAACCAAGTCGAAACTAATACACAAGGCATCAATGCATTGTTACGTAGTGGATTAGAGAATGGCAGCAGGTATGGAGTCGAAACCATTCTTTCGAAGGGGTCGAAACCCATTTAAATAGTTTTCGAAGATGTCGGTTGCCTTGTTTTCAAAAGATTGCTTTCGAAAGGGTTTAAAACAGCTTTTGATGAGGTTGTCGCCTTTTAGTTAAAGTGTAGCTTTCGAATGAGTTACCCTGTTTTTAAATCAATGCTTTTGAAAGGGTAGTTTGAACCCATTCGAAATCATGCTACCGACCTTATGCCTTTCGAATGAATTGAATTCCTCAACTAGTTCAAAATGTAGCTTTTGTTTTATAAATATAATAAGCCACATCTCAAAGCTTTCGAAAGGACTCCAATAGCCACATAAGGGTTTCGAAGGCAATGGCTTCGAAAGGGGTTTCGAAGTTATCCATCCAAATGTTTTACTTAAAAGATTAATGCTTTCGAAAGGATGGTTCCAAAGCCATTAGTTTTCCCCAAACTCTTTTATATGAAGGTTAATGGTTTCGAAAGGCGTACTTTCGTTTATATTCACTTTGACCCAAAAGATATTTTAAAGATAAACCCAATGGTTTCGAAAGAATTACTTTCAAATGGTTTTAAAGCAATGCTTCTATGTATACTTTAATACTTTTGAAAGGATTTTTTTGATGGTTTCGAAAGAAAGTTTTGATGCTTTCGAAAGGCGTTGAAAGTCGTATGTTTTATGTGTTTCGAAACGCATATGCTTAGTGTTTTGAAAAGAAGATTTGAATGCTTTTGAAGGAGGTTTTCCAATGGTTTCAAAAGTAAAGGTCTAAGATTTCGAAAGACTTAGTTTTCAAAACAAAGAACCCAATCTCATTTTTAAAGGAAAACCCATGGCAAAATAAATGAGTTTGAAATGGTTTTTAAGTATGGAGTTTTTAAAGAAGCTTTCTTTGACAGAGTAATAGGTTAAAGGGATTAACCAGGTTTCATATGAAAAGGATTTCAATGATATTAAACCATAGATGTTGGTGTTATTATTTTATTATGTTTGCTTCTTCTAATATACATTTTCACTGTAAAATGGACCTATAACTGTATTTTGGGGAGAAAGGGCAAATAAACAATTAGGTTGACCCAGTTGTGAATACAAATTGAGTTAACTCCTGAATGTGTAGAATTGCATCCAGGAGGTCAGGAAGACCAGAATATAGGATGCCAAAATACGAATTAAAGAAGTTGTCAGATAGACAGGTTCATAGTAAAATCATGAAAACTATGACTAAAGAGAGTTATTGGCAGGGGCCAAAAGGTTAATAGTGAACCCATGAAAATTATATCAGGATTAAGTTATTGACAGAAGTCAATAGGTTCATAGTCAACCCTTGAAAACTATGATATAAGGGAGTTATTGGAGATACCATTAGGTTCAGGGAGAACCCATGAAATAAATGTTTGAAGTTATTGGCAGGGCCAATAGGTTCTTAGTGATCCCATTAAAACTATGAGACCGGACAAATAGTCCGTAAACTTTTAAATAGTTTATTAGTCAGCCCATGAAAACTAATTGGTTAATAGTGACCCTAGAAACTATAACTAAGACAGATAGTCAAGTGAATAGGGATGGGAAATCCAGAATAATTTACTTATTTGCATATCATCGTAATATTTTAAGTTCCTATGTTTTCAACCAAAGTGGATGTAGGAGCAAAGTATATGGTTATTATAAATTTTGGATGAGATACTAGTGAGGGGAAAACCCTTTCGCTAAGCGGCATGGTCTCACTTGATATCTAAATGGTTTGAGATGGTAGGTTATTATTCATACCAAGCTTTATGTTTGACTTGAAGTTTATGTTTTCCCCTTAAACTCTCGAGTACCCAATTAACTTTGAGTAGTTTTAATGTTGAGGTTTTCAGGTACCTCTTTAGATGAATAAGCTTTCGGAGAAATGCAGGAGGCAAGATAGCTAGTAGGAGTTAATTTTTATTTTGATTCCGCTATGTTTTGTTGTAAAGGCAAAGTTGGTTATTAGCCTATGCTTAGACTCTGATCATCCAAGGACGCATCTTCATATCTCGCTCTTGGCGTATGTTGTACTGATTATATTTTCTCTGAACATGGTTCTCGAATCTGGGATTATGTAATTAATTTGAAATAATTTGAAATGGAATGAGAAAGTTGTTTAATGATTTTAATAATTTCACATATCCATGTGTTTTTGTTATATCAATGTATCTAACATTACCATATTTGATCACCGAGGATTAATAACTATGGATGATTGCAGCATCCATAGTTGTTAGTTTTGGGCCTCGTAGTGGGGGATGTTACACAAGATATTTATCTTCCACTTTATCACTAATAAAAAATCTAACTAAAAGGGTCATCGATGGATCATCCCTTTTATTTGACTAAGTGAATCGACTATTGTTTAGTTGTAGTTCAATTAAATTACTATTAGTAACGAATTGATCAAATTCTTCCACAGTAGAAAAATCACCTTTTTTAGGAGTTCATTCTCCTAAACGTCTAGTGACATTGAAGTCCCCACCCATCACCCGAGGACCAGGAACAAGTGATCTAAACTCTAGACACTTACTCCAAAGAACCCTACAATCTAGTTTAGAATTCGGTCTGTAAATATTAGTAACATTTAGAAATGAGCCACCAACAAGATCGAAAAAAATTAAGTTATTATATTAATAACATTATGTATACCACACATATTTTTTATTTATTTAACTAATCCATTAATTCCACTATTTTTCATATTATTATATTATTATTATTTAATTAAAATATTATTCGAATTTTCGGAGTATTGCGTTAATACTCATGGTATTAATAATTTGCATATTGAATAGCACACAACCACTGACATGGCAAAAATCAACTAGTTCCAAAACTAACCTAAAGGTTATTTAGTTTTGAAAATTAAGTTGCGATGAAAATTTGTCATTTATACCACACATATATTTATTTTGGAACTTGATTCAATTCCCACAAGGATATAAAGTTAGCAATGATTGAACCATTTACCTTACATGTAAGCGCCGCATGTCCTAACCAACCGCGCTACCTACGTGGGTAGTATACCACACATATATTAACAAAAACGATGATTATTTTTTCATTCCGATTAAAAAAAATCACATAACATTAATTATTTACGTAAAGAATAAAAACATATTTTAATTTAGAATAAGAATGATACTTTATTCAAGTACATCACTAAGTTTGATTTCTTGATTTTTGAGTTCATAACCTTTAAAACCTCTATGACGACCCACAATTCTGTATATTTTAATTTGACAATAAACCACATATGTCCAACTCAATTTGAATGAAAAGGTAGATAGTTATGGGTAAAAGAAAATAAAGATATAGAACAGAATCTTACACGAATGGGATAACATATATTATTTCAACATTTATTCTTTATAGTGAAAAATTCTAAATACATTTATCAGAGTTTAACTTAACATCAACATTATAAATCTCTGTCTTTACAAATGCGGAATACAATAGTACATAAGTGTGGTAGAAATAGATAACAATCCTCATACGAATCTTCTAGCTCCACGCTCCGAGCTCTTTCAAAATGCTCCAAACTAAACCTGACTACTAGGCTGTTTGGAAAAATAGGGCACTCAGAGTTTAAGTGAAAGAAAATAAACTTTAGGTTAGTCATGAGACTGGTGTGAGAAACTGAAAATATGAGTGTTTGAAAACAAAGGGTATCTCATAAGACCACGCCGCACATAAACATGGAACGGGTTTTTACGTTATGATAACCAAATCATTTCTACATAAAATCTAGTGATATTATTTTTAATGATAGTCTTTGAAACCTTTTAAATAAACATATTCAAATAGCCAAAATTGTAACATTGGTTAAATTTGATTGCATAATAGGTTTACAACTAAGTCCGAAGGCACTTATTGAAGAGTGGATTTCCAATGAACAGTGAGGTAAGGGACTACCTCCCGTACAATACATTTCCAAATGAATTTATCGAGGCCACAAACAGCGTCCTCTATGAATTAAGACCGGCCTACCCAAGACCAATAGATGGTACAGATAGCACCAAATATGATATAACTCCGGTTGTTCCCAACCTCTCTAAGACGTCTCATAGAATACACCATAAAATTTAAACATGAGTTATAGTGGGTAGAAATAAATAAATCAAGAAAGGTGATATCATACCCTAATGGTTGCGAACCACTTAGCCTTAAAGAAACCCCTATTTCACAATTCTCCAGGTGTAAGTCTTGAGGTAACGTTTATCTTTCTTTGAACATTTTCACTTAAAATGACACATTGCCATGTCCAACAACACAATACCGATTTCAACAAAAGTACAACCTCTGATTTTGTACCTCTCAGAGAAGAGTGTTAAGCATAAGAGGAGTTACCTCCTACACCACCAAAAGATGTACATTTGTAGAGATCGATGCACTGTGATCTTAGAAATGTAATGTCAAACATCTATCCATACAAGTTGTCTAGGAGCAGGACAAACAGAAGGCACTCTCCTACCACATTCTATTGGGCATCATCCCTAGGATTAGTAGCGAGTAATTCTTGGATACGAATATCCCAAAAACAAGGACCATTGCTATTTATTTATCTCGGGAGCTACTTCAAAATTATCAACCAGCATTTGTTCCATTATGAAGATCCCTACCTTCATGTTTAACGGAAAAAATTTTATCGATTAGAAAAATGCCGATAAATTTTGAAATAAAATAACCGCAAGCGCACGGCGTACTATCGTAGTACGTGGCAAGTACGGGTCGATCCGTAGTGAATTTTTAAGATTTTAAAATTTTCAATTCAATCAAATTAGACCAAAGTAAGAAGAAATTGTTAACGAAATGTGATTTAAAAACTATTGGACTAGAGAACAATTTAGAGGCAAATCCACTCTCATATTTTTGTAAGTCAACAAAGAAATAATTTATGATCTCTAACTTTGATATTAAGTTAAATAATCATTGCATTTATCATAAGTATGGTTTGTTCATGTTATTAATTAACATGACTCAAACCATCAAACTATAATACAACAATTATACCACTTATAATTCTCATGAAAATGAAGCCAAGAAAAAGCTATTTTAAGTATGATCTATTTACTATTGTAACAAGAAATATAGATCATCAAATTTTATTTTTACTTTCGTTTCAAAATAAAAAATTATTTAGCAAATGATGATGTAAATTGTGTTTATGTTGAATAAGAATAGCTCATTTGAATGTGCAATATAAGCTATCAAACCCACTTGTATAAACTTACATCAAAATTCACTTTCATGAGCACAAATAAAGAGATCATAAATCATAAAATGTTGAAATTACATAAAGTTAGAGAGTTTCATTATCCCTAAATTGAAGGGGTTTAGCTACTCATTTGTGTTATCAAATCAACACTTGTAAATTTCAACATTAAAAAGCAAAGAAATGAAAACTAAGCAAAGTAAGAAAGAGAGATTAACTATTAACTATTTGCGTAAAAATTAAAGCAATACTACTTGCATTAATGTAAATCTAAGCTATGAACATTAAAAGGTAGAGCGCATAGAAATAAACATTAACATAAAAGCAAAGAAAAGCATGTAGAAAAGAGAGGAGAAAGAGGCTTGGAAGCCATTTTTATTTCATGAAACATTGCCATTACAACTCGCTTTCTTAATTTCCTAACTAATGTGAAAGATTAAAAGATATGTCCATGTACATAAGAGGGTTGTTTATACATGCATAAAACCCTAATTCCATTTTTAGGGAGCTTCCCAAAATACCCTTTAGGAAGCATGGCCACCAAGTAACCATTAGCCACTAATTAATCCATCATTTGATGTGCATGAAGCTTTAACCTTCACTTAGTTGTCCATTAGCTCCTAATTGTACATTTAGGTAAGTGGGTGGGGTCCTCCATGATCTTGAACTTGAATTATTTCATCTTCATTCCTTTGTATTTCCTTATGCATGCATATATCATCATGAATCCCACTTCCATATGCATCAAAATATCCTATAAAAAATCATAAAAATTATCCAAGTAAAGATTCTTAAATTGACACATGCGCAAAAATGACCATTTTGCCCCTTAATGAAGATTAAAATATGATGGTTTGAAAATAATTGAATTTTGGTTTTAACATGTAAAAATGCCCAAATATGATGTTTATTTAAATAAAAAGAGATAAAATATAGATGTAAATATATGCACTTTTACGTGCACATCAAATACCCCTACACTTATCTTTTTATTCGTCCTCGAATAAAGGAAAACTAAGGTAAGTTCGTTTTTGTAGGGAACATGATTGCATTGACACTACAAGAAAATACACTTTTAGTAGCACTTATTGCCAGCGTTTGTAAGGTAAGTGCTGCTGTAATTATTTGGTTTTATGTTTTTACTGCGCGCCAGGACTCCCACCAAAAATTTTCGTGAAATTTTCTGAAGTACCAAGTCTCTCAATTTTCAAAACCCCCTTATTTCCACTTCGCAGCATTATCATCCAAAAGCCCTAAATCGCCAACCTCAACCTCTTGTTCCTCTACCTTCAAACGAAACCCCAAAAACCACATCGTCGGTAAAGTTGAAGAGGCAATCGCTTTGGGCCACGTAAATTATATGGCACCAACATATATAAAACATCAAAATACGCAGCCGAAAGAGAAAAAATTGGCAACCGAATCCAAATCACTGCTAAGGATGAGGCGAAGATGGCACACGATGCGACTGGCAACTCCAGACTTCGATCGATGGAAAGCCCACGCACTGCGCTCGACGATGTCACAAAAGATATTTCCATGGTTGCTTAGTTGTGCTCTGGTACTTGCGTTAGTGTCTTAGCTCCATCACGTCGCATCTCCCACCTATACCTCCATTGCTGCCATCGGTAAGCACAAAACTGCAAATTCATGCTCGACATTGAATTCGTTCAAATCTGATTATTATTTTTGGGTTCACTTTGTTTAATTGCTAAGTGTGATAATTTGACTGCAATCACCAATGAATTAAATGAATGGCTCAATATTGGGAAAAAAACCCAAATTTCTTTGATCTCGTATGTTACATTTAATTTCTTGCTGAATAAATGTTTGATTCGTGTTGTTTTGTAATGAATTGGAAACAACCACAAGCTCAGAAGGGAAAAAAATGGAAGGAATGAAAATGGTGAGGGAATTATATTTTACATTATATATTCTGACAAGATCATGGGGAGAATTTCTAATTGATAGTTAAATAATTTTTTATTACGATTAACTTGGATAACGTTTAAAAATGAGGATACCGTTTAAAAATAATCCATCTCTATTCAATACCAGATCATGTGTAGTTGTATTGGAATTATATGGATGATGGTTCTGAAGGACGAGTGGAGATGTCACAATTTAGACCTCTTATTCTAAATAATTTTAAACTATATCATAACTAGTGTGGACGGTGTAGGAAAACTGATATCAACATAATACATTATCAAAAGTCAATATCAATTACGGCGTTAATTATATGCTTTTCTTGTCTAATTTTTACACTCAACTTTATATCAAAGGTTGGACTTAAAAGAACCAGGATCAGTGCTGTACGCCTGCTTCGACAGCCAAATTCAGTTCTGAGGTGACCAACTCACGGAGTTAACTTACGGACTAACAAACTCAAGTCATCCCTTCATCTGGTTTATAAAACAAGGTAGTGAAATTCTATTAGAAACAAATACAACCAATAACAAAAGGGTCTTATAATCAGAGGATGGGCACCACAAGTGGCAATACTAAACCACAAGGAATTCGGAGGGTTCTTGACCCACTGTGGCTGGAACTCGGTTCTAGAAGCAGTGATAGCTAGCAAACCGATGCTGACGTGGCCAGTGTACGGAGACCAACCTTTCAATGAGAAGCTGGTACTTACTTAACTTGTCTAGTTTATAGTGGCTGTTTACATAATAACTTTCTTCAATACTAGGTCTGTAATGATTTGGCTGTGTCTCTAAGCATGGCGAATAATATCATTAGCTGTACTGATAACTACTTAGGCCCAGAAATCTTATCATGCGATAAAAAACTCTTAGATTCCAGTAGATTAGTGTAGTTCAGTACACAGAGTCTAGAAATAATTCCAACTGTGCATGTACAGTACTATAATGCACCAAGTTACAGATATTTAGATCAAACAAATTTTGAGATGAATTTATAGTTCCAATTTCATGTATAGTTCCTATTGTGCATGTATTGGACTCTCCATTAGGCTTATGATTCAATCATATTACCATTGCTTATGCATTGAGCTGGTGAATTAACATTATATGGTTTTGTCAGCATGCATTGAAATGCATAACTCAAATGAAAAAGAAAAACAAGTGTGCACTCCATTTATTTTATGAGAATTATTTATATAACCATTTATTATACTTCAAAGCATTCATGCACTTATTTACACATGGAAACAATTATTCGATAGATGTCAAATTCTATTACAATATTTCAAGCTTTTTGGACTAGTTCAAGGCATTCTTAGAGACATGAACATATGAATGTATTCATGTGTGTGTGTGTCTCGGTTTATAGATATTGAATTCATATCCCATCATTCATTAGAAGCAACCAAAAATATGCAGTTAATTTTTTGGTTGTTCAACATCTACAGTGAATTTATGATGCTGGCACTTTAAAGAAACATTGCCTATACACCACCAAAGATTCATGCATGTCAAGTTATAGTTTAGTGAAGAGTCAAATTGTTTCCATACCTTGATATAAAATTTTATAGTTGTGCATGCGCATGGGACCGCTTGCTTGTAATACTTGTTTGCAATAAGTCAACCGCATCATGGATATAGTACAAACAAGTACTTTTCCATTCTTGTTTTTTTCTCTATTTATATATTTATAATTAGAAATATGGGTACTTGAAAAGAAAAGGAAGAGTGAAGAAAGGAGATAAGGTGTGTGAAAACAGCGTTTGGGTGTGAGTGGAAGTGCAATTGAGAGCGTGAAGCAATTCTGAAGGCCAAACTTATATATAGTATGGCTATATAAAGGAAGAAATCATAAATGGATACATTAAGGCTCATTTTACATTTTATATTGGTTGTGGGTGTGCTTTTGTTAAACTATTGATCGTTGGATGTTTGAATATTTGATATCAGATCCAAGCTTTGGTAATGAATGTGCAGTATAATCATATAAAAATATTACACATGAGACATGATGTGTAATATTTAATTTCTTTAGTATGCTGTGTTTAATGGTACATATATTGTTGCCCTGTTTTCAGTTATGAAAACTCAATGGAGACACTCTAAATTATTTCCAGCAATGCACAGTACTAAAGATACTTTCCCAAGATGTGTACCATAGGCAAAAACATATAATTGTTACCATACGCAAATGTAAGTTTTATACACACACACAACAAACATCAACTTTTCATATTTTAAAGAGTGTGTGTTGTGTGTTTGGGGGTGTGTGTGTGTTTATGTCCGTATATATACAAATAGTCAAAGAATTAAAATTAAGTGGCACTGTGATTCCGTCTCATGGAAGTGACTAAAAAATATCATAAATCTTTGAGGCTTCTAGAGAAAAATGAAAAACAAAGAACTAGACAAATGCAATTATGAATAATTTTATATGCCAATCTTGTGTATTTTTAAAAATATCATAAATCTTTATTATGTGGGAATACATAATAAAGAGTAGCTAAAAGGAGAAGAGAGAGACTATTAGAAAAGAATTAAGCTAAAGAAAGCAATGCTGCATTTGTTTTTGCTATGAGATTTTGGGAATAACTGGAAGCTGGTAATCTAAATTGATTGTGTCAATATTTCCTACTAATAATGCATATTATATTACTAAATTTAACTAACGGGTAATCTTCTTAATTACTGATACAAACAGGATCAATTTGAAATGTAAGCTTAATTTCCATTCAAATATGCAGGCAACTTCAGTTTCATTGAGAAGATTTCAGTGAAATATGCAGGAGCCGGAGCCATGTATTTTGTATCGAAGAAACTAAAGAAGAAACACAACATCACTGATCCACGTGCCTCCTTATACGAGGCGGCATATACATGGACCAAAGTTTTAGGAGGCAAAGATTTCATGGGTAATCATTTCAAACCCCCTTTCATAATTAGTCCAAATTTGCAGTATTCATGTACTAAATTGAGATAAAAAAAATTTCAGGGCGTTTAAAACCAAACTTAGCTGATCTTGCATGTTTTGGGGTGCTTAGACCACTTCGGCATCTGAGGTTAGGTAAAAGTATGGTTGAGAACACTGGAATCAGACCGTGGTATGAAAGAATGAAAGCTGCTGTTGGAGAACCTTTTAGAGTCGATTGTTAAATCGCAATATTCCACCATTTTTGTTATTGCACGACTGGTTGGTTATTTTCTCCCCTCTGTGAAAGTGGCTCAAGTGCAATGTTTTATCTAGATTTTGTTGGTCTTGAAAAATAAATAACTAAAGTGTTCTTGGGATGAACCTCCCTATTTGATAATCATATCATGTATTTTTCTTCAAATCAACTTAGTGTTGGAAATAAATGCATAGATGTGGTTGTGCATATCGATATATGCACTGATTTGCATAATTAAGTACATGTAGCTTCTCGTTATGATATGCACAAGGCAGAACCTGCTCCTATTGCATTGACATGTTGTGGCTATGAGTGTGGTTTAGGGGACTATGCATATGATAGTTTCATGAGTACTTCTATAAGTTTAAGTTAATAGAAGTTGTTCAGACTTTTTATTCAAATAAAGAAGCAATATCTTAATTAGTAAGTATGTATAAACATAATATGTAACGCTAATAGTTACTAACACCGTCTTTTGAGTCTTCAAACGTTTGTGCGGCCATGCAAAAAGGCAGATGTGATGGAAGTGAGATCAAGTTCGATGACGATGCAGTTGTTTTGGTTATCAAGCAAGGAAAGCCGATATGGGCTTGTGTTTTCGGACCTGGAGACGCCATGATATGTTCAATTTTTGTATTCTTTATTTCTTTATAGGTAACTGATCCTTTTACCTTAACCGTTTCATCCTAATAAAACTTTACTTGATATCTGATCATATATTTAGTTCATAGTGTAAAATAGCTTGTGAAAACGATAAATATCCAATATGCCTTATAACAGTATATTGTATAAACTACTCTATAATGTTTCCATGTTTTTCAGTTACTTCTGCATATGTGCTATGGGTAATGAGAGAAATGCTTGTTACAGTAGACAACATGCCACAGACTCACAAAATAAGGTATATAACTAAGGCCTTTTTATAATGCAACACTTGCATTTTTAGTTGCTTTAAGCAACTCATTTTTTTAATGCAAGTGGGAATATCCTACCTGGTAGTGTTGAATCTGTTAATTATGAGCGGAGCTAATAGCAGCACCAATAAATGTTCAGACATATCTATCTTGCCATATATTCAGCAAACCCAAACGACGACTAACAAACACCTAACTCACTTTGCATTCATTTCTCTTTTTTTTTTGCTCAGTTTCAGACTGATATATGTAAATTGGCTGATAACCAGACCTTTCTCAAACTAGTTTTCAGGTTGAATCTGATCTCATGCCTTCTAGTATGTTTCTGCTTACTGCCAATTCTCAGAGAACAGAAAATTTCTACCTAGGATGTTATGTTATTATCAAGGTTGTAAAAATCATAAGAAGGATGCTAGACAGTGGGTTTAGATTAGAAACTAATTGTCTATGTGGGATTAACAAAGATTAATCGAAATTAAACGTTTTTGATAGACATGTATTTTTTGAAAGATCTTTAATGTTTAGTCAATATACTTTATAAAAAAAATACTACTTTACCATCAAAAATATATCTGTATCGAATAGTTGAAATTCAGTTTTGAAATTTGAGGGCAAAGGACAAATTCTACTGTTCGTTTGAAAAATTCAAATTCTTTAGAATGTATTCATTGTGCAAACATAACTATGTATTCCAAAGATAGCTACATAGATGCTTGATGAGGCCTTAAGCTTCATCTACCACCTATGCAGAGCCTAGACAGATGTGTATGCCATAAGTCTCGCTTAACGTCTAGAAAGGGTCTCGATGGATGCAATTTTATTTCTAAATTAGTGGTTATTATTAGTTGATCACAACACTTTAGAGCTATACAAAAACATATTTTAGGAGCAGTGTTGAAGTGACAATCAAATGTCTTTCCATTTTTAGTGTTGTTCAAACCTTGAGCAAAACTTCTTGGTATTTCAAATACAACCATTGATCAAGTGTTTGACTTGATTACCACAAGTGATAAAGCAACTCCTATTGAAGGAAAAGTCCCTTCCCAGGCTAAAATACAGAAGGGCACTTCACTTGAGTCCACTCAAAAGCCATGGGAGAGTCAAAGAAAATTGGTGTACTTGTTGATCCTTGATTTTGAGGACTCTGATAAGTCTGGTTGTAGGAACACCGATAATTAGGATGGAGAAGATGGTAGGAACTTTGGGATTAAATTGATAGTTGTACGAGAATAGTTACTTTTGTATTTGAAAATGGTTATCTTTAGCTTTGTGAGAATCAAATCCCAACTAGTTTGTCTATCTATTTGAATGAATCTACCTTCGTTTGCTACCTCTTTGTCATCAGGTATTTGCATGTGTCTATGATTCTTAGATTCTTTGTTCCTGTTTTGGTTAGAGCGTATCTGTTTGACGAGAGAAAATTTCTCATACATGTAAACAAAAATAGAAACTTTGAGCTTGGGTTCGAAACATATCTTTCAGAATTTTAGTCAGGTATCCGAACATGTGTAGAACTTGAGAGGTTTCTAAACGTTTTTAAGGATTTTGCTTTATTACCCATCAACTCGTTGTTCCGTGGGACTTGCACACGAGTGGGTGGTTACCTTTTCCTCATTCCTGGTTCTTTTCCTACAAGTACAATGAAATGGGTCTATTCCCAACCCACTTAAAGGATTTGAAACCTTTGTAACTTGCAATTGTTCTCTAGCTGTTAACAACACTCAGTGCCATATTACTAGCTTGTAATGTTGAACCATTATCTGTTTATGGTTTTTTATTTATGATTCTGCAACTTTTCATTTATATACATCTGAAATCCTACTTTATATGTGGTCTTCATTATATTGTTCCTTTGTCTTTTCTTTTATGTTCACATTTTAAATTATATTGTTCCTTTGTCTTTTCTTTTATGTTCACATTTTAAATCCCGATTTCACTTTAAAATTTTGTAACTTGTCTCACGGTCGTATTTTTAAATGTCATGTCTTCCAAGCTAGCGTTTTTAACCTATATTATAATCAATGGTGGAGGTAAAAGGTCTAAATTAGTGTAAATTGAAAATTGTGTATTCGTTGGGGAACTATATAGGATGCATATAAAAATAGAACAATTTTTGTTAATATGTGTTAATATAGAATATCGAGTTATAGATTACATGATTTTCATATATACATATATATATACATACATATATATATATACATATATATATATTGTTGATTGTTAAACTCGTTTGCAGGTAATTAGCTATTTCGAAGCGAAGACTGTCGACAACAAAGAACTATTGGTAATCAAGCAACGAACATGAATTTAATTGTTATATATGTTGTCGTATTTTGTTAGTACCATTTGTGGAAACTTGTCTGTGAATGCTTGTAGTATGTGACTTATTTTGTTGAAAAACTACTATCGATTTGATTATGGATATTATATTTGATTATGAGATTAGCATGTTTTTGCAATTATTTGAATATGATGATCATATGATTGATTGTTTGTATATGCTAATTATGTGATTTAATTGTTTTTTTGAATATATGAAAATTATGCGATTGATATAAAAATTATACAGTTGCATTTTAAAAACACTACTGAAAATCAAAAAAAGCATATAAACAAAAAATGCAACCAAAAAATGAAGACTTATGGTAGCGTTTTTTTAACCCTACAGAAAAAACCTATAGCTGCATTTAAAAGTGACTTTTGGTAGCGTTTTTTTAAATTCTACAGAAAATAACTATAGTTGCATTTAAAAGTGACTTTTGGTAGCGTTTACTACAACGCAACAAAGAGTTTTAGACTTTTAGTTGCATGTCGTATAGCAACGTTCTCTAAAACGCTACCATAAGTTATGGTAGCGTTTTTTCAACGCTACCAAAAGTCTTTTCTGGTGTAGTGTGAGCGTATGCAACAAGCCGTTAAACCTCTAGGTGTCCCCAGTAGGACGAGTGTTGTCTCGTGAGGGTTTTCAGTGGATACTACCCACAAAATCCAAATGCAAAGTGAAAATAGTTACAAAGTGCAAGATTTATTTACAATGGGATGAATGCACGTTTTTGAAAATATTTACAAATGAAGGATTCACTTTTAGTTCGACGCTCATAAGTTAAATATAGGTTTTGGTCATTGTCTTGAAAATTTAAGTCATTTACTCGTCAAAACTTCCAACAAAAATCAAGTTATCATTGCAAATAGACAATAGTTTAACTCGTAGTTTCGGTTGATAACAAAGTGTAACTTTGAAATAAATCCTTAGTTGATTATCAAAGTTTGTCAAAGTGGTATTCTCATTTATTTTCAATAACAAGTTAATCAAACAAGTTAAAATGGTGCTTGGATTTCAATTGCTTACTCTCTCTTACTTGAAAATTTCATCGATATTAACAATATTTACATATGCCTAACTCAGGTAAACTGAGGCCAGATATATTACCCATGCACTGCCTTGCGGACTGATGTGAGGGGAATATAGAGCGTGGCGAGTGAACACGCAAGTGTGAACACTTATCGAATGTAGGCATTACTAAAAAGAATTTTTATATACATACACCTAACTCAGATAAACTGAGGCCAGATATACCGATCATGCACTGCCTTTCGGGCTTACGTGAAGAAGGTTACAGAGCATGGCAAGTGAACACACGAGTGTGAACACATGACTCTAGGTGTTAAAAATATATACATATATACAAATGTTATTTTCTTTTCTTTTTCTTATATATATTTTTTCTATTTTTTTAGAAAGAGAGAGTTTTGCAAAATCATCTAAGCAACATTTAACTTAGAAGATAAAAATGTTATATCCTTTACTTTAAATTTACCACTTTTTTAAACAAAGATTTTCAATTAGAACATACTTCATACATACTTCATAATTAACACATATGAACCTTCCTATATACTAGTTAAACCATTGTTATTTATAATCAAACAAATTTTCAAAAATTTCAATTTATTAACCAAAACTTATACTTATCCTATAGTGTTTCTTCAAAAATAAATCAAAATGCTAAAAAGAAAATGTTTTTGGGATTTAGAAATTTTTTGATTTTTTTTTAGATAAAGGAAAATGAAAATTAAAAAATGCCATGAAACTTAAAAAATGAAAATGAGACTCCCCTCATACTTAATTTTGACTGTGTCCCCATAGTCGATGCATGATATAATAAGTGTAACGGGGAAAACTATGTACATATTTACAAAAGAGGGTTAACATTTTTACTAGATGTAGCTTGGCTCATGAAGGATCATGAGCTCCTCCTCTTGGTTATTTGGCAATTCCAAGAAAGGTTTCAAACGATGACCGTTGGCTTTGAAAATCGATCCATCCCTGGGGTTTTCTATTTCTACGGCACCATGTGGAAAAACAGTTCGTACCATAAAGGAATAAATGAAGTCTTGAGTCATATAAAAGAACTTTCTAGTTAGGCAAAAACGTTTTCCTTAGGATTGACTTGTCATGAAAAACTTTGGTTCTTTCTTTGTAAATTTTCTCGTTTTCATACGCATCATTCCAAAGTTCTTCTATTTCGTTGAGTTGTAGTTTTTGTTTTTCACCAGCTTTCTCAAGATCAAATTTTAAGCTCTTTATTGCCCACAACGCTTTGTGTTCGATTTTAACGGGTAAACGACAAGCTTTACCGTAAACTAAACGAAATGGAGACATCCCAAGGTTATTTTTCAAAGTAGTACGGTAAGCCCAAAGCGCGTTGGTCAATTTCTGAGACCAATCTTTTCAATTTTTATTGACAGTTTTCTCCAAGATTTGTTTTATTTGTCGATTTGAAACTTCAACTTGGCCATAAGTCTGAGTATGATACAGAGTGGATAACTTGTGGGTTATTAAGTATTTTTTCATTAAAGTTTCAAAAGAACGGGTGCAAAAATGGGTTCTGTTATCATTGATTATTATGCGAGGTGTGCCGAACCTCGAAAAGATGTTTTCTTTGAGAAATTTCACAACAATTCTATTGTCGTTGGTTTTGCAAGGAACGGCTTTGACCCATTTTGAGACGTAATCGACAGCGAGAAGAATATACAAGTTTCCAAAAGAATTGGGAAAAGGTCCTATAAAGTCGATACCCCAAACATCAAAGATTTCGATCATAAGAATGCGGTTTAGAGGCATCATATTTCGTCGAGAAATTCGTCCAAGCATTTGACATCGATCGCAAGTTTTACAAAATTCAAACAAGTCTTGTAAAAGAGAAGGCCAATAGAAACCACACTAAAGCACTTTTTCCACAGCTATTCGAGGACCGAAATGTCCACCATACGCTTGATCGTGGCAAAACGAAAGAACACTCTTGATCTCATTATCTGGAATGCAACGTCGGATGGTTTGGTCGGGACAATATTTGAACAAGTATGGATCGTCCCAATAGAAATATTTCACTTGGGACATGAATTTGCATTTATCCTGTTTGGACCAAGATGAGGGAGTTTCTTTATTGACTAAGTAGTTCACTATATCAGCGTACCATGGGTCGATAGAAATTGAAATAAGTTGTTCATCGGGGAAGTTTTCATTGATTGTCAAAGAAGATGGTGCGATTGGAAGACGAGATAAGTGATCGGCTATGACATTATCAGATCCTTTTTTATCTTTGATTGTAAGTTCAAATTCTTGAAGTAGAAGGATCCAACGAATCAAATGGGATTTAGCATCCTTTTTAGCGAAGAGATATCGAAGCGTAGAGTGATCCATGTACACAGTAATGTGTGAACCTATCAAGTAAGGTCGAAACTTTTGAAGCGCAAAAACGATAACAAGAAGCTCTTTTTTGGTTGTTGTGTAGTTGAGTTGAGCGTCGTTCAAAGTCATACTCGCGTAGTAAATGACGTGAAGGATCTTGTTGATGCATTGTCCTAAGATAGCACCAATGGCAAAGTTCGAAGCATCACACATTATTTCAAACGGAAGATCCCAATTGGTCGTGCAAATGATTGGAGAAGAAATGAGTTCATTTTTGAGACATTCAAAAGAAGAGATACACTCAGAGTTGAAATTGAATGGAACGTCTTTTCCGAGAAGAGTCGTCAAAGGACGAGTGATTTTGCTAAAGTCTTTCACAAAGCGCCGGTAAAAGCCAACGTGTCCTAGAAATGATCGAATGTCCTTAACAGATTTGGGAATGGGTAGATTTGCAATGACATTGATTTTTGCTTTATCTACCTCAATGCCTTTATTCGAGATGATATGTCCAAGGACTATGCCTTGTTTGACCATAAAATGGCATTTTTCCCAATTCAAAGTCAAATGTTTTTCTTTACATCGATTTAAAACCAACTCGAGATGATGTAAACATTGGGAAAAAGAATCACCAAAGATAGAGAAATCGTCCATAAATACTTCTAAAAAGCGTTCAATCATGTCAGAAAAAATGCCAACCATGCATCGTTGGAAAGTCGTAGGAGCGTTACAAAGTCCGAATGGTATACGTCAATAAGCAAAGGTACCGAATGGACACGTGAAAGTCATTTTCTCTTGATCTTCGGGAGCGATTGGAATTTGGTTATAGCCGGAATAACCATCAAGGAAGCAGTAGAATTCATGGCCGGCTAAACGTTCGAGCATTTGGTCAATGAAGGGAAGAGGAAAGTGATCTTTTCGTGTTGCGACATTTAGTTTTCGATAGTCAATGCAAACAAGCCAACCTGTTTGAGTACGAGTTGGAATAAGTTCGTTTGAATCATTCTTGACAACGGTTAGCCCAGACTTTTTCGGTAAAACGTGAATTGGGCTAACCCTTGAACTATCAGAGATTGGGTAAATGATTCCGTGGTCAAGAAGTTTAAGAATTTCATTACGCACCGCATCTTTCATTTTTGGATTAAGCCTTCGTTGTGCATCACGAAGAAGCTTGGCATCGTCGATTAAATGGATGCGATGTTGAACAAGAGAGGGAATAATTCCCTTAATATTGGAGATCGACCATCCAATTGCTGCCTTATTTTTCGAAAGAATAGAGAGAAGAGAAGCTTCTTGGTCAAGAGTAAGATCGTTAGAAATTATGATAGGACAAGTTTCGTTATCACCTAAGTATGTGTACTTAAGGTGATCGGGAAGTGGTTTGAGGTCCAACTTCAGGAGTTTTCGATCAAAGATTTCGGTTGAGATTCAGACTCAACTGGAAGAGATTCAAAAGGAAGAGTGTATTCAATTTCGTTGGGAATTTCATGAAAAAAAATTTCATACTCGGCTTCACGTTCGTTGTTAAGGTCAAGTGTTTCGTTTTCAAAGTTTTCATGAATGGCACTAACTTCCAACGTTTGGTCACATGGTTTGTTCGATTAGTTTTCAAGATTGAAAATATTAAGATCCAAAGTCATGTTTCCAAAAGAGATTTTCATCGATCCGTTACCATAATTGATTAAGGCATTTGAGGTGGCTAAGAATGGTCGGCCTAAAATCAATGGAATTTGACTCGCGGGATTTTACACGGGTTGTGTTTCGAGAACGATAAAATCAACGGGGAATATGAATTGCGCTACTCGAATGAGCACGTCTTCGATTTCTCCCACGGGCTTCTTAGTGAAACGATCGGCGGATTGAAGCACAACTTTTGTGGGTTAGAGCTCTCCTAAGCCTAATTGTTCGTACACGAAGTATGGAATCAAGTTGACACTAACGCCAAAGTCTATCAAACATTTGTTAATCGTCTTGTCTCCAAGTGTACACGAAATCGTAGGGCAGCTAGGATATTTGTATTTAACGGGCATGGATTGGGACAGGACTTCACACAAACTGGCGACGAAGAAGAATTTTTTGGGCACTTGAGTGTGTCGCTTTTGGGTACACAAGTCCTTAAGAAATTTCACGTACGTGGGGACTTATTGAATGATGTCAAGAAGCAGGATGTTCACTTTTACTTGTTTAAAAATTTCCAACATCTTTTCAATTTGATCTGAGTGTTTCTTCGGTCGTAGACGATGTGGAAATGGAACACGATACTCGGTAGGCAGGTCTATTCGAGTAGAAGAAGAAGAATTTTGATTGGCATTCGATTCAACGTTTGGATCCATGTTCTGTTTAGATTCGTTCGTTGTTTTAGAAGTGTCGAGAGAGGTTTCCGGTAAATCGTTCGGATTAACGACTTGATTATCGATTTGTTTACCTGAACGTAAGGTTGTGATATCGTTCAATTGGGTGACGTTGCTATCTTGAACAACATGGGCTTGATTTGAATTTGCGTTTTGATTTCTGGGATTTGGAAGGGGCTGGCTTGGGAATGTTCCTCATTCGCGTTCACTTACAGACGTGGCTAATTGACACATTTGCATTTCAAGTTTTGCAATCGACCGGTTTGTGTTTTGCATATATGAAGTCAACAAATTTATCAAATTGATGTTTGATTGAAGGCTTTGTGTGACGACCGCCCATGACTCCTGCACCGAATCTAAAGATAAAGCGCTGTAAAGTGTGCCAGGCGACCATGGACGATTGTCAAGGTAAGATTTAAAACAAAAGAATCTATCGTATTACTCATAGCGCATGGACAATATACAATAGAACATACGTATAGTGAAGCTTTACAGAACAAAATGACATCATATAAAACTCCATAATAGTTGAATACAAGCATCCACATAGTCAATACATCCAGCCTCACTACATATTTCTCAGAGAATACAAAACAGCGGAATATCCAGTACATATAATAAGAAGATAATATGCAACCCTCCAGCTCGTCTTCGATATCAGCATCGTAAGAAGAGAACAGCACCTGTCACCTGCTACCTAGTCTGCCCGTCCCAAAATGGACGAACAGCCCAAGGCAATAAGAATTAAAACATAAAGCCTTGAGTCAGACAACAGTCTTAGTGAGCAGTAAATTAACTAACAACATACCAAAAGAGCATAAAGGAAAAGGAATAGGAATACAACCCTCCCACTCCAACCTCATTCTACAGTGATAGCCCCCAGACACACACTAAGCAGAAGCAAACATAGCAGAGCATACAATTTAAAGTAAAGCTACTATCACTCGAGTCAAGGGCGATGTTTTCCAAGTACCAAGGCCTAAATCAGATAAGCACCCAGAAAATACCGCTCTTGAGTCCGAAATGACATTACAATCAAACATCCATGACTCTGGCTATCACTGTTATCATTGCTTCGATATCACCGTTAATTGAATGACCGGCACATTCTTTCAGCCATCCGTCAAGGGCTAATGGAAACCCCGGTTCTAGACATAACTCCCGCACGTCGTCGCAGCCCGTGCCTAGGACTATCGAATCTGCCCAGAGTACTCGACCATCAACAGTTGGCCGTTGGGACTATCGAATCTGCCCAAACGTACTCTTGCTTAGAGCATGCTAGAACCTTCAACAACGATGCTATCCAAGCCTCCTAGTCATCCTCCTCGACGACTATTCTCATATCCATTCATTATCTTCAACTCGAATCATATCACCGAGTTATCAACATGCTTGGAATGATCCCGTCTGGATTAGACCAAGTCTTCATCACATGATTGCCTTGCTTCATTACATCCTCGCAAAGCCTCATCTCATCATCACATCAACAAATCTATGCATAAGAGCTTCATCATCCCGCTACATATGCCACGAGCAGCTTTTCCAGTTCAAGAGCCTTTCCCTTAGCTTTTGAATCGTCTTCGGTCTAAATCTAATCATAAATCATCTAGTTCATAACAATCAATCAAATCAAACATCAATCCAAACAATCAAGCATTCAAATATGATCTAAGTAGACAATTATAACAATAATGGCATTTTCGTAATTAAAGAGTTGAAAGTCCAATAAGCATGAAAACATGGATTATATCTCTACAAACTTGATGAATGAACTTGCATAGGTTAACATATGATAAAATGGATGCAACATCATCATGAACAATGGATCTACATGGATCTACACATAGGATGAAGAAAATGCATGGAAATCACTAATTTAACACCAAATCGAGCCAACAATCCGATCTACTCCTTTGGATCCGTGTGAGAGATAATCACCACTCACCAAATCACCTAAACAATCCAAAAGATATCAACTTCAGATCTGGACAGCGAAGAACTAAGCTAGATCCGACAAGATCTCACTTCAAACGATGAAATCTCTCTTGAAAAGATGAAGATCTTCAACCTAAGCTCTTGAATCTTCAATCTTGATCTTCGATTTGGATGGATGGAAGCACTAGATTAGAGTGGAGAAAAGAAGTGAAGAAGTGTAGAAGTCGAGCTCTCAAAATGGCAGCACTTCGTCGCTTCAAAATCCGGATCCCAAAAAGTGAGAACAACCCCTCCTATTTATAGCTGAAAACTGCCCTTAAGTCGCTTAACTCGGCTATCTCCCTAGGTCGTTTCCGACCTAAGCCTCTCCGACCTAAGACTCTCCGACCTAAGACTCTCCGACCTAACAGATAGATCTATGCGACCTAAATCCTAGCGACCTAACAACTTTAACAACCTACGCGACCTAACAGTTTTACGACCTAACACATAGCCTAACTCTTAAGGTCGCCAACTGTTAACTCCTTAGGTCGCCAACTTGTTAACTCCTTAGGTCGCCAACTCAGAACCACTAGGTCGCTAACACGGCACCACTAGGTCGCTAACACAGAACCACTAGGTCGCTAACACAGAACCACTAGGTCGCTAACACGGCACCACTAGGTCGCTAACACGGCACCACTAGGTCGCTAACACAGAACCACTAGGTCGCTAACACGGCACCACTAGGTCGCTAACAAGCTAACCCCTTAGGTCGCTAACACGGCAACTCCTAGGTCGCTACCGACCTTACCACCCAAGCTACCAGACGACCTAACACATAACGACCTATTCCTTAACTCGGTTACTACGACCTAACTCTAACCTTAAGTCGTTGCCGACCTAACCACACACCCAGTAACCACTAGGTCGCTCACAACATTCTCTTAGGTCGTTGCCGACCTAACTCTACCCCAGAATACTTAGGTCGCCTACTGCTCTTCCTTAGGTCGCCTAAACCTCCTAAGTCGGTCACGAATCATCACTTAGGTCGGTCACTACCTTAAGTCGGCAACTCGACCCAGACCTATCCTTTAACTTACCTATCCCCTTAGGTCGCAGATCTTCTCTAAGTCGCCAACAACATTTAGGTCGCGTACGACCTAGGACTTAGACAAATCTGCCTAAAAATCTGAAATGACATGAAAGTGCTAAAATTCCAGATTTTGACAAACTTTTCGATCCGTAAAATACGGGTCGTTACATTCTCTCCCCCTTAGGAATTTCGCCCCCGAAATCCCAAACAATCATAGCAATCAAAACTATTCTGTACGCCTACCACCCATAGCAATCATCAAACCATGCATCCAATTCTAACTTAGCGTACAGAATTCTAAGACTTAGAACAAGTTACAATTTCGTTAGATGATACGACACCTTAGGGCCATACCTCGAAGAGTTCAGGATGAGCTGCCTTCATCCTCTCTTCCACCTCCCACGTACAGTCGTTATCATCTTCACTCCATTGTATCTTGAGCAACTTAACTACCTTCCTCCTAAGCTGTTTCGTGTCGGTTTCAACAACACGAAGCGGCTTACGAGGTCTTCTATCAACTGGATCAACTTCTAAGTCTTCACAGCTATCAGCAGAAACCACTGTATTCGAGTCGTGCACATACTTCCGTAGATACGATACATGAAAAACATTGTGCATACTCGACATCTTCTCTGGCAACTCCAATCTGTAGGCGAGCTTTCCAATTCGCTCGATAATCGGGAATGGTCCAACAAATCTCGGAGTCAATTTACCTTTCTTCCCGAATCAGATAACATTCTTCAGTGGAGAAATCTTCACAAAAACCATATCTCCTACGTCGAATTTCAAATCCTTTCGACGCTTATCGGCATAATTCTTCTGACGATCTTGGGCTGTCTTCATTCGTTGCCGAATGATCTCTATACAATCTGAAGTCTGACGAATCATTTCTGGCCCAAGTATCAGCTTTTCTCCAGTTTCCAACCAACATGTCGGAGAGTTACACGGTCTTCTATACAATGCTTCATACGGTGCCATACCAATGCTTGACTGGTAACTGTTGTTGTACGCAAACTCCACCAAATGAAGGTGATCTTCCCATGATCCTCCGAAATCCAAAACACAAGCTCTGAGGAGATCTTCCAAAACTCGGTTGACTCTCTCGGTCTGACCATCTGTTTGGGGATGATAAGCTGTACTCAAACACAACTCGGTTCCCAAAACTTCCTGGAAGCTCTTCCAAAATCTACTAGTGAACAATGGATCTCGATCGCTCACTATACTCTTCGGAATACCATGGAAACGAACTATCCACTTAACATACAACTCAGCCAACTTTGATGCGGTCCTAGTCGATCGAACAGGAATGAATCGTGCACTCTTAGTCAGACGATCCACAATGACCCAAATTCCTTCATTTCCCGTTCTGGTTCTAGGCAATCCATCGATAAAATCCATCGACACTTGTTCCCACTTCCATGTAGGAACTTCTAATGGCTGAAGCAATCCACTAGGCTTCTTTTGTTCAGCCTTTACCAACTGGCAGTTCATACATTTGGAAATAAAATTTCCAACATCCTTCTTCATACCTTCCCAATAGTAGGTTCTCTTCATATC
The DNA here is from genome assembly GCA_030737815.1 of Allium fistulosum. Taxonomy (NCBI): domain Eukaryota; kingdom Viridiplantae; phylum Streptophyta; class Magnoliopsida; order Asparagales; family Amaryllidaceae; genus Allium; species Allium fistulosum. The sequence continues at coordinate 407,012,221 of CM060907.1, read as the reverse complement.
CCGATACATCTTATTTCCACCTGGATGAATTGTCAACCTCGAGTGATGACTTTCCTTCAGAACTTCACTCCTCAACTCATCTATATCGGGAACAACTAGTCGTCCTTGCTTCCGAAGCCAACCCTCTCGATCGACCTCGAATCCTTTATCCTTTTCTGGATCCAATCCAGATTCCAACTCACGGATAATCTTGACAAGCTTATCATCTCGCTTTTGGCTCTCACCAATCCTTTCCACAAGAGTGGGTCTTATTGATAAGTTTGCCAGCATCTCAGGTTCCAATTCGCATCTAGGCCTGAAGTCAAATCCAGCTAAATACTCGAGACTCTTCCATTCAGAAAACATGGCTCCCAATCCTGCATGTCTTCGACTTAACGCATCTGCCACTGCGTTACCTTTTCCCGGAGTATAAGCTATTCCAAAATCATATGATGCCAAAAACTCTAGCCAACGTTGCTGCCGAAGATTCAAATCCTTTTGGGAGAAAAGATACTTCAGCGACTTATGATCCGTAAACAACTCGAATCGAACTCCCAATAGATAATGTCTCCACATCTTCAGAGCAAAAACAATCGCCGCTAACTCCAAATCATGAGTTGGGTAATTCCTTTCATGCGGCTTCAGTTGTCGACTCGCATACGCAACAACTTTATCCTTCTGCATCAGCACTGCTCCAAGTCCAGTACCACATGCGTCGGTGTAAACCACCATCTCATCATTCCCACTTGGAATAGTCAAAACAGGAGCACTCGTCAATCTCTCTTTCAGGATTCCGAAAGCTTGCTCACACTTAGCATCCCAACTGAACACTTGGTTCTTCTTCGTCAATCCTGTTAACGGTGCAGCTATCTTGGAGAAGTCTTTGATAAACCGTCGATAATATCCTGCTAACCCAAGAAAACTTCTCACATCAGATGCATTCTTAGGTCTAACCCAATCCTGGATTGCTGCCACCTTAGCGGGATCAACCGCTATTCCATTTCCAGAAATCACATGGCCTAAGAACCTCACTTCACTCTTCCAGAAGTGACACTTCGAAAACTTAGCCTTCAGCTGATGTTTCCGTAAGATCTCCAAAACAATACGCAAGTGCGTCTTGTGCTCTTCTTCCGTTCTGGAATAAATCAGAATATCATCCACGAACACAAGTACGAACTTGTTCAACTGATCTCTGAACACTCTATTCATAAGATCCACAAAATATGCTGGCGCGTTAGTCAATCCAAACGGCATTACCAGCCACTCAAAGAAACCGGATGGTGTCCTAAAAGCAGTCTTCGGCACACTATCCTTAGCCACCCTCAACTGGTGAAATCCCGTCGCCAAATCCATCTGAGAAAACACCTTAGCTTCGTGAAGCTGATCAAACAAGTCATCTATTCTCGGCAATGGATACTTGTTCTTCTTAGTCACCTTATTCAGCTCACGATAATCGACGCACAATCTCAACGACCCATCTGCCTTGGTTGCAAACACAACTGGTGCACCCCATTCGGACACACTACGCCGAATGAATCCTTTCTGCAAAAGATCATCAACTTGCACCCTCAACTCCTGCTGTTCCCTAGGCGCCATCCGCCTAAGAGGCATCACAACAGGTCTGGCTCCTTCAACTAGATCTATACGAAACTCGATCTCTCTATGCGGTGGCAACCCTTTGACTTCGTCAAAGACATCCTCGAATCCATTAGCGATCGGCACTGATGACAGTCCATCCCGTGGAACAACTAGCGAATACATGAAGCTCATGAAGACGCCTTCTTCATGCTTACATCGTATCACAATCTTTCGCCCCTCCACATTCTCGACTGTCACTTCCAACCTTTCGCAATCAACCTTAGCCGCATACTTCCTAAGCCAGTCCATACCCAAAATAATTCCGAACCCCGCAAAGTTCAGAACAAAGCAATCACAAACAAAAGAGCAACCATGACTCGACACAACTAGACCATGGCATAACATACACAAACAAGACGAACCCCCAACTGGATTAGTCACAACCAATGGCCTATCAACAATATCCGGTTCCAAACCTAACCGGCCTACTAGTTCATTACAAACAAACGAATGCGACGCTCCAGTATCAAACAGAACTCTAACTGGAACACCACACAGGAAAAGAGTACCTTGAACAACCACACTCTTCCCTTTCTCTTCAGCAGTAGGAGCTTTCGAAGACGACGGAACAGCTCCTAAAGCATAGGCTTGCACAATCTGCCTGTCCTTCCTCGGTTCTGGACAATTCTTCCTGAAATGCCCCGGCTTGTCACAGTTGTGACACTTCATCGGTGCCTTAGGATTCTTACAATCCTTAGAGAAATGGCCCTTCTGCTGACAATTGTAGCAAGTCACTTCGCCTTTCGGCTTCTTCTGGCCATCCTTACCCTTCTGCTGCTGCTGCTTCCTCTTCTGGTTTCCACCCTGCTGTGGTTTAGACTCTCCCTTGGTAACAGCAACAACAGGTCCTTCCTTAGGAAACAGACTCTCATGCCTAAGAGCTTTTTCCACAAGCTTCTCAAATGAATCGTCCAAATGATCCACCAACTGTCTCCCAAGATAACTATCCAAGCCGGTCACAAACTTCTCATTCTTCTGGTAAGCAGACTCAATATATGACCGGGCATACTTGGACAAAGCTTCAAACTCAGAAACATACTCAAGAACAGATCTTCCACCCTGCTTGAGCTCCACAAACTTCTTGAACAGAACAGACTTCTGAGCCGTAGAAATGAACTTAGCTTCAAATCTGACTTGGAATTGCTCCCAAGTAATCTCTTCCTCCGGAGTAGTGATGGTAATAGAGTTCCACCAATCAGAGGCTCTCCCTTGAAGCTGCCTTGATGCCAACTTCCTCTTAGTTGCATCATCAATTCCCAAATTACCAAAGATTCTTCTACAAGCATCTATCCACCTCTGGACCTCAATGGTAGATTCTGTTCCCAAGAAAACCTTCCCTCCAAGAGCAGTATAATCCTTGCACAACTTAGCAAAATCCACTGGTTTCGGAGTTTGGACTTGAACCCCAACATCAACCGCTGCCCCCGGAATGGGTATCCTTCTCATGATCGAAGTCATCATAGCTTCGAACATGGCTGCATAGTCAGCAGTCTCTTCAGTAGCACGGCCTTCCCTAGCAGCTGGTCTCCCTCTTCGACTCATTCTCAATATCTATAAAAAGGAATGATTAGAACATCTAGAGAAACAACTGCATAAAGGACTCAAACCCTACTAAGCTACTATATTATATATAGTAATCATCCATCAAAATACAATTACGTCTCTCATACGTAGTTACTTCAGCGAGCGTTGGGTAAAATCGATTAACCAGAGCTCTGATACCAAATGTGACGACCGCCCATGACTCCTGCACCGAATCTAAAGATAAAGCGCTGTAAAGTGTGCCAGGCGACCATGGACGATTGTCAAGGTAAGATTTAAAACAAAAGAATCTATCGTATTACTCACAGCGCATGGACAATATACAATAGAACATACGTATAGTGAAGCTTTACAGAACAAAATGACATCATATAAAACTCCATAATAGTTGAATACAAGCATCCACATAGTCAATACATCCAGCCTCACTACATATTTCTCAGAGAATACAAAACAGCGGAATATCTAGTACATATAATAAGAAGATAATATGCAACCCTCCAGCTCGTCTTCGATATCAGCATCGTAAGAAGAGAACAGCACCTGTCACCTGCTACCTAGTCTGCCCGTCCCAAAATGGACGAACAGCCCAAGGCAATAAGAATTAAAACATAAAGCCTTGAGTCAGACAACAGTCTTAGTGAGCAGTAAATTAACTAACAACATACCAAAAGAGCATAAAGGAAAAGGAATAGGAATACAACCCTCCCACTCCAACCTCATTCTACAGTGATAGCCCCCAGACACACACTAAGCAGAAGCAAACATAGCAGAGCATACAATTTAAAGTAAAGCTACTATCACTCGAGTCAAGGGCGATGTTTTCCAAGTACCAAGGCCTAAATCAGATAAGCACCCAGAAAATACCGCTCTTGAGTCCGAAATGACATTACAATCAAACATCCATGACTCTGGCTATCACTGTTATCATTGCTTCGATATCACCGTTAATTGAATGACCGGCACATTCTTTCAGCCGTCCGTCAAGGGCTAATGGAAACCCCGGTTCTAGACATAACTCCCGCACGTCGTCGCAGCCCGTGCCTAGGACTATCGAATCTGCCCAGAGTACTCGACCATCAACAGTTGGCCGTTGGGACTATCGAATCTGCCCAAACGTACTCTTGCTTAGAGCATGCTAGAACCTTCAACAACGATGCTATCCAAGCCTCCTAGTCATCCTCCTCGACGACTATTCTCATATCCATTCATTATCTTCAACTCGAATCATATCACCGAGTTATCAACATGCTTGGAATGATCCCGTCTGGATTAGACCAAGTCTTCATCACATGATTGCCTTGCTTCATTACATCCTCGCAAAGCCTCATCTCATCATCACATCAACAAATCTATGCATAAGAGCTTCATCATCCCGCTACATATGCCACGAGCAGCTTTTCCAGTTCAAGAGCCTTTCCCTTAGCTTTTGAATCGTCTTCGGTCTAAATCTAATCATAAATCATCTAGTTCATAACAATCAATCAAATCAAACATCAATCCAAACAATCAAGCATTCAAATATGATCTAAGTAGACAATTATAACAATAATGGCATTTTCGTAATTAAAGAGTTGAAAGTCCAATAAGCATGAAAACATGGATTATATCTCTACAAACTTGATGAATGAACTTGCATAGGTTAACATATGATAAAATGGATGCAACATCATCATGAACAATGGATCTACATGGATCTACACATAGGATGAAGAAAATGCATGGAAATCACTAATTTAACACCAAATCGAGCCAACAATCCGATCTACTCCTTTGGATCCGTGTGAGAGATAATCACCACTCACCAAATCACCTAAACAATCCAAAAGATATCAACTTCAGATCTGGACAGCGAAGAACTAAGCTAGATCCGACAAGATCTCACTTCAAACGATGAAATCTCTCTTGAAAAGATGAAGATCTTCAACCTAAGCTCTTGAATCTTCAATCTTGATCTTCGATTTGGATGGATGGAAGCACTAGATTAGAGTGGAGAAAAGAAGTGAAGAAGTGTAGAAGTCGAGCTCTCAAAATGGCAGCACTTCGTCGCTTCAAAATCCGGATCCCAAAAAGTGAGAACAACCCCTCCTATTTATAGCTGAAAACTGCCCTTAAGTCGCTTAACTCGGCTATCTCCCTAGGTCGTTTCCGACCTAAGCCTCTCCGACCTAAGACTCTCCGACCTAAGACTCTCCGACCTAACAGATAGATCTATGCGACCTAAATCCTAGCGACCTAACAACTTTAACAACCTACGCGACCTAACAGTGTTACGACCTAACACATAGCCTAACTCTTAAGGTCGCCAACTGTTAACTCCTTAGGTCGCCAACTTGTTAACTCCTTAGGTCGCCAACTCAGAACCACTAGGTCGCTAACACGGCACCACTAGGTCGCTAACACAGAACCACTAGGTCGCTAACACAGAACCACTAGGTCGCTAACACGGCACCACTTGGTCGCTAACACAGAACCACTAGGTCGCTAACACAGAACCACTAGGTCGCTAACACGGCACCACTAGGTCGCTAACAAGCTAACCCCTTAGGTCGCTAACACGGCAACTCCTAGGTCGCTACCGACCTTACCACCCAAGCTACCAGACGACCTAACACATAGCGACCTATTCCTTAACTCGGTTACTACGACCTAACTCTAACCTTAAGTCGTTGCCGACCTAACCACACACCCAGTAACCACTAGGTCGCTCACAACATTCTCTTAGGTCGTTGCCGACCTAACTCTACCCCAGAATACTTAGGTCGCCTACTGCTCTTCCTTAGGTCGCCTAAACCTCCTAAGTCGGTCACGAATCATCACTTAGGTCGGTCACTACCTTAAGTCGGCAACTCGACCCAGACCTATCCTTTAACTTACCTATCCCCTTAGGTCGCAGATCTTCTCTAAGTCGCCAACAACATTTAGGTCGCGTACGACCTAGGACTTAGACAAATCTGCCTAAAAATCTGAAATGACATGAAAGTGCTAAAATTCCAGATTTTGACAAACTTTTCGATCCGTAAAATACGGGTCGTTACACTTTGAGTAGTTGCCTTAGCCAACGTTTCAAGAGTATTCTCAAGTGAACTTAAACGTTTATCGTCTTGGGGAGGATGGGCAAAATTTGGTTGAAAATTTGATTGTTGCGGTTGATTATGAGACGGACATGCAAAGTTTGGTTGAAAATTGTTGGGCTGAAAGGGAGGATTCAAAGCATTATTCGGGAATGCTTGAAAATTTGGATGAACCGTATTCGTGTTAGAATTTTTTTGGTTCCACGCAAAATTCGGATGATTTCTCCAACCAGGGTTGTAAGTTGGAGAAAACGGGTCGTTTTTGGCTTTATTGAAAGCATTGATTTGTTCGACAAATTGGGACACTGATCGGCTATATGATTAGGATCGTTGCATTTATAACACATAGGTTGGGAAGCTTGGTTCATTTGATTCGATGAGAAAACATTATCGAATTTTTTAATCATTGCGTCGATCTTGGCTTCCAAAGCAAAAGAAGATCCTATCTAGTGTGCACTCGATCGTGAGTAAATTGATTTTTCGTTTGAACGTTCCCATTGGGATGATTTTTCGGTGAGGTTTTCAAGAAATTGCTAAGCATCGTCATGATGTTGTGCAAGAAAGTTGCCTTGGCACATTGATTTGAGCATGGGTCGTGAGCTATTTTCGAGTCCATCGCAAAAAATTGGCAAATCGTCCATTTTTTGAAGTTATGGTGTGGACATTTTATCAAAAGCTCTTTGAATCTTTCAAAATATTTTCCAAATGGTTCTCCCTTGAATTGATGAAAATTTACAATTTCATTTTGGATTCTACTCGTCTTTTCCAAAGGGTAGAATTATTTTAGGAAAGCTTTTACGAATTCTTCCCAAGTTTTAATCGAGTTCGATGGTAAGCTGTACAACCATTTTTCAGCGTAATCCGTAAGAGCGAATGAGATTAATCGAAGTTTGATTCCATCATCGGAAAGTTGTTGGAGTTTAATGGTTGCGCAAACTTGTTCGAATTTAGTCAAAAAGATGTATGGATCATCGTGCTCGAAATGGCCAAATTTTGGGAGCGTGGCAATATGGTTCGAGTGAATTTCGAAATGGTTACCCATGGGGGCGAGTAACGTGATGCAAGATGGAATAGAAACTCTATCGGGAAAGATTTCATCCATAAGAGTTCGAGGGGCGTTCTCGTTCGCCATTTCGGGAAGATCGTCTGTTCGAGTTAAACGATTAGTTTTTGAGTCGCAAGTCCAAAAATTTGTTGTTGTGTCACCAGTCCAAGTACTCATGCACAAGCGAAAGGCGAGAAGAGAAAGAAGTTAGAATAGAGTTTGGAAAATGAACTAGATATTGAAAATGATGTAAAAAATTGTTTTTGTTTATGTTTTTTTAAAGGAAGAAAAATATCTACCAAGTGAAATTTATTTTCAAAAGAGAAGTTTGATTTTTTTTTTGCACTTTCAAAATTTTTTTATGTTTTTTTTTTGTTTTTGAATTTTCAAATATTTACCAAAAGGATTTTTAAATTTTTTTTTTGTTTTTAGAAAATGGAAATTTGATTTTTGTTTTTGAATTTTCAAATTTTTGTTTTGTTTTTGAATTTCTAATTTTTTTTTCTTTTTTAAAAGATTTTATATTTTTTTTTGGATTTCTGTTTTTGATTGAAAATTTTCAAAGGAAAGGAAAGAAGGAATTTTTTTTATTTTTGGAATTAAAAACTAAGTTAAGTAAAGTTTACAAATTTTTTTTTTTAGATTTTGGATTTTTGATTTTTTTTTAAATATGCATGAACTAATGCACCTAAATGAATGCAAAGGACTTAATTACAGTTCCTGTCCTCGGTAGCTGCTAACTCAAAATTGTATAATCACACTTTGTCTTAAATCAACAAAAATATTTCTCAGCCAGGTAATGAGCAAGAGTTATCGGTGCACCACAAATCACCGTAGCAATGCAACCGAAGGTTTACGTACCTTCAGAGGAACAACCACTATAATATTTATGAATCACCATAATATTTATAAATGGTTATTACTCTGCCGTAGTCTAGACACCAAGAAATAAAATTGTTCAAAGAAAACAATTGTGAAGATACAATCAAGCCCTAGATAAGCTCGTGACACCCTTAAGTCGAATGTCTAACCTTTATTATTAGTCAAATTCTACGATGAAATGCGTTTGTGGGCTAAGGAAAGGTTGATGAAATCCCTCACCTTATCTGAATTGGGGTACTGCCATTAAAAAATAAAACAAGGTGGGATGGATGCAAAATAAAAATTAAACGTGAATTTATAATGCAACTAAAATGAAGTTTGTTTTTTGTTTTTGGACTTTGAATTTTTTTTTTATAAATGCAAATGCAAGCAACCAACAATGCAATTCAAAATAAAAACAAGGGAAAAGGGCACGATACCAGAGCGTGCAGATTATTAGCAATTAATTTTTAAGTGGCGACTTTTTATAAGCAACCAATTTTTTTTAGCAAGTGGGCCTTCTCTTTTTGCGATTTTCTACTTTGGCAACCTGAAAATAAAACAAAGACCTATATACACAATTTTTTTTTTTTTAGAAAGAAACTAAGAAAAATTCGAAACCAAAACAATTTGCCAAAACAAAATTCACTACACTATTTTTTTTAAGATGGAACTTAAAACAATTTAAAACAAAACAAATTAGAAACAAATTAAAACAACATAATTTTTTTATTAAACCAAGAGATAATGAAAACAAAGTTTTTTTTGCTATTTATATCAAAGGAGAAACTCCAACAAATGAAAAACAAAACAAAGTAAAATAATTGAAAACAACCTAAAATAATTGAAAACAAACTAAAAGCATTTTCATTTCCTTTTTTTATGTTTCCCTTTCTTTCTTTTTTTTATCTTTTTTTTATGATGATCCCAAAACAAGCCCGGCCCAACTAAAAGAATAAACTACTCTGAAAACTAAATCTACAATCAGTTAAGAGAGAATAATCCAAAACAAAGTTCGCCTTCTTTTTTCTTTTTCTTTTTTAAAAAAAATCACGTAATCAATTCTCGATTTCAACTCTCGAAAAGAATCTCAACCCCCAATTGTTCGTAGGTGAGAGGATGAAGCTTGAGTTTGTGGAATTATAGAGGAGACAAATTTCAATTTGCGATTGAATTGGGGCAGGCGATTCGAGAGGCGAAGTCGATGACTTGGGAAATTCGTGGTGGTAGGGGAAGGAAGGGCAGTGGTGAACGAGATATGCTTGATGTCGAATTGGGTGGAGGTGAATTAGATGTTGAATCAGGTTGCGGCTTGCTTTGAGTAGATTGGCAGTCGTTTGTTGCTGGCGTTGTAGTGGTGATTTGCAGGAGTTCGGCGATGGATTATTGATGATTTTTGGAGTTCTGGTGGAGTGAGTTGTTCGGTGGTCAAGTGGAAGAAAACTGTTTCAGGTGCTCGAAGAGGTTGCCGGTCTGTCTCAAAATGCTTGCGGCAGAACAGAAGTGTGGTTGGTCGAGTTGTTTGTTTGAGTGAAGAGAGTTGTGTTGCGAAGAAGGCAGTTGTGGCAATTGTTGGAGTTGAAAGATGCAGTAGGTATTTTGGCACTGTAGTATGTATGAGAAGTAGGTACTTGTTCGAGAGGAGAAGGGTGGAGCAGATTTAAGAATGGCTTTCGAAAATGAATGGCTGATGTAAGAATGGTATGCAATGGTTTGTTTGTTGAAGTTGTAGCTTGTAAAGTAGTGCACACAATTTTGAAGTTGTAGTGTGGAGCACAGTAGTATGTATGAGCAGAAGTTTGAACTGGGAAGTGTTGACGAAGGATGGTGGTTTGGCGGCTCTGATGGTATTTTGTTGAATCAGTGCTGCAGGGTGGTGATAGTTGATGTGTGAAGTTGAGGGGGTGGGCAATGAATTGAATGTGGTTGTAGAAGAGGTTGTAGAGAAGTGGGTTGGCAAGTGCAGTAGGTTGTAGGATTGGAAGTCGGAAATGAATGTGAGTTTTGTAGTATTTGGTCTTGCAGTCGAGTGGTCAGTCTTTGGAGATGATGTTGTTGGTGGTTTTGAGAGGGAGATGGTGGTTTTGAGAGGGAAATGATTTTGATTGACTTGGTGGTGGGAGTAGATGTAAAAGAGGAAGAGGGTTTCAGGTAACCACGTTTAGTTGTGTGTAGGTGAGACAGGGGTTGATTGTGATGGAAGAAGTATTGAAGTATGAATGCAGGTGAATGTCATAGAGTTGGTGGAAATGCAAGGGTGCTGTTGAAGTTGCAACAGATGTTGGAGTGGTATGTTAGACTGGAGGAAGTTGGTATTACAGGGATTTGGGATTTGTTGAGGCAGTTGTGAGTCGATGATTATGGGTGAGAGGAGTGAAGGCTGTTGGATATGGTTTATTTGCAGTGGTGAATGAAGTTGACTGCAATGATGTGTAATGAAGCAGTGTTTTAAAGGTGATGTCCTGTAGAAGTGAATTGGATGGTGATGAAGTATGGAAGTTGAAAGCAGAGATGAAGTTATGGTTTGTATACGATATTAAGGAAGCAAGGTGGTGCTGTGATCAATGTATGACAGGGTTGAAATGTGATAGTTGCTTGTGATGTTTGTAGTAAGTGGAGGCTGTTAATGATGATTGGCAGAAGTGTTGTTTGTATGCGATGTTGTAAGAGGGTGTATGTGATGAGTGGACAAGAAGTAGTGCAGATAAATGGAAGACTGCAGGCAGTTGTATGTGAATGGTTGTGTTTACAGTTTTGGAAGGTGAAGGCAAGTAGATTATGTGAAGGAAGGTGTTAAGGGTGGAAGTGGCAGAGATGTGAGTTTGGGGAGTGCTTGTTGGAGTGTGACAGAATGAAATGCCAGAGGGGATGTTCGAAGTTGAGATGTGGAAGTGGTGAAGTATGCAGGCGCAGTAAACAGAGAGACAGAGGAGAGCAAATAAAGGCAATGCAATGCTTTTTTTATGTAAATTGTAACTGCAATGTAAAAATGAAATGCAAATTAGAAGTAAAATATTTTTGTATTGAAATTGTGAATGTTTTTTTTATATAATAGAATAGCAAATGCAAAAAATGAAAAGCAACAAACACACAATGAAAATGCAAATAAAAATTACCAAACAACAAACAACTTTGATGTTACGTTAAATAATCATTGCATTTATCAAAAGTATGGTTTGTTCATGTTATTAATTAACATAACTCAAACCATCAAGCTATAATACAACAATTATACTACTTATAATTCTCATGAAAATGAAGCCAAAGCAAAAGCTATTTTAAGTATGATCTATTTACTATTGTAACTAGTAACAAGGTTTTGAATCTCGGATTTCGGTCATGTCTCGTCTCGAAGAATTTAGATAGCTTCTCTCGTATCGGGTGAGATCTCGAACGAGATGAGTGCATCTCGGTCGTCCATCTCGGATTTACATCTCGGTTTCTAAAATTCATTTCGGAGTTATCTCGGAGTATATGTCATGTCGAAAATTAGTTTTCATACACCTAAATTTATAATACTAGTCAGTAGTCACTACCTTAAGGAAAACACTATGCACTTACCTTGAATATATGACACGCTTATCATTATTAATTTAGTATGGAAAAATATCACTTGTATCATGTAAAATAAACAAATAACTAGATTTCATGAATAATGTTCAATATAATTTCATATGAGATAAAGTAGACAAGAAACAAACCATAACATATGCACCTTTACTTTGTTTGATCATTCACTTAACTTTCCTACACAGTATAATGTCTCATTTCTACCTTTTATGATTTATAGTGCTGCAAGGGAAATCTTAATTTTATAACTTCAAATACAAAAGTCTACAAGTAGAATTAAGATATTCTATGTCTGATTATAGTATTTAATTATTAGCAAACAAAATCTCATTAAGTAACTAATAGCATAGATATTTCAAACAAACGTAGAAAATAGCATACATATTTTCAAACATTTAGTAATATTATAAAAAAAGCAAAAAAATGATGTACAACTGAACATGTAATCATCAAATGAAATTAATAGATGAAAGAGATTCCTTTATTGCTTAAAAATAAGTCTTGAGGAAAAAAATTATAGCAGCAAAGACTAAATGAAATCAAATTGGGAATCCATTTGGAACATAAAGTTAAATAAGTGAAGCCCAAAATTTATAGCCGCAAAAAAATAGGGTTAGGAAAAAAACTCAAGAAAGTGTCGAAAAAAGAAAAATGAAATCAGATGTAAATTAATTTGGATCAAAAACCTAAATGAAAATCATAAAGTGAAATATTTACCATAATCGATGTAGATTTTATCATCTTCTTACCCTTATCACTGCCGTAAAATAAGAGATGAAGGTTAAATGAGATTTATATAAGAAATAAGGGCTAAAAAAGTACAATTAAGAAGGCTTAAATTAAGGTAAAGGATGAGCCAGCCCAATACGGAAAAAGAGTTGATTTTTTTCAAAATTCATAAATTCGGCCGATATCTCGCTGTTAAATCTCGTCCGAGATACCGGACGAGATACTGAAATATCGTCTGAGATTTGGTCCAAACGAGATTCAAACGAAATAGCTTGTTTTGAATCGCCCGGGCTTGAAAACGAGATCTGGGCCGAGATGAGCGAGATTTAAAACCTTGACTAGTAATATAGATCATCAAATTTCATTTTTACTTTAATTTCAAAATCAAAAATTAATTAGCAAATGATGATGTAAATTGTGTTTATGTTGAATAAGAATAGCTCATTTGCATAAGAAATATAAGTTATCAAACTAACTTGTATAAACTTACATCAAAATTAACTTTCATGAAGCACAAACAAAGAGATCATAAATCATAAAAATGTTGAAATTACATAAAGTTGGAGAGCTTCATTACCCCTAAATTGAAGGGGTTTTGCTACTCATTTGTGTTATCAAATCAACACCAGTAAATTTCAACATTAAAAAGCAAAGAAATGAAAACTAAGCAAAGGAAGAAAGAGAGATTAACTATTAACTATTTGCATAAAAATTAAAGCTACACTACTTGCATTAATGTAAATCTAAGCTATGAACATTAAAAGAAAGAGAGCATATAAATAAACATTAACATAAAAGCAAAGAAAAGCATGTAGAAAAGAGAGGAGAAAGAGGCTTGGAAGCCATTTTTATTTCATGAAACATTGCCATTACAACTTGCTTTCTTAATTTCCTAACTAATGTGAAAGAGTAGAAGATATGTTCATGTACATAAGAGGGTTATTTATACATGCATAATACCCTAATTCCATTTTTAGGGAGCTTCCCAAAATACCCTTTAGGATGTGTGGCCACCAAGTAACCATTAGCCACTAATTAATCCATCATTTGATGTGCATGAAGCTTTAACCTCCACTTAGTTGTCGATTAGCATCTAATTGTATATTTAGGTAAGTGGGTGGGGTCCTCCATGATCTTGAACTTGAATTATTTCCTCTTCATTCCTTTGTATTTCCCTGTACATGCATATATCATCATGAATCCCACTTCCGTATGCATCAAAATATCCTATAAAAATCATAAAAATTGTCCAAGTAAAAATTCTTAAATTGACACATGCACAAAAATGACCATTTTGCCATTGAATGAAGATGAAAATATGATAGTTTGAAAATAATTGAATTTTGGTTTTAACATGTAAAAATGCCCAAATATGATGTTTATTTAAATAAAAAGAGATAAAATATGGATGTAAATATATGCACATTTACGTGCACATCACTTCTACTTCATTATCTTTAACATGTCTTCACTTTCGAACTTCTAAATTGGTTCGAAGTAGTTTTTGGATAGGAATTTACCCAAATCCTATCCCGGTTCCTCCAAACCAATCATTGATAAAAAGTTGTTACATAGGTGGGTGATTAATATTTCATTAATTAGTATTTTTTATCCAAAATATCTTCTTGGAGATATATATCTTTTTAAAACCATTTTTTTCAGTATACACGGGATCATTAAACCTCATTTATTAAATATTTGTTTAATTAATTCCTTTTTAAATCTTGGAGTAATTTCAAATCAGTTCATCCTTTACTTGGGGAAATATTTCCAGATCATTTATTTAAATTTTAAAAAAGATTTCTTATTTCCAAATCATAACTTTTAAACGGGTCAAAAACAATGTTATTTAAAACATCATTTATTATAAATCCAAAACAATTAATTTTAAGTAAAAGGATCAATAGGAATTAAAATAATTCCAAATCATTTATTAAATCATAACAAAAGATTTCTTGTTTCCAACACATATCTTTTTAATAGGTTGAAACCATGTTATCTAAGATGGTAAATCCAAATTAGTTAGTATTTGAGTAAAACGGATCCATATAAATTATTCTAATTTTACTCGATACTAATTTTTGTATTCAACTTGTACTATTCATCGAATAACGGTGGAATCACCTTTCAAATTTATATGATTAGTACGAGTTCCCTCCTCGGAATTAAACTTCAAGTATAAGAAGATTATCTTTATTCAATCCAAGTTGCAATTAATTAATTATAAAAATATAATCTTTTATACTTCTCTCATTTCCGACATTTCGACCTTATCTACCTCTCGCCCAGGAAAGAGGCCAAGTGAGCCAGGGCACTACTTGCTACAGAACATCTCCTCAGTTTAAGCACCTCGCATCCAGATCTCATGAATAGAAAAGTCAGGTCTACTCATCGGCTTTTAGAGCCAAGATTAAATCATTCAATTGAAATCAGTTTTATAAACAAAATTTCTTTTAAACTTTTTATTAATACTTCAAAATTATCTTTAAAACACTTAACTATTTATTTAAAATGATATATGAAATGATTGGAGAAGGATAGTTCAGTTAAAACATGATTTGTAGAAGTTATAGAAAACTGCTGCAGAAAATGTTGTGAATAATGTTTTAAGGCTATATTGAACCAAACACCAATTTATTTCATAAATTTCCATTTTTATAACTTAAATATATTTTAAACCATTTTAATATATTTACAGAATTTATTTCATATTTTTAAACATTTAAAAATATCCATTTTAAATCAGTTTCAAAATTTGGTTTTAAATTGCTAAACCGCGATATTTTTTTGAAAACTTGTTTTGGACCTATTTGAAATTCTACCAGATGAAATCTTAATTTTCTTCCTTTTTTTAAAAACCGTGATTATAAGAGTTCAAAAAATTCTTACTCCAAAGAATTCTAACTCTGAATCCATCATATAAATGGATTTAACTTTCCGTGGTGCGAAATCACGAACTACCGCGATGCGCCTACTTTAACTAAATTTTCATATTCTTTTCAAACTTTGTCGAAACACTTTTTAAATGTTTATAAACATTTTCAAATTATTTTAAACCATTTTAAAGATGTTTAACAAGCTCATATACACCATTTCATTTAATAAAGGAAAGTGATTTCCATTATGATAATCGACGTTTATTAACGTGACTTGTTTACACAATTTAAACAACTATATTAAAACATCCAAACTTGATGACCAAAGCATAGTATACATCCATGGTAAACATATCACATCATTATTATATATATACACACTTTTATAGAGTTTTCTCATCTTTATTGGATATCAAACTTAGGAAAACGGACTATAGCATCGCTACGATCGAACCGGAGCTTATGGAATTGAGCCCGGGACCATGGGAAAGCTCGGCCTATGCTTGCAAGTGGAAGTGGGCTCGGCTTTGGTGATGGAGAGTGGTGGCCGTGTGTTGTGAAGGAGGAAAGGAGGTGATTGCACTTGGTTTTAAAGTTGATTACTAATATATATATATACATATATATATATACACATATATATATATACATATACACATATATATATACATATATGTATATATATATTTATAGACACACACACTATATAATTTAATTTCTATTTTGCAATATTTTTCACCATATTTTTCCTAAGTTAGAAAGCATCCAAACTTGATGACCAAAGCATAGTATACATCCATGGTAAACATATCACATCATTATTATATATATATAAACTTTTATAGAGTTTTCTCATCTTTATTGGATATCAAACTTAGGAAAACGGACTATAGCATCGCTACGATCGAACCGGAGCTTATGGAATTGAGCCCGGGACATTGGGAAAGCTCGGCCTATGCTTGCAAGTGGAAGTGGGCTCGGCTTTGGTGATGGAGAGTGGTGGCCGTGTGTTGTGAAGGAGGAAAGGAGGTGATTGCACTTGGTTTTGAAGTTAATTGCTATAATATATATATATATATATATTTATATACATACATATATATACACACACACATATATATACATATATATATACACACACACACATATATACATATACATATATATACACACACACATATATATATATATATATATATATTTATAGACACACACACTATATAATTTAATTTCTTTTTTGCAATATTTTTCACCATATTTTTCTTAAGTTAGAAAGCCATTGAAATAGCTTGAGAGGAAGGAGAAGATGAAGCAAATTTGTTTGTAGGAAAGTGAGAATGGAGGTGGATATTTTTAGAAAAGTTTTGCACCAAAAATATCATGATATTATTTATTTACCTAAGCACGCTTGCATCACCATTCCACGTCATCCCTTTCCATCACCATTCGGCCGACCACGAAGCCCACTCCCTCTCCATATGCTTGGTTTGTGATGTGATGTGGTGCTTTGTTTTTATTTCTTGTTTACACATAAGGAGCTTGTATATATACATATGTGTTTGGATATTTTCTTTGCTTGATTTGAAGAATTCCTTAATAAAATTAAATCCATATATGTATACATTGGTATATGTATTCATGCATGTGTATATGTATTACAACATTGTATTGATTTGTTTACAACTTCTATACATTAGACCACTAAGAATTCTGATTCCGATTCCCAGTCGCATTTCCAGTTTTTAGTTAAACTATATATATTAGTAAAAAAAACTTGAAAATATATTTCTCATTATATTATTGAATTAAACGATCTCACCTGAATTATAAAACCATATATATTGATATTAACAAGTGTTTACAAAAAGTGTTATCGTATCGATAAAGCATTCTGAATTTTCTTATAATCTCAAATCAAATATATAGCTTCTTAGAACTATTATAAATGATTTACTATCACTTTATAACCAATTAAAATAACTTATTAGCATATTGAAACAATTATTTAATTATTTAAACTTAACTTGAATTTTTTGAGAAATATATAAAAGCGATGACATCTCCAATGATGTCATAAATATGTTTTATTTCTAAAAATAAAATAAATAATTCTATTTCATAATCTTGTTTAAATAGATATATTAGTGTATGTATCTAGACTCATGCATTCAAATACTGAGAAAATCTCCTTTCTATTGAAAATCAATTTATCAAGGAAAATTTATGTACGAAGCACATGCTTTATTTATGAAACCATACCCCACAATTATATTTTAAAACAAGTTTCTTATCATAATTTTAGGGTTTAAATCTTTATAGTTGGTGTTATAAAAACTTGTGTTTGAATATTTCAAAATTAAATATCATTTACTAGTGATAAATTTGCGGGTCGTTATAACCTCAGTGTAATGTGTCATATCCTTTGACATGTGGTCAAATGGTCCTTAACAAAGTAGCAATGATTTTAGCTTATAATTCATTAATCACAATAAATTTATCATACATAGCATAGCAAAATCTATTTTTGATAATACATAATTATGAATACCATCTTTATATAACACTATGAAGTGCAACACGCAAGTTAAACACGGTGTTGAAAGCGTTGCATGCATGGAAGGATGAGATGTTACCCTTCACGCAAATACAGTGAGGTGACCATCATACTTACCTTATATTTGTTATAAAACAACTTAGTTTTAACATGTTATACTATTTAATTAGTGGCTCTACTTTCGTAAGCTTATTAGCTTGTCTTAACAGAATATCCAAGCATGCATCATGGGCCTTTTAATTATGTACATAATAGTCCGGCTCGTTTGGATCTTGAAAAATCATGGCCTAGGAAAGAATATATATATATATATATATATATATATATATGAATTTTTTACTGTTAAACTTAGTAGATTCGGTTCCACTTGTAGCGTCCATGCGATAGTTTAAGTTTGTGAGTCTTAGTTTCAACCAAGTAATGAGCAACCTTGTGATCAAAAATATTATGTGGTCACTAACATACTATTGCATATGATACTCCTTGAATTCTTTCTAACTTAACATTCACATATTGTAATGAGCATGTACTGAGCTAAACCTGATATTTTAAATTAAGTATATTTGTATAAAGTGAGGTAAATAATTAAAGTGGAATTATTAATTTGGGAAATTTTTGTGTATTTAGTGAATATAAACTCATTTAATGTTACCTAAAATATTTCATAGTGAAATAAAAAGAGGAATATTTTATAAAAAAAAGTTTAAAAGGGATTTTGAATTTTATTGATGCTAAAATTTATATAATATAATGATGCATGTTTTTATTTATAAATGGGAAAATGGTCAATATAAGATATTTTCTTTGTTTTAAAAATTACAAAAATAAGCTTTAAAATATTATTTAAGGTGGATATTGTTTGGAATAAAATTTTGGTGGGATAAGAGTAATAAATATATATACTATGAATTGAAGTATTACATTTTGTTTGACAAATGGGCTAAAATTGGTTACTAACCCTACCCAAAATTCTAATGATAAATTCTTTATAGGGAAAGAGCTTATTCTCCTTCTCATTCTACTTCTTTAAACTTAAGAAAATTTTACATGGTTACCTTCTATTTATGCCAAATGTAAAGAGGGTCATAATCATTGGGAATTGGCCCATATCCTCCTCTTAACAACATATCATCCCTTTGTAGCTCTAAAATAGAAGGATTCATTATTGTTTATCATGTCAAAAATCAAAAGTTAACGTTTTTGATGAGCCTTGGAGTAGGATTTGGGAATTCGAGCTTCAATCTGCCTAAGGTGAGTGTCATTAATTATTATAGTAATGCATGCTGTGTTTTGTGATTTATGATGATGCGATGATGCTTTAATGCTTTGATTTTGGTTGAGAATGTTGAATTACTGAAGTGATTAATCCACTGTATTGATTGTTATTTGTTGACAAATGTAAGACACAGCTTACATTAATTAGGAAATGCCTCGTATTACAAACAAAATGTGGATGAAATTTCAATTAAATACTTGTATTACCCTATTCGTTGTTTGCATGTTGCTTTGATGCTTGTTGAAATTCTTTGCCTGAATCACGTTCGAATCAAAAACAAGGGGAAATGGGATTAAACAGAAGATCGACTAAGGTGAGTAACTTGAAATTTCGTTATAGGCTTCCTGGTACATTGGTGGGCCCACGACCGGTGCATTGATAGCACCATCGATCCACCACTAGTGGTCAAATCAGGAAGCCTAGAGTTGTAGATCATGGTTGTATTTTCTTTTAAAAAAACTAATATACTAATATAAACAAAATTTTGAATATATAAATTGATTCTCTAGACATTTTTAATAAAAAGGATATTAATAAAAGTGGTGCGGTATAAATATGTTTTATAAATAGTTTTATATAAAAGAGTTATGAAAATTGTTCACATGAAGGAAAATTGTTTTATATAAAAGAGGATTTATATATACATACATACATACATACTTACATAACAAATACATGCATACATACATATATACATACATTTATATACGCATATATATACACACAGACACATATATGAGCTTTATGGAGCTTGTGCAGAATTAGGAGTTCTATATATATTTCTGTAAATAAAAACTTATTACTTTATAAAGTGGTTTTGGGAAAATCATTTATGTACCATCTCTTCAATCAAATGAAGTATAAACATGATCCAAGCATGTATTGAGTACATATAAAAAATTATTTTATTATTTTTAAGTGGAGAATAATTTAATGTAATAAATTGAGTTTCTAAGTGATTACAAATACGAACACGCACACACACACATATATATATATATATATGTGTGTGTGTGTGTGTGTGTGCGCGCGCGCGCTTGTGTAGTGTGGGGTTGTGATATGGTATGTTGAATGGATAGTGGGTATTAAGAATTGATTGTTTTTGTATGATTGTTCATTATTTATTTGAATACATTGTAAATGTTCCTATCTTTTTTTTTAATTAAATTTTTAGGTTTTTAATGCAATAATCCAAATATTAGAAAATCATATATCAATTTCCACTAATGTGCGATATTTCCAACATGTTTTGATAAGAAGGTTATAGTAAATGTTTCCAACATCAAAATTACATTCATATTAACAAAAATGGAAAGGTATACCATAACACAAGGTGAACATATTTTCAAATAAGTTCTAAGGGTAAAAACATAGTTGCTTCATCAATATTTAGAAGATGTAACTATGATCCATTACTATTTCAACATCACCTTGTAACTCTTGAAACAAGTGCAAAAGAAAGCATACTTTTAGATCGAGCTTGTTGATTCAATAAATCAAATTCTTTTGGTAGCATTTTGATTATTTATCCATAAAGATCCCAACTCTTAGAGTAATAGGTAGACATACAACGATAAGAGTAGCATAAGCATTACAAAAAGTAGTACGCTTAAAGGTAACAGTCAAAGTCTCTGATCCACCAACCATGGACTCCTCATTTTGAGAAGGACTTCATACATAATAAATCAAAATTATAGTCGTACTTCCTACAAAGATGCTCATAAAGGATTTCATCACATGCGAGAATACTAGTCCTTTGAGGCTCAATGTTGATATCGTAGAGGTAGCCTAGGTAGTAGGAGCTCTGTATAACGAAATCAATGGGTTTAAAACCTTCAAAATTTTCGAGTATGTATGATACTTTCTCCAACTAAATATATTCTTGTCTTCACCCATGTGTATCTCGATATGTTACATGGTTCTATGTAAATGTGTTAATGTGCTAATGATTAATTGGAAAAGTGATATGAAAATTTTGTTGACATCCGCTTAGTGATAATGGGATTAAAAGACATTTAGAGGGGGTACTATCAGTATTAAGGGCATAACAAATAATAAGAATAATAAATTGATCGATACGAGGTGAGATGCCACATGGGCTATTCCATCCTAGCAGGATTGATTCGGGGTTACGCCCTGAGCTATGGCAATTCAGCCTCATTTCACAAAGAGTAAAATGATCTGCTGAAGGAACACAAAATGCAAGGTAAGGAAAATGATGTGATGGTTTGTACTGATGGATGGCAAGGTGGTGTGTGGTGAGTGATATAGTGCAACCATTATATTGTGTGCAGGCACCCACAACTGTAGATCGAAGCGACAGTGTGATACTTTGTGTCAATTCATCATCTAGTAGAGTGAAAGTGATTAGGGATGAACTAGCGAATATATATATATCGTTTTCCTAAACATTTACATTGTGTTTGTAGTACTAAGGTGCAACCAATAGTAGTGAATAGGAGTGTACTCCCAGTCGATTAGAGGTGTAGTTGCGAGTCAGTATAAATAGAGCAATGGCACTTATGTTATAACCTTGTGTGAACGATGAGATGTACACAGGTGTAGATTAGAAAGTGCGTGACATATAATCTATCTACACTTGATATGATTATCATGGTATATTATTTTTCACTTGCACTCATAGCTAGTTTCTAGCCTATCCCGGGGCATGTTATTTGTTTAACAAACTCAAGTTAGACTAAGATTATTTTAATATAATGTGTTATTGTGATTTTTTTTCCTTTTGGGCTATGATATATTGATGGGGTAGATGATGGTGGTGCTTGGTCCGACTTGTTTTGCAGTGTTGGCTTATGTGATGTTACATATACATACATACATACATACATACGTGTGTGTCAATATACATACATATATATATATATATATGTATATGTATATATGTATGTGTGTGTATTTGTTATAGTAGTTCAGATATATAATAAGGTTATGATCAACTGAACAATTTGACTGTGCAAACAATACATAAGATGCAAAGTTAATTAGTTGGGTAGTATCTAATTTGGGAGTATATACTAAATAGAAAAATCAAATACAACCTTCAATTTTGCATATAGTTAGCTACAAACTTTGTTGAAACTTAAAGTAGAAAAAAACATACATACAATCGAATAAAACAATGTATGAATATGTTTTTATTTAGACTTTACTTAGGGACTAAAATGTTTAATGTCTTTAAAATTGGTCTGAAGTTTACTTTTTTTTGTTTTAATGATACTGGTATGTTTGGTTATTACTTCAGGAAAGACAACAATTTTTTATAGTATTAACAACAGTAAAAGATTGTACCACCTCCTCTCGGATATTAAGTTATCACTTCAGAAATTAAAATTATCAATTTGCGATATAAATAAAAGTAAGTGGCAGATGTATAACATAAGACAATTATTCCACACATTATATATGGTAAAATTTCATTTTAGACTAATTTTTAAAACTTACTATAATTTTAGATTTGTATTAGAATTATTTGCAAGTACAAGCTGATTTCTGTCATGTTATTGTTGAAGTGGTAATTTTTTGGAAAAAAATCAGTTTATGGGTGAAATTGTGAATACCGCTCATATTATTTTAAATGGATACGGTTGTCCCTCGCACTCATAAGGAACCATATTAGTGCAACTGGAAATTGCATTAGCAGAAAAAATATATGAGCGCAATCTTTGTTCATAATATATATCGTTATCGAATAGATATGGTCAAGTACCATACTTTGATATTTGAAAATATGAAGAATAATATCTAGTTATATTAGCAAAATATTAGATATATTATATTATTAGTCTCAGATGTATAATGTTGTAGAACTGACATGTAACATTTGGAATATCGGATAACATTGAAAAACAACGAACATGTTAATAAAAGAAAAGGAATAATAAAAATATACAAAACATTACATGTAGTTGTAATGTTTTTAAGTAATTTCAAAAGAAAATTTGCATATTAAACACAAATCAAAAATTTGCAAAAAAATATAAGTAGGGTTTAGACATATGCTTGTTTAACTAAATGCTTACAAATGAATAAAAATTAAGGGGAACCACAACCATATCATAAGGGAAGTGATCTTCCACCACTAATAGCATTGGGAAATAGAAAGGTTTCATTCGTTTATATCAATATTTCAAATTTCGCATGCATTGAATAAGCGGTCAATATTTCTCTATTTTTCTTATAAAACGAAGTATAATTTGTGAGAAAAGTATTGGTATCCTTTAGATGATATTTCACAACCAATTATTTCTATGAAATTCTAAAAAATAAAGCTCTATGACCAAAATAAAAACTCTCTTTTCCATTTTTTTGAAATTTTGCAAAATTTACAACATAGGACGGAATTCACCATTACGATCAGTAGTTGATTTTGTGTGTGTGTGTGTGTGTCTATATATATATATATATATATATATATATATGATAGGTTAGGACTGACATGATAGAATCAACGTATAACAAAAATTATCTCAAAACTGACCTAAAATTATAATAATCATGAAATTAACCTACAATGAATAATTTTCCTATAAAATATAAATAGAATTTATCTAAGGTATCTGCGCTAATAACGTGTTATAAAAGTCATAGTTTATTACTTTCATCTAAAGAGGATTTTCTAAGATAGAAGGAAAGAGCTCATATTTAAGGTTTATTGTCAAGTCAATTCATATATCCCTAATCTCTTTTGTACCAACTTAACTGATTCACCCTTCATTGTTAATTGACTAATCAATTTGATGGAACGAAGGGTTGTGATTGTGAGGAATAAAATAAAGGCACACAATAAATGAGGATGGAAGATTTGAACTCCTTTACTGTAAACAAGAGCTAAGAAATGTATACATTATTTTTTTCACAAATCAGTTGAGTAATATTCATTAGTTCTTCTAATAAGATCTAAAAAATGACATTTCATTATATATATATATACACTTATATTAAAAAAATGGTAATATCATCTTTCATTCATAACTAAAAAAAATATTGGATAATATCTATCGTTTACGTAAACAGTAATAACAACTTAACCCATAGTTATTTAATCCAATAAATTAATAATAACAGAGTAAAATTCTATTTTGAACATATATAATTATAAATTCTATGTTTTAACAACCTTAAACGTGTATCACTAGTTTAACTTGCAACATCAAAGAGGTATCCATCATTCTTACTTTATAACATGCTTTTGTTTTAAAATAACTCGGTTATAACATATTATTGAATCGAATAATGGCCATGCTTCTGGAAGCCTGTTAGCCTGGCTGAGTAGAACATTCAAGCATTCATCATGGTCCTTTAAATTGTATACCTAATGGTCTAGCTTATTTGGATTTGGAAAAATCATATTGGCTTCAATGGAACAAAATATAACAGCTTGTACCACTATTATGGGCCTTAGGAAAATTCGCGCAGTGTATATAGAAAATATTTTCTACCATATAAATTTATTTTCTTCATAGCACAATGTAAAATATACACAGAATACATAAGCCTATTCCACTTGCAATATAAGCATAACTGTAACACCCCAGATTTTTGGTAACATTATTTAGGATATTTAATTAATTGAATTAAATAAAATAATCTATTGATTAGGGGATTGAGATTTGATTTTAATCAAGGTGTAGCCGTGCCATTTAACCATTAATTAAAATAAGACTTAACTTGAAATAGAGGAGGGGTAAAATGGGAAAGAGGCGATTCCTATATCTATTACCCATAGCCATGTAAAATCTACACAATCATTTCATTTCAAAATTTTATAAAACAAGGCCGCCACCATTAACAAGGAAGAAAAGAAGAAAAGCTAGGAAGAAGCTAATTCAAATCAAATCTATTCGGATCTAATCTCCATAATCTATAAAAGCTTAGGTGAATAATGTTTGCACCTCATTTTTTATTATGTTTTCGGCTTTAATATGAATTTCGAATATTTTATAATGGTTTGCCATGTTTTTGAATGATGAAATGAATATATATACTTGTTGATGAATTATGGTTATTCATATTGAATTTATGATATGTTTTAAGGTGAAAACCCCATAAAATGACATCCAAATGCCTTTTGTATTTTTATAAGATCATAAATATTATTTCGGACATGTGTTTCAATTTTTAGATTTTTCTGAATTTTCGTGGAATTAATATGAACTTTCTAGTAATGAAAATGGCATTTTGGGTTATAAATTAATTACGATTTGTTTGTACCAAAATTGGGCACAACATTTTTCGGATGTGTTGGAAGAGATAAAATGAAGGAAGTAAATGTAAAATGAGGCAGATCTAACAAACACACCAATTAACAAATAAGAAAAAGCATAGAAACACATGGATTTAGAGTGGTTTGGCAAATTGCCTACGTCCACTATGAAATGGCTGATGTTTATTGAACTTTACTCGCTGGTTACAAAAGATTACAATAGTACAACAAAAGTTTAATGGTGATTCCGGCATAGTATCAGCGTAGAGAAGTCAGAAAGTCCATTTTCTGTAGGTCTATGGTCACTATTTATAGGCGTAGGCAGCAAATATCTTGTCCAGATCTCGGAAGACTTCTTTTCTCATGTGAGTGGGCCCACGGGAGCGAGTTCAGGTGATTTCGGCTCGATCTGGGAGCGATACGAATTGGGTTCTTATCGATCAAGAATTGGTCCTTTCGGGTTTGAATTTGTTAGGTACACCCTTGAGGATGTAGGCAAGCTCCTATGAAAATTTGGTGGCATTTGGACTTGTAGATCTCGAGTTATGATCGATGCATGTTTGAGTTTGTTGAAGGCTGTCGAGTTCGTCTCGATACTTGTTCGTATCGCTTTGTTCATATCCTTGTTTGCACGTGCTAACCAGATGACGTGGCACTATATTTTAGGATTGATCCACTTTTCATGTCGAGTGACCGAGTCATCCATCTTTACGTGTCTCCTTCGTATCGCTCGCATTCAGGTGCTTCGTACCCATGCCGTTCGTGTCTATTGATATGGCTTCATTCGTATCCATCGACTGCTACGTTGTTCGTATCGATATATGAGATCATTTCGTATCGATAGCCTCTACCCCAACTCCTATAGATATACGCATCGACTTCGTATCGATACCTTTTAGGTGTTGCCTCGTATCGTTTGTGTGTTGATCAATACGAGCCGTGCATTAGTGGAAGCGATACGAAATGCCACTAAGTGAGGGATACGAACTGGAGTAGGTGTGATGGATACGAAGTGGTGCCTCTTCCATGGATACGAACTAGCGCTCTCTTGATGGATACGAACCAGATGTGTTTTGTGATGCCCCACCTTTATCCTTACACTAGCCAAGGACACTACTGGGTAATGCCATCGACTAGCACGAAGAATAAGGCTGTTGAGGAGCGACCATCTGTGTAATTGCTTTGTGCGAGTACCGATATGTTAGATAATATGACTTGCATTTCATTTCAAGAGGAAATCCGACATATCAAATACAAACTCAAAGCTACTACACAGTGGCTATGCGGGCTACTAAAAAATAAGCATAACACAAATCAGTCACAGATATTCATATCAGAAAGGCGGAAACAGATATGAATATATCACAAAAGGTGTACATCAAAATAGTGGTCATAGAAGATCCACAATATCACAAAAGAATAGGTACAGGTGCTAGACAAAAGTACAAGTATACATCAAGAAGTCTCTATCTCGAATGTATAAAAGAAAAAAACTAATAATCTAAAGTAGTTAGCCAAAAATAAGATGATGGTCCCAGATAAGAAGTCAAGTAGAAGCACTTGGAATACCTCGGTCTGACCCAAGTATTATTTAAGAAGAAAATAATAAACGGATCACTCTGGCTATAAATATAATATAAAATGAGATAAGATAAGAGATATCACAAAAACGTATGATAACAATAATGCCATACTATGACAAGTATACATCAGATAACAAAAAAAATCATACAATATCTCAAATTTCTCAAACACTAAAAAGAATGTCATATTCTTTAAATTATTCACCAAAACACAAATATCGACAATACATATCAATGCCAATCGCATAAAAATCAATGAAACACAAATTCTAGAAATCATCAAACAGAAATCCAGAAATCTCAAAAAGGGGAAGGCCTATCATAAACGGGAGCATGAAAACTCCCCAACACGTGTGTCACAAACGGAACGCTATTCCATGGTCGCTAACCATCAAGTTTGAGCTGAAACTCCACAAACGGCCCGAAGACCAAGGGTCGCTACCCCCATCAATTTGAGTCGAAGCTCCACAAACGGCCCGAAGACCATGGGTCGCTACCCCACCAAATTGAACCGAAGTTCCACAAACGGGGTTTTTAGTCCCCTAAACAAACAAAGAGACATCGCACATCACTAGTCTAAATCATAAAATGATCATCAATGATTGACAAGTGTAAATTACAATAAGCTAGTAAATAAATGAGTTAGGCTTCATGTCCCATAACCACTAGCTTAACTTAAATATTTACGAACAGATTGTAGACTTCCACTCGAAAATAAGTGTAAATTACACTAAGCTAGTAAATAAATGAGTTAGTCTTCATGTCCCATAACCACTAACTTAGCTTAAATATTTACAAACAGATTGTAGACTTCCACTAGAAAATTATCACGAGAGTTCAATCGAACAACTCCGAGAATTAACCAACGAAGTAAACGCAAGCGTTTCATACCACTTGTTTTGCTAAGCCATTTAATTAGATTTCTCATACGAATGAGGTAAAGGTTTGTATATATTAATAGATTGGAAAACAGTTTTAAAAACGAGCGTTGTATTTAAAACTAGTGTTGAAATCGTTTTTGTGAAAGAGTTTGAGCATTTACTACTAGTATAGAAACCTTTGTATTTCAAAGTGAAAAATCACAAAAATGATTGTAAAAACAATCAATCGCCCAAAAATTCACATTCGAAGACGTGAATCAAAACCATAGAAATCGATACCAAACCCATCAAATGGATATTCTCAAAATTCCAAAGAAAGAAGTCATCAATGTCGATAATAAGTGATAACAACTAACCGGATCAACAAAAATCGATTAAAATTGGAAGTTCACTCGAAAAATAAGCAAATAGGCAAAACTGAACAGTTCTAGACGTCTTGGGTTTAATCTAGGCGTCTGGATTTGGGTTCTGGAAATATTCCAGAACCTACCAAACGTTTGAACCTTAATCCAGACGTCTGGTAGGTTTGGACCAAACATCTGGTCCAAGCCTCTGCCGTTTGTTTTTCAACTGCTGCCTAAACCGGACGTTTGGACCTTCAAACCAGACGTTTGGTTGCCTGGTCTGGGCAACAATTTGCCTAGGCCAGGATGGCCAAAACAATTCGGGAGCGATCGGACAAGCAACGACGACAAGTGATTTATGCAAGCGACAACCCAGCCTTATAGGCTTTCGATACACCCCAAATATCATGTCCAAACATCCATAGTAGGATTTTCATAAAATTGGACTTCAAAAACCAAAAATTGGAAAATTCACCAAATCAATTCAAATCAAAAGCAAATGAACATGAATAGATGTTAGGAATTCATACCTAACAACAATGAAAGTTATAGACGTAGACGTGAGTTAAAGAACTCACCTTTAAACCCAAAAACAACGAACGAGAAGCTCTAAAACAAAGGAAAGGCCAATTCCTCTTCAACTTTAACTCAAGAAGCTCCAATCTAAGCTAATAAACAAATATTTCCTAAGTTAGGGTTTAGGAATTTCTGAAATTGAAGAGAGATAGAGATGGAGAAGACGAAGAGGATGCTTACCTAAGCTTCTCCCTGTTTTTGG
Source organism: Allium fistulosum (assembly GCA_030737815.1). Taxonomy (NCBI): domain Eukaryota; kingdom Viridiplantae; phylum Streptophyta; class Magnoliopsida; order Asparagales; family Amaryllidaceae; genus Allium; species Allium fistulosum. The sequence continues at coordinate 406,983,268 of CM060907.1, read as the reverse complement.
ACTTGAATTTGAGTTTCCTAATCAAAAATAGGGTTTAGGAATTTCTATTTTCCATTCTTTTCCCCCATGTTTACTTTAGCTTGAGTGTTAGGAAATGAGGAAGGAAATCAATGAAGAGGAGATGAGTTAGGGTATTAAGTTGGGTTAGTGGGCTGAAATCCAAACCCAAAGCCCAAAATAGAAAAATAGCAAAATTCTACACAACTCCAAACATATCAATGTCTATACTCAAAAAAATTGTAAATGCCATTTTGGACTCAATGGAAGTGGTCTCGAGTCCCAATTAGACTGTTTACAAAAAGTAGCATTTCGGACTTTAATCCGACTAACGATGAAATATTTAAATAAAATATTTAAATATATAGTCATAAAATATGCGGGTTGTTACAGACTCCCCTCAAAGAAATTGCGTCATCACAATACTTAAGAAGAAAATTAAAAGTAACAACCATAAAAGAGTATCAACACAAAAGAAGAAATTTGAAATGAGAAGTTCACCTTAAAGAGCTCGAGAGAGTAAGTCCGGATGTGTTCGCTCGATGAATTCTCTGGATTCCCAAGAGCAATCCTTAGGATTTGAAGACCATTGAACTTTCACAAGCAGAACATCTTTATTTCGAAGGCGTTTAACCTCCAAAGCAATGACACGAATAGGATGTTGCTTATAAGTCAAATTAGGTGAAACTTCAATTTCTTCAATTACGCCGGGCTCAAGAATAGACTCGAAATCCCTAAGGTATTTCCATAGTTGAGAGACGTGGAAAACGTCATGAATAGCAGAAAATTTAGCCGGTAATAAAAGGCGATAAGCCATGGAACTAATACGTTCGGTGATGGGGAATGGACCAATATATCGAGGTGATAACTTTCCCGATCGACTAAAACGCACCACACCCTTCATAGGTGAAACACGAATAAAATTTGAACCTAAAACCAGCTTCTCACCGACTTCAAGCCAACATGAAGGAGATCGGCACGGCCTTCCGTAGAGTGCCTCGAAAGGTGTCATAACAATACTAGATTAGAAGCTATTATTATAGGAAAACTCAACAAGAGAAATATGATCTTCCCAACTTCCACCAAAATCAAGAACACATGCACGAAGGAGATCTTCAAGAGTTTGATTCACACGCTCGGTTTGTCCATCGGACTAAGGATGATAAGCGGTGCTAAAATTAAGCTTTGTTCCCAAAGCTTTTTAAAGATCTTTCCAAAATCCACTAGTAAATAATGGATCACGATCGCTAACAATAGAAGTAGGAACTCCATGCAATTTAACAATTTCTTTGACATAGAGTTTAGCCAAAAGAGGTACGGTCCAAAAAAGAATGATGAGCCTCATGGCTACACAAAACAAGAGATGAACATAAATTGGATTCACGATCTCGAATCTCACAAGTGAATAAAGTCTCGAGATCATTCCATTCGGATATCATCATGAAAACAACCGCTTATTGCTTACGACTAAGGGCATCGGCAACACGATTTCCCTTTCTAGGAATATAGAGAATATCAAGATCATAAGATGCAAGGAACTTGAGCCAACGTTGTTGATGCAAATTAAGTTGCTTTTGAGAAAATAAATATTTCAAAGATTTATGATCGGTGTAGAGAACAAATTTCTCTCCCAAAAGATAATGACGCCAAATTCTAAGAGCGAAAACAATAGCCACGAGCACTAGATCATGAGTGGCATATCTAGTCTCGGTAGTCTTTAATTGTCAAGAAGCATATGTGATAACACGTTCCCTTTTGCATGAGAACGGCATTCAAACCAATACGACTAGTATCGGTATAAACAATCAATTCTTGGTTCGCTTCGGGAATCACAAGAATAGGAGCATCGAAAAGGAGTTCTTTTAATTAATTCTCTTTCCCGAAAAGCTAAGACTTTCAAAATTATAAATAACTTTGTGTAATCGTCTTTTTAGAAAAAATTACTTTTTACAAGTCAATTTATTGTGTCTGACTGTCTCATTATAGCGTTTAGGAGATTCCTATCGATAACGTTGATCAGGCGCATCGACCAGAATTCTTAAAGCACTCAATGGGCAAAACAACACAAAATCATCTTCTATATGATAAACATGTCTCTTAAAAATTTTATGAATATTCTTTACTCATTTTAAGAACAAAATCCAATCATACTTATAAATATCTTATTAAAAGATTTGCAAATTTTAAATTGTTGTTTTCATCCATAATCAATGAATACAAAGACGGACTCATCGAGATATACGTAGAATACTCGATTCACAAAATGGATGAAATAAGCTAGAGGGTTCGTCAAACCGAATGACATAACAAACCACCCATAAGAATCATAACGAGTGTGGAATGCGGTAAGTGGAATGCTATGCTCCGCAACTCGTAGCTGATGAAAACCGGTGGCAAGGTCGAGCTGAAAAGACCTTAGCACCACTCAATAGATCGCTTAGATGGTAATCCTAAGACAAGCTCAAAAATACCGAAAAATTCACAAACCACTTGAATGAAAGAAATAACATTTTCCTCATCGTATGGGTTTAAAGAATAAAATGATGCCACCGAATTTGGGAATCAAAATCATTAAGAACAATATAAATCTGCTTAACAGATTGAGAATGTCGAAGATAAATAGTCCTCTCAGGACATTGGATATGGGCATCATAACGGTTAAGCCAATCCATCCCCAAAATCATTCTGAAACCTAAGTAGCGCATAACATGCAAATCGGCTCGGAAAGAATAATCACATAAAATAATCTCGACATCTTTACAAAGCAAACTGAGTGTTGCGGATCAACCAACCGGATTCGCAATTCCTAATGAAGTCATAAAGCCCATAATATTAAAGAAAAAGTATCAACAAGTTTTTTTGATATAAAAGAGTGAGATGCACCCAAATCAAAAGAAATTCGAAATAGGATAATCCCGAAACAAATTAATGCCATCAAGGATAGAATGAGAAATACCTTGACTAAGAGAAGTGTTACTAGGGGCTTGCACAACATTTAGCTTTCCCTCTTTCTTGTTTGGAAGTTTGGGGCATGAAGATAAAAGATGACCCGAACTTTTGCAATAATGACAAAAAAATGGTTTTAGGCACTCATTTGCATAGTGGTCCGTAGAACCACAATTGTAGGATCGTCCACAACTAGAGGTAGGAGTGTTTGCTACCGAAATTACCTACTTCCCTTTCTTGTTGGGATTAGGGCTTTTGAACTTAATACGCCTCTTCTTGTTGATGTTGAAGTTTTGTTTGGCTTCCACAACTTCAACATCACTTTCTTTATCGGCCTCTTCTAGTCGAAGAGTGATATCTACAAACCGGTCGAAAGGCACTTCTAATTTCAGAGGTAAAACCTTTTTGGGGTTCTTACTCAAAGCATAGATAAACCTTTGATTCTTTACAAGATCCAAAAGTTGTTAGGCAGACATGAATACGCCATCCAGAGAAGGACTAGTGGATTGACCATCGCCAGGATTGCATATCTAACCATTTCTCTTCTTTAAGAAAGAAAGAAAGAAGAGGAAAAAGGTTATTCTCAGAATGAATATCAAACAAACTTGATTGATGAAATAAGGCATCACAAAAGAAAATAGGATAGTATGGGTCCAACGACTCAAATTAAATCCTAAGGCACGACTCCTAAGAAAGACTTAGGACAATGATCCTTGCTATATTATTCTACATTGTTCCGAAGTTTGGCTCTGATACCAAGCTATGATGCCCCACCTCTATACTCACACTAGCCAAGGACACTACTAGGTAATGCCGTCGACTAGCACGAAGAATAAGGCTGTTGAGGAGTGACCATCTGTGTAATTGCTTTGTGTGAGTATCGATATGTCAGATAATATGACTTGCATTTCAATTCAAGAGGAAATCCGACATATCAAATACAAACTTAAAGCTACTACATAGTGGCTATGTGGGCTTCGGAAACAAATATAGAAAAAAGCATAACACAAATCAGTCACAGATATTCATATCATAAAGGAGGAAACAGATATGAATATATCAAAAGGTATACATCAAAATAGTGGTCATAGAAGATCAACAATATCACAAAAGAATAGGTACAGGTGCTAGACAAAAGAACAAGTATACATCAAGGAGTCTCTATCTCGAATGTATAAAAGCAAAAAAATTACTAATCTAAAGTAGTTAGCCAAAAATAAGATGATGGTCCTAGATTAGAAGTCAAGCAGAAGAACCTGGAATACCTCGGTCCGACCCGAGTATTATTTAAGAAGAAAATAATAAACAGATCAGTCTAGCTATAAATATCATATAAAATGAGATAGGATAAGAGATATCACAAAAACGTATGATAACAATAATGACGTACTATGACAAGTATACATCAGATAACAACAAAAATCATACAATATCTCAAATATTCTCAAACACTAAAAAGAATATCATATTCTTTAAATTATTCACCAAAACACAAATATTGACAAAACATATCAATGCCAATCGCATAAAAATCGGTGAAACACAAATTCTAGAAATCATCAACCAGAAATCCATAAATCACAAAAAGGAGAAGGCCTATCACAAACGGGAAAACGAAAACTCCCCAACACGTGTGTCGCAAACGAAACATTATTCCATAGTCGCTAACCATCAAGTTTGAGCTGAATCTCCACAAACGGCCCGAAGACCATGGGTCGCTACCCCACCAATTTGAGTCGAAGCTCCACAAACGGCCCGAAGACCATGGGTCGCTACCCCACCAAATTGAATCGAAGTTCCACAAACGGGGTTTTTAGTCCCCCACACAAACAAAGAGACATCGCACATCGCTAGTCTAAATCACAAAATGGTCATCAATGATCGACAAGTGTAAATTATACTAAGCTAGTAAATAAATTAGTTAGGCTTCATGTCCCATAACCACTAGCTTGACTTAAATATTTACGAACAGATTGTAGACTTCCACTCGAAAATAAGTGTAAATTACACTAAGCTAGTAAATAAATGAGTTAGGCTTCATGCCCCATAACCACTAGCTTAACTTAAATATTTACGAACAGATTGTAGATTTCCACTCGAAAATTGTCACGAGAGTTCAATCGAACAAGTCCAAGAATTAACCGATAAAGTAAACGCAAGAATTTCATACCACTTGTTTTGCTAAGCCGTTTAATTAGATTTCTCATACGAATGAGGTAAAGGTTTTTATATACTAATAGATTGGAAAACGTTTTAAAAATGAGCCTTGTATTTAAAAGTAGTGTTGAAATCGTTTTTGTGAAAGAGTTTGAGTATTTACTACTAGAATAGAAACCTTTGTATTTCAAAGTGACAAATCACAAAAATGATTGTAAAAACAATCAATAACCCAAAAAGTCACATTCGAAGACGTGAATCAAAACCATAGAAATCGATACCAAACCCATCAAATGAATATTCTTAAAAATCCAAAGAAAGAAGTCATCAAAGTCGATAATAAGTGATAACAACTAACCGGATCAACAAAAATCGATTAAAATTGGAAGTTCACTCAAAAAATAAGCAAATAGGCAAAACTGAACCGTTCTAGACGTCTTGGGTTTAATCCAGACGTTTGGATTTGGGTTCTAGAAATATTCCAAAACCTACCAGACGTCTGAATCGTAATCCAGACGTCTGGAAACTAACCAGACGTCTGGTAGGTTTGGACCAGACGTCTGGTCCAAGCCTCTGCCGTTTTTTTTCAACTGCTGCCTAAACCGGACGTTTGGACCTTCAGACCAGACCTTTGGTTGCCTGGTCTGGGCAACAATTTGCCTAGGCTAGGATGGCCAAAACGATTCAGAAGCGATCGGACGAGCAACGACGACAAGGGATTTAAGCCTAGCGACAAACCAGCCTTATAGGCTCTTCGATACACCCCAAATATCATGTCCAAACATCCATAGTAGGATTTTCATAAAATTGGACTTCAAAAACCAAAAATTGGAAATTTCACCAAATCAATTCAAATCAAAAGCATATGAACATGAATAGATGTTAGAAATTCATACCTAACAACAATGAAAGTTATAGACGTACATGTGAGTTGAAGAACTCATCTTTAAACGCAAAAACATCGAACGAGAAGCTCTGAAATAAAGGAAAGGCCAATTCCTCTTCAACTTTAACTCAAGAAGCTCCAATCTAAGCTAATAAGCAAATATTTCCTAAGTTAGGGTTTAGGAATTTCTGAAATTGAAGAGAGATAGAGATGGAGAAGACGAAGAGGATGCTTACCTAAGCTTCTCCTTGATTTTGGACTTGAATTTGAGTTTCCTAATCAAAACTAGGGTTTAGAAATTTCTATTTTCCATTCTTTTCCCACATTTTTACTTTAGCTTGAGTGTTAGGAAATAAGGAAGGAAATGAATGAAGAGGAGTTGAGTTAGGGTATTAAGTTGGGTTAGTGGGATGAAACCCAAACCCAAAGCCCAAAATAGAAAAATAGCAGAATTCTACACAACTCCAAACATATCGATGTTTATACTCAAAAAAGTTGTAAACGCCATTTTGGAATCAATGGAAGTGGTCTCGAGTCTCAATTTGACTGTTTACAAAAAGTAGCATTTCGGACTTTTATCCGACTAACGATGCTATATTTAAATATATAGTCATAAAATATGCGGGTTATTACAGACTCCCCTCCTTAAAGAAATTGCGTCCTCGCAATACTTAAGAAGAAAATAAAGAGTAACAACCATAAAAGCATATCAACACAAAAAAAGAAATTTGAATAGAGTAGTTCACCATAAAGAGCTCGAGAAAGTAAGTCCATATGTGTTCGCTCGATGAATTCTCCGGATTCCCAAGAGCAATCCTTAGGATTTGAGGACCATTGAACTTTCACAAGCGGAATATCTTTATTTCGAAGGCGTTTAACCTCCGAAGCAATGACACGAATAGGATGTTGCTCATAAGTCAAATTAGGTGAAACTTCAATTTCTTCAATTACGCCGGGCTCAAGAATAGAATCGGAATCCCTAATATATTTCCATAGTTGAGAGACGTGGAAAACGTCATGAATAGCAGAAAATTGAGCCGGTAATAAAAGGCGATAAGCCACAGAACTAATACGTTCGGTGATGGGAAATGGACCAATATATCAAGGTGATAACTTTCCCGATCGACTGAAACGCACCACACCCTTCATAGGTGAAACACGAATAAAAGTTGAACCTAAAACCAGCTTCTCACCGGCTTCAAGCCAACACGAAGGAGATCGGCACGGCCTTCCGTAGAGTGCCTTGAAAGCTTCCATAGCAATACTAGATTAGAAGCTATTATTATAGGAAAAATCAACAAGAGAAATATGATCTTTCCAACTTACACCAAAATCAAGAACACATGCACGAAGGAGATCTTCAAGTGTTTGATACACACGCTCGGTTTGTCCATCGGACTAAGGATGATAAGCGGTGCTAAAATTAAGCTTTGTTCCCAAAGATTTTTGAAGACCTTTCCGAAATCCACTAGTAAATAATGGATCACGATCGATAACAATAGAAGTAGGAACTCCATGCAATTTAACAATTTCTTTGACATAGAGTTTAGCCAAAAGAGGTACAGTCCAAAAAAGAACGATGAACCTCAAGGCTACACAAAACAAGAGATGAACATAAATTGGATTCACGATCTCGAATCTCACAAGTGAATAAAGTCTTGAGATCATTCCATTCGGATATCATCATGAAAACAACCGCTTGTTTCTTACGGCTAAGGGCATCGGCAACACGATTTCCCTTTCTAGGAATATAGAGAATATCAAGATCGTAAGATGCAAGCAACTCGAGCCAACGTTGTTGATGCAAATTAAGTTCCATTTGAGAAAATAAATATTTCAAAGATTTATGATCGGTGTAGAGAACAAATTTATCTCCCAAAAGATAATGACGCCAAATTCTAAGAGCGAAAACAATGGCCGCGAGCACTAGATCATGAGTGGCATATCTAGTCTCGGCAGGCTTTAATTGTCAAGAAGCATATGTGATAACATGTTCCCTTTTGCATGAGAACGGAATTCAAACCAATATGACTAGTATCGGTATAAACAATCAATTCTTGGTTCCCTTTGGGAATCACAAGAATAGGAACATCGAAAAGGAGTTCTTTTAATTGATTCTCTTTCCCGAAAAGCTAAGACTTTCAAAATTATAATTAACTTTGTATAATCATCTTTTAAAAAAAATTAAATTTTTACAAGTCAATTTATTGTGTCTAACTGTCTTATTATAGCGTTTAGGAGATTCCTATCGATAACGTTGATCAAGCGCATTGACCAGAATTCTTAAAGCACTCAATGGGCAAAACAACACAAAATTATCTTCTATATGATAAACATTTCTCTTAAAAAATTTACGAATATTCTTTGCTCGTTTTAAGAACAAAATCCAATCATACTTATAAATATCTTATTAAAAAGATTTTCATATTTTAAATTGAAGTTTTCATCCATAATCAATGAATACAAAGACGGACTCATCGAGATATTCGTAGAATACTCGATTCACAAAATGGATGAAATAAGCTGGAGGGTTCGTCAAACCGAATGACATAACAAACCACCCATAAGAATCATAACGAGTGCGGAATGCGGTAAGTGGAATGCTACCCTCCACAACTCGTAGCTGATGAAAACCGGTGGCAAGGTCGAGCTGAAAAGACCTTAGCACCACTCAATAGATCGCTTAGATGGTAATCCTAAGACAAGCTCAAAAATACCGGAAAATTCACAAACTACTTGAATGAGAGAAATAACATTTTCCTCATCATATCGGTTTAAAGAATAAAATGATGCCACCGAATTTGGGAATCAAAATCATTAAGAACAATAGAAATCTGCTTAACAGATTGAGAATGTCGAAGATAAATAGTCCTCTCAGGACATAGGATATGGGCTTCATTACAGTTAAGCCAATCCATCCCCAAAATCATTCCGAAACCTAAGTAGCGCATAACATGCAAATCTGCTCTGAAAGAATAATCACATAAAATAATCTCAACATCTTTAAAAAGCAAACTGAGTGTTGCAGATCCACCAACCAGATTCGCAATTCCCAGTGAAGTCATCAAGCCCATAATATTAAAGAAAAAGTATCAACAAGTTCTTTTGATATAAAAGAGTGAGATGCACCCGAATCAAAAGAAATTCGAAATAGGATAATCCCATAACAAATTAATGCCATCAAGTATAGACTGAGAAATACCATGACCAAGAGAAGTGTTACTAGGGGCTTGCATAACATTTTGCTTTCCCACTTTCTTGTTTTGAAGTTTGAGGCATGAAGATAAAAGATGACCCGAACTTTTGCAATAACGACAAAAAAAGGTTTTGGACACTCATTTGCATAGTGGTCCGTAGAACCACAATTGTAGCATCGTCCACGACTAGAGGTAGGAGACTTTGCTACCGAAATTTCCTGCTTCCCTTTCTTGTTGGGATTAGGGCTTTTGAAATTAATACGCCTCTTCTTGTTGATGTTGAAGTTTTGTTTGGCATCCACAACTTCAACATCACTTTCTTCATCGGCCTCTTCTAGTCGAAGAGTGATATCTACAAACTGGTCGAAAGGCACTTCTAATTTTAGAGTTAAAACCTTTTTGGGGTTCTTAACCTTTGATTGTTTACAAGATCCAAAAGTTTTTGGGCAGACATGAATAGGCCATCCAGAGAAGGACTACTGGATTGACCAGCGCTAGGACTGCCAGATCTATCCATTTCACTTCTTTAAGAAAGAAAGAAAGAAGAGGAAAAAGGTTATTCTCAGAATGAATATCAAACAAACTTGATTGATGAAATAAGGCATCACAAAAGAAAATAGGATAGTATGGGTCCAACGACTCAAATTAAATCCTAAGGCACGACTCCTAAGAAAGACTTAGGACAATGATCCTTGCTAGATTATTCTACATTGTTCCGAAGTTTGGCTCTGATACCAAGCTGTGACGCCCCACCTCTATACTCACAGTAGCCAAGGACACTACTGGGTAATGCCATCGACTAGCATGAAGAATAAGGCTGTTGAGGAGCGACCATCTGTGTAATTGCTTTGTGCGAGTACCGATATGTCAGATAATATGACTTGCATTTCATTTTAAGAGGAAATCCGACATATCAAATACAAACTCAAAGCTACTACACAATGGCTATATGGGCTTAGGAAACAAATATAGAAATAAGCATAACACAAATCAGTCACAGATATTCATATCATAAAGGCGGAAATAGATATGAATATATCACAAAAGGTGTACATCAAAATAATGCTCATAGATGATCCACAATATCACAAAAGAATAGGTACAGGTGCTAGACAAAAGAACAAGTATACATCAAGGAGTCACTATCTCGAATGTATAAAAGAAAAAAAACTACTAATCTAAAGTAGTTAGCCAAAAATAAGATGACGGTCCCAAATTAGAAGTCAAGTAGAAGAACCTGGAATACCTCGGTCTGACCCGAGTATTATTTAAAAAGAAAATAATAAACGGATCAGTCTAGCTATAAATATCATATAAAATGAGATAGGATAAGAGATATCACAAAAACGTATGATAACAATAATGCCATACTGTGACAAGTATACATCATATAACAACAAAAATCATACAATATCTCAAATATTCTCAAACACTAAAAAGAATATCATATTCTTTAAATTATTCACCAAAACACAAATATTGACAAAACATATCAATGCCAATCGCATAAAAATCGGTGAAACATAAATTCTAGAAATCATCAACCAGAAATCCAGAAATCACAAAAAGGGGAAGGCCTATCACAAACAGGAGCACGAAAACTCCCCAACACGTGTGTCACAAACGGAACGCTATTCCATGGTCGCTAACCATCAAGTTTGAGCTGAATCTCCACAAACGGCCCGAAGACCATGGGTCGCTACCCCACCAATTTGAGTCGAAGCTCCACAAACGACCCGAAGGCCATGGGTCGCTACCCCACCAATTTGAGTCGAAGCTCCACAAACAACCCGAAGACCATGGGTCGCTACCCCACCAAATTGAATCGAAGTTCCACAAATAGGGTTTTTAGTCCCTCACACAAACAAAAAGACATCGCACATTGCTAGTCTAAAGCACAAAATGATCATCAATGAACGACAAGTGGAGTTAGGCTTCATGTCCCATAACCACTAGCTTAACTTAAATATTTACGAACAGATTGTAGACTTCCACTCGAAAATAAGTGTAAATTACACTAAACTAGTAAATAAATGACTTAGGCTTCATGTCCTATAACCACTAGCTTAACTTAAATATTTACGAACAGATTGTAAATTTCCACTCGAAAATTATCACGAGAGTTCAATCGAACAAGTCCAAGAATTAACCGATGAAGTAAACGCAAGCGTTTCATACCACTTTTTTTTCTAAGCCGTTTAGTTAGATTTCTCATACAAATGAGGTAAAGGTTTGTATATACTAATAGATTGGAAAACGGTTTTAAAAACGAGCTTTGTATTTAAAAGTAGTATTGAAATCGTTTTTGTGAAAGAGTTTGAGTATTTACTACTAGTATAGAAACCTTTGTATTTCAAAGTGACAAATCACAAAAATGATTGTAAAAACAATCAATCACCCAAAAATTCACATTCGAAGACGTGAATCAAAACCAAAGAAATCGATACCAAACCCATCAAATGGATATTCTCAAAAATCCAAAGAAAGAAGCCATCAAAGTCGATAATAAGTGATAACAACTAACCGGATCAACAAAAATCGATTAAAATTGGAAGTTCACTCAAAAAATAGGCAAATAGGCAAAACTGAACAGTTCTAGACGTTTGGGGTTTAATCCAGACGTCTGGATTTGTGTTTTGGAAATATTCCAGAACCAAACAGACGTCTGAACCTTAATCCAGACGTCTGGAAACTAACCAGACGTCTGGTAGGTTTGGACCAGACGACTGGTCCAAGCCTCTGCCATTTTTTTCAACTACTGCCTAAACCAGACATCTGGACCTTCAAACCAAACGTCTGGTTGCCTGGTCTGGGCAATAATTTGCCTAGGCCAGGATGGCCAAAATGATTCGGGAGCGATCGGACGAGCAACGACGACTAGGGATTTATGCCAAGTGTTAGCACCAAAATTGGTCACTATCCTCATTGAGAAAGATTATTTAGAGAGATTAATGAAGAAGATAAATTAGAACTGAAAAATAGTGTAATTCAGTGCCAAAAGAACAACAAAAACGAGAACACCAGATTTATAGTGGTTCGGCGTAACTGCCTACGTTCACTTTGAGTTTTGATCTTTATTGCTTTCACAAGTAGTTGAATACAGATACAATCCGTATATTAATGACTTGAATACAAGTTTGAACTGAAAATAATAAGTCTTGAAAGTGGCAGAGTCTCCCCACTGTTCTCGAAAAAAGGTCCTTTTTCAGCATGCCCCTGCCCCTCTATTTATAGACGAAGATGGGTTGGACTTCCCTCACGGGCCTAGGAACAAGGTACCTCGGCCTATAGTAGATGACTACTGCGCACCGTTCCATGCAAGCCGAACGAGGCATGCCGGACGAGACAAGCCGGACCACATTTGGCCAAACTAGGAACTATGCGCTGTCATGGCTGAATGACGTTTGCCGAGCGAGGCATGCCGAGCGACGCCCTCACTCAAGGTTGAATGTTAACCTTTTCTTCGAACTTGTGCGATATCCTGATGACGAGCGATGAGTATAGGCCGGGCGACAATCGTATGCCTAATGAGAGACTTGTGCCTAGTAAGGTCTAAAGACAGACAAATCCTTGCATGGCGAACGAGGTTCCGTGCCAAGCGAGGCTCTGTGTCGGTCAAGGCTCTACGCCGAGCGAGGCTCTGTGCCGATCGAGACTCTGTGCCGATCGAGGCTCTACGCTGAACGATGGCTTTGCATGCCGAATGGGAACTCTATGCCGAGCCTCTCGTTACAGGGTCGAATAACCGGTTAACACTTGCCCCCCCAAAGTACGTCTTGTTGCATACATGACGTGCTTTGAATCGAAGCAAGTTAGAGTCTCTAGAAAGAAATCCATCATATTTTCTGAATAGTCATTATTTTTCAATTTTATCCTCCTAAAGTGTCGTATCCTTCTTTGGTCGTCCCAACGTTTGGTCGATTTCCAATAGTATAAATTCAAGATTGTAGTTCATCAGTGGCCATCTATATCTGGTATTTTAGGGCTAGTAAACTTCGGCTATCTAATCCAGTCTTTTCTTGATAACCCTATGTGAAAATCCAAATTCTGTAGATTTCACGAAGTCGAATTTTATGACTATAAACGTGCACATTCAGGTACATGTTCTTGCCATTGGCTCCGAGATGCGTTTTATATTTTCGTGAGTTATCACCAATTCCTTCTAGTTTAATTGCAATTCAATTGCAATTCCTTGTTTATATTTTTTTGTAATATCGGTTGTCATCAGCACTCGATGAGAGAGGACTTCAAGTTCTACACAGATGATGGCCTTGGAGCCATAAGTTAGGGATAATGGAGTATGGCCAGTCGTGAACTCATGGGTAGTTCTACAAGCCAATAATGCTGTTGAGAGTTCATACACCCATTTACCTCTAGCCTTTTCCAAACCTCTCTTCAGAATAGACTTTATGATGATTTTGTTCATAGCTTCAACCAATTATAATGGATCATGGAAGGTCATAAGAACAGACGACATTAAGGACAATGAGGTTAATTATTTTCTTCATCTTGTTCATGGTTAAAAGTTCTTCATCTGCCCATTTGGTAAAGTAATCAACCGCTATGATGGCGTATTCCACGCCACCTTTAGGATCGGAAAGAAGACGATGATGTCAATGCCCCCAAGTGGCAAACGGCTACGGACTAACAATTTGAGTAATTTCCATCGGCGGGGTTCCCAGATTTTTTGCAAACATCTTGCACTCATCGCATTATCTAGCGTGATCAACCGCATCTTGATTGAGAGTTGGCCAGTAATACCCGTAGCAGAGTATTTTCTTTGTCAGGGTTTGCCCCATGATGTACTCGCCACATTCTTCTTCATATACTTTGCTCAAGACTCATTTGATATCATTATAGGTGATATACTAAAGCATGGGAATGGATAAGCTTCTTTCTACACATGACTTCTTCTTTGATGATTTGGCATGAAGCTTTGAGGAGGATCTGTCGTTTTCCATTCCTCCATTCAGTAAGAATTTCTCATTGTAGATAGTCTTTGATAGGAGTCAACCATGACCCCTTTTCTGGCTCTGTCTCCAAGATCAAGCCGATCTCTATCCGTCAATGCTTGAATATTAAGTATTTCAATCGAACCAAAGTATGTAAGTTGCTCGTCCCTGAAACTGGCCAACATGGCCAGTGACTTGAATCTTTTCATTTCGATCGTTGAGGATGTGTGTAATGATGTAATACGTGAAGTCGGCTAGTAGCTCTTGGACCTGGTTGAGATAAGGAGCAAGACAATGCCCCTAGCAAGATCAACTTCCTTAACTTTGCGTACTACTAATCAAGAACCACAAAAGATATATAAAATTTCCACTACAAGTCCTCTAGCAAGTTTGAGGCTGGCTGTCGAGGCTTCATACTAAGCATCGTTGTTTATTACAGGGAAATCAAGTTTCAGGACGTAGCAGATCGATCGTTCCTCAAGAGTCATTAACATGACTTCTGCACCATAACACTGATCACCGGATGCTCCATCCGCGTACATTTTTCATCTGTTGGTTGGCTCTCTACTACTCATCGAGTAGTCATCTGATGCAGTGAATTCGGGTATGAGGTCTGCTAATTTGCGTCCTTGGATAGCCCTTTGAAGGAAACAAGTGATATCGAATTGGCTTAGTTCGATATTCTATTTATGTAGTCTTTCATACGTCTCAGGTTATTGTATGCCTTGTGGTAATGGCTGGTAGGCATAGACGTTGATGGGGCGAGCCTAAAAGTAAGAGTGGAGCTTTCATGATGAAATCAATAGACATTGCGCTAGCTTTTGTAGCTTCGGGTCGGTATCCAATGCATGGATCGCGATAGCCGGTGAAATCACACATGCATGTCAGAATGGGTCTAAGGGAATATATCATCATTTATTCAGAAAAATCCAACTAATTCTTTTATCATCCTTGCACTGAGCTGTGATCCGGTATTCAGCACCCGGAACGGGTTGCCATGGCTGGCTGTAATGTCAAATGTCAGCTTAGTGGGCGCAATCTTGGATTCTTTGAGTTTAGATGTAACTATATTGCATAACATTCAATGTGAAATATGGTTAGGACAGTCAATGTTGATGGTTACTCTGGTCGAATCCTAGAGTCTTGTCATGAGTTGTTAAGTCTAATAATGAAGGTCTCTGAATGCCCTAATTGATTATCTGCAAATGGCCAAAGATCAGGCTTAAAAGCACGTTAAAGGAAATGTCGAGTAGGGGTCAGCCTCGAGTAGCGTGCAAATGCATAGCTGGATCTTGCTATGAGTTTGAATTTGCTTGTACATTCGAGTAACACATTTTCTATTCAATGCATTCATGATCCTTCACTCGCCCTTCGGGTTGGAGTGACAGTCAGTTGCCCACGAGCTTTTGCATCGATTTAATGATTCTATCTCTGGTCATTCTTTTGGTCGTAGCCTTGAGTAACTGTAAGCACTATATATAAGTTTCAATATTGAGCTATAGTAGCTAGTCTTTGGATGATCACGCTTCTGCTCCCAGTCTCGGGTTGACAAATGTGCTGCGTGGACGGTTGAGTCTCGCCCTAGCTATGTTTATATTCCCGCCTAAACTCCAAAAACATAGAGTTGATCGGTGAATAGTCGGTTCACATTCATCCTACTTCTCACTCGTGCCCCCAATCCTGGGGTATATACTGATAAGTAGGAAGGCCAACCATGCCCTCTTTAGCTTTGCTCTCTTTCCCCTTGAATTGTGGGATCGGGTCAGTTGATGAAAGGCTGAGTCTCGCCTATCCTGGATTGTATTGTGGTTTTTCATTCCAAAGGGAATACTCCGATGCGTCGTCAGTTTATGGGCGTAAGCTGGATATTGGATGGTCAGCCACGTCCACTTTGGTTCATGTTCTGTAATCAGATCTTAGGGTAAAGTTGCCTCAAGAGCAGTCGGGTCATGCTCCTCCAGTTTCATACTCCTCCTGATGGATCGAAGAAGGGTGCTGGAGAATTAATGACCAAGTCTTCATAGTTTACTCTCCTTTCCACACTCTAGTGGTCAAAGTTTTTCAAGGGACATTCGAATCACATTCGTATTTGCTTGGTGTGGATCGATATTGACCATCGATCTGAGTTATGATATAGTCGGTCGTTCGTAGCTTTGGATGCCGTTCCGATTGGCTTTGTATTGAGGTTTCCTTGCAGTTGTTGCCTTAAGTTGTAAAGAACGCCAAACTAGAGCTACAATGAGCTGTCGTATTCAGCTTTTAGTGATTTGTACTCTTGCTTCATACATTGATTTGGCCAGGCCACAAGTCGGATGGTCGAACTCCATCCCTAACGAGTTTACACTCCTCCCGTCGATTTTAGGCCGAAGTTTGCAGAATAGAGAATGGTCGGAATCCACTCATCTATTTATCAAAGTTTATACGCCACTCTGCATTCTAGTGACTTAGAGTTATTCTTCCCCCGGTCGGCTCGTGCCCAATTTGTGTTAATGCTTCGGTCCATGCTCCGGGGACGTAGAGATTTGTCGAATGGTTTATGCTCTAGTCCACAGTTTGGGATGTACAGATTTTTGTCAAGTCATTTATACTCTAGTTCGCGCTCTGGGGACTCAGAGTACTCTAGTCCGCTTCAGGAACTTAGAGATTTTTCTCAAGCCGTTTATACTCTAGGCCGCTTCAGGGAATTAGAGATTTTTCTGAAGTCATTTATATTCTAGTCCGCGCTCTTGGGACTCAGAGTACTCTAGTCCGCTTCAGGGACATAGAGATTTTTCTCAAGTCATTTATGCTCTAGTCCATGCTTTGGGGACTCAGAGTACTCTAGTCCGCTTCAGGGACTTAGAGATTTTTCTGAAGTCCTTTATACTCTAGTCCGCGCTCTGGGGACTCAGAGTACTCTATTCCGCTTCAGGGACGTAGAGATTTTTCTCAAGTCGTTTATACTCTAGTCCGCGCTCTAGGGACTCAGAGTACTCTAGTCCGCTTCAGGGACGTAGAGATTTTTCTCAAGTCGTTTATACTCTAGTCCGCGCTCTGGGGACTCAGAGTACTCTAGTCCACACTTTGGGGACTTAGAGATTTTTAAGTCGTTTATACTCTATTTCGCCCTCTGGGGACTCAGAGTACTCTAGTCCGCTTCAGGGACATAGAGATTTTTCTCAAGTCGTTTATACTCTAGTCCGCGCTCTGGGGACTCAGAGTACTCTAGTCTGCTTCAGGGACATGGAGATATTTCTCAGGTCGTTTATACTCTAGTACGCGCTCTGGGGACTCAGAGTACTCTAGTCCACACTCTGGGGACTTAGAGATTTTTAAGTCGTTTATACTCTAGTCCGCCCTCTGGGGACTTAGAGTACTCTAGTCCGCTTCAGGGACATAGAGATTTTTTTTAGCTTCTTTTTCGGAAATTTGGGTTGTACCTGAAAATATATATTTTTTTTTTGAAAATAAGGATCGTATAAGAGATCGGTGTAACTTAAGTTTGGATCGGCTAAGCATGGCTCAGCCTGGATGCCGCTCGGCATAGGGATGCGACTCGGCATAGGGATGCCGCTTGGCCTGGATGCCGCTCGGCATAGGGATGCGGCTCGGCATAGACATGCGGCTCGGCATAGACTTGTGGCTCGGCCGGGATGCCGCTCGTCATAGACTTGTGGCTCGGCCTGGATGCCACTCGGCATAGACGTGCGGCTCGGCCTGGATGCCGAGCGGCATTGACGTGTGGCTCGGCCTGGATGCCGCTTCGGCATTGACGTGTGGCTCGGCCTGGATGCCGCTCGGCATTGACGTGTTTTTCTAGAGCACTCGGCTTTTCTGGGGCGATCGGTATACACCTTTTCTGGAGCGGTAGGCATATGCCTTTTCTGGGGCGATCGGCATACGCCTTTTCTAGAGCGGTCGGCATATGCCTTTTCTGGGGCGATCGGCATACGCCATTTCTGGAGCGATCGGCCGAATGGCCTTCAGAGGAGGGTCGGCCTTCATTCAACTTGAGTGCAAACTTCAATGTCCAATCCCCAGATCTTGTGTACATCAGTGAATCCAATCTATGGCTATCAGCTTCCTTTAGATATCTTTCAAATCTGAGTAGAATAGGAAGTTTTATGTTAAACAACTGGATCTATCTCGTGAATATGGAAATCCACTAGTAGACGATGAGATCCGATCAAACTGAGAATTCAATACTCAGTGAAAGCACCAAAGTGTTAGCACCAAAATTGGTCACTAACCTCATTGAGAAAGATTATATAGAGAGATTAATGAAGAAGATAAATTAGAACAGAAAAATAGTGCAATTCAATGCCAAAAGAACAACAAAAACGAGAACAGCAGATTTATAGTGGTTCGATGTAACTGCCTGCGTCCACTTTGAGTTTTGAACTTTATTACTTTCACAAGTAGTTGAATACTGATACAATCCGTATATTAATGACTTGAATACAAGTTTGAACTGAAAATAATAAGTCTTGAAAGTGGCAGAGTCTCCCTACTGTTCTCGAAAAAAGGTCCTTTTTCAGCATGCCCCTCCCTTTCTATTTATAGACGAAGATGGGTTGGACTTCCCTCACGGGCGTAGGAACAAGGTACCTCGGCCCATAGTAGATGACTACTGCGCACCGTTCCATGCAAGCCGAATGAGGCATGCCGGGCGAGACAAGCCGGACCACATTTGGCCAAACTAGGAACTATGCGCTGTCATGGCTCAATGACGTTTGCCGAGCGAGGCATGCCTAGTGACGCCCTCACTCAAGGTTGAATGTTAACCTTTTCTTCGAACTTGTGCGATATCCTGACGACGAGCGATGAGTATAGGCCGGGCGGCAATCGTATGCCGAATGAGAGACTTGTGCCTAGTAAGGTCTGAAGACAGACGAATCCCTTCCTAGCGAACGAGGTTCCGTGCCAAGCGAGGCTCTGTCCCAGTCGAGGATCTACGCCGAGCGAGACTCTGTGCCGATCGAGACTCTGTGCCGATCGAGGCTCTACGCCGAACGATGGCTTTGCATGCCGAATGGGAACTCTATGCCGAGCCTCTCGTTACCGGGTCAAATAACCGGTTAACACCAAGCGATAACCCAGCCTTATAGGTTCTTCGATACACCCTAAATATCACGTCCTAAACATCCATAGTAGGATTTTCATAAAATTGGACTTCAAAAATCAAAAATTGGAAAATTCACCAAATAAATTCAAATCAAAAGCAAATTAACATGAATAGATGTTAAGAATTCATAGCTAACAACAATGAAAGTTATAGACATAGATGTGAGTTAAAGAACTCACCTTTAAACCCAAAAACAACGAACGAGAAGCTCTAAAACAAAGGAAAGGCCAATTCCTCTTCAACTCAAGAAGCTCTAATCTAAGCTAGTAAGCAAATATTTCCTAATATAGGGTTTAGGAATTTCTAAAATTGAAGAGAGATAGAGATGGAGAAGATGAAGAGGATGCTTACCTAAGCTTCTCCTTGATTTTGGACTTGAATTTGAGTTTCGTAATCAAAACTAGGGTTTAGGAATTTCTATTTCCCATTCTTCTCCCCCATTTTTACTTTAGCTTGAGTGTTAGGAAATGAGGAAGGAAATGAATGAAGAGGAGTTGAGTTAGGGTATTAAGTTGGGTTAGTGGGCTGAAACTCAAACCCAAAGCCCAAAATAGAAAATAGTAAAATTCTACTCAACTCCAAACATATCGATGTTTATACTCAAAAAAGTTGTAAATGCCATTTTGGACTCAATGGATGTGGTCACGAGTCCAATTTGACTGTTTACAAAAAGTAGCTTTTCGGACTTTAATCTGACGAACGATGCTATATTTAAATAAAATATTTAAATATATAGTCGTAAAATATGAGGGTTGTTACAAGTTTCACTTGAGACTTTATGTATATGAATTTGTATGGATTCGAACGAGTCGAAGGGAATCGCTGCGAAGGAGGTGGTCTGATGGATACGAATGAGAGCATTGCTTGATTTGTATCGATCATATCTTGAGCATACGAACTCCGATTGATTTGAAATGCTGGCTTTCATAGCTTTGCTTGTCGTATCATATTGATTGTTGCTTGATCTGGACTAGGACAAAAATTTACCAATATCCATAGTGAACCTGCGTATAACCGATCTTTGAGACGGATTGTCCTTGGTCGCCAATCAATTCCTTGGTGTCACGGCCTTGCCAAAAGGTGGGATAACATTTGCCCACTAAAGTACATCTTGTATGGACATGACATGCTTTGAAAAGCTGCAATCTTCAGTCTGAAAAGCTCTGTCAGATTCGTTGAATAGTGGTTGTCTTTTTGTCAAAAGATGTAACCTTTGATTGACTCCTAGTAGTATAAATACTGAAATGTTGACTATCAATGATTGCACAGTGCAATGTTGTAATTGAGTACCGAGTGCTTGCAATTTGTTGTTCGATGTATGTGTGTTAACCTGACTCCCGTTAACGTTCGCGCGTTCACGAGTCGTTGTCAAGTTTATTTTGCACCGAATTCCGTATTTATCCTCTCCTGAATCGATGTGAAATTTGATGTTGTAACAATGCTTGATGATTGTTTTATAGTGTCTCTTCGTATCGATCCTCTCCTGAATCGATGTAAAGAGTCAAAAAAATCATATTCGTAATACGAATTGGTTAGTTTTTCCAAACATTTTGTATTGAGCGATATGGGTCTCCATGGGCTTTATGCTGATGGATAAGAACAAAGCAGTTCGTATCGATGCATTCTTATAGGTTTCAGATAGTTCTAATAGGCTCTGGCTTCGTGTTCGTGTCGATTGCTTGGTGGATGCGAATGGAAGCCACTTTAGATAGATGAAGCATGGATACAAACAACGACTGCTTCATAACGTTGCAGAATGGATACGAAAGTGCGCCTACTTGTATTGATTGGAGAAACTAATGCTCATCGGTCAAAGCTACTGGGAGATGAATCATTCTCTTTCTTTGCTTTCGTACCCATATATATAGAATTTTGTACTTAGAAATTTTTTTGCTTGCTCTCATTTTACAGACTGCGTTCGTATCGATCGTAAGATTGAGGAAAAGAAACTGCTCTCCGCCTTCAAACCAAACAAGCTTTTAATCCTTCAAATCGATTGCTTAAATTAGGTAATTAACTGAAATAATCCATTCTAGAACGATGAGACTCAAGATTCAACGCCATTCCATTCGTATTCACGGCCATGTTCGGCGAAGAGGAGACCGGAGATGGTCGGAGTAAGGCAAAGGAAGGAAGAGATGGTTTCTGTGTTGCCTGAGTTTATCAGAGAAGAAGTGTAGATGAGTACAAAAGATGCATTCATATCGAGGATGGATGACAGACGAGCTCATATCGATCCCCAGATCCAAGCCTTCATATCGATCGCTTTGAATCGATACAAACTCCTACCATAGATCGATACAAAGCTTCCCGCTCCATCGGTATGAAGTTCCATGGCTCGAAACTTTCGACGATCGATACGAAATGCTGACACGTTGATCGACATGAACGCTACTTTTGGTGATTGATCTGAACCTACACTCTAACAGATACGAAATTTGTACACACTCGAACTTTTGACTCCGATGAGCTTCTGCCTTGCATAACTGGACTTAGCTGTTTTACCGCATATTTGACTGCCTTTCGAAGCTCGTCGATGGAACTATAACTTAACAAAATTTGACGAATTTTAACTAGGATCGATCTTCAAAGACTAAATGGCATGGTTGTGATGGTCAGCGATGACGGTCACTCCGGTTAGATATTGATGTCTTGTCGTTCAAACACTTTGTTAATCTCTATAGATTCTTCTTCGGTAACTCACAGCACTGCACAGCACAACACATTCACGCACTTCACACTAGGGGAAATACGTGTTTATTGTTGTTAAACGATGGCTTTTGATGAGTTGACTAGATATGGAACTCGGGAGTTAACAGCAACAGGAGGCTCAAAGTCCACCTCCTTTGGTAATATAGATGTCGACCATCGCGACCGAAATCATAAGTCCAGCTCCGGACGAGTTACCAGGAGCAACCTTCATCGGGAACCCACAGGATTATGTTACGTCCAATGTCACCGAAGATATATTGGGGAGAATTTGCTTACGGCACGGGATATCGTTGAACGATGTTCTGTTACCAAGGCTGAACGACAGGCCACATGCTCCCCCGGAAGGGTACACTGCTTTTAATCGATTTTCCTTTACAACCGAGACGATCCCACCATTCAATCAGTATATCCGAGAGGTGTTATCTTATTTAGGGACTGCTCCGTCATTGTTGCATCCGAACGGGTATGCTCTTCTGAACAGCTTATTCATCATCTTCATAGAGCACCTTTTCCGACCTCGAACTCCAAAGGAAGTCAGATTCTTGTTTAATGTAAAGATTCGGGGAGGTAATCCTTCTTTCACATTCTTAGAAGGAGCGAGAAAATGTCAAATCTTGATTGGAACTTGGGCCAAACATAGCTACTTCAAAATCGAGTGGTTCTATGTTCGTTACCCGCTTGGATTTGCTAGACGATGGCTAGTCAGACGTAAGTGCCACACTTTCTATGGCGACTAATGGGATAGTTGCAATCGATGTTGAGCCTAACATTTTCTTTCTTTTACAGCTTCAATTCCACGACCTGAAGGTGCTCACTTTAAGGAAATAGTATGGATTCTTCAAGAGATGCCGGGCAAGATTAGAGAGATCGACTCGGTACTTACGGATGAAAATTTGAGGACCGTTGGGCTGATTGATAGAGACTAGAGCATAAGGCCTGAAGGATCTTAGGGCAGCTTCGATAAGATGGGCTAGGCGTAAGGCGCTAGGGATTGTAATTGCTGAGCAAGGTGGTGAAGAGGATATGCCCATCAAAGACGAACCCGTAGTCGGGCCCTCAAATAGTTCTCGACATTCAGAGGGATAGAGGAAAGGCAAGGCGGTTTCTCATAAGCTTCACAAGTCTTCAAGATGGAAATTCATGGTCATGTCCCTTCCAGCCGCCGGTGTTAGAATCTTGGAGGCTCCTCCTCCACAAATGGAGAATCCCTTCAAAGGACTCACTGACATTCCAATTCCGGATTATGTGTCGCTCCAACAAGACACCGGATTGGAAGGGCTTCAAAGCGCATTAGATTTAGGCGAGTCACTTCCTACGAGTATGGTTGATATAATCGGTTGGTCGGGGGGTTTTCACATTCATACATACACTTCACCGCACTACACGATTTCCAATCATAAACTATTCATTTCTGGAGATTACCAACTATGCTTCTCTTTTTATTTTACAGATACAATGACAAGGCGGGAATCCATGCTTGGTAGCCTTCGCTTGGCACGCCATTCATCTAGTTCATATCATGAGTCTCGCAGACGGGAGGCCGATAGAGACCGCGATCACGGTTATTCCAGTCAGGAGAGGGAGCGCTATGAAAGGGAGAAATAGTAGAAGCGCCATTCTCGGTCATGCTCTCCACCACCTAGAGTGCCCACATAGCCTTCAGTCTCTGGCAAGCAAACCTATGAATCTTCATGTCAAATACCACCTTCCCAAGCACCAAGGCATGACCAACAGCGTCTGAGGACCGAAACTGAAACCCTCATTGTTACTGTACAAGCTATAACAAAGCCCACTGGAGAAGGAGCGATTAGAATCGTTAAGCTGAAAAAAGATTTCCAAATATTTGTTTTGAATGCTTCTTCTTTCACCCGCACATAAAGTGAATTCCTGTCGAGGTAGAGCAAATAACGCACGACTACAATCAAGATGTTTATGGCCAATACCGGGAATGGATGGAGACCACAGACAAAGTATCTGCGGTAGCCTTTGAGCGGGCTAAGACAATCAAGAAATTAGGAACTGATCTCGCTCATAAGGACCACATAATTCAAGTGCTTAATGATGAAAATGAGTACACAAGAAATTCAGAGATAAAAGCCAATAAAAGAGCTAATGAGGTGACTCGGAGGATGGAAGAAATGAGGAGAACACACTTAGCCCTGGTTGAGGAGATGGGACATTGGACCACCATAGTTATGGCTGAAAGAGACATGGTGCTTAAAGAGCTTGAAGAGCTTAAAGGAAAATTTGCTGAAATCGTCAAAGAGAAAGACGATACAAACAAAGCCGCCCAGGAAGCATGTGAACAGGCTGTGGTGCTCAGGGATGAAAGGGATGCGGCAAAGCTCAAAGTTCAGGAAGCCGAAGCCAGGGTTGAGAATGAGGTGAAAGCAACAGAGGCTAGGTTGGAGGATGACATTGAATATCTTCTTATTAAATATAATGACAATGTGCTGAAGCATCGAAACCTAACCTGGCTTGAAAATTATCCATCAAATCTATACAACGTTTGGTGCCGTTTGGTTGAAGTTGAAAAAGCAGAGCACCACGCTGAATCTATCGATGAATTTGAATTGGAGAATCGGGTGCTAAATGAGGATGAAAGAAGAGTTCTCCACGACATCACTAACACATTCGAGAAGGAGAAACTCAGTACTCAGCACCCGGACGTTGGAGAGTGTTCTAGCGTAGAGTATCATGATGTGGGTTCCGAAATTCCTATGCCAGCCCAGCCCGAACCCACTCCTGCGGTTGATCCTTTATCTGTGCCCGCATACAATCTTGATCAACCACAGTTATCTCAAGCTCGTGAGCAGGTCACTGAAGCTATTACGGCTACACCCGTAAGCCATTCTGAGGAAGGTATTTTGAACATTTCTTGCACCTACTCAAAGTAAGGAACTTTCTTCAAAGTAGTTATTAACATCTTTTCTCTTATCTCTATCCAGTGATAGGAGTCGCACCGATCGTGCCCTCTGTAACTAAAGAGTCACATCATGAGCTGGAGGCCCTTATAACAGAAGCGACCACAACAACGGCCGCTGCACCAACCAATGGAGCGCAGGGGAGCACTTTTAATTTTGATGAGCAAATGATGGAGGAACTTCTTGGTCGTTAAAGTGACCCTTTTTCCGACCTGCCATTTGTCATGGGCGAAAGTGCACCCATGGTTAGCTCGTCGGGCCCAACCGGCAGCATCCCCATGGACGCCCGAACAATTCACAAAGAAGAGATCATAGAAGAGATCAACGCTGAGATGTAGGCAGCCGTGCAGGCCAGCGGTATTGGAGGTAGCATGGCGGGACCTGGTCCAGCCCCTTTTCGAATGATTTCTCTAGGAGGCACGGTCGTCGACGCCGATGTGCCTCCTCCACCTTCCAAGATCGATCCTATCCCTCCGACTCCGCCTTCAAAAAGTATTCCAATTCATGTGAGTTTGGAGGAAGAGGTTACCATAATTCCCCTGGCTGGAGACCAACCATCAAAAGGCGAAGGCTCGAAGAGGCATCCAAGTGGTAGCTCCAGTGGGTCAACGTCGAGGGGGAAGAAGAAGAAACTGAAGGAATAGACGTATCTTCTCGCTCTCCTTTTTGGTACATAGATAGGAATTCATTTTAGTTTCTTGTCTGCCATTTATAGATGAGGGTTCGGCCCCTGCTAGTAGGAATTCTTGGAATGATTTTTGTACTTATCCTTCTTTTCCAAAGAATAGTTAAAATGAAATTCCATTTTGTTTCCAACATAACTTTGTGTTTATTTGCTTAAGTATTTCAGTTCTTGAACTTTCATTCAATGTACTTGAGAATTTTTAGTCTTTGAATCGGACCTGAGTCTAGTTGTTAAGTTCCAAAGTTATGGCTTCGAGTCATAATCGACCGTTAAGCCGAGTTCCAATACCGTACTGTCTCGATCAATAGCTGATACTTAAGTTCTGCCCCCAGACCTGGGGATAAATTGAAAAGATCGATCGGTAGTCACTTTTTGCCTTTATTACATCAAGCTTAACTTTGTTGAAATGAGGCTGAAACAAGACGAGTTACGGTGGTCGAATCACACTCGCTCATCTATCGATGATCGCATCCACACTCTGGGGATTGTATTTGTATGCTGGCGATCGGTCATGCCCGCATAAGGCTTAGAGATATGTCCGTGCTCTGGGGACTTAAGTTATTTCAAGGGTGGTCATTCACACCCGTTTGATATTTAGAATTTCGTCCGCACTCTGGGGACTTAGATTGATTCGTGGGTGGTCAGTCACACGTGATTTGTGTTTATACTTGGGCCCGCACTCTGGGGAATCATACTTGTCTTACGGGTGGTTATTTCACACCCGGTTTGTGTTTATACTTCAATCCGCACTCTGGGGACTTAGAGTTAGCCAATGGGTGGTCGATTACACCCATTTTGATGCTTATACTTCATTTCGCACTCTGGGAGTCTAGAGTTGGTTAACAGATGGTTAATCACATCTGTTTTGAGTTTCAGAATTTCGTTCGCACTCTGAGAATAATGGATCTATCAGGATTGTGGATGGTCGATTCACATCCACCCTGAGTTAACAAGTGAGGTCATCAGATGGACGGGTCCATCCTCCTCGAACTTTGTTTAAATACGGGCGAAGTCGTTTGGTGGACGGATCCACACTCCTCGAAACCGCATTTGTAAGTTTATACTCCAATTCGCACTTTGGGAATCTGGAGTTAGTTAGAGGATTTGTGTATCAATCCTTTTCAGACTCTAGTGTGATGGCTTGTCCCCAAGCTCGGGTTTCACTTAGCAAGTGATCGGTCGTATCACAGTCACTCCCTATTTGAATAAATCCCACCATAGGATGGAACTTAGCTCTCTGTGCATTGTGATGGTCGTATGACGCATTTGAAAAATCACTGCTCTGGCTCGAAGAGATTGCATTTTATTGCTGAAATAAGAAAATACAGCAAAGTCAGTTGCCTTATTACAAATTCAAATTTCGAAATGCATACACAAATTGCAAATGAATAGCATACTGAATGAATAAATAAAGCCTTTTATTTGTAGTAGAGACGAAGACTCTCGTTCTTCTAAGCTCTCGGCAAAGTGAGACCATCAACGGTCGATAATCTAAATGAGCCGTCTCCGAGTCTTCGTTCGATAACATACGGCCCATCCCATGTTGATTTCATATGTGAATGTACCGGGTAAATTCTCTTAAGGACGAGATCGCTGAGTTCAAAGGTTCGAGGTCGGACCTTGGCATTATACAATCGGGAAACTCGACTTCGGTACGCGACTGCTCTCAAATCAGCCTCTTCTCGCTTCTCATCCAATAAATCCAGAGATTCGGCAAGTAATATAGCATTTGTCTTCAGATCCTAATATGTCACACGATGAGAAGGTACTTCCAACTCGATTGGAATAACGGCTTTTGAACCGTAAGAAACTGAAAATGGAGTGTGTCCGATCGCGGACTTGTAGGTTGTTCGTTAAACCCATAAGGCCATGGGAAGTTCATCGACCCATTTGCCCTCGGCCTTTTCCAATCAGTTCTTTAGAATGGACTTTATAACTTTTTTAACAGCTTTGACCTGTCCATTTGCTTGAGGGTGTGCAATTGTAGAGAACTTCTTCTGGATGTGGAATCATTGACAGAAATTCTTAAATTCAACACTGTCGAATTGGGCTCCGTTGTCAGTGATGATGTTATGTGGGAAACCAAATCGACAGATAAGGTTGCGTACCACAAAGTTGATCACTTTCTTCGTTGTGATAGTAGCAAGGGGCTCGGCTTCCGCCCATTTGGTAAAGTAATCAACTGCAATGATGGCGTACTTCGCACCACCTTTGGCTAGAGGTAAAGCGCCATGATGTCGATGAACCATACTGCGAACGGCTAGGGACTGACCATCTGGGTTATTTCGGTAGGCGGGGCCCTTGTGATCCGAGCATGATTCTGACATCTGTCACATTTTCTGGCATAATCTAACGCATCATGATTTATAGTCGGCCAATAATAATCGTATCGGAGCACTTTCTTAGCAAGAGCTTGCCCCCCGGTGTGATCGCCACATTCTCTTACGTGTACATCACGCAATACTCGATGGATTTCAACATGGGAAATACACCAAAGTAAAGGAACTGTGTACCCTCTTCTATACATGAATCCATTCTGAATAGTGAACCGCGAAGCCTTATGAAGGACTTGCCTTTTTTCACTCCTGCGCTCTGGCAGGATTCCATGCTCGAGATAGTTTCTGAACGGAGTCATCCATGACTCCTTATCGGGAGTGACCTCAAATAACCCCTTGGTCTCCATTTGATCAATACTCGGGGAAGATAATGCCTCAATGGGAACGAGTCCCATCTGCTGTGCTTCGTCGGTACTGGCTAACTTTGCCAAGGAATCAGCCTTCTGATTGTTTTCTTAGGGTATGCAATAGATGGCATAATAATCGAACTGATTCAATATTTTTTGGACCCGAGCGAGATAAACGGCCAGTCTTTGGTCTTTAGCTTCGTACTCTGCTCGAACTTGGCACAAGACCAATTGTGAATCGCGGTACATCTCCACAGTTGTAATTCATAAATCTCTGGCAAGCCTTAATCTGGTGAGTAGGGCTTCGTATTCGGCCTCGTTGTTAGTCACTTGGAAATCGAACTTTAAAGCATAGCATATTGATCGACATTCAGGAGTTTCAAGTACAACACCAGCGCCTGAGTAGCGATCATTCGATGCACCATCAATATGTAGCTTCCAGACATATTTGGGAGATTCATTGGTCTCGTGCAGGTCCTCCGGGATAGTGAATTCAATGATGAAGTCTGCTAGGACTTGTCCTTGAATAGCTCGCCTTGGTGTGTAAGTGATGTCGAACTGACTCAGCTCGATATTCCATTTGAGTAACCTACTAGACGTCTCAGGCCACGTAAGGACCTGTCGTAATGGCTGGTCGGTGTAAACAGTGATAAGATGAGCCTGAAAATATAGACGGAGCTTTCTCGAGGCAATGACAAGACAGTAAGCTAACTTCTCCAACTTCGGGTAATTTCTTTCTGCTTCGATCAGTCGTTTGCTAATGTAATATACCGACCATTGTATTCGGTTCTCCTCTCGAATTAAGGCGGCACTAATTGCGTTTTCTGACACCGCCAAGTAGATGTACAATCTCTCGTGATCAATAGCCTTTGACAGTATGGGTGGTGTGGAGAGGTGTTGAACCAGTGCCCGGAATGCACCTTCACATTCCATAGTCCATTCAAAATTCCATTTTACATTTCTGATCAGATTGAAGAAGGGAATGCGTTTGTCGGTGGATTTTGAAATGAACCTGCTCAGTGCTGCTACTTTCTCATTGAGGCTCTGAACTTGCTTTATAGACCTTGGAGTCTTGAAATTTCTAATTGCCCAAATTTTTTCGGGATTGGCTTCGATCCCCTGGGCATTGATGATGAATCCAAGGAGTTTCCCAAACGCGACCCCAAAGTGACATTTCAACGGGTTGAGCTTCATTCTGTACTCTTGGAGGATGATGAACATTGTTTCCAAGTCTTTGATATGATTGGTGGAGAATCACGACTTTACAAGCATATCGTCCACATATACCTCAATGGTCTTACCGATCTGTTTAGCGAACATTCGGTTGACGAGTCTCTGATAAGTTGCTCCGACATTGTTAAGTCTGAACGATATCACTTTATAACAATAGAGCCCCAAATCGGTGATGAAGCTGGTATGCTCCTAATCGGGCAGATGCATCGGTATCTGATTGTAGCCAGAATATGCATCCATAAAGGATAAAAGTTCATGTCTGGCTATTGAGTCTACGAGCTGATCAATCTGGGGAAGTGGGAAACTATCGTTAGGCCAAGGTTTATTCAAGTCTGAGTAGTCAATACAAGTTCTACACTTCCCATTAGGTTTCCTGAAAAGTACAGGGTTGGACACCCATTCTGGATACAACGCATCTCGGATAAACCCATTCGATCTGAGTTTATCCACCTCTTCCTTAAGGGCGGCAGATCTCTCTGGATTCATACCACACTTTTTTTGCTTGACCGGGACATGCCAAGGGTCAATATTC
Source organism: Allium fistulosum (assembly GCA_030737815.1). Taxonomy (NCBI): domain Eukaryota; kingdom Viridiplantae; phylum Streptophyta; class Magnoliopsida; order Asparagales; family Amaryllidaceae; genus Allium; species Allium fistulosum. The sequence goes on along the minus strand of CM060907.1, from coordinate 406,953,260 downwards.
AATGTGTGGCTCACGATGTCCGGCGAGATCCCACACATGTCAGAATGCATCTAGTCAAACACGTCGAGGTTTGCCTGGATAAATTCAACCAATTACTCTTTCATCTGTTGGCCTACTTGAGATCCAATCTTTAGCATTCTAGAATCATCATCATTACCAATTAGAACATCGATCATCAGCTTTGCCGGAGAAGCCTGAGTGTTTTTGACCTCGTCCTCACTTTCAGTATCTCTCGGGTCAAGATTCCTTGGGAATTGGTTGGGGTGCCCGGGCCTTGGCTCAGGCGTTAACTGTCAATTTTTCGCAAAGCGGATGCAGAGAGATTCCTCTACGCCCTTTCCCTTCTCTTTTCGCTGTGCTTCCCGCAGCTCAGCAACATAGCGGGCTCATCCAGGAGCCTGGTCTCCCTGAATGACTTCGACTCCATTGTCGGTAGGGAATTTCAAAGTTAGACACCACGGGGCGATAGCAGCCCTGAACTCAGCTAGGGCCGGTTGGCCCAAGAAAGCATTGTATGGTGAATTAATATCCAATACAATAAATTGCAACATCCGGACTCTCCAGCGCTCTCCAACTCCCAGCTCCACTGGCAGCTCCACCATCCCAGTGGGTATAGTCACACTTCCATTGAAGCCATGAACACAAGACTAATAAGGCTTCAAATCTTTCACTTCCATTTTCATTTGATCATAAGCCTACTTAAAGAGTATGTTCACTGAATTCCCACAGTCCACTAAGATCCTCTTCATCCAAGCAGGGCCTATCTGAGCTGAAATGACCAGTGGATCAATGGTTGGGACTTCGACTCTGTTTGCATCCCTGTCTCGAAACATGATGTCGTCTGTAATCGTTTTACGTTGTTTCACCGTAGCCCCATCTTCCAAATTACTACAACATTCGAAGCTCGCATGCCAAATAGAGCTGGCATACGACTCCATTTCTCTCCAGCTTCGATCTACTGGATAAGGACCACCACTAACAGTATTAATCACCAACCTCCCGTCGGTACGAGCGGGTTCCTCCGGTCTAACCTGATTTGGTATATGCTTTTGATTTGATGGGCCCGCACCTCCAAGCTGCGGTGCCCGAACAAACTGCTCCAACTTTCTTTCTCGGATTGACTTCTCGATTATATCCTCTAAATGATGACACTCGTTCGTGTTGTGGCCATAACTATTGTGAAATCTACAATACTTTCCCGTTTGAATATGTTTTTCTGACGATTACTTCGGAGCAGGTTTCTTATATTGGATAGTATTGCAGGTCTGCAAGTACACGTTTTCCAATGACGTATTAAAACGAGTATAAGTGTCAAACATGGGAGCTCTACGTCGCAGTCCGCGATTCTGATCCCGTTTCCTGCCCTGATTTCCATCGCCTTTCTGTTGGTTCTATTTATTTTGTATGTTTAAATGCACTTTTCCGAAACTCTCCCTGGTTTGTTTTACAACGACATTGCTTTGGATTCCTTCCACACTACGCACTCCATCATCCTTTTTCCTAGACTATTTAGCACCTCCCTTCTCAAGAACTGAGCTGCCTTAGAATAAAAACGGTCCAATGACGTTGGGGATTTTCCGGCCAACCAGTTGCCAAATTCGGAATCGGGATCGATTCCCTTAGTTAGTGCCATCAGAATTGAGTTTTCTTTAGGATTACTAATCTCAACGCATGCAGCATGAAACCTCTCCAGATAACGTCTAAGTGTCTCTCCGGGAGCTTGAGTGACACTGGACAAGGTATTAACATCTTTGGGCCTAGTGACATGCATGCGAAATTGTTCAACAAACTTCGTTGCCAACTGGTCAAAACATGAGATAGATCGAGGTGGTAAGCGACTAAACCACATAGTTGCAAACTCCACTAGGAAAATTGGGAAACTTCGGCATTTGACCACATCATCAGCACGCATAGCATTCATTAACCATTCATACTTTAAAATGTGTTGGTTAGGGTCAAAGTTCCCTTCATAAACAGGTAGAGTTGGCATTCTGAATCGCCAAGGTAGTTCAGCATGGAGGATATCATTGATGAAAGGGGTATGACTCCAGGAGATTCCCCAATAGTCATTGGTGAGGCCCTGACTTATACGGATCATCTTACAGATCATTGTCGGGATGTCTAGCATCTAGACATTCTGGGCATGCTGGGCCAAGGTGTGGTCGAGTTCCACAATGCGAGGATAGGCCGGGCACGGTCGACGGTCCATACCTCTCCTCCTTTGCTCTAGGTCTTCGGGAACATAAGGTTCAGAAGTATAATCATGTTGACGAAGGTTCGGATCTGTTTGGTTCTAAGCATCGGCTCCCAACTCGGCAACAGCGGTAGCGGCAGCAGCGCGATTGTCAGTAGTGTGATAGGGAACCGTCCCTCCTCGGGAAGAGGGTCCGGTCTAGTGGCTGGTTGAAGGACCAACTCTCGGTTGTCCCATAGTTAAAGTGGGATGATGTCCGGTAGCTGGCGTATAGCTCCCATCCAGCCATTGGCGGGTGGATCTGTGATTGTAGTCAGAAGAGGCTGAACTTTCAATGGATGAATAGGAAGACTGGTCCCTTCTGGATCTCCTTCATCTTTCATGGTTCAGTCGATTGGTCAACTCCGCGTTGGCACGGAGCTGCTGCGTAAGCTGCTGGCGGCTTTGAGTCAGCTCTTGCATTAGCAGTTGGAATTCTTCCCTGGTGACAGGGCCTTGCGGATCTGAAGGTCCAGCGGCATTCTGGTCTATAAGAAGAAGTTGCACGGGGTTTTGTCTATCTCATCCTTCTGGATATGCAGCTGTTGAAGTAGTCCTAGTGTTGACCATGAGGGATAGCGAAGCTCTCTCCTAGACTTGATACAAAACTGAATAGGATGGAAGAACTTCTAGGCATGAAATCTGGGTCTCCTCCTTAGATTCTTGCAATCCAATATCGGTAGTAGATCCAATGAGCAGGAGAAAAGCTGGGTTTTCTCAGTGGAAGCACCAAAGTGTTTGTACCAAAATTAGGCACAACACTTTTCGGATGTGTTTGAAGAGATAAAATGAAGAAAGTAAATGTAAAATGAGGAAGATCTAACAAACACACCAATTAACAGATAAGGAAAAGCACAGAAACACACGGATTTAGAGTGGTTCGGCAAATTGCCTACGTCCACTATGAAATGGCTGATGTTTATTGAACTTTACTCGCTGGTTATAAAAGACTACATCAGTACAACAACAGTTTAATGGTGATTCCGGTAGAGTATCAGCGTAGAGAAGCCAAAAAGTCGATTTTCGGTAGGTCCAGGGTCACTATTTATATGCGTAGGCAGCAAATTTCTCGCCCAGATTTCAGAAGACTTCTTCTCTCACGTGAGTGGGCCCACCGGGGCGAGTTCATGTGATTTCAGCTTGATTTAGGAGCGATACAAATTGGATTCATATCGATCAAGAATTGGTCCTTTCGAGCTGAAATTTGTCAGGTACGCTCTTGAGGTTGTAGGAAAGCTCCTGTGAAAATTTGGTGGCATTTTGACTTGTAGATCTCGAGTTATGATCAATGCAAGTTTGAGTTTGTTGAAGGCTGTCGAGTTCGTCTCGATACTTGTTCGTATCGCTCTGTTTGTATCCCAGTTTGCACGTGCTGACCAGATGACGTGGCACTGTATCTTAGGATCGATCCACTTTTCATGCCGAGTGACCGAGTCATCCATCTTTATGTGTATCCTTCGTATCACTCTCATTCAGGTGCTTCGTACACATGTCGTGCGTGTCCATTGATATGGCTTTGTTCATATCCATCGATTGCTACGTTGTTCGTATCGATATATGAGATCATTTCGAATCGATAGCCTCTACCCCAACTCATATAGATATAGGCATCGACTTCGTATCGATACATTTTAGGTGTTGCCTCGTATCGCTTGTGGGTTGATCGATACGAGCCGTGCATTAGTGGAAGCGATACGAAATGCCACTAAGTGAGGGATATGAACCGGAGTAGGTGTGATGGATACGAAATGGTGCCTCTTCCATGGGTACGAACTAGTGCTCTCTTGATGGATAGAAACCAGATGTGTTTCACTTGAGACTTTATGAATACAAATTTGCATGGATACGAACGAGTTGAATGGAATAGATACGAATGAGGTGGTCTAATGGATACGAAAGAGAGCATTGCTTAATTTGCATCGATCATATCTTAAGCATACGAACTCCAATTGATTTGAAATTTGAAACGCTAGCTTTCATAGCTTTGCCTGTCGTATCATATCGATTGTTGCTTGATCTGGACTAGGACAAAAATTTACCAGTATCCATAGTGAACCTGCGGATAACCGATCTTCGGGACGGATTGTCCTTGGTCGCCAGTCAAATCCTTGGTGTCACGGCCTTGCCAAAAGAAAGGATACACAGGTAAATAATTAATTATTTGGGTCTGAAAATTTTATATGTTGTAAAACATATATAATATGATTTTCTAGAATTTTTCTAGATTTTTACTAAGTGATTTAGTGTTTATATAAAATTATTTAAGGTATGGGACTTAATTGTTTTATATAATTAAAAGAGGAGAAGGGGTTTTTTCTAAAAGATTTAAATTATAAAATCTAGAAAAGTCGGCAGCACTTTTGACAAAGTGCATTACTTTTTATTGGCAAAGAAAGAGGCAACCAATCACAATTGGACACGTAAGGCAGGTTAGGTGAAAAGAACTATTTGCTATAAGTTTTTCACTGTTTCGTCTCTTTCAACACCAACATCATTTAGTTTTCAATATAATCACCTGTTTTTACCATTATGAAGCTTAGATTTTGTTGTTCTTTCGGTTATTGGCTTTTCTTTTTTTTGGATTCAAGAACAAACTATTATATTGATGCTAATTAATAATACCTTTGTTATTTCAGTTGAGCAAATTTTTTTACAGGTAAGATTGCTTGGAATCATATTATTGTAGTTATGAATAAGTATTTTCACTATCTCTTCAACTTATTTAATTTAAGGGATTCATTATGGTATTTTCCTTCTTATTAACAATGTGCAAGTGGTCTTATAAATTTAAATTTGTTTCATAAGAATGCCAAAGTTATACATTATTCACTTCCAAATTATGATAATTTAGATCACGTAAGGAGTGAAAGGCATTTGCAAATATAAGTTTTTTATAGCAAGTACATAAAAGAAGTGTTTTAAAGATCCGATCCAATCACAGTTTGACCATGGTTAATCTTCGACCTTGGAGCATACAGTTTTGAAAATCAAATAATCTTGCATGTACGAACCGATGGGCTAACCAAAAAACCTTGAAAATTTTTTATGGACCAACCTCTTTGAATGACATAGCTATTCAAATTTACGAAAAAAACTATTACTTCGTTCTTTATTTTTCCACATAATTAGTTAAATAAATAATTTCATATTCTTAACCATTAGTTAACTTATCAATTTATGTACATTTTCAGAATTTTTGGTTAATCGTACCACTTTTATATCAGAAAACAGCGAATTTACACTTTTGTACTAAAAGATTTGTTTTATAAATTTTTTAATTAATATTTATTTCAAAAGTTCAAAAATAATTGTTTTTAGAAATCAATATTTCAAATTCACCATGTTATATTTATGAATGAACCCTTTTTATTATGGCTTACAGATTCTTACAAACATGACTTTTCAAAAAACTCGTTTGTAACATAATTACTCACTGTATGCAGTTTAATTCGAAATAATTGTAAGAATTATCTGGCTTTGGGAATTAATAGGTATGAAAATTGTTTATGGACATTGAATTTTTTTTTTCATCAGATATTATTTTGAACAACTTCCCCAATTCAAATGCACTAATTTCAACATGCGAAAGGCTACCAGCCTGTTCGTTATTCCTGAAACGCTCTATAAATTGATGTATGTTAGTATTTTACCATCTTCGAACCTCAGTTATCTCCATCTAGGGATTTAAGATTAATAATATTCAACTATAAGCTTAGATTTTACTATTTATTATTTGAATAGGAAGGACCGACAGAAGAATCATGAAGGCAGAGAGTTGTACAAGCCACTGGAACAATGTCAAAGGTTGCATATTCATTCGTTATAGTTGATAAGCTCTAGAAGTTGATGTATGTTAGTTTTCTACTATTTTGAATCCTCTATTGTTTCCTTCTAAGCATTTCTAATTTCTACATAACTTTTATATATAATTATTTATTACTCACACCTAGCTATTTGTATCAAATTTTGGAAGATTTTCACCATACGAGTTGATTTAAATTGGTATTCATTATCTTCTGATCTTTGCGCCTAGGGACTTTATACTTTGACCATACTTTTGACTTATTCTTTTATTTCTCACATCTAGCTATTTGATCTTTTCTTGAATGTTCCAATATATATATATATATATATATATATATATCCTCTTCAACAAACTTCTACAAATCTTCCATTATTATTAATAAGAACCCAAGTTGATGTGTTAATACCGTGTTTAGTTTGAACCTTAACTTATGGTTACTATAAATAGACTTAGTAATATACAATTACCATTGAGCATGTGTGTGTAGTTTATTTTACAACTTGACTTATGCTTTTTATAATTAGATATGGTAATGGACAAATGGTAATTACTGTAAAAATATACCTACAATCGGTATATACATCAGCATAACTTTGATGTTAGTTCAGTCTTTGATGTATTAGTAAATGTGGATTTAGCATAAGTTTATTGATATTACACAAGGCTTAATACCCACATTCAAATGGTATTGGTATATTTGGTAATATTTATAGGCTTTTATCGTACCTATATGCACTATTATATTAGTAAAATAAATTGTAACTATAATTATACATTTTAGTGCATAAATTATCTCTGTTAACAAAGCAATTCGTTTATTTGGCTACATATTCATTTGTTTCCTAAACTATTCATGGTCTTATTAATAAAGAAAATAACTAAATGAAAGATATATTAGGATACTCAATGTTTTTTTTCTCTTTTTAATTGTTTTATTTGTAAACATATCATTATAGTATTAAGTGGTGCTATATTTAGTTCACAAAAATAAATTTGAATTAGAAAATATACTGCCAAGAACTTGATCTTAACAAAGCATCATTTATACATAAGGTATGTCATGTTTTATTATGACTTTAATTTTGATATTCTCAATTATTTAGATTTACTAATTTCTATATATGAATATTGCAAATTTATTACTGCATATAACTACATTAAATATATTATCAATATTTAGTTTCATTTTAGGAAGATTGTGCTACCATACTATTGATGTGGATTTATTTGTTTATTTATTGACATCATAGACATTTCCTTCGACTCTAACCATGTATACTAACAATTTTTTTCAGTTCATTTCTTTTAGTTGTTTCACCTGCCATTTGAAGCGACGGATACAAACCCATATTGTTAATTGATGACGAGGAAAGTAAGTTATATGCATCAAGTGAAGAAATGGGTATGAAACGATGCAACTAATTGATGATACGAATGGAACTTCTACGCATCAAGGGAAAAGATGGCTACTATCGGGTAAACCAATTTTAAATTTACTTTTTAGTTGCAATATTAGGCCATATTGGCTGAAGCTTGACTTTCTCCTTATGCTCATTAAATTTGCATATTTATTACTTCCGATTTTCATGGTACTTAAAGCATCTATAATGTGACGACCCGCTCTTCTCGACCCTCGAAAATCGACACAAAATACTCAACAGTATAATATGCCTACGATCGAACGCCGGAAAAGACAGATTGTAGGAAAAGAAAGAAGGTAGAAGAAGAAGAAACTAAACAACATCAGAACCTCACAGTCGCAGCGGAATAAAATATAATATATAGAACAGAACTTTACACAAATCAAAACTATATCTGTTTATATACAATACATCATCATCAGAGTATATCAATACAACCAATCATAACCAGTCAAACAATCTCAACAATCACAGCAGCGGAATAATACAAGTACGAGAAATACGTCTCGGACTCCAGCTCCTCTCCTGAGCTCCATAGCAACCTATCCTGTAAATATACTCGGTCTGACCCGAGCATTATAATAAAATAACACCCGAGTCAGTCTGGAATACCAGCGCATCATAAATACACCCAATTGATTATTAAAGTTTCAAAAATCCTTTGAAAACAAAAGCATCTCGTAAGACCACGCCACAAATAAACAGGTCGGGTTTTTACCTTACGATAGCTAAAACACTTTTTATATCAAAATCCTCTGATATTATAATAGTGTCTATATACAAATACTTATAAAATAGCTGAAATTGTTACATTCATTAAATTCCAGCATACTAGGTATACAAACAAAACACGTACAAGGCACGTAGGGAAAATGGATTTCCAACGAATGACTAGGCACTGGGGTACCACCTGTCACAGTACGTGGCCTAGATCACAGTACCGAGGACCCACCCTAAGTCCCCTGCAACACAAGGCCGGAATCACCTATGGGCAATTCCGAATATAATCACCCCACGGTTGTGATCAGCAACCGCACCACTAAGCCGAAATAAAAGGGACATCTAGACAGGGATGACCATACTCTCCAGTGGGCGCTACCCACGAAGCCTTGCTGCATAACCCCTGATTTTCAGTCATTCTCGGTTGATGAGGCTTGAGGCTAAGCGTTACCTTTATAGCACATATCCCTTTGAATGCCCATCGCCCACCTGACGATGTCACGAAAGCATTCGTCCATACAAGTCCGTCCCTGGTCCGAACGGAACCGAAGGCACTACTCCTACTACATCCATTTTGGAAATATCCTCAGGATTAGTAGCGACTAGCCCTTGCTCTTCACTGCTCCATCTTCGACTCCGAACACGTTACACGAAACGTACAAACCGGATCGAAGTGGTATTCGAGAAATAAATCTCGATCCCGGTCTCTTCGAAACGATCAGCGCATTTGGCAAATATTGATAGTCGGTGATTTAACTATCAATTCACATTCACAAGCATCCATAAGCATCCATCACACAATAAATAATTCCCATATTATTTATTCTTTCCCTTTAATATCTTTAAAAGATATATTTTCACATTTCAAAGCTCATTTGAAATGAATTCCCAAATTTCTTCCTTACACGGTAAAGTCTTACCATTTATTCCCATTTGGAAAAACCAAGCTTAAACAATTTAGATTAAAAACAATTAAAATATTTTATACTGAAATATACTTTAAAATATGTAAATTACTTCTATCTATTTACTCAAATATAAATTTCAGAACTATTCTAAATACTATTATTTAATAAGATATAAATTCGATTTAAATAAGGGTTTAGTCTACTAAATTTAAAAGTGGAGTTTAAAAGAATAATACTAGCCTTTACCAATAACTTAATCATATATCTTTAAAACAACTTGAAATTTCTTCTTTCAAAGTAATAATTTTCTTAAAATACTCTTTAAACAATTTAAAGCTTTAACTTTTAATTAAATAAAATCCTTTAAAACTTTAACTTGGTTTTTCCAGGGAAACACTATCCCATTCAAACATTCCAAAGTATCCTTCATATAAATCCAAACGATTTATTTCAAATTCAATTTATGTTTACAACATAAATTCCCAATTCCATACTTATCTATAACTTCATCCGAAGTTCGCACTCAATTTTCCATACCTGGAATTTATTTTAAAATATAGTTTAAAACATTTTTAAGTAAGATAAATTTGGAGAATTCTTCAATGAAAACCATATTTCCAATTTACTTAAATAAAATCCCAATGGAGAAAACGGTATTTTAAAATATTCTATTAACACTTAAAATCGTACATTTATTATTCGGAAGCTTCATTTTAACATATTTTACTTTTCCGGGTATCACTATTCATCATTAAAATAAACCACTGTTATTTTACTCAATTTATAATTTCATAGAATTCATTTCCAGAAAATTTATATTTCACATTCAACGATTTATAAATTTTCCACAATATTTAAAATCCCAATTTTACCAATTTACATTTTTCATTCCAAAACAGAATCCAATTTTTATATTCCTTAAAATCCCTTATTTAACAATTTCTTCAATTTCTTTTTAAATCCCCAATCTATTCATTTATAATTTAATTCTGGAATTATAATTTATACAACAATTTCACATAACAATTTAAAATTCCAGATTTATCAATCACAACATATAAACAGGTATCACTATCAATTATAAAATAATTGCTACATTGTGAGGAATCCAGTTGGATCCCTCCAACCTGTTTTCCCCTGCATCCACAGATATTAGCACATCACATATATAAATATCAATACAGACTGATAACCACAGTTATATTCAACCATTCACACAGATATTTAAATATCAACTATTTAATCTGCCTAGCATCCAGATGTGAGTGAGAAAACTCACCTTGAGTTTCGGCGAGCGTTCGAAATTTAAATTAAACCGAACGTTGTTCGATTTAACTCAAATTTTCTACTTGCTCGGAATGAATCCGGATCTGCACCATCGCATAGTATTCTTTTCTACGATTCCAACGCTTCGAGAATCGTCAAATTCTGATATAGTATGAAACAGTTATGATTTTACAAAGTTTGAATTATAATTTAAAACAATTTCTCTTTTTTTATTTTTTTTTTATACCATCTCAGCCGTAGATCTAGCAGTGAGAAATCGAGGCCGCTCCTGTTCTTCCCTCATGCGAGCACGTACAGGAACAACTTCGAACGAAAGCAAACCCATCATCATCGATTAGGGTTTCAAAATCGTGCCTCCTTGCTCAGAGATAACTCGATCAACTACCTCTACGAAAACCCCCTCAGCTACCTCCATCTTCGACCCAAAGCACGTGCAGCTCGGTGGTCAGAATCGCACGCACCATGCGATCGAACGGTGCACGAACGCGATGACTTCCCGGCCTCCACACTCCACTACGACACCTCATCACCGTATCGATATCATCGTCTCGAAGGGTTCTTCCATCTTCATGTAGAAGGTTTCGCGAATCGTCGCGTGTGGTGATGGGAAAATGAGGAAGAAAAGAGAACGTTTTCGGCCATTGGTAGTAGTGAACGGCGGCGGCTCACGTTATGAAGCTAGGGTTTGAGATAAAACGTTAATATATATATATAATTTAATATTATTTAATTAATAAAATATCTCAATTTAATAGTTAAAGCACACGACATCCAATTCTCACGTTTCGACAGGCTATCCTGGGGTTTTTCCGCGTTCCGGACACGATGGAACAAGTTTCGTAAGCTAATTTGATCGTATGCATGAGATACGAAATTAAATGGTCAATTTAAAATTAAATCGGTTAAATCGATTTCTATGCGTTTCGAGCTGCCACGATCAAACAACAACTCCGATAGCTATGAAAATTGAAATCCGATAATAACTAACTATTACGGATCTAATGGAACTGGTTTCGTCGAATTCCGAGACTGCGCCCCGGAAAGCTATTTTAACTCGTCTATTAAATCGGGCGATTTTCAAAATTGACGAAAACGTTTAAAATTTTATTAACTTAACAATAAATCATATAAAATTTATAAACACATTAAAAATCATTCTGGCTCATTCCGGACTAAAATCTGATTAATTTGCATTTTAATAATATTAAATTCATTTTTAAATTAATATAAAATCCCAAATAATAATTTATTCACTTTAAAATTCATCTAAAATTCCAACAATATTATTTATAACCAATCGAACCTAAAAATACATTTAAATACCATTTTTATAATCATTTACCCCAAATTCACCTTTTATCCCAATTTCGAATATTAAATTATTATTTTTCCATAAATCAAATTCAACCCGAAATTACTATAATTAAAAATTACAGCTTATTTCATTGATTGAATCTGAATCTATTCATTTTAAAATCAATTAAGAATTCACATTAACATTTAAAATGAATTAAATGTTCAAATTCAATGGCTTAAAAATACGGGATGTTACATTCCTCCCCCCTTATAAAAATTTCGTCCCCGAAATTTGCCAAGGTAGGAACATACTTCCCAACCCATTTACTTACTCAATTGGCTTAGTTAAAAGCTTATATTCACTTTCTAAAACCCTTCAGCCCAATCCCACATTCATTTGCTTCATTTACATTCAAAAGCTTTTTGTGGCAACATTGTTTCCAAATAACTTTACTAGTTAATAAAATTTTTCCCAAAACCCCAAAAATTTTCTAACTCCCAAAATTTCTGGAAAATTTTGGCGGAGTCTCCTTTGTACGGAGGAGCTTCTGCGATATCGCAGGATACATAAATATATATACATCGGCTCACACGGCCGGAAACCAAAATATATCACAATATATATATCATTTCCCAATTATATTTGCGTAGGCGTACCTTTTAGCAAATTTTTAATAGCGAGCGGCTAATATAACGCATATACGTGCTCCAACTCTCTCGAACGCCTCCCGTACCTGTACTTACTCAACAAACTCATCAGTTTTCGAAGATATGAGCATTTTCATAACATTTCCAATATAAATGCAAGCCAAACATATCCATTTCATAACCAAACCAAGCAACTTCATTATTAACAATGTTAACCATATTTTATCAACAATTCAAAGTTTTCAATCACTTTTCAAATTACTTATTCAAGTCCAAACTTCATTCTATTTCTCTTGAATGACTTACATTCAAGTTTACTATATACCATTCATATTTATTTCACCAATTCATTTCCACTTCAACATGATTACATATGCCTTTCTTACATTTTTGTTTTAACTTACATTTCCAATTTGATTTACAAACAAATTTTATTTTAAACTTGAAACATTTGCATTCCTTTTATAATCCATTTCCATTCATATGCAAAATCACTCATAAAAAGATCAATTCATTCCTATTGATTTAAAATCCATTCCATTTGCTACTTTAAATCAATTCACTTGCATTCATTTACAACCTCTTTGAATTGGGTTCCAATCCATATTAATTTATTCAAAAATCAATTTCAATAGCTTGTTAAACAACTCAATTCCGAATACAAGCAATTTCATGTTATTTAAACAAAATAATCACCACTTAAGCTTATACCCATTAAAATTAATTCTAGTTTAAATTTATATTAATTTCCTTCCATTCGGAACTATTCATTGCAACTTCAAATCAAATTCTTATTCTCACTTCAAATTTATCATTTAACTTAAGTTTATATTAATATCATCCCATTCTGTAATATTTACAACTCAAACATTCTTGCTTTATCATCATTTTTGAATTTAAATCTCCAATCTTATATTTCCAATTCATTATCCATAGGTTTACATTAATATCATTCAATCCTGAGTTATGTACACCTTATATCTTCTTATTTTATCTCAATAATTAATTAATACAATTACACATGTATTTCTACTTTATTATTTAACAATTTTCATTCAAGATTACTTAATAAAGCCCATTCACAATCATTTTGTCTTTCCCCAAGTTGCTTAAGTTCTTCCACAATATCTTCATTATCTTCTTATATCAATTTTATTTGATTTCCATTTGATTCTCATCCAATCAATTTCAATTCATTTACAACTTTAATGCTCTTTGTTTATTTATCCAATCCATGTACAAATTTATTTTATTAACAAAGAGACCGCTTAAATTATTCTTCTCATTTGAATTTTATTTACAATTCAAACCATTACTATTATAAGCTAATTCCATTATTCATTCTCACTTCCAACACTTATTACCAACTTAAATCCCATCCCAAAACTGGATTTTATTAACCTTTCAAAATTTTGACCAAACTATCAAAATTCTATTCATTACCATACACATCCCATTTAATTTAGCTTACACAAACTTCATTTCCAAACAATCATTTTGGATTTAATTGAGTAAGCATTTACTGCATCCAACATCACCTCAACTAAACTAAATTTCCTTTCAATTTGGTTCTTATCCAAATTTATTCCAAGTTCACTAAATTTTATTTAGCCAAAATTAAATTTATCCCACTTCTTTTACCACTTCAATAAGAATTGAATTCCATTCAATATTGTTTATAATACAATTGTATTTCGGATTTCATTTCAATTCAATTCATTTTCTCCATAAATAAGTTCAAAACTTATTTATGTTTAAGTTCATTCACATCTTTTATATCTCACTTTACCTTATCTTACTTTACATTCCATTTAGGATTGAGTTTGAATTTGCCACACCCTTTAACTATTTCCATTAATGAGCTTCAATTTCACTTCTATTTAAGGGTTTATATTGCTCTTTTAAGTCCATTTCCATTTAATCACAACTTCAAATTATAACACTTTATAACTTAAGAATATGAAGTTATTTGCACCATTTTGAATTCACAAATTTTAGATTGTAAGTATAATACCTAATAGCTTATGGGTACAATTTATTACACAACGACCCATAATTTCAAAGTCATTTTGCTTTTCAACTTAACTCAATTCAATTTAATTCCAGTTCCCAATTTTATTTAACTTATCCCAAGTTAAATCCTAATTTCTATTCTCTTCAATAACTTCATTTACTTCCATTTACCCAAATTTAATTTTAATTTCAGGATTAAAATTCTCATCCTTCCTTTCTCACTTAAATCAACTTTACTTCCAAGATTATAGTTGATTTATTCCAAATTTTACCTTTTTATTTTAAACAGAATTCCCAGAATTCAATTTACCCGGATTTATTTCAAAACCAATTTGAAATATAAATCAACACATTTCCATTTGATATCCAAATCAAATACCAAATTCCAAAACAATATGCTTTTAACAAAAATTTCCTTTTGGAAAATTCTAAAATCACTTGTTTTCTAAACAAGTCCAAACAATGTCATACCCAACTATTTTGGTAGCAATCCATCACTTTAGAAACTCAAAAATGAATTCTGATGATGTGGCCAACATCATCAGGATTATTTCCCAGCGACTGAAGTGAGTTCAATGCTTTCCACTTCCAAAATTCACTTCAAATCAATTTCCATTCAAAATTATTTTCCAAAATATTCTCCATCATTGACTTCAAAAGTTTTGGAAAACATTTCAAACATTTCCAAGATTTCAATCAAATTCAATTTAAAACCCTTCCCAAAACTTCCGAAATCAAAATTCTAGTTTAAATCAAATTTTAATTATACTTCTTCTTACTTAAACATATTGAGTTAACTCTATTTGGTTATAAACCATTTTAATATTTTAAATTCCTATTTGCTTAGAAATCATTTCAACTTTTAGATCATATTTTAATTTCTTATTTGATTATAGAAGAAACAACCAAACAAGCATCCAATACATATAATTTAGAAAACTATCTCTTTATATCAAAATATAATTTTGGGTAAAATTATTTCATTTACCCACTTTAAAAACAATACTATGTCGGTTTACCTTGTTTAAGAGTTTAGAAACCCCTATCGATACGGTTGTACTTCCCGCACCGACCAGAATTCATAAACACTCAACCGATAAGTCAACACAGTATAAAAACAATTTTATATCCACTAACAAGTACGCTCTCATAGCTATTAATACACTCAACTCATCATAGAGTACTTCTGACTCTACTTTAAATGAGTAATTTTCCCACCAAAGTCTAGGTTGTCGCCAACCTAAGCTCTGATACCACGTGTGACGACCCGCTCTTCTCGACCCTCGAAAATCGACACAAAATACTCAACAGTATAATATGCCTACGATCGAACGCCGGAAAAGACAGATTGTAGGAAAAGAAAGAAGGTAGAAGAAGAAGAAACTAAACAACATCAGAACCTCACAGTCGCAGCGGAATAAAATATAATATATAGAACAGAACTTTACACAAATCAAAACTATATCTGTTTATATACAATACATCATCATCAGAGTATATCAATACAACCAATCATAACCAGTCAAACAATCTCAACAATCACAGCAGCGGAATAATACAAGTACGAGAAATACGTCTCGGACTCCAGCTCCTCTCCTGAGCTCCATAGCAACCTATCCTGTAAATATACTCGGTCTGACCCGAGCATTATAATAAAATAACACCCGAGTCAGTCTGGAATACCAGCGCATCATAAATACACCCAATTGATTATTAAAGTTTCAAAAATCCTTTGAAAACAAAAGCATCTCGTAAGACCACGCCACAAATAAACAGGTCGGGTTTTTACCTTACGATAGCTAAAACACTTTTTATATCAAAATCCTCTGATATTATAATAGTGTCTATATACAAATACTTATAAAATAGCTGAAATTGTTACATTCATTAAATTCCAGCATACTAGGTATACAAACAAAACACGTACAAGGCACGTAGGGAAAATGGATTTCCAACGAATGACTAGGCACTGGGGTACCACCTGTCACAGTACGTGGCCTAGATCACAGTACCGAGGACCCACCCTAAGTCCCCTGCAACACAAGGCCGGAATCACCTATGGGCAATTCCGAATATAATCACCCCACGGTTGTGATCAGCAACCGCACCACTAAGCCGAAATAAAAGGGACATCTAGACAGGGATGACCATACTCTCCAGTGGGCGCTACCCACGAAGCCTTGCTGCATAACCCCTGATTTTCAGTCATTCCCGGTTGATGAGGCTTGAGGCTAAGCGTTACCTTTATAGCACATATCCCTTTGAATGCCCATCGCCCACCTGACGATGTCACGAAAGCATTCGTCCATACAAGTCCGTCCCTGGTCCGAACGGAACCGAAGGCACTACTCCTACTACATCCATTTTGGAAATATCCTCAGGATTAGTAGCGACTAGCCCTTGCTCTTCACTGCTCCATCTTCGACTCCGAACACGTTACACGAAACGTACAAACCGGATCGAAGTGGTATTCGAGAAATAAATCTCGATCCCGGTCTCTTCGAAACGATCAGCGCATTTGGCAAATATTGATAGTCGGTGATTTAACTATCAATTCACATTCACAAGCATCCATAAGCATCCATCACACAATAAATAATTCCCATATTATTTATTCTTTCCCTTTAATATCTTTAAAAGATATATTTTCACATTTCAAAGCTCATTTGAAATGAATTCCCAAATTTCTTCCTTACACGGTAAAGTCTTACCATTTATTCCCATTTGGAAAAACCAAGCTTAAACAATTTAGATTAAAAACAATTAAAATATTTTATACTGAAATATACTTTAAAATATGTAAATTACTTCTATCTATTTACTCAAATATAAATTTCAGAACTATTCTAAATACTATTATTTAATAAGATATAAATTCGATTTAAATAAGGGTTTAGTCTACTAAATTTAAAAGTGGAGTTTAAAAGAATAATACTAGCCTTTACCAATAACTTAATCATATATCTTTAAAACAACTTGAAATTTCTTCTTTCAAAGTAATAATTTTCTTAAAATACTCTTTAAACAATTTAAAGCTTTAACTTTTAATTAAATAAAATCCTTTAAAACTTTAACTTGGTTTTTCCAGGGAAACACTATCCCATTCAAACATTCCAAAGTATCCTTCATATAAATCCAAACGATTTATTTCAAATTCAATTTATGTTTACAACATAAATTCCCAATTCCATACTTATCTATAACTTCATCCGAAGTTCGCACTCAATTTTCCATACCTGGAATTCATTTTAAAATATAGTTTAAAACATTTTTAAGTAAGATAAATTTGGAGAATTCTTCAATGAAAACCATATTTCCAATTTACTTAAATAAAATCCCAATGGAGAAAACGGTATTTTAAAATATTCTATTAACACTAAAATCGTACATTTATTATTCGGAAGCTTCATTTTAACATATTTTACTTTTCCGGGTATCACTATTCATCATTAAAATAAACCACTGTTATTTTACTCAATTTATAATTTCATAGAATTCATTTCCAGAAAATTTATATTTCACATTCAACGATTTATAAATTTTCCACAATATTTAAAATCCCAATTTTACCAATTTACATTTTTCATTCCAAAACAGAATCCAATTTTTATATTCCTTAAAATCCCTTATTTAACAATTTCTTCAATTTCTTTTTAAATCCCCAATCTATTCATTTATAATTTAATTCTGGAATTATAATTTATACAACAATTTCACATAACAATTTAAAATTCCAGATTTATCAATCACAACATATAAACAGGTATCACTATCAATTATAAAATAATTGCTACATTGTGAGGAATCCAGTTGGATCCCTCCAACCTGTTTTCCCCTGCATCCACAGATATTAGCACATCACATATATAAATATCAATACAGACTGATAACCACAGTTATATTCAACCATTCACACAGATATTTAAATATCAACTATTTAATCTGCCTAGCATCCAGATGTGAGTGAGAAAACTCACCTTGAGTTTCGGCGAGCGTTCGAAATTTAAATTAAACCGAACGTTGTTCGATTTAACTCAAATTTTCTACTTGCCCGGAATGAATCCGGATCTGCACCATCGCATAGTATTCTTTTCTACGATTCCAACGCTTCGAGAATCGTCAAATTCTGATATAGTATGAAACAGTTATGATTTTACAAAGTTTGAATTATAATTTAAAACAATTTCTCTTTTTTTATTTTTTATTTTATACCATCTCAGCCGTAGATCTAGCAGTGAGAAATCGAGGCCGCTCCTGTTCTTCCCTCATGCGAGCACGTACAGGAACAACTTCGAACGAAAGCAAACCCATCATCATCAATTAGGGTTTCAAAATCGCGCCTCCTTGCTCAGAGATAACTCGATCAACTACCTCTACGAAAACCCCCTCAGCCACCTCCATCTTCGACCCAAAGCACGTGCAGCTCGGTGGTCAGAATCGCACGCACCATGCGATCGAACGGTGCACGAACGCGATGACTTCCCGGCCTCCACACTCCACTACGACACCTCATCACCGTATCGATATCATCGTCTCGAAGGGTTCTTCCATCTTCATGTAGAAGGTTTCGCGAATCGTCGCGTGTGGTGATGGGAAAATGAGGAAGAAAAGAGAACGTTTTCGGCCATTGGTAGTAGTGAACGGCGGCGGCTCACGTTATGAAGCTAGGGTTTGAGATAAAACGTTAATATATATATATATAATTTAATATTATTTAATTAATAAAATATCTCAATTTAACAGTTAAAGCACACGACATCCAATTCTCACGTTTCGACAGGCTATCCTGGGGTTTTTCCGCGTTCCGGACACGATGGAACAAGTTTCGTAAGCTAATTTGATCGTATGCATGAGATACGAAATTAAACGGTCAATTTAAAATTAAATCGGTTAAATCGATTTCTATGCGTTTCGAGCTGCCACGATCAAACAACAACTCCGATAGCTATGAAAATTGAAATCCGATAATAACTAACTATTACGGATCTAATGGAACTGGTTTCGTCGAATTCCGAGACTGCGCCCCGGAAAGCTATTTTAACTCGTCTATTAAATCGGGCGATTTTCAAAATTGACGAAAACGTTTAAAATTTTATTAACTTAACAATAAATCATATAAAATTTATAAACACATTAAAAATCATTCTGGCTCATTCCGGACTAAAATCTGATTAATTTGCATTTTAATAATATTAAATTCATTTTTAAATTAATATAAAATCCCAAATAATAATTTATTCACTTTAAAATTCATCTAAAATTCCAACAATATTATTTATAACCAATCGAACCTAAAAATACATTTAAATACCATTTTTATAATCATTTACCCCAAATTCACCTTTTATCCCAATTTCGAATATTAAATTATTATTTTTCCATAAATCAAATTCAACCCGAAATTACTATAATTAAAAATTACAGCTTATTTCATTGATTGAATCTGAATCTATTCATTTTAAAATCAATTAAGAATTCACATTAACATTTAAAATGAATTAAATGTTCAAATTCAATGGCTTAAAAATACGGGATGTTACATATAACGTGTCAGTAGTATTCATTCATTATCAATATAACCTGTCTTTAATAATACGTAATATTTTACTTTTTTGGAGTATTAGCAAAGAAAATATCAATTGTAAAGCAGTTACTAAATGTGGTTACCAATACTTTTAGATTTTGACTAACATATCTCCAACTCACACACTTTTATAGCTTAAAAAATATAAACAATATGTGAAAATATATTTTGATTAAAAGATTCATTTCTTTCAATAAATCACAAATATGTGTATATATGTAGCTAGGCCTCGTATTTAATGGAACGAAGTTACCAAAAAAAGAAAGTAAGATTGAATGACGAACTTAATTTATTAAATGATGTATATCAGTTGATTTTGTTTCCATTTAGTCTACCATTGTTTTTGGAATTAATTCCATCTCAATTCTTTGATTTAATTGCACCTAGCCATTGGAACTTTTGTTGTACGGACCGCATCAAATTATGCTTGAAGCATACAAAATTTCAGTTGGTAATTTCTACCCATGTTTTAACACTAACTTGCGGAGATATTGCAACTGATGTGGAAAGCTCATATGAAAATTAAAACACTACATTCGTTGAAACTAAATGGGATACAGATTCGAAGTTAACTCCACGATAATAGTACAGACTGGTAAACAAGTTAAAATAATAGTCAAGTTGAACGAGTAGGGTAGCATTGCTCCATTCATAATTAGTTTGTCTTTGCTCGACATGAACACTGACCGAAACAAGGAGGTAGACATTAATGTGGTGGATTCCATTACCATGGATGCATAAATGCAACATGAGGTTATCATTATCTTCAATGTGTAGATTTTGGTGATGTATAGGTAGAGCTACATGGATGCAACAACTTACACTGTTAGTAAACTATGATAAAACAATTATAAAATACATATTGAAGTCTGTGGTATTTTTAAAAGAAAATTATGCATTCATGTATATTTACAGTAATAATGAATTCTCAATAATTTTAATCAATTGTAATTTAGTATATTTTTCACACATATTAGCAAAGCATCCTAATTGTTAATATTGTGGCCTACCTCAAAAATGTATGCATGGTTTTATTTTTTTTCCCATTGTGTTTGTTATTTCAATCGAACACATCCATGTGTAAGCCCATTCTATCCAAAATCAATATTTGTTATGCAACAGAAGGGATATGCTCATCGTTTTGTTAATACAAATGAAGCTTGCATGGTAGCACTAGGTATTCACAGGCATGTATATTTTTTTCCATAATGTGGGTAATGTGAGACAACACTGAGGAGTTGATTTTCATTTCAATTTTATTCGATCATCTTTTATTCAATTTTTTTGAGTACCGATGAACTAATTAAAAACGGGAGAGCTTTGTTTTGAGCTTGGTCTTTTGGCATTTATTTAAAAAAAATTATGGTACTAGCTCTGTTGTGGGAGGTTAGATTTTCTTTACTGCTTGTTGATGCTTGTACATGTGTTTCAAATTTTATTTCTTTCCTTATTGATCTTAGATGTTTTCATTCTTATTGAGTTTATTGTGCCTTTGATATTTCCTTATAATCGATTAATTTCTAATCGCTATAAATTTGCACTACGGCTAAATATATGAGTCAATTATTAATTTGAACAAGTATAGAGATGTAACAACGAGTGAACTATCATTTGACTACTAATTTCTTTTTGATTCATGTTACAAAATATCAAAACATATTTTTATATAGATTTGATTGAAGTTGGTAACTCTTTGATCTTTGAGGGTATCCCTAAAAGGAATAATGCTCTAATCAGATGTACTGGTATTTGATGAATTTGTCTTTGTGTGCTCAAAACCGAAACATATGCATAGTAATAATGAATGACACATATATTTATATTTATAGGAGAAGGATTAACATGGTGAGAGATTTGGGTGGTGCTTTATACATACATACTTGCATGAATACACACTCACATATGCATATTTACTCACGCAAACATACTTTATCACATTTTTTCATCTTTGATTATAATTCAGTAATATGATTTCCTTTTTAACTTTTTAGGATTATTTTGAAACTTTTTTATGCTCAATGGTGAAAATAATTCTTTCTTTTTAAAGATTTTGATGTATAATGAAAAGCTACTATTTTAATGTATATGTTAAGTCAAGATTAGCATTTTGGATACACACGCACATACTATGCATGATTAGGTACCAGGAGTAAGAAATGGTGTGTTGCCATTCATGTGTTTGGCAGTTTTATATGTTGCTAAAAATTATAGAAGGTGGTCAAAATAGTTGGATTTGATATTTCCTTTTTTAATTTACTTCAATTCCTAAAACTATAGAAGTATAGTTTCTTTGTATCTGTGGAAAATTATTGTTGTTCATCTCAGTTTGAATGAACATGAAGAGAATGACTGGCAATATCACATGGTTGAGCCTTATACATAATGAAAAGGAGGCAATGAATTTCAAGTTGTATGCTTTACTTCACTTATTCTAAGATTGAATTGTAAGTTCATCACCAGTTATAAATTTAGAAATGAATTATAACTATGAACATAAGTATCACTGACCTGGGTTAAGAAACTAAACTTTTTTTTACACATAGTTTATATGATACATTTTACTATAAAAGTATATGTGATTGTTGTATGTTCATCGGATCTAATTTTTCCACAATCATTTATTGATCCATGGTTTAACACAATAGTGAATTATGAGAAAATGATTCATATACAATAGTGAAACCTTTGGAAAAATAAGTTTGGGTATACACCCAGTGTTGATCTCAGTATGTCATAAAATCAAAAGATATTCAGTGAAATCAAATTTCTATTATACAGCAATTTCAATTATAGTAATCAAAATATGCAATCGCTACTATGTAATTTATTTCTGTTCTCAATTAATTTGTTTCTCTTACAGGATTTTATTCCAAACATTCTAAAAGGAAATGACCTTTGGATTTAATAAATACATATGTTGTGTACTGTTTATTGGTCTTCAATTTTACTCACTGATGATATGAAGCTTCAATTTCATTTTTCTATTCAACATTATCGTGTCACAGTCTGAAATTTATGATTTCCCTATTTAAGTAACGTATCAAGAAAAATTTCTTTATAATGACCAAACATTAAAATTTTTGAGAAATATTAAAATTTTAATCGTCAAGCATGAGAAAATTCCTTCCTTCGAAATTAACTCCAAAATGTTAGCTATCACATCCAATTATATTTTTTAATTTGTGGTTCTAAATGCACAGTCACTCTTCGAGTTAACTATTTTTTATCTGTCTCCTTCATTATTAATACAATCAAATTACCTTATAAATGGCTTTGCATACATTTAGTAAGTGTTTTCTTTCTTGTATATTGATTTTAATTTGGGCTACCTGAATTCGGTGAAATGTGAACTATATTAGGTTACTTTATTGATTTTTAACTTTTTGTTTGAAAAAAAGCCTTACGGTTGAGAAATAAAGGCTGAGTGGACGTTTTCATCGTATATTTTCCTTTTATTTTTTAATTTTTCAGTGGCATATACGAAGTAGGTTTGGAAGTTTAAGTGGATTATCCTTTTTTCAAATGTGAAATCTATTTGCTTTAAGCTTCATAGTTTCCCTTGCTACTTTGTTTAATTTTACAAAATTTTAATACCGTTGAAAATCACTATTAATCCACATTTGATATAAATCTGTAGTGTTTCTAATTTATTATTTCTCAGTTTGTTTATGCATGGTTAGAACATCTAATATAATCTTCTTATATCACTTCAGTTTCATTACTTCCAACTGCAATCAAATTAGTAGTTTCTGGAAATTTCAACTCTGCTGGTAAGATTGTTCGCACATATTAAATCCTTTTTCAGATTCAAAATTGCAAGCAATATCCGTGAGTGCATTGTTTATTAAATATTAAATGCTACAATTTTTATATTTTATTACATAAGAAATTCAAATTAATTTGCTTTTACTCATTACTTATTTCCTTTAGTGGTTGAATTAGATCTACTAAAGAAAATGTCTTGGACTTCCTTTGTGTATAATTTTTAGAGTTAAAAGACAATCAAAATTTGTTTCTATTTTCATTCATTAAATTCTTGAGTCAATAGTGTTTGTTTAAAGATGTTATGATTATTATTTTCCATCTTTGGATCTTTTCAGTTTGATTGAAGAGAATGTCCTATCATATTTAACTTATATATAGTAAAATAATAAATATACTCTATTACAATAAATATTGCCGGCTTCTTATGCTTTATAATTTGACATAAATGTATAGATTTTTGCACAACAAAATACACGCCAATCTATTCTATTATATATAAAGTTCCATATTTGTCCATTTAAATTATTCTTTCTTAATCAATCTCATGTCCTATACTAATAAATTATTAATTTTAGAATTATCTTTGCAGTTATCCTATACAATCCAATTTAATTAATTTTCGGCTTTCAACACCAGTAGGTGTTGTCCATTCCACTTATATTTCAATGGATCCGTTTGTTTCTCTTTATATTTCATTTGCATACTACTCATTCACTCTCCATTTAAAAAATAGGAAAAAATGTCCGCCCACCGTTCTCCTTCTATTTATGAAGCAAATCTTAATTTATATTCCCTATATATACTAACGTGTCGATTATCTCACCGAAGCAAATCTATTGCCAATCACCTGTATGTTTTGTCGTAAACTTTTTTTCCCAACTTTTTATGACTTTTACCCTACGTATAATAACTCAAAATTATTAAAGTTTACCATTTTTTCTTCTTAGCAAACATAAAAGTTTTATTCCACTGCTAGTTTAAAACTTAATAACTCTGAATTATTAAATTTCACTGCAATGCAAGGAAGCTATTACAGGTGGTTTGTGTTCACACTTAAAAAACCTCGACTTAAAAAAAAATCCGACCAAGGAATATCCATTTATACTTCCCCATAGTGTTAATTTAATCATTTAATGTATAGGCTTTTTAAAGAGATCACAAGTGCCGATATAAAACTGGAAGAAACTAATAGTTTATATATTTCACTTTGAGATACGTAAACTGGTATACGAGAATTTTTTTAAATTTTTTGATACAGAAAACATAAGATTTTCTTCTTCTAGTTTTGACATGAACTTAGCTAAATTCCAGTAGTGATCACTGTCCGTCAATGTCTCATACACAATTCTGCCCTTGTTTACAATATTTTTTCAGGTTCTATTTTGATCAACATTCGGCTACTGTTCAATGATATGCTGAATATCATGACATATATACAGCAGTCAACCCCGTTAAAAGCAAAACATATAGTCAGTATCAGTTTGTATAATTTGTAGTATCATGTATGTAACAAATATATAACATTGTATTTCAAAGATAATGGTGCAAACAGATCATATGCTTTGAAATAAAATAATCAACAGTTTTAGTATCAATGTTAGAATCAGTTTTAGTATCAGTTTTAGTGCCTATAGTTATCATTTTTAAGATCAGTGGTAGTTGTTTTTTCAGTTTTGATTATATGCAGTTTTAGTATCAGTTATGTATATGTATGTATCAGTTTTGTGCCTGTAGGTATCATTTGTCTATCTGTGGGTATTGGTTTTGATTTGAAGTAAATGTTTATTGAAATGAAAGAAAATAGCTTCTTTATCAATCGAATTCAATTCAATATACTAAGCATATAAAGATGTGTTGTACTTTATATAAAAGATTATAATGCAAACTGATAACAATTTTAAGTAACTATCATTTTAGTATTATTATTAGTTTCAGTTCTAGCATCAATTTTGTTATCAGTAGGTATCATTCTTGACAAAAAATATCTTACGTGTGTGATGCTTGCTGCACACATTTAATTTAATGCATTTCACCCGACTTCACTTCCATATCTTGTGTACTGTTGTTTTTCCACAGTTCTTCCAGGATTCCTTCAACTTCTTTTCTTTATTAAAGACAAAACAATACAAAGTTAGTTAATGTTCACTTTGTTTCAATTATATTAGTTAATTATTTTGAAAAAAATATCATACCAATTTCACTACTTCTTCCAGACTAGGGTTGTTTCTTCCTTTTGATCTTCTAGGATGTAAAGAATCTACGTGGCATTATTGCATTATAGGATATATCAACGCTGCCAATGTCTAATGATCTTTACAATGTAGAGGAGAATAAATTATATCTGCATATTTATCTCGCACGATTTTTTTAAGTAAAGGCGGGACTAAATGTTTTTTAATACTTTTACATTAGCGACTTGTCCTTTCTGTTGAATATAGAAATTAGTTACAATTCATTGTATGTAGCAATTATTATATACTTGCATATTAAAGTTCTATTTACCATCATTGTTGTCATCATTGCATAGTTCTGCTCTGTCAGCCAATATTTTGATATATAACAATCGATTATTTATACTAACAATAAGAAATTATAAGTTTTGTTATTGGTGAAGCAATATTAAATAACAAATAGTATCAATAATGTTAACAGTGACAGTATATATTGAGAAGTATAAAAATAACTAAGTGTCAACTACAATCAAACAGTTTCTAGGTATCGAGTTTGCATTGATTTTGTATCAGTTTTGTCGTACATGATAGTCTAAATAGTTTCTAAATTTAAATATCATCAGGATTTATCAAACAGAAAGTAGGTATCATTTTTGCATATATTTTGGGTTTTGATATAAATTACAATCAAAATAATTTATAAAATAACTTGGCATCAACTCCAAACAAACAGCTACTAGGTATCAGTTTTGCATTATTTTGTTATCACTTTTGTCATACATGACAGTCAAATAAATAATTAAAACAACTGAGCATCAACTTATATCAAACAAAAATTAGGTATCATTTTCGCAAATATATAGGTATCCGTTTTAATATAAATAACAATCAAAATAATTTATACAGTAATGAAGAATCAACTCCAAACAAACAACTATTGGGTATCAATTTTGCATTATTTTGGTATCATTTTTGTCATACATGACAGTCAAATAAATAGTTAAAATTACAGAGCATCAACTTATATCAAACAGAAACTAGGTATCATTTTTGCAAATATATAGGTATCTGTTTTGATATAAATCAGGGTCAAAATAATTTATAAAGTAAGCGTCAACTTCAAACAAACAGCTACTAGGTATCAGTTTTGCTTTATTTTGGTATCACTTTTGTCATACATGACAGTCAACTAAATAATTAAATTTACAGAGCATCAACTTATATTACACAGAAACTATGTATCATATTTGCATATATATATATATATATATATATATATATATATGATACCTGTATATATATATATCAGTTTTGTTATAAATAACAGTCAAAATAATTTATAAAATAACCAAGCGTGAATTCCAATAAAACAGCTACTAGGTATTTGATTTTATCATTATTTTGATTGGTTACAGTATTGTTAAGTAAAAAATTAAATTTATTTACCTGTCCATCCATGAAACTTCCTTTAAGAACACGACGGTAGCATTTTCTCGAGTTGGGGATTGTTGTTGGATTTTTGCGGGAGCTTGGATTTCAGTTTCTGTAGTTTTGCATTGCTATTGAATTTTAGGTGGAGCTAGGTTTTCGATTTTGTGATTAGGGGATTGTAGTTTAATTTCTTGTGGTTTTTCAGCGTGCGTTGATGTTTGCAGTTGTGTTGGAGATAATGATTTGCATATGGTTTCAGGTGCCATTGCTAAAGTGATTTTAAGTTTTGAGAGCGAATCGAAAAAAGAGTTTGAAATCGAAGAAGACAGTTGAATGAAAGGAAAAAAAATGTAGAAGGATTACGAATGTGCTTTGGGCCTGTCCTTGAAAGAAAAATAATTACGCTTGTCATTTTGCCTAATTTTTTAAGATAATTTGTCCTTAAAAATATTTTCTCCAATATTTTAAAGGACAAATTATCTTAAAAAATTAGGTGAAAGGACACGCGTAATTTTTTTCATTCAAGGACAGGCCCAAATCCCATTTGTCAATTAAATCTTCCCTTTATCTTTCTATTTTCTTTCATTCGACCGTCTTCTTCGATTTCAACATCTTTTCTCGGTTCGCTCTCAAAACATAAAATCACTTTAGCAATGACGTCTGAAACCAAAATCATTTATGATCTCCAACACAACCGCAAACGTCAAAGCATGATGAACAACCACAAGAAATTCAACACAATCCCCAAATCGCAAAATCGAAATCTAGGTCCGCTAGAAATTCAATAGTAATGCAGAAATCGAAAACCTGGCTCCAACAGAAATTCAACAACAATCCCTAACTCGAGAAATTGCTACGGTCACGTTCTTAAAGGAAATTTCATGGATGGATAGATACAGAAATTTAATTTTTTACTTAACAATACTATTACCAATCAAAATAAAGACAAAATCAAATACCTAATAGTTGTTTGATTGGATTTCATGCTTGGTTATTTTATAAATTATTTTGACTATTATTTTTAACAAAACTGATTCCTATATATATGTAAAACTGATGCATAGTTTATGTTTGATATAAGTTGATGCTCTATAAATTTAATTATTTAGTTGACTTTCGTGTATGACAAAAGGGATACCAAAATAGTGCAAAGCTGATATCAGTAGCTGTTTGATTAGAATTAATGCTTGGTTAATTTATAAGTTATTTTGATTGTTATCTATAATAAAACTACAAGAACGGCTTCGTTTAGCGACGACGATTAGCCGTCGGCAACCATCGTTAGCCGTTGCCAAAAGCCGTAGCAAAATTACACGACACAAGCAAAATAGCGATGGCTTTAGCGACGGCAGCGTCGTCATATTCGCATTGGTTAGCGTCAGAATCGTGGGAAAATTGGTTGTCGCTAGCTGTCGCTTATCGACACAAGCCTGGAACCAGAGAGCCGTCGCTAGCTGTCGCCAATCGCCACTATTCTGAAACAATATGGTCATCGCTAGCCGACGCAAACATGAAGGCTACAATTTTCAAAAGAGCTGCCTTTAAGCCTTCCAACCACACAGTAAACATCATATCTCAATCTCACTTCATTCCCAAGACATATAAACTCAATATCACAACCAGTAACATCACATGAAACGTATAATCTCATACATATAACAAATAATTAAAAACACAATGCAAATATCAATATTTACACACTTTCATCAACTAAAACCAATATTCCATCTACCAACACAACCATATCTACACAAATACTCATGTTCATCAAATCCACAATCATCACAGTACTTAACCATCAATAAAGTATCAACTCCATCAACACATGTCAATAACTACACAACAAACCATCACAAACAGCCAATAAAAACAGGTACCTACTCATCGTCGTCATCTCCTAACCCATCCTCACCATGCATCCTCCCATGCTCTGCTAAAAATGCCGCAATCTGCTCATCTAGCAGTTGCGCTAGTCCTCCGCCCTTCCGCCAGTCATTGAATTCAGCCATCTGCTGCATCAGCTGAGCTATCTCCTCCTCGGCCTGGGATCTGCTATAAGCCCTCTGGGTCATCATCGCCTGTAAATTATTTGATCGAAAGTTATAATTTATGCTTCCGGGTTAAATATAATTTATATATTAGTTAATGAAGCAGTTTACCTCTTGATTTTAATAACCATAACGCCTATTTCGAGTAGGCGGGTGAATTAGAGAATCCTAAATACAGTCCTCCTCCTCCAAGGTCAACTCTCGGCTAGTGGACTACGCCACTCGACGTTTCTCCACTTCATATCTCTCCTGCGATGACGAATAGTAGTTTGTAATAATAAATAATAAAGAACTTATCAAATGTGAAGTAAAAAAATTAAACAAATTTACCATCACAGATTTAGGTTTATCGTCCGTAAATTCATATAAAATATTTCCCTCCTCATCCGTGCACTCGACGGCATGTGTGTGAGTGAAGACCTCAGCCAATGTAGGCTCATGACTATATTTATGAAACTGAAGTTATATATACAAATGAATAATGTTACCGATATGACTAAATTATGTTACAACTACTTATAAACGCATTTTATAACTTTAATAATTCCTTGTGATGTTGTTGGAAGGACTTTGACCCGCCGCGGTGCAAAGCAGGATTTGTAGCCCTATTTGCACGTTTCCGTGCTGATAATTCCTATAAATTTAAATGCACAATTAACTAAATTAATGCACCTAATATACGAATTTTAAACAAAATGTAATAACAAAATGAAATGATATAACTTATCCTCGACTCTGGAGTATCCCATAGCTGCAGAAATTGAGCTCAGACATCAGCTCCCTTCCAAGATGGCTTCTTTCCCGCTTTCTTGGCTTTTGATATGGCGTCTCTATAATTTTTTCGCATTCTTTGATTCCAGTGATTTACAAAAACATCCATATCCTGCGGGTCGACATGAACGGCGGCCTGCATATTGAAATTGAAATTGGTTTGAATTACATACATTGTATTAATTTACAAATAAATTATAAATTTAAACTTATCATCAAGTCGGCAAATATGGCATTCTTAATATGATCGAGAATGTCATTCCAGTGAGCCCAGCAATCCAACATCCGGCTCATGAACGCCTTCCTAGACACTTGTAAAATAAAGGCCGACAATTGTACTTTAAACCCCCTGTATAAAATAAGATGTACGAATTTAATAAATTTTAAATAGTAAACATGTAATAAATTTGGTACTAACCTCGCACTCTTTGTCACTACCTCTGCCACCGGACGTAAATTCGACGATGTGCTACTGGCAACAACGGAAGGAGAAGGCTGGGATCTTTTTTTTTTGAAAACCCAGCAGAACCCTGAGGGCCGATAAACTCCTGAGCAGGGTATAGTAAAGTCGTCCGCTGATCCATGCCCCCATACACCCTGTTTAATTTATATAGGATAGGGAAGCGCATGGTATGAATCGAATCTGGGTCTTTTTAACAGAAGCTAGACCTCCTTTCCACTGCGCCGCACCCACAGATGAAGGCTGAGATCTGCTTTAGTGTCTCCTATGCATATCTGTTACAAACATATCATTTCATATAATGATAAAAATATCGGTTCATTATTAAAAAAACATGTTTGATTAATCATCGTCACATAAAACTTGCACTAAAACGTCATAAATGAGACAAGATCTTCTGAGTATGTACACATAATTTAAAAAAAATAAATACATAACTCACAACATAGTTATCATTATTAGTAATAGTTGAAACTTAGAATATACATTATACAACAACTGATACAAAAATTCAAAATTTTCAGTCTTCGTCGTCTTCTGATTCAGTCTCGGTCTCGTACTCAATATCGTTTTCTTTTGTACTCTCAAAAGCTTCTATTAAAACATTTGATTCATCAATTAACAAACGCAAATCAATATCATTAGTTATTATTATTTAATCATTTGGCTTAAGATCCGTTTGATACGCTGCTTCTTCTGGAATATTAATTCCATCAAACGTAAATCTTGCCTTTGTTTTACAAACAGCAGACTAATCTGCTTTATCTCTTTTTAATGATGGATACGGAGCAAAATAAACCTGTAATGCTTGCTTGGCCAATACGAAAGGATCAACCTTATAGTAATGTGAGGTGTGCTTTATTTCTATAAGTTTATAATCTTTGTGCACGTTGATTCCAGAACCAGGAATATTGCTTAACAAATTGCACTTGAATTAAAAAACTTTTTTTTGCAGGTTGTACATAATATATCTTTTCCAAAACCCGTGTTAAGACACCGTAAAAATCTTTTATATGCTCATCTGGATCGTCGTCGCCTTTGACAAATACACCACTGTTATATGTTAATTTTTTAGCACCATAATCCTTGGTGTTGAATTTAAATCTATTAATGAAGAATGTTGGATAAGTCTTGACATTTCTTTTTGGTCCGAGCGCAAGATGTTGTAATCCTTCATCAACGACGCAGTTTCTTGGTTCATAAACATAGTTCGAAAACCATTTAGAAAATTCCTTACTGAGATCGCCAAATGGATGCTGTGATTCGTAAATACTGTGAATATATATGTACTATATGTTACATTACGATTAATATGTAAGCATCATTGAAAAAATATCAATTTATTATTACCTAACAAATGGTGCAAATTCAGCACAATTAAGAAGAACATATTTGTGTGCTACATGTTGATCTCTATCGTCTTACTATATTTCCACACATTTTTCAGCAAGTCATCCATGTTGTCTAAAAATAGACAACATTGTTTGAGAATAATATTCTTCAACGGCTTCATCATTACGAGGTCCACTTACAAATGATAAGTTCACATGGTCACTGAAGTAATGGGAGAAAAAGAATGAAGCTTCTTCTTCAAGATATGATTTGCAAATTGAACCTTCAACTCGTGCTTTGTGCCTAATTTTTTTTCTTCCGGTGATTCAAGTAACTATTACAAAATTAATTCAATTTAAATGCACTTACGTAAATCTGAATTTTAAACTAACAACAATTTTACAGGTATTTACTATTACCTCTCAAATGGATACATCCATCTATATTGCACAGGACCTCGAAGAAGAGCTTCGGATGGAAGATGAACAGGTAAATGCTCCATTACATTAAAGATAACTGACGAAAATATTTTCTCCAGTTTGCATAGCAGTATAGGGATTTCTACTTCAAGTTTACATATACGGTCGATTTTTAATGTTGTTGAACAAAGCTGTTTGTAAAACAGACTTAATTCTATTATAACACTCCACACTTTTATGAGCAACAGTTCTTTGAAAACCACTGGTAATAAATATTCCATCATGATATGACAATAGTGACTTTTCATCCCGCTCAATTTATTGTTTTAAAGTCAACACATCTACGGAGATTAGAAGACATCCCATCAGGGCATTTTAGTCCTTCCACCCACTTTAGTATGAGTTTTATTTGCTTGTTGTCTAGCTCATAGCATGCTTTGTATTTTTTATTGTCATTGGCTTCTTATGAAGTTCGGGACATTTATAAAAATGTGCTATATCAAATATTGGAATTCAGATCGTCCTTTGTTTTCCCTTTAACATTCATAATTGTATCAAACACGTTTTTTTCTTTTTGCATCATGTCAGTATTATGTCGAAGTAGGAGATCTTTTCAATAAAGTAACTCCCAAAATATACTTTGTTTGCACCAATTGTGAATGTCTTATTTACCTGGAATTTCAGTCTGTATTCCAGTTTCACTTATCTTCAGGTAGTCCTTTACAATTTCATATGTTTCTTCGCTTGACCAAATCTTTGGTGGTTGCATACTCTCTTCTCTGTTAGCTTTAAAGTTTTTTATCTCTTCTAAAAGTATGATTGCGATGGAGAAAACACCGATGACAATCAAACCAAGAAATTTTTCTTCCATATCGTAAAGAAAATGATCGTGTTTCTTCCATGCAATAAGGACAGGCTAGACAACCGGCCGTACTCCAACCTAAAAGCATCCCATATGCAGGAAAATCACTAATAGTCCATAATAAAGAAGCGAACATACGAAAATTCCTTTTTTGTGAAATGTCGTATGTTTCAACACCTTCAAGCCACAATGTTTTCAGCTCTTCGATTAATGGTTGTAGATAAATATCGATTCCTTGTGTCGGACCATCAAGGCCAGGGATGACAATAGTGAGAAACATGTATGGAGTTTTCATACACATCCACGAAGGTAAATTATAAGGAGTAACGATAACAGGCCAAGATGAATATTTGCTACCAAACTGAGGGAATAGCGAAAACCCATTCGTACATAAACCAAGTCTGACGTTACGGCTCTCTGAAGCTAATATGGGATACGTCTTATCGAAATGTTTCCATGCTTCTCCATCGAATGGATGTGTCAAAGTTCCCTCTGCCTGTCTTCCCACACTGTGCCATCGCATATGACATGCCATGGCTGAAGACGCATATAACCTTTGAAGTATAGGGGTAATTGGCAACACTATAAGAGAAATAGTATATAGCGACAAAAACCTTTCGACGGCCGCCGATGGGATTTTCCGATGGCTTTCGCCGGCCCGTCAACTCCGTGGTTGTTCTGTAATTAAAATGTAGTTTCTGTCAATAGCCGTCAGTAACCGACAGAACTAGAGCCGTCGACGGCCATCGATAGTCGTCGGAATTTCGCGAGTATACTAGGATTACAGTAACTCGAAACTTCACTTTCCTCCTCCTTTTTCAATCCAAAACCCCTTATTTTCCCCAATTGGCCCAGCACCACCACCAACTGCCGGCCAACATCCACCACCACCAGAAGCACCTCCAACTTCTCCTCTTCGACCTCTGACGCTTCTATTTCGAAAAAATGTATTTTTCTCAAATTTTAATTTACCCTAATATGTTAAATTAGTGTTAATTTGTAGTTATATTTGATGATATTAGCCCCTTGATTGTTTGCAATTGTATGTTGATTGAAATTGTGTGCTAATTATGGTTGTAAATGTGTAAATCCGATCATTACCCTAATTTTAGCCTAATTGTATGCTAATTACGGTTGTAAGTGTGTAAATACGATAATTAAAATATAATTATGATCAACTTATGTCGATTAGTTTATGTGTTGATTAGTGTTATGATTTAGTTTTAATTAATGTGCTAAAATGTCAATTTAATTATTATTAATGAAGATTATCCGTTGATAGTTTATATTACAAATCTGGTTTACTTGGATGTGGAATCCGATAAAATAAATAAATGAGAGTATTATGAAGTTTATTTTTTGAAATATTATATTGTATCAATAATTTATTTTAATTGAAAACATAAAGGATTTTATATAAAATAGAAAAATATATATTATATAATTATTAGAATATTACAATGCATAAATGAATTAGCTAATATATGTTATATAAAATTAATATCCCTTAGAGAGTTTTTGGCCCCGTCTGACAAGTATTGTATATGATCGTCATATGGATATTCGTTTTTATTACAAAACGGGCATGCATATTCATCTAATACAATATTTGTCAGATTTTCTCCTGTATTGGACAAGTTACAAACACTATAATGTAATTACATTTCATAAATCATTTCATTTTAAACAGTTCACAAAATTTCAATAGCGCTTTCTTTTTGTTCCTTGTGTTCACGCATTTGTGTACGATACAGGGAACACGAGGGAAGGGCTGTCGAAATTTTGTGAAATCGTTTAAAATGAATTGATTTATGAAATATAATTACTACTATGTTTGTAATGAGAAGTAGGATGACCGACCATCAAAGCAAAAAATAATATAGAAGCTAAAAAAATAATATTATATTCATTTTAAGGTGAAAACCCTATTCGAGGTGCAAGAAAGCGCAAAAAGGAGCAAAAGTAATTTCAATGCGCAAAAAGGTGCAAGAAGACACAAAAAGGTGTAAATTAGCAAATTCAGTAACATTATAATTAAATACTTATAAATTAAAAACTAAAATTTCAATCCATAAAATTAAATTATTAATACTAATTTTAATTTATCATAGGTTTTAAAGTAGGAAAAATGGTCAATTATTTTATTGATCGGAGCTGGATGTATGAACAACGAAGGGAAATGGGAGGCACAAAAAGTGAACATTTTTGTAATGACGTACATGTGTTTATTGAATTCGCTTTAAGTAATAAAGAAAACGACGAAGAAATTCGTTATCCATGTAGTAGGTGCTAACTGTTGAAGCATTTGATACCGGCTATGGTTAGAGTTCATTTGCACCAATACAGTTTCGTGCTGAATTATTTGGTGTGGGATCGTCATGGAGAAATTGTAGCACTTAATCAAGAACAGTCAGAGGAGGAGGTTGGTGATGAAATTAGTACGACGAATCTCATAGAACATATGGTTGAAGAGGCAACACGATCAATGTTCCCTACTGTTGAAGTTGATAATGACGATGTTAACATGGAAGAGGAACCAACTGTTGGAGCGAAAAAAGGATACGATTTATTGGATGCTGCTAAGAAACCCTTATGGAATGGCTATACAAGTAGCACTCAATTATCAGTAACTGCAGAGTACATTGTAACGAAATCAAAATACAACCTCACAAAAGCCATATTTACAACTGTTGTACAAGCTGCTAAACGACATATGCCACCCGATAATTTAATGTGCAAAAATCATTATGAAGTAAAAAAAACCTATGTCCACTTTCGGTTTGCCGTATCAAAAAATAGATACTGGTTTCAATGGTTGCATGTTGTTTCGGAAAGAAGACATCAATCTTAGGAATTGCAGAATATGTTACCAGGAAAGGTACAAACCAACAAAAAAGAAGGGAAAAGAAGTTCCATATAAGCGTATGCATTACTTACCTATCACTCCTAGACTTCAAAGGTTATATGCATCATCTGTAACAGCGCATCATATGAGATGGCACAATGTGAGAACATAGGAAGAAGGTATGTTAACACACCCAGCTGATAGAGAAGCATGGAAGCATTTTGATAAGAAATATTCCGCTTTCGTAGCGGAGAGCCATAACGTTAGGGTTGGTTTATGTACGGATAGATTTTCACCGTTTTCCCAGTTTGGTTCTAAATATTCATCTTGGCCTATAATTGTTGCACCTTACAATCTACCTCCTTGGATGTCTATGAAAACTCCATATACTCCAATCGTCTTCGACTAAACCTGAAACTACTTGGATCTGACCCGAGTATTGAAAATACCCGGATCAGGCTTGATAAACCAGCGTGACAAAACTCAATAATAATTGACAGTGTCATATATCGGCCTTTGAATAAAATCCTTTGAAAATAAAGAGTATCTCATAAGACCACGCCCACACATAAACACAGACGGGTTTTTACCTTATGATAACTAAAACACTTTTATATATCAAAACATTTGATATTATTTCTAATGACATCTCTTTGAAAACATTTGCAAATAAACTTATTAATCTTAGCCGCAATTGTTACATTGATTAAATTCCAGCATAATAGGTTTACAAACAAAATCGTAGGTTCTTATTGGAGAATGGATTTCCATACAAATGACCAGGTGAAGGATCTACCTTCCGAAATGGGTACACCTCTAGATGGATGTCCCGAGGAACCATCACAAATCTCCTCTACCAACACAAGACCGACCTACCTCTATAACTAGATAGTACCAAATATGTCATCCCCCGGTCGTTACCGACCTTTAACCGAGCTCTCGTTTCCATACACCACATTAATTTACATCCCGACGTCATAGCGGGAAGAAATATATCTAGAGGGGGATGATCATCCCCTAATTGGGAATGACCCACATAGCCTTGCCGCATCTAATCCTTTTTCGGTCATTTCCGATTTGATGAGGCTTGAGGTAACGATTACCTTTTCACATAGCACATATCACATCTTTTAATGCCACATTGCCATTTCCGTTAACTACTAATTGCCTTCCACAAAAATACAACCCTTAAGCTCGTACATCTCAAGGACGGTGTTAAGCAAAGAGAAGTTGCCTTCTCCGCCACCACTGATGTACGTTTGTAAAAACCAATGTACGTAATATTTATAAATGCAATGTCAGACAAACGTCCATACAAGTTGTCCAGGAATATGACAGATCGAAGGCACTCTCCTACTACCACTAGTAGCGAGTAGTCCTTGCAATCCGAAAAATCTCCATCACAAGGAGACCACTGATATAAATAACTCTATAAAGGGGGCCAACCAGAGCATGTTCAACAAGCAGTTTCCACGTTATGAAGATCCAGGGTCTTCAATAATCATCATCTTCAACATGTCTTCACATTCGAATGTATACATTGGTTCGAAGTGGTTTTCGGATAGGAATCATCCAAATCTGACCTCGGTTCCTTCGAAATCCAATTATCGATAAAAAGTTAATATGAGTATACAGGATTTATTAAGTCCCTTTTCAATTTAATTCTTTTCGAATGATTTTGAAATCTCTTTCTTTTGATTTAGAATAATTCTAAGTAATTCATTCTTTTGTCTTGGATAATATCTCAAATTTCCTTACTTAACTCTCGATCCAAATTCCTTAACTTTTAGGCGGGTCAAAAACAATGTTATTAAAGACATCATTTACGACAAACCCTAAAAAAAATCTTAGCAAACATTTATAAGTAAAAAAGATTATAGAGATCATTCATTTTGAAGATTGCTTAAATTTTGGATAATACCGATCTTCTTTTATTTCAGAAATTCAATATGATCTTTTTAATTTAAGAGCATCCGGGCTTTCCTTTCGATCTGTTCCACCCTTCGCCTAAAAAAAGAAAACATTGGCCAGGTAAGTTCAGGGCACTAGTTGCTCCATCCCTAACCTTAGTTAAACACCTTGTTTTATCTTCCCAGATCTCACAAGCGGGACAAATTTACTAGTCGTTTCCACATACTCAGATTTTCAACCTTATTATGGAATTGCTTATAAATATTCCAATTTATCTTTTCAAAACATTTTATTTTCCTTCTAAAAACATTCACAATTGATTCAGGAAAAATTGTTACATTTAAACTTATTTTCAAAAAGTTATACCATTCGAAGCATAAAAGTCCTACGGAAAGTGCTATATATGCTTATTTGTTTAAATCGACTTTTAAACATTTGATAACTCATATTTTTCAATCAAAATCTCTTTCAAACCATTTAAATAGATTTATCAGATTTATTTCATATTTTTCCAATATTAAAAACGTTCATTTAAACAGATTTCCTGTTATGGTCACTTAACTACATTAGCGCGATTTTTCTGGAAAATTGGTTTGGACTTAATCCAAAATCTACTCCACAAAATTTTGATTTTCTTTCTTCGTTTAGAAGATATGGATATAATAGTCCAGATTTTCTTGTTTCGAAGAATTCCGAGCTATATTCCACTCTACACATTCATTTGAACTTTTCGGCACGAAATCGCGAACTACCATTGCGCGACGCACCTTGTTTAACTTATTTTTCAATATTTGAAATAATTTATTCAAATTGGATTTTATCACTTATAAAATCATTATAAATCAATTTTTTCATTTTTTCAAGTATTTAAAATATACTTTCACTATTACCATATTATAATATTATTATACTCACATTATTTTAATATTAAATTTTTAATTCCAATTTTTAATTCAATTTCAATTCTAACTACAAATTAAACACATTTAAAACTTAGATTTCAAATCTAATTTCAATTTAAACTTCAATTAAACCTTAATCTCAACTTCAATTTTTCAAAATCGATTTTAATTTCAATTTCCCTATTCATCTCGATTTCAAATTCAAATTAACTATCCTTTTTAAATCCGTTTCACTTCAAATTTCAAATCCTCTTTTACTTTTACTTTAATTTACTTGTAAATGAAAAGAGACTTATTTTTCCAAAATATCTCATATCACTAAAATATGGTTTTATTAACAAAGAATCACTTAATCAAAATGAACATAACCAATATCCATATTCATCACTATCATAACATTCATTCAACAAATCACATAACATATGATTTCAAATCCAACATTCACTATTAATACCATACCGGGATATATTATCACAATCCAATTATCTAACCAACTATCAAATCATCCATATTAACAATCAAATAAACGTTCATATGTCATAAGGATATAAGTATGATTGTTTTAACATAACCAAAATATAAATTCAAAAGTGATGAGAATTTCTCACTTAATTAACTATGGTTAATTACTAATCGTTTATCTTATCATTTATCAAACCAAGTTATCATCCATATCACAAACATATAATCAACCATAATATCAACCAAGTTATCATCCAATAAATCATCCAACATATACTAAACTTTTCATGTAATTAACTTGAAATATTTTTTGAAATTAGTAAATTTAAAATGTGAGTACTCACCTTTAACCAAACCGATTAACTTCATACCAACATTCTTACTAACAACACTTCACTTACTACTTCAACTAATCAACTTCTACTCCATTTATTTTGCTTTATGCTATCGACCTCTTCTTCCAAACTTCCGAAAATCCGGCAAATCTTCCGCAGTACCTTGAATTTGCTCCAAGCTCCTTGGAATGAAATCGGCGGCACTTCCTTCTCTTTTTCTTGCTACGGAGCTTCACGAACTTGCTCATCTTCCTTGATAGGTTCGGCCATGCCTTATTCAACTCCTTCCTCCATCATTTCTTGACTTATTAGATGCTAAATCAAGTTCTAATGGTATTCTAAGGTCTTTGACAAAGTTTGGTTGTTTTTGAAGTTGATTTGATATGGTTTTGAAAAAGTTAGTAAGGAAATGGAAGAAGAAGAGGAAGCCATTAAAGAGAGCTTCAAGGAGAAAGAAGAAGAAGGAGAAAGTGAAGAAGAAGGAAGGAATGAAATGTGAAAAAGTGGAAGGTATGGATGCTTATTTATATTTGAGCTTTGGATGGCAAATGACTATAATACCCTTCTCTACTTTTTTTGACTTTAATTTACATTTTTATCCTTGATT
Source organism: Allium fistulosum (assembly GCA_030737815.1). NCBI lineage: Eukaryota > Viridiplantae > Streptophyta > Magnoliopsida > Asparagales > Amaryllidaceae > Allium > Allium fistulosum. Next base: position 406,913,024 of record CM060907.1, on the reverse strand, counting down.
TGACCTTTGCTTAATGGAGAAGAAATGATGTTTGCCTCTTTTTCTTACACTTTAAAATGTTAAAATAACATTTGCTCTTTTTTATGTAAGATAAGTCTTATGCATTAATGAGAAAAGATGGTTTAGTAATGATGTTGTTTAGTATTTTAATTTTAATTATAATTATAAATTGTCAAATCATGTCTTTTCTTACCTTTTTATTTATTTAAACTTTTCAAAAGTAAACTCCTTTTGTCTTTTAGTGCTAAATATAAAGTGTTTAAATAGTTTGTAAACTTGTATATATATGTTAGAAATGTATCAAGTTGCAACAACTTGTCGACAACTTGTTTCGGTTGAAAACGGTGTTTTTGTTGACAAATTTTACAGTCAAAATTTGACATTTTTGTTAAGCTATATATTGATGTAAACCAAACTTTAAAATGAACTTTTTACTTCTTTAAATAAATTAAAACATGTCTCTTTATATTTTAAAATCATATTTAAATAATATCAAATTCTCTATTTTTACAGTGTATGTAAAACTGACAAAATGCGACAAATTTTGGTTATTTTTGTAAACCGATTATTAACATACTTTTAAATATCTTAATATACTTTTATTATCTTCATTAAGTGTTTTTAATAAGATTTATCTTTTTAAAACCTATTTATTTAAGCATTTATTTATTTTTAACAAAACTTAACTTTAGGGGATTTGTTCTAAAATACAAATTTATACTTTTTAATTTATTAACTATAAGAATAGATAATTATTATTATATATAACATATTTATTTAAGATTTAAATTCCTTTTAAAATTAAAATGAACGAAATCTCTTATTTTCGAAGTAACGAAATTACGGGTCGTTACATTCTCCCCTACTTAAAAGCATTTCGTCCTTGAAATGAAATTTAGATAAAGGAATCTATCTCATACTCATATCCTCAACATTTTGACTTACTTATACCGATGGTAGAGAAGAAGAAGGTTGATATCATAACAACACTGAAACAAATGATGTCAAACATACATACAGAGATTTCCACACTAACCTGAGTACTTATACGTACTTAAGGTTATATATACATACATCTGAGGTTTATATATATACACATATCAAAACATCAGTCCAACCACTATATCTTAGTGTCTACTATTTAAGATGACAATCCAACTACTATGTAGACAGACCCAAAAAATACTATATGTGATATTTGATTCGATCTTATTATTCGAATCCACAACTTTACCTCCGAACTAGTATCGATCCTCCGATTTTCTAGTGCGAACTTTGATCAGACTTCTTGATCACAAACCTTTGCTTTCCTTGCATAGCTCTCAACTATGATAGAAAAATTGTGTACATAATCATAAACTCTCATCAATGCTCGCCTGTCAAGAATCGAGTGACAAATCCTTTTTCGGATTGGTGTAAACACCTCAAAGTTCTGTCTCAAATCTTAGATCAAAATTTATGTGCCAAAATGATCTATGTTTAACCTATGTACTTATTCACATTCATTTTTACCTAATATATTTCTCAAAATTTCTATTAATCCAGGTTTATTTCATAACCATTTACTTTCTACTAAATCCATTATTACTTAAGCATACAAATATGACTTAAACTTGTATAATATACCTTTACTTCCCAAGAGTATATATACGTATCCCCAAACTTTAAACTGTTATTACTTCAATTAGGGGTTTAACTAATATGGAATTCTACTGTTATCTCAAATAATAAGTTATAAAACATAATCCTTAGCTTTATTTACCTAAGGCCTTAATTTAACTAATATTATTTATCTTATCCATATATTAATAAGACAACTTTGCTAAGGGTACATTTTTTTTCTTTTAATTCTGTGATTATATACTTAACTTGTTTACTTATCCATTTTCTAAATTAAATTTCTTAACATTAAATCCATCAAATACCTTATAGTTAAATTGTGAAACTTAATTCTCATGGTATTTATTATTTAAACATTTTCATCCAACAATTAACCTACTATCCATATTATTCAAAACTATCCACTTCTAATCTTAATTTATCATGAATTACAAATGTTACCCAAAATGTATCACTAATTCAAAGTTTTATATTAGGATGATATTCCTTATCACTTATTCCTAAATTTCACTTTGATTTTTTTAACCTAATCAAAGTGTCTAAATTTCAAATTACCTTATCTCCTTTGCAAGTTATAGAACCTACCCTTTTATAATATATTTACAAAAAGTCTCAATTTAGGTTTATCTTTTTTCTATCTTGTTGACAAGAATTTTTCTAAGTGTACATTTTCTTCTACTTTCTCTAATTACAACTTGTAGCTTAAATATTATCATCAAATATCTCATAATTAAATCGTGAATTTTACTTCACAAGGTATTTGAACTTAGCTTTTAAATCCATCCATTTTGATGTTCATTAAATCATTATTTCTTAATACTAAATACCTAAGGGTATATGATTAATGTTCTAAATTCTAGTTTTCGACTAATTAATTCTATATGAAATATCTTATAGTCAAATTGTGCAATTCTAATCACAAGATATTCATATTTTAGTTTTACTATGCCAAATTACAAACAATCCTTAATTTCTAACCAAAAATAATAATATCCCCTTTAATATTAAAAACATAAAACCTAAGGTAAAATTATTTTATTTACCAATTTCTTTGAAACAAAAGCATTTTTATAAAATTAACACATACGCGCTCATATATATAACACTCTCATAACTCATTCTAGGGTGTTACTAACCCTACCTCTAATGAGTTGCTCATCCTAGGATATTACTAATCCTATATCTGATGAGACTTTACCCATAACAAAGCGAACGTTCATGCTTAACCTTCAGCTCTGATACCAAATGTCATGACCCGTTTTTCGTACCCTTTGGATCGACAATAAACCACACATGTCCCACTCAAATTGCACGAAAATACGAAACATGAAGGGTAATAAAGAAAAATAAGACAGAACAGAATCTCACACGAATGGAATAACATATAATATTGAATAAATATCTTTACAGCGGAAAACATTTAAATACATATTCAGAGTCTAACCTAAATTCAGCTTGGACAGTTATAAACATCTGTCCTTACAATTGCTGACAAACATCAACTAAAACAAACTAAGTACAGCGGATAATAGAATATGTCCATACGTAAGTGAATATCTCCAACTCTCCTCTGGATACTCCAATCGTCTTCAACTAAACCTGAAACTACTCAGATCTGACCCAAGTATTGAAAATACCCGAATCAGGCTTGATAAACCAGCGTGAGAAAACTTAATAATAAATTACAGTGTCATATATCAGCCTTTGAATAAAATCCTTTGAAAATAAAGAGTATCTCATAAGACCACGCCCACACATAAACACAGACGATTTTTTACCTTATGATAACTAAAACACTTTTATATATCAAAACATTTGATATTATTTCTAATGACATCTCTTTGAGAACATTTGCAAATAAACTTATTAATCTTAGACGAAATTGTTACATTGATTAAATTCCAGCATAATAGGTTTACAAACAAAATCATAGGTTCTTATTGGAGAATGGATTTCCATACAAATGACCAGGTGAAGGATCTACCTTCCGAAATGGGTACACCTCTAGATGGATGTCCCGAGGAACCATCACAAATCTCCTCTACCAACAAAAGACCGGCCTACCTCTATAACTAGATAGTACCGAATATGTCATCCCCCGGTCGTTACCGACCTTTAACCGAGCTCTCGTTTACATACACCACATTAATTTACATCCCGACGTCATAGCGGGAAGAAATATATCTAGAGGGGGATGATCATCCCCTAATTGGGAATGACCCACACAGCCTTGCCGCATCTAATCCTGTTTCGGTCATTTCCGGTTTGATGAGGCTTGAGGTAACGATTACCTTTTCACATAGCACATATCACTTCTTTGAATGCCACATTGCCATTTCCGTTAACTACTAATTGCCTTCCACAAAAATACAACCCTTAAGCTCGTACGTCTCAAGGAGGGTGTTAAGCTAAGAGAAGTTGCCTTCTCCGCCACCACTGATGTACGTTTGTAAAAACCAATGTACGTAATATTTATAAATGCAATGTCAGACAAACGTCCATACAAGTTGTCCAAGAATAGGACAAGCCGAAGGCACTCTCCTACTACCACTAGTAGCGAGTAGTCCTTGCAATCCGAAAAATCTCCATCACGAGGAGACCACTGCTATAAATAACTCTATAAAGGGGCCCAACCAGAGCATGTTCAACAAGCAGTTTCCACGTTATGAAGATCCATGGTCTTCAATAATCATCATCTTCAACATGTCTTCACATTCGAATGTATACATTGGTTCGAAGTGGTTTTCGGATAGGAATCACCCAAATCCGACCCCGGTTCCTTCAAAATCCAATTATCGATAAAAAGTGAATATGAGTATACGAGATTTATTAAATCTCTTTTCACTTTAATTCTTTTCGGTTGATTTTGAAATCTCTTTCTTTTGATTTAGAATAATTCTAAGTAATTCATTCTTTTGTCTTGGATAATATCTCAAATTTCCTTACTTAACTCTCGATCCAAATTCCTTAACTTTTAGGCGGGTCAAAAACAATGTTATTAAAGACATCATTTACGACAAACCCTAAAAAAAATCTTAGCAAACATTTATAAGTAAAAAGTATCATAGAGATCATTCATTTTGAAGATTGCTTAAATTTTGGATAATACCGATCTTCTTTTATTTCAGAAATTCAATATGATCTTTTTAATTTAAGAGCATCCGGGATTTCCTTTCAATCTGTTCCACCCCTCGCCTAAGAAAAGAAAACATAGGCCAGGTAAGTTCAGGGCACTTGTTGCTCCATCCCTAACCTTAGTTAAACACCTTGTTTTATCTTCCCATATCTCACAAGCGGGACAAATTTACTAGTCGTTTCCACATACTCAGATTTTCAACTTTATTATGGAATTGCTTATAAATATTCCAATTTATCTTTTCAAAACATTTTATTTTCCTTCTAAAAACATTCACAATTGATTCAGGAAAAATCGTTACATTTAAACTTATTTTCAAAAAGTTATACCATTCGCAGCAAAAAAGTGCAACGGAAAGTGCTATATATGCTTATTTGTTTAAATCGACTTTTAAACATTTGATAACTCATATTTTTCAATAAAAATCTCTTTCAAACCATTTAAATAGGTTTATCAGATTTATTTCATATTTTTCCAATATTAAAAACATTCATTTAAACAGATTTGCTGTTATGGTCACTTAACTGCATTAGCGCGATTTTTCTGGAAAATTGATTTGGACTGAATCCAAAATCTACTCCACAAAATTTTGATTTTCTTTCTTTGTTTAGAAGATATGGATATAATAGTTCGGGTTTTCTTGTTTCGAAGAATTCCGAGCTATATTCCACTCTACACATTCATTTGAACTTTTCGGCCCGAAATCGCAAACTACCGTTGCGCGATGCACCTTGTTTAACTTATTTTTCAATATTTGAAATAATTTATTCAAATTGGATTTTATAACTTATAAAATCATTATAAATCAATTTTTTCACCTTTTCAAGTATTTAAAATATATTTTCACTATTACCATATTATAATATTATTATATTCACATTATTTTAATATTAAATTTTTAATTCCAATTTTTAATTCAATTTCAATTCTAACTACAAATTAAACACATTTAAAACTTTTTTTTTTAAACCAGGAGAACCCGGCGGACCGGTAAACTCCTGAGGAGGGTATAGTAAAGCCATCCGCTGATCCAAGCCCCCATACCCCCGGGTAAATTTATATAGGATAGGGAAGCGCATGGTAGGAATCGAACCTTGGTCTTTTTACCAGAACCCAAGCCTCCTTTCCACTGCGCCGCACCCGCGGACATTTAAAACTTAGATTTAAAATCTAATTTCAATTTAAACTTCAATTAAACCTTAATCTCAACTTCAATTTTTCAAAATCGATTTTAATTTCAATTTCCCTATTCATCTCGATTTCAATTTCAAATTAACTATCCTTCTTAAATCCGTTTCACATCAAATTTCAAATCCTCTTTTATTTTTACTTTAATTTCACTTATAAATGAAAAGAGACTTATTTTTCCAAAATATCTCATATCACTAAAATATGGTCTTATTGACAAAGAATCACTTAATCAAAATGAACATAACCAATATCCATATTCATCACTATCATAACATCCATTCAACAAATCACATAACATATGATTTCAAATCCAACATTCACTATTAATACCATACGGGATATATTATCACAATTCAATTATCTAACGAACTATCAAATCATCCATATTAACAATCAAATAAACGTTCATATGTCATAAGGATATAAATATGATTGTTTTAACATAACCAAAATATAAATTCAAAAGCGATGAGAATTTCTCACTTAATTAACTATGGTTAATTACTAATCATTTATCTTATCATTTATCAAACCAATTTATCATCCATATCACAAACATATAATCAACCATAATATCAACCAAGTTATCATCCAATAAATCATCCAACATATACTAAACTTTTCATGTAATTAACTTGAAATATTTTTAGAAATTAGTAACTTTAAAATGTGAGTACTCACCTTTAACCAAACCGATTAACTTCCTACCAACATTCTTACTAACAACACTTCACTTACTACTTCAACTAATCAACTTCTACTCCATTTCTTTTGCTTTATGCTATCGACCTCCTCTTCCAAACTCCCGAAAATTCGGCAAAGCTTCCGCAGTATCTTGAATTTGCTCCAAGCTCCTTGGAATGAAATCGGCGACATATCCATCTCTTTTTCTTGCTCCGGAGCTTCACGAACTTGCTCCTCTTCCTTGATAGGTTCGGCCATGCCTTATTCCACTCCTTCCTCCATCATTTCTTGATTTCTTAGATGATAAATCATGTTCTAATGGTATTCCAAGGTCTTTGACAAAGTTTGGTTGTGTTTGGAGTTGATTTGGTATGGTTTTGAAAAAGTTAGTTAGGAAATGGAAGAAGAAGAGGAAGCCATTAAAGAGATCTTCAAGGAGGAAGAAGAAGAAGGAGAAAGTGAAGAAGAAGGAAGGAATGAAATGTGAAAAAGTGGAAGGTATGGATGCTTATTTATATTTGAGCTTTGGATGGCAAATGACTATAATACCCTTCTCTACTTTTTTTACTTTTAATTTACATTTTTATCCTTGATTTGACCTTTGCTTAATGGAGAAGAAATGGTTTGATTTGAATTTGTACTTAAGAAATTTTGTTTGCCTCTTTTTTTTACACTTTAAAATGTTAAAATAACATTTGCTCTTTTTCCATGTAAGATAAGTCTTATGCATTAATGAGAAAAGATGGTTTAGTAATGATGTTGTTTAGTATTTTAATTTTAATTATAAATTGTCAAATCATGTCTTTTCTTACTTTTTTATTTATTTAAACTTTTCAAAAGTAAACTCCTTTTATCTTTTAGTGCTAAATGTAAAGTGTTTAAATAGTTTGTAAACTTGTATATATATGTTAGAAAATGTATCAAGTTGCAACAACTTGTCGACCACTTGTTTCGGTTGAAAACGGTGTTTTTGTTAATAAATTTTACAATCAAAATTTGACGTTTTTGTTAAGCTATATATTGATGTAAACCAAACTTTGAAATGAAATTTTTACTTCTTTAAATAAATTAAAACATGTCTCTTTATATTTTAAAATTATATTTAAATAATATCAAAATATCTATTTTTATAGTGTATGTAAAACTGACAAAATGCGACAAATTTTGGTTATTTTTGTAGAACGATTATTAACATACTTTTAAATATCTTAATATACTTTTATTATCTTCATTAAGTGTTTTTAATAAGATTTATCTTTTTTAAACCTATTTATTTAAGCATTTATTTATTTTTAACAAAACTTAAGTTTTGGGGATTTGTTCTAAAATCCAAATTTATACTTTTTAATTTATTAACTATAAGAATCGATAATTCTTATTATATATAACATATTTATTTAAGATTTAAATTCCTTTTAAATTTAAAATGAACGAAATCTCTTATTTTCGAAGTAGTGAAATTACGGGTCGTTACAGAAGCCGTCGAAAAGACGTCGAAAGATTGTCGCCGCCGCCGTCGAAAGTTGACAAAAGCTGTGTACGCTATTCTGACGGATATATCGTCAACTTCCGACGGTCGCCAAAGGCTATTTGCCATCGGAATAGCCCTGTGTTCTTGTAGTGTAAATAATGCATTCTCTTGTATGGAACTTCCTTTCCTTTCTTTTTTCTTGGTTTATATCTTTTCTCATTACATATTTTGAAGTTCCTAAGATTAATGTCATCCTTCCAATACAACATGCAACCTTTTATGCATGTATCTATCTTTTGGTAAGGCAGAACGAAAGTCGACATAAGTGTTTTAACTTTATAATGACTGTCACACATCAGATTATTGGGTGGCATATGCTATTTTGCAGCGTGTACGATGGCTGTAAATCCAGCTTCTTTAAAGTTGAATTTTGATTTCGTAGTGATGTATTCAGCGGTTACTGATAATTCAGTTCCACTTTTACAACCATCCCACAGCGGTCTCTTAACAACATCCAATAATTCATAATTATTTTTGCTCCCACACTCGGTTCTTCTTCGATATTGACGTCTTCAGCATTAACTTGAACGGTAGGGAACATTGATCGTGATGCATCTTTCACCATACCTTCTATTGGATTTGTTGTAACAACGTCAACCTCTAACGCAATAGGATCTGTTGTAGGTGCAACAAGTTTACAATGGCGATTCCATAAATAATAATTTGGCACATCCAGATTTATACAAATATACTTTAACTATATCTAGTTTCCAATGCTTCAAATGTTGACACTTACTACAAGGGCAACAAAGTTCTTCGTTATTTCGATTATTAGATATTGTGAATCTAATAAATTCGTGTACACCATTGTAGAAATGTTCTTTCACCGAGCCTTTCAATGCAGTTCTAACTTCATACATCCAAGTACGGTCGGCAAAATAATCGAACATTATTCCTAATTTAATTAAAAAAATAGGTTAGTAATTTTGATAGCACTTCACTTCACTTCTATTCTATGCACAACTTCTCACCCAAGTGATATATTGTTGTTGTTTTATTTTCTAAAATAAATTAAAACCTTTTAGGACTACAGGCTTCACACACCACATTTCTGTCTAATTTCGACAGCACGTCACTTCACTTCACTTCTACACATAACTTTGCATCCGGGGGAGTATTTTATTTGTTGTATTTTCTAAAATAAAGTAAGCCTTTTAGGACTAAAGGCTTCACAAACCAAACTTCAGTCTAATTTCGGCAGCACTTCGCTTCACTCTCTTCTACGCATAACTTTGCATCTAAGAGGAGTATTTTTGTTGTTGTATTTTCTAAAATAAATTAAAATCTTTTCGGACAAAATGCTTTAATTTGTGGTTGTTGTATTTGTTATAATAATACTTAATGCTTATTTTCTAATCAATATTATATACATTTCAAAAATTTTTAGATAATCAATTTTAGTATAATATTTGTTCTTGTATATAAATTTCATATAGCTTTTTAGAAAATAGATTTGAGTATATTATTTGGTGTTGTTATATTCATTTGTTAATTTATTGGAAAATCGATTTCAGTAGCATATTTCTTATTGTTATGTTTGTTTCTTAAGTTTAAAGAAAATCGATTTGAGTACAATATTTGTTCTTGTCATATTCATTTCTTAACTTTTTGGAAAATCGATTTGAATACAATATTTATTGTTGTCATATTTATTTCTTGATTTTTTTACCAAGTCGATTTCAGTAAAATATTTGTTGTTGTTATATTTGTTACTTAACTTTTTACAAAATCGATTTTATTACAATATTTGTTTTTGTTATCTTTATTTCTTAACTTTTTACAAAATAGATTTAAGTATAATATTTCTTAACTTTTTGTTAACTAAATTATACGCTTTATAACGTATTTTCAAACTCTTTTAACTAATAAAAATTTAATTTACAGATTTTTTAAGCTAAAATTAGAAGTTAGCGCTAATAAAAACTAATTAAAATAAATTAATTTTTATACTTAGCACCAGTAGTTATAATTAACACACACAAAATAATTTAAGATTATTACTTATGTTTAACTGTTTCGCATAAACTGTAACAAACATCATGTTCCACTATAACAAACATTCACGTAAACTTATCAATAAGCATATTAATCAATAATACTAATTTTCGAATTTTAAATTAACCCTAATTTTTAATTACAAATTAAACAATCAAACCACTTACTAACATCCCCAAATCAACTAACACACTATTATTATCAACTAATACACAATAATCATCAATTTCAAATCAATAATCAACTAATTTTCTAAATTAGGGTTTTAATTTTATCCCCTAATCAACGAGTAAACTATACCATCATCTAATACGAATTAACCTAACCTACTCAAACCAAAAATACTAAATTTTTAATAAATAGGGTTTAAAGTAATATACCTCAAAAATTGGAATAAAGAGGAGGAAAGAGTGCGCAGCGGGAAGGGGTCGTCGGCGTCGGCTGGAGACTGAAGGCGGCCGAAGGCGGTTGGAGTCGGTTGGAGGCAGGAATTGGGTGGAAGCAAAAGAAAATGGGGGAGCATGAAAATGAATCGGCTGTAGGGGCGACAGCTAGCGGCGGCCGCCTTTTTTAGTCGATGCAAACCGTCGCCACGTGATGCCGCCAAATGAAGCAGTTCTAGCAGTGCGTGCATATGTGTGTGTTTATATGCAAAACTGATACCAAGTTTCTATTCAATAAAAGTTGATGTAATTTTAATTATTTATTTGACTACCATGTATGACAAAAGTGATACCAAAAATAAAATACTGCAAAACTGATATCTAGTAGTTGTTTGTTTGGAGTTGACGCTTACTTACGTTATAAATTATTTTGACTGTTTTTATCAAAACCGATACTTATATATTTGCTAAAATGATACCTAGTTTATGTTTGATATAAGTTGATGTTCTGTAATTCTAATTATTTATTTGACCGTCATGTATGACAAAAGTGATACCAAAATAAAGCAAAATTGGTACCTAGTAGCTATTTGTTTGAAGTTGATGCTTACTTACTTTATAAATTATTTTGGTTGTTATCTATATCAAAACTGATACCTATATATTTGCGAAAATGATACTTGGTTTCTGTTTGATATAATTTGATGCTCTGTAAATTTAATTATTCATTTGACTGTCATGTATGACAAAACTCATAACAAAATAATGCAAAACTGATACTTAATAGTTGTTTGTTTGGAGTTGATGCCTAGTTACTTTATAAATTATTTTGAATGTAATTTATATCAAAACTAATACCAAAATATATGAAAAATTGATACCTAGTTTCTGTTTGATAAAACTTGATGATATTTAATTTTAGAAACTATTTTGACTATCATGTAAGACAGAACTGGTACAAAATCAGAGCAAAACCGATACCTAGAAGTTGTTTGATTGGAGTTGATGCTTAGTTATTTTTATACTTTTCAATATATACTGCCACTGTTAATGTTACTAGTACTATTTATTATTTAACATTGCTTCACTAATAACAAAACTTACACTTCCTATTGTTAATACAGATAATCACATTGTATATATCAAAATGTGGGCGGACGGAGCATAACTATGCAATGACGACAACAATGACGGGAAAATAGAATTTTAATATGCAAGTACATAATAATTGCTACATACACTGAATTTTAACTAATTTCTGTATTCAACGGAAAAGGACTAGTCGCTAATGTAGAAAGTATTAAAAAACATTTAGTCTTGCCTTTACTTGAATAAATAGTGCGAGATAAATATGCAAATACAATGTATTTCCCTCTACATGGTAAAGACTATTGGACATTGGTAGCGTTGATATATCCTATAATGCAATGGTATCACGTAGGTTATTTTCGTCCTAGAAGATCAAATGAAAAAAAACAATCCTATTTTGAAAGAAGCAATGAATTGGTATGATTTTTTTTTAAATTAACTAGTATAATTGAAACAAAGTGAACATTAACTAACTTTGTATTTTTTGTCTTTAACAGAGAGCAGAAGTTGGTTGTTGGGTTTTCATTACTTTCCCTTCTTTTACTTTGAACTCTTTATTGTATTGCAAAGGAGGGGTTAAACTTATTGTGATGTGCTAATAGAACAATGATTTTATTAAATAATAGTGGCAATGGATGGTGATAAATATTTTGATTTTTTGATTCATAGATCTTGGAATTGAAACTCACTGACATCAATTAGTATATGTTCAGAAAAATATAAACATATCTACATAGAGTATTGTGTCTATCTTTATGAATTTATATTTAACATTGACGTATATCTTACATATTGAAAAGTTGTAGCTTTGTTGTAATAACACATCAGACTATATGGGCTTCACTAGAATAATAACGTATTAATTGCTATATTGATAGATATTGGTTTACAATGATATGTACTTAGATTATATGATTTTATAATGAAGAATGAACCTCAGTTGTCCAGAAAGATTGCTCATTATGTGTAATATATTATAGTGTAATGCGTTACATTATTGTTTGTGATCCGAGTTTTTGCATCTTTTATTCCATTTTATTTGCCAATCATCAATCTAATATTAACCTTTTTTAGAGGTAGATGATGAAATTAGATATTTATATCCACGCGATTAAAATAGAATTTTATAAACAAAATATTTTACATTGGATTAAAAAATAGTAACGTAAATAATATTTTTCTTCATATGGGACTTAATACTGTCACTTGATTCATTGGTTTATTTACTTGATTTATTTGAAGTATCTTTGTAAACAACATGCATGGTTATATCTTTGCCTTTATGCCACTTTCATGAGCATAAAAAATTAATACATTTATTATATTGCATTGATTAGAACATAATTTGACATTTCTATTAAAACAATTGCTAAACAAAATCACGTTTTGGACAATATCTTAAGCATATATCAATAAGTGAGAAATAGTCAATTTAATTGTCGATAATCCTACAATAACACAAAGGTTCAACAACAATTACAAAAATAAACATAGTTACGGCCCATGTACGAAGCACGGGTCCGCACTAGTATATTTAAAAAGAAAAGATTGCATCTACTTTTATATATTTGAAAAGTGAAGATAATGAGATACTGCAGTAATAAGTATTTGTGACAGAAAGGTAACGTAACCATATATATGGGAAAAAATATTTAGAAAAATAAACATTACAAAGGTTGAAAGGAAAAGAAAAGAATGTTAACGGAAGGAAATCATTTAGTAAAGAAAAGGTAAGGTATGTGATACATTATTTGTAAAGAATATGGCTAAGTTTGATTTTTGAAATTAAAAACATTAATACCAGTCAATTAATGTAATTAATTGCTCAATTTATGGTAAAGAATAATATCTCTAATTAATACACACAGATATACACACCCATACGTTTGAATGTAAATCCTGGAATCCCCACCAAAGGGTGTGTTTGTGTGTATACCAATTAATAGAATTGATTTAAATTATAATTAATGAAATCGATTTGAAATTGGAAACCTTTTACAAATTAATTGGTAAGGGTTATGGTTTCCAATTAAATAAACACACATCTAAATACATACATACATACATACATATATAGAATAATACTTAAGGATATTGATTGGAATTAAAAAAATTAATAAAATCAATTTAAAGTATAACTAATTGACTTTAGTTATAATTAGAGCATTTATTTAAGGTAATGTAACCGTTATGTTAACAAAGGAAAAAGGAAAAGGGATTCCTATATATGTAATGATAAAACAAGGTATGAATGAAGGAATGATTTTTCTAAAAATAGACTTCATTTAATTTCTATCTATAAATACAATGGAGATAAATATACATGTATATACATACTCATGTACTTTTGAATACAGATACAAGATTATATGCCATATATCCAATAACAATAAAGGTGCAAAATATTAAAGGTAAATAATTAAGTGAAGAAATTAAATTGAAACAAATGGCTATTAATGACATTAAAAAGGAGGGTGAAGAGGTTGCCTTCTTACAAAGAAAAAGAAACCCTAGCCTCCATCATCATCGTCTTCTTTCTCCTCGAAAATTCTTAAAACATTTCCTATTCTCTTCCTCAAATTTTCTTAATGGAAATAAAAAGACTACACATCAAATTAAAGGAGAGAGAGAATCAGAATTAAAGAGAAAGGGAGAAGGAAACTAAATCAACATAGGAGAGAGGTGGTGAACTCAAATCAAACAAGAAGTGGAATTCTTTCGCGGTTAGTTGGCATATTTTTAATAAGATGATTTATATGTAGTTAATTTTTATATACCCTATCTGATTTAGGATATTAGAAATTAAATTGAGAAATGTATCGTCTAGATCTAATGTTGAATAACAATTAAATTGAGAAAACTTGTTAAATAGAAATTTATCTGGATTAAACTCCTCCCTCTAAACCTTTTCTATTCCTTTTCTAATCACATAATTTATTGATATAAATGGTTAATGTTGATATTAATAGTAACCATAGATTTTAAGTGTTTTTATAAATCTGAAAAGTTGAATTTGAATATGAAATTTGAGAAATTGGAAATTTGGTTTACTGTAATTGCTTTAACATGAATCCCTCTAACATAAATTTTGAACGAACAATTAATTATTAATTGAAGAACCAAATCAAATAAAAAATTAAACCCTAAATAAGTGACGACCGATCCACTGCACAATCTGGAGCGACTGCCAGTAAGCGACCGCTCCAGGAGTAGGTGGTCGACTGGTAGGCATTCCAAAAGAATTATATGAACCTCATCATAAGGCCCATGTTATAAATAAATTAGTTGGTAGTGTATATAAGTTATATATAGGTATGGATCTTGGTAGTAGGGAAGCTATTTCCATATGAGTTGGTATCAGGATGTTGCGGAACTGGGTAAGTGCTATTTATCCAGTGGGGGTTGATATTCGAATAGGGGTGATTATATTGCAAATGGCTCTCATAGGAGATTCTACAGTGGACACAAGGCACTAACTAATGCCTAATGAAGTGTGTGGACCCGGCACAATGTAGTTCCTTGGCATTCATCGATACTGACGCGACGTGATGTTGTGTTGTTATTGAATCACAATGTATATAATAAGAGACGTTACATTACCATTGAGAGGTGGACAAGGATGCATACGATGAGACACTTCGGCGAGTCTGGATTGCGGGCTCCCCCATAATGCATAACGGGGGTATGTGTAGTTGTAGTTATGGGAAGCCTAGTTCCATGGTTGAAATAATATGGTATCCTATGCGAAATAGTTACGCTGGTCATAATGTCAGAGATGTAGTCCCATAGAAGAAACATAGGGGTAACCCAATGTTCAAAAAGTTCCAGCAGCTTGTGCTTCTTGGCACTAATAAAAGAAACATAGAGTGCCTTAGATTTATCCCTATATTCTTAGTCTCTGATAATGTATACAAACTCGATAGCTTGTGCTTCTTGGCACTAACGTGAGTCTAAAAGTCATTTTTGGCTTAGGATTGGTGTGTCGGAAGGTGCGGGTTGTCACAGTTGGTATCAGAGCTTAGGTTCAGGATTCTTTATGGACTAGGTATGTATTAAGGGAATGCACTTGAATATTTTGGAAATAAAATTCAAAACATTTTTCAAAAGGTTTCCAAATACATACATATATATACGCACACATACACACACACACAAATATATATATATATATATATATATATATATGAAAAGTTTTTCTAAGGTTGTACGCATATAAAAGTAAAACACAAAAAATGTTTTCGCTCTATCCTTACTTAATACTATATGTGGGAAGGTTTTTAATAATTCCTAATCATAGAAAGAGGAAGCATATTTGTAATTTCTACTTTATATACATATATATACGCATATATACGTATAAGCACACACATATTCACATATATATACATATATGCAACAACCTTTACATTTTGACTCATAAGGTAATTGTTGGCTTTTTCCTTATACAAGCAAACAATTGTGAGTTAAAGTAAGTGTTAATATTGTAGCAGTTAAGGTGGAAATATTAGTCCTTCACATTTATTATAGTTTACTCCACAATGAAGTACTAGTAGAGGTTTTCTATACTGACTAGCAGTTTCAAGTTAATTATGGATTTAGGGGTAAGTGGAACTCACTTTATTGCCCAAGCCTTCAACCATGTCCATATAATGACTACAAATTACATTTTTATGTTAAGAGGTTCCAATTAAATAAATATTATTAACATAATAAGAAAAATGCTAATAGCAAGAGATTTATGCAATTATAGTAGTTGTGACTTATTTATTCGATACCATCTTATGATGGTACATTTGTGAACGTATTTAAAATTTGTACTAACATGTATTTTTTAAGTTGAAGCTTTATTGATATGTTGAAATGAAATAAAAATATTTAGTTCACATTTACACTAACAAAATACAAATTAAACAATAATCTATCATATATCCAACTTGTTAGGTGGACAAATGGAACTTGTCAAATGTTTGGAAAGAACTAAAAAGTGAATAACCATGACATCGTTGACATGGATGATTTTACAAAGCTTCAATTTTTGTTTCATTATTCAAAACTATGCTAATTACTGAAATAAATATATTCCACCTAAATCAAGCCTTAATTATAGAAATTGATATTTTAAGAATGTACAACCATCAATGGTACTTGTATTAGCTTAAAATTCAATTCGAAAGAAAAATTAAAAATGGGTCAATAGTTAATTATTTATCGGAATTCTAGGCTTAATTTGTGTTTATATTATTTAGGTTTCAATCTTATTGTTAATAAAAAATGAAAATAATTAACTTTACTTTTAGCTAATACCGTCCAAATTTAATTTTTGTTGTCATTAATTCAATTTAAAATAGAAATGGAAGATGGAGGAAACAAAGAAGGTAAAATGTATAAAAAAGACAAGTTGTTGAACAATCATGATACTTCAATTTATGATCTTTTTCTTTCACCAATTAAAGCATGCTATTTAACGATATAATAAAATAGCCTAAATCATGCCTTAATTTTTGAATTTGAATATAACAACCAACTATACAATAAACATTATGTTACATTGAACTAAAATATAGGCGAATAGTAAATTAATAATTATGTTACAACTGACCCTTAATTTAATAGGTGCATTATGTATGTATTTCCTTAGGCTGTAAACTTATTGCTATGCCAAAAAGGAAAAAAGAGAGATTATTTATTTTTATGCTAACACTGTCTAAATTCAAACCCAATCTATCATTAGTTCAACTCAAAATTAAAATGGATGGTGCATAAATTAGAGAAAGTTAAATTTATGAAAACAAATAATAACTAAATAGCCACACAAAATTAGAAAGATTTTACAAAGCCTCAATTTAACTTTCACATTTAAACACTTATTTATGTGAAAATTATGTTTTTTCTCTTGGAATATTTTAGAAAACCTACAACCTTTTCAAGTTAAATAAAATACTCTTAGAATTTATGGAAATTCAAAGTCGACCCTTGTTTCTAACCATTATTTAAATGTAACATTAGAATATGTTAAGTTACATAGGTAAAATTACATTCGAAATAAAAATAAATGTTATTAATGACAAGTTGTTCATAATAATTTGTTATTGTGCAATTTTTTTGCTTTTATACACATTGCAATAACCACAGTTTACAATACATAATATGTAAATGCTACATTTTATTGCATTATTAACGAACATACGAATTTTAAATTTATTTAGATTTAACCAAAGTAACTTAGGTCCTTGGTATAAAAATGTTATATTTCATGAAATTAAATGATAAAGACGTATTACATGTTCAAAATTGTATTTCTTTTTCATTTTGATTTATTGCATTGAACGTTACATTTTAAACAGTATAAGTTACTTGATTCATTGTTTTTTGCATTTAATTTTAGCATTTTGATTTGAAATTTTGATTTATATTACTAATTTTGTATTATAATTAATTTATACGTGATTTTATTTTCATAAAATTTTGGGGCTTAATGTATAGTATGAAAAGTAAGAATGGCATTTTTACTATTATGATAAATAATAAGGATATTATTAAAAAAAATCCTTTATAAACAAAAATCAATAAACTACGCATCAATTAAGCTAAATTATAGGAAGTAAAACTCTTATTATAATGGTTAACAATTTGATTCATCAAGTTAAAGTCTAGAAGAAATGAAAAATGAAAAGTAAGATTCCACATTCCACTATTTTCTATTTGTTGGAAAAAATAAAAACCAGCTTTGAATTTGGGGATGGAAACAAATTATGGATTAGAGATGATGGAATATTATGAGAAGATTTATTAATAAATGAAGAGGAAAAGTCATAAAAACTCTTTACATTCTTAATACACAATGATTGTCGCATGTTAGCATCAAGAGAGAATGTTAATAATGAAGGAGAAAGAATGGATGAGAACTCATCTTTAATAATATAGTACACATGGTCTTTATTAAATTTTCTTTATCACCACACTATTCACATAATATACATTGTCTTGTTTATTTTCCCATCGAAATCATTCATGCTATGATATGAGATATACATCAAAATTAGAATTGAATTAATTTTGAAAATATTTTGTTTGAAACTAGTTTCATTTGCAGGTGCTACAAGTTTAAAAATATGACATAAGAGATTAAAATTTAAATATTAACAATTTGTTAAAAGAAAAGTGAAGAGTAGAACTTATAACGCTAAAATAGTGTCATCGTATATAGCTTGGATTAAACGGTTACACATATTCATTCAAATCAGACCCACTTACACAATATTAAGTAAATATATTAATGCAGTTACTTTTTGAATAATCTATATCCACAAAGATCTTATATTTCTCTGTCATCTCCAACACATTCATTTTAGAATTTGACAATCTCTGAAGAATTCACAACATTTGAAATACAAAATAAACTTGCACCAATTAACAAAACATATCATTCAAACAGACGAATAAAATATTATTTGCATAATCAATAAGTAACAATTGCTAATTAGATTAAACAGATATGTCTTGGAGTTTATATATGCAAGCTTAGTTGTTTAATATCAAATAAATAATAAGGTACTCTAAATTACTTAAATCAGTTTTTTGATAGAGACATGGTTAAATTTTATGGAAGAGAGGTTGAACTCAACCAATTATCTAATGATATTTATTTTTAAAACCCCTTTAAAATGTAGTACATATGTTAGTAGAATTATTGTTAAAGCATAGAAGAATGATAAACATCAAAATTTTAAATAAATTTCAAACCATATGTCCAAAATCTAAACCAATAGATTAATCGAGTACAACAGTAGCTCTAAACGCTAAATAGAGACCTCTAAAACATAAAAGAAGACATAAGTGTAACTTGGCACCGTAGTTTCATCCAAATAAATATTGAAAAAACTCTCTTTACAACTTTATTTTTTAAAAAAAGAGGTGGGATATATTTTCTTAAAGCTCGTAGTTTCACCAAAGAAATAGCTGCATCATTTGTCCTTCTTAAAGCACAATATTTCGACAACAAACCAAAATATCGTGTTCAAGTTATATTTGGAACATAAAAGCTAGTTGTTACCCATTGAAAGATGAACCTAAATATTTGGAACAAATTAAACAGTTAGAAATCAAAATTTATGAGGAAAAAATAAGGGAGCAACACTAAAAACTACTAGACTATTTACAAATACAAATGAGGAATAAATTGTCTAGTTTGACGAAACAAGCAAGAAAAAGAAGGGTAACTGTCAATGTCCAGATGCTCTTCCTAGAAACCTAAGGAGAAATTCTAAAAATGATTTCTAATGAGTCTACTTTGGAATTTACGAGGTCTCAATTTAGATGCTATGCACTTAGATGTTTTTATCATTCTATGAACAAATACAATCTTTCTATACTAGGAATATTAGAAATGTAACTGTGGTGACCCTGACTCTAAAATACATAGATTTTTTTTCCTAAACATTCAAGAGGAATTCACCACTAAACCCCATTTCTTTTATATTTGAATATTTATATAATTTCCAAATATTTTTCCCAAGACCCTGGACTTACCAATATAATCATATCAGTGTACAAACAAATTAAGACAATCATATATTTGATGATATACAATTGTTTCTCTTTTTTTTATCAGAGGGAATTTAAATCAAACAGAAATCAAAATACAATACAAGTTATTGACATAGCCATTTATTTCTTTTCTAAGTCTTGTTCTACTGCCAGAGGTACATTTTGGCAAATTATAACACTATATATATATATTTGACTTGCAGAGCACAGTACATCTTTTTTTTATGCCATCTAGGCTTTCTGCCCAACTAATTCTATTAACACTAAAATAATATTTAATTGACCTTATGATAGTCATCAAGTGTTTACATGAGATTACTTACAAATTATACTTGCAGGCATGGATATTGGAACTAATTTCCATTTATCATTTCAGGTTGAACAATTGAAGTCATTTTGAATTTTTAAGTTTAACATGGTGCAGACTTAAATGCTTGGTGTTTTACTGGAAATGCTTTGTGTTATTTAAGGACTGCTTGGTGTTTTCTTTGTTTTGTCCTGGAAGCACTTACACTTCATTAATTGAAATGAAGTGGTTCCAGGCTCCAAGAGTTTGACCCATAGCCATCTAGGCTGGCCATAGTCCCTTATTTACCACTTTCAGACCCATGTTTCTCAAATAAACTTCTTCAAAAGCTTCTCCTAACACCAGCATATTTCTTCCTTATGTATATTCCTGAGAATTCATCCATTTATGCTAACAACCAAAAACACAAAATGCTTCCAGGTTTGTTTCTTTTATAATCTTTTTTTTTATCTTTAAATCAGGTACATTAATGCAATGTTATAGACTCATCAGAATATATGCACAAATCAGTATCAATTATCTGCCATGCATACATTTATTCCACTTGAATATTTCTTATCCAAATCTTGTCAACTCCATCATTTTTTTTTCAAAAATTATATAATAAGCTCAGGCAATAAAACCAGAGATCATCACATACACATTTTATATTTATGTGTTATGTCCATCCCCTTGTTTTCTCCAAATCAGATAATCATAAAATCAATAGGTAATCAAACTCCATCAAAAATCATTTAAAATAAGTTTTACTTAAGTACAAGTTTTAATCTAAATACTCAAAAAAACTCCCTACAATTAACTCCAACTACCACATGTGATCTGACTATTAACATCATTACAAGCATCTGCAAATTTAAAACAAGTCTCTTTTATTTATACTAGCAGCTAATGCCTTCTTCACTCATCAAGCCAACTTCAATTTCCTGCAAGCAATTCATTGAGCTGCCCCAAATCTTTTTGAGACACCCAGATGATTGCAAGGGCAACCAAAAGGGTCAGTTTATACTGGTATGAACATTAATCAAAAATTTTATACACATATTCATACTTCCATTTCTAGATAAATAAACTCAGATTTTATTCTCCTAATCTCACCCAGCAATTAATCAGAGCATCACATTAATCCTGATTAATTTAACTCCCTGTCTAGATATTCATAACCTAAATTTATAAATCCCATTCCTTATTTATTTTATGGTCTACATCTCCTTGTCAAATGAACACTGTTTGTCCTCAAAGTCGTATGATTTAATAGATTTTATGTTGTTCTTAGTGATTTGGGTGATTTATGCAAATATATGAAAAGCAGGGGCTAAGCTGTAAAAGACACGCAGATTTATAGTGGTTCAGCCAGAATGTGCCTACGTCCACTTTATATGTTATTTCTCTTCTCTTGTTTAGATTACAAGTACAAAGCTTTGATACGAGTAAAAGAAAGTTGTTTGAAAGTTCTCTCCATGCTTGAGCTCCCAAACTTGTCCCACATTGTTGTACCCCTGCCCCTCTATTTATAGAGTGAGGCTGGGGGCATGGGTCTTGGAGGTATATAGCTGCCGGTGGGCCTGGGCTGATGTAATCTGGCCTGGTAGCGTTGGTTCGGCATTGCTTTGGCTCGGCAGTAGGTGGTAGACGCTTTGGTTCGGTAGTAGCTCTGAGAAGCTGGTTCGGTGATGAGGTTGGTTCGGTGGTGATGGGCTGAGCTCTGGTCCGGTAGTTCTGTGGTTGTGAGTCTGGTTCGGCTTTCCATGGTTGCGAGTCTGGTTCGGCTTTCCATGGTTGCGAGTCTGGTTCGGCTTTCCATGGTTGCGAGTCTGGTTCGGCGGTGGTAGGGATGCCGAATGAAACTTAGGCAAGCCTGGACGAACCTTGTACTTCTTGGTCTTGAGATCTCCTGGGTGAGAACACGCCCAACATTTGCCCCCCAAAGTGGGGCATATGCCGATATATGCCGTGCTTTGTTTTAAAATCTATGACGTTAGCTTGGATGCTCCTATTCGGCCCAAACGCCGAACCAACCGGTCCGGTCATCTATGTTTGCCTATAAGTATGGGCTTCAAGCTCCTGTTATCCATAACTATTAGAAAGAGCCGGACCAAGCCTACGCCTGCCGAATCAGGTGAACCCTCCTTCTGCCGAATGAAACTTTTAGGGAGAGTGATAGCCGAATGAACCTTGATACCCGTATTACCGAATGGTACTTGAGGAGCACGAGTGCCGAATGGCCTTTTGTTGGAAATGCCGAACGAGATGGGGGAGTTTGAATACCGAATGACCCTTCGGCCTTGAACTACTGAATGCTCTTTTATGACTTGAATTATGAGTGAAACTCCAGACTGCATATACTTGCTTGTTTATATCTCTACATCCCTTGTTCTAACAATGTGCTTTCTCGTGTTTTCAGATAAATGTCTTGTAAAGTTGAAACCCGATCAGAAAAGAGGAAATCCCAGGATAGAGACGATCCTTTCGCAGTGCCCCCGGCTCAGTCAGAACCGGGACGTCATGGGTCTACCCCGAGGTCACTAGTGGATGGGTACGGCCCTTAGGAGCTTCTGAACTCACCTCCCGACTGTTTCCCAAGCTTTCTCAAAGGCGAGCAGCTTGATGTTATCTCCCGCTCCTTTGGGATTGATAGAGCGCGCATGCTGTTGCCGGGGGAGGTAGGTGTACAAGTAGAGGATGATGACCAGGATGGTCAAGAAGCAGGTGCTGGTAAGTCTTCCTTTCTGGTCTTTCCGTTAACTTGGTTGCTTGTCATTAATGAATTCTTTCTTTGACCGGACAGGTGGGCAACAGGACAAGGATGAAACTCCGACGCAGCCAGCTCCTTGATTTGGCCTGGATATCTTTTTGTGGACTTGACATTGTTGTATATGTTAGTCTCAAAACAGTAACGTAACTCTTAGGTTGTAATTATGCTACTTGTAATAAACAACACTATTCTTGATGTGTAATTTTTTAACTTAAGCTGATTTTGTCGTTTTTTGAATGCTTTTGTTATTTTCACATGTTGTATGAGAAATATCGCTATGCATATGCTTGTAATTCAGTTGTGTTTAATGCCAAGTTCTTGCTTAAAGCATAATTTCATGCCTTATAATGCTAGTGTGATGTATGAATAAATTATAGTCAGGAATTTGTATAAAAGAAGAAAATACCGCCTTTCATGTTCTAATTGTAGATGGCAGTTTTGAATATTTTTGTACGACCGAGGATGGAGCTCAGTTGAATGTCCTGCTATCCAACCGTGAATTCCCATTCCCGCTGGTGAGTATCTTCTACTCTGTGTCCTGTACTTCAGGGATTGTTATAGAGGATAGGAGAAAAGTTCTTTAAATAGAATTGAAATATGTGAAATAGTAAAACTTCCAATCTCGGAAGGCCTTCGATGTGCTTAAGTTCATGGCAAACGGGCTTTGTAGTCACTTTCCCTAGCTGTGGGTCTTGGAGACATTTGTCACCCATCTTACGCCTCCGCGGGGGGTTAATTCTTTTTTACCACAGCCGCACTTAAGACACATCGGAGCCGAGATCGCGCACAGTAACTACTCGGGCCATTATGGCCCGTAATCGTGGGTATTATTCAATTTACTATGGCCGACTAGCGTGGGTGCCGATCGTCAACCGTGAACTACCCCTGGCTGGCCACACCTTATGTTGGGGTTTATAATCGGTTCACAGTTGCCGGCGAGCCGAAAGCCGTAATGAGCTGCATCGGCTATAGTCGGCCTTCTCGGTGGCTTATAATCGGCTCATTACAGTTGGCTTTGAGGGCCGTCGCGGGCAATGAGTTAACCCGCAGCAGAGGGATGCCGGAGCAAAAGTGTCTCATTGGCGAGGGCATAGATTCGTATAGTACCTGTTAGGTCTTGTCCAGGAGAAGTCGCGCTGTGGAGCGCCTTGAATGAAAATGCTATTTGCATAGGATTTTGTTCAACAGAAAAGGATAAAGTTAACAAGCAGCCAAGATATTAAGGAACAAGTTAAAAAGAGACAAGTTTTTTTAAAGTGGTTCGGCACGAAAATGCCTACGTCCACTGATTCTCTTTGTTAATTCACTTCATATGGGCAGTACAAGTTAAGAAAAGTATCGACGAAGGTGTTGGATGTTCCATGCCCTCTGGAACACCTCCCCGTCCACTGTTGACAAAATATAAGCTCCATTGTGGAGATCTTTATGAATTACACCATCCTAGATTGGATCTAGTGCTCCGGGGCGAGGGAAGATTCGCTTGAGGACAAGATCCCCTTCTCGTAAGGTACGATGCTTGACTTTGGAATTGTATTGTGCTGCCACTTTTTTCTTGTGGGCTGCTGCTTTGAGGGCTGCATCATTTCTTCTCTCCTCAATTAGATCCAAAGACATGTGAAGGAGTTCTTCGTTCTCTTCTGCGTTATAGTGGACCCTACGGTGGGAAGGCACAATAGTTTCAACTAGGAGCATAGCCTCCGATCCGTATGCCAAAGAGAAAGGAGTGTGCCCTGTTGAAGTTCTGAAGGATGTGCGATAGGCCCACAATGCCGTGGGGAGTTCATCCACCCAAGCGCCCTTTGACTTTTCGAGTTTCTTTTTGATTAGGGTTTTCAGAATTTTGTTGACGGCTTCGACTTGTCTGTTTGCTTGGGGATATGCCACGGATGAGAAGCTTTTGTGAATTCCGTGCTCTTGGCACTAGTTGGCGAATTCCTCGCTGTCAAATTGAAGTCCATTGTCTGATATGATTTTGAATGGGACTCCGTACCTGCATAGAACATTTTTAATCAAGAAATTAATAACTTTTGCAGAAGATACTTTATTCAAGAGTTCTGCTTCCACCCATTTGGTGAAATAGTCGACTGCCACTATAGCATATTTTGCCCCGCCTCGGCCCATTGGTAGTTTGCCGATTAAGTCAATTCCCCATACTACAAAGGGCCATGGGCTGGTCATTTGAGTAATCTCAGTTGTTGGTAGCCGTGGAATCTTAGCAAACTTCTGGCATCTGTCACATTTTCTGACGAAATCTAAGGCGTCCTTGCTTAAGGTGGGCCAGAAATATCCATATCGGAGTATCTTTTTTGCTAAAGTTTGCCCTCCGGTGTGATCTCCGCAGCTTCCTTGATGAATGTTGGATAAGATTTCCTTGGCTTCCCTTCCAGCGACACACCTTAATAGGGGGTTAGAGAATCCGCGCCGATAGAGGGTGTCCTCTTGTATTGTGTAGCGGGAAGCTTTCCTTAAGATTTTCTTGACTTCGTTACGCCCGTTGGGTAGTGTGCCACTTTGTAAGTAGTCTCGAATGGGAGTCATCCAAGTTGCTTCTTCGGTTGCAGCTATCAGATTCACTTGCTCAAAACTTGGGGTCAGTTGCTTCGAGATGGCTACTGCTCCGGAAATATCGCCGTCTCTCACGCTTGCTCGCTTCGCCAATTCGTCGGCCTCTCGGTTCTCTTCCCGAGGGATGTGTTTGACTAAGTAGTGGTCCAATCGACTGCGAAGTAACTTGGTCTTCTTTAAATATGTTATGAGTCGTTCTTCTCGAGCCTGGAATTCTCCTAGTATTGATTAACAATAAGTTGAGAACCGCTATGAAGACACAAAGAATTGGCTCTGATTTCCAAGGCAAGTTCTAATCCAGCTATCACTGCTTCATACTCTGCATCGTTGTTGGTGGCAGCGAACTCCAACCTTATAGCATAGTGCATCTTATTTCCCCTTGGAGTGATTATTACCACAGCTGCCCCCGAGCCTTGTTCGTTTGACGCACCATCCACGAAGAGATTCCACTTGATGTCTTCTGCTATTTCCGATTGCTCCTTTCTTTCGTTGGTAGTGAATTCTGAAATGAAATCGGCCATGGCGTGTCCCTTGATAGCGGTGCGAGGGTGATAGGCGATATCATACTGACTTAGTTCAATGCACCATTTAAGTAGTCGCCCAGAAGTGTCGGGACGATGGAGTACCTGCCTTAGTGGTTGGTCGGTCGGAACTTTGATGGAATGGGACTGGAAGTAGTGACGTAGTTTCCGTGATGTGATTAGTAAACAGTATGCTAGCTTCTCAAGTTTAGTATGTGGCATGCTATGTCAGGGGAGATTCCGGTCATGTCAGCAGGTGACCATGCAAATACATCCAAGTTGTGGCGGAGAAAGTCAATGAGTTGTTCCTTCAACTTTGTTTTTAGTTGGGACCCGATTTTCAATAGTCTACTCGAGTCATGTTTGTCTATAGGTACAAATTCCATAGCCTCTGCAGGCTCGGCGGTGGCCTCCTCGTCCCTGTCCCTGTGGCCTAATTCATTGGAGGGATCGCTGGTATATCGAAGAGGAGGGGCTTTCTTTAGTTGCTATGCTTCCAAACTTTTTGTGCAGAGGGTAACCTCTACACTCTTCCCTTTATCCTTCCTGTGGTTGTTGCGAAGTTCAGTTACATAGCAGTCTCGAGCAACGTCCTGGTCTCCCTCTACTTCCCCTACTCCATTGTTCGTTGGAAATTTCATCTTTAGGCACAATGAGGCCAGGACAATTTGGAAGTCAGACAGGGCTGGCCTTCCCAAGAAAGCGTTGTAGTTTCTTCCTTCTGATCTGTTCTTCAATCAAGTCCCGGAGATGATGGCATTCATTGGTATCATACCCATGAGATTCGTGGAAGCGGTAGAACTTTCCAGACTTTTGTGTGTTATCTGATTCCTTCTTGTACGGTGGGCGTTCGTATCTAACTTCGCCTTGGGTGGCAATGAAGATGTTTTTCGACGGTTTCATTCAAAGGAGTGTAAGTGTCGAATCTCGGTCCTGGCTGCTGTAGGCGCTTTTCTCCCTTCTTGTCCCCAGCATTGTCTCTAGAATCATTTCTTCGAATGTTCTTTGCTACAGCGGGCACATTTCTGTGAGTTGCCTTATTTTGTTGCCCTGACTGCCCCTCAGTGGTAGCGTCTTCAAGCCTCATATATTTTCCGGCTTCATGGAAGAAATCGGGTAAAGTAGCTGGTTTTTCTTTTGTTAGTCTTCTAGCGAATTTAGTATCCGGATGCACACCACTACAGAGGGCCATTAAGACAAGCTTCTCATCGGCATCTTGGACTGCGGCCGCTGCGGCATTGAATTGGGTTAAATATTGCTGCAGCTTCTCTCCAGGTTTCTGTTTGATATTGGATAAGGAATAAGCGTCCTTGGGTTGTTCCACATGAATGCGGAACTGGCTGATAAACTTTTCTTTCAACATCTCCCACGAGCTGATGGATCCTTAGGGTAGATGGCAGAACCAGGAGGTAGCTAGATCTGCTAAGAATAGTGGAAAGCATTTGCATAGTACTCCTTCTGTTGCTCCCCTCATGAGCATATGCTGTGTGTATCTCTGTAAGTGTACAACGGGGTCGGAGGTTCCTTTGTAAGGTTCCATTGTTGTCATCTTCCATTCTCGGAGGGTGATAGCAATTTCGATATTGCAAGCGAAAGGGCTGGTTACCCTAGCGCCTATCCGTCGATCTCTTTGATCTCGTTGGATGCACTCTCTGAACAAACGTGCCATCCTTTCATCAGAATTTGGAGCAGATAGAAACGAGTTCGGTTCTATTCTGGGGGATTGATTCCGTCCAGATGACCTGTAGGGATCGTACTGTCTATCATTCCTCATATTTTCCAGTGGCTGCCTTTGATCTTCTGGGAGCATGCTAGGGTCAGCTACAGTTGGCCCTTGCCTTAATCTTCCCCCGCTGGGTTCTGATCTAAGCACTTCCTCGGGTCCGACTTCGGGCTGGACTCTAGCTCGGCCCCGTTCACTGGCGTTTCTGTGGTTAGGCAGTATGACAGGCTTAGCTATAGTTGACCTTCGCCCGGTACCTCCCCCGTTGGGTTCGGTACCAAACATTTCCGCAGGCCTAACTTCGGGCTGTGCTCGATCTCGGCTCCTTCCATGGCTACTTCTGCCGTTAGCTCCTTCGAAGAAGGAGGATCTTTGTTGTCTCTGAGATCCTCCAGACTGGGACTCGCCCCATGATTCAGTGTTGCGATTGGACTCTTCAGCATCTCTTAAGCGTGACATGAGATGGTCCACCAAGGCTTCCTGCTGGGACGTGAAGCGGTTAGTTACTTCAACCACAACCCTGTCTAAATCTGCCCTAGTAATTGCTGCGTGTTGTTCTATGGCAGGAGTGGTCGGGTCAGCCTGTCCTTCATTTGCTACTGCTGCTGGAGGAGGACGATTTACTTGATTCGTGACAGCTGGATCTGGAAACTGCTGGATGCGATGTTTTTTCCTTTGTTACCATCTTTTCTCTATTTGGGAGGCATGTTTTCCAAGTGGCCAACGATGCTGTTAGGAAAAATGTTAAGTGGATGAAGCTGAAGCTTCGAGCTTCTAGCTCTCAATGAAAGCACCAAAAATGTTTGCACAAAAAATGGACAAACACCTCAAAGTTGTATGATTTAATAGATTTTATGTTGTTCTTAATGATTTGGGTGATTTATGCAAATATACGAAAAGCAGGGGCTAAGCTGTAAAAGACACGCAGATTTATAGTGGTTCAGCCAGAATGTGCCTACGTCCACTTTATATGTTATTTCTCTTCT
Organism: Allium fistulosum; assembly: GCA_030737815.1. Lineage (NCBI taxonomy): Eukaryota > Viridiplantae > Streptophyta > Magnoliopsida > Asparagales > Amaryllidaceae > Allium > Allium fistulosum. The sequence goes on along the minus strand of CM060907.1, from coordinate 406,883,994 downwards.
CTTGTTTAGATTACAAGTACAAAGCTTTGATACGAGTAAAAGAAAGTTGTTTGAAAGTTCTCTCCGTGCTTGAGCTCCCAAACTTGTCCTCCATTGTTGTACCCCTGCCCCTCTATTTATAGAGTGAGGCTGGGGGCAGGGGTCTTGGAGGTATATAGCTGCCGGTGGGCCTGGGCTGATGTAATCTGGCCTGGTAGCGTTGGTTCGGCATTGCTTTGGCTCGGCAGTAGGTGGTAGACGCTTTGGTTCGGTAGAAGCTCTGAGAAGCTGGTTCGGTGATGAGGTTGGTTCGGTGGTGATGGGCTGAGCTCTGGTCCGGTAGTTCTGTGGTTGTGAGTCTGGTTCGACTTTCCATGGTTGCGAGTCTGGTTCGGCTTTCCATGGTTGCGAGTCTGGTTCGGCGGTGGGGATGCCGAATGAAACTTAGGCAAGCCTGGACGAACCTTGTACTTCTTGGTCTTGAGATCTCCTGGGTGAGAACACGCCCAACATTTGCCCCCCAAAGTGGGGCATATGCCGATATATGCCGTGCTTTGTTTTAAAATCTATGACGTTAGCTTGGATGCTCCTATTCGGCCCAAACGCCGAACCAACCGGTCCGGTCATCTATGTTTGCCTATAAGTATGGGCTTTAAGCTCCTGTTATCCATAACTATTAGAAAGAGCCGGACCAAGCCTACGCCTGCCGAATCAGGTGAACCCTCCTTCTGCCGAATGAAACTTTTAGGGAGAGTGATAGTCGAATGAACCTTGATACCTGTATTACCGAATTGTACTTGGGGAGCACGAGTGCCGAATGGCCTTTTGTTGGAAATGCCGAACGAGATAGGGGAGTTTGAATACCGAATGACCCTTCGGCCTTGAACTACCGAATGCTCTATTATGACTTGAATTATGAGTGAAACTCCAGACTGCATATACTTTCTTGTTTATATCTCTACATCCCTTGTTCTAACAATGTGTTTTCTCGTGTTTTCAGATAAATGTCTTGTAAAGTTGAAACCCGATCAGAAAAGAGGAAATCCCAGGATAGAGACGATCCTTCCGTAGTGCCCCCGGCTCAGTCAGAACCGGGACGTCATGGGTCTACCCCGAGGTCACTAGTGGATGGTTACGGCCCTTAGGAGCTTCTGAACTCACCTCCCAACTGTTTCCCAAGCTTTCTCAAAGGCGAGCAGCTTGATGTTATCTCCCGCTCCTTTGGGATTGATAGAGCGCGCATGCTGTTGCCGAGGGAGGCAGGTGTACAAGTAGAGGATGATGACCAGGATGGTCAAGAAGCAGGTGCTGGTAAGTCTTCCTTTCTGGTCTTTCCGTTAACTTGGTTGCTTGTCATTAATGAATTCTTTCTTTGACCGGACAGGTGGGTAACAGGACAAGGATGAAACTCCGACGCAGCCAGCTCCTTGATTTGGCATGGATATCTTTTTGTGGACTTGACATTGTTGTATATGTTAGTCTCAAAACAGTAACGTAACTCTTAGGTTGTAATTATGCTACTTGTAATAAACAACACTATTCTTGACGTGTAATTTTTTAACTTAAGCTGATTTTGTCGTTTTTTGAATGCTTTTGTTATTTTCACATGTTGTATGAGAAATATAGCTATGCATATGCTTGTAATTCAGTTGTGTTTAATGCCAAGTTCTTGCTTAAAGCATAATTTCATGCCTTATAATGCTAGTGTGATGTATGAATAAATTATAGTCAGGAATTTGTATAAAAGAAGAAAATACCGCCTTTCATGTTCTAATTGTAGATGGCAGTTTTGAATATTTTTGTACGACCGAGGATGGAGCTCAGTTGAATGTCCTGCTATACAACCGTGAATTCCCATTCCCGCTGGTGAGTATCTTCTACTTTGTGTCCTGTACTTCAGGGATTGTTATAGAGGATAGGAGAAAAGTTCTTTAAATAGAATTGAAATATGTGAAATAGTAAAACTTCCAATCACGGAAGGCCTTCGATGTGCTTAAGTTCATGGCAAACGGGCTTTGTAGTCACTTTCCCTAGCTGTGGGTCTTGGAGACATTTGTCACCCATATTATGCCTCCGCGGGGAGTTAATTCTTTTTTACCACATCCGCACTTAAGACACATCGGAGCCGAGATCGTGCACAGTAACTACCCGGGCCATTATGGCCCGTAATCGTGGGTATTATTCGATTTACTGTGGCCGGCTAGCGTTGGTGCCGATCGTCAACCGTGAACTACCCCTGGCTGGCCACACCTTATGTTGGGGTTTATAATCGGTTCACAGTTGCCGGCGAGCCGAACGCCGTAATGAGCTGCCTCGGCTATAGTCGGCCTTCTCGGTGGCTTATAATCGGCTCATTACAGTTGGCTTTGAGGGTCGTCGTGGGCAATGAGTTAACCCGCAGCAGAGGGATGCCGGAGAAAAAGTGTCTCATTGGCGAGGGCATAGATTCGTATAGTACCTGTTAGGTCTTGTCCAGGAGAAGTCGCGATGTGGAGCGCCTTGAATGAAAATGCTATTTGCACAGGATTTTGTTCAACAGAAAAGGATAAAGTTAACAAGCAGCCAAGATATGAAGGAACAAGTTAAAAAGAGACAAGTTTTTTTAAAGTGGTTCGGCATGAAAATGCTTACGTCCACTGATTCTCTTTGTTAATTCACTTCATATGGGCAGTACAAGTTAAGAAAAGTATCGACGAAGGTGTTGGATGTTCCATGCCCTCTGGAACACCTCCCCGTCCACTGTTGACAAAATATAAGCTCCATTGTGGAGATCTTTATGAATTACACCATCCTAGATTGGATCTAGTGCTCCGGCGCGAGGGAAGATTCGCTTGAGGACAAGATCCCCTTCTCGTAAGGTACGATGCTTGACTTTGGAATTGTATTGTGCTGCCACTTTTTTCTTGTGGGCTGCTGCTTTGAGGGCTGCATCATTTCTTCTCTCCTCAATTAGATCCAAAGACATGTGAAGGAGTTCTTCGTTCTCTTCTGCGTTATAGTGGACCCTATGGTGGGAAGGCACAATAGTTTCAACTGGGAGCATAGCCTCCGATCCGTATGCCAAAGAGAAAGGAGTGTGCCCCGTTGAAGTTCTGAAGGATGTGCGATAGGCCCACAGTGCCGTGGGGAGTTCATCCACCCAAGCGCCCTTTGACTTTTCGAGTTTCTTTTTGATTAGGGTTTTCAGAATTTTGTTGATGGCTTCGACTAGTCTGTTTGCTTGGGGATATGCCACGGATGAGAAGTTTTTGTGAATTCCGTGCTTTTGGCACTAGTTGGCGAATTCCTCGCTGTCAAATTGAAGTCCATTGTCTGATATGATTTTGAATGGGACTCCGTACCTGCATAGAACATTTTTAATCAAGAAATTAATAACTTTTGCAGAAGATACTTTATTCAAGGGTTCTGCTTCCACCCATTTGGTGAAATAGTCGACTGCCACTATAGCATATTTTGCCCCGCCTCGGCCCATTGGTAGTTTGCCGATTAAGTCAATTCCCCATACTACAAAGGGCCATGGGCTGGTCATTTGAGTAATCTCAGTTGTTGGTAGCCGTGGAATCTTAGCAAACTTCTAGCATCTGTCACATTTTCTGACGAAATCTAAGGCGTCCTTGCTTAAGGTGGGCCAGAAATATCCATATCGGAGTATCTTTTTTGCTAAATTTTGCCCTCCGGTGTGATCTCCGCAGCTTCCTTGATGAATGTTGGATAAGATTTCCTTGGCTTCCCTTCCAGCGACACACCTTAATAGGGGGTTAGAGAATCCGCGCCGATAGAGGGTGTCCTCTTGTATTGTGTAGCGGGAAGCTTTCCTCAAGATTTTCTTGACTTCGTTACGCCCGTTGGGTAGTGTGCCACTTTGTAAGTAGTCTCGGATGGGAGTCATCCAAGTTGCTTCTTCGGTTGCAGCTATCAGATTCACTTGCTCAAAACTTGGGGTCAGTTACTTCGAGATGGCTACTGCTCCGGAAATATCGCCGTCTCTCACGCTTGCTCGCTTCGCCAATTCGTAGGCCTCTCGGTTCTCTTCCTGAGGGATGTGTTTGACTAAGTAGTGGTCCAATCGACTGCGAAGTAACTTGGTCTTCTTTAAATATGCTATGAGTCGTTCTTCTCGAGCCTGGAATTCTCCTAGTATTTGATTAACAATAAGTTGAGAACCGCTATGAAGACACAAAGAATTGGCTCTGATTTCCAAGGCAAGTTCTAATCCAGCTATCACTGCTTCATACTCTACATCGTTGTTGGTGGCAGCGAACTCCAACCTTATAGCATAGTGCAGCTTATTTCCCCTAGGAGTGATTATTACCACAGCTGCCCCCGAGCCTTGTTCCTTTGACGCACCATCCACGAAGAGATTCCACTTGATGTCTTCTGCTATTTCCGATTGCTCCTTTCTTTCGTTGGTAGTGAATTCTGCAATGAAATCGGCCATGGCGTGTCCCTTGATAGCGGTGCGAGGGTGATAGGTGATATCATACTGACTTAGTTCAATGCACCATTTAAGTAGTCGCCCGGAAGTGTCGGGACGATGGAGTACCTGCCTCAGTGGTTGGTCGGTCGGAACTTTGATGGAATGGGACTGGAAGTAGTGACGTAGTTTCCGTGATGTGATTAGTAAACAGTATGCTAGCTTCTCAAGTTTAGTATGTTGCATGCTATGTCAGGGGAGATTCCGGTCATGTCAGCAGGTGACCATGCAAATACATCCAAGTTGTGGCGGAGAAAGTCAATGAGTTATTCCTTCAACTCTGTTTTTAGTTGGGACCCGATTTTCAATAGTCTACTCGAGTCATGTTTGTCTATAGATACAAATTCCATAGCCTCTGCAGGCTCGGCGGTGGCCTCCTCCTCCCTGTCCCTGGGGCCTAATTCATTGGAGGGATCGCTGGTATATCGAAGAGGAGGGGCTTTCTTTAGTTGCTATGCTTCCAAACTTTTTGTGCAGAGGGTAACCTCTACACTCTTCCCTTTATCCTTCCTGTGGTTGTTGCGAAGTTCAGTTACATAGCAGTCTCGAGCAACGTCTTGGTCTCCCTCTACTTCCCCTACTCCATTATCCGTTGGAAATTTCATCTTTAGGCACTATGGGGCCAGGACAATTTGGAAGTCAGACAGGGCAGGCCTTCCCAAGAAAGGGTTGTAGTTTCTTCCTCCTGATGTGTTCTTCAATCAAGTCCCGGAGATGATGGCATTCATTGGTATCATACCCATGAGATTCGTGGAAGCGGCAGAACTTTCCAGACTTCTGTGTGTTATCTGATTCCTTCTTGTACGGTGGGCGTTCGTATCTAACTTCGCCTTGGGTGGCAATGAAGATGTTTTTCGACGGTTTCATTCAAAGGAGTGTAAGTGTCGAATCTCGGTCCTGGCCGGTGTAGGCGCTTTTCTCCCTTCTTGCCCCCAGCATTGTCTCTAGAATCATTTCTTCGAATGTCCTTTGCTACAGCGGGCGCATTGCTGTGAGTTGCCTTATTTTGTTGCCCTGACTGCTCCTCAGTGGCAGCGTCTTCAAGCCTCATATATTTCCCGGCTTCATGGAAAAAATCGGGTAAAGTAGCTGGTTTTTCTTTTGTTAGTCTTCTAGCGAATTGGACTGCGGCCGCTGCGGCATTGAATCGGGTTAAATATTGCTGCTGCTTCTCTCCAGGTTTCTGTTTGATATTGGATAAGGAATAAGCGTCCTTGGGTTGTTCCACATGAATGCGGAACTGGCTGATAAACTTTTCTTTCAACATCTCCCACGAGCTGATGGATCCTTGGGGTAGATGGCAGAACCAGGAGGTAGCTAGATCTGCTAAGAATAGTGGAAAGCATTTGCATAGTACTCCCTCTGTTGCTCCCCTCATGAGCATATGCTGTGAGTATCTCTGTAAGTGTACAACGGGGTCGGAGGTTCCTTTGTAAGGTTCCATTGTTGGCATCTTCCATTCTCGGGGGGTGATAGCAATTTCGATATTGCAAGCGAAAGGGCTGGTTACCCTAGCGCCTATCCGTCGATCTCTTTGATCCCATTGGATGCACTCTCTGAACAAACGTGCCATCCTTTCATCAGAATTTGGAGCAGATAGAAACGAGTTCGGTTCTGTTCTGGGGGATTGATTCCGCATAGATGACCTGTAGGGATGGTACTGTCTATCATTCCTCATATTTTCCAGTGGCTGCCTTTGATCTTCTGGGAGCATGCTAGGGTCAGCTACAGTTGGCCCTTGCCTTAATCTTCCCCCGCTGGGTTCTGATCTAAGCACTTCCTCGGGTCCGACTTCGGGCTGGACTCTAGCTCGGCCCCGTTCACTGGCGTTTCTGTGGTTAGGCAGTATGACATGCTCAGCTATAGTTGACCTTCTCCCTGTACCTCCCCCGTTGGGTTCGGTACCAAACATTTCCTCAGGCCTAACTTCGGGCTGTGCTCGATCTCGGCTCCTTCCATGGCTACTTCTGCCGTTAGCTCCTTCGAAGAAGGAGGATCTTTGTTGTCTCTGAGATCCTCCAGACTGGGACTCGCCCCATGATTCAGTGTTGCGATTGGACTCTTCAGCATCTCTTAAGCGTGACATGAGATGGTCCACCAAGGCTTCCTGCTGGGACGTGAAGCGGTTAGTTACTTCAACCACAACCCTGTCTAAATCTGCCCTAGTAATTGCTGCGTGTTGTTCTATGGCAGGAGTGGTCGGGTCAGCCTGTCCTTCATTTGCTACTGCTGCTGGAGGAGGACGATTTACTTGATTCGTGACAGCTGGATCTGGAAAACTGCTGGATGCGATGTTTTTTCCTTTGTTACCATCTTTTCTCTGTTTGGGAGGCATGTTTTCCAAGTGGCGAACGATGCTGTTAGGAAAAATGTTAAGTGGATGAAGCTGAAGCTTCGAGCTTCTAGCTCTCAATGAAAGCACCAAAAATGTTTGCACAAAAAATGGACAAACACCTCAAAGTCGTATGATTTAATAGATTTTATGTTGTTCTTAGTGATTTGGGTGATTTATGCAAATATATGAAAAGCAGGGGCTAAGCTGTAAAAGACACGCAGATTTATAGTGGTTCAGCCAGAATGTGCCTACGTCCACTTTATATGTTATTTTCTCTTCTCTTGTTTAGATTACAAGTACAAAGCTTTGATACGAGTAAAAGAAAGTTGTTTGAAAGTTCTCTCCGTGCTTGAGCTCCCAAACTTGTCCCCCATTGTTGTACCCCTGCCCCTCTATTTATAGAGTGAGGCTGGGGGCAGGGGTCTTGGAGGTATATAGCTGCCGGTGGGCCTGGGCTGATGTAATCTGGCCTGGTAGCGTTGGTTCGGCATTGCTTTGGCTCGGCAGTAGGTGGTAGACGCTTTGGTTCGGTAGTAGCTCTGAGAAGCTGGTTCGGTGATGAGGTTGGTTCGGTGGTGATGGGCTGAGCTCTGGTCCGGTAGTTCTGTGGTTGTGAGTCTAGTTCGGCTTTCCATGGTTGCGAGTCTGGTTCGGCTTTCCATGGTTGCGAGTCTGGTTCGGCGGTGGTAGGGATGCCGAATGAAACTTAGGAAAGCCTGGACGAACCTTGTACTTCTTGGTCTTGAGATCTCCTGGGTGAGAACATGCCCAACAAACACTATGTATGCATTGTGAAGGAAACTCCCAGGTTACTTAATTTATTCCAACACACAAAGGCCTCAGGGTGCAGTTGCACCATGCATATACTTGCTCCCACCTGAAGCAAGCAGATCATTGACTAACTCCCAAGTGACCAATTTAGTTTCTCTTTCATTCATTCATATTTCAGAAAGATATAACTGCTTGTATACTTTCTGGTTCAACCCCATGATTTTTATTTATTAGCCTTATTACAGGAAATACAACATTCCTTTGGTCTTCCTAAAAATAATTTGAGCATCATGATCCTGCTATATTATTGTGAATAAATGGATAAGGGTTTTATTAAGGAAGTCCCTCAAAAAAACCAGAAATTCTCTTCTGACTTGTGATATGAATATTGAGCTTCATGCTTCATTATCTAAGAAATAGACATAAGCTAGATCACTGTCTTGCTGCCTATTCCCTAAATAATGTAGATCCATACTCCATAATAATAAAGCAGAACAAAAGTGCCCAAACCATTTTGTCTTTGAAAAACCCACATATAGATTTAAAAACTCCAAACAATAAAGCACAACCAAACAAGAATACACAACCAAACATCCATCTCACCCATAATAAATCATTTCAAGGATTTTTTTCTTTTAAATGAATCATAACATTATAGGCTGCCTACCAGAGGACTTAGTGCCATAGCATAAAAAAAGATTAATGCTCACCTAGTGTTTTCTTTTACCGTCTTGCTCCTCTGAACAGCAGATCCTTTTAGTGTTTTAAGCTATTGCTTCTCCTATTTTTATTTTTTTTGTTTGGATCCCGAGAGAATGATGGATATGGTTATGTGCAGTTTATTTATAAAATCATTCTAGGGTTTAAGAAAATGGGTAATTCCCCTGATACCCTTAGATGTTCATGTACATATCACATTCCTGTGTGGTCCTAAATTGGAAATGCACACATTAGGTTACTTTAATTGGTTATTTCGGGAATCAAACATTTTAAACACTGCATGCTATTTTCATGTCTCCATTTTATTCATGTCATATGCATGTGATCCTTTATTCATTTTTTTTTCTAAGTTTGAAGAATTTGTAAACTTCTTGTGTTTTCTCTCTAGCTATTATCTCCATTTAATCAGGTACACTATCATACATAATCATGTGATGTAAGAAATCTGTCTCACTATATTGTTTGCTGGGAATGATTATAAGATATAGAAATTCTTATTTGATCCTGCATTTGTTTTTATTCTGACTTTAATTGAAAACAACAACTCCTCATACACATTTATGTGGTATAAATCACATATATCATGCTAATTACTTCTAGCATAAATACATAAGTCATTTGGTCCTTATAAAACTCTATTTTATTTTATTTTTAGATAAAATAGGAAACTCCTCATATATTAAATATATGTATTTATGTAATTCTTTAGGCATGAAACTATATTTATTTTAAATCCCAATTTTTAATCACCTTAACCCCTTGCATTTTTGTCCAGCAGAACTCCCATGCATATTTAATTTATTAACAAGCTTTTCCATTTTAATATGTCATTTAATATATATATATATATATATATATATATATATTTCTCTACTTTTTTTTTTCTTCAGAAATTCTAAAAGTAAATATAACTTTCATTTTTAGGGTCATTACATACCCTCCCCCTTAAAGGAATTATGTCCCCATAATTTCACCTAATTTCTCCCATTAAAAGCACTAATCTATAGCCTGTTTTAACTCCATAACCCCATACTCACATTTTATGAAAGCAAACAATATATAAGAATATTTAGAAAAATCATCATAAGCTGCTTAAACATACCTCTCCATTAGTAAACAAATTGGGGTATTTAGCCCTCATTTTATCTTCAACCTCCCATGTACAATCATTAGTGTCCAAGCTCCATTGAATTTTTACCAGTTTGATCACCTTGTTGCTCAACTTTTTCTCTTCCTTGGCAACTATCCCTACTGGTTCATTTGTATAAACCAAATTCTTTTGGACTTGAATTTGAGTAGGTGACTCCAGAATTGCCCCTTCATCATGCACCCATTTTCTCAAGTGAGAAAAATGAAACACTGGATGCACACCACTCAACTCCTCAAGTAACTTAAGTCTGTAGGCCATAGCACCAATTCTTTGCATAATTTCATATGGTCCTACAAATCTTGGTGATAGCTTACCAGATTTCCCAAACCTGAACACCTTCTTCATTGGTGATACCTTAAGAAAAACATGCTCTCCTACTTCAAACTCCATTGGCTTTCTCTTTCTATCTGCATAAGACTTTTGTCTTGATTGTGCTGCCTTCATTCTATGCCTAACTAATTCAATCATGTTGGAAGTTTCCTTAACATGATCTGGCCCCAATATTACACCCTCTCCTGCTTCCAACCAACAGGCAGGAGACATGCAGGGTCTCCCATACAAGGCTTCAAAGGGAGCCATTCCTATTGTTGATTGATAGCTATTGTTGTAAGTGAATTCTGCCAGGTGGATATGATCCTCCCAATTACTCCCAAAATCAAGTACACATGCTCTAAGTAAATCTTCCAATATTTTATTCACTATCTCTGTTTGCCCATCACTTTGAGGATGGTAGGCAGTGCTTAAACAAAGTTGTGTTCCCATTGCTTCTTGGAAGCTCTCCCAAAATCTTGAGGTGAACAAAGTGTCTCTATCACTTACAATAGTCTTGGGTATACCATGTAGCCTCACCACTTCCTTAATAAATAATTGTGCAAGCCTAGATGCATTTCTATCTGACCTAACAGGGACAAAGTGAGCTGATTTGGTTAGTCTATCAACAATTACCCATATACTATCATTGCCTTTCTTAGTTCTAGGCAAACCATCCACAAAATCCATGGAAATACTTTCCCATTTCCACTGAGGTACCTCCAAAGATTGCAACATGCCAGAGGGCTTTTGGTAGTCTGCTTTAATTTGTTGACATGTGAAACACTTTGCCACATATCTTGCCACTGCTTGCTTCATTCCTGGCCACCAGTAGCTTCTTTTGAAATCATGATACATTTTAGTACCACCAGGGTGTATGGTGTACTTGGTCTTGTGATGCTCATTCATGATTTCTTCCTTCAACTCTGCAATGTATGGTACACAAAGCTTATCATTTTTCCTCAAATAACCCTGGGAATCTATTTTAAAATTCTCTAACTCAATGTTATTTAATAACATTTCTTTCTTCTCCTTTAGACTTGGATCTTGATCTTGCATGCCACCAATTTTCTCCACCAGATTAGACTTCACTGTGATTATTCCCAGTGTACCATACTCCACCATATCATCATGTTTTCTAAAAATTTTCTCATTCTTGCTATATATATCTGCCTCCCCAAGCATTACAAGGTTTTTAAATTCATCAATCATTAGACTTGCTAACCTAACTTGATGCCTACTCAAGGCATCTGCCACCCTATTGGCTTTTCCAGGGGTGTACAAAATATCTAAATCATATGCAGCTAGAAACTCCAACCACCTTGCTTGCCTCATATTTAAATCTTTTTGAGAAAATAAATATTTCAATGCTTGATGATCTGTGAATAATTCAAATTTTGCTCCAAGAAAATAATGCCTCCAAAGTTTTAATGCAAACACTATTGCAGCTAATTCTAGATCATGAGTTGCATATTTGGTTTCATTGGGTTTAAGCTGTCTAGATGCATATGCCACCACCTTGCCATGTTGCATAAGCACTGCACCTAACCCAGACCCACTAGCATCGGTATATACAACCATTCCTTCATTTGCTTCTGGGATTTGTAGGACAGGAGCTTCCACCAGTGCTTGTTTCAACTTCTCAAAAGCTTGTTCACACTGCTCAGTCCACACATATGGTTGGTTCTTCTTTGTTAGCTTGGTCATTGGTGCGGCTATTCTTGAAAAATCCTTGATGAACCTCCTATAGTACCCTGCCAAACCTAAGAATGACCTCACCTCAGTCACTGTTTTGGGTCTATTCAATGATTGAACTACAATGACCTTGCTTGGATCCACACTCACCCCTTGCTGTGACACTATGTGTCCTAAGAATTTCACTTCATGTTGCCAAAATGTACACTTTGAATACTTGGCTTTTAATTCATGTTCTCTAAGCCTGGATAATACTAAATGTAGGTGCATGGCATGATCATTTTCTGTCTTTGAATAAATTAATATGTCATCTATAAATACCAAGATAAACTTATCCAAAATGTCTCTAAAAATTCTATTCATCAAGTCTACAAAATAGGAGGGAGCATTGGTCAAGCCAAATGGCATTACTAGAAATTCATAAAGGCCATATCTTGTGTTAAAGGCTGTGTACTCAATGCTTTCCTCTGCAACTTTCATTTGGTGAAATCCAGAGGCTAAATCTAACCTTGAAAATATTTTAGCTCCATGCAATTGATCAAATAGGTCATCTATTCTAGGCAGTGGGTACTTATTTTTAATGGTTACCTTGTTTAAATCCCTATAGTCTACACACAACCTCATTGTCCCATCATGTTTCTTGACAAAGAGCACCGGGGAACCCCAACTGGAACTACTTGATCTTATGAATCCTTTCTCTTCTAATTCTTCTAGTTGATGTTTTAATTCTACTAACTCTTTTGGACCCATCCTATAAGGCTTCTTAATGATTGGATTTGTTCCTGGCATTAACTTTATTTTAAATTCTACTAGTCTATTCTGAGGAATTCCTCTCACTTCTCCAAACACATCTATAAATTCATTAACTACCGGAATTTCCTCTATTTTTAATTCCTTTTAGACTTCATTAATACTCCAGATTATATTAAAACATGTGTTCTTTGCTGTTTCACTTAGAACTGTGATTCTTTTGCCTTCATTTGTCTCCAAAGAAATAGTAAGGTTTTCTAAATTTAAAATTGCTTTGTTTTCAATTAACCAATCCATCCCCAAAATTACTCCAATACCAGGATAATTTAAAGTATACAGATCTGAATTAAATTCATAACCCCCTATAATTAATTTCAGACCCATAAACTTCATCCCTAACATACAATGACTCCCTATGGGGTTGTGTACAGTTAAGGGTTGCTCAATAAAAACACAAGCAAGTGTTAACTTCTTTACAATTTCCAAAGATATTAGTGAATGTGAGGCACCAGTGTCATATATTACTGATATTGGTTGGGTATTAATTAGAATTATACCTTCAAGTTGCCCAACATTCCCAGTGTTGCTTGCTGCCAAAGCTCCTACCCTTGCTATTCCCCTATTGGTCTCTGGGCAATCCTTCTTGAGATGACCCATCTTTCCACAATTATAGCAGCCTCCTCCAGGTATTTTAGGGTCAGGGCATTGGTTACTATAATGTCCAGCTTTTCCACAATTAAAACAATGAGTGAATTTCTTGCTTTCTGGTGCTATTGCTCCTTCCCCTTTCTTAACTCCTTTACTTGCATTTCTCTTGTCATAAGGTTGCACTTTGTTCTGACCACCCTTCTTCTTATTGAGCTTCATATTCCTGAATTTCTCCCTTGCGGTGTCATGTTGCTCAAATGAGAGAGTTAGATCAATTACTTGATCAAAGGTTTTGTCCTTGTATGGCAACATTGCCCTTGACAGACTAGGGTTCAAGCCTTGAATGTACCTTGCATTCTTTGCTTCTGCATTCCCTATTAACACCATTCCATACTTGGATAATGCTTCAAACTTCTGAGTGTATTCATTCACACTCATGCTTCCTTGCCTTAATATAATAAAGTCTTCTAGCAGTGTGGCCTTGGCAGATGCTGGGACAAATCTGGCCTCAAGCATGTCCTTGAAATTATTCCAAGTGATGGTATCCTCTTGTCTTCCTGCTGTCACAACCTCCCACCAATACAGTGCAACCCCCTTCAATTTCCTTGAAGCTATATGTTTCTTCCTTTGGTCATTGATTTGCATATCTGTGAAGACCCTCTCCATAGTTCTTATCCAAGTTTGGACACCTATAGCTCCTTCAATGCCTTCAAAATCCTTTCCTCCCAAAGTAGTACATGTCTTAAGCAGTTTGGAGAGTTCCTCATGAGGATTGTCTTGCCTTGGTGCCATTCCATCCCTTAAAGCTCTCACAAAATCCTCCATGCTCATCACATGTGGCTCACGTGATGATCCTGCACCTGTGTGATGCCTTGATCCTACCATAATGCTATAAATGTGATTTTTATGTTAGTTTATTTACCCCCATCATTCTTGGTGTCTTTACTTTGTTCATTTTTATTCCTGTGCACACTGTGCCTGTATCACATGCACTCACATATTTTTTTTAACATAAAACAAAAGCATTCAACACCAATAATTCAAACAATGCATTCAAACATCCATATGCATACAACAACATTTACTATGTTATTTAAAACATAGCTCTGATACCAACTGTGGTGACCCTCACTCTATTTTTCCTAAACATTCAAGAGGAATTCACCACTAAACCCCATTTCTTTTATATTTGAATATTTATATAATTTCCAAATATTTTTCCCAAGACCCTGGACTTACCAATATAATCATATCAGTGTACAAACAAATTAAGACAATCATATATTTGATGATATACAATTATTTCTCTTTTTTTTTATCAGAGGGAATTTAAATCAAACAGAAATCAAAATACCATACAAGTTATTGACATAGCCATTTATTTCTTTTCTAAGTCTTGTTCTACTGCCAGAGGTGCATTTTGGCAAATTATAACACTATATATATATTTGACTTGCAGAGCACAGTACAATTTTTTTATGCCATCTAGGCTTTCTGCCCAACTAATTCTATTAACACTAAAATAATATTTAATTGACCTTATGATAGTCATCAAGTGTTTACATGAGATTACTTACAAATTATACTTGCAGGCATGGATATTGGAACTAATTTCCATTTATCATTTCAGGTTGAACAATTGAAGTCATTTTGCATTTTTAAGTTTAACATGGTGCAGACTTAAATGCTTGGTGTTTTACTGGAAATGCTTGGTGTTATTTAAGGGCTGCTTGGTGTTTTCTTTGTTTTGTCCCGGAAGCACTTACACTTCATTAATTGAAATGAAGTGGTTCCAGGCTCCAAGAGTTTGACCCATAGCCATCTAGACCGGCCATAGTCCCTTATTTACCACTTTCAGACCCATGTTTCTCAAATAAACTTCTTCAAAAGCTTCTCCTAACACCAGCATATTTCTTCCTTATGTATATTCCTGAGAATTCATCCATTTATGCTAACAACCAAAAACACAAAATGCTTCCAGGTTTGTTTCTTTTATAATCTTTTTTTTTATCTTGAAATCAGGTACATTAATACAATGTTATAGACTCATCAGAATATATGCACAAATCAGTATCAATTATCTGCCATGCATACATTTATTCCACTTGAATATTTCTTATCCAAATCTTGTCAACTCCATCATTTTTTTTTCAAAAATTATATAATAAGCTCAGGCAATAAAACCAGAGATCATCACATACACATTTTATATTTATGTGTTATGTCCATCCCCTTGTTTTCTCCAAATCAGATAATCATAAAATCAATAGGTAATCAAACTCCATCAAAAATCATTTAAAATAAGTTTTACTTAAGTACAAGTTTTAATCCAAATACTCAAAAAAACTCCCTACAATTAACTCCAACTACCACATGTGATCTGACTATTAACATCATTACAAGCATCTGCAAATTTAAAACAAGTCTCTTTTATTTATACTAGCAGCTAATGCCTTCTTCACTCATCGAGCCAACTTCAATTTCCTGCAAGCAATTCATTGAGCTACCCCAAAAAATTTTGAGACACCCAGATGATTGCAAGGGCAACCAAAAGGGTCAGTTTATACTGGTATGAACATTAATCAAAATTTTTATACACATATTCATACTTCCATTTCTAGATAATTAAACTCAGATTTTATTCTCCCAATCTCACCCAGCAATTAATCAGAACATCACATTAATCCTGATTAATTTAACTCCCTGTCTAGTTATTCATAACCCAAATTTATAAATCCCATTCCTTATTTATTTTATGGTCTACATCTCCTTGTCAAATGAACACTATGTATGCATTGTGAAGGAAACTCCCAGGTTACTTAATTTATTCCAACACACAAAGGCCTCAGGGTGCAGTTGCACCATGCATATACTTGCTCCCACCTGAAGCAAGGGGATCATTGACTAACTCCCAAGTGACCAATTTAGTTTCTCTTTCATTCATTCATATTTCAGAAAGATATAACTGCTTGTATACTTTCTGGTTCAACCCCATGATTTTTATTTATTAGCCTTATTACAGGAAATACAACATTCCTTTGGTCTTCCTAAAAATAATTTGAGCATCATGATCCTGCTATATTATTGTGAATAAATGGATAAGGGTTTTATTAAGGAAGTCCCTCAAAAAAAACCAGAAATTCTCTTCTGACTTGTGATATGAATATTGAGCTTCATGCTTCATTATCTAAGAAATGGACATAAGCTAGATCATTGTCTTGCTGCCTATTCCCTAAATAATGTAGATCCATACTCCATAATAATAAAGCAGAACAAAAGTGCCCAAACCATTTTGTCTTTGAAAAACCCACATATAGATTTAAAAACTCCAAACAATAAAGCACAACCAAACAAGAATACACAACCAAACATCCATCTCACCCATAATAAATCATTTCAAGGATTTTTTTTCTTTTAAATGAATCATAACATTATAGGCTGCCTACCAGAGGACTTAGTGCCATAGCATAAAAAAAGATTAATACTCACATAGTGTTTTCTTTTACTGTCTTGCTCCTCTGAACAGCAGATCCTTTTAGTGTTTTAAGCTATTGCTTCTCCTATTTTTAGTTTTTTTGTTTGGATCCCGAGAGAATGATGGATATGGTTATGTGCAGTTTATTTATAAAATCATTCTAGGGTTTAAGAAAATGGGTAATTCCCCTGATACCCTTAGATGTTCATGTACATATCACATTCCTGTGTGGTCCTAAATTGGAAATGCACACATTAGGTTACTTTAATTGGTTATTTCGGGAATCAAACATTTTAAACACTACATGCTATTTTCATGTCTCCATTTTATTCATGCCATATGCATGTGATCCTTTATTCATTTTTTTTCTAAGTTTGAAGAATTTGTAAACTTCTTGTGTTTTCTCTCTAGCTATTATCTCCATTTAATCAGGTACACTATCATACATAATCATGTGATGTAAGAAATCTGTCTCACTATATTGTTTGCTGGGAATGATTATAAGATATAGAAATTCTTATTTGATCCTGCATTTGTTTTTATTCTGACTTTAATTGAAAACAACAACTCCTCATACACATTTATGTGGTATAAATCACATATATCATGCTAATTACTTCTAGCATAAATACATAAGTCATTTGGTCCTTATAAAACTCTATTTTATTTTATTTTTAGATAAAACAGGAAACTCCTCATATATTAAATATATGTATTTATGTAATTCTTTAGGCATGAAACTATATTTATTTTAAATCCCAATTTTTAATCACCTTAACCCCTTGCATTTTTGTCCAGCAGAACTCCCATGCATATTTAATTTATTAACAAGCTTTTCCATTTTAATATGTCATTTAATATATATATATATATATATATATTTCTCTACTTTTTTTTCTTTAGAAATTCTCAAAGTAAATATAACATTCATTTTTAGGGTCATTACGGTAAATTCATAACAAAAAGCATTCAATGCTATGGAAATGTGATGGACAACATGTACACAATAGTAACAATATGAAAAAAAAATTCTCAATCTTGTGGGGTAAGTAGTAGCGTTCAACAATTAACACTCATGGCTAGTAACATTTGGGGATTAATAACCCCTATCACTTTTTTGTGTAAAAATAGATTGGCAACCCTAAATATTTTACCTTATTGGAACAGTTGAAATCAATAAAAAATTCATACTACTCTTGGCTTGTCTAAGAGACTTCAATGTAGTTTTAAACGATGGCTAATGAAAAAAGATGGAATGCATTGGAAGTGTCTCAATTGACATATTTTAAAAATTGCATGCCTGCAGCTAGTCTTATTGATACCTTTCGTGCATAATTCAAATACCCATGAAGTAGTGGAAAAGTTAACAAATTAACTTTTAGGCTAGATAGAGCCTTGGCTAGTCCACAAGCCTCACACAAATTCCCGGATCTAAAGTAGCTAGCAAGTTCTTTCAATGATCACAACCTCTCCACGTAAACTTTCATTCTAATCTCAAGTAAACATTTTAGGTATATTAGTCACTTATTTGTATTTCATGTTTATACACAAGCAATTAATTTTAGTTTTCTCAAGGAAAATTACATGTTTAAAACAATAACGATTCCATAAGCTTCAAGCAATCACATTTAAAACAAAAGGCAAAGGCAGAATGACTATCAGATAGGGATGAGTGTTCTAGAGTTTTTTCATACTAGTGTCTCAAAAAGGAATTTTAGTGGGATGATGAACATTTTTAAAGAACCCACAGTGATATACAACAAAGTTAAGCAGAGCTGTAAGATGGTGTTGTTCAATATTTCCCAAATGCTCGCGAATTAAAACAGAGCTACACTAGAATAATTTCAGTATATCTGAAATGACCCTTCTATTTTTACCTTATGAAATGACCCTTCTATTTTTACCTTAATTTCATAAGGAATTTTTTTTTTACTTGCTTGCTGAATACTTGTTCAATTGAACTTTGCTTAAATTTCTCAGGGTCATATTTTTTCCTTCTTAAACAATGCTCTGGATTTAAATTTTCTACCAATATAAACATATCAGTTCAGCCATAGAAATATACACATTTATATGATGATATATGTGTTCCTCTTGTTTAAAATCAGAGTTTATTATTATTAATTTTTTTTTTTAAAACAAGAGCCAGTCTGTCTGATTTTTATTTGAAATGGATCTGCTCATAATTTGAATTCCCATGTTCTTGGATATTTACATTACATAATTATTCATACTTGGATCTGATTATGTTAACCATGTTTCAGAACATCTTAGAACACAAGAGTTCATTTATTTGTTTATTCTTGCATAGCTCAAATGATTATTATTTGCCTAAGTATCAGAAAATGATATCTACATTTATCATTTTCTATTTTATGTATTTTCTTTGATGCCTCTCTTGTTCTTTACATCTACTATTTGACATATCATGAGCAATTCATTTATGTTACTGATTTCTAAGTTTTCTGTAATTAAGGTGTTGGACTTTTAAAAAAATGTTTATATACATTTTTTTTGAACAACCACTCTGATTCAAGTGAACCAAATTGTGGATTCAAAATTCCTCTTGAAATAATAATACCAATCAGTTTCAATATATATTTTCCACTTTACATTTTAAAGAGATTTTAACATGCTTTTAACAAAAAGATGTAAAATACTTTTTTTTAATCTCAAATTGCAGACCAACATGCTCAACCAAGACCCCATTCTTTTGAAGCTGGTTGAACCATATGGCTGTGCTAACCAAGCACTTGTCCATGGTAATTGAAATGCTATTCAGTTTCCAAATGCTATAAGCTTTCTTCAGAAAAATTCCCTTCTTAAGACATCACACAAAATTAACTTGAGTTCTTTTGCAAAATACTTTACTAAAACAACTAAATGTCTGAGATATATTTCTAATTTGAAGTCAAGTTTTCACTTCATAGCTCAGTGATTTTTAAATGATTCAAACATGACTACATTAGGATATAAATTTTGTATGAAAATTACTTAAATGTAAATGCACCTCTTCTTCAGATTTTCAAACTTTACCACATAACAAAAGTTAACTGACAACAACTGATTTAATCAAACAAGGCAATTCATTACATATTCAAACATAATTCCTCTCATGAATACATGCAAATAAAATCATCATAGTCTCTTATTATAACTAGCTAGCATGTTCATTCACTCCTTCTCCTTAGCCATAACTTCATTTCCTACTTAATTCCAGCATTACCTGAAAGAGCACTAGTGACTGCCTCATTTTTAAAATGAGACACCCCCATATGCCATGAGCAAACAAGGGTCAGATCTATGATCTGGTATGAATAACTTCATCATATTCATGATATTAAGCAATTGGATGATGCATAAGTTTTAGCCAGCTACTTGAGTAACTTATCAAAACATCTACATTCTATATTACAGGTTAGACTATCATGCAAGTGCAATAACTTCATAAGTCAACTAATTACACAATCATAATCATACAATCATTCACATCAATCTCCAGTACTTAGATGCTCTAGAGTAACCATGTTTCCATTTCATAAATCTGAGTAACACTCGTATCTTTTGCTTCCTGGTTTAGGGGTTACCTATGAGTATATACATGTCAATTTATGTTTCAGCCTCATCTGCTATTAAGGAATCACTAGGACACATTGCAATAAATTAATTCACATTATTGCACAAAGATCTCAGGGCTTAAACAAACCTTGTGCCAACTTGCATACTTCAAATATAACAAGCATTCCAGCAGCCTTCTTGGCTCATTATTCCTAGTTTATTTACTAGAAGCATTTGTTTGATTTTATCATCAGATATCTAGATGAAAAATGCCACTGCATACATGAAAGCACCCCATACATCTTGTAAGCATGTTTTCCAGAAACAAATAAAAAATTATTTTTAATGATGTTGTCAAGAGATATATGGGTCTTAAATCCATACAAGAACCTTTACAACTATAAACAGAGATATGGCATGTTAGGATTATTTTGATCTGCAAGTAACTATGGTTGAACCAGATTCACAATCTAGCTTAACCATAATTTTAACTTGTGGGTTTTATTATCTTTTTTTTTGATCAAGGGTTCAGCACTCAAGTACACCCCTAATACACTGTTCTAAGCCTCAGCACTTATACATAGTATAATGCAGCTCATAATGTTTTCTTCTATTAAAATTTTCATGCCACAGATCCAGATTAGTTGTGAATATTCTTGCCTAGATTTTAAGGTTTTATGCTTTAACTTTCTGGGTGTAATGAAACAGTGAGTTGCACATCCAAAAACAAACATCACAATAGATCAAAGATCACCCAAAAACATCCATAAGAAAATCATGACAGATCCAAAAACATCAAAAGAACATTGATAAAACCATATTCAACAAAACTAAAATAAGCAATTAACTAGATTAGAATTGGCTGCCTCATTTCAGGTCTTAATGCCATGAATTTGGTGAGGTTACTCACCTAAGTATCTCCATCTAGTTAATCCAGAAAATCCCTGAGCAATATTTTTCTCCTTTCCCTCTAAATGTTTTCTTTCTTATTTTAAGTATTTCGGGTAAACTGATTCCCCTGGCTACCACTACTCATTTATAAGCATTTTACTAGGGTTTTATCAAACAGAATCCCATTTTTGCCCTGACCAATATCATGCATTTTGCATTTATATTTTAACATTTCCATTTTCAGTTACCCCGGCCATATTTCTTTTATTAGAGGCAACTTTTTCTTTTTTTCCTACTTTTTCAGAAAATGTCCAGTCTACCTAAATCATGTTAAAGGTGTGACCAAGTATATTTGTTTATTTATGGGAATCCCCATTTTCCTATTTTTGCCTATACATAATATACTTACTTATTTTACATTTCATGCTATTTTAATGTTATCATTATTTTCTTGCTTAATTTCAATATACTTCTTCTAACAGAAAATATACATGTGTGTAGGTACATAATTATTTGTTTTATTTAATTCCCCCCTAGTTTCACGGAAAATATGTTTAAGCACATATTTCATTTTTTTTCTTCAGAAAATCTTTAATTTCAATGTACACAGGAAACATATTTAATTTGATCAATGATTCATATTCCAGGATCATATCTGGAATGCTTCCTTACTTTGTTTATTTATTTTATTATCATCATTGTATATTATTATTTTTCAGAAAAAAATTTAAATCTCTTCCTTGTGCCATTTCCAGTGTGCATGTGCACACCTATCCCTGCACAACATTCAATTCAGAAACTCCATCAACATTTGATTCAATATATATATATATATATATATATATTTCAGAATTGTTTTAATTTTTCCATCAAAATTTTTGGGGCATTTCATTCACCCTTCCTTTTAGGAATTGTGTCCTCACAATTTTTTTTGTACTTGTAACAAACATTTACTGACTTCAGAAACATTTATTAAGCATATGCATAAACAAACATATTCAATCATATCAACCATGCATATTAAATTTTCCAGAAATTAAAAATTACCTTTAATTTGCAAAAAGCTTAGGGTAATCCATCCTAATCTTATCTTCTAGCTCCCATGTACAATCATTAGGATCAACACTCCATTGGACCTTCACTAGTTTCAAAGTTTGCTCCTCGATTTCTTTTCTTCTTTAGCTAAAATCCCCACTGGTTCCTTTTCATAAATCATATTAGGATTTATTTGAATCTGGGTAGGCTTTTCCAGAATTTCTTCTTTATCATGTACCCACCTTCTAAGTTGTGACACATGAAAAACATTATGCATTGCTTTCATTTCCTCTGGTAATTCCAATTTGTATGCTAAAGAACCTATTCTTTCCAGAATTTTATAGGGTCCAACATACCTTGGTGTGAGTTTACCTTGTTTACCAAATCTCAAGACTTTCTTCATAGGTGAAATCTTGATGAAAACAAAGTCTCCCACTTCATATTCCACTTGCTTTCTCTTCCTATCTGCAAATTTCTTTTATCTATCTTGAGCTGCCGCTATTCTTTTTCTTATTAACCCAATTTTCTTTGTAATTTCTTTTACATAATCAGGTCCTAGAACAGCTCTTTCTCCAGTCTCTACCCAGCATATAAGTGATAAACATGGC
Source organism: Allium fistulosum (assembly GCA_030737815.1). NCBI lineage: Eukaryota > Viridiplantae > Streptophyta > Magnoliopsida > Asparagales > Amaryllidaceae > Allium > Allium fistulosum. The sequence goes on along the minus strand of CM060907.1, from coordinate 406,861,596 downwards.
TTGCCATATAAAGCTTTAAATGGTGCCATCCCTATGGTGCTTTGGTAACTGTTATTGTATGTGAATTCAGCTAAATGGAGGTGGTCTTCCCAGTTGCCTCCAAAGTCCAATGCACATGCCCTCAACAAGTCCTCTAAGACTTTATTTACCACTTCAGTTTGTCCATCTGATTGTGGATGGTAGGCAGTGCTTAAGCACAATTCACTCCCCATGGCCTCTTGAAAACTTTTCCAAAACCTTGAGGTGAAGATGGTATCCATATCACTCACAATTGTTTTGGGAATGCCATGCAATCTTACCACCTCTTTCATGAATATTTGAGCCAATTTTGGAGCATTTCTTTCTGATTTAACTGGGATAAAATGTGCTACTTTAGTTTGCCTATCCACTATTACCCATATACTTGTGTTTCCCCTCTTAGATCTAGGCAGTCCATCTATGAAATCCATAGATATATCCTCCCACTTCCATTGTGGTATACTAAGGGGTTGCAACAGTCCTGATGGCCTTTGTGTCTCTGCCTTGAATTGTTGGCAAGTCATGCACTTTGCAACATGTCTGGCCACATCTGACTTCATTCCCTTCCACCAAAGATTTCTTTTCAAATTTTGATACATCTTGGTGCTGCCTTGGTGTATGGAGTACTTACTCCTATGGTATTCATTTAGTATTTCCTCCTTCAATTCTATGTTTTCTGGAACACATATCCTATTCTTGTTCCTTAAATAACCATCCTTATCAATTTGATAATTTATTACTTCTTCCCCTTTTAATAAGAGCATTTTCTTCTCCAATAGGTTTAAGTCTGGTTCCTGCATTTTCCCAACCTGTAGAAGTAAATTTGATTGCAGAGATACCATACTCAATTTCCCTTTACTCCCATCTTCCTCAATAGGTATCATTTGTACCTCACTGTTTGCCTCAATTTCCAAATCAGTAAGTATAGACAGATCCTTAAACTCTTCCATCATCAACATGGCTACCTTAGCATGTTGTCTACTCAAGGCATCTGCAACTTTATTTTCCTTGCCTGGTGTATAAAGTATATCTAGATCATAGGCAGCTAGGAACTCCACCCATCTATGTTGCCTCATGTTCAAATCTTTTTGTGAGAATAAATATTTCAATGCTTTATGATCAGTGTACAAGATAAATTTAGCACCTAACAAATAATGTCTCCAAAGTTTCAAAGCATACACAACTGCTGCTAGTTCAAGATCATGGGTTGCATATCTTGTTTCATGTGGCTTTAATTGCCTAGATGCATAGGCTACCACCTGGTCTTGCTGCATCAACACAGCCCCTAGCCCAGAGCCACTTGCATCAGTGTACACAATTAAGTTTTCATTTCCCTCTGGCACCCTCAATACTGGTGCATTAATCAGAGCTTCTTTTATTTTGATAAAAGCTTGCTAACATTTTTCTGTCCATACAAAGGCTTGGTTCTTTGTAGTTAAATTGGTAAGTGGTGATGATATTTTTGAAAAATCTTTTATAAACCTCCTATAATATCCTGCCATCCCCATAAATGATCTAATCTCACTGATTGTGCTAGGTCTTTTCCATGCTTGGATAACTACTACCTTATTGGGGTTTATTGATATTCCTTTGGCAGAGATAACATGCCCAAGAAAATGTACTTCTTCTTTCCAGAAGGCACATTTTAAAAATTTTGCCTTTAAATCATTCTCCCTTAATCTTGACAAAACTAAATGCAAATGATTTTTATGCTGGAATAAATCAAAATATCATCAATAAAAATCAGTACAAACTTGTCTAAATAATCTCTGAATATTCTATTCATTAAATCAACAAAATATGAAGGAGCATTTGTCAAGCCAAATGGCATAACCTTAAATTCATACAAGCCATATCTAGTGTAAAATGCAGTGTACTTAACACTTGAGTCTTCAACCTTCATTTGATGAAATCCTGATGCTAAGTCTAGTCTAGAAAATATTTTAGCTTCACTGAGTTGATCAAAGAGATCATCTATTCTAGGCAATGGGTATTTGTTTTTGATGGTTACTTTATTTAGTTCTCTGTAATCTATGCACATTCTCAAAGTACCATCATGTTTTCTTACAAACACTACTGGAGCACCCCAGCATGAATTGCTTGGCCTTATAAATCCTTTGCCTTCTAATTCTTCCAACTGATTTTTCAATTCTTTCAGTTCACTTGGCCCCATTCTATATGGTTTCTTGATTATTGGACTTGCCCCTGTAATGAGATTAATTTGAAACTCAACTAGTCTATGGTGTGGAACACCCTTAACTTCCCCAGACACATCCAAGTATTCATTGACTATGGGAATTTCTTCAATGGTTAGTTCATTGAGATCTTTTTCTGAGTCAATTAATTAAATGATATAATTTCCCTTCCTTAGCTACTTCACATAGAACTGTGATCCTCTGGCCTCTAGAATTTTGCAATGATATGGTGGATGAGTCTAAATTAAATATGGCTTTAAATTGCCTTAACCAGTCTACCCCCAATATAACACCTATATTTGGGTAATTCAAACATATAAATTGGAAATAAAAATATTTCCTCCTATGTTTAACTCCACATCCACACAATTCATGTTTAAGAGACTAGAACTCCCTAGTGGACTTTGTACAAGCATTGGGGTTTCAACTAGTATGCAGTTTAATTTTAACATTTTAACTATTTCATAAGAAATTAGAGAGTGAGTTGCTCCAGTATCATATACTACTGCTATGGGTATGGCACAAATGAGTAGTGTACCTTCCACTTGGCCATGATTTTCAGCATCAATTTTCACTCCAGATTTGCCTTTTCCTTCCAAAGTTGCCAATTTCCCCTGATGTTTATTCTCAGGACAGTTCCTCTTCATATGCCACTCTTTCCCACATAGGTAACATTTAAAGGCTCCTCCTTTTAATTCTGGGCACCTTGGTTTGATGTGTCCTTCTTTACCATAATGATGGCAAACCAATTTCTTCTTAGCATCATTGGCTTTAATGTCTTTGTCCTTCTTGTTGTCTACCTCCTCCTTCTTTTTATCATAAGGGTGATATCTTCCCTTATTCTTCTTGTTGTTGTTGCTCTTAAAATTCCTATACTTCTCTCTTTCCTTATCATGCTGTTCCAATTTCAATGCAAGATCTATTACTTGATCAAAAGTTCTATCTGCATATGGTAGCATAGCTCTGCTAAGTCCTGGGCACAGACCTTTTATATACCTATCATTTTTGGATGCTTCATATGCCACGTGCATTGCTCCATAATTAGATAGCCCTTCAAACTTTTGAGTATACTCAGTGACATTCAAAGTTCCCTGCCTAAGTCTGATAAATTCTTCAAGCAAAGTGGTCTTGGCTGATGCTGGTACAAATCTTGCCTCCAACATCTCCTTGAACTGATTCCAAGTGATTTCATTTTCATTTCTTCTAGCTATGATCACCTCCCACCAGCTTAAAGCTACTCCTCCTTTCAGTTGTCTTGAAGCTACTTGCCTCTTCCTTTGATCATCTAGCTGCATGTCATTGAAAATCCTATCAAGTGTTCTCAACCATGATTGAATTTCCATCACATTCTCAGTTCCTTCAAAACTTCTGCCTCCCAAATTGGTGTAAGTCTTCAGTAGTTTTGAAAGCTCTTCATGTGGGTTCTCAGGCCTATGCCCAATTCCATCTCTTAAAAATCTCACAAATTCTTGCATATCAAGCATTTGTGGTGCACTGGGTCCTGCATTGTGATGAGATCCTCTTCCTACCATGGTCTGGTCACTAAGTATTGGGCAGAGGGTATTAGTACACTCTGAATATTTTCTATAGCTAATATTTTCCTATCTAAATTTTTTCATCCAAAACAAACAGACATAATAAATTTCTATGATACTTAGTAATTAATACATACATTAGCTCTAATACCAAATGAAATGACCCTTCTATTTTTACTTTATGAAATGACCCTTCTATTTTTACATTAATTTCATAAGGATTTTTTTTTACTTGCTTGCTGAATACTTGTTCAATTGAACTTTGCTTAAATTTCTCAGGGTCATTTTTTTTCCTTTTTAAACAATGCTCTTGTTTTAAATTTTCTACCAATATAAACATATCAGTTCAACCATAGAAATATACACATTTATATGATGATATATGTGTTCCTCTTGTTTAAAATCAGAGTTTATTATTATTATAATTTTTTTTTAAAACAAGAGCCAGTCTGTCTGATTTGTATTTGAAATGGATCTGGTCACAATTTGAATTCCCATGTTCTTGGATATTTACATTACATAATTATTCATACTTGGATCTAATTATGTTAACCATGTTTCAGAACATCTTAGAACACAAGAGTTCATTTATTTGTTTATTCTTGCATAGCTCAAATGATTATTATTTGCCTAAGTATCAGAAAATGATATCTACATTTATCATTTTCTATTTTATGTATTTTCTTTGAAGCCTCTCTTGTTCTTTACATCTACAATTTGACATATCATGAGCAATTCATTTATGTTACTGATTTCTAAGTTTTCTGTAATTAAGGTGTTGGACTTTTAAAAAATGTTTATATACATTTTTTTTTTGAACAACCACTCTGATTCAAGTGAACCAGATTGTGGATTCAAAATTCCTCTTGAAATAATAATACCAAACAGTTTCAATATATATTTTCCACTTTACATTTTAAAGTTATTTTAACATGCTTTTAACAAAAGATGTAAAATACTTTTTTTTAATCTCAAATTGCAGACCAACATGCTCAACCAAGACCCCATTCTTTTGAAGCTGGTTGAACCATATGGCTGTGCTAACCAAGCACTTGTCCATGGTAATTGAAATGCTATTCAGTTTCCAAATGCTATAAGCTTTCTTCAGAAAAATTCCCTTCTTAAGACATCACACAAAATTAACTTGAGTTCTTTTGCAAAATACTTTACTAAAACAACTAAATGTCTGAGATATATTTCTAATTTGAAGTCAAGTTTTCACTTCATAGCTCAGTGATTTTTAAATGATTCAAACATGACTACATTAGGATATAAATTTTGTATGAAAATTACTTAAATTTAAATGCACCTCTTCTTCAGATTTTCAAACTTTACCACATAACAAAAGTTAACTGACAACAACTGATTTAATCAAACAAGGCAATTCATTACATATTCAAACATAATTCCTCTCATGAATACATGCAAATAAAATCATCATAGGCTCTTATTATAACTAGCTAGCATGTTCATTCACTCCTTCTCCTTAGCCATAACTTCATTTCCTACTTAATTCCAGCATTACCTGAAAGAGCATTAGTGACTGCCTTATTTTTAAAATGAGACACCCCCATATGCCATGAGAAAACAAGGGTCAGATCTATGATCTGGTATGAATAACTTCATCATATTCATGATATTAAGCAATTGGATGATGCATAAGTTTTATCCAGTTACTTGAGTAACTTATCAAAACATCTACATTCTATGTTACAGGTTAGACTATCATGCAAGTGCAATAACTTCATAAGTCAACTAATTACACAATCACAATCATACAATCATTCACATCAATCTCCAGTACTTAGATGCTCTGGAGTAACCATGTTTCCATTTCATAAATCTGAGTAACACTCATATCTTTTGCTTCCTAGTTTAGGGGTTACCTTTGAGTATATACATGTCAATTTATGTTTCAGCCTCATTTGCTATTAAGGAATCACTGGGACACATCACTACACCATAACAGTCATTTGGTAACACTTATTATTTTCAGCTGCCAACACTTATTTGTGTTGTCGATTAATCACACCAATATTCGTTGCTAAGCTAAAAATGTGTGAACAAAAATACACATTTATGATTTTTTTTATTCCTAACATGTATTTGCGTTGGGAATTCCGGTAAAACTGAAATTAACAAATGTTGGTGGGGGCAAGAAAAGTAAATGAGTATCCGTTTTGTCATCCGTAGCCCTAATCAGTAATCCCCTTCTCAACGCTTCATTCAGCTACTTGGAGAAAAAAATTCGACTTGTAATTCGACTTCAGGGGAATCGATTTCATCCTTGGCTTCAGGCGATTCGATTTCGCCCTCGACTTCATGCGCTCCCTCTCGACTTCAGGTGCTCGTTCTCAACCTCAGGCAGGCGCTCAACTTCAGGTAGTTTTTTGGATTCATTTTTATTAATCTCGGCCGTGGTTTATCAATCGCATGAGAGTTAGAATTACACATACGTGATTTAAGAAATGCATCTTTAGGTAAGAGAGCATATGAAATATTTTAACATGGAAACATATATTTTAACCTGTGGCAGCGATGATTGTAATTGTAGTTGATTTTGTCGAAGACATGGTTTATGCTCAAATTCGCTTTGAATGTTGTGGATCATTTTTTTTGATGATGCAAGGTTTTGAGCTTTCCTTTTTTTATACCAAAGTGAAAAGGAAAAAAAACCTACAAAATGGAAAATGATTGACACTTTGGTGTGCATTGTAATGAGTCTGAATGTCTCCTTACAAAAAAATCTGCATACAAAGCAGTGAGGTTATTGATGGGTTTCTCATCCTTTTTGGGTTCTTTTTCTACTGTTATATTAACATGTCTTGATTTTGGGTTTCGTAAGTCAATGATTTGATGATATGGTGTTATGCGTTTGTATTATTGATAAATCACACACAAGTAGACTGAACAGTTCTCACAGCGTCTATAGTTTTTTTTTGTTCTTGCTGGATTGAAATAAATCAATTGAGTTCAATCTGATAGGAATTGCCATATTTATTTTGCACTAATTTCAAACATAGATAGTTTATTTACATGTCAATGACATGTCTGCATTGTAAGCAGCTTCTGATCCTCATTGCATTTAAAGGTTGTGTGTAACACTACAAACTTGTTTGTTTTCAGCTTGCGCGACCCTCATCCATCGAATCCATATGAAATTGTCTGTCAACAGCCTCTCCAAATCAATTTCAGTCCAATAGATTCAGGTCAGTAACTTTGGCTCAGTCAACCTCCTTCATCTTTTAGTGCACACTACACTGCATGTTTACCATTTCTTAACTAATTTGGTTTAATTTATGTATAATTTAATCTGGAAGCTTAAAGCATTATGACTAAAGCATCACCATATATAGGATAAATTGTAGACATTATAAATTCTAGTTTTTATGCAAGGCGCGATAGCGGCCCGGTTTAAGGGATGGACTGTTTTAGCAGCATAATGATCATCATAATGTTGTAGATTGTATTGTTCATAGTTGAATGGTGCTAACATAGTTACTGGCATAGTTCATAGTTTATATCTGTATATCACGTAGTTTATATCATATAGCTTATGTCATTCAATTTTACAGTCCTTAATGTTGTATATAATCATAATGTTGTATATCATATAGTAATACTTCATAGTTCATAGAGCCATTTCAATTTCAGATTCATTTACCTGTTTATCATATAGTTTTACAATTTATAGTTACAGTTTTAGTGTTTAGTTGTTGATCAAGAAAATTAATATCACAGTAATCTTCATGTGTTGTAATTCAACAATTCAGTAATAACATAAAAAAATTAAAATGAAGCAACCACATATTGCTAATAACTATAAATTTTCCGTATCCAGCTTATGTTTTGAATATTACAGTGCATTATCCTTCTAGGCCAAATTAGTAATAACTTTCATTGAAAATAGCTCACGGATAATAATGTCCCAGAATTCGGAGTAATATTATATTTTAGCTACATAAATTAAATTAGCCTATGGCTATCCACGACATGGTTTCCAAAGCGAGAAGGAAATGTTTTTTGAATTCGCCAAATGTGGACACCAGCCAAATGATAAGATGTGATGCCACCACCTACCAAACACAGTACTAACAAGCTCATGTTATACAAGGAATCAACAAACAAGATCTTATTACTTAAGAAACAAAATATTCCATAGGAACAACTTATGGGATATAGAGAATAGGAAGAAATAAACCTATAATTAATTTATATGACGATGTGAGAAATAGACGTTCTAAAGATGTTCAGAAGAGATTCATTTTTTTTGTTTTATTGTAAATGTGTATATATACATGCATGCATACTATTGCATAGAGGATTAAGTATGAAGATGTTCTAACATGAAATTGGAGCGCTAATAAATAAATAAATTACGGAGATTCTGGACAAAACATGAAAAATAATTGGTGACAAAAACATGATATTCGGTATAATAATTTGTGTGTTATCCGTCATCCGAAGTTGTGTATATCAGGCCCACTAACCGCTAGATAGCGGCATTTGCATGGATGCGATCACTATAATTGTTGCAAGTTCAAAAGACCTTACCATAGAGTGCACGATGAGATGGTATTGAAAATATCCTTTCTAAATAGTCGTTGATTATAAAATGTTATGCTAATTATGTGTTAACTTTGTTCTTTCTTGCAGGTCTTAGCAAAACCAGAAAAGAAATTTCAAGAGCGATGGTTTCAAGAGCGATGGTTAGGTACCAACACTTTTAGGACCGGCTCTGATTATATATTATAATGTTGAATGCAATGCAAAAATAAATCAAAGAAAAAAACATTAATGGATTGCTTAAATAATGAAATTGTTGGTCACATAATAGGAAGACAATATATTTATATTTAATTTAAGTTTTAGTCAAATAGGTTTGGAATCTGTGAACGTTATAGCCATCATATGTGCTGGATTTATGCAAACATCATTATGTAATCATTATTAATCCAGGTTCTGCTATTAGAATACTTTGGTTGTAATGGTCGAGTCAAAAGGAATAGTGATATATGTGTTGCCATGTTGGTTCAACTCGTTAAAGCAATTATCAAACTTTTTTACATGTAAACTGCGTGCATGTTCTGTCTTAAAGAAACTTTTTTATTGTCTCACCTTTATAAGTTACATACATGTCGAGTATGGATCACTAATTTTTGTGGTTTTATATTGAATATCTATTTCTCATATTGACAGTATTACTGTTATAATGAGGTTCAGTAAATAAATCAGTAAAAGCAATAGCCTAAAATTTGCAAAAGCTAATATATGTTATTGAATTTAACTTAAATGTACGTAATTTGCAATGCTTTGAGATCGAGATATTGTTGTCAAAAATCTTAAAATTATATGATTTGAATTCCGTTTCAGATCGAATCTTAAAATTTTATAAAAAATAACTTCGTTAATTAAGTTTAACGAAATTAACTAAGTTTATAATAATAATAATAATAATAATAATGAATTAATTAAGTTTATAATAATAACAATAATAATGAATTAACTAAATTTATAATAATAATAATAATAATAATAATAAATTGTAAAATATTAACTAAGTTAACTAAATTTTATAAAAAATAACTAAGTTTATGTAAATCCTTAGAGATGATGTCTTTTGTTTAACAGGTTTATACTGTTATTTTGTTTTTAGTTACTTCAGCTTTGTCATTTCTGTTATATTTAGTGATGATGTCTTGGTATGATATTTCCAGCAAGAAGAATATCGGTTCCAATTTGTCCGACACGTCCTTAAATTCAGGGCAGCAAGTTCACAGATTTTTTCACTTGAAGAGCTCTTCACAGGTATGAGAATATTTGCACAATTTTAAAATTTCCAAGAATATAACTTGTTTGTTTTGTTACAGTCACAGTGTATAATTTGTGAAAAACAATTCATATAATAGTTTGATTCTAGGCCTTTTGTTCCTTTTCTTTCTTTTAGCCGAAATGTGTTCTCATGTTTCCTTGTACATTGTTATAAATTAAGGAATTTATTGCTTGCACGTTAGCAATATCGATTGAGTTGAAATGTAGTTTATTTCTTGCATGATTGAGTCTAAAATATCGTTAGAGACATCGTTAATCTTTATTTTCATATCAATGGCACTGCAATTTTTTACTTGTAAATGGGAATTTAAATTTGCAGCTGCGCATGGATGATGTGCCAAAGCTATTGAACGAGTACCAACAGCTAATCTCAAGCTCAAGCTGAAGAAGTGTGTTTAAAACAAATACTACCATGTGCTGCGGAAAAATATGTAAGTGTCAGTTTAAAACAAATTTCAACTTATTCCATTGTGTGTTTAGTTTAAATTTGAACTAAACAAATGAAAATTAGGAACATTTCTGATAATGGAATGGTGGGGGCTGGAAAAACAAATTATTTTTGTTTGATAGATTCTTGTCGAATTATAAATTTCATTTTGGCAGTATGCCGTTGAATTGCACATTTTAGTTCGACATGTTGTTGCTAAATTTTACAGTTAACTTACTATCATAATTTTATTCAGAAAATGTAATTAATTTTTTTTAAGTATCGAAGAATGATCATAAGAGTAAATTTAGGATGAGCACCAATGTTCTGATGGTTAGACACTCCAAGTTCGATGCGAGAGGTCGTAGATTTGAAACTTGCATAGTATAATTTAAACTCTTGGATATATATTGAAATGTATAAAGCATTAAAATAGTTGACAGCCTCAGTTTGAATATCTGACAGATTAATGACACAATTTCCATTTGAGTCTATAAGCTATTTGTTGTCATTCTTGTTCCTATTAAAATTAAAATTCCTTAGTTAAACTATGATCTGGATGTGGGGGTTTATATAGTTTTGTAGGGATGTATACGAGAGCTACAATTATTAGAAATGTTTATAGGTCACATTACCACTTAAGGTTGGACTGTAATCTGATATTGTATAGGGTTTTCCTTTTTGGCACTAAAGTCACAAAAGCATGATTTATTTCATTTTTTTTTTGAAGTAAAACCGAAGCCAGAGACTACATGCTCCAAACAACCCAAAAAAACCTGTGATGTTTAGCATTCCCCATTACAGAATTGGTTTTGCATACACTGAAGCAGAATATGGTTTCAAAACACCAACAAAAAAGGGGTCAAAATGATTCCAAAAATGTCGAAGTCGAGAATTACAACAGTGTATACTGCTAACATCAGGTTCATGATAATCATATAGAGCCGTATCTTCTTCCCCTGGGTCTTTGAGTTCCTTCGGTCGAAGAAGACTGGTCCCATGATGCATGACTTGCAACATCGCCGCTGCTGTCTTCTCCAAGGACGTACCGTCTTGGGCCGCTCATAGCTTCTAAGGAAGCAGCCAGAATGGACATTCCAGGCAGCGCATCGAGCCCTCGCTGATTTTCAACACGTGTCTTGTATATAAATGCTCCATAACATGAGATCGTCGATAAAACTATCGCAATGCAAGAGATCACTCCAAAAACGGCCCACCCTCTCATACCATCATCTTCTCGCCCTTGCTTATACGAACATGACTTTGTTAGTGTGAACTCAACTGGATCATAATTCTCAATCGGGATTGAAATGTTGACTGAATATGGGATATTCCTAGCCTTTTCGCATCTCCAGTTTATTATCAAGACCGAATGAGACAAGGTAGTAGGGGGGCTTCCACCAGCTCCTGAGCCAGACAATCTCATTTCTAACCCTTCATCAGGATATATCTTAAAAGTTGGTTTTCCCACAAGACCTGAAATAGAAGAAATCGCAGTCAAATAGAGTGAAACAGAGGTCTGCTCGGTGCCAAAACTGAATTGTTTGTGGAATTTCTCATATCCCATCTGAGTCACGCCATTGTAAACAATTTCCCACGATCGAGGATGAAAGCCTACGGTGAAACCTTGAAATACACGAGGGCCGTGCTTGTCACATGGAAGTGCGAGTTCAATAAGAGCCCTGCATTTCTTCTCATCATATAATACACTGCATATGCAGCCAAGATTGCCTCTACATGCTCCATTTAAGCAATCTCCGCATCTTAGTTGATTATGTATTGAATTAACCAACTTAATTATGTATTGTACTTGTTATGAAGTAGTTGGCATTGTTATGAAGTAGTTGACTATGAAATTTATGTTGTTATTTGATCATGAATATTGTAAATTTTGGGTTCCTATTGAATGTAGTATAATAATGCATATCATATTAGTTATTAATTGTTTATTAATGTTAAAATAATTGACTATATTGAGAATGAAAATATTACAACGTTATAAGCGTTGGCAAATAAAATTTACCAACGCTTATAAGCGTCAGCATAGAAAATTAAACAATGTTGGACGGTTAATTTGCCAACGTTTATAAGCGTTGCTAACTAATATACACCAACGTTTATAAGCGTTGGCGAATACAAACTTCCAACGCTTATAAGCGTTGGAAAACTAAACTCGCCAACGCTTATAAGTGTTGGCAATAAATTGCGACGCCCTTACAGCGACGCTAATAAGCGTTGCTGAAACTGTTTGCGACAGTTATACTCGTTGGGAATCACTTGTTTTGGTGTAGTGCATTGCAATAAATTAATTCACATTATTACACAAATATCTCAGGGCTTAAACAAACCATGTGCCAACTTGCATACTTCAAATATAACAAGCATTCCAGCAGGCTTCTTGGCTCATTATTCCTAGTTTATTTACTAGAAGCATTTGTTTGATTTTATCATCAGATATCTAGATGAAAAATGCCACTGCATACATGAAAGCACCCCATACATCTTGTAAGCATGTTTTCCAGAAACAAATAAATAATTATTTTTAATGATGTTGTCAAGAGATATCTGGGTCTTAAATCCATACAAGAACCTTTACAACTATAAACAGAGATATGGCATGTTAGGATTATTTTGATATGCAAGTAACTATGGTTGAACCAGATTCACAGTCTAGCTTAACCATAATTTTAACTTGTGGGTTTTTTTATCTTTTTTTTTATCAGGGGTTCAGCACTCAAGTACACCCTTAATACACTGTTCTAAGCCTCGGCACTTATACATAGTATAATGTAGCTCATAATGTTTTCTTCTATTAAAATTTTCATGCCACAGATCCAGATTAGTTGTGAATATTCTTGCCTAGATTTTAAGGTTTTATGCTTTAACTTTCTGGGTGTAATGAAATAGTGAGTTGCACATCCAAAAACAAACATCACAATAGATCAAAGATCACCCAAAAACATCCATAATAAAATCATGACAGATCCAAAAACATCCAAAGAACATTGATAAAACCATATTCAACAAAACTAAAATAAGCAATTAACTAGATTAGAATTGGCTGCCTCATTTCAGGTCTTAATGCCATGAATTTGGTGAGGTTACTCACCTAAGTATCTCCTTCTAGTTAATCCAGAAAATCCCTGAGCAATATTTTTCTCCTTTCCCTCTAAATGTTTTCTTTCTTATTTTAAGTATTTCGGGTAAACTGATTCCCCTGGCTACCACTACTCATTTATAAGCATTTTACTAGGGTTTTATCAAACAGAAACCCATTTTTGCCCTGACCAATATCATGCATTTTACATTTATATTTTAACATTTCCATTTTCAGTTACCCCGGCCATATTTCTTTTATTAGAGGAAACTTTTTCTTTTTTTCCTACTTTTTCAAAAAATGTCCTGTAACGACTCGGATTTTGCCCGCTCGAAAATCAACATCCGTACTTCACCTTGTACTAGAATGCCGCAGATTCGACCGTTCAAATCCGATTCGCTGGAGCTATAACACAGTTAAGTATAACAACACAGCGGAAAAGAAAAAGAATATAGATATACAACATCTGATACAATATCCAGATACAATGATGATACAATGAATATCTATATACATCAGAGATATGATACAAGAAATAGCAGCGGAAAGAAAATAGATAACACCAGCAGCGGATAGAATGTCTCCAATAGAATGCTCCAAGATAAGCAACGTCAGTCCATGAACTCCAAGAACTGAACTAGCTTCAGATAATCTACTAAACCTGAATATCTGATAAACCCAACTCTAGACTGCCCGTGTGGAAAATAGTGGGCACCCAGAGTTTAGGAAGGAAACAATAAACTCCGGATCAGTCATGGGACTGGTGTGAGCAACAAAAACAGTTTATCTTTAAACAACAACAAAAGGTTTTAAACATTGAAACCCGCAATGCTTTTGGAAAATGAAACTACCATAAGACCTCCCACCACACACACAATGCAAACGCAGAATTGGAGGAGATTTCTTCTTATGATAGTCAAAAATGCTTACTACGCAAAATCATTCGATATTATTATTATTAGTGCATAGTGTCGAAAACATTTCGAAAATATAATATCAATCTTAGCCAACATACAACAATTGTCGTATGCCTACTATAGCTACTACGTTCAGTAGCAGGTTACCGCCACATTCCATAGCAGGTAATACAACTAAAACCGTACAGGGTTCGTATTGTTTCTTTGGATTTCCAACAAATGATCAGGCTAAGGAACTTCCTTACCGAAATAGAAACGCCTCTGGAAAGACGCCCCGGATCCTAACCGGATCTCTGCAAACAAAAGGCCGACGCTACCTCACGCTGTACAGCTGTAACTAGGTAACTAACACACTGACGCTACCTCACGCTGTACAGCTGTAACTAGGTAACTAACACACGAGTCATGTCATCCCCCGGTCGTTACCGACCTTTATCCGCGGTACCTCAATCATAAAGCAACATCACAAAGTGATAAATGTATAGTGTCCACACGAGTTAAGTATCTGGGCTCCATGGCATGATACCACCCTTTATCCAGAAGGAAATGACATACCCTAGGGGCGCTACCCCTACAAACCTTTGTCGCAACATTCCTGTTTCGACCATTACCGGGTTGTGAGGCTCGACGAAGTCTCGTCCACAAAACTACGCTTTTCCACAAAGCACGCTTTTTCACAAAGCAACGCTTTGACCAACAAATGATCATCAGCACTTCGTATGCCACATTACCAAATTGGGAATGTATCACTAGTAACCATCAACTACATAACCTCTGAGCTCGTACGTCTCAGAGAAGGGTGTTAAGCTAAGAGAATAAATTCTCCGCCACCAACAGAAATGTATTTGATAGAAACCAGCTTTACATCTCAAAGTGTAACGTCAGACACACATCCATACAAGTCTGTTCCGGGTTCGAACAGAACCGAAGGCACTTCCGAAGAAGCCCTTGCAAATCCGGGTATTCACAATCTCGATCGGACTTCCCATCACTTAGGGAATCTCTATACCGGAGCCATGATGCAGAGAAAATCGATAGGTCATCATATCGCTCTCGCAAATACCCGGTCTTCACCACCGGTCTTCAAATGCGATCCATATACGTCGTACCATTATTCGGAATGGGTTATATGACACAAAGGTCCTTTCCCGGCTAAACCGAATAACGAGCGCAATTAAAAATCATATGGATACTGGGGTCTCAGTTAAATCACAGCTTTAAAGCCCAAAACTTTTCATTCGAATGGTAAAACAAATTACCATTTCCAATCTTTTAAACAAAAAGATTCATTTCAAAAACCTTCAATGGTTTAAACAATTTCCACACTTTTAATCTTTTAAACAAAAAGATTTATTTCACAAAGTTAACCCCATTCACAAAGATTCATTCATAGATTTTCAAATCGATTTCCATTTCAATTTGGTTAAATCGTTAAATCTTTAAATCAAGATTTAACTTATAGCTTTCAAAACTCGTTTCCAAAGATTCATTCATAGCCTTTCAAAAAAATTCCATTTCAAGTTAGATTAACTCATCCGGTCTTTGAAATCAAAGACTCATTTCATAGTTTTCAAAGCATTTCAATTCTATTTCAAACTTGAAATTCTTTCCACACAAATTGGAAGTTCATTACTTTTGTGAAAGCTTTTACTATTTGAAAATAAATAGTTTCTTTTCAGAAAAATCCAGTTATATTTACACGAGTTAAAACCCTTGAATTAAATTCAGATTCCCAACTCAGTACCTTTAAAATGGTTTAACCCATATATTACTTGTACAGCATCTTTAATCCCTAGTTGCAAACCATAGGATTCAATATCAAACTTGAATTCAAATTTAAATCAAATTATTTAAATTTCCAAACTCGATTAAGTTATTTAAAATAACTTTTATCTTTGAAATTCCATTTCAAAAGCTTTTCACTTTAAAACCAAATTTCCAATTTCAAGATCAATTGAAATTAAAATTTCAATTTCAAAAACATCAAATTTACATCATCTGTGATTTAACCGATTTCCACGTGAAATCCATATTTGTGTGTGTAAAAGTGTAGTCCAGGGGTTTTACACAATAGTGCAACATCAATCATCACAGATATATCGATAAGCAGTAAAATCAATAACGCTTATCTTCATTTACAGATTCATAGATAAAATAAATTTATCAGTCACAAGGGTTCATCGTTACAATTCGATGTGGGTTTCGGATAACCAATTGGAATCCGACTCCCTGTCGCATCGAAGTTTAAATGTCGTTTACGGGTCAAAGGTTTCATATTCACATAGCAATATATTCATCACAGGTATCACAGTTCAGCATAAAGCAATTCATAGCATCATAATCACATAACAGAGATATCAATCGAATATGCAGCATTCAATGAAATCCAAACATCATAAGTAAGGTCAATTAATTATCTGACTAATTTAAATCAAATTTATTTCTTATGAATTAACTACAAATCTTGGTTAATAAATCATAAATTAATTATAAACCATTTTAATTAATTAACCTTAAACAAATTACATAATCAATTAACCCCTTAATTGCTTTCATTAATTAATTAGCCCTTAATTAATTTTTGTTTAATCACTTGAGTAATCAACTTTAATCATTAATTAATATTTAATTAATAATCCTTAATTCACAAATTAATTACATTGATTAATCCTTTAATTCTCCCGAGTAATCATCACTTAATTTTACTTCTAGATTAAGTTTTAAAATAACTTAAGCATTCAAGTTAAACTAATTTTATAACTCTCTTAAATCGAATGTTAAATAAAACATTACTCTCATTAATGATTAAATTATAAACATTTGAAAACATTTTACTTTCAAATTTATTTCAAATTTCATTTTAAATTTAAGATTTAAAATGAATACAACTCAAATTTAACAAAGTTTAGAAACAATTTAAAAACCCTTTTAGATCTCATGTTAAAGAATATTTATAACTTATAAAGAAATGTCAAAAGTGTTTAAACTAATTTCCTTTGAATTCAAACATTAAAATTTTACTTTAATCATTCAAAGTAGTTAAAACCTTTAAATTTTATAAAACTTTATATATTTAAAACTGAGATTTTAAATTAACTTAAACCCAGATTTTAACTTTGGTTTAAATTTAGTTTACATCCCTACTTCCCATTTTAAAGATCCAGTTTTTAAATTTAAAACTAACAGGGTAAAACTCTGTAACCCAGACTTTACCCGGACCATCACCTAAATGACTTCGAGCCACACTCCTAATTACTCCGAGCAAATCACCAAATTCACTCGAGAAAACTCGAGTACCTCTTCACTGCTTCGCCCAACTTCCCCTGATTCACGAAATACACCGTGCACATGCACCGGCCAACCACTCCCTTCCGACCACCCACGGTGACCCTCGCAAGTCGTCGATCACCCTCACCCTCAAACCCAACCATCAGATGATCATCCAAAACTCGAAATCAAATTAGAGAGTTAAGTCCAAAACCTGGAACATTGGAACCTCCTCCAACCCAACCTGGAAACTTCCTCGCCTCCCTATCTCCGACCACTAGAGACGGAACAACTCCGGCTACATCCTCGTCAGCCCCTATACCATCATCTACCTTAGTCTCATGCCACTCGATCGTGCGAGGGCAACGAACGAAGCGAGAATCTTCGACGTACTAAAATTAGGTTTAAAAATTTAAATTGATTGCTGTCGACGCCACCGTGGACGATGCCACCTTCAACTATTTTTCCCACCACCGTAGCAGGCTCCTCCATCCTCACCAGCAACCCCGAACCCTCCAGTGCCACGCGTCGCCGGAAATTGGTTAAATCCCATTTTAAGTTCAACTATGAACTGCCCCTTCAAACTAGTACTAAAATTTGTGATTTTAGATTTAAAAATCATTATCTTGAATAAGCTTTCAGATTATATACTTAGATCAATAAATTAATAGATTTGAAATTTACCATACAACAAATGTGCACTGTTCTACTGAGTTTCCAGGGCAGATTTCAGCTTAAATTTATTTAAATCAAATTTAAACTTTTACTTCTTGATCAAATAAACAGATCCTGTTTGGATCTTAAGTCCTAACAACAATTGGTTCAAAGGAATATAAAATTTTGATCATAAAACTTGAATATGAAACTGCGAACAGAGATACAACAGAAATGCACTCATACAAACATCTAAATGATCCACTGATTAAATCACACAGAACATTTTTATTTCCAGAGGATTAACATGCAACCAGATTTAAAGATACTTTAACTTTTAGAAAAGAATGTTACTCACAGAGCATTCAAAAATATATAAACTATACTTGTTTTTCAGATATAAATGCAACCAAGTCAAGTTTAAAATTTTAAAAGGTTGATGTTACTCACTTGGTCAAAAACAAGGAAGTCTGGAAAAAACAAAGTTGCTCACCTCAGTCATGAAGAACAGAGAACTCTGTTGATTTGAAACTACAAATTTGATTTTCCAGTTCGAAAGCTTGATCACTTGCGTTTGATCTCTGGTTTGCCTTGTTTATTGATGTTTTAAAGTTGAATTTCTTTTGTTTAAATTATAAATGATACTCACTTCAAATTTTTCTTAGCTTTGAACTGATCGAATGTGAATGAGGATGGATATATGGAAACAGTTTACAGGATAGTTTATTTGCGTGGTACAAGCTTTGTTCAGAGATTTTTGTAAAATCTGGAGGCTGAGAATACATATTGTGAGCTAGAGGAGATGTTTGCATGACTAGCATTAAATGCTTTGTACCATGATACTTCCATTTTCATACTTATCCTATTTTTCTTTTCTACATGCCTGGCTTATTTTACAAGCTATATAATTTTACTTTGTATTTGTTCATACTTGTTGACTTCGGCTGAGATGATATTTTATGGCTAAAGTGATGTTGTCTTCATTTGTTTGCTTGCTTTGTATTTAAATGTTTTCTTTTCTCTTGCCTACATACATCCATAATTAATCATACATATAATATTTTATTTTATACTTTACACTTAGATTTATTATTGACAAGTAGTTTTTATTTTATAATATGAGTAAACTTCTATCTTTTACTTTATTTTATTTTTCTTTTATTATTTTGTAGTCTATTACTATTTATATTATTTTGTATTGATTTATTAACATGAGATTAAGATATATATCTTTACTTTATATTTTAACATCCTATATATTTTCATTTCTTAAACCATTTACTTACATTTTAAATTCAAATCAAAGATATATTTATTCACAATATTTTATTAAATTTAAATGATTTATACAAAATATACTGCGAACGGGGAAACTCGCATCACTTATCGATTTATTTTACAATTTTAATTCAAAAATTCAATAAATTATCAATTTATATTTAATTAAAATTCGGGGTCGTTACATGTCCAGTCTACCTAAATCATGTTAAAGGTGTGACCAAGTATATTTGTTTATTTATGGGAATCCCCATTTTCCTATTTTTGCCTATACATAATATACTTACTTATTTTACATTTCATGCTATTTTAATGTTATCATTATTTTCTTGCTTAATTTCAATATACTTCTTCTCATAGAAAATATACATGTGTGTAGGTACATAATTATTTGTTTTATTCAATTCCTCCTTGTTTCACAGAAAATATGTTTAAGCACATATTTCATTTTTTTTCAGAAAATCTTTAATTTCAATGTATACAGGAAACATATTTAATTTGATCAATGATTCATATTCCAGGATCATATCTGGAATGCTTCCTTACTTTGTTTATTTATTTTATTATTATCATTGTATATTATTATTTTTTAGAAATTTTTTTAAATCTCTTCCTTGTGCCATTTCCAGTGTGCATGTGCACACCTATCCCTGCACAACATTCAATTCAGAAACTCCGTCAACATTTGATCCAATATATATATATATA
Source organism: Allium fistulosum (assembly GCA_030737815.1). Classification (NCBI taxonomy): domain Eukaryota; kingdom Viridiplantae; phylum Streptophyta; class Magnoliopsida; order Asparagales; family Amaryllidaceae; genus Allium; species Allium fistulosum. Next base: position 406,841,668 of record CM060907.1, on the reverse strand, counting down.
TATATATATATATTTTTCAGAATTGTTTTAATTTTTCCCTCAAAATTTTTGGGGCATTTCAATATCTAACCATATTGCCAACATACATATTTATATTGCTTACTTGAGTACGTTTTTCGATGAAAAAGTAATATTACCTCCTAGTACTTCAAATTTGCTGCCGATGTTGTATGAACGCTAGAAAAAGTCAATTGCAACAACTCATCTTTTGAAAACATTTGAAGTGCTTCAACACATGCGCCATATAAATAAAATTGATCAGTATGTAATAAATATATTATGTTACTTAGACTTTTACTATTATGTATTTCTTAAACTTACTTGCAAACATAAGATAATCTCTAGTAGCTATCGACTTTTTCTTTTTGTTTTACAATGTGTATGGCTCGTTGTTATTCTGTCTATATAACAGACTTATTTTCTTGTCTTTTGGAATGATTACAACATATAAACTTGATTGAACATATTTTAGGAAAATTAATTATTAGAAACAAAAGTTAGTACAATATAGTATGTAAATTTGAAACAAATCTCAAAATTCGTAAATTTTTTGGAAATTTTAATGAGAAAACCTTACTCGGTTCTGAATAAGGTGCATGCTGATTGTTTTTTATTCTTTTCACTTTATCCTCTTTTAGTGCTACTAGAACATCCCTATATATTAGAAAACATGTCATTTAGATAGATTAAGACAAAGTACTATATATTATATGTAAACTTCCAAATTTAGAGTTTTGCTATTATACCGACGAAAACTATCCTAAAGCCACTTTCTAAACCCAACATTAATCATATTACATATTTAGAGCACTGAATATATAATAAAAGTAAAATATTCTAACAAATTCCTCATATATTCCTTCTTAGAATTTTTTACTTTTATTATACAGTACTCTAAATTTGTAATATGATTAAAGGTGGTTTTAGATGTGGTGTTTGGATAGTTTTCGTCATTACAATAGCAACACTCTAAAGTTGTAAGTATACATATATTAATGTATCTAAATGTTATGTTTTCTTATATATAGGGATGTTCTAGCAGTGCTAAAAGAGTGTGAAGTGACAAAAATAAAAAATGATAAGCATTCACCTTATTTAGAATAGAGTAAGGTTTTCTCATTAAAATTTCCAAAAATGGTATGAATTCTGAGATTTGTTTCAAATTTTACACACTATAATCAAGTACCTTTTTTCTAATGATTAATTGTCCTCATATATGTACAATTAAGTGCATATGAAGCAATCATTCCAAAAGACAAGAAAATAAGTTTGCTGTATAGATAGAATAACAAAGAGTCACACACATATAATAACAAAAAGACAAAGTCGATAGCTACCGGAGATTATCTTATATTTATAAGAAAGTTTAAGTAGTACATAGCGATAAAAGTATGAGTAACATAATATATTTTTTATATACTGAAAGATTTTATTTTGATGGTGCATGTGTTGAAGTATTTCGAATGTTTTCAAAAGATGAGTAATTGTGATCGACATTTCCTAGCGATCATATACCATTGGCACCAAAAATGAAGTAATAGGAGGTAATTTCTTTTTCATCAAAAAATATACTCAAGTAAGCACTAGAAATATGTATTTATGTAATCAAATTAAATACACTGAAATTATGTTAATGTAGCTCTATTTTAATTTGTGAGTATTAGAGAAATATAGAAAACACCATCTTGCAGCTTTGCTTAACTTTGCCGTAAATCACTAGTGTCTTTGATATTTTTCATCATCCTATTGAAAGTCATATTTTAAGATAATCTCGTATAAAAAAACTCAAGAACACTCATCCTCGTCTTATAATCACTCTTCCTTTACCTCTATTTTAAATGTGATTGCTTGTAACTTATGGAGACATTGTTGTATCTAACCAGAGCTGCTAGATGGTGAACATTATCAAAGACCCAACAGTGATTTACAACAAAGTTAAGCAGAGCTTCAAGATGGTATTATTTAATATTTCCATAATGCTCGCAAATTAAAACAGAGCTACACTAGCATAATTTCAGTGTATCTTACCAGATTACCAACATACATATTTATATTGCTTACTTGAGTATGTTTTTCGGTGAAAAAGAAATATTACCTCCTAGTAAATCAATTTTGCTACCAATGATATATGATCATTAGAAAATGTCGATTGCAATAACTCATCTTTTGAAAACATTTGAAGTGCTTCAACACATGCGCCATCTAAATAAAATTGATCAGTATGTAATAAATAAATTATGTTACTTTGACTTTTACCATATGTTTTACCTAAACTTACTTGCAAACATAAGATAATCTCTAGTAGCTATCAACTTTTTCTTTTTGTTTTATAATGTGTATGGCTCGTTGTTATTCTGTCTATATAACAGATTTATTTTCTTATCTTTTGGATGATTGCTACATATCCACTTGATTGAACATATGTTAAGAAAATTAATTATTAGATACAAAAGTTAGTACAATATAGTGTGTAAAATTTGAAAGAAATCTCAGAATTCATACCTTTTTTGGAAATTTTAATAGGAAAACCTTACTTAGTTCTAAATAAGGTGCATGTAGATCATTTTTTATTCTTTTCACTTTACCCTTTTTTAGTGCTACTAGAACATCCCTATATATATTAGGAAACATGTCATTTAGATAAATTAAGACAAAGTACTATCTAATATATGTATGTTTACAAATCTAAAGTTTTGCTATCATACTAATGAAAACATTCCTAAAGCCACTTTCTAAACCCACCTTTAATCATATTACAAATTTAGCGCACTGAATAATAAAAGTAAAATATTCTAACAAATTCCTCATATATTCCTTCTTAGAATATTTTACTTTTATTATACTGTGACATCCCGAATTTTTGGTAATAGTATTTTAAATAAATATTTAATTGAATTAATTGAAATACAACCTATTATGTTTAAAACAAATATATATGTAAGTAATTGGAAAAAAATATTGGTTTGAAATTTAAAATAAAGAGTTTCAACAATATTTTAAAAATAGAATATATCTTTTTCACATTTAATTAAAATCAAATTATACTTATTTAACTTTTGATTTAAAAATATATATATACATGATTTAATCTTAGTAACAATGGGTAAAATCGAATAATCTTATCAATACCAAATCTGAATATTTAATAATTGTATTGTTTAAAAATAAAATAAACATATTGTTGCAACAAATATAAATATATATAGGCATAAGAAAATATGATTTTGACAAGTATAAAAATAAGTAAGCTAAAATATAACAACAAAATAAATATAGAATTTTATTTCTAATATAAGTAATAAGACCCTAGCAAAGAAATAGGACAAAGAAAATGAGCTGAATACATAAAGTATGGAAATTTAATAGTAAAACTTTAAGGAGTAATAAACATTATGGTAAACTCTAGAACACATATGCACTTAGGCAAGTAGTAATATAATGATGATAAGTATAGACAAGATGTATATATGAATATGCTCACCAGAGCAAAACCAATCAGGCTACACATAAAAATATTTATATAGATGGATGTATAAGCTTCTAGAGCAAGCCATAAGTAATAAATGCAGCATACGTTTTTTCCATTTCAGCCTACAATTTGAAGAAAAATCTCTGACCAACATTTATAAAATCTTTCCAGTACAATAATTTTGTACCATCTTCATACTCAAGCCTGCCTATTCTTTTATAAATATCATCTCATGTTGTAATTCGAGTCATTCAAAAACTGAGAATAATAAATAAATAAATAAATATATATAACAGCATATTCAACTAAATCAAAAGCCTTGATCATCTCAACAACAATGATTTCCAGTTTTAAAGATCAGTAAGCAATCAAATATAGAGACAGTTCAAATTTCCAGATCAAAAGCAAGTTTTCCTGGCCTTCTCTGTTTTCAGTTTTCAAGGTGAGTGACCTTTTCGAATCTGGATTATAAACTTGTTATTGGTGATCATGCCTGAATGTATGTGGAAATTGTTTGCATGGATGATAAATATCTGGAATATAGTATAAATTGTTCTGTAATTCATGTGTATGCCTGTGTACATTACATTATATATCTCTGATATATATGTACAGGTTCAAGAACATAAGAAAGAAAATCAAATTACTCCTTATATAATCTGTTTTATACTTTAATTCCTAAATGAAAATGATCATATGAAGGTAACATCATTTTAAAAAAATATATATATAATAAATTCAAGTGGATTTATCAAGTGATTATTTCAAAAGACCAGGATGTACAGTGATGATCAAATATAAGTTGAAATCAATCAATTAAATTCCAAGTTTTGAATTCATAACTTCACTCGTAATTGAAAATAATGATTTTTGATAAGGGATTCGTGATTTTTAAGTTTGAAAATCGGATGAAATTGCAAGTTGAACGGAAATTCAAGATTGGGTGATTTCTGGCGATCAGGAAAGCATTGGTCGTCGTGATTTTGGTGGAAGGGGGCTGGGGAACTGGTGGTCGAAGGAAAAATAATCGGGGATTTTCCAAAGCATCGTGGTGGCACGGCGAGTTAAATCTAGGGTTTAAGGGTTGTTCGGGGTGAAGCTCGTTTTCTGGGCAACTGCTATGTGGATGAGGAAAGGCAGGGGTGCGGTCCTAGACGAGAAGAAGGATTGAACGACGACGAGTCTCTGGACATGAGGTCGAGATTACTGGTGATCGGTGAAGGCGTCGCGAGAGGGTTCTTGCTGATCGACCTTGTTTCTGATTTTGTTCGAACTGCTCGTTTTTGTTTGCCTTCGAATTCCTTTCATTTGAGTGGTCAGGTGTCGTGAGGAAGTCATGGGCGACTTGTCGGAGGCGAACGTGGGGGCCGGATCGTCGGCGATGATCGGTGCAGGTGTACGATATGTCAGCGTATCAGTTGTCTTGTAATTTATCTTCTTGGGTTTAAACTCGAGCAAAATCTGGTTCGTCTCGAGTTTACTGCGAGTAGGTTAGCAGGGGGATCGTGGGATAGATTGAAGTTTCAACAGTGCAGTTTTTATATAAAGAGAAAAGGAACTGAAGACGGAGAAGGGATGAGGGAACTCGAGTGTCTGTTCGAGTAAAACGTGGATTGGTTCGGGTTCCGTGTTATGTAACAAGTTTTAAATATAGAAAAGGAATAACAAGATTTTAAGTTCAAACTTGATCGAGCATAAACGAGTTATCAATCATTTCACCTTAAAATAATTAAGGTTTGGAATCTATTAAGAATGAGAATAGAATTATTTTGAGTTAAGCATTTCAATATTTATACCCCTTAAAATGTTTATTTTAAATAAACTGGATAATGTAATTTAATAGGTTCAACGATGATTATTAAATTACGGTATTGATTTAAGGGTTAATCAATAATTGATGGAATTAATTTAGTGATTACTTAGTTTATGAAATTAATGAAAATTACTTAATAAAGAAGATATATAATTAATTAAGAGATAGTTAAGTGTTGCATGTGATTAATTAAGGGTAATTAATAACATGAGCAATTTAAGAATTACTTGTTAAACGTAATTAATTAAAGGTAATTTATGAAACGATAATAAATCACTGAGAATAATTTAAGTGGGTAATTTAAGAGAAATTAATTTAGGTAATTAATCGAGGGAAATTACTTAATGTAATTAAAGGATAATTAACTAAGGATGATTTATTAAGATAGATGATTTATGGATGGTTAATTAATTAATTTGTAATTAATTATGTTAAGTAAGCTGGATTTAAAAGTAAATCTAAGTGATTTAAAGTTGGTGATTTATTTAATTAGAGATGAATTAAATTAATTAGGAATTATATATTAAATAAACCTGCTTATGAATGGCTAAGATATATTGCATGACTTAGATTAGTTGATATCTCTGATATGAGATGTTATGTGATATGATATGTTGGTGGAACTGTGTCAATAGGGTTGTCTATCCGTGATGAATGTCTATGTAAATATGAAATTTTGGATAAGTGGAATTGTTTAAACTTAAACAGTTTTGTATTTAAGATAATATTGAATTCGAAGAGACCGGAGTCGGGTATTGGGAAGTACCCGAACCCACTTCGATTTCCTATAAATTGATATGTGAAATCAATAGGCTGGTATGGAATGATTTAAGTGAATTGGACCTTTCAATCTAAGTTTTAGTACTTAGAAACTGATGTGTGAAATAAGTGATGTCTATATCAGATTGTGAATTTGTAAATTGATTCGAGTTACCCTGGGTTTTAAATAAGTTTATGCATTAGTGCTTCCTATTAGATGAGTTTACTCACGCTGGTTTCCAGCCTGACCCGGGTGTTACTTTGATGTAATGCTCGGGTCAGACCGAGTATTACAGATTTTCAGGTAAGGACGTTCTGGAGCTCAGGAGGAGTACTGGATGGCAGGACGTATGGAGTGATTCCGCTGTGACTATTATTTTTGATTATCTGAGACATATTTGATTTATATATAACCATCGTTGTGTACTGGAATATAACTCTGATGAAAATAAATGTAAATTGACAGATACAGGTATTCTTTTGTAAACTGTTATTATTTGATATTATATTTTGTTCCGCTGCGAATGTGAGCATCTATGTTATGTTTTCTGTTTCTTTCCTTCTATCTCTTCTTCTTTTCATAACTATATGGAATTTTCGGGTTCGAAATTTCTGGGTCGTTACAGTTGGTATCAGAGCAAAGGTTAAGCGAGAACCTTGGCTCTGGTGGGTATACTCATATAGATAAGGTCAATAGTACCCTAGAATGAGTTGAGTGTATATATATATATGAGAGCGTACATGTTATTTTCATATATAAAGATTTCAAATGATTTTTATATAAGATTATATTTGATATATAAAGTAATATTCCTTTTAAATAAATATTAAGGTAATTGGTGTTAAATCATTGGAATCAAATAGAATAATGAGAATTAAGAGTTAATAGTAATACAACCAAATTGTAATTAAATAAAGATAAGTTTGAAATGGATTCAAACTGAAATTAAAATCTTGAATTTGGGAAAAGATTTAGAATAAGATGAAAATGAATTGGTATCCAGACATGATAATTTTGGTATCATCATAAATAGTTACTGTGTTTAATAATGATATATTTGTCAATAAGTAAGCTAAATGAGGTAAACTTTTAAGATGAGTATAACTTCTGAATAGAAGTGGGTTTAAATTTGTGAAATGTTAAAACCTAAGGCTAGAAACATTTGAATTGTTTCAAATGTTAAGAGAAATTTGTTTTGAACTAAAAAAAAAACCAAAGGGTGGTTCAAAATTTAAGTATAACGTGGTGTGTAAAGGAAATGATATGTATATATGAGGAACATTCATAATATCAAAAAGGGGTGAAATAAACTCTTAATGTTGAGTTTTAAAATTGGGAAATGAGATGTGATATCCAAGGTGATAAGTTTTTGAACTTATAAGATTTATTAATGTGAAGTTTAAAATTTGAAGTGGGAATTCAAATTTGAGTAAGTTTGGCGAGATTAAATTGAATTTAACTTAAGGGAAGTTAAATAAGTTTGGAATAAACAACCTGAATTGGAAATTTCAAGATGAAATTGAGATGTAACTTAGGAAAGTTAAATGGGTTGTTTTGGTAGGGAACTATATGTGATCTCAAATAGGTTTGAGATCTGGAATGGGTAGTGGATGATGAATGTTTTAAATAAATTGGATGATAGATTGGGGTAATATCTATCCCAATATTGGAATTAAATGGAATTAAACTTTAATTTGAAATTACTTAAGTAATTTTGATTTTAAAGATAAAAATTAAACTTGAGAAAATGGGATCACTTTGAACATTAAGACTTGAATGTTTAAAATGAACATGAAAACTGAAATGATTAAGGATTGGTTCCAAGATTGGATTTGGGTAATAAATTGAAATTCAAAGATTTAATTGTTTAAAAGGGATTTTGAATTATTATTTGAACGTTGAAATAAGTTAAGTAAAGATAACTTAAAATGGAATTTGAGAATTGAACTCAGAAATTAAATTGTTTAAAGATATTGATTTGAAGATAAATGTTAATTGGATTAAGGGAATAAATCAATATTTGAAAATTTAACTCGAACTTATATAATTCGAGATGGTTTGAAATTGAGATTTAAATTGAACTAGTTCAAACTGAATTTGATTTGAACTAATAGGAACTGTGATTTATGATGGATAAGTATAAAATTCAAATGAGAAATTTGAATTGGATTAATTAGAAATAAAATTTAAGTTATTCAAATTGGGATTGAGTCAATTTAAATGTAAGTGGAAATTTAAATTGAATTTATGGAAATGGAGATGGGGTATTAAACAGTTTGACTCTGGACTATTTTCAAAATAAAAATGTTTAATATAAACCTATTTTTCCAAACTATTTATTACACAACTTTTCTTTTTAAACCTAAAACTATCTTAAACCTGTTTTACAATTACTTTGGAACTATTTAACTATTTTACAACTGTTTTATAAACTAATTACTATTTTTCTACTACCTTATAAACTGATTCCTGTTTTTCAACTATTTTAGAAATAATTACTATTTTTCAACTATCTTACAATTACTTAACTGTTTATAGCTCTTTTACAAACTAATAATTATTTTTCAACTACTTATCTATTTTTAAAAATTTTCAAGCTATTTTCTAAATATAAACGGGTCGGAGTTCAAACTGTTATTGAGTAAATACCCAACTGAGATAAGAATTGAAGTGATAATCCAAATGGGGATTAAGGTAATAAAATCAAAGTGAGGGTGAATAGAAAGGAAATTGATTTAACTGATAATCAATGAAGATAAATACGTAGGATGTACGTATATTATTCTATTCGCATAGTGATTTGATCCAGATTCGAGCACAGAATTTCGACATAGTATTATCGATCCGAGTTGGGATTTTTCGCTCGATTTTCGTCAGCGAACCTGGATATGGATTTTTGATTGGTTCTGGATATTCTCTATCATAGGTATGACTATGCAAGGAGAATGAAGGTTTCTGATCAAGAAACCAGATCTGAGTCCGCACTAGGAAGTCGGGTGGACGATACTAGTTCGGAAGTGAAATTGTGTGATCGAGTGAGCGATCAGATTGGTATTGCGTACGAATGATATGGGGACATCGTACGGGTTTGAATGAAATTGGCATTGAAAATTTGTGGATAAAAACTGAAAAGATTTTTGAAATTGAAAGTATATTTTGAGAAATTGACAATGAATAAAGGTGGAAATTGATTTTGAAGTTGTAGATAAAAGGTTATAAGATGATTTTTGAAATGGAAAATATATTTGTGAATATATGAGGAACTAAAATAAAATAAATGTAAAATTTATATTTCTATGGTAGAAATTAACCTTATGGAAATAAAGTGGAAGTTGAATATTTTTCTGAGTTAAAGTTCACTTTATAATAAAAGTAAGAAATTTGGCAAGTGACTTTATAAAGAAATCAAATTCGAATATTTGATTTGAAATAAACAAAGTTACGTATCTTTGTTATATATGATAAAACTCTCCTTATTGAATCCATTGCCAGAAGAAAAAGGTTTTTGAAAGTTTTTGAAGTATACAAAGGAAACTTATATAAGTATAAAGTGATTTAAAGATTTCCCAAGGAAATTATATATATGTATATATATATATAAAAGGTTTTATGGAATTGGTTTTGAGAAAAAGGTTTTTGGAAACCTTTGGATTTGGAAAAGGCTTTTGATTTTTGGGTAAAATCAATATTGGGATTTGGGAAGCCTGATTTGTGAATTATCGATTTTGAGAATCGATTTTGTGTAAAAGCATTTATATGAGATTCATACTAGGTGTATGATTTGGAAAATACTATATGTGTATAGTATAAAGTGTTTTGAGATTTGCTCTGGGGAAAAAGGCGCTCCCTTGAAATGAACTTCTCAAGAGTGCCACAGGGTGGCACTGCCTTGAGCCTCAAAGGGGGAGGTTCTAAAGTTGATTCTGTGAGGAGTCCGGACAAAACTAGTTCCTGAGGATTATTTGTGTAGCGAAAGTCGAGGGGCTGGTGCCCACAGAGGCATTTGGGTTATGCTGTGACGATAGTGTAACTCGATGTCACTGCGATCTACTACAGACCATAGCGAAAGTCGTGTGTGCCGCTGAGAGCCAACAGTCTATGTTTGATTTTACATCGGTAGACTGTGACACTATGGTAACATAGCGAAAGTCTTATGTGCCGCTGAGAGCCAACAGTCTGCGTTTGATTTTATATCGGTAGACTGAGACCTATGTAGGAGTGGAGAAGTTTCATTTTGACAGTGAAAATCGTGTGTGCCGCTGAGAGCCAACAGTTACATAGACTTTTATTGCGACGGCAACGTAACCCTGGATGTAACTGCGATCTGTTGTGGGTTCTATGGTGTAATCGGTTACATGGACTTTTGCTGCGATGGCAACGTAACCCAGGATGTAACTGTGACCATGGATGGGTGTGATGATTTCCAGAGCATTCTCACCAAAGATATTCCTCTGTTTTCAAAAACTGTTTTCTATATTTTCAATAAAATTATTTTTCAAGATATTTTCACTGGATGTTGGAAACGGGTATGCCAAGCACTTATAGATTTTCAGTCGTACGCCTGATCAACGTATGACCGAATTTCTGTGAGAACAAGGATGGACTTGTCGAAACATCGAGTTATAAAAGTATTTTATAAAAACTATTTTAGTGATATTATATAGATTTTTTTAAAAGTGTTTTAAAAATGATCAAAGTATAATTTATCTAATTTTAAGTATAGAATAAATTCTGACTTCGTTCCTTTTCGAGGACGAAAAGTTTTAAGGGGGGAGGGATGTGACATCCCGAATTTTTGGTAATAGTATTTTAAATAAATATTTAATTGAATTAATTGAAATACAACCTATTATGTTTAAAACAAATATATATGTAAGTAATTGGAAGGAAATATTGGTTTGAAATTTAAAATAAAGAGTTTCAACAATATTTTAAAAATAGAATATATCTTTTTCACATTTAATTAAAATCAAATTATACTTATTTAACTTTTGATTTAAAAATATATATATACATGATTTAATCTTAGTAACAATGGGTAAAATCGAATAATCTTATCAATACCAAATCTGAATATTTAATAATTGTATTGTTTAAAAATAAAATAAACATATTGTTGCAACAAATATAAATATATATAGGCATAAGAAAATATGATTTTGACAAGTATAAAAATAAGTAAGCTAAAATATAACAACAAAATAAATATGGAATTTCATTTCTAATATAAGTAATAAGACCCTAGCAAAGAAATAGGACAAAGAAAATGAGCTGAATACATAAAGTATGGAAATTTAATAGTAAAACTTTAAGGAGTAATAAACATTATGGTAAACTCTAGAACACATATGCACTTAGGCAAGTAGTAATATAATGATGATAAGTATAGACAAGATGTATATATGAATATGCTCACCAGAGCAAAACCAATCAGGCTACACATTAAAATATTTATATAGATGGATGTATAAGCTTCTAGAGCAAGCCATAAGTAATAAATGCAGCATACGTTTTTTCCATTTCAGCCTACAATTTGAAGAAAAATCTCTGACCAACATTTATAAAATCTTTCCAGTACAATAATTTTGTACCATCTTCATACTCAAGCCTGCCTATTCTTTTATAAATATCATCTCATGTTGTAATTCGAGTCATTCAAAAACTGAGAATAATAAATAAATAAATAAATATATATAACAGCATATTCAACTAAATCAAAAGTCTTGATCATCTCAACAACAATGATTTCCAGTTTTAAAGATCAGTAAGCAATCAAATATAGAGACAGTTCAAATTTCCAGATCAAAAGCAAGTTTTCCTGGCCTTCTCTGTTTTCAGTTTTCTAGGTGAGTGACCTTTTCGAATCTGGATTATAAACTTGTTATTGGTGATCATGCCTAAATGTATGTGGAAATTGTTTGCATGGATGATAAATATCTGGAATATAGTATAAATTGTTCTGTAATTCATGTGTATGCCTGTGTACATTACATTATATATCTCTGATATATATGTACAGGTTCAAGAACATAAGAAAGAAAATCAAATTACTCCTTATATAATCTGTTTTATACTTTAATTCCTAAATGAAAATGATCATATGAAGGTAACATCATTTAAAAAAAATATATATATAATAAATTCAAGTGGATTTATCAAGTGATTATTTCAAAAGACCAGGATGTACAGTGATGATCAAATATAAGTTGAAATCAATCAATTAAATTCCAAGTTTTGAATTCATAACTTCACTCGTAATTGAAAATAATGATTTTTGATAAGGGATTCGTGATTTTTAAGTTTGAAAATCGGATGAAATTGCAAGTTGAACGGAAATTCAAGATTGGGTGATTTCTGGCGATCAGGAAAGCATTGGTCGTCGTGATTTTGGTGGAAGGGGGCTGGGGAACTGGTGGTCGAAGGAAAAATAATCGGGGATTTTCCAAAGCATCGTGGTGGCGCGGCGAGTTAAATCTAGGGTTTAAGGGTTGTTCGGGGTGAAGCTCGTTTTCTGGGCAACTGCTATGTGGATGAGGAAAGGCAGGGGTGCGGTCCTAGACGAGAAGAAGGATTGAACGACGACGAGTCTCTGGACATGAGGTCGAGATTACTGGTGATCGGTGAAGGCGTCGCGAGAGGGTTCTTGCTGATCGACCTTGTTTCTGATTTTGTTCGAACTGCTCATTTTTGTTTGCCTTCGAATTCCTTTCATTTGAGTGGTCAGGTGTCGTGAGGAAGTCATGGGCGACTTGTCGGAGGCGAACGTGGGGGCCGGATCGTCGGCGATGATCGGTGCAGGTGTACGATATGTCAGCGTATCAGTTGTCTTGTAATTTATCTTCTTGGGTTTAAACTCGAGCAAAATCTGGTTCGTCTCGAGTTTACTGCGAGTAGGTTAGCAGGGGGATCGTGGGATAGATTGAAGTTTCAACAGTGCAGTTTTTATATAAAGAGAAAAGGAACTGAAGACGGAGAAGGGATGAGGGAACTCGAGTATCTGTTCGAGTAAAACGTGGATTGGTTCGGGTTCCGTGTTATGTAACCAGTTTTAAATATAGAAAAGGAATAACAAGATTTTAAGTTCAAACTTGATCGAGCATAAACGAGTTATCAATCATTTCACCTTAAAATAATTAAGGTTTGGAATCTATTAAGAATGAGAATAGAATTATTTTGAGTTAAGCATTTCAATATTTATACCCCTTAAAATGTTTATTTTAAATAAACTGGATAATGTAATTTAATAGGTTCAATGATGATTATTAAATTACGGTATTGATTTAAGGGTTAATCAATAATTGATGGAATTAATTTAGTGATTACTTAGTTTATGAAATTAATGAAAATTACTTAATAAAGAAGATATATAATTAATTAAGAGATAGTTAAGTGTTGCATGTGATTAATTAAGGGTAATTAATAACATGAGCAATTTAAGAATTACTTGTTAAACGTAATTAATTAAAGGTAATTTATGAAACGATAATAAATCACTGAGAATAATTTAAGTGGGTAATTTAAGAGAAATTAATTTAGGTAATTAATCGAGGGAAATTACTTAATGTAATTAAAGGATAATTAACTAAGGATGATTTATTAAGATAGATGATTTATGGATGGTTAATTAATTAATTTGTAATTAATTATGTTAAGTAAGCTGGATTTAAAAGTAAATCTAAGTGATTTAAAGTTGGTGATTTATTTAATTGGAGATGAATTAAATTAATTAGGAATTATATATTAAATAAACCTGCTTATGAATGGTTAAGATATATTGCATGACTTAGATTAGTTGATATCTCTGATATGAGATGTTATGTGATATGATATGTTGGTGGAACTGTGTCAATAGGGTTGTCTATCCGTGATGAATGTCTATGTAAATATGAAATTTTGGATAAGTGGAATTGTTTAAACTTAAACAGTTTTGTATTTAAGATAATATTGAATTCGAAGAAACCGGAGTCGGGTATTGGGAAGTACCCGAACCCACTTCGATTTCCTATAAATTGATATGTGAAATCAATAGGCTGGTATGGAATGATTTAAGTGAATTGGATCTTTCAATCTAAGTTTTAGTACTTAGAAACTGATGTGTGAAATAAGTGATGTCTATATCAGATTGTGAATTTGTAAATTGATTCGAGTTACCCTGGGTTTTAAATAAGTTTATGCATTAGTACTTCCTATTAGATGAGTTTACTCACGCTGGTTTCCAGCCTGACCCGGGTGTTACTTTGATGTAATGCTCGGGTCAGACCGAGTGTTACAGATTTTCAGGTAAGGACGTTCTGGAGCTCAGGAGGAGTACTGGATGGCAGGACGTATGGAGTGATTCCGCTGTGACTATTATTTTTGATTATCTGAGACATATTTGATTTATATATAACCATCGTTGTGTACTGGAATATAACTCTGATGAAAATAAATGTAAATTGACAGATACAGGTATTCTTTTGTAAACTGTTATTATTTGATATTATATTTTGTTCCGCTGCGAATGTGAGCATCTGTGTTATGTTTTCTGTTTCTTTCCTTCTATCTCTTCTTCTTTTCATAACTATCTGGAATTTTCGGGTTCGAAATTTCCGGGTCGTTACATATAAAGTACTCTAAATTTGTAATAAGATTAAAGGTGGGTTTAGAAGTGGCATTTGGATTGTTTTCATCAGTATAATAGCAACACTCTAAATTTATAAGTATACATATATTAAAGTATAAAAATGTTATGTTTTCTTATATAGAGGGATGTTCTAGAAGCGCTAAGAGAGTTTGAAGTGAAAAAAAAATGATCGGCATTCACCATATTCATAACTGAGTATGGTTTTCTCATTAAAATTTCCAAAAATGGTATGAATTCTGAAATTTGTTTCAAATTTTACACACTATACTCAACTAGCTTTCTTCTAATGATTAATTGTCCTCGTATATGTACAATCAAGTGCATACGAAGTAATCATTCCAAAAGACAAGAAAATAAGTCTGCTATATAGATAACAAAAAGACAAAGTCGATAGCTACCAGAGATTATCTTATATTTACAAGAAAGTTTAAGTAATACATAACAGTAAAAGTCTAAGTAACATAATATATTTTTTAAATACTGATCTATTTTATTTAGATGGTGCATGTGTTGAAACATTTCGAATGTTTTCAAAAGATGAGTTATTGCGATCGACATTTCATAGCGATCATAGATCATTGCCAGCAAAATCGAAGTCCTAGGAGGTAATTTCTTTTATCAAAAAATATACTCAAGTAAGCACTATAAATATGTATATAAGTAATCTAATTAAATACACTGAAATTATGTTAATAGCTCTGTTTTAATTTGCGAGTATTAGAGAAATATTGAAAAACACCATCTTGCAGCTCTACTTAACTTCGCTGTAAATCACTGGTGTCTTTGATAATGTTCATCGTTCTATTGAAATTCATATTTTATGACATTCTCTTACAAAAAATCTCAAGAACACTCATCCCCATCTAATAGTCATTCTTATTTGACTTCTATTTTAAATATGATTGCTTGTAACTTATGGAGTCATTGTTGTATCTAACCAGAGCTGCAAGATGGTGAACATTATCAAAGACCCCACAGTGATTTACCAGAAAGTTAAGCGGAGCTTCAATACGGTGTTTCTCAATATCTCTATAATGCTCGCGAATTAAAACAGAGCTACACTAGCATAATTTCAGTGTATCTAACTAGATTACCAACATACATATTTATAGTGCTTACTTGAGTATGTTTTTCGATGAAAAAGAAATATTACCTCCTAGTACTTCAATTTTGCTGCCAATGATATATGATCACTAGAAAATGTCGATTGCGATAACTCGTCTTTTGAAAACATTTGAAGTGCTTCAACACATGCGCCATCTAAATAAAATTGATCAGTATGTAATAAATATGTTATGTTACTTAGACTTTTACTATTATGTATTACTTAAACTTACTTGCAAACATAAGATAATCTCCAGTAGCTATCTACTTTTTCTTTTTCTTTTTAAAAATGTGTATGGCTCGTTGTTATTCTGTCTATATAAGAGACTTATTTTCTTGTCTTTTGGAATGAGTGCTACATATGCACTTGATTGAACATATGTTTGGAAAATTAATTATTAGAAACAAAATTTAGTACAATATAGTGTGTAAAATTTGAAACAAATCAGAATTCATGCCTTTTTTGGAAATTTTAATGAAAAAACCTTGCTCAGTTCTAAATAAGGTGCATGCTGATCGTTTTTTTTCTTTTCACTTTACCCTCTTTTAGTGCTACTAGAACATCCCAATATATATTATAAAACATGTCATTTAGATAAATTAAAGCAAAGTACTATATAATATATGTATAATTACAAATTTAAATTTCTACTATCATACTGACGAAAACTATCCTAAAGCCACTTTCTAATCCCACCTTTAATCATATTACAAATTTAGAGCACTGAATAATAAAAGTAAAATATTCTAACAAATTCCTCGTATATTCCTTATTATAATATTTTACTTTTATTATACAGTACTCTAAAATTGTAATATGATTAAAGGTGGGTTCAGAAGTGGCGTTTGGATAGCTTTCGTCAGTATAATAGCAACACTCTAAAGTGGCAAGTATACAAATATTAATGTATCTAAATGTTATTCTTTCTTATATATTGGGATGTTCTAGCAGCGCTAAAAGAGGGTGAAGTGAAAAAATAAAAAAATGACCAGCATTCACCTTATTCAGAATTGAGTAAGGTTTTCTCATTTAAATTTCCAAAAATGGTACGAATTCTGAGATTTGTTTCAAATTTTACGCACTATACTCTACTAGCGTTTTCTAATGATTAAGTGTCCTCATAAATGTACAATCAAGTGCATATGAAGAAATCGTTCCAAAAGACAAGAAAATAAGTCTTCTATATAGATAGAATAACATCAAGTCGCACACATTTAATAGCAAAAATAAAAAGTCGATAGCTACTAGAGATTGTCTTATATTTACAAGAAAGTTTAAGTAATACGTAATAGTAAAAGTATAAGTAATATAATATATTTTTTACATACTAAACGATTTAATTAGATGGTGCATGTGTTGAAGCGTTTCAAATGTTCTCAAAAGATGAGTTATTGTGATTGACATTTCCTAGCGATCATAAATCATTGACAGCAAAATTGAAGTACTAGGAGGTAATTTCTTTTTCATCGAAAAATATACTAAAGTAAGCACTATAAATATGTATATAGGTAATCTTGTTAAATACACTAAAATTTTGTTATTGTAGCTCTGTTTTAATTTATGAGTATTAGAGAAATATTGAAAACCACCATCTTGCAGCTCTACTTAACATTGCTGCAAATCACTGGTGTCTTTGATAATGTTCATCGTTCTATTGAAATACATTTTCCAAGACATTCTCGTATAAAAAAGCTCAAGAACAATCATCCCAATCTGATAGTCATTCTTCCTTTGCCTTCTATTTTAAATGTGATTGCTTGTAACTTATGGAATCATTGTTGTTTTAAACATGTAGTTTTACTCGAGAAAAATGAAATACTACTAAAGTCAGTTGCTTGTGTATAAACATGACATATAAATCAGTGATTAAAATACCTAAAAGGTTTACCACTGTACATCTTGTTGTGAATAGAATAAAAGTCTAATTGGAGAGGGTTGCGGTCATGGAAAGAACTTGCTACCTACTTTAGGTTCGGGAATTTGTGTAACTGTAATGACCTGGAATTTCGGACACTTCGCATTTAAATATCTTAATTATTTAAATATTTGAATCTGGGATTAGTGTGATTAAATTGATTTAATAACCTTTCTAACCCCCATTTAAATCATAACTAATGATGGTAAACTTGTTTAATAAAAATATTTACAAAAATAAAATCTTTGAAAAAATATTGATAATGTGAGAAAATCATTTTAATGACAAATAGCTTTTTACTCGACAGAAGTTGTCCAAATTTTTTTAAATACACTAAAACACTTAGGAGATCATTAATAAGGAAACAAATATTTTGCAATTTATGGGACATAAATATTTGATGATGTCATGAGTGATGTCATGGGAAGATATTTAAGAAAATGAGCTTTTAAAGGAAGTCTTAAGTGTTAAGTCAAAGATGTAATGGTGTAAAGCAAAATAGGCGTGCATGGAACCTGAGAAGTCATGGCCATGTAAATAGGGTGCTTAGGCATATGTATTCATTCATTATCTCCTAAAGCTTGAAAAATAAAAAATGATAAAAAATGATGGAAGTGGTTTAGCACTAATCCACTTTGTTCTTCACTAATCTTTATCTAATTAACTCAAATCTTCTCCAAACTCCACAAAAATTTCACCAACACCTTAGAACACCTTAAGAAGCATGGATCTAAAGTCAAAAGGGAAAAAGTGAAGAGGATATGGGTGGGCCGTGAGCATTGATAAGGAGGAAGAGGATTGGCATGGCTTGGAAGTGTTAAAGTTTGGACCTATGGAAGTTTGGTGATGGTAGGAGTGGTTCTATGTTTTTAGGAGCTTTTTCTTTGTTTTTGTATGGATTTTGTGAGTTTACTCACCATCAAATGATTAGATATCATGTGATAGATATTTTATGCTTGAAATATAAAGATAGTGACATTAACTAATTAAAGTTATAACTTTGGACCCTCTTGCTTTTGAAAGAAAATGACAACTTTACATTATAACAACCCAAAATTTAAGCTATAATAATTAATTAACAAATTAATTAAATAATAAAATAACTTTGTGAAATTATCAGAATTGAGCCACGGGAGTTGCACCATTGTGTCTATGGTAATTTTTCGGTCAATTTCCATACATAGATTGTCAAAATTCGAGTTAATTCGAAGGACATATGAAAGAAAGAAGAAATCGGAAAGCAAAAAGAGAAGAAAAATAATATAATAGGACAGGTCGACCCTAGGGTCGGCCCTCCCATTAGCTAGGTTGACCTATAGGTTGACCCTAGCTTATGATGGTCGACCTGGCGGTCGACCTGCCCTTGTTTGTTGACGAGAATTCGTCCAGGTTAATAGATGACGTGTTTTTCTATTTTAATTCCATCTCGTGCATTTGTGCTTCCATCCGATGGTTCCCATCGAGCTTATGATGTGGTTGCACTCGATTTAATATTCAAATCCAATAGCCTGAGATCCCTAAGTTACACTATAAATAAGGCCCTAGACCTAGCTATTTTTTTCATTCAGATTTTCTCCATCTGGGTTCATTGCCTAAGGCTAGACCCTAAAAAGAATATTTTTCCAAGGAGAAGATCTTTTTAATTAAAAAAATTTATACCCTAGAAGTGGATCCGAAAAGGCTAAGGAAAAGTGCTAAGGACCACAGGTGAGTGTTTAAGTAATTATTTTAGATTTTTAAGTAATTTAAAATAATAGGGTTCTCAATAGTTGTAGCTTTTCTGCAATTTAGAGATCGCTTTTATATAAGTCGTTCATAGTTAATTTTTAATGTTTTTTCAATCTATTTTGTTCAGCTATTTTTATTTAGCTATTTTATTCATTTATTTGCAGTTATTTACTGTTATTTACAGTTATTTGTATTTTATTTACATCCGTTTTACGTTAGAATTCAGCATGTAAATTTTAGTTCTTTTTATTTCTTTTTACGCGAATAAAAATAATAAAAAGAGGATAATTCGCTAATATGGACTAAATTATAGGAACACTAAATTTATAGAAAATTTGATGTAAATAAGAAGAACTGTAATAAAAAGAATATAGACTGAAATAAGCAAATTTGACATTTCCAAGCAAGTTTATAGCAAGTAGTTATAACTAAGAAGACAAAATAAAAGGGAAATTATAACGTTGGTTATAATTAAGTAGAAAGAACAGAAGAGGCTTATTTTAAAGACTTACACTAAGTTAATAAGCAAATATAGCAGAGGTAACATAAGAGGCTTATTTTAAAGACTTAGAATAAGTTAATAAGCAAATAGTGCAGAATTAACAAAAGAGGCTTATTTAAAAGACTTACACTAAGTTAATAACCAAAGATAGAAGTAGGACCCGTACCGGTAGCATTCCCCTTTAGTCAGGAACAGATGGTCTCATAATAGATTAGGTGGGGCTGGGATACGCTTATGTTGTTTATGGTAAATAAGTGGTCAACAGATAGAAACCCAAATCAGGTGATTTGGGCAAGGGGAGCAAATAGATTTTGTTTCTTAGGACCCGTACCGGCAGCATTTACCTTCAGTCAGGAATTGATGGTCTCACAACACATTCAAGTGAGGCTGGGCATGCTTATGCTATTTAGGGTTGGTAAGAGGTCAAAAGGGGGAGCAACAGATAGTGCGAGCCGACTGTGGCCGAGCCTGCGGCCTCGATGCAGGGATATAAGTCACTATCGAGTTCCAAAGCGCTGAACATGTGTGTTTTTCTGTGGGACCCATAGGATGGGACTAGCTCACAGTGGCACAACAGAGATAGAAAGCCGATCAAAAGGTTGAATTAGGACTTCAGCCTGATTAAATTTGGATTAGGATTTCAGCCTAATCAAAGCAGCTATCTAAGACAAGTGCAAACAATCGAAATAATCAGACTATCAAAGCAAACAGTTAAACAGTATTATAATCCAGCTTTACCTTTCCTTTATTTCCTTTTATACTAGAACCGTTGATAAGTCTACTATCTTTACCTTGCTTAAAAATGCTAGTAGTTACTATCACTCACCAGACTTATAGTCTGACCCACTCCTATATTTTCCCATTTTTCCCACATAGGCCAACAGAGGCAAGGACAATAGATTTTCTGCTTTCTTAGAGGGATATTCTTGGAAATTTTTCATGTATTCTTCTTTTTCAATTTTCTTTTCATTTGACTTTTGGGATGTACCGGTACTTGTTGAGAGGGATGATTTTATTTATGTGCTCTGATATTGTGACTAAGATGGTATTTTTCATAAGACATATGTATTTTGTCACATACCGAAATTTTCGACTTTCGAAAATTCGACATCGATACTCACTTTATCGACTGTCGGGCAATCGAGTGCCGGAAACTCCAATAGTGAGTGTTTTAAGAAAAAGAAAAAGTAGAAGAAGAAGAAGATAGAAGAAAAAGAGAAGAAAGAAAGAAGAACAACACATCCGAACAGAAACAGAAAACAATATCAGAATCTTACACATCGCAGCGGAACAATATATAATAGATAAACACTAGTCTTTTAAAACAAAGAACTATATCAGTTTATACATACACCAATCATCAGAGTCAATATACAACAATGGACAGTTATATAACTTGTCCTCATACAGAATACACAGCGGAATAATACAAAAATATAGGTGATACGTTTCGCCATCCAGCTTGCTTCCAAAGCTCCAGAATATCCTGATAACATAACTCTAGGCTGCCCGTGTGGAAATTGGTGGGCACCCAGAGTTTAGAAGGGAACAATAAACTCCGAGTCAGTC
This sequence comes from Allium fistulosum, assembly GCA_030737815.1. Lineage (NCBI taxonomy): Eukaryota > Viridiplantae > Streptophyta > Magnoliopsida > Asparagales > Amaryllidaceae > Allium > Allium fistulosum. The sequence continues at coordinate 406,820,184 of CM060907.1, read as the reverse complement.
ATGGTGACTGGTGTGAGATCGTAAAACAGTTATTCTTTATAACAACAAAATATTTTTTAAAGTCAATTCGCAATGCTTTTTGGAAAATGAAACTACCATAAGACCTCCCACCACACACACAATGCAAACGCAGAATTGGAGGAGATTTCTTCTTATGATAGTCAAAGATGCTTACTACGCAAAATCAAATCATTTTGGATATTATTATTAGTGCATAGTGGAAAACATTTCGAAAGTATAATATAAATCTTAGCCAGCATAGGTACCATTATATTATGCCTGCTATAGCTGCCTCCTGAGGAGACAGGTTATACAATTGAAATCGTAAAGGCTCGTATTGTTTCTTTGGATTTCCAACAAATGGTCAGGCTAAGGAACTTCCTATCCACGATGGGTACGTCCCTGGAATAGACGACCCGAGAACCTAACCGGATCTCTGCCAACACAAGGCCGGGTTACCTCTGCAAAAATAGGTAACTACTGACACGCGTATGCCATCCCCCGATCGTCACCGATCTTCCCGAGGATCCCCGATTCGCAACAAACCACATAGAAAAAAATATGCAGTAACCACAGAGGTTACGTATCTGGGCTCCATACCATGATACCACCTTTATCCAGAAGGAATGACATACACTAAGGGGCGCTACTCCCTAAAACCTTGCCGCATCCTTCCTGTTTCGACCATTTCCGGGGTGTGAGGCTCGACGAAGTCTCGTCCACAAAGCTACGCTTTCTACAAAAAGCCCTGCTTCGGGTCAAACAAAATGATCAACCTATGATCACCAAGATATAAGATCAAACAAATGATCATATCACAAATGATCAAACACTGATCATTTCACAGCAACACTCAGTATGCCACGTTACCAAATTGGGATATATCGCTGATAAATTTCAACTACATAACCTCTGAGCTCGTACGTCTCAGAGAAGGGTGTTAAGCTAAGAGAATGAATTCTCCGCCACCAACAGAAATGTATTTGAAAGAAATCAGCTTTATATCTCAAATTGTAACGTCAGACACACAATCCATACAAGTCTGTTCCGGGATCGAACAGAACCGAAGGCACTTCTCACGAAGCCCTTGCAATTCCGGATAATTTTCAATCACGTCAGGACTTCCCGTCACTAAGGGTGATAAAACCTCTAAATCGGAGATCAGCCGATGTAGAGTAACTCGACGGTAATCCTTCCGTTTTCAAAAATATCCGGTCTTCAACACCGGTCTTCAAATTGAATTCATCACGACGTATCACATATTCGGAATGGGTTATACGACCCCATGGTCCTTTCCCGGCTAACCCGAATAGTGGGCGATTATTCAAAAATAAGTGTGGCATTCAAATTCATCCAATTCACAACAAATACCAATTCAAGGTAATTATTGATAGTCGGTTATTTAACTATCAATAAAGATGCGCAACATCATCAGATTCCAAATAATTTTCCAAATTATTTCATCTTCCAAAATATCTTTTACTAGATATAAAATTTCCACACTTTAAAAATAAATCAATATTTATTTTTTTTTCTAAAACAATTCCCCTTTCTTTTATAAATTCCATAGTGAATTTATATTTTTCAAAATATCTACTGATATACGATTTTCAAATCGATTCCAACATTCATTTTCAATTTATCTTTAAGAAGATAAATCTCAAAACGTTTCATTTCATTTTGGAAATCATTCCATACTTATTTAATAATAAGTAATTCACAAATCTATTTATTTTCAACATTTGAAAATATTCGATATACTTAAATCAATATTAAGTATATATTTCATTCTTTAAGGAAAACATTCGAGTCAAAACGAATGTTACGTAAAACATCGTTACGACGACTCAAAATCACTAGTATAGGGATTCGGATTTTAAGATAGATATATAAATCCCAATGCTACATAAAACATTTCCTTTCGGGAATCATTTACTATAACAATAGTTTTATAGTCCACCATTTCCTTATATTTCTCGAAAACGTCTATTTCAACAATAAATGTTAAAATCTATGCTTTCGATTCATAACACATTTTAAAACACCTTTAAAATGTTTAACTTCATTTTTAAAATATTACTTCTTCAAAAATGAATCCATTTTACTTAACAATATATTCACTGTCCAAAATCGTGAATATAATTCACTTAACCCAATTTCAATCATTTCTACATATTTTAATTTTACAGAGATTCGCTATCCAAAATCGCGAATATATCTTCTTTAAAAATCTTCTATATTTAATTTATCAAATTCAATCTATTTCGAATTTATAAACACGTTTATAAATTCTATTTCCATTTTTATAACAACTTCGACTTATAAATCTTCTTTTATCAACTTCTATATTTTTACTTATCAAAATAAGTGATTTCGGATTTATAAACAACTTTTATAAATTCCAATTCTATTTATAAAACTTCAATCCCAAATCAATTTCAATATTGATTTCTAAATTTATTTTCAACTTTAAATAAACTTCCCATACTGATTTCTCAAAATTTCATTTCCAAATATTAAATCAATTATAGATTGATTTCTAATTTTATTCATCCCTACTAAAATAAATTCCTTATTTTCCTTCAAATTATTCAATATCCTGTTTTTAAATGGATTCTTTAAATTGAACTCATTTTACATTGATTTCCCAAACATCATCAGATTCCAAATAATTTTCCAAATTATTTATTTTCCCAAATATCTTTACTAGATATAGAATTTCCACACTTAACCGTTTGAAAACAATTTCAAATCAATTTCCACATTTCTTTTTATCTTTGAAGATAAAATCTCAAAACAGTTCATTTCATATCGGAAAAGCATCTCCACACTTATTTAAAAAATAAGTGTTTCACAAATCATTTATTTTCAATGTTTGAAAATATTCGATATACTTAAATCAAATTAAGTATATATTCACTCTTTTAAGGAAAACATTCTCTTAAGCACATTTATTTGAGTCAAAACGAATGTTACGTAAAACATCGTTACGAACGACTCAAAATCACTAGTATAGGGATTCGAATTTTAAGATAGATATGTAAATCCCAATACTATATAAAACATTTCCTTTTGGAAATCATTTACTATAACAACAGTGTTATAGTCCGCCATTTCCTTATTTTTCGAAATCGTCTATTTCAACAATAAAAATGTTGAAATCCATGTTTTCGATTCATAATACATTTTAAAACATCTTTAAAATGTTTAACTTCATTTTTAATATCACTTTTTCAAAAATGAATCCATTTTATTCAATAATACATTCACTGTCCAAAATCGTGAATATATCTTTTTTTATAATCTTCTATATTCAATTTATCAAATTCAATTGATTTTGAATTTATAAAACAACGTTTATAAATTCTATTTCTGTTTTAATAACAACTTCAACTTATAAATCTTCTTTTTATTAACTTCTATATTTTACTTATCAAAATAAGTGATTTCGGATTTTTAAACAACTTTTATAAATTTCAATTCTATTTATAAAAACTTCAATATCAATTCAATTTCAATATTGATTTCTGAATTTATTTTCAACCTTAAATAAAAGATTCCATACTGATTTCTCAAAAGTTCTTTTCCAAATATTAAATCAATTATAGATTGATTTCTAATTTTATTCATCCCTACTAAAATAAATTCCTTATTTTCCTTCAAATTATTCAATATCCTGTTTTTAAATGGATTCTTTAAATTGAAATCATTTTACATTGATTTCCCAGATCATTTCAATTTACCAAGTAAATTTCTAATTGGATTTCCAACTTATCTCTTTTTAAATAAATTCCTTTTAAAGAAAATAAATTTCTTTCTCTTTTTCAATCTATTTAAAAATCCAAGTTTAAATTGAATTCTTCAATTTAAAATCACTGTTTTATGAAATCCATTTATTTAGCATTTTCACTTTATTCTGGGATTTATTCAATAAGATTATAAAAATCAGCTTTTATACTTTTAAATTCTTTTCTTCGAATTTATTCAACTTCTAAAAATTTATTTACTTAAAAATTCCTATTTTGATTTCAAAAATTCAATTTCATTTATTTTTGGAATCAAATGATATCAAACATCCATTCGGCTAAATTTTAGCTTCCAACAATGTCAAGACCCAAAAGTCGACCTTCGAAAATCGGCACCCGTACTTCACTTGTACTCAAAATGCCGTAGATTCAAATGTCGAATCTGGTTCTCGGGAGCTTATAACAACATTAAGTAAATAACACAGCGGAATAAAAGAATAATACATTGATATACAATATCTGATACAACAGAGTGATACAATGAATATCAATATACATCAGAGATACGATACAACAAATAGCAGCGGAAAAGAAAACGATAACATCAGCAGCGGATAATCTCCATCTTCACAGCACTAATCCAGAAATAACTCAAACTCTCAATAACGATGCACAAAGATAAGCAAATGCAGTCCGATCCAAAGACTGAACTAGCTCCAGAAAATCTACTAAACCTGAATATCTGAAAACCCCAACTCTAGACTGCTCGTGTAGAAAATTATGAGCACCCAGAGTTTAGGAAAGGAACAATAAACTCCGAGTCAGTCGTGGGACTGGTGTGAGCAACAAAAACAGTTTATCTTTAAACACAAATAGCAGAGAATTTAAAGTCAATTCGCAATGCTTTTGGAAAATGAAACTACCATAAGACCTCCCGCCACACACACAATGCAAACGCAGACTTGGGGGAGATTTCTTCTTATGATAGTCAAAGATGCTTACTACGCAGAATCAAATCATTTGATATTATTATTAGTGCATAGTGCAGAAAACAATTTCGAAAGTAGAATATAAATCTTAGCCAGCATAGACATTTCGCACTTATGCCTACTATAGCTACCATGTTCAATAGCAGGTTACCACCACATTCCATGGAAGGTAATACAACTAAAACCGTACATGGCTCGTATTGTTTTGTTTGGATTTCCAACAAATGGTCAGGCTAAGGAACTTCCTATTCCACGAAAGAAACGCCTCTGGCGGGACGTTCCGAGAACCAACTGTTCTCTGCCAAATAAGGCCGGCAACCCCTTTTCCCAAGGGATAAAAGAAACCTCAGATATGCCACCCCCGGTCCTTTGGGACCTTTAACCGAGGCGCCTCGAATCCAACATCACACGTCATAAATAAAATGTGTCCACATGAGTAAGTATCTGGGCTCCATACCATGATACTACCCTTTTCTAGAAGGAATGGTCATACCCTAGGGGAGCTACCCCTGAAAACCTTGCCGCACGATTCTTGTTTCAACCATTACCGGGTTGTGAGGCTCGACGAAGTCTCGTCCACAAAGCTACGCTTTTTCAAAAAAAGCCACGCTTTGGGTCAACAGATGATCAACCTATGATCACAAAGATAAATGATCAAACAAATGATCCTATCACAAATGATCAAACACTGATCATCACACAGCAACACTCAGCATGCCACATTACCAAATTGGGATATATCGCTGATAACTTCAACTACATAACCTCTGAGCTCGTACGTCTCAGAGAAGGGTGTTAAGCTAAGAGAATAAATTCTCCGCCACCAACAGAAATGTATTTGAAAAAAATCGGCTTTATATATCAAAGTGTAATGTCAAACATGTATCCATACAAGTCTGTTCCGGGTTCGAACAGAACCGAAGGCACTTCTTACGAAGCCCTTGCAATTCCGGGTATTCACAATCCCGTCCGGACTTCCCATCACAAAGGATGATCAAATCTCTATACCGGGGACCAGTCGGTGCAGAGACATTCGACGAGTTGTCCTTTCGTTTTCGTGAATATCCGGTCTTCAACACCGGTCTTCAAATGCAATCCATATACGACGTATCACTATTCGGAATGGGTTATATGACACAAATGTCTTTTCCCGGCTAACCCGAATAATGAGCGCAATATTCAAAAATCATATGGATATTGGGGTCTCGGTTAAATCACAGCTTAAAGACCAAAACTTTTCATTCAAATGGTTAAAACAATTTACCATTTTCAAATCTTTAAATAAAAAGATTTATTTCACAAAGTTTACCCAGTTTCAACAAAAATCCATTTACAGGTTTCAAAACAATTTCCGTTTCAATTGGATTAACTCGTTAAATCTTTAAAACAAAGATTCAACTTATAGCTTTCAAAACAATTTCATTTCGAATGGTTTAAACAAATTATCATTTTAAATCTGTTAAAAATAAACAGATTCAATTCATAGCTTTCAAAAACAATTTTATTTCAATTTCAAACTTGAAACTTCTCAACACAAATTGGAAGTTCATTACTTACGTGAAAGCTTTAATTATCTGAAACAAACAGTTTTTATTTTCAGAAAAATCCAATTATATTTACACGAGTTAAAACTTTTGAATTTAAATTCAAATTCCCAAATCAATACTTTTAAAATAATTTAACCCATATATAACTGGTATAACATCTTTAATTCCTAGTTTCAAATCTTAAGATTCAATTTCAAACTTGAATTCAAATTTAAATCCAATTATTTAAATTTTCAAAACTCGATTAAGTTATTCAAAATAACTTTTATCCTTGAAAACTCATTTCAAAAGCTTTTCACATTTATACCCCAAATTTCTAATTTCAAAATCAATTGAAATTAAAAGTTTCAATTTCAAAAACATCAAATTTAAATTATCTGTGACTTAACCGATTTCCACGTGAAATCCATATTTGTGTGTGTATAAGTGTAGTCCAGGGTTTTACACACAATAGTGCAACATCAATCATCACAGATATATCGATAAGCGGTATAATCGATAACGCTTATCTTCATTCACAAATCACAGATATAATAAACTTATCGGTCATAAAGATTCACAATTATAATTCGATATGGGTTTCGGATAACCAACTGGAATCCGACTCCCTGTCGCATCGAAATTCAAGTGTCGTTTTACGGGTCAAGGGTTTCATATTCACATAACAATATATACACCACAGATAAGTAAATTACAGATCACAACATAATCAGGATATATCACAAAGTATCATAATCAGGGATATCAAACAATCAAATCAATAGAATCCAAATATTCATAAGTAAGGTCAGTTAATATCTGATTAATTCAAATCAGATTAATTTCTTATGAATAAATTTCTAATCCTGGTTAATTAACTCCAAAAATTTACAAGTTATTTTGATTACTTTTTTTTTCTTTAATTCATTCATTAATTAACCATCAAAAATAAATTAACCATTTAATTATTAATAATTAATCTTTAATTATTAAATTCACTATTTAATTAATTATCTTTAATTAATAAATTAACCCTTAATTAATTACCATAATTAATTATAAAAACCAATCCTCCTCTAATTAATTAATTTATTACTTAAATCTTTAATTAAGTAATTATTCTTTAATTACTTATATTGATTAACAATCATTAATTACTTAAGATCTTAATTAATAACCTTTTGAGTTAATTATCAATTACCAATTTAACTTAAAACCATTAATAATAATTTATCCTTTAAAAATACATTTTACTTCCCTAATTAACCGTTTAATTACATTAGTAAGTTTATTTAAAATAAACTTTTAAAATAAAGGTTATATGTATTGAAATATTTTAAACTTAAGGATGATCTTACTTTCAAACCTTTAATAAATTTCAACTTGAATAAACATTGATTTAAGTCAAAACCTTTATCTTGTAAAAACTGTTTATATTTAATACTATTAAAAATTTTAGCATTAAAACGAACCTAAAAAAACCCCTTTTACTCGAGTGGAACCCGAGCCGTTAACATATTTTCCCCGAGTTTCCCCTTCTTCTATTCCTCTCCAGTTTCTTTATTTTAGTTTTAAGTATTTAAACTTAAATACTGTCGTCCAGTTCGAGTACCCGCGTTCTACCCAGAGACCACCCCCCTTCTTTCACGAGCACGTCTTCGAGTTCGTCACGAAGTTTCCCCGAGACATTCTTCTTCTCCAAATTAAACGCCCTGACACGCATTCAAACGTGTGCACGTGCACAGTGGCGCGACGGTTCTCAGGCGAACGTCGCGACCACCAGCAAGTCACGAACCATCTCCTCCCTCGATCCCCACTACCCAAAATCCAAAGTCAGTTCGATTTCGAAATCGAGCTCCTCGATCGAACTAGAACCCAAAACCCAAATCAGAAAAAACCCATCGTCCTCGACATCAAGATCATCAGAACGTTCGAAACTCCGGCCAATCCTTCGCCTACCTCCCTGCGTCCATCTTCTCGAGTTACGTTGCACTCGATCCACTAGGGAATACGTACGAACCAAATCTCCGAGTTATGACAAAATTAGGTTTAAAATCAATCTCGACTTCCCACCGCCGCCACCGTGCCTCGATCACCTTCCTGACATTTTTGCCAAAACCTCTGATCACTCCTCTACAACCAGATGCAACCCCGGGTTCTCATATCGTCGGGATCGCCAAAGGTGACCCAAAACTCCATTTCCAGTTCAATTCGAACTGCTCTCAAATGCTAACTCTAAAAATTGTAATTTTACTTCTAAAAATCGTATTTTTGGATAAGGTTTCAATTTATATTCCTGGATTTCTAAATTAAAATGTTCGAATTTTCACTTGTTCAAAGCTTTGCTCAGCAACTTGGTTTCCAGAAATATCACCAAGCTGTTTCAACTTGAATAAATATTTAAATTAAAGCTAATGATAAAATAGTCAAATTATTTTTTTTAAGTCTTGAACCCAATCTCTGCTTAGATCGAAAGATTTGGGATTGATTTGCAAACCTGGTCTAAAAGAAAACAATAACAGTGACAAGATACAGGCATACTCAAAGTAACATACTCATATATATATATATATATATATATATATACATATACATGCATTCGTATCCATATATTAAGCAACACGATCTTATAATATCATTCATCACATGCATATTAATAAAAGAATAGTTTGCTCACCTGTTTATACTTAGAACAGAGAACAAAGTTTGCTTAGCAACAGGCTTTAACATTTCAAGCTGAAGTCCTTCTTCTTGCTTCTCTGTTGTATTGGGTTGCTTGATTGAGAATGTTTGTTTAGATTTTAAAAGAAGTTTTTATCTTGGTTTTATTTAATTCGAATGGAAAATGAAAAACTGATAAGGGGAAATAGCCTACAGGGTCATATTTATGAAACAAGTTACAGGGTATCATTTTTTTTATATGCAAACAGTGTACAAGCTGTACAATTTCCAGAGATAATTTTTTATAGCTTATGGCCGAGATTACATGCTTTTGTACTTAGAAAAGATATTTGCTTTACTATCATTTAATGCTATGTCCTTGTAAGTGCTTATTTACCTTACCAGCCTACATATTTATTTAGATCCAGTTGTACTTAAGACTGCATACCCATATATTCGAACCACTTGTTTTCACACTTACCCTATGCAAGTTTTTTCTAACAAGTTATTATATTTTCTATGTTCACTAGACTATGCAGATTTATCTTTGAAGGCTGGCAAATCATTCCTATGCCCTATACAAATATATCTCCTTGTTTTACATTTTGAAATGTAGTTGAATGTTATTTCTTATGTGCTATGCAAATATATGTTACTGGTTGATAGTGGAATGTAAATGAATGTTGTTTAGATGTTTAGTGTATTTGTTTTATAATTTACAACTATAAAATTTAACTTATGTATATTTATTTCTTTTGTTCCATTGTCTTATTTTATATTTTAAAACCATTTATTGAAGATTTAATTTCAAATCCAATATATAAATATATGTTCACACATATATACAAATTTACAATATTTTTAAGATTCTAAATGATGTATACAGAATTTATCTGTATTCGGAGAAACTCGCTCCAATTTTCTAATTAAATTTACAAATTTTTATTCAAAAATCTCAATAATTATTAATTTAAATAAATAAAAATCTAGGGTCGTTACAAACTTCCCCCCTTAAAAGAATTTCGTCCTCAAAATTCGTAGGCACGAAAACAACACAGAGATAGATAGATAGATTCGATCTCCTATAACTCCTCTAACACAAGATACGGATTCCGAATTCAAGTCGGAATATCTCAGAATACATACCAATTCGTCCATCTTCGGACTTTGGTATTCATAAGAAATTACAATAGAATTTCAAAATTTTGGTTTCAAACGATATCGTTTAATTGATTCAATTCAAATTTAGCCTTCATATTCTATTAATCAATTTAACTCAACTTAAAATTTCCAATTTCAAATTCATTAAGGTTTAAATCGGAAAGCTGATAAGAAAACGATGAAGATACTAAGTAAAATTTCCTACAACAATTCGTAGAGCCATCATCATACCGAAACTTCTTCTTGTAGCTGATACGAAGAAATCAAAAGAATTTGGAAACGAATCAAAGAAGATTGATAAGAAAATTATCTCCATTGTTGCAGGGTATTGACAATCTATAGTCGTATTCCCTTGTCCCCTATCTCGTCCTCTTATTGCACTCGTACTCACTATCAGTGGATAGTAAGAAAATTTACCGAGGCATTCGAACGGATATCTTAAGGATACACTCATTCTAGAGTTTACTTCACTCTATCTCTAATGAGCTACTTAATGTGTTATACTCCTGAGCTAAAGTTCAACCTTAGCTCTGATACCACTTTGTCACATACCGAAGTAAGCGGTCGCAACTGGTAGGCTTTTCAACCATCCCAGCCCCACCGTGGCTGACAGTGATACCCCAAACTTGCTTTTACAGCCAGCCTCTCGACTGTCACGGCCTCTGCCTAACCAACCCATCCCTCTCAGGGACATGTAGGGGTAAGAGTCTCCCGTTCGCCACCAAACTGCGAAGCGAGAACCCCCTATCATGCTGTAATATAGCAAATGCGATCCATATACGACGTATCACTATTCGGAATGGGTTATATGACACAAATGTCTTTTCCCGGCTAACCCGAATAATGAGCGCAATATTCAAAAAACATATGGATATTGGGGTCTCGGTTAAATCACAGCTTAAAGACCAAAACTTTTAATTCAAATGGTTAAAACAATTTACCATTTTCAAATCTTTAAATAAAAAGATTTATTTCACAAAGTTTACCCGGTTTCAACAAAAATCCATTTACAGGTTTCAAAACAATTTCCGTTTCAATTGGATTAACTCGTTAAATCTTTAAAACAAAGATTCAACTTATAGCTTTCAAAACAATTTCATTTCGAATGGTTTAAACAAATTATCATTTTAAATCTGTTAAAAATAAACAGATTCAATTCATAGCTTTCAAAAACAATTTTATTTCAATTTCAAACTTGAAACTTCTCAACACAAATTGGAAGTTCATTACTTACGTGAAAGCTTTAATTATCTGAAACAAATAGTTTTTATTTTCAGAAAAATCCAATTATATTTACACGAGTTAAAACTTTGAATTTAAATTCAAATTCCCAAATCAATACTTTTAAAATAATTTAACCCATATATAACTGGTATAACATCTTTAATTCCTAGTTTCAAATCTTAAGATTCAATTTCAAACTTGAATTCAAATTTAAATCCAATTATTTAAATTTTCAAAACTCGATTAAGTTATTCAAAATAACTTTTATCCTTGAAAACTCATTTCAAAAGCTTTTCACATTTATACTCAAAATTTCTAATTTCAAAATCAATTGAAATTAAAAGTTTCAATTTCAAAAACATCAAATTTAAATTATCTGTGACTTAACCGATTTCCACGTGAAATCCATATTTGTGTGTGTATAAGTGTAGTCCAGGGTTTTACACACAATAGTGCAACATCAATCATCACAGATATATCGATAAGCGGTATAATCGATAACGCTTATCTTCATTCACAAATCACAGATATAATAAACTTATCGGTCATAAAGATTCACAATTATAATTCGATGTGGGTTTCGGATAACCAACTGGAATCCGACTCCCTGTCGCATCGAAATTCAAGTGTCGTTTTACGGGTCAAGGGTTTCATATTCACATAACAATATATACACCACAGATAAGTAAATTACAGATCACAACATAATCAGGATATATCACAAAGTTTCATAATCAGGGATATCAAACAATCAAATCAATAGAATCCAAATATTCATAAGTAAGGTCAGTTAATATCTGATTAATTCAAATCAGATTAATTTCTTATGAATAAATTTCTAATCCTGGTTAATTAACTCCAAAAATTTACAAGTTATTTTGATTACTTTTTTTTCTTTAATTCATTCATTAATTAACCATCAAAAATAAATTAACCATTTAATTATTAATAATTAATCTTTAATTATTAAATTCACTATTTAATTAATTATCTTTAATTAATAAATTAACCCTTAATTAATTACCATAATTAATTAATTAATTATAAAAACCAATCCTCCTCTAATTAATTAATTTATTACTTAAATCTTTAATTAAGTAATTATTCTTTAATTACTTATATTGATTAACAATCATTAATTACTTAAGATCTTAATTAATAACCTTTTGAGTTAATTATCAATTACCAATTTAACTTAAAACCATTAATAATAATTTATCCTTTAAAAACACATTTTACTTCCCTAATTAACCGTTTAATTACATTAGTAAGTTTATTTAAAATAAACTTTTAAAATAAAGGTTATATGTATTGAAATATTTTAAACTTAAGGATGATCTTACTTTCAAACCTTTAATAAATTTCAACTTGAATAAACATTGATTTAAGTCAAAACCTTTATCTTGTAAAAACTGTTTATATTTAATACTGTTAAAAATTTTAGCATTAAAATGAACCTAAAAAAACCCCTTTTACTCGAGTGGAACCCGAGCCATTAACATATTTTCCCCGAGTTTCCCCTTCTTCTATTCCTCTCCAGTTTCTTTATTTTAGTTTTAAGTATTTAAACTTAAATACTGTCGTCCAGTTCGAGTACCCGCGTTCTACCCCGAGACCACCCCCCTTCTTTCACGAGCACGTCTTCGAGTTCGTCACGAAGTTTCCCCGAGACATTCTTCTTCTCTAAATTAAACGCCCTGACACGCATTCAAACGTGTGCACGTGCACAGTGGCGCGGCAGTTCTCAGGCGAACGTCGCGACCACCAGCAAGTCACGAACCATCTCCTCCCTCGATCCCCACTACCCAAAATCCAAAGTCAGTTCGATTTCGAAATCGAGCTCCTCGATCGAACTAGAACCCAAAACCCAAATCAGAAAAAACCCATCGTCCTCGACATCAAGATCATCAGAACGTTCGAAACTCCGGCCAATCCTTCGCCTACCTCCCTGCGTCCATCTTCTCGAGTTACGTTGCACTCGATCCACTAGGGAATACGTACGAACCAAATCTCTGAGTTATGACAAAATTATGTTTAAAATCAATCTCGACATCCCACCGTCGCCACCGTGCCTCGATCACCTTCCTGACATTTTTGCCAAAACCTCTGATCACTCCTCTACAACCAGATGCAACCCCGGGTTCTCAGATCGTCGGGATCGCCAAAGGTGACCCAAAACTCCATTTCCGGTTCAATTCGAACTGCTCTCAAATGCTAACTCTAAAAATTGTAATTTTACTTCTAAAAATCGTATTTTTGGATAAGGTTTCAATTTATATTCCTGGATTTCTAAATTAAAATGTTCGAATTTTCACTTGTTCAAAGCTTTGCTCAGCAACTTGGTTTCCAGAAATATCACCAAGCTGTTTCAACTTGAATAAATATTTAAATTAAAGCTAATGATAAAATAGTCAAATTATTTTTTTTAAGTCTTGAACCCAATCTCTGCTTAGATCGAAAGATTTAGGATTGATTTGCAAACCTGGTCTAAAAGAAAACAATAACAGTGACAAGATACAGGCATACTCAAAGTAACATACTCATATATATATATATATATATATACATATACATGCATTCTTATCCATATATTAAGCAACACGATCTTCTAATATCATTCATCACATGCATATTAATAAAAGAATAGTTTGCTCACCTGTTTATACTTAGAACAGAGAACAAAGTTTGCTTAGCAACAGGCTTTAACATTTCAAGCTGAAGTCCTTCTTCTTGCTTCTCTGTTGTATAGGGTTGCTTGATTGAGAATGTTTGTTTAGATTTTAAAAGAAGTTTTTATCTTGGTTTTATTTAATTCGAATGGAAAATGAAAAACTGATAAGGGGAAATAGCCTACAGGGTCATATTTATGAAACAAGTTACAGGGTATCATTTTTTTTTATATGCAAACAGTGTACAAGCTGTACAATTTCCAGAGATAATTTTTTATAGCTTATGGCCGAGATTACATGCTTTTGTACTTAGAAAAGATATTTGCTTTACTATCATTTAATGCTATGTCCTTGTAAGTGCTTATTTACCTTACCAGCCTACATATTTATTTAGATCCAGTTGTACTTAAGACTGCATACCCATATATTCGAACCACTTGTTTTCACACTTACCCTATGCAAGTTTTTTCTAACAAGTTATTATATTTTCTATGTTCACTAGACTATGCAGATTTATCTTTGAAGGCTGGCAAATCATTCCTATGCCCTATACAAATATATCTCCTTGTTTTACATTTTGAAATGTAGTTGAATGTTATTTCTTATGTGCTATGCAAATATATGTTACTGGTTGATAGTGGAATGTAAATGAATGTTGTTTAGATGTTTAGTGTATTTATTTTATAATTTACAACTATAAAATTTAACTTATGTATATTTATTTCTTTTGTTCCATTGTCTTTTTTATATTTTAAAACCATTTATTGAAGATTTAATTTCAAATCCAATATATAAATATATGTTCACACATATACACAAATTTACAATATTTTTAAGATTCTAAATGATGTATACAGAATTTATCTGTATTCGGAGAAACTCGCTCCAATTTTCTAATTAAATTTACAAATTTTTATTCAAAAATCTCAATAATTATTAATTTAAATAAATAAAAATCTAGGGTCGTTACAAACAATTTCCAGATATCAATATGATTAATAACATCAATATAATCATTCACAGATTCATATCACAGTATAAATAAATTCAATCAATGTGAGGGGTCCAGTTGGATCCCTCCAACCTGTTTCCCTGCATCCAAAGATGTTAGCACAATACCAATTCCGCTCCAGTACGGAATTATCGCGGTATATGGGTTTTATAAAAATCCGCTTACTAACGGCGCAATAGGGTCTCATCCGCTATACGAGGCGGGAAATCATCAATCCAATATATACATATGCCAATATGTATATATTGCTATATATATAGATATATCCTACTATATCTAATATCACATCCAATATAGCAATCAAATCAAGAAATAAATAACTGAAAATTCCACTTTCATTTTTGAGTGAGAAAAATCTCACCTTAGCTTTTTAATTTGTAATCCCCTTCAAATCCAGTTCGTTTCTTTCACCGTTTTAGACCTTGTATAACAATTGTACGATTTTAATTAATATCTGAACTGAATTGAATAATAAATTTCCATTTTACCATTTATTTTACTTTAACCTAGCTGATGATTCAAATGTAATGGATAATTTTAAACTTCAAACTAATCTCCTTTTTGAAAATCCTTTAGTAAGTAAAATAAATTTTAAATAGGTTAACTGAACAATTTATTCACCCATTCCATTATTTAAAAATAAGCCAGTGATTTAAATAGATATTTGTATATTTATTATTTTTCTTCCTTACTGTAATATTTTACTTTCTTCAAATCTATATATATTTAAAAATAATCTATACAGATAACAAATCAAGTTTCGAATAACCTAAATCACTGTTTAAAAATTCTAGTTTAAAATATTCAACAAATTCTCTAGTTTAAATTAAAAACAAAACAGCTACCTTGCTGGAGATGAACAGTGCCACCACACTCACAACGAACTTAACCCCTCGCCGTACCAACGATCAACATCGCCGCCTTCACCATCGATCGCGTGCCCACGACCGCTTCGCCATCTTCGACGCGAGCAACCAGCTCGAGTTTCCCCAAATCCTAATGCCCCTTCGCCGAAGTCGACTGCTAAGGTTCCAAATACGAAGCCCATCAACAGCCGCTTCGACCTTCTTCCACTCGCGCTCCTACCTTCACGTCACCAAGTCGTCGAAACCCATTGCCCATTCGAGAGCCACGCGGGATGTCGAGCTGCCCCAATCGAGTCTAACCCCTATCGTCTTCGCACCTTGCTCACGCGATGAACCCTAGTCGCCGCTGCCGTGCCCTAGACCTCCACCCCCATCGCGACCACAGATCGCCCCACGTGCTCGCCCTCGCGAGCTACTCAGATGCGCCGCCATGCCTTCGAGACACCCTAAAATCGAACGCCACGCCTTATCATCCCATCGCGATTTTGTACTGAGAGGAGAATGTTTGAGAGAGAGAGCAGCCATTATTTTGTTTCGTTTGATTTTCTTTTCGATTGAACGAGAGGAGGGAGAGGAGTATTTTAAAATCGAAGACGGCATGGTTCGCACGATTTTTGTTCGTGATTTTAGGCGAAAATTTAGGCACGATTAACTACTTGATTAAAGGGAGATAACAAGCTCTCGTTGACCAATTACAGGTTTAAACTTAAATTGAATTCGATAAAGATTCAACGCGTTTATGTGTCGTACGTTCACATAACAGCTCTGATAAATACGAAATTTGAAATCCGGTAATAATACAATATTACGGATCCAATGGAACTGGTTTCATCGAATTCCGAGACTGTGCCCCAGACGGCTATTTTGAAATATCGATTCGAACGATTAAATTTCAAAACTGAACGAATTACTTTCAAACTCGATTCTGAAGCTTTAATTATCTTCAGTGTTGTCAATACGAATTTTAAAAGCTTTTGAAATATTTTTCTTCAGCTTAAAATTGAAGATTTAAATTTTATTCAACTTCCAATCGATTAAATTTTATAATTTAATCGTCAGTTTTCAAAGTTATATTCGGGATACAAATTAAATCATCGTTCAAATATTTAAAATTAATTAAATATTTTCAATTTAATTCGTTCAAAATTCTGGGTCGTTACATATTTGGTATTTTGAGACATATTTTGGTTATGACATATTTATGAGGTTTTTAATTTTTTAATGAGTTACTATTTCCGCTGTTTTATTTATTTATCTTGTGAATCTTAGTTTCTGTAAAGTTTTAGCTATACCTACAAAACGCACCATATCTTTTAGTATGCCCTTTTGGGTATACTAAGGGGTGTGGGGGTGTTTCACTTGGTATCAGAGCCTAAGGTTATAGGATTCCTAAAAACTTGTTTTAAAAATAAATTATTTTTCCAAAAGTAACCTATTTTTAAAAGTAGCATGTCTTCAAACTAGAAGTATTTTTCAGAAAGAAACTCTTATTATAGAAATAGTTTTTCAAGTATAAAAGAGTTTTTATAAAAATCCCGTCAAAGTCCAGTTCAACCTTCTTTCGATTCTTTCGAGCCTAAATTCTCTTTTTCTTTGCATAGAATGGCGGATGCACCTAATCTTCCTGAGGGTGTCCAAGTCTCAGGCTTGTTTGGTAGATACCTCTAAGCTATGACACCAGAGGTGCAAGGGCAAGTGCCCAATCCAGCACCGGCCGTTGGAAGTCCCATTAATCCACCCGTAGGAGCCAATTTCTCTAAGCTATGCAAGGACTTCGCTAATCTAGGAGGCAGGACGTTTTCTGGTATGGAGAATTTCATGGAGGAACGAGCTTGGTTTAGAAGTACGGAGCTGATATTTGGCATGTTAGGATTGGAGGATCAGTAGAGAGTTCAGCTTGCATCTTGGCAGCTGAAAGAAGAGGCTTCTTATTGGTGGGAAATCGTGGAGTTGGAGGGTAGAGATGTTGGTTGGAATGGATTCCGAGAGAGATTTGAGAGGAAGTTTTCGTCACAAGTAGAAAAAAGTATGCATCTGGAGAGGTTCATTAGTTTGAAGCAAGGAAGTCTTTCAGTAAAGGAGTATATCAATCAATTTAATGAGTTGTCGTGGTATGGGATGGAGCTTGTCAATACACTGCACAAGAAGGCCATGAAGTTTGCTAAGGGATTGAATCAGCCCCTCCAAGGGTTGTTATTGACGCATGTATCGACGGGAGATACATATGAGTCACTGGTGGAGATGGCCCTCATGTCTGATGTAGCTAAGGAAGGAGAGTCTAAGGAGGTTCCTAAGTCGGAGAATTCTAAGAAGAAGTGGTGGAAAGATAAGAAGGATACGGATAAGAAGAAAGGAGGAGGACCTCAAAAGCAGATCAAGAAAGGCGGGAAATGCAATAGCTGTGGGATGGTTGGTCATTACGCAAAAGACTGTAAGAAGGTAGCAATGAAGGGGAAGTGTTTCAATTATGGACAGCTTGGTCACTTTAGTTAAGTTTATCCTTGAAGAAAGAAGCAGGGAACAGGCGCATCTACAGCGCAGATATAGGCTTGGGATGTGCACCTTCTAGCAGCGGACCAGATAGAGGTAGGAAAGTGACCGTTGAAGGTTTGATCTCTATTTCGGATTTTCCTATTCGGAGTCTTTTTTATTCTGGAGCATTACAGTCTTTCATTTCAATTTCCTTGGTTGATTGTTTGCACTTAGATATATCTTTAGTAGTAGACCCCATTGTTGTTTCAAACCCCGTAGGAGGATCGGCACATTTATCCATGATTTGTAGAGGTTTGAAATTTTTTATCCTAGGCATAGAGTTTGACTGTGACGCATATGTATTGGGATTTTCGGTGTATGGGATGATTTTGCGGATGGATTGGTTATCTAGTTATGGAGCGATATTGGACTACTAGAGGAGAGTCATTAGACTAGAGACAAGCAGCGGTAGGACTCTTGAGGTTTCTTGTGAGCCACAGGGGTCAGTCATTTGAGCTTCCTTTATTCCCTCGATTCATCACTAGTAGAGTTAGATTCAGTTCCAGTCGTCAAAGGTTTTCCAGATGTCTTCGAGGAGGTTAGGATCTATCTTAATGACAAAGCTAAGCCAGTGGCATTGCTCATGAGACATATGGCTCCTAGGGAGAGGAAGGAGTTAAGTAAGGAGAAAAGTGAGCTATTGGAGACAGGCTTCATCAGAAGGAGCATATTTAAGTGGGGAGCGCCAGTCGCCTTCGCTACAAAGGTGGATGGTTCCCTTCGACTTTGTGTAGACTATAGATACTTGAATAAGCCCACAAAGAAGAACCGTTACCCACTTCCTAGGATAGACGATCTTTTCGATCAGTTGGTTGGCTTTTCAGTGTTTTCTCATCTTGATTTAGCCACTAGATTTCATCAGCTTAGGGTCGCTGACGATAGCATTGATAAGAGAACATTTAGGACACCCGACAGATTCTTTGAGTAGTTTGTTATGCCGTTTGGGCTAACCAACGCCCCAGCCTATTTTTGAAGATTTGATGAGCTGTGTTTTTCATGATGTCCTAAATAAGCTCGTAGTAGTGTTCATGGACGACATTTTGGTGTTACCAAGAGTATGGAAGAGCATGTTATTCATCTAGAAGAGGTTTTTCATACACTTCGCAATCATCAATTGAAGGCAAAATTCCTGAAGTGTAACTTTTGGCATAGGGAAGTGCGTTTCTTAGGGCATAGAGATGGTCAACACATGGAATGAGTTTGAGAAACGATTTTGCACATTTAGGTTTCGATTGTGGAAATCCAAAGAGTAGTAGGCAAAGATTGGAGATGTACAGTAGATTTAGTTGGAAAAGAGGAAATCTCATGTGTAAATGATTGCAAAAATTATAATTGTTTCAAATAAGTGGATTTAACGGTAGTGCCTTAGAATAAATATAAGCATATAGAGGAATAGGAATAAAAGACTTTAGTATGGAAATGAGATTTCCAAGGTTTAGGAACGGTACTCCTAGGGTAGTAAGAAGAAAATCCACTTTATGTCTAGCCCAATAAAATGAAATTGTTAGAATTGAAAAGTTGAAACATATAATTGTTAATATTTATGAGGAAGTAAATATTGAGTTTTTGAAAAAAAATGGTACGAAATTTAAATTGGTTTTTATATGATTTAAATTTTGTTAAAAATAAAATTCTTTTTGAAGAATTATAGGGCATATATATATAGCTCGCTAGTTTCTTTGGAGGTAAACAAAGATTTTAAATATAGAAACCTATAGTGTATTAAGTATCAAAAACGTAGATTGCAACATTTATTGTTGTAATAGATGTTTTCGTGGAAAATAAAGGGGGCATAGACTATCCCACTATTGTTATAGCAGGTGACTCCCAAGGGAAATGATTTTACATGGTATAGGAGATTTATTAGTATTTATTTTAATTAAATCTATACACTAGTATTTTTGGGTTGTAGTAAGAGTGTTTTACGTAACATCTGTTTTGACCCAAATAAAAATGTGTTTTGAAGATAATTTCTAAGTAGAGAAATAAAGTGGTTTGTAAGTACACTTATTATTTAAATCAGTATAAAGAAATGTTTTCTTGTTATGAAAACATTAAAACAATTTTAAAAATGAGTTCTTTTGAAAAATGGAGGGTGTAAGTTAAATATTAGGAAATTAATAAATTTCATAAAAAATGTCTATCGTAAGAGAATATAGATTAAACATACTTTATTCTATTGGGATGAAATAAATAATGATAAAATTTTCTACGAAACCAAATCACAAATAAAGATGTTTTGTGCAAGTTATTAGGAATACGTGAAAGAGATGTACAAGGAATGGGAAGCACCATAATTTGTATAGCCTATTTCAAAAAATATATAATAAGTTCCTTGTAATTTCACATAAACATGAAGTCCTCTTTTAAAGGATTCACAGAAGGTTTTAGCGTTAATAGTTTCTCATAATAGAAAGTAGTACCAATACATTAAGGTATAAAACCATTAGGTGTAAAAGTAGTGTAATAATTAGAGACAGTGTTAGTAAGAAGAGATATTATAGTGGGCCTTTGTCGAAAGTCCCGATTTGTAGTAAGTTAGAAACTCCTCCAAAGTTAGGTAATTGGAAAGTTAAGGTGTTTTAAATAAAATAATTGATCTTATCTACTCCAGTTTTTGCAAAATTAAAAATCTATGAAAAGAAGATGCTTTGAAAACATGTGAGGACATTTTAATGATATCTTAAAGAAAAATGGTTTGGTGAAAAAGTAAATAAGTCTTTGGAAGCGAAAAACTTAGTAACAGTTAAATTTAAAAATCCATTTTTTTATGGAAAGCTGTAAAGGTCTTTAAAAGAAAAGGAGGAATAAGTTTTGAACTTAGAATTTGTAAGTTTTCCCCCTAGGTTTGGGGAATAATGTAAATTCAAAAAGCTGTAAGGATGCAAGTCTAGAAATATAAAATGTTAAATAACCAAGTACCTTCGAATTTAATAGAAACTTGAAAATAACACATTTAAAGAAAAAAATTTGGGATTTGATGTTTTTTAAAATTTAAAAGCTTTAGTTTTTGAAATGAAATGATAAATACCAAACCAAACTTTTAAATGTGGAGTAGATAGGAATCATTTCCTAGGTATGACGGAAAAAGTATAAGGCAATATAGGAGATAGCAGTGATTACTTTTAGAAGTAATAATAGAAGTTTCCGTAAAGTGTATAGGACACTAGTGAGAACCTAGGATTGTTGCTTCATATGTGTAGACTATAGAAGAATAGTAAAGTGATATTAGTAAGATGGTAAGGCACATGTGGTTGAGGATGTGTATTCTTGATTTTGGAGGAACATTGAAGGAGCGTCTTCCTTTAGTGGAATTCGCATATAATAATAGCTTTAAGCCAATATTGGAATGGCACCATTCAAAGCTCTTTATGGAAGACCGTCCAAGTCACCTTCACGTTGGTTGGAGTCTATAGAGAGATTGCTACTTGGTCCCGACATGGTTAGAGAGACTTCGGAGAAGTTTGATTTGATTAGGAGAAGATTTGTATCTCTTATCCACATCTCTTTGATAATAAATTTTGAATTTCCTATTTCCATCTTTAGTTTTGAATTGGTTCTTTACTTTAGTATCCTTTGGGAGGGTAGATCTTAGGACTTAATCTATGGATTGTAGGATTTGATGTAAACATGTTATTAGAACATGTTATGTATGAAGGATGCTAGTGGTTGCAAGTGTTTGCTAGTGGATGCTAGTGGATGCATATACTTACACTAGGGACTATTATCTCTTAGGGATCGGCTTAACTAGGACACTAGACCATATGCATATGGATGTGTGCGCATTCGCATTTTATTTTATTTTATTCCATGGTTGCAATAAATGAATGATTATCATATCATTTTTGCATTTGGATGATGATTGTAGCATGCATATAGAACTATCAGTTATTATTAGGAAATTTGCATTGATTTGGATACATAGCACGGACATGATTGCATAAAAAGGAGGTCGACTGAACCAGTAGACCGCCTAATCTTTTGCATTATTAAGGTATATTGACACTACACTATTTGCATATATATCATGAATTGCATTAGAAAAACCTAAGGACAATGGATGTAATGGGTGATGGTTGAGTAGTTGATTGTAGAACTTGGATGAAACATTCATTTCATTCTTCTATCCTTAGTCATTTCGGGGATGAAATCCCTTAAGGAGGGGAGAATGTAACAATTCGAAATTTAAGTTATAATAATTAATTAACGAATTAATTAAATAATAAAATAACTTTGTGAAATTATCAGAATTGAGCTACGGAAGTTGTACCATTGTGTCCGTGGTAATTTTCTGGTGAATTTCCATATATGAATTGTCAAAATACGAGTTAATACGAAGGAGATACGAAAGAAAAACAAAAAGAAAAAAATATAATAGGACAGGTCGACCCTCCCATTAGCTAGGTCAACCTATAGGTCGACCCTAGCTTATGATGGTCGACCTAGCGGTTGACCCGCCCTTGTTTGTTGACGAGAATTCGTCCAGGTTAATAGATGACGTGTTTTTCTATTTTAATTCCATCTCGTGTGTCTGTGCTTCCATCCGACGGTTCCCATCGAGTCTATGACGTTGTTGCATCAGATTTAATCTTCAAATCCAACGGCCTGAGATCCCTAAGTGACACTATAAATAAGACCCTAGACCTATCTATTTTTCTCATTCATATTTTCTCCATCTGGGTTCATTGCCTGAGGCTGGACCCTAGAAGTGGATCTAGGAAGGCCAAGGAAAAGAGCTAAGGACCATAAGTGAGTGTTTAAGTAATCGTTTTAGATTTTTAAGTAATTTAAAATAATAGGGTTCTCAATAGTTGTAGTTTTTCCGCAATTTTGAGACCGCTTTTATATAATTTATTAACAGTTAATTTTTAATGTTCTTTTCAATCTATTTTGTTCAGCTATTTTTATTTAGATATTTTATTCATTTATTTAAAGCTATTTACTGTTATTTACAGTTATTTGTATTTTATTTACATCCGTTTTACGTTAGAATTCAGGCTGTAAATTTTAGTTCTTTTTATTCCTTTTTACGTGAATAAAAACAAAAAAAGTGGATAATTCGCTAATATGGACTAAATTATAGGAACACTAAATTTATAGAAAATTTGAATAAGAAGAACTGTAATAAAAAGAATATTGACTGAAATAGGCAAATTTAACATTTGCAAGCAATTTTATAGCTAGTAGTTATAACTAAGATGACATAATAAAAGGGAAATGATAACGTAGGTTATAATTAAGTAGAAAGAACAGAAGAGGCTTAGTTTAAAGACTTACACTAAGTTAATAAGCAAATATAGCAGAGGTAACAGAAGAGGCTTATTTTAAAAACTTAGAATAATTTAATAAGCAAATAGAGCAGAATTAACACAAGAGGGTTATTTAAAAGACTTATACTAAGTTAATAAGCAAAGATAGAAGTAGGACCCATACTGGCAGCATTCCCCTTCAGTCAGGAACTGATGGTCTCATAATAGATTAGGTGGGGTTGGGACATGCTTATGTTGTTTAGGGTAGATAAGTGGTCAACAGATAGAAGCCCAAATTAGGGAATTTGGGAAAGGGGTGCAACTAGATTTTGCTTGTTAGGGCCCGTACCGGCAGCAATCCCGTTCAGTCAGGAACTGATGGTCTCACAACACAGTCAAGTGAGGCTGGGCACGCTTATGCTATTTATGGTAGGTAAGAGGTCAAAAGGGGGAGCAACAGATAGTGCGAGCCGACGGTGGTCGAGCGTGCGGCCTCGATGCAGGGATATAAGTCGCTGTTGAGTTCCAAAGTGCTAAACATGTGTCTTTTGTTATGGGACCCACAGGATGGGACTAGCTCATAGTGGCACAACAAAGATAGAAAGCCGATCAAAGGGTAGAATTATGACTTCAGCCTAATTAATCAAAGCAGCTATCTAAGACAAGTGCAAATAATCGAAATAATCAGACTATCAAAGAAAATAGTTAAACAATATTCTATTCCAGCTTTATCTTTCCTTTATTTCGTTTTATACTAGAACTGTTGATAAGTCTATTATTTTTACCTTGCTTAAAAATACTAGTAGTTACTTCCACTCACCAAACTTATAGTCTGACCCACTCCTTTGTTTTCCCCCTTTTCCCCCAAAGGCCACAGAGGCAAGGACAGTAGATTTTCAGCTTTCTTGAAGGGATATTCTTGGAGATTCTTCATGTATTCCTCGTTTTCAATTTTATTTTCATTTGACTTTTGGGATGTAGATGCACTTGTTGAGAGGGATGATTTTATTTATTTACTCTGATATTGTGACTGAGATGGTATTTTTCATAAGACATATGTATTTGGTATTATGAGACATATTTTGGTTATGACTTATTTATGAGGTTTTTAATTTTTAATGAGTTACTATTTCCGCTGTTTTATTTTTTCGTCTTGTGAATCTTAGTCTCTGTAAAGTTTTAACTATACCTACAAAGCACCACATCTTTTAATGTGCCTTTTGGGGTATATTAAGGGGTGTGGGGTGTTTCATACATTGTATATAACATCACTCTTATTACCTTCTATAACTTGTGGAGTGGCCTTGACTTAATGTTTAAATGATTGTTTGGATTATATGTTGAATTTGGAATGATTTGTACCGGTATGTATAGCGATGGTCGCTATAAGTGCACTTTGACATCCCATAACTCTAACTTATGTACATGGTTGTGCAGTCAATGCCCCGCTATTACCCCGCTATAACCTTGCTATAACTCATAGTGGATTTCTATCGCTACGGTTTTTCCATATAGCCTCAAATATAGCCTTTTCGTTTTAAGCCCTACTATTTCCGCTATACCCCATTATTCCCGCTATATTCCGCTATTTCCGCTATATCTTCTTTAAGAGAAATGAATTGAAAAATGACATTTATATATTATAAAAATTATGAAATTAATTAGTTTAAGTGAATTTTTAATATATTTTTAGAAATGAAAATACTCTAATATTCTACTAAATTCAGTTTTGTTATATAACAGTTTTACGTTTATTTACAGTATATTCGCACATGTTTTTATTTAAAATTGTTGATGTATTAATTATAATTCAATTGAATGTTAATTTTTCATCTAATTACCATTTATATATTTGTAAAAATATTAAGTATGAGTTTTATATGCTATTTAAGGTCATCTGCTATATCCCGTCGTATCCTTGTTGTATCCTCGCTATGACTATTTGTACATCCACCGCATTGAATCTACCAAGCGCTTTAACTGCACAAGTACATGGAATATTTATAATCTTAAATTGTTATAAATTGTTTTGGTTGTTCTCTACATATATTTTGGTTTATGATCTAGTAAAAAAATTATTTGAAAAGTTGTAGAAATTGTGAACCAAAGTTGTGAAAGTTAGAAGCAAAAAGATCGCTAGGTTGCTGTTAACTGGGTTTTTAACCCATCAGTATTCAATAGAAGTTAGAACATTCAGGCTATGCTAGAATAACTCGAGACTTAACCAAAACAACCAAGCGAATAAGTCAATGAGACTCAAGGAAAATCGGCCAATAAAATACTAAGTAGATGAATCGTAAGTGATCAGACCACCCATAGATCGTAAGCGATCCATGGAGATGCATCATGAGTTGCCCAAACCTCTTACATTATGATTCATTATCATTTCTAAGCATGCTTGCAAAGTTTCATAGCATCCCAAACAATCTAGCTCGAGAAGTGAAGACTCGTCTAATTCAAGCTGTTTGACCAAAGAATAACTAACTTAAAATGGACCTAGAGAACTCATACAAAGTCGGTTTAACTTGAAATTTTAGGAGAACACTTAGAAGTAATAAAAGAAGGTTCACAGATAAAATGGGATCATTTGGAGGTTTTTTGATGGATTGCTAGCGACCTAACTAGATGGATCGCTAAAGTTCATGTAGACTAGGCCCCACCACCAGAAATTTTTATGTAGGTTCCACACACCCTAGAGAGAGTACCTGCAAAGTTTTGACTCGTTTCGTTAAGTTTTGGGTGAGTTATGTACGATTATTCTAGACTAGATGATTCATGAAGACGGATGATTAAACTAACTCCAAACGACTTGATATTTAGGCAAGGCACTTAAATAAAAGGTAGGAAGACAAACAAACAAAGATCACTCAAAATATGCTAAGTGGATGGATAGCTAGTGATCCATCCCATATGGATAGCTAGCGATCCATCAAGATAGATCAGATTGCCCTCAAACTTTCCGAGCTCCTTCATAGCACTACGTAAAGGCTTCTAGTAGAAAAATATGCTGAGTTGATGGATAGCTAGCGATCCATCCTCTATGGATAGCCAGCGATCTATAGAAATGACTCAGATTGATTTGAGATTTTCAGTTTGGACTTGGCATAATAACTGGACTCTTTTGCACTTGGACTTCCGGCCCAATACTCTTTGAATTCCCCTATAAATACTCACCTAACTGCAACTAGAGATGGATCTTTTTTGGGGAGAGAGCCGCCATTACTCTACTGGAATTCGATCACTTCTTTAACTTTCTTCTCCCTCACAATGATCATCAAGGGAGTCACTATGATTCTCCAGTCAACCCTTGTACTTGTGACTATTTTAACTCATTGTAATTTAGATCTAAGGACTAACTAGTTGATATCTAGAGAGATACAACTAGTATAACCATAATAAAGATTGATTAAAGTGGACGTTGGCTAGAGTCAGCCGAACCACTATAAAAATTCTACGTCCTTTTCTTACTTCTATTTTTTATTTGTTGTTTATTTGAGATTTGTGCTGCTGATTATATGCACTAGTGCTTTCACACTAAATCTAGGGTGTTGATCCATTTTTTGGGTTAACAGATGCACTATGAAAATGTCTCGTGTTAAGCGATTTTCAAATTCAAATTTGAGAGTCATCCTAGGAACTACTTTGCAACTTTAATAAGTACCATAAGTGTACTTATTGCTAAAACAATATGGAAGTTTAAATTGCTTAATAACTTGTAAAACAAGGTTGCAAAAAGTTATGATGAGAAGAAGATCGCGATATGAGCATTTTGAAATACCTTGTTTTTGGGAATTTTTCTAATTAATTTTGATAGACATCCTTAGATGTTTCTTTCCATTTTTAATTAGTATTATATGAGTACTTATAACTGTAATAAAACTCAAAGTTTAAAAGATATTAGGACCGATCAAACAAAGTGGCTAATGTTATAGTAAAATGGTGGTTATAAATACACATTGAAAATATAGTTTTTTGGGAATTTTTATATAAATTAATAGATATACTTAGGGCATTTTTTTCCATGGTATTCAAGTACCCTAAGGGTAGTACATATTGTAAAAATTTCAAATCTTAAATTATTAATTAAAGTGGTTAAAACTGGTCGCAAATATTGTGCTTTCTATGTTGTTCATTGACAAAGACTTTTAACACCACTTATAAATGCTGTAGCAAGTTATTTAAGGTTTTAAGTGTTTAAAAATGAATTTTAAATTTGGTATTTTCCCTAATATCTTTGGGGTGATTTCTAACATATTTTGTAGTATTTTAAAGTTAGATTGAAGTTTAAATATATTTTTAGTAATTATTTATGAATTTTCAAAGTAAACGGTTTTGTAATATAAAACATGCTTTTTAATTATTTTAGTCAAATTCTAAATTAGTTATATTTTACATAGATATCTAAACTCTATTTATAAGTGTTTTTAGAGTATTTATATGTAATTTGGAAAAGTATGTTAAGTATTTTACAAAAGAATGAAAGCTAGATCAGGATTATAACACGTGTTTAATAAATGGATTTGTAAAGTTAACTAAAATTATATTACCTTTTTAATAAGTGTAGATATACTTAGAGCTTCAAAATAAATGTTTTAAAGATAATAACAAATATGGAATGGTTTCGGGTGTGTTAACAATATTTGTCTTTAACCCTTTTGTGTTATACCAAGTAATATAATTAGATCTTTAAAAGAATGTTTTAAAGATAATTATAAATGGAATGGTTTTGGGTTTGTAGCAACAATGTTCCAATGACATTTGTTTTTGACCCATTAAAGTATACTTGTGCAAATATGAAATCTTTTTAATATTTGTGAATATTTTTATACCGTTTTGAATAAGAATGTGGATACATTTTTTAGTATTGAAAAGAGTAGAAATAAATAGTAAAAAGTAGTATATATGTATATAACTTTTGTAAAGGTATTTGTATTTAAAATACAAGTATCTACAAAGAGGTTTAAATTAACAAAAGGATTAATTAAATAAAATGAGGATTAGATGTGGCTTATGTGTGTGATGACCTACCTCTTCGACCCTCATAAATTGACACTAATACATCCTCGGTATTCCAAATGGCGCAAATCCAAGTGTCGGAGAGGAGGATCATCAATGGTTTTAAAACAAATAAAGATAAAAGACAGAAAAAACGGAATCTTGCATCGTATTTAAAACAACTTATAGTTATACATATGGAAAGTGCATACAATCACTCCTTGTGATTCATCAGAGTTAAGGTAGGTACTAACCCAGATAGGGATAGTTATAACTACCTATCCCACATCAGGGCTAGTGGATACCCAACACATAGGAATACTTTATGAATTTCCTAAGGTGAAAAGGACATTTATTTCGGGTTTTAATTATTAAAAATAATAAAATAATAAATTCTACCCTAAAATTTTTATATGATGTAAAAAATATTATTTCAGATTTTTGGTGAATTTTTGGGGATTTTCCCAAATGATTTCGATTTATTATGAATTTTATAAGCTAAAAGGGCTTAATATTAATTAATTATTTTGAAAATAATTTTGGAAAAAATAAAATCTGATCTATAACAGTTTTTTTGCAAAGAAAGTTTTAATGTATGTCATTAAATACTAGAAATTTGACAAAGACACTACGCCATAAATGACCTTCTGCAACATTTTTGCAAGGTGTTGCCAGCTAAAATGTTGCGATAGCTATAAAATTTTGGTCCTACTGCAACGTTGTATTTTTGGTGTTACCCTAGCCATAAAAATGTGTTGCTCTAGCTAAACAAGTGTAACACGATGCAACATTTTTATATAGTGTTGCTATAGATGTTTTCAAATTAAAAAATTAATAAAATTAGCAATCCGCGTGAATACGATCCAACGGTCTACATTTAATCTGATTATTAACATGGATCACCGCTACAATTTGCCCTAAATTTTCATTTTCCCGCTTTACTGTTCATACCATTTCGTTCTCATCCCCAATTTCCAAATCCAAATCCCCAATTTCCAAATCCCTAATTTCCAAATCATATTTTCGTTCCCATTTCGTTCTCACCCCCAATTTCGCTGTTGTTTGCCTACATGTCGATACGCAACCTCTCCCAAATCCTACCAACCGCAGCCCCCAACAAAACTCCACTACCCCACCACCGTTTGTACGGCCTGATTCCGATGGTCATCGAGCACACATCCCATGGCCAGCGTGCCTGCGATATCTTTTCCCGGCTTCTCAAAGAGCGCGTCATCTGCCTTAACGGACCCATCGAGGAGGATACGTCGGCGATAGTTGTGGCTCAGCTGGTGTTCCTCGAATCTGGTTGTTCCGTGACGGCAGGGTTGGCAATTTATGATATTTCGACCAGATCTGATGCTTTAATCTTTCTCGCCAATGTTTAGAAGAAGTTCGATTCTGATGAAGCTTTGCTCGATTTCTTCAAAAAGTACCATTTTCGGATTCAAGGAAGATGTCAAACGCAGATTTCTTGTTTGAGAGAATGCCGCTTAAATTTTCCAATTGGCCAGCAATCATAAAACCAGTTTCAATTCCTTGATTGATTGCTCGAATTGCTTTGACTTCGTCGTCGGGTGCGATGTGATATTATTTGGTATGTTTTATGCCTTCTGGTTTACTTGATTATTCTCGATTTTGGTTACACTCGCATGCTTTTGCCGATGATGAATTGGGATTTATTTATAGGCTTTATTTCCTATAATCTCGGGTTTAATCTTTCTGTTGGACTTTGATAAATCTGGTATGTTGGATTGCGATGATGTATTGGTATGTTGGATTTTGGTTCACTGGCTTGATTTTGCTTTGCCGATGATGAATTGCGATGTGATATTATTTGGTATGTTGGATTTTGGTTCACTGGCTTGTTTTTGATTTATGGTCTGAGCTTGTTAGCTCCTTTCTGCTGCATTTGTTAAACCAGAACATGAACTGATGCTCCAAGTCCTCTGTATATCATATTACTGCCTATGTTTCTCTTGTACATGCCTGATGCATTCACTGTTTTTGCTTGATGGGCTGCCTATGTGTACTGCTGTGTTTCTTGCACTGGCTTGTCTATATTTTGCTGAACCTGGTTCTTGTTTGTTTTGTTGGTTGCTTGGCCCAGAGTTGAATCCAGTCGATGACTCGGGTTTGACCTTGTGCCGTGTCCTTGTATCCATGTGTTGCATTCATGTTTGGCTTATGCACTTATGAAAAGAAACAACCCAAATACCTGAGGCAAATATTATAACAAAAATATTTTCATTTTCTGTTTGAGTTAAATATTATTTTCCAGATTACTGCTTTTGAATTATATGTGATAGGTATTGAAGACTGGACAGCTGGATACAAGCTTGAAGATAGAGTCAAATCAAATGTGCATGAGTGTATGAATGCATGAGCTGAAGACAAGTTTCAAAGAAGGCTTGATCTTCCAAAATCGGATGAATCGGGCGGTGCCCACTTGTTCGACCTAACCGGGTCTGCGGTGCCCCGCCGGGACTGCGGTTTCAAAGAAGGTCGATCCCCGCCGGGACTGCGGTGCCCCGGACCCCCGCCGGCGCTGCGCCCAGACCCGCTTCTCGGCTCGCCTTTGGCTCGGCACTCGGCTCGTCATATATTTGTCAGTGTCTGTATAAATTGAAACTGCATATGTAATGAGTGAACTGAGTGATGTAGTGAGGAATGTCTGTATATGTGAATATAGTGTTATATATCATTGAATTGTAAAATAGTGGAGTCAGGAATTTGTACTATTTCAAATGTTGAAATAAAATATTTATTTAAATAAATTACTGTTTGAATATCAAATTCTGTGCAATAGCATTTTATTAAATAATTATTTATTTCTATTAAAAAATCAAATATGCTCTACATTGTGGGCCCCACAAATTCAGAAAGTTAATATCTATAGCAACATTTTGGAATGTTGCTACAGATACCTATGGGTGTTGCCATAGACCCAAATAGGGTTCTATTGCAACAATATTACTTATGTTGTCTTAGATAGTCAAAATGTTGCCTTTGAGGTCTAAGGCAACGGCAAAAATTGCATCACCCTAAAAGTGTTGCCATAGACCTATGGCAACATTTTTCGGGCCTGAGCCAACATTTTTTTTGTGTTGCAGAAGGCCATTTATGGCGTAGTGAGAATAGGAGTTGGTGAAAAGAATATACATTAATTAGCAAAATAACATATTTCAAGTTATTTACGACTCTACCATTCGAACTTTTCGAAAGCACCTTTTGACTGCATCATTGTGCAGCAGTTCTGGACCCTTCTGTAACATTTTCAGAAGTACCTTTCGACTTAGTAACCTTTCGACTGCATCATTGTGCCGTAGTCCTGGACCCTTATGTAGCAATTTCGGAAGTACCTTTCGACTTAGTAACATTTCGACGGCATCATTCTGTAGCAGTTTTGGACCCTTCTATACCCTTCTGTAGCATTTTCGAAAGTACCTCTTGACTTAGTAACCTCTCAACTGCATCCTTCTACAACATTTCTGGACCCTTCTATAGCATTTTCGGAAGTACCTTTCGACTTAGTAACCTTTCGACTCCGTTGAAAGCTCATTTTCGACAGCAGTTGTAAATGTAGCAGAAGCTCTTTTGTAGCAGTTTTCTCCAGCATTGTTTGCAAACTACAAATAGGTATAACTCTCTAACCGTAAGCCCTATTTTCTACTATGACCACTATACGGAAAGAGAAACCATCATTTGATCACAATGGAATAGGTTAGAGACCTTAATTCTACACCTATAAAAAGTTATAGCTAAAACAAAATTTTATATTTAAGGAGTTAATTTCTTAGCTTTCGAATATATTTGCTTGGTTTTCTTTGCCTTCAAAAGGGATACTTTCGAAGGTGCTGTAAAATTGTTTTCTTTTAACCAAGTTTTATGCTTTCAAAAGGGGTACTTTCATTAGGTTTCGAAGCTAAGCTTCTAATGTTAAATGCTAATACTTTAATATATTTGAAAGGTTTCGAAAGGTAGATTTTAAGTATTATAGTGCAGGAGCCTAATGTTTTTAAGAGCTTTCGAAGGAGGTTATCCTATGAATTCGAAAGCTAGGTTTCGAAGGTATCGAAAGGTTTTATGACCGAAACTCTATTTTTAAAGGAAAAACCCATGGCTATATTAAAAGGGGTTTTTATAATGGTTTAAGAAGAATCTATCTTTGATAAATTGAACCCATGGGAGTGGTATTCCTATGTTGTTATATTGCTACTTCTAATATGAATATATTCACCTTATAATGGACCCATAACTGCATTTTGGGGGAAAATGGTAGGAGAACTAGTTTGGTTAACCCAGTAGTGAATATAAATTGAATAAACTCCTGAATGAGTAGAATTGCATCCAGGAGGTCAGAAAGACTATAGTATAGGATGCTAAAATATAAAGGAAAGATATTGATAGGGGCCAATAGGTTTACAGTAAGCTCATGAAAACTATCTGATATTGGCAAGGGCCAATAGGTTAATAGTTAGCCGAAGAAAACTATGTGTAAAAGAGGATGTTACAAGTTCATAGTTAGCCCATGAAAACTATGTGTAAATGAAGATGTCAGATAGACAGGTTCATAGTAAGCTCACAAAAACTATGTAATTTGATAGGGAGTCCTTAAATGTTTAACCGGTTATTAGTTAGCCTATGAAAGCTAATAGCTTAATAGTAATCCTAGAAACTATAATTGAGACAGATAGTTAGAATGAATAGGGATGGGTAATCCAGATTTGATTTGCTTGTTTTGCATATCATCGTAATGTTTTGAAATGTTATGTTTTTAACCATTATGGATGTAGGAGCATAGTATATGGTTTTATAAAGGTTTTAGGATATTAGTGAAGAGAAAACCCGTTCCGCTATGCGGCGTGGTCTCACTAGATATCTATTTGGTTTGAGATGATAGACTATTATTCATACTAGGCTTTATGTCTGACTCGAAGTTTTTGTTTTCTCCTTAAACTCTCGGGTACTCAATTGATTTTGAGTAGTTTGATGTTTAAGATTTTCAGGTTCTCTTCTTAGACGAATAAAGCATCCGAAGATGTGCAGGAGGCATATAGTTATTTAGAGATATCTTTTTCGCTGTGTGTTTTGTTTGTAAGGGCAAATTTATTATCCTTAGTATATACTCTGATCAACCAAGGGGGCATCTTCATATGTCGCTCTTGGTGTATGTGTAATAATTATATTTTGCTGAACGTGGTTAACGTCTTGGGATTATGTAATGAACATTAAATGTTTTGAATGGAATGTGGGAATATGTTTTTGAATTGTTAAAATTTTATTCCATATTCTTGTGATCTGTGTATCAATGAATCTAGCACCGCCGTATTTGGTCACCGAAAATTAATAACTATGGATGACTGCAGCATCCGTAGCCGTTAGTTTTGGGCCTCCAAGTTGGGGGATGTTGCAAGTTGGTATCAGAGCATAGGTTTATGAAAGTTTAGAAGAAAGTTAAACCTAAATGATTTTCAAACATAATCTAATGAATTTGAAAATATGATCAGGGTTAACGCTATAATAACGTACTTGTATTTGATATATATAGGTATATATGTATAAGTACATGTTCCCCTCTCTCTTAGACCATTCTTCCTTATCTTACTAAGACTCATATGCAGATTTACGAGAAAGAAGATATGGATGCAGGAAACGGAAGAGGAAATCTAGGTGGAGGAAGCACCAGAAGAAATGGTAATGCTCGACCTAATACCAGGAGAACCAAGGTCGATAGGCTAATGCTAATCCAAGTGCAGAGGCCAATGTAGGTGATGGAACCCCACCAATAGATATGGGGATGATGTATCAGTTCTTCATCAACTTGCTGCAAGCTGGAGTAGCTATAGAGGTAGCTGGAGGTAATGCTATGAATGCTGGAGGAGCCAATCATCGTGCCCCAGTTGGCAATAACTTTGCCAAGCTGAGTAGGAATTATACCAGTCTGGGAGGGAAGCCTTTTCTTGTAACATAGGATGCTGTTGAAGTTGAGAACTGGCTTTTGAACTATGAAAGGACCTTTACAGATTTAGGCTTAGATGATGGGGAGAAGTAAAGGCTAGCCTCTAAACAGTTGCAAGGGTTAGCGCTTCACTAGTGGAACAATGTGACAGTCGGAGTTCCAGAGGAAGAACTGACATGGGCTAATTTTAGAAGAAGTTTCAAGCATAGGTTCTTGTTCGAGGTTGCCAAGTTGGCGTTGATGAGGAAGTTCATGGATCTTGTACAGGCAGAGATGTCAGTGATCGAGTATGCTGCAAAGTTTGACGAGCTATCTCGATATGGTTATGCATTGGTTAACACTGATGTTAGAAGAACTAAGAGATTCGTTCACGGTTTAAGGCCAGAGCTAGGTAAAATGACCATGACTCATATTAGAAGGCCTTGTCATGTAGTGGTGGATATGGCCATTCGCCATACGGAGATGCTAGCTGTATCTGTTAGGGAGAAACCAATTGAGTCCTAGGGCCCTCAGGGAAAGAAAAGGAAATTCTTTAAGAAGAAAGGAGCCTAAAAGGGGGATGTCGCCAAGAAGATGAAGGCTGATTTAGTGTGTTATAAGTGTGATAAGAAGGGTCATTATGCCATTGAGTGCAGAACTGGTAAAGGAAAGAAGCCCGTGGAGAACAAGAATGTGAAATGCTTCAACTATGACCAAGTTGGGCATTATAAGAGCCTATGTCCAGAGCTAGTCCGGGCGGACAAAAGGAAGGCATTTGCTATTGGACTACCAACTTCTTCCAGACCTAGTGCCGAAGAGAAAGGGAAAACTGTGATGGAAGGTACGCTTTTGATTCATAGTATACCAGTTGGAGTATTTTTTGATACTGGTGCATCACACTCATTTATATCACAGTATTTGGTTGATAGGTTATGTATTGAATGGACATACTTTGTTACTTCCTTAAGGGTTGCAAATCCAATAGGAGGGAATGCAACTCTTAGAATGAGATGTGACCAGTTAGAACTTGATTTGTTAGGTCATAAGTTTGAATGTAGTTTGTATGTTTTTTATTTCGTAGATTTTGGGATCATTTTGGGTATGGATTGGTTTGGTAAGTATGAGGCTAGGATATTTTGCAAGGATGGAGAAATATCATTGAGACACCCAGATAGTCATAAACGAATCATCTTCTCAATGGAGAATTCCAGTAAGAGTGTTTGTGCTTTGTTAAGTGCCATGGAGGTTGGAGATGAGCTTAGTCATGTTCGTGTAGCAAAAGAATTTGCAGATGTATTTGAGTCGGTCATTGGATTACCACCGAAACGAGCTGTAAAGTATCATATAGACCTTGTATCGGGAGCTGAACTTGTCAGTAGGCCACCTAACAAAATGACACTGACAGAGATGAAGGAATTGAAGATGCAACTAGTGGATCTTGAAAGACGGAATTTTATTAGACCAAGCAGTTCGCCTTGGGGAGCGACCACGGTGTTTGTAAAGAAACCCAATGGGTCGTTAAGGATGTGCATCGACTATAGTAAGTTAAACAAAAGGACGATCAAGAATAGGTACCCTCTGCCAAGGATAGATGATTTGTTTGATTAGTTGAGTGGAGCCAGAATATTTTCCAAATTGGATTTGGCGACGAGGTTCCATCAGTTGAGAGTGGCAGAGGATAGCATTCCTTTGACGACATTTCGGACTTGATATGGTTCGCATGAGTTGTTAGCGATGCCATTTGGATTGACAAATGCACATGCTTTCTTCGTTGATTTGATGAACCGGGTTTTCCGAAAGCACTTGGATAGGTTCGTGTTGGTATTCATAGATGACATTTTAGTATACTCAAAAGGTGAAAGGGAGCCTGAGATCCATCTTAGAGTGGTACTGGAGACGCTGAGGCAGAATAAGCTAAAGGCGAAATTTTCCAAGTGTCATTTTTGGAAGAAAGAGGTTAAGTTTCTTGGTCATGTGGTTTCAGAGAAAGGATTGTCAGTCGATTCAGATAAGATCGAAGATGTGAACAATTGGAAGAGACAAGAGACGGTAACCGAGATTAGGAGTTTTCTTGGACTTGCTGGCTATTATCGGAGATTCATCAAGGATTTCTTGCAGATAGCAGCACCTTTGACTAAGTTGACCAAGAAGGATGTGAAGTTTGTTTGGTCCGACAAATATGAGGAAGGGTTCCTTAAGTTAAAGCATTTGTTAACCAATGCACCAATGTTAGTAGTTCCAGATGGTAACTGAGGATTGGTAGTATACATTGATGCATGTGGTACTGGATTGGGAGCAGTATTGACGCAGAGGGGCAAGGTCATTGCTTATGCATCTAGGCAGCTTAGACCGCACGAAGTTAGATATCCTACTCACGACTTAGAGTTGGCTGCGGTGATTTTTTCCTTGAAGATTTGGAGGCATTATCTTTTGGAAGAGAGATTTGAGTTATATACCGATCATAAGTCATTAAATTATTTATTCTCTCAAAAGGATTTGAATATGAGACAGCAGAGATGGCTGGAGTTTTTTGCTGCTTATGATTTCGGTATAGAATATACTTTTGGAAAAGGTAATAAAGTAGCAGATGATCTCAGTAGAAAACATCAGAATATGGTGTTAGCGATGTTGGCAGAATGGAAGGATCCAGAAGCTTTAGCAAATTGTGGTGTGTTTAACGATGAATTTTCTGTCGAGTTAGAAAATCACCGAAAATTTTATAATAAAATTACCGCAAGCGCACGGCGTACAAATGTTAGTACGTGGCGAGTACGGGTCGATCCGCAGGGAATGTTAAGATTTTAAAATTTTCTAATCAATCAAATTAGACCAAAATGGAGAGAAGATTTTTAACTACAAATTGTAAACATAATGAAGCTAAAACTAGAATGAAAATGAGATTAAAAACTACGAGATTAGAAAACAATTTAGAGGCAAATCCACTCTCATATTTTTGTAAATCAACAAACAAATAATCTATGATCTCTATTTTTGATATTAAGTGCAATAATTGTTGCATTTATCATAAGTATGGTTTATTTATGTGATTAATTAACATAACTTAAACCATCAAACTAAAATACAACAAATAAACCACTTATCAATTCTCATGAAAATGAAGCCAAAGCAAAAGCTATTTTAAGTATGATCTATTTACTATTGTAATTAGTAATATTAATCATCAAATTTTGTTTTTTCTTCCATTTCAAAATCAAAAATCAATTGGCAAATGATGATGTAAATTGTGTTTATGTTGAATAAGAATAGCTCATTTGCAAATGCAACATAAGCTATCAAACCCACTTGTATAAACTTACATCAAAATCCGCTTTCATGAAGCAAAAATAAAAGAGACCATAAATCATAGAAATGTTGAATTTACATAAAGTTAGAGAGCTTCATTACCCCTAAATCAAAGGGGTTTAGCTACTCATTTGTGTTATCAAATCAACACTTGTAAATTTCAACGCTAAAAAGCAAAGAAATAGAAACTAAACAAAGGAAGAAAAGGAGATTAAATACTAACTACTTGCATAAAAAATAAAGCTACACTACTTGCATGAATGTAAATCTAAGCTATAAACATGAAATGAAAGAAAGCAAAGAGATAAACATTAACATAAAAGTAAATAAAAGCATGTAGAAAAGAAAAGAGAAAGAGGCTTGGAAGCCATTTTTATTTCATGAAACATTGTGTTTACAACTTGCTTGCTAATTTTCCTAAGTAGAATAAGAGAGTAAGAAGATATCTACATGTACATAAGTGGGTTATTTATACATGCATAAAACCCTAATTCACATTTTAGGGTGCTTCCCAAAATGCCCTTTAGGAAGTGTGGCCACAAGTAACCATTAGCCTCTAATTAATCTATCATTAAATATGCATGAAGCTTTA
This sequence comes from Allium fistulosum, assembly GCA_030737815.1. Lineage (NCBI taxonomy): Eukaryota > Viridiplantae > Streptophyta > Magnoliopsida > Asparagales > Amaryllidaceae > Allium > Allium fistulosum. The sequence continues at coordinate 406,781,721 of CM060907.1, read as the reverse complement.
ACCTCCACTTAGTTGTCCATTAGCTTCTAATTGTAAATTTAGGTAAGTGGGTGGGGTCCTCCATGATCATGTATTTGAATTATTTTCATCTTCCTTTCTTTTTATTCTCTTATGTATGCATATATCTTCATGAAACCCTCTTCCATATGCATCCAAATTCCTATAAAAATCATAAAAAATGTCCAAGTAAAAATTCTCAAATTGACACATGCACAAAAATGACCATTTTGCCCGTGTATGAAGATGAATATACAATGATTTGAAAATAATTGAATTTTGATTTAAACATGTTAAAATAACCAAATATGAAATTATTTAAATAAAAATAGATAAAATATGGATGTGTATATATATATATATATGCACATTTATGTGCACATCATGGTATGCAGTTGAGATCTACTGGTAGGTCTAGTTAGGGTACTGCCATGTTAGCTTGTTTAGATGTTCGACCAGTACTAATCGAGAGGATAGTTTCTAAGCAGAGAGAAGATCTTGTTTCAGCCAAGAGGATTAGAAGGCTTGAGGTAGGATCTGCGATTGATGACCTAAAAGATTTTAGTCTTGACCAAAGAGGATGGTTGAGAAAGAAGGGACGATTATGCATTCCGAATGTGGAGAACTTAAGAAGAGAAGTTCTTAAGGAATGTCATCAATCCAAGTTTACGATTCATCCTGGAGGGACCAAGATGTATCAAGATATGAAGAGGAGCTTCTATTAGGAAGGCATGAAGAGGGATGTTGGCTTGTGGGTTAGGCAGTATGTTAACTGTCAACAAGTGAAGGCCAAACAACAGAAGCCAAGTGGGTTACTTCAGCCTTTAGATATTCCAGTCTAGAAATGGGATTCGAAATCGATGGATTTTATTGATGGGTTGTCAAGGTCAAGTAAAGGAAATGAAAGCATTTGGGTTATTATAGACAGGTTGACCAAGAGTGCCCATTTCATTCTGGTAAAGTCAACCAGAACGGCACCTATCTTAGCAAAGTTGTTTATGAAGAACATAGTTAGACTTCATGGAATTCCTATTAGCAAAGTGGGTGACAGAGATGCATTGTTTACTAGCGAATTTTGGACGAGTCTACAAGAGGTATTAGGTACCATGCTCAAGATGAGTTCATCTTATCACCCACAAACGGATAGGCAGACTGAAAGAGTCAATAAGGTACTTAAGGATTTGTTGAGAGCTTGTGTGCTAGATTTTGGTAGATCTTGGGAGTATCACCTACATCTGATTGAGTTTTCCTAAAATAATAATTATCAGACTAGTATAGGAATGGTTCCATTTGAAGCTTTGTATGGAAGGCCATGCAAATCACTAGCATGTTGGTTGGAGACCGGAGACGGATAGGCCTTAGGTCCGGATTTGGTTAGAGAGGCGTTGGAAACAATTAAGTTAATCCAAGGACGGATGAGGGAAGCTCAATCCAGGCAGAAGAGTTACGCAGATAAAAGGCGCAAAGACCTAGAGTTCTCAGTGGGGGACATGGTTTTCATTAAGGTATCATCGATGAAGGGTGTGGCACAGTTTGGAAAGTCGGAAAAGTTGGCCCCGAGGTATGTTGGTCCATTTCAGATTACAGAAAGGATTGGAAAGCTCGCATACAGAGTAGAATTGCCAAGCAGTATGGCAGGTGTCCATAATGTATTCCATGTGTCTCATCTTCGCAAGTATGTGCATGATCCAGTCGCTCCTATTCCTCAGACATAATTGGTGGACTTGGTAGTAGAGCCTGATTTGACTTTTGTTAGACAACTAGTTCGGGTTGTAGCAACAGATGAGAAAAGGTTGAGGACCAAGACAGTCAAGTTGGTGAAAGTTCAGTGGAGAGACAACGAGAAGGACTGTACTTAGAAGACAGAGGACAGGATTCGAGATGCGTATCCTGATCTGCTTTGAGTATGTTCTATATTTTTTTATATAGACTTATTAGCTGGTAGGACATAATGGCTTTTGTTTGCATTGTTTTTATGCTTGTTTGTAGTCCTTACTGAATTTCGGGTACGAAATTCTTTAAGGGGAGGAGCTTGTAACACCTTTAATTTTTGTTTAACATTATTCAGAACATTTAATTGGATAAATTAAATAGAGTAATTTGGTTGATTAAGGAGTTGAGATTTAATTGTCAATTAACTTGGCCATGGCTAAACTATTGAATGTATAAGTATGGTTTATAATTTATAAATTAGGAAAATAAGAGGAGGATAATATGGGAATAGCCACACCCATATACCCTTAAACCTTCCCTTATTCTCACCTACCATTTGATAAATCAAAATACACATAAAAGAAAAGTTATAGCCAGCCATTAAAACACCTTAGGAGATCAGAAAACTTGGAAGATCCAAGAGAGAAAGCTAGAAGATTAAAGCTAGGACAAATCTCAAACTGCAACAACTTAATCAAGGTGAATAATAGTGTAAATCATTTCATTTTTCCTTGTTTTAGTTTCGTTATGGATAGCAACCGAATGTATTTTGCTATGTTGATCATGTTTGGATATAATAATAATTGTTTGGATAAAATAATGATTTATGGTGATTTATTGGAAATTTTATGGAATTAAAATGATGGGTTTTAAAGAAAAAACCTTAGTAAACGACCTCCAAATGACTTGATTTTTGTATTTATTGTGTAGAACGTAATTTTGGAGATGGGTTTTTAATTTCATAATTTTCAGAGTTAATAGCAATATTTTATGAATTTCCTAAGGTGAAAAAGGCATTTATTTAGGGTTTTAATTATTAAAAATAATAAAATAATGAATTATTCCCCGAAATTTTTATATGATATAGAAAATGTTATTTCAGATTTTTGGTGAATTTTTGGGATTTTTCCCAAGTTATTTCGATTTATTATGAATTTTCTAAGCTAAAAAGGCTTAATAATTATTTTAAAATATTAGTATAATTAATGATTTTGAAAATAATTTTGGAAATAATAAAATCTGCTCTATAGCAGTTACTACAAAGAAAGTGTTAAAGTATGTCATTAACCAATAGAAATTTGACAAATAATGGAAGTTGTGAAAAGAATATACTTTAATTAGCAAAATAACGGTATTCAAGTTATTTACGACTCTGTAATTCGACCTTGTCGAAAGCACCTTTCGACTACATCATTGCATAGCAGTTCTAGACCCTTCTGTAGCATTTTCGGAAGTACGTTTCGACTTAGTAACCTTTCGACTGCATCATTGTGTAGTAGTTCTAGAACCTTATGTAGCATTTTCGGAAGTACCTTTCGACTGCATCATTCCGCAGCAGTTCTGGACCCTTCCTAAGCATTTTTGAAAGTACCTTTTGACTTAGTAACCGTTCGACTCCGTCGAAAACTCCCTTTCGATAGCAGTGGTAAATGTAGCAGAAGCCCTTTTGTAGCAGTTTTCTCCAACTATGTTTGCAAACTTCAAATAGGCATAACTCTCTAACTGTAAGCCCAATTTTCTACTGTGACCACTCTACGGAAAGGGAAACCATCATTTGATCACAATGGAATAGGATAGAGACCTTAATTCTATACTTATAAAAATTTATAGCTAAAACAAATTTTTATATTTCTGAAGGAGTTGATTTCTTTGCTTTCGAATATGTTTGCTTGGTTTTCTTTGCCTTCAAAGGGGATACTTTCGAAGGGGTTGTAAAAAAATTTTCTTTTAACCAAGTTTTATAATTTCGAAAGGGGTACTTTCAACATGTTTCGAAGCTAAACTTCTAAAGTTCAATGCTAATACTTTAATATATTCGAAAGGTTTCGAAAGGTAGATTTTAAAGTAATATAAGGCAGGAGCCTACTGTTTTTAAGAGCTTTCGAAGGAGGTTATCCTATGTAGTCGAAAGCTAGGTTTCGAAGGCATCGAAAGGTTTTATGCGTGAAACTCTATTTTTAAGAGAAAAACCCATGGCTATATTAAAAGGGGTTTTTATAATGGTTTAAGAAGAATCTATCTTTTATAAATTAAACCCACGGGAGTGGTATTGCTATGTTGTTATATTGCCTCTTCTAATATGAATATATTCACTTTATAATGGACCCATAACTACATTTTGGGGAAAAATGATAGGAGAACCAATTAGGTTGAACCCAGTAGTGAATATAAATTGAATAAACTCCTGAATGAGTAGAATTGCATCTAGGAGGTCAGGAAGACCAGAGTATAGGATGCTAGAATATAAAGGAAAGAAATTGGCGGGGGCAATAGGTTTACGGTAAGCCCATGAAAACTGTATGATATTGGCAGGGGCCAATAGGTTAATAGTTAGCCGTGAAAACTACGTATAAAAGAGGATGTCAGATAGACAGGTTCATAGTTAGCCCATGAAAAATATGTGTAAATGAAGATGTCAGATAGACAGGTTCATAGTAAGCCCATGAAAACTATGTAATTGGACAGGGAGTCCTTAAACGCTTAACCGGTTATTAGTTAGCCGATGAAAACTAATAGGTTAATAGTAATCCTAGAAACTATAATTAAGACAGATTGTCAAAATGAATGGGGATGGGTAATCCAGATTTGATTTGCTTGTTTTGCATATCATTATAATGTTTTGAAATACTATGTTTTTAACCATTGTGGATGCAGGAGCACGGTATATGGTTTTATAAAGGTTTTAGGATACTAGTAAGGAGAAAACCCATTCCGCTATGCGGCGTGGTCTCACTACATATTTATTTGGTTTGAGATGATAGACTATTATTCATACCAGGCTTTATGTTTGAATCAAATTTTTTGTTTTCCCTTTAAACTCTCGGGTACTCAATTGATTTTGAGTAGTTTGAGGTTTAGGGTTTTTAGTTCTCTTCTTAAACGAATAAAGCTTCCGGAGGCATGCAGGAGGCATATAGTTATTTAGAGATATCTTTTCCGCTGTGTGTTTTCTTTGTAAAGGTAGATTTATTAGCCTCGGTATATACTCGGATCAACCATGGGGGCACCTTCATATGTCGTTCTTGGCGTATGTGTAATAATTATATTTTGTTGAACGTGGTTAACGTCTTGGGATTATGTAATGAACATGAAATGTTTTGAATGGAATGTGGAATATGTTTTTGAATTGTTAAAATATTTTTCCATATTCTTGTGATCTGTGTATCAACTAGCACCGCCGTATTTGGTCGCCGAAGATTAAAAACTATGGATGACTGCAGCATCCGTAACTGTTAGTTTTGGGCCTCTAAGTAGGTGGATGTTACAAAACCTTATCGAGAATCCGAATATTTCCACATCTAAGTGCACAACCGAATCCACACTAGATGAGATGTGAAAATACCCTAATGGGAGCAACCCCACATAACCTGGCTTCCTCCCACGCTTTTGGTTTAGTCATTTCCGACAAATGATAGCAACGCTCAATGGAGCAATAAATCGTCTTAAAATGACGATAATAAAGAAGATGAAGTAACCGATAACTGAGAAACCAACTATCGAGGATATAAAACGTTCGTATGTGGAAATTAAGTCTTGTATACTTACCATGACTCATCGAATTCAAAATTGTACTATTTCTTGGTTAACAATAATACCGGAAAAGTCAAGGTAGTGTTATCTCAAAGTTATGTCTCACGATTATTCTTAACTTTCGAAATAGTGACAAGTTTACTTCTTCGATGTTTAGTGCTAATTATACAAATAAATCGTTTCCATATAAGTGATTCGCTTTACGGAAATTAATTCATTTCCATAAACGAATCAAACTTTTTCTTTAAAAAAACTGAACTTGTGCTTGATTGCTATATTTCCATATTGGTAAAACACTTTTAGAATTACTCTTTCAAAACGTACTTTTATAGGACCGAAATGTATAATACTAAGTGTATTAAAAACAAGGGTAAAAAACAATTGTCGTTAAAACATTGTTTACTGTAAACCCAAAAACAATTCACACTTAGCTTTATTTATAAATAATCCCTTTTAATGGATTTTCTCATTTATAAACCATTATTTATAAATTTAAAACAATATTTATTACCTCAAAAGATAATAAACAATTTAAATACCTTTTATAGCTTTAAAACGATATTAATTATCAAGGAAGATAACTAATCACATTTCTAAATCTCTTTTAAGTAAACGAATTCATTTTCTTAAATAAATAGATAATAATTTCCAAGAACTTTTAAATTATCATTAAATTAACTTTTAAACCTTTATTACTTTAAAACACTTTTATTATATTAGTCAATTTACTTAATTCACATTTTATTTGAATCAATTAATTAACTTTAAATATCATTAACTAAAAAGATCTATTCAATTCAATTAATCGTTAATTAAAAAGATTAATTCACCTCAAACATCATTAATTAAAATGATAAGCAAATTTTGAATACCATTAATTAAAACAATTAATTAAGTTCAAATAATCACAATTTAATTGGATTAATTAAATTCAAACCTTATTAGTTAGGACGATTAATTAAAACATCATTTGTTAAAATGATTTATTTTACTATATAACATCATTAATTAAAATGATCTAACTAATTTAAATATCATTAGTTAAAACAATTAGTTAAATTTAAAACATTCATTATTAAATGATTAATTAAATCAAATATCACAATTTAAAATGATTAATTACTTTTAAATATCATTAATTAAAATTATTATTAATATCAATTATCATTAATTAGAATAAATTAATTAAACTCAAGAAATCATTAGTTAAAATGATTAATTAAATCTTAACTCATTTAAATCAAAGATAAACCAATTTTAAACATCCTTTATTAAATTGGTTAATTAATCTCAAAATCATTAGTTAAAATGATTAATTATTTTAAATTATCATTAATCAAAATGATTTATGAATTTTAATATTCTATTTAGCGGAAACACAAGCTCAAATTCTTACGACGGGGTTTTGGGGATGAAATTGAATAAATGACAATATAGCGAAATTGCTATAAAGACACTTAACAAATTAATTGGAATATCGGGATTAATTTTAATTAGCCATCAGTAGAACAGCATAAGGATGTAAATAAATAATTATGGATGAGAAATCCTACAGGGTCTCTCTAAAGATTTCCCTGCAAAACAATGGTTATGAATAATATACATAATTATATGGATTCATAATGACCAAATTAATATGTCATCCATTTTCCAAATAGAAATTCAACCAAACAAGCAATTAAACAATTTAACTAACATCCAAATAATCAATAAATGTTTATAACATCATTGATATGATATAATAAAATTTAATATGAGTTAAACTCACATTGATTTTCGTTTCCGCCGAAATGCTCCGATTTTGGACTAAAACCGAACAGTCGTCTGATTTTATCCTAAATTCTAACAAGCTCCAAATCCAATCGAATCAACTCCATCGCATAGATCTTGGCGATGCGAGCCCAACGCAAAAAACTACATTCAAATCCGACCTCGTACACAAAATTTATTCGACTTATAATTTTTCGGATTTAATTAAAATAATTGAAACCTTAATTACATTGTAAATCCAATTGCCCCTTTACACTCTTTCTTCCCAAAAAATTAAAATGAAGCGGCTGATACTACTCAACCATGCACATGCCGTGTAACCGACATGCTACCCTAGACCACGATTCAATGATCGAACATCACCGTCGCACCCCTTATCGCCTCCTCTCTGATCTACACCAACCACCCATGCTTCGCCGGCCTTCAACGGAAAGCGACATGAAATGGTTGAACGCAACAAGGAGGAAGTCGTGACCAGTGATACTCCACCGCAACCCTCCATCTGTACGCTGTCGATGCCCCTACCCACGGGAAACATGAGGCCACCTTCAGTTCGCCAAAACTCCACCTCCTCATTAACAAAACCCAAACCCTAGCTCCTCTATGACATTGGCCATCCCCAAACAAGACAGAACACTTCCAAATGGGTACAGGAAGGAAGCTCTAAAGGGATCAAACCAAAAGATATTTGTTTTTATGATTTTTAGTTCACAAAACAAGTAGATTTTTATTTTTAAACTTTCCATTTACAAAGAAAAGCTTCATTTTTAGTTCTCAGGGAAGTTTAAATAGAGAACATAGGGGTATAGGCATAAATAGGGGGTATGGCATGGGTATGGGTTGAGTTAATTGGGTATGGAGTTGAAAAATATGTATATATATTATTTTATTTGATAAAATATTCAACCTAACATACCCAAAAATTTTGAACCCAAAACGAGACGTGCCGCCTGGCGTTCAATATGTTATACCCCTATTTCAAATGCAATGGAACTAGTCCCGAGTCCTAATTCGATCATAAGCAAAAGATAGCTTTTCAAACCCAATTATTATATTAAATTTTCAAAATTAATTTATATGTATTTCAAACTCGCACGACCAAATGATTCGTCCGGTTGCTATGAAATTCGACGGCGTATTATAATTCATTATTACAGATGCAATAAACTGGTTTTGTCGAAATCCGAGACCGTGCCCCGAAATGACAATTTCATAGATTTAAATATCGTTTTATATTTAATTCTCGATATTTATCTGATAAATTTATTTTTGTAAATAAATTTACAAATTGAATACACCAATATTATTTATTAATTAAAAGGAGTTAAATGAAATTATTAAATCCATTTAATTAACATTAATTCACAATTCAAATATATTAAACATGCCCTATATTTGAATTATAAGTTGTTAAATCCCAAAATCCAATTATTTATATATTAAATTTAGTTAAATATTTAAAATCAAATAACTAGAATTTTGGGTTGTTATAATAATGCGACACACCAGCAAGTCGACAATTCGGGTTTCGCACCACAATGCGTAGTTGTACGGGTAGTCATAATGCAAGATGTAGTTCCATACGGATGTGATATTGCTTTGATGATGGATCCTATTGGTGCTAGATTATGGATACTAGCGGGGATAGTATCTTAGTTTAAAGGGTGACTGCGGTACTTATATATTTGTACATATATGTATGTAGTTATGTACTACTTTGAGTAGATGAGGCGCATCGTATGCGTACATGGAGCCGAGACGACTAAGTAAAAATTAAAGGACATGATATTTAATAGAAGATAATCGGTATAAACTAGTTTATGTGTAAAGTGTATAATTCACCAGTTCCCAAAACGTGTTGCTATAACTCCCTCCTCATTACAACCCACAGGATAGTTTTAGAGGTACATGTACTGGTGCAAAGCGGGAACAGTATAAGGACGTGTTTCCTTAAGCATGCTTGGCACTGACAAGGAAACCAGATATTGAAAGTATCAATTTTGATCAGTAACTATACGGTTTATTATACTTTACTATTTCACTATGAGTTATATTGATAGTGCTCTGATATGCATTTATTTGTTTATTTACAGGATACCAAACCAACGATCCGTACTTTAGTGGGCTTAGATTTTCAATTTAGCGAAAATCCAGCCCCACTGAGGTGTGGGTTGTTGCACTATCGGGTGAGTCATTCCATGTTTATCTAATAAATATCAGTACGAAACACATTGGTGGCCCCCACCAATCATGAGTAATACGCTGCCTTATATTTGGAGAGCGTTGCGTACTCTTGTCTCAACTGATACATCGATATCCAATCTTGGTGCATCTTGACTAGGAATATTTAAAACTGTATGTTTAATTTAATTGTGATATTTTACTCATTGTTACAACACTTTATAACTACTATCACAAAACATACCAATTATGGATTTTCTATTAAATATACTTTTAATTAAATTAATTAATTAACATAAAACATTATATTTAGTATATAATAGAAAGAAAACACCTTTTATTTCGAACAAGATTGGTTATCAAGTTATATATATATATATCTAACAAACTACATAATTACCCCTAGGGCATACCCCTAACTCTTAATCTCCCACTTGCACTTAGGATCAATTATGGAATCTCTAGACCATCCCTTCAATCAGTTTGTTGAGAACTGATCGAGTTAGACCCTTCGTAAATGGATCTGCTATGTTGGTTTAATTGTATTGTAACGACCCTGGATTTTAATTTAATTTAAATTTATAATTAAATGAATTTTTGAATTAAAATTGTATAATTTATTATAAATAGAAGCGAGTTTCCCCCGAATACTGATAAATTCTGTATAAATCATTTAAATTTAAAAGTATAGTAAATATTGTACCTATATGTGAAAATATATATGTATATATATACGATATAAAAGTGATAAAATAAACGAATGAAAAATAAATGAAATCTAACAACAAAGCTTTATTTATAAAGTAGACATTAGCAAAGTTCTAACAACACATCAAAATAGAAATGTATTCATATTATCAAGTAAAAAGACTAAAGAAAATGTAACCATGAAGACACAAGTAAACTGTGTAGCTGTGAAGTAATATGTAGGTAAGAAGTAAGAAAAAAAGTAAACCAAATATTTACAAATAAAACAAAGAAGTAAACTACCTTTAGCCACCATAACAAAATCATATCTCAGCCGAGTTAAAGCAAGAGTAGGCAAGAAGAAAAGGAAAATAAATATCATAAGGGAACAACAAGTACTCAGGCAATTAATGCCAATATCCTAAGTACACAATATAATACTCACCAGCCACCAAAGTAATGTTTCAGCCTACAAAACAAAGTAAATATCTCTGGTGTTTGTACAAAATGATAACCCTGTAATTCGTTCACTTTGCATATATCAATCTCCATCATTTTCATCCTCGTTCCATTCCAGCTGAGAAAAGATGTGAGTAAATAACATCTTAAAACTCAAACAATAACTCAAATAAAACAACAATACAACTTCATTCAAATCAGAGAATCAAGGAATGGTTTCAGCTAGCAGATTCAACATTTCAAAACATGAGCCTCTGTTTTTTTCTTTTTCCTGGAAAATCATTGTGAGCAACCTTCAACTCTGAATTTGTTTATTTTTGTTTGTGAGTAAACAACTTAGGTTAATTTTAATCACTATATGATTCATGTTAAATATGGATGTGGGGATATCTTCTTAGTTTAAACACTGGGTGTATGTATTTGAATTTGACAGAGTTGAGAGGTTCTTCTTCTTCAGTTTTATAGTTAGGATGAAACCCAATTGAAAACGATTCGATCTCTCCATTTCTACTCATTTTCGAGCGTTGATGTTTAAAGAAAAAAAGTTTATTTAAGTAAGGACTTTGTTCCAAAAATAATTTCACGAACTAAAAACGTATACAGGAAGAAAAATTTAATTTTTACAGAGAATACTCAAAATTTTGAAATTTTCGAATTTAATAAAATCCTGATTCGAATATATAGCTTGAATCCTTGCTGGAAGTCATGATTTTTAAAGTGAATTTGGTGATTTTTAGTGGTGAGTTTTGTGAGCAGTTTGGAGATGTTCGTTTGGGGCATTTTGATCAAATTCAAGTGATCGATGGAACTGGGGGTGGCTGGGTTTTGTCTGGGGATGGAGGAGCCTATGGTGGTGGTGGGAAAAATAACCGGAGGTGGCATCGTCCATGGAGGTGGCAGCGGCAGGCAATTTTCTTTCGTAGCCCTAGTTTTTGTGAGGTCGAGATCTTCTATTCGTTCGCCATCTTAGGTTGACCGAGTTCGACGTGGTTCTGGGGGATGGAAGAGGGAGTGAAGACGAAGAGATGACCGAAGTTTCGTGATCTCCGGTGGTCGAGGGTGCATGAACGAGTCACGTTTCTAGGTGATGGCGAAGCTTGGTGACAGTTCCAGGTTTGGTTTTTGGCTCGAATTCAATTTCGAGTCCACCTGGAAGTAATCTGATGATTGAGTTGAAGTTTGGTGATGTTAGTGGATGGGGGATGATCGCCGTTGATGGTCGGAATCGTCCATGGCCTTCGTGCACGTGCACCGTGCACATTTGCCTGGGTCAATGCTGTTTTTATTGGGTCTGGGTGATGATTTTTCTCGCGTGCGAACTAGGGTGTTACTCGGGGCAATGGGATGTTTACTCGAAGCAATTATAGTTTGGGTCTCGAGTCAAGTCTCGTTCCAGGTTTTGAACCAGAAACTGTTTTCTATTTTGAAATTTGGAAATAAAATTTAAGTTTTTAAATTAATGTTTTAAAACTGGGTTCAAACCAAAACGCTAACATAATTCAAGATGAAATAAAAGTTTAATCTGAAATTTTACTCATTTTAACCCTTAAGTTTAAAATGAAGTAGGAAAATAAATTTGAAAACAAATTGTTTAAATTTGCTTTGTGATGATGATTAAAACGTTAGATAGAAAATGTTTTAAATTTGAATTAGTGAAGATAAAATGATATGCACTCATTAAATTAGTTCAAGTGAATAATTGATTTAATTATTTAATCAAGAAGTTAAGATTTGAGTTAAATTAATTAAGGTCAAATTAAATTGTAATTAAGAATAATTAACTGAGGATTAGTTATTAATTAAGTTAAATTAATTTTGTAAATAAGATTCATTAATTTAATAAGAGTCGTCTTTTAAACAAATGATTAGGGTTATTTAAATCAAGTAATTAAGATTTATTAAGATACAGTTTAGAACTTAATTAATTAAATAATTAGTGATTAAATATATGATTTAAAGGTTAATTAAATGATAATTAACAATAATTAAATTGAGTTTAATTACTTAAGAATAGTCATTAAATAATTATGAATAGTTAATGAGGATCATTTACTTGAAATTTATTTGATAATAAATGTGAAAAGAATTATTCATAGAAATTTAATCTGATTTAAATTTATCAGATAATTAGATTGATCATACCTATGAATGTTTGAATTCTATTGTATGTTGAATTGGTTGGTATCCCTGATATATGATGCAACCCTTGACCCGTAAAATGGCATTTAAACTGTGATGCGACAGGGAGTCGGATTCCAGTTGGTTATCCGAAACCCACATCGAATTGTAATGATGAACCCTTGTGATTGATAAATTTATTTTATCTGTGAAATTGTAAATGAAGATAAGCGTTGTGGATTATACCGCTTATCGATATTGATATATTTTGTGATGATTGAATGATGTTGCACTATTGTGTTGAAACCCCTGGACTACACCATACACACACAAATATGGATTTCACGTGGAAATCGGTTAAGTCACAGATAATTTAAATTTGATGTTTTTGAAATTGAAATTTTAATTTCAATTGATTTTGAAATTTGAAATTTGGGTTTAAAATAAAAAGTGAAAAGCTTTTGAAATGGAATTTCAAAGATAAAAGTCATTTTGAATAACTTAACCGAGTTTTTGAAAATTTAAATAATTAGATTTAAATTTGAATTCAAGTTTGAAATTAAATCTATGATTTGGAAACTAGGGATAAAAGATGATATAAATGTGTTTGTATGAATTAAACCATTTTAAAAGTATTGTTTGAAAATTTGGATTTAACCCAAGAACTTTAACTTGTATAGATGAATCAAATTTCCAAATAAAAACTGTTTGTTTTAAAGGAATAAAAGCTTTCAGATAAGAAGTGAAATTCCAATTTAGGTAAAGGAATTTCAAGATTAAATTGAAAAAATGTTTTTTTCCAAGTTATGAATGAATTGTTTTTGAAAGCTATGTATTAAATCTGTTTATTTTTAACAGATTTAAAAGTGATGTTTTGTTTAAACCATTCGAAATGAAATTGTTTTGAAAACTATAAGTTAAATCTTTGATTTAAAGATTTAACGAGTTAATTAATCAAATTGAAATGGAAATCGATTTGGAAAATCTATGAATGAATCTTTGTGAAATTAAGTGAACTTTGTGAATTGAATCTTTTTGTTTAAAAAGATTAAAATGGTAATTTGTTAAACCATTTGAAAAGAAAGTTTGGGTAATAAGTTGTGACTTAATTGAAATCCCAGTATCCATAGGTTTTTAAATATTTCGCTCACTATTCGGGTTAGCCGGGAAAGGACCTTTGGGTCGTATAACTCATTCCGAATAGTGATACGTCGTATATGGATAGCATTTGAAGACCGGTGTTGAAGATCGGATATTTTTCGAAAATGAAAGGACAACCTGTCGAATGTCTCTGCACTGAGTCGCGCCGGTATAGAGATTTATATCACTCTTTTGTGACGGGAAGTCCGGACGTGATTGAGAGTTATCCGGAATTGCAAGGGCTTCGTGAGAAGTGCCTTCGGTTCTGTTCGAACCCGGAACAGACTTGTATGGATACATGTCTGACATTACACTTTGAGATATAAAGCCGATTTCTTTCAAATACATATCTGTTGGTGGCGGAGAATTTATTCTCTTAGCTTAACACCCTTCTCTGAGACGTACGAGCTCAGAGGTTATGTAGTTGAAATTTATCAGCGATATATCCCAATTTGGTAATGTGGCATGCTGAGTGTTGCTGTGTGATGATCAGTGTTTGATCATTTGTGATATGATCGTTTGTTTGATCTTATATCTTTGTGATCATAGGTTGATCATTTGTTTGACCCGAAGCATGGCTTTGTAGAAAGCGTAGCTTTGTGGACGAGACTTCATCGGACCTCACACCCCGGAAATGGTCAAAACAGGAAGGATGCGGCAAGGTTCTAGGGAGTAGCGCCCCTTAGTGTATGTCATTCCTTCTGGATAAAGGTGGTATCATGGTATGGAGCCCAGATACTTAACCTCTGTGGTTGCTGCAAGTTTATTACTTTGTGGTTGTTGCGAATCGAGGATCCTCGGGAAGATCATTGACGATCGGGGGATGGCATACGCGTGTCAGTAGTTACCTATTTTTGCAGAGGTAACCCGGCCTTGTGTTGGCAGAGATCCGGTTAGGTTCTCGGGTCGTCTATTCCAGGGACGTACCCATCGTGGCATAGGAAGTTCCTTAGCCTGATCATTTGTTGGAAATCCAAAGAAACAATACGAGCCTTTACGATTTCAATTGTATAACCTGTCTCCTCAGGAGGCAGCTATAGCAGGCATAATATAATGGTACCTATGCTGGCTAAGATTAATATTATACTTTCGAAATGTTTTCCACTATGCACTAATAATAATATCAAAAATGATTTGATTTTTGCGTAGTAAGCATCTTTGACTAACATAAGAAGAAATCTCCTCCAAGTCTGCGTTTGCATTGTGTGTGTGGTGGGAGGTCTTATGGTAGTTTCATTTTCCAAAAGCATTGCGGTTTTCAATGTTTAAATTCTTTTGTGTTGTTTAAAGATAAACTGTTTTTGTTGCTCACACCAGTCCCATGACTGATCCGGAGTTTATTGTTTCTTTCCTAAACTCTGGGTGCTCAAAATTTTCTACACGAGCAGTCTAGTGTTTGGTTTTTCAGATATTCAGGTTTAGTAGATTATCTGGAGCTATTTCAGTTCTTGGAGTTCATGGACTGACGTTGCTTATCTTGGAGCATTCTATTGGAGACATTCTATTCCGTTGCTGGTGTTATCGTTTTCTATTCCGCTGCTATTTGTTGTATCATATCTCTGATGTATATTGATATTCATTGTATCACTCTGTTGTATCAGATATTGTATATCAATGTATTATTCTTTTTATTCCGCTGTGTTATTTACTTAACTGTGTTATAAGCTCCGGCGAATCGGATTTGAACGGTCGAATCTATGACATTCGAGTACGATGTAAAGTATGGATGTCGATTTTCGAACGCGAAAATTCGGGTCGTTACATTTGGTATCAGAGCTAAGGTTGAACTTTAGCTCAGGAGTATAACACGTTAAATAGCTCATTAGAGATAGAGTGAAGTAAACTCTAGAATGAGTATATTCTAAGATATCCGTCTGAACGTCTTAGTAAATTCTCTTGCAATCCACTGATAGTAAGTATGAGTGCAAGAAGAAGACGAGATAGGGGACAGGAAATACGACTATAAATGGTCAATACCCTGCAACAGTGGAAACAATCTTTCTCTATCAATTTTCTTTGATTCGTTTCCAAATTCTTTTGATTGCTTCGTATCATCTACAAGAAGAAGTTTCGGTGTGATGATGGCTCTACGAACCGTTGTAGGAGATTCTTATTTCGTATCTTCATCGATTCTCATCAGTTTTTCGATTTAAACCTTAATAAATTTGAAACTGGAAATTTTAATTTGAGGTAAATTGATTAATAGAATATGAAGCTAAATTTGAAATTAAATCAATAAAGGATATCGTTTGAAACCAAATTTTGAAATTCTATTGAAATTTCTTGTGAATACCAAAGTCCGAAGAGGGATAAATTGGTATGTATTCTGAGATATTCCTACTTGTATTCGGAATCCGTATCTTGTGTTCGAGGAGTTATAGGAGATCACCTCTGTCTATCTCTGTGTTATTTTCGTGCCTGCGAATTTCGAGGACGAAATTCTTTTAAGGGGGGAAGTTTGTAACGACCCTGGATTTTAATTTAATTTAAATTTATAATTAAATGAATTTTTGAATTAAAATTATATAATTTATTATAAATAGAAGCGAGTTTCCCCCGAATACAGATAAATTCTGTATAAATCATTTAAATTTAAAAGTATAGTAAATATTGTACCTATATGTGAAAATATATATGTATATATATACGATATAAAAGTGATAAAATAAACGAATGAAAAATAAATGAAATCTAACAACAAAGCTTTATTTATAAAGTAGACATTAGCAAAGTTCTAACAACACATCAAAATAGAAATGTATTCATATTATCAAGTAACAAGACTAAAGAAAATGTAACCATGAAGACACAAGTAAACTGTGTAGCTGTGAAGTAATATGTAGGTAAGAAGTAAGAAAACAAGTAAACCAAATATTTACAAATAAAACAAAGAAGTAAACTACCTTTAGCCACCATAAAAAAATCATATCTCAGCCGAGTTAAAGTAAGAGTAGGCAAGAAGAAAAGGAAAATAAATATCATAAGGGAACAACAAGTACTCAGGCAATTAATGCCAATATCCTAAGTACACAATATAATACTCACCAGCCACCAAAGTAATGTTTCAGCCTACAAAACAAAGTAAATATCTCTGGTGTTTGTACAAAATGATAACCCTGTAATTCGTTCACTTTGCATATATCAATATCCATCATTTTCATCCTCGTTCCATTCCAGCTGAGAAAAGATGTGAGTAAATAACATCTTAAAACTCAAACAATAACTCAAATAAAACAACAATACAACTTCATTCAAATCAGAGAATCAAGGAATGGTTTCAGCTAGCAGATTCAACATTTCAAAACATGAGCCTCTGTTTTTTTCTTTTTCCTGGAAAATCATTGTGAGCAACCTTCAACTCTGAATTTGTTTATTTTTGTTTGTGAGTAAACAACTTAGGTTAATTTTAATCACTATATGATTCATGTTAAATATGGATGTGGGGATATCTTCTTAGTTTAAACACTGGGTGTATGTATTTGAATTTGACAGAGTTGAGAGGTTCTTCTTCTTCAGTTTTATAGTTAGGATGAAACCCAATTGAAAACGATTCGATCTCTCCATTTCTACTCATTTTCGAGCGTTGATGTTTAAAGAAAAAAAGTTTATTTAAGTAAGGACTTTGTTCCAAAAATAATTTCACGAAGTAAAAACGTATACAGGAAGAAAAATTTAATTTTTACAGAGAATACTCAAAATTTTGAAATTTTCGAATTTAATAAAATCCTGATTCGAATATATAGCTTGAATCCTTGCTGGAAGTCATGATTTTTAAAGTGAATTTGGTGATTTTTAGTGGTGAGTTTTGTGAGCAGTTTGGAGATGTTCGTTTGGGGCATTTTGATCAAATTCAAGTGATCGATGGAACTGGGGGTGGCCGGGTTTTGTCTGGGGATGGAGGAGCCTATGGTGGTGGTGGGAAAAATAACCGGAGGTGGCATCGTCCATGGAGGTGGCAGCGGCAGGCAATTTTCTTTCGTAGCCCTAGTTTTTGTGAGGTCGAGATCTTCTATTCGTTCGCCATCTTAGGTTGACCGAGTTCGACGTGGTTCTGGGGGATGGAAGAGGGAGTGAAGACGAAGAGATGACCGAAGTTTCGTGATCTCCGGTGGTCGAGGGTGCATGAACGAGTCACGTTTCTAGGTGATGGCGAAGCTTGGTGACAGTTCCAGGTTTGGTTTTTGGCTCGAATTCAATTTCGAGTCCACCTGGAAGTAATCTGATGATTGAGTTGAAGTTTGGTGATGTTAGTGGATGGGGGATGATCGCCGTTGATGGTCGGAATCGTCCATGGCCTTCGTGCACGTGCACCGTGCACATTTGCCTGGGTCAGTGCTGTTTTTATTGGGTCTGGGTGATGATTTTTCTCGCGTGCGAACTAGGGGGTTACTCGGGGCAATGGGATGTTTACTCGAAGAAATTATAGTTTGGGTCTCGAGTCAAGTCTCGTTCCAGGTTTTGAACCAGAAACTGTTTTCTGTTTTGAAATTTGGAAATAAAATTTAAGTTTTTAAATTAATGTTTTAAAACTGGGTTCAAACCAAAACGCTAACATAATTCAAGATGAAATAAAAGTTTAATCTGAAATTTTACTCATTTTAACCCTTAAGTTTAAAATGAAGTAGGAAAATAAATTTGAAAACAAATTGTTTAAATTTGCTTTGTGATGATGATTAAAACGTTAGATAGAAAATGTTTTAAATTTGAATTAGTGAAGATAAAATGATATGCACTCATTAAATTAGTTCAAGTGAATAATTGATTTAATTATTTAATCAAGAAGTTAAGATTTGAGTTAAATTAATTAAGGTCAAATTAAATTGTAATTAAGAATAATTA
The DNA here is from genome assembly GCA_030737815.1 of Allium fistulosum. NCBI lineage: Eukaryota > Viridiplantae > Streptophyta > Magnoliopsida > Asparagales > Amaryllidaceae > Allium > Allium fistulosum. Next base: position 406,763,067 of record CM060907.1, on the reverse strand, counting down.
ACTGAGGATTAGTTATTAATTAAGTTAAATTAATTTTGTAAATAAGATTCATTAATTTAATAAGAGACGTCTTTTAAACAAATGATTAGGGTTATTTAAATCAAGTAATTAAGATTTATTAAGTTACAGTTTAGAACTTAATTAATTAAATAATTAGTGATTAAATATATGATTTAAAGGTTAATTAAATGATAATTAACAATAATTAAATTGAGTTTAATTACTTAAGAATAGTCATTAAATAATTATGAATAGTTAATGAGGATCATTTACTTGAAATTTATTTGATAATAAATGTGAAAAGAATTATTCATAGAAATTTAATCTGATTTAAATTTATCAGATAATTAGATTGATCATACCTATGAATGTTTGAATTCTATTGTATGTTGAATTGGTTGGTATCCTTGATATATGATGCTTTGTGATACATCCCAATTTATGTTGTGATCTGAAATTTCTATATCTGTGATGTATATATTGTTATATGAATATGCAACCCTTGACCCGTAAAACGGCATTTAAACTGTGATGCGACAGGGAGTCGGATTCCAGTTGGTTATCCGAAACCCACATCGAATTGTAATGATGAACCCTTGTGATTGATAAATTTATTTTATCTGTGAAATTGTAAATGAAGATAAGTGTTGTGGATTATACCGCTTATCGATATTGATATATTTTGTGATGATTGAATGATGTTGCACTATTGTGTTGAAACCCCTGGACTACACCATACACACACAAATATGGATTTCACGTGGAAATCGGTTAAGTCACAGAAAATTTAAATTTGATGTTTTTGAAATTGAAATTTTAATTTCAATTGATTTTGAAATTTGAAATTTGGGTTTAAAATAAAAAGTGAAAAGCTTTTGAAATGGAATTTCAAAGATAATAGTCATTTTGAATAACTTAACCGAGTTTTTGAAAATTTAAATAATTAGATTTAAATTTGAATTCAAGTTTGAAATTAAATCTATGATTTGGAAACTAGGGATAAAAGATGATATAAATGTGTTTGTATGAATTAAACCATTTTAAAAGTATTGTTTGAAAATTTGGATTTAACCCAAGAACTTTAACTCGTATAGATGAATCAAATTTCCAAATAAAAAATGTTTGTTTTAAAGGAATAAAAGCTTTCAGATAAGAAGTGAAATTCCAATTTAGGTAAAGGAATTTCAAGATTAAATTGAAAAAATGTTTTTTTCCAAGTTATGAATGAATTGTTTTTGAAAGCTATGTATTAAATCTGTTTATTTTTAACAGATTTAAAAGTGATGTGTTGTTTAAACCATTCGAAATGAAATTGTTTTGAAAACTATAAGTTAAATCTTTGATTTAAAGATTTAACGAGTTAATTAATCAAATTGAAATGGAAATCGATTTGGAAAATCTATGAATGAATCTTTGTGAAATTAAGTGAACTTTGTGAATTGAATCTTTTTGTTTAAAAAGATTAAAATGGTAATTTGTTAAACCATTTGAAAAGAAAGTTTGGGTAATAAGTTGTGACTTAATTGAAATCCCAGTATCCATATGTTTTTAAATATTTCGCTCACTATTCGGGTTAGCCGGGAAAGGACCTTTGGGTCGTATAACTCATTCCGAATAGTGATACGTCGTATATGGATAGCATTTGAAGACCGGTGTTGAAGACCGGATATTTTTCGAAAATGAAAGGACAACCTGTCGAATGTCTCTGCACTGAGTCGCGCCGGTATAGAGATTTATATCACTCTTTTGTGACGGGAAGTCCGGACGTGATTGAGAGTTATCCGGAATTGCAAGGGCTTCGTGAGAAGTGCCTTCGGTTCTGTTCGAACCCGGAACAGACTTGTATGGATACATGTCTGACATTACACTTTGAGATATAAAGCCGATTTCTTTCAAATACATATCTGTTGGTGGCGGAGAATTTATTCTCTTAGCTTAACACCCTTCTCTGAGACGTACGAGCTCAGAGGTTATGTAGTTGAAATTTATCAGCGATATATCCCAATTTGGTAATGTGGCATGCTGAGTGTTGCTGTGTGATGATCAGTGTTTGATCATTTGTGATATGATCGTTTGTTTGATCTTATATCTTTGTGATCATAGGTTGATCATTTGTTTGACCCGAAGCATGGCTTTGTAGAAAGCGTAGCTTTGTGGACGAGACTTCATCGGACCTCACACCCCGGAAATGGTCAAAACAGGAAGGATGCGGCAAGGTTCTAGGGAGTAGCGCCCCTTAGTGTATGTCATTCCTTCTGGATAAAGGTGGTATCATGGTATGGAGCCCAGATACTTAACCTCTGTGGTTGCTGCAAGTTTATTACTTTGTGGTTGTTGCGAATCGAGGATCCTCGGGAAGATCGGTGACGATCGGGGGATGGCATACGCGTCTCAGTAGTTACCTATTTTTGCAGAGGTAACCCGGCCTTGTGTTGGCAGAGATCCGGTTAGGTTCTCGGGTCGTCTATTCTAGGGACGTACCCATCATGGCATAGGAAGTTCCTTAGCCTGATCATTTGTTGGAAATCCAAAGAAACAATACGAGCCTTTACGATTTCAATTGTATAACCTGTCTCCTTAGGAGGCAGCTATAGCAGGCATAATATAATGGTACCTATGCTGGCTAAGATTAATATTATACTTTCGAAATGTTTTCCACTATGCACTAATAATAATATCAAAAATGATTTGATTTTTGCGTAGTAAGCATCTTTGACTAACATAAGAAGAAATCTCCTCCAAGTCTGCGTTTGCATTGTGTGTGTGGTGGGAGGTCTTATGGTAGTTTCATTTTCCAAAAGCATTGCGGTTTTCAATGTTTAAATTATTTTGTGTTGTTTAAAGATAAACTGTTTTTGTTGCTCACACCAGTCCCATGACTGATCCGGAGTTTATTGTTTCTTTCCTAAACTCTGGGTGCTCAAAATTTTCTACACGAGCAGTCTAGTGTTTGGTTTTTCAGATATTCAGGTTTAGTAGATTATCTGGAGCTAGTTCAGTTCTTGGAGTTCATGGACTGACGTTGCTTATCTTGGAGCATTCTATTGGAGACATTCTATTCCGCTGCTGGTGTTATCGTTTTCTATTCCGCTGCTATTTGTTGTATCATATCTCTGATGTATATTGATATTCATTGTATCACTCTGTTGTATCAGATATTGTATATCAATGTATTATTCTTTTTATTCCGCTGTGTTATTTACTTAACTGTGTTATAAGCTCCGGCGAATCGGATTTGAACGGTCGAATCTATGACATTCGAGTACGATGTAAAGTATGGATGTCGATTTTCGAACGCGAAAATTCGGGTCGTTACATGTATACTCTGTTAATCAACTCTCTCCGATGCTGATAAACTACTTTTATCATGTGGAACTATTTGAAGTATGTTTCTAGACTTCTAGTGAGCTCATATTATTACATTGTTATCATATAATAGTGATTAAGTATTCTTAATACTCGGAATCACCCCTAGCTCAAATATAATTTTGTGCACTTTTATATATACATTCCTTTTATTGTGGTGCTATTCAAGGCATTGTACGTAGTCTTTTCATTGAATCAGCAACAATGTTTTGTTTTGAAGTATTTCCCACTCAAAGCTTCTTAATTAAGGTTTGTACATGATTAATACTGTTATATTATACTCAATAACTCTTATGAAGTTCGAGTTCAAACACTCTTTCATAAAATGTTAATTTATTGTTTTTATAAAGAATTCTCTAGCATTTCGTAAATACTCAAGAACACTCTAAACTATCATTTAGTGATCTTAATTCGGATTTGATATTTGCTTCATGCATTAAATACATAAGTAAGATACAATACTGTAGACAATACAACATGTATGATAATTCTTACTGCTAAAGCATAAGGAATCCATCTTACATGTTCCTTATCAAATATTTTATTAAGGTGTCTTTGCATATCATTTGGGTTATTCCCAACATCCTTTATATTTGATATAATAGATATGATTTAAAAATCTAATATCGAGTATTAAACAACCAAACTATTACTGATTTTAACATAAGTATATCGTTAACAATCAGCAATATGTTATTTCACTTATAGTCTAGAAATATTTGTGTACCTTTTAGTGGTTCTTTCTTATGGACACACGCTTCCCTTGCATTTTTGACAAAAATCAAACTATTTGATATTTCCATTAAAATACTTACTCAATTCCGATGCTTATAGAATGATACCTTTGTATCATTTCTTGGATCTTATTTGAAAACTCACAAACTCAATATCGCTCACTAAATTCGTGACACTTTGGTTATTATGTGCAAACAATCTATTCTAAATCATTATTTATATTATTCTCCATTCCAACACTTATGTACCAAAACACGAAGTCTTACCAAGAAATAATTTTGTGAGTAAACTGAATTAACTTAAACACATTGAATAACAAATCTATTATGCTAATTTCAACAATTGAAATATAAGATGTAATTATTACCAACGTTATTCATTGTATTCCAACTGCATTAGTCTTGCTTTTGATCATTCATGGCCGATGGATCATATCCCTTCGGATATAACTATCAAAATCATATTTTAATAACGTACTTGAAATCCATTCGGATTTATGCATCATACCGAATGGAAAAGTCAATAACCTTAATGGTTTAATTGACAACTATGAGTTATATCAATATCGATAAGAAACTCATAATCTCTCTTCAATATAGGAGAATATATATTTATGCATTGTGTTCATTTAGGTTTAGTTAATTTCATTTTATCCCTTGTAGTAAGTTTTATCCTTGGATTGATCCAAATCCTTTTTACTACCAATAATTTCTAAAAGAAATTGCTTCACAGTGAAATTGGTATTTCTTGAAACAATAATTAATTTTCAGTGCAAAAGAATAGGTATTTATAAACACCTTATGAATTGCTTTATATATAAAACTGATTTAGTTTTAGTTTAGAATACTTATGTTCAAAACATAATTGGTCACCCAATGATAGTAGTTCCCATATCCTTGTGGAGTGATTCATAAAAGATGATCCCTCACGGATAATTATTATGTGTAGTCTTTCGATTCGCACAACCTGCCAACTCCTTGACCTATGATATGTTGGGGTTTCTTATAAATCATTATCTTGTATGATTTTGTAAATTATTCTTTAGATGAAATTGATTTTAACTTTGTTTACTACTCTTGGACACACGATTTTATAGAAAGAAGTTAACTCAACTTCATTCACAATTAATCATACTTTTTCTAACAAAGTTCAATTGCTCCCTATTAATACATCATTATGTATCATAGGGAGGAGTGACTTTTGAGATTGAATCTTTATTCATTTTTAGGTACATTCAAAACTCCTTACAGTTTTTTCACCTATTCAATCAAATCAAGCAATTTTATTTTTTTATTGAACGTTATTTTATTTACTTCTATTTTATACTCTATGAGTTTATCATAAAATACTAGATGTGTATCAAATACGCATGTTCATATTAGTGTTAACTCATCGGTGAACATAACAAAGTACATGAAACCGTTTTGGAATTAACCGACTTTCAATTTGTAACGACCCACTATTTTGGACCATTCAAATCGACAATAAAACCGCACATGTCGGACTTGAATAATACAAAACAATAGATTGTAATAAATTTGGAGCAAATAAACCAATCATAGACACAGAATATCAGAATAACTCGCAGCGGAAAATAAAATAAATAGTGGTTCATGAAGCCACTACAATACATAGTCTCAAAATAGATTCAAAATACATAGTCTGAAAAATAGATACAACAGAAGTCTGAATACATAAGTATAGTAGAAATCCAATTACATATGTCTCTAATACAAAGCTGACCTAGAAATATTGAATGGAAATAGATAGCAACTAAATAAAAGATGATCTCCAGTGGTCCTAGCTCCAGAAGGTGAAATCTAAAGCTGGTACTCAAGCTGACTAGAGCGTAAATAAAACACAAACACTCGAGTCAGGACATACATACTTATACAATGTAAACCAACTCAAGTGAACTGTAATAAAAATTCACAAGTAACTTAAAGAATGCTTGGGATCGCCCATTCTTTAAGGATCCGTTAAACTATCTACTATGTAGTAATATTCGCTATTATAATAATGTCTAAGTATAAAATAAACTTACTTTTAAATAGCATTAAGGGGTTACCCATATAGCCCTTAACACATAATAGTCCCAGTAGTCTATCCAGTATCAGCATACTCCCAGATCGGGGGCTACCCTCAATACTCCACAGGCTATGGCACAAATCCAAACTCGTAGTAAAGCTCGATATGGTAGATGACATGGCACAACTAGGCAATGCCAGGGTAGATATACCAATTACGCATCCGGGCTGGTGGAAATGCATAGCAGCCACTACCGCCCACCTCGAGCCACACTCCTAAAATCAAGGGGTGCACCCAATCAATCACAAAAGTAATAGAATGGTATCGAAGAAGTGTGTCCGATTGGAGGTGCTACCTCATTGGCCCGAGAATCGCTCCTGGTTTAGCCACCTTATGCCAACTCACGGGAGTTGGGTCCATGCAAATATACCTTTAGGATCGTCGCCACCATCCTACTTCATTCTGGAATCTCCACCACGTACACAGTTGTTAAAGTGGTTTTCGGTATCGACAAAGAGTAGGTCCATATCCGATCCCGGTCTCTTTAACAACCAATCGTTATTATAACCCAGGGTTATACAATTTAAATTGGTTTATATTTCAAATCAAAATACATCGTTTAAACCATTTAAAAGTAAAGTCATTATACCTTTAAATCAAATATTCAATTCCCAAAAATTTAGCCTTTTCTGAGCTCATATTCACTTAAATGCTATAAAACATTAAAATTTCAACTTTCGCAGCATTTAGAAAAATGCTGCGGTAAGTTATATTTGAAACAATTCATTTCAGCAAATACAACATTTAAAAACTGTTGTAGTAGTTCAGTTACATTTGAAAACCTCATTTCAGCAAACTGCTGCACTTATCAAGTGCTACTGTAGCCCTTTTATTAGTTTCATATTTTAGATTTTCTTTCTACAACCACAGCACTTACCAAGTGCTGCAGTAGCCTTTAGTTAATTAGCCTTTAGTTCATTTGCATCAACCACAGCACTTACAAAGTGCTGCAGTATCTTTTACTACAGATTTTAAGTTAATTTCAGAAATGATAGCATTTCTGAAGTGCTATTAATTCAATTTCCAAATTTATAACAAAATTTCAGAAACAAATAAACTTCGATTTTAACCATTTTAACTTATAAAAATCATATTTTTCAACTCGAAATGTTCATTTGAAAACCCTTTAACTTATGATTTTTATAAAGTAAAATTTTCATAATTAAATCCAAATTTTTCAATAATTTACTTATTAAATCCAAGTGTACAATTTTCTTATTCTTTGCATTTTTTTCAATTAACTGAACACTTAAATTTAAATTACCATTTCAAAAATAAAACTTAGTTTCCATTTTATTTTCTTTGCTTAAACTTTCATTTTAAACCAAATCACAAATTTCCAAATTAAGTTATATTTCAAATTAAAATTTAATCATTTATTTATTTAACATTTTCAACTTATAGAAAAATCACTAACCCTTTATTAAATCATTTTAAATTCAATTTAAATCAAATTATCATATTTTTACAATTTAAAATACTTAAAATTTTCCAGAAAAATATATAAAATAACCACGGGTCTGTATAATATTTTCTAACCTAGGTCAAGTGATACGGATAATATATCATTTCAATCCGTAATTTACAAACAAAATCCGGGTTCTATCATTTCAAACCCGCAATCCCAAGTTAATAAAAATAAATAAAAATCGCTCAGGCCTATCATTTCAGCCCATAACGATTTTTCCCTATTCTAAAGTCCGTTCGGGTATGTATCATTTCAACCCATAGTGATTCTATTCTACAGGGAACTTGAAGTGTGAGAAACAGAAATAAATAAACAGTATAACAAAATATAACATATCAGATGATGTGACAAGTTTATAACAAAGTTTAACATCATATAATTCATATCACAGGCAGGTATAACATGGTATAACAATTCTACACATTCACTTGTTATCATTTCACAATTCTATAAGTATGAATGTCAAGCGTGAATAACTCACCTTTTAAAGCTGTAGTTCGCAAATCAAAACACACAAATAAATCCAAAAAGCACGATACAGCACGACTTTTGATTCAAGTGGAGAGAGAGCCAAGATATTAATCTTGTATACAACAATAAAACAAAGCAATATAAATATATATTTTCAACACAAATTAAATCAAACAAATGGAAATAGAATAGACAAATGACTTAACCAAACTTTTAAATCACAAGTGCTTGACCATGACTCATTGTTTGCTCGGTCATGAAGGGTTTATTGGCTCGGCCATGATGTTATATTGGTGGTAAGGGCTCGGGTTAGCATCAAAAATGCACGGCTTCAATAGGGATTTGAAAAGTTTTGGGGTTACAAAGTAAGGAAGGTTAGAGGACAAGGAAAAAGAGGGGAGTTTTGGTGCAACAAGGCTCGGCCTATAGTCATGTTTGGGCTCGGCCAGGGTCATGTACAGGTCAGGTCAGATGTGAGGTGATGGTTAGGGGTGATGGCACTTGCTGGTGGTGGAGCTAGGGGTGATGGCTGAAGCTAACATGAAGGGGATGGTGGAGATATTTGGCTCGGCTATGCATATTTCAAGGAGTTTTGCAAGTTTTGTGGTGATTGCTCCATAGGATGGTCACGGCATGATCTGGACAGAGGGGAGGAGGTGGTTGCTGCCGTGGATGAGGAGGAGATGGTGATGGTGGTGGTCGGTGGAGATGATGGTGGTAATGGCCGAGCAAAGCATGAAAAGATTAAAGCAAAATCAAGCAAAATGAAGAGGAAAAATAGGAGATGGAAGCCATGACTTACAAAATTATTTTCAGAAATGGAATGCCGTGAGAATGAAGTGGTGAGGAAGTTTCTCACGTGAATTATCAAATGAAAATGCACGGCCAAAGCTAGAAAATGAAAGGCCAAGCAAATGAAAAGACTATCAATTAAAAAGTCACAAGTTTTAAAAGCTTTTGTCTCTTTGAATTTCCACTTTCTTTTAATTCAATATAAACAAATAAAAATCAAGTAAATAAAATAAAAGATAAAATAATTAAGTAGAAATGAAAATAAATAAATAGTCTTAGGAAAATAGAAAATAAATAAAGAAAATAGTTTATTATATTGAAACTAGAATTAAAAATTGTAAACAAAATATAACTAATATTGGAAAATTACAACTACACTTTTAAAATGTTTTAAAAATAAAAATTTGAAATAAAATCTAATTTAAAAATATTTGCAAAATCTTGGGTTGTTACACTCTCCCTCACTCAAACCTTTTCGTCCTCGAAAAGAACGAAACAAGGAAAATAAGGAAAACAAGATAGAAAAGCAAATAGTACCTGAAACAAACAATTCCGGATTCGAAGCATACATCTATATGTGTAAATCATTAGAGTCCATTAACTCTTATGATGCTCCCACTGAGTAGGTGCTTTGCCCTAAATTGTTTGAGATACAGTTTACTAGTATCATATGATTCATAATCATATAGTCAAAAATTATTACTTAAAACTCTAGCTTAGTCCATAATTCCAAAACAATTGCAAACATATTTAGAAACTTTTGTATTTCCAATGTATCACAAATACTAGTACTACAGTTTTATATTATAATGAATATTTATAATATTCATATTGAAACAAAACTATGTCTATTTTTCAGTCAATACTAAAAAAAATAATTATTATTTCATAAATAATGTTTGGAATGCTTTACGAAAACAATTTTCGCAACTTGATGTGACCAATAATTGTAATATGGCATGCGCCAACTATTTCTACCATTACTATAATAGCATATGAAATACAAAGCTTCGTTCAACAACTTAATATAGCATATTTATTTCATTTATTGTAACTAGTTTACAGTCGAGAATTTTTAGATCAAGCATCTTAAATTCAAAGAAATAAATCTCATAGAAAACAATTTTCTATTTGAAAATAAACTTTGGAATAAAAATCAAATTTCTTATTCCAATGTTAAGTATTAACCATCATTTAACAATTCTTGTTTCCGATGTTTCTTTATGAAGCGGAAGCGACCATTAACTCTCTTCATCCCTATTGCACTTTATGTTACATCCAATCTTATATGTCTGATTTCCTTTCTAAATGGTCAAACCATTCAAAGAAAATCTTTACTATAAGATCATAATGAACTCTTACAAAAATGCATTTGGTCATCCTTAACTTTTAAATATATCTAATAAATTACATTTTACGTAAACTTATCAAATTGACATTTCAGTGATCTATGATCTATCATATAGCCTTTGATCTTGTGTCATATTTAACAAACAGGACCATTATTGAAATCAATCACATTGAATGCATGATCTCATAATACAGTTTACTAGCTTATTTCAATGAACTAATTTCATCGAGGTTTCGTACATTACGAATTATGACCATCATCATATAAAATTTATATGTGATCGTATGTAGATCAAATATCCATTTTCTTGTATTTCTTTTAGAGTTCAAATATACGGTCTCGGGCAGGTAAACTAGTAAGGGACCAAGTGACGAACATATATAGTGGTTGAATAATTAGGCAAACATGCAAAAATTTATCGGTAAGTATATTTTATATTTCTATTTGTCAATACTGATTCAATCCATTTGTATATTCTAGTTGATAAACATTTTACCAATTATATTATTTTAAAATTTTATCAATGTATATTATTATAACTTTATATAGCAGATGTTCTTACTAAATTAGAAAGGTTATATGTTAGTGTAAGGCCTGTGAGATGATGAGGTCATCGAGCCCAACTAAGGGTAGAAGTATATGTCGGAGTAGAGATAGAAGCCAATGTTGGAAGTGCAGATGTGGAAGTAGATGTGGTCACCTCAATAGTTGAGGGAAGCTCAGAATGTTTACAAAATTCAATTATCGACCGAAAACTAGAGAATGAGCATGGTTAGGTAATTTTAAATTTAGTATTCAATTTGAATAACCCCCTGGTTTAGCCAATGTACATATCCAACGGATGTCGACGTGTGTTGACAAACAGATTCTATACATCGACCAAGGGCAGTGTTTTATATCATTATATGCGGCGTATGTCATTCGTCCTTGGCATGGTGTATAGAATAGCTCTATATAGATATCCCGCTCATGCTGGCAAATGAATTCCGACACATAATGGAACTATGTGTCAGATATTACCCTTTAGTGTTTGATTTACATTAACGGAACTACATTAAATCCAAGGCAATATGGTGCAATCTTTGCAGGAGATAGGATTTATGTTGAATGAATCTGAGTGTCAGTGGAATGAATGTCCTAGGGCATATCGACTCTTAATTCATTGATAGCTCAGTAAGTTCATTGAGGCAAATCCTCAAATCAAGTCAATTGAATGTTTAAAACTGATCCTTCACAATTTTGGATCTTAACTTTGTCTACTTCCTCCTTAATTATCACCCAACCTTTCAAGGAAGTTAAAGCCTTCACTTGGATTTTGAGTCAATTGAGTTGAGTGATGGCGGTGGTAGAATTAAGTAAATCGATATAGGCGACGGTATCTTGGAGATGAGTAATGATTACGCTTCAATACTAGGCGGCTAAAGTCTTACCTTATCAAATTTCAAGATAATGATGAAAATAAAACGTTAAATCCGAGATAGACCTAAGGGTTGAACATATGGATTATATGTGCACTTCGAGATGGATCGGAGGTGGAAGTCTTAGCAGGGATCTAAAATTGAAGGTGTTTGAAGGCATGGATCTAAACTCGAGAATGAAGAAGGAAAAGTTGCCAAGGATAGATGCTAAAAATGGATGAAGGATGACATGAAAGTGGACCTAGAAAATATTCTAAGTATTACTTTTATATGGAGAGTAGAAAATCAATTGGTACCTATCCGTATGACTTTTTTTCTAGAAATATGGAAATGGAACATAGATCTACCTGACTAAGGAATGGAACAGCTTTCAAAAATTCTCAATGACGGTTGACAACTTGAGATGAAAAACTACATTTATATCTGCTTAAAAGATGTAACTCTTTAACTGTTTGGAATGCTCTGCCAATATTCTCAGTGAAGATGCAATATTCTACGAAAATGGTTAAAATGGTGGAAACGTCTTTGTAGATTAAGATTTAGTCACTTGTTTCAATCCAAAGCGTGCTTTGTATTCACAGAAGCATACTTTGGGGATAAGTGTTATATGATATTTAAACTAAATGACAGTTTAGTGGAATTGAACTGCAGAATGCTGGAGGAATGTACTTGGATGCTTGGAAGGGATCAAAAATGAAGTTTCAATAAAATCTACGAAGTTTAAGCATCAATATCTGTAACGACCCGTATTTTTCGATAATTAAAAACTGTTAATTAAATCAGATTTTGTGATTTAATATTGAAAGTAATAAAATTTGTAAACTATTTAATGAAATAATAACCAAAATGTAATGCACCAATATTAATTTAAGGTTTATCATTTTTAATGTGTATGAAATTCCAATTAATTGAAATAATGTAAATGTTATAAATTGGTTATAAATTGAATATATGAAAACAATGCAAACATTGAATTAATTAATGAAATAATACATATTTATGGTAATTGAATAAATTCAGTGTTAGGTGAGTAATTATGACATTTCTGTGTAAATAATGAACTAGTAAGTGTGATTAAAGGTAAACGATAACAATTATTGTATGGTACATATTTATTTAGGCTGCTAAAAATTTAATTTGGAAATCAATTAAAATTGAATGGAATTAAAGGTTACATTAATGTAAGTTAAGACAATAAATGAAATTTTTTAATATAATAAAATGAATGGAAATGTTAATTTTATTCATAAGATAAAATAAAAGAATGAAACCAAGTTGAATAAGTTAATTGAGATTTTGATTATTATTAATGTAAAAATTTGACAAAATTTCAATATAAGTGGAAATACAGTAGTTAATACAAATAGAGATGGAAATTGGAGAATCTTAATGAATTGAAAGACAAACAAATATTAACTAGATTACTTGAGTAATAATGGATTGAGTATAAAGATTGAAATCAAATAAAAACAATTTATTTGAAATGTAAATTTTAAATAATCGGATTTAATTACAATTGAAGTTAAACACTGTAATGGGTAAATTTATTAACTCTGAATCGATATATAAATTTATTTTAAATTATGGTAAATGTCCAAGTAATCTAAAATGGTAGAAATTGTAAATTATTAAATTTGAATGAAAATTTGATTTAATTAATTTAATGTTAATTTATTCAATTGACTAAAATATAGCCATTTTGGCAACTATCTCGGATTTCGACGAATCCAGTTTCAACAGATCCGTATCGGTGAATTATTGTAGGAATTCAAGTTTCGTAACGATCGGACTTGTCATTTGATCGTACGGACTCGAAACACCTAGAAATCAATTTAATTAAAATCAATTGAAATCAATTTGAAATAAGCTGATTTTTACATAACTTCTTCATACGATGGAATTAGGACTTGAAACATGTTCCATTGAATTTAAAATCATCAAAAACATCTGTTTTGATATATCGGATGACTCATTTTTGTTCCAGAGACAGAACGGGCTTTTTGGGTGATTTATCGTTCCACGTGTAAATCAAATCTTGTCCATCCATTCTATTTTCAACTTTGTCTATAAATATCCAGTTATAAACCCTAGGTCATTTCTTATTTCTGATTTTAGTACGTACAATTCCATTTGCGTCTCTCTTCCCAATGGCTGCAAACCCTAATTCCCAAATTGCAAATCCAAATCAAAAATCAAATTGAAAATCAAACTCCTCAAACTATATCGAATTATATATCGATTTGAAGCTCTCGACGAGCGTATCTCAGATCTGTAATTCCTTTTCCAATTTGAACCACTGTTTGTCCAGAAATTGATGAACTATTCTCCATCGTTCATCGCTTTCCGATGAACTACGTCTGATCGTCAAATCAAGGTCACGGTTGCGAAGAGAGGGTATAGCGCAGTGCATCAAAGTGGTTTGTTCGGCGAGTTGACGGTCGGATTGGCCGTGAAAATTCACCTAGGGTTAACAGTAAAAGGCGGTAGCTACCTCCTTCTTCCGTGATTCGTGGACAAGGGGGAGAGCGTTAAAGTTGGTTGCGAGGCCGAGTGGGGGCGGGCGCATGGCGCTGCTGTTCTGGCAGGCGGCGATGGCCTTCGGCGACGTTCGAACGGCGTGGTGGAGGCACGCTCTTTGCGTATGTGGGTCGCGTGTGCTAGAACAGATCGCGTGCTAGGGTTAGTGCTGAAGGCGACATGTTGAGATGAGGTGTCCCTCACTGGTTCGCTGATATTCATTTTGTTTTACTTTAATTTAAATTTGAATTTCAATTGTTCTAATTGTCATAACTTTCGCATACGAGGTCCGATTCATGCGTGGTTTGTTCCGTTGGGATCGTATCAGAATCCCGGACATCTTGACGCTGGTTTGGGAAAATTCAGAAACTATTTGAATTTTAGGCTTGAATTCAATTTAAATTCAATTTAAATTCAAAAGGTGAGTCTAACGACTTGTATTTTTAGCTATTTAAAATTATTAAATTTAAAGTGATTATTGGATAGAAAATTTTTTATTAAATTTAATGAATTATTAGTGTAGTTATTGAATATGAATTTGAATAAAAATCTTGAAATAAACAATTTTGGAATTTGGGAATTATTTATATTGAAATAAATTATATGTATCGATGGTATTTATGATCAATAACTGGAGTTGAATAATAAATGTGAATTGTTTAGATAGAAATAAAATAATGCTAATAACTAAAATTTATTTGGAATTTAATGATTTGTTAATATTGATTTATTAGATAATTTAATTTGTTTAAATTTAATATTGAAGATTATTTGAATAATTGAATTATGGATTTAATACGATTAAAAATGGTATAGGAAATTGATTCAAATTTTATTTAAATATGAATGAAGATGTTTAACATTTAAATTTGGATTTAAATGTGAATAATTAAAAATTGAAAATTTTATATTTTAATTAACGAGTGAAAATAGCCATTTTGGCCTATGTCTCGGATTTTGACGAAACTGTTTTATCGGATCCGTAATAGTGAATTATTGAAGGATTTCAAGTTTCGTAGTGATCGGACTTGTCGTTTGACCGTGCGTGCTTGAAACGCGTAGAAATTTATTTCAGAATTTAATTAAAATAACTCGATTCGAAAAGCTATCTTCTGCATATGATCAAATTAGGCCTCGAGACTAGTTTCATTGCGTTCGGAATGGGGGTAAAATATTATAAACGCCTGGCGGCACATCTCGATTGGAGTTCGGATGATTTTGGACCTAACTATATAAATACGCATGCAAATCGAGACAGTTTTATTATTATTTTAATTTCTGAAACCCTAGCCGTCACTTTCTTTTAATGGCTGAAAATTTACCAACTTCCCTCCTCAATATCCCTCAATCCGTTCAACAAAATCGAAAAATTCCAAAAGCAAAGTTGTAGATCTCGGCGAGCTCTTCAAATCCATACGGTTGATCTATGCTATTGCGCCACGGATTCGCCAGAATCTGGCTTGGAAGCATGGATGTATTTTCTCGGATTCTGCGCAAATGGCGGCGAGTGGAGTGGCGAATCTTAGTGCGTTGGTGGAGGAGGATGGGGCGCACATGGTAGCTGGTGTTGATCGACGTCCGGTCGTCGTTTGCTTCGCGCGTGGATGAGGATGAACGGCGTGAAGTTGAGTCTCGGGCGTGCTATGCGTGAATGGAAGAAATGGTGTACGTTCTTTTTTTTATTATTATTAATTAATTAATTAAAATTTTAAAAGTTCAATCGTTCTAACGAATATAACTTTTGCATACGAGCTCGGATTCACGCGCAGTTTTCTCTGTTGCATTCGTATCGAAATTCCGAACATTATGGAACTAGTTTGGCTGCATTCTGAGACTATTCAAATTTGGGCCTTTATTTGGATTTTAAATCGTCGATAAATCAAAGGTGAGTGTTTATACGCTCACAATTGACTGAAATATTTTTTGTGTTAGTTAAATTTATATCGTGAAGTGATTTAAAATTTATTGGTTTTTGTTTGATAAGTTTAACTAACATCTGAATTAAGTTATAGAAATTGAATTGATAGTTAGATTTAATTAGAATTTAATTACCCGTAAAATACTAAACATTGATATTATAAAATTGTTGTGAATTTTTTTAATTGTTTGGATGATTGGTTGTGATGGATGCTATTGGTTGATATTTGGATGTTTATTTATTTTGATATATCATGTTATCATCTTGTATATTATTTACAGTATATAAAACTGTAAATTGAATTATTTCGAATAAATTAAGGAATAGGTTAAAATGATATATACCTATGATATTTAATTTGGGTTGAAATGATATATATCCATCCCTATAATTAAGTTAAAATAATTGATTCACTTGGCAATAGGATAGAGAATTATATACGAACACCGGATTGGTTAAATTGGTTAAATTGGTTAAATTTAACGACTTTAAATTTTTTACTTGGAATTAAGTAAATGATTTGGTTTTAAGAAATAAAATCGAATTTATGGAAATCAAATTATTTTCGAATTGGAACTTGGAATGTTGAAATTTAAATTTGAAATGAAATTGTTTAATTAATCAAAGTTGAGATTTTTAAGTTATAATCGAAATATGATGTAGATTTTAGAAAGTATTTGTTTAAGGATTGGACTTTTTATTCGAACTTTGAATATTTCTAAGAAAAGGTGATATAAAACGATATTTTGAAATTGAGCTTGGATATGATTTATATTTAAAGATTTGGATTTTAAATTGGATACTGAAGGAAAATTTGATTTAAGTGTTTTGAATCGATATTTTGGAAATGAACTCGGAATTGATATAAATTGAAATGGTTTAAAATTTGGAGTAAATTAATTTGAAATTGGAATTTAAATTAATTTGATATTGGAAGTGAAATTAATTTGGAATTGGAATTTAAATTAATTTGGAATTGAAATTAAAAATTTAACTCGAAATCGGAATTGAATCGAGTAAATCGAAATGGAAGTGGAAATTGATGTGAATTTGAAATTTTGGAATTGAATCAGTTTGGCTTGGAAACTATTTTTAAATAAATTATTTTAGTTAAACTATTTCAAATCTATTTTCTTTAAATATTCAAACTATTTTAATTTTCCCTAATTATTTTATTATATAAACCATTTTTAATACTCAAATTATTTCCTATTAAAATATTTTTACTATTTAACTATTTTAAAACCATTTAAAATATTTTCTAAAATTCAAACTGGTCAAAGAGTGGAATGTTTATATTTAAATCTTGGAGTTAAATGCGAATTGGGTTAAAGTGAAATAAAACCAAAACTGTAATTCGAATCAAGTTTTGAAGTAAAATCGATATATTAAATTGAATGGACATTTGAAATAAAATATAGTTTTAAAGCGAATATGATGATTTCGTAATGGATTTGATTTTGAAGCAAATATGGTATTTTGATATCAAATACGAACTGTTTTCGAAATGTAAAAGAACCAACTGGTGTGTAAAACGACGTTTGATTGTTAAGGAGACCGGGGCCTCTTATTGGCATACTCTTTTCCAATATTGGAAGCACTTTGACAACCGTGTACACGGTGGATGATATCCAGAATGTAGTGGTTGAATTGGCGACGTTTACTGGAATGAAGTAAGAGAACGATGATGGATAGCCTTGACATTCGTGTCATAACTAAAATGACTAAAACAGGAGCCTATGTCTGGCCATTGAGATTAGCTACCTCTAGCGACGTTGATCCCTCGTATTACTATTGTGATTTCATATTCGATGGTGCACCTTTTTGTCATTTGGATTGATTGTCGCGGTCGGCCACGGATGGGTTACGACCAGCCAGAAAGGGTAAACTGGTAGAATCCTACCTTGGGCATTGCCTCACATGCCTTGTCATGTTTATCCCTATACGAGCCCATTACGACTTTTGTTTAAAACTGTAAAAATGTGTTAAGGTGGATCAATGTAAAGCCTTAATGCTATTTTGATATTTATTTTACTGATAGACATTATCTATTATAGCGTATACTATTACATATAAATAGTTTAACGAATCCTTATGAGATGGAAAATCCCGTAACATCTCTTAAGTTATTGCACTCATATTTGTGATATTGATTTGACTTACATAAGAGTATTTTAGTCCTAACTCGAGTGTTTTGTCTTCTCATTACGCTCGGGTCAATCCTGAGTTTTTTGTCAGCTTATTGAAGACTATTATGTGGAGGACGAAGATGGAGTTTTGGTATATTACTATTATTCTTATCCCCTTATTCATGTTATCCAGTATATTGATCATTTATCCCTGATGTGTATATATATTACTCTGATAAATGTGTATAGATTATAAACAAATGTATAGTAAACAGCTTCATGAATTGTTATTTGATTATTATATTTTATCGGTTCCGCTGTGAGATTATGTGTTTTGTTTTCTCCTTCTCTTCTTATTTTTATTATTTAACCCCATTGATTATCTACGTTTCGGATTGTTTAAGTCGGACATGTGTGGATTATTGTCGATTTAAACCTTTCAAAATGTGGGTCATCACAGTGAGTGTTTTAACCCACTCACAACTTCTAAAATTTCTTATGTTTCTTAAATTAATTTATGATGTGATTTGGAATTTATTTATGACTGTTTGGTATATTTTAAATCATCATCTCATTTAATTTGAATTTATTTGAATTAAATCGTTATTTAATTTATTATTGAATATAAATTGCCAATTAAATACCTATTATTGATTACCAGTTCTATATTGATATTTATTGATTGATTTGGATGATGTTTGTAATGGATGTTGATTGTTGATATTGGATGAATGGATGTTGTATTTTATATCGTTATAAACTGCAAGTTCACTATGGGTTGAAATGATACATACCCGAATGATCTATAGATTAGGGAAAAATCATTATGGATTGAAATGATAGACTCGAGCGATTTTATGGATTTTATTATTAATTCATGATTGCGGTTTGAAATGATATATAACCGTAAAATTTTAAATTGCGGATTGAAATGATAAATATCCGTATCACTTGACCCTAGGGTAGAGAATTATATACGGACACCTAATTGGTTAAATTAAACGATTTTAAAATCCTTAATTTTTGAATTTAATTAAATGATATCTTGAAATAAAATTTGATTTATGTAAATTGAAGTATTATTGGAAAAATCAAGTTTATGATGAAATATGAATTGGTCTAAAAGGAATTGCTTTAATAAATTAAATTGGGAGAATCAAATACTAGATGGAAGTCTCACTGTTTCGGAAACCTTACAAGAAAACAATGGAGATATAACGAATGTTGGGACGGAGTCTCTTTGTGGTGAAGAACCGGCTGTAGCCTTACAGTCAGAAGTGCATCTAGGAATTCAAAATACAACTGTTGCTAGTTCTACAATTGAAGGTCATCGGAATAGGTGCCAATCTATTCCTATTGAGATGGAGCCAGGAGTTAGGGATAATAATATTTTAGAACAAAAACAAAAGGAAGTTATCCCATCGAACCAGAGTTTAGAAAGAGGTGTTTCCTCAAAAGAGCGTGGTGAGGGGGCAATTTCAGAAGATTTAGAATCAGACCCTGTTTCTCACACCGAAATAGGAGTCAGAGAAGAATGCTCCATTGCCCCCTTGGCCAGGTCAGATCCTCCTCCTGATCAAGGAATCAACGGATCTTTTATCCATGCATCTCCAACTACTCTGGGAGCCAGAGTCCCGGGTTCTTCTCCTCAGAAGTCACCTTCGCCTCGCCTTTCTTTACTTCATCGCCCGTCATCATCATCAGACACCCATAATTTTTCCAACTCTTTATTGTCTAATGATTTATATATTGATGATTGTATTCGTAATAATGTTAATTTTAGGAGAGGTACTAAATCTTGTTTTAACTTACAGGCTCAAGATATTCTGGATCAGGAAACAGGAACCAAAGAAGTGGTTGAGGAACAGAATTCTTATGAAAAGGCAGTTGGAGTTCAGGAGATATTGGAAGAACAAATTTTGCCCAAGCCCCAGGACATAGAGTTTGAGCATATTCAGAAGGATAAGCTTGTTCGTAAGAATCCTAAATGGGTTCAGATGTTAGGCATTTCTTTGGAAGATAAAGGGGAGTCTCCCAATAGTAGGTCGTTGAGGACCCGTAATAACAAAGTCTTATAATGTCAGTAGCCAGCTGGAATGTTAGAGGGTTCCATAACCTCAATAGAATGGGAGAAGTGAGGAAACTTATTGCTAAGTATAACATAAGTTGTTTCGGTATTCTAGAAAATAAATTGTTGCTTTCGGATATATTGAAGCTGGAAAAAACGCTGGAAAATCGTTGGAAAATTATTAGTAACGTCTCTTGTTATTATAAATGTAGGATCTTGGTCCTTATTGATGGAAATTATTGGGATTATAACTACATTAGCATGAGTGATCAACATATTACGATCAAACTTATCAACTCATCAAAGTTCAAATGTAATTTAACTTTTGTTTACGCTCATAATTTTGTTGAATTTAGGAAAAGATTATGGAAAAGCCTTCAGGAGGATGCTATCAACATATATAGACCTTGGATGGTCCTCGGGGACTTTAATTGTATTCGGAGTCCCTTGGAAAAAAAGGGAGGTAAGCCTGCTTCTTTTGGTAACTTGTTTGAGTTAGATGATCTGACTAATCATACTGGTCTTAATGAGATTAATATTAAAGGTTATGAATTTTCTTGGTGGTCTGGTCCGAGTCGAAACATTTGTTCTAAAATAGACAGAGCTTTTGCTAACCTAGATTGGTTTAATTTATTTCCAGACTTATCGGCTGAATATTTGCCCCCCTCTGTGAGTGACCATAATGTTGTTCTTGTCTCGCTTTGTCCCAAGTCTAGGGTTAAAAACAGTCCTTTCAGATATATGAATCATTGGTCCTTATGTGACCAGTATTTTCCTTTGATTGAGAAGTTCTGGATGTCTAACCATAAAGATAGACCTTTGTTTCAGATCATTAGTATCCTTATAAATATCAAGAGAGAGTTAAAGAGTTGGAGTGCTAAATCTCGTAATACGAAACAAGAGGTTCAAGACCATAGAGAGAATTGTTCTAGACTTCAGAAACTCTTGGAAAAAGTACATGATCAAAATTTAGCAGTGGAATTTCAAAGAGCCAAGATAAACTTGGATCTAGCTCTTAAGAAAGAATTTCTGGCTGCTAAACAAAAGGCTAAATGTGATTGGCTTATGATGGGCGATGAAGCTTCTTCGTTTTTCTATGCTAAGATGTCTAGCAGAAGAAATAGTAAGCGTTTGACCAATATTGTAGTTAATGGTACGTCGGTTTCGGAAGATAAATTTGTGGATTCGGCTATTGATTATTTTAAACGCATTTTTAATCTTCCTCTAAGTGATCAATTTCCTGAAGTAATTTGTAAAACGGTTATTTATGATTACGGTGCTAATTTTCTGAATGAAGGTATATCCTTAGAAGAAATTAGACTTGCATTGTGGGATATCAAAGATACTGTTTCTCCTGGACCGGATGGTTTTAACTCTTTGTTTTTTAAGACTCATTGGAATCTTTCGAAAGATTTAATTTTCAAAGCTTTGAATGATATCTTCTTAAAGGGTGTTATAATCAAGGAGTGGAATCATACGTTTATTCATTTGATCCCAAAAAAAGCCCATTCCTCTAGCATTCTTGATTTCAGACCCATAGCTTGTTGCAATACACTATTTAAGATTTTCTCTAAAATTCTGTGTAATAGACTGGGTCTGTTCATGGATAAATTGGTGTCCCCTAATCAGACAGCTTTTATCAAAGGAAGATCTATAGGGGATGGAATTTTGTTTGCCTATGAAATTATAAGGGGTCTCGGAAGAAAGGATAATAAATATATGTGTATCAAAATTGATTTGAAGAAAGCCTACGATTCTATCAACTGATCTTTTGTTATACATATGCTTATAAACATGGGTTTCCCAAGTAAATGGGTGAAAATTATTGAAGATATTATTAAGACTCCTGTTTTTTCTATCATTGCTAATGGAGAAGCGCACGGTTATTTCAAGAGTTCTAACGGGCTTCGTCAAGGTGACCCGCTTTCCCCTATTCTTTTCACTTTGGTTATGGAATACTTCACCCTTTTGATGGACGGTAAAGTCAGGGATGGTCTCATTTCCCCGGTCACAGATTTTGATAATAAGTTGACTCATTTAATCTATGCTGATGACATTATTGTATTTACTAAAGCTAATGCTTAGACAGCAACTGCTATAAGTGATGTCTTTAAGACCATGAAGGAGGTTACTGGTTTGGAGCTTAGTTTTGAGAAATCGAATGTATTTTTTGGAAAAGGGGTGGATTGTTACTCAGATATCAGTGCGATCCTTAACATACAACAATTGGATCTTCCTATAAGGTATTTGGGTATTCCTTTGTCTAGTGCTAATCTGAAGGATAAGGATTGCTCGTCCCTATTAGACAAAATTAAGTTAAGGTTTGATAGTTGGGAAAATAGAATGCTCAGTCTAGCTGGGAGACTTGAACTTATAAAATCTACTATTTATCCTATAATTCAATTTTGGATGCAGTGTTTTTGTCTTCCAGTCTCAACGATTAATAAAATTAAACACTTGATTTTAAATTTTTTATGGAAAAGTCGTAGCAGTAAGATCCCTTGGGAGATTTTGTGCAGGCAAAAAGCAGAAGGAGGAATGGGATTGAGAAATTTAGAATAGATGAACTGAGCGTTATATATCAAACTGATATGGAAAGTGATCAATTCTGAAGGAATCTGGGCAAAGTTAATGCATAGTAAATATATTGGTCAAAAATTTTTTTAGGACATTAATCAGCGATTGGATGACTCGGGAGTTTGGAAATTTACTTTGAAAAACAGACAGATAGCTTTGAAATGTCTTTCTCTCAATATTGTAGATGGTAAAACTACTTCTTTATGGTATGATCCTTGGCTCAACGGTAGTTCTATTATGGAACGCATTGGTAGAGACACTACTTTTCGAACTGGTTCGGAAAATCTATCTCTTAGTAAGATCATAAAAGATGGTGTGTGGAAGTGGGATTCGTATAGCTTTCTTTGTCTTATTCATGCAGATATTGAAGGAGTTAAGATTCATAATAATAGAGACAGTGATTTTTGGTCTTGGAAATGCTCAAAGGATGGATTATTCCATTTCAAAAAAGTATGGAACAAGGTTAGATCCAGTTTTGAGACTAAGTATTGGGCTTCTTTAGTTTGGAATAAAATTCATGTTCCCAAAATGGCGGTATGCCTGTTTAAATTCGTCAATGACTATCATTTGACAAAAGAAAGACTCCTACAAAAGCAGATAGTCGTGGACCCTAATTGTGTCTTCTGTAACAATTACATTGAAAATATAGATCACCTATTTTTTCAATGTAATTTTACAGAAAGCATTTGGTTTTGGAGTTGCAGTAAATTTTTGCAATCCCCGAAAAACGTATTTTCCTTTTCCCTAAATGAGGATCTACAGAAAATCGTTACATTTTCCAGCTCTAAGAGTCTCAGTTCAGACTTGTTTCAATTGTCTCTATCAGTTTGTGTCTGGCATATTTGGAAAGAAAGAAACGAAAGGATATTTCAGAATCGTTATACAGATAGGTCGTAGATTTGTAAAAACATTTTCCAAGTAATGAATATCAGAATGGCAAAATCAAAAAACACTAAGAACATTACCGGTATGAATGCAGAAATAGCTTCAAAATGGGGCTATACCTCCCAATGCTGAATTGGGGTTTCCTTACTACTTTTCATAAGATATGTTCCTCTCCTTCCTTCTTGCTTCTTGTCTCCTGGTGCCAGCTTTCTCTGTTCCTGTTTTATTTACATTTTCTTCCTCTCTTATAAACTACTTATTACTTTACAATTCAATACATATTGAAGTAGCTTTATCGAGTTGCAGATCTACAGGTTCCGAGTGCTTGTACCTGGGCAATTAGTTGAGAAAAATAAATTTGGAGATCTGAGCAGAATCAAAAGGAGGTTTCTCTGTTAGAACTTAAGAGACTTATCTTTCGTTATCCAGGAAGTTGGACTCTGCCATAGCATCTGTCTCCGATTGTTCCGACTGCTAGCTTCCTAGCTTTAGTCGATCTGCTCTCTTTGCTATTCCTACAGTTTTAATTTCACTTGTTAGATCTTCGTTGTTAAGAATCAGTCTAACCTGTCAGCGAGGCTTATCTTTAGAGACCTTGTGAAGAGCTGGATCTAGCTTGCGGTTTTCCTTGATTTGGAATCAGCAGATTATCTGGTTTTTAGTTAATGAAAGATGGTGACTTTCGCTCTTCCTTGACTCGACGCCATTTCTAACCTTTTAGGTTTCTTTTCTAAGTGAAGAGTTAATGAACGAATGTAGAAGTGTGTTGTAACCGGTTTCCTTGTTTACTTTTATCTTTGTCTAGATGTTTCGAGAATTTGTTCTGCTTTGGTGGGCTTTGGGCTGTAGCCTTTAGTTGTGGCTATTCTTAGCCTTGTATTTGTTGTAATCTGGTTTTTTCCCTATATCTAATAGTAAAGTTTGAACCCTTTTAAAAAAAAAATTGGAAGTTTAAAGTTAAACTTTTAGGTATAAATGAAATTCTTTCGGAATTAAGTTATTGAAGTTGTTTGAAAATAACTTTGAAATATTTTGAAATTAGAGTAATCCAAATTGATATTTGAACATGGATTGAAACGATATGAAATTCAATAGTTTATTGAAATGTTAAATTGAAAGGTTTGGAATTTGGTTTGTTGACTTGAAAATTGAAAATGGTCCAAATGCGTTGAAATTAAATGAATAATTTAATTTGATATAAATTCCAAATTCATGTTTTAATATAAACTATTTTAAAAATATATTATTTCAAAATTTCTAATTATTAAGATTTCAAAGTATTAAACTATTTTAACCTGTATTAATTATATTAAATTATTTTAACCAATTTTAAACCATTTAATTTATTTAAACTAATTAACATGTTTTAACTTATTTTAAATCTAATTTATCTATTTTAAAGCTATTTAATCTATTTTAATTATATTTAATCTATTTTAAATCTATATTAACTATTTATAACTATTTAAAACTATTTTCTTCTAAATTCCAAACTAAGTAGAATGGATGGGTTTATATTCAAATTCTCGACTTTTAAGTGAATATGGTTAATGATGTTATAACCTAAGTTGGGATTTAAATAACATATTTGGTTTAATATGATATTTTGAAATGAGAGTTTAGCCTATTTTGGAAATATGACTTTTGAAAGGAAATATAATTTTGAACTATGATTTCAAATGTGATATGATTTCAATGGTGAATATGATTTCGAAAGTAAGTAATGATTTCGAAAATGATATGATTTGAATTGAATATGATATTTTGATATTAATTATGAAATGATTTTGGAAATGTAAAAGAACCATTCAGTGTGTAATAAGCGATTGGTTGTTAAAGAGACCACGATCGGATATTGTCATACTCTCTGCCAATACCGAAACCACTTTGACAACTATGTACGCGGTGGAGATTCCAGAATGAAGTAGGATGGTTGGCGACGATCCTATATGAGGTATATACATGGACCCGACTCCCATGAGTTAGCTTAAGGTGGCTAAAACAGGAACAATTGACGGGCCAAGTGAGGTCTTTCCTCCGATCGGGCACACTCCTTCGATACTATATTCTGACTTTGCGATTGATTTGGTGGCCACCCTCGATTTTTTATTTGGGAGTGTGTTTCGAGGTGGGCGGTAGTAGCTGCTATGCGTTACCACCAGTCCGGAAGTGTAATTGTTATATCTACCCTGGCATTGCCTAGTTGTGCCCTGTCACCTACCCTAGCTCGCCTTTTACGAGTTTGTTTTATGTCGTACCTATGGGGTATCCTCTGGCGGCCCCAGTTTATGGGGAGTTACGGTACTGTATAGACTATTGGTGTTATAAAAATGTGTTAAGGGGGAAAATGTAACGCCTTAACGCTATTTTAATAGTTTATCTTACTGTAGACATATTATAATAGCGTATTATACTACATAGTAGATAGTTTAACGGATCCTTATGAGATGTGAATCCCGAACATCTCTTAAGTTACTGCACTCACATTAGACACTGGATAGGAGATGTCAAATCCCGTAAACATCTCCGACACCGTTTACACTCATATTTATTTACCGTTGATTTAACTTACATAAGATCTTTTAGTTCTGACTCGAGTGTTTTGTCTTTTCAATTCGCTCGGGTCGGCCTGAGCATTTCAGGATTTGAAGACCTTATTTCTGGAGGATGAAGACGAATATTTGTACTACTATTATTTACTATATTTATTCCATTGCATTCATATTGTTCCACTACATTATTTATTTATCTTTGATATGTGTAACTCTGATTCTGTATTGTATAACTATAATTAAATGTTTTGTAAACAGCTTCATGACCTGTTATTTGATTATTATATTTAGTCATTCCGCTGCGAGATTCTGTTTTGTTTTTTTCTTTCTCTGCTTTTTTTATTCACCCCAATAACAATCCTCCCTTCTGTATGGTTTGAGTCGGCATGTGTGTCTGCTTAAAACGTACAAAAAGGCCGGATGTTACAGTTGGTATCAGAGCTTTGGTTTAGCGATAACCTTAGCTTTGTAGGGTCTGACTCTTTAAAAATAGGGTAGTAATACCCTAGAATGAGTCGCTGAGCGTATAATGAGAGAGCGTATTTGTTAGTGTTAAAGGTTTTGTATTGTGTTAATTTGTTCCATTTTGTATTTATAAATTCTGGTCGGTGCATAGTACGCTATGATATTGATAGGGATTTCTAAACACTTAATAGGACAGACCGACACAATATTTGTTTTAAAATGTAGGTAAATGAAATAATTTTACCTATTGTATAATTTTATATATAAAATAATGATTTATAAATGATATATATTTGGTTGTAATATGTTGGTTGTTAGGTAGTGAAATTTATAAATATTGGTTGGAAATAAGATTTGAAAATAAAATAAATGTAATTTGGAATTTAGAACTTAAGTTCCAGGGTTTGTTTGAAAATTTCTTTCGAATGATTTTGGGATATAATAATAATATTATTAGAAGTATTTTCTGATATAAATATTTCAATATAATTTGAAAGAATTGTTTTAATGAAATTTTGGAAAGAAATAAGTTTTGTACTCCCCTCTTTGTCATTGGAAAATAATTTCGGTGATGAGTGCACATAACATCGACATTCATTTTCGAGTTTCAAAGTGGGAAGGCCATTGTAGTAGTTTTACTACAGATCTATATTGATAAACAAATAAAATTTTTGAAGTTTAAATATGATTGGATATTAAAGTTATGAGTGTGTGTTTATATATATGTATATATTATTTTAAATGATTTGAAATGGAACCCGGCATTTAGTTCTTAAATTTCTATGAATTAGAGATTTCAATTATTGAAATGGAATAAAAAAATTAACTGTTTAATAATTGAAACTTCTAAATGAAAATAAGAAATTATATGCTAAGTTATAACTGAATTATACAAGGAATTTGAAATTTGTAACTTGTAAATGAAAAGAATATGAAAATAAGAAATGATAATTATTGAACCTTAAGTTAATTAGAATAAGTAAGTCAAACTTGTGTAACTTTCAATTGCATTCTTAAAGACATATATATAACTTACCAATTATAAAAGTTGAAATGTTAAAAGAATATGTAATGGAAATTTTTATAAGTAAAACTTATGTAATGAAAGTGTTCAATGAAATTTACTTTTATAAATAAGAAATTTGATATGAAATAGTTATAAACTTGAGTTAAAATTGTAATACTACTAATTAAATGAAATAGAAAATGAGTACTGTAAGTAAAGGATTTTGAACTTAAGTTAATATTGAAACTATCTATAATTAAAGTAAATAATAAAATGAATGTAAATAAATGAAATTAAGTAATGAATGAATAAATATAATGCAATAAAAGAAATTGACATGATATGAATAAATGAAAATGAATTTTTGTAAGTAATAAAGGAAAAAAAATTGAAATAAACACTGAATGAATGAATGGGAATAAAATTTTGTAAGAGATAAATGTAAGTTAAACAAATAATCCTTGTACGAATGAAAAGGAAAGAAAAAAAACTGTAAGTGTTGTGAAAGAAATTTAATAAGAATAACTCAAGTACATTGCAAATTATTGTTTGTTTTGGTTTGTGGGTTGTTTGGGATAGGATACTTCTAATTGTTTAAGATGTATGAATAATCTATTTAGTTCATCTAAGACTGTTGAGTAAATGGTGCACTCAGTAGTTTATTTGTCATTCTAGGCGGTTAAAATTTTTTGAACCCGAACAAACCATTTGTTTGTTTGCTATGGATGGATAATTGATTTATTTTGATTTCATGTGATGATTGTATGCTTTGGTTGGAAGTGGTTGTTGTTATGATATGTTGATTGTTTGTTATTAATTGAAACAATATAAACATTTCACTTTTATATTATTATTAACTCTTTTGGATTATATAAGTGAAATATAGGTTATGGAAGCAATAGCTACTACTTTTGGTTCCACAATTAAGCGTTAATTGCCCAAAAAATAGGTACGTTCTCGAATTACGGTTTTATAACGATATTATATTGTTTTTCCTGCTGTTCGGATATATTATTTTGAAATTTTTTATATATATTGTTGTTATTGATATTATTATTTCTCCCGTGCCTCTCCGTACAAAGGAGACTCTACTGAAATTTTTTGAAAATTTTGGACTTAGATAAATTTTGTGAAATGTTTTCTAAACTTTATTAATTTGAGTATAAAAGGATTTAATGGTTATAAATGGATATATTTTATTTATATTAATTAATTTGGTAAAATTTATTTGTTTATAAATTTAATATTTTGAATAAGATATTGATTTCTTAATTCCTCTTTTCCCTTCTTCTTCCTTTTCGGGGATGAAAAGTTTTGAGTGGGGGAGAGTGTAACAACCCGTAATTTTCGATAATTAAAAACTGTTAATTTAATCAGATTTTGTGATTTAATATTGAAAGGAATAAAATTTGTAAACTATTTAATGAAGTAATAACCAAAATTTAATGCAACAATATTAATTTAAGGTTTATCATTTTTAATGTGTATGAAATTCCAATTAATTGAAATAACGTAAATGTTATAAATTGGTTATAAATTGAATATATGAAAACATATGCAAACAATGAATTAATTAATGAAATAATACATACTTATGGTAATTGAATAAATTCAATGTTAAGTGAGCAATTATGACATTTGCTTGTAAATAATGAACTAATAAGTGTGATTAAAGGTTAACGGTAACAATTATTGTATGGTATCTATTTATTTAGGCTGCTAAAAATTTAATTTGGAAATCAATTGAAATTGAATGGAATTGAAGGTTACATTAATGTAAGTTAAGACAATAACTAAGATTTGTGAATGTAATAAAATGAATGGAAATGTTAATTTTATTCATAAGATAAAATAAAATAATGAAAGCAAGTTGAATAAGTTAATTGAGATTTTGATTATTATTAATGTATAAATTTGACAAAATTTCAATATAAGTGGAAATACAGTAGTTAATACAAATAGAGATGGAAATTGGAGAATGTTAATGAATTGAAAGACAAATAAATATTAACTAGGTTATTTGAGTAATAATGGATTGAGTATAAAGATTGAAATCAAATAAAAACAATTTATTTGAAATGTAAATTTTAAATAATTGGATTTAATTACAATTGAAGTTAAACACTGTAATGGGTAAATTTATTAACTTTGAATCGATATACAAATTTATTTTAAATTATGGTAAATGTTCAAGTAATCTAAAATGACAAAAATTGTAAATTATTAAATTTGAATGAAAATGTGATTTAATTAATTTAATGTTAATTTATTCAATTGACTAAAATATAGCAATTTTGGCAACTGTCTTGGATTTCAACGAAACCAGTTTCATCGGATCTGTAACAGTGAATTATTGTAGGATTTCAAATTTCGTAACGATCGAACTTGTCATTTGATCGTACAGACTCGAAACGCCTAGAAATCAATTTAATTAAAATCAATTGAAATCAATTTGAAATAAGCTGATTTCTACATAACTTCTTCATACGATGGGATTAGGACTTGAAACCTGTTCCACTGAATTTAAAATCATCAAAAACATCTGTTTTGATATATGGGATGACTCATTTTCGTTCCGGAGACGAACGAGCTTTCCGGGTGATTTATCGTTCCATGTGTAAATCAAATCTTGTCCATCCATTCTATATTCAACTTTGTCTATAAATATCCAATTATAAACCCTAGGTCATTTCTTATTTCTGATTTTAGTACGTACAATTCCATTTGCTTCTCTCTTCCCAATAGCTGCAAACACTAATTCCCAAATTGCAAATCCAAATCAAAAATCAAATTGAAAACCAAACTCCTCAAACTATATCGAATTATATATCGATTTGAAGCTCTCGACGAGCGCATCTTAGATCTATAATTCATTTTCCAATTTGAACCATTGTTTGTCGGCCGTTCATCGCTTTCCGATGAACTACGTCTGATCGTGAAATCAAGATCACCGTTGCGAAGAGAGGGAAGAGCGCAGTGCATCAAAGTGGTTTGTTCGGCTAGTTGACGGTCGGATTGGCTGTGAAAATTCACCTAGGGTTAACATTAAAAGGCGGCGGCTGCCTCCTTCTTTCGTGATTCGTGGACGAGGGGGAGAGCGTTGGAGTTGGTTGCGAGGCCGAGTGGGGGTGGGCGCATGGCGCTGCTGTTCTGGCAGGCGGCGATGGCCTTAGGCGGCGTTCGAACGGCGTGGTGGAGGTCGGCTCTTTGCGTACGTGGGTCGCGTGTGCTAGAACAGATCGCGTGCTAGGATTATTGCTAAAGGTGACGTGTTGAGGTGAGGTGTCGCTCACTGGTTCGCTGATATTCATTTTGTTTTATTTTAATTTGAATTTGAATTTCAATTGTTCTAATTATCATGACTTTCGCATACGAGGTCCGATTCATGCGTGGTTTGTTCCGTTGGGATCATATCAGAATCCCGGACATCTTAATGCTGGTTTGGGCAAATTCGAAGACTGTTTGAATTTTGGGTTTGAATTGAATTTAAATTCAAAAGGTGAGTGTTTTAACCCACTCACAACTTCTTAAATTTCTTATGTTTGTTAAATTAATTTATGATGTGATTTGGAATTTATTTACGACTATTTGGTATATTTTAAATCATCATCTCACTTAATTTTAATTTATTTGAATTAAATCGTTATTTAATTTATTATTGAATATAAATTGCCAGGTAAATATATGTTATTGTTTATCAGTTCTATATTGATATTTATTGATTGATTTGGATGATGTTTGTAATGGATGTTGATTGTTGATATTGGATGAATGGATGTTGTATTTTATATCGTTATAAACTACAAGTTCACTATGGGTTGAAATGATACATACCCGAATGATCTATAGATTAGGGAAAATTTGTTATGGGTTGAAATGATAGACTCGAGCGATTTTATGGATTTTATTATTAATTCAGGATTGCGGTTTGAAATGATACATAACCGTAAAATTTTAAATTGCGGATTGAAATGATAAATATCTGTATCACTTGACTCTAGGGTAGAGAATTATATAAGGACACCGGATTGGTTAAATTAAATGATTTTAAAATCCTTAATTTTCTAATTTAATTAAATGATATCTTGAAATAAAATTTTATTTATGTAAATTGAAGTATTATTGGAAAAATCAAGTTTACGATGAAATGTGAATTGGTTTAAAAGGAATTGCTTAAAGAAATTAAATTGGAAGTTTAAAGTTTAACTTTTAGGTATAAATGAAATTCATTCGGAATTAAGTTATTGAAGTTGTTTGAAAATAACTTTGAAATATTTTGAAATTGGAGTAATCCGAATTGATATTTGAACATGGATTGAAACGATATGAAATTCAATAGTTTATTGAAATGTTAAATTGAAAGGTTTGGAATTTGGTTTGTTGACTTGGAAATTGAAAATGGTCCAAATGCGTTGAAATGAAATGAATAGTTTAATTTGATATAAATTCCAAATTCATGTTTTAATATAAACTGTTTTAAAAATATATTATTTCAAAATTTCTAATTATTAAGATTTCAAAGTATTAAACTATTTTAACCTATATTAATTATATTAAATCATTTTAACCTATTTTAAACCATTTTATTTATTTAAACTAAATAACCTATTTTAACTTATTTTAAATCTAATTTATCTATTTTAAAGCTATTTAATCTATTTTAATTATATTTAATATATTTTAAATCTATATTAACTTTTTATAACTATTTAAAACTATTTTCTTCTAAATTCCAAACTAAGTAGAATGGATGGGTTTATATTCAAATCCTCGATTTTTGTGTGGATATGGTTAATAATGTTATAACCTAAGTTGGGATTTAAATAACATATTTGGTTTAATATGATATTTTGAAATGAGAGTTTAGCCTATTTTGGAAATATGACTTATGAAAGGAAATATAATTTCGAACTATGATTTCAAATGTGATATGATTTCAAAGGTGAATATGACTTACTTGGATATCGACTAAATTCCAGTAGCAAGTTGGAATAATATGGTGAATATCCTATATATATTATTATGTTAAAATATTTTTTCATAACAATACGAGGTAAAAAATTATATTTGGTAAATAGAATGGTAATTGAAAATGTACCTATGTATGAAACTAGATGCATGTGTACTTTGCTTGCTGGAGGAAGGTTTGTTGTTGAAGTTATGAGAGCTTAGGGCGTTCAGCAAATCTGCGCTGCTAATGTACACACCACCAATTGAGTTGTTTATCCGGACGTTCACCTTTGAAGAGATAAATAAATGATATGTAATTAGATTGCTCTGGCAGGTAGGTGTTACCTTGTTACATGCATTACCTTGTTGGCACAGTTGTGTGCTGGATTAGTGTGGAATGGAATATAGTTTTCAAGATTGTTTATTTTTTGTTCCAATTCTCTTTGCGAGCACATGTATTTATGAACATATCACATAATGAACAAACGTTAATTTGTAATGCAGTGGATGCATTGCTAGCGAACATACAGTTGGGGTGTTGGTTGCAGTGTACCTTATTTGAGCAATTTTGTTGCTTTAGTTGATGAAGACACCTTTTTTCAATCCTAGATCGCTCAAGCGCAGCAGTTAGTTCTCGGGGTGCTTGGAGTTTAATAGATGTTAGAAGGAGTAGGTGAATGAAACAACACAATCTTTAGTATTGTGTTGTCGTTATAAGTTGGTTGGAGGACATAACCAGTAGCGAGGATATGTTCACTTGGATTCCCTTAAAGCGCAAAATGGATTGTAGTAGTGTTATGTGTTTGTCAACCTACTTGTCACATGATTGTATTAAGAGGTCGAAAGTAAATGAAATATTGAAGATGAGTGGAATGTTAATTAGAAAAGTGGGGTTTGGAGTTACCTGTCCATGGATGTCAACCTGATCCGAAGAGGAAATAATTTAGCAGAATTAGATATATAAAGAAATGTATAAGTGAGTGGAGAAAAATAGTATAATGTTTTGTTAAGCGTAGGCATGCGAGCAATACCTTAATTCTAGGCTGCAAATGTATGTTGTCGTTGTTATGTCGTTGAGTAGAAGTTGGTTCTTTGAGAAGACCGTTGTTTACAAAAAGTTCATAACCCCAACTTTGTATTGTTTTTTCTTTAATAAAGAAAAGAAGTTGGTTGTATAATCGGGCAACTGGTACGTAATGAATTGGATGAGGGTGGAAGGTAGGGAGTCAAAACTATGGGTTTCGATGATTTTGAGGCAGTCCTTTGTTTTTAGATTAAAGAAATACGCCTGCTTGCTTTCGAACTATATGGCTTTCGACTAAGTGGCTTTCAACCAAGTCAAATGATTTAAAAGAAATGGTTTCGATTGGTTTTTGCCTCTGTTTTTAAATAAATGCTTTCGACTAAGTTGAGACCTTTTTGATGCGGCCTTTCTACCTTTCAAACCAAATGGTTTGAAAGGGTTGTTTTGTTTTTCTAATACCTGGCCACCTCTCCAATACTTTCGAACGGATGGTTTCGACACCTTCACTTCATTACTTAGGAAATGGTTTCGAAGCAGTTGCTTTAAATTTAAATGTTTAAAACCCTTTTTTATTTAAGTACAGTAAAACCCAAATGGTTTCGAAAGAGATAGTTTTAAAAGGTTTCGAAACTGATGCTTTCGACTTTAATGGGTTTCTGATCCTTTTGCTCTACTTGAAGGCAGAATCCAAATGGTTTCGACCAAGACATTTTTGAGTGGTTTTGAAAGGTTTCTACTTGTTTTACATTGAACCAAAAGTGCTTTTGAAAGGATAAAGTTTGACCATTCTGAAAGGTTTAACAAATGGTTTCGAAAGGGGTGGTTCCCCAGGGTTTCGACAGGTTGAAAGGAAGGTTTTTCCCTATGTTTTCGAAACGCGATACTTAAAAGGTTTTGAAAAGGGGATGTCAGTTATTTGAAGCTTTCGGAGAAAAGAAAGAAAATGATTTTCCAATGGTTTCGAAGGGGTTACCTTCAAGGGTTTCGAAATGGTTGTTTAAACGGTTTTAAACAAAGTTTTCGAATGTAAGAAATAGGCAATATAGCCTAAGTATTTTCATTTTAAAAAGTTTTTGACTTGTTTTTGAAGGGTAGTTAATCCTTATTAAATCCCATCAACATTATTTTGAGTAAAGTATATATATCATGGCAAAATGGCTTTGAGTAAAGCTAAAGATATATTTTCCTTGTATATATGTATGATTTGAAGGACTAAATCATTTTGAAAAGGTTTTCAAGGAAAATTTAATTGGTTGTTAACCCTAAGAAAATAATCCGAAAAGTTAGTCAATTTTGCAGGCTGTCGGCCTAGATTTTGGATAGTTAGTCCAGTTTGCGGGCAGCCAGCCCAGTTGTATGGACAGATAGTCCATTTGTAGCATAACAGACGTTGCTATTATGTGTGGGCAAATAGTTCACATTTTACCTGTTTTACAGACAGATAGTCCATTTATTAGCATAAAGGATATTGCTATTTTGATATAATCAATTTAGTTGCATGAAAGGATTTGCAAAATATATGTTTTAAAGAGGATATTAGTGAGGGGAAACCTGTTCTGCTAAGCGGCATGGTCTCACTTAATATCAGTAAACCGATATGTAACAGAATTATTCACACCAGGCTTTATGTCTTACTCGAAGTTTTTGTTTCCCCTTAAACTCTCGGGTACTCAAAATTGATTTGAGTAGGGTGAGGGTTGATGTTTTCAGGTTTTAGCCTTTTGGCGAATAAGGCATCCGAAGACGAGCAGCTGGCTGACGGATAGCTAATTAGGATTTGTAGTTTCATTTGTTTTGATTCCGCTGTGTATCTAAGTCAGAGATGAATATATTACTTTGGTCAACCAAGAGGGCATCATCATATGTCACTCTTGGCGTATTTTTGTAATGATATATTTAATCATTGCCTGGGAAACGTTAAGGGATTATGTAATAGGGATATGAATTATTGTTTTGAAATGTAATCAGTAAAGTGTTGTTTTTGAAATCTATGATTTTGTTCATATTCATGTGCTTCTGATACTATGGATACTATTATCATCACCTTATTTTGTTACCAGAAGTTAATACTATGGATGACTGCAGCATCTGTAGCGCTTAGCTTTTGGCCTTCAGATACGGGGTGTTACAACTTGGTATCAAAGCATGGTTTATGAAAAACTTTAAATTAAAAATGGTTTTTAAAACATAATCCTAAGGAATTAGAGTAGGATTGGGGTATGGGATAACGTTATCGTAACGTACTTGTATTTGTTATATATAAGTATACGCTTTATCTCTAGGCTTTTATCTTTGTTAGGTTATTTTCTGTATCTTATAAGGTTTGAATACAGATATGGAAGGAAGATAAGGAAGAGTTAACCAAGGAGGGGAGGGCACCGAAGGAAATGCCAGACCTAATGTGAGAAGACGTCAAGGTCAGGCACAAGTAGAAAATACAGGTGTTGGAGTCCCGCAAGTGGACGTGGGGGCTATGTATTAGTTTTTTGTGAATATGATGCAAGCTAGAGTTGCAGCTAGAATGGTAGGAGGAAATGCTGCTGGGGCAGGAGTTCCGGTAGTTAATCACTATGCTAAGTTGAGTGGAGATTACACCAAGCTTGGATGAAAGCCGTTTGTTGGAACGGAGGATGCCATTGAGGTAGAGAATTGGTTATTGCACTATGAAAGGATTTTTGCAGATTTGGAGACAACTAATGAGCAGAAGAGGAGGTTGGCATCTAGATAGCTTCAGAGAGCAACTCTGTTCTGGTAGAATAGTGTGACTGCGGCGGTGGATGAGAAAACTATAACTTGGGAAGATTTCAAGGGTAGGTTCCAGGAGTGGTTTATGTCAGCAATGGCACAGTTAGCTTTGATTAGGAAGTTTGCCGAGTTAGAGCAGGGGGAGATGTCAGTTTTGGAGTATGCATGGAATTTTGAGGAGTTGGCCCGGTATGGGTATGCTTCAGTGGACACAGCCATGAAGAGGAATGAAAAATTCATTAGGGGTTTGAAGTTTGTGTTGGCTAGAGCCATATTACTTCATATTAGAGATCCTTCTAACTTTTTTGTGGAGATGGCCTTGAGGCATGAGGAGTTGCTTGATTCTTTGGAGAAGGGTAAGGCTAAAGAAGTCTAGGTCGGGCAGAATCAGAAGAGGAAGTTCTTTCCGAAGAAAGGTGCTCAGAAGGGTGGGGCAGCTAAGATGGGGAAATTTGAGATTGTCTGTTTCAAGTGTGATAAGAAGGGGCACTATGCTAATGAGTATCGTGCCGGGAAGGCTAAGGAAGTGGCAGGGAGGATGAATGTCAGGTGCTACAACTGTGACCAGATAGGCCACTACAAGAGCCAGTGCAAGGAGCACGCTAAGGATGGATAAAGCAAGATGTATGCATTGGAGCCTACTGCTTCTAAGCCGACAGCTCGGGAAAAAGGAAAGTCAATCTTGGGAGGTACGCTTAAGATTCATGGTATGATTATTAGCATTTTATTTGATATTGGTGCATCGCATTCTTTAATATTTAGATGTTTGATAGATAATCTTAACCTAGAACCCACTTATTTAGTCACTTCCTTACGGTTAAGAGGGTATGCAACTCTAGGGATGAGATGTGATCAGTTAGAGTTTGACCTGTTAGGTCATACTTTTGTTTACAGTTTGCATGTGTTTGATTTTGTAGGGTTCAGGATTATTCTCGGGATGGATTGGTTAAGAGAGTACAATGCTAGGATATTTTGCCAGTATAGAAAAATATCGCTTAGACACCTGGATTGTAGTGATCGGATAGTTTATATCGTAGAAGGTTCTTGCGGTGAGATGTATGCTTTGTTGGGTGTTATGGAATTGGATGATGTTTTGAGTTGAGTATTCGTGGTTAGATAATTCGTAGATGTTTTTGAGCCTGCAGTTGGATTGCCATCGAAACAGGCCATTGAGTTTCTGATAGAGTTGGTTCTGAGAGTAGAACTAGTGAGTAGACCGCCATGCAGGATGAGCCCTACAGAGATGAGGGAGTTGAAGGCACCTGTGTTTGAAACACTTATTGACCCATGCACCTGTGTTTGTTGTTCCAGAGGGGAATCGTGATTTAGTGGTTTTTACCAATGCGTGTGGAACAGGATTAGGAGCTGTGCTGATGCAGAAGGGTAAAATGATTGCCTATGCTTCTAGATAGCTTAGACCACATAAGGTCATATACCCGACGCATGACTTAGAATTGGCTGCGGTTAATTTGCTTTGAAGGTGTGGAGACATTACCTTTTGGGAGAAAGGTTTGAGCTGTATACAGATCATAAGTCGTTGAAGTATTTGTTCCCTCAGAAGTAGTTGAATATAAGGCAGTAGAGGTGGTTAGAGTTTATCGCTGCTTTTAATTTTGGAATTGAGTACGCACTAGGGAAAGGCAACAAGGTTGCTAATGCTCTTAGTATGAAACATCAGAATGCAGTTTTAGCGATGATTGCTTAGTGGAAGGACTTGGAAGCATTAGCTGATTGCAGAGTGCAGTGGAGATATGAGGCTGGGTCCAGTAGAGATATCAGGAAACTAAGGGATAGAACTAAGAGCGATGACTTGGAAGATTTCAGTCTTGACCAGAATGGGAGGTTGAGAAAGAAAGGAAGATTATGTGTTCCAAGTATAGAAAACATAAGGAAAGAGGTCCTAGATGAATGCCATCGTTCGAAGTTCTCTATTCACCCAGGAGGTACTAAGATGTATCAAGATATGAAGAGAAGTTTCTTCTGGGAAGGTAAAAAGCGGTATATTGGGTTGTGTGTGAAGCAGTGTATGGTTTGCCAGCAGGCAAAGGCCGAACACCAGAAACCAAGTGGGTTGCTTCAGCCGTTAGATATTCCAGTGTGGAAGTGGGATTCTATCTCCATGGATTTTATTATAGTTTGCAAAGGTCGAGCAGAGGAAATGATAACATATGGGTTATAGTGGGCAGATTGACCAAGAGTGCCCATTCATTCTGGTTAGGTCAACTAGAACGGCGCTTGTTTTGGCAAGGAAATTCCTGAAGAATGTAGTTATACTGCATGGAGTTCCTAGTAGCATAATTAGTGATAGAGAACCCTTGTTCACTAGTGAATTCTACAAGAGTCTACAGGAAGTTTTGGAAACCAAGCTCAAGATGAGTACCGCTTATCATCCGTAGACTGATGGGCAAACGAAAAGAGTTAACAAGATCCTAGAAGATTTGTTAAGAGCTTTTGTTCTGGATTTTGGGGGATCATGGAAGACCATCTGCATTTAGTCGAGTTTTTGTATAACAACAGTTATCAGACTAGTATTGGGATGGCACTGTTTGAAGCTCTGTATGGAAGGCCATCCAAATCTCCCGTTTATTGGCTAGAGACTGGGAATAGGTTTGTTTTTGGTCCAGATTTAGTCCGAGAAGCTGCAGAAAAGATTGAGGTCATTCGGGCTAGAATGAAGGAGGCTCGGTCTAGGCAAAAAAGTTATGCAGATAAGAGAAGGAAAGATCTAGAGTTCTCAGTTGGAGACCAGGTTTTCGTCAAAGTGTCACCAATGAAGGGTGTGATTAGGTTTGGAAAATCAGGCTAATTAGCGCCGAGATTCATTGGACCTTTTTCTATTGTTGATAGGATCAAAAAGCTCGCATATAGATTGGAGCTACCGAACAGTTGGACAGGAGTCCACGATGTTTTTCATGTTTCTCATCTCAAAAGGTGTGTTAGAGACTCGAAGACTGCTATTGCACCGACCGTGCTAGATGATTTAGTGGTAGACCTAGATTTGACCATAGTAAGGAAGCCAGTTCGCATAGTTGCGAGAGATGAGAAGAGGCTTAGAACCAAGACGATCAGATTAGTCAAAGTCCAATGGAGCGACGATGACAGGGACTGTACTTGGGAGATTGAAAGCAGGATTAGGGATACTTATCCCGACTTGTTTGATGGTATGTTTTACCTTCGTGTTTGATTTGTTGTGTACCTTATCGTAATTTCGAGGACTAAATTCTTTAAGGAGGGTAGTCTGTAACACCCCAGATTTTTGGTAACATTATTTAGGATATTTGTTGAATTAAATAAAATAATGTGTTGATTAAGGGATTGAGATTTGATTTTAATCAAGGTGTAGCCTTGCCATTTAACCATGAATTAAAATAAGAGTTAATATGAAATAGAGGAGGGGTAAGATGGGAAAGAGGGCATTCCTTTATCTATTACCTATAGCCGTGTAAAATCTACACGATCATTTCATTTCAAAATTTTATAAAACAAGGCCGGCCACCATTAACAAGGAAGAGAAGAAGAAAAGCTAGGAAGAAGCTTATTCAAATCAAATCTATTCACATCTCAATCTCCATAATCTCTAAAAGCTAAGGTGAATAATGTTTGCACCTCATTTTTTATTATGCTTTTGGCATTAATATAAATTTCGAATATTTTACAATGATTTGCCATGTTTTTGAATGATGAAATGAATAAATATACTTGTTGATGAATTATGGTTATTCATATTGAATTTATGATATGTTTTAAGGTGAAAACCCCATAAAATGACATCCAAATGCCTTGCCAATTTTTATGAAGACCATAAATATTATTTTGGATATGGTTTTCAATTTTCAGATTTTTCTGAATTTTCTTGGAATTAATATGAATTTTCTAGTAAAGAAAATGGTATTTTGGGTTATAAATTAATTACGGGTAAATAATTAATTATTTGGGTCTGAAAATTTTATATGTTGTAAAACATATATAATGTGATTTTCTAGATTTTTCCTAAGTGTTTTAGTGGTTATATAAAATTATTTAAGGTATGAGATTTAAATATTTTATATAATTAAAAGAGGGTAGGGGCTTTTTGTAAAAGATTTAAATTATAAAATCTAGAATAGTCGGTAGCACTTTTGAAAAGGTGCGGTACTTTTTATTGGTAAAGAAAGAGGCAACCAATCACTATTAGACACGTAAGGCAGGTCAGGTGAAAAGAACTATTTGCTACAAGTTTTTCACTGTTTCGTCTCTTTCGACACAAGGTTCCGCCTCCATAACTATCGCCTCTGACACTATCGAAACCAATGAATATGGTATCAGGCAACGGGAACGTAATGAGTTGGATGAGGTTGGAAGGTAGGGAGTCGAAACCATGGGTTTCGAAGGAGTTGAGGCAGTCCTTTGTTTTAAAATTAAAGAAATACGATTGTTTGCTTTCGAACTATATGGCTTTCGACTAAGTAGCTTCCAACCAAGTCAAATGATTTAAAAGAAATGGTTTCGATTAGTTTGCACCTCTGTTTTTAAATAAATGCTTTCGACTAAGCCGAGACCTTTTTGCTCCTGCCTTTCTACCTTTCGAACTAGATGGTTTCAAAGGGGTTGTTTTGTTTTTCTAAAACCAGGCCACCTCTCCAATACTTTTGAAGAGATGGTTTCGACACTATCACTTCATTACTTAGAAAATGGTTTTGAAGCAGTTGCTTTCGACTTAAATGTTTTAAAACCCTTTTTTCTTTAAGTAAAGTAAAACTCAAATGGTTTCGAAAGAGATAGTTTTAAAAGGTTTCGAAACTTATGCTTTCAACTTTAATGGGTTTCTGATCCTTTGGCTGCACTTGAAGGTAGAATCCAAATGGTTTCGACTGAGACACTTCTGAGTGGTTTCGAAAGGTTTCCACATATTTTAAATTGAACCCAAATTGCTTTCGAAAGGATTAAGTTTGACTATTTTGAAAGGTTGAATGAATGGTTTCGAAAGGGGTGGATCCCCAGGGTTTCGACAACGTTGAAAAGGAAGGTTTTTCCCTATGTTTTCGAAAGGAAATACTTAAAAGGTTTTAAAAAGGGAATGTCTGTTATTTTGAAGCTTTCGGAGAAAAGAAAGGAAAGGATTTTCCAATGGTTTCGAAGGGGTTACCTTCAAGGGTTTCAAAATGGTTGTTTAAATGGTTTTAAACAAAGGTTTCGAATGTTATAAATAGGCAATATAGCCTAAGTATTTTCAAATTATAAAGGGTTTGACTTGTTTTGGAATGATAGTTAATTCTTATTAAATCTCATCAACATTATTTTGAGTAAAGTGTATATATCATGGAAAAATGGCTTAGAATAAAGCTAAAGATATATTTTCCTTGTATATATGTATGATTTGAAGGACTAAATCATTTTGAACAAGTTTTCAAGGAAAATTTAATGGGTAGTTAACCTTAAGAAAATAATCCGGACGGTTAGTCCATTTTGCAAGCAGTCAGCCTAAATTTCGGACAGTTAGTCCAGTTTGCGGGCAGTCAACCCGGTTGTATGGACAGATAGTCCATTTGTAGCATAACGGACCTTGCTATTATGTGTGGGCAGATAGTTCACATATTACCTGTTTTACAGACAGATAGTCCATTTATTAGTATAAAGGATATTGCTATTTTGATATTATCGGTTTGGTTGCAGGAAAGGATTTGCAAAATATATGTTTTAAAG
Organism: Allium fistulosum; assembly: GCA_030737815.1. Lineage (NCBI taxonomy): Eukaryota > Viridiplantae > Streptophyta > Magnoliopsida > Asparagales > Amaryllidaceae > Allium > Allium fistulosum. Next base: position 406,720,860 of record CM060907.1, on the reverse strand, counting down.
AGGATATTAGTGAGGGGAAACCCATTCTGCTAAGCGGCGTGGTCTCACTTAATATCATTAAACTGAGATGTAACAGAATTATCCACAGCAGGCTTTATGTCTGACTCGAAGTTTTTGTTTCCTTTTAAACTCTCGGGTACTCAAAATTGATTTGAGTAGGCTGAGGGTTGAGGTTATCAGGTTTTAGTCTTTAGGCGAATAAGGCATACAAAGACAAGCGGGTGGCTGACGGATAGCTAATTAGGACTTGCAGTTTCATTTGTTTTGATTCCGCTGTGTATATAAGTCAAAGATAATTATATTACTTTGGTCAACCAAGGAAGCATCATCATATGTCGCTCTTGCCGTATTTTTGTAATGATATATTTAATCATTGCCTGGGAAAGGTTAAAGGATTATGAAAAAGGGATATGAGTTATTGTTTTCAAATGTAATCAGCAAAGTGTTGTTTTTGAAATCTGTGATTTTGTTCATATTCATGTGCTTCTGATATTATGGATACTATTATCATTACCGTATTTTGTCACCAGAAGTTAATACTATGGATGACTGCAGCATTTGTAGCGATTAGCCTTTGGCCTCCATATACGGGATGTTACAATAACTCCAAACCAATCACACCAATAACACTTTTTATTCATTTATTAATGACTAATTCTATTTTGACACAAGAATTTTCCGAATGTGGAAACTTCAAACCAATCACATCAATAATACTTTTAATTCAATTTTGGAAGCCATATTTATTAATGGCTAATTCTATTTTGACACAAAATTTTGCCGCATGGTCGTGAAAACTTCAAACCAATCACACCAGTATTAATTTTATTCAATTTTGGAAGCCATATTTATTAATGGCTAATTCTATTTTGACACAAGAATTGCCGAGTGGCCGTGAAAACTTCAAACCAGCACTTTACATACTTAGTTATCCTCTTTCTCTCCTTTTTCTCGTATTCCAGTTAAAATCCACTGACATTTAAATCATTATAGTTGAAATTCTAGCTAAAATCACAAATATTTAAATTGAATTGATGATTTTTGTTGATGATATTGTGAATATACATGAATAGGAAGTGGTTAACTTAGAATTTAACATTTTTTTTGAAATTTTTTTAAAGTAAGAAATCGTTCTGATCACAGATGATCGGATGAGAGATTGATAGTATAATCTTATTACCATAATGTGCACAAACTGTAGGATTGATTTCACCCTAAAGGGGGTGAATAGGGTGATACTATTAATTATAAAAATATAATGCGGAAGTATAAATAATTTCAACACAGATATAGCAGAATAGTAGCAGCAAAGATAAATGCAGAAATAGAACAACGCGGATTTACCCAGCTTCGGCAAAACCATGCCTACATGCCGCCCCCAAGGTTTCTACTAGAAATTAAGTAGTCATACGCTTACACACGTAAACTCGTGACACCCGCTATCGACTAACCTAACTCTACGCTCAAAACCCTGCCACAACTAAGCCACTGAGTTGTGAATTCTCGAACTACACCACCGTAGTTCGTCCCCTAGTCACACGACTTGAAAATTATAAACGTTTAAAAATAAAATACAAATTAAGACAATAAAAATAATAAAACCCTAATTTAAACAATTAAAAGCCCAAAGAGAAAACTGGCCCAAAATAAAAATAGAGATAAAACAGGTGTCACCTTTTTCTTTTGTTTCTTCGGCCCGATACTTCTTCTTTGGGAAAAATGGTTGCGTTCTCTTTCGTACGTTCCTCTTCATTTCAAATTAGGGCTTCTAGAAAATTGAAGTCGTCGACTGATTGTAGATCGATTACAATGGCTATTACTTTGATTTGCTTCGGCAATCGACTGTTTCTTCACTTTGCTCACGGCTGCTCCAATTTGACTGTATGTGATTTATTCTTTTTGCTTTACTGGTTAGCTTGCTTGAACTCGATGATTAAGGCCGATGATGTTAATCGTTTATATAGGATTCGAATTCCTATTTCTTCGTTCGTATACATCTGGTTTTGAATTCGTCAAATAATATGCTTGGCTGTTCGATTTAACTTGATTGTTGATGATTAATCTTGACTTGTTCAATTTGTATATTTTGCTGCTTACTTGATTAACATGGCTTTGATCTTGAACTGCTTGATTCCTTGGCTACCACGACTTGATTTTTGGCATCTTTGTTTCCGTGAATTTCTGATGACTTCGGCATTGCTTTGATATTGATCTGTAGTTGTCTTTGACTTGGTTTGTGTTTGAAACTCGAACTTTGTAGCTTGTTGGAATTTGACTTTGATTGTTCGATCACTATCCTTATTTTTGTAGCTGCAGTTCTTTCATTTTTGCTTGCAGTCTTGACTTTGTTACTCCAACCGGTTGCCGCTGGTTTCACTACATAGCTTTGCATTTTTGTGAGCTGAGCATTATTCATTTGTGTGCATGAAGTTATGAGTGATATTGGTTGTTTGGAACAAGTGACTTGTTTGCAGCGTTGTTTCATTGAGTCTATATAGTGCATTCATGTGCTTGCTGTCTCATTGTATTAAACTTGTTCATTACCATATATGTACATACATACATATGTATGTGTTTATATGTGTGTTGTGATGTGGGTTTGTTGGTTCATTATTCTGGTTGTATATATGTGGCCTTGGTTTCACTTGAGTCTGAGCTTGTATATGAACCGGTTCATGATGTTGCTCCTTGATTTTCTGGCCTTCACTTGATATCTGCTGCACCATTCATGTCCACTTGAGTGTGGTCTATGCCTTTGTGTGGAGCTCGATTGAGTTGTTGCTCTATTTTTTTGTACTGAACTGATATACTAGCTCGAGTTGGTCTTCGAGATACACTACAGCTTTTACCCTTGTGCATGTTTTGGTCCAGTTGAGTTTTGTACATTTGTGTCTCCACTATGATCGTTTACTGTTGAGGCTACTGGTTTCTTTGTAGTCTGGTTGCTCTGACCAGTTCATTGAATATGTTATATTGATGTTGTGCTGGTCTCTTTCACTGGTGTAGTTTGAGTTGCCTTGCTTCTTGATCTGGTTGAAATTTGTGCTTTTCTTGCCTTGAGTTGATGTGCACTTGTACTTTGATTGTTTTCTTTGTTCTTGTGATTATTGATTTGAAGAACTGCCTTGTATTTGAATGCTTGAATCATGTGTACATTTGGATTGCACCTGTGTTGAATCCAGCTTATAGCTCGGGTTTGACCTTGTGCTCATGTCGTGACTTTATTTGTATTGCACTTGAGTTGAACCCGGCTTTTGATTGGGTTTGACCTTGTGCTCACCTGTCCCTGTAATTTAATCAAGTGTATATCGGTGTGCACGGCCTTGTGGCATGTACAATGATACACTGTGCATGTCACAAGTTGTTTGTGTATGATGAATTTAAAATAAATGATGACGAACAACCCAAATAACTAAGGCAAATAATATTTTCAAAAATACATTTTATTTTACACTGCAAAAATATTTTATTTTCAATTTTACTGCGTCAGTGTTTATTTTACAGATCGCTCAGATGCTGGATTCAATCTGGAATAAAGTTGAAGAACAATTATGAGTGAACGAGTAATATGTAGTGAGGTGCAAATGTATTTATAGTGAAAAATGTGATGTGATTGAAATTGTAATGTAATTGAAATTTGTAAATATATAGTGAGAGCTCAAATTTGTACTATTCAAATTGTAATAAATATTTGTTTGAATAAAATATCCGTTTGATTTTAAATTCTGTGTTATTTATTTTATTCAGCAAATATTTATTTAATTATGTGAAAAATAAAATGGTACAATAACAAATACATTTAAAATGAATATATATATATATATATATGTTTAATATCATCAAACAAAAATCATATACTTGCATATTCAACAATCTTCCCCTTTTGATGATTACAAACATATATTTAAGATTTTGAATTTACTAAATGTATTTGATCATTGATAGACTCTATTTGCTCCCCCTATTTGAATTCTCCCTCTCTACACTAAGCTCTCCCTTCATATATGCATGAATAAAAATATGCAAATGAGGCTAGTTGCAAATAGAAAATAAAAAATAAAATATTTGACCTTTATTTTCCAAAATCTTAACTTTTCTCTCCCCCTTTAGTTATCAGCAAAAGAGTAACAGTGTTAGAAAAATAGAGATAAAGTGATAGACATTAATACAACATTAATACCCAATCGAGTATAAATATTAAATTTCAATAAAAAATCAAACAAAAATCATAAATACTCTGTTTGACACATATTCCATTTTAGAATGATAGGGATGATGTCATTATATAAAACCATATAGTTGTGTGTATTTGTGGTATATTTATATCAGGAATTTGAATATCTACTAACCATGCATAACCGTTAGGGCTTTTAAATGAGATTAGTAGTATTCCCAATTTTTTTTTAAAAATGAATTCAAGTATCTTTTAACCACGCATAACTGTAAGGACTTTTAAATGGGATTAGAATCAACTTGTCTATTTAATCAATCAATTTTGATATGCGTTCCATACATGCATAACCGTAAGGACTTTTAAATGAGCATGGAAGCACATAATCAAAAATTCCAAGTAATTCACCCATGCATAATCGTGATGACTTTTAAATGAGAGTGAATACTTTGGATGTTTTTATTGCTAAAAATATAATAAAATGAAAAACGAATGATTTCCCATTTAAAAGACGACATATTGACTGACTATATTGGATTTTGATGAGTGATGGTCGATAGAAATATGATAAAAATAGAAACGGTCATGGAATTTTTACCAACAAAAAGTTTTTATAACTCTTATTTAAATTTCTAAAGGAATTTACTAAATATACTGTCTCAAGTTATAATATATGATCAATATCAACACTCATCACTTTTTAATCACTATTTATCTTTTCGATAATTAGTAGGGAGTCAGATTAGTTAATGAAGTCATTTAAAATCAAATCCAAAAATAATTATAAAATCAAATTTTCTAAAATGACTAATCTAAAATAAGGTCAACAAAAATGATTTTCTGGAAGGGTTTTAAAAAAGAAAAATGTCTACTAATTGAAAATCAGTTGAAGGGAAAAATATGCAGATATTTTCTTTGGAAAAACGATGCAACTACTGAATGTCTCTACATAAATCACGTTCCACTAGTAATTTTTCTGTCAACTAGATTACCAGTGTAATCTGCATCCGAATTTCCTTTAGACTCAAGATTGTCATTAGTTTGATGTCATAGACCAGACCGTGTAGTGTTCAACAAAATATCTTAAAATCATTTTTAACAGCTTTTGAATGAATTTCTTTTGACTTTGAATTGAAACCATGCAAATAAACAGATAGTGAACATAGTATTAGATCCAGTAAATATATCCCGTGTATCAAGAGTAATCATCAAAACATCATCATTAATTCAACCAAATCTTTATGAACCAATTCAAAGTCTCTAGAAATACTTATTGTATTTTCAACATAAAAATATATTTGGCCAACAATTTTGAAAAAGTCATAATCAATATCATCATCGACATTTATATCATTATCACATAACCAGCTGATTTAATTCAGATTATGGTGCAAATTTTCAAATGTAATAAATCATTCAAGATGAATATACAGTTACCTGTTTTACCTTTACCGATAATATTTCATTGTTGCCCATCGTGATTCTACCACCTTTGTATTAGGCTAAGGAACTTTGATTTGTCGCCCGTTGTGTGCCTAGAACAGCCAGAATCTAGATAGCACTTTTGTTGCTCCTTAGCCTGCCACCATATCTGCACGAGAAAAGATTTTTGTGACCTATTTGTTTTTATAGGTCCATGGTTGTTGGTGGCAAATGATTTTGAAAAATATGTTTATGGAGACCCAAAACTATTTAAATTTGTTCCTTTTGGCACCCAGATTTGTTTGACATTAAGAGATTTTATATTCGTGCCTTTTGAAACCCAAATTGATATGGTTTTCACGTGTTTGGGTATCACACTTTTCCCTTTAACATTTTTATTAGTCGTTTGTTCATATTTTGACACTTTTGTAAATCCAAATCCTTTCCTTTTATTCTCGAAGAGTTGATTTTCTAGGAGCATATTAAATGATTTATCTCTAGTGTGAAATTTCCGAGTAACTAGCTCAAGTTTATTAGCTTTGGATTTTAAAAGTTTATTTTCATTTATTAGCTTCGAACAACAACTAATGGTACTATCTCTTTTTTCAAAATTCTTCATTTTCAAATCCATATTTTCATTTTAAGCTCTCTAATTTTATTCTCAATTTCAAGCCTCTTAGTTTCAAAGAGTTGGAGTTATTTAAATTCAATTTTTTCAAAATCCTTGATTTTTTCAATCTCCTTTTCAAACTCATGATTTAATCGAATAATTTCAGATTTGCTCAAAATCACGTTTTCTTTTTCAAGGGTTTTGAAATTTTCGTTGTTCTTATTTAATTTCTTTTCAAAAATCGCACATTTAGAAATTTCTGACTTCTTAAAGCTATCCAACTCATTTTGCAAAATGTTGTTTTTACAAATCAACTCGGTTTTTTTTTCTCCTTCATTAAAATTTCATTCTCTAACTTTTGAAAGTTTTCATGAAAACGGGCAAATTCTTTCTCATGGTTCAAACACCTTTTGCAGTTAGAACTTTTATTTCTCTTAATATTTTTAAGCTCGTTTTCCAAATTGTTATTTTTCTGATGAAGTTTAGCTTGTTCCCTTTCCAACTTATTATTTTTCAACTCAAGAGCTTTATTATTTTCAATTAATTTTTGGCACAAGAGAACTAAATCATTGAATGAAAAATCACTTATCTCATCGGCTATTGAATCTTCATCACTACTGCCTTTTGCCAATCCTGTCAAGCACTTTTCTTTAACTGAGTTGATTATGGGGGATTTCTCTCGGTTGTTGACTTTTGCATCATATATTGCATCAAAGGTATTCCATATTTCCTGTGCATTTTCACAATGAGAGATAAAGTTAAAATTATCTTGATTAATATGAGAATATGGTATAAGCATAGCAAGAGCATTAATCGAAGTATTTTTCTCATCAGTTATATCACACCTATTTTCAATAATATCCCAACATTCAGAATTAACATATTTTAAATAAAATTCCATTTTTAATATCCCATTCAAAAAATCTTTTCCATCAAAAACAGGAGGACTAATATTGGACCAACCCTCAGCAAAAGCATTATTAAAATAAGCCATTTTAAAAATTCAAATTTGTAAAATTTGTTTTTGGAAAAATCAAATTTTTAAAACTAAAATTGACTTCTGTTCCTAGCTCTGATACCACTTGTAGGATCGATCCCACCGTAGAGGGGGGGTGAATTGGGTGATACTATTAATTATAAAAATTTAATGCGGAAGTATAATAATTTTAATACAGATATAGCATAATAGTAGCAGCATAGATAAATGTCGAATAATAAATGCAGAAATAGAACAACACCGATTTACCCAGCTTCGGTAAAATCCTACCTACGTGTTGCCCCCAAGGTTTCTACTAGAAATTAATTAAGCAGACGCTTACACGCGTAAACTCACGACACCCGCTTTCGACTAACCTAACTCTATGATGAAAACCTTGCCACAACTCAGCCACTAAGTTGCGAATTCTCGAACTACACCACCGTAGTTCGTCCCCTAGTCACATGACTAAAAAATTACAAACGTTTAAAAATAAAATACAAATTAAGACAATAAAAATAATAAAACCCTAATTTAAACAATTAAAAGCCCAAAGAGAAAACCGGTCCAAAATAAAAATAAAGATAAAACAAGTGTCCCCGTTTTCTTTTGTTTCTTTGGCCCGATACTTCTTCTTTGTGAAAAATGGTTGCGTTCTCTACGTTCCTCTTCATTTCAAATTAGGGCTTCTAGAAAATTGAAGTCGCCGACTGATTGTAGATCGATTACAATGGCTATTACTTTGATTTGCTTCGGCAATCGACCGTTTCTTCACTTTGCTCACGGCTGCTCCAATTTGACCAAGGTCGACTAAAATGGTATGTGATTTATTCGTTTTGCTTTATTGTTTAGCTTACACGAACTCGATGATTAAGGTCGATGATGTTAATCGTTTATATAGGATTCGAATTCCTATTTCTTCATTCGTATACATCTGGTTTTGAATTCGTCAAATAATATGCTTGGCCGTTCGATTTAACTTGATTGTTGATGATTAATCTTTACTTGTTCAATTTGTATATTTGTTGTTTACTTGATTAACACGGCTTTGATTTTGAACTGTTTGATTCCTTGGCTACCACGGCTTGATTTTCTGGCATCTTTGTTTTTGTGAATTTCTTATGACTTCGGCATTGCTTTAACATTGAACTACAGTTGTCTTTGACTTGGTTTGGGTTTGAAACTCGAACCCTGTAGCTTGTTGGAATTTGACTTTGATTGTTCGATCACTGTCCTTATTTTTGCAGCTGTAGTTCTTTCATTTTTGCTTGCAGTCTTGACTTTGTTACTCCAACCGGTTGCCACTAATTTCACTGCATAGCTTTGCGTTTTTGTGAGCTGAGCATTTCGACTTGTATTCATTTGTATGCATGAAGTTATGAGTGATATTGGTTGTTTGGAACAAGTGACTTGTTTGCAGCGTTGTTTCATTGAGTCTGTATTGTGCATTCACATGCTTGTTGTCTCATTGTATTAAACTTGTTCATTACCATATATGTACATACATACATATGTATGTGTGTGTATGTGTGTTGTTTGGTTCATTATTCTGGTTGTATATATGTGGCCTTGGTTTCACTTGAGTCTGAGCTTGTATATGAACTGGTTCATGATGTTGCTCCTTGATTTTCTGGCCCTCACTTGATATCTGCTGCACCATTCATTTTCACTTGAGTGTGGTCTGTGCCTTTGTGTGGAGCTTGATTGAGTTGTTGCTCCATTTTGTTGTACTGAACTGATATACTAGCTCGAGTTGGTCTTCGAGTTACACTACAGCTTTTATTCTTATGCATGTTTTGGTCCAGTTGAGTTTTGTACATTTGTGTCTCTACTATGATCATTTACTGTTGAGGCTACTGGTTTCTTTGTAGTCTGGTTGCTCTGACCAGTTCGTTGAATATGTTATATTGATGTTGTGCTGGTCTCTTTCACTGGTGTAGTTTGAGTTGCCTTGCTTCTTGATTTGGTTGAAATTTGTGCTTTGCTTGCCTTGAGTTGATGTGCACTTGTACTTTGATTATTTTCTTTGTTCTTGTGATTATTGATTTGAAGAACTGCTTTGTATTTGAATGCTTGAATCATGTGTACATTTGGATTGCACCTGTGTTGAGTCCAGCTTATAGCTTGGGTTTTACCTTGTGCTCGTGTCGTGACTTTATTTGTATTGCACTTGAGTTGAACCCGGCTTTTGATTGGGTTTGACCTTGTGCTCATCTTTCCTTGTAATTTTATCTAGTGTATATCGGTGTGCACGGCCTTGTGGCATGTATAGTGATACACTGTGCATGTCACAAGTTGTTCGTGTATGATGAATTCAAAATAAATGGTGACGAACAACCCAAATAACTGAGGCGAATAATATTTTCAAAAATACATTTTATTTTACACTATAAATGTATTTTAGTTTCAATTTTACTGCGTCAGTGTTTATTTTACAGATCGCTTAGATGCTGGATTCAATCTGGAATAAAGTTGAAGAACAATTATGAGTGAACGAGTGATATGTAGTGAGGTGCAAATGTATGTATAGTAAAAAATGTGATGTGATTGAAATTGTAATGTAATTGAAATTTGTATATATATAGTGAGAGCTCAAATTTGTACTATTCAAAATTGTAATAAATATTTGTTTGAATAAAATATCCGTTTGAATTTAAATTCTGTGTTATTTATTTTATTCAGCAAATATTTAATTATGTGAAAAATAAATGGTACAATAACAAATACATTTAAAATGAATATATACGTGTGTGTGTGTTTATTATCATCAAACAAGAATCATATACTTGCATATTCAACACAAACCACAGTAGGAAGATGTCGTACTTGTTATGTTATCTCACAGTGCCACTGTAGATAGAGTACACATCCACATACACCTCCTACATGGTTGAACAAACAATCACTTACATTGTCTGTCTTAATTTACTAATGGAAAAAACTAAAAATAATTTGGGTTTACTCGGTAAAAATATGAATTAATGGTTTTTTTTTCACATTATGCAGAGCTACTCGCCAAATCAAGAGGTTCGGATATAACCACCCTTTAATATATATTATAATGTGAAAATTTGGTTGAAGGGCTTATCATTCTAGGGTAATAAGTTTTAAGGGCAACACTTATGAATAATTAGTTTTAAGTGCAATTTTGCAGGAAAATGATAAATCCATTTATTTTTTTAAGTTATACAGTTTTTTTTAAAATTGTACTACATGCAATATGTTACTGGGACAACATATCACATGTCAATAAACATTTGAATCACGCTATGCAAGTTTCGAACTTGTGACCTCTCGCACCAAAGCCGAATCACTTAATCACTTGGACAATGGTGTTTGTCATTTATCATTATTTCTGTATAACTGAAAATTATAACTTTATTTATCTTTTTTCCTGCAAATTATCCTTAAGACAAATTTTTCAAAAGTGTCGTCCTTAAAATTTATAACGCTGCACAAAAAAGCCCGTGAGTGAAAATTCCCAGAATACAGTTTACTTTTTATCCAATTTTGGAATTAAATTTTGTTCAATGACCTTGTTGTGAATCACTGGTAAACCGCTGGCTAATTTTCTATGCATAAATCATATGATTCTTTGGTTATTCTTTGCCATCTAAACTAATATACCTAAATCATGTGATGTTGATGTAGTACCTCAAGCACAGAAATCATTGGATTGTACATATTTTCCTTTCAATTTGCATTGGACGTATATATTCTTTCGTAAATCATATGAACCATGATAACTAGTTCCATCCTATAATTAATTTTGACTTTGACTAGAAAATTTTATGCGTAAAACAAATAAATTAAATCTCAGTCTACTATCTAGCTTCGTACCTTTTCATGACCAAACTGAACCGTTATAACTCAAGTTTAATTGTTTAACCGACCTTACTGTTGAAACCGTGAGTATTTTCAAACAATTTACAGATAAAATTATACGTAAAAATATTAAAATAAAAATGGTAGGTATGAAAGTGGTACGACGTCTTCAAGTTCTACAATCAATATTGTATGCTATTGCAGTGCACAACTGCACCAGCAAGAATGCAACTGTCAACACAGTAGCAGTGCACAACGATAGATGTATAGTTATGACGAACTTGACAAAATTTGCACTGGGTTGGAGGAGATTGCAGCGGTGGAAAACAAAGTTTTGAAGTTTGTTATTTAGATTTTTGGACCGTGATTATTTATGTAATGTAGATTTATTTTTATTTTCTGAGCAGAAAGAATAAATATGAAAGTGAACAACACCGGTGAGAAGCTAAAGAAAAAATAAAAGAACGGCGGTATAACTAGGTAAATTGGATGATTGGAAAACTAGTTTAATTGAAGGTCCGAACTGAACTCGTAAACGGCTGATGTTTGATTCAGTTTCGATCCATAGAGGTAGCTAGATGGTTCAGGTTTATTCGAGGTCGAACTGCGATTTCGGTTCGGTCTTGAAAACATTTGTTCCATATTTAGACCATTCAAACTCCATTGTCCACATGTTAGATTTCAGTCAGAAGTTATATATTTACTATAGTGGCATCATGGTTGGTCTAATATAAAGCGCCAGTCCTCTGTAAAAGAGAGAAAAAGATGATGTGTGCAATGTAGTAGTTATATATATGGTCAGTAGATAATGTAACTTTCATCATTTAGCTGCAGAGCTGACGCAGGTAATAAATGGTTAAAACATTAATGATTTTATTGCATGTAACGGAAGGACGATATCTTTTGTACAGAATAATGAGTCATCCATGTATATATACATATATAATGCATATATGATTAAGATTAGTTAATTAAAAGACTAAAGACAGTCATGGACATGATAAGTAATTAAGTACAAAGCAATGCATACAGAAGACTGAGGGTGGAGTTTCTTTTCTACAAATTCATTCAAAGGCTGAGGATGTATAGTTTGTTATGGAAAGCTGATGTAAGGATACAAGCATTGTATACTATGTAAATTTTATATTGGGGATTGAGGCACACAACCACGGTTAAGAGAAATGTTTTGAAGACCCGACACAAACCACGGTTCGACAACGGTTTCAACTTTGAAGTTCGATTTTGAAAATGAAATAATCTTTCACATGCTTTAATAAATGATTAAACATCAGAACGCTAAAAAAATTTTCTAGATTAACCTATTTGAAACACTCGGCTCTTCAAATTTAATAAAAAACTATAGCTTCATTTTCTATTTTTTCCAAATAAATAGTTTAACAAATATTTCATAAGCTTAATCCTAAACTGTTGGATTACCTTTATCTTGCAAGTTGCACAATATGATGCATTATTAATATATATTTAACGAACCTTTGTTAAATCGAACCTCTTTTATCTTACAAAATTAGAAAGTTAGCATTATTGCATGAAAAAGTTTAATATGAATTATTTAGGGGGTTTTTAGGCTCAAGGAAAAAGTTAGAGAAAAATTTAATTTCAGGGACAAGAAGTTTGTTTTTTATGCTGAAGGACACTTTTTAGTGTAAATCACAGAATGGTAGTTGTAACTATCATTTTCAGTTTATACTAAAAAGTGTCCTTCAGACTAAAAAACAAACTTTTTGTCTATGAGACTAATTTTTTTGGCAACTTCTTCCTTGTGCCTATTTACCTGAATTATTATTTAATTCATATTTTCAAAAATATCTGTTTTTAAAATTTTATATATTAATTATAACAGGAAATTATTGTCAAAGACAAAATTTCTCAGCATTTTAGCCTTAAGTACAGACCTTCAGTATTTTAGTCTGAAAGACAATTTTTTTTAGATATCAGTTTTTAGTTATTGATAGCAGTTTTTAGGTATCAGTTTTTAGTTATCGGTAGCAGTTTTTAGGTATCAGTTTTTAGTTCGGTAGCAGTTTTGGAAAACTATTTGTCCTTATGAATAATTTTGAAAGAATGTCTGTTCTTATGAATAAACTTTTAAGTCTTAAAATATTATTTAATTGGTGTACTTATGCTGTATTAAATTAGTTTAATAAATCCAAGCATCCATTAAATAAGGGTTTGGTGTTAAATATCCATTAAATTGACGTTTAACACCAAGCGTTCACTAAATAGACAGCCGGTTTCTACTCACTTTCGTGAATTGAATTGTTTTGTGGTAAAATGTCACTGAATAATCTAGGTGATTTGCTCCCATTTCATGTTAAGCCTACATTCATTGTATACAGAAACAATTCTTACGATCCTAAATTCGCTCATGCAGTTGCTAATAGCATTCCAACAACATAAGTCGGTCACCGTATCCATACTATCAAACATCAACAATGAACCACTTTATTCGACATTTATAGCGTTGGATAAACATGTAAGGTCGGGAGTGCAATACACATGAAAAACCATTAATCCTGACCACATACTTATCCGGCATTGTAAATATCTGATAAGTAAGTGATTATCGGGATCATCAAAGTTTAAAGAGCCCAAAATGGGTTTCACTGTCATTAAGTACTAACCCCATAAGGGGTGCTCTAATAGGTCAACTATGGTGAATCTGGTCATTGCCGCTTGGCCAAACACCACTATTTGGCTCGTCACTGTACGTTGCACTGTCAATTGATCCATGCAAGACGATCTCGAAAATCCAGTTCATTGAAAAGAGTGATGGCAAGTTGTTTAAATATCAGTGTAATAGTAAATTCAATTTATTTAAAATATAACAGTGCATCGGGTCGATCAAATTTGTACATATACTAACAAGATGGACAGAGAAAAATTATGAGCAACTATGGGTAATAATTAAAATTGGTACTTGCAGAGAAACGTGAGTGAGATGGACGTGGATTGAATCAGGCAGAAGAACAAACAAGAAAAATGTTTGAGAAGCGGTATAAGAAAGGGAATTTCTTGTTTCTATCCACAGTGACAGTCTTACCCAGGACATGTCCAATTTTAAAGACAGCATAAAAAATAAAACATGAGGATGGGTTTAAATGACTTACATTTCTTATAATTTATGGAATATTAAGGGATCTTTTAAAAAAAAAGTCATCAATGCATAATATATATATATATATACACGAGTATGGTGGCACGTCCGTTGGACTTTTTTGTGTGCGCTACCGTTATGGTAATGATATATGTACATATAGAGACACATACGTATATATGAACACAGATGTATGTGTGTGTATGTGTATGTGTGTGTATGTTGTACAATTTTCCTTCTTTTCTGTACAATTATAGTAGTGTACGTCTATGTATTAATTTTGGTCTAATTATATAGGCTGGCCAGCATCGAATGAAAAGTTTGAAGCAGGCAGGAAGTAGATGATGCAGCAAGGTAATGCGATAAAATGAACATTCATTTGTTGATGCATTATTTGAAAAAGAACAGAGCCACACAAACAATGCATTTTTTAAACAATATTCATTGGTATTAAAAAATGTTATTTGTATGGCGTTTTGGATTTTACAAAATGGCTTTGACGTGTACATAATGTTGCATTCTTATGTGTACATGCATAAATCAATCGTTTATCAAAATGTAAATGAGACTGAGTAATTTTAAGAAATATTCAAACACGTAAAGAAAGTAATCAACTATTACATGAATATCTAGAGAAATGTAACAAATATTAAAGTTAACGCTTCCAGGAGTTTGGAACGTAGAAAACTTGCATCATCTCTCTTTTAGAAAGTATTAAACCATTATATTAATGAATAAAGCGTAGTGTAAAAACTGAATATTTTGTTAGTTATAACTTGCATTTCGTTATTCAGTTAAAAAATAAAACTTGATTTTTTTAGTCTAAATGTTTCAAAAGTTTGTCATTCTTTCTAATTCACTGGAATACATATCTGTTTGATTTATCTTTGTGATTCTAGGATTATAAAATTCAATGTTAATTTGTTAAGTTAGATAGCAAGATAGGGTATATGAGATATATCAGTGACTGATAAGTATATTAATTCTGAACTGCTGGAGAAAATATTCATAATAGTTACATTTCTGTCATATTATTTAAAAGTTACCATGATGTAAAAGGTATAGGAATAATGAAAAATAATTATGCTAAATATCACATGAAATCTACAATATGAAAATGTAAATGTCAAGCACAATATCTCATAAAAATAGAATATCACAACAGCTTTGCAGTAATCTTTTATGACATAAAATTAGAGAAGTAGTGACTGTAAATATGGATTTATGTGGTATATAGTGTTAAACAGTGAAAGATACACCATCTATAGAACTGGAATTAAGATGTAAAGCTAAGTAGAACTGTTTGTGCTGGCTTTGTTAGACTTCCAGCCTATAGGTTGGTAAAAGATTAAAATTGTAATAATACATATAACAATTAGTTCTAATGATCTTACTTTACAGTATGTTTGATTATTAAAATCGAAAAGATTACATTGCATAGTTGGACATATAAGTAAATGGTTTAAGGACAAAATATGAGTAGTGGTTAGTTTTAAGTATAATAGGTTACAAACAAAATTGAACAGCATATGACAGCATCTAAACTTAGAAGAGGTCAATTTACTCAACCTGTAGACATCTTAAAAATAGAAAGCATACGTGGAAACAGAAAGCAAACATTATAAAACGCGAGAAAAATATGTTTACAAATAGACAATAATTGTAGTACATTTCGTACTCGTTAATATAACAGTTTACTGCTGTCAGATTTAGACTATACCGCTATTTGTCATCATTATTTACTAATTATCACACTTACACACCGTCGGATCATTCCTCTTTAGTTAATGAAAAATTTACAATTGAAAATCCACACAAATATCCAAATGTGCACAACAGTACAAAGTCAAAGTATTATACCAACTTGATGATTCAAGTGCAGTACTACAGGATAAAGTACTGGCTTCAATAGAAAGATTGCTGACCAATAAATAAGTGTTAATCTAGACAACATTTTGATAAAAAAAATATTTAGACTCTATATTTTCCTATTTGAGAATGAAATGCTTGCAAACCCCACGCTGTAATGAACTACATGGTCATAGTATTCATTTTCTTCTACCAAATTCTTCACCATCTAAACCGTAACTTTCATCCTGTAAACACAAAATCATCAACAAACTATTGTAGCAAAAGAAAAGACCAACACAAAATAGCTATTTATGATCTTCAATGGTTACCTAAAATACCGAAATCGATCCGCAACCATACACAAAAAAAGAATAATATCCAAAATCAAAACAATGGATACCAATATGGTTATGATGGTATCCACATCAGGAAAACACTAATTTGACTTTTATCAAGGTTGTAGTTGAAATCATGCATACTTTAGTTCATAAAAGACACTGTTTTATTAAGTTAAAAATGAGTGCAAAAAAAATATTTGTTGACCAATAACGATTTTTATATTTTGCCATCTATTTGTGCTAGCGTAATTTTGAAAAGAATTTTTGTTAGGCCAAAATTAGAATAAAGAAATTCCGATAATTAAAGTTTGAATAAGGAAATGCAAATATGATAATATCACTAAAATTTAAATAATTAAAAAGGTTTTGGAAATAGGTTATAAAAATCAACATGTTATACACAGAAATTGAATGCAAAACCATTTTCTAGTTGTTGTTTCTCCAAATAAAAGCTCATGTTTTTATAAGTAATAGTTGTTCTAAAATTATAATGTAATTTTCACTTTCAAATTGTTTTACATAAAACTGTGCGGATAAACATCAATAAATCATCTCTCCCTTCCAAATTGTAAAGTAAAATTATCATGTAAAACCAAAAAAAGAAAAAAATCTGCTTCTTATTAAGCAAAGAAATAGTAGTGAGTAAAATCGACTGGAAGGAATAATACATAGACAGAAGAAAGTGGTCGGGGACAATGATAGAACATGAGACTGTGCTGTCTAACCATCGTGCCAATCAGTAATTATCGTGTTCAACAAAAACACTAACAGTATATTGAGTTTATATTAATTAATCAGCTTATCAAATCTAATTACTCCCTACATAGTTGTGCAAAAACCAATTTATTGGTACAAAAAGTAAATAAGAGATGATTTAATATCTGGTAACCTCTCTCCTCATCGGTTAGAAAAAGTGAAGATTTGTGTTGGTGGACGAAGTTGATCAATGTCAATTAATTGTTCAGCGGAAGACAAATGAGGAAAATGGAAAAAGTTTATATTCACGATGCAGAATGTGTTAATGTAAGCAATTTAGACAGTCTAAAAAATGCATGTACGATGGACATATTCAGAGATAAATGGTAGAAGATAAATAATTGTCAGCTTAAAAAAGATGACAGCATCCTAAAAATAAACTCAGGATTATATTATTCATCCAATTTACTGTAATATGTATGACGTATTATGTTCATGTGGTGCGAAAAAGTTTATGGTAATTTTCAGTATGTGCATCAAAGAAAGCATCGGAAAACTGAGTGACAGATGCATCAAACAGCAGTGTATACTGTGAAAAAGAAGAGAATAAAGAAGAGTAAACAGTACCATTGATAGTTGACTAATACATCCAATGCTTTCTCCCTCCAGGTACCGCCTACAGGAAATAAAAATTGAAATTGTTAGACGGATGTCAACAATGTTTTTGATGGAAAGAGGTGTAAAAATACAAATAGAGTAAACTGGGTGATGAAGTAAACAAAAAACGGATAGAATAACAGTTACAGAACCTTATACTGCCATATTTTACAATCACAAAGAATCATACATCCAAGTTGTGCACATCAAAATGTCATAAAAATGAAAAAGGCAAAGTAATGTCAAAATGAACTTTCAGTTAAAAAAAAGTACAAAACCCTGTATTGCCATACATTACAGTTGGGAAGAATCATAAAGCCAAGCTCTGAAGTTGAAAAAATCGTAAAAATAAAAAAAATGCACAGTAATAACATCATGAACTTTGAGTGGGAAAACAATTTTGGAGAAAACCTACATATTAAGTTATCAGTCAAAGGGGGTAAACTATTTTGCAAATTAAAGTAGAGGACAGTATCCTTAAAATAAACTGTAGATTATCATATTCATCCTATTTACTGTAGCATTTATGTTGTTTTATGGTTAGGAGGTGTGAAATAGTCTGTAGTGTGAAAATTGAGCAGTATGTGGTTCAAAAGAAGCATCAGAAAGTTGAGCACGAAATGAATCAGG
Organism: Allium fistulosum; assembly: GCA_030737815.1. Lineage (NCBI taxonomy): Eukaryota > Viridiplantae > Streptophyta > Magnoliopsida > Asparagales > Amaryllidaceae > Allium > Allium fistulosum. The sequence goes on along the minus strand of CM060907.1, from coordinate 406,702,569 downwards.
CAACAACTACTTCACCTCACAACTTCACTCGGCCAACACTTACCACACCATAAACTGCCGCAGTTCATTCATGTCAGTGCTAAAATAAAACATCAATGCAGCCTTATAATTGCCATATCATCGGCTACTTCTATCACATTCATAACTACAAAGCAACTACCTTCTACAAACTTACCTCTACTTGCAGCCATAACAGACTTCAGTTGCAAACAAACCAACCACTAATCATCACAACCATTCTCAAGCGCAATCGAACACCCTCGCTACTATGCTTTCATCTCTACAGCGACATCCTTTGCCTACCTTCATCCAAACCACCACTGTCTGAACCATAGCACAAATGTTAGTGCTAAAATAAAACATCAAAGCAGCCTCATAATTGCCATATCATCGGCTACTTCTATCACATTCATAACTACAAAGCAACTACATTCTACAAACTTACCTCTACTTGCAGCCATAACAGACTTCAGTTACAAACAAACCAACCACGAATCATCACAACCATTCTCAACCGCAATCGAACACCCTCGCTACTATGCTTTCATCTCTACAGCGACATCCTCTGCCTACCTTCATCCAAACCACCACTGTCTGAACCACAGCACAAATGTTAGTGCTAAAATAAAACATCAAAGCAGCCTCATAATTGCCATATCATCGGCTACTTCTATCACATTCATAACTACAAAGCAACTACATTCTACAAACTTACCTCTACTTGCAGCCATAACAGACTTCAGTTGCAAACAAACCAACCACGAATCATCACAACCATTCTCAACCGCAATCGAACACCCTCGCTACTATGCTTTCATCTCTACAGCGACATCCTCTGCCTACCTTCATCCAAACCACCACTGTCTGAACCACAACACAAATGTTAGTGCTAAAATAAAACATCAAAGCAGCCTCATAATTGCCATATCATCGGCTACTTCTATCACATTCATAACTACAAAGCAACTACATTCTACAAACTTACCTCTACTTGCAGCCATAACAGACTTCAGTTGCAAACAAACCAACCACGAATCATCACAACCATTCTCAACCGCAATCGAACACCCTCGCTACTATGCTTTCATCTCTACAGCAACATCCTCTGCCTACCTTCATCCAAACCACCACTGTCTGAACCACAGCACAATCATGACTTTTTCGCATCCCAATCCCCAATTCGACCTGAATCCGCCTCCAACGCCATCCACTACAACTGCAGCTACGATCACGCCGCCAGAAAATATGAGTATAAAACCATTGAAAGGTAAACCGCTCACCTTTTTTAATAACCTGAGATCTTCCATCTTTTGTACTCTGTACACATGGCCCTATTTCGTACAATATAAATTTGTTTGTATAATGAAAATTAGAGAATTCGGACGGTAAAAAAAGAAAACAAAACCTTGGAATTTAATTTGCTCGCCTTTTCCTAATTTGAGATCGATCATCGCTTAAGTACACCGCCCCATCTAGTATTAGTTGTTCCCCCTTTGATTTTTCCACCATGGCCATCGATTCAGTTGAGTAGAAGAAACGAAAACTCTACTCTACCTGAATCTGCCTACTGCGGGAGTAAGCGGCAAGATCTACACACTCAATGTTAATCTTTATTAGCTATGGCTCGTACTGAAGATTTGAGGAGACAGAAAAGAAACTGTCGGGTAAATGATGGAAACGTGGGGGAAGTAGGGGGTTAATGAAACGTGGCTAGGACGTGGTTACAATTTTTCCCCAACGCACAAATTTGTTTCTGTTTACCCAGTCGGACAATGTGGGAAATGCCAAAAAGGCTTCACTTTGACCGATTTGACCAGGGTTTTTTATTATAGTATAGACGAGTAATTTGGCACGTGCGATGCACGTACATAAGAGCAATTTGGTGTTAAAAACCACTATTTGTAAGCTTTTTCTAGATCATATAAAATGACTTTGATGTGTATGTAATGTTTTATATTTTATGTGTATACATACACAAATCAATCATTTATCAAAACACGGATGAAACTGAATTATTTTAGAAAATAATTATATTGGTAAAGAAAGTAATCGACTATTAAATCAATATATAGAGAAATGTAACAAATATTAAAATTAGCGCTAAAAGATAGGGTAATGTTTTGCGTAAATAAACCCAAACACTGATATGGAAGTGTAATTACTACCACAATAATATCATCCAGTACCTTTCCTAATATTCCATTCTTAATCTTGGTTGAAAATGTAAAATAAATAAAGAAGTGATACCAGGAATTTTTTTGGTAAGTTCTTGATTAGTTCTAAACCTGTGAATTGTCAAGATTCAAATATATATACAAAATTATGAATTTGCTGTGAAAAAGGCTTTAGGATATATAAGCGTGCATTAATTAGGTAGAATTATTTTGGTGCAATGTAATATTTAAAGTCATAAAGTGAGCAACATTAAGCATTAAATATTCTTAGTCACGTGCTATGTAGGCGGATGATAGCATCAGAAAGGTAAGTTGGTTTTACCAAAATTATTATGCAACTGTCATATGTGAAGTAGTGAAATTCCTATAATGTAGGATCAAATATTGTGTATAACAGCACTAATGTGAGTTGTGAAGTAATAACAAATTTCATTTAGAAGGTCGACTCAAGTACAGTATAGTTGTAAGAGCCTAAAAACATTAGGTTGCTAATAATCAATTTTTTTTCTTGACAGCTGTATAAAAATCACGACACTATGGAAAAACCATAACAGACACAGTAATGAATTACAGTAAAAGTGGAACTAATTTTATAAAGTAGGCATATAATGAGTAAAAGAGAATGGAAGGTGAATAGCAACAACGAAATTGTATGTACTCACAAATGGTAAAGTACAAATAGTCATAAACAGTGTAGCAATCCTAAATTAAACGTTTTTATGAGTCATACTGAAAATATGCATAATAATATTTCTAGCTTTTAGCTTATGCATTTTGGGAAACTTCGACAATCGGTCTGAACACTGTTAAAATTTTAGTAGCAGTGTGTGTAATGGCTTAGAAAGTGAATATATTACTTATAACTATTGCACCATTAAATGAATATATAAACCAAGCAACATATTTGTTCCAGTCAACTTTTCGTTAATATATTTGTGGTTAGTCTAGCATATTAATAGGATTTGCATACCTATATACCATTGTTGTCTTGCTGAATCTGCGGATAGTTGTTGTCTTGCTGAAGCTGTAGTTGGCAGTTGAGGCAAATGCGGTTGGCATTTGAACACTTTCCTCCCAGTTCCTCTTTTTTTTGCTGTTATACAGAGAAGGTCAATATATGTCCAGTCGCAATTACTTTGTTATATACATGATATTAGCGAGTTTTGATAGGATCACCTCCTCCAAAGTCGATAAGAACATGAGTAGTTATCAGCAATCACCACTAATGCTCTTCTAGTGTAGTATATTAATAGGAAGCTTAGATGAAAGGCCAACCTCCGGCCAGTCGAACTTGTGCAAGCTAGCTAAAGTCCAATCATAACTTGACTTGGAAATATAATTGAATCATATATGTCCCTGTCCATTTCAACACGCTTAACTCTGTATCAATAGATAAGCATAAGGAACAGACCACATTTGTAAATCGTAAGCAATAATAAGTTCATAGATTCCTAAAACTACATTTACCATAGGTGAAATGGCATGATTAAACATATCATTTTGTTGAGATGGCCCAAACACCTGCTTAAAATTCCATAAATTATAATACAGTTAGATCAGTACATAATGAAATCAACATATGGACATTAATAAAAGTGATATATCCTATATACCTCTCGTCAAATTCAATGGTTTTGCCAGTTTGCTTCTTAGAAATGTTATGCATTGTATAAACTTCTCCTTTATTCTCCCTGCAAGTTACAATGCAAGCAGCTTTCACCTTTACGTCTATATTGTTTAAAGGCCCAAGATTGCTATCTGTTTGAATAAGAAGGAGAATACATAACACAACGACTTTTCAAGGAGTCTAAATTATTTTTTACTTTTGATAATAGAAATAAAAGGCAACCCCTAATCCTCAATCCGATTGCTGTTTCAGTTATAAGCCATGCTCTATTTCAAAGGTATTTCATATTTATTTTCTTGTAAGTCCTATCTAATGATAATTTCTCAACAACATCAGGTGTAAATGATTTTATCAATCTAAAAGCAATGAAGGTAATAAAAATATGGTAGTTAAAAATCGCACCTTAATTTAGTACGTATCCCCTTGGATGAACGGGTTACCATCCGGTCCTTGTCTAGAGTACATTAGTTGCAGAAACAACCTGGATACTGGAAGTAAGGATCACTCTGGTGCTCCATTGTGTTCGCCCCAGTGTTCTTCTTGTTGGGTACAGCAGTCTTCTTCCAATTCTTCATCTAACTAAAATTTAGTCGAATCATAAGCAAAATGAATACTTAACTGAAACTACAACATGTCGAAAAATAGTTAACGAAAATTTCAAATTCCTTTTTTCTGTAAGACAAATTGTAACTCCACTTAATTAGAGAATGACTTTTTTAGCTAATTCAAATCAGTAAGAATGCAAACACATCTTAGTGGATTGACAAATGTTTCGCCTTAATTTACAAACACAACATCGTAAAATACAAAGGTTATGGCTAAAATTATTACCTTCTGCTCATATCACACGTACTCTTTCGCCAACCCAATTTGCATATCTATGGTGAATACTAAGAAAAAGTAAAACAATATCCCAAACCATTATTACACTCAAAATATGAGAAATTTATCAACAGAATTTATAGATAGAGACCGGTATACAAAATAATCAACAGAAAGGATAATCAGTACTTACCAATCCATCTTTATTGACTATGGACAAAGAAAACTTATGGTCAAAGCTATAGTCCCCTGTCAAGAGATCTGCAGCACATAAGAAAATTCATAAAGAGAAACATAAAAAAAATCATAACTATACAATCAACAGAGGTTGAGATTGAAAAATCAAATGTATCAACCAATATCCAGAAATGTTCTGGTTCAGATTATAGTGGTCATTAATTTGGGTAGTATATAGGTTTTTTAGATAAATAGAAATGATGACTTTTAATCTCCAGTTAAACTGAAACACAGTTCTTAAATTGTTGAGCAAATATGCATTGATCACACAATACACACACCATGTTCTTCCAAAAAATATATGACGACAGTGGAAGGGAGGAGACAATGAGTAACAAAAATTGAAAAGAAAGACAATAAACAGAATGAGTTAGAAATAAATCGGCAAATTGAAAAATCAGAAAATTAAATGATAGCCTAATAAAGGGAAGACAAAACCCTAGAAACCAAATCAGTAATATGTTTTAGATCTTACTTTGAGAAATATATCGGCCTCTATTCCAAACTTTTCCGCCATTGATTTGATGTTGAAGTTATTATCGTTTGGGGGAGAAACTAAAGCAGAAGAACGTGAAAGATGGTTGGTTATGTCCACTACTTAGCTTTTGTAATTGACGAAAATAACCAAACGCGGTAGGTTGTTGGAACTAATGAAGAGGGATATTTTCGGAAATGACAAAAAGGCTTCACTTTGACCAAGGTTTTGCTTTATAGTATATATATATATATATATATATATATATATATATATATATATATATATATATCGAGTCTGAATCTGTGGGGTAGCCCAACAAATAGACGCTCATTTAGTTGGCGTCTAATACAGGATACTCCTTAGATGGACGTTCATTAAACGAGCGTCTAGAACCTAGAAGTCAAAACTCAGTGTAATATCTCTCATTTCGAAATTCAAAGATGAAACCCCAATATGTTGCACGTAACTCGTAATTATCTTTTGACGGCAGAGATGGAATCGTTTATATCATACAACCTTAAGTAAACCGAGCAAATATAACTAAAATGATGCACATCATTACAAATTTAGTTCAATAATATTTACATCCTAATGTCATGCCCACTACAGAACAGTCATCTTGCAATCCAACACTTTTTTTTTACAAACTCCAATCATCCCTTTTAATATAATTAATAATTTATTTTCACTTATTACTTATAAATTTTAAATAATTAATATTGCATTTATTTAGATTATATTAAGAATTTTTTTCCACTAGGATCTGTTCATTATGTAATGATGATGATGATGATCATGACGATGACGACAAAAGTTAACTTAATAATAATAGTTATTCATTAAACTTATTTATAATCAAAAAATTATTGATAAAATTATTTGTTTATATTATTACTTAAATAATACTAAGAACTTAATTTAAATTAATAAATAATACAACATTATATCTCAGTTCAACCTAACATTCAGAGTATTCAAAAATGTACACTTGCTAGTGGACAAATGTTAATCTGCATAAAAAAACACATCCTAAACCATGATCATTGAATTATTAGAGTCGCCCTCTTAGCGAGCTAGGTTCCTTTCCTTTTATTTTTAATAGGCCAATAATTTGAAGAACTAGTAACAATGACATTCATAAACTACAACATATATATTACAAAAATGGAGCTATCTTTATCATAAAACATAAACCATCACTACTAAAGATACAGTGTATTCCAACGCCTATGTTCCAACGGCCTCCAACGGCATTTCTAACGGCTTCCAACGGCTCGTTAGATTTTGACGTAACCGTCTGAAGCCATTGGAAACCGTTGGGATGAAGCCGTTGGAAAATTTTCTGCATATTTCCCTGAGAGCAGACCTGCAACTCATTATCTTCTTCCCCAACAAATATTTTCACCCAATTCCCCCATTCCACCACCTCCTAGCCTGCTACCGTCGCCCCAAACACCATCCCAACCACCTCCGACGCCATCTAGAAGCTGCTCCAGCCCATCTCTACCCTTCTAGCTCTCCAAATCGGTAATTTTGCTAAACCTAATATTTAGGTTTTTTTGATTTAGAGTTTAATTTGTATTGTTATTGATTCCTACTTGTTAGTGTATGCATATTACATCATGTTATCCCCTAATTGCAACTATTATCCCATAATAAACAAGTTATTACCGATTGAAAATTTTGTAATTTAGGATATTGCATTAGTTTATGTTGATTTGGTTAGTATTGAACGTATGTGTGTGATAGAGTTTATTGCATTTGGAAGCCGTTAGAACGGATATTGCATTTGTGCGAACACGAGTTTTGTATTTGTGCGAACACGCGAATTGATTTAGTGTATAAATGAATTTGTAATAAATGAATTTTGTGTACAAATTTTGTGTATAAATGAATTTAGTACTTATGTAATAAAACGGTAAAATATAAACCAATATTAATTAAACGAGTTATATATTTAAATTTAATATAAACAAATATTTAAATCCTTAGATATATTTGGCCCCGTCTGACAAGTGTTGTATATGATCGTTTTAGGGATATTCGTTTTTTCCACAAAACGGACAACTCTATTCATCTGATACATCATTTGTCGGATTTGTCCCTGTATTGGACAAGTTACAAACACTATAAAGTAATTATATTTCGTCAATCATATCACTTTAAACGGTTCACAAAATTTCGACGGCATTTCCTTTACGTTCCTTGTGTACACGCATTCGTGTACGATACAAGGAACACGAGGGAAATGCTGCCGAAATTTTGTGAAATCATTTAAAATGATATGATTTACGGAATATAATTACTATTGTGTTTGTAATGGGAAGTAGGATGACCGACCATCAAAGAAGACACATAAGTGGTAATGAATCAATAGTTGTTTATTTAAAATAAAGTTTGTAGAAAAAATATAAAATTTACTACATGTTTACTAAATCAATAAATAAAATTTAAACAAAATATAAAATGAACGATTTATAATTTTTTACTTTATCATAGGTTTTCAAGTAGGAAAAATGGTCAATTAGTTTAATGATCGGAGCTGGATGTATCAAAGAGGGGAAATTAATGGCGCAATAAGTGAACATTTTCTAAAAGGAGTACAAGTGTTCATCGAATTTGCTATAAGTAATATTGCAAACGATGAAGAAATTCGTTGTCCATGTAGTAGATGCAAATTGTTGAACTATTTAGTACCGAATATAGCTAAGGTTCATTTGCGCCAATATGGTTTCGTACCCAATTATTTGCTGTGGGATCGTCATGCAAATTGTTGAACTATTTAGTACCGAATATAGCTTATGGACATCCCGTTGGTTTAGTGGACTTATTTTCTCACACCCACGCATCTAGACAAGTAGACGAGTCTGGTAAAATCATATATCAGTGGGGTGATCAGGATAAGGCAACTGAGGCATATGTATGCGTTTTTTAATTTCTAATACTTACATCGATAAGTTTATTAATTACTAGCTATGTAAAATAAAAATTACATTCTACTATTTTTCAATTGAAATTGTTTTTTTTTTCATTATAGTCAAGGTTACAGGAGGCACAGGCTTATGCGCTTCAGCAGTCTGGTCGTGATGAGTTGACACAGGAGGAGCAAGATAACATATTTGACGCTGTTATGGATCCGACGCAGCGGAGTAGACGTTATGGCTTCGGGAACATAACGGTAATTAATCCTTTTACATATGTACAACAAATTAGCGTTTAGATATATAGTGTTATAATATTTTATATGCCGAGACAACCCTTTTGCTATTATTTCTATTTGCAGGCTCGACAAGCTCAAAAGGCCCAAGACAAAGAAGAAATTAAGGAGCTTAGAGCTATGATTAAGCAACTACAGGAGGAGAATCGTCTGCGAGCTATACAGATGGAGCAGCTGAATCAAAAGCTTGCGGAGTATATGCAGAATCATGGTACCTTTCCTTCGTCGTCTGGTGCTTCCGGAGGCGACGACGAAGATGCTTGAGGAGGTATGCTTTTTATTGTTTGTGTTTGAACGATGTATATATTGACTTGGAGATGGTTATTATGTGTTTTAATATTGTATATATTGGTACGGAGTGGGTGGGAACGATATTTTGATGGTATGTACGTGGTTTGTTGACATGTTTTGTTGGTATTTACGTTGATGGTACGGTTTATGATGTTTGAATGGTTTGGTTTGTTTATATTGGTGTTTAATTGATTTATGTGTGTTGTTTATATTGATATTGATATATAGATGTGTGGAATGGATTGGAAATGTATTGGAAACTTATTGGAAATGAAATGGATTGGAAATGGTGTGGCTTGAAGGTGAATAGGCTTGCCGTTGTATAGCAAAATGAACCCAGATTTCCAACGGTTTCCAACGGCTTATTGGACGTTTTATTCAAACGGCTTGTAACGGTTTCCAACGGCTACTAACCGTTGACGGCCGTTGGAATAGCCGTTGGAAAATATCCGTTGGTTCCGTTGGAAGCAGTTGGAAAGCGTTGATTTTATTCCAACGGCTTCCAACGGCCGCCAACGGCTACGAGCCGTTGGAATAGCCGTTTAATCTTGTAGTGCATAACACTATAAAAGGGATACTATATGGATTAACCAAAGTTTGGTTTACCATTATCTTCTTATCATCGTATAAACTTGAATTTATTTTGATAAATAATAAGGTAAATTTGAAAGAAAACGAGGCAAGCTTAACAAAATCAATATTGGAGTCACTGATGCGTATGTTTTTTGACAAGAGGTTTTGAATGAATCTTTTGAAACAGAATGCTGGTTTTTTTTTAAATGTTCTGATTTAGAAACATGTGTTCAAAACTTTTTTTCTCCTTAGTATTCGTTTTGACATATGGACAATTATTTTTTCCATTTACACACCCCGTAACATTTACAAATTTTAACATTAAAAAATTAGAATAAATTTATAATTTTCAAAATAACTTTCGAGATTTCAGTATTTTGAAAAGTCAAAATTCATTCTTAATTAGAGATTTCAACATTTACAAATTTTAGTTTTAGAATTAAATTTCCTAGTATTCAAAAATTTCTAGTTAAAGTATTTTATAACTTAGAATATTTAAATTTAAAACTGTAATATTTCAAACTCTTTCCTTAATAGCCATTACTATTTAAAAGACAAACTAATGAAAAATGGTATTATTGTTAAAGAACCGTATTTCTTAATACTGATTAGAAGATTTAAAATGCAAACAAACAAAAATGTCACCATTCAAAATTCAACCATCAATGTTGTTTACTCATTGTCTACTACTGTAGCTCAAGTCTGTTATTCTTTTTTTATTTATTTTTTATTTATTTTCTTATTTTTACTTACACATTGTCTATTTCGACTTATTCTTCAACTTACCCAACACATTATGTCGAGTACTTTGCAAATTAATTAATATAAAAATCATTATTTTTAAAACTAACTGTAATACTATCTCATTATTGTAAAACTAACTATAATACTATCCAATTGAAGCAGCAAATGCATTGCATCTCCTCTTCCATAAACTGATATAAAATGTGGAGTGGTGCAATTTTATAATGAATCAAACAATTGATTTATTTCATCTTATTTTTTATTTTATTTTTATAAACCTTATAACCGCGTTATTTTAGTCCAAAATGAAGCTTTTCAAAATTTCATGTTTACTTCAAAAAAAAAAAAGAGAGGTTAAAACTAAGGGGCTTTGCACGAAAGGTCCCTATTTCTGATGTTGTTACAAGAAAAGTCCCTATAGAAATAAGTTTGTAAATTGGGTTCCTGTTTTTTCTAAATCAGAAAGTGTAAATTAGCTTGCACTTTCTAAAAAATTTAGAAGAATTTCAAAACCAGAAACAGCAAATTAGTTTGCGCTTTCCTGATAGAAAGCGCAAGTTACCTTGCGCTTTTCAAAATTTCATAATTTTCAAAAATTAAAAAAAAAATTAAATCAAAAAGCGCAAACTAGCTTGTGCTTTCCTGATAGAAAGTGCAAGATAACTTGCGATTTTGAAAATTTTGAAAATTTCGAAAAAGATGTCAGAAACAAAAAAGTGAAAGTTACCTTGCATTTTCTGTCAGATAAATGCAAAGCACCTTGCGTTTTTTATTTTTAAATAATAGGTACCAAATTTACATATTTATTTCTGTTGGGACTTTTCCTATAACAAAATAAAAAATAGGGACATATGACTCTTTTCTTGTAAAACTAATTAGTTAAACTATATAACAGTGGAGAAACCCCGAGTTTTGACCTTAATTACATCAATCCTTGAATTATTATGCATATGTGATGTTTGCAAATAAAATAGATAGGAAAATAAAATGTATTGGCCATATCAGATAAAAAATAATAATAATGATCACATTACTTTTCCCGAAAACCACAAGATCGATCACCTAATTAAACTAAAACAAGTAATTAATAAGATCGATACATATATACACACAGAAACTAAATTTGAAATAAAGCTACCTAGGGTGACAGAATCATAAGTGAGCATGCAAACTCATTAAAAGAAACACACTAATTACTCCATAATTAATAAAGCTGCAGAAGAGGAGGAGGATTAATTAAGAGGGTAATTAATTAAAGCCAAAGAGCACCAGCTTGTTTAAGCAAAGGGACAAGAGAGGCGTTGATGTGGCAAGCCATGACCTTCTCCACACCACCCAGGAGCTTCCCCCCGACGAACACCACCGGAACGCCGGCCGAGTCCCCGATCAAGCGGGCCAGCACCTCCTGCACCTCCCTGACGAAGCCCACGTCCCAGTCCAGCTGGTCCAGCTCGTACACGGTGGGCCCGACGCCGAGGCCCAGTAAGAGGCTTTTGACCACGTGGCACATGCAGCAGTTGCTGACGCTGAACACCAACACCGCCCCATTAGCATAACGAACCACCCTTTGATATATATTATAATATACGATTTACATTTTATTCAATTTTAGAAGTAAATTTTATTGAATAACCTTCTTGTTGTGAGTTACTACTCAATTGCATTTAAGAACGCAGTAAAATTATGAAATGTGGTAATACGATCAAACATTAAGAAATGTTGCATTTAACTGCTCGTTAATTTTCTGATGCATAAATCATTTGATTCTTAGGTTATTCTCTGCCATCAAAATTAACTAATATAACGGAATCATGTGATGTTGATGCTGTACTTCAAGCACTGAAATCATTGGATTGTACATATTTTTGATTCAATTTGTAGTGGACGTATATATTCTTCCGTAAATCATATGAACCACTGTTGAATTTTCTGATAACTAGTTCCATGTTTGCTATAATTAATTTTGACTTTGACTAGAAAATTTTACGTGTAAAACAAATAAATTAAATCTCAGTCTAACATCTAGGTTCGTACCTTTCCATGACCAAGCTGAACCGTTATAAGCCAAGGCTTAATATTTAAATTGTTTAACCGGTCGTAACGTAGAAACCGTGAGTTTTTTTAGAAAATTTACAGATAAAAATTATACGTAAAAATATTAAAATAAAAATGTTAGATACGAAAGTTGCACGACGTCTTCAAGTTCTACAATCAAAGTTGTATACTGTTGCAGTGCACAACTGCACCAACAAAAATGCAATAGTCAACACAGTAGCATTGCACAACGATACGATAGATGTATAGTTATGATGACTTGACGAAATTTGCAATGGTTGGTAGGAGATTGCAGCGGTGGAAAACAAAGTGTTGAAGCTTGTTGTTTAGATTTTAGGACGGCGATTATTTATGTAATGTAGATTCTCAATAGAAATGATAAAAATGAAAGAGAACGATAACGGTAAGAAACTAAAAAAAAAAAAAGTAAAAGAACCGCAGGTAAATTGGATGATTGAAAAACTAGTATGAAGGTCCGAACTGAACTCGTAAACGGCTGATGTTTGATTCAGTTTCGGACCATAGAGGCAGACGGGTCAGGTTTATTCGAAGTAGAACTGAGATTTGGGTTCGGTCTTGTAAACATCTATTCCATATTTAGACCATTCAAACTCTATTGTCCACATGTTAGATTTCAGTCGGAAGTCGTATATTTACTATAGTGACATCATGCATGGTCTACTGTTAAACGTCGGGCTGCTGTAAAAAAAGAGAAAATGATGATATGTCACATGTGTAATGTGGTAGTTATATATGGTCAGTAGATATTGTAACTTTTCATCATTTAGCTGCAGAGCTGAAGCAGGTAATAAACGGTTAAAACATCAGTGATTATGTTGCACTCAACGGGAAGGACGGTATCTTTTGTACAAAACAATTGTTCATGCATATACGTACATACACATATATAATGTATATATAGGATTAAGATTAGTTAATTAAGGGATAATATTGGACGTAATAAGTAAATACAAATTCATTCAAAGTTTGATTCTCCATTGAGAGTTTGCAGCATATGCATTAGGCCTGGCAATGGGTACCCGAAAAATCCGATATTCGTCCGCATCCGTATCCGAAAATATAAAATATATCCGTTATCCGAAAAGCGGATATGGATATCCGATATCCGAAAAGTTTTTCGGATACGGATATGGTTATAGTGGTATCCGTATCCGAAAAATATCCGTCTGATTGTTTGACATGAAAATGCACACATACATACACATGATTTATACATACATATAAAATTTTTAATGGAAATGGGCCTTGAGAACAAATTTGGTGTGGGCCGCACTTGATTTATATTTACTAATTAGACAATTAACAGTCCGCATTTCTCTATACCTAAATTCCTAATTCACACAACACACCAAAACCCTAACATAAGCAAAAATTTCCAGCCGCCATCACTTCGTCTTCACGCAAATTGGAGATCGATCGGAGTCATCGGACGTTGGTCTCTCGATTTGAAGCTCGTCCCTCGATTGGAAACTCCATCTCTCGCGAGTCGCGGCGGCGCCTATCAATCATCACGCTCTTTCTCTCGATTTGAATGATAGCTTGGAAATCTTAACTCGGTATATTTTCTGAACTTAATTAGGTGATTTTTGAAAATTGATTTGCTGTTAGTTTATTTACAGTTAGTTGATTTAAGATTAGTTTATTTTCGGTAGTTTTGAAGCCATTAGATCATATATGCTAGGTAAATATGATAATCTGAGGTTACAGTTTTGATTCTGCATTCTAAGATTATTCCTGCAGGAAACAAGCCTAGTCCTAAATTTGTCAAATCTTTGACAGAGAATTTATCCATTTTGATAGGAACTGAGATAGAGAATTAGGGACTCAGGTTTCAATTAAATATACGTGGTATTGATCATGCTGATTACAATAGACTTTGTTGTATAATGTGGTTGATAAATCGGAATATCATATTTTGTGAGTAGTATGTTTGTCTCTGTGTGATTATGGGTTGACAATGTGCAATTTATCTTTGTTCTGAAATTTTTATTTTTATTTTTTAATGGGCAATGGTATGTAAATTTTGGTTACCTTAAACCGTTCAATATCAGTTCATAATTACATCATTTAAACTAATGTAAATAGGTTGCGAAATGGATTGAACTTTTACACTCTCTTTTTACTCCCTTTTTTGTTTCTTTACTGAAAGCAATCGCAGGGTAAGCTCATGTGTGAAAATATTTGTCTGTGGTTAATAGAACTGCATACCACTGTTATAATTAGGTTTATATCTTTTTTCTGTTCCTGATATAGGGCGCAGATGTTGTTAAATGAATGTCAGACATATTATAAAATAACCGCACCTGGTGGTTAAGCAATATCGTTAACGTGCTTTGACTTTAATCTATGTATATATATATATATACATAATATTAGTTTTTTTTTCTTGCTCCACATAATATTAGGACTGCTGTTTCATCAAAGTTTGTACATGTACTACATATTTTATTTGCATGAGCATGACTGTTGTTTCATCAAAGTTGTGGCTTTGAAGGATTAAATTAGGACTTTGAACTGTTTTTTTATTGAACTGTTTTTTATGTTGTAGATTGCAAAAATTTCAAATACATCATCAAGCTGCAGTAGTAAGTCCATTCAGTGTTCATCAATGAATAATGCTAACGTCAATGATAATACGTCTATTGTGCAAGAAACTCAAAATCCGGACAATAATTTGCAAATAATTCAAGATGTTTCAACAAATTCGGATAAAAATGAACCTGTAATGAAATCCTTAAAATCTGAAGTATGGAAAGATTTTGATAGAAAAATAGTATTGGAAGATGGTATTAACCGTATTAAGACCACGTGCAAACATTGTACAAGGGTATTTAATGGAGCCGCCTCTATGGGAACAACTCATTTAAAAAACCATATAAAATCTTGTCCGAAAAATGTTGATAGTAAAAGGCTAGTAGGGCGCGCAGCGAATATTGACTACTAATCATTCTCCCAATAAGCCTTTCAAATTATCAAGTTGGAAATTTGATCAAAATCGAACCCGAATGTGTTTTGCTCGTATGGTTGCTAAGCATGATTACCCATTTAATATGACCGAGCATGTTTATTTTCAAGAATATGTTAAAAGCATTAGTCCAACGGTCAAAATGTTTTCTAGAAATACAATTAAATGTGATGTCCTAAAACTTTTTATTGATATGAGAGCAAAAGTACAAGATACGTTGGATTGTTTATCAGCTCGTGTTAGTCTTACTACGGATTTATGGACATCAGAATATCAAAATATAGGCTATTGTTGCATAACATGTCATTATATTGACGATGATCGGAAATTACAAAAAAAAATCATTGCTTATCACGATTTGCCTCCTCCACACACCGGATTGGAACTTAGTGCTGCTATGAAGGAAAAAGTGGTGCATTGGAATATTGATAAAAAATTATTTTCACTTATAGTTGATAATGCTTCGAATAACGATGTTCTGATAAGAGATTTTAAAGAATGGTTAGTTGGTAAAGGTGTTTTGCTTTTAGATGACGTATTATTTCACATGCGTTGTTGCACACACATACTAAATTTGATTGTACAAGACGGTTTAAAAATTGCGCATGGGCTTACTGAAAAAATAAGAGAAAGTGTCAATTTTACGAAATCATCACAGAGTAGAAAACAAAGTTGGGAAAATGCATTAGCACAGACTAGATTAAGTGGAAAAGGAGTTTGTTATGATGTTCCAACACGATGGAACTCGACGTATCTTATGCTTGAAAGTGCACTTCAACTACGTCCTGCATTTGAGCGATTGGTTGATTTGACATATGACTATAAATCATTGCCATCAAGTGAAGAATGGGAGATTGGGAAAGAAATTAGTGAATGTTTGAGAGTTTTCTATGATGTCACCCTTAAATTTTCTGGTGTCAAGTATCCAACGGCTAATCTATATTTCAAAAGCGTGTGTGATGTTTATGAAAACATTATAAGTTGAGAGTTAAATAAACATGAGTATATTCAATCAATGGCACAAAAGATGAGAATTAAATTTGACGAGTATTGGAGCACTTGTAATCTAATGATGAACCTTGGTATGATTTTTGATCCCCGTTATAGGATGACTTACATCTAGTTTTTCTTTAGCTCGGTCTATGGAGAAAATTCACATATTCATGTTGAAAAAATAAATGCATCTTTAAAGGCTCTTTTTTCTTTATATGAAAAGGAAAGCACTTCATCCATGAATGCATCTACCAATTCTTCTTGTAGTATTATGGATTCTGTTGGAACCTGCCTTCTTCGATTTTAATGTGACAACTATATATTTCAAACTATATACTATGATGACAAATATTCTTGCAGGAATCTACAAAGAAAAGTTAGTATCATATCGTCAACAAACTAAGCTCAAGCTCTCTAGTATACTGATTATTATTTCCGGTTAGATATTTTTGTACAATCTCTGATATGATGATAACAACAACACACACACACAAATATACTTTTGAAAATCATGTTTTAAAATAATAAATATCTTTAATTATTTAAAGATATAAAAAGTATTTTCAAAATTATACAATTTCTCAAGTTCAGAATCACTAAAATAAAGAAGAGGAACAAATCAGTACAAATTCAGACATCTGAACTTTTATTTAGCCATCTGTCATCAATGACAGACGTCTGTTAATTTAATACAAACGTCTGTTATCATAGACAGACGTCTAAATTAAATAAACAGACGTCTAAATGGCTGATTTTTTGTTTCTTCTATTTTTTGACTTTTAAACTTTATTCAGCCATCTGTCACTTTTCTCTCAGACATCTGAACTTGATGAACTGAAGCATCTCTTCATGAAAATTCAAAATTTGAAGAGTTGTCTTCTTCACCAACAGTTGCACTCCTTCTAATGGTTGCAACTATTGAATTAAAACTATTCAATACTATAAATAGAGATGAAAATCCACTATTTCAATAACCAATTCTTTCTATCTATACTTGCTTTGTATTATCATAATCACAAGCGATTTTCAATCTATACTTCCTATCTTTGCACATTCAAATCATCATATCAAGAAGATTATAGGAAGGGTGTACTACATTGACTATATTCGTGTTATTCAAAGAACACACAAAGTAGAGAAACAATTTACCAAATTGTATTTGAAGTCCTATTCGGTTGCTTAGGCGGAAAAGTCCTATTCGGTTGCTTAGGCGAAAAAGTCATGTTCGGTTGCTCAGGCGGTGTAATACCTGTTCCTCCGGGTTAAGTGAGGGTTATTCGTGAAATTCCAGAAGGAGTCTGGGACTGGACGTAGAACGAGAAGTTCGAACCAGTATAAAAATCCCTGGTGTCATTTTTATTACTGCCATTTACTATTATTTATAATTCCGCACTTGCTAGTCGTAGTTTAACTATATTATCGATCCATATACACTTTCATTTGGTATCAGAGCCTGTGATTCTAGAGATCGTAACAACATCCTAGAATAAATGGCTACAAAGAGATCTAGTCAAGGCACTAAGAAGAGGAAAAGCAATAAAGAAGAATCAAAGGAGCAAACAAACAAATGCTTCATAGCTAAACTCAGATCACAATCGGTATGTTTAGATTCTTTATATAAAGATCTTCTGTTAGTACATGACGAATTATTAAAAGATTGTAAAACTTTGAATAAAGTTAATACAATTGCTTTAGCTAAGTTAAAAGATTGTGAGCAGGAAATTTCAAATTTAAAAGAGGAAAATAAATTTTTGGTAAAACAAACTAAATGTTTTGAAAATACCGTCGAAGAACTTGTTTTACAAAAAGATTTCCTACAAAAAGAAAATGAGCAGTTAGAAGATAAAAACAATGATCTTTTGGAGGAAATCAATGTTTTGCAAAATAAAAATATTTTTTTGGAAAATTCTTTAAATAATTCTAGTTCTTTAATTTTGTCTCTTGAAAAAGAGAATGAAGCTTTAATTAAAAAGAATTTAGAATTATATAAAGAATGTGAGATTTTAAAAGTTAATAATAATATTTTTCAAAAAAAAGTTTGTGATTCTAAAGCTAATTTTGAAAGATTAAATACAAAAATCATAAATTTTAACAAAGGTAAAGATATATTATCTTCCTTAGTTACAAATTCAAAAGCTCACAATGATAAAAGTAGTTTAAGTTATAATAAAATTGATCGTAGAAATAGCACTAGATATGCTTTCATGTATAGTAAAAATGTTAGTGCTAGTACTAAATTTCGAGTAAAGTCTAAATCCAATTTTTATAGAAATTCAAATATTGCTATGACCAATAATGTTTATAATTCTAGAAGTACAAAATCATTGACTGGAAATATGAATAAAAATTATCTAAGTATTTGGGTTCCTATTAATTGGAAAAATAGAGAAAAATACATTGATGATTATTTTGATATGGTAGTTAATAATGAAAATTATATTTATAAAGGATCAACCACACCTAAATGGGTATGGTTTCCTAAGACCTAACCCCCCGGACCCAAACATAATAAATGGGTACCAAAAATGATTATTATTTTTTGCAGGTACTCAAAGAAACAAAAGGAAAATGATAGATTTTGAAATTTTAAAGAATGTTCCATACGATTAATAGAATTACGTGCTTACAATGAAATATGGACTTCAGCAAATATGGTAAAATCTATTTTATTTTTCCTTCATAATTAATAATGAGTTTATCTCGTTATTTACAAGATATTATACTTAGGGGGAGATGTTATACATAGGGGGACCTTTAAACATATTAATATTATTCAAAAACTAAAAATCAGACAAACAGACGTCTGATAGTTATTAACAGACGTCTGTATACCTATTTTTTGTTTGAGCCGTCTGAACATTTTGTCACAGACGTCTGTCTTCATATATGGACGTCTGCAACAAAAAATTTAGACGTCTGAATTTAATACAAAATGTTTTTTACTCTCTGTTTAAAATTAAGACCTCTGAGACGTCTGAACAAAATCTTTTAGACGTCTGTCATCATACTTAGCCGTCTGTTATAATTTTTTAGACGTCTAACTCTCTTAATTTTTTCAAATTTTTTTTAATTTTATTTTCTACAGAACATCAGACATCTGTTATGTGACTTAAGTAATTTATTCTTATGTTCTGTATCTTTTTATAAATATGTATTTCTATCCTATATCACCGTTTCTCTTTGTTTAGTATATATTAAAATGTGGAACCTGTTCAAACATATGTTCAAACCTGTTTTTATACTCCAAATATTATGACTCTTCCACAACAAAATTTTATCATTGGTATGTTCTGAACAAAGTTCATATTGCTATTCAACAATATGTTTTATCATCACATTTCTAACAAAACCCCTTACAAATTCCTTTTTGTTAATGACAAAGGGGGAGAAATATTAATCATTCTGCTATATAATATGGTCATGTTGACAGGGGGAGTAAAAGGTATGGTTTATACTAACCGTTGAATTATATAGTTGTCATCATCAAAAAGGGGGAGAATGTTGGAACCTGCCTTCTTCAATTTTAATGTGACAACTATATATTTCAATCTATATACTATGATGACAAATATTCTTGCAGGAATCTACAAAGAAAAGTTATTATCATATCGTCAACAAACTAAGCTCAAGCTCTCTAGTATACTGATTATTATTTCCGGTTAGATATTTTTGTACAATCTCTGATATGATGATAACAACAACACACACACACAAATATACTTTTGAAAATCATGTTTTAAAATAATAAATATCTTTAATTATTTAAAGATATAAAAAGTATTTTCAAAATTATACAATTTATCAAGTTCAGAATCACTAAAATAAAGAAGAGGAACAAATCAGTACAAATTCAGACATCTGAACTTTTATTTAGCCATCTGTCATCAATGACAGACGTCTGTTAATTTAATACAGACGTCTGTTATCATAGACAGACGTCTAAATTAAATAAATAGACGTCTAAATGGCTGATTTTTTGTTTCTTCTATTTTTTTACTTTTAAACTTTATTTAGACATCTGTCACTTTTCTCTCAGACATCTGAACTTGACGAACTGAAGCATCTCTTCATGAAAATTCAAAATTTGAAGAGTTGTTTTCTTCACCAACAGTTGCACTCCTTCTAATGGTTGCAACTATTGAATTAAAACTATTCAATACTATAAATAGAGATGAAAATCCACTATTTCAATAACCAATTCTTTCTATCTATACTTGCTTTGTATTATCATAATCACAAGCGATTTTCAATCTATACTTCCTATCTTTGCACATTCAAATCATCATATCAAGAAGATTATAGGAAGGGTGTACTACATTGACTATATTCGTGTTATTCAAAGAACACACAAAGTCGAGAAACAATTTACCAAATTGTATTTGAAGTCCTATTCGGTTGCTTAGGCGGAAAAGTCCTATTCGGTTGCTTAGGCGGAAAAGTCCTGTTCGGTTGCTCAGGAGGTGTAATACATGTTCCTCCGGGTTAAGTGAGGGTTATTCGAGAAATTCCAGAAGGAGTCTGGGATTGGACGTAGAACGAGAAGTTCGAACCAGTATAAAAATCCCTGGTGTCATTTTTATTACTGCCATTTACTATTATTTATAATTCCGCACTTGCTAGTCGTAGTTTAACTATATTATCGATCCATATACACTTTCAGATTCATCTACTAATCTTCCTAAAAAGAGAACAAAAATTGATTTAAAATGGAGGAACTATATTGAGCAGAAAATTGGAAGTTCACTAGTTTTAAAGACGGAACTTGATAAGTATTTGGAAGATGAATTGTTGCCAATGGGCGAGGATGAAGATAACTTTGATATTTTGATGTGGTGGGAAACTAATAGCCCCACTTTTCCCATTCTCGGAAAGATTGCTCGTGACATCTTAGCAGTTCCGGTATCGACTGTAGCGTCCGAATCGGCTTTTAGTAGCAGTGGAAGGTTGATTACCGAAAATAGATCTTCATTATCTTCAGATATAGTAGAAGCATTGATGTGTATAAAAGATTGGTTACCACCTGATATTGGTTAGTTTTTTAATTTGGTTAAATGCAATAATTGTTTCATATAATAATTCAGTTCTTCTTTTTATAGGAAATACTATTGAGCTTGTGGACGATGCATCGGTTACGCTGTAGTCTATATGAACTCTTCACACATGGTATGATTTTGTTTAATTATTTTAAGTCCATATTTATTGTCTTTGTCTATAAGCTTTAATTGGTGTAAGATTGGTGGGTAGTACTAGCATACAAAACAGTGTTTATTACAAAAATACATATACTTGGACCGAATATCTGATTTCTCTTAGTTTGACCCATCAACTATTATATATTTCATTCAAATTCAATATTATTTTATATGCTATCTCTGTCAACATTGATTCGTATATTATTAGTTAAATTTTTGTAAACTATCTGCGCAAATTAATTTATGCACACACATGAAGTATGCGACCGTGTTCCTTATCCTTTCTTGTTCATATGTGCCTCACGTGCTTTCTGCCTTTCGTTTCACCCAACTTACAACTTAGAACTTTAGATCAGTGCAGACATGCTTCGTATACATACTTGGCACAATGTGACAGAAAGTTCAAGGGTTACCACAAAGTCCGTAAATTATCTTTGAATACATTTAAACAACACTTTGTTTGATTACTAAATTAATTTATGCATGATCAGTGCAGACATGCTTTTGCTACGTTGTCCTTTATTTCTGAAATCTTCCTCTTCCTCTATGTTGGCATGGATGCACTGGACATAGAAAAGTGGAAATTTGTCCGAGATAGGTATGCAAATTATTTACATTTGAGCTTCTGTATCAATGTTTCAGCACTGAAGATCAAATTTGTGTATTGTAGCATATTCAGTTGTTCAAAATGTTGTTAAAATGCACTAGATCTTTTCATCCAATTGTCAAAATCTTTGGATAAATTCCTACTCTAGGTTTCTACCAGAGAAGTTGATCCGGTTTCGTTTATAAGCGAACAGTTTCAATTGAATATTTTGGTTGGCAGACCTGGCAAATCTATTTATGATTTTGCTTGTATATGGATTACTTTAGTTGTCATAATGAAAACTTTTTTATCAGGCAGGAACAAATCTGTTTCCTGGAATCATCAGAAAGTTGATTTGTTGGTCATAATTTACACTTAAACCTCATATTCTAACATAACACAATTCAAAATATCACATAGAATCATTTGCTCCTGGTATTTGTCTTGAAGGCCCTGAATTTATCCAAGCATGAAACACATGCTTGCTGCTCCAAGGTTGGAGCAACAAGCTTGAAACATCATGCTTGCAGCTCCAAGCTCTGCTGCTCCAAGCTTGGAGCAGCAAGCAGGAATAGCAAGCGTAAAATCATGCTTGCTGCTCCCAGCTTGCATACTCAACATACAAAAATAATGTACTTCATTTTAGTTTTGTTTTATTACTAACTGATAGTCTATTACAATTTACAAGGGTAAACTTTTAAAGCATCGACTAGCCGCTACTTCATGGAAAAATGGAAAAAGAACGCAATATATTAAATTATATGTGTGCTACGTAGATGATTTTCTGTATTTTCTACAATTTATGACATGTATGATGTATTTATGATTTATGTTGTTTTAGGTTATGACATGTATGATGTATTTGCTTTGATGACATGTATGATGTATTTGCTTTTATGATGTATTTGCTGTAATTTATGTATTTGCTTTTGTGATGAATTAGCTAGCGTCGGCTATTTAATTATTTTCTCAATCTACTTCTTATATACACCTATTTCATTTGAAAAAATGAAAAACAGTACTAAAATGACCAAAAAAATAAAATTGACATGTATGATTATTAATATTCACCCAATGACGGGTCGTGATAGGTTAGATTGGTATTTTCGATGATATATGTTCGTGTAATTCGAAAAGTTATCATTGTTGAAAATATAACTCGCACGACCAATCGATGCAACTTTTAGTCGATCCGCTATACAAATTCGATAAAGGTGGTAATATGTAACATTTTAAAGAATTAAAATAATTTTTTAAACCGTTGGGTAATCAATTATGAATTTTTAAATGTATTTGGTATAATAAAATTATATAAAATAAATTATGCGGCGTAAAAATAAATTCTTTAGATCTTATGTCACTACACCAGAAAAGACTTTTGGTAGCGTTGAAAAAACGCTACCATAACTTATGGTAGCGTTTTAGAGAACGCTGCTATACGACATGCAACTAAAATTCTAAAACTTTTTGTTGCGTTGTAGTAAATGCTACCAAAAGTCACTTTTAAATGCAACTATAGATATTTTCTGTAGGATTTAAAAAACGCTACCAAAAGTCACTTTTAAATGCAGCTATAGGTTTTTTCTGTAGGGTTAAAAAAACGCTACCATAAGTCTTCACTTTTTGGTTGCATTTTTTGTTTATATGCTTTTTTTGATTTTCAGTAGCGTTTTTAAAATGCAACTGTAGCATATACAAACATGATCATCATATTCAAATAATTGCAAAAACATGCTAATCTCACAATCAAATATAATATCCATAATCAATTCGATAGTAGTTTTTCAACAAAATAAGTCACATACTACAAGCATTCACAGACAAGTTTCCACAAATGGTACTAACAAAATACGACAACATATATAACAATTAAATTCATGTTCGTTGCTTGATTACCAATAGTTCTTTGTTGTCGACAGTCTTCGCTTCGAAATAGCTAATTACCTGCAAACGAGTTTAACAATCAACAATATATATATGTGTATATATATATGTATGTATATATATGTATGTATATATATATGTATATATATATATATGTATATATATATATATATGTATATATGAAAATCATGTAATCTATAACTCGATATTCTATATTAACACATATTAACAAATATTGTTCTATTTTTATATGCATCCTATATAGTTCCCCAACGAATACACAATCAGCTTACATCTACTATTTGGTACCAGATTTGCACCCTGTTGGATAAGCAAATAAATAAATAATCATAAAATATGTCGTAATCATCAAATAAATAAGCAAAAGGATTAACCGTTTGAAAAAAAGGATTAACATGTTATCATTGCAATCACAGCTAACTAGTAATCAAATAATCATCAAATATTTGGTACCAGATTAACGTCAGTAGCATACATAATGTTCAGTTTGCAGAATATCCTTCACAGAGAAAAAGAATGCAAAAGAAGCAGCCTGGGAGATACCATGCAGCAGGTATAAACTATATGAGACTTCATTAAACTCAAGTGCTGATCAAACTAAACAATTACTATCAAGTTTTTGTTATGAAACCTTTGTATTCTATCCAAACCAAATGACTTCACAGTCCAACAAACCATATTAATACACAAATTTTGTTTAATACCTTAATGTACAATGCATATTGCTACATTTTCTAAATCATTATTATTGTCCCACCAGATGTGTTTGTGTTTCCAGTGTGTATATCTTTTTTTTACTGCTTACGTAATGATAACCTGATCATAGGTATATGTGTTGAATTTAAACTAAACAAAATGAAATGTGACTGTAAACGACATGTAAAACAGTGGATTAACAGTGAATGTATATTCTGTAAATCCTGTACAGTTGTGTTATTATTGACCGTCATACTATACCGCATTTATTCCTTATTAAAAGCATGTGTCAAAACTATTTTTGTACTTATCTGCTGCCCAATGCGCCTGATGTGTCTCCTTACCAAGTTTGCCATTCATTATTATGTATAGTTCTTAAAAATAGGCGAAGCTCGAACTGTACACTGTGTACAGATAATAATAATTGTCAGATATAACATTACTCAAGTACATAGCAAGAATTATATAGTACTAGCGGAGATATTAAAAATTAGGACTGCAAGCGCTTTGAGTTATCTTTTATGTGTAATTTGTAAGGGATCTGTACGAGTACAATAGCCGATAGTCCAATAATAGGTTGTTATTATCAAATATTTTGTTTAATTTTTTAATCTTGAGCTAACTAATAAGCGTTTTTAAATGCAGATATCGTGTTAAAGTGGGCATATTAGATGCAATCATGCAACTATGTCAATAACTATCATGGCTTTTGACAGGGAGGAAGGACTAATGGGACAACCTGTTGATGATATGCTTAGTATATACAAAAAGGTATAAAATAGCATCCACTACTTTTCACTGCAAACTAAATAGTTTGACTTTAACCTTCACTGACGCTAATTCACTGAATATTTAAATTCTTTATGAAGTAAACAAATTTGTACTCCTTTAGGCTGAAAGCATATAGTCAAACATAATACTAATCACCAATTTCTTAAGTACTCCGTACAGCCAGTTAATGACTATTAGGTTGGATTGGGACCTAGGAATAACGTGGCTTAAAAAAGAAATTTTATGACAATATGTTTAACCTTTACATGTCTAATATTGCAGGGAAAACACACCCTCGAAGATAGAAAACATTTTCCATAACTTAGTTGGTATTCGATCTATATTTGAATTCCGCCAAGTACTATAATATGAACAACACAGATACTTTCTTGACTACTATAATATGTTTAACCTTTATGAGATGTTTTGAATCATTTATATCTATGGATTTATATCATGACATGTACTAGCTACGTAAACTAAATGTAAACCTAAATCAACATGTTGCAAAGAAAATATATGGACACTACAATAAGGACTGACGACAATATGCCAATCTAACAGACTTTTTCAAAGATCTACATGTAAAAGACAACACAACACACAAGCTTTCAAAAATATATAGCCATCGGTCGATATCAACCAAGGTGCATATCCACCATGTGCCCATATGCAAAGCATGGGCCTAATACTAGTATATGTATGTATTTGTACAAAATGTATAAAAATCTAAATCATGTCTCAACCTTGAACATTTTTTATTATTATTATAAAGAATTTAAAATTTGATGTTGATAAGATTATTTATTTCAGAATAAAGGTTGATGGTGTGGTTTTACTGTCAATTGGAAACGTATTATCACTGAACCTTGATCATGAATATTTAATAAATGATTCTGCGAAGAAAAAAAAGGAAGAAGTAAAAAAAGGTTTTAACATTAAAATAATTCTTTCTATGTGTTGTTCCATTGTTATCATATTGAAATCAACCATATATCGTCAGCCCCAATCGGAAAAAGGATGAGGGTTGAATTAAATTGGTGTTTAATAACATCTCAATATTTTTTTAATAAGCTCATTTAATAAAATACGCGTAGAGACTCAAAATGTGTTGTGATGCCCATCCATATTTCCTATACTGCCATACATGGTCTATGTTCAGGTAATTAATAACTAAATTAGCAAGGGTTTGAATGATTTCTCTACCTTCAATGGTCATTTATTCAAAAGCATTATCAACAATGTTTCATACTTCATGGTCAAAAGTAAAAAACCAATGGTATTTATCGAATTTTCTAAAGTGTAATAACCTTTTCTAAAGTGCTGTTTATCGAATTTTACATTTTACCAGTGTTTATGTACCTCTAGTCAAGTCACCAAATTCATTAATAGCACATCCAGTTTTGCCCGGTGACAATCCATTGAAATTTGCATCCATTCTTGCCAACTCCATGTTCACTTGAACTATGCGCACAACTCAAAAAATAACAGGACTTTTGAACTCCGTAATAGCAGCAGATACTAGAAAATCTACAAAATAACTAAACCAAGTTAATTCAAAGCCTCGGAAAGCTAAGTAATAAAGAAGAATGCCAGGTTCTACACAAAATAAACGTTTGCAAGACTAATCGATAACATCAACGAATAAAACATGATTATATAATCGATTTAATATTAAAAATTCTATGTTGTGAATTGAATAACAAAATCAACTGTCATATTAACCACGAAATACAATCAGATAAAATATTTCTCCATTTCAACACAGTGGGTAATTAGATAAACAAACAAAACTGCCAGACGATTCAAACCAAAAACCAAAACAAAACCCATTAGATCTTAATCAACATTAGGAGGTCAGAATCTGATTATAAAACTAAAATGCTCGGATCATATAATTCTAAATAAAAGTATCAAATCATAGAATAAAATCTCAAACCCAGAGCTATAACCTTTTTTTTTTATCAGCAGAGAACGATGCTGAGTTAATCAGCCTTCACTGTGTGAAACAATGTATGGAACTAAAGCTATGGAGCCAAGGTGTTCGGGTTGCCTACCCTAGACTACGGAGAACCATACTACTCCAGATCTAGAAGTCTACCTTAAGAATCGACGAAATTTTGAGTAGTGAAGTTGGAATTTTGGTTGGGAAAGACGATATTTGGATTGGGAAAATCTGGAGAGTTCTCTATTCATCAGGCCATTTCTTTGAACGAAAATTGAGAAGACCGTGCGAATGAAAATGAATTTCAATGACCAAAATAAACGTAGCCGCCTAATATTCGTGTCCCGCCAATTTAGCATAATTAGCGTTCCATTTGTTTTACCAAAATAAACAAAGGCAGCATATAACAACTTACAACAATGTCTAATGGTTATCCCATTAATGGTTCAATAGTTTGCCTTCAATTTTCGGATTAATACTTGAGTGCAAGAAACTACACGTAATGTGAATGTCCTTCACACTTCAGCTTAAATTTTGCAAAGCAAGCGGGGTTGAATGGTCCCCTACCATTATTATTAATAACCAAAATTTTAATACACTGGTTTACAACATACTGACCATCACAAGAATGATGAAAGCATAAGCGAAACCTATATGTCACTAGTAATAGAAAGGACCAATACATGTTTAGAGGAGGCTTGCCCTTTAAACACCCTATTGTTCCTCTCCAACCAAACATAATACAAGACCTTCTTCAAAATTCTTAACAGTACTCTAAGTTCTAATTGAAGGTAGAATCTAAGTTCTAACAGTACTCTAAGTCTTTAACCAAACATAATTTAAACATTATACTTCAGCTTAAATTGAAAGAATGTATAATTGAAGGTAGAATCTAAGTTCTAACCATTTAAATATATAAAATCTGAATAATAAATTTCCGTAGGTAGATAGTTTGTCTATGCCTTGGCATATTATATAATACAAGGGTGTACACATTTAGAAACAAGATTAGAAAACAACTTACCATGACAAAAACTGACATTGCATGAGGTTTGAGTTTAGGATTCTTCTCGGGAGGCACGTTTGAATCTTTTAAGAATGAAAACAGATTGGTTGCTGATGGAGAAACCTCAAACAACCTGATACAATAGAAATTCATTACATTAGTTGATTCATGATTCATAGCATAGCATATATTCTTGTCTTCGATTACTATAGAAATTATTTAAGATTTGTGATTGATAATAGCATTATTTAAACCACAAATGAAGGATGACTTAGATTAACTTTGGTACAAAAACTTGCAAAGGAATTAGGGCTCAACTCGGCTGTTCCATACAGGGTTTGCTTTGTGGGAAATTGGGTACTTAATATCAACTACTAGTTTGTCCTCCTGTTGTGAAGAATAAAATCAGACGTTGTATAATATATAGGTAGGAGGGTGGACTTAGGTGCATGGAGACATGCTAACATTTGCAACTATTAGAGGCGCTTCACATGAAGCTCCTTTCTCACAGCCTACAAGATCACTAGGCTATTTCAGGCTTTTCTTGTCAATAGGCCTCTGCTTGAAATATTTTGACATTTGCTCACATCCTGTTAATCTACTTAATTTTACATGTGATCGTTAGTTGGAAACAGTTTAGGTGCAAAACATGCAAAATGCATTTTACGCTTTTAATCGCTCTTTAACTTGTACGATTGTTCTAAATAAAAGTGTTTGTATTCTTGTCTTTGGTATCTGTTAGCAAAATTACAAATTATAATAGTTTATAATATTATTTATTTCTAAAGTCAAGTATTTTTTATTGAAGACTTTGGTAAACAAAGCTATTTTCCCAAACTCATATTATGTATTCCTTAGTTAACAAAGCTAATAAACATTGGTAATTTCATCAACTGTGACTTATGTACCAACCCAAGTCAACTAGCTTATCAAATTTTAATATAAATAACACATGGCCGATAATACGTTATATCTAAAGTCAGTAGCGTAACTATGAACCTATACCTGAAAATGGAAGAACATATAGTAAAGAGCAACATCCAAAGAAAGGAGATAAAGAAGTGCATTTGAGGTTATTAACCAAAATGTTCCCAAGATTACACTATCGACATCCCTCTTAAAATTGTTGTAAACTGTCATTGAACAAAATCCATATCTTGTTTTCCACATTGTTATATTTTCCTGTATTCCTATAAAATTTTCTTATCCTTTCTTCTTTTCGGTTTCATATATAGTAAATAATAAAGAATCATATACATCTAAAACCTAACATTTAAAAATAGAATGAATATTTATAATAATGCTTAAGAGAAAAGAAAAGAGGTGCTTCTTTCTTTCACAAAAGGATACTAAGTTTTATACTTAAAGCGTCTAAAATGCTTCAACTAGAACGAAGAACCACTCGTTAAAACATGGATGTTTTCTTATATATGACACTATTATTTCACAGTGAGTGATATTATTTCAATGAATTAGGTAGGAGCTGAGATTAAACCATGGCCAAGTCTTATTTTTTTATCACCGGCTGCGGCTGCAGTCATTGCAAAAGAATTAAAGGTTCCATATCATATGCCATATTGTAAAAGCATGTCATAAGCATTCAAAATTGCTAAACTAGGAATTTGTTGTTCAGAATACTCCTGGACCTTCATTACAACTAGAATTATTTGAACCTCCAAAGAAAAGGTGGTTAAGTTTGTCTAGCCTTGGATGGGCATTATCATTAATACACCATTTTAATTTATTAACAGAAATTTACATTATTTTCAACTTTAAATAAAAATAGCAATTCTATAAGGAACATCGGTTAAAAACTAATTATAGAAATAAACTACAAATTATATTTTACATATAAGATGATAGTTTGGTATCAATATAGTTACAGATATCAAATTAACGGAGAGGAGTGGCTATTTAGGGTTTGTAAAATTGATGCAGACGAGTGAGATACGATTTAGGGTTTGTAAAATTGACGTAGACAAATAGAGGATTTCTGCAGAAATTCATATTGAACAATATAAAATCCATATAGAATCAAAAATTTCGTATCTAAAACCATATCGATTTAGGGCTTGTAAATTGACGAAGGCAAGTAGCAAATTTGAGGAGGAGTCGACTGACTACGATGAGAGGAGTTTAATGACGGAGAAGAGTAATGGGATGATGACGATAGAGGAAACGTAATTGGGGCTTGGTGAATTTTTATTAAGTGAAGAGGAAAGGGGAAGGCTTCTGAAACGTAACAAGTATTTTTGCATTGGCAGGGTAGGCGGGAGATTTTGGCAGCTGTAGGTATACGAGAAAAATAAAGAGTAAAATAATAATAGTCGCATTTACCTTAGAAACGCTGCCAACAATTGCAACTAAAAGCATATTTTATTGTAGTGTGTCGATCTAAGGTATTTTGGAGATGTTTCCAAAATATGGTTAAAAAATACACGAATCTGAGGTGTCGATCTTGAATTTCAAATTTATGGCCGTTCGTGGACTTTCGGACAAAAAACCCTTCGTTCAAAGGCCGAACGACCTTCCAACGAGACCAAATTTGAACCGGTGATGCTTTGTAGTGCTTTAATTGAATCCTTACGGATGGATTCGCAAAAAAATCATCGCCTACAAAATTATCCAAGAAATATGTCATTGTCTAGGAGTTAGCTATAACACTTATAATATAAGTGTTATAGCTAACTCCTACAAAATGACATATTTCTGGGATAATTTAATTTTTGATGATTTTTTGCGAATCCAACTGTACGCATTCGATTAAAACACTACAAAGCATCACTGGTTCAAATTTGGTCTCGTTTGAAGGTCGTTCGGCCGTCGAACGAAGATTTTTTGTCCGAAAGTCCACGAACGGTAATAAATTTGAAATTCAAGATCGACACCCCAGATTCGTTTATTTTTAAACCATATTCTGGAAACATGTTCAAAATACCTTAGATCGACATAGCACAAAAAGAATTTAATTTTACGCCGCATAATTTATTTTATATAATTTTATTATACCAAATACATTTAAAAATTCATCATTGATTACCCAACGGTTTAAAAAATTATTTTAATTCTTTAAAATGTTACAGATAACCACCTTTATCGAATTTTTATAGCGGATCGACTAAAAGTTTCATCGATTGGTCATGCGAGTTAGATTTTCAACAACGAAAATTTTCGAATTAGACGAACATAAATCATCGAAAATACCAATTTAACCTATCAGGACCCGTCGTTGGGTCAATAATAATAATAATAAATGTCAATTTTATTTTATTTTATAATGTAGTAGTGCTTTTTTTTAAACGAAATATGTGTAAAAAATGAATTTAAAAAAAAAATACGGTCGATGCTAGCCGACGCCCTTCGGGCCGAAGCAAACCGGCGCCAGCCGACGCCATGTCGCGTATATAGGTTTCAGCCGAACCCTTCTTCCTCACTTTCTTTGCTCCCCTAAAAAAATGATTTTTTCTCTTCCCCATCACCGATTCCGACCCTCTCTAGCCGCCACCCTTCGTCGTTGTCGCCGTAAAAGCCTAGAACTCGCCGGAACTCGCCGGAATCTCTTCTTCTTCTTGAATTTGGTAATTTTCTAAACCCTAATTTCGAATTAAATTGTTTAATTAGGTTTAAATGTACATTATTGTGATGGTAATTGGGTGTAGGCATTGCTAATTTAGTGTATTAGGTTATTTTTAATTAGTATGAAATCGTTGAATTTGAAAGTGTGAATTGGGAATAATTGGAGTGTAGGTATTTAGAATTTGAAAGCGTGAATTGGGAATTGGGAATTTGAAAGTGTGAAAGTGTGAATTTGAAAGTGTGAAAGTGTGAATTGGGAATAATTGGGTGTAGGTATTTTAGTCTATCTCTAGTTAATATAAATAATTTAAATGAAAATAAGACAGCAACAAAGCCTTTAGTCCCAAAAGGCTTTGGTAGATTAGAAAATACGATAATAATCACATAAAACTTCAGATGCAAAGTCTATATGCGTATAGGAATAGAAAAGAAACGCTGTCGAAATTTCTAATATATATATGTTTTTGAATTAGGAAAAATGTTCAACTATCTTCTCGACCGTACCTGGATGTATGAAAGTCGAACAGAAACGAAAGGTTCAACGAAAAAACATTTTAAGGATGGTGTACATGAATTTGTTAAATTCGCTAAAGCTGATAATGAAGAAGGCGGCACACAAATTCGTTGTCCGTGTCGTAAATGTCGACATTTGCATTATCGGGAAGCGGATTTAGTTATTGTACATTTGTGTAAATCCGGTTTTGTGCCAAACTATAATTTCTGGGATCGTCATGAAGAAAAAATTGGTGCATCTAATTCTATAGTGCCCAAGGTTGAGGTGAATAACAATAATGTTACGACGAATCCAATAGTAGATATGGTGGAAGATGCAGCACGGTCAATGTTCCATACTGTTCAAGTTAATGATGTAAATATTGAAGAAGAACCGATCGAGGGGGTGAAAAGAATTTATGATTTACTGGATTCTGCGAAAAGCACGAGTTGAAGGTTCGATTTGCAAATCATATATCAAAGAAGAAGCTTCATTCTTTTTCTCTCATTATTTCAGTGACCATATGAACTTATAATTTGCAAGTGTTTCGCGTAATGATGAAGCCGTTGAACAAGATTGTTCTGAATCAATGTTTTCTATTTTTAGACAGAATGGCCGAGCTGTTGGAAAATGTGTGGAAATATGGTTAGACGATAGAGAATTACCATATAGCACACACATACGTTCTTCTTAATTGTGCTGAAGTTGCACCATTTATTACGTAAATATTGAATGATAATTCTCAATAATAGTACATATTTGCATTATTTACGAGTTACCCAATTTAAATTGATTTTGCACTTAATATACGTATACATTTATTTGCAGTATTTACAAATCAGAACATCCACTTGGTGATCTCAGCAAAGAATTTGCTAACTGGTTTACGAAATACGTTTACGATTAAAGAAATTGTGTTGGTGATGAAGGATTGAAACGTCTTGCCATAGGACCAAAAAGAAATGTCAACACTTATCCAATATTCTTCGTGAATGGATTTAAATTCAACACCAAGGAATACGGCGCTGAAAAAATGACTTATAACAGCGGTGTATTTGTCAAAGGGACTGATGATCTAGATGAACATATAAAAGATTTTTACGGCGTCTTAACACAGGTTTTGGAATTGACATATTCTGTCCAATCTGCAGAAAAAGTATTTTTATTCAGATGCAGTTGGTTTAGCAATGTTCCGGGCTTTGGTATCAACGTGCACAAAGACTATAAACTTATTGAAATAAACCATAACTCACGTTACTCAAAGTATGATCCTTTCGTGTTAGCCAAACAAGCATTACAGGTTTATTTTGCTCCCTATCCATCACTAAAACGAGATAAAGCAGACTGGTCGGCTGTTTTTAAAACAAAATCAAGATTTACACTTGACGGAAATAATTTTCCAAACGAAGCAGCTTATCAAGCAGATCTTGAGCCAAATAATGAATTAATAATAACTGATGATCATGCTAATATAGGGCCTTTGAACGATGAATCAAATATTCTAATAGAAGCATTTGAGACATTAGAGGGAAATGACGATATAGAGTGCGAGACCGAGTCAGAATCAGAAAACGACGAAGATTGATTATTAATTAGCGATGATGTAATGTATATAAGAAGGAAATTTGTATCGTTTGTTGTATTATGTAAATTCTAGAACCTGTGTTAATCTAATGAAAATTTGTATCATTTGTTGTATTATTCTTTTATTATTCTGCTGTGAGCTATGTGTGTGTGATTATTAATTAGGCATGTTTTCTAATTATGAAATGATAAATGTGTTTTTCATTATATGAAATGATATATATATATATATATATGCATGTTTCTAGTATATATTATGTCACACAGCAGGCGGTCCCAAGGTTCACGAGGCCCTGATCATGGCGAGTGTGACGACCGCCCATGACCCCCGCACTGAATCTAGAGATAGTGCACTGTAAAGCGTGCCAGGCAGCCATGGACGATTGTCAGGGTAAATTAAAACAGCAGAATCTATCGTATAACTCACAGCGCATGGATAAAATACAATAGAACATATATATAGTGAAGCTTCACAGAATAGAATGTCATCATATAAACTTCATAATAGTTGAATACAAACATCTGAATAGTCAATACATCAAGCCTCACTACATATCACTCAGAGAATTATACAAAGCAGCGGAACATCCAGTACATATAGTAAGAAAATAATATGCAAGCCTCCAGCTCGTCTTCGTCATCGGCATCGTTGGAAGCAAGAACAGCACCTGTCACCTGCTACCTAGTCTGCCCGTCCCAAAATGGACGAACAGCCCAAGGCAATAAGAGTTAAAACATAAAGCCTTGAGTCAGACAACAGTCTTAGTGAGCGGTAAATTAACTAACAACATACCAAAAGAGCATAAAGGAAAAAGGAATAGGAATCCAACCCTCCCACTCCACCTCTTTCTACAGTGATAGCCCCCGGACACACACTAAGCAGAAACAAACATAGCAAAGCAAACATTTAAAGTAAAGCAATTATCACTCGAGTCAAGGGCGTTGTTTTCCAAGTACAAACCCCCAAGGCCTAAACCAAGATCAGATAAGCACCCAGAAAATACCGCTCTTGAGACCGAATGACGATACAACCAAACGTCCATGACTCTGGCTATCACTGTTATCATTGCTTCGATATCACCGTTAATTGAATGACCGGTACATTCTTTCAGCCGTCCGTCAAGGGCTAATGGAAACCTCGGTTCTAGACATAACTCCGCACGTCATCGAAACCCGTGCCTAGGACTATCGAATCTGCCCAGAGTACTTGACTACCAATCAGTAGTCTTTAGGGACTATCGAATCTGCCCAGCGTACTCTTGCTTTGAGCATGCTAGAACCTTCAACAACGATGAAATCTCAGCCTTCTAGTCATCCTCCTCGACGACTATTTCCATACTAGCTCAAGCGCCTCTCGAGCAAACCATTATCCTCAAACTCGAACCATTTCACCGAGTTATCAACATGCTTGGAATGATCCCGTCTGGATTAGACCAAGACTATCTCATATCATGCCTCGCTTCATCACATCCTAGCAAAGCCTCATCTTAACATCATCATCATCAAATCTATCCATATGAGCTTCATCATCCGCTACATATGCCACGAGCAGCTTTCCCAATTCAAGAGCCTTTCCCTTAGCTTTTGAATCATCTTCGACCATCTTATCTAAATCAAATCATCAATCAACTAATTCATAACAATCAATCAAGTCAATCATTAATCCAAGTAATCAAACATTCAAACATGATCTAATAAACAATTATAACAATAATGACAATCTTGTAAATAAAGGGTCGAAATCTAACAAGCATGACACATGAGTAATATCTCTATAACTTGATGATAGAACTTGCATAGGTTAATCATGTAGTAAAATGGATGTCAAATCATCATGAACAATAGATCTATAATTAGGTTTAATAAAATGCATGGAAATCACTATTTTAACACTGAATCAAGCCAACAATCCGATATACTCCTTTGGATCCGTGTGAGAGATAATCACCACTCACCAAATCACCTAAACACCTTAAAAGCAACACACTTTAGATCTGGACAGCGAAGAATCTAACTCGATCTATCACAAATCCGCTTCAAACGATGAAATCTCTCTTTGATGGATGTAGATCTTCAATCTAAGCTCTTGAATCTTCAATTTGATCTTCGATTTGGATGGAAGGAAGCACAAGATTAAGGTGGAGAAAAGAAGTGAAGAAGTGTAGAACTCGAGCTCTCAAAATGGCAGCACTTCGTCGCTTCAAAATCCGAATCCCAAAAATGAAGAAATGGACGTGTATTTATAGGCAGTTTTCTTAGGTCGTCCGCCTCCTTAGGTCGTCCACGACCTAACAACCCCAACCTACGACCTAACAGATCTGCGCATCCACGACCTACGACCTAACGGCTTAGCAGATCTTCCGACCTAGCGACTTAACACATATGTGCATCCACGCGACCTATGACCTAACAAAGATGCTGCTTAGCGACCTAACACAGATCGCGACCTAACACACCTGCGACCTAACACACACGCGACCTAACTGCTATACAGAAGCTCACGACCTAACTAACTTAGGTCGCTTACGACCTAACTCAACACAGAAGCTCACGACCTAACTAACTTAGGTCGCTTACGACCTAACTCAACACAGAAGCTCACGACCTAACTAACTTACCTAGGATACGACTTAACATCCACGCGACCTAACGACTCAACCCACCTATCTCCTTAACTCGCTAACCCTTAGGTCGCTAACTACTAGGTCGCTAACTACTATAGGTCGCTCCAACCTGTAGGTTGCTAATTCTTAAGTCGTCCACTACCTTAGGTCGCCAACTTCCTATAGGTCGCTCCAATCGACCTAACCTACCCCACGACCTAAGCTACCATACGACTTATCATCTATACGACCTCTCCCAAAATCCTTAGGTCGCCAACTTCCTTAGGTCGCTCCACTTTCTTAGGTCGTCTACTCCGACCTAACTACTATACGACCTAGGACTTAGACTATGGATGACTTATCAATAATGCGACCTAATGATAACTGTTTTACGATGTTTCGATCCGTAAAAATACGGGTCGTTACATTCTCTCCCCCTTAGGAATTTCGCCCCCGAAATTCCAAACAAACAAGAGCAAACAAAGACTATTCTGCATGCCTACCATCCATAGCAGTCAACAAACCATGCATCCAATTCTAGCTTAGCATGCAGAATTCTAAAACTAGAACAAGTTACAATGCCGTTAGATGACACGACACCTTAGGGCCATACCTTGAAGAGTTCAGGATGAGCTGCCTTCATCCTCTCTTCCACCTCCCATGTGCAGTGTTATCATCATCACTCCATTGTATCTTGAGCAACCTAACTACCTTCCACCTAAGCTGTTTCGTGTCAGTTTCCACAACACGAAGCGGCTTACGAGGTCTCTTATCGACTGGATCAACTTCGAAATCTTCATAGCTATCAGCAGAAACCACTGTATTCGAGTCGTGCACATACTTCCGTAGATATGATACATGAAAAACATTATGCACACCCGCCATCTTTTCTGGTAACTCCAATCTGTAGGCGAGCTTTCCAATTCGCTCGATGATCGGGAATGGTCCAACAAATCTCGGAGTCAATTTTCCTTTCTTCCCGAATCGAATAACATTCTTCAGTGGAGAAATCTTCACAAAAACCATATCACCTACGTCGAATTCCAAATCCTTACGACGCTTATCGGCATAACTTTTCTGACGGTCTTGGGCTGCCTTCATTCGTTGCCGAATGATCTCTATACAATCTGAAGTTTGTCGAATCATCTCAGGCCCAAGTATCAGCTTTTCTCCTGTTTCTAACCAACATGTCGGAGAGTTACACGGTCTTCCATACAATGCTTCATATGGTGCCATACCAATGCTTGACTGGTAACTGTTATTATACGAAAATTCTACCAAATGAAGGTGATCTTCCCATGATCCTCCGAAATCTAAAACAGAAGCTCTAAGGAGATATTCCAAAACACGGTTGACTCTCTCGGTCTGACCATCTGTTTGGGGGTGATAAGCTGTACTTAAACACAACTCGGTTCCCAAAACCTCCTGGAAGCTCTTCCAAAATCCACTAGTGAACAATGAATCTCGATCGCTCACTATACTCTTCGGAATACCATGGAATCGAACTATCCACTTAACATACAACTCAGCCAACTTTGATGCAGTCCTAGTCGATCGAACATGAATGAATCTTGCACTCTTAGTCAGACGATCTACAATGACCCAAATTACTTCATTTCCCGTTCTTGTTCTAGGTAGTCCATTAATAAAATCCATCGATATTTGCTCCCACTTCCATGTAGGAACTTCTAATGGCTGAAGCAATCCACTTGGCTTCTTCTGCTCGGCTTTTACCAACCGGCAGTTCATACACATGGAAATAAAATTTCCAACATCCTTCTTCATACCTTCCCAGTAATAGGTTCTCTTCATATCCCGATACATCTTGTTTCCACCTGGATGAATTGTCAACTTCGAGTGATGACTTTCCTTCAGAACTTCATTTCTCAATTCATCTATATCGGGAACAACTAGTCGTCCTTGCTTCCGAAGCCAACCCTCTCGATCGACCTCGAATCCTTTATCCTTTTTTGGATCCAATCTAGATTCCAAATCACGAATAATCTTGACAAGCTTATCGTCTCGCTTTTTGCTCTCACCAATTCTTTTCACAAGAGTCGGTCTTATCGATAAGTTTGCCAACATCTCCGGTTCCAATTCACATCTGGGCCTGAAGTCAAATCCAGCTAAATACTCGAGGCTCTTCCATTCTAAAAACATGGCTCCCAATCCTGCATGTCTTCGACTTAACGCGTCTACCACTACGTTACCCTTTCTCGGAGTATAGGCTATACCAAAGTCATATGATGCCAAAAAATCTAGCCATCGTTGCTGCCGAAGATTCAAATCCTTTTGGGAGAAAAGATACTTCAACGACTTATGATCTGTAAACAATTCGAACCGAACTCCCAATAGATAATGTCTCCACATCTTTAGAGCAAATACAATCGCCGCTAACTCCAAATCATGAGTCGGATAATTCCTTTCATGCGGCTTCAGTTGTCGACTTGCATACGCAACAACTTTACCCTTCTGCATCAGCACTGCTCCAAGTCCAGTACCACATGCGTCGGTGTAAACCACCATCTCATCATTCCCACTTGGAATAGTCAAAACAGGAGCACTCGTCAATCGCTCTTTCAGGATTCCGAAAGCTTGCTCACACTTAGCATCCCATCTAAATACTTGGTTCTTTTTCGTCAATCCTGTCAATGGTGCAGCCATCTTGGAGAAGTCTTTGATAAATCGACGATAATATCCTGCTAATCCAAGAAAACTTCTCACATCCGATGCATTCTTAGGTCTAACCCAATCCTGGATTGTTGCCACCTTAGCGGAATCAACCGCTATTCCATTTCCAGAAATAATATGGGCTAAGAACCTAACTTCACTCTTCCAGAAGTGACACTTCGAAAACTTAGCCTTCAGCTGATGTTTCCGTAAGATTTCCAAAACAATACGCAAGTGCGTCTTGTGCTCTTCTTCAGTTCTGGAATAAATCAGAATATCATCCACGAACACTAGCACGAACTTGCTCAACTGATCTTTGAACACTCTATTCATAAGATCCACAAAATATGCTGGCGCATTAGTCAATCCAAACGGCATTACCAGCCACTCAAAGAAACCGGATGGTGTCCGAAAAGCAGTCTTCGGCACACTATCCTTAGCCACTCTCAACTGGTGAAATCCCGTTGCCAAATCCATCTGAGAAAACACCTTAGCTTCGAGAAGCTGATCAAACAAGTCATCTATTCTCGGCAATGGATACTTGTTCTTCTTAGTCACCTTATTCAACTCACGATAATCCACACATAACCTCAACGATCCATCTGCTTTGGTTGCAAACACAACTGGTGCACCCCATTCGGACACACTACGCCGAATGAATCCTTTCTGTAAAAGGTCATCAACCTGCACCTTCAACTCCGGCTGTTCCCTAGGCGCCATCCGCCTAAGAGGCATCACAACAGGTCTGGCTCCTTCAATTAGATCTATACGAAACTCGATCTCTCTATGCGGCGGTAACCCTTTGACCTCGTCAAAGACATCCTCAAATCCATTAGAGATTGGCACAGATGACAGTCCATCCCGTGGAACAACCAGCGAATACATGAAGGTCATGAAGACGCCTTCTTCATGCTTACATCGTATCACAATCTTTCGCCCCTCCACATTCTCGACTGTCACCTCCAACCTATCACAATCAACCTTTGCCGCATACTTCCTAAGCCAGTCCATACCCAAAATAATTCTGAACCTCGCAAAGTTCAGAACAAAACAATCACAAACAAAAGAGCAATCTTGACTCGATACAATCAGACCACGGCATAACATACACAAACAAGACGAACCCCCAACTGGATTAGTCACAACCAATGGCCTATCAACGATATTCGGTTCTAAACCCAACCGGCCTACAAGTTCACTACAAACAAAAGAATGCGACGCCCCAGTATCAAATAGAACTCTAACTGGGACACCACATATGGAAAGAGTACCTTGAACCACCACACTCTTTCCTTTCTCGTCAACGGTAGAGGCTTTCGAAGATGATGGAACAGCTCCCAAAGCATAAGCTTGCACAATCTGCTTGTCCTTCCACGGTTCTGGACAATTCCTCTTAACATGCCCCAGCTTGTCACAGTTGTGGCACTTCACCGGCACCTTCGGATTCTTGCAATCTCTGTAGAAATGGCCCTTCTGCTGACAATTGTAGCAGGTCACTTTGCCCTTTGGCTTCTTATGGCCATCCTTACCCTTTTGTTGCTGCTGCTTCCTCTTCTTGTTTCCACCCTGCTGTGGTTTAGATTCTTCCTTGGTCACAGCAACAACAGCCCTTTCCTTAGGAAACAGATTCTCGTGCTTGAGAGCTTTCTCTACTAGCTTCTCAAATGGATCGTCCAAATGATCCACCAACTGCCTTCCAAGATAAATGTCCAAGCCTGTCACAAACTTCTCATT
This sequence comes from Allium fistulosum, assembly GCA_030737815.1. Lineage (NCBI taxonomy): Eukaryota > Viridiplantae > Streptophyta > Magnoliopsida > Asparagales > Amaryllidaceae > Allium > Allium fistulosum. Next base: position 406,661,611 of record CM060907.1, on the reverse strand, counting down.
CTTCTGATACGAAGATTCAATATACGATCGGACATACTTGGACAAAGCTTCAAACTCAGAAACATACTCAAGAACTGGTCTTCCACCTTGCTTGAGCTCCACAAACTTCTTAAACAGAACATACTTCTGAGCCGTAGAAATGAACTTAGCTTCAAATCTGTCTTGGAATTACTCCCAAGTAATTTCTTCCTCTGGAGTATCAATGGTGATAGAATTCCACCAATCAGAAGCTCTTCCTTGAAGCTGTCTGGATGCTAACTTCCTCTTAGTCGCATCCTCAATTCCCAAATCACTAAAGATCCTTCTACAAGCATCTATCCACCTCTGGACTTCAATGGTTGACTCTGTTCCTAAGAAAACCTTTCCTCCAAGAGCAGTATAATCTTTACACAGCTTAGACAAATCCACTGGTTTTGGAGTTTGAACTTGAACTCCAACATCTACTGATGGCCCCGGAGCTGGCATCCTTCTCATGATCGAAGTCATTATAGCTTCGAACATAGCAACATAATCAGCAGCCCCCTCAACAGCACGGCCTTCCCTAGCAGCTGGTCTCCCTCTTCGACTCATTCTTAATATCTATAGAAAGGAATGATTAATACACCTTGAGAAACAACTGCTTAAGGAATTCAAATCCTTTTAAGCTACTATATTATATATAGTAATCATCCATCAAAATACAATTACATCTCTCATACGTAGTTACGTCAGCGAGCGTTGGGTAAAATCGATTAACCAAAGCTCTGATACCAAATGTGACGACCGCCCATGACCCCCGCACTGAATCTAGAGATAGTGCGCTGTAAAGCATGCCAGGCAGCCATGGACGATTGTCAGGGTAAATTAAAACAGCAGAATCTATCGTATAACTCACAGCGCATGGATAAAATACAATAGAACATATATATAGTGAAGCTTCACATAATAGAATGTCATCATATAAACTTCATAATAGTTGAATACAAACATCTGAATAGTCAATACATCAAGCCTCACTACATATCACTCAGAGAATTATACAAAGCAGCGGAACATCCAGTACATATAGTAAGAAAATAATATGCAAGCCTCCAGCTCGTCTTCGTCATCGGCATCGTTGGAAGCAAGAACAGCACCTGTCACCTGCTACCTAGTCTGCCCGTCCCAAAATGGACGAACAGCCCAAGGCAATAAGAGTTAAAACATAAAGCCTTGAGTCAGACAACAGTCTTAGTGAGCGGTAAATTAACTAACAACATACCAAAAGAGCATAAAGGAAAAAGGAATAGGAATCCAACCCTCCCACTCCACCTCTTTCTACAGTGATAGCCCCCAGACACACACTAAGCAGAAACAAACATAGCAAAGCAAACATTTAAAGTAAAGCAATTATCACTCGAGTCAAGGGCGATGTTTTCCAAGTACAAACCCCCAAGGCCTAAACCAAGATCAGATAAGCACCCAGAAAATACTGCTCTTGAGACCGAATGACGATACAACCAAACGTCCATGACTCTGGCTATCACTGTTATCATTGCTTCAATATCACCGTTAATTGAATGACCGGCACATTCTTTCAGCCGTCCGTCAAGGGCTAATGGAAACCCCGGTTCTAGACATAACTCCGCACGTCGTCGAAACCCATGCCTAGGACTATCGAATCTGCCCAGAGTACTTGACTACCAATCAGTAGTCTTTAGGGACTATCGAATCTGCCCAGCGTACTCTTGCTTTGAGCATGCTAGAACCTTCAACAACGATGAAATCTCAGCCTTCTAGTCATCCTCCTCGACCACTATTTCCATACTAGCTCAAGCGCCTCTCGAGCAAACCATTATCCTCAAACTCGAACCATTTCACCGAGTTATCAACATGCTTGGAATGATCCCGTCTGGATTAGACCAAGACTATCTCATATCATGCCTCGCTTCATCACATCCTAGCAAAGCCTCATCTTAACATCATCATCATCAAATCTATCCATATGAGCTTCATCATCCGCTACATATGCCACGAGCAGCTTTCCCAATTCAAGAGCCTTTCCCTTAGCTTTTGAATCATCTTCGACCATCTTGTCTAAATCAAATCATCAATCAACTAATTCGTAACAATCAATCAAGTCAATCATTAATCCAAGTAATCAAACATTCAAACATGATCTAATAAACAATTATAACAATAATGGCAATCTTGTAAATAAAGGGTCGAAATCTAACAAGCATGAAACATGAGTAATATCTCTATAACTTGATGATAGAACTTGCATAGGTTAATCATGTAGTAAAATGGATGTCAAATCATCATGAACAATAGATCTGTACTTAGGTTTAAGAAAATGCATGGAAATCACTATTTTAACACTGAATCAAGCCAACAATCTGATATACTCCTTTGGATCCGTGTGGGAGATAATCACCACTCACCAAATCACCTAAACACCTCAAAAGCAACACACTTCAGATCTGGACAGCGAAGAATCTAACTCGATCTATCACAAATCCGCTTCAAACGATGAAATCTCTCTTTGATGGATGTAGATCTTCAATCTAAGCTCTTGAATCTTCAATTCGATCTTCGATTTGGATGGAAGGAAGCACAAGATTAAAGTGGAGAAAAGAAGTGAAGAAGTGTAGAACTCGATCTCTCAAAATGGCAGCACTTCATCGCTTCAAAATCCGGATCCCAAAAATGAAGAAATGGACGTGTATTTATAGGCAGTTTTCCTAGGTCGTCCGCCTCCTTAGGTCGTCCACGACCTAGCAACCCCAACCTACGACCTAACAGATCTGTGCATCCACGACCTACGACCTAACGGCTTAGCAGATCTTCCGACCTAGCGACTTAACGCATATACGCATCCACGCGACCTATGACCTAACAAAGATGCTTGGCGACCTAACACAGATCGCGACACACCTGCGACCTAACACACACGCGACCTAACTGCTATACAGAAGATCACGACCTAACTAACTTAGGTCGCTTACGACCTAACTCAACACAGAAGCTCACGACCTAACTTACTTAGGTCGCTTACGACCTAACTCAACACAGAAGCTCAAAGAAATTCACGTCAATAAGCAAATCAAGATCACTAACAAGACCTAACTAACTTACCTAGGATACGACTTAACATCCACGCGACCTAACGACTCAACCCACCTATCTCCTTAACTCGCTAACCCTTAGGTCGCTAACTACTATAGGTCGCTCCAACCTGTAGGTTGCTAATTCTTAAGTCGTCCACTACCTTAGGTCGCCAACTTCCTATAGGTCGCTCCAATCGACCTAACCTACCCCACGACCTAAGCTACCATACGACTTATCAATTATACGACCTATCCCAAAATCCTTAGGTCGCCAACTTCCTTAGGTCGCTCCACTTTCTTAGGTCGTCTACTCCGACCTAACTACTATACGACCTAGGACTTAGACTCTTGATGACATATCAACAATGCGACCTAATGATAACTGTTTTACGATGTTTTGATCCGTAAAAATACGGGTCGTTACAGCGAGGGTAGTAGTGGTATGGCTGATAATCGCCAGAGAGCATACTTAGTACCGAAGACCGATGGAGGGTAAGTATTTAATTTACTGCAACTTCATTATATTATTTAGTGCATGCTACTAGTATATTTATGATTTAGTAACTGACAATATCAAAATGTATTCAGGGGTTTCGATTTACAGCCATCCGAGCCCATTCTAGCTGTGTCTCGAAACAGCTACCGTAGTAGGATGATGGACTTGTGGGAGCACTAGGATAGTATCCCACTTTATATCAAAGATGCTATATGGGCTGACCTCCAGGTAAGTATAAAATTCTAATTAATTTGAGATTGACATATTTGATATTTGAAAATTAATATGCAATTTATATAATTCATTTAAATTTCAACGTGCAGGCGTCCTTTATTGTGGATCCCGAAGATCTCGGGACGTTCAGGACGCACTGGGAGAGGAAGATGAGGAAAAACTATAGAGGTACGCTCTCCAAGATAAAAGAGACCGGTAAAAAGCCAAACTGGATGAGTGAAAATCTATATGCGCGGTTTCTGCAATATTGGGAAAGCGAAGACGTGAAGGTAAATTTTCTACTTTCATATGTCTGTAATTATAATTCATTTAAATATTTATATAATAGTTAAATTATACTGGCGGTAGCATCGAGGAACTCCGCAAACAGGCTTAGGAATCCTGCAACACACCGCGGTGGATCCAAGTCTTTTCAGCAATATAGAGAAGAAATGGTAAACATGAAAATTGTTATTTGTAATTTACTTATATACATTCTTTAATCGTATCTAATTTTAGACGAGGGAAAGAGGTGGTGTTGCACCGTCTCATTTGGACATCTTCACCCGAACACACGTCGTCGAGCATACAGATGAATATGGCAACGTAACATATGAATGGTCAGACGCCAAATCAGCGAATATCCGGGTATAAAGACTATAAATTTTTCCTCTTATTTAACAGTACATTAAATTGAATATTCATCTTCTCAAAATTATATTTCTAAACACAGGAGAGATGCGATCAGGAGATTCACTGCTAGAAAAAAGCTAAATACCGATGGAGGAGGGCGACGGCTTCCGACAGCCTATTTCCGATGGCTTCCGACGGGCCGTCGGCGGCCGTCGGAAGCCGTCGGAAATTATCGAACTACAGGCTCAGCCGAGCCTTCTTCCTCCTCACTTTTCATACGAAAATATTAATCCCTAAATCCCCAAAACTCTTCCCCAAGCTTCCAATCAACAATTTCGAGCTTTCGGATCCTCCCCGGCTGCATAATCAACGTCTATTGCTCTCCAGCTAAGGTATAATCTCTAATTTTCGAGAAAAATTGAGTTTTTACCCTAATTCTAGATTTTCATAAATTGATAAATTAGGGCTAATTGGTGATTGAAATTATTTCCAATTATGTTATAATAGTTTCTAGCATTCCATGATATACCTATTTCATCTTTTATCGTGAAATTGTGAAAAACACATATAATTTGGGCTTGTTAGTGTATATGGAAATCGTTGTATATGCCTTGGTTGTACCATAGTATATGTGTGTAGCGCTGCTATCATTGTATTGTGTTAGTTGGACTAAGATAAAATGAATGCACGAGCTAGGAATGTTATATTGTGCACGTATTGACTTATGCAACAAAAATAAATGCGTCGAACGAGCCTTAAGTTGATGGAATACGTCGAATAAATGTGTTAAATTAAATATTTTTTTGTAAATGTGAATAGTTAGTAAAACTATATTTTTTTGTAAAATGCACACATTTAATTAACTAATGTCCCTTAGACAGTTTTTGGCCCCGTCTAACGAATGTTGTACATGATCGTTATATAAATAGTCAATTTTTTTCAAAAAATGACCATTTATATTCATCTGGTACAATGTTTGTTGGATTTGTCCCTGTATTGGACAAGTTATGAACACAGTAAGCATTTACATTTTGTATACTACTTTGTCTCAAACGGTTCATAAAATTTCAGCCTAACTTTTCTTTTTTGTTTCCTGCGTACACGCGTTTGTGTACAATGCAGGGAACTAAAGGGAAATGCTGCCGAAATTTTGTTGAATCGTTTGAGACGAAGTAATATACGAAATGTAAATGTTTACTGTGTTTGTAATGGGAAGTAGGATGCCTGACCATGGAGAAAAAAAAATTATACAATTTTTTATATCGATAGGTTAAAAAATAAAATGTGCCCTATTTAAAAATATTTTTAAATTTGTGAAGTTGTTCTTTAAAGTCAAATATTATACGACCATGAAAATAATCTTTTTCGAATTTGTATTCTTGAAAATAAATATTAAATTTTGAAATTCTAATTTTCTCAAATAGGAAAAATGATTGATTATTTTGTTGATCGGAGGAGATGAATGCACCAAAGAAAAGGACTGAGGGGCTCAATAAAAGAAGATTTTTATAATGGTATAAACGTGTTTGTTGAATTCGCTTTAAGTAATAATGGAAACGATCTAGAAATTCGTTGTCCGTGTAGTAAGTGTAGACATTTGAAGTATTTGTTACCAGATATTGTGAAAGTTCATTTGTACAAAAACGGTTTCGTACCCGAGTATTATGTTTGGGATCGGCATGGAGAAGTTGTAGCAAATACTTCTGTAGAGTCTGAAAGTGTCGTTAACGAAATAGTTAGGACGACCCGTATAGAAAATATGGTCGAAGATGCAGCACGATCAATGTTTTCTATGGTTGAAGTTGACGACGACGATGGAAATGTTGAAGAACCAAATATTGAAACAATTTTTTTTTATGATTTACTAGATGCTGCTAAGAAACCTATTTGGGATGGTTGTAAAAGCGACACTCAACTGTCAGTAATTGCAGAATACATTGCGATGAAGTCAAAATACAACATCACTGAAGCTGGGTTAACGGCTGTTGTACAAGCTGCAAAAAGACATATGCCGCCCGATAATCTAATGTGTGAAAATCACTATGAAGTTAAAAAACTTATGTCGGCTTTTGGTTTACCTTATCAGAAAATAGATACATGTTTAAAAGGCTGCATGTTGTTTTGGAAAGAAGACGCAAACCTTAGAAATTGTAAAATTTGTAACCAGGAGAGATACAAACCAAGAAAAAAGAAGGGGAAGGAAGTTCCGTACAAGCATATGCATTACTTACCCATAACTCCAAGACTTCAAAGATTATATGCATCTTCTGTAACTGCATCTAATATGAGATGGCATAGTGTGAGAACGGAGGAAGAGGGTACGTTTTAAGTCATTTGACTTTCATTAAATGCATCTTCTGTACCCAAAACCCTACGCCTCTCCCAATAAATGTTTAATTTACTAGTTTTAAGTCATTTGACTTTCATTAGGACAGTTATTCCCGTAATGTCACTATGGCCCATCAATAGGCCATATGATTGTGTGTTAGAATTACAGCTAAAATTCGCATACCTGCAAATACACTTACAGAGATCACACAGCTAAATTAAATATTTATTGCAGGCCAACAGTCAGAGACGGGGTTGGCAGACTAGAGCTCAGATCGATCTAGCAGAGATCGAAGATTTGCGGGCTAGAGTGGCCCAGCTGGAGGAGCAGAACCGCCGACAGGTCATACAGACCACATAGTTGCTAGACCAGCGTATCGCCGAGTACATGCAGTAGTATGGTGGCCGCTTCCCTTCCTCTGCTGGCTCTAGATCTGGAGGAGAGTGATTGATTGCTTGCCTTTTTAGGTATGTTTTTTTAAGTTTTATATGATTTGGTAGACGGTGGAGGTAGTTGTTGATTTTTGTATGATTATGTTTGATACACTTGGTTATGTGGTTGTATGATGATGTGGATGTTGATGATTTTGTGTTATGTTGTGTATGTATGACATGGTAGAACACTTGTTGTTGGGGTTGTTGTGAATGTTGGAATGGTTATGTATATTATGTATTTTATTTTGATGTAATTTGGTATATTTGTGGTTTTGATTAATTTTGTGTAGTTTGAGTTTTGATATTTGGTTGGTATATTGTATATTGGATTGTGCAGTATTGCTAATAGTTTTTGAAAGAAAAATGTGGATGGAAGGGTACATTTGCAGCAGTAATAAAAAAAACAGCAGATTTCCGACGGTTTCAGACGGCTTCCGACAGTTTACAGGTACAATATTTCCGACGGCTTCCGACAGCCTGTAGGACATTTTCGTCGACGGTTTCCGACGGGTCCCGACACGTGTCGGAATCCGTCGGAATCCGTCGGAAGCCGTCGGGAATATGTACGATGACTTCCGTCGGAAGCCGTCGAAAGTACTGCTCCCCGACGGCGTCTGTTCCGACGGCTTTTTTCGACGGCCGCCGACGGTTTCCGACGGCTGCCGACGGTTTTCAGCCGTCGGAAATCACTGTTCTCCTTGTAGTGATTGCTCGCATGCTTACAGAGTCTGGCAAGGAGCAGTTGACCGTTTAGGAGACAGGCAGGATATTCGCTCGTATTACCGACCCGCCAACCAGAAATAGACAGTGTGACGACCGCCCATGACCCCTGCACTGAACCTAGAGATAGTGCGCTGTAAAGTGTGCCAGGAGACCATGGACAATTGTCAGGGTAAATTAAAACAACAGAATCTATCGTATTACTCATAGCGCATGGACAAAATACAATAGAACATATATATAGTGAAGATTCACAGAATAGAATCTCATCAATAAAACTTCATAATAGTTGAATACAAACATCTGAATAGTCAATACAACAAGCCTCACTACATGACACTCAGAGAAAATACAAACAGCGGAACACCCAGTACATATAATAAGGAGATAATATGCAACCCTCCAGCTCGTCTTCGATATCAACACCATGGAAAGCAAGAACAGCACCTGTCACCTGCTACCTAGTCTGCCCGTCCCAAAGTGGACGAACAGCCCAAGGCAATAAGAGTTAAAACATAAAGCCTTGAGTCAGACAACAGTCTTAGTGAGCGGTAAATTAACTAACAACATACCAAAAGAGAATAAAGGAAAAGGAATAGGAATACAACCCTCCCACTCCACCTCTTTCTACAGTGATAGCCCCCAGACACACACTAAGTAGAAGCAAACATAGCAGAGCATACAATTTAAAGTAAAGAAATTATCACTCGAGTCAAGGGCGATGCTTTCCAAGTACAAACCCCCAAGGCCTAAACCAAGATCAGATAAGCACCCAGAAAATACCGCTCTTGAGACCGAATGACGATACAACCAAACATCCATGACTCTGGCCATCACTGTTATCATTGCTTCGATATCACCGTTAATTGAATGACCGGCACATTCTTTCAGCCGTCCGTCAAGGGCTAATGGAAACCCCGGTTCTAGACATTACTCCCGCACGTCGTCGTGACCCGTGCCTAGGACTATCGAATCTGCCCAGAGTACTTGACTACCAATCAGTAGCCTTCAGGGACTATCGAATCTGCCCAACATACTCTTGCTTTGAGCATGCTAGAACCTTCAACAACGATGAGATCTCAGCCTGCTAGTCATCCTCCTCGACGACTATTTCCATACTAGCTCAAGCGCCTCTCAAGCAAACCATTACCCTCAAACTCGAACCATTTCACCGAGTTATCAATCTGCTTTGAATGATCCCGTCTGGATTAGACCAAGACTATCTCATATCATGCTTCGCCTCATCATCATCATAGCAAAGCTTCATCTCAACATCATCATCAAATCTATCCATATGAGCTTCATCATCCGCTACATATGCCATGAGCAGCTTTTCCAATTCAAGAGCCTTTCCCTTAGCTTTTGAATCATCTTCGACCAACTTGTCTAAATCAAATCATAAATCATCTAATTCATAGCAATCAATAAAGTAAAACAGTAATCCAAGTAATCAAGCATTCAAATATGATCTAAATTGACAATTATAACAATAATGGCAATTTCGTAAATAAAGAGTCAAAAGTCTAACAAGCATGAAATCATGAGTAACGTCTCTACAACTTTGATGAATGAACTTACATAGGTTAACATGTAGTAAAGTGGTTGTCAAATCATCATAAACAATGGATCTATATGGATCTATACTTAGGTTTACAAAAATGCATGGAAATCACTACTTTAACACAAAATTAAGCCAACGATCCGATATACTCCTTTGGATCCATGTGAGAGATAATCACCACTCACCAAATCACCTAAACAACCTCGAATCAACATGCTTCAGATCTGGACAGCGAAGGATCTAGCTTGATCTATCACCGATCCGCTTCAAACGATGAAATCTCTTCTTCGAAGGATGAAGATCTTCAATCTAAGCTCTTGAATCTTCGATTTGATCTTCAATATGGACGAAAGGAATCACTAGATTAGAGTGGAGAAAAGAAGTGAAGAAGTGTAGAAGTCGAGCTCTCAAAATGGCACCACTTCGTCGCTTCGAAATCCGGATCCCAAAAAAAGTGAGAAAAACCCTCCTATTTATAGGCTGATTTTACCTTAACTCGTCCGCCCCCTTAAGTCGTCCACGACTTACCTCCTCTGACTTACGACTTAAGAGATACCATGACTTACGACTTAACCATCCCTACGACTTACGACTCAACAGTTCAAGGACCTAAGCCTTCGCACGACCTAACCTATCACACACGCGCACGACCTAGCGACTTAACAATATAAGTCCTCACGCGACTTAACTAAAGTACGACTTAACGACCTATCAACTTACTCGACTCAACGAGATACAACTTAGCAGAACTCCGGGTCCTACGACTTAACATATGCGCGCGACTTAACTTATGCACGACCTAACACATGCGCGACTTAGCGACTTATGACCTAACCAGGTCTCCGACTTAGCGCATGTGCGACCTAACAGATACGCGACTTAACAGATGCGCGACTTACGACTTAACTATGGCCGACTTAACACACATGCGACCTAGCTATACACAGTATACTATCATAGGTCGTCTACGACCTAACTAATCATGCTATAGCGACTCAATGACTTAACTGTCTCCGACCTATCTCCTTAAGTCGTTAACTCGCCCCAGTTTCCTAAGTCGCTATCCCTTTGCCGCTAACTCCTAAGTCGCCACTAACTTAAGTCGCTTCATTCCTTAACTCGCTAAACCCCTTAAGTCGCCAACCCCTATAAGTCGCCAACTCCTCTAAGTCGCCAAATCCTATCCAAAATCCTTAGGTCGCTCCACCTCCTTAAGTCGTCTACTCCGACCTATCCTACCCTACGACCTAAGCCTTATCTCGTCCACGACTTAGACCCTGGACGACTTAACTCTAAACGACTTAGATTCTGGACGACTTATCAACATCGCGACCTAATGACAACTGCTTTTACGATGTTTCGATCCGTAAAAATATGGGTCGTTACATTCTCTCCCCCTAAGGAATTTCGCCCCCGAAATTCCAAACAAACAAGAGCAATCAAAGACTATTCTGCACGCCTACCATCCATAGCAATCAACAAACCATGCATCCAATTCTAGCTTAGCATGCAGAATTCTAAAAATAGAACAAGTTACAATTTCGTTAGATGACACGACACCTTAGGGCCATACCTCGAAGAGTTCAGGATGAGCTGCCTTCATCCTCTCTTCCTCCTCCCATGTACAGTCGTTATCATCATCACTCCATTGTATCTTGAGCAACTTAACTACCCTCCTCCTAAGCTGTTTCGTGTCGGTTTCCACAACACGAAGCGGCTTACGAGGTCTCTTATCGACTGGATCAATCTCGAAATCTTCACAGCTATCTGCAGAAACTACTGTATTCGAGTCGTACACATACTTCCGTAGATACGATACATGAAAAACATTGTGCACACCCGACATCTTCTCCGGTAATTCCAATATGTAGGCGAGCTTTCCAATTCGCTCGATGATCGATCGGGAATGGTCCAACAAATCTCGGAGCCAATTTTCCTTTCTTCCCGAATCGAATAACATTCTTCAGTGGAGAAATCTTCACAAAAACCATATCACCTACGTCGAATTCCAAATCCTTACGACGCTTATCGGCATAACTCTTCTAACGGTCTTGGGCTGCCTTCATTCGCTGCCGAATGATCTCTATACAATCCGAAGTCTGTCGAATCATCTTTGGCCCAAGTATCAGCTTTTTTCTGGTCTATAACCAACATGTCGGAGAGTTACACGGTCTTCCATACAATGCCTCATACGGTGCCATAACAATGCTTGACTGGTAACTGTTATTATACGAAAATTCCACCAAATGAAGGTGATCTTCCCATGATCCTCCGAAATCCAAAACACAAGCTCTGAGAAGATCTTCCAAAACTCGGTTGACTCTCTCGGTCTGACCATCTGTTTGAGGGTGATAAGCGGTACTCAAACACAACTCGGTTCCCAAAACTTCCCGAAAGCTCTTCCAAAATCCACTAGTGAACAATGGGTCTCGATCGCTCACTATACTCTTCGGAATACCATGGAATCGAACTATCCACTTAACATACAACTCAGCCAACTTTGATGCAGTCCTAGTCGATCGAACAGGAATGAACCTTGCACTCTTAGTCAAACGATCTACGATGACCCATATCCCTTCATTTCCCGCTCTTGTTCTAGGTAACCCATCAATAAAATCCATCGACACTTGCTCCCACTTCCATGTAGGAACTTCTAATGGCTGAAGCAATCCATTGGGCTTCTTTTGCTCGGCTTTTACCAACTGACAGTTCATGCATTTGGAAATAAAATTTCCAACATCCTTCTTCATGCCTTCCCAGTAATAGGTTCTCTTCATATCCCGATACATCTTATTTCCACCTGGATGAATTGTCAGCTTCGAGTGATGACTTTCCTTCAGAACTTCACTTCTCAATTCATCTATATCGGGAACAACTAGTCGTCCTTGCTTCCGAAGCCAACCCTCTCGATCGACCTCGAATCCTTTATCCTTTTCTGGATCCAATCCAGATTCTAAATCACAGATAATCTTGACAATCTTATCATCTCGCTTTTGACTCTCGCCAATCCTTTCCACAAGAGTCGGTCTTATCGATAAGTTTGCCAACATCTCAGGTTCCAATTCACATCTGGGCCTGAAGTCAAATCCAGCTAAATACTCGAGATTCTTCCATTCTGAAAACATGGCTCCCAATCCTGCATGTCTTTGACTTAACGCATCCGCCACTGCGTTACCTTTTCCCGGAGTATAAGCTATACCAAAATCATACGATGCTAAAAACTCTAACCATCGTTGCTGCCGAAGATTCAAATCTTTTTGGGAGAAAAGATACTTCAATGACTTATGATCTATAAACAACTCGAATCGAACTCCCAATAGATAATGTCTCCACATCTTCAGAGCAAATACAATCGCCGCCAACTCCAAATCATGAGTCGGGTAATTCCTTTCATGCGGCTTCAGTTGTCGACTTGCATACGCAACAACTTTATTCTTCCGCATCAGTACTGCTCCAAGTCCAGTACCACATGCGTCGGTGTAAACCACCATCTCATCATTCCCACTTGGAATAGTCAAAACAGGAGCACTCGTCAATCGCTCTTTCAGGATTTCGAAAGCTTGCTCACATTTATCATCCCATCTGAATACTTAGTTCTTTTTCGTCAATCCTGTCAATGGTGCAGCCACCTTGGAGAAGTCTTTGATAAACCGTCGATAATATCCTGCTAATCCAAGAAAACATCTCACATCAGATGCATTCTTAGGTCTAACCCAATCTTGGATTGCTGCCACCTTAGCGGGATCAACCGCTATTCCATTTCCAGAGATAACATGGCCTAAGAACCTCACTTCACTCTTCCAGAAGTGACACTTCGAAAACTTAGCCTTCAGCTGATGTTTCCGTAAGATTTCCAAAACAATACGCAAGTGCGTCTTGTGCTCTTCTTCAGTTTTGGAATAAATCAGAATATCATCCACAAACACAAGTACGAACTTGTTCTACTGATCTCTGAACACTCTATTCATAAGATCCACAAAATATGCTAGCGCATTAGTCAATCCAAACGGCATTACCAGCCACTCAAAGAAACCGGATGGTGTCCTAAAAGCAGTCTTCGGCACACTATCCTTAGCCACTCTCAACTGGTGAAATCCCGTTGCCAAATCCATCTGAGAAAACACCTTAGCTTCGTGAAGCTGATCAAACAAGTCATCTATTCTCGGCAATGGATACTTGTTCTTCTTAGTCACCTTATTCAGCTCACGATAATCCACACACAATCTCAATGACCCATCTGCCTTGGTTGCAAACACAACTGGTGCACCCCATTCGGACACACTACGCCGAATGAATCCTTTCTGCAAAAGATCATCAACCTGCACCCTCAGCTCCTGCTGTTCCCTAGGCGCCATCCGCCTAAGAGGCATCACAACAGGTCTGGCTCCTTCAACTAGATCTATACGAAACTCGATCTCTCTATGCGGTGGTAACCCTTTGACCTCGTCAAAGACATCCTCAAATCCATTCGCGATTGGAACAGATGACAGTCCATCCCGTGGAACAACCAGCGAATACATGAAGCTCATAAAGACGCCTTCTTCATGCTTACATCGTATCACAATCTTTCGCCCCTCCACATTCTCGACTGTCACCTCCAACCTCTCACAATCAACCTTTGCCGCATACTTCCTAAGCCAGTCCATACCCAAAATAATTCAGAATCCCGTAAAGTTCAGAACAAAACAATCACAAACAAAAGAGCAACCATGACTCGATACAATCAGACCACGACATAGCATACACAAACAAGACGAACCCCCAACTGGATTAGTCACAACCAATGGCCTATCAACATTATCCGGTTCTAAACCCAATCGGCCTACAAGTTCATTACAAACAAATGAATGCGACGCCCTAGTATCAAATAGCACTCTAACTGGAACACCACATATGGAGAGAGTACCTTGAACCACTACACTCTTTCCCTTCTCTTCAGCAGTAGGAGCTTTCGAAGACGATGGAACAGCTCCCAAAGCATAAGCTTGCACAATCTGCTTGTCCTTCCCTGGTTCCGGACAATTCTTCTTGATATGCCCCGGCTTGTCACAGTTGTGACACTTCATCCGTACCTTCGAATTCTTACAATCCCTAGAGAAATGGCCCTTCTGCTGACAATTGTAGCAGGTCACTTCACCCTTCGGCTTCTTCTGGCCATCCCTACCCTTTCTCTGCTGCTGCTGCTTCCTCTTCTTGTTTCCACCCTGTTGGGGTTTAGACTCTTCCTTGGTCATAGCAACAACAGATCCTTCCTTAGGAAACAGATTCTCATGTCTGAGAGCTTTCTCCACAAGCTTCTCAAATGAATCGTCCAAATGATCCACCAACTGCCTCCCAAGATAACTGTCCAAGCCTGTCACAAACTTCTCGTTCTTCTGATACGAAGATTCAATATACGACCGGGCATACTTGGACAAAGCTTCAAACTCAGAAACATACTCAAGAACTGGTCTTCCTCCTTGCTTGAGCTCCACAAACTTCTTGAACAGAACAGACTTCTGAGCTGTAGAAATGAACTTAGCTTCAAATCTGGCTTGGAATTGCACCCAAGTAATCTCTTCCTTCGGAGTATCAATGGTGATAGAGTTCCACCAACCAGAAGCTCTCCCTTGAAGCTGTCTTGATGCTAACTTCCTCTTAGTCGCATCCTCAATTCCCAAATCACCAAAGATCCTTCTACAAGCATCTATCCATCTTTGGACTTCAATGGTTGATTCTGTTCCAAAGAAAACCTTTCCTCCAAGAGCAGTATAATCCTTACACAACTTAGCAAAGTCCACCGGTTTTGGAGTTTGAACTTGAACTCCAACATCCACCGATGGCCCCGGAGCTGGAATCCTTCTCATGATCGAAGTCATCATAGCTTCGAACATAGCAGCATAATCAGCAGCCCCTTCAGTAGCATGGCCTTCCCTAGCAGCTGGTCTCCCTCTTCGACTAATCCTTAATATCTACAAAAAGGAATGATTAGCACACCTAGAGAAACAACTGCATAAAGGACTCAAACTCTACTAAGCTACTATATTACATATAGTAACCATCCATCAAAATACAATTACGTCTCTCATACGTAGTTACGTCAGTGAGCGTTGGGTAAAATCGATTAACCAAAGCTCTGATACCAAATGTGACGACCGCCCATGACCCCTGCACTGAACCTAGTGAGAGTGCGCTGTAAAGTGTATCAGGCGACCATGGACAATTGTCAGGGTAAATTAAAACAACAGAATCTATCGTATTACTCACAGCGCATGGACAAAATACAATAGAACATATATATAGTGAAGCTTCACAGAATAGAATCTCATCAATAAAACTTCATAATAGTTGAATACAAACATCTAAATAGTCAATACAACAAGCCTCACTACATGACACTCAGAGAAAATACAAACAGCGGAACACCCAGTACATATAATAAGGAGATAATATGCAACCCTCCAGCTCGTCTTCGATATCAACACCGTAGAAAGCAAGAACAGCACCTGTCACTTGCTACCTAGTCTGCCCGTCCCAAAGTGGACGAGCAGCCCAAGGCAATAAGAGTTAAAACATAAAGCCTTGAGTCAGACAACAGTCTTAGTGAGCGGTAAATTAACTAACAACATACCAAAAGAGCATAAAGGAAAAGGAATAGGAATACAACCCTCCCACTCCACCTCTTTCTACAGTGATAGCCCCCAGACACACACTAAGTAGAAGCAAACATAGCAGAGCATACAATTTAAAGTAAAGCAATTATCACTCGAGTCAAGGGCGATGCTTTCCAAGTACAAACCCCCAAGGCCTAAACCAAGATCAGATAAGCACCCAGAAAATACCACTCTTGAGACCGAATGACGATACAACCAAACATCCATGACTCTGGCCATCACTGTTATCATTGCTTCGATATCACCATTAATTGAATGACCGGCACATTCTTTCAGCCGTCCGTCAAGGGCTAATGAAAACCCCGGTTCTAGACATTACTCCCGCACGTCGTCGTGACCCATGCCTAGGACTATCGAATCTGCCCAGAGTACTTGACTACCAATCAGTAGCCTTTAGGGACTATCGAATCTGCCCAACGTACTCTTGCTTTGAGCATGCTAGAACCTTCAACAACGATGAGATCTCAGCCTGCTAGTCATCCTCCTCGACGACTATTTCCATACTAGCTCAAGCGCCTCTCAAGCAAACCATTATCCTTAAACTCGAATCATTTCACCGAGTTATCAATCTGCTTGGAATGATCCCGTCTGGATTAGACCAAGACTATCTCATATCATGCTTCGCCTCATCATCATCATAGCAAAGCTTCATCTCAACATCATCATCAAATCTATCCATATGAGCTTCATCATCCGCTACATATGCCACGAGCAGCTTTTCCAATTCAAGAGCCTTTCCCTTAGCTTTTGAATCATCTTCGACCAACTTGTCTAAATCAAATCATCAATCATCTAATTCATAGCAATCAATCAAGTCAAATAGTAATCCAAGTAATCAAGCATTCAAATATGATCTAAATTGACAATTATAACAATAATGGCAATTTCGTAAATAAAGAGTCAAAAGTCTAACAAGCATGAAATCATGAGTAACGTCTCTACAAATTTGATGAATGAACTTACATAGGTTAACATGTAGTAAAATGGTTGTCAAATCATCATAAACAATGGATCTATACTTAGGTTTACAAAAATGCATGGAAATCACTACTTTAACACAAAATCAAGCCAACGATCCGATATACTCCTTTGGATCCGTGTGAGAGATAATCACCACTCACCAAATCACCTAAACAATCTCGAATCAACACGCTTCAGATCTGGACAGCGAAGGATCTAGCTTGATCTATCACCGATCCGCTTCAAACGATGAAATCTCTTCTTCGAAGGATGAAGATCTTCAATCTAAGCTCTTGAATCTTCGATTTGATCTTCAATATGGACGGAAGGAATCACTAGATTAGAGTGGAGAAAAGAAGTGAAGAAGTGTAGAAGTCGAGCTCTCAAAATGGCAGCACTTCGTCGCTTCGAAATCCGGATCCCAAAAAAAGCGAGAATAACCCTCCTATTTATAGGCTGATTTCACCTTAACTCGTCCGCCCCCTTAAGTCGTCCACGACTTACCTCCTCCGACTTACGACTTAAGAGATACCACGACTTAAGACTTAACCATCCCTACGACTTACGACTCAACAGTTTAAGGACCTAAGCCTTCGCACGACCTAACCTATCACACACGCGCACGACCTAGCGACTTAACAACATAAGTCCTCATGCGACTTAACTAAAGTACGACTTAACGACCTATCAACTTACTCGACTCAACGAGATACAACTTAGCAGAACTCCGCGACCTACGACTTAACATATGCGCGCGACTTAACTTATGCGCGACCTAACACATGCACGACTTAGCGACTTATGACCTAACCAGGTCTCCGACTTAGCGCATGTGCGACCTAACAGATACGCGACTTAACAGATGCGCGACTTACGACTTAACTATGGCCGACTTAACACACATGCGACCTAGCTATACACAGTATACTATCATAGGTCGTCTACGACCTAACTAATCATGCTATAGCGACTCAACGACTTAACTGTCTCTGACCTATCTCCTTAAGCCGTTAACTCGTCCCAGTTTCCTAAGACGCTATCCCTTTGCCGCTAACTCCTAAGTCGCCACTAACTTAAGTCGCTTCATTCCTTAACTCGCTAAACCCCTTAAGTCGCCAACCCCTATAAGTCGCCAACTCCTCTAAGTCGCCAAATCCTATCCAAAATCCTTAGGTCGCTCCACCTCCTTAAGTCGTCTACTCCGACCTATCCTACCCTACGACCTAAGCCTTATCTCGTCCACGACTTAGACCCTGGACGACTTAACTCTAAACGACTTAGATTCTGGACGACTTATCAACATCGCGACCTAATGACAACTGCTTTTACGATGTTTCGATCTGTAAAAATACGGGTCGTTACAGACAGTATCGATATGGCAATCAAGCAGTAATATTTATTGAATTTAATTAATTCATTAACCAGTTTATAAATTTTATTGAATATTACGTATAAACTATAACTATGAATTTATTAATATACAGGCCACGACGCAAGCCGTTTACAATAAACAACAGGCTAAAGAAACAATAGCGGCTCTACAAGCACAAGTCGCCGAGTTGAACGATTGGAGGAATACTGGATTGAAGCAGCAACTAGACGAGGCGATTGCAGCTTACTTGGCATAGCACGGGACGAATATGCCGCCATCACATGGATCTGGCGCTGATAATGATTGGGGTGAGTGGTAGCATGTTTTTATATATGTTTTTTGATGAACTTTTGATGAACTTTTGGTTGAATTTTGTAAATATTATGGATATTTGTGATGATGAACGTTTGGAGATGTATATTGATGTTTTGTGGTTCTTAGTTGGACATATTTTTGATATACATTGTTGTTTGGTGAAGTATATTTGTGGAATATATATGATTGTATGGATGGATGGCAGAAAGGGGTGCTTGAAATACAGAAAAATTTACCCAGATTAGCGTCGGTTGGCGTCGGCTAGGGTCGGCCTATTGGTCACTTATTTTTTTACACGTGGACTATGTTTAGCGTCGGTCGGAGTCGGAGTCGGCTAGCCGACTCTAGCCGACGCTAAATTAGGGGACAGACCCATCCCCTTTGCCGTCACCATTTCAATTGGCAACGAGCTATTTAGCGTCGGCCTTAGTCGGCTATAGGCCGACGCTAAATAGAATTATCCTTGTAGTGTTAGTTTCGTTTCTGAAACGAAATAATCGAAATCTCGGTGTTTTGATCCAAACTTCGTGCTGACGTAAAACATTGTATATATCGATTATAGTATCATTCCTGGACATTGCCTCTCTCTCTCTCTATCTATGCCAAACATCTATATTCAACAAGAAAACTAGAAATGCCATATAGAATCCACATTGTTGTTGCCCTTTTAGTCATTTAATTGAATTTTTTTTCCCTGTCACCTTAATATCACGTGTTTTACTACCAGGTGTACTGGTTAGTGTTTACTGTAATTGTACTAGTGTTGGGATTCTGTATTTTAAATCAAGAGATTTTTCAGAGCACCATTATTTATAAATTATATAATGTGTGATATACATTATTAATCACTTACATATTATTTATAATTTATAAATCAATATACATTTAATTTTAGTTTTCAAATTTAAAATTTAAAGCATTTTAAATTTTATCTTGCGAATTTAAATTTGATTGCTTTTTTAATAATCATTATCATTTAAAAGACTAACTAATAAAAAAAAGATATTGTCAAAAGAATCAAATTTCTTAATATTACATAGAAGTTCTAAAAGCAAAAGAAAATAATAATAGTTGTCAACATTCATAATTCAACAATAAGATTTAGAATTCGACATTCAGTTATAAGCATTTAGAATTTAGCACTTTAAACAAATGCAGCCTAAATCTAGTATCATTCTTTTGCGATTTTTTATTCCTTTTCTCCTTCCATGCTGCCAATTTCAACTTACCCATTACATATATGTTCAGTCCTTTAGGCAAATTAATTAACATTAAAATCGTTATTCCAAAACTAACTATAATACCATGTGTGCTTTGATTAAAATTAAGTATCAATTTTGTTATAAACAAAAGGAACTAATTGTAATACCATCTAATTGAACACCGAGTGCATCTGATCACTGCTTCCATAAAATTGACATAAAATCCGGTTATGATGAATTCAATTTATTCATTTATTTCAGCTCATTTTCAATTATATTTTTTAAAACTTATAACCGCTTTATTTTATTCCGACATGACGCTTTTCAAAATTTCATGTTTACCTCACAATCGTCAAAAAATAAAGATAAATCTAATTAGTTGAAATGTATAATAGTGGAGAAACCTCAGGTTTTAACCTTAATTACATCAATCTTTGCACTAATCCTTGAATTATTATGCATATGTGATATTTGCAAATAAAATAGAAAGGAAAATATATAGAATGTGTTGATCATATCAGATAAAAACAATAATAATGATCTCATTACTTTTCCCAGAAACCCAAAAGATCGATCACCTAATTAAACTAAAATAAGTAATTAATCAGATCGATACATATATACACACACAAACTAAATTTAAAATAAAGCTACCTTGGGTGACAGAATCATAAGTGAGCATGCAAACTCATTAAAAGAAACACACTAATTACTCCATAATTAATAAAGCTGCAGAGAAGGAGAGGGATTGATTAAGAGGATAATTAATTAAAGCCAAAGAGCACCAGCTTGTTTAAGCAAAGGAACAAGAGAGGCGTTGATGTGGCAAGCCATGACCTTCTCCACACCACCCAGGAGCTTCCCCCCGACGAACACCACCGGAACGCCGGCCGAGTCGCCGATCATGCGGGCCAGCACCTCCTGCACCTCCCTGACGAAGCCCACGTCCCAGTCCAGCTGGTCCAGCTCGTACACGGTGGGCCCGACGCCGAGGCCCAGCAAGAGGCTTTTGACCACGTGGCACATGCAGCAGTTGCTGACGCTGAACACCACCACCGCGTTCGCTCTGGCCATCTTCACCACCTGGCCGTACGCCTCCCCGGACGATTCTACTTCTTCGCAGTACCTCATTATTTTGCTTATGTTGGATGATAATGGTAAAGAGAAGGGCTGTGGGTATGAATGTATTTATACGTAGAGAGAGAGAGAGAGAGAGAGAGAGGAAGATGAATGGTAAAGAGAATAAAATGTTAAGCATGCATTTCCTTCTTTTCGGTTTTTGCAGCAGAGAGATATATAGGTAAAGGCAAAGGCACATCGCATGCATACTAGCTAGGCACCTTTTCTCTGTTCATACCATATTATATACTATTGTCAATTTGCTTTTCTACATCTTATACTTCCAATAATAATTATTTATTATTCCATAACAATTATTATTACACATATATATATATGCTACAGTACAAAACACGGCGGCTTTAGCGAGGGCAAAAAAGCGTCGTCGGCCATCGTAAACCGCCGCTAAAAAATCTGCCGTCATACAGTAAAGTGACGGTTCCATCACCGATATAGCGACGACTGGCGATGCATTGCTGTACACGTGGCAAATTAGTTAACACCGGGATGGCGTCTCAAATCGACGGTAGCCGTCTCTAACCTGGAATCAAATGGTAATCGCTAGTCGTCGCTAAACTGGGCCAAGTCGTCGTCGCTAGCCATCGGTAATCTGGACCAAATTTCATATCCAATTCTGCTCTATGATCCATCCAACCATACAACCAATTTCATATCTCTTTCTAACACATATACATTCAATTTCACAACTAATACCACTCCATCCATCATATAATCTCACACATATCACAAATAATCATATATATAATGCAACATATAAATTTAAATAAATATTTCATCACCGCCATATAAATATATCATACCAATCAAACGGAACATTTCAAATCCATCAAACAACTTAACCATACGTACAAATACTATCCATTAATCACATGTATACACCAATGTCCACTAACCCATCAAACACCACAACCAACCAACAAGTACCAAATATATACACAAATGTCACATAACTGCAAAACAAGATGATGAAAATCCGACAGAAACACAAGTATACATATTCATCGTCGTCGCCCGACCCATCCTCTCCAGGCATCGTCACATGTTGTGCCAAGTATGCTGCAATATGCTCGCCTAGCTGGTGCGCCAATGTGCTCTTCCTCCAATCATTTATCCTCCAGCTATTTTTTCATTTGAGCAATCTCTTCCTCGACTTGGGATCTACTATAAGTCCTCTGGGACATTAACGCCTCTGAAATAGTTGATATCTAGTTATAATTTATGAACATTACAAACAATATGAACAAAAATGTTGATTAATTATACAGCTAATATTTATAATTAAATGTTACAGATTGGTTGCAATTTATTTATTTCAATTATTCACGTTTCTTATTCAATTTATAATTTGTTCACTTAAGTTTAAATTCATTTGCATGTGTAAATTTATATATTAGTAAATGAAGAAGTTTACCTCCTGATTTCCGTAATTGTACCGCCTATTTCGCGAAGACGGATCAATAATAGCATCACATATACGGTTTGACTACTCAAACATTAACTCTGCCCATCCGGTGGACTGCGCTACTCGTGCTCGCTTCGCTTCATATCTCTTCTGCGATTACGAGCGATAGTTTGACATGATAAATATTCAATTTAAAGTTTATGAAATGTGAAATAAAGAAATATGAAACATTGTCATTACGAATAAGTATGTTTTTCATAACGGATTTAGATTTATCGTCCATCCACTCATATGAAACGTTACCTTTCTTATCTGTCTGCTCAACAGTATGCGTGGCCGTGAACACTTCAGCCATTGTAGGCTCGCGATTGTACCCCGTCGTTAGAAAATATATACATATGAATAAACAATGTTACAAATATGATTAAACAACATTTTAGATATTTATAAACACAATTTTTAAATTTACCAACTCTCTTCTATGTTCTTGGAAGGATTTGGAGCCGCCATGGTGCAAAGTAGGATTTTTATTCCTATTTGCATGGTTCCGGGCAGATAATTCCTACAAATTTAGATACACGATTAACTAAATTACTACAACTAACATACTAAATTTAAAAAAATTATAACGACAATGCAAAAGTATATAACTTACTTTTACTTTAGGAGTTTCCCAGAGTCGGAGATACTATTTTTTTCCTGCATTTTTAGCCTTAGACAGAGTGTCCCTATAATTTTTTCTCATCCTCTTGTTCTAGCGATTGGTAAAAATATCCATATTCTCTGGGTCTACACGTACGGCTACCTGCATGTTGAAATTAGTTTGAATTATGTACATTATATTAATATCCAACTGAAATACAAACTTATACTTACTAGTACATCAGCCAATATAGCGTTCTTGATATGCGGTGGGACGTCGTCCCAATAAGGCCAACAGCCTGACATCCTACTCATAAACGCCTTCCTGAAAACTTGTAAGATGAAATCCGAAGGCTCCACTTCAAAGCCCCTGTATAAATTTTGATGTAGATATTTAATAAATTTTAAAAAATATACTTCAAATAAATTTGATACTCACCCTGCGCTTTTCGGAACTACCTCCGCAAGTGGGCGTAAATCCAGTGTTGTGCCAATAACACCTGCACCGAAAGAAGGAGAAGGCTTGGATCTCCGGCTGTGTCACCTGCCAGACATATCTACCACAGAAAAATAATATCATAAAAACCTCAACTCTTAACTACTCAAAATCAATTGAGCACCGGAGAGCTTAAGGGGAAAACATAAACTTCGAGTCAGACATAAAGCCTAGTATGAATAATAATATACCATCTCAAACCATTTAGATATCTAGTGAGACCACGCCGCCTAGCGGAATGAGTTTTCCCCTTACTAGTATCTTATCAAAAACTTTATAAAACCATATACTATGCTCCTGCATCCACAATGGCTAAAACATAGCAATTCAAAATATTTTGATGGTATGCATACAAGTTAAAACATTCTGGATTTCCCATCCCCTGTTTAGTCGACTACCTGTCATATTTATATTTTCTAAGGTCACTATTAACCTATTAGTTTTCATGGGCTAACTAATAACCTCTTTAATGTTTATGGACTCTCTGTCCAGTTTCATTGTTTTCATGGGCTTACTATTAACCTATTTATAACTTATGAACTCCCCGTCCTATTTCATAGTTTTCATGGGATCACTAGGAACCTATTGGCCCCTGCCAATTAACTTAATTATTTCATGGGTTGACTAGAAACCTATTGACTTCTGTCAATACCTTAATCTGGATATAGTTCTCATGGGTTCATTACAAACCAATTGGCCCCTACCAACAACTCTTTCTAATCATAGTTTTCATAGGATCACTATGAACTTATTGGTTACTCCAATAACTTCATAATCATAGTTTTCATGGGGTTACTATGAACCTATCTATCTGACAACTACTTTAATCATTAATTAAGCATCCTACATTCTGGTCTTCCTGACCTCCTAGATGCAATTCTACTCATTCAGGAGTTTAATCAATTTATATTCACTACTGGGTCAACCTAGCTGGTTATTCTGCCTATTATCCCCAAAATGCTGTTATGGGTTCATTATAATGTGAATATATATATATATATATATATATTTGAAGAAGAAAAAATATAATAACATAATAATATCACACCTGTGGGTGTAATATCCTTGAAATCATTTTCATATAAAATATGATTAGTCCCTTTAACCTATTATTCTATCAAGGAAAAGCTTCTTCAAAACTTCATACTTAAAACAATTTCAAAACTCCTTTATCTTAGCCATGAGTTTCCTTTAAAATGAGATTGGGTTATTTGTTTTGAAAAATAAGGCTTTCAAAACCTTTAAAACTTAGCTTTCGATATCAATGTATAACCTCATTCGAAAGCATATAAATCTCTTTTTCAAAACATTAGGCACCTGCCTTTCGAAACACTTAAAAACTTTCTTTCAAAACCTTTCGAATGTATTAAAGTATTACATATTAACTCTTAGAAGCATAGCTTCGAAACCATTGAAAGTACCCTTCTCTTAATCATTGAAATTACCCTTTCGAAACCATTGAAAGTACCGCTTTCGAAATCTTTGGGTTTATCTTAGAAATATCTTTTGGGTCAAAGTGAATATAAACAAAAGTACCCCTTTTGAAAGCAATCCTTATCATATTAAAGTATTTGGGGAAAAACTTAATGGCGTCGGCACCATCATGTCAAAAGCTTAAACCATATAAGTAAAACGTTTGAAGGTTAGCTTCGAGACCCCCTTTCGAAGCCATTGCCTTGGAAACCTTTGAACCCTTTCAGAAGCATTTAGGAAGTGGCTTAGTATAAGTTTAAAACAAAGGCCACCCTTCGAAAGCATTGATGGCTTCAACACACTCGAAAGGCAAAAGAACGGCATAACGGTTTCGACTAGGTCAAAACTACCTCTTCCGAAAGCTTTAATTTGAAATCCAAGGAGCTCCGTCGGAAGCTACTACTTTAAACAACAAGGCGGAAACACTCTTTTGAAAGCTATTTACAAGACCCTTTCGAAAGCGTCTATTTTGACTCCTTCGAAAACATTTAGTAAAACATGCAAGCGCTTTTCTTTAGAAAACAAAACAAAGTTATCGACCCCATCGGAAGCTATGTATCAACACCATACCTTCCGCCTTTCTCCAATCCACTACGTACCAATGTTGATACCTTGCGTATTGGTTTTAGCTTAGTGGGTTTCGACATGGTGGCTTTCGACCTGATTGAAAGCGAAAGCTCTAGGTCGAAATATGCTTCTAAAAGAGGCGAAACCCACTTTTCTAGGTAAAGGCTAATTTTACCAAATAAAGTAATATCTTTATAACCAACTTGCCTATTTATAAACATTTGATTGGTTGCCTTAAACTTTTCAAATTATTTTCCAAATTACTACCACTAAATTTTAGATTTAAACAAAGAATAATTTTAACCAATAAGCCCTTCCATTAAGCAAAATAATTAAATCATTTAGGTCCTCCTTTCAAAATAATTTAATTTCTATACTAAATCTCTTAGTAAAAATCCCCAAAAATCACAAAAATTCACTTTTAATATTTTATCTAACATATATAAATTTCAGACCCAAATTCATCATATAGTATCCGAAATTAGTTTCTAAACCAAATTAATAATATTTTCCTTTGAAAATTCATAATTACTTTTCCATAGCTTGGAAAATTACAAAAACTGGAACCCATCTCCAAAATCATATTTTACATAGCATATAATTTTTCCATGGCATTTGAAAATCGTTCACAATCGGTTTCACCCTAAAACCGTATAAATCCATATTTAAACAATTTGATTTTTAAACCAAACATGTTATAAATCCAAGCATATCATCATCCAAATCATCATAAAAATGAGTTTAATCTTATACCCGAAAAACAAATGATCATAGAACAAAATAGAGATGGTATAAATTGTTATTCACCTTAGTTAGGATAAGGACTGTGAGATTTGATTAAGATTAATTACTCTAGCTTGATTCCTAAGTTTTGCTTGGATTTTCTTCTTCTTTCTCCTAGCAATGGCCGGCTCCTCACTCTTTCTTACGTTTGTTTTGTGTGATAAAATGAACTTGAATGGTATATGAAATAAGAGTGTGAGGTAATGGAAATAGGGTGCGTCAATTACCTTAATACCCCTTGTGTTAATTAATTAACATTTATAACCATTTGTAAACCATTAAATTATTAAGCACGACCTTTAAGTATATTTTCTGATCTCAATCCCCTTATCACTTTACATTTACATTATTATGCTTAATTTATCTAATTATATCTCATGAATAATGTTGTCAAAAATTAGGGGTGTTACGGTTTGACGGTTGAACCATCAAAACCCTTAAACTTGAGTTCTCACATTTCGCACACGACCGTCATGATAATTATGGTATACTTATATATATTTTTTATATTCAAGATTTTTCAAAATATATCCGACTTTTTTATTTTATGTTGAGTAGATTATTGAATTAATTGATTGATCAAGTGATGTTGTAACAAGTCCGTTCAAATCTAGCTCTAATATGCATCAACATCAAGTAAACCTAAAACACTCTGTGTGTGTGTGTTTGTCAAATGCCACAACTTTATTAATAGTTAACTTGGAAGCACAATCTTTTGGTCCGACCTTAAAATTCCAAAATTTTCCTTTATACACAATTCTATAAAAAAAAATTCCCTTAATTGATTCAAAAAAATTCCCTTAACTCCTATTTTCATGTTACTGCTTAAAATGTTATCCAACCCATGATGACTTTCTATATTATTTCTACACCAATCCATTAACCTTTGGTTCTTTAATTATTTAGGTTGTTACACTTCAGCTATAGGTTTACCGCGACAAGGTGAAATTCAAAAACCAGTAGCTTTGTTAACAAGAAAACTTATCAACATCTCAAAGCTAAGTTGTTAGCAAGAAATTTTATTAACACCTCAGGATAAAGTTTTAGAAGTGAACAATCCTTTCGAAACCCCTTTCGAATGAGTCGATAAGGACTATATGTTTTCGAAAGGTGGCCTTTCGAAAGTGTTAATTGTTGAAAGAGACCCAATCAACACTTCAAAACAAAGATAAGGAAGGGAACAATTCATTCGTAACACCTTTTGAGTGGGTTGAAAGGGTCATTATGTCTTTAGAAGGGAATCTACATACGAAAGTGTAGATTCTGCTGTCATGGTTGAGGTTCCTTCAAGAGGAGTTACATGTATTGGTATATTCAAGCTCCATTCGAAAGGAGTCCTCCTAGCAAACATTACTTCAATAAACATATAGTAAGCCCCTTCGAAACCCATTTCGAACGAGTTGAAAGAATCCTTACTCTTTCGAAGGGATTAATGTACAAAGTATAATATTTAAATTCAATATGCAATGGAATCATATCCTGGACAAATGGTATAAGTTCAATGGACATTTTAATATCGACTTATCATCATCACGTTAATTTAGTATTTGATATCATGAAACATGATGATAATATAATTCGTAATCACAATGCCGAAGTAGATTCCATAGCATTGCATAAGTCAAATAGGGGTTAAGAAAATAAGTGAGCATCATGTGCAATAGGTCATTAGTCAAGCTAATGGCCGAAATGATCTTCCAAATGTTCAAAATCAATATTGGATCCATGCATCCACTCCTTTGCATTTATCTAAATTGGATTACAAGTAAGAGAATTTTCCCCAAATTGATCTAGGGTTACCAAAGTTTGATTTGCTATGAAATAAGAAAGTGATTTTAGAATTCATAATTCGGTCACTAAACTCGGACCCCTAGGGTCGTATTTATAGATGCAAGTTGACCCCCTTCTGCATCATCCTATCAAAGCGGTCGAAAGGTCTTTCTCCCAGCTTTTCGCATTTATCCTTTCGCCTTCATCCTTTTGCTTCCATAGGTTTAAAGACGGCTGCTTGGCTCTCTTATTATGCTTGGGTTATCACTTTCGCCTTCATCAACAATATACAAGCAATGGATGTTATTCTAAAATTCCTCAATTCTGCTTTCGTGTTCCTCTGAAACCTTTCGACACCTTCGAAAGGTATGTAGCAAAGGGTCAAGGTTCCCTATCACGTTGTTTTGATACTATCGAAAGTATTCCCAACCTTTTCTTCTCCTTCAAATTTTTTCTTTAGTTCTTTTGATCTAGTGCTAACCATGATATGCGATTACTTGAATAAATGAGGATGGTTTCGAAAGGATCAGTAGGTGATGAGAGGATCATTTATGAAAGGTAGCTTTGTTCCATGTGAAATTTCATTTATGCTTGCGAAAGAGTCCAACCATTTTGAAAGGCTTATCTTTGCTTTTGAAAGGTTCACATTGGAAAAATGTATCTATGAGGAAGATTGACAACAGCGAAACCATCTATTTAGAAAGGTTTCGTTCTTGTGTGCAAGCCTATTATCGATACCCTCAAAAGGTGTTTCAAGCTCATACAAGGCTTCTCATATATATTGAATCAACTGCGTCGAAAGGATTAACTGAGGTGGAAGGGCAGCCTTGCTTTTCTTTCTACTTTTTCAAAAGCTCTTGTTTCACTTGACACATGTAGATGCATCAGATGCTTGCGACTCCGTCCTAACCCCTTCGAAAGCTATCTCAATGCATTCGAAACACTGCTTTTGAATCATGGAGAATCCCTTGTTTTCAATTCTTGTGGAGCTTAACACTTTTATGAGCCTTTTTTTAGGCCTTTATTCTTAAGTGAATTCCATGGTTAACATTTTGCCCCCTCCTTGTAGGAAAGAAACTTTTGTTCTTTAGGACAAAAATTTAACAACTTTCCTTTTAAACTACTCCATCCTTTATGACCTCATTTCCTTGTAAAGTTCAAAGTAAATAACATTCTCTATTGTTAGTTCAAAATTTATGTAAAAATATGCTCAGTGATTTGTTTGTAATATGATTGAAGATAATGTTAGTATTTTAAATAATAAGATTCTTGAATTCTAAGTCTGGAAACAATGGAGATTAGTTGACCATCATCTGGAGTTAATAAGTGATAAGAAATCCATAGTTGAGATTGACTGAAGATAAGAAACTCTTGTTTGGCAATAATAGAAGTCCCACCATCCAACGTTCACAATAACAAAAGAAGTTTATTAACTAAAACAGTGTTATATTAACAGAAGACAAGACATATAGTTTAAATCCAACTTTTATAATTAAAGTCCAAGAATTTTCTTTTGGTAATAACAAGTGTTTGGTAATAAAAATCCATAAATTATCATTTGGAAATAAGTCATTGAAAACCATGAATCCTTATTTAGGGGTAAATAATGGGTATTTAGAAACCCATATTGGAAGTAATAATAATAATCTTGAAACCAAGATTTAGATGTTGATAAGTGTTGTTCGAAAGTTAGTAGTAGAAGTTTGGTGACCCTGATTTGGGTATTAGTAAGATAGATTCAGAGTTTTAATTGAGGATTGGAAGTCTATTAAGATCTCAATATCAACTAACTTTGAACCCAGATTCGGGCATTAACAAATGAAATTCGAAAATTAATAGTAAAAGGCTCAAAACCTAGATTCTGGTATTAACAAAATGATGTCCAGGATTCCATGATAAAGGTCTCCATAATGAAGGTCTTAGATCCCGTATTCGGGAAATAATAAGTGAAGTCCAAAAATTAGTAATAAGAGACCCGAAATCCCGATTCGAGTATTAATAAGTAAAGTCCAGAAGTTAATGGTAAAAGACCTGAAACCCAGATTCGAGTATTAATAAGTGAAGTCCTGAAATTAAAAATAAGAGACCTGAAACCAAGATTCGGATATTAATAAGTGAAGTCCAGAAATCCTCTTTTGGAAAATTGGTCAAAGGCTGTAGACTCTTATTTGAGCCTTCTGTTTTGCACCACTCTTTGGGTATTCATTCTTTTGACATGTGCCACCCTTTAGGCCTTGTATGTTGTCATTGATTGATCGGGCTCGGACGTCTTAGTCCGTTGTTGTCTGGTGCACTTGGTTTGCTTACCCATAAGCAGGACCAAAAGACTTACCCAATCTCCTTCTAGGAGGTGCCCCAGCCAGGCCTTATAGGTGGGACTGGAGGCTTGTTCGGCGGCTTGGCCAGGCCATAGCGTGGCAGCACCAAGGGCTTACTCCATCCTCCCTATAGGAGGTGCTCCAGCCCGGCCATAGTGTGGCAAGACTGAAGGCCTATTCGGTGCCTTGGCTGGGCCATAGCGTGGCGGGACCAAGGGCTTACTCCGTCCACCCTACAGAGGGCGCCTTGATCTGGCCATAACGTGGCGTGATCAAGAGCTTATTGATGCTTTAACCTGGCCATAGCGTGGCGCAGATAAAGGCTTACTCTAACCTCCCTCCAGGAGATGCTTTGACCCGGCCATCTTGGCGCGGAAAAAGGCTTTTGATCGTTTAAGGTACTTTCCAAATTTAAGGAGAATTTTACTCCCAACAATGTAGACTTTTCTTTAAGAAAGAAGTGTTTTATTCGTTCATTGTGAGAAATTATGGTCGCAAGTGTTCCGTATTCCATGTTCTAGGAACCATATTTCCATTTGGTCGACATAACTTGTAAGCTCCATGAGAAATCACTTTGCATACGATTAGGAGACCTTCCCTGTTTGGTCCTAGTGGTCCATCCGTAGGATTTCTTGTGTTTTCCATCACCCTTCGGAGTACCATGTCGCCCTCTCGAAATGATCTTGTTTTTAATTTTGAGTTGTAGTATTTCGAGATTCTCCTCTGATATTCTGCAGTTCGAATAACTGCATTATCTCTTAGCTCATGTATTAAATCTAATGATTCTTTCTTCAGTTCTTGATTTGGATCAAATGCATGTGCAATTCTTCTATGTAAGGGTACCTCAATTTCAATTGGAAACAATGCTTCACACCCATATGTTAGAGAATAAGGAATGTGAACCGTTATAGTTCTAGAGGATGTTCGATAGGCCCAGAGTACAAGCGACAATTCTTCTACCCAATTTTCTTTGGCTTTATTCAATCGCTTTTTCAAGATGGTCTTCATAGTATTATTTGCTGCCTCAACGGGTCCATTAGGCTTTGGATGTGCCATGGAAGAAAAACTTTTGATAATCCCGTTCTTATGAAAAAATTGAGAAAACTCTTCACTTTAAAATTGTGTTCCATTATCAGATATAATCTTATAAGGGATCCCGAATCTGGTAATAATGTTTTTAATGATGAATCTAAGCAATTTACCAAAAGTGATTTTAGGGAGTGGTTCCGCTTCTACCCACTTAATTAAGTAGTCAATGGCCACTACAACATATTTTGCTCCTTCTTTGGAAAGTGGCAATGGCCCAATTAAATCGATTACCCATATATCGAAGGGCTATGGACTAGAGATTGGAGTTAATTAACTTGGTGGTAAACAAGGAATCATTGAGTATTTCTAGAATCTTTAACATTTCTTTACATACTTAGTAGTTTAACTTGCCATTTGTGGAAAATAAAAACCATGTCTCATTATTTTCTTTCCCAACTTCACCCCATTGAAATGGTCTCCGCATAATCCCTTATGGGCTTCCACCAATAATTTCATCCCATCTTCCAAACTCACACATCTTAAGTAAGGTAAGGCATATCCTTTCTTATAAAGAATTCCATCCATCATTATGAAAGTCAGAGCCTGATGCCTAATTTTCCTAGCTTCCATTTTGTCAGATGGTATTATCCCCTTAGTAAGATATTCAACAATATGTGACATCCAAGTGCCACTATAACAGTCATCTGCCCTTGGATGATTAAGCTCCTCATATGGGATTCCTTCATCAATTTCCCTTTCTTCTTTTTCTTGTGCCATGGCTTGGGATCTAGTTAGAACCAACAATTCTTTCCCTTGTTCGGGTCTTTCCTCTACGATACTAGGATTTGCTTGATACCTTACAGGTACGATATGTGTTTCTGGGGCTCCTCTTGAACTAGCCAACTTTGCTAATGAGTCTTCCTAAGAGTTTTTCTCCCTCCAGGACTTGGTGTATAGAAAGGTCTTCAAGTAAGTCAAGTTTTTTAGCACCTTCTTAACATATAGGGCCGGTCTGGCATCTTTACTCTAATATATCTATTTTATCTGATCCATCATTAGTTGAGGGTCGCTAAAGATTTGAATCCATGGGATTTTAAGTTGTAAGGCCAAAGTTAATCCTGCCACCATCGATTCATATTCTACTATGTTATTTGTTGTGGCAAACCTTACCTTCATTGCATAATGTAAGTGATACCCATCGGGTGTGATTATGATGTACCCTGCTCTAGCTCCCTACTCATTTGATGCCTCATCCACAAATAGTTGTCATATAGGTTTTTGATCCTTCTCCTTTTTTGATTGTTCCTTAACAAAGCTTGTACATTCATTGATAAAGTCTGCTAAAGCCATCCCTTTAATTGCTGCTCCTAGCTAAAATTCAATGTCTTATTGACTAACTTCAATTCCCCGTTTTACTAGCCTTCCTGAAGTCTCGGGTTTATCGAAAACTTGTTTGAGTGGAAAGTTGGTCAATACTCTAATTTGATGCGCTTGAAAGTATGCTATGAGTTTCCATGCCATTGGTATCAAATAGTAAGCTAACTTTTCTATGACCGGATGTTGAACCTCAACATCTTTCAATCGTTTGCTTACATAATAAATGGAAAGTTGAGTTCCATTCTCCTCTCTAATCAGTACTGAACAAACCGCGTGTTCTGAAACAGCCATATACAAATATAGGCTTTCTCCATCCACGGGGCTGGATAATATAGGGGGACCTTCTAAATGATTTTTTAATTCGTGGAAGGCTTTCTTACAATCCTCTCCCCATTCCAAATTCTTTCTTTTCTAAATCACATTGAAGAAGGGGATGCATTTATCGGTCGCCTTGGAGATAAATCTGCTTAGGGCTGCAACTCTACCAATCATGTTCATTACATCTTTACTAGTTTTAGGTTCTACCATGTCTTTGATAGCCTGAATTTGGTTAGGAGTAGCTTCGATTCCTTGTGTGCTAACGATGTAGTCTAAGAATTTTCCGAAATGAACTCCAAAAGAACATTTCTGAGGATTCAGACTCATTTGATACCTTCGTAATACTTTGAACATTTCTTCAAGATCCTTAAGGTGTTCTCAGCTTCATGATATTTTACTAGCATCTCATCTACATAAACTTCCTTGTTCCGTCCAATCTGCTCCTTGAACATTCTGTTGACTAATCTCTGATAAGTAGCTCCTGCATTCTTCAGCCTAAAAGGCATTGCTTTTTGTAGAAAATTCCCCAATTGGTAATGAAGTTTGTATGCTCTTCATCCGGTTTAAACATGGGTATTTGGTTATATCCTAAATAAGCATCCATGAGGGACAATAGCTTATGACCAATAGTTGCATCAACTAATTGGTCTATTCGAGGCAATGGATAACAATCATTTGCACATGCTTGGTTTAAATCGGTGTAATCAACGTAGGTCCTCCACTTACAATTCGACTTCTTTACAATACTGGCTTTGCTAGTCATTTTGGGAAAAGACTTCCCGAATGAATCCATTTCCGAGTAGCCTTTTAACTTCTTCTTTTAGCATGTCAGATCGCACCTTATCAATTTTTCTCTTCTTTTGTCGGACGGGAGTCACTTCTGGATCATTAGTGCATGGCACATAACCGATGGATCAATCTCAACCATATCTGAATGAGACCATGAAAACACATCTTTTCTAGCCTTAAGAAACTAAATTAAGTCTGCCTTCAATCTGCTTTCCAACTCCTTTCCCACTTTGACTATTTTGGTTGAATCATTTGGGTCTTTACATGTTTCCTCAAGGTCCTCTGTAGGTTTTATCCTCTCCACTTCCCCTTGGCAATCCAATTCGGTGATGATTTCACCTTCTTCTATGGAGTTAGCATCGATCCTCTTTCTCTTACTCCTAGGAGAGATGTACGTTTCAAACACACGTTTATTGAATTTGTTAGATCTTATTTTTTCTTCGAATGTTGGATGTAATAATCCATCATCCAAAGGCTGAAAAATAGTAGAAGAATCATAGTAAGAAGAATACTCCCTCTTATATTGATCAAGCATTGCAAAGTACATCTCATGGGAGCTGAATTATTCTCCACGGATAGTGCTCCAACCCCTCTTAGTTAAGAATTCTACCATTAGATATTTTGGCGAGACAAAAGCATCCACCTCATCAAGTGCGGGTCGGCCAAAGAAAGCATTTTAGTACGACGGTTGATTGATGATTACGAAGAAAGTTTCAAAAGTCTTGCAGCATGGCGGTTCTCCTATCTGCATTAGCAACTTCACTTGTCCTACTGGAGTTGACCCCTTGTTATTGAACCCAATGATAGGTTCAAGGCTAAGATCTAACTTGTCTTTAGGAATGCCCATTTGGTCGAAGGCATGTTTCAAAATAACGTTGACTGCACTCCCAGTGTCTACAAGAATCTTAGTCACTATAGAAAGTCCAATTTGGGCCGTGATCATGATGAGGTCGTTATGGGGATGATGAATCCCTTTCTTCAGCTCTTGGGGGGTAATAACATGATTCTACATTGGTACATTGAGTCTTGGACTTTTAAGATGGGACTCCTCTTAGATGGAGAACAATCCCTCTCTAGCTTCTTTAATGTATAGCTTCTAGCTCCCTTGCTAGTCCCCACTGGGTGTGGCCCTCCATGAATTACATCAATCCTATTCAAAGGCGGACTAAAGCTTAATAGATCTTCTTCTTCTATGACCTTGATAGCATTACTAGGAAATTTACATGGACCATCACCAGTCTGAGGTGTCTTTTGCTTATCTTGGATGAATTCTGGAAAATTCCCTTTACGGATTAGTTTCTGAATGATTTCCAGCTAGCACTTAACATTCATCAGTTTGACGGTCACTCGTTTTGTGATAACATAATAGTCATCCCCCTTTCTCTGTTCAGGGTAATTTCTAGCCTTGAACGAAGTTGGGAAGTTAACCTTCTCTTTAGTCGTAGCATATATATAAGAGAATGGTTTGTTTAAAGCGATTGAATTAGTATTGGGCCCCTCCCACCTTGTTATTTTGTGTTCCCGATCCGATCCAAATCTTCCACTCTCCTTCTAGAATTAGCTTTCTTTTTTGCATAATATAATTCATCCATTCGAATGAATTTATCAGCTTGGAAGTGGAAGTTTTGTAAATCCTTACACAAATTGTAACACCCCGTATCCTGAGGCCCAAAGCTAAGCTCTACAGATGCTGTAGTCATCTGTAGTATTAACTTCTGGCGACAAAATACGTGTCTCGTATTCCATTACATAATCCCAATCATTTGCTAGGTTCAAATCAAATATAATTATTACATAAATACGCCAAGAGCGACATATGAAGATGCCCCCTTGGTTAACCAGAGTACTAAATAGTCATAACAGACTTAATAAAACACAACGGAAATAAAACTAAACAACTCCTACATATAGCTAGCATCAACCTCCTGCTCGTCTCCGGAAGCTTTATTCGTTCACCTACTAAACTCGTAAACCCAAACTCTTAATCTACTCAAATTAATTTTGAGCACCCGAGAGTTTAAAGGGAAAAATATAAACTTCAAGCCAGACATAAAGTCTGGTGTGAATAATACTATTACATCTCAGTTTATTGATATTAAGTGAGACTACGCCGCTTAGCCGAACGGGTTTTACCTCACTAATATCCCTTTAAAAGAATATCTTTTTGCAAATCAAAATCCTACAACCAAACTGGTTAATCAAACTGATTATATCAATAATAGCAAATATCATATATGATTAAAATAGGTAATAAATGGACCAGCTGTCCGAATAAAATGTAATTTTGTTTGGCTAACTACTAACCTTTAGCTGACTCGGGCCTACCAGACAAACTAAACAAATTATCCAACAACTGTTAGACATACTTCTGGACCGTCTGTCCTCAACTTACTTCCCCAAAGGTCACATGATCCTAATGGTTTTACAGGCTCACCAACAACCTATCCCTGTACATATATATATATATTCCTTTCTGTGTGTAACCATCATTTCAATCTTACATATGACTAAGCCCTACACACTGGAATTTTGCACTAAATTAGCTAGGGGTTAATAGATAATGTATAGGGCGCGACCCTATACCAGTCCTATTTGGTATACAATTATCTGTGTCATTTTTCTTAGGGTTAACTACCCTTTAAATTTTCCTTGA
This sequence comes from Allium fistulosum, assembly GCA_030737815.1. Classification (NCBI taxonomy): domain Eukaryota; kingdom Viridiplantae; phylum Streptophyta; class Magnoliopsida; order Asparagales; family Amaryllidaceae; genus Allium; species Allium fistulosum. The sequence goes on along the minus strand of CM060907.1, from coordinate 406,624,898 downwards.
AAATATTTTCAAAATGATTTAACCCTTTAAATCATACTTATACAATGAAAATAAACTATTTGCTTTACTCAAATCTCTTTGCCATGATATACGCTTTACTCAAAACATTGTTGATGAAATCATTTGAAAACTTTGCTTAAAACCTTTAAACAATCTTATTCGAAACCACTGAAAGTACCCCTTTCAAAACTATTGAAATTACCTCTTTCGATATAGATAAACTACTTTACTTACCAACCTTAGGCCTAAAGGCCAAGCATACCTTTTGAAACCATGGACAATTGTCCTTTCAAAACATTGAAAACACCTTTTTCGAAAGCTTAATAAACCTTAGTCATCCTCTTTTATAATCCTTTAAATATGCCCTTCGAAACCATTGGAAACCTTGCATTTAAACTAAGGTGAACCTTTCGAAAATACTGGAAACCATCCCTTTCGAAACTATTATTAGTTACCTTTCGAAAGCACCAAAGTATACTACTTAAAACAAAACATTCGAAAGCATTGGGTTCAAGTTAAAACATATGGAAAAACCTTTCGAAAAAATTTAAAACTGTTTCTTTCGACACCTTTGGGTTTAACTTTCAATAGAACAAAAAGGTCATAAAACAACTATGTCGAAAGCTCTCTTTCGAAAGCTATTTCCTAAGTAAAGAAGTGATGGTGTCGAGACTAACCCTTTGAAAGCATTGGAGAAGTGGATAAGTTTTAAAAACAAGGTGACCCTTTCAAAGGCATTGCTTCGAAAGGTAAGATGCGGTAGCAAGGGGTTTCGGTCCCGTCGAAAGCCATTTTAAAATAAAAGGCAGCAACCTGGGTTGAAAGCTTATCTTTAAACCAATTAACCAAGTCAGAAGCCATCTTATTCGAAAGCAAGCAAGCACGTTTTCTTTTAAAAGCCAAAACAAAGTTTCGACTCCTTCGAAAGCCATATTTCGACCCTATACCTATTGCCTATCTCCAATCCACTATGTACCAAGCCTTTGATACTATGCGTATTGGTTTTGAATCAGTTGAAGGCGGAGGTATGTGATCGAAAGGTTGCTACCGAAGGTAGCGAAACAACATATACTTACAAAAACTGCTTTCTTTCCTTTTAAAGTAATTTCTTTCCGAATAACTTGCTTATTTGTCAAAATATAATTGGTTGCCAATTTCTTTTCCAAAATCTTTTCTGAGTGCTCCCGAATTCAGGATTTGTTTATTTTAAACATTTACAAAATGCACCTTCTTCTGTTTTAAACAAATAAAACATTTATGTCCCATACCTTAAATAATTTTATATACTTGACAAAACACTTAGGAAAATTTTCCAAAAATTCCAATAAATCACTTTTAATATGTTTTCTAACATATTTAAATTTTTGACCCCTAGCCACCATATATTGGCCGTAAGTAATTTTAAAACCAAAATAGCATTTTATGCACTAGAAAATTCATAATAAATGCACAATAATTTAGAAAATTCTGAACCCTGAAACCCATATCTAAAATATCATTTGTGACCATATACTAAAATCGCAAGCCATTTGGACGTCATTTGATAGGTTTTTCAATCCATAACATGTCATAAAATCAATATGAATAAGCATAATTCATCAACAAGCATATATATCTAATTATCATTCAAAACATTGCAATATACTTTGCAAAATCATTCGGGTCTAATCTTAGAAACCAAAAAAATCAAAATATGAGATGTAACATATTACTCACCATTAGCTTTGTTGTTAAGGAGTTGAGATTTGATCCTGGATTGAGTTTAAATTAAGCTTTTCCTCTTGATTTAGCTTTTCTTCCCATTACTCTTCTTTAATGGTGGTTGCTTTCACCAAGAAGGACTAGCACCCACTACATCGGATTGAAGTTCAGATTTGGAAAGTGTGAAGAGTTGAGATTTGAAAGACAATGACTCGACAAACAAGACAGAGAGTTGAGCGAAGTCAACAAGGAGGAAGTCAAGAGGCATCCTCCAGAGCTGGAGAAGGACAAGCTTCAATTTACATTACTAGAGACGAAATGGAAGCTATGGCAAATTCATTGCAAGAGAGATTGTTGAAGAGTCAACAGGATATGATGCAGACCTTCTTTGAACAGATGAGAGCTGCAGAGATACAGAACTTAGGACCAGCTACAGTGGCTGTGAATGTGGAACAAGGAGATAGGGTTGCGAAAACCAATGGAGGAAAGAATACAGAGCCAGGAGACAATCAACAAGGACTTGGGGGCAAACCCTCAGGATCCGACACTGGAAGACCAATGGAAGGAGCTCCATAGGCTAGAGCCAATGTTAATGCTAACGAGCCACACGAAGAGTATGTACCAAAGTTCCCTCGGGGTCATGGGGGGCAACCTTTGACAGGCAATGCTGGATTAGTTGAGATCATTAGGAGAACTATGCGTGGAGGTTTGACTAGCAGAGATTTGGAAGGAGTGAACCGGAGTCCGTTTACTCGGGAAATCAGGATAGCTCGGAATCCTCCCAAGTTCAGGCTACCTAACGTGGAGGTATACGATGGCAAGGCTGATCCAACCGATCACCTAATGAGATACACCAGACACATGGAAGTGCTGGGGGCATCGGAGGAAGTAATGGCCCGGTGTTTCCCTTTATACTTGATGGACTTAGTGGCAATGTGGTTCAGGCAGCTGGAAGAAGGATCTATTAGGACTTGGAGGGAGTTGGTGGACAGTTTTTGGGGTAGTTTCGGGTTCATATCAAGAGACCAAATAACGTAATGACGCTAACGTCGGTAAAGCAAAGGACGGATGAATCACTTAGGGCTTTTCTAACTCGGTTCAATGCGGCGGTAGCTTTGGTGGATCGGCCGGATCCATCGATAGTTTTGATGGCGGTAGTGTCGAGAGTCAGAGAGGATTCGGATTTTAAGGTATCTTTAATACGAGACCCACCACTGGATCTCGGGGAATTCTTTCATGAAGTTGAAAGATTCCTTCGGCAAGAAGACGCATGTATGGACTTAAAGTTAAAGGAGGTGAATGCGACTGAGGATGGAGGACCATCCAACGGAAGCTCGGATAAAGATAAAGGAAAAAGGAAGCTTGACGACGATTCAAGAAAAGCCAGGAAGCGATGGAAGGATCCAAAGTTTTCCACATACACAGGATTAAATGAGACGCTGGAGCGGATGTACATGGAAACCCGGAATCGCCTTCCTTACCGAAGGCCAGCTAGGAGAGAACCTTCTGAGCGAGAAAGGGCATCAGGAAGGCATTGTCTCTTCCATGATTTGGACAGACATGATACCAACAGCTGCAGGCACTTAAAGGACATAATTGAGGAGCATGTGAGGAATGGGCAATTGAGGCAGTATGTTGGGGCTCGGAATGCAGCGGCGGAGCAGGAGCAACCACCGCCTACCTCAAGCCATGATGGTGTGAGCCCCAGGAATGATGGTCGATTGGTTATCAACTGACCGGGATAATATGAAATAAGTAACAAACCATTTGCAAGCAACCAAGTCATTTACACATGTATGGGGATAGAGATAGCCCCTAGGCATGATTTGAATGATGATAAACCGCGAAGCCATGGTTTGCGAAATCTGTCTTTTGTTTTTGGATTGGACACTCGTTTTTCTGGTTTGGTTTTGGAGTTTGGTTTGAACTCCTAGTTTTGTTTGCTTTCTGGTTTGGATTTTCGTTTGGATGATTGGTTTCTGTTTTGGATGTTGGTTCGGATTTCTGATTTTCTTATTTGATTTGGATTTTGGATTGGATTTTGATTGGATTTTTTCTGGTTTTTGATAAACGGTCGTCAGGTATGGATTATGTCTAGCAAGGGGTGAGTCGCTTTTCCCGAACATGGTAAAGTGACTCATTCAGGTCGTCGAGTATGGACTATGCTCGGCAAGGGTCCGGAGAGACCAGGATTTGGCCTAGGACTTAGGCCCCATACTATCGTTTACTACTTCAGGTCGTCAAGTATGGACTATGCTCGACAAGGGTCCGGAGAGACCAGGATTCGGCCTAGGACTTAGGCCCTATATTATCGGTTATTGTTTAAGGTCACTGGGTATGGACTATGCTCAACAAGGGTTCGGAGTGACCAGAACTCGGCTTAGGACTTAAGCCCTGGCATTATCTACGTCCAGGGACACTGGACCACGGTCGTCAGGTGTGGATTGCGCTTGGCAAGAGCCCAGAGAGGTTATGGATTTTGATATCGACCCGGAGAGATCCTGGATTTGGTTGTTGGACATCGAATTCAGAGTTATACAAAACACACCTTCTTACCACAAGGCATGTTTTGGGGGGAAAATGTTATCCCACCTTTTGGTTAAGGCCGGAAAATCAACAAATTGGCAAGGGACGATGGATATCAGGATTGGAGATCGATTAGAAACAAGGCTGCAATGGATGTCGTCAAAATTTGACTGGGCTCTGATCGGGATGGAATCGATTGGAGATGATGATCAATGCAAGAAAAGACTACATTCCAAATTTCAGGTTAATCGGAGTTCGTATGAATGAGATATGATCGATACAAGTTAGATAAAATGCGATTTTCGTATCCATCAAAAACCCGTTCGAATCGACCAGATTCGTATCCATCATGTTTGCGTAGATCGAATCCATCAGGTGTTCTCGTGTCCGCATGTTCGAATCGATGACGTTCGCATCGATCAATCCACGCCGCTTCACATCCATCGGTGCACCTTACTTCAAGTCGGTCGGTTTCGTACCCATAAGCCTTAGTTCGTATCGAATTCATAAGAGAAAGGTGGCTTGGTCGAATCCATCGGGAAGCCTTGATTTCATATACATCGGATGTTTCTTCGTATCCAACTGGCATCGATGGACTTGGGCAACGTCTCTGATACGAGTAAGGCAAAGTTTAAGGGGAGACGCGGTCAACTCGGAGTAAAAGGTGGATCTACCCGAAGGATGCACGCCATGCCACTGCGAAACCACGTGCTTTATCAATACGAAGGCCATCGATACGAAACACTGGGTTCGAATAGAGCAGTACTTCGAGGAACGTCACTTCGTATCGATCATATATCACAAACCGTTGATCCAAATGCAATGAAATTTTCGCAGGAGCTTATGCACAAGGTAAAGAATGTCTCTGCCAAGTTTTAGCTCGATTGGATCATTTTTTGATGGATACGAAATGGTCTTGTATCGATCACAGATCGAGTCGAAACATGGTGAGGTCGGTCGCGTGGGCCCCCTCACATGCCAGAAGAAGTCTTCCGAAGTTTGAGCGCGATCTCAGCCTCCTACGCCTATAAATAGCCCCCTAAAGCCTGCAGAAAATAGATCTTTTGGCCATCCAACGTCCAGACTCTGCCAGATTCAATTCTACGCTTCAATGCAATCATTGTACTCGAAATCCTTCATTGTAACTGCTGTAATCACCTGTAACCAGCAAGGATAATCAATAAACGATAAAACCTTGAAGTGGACGTAGGCCGAAGATAGCCGAACCACTTTAAATTGTGTGTTTCTGTTCATTATTTCGGGATTGTTGTTCGTTGTTTGTTTAGATCTATGATTTGTGTTTGGAATATTGCTGATCCACATTCATAACTTGGTGCTTTCACGATATTTGGGGTTTGTGCCCATTTTTGGTACAAACAGTGGCCGACCTCTAGATTTAGTTTTTTAGATTGTGAACGTGAGAAATTTTATGGTATGAAGGGTTTAGGGTATAAGAATGTAGCTTATTCCTATATTGCCCCTTACCTAATTTCCCTCTCCTATTTCATTTTAAACCCATTTAATTCATTACTTAACTAGGCACGACTACCCCTACTTATTCAAATCTCAATCCCTTAACCATTCAATCTTTACATTATTCTATTTAATTTAGCTAATTAAATCTCCTAAATAATGTTATCTAAAATTAGGGGTGTTACACCCATACACGAAGAGTTCCTTCCAAAACGGTGTTTTCTCTATCAACCCAGAATGCACTGCAATGAGCTTATCCCTATCATTCATATCTTTGGCTTTCGATGCTTCTGTATTGAATCTTCTGAGGTAATCATCTAGTGATTTCCCTACCTTTCCTTAATGTTTGCTAGAACAGTGTTATCGATGGTCGGATCCTTGCATATGCAGAATTGAGTGGAGAATTCGTAAGAAAATTGCTTCCACGAGTAGATAGTCTTCTCACGATATTGACGGTACCACTTTGCGGCTGCCCCTTGAAGTGTTACTAGGAATAATTTGCATTGAACTACCCCAGAGGCATTATATAAATCCATTTGGCTATCAAAATCCATCAAATGATCATCAGGATCAGTAGTGCCATGATATTTCAGGGTTGGGATCTTGACATGAGATGGAATGACTACTGACATGATTTCATCCATGAACCAAGCTACTCGTTCATTGTCATTTACTTGTTCATCCAGAGTTCTTTTTTCTTTTGCATTTAGCATATCTTTAACTGCCTTTTCTGCCACATCTTTCAAATAAGCTTTAGTGTCATGATAGCTTTTTCGGTTTGGGCTGTATTCCTTTGAAGTCAAGCTTCCAGATTGCTCAACAGATTTATCCTATATTCTTCCTTGATGATCAACTTTAATTGGATGACGTTCTTTTTTCTTTGACGATGTTAGATCTATCTTGCTCTTGCCTCCATAGGTATAAGCTTTCAAGTTTCTTTTTAGGGAGACCACCTCATCTCCAATTGTTGGTTTTGCAGTTTTGGAAGATTTTTGAGATAGAGCTGCTTTTAGGAGCTCTTGCATTTCCAGTTATTGTTGCTCCAGATGCCTTATCTTGACTGCATTATTGTCTGGTTGTACTGGGGTTGATGGCTGTCCTTGTATAACTTCCTCCAAGTTGAAAGTTGGAGTTATATTTTCTTCAAGCTTTGTTATATGCTTTGCTTCCTCATCCATTCGACTAAGCCTTTTTGACTTCATTTTCCTATAACAAGTTAAAAGTTCCGTAATTAATCTATAAGAAAACAACAAGGACCGAGGTTTAGGCCCTCATTCTAGTGCCAAAAATGTAAACAAGAAAACTTGTCAACATCTCAAAGCTATGTTGTTAATAGGAAATTTTATTAACACCTCGAGATAAAGTTTTAGAAGTGAATAATCCTTTCGAAACCCCTTTCGAATAACTCAATAAGGACTGCATGTTTTCAAAAGGTTTTCTTTTGAAGGTGTTAATTATTGATAAGGGATGCAATCAACACTTCAAAACAAAGATAAGGAAGGGAACAATTCATTCATAACCCTTTTCGAGTGGATCGAAAGAGTCTTTATGAATTTAGAAGGGAATCTACTTACGAAAGTGTAGATTCTGCTATCATGGTTGAGGCTCCTTCGAGAGGAGTTACATGTTTTGGTATATCCAAGCTCCTTTTGAGGGAGTCCTCCCAGCAAACATAACTTCAATAAACATACAGTAAGCCCCTTCGAAACCCATTTTGAGCGAGACGAAAGAATCCTTACTCTTTCGAAGGGACTTAATGTACAATATAATATTTAAATTCAATATGCAATGGAATCATATCTTGGACAAATGGTATAATTTCACTAGACTTGTTAACATCGTATTATCAAAATCATGTCAATTTAGTATTTTATATCATGAAACGTGATGATAATATAATTTGAAATCACAATGCCAAAGTAGATTCCATAGCATTGCATAAGTCAAATAGGGTTAAGAAAATAAGTGAGCATCATGTGCAATTGGTCATTAGTCAATTTAATGGCCGAAATGATCTTCCTCATGTTCAAAATTAATATTGGATCCATGCATCCACTTATTTGCATTTATCTAAATTGGATTACAAGTAAGAGAATTTTCCCTAAATTGATATAAGATTACAAAAGTTTGATTTTGTTATGAAATAAGAAAGAGATTTCAGAATTCAAAATTCGGTCCCCAAACTCGGACCCCTAGTGTCGTATTTATAGATGTAGGTTGACCCCCTTCCACATCCATTCTTTCAAAGCGTTCAGAAGGTCTTTCTCCTAGCCTTTCACATTCATCCTTTCGCCTTCATCCTTTTGGTTCCATAGTTTTGAAGGTGGCTGCTTGGGTCTCTTATTATGCTTGGGTTATCCCTTTCTCCTTCATCAACAATGCATTAGCAATGAATGCTATTTTAAAATTCCTCAATTCTTCTTTCATGTTTCTCTAAAACCTTTCGACACCTTCGAAAGGAATGTAGCAAAAGGGTCAAGGTTCCCTATCACGTTGTTTTGATATTATCGACAGTATTCCCAACCTTTTCTTCTCCTTTGAACCTTCTCTTTAGTTCTTTTGATCAGCTGCTAGCCGTGATATGTGATTACTTGAATCAATGAGGATGGTTTCGAATGGATCAGTAGGTGACGAGAGGATCATTGCGAAAGGTAGCTTTGTTTCGTGTGAAATTTCCTTTGCGCTTTCAAAAGGGTCTAACCATTTCGAAAGGCTTATCTTTTTTTTCGAAAGGTTCACATTGGCAAAATGTCTCCATGAGGAAGATCGACAGTGCCGAAACCATCTATTTCGAAAGGTTTGGTTCTCGTGTGCAAGCCTGTTATCGATACCCTCGAATGGTTTTTCGAGCTCATACAAGGCTTTCTCATATATGTTGAATCAACTACATCGAAAGGATCAACTAAGGTGGAAGGGCAGCCTTGCTTTTCTTTCTACTCCTTTGAATGCTCTTGTTTTACTCAACACACGTAGATGCATTGGGTGCTTGTGACTCTGCCCTAACCCCTTCGAAAGCTATCTCAATGCTTCGAAACATTGCTTTTGAATCATGGCGAAACCCTTGCTTTCAATTCTTGTGGAGCTTAACAATTTTATGAGCCTTCATTCAAGCCTTCATTCTTAAGTGAATTTTATGGTTAATAAGTTTAGGTATGAGCATTGTAATAACTAATAACATAAGCAACTGTGAATATTTTTGACTCTCTTTCTTGAATTTATATGTTTTGTGGCGGTGATGTAATAACAAATCAGTTTGCATTCAAATAGAATCTCTCGGTTGCATATGCTTACATAGCTTTATTTTTAATACACCATATAGATATATTACCATATTACTGCTTAAAATACTCAATTGTATTGGTATATACGTCCATTTGATGACCATATTTAAAGTTTGTTGAAACTACTTTTTGTAGTCAATGAGAAATGATCCTACGAACTGAAAAGTGAAGTTGTTGATGGAATTTGATATTATAATACCTTATTGCCCTCAGTTCTACTATTGGATCACAAAATATTAATACTTATGATAGAGGACGTCAATAATAAATGTTGAATATGCTAGTATATGATTTTTGTTTGAGGATAATAAACACATATATATATATATATTCATTTAAATGTATTTGTTATTTTACTATTTTATTTTTCACATAATTGAATAAATATTTAATGAATAAAATAAATAACACAGAATTCATGTTCAAATAAATATTTTATTCAAACAAATATTTTATTACAAATTTAAATAGTACAAACTTCAGCTCTCATTATATTTACACAATTTCAATTACAATTCAATTTCAATTACATTACAATTTCGATTACATCACAAATTTCAATTTACAATTTTGACCTCACTACATATCACTCAAACACTCATATTTATCTTCTCTATTTCAGTTTTGTATCTAGCATCTGAATTATATGCAAAATAAACACTAATGTAGTAAAATTGAAAAAGAAAATATTTTTCAGTGCAAATTAAAGTAGGGTTTGAAAATGTTATTTGCCTCAGTTATTTGGCATGTTCGTCATTTATTTCTTTTGAATTCATCTTACATGAACAGCTTGTAACATGCATAGTGTATCACTGTACATGTCACAAGGCCGTGCACACCGATATACACTTGATAAAATTGCAGGGACATGTGAGAACAAGGTCAAACCCAAGCAAAAGGCTGGATTCAACTCAAGTGCATAGAGTCTTGACCAAATCAACCAAAACCAGATTCAACATGCATTTAGACAACAAGAAACATATACAACATGACAACAGAGAAAATAGATGAAGCTCGAAGCATGTGCAATAGACTACACAATGCGGTTAAGCTCTCAAACAAAGTCAATGTATTTCAAAATGATCATGTCATGCCAGAATCAAAGCCATGGTGACCATGGTAGTAGCAACAATAAATGACAAATATCTAAATAGGTCAGAATCATCTCAACCTTTCGATCAAAAATCAACGCAAGTGCCAAAATTACGAATTATTCAAAATCAAATACACGAACGTAATTTTAGGGATTCAATCCCCATAAATACCCATTAACATCATCGGTAAAAGGTATTGGAGTTCAAAACAGAAAATCCAGAAAGCATACGTTGAACAAAAACCAAAAACTCTAATCAAGTTCGAAAGCAATTCAAGTTCAAGACATAAATCCAGAGTATACTCTTAAATTGAAAAAAAATTATAACTCGAATCAAATTCGAGAATTAAAAGGGGCAAAATTCATGTACCTACTCAGAGCACAAATTGAACTCGACTAAATCGGAGCAGCCGCATATTAATCAAAGCAAGCAAATCGATTGACGAACAAACTCGAAGAAGAAACACAGTTCAATAGATCTATAGGAATCGGCAACTTCAAGTTTTCACGAAGCCCTAATTTTTGAAGAGGAACGAAGCAGCCATTGGACTCACGAAGTAAATAACAAAGTAGGCCGAAGTATTGAAGTTATCTCATTTCATATTGGGTCGAAGAAATATTAAGGGAGACATTTTTTCTTGTGATATAAATTAAAGTGGGCCAGCCTTTATAAATTTTATTTGGGCTTCAATTTTATAACTAGGGTTTTGTACTTATTTTATTTAGTTTGTAATTTTCTTTTAAACTTTTGAATTCTAGTCGTGTGACTAGGTTACGAACCACGGTGGTGTAGTTTGAGAATTCGCAACTCAGTGGCTGAGTAGTGGCAGGGTTTTGAGCGTAGAGTTAGGTTATTCATTAGCGGGTGTCACAAGTTTACGTATGTAAGCATTTGAATATTTAATTTCTAGTAGAAACCTTGGGGGCAGCACGTAGGCAGGTTTTTGCCGAAGCTGGGTAAAGTTGTGTTGCTCTATTTCTGCTTTTATTATTCTGCTGTTATCTGTGCTGTAATTACTATATATATTTCTGCATTAATTTTCATTATTATTAGTATCACCCTATTCAGCCCCCCCTCTAGGGTGAAATCGATCCTACAACAAAAATATTTATATTTACTTGGTGATATCATTCAAATTAGATAATGTTTTCTATTTACAAAAATTCTTTACACATACCTATAACAAAAATCATTATCATCCTTACATTAAGTAGAGCATACAACACAAATTATTGACCAAACAATGGATACTAAAAACTATGATAAGCAAAGGTCGACTCAAAAAGATGATATATCTCCGAAAGCATCTTTAATGAAGGAAGGCGCACATTTCTAGAAACTAACAAATGATGGTAAAAAATCTCTCTCAACAGATGATTTTTGGGATGATAAATTTAATTTTGAAGTGGTATGTGATATATCAATCAAAAAATTTGAAAAAATAATATAACTAAATTTTATTATCTTATCAGTTTTCTCTTCATGTTTTTGCAGGTAAAATTTATGGAGGAAAATTGATGCGATGATTATGAAATAAATTTGAATAAAAGGTCACTGTATAGGAATAACAAAAATTAACATATTAGTGGTACCTTTTAGATGCTACAACCCTTATTATTAATAAGGAAATCACAATATATTCTCTAATTTTATATATACCAATTTTGAAATAAAATTCTGATTTATATTAATGTTTGCAAATAGTATAATTATCTTACCTTTTATGTGGCGTTGGATTTTAGTTTCATTCTAATAATTTTGCTGCTATACTTATCATTACCTTAACAAATACCATCAGCTGCTATGTGAAATAAAGTATATAAGATTAAAAAATTAATAACCTAACCATATTTATTTTTTAAACGGCTGTATATCAAAAATGAATAGCCAAAGGAGACAAAATAGAAGAACAAATATTTTAAGTGATGAACAAAGAGAAATGCGTCATATGAGAGATAGAGAATGAAGGAGAGTTATGAGTCTAGAACAAAAAGAAAATTATCTAGCTCGGCATCATGAAATGTATCGACAAAGAAGAGAAAGATCCCAAAATGCATCTTTAGGAAGAAATATGAATACTATATGCAATGAATCTCACAGAAACCTAAGAATACAAAGAGAACAAATAGAAACCACATCAGTTGAGGAAAGAGAACATAGTATAGATGACATACCACAATCTAACCAAGAGCAGAGATGATCATCATAAAATAATAATCAACTACAGAGGCTTCAAAATGTGTGAAGAAATGTTAGAGCTTATAATGTTGCAAAAAATTTCAAAGATCGTACTGGATTTCGAAAGCATTTATTGAAACAACCAACATTTTATGAATATTGTTCGGCAAAACTATTTCAACATGAAAGTGGATCCTTGTGTTGTTCAAATGGAAGAACCATACTCCCCCCAGTGCATTCATCAAATGAGCTCTTGGAGCTCTACAAGGATACATGTGCTGATGGTATACATTTCAAAAGAAATATTCGATCATATAACCATGTATTTTCCTTTACTTTAATGGGAGTGCATGTAGATGAAAACCTAACAAGTGGAAGAAATGGTTTTTACACTTTTCATGCTCAAGGATATATATATATATATATATATATCTGTGTGTGTGTGTGTGTATACATTACAATATTGGAAGCCTACTTTACTTCCTAAAGAAGGAGATCGACCTTGATTTCTACAAATATATATATATATATATATATGATACTGCTCATGAAATCAGAAATTGAATGATTGAAAATGAAGACTGGAATAGAGGAATATTGGAAAGGATACAACGTATATTGGATGAGAATAATGATTTTTCTCAATACCTTCGTCGAGTTTCACAACATCCCGAGATCTATAATTATAAATTTATAATTAAAGAAAAACTATTGCACCAACAATATATGTTGCCTACATCTTCACAAGTTTCCGCAATGGTAGTTGGTCAGGATGAGACAAGCCCTATAAATGGTAGGGATATTGTTCTACATACGATGATGGTTTAGCTTATGAGAATTCCAGAAATACATGGTTGTTATGACCCTCTGAAGTATCCTCTCCTTCTACCTTATGGAAGTTATAGTTGGGACCTTAAAAGCCATAATATAAATGGAACTCTTGTTATATGCCATGAGTACTATGCTTATATTTTGCAGGTCATAAAATTATAAATTTATAGCTAGCATCATCACATGGTAAAAATCGATAAATTATTGGGAATAAATTTAAACACAATTGATGACACATTGAATTTCAATCTTTGGATTCACATTAGAAGTTTGTTAACAAGAAAACTTGTCAACGCCCCAAATTAGAGTTTGAAGTATGAGTGACTCCTTCAAAACCTCCTTTCGAACAGATGGAGGCAGCTAACAGCTTTCGAATAGGTAAAGATAATTGAAAACACCTTTTTAATACCTTTCCACATAGTCAAAACACCAAACCCCTCTTTAGAAAAACCTTTTGAACTGGTTTAATTAGTTTTGGACCCTGTCGAAACCCCTTTTTCGAAGTAGTTGAGGTAACTCGAAGATTGGTCCTTAATGATCTAAGGATGTGTGTTAAACTTAAAGGTTTTGTCTACTTTGAAAGCTGGCCTTTCGATGACTCGAGGTTAAGACCTAAGGATTTAAGGTCATTGGTTAAGCTAAAAAGGTTTCGATTTCCTCGAAAGGTGATCTCTCGATCAACTTGACATAAGCAGATCACACATGAAATCTCTTTGGGATATTAAATCAGCTAACATATCCCGAATGCCATAACTTGCTTTGATTATCTTTTTCCTTTTTTGCTAGTAGTTTAAGTAATACATAATAGTCAAATCCCCATTGTAATTTAAGAATTAAGGTTTACAAAGTTCAAGAAAGTACAAGAATGAAGTGAATGAATTCAGCCCCCAAAAACTAGACCCCTAGGGTCTTATTTATAGATGCGGTTGGCACCTTTCGAATCAGTCCTTTCGACTTGGTCGAAAGGCGGCCTTGGAGACCTTTCATTACCGTTAACATCAGTGCATCCTTCTGCATTGCTTTGGAATGGACTTGAGTGCTTTCGACTTCATCGAATAGGGTAGGTGCGCTTCTCCACTTTGTGTTGCTGTGTTGATGCAAATAAGAAAAGGTATGAGCTTTTGACTTTGTCAATAGGCGTAGAAGGTTTTAATGCGGAAGGAGCTTTCGAAGGCATACTTGCTGATTGATGCGGAACCCCATCCTCAGTTGTTGGAGATTGCAATATTAAACTTTAGTAAGCTCTTATTTCACAATTGTGAATGGTCTCGACCGGTTCAAAAGGCTTGTCTATGCTTTTGAAGGGGTTTCTCTAGCAAAACATCCTTCTATGGAATATGATTGAGGGCGAAACCCTCTATTTTGAAAGGTTTGGTGCGCATTTGCGAGCCTGTGATTTGTTGCCTTCGATAGGTGTTCCTCAACTTATTTGAAGCGTCTCCATGCATGCAAAAGCATCCATTTCAAAAGGAAGCAATTGAAGCGAGAGGCTGCTTTTGTCCCCTTTCGACCCCTTCGAAAGATTATAACACCTCTATCTTTTGCTACAGCATCCCTCAACTCCTTCAAAAGGCTTTGTTGATGCTATCATCTCTTGTAAATCCTTCTCTTTTATTCTTCTTGGTTTTGACAAGGTTGAAATGAAAATTGGTGGTCACACTATCCCCCTTTTGCGAAGGGTTGCTCTTGACTTTCAAAGTCAACCACCTCGAAACCCATAAAATTTCCTTCCTTTTGATATTCCCTAGTAGATCTTGACCGTTATTTTAAATTTGATCGGATGGCTTTCTTTGCATTTTCTTTTTTTATAAATTGCACATTCTTCTTCTCTATTTTGTTTACCTGCCATTAAAAGCTTGGAACAAGAATCAAAATTTTCAACTTCTTTCGCATTTCCTATTTTCATTTAACACAAGTTCGAATTCAAGATACGTGTTTTATCCTTAAAACTAATTTACCATGCTTGATTTCAATTTCAAATTCTTTAAGTTTGAACTTGCCTTTCTGTTCTAAGTTCGTAAAGATGATTCAATTTTTTATTCATACGAAATTATCCCTGGATTCACTTATATGTTTATTTTGTTCAATTTATGATGATAATTTTTGTTTAGAATTCAAATTCACCAGGTCTAAGGGCTATTTGCATTACTACATACGAACCCAAGCTTTTTTTAAGTTATTGTTTAAATTTAAATTTTGGGGATTTTTGCTATTCTTGATTGTAAATTCGTGCTCAAATTGATTTAATTATTAACTTCCTGGAGTACTGGCTCAAAATTTAATTGGGGAGAAAACACATTTCCAGTGGATTCAAAGAGAAGGCTAAATTGTATGAATTAACACTTCCAATTGTAATCTGAATTTTCAACCCTTTTTTCATCCTTTTCGAAAGGGTTTGGGGCGGTCAATTTTACTTTACTATTTCGACCTCTTTTGAAGGGGTCGAAAGGTCGTCCCGTGTTTACCTTTGAGTGAATCTCTTCGATGGAGTTGACGTAATTGATAAGAAATGGGCATCTTCGAAAACAAAAGTATTTTCGACACTCTCTTATACCTTTCGAAGAAGTTGACTTAATGTGTTTCATTTAATGGTCACATAATATATACTTTCGAAAGCCTAATTTTTTCTTCAAAGGAATCGAAACCTAATATATATAAAAGTGGATTTAACATGTCATTGAATTCATTGCCTAATTTTAATTTATTTTAGATGGTGTTGAGAGTTAGAAACTTATGCTTCTTATCATTAATTTGACTAAGAATGATATATTTTGTTAAAGTTGTAATTCTTATCAAGATTTCGGCTTGATCGAAACCTCCAAAATCAAAACAAGTTTGATTATCTACATGCTTTCGAAACCTTAACCCCATTTCGACTTACTCAAAACCCATTGTAGTTATCAGGGTTATAACTATTACTTTTATAAACACTTTTGAAATGTTCCAGAGCACTTTTTATTTGTATCAAAGTTATTTGGATTCTAATCGTTCGACTTAATAAGAATATAATGTTTCAGTAATATTCATTTTCTTTTAGCAAAACAAAAATTTGTTGGTTTCGATGTTATCAAAGGGTTTATTGGGTTTATTGTGAAATGTTGTTAACACACACACACACACACACATATATATATATATATATATATATATATATTCAAACGAGTAATATAAGGTTAGTTATCTTTTTTACTAGTAAAATTTTCTCTAGGCTTTCAACATTGTTGAAGGGTGTTTCTAGGTGATTCCATTCCATCTAACCCTTCGACATCATTGGAAGCCCAATGAATTTTATGACTCATATTGACTTTAACATTCATTCAAAGATATTGAGTTATATACTTGGTAGATATTGGAACCATTGCAATAGGTTTTCTTTTGGACATCTTTGAAGGGTGTTAATTATGAAACAAATTATAACTTTTAATGAAATGATTTCACCTGACAGAATAATGGGCATGAAAAAGGTCTCTAAGAAAGCTGAAAAAAATATAGCCCCAGAGATAGAATCTCCTTGAAAGAAGGTTGAAGCCGTCTCCAAACATTCTCTGATATCTTCGCAGGATGAGGTTGACGCCATTCTGAACGACTTTGGCATCACTTGAGTGGAAGCCATCCCCCATAGCGATAGCGATAACATTCAAGATCTTCCCGATGGGTACTTCACTTATACTACCATTCATATTTGGCTTGGTGGTTTCCTTCCCTTCCTGGATTTCTTTTCCAAGTTCCTGACCCATCTGGGTATTGCACCCATCCAGTTATCACCTAATGTCTATGCATACCTTCTCCCTTTGGAACTTATGGCTCTGGAGTCAGTAATTCCTTCACTAAATGCTGAAGTTCTCAGCTATTTTGTTCGCCTAGTTAAACTCAGCAATCCTAACAACCAGATTTTCAGACCTAATCCCCCTAAAAAACTAATATCAGAGGGGGTAAATAAATTTAGAGACTAGGAGACGCAGTTTTTCTTCGTCAAATGTTTTCCAAACATCAATGGAGTTTTTTCCTCTCCTCGTAAGTTGATCATAGTCTTTAACTTTATTCAAATACTTTCTTTTGCTAATCTATGCTTCTTTATCAGGTCCTACTGCTAAATATCTCAATGATGAGGATAAAAGAACTGTAAAGCTATTGATCGCTGCTTCAAGTAACATCAGAAATAGGCTTACACTACTGACACCATCCAATCTTCGAAAACATTCTCTTTTCCCTACTAATCAAAGGGTTTTTGGACAACCTCCCCTTGTCCAACATACTTCCCAAAGCAAACCTTTCTTGTCTTTGGGAAATCCCAAGAACTTTTCTCCTATGTCTCTAATTTGCCTAGATCATTCTGGTAAGATTAAGCGTAGCACTCACAATTTATTGTTGTGTTACCCTTTATATTTCTTTACTAACTCATAATTTTCAAATTTTTAGCAATTGCTAATCCAGTCGAATTGATCTTAAATTACCCAGTTCTCCCAACTTCTACATCTAGTGCATCATCCTTGGCCATCGCTAGGTCAAAGATAATCGCCAAAATAAAATTGGGTGCGATGGCTGCAGCGGGCCCATCTCTTAAGAAAGCTAAGAATGTTGACGTCCAATCTTCTCCGCCACCAAAAGAGGGTGAAACTGTCAACATGGGAAAAACTTTAGAGAGTCCTATTCTTGAGGCTCCTATTGATCGATCCAAACAACTCCCTCAAAGGACGATCCCATATCTCATATTGTCGTTTCCGATTCTCCTCATGTCATCAAGTAGATGCAAAAAGATTTGGGAAGTTCAAATCCCTCTCAGGAGTTGAACCCTTATAGACCCACATCACTAGTGCCTTCTAATGATTTTGAGAAAATGGAACAATCTATCATGAATTCTTCATCTTTTTCTTCCATTCATCCATCTAATTATGTTTTTGACCTAGTAGGTCATTGCCGATCTTTAATAAAGCAAGAACTTCCGGTATGTTTAATATTATTTAACCTTCCTCTTACCAATTCTCACTAAATTTTGATCCACGTTGTAATCTTCCTTTCAGATTTCTAAAAGCTAGTTCTCTCTTAAATAAAGTGCTTCGAAATCCTCTGTTGAGACATCCAAGCTTCAAGAGGAAATCTCAACCTTAAAAAGTCAGATTATCTCCCTTTATGTTGACAAAAATAATGCTGTTAAGGAACAGGAAAGATAGGGAGCCTCTCTGCTCAAGTAGAATCTATTATTTCTAAAGAGAGGAAAGCAAAATAGATCTTAGCTGATGAAAATTTGACTTTAAAAATGGCTTTGAAAGAATCTGAAGATGAGAGGCTCGAATGGTGGTCAAACAATCCTCTCTTAGGAAGAAGCTAGAGAAAAGGAAAAATTCCTTAACATTGGTCGTTATACTATTTCTTAATCCAAGCAAAGGGTGTCATAATTTCTGAGTACTTCCATCAACGACATCATTGTAAACTCTTATGAGGACGCCCTTATGCTCGCCTACGCCAACAACATTGAAAAGTGCCCAGCCTTGAGCTTCCCTTCACTCGATCCTGTTCTAGTGAAAAGATTTATAGACAAGGTCAAAGGAATGAAACAGGGAGCCGAAGTATCTAAGAGAGAAAAGATTGATGCTGTCAAAATATTATCTTTTGAAGTCCCTTCTATCGAGGTAGACTCTGATTTCAATAAAGAAGGTGATGACGATGAAGTCGCCGTACAAGAAGATAGTAATGATGACGATAATGATGATGATAATGATGATAATAATGATGATGATGGAGATAAAGGTTGGGGTTCAGGTGGCAATGGAGGTGATCATGCTGATGCTCCTAAAAAATATTGTGATGATATCCCTGGGGCATTGTAAAAAGTTAACCCCAATCCTAGCAATCGTGAAGCAAGCCCAACCGAACTCCCCGATCCCATTAATCTTTATGAAGAAACTACCAACATTGATGTAGAAGGACAAAGGGAGACAAAACAAGTCTCACAAACTTCAGTTCCTGTTTCTCAGGTATGGGATCCTTTTTCCAGATGGCTTTAACTTCCAAGATAATAATAGTTGATATCTTTTTATTATAGATAAAGAAGAAATCTATCCAACTTTATAAAACAAAACTTGAAAGAAAACAAGTAGAAATAAATAGTTTGTATAGAGAGTTAGATATGTAATTAAAAGAACAGAATGCACTCTCTGACAAGTATCATAAGCTTAATAAAAGTGCTACGGTGTTAGCGTCTCTCAAAGACCAGGAAGCCGCCCCCAACTAAAGAGGGCACGACTTTGATATGACAGACTTTGAAAGAGAATCAGGAATCAATTACACTCTTTTGGATGTTGGTTGAAGAAAGAGATATCCTAGTAGACTTCTTATATAAACCCTATTGTAGATGCCCGACTGTCAATTTTTCTTACTTGGACGATTTTAGTGAGGGTTTACTTAGGCGTCTACATAGGAGATATTTAGACAAATTTGGGTTTGATCCACATCCAAGGGCTTGTTGGAATTTACCGCATGTCAAATCAATTCCTCATGAGTTACCTCCTGAAAAACTTAAATATTATAAGGACAAATTTGTTTCTGAGTTATTCAAAAAATCGACTTTGTATGAACCAAATGAACATTTGTAATTATGTAATATTAATTTCCTATATTAGTTTCTTTTTGTACTTAGTTGGGTATTATTACGTTATGACAGAATAAGTATTTCTCAAGCAGCTCTGTTTCTAGAAATTATTTAAGCAAATATGTAAAATTAAGAAGTGATTATTTAGAAAAGGCTCCGCTTTTGAAATCTTCAAAATTAGCTAGATACTGCTTTCTTAGAGAACTACAGAGACTTTATATGGAACACCCCCGCCTGCTTTTTGATTTTCTTGCTGAAGAAAAAGAAAAGCTTCTCAAGGAAATTCGAACATATCATACCGATTAATATGTGGTCGCAATAGTCCTCCTTCCAGGGAATGAGACTATAGCAAATATCCTCCAGTTTTTACCCCCGAAGGATTTAATGCCCCTTTTTGATTCAACTGTTACTCTTTTAGCAAATTCCTTGAACAAAGTCAAAAATGATGTTTCTTAACTTTAAGTGCAATAAAACAAGTGTTTGATTAAAACAATGGAATTGTACGTTTTATTTTATTTCTTCTTGATTTTTAATCACTATTATTGTAATAAAAGAGAATGGTTATTTGAGGCTTAACTTTATTTTCTTGTTTATATAGGACTCACAGTTAGCTATCACACCACTCTCATCGGATTCCTTATCTCGCTTTATTAACATCAGAGATAGATTGATTGCAGATGTTGAAAAGAGGCGTTCAGTTAAGGATCCTTTGTCTACTCGTTTTCAAGGCAGTGTGAATGAAATGGAATGGCATAGAAGAAACTTGTTTCAAAAGACGATTATTAGAAATCTTAATAATCAAATTGCCAATCTTCAAGCGGACATCAAGAATAAGGATGAAACAATTACTTTGTTAAAGCACCAAATTAAATCGAATCCTTCAATTGATTTTGATTATAAGATGTTTGAGCTTCTCTAGCAGATAAGCGATTTGGAGATTAAGTTAAAAGACAGTCGAGCTTAATGTAAATCACTAGAGTTCATCATGGGGAACAACATCCCAAATATTGATTTACCAGCTTCTCCCATCACTTCATCTGTCATAAAATCAACAAGGTCTATATCTCTTGCAATTCAAAAATTTCGCACTACATGTAACCCACCTCCTGGCTTAGACGAGAAGGTAGTAGGAGAATGGTGCAGGAAAGTCAAATTCAAGATGATGAAATATTTTGACGAACAGCAAAAAGTGAGGTATTCACAGCGTATAAATGAGTATGCAACTAGGATAAAAAACTTGAATACGAAAAGTATCTTCTCCAGAATCATATTGCTAATTTAGAAAGAGAAAATAAAACCCTCAAAGGTGCCAACAAAGCTTTTAATCGTGCCCTAAAGACTCATATCGAATTTATGATGACGCCGACAAAAAAAGGAAAATGGAAAAAAACTTAAAGAAACTCTTTGTATAACAATCCATCACATCATTGATCCATTAATTGCTCAAAATTTAGATAAGGTTGTTCAATATTTGTGAAATATACACTTGTACTATATATTTGTAAATAATTTTATAAATTATGTAAATATCACCTAGTCTGTAGTCCTTTCTTACAATGTTATTTCTAAATCTGCTTTCTGATAACTTGGACTATGGTTTTTGTATTTACTTGCCCATCCATTCAAGAAGACCACCATTCAAGAGTGTTAAATTTCAACACCAAATGCCTAACTTAACAATAACTCCACAAGAGCTAAGGGGAGTCCGTCACCCATGTAATGATCCGCTAATGATAACTTCGCAAATCAGACTCTCTATTGTAACGAAGATCTTAGTAAACACGAAAGTGCAATAAATGTTATTTTCAAGCATGATTTTGATTAAACGAATATTCCATAGTAGAATTTAGAACCAAGCTTCGAATCTATCTTTGGGTTCAATAATAAAGATTCTACTCCAATAGGGCAGATAAAGCTCTTGGTGCATTTATGGATTCCACCACACTTCAGAACTTTTGTAATTCTGTTCATAATAATGGACCGAACCTCTATTATAATGCTTTATTTGGAAGACCAGCTCTAGATGAAATGGATGCATTCATCCCACCAAAATATTTAATGTGAAGTTCTTGATTAAGAATGGTTAGGGAACCATAAGAGGGTAGGAATTTAGTTTCCCAGAACTGTATTTTGCTACATTTGAGCAATTCAAAAGAGATAGTATTTCTTGTTGTGATTCAAAGAAAAGTAAATTAAACAAAAAAGAAATTGAGAAACCCTTGGATAATAGTATTTAGGCCTACTATCCGAGGCAAACCAAAAGACAAGAGTGGTTTAAAAGTCCAAGAATGTCTTAAGAAGATTCAACTTCTCTGAGGGAAAAAGAAAACAAAACGAGGGAATTAGATAATTGGTAAAATAGAGGATGATG
Source organism: Allium fistulosum (assembly GCA_030737815.1). Taxonomy (NCBI): domain Eukaryota; kingdom Viridiplantae; phylum Streptophyta; class Magnoliopsida; order Asparagales; family Amaryllidaceae; genus Allium; species Allium fistulosum. The sequence continues at coordinate 406,602,854 of CM060907.1, read as the reverse complement.
AAATCATTATCGAATTAGATTGTAGAAATGAGCAAGAAAGAATGAAACCTGTCGAAGATCTAGAGTTGGTAAGCTTAGATTCACTTGATTCAACCAAAATAGTAAATATTGGAAAAGAACTAAAAGGCAATCTCAAAAAATAGCTTATCCAATTTCTCCAATTTAGCAAAGATGTGTTTGTCTGAACTCACTTAGATATAGTCGGGATAGATCCAACAATTATTAGACACCTTCTAAATATAAATCCAAGCATCATTTTTGTTCGGCAAAAGAAAAGGCAATTTGAAAAAATTTGAGCTAATGCACTGAAGGAAAAGGATAAAAGATTACTCAAGAACGGGTTCATCAGAGAAGTGTTCTACCCTAAATGGTTGGCTAATCCTATATTAGTTAAAAAGTCCAAGAAAAAACGGAGAACATGCATTGATTATAATGATCTATAAGGCATGCCCCAAAGATTACTATCCTTCACTTAGAATAGATCAATTGGTTGATGCTACAAGTGGACATAAGCTGCTATCTTTTATTCATGCATACGTAGGATATAATCAAATCCCATGTTCAAACCAGATGAAGAAAAAACAAGTTTTATAACTGATTGAGGTACTTACTACTACAAATTTATGCTTTTTAGGGTGAAGAATACAGGGGCAACATATCAAAGATTAGTAAACATAATGTTTAAGGAACAAATCGGATGAAACATGGAAGTGTATGTGGATGATATGCTAGTTAAGTCCCAAGAGGAAATTAACCACTTGAAAGATCTTGAGGAAATGTTTGAAGTACTAAGGAAGTACAAAACAAAACTGAATCTGCAAAAATGCTCTTTTGGAATATAATCTGGGAAATCTCTAGGATATATTTTCAGTGCTCGAGGAATTGAAGCCAATCCCGACCAAATCAAAGTGACTAAGGACATGGCAGAACCGAAAAAAAGTAAAGATGCAATGAACCTCAATGTAAGGGTGACAGCTTTAAACCGATTTATCTCTAAACTCACTGATAAGTGCATCCACTTCATTAATGTGATTAAGAAAAAGAAGAACTTTATGTGGGGAGAAGATTGCAGAAAAGCCTTCAAAGAATAAAAGGACCATCTTGAAAAACCTCCGATCTTGTCTAGTCCAGTAGAAGGAGATAATTTATACCTTTACATGGCAGTTTCTGAACTTGCGGTAAGTTCAGTTTTAGTAAATGGAATCAAAGGAGATCTTATCCGATCTTATCTTATTGATTCGCAACAAAAGGCGCTACCGAAGTATAATCAGAATAGAGTTAGTAGAGCCCTCTGATTCAATGCCAGGACATGTGTCAACCATCCCGCATGGTTGACACTACTATAAATAGATCCACATCATCTTTAGGAGAGGGGATGATTTTTCTTTCTCTACTTCTCAAATTACAAGTAGGAAATTCTAAATTGATTTGGGGATTTCTTGAGACAATAGTAACTTTTTGCGTAAAAGGACTTGGAAAATAAACTTTGCATAGCACAATTACCTTGATATATGTATCTTTGACTATTAGTGAGATAATGGACATACATATGACTTATCTTTGGACTTGTACTTAAATTTGGACTTGCACATTATCGATTTGAACAAGGCCACTTAAGCCCTTGCCTAAATTAAAGCTTATTTTGCATATTAACTGTTATGCCGATGACGTATGAAAAAAAGATCGTGATTTATGTGAATTAATAATTTTACCCATTAACAAATAAATAATGGACTACGATGCGGCTCTTCTATTTTACCCTTGGACATATGACTTGAATTATTGAATAACTTCTTGACTAAATTAAAACCCATGGCATTATTGGGTCCATTTCAAATAATATTATCTTGTACAAGTTATTGGGTGCTGAGCTAATTTTTGGTTCAACGGTACCAAAGAATGCTTTAAAAGTTTGAACTTCCTTAGTTCAGCCATGTTAACTGCAAGTTCATTAAGGATTCTAAGCACCCTTAAATTGCCTCACAAAGAAAAAAAATGATTATTGCATGGAGTCCGCAGTGTGAGTAGCCAATTGTTGAGTTAAAGGAGATATTGACGAGCGGACCAGTTCTAAGTCTTTCGCATGGTACCAAACCTTTTATCATTTACACTAACACTTGCAATACTAGGATTGGTGTTGTTTTGACGTAAGAAGGGAATATATTGGAATATTCTAGTAATCAGCTTAAAATTCAGGAGATGAATTATTAGACCCGTGATCTTGAGTTTTCTTCTATCATATCCGCATTTAAGTCTTGGAGACATTATTTTCGATTTACATGGGTACCTCTATATTTAGATAAAAATAAATTAGACTAGGTTGCAAAAAATAGTTTTTTCATTACATCGAGGAAAGATTTTCTGTCAAAAGTGTCCATTAGGCACCTAATCGTTATGTCATAATAGATCCGAACACTTGCCCCGGATTGACTTCATTATTGACAACGGGCTTTATGTCTGGCTCGAAGTTTTTGTTTCCTATTAAACTCCCGGGTACTCAAAATATATTTATGTAGGCTGAGGGTTAAGGTTTTCAGGTTTTTGAAATTTTGGCGAATAAAGCTTCCGGAGACGATGGGGTGGCTGATGGATAGCTAATTAGGAGTTACATATTATTCTGTTTATTTTCCGTTGTTTATATTAAGTCAGATATGACTATATTTCTCTGATCAACCATGGGGGCATCGTCATATGTTGCTCTTGGCGTATTTTTGTAATGATTATAATTGATCTTTACTTGGGAAACGATTATGGGACTATGTAATTTGGATATGAATTTATTTGAAATGTAATCAGTAAAATGTTATTTTTGGAAATATGTGATTTTATTCATATTCAAATGCTTCTGATATTATGAATACCATTAGCATTGCCGTATTTTGTCACCAGTTAATACTATAGATGACTGCAGCATCTATAGCCCTTAGCTTTTAGCCTCTAGATAAGGGATGTTACAATTTGGTATTGGAACATAGGTTTATGAAAAATTTTAACTAAAAATGGCTTTTTAAAACATAATCCTAAAGAATTAAAGAAAGGTTGGGGTATGCGATAACGCTATAGTAATGTACTTGTATTTTCTAAATATAAGTATATGCTTTATCTCTACTCTCCTATCTTTGTTAGGGTATTTTTCTGTATCTCATGAGATTTGAATACAGATATGGAAGGCAGAAGAGGAAGAGTTAACCCAGGAGGGGAAGGCACCGAGGGGAATGCCAGGCCTAATGTGAGAAGAGGTCAACGTCAGGCACAAGCAGAGAATGTGGGTGATGGAGTTGCGCAAGTTGGAACGGAAGCTATATATCAGTTTTTTAGGAATATTGTGCAGGCAGGAGTTACAGCTGTAGTGTTGGGAGGAAATGCTACAGTAGTAGGGGTTTCGGAAGTTCCAGTAGTTAACCATTATGCTAAGCTGAGTCGAGATTACACCAAGCTTGGAGGGAAGCCGTTTGTTGGAATGGAAGATGCCATTGAGGCAGAGAATTGCTTGCTACATTATAAGGGAATCTTTGCAGATTATGGTCTCAATGATGAGAAGAAGAGGAGGTTGGCATCCAAACAGCTTTAGAGAGTAGCTTTGTTCTGGTGGAATAGTGTGACTGTGGCAGTGGATGAGGAGACTATGAACTGGGAAGATTTCAATGGGAGGTTCTAGGAGAGATTCATGTTTGCAATGGCACAGTCGCTTTGATCAGAAAGTTTGTTGAATCAGAGTAGGGAGATATGTCTGTTTTGGAGTTTGCTAGAAGGTTCGAGTTGTTGGCTAGATATGGGTATGCTTCAGTGGATACACCAATGAAGAGGAATGCAAAGTTTATCAGGGGTGAAGCCTGAGTTAGCCAAGGCTACATTACCTCATATTAGAGATCCTTCTGATTTTGTAGTGGAGATGGCCTTAAGGCACGAGGAGTTGCTTGATTCTCTACAGAAGAGTAAGGCTAAAGAAGTCAAGGACGGGTAGGGTTAGAAGAGAAAGTTCTTTCCTAAGAAAGGTGCTTAGTAGGGTGGAGCAGCTAAGAAGGGTAAGTCTAAGATTGTTTACTTCAAGTGCGACAAGAAGGGGCATTTTTCTAATGAGTGTCATGCAGGAACGACAAAGAAAGTGGCTGGGAGGAAGAATGTCAGGTGCTTCAACTACGACCAGATAAGCCACTAGAAGAGCCAGTGCAAGGAGCCCGCTAAGGATGGAAAGGGCAAGGTGTATGCATTGGAACCTGCCACTTCAAAGCCAATAGCCCAGGAGATGGGAAAGGCAGTTTTGGGAGGTATGCTTCAAATTCATGGTATTTTTGTTAGCATTCTATTTGATGCTGGTGCATCATATTCTTTTATATCTAGATGTTTGATAGATAATCTTAACCTAGAACCCACATATTTAGTTACTTCCTTATGGGTTGCTAATCCAATAGGAGGGTATGCAACTATAGGGTTGAGATGTGATTAGTTAGAGCTTGATCTGTTAGGTCATACTTTTGTTTGCAGTTTACATGTGTTTGATTTTGTGGGGTTCGGAATCATTCATGGTATGGATTTGTTAAGTGAGTACGATGCAAAGATATTTTGCCAGGATAGGGAAATATCGCTTAGGCACCAAGATTGTAGCGATTGGATTGTTTATACTGTAGAAGGTTCTTGCGGTGAGATGTATGCCTTATTGGGTGCTATGGAATCGGAAGATGAGTTGAGTCGAGTTTTCATGGTTAGATAATTCCCAGATGTGTTTGAGCCTGTAGTTGGATTACCACTAAAATGAGCCATTGAGTTTCAGATAGATTTGGCTCCAGGAGCAGAACCAGTGAGTCGGCCGCCAAGCAGGATGACCCCTTCAGAGATGAGGGAGTTGAAGGTGTAGTTGGTGGATTTAGAAGGCAAGAGTTTTATCAAGCCGACTAGTTCGCCTTGGGGAGAAATGGTAGTGTTTGCTAAGAAACCGAACGGATCCTTAAGGCTATGTATCGATTATCATAAGTTGAATGAGAGAATGATAAAGAATCGATATCCATTACGGAGGATTGACGATTTTTTCGACCAGTTGAGTAGATCCAAGGTATTCTCGCAGTTGGATTTGGCAACAGGTTTCCATTAGCACAGAGTAATAGAGGATAGTATACCTTTGACGGCGTTTAGGACCAGGTATGTGTCATACGAATGGTTAGTTATGTCGTTTCGACTGAATAATGCACTAGCTTTCTTTGTAAATTTGATGAACCAGGTTTTCCGAGAGCACTTGGATAGGTTCATATTTGTTTTCATAGATGATATCTTGATATACTCTAAGGATGAAAGAGAGCATGAAGTTCATCTTAGAGTGGTGCTTGAGACGCTAAGGCAACATCAGCTAAAAGCGAAGTTTTTAAAGTGTCACTTCTGGAAGAAAGAAGTGAAGTTTCTTGGTCATGTAGTCTCAGAGGAAGGGTTGTAAGTAGATCCGACTAAGATTGAGGTGGTGAATAGTTGGAAGAGACCCGAGACAGTGACGGAGATAAAGAGTTTCCTTAGGTTGGCTGGTTATTATCGAAGGTTCATTAAGGATTTTTCGTGGATAGCGGCACCGATGACCAAGCTAACGAGAAAGGGTGTGAAGTTTGTGTGGACCGATAAGTGTGAGAAAGCATTCCAGTGTTTGAAACACTATTGACCCATGCACCTATGTTGATTGTTTCGTAAGGGAATCAGGATTTGATGGTTTATACCGATGTGTGTGGAACATGATTAGGTGCTATGATGATGCAGAGGGGTAAAGTGATTGCCTACGCTTCTAGACAGCTTAGACCATATGAGGTCAGATATCCAATGCATGATTTGGAATTGGTAGCACTGATTTTTGCATTGATGGCGTGGAGACATTACTTTTTAGGAGAGATGTTTGATTCATACATAAATCATAAGTCACTGAAGTATTTTTTCTCTCAGAAGGAGCTGAACATGAGATAGCAGAATTGTTTAGAGCTTATTGCCGCTTATGATTTTGAGATTGAGTACTCATCGGGGAAAGAAAACAAGGTTGCAGATGCACTTAGCAGGAAACATCATAATGCATTTTTGGCAATAATTGCTGAGTGGAAAGATTTAGAAGCATTAGCAGATTGTAGAGTGCAGTGGAGATCCGAGGCTGGGTCTAGCGAAGATACAGTTGTATTATCTTGTTTGGAAGTTCAACCAATGATGATCGAAAGGATGCTTCTAAACAGATAGAGGATCCAGTGTTAGTTGAACGGATCAGGAAGTTAAAAGATGGAACCGAAAGTGATGACTTGAAAGATTTCAGTCTTGACCAAAATGGGTGGTTGAGAAAGAAAGGAAGATTATGTGTTTCGAGCGTAGGAAACATAAGGAAAGAAGTCATGGAGGAATGCTATTGTTCGAAATTATCTATTCATCCAGGAGGTACTAGGATGTATCAGGATATGAAGTTGAGTTTCTTTTGGGATGGTATGAAGCGGGATATTGGTATGTGTGTAAAGTAGTGCTTGATTTGCCAGTAGGCAAAGGCCGAACACCAGAAGCCAAGTGGGTTGCTTCAGCCATTGGATATTCTGGTATAGAAGTGGGATTCTATTTCCATGTATTTTATTGACGCTTTGCCTAGGTCTAACAGAGGAAATGAAAGTATATGGTTATAGTGGATAGATTGACCAAGAGTGCCCATTTCATTCAAGTTAAGTCAACCAGGATGGCACCTGTTTTGGCGAAGTTGTTTATGAAGAATATGGTTAGACTGCATCGAATTCCTAGTAGCATAGTTAGTGATAGAGATTTCTTATTCACTAACGAGTTCTGGAAGAGTCTACAGAAAGTTTTGGGAACCATGCTCAAGATGAGTACCGCTTACCATCCACAGACAGATAGACAAATGGAAAGAGTTAACAAAATCTTTGAAGATTTGTTAAGAGCTTGTGGTCTAGATTTCGAGGGATCATGGGAAGACCATTTGCATTTAGTCGAGTTTTCGTATAACAACAGTTATCAGACTAGTATTAGGATGGCACCGTTTGAAGCTTTGTATGAAAGGCAAAGCAAATCTCCCGTATGTTGGTTAGAGACCGAGGATAGGTTGGTTCTTGGTCCAGATTTGGTTAGAGAAGCTGCCGGAAAGATTGAGGTCATTCGAGCTAGAATGAAGGAGGCTCAGTCTAGGCAGAAGATTTATGCAGATAAGTGATGGAAAGATTTAGAGTTTTCAGTTGGAGATCAGGTTTTTGTCAATGTGTCACCGATGAAGGGGATGATTAGGTTTGGAAAATCGGGGATCTTGGCACCGAGATTCGTTGGACCTTTTCCTATTGTTGAGAGGGTCGGGAAAATCGCATAAAGAATTGAGTTACCAAGCAGTTTGGTAGGAGTCCACGATGTTTTCCATGTTTCTCATCTCAAAAAGTGTGTAAGAGACCCAGAGACTACTTTTGCACCGCATGTGCTAGAGGACTTAGTAGTAGAACCGGATTTGACTATAGTGAGGAAGCATATTTGTATTGTTGCGAGAGATGAGAAGAGGCTTAGAACCAAGACAGTCAGATTAGTCAAAGTCCAGTGGAGCGATGATGATAGGGACTGTACTTAGGAGATTGAGAGCAGGGATTAGAGATACTTACCCTGACTTATTTGATGGTATGTTTTACCTCATTGTTTGATTTATTGTGTACCTTATCGTAATTTCGGGGATGAAATTCTTTAAGGAGGGAAGTCTATAACACGCCAGATTTTTGGTACCATTATTTAGTATATTTAACTAGTTAAATAAAATAAATTAATGTGTTGATTAGGGGATTGAGATTTGATATTTAATTAAGGTGTAGCCATGCCATTTAACAATGAATTAAAGAAGAGTTAAAATGAAATAGAGGAGGGGTAAAATTGGAAAAAGGTCATTCCTATATCTATTCCTTTAAGCCGTGTATCTCTACAAGTTCATTTCATTTCTTAAAAAATTTACTAAGGCTGGCCACCTTTAATAAAGAAAGAAGAGAAGAAGATTAACAAAAGCTAAAGGGAAAACTAATTTAAATCAAATCCATTCACATCTCAATCTCTGTAATCTCTAAAGCTAAGGTGAATAATGTTTACATATCATTTTTGTTTTGTTTTTGGTTTTAAGATGAATTCCGAATATTTTGCATTGATTTGCCATGTTTTTGAATGATGGAATGATTACGTATACTTGTTGATGAATTATGGTTGTTCATATTGAATTTATGATATGTTTTAATGTGAAAACCCTATTAAATGACATCCAAATGCCTTTCTAATTTTTATGATCATAAATATTATTCTGGAAATGGCTTTCAATTTTCAAAATTTTCTGAATTTATATGGAATTATATGAATTTTCTAGTAAAGAAAAAGTTAATTTGGATTATAAATTATTTACGGTGAAATAATAAAAGAATTGGGTCTGAAATTTTTATATGTTGGAAAACATATTAAAAGATATTTTTTGGAATTTTTGTAGAATTTTCCTAAGTGTTTTAATGGTTATATAAAATTATTTAAGGTATGAGACTTAAATGTTTTATATAATTAAGGAAGGAGAAGGGGCGTTTTTGCAAATAATTTAATTTTGTTAATTCTGGAAAGTCGGCAGCACTTTTGAAAAAGTACAATGGCAACTAACCAGATTTAGAAAAACAAGGCAGGTTAGGTACAAAAGAAATAGTTTATAGTACAAATAAACATGTTTTTCACTGTTTCGACGCTTTTGACACCAGGATCTACTTCCTTACCTTCGCCTCCGACACTGTCGAAACCAATGCATATGGTATCAGTTAACTGGTACGTAGTGAATTGGCTGTAGGTGGAAAGTATAGAGTTGAAACCAGGGGTTCCGAAAGGGTTGTGGCATTACTTTGATTTTAAAGGAAAATGTGCATGCTTGCTTTCGACTAAGTAGCTTTCGACTAAGTTAGCTTTGGACTGGGTTAAATGGTTTTAAAAGGGAATGGTTTCGATTTGGTTGCACCTTTGATTTTAAATGATTGTTGTCAACTAAGTCGAAGCCTTTAACTACCGCTTCCTACCTTTCAACTTAGATGGTTTTGAAAAGGTTGTTTTGTTTTCTCAAAAACCGGCCACTTCTCCAATGCTTTCAAAAGGATGGTTTCAACACCATCACTTCATTACTTAGGAAATGGTTTCGAAACAGGTGCATTCGACTTAAATATTTTAAAGACCCTTTTTCTACGATTCAAGTAAAACCCAAAATGGTTTCGAAAGAGATAGTTTTAATTAGTTTCGAAACAGATGCTTTCGTCTTTAATGGGTTTCTGATCATTTTGCTCTACTTGAAGGCATAATACAAATGGTTTCATCTGAAATGATTTTCAAAGGTTTTGAAGGAGAATTTTTTTGAATGGTTTTGGAAGGTTTCCATATGTTTTAAATTAAACCCAAAATGCTTTCGAAATGATTGAGTTTTGACTGTTTCGAAAGGCTTTAATGAATGGTTTCAAAAGGGGTGGTTCACTAGGGTTTCAAAAGGATTGAAAGAAAAGGTTTTCCTATGTTTTCGAAAGGCAATAATTAAAAGTTTTAAATAGGGATGTCTAATGTTTTGAAGCTTTCGAAAGAAAGGCGTTTAATGATTTCGATGGGTTACTTTCAATGTTTTTGATGGGGTTACCTTCTTGGGTTTCAAAAGGGTTGTTTAAAGGATTTAAACAAAGGTTTCGAACGTATAAAATAGGCAATATAGTCTACGTATTTTCAAGTTAAAAAGGGTTTTAACTTGTTTTGAAAGGATAGTAAATCCTCATTAAAATTCATCAACATTATTTTGAGTAAAGTATATATAACATGACAAAATAGCTTAAGAGTAAAGCTAAGAATATATTTTCATTGTAAACGTATGATTTAAAAGGTTAAATCATTTTGAAAAGGTTTTCAGGGAAAAAGATGAAGGGTAGTTAAGCCTAAGAAAATGATTCAGACAGTTAGTCCATTTTGATCCAGACAGTTAGTCCAGTTTGCAGCCAGTCAGCCCTGTTTTATGGACAGATTGTCCATTTGTTAGAATAACAGACCTTGCTATTATATGTCAGACAGATAGTGTATTTACTACTATTGGACAGTCCATTAGTTATCTGAGTATAGCTTAACGGACTTAGCTATTATTATCATTATCATATCAGTTTGATTTACCAGTTTGGTTGTAGGAAAGGATTTGCAAAATATATGTTTTGAAAAGGATATTAGCGAGGGTAAACCCGTTTTGCTACGCGGCGTGGTCTTAGTTAATATCAGTAAACCGATATGTAATAGAATTATTCACACTAGGCTTTATGTCTGACTCAAAAATTTTGTTTCCCCTTAAACTCCTAGGTACTCAAAATTGATTTCAGTAGGTTGAGTGTTAAGGTATTCAGGTTTTTCAAATTTTGGCGAATAAAACTTCCGGGGACGAGCAGGTGGCTGACGGATAGCTAATTAGGAGTTACTGATTGTTATGTTTATTTTCCGCTATGTATACTAAGTCAGATATGACTATATTTCTCTAATCAACTAGGGGGCATCGTCATATGTCGCTCTTGGCGTATTTTTGTAATGATTATAATTGATCTTTACCTGGGAAACAATTTTGGGAATATGTAATTTGGTTATGAATTTATTTGAAATATAATCAGTAAAATGTTATTTTTGGAAATCTTTGATTTTGTTCATATTCAAATGCTTCTGATATTATGATTACCATTAGCATTGCTGTATTTTGTCACCAGAAGTTAATACTATGGATGACCGTAGCATCTATAGCGCTTAGCTTTTGGCCTCTAGATACAGTATATTACACCTATGAGATGCGGTATGGTAAGAAATCCCAACTCAAATATTTAAAGGTGTAAGGTTGTTTGGCATACTTTAAGACATTGGTCCGAATAAACTAGAGGCATGATCAGTACTGTGTAAATTTATTGGATATTCAAAATACTTGATGGGATATATATTCTACAATACCATGGAACAAAAGGTTATTGTTTCCCGACACGTTGTCATTTTAGAAAATGAATTTCTGTCAAAAGAAACTAACAGTGAGGTTGTAGACTTGGATGAGATCCAATAAATTAACACTAAGGTTGAACCATTGGGAGAACCAAGTTCACCCATATACAAAAAAACATAAACTATTAGAATATCTAGTAGGGAATCTCGTGCCCCAAAGAGATACTATGATTTCCTCATGGATGAGGGCTGTGTCTTAGATGATGACACTCCTTTGTCTTTTCAACAAGCATTGCAGGGAAAGACTCTGCACTCTTCAAGAGAGGATTCGTCTCCTCGGTTATATTGGGTTAGTATCGCAGTCAACTCACGTCAACTCAAACTCAAAATCTCCGGCCAGTGTACTTTGATTGATAATAATTGTTATTATTGAACTAAGGACTTTATGTTTGGACTATATAGTTGAATATTGATGATACTGGAAATTTTACGATTACCAAATTTAATAAGTCTAAAGTGATATAGTTTTGACGAAGTGAATTGGTGTAAATAATAGTCACAACTGGGTAACGCTTAAAAAAGTAAAATTGGATTTTACTTCAACTAAGTAAGAGATAAATTTGGCCAAAATGTCACACCACGTGCTAAGTGACGTGTGAAAGTAAATATTCAAATAGTTCAATATTTAATCGCTAACAAAATTTACACCTAACGAGTTGCATAACCGAAACGATGAATATTCCTATGACCAAACAGTTTAATTAATTTAATTAATATTTATGAAATATTAGTTATAAAATTTGATTTTGATGCGATGAACAAATATTATTAGATATGTTTATAATAGATATAAATATATTAATCAATGTATGATATCGAGAATCGTTAAATTGGATTTAATTGCATAATATTTTTGTTCGGACTCAAAATTGGTTTAAAGCCCATGAAAAGGGCTAATAGGATCAGCTCCAATATGGGGTAATAGGTGCGACCTAAATAAGAGGTTGGAGAGCTTTGATTTGGATGGCTAAGATGGAAGAAGAATGGGTAAAGATCTTGATCCTAACTTTTCTCCTTCTCTTCCTCTATATAAAGATCTCTATCCTCACTTTTTGGAGAATTTTTAAAGCCTCCATATCATCTCCATTTCTGGCCGACCTAATACCCTCCATCCTACTTTCATATCAAGTTTAAATCAAATCAGATTCAGTGTTAATCGATAACTAGTGGTAACAGTTTAAAGACTAGCAATCTGCTGAATTGTAATATGTTCGAGGATCATATCTCATCGTTTCAAGGTGTGCTTATAGGCTTTGGCTATAAGGTTAATTCTTAACATGCTTATAAATATTAATTTATAATTATAATGTTTATTTCATATATTATATTGTTAGTTAGATTACGATACCAACAAGTAAATATATTGTCACAATTTTGATTGATTCTATGTATATGTATATATGTTTAAAAAAAATTATGTTAACATATCTATATCTAGCATAGCTCAATATTTAGGAAAAGAACATTTTATATTATTTAAATAATTTAATATATATATATAAGTATATAATTTAAATACTACTCTACATGTATGTAAAATATGGAAATAATCTTACATATAATGTTTAATAAGCAAAATATTTTTGGTAGGAAAAAAATAATTTTATACATTTAAATATTATTTAAATCAATTAAATATATAAATACATATATGTATTTTAAAATATATTTATATTTTATAAAATTACATCAATACAAATTATATTCTTGGCTAAAAATAAAAAAACATTTTCCATATTTTCAAATATTTAAATTTAAACCAAAAGGTTAAAAATACTTTTTAAATTGTTTCAAACTATAAAATTTCAAATTATAAAATTTTATCGAAAATTTTACTGGGAATTTAAAATTCAAATTTAGTTTTAATAATATTCGTACGGTTTTATTATAACACACACACACACACACACACATATATATATATATTTAATATAAAGTTCAAAAAAATCTATGCCATGCACAAGACCAGGTGGTTATATATTTAATATAAATTATTCTACAATTTTATTTGTAATAACATATATTTATTATATATACATACATACATATATTTTAAGAAATATTATATTTATCCATCTATTGTTTTCAGCCTTATAGTAAAAGAAAATATTTATTATATTTAATATATCTTATAAATGATTTAAGCATATTTATATAGTTATAAATAGGTAAATATATTTATATTTAATATATTGTACATTTTGTAATATTTTATATATAAAGGTAAAAGAATATATAAACAAACATTTAGACAATATATTTGCTTATTCGATGAGCTAACGTGTCTGTTGCAATATAAATCCGAGTATTTGCACATGGACATGTTATACCAAACACGAATTGATATGTTACATATGCGCGCACACATATGTATATATGCTACACGTGTGTATATAATATAACATAAATTAAATAATACCATATCGTCTTACAAATTTAAAATATAATAAATATTTTATTCAAAAAGAAATCTAGGATTGTTCTAAATAAATTAGACTTGATAGGCTCAATAAAGATCCAACATGGTAAAACAATAATGAAATTTACTCATATCTTCCATTGCGGGTTTGTCCAGTTCCAACATTTGATGTATGGAGAAATCCTCAAAGTGAACCAACATCTCATGGATTCTTTTGACATATTGGGCTAGTCGAGTGTCTTTAGTTTGAAATTTCATGTTTAACTAATTTACCATTAGTTGTTAATCACTAAATATTTCAATTTTGGAAATTTTGAGTTGTCGTGCTAAGGTTAACCCTGCAATCATTGAAATTAATTTGGAATTTGGAATTTAAATTAATTTGGAAATGGAGTTGAAATTAATTTGGAATTTAAATTAATTTGGAATTGGAGTTGAAATTACTTTGGAATTGGAATTGAAATTAATTTGGAATTGGAATTTATTTTGAATCAAAGTAAAATTCGACTCGAAATTGGAATTGAATCTATTAAATCGAAATTGGAACTGAATTGAATTGCAAAATTTGGAAAGTGAAACAGTTTGACTTTAAAACAATTTTTAAATGAATAGTATAAATGGTTTAAAATCTATATTCTTTAAATATTCAAATTATTTTGGTTTTCCAAACTATTTTACTATATAAACCATTTTTAATACTCAAACTATTTTCTATTAAACTATTTTACCTATTTAATTATTTTAAAACTATTTAAACCATTTTCTAAAAATTCAAACTAGTCAAAAGGGTGGAATGTTATATTTAAATCTAGGATTTAAATACAAATTGGGTTAAAGTGAAGTTATAACCTAAATTGTAATTCGAATCAAATTTCGAAGTAGAATCGATATATTGAACTGAATTGACATTTTGAAGTAAAATATGATTTTTGAAGCGAATATAGTAAATTTCGAAATGCATTTGATTTTGAAGTGAATATGATATTTTGATATCAAGTACGAACTGTTTTCGAAATATAGAAGTACCAACCGGTGTGTAAAACGACGTTTGGTTGTTAAAGAGACCGGGGTCTCTTATTGGCATACTCTCTGTCAATATTGGAACCACTTTAACAACTGTATACACGGTGGGTGATATCCAGAATGTAGTGGTTGAATTAGCGACGGTTACTGGAATGAAGTAAGAGAACGATGATGGATAGCCTTGACACTCGTGTCCTAATTAAAATGACTAAAATAGGAGCCTATGTCTGGCCATTGAGGTTTGCTACCTCTAGCGACGTTGATCCCTCGTATTACTATTGTGATTTCGTATTCGATGGGTGCATCTTTTATTGGTTGGATTGATTATCGCGGTCGGCCGTGTATGGGTTACGACCAGCCAGAAAGGATAAACTGGTTATGCTATCGCGGTCGGCCGTGTATTGGTATATTATTCCTATTATTATTCTCTGCATTATGCTATCCTACTGTATTGTTCATTTATCCCTGATGTATACATAACTCTGATAAATGTTGTATAAATTATAATCAAATGTATGATATAAACAGCTTCATGAACTGCTATTTGATTATCATATTTTGTCGTTTCCACTGTGAGATTCTATGTCTGTTTTCTTCTTCTTTTCTTATTTATCTTATTTAACCCCATTGATTATCTATGTTCCGAATTATTTAAGTTGGACATGTGTGAATTATTGTCGATTTAAACCTTGCGAAATATGGGTCGACACTATTGGTGTCAAAGGTTTGGTTTAGTGATAACCCTGGCTTTGTGGGGTTTGACTCATTAGAGATAGGGTAGTAATACCCTAGAATGAGTCTGTTTGAGCATATATATATGAGAGAGCGTACTTGTTAGTGTTATAAAATGTTTTATATTATGTTTACTTATCCGTTGTGTTGTTTATGAATTCTGGTCGGTGCGTAGGACGCCATGTTATCGATAGGGGTTTCTAAACACTCAAACGAGGCAAGTCGACATAATACTATTTTAAAATCAGGTAAATAAAATAATTTTACCAAAATTATATTATATATATATATATATAAAATGTTAATTATTAATGAATGATAGTTGTTGGGAGATGATAATATTTAGTTATCATCGATTATTGGTTGAATTAAAATAAAAAAGAATACTTTGTGAATTTGATTTTATGAAGTGTTCGATAATTGAAAGTAAATAAAAAAATAGGTTAAAATGACCAAGTTGAAATATATTGGAATATTTTGGTAATAAGGTAAGGAAATTTGTATGAGTATATTTATAATATAGCTTATATATTGAAGTGATTTTAAAAATTGAGAATTTTAGAATTTAAATTCTTTTGTTTTCAAAATTGTTTTCAAAGCCATAAAAATCTATAATAGTATTATTTGAAAGCGTTTTGACTTGAAATATATTTTTAAAATATTTTGAAGAAAATAAAAGCATTAAACTCGCTTTGGTCCCTGGGAAATAATTCTACAGATGACTGCAGCATCACTATTATTCATTTCCGAGTTGTTGAGTGAGAATTGCTATCAAAAGAAATTTATTTTTGATTAAAACAAGTTTTGATTGTGAAAGAAAAATATATTCTAAGTATGATTTAATAAATATATGGAAATTAGTTTTGAACTTATAATTGAAAATAGTATATAAGGAATAAGTTTATAACTTATAAATTTAAAATAGTATAGAAAAGAAATAAGTTTGTAACTTATAAATTTGAACTAGAAAGTAAAATTAAATTTTAAACTGTTGAATATTTATGGTTAAACAAACGAAAGAAAATTTGATTTTGAGATACGATATAAAGGAATTAACTTAAGAAATGTTAATTAAATGGAGTTAGTGAAATTAAGTAAATAAAATATAGTTTAACTCATGAAAGCTTAAATAAAATATGAAAGGTAATTGAAATGAATTAGATAAAATAATAAAATGAAATTTTAAATGAATAAATTGTACAATTTATAGATTTAAGAATGTTAAGCTAAAAAGAAATTTTAAATTTAGTTGAATGTGAATGATAAGAAGAAAATATTTAAAGGAGAGTGAAATAAAATAAGAAATGGATTAAATGAAATAGAATTTCACTGTATAAAGATTAAATGAGTTGAGTTGGATTTGAATAAAACTAGAGGAATTAGTAAAGTGAATTATTTTCACTTAGGCTATAAAATGAATTAATCTATTGAATACGAATGAAATGTAATTTAAGTGTGAAAGAAATTAAATTAAATAAATGCACGTAAGTAAAATTAATATGTGAATTTAATTTAAATTGGATGTAAATAAATTAAATGCAAATAGAATGAGTTCAATAAAATTGAATGGTAACTAACTGAGTATGAAATAAGTTAAGGGAATAAAATATAAATTAAGGTTTAACTTAAGAGGAGTTAAATAAAAGTGATGAAAAAAATATTAATATGAATTGGAGTTATAAAATAAATTTACTTAATGAGTTTGTATCAATGAATAAACTAATGAAGTGAATCAATTTATAAAAATAAAATTCTCCGAAGTAAAATTATTAAAATTAATTTAAATTTATGAAATAAACTAATTAAGTGACTAAATGGATTAATATGAACTTAAGTTATGGAATAATAATAAAATGAGTTGCAATTTTGTAAAATGTTTATAATAAACTTAAATGGTTTATAAAGAATATTAGTATTAAAATACCAAGTGATAATGAAATAAATTTAGCTTAACAAGGTTAAATGGAAAGAAAATTGATTGGATGATAAACAAAAATGAATGTCATGAAATTAATATTAATCAATTGAAAGTAAATCGGTTGAATGTAAATACATTAAATTGTAATCAATCAATTGTGAATGCAATGAGTATTGGTTGATTGAATAAAAATGGATTGAAACCAAAATTAGTTGAATGAAAAAAATTAAAAGCGAATAATGGAATATAAATCCATTGAATGATTAAGGAAATGAATGTTAATCAATTGAACGTGAATAAATTTAAGGTGAACCAATTAAATTCAAAATAAATCCATGTGAATAAATTGAAAGCAAACAAATTGTATATAGATGAAATAAATGTCAATGAATTAAAAGTAAATCAAATTTAATGTTGATAGGAAATGAAAGTATAATAAACTGAATATTGATATTAGGAAGTGTGAATTGGTATTGTTGTGAATAAGATTGAATGGATATTGTTTATTGGATGTTTGTTTTGTTGCATTTGCTATATTCGTTATGGTTATTGCATAACCCATATTATATATCAATTTTACTATTTATATATATGTTCTCATTTGGTTATTGAGTGTTCAGTAGGTACGGATGGCGTATGCTAGATTTTGGAGTTCAATTACGCATTATGTTGCTTTTGCTTGCTTAATACGAGCAAACTCGCTCGTATTATTAATAATAAGGTACGTATCTCAGATTACATACCGTGATTTTATATTTTTACCCTTCGGGATACCTCATCATTGAGATGAGATGTATATTTGATATATATTGTGTGACGACCGCCCATGACCCCTGCACTAAACATAGAAATAGTGCGCTGTAAAGTGTGCCAGGCAGCCATGGGTGATCGACAGGGGTAAGTTAAAAACAGCAGAATCTATCGTATTACTCACAGCACATGGATAAAATACAATAGAGAAAAATATACATAGTGAAGCTACACAGAAACAGAATCGCATCAAATAAGCCTTATAGTAGTTTGATACAAAAATCTGAATAGTCAATACATCCAGCCTCACTACATATCACTTAGAGGATATACAAGCAGCGGAACATCCAGTACATATAATAAGAAAATAATATGCAAGCCTCCAGCTCGTCTTCGTCATCAGCATCGTTGGAAACTAAGAACAGCACCTGTCACCTGCTACCTAGTCTGCCCATCCCAAAATGGATGAACAGCCCAAGGTAATAAGAGTTGAACATAAAACCTTGAGTCATACAACAGTCTTAGTGAGCAGTAAATTAACTAACAACATACCAAAAGAGCATAAAGGTAAAAAGGAATAGGAATCCAACCCTCCCACTCCACCTCTTTCTACAGTGATAGCCCCCCAGACACACTAAGAAGAAGTAAACATAGAAAAGTAAACATTTAAAGTAAAGCAATTATCACTCGAGTCAAGGTCAATGTTTTCCAAGTACAAACCCCCAAGGCCTAAACCAAGATCAGATAAGCACCCAGAAAATATTGCTCTTGAGACCGAATGACGATACAACCAAACATCCATGACTCTGGCTATCACTGTTATCATTGCTTCGATACCACCGTTAATTGAATGACCGGCACATTCTTTCAGCCGTCCGTCAAGGGTTAATGGTAACCCTGGTTCTAGACAGAACTCCGCACGTCGTCGCAGCCCGTGCCTAGGACTATCGAATCTGCCCAGAGTACTCGACCACCAACTGTAGTCTTTTGGGACTATCGAATCTGCCCAGCGTACTCTTGCTTTGAGCCTGCTAGAACCTTCAACAACGATGAAATCTCAGCCTTCTAGTCATCCTCCTCGACGACTATTCTCATACTAACTCAAGCGCCTCTCGAGCCAACCATTATCCTCAAACTCGAACCATTTCACCGAGTTAACAACATGCTTGGAATGATCCCGTCTGGATTAAACCAAGGCTATCTCACATCATGCCTCGCTTCATCTCATCATAGCAAAGCCTCATCTCAACATCATTATCAAATCTATCCATATGAGCTTTATCATCCGCGTCACATGCCACGAGCAGCTTTTCTTATTCAAGAGCCTTTCCCTTAGCTTTTGAATCATCTTCGACCAACTTGTCCCAATCAAATCATCAATCAACTAATTTATAACAATCAATTAAGTCAATCATTAATCCAAGTAATCATGCATCCAAACATAATCTAATAAACAATTATAACAATAATGGCAATCTTGTAAATAAAGAGTCTAAATCTAACAAGCATGAATCATGAGCAATATCTCTACAACTTGATGAATGAACTTGCATAGGTTAACATGTAGTAAAATGGATGTCAAATCACCATGAACAATAGATCTAAACTTAAGTTTAAGAAAATGCATGGAAATCACTATTTTAACACAAAATCAAGCCACCAATCCGATATACTCCTTTGGATCCGTGTGAGAGATAACCACCACTCACCAAATCACCTAAACACCTCAAAAGCAACACACTTCAGATCTGGACAGCGAAGGATCTAGCTCGATTCTCCAAAATTCCGCTTCAAACGATGAAATCCCTCTTCGATGGATGTAGATCTTCAATCTAAGCTCTTGGATCTTCGATTTGATCCTTGATTTGGATGGAAGGAAGCACAAGATTAAAGTGGAGAAAAGAAGTGAAGAAGTGTTGAACTCGAGCTCTCAAAATGGCAGCACTTCGTCACTTCAAAATCTCGATTCCAAAAAGTGAAGCAAGGACCGTGTATTTATAGGCTGAACCATAAGTCGTTCGCCCCTTAAGTCGTCCATGACTTATGAAAACCCCACGACCTACGACTTAAAAACACCACGACTTACGACCTAAAACCCCATGACTTAAGACCTACCAAATCGAGCCTTCACGTGACTCAACGACCTAACACACATGCGCACGACCTAGCGACTTAACAACTTAAATCCTCACACGACCTAACTGAGAGACGACTTAACGCATGCGCGACTTAGCGACAACGCAAGTGCGCGACCTAACAACTTATCATGAGTCGCGACCTAACTGTACACGGCCTAACGACCTAACACTAAGCCAAGTCCCAACGACTTACGACCTAACTCCAACACAGGGTCTTTAATGACTTACGACCTATACTCCTTAAGTCGCTCGAACGACCGAGCTTCCTTAAGTCGTTAACCCGCTTAACCCCCTAGGTCGTTAACTCCCCTAAGCTGCTAACTTCCATAGGTCGGTCACTGACTTAAGTCTGGCTTTCCTTAGGTCGCTCCAATCCTTAAGTCGTCAACTTCCTTAGGTCGCCAACTCCCTTAAGTCGCCAACTGCTACCACCAACTTCCTTAGGTCGCCAACTCCCCTAAGTCGCTCCATGACCTAACCTTCTTCACGACCTAAAAGTAACAGTTTTATGATCTTTCGATCCTTAAAAATACGGGTCGTTACATTCTCTCCCCCTTAGGAATTTCGCCCCCAAAATTCCAAACAAACAAGAGCAATAAAAAACTATTCTGCATGCCTACCATCCATAGCAATCAACAAACCATGCGTCCAATTACTAGCCTAACATGCAGAATTCTAAAACTAGAACAAGTTACAATGTCGTGAGATGACACGACACCTTATGGCCATACCTCGAAGAGTTCAGGATGAGCTGCCTTCATCCTCTCTTCCACCTCCCATGTACAGTCGTTAACATCATCACTCCATTGTATCTTGAGCAACCTAACTACCTTCCTCCTAAGATGTTTCGTGTCAGTTTCCATAACACGAAGCGGCTTACGAGGTCCCTTATCAACTAGGTCAACTTCAAAATCTTCATAGCTATCAGCAGAAACCACCGTATTCGAGTCGTGCACATACTTCCGTTGATACGATACATGAAAAACATTGTGCACACCCGCCATCCTTTCTGGTAACTCCAATTTGTAGGCGAGCTTTCCAATTCGCTCGATGATCGGGAATGGTCCAACAAATCTCGGAGTCAATTTTCCTTTCTTTCCGAATCGAAAAACATTCTTCAGTGGAGAAATCTTCACAAAAACCATATCACCTACGTTGAATTCCAAATCCTTACGACGCTTATCAGCATAACTTTTCTGTCGGTCTTGGGCTGCCTTCATTCGTTGCCGAATGATCTCTATGCAATCCGAAGTCCGTCGAATCATTTCTAGCCCAAGTATTAGCTTTTCTCCTGTTTCTAACCAACATGTCGGAGAGTTAAACGGTCATCTATACAATGCCTCATATGGTGCCATACCAATGCTTGACTGGTAACTATTATTATACAAAAATTCTACCAAATGAAGATGATCTTTCCATGATCCTCCGAAATCCAAAACACAAGCTCTAAGGAGATCTTCCAAAACTCGATTGACTCTCTCGGTCTGACCATCTGTTTGGGGGTGATAAGCTGTACTCAAACACAGTTCAGTTCCCAAAACTTCCTGGAAGCTCTTCCAAAATTCACTAGTGAACAATGGGTCTCGATCACTCACTATACTTTTCGGAATACCATGGAATCGAACTATCCACTTAACATATAGCTCAGCCAACTTTGATGCAGTCATGGTCGATCGAACATGAATGAATCTTGCACTCTTAGTTAGACGATCTACGATAACCCAAATCCCTTCATTTCATGTTCTTGTTCTAGGTAGCCCGTCAGTAAAATCCATCGATATTTGCTCCCACTTCCATATAGGAACTTCTAATGGCTGAAGCAATCCACTTGGGTTCTTCTGTTCGGCTTTTACCAACTGGCAGTTCATGCACTTGGAAATAAAATTTCCAACATCCTTCTTCATACCTTTCCAGTAATAGGTTCTCTTCATATTCCGATACATCTTATTTCCACCTGGATGAATTGTCAACTTCGAGTGATGACTTTCCTTCAGAACTTTATTTCTCAATTCATCTATATCGGGAACAACTAGTCGTCCTTGCTTTCGAAGCCAACCCTCTCGATCGACCCTGAATCCTTTATCCTTTTCTGGGTCTAACCCAGATTCCAAATCACGGATAATCTTGACAAGCTTATCGTCTTGCTTTTGGCTCTCGCCAATTCTTTTCACAAGAGTCGGTCTTATCGATAAGTTTGCCAACATCTCAGGTTCCAATTCACATCTAGGCCTGAAGTCAAATCCAGCTAAATACTCGAGACTCTTCCATTCTGAAAACATGGCCCCCAATCCTGCATGTCTTCGACTTAATGCATCTGCCACTGCGTTACCCTTTCCCGGAGTATAGGCTATACTAAAATCATATAATGCCAAAAACTCTAGCCATCGTTGTTGCCTAAGATTCAAATCCTTTTGGGAGAAAAGATACTTCAACGACTTATGATCTGTAAACAACTCGAATCGAACTCCCAATAGGTAATGTCTCCACATCTTCAAAGCAAATACAATCGCCGCTAACTCCAAATCATGAGTCGGATAATTCTTTTCATGCAGCTTCAGTTGTCGACTTGCATACGCAACAACTTTACCCTTCTGCATCAGCACTGCTCCAAGTCCAGTACCACATGCATCGGTGTAAACCACCATATCATCATTTCCACTTGGAAAAGTCAAAACAGGAGCACTTGTCTGTCGCTCTTTCAGAATTCCGAAAGCTTGCTCACACTTAGCATCCCATCTGAATACTTGGTTCTTTTTCGTTAATCCTGTCAATGGTGCAGCCACCTTGGAAAAGTCTTTGATAAATCGACGATAGTATCCTGCTAATCCAAGAAAACTTCTCACATCAGATGCATTCTTAGGTCTAATCCAATCCTGGATTGCTGCCACTTTAGTGGGATCAACCGCTATTCCATTTCCAGAGATAATATGGCCTAAGAACCTCACTTCGCTCTTCCAGAAGTGACACTTCGAAAACTTAGCCTCCAACTGATGTTTCCGTAAGATTTCCAAAACAATACGCAAGTGCGTCTTGTGCTCTTCCTCCGTTCTGGAATAAATCAAAATATCATCCACGAACACTAGTACTAACTTGTTCAACTGATCTCTGAACACTCTATTAATAAGATCCACAAAATATGCTGGTGCATTGGTCAATCCAAACGGCATTACCAGCCACTCAAAGAAACCGGATGGTGTCCTGAAAGCAGTCTTCGACACACTATCCTTAGCCACTCTTAACTGGTGAAATCCCGTTGCCAAATCCATCTGAGAAAACACCTTAGCTTCATGAAGTTGATCGAACAAGTCATCTATTCTTGGCAATGGATACTTGTTCTTCTTAGTCACTTTATTCAGCTCACGATAATCCACACACAACCTCAATGATCCATCTGCTTTGGTTGCAAACACAACTGGTGCACCCCATTCGGACACACTACGCCGAATGAATCCTTTCTGTAAAAGGTCATCAACCTGCACCTTCAACTCCTGCTGTTCCCTAGGCGCCATCCGCCTAAGAGGCATCACAACAGGTCCGGCTCCTTCAACTAGATCGATACGAAACTCGATCTCTCTATGCGGCGGTAACCCTTTGACCTCATCAAAGACATCCTCAAATCTATTTGCGATTGGCACCGATGACAGTCCATCCTGTGGAACAACCAGCGAATACATGAAGCTCATGAAGACGCCTTCCTCATGCTTACATCGTATCACAACCTTTCGCCCTTCCACATTCTCGACTGTCACCTCCAACCTTTCACAATCAACCTTTGCCGCATACATCCTAAGCCAGTCCATACCCAAAGTAATTCCGAACCCCGCAAAGTTCAGAACAAAACAATCACAAACAAAAGAGCAATCATGACTCGATACAACCAAACCACGGCATAGCATACACAGACAGGACGAACCCCCAACTGGATTAGTCACAACCAATGGTCTATCAACGATATCTGGTTCTAAACCCAACCGGCCTACAAGTTCATTACAAACAAAAGAATGCGATGCCCCAGTATCGAATAACACTCTAACTGGAACACCACATATGGAAAGAGTACCTTGAACCACCACACTCTTTCCTTTCTCTTCAGCGGTAGGAGCTTTTGAAGATGATGGAACAGCCCCCAAAGCATAAGCTTGCACAATCTGCTTGTCCTTCCGCGGTTCTGGACAATTCTTCTTAATATGCCCCGGCTTGTCACAGTTGTGGCATTTCATCGGCACCTTAGGATTCTTGCAATCTCTGGAGAAATGGCCCTTCTACTGACAATTGTAACAGGTCATTTCGCCCTTCGGCTTCTTCTGGCCATCCTTACCCTTTTGCTGCTGCTTCCTCTTCTTGTTTCCACCCTGCTGTGGTTTAGACTCTTCCTTGGCCATAGCAACAACAGATCCTTCTTTAGGAAACATATTTTCATGCCTGAGAGCTTTCTCCACAAGCTTCTCAAATGGATCGCCCAAATGATCCACTAACTGCCTCCCAAGATAATTGTCCAAGCCTGTCACAAACTTCTCATTCTTCTGGTACGAAGATTCAATATACGATCGGGCATACTTAGACAAGGCTTCAAACTCAGAAACATACTCAAGAACTGGTCTTCCACCTTGCTTGAGCTCCACAAACTTCCTGAATAGAACAGATTTCTGAGCTGTAGAAATGAACTTAGCTTCAAATCTGGCTTGGAATTGCACCCAAGTAATTTCTTCCTCCGGAGTATCAATGGTGATAGAGTTCCACCTGTCTGAAGCTCTCCCTTGAAGCTGTCTTGATGCGAGCTTCCTTTTGGTTGCATCCTCGATTCCCAAGTCACCAAAGATCCTTTTACAAGCATCTATCCATCTCTGGACTTCAATAGTTGACTCTGTTCCCATGAAAACCTTTCCTCCAAGAGCAGTATAATCTTTACACAGCTTAGCAAAATCCACCGGTTTTGGAGTTTGAACTTGAACTCCAACATCTACTGATGGTCCCGGAGCTGGCATCCTTCTCATGATCGAAGTCATCATAGCCTCGAACATAGCAGCATAATCAGCAGCCCCCTCAGCAGCACGGCCTTCCCTAGCAGCTGGTCTCCCTCTTCGACTCATTCTTAATATCTATAAAAAGGAATGATTAATATACCATGAGAAACAACTGCATAAAGGACTCAAATTCTTCTAAGCTACTATATTATATATAATAATCATCCATCAAAATACAATTACGTCTCTCATACGTAGTTACGTCAGCGAGCGTTGGGTAAAATCGATTAACCAATGCTCTGATACCAAATGTGATGACCGCCCATGACCTCTGCACTAAACATAGAAATAGTGCACTGTAAAGTGTGCCAGGCAGCCATGGGTGATCGACAGGGGTAAGTTAAAAACAGCAGAATCTATCGTATTACTCACAGCGCATGGATAAAATACAATAGAGAAAATATACATAGTGAAGCTAAACAGAAACAGAATCGCATCAAATAAACCTCATAGTAGTTTGATACAAAAATCTGAATAGTCAATACATCCAGCCTCACTACATATCACTCAGAGGATATACAAGCAGCGGAACATCCAGTACATATAATAAGAAAATAATATGCAAGCCTCCAGCTCGTCTTCGTCACCAGCATCATTGGAAACTAAGAACAACACCTGTCACCTGCTACCTAGTCTGCCCATCCCAAAATGGATGAACAGCCCAAGGTAATAAGAGTTGAACATAAAACCTTGAGTCAGACAACAGTCTTAGTGAGCGGTAAATTAACTAACAACATACCAAAAGAGCATAAAGGTAAAAAGGAATAGGAATCCAACCCTCCCACTCCACCTCTTTCTACAGTGATAGCCCCCCAGACACACTAAGCAAAAGTAAACATAGCAAAGTGAACATTTAAAGTAAAGCAATTATCACTCGAGTCAAGGTCAACGTTTTCCAAGTACAAACCCCCAAGGCCTAAACCAAGATCAGATAAGCACCCAGAAAATATTGCTCTTGAGACCGAATGACGATACAACCAAACATCCATGACTCTGGCTATCACTGTTATCATTGCTTCGATACCACCGTTAATTGAATGACCGGCACATTCTTTCAGCCGTCCGTCAAGGGTTAATGGTAACCCCGGTTCTAGACAGAACTCCGCACGTCGTCGCAGCCCGTGCCTAGGACTATCAAATCTGCCTAGAGTACTTGACCACCAACTGTAGTCTTTTGGGACTATCGAATCTGCCCAGCTTACTCTTGCTTTGAGCCTGCTAGAACCTTCAACAACGATGAAATCTCAGCCTTCTAGTCATCCTCCTCGACGACTATTCTCATACTAACTCAAGCGCCTCTCGAGCCAACCATTATCCTCAAACTCGAACCATTTCACCGAGTTAACAACATGCTTGGAATGATCCCGTCTGGATTAAACCAAGGCTATCTCACATCATGCCTCGCTTCATCTCATCATAGCAAAGCCTCATCTCAACATCATCATCAAATCTGTGCATATGAGCTTTATCATCCGCGTCACATGCCACGAGCAGCTTTTCTTATTCAAGAGCCTTTCCCTTAGCTTTTGAATCATCTTCGACCAACTTGTCCCAATCAAATCATCAATCAACTAATTTATAACAATCAATCAAGTCAATCATTAATCCAAGTAATCATGCATCCAAACATAATCTAATAAACAATTATAACAATAATGGCAATCTTGTAAATAAAGAGTCTAAATCTAACAAGCATGAATCATGAGCAATATCTCTACAACTTGATGAATGAACTTGCATAGGTTAACATGTAGTAAAATGGATGTCAAATTACCATGAACAATAGATCTAAACTTAAGTTTAAGAAAATGCATGGAAATCACTATTTTAACACAAAATCAAGCCACCAATCCGTTATACTCCTTTGGATCCGTGTGAGAGATAACCACCACTCACCAAATCACCTAAACACCTCAAAAGCAACACACTTCAGATCTGGACAGCGAAGGATCTAGCTCGATTCTCCAAAATTCCGCTTCAAACGATGAAATCCCTCTTCGATGGATGTAGATCTTCAATCTAAGCTCTTGGATCTTCGATTTGATCCTCGATTTGGATGGAAGGAAGCACAAGATTAAAGTGGAGAAAATAAGTGAAGAAGTGTTGAACTCGAGCTCTCAAAATGGCAGCACTTCGTCGCTTCAAAATCCCGATCCCAAAAAGTGAAGCAAGGACCGTGTATTTATAGGCTGAACCATAAGTCGTTCACCCTTTAAGTCGTCCACGACTTATGAAAACCCCACGACCTACGACTTAAAAACCCCACGACTTACGACCTAAAACCCCATGACTTAAGACCTACCAACTCGAGCCTTCACGCGACTCAACGACCTAACACACAAGCGCACGACCTAGCGACTTAACAATTCAAATCCTCACACGACCTAACTGAGATACGACTTAACGCATGCGCGACTTAGTGACAACGCAAGTGCACGACCTAACGACTTATCATGAGTCACGACCTAACTATACACGGCCTAACGACCTAACACTAAGCCAAGTCCCAACGACTTACGACCTAACTCCAACACAGGGTCTTTAACGACTTACGAGATATACTCCTTAAGTCGCTCGAACGACCTAGCTTCCTTAAGTCGTTAACCCGCTTAACCCCTAGGTCGTTAACTCCCCTAAGCTGCTAACTTCCATAGGTCGGTCACTGACTTAAGTCTGCCTTTCCTTAGGTCGCTCCAATCCTTAAGTCGTCAACTTCCTTAGGTCGCCAACTCCCTTAAGTCGCCAACTGCTACCACCAACTTCCTTAGGTCGCCAACTCCTCTAAGTCGCTCCACGACCAAACCTTCTTCACGACCTAAAAATAACAGTTTTACGATCTTTCGATCCGTAAAAATACGGGTCGTTACATATTGGGTATATTTGTGTTATATATTATATTGTAAAAAAAATTTGATGGAGCCGCGCAAAGGAGACTTTGCCGAAATTTTCCCTAAATCCAGGAGTTAGGAAAATTTTGAAGTTTTAAAATTTTTATAGCTTGTCTTATATATATAAGTTATATTTTTTGTAAAACCGATATCGGAATGGCGTAGGAAGAGCATAGTAATGGTTTTGTAAATAAAATTTTCATGTTTTATAAGTTGATTGTTTTGAATTAAATATATCGAGTGTCAAATTCTGTACTTAGTCCCTTATCGAGGACGAAAAGTTTTGAATGGAGGAGTATGTAACGACCCGTATTTTTAACTATTTTAAATTGTTAAATTTAGTGGTATTTTTGGATAAAATGGGTAGAAATAAATATTTAATAATTTACAAATGTAATTTATTTGAATACAACTTTGAAATAACTAAATTCGAAGATTTTGGCGATAACACGTACTAATAAAT
This sequence comes from Allium fistulosum, assembly GCA_030737815.1. NCBI lineage: Eukaryota > Viridiplantae > Streptophyta > Magnoliopsida > Asparagales > Amaryllidaceae > Allium > Allium fistulosum. The sequence continues at coordinate 406,574,507 of CM060907.1, read as the reverse complement.
TCTATGTATTAAGTGGGTTTATAATCAATAACTGGAGCTGAATAACAATTGCGAATTATTTAGATAGAAATAAAATAATGTTAATAACTAAAATTTATTTGAAATTTAAGGGTTTATTAATATTGATATATCGGGTAATTAAATTGTTTAAATTTATGTTGCAATTATTTAAATAATGGAATTCTGGATTTAATGTGAATGAAAATAACATCGAAAATTGATTTAAATTTTATTTAAATATGAATGAAGATGGTTAACATTTAAAATTGGATTTAAATGTGAATAATTAAAAATTGGAAATTTTATATTTTAATTAATGAGTAAAAATAGCCATTTGGAAAATGTCTCGGATTTCGACGAAACTAGCTTCATCGGATCCATAATAGTTGGTTATTGTAGGATTTCAAGTTTCGCAGCGATCGGACTTGTCGTCTGGCCGTGCGGGCTTGAAACGCGTAGAAATTAATTTAAGGAATTCGATAAAATAATTTGACTTTGAAAAGCTATCTTCCATATACAATAAAATTAGGCCTCGAAACTAGTTCCATTGCATTCAAAATGGGGGTAAAACATTATAAATGCTAGGCGGCACGCCTCGATTAGAGTTTGGACGATTCTGGACCTAGCTATATAAATACAACATGCATATCGAGAAAATTATTATTTCAATTTTTCAAAACCCTAGCCATCGGTCTCTTTTAATGGCTAAAAATCCACCATCTTCTCTCCTTGATATCTCTCAATCCGTTCAACAAAATCAAAAACTTCTAACGTGAAAATTGTAGAGCTCGATGAGCTCTACACATCTAACGGTTGATTTGTGCCGAAGCTTCTTGAAATCACCGAGATTTGAGTGGGAAGTGGCTGTAATTTTTCATGGTTTGTGGCTTCGTGATGAGTGCGCACGATGGGGAGAGAAGCAGAGGTGGAGGAGGATGGGGCGCATCATGCTACGCCGTTTGATCGAAGCTTGGTAGCGTGTGGTCGCGTGCATTGTGAAGCCGTGAGTTGCGTGCGTTGGTTCCTTGTACGACGTGCTCTACGTAAAAGGGGAAGATGATGGCACGATATTTAGTTTATTTACTTTTAATGTTGTTAATTAAGGTTTTAAATTTTATATCGTATATTATTAAATTGCTTATCTTCTCCGTACGAGGTCCGATTCGGACGAAACAGGTGGCGTTGGAATCGTATCGACAAAGGCTACGTTACGGAGTTGGTTTGAAATTTATTTGAAGCTGAGAAATTTTTTGGTTTCAAATGGAAGGTGAGTGTTTATATACTCACAATTGACCGAAACAATTGTTATGTTAGTTAAATTTATATTGTGAAATGATTGAAATTTATTGATTGTTGTTTGATAAGTTTAATTGACATTTAAATTGACATCTAATTAATTGGTAGAATTTGATTTAATAGTTAAATTGAATTATAAATTAATTGCCCGTAAAATACCCGATATTGATAATTATGAAATTGTGAATTTTATTGACTGTTTGGATGACTGGTTGTGATGGATGTTATTGGTTGATATTTGGATGTTTAGTTATTTTGATATATCATGTTATCATCCTGTATATTATTTATGGTATATAAAACTGTAAATTGAATTATTTTGAATAAATTAAGAAATAGGTTGAAATAATATATACCTATGGCATTTATTTTGGATTGAAATGATATACATCCATCCCTAAATTCGATTGGAATAACTAATTCACTTGGCCATAAGACAGAAAATTATATACGGACACCGGATTGGTTAAATTAAATGATTTTTTATAATTTTTGTTTTGAAATTTATTTAAATGATTTGATTTTAAGAACTAAAAATCGAATTTGTGGAAATCGTATTATTTTCGAATTTGAGCTGCGAATGTTGGAATTTAAAATTGATAACATGAATTGTTTAAATAATCGAAGTTGAGATTTTTAAATTATAATCAAAATATCATTTTAATTTCAAAAATTGATTTGTTTTAAAGGATTGGACTTTTATTCGAACTTTGAATATTGCTTAGTAAAAGTGATATAAAACGATATTTCGAAATTGAGTTCAGAATTTAATTATATTTGAAGAATTGTTTTTTTTTGGTTTTTTTATTTGGAATTGGAGTCGAAATTAATTTGGAATTTGGAATTTAAATTAATTTTGAATTGGAGTTGAAATTAATTCGGAATTTGGAGTTTAAATTAATTTGGAATTGGAGTCTAAATTAATTTGGGATTGGAATTTATTTTGAATCGAAGTAAAATTCGACTTGAAATTGGAATTGAATCGATTAAATTGAAATGGAAATAGGAACTAAATTGAATTAGAAAATTTGGAAAGTGAACCGGTTTGACTTTAAAACTATTTTTAAATGAATTATTTTAGTATAAACGGTTTAAAATCTACATTCTTTAAATATTCAAATTATTTTGATTTTCCAAACTATTTTACTATATAAACCATTTTTAATACTCGAACTATTTTCTATTAAACTATTTTAACTATTTAATTATTTTAAAACTATTTAAATCATTTTCTAAAAATTCAAGCTGGTCAAAAGGGTGGAATGTTATATTTAAATCTTGCATTTAAATACGAATTGGGTTAAAGTGAAGTTATAACCTAAATTGTAATTCGAATCAAATTTCGAAGTGGAATCGATATATCGAACTGAATTGACATTTTGAAGTAAAATATGATTTTTGAAGCGAATATAGTAAATTTCGAAATGGATTTGATTTTGAAGTGAATATGATATTTTGATATCAAGTACAAACTGTTTTCGAAATTAAAAGTATCGACCGGTGTGTAAAACGACGTATGGTTGTTAAAGAGACTGGGGCCTCTTATTGGCATACTCTCTGTCAAAATTGGAACCACTTTGACAACCATGTACCCGGTGGATGATATCCAGAATGTAGTGATTGAATTGGCGACGGTTAAGAGAACGATGATGGATAGCCTTGACACTCGTGTCATAATTAAAATGTCTAAAGCAGGAGCCTATGTCTGGCCATTGAGGTTACCTACCTCTAGCGACGTTGATCCCTCATATTACTATTGTGATTTTGTATTCGATGGGTGCATCTTTTGTCAGTTGGATTGATTGTCGCGGTCGGCCTTGGATGGGTTACGACCAGCCAAAAAGGGTAAACTAGTAGAATCCTACCTTAGACATTGCCTCACATGCCTTGTCATATTTGTCCCTATACGAGCCCATTACGACTTTGGTTTTCAACCTATAAAAATGTGTTAAGGGGGATAATGTAAAGCCTTAATGCTATTTTGATATTTATTTTACTGATAGACATTATCTATTATAACGTATGCTATTATATATAAATAGTTTAACGAATCCTTAGGAGATGGAAAATCCCGTAACATCTCTTAAGTTATTGCACTCATATTTGTGATATTGATTTGACTTACATAAGAGTATTTTAGTCTTTACTCGAGTGTTTTGTCTTTTCATTATGCTCGGTTTAGTCCTGAGTTTTTCAGCGTATTGAAGATTATTTTCTGGAGGACGAAGACGAAGTTGGTATATTATTACTATTAGTATTCTCTGCATCATGCTATCCTGCTGTATTGTTCATTTATCCCTGATGTATACATAACTCTGATAAATATTGTATAGATTATAATCAAATGTATGATATAAACAACTTCATGAACTATTATTTGACTATCACATTTTATCGTTTCCGCTATGAGATTCTATGTTTGTTTTCTTCTTCTTTTCTTATTTTCCTTATTTAACCCCATTGATTATCTATGTTCCGGATTAATTAAGTTGGACATGTGTGGATTATTGTCGATTTAAACCTTCCAAAATGTGGGTCGTCACACCATATAATTCCCTACTTTGAAAATTATGTTGCTTTCTAGGTATAATTAATAATATTAATACCTACTCATTCACTACGTTGTTATTCTTAATTTGTATGCATAGGTTTTAATTTCCTTGTAATGTTTAACAAATATTTATTACCCATATTAATTGGTCATCATTGTAAAAAATAGACCATCTCTAATCAATCCTCATAAATGTCATATTAATCTTATTAATTAATCCTCATAAATGCCATATTTATCTCCATAATCAATCCGCATTAATCCATTTATAACCTATTTAAATTCCTGTGACATCTAATTTATTGCACCATTATTGTCTATTAATTTAGAGTTACAAATTTTCATTTTTTATTTCATAATCCTATCATTTATTACGCGATATATTCTAACGTTATAATTGTACATAGTGCGAATATCAACGTGTATTACGCTGTATTGATTATATTCTTTTATTTTGAATGTTTAGTGCGGTTGTTCATTCTTATATATTTATTATTATATCTCTAGTTATTAACTCTTAATTAGAATATTCCTTTCCATATTTTAACCCGTTAGAATTTTCCTTCCAAAAAGGTTTTTCATTATAACCTTCCATAAATTAACCTAAAATAGAGATTTGCTCCATTTAAAATAACAAGGAATTATTTATTTTCTTTTTATTGAAATAAATAGTGTAAACTAAGGAAAGAAAATCCATACTTTACACATCTCTTTCCTCTTTTTGTGTATATTCTTTTTATAGATGGACTTTGTTTTAGATTGGACTTGGATTTGAAAGTGCACTTATAGCGATAGTCGTTATAGATGCACATATGAATTGTCTTGTAATTGAAAATTTTCTATGGAAATTTGTAGATTAATCCTTAGGGCTTTCTCACCATATTTATGATGCTTTATATGTATTCTTACTTCCATAAAATGTTTGGACAATAATATGTTAAGTAACATATCGAAAAGTGACTAAACTAACACTTGTGCAAAACAACCATGTTTTTGCTTTTATTTTGGACATTAAAGGTTTGGAAAAGATATTTAAATTTAAGTCTTTTATTTCGTTCTTATCACAATGTTAACTTTTTTTAAAGTATTTTAAAACTTATTTGAGATCTTTATGAATTTTTAAGAATTGGTTATGAATTTTTAAAGAAGATGGTTTACTTTTAAATATGTACAAAACATTGTTTTTTTACCTAAGTTTTTAAGTAAATTATAAAGTTGTTATTTTCAAGTAGTATTTTGAGTAAATGTTTTAATACCTATTATATGTATTATAAATATTTTAAAAGCATTTTTAAGTATATATCATTTTTAGAAAATCTATTGACTAGTTTATATCTTACGTAATAAATATCTTCTAAAATGTTTTTATTTAATATCTAGTTTTGTAAAAAAATTACTATACATACATACACATATATATGTGTGTGTGTGTATATATATATCATTTTAAAAAGAGTTTCTATTATAAAACCAAATGTTTAGAATTAGGTTATATATTTCTTAATGGCTAAATGGTTAATTGTTTAAAATTTACTTATTTGAAAAGTAATTAACTATATTTAACACTAAAAGCCGATGAAGTCGGTTTATCTATTTATGAGTGTTAAGATTGATATTCGAGTAGGAATATGAGCAATAGAGCTCTAGCCTACCGATGTCCCTCTTGACAAAGGAATAGTTAAGTCTAGAATGTCGGAAATGTGTTAATCGTGTTGATTACTTACTCGTTTATGACAGTCATTAATATTGTACTTGACACTAAAAGCTGATGAGGTAAACTTGTCTACTTATGAGATTCAAGAAAGAAGTATCTACGCAAGGCTTTGATATGCAACTGGTGCTCTAACTTACCTAGCTTCACCCTTGGATGTGGATTAGTAAAGTTGGAATGTTAGAAATGTGTTAAGTATATGAATATTAGTTTGTATAAGCAATTGTTTTTGACTAGGTAGTCGATTAGTCGACTATCGAATTTGGCCAAATATGACTTAAGAAGTATTGAAATGCATCGTGATTTCATACCAATAAGAACCTCCGGGGAGGAGCATTGGTAAGAAATGTCTTTAGCTTTCGCTTACTTCTGAAAGAACTGGAATTGAGTTAATTGAAAATTCATTGATTGGTTTTGAATAGTATGGTATTGGTAAGTATTTTGCTTACCGAATACCACTGAAAAACTAGTATATGGGTTCTCTATTTTAGAAGTGATTGCAAAGAAAAATCCATGTAGTGATTCATGATCTGTTCGAGATACTAGAACCATTTGGGAATTCGTGTTCTGTTCAAGTAATGAAGACTCTTGTGAAAGATGCCGAACATATCCTCAACATCGAAAATGGATAAAGCCAAAGTAAGTTACACAAACTAGGATTTAGTTGACCCATGTCAGAGTATTATCAACTCCAAATATTGAGATACTTATCGATTATTCACCGTCGTGAGTTGATAATAATTGGTTCTACGTGGTTCATGTTTATGCGTGGGCGTGGGCTGCTTGTGATTACTTTATGGTATATTTTATCTAGAGATATACGACGCTCATAAGGTGTTTTTTGATCCTTGTTCATGGAGATTTGCTTCAGTTTCCTGGAGGCATCTCCATGGAAAATCCAATATGTGAATGTACCGTAGCAATTTTGGATATTCCCTAATATTGTTGTGGTGTGATCAATGTAAGCATCACGACTATTTGATATGATTTATATTCCATACTCTAGACATTATCTATTATATCACTATATTAACTTAATGAATGGTTGGTTTTTTTAAGGGGAAAATGTTACGGTAATCCACACGGTCTCAATAGTTATTGTCACATGTTGCATTATCCTAGGTTTTCTTATATTAGACTTATGTCCGATGCTTGGTTTTTGTTCCCCTAAATTCCTCTTATATTCTTTCGAGTAGGCTGAGTAAAGCAGGTTTAACTTTGGATGATTCAGAGTTTAGAAGATGAGCTAGAGGCTTTCGTTATCTATTTATTTTGTTGCACTGTGTTATTTATGTATGGACCAGTATTATGAGAGCGGACGATTATAATTATCCAGGCCATTGATAGTACTTAGGTTTTCGTAACTATGAAATTTTTGTATTCGAAGTAACCCTTTGTACTATCCTTTTGGTATTATATATTATCCTTCCGCTGTGAGATTTTGATGTTATGTTCTTTACTTCTAGTTTTATTTTTTCATTTTACCCCAACCATCTGTCTTTCCAGCACTTGGGTGCCTGGCATACGAATACGCTGATGTATTTAGTGTCGACGTTCGAGGATCAAAAAATCAAGTCGTTACATTTGGTATAAGAGCACAAGGTTGAGTGAACACCTTAGTTTTGGTTTGGTATGGCTCAATATAGATAGAGTAAGTGACACCCTATAATGGATCGAGAGTATTATATACCAGAGAGCATATTTGTATTTTTCTATAAACCTACTCCCCTTTTTGCTTTTCCTTAGGAATATCTCGTTCTTTGAAATCACTCCATCCTTTCGTATCCTAAGCTATTTTTCTATGTTTAGGTAGTACAAACCATGAGTACTAGAGCTTCCAATGCTCGAGGAGGTAGAGGTGATCAGGGTAGTACTATCACGAATGGCGGGGGTCGAGCACTAAGGCATGTTGCTCCTATCGAGGAACCAAAAGAGGATGTGGTAGAGGAGGTCGTGTAGGTCAGGTCTCAAATGAGTTTTGCTTCACTCTACCGTGATTATGAGAGGCTGGGGGGGTTAAAGATTTGGTGGTACGGTGTTAACTCCCTTTTAGCAACGAACGAGTTACGAGTTAAGAAATGAGCGACTCAGATTATGCCACGTCTTATAAGAAGCCAACGAGTTAAAAAGCCTAACACCTAAGTGGACTCGACGATTTACGACTTAGCTGCTGAAAGAGGATCTACGACCTACGACCTACTGGGTTAGGGAGCTACGACCTAAGGGAAGTCTGCGACCTAACTATAGGAAGCTTTGCGACCTAGCAGCAGGAAGCTTTGCGACATAACAGACGGACCTCGCGACCTAAAGATAGAAAGGCTTGCGACCTAACTATGAAAAGCTTTGCGACCTAAGGACTTGGGAGAAGTTTACGACCTAAGGACTTAAGGAAGCTTCGCGACCTAAGGACTTAAGGAAGCTTCGCGACCTAAGGACATAGAGGTTTGTGACCTAACAGCAGGAAAAGGTTGCGACCTACGACCTAAGAACATAGCGACCTAAAGAAGCTCGCGACCTAACTACTGAAGATGCTTGCGACCTAAGGAACCTACGACCTAAGAGGCTAACGAGCTAGGGCTTCAACGACTTAGAACTCCCACAGCTATTCCTTAACTCGCCTGCGACCTACCACTTAATCAAATAAAGCCAAGTACTGTTTCACCAGCTAATCTCTTAAGCCGCATGGAGACTGCGACCTAGCTTAGGTCGCTCGCGACCTACGACTTAACTAAGGTCGTACGCGACCTAAGACTTGGTGAATTTTCTGAATCCAAATCAGCTCCTATAAATACCCCACCACTTCCAACATCACGGGGACTTTTGGCCATTCATTTCTTCAAGCACCGTTACGCTGTCGAAGTCTCCTCTCATTCAGCAACCAAAGATCTTCAAGCATTCGAGACACTACAACAAGCTTCGAGAAGAACTCCTTACATCCAACACGGATTCGTCGAGTTTCATGATCAAAGATTGAGCTAGTAGTCAAGAGTGCTTTCGTGATCAAGTTGTATTGTATTTTGAAGGATATTGTATCAAATTGTAACCAAATCAGCAATAAAAGATTATAAAGTGGACATAGGCTCAATTACGGGCTGAACCACTATAAACCTGTTGTTCATTTACTGCTTTTCTGCTATTTTCAGCTTATATTCTGTTCCCGTACCAACGGGTGGTGCTTTCACGATTCAATTACACACACCGGGTGTTAGCGTTCACTTTTTATCGTTAACATTTTGGTGCTTTCACTGAGAACCCAACTCAGGTGATCATCCACCGTTGCTTCGCAAAGATTCATAAAAAGAACCTCTCTTAAAGACCAGATCCAAAATAATGGCTCCTGGAAGAAGAGGTAGACCTATCAGATCCGGAAATGCTCACGAAGGGACTTCCGCTTCCCCGACGACAAACCAAGCAACTCCAACCGTTGGAGTCACCAGGGCTGAATTGGACGATGCAGTTTCTGGATTATACCAACAAATTGAAACTCAAAACGCTTTGATGATGGATAGATTGACTGCTTTGCTCGGGACAAATCGTCAACCAGAAAACCATCAAACTACTCTTCCTGAAATGCCACCTTTCCAAGCCGATGGTTCTATACCGCAACCAACTTGTCATGAACATATGCCCGGGCAAACTTCCGAGGGAAGAACTGATGCTTGCCCGGGGCTGTCTTTGAACAATAAAGAGTACCTGTCTGAAATGGTTGGCCGCATCATGAAAGAGAGCATGCAAAGGGAAGAGGATGAGACCGACTGGGGATTTGCACCAAGCAGAACTCCGTTCACTGAAAGGATCCTGAAAGCGGAGTTTCCAAGGAAATTTGCACCTCCTACTATCCAAGCCTATAGGGGAACCAGTGACCCTAATCATTTCCTCTACAAGTACGATTGGCATATGACCGGTGCAAGAGCATCAGACGAGATCAAGTGTCGATACTTTCCAGTATACCTGGAAGGTGTGGCTTTACTTTGGTTCATAAAGCTTCCAGTTCGGTCTGTAGATAAGTTCTCCGACTTAACGCAAAAGTTTAAAGAGCAATTCAGATTGTATGCTTCAAAAGCTAAGGATATAATGTCACTGTCTAACCTTGAACAAGTGCCCGGAGAATCAATCAAATCTTTCTTGAGCCGTTTCAATATAGATTTAGCCGAAGTGGAAAATGCGGAACCACGTATGATCCTGACTTATTTGGTGCGAGCCATTGATAAATCGAGTAAATTTGGAATATGGCTAAAGATGAAGGAACCGAACTCACTTGATAAATTTTATAAAAAGGCCGACGAGTTCATTCGCCTTGAAAGCCTTTCTACGACATCAAAAGTGGTTGCTGCCCAAACTAATAATAATAATGTCCCATCTAAGAAAAGAGAAACTGAAAGTCAGAAAAGGGAGAGTGAAGGAGGAAAGAGCCAGGGAAATGAAAAGAAACCTCGTCGCTTTAATCCTTCGGACTTTACTCCTTTAACTGATACACCAAGAAATATCTTTTTTGCAACAAAGGACGTTGTCAGGTATCCTAAGCCACCTGAGATGACGAGAGGTGCAAAGCGTAATGGAAAATTCTGCCAATTTCACAATCAACCTGGCCATGACACTGACCAATGTCGCCAATTAAAGAATGTGATTGAAGAATTGCTAGAGCAGGGTAAACTCCAACAATACGTTAAAAGAAGTGGAGTCGATCCAACCTCATCCACTCGGGATCAACAACGTCCTACCCGTCAATCCGATTCTCTCGACAACACTGCAGTGCAAGATTCAGAAAAGCTTGTCATTAATGCTGTCACAGGAGGACCATACCCAGAAAGCAGAAGTTGGGACGACTACTAATTACCCACAAAACTGCGGCTGGGGCATCTTTCACTTTCTCTGGCAAATAAATCCGAAGCTGCAAATCTAGCACAAATGGAATCCAGCTTGGAGATTCTGAAACAACAATAACTAGCATCCATTTTTTACTTAGCAGCATTGCGTGAATTTGTAAAAATGATAATGGATGTGTGAATTCTGCATTGTAGACCGCTGAGAAATCAGCGTGACTGAATAATGAAAAACTATGCATTCTGTGTTTTCTATTATAAAATGCCTGTCATATTTCGATGTGTAAATACTCTAAATGTATTGCTAAAATGTCGATCTAATATTGCAGGTCATTAAAGCAAAGCTCACCCATCGCAAAGCTAAGCGAGCCTTACAAATCATTTATTAAAGCAAATTTCAAGCAACAAAAATTCCAAACTCAAATCCCATACAAGAGGAACTTCACATAAAAAGTTGACAGCTCCACTGTGTCAAGCCCTCGTTAACTGGTTGCGATCGTTGATATAAAAAGGCATCCAACCAAATAACTTGCGTTTACTCTGTGGAGTCATTCAACAGTGAAGTCTACTTCTTCGGATAAAGCAGTTTACTTGCAAAAGAAAGGAAGACGCGCTTGGAAACGATGATAAAGGATTGCAGATTGGCAGATGATGATACAACATGAGCGGGCAAACATGGAAGCAACCAAAGGGAGGTATGCCTCTCAACAAGAAAGCCGGTAGATCCACTAAAGGTATACCTTCCCAAGCTGAAGGAATAAGACCCTCGCTAACTGATTGTGATGCATCCGATCAGGCAGCTTGTGTCCATCCCGTGGATCTACTTGCCCCTAAGACGCAACCTTCCTGGCACACCAACCAAAGCCCTCTAACGAGGCACGCCAATAAATGGGAGTGCTTTCCTCAATCAAAAATATTGGTAGGACCACCGAAGGGGCACCTTGTTAATTGATTGCGATCGTTTGTACAAACAAACATCCAATCAAGCAACTTACGCCTGTCCCGTGGACCCCTCCGACCATGAGAAAGTAACTTCCAGGCAATCACAAGCCCTCTTCGGAGGCACAAGCCCTCTTCGGAGACACAAGCCATCTTCGGAGGCAAAAGCCCTTTTCGGAGGCACATTTCACCCGTGTAGAAGTGCAAAATGCTTCTCTTCGGAGACCCACTTCACCAGTGATGAAATACTAAAAAGCCCTTTTCGGAGGCACATTTCACCCGTGTAGAAGTGCAAAATGCTTCTCTTCGGAGACCCACTTCACCAAAGCTGAAATGCCAAAATTGCTTCTCTTCGGAGACCAAAAATGCTTCTCTTCGGAGACCAAAATTGCTTCTCTTCGGAGACCAAAAATGCTTCTCTTCGGAGACCAAAAATGCTTCTCTTCGGAGACCAAAATTGCTTCTCTTCGGAGACCAAAAATGCTTCTCTTCGGAGACCAAAATTGCTTCTCTTCAGAGACCAAAAGACCTCTACAGAGGCGTACTTCACCTTGCTTGAAGTACCAAAAATGAACCCTTTACTGGGGCACAAAAATCGAAACCTTCTTCAGAGGCTCATTTCACTGTGCAGGAAAATTCATTTTTAAACAAATAAAAGTGATCACACCCAAAAGTCGAAGTGTTCTTCTGACAGAAAGAGAAAGTAAAAATTTCTCCAAAAAACGAGATATACTCTATTAAAAGCAGAATGGTTCCTGCCTCAAAAATGGAATTGTTATTCTCTAATATAAGAGTATCAGTCTTGTAAAAGCGAGAAATATTGCAATGCACTTGTGGTATGGGGGCAACATTATACAATTCAGTTACATTAATAAAAGTAATATACAAGCGACACACCACAAGTTCATTGCAATATCACATAAAGAAGATGTGGAATAAATGCGTTCTTGAAACACAGACAAAAGTTTGTACAAATAAAAAGAATCGTTTACTCTACACTTCAAATGAAAAACAGATATATTCCTACATACACAAGAATTTGTACAAGTAAAATAGTCATTTTATTCAATACTATGGAAACTTTTTACATTGTGCAGATTACAAAAAGGAGCGGAGACCGGTATCCGCACAATCTCCGGTCAATGCATGTAAAAAGCAGAAAAGACAAAATCAAACTCATTTCTCCTTCTTCCCACCCTTGGAGCCTTTACCCGGCCTGGTAATTAGTTTCGTAGGCCGTATCGGAGAAGAAGGAGAAAGAGACTCAGCCGGATCAATCTCTGCTTCATCCCCAGCAGCAGAAGAACTTTTCTTTCCTTTCTTCGAAGCCACACGTTTCCCCTTCTTCTTGGAAGAAGACTCACTCCCCGGAGCAAGAAATGTAGAAAGCTTTGTGTCGTAGTCAAAAGACCGCTCCGGGGTCTTCTCGCTATCTTCCAAATCTTCTACTTTCTGTTCATCGGAAGCAGATGGTTCGTCCAAACCTTGAAGGGCTGCTATCGGTTCTTCCTGTGAACCTGGTTGAGAAGCTGGAAGAGGAGTAATTTGAGAAGGAGGAGGAGCGGCAGCTGAAGAAGGAAGAATTGGTGCAGTTTCCGGCACGTCTGCTGCATAATAAAGGAAATCAAAATTAGTATTCTCCGAGAAAAAAGAAGACCGTGAATCGTCAAAGTTACCTGGAGAAGCCGGTGTAGCGAGATCAATCTCAAATTCCCGAGCTTGGAAGTCCTTTATTGCCTCTTCTTCTGTAGGAGTGGTCACAATTGGATGTGAAGGATAAGAGCTGGAATCCATAATGTTTGCATCAGCCGAAGTGGAAGTATGAACAGGGACAGTTAAAAGAGCTTCCTCTTTTGAAAGCTCTCCTCCCAGTGATTCAGCCCGTGCTTTAGCAAGCTGCTCCTTCCCTCTAACAAGAGCGGCGCGAGCCTCATCATCAAGATAGCGAGCCTCAAACTTCGCTTCCTCAAATTTTACTTCATCATAACCGGCACCTTTAAACATATCAAGTGCGGCTTCCCACACTTCAGCCAGAGTGATTTCATAATCTGGACCCAGAAAAGCAAGGCTCCCACGACCCAGAACGCAGTGTAAATAAAAGTCGAATAAGGTAGAACTGATGTTTGCTTTCGTTGCCTCATGTGATTGCTCAACCGCTTCTTTTCCGGCAATGGCAGCAACCCTACTAGTAATAGCCTCATCACGAGCTGTCTCAGCTTTAGCGAGTCAAGACTTTAATAACTCAATCTCCACGTTCTGGGAGGTGACTTTTTCCCGCAGTTCGGCGTTTTCTGTGCGATACTTCTCATTAACGTGCTGTTCGGCGGCAAGCTTCATTTCTACATCTCTTTGTGCAGCATGTGCATCCCGCACTTGCTTCTGAAAGACTTCTTCTTTTTGAGTATATGATGCAGAAGAAGAAGCGAGATTTTCCTTAAGCTGCTTAACTTCAGACGCAAGCTTTGCATTGTCGTCTGCAATGCTCGTCATCTCCGCGTCATGCTGCTTACGCCATTTGTCCCATTCTGATTTATCGTTCTCCATGGTCATCATCGCCTCAAGGTTAAAATGGTTGACCCTTTGAAGTTCATCAACCAACTTCTGCCATCCAGACATTCTTTCAATATCAAGCTTGACAGCATCGACATTTCTCAGCATTGCCTGCTTATCAATAGGAACCAAATCTAAGTCAAAACGGACTCCTCTTAGACACCAATTCGGAAATCGGCTCTGAAGCGTTGGAGGGCCGTCTTTAACTTGATATTGTGGCCTGTTAATGATGGTTTGAATATCAGATTCCTTTAGAGGAGGAGAACCGGCCGGAATGTCAGAAGAAATGGGAGCGTTAGTCTTCTCAGAAATAGCAGACGCGTCACTTGGCTTAGACCGTTTGCTCGATTCATCAGTAATTTGAGTCTTCCCTTTGTCATCATAAGACTTTCGCTTATGAGAATCGTGAGTTCTGTAAGAAGAATCATATCGATCGGCATCTCTTCTTCTCTGCCGCTGCTCATAATCCCATTTTTCTTGAGCCTTCCTTTCGGCCCGTTCCTCATCTGTCTCTCTCTGGTCACCAAGATATTTCCTGAAGTCATAGGATCCACGTCCTCCATGGCGCTGAAATGAGTCATAATATGAGCTGGAGCGTCCCATTGTAGAACCTGAAATTGAAAAGGAAAGGCAAGTCTTAGAAATTTTCAAATTAAAGGAGCTAAGTGCATATAAGTGCCAAAATCCTAAGTGTGTGTGGCGTGTGGGCTATGCGCGTCGGGCTACAAACCACTTTTTTGTGTGGAAATGGTGACGGCTTGTATAGAAGGCGTTGTGGTTTGTTGCAAGGAAGAAGTTGTTTCAATAATAGGAGAGATCACTTTAGAAACATCATCTTTAAAGAGCTCCCGAGAGGTTATCATAATGTCGCTCAGACTGTCAAAAGTATCATCGCCATGATGCACGGGAGGATTATCTTTTTCAACTTCCACCTCAGCCGTCTTTTCAAGAATGTGAAGACTTTCTTCCTCTTCAATAACCGGGGCAAGTGCTAACTTACTGGACGATCCAGCAATGTCGGTAGGAGTAGAACACTTTACCAATGAAGTCTCAGCGGTAAGATCTTGCGGTAAAGGTTCTTTAGCAGGAACAGGGGCATCTGACTCCTCAGCAGGAGAATCAGGGACTTCATGTGGCTGAGTGGAACGGGAAGGATGTAAGAGTCCAAATTCGTGGAGGAACTCATCTCTCAATAGAAATTGAACACTCCTCTCCTCGACCGGCACGGCCATAAGCCTCTCGAAGGTAGATTTGTGACGAGTTTCCCTAGAGGGGGGAGGGAGCGCTGAAACGGTAGAAAAAGAAGTTAACACTTGACAATTTGGACTTCGAAGAATTTTAGAAAACACGGGGAAAAGATAGATAGTCTTACTTCCCACTCTCCAAATGGCGTAAAATCCCAGGGGACAACGAACAAAGAAAAACTGGCTTAGAAACCCAGGAACACTTTCAGGAAGACCAATAATCAGTTTACGGTTCCTGGCACTCCTTACAACTGTGATAGAGGGATGGTCTTTGTTCTTTGCAAATGAGCATAGGAAGCAAATTTCTCCAAAACTGGGGAAACGGTCCAGCGTTCTCCTAAAAAGCACACACAATCCCAGCAGGATGGCATAGCCATTAGGGTGTAGTTGAAAAGGGGAGATAGATAATCGAAGGAGAAGTTCTCGAAGACAGTCATTAAACGGGGGAATCGCTCCACTCAAGCACATTTGGCGGTTCACTGCGACAAAGCCGTGGGGCGGCCTATCAGCAGTGTCATTTACTCCAGGGAGCAAGGCGTCAGATTCAGCAATGCCAAACTGGGTGCATAATTGACGAAAGACTTTATGACTCAGAGTGGTAGGAGTCCTTTCCGAGGGATCATTCAACGGAGTAGCAATTGGAAAAGCTTCTCCAGTTGGTTCCAAGTCTTCTTGATGAGATGCCATTCTACACAATCAGCTGAATGTTCAAAAGTGAAGGTGCACATTTCCTAAAAATGTGAAGTGCTGTGCAAAACTAATGAAAACAAGAAAAAACAAGTATAACTGGAATTAAACTGACTGACAATCAGTTGATTACGAGATTTCAGAACTTGTTAATACTCAAGTGTAGTGTTAATGCAGACAAATCAGTTTTAGTTTACCATTACGATTTTGCTTTAATACTTCACTTGAGTTGGTTATTGTGTAGCATTTCACTCATACAGTTCATTTAATTTAATTTTCTCTTTATCAACTAATCTGTCATTCGATGTGGGCAGTCAGTGGCAGTATATTCGTCCCAGTATTTTGTGAATGTTGTGTTAAGCAGGTTATTAGCATTAAAGTCAAGACAGTGTGAGAGATAACACCACACAGTTCAAATTCAAGAGTTCAGCCAACTTCTGTGCAAAATCATCAAGTCTTAAGTCGTTAAACGACCTATCATAAGTCGGGGCTTTTAGGTCGTATTAAGTAAGTCAAGATGTTCAAGGCATGTACTCTTAAGTCAGATCATTCAAGTCCAAGTTCTTAAGTCGTTCAGATGGGTTCGCGAGTTACGAGTTAAGGGTTATCTCATTCACGACCTAGTCATTCAGATGTGCTCGCAAGTTAGATCCTTAAGTGCTAACTCGTCCACGACCTAAGGGCAAGCTACGAGTTAAGTTAAGCCATCAGTCTATTAAGGAGTGCTGCATAAGAAAGGTCTCAAGGCAATGAAAAATTGTCAAGTCTTAGGTCGTTATCGACCTACGACCAACTTTAAGTCGTATATGATTTAGGACCTAGGTCTCAAGATTTCTATTCAGAACGCGAAGGCCTTAAGTCGTTCGTCTTCTCCCCAATACATCAATTCGCTAAACTCCTTAACCCGTTAACCCATTAGCGTCTCCTCCAACCAAGACTCTCGTTCCCTCAGCGCATTTAATCATCCCGAAATCACCATAAACCCGGTCTAATGTCATTCCATCACAAAACACGAATCAATCAAACTGAAATGTTGCTGTCCATCGTCTTGTTCCAACCGACTATCCAAAACCAGGACAAGCTGTCTCAAACCCATCAGTAATTAATTGAAACAAGGATTGCAGAGAAGTACGGCATGAGAAAAGGGGTCGATGGCGAAAATGGGATTCCTAATTGGGTGATAATCGAGGAATGAATAGCAATCGAATCCACTTACGCAATACGAAATTGAAGATGTCTGGCGATCGAGTAATTGAGTTTGTCTGAGAAGAACTTGAATGCTTGCAAATGACGGAATGAAACAGGTAAAGGGGAAGAAGGAACGACCTAAGCTATTTGTACCCTAACACAGTGAAAGGTGAATCGACACATCTGACTTACGACTTATACTAAGTCGTTAGCGACCTACGACTCATCTTAGGTCGGTCGCAATTTAGCGCACTCATCAAGAAGCGAGCTAAGGAAATCGAAGCACACGACTTACGACTTAAGGCGTGTACTTCGAGGGGCAAATGTTAACTCCCTTTTAGCAACGAGTTACGAGTTAAGAAATGAGCGACTCAGATTATGCCACGTCTTATAAGAAGCCAACGAGTTAAAAAGCCTAACACCTAAGTGGACTCAACGATTTACGACTTAGCTGCTGAAAGAGGATCTACGACATACGACCTACTGGGTTAGGGAGCTACGACCTAAGGGAAGTCTGCGACCTAACTATAGGAAGCTTTGCGACCTAGCAGCAGGAAGCTTTGCGACCTAACAGACGGACCTCGCGACCTAAAGATAGAAAGGCTTGCGACCTAACTATGAAAAGCTTTGCGACCTAAGGACTTGGGAGAAGTTTACGACCTAAGGACTTAAGGAAGCTTCGCGACCTAAGGACTTAAGGAAGCTTCGCGACCTAAGGACATAGAGGTTTGCGACCTAACAGCAGGAAAAGGTTGCGATCTACGACCTAAGAACATAGCGACCTAAAGAAGCTCGCGACCTAACTACTGAAGATGCTTGCGACCTAAGGAACCTACGACCTAAGAGGCTAACGAGCTAGGGCTTCAACGACTTAGAACTCCCACAGCTATTCCTTAACTCGCCTGCGACCTACCACTTAATCAAATAAAGCCAAGTACTGTTTCACCAGCTAATCTCTTAAGCCGCAAGGAGACTGCGACCTAGCTTAGGTCGCTTGCGACCTACGACTTAATTAAGGTCGCACGCGACCTAAGACTTGGTGAATTTTCTGAATCCAAATCAGCTCCTATAAATACCCCACCACTTCCAACATCACGGGGACTTTTGGCCATTCATTTCTTCAAGCACCGTTACGCTGTCGAAGTCTCCTCTCATTCAGCAACCAAAGATCTTCAAGCATTCGAGACACTACAACAAGCTTCGAGAAGAACTCCTTACATCCAACACGGATTCGTCGAGTTTCATGATCAAAGATTGAGCTAGTAGTCAAGAGTGCTTTTGTGATCAAGTTGTATTGTAGTTTGAAGGATATTGTATCAAATTGTAACCAAATCAGCAATAAAAGATTATAAAGTGGACGTAGGCTCAATTACGGGCTGAACCACTATAAACCTGTTGTTCATTTACTGCTTTTCTACTATTTTCAGCTTATATTCTGTTCCCGTACCAACGGGTGGTGCTTTCACGATTCAATTACACACACCGGGTGTTAGCGTTCACTTTTTATCGTTAA
Source organism: Allium fistulosum (assembly GCA_030737815.1). NCBI lineage: Eukaryota > Viridiplantae > Streptophyta > Magnoliopsida > Asparagales > Amaryllidaceae > Allium > Allium fistulosum. The sequence goes on along the minus strand of CM060907.1, from coordinate 406,556,005 downwards.
CATACGGAGACGATTATAGAAGTGCAGACTTGGATCAAACAGTGTGATCGGATATTCGGTGATATGGAGCTTGATGATGGGATGAAGCATCGATTGGCGTCATGACTTCTGACAGACCTAGCCATGGATTAGTGGAGTTCTACCACTATTGATGTCTAAGATAATGACTTCTCTTGGGCCCAATTTAAGGAGGAATTCAAGATGAAGTTTGTCCCGAAAGGCAGAAAGACTTGGTTGTTCTAGTGCTTCCTTGATTTGAAATAGGAGGCCATGATGGTGGCGGATTATGATAATCGATTCACTGCCTTATCTGATTCGGGCCTGGTTTGGTAGACACACCATTAAAGAGAAACGAAATGTTCATCGTGGGGATGCATCTAGAATTCAAGGGTAAAACGACGAATCACATCATGGGATCTTATGTGAATCTGGTGAATATGGATCTAAATTTTGAGAGCTTGGCCCCAAAGACATCTATTTTTGCACCGCTAGGGACAACAAGCAGAAGTTTCAGGCGCCTAGAGATCTTTTTGGTCTAATTTGTCACAATTGTGGGCAGAAAGGACATTTTGCTGCAAGTTGTAGGTCATAGTTAAGGCACCTATTGCTAAGGTGTCGAAGCTAGAGCCACAAACGACCAAGGCATAGTTTGCAACAACGAGCTCCTATAACTACCATCAACCCGGCTATATAGTTGGAGATCGTCTGATGCTTCGTAAAGGAGAACAACCATGAACTTTTGCACTAGCTTCAACACCTTACACTTTTTGCTGCTATAAAGGGAAAGTAGGTTTTGGAAGGTATCTATCTGTTTTTGGTATTCCTATTCGTGCTTTATTTTATACCAGTGCTTCTCTTAGTTTCATTTCTAGTAGCCTTGTTGATAAATTAAGACTAGAGCCAGTCAACTTGACATTACCTTAACAAATACCATCAGCTGCTATGTGAAATAAAGTATATAAGATTAAAAAATTAATAACCTAACCATATTTATTTTTTAAACGGCTGTATATCAAAGATGAATAGCCAAAGGAGACAAAATAGAAGAACAAATATTTTAAGTGATGAACAAAGAGAAATGCGTCATATGAGAGATAGAGAATGAAGGAGAGTTATGAGTCTAGAACAAAGAGAAAATTATCTAGCTCAGCATCATGAAATGTATCGACAAAGAAGAGAAAGATCCCAAAATGCATCTTTAGGAAGAAATATGAATACTATATGCAATGAATCTCACAGAAACCTAAGAATACAAAGAGAACAAATAGAAACCACATCAGTTGAGGAAAGAGAACATAGTATAGATGACATACCACAATCTAACCAAGAGCAGAGATGATCATCATAAAATAATAATCAACTACAGAGGCTTCAAAATGTGTGAAGAAATGTTAGAGCTTATAATGTTGCAAAAAATTTCAAAGATCGTACTGGATTTCAAAAGCATTTATTGAAACAACCAACATTTTATGAATATTGTTCGGCAAAACTATTTCAACATGAAAGTGGATCCTTGTGTTGTTCAAATGGAAGAACCATACTCCCCCCAGTGCATTCATCAAATGAGCTCTTGGAGCTCTACAAGGATACATGTGCTGATGGTATACATTTCAAAAGAAATATTCGATCATATAACCATGTATTTTCCTTTACTTTAATGGGAGTGCATGTCGATGAAAACCTAACAAGTGGAAGAAATGGTTTTTACACTTTTCATGCTCAAGGATATATATATATATATATATATATCTGTGTGTGTGTATATATTACAATATTGGAAGCCTACTTTACTTCCTAAAGAAGGAGATCGACCTTGATTTCTACAAATATATATATATATATATATATATATGATACTGCTCATGAAATCAGAAATCGAATGATTGAAAATGAAGACTGGAATAGAGGAATATTGGAAAGGATACAACGTATATTGGATGAGAATAATGATTTTTCTCAATACCTTCGTCGAGTTTCACAACATCCCGAGATCTATAATTATAAATTTATAATTAAAGAAAAACTATTGCACCAACAATATATGTTGCCTACATCTTCACAAGTTTCCGCAATGGTAGTTGGTCAGGATGAGACAAGCCCTATAAATGGTAGGGATATTGTTCTACATATGATGATGGTTTAGCTTATGAGAATTCCAGAAACACATGGTTGTTATGACCCTCTGAAGTATCCTCTCCTTCTACCTTATGGAAGTTATAGTTGGGACATTAAAAGCCATAATATAAATGGAACCCTTGTTATATGCCGTGAGTACTATGCTTATATTTTGCAGGTCATAAAATTATAGCTAGCATCATCACATGGTAAAAATCGATAAATTATTGGGAATAAATTTAAACACAATTGATGACACATTGAATTTCAATCTTTGGATTCACATTAACAGTTTGTTAACAAGAAAACTTGTCAACGCCCCAAATTAGAGTTTGAAGTATGAGTGACTCCTTCAAAACCTCCTTTCGAACAGATGGAGGCAGCTAACAGCTTTCGAATAGGTAAAGATAATTGAAAACACCTTTTTAATACCTTTCCACATAGTCGAAACACCGAACCCCTCTTTAGAAAAACCTTTTGAACTGGTTTAATTTGTTTTGGACCCTGTCGAAACCCCTTTTTCGAAGTAGTTGAGGTAACTCGAAGATTGGTCCTTAATGATCTAAGGATGTGTGTTAAACTTGAAGGTTTTGTCTACTTTGAAAGCTGGCCTTTCGATGACTCGAGGTTAAGACCTAAGGATTTAAGGTCATTGGTTAAGCTAAAAAGGTTTCGATTTCCTCGAAAGGTGATCTCTCGATCAACTTGACATAAGCAGATCACACATGAAATCTCTTTGGGATATTAAATCAGCTAACATATCCCGAATGCCATAACTTGCTTTGATTATCTTTTTCCTTTTTTGCTAGTAGTTTAAGTAATACATAATAGTCAAATCCCCAATGTAATTTAAGAATTAAGGTTTACAAAGTTCAAGAAAGGTCAAGAATGAAGTGAATGAATTCAGCCCCCAAAAACTAGACCCCTAGGGTCTTATTTATAGATGCGGTTGGCACCTTTCGAATCAGTCCTTTCGACTTGGTCAAAAGGCAGCCTTGGAGACCTTTTATTGCCGTTAACATCAGTGCATCCTTCTGCATTGCTTTGGAATGGACTTGAGTGCTTTCGACTTCATCGAATAGGGTAGGTGCGCTTCTCCACTTTGTGTTGCTGTGTTGATGCAAATAAGAAAAGGTATGAGCTTTTGACTTTGTCAATAGGCGTAGAAGGTTTTAATGCGGAAGGAGCTTTCGAAGGCATACTTGCTGATTGATGGGAACCCCATCCTCAGTTGTTGGAGATTGCAATATTAAACTTTAGTAAGCTCTTCTTTCATAATTGTGAATGGTCTCGACTGGTTCAAAAGGCTTGTCTATGCTTTTGAAGGGGTTTCTCTAGCAAAACATCCTTCTATGGAATATGATTGAGGGCGAAACCCTCTATTTTGAAAGGTTTGGTGCGCATTTGCGAGCCTGTGATTTGTTGCCTTCGATAGGTGTTCCTCAACTTATTTGAAGCGTCTCCATGCATGCAAAAGCATCCATTTCAAAAGGAAGCAATTGAAGCGAGAGGCTGCTTTTGTCCCCTTTTGACCCCTTCGAAAGATTATAACACCTCTATCTTTTGCTACAGCATCCCTCAACTCCTTCAAAAGGCTTTTTTGATGCTATCATCTCTTGTAAATCCTTCTCTTTTATTCTTCTTGGTTTTGACAAGGTTGAAATGAAAATTGGTGGTCACACTATCCCCCTTTTGCGAAGGGTTGCTCTTGACTTTCAAAGTCAACCACCTCGAAACCCATAAAATTTCCTTCCTTTTGATATTCCCTAGTAGATCTTGACCGTTATTTTAAATTTGATCGGATGGCTTTCTTTGCATTTGCTTTTTTTATAAATTGCACTTTCTTCTTCTCTATTTTGTTTACCTGCCATTAAAAGCTTGGAACAAGAATTAAAATTTTCAACTTCTTTCGCATTTCCTATTTTCATTTAACACAAGTTCGAATTCAAGATACGTGTTTTATCCTTAAAACTAATTTACCATGCTTGATTTCAATTTCAAATTCTTTAAGTTTGAACTTGCCTTTCTGTTCTAAGTTCGTAAAGACGATTCAATTTTTTATTCATATGAAATTATCCCTGGATTCACTTATATGTTTATTTTGTTCAATTTATGATGATAATTTTTGTTTAGAATTCAAATTCACCAGGTCTAAGGGCTATTTGCATTACTACATACGAACCCAAGTTTTTTTAAATTATTGTTTAAATTTAAATTTTGGGGATTTTTGCTATTCTTGATTGTAAATTCGTGCTCAAATTGATTTAATTATTAACTTCCTGAAGTACTGGCTCAAAATTTAATTGGGGAGAAAACACATTTCCAGTGGATTCAAAGAGAAGGCTAAATTGTATGAATTAACACTTCCAATTGTAATCTTAATTTTCAACCCTTTTTTCATCCTTTTCGAAAGGGTTTGGGGCGGTCAATTTTACTTTTCTATTTCGACCTCTTTTGAAGGGGTCGAAAGGACGTCCCGTGTTTACCTTTGAGTGAATCTCTTCGATGGAGTTGATGTAATTGATAAGAAATGGGCATCTTCGAAAACAAAAGTATTTTCGACACTCTCTTATACCTTTCGAAGAAGTTGACTTAATGTGTTTCATTTAATGGTCACACAATATATACTTTCGAAAGCCTAATTTTTTCTTCAAAGGAATCGAAACCTAATATATATAAAAGTGGATTTAACATGTCATTGAATTCATTGCCTAATTTTAATTTATTTTAGATGGTGTTGAGAGTTAGAAACTTACGCTTCTTATCATTAATTTGACTAAGAATGATATATTTTGTTAAAGTTGTAATTCTTATCAAGCTTTCGGCTTGATCGAAACCTCCGAAATCAAAACAAGTTTGATTATCTACATGCTTTCGAAACCTTAACCCCATTTCGACTTACTCGAAACCCATTGTAGTTATCAGGGTTATAACTATTACTTTTATAAACACTTTTGAAATGTTCCAGAGCACTTTTTATTTGTATCAAAGTTATTTGGATTCTAATCGTTCGACTTAATAAGAATATAATGTTTCAGTAATATTCATTTTCTTTTAGCAAAACAAAAATTTGTTGGTTTCGATGTTATCAAAGGGTTTATTGGGTTTATTGTGAAATGTTGTTAACATATATATATATATATATATATATATATATATTCAAACGAGAAATATAAGGTTAGTTATCTTTTTTAGTAGTAAAATTTTCTCTAGGCTTTCAACATTGTTGAAGGGTGTTTCTAGGTGATTCCATTCCATCTAACCCTTCGACATCATTGGAAGCCCAATGAATTTTATGACTCATATTGACTTTAACATTCATTCAAAGATATTGAGTTATATACTCGGTAGATATTGGAACCATTGCAATAGGTTTTCTTTTGGACATCTTTGAAGGGTGTTAATTATGAAACAAATTATAACTTTTAATGAAATGATTTCACCTGACAGAATAATGGGCATGAAAAAGGTCTCTAAGAAACCTGAAAAAAATATAGCCCCAGAGATAGAATCTCCTTGAAAGAAGGTTGAAGCCGTCTCCAAACATTCTCTGATATCTTCGCAGGATGAGGTTGATGCCATTCTGAACGACTTTGGCATCACTGGAGTGGAAGCCATCCCCCATAGCGATAGCGATAACATTCAAGATCTTCCCGACGGGTACTTCACTTATACTACCATTCATATTTGGCTTGGTGGTTTCCTTCCCTTCCTGGATTTCTTTTCCAAGTTCCTGACCCATCTGGGTATTGCACCCATCCAGTTATCACCTAATGTCTATGCATACCTTCTCCCTTTGGAACTTATGGCTCTGGAGTCAGTAATTCCTTCCCTAAATGCTGAAGTTCTCAGCTATTTTGTTCGCCTAGTTAAACTCAGCAATCCTAACAACCAGATTTTCAGACCTAATCCCCCTAAAAAACTAATATCAGAGGGGGTAAATAAATTTAGAGACTAGGAGACGCAGTTTTTCTTCGTCAAATGTTTTCCAAACATCAATGGAGTTTTTTCCTCTCCTCGTAAGTTGAACATAGTCTTTAACTTTATTCAAATACTTTCTTTTGCTAATCTATGCTTCTTTATCAGGTCCTACTGCTAAAGATCTCAATGATGAGGATAAAAGAACTGTAAAGCTATTGATCGCTGCTTCAAGTAACATCAGAAATAGGCTTACACTACTGACACCATCCAATCTTCGAAAACATTCTCTTTTCCTTACTAATCAAAGGGTTTTTGGACAACCTCCCCTTGTCCAACATACTTCCCAAAGAAAACGTTTCTTGTCTTTGGGCATTCCCAAGAACTTTTCTCCTATGTCTCTAATTTGCCTAGATCATTCTGGTAAGATTAAGCGTAGCACTCACAATTTATTGTTGTGTTACCCTTTATATTTCTTTACTAACTCATAATTTTCAAATTTTTAGCAATTGCTAATCCAGTCGAATTGATCTTAAATTACCCAGTTCTCCCAACTTCTACATCTAGTGCATCATCCTTGGCCATCGCTAGGTCAAAGATGATCGCCAAAATAAAATTGGGTGCGATGGCTGCAGCGGGCCCATCTCTTAAGAAAGCTAAGAATGTCGACGTCCAATCTTCTCCGCCTCCAAAAGAGGGTGAAACTGTCAACATGGGAAAAACTTTAGAGAGTCCTATTCTTGAGGCTCCTATTGATCGATCCAAACAACTCCCTCAAAGGACGATCCCATATCTCATATTGTCGTTTCCGATTCTCCTCATGTCATCGAGTAGATGCAAAAAGATTTGGGAAGTTCAAATCCCTCTCAGGAGTTGAACCCTTATAGACCCACATCACTAGTGCCTTCTAATGATTTTGAGAAAATGGAACAATCTATCATGAATTCTTCATCTTTTTCTTCCATTCATCCATCTAATTATGTTTTTGACCTAGTAGGTCATTGCCGATCTTTAATAAAGCAAGAACTTCCAGTATGTTTAATATTATTTAACCTTCCTCTTACCATTTCTCACTAAATTTTGATCCACGTTGTAATCTTCCTTTCAGATTTCTAAAAGCTAGTTCTCTCTTAAATAAAGTGCTTCGAAATCTTCTGTTGAGACATCCAAGCTTCAAGAGGAAATCTCAACCTTAAAAAGTCAGATTATCTCCCTTTATGTTGACAAAAATAATGCTGTTAAGGAACAGGAAAGATAGGGAGCCTCTCTTGCTCAAGTAGAATCTATTATTTCTAAAGAGAGGAAAGCAAAATAGATCTTAGCTGATGAAAATTTGACTTTAAAAATGGCTTTGAAAGAATCTGAAGATGAGAAGGCTCGAATGGTGGTCAAACAATCCTCTCTTAGGAAGAAGCTAGAGAAAAGGAAAAATTCCTTAACATTGGTCGTTATACTATTTCTTAATCCAAGCAAAGGGTGTCACAATTTCTGAGTACTTCCATCAACGACATCATTGTAAACTCTTATGAGGACGCCCTTATGCTCGCCTACGCCAACAACATTGAAAATTGCCCAGCCTTGAGCTTCCCTTCACTCGATCCTGTTCTAGTGAAAAGATTTATAGACAAGGTCAAAGGAATGGAACAGGGAGTCGAAGTACCTAAGAGAGAAAAGATTGATGCTGTCAAAATATTATCTTTTGAAGTCCCTTCTATCGAGGTAGACTCTGATTTCAATAAAGAAGGTGATGACGATGAAGTCGCCGTACAAGAAGATAGTAATGATGACGATAATGATGATGATAATGATGATAATAATGATGATGATGGAGATAAAGGTTGGGGTTCAGGTGGCAATGGAGGTGATCATGCTGATGCTCCTAAAAAATATTGTGATGATATCCCTGGGGCATTGTAAAAAGTTAACCCCAATCCTAGCAATCGTGAAGCAAGCCCAACCGAACTCCCTGATCCCATTAATCTTTATGAAGAAACTGCCAACATTGATGTAGAAGGACAAAGGGAGACAAAACAAGTCTCACAAACTTCAGTTCCTGTTTCTCAGGTATGGGACCCTTTTTCCAGATGGCTTTAACTTCCAAGATAATAATAGTTGATATCTTTTTATTATAGACAAAGAAGAAATATATCCAACTTTATAAAACAAAACTTGAAAGAAAACAAGCAGAAATAAATAGTTTGTATAGAGAGTTAGATATGTAATTAAAAGAACAGAACGCACTCTCTGACAAGTATCATAAGCTTAATAAAAGTGCTACGGTGTTAGCGTCTCTCAAAGACCAGGAAGCCGCCCCCAACTAAAGAGGGCACGACTTTGATATGACAGACTTTGGAAGAGAATCGGGAATCAATTACACTCTTTTGGATGTTGGTTGAAGAAAGAGATATCCTAGTAGACTTCTTATATAAACCCTATTGTAGATGCCCGACTGTCAATTTTTCTTACTTGGACGATTTTAGTGAGGGTTTACTTAGGCGTCTACATAGGAGATATTTAGACAAATTTGGGTTTGATCCACATCCAAGGGCTTGTTGGAATTTACCGCATGTCAAATCAATTCCTCATGAGTTACCTCCTGAAAAACTTAAATATTATAAGGACAAATTTGTTTCTGAGTTATTCAAAAAATCGACTTTGTATGAACCAAATGAACATTTGTAATTATGTAATATGAATTTCCTATATTAGTTTCTTTTTGTACTTAGTTGTGTATTATTACGTTATGATAGAATAAGTATTTCTCAAGCAGCTCTGTTTCTAGAGATTATTTAAGCAAATATGTAAAATTAAGAAGTGATTATTTAGAAAAGGCTCCGCTTTTGAAATCTTCATAATTAGCTAGATACTGCTTTCTTAGAGAACTACAGAGACTTTATATGGAACACCCCCGCCTACTTTTTGATTTTCTTGCTGAAGAAAAAGAAAAGCTTCTCAAGGAAATTCGAACATATCATACCGATTAATATGTGGTCGCAATAGTCCTCCTTCCAGGGAATGAGACTATAGCAAATATCCTCCAGTTTTTACCTCGGAAGGATTTAATGCCCGTTTTTGATTCAACAGTTACTCTTTTAGCAAATTCCTTGAACAAAGTCAAAAATGATGTTTCTTAACTTTAAGTGCAATAAAACAAGTGTTTGATTAAAACAATGGAATTGAACGTTTTATTTTATTTCTTCTTGATTTTTAATCACTATTATTGTAATAAAAGAGAATGGTTATTTGAGGCTTAACTTTATTTTCTTGTTTATATAGGACTCACAGTTAGCTATCACACCACTCTCATCGGATTCCTTATCTCTCTTTATTAACATCAGAGATAGATTGATTGCAGATGTTGAAAAGAGGCGTTCAGTTAAGGATCCTTTGTCTACTCGTTTTCAAGGCAAAGTGAATACAATGGAATGGCATAGAAGAAACTTGTTTCAAAAGACGATTATTAGAAATCTTAATAATCAAATTGCCAATCTTCAAGCGGACATCAAGAATAAGGATGAAACGATTTCTTTGTTAAAGCACCAAATTAAATTGAATCCTTCAATTGATTTTGATTATAAGATGTTTGAGCTTCTCTAGTAGATAAGCGATTTGGAGATTAAGTTAAAAGACAGTCAAGCTTAATGTAAATCACTAGAGTTCATCATGGGGAACAACATCCCAAATATCGATTTACCAGCTTCTCCCATCACTTCATCTGTCATAAAATCAACAAGGTCTATATCTCTTGCAATTCAAAAATTTCGCACTACAACTAACCCACCTCCTAGCTTAGACGAGAAGGTAGTAGGAGAATGGTGCAGGAAAGTCAAATTCAAGATGATGAAATATTTTGACGAACAGCAAAAAGTGAGGTATTCACAGCGTATAAATGAGTATGCAACTAGGATAAAAAACTTGAATACGAAAAGTATCTTCTCCAGAATCATATTGCTAATTTAGAAAGAGAAAATAAAACCCTCAAAGGTGCCAACAAAGCTTTTAATCGTGCCCTAAAGACTCATATCGAATTTATGATGACGCCGACAAAAAAAGGAAAATGGAAAAAAACTTAAAGAAACTCTTTGTATAACAATCCATCACATCATTGATCCATTAATTGCTCAAAATTTAGATAAGGTTGTTCAATATTTGTGAAATATACACTTGTACTATATATTTGTAAATAATTTTATAAATTATGTAAATATCACCTAGTTTGTAGTCCTTTCTTACAATGTTATTTCTAAATCTGCTTTCTGATAACTTGGACTATGGTTTTTGTATTTACTTGCCCATCCATTCAAGAAGACCACCATTCAAGAGTGGTAAATTTCAACACTAAATTCCTAACTTAACAATAACTCCACAAGAGCTAAGGGGAGTCTGTCACCCATGTAATGATCCGCTAATGATAACTTCGCAAATCAGACTCTCTATTGTAACGAAGATCTTAGTAAACACGAAAGTGCAATAAATGTTATTTTCAAGCATGATTTTGATTAAACGAATATTCCATAGTAGAATTTAGAACCAAGCTTCGAATCTATCTTTGGGTTCAATAATAAAGATTCTACTCCAATAGGGCAGATAAAGCTCTTGGTGCATTTAGGGATTCCACCACACTTCAGAACTTTTGTAATTCTGTTCATAATAATGGACCGAACCTCTATTATAATGCTTTATTTGGAAGACCAGCTCTAGATGAAATGGATGCATTCATCCCACCAAAATATTTAATGTGAAGTTCTTGATTAAGAATGGTTAGGGAACCATAAGAGGGTAGGAATTTAGTTTCCCAGAACTGTATTTTGCTACATTTGAGCAATTCAAAAGAGATAGTATTTCTTGTTGTGATTCAAAGAAAAGTAAATTAAACAAAAAAGAAATTGAGAAACCCTTGGATAATAGTATTTAGGCCTACTATCCGAGGCAAACCAAAAGACAAGAGTGGTTTAAAAGTCCAAGAATGTCTTAAGAAGATTCAACTTCTCTGAGGGAAAAAGAAAACAAAACGAGGGAATTAGATAATTGGTAAAATAGAGGATGATGAAATCATTATCGAATTAGATTGTAGAAATGAGCAAGAAAGAATGAAACCCATCGAAGATCTAGAGTTGGTAAGCTTAGATTCACTTGATTCAACCAAAATAGTAAATATTAGAAAAGAACTAAAAGGCAATCTCAAAAAATAGCTTATCCAATTTCTCCAATTTAGCAAAGATGTGTTTGTCTGAACTCACTTAGATATAGTTGGGATAGATCCAACAATTATTAGACACACTCTAAATATAAATCCAAGCATCATTTTTGTTCGGCAAAAGAAAAGGCAATTTGAAAAAATTTGAGCTAATGCACTGAAGGAAAAGGATAAAAGATTACTCAAGAACGGGTTCATCAGAGAAGTGTTCTACCCTAAATGGTTGGCTAATCCTATATTAGTTAAAAGGTCCAAGAAAAAACAGAGAACATGCGTCGATTATACTGATCTATAAGGCATGCCCCAAAGATTACTATCCTTCACTTAGAATAAATCAATTGGTTGATGCTACAAGTGGACATAAGCTGCTATCTTTTATTGATGCATACATAGGATATAATCAAATCCCATGTTCAAACCAGATGAAGAAAAAACAAGTTTTATAACTGATTGAGGTACTTACTACTACAAATTTATGCTTTTTAGGGTGAAGAATACAGGGGCAACATATCAAAGATTAGTAAACATAATGTTTAAGGAACAAATCGGATGAAACATGGAAGTGTATGTGGATGATATGCTAGTTAAGTCCCAAGAGGAAATTAACCACTTGAAAGATCTTGAGGAAATGTTTGAAGTACTAAGGAAGTACAAAACAAAACTGAATCTGCAAAAATGCTCTTTTGGAATATAATTTGGGAAATCTCTAGGATATATTTTCAGTGCTCGAGGAATTGAAGCCAATCCCGACCAAATCAAAGTGACTAAGGACATGGCAGAACCGAAAACAAGTAAAGATGCAATGAACCTAAATGTAAGGGTGACAGCTTTAAACCGATTTATCTCTAAAGTCGCTGATAAGTGCATCCACTTCATTAATGTGATTAAGAAAAAGAAGAACTTTATGTGGGGAGAAGATTGTAGAAAAGCCTTCAAAGAATAAAAGGACCATCTTGAAAAACCTCCGATCTTGTCTAGTCCAGTAGAAGGAGATAATTTATACCTTTACATGGCAGTTTCTGAACTTGCGGTAAGTTCAGTTTTAGTAAATGGAATCAAAGGAGATCTTATCCGATCTTATCTTATTGATTCGCAACAAAAGGCGCTACCAAAGTATAATCAGAATAGAGTTAGTAGAGCCCTCCGATTCAATGCCAGGACATGTGTCAACCATCCCGCATGGTTGACACTACTATAAATAGATCCACATCATCTTTAGGAGAGGGGATGATTTTTCTTTCTCTACTTCTCAAATTACAAGTAGGAAATTCTAAATTGATTTGGGGATTTCTTGAGACAATAGTAACTTTTTGCATAAAAGGACTTGGAAAATAAACTTTGCATAGCACAATTACCTTGATATATGTATCTTTGACTATTAGTGAGATAATGGACATACATATGACTTATCTTTGGACTTGTACTTGAATTTGGACTTGCACATTATCGATTTGAACAAGGCCACTTAAGCCCTTGCCTAAATTAAAGCTTATTTTGCATATTAACTGTTATGCCGATGACATATGAAAAAAAGATCGTGATTTATGTGAATTACTAATTTTACCCATTAACGAATAAATAATGGACTACGATGCGGCTCTTCTATTTTACCCTTGGAGATATGACTTGAATTATTGAATAACTTCTTGACTAAATTAAAACCCATGGCATTATTGGGTCCATTTCAAATAATATTATCTTGTACAAGTTATTGGGTGCTGAGCTAATTTTTGGTTCAACGGTACCAAAGAATGCTTTAAAAGTTTGAACTTCCTTAGTTCAGCCATGTTAACTGCAAGTTCATTAAGGACTCCACAAAGGTCTAAGCACCCTTAAATTGCCTCACAAAGAAAAAAATGATTATTGCATGGAGTCCGTAGTGTGAGTAGCCAATTGTTGAGTTAAAGGAGATATTGACGAGCGGACCAGTTCTAAGTCTTTCGCATGGTACCAAACCTTTTATCATTTACACTAACACTTGCAATACTAGGATTGGTGTTGTTTTGATGTAAGAAGGGAATATATTGGAATATTCTAGTAATCATCTTAAAATTCAGGATATGAATTATTAGACCCGTGATCTTGAGTTTTCTTCTATCATATCGGCATTTAAGTCTTGGAGACATTATTTTCGATTTACATGGGTACCTCTATATTTAGATAAAAATAAATTAGACTAGGTTGCAAAAAATAGTTTTTTCATTACATCGAGGAAAGATTTTCTGTCAAAAGAGTCCATTAGGCACCTAATTGTTATGTCATAATAGATCCGAACACTTGCCCCGGATTGACTTCATTATTGACACCGGGCTTTATGTCTGACTCGAAGTTTTTGTTTCCTATTAAATTCCCGGGTACTCAAAATTTATTTATGTAGGCTGAGGGTTAAGGTTTTCAGGTTTTTGAAATTTTGGCGAATAAAGCTTCCGGAGACGATGGGGTGGCTGATGGATAGCTAATTAGGAGTTACATATTATTCTGTTTATTTTCCGTTGTTTATATTAAGTCAGATATGACTATATTTCTCTGAACAACCATGGGGGCATCGTCATATGTTGCTCTTGGCATATTTTTGTAATGATTATAATTGATCTTTACTTGGGAAACGATTATGGGACTATGTAATTTGGATATGAATTTATTTGAAATGTAATTAGTAAAATGTTATTTTTGGAAATATGTGATTTTGTTCATATTCAAATGCTTTTGATATTATGAATACCATTAGCATTGCCGTATTTTGTCACCAGTTAATACTATAGATGACTGCAGCATCTGTAGCCCTTAGCTTTTAGCCTCTAGATAAGGGATGTTACAATTTGGTATTGGAACATAGGTTTATGAAAAACTTTAACTAAAAATGGCTTTTTAAAACATAATCCTAAAGAATTAAAGAAAGGTTGGGGTATGCGATAACGCTATAGTAATGTACTTGTATTTGCTAAATATAAGTATATGCTTTATCTCTACTCTCCTATCTTTGTTAGGGTATTTTTCTGTATCTCATGAGATTTGAATACAGATATGGAAGGTATAACCCAGGAGGGGAAGGCACCGATGGGAATGCCAGGCCTAATGTGAGAAGAGGTCAACGTCAGGCACAAGTAGAGAATGTGGGTGATGGAGTTGCGCAAGTTGGAACGGAAGCTATATATCAGTTTTTAGGAATATTGTGCAGGCAGGAGTTACAGCTGTAGTGTTGGAAGGAAATGCTATAGTAGTAGGGGTTTCGGAAGTTCCAGTAGTTAACCATTATGCTAAGCTGAGTCGAGATTACACCAAGCTTGGAGGGAAGCCGTTTGTTGGAATGGAAGATGCCATTGAGGCAGAGAATTGCTTGCTACATTATAAGGGAATCTTTGCAGATTTGGGTCTCAATGATGAGAAGAAGAGGAGGTTGGCATCCAAACAGCTTCAGAGAGTAGCTTTGTTCTGGTGGAATAGTGTGACTGTGGCAGTGGATGAGGAGACTATGAACTGGGAAGATTTCAATGGGAGGTTCTAGGAGAGATTCATGTTTGCAATGGCACAGTCAGCTTTGATCAGAAAGTTTGTTGAATCAGAGTAGGGAGAGATGTCTGTTTTGGAGTTTGCTAGAAGGTTCGAGTTGTTGGCTAGATATGGGTATGCTTCAGTGGATACACCAATGAAGAGGAATGCGAAGTTTATCAGGGGTGAAGCCTGAGTTAGCCAAGGCTACATTACCTCATATTAGAGATCCTTTTGATTTTGTAGTGGAGATGGCCGTAAGGCACGAGGAGTTGCTTGATTCTCTATAGAAGAGTAAGGCTAAAGAAGTCCAGGACGGGCAGGGTCAGAAGAGAAAGTTCTTTCCTAAGAAAGGTGCTTAGTAGGGTGGAGCAGCTAAGAAGGGTAAGTCTAAGATTGTTTACTTCAAGTGCGACAAGAAGGGGCATTTTGCTAATGAGTGTCATGCACGAACGACAAAGAAAGTGGCTGGGAGGAAGAATGTTAGGTGCTTCAACTACGACCAGACAAGCCACTAGAAGAGCCAGTGCAAGGAGCCCGCTAAGGATGGAAAGGGCAAGGTGTATGCATTGGAACCTGCCACTTCAAAGCCAATAGCCCAGGAGATGGGAAAGGCAGTTTTGGGAGGTATGCTTCAAATTCATGGTATTTTTGTTAGCATTCTATTTGATGCTGGTGCATCATATTCTTTTATATCTAGATGTTTGATAGATAATCTTAACCTAGAACCCACATATTTAGTTACTTCCTTATGGGTTGTTAATCCAATAGGAGGGTATGCAACTATAGGGTTGAGATGTGATTAGTTAGAGCTTGATCTGTTAGGTGATACTTTTGTTTGCAGTTTACATGTGTTTGATTTTGTGGGGTTCGGAATCATTCATGGTATGGATTTGTTAAGTGAGTACGATGCAAAGATATTTTGCCAGGATAGGGAAATATCGCTTAGGCACCAAGATTATAGCGATTGGATTGTTTATACTGTAGAAGGTTCTTGCGGTGAGATGTATGCCTTGTTGGGTGCTATGGAATCGGAAGATGAGTTGAGTCGAGTTTTCATGGTTAGATAATTCCCAGATGTGTTTGATCCTGTAGTTGGATTACCACTAAAATGAGCCATTGAGTTTCAGATAGATTTGGCTCCAGGAGCAGAACCAGTGAGTCGGCCGCCAAGCAGGATGACCCCTTCAGAGATGAGGGAGTTGAAGGTGTAGTTGGTGGATTTAGAAGGCAAGAGTTTTATCAAGCCGACTAGTTCGCCTTGGGGAGAAATGGTAGTGTTTGCTAAGAAACCGAACGGATCCTTAAGGCTATGTATCGATTATCATAAGTTGAATGAGAGAATGATAAAGAATCGATATCCATTACGGAGGATTGACGATTTGTTCGACCAGTTGAGTGGAGCCAAGGTATTCTCGCAGTTGGATTTGGCAACAGGTTTCCATTAGCTTAGAGTAATAGAGGATAGTATACCTTTGACGGCGTTTAGGACTAGGTATGTGTCGTACGAATGGTTAGTTATGCCGTTTGGACTGAATAATGCGCTAGCTTTCTTTGTAAATTTGATGAACTAGGTTTTCCGAGAGCACTTGGATAGGTTCATATTTGTTTTCATAGATGATATCTTGATATACTCTAAGGATGAAAGAGAGCATGAAGTTCATCTTAGAGTGGTGCTTGAGACACTAAGGCAACATCAGCTAAAAGCGAAGTTTTTAAAGTGTCACTTCTGGAAGAAAGAAGTGAAGTTTCTTGGTCATGTAGTCTCAGAGGAAGGGTTGTAAGTAGATCCGACTAAGATTGAGGTGGTGAATAGTTGGAAGAGACCCGAGACAGTGACGGAGATAAAGAGTTTCCTTGGGTTGGCTGGTTATTATCGAAGGTTCATTAAGGATTTTTCGTGGATAGCGGCACCGATGACCAAGCTAACGAGAAAGGGTGTGAAGTTTGTGTGGACCGATAAGTGTGAGAAAGCATTCCAGTGTTTGAAACACTATTGACCCATGCACCTATGTTGATTGTTTCGTAAGGGAATCAGGATTTGATGGTTTATACCGATGTGTTTGGAACATGATTAGGTGCTATGATGATGCAGAGGGGTAAAGTGATTGCCTACGCTTCTAGACAGCTTAGACCGTATGAGGTCAGATATCCAATGCATGATTTGGAATTGGTAGCACTGATTTTTGCATTGATGGCGTGGAGACATTACTTTTTAGGAGAGATGTTTGATTCATACATAAATCATAAGTCACTGAAGTATTTTTTTCTCTCAGAAGGAGCTGAACATGAGACAGCAGAATTGTTTAGAGCTTATTGCCACTTATGATTTTGAGATTGAGTACTCATCGGGGAAAGAAAACAAGGTTGCAGATGCACTTAGCAGGAAACATCATAATGCATTTTTGGCAATAATTGCTAAGTGGAAAGATTTAGAAGCATTAGCAGATTGTAGAGTGCAGTGGAGATCCGAGGCTGGGTCTAGCAAAGATACAGTTGTATTATCTTGTTTGGAAGTTCGACCAATGATGATCGAAAGGATGCTTCTAAACAGATAGAGGATCCAGTGTTAGTTGAACGGATCAGGAAGTTAAAAGATGGAACCGAAAGTGATGACTTGAAAGATTTCAGTCTTGACCAAAATGGGTGGTTGAGAAAGAAAGGAAGATTATGTGTTTCGAGCGTAGGAAACATAAGGAAAGAAGTCATGGAGGAATGCTATTGTTCGAAATTCTCTATTCATCCAGGAGTTACTAGGATGTATCAGGATATGAAGATGAGTTTCTTTTGGGATGGTATGAAGCGGGATATTGGTTTGTGTGTAAAGTAGTGCTTGATTTGCCAATAGGCAAAGGCCGAACACTAGAAGCCAAGTGGGTTGCTTCAGCCATTGGATATTCTGGTATAGAAGTGGGATTCTATTTCCATGTATTTTATTGACGCTTTGCCTAGGTCTAACAGAGGAAATGAAAGTATATGGTTATAGTGGATAGATTGACCAAGAGTGCCCATTTCATTCAAGTTAAGTCAACCAGGATGGCACCTGTTTTGGCGAAGTTGTTTATGAAGAATATGGTTAGACTGCATCGAATTCCTAGTAGCATAATTAGTGATAGAGATTTCTTATTCACTAACGAGTTCTGGAAGAGTCTACAGAAAGTTTTGGGAACCATGCTCAAGATGAGTACCGCTTACCATCCACAGACAGATAGACAAATGGAAAGAGTTAACAAAATCTTTGAAGATTTGTTAAGAGCTTGTGTTCTAGATTTCGAGGGATCATGGGAAGACCATTTGCATTTAGTCGAGTTTTCGTATAACAATAGTTATCAGACTAGTATTAGGATGGCACCGTTTGAAGCTTTGTATGGAAGGCAAAGCAAATCTCCCGTATGTTGGTTAGAGACCGGGGATAGGTTGGTTCTTGGTCCAGATTTGGTTAGAGAAGCTGCCGAAAAGATTGAGGTCATTCGAGCTTGAATGAAGGAGGCTCAGTCTAGGCAGAAGATTTATGCAGATAAGTGATGGAAAGATTTAGAGTTTTCAGTTGGAGATCAGGTTTTTGTCAATGTGTCACCGATGAAGGGGGTGATTAGGTTTGGAAAATCGGGGATCTTGGCACCGAGATTCGTTGGACCTTTTCCTATTGTTGAGAGGGTCGGGAAAATCGCATAAAGAATTGAGTTACCAAGCAGTTTGGTAGGAGTCCACGATGTTTTCCATGTTTCTCATCTCAAAAAGTGTGTAAGAGACCCAGAGACTACTATTGCACCGCATGTGCTAGAGGACTTAGTAGTAGAACCGGATTTGACTATAGTGAGGAAGCATATTCGTATTGTTGCGAGAGATGAGAAGAGGCTTAGAACCAAGACAGTCAGATTAGTCAAAGTCCAGTGGAGCGACGATGATAGGGACTGTACTTAGGAGATTGAGAGCAGGGATTAGAGATACTTACCCTGACTTATTTGATGGTATGTTTTACCTCATTGTTTGATTTATTGTGTACCTTATCGTAATTTCGGGGACGAAATTCTTTAAGGGGGGAAGTCTATAACACACCAGATTTTTGGTAACATTATTTAGTATATTTAACTAGTTAAATAAAATAAAATAATGTATTGATTAGGGGATTGAGATTTGATATTTAATTAAGGTGTAGCCATGCCATTTAACAATGAATTAAAGAAGAGTTAAAATGAAATAGAGGAGGGGTAAAATTGGAAAAAGGTCATTCCTATATCTATTCCTTTAAGCCGTGTATCTCTACAAGTTCATTTCATTTCTTAAAAAATTTACTAAGGCTGGCCACCTTTAATAAAGAAATAAGAGAAGAAGATTAACAAAAGCTAAAGGGAAAACTAATTTAAATC
The DNA here is from genome assembly GCA_030737815.1 of Allium fistulosum. NCBI lineage: Eukaryota > Viridiplantae > Streptophyta > Magnoliopsida > Asparagales > Amaryllidaceae > Allium > Allium fistulosum. The sequence continues at coordinate 406,536,916 of CM060907.1, read as the reverse complement.
AAATCCATTCACATCTCAATCTCTGTAATCTCTAAAGCTAAGGTGAATAATGTTTACATATCATTTTTGTTTTGTTTTCGGTTTTAAGATGAATTCCGAATATTTTGCATTGATTTGCCATGTTTTTGAATGATGGAATGATTACGATACTTGTTGATGAATTATGGTTGTTCATATTGAATTTATGATATGTTTTAATGTGAAAACCCTATTAAATGACATCCAAATGCCTTTCTAATTTTTATGATCATAAATATTATTCTGGAAATGGCTTTCAATTTTCAAAATTTTCTGAATTTATATGGAATTATATGAATTTTCTAGTAAAGAAAAAGTTAATTTGGATTATAAATTATTTACGGTGAAATAATAAAAGAATTGGGTCTGAAATTTTTATATGTTGGAAAACATATTAAAAGATATTTTTTGGAATTTTTATAGAATTTTCCTAAGTGTTTTAATGGTTATATAAAATTATTTAAGGTATGGGACTTAAATGTTTTATATAATTAAGGAAGGAGAAGGGGCGTTTTTGCAAATAAATTAATTTGTTAATTCTGGAAAGTCGGCAGCACTTTTGAAAAAGTACAATAGCAACTAACCAGATTTAGAAAAACAAGGCAGGTTAGGTACAAAAGAAATAGTTTATAGTACAAATAAACATGTTTTTCACTATTTCGACGCTTTTGACACCAGGATCTACTTCCTTACCTTCACCTCCGACACTGTCGAAACCAATGCATATGGTATCAATTAACTGGTACGTAGTGAATTGGCTGTAGGTGGAAAGTATAGAGTTGAAACCAGGGGTTCCGAAAGGGTTGTGGCATTACTTTGATTTTAAAGGAAAATGCGCATGCTTGCTTTCGACTAAGTAGCTTTCGACTAAGTTAGCTTTGGACTGGGTTAAATGGTTTTAAAAGGGAATGGTTTCGATTGGGTTGCACCTTTGATTTTAAATGATTGTTGTCAACTAAGTCGAAGCCTTTAGCTACCACTTCCTACCTTTCAACTTAGATGGTTTCGAAAAGGTTGTTTTGTTTTCTCAAAAACCGGCCACTTCTCCAATGCTTTCAAAAGGATGGTTTCAACACCATCACTTCATTACTTAGGAAATGGTTTCGAAACAGGTGCATTCGACTTAAATATTTTAAAGACCCTTTTTCTACGATTCAAGTAAAACCCAAAATGGTTTCGAAAGAGATAGTTTTAATTAGTTTCGAAACAGATGCTTTCGACTTTAATGGGTTTCTGATCATTTTGCTCTACTTGAAGGCATAATCCAAATGGTTTCATCTGAAATGATTTTCAAAGGTTTTGAAGGAGAATTTTTTGAATGGCTTTGGAAGGTTTCCATATGTTTTAAATTAAACCCAAAATGCTTTCGAAATGATTGAGTTTTGACTGTTTCGAAAGGCTTTAATGAATGGTTTCAAAAGGGGTGGTTCACTAGGGTTTCAAAAGGATTGAAAGAAAAGGTTTTCCTATGTTTTCGAAAGGCAATAATTAAAAGTTTTAAAGAGGGATGTCTAATGTTTTGAAGCTTTCGAAGGAAAGGCGTTTAATGATTTCGATGGGTTACTTTCAATGTTTTTGAAGGGGTTACCTTCTTGGGTTTCGAAAGGGTTGTTTAAAGGATTTAAACAAAGGTTTCGAACGTATAAAATAGGCAATATAGTCTACATATTTTCAGGTTAAAAAGGGTTTTAACTTGTTTTGGAAGGATAGTCAATCCTCATTAAAATTCATCAACATTATTTTGAGTAAAGTATATATAACATGACAAAATAGCTTAAGAGTAAAGCTAAGAATATATTTTCCTTGTAAACGTATGATTTAAAAGGTTAAATCATTTTGAAAAGGTTTTCAGGGAAAAAGATGAAGGGTAGTTAAGCCTAAGAAAATGATTCAGACAGTTAGTCCATTTTGATCCAGATAGTTAGTCCAGTATGCAGCCAGTCAGCCCTGTTTTATGGACAGATTGTCCATTTGTTAGAATAACAGACCTTGCTATTATATGTCAGACAGATAGTGTATTTACTACTATTTGACAGTCCATTAGTTATATGATTATAGCTTAACGGACTTAGCTATTATTATCATTATCATATCAGTTTGATTTACCAGTTTGGTTATAGGAAAGAATTTGCAAAATATATGTTTTGAAAAGGATATTAGCGAGGGTAAACCCGTTCCGCTACGCGGCGTGGTCTCAGTTAATATCAGTAAACCGATATGTAACAGAATTATTCACACTAGGCTTTATGTCTGACTCAAAAATTTTGTTTCCCCTTAAACTCCTAGGTACTCAAAATTGATTTCAGTAGGTTGAGGGTTAAGGTATTCAGGTTTTTCAAATTTTGGCGAATAAAACTTCCGGGGACGAGCAGGTGGCTGACGGATAGCTAATTAGGAGTTACTGATTGTTATGTTTATTTTCCGCTATGTATACTAAGTCAGATATGACTATATTTCTCTAATCAACTAGGGGGCATCGTCATATGTCGCTCTTGGCGTATTTTTGTAATGATTATAATTGATCTTTACCTGGGAAACAATTTTGGGAATATGTAATTTGGATATGAATTTATTTGAAATATAATCAGTAAAATGTTATTTTTGGAAATCTTTGATTTTGTTCATATTCAAATGCTTCTGATATTATGATTACCATTAGCATTGCTGTATTTTGTCACCAGAAGTTAATACTATGGATGACCGTAGCATCTATAGCGCTTAGCTTTTGGCCTCTAGATACAGTATATTACACCTATGAGATGCGGTATGGTAAGAAACCCCAACTCAAATATTTAAAGGTGTAAGGTTGTTTGGCATACTTTAAGACATTGGTCCGAATAAACTAGAGGCATGATCAGTACTGTGTAAATTTATTGGATATTCAAAATACTTGATGGGATATATATTCTACAATACCGTGGAACAAAAGGTTATTGTTTCCCGACACGTTGTCATTTTAGAAAATGAATTTCTGTCAAAAGAAACTAACAGTGAGGTTGTAGACTTGGATGAGATCCAATAAATTAACACTAAGGTTGAACCATTGGGAGAACCAAGTTCACCCATATACAAAAAAACATAAACTATTAGAATATCTAGTAGGGAATCTCGTGCCCCAAAGAGATACTACGATTTCCTCATGGATGAGGGCTGTGTCTTAGATGATGACACTCCTTTGTCTTTTCAACAAGCATTGCAGGGAAAGACTCTGCACTCTTCAAGAGAGGATTCGTCTCCTCGGTTATATTGGGTTAGTATCGCAGTCAACTCACGTCAACTCAAACTCAAAATCTCCAGCCAGTGTACTTTGATTGATAATAATTGTTATTATTGAACTAAGGACTTTATGTTTGGACTATATAGTTGAATATTGATGATACTGGAAATTTTACGATTACCAAATTTAATAAGTCTAAAGTGATAAAGTTTTGACGAAGTGAATTGGTGTAAATAATAGTCACAACTGGGTAACGCTTAACAAAGTAAAATTGGATTTTACTTCAACTAAGTAAGAGATAAATTTGGCCAAAATGTCACACCACGTGCTAAGTGACGTGTGAAAGTAAATATTCGAATAGTTCAATATTTAATCGCTAACAAAATTTACACCTAACGAGTTGCATAACCGAAACGATGAATATTCCTATGACCAAACAGTTTAATTAATTTAATTAATATTTATGAAATATTAGTTATAAAATTTGATTTTGATGCGATGAACAAATATTATTAGATATGTTTATAATAGATATAAATATATTAATCAATGTATGATATCGAGAATCGTTAAATTGGATTTAATTGCATAATATTTTTGTTTGGACTCAAAATAGGTTTAAAGTCCATGAAAAGGGCTAATAGGATCAACTCCAATATGGGGTAATAGGTGCGACCTAAATAAGAGGTTGGAGAGCTTTGATTTGGATGGCTAAGATGGAAGAAGAATGGGTAAAGATCTTGATCCTAACTTTTCTCCTTCTCTTCCTCTATATAAAGATCTCTATCCTCACTTTTTGGAGAATTTTTAAAGCCTCCATATCATCTCCATTTCTGGCCGACCTAATACCCTCCATCCTACTTTCATATCAAGTTTAAATCAAATCAGATTCAGTGTTAATCGATAACTAGTGGTAACAGTTCAAAGACTAGCAATCTGCTGAATTGTAATATGTTCGAGGATCATATCTCATCGTTTCAAGGTGTGCTTATAGGCTTTGGCTATAAGGTTAATTCTTAACATGCTTATAAATATTAATTTATAATTATAATGTTTATTTCATATATTATATTGTTAGTTAGATTACGATACCAACAAGTAAATATATTGTCACAATTTTGATTGATTCTATGTATATGTATATATGTTTAAAAAAAATTATGTTAACATATCTATATCTAGCATAGCTCAATATTTAGGAAAAGAACATTTTATATTATTTAAATAATTTAATATATATATAAGTATATAATTTAAATACTACTCTACACGTATGTAAAATATGGAAATAATTTTACATATAATGTTAAATAAGCAAAATATTTTTGGTAGGAAAAAAATAATTTTATATATTTAAATATTATTTAAATCAATTAAACATATAAATACATATATGTATTTTAAAATATATTTATATTTTATAAAATTACATCAATACAAATTATATTCTTGGCTAAAAATAAAAAAATACATTTTCCATATTTTCAAATATTTAAATTTAAACCAAAAGGTTAAAAATACTTTTTAAATTGTTTCAAACTATAAAATTTCAAATTATAAAATTTTATCGAAAATTTTAATGGGAATTTAAAATTCAAATTTAGTTTTAATAATATTCGTACGGTTTTATTATAACACACACACACACACACATATATATATATATATATATATATATATATTTAATATAAAGTTCAAAAAAATCTATGCCATGCACAAGACCAGGTGGTTATATATTTAATATAAATTATTCTACAATTTTATTTGTAATAACATATATTTATTATATATACATACATACATATATTTTAAAAAATATTATATTTATCCATCTATTGTTTTCAGCCTTATAGTAAAAGAAAATATTTATTATATTTAATATATCTTATAAATGATTTAAGCATATTTATATAGTTATAAATAGGTAAATATATTTATATTTAATATATTGTACATTTTGTAATATTTTATATATAAAGGTAAAAGAATATATAAACAAACATTTAGACTATATATTAGCTTATTCGATGAGCTAACGTGTCTGTTGCAATATAAATCCGAGTATTTGCACATGGACATGTTATACCAAACACGAATTGATATGTTACATATGCGCGCACACATATGTATATATGCTACACGTGTGTATATAATATAACATAAATTAAATAATACCATATCGTTTTACAAATTTAAAATATAATAAATATTTTATTCAAAAAGAAATCTAGGATTGTTCTAAATAAATTAGACTTGATAGGCTCAATAAATATCCAACATGGTAAAAAAATAATGAAATTTACTCATATCTTCCATTGCGGGTTTGTCTAGTTCCAACATTTGATGTATGGAGAAATCCTCAAAGTGAACCAACATCTCATGGATTCTTTTGACATATTGGGCTAGTCGAGTGTCTTTAGTTTGAAATTTCATGTTTAACTAATTTACCATTAGTTGTTAATCACCAAATATTTCAATTTTGGAAATTTTGAGTTGTCGTGCTAAGGTTAACCCTGCAATCATTGAAATTAATTTGGAATTTGGAATTTAAATTAATTTGGAAATGGAGTTGAAATTAATTTGGAATTTAAATTAATTTGGAATTGGAGTTGAAATTACTTTGGAATTGGAATTGAAATTAATTTGGAATTGGAATTTATTTTGAATCAAAGTAAAATTCGACTTGAAATTGGAATTGAATCTATTAAATCGAAATGGAAATTGGAACTGAATTGAATTGCAAAATTTGGAAAGTGAAACAGTTTGACTTTAAAACAATTTTTAAATGAATAGTATAAATGGTTTAAAATCTATATTCTTTAAATATTCAAATTATTTTGGTTTTCCAAACTATTTTACTATATAAACCATTTTTAATACTCGAACTATTTTCTATTAAACTATTTTACCTATTTAATTATTTTAAAACTATTTAAACCATTTTCTAAAAATTCAAACTGGTCAAAAGGGTGGAATGTTATATTTAAATCTAGGATTTAAATACAAATTGGGTTAAAGTGAAATTATAACCTAAATTGTAATTCGAATCAAATTTCGAAGTAGAATCGATATATTGAACTGAATTGACATTTTGAAGTAAAATATGATTTTTGAAGCGAATATAGTAAATTTCGAAATGCATTTGATTTTGAAGTGAATATGATATTTTGATATCAAGTACGAACTGTTTTCGAAATATAGAAGTACCAACCGGTGTGTAAAACGACGTTTGGTTGTTAAAGAGACCGGGGTCTCTTATTGGCATACTCTCTGTCAATATTGGAACCACTTTAACAACTGTATACACGGTGGGTGATATCCAGAATGTAGTGGTTGAATTAGCGACGGTTACTGGAATGAAGTAAGAGAACGATGATGGATAGCCTTGACACTCGTGTCCTAATTAAAATGACTAAAATAAGAGCCTATGTCTGGCCATTGAGGTTTGCTACCTCTAGCGACGTTGATCCCTCGTATTACTATTGTGATTTCGTATTCGATGGGTGCATCTTTTATTGGTTGGATTGATTGTCGCGGTCGGCCGTGTATAGGTTACGACCAGCCAGAAAGGATAAACTGGTGGAATCCTACCTTGGGCATTGCCTCACGTGCCTTGCCATATTTATCCCTCTACGAGCCCATTACGACTTTGGTTTTGTACCTATAAAAATGTGTTAAGGGGGATAATGTAAAGCCTTAATGCTATTTTGATATTTATTTTACTGATAGACATTATTTATTATAGCGTATAATATTATATATATAAATAGTTTAATAAATCCTTAGGAGATGGAAAATCCCATAACATCTCTGTTAACCCACCTTTTGGCAAGGCCGCGGACAGACGGATTTAACTTAAACAACTTCACAACTATCGAGACTAAAGTATGATGGGTTCGGTTTAAAATGATGATAGGCAGTTTGGCAGATGACGTTCGGCATTTGGATGGTTCGGCGTTGAAGGCTGTTCGGCATAGAGAGATCGTCGTTTGACATAGAGGGATCGTTCGGCACTGAACGAGTGCTCGGCATTAGAAGGAGTGTTCGGCATGAATCTTGTTCGGCATCTGGAGACGTTCGACATTGGATGGAGCGCTCGGCATTAACCAACGTTCGGCATCTGGAGACGTTCGACATTGGATGGAGCGCTCGGCATTAACCAACGTTCGGCATCTGGAGACGTTCGGCATTGGATGGATCGTTCGGCATCAGGGAGACGTTCGGCATTGGATGGATCGTTCGGCATCACGGAGACGTTCGGCATTGGATGGATCGTTCGGCATCAAGGAGCGTTCGGCATTGGATGGATCGTTCGGCATCAAGGAGCGTTCGGCATTGGATAGGTCGTTCGGCGTACCTCACCTCGCTCGACATTGCACCTCGCACCTCCATATCTCGCACTTCCATACCTCGCACCTCTGTACCTTGGTACCTCGCACCTCCCAACGTTCGACATGAGGAGATCGTTCGGCATTCACACCTTGTTCGGCATCTATGGTTCGGCATATGGAGACCACACCATTTGGGCTGAGGTACTCGGCTACTAGGCCCACCAGGGAAGTCCAACCCATCTTTGTCTATAAATAGAGAGGCAGGGGCACAGTAAAAGGGGATCTTCTTTCTGCTCTCTTACTTTCTCTTTTCTAAGGCTAAGGCAACTCTGCCATTTTGTAACTGTAATCGATTATTACAGCAATAAAAAGCAAACTTCTGGAGTGGACGTAGGCCGGAGTTAGCCGAACCACTATAAAATCTGTTGTTCTTTACTGCTTTCATTTCAGTTTTAACTGTTCTTCACATTACTACTCTCTACATACATTCTATCTCTGAGCTGTGATTGGTATTTGGTGCTTTCATCTGGATTTTGGGGTTAGTGACCAATTTTGGCACTAACACTTTGGTGCTTTCACTGAGAATTGAACTCAGGAATTTTGGAGTTAGGAACTTGGATCTTAGAAAGCAATGGCAAGACCACCAACGAAGAGGCAAGCAGTGGAAAGGAGCAATCAGGAAGGAAGTCAAGCGGCATCTTCTGGAGCTGGAGAGGGTCATGCATCCATCTACATAACTCGGGACGAGATGCAAGTGATGATGAATTCTATGCAAGAGCAGATGATGAAACGGCAAGAGGAGATGATGCAGGCTCTTCTTAGGCAATTTGGACAACCAGGAACTGCAGGTGCTCAAGATCATGGAGCTGGACCAGAGGAACTCAACCAACGGACAGACGGAGTGAATCAGCAGGGGGCAGCTCCCAATCAACAAACAGTTAACAATCTAGATGGACCTAGACTCGGGGGCACGCCACCGGGAGTACGTGATGAAGAATATGTGCCAGAATTTCCTCGAGGACTTGGGGGGCAGTCTGGATTAGTTGGAAACACTAGATTGGTTGACATTATCAGGCGGACTATTCGCGGAGGTCTGACAAATAGGGATTCAGAGGGAGTTAACAAAAGTCCGTTTACCCGGAACATCAGGACAACTAGGAATCCGTCCGATTTCAAACTACCAACTCTGGAAGTATACAACGGGAAGACGGATCCCACCGACCACTTGATGAGATACACTAGGCATATGGAAGTGCTGGGGGCAACGGAGGAGGTTATGGCCCGATGTTTCCCCCTGTACTTGACTGAAATTGCTGCTATGTGGTTCAAACAGCTGGAGGATGGATCCATTGGAACATGGACAGAATTGGTGGACAAGTTCTTAAGTCAATTTCGAGTTCACATAAAAAGGCCAAAGAACGTGATGACACTAACATCAGTCAAACAGGGGGCAGATGAATCGCTCAGGACATTCTTAACTCGATTTAATGCGGCAGTTGCTTCGGTGGATCGGCCAGATCCATCAATGGTTCTGATGGCTGCGGTATCAGGAGTCAGAGATAATTCGGAGTTCAAAGTATCGTTGGTACGGGACCCACCATTGGATATTGGGGAATTCTTTCATGAAGCTGAAAGATTTCTTCGACAAGAGGATGCATGTTTGGACATGAGGTCACAGGAAGTAAACATGACTAAGGATGGAAGATTACTCGGCGAAAGCTCAGGTGGGGACAAGGATAAAGGGAAACGGAAGCGCTAGGGAGAACCAAAGTTCTCCACTTACATAGGATTGAACGCAACGTTGGAGTGGATTTTCTTAGATACTCGAGATCGTCTTCCTTATCGAAGGCCATCAAGGAGGGAACCCACAGAACGTGAAAGGGCATCAGGAAGGCACTGTCTCTTTCATGACCTGGACGGGCATGATACTAACAGCTGCCGACATCTAAAGGATATAATCGAGGAGCATGTAAGGAATGGTCAGTTGCGACAGTATGTCGGAACTCGGAATGCGGCGGTGGAACATGAACGGCCTCCGCCTACCTTGAACGACGAGGGCGCGAGGCCCAGGAATGGTGACCGATTGGTCATCAACTAATCTTGATGGTTTGGAATAAGTAACAAACTCCGGGCAAACGGTTAAATCACTTACTCATGTACGGGGTCGGATAACCCTCAGGCATGCTCTGAGATGATGGCTTACCGAAACGCCCGGGTTTGTGAAATCTGTTTTTTCCTTTGACTTGGACATTTGCTTTTTCTGGTTTGGTTTTGGAGTTTGGTTTGAACTCCATGTTTTTCTCGTTTTTCTGGTTTGAATTCTGGTTTGAATGTTTGTTTTTCGGATTGGATTTTGATTGGATTTTCTCTGGATTTTGGCTTAAAGGTCATCGAGTATGGACTATGCTCGACAAGGGTCCGGAGCGACCAGGATTCAGCTTAGGACTTAAGCCACGGCATTACTTGCGTCCAGGGACACTGGACCACGGTCGTCAAGTGTGGATTGCGCTTGGCAAGAACCCGGAGAGGTTAGCTCAACGCCCAGGGACACTGGGCCACGGTCGTCAGGTGTGGATTGCGCTTGGCAAGAACCCGGAGAGGTTATCTCAACGTCCAGGGACACTGGACCACGGTCATCAGGTGTGGATTGCACTTGGCAAGAGCCCGGAGAGGTTATGGATTTGGATATCGACCAGAAGAGGTCCTAAAGTCCCCTATTGGTTATTGGATATGGATGAAACATGGACTTTGGATACTGGACTTGAGGCTATTCAAAACACACCTTTCAAAGCAAGGCATGTTTTGGGGGGCAAGTGTTAACCCGCCTTTTGGCAAGGCCGCGGACAGACGGATTTAACTTAAACAACTTCACAACTATCGAGACTAAAGTATGATGGGTTCGGTTTAAAATGATGATAGGCAGTTTGGAAGATGACGTTCGGCATTGGGATGGTTCGGCGTTGAAGGCTGTTCGGCATAGAGAGATCGTCGTTTGACATAGAGGGATCGTTCGGCACTGAACGAGTGCTCGGCATTAGAAGGAGTGTTCGGCATGAATCTTGTTCGGCATCTGGAGATGTTCGACATTGGATGGAGCGCTCGGCATTAACCAACGTTCGGCATCTGGAGACGTTTGACATTGGATGGAGCGCTCGGCATTAACCAACGTTCGGCATCTGGAGACGTTCGGCATTGGATGGATCGTTCGGCATCAGTGAGATGTTGGCATTGGATGGATCGTTCGGCATCAAGGAGACGTTCAACATTGGATGGATCGTTCGGCATCAAGGAGCATTCGGCATTGGATGGATCGTTCGGCATCAAGGAGCGTTCGGCATTGGATGGGTCGTTCGGCGTACCTCACCTCGCTCGACATTGCACCTCGCACCTCCATATCTCGCACTTCCATACCTCGCACCTCTGTACCTTGGTACCTCGCACCTCCCAACGTTCGACATAAGGAGATCGTTCGGCATTCACACCTTGTTCGGCATCTATGGTTCGGCATATGGAGACCACACCATTTGGGCTGAGGTACTCGGCTACTAGGCCCACCAGGGAAGTCCAACCCATCTTTGTCTATAAATAGAGAGGCAGGGGCACAGTAAAAGGGGATCTTCTTTCTGCTCTCTTACATTCTCTTTTCTAAGGCTAAGGCAACTCTGCCATTTTGTAACTGTAATCGATTATTACAGCAATAAAAAGCAAACTTCTGGAGTGGACGTAGGCCGGAGTTAGCCGAACCACTATAAAATCTGTTGTTCTTTACTGCTTTCATTTCAGTTTTAACTGTTCTTCACATTATTACTCTCTACATACATTCTATCTTTGAGCTGTGATTGGTATTTGGTGCTTTCATCTGGATTTTGGGGTTAGTGACCAATTTTGGCACTAACAATCTCTTAAGTTATTGCACTCATATTTGTGATATTGATTTGACTTACATAAGAGTATTTTAGTTCTGACTCGAGTGTTTTGTCTTTTCATTACGCTCGGGTTAGTCCTGAGTTTTTCAGCATATTGAAGGTTTGTTTCTGGAGGACAAGACGAAGTTGGTATATTATTCCTATTATTATTCTCTGCATTATGCTATCCTACTGTATTGTTCATTTATCCCTGATGTATACATAACTCTGATAAATGTTGTATAAATTATAATCAAATGTATGATATAAACAGCTTCATGAACTACTATTTGATTATCATATTTTGTCGTTTCCACTGTGAGATTCTATGTCTGTTTTCTTCTTCTTTTCTTATTTATCTTATTTAACCCCATTGATTATCTATGTTCCGAATTATTTAAGTTGGACATGTGTGGATTATTGTCGATTTAAACCTTCCGAAATATGGGTCGACACTATTAGTGTCAAAGGTTTGGTTTAGTGATAACCCTGGCTTTGTGGGGTTTGACTCATTAGAGATAGGGTAGTAATACCCTAGAATGAGTCTGTTTGAGCATATATATATGAGAGAGCGTACTTGTTAGTGTTATAAAATGTTTTATATTATGTTTACTTATCCATTGTGTTGTTTATGAATTCTGGTCGGTGCGTAGGACGCCATGTTATCGATAGGGGTTTCTAAACACTCAAACGAGGCAAGTCGACATAATACTATTTTAAAATCAGGTAAATAAAATAATTTTACCAAAATTATATTATATATATATATAAAATGTTAATTATTAATGAATGATAGTTGTTAGGAGATGATAATATTTAGTTATCATCGATTATTGGTTGAATTAAAATAAAAAAGAATACTTTGTGAATTTGATTTTATGAAGTGTTCGATAATTGAAAGTAAATAAAAAAATAGGTTAAAATGACCAAGTTGAAATATATTGGAATATTTTGGTAATAAGGTAAGGAAATTTGTATGAGTATATTTATAATATAGCTTATATATTGAAGTGATTTTAAAAATTGAGAATTTTAGAATTTAAATTCTTTTGTTTTCAAAATTGTTTTCAAAGCCATAAAAATCTATAATAGTATTATTTGAAAGCGTTTTGACTTGAAATATATTTTTAAAAGATTTTGAAGAAAATAAAAGCATTAAACTCGCTTTGGTCCCTGGGAAATAATTCTACAGATGATTGCAGCATCACTATTATTCATTTCCAAGTTGTTGAGTGGGAATTGCTATCAAAAGAAATTTATTTTTGATTAAAACAAGTTTTGATTGTGAAAGAAAAATATATTCTAAGTATGATTTAATAAATATATGGAAATTAGTTTTGAACTTATAATTGAAAATAGTATATAAGGAATAAGTTTATAACTTATAAATTTAAAATAGTATAGAAAAGAAATAAGTTTGTAACTTATAAATTTGAACTGGAAAGTAAAATTAAATTTTAAACTGTTGAATATTTATGGTTAAACAAACGAAAGAAAATTTGATTTTGAGATACGATATAAAGGAATTAACTTAAGAAATGTTAATTAAATGGAGTTAGTGAAATTAAGTAAATAAAATATAGTTTAACTCATGAAAGGTTAAATAAAATATGAAAGGTAATTGAAATGAATTAGATAAAATAATAAAATGAAATTTTAAATGAACAAATTATACAATTTATAGATTTAAGAATGTTAAGCTAAAAACAAATTTTAAATTTAGTTGAATGTGAATGATAAGAAGAAAATATTTAAAGGAGAGTGAAATAAAATAAGAAATGGATTAAATGAAATAGAATTTCACTGTATAAAGATTAAATGAGTTGAGTTGGATTTGAATAAAACTAGAGGAATTAGTAAAGTGAATTATTTTCACTTAGGCTATAAAATGAATTAATCTATTGAATACGTGAAATGTAATTTAAGTGTGAAAGAAATTAAATTAAATAAATGCACGTAAGTAAAATTAATATGTGAATTTAATTTAAATTGGATGTAAATAAATTAAATGCAAATAGAATGAGTTCAATAAAATTGAATGGTAACTAACTGAGTATGAAATAAGTTAAGGGAATAAAATATAAATTAAGGTTTAACTTAAGAGGAGTTAAATAAAAGTGATGAAAAAAATATTAATATGAATTGGAGTTATAAAATAAATTTACTTAATGAGTTTGTATCAATGAATAAACTAATGAAGTGAATCAATTTATAAAAATAAAATTCTCCGAAGTAAAATTATTAAAATTAATTTAAATTTATGAAATAAACTAATTAAGTGACTAAATGGATTAATATGAACTTAAGTTATGGAATAATAATAAAATGAGTTGCAATTTTGTAAAATGTTTATAATAAACTTAAATGGTTTATAAAGAATATTAGTATTAAAATACCAAGTGATAATGAAATAAATTTAGCTTAACAAGGTTAAATGGAAAGAAAATTGATTGGATGATAAACAAAAATGAATGCCATGAAATTAATATTAATCAATTGAAAGTAAATCGGTTGAATGTAAATACATTAAATTGTAATCAATCAATTGTGAATGCAATGAGTATTGGTTGATTGAATAAAAATGGATTGAAACCAAAATTAGTTGAATGAAAAAAATTAAAAGCGAATAATGGAATATAAATCCATTGAATGATTAAGGAAATGAATGTTAATCAATTGAACGTGAATAAATTTAAGGTGAACCAATTAAATTCAAAATAAATCCATGTGAATAAATTGAAAGCAAACAAATTGTATATAGATGAAATAAATGTCAATGAATTAAAAGTAAATCAAATTTAATGTTGATAGGAAATGAAAGTATAATAAACTGAATATTGATATTAGGAAGTGTGAATTGGTATTGTTGTGAATAAGATTGAATGGATATTGTTTATTGGATGTTTGTTTTGTTGCATTTGCTATATTCGTTATGGTTATTGCATAACCCATATTATATATCAATTTTACTATTTATATATATGTTCTCATTTGGTTATTGAGTGTTCAGTAGGTACGGATGGCGTATGCTAGATTTTGGAGTTCAATTACGCATTATGTTGCTTTTGCTTGCTTAATACGAGCAAACTCGCTCGTATTATTAATAATAAGGTACGTATCTCAGATTACATACTGTGATTTTATGTTTTTACCCTTCGGGATGCCTCGTCATTGAGATGAGATGTATATTTGATATATATTGTGTGACGACCGCCCATGACCCCTGCACTAAACATAGAAATAGTGCGCTGTAAAGTGTGCCAGTCAGCCATGGGTGATCGACAGGGGTAAGTTAAAAACAGCAGAATCTATCGTATTACTCACAGCGCATGGATAAAATACAATAGAGAAAAATATACACGGTGAAGCTACACAGAAACAGAATCGCATCAAATAAGCCTTATAGTAGTTTGATACAAAAATCTAAATAGTCAATACATCCAGCCTCACTACATATCACTTAGAGGATATACAAGCAGCGGAACATCCAGTACATATAATAAGAAAATAATATGCAAGCCTCCAGCTCGTCTTCGTCATCAGCATCGTTGGAAACTAAGAACAGCACCTGTCACCTGCTACCTAGTCTGCCCATCCCAAAATGGATGAACAGCCCAAGGTAATAAGAGTTGAACATAAAACCTTGAGTCAGACAACAGTCTTAGTGAGCGGTAAATTAACTAACAACATACCAAAAGAGCATAAAGGTAAAAAGGAATAGGAATCCAACCCTCCCACTCCACCTCGTTCTACAGTGATAGCCCCCCAGACACACTAAGCAGAAGTAAACATAGCAAAGTAAACATTTAAAGTAAAGCAATTATCACTCGAGTCAAGGTCAACGTTTTCCAAGTACAAACCCCCAAGGCCTAAACCAAGATCAGATAAGCACCCAGAAAATATTGCACTTGAGACCGAATGACGATACAACCAAACATCCATGACTCTGGCTATCACTATTATCATTGCTTCGATACCACCGTTAATTGAATGACCGTCACATTCTTTCAGCCGTCCGTCAAGGGTTAATGGTAACCCCGGTTCTAGACAGAACTCCGCACGTCGTCGCAGCCCGTGCCTAGGACTATCGAATCTGCCCAGAATACTCGACCACCAATTGTAGTCTTTTGGGACTATCGAATCTGCCCAGCGTACTCTTGCTTTGAGCCTGCTAGAACCTTCTACAACGATGAAATCTCAGCCTTCTAGTCATCCTCCTCGACGACTATTCTCATACTAACTCAAGCGCCTCTCGAGCCAACCATTATCCTCAAACTCGAACCATTTCACCGAGTTAACAACATGCTTGGAATGATCCCGTCTGGATTAAGCCAAGGCTATCTCACATCATGCCTCGCTTCATCTCATCATAGCAAAGCCTCATCTCAACATCATCATCAAATCTATCCATATGAGCTTTATCATCCGCGTCACATGCACGAGCAGCTTTTCTTATTCAAGAGCCTTTCCCATAGCTTTTGAATCATCTTCGACCAACTTGTCCCAATCAAATCATCAATCAACTAATTTATAACAATCAATCAAGTCAATCATTAATCCAAGTAATCATGCATCCAAACATAATCTAATAAACAATTATAACAATAATGGCAATCTTGTAAATAAAGAGTCTAAATCTAACAAGCATGAATCATGAGCAATATCTCTACAACTTGTTGAATGAACTTGCATAGGTTAACATGTAGTAAAATGGATGTCAAATCACCATGAACAATAGATCTAAACTTAAGTTTAAGAAAATGCATGGAAATCACTATTTTAACACAAAATCAAGCCACCAATCCGATATACTCCTTTGGATCCATGTGAGAGATAACCACCACTCACCAAATCACCTAAACACCTCAAAAGCAACACACTTCAGATCTGGACAGCGCAGGATCTAGCTCGATTCTCCAAAATTCCGCTTCGAACGATGAAATCCCTCTTCGATGGATGTAGATCTTCAATCTAAGTTCTTGGATCTTCGATTTGATCCTCGATTTGGATGGAAGGAAGCACAAGATTAAGTGGAGAAAAGAAGTGAAGAAGTGTTGAACTCGAGCTCTCAAAATGGCAGCACTTCGTCGCTTCAAAATCCCGATCCCAAAAAGTGAAGTAAGGACCGTGTATTTATAGGCTGAACCATAAGTCGTTCGCCCTTTAAGTCATCCACGACTTATGAAAACCCCACGACCTACGACTTAAAAATCCCACGACTTACGACCTAAAACCCCACGACTTAAGACCTACCAACTCGAGCCTTCACGCGACTCAACGACCTAACACACAAGCGCACGACCTAGCAACTTAACAACTTAAATCCTCACACAACCTAACTGAGATACGACTTAACGCATGCGCGACTTAGCGAGAACGCAAGTGCACGACCTAACGACTTATCATGAGTCGCGACCTAACTGTACACGGCCTAACGACCTAACACTAAGCCAAGTCCCAACGACTTACGACCTAACTCCAACACAGGGTCTTTAACGACTTACGACATATACTCCTTAAGTCGCTCGAACGACCTAGCTTCCTTAAGTCGTTAACCCGCTTAACCCCTAGGTCGTTAACTCCCCTAAGCTGCTAACTTCCATAGGTCGGTCACTGACTTAAGTCTGCCTTTCCTTAGGTCGCTCCAATCCTTAAGTCGTCAACTTCCTTAGGTCGCCAACTCCCTTAAGTCGCCAACTGCTACCACCAACTTCCTTAGGTCGCCAACTCCCCTAAGTCGCTCCACGACCTAACCTTCTTCACGACCTAAAAATAATAGTTTTACGATCTTTCGATCCGTAAAAATACGGGTCGTTACATATTGGGTATATTTGTGTTATATATTATATTGTAAAAAAAATTTGATGGAGCCGCGCAAAGGAGACTCTGCCGAAATTTTCCCTAAATCCAGGAGTTAGGAAAATTTTGAAGTTTTAAAAATTTTATAGCTTGTCTTATATATATAAGTTATATTTTTTGTAAAATCGATATCGGAATGGCGTAGGAAGAGCATAGTAATGGTTTTGTAAATAAAATTTTCATGTTTTATAAGTTGATTGTTTTGAATTAAATATATCGAGTGTCAAATTCTGTACTTAGTCCCTTATCGAGGACGAAAAGTTTTGAATGGAGGAGTATGTAACGACCCGTATTTTTAACTATTTTAAATTGTTAAATTTAGTGGTATTTTTGGATAAAATGGGTAGAAATAAATATTTAATAATTTACTAATGTAATTTATTTGAATACAACTTTGAAATAACTAAATTCGAAGATTTTGGCGATAACACGTACTAATAAATTCTATGTATTAAGTGGGTTTATAATCAATAACTGGAGCTAAATAACAATTGTGAATTATTTAGATAGAAATAAAATAATGTTAATAACTAAAATTTATTTGAAATTTAAGGGTTTATTAATATTGATATATCGGGTAATTAAATTGTTTAAATTTATGTTGTAATTATTTAAATAATGGAATTCTGGATTTAATGTGAATGAAAATAACATCGAAAATTGATTTTAATTTTATTTAAATATGAATGAAGATGGTTAACATTTAAAATTGGATTTAAATGTGAATAATTAAAAATTGGAAATTTTATATTTTAATTAACGAGTAAAAATAGCCATTTGGCAAATGTCTCGGATTTCGACGAAACTAGCTTCATCGGATCCATAATAGTTGGTTATTGTAGGATTTCAAGTTTCGCAGCGATCAGACTTGTCGTCTGGCCGTGCGAGCTTGAAACGCGTAGAAATCAATTTAAGGAATTCGATAAAATAATTTGACTTTGAAAAGCTATCTTCCATATACAATCAAATTAGGCCTCGAAACTAGTTCCATTGCATTCAAAATGGGGATAAAACATTATAAATGCTAGGCGGCACGCCTCGATTAGAGTTTGGACGATTCTGGACCTAGCTATATAAATACAACATGCATATCGAGAAAATTATTATTTTAATTTTTCAAAACCCTAGCCATCGGTCTCTTTTAATGGCTAAAAATCCACCATTTTCTCTCCTTGATATCTCTCAATCCGTTCAACAAAATCAAAAACTTCTAACGTGAAAATTGTAGAGCTCGATGAGCTCTACATATCTAATGGTTGATTTGTGCCGAAGCTTCTTGAAATCACCGAGATTTGAGTGGGAAGTGGCTGTAATTTTTCATGGTTTGTGGCTTCGTGATGAGTGCGCACGATGGGGAGAGAAGCAGAGGCGGAGGAGGATGGGGCGCATCATGCTACGCCGTTGGATCGAAGCTTGGTAGCGTGTGGTCGCGTGCATTGTGAAGCCGTGAGTTGCGTGTGTGGGTTCCTTGTACGACATGCTCTACGTAAAAGGGGAAGATGATGGCACGGTATTTAGTTTATTTACTTTTAATGTTGTTAATTAAGGTTTTAAATTTTATATCGTATATTATTAAATTGCTTATCTTCTCCGTACGAGGTCCGATTCGGACGAAACAGGTGGCGTTGGAATCGTATCGACAAAGGCTACGTTACGGAGTTGGTTTGAAATTTATTTGAAGCTGAGAAATTTTTTGGTTTCAAATGGAAGATGAGTGTTTATATGCTCACAATTGACCGAAATAATTGTTATGTTAGTTAAATTTATATTGTGAAATGATTGAAATTTATTGATTGTTGTTTGATAAGTTTAATTGACATTTAAATTGACATCTAATTAATTGGTAGAATTTGATTTGATAGTTAAATTGAATTAGAAATTAATTGCCCGTAAAATACCCGATATTGATAATTATGAAATTGTGAATTTTATTGACTGTTTGGATGACTGGTTGTGATGGATGTTATTGGTTGATATTTGGATGTTTAGTTATTTTGATATATCATGTTATCATCCTGTATATTATTTATGGTATATAAAACTGTAAATTGAATTATTTTGAATAAATTAAGAAATAGGTTGAAATAATATATACCTATGGCATTTATTTTGGATTGAAATGATATACATCCATCCCTAAATTCGATTGGAATAACTAATTCACTTGGCCATAAGACAGAAAATTATATACGGACACCGGATTGGTTAAATTAAATGATTTTTTATAATTTTTGTTTTGAAATTTATTTAAATGATTTGACTTTAAGAACTAAAAATCGAATTTGTGGAAATCGTATTATTTTCGAATTTGAGCTCCGAATGTTGGAATTTAAAATTGATAACATGAATTGTTTAAATAATCGAAGTTGAGATTTTTAAATTATAATCAAAATATCATTTTAATTTCAAAAATTGATTTGTTTTAAAGGATTGGACTTTTATTCGAACTTTGAATATTGCTTAGTAAAAGTGATATAAAACGATATTTCGAAATTGAGTTCAGAATTTAATTATATTTGAAGAATTGTTTTTTTTGGTTTTTTTATTTGGAATTGGAGTTGAAATTAATTTGGAATTTGGAATTTGGAATTTAAATTAATTTTGAATTGGAGTTGAAATTAATTCGGAATTTGGAGTTTAAATTAATTTGGAATTGGAGTTTAAATTAATTTGGAATTGGAATTTATTTTGAATCGAAGTAAAATTCGACTTGAAATCGGAATTGAATCGATTAAATTGAAATGGAAATAGGAACTAAATTGAATTAGAAAATTTGGAAAGTGAACCGGTTTGACTTTAAAACTATTTTTAAATGAATTATTTTAGTATAAACGGTTTAAAATCTACATTCTTTAAATATTCAAATTATTTTGATTTTCCAAACTATTTTACTATATAAACCATTTTTAATACTCGAACTATTTTCTATTAAACTATTTTAACTATTTAATTATTTTAAAACTATTTAAATCATTTTCTAAAAATTCAAGCTGGTAAAAAGGGTGGAATGTTATATTTAATTCTTGCATTTAAATACGAATTGGGTTAAAGTGAAGTTATAACCTAAATTGTAATTCGAATCAAATTTCGAAGTGGAAACGATATATCGAACTGAATTGACATTTTGAAGTAAAATATGATTTTTGAAGCGAATATAGTAAATTTCGAAATGGATTTGATTTTGAAGTGAATATGATATTTTGATATCAAGTACAAACTGTTTTCGAAATTAAAAGTATCGACCGGTGTGTAAAACGACGTATGGTTGTTAAAGAGACTGGGGCCTCTTATTGGCATACTCTCTGTCAAAATTGGAACCACTTTGACAACCGTGTACTCGGTGGATGATATCCAGAATGTAGTGATTGAATTGGCGACGGTTAAGAGAACGATGATGGATAGCCTTGACACTCGTGTCATAATTAAAATGTCTAAAATAGGAGCCTATGTCTGGCCATTGAGGTTACCTACCTCTAGCGACGTTGATCCCTCATATTACTATTGTGATTTCGTATTCGATGGGTGCATCTTTTGTCGGTTGGATTGATTGTCACGGTCGGCCTTGGATAGGTTACGACCAGCCAAAAAGGATAAACTAGTAGAATCCTACCTTAGGCATTGCCTCACGTGCCTTGTCATATTTGTCCCTATACGAGCCCATTACGACTTTGGTTTTCAACCTATAAAAATGTGTTAAGGGGGATAATGTAAAGCCTTAACGCTATTTTGATATTTATTTTACTGATAGACATTATCTATTATAACGTATGCTATTATATATAAATAGTTTAAAGAATCCTTAGGAGATGGAAAATCCCGTAACATCTC
The DNA here is from genome assembly GCA_030737815.1 of Allium fistulosum. Classification (NCBI taxonomy): domain Eukaryota; kingdom Viridiplantae; phylum Streptophyta; class Magnoliopsida; order Asparagales; family Amaryllidaceae; genus Allium; species Allium fistulosum. Next base: position 406,515,758 of record CM060907.1, on the reverse strand, counting down.
TTAAGTTATTGCACTCATATTTGTGATATTGATTTGACTTACATAAGAGTATTTTAGTCTTGACTCGAGTGTTTTGTCTTTTCATTACACTCGATTTAGTCCTGAGTTTTTCAGCGTATTGAAGATTATTTTCTTGAGGACGAAGACGAAGTTGGTATATTATTACTATTAGTATTCTCTGCATCATGCTATCCTGCTGTATTGTTCATTTATCCCTGATGTATACATAACTCTGATAAATATTGTATAGATTATAATCAAATGTATGATATAAAGAACTTCATGAACTATTATTTGACTATCACATTTTATCGTTTCCGCTATGAGATTCTATGTTTGTTTTCTTCTTCTTTTCTTATTTTCCTTATTTAACCCCATTGATTATCTATGTTCCGGATTAATTAAGTTGGACATGTGTTGATTATTGTCAATTTAAACCTTCCAAAATGTGGGTCGTCACACCATATAATTCCCTACTTTGAAAATTATGTTGCTTTCTTGGTATAATTAATAATATTAATACCTACTCATTCACTACGTTGTTATTCTTAATTTGTATGCATAGGTTTTAATTTCTTTGTAATGTTTAACAAATATTTATTACCCGTATTAATTGGTCATCATTGTAAAAAATAGACCATCTCTAATCAATCTTCATAAATGTCATATTAATCTTATTAATTAATCCTCATAAATGCCATATTTATCTCCATAATCAATCCCCATTAATCCATTTATAACCTATTTAAATTCCTGTGACATCTAATTTATTGCACCATTATTGTCTATTAATTTAGAGTTATAAATTTTCATCTTTTATTTCATAATCCTATCATTTATTACGCGATATATTCTAACGTTATAATTGTACATAGTGCGAATATCAACGTGTATTACGCTGTATTGATTATATTCTTTTATTTTGAATGTTTAGTGCGGTTGTTCATTCTTATATATTTATTATTATATCTCTAGTTATTAACTCTTAATTAGAATATTCCTTTCCATATTTTAACCCGTTAGAATTTTCCTTCCAAAAAGGTTTTTCACTATAACCTTCCATAAATTAACCTAAAATAGAGATTTGCTCCATTTAAAATAACGAGGAATTATTTATTTTCTTTTTATTGAAATAAATAGTGTAAACTAAGGAAAGAAAATCCATACTTTACACATCTCTTTCCTCTTTTTGTGTATATTCTTTGTTAATTCAAACGTCGCACTTTCTCAATGTATTTAAGTTAGACAATTTATGGAAGTTTAACATATAACATTTCCAACAAATTAAAATGTAGAAATTCACATTCCAATAGAATTAAGGTAAATCAAATTATACTAACATCTTTACAACTCATTTGTAGATCTGAGACAAATTCTACATCTTTATCTATATTAAAATTTTAATAACTTGAGGACTGATTTTCAAATCTAGGTGTAAACAATATTCTTATTCATTTACAAAATATCTAAGCAGTGTTTTATGCATTAGATTTAAGCCTACAACTCTCAGATCTTTATTTAGACATAAAAATTAAATAAAAATTAAATTGAAATAAATTCTAATGTCATAAACAAATTACATAATTTCTCACTTATCATTTTGAAGCTTTCCAAATCTCCAGATCTGAACCTAAATTCTTCATTGAATCCTTTTTCCATTCTAATCCAAAAGAATATGTATAACAAGGTATATACATATTATTCGAAATACAGATCTGAGAAGAGATTGGAAGTTAAGGGGATATAGATTGAAATTTACCTTTTTGCGCAGTATTGATTCGTAACCTCTCTTCTTCTCTTTTATTTTCTACCCTTCTCCAATGTATATACATATGATATTTTATAATTTAGAAGAATAGTGGAAATGAGAGAATGACAGAGCTTCTCTGCATGGATTGGAAAATATGAAAAGAGAATTGAGGGGTTATGCCGTTATTTATAAGCGCACGAATCTACTCCATTTTATTTGTAAATTGTTTTCTTTAATTCCTTTTTCGTTTAGTTCATATCATTTTCGTTCTAATCTAATTAGTGTTAACTTTTCTTACAAGTTAAGTATCTACTAACATTAATAACGTTAATTTATTAACTTTTTTCTTGATTGATTAACGTTAATTTCTTTCTTCCATATTAAGTAAAAGTTAAGTGTAGTTAACCTCAATCAATTATTAAAAGTATATAATATTTCCTTTCCTTAAATGTTATTGTTCTTCTAACGAACGTTTGTTTTAATGTTAATTAATTCTCATTTATTTATTTACTTTTCAGTGCTACTTTATTTTGATTTAACGCCAATCTTCTTTGATTGCTTCTTTCTAATCTCTGATTTGATTAGATTTAATATGACCAATTAATTAAATGTTAAGATTTACATCTAATGCTTACATTAATGTAAATTATTAATACTTATTTACTTCCACGCCCAATTTATATACTTATACTCTTTTTTAATTAGATTTAATTTGATTGAGCTCCCTTAGTTAACATTTATACTTAATGCGCATTTTAATGTTAAGTTATTTTAATATTTACCTCCTTAATTAGTTTTGAATTGTTTCGAATCTGTAAACTTCAAACACTAATAACCTTTTCATTTGAGCTTCGATCGCAACACTTCAAATAAGAAAATTGCTCAGAAAATCGTCATGAATGCAATGGTGCAAGTTTCATGACCAAATCCAAAGTTTGCCTAAATTCCATTTTGGATCCTTATTAATTATCGTTAATTTTACAAGGTATTACAAGGTTAGCTTGGACTTGCTTATTTGTTTGGTTAAAGTTGAGCTAGCCCACCATGGAAAATAATTTGTATATGTGTTTGTTATTGATTGCTTATTGTTGTTTGAATTAATGTTGACATATGTTGAAATATTGATTTTAATTATTGCTTTGAAAGCCAAGGACATATGTAATCCATATGTATGGACTTAGATGGACTTGGATGGACTTGTAGCAAGGTCTTGAAATAAAGCACATACGTTATAGATGGACTTTGTTTTAGATTGGCCTTGGATTTGAAAGTGCACTTATGCGATAGTCGTTATAGATGCACATATGAATTGTCTTGTAATTGAAAATTTTCTATGGAAATTTGTAGAGTAATCCTTAGGACTTTCTCACCATACTTATGATGCTTTATATGTATTCTTACTTCCATAAAATGTTTGGACAATAATATGTTAAGTAACATATCGAAAAGTGACTAAACTAACACTTGTGCAAAACAACCATGTTTTTGCTTTTATTTTGGACATTAAAGGTTTGGAAAAGATATTTAAATTTAAGTCTTTTATTTCATTCTTATCACAATGTTAACTTTTTTTAAAGTATTTTAAAACTTATTTGAGATCTTTATGAATTTTTAAGAATTGGTTATGAATTTTTAAAGAAGATGGTTTACTTTTAAATATGTACAAAACATTGTTTTTTTACCTAAGTTTTTAAGTAAATTATAAAGTTGTTATTTTCAAGTAGTATTTTGAGTAAATGTTTTAATACCTATTATATGTATTATAAATATTTTAAAAGCATTTTTAAGTATATATCATTTTTAGAAAATCTATTGACTAGTTTATATCTTACGTAATAAATATCTTCTAAAATGTTTTTATTTAATATCTAGTTTTGTAAAAAAATTACTATACATACATACACATATATATGTGTGTGTATATATATATATCATTTTAAAAAGAGTTTCTATTATAAAACCAAATGTTTAGAATTAGGTTAGATATTTCTTAATGGCTAAATGGTTAATTGTTTAAAATTTACTTGTTTGAAAAGTAATTAACTATATTTAACACTAAAAGCCGATGAAGTCGGTTTATCTATTTATGATGTTAAGATTGATATTCGAGTAGGAATATGAGCAATAGAGCTCTAACCTACCGATGTCCCTCTTGACAGAGGAATAGTTAAGTCTAGAATGTCGGAAATGTGTTAATCGTGTTGATTACTTACTCGTTTATGACAGTCATTAATATTGTACTTGACACTAAAAGCGGATGAGGTAAACTTGTCTACTTATGAGATTCAAGAAAGAAGTATCTACGCAAGGCTTTGATATGCAACTGGTGCTCTAACTTACCTAGCTTCACCCTTGGATGTGGATTAGTAAAGTTGGAATGTTTGAAATGTGTTAAGTATACGAATATTAGTTTGTATAAGCAATTGTTTTTTACTAGGTAGTCGATTAGTCGACTATCGAATTTGACCAAATATGACTTAAGAAGTATTGAAATGCATCGTGATTTCATACCAATAAGAACCCCCGGGGAGGAGCATTGGTAAGAAATGTCTTTAGCTTTCGCTTACTTCTGAAAGAACTGGAATTGAGTTAATTGAAAATTCATTGATTGGTTTTGAATAGTATGGTATTGGTAAGTATTTTGCTTACCGAATACCACTGAAAAACTAGTATATGGGTTCTCTATTTTAGAAGTGATTGCAAAGGAGAATCCATGTAGTGATTCATGATCTGTTTGAGATACTAGAACCATTTGGGAATTCGTGTTCTGTTCAAGTAATGAAGACTCTTGTGAAAGATGCCGAACATATCCTCAACATCGAAAATGGATAAAGCCAAAGTAAGTTACACAAACTAGGATGTAGTTGACCCATGTCAGAGTATTATCAACTCCAAATATTGAGATACTTATCGATTATTCACCGTCGTGAGTTGATAATAATTGGTTCTACGTGGTTCATGTTTATGCTTGGGCGTGGGCTGCTTGTGTTTACATTATGGTATATTTTATCTAGAGATATACGACGCTCATAAGGTGTTTTTTGATCCTTGTTCATGGAGATTTGCTTCAGTTTCCTGGAGGCATCTCCATGGAAAATCCAATATGTGAATGTACCATAGCAATTTTGGATATTCCCTAATATTGTTGTGGTGTGATCAATGTAAGCATCACGACTATTTGATATGATTTATATTCCATACTCTAGACATTATCTATTATATCACTATATTAACTTAATGAATGGTTGGTTTTTTTAAGGGGAAAATGTTACGGTAATCCACACAGTCTCAATAGTTATTGTCACATGTTGCATTATCCTAGGTTTTCTTATATTAGACTTATGTCCGATGCTTGGTTTTTGTTCCCCTAAATTCCTCTTATATTCTTTCGAGTAGGCTGAGTAAAGCAGGTTTAACTTTGGATGATTCAGAGTTTAGAAGATGAGCCAGAGGCTTTCGTTATCTATTTATTTTGTTGCACTGTGTTATTTATGTATGGACCAGTATTATGAGAGCGGACGATTATAATTATCCAGGCCATTGATAGTACTTAGGTTTTCGTAACTATGAAACTTTTGTATTCGAAGTAACCCTTTGTACTATCCTTTTGGTATTATATATTATCCTTCCGCTATGAGATTTTGATGTTATGTTCTTTACTTCTAGTTTTATTTTTTCATTTTACCCCAACCATCTATCTTTCCAGCACTTGGGTGCCTGGCATACGAATACGCTGATGTATTTAGTGTCGACGTTCGAGGATCAAAAAATCAAGTCGTTACATTTGGTATAAGAGCACAAGGTTGAGTGAACACCTTAGTTTTGGTTTGGTATGGCTCAATATAGATAGAGTAAGTGACACCCTATAATGGATCGAGAGTATTATATATGAGAGAGCGTATTTGTATTTTTCTATAAACCTACTCCCCTTTTTTGCTTTTCCTTAGGAATATCTCGTTCATTGAAATCACTCCATCCTTTCATATCCTAAGCTATTTTTCTATGTTTAGGTAGTACAAACCATGAGTACTAGAGCTTCCAATGCTCGAGGAGGTAGAGGTGATTAGGGTAGTACTGTCATGAATGGCGGGGGTCGAGCACTAAGGCATGTTGCTCCTATCGAGGAACCAAGAGAGGATGTGGTAGAGGAGGTCGTGTAGGTCAGGTCTCAAATGAGTTTTGCTTCACTCTACCATGATTATGAGAGGCTGGGGGGGTTAAAGATTTGGTGGTACGGAGATGATTATAGAAGTGCAGACTTGGATCAAACAGTGTGATCGGATATTCGGTGATATGGGGCTTGATGATGGGATGAAGCATCAATTGGCGTCATGACTTCTGACAGACCTAGCCATAGATTAGTGGAGTTCTACCACTATTGATGTCTAAGATAATGACTTCTCTTGGGCCCAATTTAAGGAGGAATTCAAGATGAAGTTTGTCCCGAAAGGCAGAAAGACTTGGTTGTTCTAGTGCTTCCTTGATTTGAAATAGGAGGCCATGATGGTGGCGGATTATGATAATCGATTCACTGCATTATCTGATTCGGGCCTGGTTTGGTAGACACACCATTAAGGAGAAACGAGATGTTCATCGTGGGGATGCATATAGAATTCAAGGGTAAAACGACGAATCACATCTTGGGATCTTATGTGAATCTGGTGAATATGGATCTAAATTTTGAGAGCTTGGCCCCAAAGACATCTATTTTTGCACCGCTAGGGACAACAAGCAGAAGTTTCAGGCGCCTAGAGATCTTTTTGGTCTAATTTGTCACAATTGTGGGCAGAAAGGACATTTTGCTGCAAGTTGTAGGTCATAGTTAAGGCACCTATTGCTAAGGTGTCGAAGCTAGAGCCACAAACGACCAAGGCATAGTTTGCAACAACGAGCTCCTATAACTACCATCAACCCGGCTATATAGTTAGAGATCGTCTGATGCTTCGTAAAGGAGAACAACCATGAACTTTTGCACTAGCTTCAACACCTTACACTTTTTGCTGCTATAAAGGGAAAGTAGGTTTTGGAAGGTATCTATCTGTTTTTGGTATTCCTATTCGTGCTTTATTTTATACCAGTGCTTCTCTTAGTTTCATTTCTAGTAGCCTTGTTGATAAATTAAGACTAGAGCCAGTCATGACTTCTGACTCTATTTGTGCATCGGACCCTGTTAGGGGCTCGGCCAATCTTTGTTTGATTTGTTTAAGAGTTCCAATTTCTTTTTTAACTACCTTTTTCCTATTGATAGATATATTCTAGGTTTTATGGGTTTTGATGTCCTTTTGGGAATGGATTGGTTGTCTCATAATCATGCCATCTTAGATTGTGAGAAACGAACTATGGTGCTTAAGAAGGGAAGGGAGGTTCATACATTATCTTGTGAATAGCCTTGCTCGCTTATGACTAGTTTCCTTTATTCTCTTGATGTGGTAGAAGAGGAGTTGGTTTCGAGCTTATTTGTTTGGGAGTTTGAGGATGTCTTTAAAGAGGTGTCGGATTTACCACCTCATCGAGAGATCGAATTTCCATTAATTTGATTAAAGATGCAAAAATTATTGTATTGCCGTTTCGTGGACTTGCACCGAAGGAGAAGTTGGAGCTATCTACCCTGGTTAGTTATCTGTTACAGAAGGGCTTAATCCAGCCAAGTCATTCGAGTTGGGGAGCGCCCGTCGTCTTCGCTTTGAAGGTGGATGGTTCTCTAAGACTGTATGTAAATTATCGCGAGCTCAACAAGCGGGCTGTTAGGAATAAGTATCCTTTGCATAGGATAGACGACTTGTTCGATTGCCTTCATGGAGCTCGGGTATTTTCTCAGCTTGATCTTGCTACGGGGTTCCATCAGTTGAGGGTGGTAGAGAAGAGTGTACCCTTGACAGCTTTTAGATCCGACTAGTTTTATGAGTGGTTAGTTTTGCTATTCGACCTAAATAATGTTACATCATATTTCATAAAATTAATGAATCGAGTTTTCCGAGATGTGTTGAATAAGTTTTTTCTTATTTTTAACGATGATATTCCGGTACACTCCAAGGCCTGGGAGGAACATACAAATCATCTTATGATTGTATTAGAAAAACTAAGAGAGCATGTATTGAAGGCCAAGTTCTCAAAGTTTCACTTTTGGCATTCAGAAGTTAGGTTCTTAGGTCATGTTGTTTCAGCGAAAGGTATTTCTGTTGATCCAGCCAGGGTTGTGGCCATCCAAGACTGGAAGAGGACAGAAAGTGCAACTGATATTAGGAGCTTTTTGGGTCTAGTAGGTCATTATAGGAGATTCATAAAGGATTTCTCAAAGGTTGCCACTCGCTTAATGAAGAAAGATGTCAAATTTGTTTGGATGGATATATGCGAGAAAGCATTTGTAGAGTTGAAGGAAATGTTAACTAGTGCTCCTATTTTTACCATGCCAGATGAAGGTAAGGGTATGACTGTTTACACTAATGTATGTGGAACAGGTTTAGGAGTTGTGCTGATGTAGCATGAAAGGGTTATCGCTTATGCTAATCGGCAGCTCAAACCGCATGAGGCGAGGTATGCAACTCATGACTTGGAGTTGTTAGTAGTGGTATTTGCATTAAAGATGTGGATACATAATTTGTTATGTGAAAGGTTCGAGTTATACACGGACCATAAGTCTTTGAAGTATATTTTTACGTAGAAGGACCTAAATATGAGGCATCAAAGGTGGTTGGAGTTTCTTGTGGCCTATAATGTGGATATATTATATACACCAGGGAAAGCTTATGTCATAGCTAATGCACTCAGTAGGTGGTATGCAGTTAGGACAAATATTAAGGTTCTTCTGACTCTAATTAGTTGTATCGAAAGGAATCAGCTTAGAGATCTTCATATTGCAAAGATAGCTAAGAATGTAAGCGAGAATGAGGTAATAGAGAAATAACCAGGATTCGAGGTGGATAGCCATGGCACTTTGAGGTTGGATGATAGGTGGTGTCTCTTGAATGTTATCTGTATTAGGCAGGAGGTTCTGGTAGAGAGTCATCATTCTAGGTTGACGATACATCCTGGATCACTAAGATGTATCAATACATGTATCGGACATTCTGGTGGGAGGGTATGAAGAGAGATGTTTTGATATTTGTAAGCATATATGCTAACTGCCAACAGGTAAAAGGTAGTCACCAGAAAAAGGCAGAACTACTTTAGCCGCTTGAGATTCTTAAGTGGAAATGGAAGTAGTTATTTATGGACTTCATCGACAAATTGCCTAGGTCGAGGAGGGGTAACGAATGTGTGTGGGTTATTGTAGATCGATTGACCAAGAGAGCGCACTTCTTACCTGTTAAAACTATGAGGATGACTTCTAGTTTGGCTAATTTATATGTTAAGGAAATTGTCAAATTGCACGGTATTCCATATTATGTCATGAATGATAGGGATCTGATATTAAGAAGCCAGTTCTAGAAGGGATTACATAATGCATTGAGGACCGAATTTAGTTTGAGTATCGCTTACAATCAACTGACTGATGGGCAAACGAAGAGGGTAAACCAAGTCTTAGAGGACTTGCTTTGAGCATGCATTTTATATTTTGGGGGTTCATGGGAAGAGCGCTTACCGCTTGTTAAGTTTTTATACAACAACAGTTATCTGGCTAGTACCGGTATGACACCATTTAAAGCGTTGTATGGAACACCTTGCAAATCTCTATCGTGTTGCGTAGAACTTGGAGATCGTCTTGTACTTGGGCCGAATATGATTCGAGAGGCATAAGATAAAGTCATAGAGACTCAGAAGTGAATCAAGGAAGAGCGGGATTGACAAAAGAGCAATGCGGACGAGAGGCAAAGAGACTTGGAGTTCTCAATGAGAAGTGTAGTACGGTTTGGAAGGGCTAGGAAATTGGCTCCTCATTATATAGGACCATTCTTGATTCTGGAGATGATTGGTACACTCGTGTATATAGTTGAGTGGAGGCTATCCAGTGCGCACAATATATTTCGTGTATTACATTTACATAAGTTTGTGCATGATCCATATGGTAAGAGAAGCGTCATGGCAGGAGGACTTGAAGGTTAAGTTGAACTTGACTATATTGAGACAACCTGTTTGTAACAATCAGGGTTTTCAACCCTTGAAACTCGACACTAATACATCCCCATGTCTCAAATCCAAGTGTCAAAAAGCCCAATTGTTAGGTGAAAAAGAAAATAAAGATAGAACAGAATCCCACATGAATGGAATAACATATATTATTTCAACAATAATATTTACAGCGGAAAATTTGAATACAATATCAGAGTCTAACCTAGATTCAACCTAGACAGTTATAAAGCCCTATCCTTACAAATGCCGAAAAATAAAAACAAATGCAATAGATGCAGGGGATAATAGAATACATCCATATGAAGATGAAGATCTCCAGCTCTTCTCTGGAAACTCCAAGCATCTTCAACTAAACCTGAAACTACTCGGATCTGACCCAAGTATTAAAAATACCTGGATCAGGCTTGATAAACCAGCGTGAGATACTCGAAATTTTAAATGCTGATGTAAATCAAATCCTTTGAAAAGAAGGGTATCTCATAAGACCATGCCCATACATAAATACAGATCGGTTTTTATCTTATGATAACTAAAATACTTTATACTGAAAAACACTTTGATATTATTATTAATGACATTCTTTTGAAAACGCTTTTCAAGTAATGTATCAAAATAAAGTATCAATATCTGGACTAAGTCTATGGTAATATATCCGGACTAGGTCAATGGAATACACCGGATGGAATATATGATACCAAAGGGGTAGCTGAAATGTTTGCAAAGCATTAAAGCTATTTTGGGAATACAATCAAAACCATAAAGCTCATATTGGATTTGGGATTTCCAACATGATAGGGAACTAGTGGCCTTTTCCTTCGATCCATGCATAGCAAACATAGTTCCCGCGGTGCCTTTATCACTTTTCTCAAGCAAGTCACTTGGAACTGCACTTGCTACACTACCAATATCCAGTAGCCTTGTCACTTTTCGTAAGCTAGCTACTATATTCAAAATAGATGGGGCAATAAATGCCTTAAGGGATGCCTTTCCCCAATGGGTCCTCCTACTAGACGCCACCATAGACATAACCCAACAGCTCGAACGTGTTCTTCATACCACATAGTTACCCGTATCATCTCCGAGATGTGAGGCTCGTGAGGCTACGCTCAATTTTAACAAAGCCTCGATTTGCTTTTCACAAAGCCACGCTTTATTCTTCCACAAAGCACATTCCACTTAGAATGCTACACTGCTATTCTTTCGATCACTATTGACTTCCATGAACATACAACCTCTGAGCTCGTACGTCTCCGAGAAGGGTGTTAAGCTAAGAGAAGTTGCTTTCTCCGCCACCAAGCAGATGTACGTTTGTAAAAGTCAACATTGTGATCTTAGAAATGCAATGTCAGACATTTTTTCATACAAGTTCATTCTGGGACTGAACGAAACCAAAGGCACTCCTACTACTACCATTAGTAGCCAGTAGTCCTTGCGATCTGAAGTTTTCAAAACACGATAGGACCACTGCTATAATAAATGTCTCTATACTGGGAGCGACCCAGAGAATGTCAACAAGCAGTCCCTCCGCTTTGAAGATCTCCGATCTTCAATAATCATCATCATCAACATGTCTTCACTTCCGAATGTATACATTGGTTTGAAGTGGTTTTCAGATAGGAGTTATCTAAAACCGACCCCGGTTCCTTCAAACCAATCATCGATTAAAAAGAGGTTAAGTTCATATGTGATTATCAATCATTAATTAATTTAATTTGTCTTTTTATTCATTCATAGATATCTCTTAGAGATATATATATTGTATCATTTCTTTATCCTTTTTAGGGTATATGGAATCATTAAGCCTCATTTATCAAATTCTTTGGTAAATTTCAAAACCTTTTTAATCTTGCAATAATTCCAATTCATTTCACCTTTTATTTAGAAAAATATTTCCAAATCATTTCCATGCAATCCAAGTTATTTTGATTTGGAAAATTGTATCTTTATACTTTGGGAAATTTTGATCCAAGTAAACAAAATTTACTATCCCATCCATCGGGCCAGTCCAGATAGCCAGGGAGAGCAGGAAACTGGTTTCCAAACTCAAGCTTAGACACTATCTCTTTGACACCCATAAGGCGGTCATGTAATTTGATCGACTCTAATCACTAAACCTTTAATCATTTTATAAATCCTTCAAATTAACTTTAAAATACCTTATTAATCATTTGAAAACATATTCAAAAGATTAGGAAAAGAGTGGTTGCATTTAAAACTATAATTTAAAAGTTATAGAAAAGTGCTGCAAAAAGTGTTGTGAAAAGTGCCTTTTAAGTTATATTGATCAAAACGACTTTCTATTATTTGGAAATTTGTTTTTATAACTCAAATCAGTTTTAAAACATTTTAAAACATTTATAAGATTTATTCCACATTTTTAAACAATTTTAAAACAACATTTTTAAAGGAATCCTATTATGGATTCCGAAGTGCAAAATCACGATTTTTCCAAAAACTTGTTTTACCCATATTTAAAAATCTACTTATCAAAATCTCCATTTTATTTCTTTGTTTGAAAATTATGGATATAATAGTTAAAAAAATTCTTATCTCAAAGAATTCCAAGCTAAATTCCATTCTCTAGCAGTATTTAACTTTTATGGCGCGAAATTGCGAACTACTGTTAGGCTACGCGACTATTTTTGACTCCAAACTCAATATTTGTCAAAACTTCTCCTAAATTAATTTTAATGTTTATAAAACATTTATAAACCCTTTTCAAACAATTAGACCAATATTTTTCCATAATGAATCTCTTTTTCACTTTTAAATATTATTTTCCAATATTTTAACTTATACAATATTATACTGTTATAATATTATATTTGACTTCATAGATGATTATAAAATCATATTAAATTCCATTTTCACTTTTCAAAACATTTCCTAACATAGAATTTTATTTATTATCTATCTTTTAAATATTTAATTTTTATATCCATATAAATTAAATATCATTCCTTTAACATTATAAAAATGTTATCTTTCCTTTTTTTAAATGAAACCTTTTCATTTTTAAATCATTTCAAACCATTCCTCTTTCATGATTTCAAAACATTTCGAGGCTTAACTTTCCACATATACCAGCATTTATTCCTTTATGAATTAATTATAGTTAACACATTAACTATCATCACAAACTTCACATTATTAATTCATTCTTCTTTCTCATTCATCCAAGTGAACATCCAATGTTAACAATCAAGTATACATCCATATAAACATCCAAACAAACATGCCAATTCATGTATAATCATGTCAATAAATTTTATATACCTGTAAATAATAACCTTAACTTGCTTCTAACTTGCAAATCATTTTAATCATAAACTAGAAAGGAAAGTGTTTCTCAAGATCTCACCATCTTAGCTCCCTCCTTCCCTTAGCTTCTCCGGATGTTCCAATAGAGCTTCTGCTTCACGACAAGATACCAAACACCTCTCCTCCACTATAGGGTTCGGTCATGGCCTTAACCAAGGCGAATCTTGAACTTTTGCTCACTAACTTGCTTCCAAACTTTCCCGGAGCTTGATGCCCTCGCTCCGGTGTAGCCGACCTCTCATTTTCCACCATCGAAGCCTCCAAGAACTTTCGGCCATGGGATTGAAATGGTGGTGGCCGAACTTTATGGTGATGGAAGAGGTGCTAGTGACTTTAGATGAGTAATAGAAAGAGAATGGGTGGTTAGATCTTTGTATGCATTTTCTCTCTCTAGTTTCCCTCAAATCTTCCATGAAATAAGCCGTTAATGGAGGCTTAGAGAAGAAAAGAGAGAAATGAGGAAGAAGAAGAAATGAAATAAAGAGAGAAAGTGGAGAGGTATTTATAGGTGGATGGAAGAGAGAAATATCTAAGATATTTACATGGAACATCACATCACACTTACACCACCACCTCCCTTTGTACTTGTGCCACCTCCTCCTCCATTATTACCCCTATGTGCTACATGTGAGATGTAAGATGAAGAGATGTTTACTTTTGACTTTAGGATGCTTAAAGGTGAAGTAAATGGAAATATCTTAGATATTTTCCTATATGTATATATAAGTGTTTATATATATGTTATATATGAGTACGTGATATTTATACATGCATATAAACACGTGTTAGTGTTATTTATAACATTGTAACAACATGGAGCGACTTTCGTTTGTTAACCGTTGAAAATCGAGAAGCCGATTATCGGTCACATTTTTACTAATAATTTAAATTACATATATATATAAACAAAAATTTAAAAATAAATTTCTAATCATTTTTAATTAATTAAAATGATCTCCTTTGAGTTATAAAATCATATAAATCAATATTAACAATTATTTACAAAAATTACTATTATACCAATAAAGCGTTATCAGTTTTCTTATGTTTTCAAACTAATCATATATCTCTTTATAAAACTATTATAAATTATTTATTATGACTTTATTTAAAATGAAATATAATCATTTACAAATAATTATTTTAAATAATTATAATAATTATTAATTTATTAAATCTCAATTTAAAATCATAAATCAATTATTAAATATAAGGGCATCACTAATGATGTCATGAATACTTTTATTTTTCCAAAAATAAATAAATTAATTTTATTGTTCAAAACATCATAATCTATGTTTTTAATAGCTTATATTTGAATTTTAAAAATAAATATAATTTATAAAATTGATAAATTTGTGGGTCGTTTCACCGTTCGTATTGTTGATAAAGATATAAAGTAATTAAGGACAAAGTTTGTTAAGTTAGTCAAGGTTCAGTGGAGCGAGGATGCTCAGGATAATACATGGAAGACAGAGGATAGTTTGATGGAGTCTTATCCGGAGTTGTTCATAGACTAGGATTTCTTATCTTAGTATCATATATCTTTTGTAGTGTTCTCACCATTTGAGGTAAAGCCACTTAGTTTGCATTTGGACTGTAGAGTGGTTTGTATATAGTTTTGGCGGTACTCTATATATTTATCTTATTCTTCTATCTTCTTTGATTATCGTTCTTATTTGAATTTCAAGGACAAAATGTTCTAAGTGGAGGAGAATGTAGTGACCCATAAATTCGAACACTTCGTCCTCAAAGATCGTAATGTTTTGAAATATAGTTAAGTGTTATAAATGATATTTTATAACACCTTAATAAACATCTTTTAATTAATGTAAAATGACCTGAAACTTCTTTTTAAAAATTTGATGACAAAAATATATTCTTTGAAGAAAAATCGATAATGTAACCGAATACTGGTTTATCAATATACAACTTTTTGATCGATATAAGTTGTACTTGTCTAATGATCAAATGAACACATTAGTAATAAATTAACTACTTTGCTATATGGGATGATTGGACTGTTCCAGAAGTTTTCAAGTGGATAAGAGATATAATTATATAAGGGGAATAATGGACATTAGCTAAAGAAAAGGTGTAAAGGAGAAGTGATGGGTCATGTGGGGGGGGGGGGGTAAGCCTTCCACGACATGAGAAGGAGGTGAAAACAAGGCTAAAGAGCAACATCTTGAGCCTATATAAGGAGGGACATACCCCTTTGAATTCGTATCACAATTTCTACACAAAATTATCACTCTCTTTCACTTTTTCTTTACTTAAATTTCTAAAATAAAAAAATTGCAAAACTCATCGAAGTCAACTAAAACTAAGACTAGAGCCATACTACGACATGAAAACCAACCCTAGCTAATTAGTTTTAGAATAATTGAAGCCAAGCTCCCCTCTCGGGAGAAGGTCGTGAGCTATTAAGGCATATTTGCCTTAGAAAATCAAGTACAAAGCAAGGAAGAAGGAAGAAGTTATGTGTTGCAAGGATGAGGTTGGACTTGGTTAGCTTGGAATTGCTTGTTTGTTTAGTTGAAGGTTAGCTAGCGCACCACCTTGAATCAAAATATTGCGTGTATGTGTTTGTTATTGATTACTTATATGTTGTTTGAATTGGTGTTGACATATGTTGAAATATTGGTTTTGATTCACGCTTTGAAAGCAAATTGCATGTGTATTCATATGTACGGACTTGAAAAGACTTGGATTGACTTATATGACTTGTAGCAAGGTCCTGAAACAAAACAAATAGGTTGTAGATGGACTTTGGTTTAGATTGGACTTGAATTTGAAAGTGCACTTATAGCGATAATTGTTATAGATGCACTTATGTATCATCTTGTAATCAGCAAATTTCTATGGAAATTTGTAGAGAGATCCTTATGGCTTTCTCACCATATTTACGATGTTTTACATGTATTCTTACTTTAATAAAAAGTTTGGATAGTAAAAAGTTAAGTAACATATCGAAAAGTGACGAAAATTACACTTGTGTAAAACAGCCATGTTTTAGCCTTTATTTTGGACTTTAAAGGTTGGGAAAAGATATTTAAATTTAAGTCTTTTATTTTATTCTTTTTACAACGTTTACTAACTCTTATTAGAGTATTTTAAAAGTGATTTGAGATCTTTTTGAATTTTTAAGAATTGGCAATGAATTTTTAAAGAAGATGGTTTATTTTCGAATATATAGAAAACGTGATTGTTTTCCCAAGTTTTTAAATAAATTATAAAGTCGTTATTTTCAAGTAATATTTTAAGTAAAACTTTTAAACCTATTATAAAGTATTTTAAAAGCATTTTTAAGTATATGTAATGTTTAAAAAATGTGTTGACTATTTTATATCTTATATAATAAATATCTTCTATAATGGTTTTATTTAATATCTAGTTTTATAAATAAATTACTATACATACATACATATATATATCATTTTATAAAGGGTTTTAATTTTAAAACCAAAGGTTTAGAAAGGGGTTAGGAATTGCTTAATGGAAAAATGGTTAATTTTTTAATTACTTGTTTAAAAAGTAATTAACCGTGCTTAACACTAAAAGCCGACGAAATAGATTTATTATTTGTGAAAGTTGAGATTAATGTTCGAGTAGGGATATGAGCAATAGAGCTCTAACCTACAATTTCCCTCTTGACCGAGGAATAGTTAAGTTGGGAATGTCGAAAATGTGGTAATCGTGTTAATTACTTACTCGTTTATGAAATTCATTAATACTTTACTTAACACTAGAAGCCGATGAAGCAGACTTATCTATTTGTGAGATTTAAGAATGAAGCGTCTAGGCAAGGCTTTGATATGCAATCAGTGCTCTAAGTTACTGGGCTTCACTTTTGGATGAGGAATAGTTAAGTTGAAATGTCAGAAACGTGTTAAATATATGAATATTGATCTGCATAAGTAATTGTTTCTGACAAGATAGTCGATTGGTCGACTATTGAACTTGACCAAATATGACTTCAGAAGTATCAAAAAGCTTCATGATTTCATAACAATAAGAACCCCCGGAGAGGAGCATTGTTATGAAACATCTCTAGCTTTCTCTTACTTCTAAAAGAACCGAAACTGAGTTAACCGAAAATTCATTAATTGGTTTTGAAGAGTCCGGGATTGGTAAGTGTTTTACTTACTGAATACCACTTTAAAACTAGTATACGGGTTCTATGGTTTGGAAGCGGTTGCAAAGGAGAATCCATGTAGTGATTCGTGATATGTTTGGGATATTGGAATCCATTTGGGGATTCGTATTCTGTTCGAGTAATGAAGACTCGAGTGAAAGATGTTGAACGTAACCTCGACATTGAAAATGGCTAAACATAGAGTTGGCTACACAACCTGGCATTTAGCTGACCCACGTCACAGTATTATCGACTCCATTTCTAAATATACTTATCGATTGTTGGCCGGTGAAAGTTGATGATATTTGGTTCCACGTGGTTTATTTATGTTTAGGCATGGATCGTTTATGTTTACCTCATGTTATATTTTACGTAGAGATATACGATGCTCGGAAGGTGTTTTCTGATCCTTGTGAATGGAAATTCACTTCAATTTACTTGAGGCATCTCCATGGAAAATCCAACATGCGAACGTACCTTAGCGGTTTTGGATGTACCCTAATATTGTTGTGGTGTGATCAATGTAAGCTTTACAACAATTTGATATGATTTGTATTCTACACTCTAGATATTATCTCTTATATCACTATATTAATTAATTAATGGTTGGTTTCCTTTGAGCGGAAAATCATTACAGTAATTTGTATGGTCTCAATAGTTACTGTTACATGTTGCATTTATCTCGGGTTTACTCATACTAGACTTGGTCTGAAGCTTGGTTTTTGTATTTCCTATATTTTTCACATAATCTTTCGAGTAGACTGAGTAAAGCAAGTTTTACTTTGGATGCTTAAAGGTTCAAAAAATGAGCTACCGGCTTCCATTATCCATCTATTTTTGTTGCACTATATTATGTCTGTATGGATCAACATTGTGAAAGAAGGCAGTTATAACTGTCCAAGATAGTGATATTACTTAAGTCTTTGTAACTCTGAAAGTCCTGTATTCAAAGTAACCCTTTGTACTATCCTTTTGGTATTATATATTAACATTCCATTATGGGATTCTGATGTTGTATTCTTTCCTTCTTGTTCTATTCGTTTTGTTTTATTTTACCCAAACTATCTATCTTTCCGGCACTTGGGTGCCTAACAGGTGAATGCCATGGATGTACTTAGTATCAACATTCTAGGATCGAAAAGTTGGGTCGTTAAAGGTTATATTCTGAGTAGGCATCCATAAAAGACGACATTTTATGACCACTAGCCACGTCCACTAATTGATCGATTCTAGCCAGTGGATAACGATCCTTTGGGCATGCTTTGTTGATATCTTTATAATCGGCTCATGTCCTCTACTTTCCATTAGGATTTTTTACCAACATTGGATTTGCCAACCATTTTAGGTAAAACACCTCACTTATGAACTCGTTCTCGAACAACTTCTTCACCTCCTCCTTCAATGTTGCTGTGCGGATTTTGTCAAGCATCCTTTTTTTCTGTAGAACAAATGTGACAACCCGCTGCTCCCGACACACTGACCCAAAGCTTAGGGTGAATTTCAGATTCACGTCAGTGCTAAGAAGGTCAAGCCATTAGATTTTTAAACATTACAGAGATTAAGGATAAACAGATATGATCGAAGACATTCTATACTTTCAAATCACATAACAGAAGGCAATAAAATATAAATATAGAAAATAACCATCTCAAAAAATATCTTAATACACAGTCTTAGAAATAAAATGTAGTCAATTCTAATGTACACAGAAATACGATATAGTCTGATAAATACTAAGTACTGAATATGACAAGTAAATACATAGAGAGATATGGAAAATATATAGAAACCCTAATGTTAAGTTTGTCTGTCCACGTATGGATCTCGGGCCTATCACCTGCTGTTCTGTCATCCTATGGTGGGGGGAAAAGAAAGGAAAGGAGTGGGTTTGAATTTTTTTTTGTGAATGAGTACATTATTAATATATGGTGAATACATGCACTTGACTTTAGTAAAACACTATATGACCTATAATGTCCTACAAGTGTCCGTGCATTACTTATTTCATGTGCTTAAGGGGTTTAAATCAATACAAACATACACTACAACTTATGTAAGCTCATACCTAGGGTCAAACAACTAATCAAACTTGAAGAGCGTTACTTCAAAATCCACCATTCGACTAAGGAAGAGAAGCTCAGATCAAACCTTTCTAAGGAATCGAAGGGATGCAGTCACTAGAGTTTAATAGCCTAAAACCTTTCGAAGGGGTCAGAAGGTTCCATCTCACAGAATCCATGAAGTTCCTACCTTTCGAAGAAGATGAAGAAGTCAAAGCAAGTGTTATCAACCCCATGGTGACCTTTTTGAAAGCATGGGAAGCCTTTCGAAGCGGTTAAGACTCATCACGACACCTTTCGACAAAGTCGAAAGGTTCTATGAAGAAGGCAACACTCAGAAGTCAGCAAAGAATGAAAGAATCTTTTGACAACATTGGAGGGAAGCACAACTCTTGACAACGTTCAAGTGAAGAGCAACCTTCCGACAAGGTCGAAGGGTTCACAACAATCAAGTGAAGAGCAACCTTCTGACAAGATCAAAGGGTTCACAACAATCAAGTAAAGAGCAACCTTCTGACAATGTCGAAGGGTTCGTGAAGGCATAAAGAAAAGCAGACCTTTCGACAATGTCGAAGGTCCATAATGGCATATGAGGAGCAAACCTTTTGACAAAGTCAAAAGGTTCGCAGCTGCATATAAAAGGAAGACCTCCCGTCCCGGTCAAGAGCATGGAGTCAAAAGGGGGGGCCTCCTACATCTATAAATAAGACCCAAAGGGTCATGTAACGGAGGCCGATCTCTCTCATTTTAATCTTGCATCTTCTTAATAAAAACATTATAACCCTAATTGGGTGTTGATTTGGGGAATTTAATAAAATGAAGCTTTTTCTTAGATAAAGAGGGAAGTCCTAAGCCTTGTTGCTTACTTTACTGTCTGCTTAAACTTTATTTGGATTAACTCCTACTTTCCAGGTTCAATCTCATCGAAAGGTTCTTGCCGACAAGGTCGACAATTCTTTTGATACAAATAACCACTGTAACCTTTCAAAGCCATTAACTCTACAATCTGAACCTTTCGACAAGGTTGAAAATACATCCGATCCAAACATCCACTACAACCTTCTGAAGAGATTAACCCAGTGGCCTAAAACTTTCCACAAGGTCAACAGTTCTTATGCTATAATAATACAAGTAACCTTGCGGAGCTATAATCCAAGTGGTCCAACCTTTCGATAAGGTTAGAATCTGCTCCACAAATATAAATATCTAGACCCGTAAAGTTTAAGTCAAAGGAGGTCATTCCCATACCTTTCGAAAAAGTTGAAACCTACCTCACATAGGTGACTTAACCTTTCGACAAGGTCGAAGTCTACCAAATATCCACTAATGTGCTTGACTTCTGGGTTCTACCCTAGGAAAGATATCACCATAACCTTTCGACAAGATTAAAATAAACCTTTAAAGGACTAACTTAGGGAATTTCAACCTAGCGAAAAGAAAACTTTAGTAAGAGACCTCATATAAGTTCAACTAAGACAAAAGGTAATCTAATTCAAAGATTAAATCTTTCGACGACGTCGAAAGGTCTGACTCAAGAATTATTCATAAATAAAACCAAGTTTCAAGGCAATTCTTTAGAGTATCACACTCTTTGTTCAAGCAAGTCAATCCATCCTTATTAACATATCTTTGGGGTGTTGACAAGAAATCTTGTTAACATTTTTGGTGCTAGAATGGACAGGTTTCGAATCACATTTTTGGAATTCTAGAATTTTTGAGCTCCCTTTTTATGACAATTTTCCAATTTAATGAAATTTAGATTTCCTTGTTGGTTTTTGTGGTTATAGATTAATATTACATTCCTAATTTCCTTAATTGAATTTTTCCGTGATCTTTTACTAAGCTTTTGACTTGATGAATTTTGAACTACTTGTTGATTTTCATGATGATTTGTGAATTTCTTATTTCCTTATTGAGTGTTTGATAATCCATTATGAGATTTTAGATTTAGTGAATCCCGAATTTCCTTATGGATCTTTATTATGATTGGTGAATTTTGTTTTTTTAATTTTCGCAATGGGTATGTGATGATCTCTTATGGGATTTCTAATACGATGAATTTTGAATTTCTTTGCTAGTTTTTATAATTATTTATGAGTCTTATGGTTCCTCATTTCCTTGTTGAAATTTTGGCGATCCTCTATCGGTTTTTCGATTTGATGAACCCTACACTTCTTTATGAATTTTGATAAAGGTTTATGATTTTTAAATTCTCAATTGCCTTATTGGATCTCGATATCCCAGATTTTGTGAATTCTGAATTTTGCTATTCGTTTTCCATGAAGATTTGTGAGTTTTGTATTCCTAATTTCTGAATTGAAGTTTTTAATGAGCACTCATTAGATTTTTGGTTCTAATGTTTCTTGGAGGGTTTCAATGATGATTTATGGATCATTTGCATGATTACCTCATTGGATTCTGGATGATCTCTTGCTAGATTCCAGGTTTTATGGATTTTAAACCTTCTTGTGAATTCTGTTGGTAATTTGTGGATTTCATATTTTTGATTAAGATCCCTATTGGGTATCTGACTTTGAAGAATTCTATATTTTATTATTGAATTTCGTAATGGTTTGTGAATTCCTTATTAAATCTAAAATTCAATTCCAATGCAAGATATTCATACCACCAAATGAAGTTGGTACTAGATTGTTTACTACTTTCTTACTAAGTAAGAATTATTAACCAACAGTGTTAAGAGAGATTTGACTCCAGGAAGGAATGCCCGGAGAATATAGCTGACTTTCTCCCAAGGTTCATTTAATTGAATCGTTGTCTACAAATCAGGTGATATTATTCCATATTCCTAATCATATATATCTCAGAATATTTTATCCAGAAATATAAGCAGACCACATCTTGAACATTAACTCTGTAGAATTAAGATTACCTTTTAAGATCTCTTAACAAGGTTACAATTTTAATAGAGGTATTTATCTATTCCATAGGAAATAAAGAGAAGAAGCATACTTTATAAGAAAAGTCGCCCATTCTCAACCGCTAGATAAGATAAAAATGGACGTCCCAAATCAGCGCGGGAAGGCCAAGAGGCGGGTGTTTTCTAAGCTTTCGACAAAGATGACTTGAAAAGTCAGGAGCATCCTATTTCGAATGGGGTTGGAAATGTTACTCCAAAAATCCACCTTTCGACTAAGTCGAAAGGTCCTTCAACAAAGACTAAGGAAGGGAAGCTCAGATCAAACCTTTCGAAGGAGTCGAAGGGATGCAGTCATCAGAGTTTAACGGTCACAAACCTTTCGAAGGGGTCGGAAGGTTCCATCTCACAGCATCCATGAAGTTCCTACCTTTCGAAGAAGATGAGGAAGTCAAAGCAAGTGTCAGCAACCCTATGGTGACCTTTTTGAAAGCATGGCAAGCCTTTCGAACCAGTTAAGACTCATCAAGATACCTTTTGACAAAGTCGAAAGGTTCTACGAAAAAGGCAACACTCTGAAGTCAGTAAAGAATGAAAGACAACCTTTTGACAACATTGGAGGGAAGCACAACTCTCGACAACATTCAAGTGAAAAGCAACCTTCAAAAAGTTTTAACCATAAAATCTACTTAAAAGCAGAAGTATGAAATAGGGATAATAAGATCGAAGTTTTGATGAAGAGATAGGCCAAGTTATCTTGAAAGACTTAAAAAAGATGTTTAGAAGATCCAACCACTATTACAGTGCAAAGCCCTTCGACCCAGATGAAGACATAGATGAGAAAGCAATGATAACTCCAGAGCCTTTTTTGAAGACAATCGATAGTGTTTCTCTCAACCACACACTAAACCTTTCGAAGGAGTCGAAGGGATGCAGTCATCAGAATTCAACAACCTCAAATCTTTTGAAGGGGTCGAAAGGTTCCATTTCTTAGTATCCAGGGAGTTCTTCCCTTTCGATGAGGATAAAGAAGTCAAAGCAAGTGTGAGCAGCTCCATGGTTACCTTTTCGAGAGCATAGTAGCCTTTCGAACCAATTAAAACACATCCATGATACCTTCCGACAGCGTTGAAAGGTTCTATGAAGAAAGCAACACTTAGAAGTCAGCAAAAGAAAAGGAATGAAGGAAAACCTTTTGATAACATTGAAGGAAAATAAAGTTATTGACAACAACAAGTAAAGACAAACCTCTCGTCAAGGTCGAAGGGTTCATGAAGTCATGTACAAAGCAAACCAATCGACAAAGTCGAAAGGTCAATAAAGGCAAAAGAAGGGAAAACCTTTTGACAATGTCGAAAGGATCAGAACAACATGTTGAAGACAAACCTTTTGACAATGTTGAAAGAAAAGCATACGGAAGGTAAACCATTCGACAATGTCGAAAGGTTCATAGCAGCATACAGAGAGGAGAACTTTCGACAAGTTCGAAGACAAGGAGGAAAAAGGGATGAACCAAGAAGCATAAGAAACTCATAACCTTTCAACAGAGTCCAAGGGTTAATAACCTTTCGATGAAGTCGAAAGGTTTAAGGCGGCATATAAAGGGGGACCTTTTGACTCAGTCAAAAGCATGTTGTCGAAGGGGGGGGGCCTGCATCTATAAATAAGACCCAAGAGGTCCAGTTTTGGGTGCCAAATTCTGGATACTGAATTTATCTTCATTTCTTCAATTACATAGAGATATTTGTACTTGTAAAAACCCTAAATTGAATTGGGAAGGGAGCCCAATTTCTTGTAACTCATTTTGGATATGAATAAAATGGAGATGGCACATTCATGATGGATATTTGCAATGAGGAGAATCATTTAGATCATTAGCTAGACTAATGATCAATTGCACATGATTTCAACCATTTTCCCATAATCTCTTTTGATCTATGCTATGTATAAGATCGACTTAGTCATTTCCCATTGAAATACGTCATCATTGAAATCCATACTTAAAGTTGGTAGTTAAAGTGAAGATGACGTATCACATATGTTGAATGCATGGATATGGGAATAACTAAATTGAACTTATATAAGAAGAGTAAATGGGTTAAAGATATAATGGGATTGCTTCGAAAGGAGGAAAACCTTTCGACTTAGTCGAAAGGTTTACTTCCTAATGGAATCCTGGGTTATATATCTTATAACTGCTCATGATGGACTCCATTCAAAAGGAATCTACTTCTTTAAGCATTAGTAAACCCTTCGAATTGATTCCATAGAATGAAAGTGGACATCAAAGGGGTTAAAAGCAGTTAGGGTTGGAAAATGAGCTATGCATCTCCATACAATGATGTTGAGAGGTTTCACACATTACCTTTCGGCATGATTAAAAAGGAAGTGGTAGACATCAACCATAATTGTTTTCAACACCAACGGGAGATGGAATTCAACAAATTACTGATTTCTGGAAGCTAAATGACTGAGAATTATATCAACTTAATCGAAAGGTTGAAATAGTCTTGTCACACCTTTCGACAAAGTCGAAAGATTTGGCAACTTACTTCCATTCCAACCAAGTCGAAAGGTTGAAGTGATCTTGTTAACAACCTTTCGACAATGTCGAAAGGTTGAGCTATTTCCTTCTACACCAACTTTTATGGAAGGTTGGGGTGGTCATGTTAATAACCTTTCGACAAGTTCGAAAGGTTTGATAATCTAGTATTTTTACAACCGGTCGAAGGGTTAATGTGGCCTCATTTACCTTTCGTGAAGGTCGAATGGTATGACCATTCACTGTTCTTTTCATCCAAATCAACTTGATTAGGACATTTTATCCAAAAAATACATTTTCAAAAATGGAAATCATCTCAACCACATGGCGATGTTCAAACAAAATTATCTTCTCAAAGCATTGGGGATGTTGACAAGATTTCTTGTTAACATTTTTAGCGGTAGAAGGAGGGATTTGAAGCTCCAACCCTATCACTATATATAAACTAATTATGGTTTGTTTTTCTTGCCAAGGAAAAATGAGATCAAAACGCTTAAGTGGACTCAATGAGGGAGTAGTGCACACATCCAACCTAGAGGAGAATGTTGCACCAACTTTCAACCTGGATGGGTTCATCCCAAGTCAAACTTCATCAACGGCTCAGCAAGATGAGAATACAGAAAAATTCAAGCGCTTGGAGTAGCAATATAAGAAATGCAGGATCTGTTAAAGATGGCTTTATCTTAAAGATCATCAAAAACTCCAAGGAAAACTCAAGGAGAAGAAGTAGTTTCTCCTAAAAGAAATTTAAAAGCCGATTCCAAGGAATGTAAAGATAAGATATACTTGACCTCCTTAAAGAAGAAAGAGCTTCCACAAGCAAGAGCTAATTATCAAGGTAGAATTCTCGATAAGCCGTTAGAGCAGTCTGGCAGCTCAACTTCTAATGAATATCACCTGAGTCAGAAAAACTATGGCAATGCTAAAGCTTTCTTTAAAGATGTTGCTGAGAAGGTAATCAAGGACGCCATGAATTCAAAAGGCCCAAAGAACTGAAAGTACTCCCTAGAAGCGTCCAGGAAATGCTGTAAATGTTCTGGAAGATGAAGATCACCTCATCTTAAGCTAACCAATTAATAGGATAGATGCGATCCATGGAGGGTCACCTCCGGCAGGAAATAGTAAAGGTACTCGAAGCAGATGTTAACGTTAAAATATGAACGATAACACCCGGTGTGTGTAATAAGATCGTGAAAGCACCACCCGTGTGACGGGAACAGAAATTAAGCAGGAAAATAGCAGAAATGCAGTAAATGAACAACAGATTTATAGTGGTTCGGCCCGTAATTGAGCCTACGTCCACTTTATAGTCTCTTATTGCTGATTCGGTTACAATTCGATACAATATCCTTCAAAATACAATACAACTTGATTATGAAAGCACTCTTGACTACTAGCTCAATCTTTGATGATGAAACTCGACGAATCCATGTAGGATGTTAGGAGCTCTTCTCGAAGATTGTTGTAGTGTCTCGAATGCTTGAGGATCTTAGATTGCTGAATGAGAGGAGGCTTCGATAGCGTAACGGCGCTTGGAGAAATGAATTGCCAAAAGTCCCCTTCATGTTGGAAGTGAATTCCTATTTATAGGAGCTGATTTCTGGGCAGGAAATTTGCCTAAGTCTTAGGTCGCGCACGACCTTAGTTAAGTCGTAGGTCGCGAGCGACCTAAGCTAGGTCGTTGTCCCCTTGCGGCTTCAGAAGTTAGCTAGTAAAACTGTACTTAGCTTCATTTGATCAAGTAATAGGTCGCACGCGAGTTACAGAATAGCTGTGGGAGCTCTAGGTCGTAGGGCGCTGAACCTGCTTTAATAGTTAGGTCGCTAACCTCTTTAGGTCGCAAGGTCTTCTGCAGCCTTAGGTCGCAACCCCTTCTGGATCTTAGGTCGCGAAGCTTTCCTGTTGCCTTAGGTCGCAAGGTCTTCTGCAGCCTTAGGTCGCAAGCCCTTCTGGATCTTAGGTCGCGAAGCTTTCCTGTTGCCTTAGGTCGCAAGCCCTTCTAGATCTTAGGTCGCGAAGAAGTTAGGTCGCTAACTTCTTATCTTGATAAGTCGTGGACTTTCTCAGTTAGATTGCTATGTAGTTAGGTCGTAGGTTTTTCCTAGGTCGCAAGCTCCTTTAGGTCGCAGAGCCTCTTAAGTCGTAGCCTTTCCTTAGGTCGCAACATTCTTAGGTCGCATCATTCTTAGGTCGTAGCTTTCTTAGGTCGTAGAGTTTTAGGTCGCTGAAATAAAGGAGTTAACATTTGCCCCTCGAAGTATATGACTATACTTTAGGTCGTATGCTTCGACTCAACTTTGCTAGGTCGCGAATCGACCTAAAACTTGCACGCCTGTTCACCTCCCTCCTTCAGTCCCATATAAATTAGTTAGGTCGCACCTTCTTCCTTACCCTACTGTCTTGAGCCTCCATCGCCATTAACAGTTTTTTCGAGCTTCCAGAGACAAATTTGACTCAATCAGCCAACGTTTCTTCCTCGCCGATCATAATTCGTAAGTGGATCAGCTTATACTTGCCCATAGTCACTGCTTTGATCACGAATCGTTGTTGTTCGTCCTAAGCCCAATTCCATGCATCATGCTTTTTGTACGGTAGTCTCAATTGACTTTCGTTCGTCATTTGACGTGTCGAGGTGATTTGCGATCATACGAAAGCTTTTGCTACGGATCTGTAGGGTTTGCCATTGATTCGCTAGTTAATCGGTGGTACGTTGAGGTAGGATGAAGGGGATGATGAATCCTTTTTTGAACTGGTGGTATTGGATTATTGGACCCAATATGATGTTGCTTGGAGAGGAAGTCAACAACCTATCAGAATTGAACGTCCTAAGAGTTAGGTCGCGTGGGAACGCTTAACGACCTGACGACATTTGCGACCTAGAGAATCTCCAACCTAAAAAAAAACAATTGTGCACGACCTAGGACTTAAAGAAAATTGCCCCACCTTAATCCATTCAGTTGCAACATGCGACCTACAGAAATCCTGACTCATGATAGGTCGCTGAACGACCTAATACTTAGACAATTTTTCACAGTCTTGAACTTTCAATCTGAACAACATAGCATAAGAACACTGCAACCTGTGTTAGGTCGTAAGCGACCTAACACTTAGAACTTTGAACAGCTTTTGACTGATTTTCTGAACTTGAATTATTTTGGGTTTTGCACTTCTTCTCGGATTGCCTCAACTTTAATGCTAATAACCTGTTTAGAAGCAACATTCACAGAAAAATGGGACGAATATACTGCTATTGATTGCCCACATCAAACAACAGATTAGTTGTCAAACTTAAATGAACTTCGTGAATGAAATGCTGTGAACTAACAAATCTAAGTGAAGTATTAAAGCAAAATTGAAGTGATCAACTAAAGCTGATTTATTTGCATTAACGCAACACTATTCCTGGACTTAAAATATTAAGCCCTGAAACTTTATAATTGACAAGTATCAATTAGTTTAGTTTCATTTACATTTGCTCGTTATTGTATTAGTTTTGCACAACACTTCACTCTTTTTAGGAAACGTGCACCTTAATATTTGATCGTCCAGTTCCTTGTGTAGAATGGAATCTCAACAGGAAGACTTGGAAATAGCCGGAGAAGCTTTTCCAATTGCTACTCCACTAAACGATCCTCCGGAAAGGACTTCTACTACTCTAAGTCATAAAGTCTTCCGACAACTGTGCATCCAATTTGGCATTGCCGAAGCAGATGCTTTACTTCCTGGGCCAAGCGACACTGCTGACAGGCCGCCTCTTGGCTTTGTTGCTGTGAACCGGCAAATGTGTTCAAGTGGAGCCATTCCTCCATTTAACGACTGTCTTCGGGAACTCCTCCTTCGGCTAACTATTTCTCCCTTTCAACTACACCCTAACGGATACTCCATCCTGCTGGGATTGTGTGTGCTTTTCAGGAGAACGTTGAACCGTTTTCCCTCTTTTGATGAAATTCGCTTCTTGTGCACATTTGCAAAGAACAAGGACCATCCTTCTATCATACTTGTGAGGAGTGCTAGGAATCGCAAACTAATTCTGGACTTGCCTAAAAGTGCCCACGGATTCTTGACTCAATTCTTTTATGTTCGCTGTCCTCCGGGATTTTATGCTATTTGGAGAGTCGGAAGTAAGATTACCTCTTACCGATTCATTTTTCTAGATTTTTCATAATTCGAACCATCAAATGCTTAATTCCATTCTTTCTTCGTGCAGCACTTCCTTCTCTTCTTCGAGATACCAGCCGTAAGTCGATTTTAGATACTTTGAGTGCTGTTGACGTTGAAGAGAGGAGCGCCAAATTCTTGCTGAAAGATGAATTTCTGCACCAGTTTGGCCTTTTGCATCCTTCTAGATCGACTCAGATTCATGAAATTTCAAGTTCTGATGCGGAAACGTTAGTTGCTTCAGATTCCCAAGCAGAGGCCTCGAATGCCCCAGCTTCCGTAGAAGAAACTGCATCAGAAGCACCCATCGTGGAAGCTGCTTTGATAAAATGTTCCGCATCTATCGATGTTGTAGGGTCAATTAACAAACCGGCACTTGCCCCAATTATTGAGGAGGAAGAAAATCCTCGAATTTCTGAAAAATCAATTGATACAGAGGTTGAAAAAGAGAAGTCTGCTGAACACCTAGGTGATGACACCTTTGATGGCTTGAGCGATATCATGATAACTTCTCAAGAGCTTTTTGGGGATAACAATTCAAAAGCAACTTCTCCCGTTGTCGAGGCGACTTCCACCTTTAAACAAACCCGGACGCCTACTACGCCAGTCGTCTCTGTTTCTACACTAAAGCGTGGTCTGTAGTTTGACGCATGTAGCTTGCACGCCACACACACTTAGGATTTTTCAGCACTTATAAACATTTATCCTCTTTCTCCTGGAAATTTATAAACTTTACTCCTTTTTTGCTTTCAGGTTCTCCAATGGGACGTACAGGTTCATATTATGACTCATTCAAGTACCGTGGAGGCCGCGGCACCTATGACTTTAGGAAGTACCTTGATACCCCAAAAGAAACAGATGAAGAGAGGGCTCGAAGGAAAGCCCAGGAGAAGCGGGATTACGATCAGTGGCAAAGAAGGAAAGATGCCGAGCGATATGACTCTTCGCATAGGAGTGACTACTCTCATAAGCGGAAGTCTTACGATGATAAGGGAAAAACTCATATTGCCGATGAACCGAGCAAACGATCTAAACCGATTGACGCGTCTGAAATTTCTGAAAAGACTGACGCTCCCATTCCTTCCGATATTCTGGCCAGCTCTCCTCCTCTGAAGAAATCTGACATTCAGACTATCATTAACAGACCGCAATATCAAGTCAAGGACGGCCCCCCAACACTTCAGAGCCGTTTTTCGAATTGGTGCCTAAAAGGGGTGCGCTTTGACTTGGACCTAGTTCCGATTGATAAGCCAGACATGCTTAGCAGTCTTGATGCAGTCAGGCTTAATATCGAGAGGATGTCGCAGTGGCAGAAGCTTGTCGATGAACTCCAAAGGGTTAATCGTGTAAACCTTGAGGCAATGCTGACTATGGAAAACGACAAGGCGGAGTGGGACAAAATTTGCAAACAGCATAATCTTGAGATGACAAATATTGCTGATGGTTATGCAAAACTTGAGTCCGAGGTTAAAAAACTTAAGGAAGATCTTGCCTCTTCTTCTGCATCTCATACTCAAAAAGAAGAAGTCTTTCAAAAGCAAGTGCGGGATGCACATGCTGCACAGAGAGATGTTGAAATGAAGCTTGCCGCTGAACAGCATATTACTGAGAAATACCGCACAAAAAACACCAATTTGCGGGAAAAGGTCACTTCTCAGAACGTAGAGATAGAGTTACTAAAGTCTCGACTTGCTAAAGCTGAGGCAGAGCGTGATGAGGCTACCGCTGGCCGGGTTGCTGCCGTTGCCGAAAAGGAAGCGGCTGAGCAATCACATGAGGCGACGAAAGCAGACATCAGCTCTACCTTATTCGACTTTTATTTACACAGCGTTCTGGGTCGTGGGAGCCTCTCTTTTCTTGGTCCCGATTATGAAATTACATTGGCTGAAGTGTGGGAAGTCGCAATGGATATGCTTGGCGGGGCCGGCTATAATGAGTTGGAACTTGAGGAGCGCTATCTCAATGATGAGGATCGTGCCGCTCTTGTTAAGGGGAAGGAGCAACTTGCCAAAGTACGAGCTGAAACAACGGGAGAAGAGCCTCCAAAAGAAGAAGCTCCTTTAACTGCCCCCGTTCATACTTCCACTTCAGCCGACGTTAATATTATGGATTCCAGCTCTCATTCTTTACATCTAGCTAAAGTTGCCCAAGAAACTGCAACTACTCCTACTGAAGATGAGGCACTGGATGATATTGAAGCCGAGAAGTTTGAGGTGGATCTTGCAAAGCCAACTCCTCCAGGTACTTTTGGCGTCGTCTCGGGTCTAATGAACCAGTCATTTGACTTAGCCGAATTCGATGACTTTCTTACTTGTTACTTAAACTCTGGTGAACCGATGCCTTCTTTATTTTCGGGGGATGTTGATTTTAACTTCTTTTCTTCTACAGCGGAGGCACCAAGCACTACACAAGCTTTCACTCCTTCGGTTGCCGTTCCTCCATCTTCCCAAATTACTCCTCCTTATGCTTCTCAACCGGGATCACAGGCAGAGAAAATCGAAGCTCTTCAAGGCTTGGATGATCCGGCTGCTTCTCAGAAACAGAAGGCGGAGGATTTTGAAGACATTGAGAAGACCCCAGAGCGGTCTCTTGATGACGACACGAAGCTTTCAACACTGCTTGCTACTCCGGGGAGCGAGTCTTCATCAAAGAGGAAGGGGAAGCGTGCTGTAAGGAAGAAGAAGAAGACTTCCACTGAAGAGGAAGCAGTAGTTGATCTGGCCGTACCGCTTTCTCCTTCTGCCCCTACCCGTTCACAACGACTTCAAAAGCTAATCATTAGGCCGGGAAAGGGCTCCAAGGGTGGTGAGAAGAAGGAATAATCAAGCTGGATTTTCTACTTATTATTTTGCTCTTTGCATGTATTGACCGGGGATTGTGCGGGTACCGGTTCCCGCTTTTGCTTTTTGAGATATTTGTGCAAACTTTTTGTCTGCGTTTGAGAAT
This sequence comes from Allium fistulosum, assembly GCA_030737815.1. NCBI lineage: Eukaryota > Viridiplantae > Streptophyta > Magnoliopsida > Asparagales > Amaryllidaceae > Allium > Allium fistulosum. The sequence continues at coordinate 406,483,898 of CM060907.1, read as the reverse complement.
GCATTTATTCCACATCTGTTTTCCGTGATATTGCAACGAACTTGTGGCATGTTGCTTTTATTAATATAATTGAATTGTATAGTATTGCCCCCATGCCGTAAGTGCATTGCAATATTCCTAGCTTTTTCAAGACTAATACTCTTATTTCAGAGGACAATTATTCCGCTTTTAAGGGGAGAATTATTCTGCTCTTAATAGAGTATATCCAGTCTTTAGAAGAATTTTTATTTTCTCTTTCTGAAGAACGCTTCAACTTTCGGGGATAATCACTTTTATTTATCAAGAAGTGAGTTTCCCTATGAAGTGAAATGAACTTTTCTGAAAGAATTTTGTAGCATTTTCAACTTTTTTTTTTTAGGAGGAACTTTTCGAGATGAACAAGTTAATCCTTCCTTTGAGAGTTGAACTGTGCTTCTGGACGATGCTTTTTGTTCAAGCATTTTATTTTGGGACATGCCTCCGGAGAGGGCTCCTCTTAAAGAGTTGTGCCTCCGAAGAGGTCTTGTGCCTTTGAAAAGGGCTTGTGCCTCCGAAGAGGGCTTGTGCCTCCGAAGAGGGCTTGCGGTGCCTTGGGAAAGGGCTTTTTCCTCCGAAGAGGTCATGTGCCTCCGAAGAGGGCTTGTGGTGCCTTGGGAAAGGGCTTTTGCCTCCGAAGAGGTCATGTGCCTCCGAAGAGGGCTTGTGCCTCCGAAGAGGGCTTGTGCCTCCGAAAAGGGCTTTTGAGTGCCTGGGAGTTACTTTCTCATGGTCGGATGGGTTCGTGGGGCAGGTGTAAGTTGCTTGATTGGATGTTTGTTTGTACAAACGTCCGTAATCAATTAACAAGATTCCCTTTCGGTGGTCCCACCGATCTTTTTGATTGAGGAAAGCACTCCCATTTATTGGCGTGCCTCGTTAGAGGGCTTTGGTTGGTTGGTGTGCCGGGTAGGTTGCGTCTCAGGGGCGAGTGGATCCACGGGACGGACGTAAGTTATCTGATCAGATGCATCACGACCAGTTAGCGAGGGTCCTGTTACTTCCGCTTGGGAAGGCGTCCCTTTAGTGGATTTTCTGGCCTTCCTGTTGAGATGCATACCTCCCTTTGTCTGCTCCTTTGTTTGCTTGGCAACTTTCTCTCATCATCTGCCTGTTAGCGATCTCTTACTATCGTTCCCAAGCACATCTTCTTCTTTTCCTCTTACAAGTAAATTGCTTTATCCGAAGGAGTGGACTTCACTGTTGAATGACTCCACGAGACAAACGCAAGTTATCTAGTTGGATGTCTATTCATAGCGACAATCTCGACTAGTGAACGAAGGTTTGTCATAATGGAGTCGCCAACTTTTTATGTGAAGTTTTCCTTGCTTGGGATTTGAGTTTTTGGAAAAAAAAAATTATGGCTTGGTTTTCGTGTAATAGCTGATTTATGGAGGTCGCTTAGCTTTGTGATGAGCAAGCCATGTTATAATGTCCTGCAATTTTGAATCGATATTTTAGCGATACATTTAAAGTATTTACATATCGAAATAAAACAAGCATTTATGAAATAGTAAAGAACACAAGATTTATAGTGGTTCGGCCAAGAATCGGGCCTACGTCCACTTTATAGCTTTCATTCATTTACACTGATTTACAATGTTTCACAATACAACTGATACATTCATCATCATTTTACAATTTTGAGCAGAGCTCTTTTCAAGTAAAGTAAGGACGCAAATGGTTGCTGTTCCAGGCCCTTGGAATTGGATCTCCTTCAACAGTTATGAGTTTGAAAGTGCCATCAAGAAGTTTAGTGCCTATGACATATGGCCCTTCCCAGTTTGGCCCAAACACACCAGTTGCTGTCATGATCCTTTTCAAAACCAAGTCTCCGATTTCAAAGCTGCGTTGCCGAACTTTGGAATTGAAATGCCTGGCTATTCTCTGCTGATGAGCTGAAACTCTGAGCCTAGCTTCCTCTCTTTTCTCATCAAGAAAATCAAGCGCTTCAAGTTGCAGTTTTTCATTTTCGGTTTCATTGAAATGAACTCTTTTATGTGAAGGAACCTCTACTTCTACTGGAATCATTGCCTCAGATCCGTATGCCAGTGAAAATGGAGTGTGCCCAGTCGCAGTTTTGTGAGTAGTTCTGTACGCCCATAGTGCTAATGGAAGCTTATCAACCCAACCACCTTTTGCTTTTTCAAGTTGCTTTTTGATAGTTGACTTGATGATCTTGTTAACTGCTTCCACTTGCCCATTTGCCTGCGGATGAGCCACTGCTAAGAAGCTTTTTCGAATTCTGAACCGTTCGCAAAAATCCTGGAATTCTTCACTTTCAAATTGAGTGCCATTGTCGGTGATTATCTTCTGTGGCACACCATATCTGCAAATGATATTCTTCGTTACAAAATTTATCATCTTTTTAGAAGTGATGGTGGCCAAAGGTTCAGCTTCGGCCCATTTGGTGAAATAGTCAACGGCGACAATTAGCATATTTAATTCCTGATTTAGCGATCGGTAATGGTCCAATTAGGTCTATTCCCCAAATGGCAAATGGCCATGGGCTGACCATCTGCGTGAGTTCGGTGGAAGGTGCTCTTGGGATTTTTGCAAATCTTTGGCATTTGTCACACTTCCTGGAGTAAGCTGCAGCATCTCGATTAATATCCGGCCAGAAATACCCATATCGGAGAATTTTCTTCCCAAGTGTTTGACCACCTGAATGGTCTCCACATTCTCCTCCGTGCACCTCTGCTAAGATTGTCTTGGCTTCTTCTTTAGTTACACATCGGAGTAATGGCATTGAGAATCCCCGCCTGTATAATCGGCCATCTTGAATTATATACCTCGATGCTTTTCTTAATAATTTTCGACGTTCCTTAGAACTTTCTGGCAGGGAACCACTGAGTAAGTATTCTTTGATTGGATTCATCCATGATTCATGCTCTTGAGACGTAGTCATAATCCAATCAACATCCATTTCATCAATGCTTGGAGCTGACAGAACTTCTACAGGAACTAATCCTAGTAATTGAGCTTCTCCGGAACTTGAGTACTTTGCTAAAGAATCCGCCTTCATATTTTCCTCTCGGGGTATGTGGCTTATTGAGTAGTGATCTAAATCGTTTAGGAGTTCGGAAGTTTTTGTCAAATATGCAGGCAAATTTCCTCCTTTGGCTTGAAATTCTTTCTTCACCTGGCAAACAATAAGCTGAGAATCGCTGAAAATCTGTATCGCTTTGATGTTTAGTTCCTTGGCGATTTTTAGACCGGCAATAAGGGCTTCATATTCTGCTTCATTGTTGGTCGAAGGAAATTCTAGTCTCAATGCATAACATAATGATCGTCCTTCGGGAGTTTCAAGCACAACTCCTGCCCCAGAACAATAATCATTTCTTGAGCCATCAACATACAACTTCCACTGTACCGGAATACAGTCAGTGGTTTCTTCCTTGATGTCACCTTTGTCAGTGGACTCTGCAATGAAATCTGCTAAAGCTTGTCCGTTAATGGCTCTTCGGGGATGGTAAGTGATGTCATATTGGCTAAGTTCAATGTTCCATTTCAACAGACGACCCGAAGTTTCAGGACGAAACAGGACTTGCTTTAGCGGTTGATCAGTAAGAACTTTGATAGGATGAGCTTGAAAATATGGCCTCAATTTCCTGGAAGCAATTAGCAAACAATAGGCGAGCTTTTCTATCTTCGAATAATTCATCTCTGCCCCAGTGAACCGTTTACTGATGTAATAGACTGGACGCTGTATTTTCATATCTTCCCGTACAAGTGCTGCGCTGAGAGCGTGAGATGAAATTGCTAAATAGATGAAAAGATCTTCACCGTCAGTGGGCTTGGAAAGAACCGGAGGTGTTTCCATGTGATGAATTAGTTTATCGAAAGCATTCTGGCATTCTGGAGTCCACTCAAAATTTTTCTTTCCTTTCTTTAAAGCGTCAAAGAAGGGAATACATTTGTCTGTGGCCTTGGAAATGAAACGACTCAGAGCAGCGACTTTTCCATTGAGACTTTGCAGTTCTCTCTTTGTTCTAGGGGCTTTAATTTCTCTCAGAGCTGTGATTTGAGCAGGATTGGCCTCAATACCCCTAGCGCTTACGATGTAACCCAGGAATTTCCCAGACTCTACCCCGAATGAACACTTCAATGGGTTGAGCTTCATTCCATATTTTCGAAGAATCGTAAACATCTCCTCCAAGTGTCCCATGTGATCTACAGCTTTCTTTGATTTTACCAACATATCGTAGACATAAACTTCCATGGTTCTGCCAATCTGAGGCTTGAACATTGCATTGACGAGTCTTTGGTAGGTTGCCCCAGCATTTTTCAATCCGAAAGGCATAACTTTGTAGCAGTAGAGACCCACATCTGTAATAAAGCTTGTGTCTTCCTGATCTGGCTCATGCATCATAATCTGATTGTATCCGGAGTAGGCGTCCATAAACGACAGCAACTCATGCCCAGCTGTCCCATCCACCAACTGATCAATTCTGGGCAGCGGGAAGCAATCTTTGGGACACGCTTTGTTTAAATCTGAGAAATCTATGCATACTCTCCACTTTCCATTTGCCTTCTTGACCAGTACTGGATTTGAAACCCAATTTGGATAAGTGGAGTTTCTGATAAAGCCGTTCTCCATGAGTCGATCGACTTCTTCCTTTAGTGCTGTCGATCTTTCTGGGCCTTGAGTTCTCCTCTTCTGCTTCACTGGTGTGAATTTCAGATCTATGTTCAGAGTATGCACAGCGACTTCCGGGGAGATCCCACACATATCAGCGTGACACCAAGCGAACACATCTAGATTGGCTTTTAAGAATGTTATCAGTGTGTTTTGAACTGTTATACTTAGCTGTGAACCCACATTGAGTACTTTGTTCGGGTCTTTCGAGTCTACAGATACTGGTACCGTTACCTCCACAGGTACCACTCTATTCTCCCCTATACTGGCTTTCCTGGGATCCATTTCTTTTCTTGCATTGCTGTGTTCACCAGTACCGGGGTCGTTCCGTAGTTGCTACAGGGTCGGTTCCTTGATGCGGAGCGGAGCTGCCGCATCTTTCCCCATTTCTCTTCTCCTGGCCTCTCGGAGTTCTACCAGATAACATTCTCGTCCTGCGTTTTGATCTCCTTTAATAACAGCAATCCCATTATCAGTAGGAAATTTCATTGTTAAGCACCAAGGAGCGAGGACGGCCCTGAAAGCAGCAAGAGTAGGCCGGCCCAAGAAAGCGTTATAGGCGGAGAATCCATCCACAATTACAAAAGTTTGCTTCCGAACCAATTTCTTGTGTCCTTCGCCCATTTCAACAAACAAGTCCACTGTTCCAATCGGCTGTTTCAGCTCTCCTGTAAATCCGGCAATCTTGTGTGAAGAGGCATGTACATCAGTCATCGGAATTTTCATTTGGTCAAATGTCCTTTTAAAGAGGATGTTGCATGAGGCACCACTATCAACTAACACTCTTCTGACAATAGCCGGCCCAATACCGACAGAGACAACCAAAGGGTCCTCAGTAGGAGCTTCCACATTAACAGAATCCCTGGCTCTGAACATAATATCATCATGGAAAGTCTTTTGCTGCTTTAGAGGTGAAGCATCTTCTAGCATTAAGACACTTTCTTCGGTTGGTGCATACTTCAAAGCTTTTGCATACCTTTCCATTTCACCCCAACTCCTGCCAGCCGGGTGAGGTTCCCCGTGTGATCACATTAATAACAGGTCTTTCCTTTCCAGCAGGCCTCTCTCCTGAATCAGATGAATTAGTTGGAGGTAACTGCCCTTGGCTGGATGAAGATGGGTCCTTTCTATTCCTCTTGACGTATTGCTGCAACTTATTCTCTCTTAGCAATTCTTCAATCAGACTTTTCAAATGGCGGCACTCATTGGTATCATGCCCTGGTTGGTTGTGAAACTTGCAAAATCTTCCACTTTGAACAGCATTCTTCCCAACTTTCACGGCCGGTGGTTTTGGAAATTCAACAGCATCCTTCGTGGCGATGAAGATATTTTCCGGGGTATCGGTCAAAGGAGTAAAGTCTGAGGGTTTAAGGAAACGGGGCTTTTTGAAGTCTTTCTGCCTTTTCCCACCATTACTTTCCCTTTTCTGATCTGCCGGTTCTTTCTTGCTTTGAGTAGTAGCATTATTTTCCGCCACCGTTGTCACAACTTTAGCTGGTGCGGAAAGATTCTCTAAGCGTATAAATTCGTCAGCCTTTTTGTAGAATTTCTCGAGCGAATTTGGCTCCTTCATCTTCAGCCATTTTCCAAATTCGCTCGATTTGTCGATAGCACGCATCAAGTAGGTCAAGATCATTCGTGGCTCTGCGTTATCGACTTCTGCCAGAGCTAGGTTGAAGCGGTTCAAGAATGACTTAATAGGCTCTTCCGGATTTTGTTCAAGACTGGACAGTGACATTATATCTTTTGCCTTTGAAGCGTATAGCCTGAATTGCTCTTTGAATTTTCGGGTGAGATCGGAAAACTGATCTACAGATCGGACTGGAAGCTTGGTAAACCAGAGAAGCGCCACTCCTTCTAAATAAACTGGGAAATATCGGCACTTTATCTCGTCGGTTGCTCTTGCGCCGGTCATATGCCAGCCGTATTTATACAAGAACTGATTTGGATCACTTGTCCCCCGATAAGCAGGAATAGTGGGGGGAACAAACTTTCTAGGAAATTCAGCTTTCAGAATCTTCTCGGTAAACGGAGTTCTACTTGGTGCGAATCCCCATTCGCTTTCGTCTTCATCTCTTTGCATGCTCTCTTTCATTATTTGCTTGATCATGCCAGAAAGATATTCCTCATTGTTTAGAGATTTCGCAGAATAGACCTCAGCCATTTTTCGGGGGTTTGTCCAGGTAAATGCTCATGAAGAACTGGTGATGGCCTGGATCCTTCGGCCTGGAGGGGTGCCCCTTCGGCATCACCTGATCCCCTGTGAGGAATATTTCTTCCCTCGGAATTGGGAGCAGCGTTAGCAAAGTTTCCCTCATTATTTACTGGTCTTTGACTCGTACCAAATAGAGCATTCAGCCTTTCCATCATCAGGTTATTCTGAGTTTCAATCTACTGGTATAGTCCGGATACAGCAGCATCTAACTCCTATCGCGTAACACCGACGCTTGGAGCCGCCTGATTTGGAGAGAGAGAAGTGGCAGTATTATCACGGTCGTCATCAGTTCTGACAGACTTTCGTTTCCTTCCAGGAGCCATTATGTCTGATAAACTTCTGGTTTTGTGGGAAATTCTTTCAGCAAACTTCTGAGAAGCAATGGTGAGTGGTAGCCTGAGTTGGGTTCTCGGTGAAAGCACCAAAATGTTAACGTTTTTATATGAACGATAACACCCGGTGTGTGTAATAAGATCGTGAAAGCACCACCCGTGTGACGGGAACAGAAATTAAGCAGGAAAATAGCAGAAATGCAGTAAATGAACAATAGATTTATAGTGGTTCGGCCCGTAATTGAGCCTACGTCCACTTTATAGTCTCTTATTGCTGATTCGGTTACAATTCGATACAATATCCTTCAAAATACAATACAACTTGATTATGAAAGCACTCTTGACTACTAGCTCAATCTTTGATGATGAAACTCGACGAATCCATGTAGGATGTTAGGAGCTCTTCTCGAAGATTGTTGTAGTGTCTCGAATGCTTGAGGATCTTAGATTGCTAAATGAGAGGAGGCTTCGACAGCGTAACGGCGCTTGGAGAAATGAATTGCCAAAAGTCCCCTTCATGTTGGAAGTGATGTCCTATTTATAAGAGTTGATTTCTGGGCAGGAAATTTGCCTAAGTCTTAGGTCGCGCACGACCTTAGTTAAGTCATAGGTCGCGAGCGACCTAAGCTAGGTCGCTGTCCCCTTGCGGCTTCAGAAGTTAGCTAGTAAAACTGTACTTGGCTTCATTTGATCAAGTAATAGGTCGCACGCGAGTTACAGAATAGCTGTGGGAGCTCTAGGTCGTAGGGCGCTGAACCTGCTTTAATAGTTAGGTCGCTAACCTCTTTAGGTAGCAAGGTCTTCTGCAGCCTTAGGTCGCAACCCCTTCTGGATCTTAGGTCGCGAAGCTTTCCTGTTGCCTTAGGTCGCAAGGTCTTCTGCAGCCTTAGGTCGCAAGCCCTTCTGGATCTTAGGTCGCGAAGCTTTCCTGTTGCCTTAGGTCGCAAGCCCTTCTGGATCTTAGGTCGCGAAGAAGTTAGGTCGCTAACTTCTTATCTTGATAAGTCGTGGACTTTCTCAGTTAGATTGCTATGTAGTTAGGTCGTAGGTTTTTCCTAGGTCACAAGCTCCTTTAGGTCGCAGAGCCTCTTAAGTCGTAGCCTTTCCTTAGGTCGCAACATTCTTAGGTCGCATCATTCTTAGGTCGTAGCTTTCTTAGGTCGTAGAGTTTTAGATCGCTGAAATAAAGGAGTTAACAGCAGATATATTAAAGGGGCCAAGGAGGGAATTTATTCTGTTCAAGTGGAGCCTCCAACGAAGAGTCCCCGACTTAATATTCAAATGCCAAATCTAGTGAACACACCACAGGAGTTGCGCAATGGAGTTCATCATCCACATAACGACCCCCTTATGATCACTGCTCAAACCGGGCTTTCTATCGTCTCCAAAATTCTGGTCGATACAGGTAGTGTAGTTAATGTCATCTTCAAGCATGCTTTTGATCAGATGAATATATAAGAACACAAATTGGAGCTGAGCACCGAGCCGACATTTGGGTTCAACAACAATGGATCAACTCCAACAGGGCAAATAAAGCTTCTAGTACAAATGGGGGTGCCTCCTACCTGCCGAACATTTTAAACCATCTTTGTGATAATTGACAGGCCAGCCCTGATGAAATTGATGCATTCGTCCCGCCAAAGTACCTCATGGTGAAGTTCTTGACAAAGCAAGGCTGGGGTACTGTGCAGGGAGAACAATTCAACTCCCGTGAAATGTACTTTGCCATGCTCGATTAATATAAATGGCTGTAACGACCCGTAAATTTAACTGGTTTTAATAACGTTATAAATTGAAATCTTGCAAAATTTTAAACAATAAAATTTTGAAATAAAAATTTGATATTTGGAATGCGTCTGGTTAAACATAGCAACTGGTAAATTTTCATCCGAAAATATGAAAGTTTATTTCGCGCGTAAATTTACTTCAATTTAATCCGTTAAAAAGCAATGAAAATAAAATGTTTCCGAAACCTAAATATTTTTACATAGAAAAATTCTAAACCATCTTCTGAGCAAGATGTCAGTTTGTCGTTTTTCCAAATCCGAACATCTTTGGCTCCGTCGATCTTATTTTTCAGCGTTTTTCTTGCATTTTCCGCCAGTAGGAAATTCGAATTTTTGTAATTAAATCGTACCACTGATATCCGTATACCGTTTTGATCGTCTCGTCGTACTGATCTCTACGGTATATTCGTATGTGTGTTTCGACGTCCGATGGACGACGAAATCTGTAAACGTTGAACCGTATCGGTACTGGTCCTTGACCTTTTGTTTTCTTTTGAATTTCAAACTTCAGCCGTGTCATCCAAGCAACCATCAATTGCTTTAAATTTTTTTTCTGTGTCAATCAAGTGTATTGTTACTTTTCAATTTATTTATATTCATTGATATTTGTTGCCCGTTCCATCTTTATTTATCTGCTTGCATCCATTCGCTTGTGACTGTTCGAATGGAAATAATAGCAAACGTTTCTATATATTAAAACCAATGCATTACTAAATTTTGCCAATTGTTCAATTTATGATTCCAGCTATTCGATTGATGATTCCAACTGTTCAAACTTTTGGTCTCATTTACGTTCAAATTGTTTTTCCACTGCCCCTCATTTTCCTCTGCTAGTTCACGAAAAGCCATTCCACCTTCAAGCTTGCGAAATGCCATACATCACCTTTCCTCTCCTTCCCTTCAACCCAAGGCTTCTACTCGTCCCATAGCCTCCCCTCTCCCCTCCATCACCTTTCCAACCGTGCTCCTCCCTCCGCCCAGACAGCTCACGCCGTCCACCGCCCACCTCCAGAAACCACCACGTGAGCAAGTCCCATCCACAAATCCCACCTGCCCATCAACTTTCCATCCCTCCTCTCTCGTGACCATATGCTCCCTTCTTCCATCGCTTGGTCACCTACCACGAACTGCCTCCCCTCTGCCTTCGGCCACCACCCAGCAGCCGGTCTCCGCTTTTTTTTCCCTCTTCTCTTTCCACTCACCGCTAGTCTTCCCACCGCTACCCGACCGTATCTTCCCTTCAGCCACTCTCCCTTTCACAAATAGGTATGCAATTTATATATGTACTATTATATATATTAGTTTATATACCAGTTAGTCAGTTAATATATGTATGTATATTATATGTAGAAATTTCGAATGTTGTGTGGATCTGTAAGTTGCATATGTTATATATAATATGGTGGGTAATTTACAGTTTGATTTAAAGGATTGTTTTGAGAATTTATTTAAGTCTGACTTATTCATATTGTTTTATAAATTATAAGTTCTATTTCTTATATTTGTATATACACGGTATGGTTATATACCAGTTTATATAATATATTGAATCTGCTATTTTGATGAGTATAAGCTATATTTTATGAACCTGTTATATGTATATTTGTTTATAATATTATATTTTAGTAGAAGCATCTATCATGTTTTGCAGCATATATATGGTTTGTATTCTGTTGTATGTAATATGTTGCGTACATATGTAAAAACTTATGTATATATATACTTTACAAAAACGTTGTTAACTATTTCCTATTGTATGCTTTTGTTTAAATGTGAATATATATATTATATGCATCAAGTCTATATGTTGCACTGATATTTTTGATATGTATAATCTACACATATAGTCTGCATACAATTTGTTTCACCTGTTTACCTATTTTGTTTTTTTGTGGTCTGCATACATATACTGTAAATATTTATATTTTGATTGTCTGTTTGTATATGTATACATTTAACTTGTATTTATACTTCGATTTTGGTTAATAAATATATTGTATACAGTTAGTTTATAAATGATAGGTTGGTTTGAAGTGTTATATTAGATATGTGGATATTTCGAAATGAATAAAATATAGTATATAGTATTGTGCACTTTAAATAAGAATACATATTTAAATATTGATTTGAAATGTATATAGATTTTGGTTTCTGTCATATGTATATTTGTTATAGTAGTGATCGACTTTTGAAAATGTTGATGACTGCAATGACCCTAATTCTTAACCAAAAATTTCATTTTTTTCTTTTATCATACTTAGCTAAGACTACCTAGGGTCATCCTTCCCTATTCTCATATTATTTAGCATATAAACACCCTATTCAAACATATACCAGAATGTTTGCAACTGAGAATAAATGCATGGCTCTATTGGGTTTATTTTGATTTTTGCAAGCAACTATGTTTAGCCAGATTTTTAACCTTGTTTAAACATAATTTTTAGGCTTGTAAATTTTCTGTTTGGTTTAGGGCTCAGCACTTATAGAGAAAGACTCCATTGCACCCTTAACCAATTATTTCAAGCCTCAGCACTATACCATTGTATATGCAGCTCATAGTTTTTTTTCTTCATTCTTTGTCTTAAGCCATGATTCAGACTAGTTACAAATACTCTCTTACATGTTCTTTAAGGTTTTGGTATAACATACAGGGATGAAAATAGAACAACAAAGTTATACATCCATCATAGCAGATCATATCTCATCAAGCATTCATGAAACCATCAGTAGTCAACATGGTTTGTAAATCAAAACATGCAAAATATAGCATATAAAAGCTTGGCTGCCTAATCCCAGGTCTTAATGCCATGTATATGAGTGAGGATACTCACCTAAATGCTTACACAAGCTTAATCCAGAAAACCCCTCAAATCTTTAGCCTTTTCTTCCTCTTCTTCCTTAGGTTAATTAATTCAGTGAGAGAGTAGTTTTCTGGTTAGGCTCTTGATTTATATAAGGGTTCTACCTAGGGTTTTGGGTGATGCAAAATCCCTATTTTAGCCCAAACCAGAATCATGCATTTGGCATTGCATATTCTCTCCCTCCTAACCCTTAATGTCCCGGCCAATATTTTAAAACAAGGCTAAGTTGTGCCCATTTTCTTTCCTTTTCAGAAAGTGATTACTTTAAGTATTTTTATTATACTTACCTCAAACATGATAATGGTGTGACTTTCTATTTTCTGCCTTTATACATTTGCTTTCTTGCACTTTGGTTCTTACTATTTTAGTGCTTCTTTTACTTATTTTTCCTTTGTTAATTTTCTGCTCAAATAATATCTGTATATATATATACATTTATACAACTATGGGTGTTAGTTTAACTTTAACCTTCTTTTATTTGCAGAAAACATGTGAATTCTTATATGCATTTCTACACTCCTATTATTCAAATAAAATTTCACTTATTCATTATAAATCAATGTTCTCTTCTGTCTTAATTTCCAGACAAGTCATACATATGCATATATATATATAGATATATATATATATATACATATCCTCAGGAATTTTAATATTCATGTCTAGGCCTATATTTCCTTTATTTAAAACATTTTATCTAAATGTTTTCCTTCTTTGTTTTATTATTCAGGAATTCTGGATTTTCTCTTAGTGCCATAACTAGTGTGCACGTGCACACATGCACACAACCTTGCACCACTGAAAATCCCACCTATTCTGATTTTTCCCCCAGAATTTTAATCATTTATTTAAAAGAATTTTCCTCAAAATCTTGGGGTATTACAATCACCCCTTCTTTTAGGAATTGTGTCCTCACAATTTGCAACATAATCTTTGAGTACTTCTAATTTCTTAGGGAAAAATTATTCAGCATATGCATGAGCAAATCAATTAGTCACTGTCTATCATACATATTAAACTTTCTTAGTAATCTAAGAATTTACCTTTTAAATTTGCAAAGAGCCTAGGGTAATCCATCCTGATTTTATCCTCTAGCTCCCAAGTACAATCACTAGGATCTATACTCCATTGAATCTTTACAAGCTTCAATGTCTTGTTTCTTAATTTCTTTTCTTCCCTTGCCATAATTCCCACTGGCTCTTTCTCATAGATTAGATCTGGATTAATCTGAACTTCAGTAGGCTTTTCTAAGATTTCCTCCTTGTCATGTACCCATCTCCTTAGTTGTGACACATGAAACACATTGTGTATTGCACTCATCCCCTCTGGAAGCTCCAGCTTATAGGCTAGTGAGCCTATCCTCTCCAAAATCTTGTATGGTCCAACATATCTGGGTCTGAGTTTCCCTTGCTTGCCAAATCTCAAGACTTTCTTCATTGGTGAAACCTTAATGAAGACATAATCACCTACTTTGAATTCCACTGACTTCCTCTTTGCATCAGCATATTTCTTTTGCCTATCTTGAGCTACTGCCATCCTCTTTCTCACCAGTCCTATTTTCTCTATGATGTCCTTGACATATTCTGGCCCTAGGATAGCTTTCTCTCCTGCCTCAGCCCAACACATAGGTGATAGACATGGCTTTCCATATAGGGCTTCAAAGGGTGCCATTCCAATTGTGCTTTGGTGGCTATTATTGTATGTGAACTCAGCCAAATGGAGATGGTCCTCCCAATTTCCTCCAAAGTCTAACACACATGCTCTAAGCAAATCCTCTAAAATCTTGTTTACCACTTCTGTTTGCCCATCTGATTGGGGGTGATAAGCAGTGCTTAGGCACAATTCACTCCCCATAGCTTCTTGGAAGCTCTTCCAGAATCTTGAAGTGAAGATTGTATCCCTATCACTCACTATAGTTTTAGGAACACCATGCAACTTTACCACTTCTCTCATAAAAGTTTGGGCTAGCCTAGGTGCATTTCTGTCTGCTTTTACTGGTATGAAGTGGGCTACTTTAGTCAGCCTATCTACAATTACCCAAATACTTGTATTTCCCCTCTTGGATCTAGGAAGACCATCTATAAAATCCATAGATATGTTTTCCCACTTCCACTGTGGTATGCTAAGTGGCTGCAACAACCCTGAAGGTCTTTGGGTCTCAGCTTTTATTTGTTGACAAACCATGCACTTAGCAACATGTCTAGCTACATTAGACTTCATTCCCTTCCACCAATAGTCCCTTTTTAAGTTTTGGTACATCTTGGTGCTGCCTGGATGTATGGAATATTTGCTCCTATGGTACTCATTAAGGATTTCTTCTTTCAATTCTATGATGTTTGGGACACATATCCTACCCTTGTACCTTAGGTATCCTTTTCCATCAATGTGATAATCCTTCACTTCCTCCTTCTTTAATAGGAGAGACCTCTTTTCTGCTAAGTCTTGATCTTCTTCTTGCATCTTTGCCACCTTCAAGACCAAATTTGATTGTAAAGTAATTAAACTTAACCTTCCTTTACTCCTTTCTTCCTCAACTATCTCCATACTTATCCCACTGCTCTCATCTATTTCCAAATCAGTGAGCATGGTCAAGTCTCTAAACTCCTCCATCATCAACATGGCCACTTTTGCATGCTGCCTACTCAATGCATCTGCCACTTTATTAGCCTTGCCTGGTGTATAAAGTATATCTAAGTCATAAGCAGCAAGAAATTCAACCCATCTGTGTTGTCTCATATTCAAATCTTTCTGTGAAAAGAGATACTTTAAGGCCTTGTGATCAGTGTATAAAATGAACTTTGCACCTAATAAGTAATGCCTCCAGAGCTTCAAGGCATATACTACTGCTGCCAACTCAAGATCATGAGTTGCATATCTAGTTTCATGGGGTTTTAGTTGTCTAGATGCATAGGCTATGACCTGATCTTGCTGCATCAACACAGCCCCTAGCCCTGACCCACATGCATCTGTATATACAACTAATCCCACATTGCCTTCTGGTACTCTCAACACTGGTGATTTTACCAAAGCCTCCTTGATCTGGGTGAAAGCTTGTTCACACTTATCAGTCCATATAAACTTTTGGTTCTTCCTAGTCAGGTTAGTGAGTGGCATTGCTATTTTAGAAAATCCTTGTATAAACCTCCTATAGTATCCTGCCATCCCCATGAATGACCTAACTTCACTAACATTGTTAGGCTTCTTCCATGCTTGGATTGCTACTATCTTATTGGGGTTTACAGAAATCCCTCTAGCAGAGACAACATGTCCAAGAAAATGTACTTCCTCTTGCCAGAACACACACTTAGAGAACTTTGCTTTCAAATCCTTTTCTCTTAATCTAGATAAGACCAAATGTAAGTGGTTCTCATGTTCCTCTATTGTTTTAGAATAGATTAGAATGTCATCTATAAAAATCAGAACAAACTTGTCTAAGTAATCTCTGAATATCCTATTCATTAGGTCTACAAAGTAAGAAGGGGCATTTGTTAGCCCAAATGGCATAACCAGAAACTCATACAAACCATATCTTGTGTTAAATGCTGTATATTTAACACTTGAATCCTCTACCTTCATCTGATGAAACCCAGATGCCAAGTCTAGCCTAGAAAACACTTTAGCTCCACTGAGTTGATCAAAGAGATCATCTATCCTGGGTAATGGGTATTTGTTTTTGATGGTTACTTTGTTTAATTCTCTATAATCTATACACATTCTTAAGGTACCATCATGCTTCTTAACAAATACTACAGGAGCACCCCAGCATGAATTACTTGGCCTTATAAACCCCTTGGCTTCTAATTCTTCCAGCTGGTTCTTTAGCTCCTTTAATTCTCTTGGCCCCATCCTTGTAGGCTTTTTGATAATTGGGCTAGCCCCAGGCATAAGGTTAATCTGGAATTCAACAGGTCTATGGTGTGAGACACCTTTTACTTTCCCAAATACATCCAAGTATTCTTTAACTATGGGGATTTCATTAATAGCTATTTCCTTGGGATTATTTTCTAATTCAATTAAATGATTTAGCCTGTTTTCTTTGATAGGTTCACACAGAATTGTAACCCTTTGGCCTTTAGAATTTTGTAGTGAAATGGTGGATGCATCTAGGTCAATTATGGCTTTGAATTGTCTTAGCCAATCTGCCCCTAATATAACTCCTATATTTGGGAAATTTAGAACATATAAATTGGAAACAAATGTGTTTTCCCCTATGTTCAAATTCACATCCACACAAATCATATCTAATACACTAGAACTTCCTAAAGGGCTTTGTATTAACAGAGGTATTTCAGCCAAATTGCAGTTCATTTTCAACCTTTTAACTATTTCATGGGAAATGAGTGAGTGGGTTGCCCCGGTATCATATATTACAGCTAAAGGTATGGTACAAATAAATAGTGTACCTTCCACTTGACCATGGTTTTCAGCATTAGCCTCAATTATGGCCTTGCCCCTACCTTCCAGGTTTGCCGCTTTCCCTTGTTGCTTGTATTCTGGGCAATTTCTTTTCATATGCCCTTCCTTCCCACATAGAAAGCATTTGAAAGCTCCCCCTTTAAGCTCTGGGCATCTTGGCTTAATATGGCCTTCTTTCCCACAATGGTTGCAAACTATTTTTCTTTTGGCTTCATTGGGTTTTGCATCTACTGCCTTCTTACCATCTGCCTCTCCTTTCTTCTTATCATAAGGATGGTACTTCCCTTTGTTCTTCTTGTTGCTATTGTTTTTGAAGCTCCTAAACTTATCTCTTTCCTTGTCATGCTGCTCAATCTTCAGAGCCAAATCTATCACTTGATCAAAAGTTCTGTCAGCATAAGGTAATATAGCCCTGCTAAGCCCTGGGTTCAATCCCTTGATGTATCTATCATTTTTGGATGCTTCATCAGCCACTAACATTGCCCCATAGGTTGACAATCCCTCAAACTTCTGGGTGTATTCTGTGACATTCATAGTCCCCTGTCTAAGTTTGATGAACTCCTCAAGTAAAGTGGTTTTTGCTGAGGCTGGAACAAACCTTGCCTCTAACATCTCCTTAAATTGATTCCAATTAATATCATTTTCATTCCGGCCAGCTATGATCACCTCCTACCAACTCAAAGCTGCACCTTTTAATTGCCTTGAGGCCACTTGCCTCTTCCTTTGGTCATCTAGTTGCATATCAGTGAAGATCCTCTCTAATGTCCTCAGCCATGCTTGAATCTCCATTACACTTTCAGTTCCTTCAAAGCTCTTGCCTCCCAAATTGGTATAAGTCTTCACTAACTTGGAGAGCTCCTCATATGGGTTCTCAGGTCTGTGCCCAATTCCATCTCTCAAAACTCTCACAAATTCCTGCATGTCAAGCATTTGTGGTGTGCTAGATCCTCCTTGATGATGAGACCCTCTTCCTACCATATTTCTAAAAGTATATGTATTTCATTATATTAGTTTATAATACTTCGTTTTAATTTTAAATTGGTTGTATCTTTCCTATTTAATCATTGTGTATGTCACATGCACACACATACATTCAGGGAATACTTATAAACAGTCAAATATATCACAAACAAACCTAGTATAAACATAAGCATACAAATATTTTGCTATGTTAATTAAAACATAACTCTGATACCAAATGCAATGACCCTAATTCTTAACCAAAAATTTCATTTTTTTTCTTTTATCATACTTAGCTAAGACTACCTAGGGTCATCCTTCCCTATTCTCATATTATTTAGCATATAAACACCCTATTCAAACATATACCAGAATGTTTGCAACTGAGAATAAATGCATGGCTCTATTGGGTTTATTTTGATTTTTCAAGCAACTATGTTTAGCCAGATTTTTAACCTTGTTTAAACATAATTTTTAGGCTTGTAAATTTTCTGTTTGGTTTAGGGCTCAGCACTTATAGAGAAAGACTCCATTGCACCCTTAACCAATTATTTCAAGCCTCAGCACTATACCATTGCATATGCAGCTCATAGTTTTTTCTCTTCATTCTTTGTCTTAAGCCATGATTCAGACTAGTTACAAATACTCTCTTACATGTTCTTTAAGGTTTTGGTATAACATACAGGGATGAAAATAGAACAACAAAGTTATACATCCATCATAGCAGATCATATCTCATCAAGCATTCATGAAACCATCAGTAGTCAACATGGTTTGTAAATCAAAACATGCAAAATATAGCATATAAAAGCTTGGCTGCCTAATCCCAGGTCTTAATGCCATGTATATGAGTGAGGATACTCACCTAAATGCTTACACAAGCTTAATCCAGAAAACCCCTCAAATCTTTAGCCTTTTCTTCCTCTTCTTCCTTAGGTTAATTAATTCAGTGAGAGAGTAGTTTTCTGGTTAGGCTCTTGATTTATATAAGGGTTCTACCTAGGGTTTTGGGTGATGCAAAATCCCTATTTTAGCCCAAACCAGAATCATGCATTTGGCATTGCATATTCTCTCCCTCCTAACCCTTAATGTCCCGGCCAATATTTTAAAACAAGGCTAAGTTGTGCCCATTTTCTTTCCTTTTCAGAAAGTGATTACTTTAAGTATTTTTATTATACTTACCTCAAACATGATAATGGTGTGACTTTCTATTTTCTGCCTTTATACATTTGCTTTCTTGCACTTTGGTTCTTACTATTTTAGTGCTTCTTTTACTTATTTTTCCTTTGTTAATTTTCTGCTCAAATAATATCTGTATATATATATACATTTATACAACTATGGGTGTTAGTTTAACTTTAACCTTCTTTTATTTGCAGAAAACATGTGAATTCTTATATGCATTTCTACACTCCTATTATTCAAATAAAATTTCACTTATTCATTATAAATCAATGTTCTCTTCTGTCTTAATTTCCAGACAAGTCATACATATGCATATATATATATAGATATATATATATATACATATCCTCAGGAATTTTAATATTCATGTCTAGGCCTATATTTCCTTTATTTAAAACATTTTATCTAAATGTTTTCCTTCTTTGTTTTATTATTCAGGAATTCTGGATTTTCTCTTAGTGCCATAACTAGTGTGCACGTGCACACATGCACACAACCTTGCACCACTGAAAATCCCACCTATTCTGATTTTTCCCCCAGAATTTTAATCATTTATTTAAAAGAATTTTCCTCAAAATCTTGGGGTATTACAATGACATGTATATATATAGTATATGTATGTTATATGTTTATTTGCGTGAAATTTATACATATATCGGTTTTAATATAAAATGTATGTTAGTGTACATATCTACTTGTTCATATTTTAAATATATATATGTATGCAAAATTTATTAATATGTGTCAGTATATAACAATTGTGTAAGTTATATATGTATATGCTATATATTTTATATGAGTATACGAGAGTTTGAGTTTTAATAAATACATTGAGATTTTATTTATAGGTGTTTAGATTTAGTTTTATTTGATAATGTATATATATATATAATTTTAATGCCTTTCAAAAATAAATATTGGTTAAGAAAATGATATAATAAAATAATAATATATATATTTCGTTTCAGTCTACATCAAACAGTTTCTGATTCATTTTCATCGATTCTTATCTATCAGCTTGTCCGTCGAATTCGTACCAGTTCAGCTTTGTTTTGGAATTCGTGCTTGGATCCGTAGCTCTGTCCATTTTCGAATTTCTCTAACCTCGGAAGGTGAGCAATCACTCACGATTAATGTTGTTTGCGCCAAAAATGGTCACAAACCCCGAATGTTGTGAAAGCACCAGTGTATGAATACAAATCAGCAATATTCAAACACAAATCTCAGATCTAAACAAGCAACAAACAACAATCCAGAAATAATTAACAAAAACACGAGATTTATAGTGGTTCGGCTATCTCCGGCCTACGTCCACTCCAAAGTTTTTATCTTTTATTGATCGATGCTTGAAGATTACAATTTCCTATCGTGTAGTACAACGGATTTTATGATTATAATCTGAATCTAAGGTAGCAATGGTGATCTGGAGTATATCTGGCAGAGTCCGGGCGCTCTTTAGCTCTCAAAATTGTCCGACCCCTTTTCTTAATGACCAGGGGCTCTATTTATAGGTGTAGGAGGCTGATATTTTGCCTAAATTGAGGGGAGACCAGTTCTGGCACGTGAGGGGGCCCACATGCCCGCTTTCTGGAAATCCGGGCACACTTTGGGATCGATTCGAAGCTATGTTCGAATCGATCAAGAAATTGTCCAATCGAGTTGAAATTTGGTGTGAACATTCTTCAACATGTGCTCAAGCTACTGTGAAAATTTCATAGCATTTGGACTTGTAGATCTCGAGTTATGATCGATTCAAGGTCGCTTTTCTGGTTGCAGTGCTCCGTTCGAATCGATTACGTTCGAATCGATTGCTTCGAATCGATCCAAGCGTGCACTCCTGTGATGACGTGGAGCGCCTCCTTCGTATCGATCCGACTTCTATGCCGAGTTGACTGGGTCGACTCCATGATTTTAGCCGCTTCCTCTTGGTTTCGAGGTAATGGATTCGAAGCCATGCTTCTTCGAATCGATCGAATGGATGTTCGTTCGAATCGATCAAAGAAAGTATTGATCGATTCGAAGTTGTCTCCACAGGGTCGATTCGAAGTACTAAAGCCGGATGGATTCGAAGCAGGGTCGCTAGATGGATTCGAAGGACTTCCACCTGAGGGATACGAAGCAGGGTCGCTAGATGGATTCGAAGGAACTCAACTTGATGGATACGAACCAGATGTGTGTGAGGTCTCTGCCATTCTGATTGATGCGGAGGTGATGGATTCGAACATAGCTACTGCCGATGGATACGAAGACGTTGGTGCGAAGTCCATGGATTCGAACCGAGGCATGATGATGGATACGAAGATAAGGCCACTTCCTCCAATTTGCATCGATCATATCTTGATCACACGAACTCGGATTAACCTGAAATTTGAAATGTAGCCTTCTCTAGCATTGATCAACATCCCCAATCGGTTCCGTCCCGATCGGAGCCCGGTCAGATTTTGACGTCATCCATTGCAGCCTTGTTTCCAATCGAACTCCAATCCTGATATCCATCATTTCTTGCCAACTTGTTGATATTCCGGCCTTGACCAAAAGGTAGGATAACAAATGTTCTTTTATTTATTAAATTTGATTTCAATTGAAATGACAATTGAAATATGCTACTGTTAGTTATTTACATTGTTATATATGCTATCACCTGAATCTGTTCACCTATGACATCTGACACCATTATCTGTTAATTGTTTATGCGATGATAATACAGTTTGGCTAGAAATTGATTGATTGTTGATGCTTATATTGGACATTAAAATTGTTAAAGTTAAAGTGATAAATAATATGTGGTTGAATTTGATATAGGATAGTTAAATCAATTGACCTGTAGAAATATGGAATTACACCTTGAACCATTTAAATTGATGTTGTTAAATTGATGATGTATGAAATTGTAAATAGTTGAGAAGTGAAGAACCGTGATGTGATAATCATTAATCTACATGAAATGATAGTGTAGATTCTAGAAATAATTATATTAATTTACACAAACAACAATGTGAATTAATACGATTATTTCGGGATTATTTGAATTGATTATTGGATTGATATTGATTGTTGTTATTGCTTGTTTATTTACTTTGACACCATTCCAATTATCACACTGCAAGTTCCCTTTTGTTATGCTCTGATTTTTGAATTGAATTGGAATCGGGTTAAAATGATAAAAACCCAAATGAACTTGACCTAGGATAGAGAATTAAATAAAACCCAATTGGTCAATAATTTGATTTTAAAAAAATTATTGAATAAATAATATGGTTTTGAAATGAAGTTGAAATTTGAATTTTTAATAAAAGGAAAATGTTAATATTTAATAATCTGAAACAAAATATTAACAATAAAATTGATGAAAGAACGTTGTTTAATTTGAGAAATGATTGAATTAAGTTTGAAATGATTTAATAATTAAGTTTGAAATTATAATTAAGTTTGAAATTATTAAACTTTGAAATTATTTAATAATTAAGTTTTGAATTATTTAATAATTAAATAAGGTTGAATTATTTAATGATTAAATTGAATTGAATTCTTTAATAAGTGAAATTGAACTTTTAATAAGTGAATTTTTACTTCGTAAATAATTGAAATTGAGTTACTTTATTTATTAAGTTTTGGAAAATTATTTAAGTAAGTAAATAAGTGAAATTGAATTTATTTAACAAAAAAAATAAAATGTGATTTATTGAAATTAATGTAAGACTTGAAATTTAAAGAATTTGATTTGATGAATTTAATTTAATTCAATTTGTAAGTTTTGATATAATGAAGTTGAATTTAAATAATGGATTTAATGAATTGGAAATTTAATAGAAATGTTTTGAATGGCAAATTTACTTAATGAATATTGAATGAAATCGATAAATGAATTTAAATTGATTTAAATGTTAAATTAAATTAATTTAAATGATTTGGAATGAAACTTTTGTACGAACTTGAATCAATATTTGAATTGTTTAAAGTAGAAATAGAAATTGAATTATAAGATTTTGAAATTATGAATGTGGAAGTTTTGAATCGTAAATTATGGAAATTGATTTAGAAAAACAAATGAAATGTTGATTTACAAATTCTAATTGAAATTGTAATTGATTTGGTTTTGAAATAAATAAACGACCAATCGGTGTAATAATTACGAAGTTATTAAAGAGATCGAAATCGGTTAGGGACATACTCACTGTCTAAACCGAAAACCACTTTAATAACTATACGCGGAGTGTGATCCAGAATGAAGTGGTTGGAATGATGTTTGTGATGACTAAAGAAAGAGAACGATAATGGATAGCCTTGACACTTGTGTCAAATTGGAAATGACTAAAACAGGAGCCGTGTCGGGCCAATGGAGGTCAGCTACCTCAAGCGAACACACTTCTTCGAAAACTACTCATTACTTGTTGTCGATTGGTGCACCCTTGATTTTGGAGTGTTGTTTCGCGGTGTTGCGGTCGCTGCGGCGATGCGTTCTCACCAGTCCGGATCAGGCAAACGGTAGTTTCACTACCTTGGGTACTGCCTCATGTGCCTTGTCATACTTGTATCCCTATATACGCGACCACTACGATTTGTTTTGTGTTATACATATTGAGTACTCCCTGATATCCCACTAGTTTACGGTGGAGTTTACAGTGCTGTATAGACTATAACGCTTATATAAAATGTGTTAAGGGGGATAATGGTAACGCCTTAACACTATTTTGATATTTTATATTACTGATAGGCATTATCTATTTACCGTACACTACTACATAGTAGATAGTTCAACGGATCCTTAAAGGATGGTTATTCCAACATCCTTTGAGTTACTTGTATTTCAATTGCTATTTCACTTGAGTTGGATTTATTGATATAAGAATGTTAATCCTGACTCGAGTGTTTTGTGTTTTGCTTTACGCTCGGGTCAGACTGAGTGTACCAGTATTCGAGACTCACCTTTGAAGTTGGAGCTTTGCTTGAAGATCCAGCCATCTATTCTGCTTTCAGTATTCGATGATTTCAGTGATGTATTCTGATTTGTATCTGATGTATCTTATTACTCTTTCGTTGTATCTGGTTTAACTCTGATGTAACTTATACATTTATATAGTAGCTTCATGAACTACTATCTCTTTTATTTCCGCTGCATTTATTACTCTGTGTCTGTGAAACTGTGATTATATTTATTTACTGTATATGTTCAGTTTTGCCAATTTAAATTAACAACGTGGTATTTTGAATTATTCGAGTCCGACATGTGCGGATGCGAATGGTCCAAAATAGCGGGTCGTTACAATGGCAGTATTCTACTTATTTTGATTCTTCTACTAATTTACAGCCTTCGGATGTTGGATCTTTACATCTAACATTCGAAGCAAAGATTAATGATAAGAAGTCTAATAAGCGTATGTATCAAAAGTACATTTCTACAGGAAACAAGAGAAAGAGGGTTGACTCAAATTCAGTAGAAGAAGGTCTAATAATTACAGAGTTTGATTGTCGGGGTGAGACAGAGGGAATAAGGCCTATAGAGGATCTAGAGGAAACTCATATAGATTCTGAGGATGTTTCTAAAGTGGTTAAAGTGGGAAAAGATCTCGAGGGTGAGTTAAAGAAAGATCTGATGTAGTTCTTCAAAGAATACAAGAATGTGTTTGCTTAGTCACATTCTGATATGGTGGGGATTGACCCGACCATCATGTGTCATGCCCTTAACATCAACCCAAGAACAACCCCTATAAGATAAAGAAAGAGACAATTGGATAAAGTTCGATTAGATGCTCTGAAAGAGGAAGTTGATAGCCTCCTTGAAAATGGTTTAATCCAGGAAGTATCTTACCCCAAATGGTTACCCAACCTAGTTCTGGTGAAAAAGTCAAATGGAAAGTGGAGAACGTGTGTCGATTACACAGATTTAAACAAAGCATGCCCGAAAGACTGTTTCCCGTTGCCATGAATAAATCAGCTGGTAGATGCAACGAGTGGACATAAGTTGTTATCTCTAATGGATGCTTATTGAGGGTACAATCAGATACCGATGTTCAAGCCAGATGAAGATCATACCAGCTTCATAACAGAGTGGGGAATTTATTGTTACAGAGCCATTCCATTTGGTCTAAAGAATGTTGGGGCCACTTATCAGAGATTGTTTAATTGAATGTTCAAAGAACATATTGGAAAAAATATGGAGGTTTATGTTGATGACATGTTGGTAAAATCTAGTGAACCAGAAAACCATCTCAAAGATCTTGAGGAAATGTTCGAAACATTACGGAGGTATCAAATGAAGTTAAATCTGCAAAAGTGCTCTTTTGGGGTTCATTCTAGAAAGTTCTTAGGCTACTTGGTAAGCGCTCAAGGAATAGAGGCAAGTCCTGATCAGATTCAAGCTATAAGAAATATGGACGAACCAAAAACTGGCAAGGAAGTGATGAACTTAAATGGAAGAGTTGCTAAGATAGGCAGTTTTATCTCCAAAGCTATTGATAAATGCACAGCTTTCTTCGATGTAATTAAGAAAAGAAAGAACTTTGAATGGGAAGAAGATTGCAGAAAAGCTTTCTTGGAATTGAAAAGCCATTTAGAGAAACCACTAATACTCTCAAGACCCGAGAGTGGGGAAACTTTATATCTAAATATGGCAGTATCAGAACATGCAGTTAGTTCAGTACTCATTCGAGAGGACAAAGGGACGCAACTCCCTGTATACTATGTAAGCAGGCGATTGAAGGATGCATAAGTTCGATTCCCAGTTATAAGGAAATTAGCTTATTGCTTGATTATTACAGCACGAAAGCTCAAAGCATATTTCCAAGCATATTCAATCAGGGTATTCAAAAATTTCCTCTTGAACAAGTTTTCAGTAAGCCTGAGACTTCAGGGAGATTGGTAAAATGGGGAATGGAACTCAGCCAATCTGAAATAGAGTTTCAACCAAGTGTTGCAATCAAAGGCCAGGTCCTGGCAGATTTTGTTAATGAATGCACCAGCTTTATAAAGGAACAATCGGAAAACGAGAAAGACCAGAAGCCCATGTGGAAACTATTTGTTGATGAGGCATCAAATGAGAAAGGTGCCATAGCACGATATGTAATTATAACCCCAGATGGGCGTCGATTGCACTATACCATGAAATTGGGATTTCTCGCCACCAATAATGTGGCAGAATATGAGTCAATGGTAGGGGGACTAACTCTGGCATTAGAATTGAAAATCTCATGGATATAGATTTTCAGTGAATCATAGCTAATGGTCAATCAAGTGAAGCAAGTATACTAAACAAAGGACCCCAAGCTATCTTTATATGTGAAGAAGATATTGCAAATGCTCGCTTTGTTTGAGGATTTTTCAGTAAATCAAGTTCCAAGGGCAAAAAATGCACAGGTAGACTCTTTTGCAAAATTGGCTAGCTCAAGGGGAGCCCCTCAAACATGAATTGTTCCGGTTGGATATCAGGAAAAGCTGAGCATTGAAAAAGAGACATCCGAACAAGGAAAATAATTACTGGCTATGACAAGATCTCAAACCAAGTCTCAAAGGAGAGAAGAAATAAAAAGTGGTAATGAGCTGACAAATGAAAGGATGGACCTACCCAGTCCCAATAGCACGTATGATGGCACATGGATGTCACCTATTGTTGAGTATTTAGTTAAAGGGACATTACTAATAGATAATGGTAAAGCAAGAAAAATCAAGAGGAAGGCCCTAACCTTTGTTATGATAGACGAAATCCTCTATAAAAAAACATATGCTCTGCCCTATCTTCGTTGTGTGAGCATGAATAATGGGATGAGACTAATGGCTGAAGCACACGAGAGGTTGTGTGGTGATCATTCAAACGAAACAAAGCTTGCAAAGAGAGTAATGAGGCAAGGATTTTATTGGTCACACGTGGTGAGCCAGCAATAGACTATGTAAAAAGATGCGAGAAATGCCAAAAGTTTTCTAAAATACCCAGGTTGCCTCCAAGTTAATTAACTCTAATCATATGTCTATGGCACTTTGATATTTGGGGAATAGATTTGATCGGCCAATTGCCAATTTCAAAAGGAGGAGCTAAATATGCCTTAGTGGCAATCGACTATTTTACCAAATGGGTTGAAGCCGAACCACTGCCAAAAAAACTTCGGGAAAAGTATTGAGATTTGTCATTAAGAATATCATAACGAGGTTTGGAATTCCCCAAAAGATAATCTCTGACAATGGGACGCAGTTCGAAAGCGAAGAATTCTCTCGATTCTGCCACAAAAATGGGATTATTAAAAGTTGTTCACTTGTCGCACATCCAAAAGCTAATGGAGCAGTTGAAGCTGCAAATAAAACCAAAACAACCATTCTGAAAAAGCGGCTGAATAAAGCAAAAGGAAATTGGGTAGAAGAACTACCATTAGTGTTATAGGCCTACCAAACATCTGCTAAGACGGCAGCAACACATGCCCCATATTCTTTGAAATACGGATGTGAGGCAATGCTACCAATCAAGATTGAAATACCCTCACACCAAAGGATTACTTAAGCATTTGATAAGAACGAAGAGTTAAAGAAAGAATCACTAAGATTTGATAGATGAGTTAAGAGATGAAGCAGTGGTAAGAACCGCCGAATATTAGAGGAGAATCTTTACGTATTACAACTCAACAGTAAGGACTCGGTTACCTCCAGAAGGTGATTTAGTACTCTGCAGTATAATGGCCAATACTAAGAATCCTGCAGATGGAACATTAGGACCAAACTATGAGTAGCCATTAATCGTATGCAAAGTAATCCCACCCAGAGCCTACAAATTATGTCGCCCAGACGGTAACATGGTGCCTAGAACATGGAATGTTGAACATTTACGGCCATATTTTTCGAAGATGGATTAATAAAGAGCTTCTTTCTAAAAAGAGAAAATCTACATGGTTGGGAGTGAAATGCTCCTTGTATTTGGACACTACCTAAGATGGTAGTCTACCTAAGATGGTATGAAAGCCTCTGTCCACGTCGAGATGGCCAGGGTAGAGCACCTCCCGGAGGGAGGACGGCGTAAGCCTTTATCCACGCCATAAGATGGCCATGTTAAAACACCGAACAAGCCCTTATCCGCGCCATGCTATGGCCAGGTTAAGGCACCTCCTGGAGGGAGGACGGAGTAAGCCTCTATCCACACCATGAGATAGGCAGGGTAGAGCACCGAACAAGCCCCTGTCCGTGCCGCAAAAGGGCCAGGGTGCTTCCTGGAGGGAGGTCAGGTAAGTCCTTGGTTCCAGCCTCTAAGATGAGCTAACAAAGAGCACCGGACAATAATGGACTAAGATGTCCAGGCCCAGGAAGAGGCCCAATAAATAAAGGACTAAGATGACCAAGCCCAAGTAAGGCTCAGTCAATAATGGACTAAGATGTCAAGGCCCAAGAAGAGGCCCATCAAACAATGGACTAAAATGTCCAAGCCAAAGAAAAGGCACATTCAATAATGGACTAAGATGTACAAGCCCGAGAAGAAGCTCATCAAATCATGAACTAATACATTCAAGCTCGAGAAGAAGCGTATTAAATCATGTACTAAGACGTCTAAGCTCAATAGGTAGATAATCAAATTATTTCTATGCAAAGCCTGAAGGGTTCTTATATGTCGAAAAGGACAAAAGAAAAGGAGTAAAAAGAATCTCCATTGATTATTACCCGAATCTGGGTTTCGAGACTTTCTTAACATCATCTATTAATGCCCGAATCTGGGCTTCGGGATTCTCATATATGAATTTCAAAATCTAATACCCGAATTTGGGTTTCGGGATTTTATCAATCACCATCTTCACTAAGCCCAAATTCGGGTATGAGAACATTGTTCGTTATTACAATTCTTAATACTCATACTTGAGTTTCGGAATTATTATCTTATTTTTCCTAAATACCCTAATCTGGGTACATGACATCTATTATAAAGACTATTTTCATGAGTTTCTGGCCATTCGAAATACGCCCTTGTACGGGCAAGGGATTTCCATTTTAACAACCATCCGCTTACACAAGTTTGTGCCCTAATCTGGGCCGAAGATTCTTGCTGCAAAGAGAAT
Organism: Allium fistulosum; assembly: GCA_030737815.1. Classification (NCBI taxonomy): domain Eukaryota; kingdom Viridiplantae; phylum Streptophyta; class Magnoliopsida; order Asparagales; family Amaryllidaceae; genus Allium; species Allium fistulosum. The sequence goes on along the minus strand of CM060907.1, from coordinate 406,455,466 downwards.
TGACTCAAATATGTCCTGATTTGGACTCAAAGTTAATGGAATCATACTACTAATTCTTCTTTAATTGGCCATAAAAACCTAATTCTGGGTTTAGAAATACCATATATAAATATATTCTTGGGATATCGCTATTTGGATTCTGAATATCATGTTATCAATCTCTAAACTTCACAATTTAATGCACTAATCTGGATTAGATTTCATAGATGATATGATGTAGTTGAATCTATTATAGGCAACCAAAAATCTTGAACGGATCTTATTAATGCCAAAACTGAAAGTTGGTGTTCAAAAATTCAAAATAAATCTTATCAGGCGAATAAGGGCATTAATACACTGATCAATGACTAAGCGTAAATGTAAGTATAATAGTAACAATGGTGCTTTTAATTTTTAATTTTTTTGGAAAGACAAAATCATGAAGAGTAAAAGAGCTATGGAAACTTTGCCCGAAAGAACAAAAGCCTCTTTTATACGAGGGGGGGGGGCAAAATGTAACCATAAAATCTACTTAAAAGCAGAAGTATAAAAGAGGGATAATAAGATCGAATTTTTGATGAAGAGATAGGCCAAGTTATCTTGAAAGACTCAAAAAGGATGTTTAGAAGATCCAACCACTTATACAGTGCAAAGCCCTTCGACCTAAATGAAAACATATAAGACTCTCCGCCATAACCAACCTTTTGACACAGATGAGAAAGCAATGATAACTCTAGAGCCCCTTCTTTGAATACAATCGATGGTGTTTCTCTCAACCACACACTAAACCTTTCGAAGGAGTCGAAGGGATGCAGTCATTAGAGTTTAACAGCCTCAAACCTTTCGAAGGGGTCGAAAGGTTCCATTTCTCGGTATCTAGGGAGTTCACACCTTTCGTTGAGGATGGAGAAGTCAAAGCAAGTGCGAGCAGCTCTATGGTGACCTTTTCGAGAGCATTGTAAGCCTTTTGAACTGGTTAAAACACATACTGGATACCTTTCTACTGCGTCGAAAGGTTCTATGAAGAAAGCAACACTCAAAAGTCAGCAAAAGCAAAGAAATGAAGGAAAATCTTTCGATAACATTGAAGGAAAATAAAGCTCTCGACAACAACAAGTAAAGACAAACGTCTCATCAAGGTCGAAGGGTTCATGAAGTTAAGTACAAAGCAAACCTTTCGACAAAGTCCAAAGGTCCATAAAGGCAAAAGAAGGGAAAACCTTTCGACAATGTCGAAAGGATTAGAACAACATGTTGAAGGCAAACCTTTCAATAATGCCAAAAGAAAAGCATACAAAAGGTAAACCTTTCGACAATGTCGAAAGGTTCATAGCAGCATATAGAGAGGAGGCCTTTTGACAAGGTCGAAGATAAGGAGGTAAAAGGGATGGACCAAGGAGCATAAGAGACTCATAACCTTTCGACACAGTCGAAGGGTTCATAACCTTTCGATGAAGTCGAAAGGTTTAAGGCAGCATATAAAGGGGGACCTTTCGACTCCGTCGAAAGCATGGAGTCGAAAGGGGGGCCGTCTACATCTATACATAAGACCCAAGGGGTCTTGTTTTGGAGGCCGAATTCTGGATACGGAATTCATCTTCTTTTCTCGAATTTCATTGCGATATTTGTACTTGTAAAAACCGTAACTTGAATTGGGGAGAGAGCTCAATTTCTTGTAACTCGTTTTGGATATGAATAAAATGGAGATGGCTCCTTCATGATGGATATTGGCAATGAGGAGAATCATTTAGACCATTAGCTAGACTAATGATCAATGGCACATGATTTCAACCTTTTTCTCACAATCTCTTTTGATCTATGCTATGTATAAGATCGACTTAGTCATTCCCCATTGAAATACATCATCATTGAAATCCATACTTAACGTTGGTAGTTAAAGTGAAGATGACATATAGCATATGTTGAATGCATGGATATGTGAATAACTAAATTGATCTTATATAAGAAGAGTAAAGGGGTTAAACATATAAACTGGGACTGCTTTGAAAGGTGGAAAACCTTTCGACTTGGTCGAAAGGTTTACTCTCTAATGGAATCCTGGGTTATATATCTTATAATCGCCCATGATGGACTCCATTCAAAGGGAATCTGCTGCCTTAAGCATTAGTAAACCATTCGAATTGATTCCATAGAATGAAAATGGACATCAATGGGGTTAAAAGCAGTTAGGGTTGGCAAATGAGCAATGCATCTCCTTACAATGATGTCCAGAGGTTTCACACATTACCTTTCGGCATGATTAAAAAGGAAGTGGTAGACATCAACCATAACTGTTTTCAACACCAAGGGGAGATGGAATTCAACAAATTACTGATTTCTGGAAGCTAAATGACTGAGAATTATATCAACCTAATTGAAAGGTAGGAATAGCCTTGTCACACCTTTCAACAAAGTCGAAAGGTTTGGCAACTTACTTCCATCCCAACCAAGTCGAAAGGTTGAAGTGATCTTGTTAATAACCTTTCTTCAATGTCGAAAGGTTGAGCTATTTCCTTCTACACCAACTTAGACGGAAGGTTGGGGTGGTCATGTTAATAACCTTTCGATAAGGTCGAAAGGTTTGATAATCTAGTATTTTTACAACCTGGTCGAAGGGTTGATGTGGCCTCATTAACCTTTCGTCAAGGTTGAAAGGTATGACCAGTCACTGTTCTTTTCATCTAGATCAACTTGATTCGGACATTTTATCCAAAAAATACATTTTCAGAAACGGAAATCATCTCAACCACATGGTGATGTTCCAACAAAATTATCTTATCAAAGCACTGGGATGTTGACAGGATTTCTTGTTAACATTTTTGGCGCTAGAAGGAGGGGCTTGAACCGCCGACCCTATCACTATATTTAGACTAATTATTGTTTGTTTTTCTTGCATGGGAAAAATGAGATCAAAACGCTTAAGTGGATCAATGATGGAGTAGTGCACACATCCAACCTAGAGGAGAATTTTGCTCCAACTTTCAACCTGGATGGGGTCATCCTAGGTCAAACTTCATCACCGGCTCTGCAGGATGAGAATATAGAGAAAATCGAGCGCTTGGAGCAGCAATTACAAGAAATGCAGGATCTAATAAAGATGGCTTTATCTCAAAGATCATCAAAAACTCCAAGGCAAACTCAAGGAGAAGAAGTAGTTTCCCCTAGAGGAAATCTGTAAGCCAGTTCCAAGGAATGTAAAGATAAGATAGACTTGACCTCCTCAAAGAAGAAAGAGGTTCCACAAGAAAAAGCTAATAATCAAGGGAGAATTCTCAACAAGTCGTTAGAGCAGTCTCGCAGCTCAACTTCTAATGAATATCACCCGAGTTTGAAAATCTATGGTAATGTTGAAGCCTTCCTTAAAGATGTCGTTGGGAAGGCAATCAAGGACGTCATGAATTCAAAAGGCAAAAGAACCATGCATGCAAATGTAAATGACAATGAGAGGGTGTAGCCATTCACTGATGAGATTATGGTGATAGTAATTCCTCCTTATGTCAAGATCCCGTCTATGAAATACAATGGGAATATGGATCCTGATAACCACCTTATGGCTTTTGATAGCCAAATGGACTTATACAACGCTACTGGGGCAGTCAGGTGCTGACTGTTCCTCGTCACTCTCCAGGGGGCGGCAGCAAAGTGGTATAGACAATACAGAGAGAAAACCATCTACTCTTGGAAATAATTTTCTTATGAATTCTCAGCCCAGTTCTGCATTTGCAAGGATCCAACTATTGGTTGCACAGTCCAGGCAAACATAAAACAAAAACAAGGTGAATCTTTTTGGAGATTAATTGAAGAGATTCAACATAGAAGCTTTGAAGGATAAAGACATGAATGGTCGAGACAAACTCATAACCGTCCACTCTAGATTAATCGAGAACACTCCTTTTTGGAAGCAGCTATTTTTCAGTGGTTGCAAAGATCTCCAAGACTTCCGCTTTCAGGCAGATAAATTCATCTAGATGGATGAGCTTTACTATTCTAAGAGAAAGAAACTTCCCAGAAAGGAAGGAGGAAAATTTGGCTTTGATCGTAGCCATAAAAGGATCGGGTGGGAGGAGCCGGTCACTAATACAATCGCTTTAAACAAGCCATTGTCTTACATATATGCTACAGCAAAGGAAAGAGTCAAATTTTCGACCTCCTATAAAGGTAGGAATAATCCAGAGTAGAAGAAGGAAGGAGATTACTGTGCCTACCATAAAGCTAAAGGCTACAAAATAGATGAATGTAGAGTGTTGGCCGACATAATTCAAAATCTGATCTGGGAAGGCCATCTCAAAGAATTTATCCAAGATCAGCAAAAAGCCCAAAGAATTGAAAGTACTCCAAGAAGCGTCCAGGCAACACTGTAAATGTTTTAGAAGATAAAGATCCCCACAGCTTAAGCCCACCAATTAACAGGATAGATGTGATCCACGGTGGGCCACATCCGGTAGGAAATAGTAAAGGTGCTCAAAGAGGATATATTAAAGAGGTTAAGGAGGGAATTTATTCTGTTCAAGAGGAGCCTCCTGTTTGTACCAAGATTGGGCACAACACACTTCGAACGTATTTGAACAGATTAAAATAAAGAATTTAAATGTAAAAAGAGGATAATCTAACAAACATGCCAATTCAAGAAAACAGAATTACAAAAAGATAGAGATTTATAGTGGTTTGGTGTTGTAGCGTACGTCCACTTTGAATGATTTGTTGCTTTATTGATGATTACTAACTGGTTACAATAGAGAATAACTCAAACACTCAAGTTACAATGAATATCCGGCAAAGTAATGGCATAACGACATTGAAAGTCCTTTTTCTCTTTACATTGGAGTGCTATTTATAGGTGTAGTCTGGAAATATTTGGCTTAGATCTTAGAATCCCCTTCTCACACGTAGGTGGTCCCACAAGATCGATCCAAGGTCATTTGGGATCGATCCTTGATCGATCCATGTACATTTCGTATCGACCAAGAATTGCTCCTTTTGGGCTGAGATCGATCAGATATATTCTTGAGGTGGTAAGCAAGATCCTGTGAAAATTTAGTGGCATTTGGACTTGTAGATCTCGAGTTATGATCGATCCAAGTTTCATATTATAGGTGGCTGGAACATGCATATCGATCGGTTCGTATCTATAGCCGTTCGTATCGATCCTTTGCGTATCGATCAGATGATGTGGAGCGATGGTTCAGGAGAGATCCACTTTTCATGCTGCATGACCGTTTCCTTTACTTGACCATGCCTTCTTCGTATCAGTCTAGAGTAACTTCTTTAGTATCGATGTTTAGAGGCCACCTTCGTATCGATGCTTCATGTTGCTTTCTTCGTATCGATCAATGGTTGCTGCTCTTCGTATCGATGGAAGGAGATCAATACGAAATGGATGGAGGGAGAACAATGCGAAATGGACCTTTGTCGATGGATGATGGATACAAAGGTGAAGGAGTCTGATGGATATGAAGAGAGGTGACATTTTGATGGGTACGAACAAAAGAACCTTGTTGGATGGATACGAACTGATGCATGCGGGTTGATGGATATGAACAGTGCTATTACAAGGTGATGGATACACATAGAGGCCTTCTCCCTTGATCTTAATCGATCCATATCTTGAGCATACGAACTCCGATTGACATGAAATTTGGAACGTTGGCTAACATAGATTTGCTTGTCATATCATGTTAATTGTAGCACGATCTGAACTTGGAAAAAATTTTCCAGTATCCATAGTAAACCTGTGTATAAACGATCTCCAAGTCGAATTGTCTCTGGTTTCCAGCCAAGTCCTTGGTATCACGGCCTTACCAAAGGTGGGATAACATTTCCCCCCAAAGTACTTCCTGTGTGAACATGACATGCTTTGAAAAGCTACATTCTTTATTCTGAAAGAGTTCTATCCGATTCGTCGAATTGCATTGCCTTTTCATCAAGAGATGCAACCTTTGATTAATTTCCAGTAATATAAATGCTGAATAGTTGACTACCAATGATCATGTAGTGTTTTGTTGTAACTGAGTGTTGAGTACTTGCAATTTGTTGTTCACTGTTTTGATTGTCATCAGGTGAGCGTTGGATTCCTGTTAATTTTGAAAATTGAATGTTAGTCTGTCATACATGCACGTATGTTAACTTGACTCCTGTTCACGTTCGCACGTTCACGGGGCGTTGTCAAGTCCTTTAGTTTTTTGTTTGGATCGAGTTTCGGATCGATCCTCTCCTGGATCGATGTAAAATTAGAGTTGTAACAACGTTTGATGGTCGTTTAAGTCCTTCCTTCGTATCGATCCTCTCCTAGATCGATTTTGAGAAGTTGGGATATATGTTTCGTATCGATGACTATCGATAGGAAGTAGATGGTTTTGGGAAATGATTCATATCGATGGATATGAGCTCTTGTAGTCTTCAAATGGATGGATACGAAATTGTCATTTCGTATCGATGGAAAACAAACGATCTAAACATGACTTGGCAGTGGCGTTTGTATTGATGACATATGAAGCTGATTGTTGATGAATACGACCAACTACACCCCAGATCGATCTGGGTGGATGGATGCGAAGAAGGCTCTTTGCACCGATGACATCGTGACCGTTCCGAACGGTTTTGATCATTGGGAGATGAAATTTTTTTCTTGTCTTCGAATGCATATAAATACGTTTTGGACTTAGCTAAATTTCCCACTTGCTATCAGTTCATTTCCAGCCTTTGAATCGATAGAGCAATCAAGAACAAGAACCGTCTTCGTCCTCAACTTGAATAACCTATTAATCTCTCGAAACAATCCTTTAATCTAGGTAATTAACCAATAAAAATTACTCTAAAATGACGAGACTCGAGTTCAATGCCAATTTGTTAATAGTCGTGGCCGATTCAGTGATGTTGATGCTGGAGTTGGTTCGGAGCATGGTTGAGGAAGGAGGAAATGGCGCCTAAGCCGCTTAGGGAAGAAGAAGGGTTGATGGATATGAAGGAAAACACTAGAACATGTGGAAGGGGTTCGTATCGATCTGGAAAAAATGGAAGTTCATATCGATGGAGCGAGTTGCTTCGTATCGATTGGGGATGATGGGAGTTTGTATCGATCTGGAGCGATTGATACGAAGACCTGACCATATGATCGATACGAAGACATGGCTGACGATCGATACGAAATGGAGGATTTCCAATCGACACGAACAGATCTTCTAGTGATCGATATGAAATCCCATTTTCCTAGATCGATATGAATTGGGCTTCTAGTGATCGATCCAAGTTCGAACTTTGATGGACACGAAATCTATGCATACTCGATCATTTGGCTCCGACGAGCTTCAGCCTTGCATAATTGGACTTATCTGTTTCACTGCATATTCGACTACCTCTCGAAGCTCGTCGATGGAACTATAATTTGAAAATTTTAACAAACTTAGACATGGATCATTCTCTGAAGTCAGATTGGCACGGTTGTGATGGTCAGTGATGACGGTCGCTCCGGTTGAATCTCGAAGTCTTGTCATTGTAACATCCATCGAACATGAAGAAATTTAAAGTATTATGTAGCACTGCACTACACAACATGAACATTCACTTCACAATCACGGGGGGAACACGGGTTTCTTTCCACCTAACAAGGGTTTTTACTGAGTTCAATAGCTATGGATCCCGGAAGCTTTGAGTTGCAGGATATCCCATGTCCTCCACTTCCAGCTATAGAAATGCCAGTGATTGCAGCTGAAGTAATAAGTCCCGCTCTGGACGAGATACCGAGTGCAGCTTTTATTATGAATCCGCAGGATTCTGTCCGTTCAAAATTTTTCGAAGACATTCTCGGTAGAATTTTCTTCAGGCACGGGCTATCTCTAGAAGATGTTCTGGTACCGGGCATAGAAGATAGAGCTCATAATCCCTCAGAGGGAAATACTGCTTGCAATTGATTCATGTGCGTTGCTGGAACATTAGTCCCTTTCAATCAATTTATTCGTGAAGTGTTGCTCTTCTTAATGATTGCTCTGTCTCAATTACATCTGAATGGAAATGCTTTGCTTAATAGCTTGTACATAATCTTCATGGAGCACCTTTATCGACCTCCGAAAGTCGAAGAAATCAGATATCTATTCAACATTAAGAGCAGCGGGGATAACCCTTCTTTCACTTTCCTGGAAGCGATTAGAAATTGCCTAGTAGTGGTAGGAGCCTGGAGCAAGCTAAGTTACTTCAAAACCGAATGATTCTTCGTCCGGTGTCCACAGGGATTCGCCAGACGGAGGCTAGTTAGACGTAAGTGTCCTAACTTTTTCGTCGATTAACTGAATAATTCAAGTTGATGTTGAGCCTAATACTTTGCTTCTTTTACATCTTCGATCCCACGGCCTAAAGGAGAGCGATTCAAAGAGATTGTATGAACTCTCCAATCGGTGTCGGCTGAGCTTAGAGAGATTGATGAAGTCCTCACTGACGAAAACTTAATCGTTGCTGGGCTTATAGAAAGAGGCCAAAGCATTGGATGAGCAGGTGTTCTCAGAATGGTTCCGGCATAGCATGGACGAAGAAGAGCCCCTGGAATCATAATCACTGAACAGGGCGATGATGAGAATGTGCCCGTTGGAGATGAGCGTGCAGCTGTGCCTTCGCAGAGTCACCGATCTTTAGAGTTGAAAAGAAAAGGAAAGGCTATTGCCTATAAATCCACGAGATGCAAAACTATTGAGATATCTCCATCTATAACAACCGTTATAAGTTCTGAGACTTCTCCTCTACGAATGGAGAGTTCACTAAAGGGATTGGCGGATATCCCGATCCCAGATGACTTAACTTCATATCAAGACCTTGGACTAGAGAGGCTTCAAAGTGCTTTAGATATAAGGGAGCCAACTCCTTCGAACATGGATGCCACAACCGGTTGGTTGGGGGGTTAGCACATGCACGCGCATACTTCATGGCACCACACAATTTCTAATCACATGTTCCTCAATTTTTGAAGATAACTAACGATGTTTCTCCTTTCATTTTGCAGATATGATGACGAAGCAGGGACCTATGTTCAGCAGTCTTCGTTCTGCATGCCATTCTTCTAGCTCATATTCCGAATCTCGTAGGCGTGAGTCTGAAAGAGACCATGATCGCTGCCGCTCCAGGCAAGAGTGGGAGAGTTATGAAAGGGAAAGGGAGAAGGAGAGGCAATATCAAAGTAGGAGCCGCTCCCAGTCACGTTCTCCACCACCTAGAGGTCCTTCGCAACCCTTCCACTTCGGAAAACAAACTTCTGAAACTTCACGTCAAATAGCGCCTCTCCAAATTTCAAGATCTGGCGAACAACCCCGTAGAACTGAGGCAGAAACTCCCGTTGTCACCCCATCGGCTACTATGGAGCCCATGGGAGAAGTGCCATCAAAATAGCTAAGTTAAAGATGGATTTTCCGAACATCTACTTCGATGTCTTCTATTTCCCCCCAAACTTAAAGCAAATTCCCAATGAGGCAGAGTAGGCGGTACATGATTATGTGTACGATGTCTAAAATCAGTATCGAGAATGGGTGAAGACTGTGGAGAAAGCTTTAGCAGTGGCCTTTGAGCGGGCAAAAATAAGCAAGAAACTGGAGAAGGATCTCGCTCAGAAGGACCGTATAGTTCGAGTGCTTACCAATGAGAACGAATCTTCACGGAAGTCTGAAATGGAGGCCCAAAAGAAAGTCGATGAGGTAATCAAGTCTATGGGAAAAATGTGTCGGGAGCATTTGGCCTTGGTCGAGGAGATGGGCTATAGGACCACCACTGCTGTGGTAGAAAGAGATGCTGCAATCAAAGAGCTTGAGGAGTTAAAACCTAAATTCACTGAGGTCGTCAAGGATAGAGACGATGCTAACAAAGCTGCCCAAGAGGCATATGAGCAGACAATGGCGCTTAAGAATGAAAGGGATGCGATGAACTTGAAGGTCCAAGAAGCCGAGGCCATAATAGAAACTGAGGTTAAAGCGATGGAGGCCAGGATAGAGAGTGATATAGAAGATCTCCTGGTCACCTATAATGTCAATGTCTTAAAACACTACAATTTGAGCTGGCTCGAAGACTACCCACTCCATCAATATAATGCTTGGCGCTGCCTGGTAGAGGACGAGAAGGCGGACCGCAACACTTCAACTATTGACGACTTTGAACTTGAAAACCGGATTTTAGTTGAAGATGAGGAAAAAGTTCTTCACGATGCCATCGTTGCCTTCGAAAAGGAAGAATTAGCTGCCAAGTACCAAGATGTTGGGGAAGGGTCCGGAGTTGAGCATCACGAAGTAAGCTCCAAAATGCCTGCAGCGACCCAACCTATGCTTACTTCTGCAATTGATCCTCCAGCTGTTTCGACGTACGATCCTGACCAACCGTGCTTATCTCTGGTACACGAACATGGTTCTGAAGGCACATCGGCTCAGCATGTGAGCCAATCTGAGGAAGGTACAATGAACACTTCTTCCGTTCGCACAAAAGCGAAAGCATTGTCGGAAGTTGTCACTAATAGTTTATTTTATCTTTAATCAGTCATAGATTCGGCACCGATTGATCCTCTTGCAACCCAAGAATTGCATCACGAGCAGGTGGTTGTTATGACGAAGGCAACGACCACAATAGCCGCTACATCAACTGGGGAGGTGCACAAGAGCAGTTTCATTCTTGATGAACAAATGATGGAAGCACACCTTGGCCATCAAAGCGACCCAATCGCTGATTTGCCTTTTAGCTTAGATGAAGATGTGTTTACAACTAGCTCCTCAGGCCCGACTAGTAGCATTCCAGTGGGCGTTAGCGTACAACGGGCTGATGAAATAATGGCAGAAATCACAACCGAAATACAGAAAGACCAACGGGCCAGTAGTGTTGGAGGTGGTATGTCGGGTCACGGCCCAGTCCCTATGCGTATGATCTCTCCGGGTGGCACCATCATTGATACCAGCGCACGTCATTCTTCCAGCATTGAGGGTGCCACCGTTCCTCCAACCCCGCCCGTAGAGAATATTCCGATCTCCATGAGTTCTGAGGAGGAGACGGTCGTTGTTCCCCCGGCCGGAGACAAACCAGTGAAAGAAGGACGGGGAGGTAAGAGCTCGAAGAGAGGACTGGAGGGCGGCACAAGCGGGTCTACGCCGAAGAAGAAAAAGAAGGATAAGAAACCGAAGGCGTAGACTTGCACTTGTGCTTCTTCATTTTGCAGATTGCTTAGAATAAGTTTCTTTTTTGCTTTTGTAGGCCACGTAGTGATGCGGGTTGGTCCCTACTTATAGGAATACATTGAACAGATTTTTGTACTTGTCTTTTTTCAAAAGAATAGTAGAAATAAAATTCCTATTTGTTTTCAGCATAACTTTGTTTTCATTTTCTTAAGTATTTTAGCGCTTATGTTTCCATTCAATGTACTTGTGAGGCCTTAGTCTTTGAATCGAACTTGAGTTCGGTCGTTAAGTCCTAAAGTCATGGCTTCGGGTCATAGCCAAACGTCAGGTCGAGTCCCAACGTCGTGCTGCTTCGGTTTGCGGCATGTACTTGAGCCATGCCCCGAGTTCTAGGGAGAATTGAAGTAGTCGATCGGCAGTCATTTTCTGCCTTCACTAACTTTTATTTAACTTAGCCGAAACAAAGTTAAAGTGGGATGAGTTTGAGTGGTCATATTACACCTGCTCATTTGTTGACATTCGCATCCACGCTCTGGGGACTTAACTTGTATGTCGGCGGCTGGTCACGCTTGCTAAATGTCTGAAGTCATATCCGCGCTCCAGGGACTTAAGTTATTTTGCGGGCGGGCGGTCAGTTACACCCGTTTAACACATAGGATTATATCCGCACTTTGGGGACTTAGGTTGATTTGCGGGTGGTTAGTCACACCTGTTTTATGTTTGTGCTCCAGTCCACGCTTTGGGACTTAGAGTTATCTTGCGGGCAGTCGACTCACACCCAATTTATGTTTACACTCCAGTCCACGCTCTAGGGACTAGAGTTAGTTGAGGGGTGGTTAGTCATACCCATTTAGTGTTTATACTCCAGCCCGTGCTCTCGGGACCAAAGTTAATTGATGGGTGGTCGATCACACCCGTTTTAATGCTTATACTCTAGTTCACACTCCGGGAACCTGGAGTTATTCGACAGATGGTCGATCACATTTGTCTAAGTTTTAGGATTTCGTTCACACTCTGGGAACGAGGAGTTGATTGGGGTTGTAGATGGTCGGATCACATCCACCCTGAGTAGGCAAGCGAAGCCATAGATGGACGGGTTCATCCTCCTCGAGCTTGTGAAAATGGAGACGACATCGTGGACGGACGGATCCATCCTCCTCAAGCTTGTGAAAATGGAGACGAGATCATGGATGGATGGATCCATCCTCCTCGAGTTTAAATCGAATACGGGCGAAGTCATGGGTGGATGGATCCACCCTACTCGAGCCTATGTTTTGGAGTTCGTACTTCGGTTCACACTTTGGGAGCCGGAGTTCGTTAGAGGATTGTCGTGTTTCAATCCTTTGGGCTTTAGCGTGGTTGCTTGCCCCCGAGCTCGGAATTTCACCTAGCGAGTGATCGGTTGTATCACAGTCATTCCCTATTTGAATAAGTCCCACCGTAAGATGGAACTTAGCTTTTCATACATCGTGGTAGCTGTGCGACGTATTTCATAGATTGCCTAATGTGCTTGATGAGTTCGCATTTTATTGCTGAAATAAGAAAGTACAGCAAAGTCAGTTGCCTTATTAGAAGTTCAAATTTTGAAATGCATAAATAAATTTCAAAAGAAAAGCAGACTAAATGAATAAATGAAGCCTGTTATGTGTAATAGCGATGGAGACTCTCGTTGTTCCATGCTCGTGGTAAAGTGAGACTATTAACAGTTGATAGTTTGAATGTGTCATCCCCAAGTCTCCGCTTAATAACATACGGTCCTTCCCATGTCAGTTTCATATATGAAGGGACTGGATATATTCTCTTGAGTATGAGATCACCAAGTTCAAAGGTTCTGGGTTGGACCTTAGCACTGTACAATCGGGCGACTCGACTGCGGTGTGCGGCTGCCGTCAAATCAGCCTCTTCATGCTTCTCATCCAATAAATCTAGAGATTCGGCGAGTAATATGGCATTCGTCTTTGGATCATAATATGTCACACGGTGAGAAGGTACTTCTAATTCAACTGGAATGATGGTTTCAGAGCCATAGGAAAGTGGAAATGGCGTGTGGCCGGTCGCGGACTTGTGGATAGTTCGATATGCCCATAGGGCCATGGGAAGTTCATCGACCCATCTGCCCTCGGCCTTCTCCAGTCGTTTCTTCAGAATTGACTTAATAACTTTATTAACAGCTTCGACCTATCCATTTGCTTGAGGGTGAGCAGCTGCCGAGAACTTTTTCTGGATGTGGTAACGCTGGCAGAATTTCTTGAACTCAACACTATCGAATTGGGCTCCGTTTTCGATGATAATCGTTTGTGGGAGGCCAAAACGACAGATAATGTTGCGTACAACAAAGTTGATTACTTTCTTCATCGTGATGGTAGAAAGGGGCTCGGCTTTCGCACTTTTGGTAAAGTAGTCAACTACAACGATGATGTACTTTGCGCTACCTTTAGACAGAGGTAAGGACCCAATTATATCGATGCCCCATGTGGCGAACGGCCATGGACTGACCATCTGGGTGATTTCAGTAGGCGGGGCTCTCGGAATTCTAGCGTGATTCTATCATTTATCACATTTCTTGGCACAGTCCGATGTGTCTCGGTTCATTATCAGCTAGTAATATCTGTATTTGAGTATTTTCTTACAAGAGCTTGCCCCCCAGTGTGATCGCCACATTCTCCCTCATGCACACCGTGTATCACTCATTTGATCTCGTCATGGGCGATACACTAGAGTAAAGGAACAGAGTATCCCCTCCTGTACATGACTCCATTCTGGATAATCAATCGCGATGCTTTTTGGGGAACTTGTCTTTTCTTACTTCTGCGCTCGGGCAAAGCTCCATGTTCGAGATAGTTTCTGAATGGGGACATCCATGAATCCTTCTCAGGCGTTGCCTCATGCACCTAGTCTGCCTCTATTTGATCGATGCTCGGAGAAGTAAGTGTTTCAACGGGGACGAGTCCATTTGCTGTGCTTCACCGATGCTGGCCATCATTGCTAAGGGATCGGCTTTCTAGTTGTGCTCCTGGGGTATACAGTGTATGGCATAGTAATCGAGCTGATTCAACATTTCCTAGACCCGAGTAAGGTAAACGACCAACCTCCGGTCTCTAGCTTGATATTCTCCCCGAACTTGGCATACGACCAATTGCGAGTCACAATGAACCTCCACAGCAATAATTGCCAAGTCTTTGGCAGGTCTAAGTCCGGCGAGTAAAGTCTCATACTCGGCCTCGTTTTTAGTTGTGCGAAAATCAAACTTCAAAGCATAGCATATGGATCGACCTTCGGGAGTTTCGAGTACTACTCGAGCACCTAAGCATTGGTCATTTGATGCAACGTCCATGTATAACTTCCATATGTGCTTGGAAGATTCACTTGTTTCGGGCAAGTCCTCTAGTATAGTGAATTCAGCTATAAAGTCTTCCAGAACTTGTCCTTGAATGGTTCGCCTTAGTGTATAAGTAATGTCGACTTGACTCAACTTAATGTTCCACTTGAGCAATCTACCAAACATCTCAGGTCGCATAAGGACCTGTCGTAACGACTGGTCGGTGTAGACTATGATCGGGTGCGCCTGGAAGTAAGGACGGAGCTTTCTCGAGGCAATGACGAGGCAGTAAGCCAGCTTTTCCAATTTCAGGTAGTTTCTCTCTACCCCAGTTAATTGCTTACTGATATAATAGACCGGTCGTGGGACCCGATCTTCTTCACTAATCAGTGCAGCATTGATCGCATTTGCTGATACCACTAGATAGATATACAATTTTTCATGATTAACTGGCTTTGACAGAATAGGTGGCATCGCCAGATGTTGAACCAGTGCTTGGAATGCGCGTTCACACTCCTCCGTCCATTCGAAGTTCCGCCTTCCTTCGCTGATCAGATCGAAGAAGGGAATGCACTTGTCTGTGGATTTGGAGATGAATCTACTTAAGGCTGCCACCTTCCCGTTGAGGCTCGGCACTTGCTTTATGGTTCTGGGAGTCTCGAGATTCCGAATCTCCCAGATTTTCTCAAGATTGGCTTCAGATCCTATAGCATTGACAATGAATTCAAGGAACTTCCCAGATGCGACTCCGAAGTGAGACTTCAGTGGGTTGAGCTTCATTCGGTACTGTCGGAGGATGTTGAACATTGTTTCCAAGTCTTTGACATGATTAATGGACAGCCGCGACTTTACAAGCATATCGTCCACGTACACCTCCATTGTTTTCCGATCTGGTTAGTGAACATTCGGTTCACGAGCCTTTGATAAGTTGCCCCAGCGTTCTTGAGTCCGAATGGCATCACTGAGTCCCATATTGGTAACAAAGCTTGTATGTTCCTGATCAGATAGGTGCATCAATATTTGATTGTAGCCAGAATACGTGTCCATGAAAGATAAGAGCTCGTATCTGGTTGTTGAGTCCACTAGTTGATCAATTCTGGGATGTGGAAAACTGTCTTTAGGGCAGGCTTTATTCAAATCAGAGTAGTCCACACAAGTTCTCCATTTCCCATTGGATTTCCTGACAAGGCTTGGATTTGATACCCACTCTGGGTATATTGCATCACGAATAAACTCGTTCGATTTGAATTTATTTACCTCTTCCTTCAGGGCGGTAGATCTTTCTAGATCCATACTGCGCCTTTTCTGTTTGACCGGGACATGCCGCGGGTCAATATTCAATGCATGGCTCGTGATGTCCAGCGAGATCCCACACATATCTAAGTGAGTCCTAGCAAACGCATCAAGGTTTGCCCGAAGAAATTCAACCAATTCCTCTCTCATTTGGTGGCTAATTTGAGATCCGACATTTATCATTCTGGAGTCATCATTATCATCGATCTGAATATTGATTGTCAACTCTGTCGGTGAAGCCTGCCCGTCTTTAACTTCCTCTTCATTATCATTATCTCATGGATTAAGATCTTTTAGGAACTGGTTGTGGCACTCGAGCCTAGGCCTAGGCGTTTTTTGTCATTTTTTAAAAAAACGGACGCAGAGAGACTCCTCTACGTCCTTGCCCTTCTCTTTCTGTTGTGCCTCCTGCAGCTCAGCAACATAACAGGTGCGTCCAGCCGCTTGATCTCCTCGAACGACTACAACCCCATTATCAGTGGAGAACTTTAGAGTCAAACACCATGGGGCAATAGCTGCCCTAAATTCAGCGAGGGCTGGTCGGCCCAAGAATGCATTATACAGAGAATTAATGTCTAACACAACAAACTGTAGCATCCAGACTCTCCGGCAATCTTCGATTCTCAACTCAACTGGCAACTCCACCATCCCAACGGGTATAGTTGCACTTCCATTAAAGCCATGTATGCGAGACTGACACGACTTTAAGTCTTTCACCTCCATTCTCATCTGGTCATAAGCTCGTTTAAAAAGAATATTTACGGAGCTTTTGTTGTCTACCAAGATCCTCTTCGTCCAAGCGGGACCTATCTAAGCTGAAATGACTAGTGGATAGATAGTAGGGGCTTCGACTCTATCAGCATCTCTATTTCAAAAAACGATGTCATCTGTCATCATTTTATATTGATTCGCCGAAGCCCCGTCATCAACATTACTACAACACTCGAAGTCTACATGCCTAATCGAACTGGCATAAGACTCCATTTCCTTCTAGCTCCGATTAGCTGGATGAGGACCACCACTAACTGTATTTATAACCAACCTCTCACCAGTACGCACGGGTTCCTCGGGTCTAGCCTGGTTTTGACTTTGATTTGGGTTAGATGGGCACGTACCTCCATTTTTGACTTTGATTTGGGTTAGATGGGCTCGTACCTCCATTCTGCGGCGCCCGAACAAATTGTTCCAACTTCCTCTCTCTAATCAACTTCTCAATGATGTCTTGTAAATGACGATACTCATTAGTATTATGGCCATAGCAATCGTGAAATCTACAGAACTTTCCAGTTTGAATCTGCTTCTCAGATGACTGTTTTGGAGCAGGCTTCTTATACTTTCCAGTATTACATGTCTATAAATAAATATTCTATAGGGTTGTATTCAAAGGGGTATATCGGTCAAACATGGGAGCTCGGGGTCTCGGTCTATGATTTTGATCTCTCTTTTTCCTCTGACCTCCGTTACCCTTTTGTTGACCTTGTTTGTTTTGTATATTCAATTGCACTTTACCGGAACCCTCACCGGTTTGTCTCACAGCAACATTACTCTAAATGCCTTCAACACTGGGCCCCATATCGTGATGCTTCCTAGATCGTCTAGTGTCTTCTCTCCTCATAAACTGGGCCACCTTAGCATAAAAACGATCCAACGACGCTGGGGTTTCCCAGCCAACCAATTGCCAAACTCGAAATCAGGATCGATTCCTTTAGTTAATGCCATTAAGATAGAATTTTCATTCGGGTTGCTGACCTCAGCGTAGGCAGCATGAAACCTCTCTAGATAACGTCTTAGTGTCTCTCCTCGGGCTTGGGTAACCCTGGACAAGATGTTGACATCCTTTGACCTTGTAACATGCATGCAGAATTGTTCGACGAACTTTGTAGCCAACTGATCGAAACTCGAAATGGATCCGGGTGGTAGTCGAGTGTACCACATAGTTGCAATATCTCCTAAGGAAATAGGTTACTCCTGCACTTAACTGAATCCTCAGCTTGAGTGGCATTTATGAGCCATTCATACTTTAATATATGCTGGTTAGGATCCGAACTTCCTTTACACACAAGCAGGGTAGGCATCCTGAATCGACGAGGTGGCTCAACATAAAGAATGTCGTTGGTGAACGGAGTATGACTTCGGGAAAATCCCCAATCGTCATTAGTATGACCTTGACTTTCTCGGATCATTTGGCGAATCATGGTTGGAATGTCAGGCATTTGGACATTCGGGGCTAAGGCTTGGTCAGGTTCCATGTTGTAGGGAAGGTCCGGGCATGATCGATGGTCCGTTCCTTGCCTCCTTGGCTCTGAGTCTTTAGGAACATAGGGTTTTGGAGCATGAATATGTTGGCGAAGGGTCGGATCTGCTCGGTTCCAAATCTTAGCTTCCAAGTCTACAGCGGCAGCAGCTGCGTGGCTATCAATCGTGTGATAAGGAAGTGCCTCTCCTCGAGATGAGGGTCCAGCTTGGTGTCCCGTGGAAGGACCAGCTCTGGGTTTTTCGAGATTTAGAGCACGCTGGTGCCCACCGGCTTGCTCGTAGTCTCCATCCCACCGTTGGCATGTAGATCTATGATTGAAATTAGAAGAAGCCGAGCTTTCGGCTGATGAATAGGAAGCACGATCCCTTCTGGATATCCTTTGCCTTTCCTCGTTAAGCTGGTTTGAGAGTTCCGTGTTGGCACGGTTCTGCTGGGTGAGCTGTTGACGGCTCTTAGTTAGCTCTTGCTTTAGGATCTGGAGCTATGGTAGATGCATGTCCTGTTATGTTCGGCTGCGTGGGATTCTGTCTATCCCTTCCGTCTGGATCTGCATCAGTTAAAGCGGTTTTGGTAGTAACTGTATTGGGTGACGTAGCTCTTTCCTAGATCTGGTGGAATCTGAATAGAATGGAAGGAACTATTGGATGATAGATCTAGATCTCCGCCTTAGATTTTAGCAATCCAACAACGGTAGTATATCCAATGAGCAGGAGATAAACGGGTTCTCTCAGTGAAAGCACCAAAGTGTTTGTACCAAGATAGGGCATAACACTCTTCAGAAGTATTCAAAGAGATTAAAATGAAGATTTTAAATGTAAAAAGAGGATAATCTAACAAACACGCCAATTCAAGCAAATAGAAATAGAGAAAGGCAAAGATTTATAGTGGTTCGGCGTTGCAGCCTATGTCCACTTTGAATGATTTGCTGCTTTATTGATGATTACTAACTGGTTACAACAGAGAATAACTCAAACACTCAAGTTACAATGGATCTTCGACAGAGTAACGGCATCGAAAAGTCCTTCTTATGTTGACATTGGAGTGCTATTTATAGGTGCAATCTAGAAATATCTGGCTTAGATCTCAGAATACCCCTTCTCACACGTGGGTGGGCCCACCAGATCGATCTAAGGTCATTTGGGATCGATCCCTGATCGATCCATGTACATTTCGTATCGATAAAGATTTGCCCTTTTTGGGCTGAGATCGATCGGAGACATTCTTGAGGTGGTAAGCAAGCTCCTGTGAAAATTTGGTAGCATTTGGACTTATAGATCTCGAGTTATGATCGATCCAAGTTTCATATTGTAGGTGGCTGGAACGTGTGTATCGATAGCCTTTCGTATCGATCCTTTGCGTATCGATTAGATGACATGGAGCGATGGTTCACGAGTGATCCACTTTTCATGCCGCATGACAAAGGATACAAAGAGGGGTGGCATTTTGATGGATACGAACAGAAGAACCATGTTGGATGGATACGAACTGACGCCTGTGGGTCGATGGATACGAATAGGGCTATTGCAATGTGATGCATATGAACTGAGGCCTTCTCCATTGATCTTGATCAATCCATATCTTGAGCATACGAACTCCGATTGACCTGAAATTTGGAACTTTCGCTTTCATAGCTTTGCTTGTCGTATCTTTTTAATTGAAGCACAATCCGTACCGGGAAAAAATTCGCCAATAACCATAGTAAACCTGTGTATAACCGATCTTCGATTCGAATTGTCTTTGGTTACCAGCCAAGTCCTTGGTATCACGGCCTTGCCAAAAGGCGGGATAACACCTCTAACGAAGAGTCCCGACTCAATATTAAAATGCCAAATCTAGTGATCACACCGCAGGATTTGCGAAAAGGAGTTCATCATACATATAACAACCCCCTTATGATCACTGCTAAAATTGGGTTTTCTATTGTCTCCAAAATTTTGGTCGATACAAGTAGTGCAGTTAATGTCATCTTCAAGCATGCTTTTGATCAGATGAATATCCAAAAACACAAATTGGAGCTGAGCACCGAGCCGATATTTGGGTTCAACAACAAAGGGTCAACTCCAATAGGGAAAATAAAGCTTCTAGTACAAATGGGGATGCCTCCTACCTGCCGAACATTTGAAACCATCTTTGTAATAATTGACCAACCCTCCTACTACAACGCTTTCTACGGCAGGCCAGCCCTGGATGAAATTGATACATTCGTCTAGCCAAAGTACCTCATGGTGAAGTTCTTGACATAGCAAGGCTAGGGGAATGTGCGAGGAGAACAATTCAGCTCCGGTGAAATGAAATTTGCCATGCTCGATCGATATAAAAGGGAGTATTCTACTTATTTTGATTCTTCTACTACTTTACAACCTTCGGATGATGGATCTTTACATCTAACATTCGAAGCATAGATTAATGATAAGAAGTCTAATAAGCATATGTATTAAAAGTACATTTCTACAAGAAACAAGAGAAAGAGGATTGACTCTAATTCAGCAGAAGAAGGTCCAATAATCACATAGTTTGCTTGTCAGGGTGAGACAGAAAGAATAAGGCCCATAGAGGATTTAGAGGAAACCCATATAGATTCTAAGGATGTTTCTAAAGTGGTCAAAGTGGGAAAAGATCTTGAGGGTGAGTTGAAAAAAGATCTGATTCAGTTCCTCAAAGAAACAAGGATGTGTTTGCTTGGTCACATTCCGGTATGGTGGTTATTGACCCAACCGTCATGTATCATGCCCTTAATATCAAACCAGGAGTAACCCCCATAAGACAAAGAAAGAGATAATTGGATAAAGTTCGAACAAATGCTTTGAAAGAGGAAGTTGATAGGCTACTTGAAAATGCTTTAATACGGGAAGTATATTACCCCAAATGGTTAGCCAACCCAGTTCTGGTGAAAAAGTCAAATGGAAAGTGGAGAACGTGTGTTGACTAAACAGATATAAACAAAGCATGCCTAAAAGACTGTTTCACGTTGCCATGAATAGATCATCTGGTAGATGCAACGAGTGGACACAAGTTGTTATCTCTAATGGATTCTTATTCAGGGTACAATCAGATACCGATGTTCAAGCTAGATGAAGATCATACCAGCTTCATAACAGAGTGGGGAATTTATTGTTGCAGAGCCATGCTATTTGGTCTAAAGAATGTTGGGGCGGCCTATCAGAGATTGGTTAATCGAATGTTCAAAGAACATATTGGTAGAAATATGGATTTTTATGTTGATGACATGCTGGTAAAATCTAGTGAACCTGAAAACCATCTCAAAGATCTTGAGGAAATGTTCAAAACATTATGAAGGTATCAAATGAAGTTAAATCCGCAAAAGTGCTCTTTTGGGGTTTATTTTGGAAAGTTCTTAGGCTACTTGGTAAGGGCTCAAGGAATAGAGGCAAGTCCCGATCAGATTCAAGCTATAAGGACTGTGGCCGAACCAAAAACTAGCAAGACTTTAATGAGCTTAAATGGAAGAGTTGCTAAGCAGGTTTATCTCCAAAGCTACTGATAAATGCATACCTTTTTCGATGTAATTAAGAAAAGAAAGAAATTTGAATGGGTAGAAGATTGCAGAAAAGCTTTCTTGGAATTGAAAAGCCAATTAGAGAAACCACCGATACTCTTAAGACCCGAGAATGGGGAACATTGTATCTGTATATGGCAGTATCGGAACACGCAGTCAGTTCAGTACTCATTCGAGAGGACAAAGGGACGCAACTCCCGGTATACTATGAAAGCAGGCGGTTGAAGGATGCATATGTTTGATTCCCAATTATAGAGAAATTAGCTAATTGCTTGATTCTTACAGTTTGAATGCTCAGAGAATATTTCCAGGCACATTCTATCAGGGTATTGACAAATTTCCTCTTAAAAAAGTTTTCAGCAAGCCTAATACTTCAGGTAGATTGGTAAAATGGGGGATTGAACACAACCAGTATGAAATAGAGTTTCAATCAATGGCTGCAATCAAAGGCCAGACCCTGGCAGATTTTGTTAAAGAATGCACCAGCTTTATAAAGGAACAATCTAAAAAAGAGAAAGATCAGAAGCCCATATGGCAACTATTTATGGATGGGGCATCAAATGAGCAAGGTGTCGGAGCATGATATCTAATTATAACCCTAAACGGGCATCGATTTCATTATGCCATGAAATTGGGATTTCCCTCAATCAATAATGTGGTAGAATATGAGTCAATAGTAGCGGCACTAACTCTGGCATTAGAATTGAAAATCCCATGGATATGGATTTTCATTGACTCACTGCTAATGGTCAATCAAGTGAAGCAAGTATACCAAACAAAGGACCATAATCTATCTTTATATGTGAATAAGATATTGCAAATGCTCGCCTTGTTTGAGGATTTTTCGGTAAATCAAGTTCCAAGGGCAGTGAATGTACATGCAGACTCTTTAGCAAAATTGGCAAGCTCAAGCGGTGCCCCTAAAACACAAATTGTTCTAGTTGGATATCAGGAAAAGCCAAGCATTGAAAAAGAGACATCCGAACAAGGAAAAGAATTGCTGGTTATGACAAGATCTCAAACAAAGTCTTAGAGGAGAGAAGAAATAGAAAATGGTAATGAGTTGACAAATAAAAGGATGGACCTACCCAGTCCAGATAGCACGTATGATGGCACATGGATGTTACCCATTGTTGAGTATTTAGTTAAAGGGACATTACCAATCGATAAAGGTAAAGCAAGAAAAATCAAGAGGTAGGCTCCAATCTTTGTTATGGTAGACGAAATCCTCTATAAAAAAAGGATATGTTATGCCCTATCTTCGTTGTGTGAGCATGGATGAAGGGATAAGACTAATGGCTGAAGCACACGAGGGGTTTTGTAGTGATCATTCAAATGGAGGAAAGCTTGCAAAGAGAGTAATGAGGCAAGGATTTTATTGGTCACACATGGTGAGCCAAGCAACAGACTATGTAAAAAGACGCGAGAAATGCCAAAAGTTTTCAAAAATACCAAGGTTTCCTCCAAGTCAATTAACTCCAATCACATATCCATGGCCCTTTGATGTTTGGGGAATATATTTGATCGGCCCATTGCCAATATCAAAAGGAGGAGCTAAATATGCTGTAGTGGCAATCGACTGTTTTACCAAATGGGTTGAAGACGAACCACTGCCAAAAATCACTTTGGGAAAAGTATCGAGATTTGTCATTAAGAATACCATAACCAGGTTTGGAATTCCCCAAAAGATAATCTCTGATAATGGGATGCAATTTGAAAGCAAAGAATTCTCTTGATTCTGCTAAAAAATGGGATTATTAAAAGTTTTTCACCTATCGCACATCCAAAAGCTAATGGAGCAGTTGAAGCTGCAAATAAAACCATAAAACCGTTCTAAAAAAGCGGCTGAATAAGGTAAAAGGAAATTGGGTAAAAGAACTACCATTAGTGTTATGGGCCTACCGAACATCTTCTAAGACGGCAGCGGCACATACCTCGTATTCTTTGACATACGGATGTGAGGCAATGCTACAAATCGAGATTGAAATACCCTCACACTAAAGGATTGCATATGCATTTGATAAGAACGAAGAGTTGAAGAAAGAATCACTAGATTTGATACATGAGTTAAGAGATGAAGCAGTGGTAAGAACCGCCGAATATCAGAGGAGAATCTCTAAGTATTACAACTCATAAGTAAGGACTCGGTCATTTCAAGAAGGAGATTTGGTACTCCGTAGAGTAATGGCCAATACTAAGAATCCTACAGATAGACCCCTAGGACCAAACTGGAAGGGACCATTAGTCGTATGCAAAGTAATCCCACCCGTAGCCTACAAATTATGTCGCCCAGACAGTAACATGGTGCCTAGAACATGGAATGCTGAACATTTAAGGCCATATTTTTCAAAGATGGATCAATAAAGAGCTTCTTTCTAAAATGAGAAAATCTACATAGTTGGGAGTGAAATGATCCTCATATTTGGACACTACCTAAGATGGTAGAAAAAGCCTCTGTCCGCGCCGAGATGGCCAGGGAAGAGCACTTCCAGGAGGGAGGATGGAGTAAGCCTTTATATGTGCCATAAAATTGTGAGAAAAGCGGATTAAGGATCTTAAGGCTAGAATTAACACTAGAGGGGGGGGTGAATAGTGTTTTAAGAAATTTGTTAATCTTTTTGAGTTTATCTTACATTGTTAACAATGTATACACTAATCAGACCCAGATATGAACACAGAATCAAACACTGATGCAAATATAAAGTAAAAGCAGTAAAGGAAAGAACACACCGGATTTTATACTGGTTCGGAGTTACCCTACATCCAGTCCCGCACAACTAAGTACGGATTTCCTTTCAAAATCAATTCAACAATTACAACCCTCGGTTTCAAGGCTACGAGGTACACCCTCCAGAATTACAATCCTCTGGGTAGAGATACTTGATTTCCGGGGCAACAAGTTCACCCAATTGATTTCCAGGGCTACAATCACACCTTCTCTTGCTTAATTGATTACAAAAAGTCTATAACTCAGATTAGTACTTGGATCTTGTAGAGATAGTGGAGAGAATCAAAGCCAGAAATTATCTAATTAGATTCGATATTGATTTCGGCAGAGTAATGGTGTAATTTGTAAATAAGAAAGTGGAGAAGAAGAAGAGAAGTTAAATCAGAGAAAAGTATTATAAAATTCGTTGAAACTGACCCCTATTTATAGAAGAACAACAACCATGACCATTCATGAAAAGTTATGGCGAATAGACATTTCTTTTGAAATTTGAATTTTGAATTAAACTGTCACCATGTCGACATGGCGCCTATGGGCATGTCGACATCCCTCAGCCAAATTTGATGTTTTGAATTTCTATAAAAATAATATTTATCTTATATTAAAACTTTATAAATATACTTGAATATAGTTGAAATTCATAAGTAAATATAAAGAACAATATATATATATATATTATTTAACTATAATTTAAATCAAAGTATAAATAATTTAAAAGTTAAATATATTATTTGAAAAGATAGTTTAAAACTAGGAGAAATTTTGACTCTGAAAATAATGATGTTTTGAGGCTAAAAATATTTTAAAAACGGAATCGAGGGTTTTGAAACTTTTTAAAAGGAAAGTTTTGAAATCATTTCGAAAACAAGATAATTTTAAAAATCATTTGAATTAAGCTTAGTGGATACAAAACAATGTCCCACTAGATTTTCGTAGGTTCCATCCTACTTAGGATTCCATCCCTTTAACGGGCTCGAAGTGGATTCCATTCCACGAATAAATTGGATAATAAGATGCCAGTGCTTTTCTACGAGTTTTAAAAAATATTCCTAATAAAACAAACTTAACCTTGAAATCTTGAACTCTTGATAATCTTGATACTCATGAGTCTTCTATCTCTATATCTTGAATCTCTATATTGTACAGTCTTCATTCTTGATACCTGCATGGTTAGATCCTCCATATACATATATATCTAAACTTGTAATGTTAGTATTTATATTTTATAATCTATTCTAAGGTTGTTGTCATCAAAACCATCATCTCATGGACTAACAATCTCCCCCTTTTTGATGATGACAACCTTTGTTTATAAAATATTCCTTCTATCCTAATAACTCCCCCTAAAACTAACAACTCCCCCTTAATCTATGCCTAACTACCCTATTTTATATTTCTCCCCCTTTGTCATCAACAAAAAAACTTACTACCCCTTATTCTTGGACTTCAGTACCTGCATTGATAAACTATACAACGGAATATATAATATATAGATTAAGAAATAATGATACTTATGAGCATAATAACTTAATTAAAGACTATATTCATTTCAGTGTATATATATATGTTTCACACACCAAACTTCAAACCAAATAAAATCAATCCACACAAAGTATCAATTCAAACCAAATTAAATCAAACAAATTAATTCAAACAAATCAAACAAAGAAAGAAAATTAAACGTTACGAGGAACATCTACCCATCCATCTTCTCCAAATATAGGGTCTGCTTTAACTGCATCCCAATTCTCATTGTCATTGGTGAGAGAGACAGGAGGATGTGCTTCATTATCATCCTTGTGTAGAGAGGAGATCATCCATCGTATTGCATCGAAGTGTCTCTCTTGTTCCTTGATCATCTGTATTTGACTCAATTCTAAGTGACGCTGGTTTCGTAGAATAAAAGAGAGAACATTCTTGAATGAATTGAGTGTTTCTTCAAGATTTTCAGATAGATTGTGAATAGGATTGGCCATAATTGAATTAGAGAAAGAAATGAAGGATATAGATAATGAGAAATAAATTTCAGTGAAGATTTCTAGAAGAAAAAGGTATATATAGGTGTAGAAATTCGTTTGAAATGAATAGACATTTGGTAGTTATTCAAATTTCAAAATCAATAATCACTTCTGACCAGTACATGTCGACATGATCTTCTAGGGGATGTCGACATGGGTTAGTGAAAATTTATGACAACTTTGATTTTGTGAATAATTGTGTATATGTATATATTTATATAATATACTAACATTTATTCTAGAGATAAGATAAGACAGATAACAGAAAGGAAATTTCATTTCATTACGATAATACAAAGATTAAGCATAATGAACTACACGAACATTCGAAAAAAACAAACTAAGACAAATACAATAAGATACTAAAAGATAAAACTAGTTAGAAGATGAAGATGATGAAGATAGTCCAAGTTTCTTGCTGACTTTTGAAAAGAACTTGTTCATCTTCGAAGAAATGTTATCCAACTTCTTACTAACGGATCATTTTAAAATCCGTTGATTCTCCACAATTATCTTTTGGTTTTTGAGAAGGGTTTTGTCAGATGGATTGGAAGGATATTCGATGCTTTCCAAAGAGGTTTCACCTTCTTCTTCTTCAATTTCCATTTCATCCCTTTCTTTTTCTTCTTCTTCCATTTCTTCATGAGCCAAACGCTCTTCCTTTTTGGCAAGAGTCTCATAAGGTTGAAAAACATATGTGATTTTCATGAGAGAAATGTTTGAGATATTAAAAACTTTTATTGAAATAAATTCTTCTCCTTTGAAATTTACTCCAAAATAGTTGAAAATCCGAGTAAGGTAAATTCCATGATATAAAGTGTTTTCTCCCATTTCAAAATTTTTAGGACGAAGTTCATCCAAAATAACTTACGCCCAATTGATATCATAATTTCCAAAAATAGCAAAAAGTGCTTTGCACACTTTTGAAGTAGGATTGTTAAAATTTCCCGATCTTGGGGTCAAAGTATGTTGTAAGAGAAGATTGACAATTCTTGCTTTAGGACGAAAGTTTCGGTTTTTAAATTCAAAGTTTTCATCTCCTTCAAAAATATGATGAAATGTCTCACGATCATGTTCATTGATTTGAAAACTAGAAAGATCCATTCCCGTGCTTTTGCAATTGAGAATGGTACCCAAAAGATCACAATTCAAAACAATTTGAGTGCCTTTGACACTACTCCAAATTTCATTCTCATTTCCAATATAAAAACTACGGTTTAAATTAGCATATAAGATTTTGACAAGATTAGGATAGCAAACAAAATCATTTTGAGAAGAGTCAATAAGACTTAAAACACCATTGTTTGCAAAAAGAGAATCAATTTCATAAGAAGAAAAATCTTGAAAAATAGCAAATTTTCCGGAATGGACTTTGGCATAATTAGCATAATTGATGTATACTTTAATTGCCTTCGAATCATTGAATAATTGCTCTTTGATTTTTCTAGAGATTCTCATGGTTGAGGGGTTGCTTGAAGAAGCCATTAGAGTAGAGAGTAGAGAGCTTGAAGATATGAAGAGAGAGTTTGAATTTGAAAATGAAAGTGAAAAGATATGATAAAAGATAGTGAATAAATAGACTTTCAAAGGACATATTCTCTGGTCAAAAGGTATCTATTCAGAGAAATAAATGAAGTGAAAAGGTGGAGGGAAATTCAAATATTTGAATTCAAAATTTGAAATTCAAATTCAGGTAGGCATGTCGACGTCATGGTAGGGGCCATGTCGACTTGTGTCTTTGAATTTTCATGACATGATTTTTCCTAAGTTATCTAATATACATATATATAAATATTATTATTAATGTCTATATTTTTGAAATATTATTGTACTTATAATATATTTCATATTGTGTCAAAAATAATAAAAATAATAGTAAAATAATAGTAAAAAATAGAAAATAAATTTTAAAATTCAAACAACATATCAATTCAAAATCAATCAATCAATCAATTCAAAAACAACCAATCAATCAATCAATTCAAGCATGCAATTTCAGCGAATGTATTGTAAACGTGTACCTTTTTCAGATTCCGTGTCTTTGGTATTGACTAAATCGAGAATTGCTGTAAAACACAGGTTTGAATTATCTTTCTTCTATTCATCGTCGTTGGAGGATGAGTCAGAGTCATCTAGAGTAGCAGTGAATGCACGTTTCCATTTCTTTGCAGAATCATTGTTTGTAGGAGGGTTTTGCTTATCTGGATGCGAATAGTCTCTTTTGATATGACCTGGTTCGTCACAATTGAAGCATTTGATAAAGTTTGGTACTG
Source organism: Allium fistulosum (assembly GCA_030737815.1). Lineage (NCBI taxonomy): Eukaryota > Viridiplantae > Streptophyta > Magnoliopsida > Asparagales > Amaryllidaceae > Allium > Allium fistulosum. The sequence goes on along the minus strand of CM060907.1, from coordinate 406,426,953 downwards.
TAGTCTGATTACCGGAATTCTTAAAGTTGTTTCTCTTGGAACTATTCAATTTTCTGTACTTCAGGAATTTCCGAAAATTCCTGGTCATAAATGCTATCTCTTCATCATTATCACTGTTTGAGTCTGATCCGTTGATTAATGCATTGAATGCCATTGATTTCTTTTCAGATGCTTTGCTTTCACTTCTCCCGATCATTTGAACTTCAAACGACTAGATTTCCAATCAATTCTTCTATCTTTAAAGTACTGATGTCATTTGCCTCTTCAATTGCAAGTGCCTTTTGATCCCATTCTGGAGTGAGAGAATTTAAAAATTTTCTAACTTGATCTTCTTCCGAAAATTCCTTTCCCAAAGATATTAAAGAATGCACAATATCTTGAAATTGACTATACATATCTGAAATTGACTCATTAGTATTCATTTTAAATAACTGAAACTGATTTGTGAGCATGGAAATTTTGGTCTGTTTAACTTTGCTTGTTCCTTCGTGAGTTACTTGCAAAGTTTTTCAAATTTCATATGCAGACTTACAAACCGACACTCTATTAAATTCATTTCTTTCAAGTGAACAAAACAGAATATTCATTGCTTTAGAATTATTTTGTGCAACAGTCTTTTGCTCAGTGGTCCACTGTGCAAAATTAGTTGTGGGTTCAGAATATTCAGTTTGTGTGATATTCCAAGTATCTAATCCTACATATTGTAAATATATTTTCATCCTACATGCCCAATATGCATAGTTACTGCCATTAAAAAGTGGTGGTCTGGCAGTAGACTGACCTTCTACAAATGAACTAGTGTTGGTGGTAATAGCAGTACTAGTGTTAGTAGCCATTTTGAAATTTTTCAAAATTCAGATAATGAAACTTTTGAAAACAAGGCTTTGATACCAAATGTGAGAAAAGCGGATTAAGGATCTTAAGGCTAGAATTAACACTAGAGAGGGGTGAATAGTGTTTTAAGAAATTTGTTAATCTTTTTGAGTTTATCTTACATTGTTAACAATGTATACACTAATCAGACACAGATATGAACACAGAATCAAACACAGATGCAAATATAAAGTAAAAGCAGTAAAGGAAAGAACACACCGGATTTTATACTGGTTCGGAGTTACCCTACATCCAGTCCCGCACAACTAAGTACGGATTTCCTTTCAAAATCAATTCAACAATTACAACCCCCGGTTTCAAGGCTAAGAGGTACACCCTCCAGAATCACAATCCTCTGCGTAGAGATACTTGATTTCAGGGGCAACAAGTTCACCCAATTGATTTCCAAGGCTACAATCACACCTTCTCTTGCTCAATTGATTACAAAAAGTCTATAACTCAGATTAGCACTTGGATCTTGTAGAGATAGCGGAGAGAATCAAAACCAGAAATTATCTAGTTAGATTCGATATTGATTTCGGCAGAGTAATTGTGTAATTTGTAAATAAGAAAGTGGAGAAGAAGAAGAGAAGTTAAATTAGAGAAAAGTATTATAAAATTCGTTGAAACTGACCCCTATTTATAGAAGAACAATAGCCATGACCATTCATGAAAAGTTATGGCGAATAGACACTTCTTTTGAAATTTGAATTTTGAATTAAACTGTCACCATGTCGACATGGCGCCTATGGGCATGTCGACATCCCTCAGCCAAATTTGATGTTTTGAATTTCTATAAAAATAATATTTTATATTAAAACTTTATAAATGTACTTGAATATAGTTGAAATTCATAAGTAAATATAAAGAACAATATATATATATATATATTATTTAACTATAATTTAAATCAAAGTATAAATAATTTAAAAGTTAAATATATTATTTGAAAAGACAGTTTAAAATCAGGAGAAATTTTGACTCTGAAAATAAAGATGTTTTGAGGCTAAAATTATTTTAAAAACGGAATCGAGGGTTTTGAATCTTTTTAAAAAGAAAGTTTTGAAATCATTTCGAAAACAAGATAATTTGAAAAATCATTGAATTAAGCTTAGTGGATACAAAACAATGTCCCACTAGATTTTCGTAGGTTCCATCCTACTTAGGGTTCCATCCCTTTAACGGGCTCGAAGTGGATTCCATTCCACGAATAAATTGGATATTAAGATGCCAGTGCTTTTCTACGAGTTTTAACAAATATTCCTACTAAAACAAACTTAACCTTGAAATCTTGAACTCTTGATAATCTTGATACGCATGAGTCTTCTATCTCTATATCTTGAATCTCTATACTGCATAGTCTTCATTCTTGATACCTGCATGGTTAGATCCTGCATATACATATATATCTAAACTTGTAATGTTAGTATTAATATTTTATAATCTATTCTAAGGTTGTTGTCATCAAAACCATCATCTCATGGACTAACAAAAATGACCATGTTAAAGCACCGAATAAGCCCTTATCTGCACCATGCTATGGCCATGTTAAGGCATCTCCTAGAGGGAGGACGGAGTAAGCCTCTATCTGCACCATGAGATGGCCAGGGTAGAGCACCAAACAAGCGCATGTTCGCGTCGCAAAAGGGCCAGAGCAGGGCACCACTTTGAGGGTGGTCGGGTAAGTCCTTGGTTCCAGCCTCTAAGATGAGCCAACCAAGAGAACCGGACAATAATGGACTAAGACGTTTAGGCCCAAAAAGAGGCCCAAAAAATAAAGGACTAAGATGTCAAAGCCTAAGTGAGGCTCAATCAATAATGGACTAAGATGTCCAGGCCCAAGAAGAGGCCCATCAAATAATGGACTAAGATATCCAAGCCAGAGAAAAGGCACATTCAATAATGGACTAAGATGTTTAAGCCCGAGAAGAAGCTGATCAAATCATGAACTAAGACGTTCAAGCTCCATAAGAAGCATATTCAATCATGGAATAAGACGTCCAAGGTCAAGATGCAGATAATCGAATTATTTCTATGCAATGCCTGAAGGGTATGTCGAAAAGGACAAAAGCAAAGGAGTAAAACAAATCTCCATTGATTATTACCAGAATCTAGGTTTGGGGACTTTCTTAACATCATCTATTAATGTCGAATCTGCACTATGGGATTCTCATATATGAATTTCAAAATCTAATACATGAATCCAGGTTTTGGGATTTTATCAATTACCATCTTTACTAAGCCCAAATCCGGGTATGAAAACATTGTTGGCTATTACTATTCTTAATGCTTGTACTTAAGTTTCGAAATTATTATCTCATTTTGCCTAAATACCCTAATCTAGGTACATGACATTTATTATGAAGACTATTTTCATGAGCTTCTGGTTATTCAAAATACGCCCTAATACGGGCAAGGGATTTCTATTTTAACAACCATCCACTTACACAAGTATGTGTCCTAATCTGGGCCGAAGATTTTTGCTATAAAGAGAATTGACTCAATAATGTCCTGATTTGAACTTAAAGTTTAATATCGAAATCATACTATAAAACCTGAATTTGGGTTTAGAAATACCATATATAAAAATATTCTTGGGATATCTCTATCTGGATTCTGATTATCATGTTATCAATCTCTAAACTTCACAATTTACTGTCCTAATCTGGGTTATATTTCATAGATGATATGATGTAGTTGAATCTGTTGCAGGCAACCAAATATCTCGAACGGATCTTATTAATGCCAAAATTGAAAGTTGGTGTCCATAAATTCAAAATGAAGCTTATTAAGCGAATAAGGGCATTAATACAATGATCAATGACTGAGCATACATGTAAGTATAATAGTAACAATGGTGCTTTTAATTTTGAATTTTGCAGGAAAGACGAAATCATGAAGAGTAAAAGAGCTATGGAAACTTTTCCCTAAAGAACAAAAGCCTCTTTTATACAAGGGGGAAGGCAAAATATTGCCTATAAAATCTGCTTAAAAGCAGAAGTATGAAAGAGGGATAATAAGATCGAAGTTTTAATGAAGAGATAGGCCAAGTTATCTTGAAAGACTTAAAAAAGATGTTTATAAGATCCAACCACTTATACAATGCAAAGCCCTTTGACCCAGATGAAAACAAATAAGACCTTCCGCCACAACCAACCTTTCGAAATAGATGAGAAAGCAATGATAGCTCCAAAGCCCCTTTTTTGAAGACGATTGATGGTGTTTCTCTCAACCACACACTAAACCTTTCGAAGGAGTCAAAGGGATGCAATCATCAGAGTTTAACAGCCTCAAACTTTTCAAAGAGGTCGAAAGTTTCCATTTCTCAGTATCCAAGGAGTTCTTACCTTTCGATGAGGGTAAAGAAGTCAAAGCAAGTGCGAGCAGCACCATGGTGACCTTTTCGAGAGCAAAGTAAGCCTTTCGAACTGTTTAAAACACATACAAGATACCTTTCGACTGCGTAGAAAGGTTTTATGAATAAAGCAGCACTCAAAAGTCAGCAAAAGCAAAGGAATGAAGAAAAACCTTTAGATAACATTGAAGGAAAATAAAGCTCTCAACAACAACAAGTAAAGAAACACCTCTCGTCAAGTTCGAAGGGTTCATGAAGTCATGTACAAATCAAACCTTTCGACAAAATCGAAAGGTCCATAAAGGCAATAGAAGTGAAAACCTTTCGACAATGTCAAAAGGATCAGAATATCATGTTGAAGACAAACCTTTCGACAATGTCGAAAGAAAAGCATACCGAAGGTACACCTTTCGACAATGTCAAAAGACTTATAGCAGCATACAGAGAGGCGACCTTTCGACAAGGTCGAAGACAAGGAAGAAAAAGGGATGAACCAAGGAGCATAAGAGACTCATAACCTTTCGACACTGTTGAAGGATTCATAACCTTTCATGAAGTCGAAAGGTTTAAGGTGGCATATAAAGGGGTACCTTTCGACTCAGTCGAAAGCATGGATAAAGAAGACCCAAGGGGTCCAGTTTTAGGTGCCGAATTCTGGATACTAAATTCATTTTCTTTTCTCCACTTTCATAGAGATATTTGTACTTGTAAAAACCCTAAATTGAATTGGGGAGAGAGCTTAATTTCTTTTAACTCATTTTGGATATGAATAAAATGTTGATGGCTCGTTCATGATGGATATTGGCAATGAGGAGAATCATTTAGACCATTAGCTAGACTGATGATCAATTGCACATGATTTGGACCTTTTTCTCATAATCTCTTTTGATCTATGCTACGTATAAGATCGACTTAGTCATTCCCTATTGAAATACGTCATCACTGAAATCCATACTTAGCGTTGGTAGTTAAAGTGAAGATGACGTATCGCATATGGTGAATGCATGGATATGGGAATAACTAAATTGATCTTATATAAGAAGAGTAAAGGGGTTAAAGATATAAACTGGGACTGCTTCGAAAGGAGGAAAACCTTTCGACTTAGTCGAAAGGTTTACTTCCTAATGGAATCCTGGGTTATATATCTTATAACCGCTCATGATGAACTCCATTCGAAGGGAATCTACTTTCTTAAGCATTAGTAAACCCTTCGAATTGATTCCATAGAATGAAAATGGACATCAAAGGGGTTAAAAGCAGTTAGGGTTGGTAAATGAGCTATGCATCTCCTTAAAACGATGTCTGGAGGTTTCACACATTACCTTTCGGCAAGATTAAAAATGAACTGGTAGACATCAACCATAACTATTTTCGACACCAAGGGGAGATGGAATTCAACAAATTACTGTTTTCTGGAAGCTAAATGACTCAGAATTATATCAACCTAATCGAAAGGTTGGAATAGCCTTGTCACACCTTTCAACAAAGTCGAAAGGTTTGGCAACTTACTTCCATCCCAACCAAGTCGAAAGGTTGAAGTGATCTTGTTAACAACCTTTCGATAATGTCAAAAGGTTGAGTTATTTCCTTCGACACTAACTTAGGTGAAAGGTTGGGGTGGTCATGTTAATAACCTTTCGACAAGGTTGAAGGGTTTGACAATCTAGTATTTTTACAACCTTGTCGAATAGGTTATGTGGACTCATTAACCTTTCGTCAAGGTCGAAAGGTGTGACCATTCACTATTCTTTTCATCCATATCAACTTGATTAGGACATTTTATCCAAAAAATACAATTTCAAAAACAGAAATCATCTCAACCACATGGTGATGTTCAAACAAAATTATCTTATCAAAGCATTGGGGATGTTGACAAGATTCCCTGTTAACAACAAGGTCGAAGAGTTCACAACAATCAAGTGAAGAGCAACCTTCTGACAAGGTCGAAGGGTTCACAACAATCAAGTGAAGAGCAACCTTCCGACAAGGTCGAAGGGTTCACAATAATCAAGTAAAAAGCAACCTTCCGACAAAGTCGAAGGGTTCATGAAGGCATAAAGAAAAGCAGACCTTTCGACAATGTCGAAAGGACCATAACGGCATATGAGGAGCAAACCTTTTGACAAAGTTGAGAGGTTCACAGCTGCATATAAAAGGAAGACCTTCCGTCCCGGTCAAGAGCATGGAGTCGAAAAAGGGGCCGCCTGCATCTATAACTAAGACCCAAGGGGTCATGTAACGGAGGCCGATCTCTCTCATTTTAATCTTGCATCTTCTTAATAAAAACATTGTAACCCTAATTGGGTGTTGACTTGGGGAATTTAATAAAATGAAGCTTTTTCCTGGATAAAGAGGGAAGTCCTAAGTTATGTTGTTTACTTTACTGTTTGCTTAAACTTTTGTTGGATTAACTCCTAATTTCTAGGTTCAATCTCATCGAAAGGTTCTTGCTGACAAGGTCGACAACTCTTCTGATACAAATAACTACTGTAACCTTTCGAAGCCAATAACTCTATAATCTGAACCTTTCGACAAGGTTGACAATACATCCGATCCAAACATCCACTACAATCTTCCGAACAGATTAACCTAGTGGCCTAAACCTTCCAACAAGGTTGACAGTTCTTATGCTATAATAATACAAGTAACCTTTCAAAGCTATAATCCAAGTGGCCTAACCTTTCGATAAGGTCAGAATCTACTCCATAAATATAAATATCTGGACTCGTAAAGTTTAAGTCAAAGGATGTTTCACCCAAGATTTTTGATAACATTATTTAGGAGACTTAGTTAGATAAACTAAATAAAATAATGTGTTGATTAGGAGATTGAGATTTGATTTAATTAAGGTATTCGTGCCTTTTTAACTAATAAATTAAATGAAAGGTTTAAAATGAATTAGAGGAGGGGTATTATGGTAAAGAGGCCATTCCTATATTATCTTCCTTAGGCCGTGTATCCTTTTACACATTCATTTCATTAAAAAAATTCAAAAGCGAGGGTGGTCACCATTAACAAAGAAGAAGAAGAGGAAACAAAAGAAAAGCTTAAGGAAAGCAAATTCAAATCAAACTCATTCAAATCTCAAACTCCTTAATCTCTAAAGCAAGGTGAATAATGTTTACATCTCTCAATTTTAAGGTTTTGGTTTTAAGATTAAATCTGAATGATTTTGCAAAGATTTGCTTTGATTCTGAATGAAAAATGATATATATATATATATATACATGTTGATGATTTATGTATGTTCATATAGAGTTTATGACATGTTTTAAGATAAAAACCCTATTAAATGACATCCGTTGGCCTTGCGAATTTTTAAGATGATCTAAAAACTTATTTTAGAGATGGGTTTCAACTTTCAGATTTTTTCTGAATTTTTGTTGAATTTTCTAAGGAAGAAAATGATATTTTGGATTATTAAATTATTTACGGGAAAAATAATTGTTGTTTGGATCCGAAAATTTTATATGTTGAAGAGAACATATTAATTGATTTTTTGGAAATTTTCCAAGGTGTTTTAATAGTTATATAAAACTATTTATGGAATGGGACTTAAATGTTTTATATAATTATAAAGGATAAATGGGTTTTTTCAAAATTAATTAAATTTCCAAATAAGGAAAGTAAGTAGCATTTTTGAATATAAAATTCTAGCAACCAATCAGATTTAGACAAACAAGGCAAGTTGGGTATAAAAAAACTATTTTATAGTACAAATAAATAGTTTTTCTACTATTTCAACTCTTTCGGCAAGAGCTCCCGCCTCCATTCCAAACCTTTCGACAAGGTCAAAAGGTATCAAACCTTTCGACTAGGTCAAATACCAATGCGCATGGTATCAGGCAACTGGTACGTAGTGAATTGGATGAAGTCAAAAGGTTTAGGGACGAAAGGTTATAGCTTTCAAAGGAGATGAATCTTTGTTTTGGTTTCAAAGAAAATACGCCTGCTAGCTTTCGACAAAGAGCTTTCGACATTGTCAAATGGTTTAAAAGAAAAGTTTTCGATTGGCTTTCTTTCTTGTTTTAATTGAAACCTTTCGACAAAGTCGAAAGGTATAGCTTTCGACAAGGTTGAAAGTATAGTTGCCACTTCCAAACCTTTCGACACAGATGGAGTCAAAGTTTATCTTTTGCTTTATAAAACTTACCGCCTATCTCCATTGATTTCGAAGGGTTGGTTCCAACACCAACACTTCATTGTTTTCGAATGGTTTTGAAAGGTTTTATAAAGATTTCGAAGCAGTTAATTTCAACCCCAATGTTTTTCTAATCCTTTTACTATACTTGAAGGCATAATCCAAATGTTTTAAGTCGAAACGTTTAAAGGTTTCAAAGTTGTTAACTTTGAATGGTTTTGAAAGGTTTCCGCTTGTTTTAAATTGAACCCAACGTCTTTGAAAGGTTTATAAATGATTTTATAGGGGAGGTACCCCAAGCTTTCGACAAAGTCAAAAGGTGAAACCATTCGACTAGGTCGAAGAGAAACCTTTGGACAAGGTCAGACCTTTCGACAAGGTCGAAAGGTATGGTTTTAATGTTTTTGAAAGGCTAAGGTTTAAAGGGTTTAAAAGGTGGATGTCATATGTTTTAAAGCTTGTAAAAGGAAGGCTTTTTAAAAGGTTTTGAAGGAGTTACCTTGAATGATTTCGAAAGGTTTATTAAAGGATATGAAGGAGTTACCTTCAATGGTTTTGAAGGGTTTTATTAATTGTTTTGAATGAGTTACCTTCAATGTTTTCGAAAGGTTGTTTAAAGGTTTTAAACAAAGGATTCGAATGGAATGACAAGGCAAATAGCCTAAGTGTTTTAAGTTATAAAGGACTTTAACTTATTTTAAAAGGATAGATAATCCTTATTGAACATCATCAACATTATTTTGATTAAAGTATATATAACATGGAAAAATTAGCTTATAGTGAAGCTGAAGATATATTTTTCTTGTATATATATGATTTGATAGACTAAATCATTTTAAAAAGGTTTTCAATGAATATTTGAAGGGCAGTTAGCCTAGGTATTTTGAAGGGTAGTTAACCAAAAAGAAAATTCGGGCAGTTATCTCATTTAAATTCGGACAGTTAGTCCATTTTGAGGGTAAACAGCCCATAGGAAACTTAGTCAGAGGATAGTTAGTCCAGAAAAGAGCAGTTAGCTCTGATATGAACAGATAGTTCATTTATTAGCAAAAGGCCCTTGGTACCTTTTAAGGAAAGTTAGTCCACCCTTTTTACCAGTTTTGGGCAGATAGCCCATTATCTAGCATAAAAGATATTGCTATTTTGGTATAATTAGTTTTAGGACAGATAATCCAGAATATAGCAGTTAGCTCAGAATTTAGGACAGAAAGTCCAGTAAAGAACAGATAGTTCAGATTTTAGACAGATAGTCTATTTTATCTCCTGTTTTAGCATAATGGATATTGGTATATTATTATTATAATTAGTTGATTAATCAGTTTGGTTGCAGGAAAGGATTTGCAAAATATATATTTTGCATGAAGATATTAGTGAGGGGAAACCCGTTCCGCTAAGCGGCGTGGTCTCACTATATATTAGCAAACTGAGATGTAACAGAAATTATTCATACCAGGTTTTATGTCCGACTCGAAGTTTTTGTTTCCTCTTAAACTCTCAGGTGCTCAAAATTTGATTTGTGTAGGCTGAGGGTTTAGGTTTACAGGTTTTCGCAGATTTTGGCGAATAAAACATCCAAGACGAGTAGGTGGCTGATGGATAGCTAATTTAGGAATTCTATTTTAAATTGTTTCCACTGTGTACTAAGACAGTTTTGTCTATATTGCTTTGATTATCCAAGGGGGCATCTTCATATGTCGTTCTTGGCATATTGTTGTAAATTATATTTGATCAATCCTGTGATACGTTTGGGAATTTTTGTAACTTGGATATGATATTTTTTGAAATGTAATCACTGAAAATTATTGTTTTAGGAAATCTATGATTTTGTTCATATTCAAGTGCTTCTGGTATTATGGATACCATTAACATTACAGTATTTCATCACCAGAAGTTAATATTGTGGATGACTACAGCACCCATAGTGCTTAGCTTTTGGCCTTCAAATACGAGATGTTACAACTTGGAATTAGAGCATAGGTTTATGAAAAATTTAACTAAAAGTTGGTTTTGAGAACAAAAGTCCAAAGAAATTAGAGTAAGATTTGGGGTTGGGTTAACGCTATGATAATGTACTTGTATTTGCTATATATAAGCATGTGCTATATCTCCATTCATCTATCTTTGATTAGGTTATCTTTCTGTATCTCATGAGGTTTGAATACAGATATGGATGGTAGAAGAAGCAGAGTTAACCAAGGAGGGGGGATCACCGAAAGGAATGCCAGACCTAGTGCTGGGAGAAACCAAGGTCAGGCTGAGAATGTTGGTGCTGAAGTCCCGTAGGTCGGAATGGAAGCCATGTATTAGTTTTTTAGGAATATGATGTAGGCAGGAGTTGCAGCCGGAGTGTTAGGAGGAAATGCTGTAGGGGAAGGGGTTCCTAAAGTTCCGGTAGTTATTCATTTCACAAAGATGAGCATTGATTATGTGAAGCTAGAAGGAAAGCCGTTTATGGGAACGGAGGATACCATTGGAGTTAAGAATTGGTTGTTGCATACGAAAGAATTTTTGCAGATCTGGGGCTCAATGATGAGCAGAAGAGGAGGTTGGCGTCCAGCCAGTTTCAAGGAGCCGCATTGTTCTGGTGGAATAGTGTAACAGTGACAGTCGATGAGGAGACAGTAACCTGAGAGGATTTCAAGTGGAGATTCCAAGAGAGGTTTATGTCTATGATGGCAGAGTCAGCTTTGATTAGGCAGTTTGCTGAGCTGGTGCATGGTGAGATGTATATTGCTGAGCATGCTAGGAAGTTTGAGGAGTTGACCCGGTATGGGCATGATTCAGTAGATACTGTGTTGAAGTGGAATGAGAAGTTTATCAGAGGATCGAAGCCGAAGTTGGCTAGTGTTACTTTGTCTCATCTTAGAGACCCTTCTAACATTATGGTAGAGATGGTAAGGGCAAGGTGTATGCATTGGAGCCCGCCGCTTCCAAGCCAACAGCCAGGAGAAGGGGAAAGCAGTTCTTAGAGGAACGCTTCATATTCATGGTATGTCTGTTAGCGTTTTATTTGATACTGGCGCATCACATTCTTTTATATCTAGATGTTCGATAGATAAGCTTAACCTTGAACCCACATATTTAGTTAGTTCCTTACAGGTTGCGAATCCAATAGGAGGGTATGCAACTCTAGGGTTGAGGTGTGACAAGTTTGAGTTTGAACTGTAAGGTCATACTTTTGTGTCCAGTTTGCGTGTGTTTATTTTGTGGGGTTTGGGATTATCCTAGGTATGGATTGGTTAAGTGAGTACGATGCTAAGATATTTTGCCAGGGTAGGAAGATATCTCTAAGAGACTCGGATTGTAGCTATCGGATTGTTTTTACCATAGGAGCTTCTAGCGGTGCAGTTTCTGCTTTGTTGGGTGCCTTTGATTCAGATGATGAGTTGAGCCAAGTTTTCATGGTTAGAGAATTCCAAATGTGTTTGAGCCTGTAGTTGGATTACCGCCGAAACGAGCCACTGAGTTTTGGATAGTTTTTGTTTCGGGAGCAGAACTAGTGAGTAGACCGCCAAGCAGGATGACCCCTTCAGAGATGAGGGAGTTGAAGGTGCAGTTTATGGATTTAGAGGGCAAGAGTTTTGTCAGGCCAAGTTGTTCGCCGTGGGGTGCAGCAGTAGTGTTTGCTAAGTAGCCGGATGGATTGTTGAGGCTATGTATCGATTATTGTAAGTTGAATGAGAGGATGATAAAGAATCGATATCCATTGTCCAGAATTAACTATTTGTTCGACCGGCTAAGTGAAGCAATGGTATTTTCTCAGTTGTATTTGGCAACAGGTTTCCCTCAGCTCAAGGTAGTAGAGGATAGTATACCTTTGATAGCATTCAAGACCAAATATGGATCGTACAAATGGTTAGTTATGCCGTTCGGACTGACGAATGCTCCAGCTTTCTTTGTAGATTTTATGAACTGGATTTTCCGAAAGCACTTGGATAGATTCATGCTGGTTTTAATAGATGGTATCTTGATTTACTCTAAGGATGAAAGGGAGCATGAAGTTCATCTTAGAGTGGTGCCTGAGACGCTTAGGCAGCATCAGCTGAAAGTGAAGATTTCGAAGTGTCACTTCTGGAAGAAAGAGGTGAAGTTTCTTGGTCATGTAGTCTCAGAGGAAGGGTTATCAGTAGATCTGACTAAGATCGAGGCAGTGAATAGCTGGAAGAAACCCAAGACAGTAACCGAGATTAAGAGTTTCTTTGGGGGTGGTTATTATCGGAGATTCGTTAAGGATTTGTCGTGGATAGCAGCACTGATGACCAAGCTGATGAGGAAGGATGTGAAGATAGTGTGGACTGATAAGTGTGAGGATGCATTCCAGAGTTTGAAACACTTATTGACCCATGCACCTGTATTGATCGTTCCAGAAGGGAATCAAGACTAGCTAGTTTATAACGATGCATGTGGAACAGGATTAGGAGCTGTGCTAATGTGAGAGGAAAAGTGATTGCCTATGCTTCTAGACAGCTTAGACCGCATGAGGTCAGGTATCCAACACATGATTTAAAGTTGGCTGCAGTGATTTTTTTTTGAAGGTGTGGAGACATTACCTTTAGGGAGAAAGGTTTGATCTGTATACAGATCATAAGTCGCTGAAGTATTTGTTCTCTTAGAATGAGCTGAACATGAGACAATAGAGATGGTTAGAGTTCATAGCCGCTTATGATTTTGGGATTAAGCACACACCAAGGAAAGGCAACAAGGTTGCAGATGTACTTAGCAGGATACATCAGAATGTAGTGTTGGCTATAATGGTTGAGTGGGAAGCATTAGCGGATTGCAGAGTGAAGTGGAGATCCGAGGCAGGTTATAGTGGTAATGCAGTTGTATTGTCTTGTTTGGAAGTTCAACCAGTGTTGATCGAACGGATTGCTTCTAAGTAGATAGAGGATCCTGTGTTAGCTAAACAGATCTTGAAGATAAAGAAAGGAACCAAGAGCGATGACTTGAAAGATTTCGGTCATGACTAGAATGGGTGTTTGAGAGAAAAAGGAAGATTATGTGTTCCGAGTGTAGGAATCATAAGAAAGGAAGTCTTGGATGAATGCCTTCATTCGAAGTTCACTATACATCCCAGAGGTACCAAGATGTATCAGTATACGAAGAGGAGTTTCTTTTTGAAAGGAATGAAGCGGGATATTGGTTTGTGTGTAAGGCAGTGCTTGAATTGCTAGTAGGCAAAGGCCAAACACTAGAAACCAAGTGGTTTGCTTCAGACGTTAGATATTCTAGTATGGAAGTGGGATTATATTTCTATGGACTTCATAGACGGGTTGCCAAGGTCGAATAGAGGAAATGAAAGTATATGGGTTATAGTGGATAAATTGTCCAAGAGTGCCCATTTCATTCCAGTTTGGTCAACCAAGACGGCACCTGTTTAGCGAGGTTGTTCATGAAGAATTTTGTTGGACTGCATGGAGTTTGTAACGATCCAGATTTTTGACACCTGTTATTAGAATAGTTAATCAATTTTAAAATATTGAAATATTAATTTATCAGTCGAATAAATAAATTTCTGATATAGGTAATATCAATTCTGGAGACTATGATTAAAAATTAAATTCTAATTTCTGAAATTGATGAAAGTGATATATATGTCTGTATGTAAACTTCACATTTCAAATATAGGATAAAATATCTATATGTATATATATACAAAGCTTATGATGACAAAAATAAAGAAATAAATACATGTAAGTGTCTATATATATATATATATATGTGTGTGTGTGTGTGTGTGTAAGTTATAAATATAGTGTATATGTAATAATATACACATAGAAGTATAAACTTTACGATGACAGCAAAATATATAGGCGTGTATATATATATATATATATGTTTATAAAAATATAGGGAATATGTAAATATGTAAGCATGAAAACATATAGTCAAAATAGTTTACCTGTAAATCTATATATATGAATGTGTGTGTATATATATATATATACTTAGGGGCATCATGGTGACAAACATCAATTTAGGCACAAAATAAATCCAATCACACACAAATTATCACATCACTTATGAAATCAAATCAAACTAGAAAATCAAATCAGAAAAAAAAATGAAAGGTGAAAACCTGTACAAGCAAACTTCAGCCCCCTTTGTGTCTAACTATTCCCCTCCCCTCCTCTATAAATAGCCTGCGGTGTAACTGGTCCAATGATTCATGTACAGCATACAAGAAAAAAAAAAGAAATCCTGCCATTTTAAAACCTTAAAGAACCGAGTTTAAAGCTCCAGGGAAGAAAGCAAAAGCAGTAGTGTCATTTTTCAAAAAGTAGTGAGTAAAACTTTCACTTTCTTGCCACTGGCTAACACATCTTAGTATGTATATATATATAACTGTGATCTCTGCTAAAGCTTGATTGTGCAAAGTAAATATGAATGTGTGTGAATATGTGTGGGTACATGTATATATGACATGGTCGGATGAGCCTGGAATGCACTGTACTCATTTTTACTTCTTCATGTACCTGTTGTTGGAAAAAAATCAGTTGAGGCATTCAACTTCAAAAATCAATTACTCGTCTTCTACTTAGTTTCTTCCTTTGATTTCTAAACAAAAGATGTGTTTTTGAATATAGGTTATTTTATAATTGGTTTCATTTAAATCTATCCGTAGGGGTTGAGAAAAACCCATGTAACCACGAGTATGTCAATAATGGATGAAAATCAAACATCCTAATTAAATAAATGAAGTATATGATCGTGATCGCTGTTAAAAAGCATGAATTTTGGAAGTAGTTTGGGAATTTTTAGTTGATTATGGGATGAGATAGAGGGAGATGACTAGAATTGGGGTTTTTGTCGAATTCAGGCGACCGAGGCGATTTGATGGATCGTTGTTGGTTGTGGAGGTTGCTTGGGTGATGGAGGATTGAGGAAAAATGGTGCGGCATTTTCTGGTGAGGTGTGGCACCGAGTCGATATCGATATAGGGTTTTAGGTGAGTTTCTGTGTGGGTTCGGGTTTGAGGCGATGGTGGTGGCGAGAGGCGAAGGGAGAGATGCGCTAAGGGGGGGAAAGAAAGAGGAGGATGTGGCAAACTTTGTGGCAAGGTTTTGTGGTGGATAGTCATGTACGGTGGCGAGGCAAGGCGCTTAAGGGGAGATGGCTTCGTATAGGATTCTCGATCTGAGTTCGAATTTTTGAAAGGAGGTTTGGCTACGCATTCCAGGGGTTTAGGCGAAGTTAAATGCTTGTGAGCGATGTGTGGAGGTGGTCGATGGCGAGGGAAAGGTCAGCGGCGGCGTGTGCATGTGCATGATGATGTGCACGTTTGAATCAGTAAAAAAGGAAGCGGGGAGGAAGGAAGCAGGGAGAAGAAGAAAGGAAAGAAAAAAGGGTTGAGCCTGGTTTTGTCTTCGTGGGCCAGAGTGGTAGGCTGGGTTGAAAAAAAAACAAATGTAGGCATTTAATTAAAAATTTTAAAGTTTTTAAAACTATAAACTTAAACCCTATTTTTCTTACTGGTTTAAAATCCAAACGACGAGCCGATTTTTGTACCGAGACCCTATCGCCAAGTAGTCCCATCTGAACTAATATCGTCGAGTTTTTCTGCAACGTAAAAATTAAATGATTTAAATGATTGAATTGAATAATAAGTAACGTCTTATTTCGTTATTATATGTTGATTAATTGATAAATTTTTAAAATGGATTGGTTAATTTTCACTTAACTAATAATAAATTTTTTTATTTAATTTCTTTGATTTATAAATAATCTAAGTTAAAAATAATAACTCGACTAAGTTAATTAGAGCTAATTCAATTTTGAATTATAAATTGATTTAATATCAATGATAAATTGTTGATTAAGTTAATGATCTATGTTTGACTGGTATTGTTTTTAGACATAGATTTAAATTATCTATTATATGTACCATTAAGTAGCCAAACAAATTAAAGTAGGCAGAATAAAACATTGACACGTTTTATTGTAAGTAAATCGACTTGTACCGACCACTATTCCGAATTTCGAAAAATGTGATAATTACAAGCGAATCAATTTCGATGGACTGGTCAAGATAAAGTAAACATATGGAATGAATTTCCATATGTGAATATTGAAACCCTGATTGTGAAATTGTTAAATGACTTGCCCGTTTAAAATTTATCATTGGATTCGATGAGACCAGGATCGGATGTCTACATTATCCAAAACCCACTTCGATCCAATATCCACTACGAACCTTTACGGGTTTAATTGTAGAGCCCAGTATGCTGGAATTCAATTAATTTAACAAATTCGGCTATTTTAATAAGTATTTATACTTAGACACTATTATAATATCATTGGATTTTCTATAAAAAAAAATTGGTGATCGTAAGGAAGAAAACTCAACGTGTTTATATGCGACGCGGTCTTACGAGATACCTTTGTTTTTCGAAGGATTTTGATAACTTAAGTAATTCAAATTAAGTGTGTTTACTCACGCTGGTTTTCCAGACTGACTCGGTTGTTACTTTATTGTAATGCTCGGGTCAGACCGAGTATTACAGAATCAAGTTAGGATGCTATGGAGCTCTGGAGATGAGCAAGATGGCAGAGATGTATTACGCGTACTTGATTATATTCCACTGTGTATTGTTGGTTGTATATTCAGCACTTTTGAGGACAAGTTATTATAACCGTCCAGATTTCTATGTTGATGGTTATACTCTCATAATTTGTATGTATATTAACAGTTATAGTTTTCTTTTGTATAAAAATCTGTTATTGTATATTATATTTTGTTCCGCTACGATTGTGAGATTTTATGTTGTTGTTTTCTATTACTTTCTTCTAACTTTTTCTTCTTAACCCTTAATGATCTGGTATTTCCAGCACTTGATTTGCTTGGCATTCTATACAGTGAATTGATGTCGATTTTCGTGGGTCAAAAATCCTCGATCGTTACATGTGGTATCAGAGCTGAAGGTTAAGTGAGAACCTTGGTTCTGGTGGGGATTACTCATTAGAAATAGGGTCAGTAGAGCCCTAGAATGAGTTGAGTGTATTATATATGAGAGCGTACTTATTATTTTCTTGTATAATAATTTTAAAGGACAAACGATTTTAAAAAAAGATTTTATTTTAAAATAAAAGAAATAATTTTTTGAAATTATTATAGTAAATTGAGGTGATTGGTTGTTGTTATTATAATCAAAATAAGATTATAAAATTTAAGTGGTTATATATATAACCAAATAGAAATTAGATAAGAATGAACTATACAAATAAGTTAAGCTAAAAATAGATTCAAAGCAGAATTTAAATCACGGAAATTTCGGAAGTGTTTTTCAAAGTGTTTGAAATGAAATGATTTTACCCTGATTATATTTTTATATATAAAGAAATATATTTTTTGGAATATATTGTGTGATTGGTTTCTAGGTATGATAATATTGATTATTATTGTAAATCGGTTGTTGTGCCTTAATAAAAGCTGTTTATTAAAAAATAAACAATGATAAAGCATTGTGAAATGTTTTAAGGAAGTGAAATTATATAAGCATAATTTATAAATGTGATTTATAAATTAAAATGGATTTAAATTGAGAAGTTTTGAATCTAAGTCCCGAAAATTTTGAAATGTGTTTCAAGGTGTTTTGGATAAAAAAAGTAATATTATTTAGAAATATTTCTGAATGGAAATTGTTTAAAATGGATTTTGGAAGCGATTAAGCACTGAACTCACTATAGTCGCTGGAAAATAATCCTCGTGATGACTGCAACATCATCAGTATTCATTTTCGAGTTTCTAGGTGACGGATTGCTTCCGTAGTCATTTGATATGGAAATTTTTGTTTTGAAAACAACGGTGTTTTGGAAATTCCAGAGGAATTTTTTTTGGATAAAAACCAAGTTTGGTTTAAATTTAAAAGTGTGATTTGTTATATAAATGGGATATATATATATATGTATTATTTCAAGGTGATTTGAAATAAATACCAAGTGTTTGAATTTTGGGATTCCCATTGAAATGAGGAGTAGAACCAAAGGAAAATAAGGTTTTGAACTTATAAGTGGGGAGTGATGTTGATAAGAAAGGAAGTGTGGAAATTGAATTTTGGAATGTAGAAATTTAAATTGAGTAAATTTAAATGGGTTGAACAAATTGGAAATTAACTCAGGCTAAGTTAAATAAATTTTGAACTTACAACCTAAAATTGGAAATTTCAAGATGAAATTAAAATTTAACTTATGGAAGTTAAATAAAATTAAATTGTAAAAGAAAGGGTATATAATTGATAAAAAAGGTGAAAACGAAGTTATGTATGGATGATTTCAAACGAATTTTGAAATAAAACGGGTTTCGAATTCTGAAAATTCATAATGAACCAAATTATCAAGTTAATGGATTATAATTTAAAATTTAACCTTAGATATTGAAATTTTAACTTATGCTAAGTAAATAAGGAAGTCGAAGGGAATTAAATTTACTTTGTGATTAATTAAAAGGAATAGATGTGGACTTGGGTCATAAATAGAATTCGACTTAAAAGGCTAGTAACTAAATACGTTTTGAATGTGTTAATTAAAGGTATTGATGGTAAATCAAGACTAATAGATTAATGAACTAATAATTTAAAAATGATTAAGTATTGGGTAAAGAAATGGAAATCCGATTTGGATTAGAAAATAAAGTTGAACCCAAGTAAAACCCAAATGAAGTGATGTTTGAGAAAAAAATTAGATTCTGGAAGTATAGAGTTCTTTTGTGGCAAATGCATTGAAATGGAGATGGAGCCAAATGAAATTGAATTAAAATTGAAATAACTCCATGGAATAAATATAGAATTGGTTAGCGGAAATCCAATCGACGATATTCGGAAATGGATTATAAAACAAACTAAATTAAATAATTAGGTGGATGAATGGATGTAATTTTTGAACTTACTAGTTGTCGTAGTCTGTTGATGTTGTAAAATATTCTAAAGGAATATGATCTTATATAAAATCACTTTTTATATTGATTTGAAATAAATTTATAATTACTTAAACACTAATGAGGAAATTTATTAGAATGAAAATTGAATAGTTACTATTACTGAAATCTACTTTATTAGAAGTAAGAAATGTTACAAATAACTTTGTAAAGTAATCGAACTAGGAAATTTTTATTTTGCATTAATGAGATTATATACGTTAGTTATATATTCAAACTTCCCTTGTTGAATTTATAAATAGAAGGAAATGATCGTTGAAAGGTATTTGGAAATACTAAATGGAGTTTATATAAATATGTAGCCGATTCAAAAAACTATTGATCCTTAAATTATTGGAGTGGGACAGAATGATCGTATATGTATATGAGAATGAAACTGAAATAGTTTTGGAACCTATTGATTTTTAAAGATATTTGATTTTTGCAAATAGTCGATTTTGGAAATTGGATAAATCGAATTCAAAAACTATCGATTTTAAAGATACCGATTTTATATAGATAAAATTTATACGTGATACATATGAAGTGTATGATTTGAAAGGTATTATGTATATAGTATAATATGTTTTGAAACTAAAATTATGGAAAGGCACCCACCACGAAAGTTGAAAATTTGGAGTAGGAGATCCACTGGGTGGGTCTACCTTAGGATCCACAGGGTGGGTTCAATTAGAATTTTGATCCTAGAGGACGTCCGGACATAAACTCATGAGTTACTAGTGATCATTTGTTTGCATAGCGTAAATCGAGGGGTATTATACCTACAGTTACGTATGGTTTTGCTATGATAGCAATGCAACCTTTGTGTAACTGCGATCTATGAGAGTTGGTAGCGTAATTCGAAAGGCAGGGATTGCCTACAGTTACTTATGGTTTTGCTAGGATAGAAACGCAACCTTTGTTTTACTGTGATCTATCATGGTTCCATAGCGTAATTCGGGGGTCAGAGATTGTCTACAGTCTACGTATGGTTTCGCTGGGATAGTGACATAACATCGGTAGATGCGATCTATGTGGTTTTGTTTTGATAGCGTAATTCGAGGGGCTGAGATTGCCTACAGACTACTTTCGGTTTCACTGGGGTAGCGATGTAACAATCGTGTAGCTGCGATCTATCGTGTTCCCATGGCGCAAATCGAGGGGTGTTGATGCCTACAGTTTTCTTATGATTTTTGCCGGGATAGCGACACAATCATCGTGTTAACCGCGATCCATGGTGGTAAAAAAGGAAAAAGGGGGTGTAACGACCCGGAATTTTTGAACCCAAAAATTCCAGATAGTTATGGAAAAGAAGAAAGAGATAGAAGAAGAAGAAACAGAAACAAGTCACAGAATCTCACATTCGCAGCGGATCAAAATATAATATCATATAATGCCATTTATACAAGAAAACCGTATCAGTTAAATTACACTTTAATACATCAGAGTTACAACATATACACAATCAGTGGACGTATATAATCAACATGTCCAAACATACAACAATATATCACAGCGGAATACACTCCATACGTTCCTGCCATCTAGCTCGTCTCCTGAGCTCCAGAACGTCCTTACCTGAAAATCTGTAATACTCGGTCTGACCCGAGCATTACATCAAAGTAACACCCGGGTCAGGCTGGAAACCAGCGTGAGTAAACCCATCAAACATGAAATGCAAAAGTATACACTCATATCAACCCGGGGTACTTATATCATTTTTCAACTTCGCAAGTTGTTTTATTACTTATTTCACAAAGCAATTTCTAAGTGCCAGAACTTAGATAAAATAATCTAATTCGCTTAAATCATTTCATTCCAGACTATTTGATTCCACGTATCAATTTGTAACGAATCGAAGTGGTTTCGGGTATTTCCTAATACCCGACTCCGGTCTCTTCGAATTCAATACCATCTTAAACCAAGTTTATTCAAGTGAATACGATTCAACAAAATGACACTTTTATCATAGCAATTCATCATTGATAGATAACCACGTTTATTACTGTCCACTCAAACATATCATATCACAAAACATTTCCTATCAGAGATATCAACCAATTCAAGGCATTGAACATCATTCAATCATTCCTAAGCAAGGTTGATCACTCCCAAAATTAATTTAATTTAATTTATCTCTAATTAAATTAATTACTAATCTTTAATCACTTGGATTACCTTTACTTAACATTAATTAATTACAAATCAATTAGCCTTCACTCATCAAATTAAATAATCCCTTAATTACTCTTATAAAGTAATTAATAATGATTTATTACATTAATCTCTCAAATTAATTATTCTATAATCACTTACATTGATTAATTTATCCCTTAATTTTTCACTCTCATTAATTAACTAACTCTTAGTTAATTCCCTTAATTAATCAACCCCTAAATTAATCACACTAAACAATTTAGCTTCAATTATTTCCATCAAGCAATTATTCCATTGGTTAATTACCCTCAGTTAATCAACCCTTAATTATTAATTTAACCCTTAATTACAAACTAAATTAACTAATCCTTCGCAAATTAATCCTTCAATTAAGTGATTATCATTTAATTAATAAATTAAATTACACTTTGATTACTAAATCAATTAATTCTTAATTATCAATTCATTAATTAACTTTACCCTTGATTAATTATCCTTAACTTTAATTAATTAATCTTTAATTAAACTTAAGATCTAACTAAACCTAAAACAAATAGTTACATAACCACAAACTAAAACTCTAATATCTTACCCGAGTAAAACCCGAGTACTTCGTTTTACTTCGAGAAAACACCTGATTTCCCAAGCCAGAATGCACTTTACTCGAGTATGTACTCGAGTCGGATGGGTTCTGTAAAAATGCGAAAAACTAAACCTACCCGAGATCTCCCTATCCTACTTTGAGCAAAACACGAAATCACCCGAGCAAAACATTATCTTCCTCGAGTAAATCCCCGCGTTTCCCAGACCCAAATCACCAGCCTGACAAAAACATGGTGTACGTGCACAGCAAAGATCGACGCCTCCGATCATCACCACATCGACGAGTAAGTCGAACATCACCCCCAGCTCCGATCCTAACGATCAGTTTCCCTCCAGTACCACTCGAACCCAAATTCAAATAAATCGAAGCCCGGAAACAAACTCGCGACCAACCACATCCCTGTCATCGCCTCGTCTTCGCAGCCCTGTCCACCAGAAAACCTGAAACTCCGGCCACCTTCTCAACTTTGACCAAGCTTCTATTCCATAGAGTTTTATCAAACTCGATCGTTTCTAGATGTCGTGGCGATCACGATTCCCAGGTCAGCCGAAACTAGGTTTAAAAACATTGACAACCTCCCAATGTCATCACCAACCTCTGATCGACACCCTACCATTTTTCCTATATTCTTCGTTCGCTCCTCCACTTCCAGACCGAAGTTCGACATCCCTAGTTGTCGAGATCACCCACGGCAGCTTAAAAAGCTTAAAACAGTGCATCTAGAACTGCTCTTCAACCCCAGCATTAAAAATCATAAAACTTGTTTTAAAAATCTTATTTTAGTATGAGGTTTCGATCCATACCCCTGAATACTTTAAACAAGAGGTTTGTGTTTAAACTTGTTTGAGGTTGAACCCTGTCTCCTTGATTTCCAGAGACACACACTTGTTAAATTTACTTTAATAAATTTTGAATGCTTAGATTATAGTTAAACAAACTATTTTGGTTTATATCGTACATTCAAACAATTACTCGATAAAAAGAGAAAGATTTGTTTTACAAATCTACTTTAAAATATACTCAGATAACCGAGCATTGAAGAAAACAGGCATATCCAGATATTTCACAAACATACATATATAATATACATCATCACAGAGAAGAACATGCTATGTTAACTAAAGTTATAAATTAAAATTTAAGTGTTAATCGCCTTGCTTTTGAAAATGAACAGAGCATGTTGTCTTTTGAAACAGTTTGAATTTGAAATCTGGGAATATGTTTTCCACTTTAAATCTTTCTGCCACCCCTTGCTTTAATTTAGTTATAATTGCTGATGATGTTAGAACCTTGTTTAGGTCTTAAATGAAATTGTGTTTGCCGTTTACACTTGCTCGAATTGGAAAAGGAAGGCGATAAAGGCAGAGTTGTTCCCAGGCTTGTATAAAACAGTTTACAGGGTTGTATATATGTATATATATATTTTTCTTAAATGGTCAGAGATATTTTGTAAAATGTAGGCTGAAAATTACATTTGTATACACTCGAATGACCCTGGGTTGGCTGCAAGAAATGGAGCATTAATTGTTATGGTACTTTATGTCTCACTTGATACTTATCTATATTTTACTCTTGCCTATGACTTATATTGCAAGCTACAACATTTATTTATACTTTGCTTTGATTCACTTTGTTCTCACTTTTACCTGCATGCTTATATTCGAGCATCTGTCTCCATATTTATGCAGTTTTGTTATGCGGAACTATATTTGAAACTGGAGACCATTCTTATGTATTTTATTTTAACTTGTTATTAAAACACGTGTAATTATATTTGTTAATATTATAAAGGCTCATTTATCAATTTTAAAAATAGTTTAAATAAAATAATTTACCATTACTATTCAAATCTTATTCACAATTATTGTCAAATCAATTTAATTTTCATCACAGATTATTAAATTGATATTGCTAAAATTTCTGGGATGTCACATTCCTCCCTCCTTTAAAACTTTTCCTCCTCGAAAATGATCAAAGCCAGAATTATTAAAATGCTTAAAATCAGATAAATATTCTTTGATCGTTTTAAAACACTTTTAATATTTATATACTATTATTCCAAAGTCGTTTTTATAAAATACTCTTATAACTCGATGTTTCAACAAGTCTATCCTTGTTCTCATAGAAATTCAGTCATACGTTGATCAGGCGTACGATTGAAAATCTATAAGTACTCGGTAAACTCGTTTCCAACACCCAGTGAAAATACTTTGGAAATTAATTTTATTGAAAATATAGAAAACAGTTTCGAAATAGAGGAAATATCTTTGGTAAAAATGCTCTGGAAATCATCACACCCATCCATGGTCGTAGTTAACCCGATGGTTACGTTGCCGTCCCGGCAAAATCCACAGATAACTGTAGGTCTCCGCGCCTCTCGATTACGCCATGGAACCCACTACAGATCGCAGTTATACCCGGGCTATACGTTGCTATCACAGCAAAGACCCATATAACTGTAGGCATCAGCGCCACCGAATTTCGCTGCCAAAAGAATAAAACTCCTCCACTCGACCATAGATCGCAGTCTACCGATGTTGCGCTGCCATCCCGACAGAATCAAGTGTAGACTGTTGGCACTCATCCTCCACACGATTTTCGCTATGGTCCCCACACAGTAGATCGCAGTGACATCGAGCTACACTGTCGTCACAGCATAACCCAAATGCCCCTGTAGGCATCAGCGCCATCGACTTTCGCTACCAAATAATCCTCAGGAACTAGTTTGTCCGGACTCCTCACAGGATCAACTTTAGAACCTCCCCTTTAGAGGCTCAAGGCAGTACCACTCAGTGGTACTCCTGAGAAGTTCATTCAAGGGAGCGCCTTTTTCCCCAGAGCCAAATCTCAAAATACTTTATACTATACACATATAGTATTTCCCAAATCATACACCAAGTATGAATCTCATATAAATCTCCTTTACAAAATCGATTCTCAAAACCGATAATCCTCATATTAGGCTTTCCAAATTCAAATATTGATTTTTCCCAAAATCAAAAGCCTTTCCCAAAATTTAAAGGTTCCAAAAACCTTTCCTCAAAATCATTTTCACAAATTCTTTTTATAAATACATATATATAAAAGTTTTGAAAAATCTTTGAATCAATTTGTACTTGTATAAATTCACTTTTATACTTCAAATATTTTCAAAAATCATTTTCTTCTGGCTATAGATTCATTCAAAGGTAGTTTTTATCTTATTCAACAAAGATATATAATTTAAATTTTCTTCTCCTTTCAAGACAAACATTAAATTTTAAATTTACACTTGCCAAATTTCTACTTTTATTATAAAGTACATTTTTAAACCAAAGAGATATTCAATTTCCACTTTATTTCCCTAAAATTAATTTCTGCCATAGAAATATCAAATTTTAATTTATTTTATTTTAGTTTATCATATATTCACAAGAGATAATTTCCATTTCAAAAATCATCTTATAACCTTTTATCTACAACTTCAAAATCAAATTTCCACCTTTTATTCATTGTCAATTTCTCAAAATATACTTTAAATTTCAAAAATCTTTTCAGTTTTTATCCACAAATTTTCAATGCCAATTTCATTCAAACCCGTACGATGTCCCCATATCATTCGTACGCAATAACAATCTGATCGCTCACTCGATCACACAATTTCACTTCCGAACTAGTATTGTCCACCTGACTTCCTAGTGCGGACTTAGACCTTGTTTCTTGATCATAAACCGTTATTCTCCTTGCATAGTCACAACTATGATAGAGAATAACCAGAACCAATCGAAAATCCATATCCAGGTTCGCCGTCGAAAATCAAGTGAAAAATCCCAACTCGGATCGATAATACTATCTCGAAATTCTGTGCTCGAATCTGGATCAAATCACTATGCGAATAGAATAATATACGTACATCCTACGTATTTATCTCCATTGATTATTAGTTAAATCAATTCGCTTTCTATTCACATTTCCTATAATTTCAATCCACATAATCACAATCATTTCAATTTCATTGGATTTCCACTTTAATCCTTATCCCAAATGGATATTCAATCATAAACAGTTCGAACTCTGTTCAATTTAAATTTTGAAAATAGCTTGGAAAATTTTGAAATAAATAAGTAGTTGAAAATTAATTATTAGTTTGTAAAATAGCTGCAAAATAGTTAAGTAATTATAAAATAGTTGAAAAATAATCAAATAGTTATAGGAATTTTTAAATAATTGTAAAATAGTTGTAAAACAGTAATTAATTTGTAAAATAGTTGAGAAATAGTAATTAGTTTATAAAACGGTTGTAAAATAGTTCCAAAGTAATTATAAAATAAGTATAAGACAGTTTTGGGTTTAATAAGAAAGGTTGTATATATAATAAATAACTTGGGAAAATAGATTTGTACTAAAACAAATTTTTTTAAAAAAAACAAATATAGTCTAGAGTCAAACTGTTCAATTCCCAATCTCCATTCTCATCAATTCAATTTAAATTTCCACTTCCATTTAAATTGACCCAATTCCAGTTTTAAATAACTCCAATTTCCATTGGACTTGATTTATTCCCAATTTGAATAACTTCAATTTTATTTCAAATTAATCATTTGAATTTTATACTTATCCATTATAAATCACGATTCCCATTAGTTCAAATCAAATTCAGTTTGAACTAATTCAATTTAAATCTCAATTTTAAATCATCTCGAATTATATAAATTCGAGTTAAATTTTCAAAAGTTGATTTAACCCCTTAAATCAAATTAATCTTTATTTTTAAATTAATAATCCAAATCTTTAAACAATTTAATTCTGAGTCCAATTCTCAAAATTCCATTTTAAGTTATTTTTACTTAACTTATTTCAAAGTTCGGATAAGAGTCCAACACAATTTTACCTTAAAAAAATTCAATTTATTACCCAATTTTAAATTTTGAAACCAGTGCTTAACAATTTAAATTTCCAATTCTTTTTAAACATTTAAACCTTAAGTTCAAAGTGGTTTCATCTCCTTAATTCCAAATTTTAATTTCCCTTTTAGCTAAATGATGGATATATCACCACAATCCATTTCTTCCTTCATTTAAATAAATCCAATTCCCAATCGAAAGATTATTAATAACAATAGGATGACATCATCCAATTTATTTTAAAACATACATCCATTTCCAATTTCTAGATCTCAAACCCATTTTGAGATCACACACACTCCCAATTCAAATTAACCATTTAACTTCCCAAGTTAAATCTAAATTTCATCTTGAAACTTCCAATTCAGGTTGCTCGTTCCAAACTTATTTAACTTCTTTTAAGTTAAACTCAATTTAATCTCGTCAAACTTACTCAAATTTGAATTCCCACTCCAAATTTTAAACTTCACATAATCTTATAAGTTCAAAAACTTATCACCTCTGGGTATCACATCTCATTCCCAATTTTAAACTCAGCATTTAGAGTTCATTTCAAACCATCTTTGTATCCATATATACATATTTATTTCTTAGCCCGCCAGGCTATACTTTAAAATTTAAACCACCTTTGGTTTTAATTTATGACAGATCTCTTTTCAAGTTTTCAAACAACTTCTTATTTAAAATAAGATCACATTCAAGTAAATTCTGAACAGTATTATTTATTCTTTTCTTTTAACACTTTGAAACAATTCAAATGTTTCTAAACTTAGGTTTAAACTTCACAATTTAAATTCGTTCTAATTTACAAGTTATACTCATCTAAGTTTATATCCTTAACACATTTTATTTTGCTTACTCATTAGCACACATTCCACTATTAAATACAACAACCATTTATGATAATAACCAAGATTATCATATCTGGAAACCAATTCATTATCATCTTTATTCTGAAAACTTTTTTACAAATTCAGGATTTTAATTTCAGTTTGGATCCATTTCAAATTTATCTTTATTCAATTACAATTTGGTTGTATTACTATTAACCATTAATTCTTATTATTCTATTTGATTCCAATGATTTAACAACCAATTACCTTAATATTTATTAAAAGGAATATTGCTTTATATATCAAATATAATCTTATATAAAAATCATTTGAAATCTTTATATATGAAAATAACAAGTACTCTCTCATATATATATACACTCAACTCATTCTAGGGTACTATTGACCCTATCTATATGAGTATACCCACCAGAGCCAAGGTTCTCGCTTAACCTATGCTCTGATACCAAATGTAACGACCCGGAATTTTTGAACCCAAAAATTCCAGATAGTTATGGAAAAGAAGAAAGAGATAGAAGAAGAAGAAACAGAAACAAGTCACAGAATCTCACATTCGCAGCGGATCAAAATATAATATCATATAATGCCATTTATACTAGAAAACTGTATCAGTTAAATTACACTTTAATACATCAGAGTTACAACATATACACAATCACTGGACGTATATAATCAACATGTCCAAACATACAACAATATATCACAGCAGAATACACTCCATACGTTCCTGCCATCTAGCTCGTCTCCTGAGCTCTAGAACGACCTTACCTGAAAATCTGTAATACTCAGTCTGACCCGAGCATTACATCAAAGTAACACCCGGGTCAGGCTGGAAACCAGCGTGAGTAAACCCATCAAACATGAAATGCAAAAGTATACACTCATATCAACCCGGGGTACTTATATCATTTTTCAACTTCGCAAGTTGTTTTATTACTTATTTCACAAAGCAATTTCTAAGTGCCAGAACTTAGATAAAATAATCTAATTCGCTTAAATCATTTCATTCCAGACTATTTGATTCCACGTATCAATTTGTAACGAATCGAAGTGGTTTCGGGTATTTCCTAATACCCGACTCCGGTCTCTTCGAATTCAATACCATCTTAAACCAAGTTTATTCAAGTGAATACGATTCAACAAAATGACACTTTTATCATAGCAATTCATCATTGATAGATAACCACGTTTATTACTGTCCACTCAAACATATCATATCACAAAACATTTCCTATCAGAGATATCAACCAATTCAAGGCATTGAACATCATTCAATCATTCCTAAGCAAGGTTGATCACTCCCAAAATTAATTTAATTTAATTTATCTCTAATTAAATTAATTACTAATCTTTAATCACTTGGATTACCTTTACTTAACATTAATTAATTACAAATCAATTAGCCTTCACTCATCAAATTAAATAATCCCTTAATTACTCTTATAAAGTAATTAATAATGATTTATTACATTAATCTCTCAAATTAATTATTCTATAATCACTTACATTGATTAATTTATCCCTTAATTTTTCACTCTCATTAATTAACTAACTCTTAGTTAATTCCCTTAATTAATCAACCCCTAAATTAATCACACTAAACAATTTAGCTTCAATTATTTCCATCAAGCAATTATTCCATTGGTTAATTACCCTCAGTTAATCAACCCTTAATTATTAATTTAACCCTTAATTACAAACTAAATTAATTAATCCTTCGCAAATTAATCCTTCAATTAAGTGATTATCATTTAATTAATAAATTAAATTACTCTTTGATTACTAAATCAATTAATTCTTAATTATCAATTCATTAATTAACTTTACCCTTGATTAATTATCCTTAACTTTAATTAATTAATCTTTAATTAAACTTAAGATCTAACTAAACCTAAAACAAATAGTTACATAACCTCAAACTAAAACTCTAATATCTTACCCGAGTAAAACCCGAGTAAAACCCGAGTACTTTGTTTTACTTCGAGAAAACACCTGATTTCCCAGGCCAGAATGCACTTTACTCGAGTATGTACTGGAGTCGCCTGGGTTCTGTAAAAATGCGAAAAACTAAACCTACCTGAGATCTCCCTATCCTACTTCGAGCAAAACACGAAACCACCCGAGCAAAACATTATCTTCCTCGAGTAAATCCCCGCGTTTCCCAGACCCAAATCACCAGCCTGACAAAAACATGGTGTACGTGCACACCAAAGATCGACGCCTCCGATCATCACCACATCGACGAGTAAGTCGAACATCACCCCCAGCTCCGATCCCAACCATCAGTTTCCCTCCAGTACCACTCGAACCCAAATTCGAATAAATCGAAGCCCGGAAACAAACTCACGACCAACCACATCCCTATCATCGCCTCATCTTCGCAGCCCTGTCCACCAACAAACCTGAAACTCCGGCCACCTTCTCGACTTCGACCAAGCTTCTATTCCCCAGAGTTTTATCAAACTCGATCGTTTCTAGACGTCGTGGCGATCACGATTTCCAGGTCAGCCGAAACTAGGTTTAAAAACATCGACAACCTCCCAATGTCATCACCAACCTCTGATCGACACCCTACCATTTTTCCTATATTCTTCGTTCGCTCCTCCACTTCCAGACCGAAGTTCGACATCCCTAGTTGTCGAGATCACCCACGGCAGCTTAAAAAGCTTAAAACAGTGCATCTAGAACTGCTCTTCAACCCCAGCATTAAAAATCATAAAACTTGTTTTAAAAATCTTATTTTAGTATGAGGTTTCGATCCATACCCCTGAATACTTTAAACAAGAGGTTTGTGTTTAAACTTGTTTGAGGTTGAACCATGTCTCCTTGATTTCCAGAGACAAACACTTGTTAAATTTACTTTAATAAATTTTGAATGCTTAGATTATAGTTAAACAAACTATTTTGGTTTATATCGTACATTCAAACAATTACTAGATAAAAAGAGAAAGATTTGTTTTACAAATCTACTTTAAAATATACTTAGATAACCGAGCATGGAAGAAAACAGGCATATCCAGATATTGCACAAACATACATATATAATATACATCATCACAGAGAAGAACATGCTATGTTAACCAAAGTTATAAATTAAAATTTAAGTGTTACTCACCTTGCTTTTGAAAATGAACAGAGCATGTTGTCTTTTGAAACAGTTTGAATTTGAAATCTGGGAATATGTTTTCCACTTTAAATCTTTCTGCCACCCCTTGCTTTAATTTAGTTATAATTGCTGATGATGTTAGAACCTTGTTTAGGTCTTAAATGAAATTGTGTTTGCCGTTTACACTTGCTCGAATTGGAAAAGGAAGGTGATAAAGGCAGAGTTGTTCCCAGGCTTGTATAAAACAGTTTACAGGGTTGTATATATGTATATATTTTTTTTCTTAAATGGTCAGAGATATTTTGTAAAATGTAGGCTGAAAATTACATTTGTATACACTCGAATGACCCTGGGTTGGCTGCAAGAAATGGAGCATTAATTGTTATGGTACTTTATGTCTCACTTGATACTTATCTATATTTTACTCTTGCCTATGACTTATATTGCAAGCTACAACATTTATTTATACTTTGCTTTGATTCACTTTGTTCTCACTTTTACCTGCATGCTTATATTCGAGCATCTGTCTCCATATTTATGCAGTTTTGCTATGCTGAACTATATTTGAAACTGGAGACCATTCTTTTGTATTTTATTTTAACTTGTTTTTACAACACGTGTAATTATATTTGTTAATATTATAAAGGCTCATTTATCAATTTTAAAAATAGTTTAAA
Source organism: Allium fistulosum (assembly GCA_030737815.1). Taxonomy (NCBI): domain Eukaryota; kingdom Viridiplantae; phylum Streptophyta; class Magnoliopsida; order Asparagales; family Amaryllidaceae; genus Allium; species Allium fistulosum. The sequence goes on along the minus strand of CM060907.1, from coordinate 406,395,388 downwards.
TAAAAGAATTTACCATTACTATTCAAATCTTATTCACAATTATTGTCAAATCAATTTAATTTTCATCACAGATTATTAAATTGATATTGCTAAAATTTCCGGGATGTCACAGGGGGTGATACTTTCCATATCATTTTTGAAATGTTTTTTTCAAGTATTTTCACTGGGTCTTGAAATAGGTCTACTAAGGACTTAGAGATTTTTAGTCCTACGCCTGATCAACGTATGACTAAATTTTGTAAGATTAAGGATGGACTTGTTAAAACATAGAGTTATGGAAAATATTTTAATATTAAACTAGCTTGGTAATGATATGTAATTTAAAGTGTAGGTATCCAAAAATGTATAATAAAAGAGTAAGAAGTTTAAAAGGGTTTAAAAAGATGATTAATTTAGTAATATACATCAAAATTTTAATTCTCGCTTCGTTCCTTTTCGAGGACGATAATTTCTGAGGGGAGAGGACTGTAACGACTCGGATTTCTGACACCTGTTATTATAATAATTAATCAATTTTAAAATTTTGAAATATTAATTTAGCAGTCGAATAAATAAATTTCTAATATAGGTAATATCAATTCTAGAGACCATGATTAAAAATTAATCTCTAATTTCTAAAATTGATAAAAGCGATATATATATATATGTATGTATGTATGTATGTATGTATGTAAACTTCACATTTCAAATATAGGACAAGATATCAATATGTATATATACAAAGCTTATGATGAAAAAAATAAAGAAATAAATACATGTAACTGTCCATATATATGTGTATATGTTATAAATATAGTGTATATGTAATAATATACATATAGAAGTATAAACTTTATGATGACATCAAAATATATAGGTGTAGATATATATATGTGTGTGTGTGTGTGTGTGTGTGTTTATAAAAATAAAGGGAATATGTAAATATGTAAGCATGAAAACGTATGGTCAAAATAGTTCACCTGTAAATCTATATATATGAATGTGTGTGTATACATAGGGGCATCATGATGACAAACATCAATTCAAGCACAAAATAAATCAATCACACACAAATTATCACATCACTTATGAAATCAAATCAAACTAGAAAATCAAATCAGAAAAAAAATGAAAGGTAAAAACCTGTACAAGCAATCTTCAGCCCCCTTTATGTCTAACTGTTCCCTTACCCTCCTCTATAATAAGCCTGTTGTGTAAGTGGTCCATTGATTCACGTATAGCATACAAGAGAAAACATGGAGGCATTTAATTAAAAAATTTAAAGTTTTTAAAACTATAAACTTAAACCCTATTTTTCTTATTGGTTTAAAATCCAAACGAAGAGCCGATTTTTGTATCGAGTCCCTATCGCCAAGTAGTCCCTTCTGAACTAATATCGTCGAGTTTTTCTGTAATGTAAAAATTTAATGATTTAAACGATTGAAATGAATAATAAGTAACGTCTTATTTCATTATTATATGTTGATTAATTGATAAATTTTTAAAATGGATTGGTTAATTTTCACATAACTAATAATAAATTATTTTATTTTATTTCTTTGATTTATAAATAATCTGAGTTAAAAATAATACCTCGACTAAGTTAATTAGAGCTAATTTAATTCTAAATTATAAATTGATTTAATATCAATGATAAATTTTTGATTAAGTTAGTGATCTATGTTTGACTGGTATTGTTTTTAGACATATATTTATATTATCTATTGTTTGTGCCATTAAGTAGCCAAACAAATTAGAGTAGGTAGAATAAAACTTTGACACATTTTATTGTAAGTAAATCGAGTTGTACCGATCACTATTCCGAATTTCGGAAAATGTGATGATTACAAGCGAATCAATTTCGATGGACTGGTCAAGATAAAGTAAACATATGGAATGAATTTCCATATGTGAATATTGACACCCTGATTGTGAAATTGTTATTTAAATGACTTGTCCTTTTAAAATTTATCGTTGGATTCGATAAGACCGGGATCGGATGTCTACATTATCCGAGACCCACTTCGATCCAATATCCACTACGAACCTTTACGGGTTTGATTGTAGAGCTCAGTATGCTGGAATTTAATTAATTTAACAAATTAGGCTATTTCAATAAGTATTTATACTTAGACACTATTATAATATCACTGTATTTTATATAAAAATATTTTGGTGATCGTAAGGGAAAAAAACTCGTCATGTTTATGTGCGACGCGGTCTTACGAGATACCTTTTTTTCGATGGATTTTGATAACTTAAGTAATTCAAATTAAATATGTTTACTCACGCTGGTTTTCCAGACTGACTCGAGTGTTACTTTATTTTTAATGCTCGGGTCAGACCGAGTATTATTGAGTCAGGTTAGGATGCTTTGGAGCTCAGGAGACGAGCTGGATGGCAGAGACGTATTACGCGTACTTGATTATATTCCGATGTGTATTGTAGGCTATATATTCAGCACTTTTGAAGACAAGTTATTGTAATAGTCCAGATTTCTTTGTTGATGGTTGTACTCTAATAATTTTTATGTATATTTACAGTTATAGTTTGATTTTGTATAAAAATCTATTGTTGTATATTATATTTTGTTCCGCTGCGATTGTAAAATTATGTGTTGTTGTTTTCTGTTTTCTTCTTCTATCTTTTTCTTCTTAACCCCTAATGATCTGGTATTTCTGGCACTCGATTTGCTTAGCATTCTATACGGTGAATGTATTGGTGTCGATTTTCGAGGGTCGAAAATCGATAGTCATTACAGAGTTCCTAGTAGTATAGTTAATATTAGAGATTCCTTGTTCACTAGCGAGTTTTGGAAGAGTCTGCAGGAAGTTTTGAGAACCAAGCTTATGATGAGTACCACTTACCATCCGCAGATAAATGGGCAAACAGAAAGAGTTAACAAGATCTTGGAAGATTTGTTAAGAGCTTGTGTTCTGGATTTTGGGGGATCATGGGAAGACCATCTGCATCTAGTCGAGTTTTCGTATAACAACAGTTATCAGACTAGTATTGGGATGGCACCGTTTGAAGATTTGTACGAAAGGTCATTCATATCTCCCGTTTGTTGGTTGGAGACCGGGGATAGGTTGATTCTTGTTCCATATTTGTTTTGAGAAGCTGCAGAAAAGATTGATGTCATTCGGGCTAGGATGAAGGAAGCTTAGTCTAGGCATAAGAGTTATGCAGATAAGAGACAGAAAGAATTGGAGTTCTCAGTTAGGGACTAGGTTTTCGTCAAAGTATCACCGATGAAGGGTGTGCTAATATTTGGGAAGTTGGGGAAGTTATCTCTTTGGTTCATTGGACCTTTTCCTATTCTTGAGAAGATCAGGAAACCCCCGTATATACTTGAGTTACCGAGCAGTTTGGCAGGTGTCCCTGATGTTTTTCATATTTCTCATGTAGAAAGTGTGTTAGAGTCCCGGAGACTGCTATTGCACCGACAGTGCTATATGATTTAGTGGTCGAACCAGACTTGACCCAAGTGAGGAAGCCAGTCTGCATTATTGCGAGAGATGAGAAGAGGCTTACGACCAAGACGGTCAGAATAGTCAAAGTCCGATGGAGTGACGATGATAGAGACTGTACTTGGGAGGTTGAGAGCAGGATTGGAGATACTTATCCTGACTTATTTTGAAGGTATGTTTTACCTTCTTGTTTGTTTTGAGCCTTATTGTAATTTCAGGGATGAAATTCTTTAAGGAGGGGAGTTTGTAACACTCCAGATTTTTAATAACATTATTTAAGAGATTTAGTTGGATAAACTAAATAAAATAATGTGTTGATTAGGAGATTGAGATTTGATTTAATTAAGGTAGCCGTGCCTTTTTAACTAATAAATTAAATGAAGGGTTTAAAATGAATTAGAGGGGGGGTATTATGGGAAAGAGGCCATTCCTATATTATCTTCCTTAGGCCGTGTATCCTTTTACACATTCATTTCATTTCAAAATTTTCAAAAGTGAGCGCAGTCACCATTAACAAAGAAAGAAGAAGAGGAAATAAAATAAAAGCTTAAGGAAAGCAAATTCAAATCAAACTCATTCAAATCTCAAGCTCCTTAATCTCTAAAGCAAAGGTGAATAATGTTTAAATCTCTAAATTTTATGGTTTTGGTTTTAAGATTAATTCCGAATGATTTTATAAAGATTTTCCATGTTTTTGAATGATAAAATGATATATATACATGTTGATGATTTATGTATGTTCATATAGAGTTTATAGCATGTTTTAAGATAAAACCCCTATTAAATGACATCCGTTGGCCTTGCGAATTTTTATGATGATCTAAAAAGTTATTTTAGAGATGGTTTTAAATTTTAAGATTTGATCTGAATTTTTGTGGAATTGTTATGAATCTTCTAAGGAAGAAAATGGTATTTTTTATTATTAAATTATTTACGGGAAAAATATTTATTATTTGAATCCAAATTTTATATGTTCAAGAGAACATATTAATTGATTTTCTAGAATTTTTCCAGAATTTTCCAAGGTGTTTTAATAGTTATATAAAATTATTTAAGGAATGGGACTTAAATGTTTTATATAATTATAAACGTGAAACGGGCTTTTCAAAATTATTTAAATTTCCAAATTAGGAATGTCGGCAGCATTTTTGAATATAAAATCCTGGCAACCAATCAGACTTTGAAAAACAAGGCAGGTTGGGTACAAAAGAACTATTTTAAAGTATAAATAAATAGTTTTTCTACTATTTCAACTCTTGCGGAAAGAGCTCCCGCCTCCATTCTAAACTTTCCGACAAGATCGAAAGGTATCAAACCTTTCGACTAGGTTAAATACCAACGTGCATGGTATCAGGCAACTGGTACGTAGTGAATTAGATGAAGTCGAAAGGTTTAGGGACGAAAAGTTATAGCTTTCAAAGGAGATGAAACTTTGTTTTGGTTTTAAAGAAAATACGCCTGCTAGCTTTTGAAAAAGAGCTTTCGACATTGTCAAAAGGTTTAAAAGAAAAGGTTTCGATTGGTTGCTTTCTTCTTTTAATTGAAACCTTTCGACAAAGTCGAAAGGTATAGCTTTCGACAAGGTTGAAAGTATAGTTTCCACTTCCATACCTTTCGACACAGATGGAGTCAAAGGTTATCTTTTGTTTTATAAAACTTATCGCCTCTCTCCATTGATTTCAAAGGGTTGGTTCCAACACTAACACTTCATTGTTTTCGAATGGTTTTGAAAGGTTTTATAAAGGTTTCAAAGCAGTTGCTTTCTACTCCAATGTTTTTCAGATCCTTTTGCTCTACTTGAATGCATAATCCAAATGTTTTAAGTCGAAACGTTTTAAAGGTTTCAAAGTAGTTAACTTTGAATGGTTTCGAAAGGTTTCCACTTGTTTTAAATTGAAGCCAGTGTCTTCAAAAGGTTTTGAGTTTCATTGGTTTCGAAAGGTTTATAAATGATTTTATAAGGGAGGTACCCTAAGCTTCCGACAAAGTCAAAAGGTGAAACCTTTCGACTATGGCTAAGAGAAACCTTCCGACAAGGTCGAAAGGTGGGACATTTTGACAAGGTCGAAAGGTATGGTTTTAATGTTGTTGAAAGGCTAAGTTTTAAAGGATTTAGAAGGCGGATGTCATATGTTTTAAAGCTTGTAAAAGGAAGGCTTTTTAAAAGGTTTTGAAGGATTTACCTTCAATGATTTCAAAAGGTTTATTAATGGATATGAAGGAGTTACCTTTAGTGCTTTCAAAGGGTTTTATTAATGGTTTTGAAGGAGTTACCTTCAAAGTTTCCGAAAGGTTTTAAACAAATGTTTCGAATGGAATGACTAGGCAGATAGACTAAGTGTTTTAAGTTATAAAGGACTTTAACTTATTTTAAAATGATAGATAATTCTTATTGAACATCATCAACATTATTTTGAGTAAAGTATATATAACATGGAAAAAATAGCTTAGAGTAAAGCTAAAGATATATTTTCCTTGTATATATATGATTTGACAGACTAAATCATTTTGAAAAGGTATTCAAGGAAAATTTGAAGGGCAGTTAGCCCAAATATTTTGTAGGGTAGTTAACCAAAAAGAAAATTCGGGTAGTTAGCTCATTTAAATTCGGACAGTCAGTCCATTTTGAGGGCAGTCGGTCCAGAGGACAGTTAGTCCAGAAAAGAGCAGTTAGCTCTGATATGAACAGATAGTTCATTTATTAGCATAACGGACCTTGCTAATTTTTAAGGACACTTAGTCCACCCCTTTTTACCTATTTTGGGTAGATAGCCCATTATCTAGCATAAACGATATTGTTATTTTGGTATAATCAGTTTTAGGAAAGATGGTCCAGAATAGTGCAGTTAGCTCATAATTTAGGACAGATAGTCCACTATAGAACAGATAGTTCAGATTTTAGACAGATAGTCTATTTTATCTCTTCTTTTAGCATAATGGATATTGCTATATTATTATTATAATCAGTTGATTAACCAGTTTGGTTGCGATAAAGGATTTGCAAAATATATGTTTTGAATGGAGATATTAGTTAGGGGAAACCCGTTTCGCTAAGCGGCGTTGTCTCACTGTATATCAGAAAACTGAGATGTAACAGAAATTATTCATACCAGGCTTTACGTCTGACTCGAAGTTTTTGTTTCCCCTTAAATTCTCGAGTGCTCAAAATTTGATTTGAGTAGGCTAAGGGTTCAGGTTTTCACTGATTTTGGCAAATAAAGCATCCGAAGATGAGTAGGTGGCAGACGGATAGCTAATTTAGGGATTCTATTTTAAATTATTTCCACTATGTATTAAGACAGTTATGTCTATATTGCTTTGATCATCCAAGGTGGTATCTTCATATGTCGCTCTTTGCGTATTGTTGTAAATTATATTTGATCAATGCTTGGAATACATTTGGGGATTTCTTTAACTTGGATATGATATTATTTGAAATGTAATCACTGAAAATTATTGTTTTTGGAAATCTGTGATTTTGTTCATATTCAAGTGCTTCTGATATTATGGATACCATTAACATTACCATATTTCGTCTCCAGAAGTTAATACTGTAGATGACTACAACATCCATAGCTTAGCTTTTGGTCTCCAGATAGGGATGTTACAAAGGAGGTCATTCCCATACCTTTTCGACAAAGTTGAAACCTACCTCATACAGGTGACTTAACCTTTCGACAAGGTCGAAGTCTACTAAATATCCACTAAAGTGCTTGACTTCTAGATTCTACCCTAGGAAAGCTATCACCTTAACCTTTCGACAAGATTAAAATCAACCTTTAAAGGACTAATTAAGGGAATTTGAACCTTGCCGAAAAGAAAACTTTGGTAGGAGAACTCATACAAGTTCAACTAAGACGAAAGGTAATCTAATTCAAAGATTAAACCTTTCGACGACGTCGAAAGGTCTGACTCAAGAATTATTCATTAATAAAACCAAGTTTCAAAGCAATTCTTTAAAGTATCACGCTCTTCGTTCAAGCTAGTCTATCCATCCTTCTTAGCATATCTTTGGGGTGTTGACATGAAATCTTGTTAACAAATACAACTAATGATCGACTAATAGCTGCTGAAACTATTCCAATATAGGGGTTATCTATAATTCTCAACCATGGGACTAAGTTTCACACACTAAAACAACATGTATCATATCAATCATAAGACTATGCCCTGACATTAGGACTACATGTATCCTAGTTACGCTTTGAGGGGAAGCCCCTAATGTCGACTCACCGGGGTGCCTCATCGTCGCTACATCAGTGTCCATCTTTCAATGGTAACTTATCGCCTCTTATTGCACTGTGTCGAGACCCACCAACAAATAGCATCACACCGCGTTACTGTGAATACCAAGGAATTTCTATTAGTGTCGGCCGCACACTCTATCAGACATCATCGTCAACATTGTGCATCCACCGTATAACCTTCTATGTGTGCAGTTTTCGATAGAATCACCTCTAGTCGAATATTGACCCTACTAGATAAATAGCATTTACCCAGTCCCGCAATGTCCCAACTTCGTCAACATAGGGAACTTGCTTTCCTACTTCTACTAACATCTACACACACATACATATATATATATAATATACACTACTAACTATTTTATCTATAACTTGGGCCTTTGGCCAAGGTTCAGTTTGCGGTCTGAAAACGCTAACCAGTCGACCGCTTGTTGTCGCATGGCTCTAGTAAGAGCGGTTGACCAATCATCGTTGTATAATTAGGTATTATTATCTCCAAATTTTTAGTTTCATTCATTAATAATTATTATCCTTAATTTCATTATAGTAACTTATGATCTGAATTATAGTTGATGTAAATCTATTAATTTGTAATTATCATAACTCCATATTTAATTCCAATCTCAATTTACAATAAAGCGGTCAAACATAGGTTTAACATTAACATTAACAACTTATATGAATTCATATTTGATTAGAAAAAGGGTGCAACCTAGATAAATTACTATTTAACTAGTTTATATCAATTTGCATTTATTGTTCAATCTTAGGTCTAACAAGTGGGATTCTCAATTTAATTTCTAAACAAAAAGGATTCTCCTTTTAATTTCTAACAATCTAAATTAGATAGTGTATATAAAATTAAATTCATATAAATCGGCTAATTAAAAATATACCCATTCTCCTCAAATCCATGATATCTCCTCCAAATCACGCCTGGGATCTACTCTATTTTCTAGCTCTCTGCTTGATTTAGTTTCCTCAATATCTCTATTTTTATTTATTTTTCAAGTAGTTTATGATTTGAGGAAGAGAATCAAATTTGACAAAGTCTGGGTGTTCTGCTCTAATTTTTGTGAATTAAGGTTTGGGTTAGTGTTCTATTTATAGGGTCTAGCTAATATTGGTTGTTTAAAATATATAATGTAAATTTGAAAATTCATAAAACTATATGATTAAATCCAGGCCGTTGGTCTAACCAATACCTCATCCTGAAACACATACCGGTTAACCGCTTTCCCTTGGGGCGATTGACCACTAGGGGTCAACCAGTCAGGGTGATGCTGTCGATCGATGAAACTTTCTAATTTTAGAATATTTATTTCCAATTTTTATTTAATTATATTCGATCTCAAAATTTAAACTGTTTAAAACTTCTTCATACTTGCTTTGATTTCAAAATGTTATATAAGAAAATTTTCTAGAAAATCACTGCAAATGCAATGGTGCAAGTTTCATAGCCAGATTCTGACATTTGTAGAACTTCCATTTTTTCCCCTTGTTATATTTAAATTTAATTCTTTTATTTAAATTTTCTGCTTAAATCTTTGAGGTGTTGCATTCTCCCCCTTAAAAGTATTTCGTCCTCAAAATATCCAATGACTGAAAAGTGTAACCCGTACGTACGGAGATCAATAACTACAACCATCTACGCATCCATCAACCACTGGCAATCATAGTATTTAATTCAAATTCTAATGCAAATTTGTACATATACGTATGAAACGAACGTGAACCTATACTAACATAAAGATTGGGTAGTCTCCCGATCCAGTTGACCTCCTTTAGTGCATGTGTTTATGCCATGTATTCAAAATGTATGCAACATCCTATGCAAATAGACTGGAAACTCTGCCTGTATATGCAACCATTCTGTTAATATGCAAAAACCAAATGCACATAACTCAGTATATAAAGCAAGTGATGGTATAAGTTTATGCTAACTCGAGAATATATTTGCCCTAAGCATGCAAAGATAAAGCTAGATAATATATCCATTTGCATCCATCATCCAAAACATGTCCAAATGACACATTCACAACCAACCCTAGCATATAATGGTCTCTACTTATTAGATATACTATGCTAGAACCTAAGCACATAATTAGTTTGTACTTATTTAACTAAAATGGAAACGTACCAAAAAAGAGTTCTAAATGGTTAGCTCAGATCCTCTACTCGAGCTCTCATGTACTCTCTGCTGGATTGTCTCCCCATTAGACCTTAACAAGCTTGATAACTTTATTACGGAGTTACTTTGTACCATGTTCAAGAATACAGTAGGTGCATGACGAATATGTGACTCTCTCTCTAACTCTACCTCCTCTAGCGACTCGGTTCGACTATAATTACCGTATTATGTAGATAATTGCGCAAGTGTGGCACATGGAAAACATCGTGTATTCTCGCCAACTTCTCAAGAAGCTTCACTTTATAAGCTAACTTCCCTACTCTACCAGTAATCGAAAAAGGCCCTACAAACCTCGGCGCTAACTTTCCCGAGCTACCAAATCCCATAACATGCCTAAGCATTGAGACCTTCACAAAAATCATGTCGTCCACTGCGAACTCCGACTCTGTGCATCTCCTATCAGCGTAGGACTTTTTCCTATCCTGAGCGGCCTTCATCTGCCTATGGATCAAGTCAACCTTCTCTAATGTCCCTCATACTATATCTAGTTCAAGAACAATCCTATTCTTAGTCTCCTACCAATAAGATGGTGATCTATAAGGCCTCTCGTATAGTGCCCCGAATGGTATCATTCCAATACTCGCCTGATAGCATTATAATAAGTAAACTCCACTAGCGGCAACTGATCCTTTAAAGAGCCTTCGAAATCTAAGATACACATCTAAAGTAAGTCCTCCGACACTAGGTTCACACTCTCTGTCTGTCCATCCGTCCGTATGCGAGTGATAAGAAGTACTCAATCTCAACCCCATGCCTAACGCCTCCCGAAGACTCCTCCAAAACTCGCTGGTGAAAAGTGGATCTCGATCACTCATGATGCTAGAAGGAACTCCATGTAACTTAACTATCTCCCTCATGTAAAGTGTCGCCAAAGATGTTGCAGTCCTTATTCCCCTAACCGGGATGAAATAAGCACATTTGGTCAGCCGATTATAACCCAAATATTCTCATTCACCTACTACTCCTTGGTAGTCCGTCAATCAAATCCATAAAAATACTCTCCCACTTCCACCGAGGAATCTCTAGTGGCTACAACAATCCTTCCTGCTTCTTCTGCTCCGCCTATCTCTTTGGCAAGTCATACATTGAGCCACATACTCTGCCACATGCTTCTTCATACCAGGCTAATAAAGTGTCTCTTTATGTCACGGTACATTTTGTCTCCATCAGGATGAATGGTCATCTAAGAACAATGAGACTTGGCTAGTACCATGTCAGTCAAATCCATAATGAGAGGAACACACAATTTACCATCTTACCGTAACCACCCCCTCGAGTCAATGGCATAACCCTCAAATTACTCGACTACTCTCCTTTACTAATCCTCTAAAAAATATTCAATAACTACTTGTCTTACTTCTCACTTGAATCTATGCAGTCCATAAGTGTAGTCTGCACATCCGAAGCTGCTAACAGTCTCGGATAATATATAATGATGGTCAGAAGTCGAATGTAGAAATAAACTCCTAGTGTTTCCACTCTAAGAACATAGGACTTAATATCACATGCTTCCTACTCAATGAGTCGGCTATAACATTACCCTTGCTTGGAGTATAGGAGATATCGAAGTCATATGATGCCAAGAACTCCATCTACCTATGCAGCCTTAAGTTCAAATTCTTCTAGGAGAATAAATACTTTAGAGACTTATAATCCGTATATAGATCAAACCGTTCTCCTATAAGATAGTGTCTCCATGACTTAAGTCCAAAGACAATGGCTACCAATGATAATGGGTAGGGTGGTTTCTCTTATAGACTTTCAACTATTGACTAGCATAGTTCACTACTCTCCTTTCCTTCATCAACACTGCACCCAACCTCATGCCACAATCACCAGTATATACTATGAATGCCTGTACCGTCGGATAGTAATAAAGCAGATGCATTAGTCAATGCCTCTTTTAGCCTGATAAAAGCATACTCGCACTTTTCATCTCACGAGAAAACCAAATTTTTTTGGATGAGGTGGATTAGAGGGGCAAAGATTTTAGCGATGTCCTTAATGAACTTCCTATAATATCCCAACAAACCGAGGAAACTCCTCACTTTCATTGCATTCTTCGGCACATGTCAATCCTGTACTGGGGAAACCTTCCTAGGATCGACCTTTAGCCCATGCTCAGAGAAAATATGTCCTAAAAAGCATATGTCCTTGCGCCAAAAGTGGCAATTAGAAAACTTCACTTTCGACTTATGCTAATGGACTGTATTGAGCACTTCTTCTAAATGCATCTTATGCTCCTCCTCACTCCTCGAATAAACTAAAATGTCATCCACAAATACCACCATGAACTTATTATTCAACCCTTTAAAAACATGGCTCATCAGATCAACAAAGTAGGCAGGTGCATTGGTCAGTCCGAAGGGCATGACTAACCACTTATAAAATCCGTCGGGTGCATGAAAAGAGGTCTTCTGAATACTGTCCACGCAATACCAACCGATGGAATCTGATAGCCAAGTCAAGCTGAGAGAACACATTTGCTCTAACCAACTGATCAAAGAGATTTTCTATGCAGGGCAATGGGTAACGATTTTTCTTCATTAGCTTATTCATCTCTCTATAATTAACGCAAAGCCTCAGGGAACCATCTGCCTTAGTGGCAAGGACAACTAGTGCTCCCCACTCTAAAATGCTCCTACTAATGAAGCCCTTCCCCAACAGCTCACTCACTTACATGTTCAGCTCGCGTGTCTTCTTAGGAGCTATATGCCTCAAGGATAAGGCAACTAGTCTGGCATTCTTCTCTAGATAAATTCAAAACTTGATCTCTCTAGGACGAGAGACCGGTAACCCTGAAAAAGGCATCTAGATAGTCTCTAACTACATGCACTGAATATAATTCATTATGTGATAGGTCTAGTGAATACATGTATCTCAATATAAATGAACCTTTAGGATTAAAATAAGCCTTTAGACCGTGTCCACTATAAGTACCCAGCCTAACACAACATTCCTATCATAATCTAGGATCGCCCTATACATCATCGTCCAATCCATGCCCAAAATCAAACAAAATTCAAAAATTCCTAAGCCAAAAGCATCGCAGTCGAACTCGATCCCAAAAAAGCAATTTCAAGCCCATACATATCATAGATAAATAAGCTAATCCTCCAACAGGGTTTCATACAACTACATGATTCAGTAATTATGCTACTGTCTAAGTGCAACTCATCTACAAGTCTACTGAAAATAAAAGCATATGACGCCCCAGTATAAAATAAGGTATGAATGGATAAACCAGATAGAGTTAACACACCTTTAATCACGACTTTCTTACCCTTGTTCGCTACTGGAGGAGCACTTGATTTGGGAATGGCATCTAGTGTGTAAGCTGCTACCACCTGAGTAAAGGTTTTTTGTTTTACTGGACACTCCCTCCTCATATGCCCCAATTGATTACAGTTGTAACACTTGATCTTCAAGGTGTTTGTCTTGCACTCCTTAGCAAATTGCTTCCTTTTGAACAGATGCTTTCACCTGGATGAAGCTGTTTCGAATAAGTTGAGGAATACCTTACGAAGGCAGCAAATAACAGTCACTTATATGCATGCCAAACCATTCGAAGTTGAAGGTTTCGTCTCCATTCAAATTACCCAGAAAGATGTTTTGTTAGAGCAACCCCTTCGAAAGCATAATTAAACTTTTCAAATCGGTTAAAATCTTTCAAAACTAAGAGGGGTTCCACATCAATCCACAAGTATGTTTTCAGAGGTTACCTTCTGCATTGAAACCCATAGTACTTCAATACCTTCGAAACCCCAAAGATGTACCTATTGACTGAGTCGAAAGCTCATGCCCCATCTTACTTGTAACAACAAAGCAACATAGGGTGGAAAGTCATACCTACCCCTTTCGATGAAGATGAAAGCATTCAAGTCCATTCAGATGCAATGCAGAAGAATTCCCAAACGTTGACGGCAATGAAAGGTCTACAAGGTCGCCTTTTGACTAGGTGGAAAGCACCAAGTCGAAAGATGCCAATCCGCACCTATAAATAAGACCCTATGGGTCTGGATTTGGGGATCCAAATTCATTCACTCCATTCTTGTATTTTCTTAAATTTGTAAACCCTAATTTTGAAATCAAATTGGGGACTTGATCAATTTGTATAGCATTAGCTTATTGAAAGCAAGATTATGATACTTTTGAATATGTAGCTGTTTTGAAACTCTTATTGGATTCAGTTATGATCCGCTTGTGTCGACTTGGTATCTTTTAAATGAGTCAAAAACCTTAGCTCAACTAATATTCTTAAAGTTTTAGCTCCTAACCTCAAGATACCAAAATGACACCTTTCGAGTGAGACAAAACCTTTAATTCAACCTATTTCCATATATTTAAAGGACAAAAACCAAGCCATCAAAGAGGTCAGCTTTCAACGAGGTCGGAACCTACCCATTTAAACCATATCCTTGAATCATTAGAGCCAACCATTAGGACATCATAACTATTTTGAAAAGGGTTTCGAAAGGATAATTAAACCAACTAAGCAAGTGTGAAAGACTTAAAAGAAAGGGATATAGGAGTTTTAACAGAGTCGAAATGTTGAATAAAAAGAAGTTTTTACTGCAACGGCCTATTCGAAAGGTAGATTAAAAGGAGTAATAAGATTCTATCTTCCTCTACTTAATCAAAAAAGGGGTCTTAAAGGAAACTACTACACTTTAAACTCTACTTTGGGGTGTTGACAAGTTTTCTTGTTACCATTTTTGGTGCTAGAAGGAGGGCTCGAACCTCCGATCTTGTTGAACTTCCAACTCCACTTTCCTCTAACCAAATTCTATTCCAAGCTTTCCTACTTTAGACTTTACTTCATCATGATTAGCAAAGTCAATAGATCCAAGCAAGGATCTCGAAGCCACATCCAATTAAATTCTCCAATGGAACAGTTAATTATTCAAATCTACATGAAGAACAACCGTTAAGAATCAAGGCTTTAAGGATCATAAGAAAAAAGAAAGTTGAATCCTATGATCCAGAAAAAGAGAGTTTAAACCCTTTTCATATTGGCCCCACCTCTATCTTTGCCTTAGAAGGAACAAAGAATGAAAGTAGCAGCTTGTTTAACCAAATGAGGAAAATAATTCAACTCTACACCAAAGGCACAATCTTTGAAGAGGGAATAATGGTTGATTAAAATGCCTTTGCACATATGTGGCATCAAGCAACAAGTGGGACATTACCTACGTATGAAATTCAAAGGATTTTAAAAAGAAAGCTGGTCGTTGTGGGTGAAGCACCAAACCAAGTAATAAAAAATCC
This sequence comes from Allium fistulosum, assembly GCA_030737815.1. NCBI lineage: Eukaryota > Viridiplantae > Streptophyta > Magnoliopsida > Asparagales > Amaryllidaceae > Allium > Allium fistulosum. The sequence goes on along the minus strand of CM060907.1, from coordinate 406,380,236 downwards.
AGTAACCATCCTTAAAAGGCAAGCGTCAAGTCAGGACTCCCTAAGGAATACAATTTGACAACAACAATCGAGAATGTTTACTGTCTAACCAATGAAGAGCTCAACTATTGGCCATCGGAGAAGAAAAAACCTAAGTATGAAAGGAATCTGACAGGATCCTATTGTCAATATCACATGATGAATAGACATGAGACAAATTAATGTAAAGCATTGGAAGGAATGGTGATCAGTTTCTTCAGAAAAGGCAAAATCAATAAGTTTGTAAAGAGATCCTAATTGGTTTCAATAAAGAAGTACTTTACTGAGAAAATCTACATGGTTGGGAGTGAAATTCTCCTTGCACATTGACATTACCTTAAATGTTCAATACCTTTGTTCGCACCGAGTTGGTCAGGTCAAAGCGCCTCCTGGTGGGAGGGTAGAGTAAGCCTTTATATGCATCATGTTATGGCCAGGTTAAAGCATCATCAAGCCCTTGACCGTGCCACACTATGGCCTGGTCAAGGCGCCTCCTGGAGGAAGGACGGAGTAAGCCCTTTGTCCTGCCATGTTATGCCCTGGCCAAGGCACCGAACAAGCCCTTGATCGCGCCACGCTATGGCCAGGTCAAGGCACCTTCTGGAGGGAGGACAGAGTAAGCCCTTGGTCCCGCCACACTATGGCCTGGCCAAGGCACCGAATAAGCCCTTGATCGTGCCATGCTATGGCCAGGTCAAGGCACCTCCTGGAGGGAGGATGGAGTAAACCCTTAGTCCCGCCATGCTATGGCCTAGCCAAGGCACCAAACAAGCCCTTGATCGCGCCACGCTATGGCCATGTCAAGGCACTTCCTGAGGGGAGGATGGGTAATTCCATGGGTCTTGCTTGTGGATAAGCTAAACTAGCGCACCAGACAACAATGGACTAAGACGTCCAAGCCCGAGAAGCGGCATATCAAATAACAGACTAAGACGTTCGAGCCCAAGAAGCGGCATATCAAACAACGGACTAAGATGTCCGAGTCCAAGATGCAGCATATCAAACGATGGACTAAAACGTCCAAGATGGAGAAGTCGCAAATCAAACAATAACTACATATGAGGCCTAGAGGGTTAACACAGGTCAAAAGAGTCAAAACCCAAGGAGTGGTAATGAATAGAAGGCTTAAATAAGAATCTACAAGCTCCAACTATTCATCAAAGAAGAATTTCTAAACTTCACCTATTATTACCCGAATCCAGGTTTTGGGTCTTTTAATCTATGGTCTTGATCATACCCGAATCTGGGTTTCAGGGCTACTACTATTAATTACTGAACTTCAGTCACTAATGCTTGAATTTGGGCTTAAGATTTCTATTAAGAATATTATTATTATGGACTTCTGGTTATCATCCACTAATACCCGAATCTGAGTTTTGGATTTTCTAACTTTTAAATTTCATTTATTAATGCCCGAATCTGGGTCACTGGACTTCTACTACAAAATTTCAGACAATGATTTCCGGACATCTATTACACGATCATTATCGACTTTCTATTAGCTATCTCTAGAAGATGAATTTCTAAACATCTATAATTAAATCCTTAATTGAATTTATGGTTTTCTACCATTTGATTTCTGGTAGTCCACCAATATAATTAAAGTTGAAATCCTGGTTCTCTCTCATCATACCAAAGATGGGTTTCAAGACATTCAACCATATTCAATTGTAGAATTACCTTTCACTTACTATCAATTGTTAATATAATAATCTGTTAACCTCCACAAGTAATGTGAATAAAATTCTATACATATTTCAAGTTAATGAAAAGGAATATTGTTTACTTCGTGCTTTTCAGGGAATGAAGATAAGTAAAGAGGATTTAAAGATCCAGCAAATAAAAAATTATAGTACAAGTTAACAGAAAGCTGATTCAGAAACAACATTATAAGAAAGGACTACATATCAGGTAATATTTACAAAAAAATTCATAATTTACATAATTTATGAAATTATTTACAAGTATGCAGTACAGATATATATATATTAACAAATCTTGAATAGCCTTATTTAGATTTTCGGCAATTAAAGGATCAACGTGTGACAAATTGGAACACGAAGAACTTCCTTAAGCTTCTTCTCTTTTTTCCTTATCTTATTAGCGTCATCAGTAGATTCGATATAGTTCTTTAAAGCATGATTAAAGGCTTTGTTTTCACCTTTGAGAGTTTTATTTTCCCTTTTTAAATTAGCAATATGCTACTAAAGAAGGTACTTTTCGCATTCAAGTTTCTGAATCCTAGCTGCATACCCATTTATGCACCGCGAGCACCTCACTTTTTATTGTTCATCAAAATATTTCATCATCTCAAATTTGACTTTCCTGCACCATTAACCTACTACCTTCTCATCTAAGCCAAGAGGAGGATTAGTCGTAGTAGGAAACTTTTGGATGGCAAGGGAAGTAGAACTTGTTGATTTTGCGATAGAAGAAATATTGAGAGAAGCTGGTAAATCAATGTTTGAAATGTTATTCCCCATAATGAATTCTAGCAATTCACACTAAGCTTGAATATCTTTTAATTTAATCTCCAAGTCAATTATTTGCTGGAGAAGTTCGGACAACTTATGGTCAAAATCAATTGAAGGATTTGATTTAATTTAGCGCTTTAATATGGAAATTGTTTCGTTCTTACTCTTAATGTCCGACGATCTGATCATTGAGATGTCTAGCAATTATCTTTTGAAACAAATATCTTCTATGCCATTCTAGAGCTTCAGCATTGTTTTGAAAGCGAGTAGACAAAGGATCGTTAAGAAGCTTTCTCTTTTCAATATCTGCTAACAACTTATCTCTAATACTGATAAAGCAAGATGTTGAATCTAACAAGAGCGGCGTTGTAGATAATTGTAACTCCTATTTAAAAAAATAAAAGGGAAATAAAGTTAAGACTCGAATAATCAATCTCTTTTATTATAACAATAAATGATTACAACTTAAATAGAAATGAAATAAAAAAGTACAATAGGACATTTGTTTCACGCTTAAAGTTGAGAAACCGCGTTTTTGACTTTACTCAAGGAATTAGCTGAAAGAATAACTATAGAATCAAAAGGAGCATTAAATCCTTCCAAGGTAATAACTGGAGGATATTTGCTATAATCCCATTTCCCGGCAAGGGAGCTGGCACGACCACATATTAATTTGGTGTAATATGTTCAAATTTCCTTAAGAAGCTTTTCTATCTTCGCCGAGGAAATCAAAACAAAGGCGAGGATGTTCCATGTAAATTCTCTGCAAGTCTCTAAGAAAGCAGTATCTGGCTAATTTTGAAGACTTTAAAAGTGAAGCCTTTTCAAGATAATCTCCTCTTAATTTAACATACTTGCTTAAATAATCTCTAGAAACAAGGCCGTTGGGGAAACATTTATTCTGTGATAACATAATAAAGTGCAACTTTGTATAAAAGGAAGTTAGAACAAGAAATTTACAATTTGATATTATTACAAAATTATAAGTGTTCATCCAGTTCATACAAATTTGACTTTTTGAATAACTTTGAAACAAATTTGTCCTCGTAATATTTATGTTCTTCAGGAGGCAACTCATGGGGGATCGATTGGACTCGTGGTAAGTTCCAACAGGCTCCCGGATGTGGATTAGATCCAAATTCATCCAAATATCTCTTGTGTAAGTGCCTAAGTAGGCCCCCACTAATATCATCTAAGTATGAAAAATCTACAATTGGGTGTCTACAATCAGCTTTGTATAGGAAGTCTACAAGGATATTTCTCTCTTCAACCAACATCCAAAAAAGCATAATTAACTCCTGATTCTCTTTTGAAAGGTTGTCATATCAAAGGTGTGCCCTCCTCAGTTGTGGGGCAGCTTCTTAATCTTTTAAGGACGTAACACTGCCATACTTCTGTTAAGCCTATGATACTTGTTGAAGAGGGTATTGTGTTCTTTTAATTGCTTATCTAACTCTCTTTACAAGCTATTTATTTCTGCTTGTTTTCTTTCAAGCTTGATTTTATAAAGGTTAATGGATTTCCACCTTAACTATGTAACATCACCTATCTAGAGGCCCAAAACTAAGCGCTACAGATGCTGCAATCATCTATAGTATTAGCTTTCGGTGACTAAATACGGCTATGTTAATGGTATCAATAATATCAAAAGCACTTGAATATGAAACAAAACACAGATTTCAAAAAAAAATTACTTCATTACATTTCAAAACCAATTGTTTTACATTCATAACACATAATCCCAAACCATTCTAGCACAGATAAAATATAGTTATTACAAAATACGCCAAGAGCGATATATGAAGATACCCCCTTGGTTGATCAGAGTTATATGGTCATAATAGACCTAATACAATCACAGCGGAAATACATCTAAACATAACAAGAACTGAAAATCCTAAATAGCTATCTGTTTGCTTTCTACATGCCTCTGGTAGCCTTATTCGTCATCCTACTAAACCTAAAAATGACCTTAATCCCTTAGCCAACTCAAATTAATTTTGAGCACCCAAGAGTTTAAGGGGAAACATAAACTTCGAGTCAAACATAAAGCCCAGTATGAATAATACTATACATCCTGGTTAAACATATTAAGTGAGACCATGCTGCTTAGCGAAACGGGTTTCCCCTCACTAACATCCTTTTAAAACATATCTTTTGCAAAACCTTTCGTAAAACCATATAATGTGCCCCCTGCATCCACAATGGTTAAAACATGTATTTATAAAACATTATGGTGATATGCATACTTGAAAACAATTAGGATTTCCCCATTCCCAATTAGAGTTTAATTATATCAAAGAGGGACTAGCTATTCCACATTCATTTTTCTTAAGTTGACATTGACTATCCATCTCACATCACATAATTTTCCTAGCACGACTATGAACCCATCATTTTTCCACTTCATTCATGCTAGCCCCATGAATCTAATTATTTCATGTTAGCCCCATTAATTTAATGGTCTCGTGTTAGCCCCATGAGTTTATTTATATCATGTTAGTCCCATGATTATATTTGTATGATGTTAGCTCCATGATTCTATTTGAATTTTCCATTTGACTCATGCTAGCCCTATGAATCTATTTGTATCATGTTAGCCCCATGATTCCATTTATACCATGTTAACCCCATGGTTAAACTATTTCCATCAGTATCCCTAACTTAGATCATATTCATTTATTGTTACCATTGGTACCCTCAAAACCCTTAGAAATCAAAACCTTTCGAAACCATTGAAACTCAATCCTTCGAAACCATTGAACCTCAAACCTTTCGAACCCATTGAACTTTAAACCTTTCGAAAGCAATAAAACATTAGACATCCTATTTTAAAACGACTTGAAACATTGCCTTAGAAAATCTTTGGAAATCCTTCCATTTAAAACCTTTCGAAATCATTCATAAACTAAACCTTTCGACCTAGTCGGAAGCTACCTTTCGACCCCTTCGAAAGGTTACCTTTCGACTCCATTGAAAGCTTGGCTTTTGACCCCTTCGAAAGCTTTGCTTTCGTCCCCTTCTAAAACCAATCAGTAAACAAATCCTTTCGAAAGCATTAACTCTTCTTTAACACAAACTTTCAAAAAAAATTTGGGTTCAATTTAAAACAGGTGGAAAACCATCTTTTAAAACCTTTCGACTCCATTAGAAGCAACCTTTCGGCTAATTCAAAAGCTCTGCTTCAAAAGCTTTAAAGCGTCTTTTAAAACAACTCTTTCGAAAGCTTTGGGTTATGGCTCAATTTATAAAACTATGGTAAATCACCTAAGTTGAAAGCTTCCTTTCGAAAGCATGGAGAAGTGGCTAGTTTTTAAAACAAGTAAACCTTTCAAAATCAATCAAAGTAAACCCTTCGAATTTGTTGGAGGGTTCAAAACAAAACATTGTATAAAGCGGTAGTAACCATTCGACTATGACAGAAGGTTTCAAAACAAAGTAGCAGTAGTAACCTTTCAAATGTGTCGAAAGGTTTAAAACCTTTCTTTTAAACATTTTAACTTGGTTGAAAGCAACCAAGTCGAAAGCTCTAATTTGAAAGCAAAGCAGGTGAAAACTTTTGGTTTATAAAACAAACATACCGCAACCTCTTTGACCATCAACCTTTCGATTAAGAACCCTTCGACTCTGTCCAATTCATTACGTACTAAGTAGCTTGATACCATATGCATTGCTTTTACCTTGTCGAAAGCTTAGAACCTTTCAATCTTGTCGGAAGGTCTGGTAATTTTACTACTGTATTAGGCTGAAACATTCGAAAAGTATGATTTTTGTGTTTTTGACTTAAAAAGGATAACTTTTCAACTAACTTGTCTTTGTTTGTCAAATCCTCATTGGTTAACAAATTATTTTCAAAAATGTGTTGCCACTAATTTCAAAATTAATAATCATTTTATTTTACAAAATGCCCCATCTCCTTAATTAAGTATATAAAACATTTAAGTCCCATACCTTAAATAATTTTATATATTCATCAAAATACTTAGGAAAAATCTAGAAAAATCCCAAAAATCTATTTTGATATGATGCCTAACATATAAAAATTTCAACCCCAAATAATTATTATTTTAGCCGAAAATAATTTATAACCCAATAAACAATTTCCTTTACTAGAAAATTAATATGAAATCCACCTTAATTTCGAAAATTATAAAAATTGAAACCTATCTCTAAAATATCATTTCTGACCTATATTTAAATTTTCAAGGCATTTGGATGTCATCAATTAGGGTTTTCATTTCAAACATATCATTTAAAACAAGTATGAACATGCAAAATTCACCAACAAACATACATATAACTTTTAATCCTCAAAACATGGCATTTACTTGCAAAAATATTTCAAATCTTAGTTTTAAAATCGAAAACCAAAAGCATATGGGATGTAGTAATTATTCACCTTAGCTTTGTGATTATAGATGTAAGATTTGATGTTGATTTAGTTGATTGTTTCCCTTCTCTTGAATCCTAGCTTTAATCTTCTCCTTGAGAGTAAAAATGGTGGCCAGCCTTAGTATTTTTAGTTTAATAAAATGAGAATGGACGTGAGCATTCTATCTCCTAAGGGTTTAGGGTATAAGCTCCACTTATTTCCCATATTGCCCTTGTCATTTCCTAACACCTTTGTTTAGGTTATTTTATATTAATTAACACACTATCATGGCATGGCTACTCTTAGCTAAAACAAATCTCAATCCATTAATCACCACATTATTTTATTTAATTTTAGCTAATTAAAAATCCCAAATAATTTTATAAAAATATGGGGTGTTACAATCTAAAATAAAAGATGTAAACTATTATTACCTTGGAAGTGAAGTCATTTAGAAAAGGAATCTCATACCTGAGAAACAGGAATTGTAGTTTGAGAGATCTGCTTTTTCTCTCTTTACTCTTTAATGTTGATGTTCGTAGTCTCTTCTTGAAGGTCAGAAGGCTCTAGGGGTTCAGGTGGACTTGCTTCATGGATACTTAGATCGAGGTGACCCATTTCTGAAACCCCGGTGATGTCATCATCATCTTTTTCATGAATATCGGTGTGACCACCTCCATCGCCACCAGTACCCTGGCCTTTATCCTCGTTCTCATCATTATCATCATCATCATTGTTGTCGCCATCATCATCATCATTTCCGCCTTCTTTCGCGATGGCTTCATCTTCGTCACCTTCTTCCTCAGAATCTATATCTACATCGATGAAGGGACTTTGAAGGATAAGATTTTGGAGGCATCAATTTCCTCTCTCTCGAGAACTTCAACCCCTTGCTCCATTTCTTTAACTTTGGCCATAAATCTATTGATGAGAGAAGAGTCGAGTGAAGGAAAGCTCAAATCTGGGCATTTTTCTATGTTGTCGACATAAGCAAGCATTAGGGCATCCTCATAAGAGTCAAAATGATGTCATCGAGGGAAGTATTCAGATATTGTGACACCCGTTGCTTAGCATCAAAGAAAGTATTGACAACCAACTTTTGAGAATTTTTCTTTTTATCCGTCTTTTTTATGAGAGAAGATTGTTTGATCACCATTTGAGCTTTTTCATCTTCAACTTCCTTCAAGATATTTTCAAATCCATATTTTCATCGGCTAGAAGTTGTTTTGATTTCCTCCCCTCGGATATAATGGATTCTACCTGAGCAAGAGAGGCTTTCATTCTTTCCTGTTATTTCATAGCAATATCTTTGTCAGTAAATAGGGAAGTGGTTTGGCTTTTCAAAATTGAGATTTCCTCTTGAATCTTGGAGGTCTCAGCAGAAAATTTTGATGCATTTTCCTGAAGAGAGAGCCAGCTTTTGGAAATCTGAAATGAAAAGTATGGTGCAAATCAACATTTAGAGAGAAACAATGATAAGAAGGATAAATAATATGAAATGTCCCAAAAGTTGTTGCTCTATAAGAGGTCGACAGTGACTCGCTGGGTAAGGAATAGAAGAAGGCGGGTGAATAAAAGAAAAGGATGAAGAGTTCAAGATAGATTGAACTATCTTTTCAAAATCACTAATAGGCATGGGTGACATTGGTCTAGAAGGGTTCAACTCTTGGGAGGGAGTTGAAGTTCCTAAGTCTTTTTGCATCTTCTCAATGACGTGAGAAGAGTAGGAAATGACGATGCGAAATAAGAGATCGTACTTTGAGGGAGTCATCCGGGGTTGATCAGTAGAAGCTTTAACAATTGGACTCTTCGAAGTTTTACCCATACCAATAGCCTCACCCTCTTCTAGTAGCGGAGAATATGGAACTTCAACATTCTTGGCCTTCTCGAGGGATGGTCCCACCATGGCCACTTTACCTAATTTTCTTTAGCGGTCATCTTTAACCTACCAATGGCCTGAGTTAAAGATGATGCATGAGTGTAAAAGTTGAGAGAGACGAATCACTTGTGCTTGGTTCAACCTGAGGAGCAATTGGTGAAGATTCAAAAAAATTACAAGTCAGTAAAGTTATTTAAGAAGTAACACAACAACAAACCGCAAGTATTATGTTTAAGCCTACCGAAGTTATCGGGGCAAATTGGAGACATAGGAGAGAATTTTTTCGGATCACCTTAAGATAGGAAGTGTTTTCTTTGAGAATGTGTTAAACTAGGGGAGGTTGACCAAGTACACTTTGACCTGCAAGTAGGAGGGAATGCTTTTGAAAGTTTGAGGGATTCAACAAAGTAAACCTATTTCCAATGTTACTCGAAGCAGCAATCAATAGCTTGACAGTTCTCTTATCCTCGTCATTTAGATCTTTAGCGGATGGATCTGATAAAGAAGCGTAGATTAACAAAAGAAAGTAACTGAAAGATAAAGACTGCGATCAACTTACGAGGGGAAGAGAAGACTCCACTTATATTGGGAAAGCATTTGACAAATAAGAATTGTGTTTCCCAATCTCTAAATTTGTTTACCCCTTCGGAAATTAGCTTTTTAGGGGGATTAGCTCTAAAAATTTGATTGTTTAGGTTGTTGAGTTTAACAAATCAAACTAGATAGTTCAGAAGTCCAACATTTAGTGATGGAATCCTTGACTCCAGAGCCATAAGTTCCAAGGATAGAAGATAAGTATACATATTTGGAGATAGTTGGATGGAAGCATATTAAAGAGGATTTTGAATGGTGTCACTATCGCTCGGGGGAATTGCTTCTACCCAGTGATGCCGAAGTCATTTAGAATAGCATCCACCTCATCCTGGGAGTATATTAAAGAATGTTTGGAAACTGCTTCAATCTTTTTTGGAGAGATTCCATTACCGGTACTGTATCTTTTTCTGGTTTCTGAGAAATCTTTTTCACGCCCATGATCCTGCCAGGTGAAATCATTTTAGTAAAAGGTTATAATTTTTTATATTATTAACATTTTTCAAGGATATTGAAAACCTATTACAACAATTCAAATATCAACCAAAATATTAAATTTCATATCCTTGAAAGAATGTTAGAGTCGGTTTAGAAAAATGAAATTCATTGAGCTTCCAACAGTGTCAAAAGGGAAAATGGAATTGGAACTCCAATAAACACCCTTTGACAATGTCGAAAGCCCAAGGAAAACTTTATTGTTGAAAGGAGTAGTTAAAGCCTACACAACTAGTTTGAATATAAATACATTCTAACGACATTCATTAACAAGACAAATAAACCATTCGACACTATCGAAACCCATGAACTTTGTTTTACTAAGAGAATATAAATGTTGTCTAAACCTTATATGCCAATTGGGTCGAAAGGTTTGGGTTTTAGTAGAATCAATATAAATGAAAGGGCTTTAGGATGTTTCGACAGTATTTGTATAAAATGATGACCAAATCCCAGTTAACTATAAAGGGTTTCGAGTAAGTTGAAATGGGGTAAGGCTTCAAAAACGTACAAATAACCAAACCTGATTTAATATAGTAGGTTTCGATCAAGTCGAAAGGTTTGGTTTGGTTTTCAGCTTAAACAAAATATGTTTTTCTCAATCTAATTTATGAAAAGAAGAATGAATTTCTAACTCCCAACATCTCATAAAATAAAGTAAAATTAGACATGTACTAAAGGTTCTGAAACCCATAAAATAAAAATTATGCTTTTGAATGTATGTACTATGCAATCATTTAGTGAAGCACATCGGGCAACTTCTTCGAAAGGTATCGGAATATACTAAAGAAAATTTATGCTTTTGAAGAAGTCCACTTCATATAACTACATCAACACTTTCGACGAGATCAATTAAGAGATAGACGATGGACTTCCTTTTAACCCCACTGAAAGAGGTTGAAGAAGCAAAACAAGGTTAGCCACCTTAAACCCTTTCAAAGGGGTTGAAAGGTAAAATTACAACGTCAAGTTGCAATTCATACGGCTTAAAATTCTTTATGAAGTAACTGGAAAAACATTTCTTCCCCCAAATTAAATTTTAACCTAATACTTTAAAAAATTAATAGCAAAACTGAATTGAGCACAGATTTACAATCAATAATCATAAAAATCCCCAAAATGTTAATTCGAACCCTAAAAAACCCAAATTGAATGAATTTTGAATATAAATTAATAGAGGAAATGAAAAAAATAAGCCATAAAAGTGAATTGGAGGATACTTTTGGGTGAATGAAAAACCCAAATTATCTTTATGGAAATAAAACAGCAATTCAAATTCAAACCTAATGAATTTTAATATCAAGATTTAGCGTGGAAAGTTAGTTCGAAAAGCAAGATAACAAGATCATACTTTGAATTCGAGCTTTTGTTTGCTGGAAATAGGAATTATTTAAGAAATTGATAATTTTAATTCTTGCTGGAAGTTTCTTTTAATCACAGGTAAATGAAAGAGGGGAAGAAAGAAGCGTGATTTATAAGAAAAGTCAGCATGAAGGATAGACCATATGATCAAATTAAAATAAACGGCCAGGATTTATGCAAGAATATGAAAAGTGAGAAATTTCAATGCTAAAATAAAGTGGAGCATCGAGGTAGATGACTGAAAAATCAAAGGCATCCCATTGCAAGAGGGGTAAATGTTACCACCAATTCTCACTTCAACCTTGTTGAAGCCAAAATGAAAAGAAGAGAAAGATGTACAAGAGATGATAGCATCAACAACGCCTTTCTAAGGAGTCGAAGGAATGCTACAGCCAAAAGTTAGATACGTCACAAGCTTTCGAAGGAGTCAAAAGGATCAAAAGCACCCTTTCGCTTTAATTGCTTCCTTTCGAAACAGATGTTTTCACCTACATGAAAACGTTTCGAATAAGTTGAGCAATACCTATCGAAGGCAGCAAATAACAACCACTCAAATGCGCGCCAAACCTTTCGAAACCGAAGGTCTCACCTTCATTCAAATTACTCAGAAAGATGTTTTGTTAGAGCAACCCCTTCGAAAGCATAATTAAACCTTTCAAACCGATCAAAATCTTTCACAACTAAAAGGGGTTCCGCATCAATCCACAAGTATGTTTTCGAAGGTTACCTTCCATATTGAAACCCATAGTATTTCAATACCTTCGAAACCCCAAAGATGTGCCTATTGACAGAGTCGAAAGCTTATGCCCCATCTTACTTGCAACAACAAAGCAACACAGGGTGGAAAGGCATACCTACCCCTTTCAATGAAAACGAAAGCCTTCAAGTCAATTCAGATGCAATGCAGAAGAATGCCCAAAGGTTGAAGGTAATGAAAGGTCTATAAGGCCGCCTTTCGACCAGGTCGAAAGCACTGAGTCAAAACGTGCCAACCCACACCTATAACCAAGATCCTAGGGGTCGGATTTTTGGGATCCGAATTCATTCACTCCATTATTGTATTTTTTTAAATTTGTAAACCCTAATTTTGAAATCAAATTGGGGACTTGATAAATTTTACAACATTAGCTTAATGAAAGCAAGATTATGATACTTTTGAATATGCAGCTGTTTTGAAACTCTTATTGAGCTTGGTTATGATCTGCTTGTGTCGACTTGGTCAAAGGGTCATCTTTCAAATGAGTTGAAACCCTTAGCTCAACCAATATTCTTAAAGTTTTAGCTCCTAATCTTAAGATACCAAAAGGTCACCTTTCGAGTGAGATGAAACCTTTAATTCAACCTATTTACTTGGATTTATAGGATAAAACCCAAGCAATCAAAGAGGTCAGTTTTCGACGAGGTCGGAACCTATCCATTTAAACCATACCCTTGAATCATTTGAGCCAATCATTAGGACATCACAACCGTTTTGAAAGGGGATTTCTAAAGGATAATTAAACCAACTAAGCAAGTTTGAAAGACTTAAAAGAAAGGGATATAGTAGTTTCGACTGAGTCGAAAGGTTGAACAAAAGAACTTTTTACTACGACGGCCTATTCGAAAGGTAGATTAAAGGGAGTAATAAGATTCTCTCTGCCTCTACTTAATCAAAAAGGGGGTCTCGAAGGAAACTAATACAATTTAAACTCTACTTTGGGGTATTGACAATTTTTCTTGTAACATCTTGCTTCTTAATCTTCCACTTGGGTCCTCCTCTGCCCCTGCCTTGATTCTGCTATGGTGCCTTCCCAGACTTCTAGGGTTCTTCCTTCACTTCCTCCTTTAGAGACGGTATTCAGCAATGCCATCTCCACCAAACCCTCATAAGTCACACCATGGGATATGACTAAGAGGTAAATCTTAAAGAGGTTGATTCAGCCCATTAGTAAACTTTAAAGCTTTTTTGTGAGGGATATTTATCAGCTTCATTCCAAACCTAGCCAACTCATTGAACTAATTCATATACTCCTTTACTTATATCTCTCCCTGTTGCAAGTGTATGAACTCTCCAACTGTACCCCCTCCTCTGCTTTGTAAAGAAACTTCATCTCAAAACATCTCTGAAACTCCCTCAAGTGATCTCTCCCTCATCAGTCTCCGCCACCACTACATCCCACCAACACATAACCTCTCCTTGTTAATGCTAAGTAGCAAGTTGTCTCCTTACCTCACCAGGAAGACCTATTAATCCAAAAATCCTCTCACAAGTGTGGATCCAACCCTTAAGTCCATATACGTTTGGTCCCTACATACGGCTTCCCTCCTAGATCGACAAAGTCCTTACATAACTTGGAAAAATGGGCTGCAAGTGGTCGAGCAGGAACAACACCTAGCGCACGCTTTATGGGTCCCTTATTAGGGTTAAGCTCAACTTGTCCTCTTGCTTGTTGATATCGGCAGAACCAAATCAAGATGTTCATGCCTGGAATCTCAAACGCATCACCAGAGCCAATAGGATCACTCATCCTTTTGATCTGTGATTTTAGGAATTTATAACAAACTTTCCACATATAGTATTGACAAGAATAAGGGAAAGAATTATTCGCATTACACTAACATAAAAACTTTGGAAAACCTTTTGAAATACTTTATATATTTTTTGGTATATATACATACATATATGTGTGTATACACACATACGCACACACCCTCAGAGACCCAAAACTTTCTTAAAACGTTTATGGAAAACTTTTTTGAAAAAAAATTTCAAATACGTTATCTCAATATGTTCCAAGTTCCTAAGGAATTTTATAACCTAAGCTCTGATACTAAGTGTGATAACTCACACATCCTGACACATCAATCCAAAGCCTAGGGTGACTTTCAGGCTCGTGTCGGTACCAAGAAGTACGAGCTATCGTGTTTCTAAACATTATAGAGACTAAGGATAAATAAATATGATCGAAGGCATTCTACACTTTCAAATCTCATAGCGGAAGGCAAAAAAATATAAATATAGAAAATAACATTTTAGAAAATATCTTAAAATACAGCCTCAGAAACAGTACGTAGTCCAATCCAGAGTATACAGAAATACGATACATAATCTGATAAATACTGAGTACTGAATATGAAAAGTAGATACATGGAGAGATATGGAAAATATATAGCAACTCCAATTCTAAGATCATCTCTCCACATACTGATCTCTGGCCTATCACTTGTTGCCATGTTCTCCTGTGATAGGGGAAAAAGAAAGCAAAGAAGTAAGTCAAACAAAAGTCTGGTGAATGAGTACATTACCAATATATGGTAATCGCATGTAATTGACTTTAGTAATACTCTATCTCATATAGAATGTCCTACGAGTGTCGGTGAATTACTTATCTCGTATGCTTAAGGGGTTTAGCTCAATACACACCTACACTACGACTTGTGTAAGCTCATACCTTGGGTCGAGCATCTAATCGAACCTCAAGACAACTAATGATCGGCTAATAGCTACTAAAACTATTCTAGCATAGGGGTTACCTACAATTATCAACCATGGGATTAAGTTTCCCATAGTACGACTACACATATCGTATCAACCATAGGATTATGTTCCCACATTACGACTACACATATCCTAGTTACGCATCGAAGGGGAGCTCGATATGTTAACTTACCAGGGTGTCTCATCGTTGCTACATCCATGTCCACCTCTCAATGGTAACCTAACAGCTCTTATTGCACCACGCCAAGACCCATCAACAACACGGCATCACGTCATGTCATCGTGAATATCAATGAACCTCCTATAAGTGTAGTTTATGATAGAATTGCCTCTAGTCGAATATCGACCCTATTGGATAAATAGCATTTATCCAGTCCCGCAACGTTTTAGTGTTGTCAATATTGGGAACTAACTTCCCTACTTCTACTAACATTCATACATATATACATACATATATATATACTATATACACTAACAACTATTTTATTTATAACTTGGACCTTAGGACGATGTTCAGATTGCACTTTGAAAACGCAAATCGGTCGACCACTGGTACTGGAACGGTCGACCGCTTGTTGTCGATTGGCTCCAAATAGAGTGATGGACCAGTCGTCGTTGTGTAATTAGGGATTATCGTCTCTAAATTTTCATTGTTCTTTAATAACTATCGTCCCAAATTTCATACAGTAACTTATAATCTAATTATAGTTGATGTAAATCTACAATTTGTAATTATAAAAACTCCATATTCAATTCCAATCCTAGTTTACAGTAAAGCAGTCTAACCAAGGTTTAACATCAACACTAACAGCTTATATGAATTCATATTTGAGAATAAAAAGGGTGTAACCAAGATCAGTTTTTATTTAATAGGTTTACATCATTTTACATTTATTGTTCAATCTCAGATCTATCAAATAGTATTCTCAATTTAATTTCTAAAAAATTAAATCAGACAAGGTATATTGAAATTAACTTTATATAAATCATCTAATCAAAAATATACCCACTCCCCTCAAATCCAAGTTATCCCTTCTATATCGCGCTTTGGATCAACTTCGTTTGCTAGCTCTCTACTTGATTTAATTTCTTCAATCTCTATATTTTTATTTTTATTTTTATTTATTTCGAAGAAGTTTGTGATTTGAGGAAGAGATTTGAATTTGACGGAGTCTGGACGTTTTGCTCTAATTTTTGTGAATTAGGGTTTGGATTAGTGTTCTATTTATAGGGGTTCAAGCTAATACTGGTCATTCAAAATATATGATGTAAATCTGAACATTGATAAAACTGTACGATTAAATCTGAGCTGTTGGCCTAGCTAAACCCTCATCATGGAACATCTACCGGTCGACCGCTTTTCCTTAGGGCGGTTGACCGTTAGGGTCGACCAGTCAGGGTGATGCTGTCGATCGGTGAAACTTTCTAATTTTAGAATATTTGTTTCCAATTTTGTTTTAATTAATTATTATCAATCTTAAAATTTAAAATGTTTATAACTTCTTCATACTAGCTCTGAATCTAGGTTAGACTCTGATATTGTATTTTAAAATTTTCCGCTGTAAAGATTATTATTGAAATAATATATGTTATTCCATTCGTGTGAGATTATGTTCTGTCTTTATTTTCTTTCTACCCTTAATGATCCACTTATTCATGCAATTTTAGTTGGACATGTATGGTTTATTGTCGATTCAAAGGTTACAAAAAATGGGCCATTACAACTACCCACTTCATCGAAGCCGTTGATGCTTCAACATCTTCAAAGCCCATATGGACAACTTATCGATAGAGTCGAAAGCTCCTATCTTTACTTCCAATGATAGCAAAGCAACATGAAGAAAAAGGGGCACGTGAGGACCTTTTGGCGGCATTGAAAGGAGTTCCGAAGAAAGCAAGAAAAGTAATACTGAAGACTCAACAAAGGTGGAAGGTTAATAAAAGGCCCTTTTGACTTAGTCGAAAGGTCTGGAGTAAGATAAGGATTACGCAAGGGTGAGTTAAAGAATTCGAAAGAGAGGACTTTCGACTATGTCGAAGGCAGACGAGGCCTTTCGACTAAGTCGAAAGGAATGTGGTGGCGTATAAAAAGGCGCCTTTCGACTGGGTTGAAGGCATAGGCGTGGAAGAGGGGCCGACCTGCATCTACAAATAAGACCATAGGGGTCTAGTTTTGGGGATTGGATTTTGGAATCCTAAGCTCATTTCTCTTATCTTAATTTTTTACAACAACAAACATCTTTGTAAACCCTTAATCAATTGGGTAAAAGCTCTCATAATTGTAACTCATTTTGGATTAATAAAATGGAGAGATGGCGAATTCATTAAGGATTTTGATTATGAAGAAGATCATTATGATCATTAGCTAGACTAATGACCCATTGCACATGATTCTATCTTATTCTCTTATCTTCTTTTTATCTATGCGATACATTAAGATCAACCTGGATACGATCATTTGAAACACATCTTCATCGAGATCAAAATGCGGAAAATAAAAATGGTGATGATGTTTCGACAATGATGAGTTTATGAAACTTAAAAATATCCTGGCCGATCTTATGCAAAGTAAACTGAATGAAGCTTAGGCAATTACAATCTGGATCTATTTCGAAAGGAGGAAGCTCCATATGACCTGGTCGAAAGGGGTGTTCTGAAGGGAATCCAGTCTGTAGTTGGCAAGCGAATGTTAAGAAAGGAATTTATTTGAAAGGGGTTTGCCTCCGACTACATCTGCAACCCTTTCGAAGTGGATCATCAACAAAAGAGGTGAAACCAATGAGGTCGAGAGCAGCTATCTCATTTTGATGAAACATGCATACCTTCCAACAGGGTCGAAATGGTTGAAACGAACTTTTCGACATGGTCGAAAGCCCCCATAATAGCTGCCTTTGACTCATTCGAAAGTAAGGTTTTGAGTTGAATGCTTCTTCCTTAGCCTGTATTTCGACTATAACCATCGAATCTGTTTCGACTTGGTCAATCAGGTCAAAAGGTGGGTTTTGAAAGAAGCAACTTCTTTGACCTCCTAATCTTATATGACCTTATTGGTTATTCATATAGTTTTAGGGATGTTGACAAGTTTTCTTGTTAACATTTTTGGAAATAGAAGGAGGACTCAAACCTCCAACCTCGTTATTATCATATAGACTAATTTTAGAACATTTTACTTGGCATTAGAAAATGAAATCTAAACTACTAAGTAGAATGGAGGAAAGGGTTATCCACACAACAATTCTTGAGGAGAACATAGCTCCGTCCTTTAATCTAGATGGGGTTATTCAAGGGAAACCTTCGTCACCAACTCAACACGATGAAAATACTGCAAAGATCAAACTCTTATAACAGCAGCTGCAAGAAATGCAAGAGCTCCTCAAAATGGTGGTATCATAGAAGCCTTAAAAAACTGCAAAACCAACTCAAGGGGATGAGGTAGTTTCGCTCAAAAGGCACTTGAAAGCTCACTCCAACGAAGACAAAAGCAAAATAGATCTAACATCCTCTAAGAAGAACGAACGCCCTCAATCTAAAGTTAATCATCAAGGGAGGGTTCCCGATAAATCGCTGAACAATCCAGAAGCTCTAAATCAAAAGAATACTTTTCAGACCAAAAAAATTACTGTAACATGGAAGACTACTTGAAGGACGCGGCTGAGAAGGCAATTAAGGATGCAATGAATACAAAAGGGAAAAGGACTATGGATGAAAATGCTAATGATAACGAACGGGTGCCACCCTTTATAGAGGAGATCATGGCAACCGTCATCCCGTCTTATGTGAAGATCCCAATAATGAAATACCATGGAGTCACATATTCGGATGATCATTTATTGGCTTTCGATAGCCAAATGGATTTATACAATGCGACAAGAGCTGTCAAATGCTGGTTATTCCCTGTCACTCTCCAAGGAGCAGCGGCCAAATGAACAGACAGTATTGAGAGAAAACCATCTATTCATGGAAGCAGTTCTCCTATGAATTCTCCACCCAGATCTGCATTTATAAATATCCCACTATAGATTATATAGTCTTGGCCAACATAAAGCAAAGGTAGGGAGAATCCTTGGGAGACTATCTGAGGAGATTCAACGCTGAAGCACTAAAAGCAAAGGACATGAATTTCCGAGACAAGCTTATCGTAGTACATTCCAGCTTGATAGAGAATACCCCCTTCTGGAAGTAGCTCTTCTTTAACCGGTGTAAAGATTTACAAGATTTCCACTTCCAGGCTGATAAGTTCATTCGGATGGATGAGCTTTACTTTTCTAAGAGGAAAGTTATCCCGAAGAAGGAAGGAGGAAGATTCGATCTAGATCGAGGACATAAAAGAGCAAAATGGAAAGAGCCAATTGCTAACACAATCGCTTTGAACAAGCCACTGTCTTATGTTTATGCAGTAGCGAAAGAAAGGGTCAACTTCCCAGCTTCTTTTAAAGCTCAGAATAACCCAGAACAAAGAAAGGGAGGAGACTACTATGCGTACCACAAGGTGAACGGTCACAAGACCGATGAGTGCAGAGTTCTGGTTGGAATCATCCAGAAATTGATCCACGAGGGTCATTTGACAGAATTTACTCAGGATAAGTAGAAAGCTCAACGGACAGGGGATGGCCCATAAAAGCATCCTGGCAATGCCATTAATATACTGGAAGAAGAAGACCACTGAGTTTAAGCCTACCGGAAAAAAAATTGATGTAATTCATGGTGGGCCGCATCCGGCGGGAAACAGCAAAGGGGCCCAAAACAGATACATCAAGGAAGCTAAGGAAGGCGTCTTCTCTGTCCAAGAAGAGTCCCCATTGAAGAATCCATGACTCGGTATTCTAATGCCGAATCTTGTTGTCACTCTTGAAGAGATGAAAAAGAGGGTTCACCATCCGCATAATGATCCGTTGATGATTACTGCTCAAATAAGATTGTCCATCATCTCCAAAATTCTTGTAGACACAAGTAGTGCATTCAACGTTATCTTTAAGCACACCTTCGATCAAATGAACAGTCAATAGGACAAACTGGAGCCCAGCATGGAACTTACCTTTGGACTCAATAACAAAGGGTCGACTCCGTTGGGGCAAGTGAAGCTGCTTGTGCAAATAGGGGTGCCACCATCTTGTAAAATTTTTGAGACTATTTTTTTGATTATCAACAAACCATCTTACTACAACGCCTTCTTTAGCAGGCCAGTACTTGAAAAAATAGATGCATTTGTCTCCCTAAAGTACTTAATGGTAAAATCCTTGACAAAGAGAAGATGGGGCACCGTCCAAGGGGATCATTTCAGCTCCCAAGAAATGTATTTTGCTACCCTAGATCAATATAAAAGGGAGTATTCCACTTACTTTGATTCTTCCACTATTTTAAAGCCTTCGGATGATGGATTTTCACATCCAACCTTCGAAGCAAAAGTTAAAATTAATAAGTCTAACAAGCGCATATATGAAAGGTACATTCCAACTATAGGCAAAAGGAAGAGAATTGATGCTAACTCCGCTGAAGAAGGCCCGATCGCCAAAGAATTTAATTGCCGAGGGGAAACAAAAAGGATAAAACCAATAAAGGACCTTATGGAGGCGTGCATAGATTTAGGCGATACTACTAAAGTGGTCAAATTGGGAAAAGATTTGAATGGCAACTTGAAGAAGGATTTGATCCAATTTCTTACGATCAACAAGGATGTATTTGCCTGGTCACATTCTGATATGGTGGGGATTGATCCAACGGTCATGTGTCAGGCACTCAACATCAATCTAGGAGCAACCCCCATTAGATAGAAAAAGAGACAGTTAAACAAGTTACGATCAGATGCTTTGAAAGAAGAAGTTAACGGACTTCTTGAGAAAGGGTTCATTTGGGTAATATACTACCTAAAGTGGTTAGCCAATTCAGTTTTGGTAAAGAAATCAAATGGAAAATGGAGAACTTGCATTGACTATACAGACATGAACAAGGCATGTCCAAAAGATTGTTTCCCGATACCGCGAATTGATCAGTTAGTAGATGCAACAAGCGGGCACAAATTGTTTTCTCTCATGGATGCTTATTCAGGGTACAATCAAATACCAATGTTCAAGCCAGATGAGGAACACACTAGCTTTATAACTGAATGGGGAATTTATTGTTACAAAGCGATGCCATTTGGACTAAAAAATGCAGGGGAAACACATCAAAGGCTGGTCAACAGAATGTTTAAAGAGCAAATTGGTCGGAATATGGAGGTTTATATGGACAACATGCTAGTAAAATCTGGCGAGGCTCAGGATCACCTTAAGGAGGTCGAAGAGATGTTCAGGATATTGCGGAAATATCAAATGAAATTTAACCCACAAAAGTGCTCTTTCGGAGTCTATTTGGGAAAGTTTTTAGGCTACCTTGTAAGTGCTCAAGAGATTGAAGCTAGTCCTAACTAGATTCAAGCCATTAAGGACATGGCCGAACCCAAAACCAACAAGGAGGTAATGAGTTTGAATGGAAGGGTGGCCGTCCTAAGTAGGTTCATTTCCAAAGCTACTGATTAATGTATTCCCTTCTTTGACGTAATTAAGAAGAAGAAGAACTTTGAATGGGGGGAGGATTGCAGAAAAGCTTTTCAGGAATTGAAAAGCCATCTGGAAAAGCCATAAATACTTTCTAGTCCGAGAATGGAAAAGTCTTATACTTATATATGGCGGTTTCAGAACACACGGTCAGCTTAGTATTGATTAGAGAAGGAAGTGGAGCTCATATTTCTGTGTATTATGTGAGCAGATGATTGAAGGATGCGGAGGTTCGATATCAAGTGATAGAAAAGCTAGCCTATTGCTTGATTCTCATAACTCAAAAGCTTAGAGCATAATTTAAAGCACATCCTATCAGGGTATTGACTAATTTTCCTCTTAAACAAGTCTTCAGTAAACCAGAAACTTCAGTAAGGTTGGTAAAATGGGGAATTAAGCTCCGCCAATATGATATAGAATTTCAACCACGAGCCGCAATCAAGGGCAAGCATTGGCAGTTTTCATTAACGAAGCACTAACTTCATTAAAGAGCAATCGGAAAAGTAAAAAGATCAAAAGCCTATGTGGCAATCGTTTGTTGATGGTGCATCGAATGAACAAGGGGTCGGTGCAGGATATGTGATCATAACACCGGACAGACACCGATTACATTACGCCATGAAATTAGGATTCCCTGCAACGAACAATATGGCAGAATATGAATCTATGGTAGCGGGATTAACCTTGGCATTAGAACTCAAGATTCCACGAATTCATATCTTTAGTGATTCCCAGCCACTGGTAAACCAAGTGAAGAAGATATGTAACGACCCCACCACGATGCCCAGTTTAACAAAGAACATTACAAGTAATGTCGTCCACTAATCTGGAGAATACGGCTTGTTAGGGGTAATCGAATGTGAATATATCTTTCTACTAACACTGACACGTCATTTTTACCTTTTTCACTTAATACCTGAACTGAATTTGACGTGCACAGTATTAATACAATGTAATACACCCATCGATTTCTAAAAATCAGAACAATATATCATATAAATAACAGTCACAGATCACAGTGGAATAAATCTCAACTTACACATATACAAATATTTGAGTTTACAAAATGAAATGCTAAACTCTACTGTTATACAAGTCTAATAATTTTCTAATCTCAATTATACATTTTATATATAAGGTCCAAATTCCTAAATGGGATAGACTAAAAGTCCAAATGTTTATCTCCTTGCTAGCATAACCATTCAAAGGTCAACCTGTCTTGTAACCTGAAAAGTCTCGGCCTGACTCGAGCAAAATAACACCCGGATCAGACTATCTCTAAATATCCAATAGGGTGAGAACAAGATATAACACAAGAACAAACAACATATAAGTAAATACAGATGTCCACGAAATAATGGGTCAGGGGAATTAAATTAACTTACAGTTCGTCACAAGGCACATGGTTATACATTTAAGTCACGAACACATATTAGTCACTAAACACTGAATTCATAGAACAAAACATAATATCTCTAAGCATGCAAATATCAATGATTAACTCAGAATAGGGTAATAGTTTAAGTCAAAAACACGAACTAGTCACTAAACACAAAATAACAGAATTAACCTAACATCCATCATAAGACATAAGAACATATATTTATTTCACAAACACACGACACAAGAATATATATTACCCGCCGTTCGTAGCTCGGTTGGTTTGGGAGTTGGGAGATGGGAACCTAAGGACTGCGTCCGGGCAGGTTCGAATCCCAGCGCCAAACCATCAGTGGGAGTTTCAACGTTATGCATCCGTGTGCGACGACTAAATAAAAGCGGGGTAGACACACGGCGTGGTTTACTTAAGTATCAATGAATACCATGATCTTAAGGTTTCCCATGTGCTCAAAAAAAAAGAATATATATTCATATCATGAACACAAGACATAAGAATGTATATATTTATTTCATGAACACAGAATAGTCATAGAATCCAAATATCCAGAATCCAAGAGATGTTAATCCAAACCGATTGTAATGATCATCCAAAACAATCGCAATGATTGTACTCAAAACCCGTGGCAAACAAACAAACAAATTGGTATCGAACCAATCCAATACCAAGGATCGTACTAAGACCGGGACCACAGAATCACAGAATGATCTCAAGGATATTCCATACCGATCAAGGTGATCGTAGAAACCATGACTCGATAACTCTACAATTATTTAATATTATTATATTCGAAAAGAAATCCATGAATAAACTTCTTAAGGCTCCAGCTGCCACTTGCTGCACACCAAAAGAGAGTAAACTCCAAAGTGCCAAATACTATCACCTTTAGTAATCACAAGAATTTAAATAATACGTCCCATACCATATGGTGAAATCCATTTTACAACAAATAAACTATCAATTACAATTTTCCATTTTACAACAATAAATCTCAATTACAATTTTCCATTTTACAACAATAAATCTCAATATTAATTTAAATTTACAACAATATTTAAATTTAATCAATTATTCGCAAAACTAGATTTAATTTCACAATCAAATTTGACAAATTACAGTTGAAAATTAATTGTCCATAAGTAAACTTAACTAAATAGTTAATTAAAAATAGGGTTGTTACAAACTCCCCCCTTAAAGAAAATTGCGTCCTTGCAATTTCCTATAATGAAAGAAATCCATGATATAAATTTCTTCATAAACAATTATTTGCTAACATTTTTCTAATTTCATTCCCAAGATCACTCAATTTAATATCAGTCCAAAACTCAAATTTTTAGTTATAAAAAATTTTCAAAATTCCCAAAAATATTCTAACGCCTCACATTTTCAAAAAAATTCGGCAGCGCCTCCTTTGCGCGGCTAGCGTTTCGAAAATTTACAAAATGAATATAATTACATAATATATATCTCACCTAAAGGATGAGGCATCCCGTAGGGAAAAACATAAAATTGCGATATGTAATCTGATATACGTACCTTATATTTGAAATATTAGTGAGTTCTCTAATATTCCTTAAGCAAACAATTTATAATCCTTTAAACAATATCTATTTAACTTCAGATACCTGCACCTATCCTAAAAATTCATATTAGTATTAAATCTCAAATTTATATCGTATAGAAGATATTAACAATTCATGATTACATTTTAATTAGATTGACATCATAATATTCCATAATGAAAGAAATCCGTACTGAAATTTCCAATTTTTAGTTATTACTTATATCAAAATGTCACGTTCGATGTTTAGGAACCCCTATCGATAACATGACGTCCCATATATCGATCAGCATCCTTAAACAACGTCCTGATAAGTCGACATAATAGATAATCACAAATTTAGATGCATTTATTTTATTATCACTAACATTCACGCATCCAATTTTTAAATAAATACAACCAAGCAATCAATTTCTAGCAACCAATCAATCAAAACATACGTAATCACATACAGCGGAACAATTCATTGTTTGAAATTCCACTACGCAACTATGATTATTTCCAGACCATTTAACTCATAAACCTATTTACTCAATTTTCTTATTTAAAAGAAAAATTGTTCACTTTAAAACTAATTCATTCCAGTTTAATTCCAAAATTTTCTAAACTCTAAATGATTTTTTTTCCATTAATTTCCAAAAGTTTTAATGTCCCAAATTCCAATTTATCAAATTTAAATTTTTTAAACCAATTCACGTCCCAAATGTTTATCCTGATAATCATTTTATATTCCTATCCCTAATTGGATAATTAATATAACTATCTACCATACACTCCAGAGGACAGTACTCTAAGTCATCTAAGTCTGGATCCATAATATTATATGCTATAATGTTCTGACATAACTCTTATACCAAACTGTAACGACCCCACGTGATGCCCAGTTTAGTAAAGAACATTACAAGTAATGTCGTCTACTAATCTGGAGAATACGGCTTGTTAGCGACGATCGAATGTGAATATATCTTTCTACTAACACTGACACGTCATTTTTACCTTTTTCACTTAATTTCTGAACTGATTTTGACGTGCACAGTATTAATAGAAAATAATACACACATCGATTTCTCAAAATCAAAACAATATATCATATAAATAACAGTCACAGATCACAGCGGAATAAATCTCAACTTACACATATACAAATTTTTGAGTTTACAAAATGAAATACTAAACTCGATTGTTGTACAAGTTTAACAATTTTCTAATCTCAATTATACAATTTATATACAAGGTCCAAGTTCCTAAATGGGATAGACTAAAACTCTAAATGTTTATCTCCTTGCTAGCATAACTATTCAAAGGTCAACCTGTCCTGTAACCTGAAAAGTCTCGGGCTGACCCGAGCAAAATAACACCCGGGTCAGACTATCTCTAAATATCAAATAAGGTAAGAACAATATATAACACAAGAACAAACAACATATATGTAAATACAGATGTCCATGAAATAACAGGTCAATGGAATTAAATTAACTTACAGTTTGTCATAGGGCACATAGTTATACATTTATGTCACGAACACATATTAGTCAGTAAACACTGAATTCACAGAACAAAACACAATTTCTCTAAGCATGAAATATCAATGATTAACTCAAAACAGGGTTATATGTTTAAGTCACAAACACGAACTAGTCACTAAACACAAAATAACATAATTAACATCCATCACAAGACACAAGAACATATATTTATTTCACAAACACACGACACAAGAATATATATTTATTTCACAAACACAAGACATAAGAATGTATATGTTTATTTCATGAACACGGAATAGTCATAGAATCCAAATATCTAGAATCTAAGAGATCTTAATCCAAACCAATGGTAATGATCGTCCAAAACAATCGCAATGATTGTACTCAAAACCGGTGGAAAACAAACAAACAAATTGGTATCACTCGAACCGATCTGATACCAAGGATCATACATAGACCAGGAACACAGAATCACATAATGATTTCAAGGATAGTCCATACCGATCAAGGTGATCATAGAAACCATGACTCGATAACTCTACATTTATTTAATATTATTATGTTCGAAAAGAAATCCATGAATAAACTTCTTAAGGATCAAGCAGCCACTTGCTGCACCCCAAAAGAGGGTAAAATCTAAAGTGTCAAATACTATCGCCTTTAGTAATCACAAGAATTTAACTAATACGTCACATACCGTATGGTGAAATCCAAGTATTTACTAAAAGCTAGTAAGTATCACTTATTACGGATACCCTTGGAAAATCTGAACTACATTCTCTTAAGGATCTAGCAACCACTTGCCGCACACGAGAAGAGAATACAACTCTAAAGTGTAAAATACTTACTAATAGCAATCACACGAATTTAACCAAGGCACCTCATACTACCCGATGAAATTCGAGTATTCGCTAATGGGCTAGTAAATTCCACTCAAACATTCTATTCAATGAGTTATACCATATTCGACGAAGCGTTATTCGAAAGCATTTAAACCAATCGATGATACTAAGTCGATTATTAGTACTCCTCAAACTATAGAATTAAGGGTCTCAAAACATTTATTTAATTTGTCACTTATTAAAATTTTCCGTTATTTCAAATTGTTCCAATTGTATTTATTTTATGAACTATGATTTTCCATTTTCCGAAACCATATTGATACTTAAATTTCCATAAAGTTGTATTGTTCACGAATCATATTTTAAAACCACATACATATTTAAGTAATCACTTATTCTCTAAAACCATATTTATTACTCTTAGAAATGTCCAAATTAGTATTTATACACTAGTATAAAACAAATTAAGTTTATACTTCGAAACCATGTTACTAAATCTCACAATCAGTTTATTTAATAAATTAAATTTACATTTCACAAAACAAATTTCCAAATCCATAACTATTTATACCAGTAATACTTAATATAAATATAAATATTTTACAAAACTTTTATAAAAGAGATTAGACCAATTAATAAAACAAGTTTAATATTTATAATGTTAATAAACTCTCCTTACCAAATTATTGGTGTTTATAACTAAGTATTTATCTCTATAAATAAATAGGTACATCTTTATTTAATTCCAAAGCTTTGAATCAAATGACTCAAAATCCACAAACACGTTAGAAGTCATTATGACTAAACATTAGATTATCACAGAATTATAGTTATGAACTAATTCCGTAGAATTCTAACTCTTAACTATATTCCAATTCAAACTTATAATATAAATTTATTATTGTAAATATATATTTATACATAACCAATGACTAAAATAATCACTCCAACAACTGGGCACAACACTAAAAACGTAACACACACGGGTTCAAGCGGATCTAGAATGCAGCGGTCATTTCAACTCCTCCATCGGTTACAACTCAGTCACGAATTCCAGTTTTAGAACGCAATTTCGTCCTTTTAAATCAAAGAATTTTCAAAAACTTACACCATAAAACTTGTTCCTTCATGTCTCAGCTTTCCAGTAAAAAAGGTTTTGCTCAATTTGGATTTACGGTTAAAAAGTTATGGCGGTTTTAGTTTTAGGTTTTGACTCAGAAAATTGACAGAGCGGAGCATGTATATCAGTTTCAAACTCAATTTCGACCCTTTAAATCATAGAATTTTACAAAACTGGCAACATGAAAGTTGTTCCTTAATGTCTTAGCTTTTTATCAAAAAAAGCATACATAATTCGGGTTTACGACTAAAAAGTTATGATCATTTTACTGTCAGGTATCAACTCAGAAAATTGGATATGGCTGTGCTATAACATCGGTTTCAAACTAAATTTAGACCCATTTAAACACAGTAATTCGGAAAATGATCAAAAGTGAACTTATAGCTTATTTTAACATCTTTCTAACACAAAAAGATTGAGCCAATTTGGATCATTTCACACCAAGATATTGCTGTTTTACAGAAGCGATTTTCACAATTTATTTTCAGTAAACAATAAAAAATCATCAAATTCAAGCAACCAATTCACAATAAAATTAAAAGCAATTCAATCAACAAACCATCAAATTTAATCCAAACAGTGACTAATCAATTATACATTTGAATTAGAGATGGTATAGTGAGTATTCAACTCACCTTTCACTAGAGATTGCAAGCTATCTTCTCAAATATGCTAAGCTAATCACCTCCTTCTCTAAAACACCTAATTTCCTCTCCTAGCCAATAATTTTAGAAATTAAAACCTAACCAAAATCTCAAATTGATTGTATGATTAGGTAGAGAAGAGGCTATAGAACTCATAACTTATTTTCTTATAACTTGTAGAATTTCCTTTGATTTTTAAGATTAAAATTAGGGTTGAGATGAATTTTCTTATTTTTGGTTGTAGGAGGAAGACAGAAACGTGAATGAATAATGAGAAGCTTTGTTTTGATCGGCTAGAGTATTAGGATAGGCTAATGGGTTAATGGGTTTGGAAATAAAAAGCCCAAACTAGATAATTAAATTCAATTATCATAAATCCTTACAGCCTAATCAAAAAAAAAATGAATAACACAATACTCTCTTTAGTATAAATTTAATTAAATTAGCCAAACAAAGAAATAAACCAATTAATCAAATTTTAGCCTAATAAATGACATTAGATTATTTTTAAAAAATAAATTATCAATTATAATTTTCCATTTTACAACAATAAATCTCAGTATTAATTTAAATTTACAACAATATTTAAATTTAATCAATTATTTACAAAACTAGATTTAATTTCACAATCAAATTTCACAATTTACAATTAAAAATTAATTATCCATAATTAAACTTAACTAAATAGTTAATTAAAAACAGGGTTGTTACAAGATATATCAAAGAAAGGACTCCAAGCTATCTTTATACATAAAGAAGATACTAAAAATGCTTGCTTTGTTTGAAGACTTTTCACTAAACCAATTCATAACCAGATTTGGAATTCCCCAGAAGATTATTTCCGATAACGGGACACAATTTGAGAGTGACGAATTCTCTTGCTTTTGCCACAAGAAGGATCATTAAGAGCTTTTCCTCCGTCGCACATCCAAAAGAAAATGGGGTAGTTGAGGCTGCAAACAGAACCATAAAGACAATTCTGAAAAAGCAACTACACAAAACAAAAGGACTGGGCTTATCGAACATCTACTAAAACGGTGACAGGACATACTCCCTACTCTTAAACAAAGGGTTTGAGGCAATGTTACCAGTCGAGTTTGAAATACCCTTACACCGAAGAATCACATATGCATTCGATATGAATCAAGAACTGAAAAGAGAATCTCTAGACTTGATACATGAACTGAGACCCGAATTCCAGTGGGTCCGGATTTTTCGTAAAAATGCTAAAATTTAAGCCCATTGAAGCCCGAGTTGAGTATCTGGTATACTGCAAATAGGAAAAGACAAAACTATCATAGCTCAAATAAATATCTCACAGCGGAACTAACTAAAATATAATAGTAAGTAAATATTCACCAAGATAATAACACTTTCTATACAAGTGTCACCAAGCTGGAAAATCTCTGCCATCTATCTATCCTATGGGATGTTATGAGGAGGGGGTCAGAACTAAAGTTCTAGTGAATGGACAAATTATACACTTCTAAGCATAATTCTACATATATCGTTCTATTTCCATTTTTGTTATATTAGGTTTATTGGGTTTATAATACTCTCGCCTCTGTGCGTGAATCATACCAATCTACTACCTAGTAGATTAAGACCTAATAACCAATATATATGTAACTACATGCCCAAAGACCGTATCGGTCCTAGGTACTACCCATAGAACCTTCTGTATCCTTCTCGAAAAGGAATCCATCGTCTTACTAGTAGAGCGTTCTGTGACTACATCTGTAAAGGACAGCTTCGTGAGGCCTATAATACAGATGTTCTATTGTCTGCTATGAAAACGTAAAACTACGTCTGCACTAGTCTATACTAATGCTCGAACATCCACACTATACCACCCACTGCGTACCTTGAGAACTATACGTAATCTTCTGTCTACTCCCTGAATTCCGCTTAACAAGGTCTACTTTGTACGGAATTCAATCGGGGATTTTCTATATCTGTAAAGGACAACTTCATTAGGCTAACTATACAGATATTCTACTTGGCTGTCTCTTTTCTCATAGTGGTTATCACCCCATGCAATGAACCCAGCTTCATAAGACGTTTAATATTTTTATTCAGAAGATCTTCTCCCTAAAAATATTTTCTATTTAGGGTTCAGTCTCGGACAATGAACCTAATTGGGAGAAAATCTTATTGTGAGAAAATAGTTAGGCTTAGAGTTCTATTTATAATGAATTTTAGGGATCTTAGGCCATCATATTTTAGGATTGAATCTGGTGCAACCACGTCATAGGCTTGTTGTGAATTGTTATATCCAGAAAACAACGCTCGAGATTGCACGAAAATCAAATTATAAAACGTTAACTTTTAACCATGGCCTATTCATTCTAATTAATTTCCATCAATTACAAATTTAATTCCCTTTATAACACATGTTTATTTTGAAATTCAAACGTTGCTAATTAATTTCCTTTAATTGCTGATTTGATTAACATTGCCTACTAATGTTAATTAATTACCTCTAATTGCCGATGTCAATTAATTTTCTTTATCACGCGCGTCAATTTTGAAATTCAAACGCGCATTATTTCTGGAATTTACACATGCATATATTTATAAACAAATATATTTGTGCACATTTACACGTATAATTATTTTTCGATACGGAACTTCGAACGTCAATAATTTTTTCATACGAAGTCCGTTCGAGGCATATTATATATTTAAATTAGTCAAAAAATTGCCACGAACACAATAGTATAAGTTTCGAGGCCATATTCTAACAATTCCAAAAACGCTCATTTTCATTGTTTATAATTATTTGGTTATTTAATTATCTAAAAATGCGGGGTGTTACATTCTCCCAACCTTTAGGAAATTTCGTTCCCGAAATTTGACAAAGGTAAAATTATATAATTCCTCGCATCAACCACATCCATTTTGTGTACATCTAATTTTTACGGCCATTCGTGTCCTTGTGCAAAGTGTCATTCAACATAAAATATATGCATGTACATGAATTTCTAAGTGGTGCCTCCTATATGAATGCTTTTCTTCTTTAAAACTCCTTTTTAAAATATGATGCACATATCCTAAAATACTTGCAATTTTTATATGAATGCAATCTTTTGAAAACTCAAAACATTTTTCATCCAATTTTTCCCACACTCCTACTGAATAGGGGTGTAGTTCAGCAATTTTACATCCAAATCCTGCCACACAACTTTTAATATTCGAATTTCAGAAAAATCTAATTTTTCGAACTCGATTCCTTATGTCGGAAAGAAGGTAAAAATGAAAAAACCTCACATTTCTCCATTTTACTTTTGCGCACCTCTTCCTCCGCACTTGGAACTTGTGCCGCTATTCTACAAAAATCTCTATTTGCTTTCTCAAGCACAGTTCACATAAGAAAAATTTTCTTTTCAAATTTTTCTGTTGACGTTTGCTTTCTTTAAATTTGTTGTTTTCTTTTTAGTTACTCTTTTTGGCTTTTACTTTTTTTCATTACTTACATCTTATGTTTTTGTTCTCTTTTTGTGAACATCACGGAAAAAGAGCAACATACTAATCATCACTGATTTACTACAATAAAAACTAAATACTTACATAAGAGTATAATCTCATAACTAAAAGAGAAAACAAGTCCCACTACAAAGCGATACTAGATAGGTAAATATAGCAGCTAAACACAGCTATCATCTAGGGCTAGGAGGCCTAGGACCATGTCCACTCTGACATAGAAGGGTCCAACTCTAGGAATCCAAGTAACTCATATGCTCCTCTTACCGCCTATTACTCATTACTAACTTACGCTGTGTTACTCACGGTGAATAAGATCTATTCATCTCTTCCATTTCATACTCAAAAAGAATAACCAAGTCTCATTTACTGCAATGGTTAAGGATTTCAATCTATGCAATTTTTATCTAAAAAGGTAACTAAGCTTGGAGAAATTTTCTCTTTACCTTTACTTTTCATTTTTTCCCCAACTAAAGTCTACTTATCCCAATCATGTGTCTCTTACTATATTACTAATATCACTTTACTATTCTTCTATAGTCTACACACATGAAGCAACATTCCTAGGTTCTCATTAGTGTCCTATACACTTTATGGAAACTTTTATTATTACTACAAAAAGTAATCACAGCTATCTCCTACAAAGCCTTACCCTTTTTCTCGTCATACCTAGGAAATGATTCCTATCTACTCCATATTTAAAAGTTTGGTTTGGTATTTATCGTTTCATTTTAAAAATTAAAGCTTCTAAATTTTTGAAACTTCAAATCACAAAATTCTTGTCTTTAAAAGTGTTACTTCGAAGTTTCTATTAAATTCAAAGGTACTTGGTTAACATTTTATCTTTCTAGACTTGCATCTTTATAGCTTTTTGAATTTAAGTTATTCCTCAAACCTAGAGGGGGAAAACTCACAAATTCTAAGCTCAAAACTTATTCCTCTTTTCCTTTTAAAGACCTTTATAGTTTTCCATAAAAAAAATTGAACTTTTTATTAATTTAACTGCTTACTAAGTTTTTCTCTTCCAAAACCTTATTTACTTTTTCACCAAACTATTTTTCTTTAAAACATGGTTTGCTTGTCCTTAAAACAATTTTTTTTCTTGACTTTTGAAAATGTCCTCACATGTTTTCAAAACATCTTCTTTTCATAGATTTTCAAATTTACGAAAACTAGAGTAGATAAAAGCAATTATTTTATTAAAAAACCCTTAACTTTCTTTCTCTTCCAATTACCTAACCTTGGAGGAGTTTCTAACTTACTACAAATGGGGACTTTTTACAAAGACAAGCCACCAATGCGCATAATCAATGGAAAAATATGAAATTTCCATTGCTTAGCTTTCTTACTAAGGCTCTCTATAATATCCCTCCTAACTAACACTGTCTCTAATTATTACACTTCTTATTACACCTAATGGTTTCATACCTTAATATATTGGAACTACTTTCTCTCATGAGAAACCATTAATAAAACCTTCTATGAATCCTTTAAAAGGGGATTTCATGTTTATGTGAAATTACAAGGAACTTATTTTATAATTTATCGAAATAGGCTATACAAAATATAATGCTTTCCATACTCTGTACATCTTTTTCACGTATTCCTTATAACTTGCACAAAACATCTTTATTTCTGATTTGGTTTCATAGAAAATTATATCATTATTCATTTCATTCCAATAGTTAAAGTATGTTTAATCTATATTCACTTACAATAAACATTTTCTACGTAATTTATTAATTTCCTAATATTTAACTTACATCTTCTTTTTTTCAGAAGAACTCATTTTCAAAACTGTTTTAATATTTTCATAACTAGAAAATAGCTCTATATACTTATTTAAATAATAAGTGTATTTACAAACCACTTTATTTCTATACTTAGAAATTATCTTCCAAACACATTTTTATTTGGGTCAAAACAGATGTTGCGTAAAACGATGTTACTACAACCCAAAAATACTAGTATATGGATTCAATTAAAATAAATATTAATAAATCTCATATGTTATGTAAAAACATTTCCTTTGGGAGTCACCTACTATAACAATGATGTCATAGTCTATGCTTCCTTTAGTTTTCACGAAAACATCTATTACAACAATAAATGTTGTAACCTACATTTTCGATACTTAACACACTCTAGGTTTTTATATTTAAAATCTTTGTTTACCTACAAAGAAACTAGCGAGCTATACATGCTCTATAATTCTTCAAAAAGAATTTTGCTTTTAACAAAATTTACATCATATAAAAACCAATTTAAATTTCATATCACTTTTTTTTTCAAAAAATCAATATTTACTTCCTCAAACATAATTATATTTTCCAATTCTAAAAGTTTCATTTTATTGGACTATACATAAAGTGGATTTTCGTCTTACTACCCTAGGAATATCCTTCCTAAACCTTGGAAATCTCATTTCCTTACTAAAATCTCTTATTCCTTGCAAAATAAAAGTACTCTTCCAACTATCCCTAGGAAACTTTCCCACTTCCTATAACATATTGATATCAATCTTCTCTCAAAACATAGCTTATTGCACACTATAAATCGGCAATAACATAGGGCTCAACATCCTCGGGTCATCCTAAACCCAACTAGCAAACTATGCACAAATATACCTCTAAAAACTATTCATATGTTAAAATCTATAATTGGGGACTATTTGGATTTTAGTACATAATATATTTATATTTTATTCAAAAATACAAATACGTTCACTCATATTTCCTAATTTACTTAGGAAACCCGAATTCCAATGGGTTCGGATTTTTTGCAAAAATGCTAAAATCCAAGCCCACTGAAGCCCGAGTTGGGTATTCGGTATCCTACAAATAGGCAAAGGCAAATATATCAGAGCTCAAATAAATATCTCACAGCGGAACAGACTAAAATATAATAGTAAGTAAATACTCACCAAGATAATAACACTTTCTATACAAGTGTCACTAAGCTGAAAAATCTCTGTCATCCATCTAACTTGTAGGATGTTATGAGGAGGGGGTCAGAACTAAAGTTCCGCTGAATGGAAAATTTATAAACTTCTAAGCATAATTCTATATAACTGTTCTAATTCCATTTTCTGTTATATTATGTTTATTGGATTTATAATACTCTCGCCTCTGTGTGTGAATCGTACTCATCTACTCCCTAGTAGATTAAGACCTAATAACCAATATATATACATATATATGTGTGTGTGTAGCTACATGCCCAAAGACCGCATCGGTCCTATGTACTACCCATAGTACATTCTGTATCCTCCTTGAAAAGGACTCCATCGTCTTGCTACTAGAGCATTCTGTGACTACATCTGTAAAGGACAGCTTCGTGAGGTCTATAATACAGATGTTCTGTAGTCTACTATGAAAACGTAAAACTGCGTCCGCGCTAGCTTATACAAATGCTCAGACATCCACAATGTATCACTCAGTGCGTACCTTGAGGACTATACGTAATTGTTCTGTCTACTCCCTGAATCCCGCTCAACAAGGTCTACTGTGACGCCCCACCTCTATGCTCATAATAACAAAGAGTATTAAAGAAATACTGTCTATTATTACGAAGAATAAGGCTGGATAGGAGCGACCATCCGTAATTGGCCTTACACTAATATTGGTTATCTCGATAGGAGTGGTATATACTTTTAGTTTTTCATCTATTATTTATTTACTCCCATCGACATATCCAATTATCAGTATAAAACAAACTACGATAGTTCATAATAGTTTAGGACATTAGATATAACAATAACACAGATAATATAAATGCGGAACACAAATTAACAAAAATCTCATATATATATAACCGATGTCAGTTACAATATAGTTGACACGATACATATGATACAACTACAACTGTCGACTCTAGAAGTTATATATACAAGTACATTATCGACTAATATACATGAATACATATCGTTCTATACAATGACACGACTACTACAAAATGACACTGACAACTTCAGAAGATGTGAAAAGTCTTCAAATCCCGAACAGCAACTCAAAGAAGGAAATCTACAACCTGAAATAACTCGGGTCTGACCCGAGTATTACATTCAAAAGAAAATAATACCCAGGTCAGTCTAATTCAAACCAGTTTATTAGTGCATATAGGCAGTAATAATCAAATATCACATAGACGACAGTCACAGAAATCTCGTATACCCAACTTCTCGATAAGAGAACCGGATAACGGCAGATATAACACTAAACAGTGTTAATCCACAAAACAGAAATCCAAAGCAATTTAAACAATTGAAACGTCAATTTAAAACTGTCAAATCTGATAGGGCTGCAGTACACGCACGCGTGTACTGCCTCGCCACTATCGCAGGAGATACACAAAAGCTCAATGAAAGTCACAATGATCGCAAGGTCAAACCCCGAAATCGGGTTTAACTCAAGTGCAATAAAATAATGTCACAAGGTCAAATCCAGATCGGATTCAACTCAGGTGAAATTCGAAAATCAAATTCGAATACAATTGAATGGTCAAAACAGTCCACACAAATTCAAGGAGGCACCAAACAACAAACAAAATGCAAAGTGTTCAAGGCGGGTCAGAGAAACCATGATGCGTCTCAATTCAAATATGCAAAGGAACACTGGGGTATAAACCCAGTATCAACAAGATTTGGAGTGAATGCAAGTATGGGGTATAACCCAGTATCAACAAGATTTCGAGTGAATGCAAGACAGTGGCCAGAACTGTACGGGTAAAACTGCACCCAATTACAACTGTCCAGAATAAAGACCAGACCGGACTACATGAAATACAATGGAACAATGCAGAACTACTCCAGATAGGGATGGACATGTCAGAAATATCATCACCGAAGATGTGGTTATCCAGCTATCAAACAAATGCAAAGGGACAAAGCATGATGAAGCACAGAGACATATAGCAGTAATGTAAACAAACAAATGCAGACAACAGTGAATCAAGTCCAAGCAATACAAATATATATATATATACACACATATATATCTGTATCAAACATACAGCTGCCATCAACATGAACCAAAGATCGTTACAATGCAAACTCAAGCTTGAAGACAACAGAAGTGATGTCAGAAGTCATACAGTTCAGACTATACAAATATCCCAAGTTCAAGTCCAACAAGATCAAGTTCATCAATGCAGTTCGACAA
Organism: Allium fistulosum; assembly: GCA_030737815.1. NCBI lineage: Eukaryota > Viridiplantae > Streptophyta > Magnoliopsida > Asparagales > Amaryllidaceae > Allium > Allium fistulosum. The sequence goes on along the minus strand of CM060907.1, from coordinate 406,343,339 downwards.
AGAGGTAACAAGCAACTACAGGGATGAATACAATGTCAAAGATCAAAGACCAGACTACTACAGCAATATCAAAAACAGGTGAAGCAGCAATGTTAAAAGCAGCAAGACCACCAACATATAAACACCAAAACTGGACTCAGTGAAATGTACAAAGAATTTGTACAAACATCTTAAATCAATGAAACAGCACCCAAAAGTTCTCAAATCTAACCGGACAGCAAACTCAAACAATTCGAAAGTGCAACAGAGACTGGTAAAAGCTTAAAGGCATTTGCATACTCAAGTGCATCTGAAAATCAAAGCAGCAGTTTTTGAACAAAGATAGTTAAATGTCGAAGTCACATATGTTCAAGTCCAGCTATCCCCACAAAACAGGCAATGCAACATGCTCAGAGGCATCGTAACAATTTCAAAACAATGATACATAACTAAAATCAAATAAGTTCATACTTTCACACAATCAAGTGACCAATGTCAAATGCAAATATCAACTTTGAACAAGACGTAACTGCCGAGGTCATGCGATAGCAGAAAGTAGTCAAGTTCAATGCAAATAGATGCCAGAAAGGAATTATTTTTGAGGAATGGTTCTAACAATACCATAGCATAACAAAGTCAAAGTCGAATATGTTACATAATAACTCAAAGCAACAAATAATGACTAGAGTCAAAATGAACCACTAACGAAAATATATACGATTTTGCCCCAAGTCATAAATCATCCCAAAAATTCGTACTAAAATCAGAATCAAGTGACCGATGTTAACAGAAATCAAAATCCTGGTGGCCACGAACGAAATCAACATCGTCCACTAAATTCAATGGTAACAGTTTCAAACCAAAACCATAAGCCAGTCAAGTATTCAACACGAGTGAATTGAAAACAACAGAGAAATCAACAACTTCGAACCACAATTTAACAGCCGAAGATAAAGTGAACGAAGTCATGTCAAACAGCAACAAAATAATACGAAAATAGCAGAATCATGGAGTTAAGAATTAGATGTGAGTGACAAGTATCACTCACCTTGTTTGGAAGCGAAGACGAACACAGTGACGAAGCCAGTAACACGAAGTCGATCGAAGAAAACCCTAGCCGAATCAATTATTCAATCGAGCCTTTTGAAGTCGCCCTCTTCGCATTCACGAAAAATGAGATGGGAGCGAGTTGCCACAGAATATTAAAGGGGGATGAAGAAGAATGACAAGACCACCATGATTCTTTCTTCTTTCGATTTAGGGTTTAAGCAAAAGATAAAATGAAAATGGGAACGGGTTCGAATAAATCACGGCAACTTAGCTAGATAAAGTCTGGACCAGATTGTGTATCAAAGCCCACCCCATTTTTTACAAATTATCAAAAGAATTTCTACTTGATATAAAAACTTCAATAACCATTTTATAAAAGAATTTACAACTGATAAAAACCCTTAACAATTTTCTTATAAACGAATTCCAACTCGAATGAAATTCCAACTGCAATTGTCTAACAAACGCCGTAACAAATTAAATCGTCATTTGACGAAAATCAACCGTTATGTAACCCCGGGTTGTTACAGACTCCCCTCCTTATAAAAATTGCGTCCCCGCAATTTTCCTAATTACGGTCGTCAATAACAATTATTTTCCTAACATAAACTGGTTAATGCTAGAAAATAACGGTCAAGAGTCCCAAATACCAAAAGAATCTTTTAATTTCAATAAAAGAAATTTACAAATTCTCAACAAAGCCTAATTATCAATAGATAATCAGAAAACAGCAAAACTGGATAAACACAATTACCAGCAAACTTCAATTATCAACTAGATAATTAAAATACAGAGAATCATAAAGCAACAATGCCTAATCATCGATACGATAATTAGAAAAACAACAAAGGCTAATTATCAACAGAGATAGAGATAGATAGAAAACAGCAAAGTAGCATACTCGAGAATCAATTGGAGACTAGAAAATCTCATATCAATAAAATCAGCAAACAACCAATAATCCAAACGATAGTCAGAAAACAAATCAACAAATATCAAATTAGCAAAACGGTAATCAAATTTCAAATTCAACAAATATCCAATTACCAAAAACGATAATCAAATTTCAAATTCAACAAATATTCGATTATCAAAAACGATAATCAAATTTCAAATTCAACAAATATTCGATTATCAAAAACGATAATCAAATTTCAAATTCAACAAATATTCGATTATCAAAAACGATAAAGCGATAATCAAATTTCAAATTCAACAAATATTTAATTATCTCAAGCGATAATTAAATCTAAAATCAACAAATATTTAATTATCTCAAGCGATAATTAAATCTCAAATCAACAATTATTTAATTATCTCAAGCGATAATTAAATCTCAAATCAACAATTATTTGATTATCTCAAGCGATAATTAAATCTAAAATCAACAAATATTTAATTATCTCAAGCGATAATTAAATCTCAAATCAACAATTATTTAATTATCTCAAGCGATAATTAAATCTAAAATCAACAATTATTTAATTATCTCAAGCGATAATTAAATCTAAAATCAACAAACATTTAATTATCTCAAGCGATAATTAAATCTCAAATCAACAATTATTTAATTATCTCAAGCGATAATTAAATCTAAAATCAACAATTATTTAATTATCTCAAGCGATAATTAAATCTAAAATCAACAAACATTTAATTATCTAAAGCGATAATTAAATCTCAAATCAACAATTATTTAATTATCTCAAGTGATAATTAAATCTAAAATCAACAAATATTTAATTATCTCAAGCGATAATCAAATCTAAAATCAACAATTATTTAATTATCTCAAGCGATAATTAAATCTAAAATCAACAAATATTTAATTATCTCAAGCGATAATTAAATCTCAAATCAACAATTATTTAATTATCTCAAGCGATAATTAAATCTAAAATCAACAAATATTTAATTATCTAAAGCGATAATTAAATCTAAAATCAACAATTATTTAATTATCTCAAGCGATAATTAAATCTAAAATCAACAAATATTTAATTATCTAAAGCGATAATTAAATCTAAAATCAACAAATATTTAATTATCTAAAGCGATAATTAAATCTCAAATCAACAATTATTTAATTATCTAAAGCGATAATTAAATCTCAAATCAACAAATATTTAATTATCTAAAGCGATAATTAAATCTCAAATCAACAATTATTTAATTATCTCAAGCGATAATTAAATCTAAAATCAACAAATATTTAATTATCTAAAGCGATAATTAAATCTCAAATCAACAATTATTCAATTATCTCAAGCGATAATTAAATGCAACAAATATCCGATTATCGAAAACGATAATCAGAACTCATATCAACAAATATCTAATTATCACAAGCGATAATTAGAAACAACAAATATCTGATTATCAAAAACGATAATCAGAACTCATATCAACAAATATCCAATTACCTGCAGATAATTGGAAACAACAAATATCTAGAAATCAATTAAGAAGACTAGAAAATCAACATAAAAGCTTGGATCGATCCCATCAGATGGCGAGTTTTTAATTCGCCGCACGTGCATCAACAAATGGCCGAAGCCTACCAAGTACTCAACATAATTTTGGCGCCCAACAAATGACCCGAAGGTCCAACAAATGACCCGAAGGTCTAGTACTGGTATTTGACCCGAAGGTCCAACAAATGACCCGAAGGTCCAACAAAGTGGCTCGAAAGCACACGAAATCATCAAATATTTCAATTAACGAGTCCGAAATTAACCGAAATAGCAAACGCACATGTCCCATACCACGTGTTTTACTAAATCGTTTGATTCTCTTCATCGTTTCCTTGAAAGTGCAAAATTCATCAAAATCATCAAAACATCAGATATTCAATTAACGAGTCCGGAATTAACCGAAATAGTAAAAGTGTGGTTCCATACTCCGCACTTTTGCTAAATCGTTTAAATCTCTTCATCGTTTCCTTGAAAGTGCAAAATTGTGTATTTTGTAAAAATAACAATTCACCTTCTCAAACGGATAAGTCCGGAATTAAGCGAATCAGTAAAAGAAAGGGGTCATAATCCTCGATTTTGCTGAAACGTTTAAATCGCTTCCTCATTCTTTTGAAAGCGTAAACTGTTAAATTTCTGAAAACAATTTTTATTTATTTTGTAAAAATAACAATTCACCTTCTCAACTGGACAAGTCCGGAGTTAAGCGAAACAGTAAAAGAAAGGGGTCATAATCCTCGATTTTGCTGAATCGTTTAAGTCGCTTTCTCATTCTTTTGAAAACGCAAACTATTAAAATTTTATAAAACAATTTTCATTTAAAACGATTTTCCAATCACGTGATTAAAACAGCAAATCAGTAACAATTTCGGTAAGGAAATCGTACTTCTCAAAATATCGTAAAAATGGTTACAAATCAGTATTGCGGAATAACCGCTCGAAAATCCACTTTTAAAACATGACGGTTACTGAAACCAAAGCGACAGTAATTTTTAAACGTCAAAATCACATCAAAACAATTTACATCAAAATGTAATATCAGTGAATTTTCATTCATCAAAATGTCACAAAACACCGTGCTTCAAAAATTTAGCATTGGTGTAAAAATCTCGTTATAAAAATAACGGCAACAAAATACGTTTCATAACCAAGCATCGGTTCAACGTAAATAAATGCAGTAACGTGCAATTCAAATTTTTGCACGTACTACAGAATGAACAAAGAATCATTCGAAGGTATCTTCAATGAAGATAATTCAAAACAGCAAAATCTAATCAATAGATGATTAGTACAAAAGAAAGCCAGCGGAAATTTCAACAAAAATCACATATCTGCAATTTCTTCGAATCCTCAATTCGGATTCGAAATTCTCAAAGAAACAAAATAATTACAGCTATGTGAACAACAAATGAAATTCATATCAATTTCGTATTTTGATCCTTAAATCAAAAAGATTACCAGTTGTACTCAGCGAAGACAGTTTCCGCTGCGCACTCTGATAAACAGAACACAATTCAATCAAATCAACAAAACACAGTTTCACTTTTATTTTTAAATAAAGATATTTAAAAATTTCCTCAAAATATCAAAACTTAAATTTTGACTCAAATCACAATTAAAACATCGACCAATAGTTGTAACATATGTTCCATCCAAGTTATGTTTTATATTATGTCCATAAACCCCAAGCTCTGATACCAACTGTGGCGCCCCACCTCTATGCTCATAATAACAAAGAGTATTAAAGAAATATTGTCTATTATTACGAAGAATAAGGCTGGATAGGAGCGACCATCCGTAATTGGCCTTACACTAATATTGGTTATCTCGATAGGAGTGGTATATACTTTTAGTTTTTCATCTATTATTTATTTACTCCCATCGACATATCCAATTATCAGTATAAAACAAACTACGATAGTTCATAATAGTTTAGGACATTAGATATAACAATAACACAGATAATATAAATGCGGAACACAAATTAACAAAAATCTCATATATATATAACCGATGTCAGTTACAATATAGTTGACACGATACATATGATACAACTACAACTGTCGACTCTAGAAGTTATATATACAAGTACATTATCGACTAATATACATGAATACATATCGTTCTATACAATGACACGACTACTACAAAATGACACTGACAACTTCAGAAGATGTGAAAAGTCTTCAAATCCCGAACAGCAACTCAAAGAAGGAAATCTACAACCTGAAATAACTCGGGTCTGACCCGAGTATTACATTCAAAAGAAAATAATACCCAGGTCAGTCTAATTCAAACCAGTTTATTAGTGCATATAGGCAGTAATAATCAAATATCACATAGACGACAGTCACAGAAATCTCGTATACCCAACTTCTCGATAAGAGAACCGGATAACGGCAGATATAACACTAAACAGTGTTAATCCACAAAACAGAAATCCAAAGCAATTTAAACAATTGAAACGTCAATTTAAAACTGTCAAATCTGATAGGGCTGCAGTACACGCACGCGTGTACTGCCTCGCCACTATCGCAGGAGATACACAAAAGCTCAATGAAAGTCACATTGATCGCAAGGTCAAACCCCGAAATCGGGTTTAACTCAAGTGCAATAAAATAATGTCACAAGGTCAAATCCAGATCGGATTCAACTCAGGTGAAATTCGAAAATCAAATTCGAATACAATTGAATGGTCAAAACAGTCCACACAAATTCAAGGAGGCACCAAACAACAAACAAAATGCAAAGTGTTCAAGGCGGGTCAGAGAAACCATGATGCGTCTCAATTCAAATATGCAAAGGAACACTGGGGTATAAACCCAGTATCAACAAGATTTGGAGTGAATGCAAGTATGGGGTATAACCCAGTATCAACAAGATTTCGAGTGAATGCAAGACAGTGGCCAGAACTGTACGGGTAAAACTGCACCCAATTACAACTGTCCAGAATAAAGACCAGACCGGACTACATGAAATACAATGGAACAATGCAGAACTACTCCAGATAGGGATGGACATGTCAGAAATATCATCACCGAAGACGTGGTTATCCAGCTATCAAACAAATGCAAAGGGACAAAGCATGATGAAGCACAGAGACATATAGCAGTAATGTAAACAAACAAATGCAGACAACAGTGAATCAAGTCCAAGCAATACAAATATATATATATATGTACACACATATATATCTGTATCAAACATACAGCTGCCATCAACATGAACCAAAGATCGTTACAATGCAAACTCAAGCTTGAAGACAACAGAAGTGATGTCAGAAGTCATACAGTTCAGACTATACAAATATCCCAAGTTCAAGTCCAACAAGATCAAGTTCATCAATGCAGTTCGACAAAGAGGTAACAAGCAACTACAGGGATGAATACAATGTCAAAGATCAAAGACCAGACTACTACAGCAATATCAAAAACAGGTGAAGCAGCAATGTTAAAAGCAGCAAGACCACCAACATATAAACACCAAAACTGGACTCAGTGAAATGTACAAAGAATTTGTACAAACATCTTAAATCAATGAAACAGCGCCCAAAAGTTCTCAAATCTAACCGGACAGCAAACTCAAACAATTCGAAAGTGCAACAGAGACTGGTAAAAGCTTAAAGGCATTTGCATACTCAAGTGCATCTGAAAATCAAAGCAGCAGTTTTTGAACAAAGATAGTTAAATGTCGAAGTCACATATGTTCAAGTCCAGCTATCCCCACAAAACAGGCAATGCAACATGCTCAGAGGCATCGTAACAATTTCAAAACAATGATACATAACTAAAATCAAATAAGTTCATACTTTCACACAATCAAGTGACCAATGTCAAATGCAAATATCAACTTTGAACAAGACGTAACTGCCGAGGTCATGCGATAGCAGAAAGTAGTCAAGTTCAATGCAAATAGATGCCAGAAAGGAATTATTTTTGAGGAATGGTTCTAACAATACCATAGCATAACAAAGTCAAAGTCGAATATGTTACATAATAACTCAAAGCAACAAATAATGACTGGAGTCAAAATGAACCACTAACGAAAATATATACGATTTTGCCCCAAGTCATAAATCATCCCAAAAATTCGTACTAAAATCAGAATCAAGTGACCGATGTTAACAGAAATCAAAATCCTGGTGGCCACGAACGAAATCAACATCGTCCACTAAATTCAATGGTAACAGTTTCAAACCAAAACCATAAGCCAGTCAAGTATTCAACACGAGTGAATTGAAAACAACAGAGAAATCAACAACTTCGAACCACAATTTAACAGCCGAAGATAAAGTGAACGAAGTCATGTCAAACAGCAACAAAATAATACGAAAATAGCAGAATCATGGAGTTAAGAATTAGATGTGAGTGACAAGTATCACTCACCTTGTTTGGAAGCGAAGACGAACACAGTGACGAAGCCAGTAACACGAAGTCGATCGAAGAAAACCCTAGCCGAATCAATTATTCAATCGAGCCTTTTGAAGTCGCCCTCTTCGCATTCACGAAAAATGAGATGGGAGCGAGTTGCCACAGAATATTAAAGGGGGATGAAGAAGAATGACAAGACCACCATGATTCTTTCTTCTTTCGATTTAGGGTTTAAGCAAAAGATAAAATGAAAATGGGAACGGGTTCGAATAAATCACGGCAACTTAGCTAGATAAAGTCTGGACCAGATTGTGTATCAAAGCCCACCCCATTTTTTACAAATTATCAAAAGAATTTCTACTTGATATAAAAACTTCAATAACCATTTTATAAAAGAATTTACAACTGATAAAAACCCTTAACAATTTTCTTATAAACGAATTCCAACTCGAATGAAATTCCAACTGCAATTGTCTAACAAACGCCGTAACAAATTAAATCGTCATTTGACGAAAATCAACCGTTATGTAACCCCGGGTTGTTACAGACTCCCCTCCTTATAAAAATTGCGTCCCCGCAATTTTCCTAATTACGGTCGTCAATAACAATTATTTTCCTAACATAAACTGGTTAATGCTAGAAAATAACGGTCAAGAGTCCCAAATACCAAAAGAATCTTTTAATTTCAATAAAAGAAATTTACAAATTCTCAACAAAGCCTAATTATCAATAGATAATCAGAAAACAGCAAAACTGGATAAACACAATTACCAGCAAACTTCAATTATCAACTAGATAATTAAAATACAGAGAATCATAAAGCAACAATGCCTAATCATCGATACGATAATTAGAAAAACAACAAAGGCTAATTATCAACAGAGATAGAGATAGATAGAAAACAGCAAAGTAGCATACTCGAGAATCAATTGGAGACTAGAAAATCTCATATCAATAAAATCAGCAAACAACCAATAATCCAAACGATAGTCAGAAAACAAATCAACAAATATCAAATTAGCAAAACGGTAATCAAATTTCAAATTCAACAAATATCCAATTACCAAAAACGATAATCAAATTTCAAATTCAACAAATATTCGATTATCAAAAACGATAATCAAATTTCAAATTCAACAAATATTCGATTATCAAAAACGATAATCAAATTTCAAATTCAACAAATATTCGATTATCAAAAACGATAAAGCGATAATCAAATTTCAAATTCAACAAATATTTAATTATCTCAAGCGATAATTAAATCTAAAATCAACAAATATTTAATTATCTCAAGCGATAATTAAATCTCAAATCAACAATTATTTAATTATCTCAAGCGATAATTAAATCTCAAATCAACAATTATTTAATTATCTCAAGCGATAATTAAATCTAAAATCAACAAATATTTAATTATCTCAAGCGATAATTAAATCTAAAATCAACAATTATTTAATTATCTCAAGCGATAATTAAATCTAAAATCAACAAACATTTAATTATCTCAAGCGATAATTAAATCTCAAATCAACAATTATTTAATTATCTCAAGCGATAATTAAATCTAAAATCAACAATTATTTAATTATCTCAAGCGATAATTAAATCTAAAATCAACAAACATTTAATTATCTAAAGCGATAATTAAATCTCAAATCAACAATTATTTAATTATCTCAAGCGATAATTAAATCTAAAATCAACAAATATTTAATTATCTCAAGCGATAATCAAATCTAAAATCAACAATTATTTAATTATCTCAAGCGATAATCAAATCTAAAATCAACAAATATTTAATTATCTCAAGCGATAATTAAATCTCAAATCAACAAATATTTAATTATCTCAAGCGATAATTAAATCTAAAATCAACAAATATTTAATTATCTAAAGCGATAATTAAATCTAAAATCAACAAATATTTAATTATCTCAAGCGATAATTAAATCTAAAATCAACAAATATTTAATTATCTAAAGCGATAATTAAATCTAAAATCAACAAATATTTAATTATCTAAAGCGATAATTAAATCTCAAATCAACAATTATTTAATTATCTAAAGCGATAATTAAATCTCAAATCAACAAATATTTAATTATCTAAAGCGATAATTAAATCTCAAATCAACAATTATTTAATTATCTCAAGCGATAATTAAATCTAAAATCAACAAATATTTAATTATCTAAAGCGATAATTAAATCTCAAATCAACAATTATTCAATTATCTCAAGCGATAATTAAATGCAACAAATATCCGATTATCGAAAATGATAATCAGAACTCATATCAACAAATATCTAATTATCACAAGCGATAATTAGAAACAACAAATATCTGATTATCAAAAACGATAATCAGAACTCATATCAACAAATATCCAATTACCTGCAGATAATTGGAAACAACAAATATCTAGAAATCAATTAAGAAGACTAGAAAATCAACATAAAAGCTTGGATCGATCCCATCAGATGGCGAGTTTTTAATTCGCCGCACGTGCATCAACAAATGGCCGAAGCCTACCAAGTACTCAACATAATTTTGGCGCCCAACAAATGACCCGAAGGTCCAACAAATGACCCGAAGGTCTAGTACTGGTATTTGACCCGAAGGTCCAACAAATGACCCGAAGGTCCAACAAAGTGGCTCGAAAGCACACGAAATCATCAAATATTTCAATTAACGAGTCCGGAATTAACCGAAATAGCAAACGCACATGTCCCATACCACGTGTTTTACTGAATCGTTTGATTCTCTTCATCGTTTCCTTGAAAGTGCAAAATTCATCAAAATCATCAAAACATCAGATATTCAATTAACGAGTCCGGAATTAACCGAAATAGTAAAAGTGTGGTTCCATACTCCGCACTTTTGCTAAATCGTTTAAATCTCTTCATCGTTTCCTTGAAAGTGCAAAATTGTGTATTTTGTAAAAATAACAATTCACCTTCTCAAACGGATAAGTCCGGAATTAAGCGAATCAGTAAAAGAAAGGGGTCATAATCCTCGATTTTGCTGAAACGTTTAAATCGCTTCCTCATTCTTTTGAAAGCGTAAACTGTTAAATTTCTGAAAACAATTTTTATTTATTTTGTAAAAATAACAATTCACCTTCTCAACTGGACAAGTCCGGAGTTAAGCGAAACAGTAAAAGAAAGGGGTCATAATCCTCGATTTTGCTGAATCGTTTAAGTCGCTTTCTCATTCTTTTGAAAAGGCAAACTGTTAAAATTTTATAAAACAATTTTCATTTAAAACGATTTTCCAATCACGTGATTAAAACAGCAAATCAGTAACAATTTCGGTAAGGAAATCGTACTTCTCAAAATATCATAAAAATGGTTACAAATCAGTATTGCGGAATAACCGCTCGAAAATCCACTTTTAAAACATGACGGTTACTGAAACCAAAGCGACAGTAATTTTTAAACGTCAAAATCACATCAAAACAATTTACATCAAAATGTAATATCAGTGAATTTTCATTCATCAAAATGTCACAAAACACCGTGCTTCAAAAATTTAGCATTGGTGTAAAAATCTCGTTATAAAAATAACGGCAACAAAATACGTTTCATAACCAAGCATCGGTTCAACGTAAATAAATGCAGTAACGTGCAATTCAAATTTTTGCACGTACTACAGAATGAACAAAGAAATCATTCGAAGGTATCTTCAATGAAGATAATTCAAAACAGCAAAATCTAATCAGTAGATGATTAGTACAAAAGAAAGCCAGCGGAAATTTCAACAAAAATCACATATCTGCAATTTCTTCGAATCCTCAATTCGGATTCGAAATTCTCAAAGAAACAAAATAATTACAGCTATGTGAACAACAAATGAAATTCATATCAATTTCGTATTTTGATCCTTAAATCAAAAAGATTACCAGTTGTACTCAGCGAAGACAGTTTCCGCTGCGCACTCTGATAAACAGAACACAATTCAATCAAATCAACAAAACACAGTTTCACTTTTATTTTTAAATAAAGATATTTAAAAATTTCCTCAAAATATCAAAACTTAAATTTTGACTCAAATCACAATTAAAACATCGACCAATAGTTGTAACATATGTTCCATCCAAGTTATGTTTTATATTTTGTCCATAAACCCCAAGCTCTGATACCAACTGTGGCGCCCCACCTCTATGCTCATAATAACAAAGAGTATTAAAGAAATACTGTCTATTATTACGAAGAATAAGGCTGGATAGGAGCGACCATCCGTAATTGGCCTTACACTAATATTGGTTATCTCGATAGGAGTGGTATATACTTTTAGTTTTTCATCTATTATTTATTTACTCCCATCGACATATCCAATTATCAGTATAAAACAAACTACGATAGTTCATAATAGTTTAGGACATTAGATATAACAATAACACAGATAATATAAATGCGGAACACAAATTAACAAAAATCTCATATATATATAACCGATGTCAGTTACAATATAGTTGACACGATACATATGATACAACTACAACTGTCGACTCTAGAAGTTATATATACAAGTACATTATCGACTAATATACATGAATACATATCGTTCTATACAATGACACGACTACTACAAAATGACACTGACAACTTCAGAAGATGTGAAAAGTCTTCAAATCCCGAACAGCAACTCAAAGAAGGAAATCTACAACCTGAAATAACTCGGGTCTGACCCGAGTATTACATTCAAAAGAAAATAATACCCAGGTCAGTCTAATTCAAACCAGTTTATTAGTGCATATAGGCAGTAATAATCAAATATCACATAGACGACAGTCACAGAAATCTCGTATACCCAACTTCTCGATAAGAGAACCGGATAACGGCAGATATAACACTAAACAGTGTTAATCCACAAAACAGAAATCCAAAGCAATTTAAACAATTGAAACGTCAATTTAAAACTGTCAAATCTGATAGGGCTGCAGTACACGCACGCGTGTACTGCCTCGCCACTATCGCAGGAGATACACAAAAGCTCAATGAAAGTCACAATGATCGCAAGGTCAAACCCCGAAATCGGGTTTAACTCAAGTGCAATAAAATAATGTCACAAGGTCAAATCCAGATCGGATTCAACTCAGGTGAAATTCGAAAATCAAATTCGAATACAATTGAATGGTCAAAACAGTCCACACAAATTCAAGGAGGCACCAAACAACAAACAAAATGCAAAGTGTTCAAGGCGGGTCAGAGAAACCATGATGCGTCTCAATTCAAATATGCAAAGGAACACTGGGGTATAAACCCAGTATCAACAAGATTTGGAGTGAATGCAAGTATGGGGTATAACCCAGTATCAACAAGATTTCGAGTGAATGCAAGACAGTGGCCAGAACTGTACGGGTAAAACTGCACCCAATTACAACTGTCCAGAATAAAGACCAGACCGGACTACATGAAATACAATGGAACAATGCAGAACTACTCCAGATAGGGATGGACATGTCAGAAATATCATCACCGAAGACGTGGTTATCCAGCTATCAAACAAATGCAAAGGGACAAAGCATGATGAAGCACAGAGACATATAGCAGTAATGTAAACAAACAAATGCAGACAACAGTGAATCAAGTCCAAGCAATACAAATATATATATATATATGTACACACATATATATCTGTATCAAACATACAGCTGCCATCAACATGAACCAAAGATCGTTACAATGCAAACTCAAGCTTGAAGACAACAGAAGTGATGTCAGAAGTCATACAGTTCAGACTATACAAATATCCCAAGTTCAAGTCCAACAAGATCAAGTTCATCAATGCAGTTCGACAAAGAGGTAACAAGCAACTACAGGGATGAATACAATGTCAAAGATCAAAGACCAGACTACTACAGCAATATCAAAAACAGGTGAAGCAGCAATGTTAAAAGCAGCAAGACCACCAACATATAAACACCAAAACTGGACTCAGTGAAATGTACAAAGAATTTGTACAAACATCTTAAATCAATGAAACAGCACCCAAAAGTTCTCAAATCTAACCGGACAGCAAACTCAAACAATTCGAAAGTGCAACAGAGACTGGTAAAAGCTTAAAGGCATTTGCATACTCAAGTGCATCTGAAAATCAAAGCAGCAGTTTTTGAACAAAGATAGTTAAATGTCGAAGTCACATATGTTCAAGTCCAGCTATCCCCACAAAACAGGCAATGCAACATGCTCAGAGGCATCGTAACAATTTCAAAACAATGATACATAACTAAAATCAAATAAGTTCATACTTTCACACAATCAAGTGACCAATGTCAAATGCAAATATCAACTTTGAACAAGACGTAACTACCGAGGTCATGCGATAGCAGAAAGTAGTCAAGTTCAATGCAAATAGATGCCAGAAAGGAATTATTTTTGAGGAATGGTTCTAACAATACCATAGCATAACAAAGTCAAAGTCGAATATGTTACATAATAACTCAAAGCAACAAATAATGACTGGAGTCAAAATGAACCACTAACGAAAATATATACGATTTTGCCCCAAGTCATAAATCATCCCAAAAATTCGTACTAAAATCAGAATCAAGTGACCGATGTTAACAGAAATCAAAATCCTGGTGGCCACGAACGAAATCAACATCGTCCACTAAATTCAATGGTAACAGTTTCAAACCAAAACCATAAGCCAGTCAAGTATTCAACACGAGTGAATTGAAAACAACAGAGAAATCAACAACTTCGAACCACAATTTAACAGCCGAAGATAAAGTGAACGAAGTCATGTCAAACAGCAACAAAATAATACGAAAATAGCAGAATCATGGAGTTAAGAATTAGATGTGAGTGACAAGTATCACTCACCTTGTTTGGAAGCGAAGACGAACACAGTGACGAAGCCAGTAACACGAAGTCGATCGAAGAAAACCCTAGCCGAATCAATTATTCAATCGAGCCTTTTGAAGTCGCCCTCTTCGCATTCACGAAAAATGAGATGGGAGCGAGTTGCCACAGAATATTAAAGGGGGATGAAGAAGAATGACAAGACCACCATGATTCTTTCTTCTTTCGATTTAGGGTTTAAGCAAAAGATAAAATGAAAATGGGAACGGGTTCGAATAAATCACGGCAACTTAGCTAGATAAAGTCTGGACCAGATTGTGTATCAAAGCCCACCCCATTTTTTACAAATTATCAAAAGAATTTCTACTTGATATAAAAACTTCAATAACCATTTTATAAAAGAATTTACAACTGATAAAAACCCTTAACAATTTTCTTATAAACGAATTCCAACTCGAATGAAATTCCAACTGCAATTGTCTAACAAACGCCGTAACAAATTAAATCGTCATTTGACGAAAATCAACCGTTATGTAACCCCGGGTTGTTACAGACTCCCCTCCTTATAAAAATTGCGTCCCCGCAATTTTCCTAATTACGGTCGTCAATAACAATTATTTTCCTAACATAAACTGGTTAATGCTAGAAAATAACGGTCAAGAGTCCCAAATACCAAAAGAATCTTTTAATTTCAATAAAAGAAATTTACAAATTCTCAACAAAGCCTAATTATCAATAGATAATCAGAAAACAGCAAAACTGGATAAACACAATTACCAGCAAACTTCAATTATCAACTAGATAATTAAAATACAGAGAATCATAAAGCAACAATGCCTAATCATCGATACGATAATTAGAAAAACAACAAAGGCTAATTATCAACAGAGATAGAGATAGATAGAAAACAGCAAAGTAGCATACTCGAGAATCAATTGGAGACTAGAAAATCTCATATCAATAAAATCAGCAAACAACCAATAATCCAAACGATAGTCAGAAAACAAATCAACAAATATCAAATTAGCAAAACGGTAATCAAATTTCAAATTCAACAAATATCCAATTACCAAAAACGATAATCAAATTTCAAATTCAACAAATATTCGATTATCAAAAACGATAATCAAATTTCAAATTCAACAAATATTCGATTATCAAAAACGATAATCAAATTTCAAATTCAACAAATATTCGATTATCAAAAACGATAAAGCGATAATCAAATTTCAAATTCAACAAATATTTAATTATCTCAAGCGATAATTAAATCTAAAATCAACAAATATTTAATTATCTCAAGCGATAATTAAATCTCAAATCAACAATTATTTAATTATCTCAAGCGATAATTAAATCTCAAATCAACAATTATTTAATTATCTCAAGCGATAATTAAATCTAAAATCAACAAATATTTAATTATCTCAAGCGATAATTAAATCTAAAATCAACAATTATTTAATTATCTCAAGCGATAATTAAATCTAAAATCAACAAACATTTAATTATCTCAAGCGATAATTAAATCTCAAATCAACAATTATTTAATTATCTCAAGCGATAATTAAATCTAAAATCAACAATTATTTAATTATCTCAAGCGATAATTAAATCTAAAATCAACAAACATTTAATTATCTAAAGCGATAATTAAATCTCAAATCAACAATTATTTAATTATCTCAAGCGATAATTAAATCTAAAATCAACAAATATTTAATTATCTCAAGCGATAATCAAATCTAAAATCAACAATTATTTAATTATCTCAAGCGATAATTAAATCTAAAATCAACAAATATTTAATTATCTCAAGCGATAATTAAATCTCAAATCAACAATTATTTAATTATCTCAAGCGATAATTAAATCTAAAATCAACAAATATTTAATTATCTAAAGCGATAATTAAATCTAAAATCAACAATTATTTAATTATCTCAAGCGATAATTAAATCTAAAATCAACAAATATTTAATTATCTAAAGCGATAATTAAATCTAAAATCAACAAATATTTAATTATCTAAAGCGATAATTAAATCTCAAATCAACAATTATTTAATTATCTAAAGCGATAATTAAATCTCAAATCAACAAATATTTAATTATCTAAAGCGATAATTAAATCTCAAATCAACAATTATTTAATTATCTCAAGCGATAATTAAATCTAAAATCAACAAATATTTAATTATCTAAAGCGATAATTAAATCTCAAATCAACAATTATTCAATTATCTCAAGCGATAATTAAATGCAACAAATATCCGATTATCGAAAACGATAATCAGAACTCATATCAACAAATATCTAATTATCACAAGCGATAATTAGAAACAACAAATATCTGATTATCAAAAACGATAATCAAAACTCATATCAACAAATATCCAATTACCTGCAGATAATTGGAAACAACAAATATCTAGAAATCAATTAAGAAGACTAGAAAATCAACATAAAAGCTTGGATCGATCCCATCAGATGACGAGTTTTTAATTCGCCGCACGTGCATCAACAAATGGCCGAAGCCTACCAAGTACTCAATATAATTTTGGCGCCCAACAAATGACCCGAAGGTCCAACAAATGACCCGAAGGTCTAGTACTGGTATTTGACCCGAAGGTCCAACAAATGACCCGAAGGTCCAACAAAGTGGCTCGAAAGCACACGAAATCATCAAATATTTCAATTAACGAGTCCGGAATTAACCGAAATAGCAAACGCACATGTCCCATACCACGTGTTTTACTGAATCGTTTGATTCTCTTCATCGTTTCCTTGAAAGTGCAAAATTCATCAAAATCATCAAAACATCAGATATTCAATTAACGAGTCCGGAATTAACCGAAATAGTAAAAGTGTGGTTCCATACTCCGCACTTTTGCTAAATCGTTTAAATCTCTTCATCGTTTCCTTGAAAGTGCAAAATTGTGTATTTTGTAAAAATAACAATTCACCTTCTCAAACGGATAAGTCCGGAATTAAGCGAATCAGTAAAAGAAAGGGGTCATAATCCTCGATTTTGCTGAAACGTTTAAATCGCTTCCTCATTCTTTTGAAAGCGTAAACTGTTAAATTTCTGAAAACAATTTTTATTTATTTTGTAAAAATAACAATTCACCTTCTCAACTGGACAAGTCCGGAGTTAAGCGAAACAATAAAAGAAAGGGGTCATAATCCTCGATTTTGCTGAATCGTTTAAGTCGCTTTCTCATTCTTTTGAAAACGCAAACTGTTAAAATTTTATAAAACAATTTTCATTTAAAACGATTTTCCAATCACGTGATTAAAACAGCAAATCAGTAACAATTTCGGTAAGGAAATCGTACTTCTCAAAATATCATAAAAATGGTTACAAATCAGTATTGCGGAATAACCGCTCGAAAATCCACTTTTAAAACATGACGGTTACTGAAACCAAAGCGACAGTAATTTTTAAACGTCAAAATCACATCAAAACAATTTACATCAAAATGTAATATCAGTGAATTTTCATTCATCAAAATGTCACAAAACACCGTGCTTCAAAAATTTAGCATTGGTGTAAAAATCTCGTTATAAAAATAACGGCAACAAAATACGTTTCATAACCAAGCATCGGTTCAACGTAAATAAATGCAGTAACGTGCAATTCAAATTTTTGCACGTACTACAGAATGAACAAAGAAATCATTCGAAGGTATCTTCAATGAAGATAATTCAAAACAGCAAAATCTAATCAATAGATGATTAGTACAAAAGAAAGCCAGCGGAAATTTCAACAAAAATCACATATCTGCAATTTCTTCGAATCCTCAATTCGGATTCGAAATTCTCAAAGAAACAAAATAATTACAGCTATGTGAACAACAAATGAAATTCATATCAATTTCGTATTTTGATCCTTAAATCAAAAAGATTACCAGTTGTACTCAGCGAAGACAGTTTCCGCTGCGCACTCTGATAAACAGAACACAATTCAATCAAATCAACAAAACACAGTTTCACTTTTATTTTTAAATAAAGATATTTAAAAATTTCCTCAAAATATCAAAACTTAAATTTTGACTCAAATCACAATTAAAACATCGACCAATAGTTGTAACATATGTTCCATCCAAGTTATGTTTTATATTATGTCCATAAACCCCAAGCTCTGATACCAACTGTGGCGCCCCACCTCTATGCTCATAATAACAAAGAGTATTAAAGAAATACTGTCTATTATTACGAAGAATAAGGCTGGATAGGAGCGACCATCCGTAATTGGCCTTACACTAATATTGGTTATCTCGATAGGAGTGGTATATACTTTTAGTTTTTCATCTATTATTTATTTACTCCCATCGACATATCCAATTATCAGTATAAAACAAACTACGATAGTTCATAATAGTTTAGGACATTAGATATAACAATAACACAGATAATATAAATGCGGAACACAAATTAACAAAAATCTCATATATATATAACCGATGTCAGTTACAATATAGTTGACACGATACATATGATACAACTACAACTGTCGACTCTAGAAGTTATATATACAAGTACATTATCGACTAATATACATGAATACATATCGTTCTATACAATAACACGACTACTACAAAATGACACTGACAACTTCAGAAGATGTGAAAAGTCTTCAAATCCCGAACAGCAACTCAAAGAAGGAAATCTACAACCTGAAATAACTCGAGTCTGACCCGAGTATTACATTCAAAAGAAAATAATACCCAGGTCAGTCTAATTCAAACCAGTTTATTAGTGCATATAGGCAGTAATAATCAAATATCACATAGACGACAGTCACAGAAATCTCGTATACCCAACTTCTCGATAAGAGAACCGGATAACGGCAGATATAACACTAAACAGTGTTAATCCACAAAACAGAAATCCAAAGCAATTTAAACAATTGAAACGTCAATTTAAAACTGTCAAATCTGATAGGGCTGCAGTACACGCACGCGTGTACTGCCTCGCCACTATCGCAGGAGATACACAAAAGCTCAATGAAAGTCACAATGATCGCAAGGTCAAACCCCGAAATCGGGTTTAACTCAAGTGCAATAAAATAATGTCACAAGGTCAAATCCAGATCGGATTCAACTCAGGTGAAATTCGAAAATCAAATTCGAATACAATTGAATGGTCAAAACAGTCCACACAAATTCAAGGAGGCACCAAACAACAAACAAAATGCAAAGTGTTCAAGGCGGGTCAGAGAAACCATGATGCGTCTCAATTCAAATATGCAAAGGAACACTGGGGTATAAACCCAGTATCAACAAGATTTGGAGTGAATGCAAGTATGGGGTATAACCCAGTATCAACAAGATTTCGAGTGAATGCAAGACAGTGGCCAGAACTGTACGGGTAAAACTGCACCCAATTACAACTGTCCAGAATAAAGACCAGACCGGACTACATGAAATACAATGGAACAATGCAGAACTACTCCAGATAGGGATGGACATGTCAGAAATATCATCACCGAAGACGTGGTTATCCAGCTATCAAACAAATGCAAAGGGACAAAGCATGATGAAGCACAGAGACATATAGCAGTAATGTAAACAAACAAATGCAGACAACAGTGAATCAAGTCCAAGCAATACAAATATATATATATGTACACACATATATATCTGTATCAAACATACAGCTGCCATCAACATGAACCAAAGATCGTTACAATGCAAACTCAAGCTTGAAGACAACAGAAGTGATGTCAGAAGTCATACAGTTCAGACTATACAAATATCCCAAGTTCAAGTCCAACAAGATCAAGTTCATCAATGCAGTTCGACAAAGAGGTAACAAGCAACTACAGGGATGAATACAATGTCAAAGATCAAAGACCAGACTACTACAGCAATATCAAAAACAGGTGAAGCAGCAATGTTAAAAGCAGCAAGACCACCAACATATAAACACCAAAACTGGACTCAGTGAAATGTACAAAGAATTTGTACAAACATCTTAAATCAATGAAACAGCACCCAAAAGTTCTCAAATCTAACCGGACAGCAAACTCAAACAATTCGAAAGTGCAACAGAGACTGGTAAAAGCTTAAAGGCATTTGCATACTCAAGTGCATCTGAAAATCAAAGCAGCAGTTTTTGAACAAAGATAGTTAAATGTCGAAGTCACATATGTTCAAGTCCAGCTATCCCCACAAAACAGGCAATGCAACATGCTCAGAGGCATCGTAACAATTTCAAAACAATGATACATAACTAAAATCAAATAAGTTCATACTTTCACACAATCAAGTGACCAATGTCAAATGCAAATATCAACTTTGAACAAGACGTAACTGCCGAGGTCATGCGATAGCAGAAAGTAGTCAAGTTCAATGCAAATAGATGCCAGAAAGGAATTATTTTTGAGGAATGGTTCTAACAATACCATAGCATAACAAAGTCAAAGTCGAATATGTTACATAATAACTCAAAGCAACAAATAATGACTGGAGTCAAAATGAACCACTAACGAAAATATATACGATTTTGCCCCAAGTCATAAATCATCCCAAAAATTCGTACTAAAATCAGAATCAAGTGACCGATGTTAACAGAAATCAAAATCCTGGTGGCCACGAACGAAATCAACATCGTCCACTAAATTCAATGGTAACAGTTTCAAACCAAAACCATAAGCCAGTCAAGTATTCAACACGAGTGAATTGAAAACAACAGAGAAATCAACAACTTCGAACCACAATTTTAACAGCCGAAGATAAAGTGAACGAAGTCATGTCAAACAGCAACAAAATAATACGAAAATAGCAGAATCATGGAGTTAAGAATTAGATGTGAGTGACAAGTATCACTCACCTTATTTGGAAGCGAAGACGAACACAGTGACGAAGCCAGTAACACGAAGTCGATCGAAGAAAACCCTAGCCGAATCAATTATTCAATCGAGCCTTTTGAAGTCGCCCTCTTCGCATTCACGAAAAATGAGATGGGAGCGAGTTGCCACAGAATATTAAAGGGGGATGAAGAAGAATGACAAGACCACCATGATTCTTTCTTCTTTCGATTTAGGGTTTAAGCAAAAGATAAAATGAAAATGGGAACGGGTTCGAATAAATCACGGCAACTTAGCTAGATAAAGTCTGGACCAGATTGTGTATCAAAGCCCACCCCATTTTTTACAAATTATCAAAAGAATTTCTACTTGATATAAAAACTTCAATAACCATTTTATAAAAGAATTTACAACTGATAAAAACCCTTAACAATTTTCTTATAAACGAATTCCAACTCGAATGAAATTCCAACTGCAATTGTCTAACAAACACCGTAACAAATTAAATCGTCATTTGACGAAAATCAACCGTTATGTAACCCCGGGTTGTTACATCTACCTTGTACGGAACTCAGTTGAGGATTTTTTATATCTGTAAAGGACATCTTCGTTAGGCCTACAATACAGATATTTTACTTGGTCTGTCTCTTTTCTCATCGTGGCTATGGCCTCGCACAGCCACACCTCAACTAATTGAAAGACCTCTAAAGAGCTAAGTGATTGTACCCTACTGCAAACAATCTAAACATCTACTTGGCTGTGCTCCTCATCCAATGTCTCGATTGTGAAAGAATCATTGGCCTGTTGGTTTAATTCTAGTCTTTACCGAATTCGCTCTCGGTTGATGATGGCTTGATCTCCGCATGCGACTATCCTTTTGGGTCCTCCCCATGGGTCATGCCCAATAAAACCTACTCGCAAGTCAGAGTACGGCGTCATACGAATATCCTACTCAATTCATCAATCTTTTGACTGCCCATAAAGGTCCGCTTCGTTAGGCCTGCAATGCAAAAGCAGTCAAGACATACTCTTTTGATGGAACACCTACAGACCAGCCTCCGGGGGTGCAGGTACGTTAGGCCTACCCCAGAAGGTCATCCTAGAGTACCCTCACGTCCCGTTGAAGTCTGGTACTTCCTTCTAGCCCAAAATAACTAAGTTGGGTGTGCTTCTTCTGTGCTGAAATCTGTGATGAACTACTTCGTTTGGCTCTTCATCCTTTGGGCTGCTCCAAACGCATCTTACCATTTTATTAGACCCTACGTCTAATCTTTTATTATACGTTTAGTTTACTTTTCTTATTTTGTTGGCTACTTATTTACCCTAATCAGCATAAACGTGCCCCAGTCTCACCTAAATATTGTGAGACCATCAGTTCCTAACTGAAAGGGAAAGCTATTGGTATGGGCCTTTCTTCTATGTTTGCTTATTAACTTAGTGTAAGTTTTAAAATATGCCTTTTCTATGATCTCTAATTATAACCTATGTTATAGTTATACTTGTAATTGTTAATTCTATATTCTTTTATAATCTACATGTTATAAATATAATTGCATGTGTCTGTTTTCTATTCTAGTCTATCTTCTTTTATTATGATATTGAATTCTCTTTAGTTCTCTTATTTATATGACAATCTTGGCTTGGACTACGTCCGACTGTTACAGATATACTTATCATAATAACTGCTTTGCTTTTATTCTACTATCTGTGCAATAAATGCAGATCTAGGCACATTTCTGTTTATTGTTTCTAGTCTTGTCAAATAATTAACTTGATTTCTTGTTTAATTTCTTTGACTCTTCACTTTATTCTCTTTTATTCTAGAAAGTAGTTCTATTCTATTTGGTGGGTTACAAAAACTGTGCTAAAAATCCATTTCTATATTTTAATATTAAATAATGCTATAAACAATAACTCGAAATTGCAAGATATTTCTTTTATTATTTCTTTAACTATTGGGTAATGCAAAATATAGAAATATCTCTATTTTACACTAATTCCTTTTTTCTTTCTTTTATTCTTGCAATTACGTTTATCGTTATTTTTGCAATATTAAACTATGGAAATGTATTCTCTTTTCTAAACCAACCAACTAATCTATCAATAACTTCCAAATAAAGTTATTAGATTTTCTCCTTTTTAATTTATTTCTTCCGTTTTAGCATAATTTACTATAAATTTCTTGCTTTTAGGCTTAAGCCTTTCTCTATAACTGTTAATCCTAATATTATTCATATTTAATTGTATTTCTTTCTTTCTTTTCCATATAAATAATAATTAAATATAAGTTCTCATATAAAATTTACAGTCTCAACATAACTAATTAACAGAATTAATTACTTAAATAAATGCTAAATTAAAATATTTAATAGGAATCTAACGATAATATATGATAAACGTAAAAGATATATAATTTAAATCCACTCACCTGTCGTCCTTAGCTTTGCTCCATGGCCTTCCTGGATCCCCTTCTAAGTCGTCTAATATTTTTATTAAAAAGATCTTTTCCCTAGTAATATTTTCTAGGGTTTAACCTCCAGCAATGAACCCAATTCGGAGAAAATCTGATTGAGAGGAAATAGCTGGGCCTAGGGTTCTATTTATAGTGAATCTTAGCGATCTCAAGCCGTCGGATTTTAGGATTGAATCTGGTGAAAAAACGTCACAGGCTTGCTATGAATCGCTGGATCCAGAAAGCAACGCTCGAGATTGCGCGAAATCAAATTATAAAACGTTAACTTTTAATCGTTGCATATTCATTCTAATTAATTTCCATCAAAATTTAATTCCCTTTATAACACATGTTTATTTTGAAATTCAAACGTTGCTAATTAATGTAAATTAATTTCCTTTAATTGCTGATTTGATTAACATTACGTACTAATGTTAATTAATTGCTTCTAATTGCTGATGTCAATTAATTTCCTTTATGACGCGCGTTTATTTTGAAATTCAAATGCGCGTTATTTATGGAATTTATACATGCACATATTTATAAACAAATATATTTGTGCACATTCACACGTATAATTATTTTTCGATACAGAACTTCGAATGTCAATAACTTTTTCATACGAAGTCCGTTCGATGCATATTATATATGTAAATTAATTAGAAAATCGCCACGAACATAATGGTATAAGTTTCGATGCCATATTCTAACAATTCCAAAAACTTCCATTTTCACTGTTTATAATTATTTTGGTTATTTAATTATCTAAAAATGTAGGGTGTTACAAAGTGGCAATAAGAACATCGGAGTATCAAAGAAGAATTTCAAAGTACTACAACTCTAAAGTGAGAATGTGATCATTTCAAGAAGGAGATCTGGTACTCCGAAGAGTAATGGAGAATACAAGAAACCCCGGAGATGGACCCCTAGGACAAAATTGGGTAGGACCCTTAATCATTCGCAAAGTAATCCCCTCAGGAGCTTACAAGTTATGCCAACCAGACGGCAATATGATTCCGAGAACATGGAATGCCGAACATTTGAGACCATATTTTCCAAAGTTGAATGAATAAAGCATCTCTTTCTTCAAAAGGAAAATCTACATGGTTGGGAGTGAAATACTCCTTGCATTTGGAAACTACCTAAGATGGTAGAATACTACCTAAGATGGCAGAAAGCCTCTGTCCGGGCCGAGCACCTCTTGGAGGGAGGGCGGAGTAAGCTTTTAACTACGCCACACTATGGCCAGGTTAAAGCACCGGACAAGCCCTTGGTCGCGCCTCTGGTTAGGTGAAGACACCTCCTGGAGGGAGGACGGAGTAAGCCTTTATCCATGCCATGCTATAGTTAGGTTAAAGCACCGAACAAGCCCATGTCTGCGTCATGTTATGGCCAGGGTTGGGCGCCTCCTAGAGGGAGGACGGAGTAAGCCTTTATCTGTGCCATGCTATAACCAGGTTAAAGCACCGAACAAGTCCCTGTCTACGCCACGCTATGGCTAGGGCAGGGCGCCTCTTGAAAGAAAGTTGGGTAAGTCCTTGGTTCTAGCCTCTAAGATGAGCTAACCAAGAGCACCAAACAACAATGGACTAAGACCTCCAAGCCCAAGAAGAGGCTCTCAAGTAATGGACTAAGATGTCCAAGCCCAAGAAGAGGCTTATTGAATAATGGACTAAGATGTCCAAGCCCAAGAAGAGGCTCATCAAATAATGGACTAAGATGTCCAAGCCCAAGAAGAGGCTCATCAGGTAATAAACTAAGATGTCCAAACCTGAGAGGCGGAATATCTCCAATGGACTATGATATCTAGGCCTAAGAAGTGGCACATCAGATTACGGACTAAGACGTCTAAGCATGAAAAGCAACCAATCAGATTATTACTATATACAAAGCATAAAGGGTTTATACATGTCAAAGGAGACAGAATCCAATAAAGACTTTTATTTCTAAATTTCATCTATTAATATCTGAATGTGGATTTCGGGTTTTTATCAATCACTTACGGTCTTTATTATACCCGAATCAGGGTTTCCGAATTATTATCCAACTTCAATTTAATGCCCGAAACTGGGCCAAGGGTTTCTATTATAAAAACAATCACCAAAGATTTCTGCTTACCTAACATATGCCCTAATTTGGGCCGAGGATTTCTATTATGAAGATAATTATTATGGGATTCTGATTATCCCACATATTCCCGAATTTGGTCCAGAGATTTATATTACAAAGATATTTAATGATAATTTTTAATTATCTGACATATGCCCTGATCTAGGCTCAGGATTTATGTCATGAAGATAATTATTATGAATTTTTGATTATCCACTATAAATACCCGAATCTGGGCTTGAGAATTCCATTCTGAAAACTATTTCCGATTCTTGCTTATTAAGACTTGAACCTAGGTGATGGATATCTTACTATTAACTTCTAAATCCATTAGCTAATACTCTAATCTGGGTAAGGTTCCATAATTCCAGAATTTGAATTTTGGGTCTTTATCATTAATTGTGACTTCTATCAATCGAATCCCGAGCTTGAGATTTAAAGTAGTAGTATTGAAGCTATCACGGACGTATAAGTCGCCAACTAGAAGCTTCAAGCTGGCCTTCTTAATACCCAAATCAGGGTTATCAGTTTCCAAGTTTAGACGATGCTCACCAACATCTAAATTCAGACTCTGGGATCATTCTTATCTTAAAGGAAAATCTCCAAGCACGTATTTAAAAAAAATTACGGGTTACAAAGGCTTATCACCAGATGATAGCTAATATAACCTACTATTTCCAGGCATCGAATATCTCCAGCAGGAAGTTCTTGGACTTCAATTGTTGTGTTGGGATAACTATTAATTGCAGACCTCGTATCCTTTGTTAAATCAAGCCTATGATTAACTAACTAATTAAATTTATAAGCACCCATATGCTAACTTATCATGCGGCATATCTATAAGATAATGGGTCAGGAATAGAGAATGTCACTTACTTTGATTTTTGCAAGAAGCCAGAGTAATTAAGAGTAGGAGAGTTTTAACATTCTTGTCCTAAAGAACAAGAGCTTCTTTCATACAGAGGGGGGGTAAAATGTCAGGCTCTGCTGGAGTTACAGGCATGGGTTTCGACAAAGGTCACAAAAGAACATTCTAAAGGCATTGAGATGGCTTTCAAAGAAGTCGAAGGCATTAGGCGGCCTTACAAGTAATAAACAGTGTGAAAGCTTTTGGTTCAAATGGAAGAGAAAGGCAGGACTATCCTTCTGCCACTTTCAACCTTTCGATGTAGATGGATTCACATATTCAAAGAAAGCAAGGACAGGCTCGAAACCACCTTTCGAAGGCAATGAACATTAATCACTCATATGTGTGCCAAACCTTTCGGAACCAAAGGTTTTGCCTTTATAACAACCCTTTCGAAAGCATATCCAAGTCTTTCGAACCGGTCGAAGCCAATAACATCAGGAGAAGGTTCCGCATCAACTCACAGGCATGCATTCAGAAGCTACCCACTGCATCGCAGCCATTGATGCTTCAACATCTTCGAAGCCCCTATGGACAACCTATCGACAAAGTCGAAAGCTCCTATCTTTACTTCTAATGACAACAAACCAACATGAAGAAAAAGACGCATTTGAGGACCTTTTGACGGCGTCGAAAGGAGTTCTGGAGAAAGCAGGAATATTGAAGACTCAACAAAGGTGAAAGGTTGATAAAGACCCTTTCAACTTAGTCGAAAGGTCTGGAGTAAGATAAGGAAAGCGCAAGGGTGAGTTAAAGAATTCGAAAGAGATGCCTTTCGACTGCGTCGAAGGCAGACGAGGCCTTTCGACTGTGTCGAAGGCAGACGAGGCCTTTCGACCAAGTCGAAAGGAATGTGGTGGCATATAAAAAGGGGCCTGAGTCTAAGGCATAGGCGCGGAAGGGGGACCGACCTACATCTATAAATAAGACCCAAGGGGTCCAGTTTTGGGGACCGGATTTTGGAATCCTAAGCTCATTTCTCTTATCTCAATTTCTTTGCAACAACAAACATCTTTGTAAGCCCTAAATCAATTAGGGAAAAGCTCTCGCAATTGTAACTCATTTTAGATTAATAAAATGGGGAGATGGCAAATTCATTAAGGATTTGGATTACGAAGAAGATCATTATGATCATTAGCAAGACTAATGATCCATTGCACATGATTTTATCTTATTCACTTATCTTCTTTTTGTCTATGCGATACATTAAGATTAACCTGGATACGATCATTCGAAACACATCTTCATCGAGATCAAAATGCGGAAAATAAAAATGGTGATGATGTTTCGACATTGATGAGTTTATGAAACTTAGGAATATCCAGGCTGATCTTATGCAAAGTAAACTGAATGAAGCTTAGGCAATTACAATATGGATCTGTTTCGAAAGAAAGAAGCTCCTTACGACCTGGTCAAAAGGGGTGTTCCGAAGGGAATCCAGTTTGTAGTTGGCAAGCGAATGTTAAGAAAGGAATTCATCCGAAAGGGGTTTACCTCCCACTACATCTGCAACCGTTTCGAAGTGGATCATCAACAAAAGAGGTGAAACGAATGAGGTCAAGAGCAGCTATCTCATTTTAATGAAACATGCGTACCTTCTGATGGGGTCGAAAGGGTTGAAACGAACCTTTCGACATTATCGAAAGCCCTTATAGTAGCTGCCTTCGACTCATTCAAAAGTAATGTTTCGAGTTGAATGCTTCTTCCTTAACCTATATTTCTACTCGAACCATCGAATCTGTTTCGACTTGATCAATCAGGCCGAAAGGTGGGTTTTGAAAGAAGCAACTTCTTTGACCTCCTAATCTTATATGACCTTATTGGTTATTCATATAGCTTTGGGGATGTTGACAAGTTTTCTTGTTAATAGGTTGATAACAGTATTTTCTTTAGGAAATTCTTCTCATCTTCCATTCCTGCTTGAGGCTGAAAAGTTCCCTTTCTCCATTTGATTTCTTCTGTTATGAAACATTTTATCTATTTGCATAAACTTATCAGCTTGAAAGTGGAAATCTTGTAGGTCTTTGCATCCATGAATGTATTTCTCTTTCCAAAATGGTGTACTTTTCATTATACCAGATTTTACTACAATCGATTTTTCTCTATCACTTACCATTTCCGCTTTATTAGCCTCTGCATTAAATTGCTTTAAATAATCCCTTAGTAATTCCCTTGGTTTCTATTTAATATTAGCCAGTATGCTTGCATCAATTGTAGGTTCCTTCGAAGTACAAAATTGTTGTGAAAACTCGTATGAGAACTATTCCCATGAGTAGATTGTCCTTTCTCTTTAACGCTGATACCACTTTGCCCTAACTCCAAAGAACATGATTGGGAATAGTTTGAATCGCACTGCTCCTGGGGCATCATACAAATCCATCTAGCATTCAAATGCCAATGGGTGGTTGTCAGGATCTATAGTGCCATCAGACTGAATAGACTGGATTTTAACATGGAAAGGTAACAATACAACCAATATTCTTTCGGTGAACGGCGCTCCCTACAAATTATTGTTGACCTTGGGATCTAATGTTCTCTTCCTTTTTAACTCGATAATGTCTTTCATTACCTTGTTAGCTAAATCTCCAAAGTAAGCACATTCATCTTTGTAACTTTCCTGCTTTGCTTATAATGCTTTTGTGAAGGGAGCTTGCAGATTGTTCGAATTGTGATCTTGAGTTTTTACATGGATTTTGAGCTAATTGGTTTTCGTCCATTCTTTGCGATCCTAGAGTACTCTTCCCAACATTTTTACTTCTTAAGTTTGGCTCTATTATTCCTTTTGGTGGGGACTCAACCTCCTCTCCTTCTGTCCCTTTTGTTCTCTTTGATAGTTTTGAAGACTCTTGAATGACTAATGCTTCAATGAGTTTGTGCATAACTTTCGGTTTCCTCTTCATAACTTGGAGTTCATTTTCCTCTTTTAAAGTTTCCTTGGGCATAGATGTTTGTCCCACATCCACATTTGCTATGTCAAATTATGCTGTTACATTTTCTTCAAGTTGAATATGATGTGTTGCTTCTTCTTATGCTTGGACACTAACTTTTTTTGTTGATCTTTCCATTGTGTGAGTGCTCCTTGTTGTTTGATCTCCAAACTTTCCTTGGTTCAAGCTCTCAATAAAAGCACCGGTTAGTGTCAGTGCTAAATTTGGGTCAAGACAATTTTTATGTACATGCGTCGGATTATACTCCTAGTCAAGTATGCTAGACATAGATCTACAAGGATAATCATGTATCCACAAATAGCCATTATGCAAATTGCTAATTGTTCAAGTTCCTTGTTATGAAATCAGAAAGTTAAGTTGGCTCAATCGGCCACTAAAATCTTCCTTTCAAGCTTTTTGTCTAACCTAAAATAAAATGAAAATAAAGAAAAAGGTGAAATTAGAAAATCATCCCACTCCAGAGGGTACCCCTCTATTTATAGAATATTGCAGCTGTTGAATTTTGCCAAATGACGCTTGGAATAAGCGGATGGTGAAGATTGATCTTCGTGTAAGGAATTCAATATTCGAGGGATTGATTTCAGAAATTAGCTCATGACAGCTCCTCTGTTACTGTCTTTTGATTTGGCTCCCAAAGTTATCTCAAGACAGCTCACACGCTTGACGACGACTATAAATATTTTGATTTAACACCCCTCGATGATTAGTTCAAGGATTTCCTTCAAGACAACTCTCATCCATGATCATATAATGATTCCATGATTGCTACACAAAAGCTCTTGTGCATCATCACACGAGGACTATAGGAATTACTATACAAATGCCGGCGAATGTTACTTCATGGGTTGCTTCATTCATTGTTTCACGATGACTTTGAATATCATCATATAGAGGTTCTACTGAATAATCCCACGATGACTACCTTACGAAGCATTTCTCATTAGTTCTGTGCATTATTTCATGTCCACTAGAGGTATTATCATTAAGGCTTTAACAAGTTACCTGACAACGACTACAGACATATCTACAAAAGGCTTCAAGATGTTTTTCCCATGATGACATGAGTGAAACCTTTCACGATAGCTCGACTAAATCATTCCATGATGGTTCTTATTCAACTTTCCTAAGGCAACTATAAGCACGTTTTCATGAAAGCCTCGACATAATTACTTGAGCAAATCTTTTCATGAAAACACTCATATGACTTTCCATAACAATTATAGGCATTATATCACGACAGCCCCAGCACAATCACTTCACGAGAGTTTCATATCATGAAGATCTCTGAGATGATCTTGTTGTTTTACTTCCTGATGGCCTTAACAAATTAGCACTCGATGAATCTTTTGTGATGTCAGTCAAAGTTCCCATATGATAGCTTCTCTCCCATTATCTCATGATGGCACTCTTTATCACACGATGGCCCTTCACGGTAGATTTATCCAACCAGCACACGATCACCCTATTCTCACACAATAACTCTCTATGATGGCTTTATTCAATCAGCAAATGACCGCCCTTTTCTCATAGGATAACTCTCCACGATATATTTATTCAATCGACACATGACCACCGTATTCTCACACGATAGCTTTCTACGGTGGCTTCAATTATGCATGATGGCTCCTAATTACACATGATAGCTCTTTTGTTTATTAAACCGTTCTTGGACTTTTGGGTGTAATGAGAACACGATCGCAAATTCTACTCACGAGCACACATCATTGAACTTGTCCTTTTGGGTGTAACGAGAACACAATCACAAGTCGTCGTCATTTTGAAGCGCCATGCCATTGCTTCACTAGTCGCCATACGAACCCCGAAGTAGCCTTGAGTCGTCTTGAAGTCGTTCATCTTTGCCCAAAAACAAACTCCAAAAATCTATATTTTGGCTCGGGTCACTTCTTGGTCAAACCCAAAGCCACACCCTAGAAAACCCAAAGCAAAACCTCCCGTGACCCAAAGCAACACAAAATTTTCACCACTTCATTTTCGCCTAGAAACTCCTCTACCCAGTCCCGAAGCCAAACCCCTCTTTCCTCGAAGCAGAACCCAATGCACCACGAAGTAACCTCGAGCATAACGCTTCCTTGTTCGACACTCGAGCATAACGCCATCGGACAATAAATGTTTTTCAATCTTCCATAGCACTACCGAACAGCTAATGATGTCCGGTGTTGCCATCACCAAACCAACTTCACCGTGGGCAAACTCCTCCCAAACCCGAAGCCTAACCCGAGCAAGACTCTAGCCGAACCAATGTCGTCAAACAGAAATGTTGCAATATCTTCACTCTAATTTCATGTCGATTCCATCATTATGCTTCGTTCTTTGACCCCATGCATTCCATCGAAGTCAATCGAAGTCTGGTTTTACGCTCCCTACGTCTTATTCGCTCTAATGAGCACTTTCAACTATTTAAGCATACACATAAACACTACACACACCAATCAAGATTCAAGCATGCAAAATACACAACAAATCATAGCAATCATCATATAATGTATCCACTACATAGTCTAACATCTACCAAGATAGTCATACATCTAAATAACATGATGAAAACACAAAAATCAATTTATTCACGTTTTTACTATAAGTAGGGTTTTAAAATAGTAATAAAACATGGTTTCGACTTTAAAAATAGATCCAAAACATGTTAAAACCTATAGCTACATGTACAGTAAGGTGTGAGATGATAAATCACTCACCAAACCCCTAAAAATCAAAGTTCTATATGCAAATCGAGGTGAATTCAAGAATAAACTGCAAGGACCAAATTTCTCTTTCCTAAAATTATAGGCCTGAAAATCTCTAACTAATCTTCTTGCTAATCTACTCTTAATCTATGATTTGGACTTGATTTGAAGGAAAAAAGTAAAGTTTTTGATGAAGAAATGGTTAATGGAGGCTTAGATCTACTGAGAAGATCGCAAATTGATTTGCGGAAGGGTATTTCAGCCTCTAATAGTGTAAAACTTGAAATCGGTTAGTGATTCTCAATCTCACTAATTACCTATTAAATTGCTTCAAAAACTGTCAAACTTCAAACAACCATATCTCCAAACTCGAATGTCCAAATTGTTATTATAACCACTTTACGAAAATGGAACCATCGCATCTTTCCAATGAAAGTGGTTTTGAGTCCTAATTCAGCTTCTATAAAAAATTATAGCTGTTACAAGTTTTCAAAGATAAAATCGTCTGATAAAATTTATTGGGGTAAAAAATATCACTACTTAACATTCTCAAAAGTTATAGTATCACACAACCCAATATGAATTTAAGAATAATATTATACGAACCAATATGAATTTAAAAATACTATTTTATGACCCTTTCGATACGTAAAACACGAATCGTTGCACTGACTTACACCAATGTATTTTTATATTAGCGCTCACTTCTTCAACACTATGTTATCCATTCATTTTCCAAAGGATTCTATATAAATTCCTTTGTTGTTTGCGGCATTTTAGAGATAATCCTATCTATATTTAGTCACTAAACTAGAAAAATGGATCAAAGTTATTAAAAATATTCATGAAGTTAAAAGGTAACGCAGTAAACATATAACATACATAACCCTTTCATTGTTAATGCTGAATTTGTTGTTTGAAATATATAAAATATATAGATGTGATCAAATTTAAATAATTAAACACATGCTTTGTGATTTCTGTATTGAACTTTTTTGTTATAATAGACATAAAAATTATTTTATTCTTACAATTTCATCTTTTCTTATTTTCAGTATGTTTTAACTAATTATTACTTTTCTGTATTTTTTTGGTGAATTTGCAATGAACATTAAAGTTTAGTTAGTACATAGAAATTTTTTGTTGCTCCATCGATTATTTTATGGTGTTGCCTTCAAATATTTTATCGTAGATTATTCATTTTTAAATGATAGTAATTAAACTAATTTATGCATTTCATTTTAATTGACAAATTAAATCAACATAAAGCCCTTTTCAACCGAGTAGTATTTGCAAGTAAGATCCACATCCATAAAACTCCATTTACCTAAAAACAGGTTCCATCACCACTTAGAAATGTATTAGGCTTTTCTATGTACCCTGCGTTTTGTTTAGTTCAACTCATTTCCACATTTGTGCATCTTGTCCATGAATCATTGGTTTAAATGAATTTTGCATTGGACAACCAAATATTTAATGGTTTTATCATACATAACCATAGTTAGTAAGCCGTAACACAACTAGGTATGACTTATTCAGTTATCCATAGCTAGTTTTATGTGATTTAGTGGCTAGCGAACTGAACATATGACTGGTTTTTAAAGCAGTGAAAACATTGCCGTTTTATTATGAAAATAGGTTAAAAATGCAAATACTTTACCATTTTAATTATTTTTGCAATACAACGACAAAGGTTTTTCCATAAAACGGCAAAGTCTTTACCGTTTTATTAATCTGTGAATTTTTTTAAAAACTAGTTTCGCGGTTGGTTTTTTCTTTTCTGAATGCAAAGGTCGTTCGTTAAGTGCAAAAGAAAGAGAGATGGAGTGACCAAACAGATCTATTTATTGGCAAATAAAGATCTAAGTCAATATCATATGCAGTATGATTTAATAGTTGTAGATGTTTTATTATAACAAATAGTTAGTTCAGAGTTGACGTGCCGTAGTATTTACTCGCAAGTTTCATGTCAGTATATTTATGTAAATCAAAGTTGACGTAGAAGTAGTGTTCCTACGGTTTCGAGCCCAGCAATTGTATCGTCGGTATGGATGTACGCCATCACAAGCTAAGAAAGGTGATCCTCTATAACCTATATACAAAATTTCCACGAATGTTCAAAACTCCTTATATTTGTTTACTATAGTTTTTAAAACACTAGCATGTTTCATAATTAGAATTTCCATGATTAATTATCCAACTTATATACTATGTATAATATGTTAGAACATTACTGTTTACATTTAGGTTGCGTTCTCGACGAACGATAACGAAGCATTTGGACGGGGTATTTGAGCGGGAAAGTTATTTAAACGAGGAATGTGTTTGGCTGCGAACGGGGTATTTGAGCGGAGAATCTAAACGGAGTATTTAAAATGTATATTTTAAAATAAACTTGATTTATATTTAAATAATTAATTGTTTGTTTTTTAGTGAATAATATGTATCAATAATTTGCAAAAAAATGAATAAATTGTAAAGTTATATATTACTCGAATTCAGTTCAAACTAACTTCATAATGTATAGCACTTTGATACGGTCGCAACGTAAAAAAACCGCATCTCAAATGGACCTTATTTGCACAAGTTATTCATTTTAGAAATTTATAAAATTAGAATTTTGATAATTAACATTATTATCAAACTGACCGTTAGGGGGGTTTGCATACCGTCAATGGTCAAAATATCAAACCAACCGTTAGGGATGTTTGCTTACTGAAAATATCAAACCGACCGCTAGGAAGGTTGCTTACTGTCACTGGTCAAAATAAAATACTCTGAAGCCCAAAATACATACATTTGTCTTAGCAACATTTTCAGAAGCTATGTTTCCTCCTTTTGCTTTGGTAGCAAAATATGTTCTTTTAATCTCCCGTTCAAAGTCGAATAACCGATTGATTCTCCACGGATAAAAAGAAAAAAAATTAAACAGATCAAAACCTAAATCAACGCATCAAAACCCTACCTAAACATATTAAAATCACAAAACGCATCAAATCGACGTTCAGATCTCAGCCGCCCACCACCAAATGCAACATTCCATCTCCTTATCCAATGCTGCAGCCAGCCTTATCGGGTACTTTAGCTATTAGAAATTGAATTTTTATATACGGTAGCCTGCATATTTGATTTGAATTGATTTTATTATACACGGTAGCTTGCAAATTTGATTTTTATCCTCGTAAAGTCATTTGATAGTGATTCTCACTCTTTCTCTAATTTTTATTAAATTTCATATGTTTTGATTTGATTGAGTTATTTGTAAGAAAGTTGAGTTTGCAAGTATGGTGTTATTAGGAATATTATGATTTGCTTATGATTTTGATTCTCACTTTTGGTTTAAATATATTAGCGAATGCCTTGTGTTAATGATGTCTAGCATTATTATTTTTACAGTACGTTTACACTAATATCGACTGGTGGAAGAAATATATCCTAAACTAAATAGGATAAACCTTCTTTTATTATTAGTAACGAGTATGTGCGCACGTCCAGGTAGACATTCATCTAATTAAATGTGCATGCATAAATTCAGCAATACGGTTGTGTAGCATTACCATATACTATGAGGAAGAACAATGACTCTCAAATTCATGTTTTCATTATATATCATAATGATCCTAAAAATAATATAAACAAATGGAATTACGTCGGTATTCCAAGTAAAAGATTGAGTTTCAAACTTTCAATTTTATTCTTTGACCACATAAATAATTATGTGTGTAATAGTTTACATATTGTACTTATGTGTAATCAATTTTACTATTAATTATGCAATACTATAAAGAAATTCATTTAGAGCTGTTTCTTAAAAGTTACAATATTCAAAAATCAACTTTTTTGAAGTAGAACAGCAAAAATTAATTGGATTACCTAAATAATGATCTAATAACGATTGTTCTTTTTCATTCATAATGTCTCATCTTTTTTGTTAGCTAATATTATGTGTACAAAGGTAACCATACAGCTGCCATCTTTGGACGAAAAGAAAATGTTTCTTATTTTGTGAAGGTAGAATCCAATTAACAAAAACTTATTAAATAAGTCATTTAATTGCTATCCTAACAATAACCACTTGGCACAGTGGAATTTTCTTTCGAAGCCATTAGTATTTTAAAAAAAGACACTTAGGTTCAATAGGAAGAAGGTGATTCAAATGAATTCTGATAGTGTGCAACTTGCAAGAGTAACTGGTTCAATATATTAGATTATATATTACATCGGAATGATTGCTACTATATTATGACAAATATATACAAGCAAACACAAATTACCGTAACTGCTCTTAAAAAAAAGTAAGCTTCAAGTTCACATTGCTAAAAAATATGCAGAAATATGAAATATGAAAAAAAAGGTATTTTCAAGCAATTGTTTTCAACGGTTACCTGCTGGCAGTGAAAGCGTATTTTCAAGCAATGATGTACATTAAAATGTATGGCCAAGAAATGTCAAACTACGTAAAATATACAGTGGACTATCCAGTGGTTAGTAATTGAAACTTTGAATATGGCATCTTAAAATACTCATTAGTCAATCCAAAAAATGAGAGTTTTTCTAATAAGCAAAGCCACACTCAAAAGCATCACTAAATATCTTGACAAAGGGTAGAAACATGAGGGGGAGTTCACATTATAATCCATAAGAATCAAAACAACAAGGTAAATATAAACAATGGAAAAAAAAATTTGCGAGCACCAACAATTTATCCATTACTAATACAAACATGTCTATAACTGTTATAACACACTATTCACTTGCACAAGATTGAAACGTCAAGTATAATATTTATCCATCTCTACTATTAATAATGAAAGTTCATTGAATAAATTTCAACCGTGTCTTTTCAAACTACCAAAAATACCCTTTGTTATGTTTGTCTCTTCGTCCTCATAGTTTGAATCAGAGGAGCAAAGATTTTTTTATGCTAGAAGAACGATCAATGTCTAAATTGAAAGTTTTTTCGAATTTTCTTCGGATGACCCATCATATTCGTATATTTTGATGTTGTAGTTCGTGTTAAATGCTAAATTTACAAGGAGGACCCAGATGTGCAATCTTAGTTAAGTGAATGCATGAATTTTTTTAATCCCACTTTTACAATGGTCAACAAATCCGAGTTTTATTTTTTTGTTACATTGACTTATTTTAAAGTACTATACGGTCACAATTATTGATGTTTTTAGTTATTTCCGATGTAGGTAAAACATTTTTAGAAATGTATGATTATATTAACTCTATCAAACTATTAAACATTATGTGCTTTATATATAATGAAACCAATATATTCTTAAATACAAGGTTTATCTGTGTGGAATATGCTTTTTAGATGCAATTAAACATGGTGATTGCATTGTACTTCTTGCATTAGCAGATCTACATAATGCATAGGAATATGAAAACCGTCTCAATATTTCTAATAGCAAATGTCCCTGCACATTTGCGTACACATAATAAGTATGAATGACCTTACGCATAGGAATATGAAAACCATCTCAATGTTTTCCAGAAAATATTCATGAATACATTTATAGGTAACTCAACTACTTTGATTTCATCTGCTATTGTTATTGATTAAATTATTTTTCCCCGAATAATTGGAAAGAAGAAAAAGTCGATAAACAAGAAACTATTAACCTATCGCTACTTTTTGTTAGACCACTACAAAACAGTATTCATCTTTGCTGACATGATTAGATACAGATCACCACAAATCAATTATGAAATTAGTCTCCTCCCATATTAATATCATACGATAATAATGCTTAATATATATTACTGAAGCTTGACACCATGATGTTGATTATTTTGTTGAACGCTGTTAAATATTCAATAATTATTGAAATATTCTTATGCCAAAGGACCTGTTCTGTTCAGTATACCTTCCATGAACAGTAAGTATTATATTATTGTTCAAATATTCTGTATCTAGACATATCCATGTCAAAAAAAGCACGAAAAATACCGTCCAAAACATTATGTAATGCAATTATCACCAACTGCTTATTGTAGGTAGTATATTGTAATAATAGAGTAAATTTTCACTAAGTGACAAGAATAAATTTATTAGAATAAATTTTCACCGATTATCTTTACGTATTTACCATAGTGGTCAAACTGATAATTCCCTAATTGGAGCATCGACATCTTCATGTCTATACTGCTCAGAACCTTAAGCTTAGATGCATTTAAAATCAACACTTTGCAATATCTTGGTAAGTCCTCACACTTAAATGACTCTAGATTTGGAGCATTTTTAACGGTAAAATAAAAACACTGCGTTCACCGTTGTCCTTAATATGAAATTTCCGTAAGCTACCAGATTCAATAACAAAATCTCCAAGGAGATAACAACCAAACAATGCCAACTCGATGATCGAACTTGAAGAAAGCAAGTTAACCAAAAAATTCATCTTTGATATTACAACATTAACTTCCTTAAATTACGAAAGGTGCCTGTATGGGCTGGTAAGCGATCAGGTAATGAACCACCCCATAAATGAACATCAACAAGGGAATCACATTCAAAAACAAAGCAAGGAATCTTGAAGTATCTGAGGTTGATTCGGAGACTTCGAATGCCTTTTAGGGTTAGGATTTTTAAGGTATTTACTAGGGTTTCATGGTATTCACCCCCAATCGGGTAGAATGAAATGGCTGGTATGAATAGGTCAAGGGTGGGTGGAAATAATGTGGGATATAGCATATACAATCCAAGAAGAGGATTCCTCTTGAGTAAAACAATAGATGAGTGATTGCTTGACAATGGATTCATCGGAGATGGAGATTGGGGACAGAAGTCACATATTGCGCCATCATTTAGACAGGATGGATGTCCTTGCGGATTCGTCCACATGGAGATAAGAAAGGATGTTGCAGATTATATCATCAGGAAGAGCGCTGATTTGATCTTCTCCATTGTCTGGAGAAGTGACTTGCTTGTTCATCTGAGAGATTAAAAGAAGAAAGTTAACCTACCCAAAATAGATACAGAGCCAGTTTTAAATTGATTCCTGGAATTAGATATATCAAGAGCTTGAACAACTAAATTAACTTGTCACATGAATGTTAACTTGTACATAAAAAGGTTATTATCCATAGGCATATAAGTGTCTAAAAATCATTACACATGTGCCAAATTTACTGGGAACTATTTGTACATATGATATGGGACTTTTTTCTTGGAATCCATAGTAACTCCACAAATACACTGTTATCAAAACAAAACAAGTAAGGTTCTGGAGAACCATTTCAGCTCCCATGGGTCAATATTCAATGCACAAACAATCTATTTTGAAAAGCAAGCAGAAGATGTGATACCCTGTCTAGTTTTTACCAGAGAAGACAACCACATTCTCTTAGTTAATCTTGACTACAAGTCATTCATGCTATATCTGTAACACATGCATCATCAAAGTGCAAATATATTGTCTGATTTAACCGTATTCCTCAATAAATTTCCCTTTGTCATATATAATTACTTAGCATATCATGATAAACTGCATAAAATAGCACTGGTGCAAGGTTTTATGCTGCTTAAATATGCTAGGCCAACATGCACTTTCCATTAACTTTGCTTTTAAATTCGCTCAGAAATAAAGGTGTGCTTTTACGGATCGTTCCTTGCAGTGTTGTGATGTTTTTAGTGCCACTATATAACTACTATCTTCCACTTACAATTTTTTAAGGACCGTCGTTTTCAATGGCCCGGACTACATCAACTTTATTTAAAATGACCTTTATTAGTTTAACCTATGCAAAATTATTAATCCCTACAAGGCTAATGTAACTACATATTCACATAACGGAGCTTGAAAAATTGTGCTTTCCTTGGTTTGCTTTCTATTTAGATTGTATTGTCACAGTCATCCATCATATTAAGGGCAAAAGAAAATAATGCTACTGATACATGAATAATACCAGTACCATTGACTAACTGAATTAAAGTGATAGTGATATTGGGTATTTACATGACAAGCAATAAAAGTTACCCCTTATGCAATGCTAATTGCTAAGTAATGTCAGCACCAGATATTATCATCGAAATCAATTCTGTTTACTTCTATAACAAAAATAAACGGGACTGGCTTCAAGCTGCACGTGGCGACAGTTGAGCCAGTGGTAATGCCAGCCAATACCATTTTTTAATTCAAAAATTTATGTTCTTTGTTGTATTAAGGGGGCGAGAAGTAAACAGGTTGAAAAAAATACAGGGTATAGTACTTGATAGATCACCCAATTATCCTATATAGCATATAATAAATTTTACAGTCAGCGATTGTAATCACTGACAGGCATAGACACAGCGAAACACAATGATTATAATGTGCATGATTGATGATTCTAGAGGTAGAAATTCCGAACTGCCTATGTGAACAAAATGGATATAGAAGAAATCAAACTAACTTTGCTTAGATTTCGCTATATATTTCACACGAAATCACGATACGGAATTCCGGCCGGCATACAGGAAACAAATTTTAGGTTTTGGACAATGGCATCTAAAAAGGAGTAAACTGAATATTTTTTTATAATTACCTGAGAAGACATGCTTGAGCAAAATATCCGATGAAGGAAGAGAGAGAAGACGATCAACTAGGATTTCTAGGGTTTTTTAGTTGAGCACAAATCGATAGCTTTGGAACACAGGCTTAGGAGAGTTGGAAATGAAAGTTTTATTGTTTAACATGTTGGATCCAGAGCCTGCTGGTGAGTTAAGGCCCGCTTGAAAAATTGGGCTTTTATTTGTTTCAATGTTTCTGTTATAGGACTTTTTCAAAATGCTGAAAAGACCAAACACACGTTTGCTTTGCATTTAAGTGCAATATGAATTACTATATACCCCAAAATTTGATAGGCCTGTTCAACGAAGTCTATTTACTAAAAACAAAATTCCAATGGAAAAGTAGGATCAATCAATGTCAAATAATTCAAAATAAATAAATAAACAGATAAAAATCCAACAACCAAAACGAAATTTGTATATAAAAAAAAGAACCAATTAATTCGTTACATGAATGAAAATTAGTATGGAGATGATTCATTGATGAGTTAGAAAATACAAATTGAAAAATTATTTGAGTTTCGAAACTTAGCTTGATTTTTTAAAATGAAAATGAATTAGAAGGGGAAGTTGAAACGATGTATACATACAATCTATACAAATGCTATTTTTGTTTACATTTTAAAACAGTTGACTAATCAACTTCATATTGTTATAAAAACAAATATACAAGGTGAAATCAATAATATAGTAGTTTGATCTCTTCAAAATTATTTTGGTAGATTCTAAGGATTTCGTTTGCATACATATTGGCAATTTCTACGTTTTGTTCATCGATTTTCTGATTTATTTTAGCTCAACGTTTTATTTCTTAAATTAATAATACAATTTTGTTGGTATGTTTTATGTTCTTTAGTAGATTTGAAGATTTCAATTCGTCAAATATTTTCATATTTTTTCAGAGATATTTGTCAAACGAGCACTGCTGCAATTTGTATATTTTGTCCAACAAATTTTATTAAAAGTATATAACATTTGTATTTGTCTTTATTTTTTGTTTTTCTTTTCCACTTGTTGTTGGCGTTGTATCTGGTGAAGATGAGCCTGATTGGTATTGGTTTTTAACATAGTTTAGAGAAACTTTATGTAATTATGATCATGACTTCACCTTTGTATCAGATCAACACCCTAGTCTTTTGCTTGCTATTCCTCATGTTTTTCTAGATTCTGCATAGGGTTATATTATTATCATTCGAAGAATAACTTGAATAATTTTTTTTAAACAAAAAGTGTCCTCAAGTAAAAAGAAATGGAGTATTTCTTTGTATTTTTGAGTTGTTAAAACTGCTAGAATAGATGTATATAATTAAGTTTTGTCTGATTTTAGAAATGCTGGTGAGGCTGAGATAGATAGTTTAATAAATTGTCAGCCCTTTGAAAAGTTTGCTATTGTTTTTAATTTGTTGGAAATCGATATAGGTAAATGTGTTCTAATAGTGCGGAAAGTTTTGGCCGTTGGATTTTAGAGAAAAGGCATTTATCGATCACTGCACTTTTAGATCGACGTCATTTGAAGCTCATAAAAATTATGTTGGATGGATGTGAACTAAGAAAAACTTCGAATAGTCAATTTTGCCTTGTTATGAATGGCATTTAAGGGATTTGTACCTTGAGGGCATTCAATGGAAAATTACTATATCTACTGCCGATGCTTTTAAAGTTTAGTCATCTCAATCTTATCGTGTAGATTTGAGTGTTCGACGATGTAGTTGTAACATATGGCGCATTGAGGGTGTTAACCCAAAATTTTGACTAACACTCGTGATGCTATGTCGAATCAAGAGTGATCTAGTATCCTTAGTTGTTATGTAATGCGTTGTTGAACTAAAAATTGGTCTTCCATTTACGATGCAATGCCAAACCAAAATTTAGTCTAACATTCTCAATAACATGGTGGCATTCTCGATATCAGGATGACATTGCCGACGCCAATGTGGCATTGATAAATCAAGTATCAATCCAAGAATCAATACACAATGATGTTATTCGAAATAGATCTACAATGCTTATGGATTTTAGATTGGGTAGCGAAATTGATAAAGAGTTTAGTCCGTATGTCCAAAGGCAAGATAGATAGATCATTTTATTGTGCAATTAGTCCACCGTTCATTTGTTAGTGGACAAAATAGATGATTCATATAAGTCATCGTCCTTTGTTGTATGTCATCTATACACATGAGCCTTATGTAAGGTAATCCTTAATTTGGAAAAGGGCTTAAAAGTTCTTTGTTATAAGTCTGAATCCAAGTCAAAAATTTGTCCAATGCATATTCATAGTCCGATAACAATTATATATGCACAAATCATGAAAAGTGGGCTATGCTAGATATTGTTCAAATCCTTGTTCATATGAATCACGATGTTTACAATCAATTCAAGATTTTCCGCAATTTGATTTAGGGTTACAGACTTTAGAAATGTAAGAAAGAGAAGAGCATTAATTGCCCCTTTCATAATGCCATGGGATCCGTATTTATAAAGGTGGAGATGGACGGCATGGCTTCTACGTGTCACTTTCAGAATGCCTAACTTTCGACATAGTCGGCTATCTCGAAGAAAGTCAACCTCCGGATATGTGTTCACCATTGGTGGGACAACGATCAGTTGTAGAGCGAGGTTGTAGACGATTGTGGCTATGTCTACTACAGAGGTAGAGCTCATAGCTGAGGTTGAAGCAGCTAAGGAGGCGCTTTATTTGAGGCGATTGTTGTGTGATTTGGGCTTCGTATACGAAGGAGTGAATGTACATTGTGACAATCAAAGTGCAATTCACTTAGCTGAAAATCTAGCATTCAGCTCGAGGACGAAGCATATTGAGGTGAGAGAGTCGTTCCTTGTCTCGATTAATGAAGAGAAGCTAATCCGTCTTCAGAAAGTTTACACAAAGGAGAATGCAGCAGACATGTTTACCAAGTCATTGCCTGTTGCTAAGTTCGAGCATTGCTCGGACTTGATTCGCTTAATAAAGTGCTAGGTGTCGTGGGGTGGCACGGGGGGAGAGTTGAGATGGTTCATGGAGACGTTTGTTTTCATGGTGGAGATTGATAGGTTCTACACGGACTGGGTACTTCGAACACTTTGTTGACGGGTGGTGATCTTGCCGGAGTTTGTTGACAGAGTGTAATGGGTGATGGTATTGCCGAAGCTCATTGAGTAAGTATCCATTGCTTGGAGCATGAAGGTGTAGATGAGGTTGGAAGGCTTGTATGGAATTCGGTATCAAGGTGGAGATTGTTAAAATTTGATACCTGAATTCTAAGAAAAATGGAGGAGCGAAACCCTAGGTGTTGGATTTGAAAAGCATCTTCGAGGAAGAAGACCGAACCAGTAAAGTGATTCGGTGGAGGGGGCAGATGCCGCTCGAGATCTGGAGCGGTAATTGAAGCTTCGTTTGGCAATTTGGAGCGGAGAGAAGAAAGCTTTGTTCTGCAATTTGAATCAGTAGTTTGCTGAACGAGATATTTCATTCGGTGTTTTGCCGAACGAAATTTTTCGTTCGGTATTTTGACGCCGGTCCAAATTTTTTGCTCGGCGTTTTGCCGAACCA
This sequence comes from Allium fistulosum, assembly GCA_030737815.1. Classification (NCBI taxonomy): domain Eukaryota; kingdom Viridiplantae; phylum Streptophyta; class Magnoliopsida; order Asparagales; family Amaryllidaceae; genus Allium; species Allium fistulosum. The sequence continues at coordinate 406,298,622 of CM060907.1, read as the reverse complement.
AACCAGATGCATGCCGAACCAAACCCCAGGGCTGCTATATAGCAGCTAACCCTCCTTATTTCTTCACTCTATAAATAGAGGAACTTCTGGATAACAATGGTAGCCGAAATTGAGAGCTAATTTCAGCCAATTTCAGAGTCATCCTAGAGAGCTGAAACTCTGCAGAATTTTGTCTGTATAGTTAATTCTTCTTGTGTATAGCCTCCAAAGTGAATCAATCTTGTAACTCTAATCTTTCAGTGATTAATAAAATCTTCTCTCCCCAAGTGGATGTACACTGCCTCGCAGTAGTGGAACCACTATAAATATTGGTGTTATTTATTTTTCTGCATTGCATTGATCTATGACTGTTTGTTCTGATGTTCATCTTTTATTTGTTCCGTCTCACTACAATCACGATCCAGTTGTTTTCCGCTGCGTTGGGTTTTTATTCCCTTAGACTGGTCATCTGAAGGAATTTTCCCCAACAAGTTGTGTCCTACTACCTGTGTGAAGTCGGGATAGGTGTTGCTTGCCACCTAATTCAAAGTCAAATTATAAAGGTGTATTTGCCACCCATGGAAATGCATGTTTCTTATAGTGAAAATTCTGTATGGGGTACAGGATTGGATATAGGATTGAGAATTTGAACCAGTATAAAAATCTCGATTCCTTGTCTTTACTTTTATTGCTCTTACTTTCTGCATTTACTTTATTACTACTTGTGAATCTGATTCTGCATTGTTAATTTTGGTAATTACAAAATAGTTTGGTAATAAGTTTAAAAACAATATTCAACCCCCTCCCCCCCTCTACTGCTACATTCGCCTTGAGACCCATTCCGCAAAGTACTAGTGTAACGACCCCGAATTTTATACAAATTTGAATTGATGATTAATTTAATTTTTAAATTAAAATTGTAAAATTAATTTTTAAATTGATGCGAGTTTCCCCGAGTGCAAATAAATTCTATGTTAAATCATTTAAAATTTAAATATTGTATATATATGTATATATGTGAATATATATGTATATGGGTAAATATGAGTAAATTTGAATTTATATATATATATATACATTGAATTTGAATTTGAATCTTAAATATAAATGGTTTGAAAATAAATTATAACAACATATTAAATATGGAAATACATTCAAATATGAAATGAACAAATAAAGTAAGTATAGTATAAAGTAAACATTAGAAAATTCTAACAATATGAAAAAAAATAGAGTTGCATGTATATTACATAGCAATAAGACAAAAGAATAAGAAGGAATGGCTTGCAAAAGAAGCCAAGTATAAACAAATGAAGACAATGATATATATTCAAGTTTGAACAAATTTGGTCGGCTTTGAATGGCATGGCCGACGATAAAGCTCCTGGTCCTGATGGTTTCGGACCATTTTTTTTCAAACATTTCTGGACAACCATCAAATCTGACATTATTGACATGTGTGTAGAATTCCAATCCAATCCCTCTCTGATCGCAAGACTGAACTATGCCAATATCATCCTTTTACCCAAATCCCCCGGTTCCACCACCCTCCCTTCCTTTCGCCCTATCAGTCTCCTCAACACAACCTTCAAAATTATCACTAAAATCCTCGCTACTCGTCTGCAAAAGGTCATCGGTTCTCTGGTTGGTGTTGAACAATCGGCGTTCATCCAAGGCCGAAACATCTTGGACTGTGTTGCTGCTACCCAGGAAGTTATATCATTCTGCCATCAGTCCTCCACCCCAGGAGCCCTCCTTAAATTAGACTTCTCCAAGGCTTTCGATTCTGTTAATTGGAATTTTTTGCTTGACCTTATGAAACACAGGGGCTTCTCTAATAATTGGTGCAACTGGATCAAAAGCATTCTAGACACAAGTTTGTCAGCTATTTCTGTCAATGGCTCCATAGGGGGGCACATAAAATCAGCCAGAGGTCTTCGACAGGGTGACCCACTCTCACCACTTCTTTTTGTTCTCATCTCAGATGTTTTCTACCGTATGGTGAAACTCGCAATCTCCAATGACCTCCTAGCCGGCATCAACCTCCCCAACTCGGAGCTGTCTGTCTCCAACCTCTAATTCGTTGACGACACCATATTATTAATCTCCCCAAAGCTAGACCACCTCCACTGTCTCAAGGTCCTATTATATATCTTCGAACTTATCTCTGGTCTTTCCATTAACTTTTCCAAGAGCTCCATCATTATGCTCGGCAACGCCCACCACCTTGGCCCCTTTTCTGCCTCCTTGCTCAACTGTAAACTCGACCACTTCCCCATCACCTATCTTGGAATCCCCATTCACCCCACCAAGCTCGCTCGGCAGGACTGGCTCCCTCTAACCTCCAAGATAGAATCTCGTCTGTCAACATGGAAAGCCAACTCTTTATCCGCAGCAGGCCGCGTCGTCCTTGTCAAGTCAGTGCTATCCGCCCTCCCCGCATACTGGATGTCGTTCCATGTACTACCGAAATGGGTTATAAACAAAATTGATTCTGCTAGGCGTTCTTTTCTCTGGAATGGCACTAAAGGGAAATGTTTAATCAGTTGGAAGTCTGTCTCTCTACATAAAGATCATAGGGGATTAGGGCTAGTTAATCTCCGCTCCTTCAACATCGCCCTCTTATCCAAATGGCTTTGGCGTATCATCACTCCTGGCAGCTTCAGTTGGAAAGACTGGATCCTTCAGCGCCACTACCAATCCAACCATCATTTTGTCCTCCACACTCCTCCGACTCTGGCACCCTCTCCGTTCTGGACAGGTATTTCAAAACTCATACCCCGAGTCAAATCCCTATTCCATGTATCAGTGGGCAATGGTCATGACTGCCTTTTCTGGCTTGATACCTGGCACGATCAATGCCCCTGGCCCGCTCTCTCACATATCTATTTCCCCATATCTCCATACACAACTATTCTATTGCTGACCTAACCTCTCTCGGCCCAACCAGCATATGCCCCCCAGCCCTTTTCGACCTCAACACGCTGAACGGCCTCAACTATGCCTCAAACTTACTCCTTTCCTTCCAACACTCAGACACACCGGACTGCTATATATGGGCACGTTCCCCAGCGAAAGGCTTTTCAGTTGCCTCTTGCTATGCATTCCTCAACCACCTTGGTAGGTCCTTCTCCTTTTGCAAGACTTTGGAAATGCAGACTCCCTCCTCGCATCTTGTTCTTCCAATGGTGCCTCATTCATGCTCGCATTAACACTAAAGACAGACTCAAACGTTGGAACACTCAGCTCGACCCTCGCTGTGTCTTCTGTTCTTCGCAGGAAGAATCTATTGTTCATCTTTTTTTCGAATGTGACTTCTCCTACTATATTCTAGCCTCGGCCAGCGCCAACCTTATGGGCTATATCCCCACCTTACACTCATTCTTCGACTACTGGCAATATGGCAAACCAGATACAACCCTTGATTCCTTCATCGCTATATATAGTTGGTGCATTTGGTTGGAGAGAAATGCTTACGTTTTCAATAAACCCAAAAGTAGTAATGCTAGTATTTGTAACAAAATCTCCTATTTGTTTTCTCTTTGGACAGGCTCTGCGCATACGCACCCCTTCACCTGACGACTTCCTTCCAGTAGCAGTGAATCTTCAAATAATTAGCTCGAGTCTCTCAGAAGGACTGGGCTTCAACTACCCTCAGTTTGGCTAAATTCTGTATATAAGCATGTACGCGCTTGTACTTTTTTGGGTTGTACTATATCTGTGAAACTATCATTTTAGCTACTGACCAGGCTTGTTGGTCAACCCGTATTTCTACTATTTATAATATATATTTTCTACTCGGTTGTGTAGCAACGTGCTACACACCCGCTCCTTCTAAAAAAAGTTTGAACAAATATATTTAAGTACAAAGACAAGTGTATAGGCTGCAAAAGGAAACAGTATGATAAACATAGTCAAATTTGAACAAATAAAATATATAAGTATGAAACAAAAGAAAAAAATAAGTAGGTGGATTGTACAAAACAATTAATGCCAATATCTTTAGCCACCATAACAAAATCCTATCAGCCACCATTCGAAAAAAATCTCTGGCTTTACATAATCACCCTGTTGTACCAACAAAGGAATTATATGATTATATCATACTGTATTGTACACATCTTGTAATCTTCATTCCTTTTATCTCCATCAACTTCTTTATTCCAGTTCATTCCTTCAAGCTGAGTAATATCTGAAGTAAGCTTCAGTTTAAAAAAAAAGAGAAAACAAAACTACAACCTGAACTAAATACAAACAAAATTGATCAACAACTACAAGATCAAATCAGTTCTCATCAGTAAGCTGGGAGTCTGGAACAAGCAAAAACCAAAACAGTTTTCTTCTCAAATCCAGGAAGTGCTCTATTCTTCTCTTGAAACACTGTGAGTAACATCAACTCTTTAAAATTTTAAAGTTTGACTCTGTTGCATATACATCTGAGAATAAGTATGGTTGTATACATGTGTGAATTCTCTGTATATTTGAAAGATGGAAATATTTTGTGTGTAGGCTATTAATTCATGTATGTTCTCTGTCTTAGTTTATAAACAATGATTCAATTCAAAAATCTTTTCTTCTCAATCCATTCATGGTTTGGATTTAAGATCAAAACAAAAAAACTGTTTGGTTGATCATGAACTAACTTTACAAAAAACAATTTAAGTTTAAACAACTTATTAAGGACTCTGGAAATCAAGAAATCAGGGCTAACTTTAAATAAGCAAAAATTCGAACTTCATAATTTATGAATTCAGGTGTATAAATGGAATTATTATACTTTAATATGATTTTTAAAGCAAGATCATAATTTTTAGAGTTGGGAGTCAAGAGCAGTTTGGAATTGTCTGCATTTCATAAATTCGTCGATTTCTGGTGATGTAGTCAATGGGAAAGGTCGGGATTTTGGCTAGTGATGGAGGAGCCTACGGTGAGACGAGGAAAAATAGGGGGATGGTGCTCCGATGGTTGCGGTGGCGGCGACGAACGCTTAAAGTTCCTAAACCTAATTTTTGTCGAAGCTTAACATTTTGATTCGTTCTCCGTCGTTAGTCGATCGAGTGATATAAGGCTTCGGAAGGTGGTAGCTTGGTAATAGACGAGTTCGCAGCCAGAGTTTGAGGTTTTCCGGTGGTCTGGATTTCGAGAACGGCGGCGTTCCCAGGTCTAGATGGTGTTTTCTGTTCGTGTTCCGGGTTTCAAGTTTGTACTCGAATTTGTTTCCGAGAGGAGGATAGGGATTCAGGTGGTCGGGAATTGGGTTGTAGATGATAGTCGACTTGCTCGACGAGGTGACGTCGACTGGAGATGTTCATCGGAGCTGTGCACGTGCACGGTGGAGTTGCTCTGGTGTTTGTTTCACCTGGGTGTTTGCAAGGGTATACGCGAGTTTATCTCGAGATTCTCTCGAGTGTTTGCTCGAAGTTTTCCAGTATTGGCTTAAAGCAATAGGGGTTTGAACTCGAAGTAAAAATAGTTGCCTCGGGTTGTTTTTGTCTTGCTACAGGTTTTAGTAAACCTGACTGTAAATTTGAATTTGAAGAAAATTTAAATAGAATTTAAATTGTGAGACAGATTTAAAAATAAGTTTAAATCTAGATGAAGTTAGATTCAAAATGGCTTTGAAATCTTAAAGTTTTAAAATAAATTTGGATTTTAAATAAAGAATTTAAAATCAAGGTTTTAAAAGCAAGTTAATTAATGGATTCAAGTTTTTCTTTGAATTCAAATCTGTGATTTAAACCAGTTTTTAAATCTGAATGTTTTAAACAAGTTTAAATCAAATAGTTTTAAAAAAAAGGTAAATTTGTTTCAAATAAACGTTTTAAACTTGAATTTTGATAAAGTTCTTTTATAAAAGAATTTTTAATGGAAGGCTAAATATTTGTTTTAAACTTGAATTTGCAAGTTAGAATGTAATGTAATGTAATTTAAAAGCTAATTACCTTATGTAACTAAATTAATGAACAAAGATTGATTAACCAAGTAATTAAGGGTTAATTACTTTAAAGAATAATTAATAAATGTGGTTAATTAATTAGGGTAATTAATTTAGGAATAATTAATTAAAGGTTAATTAATTAATAATTAAGGTTAATTACTTAATGAAATTGATTACTTGTAATTAATAAAAGATTATTACATAATGTATTAAGGAATAATTACTTTATGTAATTATATTAAAGAATGATTAATTAATTAAGATTAATTAATATAAGTAATTAAAGGTAATTAATTACTTGAAGATAATTACTTAATTAAAAGTAATTAAATGATTGAAATTGATTAATTAAATGATTAAAGGATAATTGCTCAATATAATTAATTTGTGGTTAGAATCATTTAAGTAACTAATTAAGGGTTAATTAATGATTAATCAAAGGGAAATTATTAAATGTTTTGTAATTAATTAATTAATTATTAATGTACCATGACTAGCCAATTCATTCATAAGAATTAATCTGATTTAAATCAGTCAGATAATTAAATTGATCCTACTTATGGATGTTTGGATTTGATTGAATGGTTGAATTGTTTGATATCCCTGATCTGTGATGCTGTGTGACATATATTCTGATTTGTGTGTGATCTGTACTGTAGTTATTTATTTGGGATGAATGTAAATTATTATCTGTGACTTATATATCTGTGATCTGTGAATAAAAGATAAGCGTTATAGTTATACCGCTTATCAACTATATTTCTGTATCTTGATCTGTGATGATTGATGATGTTGCACTATTGTGTGAAACCCCTGGACCACACTCTTACACACACAAATATGGATTTCACGAGGAAATCGGTTAAGTCACAAATGATTTAAATTTAATATTTTTGAAATTGAAATTTTAATTTCAATTAATTTTGGAAATGGATTTGGGTTAAATGTTAAAACTTTCGAAAAGGAGTTTGTAAGATAAAAGTTATTTTAAATAACTTAATAAAGCTTCCAATTTAAATAATTCAATTTGAATTTGAATTCAAGATTTGGAATTGAATTCAATGATTGGAAATTTTGATTAAAGATGTTATAAATGTGTGTATATGAATTTAAACCATTTTAAAATATTGGTTTGAGAATTTGAATCTAACCCAAAGACTTTAACTCGTATAAATGAATCAGATTTTCCGAAATGAAAACTGTTTGTTTTCAAATGATAAAAGCTTTCATATAAGAATGAAATTCCAATTTAAGTTAAAGGAATTTCAAGTTTGAATTGAAAAATGGTTTTTCCATGTTACGAATAAATCTTTGGAATTGTTTTGAAAGCTAAGAATTAAATCTTTGTTTTAAAGACTTAATGAGTTAATCCAATTGAAATGGAAATTAATTTGGAAAATCTGTGAATGAATCTTTTGTTTAAAAGATTAAAGTGTGGAAATTGTTTAAACCGTGAAGGTTGTTAAAATGAATCTTTTTGTTTAAAGATTTGAAAATGGTAAATTGTTAAACCATTTGAAAAGAAAGTTTGGGTTTAAGTTGTGACTTAACTGAAATCCCAATATCCATATATTTTCAAATATTGCGCTCATTATTCGGTTTAGCCAGGAGAGGACCTTTGTGTCATATAACCCATTCCGAATAATGATACGTCGTATATGGATTGCATTTGAAGACCGGTGTTGAAGATCGGGTATTTGCGAGAACGATAGGATGACCTATCGATTGTCTCTGCACTGGGTAGCTTCTGGTATAGAGATTCCCTAAGTGATGGGAAGTCCGATCGGGATTGTGAATACCCGGATTGCAAGGGCTTCTTCGAAAGTGCCTTTGGTTCTGTTCGAACCCGGAACAGACTTGTATGGTTACATGTCTGACATTACACTTTGAGATATAAAGCTGATTTCTTTCAAATACATTTCTGTTTGGTGGCGGAGAATTTATTCTCTTAGCTTAACACCCTTCTCTGAGACGTACGAGCTCAGAGGTTATGTAGTTTAAGGTTATCAGTGATATACTCCCAATTTGGTAGTGTGGCATGCTGAGTGTTGCTGTGTGATGATCATTTGTGATCAAAGCGTGGCTTTGTGAAAAAGCGTAGCTTTGTGGACGAGACCTCTTCGGACCTCACAACCCGGAAATGGTCGAAACATGAATGATGCGGCAAGGTTACGAGGGTCGCTCCCTTTAGGGTATGTCATTTCCTTCTGGAAAAGGGTGGTATCAGGTATGGAGCCCTGGTATTTAACCTATGTGGATACTCCAATCTCATTTACTGTGTGATTGTTGTTTTGATCGAGGCCCCTCGGATAAAGGTCCCAAAGGACCGGGGGGTGGCATATTCGTGTAGTAGTTACCTGGTGTCAGAGGTAACCCGGCCTTGTGTTGGCAGAGAACCGGGTAGGTTCTCGGGACGTCCATCCAGAGGCATACCCACGTGGCATAGGAAGTTCCTTAGCCTGACCATTTGTTGGAAATCCATCTTCCAATACGAACCTTGTACGGTATTAGTTGTAGAACCTGCCATTTACTTATGGTGGTCACCACTGTTTAGATGGTAGCTATAGTAGGCATAGTTCGAAATGTCTATGTTGGCTAAGATTAATATTATACTTTCGAAATGTTTTCTGCACTATGCACTAATAATAATATCAAAATGATTTGTTTTGCGTAGTAAGCATGTTTGACTATCATAAGAAGAAATCTCCTCCAATTCTGCGTTTGCATTATGTGTGTGGCGGGAGGTCTTATGGTAGTTTCATTTTCCAAAAGCATTGCGGATTTCAATGTTTAAAATTCTTTTGTTGTTGTTTAAAGATAAACTGTTCTTGTTGCTCACACCAGTCCCATGACTGACCTGGAGTTTATTGTTCCTTTTCTAAACTCTGGGTGCCCATAATTTTCCACACGGACAGTCTAGAGTTGGGGTTTTTCAGATCGTCAGGTTTAGTAGATTATCTAGAGCTAGTTCAGTTTTTGGAGATCAGGACTGACGTTGCTTATCTTGGTGCAACGTGATGTTGGTTCGAGCTAGCTATGGATTGGAGCATTCTATTGGAGACATTCTTTCCGCTGCTGGTGTTATCTATTTTCTTTCCGCTGCTATTTCTTGTATCATATCTCTGATGTATATTGATATATGTTGTATCATTCTGTTGTATCATATTGTATCAGATTTTGTATCTGTCATTGTATCAATGTTATATATATTGATATATTCTTTTTCTTCCGCTGTGTTGTTATACTTAATGGTGTTATAAGCTCCGGAAAGCCAGATTCGGCGTTTGAATCTACGACATTTGAGTACAAGTGAAGTACGGATGCCGATTTTCGAAGGTCGAGTTTTTGGACTCTTACATTGGTAGCGCATCACGTTCCCCACAAAGTATCATTGAGTTTATAAGCTTTCCAATACTGACAAATCCGACAAATAACCTATCAGATGAATATTTACTTCCGTTTTAGTTATAAAATAAATATTTATATAACGATCATATATGGTCCTTGTCAGACGGGGTGAAATTAAACATCCATGAGTTTCATTAATAATTAGATATGATACCAAATATAACGATCAAAAACTTGAAATGGGGATTATTATACGGTACCCAAGCCTAGTTGAAAATTATCGGGGATAATAACCTATTTAAATCGTATTAAGAAATTAAGGATGATAACCTAATTAAACAATATTAACAAATTAGGAAAAATTAACAAATCAGATAGAAATATTATACCGAAAGTGAGATTGGCTACGACTTCGATGGTGGCTAGGCGGCATAGTGGCGTGAAGGATCCGGTGATGGTAGTGGGGATCGTGAAGGAGTGGAGAACTAAAGCATGCAACGGCATTAGCTTGAAGGCATGGAGCATTGTAGTGTGGCGGCATCAGCTTGAAAGGATGGAGGGCTTGCGGTCGTGAAGGCTTTTCTAGATCGGGCCTGTGTATGTGAAGTCGAAGGGCGACCGCTTATCAGTTGGTAAAATGTCGTAGACAATTTTTTACCTAGACTTACCTACGACACGACATTGGTAATTCCAAGTAGCTATTTTAACTCTTTTCTAGCAGTGGAAAGTTTGTTATATACATCCCCTTGTTGGCCTTAACCTTCTTTCAACAATAAGACTGCTAAACTAATTGACAATAGGATGTTCCACAAGGGTTTTTAGGCTTACCAAGGGAACAAAGGTAAGGTTTTCTCAATTTAAAAAATAGAGGTAGGTTTGGCAAATTTGGACACAATTCTAAGTAACTTTGGTTATTGTTGTATAAATAGATGATTTATTCTGTTAATCTTGGTTTTTATAAACGGTTACGAGACACAATTTGGCAAACAAATACACATTTTTGCAAACAATTATTACACAAGCATAATGCATATGCACATAAACCGAGTTCAAACCTCAGTATAAATAAAAACTACAATGACCATTTAATTCTTTATTAAAGAGTGGTTATCGATAAAAATATCTAATTTAGTTGATTCATAAAGATTGTCCAGAATCATGTGTTCCATACTTTTGAAACAGGCTTTAATTTGTCGATGTTGGGTAAAGAAAGTCCACATACAAATGCAATTGGGCTTTATAAATCAGCCCATCCTGCATTAAAAATTAATACATGGGCTAAAACACAAATACAACCGTAGTCAATCCATCAGTGCGGTACAGCCAAAAATCATATGGACAAGTATGAAAAATGAACTAAAACACAATTTAAATTAATTTCACGTATTTATTTTGGAAGTTGGTTCAAATTCCACCGAGATTTAAACCATCTATCTTGCACGAATGTTATGGCACGCACTTCGCGCGTGAATTGTTTTCATTATAAACTGTATATGTTTAAATCAGTCAAAAAAATAAATTTTTATTTTCAAGTGATATTAATATTTGTATATTTGTAAAGAAATATTTTGAATTTGTAAAAGAAGTTTAATTTTAAATCCTATTTTTAGAAGCGTTTTGAATTATTAAGCATGTTTAATTGTTAGATTCTACTTTCAAGGACGTTTGAATTTTGTTAAAGAATTTTAGTATTAAATCCTATTTTTAAGTGATTAAGATTTGATAATATATAGATGAACGTTTTTGGTAGTCCACGTTGATACCGAAAAAAGGTGGCACCAAAGTTATTACAACTATTATTAAAGAAAGATAATTGAAATCAACATCTAAATTTGAATACGTCTAAAGTAATCATAGAGAGATTTTATCTCCTAATTTATTGGAGAGAGACCATATGAAATAACAATTTAATATTTAAAAAGTTATATATAGGGGTATTTTGAAAAGTTCACGGTCGGACCAAAAAATTGTGCTTCTATTTCAACTATTAATAAAAAGATTTTGATCGCTGCATGTGCTAACTAACTAACTACTCTAACCCCGTGGTCAATTAATTTTACTGGAAGATCCGTTCTTTTTTTTCAAACTTAATACCCAAAAAACCATTTTAAAAACATGTTTTACAAAATAACTCTGTTAAAATTTTCAACAAAATTATTCATTTTAAAGATACACACACAAATATTTGCAGTTTAAAATGCAAATATTTGCAGTTTTAACTGCATATTTTCGTATAATAAAATTTTGCAGTTCTGACTGCAACTATATACAGTTTAAAATGTACATTTTCGCTAAAAAATTTGACGTAAGTATTTTACGAAACCTTTTTTTTTTAAGGAGATGGAAGAGAATTTTGAAACATTTAAACCGTGTTTGAAAAATGTAGATATATTTGGGTTTGTACTAACAATAATATTCGGTAAGTGCCCTTTTGGTTCACGTTCCAACATTTTCATAAACTCACCCATATTATCATTATTATATACAAATTAAGGCATGATGTTTATGTTATACAGTTTGTATAAACTTCCATACAATACAAAAAAGCTTAATTTACTTAATTCAGTCTATGTATTTGGCCAAGTTTACAGTAACCGCTTGAGTTAATTATCTAAAATTTCGTTATATTTGTGATATATGTTAATTCTTCTTTGTATAACCGCAACTAATTATTTGATTATTCACATATAAAGAGACGAAGAAACATGTATTGGGCTTTATAAATCAGCCCATCCGACGTTCAAAATGAATACATGGGCTAAAACACAAATACAACCTAGTCAATCCATCAGTGTGGCACAGCTGAAAATCATACATGCAAATATGAAAAACGAACGAAAACACATTTTAAATTAATTTCAAGTATTTTTTTTGAAGTTGGTTCAAATTCCACCGAGATTTGAACCATCTATCTTACATTTTGATCGCGACATGTCCTAACTAACTAACTACACTACCCCTGTGGTTAATTAATTTTACTGAAAGATCCGTCCTTTTTTTTCAAAATACCTGAAAGACTTTTTTCAAAAACATGTTTTACGAAATAACTCTCTTAAAATTTTCAAAAAAATATACACTGTACACACACACTTGCAGTTCTAGTTGCATATTTTTGTAAAATGAAAATTTACAGTTCTGACTGCAACTATATGAAGTTTAAAATGCACATTTCCATTGAAAAATTTGACAGGAGTATTTTGCGAATTTTTTTTATGTGAGGACGAAAGAGAATTTTGAAACTTTTAAACGGTGTTTGAAAAAATGTCAATATATTTGGGTTTCTACTAACATTAATATTCTTTAAATGTCCTTTTGGTTCATGTTCCAACATTTTTATAAACTCACCCATATTATTATTACTATATACAAATTAAGGCATGATGTTTAAGTTAAACCATTTGTATAAACTTCCATACAATACAAAAAAAAGAAGAAGCTTAATTTACATAAATAATCACTTGTTCTTTGTTGTTCACATATTAGAGAACATAAAAGAGACAAAAAGACACACATAACACTAGCAATATGTAGCTTGAGCACTGCTCAGTTCAAAAGAAAAGAAGCACAAAAAATAAGGGCCAAAGAGGGAGTTGAGAGAACTAAAAGAGCATGACACTTTTCCAGAGCATGCGAAAATAGCTTTTGGTGTAAAAACATACAAAGCTTAATGTACACACATATTTTCTTTCTTTTTTTTTTAAAAAAAACATAGAGCAAATGCAGCAACAAAAAAGAAAAGCAAAATGCATGAAAGAATCAAACATACAAACCTGACACTTGCCTAACCATATTAAAATGGCATTAAAACATCACTGAAAAAGTAAGGTGGAGAGAAGGCACAAGGCGTGATCTTTTCTCTTCCCACTCTTTTGACTCTCTTTTGCTTTGACTATTCTTTATTTCTTTTTTTACTTACCATGTATTTCACTTTTTACTTTTTTTTAAAACACTTTATCAATTACTTCCCCATGATATAGTTTCTAAAATTGATTTTCACTCAAAGAGTTTCTCAGTTCTAGATAATAAGCTTTAAGTAGAACACTTCTGACAATTAGTTTCAAAGACAATTTAAAGCAAAATGATGAATGAAGTTATCATTTTTAGTTATGTAGAAAAAATAATATATGAATTTATCATTTTTCCATGTAACTAAAATGTAAACTGTACTTGAAACTGATTATTCAAAAATATTTTACTTAAAACTTATCATCTTAGAACAAGAAACCTTGCAACTTAAATTCCACATTTCTAAAACTATATTGGTACGAACAGAATTTTTTTTTATAAATTTAGTCCATTTTTCAAAACTAAGTAACTAACAACAAATATAGAACATTTTGGAAACTCATTACAAAAATAGTTGAGCGTAGATTAGACATGCGACATTCTTTTCAAATTTATTAGGCCGCGATTCCCTTTTCAAAATCTAGTTTCATCAAATATTCGTGCTACGTTTCGAAATTATTTTTTTCTTTCTCAAAATGATGAACAACACTATTTGTAGCCGTTTTATTTAATTTTTTGTAGAATTTACTGCAAATACTTTCGGTTAAACTGTAAAGATTTTCATTTTTGCAGACAATAAAAAAAATGTTAAATTATTTTTCGAAAGTTGATCTGGTTTTGTGTTGTTGGAGTGCAATTAAAAATGTGAGAAAACAAACAAAAAATGTTTGAAAATAACTAGAATAGTGGTAGGTGGTATGCATTTTTGAAAGTGGACTACAGTGCAGAACCATAGGTCATTTTGTTTAATGTTAATTTTTTTTTATGTTTCTTTGAAGGTGGAGCTTGATGCAATGGTTCGATCATCCGCATTGTGATCTGGACGTTTGGCTTCGAGTCCGAAAACAGATTTTTCGCAATGCGAAGGAAAAACTGCATGCGTACATTATTAACATCCACAGAGCCTGTTACCGTGTGGAAGCCTCGTGCGCTGTGGTTATTTATTTATTTTTTGACACTAATTTTCAGAAAACTTTTTTTCATGCTGCATTTTCTAAATACGCAATGAAAAAGGGCTCGGTTCGGTGCAGATATGTTATTATTTCCGGAAAAAAAAAGGCCAAGTTTATAAAATCGTGGAAATAATATTTTAATTATTGCACTCAATTTCAACTTCATTTGTCAAAATATAATTATAAAAACGAACACACTTTTTTGTAGCAATTGAGTTCGACTGCGAGGACAAAAAATTAGTTCAAGAAATCAACATGGGACCAGACATGCGTAGCAGGCACCTGAATGGACGGTTAAAACAACAACAAAAGAATACAATATTATATTTCATCATGCTATTCTGTTAATCGAACAATTTCCGAAAACACCCCGGACTACATAAGATTTGCATGGCGCCTCGTACGAGACAGCAGCTGACGTAATGCCATTTATTAGCAACGGCTGCCGTTACTTTAGGGACGGCGTTAAAAGCGTTGCAAATTTGGAACGTTGGAACCGAGAAAGGAGGGGGTCAAACGGCGGCGGTGAGGACGTTACCTTGTCGGTTTGTCGGTTGACGGACGTTTCCTATTTTTGGACCCTGTTGTCTCCTTCGCCGTTATGTCCATACCCGTCCTTTATTCCTTTTTTTGGCATGCCTCTCTTATTTTAATTTTTATGTTTTTATTTTGCATGGTACGGTTGGTTGTTATTTATATTTTGACGTGGGAAGTACATTTGGTTTCTAACCTTATCTGCAGGGTACGTTTTATTTCTAACATATTGTTGCTCTTTCTCATATGGAGCAGTACTAGTTTACACTTTTGAGGACCAAATTCGTTTGATTATATAATGCTGAATGAGTTAAATATTGATGTAATATTGTGCAATAATGCATTGGTGTTGGTTGGTAATGCAAACAAATTCACCTGACTTCACTGGATCACTGAACGAAGTTTTTATGCGTCGGCGTCCGAAATGAGCATCCTAACATCGTCTCTCATCAGTCTTACGTATGGTCTTCGCGATATTTTGATGTAACAAAAGAAATTTGTCGTTGAATCCAAGTTGTTACATGATACGTTGCATTTCTCTATTATAATCACTGGAAGAATAAAGGGATGGTTAGTGAATCCGTGAATGTAGACAATTGATTGAACCATTTTACATCGCTGTCGCCCATATTTTATTTATGCTGGCGTTTGTTGTTCATATTATTGCTTATGATTAATACTACTGTAGGTTGAATTGGATGTGTTTCTAATAGACAAGCCTGTTAAAACCTTAATTATACGATTTCAATGACAACAACTATACAATCACATATACAAAATATATCTCTTTGAGTGATCATAACACACATGATTTCATATCGATAAATTTTGATAGTAAACTGCCAAGGTTTTATAATTTAAACAACGACAGACGTCTGTCCTTCTACCACATACGTTTGTGACATATTTCGGTTTTTTGTTTTCAGACATCTCCAGACGTCTCTAACATAAGGACATACGTCTGTGACATGTTACGACCTGTAAGTATAAAACTGCAACTGTCGTATTTTAAACAGACGTTTCTCTCTGCTTTGAGCAAACATCTTCCTCCTTCAACAGTGGCAATCATTAATCAAAGAGCAATCTTTCAAGAAGTCATAACTTTTCAAATACAATTCTTTGATTTTATAAATACTTCAATCGATTGAGAATTTAACTTAACTTGATTTACTATTCTCTTACTTCTATATTCATATTCTCTTATGCTATCATAGATTTAATATTTTCCATCACTTACAACCAAAATCTATATATTTTGGTTAAATTATTTCCTATAAATCCAAGCAACTCACACTCACTATCACTCAAAGGATATTATAGGAAGAATTGTACTAGCAATCAATATCCGTGTTATACTGAACACAAGATTGTCAAAGTAATACTTTTGTATTTGCCTTTTCCTCCGGGCGAAGCAAGAGTTATTGTTTAGTGAAATACCGAAGGAGAGCTTCGGGACTGGACGTAGGACGGAATGTACGAACCAGTATAAAAACTCTGGTGTGCTTGTTTTTATACTTTATTTTTATATATTTTGTTATATTGCTATATTTAGCTCATATATTGGTATACACCTACATACTAATACACAAGTCATAGTAGATACGATCCACTGGACTTTCATTTGGTATCATACCACGATCATTTCAATTTACAGTAACACGTGATTGAAAACTTTTTAATATGACAAGTACATTTTAAGAAGGTCAATCAACTGCTCGTCCTCCACTATTTACCGGTTCTAATTATGCTTATTGGTCAACACGTATGCGAATTTTTATGGAAGCTAATGGTTTAGAAATTTAGCAAACTACTCAAACTAGATATGAAGCACCTACCATTGACATAAGCACTTGGACTGATGTACAAAAGAACACGACAACTAATAATGCCAAAGCCATGAATGTATTATTTTGTTCATTTGATAAAAATGAATTTTCACGAGTTATGCTTTGCACTACTACATATGATATATGACATACTTTGCAAGTTACTCACGAAGGCACGACAATAGTCAAGTAAATAAAAATTTCTATTTTACAAAATCAATTTTCATCGTCTAAAATGAAAGCAAATGAATCTATTATTGACATGTATGCTAGATTTCAAACTATACAACATGATCTCATGGCACTTGGGGTCAAATTCACATATTTTGATCTAGTTACACGACTCTTAAATTTTTTGACTGTCGAATGAGAAAGAAAAGTTTTAGCCATCGAAGAAGCTAACGATCTCTCTCAACTCAAAGTCAATGAACAAATAGGAAATCTACTGTCATATGAAACTAATTTGCAAGCAAGGAAGGAGCAAAATCAAGAAAAGAAGAATATTGCCTTTCAAGCAAATAATGACAGTTCCGACTTGGACGAGGAAGAAATTGTATTCATAGCCAAGAACTACTACAAATTCAAGAAATTCAAAACGATGATAAAATTTCAAAATGGTGGCAATTCAAACTCATCAAATCAAACATCAATCAAATTTATATGACAAGTTCAGCCATATGAAGAAAGATCGTCCATAACTCAATAATGACAAAAAGAAAAGCAAAATCGAGAAATTCAAAAAGAAGTGAAGAGCCTTTCAAGTAACTTGGGATGACTCTAATTCTTCATCTTCCTCTAACAGTGATAGTGAAAGCGACTCAGAACCAGCTAATGTCTGTTTTATGGCTGTTACCACGAATTCCCACTTCAACCTTGTCGAAACCAAAATGAATAAAAGGAAAAAGAAATAAGAGATGATAGCACCAACAAAGCCTTTCGAAGGAGTCGAAGGGATGCTACAGCCAAAAGCCAGATGTGTTACAAGCTTTCGAAGGGGTCAATGTGGTCGAAAGCTCCCTTTCGCGTCAATGTCTACCTTTCGAAACAGATGCTTTCGCCTACATGAAGACATTTCAAATAAGAGGAGGAATACCTTTCGAAGGCAGCGAATAAAAACCCCTCACATGCGCGCCACACCTTTCGAAACCAAAAGTTTCGCCTTCATTCAAACTACTTAGAAACATGCCTTGATCAGAACAACCCTTTCGAAAGCATAATTAAGCCTTTCGAACCGGTCGAAGCCTTTAACATCCCGGGAAGGTTCCGCATCTAACTGAATGCATGTCTTCGAAAGCTGCCTTTCGCGTCGAAACCTAGAGTATTTCAATACCTTCGAAATCCCAAAAACGTACCTGCTGACAAAGTCAAAAGTTCATGCTACTTCCCACTTGCAACAACAAAGCAACACAAAGGGAAAAGGTGCAACCACCCTTTTCGACGAAGACAGAAACATTCAAACCCATTCGAAAGCATTGCAGAGGGATGCGCAAGTGTCAAAGGAGACGGAAAGTTTATAAAGCCACCTTTCGACCAGGTCAAAATCTCTAAGTCAAAAGGTGCCAACCCGCACCTATAAATAAGACCCTAGGGGTCTGGTTTAAAGGGGAATTCATTCACTCTTTTCCTTTACTTTCTTAAATTTGTAAATTTATAAACCCTAATTTGGAAATCAGATTAGGGGAAATTGATAAGTTTGTATATCATTAGTTTAATGAATGCAAGATTTTTATATTGGTGATTATACAGCTGTTTTGAGACCTTAATCTGATTCAATTGTGTTCTGCTTGCATCAACCTAATCGAAAGGGTACCCTTCTAGTGAGTCGAAACCTCTCACTTACCAATACACTTAAGTCCTTAGCTCCAAACCACTACACATCAAATGCTCACTTTTTAGCGAGTCGAAACCTTAAATCTTAGCTTGATTTCCCTTAGATTTCAAGATTGAACCAATACAATTTACAAGACTAGCTTTCGACGAAGTCGAAACCTATATAGTCAAACCATATTCTTGAATCCTTAGTGCCAACCTTTAGTGTTTCGCAACCGTTTCACAAAGAGGTTTCAAAAGGATAACCAAACAACTTCATCAAACTTGAAGGACCTAAAAGAAAGGGATATAAGTGTTTCGACTGAGTCGAAAGGTCGGATAAGGAAGAGTTTTCACAACAAACACCTATTCGAAAGGTTAATCAAAGAAAGCAATAAGATCCTAACCTTTTCTACTTAATCAAAAGAAGCTTAAAAGGACATTTCTACACCTTTAATTCCACTTTGGGGTGTTGATAAGTTTTCTTGTTAACATTTTGGTGCTAGAAGGAGGCCTTGAACCTCCGATCTTGTTACCACACCATTTACCTCTAACCCGATTCAATCCCGAGCCTATCCACTTAAGACTTTACTTCATCATGATTAGCAAAGTTAAAAGATCCGAGCAAGGTTCCTTGGAGCCACATCTAATTGGATTCTCCCATGAAATAATTATTGATACAAATCTACATGAAGAGCAACTGTTAAGAATGGAGGCTTTAAGGATCATAAGGAAAGAGAAAGTTGAAGCCTATGATCCAATTAAATGGAGTTTAAACCCTTTTCATATTGGCCCCACTCCTATCTTTACCTTAGGAGAAAGGAAACATGAAAGTGATAACTTGTTCGATCAAATGAGAAAAACAATTCAACACTATACCAAAGGCACAATCTTTGAGGAAGGAATGATGACTGATTACAACGCCTTTGCACACAAATGGAGTCAAGCAATGAGTGGGACACTGCCTATAGAGGAGCCCCAAAAGGTTTTAAAAAGAAAACTAGTTGTTGAGGGAGGAACTCCAGAGCCAAGTAATAAAAGATCTAGAAACATCCTCGAGAAACAAGCTTCAAGTCAAGACTTCCTAAAGAATGCAACTTAACAACATCTATAGAGAATGTATACTAGCTAACCAAGGATGAACTCAATTATTGGTCATCCCAAAAGAAAAAGCCTAGATATGGAAGGAACTTGGGAGGATCCTATTGCCACTACCATATGATGAATGGTCATTAACAAATCAATGCAAAGCACTTGAAGGAATGATAATCAACTTTTTTCAGACAAGGCAAAATTAATGGGTTTGTAAAGAGATCCTAAATGGAGTCAATAAAACACTACTTTACTAAAGAGAATCTACATGGTTGGGAGTGAAATACTCCTTGCACTTGGACATTACCTTAAACGGTCAAAGCCTTTGTCCATGCCGATTTGGTCAGGTCAAAGCGCCTCTTGGAGGGAGGTTGGAGTAAGTCTTTATCTGCGCCACGCTATGTCCAGGTTAAAGCATGGATAAGGCCTTGGCCACGCCATGCCATGGCCAGGTCAAGGCGCCTCCTGAAGGGAGGTTAGAGTAAGCCTTTATCTGCCACACTATGGTCAGGTTAAAGCATCAACAGGCCCTTGGCCACGCCACGCTATGGCCAGGTCAAGGTGCCTCCTGGAGGGAGGTTAGAGCAAGCCTTTATCCGCGCTACGCTATGGTCAGGTTAAAGCATCGACAACCCCTTGGCCGCCATGCTATGTCTAGGTCAAGGCGCCTCCTGGAGGGAGGTTGGGTAAGTCCTTAGGCCCTGTTGAAGATAAGCTAACCAAGCGCACCAGACAACAATGAACTAAGACGTCCAAGCCCAAGAAGTGGCATATCAAACAATGGAATAAGACGTCCAAGCCCAAGAAACAGCATATCAAACAATGGACTAAGATGTCCAAGCCCGAGAAGCGGCATATCAAACAGCGGACTAAGATGTCCAAGCCCGAGAAGCGGCATACCAGACAACAGACTAAGACGTCCGGGCCCGAGAAGTGGCATATCAAATGATGGACTAAGACGTCCAAGCTCGAGAAGCAGCTGATCAAATAACAACTACATACAAGGCTTAAAGGGTTTACACATGTCGAAAGAAGACAAGACCAAGGAACAAAAAATAGAAGGCTTAAATAAGAATCTGTAGCCTCCAACTAACCGTCAAAGAAGAATTTCCAAACTTCACTTGGTAATACCCGAATCTGGGTTTTGGGTCATTCATTATTGAAATTTGGGACTTCGCTTATTAATACCCGAATCTGGGTTTTGGGTCTTTTAATTCACGGACTTCATCATACCCGAATCTGGTTTCGGAACTAAAACTATTAATTACTGAACTTCACTCATTAATGCCTGAATCTGGGCTAAAAATCTCTATTAAGAAGATTATTATTATGGACTTCTGCTTATCATCTACAAATACCCGAATCTGGGTTTCAGATTTTCTAACTTTTAAATTTCATTCACAATTCCTGAATCTGGGTCGTTGGACTTCTATTACACGATCATTATCGATTGATTATCTCCAAAAGTTGGATTTATAAATATTTATAATTAGATCCTTGGTTGAATCTATGGTTTTCTACCATCCGACTTCTAATAATCTCGCAATAAATTGAAGTTGAATTCTTGGTTATCTCTCATCATTACCAAAGATGGGTTTCAAGACAGTTAATCATATTCAGTTATGGGATTACTTTTCATATGTTAACACGATGATTTGTTAATTTCTGCAAGTAACATGGATAGACTTCTATATAGATTTCAAGCTAACAACAAGAAATATTGTTTACTTCGTGCTTTTCAAGGAAAGAACATCAGTAAAAAGGACTGGAAAATCCACCAAATACTAAAATCATGGTATAAGTTATCAAAGAGCTGATTCAAAAACAACAATGCAAGAAAGGATTACAAACCAGGTGATATTTACAAAATTTTCATAATTAATGAAATTATTTACAAGTATATAGAAAAAACATATACATTTCATTAATATAAATTGTTCATGAGTCTTAAACAGCTTTATTTAGATTTTCGGCAATTAAAGGATCCATAATGTAATGAATAGCAATGTGAAGAACCTCTTTAAGCTTTTTCACTTTCTTCCTCATCTTGTCTTGGTCATCAATAGACTCAATGTTGGTCTTTAAAGCATGATTAAAAGCCTTGTTTATGCCTTTACGAGTTTTATTTTCTCTTCCAACTCGACGATATGCTTCTGAAGGAGATACTTTTCACGTTCAAGCTTTTGAATCCTAGCTGCATATTCATTTATATGCTGTGAGTATCCTACGTTTTGCTGTTCATCGAAATACTTCATCATCTCAAATTTGACTTTCTTGCACCATTCTCCTACTACCTTCTCATCTAAGCCAGGAGGAGGGTTAGTCATAGTAGGGAACTTTTAGATTGTAAGGGAAGTAGATCTTGTTGATTTTGCGACAGATGAAATAACGGGAGAAACTGGTAAATCAATGTTTGAGATATTATTCCTCATAATGAATTCTAACAATTCACATTGAGCTTGACTATCCTTTAATTTCATCTCCAAATTTCTTATTTGCTGGAAAAGTTCGGACATCTTATAGTCAAAATCGATTGAAGGATTTGATTTAATTTGACGATTTAATGAGGAAATCACTTCGTTTTTGCTCTTAACGTCTGCCTCAAGATTGACAATCTAATCATTAAGATTTCTAAAAATTGTTTTTTGAAGAAAAAATCTCCTATGCCATTTTAGTGCTTCAGTGTTACCTTGGAAACGAGTGGATAAAGGGTCGTCAAGAAGCTTCCTCTTTTCAAGGTCTGCTAACAACCTATCTGATTTCGATAAAGCGTGATGTCGAATCTAACAAGAGTGGCGTTGCAGATAGTTGTAATTCCTATTTAAACAAATAAAGAAAAAGAAAATAAAGTTAAGATTTGAATAATCAATCTCTTTATTATAACGATAGGAGATTACAACTTAAGTAGAACTTAAATAAAAGGTACAATTTCATTTAACACTTATTTCACATTCATAGTTGAGAGACAACCTTTTTGGCTTTATACAAGGAGTTAGCCGAAAGGGTAACTGTTGAATCAAAAGGAACATTAAATCCTTCTGAGGTAATAACCGGAGGATATTTACTACAGTCCCATTCTTCGGCAGGAGGACTATCATGACAACATATCAGTTTAGTATAATATGTCCGAATTTCTTTAATAAGCTTTTCTTTTTCTTCACTAAGAAAATCGAAGTGAAGACGAGGATGTTCCATGTAAAGCCTTTGCAAATATCTGAGAAAGTAATATCTGGCTAATTTTGAAGATTTTAAAAGTGAAGCCTTTTCTAGATATTCCCTTCTTAGTTTAACATACTTGCTTAAATAGTCTCTAGAAACAAAGTTGCCCGAGGGACATTCATTCTGAGATAACGTAATAAAATACAGCTAAGTATAAAAGGAAAATTAAAGCAAAAATTCATGAGTCAATATTATTACATAATTACGACTGTTCATCTGGTTCATACAAAATCGACTTTGTAAATAATTCTGAAATAAATTTGTCCTTATAGTATTTGAGTTTATCAGGAGGCAGTTCTTGGGGAATCGATCTGACTCGTGGTAAGTTCCAACATGCTCCAAGATGCGGATCAGATCAAAATTCGTCCAAATACCTTTTTTGTAAACGCCTAAATAGACCCTCACTAAAATCACCTAAGTACGAGAAATCTACAGTTGGGTGTCTACAATAGGCTTTGTATTGAAAGTCTACCGGAATGTTTCTCTCTTCAATCAACATCCAAAAAAGCGTAATCAACTCCTGATTCTCTTTTAAAAGACCATCATATCGAGGGCGCACCCTCCTCAGTCATGGGGAAGCTTCTTGATTTTTGAAGGATGCTAACACTGTCGCACTTCTGTTAAGTGTATGATACTTATCGGAGAGAATATTGTGTTCTTTCAGTTATTTAATCTAACTCTCTATAAAAACTATTTATTTCCGCTTGTTTTCTTTCAAGCTTGGTTTTATAGGGGTGAACGGGTTTCCTCCTTATCTAAAATAAAGGATTTAAACTATTATTATCTTGAAAATGAAAGCCATTTAAACAAAGAATCCCATACCTGAGAGACGGGAATTGACGCTTGAGAGACCTGATTTTTCTCTCTTGGTTCTTACACATTAACGTAAGCAGGCTCCTCTTAAGGGTCATAAGGCACATGGAGTTTAGGTGGGCTTGCTTCATGAATAGATGGATCATGATTGACTTTTCAGACGTCCTGGTGTTGTCATCACCCTCTTTTTCAGGAGCATTAGTGTGACCACCCTTGTCACCACCTGAACCTTGACCCCCATCTACATTGTCAGTGTCATTGTCATCATCATCATCATTATCGTTATCAATATCATCGTTACCACCCATTCCTTGACAACTTCATCTTTGTCACTTTCATCTTCGGAGTCGGAGTCTACTTCGAAGGAAGGGACTTCGAATGATAGAATTTCAGAGGCATCGATCTCCTCTCTTTAAGCAACTTTAACCCCCTGCTCCATTCTTTTAATTTTGTCCATAACCCTATTGACAAGAGCAGGGTCGAGTGAGGGAAAGCTCAAGTTTGGGCATTTATCGACATTGTCGGCGTAAGCAAACATCATAGCGTCTTCAAAAGCATTGACAATGATGTCCTCAAGAGAAGTATTAAGGAATTGAGAGACCCGCTGCTTCGCATCAGAAATAACACTGATAGCCGACTTTAGAGAGTCTTTATTTATCTTCAGCTTTTTCTCCAAAGAAGATTGTTTTGCTGCCATCCGAGCTTCCTCGTCCTCGGATTCTTTATGGGATATTTTCAAGGCCAAATTTTCATCAACAAGGAGTTGATGAGCTTTCCTCTTCTTAGAAATAGCATATTCTGATTGGGCAAGAGAAGCACTCAATCGCTCTAATTCTATCATAGCCTCATTTTTCTCCGCGGACAGGGAGGAAACTTGACTGTTTAAGTTGGAAATTTCTCCTCGAAGCTTAGACGATTCAGTGGAGGATTTTGATGCATTTTTATGCAATGAGAGCCAACCCTTGGAAATCTGAAAGAAAAAGTATAACATAAGTCAAAAACTTAGAAATAAACAATAACAATAAGGTTAAGTGATATTAAGAATACCAGGAGTTGTTGTTCAATTAGAGAACGATGATGATCCATTGGATCAGAAACGTATGAGGGTGGATGAATAGAAGTAAAGGATAGAGAACTCAAGTTAGAGTGAATTATCTTCTCAAAATCACTTGGAGGCACAGGTGATGTGGATTCGAGAGAGTGCAACTCTAGAGAGGGGGTCGAAGTTCCTAAGTCTTTTTACATTTGTTCAATCACACGTGGAGAAATTGAAATGACAATGCATGACACGGGATCGACTTGTGATGGAGTCTTCTTAGGTTGATCAAGAGAAGCTTTGATAGTTGGACTCTCCAAAGTTTTATCAATGTCTACAAACTCCCGCTCTTCTCGTGGTGGAAAATCGGGAACTTCAACGATCTTGGCCTTCTTAGGGGATGGCTCCGCCATGGCCGCTTTACCTTGCTTTCTTTTAGCAGCCATCTTTGATCTAACAATGGCTTGAGACAAAGATGATGCACGGGTTATAAAAGTAAGGAGAGTTGGATCGGTTATAATTGGTTCAACCTAAAAAGCAGCTGCCGAGTATTCAAAAAACAATAAGTCAGAGAAGCAATTTAAAGAGTAACACAACAACAAACTACAAGTACTACATTTAAATTCGCAATAGTGATCGGGACAAATTGGTGACATTAGAGAGAAATTCTACGGATCACCCAAAGAAAGGAAGCGCTTGCTTCAATATGTATGCTGAACTAAAGGAGGTTGACTAAGTACTCTCTGACCCGCTGGTAGGAGGGAATGCTTTTGTAGATTAGAAGGATTCAATAGGGTTAGTCTATTTCCAATCCTACTTGAGGTGGCGATCAACGACTTTACTGTTTTCTTATCTTCTTCATTTAGCTCTTTAATAGAAGCACCTGAAAAAGAAGCATAGAGTAGCTAAGAAAAGTAATTAAATGGAAAAATAAAGACTATAGTTAACTTACGGGGGTGGGGAGGGGGGGTGGAAGAGAAAACCCCACTGATGTTGGGAAAGAATTTAATAAAGAAGAACTGCGTTTCCCAATCCGTGAATTTGTTCACCCCCTCGGATATTACCCTTTTGGGGTAATTGGCTCTAAATATTTGGTTATTCAAGTTGCTAAGCTTAACCAATCGAACAAGATAGTTCAAGACTTAAACGTTGAGTAAAAGAATTCCAGACTCCAATGCCATGAGTTCCAGGGATAGAAGATATGTATAAACATTTGGTGATAGCTATATAGGAGCAATACCTAGAAAGGTCAGGAACTTGGATAAGAAATCCGAGAAGGATAAGAAGCCTCCATGCCAAATGTGGATTGCGGTATAGTCAAAGTACCCTTCAGGAGGGCTATGAATGGTGTCGTTATCACTTGGGGGAATAGGTTCCACCCCAGTAATGCCAAAGTCGTTGAGAATTGCATCCACCTTATCCTAGGTAGATATTAAGGAATGTTTGGAAGTGGCTTCAATCTTCTTGGGTGAAGATTCCATCACTATTATTGTGTCCTTCTCTTGTTTTAGGGAAGACTTTTTCAAGCCCATGATTCTGCCAGGTGAAATCATTTCAGTTAGAAATTATAATTTGTTATAAAATTAACATTCTTTCAAGGATATTGGAAACCTATTACAATAATTTAAGTATCAAGTAAAACATGAAATTTCATATTCTTGAAAGAATGTTAGAGTTAGAAAAATGAAATTTGTTGAGCTTTCGACAGAGTCGAAAGGGATAATAGAAGTTGATGCCAAACAAACACTCTTCAACAATGTCGAAAGCTCAAGGATAATTTTGTTATTGAAGGAAATAGTTGAAACTTGCACAACCAATTTGAATAAAATATATGCTATCAACATTCAATAAATAAGATAAAAGGACCTTTCGACACTATCTGTAACATCGCGTATATGGAGGCCAAAAGCTAAGCGCTACAGATGCTGCAGTCATCCATAGTATTGACTTCTAGTGACAAAATGCGGTAATGATAATGGTATCCATAATATTAGAAGCACTTGAATATGAACAAAATCACAGATTTCCAACACAACATTTTATTGATTACATTTCAAAACAAATTCATATCCAAGTTACATAAACCAATATCGTTTCCCAGGTAAAGATTAATTATAATCATTACAGAAATACGCCAAGAACGACATATGACAATGCCCTCTTGGTTAATCAAAGCAATATAGTCATATCTGACTAAATACACATAGCGGAATCAAAAAAAACTATAACTCCTAATTAGCTATCCGTCAGCCACTTGCTCGTCTCTAGAAGCTTTATTCGCCAAAATTTCTAAAACCTAAAAACCTTAACCCTCATACTACTGAAATCAATTTTGAGCACCCGGGATTTTAAGGGGAAACAAAAACTTCGAGTCAGACATAAAGCCTAGTGTGAATAATTCTGTTACATCTCGATTTACTGATATTAAGTGAGACCACGCCGCTTAGCGGAATGTGTTTCCCCTCACTAATATCCTCTTTAAAACATATATTTTGCAAATTCTTTCCTACAACCAAACTGGTTAATCAAACTGATTATATCAATATAGCAATATCCTTTATGTTAATAAATGGACTATCTGTCCATAAAACAGGTAATAAGTGGACTATCTGTCTACAACATAATAGCAAGGTTCATTATGTTAACAAATGGACCATCTTTCCATAAACTGGGCCGACTGCCCGCAAATTGGACTAACTGTCCGAATAAAATTGGACTAACTGTCCAAATCAAAATGGACTAACTGTCCGAATCAAAATGGACTAACTGTCCGAACCAATTTTCTTAGGGTTAACTACCCTTTATCTTTTTCCTTGAAAACCTTTTCAAAATGATTTAACCTTTTAAATCAAATTTATACAAGGAAAATATATTCTTAGCTTTACTTTAAGCTATTTAGCCATGTTATATATACTTTACTCAAAATAATGTTGATGAATTTTAATGAGGATTAGCTATCCTTGCAAAACAAGTTAAAACCCTTTTTAACTTGAAAATACTTAGGCTATATTGCCTATTTAATACATTCGAAACCTTTATCTAAAACCTTTTAAAACAACCCTTTCGAAATCGTTGAAGGCAACCCCTTCGAAACCATTGAAAGTGACCCTTTCGAAACCATTAAAAGCCTTTTGAAAACATTGGAAAAACCTTTCCTTTCTTTTCACCGAAAGCTTCAAAACCTTAGACATCCTCCTTCAAAATCTTTAAATATTGCCTTTTGAAAAAATAGGAATTTTTTTTCCTTTCAATACTTTCCAAACCCTACGGAACCACCCCTTTCGAAACTGTCAAAACTCAATCCTTTTGAAAGCACTTTGGGTTCAATTTAAAACATGTGGAAATCTTTCGAAACCTATCAAAATTTCACTCCTTCAAAATCTTTGAAAATCGTCTCGGTTGAAACCATTTGGATTATGCCTTCAAGTAGAGCAAAAGGATCATAAACCCATTAAAGTTGAAAGCATCTGTTTCGAAACCTTTTATAACTATCTCTTTCGAAACCATTTGGGTTTTACCTTACTTATAGAAAAAAGGGACTTTAAAACATTTAAGCCGAAAGCATCTGTTTCGAAACCATTTCCTAAGTAATGAAGTGATGGTGTCAAAACCATCTCTTCGAAAGCATTAGAGAGGTTGCCAGGTTTTTAGAAAACAAAACAAACCTTTCGAAACCATCTGGGTCGAAAGGTAGGAAACAACAGTAAAAAGGCTTCGACTTAGTTGAAAGCAATCATTTAAAAACAGAGGCGCAACCCAATCGAAACCATTTCTTTAAAAACCATTTGACCCAGTCGAATTCTAACCAAGTCGAAAGCATCTTAGTCGAAAGCAAGCAGGCGCATTTTCCTTTAAAAATCAAAGTAAAGCCCCAACCACTTTGGAACCCCTAGTTTCGACTCTATACCTTTCGCCTACATCCAATTCACTACATACCAGTAAAATGATACCATGTGTATTGGTTTCGACAGTGTCAGAGGCGAAGGTAAGGAAGCGGAACCTGGTGTCGAAGGCATCGAAACAGTGAAAATATGTAGCAAATAGTTCATTTAACCTAACCTGCTTTACGTGTCTAATTTTGATTGGTTTCCTCTTTCGTTACCAATAAAAAGTACTGCAATTTTTCAAAAGTGCTGCCGACTTTCCAGATTTAACAATTTAAATTAATTTACAAAAAGCCCCTTCTCCTCTCTTAATTGTATAAAACATTTAAGTCTCATACCTTATATAATTTTATATAACCATTAAGAAACTTAGGAAAATTCTACAAAAATTCTAGAAAATCTCTTTTAATATGTTTTCCAACATATCAAAATTTCACACCCAATTCCATTACTATTTAACCGTAAATAATTTATAATCCAAATCAACATTTTCTTTACTCGAAAATTCATATAAATTCCATGTAAGTTTAGAAAATTCTGAAAATTGAAACCCATCTACAAAATAATATTTATGACCTTTATTAAAATTCGCAAGGCATTTGGATGTCACTTAATAAGGTTTTTACCTTAAAACATATCATAAATTCAATATAAACAACCATAATTCATCAACAAGTATATATAATATTTCCATCATTAAAAAACATAGCAAATCAATGCAAAATATTTGGAATTCATCTTAAAACCGAAAATAATAAAAATTTAAGATGTAAACATTATTCACCTTAGCTTTAAAGATTAAAGAGATTGGGATGCGAATGGATTTGATTTGAATTAGCTTCTTCCTTAGCTTTTCTCTATCTTCTTCCTCTCTTTCTCTTTAATGGTGGCCGACCTTAGTTTTTAATTTTTTTTGATAAAATGAAATGGATGTGTAGGGGGTACAAAGCCAAGGGTTTAGGGATATAGGAATGGCCCCTTTCCTACTTTACCCCTCCTCTATTTCAATTTAACTCTTATTTTAAATTTATAGGTTAAATGGCACAGCTACCCTTTGATTAAATAAAATCTCAATCCCCTAATCAACACATTATTTTATTTAATTTAACTAATTAAATATCCTAGCTAATGTTACCAAAAATATGGAGTGTTACAAACTCCCCTCCATAAAGAATTTCGTCCTCGAAAGTAGGATAAGGTACACAAAAAATCAAACAAGAAGGTAAAACATACCATCAAACAAGTCAGGATAAGTATCTCTAATCCCACTCTCAATCTCCCAAGTACAATCCTTGTCATCGTCGTTCCATAGGACTTTGACTAATCTGACCATCTTGGTTCTAAGCCTCTTCTCATCTCTAGCAACAATACAAATAGCCTTCCTTACTATAGTCAAATCCGGTTCTACTACTAAGTCATCTAGCACAATCGGTGCCATATTAATCTCCAGGTCTCTAACACACTTTCTGAGATAGAAACATGAAAAACATCGTGGACTCCTGCCAAACTGCTCGGTAACTCAAGTCTATATGCAAGTTTCTTGATCCTCTCAACAATAGGAAAAGGTCCAATTAATCTCGATGCTAACTTTCCTGATTTCCCAAATCTAATCATACCCTTCATTGGTGATACTTTGACGAAAACCCAATCTCCAGCTGAGAACTCTAAATCTTTCCGTCTCTTATCTGCATAACTTTTCTGCCTAGACGGAGCCTCCTTCATTCTAGCCCGAATGATCTCAATCTTTTCTGCAGCTTCCCTGACCAAATCTGGACCAAGATCCACCTTATCCCCAGTCTTTAACCAATATACGGGATATTTGCATGGCCTTCCGTACAAAGCTTCAAACGGTGCCATCCCAATACAAGTCTGATAACTGTTGTTATACGAAAACTCGACTAAATGCAGATGGTCTTCCCATGATCCCCTGAAATCTAGAACACAAGCTCTTAACAAAACTTCCAAGATTTTGTTAACTCTTTCCGTTTGCCCATCAGTCTCCAGATGGTAAGCGGTACTCATCTTGAGCTTGGTTCCCAAAACTTCCTGCAGACTCTTCCAGAACTTGCTAGCAAATAAGGAATCTGTATCACTAACTATGCTACTAGGAATTTCATGCAGTCTAACCTCTTTCTTCATAAATAACTTCGCTAATACAGGTGCCGTTCTGGTTGACTTAACTGGAATGAAATAGGCACTCTTGGTCAATCTGTCCACTATGACCCATATATTATCATTTCCCTTGTACGACCTTGGCAACCCGTCAATAAAATCCATGGAAATAGAATCTCACTTCCATACCAGAATATCTAATGGCTGAAGCAACCCACTTGGCTTCTGGTGCTCGGCCTTTGCCTATTGGAAAATCAATCACTGCTTTACACACAGACCAATATCCCGCTTCATACCTTCCTAGAAGAAACTCTTCTTCATATCCTGATACATCTTAGTACCTCCTGGATGAATAGAGAATTTCGAATGATGGCATTCCTCCAAGACTTCTTTCCTTATGTTTCCTACACTCAGAACACATAATCTTCCTTTCTTTCACAACCACCCATTCTGGTCAAGACTGAAATCTTTCAAGTTATCACTCTCGGTTCCATCTTTTAACTTCCTTATCCATTCAGCTAACACTGGATCCTCTATCTGTTTAGAACCAATCCTTTTGATCATCACCAGTCGAACATCCAAACAAGATAATACAATTGTATCTCCACTAGACCCAACCTCGGATCTCCACTGCACTCTGCAATCTTCTAATGCTTCTAAATCTTTCCACTCAGCAATCATCGCCAAAACTGCATTATGATGTTTCCTGCTAAGTGCATCTACAACTTTTTGCCTTTCCCCGATGTGTACTCAATCCCAAAATCATAAGCAGCAAGAAACTCTGACCACCTCTTCTGCCTCATGTTCAGCTCCTTCTGAGAGAAAAAAATACTTCAACGACTTATAATCTGTATATAACTCAAACATTTCTCCTAAAAGGTAATGTCCCCACACCTTCAATGCAAAAATCACCGCAGCCAATTCCAAATCATGCGTCGGATACCTGACCTCGTGCGGTCTAAGCTATCTAGAAGCATAGGCAATCACTTTACCTCTCTACATCAGCACAACTCCTAATCCTGTTCCATACACATCCGTATAAACCACCAAATCCTGATTTCCTTCCGTAACAACCAACACAGGTGCATGGGTCAATAAGGGTTTCAAATTCTGGAATGCTTCCTCACACTTATCGGTCCACACACCCTTCACATCCTTTCTCATTAGCTTGGTCATCGGTGCCGCTATCCACGAAAAATCCTTAATGAACCTCCGATAATAACCAGCCAACCCAAGGAAACTCTTTATCTCCGTTACTGTCTCGGGTCTCTTCCAACTATTCACTGCTTCAATCTTAGTCGGATCCACCGACAACCCTTTCTTTGAGACTACATGACCTAGAAACTTCACTTCTTTCTTCCAGAAATGACACTTCAAAAACTTCGCCTTCAGCTGATGCTGCCTCAGCGTCTCAAGCACCACTTTAAGATGAACTTCATGCTCTCTCTCATCCTTAGAGTATATCAAGATATTATCTATCAAAACCAATATGAACCTATCCAATTGCTCTCGAAAAACCCGGTTCATCAAATCTATAGAGAATACCGGCGCATTAGTCAGTCCGAACGACATAACTAACCATTCATACGACCCATATCTGGTCCTAAAGGCGGTTAAAGGTTTACTATCCTCTGCTACCCTGAGCTGATGGAAACCTATCGCTAAATCCAATTACGAGAATACCTTGGCTCCACCCAACCGGTCGAACAAACCGTTAATCCTCGGTAATGAATATCGATTCTTTATCGTCCTCTCATTCAACTTACGATAATCGATACATAGCCTTAACGATCTGTTTGGCTTCTTAGCAAACACAGCGGCTGCTCCCCATGGCGAACTACTCGGCCTGATAAAACTCTTGCCTCCCAAATCCACCAACTGCACCTTTAACTCCCTCATCTCTATAGCGGTCATCTTGCTCGGCGGCCTACTCACTTGTTTTTCTCCTAGAACCAAATCATCCAAAACTCAATGGCTTGTTTAGGCGGCAATCCAACTACAGGGTCAAAAACATCAGCGAATACTCTAACCATGAAAACTCGACTCAACTCGTCATCTAATCCCATAACACCCAACAATTCACCTCGTCGCTAGAACCTTCTATGGTATAAATAATCCGGTTGCTACAATCAGGGTGTCTAAGCTATATTTTCCTATCTTGGCAAAATATCCTAGCATCGTACTCACTTAACCAATCCATCCCAAGAATAATCCCGAACCCCACAAAATCAGACACATGCAAACTGCAAACAAAAGTATGACCTAACAAGCCAAACTCTAACTCGTCACATCTCAACCCTAGAGTTGCATACCCTCCTATTGGATTCGCAACCATTAATGAAGTAACTAAATATGTGGGTTCTAGGTTAAGTTTATCTATCAAACATCTAGATATAAAAGAATGCGATGCACCAGTATCAAATAGAACGCTAACAGACATACCATGAATCTGAAGCGCACCTCCCAAAATTTCCTTTCATTTCTCCTGAGCTGTTGGCTTCGAAGTAGCAAGCTCCAATGCATACATCTTGCCCTTTCCATCCTTAGCGAGCTCCTTGCACTGACTCTTATAATGGCCAATATGGTTACAATTGAAGCACCTAACATTCTTCTTCCCAGCCACTTCCTTAGCCTTTCCAGCACGACACTCAGTAGTAAAGTGCCCCTTCTTGTCGCACTTGAAGCAAACAATCTCAGACTTCCCATTCTTAGCTACTCCATCCTTCTGAGCACCTTTCTTAGGAAAGAACTTCCGATTCTGATTCTGCCCAACTTGGACTTCTTTAGCCTTACTCTTCTCTAGAGAATCAAGAATCTCCTCATGCCTTAAGGCCATCTCCACTACAAAGTCAGAAGGATCTCTAATATGAGGTAATGTAGCCCTGGCTAACTCAGGCTTCAACCCCTTGATAAACTTCTCATTCCTCTTCATCAAAGTATCCACTGAAGCATACCCATATCTGGCCAACTCCTTAAACCTTCTTGCATACTCCAAAACAGACATCTCGCACTGTTCTAACTCAGCAAATTTTTGGATCAGAGCAGACTGTGCCATTGCAGACATAAACCTCTCCTGGAACCTCCCCTTGAAATCTACCCATGTCAAGGTTTCTTCATCCACACCAGCCGTCACACTATTCCACCAAAACAAAGCCGCTACCTGAAGCTGTCTAGAAGCAAGCCTCCTCTTCTGCTCATCATTGAGCCCCAAGTCTGCAAAGATTCTCTCACAATGTAACAACCAATTTTCCACCTCTATAGCATCCTCAGTCCCCAGAAAAGGCTTCCCTCTAAGCTTAGTGTAATCTCCGCTAAGCTTAGCATAATGGTTAACTACCGAAACTTGCGGAACTCCTGCCCTACGGCATCTCCTCCTAACACTCCAGCTGCAACTCCCTCTTGCATCATATTCATGAAAAACTGATACATAGCTTCCATTCCAACTTACGGGACTCCAACACCTACATTCTCTGCTTGTGCCTGACCTTGTGTCCTCCTTGTACTAGGTCTGGCATTCCCATCGGTGCCCTCCCCTCCTGGGTTAACTCTTCCTCTTCTACCTTCCATATATGTATTAAAACCTTATGAGATACAAAAAAATACCCTAACAAGGATAGAAGACTAGAGATAAAGCGTATACTTATATATAGCAAATACAAGTAGGTTACTATAGCGTTATCCCATACCCCAATCTTACTCTAATTCCTTAGGGAATTTTTAGTTTAAAGTTTTTAATAAACTATGCTTTGATACCAAGTTGTAACATCCCGATCTGGAGGCCAAAAGCTAAGCGCTACAGATGCCGCAGTCATCCATAGTATTAACTTCTGGTGACAAAATACAGTAATGATAATAGTATTCATAATATCAGAAGCACTTGAATATGAACAAAATCACAGATTTCAAAACCAACATTTTACTGATTACATTTCAAAACAATTTCATATCCAAGTTACATAATCTCATATCATTTTCCAGGTAAAGATTAATTATAATAATTATAGAAATACGCCAAGAGCGACATATGGCGATGCCTCCTTGGTCGATCAAAGCAATATAGTCATATCTAACTAAATACACACAGAAGAATCAAAACAAAAATTGTAACTCCTAATTTGCTATTCGTCAGCCACCTGCTTGTCACTAGAAGCTTTATTCGCCAAAATTTCTAAAACCTAAAAACCTTAACCCTCAGCCTACTCAAATTAATTTTGAGCTCCCAAGAGTTTAAGGGGAAACAAAAACTTCGAGTCAGACATAAAGCCTAGTGTGAATAATTTTGTTACATCTCAGTTTACTAATATTAAGTGGGACCACACCGCTTAGCGGAATGGGTTTCCCCTCACTAATATCCTCTTTAAAACATGTATTCTGCAAATCCTTTCCTGCAACCAATCTGGTTAATCAAACTGATTATATCAAAATAGCAATATCCTTTATGCTAATAAACGGACTATCTATCCATAAAATAGGTAATAAGTGGACTATTTGTCCACAACATAATAGCAAGGTCCATTATGCTAACAAATGGACTATCTGTCCATAAACTAAGCTGACTGCCTGCAGACTGGACTAACTATCCAAATCAAATTGGACTAACTGTCCGAATCAAAAATGGACTAACTGCCCGAATCAAAATGGACTAACTGTCCGAAACAATTTTCTTAGGGTTAACTACTCTTTATCTTTTTCCTTGAAAACCTTTTCAAAATGAATTAACCTTTTAAATCATACTTATATAAGGAAAATATATTCTTAGCTTTACTCTAAGCTATTTTGCCATGTTATATATACTTTACTCAAAATAATGTTAATGAATTTTAATGAGGATTAGCTATCCTTCCAAAACAAGTTAAAACCCTTTTTAACTTGAAAATACTTAGGCTATATTGCCTATTTAATACATTTGAAACCTTTGTTTAAAACCTTTTAAACAACCCTTTCGAAATCATTGAAGGTAACCCCTTCGAAACCATTGAAAATGACCCTTTCGAAACCATTAAAAGCCTTTCGAAACATTGGAAAAATCTTTCCTTTCTTTTCACCGAAAGCTTCTAAACATTAGACATCCTCCTTTAAAACCTTTAAATACCGCCTTTTGAAAACATAGGAAAAACCTTTCCTTTCAATCCTTTCCAAACCCTAGGGAACCACCACTTTTGAAACCATTCATTGAAACCTTTCGAAACCGTCAAAACTCAATCCTTTCGAAAGCACTTTGGGTTCAATTTAAAACATGTGGAAATATTTCGAAACTAGTCAAAATTTCACTCCTTTGAAACCTTTGAAAATCGTCTCGGTTGAAACCATTTGGATTATGCCTTCAAGTAGAGCAAAAGGATCAGAAGCCTATTAAAGTCAAAAGCATATGTTTCGAAACCATTTGGGTTTTACCTTACTTATAGAAAAAAACGGTCTTTAAAACATTTAAGTCGAAAGCATCTGTTTTGAAACCATTTCCTAAGTAATGGAGAGTTGGCCAGGTTTTCAGAAAAAAAAACAACCCTTTCGAAACCATCTTGGTCGAAAGGTAGGAAACAACAGTAGAAAGGTTTCGACTTAGTTGAAAGCAATCATTTAAAAACAGAAGTGCAACCCAATCGAAACCATTTCTTTAAAAACCATTTGACCCAGTCGAAAGCTAACGAAGTAGAAAGCATCTTAGTGGAAAGCAAGCAGGCGCATTTTCCTTTAAAAATCAAAGTGAAGCCCTAACCCCTTTTGAAACCCTGGTTTTGACTCTATACCTTTCGCATACATCCAATTCACTATGTATCGGTAAACTGATACCATGTGCATTTGTTTCGACAGCGTCTGAGGCGAAGGTAAGGAGGCGGAACCTGGTGTCGAAGGCATCTAAACAG
This sequence comes from Allium fistulosum, assembly GCA_030737815.1. NCBI lineage: Eukaryota > Viridiplantae > Streptophyta > Magnoliopsida > Asparagales > Amaryllidaceae > Allium > Allium fistulosum. The sequence goes on along the minus strand of CM060907.1, from coordinate 406,262,210 downwards.
TAAAAAATATGTAGCAAATAGTTCGTTTCACCTAACCTGCTTTACGTGTCTAATTTTGATTGGTTGCCTCTTTCTTTACCAATAAAAAGTACTGTAATTTTTTAAAAGTGCTGCCGATTTTTCAGATTTAATAATTTAAATTAATTTACAAAAAGCCCCGTCTCCTCTCTTAATTATATAAAACATTCAAGTCCCATACCTTAAATAATTTTATATAACAATTAAAACACTTAGGAAAATTCTACAAATATTCCAGAAAATCTCCTTTAATATTTTTTCCGACATATAAAAATTTCAGAACCAATTCTATTATTATTTAACCGTAAATAATTTATAATCCAAACTAACATTTTCTTTACTAGAAAATTCATATAAATTCCACATAAGTTTAAAAAATTCTAGAAATTGAAACCCATCTCCTAAATAATATTTATGACCTTCATAAAAATTCGCAAGGCATTTGGATGTCACTTAATAGGGTTTTTTACCTTAAAATATATCATAAATTCAATATAAACAACCATAATTCATCAACTAGTATATATAATCTTTCCATCATTCAAAAAAATGGCAAATCAATGCAAAATATTCGGAATTCATCTTAAAACCAAAAATAGTAAAAATTTGAGATGTAAACATTATTCACCTTAGCTTTAAAAAATAGAGATTGAGATGTGAATGGATTTGATTTGAATTAGCTTCTTCCTTAGCTTTTCTCTATCTTCTTCCTTTCTCTTATTAATGGTGGTTGGCCCTAGTTTTTAAATTTTTCTGATAAAATGAAATGGACGTGTAGGGGGTACACGGCCAAGGGTTTAGGGATATAGGAATAGTCTCTTTCCTATTTTACCCCTCCTCTATTTCAATTTAACTCTTATTTTTAATTTATAGGTTAAATGGCACGACTATCCTTTGATTAAATCAAATCTCAATCCCCTAATCAGCACATTATTTTATTTAATTTAACTAATTAAATATCTTAAATAATGTTACCAAAAATATGTGGTGTTACACTATCGAAACCTATAAATTAGTTTTTCAAAAGAATTCGAATGTTGTCGAAACCCCATATGTCAATTGGGTTGAAAGGTTTGAATTTGAGTAACGTTGATATAAATGAAAAGACTTTGAGACGTTTCGACAACATTTGTGTAAAATAATGGTCAAGTCCCAATTAGTTACAAGGGGCGTCGAGAAAGTCGAAAGGGGCATATGGTTTCGAAAGTATACCAACGGAAAAATTTGGGTCGATACAGTAGGTTTCGACTAAGTCAAAACGTTTGATTTGATTTACAACTTAAATATAGTATTCTCGACCCAATTTATAAAAACAACTGATGAATTTCTAACTCCATACACCCCCTAAAATAAATTAGGAGTAAGTATGTACTAAAGGTTTCGAAGCCTATAGAATAAAGACTATGCTTTCGAAAGTATGCATTAGACAATTATGTAGCAAGACGCACTAGGTAACTTCTTCGAAAGGTACCAAAATACACTAAAGAATAACTATGCTTTCAAAGAAATCCGCTTCGTGTTAATAACCTCAACCTTTCGACGAGGTCAATTAAGAGATGCGCTGAATTACCTTTCGACCCCATTGAAAGAGGTTGAGGAAACAAAACAAACGTTGTCGCCTTAACCTTTTTCGAAGGGAGAAAGGTAAAATCGCAGCGCTAAAATACGGTTAAAACTGCAAAAGCTTTTCTATGAAGCAACTGGAAATCCCCTTCTTCCCTAAATTCAATTTTAACCCAGAACTTCAAAATATCAATAACTAACTTTATTTGAAAGCGAATTTACAATCGTAAATCTTAAATATCCCTAAATTGTAAATTCAAACCTTTTTTAAGAAAAAAAATCTAAACCAAATGGGTTCTGAATGAAAATTAACAAAGGAAAAGAAACAAAGTAAGCCACCAGAATGAATCAGGGAAGGCTTTTAGGCGAATGAAAAACCTAAATTATTTCTATTAAATCACAATTGTTCAGATTCGAACAGAGAAAATTTTAAAAATCAAAATTCACCGTGAAAAGAAAATTTGAAAAGCAAGATAATAAAAACTTACATTGGATTTGAATTTCTCTATGTTGAAAATAGAAATTATCTGAGAATTTGAAAACTTTGATTCTTGTTGGAAGTTTCTTCTAATTGCAAATAAGTAAAAGAAGGAAAGAAAGGAACTTGCTTTATAAGAAAAGTCAGCATGGATGGCAAACCATATGATCAAATTTAAATGAACAACCAGGATTTGCGCATGAAAAGGCGGGATGTGTACTAGGTTTCGAAAGAGTCGACTTGGAAAGTCAAGAGCATCCCTTCGCAAGGGGGGAGGGGGAAAATGTTACCACAAATTCCCACTTCAACCTTGTCAAAACCAATATGAATAAAAGGAAAAAGGAACAAGAGATGACCGCACCAACAAAGCCTTTCAAAGGAGTCGAAGGGATGATACAACCAAAATCCAAATGTGTTTCAAGCTTTCAAAGGGGTCAATGTGGTCGAAAGCTCCCTTTCGCGTCAATGTCCACCTTTCAGAACAGATGCTTTCGCCTACATGAAGACATTTCAAATAAGAGGAGGAATACCTTTCGAAGGCAGTGGATAACAAACCCTCACATGCGGCGCCAAACCTTTCAAAATCAAATGTTTCGCCTTCATTCAAACTACTCAGAAAGATGCCTTGTTCAGAACAACCCTTTCGAAAGCATAATCAAGCCTTTCAAACTAGTCGAAGCCTTTAACATCTAGGGAAGGTTCCGCATCTATCCGAAAGCATGTCTTCGAAAGTTGCTTTCTGCGTCAAAACCTAGAGTATTTCAATACCTTCGAAACCCCAAGAATGTACCTGCTGACAAATTCGAAAGCTCATGCTACTTCCCACTTGCAACAACAAAGCAATACAAAGGGAAAATGCGCAACCACCCCTTTTGACGAAGACAGAAGCATTGAAACCCATTCGAAAGCATTGTAGAGGGATGCGCAAGTGTCAAAGGAGACTGAAGGTTTATAAAGCCACCTTTTGACCAGGTCGAAAGCTCTGAGTCGAAAGGAGCCAACCCGCACCTATAAACAAGACCCTAGGGCTCTGTTTTAGGGATGGAATTCATGAACTCTTTTCTCATACTTTCTTAAAATTTTAAATTTATAAACCTTAATTTGTAAATCAGATTAGGGGAAATTGATAAGTTTGTATATCATTAGTTTAATGAATGCAAGTTTTTATAATGGTGATTATACAACTATTTTGAGACTTTAATCTGATTCAATTGTGTTCTGCTTGTATCAACCTAATCGAAAGGATACCTTCGAGTGAGTCAAAACCTCTTACTTACCAATACACTTAAGTCCTTAGCTCCAAACTACTACTCATCAAATGCTCACTTTTTTGTGAGTTGAAACCTTAAATCTTAGCTTGATTTCCCTTAGATTTCAGGATTGAACCCAAGCCATTTAGAAGACCATCTTTTGACAAAGTGGAAACCTATATAGTCAAACCATATTCTTGAATCCTTAGTGCCAACCTTTAGTGTTTCACAACCGTTTCTGAAGGAGGTTTTTAAAGGATAACCAAACAACTTTAGCAAGCCCGAAGGACCTAAAAGAAAGGGATATAAGTGTTTCGACTGAGTCGAAAGGTCGGACAAGGAAAAACTTCCACAACAAAGACCTATTCGAAATGTTAATCAAAGAAAGCAATAAGATCCTAACATTTTCAACTTAATCAAAAGAAGCTTAGAAGGACATTTCTGCATCTTTAATTCTACTTTGGCGTGTTGACAAGTTTTCTTGTTAACAATGGCTAATACTGATGAGGTACGCCTGAACTAACATATGATGAAAATTTGGAAATTAGCATAAAATTAGACGATAAATATAGAGAATCTAAGAAACTAAGCAAGGAATATATAGGAAAATTAAATAGAACATAGTTAGAAAATGGTTTATTAAAAGTTGAAAAACAATATTCGAAGATGAATTAGAAATGGCTCAAAAAGAATGTAAAAAGTTATCTTCTCAAAATAATACTCTATTACATGATTTCAAAAAATAATAGATTAGAAAATACCAAACTTGAAAAAGAAAAACTAAAACTAAAGGCAAGTTTAGATTCTAGCAATACTGAAAATTTTCAGCTTAAGAACAAGTTAGATAAATAACTAATAATGTATCAAAATTTAATAAAGGGAAAAAGACTTAGAAAATTTGATTAAAATATCAATACCATCGGGAAATCGAAATGGGTTAGGATTTAAAGCTAAGCCAAAACATATAAACTATAGTACACTATATACTAAGTTCAAGAAACCTATCTCTAAAATTAAGATTAATACTCCTAAAACAATTAGTGTCGAAACATGGATTCCTAAATCAAATAACAAATTTATTAGGCAAAAATATATAGACGAATAATTGAAAAATACTGTTTATAATAATAATTATGTTTTTAATGGTCCCAAACCCATTTGGGTTCGGCTACCTTCACCTACTACCACATAGGACCCTAACAGAGGAAGTGGGTACCAATTAAACTTTTACTATTTTGTAGGTATCCAAAAATAAAGTTAAAAACAAGGAGAGATGGATACTCGATAGTGGATGCTCCAAGCATATGATAGGAAATTCACACATGTTATCAAATATACATATACCGATGGCGGTACTGTGACATTTGGAATAACTCAAAAGGATTTGTCATCAGCATTAGAGTCATCATATCCACTTCTCCCCTTAATACTAATGTTTTGTTGGTAGAAAATTTTAAAACATAACTTGTTAAGTATAAGTCAATTATGTGATAAATGACTTAGAATTCATTTCGAAAAAGTTAAATGTAGTATATTTGATTAAAATAAAATTTTTATTTTTGAAGGATTAAGAAAACGAAATATTTATGTTTTAAATATGAATATTAAAAGCAATAGTGATTTATGCTTAACCACAAATCATAATGACCCACGACTATGGCACAAACGCTTTTGTCACGTAAATTTTAAATATATAAATAAATCAGCAAAAAATGATTCAGTAAGAGGATTATCCAAAATTAATTATAAAGTTAAAAATCCATGTGATGCTTGTCAATTTGAAAAATTAAAGAATTTTTTTTAAATCTAAGAAAGAAATTACAAACAAACAACCACCTGAATTACTTCATCTAGATTTTTTTGGCCCAACTCAAGTATGATCAATAAATCATAACAAATATGTATATGTTATCATCGATGATTTTTCACGATACACTTGGATGTTATTTTTAAAACATAAAAACGATATGTTTGAAATATTTAAAATCGCCAAAAGAATAATTTTTTTAATGAACTTAAAAATTAAAAGTATAAGAAGCGATCATGGCGGAGAATTTGAAAATGATATTTTTGAAAAATTTTGTAAAAAAAAGGGAATTAGTTTTAATTTTTCATTTCCATGAACACCACAACAAAATAGCGTAGTAGAAAGGAAAAATTGAACACTACAAGAATATGCACGAATATTACTTAGTAGTAGTGGTTTACTAAAGATTTTTTGGGTCGAAGCTGTTGCTACCGCATGTTATGTATTAAATCGTGTAACACTTCGACCTATGACTAGGAATACATGTTACGAAATGTTTTTCAGAAAGAAATCTAAAGTATCATATTTCGTATTTTTGGTTCTAAATGCTTATTTTGAATACTAAAGATAATCTTGGAAAATTCAATCCTAAAGATGATTAAGGGATTTTTGTTGGATATTCGAATCGTAGTAAAGCACATAGAATTTTTAATAAATGAACTAACACTATAGAAGAAAATCTTTATGTTTCTTTTGAAGAAGATTTTAAGAATACCAAAAATGACGAAGACGACGAAGTTTTAATAATAATAGTATTAATAATACTTCTATAACTGTAAACAATAATACCATAAATGATAATCTTTTGAGATCACCACCTCGAATCTTAAAAGATCATCCAATTAATAATGTAATCGGTGATTTAAACATAAGAGTTTCAACTAGAAATCAATTAAATCAAATAAGTCATGTTGCATTTATAACCAAATTTGAAACAGAACTTATAAAGAAGCGTCAAAAGATGATTTTTGGGTTATCGTAATGCAAGAAGAAATTAATCAATTTGGAAGAAATGATGTATTGGAACTTATACCAAGACCAAATGATCAATCCGTAATTGGAACAAAATGGGTTTAAAAAAATAAAGCAAATGAAAATGGAAACACTGTTCATAATAAACTAAATTAGTTGCTTAAGGATACAATCAAGAAGAAGAATCGATTATGATGAAACATTCGCTCCTGTAGAATGTCTTGAAGCTATACAAACATTACTTGCTTTTGCATGTCACCATAATTTTAAACTATTTCAAATGGATGTTAAAAGTGCATTTTTAAATGGTTTCATAAAAAAAGTATATGTTGAACAATCACCTTTTGTTGTTCATGAATAACATCCATACCATGTTTTTAAACTTAAAAAAGCATTATACGGATTAAAATAAGCATCGCGTGCTTGGTATGAGAGACTGAAAACACATTTACTAAATTCTAGTTTTCAAATTGGAAAAATTGATTCTACATTATTTATAAAAAGAGAAGATAATTATATACTAATTGTACAAATATATGTTGATGATATCATATTTGGATCAACTAACGAGAAACTATGTAACGATTTTTCTAACATAATGAAAAATGAATTCGAAATGTCGCATATGGGAGAACTAAATTTCTTTTTAGGTTTAAAAATAAAATAACTAGAAAATGGAATTTTTATAAATCAAGAAAAATATTGTAGAGAATTATTAAAATGATTTGCAACGGACAGTACTTTAAGTGAACCAACTCCAATGAACACGAGTTTACATTTAGATAAAGATGAAAATGGAAAGGATTTCGATCAAAAATTATATCAAAGTATGATCGGATCTCTTTTATACTTAACGGCTAGTAGACCAGATATTATGACGAGCTTTTGTCTATGTGTAAGATTTCAAGCACAACCTAAGGAGTCACACCATCGAGTGGTTAAAAGAATTTTACGATACTTAACTAGCACTAAAGATTACGGACTTTTCTACCTGATAGGCAGCCCTTTCGAACTTGTATCATATAGAGATGCAGATATCGAGGTTCAAGAGGGATATAAAAAGTACAAGTGGCACATGTCATTTTATTGGTCATACATATGGTCTTCGCGATGTTTTGATGTAACAACAGAAATTTTATGGTCTTGGAAACACGATACGTTACATTTCCCTAGTATAATGACTGGAAGAATAAATGGATGGCTATTGGATCCGTGAACGTAGACAATTGATTGAACCATTTTACATTGGTTTCGTCCCTCTTTTATTTCTGTTGGAGTTTGTTGTTCATATTATTGCTTATGATTAATACTAATGTTGGTTGAATTGGTTGTGTTTCTAATAAACAAGTTTAATCTCTATGGTAGTTTCTAGGATATTTGTGAAGCTAGTAGTTAATTTATTATAACAGGTTGATATCAGTGCTAGTTGTTTTTCTCTATGTTAGTTATAAATAGCGAACTCTTTAGGGAGTGATATTATAATTACAGAGTCACCAAGTTTGATGGAAATGGAGGTTTTAGGATATGAAAATTGAAGATGGAAGTAGTGATGAGAAGAAGATCTTCATGAAATTAGCTTAGATAAATTGGAAGGGCTAAAGATTGAAAATTCAAAGTGATGGAAGAAAATTCCCTCACATCAATTTAGCTAAGCCTATCAGATGAAGTCCTTATAAAGTTTTATTTTAAAATGAAAGGCGATAAACTATGAGATGCATTACAGGCAAACTATCAGGAAAAGTCATCAACCAACTACATTATTCTCCGACAATAACTATGTTCCTTTAGGATGAAGTCTAAAGTTACACCAAAGCATATATATACCCTAACTACCTTGGTTATTGGTTTGAAGCCGGTGGATGTTCATGATAGCGATGAGGTGTAGACAATAAACTTATTATGTTCATTAACTTTAAAATATATGGTGTTTGTAAACTCCATAATTCATCGAAGAAGTTCCATTAGTTTGCTTGATGCAAAGGCAGGCTTGCATAACGAGGAGTTAGTGATGGGTTGGCTAGTGGTGGAGGTGTAAGAAATTTTGAGGACTTATGTAACAACCCACCGTTTTGGTCTCCGAGTTCAAGGCAACGCTTCAAGAATTGGAAGGACGAGTCATTGGGGTATGATAAAAATAAGCTAACACAGTTCTAACTAAATGTAATGACCTGTCTTTTCAATCCTTGAAAGTGGGCATCTAATATATCCACGGTATTACAATGCCAAGCATCCTAGTACTGTAAAAGCATATTGGTAGGGTAAAAAGAAAAAGGAAAGGGAACACAGAATCTCACAACATAACGACTACATATAATATAACAAAGACAATAAAAATTGTCACTCTAAAATATATGGTATACTAGAGTTAAAATAAACCTCATCAGCCTGGACAATTATAACCTTCTAACCTTACAATTGCTGATGGGGATACATAATAATATAGCGAAAAATAAAAATACTACGGCAGATGAACATCTAGCTCTACTCCATGAGCTCTATATACCAACAACGACAACCAGGAAAATATACTCGGTCTGACCTGAGCATTATAATAAAATAAAACCCGAATCAGTCTGCAAAACCAGTGTGAGAAAACTCAAAAAATATGGTGAACATATAATAATTCTATAAGACCACGCCGCTAAACATAGAATGGGCTTTTACCTAACAAGAACAACATCCATAGGTGAAGGAATGGAAACAAGTCGGAACAAAATCAGACTTGGAAGAATGGAAACAAATAATTAAACATCGAGAAGAGCTCCAGGCATTTCTCGATGCAATTAAGAAAACGATTCAAAGATTTGAATTAAATAAGAAAAAGGAATTTTCCAACATTGACTAGGAAGGTGCTCCTCCCTTACCGAAAGTATACCTCTAGACAATATACTTAAGTGGGCCATTTACTCTGTGACTCTCTCGAAAACGTACAAGCCAGACCCCATCAACCTTACCGAGAATCTGAGTATTTCCCTTCTCTATGCACATACAACCAAATCCAATCTAGAGTAGATGTGAAGATACCCTAATGGGAGTAACCATCCATAGCTTGACGTCCACTTGTTCTTTGATTTTAGTCATTTCTGGCAAAGGATATCAAAACTCAAATGAGCAACAAACTATTTTAAATTGATGAAACTCAAAGAAGATAGCAGAATCGATAGTAAATAAATCAACTATCGGAAATAACAAAACGATCATATATCGTATAAAATCTTATACAACGTTTGACTCTCAGTTGTGCTTGATTTTCACATTAAAAACATTTGTAAAACACTTTAAAAACACTCTTTAAAAATCATTTTTAAAGAGCTAATTATATTTTTGAGGTGTATTAAAAAGAAGGGTTAGAAACAAATGTCATTAAAATATTGTTTAATATAAACCGAAAACAATTTACACTTAGCTTTATTTTTAAACATTACTTTTTAAAGATTTTCTTATTTATAAACTATCATTTATAACTTTTAAAAACAACACTTATTATCCTGGAAGATAATAAATCAATTTAAAATACTTTTATAAATTCAGAACAATCGTATCATACCGAAAGATAATTGATATAACTCTTCTATAATTTTAAAACCTCATTAATTATTCCACTTATTCTTTATTTCAAAATTCTAAAAAATACTTGAAAATATAGTTTAAACAACTTTCAAAGTGCAAAAACACGACGAAACATTTATTTTGTAAAAATAGAAGCACAAGTTCAACACACATAGAGGTTTAAGTATATGATATTTCATAAGTGACAGTACAACGATAATCGCCATAATAACACTTACACAAATCAAACAGTATGTCACAAATATTTCAACTAAATATTAATATAAGCAACATTAGAATATAAGCAATCAATATTGACGAGACACCCTTTGGGGTCTCTCTACAAAAGTCCCCAATAAATCACATATATGTATGTGTATTTTGAAGTGTTATGTAGTGACCTATTCGCTATGTATACACTTCGCCTTCCTCTTGCTTTTGTTCCCTGCAACACAATGGTTATTTATGCCATCCGCTTCCAATTAGGAATCAAATCCAAATAAATAATAAAATAACAAAATATAAATTATCATCCAAGCATTCAACAATAATATATAGCAATATAGATATCACCAAACTTCCAGTTGACGCTTTTGCATTCCTGTTTGATTAAAATCGAACGGCGTTCGATTTTAACTCAAAATACTACTAGCTCCAAATTTAACGAAACTAATTCCAACACATAGATAACATCAACACGAGTCTAACGCAAAAGACTACATCCAAATCCGATCTCCTATGAGAAAGTTATTGAATTTACAAGATTTCAGATTTAAATAATTTAATTAATCCACTTATTTACTAAATTAACTTTTAATTACCCAACATAATTATCATCTCCAAAACTCTAGTTACCCTTTCCTGTACATGCATATCACAGCCCAAAAGTCGATACAGTCTCTCCCCGATTTCTCCTTCAATCCTCCACAAAACGCAGATCTGTCAATTCGTACGAACTCCACCTTCCGTCCTCTCTGCATCCATCACCATAAATCGAAGCACGACACCTCCCATCTCCCCATGACCAATGGCCCACAATGTGACAAATGAGGGTCGCGATCCTCCCTAAGCAGTCGAACCACCTCAAACATCCTCCACGACCTTGCTTTCACTCAAGAAACCGTACGCCACCATCGACAAACCCCCATGTTGCCTCAATCGCCAAGAATCCTAAACCTTAGCTTAACATCAACTGTCAACTACACCCTAACTACTGCCGCAACCATTACAACACACATAGATTTTAAGTACATGCTTATATGAAGCCAAAGAATCCAACTTTATGATTTTTAGTGGAGTAAATTGTTTGATTTTAATTTTTGAAGTGGGGCGGCATTTTCGTTTCCTGTAAATTGACGGTGAAGGAGGGAAAAATGAAAAGTGATGAGGCTAAGTGAAAAATAAAATGAAGAAATGGTTAAAGTGTTGAATTTATTTAATTTTATAAAAAAATCATTTACCTTACTCCAAACACAAGCAAATTAAAATTCTCAAGCCACTCATCACATCACCATTAAGTTATGTTAGAAATTTTGAATTTTATTTGATTTCTAGAAGGTTTTGAGAAGAAAGATTTGCGGTATTCTGATACATAATATTATGTTGGTGTACGAACTGCGAATGATAGAAATACAAACACGATTTTGCACCAAAATGCAACATGATCACAAAACAATAATAAAGTACACTGGTCATCTTATTATGTGAAAATTCAAAAATATCATCGTTTAGTGAAATATACGTCCTACGATAGTTTAAATATTTTCCAAATTAAAAATTATGAAAATATCTTATAAATTCATTTAAAAATACATCAATAAAAATCAAGTCGTTTCACTAACAATTGATTTTCTTATTGTTTATTCGAATTATTTATTATTGAAAATAAATTTACAATAATAAGCTCGTCATTATTATTTATTAATTAAAAGGAGTTAAATAGGGTTATTATATCCATTTAATTAATATTTAAACCACGATTCAAATATTTAAATAATCCATATATTTGAATTTATGTTATTTAGATTTTTAAACACCAATTATTTAAGTGTTTAAAATTAATCAAATATTCAAAATCAAAGTGATAAAATTTTAGGATGTTACATTCTCCCCCCTTAAAGAATTTCGTCCTCAAAATTCCCAAAGGAAGAAAATGTTCTCTAACCCTTAGGTTTTTTAAAGTTCCTTATTTTATGAAAAATTTCGGCAGCATTTCCATTGTGCAGTTAATCCTAAAAAACTACAACTCGCAACAACTAGCCCAAATCAATAAAGAAAACAAAAGCGAAGTGGTCCTCCATATCTGGGGCATAAAATTATCAATCAATTACCAATTTCTTCATCTACAATATACCGCTTTTGCGTTTGATTTTTATTTTTGCAAGCAGCTTACTATCTTGATGTAAATGCAAGTGCACAAGAAATCAAACAGTAATCTTTTGAATCCCTGTACCTATCTTATACTTACATTATTCAAACGAGAATACGCTGACAGAAGAGCAATACACTTACAACATAAACAATATAACAACCATATGCAATATAAGTATAGAGAATACTCTGTAATAAAATACTATGCATCAATGTTTCCAAAAGATAAATTTAGAACTAAATATCTAGGTTTTAATATTCAAAATATATTTTCAAATTCCTCCAAAGAGAAATATATCGAAACCAATTATGACAAGTAGAAGGCTCCTCCTACCGATGTATGGTATAACTCTAGAATCAAAACAACATGGAGCATCCAATGGTATTCAGTTCTTCCTAAAACAACAACTAGAGTAACCAAGTATACCCGACTAGTCTTCCAAATCAGAAAAATACCCAATCGCCCAACTTTAGTCATTAACAAAAATATTTGAAAAATCTCTTTACAAAAAATCCTTTTCTTATTTTTTTCTTTTTTATTACGTCCTGAAATAATAATACTTCATCAAAATTTTCAAAATAATATTATTATTTCTTTTACAAATTCTTTCAAAATCACTTTTTTTTTCAAAAGCACCGGGATTTAAGTCCTAATAAACAACAATTTAAAAATATTTTATTTATAAATTCAGGCTTTATAAACCATAGTATATAAAATCACACTATCAATCAAATCAAATTCCATAATTGAATAAACTAATACTTAAAATTATTTGAAATGTCAAATGACTTAACAAGCAATAATTAGAATTTTGCTTAGGTTTAAAACTTTCTCAATTGTCCAAGGATATAGGCAATTTTCTAAATGTACCATTACGCTCATCAACCTTTGGTTATTTCTTAGAAGATTATCTAAGCCCTCTCAAAAAAAATTGAAAGTCACTCCCCGATTTTCCTAGGCTACACAACAAAGAAAACAAGTATATTTAAGCTCGTATGATGTATATAAACCATCCCTATGCAATATCTGATTCAACCACCTGCTCGAATACATATACTTTACTTCCGAAATAGTATCGCTTACTTGACCTCCCTAGTGCGGACTCCGGTCCGATTCCTTAATTAGAAACCTCTGTTCTCGTTACATAGCCAAACACTATAATATAAACATCACTATCATATCGAGAATCCAAATCAAGTGTTAGTTGATAGGAATCAATCAAGAAATCTTTTTTTTTTGACTAGTGTGAATCACCCCGAAGTTATATATTCAAATCCTAGATTAAGAACTGTGCGAATAAAATGATCTACGTATAACTTACATACTTAATCTGATTGGTTTCTTAGTTACACCAATCCCTTTCTACGTATATCTTACTTATGGTATTTCATTCAATACTAAAATTATTTATGAATTACTCTATAAATTTTCACTTAAGTTTATAAACATTTTAAAAAGACACAACTTTATAAAACATTAAATTAAAAACTTACTTCACTTTTATTTACTTGTATAATACTCTTCTACATCCTAAGAGTATATACAAAATATCGATTTTATTTTATTTTATTTATTATTTATTTTTATTACATTTGTTTCAAAATTCAAATGAAAGCCCAAACAAAATATGGGTCTTAAACCGAGTCGACTACTTCGACCTTCTTAACTATTCAGTCTGGTATGTTGCTAAGAAGAGTAGGATGCTGGTATCTAAACTAAATCCCAGAGTCTACTTTCCTTAGACATCCCTAAGGTAAAGATGTTTATTTTGTTGGCCCAATAACATGAAATAGTTTATGAGACTTAGATATTTAAACAAAAACTACATTTTTTAATAAAGAATGCTTATTAAAATCTTCCTATCCAATTTAATCCGTTTAAAAATAAACTTGAGTTATATTATCTCTTTTCTATCAAAGAGTTTACAAATTTCATTTATCAAATTGTTTATAAAAATAGTTTTTATTTTAAATCAATTTCCTTTAAGGAAACATAAGAACTAAATACCCGGTTTTTATTTCAAAACCCTTTTCGAAATCATACTACATATATTTCTATATATATATATATAATAACTTTAACAATTTATTTATTAACACTCAGTTTGGGTTCATTCGGATTTGAACTCATTTTGATCATACAATGATGAAAAGAATGATTTACTAAGTGTACCACAACATTCACCTAAGTAAATTTGATCGTCACTTAGAAGATTATTTGAATCGCACAATGATAAAGAACAAAATCAGACTCAAAAGAATGAAAACAAATAATTAAACATCTAGAAGAGCTTCAGGCACTTCTCAATGAAATTAAGAAAATGATCCAAAGATTTGAACTAAATAAGGAAAATGAATTTTTTTCCAACAATGACTAGGAGGGTGCTCCCCCATTACTGAAAGTATACCTCTAAAAAATATACTTGAGATGGCCATTTACTCTGTGACTCTCTCAGAAATGTATAAGCCAGACCTCGCCAACCTTACTGAGAATCCAAGTATTTCACATCTCCGTGTGCGTATAACCGAATCCAATTAAGAGTAGATGTGAAGATACCCTAATGGGAGCAACCTTATATTGCTTGACGTCCACTCCTGCTTTGATTTTACTCATTTTTGGCAAAGAATATCAACGCTCAAATAAGCAAAAAATCGTCTCATATTGACGAAACTCAAAGAAGATTGCAGAATCGATAGTAAATAAATCAAATATCGAGAATGAAAAAACGATTTATATGGAAAGTAAAATCTCATATAACATTTGAATCTCACGTGTGCTTGATTTTCACATCATAAACATTTGTAAAACATTTTAAAAACACTCTTTAAAAATATTCTGTTTAAAGAGCTAATTATATTTCTAAGGTGTATTAAGAAGAAGGATAAAAAACAAATGTTATTAAAACATTGTTTACTATAAACCAAAAACAATTTACACTTACATTTATTTTTAAACATCCCTTTTTAAAGAGTTTCTTATTTATAAACTATTATTCATAACTTTTAAAAACAACAGTTATCACCCCGAAAGATAATAAATCAATTTAAAATACTATTATAAATTTAAAATAATGTAAATCATACCGAAGGATAATTGATATAACTCTTTTATAATTTTAAAACCTTATAAATTATTCCAAAAAAAGATTAATCAAATCAATGATCTATTTTATAAATTAAAACAACATTAATTATCCTGAAAGATAATTAATCAAATTTATAATCTATTTTATAAGTTTAAAACAACATTAATTATCCAAAAAGATAACTAATCAAATTTATAATCTATTTTATAAGTTTAAAACAACATTAATTATCCGAAAAGATAATTAATCAAATTTATAATCTATTTTATAAATTTAAAACAACACTTATCCTTTATTTCAAAATTCTCAAAAATACTTGAAAATATAGTTTAAACAAATTTCAAAGTGCAAAAACATGACCAACATTTGTTTTGTAAAAAGACAAGCACAAGTTCAAAACACACATGTTTAAGGAGTTGATATTTCATAAGTGACAATATAGCGATAATCGCTATAAGGACACTTACACAAATCAAATAGTATGTCAAAAATATTTCTACTAAACATCAATATAAGCATCACAAGAATATAAGTAAATCAATATTAGCAAGAAACCCCTTGGGATCTCCTTATAAAAGTCCCCTGTAATCACATATATGTATGTCATTATGCCACAAAGTGAATCAGACAACAGTAATCACACAACATATGGTAAATTTTCTATTATCCCACTTTTTCACAAAACATACAAAAAATTATATGTTGTATGACATAGCCCGTGAAATCATTATTTTATGGAGATTTCATGCTTGTCATTTGGACAACATTTTAGTGTCGTGCAAATTTCCCTCATACAAATTCATTTCCAACTTACAAATTCTCGCTTAGAAGTTCATTTCCCTCCGTCCACTCATCCGTTACTTCAGTATCCTATCAAAACCTAAAGCCCTATTCCATGCAAAATCACTGCTGTCCCAACCTTTAATTCCGTTATCGCCCCATCCTTTAACAACAATTCCATTGAATCGCCGTCTTTCCACCAAACCGCTACAATATCCTACTCCAACTTTGCTGCTACATTCTCATCTGACAGCAACAGAATTCTAACATCGCTGCAACATCCTCCAATATCAATTGCAT
Organism: Allium fistulosum; assembly: GCA_030737815.1. Classification (NCBI taxonomy): domain Eukaryota; kingdom Viridiplantae; phylum Streptophyta; class Magnoliopsida; order Asparagales; family Amaryllidaceae; genus Allium; species Allium fistulosum. The sequence goes on along the minus strand of CM060907.1, from coordinate 406,246,037 downwards.
GGATTCCTCTTTGTCGCTTCGTCGTCGAGTTGGATGCTTATAATTGGTATGCTATTTTATTTTTGCTCTGTTGATGCGCTTGAACTCGAGTTGTTTATGACGCTAATGATATGGGTTAATTTATAGGGTTTGATTCCCTATATTTTTGGCTTGAATATTTGGTTTAAGTTCCTTTCACTATTTATGTTTATGACGACAATGATGAATATTTGGTGCGACAACCACCTTTTTGAACGGTTTAAATCGACAATAAACCACACATGTCTAACTCAAACTATTCAAAAGGGAGGATTGTCATTGGGATTTAATAAGAAAATAAGAGAAAAGAAGGAAAACAAAATACAGAATCTCGCAGCGGAATGACAAAAGTATAATAATCAAATAAACAATTCATGAAGCTGTTTTACAATATACATTTGATTTCAATTTTTTCAACATAATCGGAGTACAATCAACAAACAAACCAAAATAATGCAGCGGAATAATAATAGTAAATACGGTCTAGCAAACTCCAACTTCATCTTCATGGAATAATGTCTTCAACACTGAAATTCTTAGGCTGACCCGAGCGTAATGAAAAGACAAAATACTCGAGTCAGAACTAAAAGTTCTTATGTAAGTCAAATCAATAACAAGTAAATATGAGTGTAATAGCTTCATAGATGTTTACGGGATATTCCAAGTCCTATCAAGTGTACAACACGATTGCAATAACTTAAGAGATGTTATAGGATTTTCGATCTTCTAAGGATTCGTTGAACTATCTATATGTAGTAAAATACACTATATATGTAATGTCTAATCAATAAATTAATTATTTTTCCTAGTGTTAAGGCTTTACATTAGTCCTCCTTAACACATTTTTAAGCAGGTAGTCTATGTAGGTCCTGTAACACAACCAGTAATGTCAGTAGCCAGTGAGTCCCCTATAGGTACCATACTAAAACAAAATCGTAGTGGTCACGTATAAGGATAAAAGCATGACAAGGATGTGAGGCAATGCCCAAGGTAGGATACTACCAGTTCGGGTCACAGGGCTCGTGGTAACGCATTGTAGCCATGACCACCCACCGCGTCCAACACCCCAAAAATCAAATCAAGGTACACCAATCAAGTCAAAATCAATATAGTAATACGAAGAAGTGTGTCCGCTAGGGGAGCTAGCCCACTTGGCCCTGATAATCCATCCTGTTTTAGTCATTTCAAATTGGCACAAGTGCCAGGGTCATCCATCATCGTTCTCTTTCTTCAAATCCAGCAATCGTTCGCCAATCTAACCACTTCATTCTGGATCATCCACTATGTACACAGTTGTTAAAGTGGTTCCGGTATTGACAGAGAGTATGCCAATGTTCGGCCCCGGTCTCTTTAACAACCAAACGTCATTTTTCATACCGGTTGGTACATTTACATTTCGAAAACGATTCATACTTGATATCAAAATATCATATTCGCTTCAAAAATAATTTCAATATAGGGTATACCTTCATATCAAAACATTCATATTTAAATCAATGATTTAAATCTAAATAATTCCCCTCTAAAACAGTTTGAATATTGAAAATGGTTTTGAATAACTAAAAATAGTTAGAATATTGAAAATAGTTTGGATAATTAAAATAGTTTTAATATTGAAAAATAGTTTTGAATAATTATAATAGCTTAAAGATTAGAAATAGTTTTGAATATAAAATAGATTTTAATATTGAAAATAGTTTGGATAAATAGTTTATACATTAAAATAATTTGATTACTAAAATAGTTTATATTAAAACCGTTTCTTCCTTTTCAAAACAATTTGAACTCATGTTCCCATTTCAAATCACAACAAATTCAACCTTTCAACTTCCAATTTCAAGTCAACTTCATATTCAAATTCCGATTTACAACAGCCTCAATTCAAAACAATTTCAAACTTTACATCAAATTCAATTTAAATAGTTCTATTCAAATGGCTGAAAGCCTCAATTCAATTTCTCATTTTTAAATAATTTTTTTAAAATCCATTTCATGTCCAAACTTGAAAGTACCAATTTAAAACCATTTTACATAAAGTAATTTCAAAGTTCAAATTAGAAGTTTAACCTTCCAAATAATTCACTTTCGATAAATTCAAATCATATTCCAATTTCCACTTAAGATTTCAAATTAAATCCTTAAACAATTTCATTTAAACAATTTCAATTTCAACATTTCAAAGCTCGAATTTAGAAAATAATTTAATTCATATAAATCCAAATTTTATTTTATTTAAACCAATATCATTTTAAACCAATTTAAATTCAAGATTTTGAAACCATTTAATTTAACCAATCCAGTGTCCGTATATAATTTTCTACCCTATGGCCAAGTGATCAGTTACTTCATTTAAGTATATATCGTTAACAAGATTTCTTGTCAACACCCCAAAGTTATTCCAAAAAGAGTCGATAGACTAGTTTGGATGAAATATATGATACCATAATAGATTTTCTTTAAATTTAAACTTACTTGTTGTTGATTCTTGGGATGAGCCTTTTGATGTCGTCGAAAGGTTGAGTCTTTGATTTAGGTTACCTTTTGTCTTAGTTGAACTTGTATGAGATCACTTTACAAAACCTTTTCTTTTGGTTAAGTTAAAATTCTTTGAGATGGTTCCTTTAAGGTTGATTTTAATCCTACCGGAAGGTTGGGTTGAAAGTCCTCTTTGGGTTTAGGTAAGCTATAAAATTCCTTGATGGATTTATTAGAGCTTCCGATCTTGCCAGATGGTAAGATCACTTACGTGAAGTAGATTTCATTCTTGTCGAAATGTATGGGAATAGTCTCTTTTGGAAAAAACCTCGTTGGTCCACGTGTCTTTATTTTAAGTATAGACTCTGACCTTCTTGAAAGGTATGATAGCTTAGGTTATAACTTTGGAAGGTTTAGGTGTTGTTAAAGTGCATAATATTTTCAACCTTGTCGAAAGGTCAATTCCAATGGTTTCTAGAGGTTTCAATGAATGTAGATCTGAATAAGTTGTCAACCTTATCGAAGGGTTTAGATTGTAGAATTGAAGGCTTCGAAAGGTTACAGTGATTTCTTATTACAGAAGCGTATCGACCTTGTCAACAAGAACCTCCCGATGGGGTTGAACTTGAAAATATGAGTTAAACTAACAAAGATTAAAACAAACAGTGAAGTAGTTAACAAAGCCAAGGACTTCCCTTTGTATTCAAGAAAAAGCTTCATTTTATTAAATTTCCCCAAATCATACTCAATTAAGGTTACAATACTTTGATTAAGAGGATTAGAATGAGAGAAATCGGAACCTCAAAACATGACCCCCCGGGTCCTATTTATAGATGCAGGCGACCTCCCTTTCATCTCCATGCTCCCGACTATGTCGGAAGGTTCCCCCTTTTATATGCAGCCACGAACCTTTCGACTTTGTTGAAAGGTTTGCATTTCATCTTCTATTACAGTCCTTTTGATATTGTCAAAAGGTTTGCTTGTCTTTATGCCTTCATGATCCTTTCGACTTTATCGAAGGTTTTGCCATCTATATACTATTGTGAACCTTTCGGCCTTTTCGGAAGGTAGCTCTCCTCCTAATTGTTGTGAACCTTTTGACCTTGTCGGAAGGTTGCTCTTCACATGTTTGTTATGAATCCTTCGATCTTGTCAAAAGGTTGCTTCTCACTTGATAGTTATCGAGAGCTGTGTTTCCCTTTAATGTTTTTGAAAGGTTGTCTACCATTCTTTGCTGACTTTTGGATATTGCTTTCTTCATAAAAACCTTTTGACCTTGTCGAAAGGTATTCTGGATGTGCTCCAACCAGTTCGAAAGGCTTGTTATGCTTTCGAAAAGGTCATTATGGACTGGCTTAAACTTGCTTTGACCTCTTCATTCTTTTCGAAAGGTAAGAAATTCTTATACATTAAGAGATAGAACCTTTCGACTCCTTCGAAAGGTTTAATGCTAATGAATTCTGATGATTGCATCCTTTCGACTTCTTCGAAGTGTTTGGTTTGAACTTCTTCTCCTTTGTCTTTGTTGAAGGTCCTCTCAACCTAGTCGAAAGGTGGACTTTTGAAGTATCATTCTGCCTATGGACTTTGAAAGATAGCCTTGGACTTTGCCGAAAGCTCCTTGTCGGAAGGTATGATTAACCAGAACATCTTGATGCTTTCTAATCTTACCTCATGTTCTCATGTTCCTTCTTTCATACCTTCATTCTTGTGAATATTTTATGGTTAACATTTAGCCCCCCCTTGTATGAAAGAAGATTTTGTTCTTTAGGACAAAACCCCAATGGATTCCTTTCTTCACTTCCTGTAAAATAGATAATAACTCCAATTAAGGTTGTAACTTTTTTATGAGTCCTTATTGAGCCATCTTAAATTTATGAAGCTAATATTTAAGATGCCATTAAGGTAATATTTTTCAGATCTATAATGACCATAATCAAACTTCTTAAGATTGTGGAATAATATCACCAAATTTGCAAATATCGGTCCAAATAAATGAACCTTTGGGGAAAACTTACTACATGCTCTTGATATTCCTTTCTCGAGTTAGACCTTTTCAACCCGTGGAAATTAATTTCATGCTATTGGGGATTTTTCCATGTTCCAAACCTTTGGAGAACAAGCTTTCGATACGGTTTAAGGGGCTCTTCCTATTACCTTGCGACTTTGTCAAAAGACTTTTCTATAAACCTTTCAACTTCGTCGAAAGCCTTCTCTACGAACCTTTCGACTTTGCCGAAAGCTTAGAATGTTCAAGTTTTTGACTTAAACTTTGTGTGTGTTTTGGTACTCCGGCCTTTTTTAGGAAGTTTGTTTGCTATTTTGTTAGGTAAGATCAACAAGTTTAAGGATTGATGAAACCAAGTTTTCTTTAAAGTCGGTGACCCAAGCCTCCTAATTTCTTTATGTATGGCAAAACATTATTCAACAAAAATTGATTCATTAAGCTCACTTTAGTTACACAACGTCATTCCAGAAATTTAATTAGACTAGAATCCCAACATTAACTTATATATTGTCAATAATTAGTGAGCATATACATATTCAAAAGGATGTCACTATTTCAGAATTAAACATCGGGGACGATTAGCAGAAAGATAAAATAACCCCTTAATCATAATTCATTTGGGAGAGGAGGAAGGTACAGAGTTAAATCAACTAAGTTGATGATAGTAGGTTCAATCCATATTGGCTGATAGGTTGAATACATCGCCAGCGTAGGGTTCTCATCGAAGGTGTCCCAAATAGCCAAATCCATCCAGAACATGGCAGTGTTTAAGTCGTAAAGCATGGACCACGTTGCCGTTAAGTGGTGATTGAAAAAAATGGGTTGCTGATGAATTGCGTTGCTGGACTGGGCACTTTGTACTTCCTCCGCCTCTTGAGGTGGATTTAGTAGTTCCATTGCATAACACCAGCAGTGTGGCGCCTCTGCATTAACAAAGTCAGGATGAATTTGATGAACGTTACAGGCCGCCATTAGTGCTCTTCTTGTTGTGGAAATGAATGATTTAATAATGTTATTATTATTATTTTATAAGAGAGGGAAGAAGTCGAACGGGCTCAGATTGATATTTTGGTGGGAAAATTTAGGCGTTCTCTTTCATTCATCTCATAAATGTAATGGAGTTATTTCATCATTTTGAATGATTGCGATCTTCGTTTAGCCTAAAAATAAATAGCGAATAGGAATTATCTGGTGAACTCCTACATAAGACAAGTTTTTGAAATGAACTACTTTGAATCCACGGATCATCTCGAAACCCCTAAATTGTTATCATCCTCCATACTAGTATTTTTATATCAGAGGACTGCTCCTTATATTTAGCTTCCTTTTGCTATGCTATTTCAGAATATCCGTTCTTTAGGCCATCTCGTCCTAGGAGACTATCTAAGTCAGTATGTTAACCTGAGAAGATTTTAGTCTAAAAATGTACCACTCTTATAGACTCCGAAGTTAGCGAGATATTGCTTTCTTCGAAATTTACAAAAAGTACATTTGGAATATCCTCGTCTCCGCTTCGACTTTCTTGGTGAAGAAAAGGAAACTTTCTTAAAGAAAATCAGAAATCTTATAAAGGATTATCAAACATCTAAAAAGGAAATCAGAAATCATCATGAAAATCATCAAGTGTTTTCAAAATTCATTAATTTAAGACCCCAATAAAAATCACTCAAAATTTCCAATAGGTAAATTAGAAATACAAAATTCATCAATCATCACAAAAATCAGTAAGGAAGCTTAAATTCCATTAAATAAGGGAATTAAAAATCCAAGAATAAAAAATGTGATCTGAAATCCGTCCATTCTTATTCAAAATCAGAAGATCAATGGAAAGTTCATAAATTATCATGGGAAATCAATAAAGGGAACCAAGAAATCATGAACCCATGAAACAAGCGACCAATAGGAAACCGTCATGAAAATTCATTGGGAAATTGTAACACGTTAAATTCTTGAATCATCATCAGAAAAATCAGTAGGGAAATTCATTAAACCAATAATTTAGCAAGAAATCACCACCGTGATTTAATAATATAAAACCATGAATGCCAAATCAGCAAATCATCACAAAAACCAATTTGAAAACTTCACAAATGAGCTAATAATTCAGTAACTCAATAAACAAACGAATAATGAAAAATCGTCATGAAAATTCATGTATGTAAAATTCATAAACCATTTCGAAAGTTAATGAAGGAATTGGGAAACCTTGAAACCAGGAATTCAATATGAAGCCTTTATAGAAGTTCCCCAATGTGATTAATAAGTTTTCATGAAGTCAATAAATTGCCACAAATAAAATCTTCACGAAAAGGAATTAAAAGTCCATAAATCTAGAACCTAACCAAAACCTTGTCAGGATCTAAACTGATAAATAGATCATTAGAAATTCATCCAATATCAATTCAGAAATCTATCTGGCCAAACAATACTTTCCTGGACTTATGAGTTAGTAAAGTTTTGATGTATTTGAGTTGAGTTACATTTGCAAGATCTTGTGATTAATTGGAATACTGGCTCCTTATATACCTATAAACTCTCTTTTGTTCTAAGGAATTACTCTGTTTCTATGGATTCCGTAGTGGTTTACTCATCTTATTCCTTGTGCGTAATTTCTTTTACCATTTGAAATACTTTGTTGTCTATTCCGTTCTTTTGGCTTTCGTATATATTTTGGTCTTTGATTCCATGCTGGGGATTTCTTTTATCCCTTTTCTTGTCACCTATCATCTATGAGGATGCAGATTTCTTTGTCCTTTGACATGGTAACTATTTCTCGAGCAATAGATGTTCTGGGATTCGCTAATTCATATCTTATTTCCTTTGGATATAATTCTAGATTCTTTGCCTGTTTTCAATTGTAGTGTTGGACATCTTTGTCTTGTTTTTCTGTTTGGAGCCACCACCGGGCTTGAACATCCTAGTCCATTCTTCGTTGAGCCACTCTTTGGGCTTGGACATCTTAGTTCATTCTTTGATGAGCCACTCCTTGGGCTTCCCTTGTCTTAAAGGGATATATACTTAGCTGACCTTCTTCAAAAAGGCCGTTGATTGGTGCTACTCTAACCCATCCCCTAAGAGGTGGTTTTGACGTTAGGGGTTCTATCTCTCCCTCTAGGAGATGCTACAGAATAGCGTCGTAGGCTTATGTCCCACCCTCTAAGTAGTGCCACAGAATAGTGTCGTGGACTTACACCCCTCCCTCTAGGAGGCGCTACAGAATAACATCGTAGGCTTGAGTATTTGTATATGAAAATAATTTTTGGCCAATTAAAATGGAGTCTCTTTTAAGAGAAAGAACTTTATAATTACCCCCTTTAGTATATTGAGGGCTTATCTTTTGAAAAATAGTTTGGACTCATGAATCCTTTTAATAAAAGAATTTTCCCTTAATATGGTTTTTTGTATTAACTTTCTTGCTGTTCTCACAATAAAGACACAGATCTCAAATAGGAGACTAGGAGGTCATGATTCATGAACCAATAGTCCTTTAGCTGAGAATAGGGTTCTCCAGTTTGAGTTCCAATAAACTTTCACGCTTTCAAAATCATTCTTGAAAATGTATGAAGGGGTTTATCTCCGCCCAGGATTTTAGTAAACTTTGAAATCGCTCAGTTTGAAGTCTTTTTACGCGCATTTACTAATGCTATATAATATCTTAAATTAGTTCATAAATCTGCTTTTGGGATGAATAAGTATTTGTTTCCCCTCGGGCCATGGGGTGTTTGAAAATAGTTTTCTTAAAAGGATATAATTTGAGAAATTTCCTTTCGAAATCATTTGCTAAAAATAGATTTGATATATACGAATTTTCTTCTAAATTGGAATTGAGTTTAGTAGTGATTCAACATTTCTTACAGGAAAGCCTTGGTGTTGTGTTAACTGAATTGTTGATAATTATCTCGCGTCAGGCATCCGAGTTGTCCTCTTTAAGTATTCTGGAGTTTGTCATGCTCTCAGGGTTCGTTGAGTGCTTTGGTTTGATTTTGTCTTTACCTGTAATAACACTCAAATTTTAATCAGTACATGATCAATACAAATTTAAGTATAAATGGAAACAGAAATTGATTTAAAAAAAATTAAAAGATAAAGAGAAAGTTCATAGTTGAGTTAGTGCCATGAGTCCTCATGACTCGATAGAGATTTTCATTTTAATTTGCTGAGTTGCTTTCTCCTTAGCTCGAACAAGATGTCCTTAAGGTTCTTTTGACAAATTCTTGCAAGAACCCCACCCAGATCATGCCTTGTATTTTCTTTGATAGAACATGGCATTCATCGGTTTCATGTCCCTTTGCCTTATGGTAGTCGCAATAACTTCCTCCTTTATTTGGTTCTGGGGCACTCTGAACTTTTTGAGGTGCAATAAAATTTTCATTCTTTTTCATCTTAGTGTATATGTAGGAGAGGGGTTTGCTCAGGACAACACCATTCATTTTAGAATTCTTTCTACGACTTCCTTTCGGTTTTCACTTTCCCTTAGCCTCTTGTCAAAGCGCTTGAGATCAGATTTCTCTTCTTTGAATTCTTGGTGGGATTCTCTCTTAGCATGATGCATCTCATCTAATTGAATAAATTTCTCTGCCCGGAGGAAGAAATATTGTGGGTCTATGCATCCGTTTATATAAACGTCCTTCCAAAAAGGAGTTTGTTCAATCAAACAGAACTGCCATGAGTTTTTCCCTATCATTGGTACTTTCTACTCTTAGTACTTCTATGCTAAATCTCAAATATTCGCCAGGTAACTCCCCTGATTTCTACTTGATGGTTGCTAGCAAGCTAAAGTCCACCAATGTATCTCTAAATATAGCAAATTGAGCTGCGAAGTCGCAAGTAAATTGTTCCCAAGAATAGATGGTTTCCATTCGGTAACTCCTATATCATTTAATAGCTACTCCTTGGAAAGTAATGGGAAAAAGTTTACAACAAACTGCCTCTGGAGCATTGTATAAGTTCATCCAATTTTCAAAGACAACAAGATGGTTATCTGGATCAGTTGTTCCATCGTATTTTAGTGAAGGAATTTGAATGTGTAGAGGAAGATTTGTCGCCATTATTTCTTCGGAAAAGTGGGCTTTTTGCAGGATAACATATTCTTCAGGATCATAAATTTCTTTTCCTCCAGGTGCATTTATCATCATATGGTGTAGATTGTCATTTTGGTTGGTCTCATTTCTGTGACTACTCCTGTTGTCTTCTTGGTTAAAGCTATCTGATTGTTCAAGTGATATACTTACCTGACTATCTCAGTTTAACCTTTGATTTTCTATCTCATTTGGAGGTTGCACTTCATCCTCTCTCCCCATAATCTTTATTGATTCCCGGGTTAGAGCTCTCTCTGAACACTCCTTTACTTCTATCCTTTGTGGCCATTGATTCTGAACCTTGATCATGTTGCTTTCCAATTCTGTTAGGGTTGAAGGTTACCAAACTCCTATATTGCCTAAGTTAATGTAACAACCCGCATATTTATCGATTTTATATTTAAATATTTTATTTAAATATTTTATCGTTAATCGGATTTTAGTCCGAAAAGCTACTTTTTGCATACGGTCAAATTAGGACTCGAGACCACCCCCATTGAGTTCAAAATGACGTTTGCGATCTTTTTGTGTATAAACTTCGATATGTTTGGAGTTAGTGGAAGTTTGTCACTTTTTCGCTTAGGGCTTTGGTTTGGGCTGAACCACTTACTAACTCAGTCCCAACCCATCTCCTCTTCATCACTTCCTTCTTCATAATTTCCTAACAACAAAGCTTCATCAAAAATGGTGGAGGGAATGGGAAATTAAAATTCCACGCTCAAGTTCATTTGCAAATTCAACATCTAACTCCAAATTCAAAGTGAAGCATTGATTCAAGCTTGTGGTTGCTTCTCACTTTGCTTTCAAGCTTGATTTCCATCAATTTCCGTGAAAAGGTGAGATTTTTATCTCACATTCTTGTCTATAACTATCTTGGATTGTTGGGAATGATTTCCTATCACTTTTGCATGTACATTTGCATTTGGTTTGGATTGAATTGGTGAAAAACTCAAATTTGTAGCGTTTTTGGCAAATTACTGGGCTTAGGTCGCTCGGGCTTGGAAAAGTCGCCCCTATGCATTTAGCTCGTTCGCATTTAGGTCGGCCTTGCCTTAGGTCGCTCGTCTATAGGTCGTTCGCACTATGCTCTATCTCGTACCTCTTTAGGTCGTTTCCCTATAGGTCGCGCCCATTTGACCACTTAGGTCGCTCTCCTTGGGTCGTTGGCCACTAGGTCGTTCGACCATTCCTGCATGCATTTAGGTCGTTTGGCAATGTTAGGTCGTGCCACTCCTTAACTCGTTCGCCCCTAGGTCGTTCTGCCTACAAATAGCACGGCCACGTTAGGTCGTTCAACGCCTTAGGTCGCGAGTCCTTAAGTCGCCACACCATTAGGTCGTTCGCCCTGATAAGGCGTTCCCTTTCTTGGCTCGGCCATGTGCTAGGTCGTTTGCATGCTAGTTTGCATGCCTAGATCGATGCCTTAAGTCGCACGCGCCCTGCTACATCCCGTAACCCCTTAGGTCACGCCATCGTTAGGTCGCGCCATAGCTTAACTCGCTCAGCCATTCCATCTTTAGGTCGCTCGACCAGCTTGCACCATAGGTCGCACCATCTTTTAGGTCGCGTATTTCTCCTTAAGCCGAGGCTCCTTAGGTTGCTTGCAACTTAGGTCGGCCCCATTAGTTCGCTTGCTCAGCCATCACTTTAAGTCGCTCGACCTGCTTGCAGTCTTTAGCTCGGCTATGTTAGGTCGCGTATCACTTTAGCTCGGCCATGTTCGTTCTCACGGGCATTCCTACTTTGATGGTTTTGGAATTGATTTCTTTGGACTTTACTCACGTCTTCGAATGTGAATTTTTGTGATTTGATTTGTTTCAACAATCGTTTTGTGGTTTGTCACTTTAAAAATATGAAGGTTTCAATACAAGTAGTAAATATCAAAACTCTTTCATCAAAACAATTTTAACTCTATTTTATTACAAAGCTCTTTTTCCTAAACCGTTTCCAATCTATTAGTATATACAAGCCTTTACTTCACTCGGATGAGAAATCTAATTAAACGGCTTAGCAAAACAAGTGGTATGAAACGCTTGCGTTTACTTCGTCGGTTAATTATTGGACTTGTTCGACTGAACCTTTTTTGACAATTTCCTAGTGAAGATTTACAATTTGTTTGTAAATATTTAAGTTAAGCTAGTGGTTATGGGACACGAAGCTAAACTCATATATTTACTAGCTTAGTGTAATTGACACTTTTTGATGACCATGACGATCATTTTTGTGATTTAGACTAGCGATTGAGCGATGTCTCTTTTTCTGCGAGGGAGACTAGACCCCGTTTGTGTGATGTTTCTACTCACATATGTGGGGTAGCGCCCCATGGTCTTCGGGCCATTTTAGTGGAATTTTGACTCATGGTCTTCGGGCCGTTCTAGTGAAAATGGTTAGCAACCATGGAATAGCTTTCCGTCTTGTGATACACGTGTTGGTGAGTTTTCATGCTCCCGTCTTGTGATAGGCCTCTTTCCCTTTTTGTGATTTCTGGATTTCTTGTGTTGATTTCTGGAATTTGTGCTTCACCAATTTTCGTGATTTTCATTAATATGCTTTATCAATTTTTGTGCATTGGTGAATTAGTGTGTCATTACCTTTTTGGTGAATTTTTGGATCTTTGAGAAGATTCTTGTGATATCGATGTATTTCTTATTAATGTTCATTTACATACTTATCATAGTGTGCCATTATGGTTATTATACGTTTATGCCATATCTCTTATTCTACATCATACTATCTGATATATATATAGCTAGACTGATCCGTTTATTATTTTCTTATGAAATAATACTCGGGTCAGACCGAGATGTTACAGGTGCTTCTGCTTGACTTCTCTTCTGGGATTACTCTGACTTTTTGGCTAACTACTTAGATTAGTAGTTTTTGGATGTATACATTTGAGATATAGACTCTATGATGTATACTTATTCTTTTGTGTAGTTGTAGCTGTTCTTTTGTATTATCGTGGATCTTTCAGACCACTACTCTGATGTACACTTTCATGTGTTATATATATATATTCATATCTTTTCCGCCTTTGTGATATGGATGTCTGTGACTGATTTGTGTTATGTTTATTTCTATATTTGTTTCCGAAGATTATATATAGCCACTGTGTGATAGCTTTGAGTTTGTATCGGTATGTCGGATTTCCTCCTTAAATGAAATGCATGCTATATTATTTGACATATCGGTGCTCGTACAAAGAAATTACATGGATGGTCGCTCCTTAACAGCCTTATTCTCCATGCTAGTTGACAGCATTACTCCGTAGTGTCCTTGGCTAGCATGGGTATAGAGGTGGGGCGTCACAGTTAAGATTTGAATCAATGTGATCTTTAAAGGTTGACCTCGATGGAACCTCTTCGTTGGGATTGTTGTTACCACTCTTAGCTTTTACCATACTTTATGCAATTGATCAGAGATGAAAGTTATAAGAGAATGGAGGTTCACTGCCCTCCTTCTAGTGCCAAAATGTTAACAAGATTTCTTGTCAATATCCCAAAGTTATTCTAATAAGAGTGGGTAGACAAGTTTGGATGAAAGGTATGATACCCTCACGGATTTCCTTTAAATTTAAAATTACTAGTTGTTGATTCTTGGGATGAGCCTTTTGACGTCGTCGAAAGATTGAGTCTTTGATTTAGGTTACATTTTGTCTTAGTTGAACTTGTATGAGATCTCTTTACAAAACCTTTTTTTTTGGTTAAGTTAAAATCCTTTGAGATGGTTCCTTTAAGGTTAATTTTAATCCTACCGGAAGGTTGGGTTGATAGTCCTCTTTGGGTTTAGGTAAGTTATCAAATTCCTTGATGGATTTATTAGAGCTTCAGATCTTGCCGGAAGGTAAGATTACTTATATGAAGTAGATTTCGTTCTTGTCGAAAGTTATGGGAATAGTCTCTTTTGGACAAAACCTTATAGGTCTACGTGTCTTTATTTTAAGGATAGACTCTGGCCTTGTCGAAAGGTTTGATAGCTTCGATTATAGCTTTGGAAGGTTCAGGTGTTGTTAAAGTGCATAATATTTTCAACCTTGTCAAAAGATTAATTCGAACGATTTTGAGAGGTTTCAATGAATGTAGATCTGAATAAGTCGTCTACCTCGTCGAAGGGTTTAGATTGTAGAATTGAAGGCTTCGAAAGGTTACAGTGATTTCTTATTGCAGAAGCGTATCGACCTTGTCGACAAGAACCTTTCGATGGGGTTGAACCTAAAAATACGAGTTAAACTAACAAAGATTTAAACAAATAGTGAAGTAGTTAACAAAGCCAAGGACTTCCCTTTGTATTCAAGAAAAAGCTTCATTTTATTAAATTTCCCCAAATCATACTCAATTAGGGTTACAATACTTTGATTAAGAAGTTACAAGATTAGAATGAGAGAAATCGAATCCCTAAAACATGACCCCTCAGGTCCTATTTATAGATGCAGGCGACCTCCCTTTCGTCTCCATGCTCTCGACTATGTTGGAAGGTTCCCCCTTTTATATGAAGCCATGAACCTTCTGACTTTGTCGAAATGTTTGCCTTTCTTCTTCTATTACAGACTTTTTAATATTGTCGAAAGGTTTGCTTGTTTTTATGCTTTCATGATCCTTTCGACTTTATCATACGGTTAGCCTTCTATATACTGTTGTGAACCTTTCGATCTTGTTGGAAGGTAGCTGTAACAGCCTGCACCTCACTTAACAGTGTTTTTCCGCGATGTAGGGCTATTATTCCTATTTTGAAGGGGTGTTACAATCTCCCCCCTTAGAGCCTAACGTCCTCATTGGCTCATGAACACAACACCACCCAGGCGTCATCGCTGTAATTTGTACAGACCACAATTTCGGCTAGGTATGGCTTCGATACCAATGTAACAGCCCGCACCTCACTTAACAGTGTTTTTCCGCGATGTGGGGCTATTATTCCCATTTTGAAGGGGGTGTTACAGTAGCTCTCCTCCTAATTGTTGTGAACCTTTCGACCTTGTCGGAAGGTTGCTCTTCACGTGTTTGTTATGAACCCTTCGATCTTGTCGGAAGGTTGCTTCTCACTTGATTGTTATCGAGAGCTATGTTTCCCTTCAATGTTTTTGAAAGGTTGTCTACCATTCTTTGCTGACTTTTGAATATTGCTTTCTTCATAAAAACCTTTCGACCTTGTCGAAAGGTATTCTGGATGTGCTCCAACCAGTTCGAAAGGCTTGCTATGCTTTCGAAAAGGTCATTATGGAGTGGCTTACACTTGCTTTTGACCTCTTCATTCTTTTCGAAAGTTAAGAAATTCTTGTACATTAAGAGATAGAACGTTTCAACTCCTTCAGAATGTTTAATGCTAATGATTTCTGATGATTGCACCCTATCGACTCCTTCGAAGGCTTTGGTTTGAACTTCTTCTCCTTTGTCTTTGTTGAAGGTCCTCTCAACCTAGTTGAAAGGTGGACTTTTGAAATATCATTCCGCCTAAGGACTTTGAAAGATAGCCTTGGACTTCGCCGAAAGCTCCTTGTCAGAAGATACTATTAACCAGAACATCTTGATGCTTTCTAATCTTTCCTCATGTTCTCGTGATCCTTCTTTCATACCTTCATTCTTGTGAATATTTTATGGTTTACATATATCATTTCAACCTATTTCTTAATTCATTTCCAATGGTCCAAATGATAATATAAATGATGTCAATAAATAATAGGTAATAACTGGAACATGTCAAATAAATAAACAACCATACATCCATCATCAATCAATAAGCATAGAATAACAATTAACATCCAAATCAACAAATATATCACAACACTTACTGATTATCAATTATCGGTATTTAATTAGCAATTTAATTCAATATAAATTTAAATGTCCATTTAATTCAATATAAAATTCAAATTAATTTAAATGACAATTCAAACAACCAAACAGCAATCAATAAAATTTTATCACTTTATAAATTTAATTCAACTAACATAAGAAATTTTAGTATTGCGTGAGTGGGTTTAATCGATCATCTTTGATTTATAGCCGATTAAAAATCTAATAAAAGCTCAAAATTCCAACAGTCTCCAAATTCAACCAAACTAGTTTCATACTGTCCGGAATTTCGACACGAACCCAATGGAAGAAACCGCGTGTCAATCTGAGTTCATATGCAAAAGTTACTCGAGTTAGAATTTTTAAATTTTAAAAATTAATTAAAATAAGGGCAAAAACGTAATTACACTACCACCTGAACCCGATCAAACAACAGCACTTACTGGCCATTGCATTCAACTGCCGTCGTCGTTGCCTAGCGGCCACCATGCCCAGATCAGACCCACCACAACGTTGCCCTCCTTCGGCCGCCCATCTCCATGGCCTCGTGACCGCCATCTCCACCAGAAACCACCTCCGACTGAGCCCCTCAGACGCGCCCTAAAACGCCCAGTTTCGGCGAACTCATGCATAAATGACATGATCCAAGCCAATGGATCGATAGCATCTTGTCTCCTCTACAAGCCTGCACCCTCCGATCGACCTATCGTAGCCAATTTGCCGTTGATCTACAAAACCCTACAACAAAAGGCTGAGAAGGATCCTCAATTTCTGACCAAAGCGAGACTCAATTGCAAAAACGAACTGTAGAAGCTGATTCCATTAATTAAGAGCCTCGCGATGATATATAATTTGATAGGGTTTGAGTAGTTTGAATTTTGGAGTTTGATTTGAAATCAGTAATTAGGGTTTTGGCTAATCTCCCTTGAGAAGGAACAGATTAGAACTGAATTGTACATACAGAAAATAGAATAGAAGGCTGCTAGGGATTATAACAACGTATATATATAACAACATATATATATATAACAACATATATATATATTGTTATATATATATAGACAAAGATGGATAGGAATGGATGGAACAGATCGACTGGGCCCACACAATAACAAAGGCCCGAAAAGCCCGTTTCGTTCTCAAAACGAAAATAGGTCATCCTATATATCGAAATATAGGTTTTCAATACTTTTAAACTCAGAAACTAATTTCAAATTCTAATTATATTGTATATAGAAGTTAGATTTTAAAATTAAATTATTTTAATTAAATTCGTTTAATTGATTTATACGCGTTTCGAGCTCGCACGATCATACGATAAGTCCAATCGCTATGAAACTTGAAATCCTATAATAATTCACTATTATGGATCCGATGAAAATGGAAATCCAAGACAGTGCCAAAAAGTCTAATTTTACACTTTAATTAAAACAATCTATTTTAAAAATCTATTTAATCACTTTTAAATTCTAAATTAAAAGTTTTCTATCATCATTCTTAATTAAATAGGAATTAATATTCTTTTAAAAAATAATTTTACATGTTAAATCCAATATTTAAATATTAAATTAATTTCAATGTTTAATTACAACTGTAATAAAACCCATTCATTATATATTTAAATTTCAAACAAATCCTTTTATTTTGATTTACATTCTTATTATCAAATCAACAATTCCCTTATGAAATTGATTACCATAAGTTTTCATTTTATTACAATCATCACTCAATAATTAACGTCTTTCTCATATTAATTTAAATATTTTATTACATTAAATTTCATTGACTTACAAATTAATTTCAAACGGATTAAATAATAAGATGAGAAATAGAACAATAATTACGTTTATGTAATTTAAACGCATTTATAAATTTATTGTTTACAAACAAAGGTTAATAAATGTACGTACAAAATAATTGATTTCATATTCTATGTTAAAACCGATTTCAATTAAATAACATATAATTTTACCATTAATACATCACTTATTTTATTCCTTATTAATCTTACAATTATTTCAATTGATTGAAATTATATTAAAACAGTTGTCAATAACATTCAAACAATATTATTAAATTATATTCTAATAATTTTTTTCATTAATAAATAATAAATTTTAATTTCTGACAATATGAAACTCCATAGTCTTATTTAATTGAATATTTTTAATTATCAAAAATACGGGTCGTAACAATCTCCCCCACTCGAAACTTTTCATCGCCGAAAAGGAACAAGAAAGAATCAAGAGGTTTGACATATTTTATTCAAAATAATCAATTTATAAACAATTAAACTTACATATGTAAATCTAATAAAAATTTGAAAATAACACATCTTCTATGAAAAATTTTCCAAGTCAAAAATTTTCGAAAAATTTCGGCAACATCTCCTTTGCGCGGTTAGGTTCGAAAAAATAACAATATCAATAATTACATTGTATATATCATATTTTAATTAAAAAGCGTCCCAAAACATGAGAAAAAATATAAAATACCGTTACAGAATCATAATCTGAAAACGTACCTATTTGTCGGCCAAACAACTTTATTTATGAAACCAAAAGCAACAGCTATTGTTTCCATAAACCTGTATTTTACTTACATAATCCAAAAGAGTTAAAATTATGTAAAAAGAGAATATATTTTAGTTGTTTCAATCAATAGCACAAGCAACACAACCAATATGACAATCATATGCAAAAAACAGTACAACCATTATATGCAACAAAAGAATCAATCATACATCCATAGCAACAAAACTAATGGTTTGTTCAGGTTCAGAAACTTTTCATTGTACAAGGGTGATAAATAAACTACCAAGTGTGCCTTACGCTCAACAGTCTTAGGTAATTACTTAATAGATTATTCATACAACCTCAAACAATTTGAAATATCATTTGCCAAACTTTCCATAATCCAACAACATAGAATTTTAAATATTATTTAAGTTTATTCTATTCGTTTCTTTTCACATCATTTACTTCTCATTTATTTTCATTCATTCATATAAGGTCTGTTTTTTTATTTTCATTTATTTATTTACATAAATTATTTCCCATTCAATATTTAAAATCCTTAATGAATAAATTCTTAAAGTATTACATTTATTTCTTTGTAGTTTAGTTCACATTTATTATTATGTAACTTGATTTCAATTTAATATTAATATTCATTAATGAAGCATTAGTTACGTTCATCAAATTTTAATTCACATTCATTCCTCATATATAGTATCATTTAATATTAATTTTATTTGTGAATCATTTCAACATTTCTTTAGTTTATAATCATTTACTTAAACAGTATTCTCCTTCTTACTATTCAATTTAATTACTAACATTTCAAACATTTTTTTTTTGAAAAAGGGGTTCAAACTTTTCTATAGAGTATAAAACCAAGTCCAACAAGACAAAGAATAGAAGCCAATAACCGGCCCGAATACAAAACAAAAGACAATACAAAGTACTTAAAACATAAAAATACACGTTGGGCCCAAAAACTAAACCAACCCAACACCCAATAGCAGGCCCATAGACTGGAAGCCTCCAGAACGATCCAGACACATCACGAGGGAGAAAAAGGCAATACGATACTTCATTCTCTTCGTATCTCTATACTTTCCTAAAAAAGCTTCGCGAGAATCAATAATGGCTGCTGCCATTAAAGACCAAATCTCCTCCTTTAACTACTGCGACGACGAAACCACGGCGAAACTCTCCAAAAGACAACAGCTGAGACTCGAACTACCATCCCTCCAGAAACACTAGAGTAAGTATACTTTCTAAAAATTCTTCTACTTCGTTCCTGAAACTACAGACTAACGAGTTCTTTGAGATTCCAGGTCAAGGATGCTGAAAAATCTCTTAACAGCCTTCAAACAAAAGTTAACAGATTAGATCTGAGATTCATCACAGATCTAAAGGTTTTGCAAAACCATAGGAACGACAGCTCTTTCTCGAGACGACACAAAACAAGATAAGTTTTTGATATAGCTTCTATTGTCCTCGATAGAGCTGATTCCTTTAAAGCTTCTAATTTGTCCATACTAAATCTTGTTATCCAGGAAACCACAGACATTTGCGCCACCTTCAAAAACTTCAGCTATGCCACGACTGAGCAAGAAGCAAACCAGGGATCTATTCCGTATCAGATCCTTCAAAACAAAAGGTCTATGCTCAAGGAGACACCGTCTTCCAAAAGTTTGAATTTGTGCTTCAAAAGATCATCACCTCTGAAGAGAGGCCATAGAAGCTAAGTTTTTCACTCTCCTATTTTAAAGTTAATTTTGACTTCTGAGAAACTAACTCGAACAATGTTATAATAGGTGGAGACGCCAAATAGAGAGATAGCGGATCAGCAAAAGTTCCTGCATTCTTAGACTTACAGACTAGCTCAAATAGGCTTGATAATAATTAATTAAGATGTAAATTAAAAAGATGTAAGATGAATGTAAAGATAAAACAGGATGCAGAAAACCTGAATCAAGCTACAAGAAGGAAGCAGCAAGGGGAAGCAATACATATGATCAATCCGAAGGAACCCTGACTAGCTTAGCGAGGTAAATCCCCATTTGTTAGCAATAATGTTTGACGTACCTTTCAAGTGCTTAAAATGCTTTGATTTAACCATTCTAATATTCACTGTCTGGTAAATTTTTGAGCATAACTGCGAAGTGTCATTAAATTTGTTAAGAAATATCCTGTCATTTCTTTCTTTCCATATGTGCCAAATACAAACTGAGATAGATAATTGGAACAGATCTGAGTTGAGATTTCTAGATTTAGAGATAGATACAATATTTTGCAAGTCTTCCCTTAGTGTAAATGAGAACATACTTTTCGGCGAGCTAAAAAATTTTTTACAGCTCCATAACCAGACTTTTCCTGTATAATTACATTGAAAAAAGAGGTGATCTATATTTTCAATGTAATTATTACAGAAAACACATAGGGGGTCTACGACAATATGTTTGAATGTTAATCGCTCTATAACTTAAGTTTATAATATTTCTTGTACATCTTAATTCTTTATCTATAAATGTTTCTTTAAACATAATTTCATTTTTGAACATTATTATTACTTTAGTTTTTACTTGTATGTTATTCCATTATCCTTTTAGTTTACAAGTTACAAAACTTCAATTTCTTATATTTTCATTAAACAATTATCTTTTAATTCAGATTTCAATTTGGAAGTTTCCGACCATTTAAAATCGTCGAAAGTTCCATTTTATTACAATATTTGAAACTCACTAATTAACATAAAATTTAAGAACTAAATACCAGATTTTATTTAAAATCACATTGAAATAACATATACTTATAACTTTTGTATATCAAATCATACTTAGGAAATTACAATTAAAATTTGTTTCACCAAAACAACTGTGTAGCAAAGCTACTATAGTGGTTTTCCCACATTGAAACTCGAAAATTAACGTCGATGATGCCGTGGTCATCACCAATATTATTTTCCAGCGACAAAAGAGGGGAGTACAGAACTTATTTCCTTTTAAATCCCTTTAGAAACATTTCTTTCAAAGTTCATTAAAAATATTTCTATCCAAAAATACTTCCAAATAATACTAATACTATTTTTCCAAAAATCTTTGAAAACCAATTTCAAAACCTCGGAACTTAAATTCCTAAATTTCCAATTTAAATTCATTTTATTTGTAAATCATGATTATAAACCATATTTATAAAATTACATTTTCTTATAACATACCATAGTTCATAGTTTTAATAACCTTGGCTAACCAATAATAAATGACAATAATTGAATATTATCATTTACTAACAAGCAACACAACACAAATAACAATATCAACTTATGAAAATTATTCTTTTAAATGCAAATTATAATACTAGGTAAAATTATTTCAGTTACCTACTTTTAAAACAAAATTGTGTCGGTCCATCCTATTCAAGTGTTTAGAAATCCCTATTGATGCCATAACATCCTATGTATCGATCAGAATTCCAAAATACTCAATAGAACAAATTAACACAATACAAAACATTTTTTATAGCACTAGCAAATACGCTCTCTCATATATATATATATACACACTCTCAAACTCATTCTAGGGTATTACTAACCCTATCTTTAATGAGTTTAACCCCAACAGGCTAAGGTATCTCTAAACCAAAGCTCTGATACCAACTGTGACGTCCCACCCTTTTGGATGGTTTAAATCGATAATAAACCACACATGTCTAACACAAACCATTCAAAAGGGAGGATTGTCAATGGGATTTAATAAGAAAATAAGAGAAAAGAAGGAAAACAAAATACAGAATCTCGCAGCAGAATGACAAAAATATAATAATCAAATAAACAGTTCATGAAGCTGTTTTACAATATACATTTGATTTCAATTTTTACAACATAATCAGAGTACAATCAACAAACAAACCAAAATAATGCAGCGGAATAATAATAGTAAATACGGTCTAGCAAACTCCATCTTCATCATCAAGGAATAATGTCTTCAACATGAAATACTCAGGCTGACCCGAGTGTAATGAAAAGACAGAACACTCGAGTCGGAACTAAAAGTTCTTATGTAAGTCAAATCAATAACAAGTAAATATGAGTGTAATAGCTTCAGAGATGTTTACGAGATTTTCTATCTCCTATCAAGTGTACAATGTGACTGCAATAACTTAAGAGATGTTACAGAATTT
Organism: Allium fistulosum; assembly: GCA_030737815.1. Lineage (NCBI taxonomy): Eukaryota > Viridiplantae > Streptophyta > Magnoliopsida > Asparagales > Amaryllidaceae > Allium > Allium fistulosum. Next base: position 406,223,980 of record CM060907.1, on the reverse strand, counting down.
TTCATCTCCAAAGGATCCATTAAACTATCTATATGTTGTAAGATACGCTATATATGTAATGTCTAATCAATAAAATAAATATTTTTCCTAGCGTAAAGGCTTTAAATTAATCACCCTTAACACATTTTTAAGCAGGTAGTCTATGCAGGTCCTATAACATAACCAGTAATGTTGGTAGCCAGTGAGTCCCCTATAGGTACCATACTAAAACAAAATCATGGTGGTTGCATATAAGGATAAAAGATGACAAGGCACGTGAAGCAATGCCCAAGGTGGAATACTACCAGTTCGGGTCACAGGGCTGGTGGTAACGCATCGTAGCCACGACTGCCCACTGCATCCAACACCCCTAAAATCAAATCAAGGTGCACTGATAAAGTCAAAATCAATGTAGTAATACGAAGAAGGGTGTCCGCTAGGGGTAGCTAGCCCACTTGGCCCTGACAAGCTGCCTTGTTTTAGTCATTTCAAATTGGCACAAGTGCCGAGGTCATCCATCATCGTTCTCTTTCTTCAAATCCAGCAATCGTTCGCCAATCCAACCACTTCATTCTCGATCATCCACCATGTACACAGTTGATAAAGTGGTTCCAGTATTGACAGAGAGTATGCCAACATTCGGTCCCGGTCTCTTTAACAACCAAAAGTCATTTTTCACACCGGTTGGTACTTTTACATTTCGAAAACGATTCATACTTGATATCAAAATATCATGTTCGCTTCAAAAATCATTTCAAAATTGGGTATACCTTCATATTAAAACATTCATATTTAATCAATGATTTAAATCTAAATGATTCCCCTCTAAAATAGTTTGAATATTGAAAATGGTTTTGAATAAATAAAAATAATTTGAATATTGAAAATAGTTTGGATAAATAAAATAGTTTTAATATTGAAATATAGTTTTGAATAATTAGAATAGTTTAAAGATTGGAAATAGTTTTGAATGTAAAATAGATTTTAATATTGAAAATAGTTGAAAAAAATAGTTTATACATTAAAATAATTTGTTTATTAAAATAGTTTATAATAAAACTGTTTCTTCCTTTTCAAAACAATTTGAAATCATGTTCCCATTTCAAATCACAACAAATTCAACCTTTCGACTTCTAATTTCAAGTCAACGTCATATTCAAATTCCGATTTACATCAGCCTCAATTCAAAACGATTTCAAACTTTACATCAAATTCAATTCAAACAGTTCTATTCAAATGGCTGAAAGTCTCAATTCAATTTCTCATTTTTAAACAATTTTTGTTTAAATCCATTTCACGTCCAAACTTGAAAGTACCAATTTAAAACCATTTTACATAAGTAAATTCAAAGTTTAAATTAAAAGTTTAACCTTCCAAATAATTCACTTTCGATAAATTCAAAACATATTCCAATTTCCACTTTAAGATTTCAAATTAAATCCTTAAACAATTTCATTTAAACAATTTCAATTTCAATATTTCAAAGCTCAAATTTAGAAAATAATTTAATTCATATAAATCTAAATTTTATTTTCTTTAATCCAATATCATTTTAAACCAATTTAAATTCAGGATTTTGAAACCATTTAATTTAACCAATCCGATGTTCGTATATAATTTTCTACCCTATGACCAGGTGATCAATTATTTCAATTTAATTATATGGACGGATATATATCATTTCAACCCAAAATTAAATGATATAAGTATATATCATTTCAACCTATTTCTTAGTTCATTTCCAATGGTCCAAATGATAATATAAATGATGTTAATAAAGAATAAGTAATAAAAAGAATATGTAAAATAAATAAACAACCATACATCCATCATCAATCAATAGGCATTCAATAACAATTAACATCCAAATCAACCAATATACCACAACAGTTACTGATTATCAATTGTCGGTGTTTAACTAGAAATTAAATTCAATATTAATTTAAATGTCCATTTAATTCAATATAAAATTCAAAATAATTTAAATGTTAATTTAAACTACCAAACATAAACCAATAAAATTTTATCACTTCATAAACATAATTCAACTAACATAAGAAGTTTTAGTATGGCGTGAGTGGGTTTAATCACTCACCTTTGATTAATAGCCGATTAAAAATCCAATAAAAGCCCAAAATTCCAACAGTCTCAAATTCAACCAAACCTATTTCATATTGTCCGGAATTTCGATACGAACCTTACGGAAGAAACCCTGTGTCAATCCGAGTTCGTATGCAAAACTTATTTGAGTTAGCAGTTTGAAATTTTAAAAATTAATTAAAATAAGTAAATTGTAAAAGCGTAATTACACTACCACTTGAACTCGATTAAACAACAGCACCCACTAGCTGCCGCGTTCAACTGCCGTCACCGCCTAGGAGCCATCCTGCCCAGATCATACCGCACCACAACATTGCCGTCCTACGACCACCCATCTCCATGGCCTCGCGACCACCACCTCCACCAGAAACTGCCTCCGACTGAGCCCCCGAAACGCGCCCTAAAACACCCAGTTCTGGCGAACTCGTGCACATATGACATGATCTAAGCTGATGGATCGATAGCCCCTTGTCTCCTCTACAAGCATACACCCTCCGATCGACCCATCGTAGCCAATTTGCCATTAATCTACAAAACCCAACAACGTACGACTGAGGAAGATCCTCAATTTCTAGCCAAACCGAGACTCAATTGCAAAAACGAACTATAGACGCTGATTCCATTCGTCGAGAGCTTCGTGATGGTATATAATTTAATAGGGTTTGAGCAGTTTGAATTTTTTGAGTTTGATTCGAAATCAGTAATTATGGTTTTGGCTAATCTCCATTGAGAAGGAACATATTAGAACTGAATTGTACGTACAGAAAATAGAATAGAAGGCTACTAGGGCTTATAACAACATATATATAGACAAAGATGGACATGAATGGATGGAACAGATCGACTGGGCCCACGCGATAACAAAGGCTCGAAAAACCCGTTTCGTTCCCGAAACGAAAGTAGGTCATCCTATATATGGAAATATAGGTTTTAAATATTTTTTAATTCAATGAAACTAATTTCGAACTCTAATTCTATTGTATATAGAAGTTAGCTTTTAAAATCAAATTATTTTAATTAAATTCATTGAGTTGATTTCTACGCGTTTCGAGCTCGCTCGATCAAACGATAAGTCTGATCGCTAAGAAACTTGAAATCCTATAATAATTCACTATTACGGATCCGATGAAACTGATTTCATCAAATTCCGAGACAGTGCCCAAAAGGACTAATTTTACATGTTAATTAAAACAATATATTTTAAAAATCAATTTAATCACTTTTAAATTCTAAATTAAAAGTTTTCTATCATCATTCTTGATTAAACCGGAATTAATAATCTTTTAAAATACAATTTTCCATGTTAAATCCAATATTTAAATATTAAATTAATTTCAACGTTTAATTACAACTGTAATAAAACCCATTCATTATATATATTTAAATATTAAACAAATCCTTTTATTTTTATATACATTCTAATTATCAAATCAAGAATTTCCTTATGAAATTTATTAATATAAGTTTTCATTTTATTACACTCATCAAACAACAGTTAACGTCTTTCTCATATTAATTAAAATATTTTATTACATTAAATTTCATTGATTTCCAAATTAATTTCAAACGATTAAATAATAAGATGGGAAATAGAACAATAATTACATTTAAGTAATTTAAACGCAATTATAAATTTATTTTTTACAAACAAAGGTTAATAAATTTACGTACTATAACGACCCACCTTTTTGGACGGTTTAAGTCGACAATAAACCACACATGTCAACTCAAACCATTCAAAAGGGAGGACTGGTAATGGAGTAAATAAGAAAATAATAAAAAAGAAGGAAAACAAAACACAGAATCTCACAGCGGAATGACAAAATATAATAATCAAATAAACAGTTCATGAAGCTGTTTTACAAATAACATTTGATTACACTTTAACAATATATTAGTTATACATACAGCAGGAATAAATAAATAATGCAGTGGAACAACATGATACAGTGGAATAAAATAATAATATAATACTAAACTCCGTCTTCGTCCTCCAGAATAGTGTCTTCATCACTTAAAAGCTAAGGCTGACCCGAGTGTAATGAAAAGACAAAAAACTCGAGTCAGAACTAAAAGATCTTATGTAAGTTAAATCAAAATAAGTAAATATGAGTGTAACGGCTTCAGAGATGATTACGGGATTTTACATTTCCTATCCAGTGTCTAACGTGCGTGCAATAACTTAAGAGATGTTCAGGATCCATCTCCTAAGGATCCGTTAAACTATGTACATATATAATACAATATGCTATTATAATATGTCTATAATAAAGTAAAGTATTAAAGTAGCGTTAAGGCGTTACCCATATTCCCCTTACACATTTTTTATATAAATACCGTAGTTTATACAAATACTGTAAGCTCCACCAAACTGGTGGTTTACTCAGTGAGCACTCCATAGATACGATACAAACCAAAGTCATAGTAGGCTCGATCAAGATAAATATGACAGGCACACGAAGCAATGCTCAGGGTAGGAAACTACCGTTTTGTAGAACCGGGCTGGTGGTAACGAATAGCAGCTACTACCGCCCACCTCGAGACACACTCCCATAATCAAATCAATGGGTGGCCACCAAATCAAATCACAAAGTAATAAATATGGTTTCGAAGAAGCATGCTCGATAGGGGGAGCGACCCCACTTGGCCCAGGTATAGCTCCTATTTTAGTCATTTCAATTATGACTCAAAAGTCAAGGCTATCCATCACCGTTCTCTTACTTCATTCCAGTAGCGTTCGCAAAACCATCCTACTTCATTCTGGATTCTCCACCATGTGCACAGTTGTTAAATTGGTTTTCGGTATTGATAGAGAGTATGACAATATCCGATCCCGGTCTCTTTAACAACCAAACGCTTATTTCACACCGGTTGGTTCTTTTACATTTTCAAAACCGATTCACTATTGATATCAAAATATCATATTCACTTTTTTAAAAATATATCACTTCGTTTCAAAATGGCATATTTTGCAAAATACCAGATTTACTCAAAATATGCCATTTTCACTAGAAAATATCATTTCAGATTCCAACGTAGGTTATAACATCGTTTAATTACCTTCACATTTAAATCAACGATTTCAATAAACAATTCACCCCTGCATAGTTTGAATTTTAGAAAATAGTTTGGATAGTTATAAATAGTTATAAATAGTTTAAAATAGTTTTAATAGTTTAAATTAGTTTTAATAGTTTAAATTAGTTTAAAAATAGTTTAAAACAGTTTTAATAGTTTAAAGTGTTAAAAAAATAGTTTAAAATAGTTTTAATAGTTTAAAGTGTTAAAAAAATAGTTTAAAATAGTTTTCATAGTATAAGGATTTTTAAAACAGTTAAAATAGTTTAATATAAAATGGTTTGATTATTGGAAATGGTTTATATAACAAATAGTTCTGAAAATCTAAATAATCTGAATTTTAAAATAATATATTTTTAAGCAGTTTATATTAAAAAAATTTATTTTGAAATTAGTATCAAATAAAACTATTTCTCCCATTTCAACAAATCTGGACCATATCCAGATTTCAAATCAACAAAACTCAATTTTAATCTTTCAATTCAAATGACTCAGTTTCGATTTAGTTCCAAATCAATGTGATTTAAATTTCAATTCGAAAATAACTTCAATTTCCGAAACATTCAATTTTTTAACTTCAATTTCGATTCAACAATTCAAATCAATGATTTAAATTCAATTCCATTCTTATTTTAAACAATTTCAAATCATATCAATTTCAAGCCCAATTTCAAATTAATTATTTAAACCACTTAAATCAAATTAACTTCATTGTTAAATTTAAGATCCAAATCTTCAAAATAATTCAAATTTCCGAATTAAAGTCATATATCGATTTTAACTTTACATTCCCAATTTAATTTTTAAACAATTTTGTTTTAACCGTTTCAATTTCAACTTTCAAAGATTGAATTAGAAAATAATTAAATTTATATAAATCTATAATTTATTTCCTTTAAAACAATAACATTTAACAAAAATACAAATTCAAGATTTTAAACCATTTAATTTAATAAATCCGGTGTCCGTATATAATTTTCTATCCTATGCAAAGTGATACAGATATATATCATTTCGACCTACAATAAATTTAAATTTCCGGATATATATCATTTCAACCCAAATCATAAATTTTCAAATCCATAAAATCGCTCAGGTTTATCATTTCAACCCATAACAATTTTCCCAAATCTATAAGATCGTTCGGGTATGTGTCATTTCAACCCATAGTGATAACAGGGATAAATAAAGACCCAATCATCCAAAATGTCAACAAATAAACATCCATCATAATCAATATCCAAATCACCCAATAAATCACAACAATTAACTGATTATCAATATCAGGTATGTAACTAACAATTTAAATTTAATATTAATTTAAATGGCAATTCAATTCAATATAAAATCTAATTAAATTTAAATGACAATTTAACATACCAAACAATAATCAATAAATTTCTAATCACATCATAAATTTAATTTAACTAACATAAGATGGTCTAGTATTTGTGAGTGGGTTAAATCACTCACCTTCGATTTATCGACGATTTAAAATCCAAATATAGCCCAAAATTCTAACAGTCTCAAAATATAGCCAAATTCATTACATATTGGCCGAAATTTCGATACGATCGCAACAGAGAAAACCGCACGTGAATTCGAGCTCGTATGAACAAGTTATGATAGTTAGAACATATGAAATTTGTATTTAAATAAAATATAAAACAAGGGTAAATTCGTAATTTAAAATACCATATCACAAAACCCTAGCAGCCTTGTACGGGAAATCGAACCCTCGCCTCAATCCTTCAGCTTCCTCGAACAAACGCCTGCCGCACGCCCCATGTTCGCCATGTCAAGGTCAGAGCATGCCGCCATCATCTCCTCCAAATGTCGAGCTTCCCATGCTCATGCGGTCTACTCCGCCGCCCTCAGTTTTTATACCCGCCGTCGCTAGTCTATAGCCATCGATCATGGCAATTTCTTTCATCTTCGGCCAGAACTAAACCATTGGATCATCTCTTCTTGGCCTCCTCTACCCACTGGTCACCTTCGATCGTCAAACGGTCAACAATCCACCGTTGAAGTCGAAAACCTAGAATGGACGGCTGAGAGAACTTTGTCAATTCGGGCAAAATCCGAGACTCAATTGCAAAAATGAATTACAGCAGTAGATTGTGCTTGTCGAGAGCTTTCCAATGATATATAATTTGCTATAGTTTGAGGAGTTTGAATTCTGAAATTGAATTTGAAATCAGTAGATTGGAAATTTAGGGTTTGGTTGACTACCATTGAGAAGAAGGAAGAAGCAGATGATAGTACATACATAAATAAAATGAAAGGCTGCTAGGGTTTGAGAAAAGAAATCTATTTATATGGACAAAGATAGATAAGAATGAATGGACATATCGATTTGGGTCAAAACGATAACAACGACCCAAAAAGACCGTTTTGTTCCCGAAACGAAAATGAGCCATCCAATATATTAAAATATATGTTTTCGATATTTTTAAAATCAATGGAACTAGTTTCAAACCCTAATTCTATTGTATATAGAAGTTAGCTTTCAAAATCAAATTATATTCATTTAAATCCTATTAACCGATTTCTACGCGTTTCGAGCTCACACGATCAAACGATAAGTCCGATCGCTACGAAACTTGAAATCCTACAATATTTCACTGTTACGGATCCGATGAAACTGGTTTCGTCGTATTCCGATACAGTGGCCAAAATGGCTAATTTTACACGTTAATTAAATAAATTATAATTAAATTAATTTTACACGTTAATTTACATTCTTATTATTGAATAAACTATTACCTTATGAATATAATTAACATTAGTTTACATCTATTTACATTCCTATTCTACAATTATCACTTTAACTCATATTAATTTCAATATTTAATTACATTAATTCCAACAATTATTTTATTCCTTATTAACCTACAATTATAATAGAATTAACTTTACAGTTATTTCAATTGATTGGAATTACATTAAAATAGTTGTCAATAACATTTAACCAACATTATTAAATCATATTCTCATTATTTTTCTCATTAATAAATCAAAAAGTTTAATTTCTCATAATATTAAATTCCAAAATCTTATTTAATTTAATATTTTAATTATTAAAATTTACGGGTCTTTGCATGTACAAAATAATTGATTTCATATTCTATATTAAAACCGATTTCAATTAAATAACATATAATTTTACCATTAATACATCACTTATTTTATTCCTTATTTACCTTACAATTATTTCAATTGATTGAAATTACATTAACAGTTGTCAATAATATTCAAAAAATATTAATAAATTATATTCTAATAATTTTTACATTACTAAATAATAAATTTTAATTTCTGACAATATTAAATTCCAATGTCTTATTTAATTGAATATTTTTAATTATCAAAAATACGGGTAGTTACATTTGATTTGCAATCCTCTCACTGTTTCTGTTTAAATTTGGTATGCTCCAATCATATGTGCATAAAGTTGAGTTAATAATAATCCTACTATGCTTACATTATTTACTTATACTCTACTGCATATGTGAAATATAAAGAAATCTAGTATTGACTAAATCTACTATGAACAACATACTCTGATTAAGTTGCATGTATATATTGGTTTTGGCTTTAAATAGCGAGTGTACATATATGCCTTTCCATCACAAACTTGAGTGTACATATGTGCGTTTCCAGTAAGTTGCTCAAGGTTGAATGATGGCGTCTGCAAATGAGTGCGTGAGGACTTAGGGTGTTTACGTGTGTATCATTTTAAGGGTGTATGTTTACACATTGATTAAGTTTACCCTGTTTATTCATCTTTTTGAAATGAATTTGGTTGCTCTGTCACTGTCCACATTATAAGTGTCTAACTCTACATTGCTCTGTGTGTGTTTTAAGAGTGTATATGTGCTTTTCTTCTTGTTGTTTTAATTTTCTTATTCATCTTATTATTGAAAATTACATCTTCGTTTTCATTTACTAGCTTGTATAACTGACCAGTATTGTCAAGTTGCCTTGACTGCATTTCCTGGGTACACTGTCTTGTATAGTTTAGTGCATGCTTCTTGTAGTGCTTGTGCTCTTTATTTCTGATCTTGAACCCATGCACACATCCTTGCCTTATTGCTCTTGTGCCTATGTGTGTTGTGATGTAGTAATGTGTATCATCATCTTGTAGTTTTGTGTCTCTGTTGAATTGCCTGGACTTATTATTATGTGATGCTATATACATTCATACATATGTATATATGTGTGAAATATCTCCAATTGCTTGAGTCTGCGTGTTGCAGCCTTGTGATGCTATGCTAGTGTACACTGTGTTTTTGATCTTCATTGCACATGAACTTGAATATGTATTGTATGTTTATATGTACACTCGAGTTCCATTTGCATTAATATGTTTTTCACTATGTTGCCTGATCTCTTTGAGCTTGCTGGTCCATGTTGTTGAATTGCTGAAACTTGCTTTTGCTTTTGCTCGAACTTATGCACTTTTGTTGAATTGTTGTTTCCTGACCATGTGCTATTGACTTTAGTTCTGGCTTGGTTGTGATACTTGATCACCCTGGTTGAATTGTTGTTTCCTAACTATGTGGTTGAACCTGTGCACTTCTACCTTGTTCATGCTTTTTAAAACTGATATGTGTTGCACCTGAGTTGAGCCCGAGCCCGCTTTGGCTTGACCTTGTGCACACTTGCACTATGTTGAGCCTTCGGGCTTGACCTTTGCATTTGTCCCCGAAAGATAATCGATGCTCGGCCTTGTGATATTCACTATGATACACTGTGCATATCATAAGCTGTTCGTGCACACTTAATTTTTGTCCTTGTCTAAAATATGAAAAAAAACAACCCAAATAACCATGGCAATATTAAATCACAATTATAATTTTATTTTTTTCATTTCTGTTTGTTTCCTTTTCCATTTTACAGCTATATTTATTTGACAGGTATAGCAAATGACTGGACACAGGCTGAGCAAGAAGATATCAAAAAAAATTTGAGTGAGAGTAAAAATGTTGTATATGAGAGTGTGAAATAGTGTATGATGAAAGTTGTATTGTATTTGAAAATGTAAATAGAGTGGAAGCCAAATGTGTACTATTTGAATTTAAATTGAAATAAAATATTTGTTTAAATATAACTGCGATTCATTTATTTCATTCTACAAATATTTATTTCAGTTTGTGAACAACATATAAATGTAATTGATATTCATATTAGTCAATATTTATATATTATCTAACAGGTAATTCTAGGAATGGTATTATAACAACAGACAAGATACGACTTTTTTCTCTATTGTGTTAGTGTATATCAGACGACGGGGTATATCTATGGTCTGATGTGTAATGAGATGACAATGGATTTAACCACAAATAGATATGCTTTCAAACAATGGGGCATATCTATCGTATGATGCATTTTTTGAATAGTGTGTTTATTTCTAAGTGTTCTATAGCGACCTATTCGCTACATTTACACTTCGACTTCCTCTTGCTTTTATTCTCTGTAGCATAATGGTTATTTATGCAACTTACTTCTAAGCGGGAACCAAATCCAAACAAATAATCAAATAACAATATATAAACTATCATCCAAGTAATCAACAATAGTCTATAACAACATAGATATCATATAGTTTATTTAGAGGTAAGTATTCTCACCAAAATTTTAGTTAACGCTTTCGCGTTTTGGTTTGATCTAAAATCGAATGATGTTCAATTTTGCTCCAAATTTTACTTGCTCCAAATTCAACGAAACTAATTTCAACGAGGAGATAACATCGAACGAGTCCAACGCAAAAGACCGCGTCCAAATTCAACCTCGTATGAGAAAGCTATTGAATTTATAAGATTTCGGATTTAAATAATTAAATTAACCCACTTAATTACTCAATTAACTTTTGATTACCCTGCATAATTATCTTCCCCAACACTCTAATTATCCTTGCCCATACATTTATATAACCTGTGCATATCATAACCCAAAATTCAGTCTAATCTCTCCTTGATTTCTCCTTCAATCTTCCACGAAACGCAAATCCGTCGATTCATACAAATTCCACCATCAATCCTTTCCGCGTCCATCACCATAAATTGAAGCTCAGTATCTCCCTTCTCCCTATGACCTAATGGTGCACAACATGACAAACGAGGGTGGAGATCTTCCCTAAGCAGCCGACCCACCTAAACTTCCTCCACGAGGTAGCCTTCGCTCAAGAAACCCTACGCCACGATCGACAAATCCATACGTCGTCTCAATCACCAAAAATCATAAACCCTAGCTCAGCCTCAACTGTCAACTACACCCAAACCAATGCCGCAACCATCACAACACATATAGATTTGAAGTACATGCTTATATGAAGCCAATGAATCCAACTTTATGGTTTTTAGTGGAGTAAATTGTTTGATTTTAATTTTTGAAGCGTGAGGCTATTTTAAATTGGAGGTGAAGGAGGGAAAAATGAAAAGTGAGAGGCTAAGTGAAAAATGAAATGAAGAAAATGTCAAAGTGTTTAATTTATTTAATTTTATAAATAAAATCACTTACCTTACTACTAACACAAGCAAACCAAAATTCTCAAGCCACTTATCCCATCATCATTAAGTTATGTTAAATTGACTTGGTTTTTAAAAGGTTTTGAAAAGAAAGATTTCCAGTAATCCACTACACAATATTCTGTTCACATATGAACCGCGAACGACAGAAATAAAAATACGATCGTGCACTAAAACGCGATATGATCATAAAACAATAATAAAATACATTGGTTATCTTAATTTGTGAAATTTCAAAAATACCATCTTTTGCTAAGATACACATCTGAAGGTAATTTAAACATTTTCCAAATTAAAAATTATGGAAAATCCTATAAATTCATTTAAAAATACGTTAATAAAAATCAAGTTGTTTTATTAACAATTGATTTTTATTATTTATTCGAACTGTTTATTATTGTAAATAAATTTGCAATAACAAGCTCGCCATTATTATTTATTAATTAAAAGGAGTTAAACAAAGCTATTAAATCCATTTAATTAATATTTAATCCATAATTCAGATATTTAAATAATCTCTATATTTGAATATAATTTATTTAAATTTTTAAACACTAATTATATAAATATTTAAAATTAGTTAAATATTCAAAATCAAAACGATAAAATTCTGGGATGTTACATTCTCTTTCCCTGAAAAGAAATTTGTTCCCGAAATTCCCAAAGGAAGAAAATGTTCTCTCACTCTTAGGTTTTTAAAGTCCTTTATGTTATAGAAAATTTCGACAGCATCTCCTTTGTGCCGCTGATCCGAAAAAATTACAACTTGCCACAACAAGCCCAAATCAATAAAGAAAACAAAAGCCAAGTGACCTCCATATGGGGCATAAAATCATCAATCAATCACCAATTTCTAAATCTGCTACATACCTCTTTTGCAATTGATTTTTGTTTTTGCAAGCAACTTACTATCTCGATGTGGAAGCAGATGCGTAAGAAATCAAATAGTAATCCCTTGCATCCATGTACCTATCTTGTACTTACATAATTCAAAAGAGAATCATGCTAAAAAAGAGCAATATACTAGCAACATAAACAATATAACAATTATATGCAACAAAAGTATAGAGAATACTTTATAACAAAATACTGTGCATACAATCTTTTGAAAAGATAAATTTAGAACTAAATGTCTACGTTTTTGCATTCAAATAATATTTTCAAATTCCTCCGAAGAGAAATTTATCAAAACCAAAATCAATTATGACAAGGTAGGGGCTCCTTATACCGAAGCATTGTATAAATCTAAAATCAAAACAACACAGAGCATCCAGTAGCATTCTGGTTCCTCATAATACAACAACTAGAGTAAACAAGTATACCCGACGAGTCTTCCAAATCGAAAAAACTCCCAATCGCCCAACTTTAGTCAAAACAAAAATATTTGAAGAACCACTTCACAAAACTCCCTTTTTCTAAATGTCCTGAAATAATAATACTTCATCAAAGTATTCAAAATAATAATATTATTTCTTTTACAAATTCTTTTGTAATCAATTTTTTCAAAAGCACTAGGATTTAAGTCCTAATAAACAACTTCTTAAAATCCTTTATTTGTAAATTCAGGTTTTATAAATCATAGTATATAAGATCACACTATTAATCAACTCAAATTCCATAATGGAATAAAATAACACTTAATATTATTTAAAATGCTAAATGATATAATAAACAAGATTTAGAATTTGTCTTAGGTTTACAAATTTCTCGATTGTCCAAGGATATAGTAAATTTCCTAAGTATACCATTACGCTCATTAGCCTTTGGCTATTGGCTAGAAGATTATTTAAGCTCCCTCAAACAATATTGAAAGTCACTCCCCAAACTTTTCTAATCCACATAACAAAGCATACAACTATACTAATGCTCATATGATGTATATAAATCATCTTTATGCAATATCTGATTCGACCACTTGCTCGAATACATAGACTTTGCTTATAAACAAGTATCGCTCGCTCGACCTTCCTAGTGCAGACTCCGATCAAGTTCCTTGATTAGAAACCTCCATTTGCATTACATAGTCATATACTGTGACAGAAAATATCAGTATCATATAGAGAATCCGAATGAAGTGCGAAATCATTTTTCGGACTGGTGTGAATCATCCTGAAGTTATGTATTCGAATCCTAAATCAACAACCGTGCGAATAAAATGATCTACCTATAACTTATGTACATAATCTGATCGGTTTCTAAATTACACCAATCTCTTTCTAAATCACTTTCATTTTCACTTATAATATTCCATTCCATACTAAAATTATTAATGAATTACTCCATAAACTTTCACTTAAGTTTGTAAACATTTTATAAAGACACAACTTTATAAAAAATTAAATTAAAAACTTGCTCCACTTTTATTTACCTATATAATACTCTTATACATCCTAAGAGTACATACAAAATGACAATTTTATTTTATTTATTTATTATTTATATTTATTATATTACTTTCAAAATTCAAATGAAGGTCCAAACAAAATATGGGTCTTAAACTGAGTCCACTAGTTCGACCTTTTTACCTATCCGGTCCGGTAAGTAGCTAAGAAGAGTAGGATGCTGGTATCCAAACTCAGCCCTAGAGTCTACTTTCCTTACATTCATACATTAAAGATGTTTATTTAGTCGACCCAATAACATCAAATAGTTTATGAGACTTAGATGTTTAAACAAAAACTACGGTATTTAATAAACAATGCTTATTATAATCTTCATATCTAATTTAATCCATTGAAAAAAACTTGAGTTATATTATCTCTTTTCTCTCGAAGAGTTTACAAATTTCATTTATCAAATTGTTTACAAAATAGCTTTTATTTTAAATCAATTTCCATTAAGGAAATTTAAGAACTAAATACCTTGTTTTTATTTCAAAACCCTTTTTGAAATCATACTACATATATTCATATATATATATATACATAAATGATAACTTTAACAATTTATTTACTAATACTCACTTTGGTTTAATTTGGATTCAAACTCATGCAACATTCGATCGTCACTTAAAAGATTATTTAAAAATTACCACAAAACTAATCGAGATGTTTTCCCTGAACTGTCCAAAGGAAATGTTTCTTAATTAAAATTTCTCTATGCAATATTTATACGTATGAATTTTTCAGAGTAATACCACTATTAATTTTCTAAAAAATCCTTTTGAAATCATTTCAACCAATACTGGGATTCAAATTCTTCAATTTTTTTTACTTATAAAACACCCTTTATAAATTATATGATTCGTTTTATATTCCATACTCATATAAAATGTACCTTTTAAAACCATTTTATATTATAATAACTTTTCCTTTATTATAATAAACTTTTCACAAATATTTATCCTCTATATGTCTTATCTTCCCACTTAGATTATATTAAACAACTTTATTAAAAATGACTTTTAACTTAACATTATTATCGAACACCTTATGGTCAAACTATGAAATTTAATTAACAAGGGGTTCATTTATTAAATCAATGAAATAAACGCTCATAATTAAGCTAAGTATAAATAATTAGCAATCAACAGAAAATAGTCAATGCGCCTAAACTATCCGAGCATGAAAAATCAAACAATAATGGTAATAAAGAAATATTATCATTAACAAACAAAAACCATAAATAACTATATAAATTTGAAAATTATTCTTTTATATATGTAGAATATATAATCCTGGGTAAAATATTTAGTTTACCAAGTGTTCAAAAATCAATACCGTGTCTGTTTGCCTTGTTAAAGTGTTTACTAATCCCTATAGACACCGTGGCATCCCACATCTCGACCAAAATTCATAAACCACTTAATAGACCAATTAACACAATATGTTTTTATAACAATAACAAATGCGTTCTCGTATATATAATACTCTCAGCTCATTCTAAGGTGTCACTTATCCTATCTCAAATGAGTTTACACCACCAAAGCCAAGATTCTCGCTTAACCTTCATCTCTAATACCAAATGTAACGACCCGCCTTTTTGATCCCTGAAAGTTGGCACCTAATACATCCTCGATATTACAATGCCAAGCATCCAAGTGCTGGAAAGGCAAATTGTTAGGGTAAAAAGAAAAAGGAAAGTGAAAACCAAATCTCACAATGGAAGGACAACATATAATATAACAAAGACAGTAAAAGCTGCTGTTCACCATAAAATATTCACAGGATTGAAGGTATGAAAGAAGGATCACAAGAGCATGGAGAAAGATCAAAAAGCATCAAGGTGTTCTGGTTAATCGTACCTTCCAACAAGGAGCTTTCGGCGAAGTCCAAAGCTATCTTTCAAAGTCCATAGGCAGGATGATACTTCAACAAATCCACCTTTCGACTAGGTCGAGAGGACTTTCAACAAGAGCAAAGGAAGAGAAACATGGCACAAACCTTTTGAAAGAGTCGAAGGGATGCAATCATCAAATTTCATTAGCATCAAACCTTTCGAAGGAGTGGAAAGGTTCCGCCTCTAGTATCCAAAGTGTTCTTACCTTTCGAAGGGGATGAAGAAGTCAAAGCAAGTGTGTGCAAGTACTTAATGACCTTTTTGAAAGCATAATAAACCTTTCGAATTGGTTGAAGCACATCCAAGGTACCTTTCGACAATGACGAAAGGTTTAAGAAGATAGCAACACTCACAAGTCAGCAAAGAATGGTGGAGAACCATTCAAAAACATTGAAGCGAAACACATCACTCGACAATAATCAAGTGAGAAGCAACCTTCCGACAAGATCAAAGGATTCAGAAAAAACACGCGAAAAACGACCTTCCGACAAGGTCGAAAGGTTCACAAAAATTAGGAGAAGAGCTACCTTCCGACATGGTCAAAGAGAACACAACAGTAGGAACAAGGCAAGCCTTTCAGCAACATCGAAAGGTTCATGAAATCTTCAAAAAGGCAACCTTCCGTCAGAGTCGAAAGGTTCATGAAGACGTCAGAAAAGAAACCTTTCGTCAAAGCCGAAAGGTTCATGAAGGCATCGGAAAGACAAACCTTCCGACGGTGTCGAAAAGTTCATTATGGCATATAAGGGGCAAACCTTTCGACAAAGACGAAAGGTTTGTAGTTGCATATAAAAGGGAAACCTTCCATCCCAATCGAGAGCATGGAGTTTAAAGGGGGCCGCCTGCGTCTATAAATAGGACCCAAGGGGTTATGTTTTAGGGATCAAGAATTTCTCTCATTCTAACTTTGTAACTTCTTAATAAAAGGATTCTAACCTTAATTGAGCGTGATTTGAGAAATTTAATAAAGTGAAGCTTTTTCTTGAATATAAAGAGAAGTACTTAGCTTTGTTAATTACTTTAATGTTTTCATAAATCTTTGTTTGGTTAACTCATATTTGTGGTCCAACCTCATCGGAAGGTTCATGTCGACAAGGTCGACAACATTCTTGAACAATCAATAACTACAACCTTTCGATGTCTTAAACCCTTTAGCCTAAACCTTTCAACAAGGTCGCCAAACTATTTGAATTAACATTCACTGAAACCTTTCAAAACTGTTGACTCAACTGTTTTAATCACTCGACAAGGTTGGAATCTACTCAATATAAGTGATCAAACCTTTCATCAAGGTTGAAAGCTACAACCTACTCACCAAAGTAGTTAATTTCCTACCCTAATTCAAGGAAGGTTGTCTCCCTAACCTTTCGATAAGATTGAACCCTACCTCTTGAGGACTTAATTCAGGAGAACCTAATCTATCTAAAAGAAAAGCCTTTGTGGAAAACTTCAAAGAAGTTCAACAAAGTCAGAAGTTCACTTAGCCCAAGTAGCTAACCTTTCGACGAAGTCGAAAGGTCTGATTCGAAAGACATATACAAGCAAATTATACAAACAATCATTGAGGCCATCAAGTCCTTCATTCAAACCGGATTAACTCCACTAGTTGGAATAGTTTTGGGGTGTTGGCAAGAAATCCAGTTAACATTTGGTGCTAGAAGGAGGGCTTGAACCTCCGCCCTCTTATAACTTTCATCTCCGATCAGTTGCATAAAGAGCCTTGACTGAAGAAGAAGTATGGTAACAGCTAAGGGTAGTAACAACAATCCAAATGAGGAGGCTACATCGCGGTCAACCTTTAAAGGTCACATGGACTCAAATCCTGACTTAGGCAACATAGAAGTAAGGCAACCTTCAACCCTAACAAAATCAGAAAGCAATGTGATCAAGGTTCAAAACCAGTGGCCACAAAGGATTGAAGTAAAGGAGAGTTCAGAAATAGCTCCAACCTGGGGATCAATAAAGATTGTGGAGAGAAATGATGAAGTGAAACCTCTAAATGAGATAGAAAATCGAAGGTTAAACCGAGATAGTCGGGTAAGTAGATCACTTGAACCGTCAGACAGGTTTATCTAAGAAGACAACATGATTAGTCACAGAAATGAGACCAACCAAAATGACAATCTACACCATATGATGGTAAATGCACTTGGAGGAAAAGAAATTTATGATCCTGAAGAATATGTTATCCTGCAAAAAGCCCCCTTTCCGAAGAAATAATGGCGACAAATATTCCTCCACACATTCAAATTCCTTCACTAAAGTACGATGGAACAACTGATCTAGATGACCATCTTGTTGTTTTTGAAAATTGGATGAACTTATACAACACTCTAGAGCCAGTTCGTTGTAAACCTTTTCCCATTACTTTCTAAGGAGCAGCTATTAAATGGTATAGGAGTTACCGAATGGAAACCATCTATTCTTAGGAACAATTTACTTGCGACTTCGTGGATCAGTTCGCTGTATTCAGAGATACAACTATGGACTTTAGCTTGCTAACAACCATCAGACAGAAACCAAGGGGGTTACTTCTGAATATTTGAACAGATTTAGCACAGAAGCACTAAGAGTAGAAAGCACCACTGATAGGGAAAAACATATGGCAGTTCAGTCGGGTTTGGTCGAACAAACTTCTTTTTAGAAGGACCTTTATATAAATGGGTGCAGAGATCAACTATATTTCTTCCTCCGGGCAGAAAAATTTATTCAATTAGATGAGATGCATCATGCTAAGAGTGAATCTCACCGAGAATTCAAAGTGGAGGAATCTGATCTCAAGCGCTTCGACAAGAGGTTAAGGGAAAGTGAAAACCTAAAAGGAAGTCGAAGAAAGAATTCTAAAATGAATGTGTTGTCCTGAGAAAACCCCTCTCCTATATAGACACTAAGATGAAAAGGAATGGGAATTTTATTGCACGTCAAAAGTTGGGAGTGTCCCGAACCAAATAAAGAAGGAAGTTATTGTGAATACCAAAAGGAAAATGGACATGAAACCAATGAATGTCGTGTTCTATCAGAGAAAATACAAGGCATGATCAGGGAAGGGTTCTTGCAAGAATTTGTCAAAAGAACCTGAAGGACATCTTGTTTAATCTGAGAGGAAAGCAACTCAACAAATTATAAATGCAAATCTATATCAAGTCATGAGGACTTATGGCATTAACTCAACTATGAACTTCCTTTTTCTCTTTTCATATCTTTTTAAATCAATTTCCATTTCCATTTATACTTCAATTTGTATTGATCATGTACTGATTAAAATTTAAGTGCTATTACAGGTTAGAAAAAAATCAAACTAAAGCACCCAACGAACCCTAAGAGCATGACAAACTCCAGAATACTTAAAGAGGACAGTTCAGACGTTGACACAAGATAATTATCAACAGTTCAGTCAAAACAACACCAAGGATTTCCTTAAGAAATGTTGAATCACTGCTAAACTCAATTCTAATTTAGGAGAAATCCATATATATCAAACCTATTTTTAGCAAATGATTTCAAAAGGGAATTTTTCAAATTATATCCTTTTAAGAAAACTATTTTCAATCACCCCATGGCCCCGAGGGGATACAAATACTTATTCATCCCATAAGCAGATTTATGCAACTAATTTGAGATATTATATTGCATTAATTAATGCGCACAAAAAGACTTCAAACCGAGCAATTTCAATGTTTCAAAATTTACTAAAATCCTGGGGGGAGATAAGCCCATTCATACTTTTTCGAGAAAGATTTTGTAAATGCAAAAATTTATTGAAACTCAAACTAGAGAACCCTATTCTCGACTAAAAGGCCGTTGGTTCATGAATCATGACCTCCTAGTCTCCTATTTGTGATTTGTGACTCTATTATGAGAACAGCAAGAAGATTATTGCAAAAGACCATATTAAGGGAAAATTCTTTTATTACATGGGATTCTAGAGTCCAAACTATTTTTCAAAAGATAAGCCCTCAATATACTAAAGAGGGGTAATTATAAAGTTCTTTCTCTTAAAGAAGACTCCATTTTAATTAGCCAAAAAATATTTTCATCTATAAATATTCGAGCCTACGATGTTATTCCATGGCACCTCCTAGAGGGAGGGACATAAGCCCACGACGCTATTCCGTGGCACCTCTTGAGGGAGGGACATAAGCCTACGATGTTATTCTATAGCATCTCCTAGAGGGAGAGATAAAACCCTAACGTTCAAAACCACCTCTTAGGGGATGGGTCAGGGTAGCACCCATCAGCGTCCTTCTGGAGGAAGGTCGGCTAAGTATATATCCCTTTAAGATAAGGGAAGCCTAAAGAATTGCTCATCAAAAAATGGACTAAGATGTCCAAGCCCATAGAGTGTCTAATTAAAAAATGGACTAAGATGTCCAAGCCTAAAGAGTGGCTCATTAAAGAATGGACTAGGATGTTCAAGACCAATAAGGGCTCCAAACAGAAGAATGAGGACAAAGGTGTCCATAACTCAAGACCAAGGGTTAAAACCCAAAAGGATAAATGGTTACAGAAAGAAATCTATCCATCAACTGGGACAAAGTTAAAATTCTAAAGAAGGGTACATAAGAGACAATAGGACAAAGACGTCCAATACTACAACCAAAAATAGTCAGAAAATCTAGAATTATATCCAAAGGAAATAAGGTATGAATTAGCAAATTCTAGAACATCTATTGCTCGAGAAAGAGTTACCATGATAAAGGACTAAGAAATCTACATCCCCATAGATGACAGGGGAGAAGAAAAGGGATAAAAGAAATCACCAGCATGGAATTAAAGACCAAAGTGTATACGAAAGCCAAAAGAACGGAATGGACAGCAAAGTATTTCAAATGGTAAAAGAAATTACACACAAGGGGTCAGATAAGTAAACCACTAAAAAATCCATGGAAATAGAGTAATCCCTTAGAACAAAAGAAACTCTACCAGTATTTGAGGAATCGATACTCCAATATGTCAAAAACTTTACTAACCCATAGGTCTAGGAGTTAATTACTTGAATTTACTAAATTTACTTTGACTAGATAAGTCTCTAATTTCAATATTAGATTAATTTATAGCAATCATTTGTCAGATGAGATCCTGGCAAAAATTTTGATTAAATTCTTGGTTTCGTGGACTTTTGATTTCTTTGCCTGAAATTCCATTTTTGGATTTGATCAATCTTAAACTCCTACATTGACTTCATGATGATTTATCGATTCGCTGGAGAATTTCTATAAAGGCTTCATAATTGGATTCCTAGTTTTGTAATGATGATTTCCCGTCATTCATTTGTTTATTGAGTTCCAAAATTCTCAACACATTTATGGAGTTCTTATGATAATTTATGGGATGATTTGCTGATTTTGTATTCATGATTTCTTTATTAAATCACTGTGATGATTTCTCGCTGAATTATTGGTTTAATGAATTTCTCCACTGATTTCTTTTATGATTCGTGAATTTTGCATGTTGCAATTTCCCATTGAATATTCATGACGATTTCCTATTGACCACTTGTTTCATGAGTTCATGATTTCTTGGCTCCCTTTATTGATTTCCCATGATAATTTATGAATTTTCCATTGATCTTCTGATTTTGAATAAGAATGGATGGGTTTCAGATCACATTTTTGATTCTTGGATTTTTAATCCCTAATTTAATGGAATTTAAGCTTCCTTACTGATTTTTGTGATGATTGATGAATTTCGTGTTTCTAATTTTCCTATTGGAGTTTTTGGATGATTTTTATTGGGATTTTGAATTAATGAACTCTGGAATTACTAGATGATATTCATGATGATTTATGAATTTCTGATTTCCTTATTGGGTATTTGATAATCCTTTCCAAGATTTCTGATTTAATGAATTCCAAAATTTCCTTATGAATATTTATGGTGACTTGTGAATTTTGCATTCTTAATGGATTTGGGATAATTTCTTATCGGACTTCTGATACAGTGGATTTCGAATTTCCTTGCTGATCTTCATAATAATTTATGAATTTGGTTCTTTATATTTCCATCGTAGAATTTGTATGGTTTTTTTTCCTATTATCTGATTTTTTGAGACTCACGTTTTCCTTTGGATTTTGATGAGAATTTATGATTTTCCTATTCCCGACTTTCTTATTGGATTTTCAGGTTCCTGATTTAAAAAAAAACCTTGTGTTTCCTTAATCATTTTTGATTCGTGAATCTCATATTTCCATTATCCTTATTAAGGTTTTGATGATCACTATTTAAATTTCTGATCGAATGAATTTTGGAATTTCCTTATGGGTTTCCCAGATGATTTATGGATTTACTGTGCTAGATTTTCTTAGTGGATTTTGAACGATCCTTATTAATTGACCAATTTCCTGAACTTTAAAGTTTCCTTGTGGATTTAATGACAATTTATGAATTTCACACCTCCGATTTCCTTATGGGATACTTACTGAATTTCAAACTTTATAAATTCTATATTCTGCTATTGAATTTTGTGGTGATCTGTGAAATTTTCCATTAAATTTAAATTTTTGTTTCAATACAAGATCTTCATGACACAAAATGGAATCATTACAAAACTACTTACTACTCTTTAACTAAATGAGAATTACTAATCGATGGTTTAAGGTTAAAAACAAAGGAAACTTAGAGGAACATGGAAAAATCCCAATGGCATGAAATTGATTTCCACGAGTTTAAGGTGTAACTCGAGGAAGAAATATCAAGAGTATGTAGTAAGCTTTGTCCAAAGATTCATTTATTTTAATCGATATCTGCAAATCAGGTGATATTATTCCACAATCCTAAAGAAGTTTAATAATGGTCATTACAAAGTAACGTATCTAAAAAATATTACCTTAATGGCAACTTAAATATTGGCTCCATAAATTCAAGATTGCTCATTAAGGTCTCATAACAAGTTACAACCTTAATAGGAATTATTATCTATTTTACAAGAAGTAAAAAGGGAGACCATTGGAGTTTTGTCCTAAAGAACAAAAGCTTCTTTCATACATGGGGGGGGGATAAATGTTAACATAAAATATTCATAGGAATGAAGGTTTGAAAGAAGGATCACAAGAGCATAGAGAAATATCAGAAATTATGAAGGTGTTCTGGTTAATCGTACCTTCCAACAAGGAGCTTTCGGTGAAATCCAAGGATATCTTTCAATGCCCATAGGCAGGATGATACTTCAAAAAATCCACCTTTCGACTAGGTCGAGAGGACTTTCAACAAGAGTAAATGAAGAGAAACACAACCTAAACCTTTCGAAAGAGTCGAAGGGATGCAATCATCAAATTTCATTAGCATCAAACCTTTCAAAGGAGTCGAAAGGTTCCGTCTCTAGTATCCAAAGTGTTCTTACCTTTCGAAGGGGATGAAGAAGTCAAAGCAAGTATGAGCAAGTACTTAATGACCTTTTCGAAAGCATAATAAGCCTTTCGAACCGGTTGAAGCACATCCAAGGTACCTTTCGAAAATGATGAAAGGTTTATGAAGACAGCAGCACTGATAAGTCAGCAAAGAATCGTAGACAACCATTCAAAAAAATTGAAGGGAAAAAAGCCCTCGACAATAATCAAGTGAGAAGACCCTTCCGATAAGATCGAACGATTCAGTACAAACACGCAAAGAGCAACCTTCCGACAAGGTCGAAAGGTTCAGAGAAATTAGGAGAAGAGCTACCTTTCGACATAGTCGAAGGGAACACAACAGTAGGAACAAGGCAAGCCTTTCGGCAACATCGAAAGGTTCATGAAATTTCAAAAAGGCAACCTTTCGACAGAGTTGAAAGGTTCGTGAAGACATCATAAAAGCAACTCTACGTCAAAGCCGAAAGGTTTATGAAGGCATTGAAAAGACAAACCTTCCGATGGTGTCGAAACGTTCATATGGAATATAAGGAGTAAACCTTTCAACAAAGATGAAAGGTTTGTAGTTACATATAAAAGGGAAACCTTTCGTCCCAGTGAGAGCATGGAGTCGAAAAGGAGGCCGCCTGCGTCTATAAATAGGACTCAAGGGGTCATGTTTTGGGGATCCAGAATTTCTCTCATTCTAACTTTGTAACTTCTTAATAAAAGGATTGTAACCCTAATTGAGGATGATTTGGGAAATTTAATAAAGTGAAGCTTTTTCTTGAATATAAAGGGAAGTACTTAGCTTTGTTAATTATTTACTATTTGCATAAATCTTTGTTGGGTTACGTCATATTTGCGGGTCCAACCTCATCAAAAGGTTCATGTCGACAAGGTCGACAACATTCCTAAATAATCAATAACTGCAACCTTTCAAAGTCTTAAACCTGTCAACCTAAACCTTTCAACAAGATTGACAACCTATTTGGATTAACATTTACTGAAACCTTCCGACACTCTTGACTCAACTATTTTAGTCTCTCGACAAGGTTGGAATCTACTCAGTATAAGTGATCAAACCTTTCGTCAAGGTCGGAAGCTACAACCTACTCACCAAAGAAGTTAATTTCCTGCCCTAATTCAAGGAAGGTTGTCTCCCTAACCTTTTGATAAGATTGAACCCTACCTCTTTATTACTCAATTCAGGAAATCCTAATCTATCTAAAAGAAAAGCCTTTGTGGAAGACTTCAAACAAGTTCAACTAAGCCGGAAGGTCACTTAGCCCAAGTACCTAACCTTTCAACGACGTTGAAAGGTTTGATTTGAAAGACATATACAAGCAACTTATACAAGTAACTCTTGAGGCCATCAAGTCCTTCATTCAAACCGGATTAACTCCACTAGGTGGAATAATTTTAGGGTGTTCATAAGAAATCTTGTCAACAGCTGTCACTCCAAAATACATGGTATGTCA
This sequence comes from Allium fistulosum, assembly GCA_030737815.1. Classification (NCBI taxonomy): domain Eukaryota; kingdom Viridiplantae; phylum Streptophyta; class Magnoliopsida; order Asparagales; family Amaryllidaceae; genus Allium; species Allium fistulosum. Next base: position 406,199,206 of record CM060907.1, on the reverse strand, counting down.
GAGTTAAAAACAAACCCCATCAGCCTAGATACACTACACCAAATACTGAGATTTGCAAATAACCATCCGCGCATTTGGCAACGGTTACTAACTGTTGCCATTTAGCAACGGTAAATAACCGTCTTGGTTCAGTTAGCAACGGTTTTTTCTCGTTGTTAATTGGGAACGGTTATTAACCGTAGCTTCTTTGGAGACAAATGATGGCGGTGAATTTCATCCTTTCGCGCCATAATTTTTGGCGCGCTTCGTTCCAATTAGCAACGGTTTTCAACCGTGGCTAATTAGCAACGGTTACTAACCGTCGTAAATATTTTAGGCAGGGCCGGCCCAGTGGCAAGCCCACCAAGCCCCTGGGATGGGGCCACCAACTGAGCCGGGCAACACCAAAAATCTGTTTTACTTCACAGTTACAGCTCAATAGCAATCTCCATGTTGGCGATGCTCGAACCCAAAAAAACTAGGGTTTCAAAAATCAACGCTTTCTAAATAATCATCGCTGCATACTCAGCTATTCCATTAGCCATCGTCGGCTCATGCTTGTCTCCTACGCGATATTTTCTACTACTGATTTGAAGTCCCGCTACAGTCTCTATACTGCCACTGCTAATTAAGTATGCGAATTTCTTGTTTTGAGTTGTCTAATTTTCTAAAACTGAGTCTCCCTTTTACTGCTTTAGATTTCATTAACCTTGAAAACGCCTGAAGCTAATAACTTATTAGTATTTAGTTATAAACAACTAGTTTTCTATAAATAATCGTTTAGGAATTGAAATTTGAAAGCTGAAGCTAAAAAACTAATAATTATTTAGGAACTGATACTTACATTGATGTACTATTTTTCCTGCAGTGTGTGTATGTCTACCCGTAAACATTTAGGCAGAACCCAATATGATTTGCCTGTACACTTAACTAGATACACTAGTTTGTAAACTTGATACATTTCATTAAAAATTAAATACACTGTTTTGTAAACTATTTGAGACTATAAGTATTGCAGCCCACTTAATGTGGCAACTTTTGTATAAAAAGTTGGTACTTTGTTATGTTATAGTTTTATATGTGATTTTATGGTTATATATGAAAAAAAAATAAAAAAAAATTGACATGTTATATAGTAAGGGGCAAAAAAATTCACATTGGGCTTGGTCAACCGATTCTTTGGGCCGCCCTTGCTTTTAGGATTGATGTTTCATTAAGTTTTTGGGGTTTGATTATAGTCAATATCTACTACTCTTTAACAGTTTGCCAAAGTAGAGATGCACCTTCTAATCTGAACCATCAGAATACATATTTGATATTTTAAGTGTACAGTGTTAGAGAACCAAGAAACAATTGGTTATGCAAGGGATGATCTTTTTACATTTATATATGATTTGTTTTACAAATTGTAATGTATTGTACTGCACTGCATGCTAGTTAGACATAGCTGCTTATAGTGACTGCTAGGGTATAAGTTGATGCAATGAATTTTGTTTTACTAAATATGAGACCATATTTATTAAGTGGATAAAATTGTTGTTAATGGCGCAAGCCAAGTATCAGGAGAGGGGTAATTCATAGACATTACTCTGGTGCTACAAAATGGCGCCGTTGTAATGGCAAATTTTTTGGAAACAGTTTGATGCTAATGTTAAATTTCAAGTGAAATCAGAAGAATATACATCTGTTTAGTTAATATCAGAGTTGAACTTGGTGGAAAGCCATAGGATATTGTTACCCATGATTTCTTATTAGCTCTTGTTATTTTATTTCAGTATGACTTTTAGTATAGACAAACAATGGATGAATCAATCTAATCGAAGAAATACAGAATATGTGGAAGGTGTGAGAAATTTCGTTAAATTTGTTGCTGAAAACGGTGGCAATAAGGAAAAGTATTCGTGCCCTTGCACGCGGTGCAAAAATGAAGATACATTCAAATTAAATGACATTCATTTTCATTTGCTTAGATATGGTATTGTTCAATCATATACCATGTGGTGTTTTCACGGGGAAAGAATACCGGAGAAGCCAAAACAACAACCGGTTAGTCATGCCACAAATACTGATGAGTCCGAACATATTAGGATGGAGGATTTGATCAATGATGCTGATAGATTCCATCATTTTCAACCTATAAGTCAGTTGCATGATAATGCTAATATTGGTGAGCAGTTTACGGATAAATCATTTTTTGATAGTGCAACTGCAACAGAGCCATTGTATCCTTCTTGTCCAAAAGAGATTACAAAGTTGTATGCCATTGTGAAACTGAATAGCTTGAAGACCCAATACGGCTTTTCGGACAATGGTGTGACTGCACTACTCGAATTCATAAAGGAGTTACTCCCCGAAGGTAACACGCTACCGTCAAAGTACCCCGACGTGTAGAAGATCATTAAGCAAGTTGGGGTGAATTACATAACTTATGATGCATGCATTAATGACTGCATCTTGTACTGGAAAGATAATGCGAACAAAGTTTCATGTACAAATTGCAACGCACCAAGATATAAGACATCATTCGACGAAGAGAGAAAAGCTACCACAGTAACTCAAAAGACCTTAAGACATTTTCCTTTAATTTCTAGATTGAGAAGACTGTATACTGTACCATGGATAGCAGAAGCGATGACCTGGCATGGTCGTGCCAAGTCCGGAACAACCGTAATGCGTCATCCGCGTGATACTTCTCAATGGAAAACTACAGATTCTTTTGATTCTTCGTTTGCTGCTGAACCACGAAATATCCCGTTTGGAATAGCAACAGATGGTTTCTGTCCGAATGCTTCTTTAACTAACCCTTACAACTGTTGGCCAGTAATTGTAGTACCATATAACCTTCCTCCGTCTTTGTGCATGAAAAGAGAGTTCTCAATGTTAACACTGTTGATTTCTGGGCCAAAACAACCGGGGAAGGATATTGATGTTTATTTAGAACCTTTGATAGACGAGTTAAAGCAGTTATGGGAAGGAGTCGTTACATTTGGTTCATTTAAGAAATCTGAGTTTATAATGAGAGCTAGAGTGTTGTGGGCAATCCATGATCATCCCGCTCTTGGGACTTTATCGGGATGTACAACTCACGGCTACTTTGCATGTCCTATTTGTGGAGAAGAAACTACATCAGTTTATCTCCCTGAAAGTAAGAAGATTTGTTACATGGGACATCGTAGATTTCTTCCGTCCGGACACAAGTTTCGATACGATAAGACAAATTTCAACAATGAGCAAGAACTTAAGCGTCTTCCAAAACCACTGACTGGTTATCAAGTTGAAAAAAGGTAGCGAATATAAAAATGAAAGTTGGTAAAAACATACTGGAAATTGGTCGAAAACGGAAAAAGACAATCGATGAAGAAGTTCCTGCATGGTATAGGAGGTCGAAGTTCTTTGATTTGCCATATTGGAAAACAAATTTGACCCGACATAATATTGATGTTATGCATACGGAGATGAATGTCACGAAACATTTGATCAACACAATTATGAACCATAAAGACATGTCAAAAGATGGGATCAATGCATGGAAGGATTTGAAAATCATGGGTATAAAACAAAAGTTGTGGGTGATAGAAGATCCTGAAACAAGTAAAGTAACCTTACCAAATGCGACTTTCACTTTGAGCAAAGAAGAAAAGATACGGTTTTGCACCGTTTTGAAAAATTTGAAAGTGCCGAGCAAATTCTCTTCGAACTTCCATAACAATGTGAGCATCAACCCTCCTGAACTAAAAAATATGAAGTCACATGATTACCACGTCATAATGCAACATTTACTTTCGGTATTGCTTCAGCATTGTTTTCCGCAACATAAGGATCTACGGAATGCTATTCACCGCATTAGTCTCTTTTATAACATTTTGTGCTCAAAGGTGATCAACAGGGAACATCTTCTAAAAGCAAAGGCTAGTTTGGTAGAAGCAATGTGTGTTATTGAAAAACATTTTCCGCCTGCATTTTTTGATATCAGTATTCACCTTATGGTTCATTTAGTTGATGAAGCATTGATTTCTGGTCCTGTTAGATATAGGTGGATGTACCCATTTGAACGGTAAATTACTAATTTTAGTTATGTACATAATTATTCGATTTAAATAGCTATTGATGTCTATATTTTACAATTATTCATCTTCATAGGTTGATGAAAACATATAAAGGATATGTGCGCAACAGAAGATATATTGAAGGGTGTATTGCAGAAGGATATATTGTACAAGAAGCTAGTCTTTACTGCATGGTGTATATGCCAAAAGGAGGTGCTGGCACTCATAAACATACCCATGAAGCGTTTTTAGACGAGGATGATGAGTTTGCTGATGAAATAGCACTAGATAATGGTAAAGATATAACGTTAACTCAAGTGCAATTTCAACAAGTGCGTAAATGGGTCCTTGATAAGTACGACGGATTGGATGAATGGAAGAAGTAAATTCATGAATTTGTTCTGAATTCTTATTATTGTAAATCAATTCATATATATAGTATTTATTGTGTGTTTTTCGTAGGAGGTAGAACTCCTATGTTCAAAGCACCAAATCTCAAACTCGAGGCGGGGGTACATCTAGGGAAGCTATTAAAAATTTCACTTTTTGGTTACGTGAGGAGGTATATGTATTAAATATTTAACGTATTTTTAAGTTGACCATACACCTCCTTGACAATGTTTTTTTACTTATTGTGTTTGTTGTAGTTGTTGAAGACCACCGATGTTGACTCAACTCTTTGGCGGTTAGTTAACGGGGCGAAGTTTGATGCCCGTAGTTATATGAAGTACCAAGTGAATGGGTTTTTATTTTCTCCAAAGAGTTATGACGAGCGAAAGCTAACACAGGATAGTGGTGTATGCATGAGAGCAATTACACAATTTAGAGCGAGTGGGATGGATAACAATTTTAAGGAAGCAGAAACAACTTATTACAGAGTCATTCAACAGATAATTGAGTTGGATTACATTGACTTCAAACAAACAATTTTTTATTGTGATTGGGTAAAGGTCGAAGATAAGATCAATGGTTGTAAAATAGATTCTGTTTCAAGCTTGATCACATTTAACTTGGGAAAATTGAAGAATAAAGATAGCGTGAATGATGAGCCATTTATTCTTGCATCGGAAGCGAGTCAAGTGTTCTACTCAAAAGATTTAAAAAATAACGGATGGTTTGTGGTTTTGCATACACCAAAACGGTTGACCATAAATGTGGATGACACTGAGTTTCCCACCGTTTATCAATCAGCTTTTGAAGACAATGAAAAATTTGAAGATCTTATCAAATGCAAATGTTAACTTTGTATTTCAGAGCAGTTATTGTACCTTAACAAAATATTTATTTAAAATGGTGTAAAATGTAGAATGGTGTGTTATATGATAGTAATAGATAACATACATACACACATGTACACATACATACATATGATCAGCTTGACTATTCTTTCTTTCTTTGTGTTTGTAGGTAGACAGGCAGTTCAAGATATTGTATTTGCACCCTTTAGTTCAGCAGTGCTAAGGTAATATATTTTTGTATTTGCATCCTTTATTTCATTCAACCTATAGAAATTGTAGTAACATAGTACACCTGTCGCCATGCCACAAAATCCTGATCCAGCAACGCATTGCTCCTGCCATTTCTTCTCATTGCCACAAAATTTCAGTTCAGTTATGCCACTCAACATTGTCAGTTTTGTTCATTGCCATATTTCACACATTGTTTTAGTCACTTCAGAGCCACTTCATTATGAATCGGAGCCAATTCAGGGCCTAATTATTCTTCGATTGTTCATATTCAGCCTGTCAATAATTTTAGCCTAAAAGGGTAGATTAATATCATTTGCCGTAGTATATACTCATATTAATGGAAAAACATATGAAATTGTAACGACCCGTATTTTTAAAACATTTAAAAATATTAAATTAAATAATATTTTTGAATCAAATTGTTAGGAATAAAAAAAATAAAGATTTTACTGATACAAATTAAATTATTGTACAAGTTATGAGCATAAGTAAAATTTCTATTAATGAAACATGTTTGCAATAATGTAAGGATGATAACAAATGCTAGTGTGTATTTTAATAACATTGGTTTGAGTGAAATTAACAATTGTCTGAATGTAAATTTCCAATTGATTGGAATAATAAATGTTAATAAAGAATAATAAAAGTTTCTTTATTAAAGAAGGAATCATATGTTTATTTATTTGAAATGTTTGGTAGCTGAAAGATTGATTGCAGAGATGAGAAACTATTATTTGGTAAGAAATGTATAATTCGTGTTTGTAAACAATAGTGTATAAATATGTTTAAATTACTATTAGATAGGAAATAATTGTTCTATTTCTCATTACATTTATTTTGTCCATTTTGAAATTCACCTTTGTAAACAATTGAAATTAATGTAATTTAATAATTTCAATTAATGATAGAGAGGACACCAAATTGTAAATTAATAGGTGTAATTAAATGTAGCTCATGTTTTGTGAAAATATAAGGAAATTTGATTTAATGAAAAGAACATTTATATCAAATAAAATGAATGTTTCATTTGTGAATGTAGGTTTAATTTCATTAAAATAAAGAATAGAATGATTGATTTAAAGGAAGAAATATATGTATATTTGAACTGTGTTTTAGCATACAGATGGATTACAAGAGTAGGAAAATAATTTATTTAGGTAAGTTATTTATTACTCTGCTGTATAACAACAAATTTATAAAGGTGTTTAAATGACTAAAGGAAACAATTATTCTACTTTTCGTCCATTCTAGTTGTCTGTTTTGAAATTTACCTTTGTAAGTAATTGCAATTAATGTTATTAAAACATTTCAATTAGAAGGGAAGAAAACGTTTGCAATTAATAGATTTAATAAAAGAAACACACCTTTTGTGTTAAATAGAAATGATGTTTTAATGGAAATAAAACATCATTTTGGATAAACCAAATTGAATGTTTTCATTTTTAAGGTAAGTAAATTTATTTATTATGCATAGATAAAAAAACTAAATGCTTACAAATTTGAATATTATTTGAGTTAATGAAGTTAATTTGGTTACGTTTCACAAATTGAATTTCAAAAAGGTTGTAATATGTACATGGTCCCTTCATTTCTTTTGTTATTAATTGTTGCATGTACGTTTTAAAATAGTTACCTTATTATTAATACTTGATCCGTTCATTTCTCCTTCTGTTTAATACCCGAGACTAGACTTTTAGGTTGTATTTAATTCTTGCCACCTCATTTTCGCCTATACAAAATTTCACTTTTCTTTGGTTTGCAAACTTTTCCATTTCTATGTATATTTCTTTATGCATTATTAATACCTAGAGCTTTCAAAATAAAACGTGACATTTCTTTTTTTTTTGGCTAAGTCTTATTGGGTTTTTTTTAGACTAATGGGCTCCTTAGTAAACCAACAGACCCTAGAAATCCTAAGAGACGTTGGACCCATTCTTTTCCCACCCATTGACCTTCTATTTCTTATCTAACTAAAACCAAGTACGTACAGAAATTCTTCGTTTAAGAAACTTTCTTCGTACTCTTCTTCTTCTTCTTGCTTAAATCTACATAAAACTCCAAACCCCAAAACTCCTAAATCTCCAAATCAAATTCCATCCTTCCGCCTTCAAAACCCTTGCCTACCTCTCTCCTCTTACCGCCACCCACCTCCATCAACACCTACAATCGACGACAGTAACCCATGGCCAAAGCCTCACCTTCCCTCTCCTCTTCTTTCTCTTTTTCCCTTCTTTTCCCCTTCCCTTTTTCCCTCTTTCTTCCCCTTATTTCCATGGCTTCTATATTCCACTAAACTACTTCAAATCAAATAATTTGTTTTGAAACCATGTATAATTTCAATGGGAACAACTTTGTTGTTGAACCCTTCTTTCCCATTCTGAATATTTCTATATCAAAAACTTTGTTTTTCAAGTCCTTTCTCGGGTCCAGTTTTGGTTGAAACTACCCCATATTTTATCAATCATATCTCCTTCAGGAACGAATCAAATTATGTGATTCTTTTTATCAAATCATTTATTTTTCCAGTGGCTTCAACTTTGTTTTAGATCAGTTCTTCAAAATCCTTAATTTGCTGTGCCAAAAACTCAAATATTTTCAAAGTATTTTTGAACTCAGATTTTCAACTTTGAAAACACCTCTGTTTGTTTTAACCATAACTTCCTCAAGACAGAAGCTTTTTAAGTGATTATTTTTTTTGAAAGTGGAGAGAAAAGTATTTGCAACAAATTTCTAGTTAGTCACTTTTACAGATTCTTTAATATTCAGGTCCGAATAGTTTCTTAAAGATGATCTAGTTTCAGGTTTGTCCGTAATTTGGATCTTGGGTTGTTTGGAAGTTGGAAGTAGTTGAAACTTGTTTATTGATTCATGTATGTGTCTAAGCTTTGTTAGATTTGCTTTGCATTTGGATCTTAGGGAATCTCCATATTGCTCCATTTTTATCGTCACCTTCGTAGCCACGAAAGGTAAGCAAACACTCACAACTACTAGATTTTCTCATGTTAGTTAAATTGAATTTATGATGTGATTAGAAATTGATTGGTTGCTATTTAGTATATTTTAAATTGTCATTCAAGTTAAATCTGACTTTTATTGAATTTAATTGCCATTTAGATTAATATTGAAATTTAAATTGCCAAATAAATACCTGTTAATGATAAACGGTAAATTGTTGGTTGTTATTGGTTGATTTCAATGATGATTGTGTTGTATGTTCAATTGTTGATATTTGGGTGATTGGATGGATGTTATTGGTTGACATTTTGATGATTGGATATTATTTATGTCTATATCCCTGTTATCCCTATGGGTTGAAATGATACATACCCGAACGATCTTATAGATTAAGGGAAAATCATTATGGGTTGAAATGATAAACCGAGTGGTTTTCATTGATTTGGAATTGTTGATTTTTGATATTGGTTGAAATGGCATATACCCATATAATTTCTTGAATTAGGACTTTTATTTGGAATTGAATTATTTGAAGGGTTTAAGTTAATTCAAACTTCAGATTTGTTTTTATTAGATGATTAAGATTGATACTATGAATTATTTGAAAAGCTTTAAATGATTATATTCACGTTGTACACTTGATAGGAGATGAAATCCCATAACATCTATGAAACCATTGCACTAATATTTCTATTTTACTTATTTTGATTTGACTTACATAAGATCTTTTAGTTCTAACTCGAGTGTTTTGTCTTTTCATTACGCTCTGGTTAGTCTGAGCTTTTCAGTGTATTGAAGACTATTTTCTGGAGGACGAAGACAAAGATTCAATATATTATTGCTATTTATTATTCCACTGCATTCTGTGTTCCGCAGCATTATTTATTTATTTCTGATGTATATATAACTCTGATTTGAATTGTAAAAGTGTAATCAAATGTTATTTGTAAAACAGCTTCATGAACTGTTTATTCGATTATTATATTTTGTCGTTCCGCTGCGAGATTCTGTGTTTTGTTTTCCTTTTTTTTCTTCTTATTTATCCCATTAAAAATCCTCCCTTTTGAATGGTTTGAGTCTGACATGTGTGGTTTATTGTCGATTTGAACCGTCCAAAATGGTGGGTCGTTACAGTTGGTATCAGAGCTCTGGTTTAGGCATACCTTAGCCTGTTGAGGTTAACTCATCAGAGATAAGGTAGTAATACCCTAGAATGAGTTTTCTAAGTGTATATACGAGAGTGCGTATTTGTTAGAGTTATAAAAATGTTTTACATAAGTTTTGAAATTAAATTATTTTTCCTAATATCATATCATATATATAAAGGAATAATTTTTTTATAACTAATATAGTTATTTGTAACGTGTTTGATATATTAAATGGTAATATTTAGTTATTATCATTTATGGTTGATTAGTTGAGTTTTTGTCACTTTATATGCATTGGCTAATTATTGTTGATTGAATTAATGGACTAAACACTAGTTTAATAATATTGTATTAAAGGGAATAAAATGAATAATTAGGATATTTGTTTATGAAATTGAAATGTTGTTGTGAATGTTGTTGTTTGTTGACCGGTAGTTTCAACTATTGAAATAAAATGGAATAACTGGATATTTTGGATAATCGAAACCATCTGAATTAATATAACAGTTGAAACTTAGAAATTGTGTTGAATTATGCAGTTGAATTTGATAACCTTAATTTGAAATCAAGTGAAACAAGGTTTAATTTGTTATATCTATGTCTAATAAATGAATAGAATTGTTGTATACATTTTTGGCATGTAATGTAATAATATACAAGTGTGAACTTTAAGCCTTGGGATGTTTAAATTGAAATTGTGATTAAGGAAATGTTGTAAATGAGATTAAATTGGAAGAAATATGTTTATAAACTTAATTAACATTTATGAAATGTGTCATATATAAATTGAAAGGTAAAGGTGAAACTAAATGGGATAAGCAAATATGAATTAAAAGTGAAATGATTATAAATAAAGCCATGACTTGTAAATTGTTATGAAATAAATGGATGTTGCAATAAATGGTTATAAATAAAGTTGTGATAACTTTAAACCCGAACAATGTCTTATAAAAAGGAATTAAACTTTTATAAATTGGTTATGAACTTAAGAAAATTCCTTATGAAATGATTTGCAAATAAATGTAGTGTTAAATGAGAAATATTACATGTGAAATGAATGTAATTTAAATTGAAGAGAAATATAAGCAATATTATGAGAATGAATATATTAATGTTTTATATTAAATGGAGAAATTCTGTGAAACAAATATTAAAGTATGAAGTGATATTTGTGTTAACCAATGAGATTAAAAATGAATTTAATTGAAATGTAATTGTGATGAAACAAATTGGAATAATTACGTAAGTTGTATGCAAACTATTTTATTTGCAAAATTAATTTGATCCGAATTTGAGTACACAAGTTCTATGTGAATTAGACCACTTCGTGTTAGGATTTTTCATTCGATTCTTGATGGTGAATATTTGATATGGATTTTTGGTTTGATTCTAGAATTCTCTATCATAGTATATGGCTATGTAAGGAAAATGATGATTTCTAGTCAAGAAACCTTATCGAAGTCCCATTAGGCAAGTCGAACGAAAAATACTTGTTCGAAAGAGAACTTGTGTAATCGAGCGAGCGATCAAATGTGATTTTGTGAAATGATGACATATGTACACCTTATGTTCCAATATTATTGATATGCTTTGACACTGAAATTGAAAGTTGCTGGGTTGGATATCTTTTTAATTTAAATTGGAATTTTTCTTATATGCAAAACTACTATTAGTTTAAAACCATTTTACAAAATTATATTCTTTTATTTTTCTTATACAAACTATCTTATTCTATTTTATTTACAAAACTATTTTACAAACAATTTTATTTACAAAACTATTTTACAAACTATTTTATTTACAAACTATTTTATTTACAAAATTGTTTTACAAAATATTTTATTTACAAAACTATTTTACAAACTATTTTACAAAACTATTTTATATACAAAACTATTTCACAAAACGATTTTACATAAAAAACTATTCTAAATTCAAAACCTTTTATAAAGAAAAGATGTTCAATCCTATATGGCTTTTCATACAGCGAAATTGATTTTGGAAATTTTTTGATTCTTGTATAAGACGGACTTTATATAAGTATAAGGTGATTTTGAAAATTGTTGATTTTGGAAGGTATTCGATCTGAAGAGTTAAATCTTATATATAACGGAATTTATATAAGAATGATTTGATATATTCGAGATTATTGATTGGAAAGTACTTTATCTGAAAATGAAATCTTATATATAATGGAATTTATATAAGTGCGATATTTGAAGCTATGATTTTGAAAGGGTAGTGTATATGGTATGTTATATTTTGAAGTAAGAGGCATGGGGAAGTACCCTCCGTGAAGAAGTATAGTATGCTATGCTTCGACCCAGATGGACTTGGGGAATCCAGGAATGGATTCGACCGATAAACCCTAATATACTTAGGTGAATTCAGAAATGGATTCGAACCGATATGGTTGTCCGGACTTTAACTCATGAATTCCTCGATTTTTTTCCAGGGTAGATGGTTTTTTAGTTTACCCAATGGAGGCACTTTCAATCCTGGGGTATATTGTTTATGGATCTTCCGGAAAGAAAGTGCATCCATTGCGTAAATCATTGAATCAGCAGTTACCACTGCAGTAGGGTCGATGGTCTCTTGTTTACGAAATGGCTACGATATTTTTCTAGAATCCGAAAGATGGAAGGACCTTTTGGAAAGTTTTGTGTCCATTGCGTAAACACTAGATCAGCAGCGGGCCAATACTATCCTAACATCGTCATTTGACATCAGATTTTGAGCGGTACTTCTCATACCTGTTTTTAAGTATTTTTCACTAGGTGTTGAAATAGGTCTACTAAGTACTTGGAGATTTCTAGTCTTATGCTTGATCAACGTACGACCAGAGTCTGTAAGAACGAGGATAAATTTGTTAAAACATCGAGTTATAAAATTATTTTGATAAAGTATTATTTAAAAGATATTTTGGTCATTTTTTTCATTTCTAAATATTTTAAAATGTTTAAAATATTGTTTATTTATGTACAACATGGTTTAATAGTAAATTATTAGTGTTGTAAATATTGTGAGAAGTTATTAATTAAATAAAACATATTTAAAGTTAATGATTATTGACTTATTAATGATGTTTAAAAGAATTTTTAGATTTAAAACTAATAAAATTTATAAATAATGGATTTAAGGTTTTCAATAACTTCTTTTTAAATATAAGTAATGATGTAAATAATTGTTTTCAAATAGTTTACATATATTTATAAAGATGCTATTTAAAAATTTTAAATGGTATTTATAAATGAAGCAAGAAATTTACAAACGAATTTTTCCGTAAAGGATTAAAGATAATTGATTTGCAAATGAAGTTTTCAAATGAATATTTCAAGTAAATTTATACAAGTTTCTTTGAATGTATAATTTAAAGATATTATATAAATGAAAAAAAAAATTGATTTGCGAAGTTTATTTATAGTAATGTACTTGAAAAATAAATTTGAATCTCTATTTTGGAAGTATGGTTTGAAATATTTACTTAATTTCAAAGTACTAATAGTAAATTTAGTTTTATTTACTACTTGAATTTTATATTAAACCATAATAAATGTTTTTCCATGATTTGAATATTCATTTTAAAACAAGTATGTAAAGTTGATTTTGAAGATATGAAATTTTATACTTTGATTTGGATATTTAATGTAAGATTTGAGTACACTATTAGTTTCAGATTAATAATCTAGAGTTTATACTTATTTTAAAATAACGAGTCTAATAAATTATCGATTTAAGGAACTTTATTTAAAAAAAATAAGCTTATCATAATGTTTTGATATAAACTTCTAACATTGTTTAAACTTTTTGGAAATCCTTGCAAAATGTTATGAGGATGTTTTAAATATATCTTATATTCTTACTAAGTGAATGAGGTTAAATGTTTTAATTGAATTTTTAGATATATTGAAATATTTCTTTTCTCTTCAAGAGCGAATAGCAAAAACTTAAATTTTCATTCTATAACATAATTAAGTTATAAACTTAGGTAAGTTTGTAGGAGCTTAAGTAATATTTTATGAAATGATTCATTAATGACTTAAATCTTTAATGGAAAAAAAATATGTAAGTGATTGATCTTTATATAAATAAATGAATGGAAAGGTAAATGATGAAAAAAAACTAGTAGAATAAACTTAAGTAAATTTAAAATTCTTGTTGTTGGGCTGATGGGAAGTTTGGGAAAGAATACTTCTAATTGTTGAGGTTGTATAATTAATCTGTTAAGTAATTATCTAGGCTGTTGAGCATAAGGTACACTTATTAGTTTATTTATCACCCTTGTACGATTAAAAGTTCTGAACCTGAACAAACCATTAGTTTTGGTTGCTATGGATATGTGATGGATTCTTTGTTGCCTATGATGGTTGTATAGTTTTGTTTGCATATGATTGTGATATATTGTATGTTGTTTGTGCTATTGATTTAAAACAACTGAAATATTATTCTTCACATAATTTTAACTCTTTGGATTATATAAGTGAAATACAGGTTATGGAAGCAATATTTACTGCTTTTGGTTTAATAAATAAAGTTTGTTTGCCCAAAAAATAGGTACGTTTTCGGATTATGCTTTTATAACGATATTATATTGTTTTTCCATGGTTTGGGATATTTTATTTTTAAATATGATATATATATTGAAATTATTGATATCATTATTTTTCGGACATATCCGCGCAAAGGAGACTCTACCGAAATTTTAAAATCAAAGACTTAGTAGACCTTTGTAGAATTTGAGTTATTTTCAAATTTTATTAAACTAAAATTGATAGGTTTAATTGTTTATAAATTGACCGTTTTAAATAAAATATAACATTTTTTTGGATTCCTTCTTATTTCTTTTCGGGGACAGAAAGTTTTGACTGGGGGAGATTGTAATGACCCGTATTTTAAAAACATTTTAAAATATTAAATTAAATAAGATTTTTGAATAAAATTGTTAGGAATAAAAAAAATTAAGATTTTACCGATACAAATTAAATTATAATACAATTTATGAGCATAAGTAAAATTTCTATTAATGAAACATGTTTGCAATAATGTAAGGATGATAACAAATGCTAGTGTGTATTTTAATAACATTGGTTTGAGTGAAATTAACAATTGTCTGAATGTAAATTTCCAATTGATTGGAATAATAAATGTTAATAAAGAATAATAAATATTTCTTTATTAAAGAAGAAATCATATGTTTATTTATTTGAAATGTTTGGTAGCTTAAATATTGATTGCAAAGACGAGAAACTATTATTTGGTAAGAAATGTATAATTCCTGTTTGTATCCAATAGTGTATAAATATGTTTAAATTACTATTAGGTAGGAAATAATTGTTCTATTTCTCGTTACATTTATTATGTCCATTTTGAAATTCAACTTTGTAAACAATTGAAATTAATGTAATTGAATAATTTCAATTAATGATAGAGAGGACACGAAATTGTAAATTAATAGGTGTAATTAAACGTAGCTTATGTTTTGTGAAAATATAAGGAAATTTGATTTAATGAAAAGAACATTTATATCAAATAAAATGAATGTTTCATTTGTGAATGTAGGTTTAATTTCATTAAAATAAAGAATAGAATGATTGATTTAATGGAAGAAATATATGTATATTTGAACTGTGTTTTAGCATACAGATGGATTACAAGAGTAGGAAAATAATTTATTTAAGTAAGTTATTTATTACTCTGCTGTATAACAACAAATTTATAAAGGTGTTTAAATGACTAATGGAAACAATTATTCTATTTTTCATCCATTTTAGTTGTTTGTTTTGAAATTTAACTTTGTAAGTAATTGCAATTAATATTATTGAAATATTTCAATTAGAAGGGAAGAAAAAGTTGATTGCAATTAATAGATTTAATAAAAGAAACACATCGTTTGTGTTAAACATAAAGGTTGTTTTAATGGAAATAAAAGATCATTTTGGGTAAACCAAATTGAACGTTTTCTTTTTTAAGGTAAGTAATTTTATTTATTATGCATAGATAAAAAAAATAAATGCGTACAAATTTGAATATTATTTGAGTTAATGAAGTTAATTTGGTTACGTTTCACAAATTGAATTTCAAAAAAGTTGTGTGATTTACATGGTCCCTTCATTTCTTTTGTTATTAATTGTTGCATGTATGTTTTAAATTAGTTACCTAATTATTAATACTTGATCCGTTCATTTCTCCTTCTTTTTAATACCCTAGCCTAGACTTTTAGCTTGTATTTAATTCTTGCCACCTCATTTTCGCCTATTCAAAATTTCACTTTCCATTGGTTTGCAAATTTTTCCATTCCTACGTATATTTCTTTATGCATTATTAATGCCTGGAGCTTTCAAAATAAAACGTGACTATTATCCCACCTTTTGGTCAAGGCCGGGATATCCACAAATTGGCTGGAAAGGATGGATATCAGGAATGGAGATCAATTGGAAACAAGGCTACGATTAATGTCGTTAAAATTTGACCGGGCTTCAACCAAGATAGGATCGATTGGGAATGATGAACAAGGCTAGGAGAGGCTATGTTTCAAATTTTAGGTCAATCGGAGTTTGTATGCTCAAGATATGATCGATGCAATTCAAGCAATCAACTGAAAGGTCTTGTTCGTTTCCATCAAGCCTCAACTGTTCGTATCCATAAAATGAAAGGTCTTGTTCGTAACCATCAAGCCTTAACTGTTCGTATCCATCAAATGAAAGGTCTTGTTCGTATCCATCAAGCCTCAACTGTTCGTATCCATCAACTGAAAGGTCTTGTTCGTATCCATCAAGCCTCAACTTTTCGTATCCATCAACTGAAAGTTCTTGTTTTCGTATCCATCAACTGAAAGTTCTTGTTCGTATCCATCAAGCCTCAACTGTTCGTATCCATCAACTGAAAGGTCTTGTTCATATCCATCAAGCCTCGACTGTTTGTATCCATCAACTGAAAGTCTTGTTCGTATCCATCAAGCCTCGACTGTTCGTATCCATCAACTGAAAGGTCTTTTTCATATCCATCAAGCCTCCACTGTTCGTATCCATCAACTGAAAGGTCTTGTTTGTATCCATCAGGCCTCCACTGTTTGTATCCATCGACTGAAAGGTCTTGTTCGTATCCATCAAGTGGTCGCCATTTCGTATCCATCACGATCGATACGAACAATGCAATGGTGATCGATACGAACAAGGCAGAGGTGATCGATGCGAAGGAGACAGCCTTTGAAAAACACGAACTTGCATCGATCATATCTCACAATCTACAAGTCCAAATGCCACCAAATTTTCACAGGAGCTTGCGTACAACCTAAAGAATGTTCATGATCGATCTCGGCTCGATCTGGAAAGATCTTGATAGATGCAAAATTCATTCGTATCGATCACGGATTGAGTCAAAATCGCATAGGATCGATCGCGTGGGCCCGTGCACGTGCCAGAAGAGGTCTCCCAAGATCTGAGTGAGATATTTGCTGCCTACGCCTATAAATAGCATCCCAAAGTCTACAGAAAAGGGACTTTTGATTCTTCTACGTCCATACTCTGGAGGAACCATCATTGTACTCAAAATTTGCTGTTGTAATAAGTTGTAACTCGTTGTAGTCATCAAACAAACATCAATAAAATCATCAACTTCAAAGTGGATGTAGGCCGGATTGCCGAACCACTAAAAACTCTGTGTTCTTTACTACTTTCCTTTTAATTTTCTGAGTGTTCTTCATTTTTAATTCTCTACATACTTGTTATTTGTAATCTGTGATTGTGAATTGGTGTTTTCATCGACAATTGGGTGTTTGTGACCAATTTTGGCGCAAACATTTTGGTGCTTTCACTGAGAACGCTAGCGCTCAAAAATTATACAACCAGGACTTCGGATCTAAAATCTTAAACACTTGGATCTGGAAAGCAATGGCAAGACAATCAATAAGAAGACAAAGAGCTGGAAGGAGTCAGCATGAAGGGAGCCAGGAGGCTTCCTTTGGAGCAAATCACATCTCAATCTTCATCACCCGGGACGAGATGGAGATGATGATGGATGCTATGTAGGAAGGAATGTTGAAAAGACAAGAGGAGATGATGTAGAACCTACTTCAACAAGCTGGACAAGCCAGAATGCAAAATCAAGGGAACGCTGCTGCAGGAGATGCTGGAGATAGAGATTAGGAGCGTGGAACAACCAGAGTTCAGAATGGAGCAGGACCGTCAGGAGAAGCACCAGAACTTGGGGGCACACATCTGGAGGACGTTGATCCAACCTCAGACAGGATACTAGGTGGAGCTGTTCAACATGGCTTTGGTAGAGGAATGGATGCCCGTCCAAGAGACCAGATTCCAGGATTCCATCGTGAACTCGGGGGGCAGGTTAGAAGCAACAGACAAGGGCTACAGCTTGACGACAGTGACAGATTGGCGGAGATGGTCAGACGAGACATGAGAGGCGGACTAGTGAATAAAGATCTGGAAGAAGTGAATAGGAATCCCTTTGCTCCTACGATCAGGTAAGCCAGGAATCCACCAAAATTCAAGTTACCAACACTGGAGATGTATGACGGGAAAACATATCCCGCTGTTCACTTGAAGAGGTACATGAGGCATATGGAAGTACTGGAAGCATCAGAAGAGGTCATGGCGCGATGCTTCCCTTTGTATCTGATGGATATAGCGGCATTATGGTTCAGACAGCTGGAGAGTGGCTCTATTGGCACATGGACAGAGTTGATTGAAAGGTTTATGAGACAGTTTCTGGTCCACATAGCCAGACCCAAGAACGTGATGACTTTAACATCAATGAAACAATGGAAAGGAGAATCACTTAGAAATTTCTTGACCAAATTCAATGCGGCAGTGGCTTCGGTGGATCGACCTGATCCGTCGATGGTTTTTATGGCAGCGGTTTCGGGAATTACAGACAATTCAGATTTCAAGATATCATTGGAACGGGACGCACCGTGGGATCTTGGGGAGTTCTATCATGAGGTGGAGAGATTTCTAAGGTAGGAAGATGCGCAGGCTAAGAGAGAAGGGAGAGAGGCTGAAGCTTATGCGGTAAGGGATGGAGGTCCACCCAGAGAAAATCCAAACAAAGACGACAAAGGAAAAAGGAAAATGAATGATAACGGTAGCACTTCAAAAAGTCCATGGAGGGAGTCAAAGTTTTCTTCTTACACGGATCTGACTGAAACTCTGGAAAGGATTTATTTGGACACTTGAGGGCGCCTCCAGTATCGAAGGCCAACAAGAAGGGTACCTTCTGATTATGAACGGGCATCGAGAAGGCATTGCCCATTCCATGAGCTGGATGGGCACAACACGAACGACTGTAGGCATTTGAGGGATATCGTTGAGGAGCATGTAAGGAATGGTCATCTACAACAGTATGTAAGGAATCGAGCTGTGGCAGTGGAACAGGAACGACCACCGCCTACCTCGAACGAGGATGGCACTGGACCTAGGCAACGTCAACTTGTTATCATCTAAATAGATTTATGGCTTGAAATAAGTAATAGAACTCGAAGTAATGCGACTAAATCACTTACACATGTACGGGATCGAGGACGATCCCTAGGCATGCTCTGAGACGATGATAAACCATGTTGCTCGAGTCTACGAATATAAAATGTCCTTGACCGGAGGGCGAAGGCCGGAGAGCAAAGAAGCCCTCGACCGGAGAGTTGGGATCAGCGCAGAACAACGCAACCCGGCGAGGTCTATGGTTTTGAAGTCAAACCTGGAGAGATCATGGATTCGGATTTCAGCTTTGGATAAATGGACCCGGAGGGGTCTTGGATTTGGCAAAGGAGTTGGAGCGGTCCCGAATTTGGATATCAACTCAGAAATGTTATAAATTTGGCTATTGGATATTGGATATAGATGGATTAAAGCTTGGATGATGGATTTGGATAGCTATGGAATTGGCTAAGGATTTGGTTACTGAATTCGAAATCGGACATCGACTCGGAGCAGTCGCGAATTTGGATCAGGTTTTGGCTGCGGCACTCGGATAAGATGGCTTGGTAATGGATTGGACTAAGAATCAGATGATATGGCTATGGATGAAATATGCACTTCGGATGCCGGATTTGGAGCTTTTCAAAACACACGTTCTTATCACAAGGCATATTTTAGGGGGCAAATGTTATCCCACCTTTTGGTCAAGGCCGGGATATCCACAAATTGGCTGGAAAGGATGGATATCAGAAATGGAGATCAATTGGAAACAAGGCTACGATCGATGTTGTCAAAATTTGACCGGGCTTCAATCAAGACAAGATCGATTGGGAATGATTCACAAGGCTAGGAGAGGCTATGTTTCAAATTTTAGGTCAATCGGAGTTCGTATGCTCAAGATATGATTGATGCAATTCAAGAAATCAACTGAAAGGTCTTGTTCGTATCCATCAAGCCTCAACTGTTCATATCCATCAAATGAAAGGTCTTGTTTGTATCCATCAAGCCTCAACTGTTTGTATCCATCAAATGAAAGGTCTTGTTTGTATCCATCAAGCCTCAACTGTTCGTATCCATCAAATGAAAGGTCTTGTTCGTATCCATCAATTCTCAACTGTTTGTATCCATCAACTGAAAGGTTTTGTTCGTATCCATCAAGCCTCAACTGTTCGTATCCATCAACTGAAAGGTCTTGGTCGTATCCATCAAGCCTCGACTGTTCGTAACCATCAACTGAAAGGTCTTGTTCGTATCCATCAAGCCTCGACTGTTCGTATCCATCAGCTGAAAGGTCTTGTTCGTATCCATCAAGCCTCCACTGTTCGTATCCATCAACTGAAAGGTCTATTTCATATCCATCAAGTGGTCGCCATTTCGTATCCTTTACGATTGATACGAATAGTGCAATGGTGATCGATACGAACAAGGCATAGGTGATCGATGCAAAGAAGACAGCCTTTGAAAAACACAAACTTGCATCGATCATATTTCACAATCTAGAAGTCCAAATGCCACCAAATTTTCATAGGAGCTTGCGTACAGCCTAAAGAATGTTCATGATTGATCTCAACTCGATTGGGCAAGACCTTGATCGATACGAAATTCATTCGTATCGATCACGGATCGAGTCAAAATCGCATGGGATCGATCGCGTGGGCCCGTGCACTTTCTAGAAGTGGTCTCCCGAGATCTGAGCGAGATATTTGCAGCCTATGCCTATAAATAGTATCCCAAAGTCTATAGAAAAGGGACTTTTGATTCTTCTACGTCCAGACTCTGGAGGAACCATCATTGTACTTAAAATTTGCTGTTGTAATCAGTTGTAACTCGTTGTAGTCAGCAAGCAAACATCAATAAAATCATCAACTTCAAAGTGGATGTAGGCCAGATTGCCGAACCACTATAAACTCTGTGTTCTTTACTTCTTTCCTTTTAATTTTCTGAGTGTTCTTCATTTTTAATTCTCTACTTACTTGTTATCTGTAATATGTGATTGTGAACTAGTGTTTTCATCGACAATTGGGTGTCTGTGATCAATTTTGGTGCAAACAATGACATTTATTTTTGCCTCTCCACCTTCATTTCCTAATTATTAAATAACCTGCAGCTTATTTCTTTCATTTGCATTGTATATTTGTGTTATTTTTTTGGCTAAGTCTTATTGGGTTTGTTTTAGACTAATGGGCTCCTTAGTATACCAAGAGACCTTAGAAACCCTAAGAGATGTTGGACCCTTTCTTTTCCCACCATTGGCCTTCTATTTCCTATCTAACTAAAACCAAGTACGTACAGAAATTCCTCGTTTGAGAAATTTTCTGCGTACTCTTCTTCTTCTTCTTGATCAAATCTAAAGAAAACTCCAAACCCCAAAACTCCTAAATATCCAAATCAAATTCCATCCTTCCTCCTTCAAAACCTTAGTCTGCTTCTCTCCTCTTGCCGCCACCTACCTCCATCACCACCCACAACCCACGGCAGTAACCCATGGCCAAAGCCCCACCTTCTCTCTCCTCTTCTTTCTCTTTTTTCCCTTAATTTCCCCTTCCCTTTTTCCCTCTTTCTTCACCTTATTTCCATGGCTTCTATATTCCACTAAAATACTCCAAATCAAATAATTTTTTTTGAAATCATGTATAATTTCAATAGGAACAACTTTGTTGTTGAACCCTTCTTCCCATGCCGAATATTTCTATATCAAAAACTCTATTTTCCAAGTCCTTTCTTGGATCCAGTTTTGGCCGAAACTACCCCATATTGTATCAATCATATCTACTTCAGGAATGAATCAAATTATATGATTTTTTTTTCAAATCATTTATTTTTCTAGTGGCTTCAACTTTATTTCAGATCAATTCTTCAAATTCCTTAATTTGCTATGCCATAAACTCAAATATTTTCAAACTAGTTTTGAACTCAGATTTTCAACTCAAAAACACCTCTGTTTGTTTTGATAATAACTTCCTCAAAGCAGAAGCTTTTTAAGTGATTCTTTTTTTGAAAGTGGAGAGAAAAGAATCTGAAACCACTTTCTAGTTAGTCACATTTACAGATTCAGTAATAATCTTGTCCGAATATTTTCTTAAAGATTA
This sequence comes from Allium fistulosum, assembly GCA_030737815.1. NCBI lineage: Eukaryota > Viridiplantae > Streptophyta > Magnoliopsida > Asparagales > Amaryllidaceae > Allium > Allium fistulosum. The sequence goes on along the minus strand of CM060907.1, from coordinate 406,177,092 downwards.
CCAAGTTTCAGGTTTGTCCATAGTTTGGATCTTGGGTTGTTTGGAAGTTGGAAGTAGTTGAAACTTGTTTATTGATTCGTGTTCGTGTCTAAGCTTTGTTGGATTTGCTTTGCATTTGGATCTTTGCTAGGAATCTCCATATTGCTCCATATTTATCATCACCATCGTAGCAACAAAAGGTGAGTAAACACTCACAACTACTAGATTTTCTTATGTTAGTTAAATTAAATTTATGATGTGATTAGAAATTGATTGGTTGCGGTTTAGTATATTTTAAATTGTCACTCAAGTTAAATCTGACTTTTATTGAATTTAATTGCCATTTAATTTAATATTGAAATTTAAATTGCCCGTTAAATACCTTTTAATGATAACCAGTAAATTGTTGGTTGTTATTGGTTGATTTCAATGATGATTGTGCTGTATGTTCAATTGTTGATATTTGGGTGATTGGATGGATGCTATTGGTTGACATTTTGGATGATTGGATGTTATTTATGTCTAAATCTCTGTTATCCCTATGGGTTGAAATGATACATAGCTGAAGGATCTTATAGATTAAGGGAATATCGTTATGGGTTGAAATGATAAACCCAAGCGGTTTTCATTGATTTGGAAATGTTGATTTTTGATACTGGTTGAAATGACATATACCCATATAATTTCTTGAATTTGGACTTTTATTTGGAATTGAATTATTTGAAGTTTTTAAGTTAATTCAAACTTCGGATTTTTTTAACTAGATGATTATGATTGATACTTCACATTATTTGAAACCCTTTAAATGATTATATTCATGTTGTACACTTGATTGGAGATGAAATCCCGTAACATCTATGAAATCATTGCACTAATATTTCTATTTTACTTGTTTTGATTTGACTTACATAAGATCTTTTAGTTCTGACTCAAGTGTTTTGTCTTTTCATTATGCTCGGATCAGTCTGAGCTTTTCAGTGTATTGAAGACTTTTTTTTTGAGGACGAAGACGATGATTCAGTATATTATTGCTATTTATTATTCAACTGCATTCTATGTTCCGCGGCATTATTTTTTATTTCTGATGTATGTATAACTCTGATTTGAATTATAAAAGTGTAATCAAATGTAATTTGTATAATAGCTTCATGAACTGTTTATTTGATTATTATATTTTGTCGTTCCACTGTGAGATTCTGTGTTTTGTTTTCTTTTTTCTTTCTTTTTTATTCTTATTTACCCCATTAACAATCCTCCCTTTGGAATGGTTTGAGTCTGACATGTGTGGTTTATTGTCGATTTGAACCGTCCAAAATGGTGGGTCGTTACAAAAATGGTTCTTATTCTATGTTGATATGATTAAGAAAATAAAAATATGTTTGGGTGATGCAAGACTATGAGTAGATCAAACTATAGGAATAACAATAATGCTAGAAGAGGTAGCATAAAGTGGTAAGTAAACTTATAACATGTTCATTATCATGGTCACTATCTAACATAGTTTTTCCACCTTCACTTGAACTCCGATTGACATGAAATCTAAAACGTCATCTTTCATGGCTTTGCTTGTCATGTCTTGTCAATTATAATCCGCTGCAATCAGCGAAGAACATCAATAAAAGATTAACTTTTGGAGTGGACGTAGGCCGGAGATAGCCGAACCACTATAAATCCCGTGTCTCTGTCTATTTCTTTCCGTTTTAAGTTCGTTATTCTTCACTTTTTATCCTCTACATTACTTAGATTTGTGATATGTGATTATATATTGTTGTTCTATATTCATAAACTGGTGCTTTCACAACATTCGGGGTTTGTGACCAATTTTGGAGCAAACACTTTGGTGCTTTCACTGAGAAGGACGAGCACCAGTTATACCAGATTTGGAGTTTAGATTTGAAGGCTTAAGGGTTCAGATCTAAAGTGCTATGACAAGGCAATCAAGTAGAAGGCAAAGAGCCGAGAGAAGCTAACAAAGGGGAAGCCAAGAGGCATCCTCTGGAGCTAGAGAAAGACCAGCTTCGATCTACATTACCAGGGATGAAATGGAGGCTCTGGTAGATTCAATTCACGAAAGATTGTTGAAGAGTCAATAAGAAGCAATGCAGACTTTCTTTGAACAAATGAGAGCAGTAAGTGCGCATAACCTTGGACCGACTACAGCAGCTGCAAATGCGGGACAAGGATCCAGAGTAGCTGGGACCACTGGAGGTCAGATTCAAGACCAGAATGCAGAACCCTAAGGCAATCAACAAGGAACTGGGGGCAGACCCTCGGGATCTGACATTGGAAGACCCGTAGATGGAGCTCAGCAGGCTAGAGCCAACGCCAATGTTAATGAACCACACGAAGAATATTACCCGAAATACCCTTCAAGACCTGGGGGGCAGGATAGAAGCATGCCGAGGGGACAAACCTAGGATGGAGATGAAAGAATGGCTGGATTAGTGCGACGGATAATGAGGGGAGGATTGTCAAGCGGAGGCTTAGAGGAAGTTAGTCGGAGTCCGTTCACTCTGAATATCAGAAATGCGAGAAATCCTCCAAAATTCAAGCTACCCATGCTGGAACCTTATGATGGAAAGTCGGACCCGACCATGCATATTACCAGATATATCAGACATATGGAAGTGATGGGAGCATCCGAGGAAGTGATGGCATGATGTTTCCCTTTATTCTTATCAGATTTGGTCGTGCTTTGGTTTAGACAGCTAGAGAACGGATCTATCAGAACGTGGGGTGTGCTAGTGGAATGCTTCATGAGACAGTTTAGGGTCCACGTGATGCGACCCAAGAGTGTGATGACCTTAGCTTCGATAAAGAAAAGGACCGGAGAGTCCATAATAGATTTTTTACTACGATTCAAGGCGACGGTGGCTTCAGTGGATCGCCCGGATCCATCGATGATTTTGATGGCGGCGGTGGCCGGAGTTGCTGAAGGCACATAGTTTAAGGATTCTTTGGCAAGGGATCCACCACAAGATCTTGGAGAATTCTATCATGAGGCTGAAAGATTCATTCGGCTAGAAGATTCACGCACCGAAAGGCGAGAAGCAAACGCTGTGCAAGGCGAAGGAACATCCAAAGAACAGTTCGAAGTGGACAAAGGAAAGCGAAAGCAGGATGACAGATACGATGGTCCTGATAAGCGGAAGAAATTCCGAGAACCCAGATTCAGACAGTAGACAGACTTGACGACGAGCTTGGAACGAATCTACACGGATACTCGGGGGGCAGCTCCCCTATCGAAAACCACCCAGGAGAGATCCCACAGAACGGTAACGTAGAAGTGGAAAGTACTGCCTATTCCATGAGCTGGAAGGGCATACTACCGATGAATGCCGCCATCTGAAGGATGAGGTAGATGAGCATATCAGAATTGGTAGATTGCCACAATACACTAGAGATCGGACAGCGGCCGTAGGACCTAAGCAACTACTGCCTCCACCTAACAGAGGTAATCCTGGATCGGGATCATGACTCATCATCAATTGATCATGATGGCAAGGGCCAAGTTCAGGATTGCACTTTGGTCGATTAAATTTCTTAGATTTGATTTCAAAATAAAATGGCTATTCCACTTACACATGTACGAGAACCAGAGAGATCCCCAGGTATGCTCTGAGATGATAATAGACCGCTCTGCCCGGAGAGGCAATGCCTAGTTCTTCCTGTTGTTTGAGATTGAACATCCGGAACTTGAATTTAATAAATGAACTTGAATTTCTCGAAATAAACCTTTGACCGGAGAGTTAAAGGATGAATATTGAAAACTAGCTTGAAAATGATCGCTTTATGACCCTACCCGGAGAGGCGGGGTCCGAAGTGCAGGAAGCGAGTTGCTTCACCGGAGAGCGATAGGATCGACTCACTTAACGTCGTTCCCCATTCACCGGAGAGTGATTGGATCGGGGTTCGATAAGAGCCCAGAGTGGCTGTGATCGGCCTAGGATTTAGGCCAAGACATCGCTTAATGTTCAGAGACACTGAACCGGAGTGCAGGGGGTGTTGCCGCTTCACCGAAGAGCGACAGGATCGGCTCACTCGACGTTGTTTCCCCTTCACCGGAGAGTGACAAGATGGGATTCAGCAAGGGCCCGGAGAGGCTATGATCGGCCTAGAGAGACCAAGATATCGCTATATGCCCTCACTGGGGCCAGAGTGCAAGGGATAGAAAGCAGCACCGGAGCGCTACAAGATCTTTCTATTCGATCGTTAGGTTTGGAATGGACTTAGCAAGGGTCCAGAGTGACCATCGATGGTCCGGAGAGGCTGTAGAATTTGATTACTGACTTCCACAAGTGGAAAAGGATATTGATTCGGCTTCGAACAACCACAAACTTGATTGACGATACTATAGCTGTGAATAAAACATGAGCTCACAGCATTCAATTTGAAGCTATTCAAAACACGCCTTTTACCAAAAGGCATACTTTGGGGGGCAAGTGTTATCCCACTTTTTAACAAAGATGAGATATTGAGAAATTAACTGAAAATAAATGATTACTCATCAAAAATATCGATTATACATCACAGGTTCACTATGGATGTCGATGAATTTTGTCCGAGTCCGTATCGGGCTACAATTGACAAGGCATGACAAGCAAAGCCATGAAAGATGACGTTTCAGATTTCATGTCAATCGGAGTTCTTATGATCGACATATGATCGATACAAGTTAGGAAAGACATGTTGTTCGTATCCATTAGGGGAAGTTAGATTTTGAATCGATCGAGTTCGAATCGATCAGAAAGACTTCGCCTCGATCTGTTCGAATCCATCGAGTTCGTATCGATCCAAATGATGCTATTCGTATCCAATTTCGAATCGACCAGCAATGTTCACTTCGTATCCTTCACGAACGCTCTGCTTCGTATCCACGACTTGGTTTTACTTCGCATCGATCACTCGGAGTCAATTCGTATCGATCCCAATTGAGTAGTTCGTATCGATTGATTAACGATTGATACGAAGTGGCACCTTTAGATATCGGTACGAAATGACCCCCAGCCATCAATGCGAAGAAGCTTGAAAACATCGGTACGAACAGAGCTACGAATCATCGATACGAAATCAATGTTTTTTTTATCGATACAAAATAGGACGCGAAGCATCGATACGAAAAGATCGATACGAAATGTATCGATACGAACAAGAGCGACACGAAGGATCGATGCGAACGCGACCGCATTCATAAAAATGCAATCTTGCATCGATCATATCTCATAATCCACAGGTCCAAATGCTATGAAATTTTCAAAGGAGCTTACGTAAAAGCTAAAGAATGTTCACACCAAGTTTCGACTCGATTGGACAAAATCTTGATCGATACGAATTACGTTCTTATCGATCACGGATCGAGTCGAATCTTCATGGGATTGATCGCATGGGCCCACTCACGTGCCAGAAGAGGTCTCCCGAAGTTTGGGCCAGATATTTGGACGGTGCGCCTATAAATAGCACCCTAGAGCCTACAGAAAAAGGACTTTTGGATCCAGCAACGTCTAGACTCTGTCAAAATCAAGATCGAACTCAACTTTATTGTTTGTACTCGAAAATTACTGCTGTAATCCACTGCAATCACCGAAGAACATCAATAAAAGATTAACTTTTGGAGTGGACGTAGGCCGGAGATAGCCGAACCACTATAAATCCAGTGTCTCTGTCTATTTCTTTCCGTTTTAAGTTTGTTATTCTTCACTTTTTATCCTCTACATTACTTAGATTTGTGATTTGTGATTATATATTGCTGGTCTATATTCATACACTGGTGAATTCACAACATTCGGGGTTTGTGACCAATTTTGGCGCTCCCTCTTTTTAGCAAAGTCGAGATATCGAAAAATTAACTGAAAATCAATGATTACTCATCAAAAATATCGATTATACATCACAGGTTCACTATGGATGTCGATGAATTTTGTCCGAGTCCGGATCGGGCTACAATTGACAAGACATGACAAGCAAAGCCATGAAAGATGACATTTCAGATTTCATGTCAATCGGAGTTCGTATGATCGAGATATGATCGATACTAGTTAGGAAAGACATGATGTTCGTATCCATCAGGGGATGTCAGATTTCGAATCGATCGAGTTCGAATCGATCAGAAAGACTTCGCCTCGATCTGTTCGAATCCATCGAGTTCGTATCGATCCAAATGAAGCTATTCGTATCCAATTTCGAATCGACCAGCAATGTTCACTTCGTATCCATCACGAACGCTCTGCTTCGTATCCACGACTTGGTTTTACTTCGCATCGATCGCTCGGAGTCAATTCGTATCGATCCCAATTGAGTAGGTTGTATCGATTGATTAACGATTGATACGAAATGGCACCTTCAGATATCAGTATGAAATGACCCCCAACCATCTATGCGAAGTAGCCTGAAAACATCGGTATGAACAGAGCTACGAATCATCGATACGAAATCAATGCTTTTTTATCGATACGAAATAGGACGCGAACCATCGATACGAACAGATCAATATGAAATGTATCGATACGAACAGGAGCGACACGAAGGATCGATGCGAACGTGACAGGATTCATAAAAACGCAATCTTGCATCGATCATATCTCATAATCCACAGGTCCAAATGCTATGAAATTTTCAAAGGAGCTTACGTACAAGCTAAAGAATGTTCACACCAAGTTTCGACTCGATTGTACAAAATCTTGATCGATACGAATTACGTTCATATCGATCACGGATCGAGTCGGAACTTCATGGGATCGATCGCGTGGGCCCACTCACGTGCCAGAAGAGGTCTCCCGAAGTTTGGGCTAGATATTTCAATGGAGTGCCTATAAATAGCATCCTAGAGCCTATAGAAAAAGGTCTTTTGGATCCAGCAACGTCTAGACTCTGTCAAAATCAAGATCGAACTCAACTTTATTGTTTATACTCGAAAATTACTACTGTAATCCGCTGCAATCAGCAAAGAACATCAATAAAAGATTAACTTTTGGAGTGGACGTAGGCCGGAGATAGCCGAACCACTATAAATCCCGTGTCTCTATCTATTTCTTTCCGTTTTAAGTTCGTTATTCTTCACTTTTTATCCTCTACATTACTTAGATTTGTGATCTGTGATTATATATTGCTGGTCTATATTCATACACTGGTGCTTTCACAACATTCGGGGTTTGTGACCAATTTTGGCACAAACACTTTGGTGCTTTCACTGAGAATTGAAATAGCACCCGCTATACTAGATTTGGAGTTTAGATTTGAAAGCTTGAGGAATTCAGATTTGAAAGACAATGACGCGACAAACAAGTAGAAGGCAAAGAGCCGAGAGAAGCCAACAAGGGGGAAGCCAAGAGGAGTCCTCTAGAGCTGGAGGAGGACCAGCTTTGATCTATATTACCAGGGATGAAATGGAGGTTATGGCAAACTCAATTCATGAAAGGTTGTTGAAAAGTCAACAAGAAATGATGCAAAACTTCTTTGACCAGATGAGAACAACCGAAACGCAGAACTTTGGACCAACTATAGTGACTGCGAATGTAGGACAAGGAGCTAGAGTTGCAGAAACCACTGGAGGTCAGATCCAAGACCAGAATGCAGAGCCTGAAGGCAATCAACAAGGGCCTGGGGGCAGACCCTTGGGATCTGACATTGGAAGACCCATAAATGGAGCTCAACAGGCTAGAGCCAACGCCAATGTTAATGAACCACACGAAGAATATTGCCCGGAATACCCTTCAAGACCTAGGGGGCAGGATAGAAGCATGCCAAGAGGACGACCCCAGGATGGAGACGAAAGAATGGTTGGATTAGTGCGACAGATAATGAGGGGAGGATTTTCAAGCGAAGGCTTAGAGGAAGTTAGTCAGAGTCCATTCACTCTGAATATCAGAAATGCAAGGAATTCTCCAAAATTCAAGTTACCCACGCTGGACCCATATGACGGGAAGTCAGACCCAACCATGCATATTACTAGATATATCAGGCATATGGAAGTGCCGGGGGCATCCGAGGAAGTGATGGCACGATGTTTCCCTCTATATTTGACAGATTTGGCTGCGTTTTGGTTTAGACAGCTAGAGAACGGATCTATCAGAACGTCGGGTGAGCTAGTGGAATGCTTCATGAGACAGTTTAGGGTCCACGTGACGCGACCCAAGAGTGTGATGACCTTTGCTTCGATAAAGCAAAGGAACGGAGAGCCCATAAGAGATTTTTTACTACGATTCAACGCGACGGTGGCTTCAGTGGATCGCTCGGATCCATCGATGATTTTGATGGCGGCGGTAGCCGGAGTTGCTGAAGGCACAAAGTTTAAGGATTCTTTGGCAAGGGATCCACCACAAGATCTTGGAGAATTCTATCATGAGGCTGAGAGATTCATTCGGCTAGAAGACTCATGCATCGAGAGACGAGAAACAAATGCTGTGCAAGGCGAAGGAACATCCAAAGAACAGTCCGAAGCGAACAAAGGAAAGTAAAAGCAGGACAACAGATACGATGGTCCTGATAAACGGAAGAAATTCCAAGAACCCAGATTCAGACAGTACACAGACTTGACGGCGAGCCTGGAACGAATCTACATGGAGACTCGGGGGCAACTCCCCTATCGAAAACCCTCCAAAAGAGATCCCACGGAGCGGGAACAAAGGAGTGGAAAGTACTTCCTATTCCACGAGCTGGAAGGACAGACTACTGATGAGTGCCGCCATTTGAAGGATGAGGTGGAGGAGCATGCCAAAAGTGGTAGACAGCCACAATACACCAGAGATTAGACAGCGGCCGTAGGACCTGAGCAACTACCGCCTCCACCTAACAGAACTAATCCTGGATCAGGATCACGACTCGCCATCAATTGATTATGATGGCAAGGGCCAAGTTCAAGAATTGGACTTTGGTCGATTAGATTCCTTAGATTTGATTTCAAAATAAAACGGCTATTCCACTTACACATGTACGGGAATCGGAGAGATCCCCAAGCATGCTCTGAGATGGTAATTGACCGCTCTGCCCGGAGAGGCAATGCCTAGTTTTTCCTGTTGTTTGAGATTGAACATCTGGATCTTGAATTTAATAAATGAACTTGAATTTGTCGAAATAAACCTTTGACCGGAGAGTTAAAGGATGAATATAGAAAACCAGCTTGAAAATGATCGCTTTATGACCCTACCCGGAGAGGCGGGGTGCGGAGTGCAGGAAGCGAGTTGCTTCGCCAGAGAGTTATAGGATCGACTCACTTAACGTCGTTCCCCATTCACTGGAGAGTGATTGGATCGGGGTTCGATAAGAGCCCAGAGTGGCTGTGTTCGGCCTAGGATTTAAGCCAAGACATCGCTTAATGTTCAGAGACACTGAACCGGAGTGCAGAGGGTGTTGCCGCTTCATCGGAGAGCGACAGGATCGGCTCACTCGACGTTGTTTCCCCTTCACCAGAGAGTGACAGGATGGGATTCAGCAAGAGTCCGGAGAGGCTATGATCGGCCTAGAGAGACCAAGACATCGCTATATGCCCTCACTGGGGCCAGAGTGCAAGGGATAGAAAGCAGCACCGGAGCGCTACAAGATCTTTCTATTCGATCGTTAGGTCTGGAATGGACTTAGCAAGGGTCCAGAGTGACCATTGATGGTCCAGAGAGGCTGTAGAAGTTGATTACTGACTTCCACAAGTGGAAATGGATATTGATTCGGCTTCGAACAGCCACAAACTTGATTTAAGATACTATAGCTGTGAATAAAACATGAGCTCACAGCATTCAATTTGAAGCTATTCAAAACACGCCTTTTACCAAAAGGCATATTTTGGGGGGCAAAGTGTTATCCCACTTTTTAGCTAAGTCGAGATATCGAGAAATTAACTGAAAATCAATGATTACTCATCAAAAATATCGATTATACATCATAGGTTCACTATAGATGTCGATGAATTTTGTCCGAGTCTGGATCGGGCTACAATTGACAAGACATGACAAGCAAAGCCATGAAAGATGACGTTTCAGATTTCATGTCAATCGGAGTTCGTATGATCGAGATATGATCGAGATATGATCGATACAAGTTAGGAAAGACATGCTGTTCGTATCCATCAGGGGAAGTCAGATTTCGAATCGATCGAGTTCGAATCGATCAGAAAGACTTCGCCTCGATCTGTTCGAATCCATCCAGTTCGTATCGATCCAAATGAAGCTATTCGTATCCAATTTTGAATCGACCAGCAATGTTCACTTCGTATCCATCACGAACGCTCTGCTTCGTATCCACGACTTGGTTTTACTTCGCATCGATCACTCGGAGTCAATTCGTATCGATCCCAATTGAGTAGTTGTATCGATTGATTAACAATTGATACGAAGTGGCACCATCAGATATCGGTATGAAATGACCTCCAGCCATCAATGCGAAGTAGCCTGAAAACATCGGTACGAACAGAGCTACGAATCATCGATACGAAATCAATGCTTTTTTATCGATACGAAATAGGACGCGAACCATCGATACGAACAGATCGATACGAAATGTATCGATACAAACAGGAGCGACAAGAAGGATCGATGCGAACGCGACAGCATTCATAAAAAACGCAATCTTGCATCGATCATAACTCACAATCCACAGGTCCAAATGAAGCTATTCGTATCCAATTTCGAATCGACCAGCAATGTTCACTTCGTATCCATCACGAACGCTCTGCTTCGTATCCACGACTTGGTTTTACTTCGCATCGATCGCTCGGAGTCAATTCGTATCGATCCCAATTGAGTAGGTTGTATCGATTGATTAACGATTGATACGAAATGGCACCTTCAGATATCAGTATGAAATGACCCCCAACCATCTATGCGAAGTAGCCTGAAAACATCGGTATGAACAGAGCTACGAATCATCGATACGAAATCAATGCTTTTTTATCGATACGAAATAGGACGCGAACCATCGATACGAACAGATCAATATGAAATGTATCGATACGAACAGGAGCGACACGAAGGATCGATGCGAACGTGACAGGATTCATAAAAACGCAATCTTGCATTGATCATATCTCATAATCCACAGGTCCAAATGCTATGAAATTTTCAAAGGAGCTTACGTACAAGCTAAAGAATGTTCACACCAAGTTTCGACTCGATTGTACAAAATCTTGATCGATACGAATTACGTTCATATCGATCACGGATCGAGTCGGAACTTCATGGGATCGATCGCGTGGGCCCACTCACGTGCCAGAAGAGGTCTCCCGAAGTTTGGGCTAGATATTTCAATGGAGTGCCTATAAATAGCATCCTAGAGCCTATAGAAAAAGGTCTTTTGGATCCAGCAACGTCTAGACTCTGTCAAAATCAAGATCGAACTCAACTTTATTGTTTATACTCGAAAATTACTACTGTAATCCGCTGCAATCAGCAAAGAACATCAATAAAAGATTAACTTTTGGAGTGGACGTAGGCCGGAGATAGCCGAACCACTATAAATCCCGTGTCTCTATCTATTTCTTTCCGTTTTAAGTTCGTTATTCTTCACTTTTTATCCTCTACATTACTTAGATTTGTGATCTGTGATTATATATTGCTGGTCTATATTCATACACTGGTGCTTTCACAACATTCGGGGTTTGTGACCAATTTTGGCACAAACACTTTGGTGCTTTCACTGAGAATTGAAATAGCACCCGCTATACTAGATTTGGAGTTTAGATTTGAAAGCTTGAGGAATTCAGATTTGAAAGACAATGACGCGACAAACAAGTAGAAGGCAAAGAGCCGAGAGAAGCCAACAAGGGGGAAGCCAAGAGGAGTCCTCTAGAGCTGGAGGAGGACCAGCTTTGATCTATATTACCAGGGATGAAATGGAGGTTATGGCAAACTCAATTCATGAAAGGTTGTTGAAAAGTCAACAAGAAATGATGCAAAACTTCTTTGACCAGATGAGAACAACCGAAACGCAGAACTTTGGACCAACTATAGTGACTGCGAATGTAGGACAAGGAGCTAGAGTTGCAGAAACCACTGGAGGTCAGATCCAAGACCAGAATGCAGAGCCTGAAGGCAATCAACAAGGGCCTGGGGGCAGACCCTTGGGATCTGACATTGGAAGACCCATAAATGGAGCTCAACAGGCTAGAGCCAACGCCAATGTTAATGAACCACACGAAGAATATTGCCCGGAATACCCTTCAAGACCTAGGGGGCAGGATAGAAGCATGCCAAGAGGACGACCCCAGGATGGAGACGAAAGAATGGTTGGATTAGTGCGACAGATAATGAGGGGAGGATTTTCAAGCGAAGGCTTAGAGGAAGTTAGTCGGAGTCCATTCACTCTGAATATCAGAAATGCAAGGAATTCTCCAAAATTCAAGTTACCCACGCTGGACCCATATGACGGGAAGTCAGACCCAACCATGCATATTACTAGATATATCAGGCATATGGAAGTGCCGGGGGCATCCGAGGAAGTGATGGCACGATGTTTCCCTCTATATTTGACAGATTTGGCTGCGTTTTGGTTTAGACAGCTAGAGAACGGATCTATCAGAACGTCGGGTGAGCTAGTGGAATGCTTCATGAGACAGTTTAGGGTCCACGTGACGCGACCCAAGAGTGTGATGACCTTTGCTTCGATAAAGCAAAGGAACGGAGAGCCCATAAGAGATTTTTTACTACGATTCAACGCGACGGTGGCTTCAGTGGATCGCTCGGATCCATCGATGATTTTGATGGCGGCGGTAGCCGGAGTTGCTGAAGGCACAAAGTTTAAGGATTCTTTGGCAAGGGATCCACCACAAGATCTTGGAGAATTCTATCATGAGGCTGAGAGATTCATTCGGCTAGAAGACTCATGCATCGAGAGACGAGAAACAAATGCTGTGCAAGGCGAAGGAACATCCAAAGAACAGTCCGAAGCGAACAAAGGAAAGTAAAAGCAGGACAACAGATACGATGGTCCTGATAAACGGAAGAAATTCCAAGAACCCAGATTCAGACAGTACACAGACTTGACGGCGAGCCTGGAACGAATCTACATGGAGACTCGGGGGCAACTCCCCTATCGAAAACCCTCCAAAAGAGATCCCACGGAGCGGGAACAAAGGAGTGGAAAGTACTTCCTATTCCACGAGCTGGAAGGACAGACTACTGATGAGTGCCGCCATTTGAAGGATGAGGTGGAGGAGCATGCCAAAAGTGGTAGACAGCCACAATACACCAGAGATTAGACAGCGGCCGTAGGACCTGAGCAACTACCGCCTCCACCTAACAGAACTAATCCTGGATCAGGATCACGACTCGCCATCAATTGATTATGATGGCAAGGGCCAAGTTCAAGAATTGGACTTTGGTCGATTAGATTCCTTAGATTTGATTTCAAAATAAAACGGCTATTCCACTTACACATGTACGGGAACCGGAGAGATCCCCAGGCATGCTCTGAGATGGTAATTGACCGCTCTGCCCGGAGAGGCAATGCCTAGTTTTTCCTGTTGTTTGAGATTGAACATCTGGATCTTGAATTTAATAAATGAACTTGAATTTGTCGAAATAAACCTTTGACCGGAGAGTTAAAGGATGAATATAGAAAACCAGCTTGAAAATGATCGCTTTATGACCCTACCCGGAGAGGCGGGGTGCGGAGTGCAGGAAGCGAGTTGCTTCGCCAGAGAGTTATAGGATCGACTCACTTAACGTCGTTCCCCATTCACTGGAGAGTGATTGGATCGGGGTTCGATAAGAGCCCAGAGTGGCTGTGTTCGGCCTAGGATTTAAGCCAAGACATCGCTTAATGTTCAGAGACACTGAACCGGAGTGCAGAGGGTGTTGCCGCTTCATCGGAGAGCGACAGGATCGGCTCACTCGACGTTGTTTCCCCTTCACCAGAGAGTGACAGGATGGGATTCAGCAAGAGTCCGGAGAGGCTATGATCGGCCTAGAGAGACCAAGACATCGCTATATGCCCTCACTGGGGCCAGAGTGCAAGGGATAGAAAGCAGCACCGGAGCGCTACAAGATCTTTCTATTCGATCGTTAGGTCTGGAATGGACTTAGCAAGGGTCCAGAGTGACCATTGATGGTCCAGAGAGGCTGTAGAAGTTGATTACTGACTTCCACAAGTGGAAATGGATATTGATTCGGCTTCGAACAGCCACAAACTTGATTTAAGATACTATAGCTGTGAATAAAACATGAGCTCACAGCATTCAATTTGAAGCTATTCAAAACACGCCTTTTACCAAAAGGCATATTTTGGGGGGCAAAGTGTTATCCCACTTTTTAGCTAAGTCGAGATATCGAGAAATTAACTGAAAATCAATGATTACTCATCAAAAATATCGATTATACATCATAGGTTCACTATAGATGTCGATGAATTTTGTCCGAGTCTGGATCGGGCTACAATTGACAAGACATGACAAGCAAAGCCATGAAAGATGACGTTTCAGATTTCATGTCAATCGGAGTTCGTATGATCGAGATATGATCGAGATATGATCGATACAAGTTAGGAAAGACATGCTGTTCGTATCCATCAGGGGAAGTCAGATTTCGAATCGATCGAGTTCGAATCGATCAGAAAGACTTCGCCTCGATCTGTTCGAATCCATCCAGTTCGTATCGATCCAAATGAAGCTATTCGTATCCAATTTTGAATCGACCAGCAATGTTCACTTCGTATCCATCACGAACGCTCTACTTCGTATCCACGACTTGGTTTTACTTCGCATCGATCACTCGGAGTCAATTCGTATCGATCCCAATTGAGTAGTTGTATCGATTGATTAACAATTGATACGAAGTGGCACCATCAGATATCGGTATGAAATGACCTCCAGCCATCAATGCGAAGTAGCCTGAAAACATCGGTACGAACAGAGCTACGAATCATCGATACGAAATCAATGCTTTTTTATCGATACGAAATAGGACGCGAACCATCGATACGAACAGATCGATACGAAATGTATCGATACAAACAGGAGCGACAAGAAGGATCGATGCGAACGCGACAGCATTCATAAAAAACGCAATCTTGCATCGATCATAACTCACAATCCACAGGTCCAAATGCTATGAAATTTTCATAGGAGCTTACGTACAAGCTAAAGAATGTTCACACCAAGTTTCGACTCGATTGGAAAAATCTTGATCGATACGAATTACGTTCGTATCGATCATGGATTGAGTCGAAACATCATAGGATCGATCGCGTGGGCCCACTCACGTGGCAGAAGAGGTCTCCCAAAGTTTGGGCCAGATATTTGGATGGAGCGCCTATAAATAGCACCATAGAGCCTACAGAAAAAGGGCTTTTGATCCAGCAACGTCCAAACTCTGTCAAAATCAAGATCGAATTCAACTTTATTGTTTGTACTCGAAAATTATTACTGTAATCCACTGCAATCAGCGAAGAACATCAATAAAAGATTAACTTTTGGAGTGGACGTAGACCGGAGATAGCCGAACCATTATAAATCCCGTGTCTCTGTCTATTTATTTCCATTTTAAGTTCGTTATTCTTCACTTTTTATCCTCTACATTACTTAGATTTGTGATCTGTGATTATATATTGCTGGTCTATATTCATACACTGGTGCTTTCACAACATTCGGGGTTTGTGACCAATTTTGGCGCAAACAATCATCCTGGTCACTATCTAACATAGTTTTTCCACCTTCACTTGAGCTCAAAGAAGAAGTTGATTTGAAACATAAAGAAAAATGGTAATCAACAAAGTTTATTTTTATTTTTTAGTAATAAAGAAAACTAGATATTGGTACTAGCCTAGCGGTATAGCTAACCTAGTTCAACTATAGCAGCAAAGAGAAGTAACAAAAGTATCCTATCTCACTAAAACAGTTGGTGCTGGCCTAGCAGTATAGCCAGTGGAACTATATATAGATTCTTTGTTAGAGCATTTTGTTCTAATGTGCAAATTTAATTTACTATTTTAATTGATTTTGCTGCTACAGAAATTCCCAATTGATATAGATTCGGTATTATATTATTAACAAGTTGTGGTCAGAGATTAAAGTACATATATATTTGGTATTATTTTAAAAACAACTATGGCATGTTGGAGATTAAGGTATACTACAACATACATCAAAAGAGCAACTAGTATAAGTCTGTTTTGTTTAATCCAAGGAAAAATAAGCCACAAATTTCATCATTTGAGTTATAAAAATACGATTTTATACTAACATGGTATATTTTGATATTCAACTACTAAATATTTTGATATTGAACAACAAACCGTTGCATTGGGATCGAAATTCCATTCTCAAATGAGGTTATTGATTGGATTTGTATTTAAGGCTGTAAAAATTGCCAAGTGTTAAGTATGGACTAAATTAATCATCTAGGCAGAGATTAATCAATGATTGACTGAGGTCAGGCCTTTCTAATAAACTAGCGTACGTGTATTTGATAAAAGTTTTTCTTTTGTCTCACTAGTAATTGATCCAAATTTGTGGATGGGCTTGGTGGTAGTCAAGGAGGGAAGACGATTTGATTAGATGATAAACCTTTCCTAAGCGGTTCTAAGAGGATGGCTAGACAGTAACTCTCACTTGGCATCTAGATAGAGGCACATAAGGATTTTTACAACAATGAGTGTATATATTTTGTTTAGTTTTATTAGATTAATTGCAATAGTTGTTTGATATTCAATAAAGTGGGTGTTGGTTGTAATCTTATTTGCGTGGGATTTTAATTTATCTATGGGTTTTTGGAAACTGATATTACCATTTATTTTTTGTGAGGTACCATGCACTAAATTATATTTTTAGCAGTCCGCAAGTTAGTTTTGAAATACAAAGATAGATCTGGACTTAAGTAGATAACGGTTTTAGGATTCGGTTACTTAAATTTATTCCAATTAAAATAAGTTTATAAAATAAAGAGGAAAGTAATACTGTGCTGTCTACATGAGTGATCCTATCAATTAGCAACCGAACGGCTGCATCTCTAATGCTTCTATGACATGGAGACAAATATAGAAATTATTATTTTGGTTTCTATATAGCCTGGATCAGATTATCTACTTTCACTAAACATTTCTTAGGAATGAAAGACCATGGTGTGGCTAGTCTGGTAAAAAACCAAAACAACAGAGAAGTGTCAACACATATTCACAGTCGTTGTAGTTGCAAACAAAATGCATGAAAACAAATATTAATGACTTTGATTAAAATAATCCTATCAAAACTTTAAATGTACATATACTCAAAAGAATCAAGCATATTTTCAAACTTGTAGTTATGATGCTATGAGAAGAATTGTTAAAATTTTATTAACCTTGAAAACATATTTCAGAAAGATAAGCTTAAATTTGAAAATTTAATCATGCACTCAAGTCGATCTTAATCTAATGTAATTACTAATCTAAGCTAATCAACTGAATGTTGTGTATATGCAGATGTAAAATTTGCAGTTAAATCGTCAATCTGAGTTAACAAAAATAAAATAAATGAATAAAAATAAAGTAAAATAAAGTAAAATAAAATAAAATCTTTCATTAGACACTTCTCTGTTTATTGTGAAGCTTACGATAGTGATACCAGAAAGCAAAACGATGGGTAAATTCCAATGACAAATCCCATCCCAAATGCTAACAAATCTTGATTCAATTGTTTCTAATGTAAAACAAGAAGAACCAAATAGATTTCCAGTTTTTCACATCGATTTTGTTGGTGCAGTATTATGGTTGGAGCAGCTGTGATTGTTTCTTATGCATAAATGTAACTAATAACGAAAAAAGAAGTTAAAAATTGAGATGAAACATATAGCTCCTTTGAATGCAAACATTTATTCTTGACTATAGAAATAAAGGTACAGTTTTAGCACCGGAAATTCCAGAACCAACATAATCTGTTGATAGAAAAACTGATCTAAGTCTACCACCTTTTGTTTTCACTTCTAACTTACAACCGGAACAATGCAAAAATTATTTTCATTTAGCTTTATCTATCAAGAAGAGTAAATTCATTTTAAGAAAATCAGTGAGACACAAACAATATATATAGTGAGGTGAGCTGCAAAGAAAATGGTATTTGAAACATAACATGCAAAAATTCACCTAGTTCGATGTTATAATTAGTTTGACATGGTGTATGGTAGGGAAATCGACTGTTTAGTGTATAATTTACAGAAAACATTTATTATGTGTATATGTATATAGATCTTGGTTTTTGTGTCTGCCATAGGATATAAGAATAAAACTATATTAATTATGCTTGTTAATTATATTTAATGTTTTCATTAACTTCATATTTTTTTGAAATTGATGCAGCCAAAGAAGCGAATTCGACGATGTAAATCGAATCCGTCCAGGATCTCACACGATTAGCGGAAATAATCGGTGAACCGATCATTAAATCGATGAAATGATACAATGATGAATTGATGGATTGAAGATACCCAAGATAAATGCCCAAATCCGTTGATCTCACGAGATACCGGATTCTAGCTATCTTCGACACGTTGATCGCGCACGATGCCGTGAGAGAAGATCTACAATTCTTCGAACGTTGATCAAGCGCACTTGATTCCGTGAATTGGCTTCAACAATCTATGATTCGAGCGCACTCGAATGCCGAAGGTGGAGATAGGAGATCACACTCAACTACCAATTTCAATGGTGGCACAAAGCACACAAACAATTTTATTCAAAAATCAACTAACCTTACAAATGATACAACCCGCCTATTTATAGGCTTACAACACACTTAACTCGCTCGCGACTCAAGTCAGAACTCACGACCTAATTGACGTGACTTAACAAACAACAGTACACGACTTAACAAAAATTACAACATATAACAGGTGCTTGCGACCTACGACATTACAACATTACGTGACTTAACAACAAGCGGTACAACATTACATGACTTAACAAAAATTACAACTTATAACAGGTGCTTGTGACCTACGACATTACAACATTACGCGACTCAACAACAAGCGGTACAACATTACACGACTTAACAAAATGCGACCTAAGAAAATCTACTTCAGGACGACTTAAGCGACTTAACAGCTTGGCGACATAAGCTTGAGCGACATATGAAACATGCGACATAACCGGAGCTTTGCGACCTAAGCTTTACGACATAAGGAAAGCGGCATAACTGGAGCTTTGCGACCTAAGCTTTACGACTTAAGAAGATGCGGCAAAAGCAAAGCGGCAAAAGCAAGCGACTTATAGCATGAGCGACTTATAGAGATATTGTTAGGTCGCTATCTCGTAATGCCGGTGATTTCAAGGCAGGAGGCATTCGATGGTTACACGAACCCAGGCTTAACTCGCTAGGTCGTATCTCGGTAGGTCGTAGCTCGCTAATCAACGACCTAAGGAAATGTGGCATGAGTGTTTGGGTCGCTGGCGACATATTGTTAGGTCGTAACTCGCTATTCGCTGGCGACATAATGTTAGGTCGTAACTCGCTATTTCGTAACCCATAGTGCGCTGCATCATCGTTTCCCCGCCTTTTCACCCTTCTAACTCGTTCATACGACTTAGTTGAGTCGTTAACTTATTCCAGTTTCAAATCTTGAATTGGAATATCAGGCTGGGCTGCATCAGAAATTCATGCTATATTGTACAATTTCCGAATTCATACCAAGTTATGCTGGAAACTAAAATACCACCATGTTGTGTAGAGTAAAAAAGAAGAAATTGCATTCGTACAATTAAGGAAATCTACAAACTTTAGTATAGAGTAATTGATAATCTACATTGCATCAAACTGGGACCTAAGTAGTTGCATTCATACAAATAAGGAAATTTATGGATTTTTAGTATAAAACATCAAAACTCATAAGCTCTAATCTCCACCAAATTTTCAACTTTGTACCTGCTCCTTTATTATAATCAATCAAAAAGGATTATAGTTCCCAAACAAGATTCCCCCAGGCACAGCGTGTAAGAAAATGATAAAATGGCAATCGTAAGCTCAGTTTATGCTAAAACAAAGATATTCTTTTGATGATATTTTTATTTGTCAATAACAATAACAAAACATAAGAACTACTTTAATATAAAAAATATCTAAAAGGACAAGTCATACGGTGCTTTGAATGAATTCTTTCCATGAAGGGTTCAATATAGATCCAGTAATCCACAACACATATGCAATCCACACCATTTTAATTTTATCAATAAAAAATTAATTTATTTTCAGCTTTCAATAAAAATAGTAATTCTATAAGGAACGTTGGTTTCAAAACTAATTATAAAAACAAACTGCAAATCATATTTACAAAAGATGATAGTTGAGTATTTGTATTATTACACATATCAAACTGACGGAGCAAAGTGGCAATTCAGGCTTTGTAAAATTGACGAAGATGAGTGCGATTTAGGGTTTGTAAAATTGACGCAGACAAGTAGGGATTTAGGATTTGTGCAGATATCCATATAAAACCATATAAAATCCACATATAGAATCAAAAAATCTGTATATAAAATCGTACCGATTTAGATCTTGCAAAATTGGCATAGGCAAGTAGTAGACTGAAGGAGGATTCGATCGACTATGGCGAGAGAAGTAAATGACGGAGAGAAGTAGCATGTTGATGACAATAGAGGAAACATTTTTAGGGCCTGGTGAGTTCGACTAAAGCGAAGAGGAAAAATGAAGGCTTCTGAAATGTAATTAGTGTTTAGCATTGGCGGGGAAGGCGGTAAATTTTGGGAAGGTGGGAAATTTTGGCAGCGGGTATATGGAAAAAATAAAATGTAAGATAATATTAGTTGCATATACCATCCAAACGCTTCCAATAATTGCAACTAAAGGCATATTTTCTTGTAGTGTTACATGGATGAATTTCAATTTTTTTTCCATTTTTAGATCTTATTGGGCCTACGAAGTCTAAATTGATTTAGATCAAATCAAAATAATTTTAAATAAAATCTTTATTTTATTTAATTAATTTATATAAAGTTTGATTTTATATATATGTGTGTATATATATATAATGTAATATATATAGTGCATATGTGTATTAAATACACACATACGTTTAAGTGTACGTGCAACATATAAATGTGCACATGGTTTAATATGCCCGTATATAAGAGTTGGGATTACACCATAGTGAACAAATTGGCCCTTTATATGCACATTGCTATACAAAATAATTTTTAATTATATATATAGTAACTAAACTTTGAATTTATTTCATAATCAAATAAGTAATTTTGAATAAATCAATAATTTTGAAATTCAATTTTTTTTCAGAATATATAATTTTTTAATTAGTAAACAGTTTAAAAATAGATCTAGTCTATAGATTTAAATTAAATGTATACAAATACACAGACATATTATATTATATATAAAATTAAATTAAATATCACAAATATAAATAAAATAAGTTGTTTTAAACAAGTCACTAATTTTGGAATTCAAAATCCATTTTCAAACCATCTAATTTGTTTAATTAGTAAAATAGTTTAAAAAATAGGTCTAGATCAATAGATTTAAATAAAAAAATATTATATATGAAATTAAGTAAAAAGTATCATAAACATATTGTATCACACAATTTTAAAAAATAATTATCTATATATAAATAAGCATCAAATAACTAATAATTATATATATATATACATATATGTATACGTATTTAAATATAATGCCTCACGACAAAAATAAAATAAAATAATGTATATATAAATAGTCTTTTTTTAAATTCTATAAATAAAAAAGAACAATTTTATAAAAGAAAAAATATCAATATGTATAATACGGTTTAATGCATTTAACGTTAAACATGAATATATAATATATGTATATATAAACTCATATTTAAAATAAAATAAAATTTTATTTTGATTTTTTGATGCAATATTATTTTATGAAATAATAAAATAATTTTGGACATATACATACATATATTGATTTGTTTATTTATATTTGTAGTTAAGACGATGTTAAACTTAATTTTATAATCTTTAATGTATAAAAACAATATGCCTGAAGAAGTATATGACAATAGTGTGGCATGAAAGAAATATGATTTGTTTGAAAATAAGAGGAGAGATGGGCAGGTGTTATGGAAAGTCTTGAAGAAAGAAATTTATCTAGCTATGATGATGCAACCCTTTGTACCTACTATTTTCAGAGAAGCTTGGAGATAGTAGGTGTTTTGGTGGGTTGTTGCTTGGTTTGTTTTGCTATGTGTGCTTGTTTTTGTTTCCTTTTGTTAATCCCTGTGTATTCCTTTTCATGCTTGCTTTTTTTGAGCAAGCTTTGTATTTTATTGTTCTGGTGCAATAAAATCAGGTAGGGGCCCTGTTAACCCCGCTAGCCTATGCTAAAATTTTTTTTTATTAAAAATTGTATTTAAGTTTTGTGGCTGTACTATATATATAGTAATTTTATTTATTTATTTAAACAAATAAAATTGATAAATACTGAAATTTGCAAATTTATACTTCTAAATACATATATTTAACAATACAATTAAACAGGACAACCATTATGCATGTAAACTCATTCAAATATATATTAGTTAAATATATTAACACGATGACATATTAGTCATAGACTATAGGATATTACCTCAAAAATATTGCCTTGGATTTTCACCTTGATTAACAGACTTTTCTTGATTCGATCCTTATCGGAGCTCCTAGCTTTACAACTACCTAGAGAACCATTTTTGATTTTTTATTTAATGTTTGGATCTGATATTTTTTTGGTTAAGGGGGCTGGAAATAGCGGCTATCATAGATGCGAGGGAGAGCAAAAAGTGTATCCTAAACAATGAGTGGTAGTGTGGCCTTTTGCAGAGAGAGTGTAACGACCCCGGATTTTATATAAATTTAAATTGATAATTAATTTAATTTTTGAATAAAAATTTGTGAAATTCATTGATAAATTGATTCGAGTTTCCCCGAATCCAAATAAAAATATATTAAATCATTTTAAATTTAGAAATTGTATATATATGTGAATCTATATAGTTGTGCCTATATGAGTAGATTTGAAATTATAAAAAATATATTGAATTTGAATTTAAATCTTAACAAAATATTAAATATAGAAATTCATCTATATTACAAAATTATAAGTATAAGAAGAAAAATAAAATACATTCAAGTATGAACAAAATATAAAGATAAGTATGAAACCAAAGAGATAAATATCTATGAAGCTTGCTAAAGAAGAAACAAAATAAAATATATATTTGTACAACTGATAATAAATGCAGCCATCACAATATCATCTCAGCCACAAAGGAAAAAAAAAATATCACTGATAAATTGTACAAACCAAATGTATCACCCTGTACAAAAATATTACTCTTTAAACTTCTCATTTCCATATATACATCGAACTTATCTCAATTCGTTCATTCAAAACTAGAAAAAGAATATCATCTTAAAAACATAAACAAACTTCAATTTAAAACATCAAACAAGTCATTACAAGCCAGAGATCAAGATGAATTCCAGTTTGCATTTCTTCAGCCTGTGTCAACAAAAAAGAAGCTCTATTCTTTCTTCTGAAGTAAAAGGTGAGTAACATCACTTTTAACAAGTTTTAAGTATATAATTTGGTTGAATGCTAGTTGTCTGAAAAATGTATGTTTGTGTACATATATGGTTGTATTTTTTTGATGTATGGTATGCATGTGTATTCATCAGAGTACTCTCTGTTTATAGCTTCAGTTTTCATGTATTAGTTAAATTGAAAACCTTTTGATTTTGACTAGGTTTAAACTCAAGATGTAAATGAAACTTGTTGTTCTATCACAAACTTTAGATTAAAATCATACTTAAGTTAAATAATAGAGAAATGTCTTTGGAAATCATTTGGAAATCAAATTGACTAAGCATATTTAATATAAGTCAAAACCCAAACTGAGTAGTTCATTAATTCAGGATTTTAAATCAAATCCTTAAACTAAAACATGATTTTTGAAACAAGAATCATAATTTTTAGAGCTAGTTGGAAGGTGCAGTTCTTGTTTGAATTGAATGTGGTAATTTGGGTTTTCCTGATGATCACGAGGATCTGGGAGATTGAATCTTTCTGAGGTGATGAGGGAATGATTGGGGTTTGAGGAAAATTGCCAGGAAGATGTTTAATTCATGATGGAGGTAGCAGTGATGGATTCTTGTTTGTAACCCTAGTTTTAACTAGTTTTAATGATTCGATCACCACGGCTTCTATAGTTGATCGAGTTCAACCAAACTCGAGGGAATGGAAGCATGGAAGTAAGCGAAGGCTTGGTCGGAGTTTCAGCAACTCTGGTGGTCGGAGTTCTGTTGACGAGGCATTTCCAGGTTTTGATGGCGAGGCCAATTCAAGTTTCCAGGTTTCGATTTTTGTTCGATCTCGAATTCAAGAAGGTGGCGACGTTCTGGTGGTCGGGGATTGAATTGTGGCTGAGGGTTGACTTGCTTGACGATGCAGCGTCGATTGGAGAGGTTCGTCGGAGCCGTGCATGTGCACCGTGCACTGGCTCTGGTAATCTGGAATTGTGTTGTTGTGTGTTTGGGTGGAGCAGGGTCGAACTCGAGATTTTCTCGAGCAACTCAAATATTTACCTGAAGTTTTCCCAGTGTTGGCTCGAAGCATAGTAGCACTGGCTCGGGTTAAAATGATATAACAGGTTTTACAGAAACCTGTTTGTTCTGTTTTAAATTTTTAAAAATTAATTTAAAATGTAAGAAAGTTTTAAATCTAAGTTTAATCTGAATTCAGATTTAAATATGTATTCCAGTTTTAAAATGAAAAGAAGCTTTAAAAATTTAATTTTTTTAAACAACTTGAATGTTTAAAGTATATTTTTAAAAATGGTTTGAATTTAAAATGATTTTGAATGAAAAATAAAGATTTAAACAAAAGTTTTAAATCAAGTTCTAATTCTGGAATCAAATTTAATTCGAATCTTAGTTTGGAGTTAAATAAGTTTTAAATTTAAATTGTTTCATCAACTTTAAAGTGTTTAAGTATAATTTAAATGATTTGAATCTAAAATGGATTTGGTTTGAATTCTTTTAAAAAAAATTTTAAAAATAATATATTACTTCAATAAGCAATTTAAAGGATTTTAAAATTTGTTTAAACTTTATTAAAGATAAATAAATTCCATTTTCAATCTTGGATTTAAAAGGAAATTTAAAAGGTAAGTTGAGAATAAAAGTTTTCAAACATATTTGTAAATATCAGAATGAGTTTCACCTTAAATTTAATGAAGATTGATTGATTTATAACTCATAAATTATTCAGTTAATCAAAATGAATAATTTATTTATTTAATGGATTAATTAAATAAGTAATTTAAGGTTTAAAATTTTATTAATTGGTAATTAGAATTATTAATTAGATATTAATTAATGATTAAAGTTGATAAATCAAGTGATTAAGTAATAAATTAATTTAAGGATGATGTGATGAATTAATTCAGGTGATTAATTTGAGAATAATTAATTCATTAAAAGTTAATTAATTAACAAAAGTGATCAAGTAATAATGATTATTAATTAAAAGAGTAATTAATTAGTTATTGTAATTGATTAAGAATAATTAATTCAAGATTAATTATTAATTAAAGGGTAATTAATGATTAATTAATGAATAATTAATTAAATGTTTGTAATTAATTAATTATTAATTAACCCTGACTAGGAATTATCCATAGGCAAATGATCAGGTTTAGATTAATCAAATATTTTAATTGGTTTCACTTATGGATGACTGTATTCTATTGAATGCTGTGAATTGTTTGATATTCTCTACTGTGTGATGCTTTGTGATGTAAATTTGTTTTAATTCAAGCTGTGATGAATGTAATTTATTTTATCTGTGATGAATGTATATTATTTATCTGTGGATTGTTAAATGGAAGATAAGCGTTATAGGAATATACCACTTATCGAAATTGATATGCTTAAATTTGTGATTCTGTGTATATAGATAAGCGTTATAGAATTATATCGCTTATCGATATTGTTGTGATTATATCTGTAATGATTGAATGATGTTGCACTACTGGGTAAAACCCCTGGACCACACCATACACACACAAATATGGATTTCACGAGGAAATCGATTAAGTCACAGATGATTTAAATTTAATATTTTTGAAATTGAAATTTTAATTTCAATTGATTTTGGAAATGGAGTTGGGTTAAATGTTAAAGCTTTTGAAAAGGAGTTTTAAGATAAAAGTTATTTTGAATAACTTGGTAAAGTTTCCAATTTAAATAATTTAATTTGAATTTGAATTCAAAATTTGGAATTGAATTCCATGGTTGGAAATCATGGTTAAGATGTTATAAATGTGTTTGTATGAATTTAAACCATTTTAAAAGTATGGTTTTGAGAATTTGAATTTAACCCAAGGACTTTAACTCGTATAAATGAATCAGATTTTCCAAAATGAAAACTATTTGTTTTCAAATAATAGAAGCTTTCATATAAGGAATAAATTTCCAATTTGTGTCAAAAGAATTTCAAGTTTGAAATGAAAATGGTTTTCCGAGTTATGAATAAATCTTTGTGAAAGATTATTGAATTTTGTTTTGAAATTGGAAAGGTGTACCTTTTGTATAAAAGGTCGAAATAGAATTGTTTTGAAAGCTATAAGTTAAATCTTTGATTTAAAGATTTAATGAGTTAATCTAATTGAAATGGAAATCGATTTGAAAATCTATGAATAGATCTTTGTGAAACTGGGTGAACTTTGTGAGATGAATCTTTTTGTGTAAAAGACTGAAATGTTAATTTTTTAAACCATTTGAAAGAGAATTTTTGGGTAATAAGTTGTGACATAACTGAAATCCCAATATCCATATGTTTTTAAATATTGCGCTCATTATTCGGTTTAGCCGGGAGAGGACTTTATGTCATATAACCCATTATGAATAGTGATACGACGTAAATGGATAGCATTTGAAGACCGATGTTGAAGACATGGTGTTTGTAATAACGATAGAATAACTTATCGATTGTCTCTACACTGAGTAGCTACGGTATAGAGATTCCCTAAGTGATGGGAAGTCTGATCGGGATTGTGAATACCTGGATTGCAAGGGATTCTTTGGAAGTGCCTTCGGTTCTGTTCGAACCCAGAACAGACTTGTATGGCCGTATGTCTGACATTACACTTTGAGATATAAAGCTGATTTCTTTCAAATACATTTCTGTTAGGTGGCGGAGAATTTATTCTGTTAGCTTAACACCCTTCTCTGATACGTACGAGCTCATAGGTTATGTAGTTGAAGGTTATCAGTGATATACTCCCAATTTGGTAGTGTGGCATGCTAAGTGTTGCTGTGTGTTGCTGATCATTTGTTGATCAAAGCATGGCTTTCGTGTAAAGCTTAGCTTTGTGGACGAGACCTCATCGGACCTCACACCCTGGAAATGGTCAAAACAGGAAAGATGCGGCAAGGTTTCAGGGGTAGCTCCCCTAAGGTATGTCCATTCCTTCTGGAAAAAGGTGGTATCATGGTATGGAGCCCGGATATTTTACCTGTGTGGTTGCTCCAATCTCATTTACTGTGTGATTGTTGCTTTGTGATCGAGGCGCCTCGGATAAAGGTCGCAAACGACCGGGGATGGCATATCTCAGGTTTACTACCCGGGAAGAGGTTAACCGGCCTTGTGTTGGCAGAGAGCAGCTGTCTCTCGGGGCGTCCCTCCAGAGGCGTTCCTACATGGCATAGGAAGTTCCTTAGCCTGACCATTTGTTGGAAAATCCAAAGAAACAATACGAACCTTGTACGATTTTAGTTGTAGAACCTGCCATTTAAAATGGTAGCTATAGTAGGCATAGTATAATAGTACCTATGCTGGCTAAGATTTATATTATATTTTCGAAATGTTTCCTACACTAGCACTAGCAATAATATCAAAAAAGAGTTTTTTGCGTAGTAAGCATGTTTAACTATCATAAGGAGAAATCTCCCCCATGTGTGCAATTGCATTATGTGTGTGCCGAGAGGCCTTATGGTAGTTTCATTTTCCAAAAAGCATTGCGGATTTCAATGTTTAAAATTCTTTTGTTGTTTGTTTAAAGATAAACTGTTTTTGTTACTCACACCAGTCCCATGACTGACCTGGAGTTTATTGTTCCCTTCCTAAACTCTGGGTGCCCACAATTTTCCACACGGGCAGTCTAGAGTTGGGTTTTTCAGATAGTCAGGTTTAGTAGATTATTTGGAGCTAGTTCAATTTTTGGAGTTCACTAACGACTGACCTTGCTTATCTTGGTGCAACGTGATGGTGGTTCGAGCTTGATGTTGGAGTTGTCACTTCCGTTGTTTCCGCTGTAACATTATTATTTGTCTCTGATATTCTTGTATCATATAGGTATCATTGTTGTATATCATTCTGGATATTGTATTCATTGGAGTTGTATATGATATCATTCATTTCTTTCTTCCGCTGTGTTGTTATACTTACTGTGTTATAAGCTCCGGCGAGCCAGATTCAGCGTTTGAATCTGCGGCATTCAAGTACAGGTGAAGTACGGGTGCCGATTTTCGAAGGCCGAGTCAGGATCGTTATAATTGGTATCAGAGCTAAGGTTAAACTTTAGCTATGGAGTATAACACATTAAGTAACTCATTAGAGATAGGGTGAAGTATACCCTAGAATGAGTATCTCTAAGATATCTGTCCGTATACCGCAGCAAATTCTCTTACTGTCCACTGATTGTAAGTATGAGCGCAAGAAGAGGATGAGATAAGGGACAGGGGAATACGACTATAAATGGTCAATACCCTGTAACAACAAGGAATCAAGGAAACAATCTTTTCTCTATCAATCTCTTTTGTTCAACATGTTTTCTCAATTCTTTGATAGTTCCTAGTAGATCCAGGAAGAAGATTTGATATATTGGCATGGGACATAAACTCCAAATTGGTCAGAATTGTTTGTTTGGATGAATTGGTTGCTTTGGTTGCTATGGTTGATAGGTATACTTTAGTTTCTAAACTAAAAAGTTTTGGAATTGTATCCATATATCTGTCTATTTTTGGGTCCTAATATATTCTACGAATGGTTAGTTATCCTTTCGAACTAACCAATGCCACTGCATATTTCGTAGATCTGGATAACCCGAGTATCTTGTAAAACATTAAAAAGATTCGTTCTTGTATCTATTATTGATATTCTAATTTGGTAAGCCAAATGTAGAATAGATATTCAGTTGATTTGAGGAAACATTTTTCACCTATCTTTGTGTCTCCCTGGCAAATTTCGAGGATGAAATTTCTTAAGAAGGGGAAATTGTAACGACCCCGGATTTTATATAAATTTAAATTGATAATTAATTTAATTTTTGAATAAAAATTTGTGAAATTCATTGATAAATTGATTCGAGTTTCCCCGAATCCAAATAAAAATATATTAAATCATTTTAAATTTAGAAATTGTATATATGTGTGAATATATATAGTTGTGCCTGTATGAGTAGATTTGAAATTATAAAATATATATTGAATTTGAATTTAAATCTTAACAACATATTAAATATAGAAATTCATCTATATTACAAAATTATAAGTATAAGAAGAAAAATAAAGCACATTCAAGTATGAACAAAATATAAAGATAAGTATGAAACCAAAGAGATAAATATCTATGAAGCTTGCTAAAGAAGAAACAAAATAAAATATATATATTTGTACAACTGATAATAAATGCAGCCACCACAATATCATCTCAGCCACAAAGGAAAAAAAATATCACTGATAAATTGTACAAACCAAATGTATCACCCTGTACAAAAATATTACTCTTTAAACTTCTCATTTCCATATATACATCGAACTTATCTCAATTTGTTCATTCAAAACTAGAAAAAGAATATCGTCTTAAAAACATAAACAAACTTCAATTAAAAACATCAAACAAACCATTACAAGCCAGAGATCAAGATGAATTCCAGTTTGCATTTCTTCAACCTATGTCAACATAATAGAAGCTCTGTTCTTTCTTCTGAAGTAAAAGGTGAGTAACATCACTTTTAACAAGTTTTAAGTATATAATTTGATTGAATGCTAGTTGTGTGAAAAATGTATGTTTGTGTACATATAAGGTTGTATTTTTTTGATGTATGGTATGCATCTGTATTCATCAGAGTACTCTCTGTTTATAGCTTCAGTTTTCATGTATTAGTTAAATTGAAAACCTTTTGATTTTGACTAGGTTTAAACTCAAGATGTAAATGAAACTTGTTGTTCTATCACAAACTTTAGATTAAAATCATACTTAAGTTAAATAATAGAGAAATGTCTTTGGAAATCATCTGGAAATCAAATTGATTGAGCATATTTAATAAAAGTCAAAACCCAAACTGAGTAGTTAATTAATTCAGGATTTTAAATCAAATCCTTAAACTAAAACATGATTGTTGAAATAAGAATCATAATTTTTAGAGCTAGTTGGAAGGTGCAGTTCTTGTTTGAACTGAATGTGGTGATTTGGGTTTTCCTGATGATCACGATGATCTAGGAGATTGAATCTTTCTGAGGTGATGAGGGAATGATTGGGGGTTTGAGGAAAATTGTTAGGAAGATGTTTAATTCATGATGGAGGTAGCAGTGATGGATTCTTGTTTGTAACCCTAGTTTTAATGATTCGATCACCACAGCTTCTATAGTTGATCGAGTTCAACCAAACTCGAGGGAATGGAAGCATGGAAGTAGGCGAAGGCTTGGTCGGAGTTTCAGCAACTCTGGTGGTCGGAGTTCTGTTGATGAGGCATTTCCAGGTTTTGGTGGCGAGGCCAATTCAAGTTTCCAGGTTTCGATTTTTGTTCTATCTCGAATTCAAGAAGGTGGCGACGTTCTGGTGGTCGGGGATTGAATTGTGGCTGAGGGTTGACTTGCTTGACGATGCAGCATCGATTGGAGAGGTTCGTCGGAGCCGTGCATGTGCACTAGCTCTGGTAATCTGGAATTGTGTTGTTGTGTGTTTGGGTGGAGCAGGGTCGAACTCGAGATTTTCTCGAGCAACTCAAATATTTACCTGAAGTTTTCCCAGTGTTGGCTCGAAGCATAGTAGCACTGGCTTGGATTAAAATGATATAACAGGTTTTACAGAAACCTGTTTGTTCTATTTTAAATTTTTAAAAATGAATTTAAAATGTAAGAAAGTTTTAAATCTAAGTTTAATCTGAATTCAGATTTAAATATGTATTCAAGTTTTAAAATGAAAAGAAGCTTTAAAAATTTAATTTGTTTTAAACAACTTGAATGTTTAAAGTATATTTTTAAAAATGGTTTGAATCTAAAATGAATTTGAATGAAAAATAAAGATTTAAACAAAAGTTTTAAATCAAGTTTTAATTCTAGAATCAAATTTAATTTGAATCTTAGTTTGGAGTTAAATAAGTTTTAAATTTAAATTGTTTCATCAACTTTAAAGTGTTTAAGTATAATTTAAATGATTTGAATCTAAAATGGATTTGGTTTGAATTCATTTAAAAAAAATATAAAAAAAATATTACTTCAATAAGTAATTTAAAGGATTTTAAAATTTGTTTAAACTTTGTTAAAGATAAATAAATTTCATTTTCAATCTTGGATTTAAAAGGAAATTTAAAAGGTAAGTTGAGAATAAAAGTTTTCAATCATATTTGTAAATATCAAAATGAGTTTCACCTTAAATTTAATGAAGATTGATTGATTTATAACTCATAAATTATTCAGTTAATCAAAATGAATAATTTATTTATTTAATGGATTAATTAAATAAGTAATTTAATGTTTAAAAATTTATTAATTAGTAATTAGAATTATTAATTAGATATTAATTAATGATTAAAGTTGATAAATCAAGTGATTAAGTTATAAATTAATTTAAGGATGATGTGATGAATTAATTCAGGTGATTAATTTGAGAATAATTAATTTATTAAAAGTTAATTAATTAACAAAAGTGATTAAGTAATAATGATATTAATTAAAGGAGTAATTAATTAGTTATTGTAATTGATTAAGAATAATTAATTCAGGATTAATTATTAATTAAAGGGTAATTAATGATTAATTAAAGAATAATTAATTAAATGTTTGTAATTAATTAACCATGACTAGGAATTATCCATAGACAAATGATCAGGTTTAGATTAATCATATATTTTAATTGGTTTCACTTATGGATGACCGTATTCTATTGAATGCTGTGAATTGTTTGATATTCTCTACTGTGTGATGCTTTGTGATGTAAATTTGTTTTAATTCAAGCTGTGATGAATGTAATTTATTTTATCTGTGATGAATGTATATTATTTATCTGTGGATTGGTAAATGGAAGATAAGCGTTATAGGAATATACCGCTTATCGATATTGATATGCTTAATTCTGTGATTATGTGTATATATATAAGCGTTATAGAATTATATCGCTTATCGATATTGTTGTGATTATATCTGTAATGATTGAATGATGTTGCACTACTGGGTAAAACCCCTGGACCACACCATACACACACAAATATGGATTTCACGAGGAAATCGATTAAGTCAAAGATGATTTAAATTTAATATTTTTGAAATTGAAATTTCAATTTCAATTGATTTTGGAAATGGATTTGGGTTAAATGTTAAAGCTTTTGAAAAGGAGTTTTAAGATAAAAGTTATTTTGAATAACTTGGTAAAGTTTCCAATTTAAATAATTTAATTTGAATTTGAATTCAAAATTTGGAATTGAATTCCATGGTTGGAAATTATGGTTAAGATGTTATAAATGTGTTTGTATGAATTTAAACCATTTTAAAAGTATGGTTTTGAGAATTTGAATTTAACCCAAGGACTTTAACTCGTATAAATGAATCAGATTTTTCGAAATGAAAACAATTTGTTTTCAAATAATAGAAGCTTTCATATAAGGAATGAATATCCAATTTGTGTCAAAAGAATTTCAAGTTTGAAATGAAAATGGTTTTCCGAGTTATGAATAAATCTTTGTGAAAGATTGTTGAATTTTGTTTTGAAATTGGAAAGGTGTACCTTTTGTATAAAAGGTCGAAATAGAATTGTTTTGAAAGCTATAAGTTAAATCTTTGATTTAAAGATTTAATGAGTTAATCCAATTGAAACGGAAATCGATTTGAAAATCTACGAATAGATCTTTGTGAAACTGGGTGAACTTTGTGAGATGAATCTTTTTGTGTAAAAGATTAAAATGGTAATTTTTTTAAACCATTTGAAAGAGAAGTTTTGGGTAATAAGTTGTGACTTAACTGAAATCCCAATATCCATATGATTTTAAATATTGCGCTCATTATTCGGTTTAGCCGGGAGAGGACTTTGTGTCATATAACCCATTCCAAATAGTGATACGACGTAAATGGATAGCATTTGAAGACCAATGTTGAAGACAGGGTGTTTGCAAGAAAGATAGGATAACCTATCGATTGTCTCTGCACTGAGTAGCTATGGTATAGAGATTCCCTAAGTGATGGGAAGTCTGATCGGGATTGTGAATACCTGGATTACAAGGGCTTCTTTGGAAGTGCCTTCGGTTCTGTTCGAACTCGGAACAGACTTGTATGGACGTATGTCTGACATTACACTTTGAGATATAAAGCCGATTTCTTTCAAATACATTTCTGTTTGGTGGCGGAGAATTTATTCTCTTAGCTTAACACCCTTCTCTGAGACGTACGAGCTCAGAGGTTATGTAGTTGAAGGTTATCAGTGATATACTCCCAATTTGGTAGTGTGGCATGGTAAGAGTTGTTGTGTGTTGCTGATCATTGGTTGATCATTTGTTGATCAAAGCATGGCTGTCATGTAAAGCGTAGCTTTGTGGACGAGACCTCATCGGACCTCACACCCCGGAAATGGTCGAAACAGGAAAGATGCAGCAAGGTTTCAGGGGTAGCTCCCCTAGGGTATGTCCATTCCTTCTGGAAAAAGGTGGTATCATGGTATGGAGCCCAGATATTTTACCTGTGTGGTTGCTCCAATCTCATTAACTGTGTGATTGTTGCTTTGTGATCGAGGCGGCTCGGATAAAGGTCGCAAACGACCGGGGGTGGCATATCTCAGGTTTACTACCCGGGAAGGGGGTAACCGGCCTTGTGTTGGCAGAGAGCAGTTGTCTCTCGAGGCGTTTCTCCAGAGGCATTCCTACGTGGCATAGGAAGTTCCTTAGCCTGACCATTTGTTGGAAAATCCAAAGAACAATACGAACCTTGTACGGTTTTAGTTGTAGAACCTGCCATTTAAAATGGTAGCTATAGTAGGCATAGTATAATGGTACCTATGCTGGCTAAGATTTATATTATATTTTCAAAATGTTTCCTACACTATGCACTAGCAATAATATCAAAAAAGAGTTTTTTGCATAGTAAGCATGTTTGACTATCATAAGGAGAAATCTCTCCCATGTGTGTGATTGCATTGTGTGTGTGCCGGGAGGCCTTATGGTAGTTTCATTTTCCAAAAAGCATTGCGGATTTCAATGTTTAAAATTATTTTGTTGTTTGTTTAAAGATAAACTGTTTTTATTACTCACGCCAGTCCCATGACTGACCTTGAGTTTATTGTTCCCTTCCTAAACTCTGGGTGCCTACAATTTTCCACATAGGCAGTCTAGAGTTGGGTTTTTCAAATAGTCAGGTTCAGTAGATTATTTGGAGCTAGTTCAGTTTTTGGAGTTCACTGACGACTGACCTTGCTTATCTTGGTGCAATGTGATGGTGGTTCAAGCTTGATGTTAGAGTTGTCACTTTCGTTGTTTCCGTTGTAACATTATTATTTGTTTCTAATATTCTTGTATCATATAGATATCATTGTTGTATATCATTCTGGATATTGTATTCATTGGAGTTGTATATGATATCATTCATTTCTTTCTTCCGTTGTGTTGTTATACTTACTGTGTTATAAGCTCCGGCGAGCCAGATTCGGCGTTTGAATCTGCGGCATTCAAGTACAGGTGAAGTACGGGTGCCGATTTTCGAAGGCCGAGTCAGGATCGTTATAGAGAGTAAAGGAGATATTTTCTCCATTGTTTAGTTCGTCTCTATAACCAATTCGAGATCCAACTTTTGAATCTTTAGCCCCTCTTTTGCCTTCCTATAGCCACCTTTAGATAAGGCTGTATAGGCCTTAAATAATCCCAAATCCATTAGAAAATACTAATATTTAAATCAAATTTTAATGCATGTCTTTATCGAATATTGATTCGTACATATATAACTTTTATACACACACATAATTAAGTAATATTGACACCTAAAAAATACTTATGGCACCCAATACATCAAATAAAAAAATAATTTAACTTAATTAATTAATTACTTTATATCAATTATAAATACTTTAAATCATGTGGTATATCAGAGAATCTGCCAATGAGATTGTGCGACTCGTAGGTGTGAATTCAATAAGCAAATACTATCAAACATTTTTATTACTAACGTCCGCAGTCACCTTAGCCATTCGTATAATAGTTTAACGGCTGACCTTTTCGACCCCCAAATGTCGATACTAATACATCCACGGTATTCATGTGCCGAACACTCAAGTGCCAGAAAGATAGATTGTTATGACAATAAAAAGAAAAGGAAAATGAACAAGGAAGGAAGAAGAACACATCTGAATCTCACAACGGAATTTCAATATATAATATCAAAATAGTACAAAGGGTTACTCCAAGTTATACCATAATTTTAGACTTACTAACCTAAGTACTACTGCAGCTTGGATGGTTATGATAGTTTGTCCTTACAATGCTGACATATACATACTAGTAGTGCAGAGGAAATAAAATACAACTGTAGGTGATGGAAGCATCCAACTTGTCTCCTTAAGCTTCAGAGAATATCAACAAATACCTGACCTTCTTACACTACTCTAAAGAGCAGCCGATGAATTAAGGAAAAGATAAAACCATGAGTCAGACAAAAGTTTGGTATGGGAAACTCGAGAAATATATGGCTACGTATAACAGTAACTTTTGAGACAAGCCGAATCACCAGAATGGTTTTCCCCTCAAAAAAACCAAAACCATCTAATAAATAAATTAAGTAATATAATAGAAAAAGTATATATGTAGAATATAAATAAAAAAATAGCTATGTTGCTTGCATCTCACAACGCAACAA
This sequence comes from Allium fistulosum, assembly GCA_030737815.1. NCBI lineage: Eukaryota > Viridiplantae > Streptophyta > Magnoliopsida > Asparagales > Amaryllidaceae > Allium > Allium fistulosum. The sequence continues at coordinate 406,141,065 of CM060907.1, read as the reverse complement.
TATTAGAAGTACAACTAAAGCCGCTAAGTCACATTTGCATATGGATATCCATGGAGGTCTACTTAGCACATCGAGCCTGACATCCTAACAAGTGCCAGAAACTATCTTCCAAAACCAAGCATATCTCTGGATAAAAGAACAAAGTACATAGGTTATAGATGGAGTTTGGTTTAGATTTTACAGGATTTGAAAGTGCACTTATAGCGATAGCCGCTATAAATGTAGTTGTGAATTGCCTTATTTTTGGTAATGTATAAGGAACTTTGTAGAGAAATATTTAATGGTTTCTCATCATATTTATAATGTTTTGTATGTATGTTTGTTGCTATTAAAAGCATGAATAGTAAAAAGTTAAGTAACATCTCGAAAACTGGCCAAAATATCACCAGTGCAAAACTGCCCCGTTTGGACCTGATTTTTGGACTTAAAAGGTTTGAAAAATATATTTAGATTTAAGTATTTTGTTCCATTCTCTTTACAAGTGTATACTAACTCATATTAGAGTAGTTTCAAAGTGGTTTAAGGCTTTTACGAATTTTTAAGAATTAGTTGTTAATTTTTAAAGAAGATGTTTTTGTAATAAAACATGTCGTTTTCATGTTTTAAGTGATTTTGTGAATTTGTTATTTTCAAGTAATATTTTGGATAAATGTTTTAAAAACTATCACTAGTATTTTTAATAATTTTAACGTATAAAAAAGAGTATAGAAATGGGGTTAGAATTGCTAAATGGCCCGTTGGTTGATTTTTTAATTACTTGTTTGAAAAGTAATTAACTATGCTGAACACTAAAAGCCGACGCAGTAAGGCTTATCTATTTGTGAGAGTTAAGATTGATGTCAAGCAGAGACAAAGCAATAGTGCTCTAAGCTACCAGGCTTCAATCTTAACCGAGGAATAGTAAGTTTGAAAATGTCCGGAACGTGTTAATCGTATTGATTTCTTATTGTTTATGAAATCATTAATACTATACTTAATACTAAAACCGACGAGGTAGACTTATATATTTGTGATATTCAATAATGAAATGTCTAGGCAAGTCTTTGATGCAACCGGTGCTCTAACTTACCTGGCTTCACTCTTGAACGAGGAATAGTTGAGTTGGAATGTCGAAAACGAGTTAAGTGTACGAATGGTGATTTGTGTAAACAATCGTTTTGACTAGATAATCGATTAGTTGATTATCGAACATAACCTAATATTGATTTAAGAAGTTATCGAAAGGCTTCGTTATTTTATACCAATACGAACACCTAAGGGGAGTATTAGTGTAAAATGTCTCTAGCTTTTGCTTACTTTTGAAAGAACCAGAATTATGTTAGCCGAAAATTCATTGAATTAGTTCTGAAGAGACCAGGATTGGTAAGGGTTTTACTTATCGAATACAACTTCAAAACTAGTATACGAGTTTTATGATTTGGAAGCAGTTGTGAAGTGAAATTTTATAGATTTGAACTGTCCATCCTAAAGTTAAGTCTAAGAGGGAGGTTAGCGTTAACATTTCAAACAATGCTATCATGTAGGACTCTCTATCTTGAGGATTATTCCAATAGAGAAGACATCGTTAGCATTCATCGAAATACTTATGTGGGGAATCTGTATGGAGGTTCGAGATCTGTTAAAGATGCTCGAATACATGTAGCATTTGTGATCTTTCCAAGATGTGGGAATCCATTTGGGGATTCGTGTTTTGATCTAGTCATAAGGACTCATGTGAAAGATGCCGAACTTAAATTCAACATTGAAAATGGCTAAAAACAGAGTAGACCTCACAACCTGGTGTCAACGATCCATGTCAGGGTATTATCACCTCCATATCTGGACAAACTTATCGATTGTTGGCCGGTAGGAGTTGATGATATTTTGTTTACGTTTTTCATGTTTATGATCGGAAGCTAGGCCGCTTGTGTTTACCTAAAGGTATATTTTATTTAGATATATATATATATATATCACTCAGAGGTTCTTTCTGACCCATTTGCAAGCGATTAAATTCGGCGTTGATCGAAGAGATCTCCATTGGAAAATCCATTATGTAGAAATACCTTAGAAGTTTTGATTGTACCCTAAATATGTTGTGGTGTGACCAATGTAAGCATCACAGCTATTTGATATGATTTATATTCTACATTATAGACATTATCTATCATATCACTACACTAAACTTAATTAATGGTTGGTTTCTTTGAGGGAAAAGCTGTTACGGGATTCGTACGGTCTCAATGGTTGCTGTTACATGCTTCATGTTTTATAAACTTTCTCATGCTGGTTTACCGGACTAATCTGGGAGTTATTTTCTTATAATGATTTGGTATACCTCATGTAAGTTTTCAGATTTAGCTACAGATGCGTTGGAGCTTATGGAGAGAAGCTGAATTATTACCTTTCATCGTACTCTTGTTTCTGCCGCATTTCTATATTGTATATATCAGCATTATGAGGACAGGCAGTAACAACTAACCAGGTAGATGATAATGCTTAGCTTTTTGTATATCTGGTATTTTTGTATTTGGAGTAACACTTTGCAATGTTCCTTTGATATTATATATTATCTTTCCTGCATTGTGAAACCAATGTGACAGGGGGTTCTCACATTGGTGAACATGTGACGAAGCTTTGTCTCTTACCATCACACATACTTTTACGGGTTGGTTGCAATCGAGAGGCTGGCCGTAAATTGAGGAACGAGATTACCATTTGTAGTCACTACCTCGGGGAGTTGAACCTTGGGTCGTTACAATTGGTATCAGAGCTTAAGGTTGAGCGAACACCTCGGCATTGGTTGGGTATGGCTCAATAGAGATAGGGTGAGCGACACCCTAGAATAAGTCGACTGTATTATACCTATGGGAGCGTACTTGTATTTTGAAAACTAGACTTTTAATTATTCCTTAGGAATATCTCCTTCTAGTAACTCCTTCTTTGAAATAACTCTATCCTTTTGTGTCCTAAAGAAGTTTTTCTTTAATTATGTAGTAAGAACTACGGATACTAGAGCTTCTAATGCTGAAGGAATTATTATAGAAGAAGTGGTGCAGGATTGACCATGGACATACTTTGCTTCGATATGGCAAGAGGTTGAGGTGTTGGGTAGAAAGTGGTTCGACGACACCGAGATTATCATCGAAGTCCAGGCTTGGATTAGTTTGTGCAAAGTGGTATGTAAGGATATGACAGATCATATCCAAGGAGTATTCAAGGATATTATAAGCATGGCTTTTCTATGTGAAGGTTCGGCTCTAAGGCCGCCTATATCTACACTTGCTAGAGGCAACCAGCGAAAGTTTCAACTGTCGAGCGATATTTTGGGTTTAACTAGCCATAAGTGTGGGTAGAAGGGTCACTTTGCTAAAATTGTAAGACAAAAGGAGGAGGACAAGTAGCTAAGGAATAGATCGCAAAGGTTTTGAAGATTGAGCCACAGACAGTAAAGGCGCAGTTTGCAACAAAGACTTGCTACAACTACCATCAGCCTGGTCATGTAGTTAGGAGTTGTCCAATTCTTTAGGTAAGACAACCAAGAGTTTTTGCACTTGCTTCAGCACCTTCCACTTTTGCAGCTACGAAGGGAACGCAGATTCTTAAGGGTATATTAATTAATTATAGTTTACCAATTCATGTTTGGGTTTATATTAGTTCTTCCTGTAGTTTATTATCCCGTAACCTTGATTGTTTAGTCAGGCTTGGTATGATAGGAACATTCGGTATCGTTTGTTATTGATTTGTGCTCAACCAATTTACAAGCAGTTTTACCTTTTGACATTATTGGGTGGATAGACTGTAATTATGAGTATGTTGAATTAAACACTATATGAATTAAATTTCACGATTTGACTAAAAGGCGTTCGGTGATAATGTTAGGTTATGAGTTAAAATTTAGTAAAAGATGTTTACTATAAACCAAAGGAAAGATAGAATGTTTTGGAAATAAACATTTGTGAAAAGAAATTCTATATCATTATGGTTTATAAAATATGATTTATGGATGAAAAGGATTTAAACAGAGAATTTGAGAACCTAAATCCCGGTATCTTTGAAAATATTTTTCAAAATTTTGGTGAAAATAATTATAGTATTATTTGAAAGTAAATATTTAGTAAATTGGTTTAGGTGGTTGATGTCATGATACTTAGTATTATTATACAAAGTATTTAATACTGCTCTGAGGTAATTTTGCTTAAGTAAATGAACACGTCTAATTTTTGATAACATTATTCAGGAGATTTAATTAGATAAATTAAATAGAATAATGTAAATGTTAGGTTATAAGGTGATTGAGATATGAATATAATTAAGGTCATGCTCAATTTAATTAATTAAATGGGCTTAAAGTTAATTAGTTTGCAAAAGGGTATATTGGGAATTAGCCGCACATAATCCCTTACCCTTATATATTCTCGTTCCCTATTTTCATTTTCTCGTTCACTTCATTTGGCAAACAAAAGTAAAAACGTAAGAAGAGCCGACCATAATCAAAGAGAAAAGAAAAGAGAAATCAAAGAAAAGCTAACGATTAAAGCCAGAGGAATAAATCTCAATCCAATCTCCTTATCTTAATCAAGGTGAATAATAATTCATTCCATCTCTATTTTATGTTATAATCATATGTTTTCGGATCTAAGGGTAAATTCGTTTTTATGATGATTTGGATGATATGCTTGAATTACAATTGGTTGATTTAAACAAGATTGTTTAAATAAGATTATATGCGGTTTTAGGGAAAAACTAATTTATAGTGATGTTTTAATGCCATGGAAAAATTTTCAAGCTATGGAAAATATGATTTTGTAGTTGGGTTTTAATTTTGAAAAGTTTCGAAGCTATGGAAAGATTATTATGAATTTTCAAAGAAAAATAAGGTTAATTGGGTTTATAAATTTATTTTGGAAAATATATCGAGAATTTGTGTCTAAAATTTTGATATGTTAAATTACATGATTAAAGAGAATTTCTGGAATTTTTGGGGATTTTTCCTAAGTGATTTGCTATGCAAACTAAATTATTTTAGAAAAAGGACTTATTTGCAATATTGGTTTTGTTTAATGGAAGGGCTTATTTGCTAACTTAGCCATGGTTTAGATTTGAAATTAGCGGTAGTTATTTTGCTAAAGAATTTGAAAAGTTGAGGCAACCAATTACAGGTTTACACGTGACAGGTTAGTTAAATAAAAATGTTCTTTAAGTGGCATTAATTAGCTTTTACTCAGAAAAGTAGATTCCGCCTCTAATGGAAGTACCTTTCGACTTAGAGCTTCTACCTTCAATCAAGTCAAAACTCCACAAATCTGAAACCAATAAACAAGGTATCACTTTGATGGCACATAGTGGATTGGAGGAAAGGCGGAAGGCATGGTGTCGAAAGCATTGCTTCCGATGGGGTCGATACCTTTGTTTGTTTTAAAAAGTGAAGCGTCTGCCTTTGTTTTGTTAAAGCCTTCGAAGGAGTCATAGCATATGTTTTCGAAAGAGGTTTTCTAATGGCTTTCGAAGGTGTTGCCAACTTATGTTTTAAAGAATAAGCTTTCGAATGGGTTTCTTTACTTATAAAATAATGCTTTCGAAAGAAGGGGTTCCGACCTAAGCGAAGCCCTGCTGCCGTTCTTTTGCCTTTCGAGTATATTGAAGTCATCAATGCCTTCGAAGGGTAGTTTTGTTTTAAAGATCATTTAAGCCACTTCCTAAATGCTTTTGAAAAGGTCCAAGGGTTCGAAGGCAATAGCTTCGAAAGGGGGTTTCGACGCTATCTTTCAATGCTTCGTTTAAATGATTCGAAGCTTTTGAAAGGGATGGTGCTGATGCCATCAAGTTTTACCCTAATACTTTAAAATGATAAAGAATGGTTTCGAAAGAGATACTTTTGTTTAGATTCACTTAGACCCAAATGACATTTTTATATAAACCCAATGGTTTCGAAAGGGGTACTTTCAATGGTTTCGGAAGGGATAGTTCCAATGGTTTCGAAAGGGGGACTTTCAATGTTTCGAAAGGGATACTTCCAAGGGTTCGAAAGGGTGCTTTCAATGGTTTCGAACCTATGCTTCTAAAAGATGATAAGTAATACTTTAATACATTCGAAAGGTTTTGAAAGAGATGTTTCAAAGTGTTTCGAAAGGTAGGGGCCTAATGTTTTGAAAAGAGATTTATATGCTTTCGAAGGAGGTTATCTAGTGAGGTCGAATGCAAGGTTTTGAAGGTTTCGATAGCCTTAGTTTTCAAAACAAATAACCCAATCTCATTTTTAAAGGAATACTATGGCATAATTAAATAAAGTGTTTTGAAAAGGAGTTTTCGAAGAAGTTTTCTTTAATTAAAGGGTAAAAGGGATTAACCGAATTATTGTGTTTGCTTCTTCATATATGTATATATATTCACATTGTATTGGGCCCATAACTATATTGGGGAATAGCAGAATAACTAGTTAGGTAGACCTAGTAGTGAATATAAATTAAGTTGACTCTTGAATGAGTAGAATTACATCCAGGAGGTCAGGAAAACCAGAATATAAATTAAGTTGACTCTTAAGTGTTTTTCACTAGGTGTTGAAACATGTCTACTAAGTACTTGAAGATTTCTAGTCTTACGCCTGATCAACGTACGACCAGAGTCTGCAAGAATGAGGCTAAACTTGTTAAAACATCGAGTTATAAAAGTATTTTGATAAAGTATTATATAAAAGATATTTTGGTCATTTTTTCCATTTCTAAATACTTTAAAATGTTTAAATATTGTTTATTTATGTACAACATAGTTTAGTAGTAAATTATTAGTGTTGTAAATATTGTGAGAAGTTATTAATTAAATAAAACATATTTAAAGTTAATGATTATTGATTTATTAATGATGTTTAAAAGTATTTTGAGATTTAAAACTAATAAAATTTATAAATAATGGATTTAAGGTTTTCAATAACTTCTTTTTAAATATAAGTAATGATGTAAATAATTATTTTCAAATTTTTTACATATATTTATAAAGATGTTATTTAAAAATATTTATGTGGTATTTACAAATGAAGCAAGAAATTTTACAGATGAAATTTTTTCCGTAATGTATTAAAGATGATTAGTCTGCAAATGCAATTTTCAAATGAATATTTCATTTAAAATTTATATAAGTTTCTTTGAATGTATAATTTAAAGATATTATAAAAAAAATTGATTTACGAAGTTTTATTTATTGTAATATACTTGACCAATAAATTTGAATATCTATTTTGGAACTATGGTTTGAAATATTTACTTGATTTCGAAGCCCTAACTGTAAATTTATAAGTTTGTTTACTATTTGAATATTTGTATTAAACCATAATAAATGTTTTTCCATGATTTGAATATTCATTTTGAACAAGTGTGTAAAATTAATTATGTAGACATGACATTTTATACTTTGATTTGGATATTTAATGTTAGATTTGAGTATACTATCAGTTTCAGTTTACTAATCTAGGGTTATACTTATTTTAAAATTCCGAGTCTAATAAATTATTGGATTTAAGGAACTTTATATAAAAAAAAATATCATAATGTTTTGATATAAACTCCTAACATTGTTTAAACTTTTGGAAAATTATTGCATAATGCTATGAAGATGTTCTAAATATATCTTATATTCTTACTAAGTGAACGAGGCTAAATGTTTAACTAAATTTTTAGATATATTGAAATATTTCTTTTCTCTTCAAGGGCGAATACCAAAAACTCAAATTTTTATTCTATAACAGAATTAAGTTATAAACTTAGGTAAGGCGGTAGGATCTTAAGTAATATTTTATGAAATGATTCATTAAAGACTTAAATCTTAATGGAAAACAAATTATGTAAGTGATTGATCTTTATATAAATAAATGAATGGAAAGGTAAATGATGAGAAAAAAACTAGTAGAATAAACTAAAGTAAATTTAAAATTCTTGTTGTTTGGCTGATGGGAAGTATAGGAAAGAATACTACTAATTGTTTGAGGTTTTATGAATAATCTATTAAGTAATTATCTAAGGCTATTGAGAATAAGGTACGCTTATTAGTTTATTTATCACCCTTGTACGATTAAAAGTTCTGAACCTGAACAAACCATTAGTTTTGGTTCCTGTGGATGTGTGATGGATTCTTTGTTGCCTATGATGGTTGTATAGTTTTGTTTGCATATGATTGTGATATATTGTGTGTTGTTTGTGCTATTGTTTTAAAACAACTGAAATACTATTCTTTCACAAAATTTTAACTCTTTGGATTATATAAGTGAAATACAGGTTATGGAAGCATTAGCTACTGCTTTTGGTTTCATAAATAAAGTTTGTTTGCCCAACAAATAGGTACGTTTTCGGATTACGGTTTTATAGCGATATTATGTTTTTTTCCCATGGTTTGGGATATTTTATTTTGAAATATAATATATATATTGAAATTATTGATATCATTATTTTCCGATTGAATCTGCGCAAAGGAGACTCTGCCGAAATTTTTCGAAAATTTAAGACTTAGGATTTTTTTGTAGAATTTGAGTTATTTTAAAATTTTATTAAACTTAAATATATAAGTTTAATTGTTTATAAATTGACTATTTTAAATAAAATATAACAAAATTTTGGATTCCTTCTTGTTTCTTTTCGAGGATGAAAAGTTTTGAGTGGGAGAGATTGTAACGACCCATATTTTTTAACATTTAAAAATATTAAGTTAAATAAGATTTTTGATTAAAATTATTAGGGATAAAAACAAAATATAGATTTTATTGATACAAATTAAATTATAATACAATTTATGAGCTTAAGTAAAATTTCTATTTATGAAACATGTTTGCAATAATGTAAGAATGATAACAAATGCTAGTGTGTATTTTAATAACATTGGTTTGAGTGAAATTAACAATTGTCTGAATGTAAATTTCCAATTGATTGGAATAATAAATGTTAATAAAGAATAATAAATGCTTCTTTATTAAAGAAGAAATCGTATGTTTATTTATTTGAAACCTTTAGTAGCTGAAAGATTAATTGCAGAGACGAGAAACTATTATTTGGTAAGAAATGTATAATACCTGTTCGTATCTAATAGTGTATAAATATGTTTAAATTACTATTAGACAAGAAATAATTGTTCTATTTCTCATTACATTTATTTTGTCCATTTTGAAATTCACCTTTGTAAACAATCGAAATTAATGTAATTGAATAATTTCAATTAATGGTAGAGAGGACACCAAATTGTAAATTAATAGGTGTAATTAAACGTAGCTTATTTTTTGTGAAAATATAAGAAATGTTGATTTAATGAAAAAAACATTTATATCAAATAAAATGAATGTTTCATTTGTGAATGTAGGTTTAATTTCATTAAAATAAAGAATAGAATGATAAATTTAAAGGAAGAAATATATGTATATTTGAACTGTGTTTTAGCATACAGATGGATTACAAGAGTAGGAAAATAATTTATATAAGTAAGTTAATTATTACTCTGCTGTATAAATAACAAATTTATAAAGGTGTTTAAATGACTAAAGGAAACAATTATTCTATTTTTCATCCATTTTAGCTGTCTGTTTTGAAATTTAACTTTGTAAGTAATTACAATTAATTTTATTAAAATATTTCAAATAGAAGGGAAGGAAATGTTGATTGCAATTAGTAGATTTAATAAAAGAAACGCACTTTTTGTGTCAAATAGAAAGGATGTTTTAATGTAAATAAAAGATCATTTTGGGTAAACCAAATTGAACATTTTCATTTTTAAGGTAAGTAATTTTATTTATTATACATAGATAAAAAAAACTAAATGCGTACAAATTTGAATATTATTTTAGTTAATGAAGTTAATTTGGTTATGTTTCACAAATTGAATTTCAAAAAGGTTGTGCGATGTACGTGGTCCCTTCATTTCTTTTGTTATTAATTGTTGCATGTACGTTTTAAAATAGTTATCTCATTATTAATACTTGATCCGTTCATTTTTAACTTAATAAACACCTCTGTTTGTTTTGATAATAACTTCCTCAAGACAGAAGCTTTTTAAGTGGTTCTTTTTTTGAAAGTGGAGAGAAAATAATTTGAAACAACTTTCTAGTTAGTCACATTTACAAATTCGGTAATATTCCAGTCCGAATATTCTCTTAAAGATGACATAGTTTCAGGTTTGTCCATAGCTTGGATCTTGGGTTGTTTGGAAGTTGAAAGTAGTTGAAACTTGTTTATTGATTCGTGTTCGTGTCTAAGCCTTGTTGGATTTGCTTTCCGTTTGGATATTTGCTAGGAATCTCCATATTGCTCCATATTTATCATCACCTTCGTAGCCACGAAAGGTGAGTAAACACTCATAACTACTAGATTTTCTTATGTTGGTTAAATTGAATTTATGATGTGATTAGAAATTGATTGGTTGCTGTTTAGTATATTTTAAATTGTCACTCAAGTTAAATCTCACTTTTATTGAATTTAATTGCAATTTAATTTAATATTGAAATTTAAATTTCCAGTAAAATACCCGTTAATGATAACCAGTAAATTGTTGGTTGTTATTGGTTGATTTCAATGATGATTGTACTATATGTTCAATTGTTGATATTTGGGTGATTGGATGGATGTTATTGGTTGACATTTTCGATGATTGGATGTTATTTATGTCTATATCTTTGTTATCCCTATGGGTTGAAATGATCTTATAGATTAAGGGAAAATCGTTACGGGTTGAAATGATAAACCCGAGCGGTTTTCATTAATTTGGAAATGTTGATTTTTGATACAGGTTGAAATGACATATACCCATATAATTTCTTGAATTTGGACTTTTATTTGGAATTGAATTATTTGAAGGTTTAAGTTAATTCAAACTTCGGATTTATTTTAATTAGATGATTAAGATTGATATTTCGAATTATTTGAAACCCTTTAAATGATTATATTCACATTGTACACTTGATAAGAGATGAAATCCCGTAACATATATGAAACCATTACATTAATATTTCTATTTTACTTGTTTTGATTTGACCTACATAAGATCTTTTAGTTCTTACTCGAGTGTTTTATCTTTTCATTACGCTCGGGTCAGTTTGAGCTTTTCGGTGTATTGAAGACTATTTTCTGGAGGACGAAGACGAAGATTCAATATATTATTGCTATTTATTATTCCACTGTTTTCTGTGTTCCGTTGCATTATGTAACGACATGAAATTTTCAACCATTCGCATCCATACATGTCAGATTTGAATTGCTCAAAATATCAGATTGTTAATTTAAATTTGGAAAAACTCAGCATATACAGTAAATAAATAATCACAAAATCACAGACACAAAGTAATATAACAATAATGCTGCGGAAACAAAAGAATAGTAGTTCATGAAGCTACTATAAATATAAATAGATTTTAAACAAGATACAACAGAAATCTCAAATACATAGATGTCTTAATACAATAGTCAAATACAAGATCTGAATACATCACTGGAATCAATAGAATAACTGAAAGCAGAATCGATATAGCTGGATCTCCAAGCGAAGCTCCACCTCCAAAGGTGAGTCTCGAACACTAAACCACTCAGTCTGACCCGAGCGTAAAGCAAAACACAAAACACTCGAGTCAGGATTAACGTTCTTATATCAATAAATCCAACTCAAGTGAAATATCAACTAAAATACAAGTAACTCAAAGGATGTTTGGGATAACCATCCTCTAAGGATCCGTTAAACTATCTACTACGTAGTAAAATACGCTATTATAATAGTGTCTAATATAAAATAAACTTACTTTTAAATAGCGTTAAGGGGTTACCCATATAGCCCTTAACACATAATAGTGCCAATAATCTATACAGTACCTGCATACCTCGAGAGGCTACGAGAAGATACTCCATAGGTACGACACAAATAGAAACTCATAGTAAAGCTCGGTATGGTAGGTGACACGGCACAACTAGGCAATGCCAGGGTAGATATACCAATTACGCATCCGGGATGGTGGAAACGCATAGCAGCCACTACCGCCCACCTCGGAACACACTCCCAATCAAAATCGAAGGGTGGCCACCAAATCAATCACAAGGTAGTAGAATGGTATCACGGAAATGCGTCCAATCAGAGGTGCTACCTCATTGGCCCGTCGATCACTCCTGTTTTATCCACCTTATGCCAACTCACGGGAGTCGGGTCCACGTATATACCTCAATAGGAATCGTCGCCACCATCCTACTTCATTCTGGAATCTCCACCGCGTACACAGTTGTTAAAGTAGTTTTCGGTATCGACAGAGAGTATGCCCATATCCGATCCCGGTCTCTTTAACAACCAAACGTTATTATAACAACACGGTCATTTCAAAATAGTTTATACTTCAAAACCAAAATATCATTTCCATTTCAAAAACCAAATCAATACGTTATCATTTTCACTTCAAATATATATCCATTTCCAAAAATCATATCACTTTCAAAGTTATAATACTTTCGAAACCAACAATTTGAAATAATAATACATTGGAAATCATAATACTTTGAAATTCATAACTTTAGAAATCATAACACTTCGAAATCATAACACTTTCCTTCAAACAGTTTAGATATTACTAATAGTATATAAAATAAAATAGTTTATAAAATAAAATAATTTATATAAAATAGTTATAAGTTAAAATAGTTTATAAATAAAATAGTTTATATAAATATTATTAAGTAAAAATAGTTTATAACAAAATAATTTATATTAAAAATTATTTATATAAAAAATAGTTTATAGTAAAATAATTTATAAAGTAAAATATCAATAGTTTTAAATATAATTTAAAATTACTTTATAAAATAAAATAGTTTCCTTGACATTCACAAATCGATTCAAATCAATTCGAATTCCAAATTCAAATTTAATCAAATCTAAGTCATCAATTTCAATTCCAATTCAATTAAACATTTTCAAGTTATATCGATTTCAAATACCGATTTGAACCACAAATAAACCATTTCAATTTCAATATATTTCAAAGCTTCAAATATTCCACATTTCAAAACTAAATTCGATAATTATATATATATATATATATATATATATCAATTAACTTTTCAATTATTTAGTTTGGAAATATTTACTTAATTATTTCAATATCATTTGAATACAACTTCAATTTACAAAATATCCCATTTAAATTTTATATAAGTTTGAAATATCCATTTAAGTCACCTTTAATCAAATTTCAAGTTGTAAAACACTTCTTTAAAATTTCAAATTCAATAAATTTCAAATCAAACTTATTTAAGTATAATTCTTAAATAAATATAATTTCAAATCAATTTAAAATTTATCTTTACAACCCGAATCATTACAAACTCTATATTCGAAAATATAAATTTTAAATAAATACTTAAACATATTATATATCAACCTTATTAATCAACTTTAATAAATCTTTAAAATCAATATTTATCAAAACCATATATTTCTTTTAAAAACCATAGAAATCATTTTCAAAATATTTATATATAGACCAGCGATGTTTGTATATAATTTTCTATCCTATGGTCAAGTGATACAGATATTTATCATTTCAATCCGTAATTTAAATTTATATACGGGTATATATTATTTCAACCCGCAATCCCAAATTCAATTCAATGAAAATCGCTTGGGTCTATCATTTCAACCCATAACGATTTTCTCATATTCTACAGATCGTTCAGGTATGTATCATTTCAACCCATAGTGAATTCTATACTAACAGGGAACTTGCAGAGTGATAACAAATATGATAATAATATAACAGTCATAAATCATCAATATAAATAACAGATAATGGTGTCAGATGTCATAGGTGAACAGATATAGATAACAACATATATATAACAATGTAAATAACTAACATCAGCATATTTCAATTGAAATCAAATTTAATAAATATAAGAACATTAATCGTGAGTGATTGCTCACCTTTCGAGGCTAGAAAGAACATGAGATGACATGGATACGCAAAGAGGAATGGACACTGAAATTGAGTCACGAATCCAAGCAACGCTAGATGGACACGATTCGATGAATGAACCGGCACGACGGACAAAGCTGATAAATGGGAAAATGATGAGGACTAATCAGAATCAGTTTTGATATAACTAAGGATACATACATTATATATATATATAAATCCAGTATTTTAGTTTAAGACAACTATTAAATAATATAAATATTTTTAAACCATTATTCTTAAACTCAAATATTGAAAATCAAAGGTATATATTTTAAAACCCATACTTATATCTACCTACCAATATAAATGAATATATGAACATATATACAAACTCACATTCATATTATATTTGAAATTTATATTAAACATATGAAAATCACAACATATCATAAATATATAAAAACCTACACTATGTATAATAAGTACTGAATATACGACTTATCACATTATCATATATCAAACATAGCTTCAAAATAAATATATATAATCTTTTATAATTTCACATATATACAGACACATGCAGACACTCTAACAAAACACAGAATATATATACATATATTCATACAACAAATATAAGAACTTATATAAACTTGATGGGTTTTCAGACTGTCCATGCAAACATAAACTTGTACAAGCAAACTGTAATATATAATTAACAAATACATACACTATGTAAACTTTAAAATAGATTTGAACAGCAATACATTTGTAAATCATATAAAGGAAACTGTAAAATATATATACAAGTAATTATAAAAATAAATGAACTGTACACTATTATACACAACAACATATACATCTCATCACTTACTAACATAAAATATGTTTTAACCAAAGTATATAACCATAGTGTAGCCAAAGTACATAACCGCAATTAGGACAACAGCCCACATTTTTAAAGTGTAATATATATATATATAGGTATAATACTTAAAAATATAAAATACTGCACACATAATACTTTATATCTATATCCTTTAAAGCCAACCCATATCTAAATACTATCTTTATATATGTATACATTACCTTTAAAGTTCTATATGTGTATAATATATATAACAAACCCACAGATCAAAGTAAGTCTTATATAAACATATCATATTATAACAAATAACCTTATATGCGTACAACACAAAATGAGTATAAACCGATATATATGGACACCTACAAACGATTTATATCTATATACTATAACCTACCCTATATAGAAGCTAACTATCATATAACGGCAACACGTAATTATATATATATATATATATTTGGTAATACACGTATAAACAACTTTGTATACTTTATATTTATAACCAACAACAATTTTATATACTTACATATATACACTTTGAAAGTACTAATAGATAACAAACATATATATACTATTAACCCTCTTTTATTCAGCGACCTAGCGACCTACTCGACCCAACGACTTAAGGGAATAAGCGACTTAAACTAAACAAGGCATATGCGACTTAACGATCTACAACAAGGCAGCGACCTAGCGACCTATAACACAAAGCGACTCAATACGGTGCGACCTAACGAGATAAGAAAGCAGCGACTTAGTAACCTAAAGACTCCTATGACCTAACAGGTTAACGACCTAATGACCTAGCTATTCAATGAAGACAGCGACCTAGCGAGCTAAAGAAAGAGCGACTTAACCACCTAAGGAACTCCAGAGTTAAGCCGCATGCCCTCCCTCTTCTGTTAGGTCGCTTACGACCTAATCTTGCCGAGATAACTTTTGCACTACTCATACTAGGTCGCTCTCAGCTTTTATCTCGCCCAGAATGGTTCCATTAAGTGGCAATGACTTAAGCTACCTCGCAACCTCTTAGGTTGCTCACGGCCTAAAACCTAACGACTTAAGCCCAGTTTTCTCCTATAAATACCCCACCTACTCCGCACTTGAGGAGGGACGAATTTTTGAAACGCCAAGACTCTGCTGTTTTCTCTACTTGCTCCAATACTTCAAAGGCAAAAGAAACTTCAACGAAACTTCGGAAAAGATCAAGTTCATCCAATATGAATTCAAAGAGCTTTTCTGCATCAAAGTTCTAATTACTTGTCTTGATTGTGTTGTAATTGAAGAGTCATTGTAAAGTCTTTAATCAAATCAGCGATAGAAGAGATTAAGTGGACGTAGGTTTGATTTTGAGCCGAACCACTATAAAACTATTGTCCTTTTACTATTTTCTGCTTACTTTTAGTTCCCATACCAACGGGTGGTGCTTTCGCTTTATCACAAATCACAACGGGGTGTTAGCGTACATTTTTCGCGTTAACATTTTTGGTGCTTTCACTGAGAACTCAACTCAAGGGTGCTTTCATCATTGCTTCACAAAGATTTGTAGAAAGACTCTCCCTAAGAACCAGAAGTCTATCTGAAATTATGGCTCCTGGAAGGAAAAGTAAATCTACTAGATCTGGAGTTGCTCATGACAACACCGCCACTTCTCCCGCATCAAATCAAGCGGCTCCTAGTGTTGGAGTCACAAGGGCGGAATTGGATGCCGTAGTGTCTGGGTTGTATCAACAAATGGAAGCCTAGAGCACTTTAATGTTGGACAAGTTGAATGCTTTGCTTGGAGTTAACCAGCCACCAGAAAACAATGAAGAAACCTTTGCTGAAGATGTTCATGATCCCCAAGGGAAAAGTATTCCTCAGAGGGCAGCTGGCACCGCCGAAGGGGCACCTCCCCAAGCTGGAGGTTCAAGGCCGCAGCCAACTCTTCGTGAACGTTTGCCCAGGCAAACTTCCGAAAAAGTAGCCGACGTCTGTCCCGCGGAGCCTCTAAACGATGAGGAGTACCTCTCGGGAATGATTTGACAAATTATGAAGGAGAGCATGAGAAGCAAGGAAGATGAAAGTGACTGGGGGTTCGCTCCAAGCAAAACTCCTTTTACTGAAAGAATTCTGAAGGCTGAATTTCCAAGGAAGTTTGTTCCTCCCACTATTCCAGCTTATCGAGGGACAAGCGATCCTAACCAATTCTTATACAAGTACGGCTGGCATATGACAGGTGCCAGGGCAACAGACGAGATCAAGTGTAGATACTTTCCTGTATACTTGGAGGGAGTGGCCCTACTTTGGTTCACAAAGCTGCCAGTTCTATCCGTATATCAGTTCTCCAATTTAACTCGGAAATTCAAAGATCAGTTCAGGTTATATGCTTCGAAGGCCAAGGACATAATGTCACTATCCAGCCTCGAACAAAGCCCTGGAGAGTCTATTAAATCTTTCTTAAACTGCTTCAATATAGCCTTGGCCGAGGTTGATAATGCAGAGCCTCGGATGATTCTGTCTTACTTGATGCGAGCTTTTGACAAAACAAGTGAATTCGGAAAATGGCTAAAGATGAAAGAGCCAAGTTCACTTGAAAAGTTCTACAAGAAGGCCGATGAATTCATGCGCTTAGAAAGCCTTCATGTGCCAGCAAAAGTAGACGTGGCTGAAGTCAAGAATAACAATGTTGCTACTAACAAAAAGGAATCTGGTGGTCAGAAGAGGGAGAATGACGGTAGGAAAGGGCAGAAAGATATGAAGAAACTTCGCTTCTTTAAACCTTTAGATTTTACACCCTTAACCGATACTCCAGAAAATATCTTTTCCGCAACCAAGGATGCTGTCGAATACCCTAAACCACCTGAGATGAAGCTTGGGAAAAATGCTATGCATAATGGGAGATTCTGTCGGTTTCACAATCAACTTGGCCACGACACTAATGAATGTTGCCATTTAAAGAATTTGATTGAAGAGCTGCTGAGACAGAATAAACTACAACAATATGTAAAGATAAACAAAAGTGACCCAACTTCATCTACTCAGGGACAACAAGTTCCTGCTCATCAATCCAACTCAGGTGAGAGGACTGCAGCGCAGGAATCTGAGAGGACCATCATCAATGTTATCACATGGGGTCCTCACCCATCGGGCAGAAGTTTGTTTTTGTCTTGGAAGATGCTGCACCTTTAAAACAGCAAAGAACCTTCAACGATGACATCATATTCCGGGCTAGAGACTCTGTTGGCATTTAGGCTCCTACCATGGATCCTTTGGTAATATCTGTTGGCATCGGATCAGCCATTGTGAGAAGGGTGCTTGTTGACTGCGGCGCCTCTTGCAATATCCTCTTCAGAAAGACATTTGATCAGATGAAAATTCCCATGGCTGAAGTCCAAGCTTCCTCGCAGAAAATTGTTGGGTTCACGGGAGAACCAAAACAGCCTATTGGGACTATTGACTTATTGGTAGAACTCGGAGAAGGGCAAAAGAAGGTGGTCCGACAACAAACTTTTGTGATTGTTGATGAATTCTCCGCTTACAATGCCTTCTTGGGTCGACCAACTCTTGACGCATTCAAGGCCATTCTCGCCACATGGTGCCTGACTATGAAGTTCCCCACTGATAATGGCGTCGGTGTTGTGAAGGGGGACCAAAATGCCGGGCGGGAATGCTATTTCATAGAATTACGGGAAAGAAGGAAAAGAGAAATGGGTAACGGTACGGCAGCTCCGCTCCGCATTAAAGAACCCACCTTGTAGCAATTACGGGGTGGACCCTGCACTAGTGAGCACAGTGGTGCACGAAAAGAGATTGATCCCAGAAAGACCAGTGCAGCAGAAAGTAGAGTGGTGCCGGTGGAAGTAACGGTTCCAATATTCGTTGACCTGAATGACCCAAATAAGGTGCTGAATGTGGGTTCACAACTTGGTATGACGGTTCAGAACATGCTGATATCATTCTTGAAAGCAAATCTGGATGTATTCGCTTGGAGTCATGCCGACATGTGTGGAATATCTCCAGAAATCGCAGTGAATGCTTTGAATATTGATCCAAAATTCACACCCGTAAAACAGAAAAGAAGAACCCAAGGTCCTGAAAGGTCGACAGCATTAAAAGAAGAAGTAGATCGGCTCATGGAAAATGGCTTCATCAGAGAATCCACTTATCCAAATTGGGTCTCTAATCCGGTGTTGGTTAAAAAAGCTAATGGGAAGTGGAGAGTATGCATCGACTTTTCAGACTTGAACAAAGCATGTCCCAAAGACTGTTTCCCGTTGCCTAGAATCAATCAGTTGGTGGATGGAACAGCCGGGCATGAATTAATGTCTTTTATGGATGCTTACTCAGGATATAATCAAATCATGATGCATGAGCCAGATCAGGAGGACACGAGCTTCATCACTGATGTTGGTCTTTACTGCTATAAAATCATGCCCTTCGGACTAAAGAACGCAGGGGCAACTTATCAAAGACTTGTTAATGCCATGTTCAAACCCTAGATTGGCAAGACTATGGAAGTGTATGTCGATGATATGTTAGTGAAATCGAAGAAAGCAGTGGATCACATGGATCATTTGGCAGAAATGTTCACGGTTCTCCGAAAGTATGGGATGAAGCTAAATCCTCTGAAATGTTCGTTCGGGGTAGAGTCCGAAAATTCTTGTGTTTCATTGTGAGTGCTAGGGGCATCGAAGCTAATCCTGCTCAGATTACTGCTTTAAGAGAAGTCAAAGCCCCTAGAACAAAGAAGGAATTGCAAAGCCTCAACGGGAAAGTCGCTGCTTTAAGTCGGTTCATTTCCAGGGTCACTGATAAATGCATTCCCTTCTTTGACGCTCTGAAGAAAGGAAAGAAAAACTTTGAATGGACTCTTGAATGTCAGAAAGCTTTTGATGAACTGATTCGTCACATGGAAATGCCTCCAGTACTTTCTCAGCCCAGCAATGGTGAAGATCTTTTCATATACTTAGCGGTTTCATCTCATGCTCTCAGTGCAGCATTAGTACGGGAAGATGCAAAAGTTCAGCACCCGGATTATTACATCAGCAAATGATTCACTGGGGCAGAGATGAACTATTCAAAGCTGAAAAAGCTCGCCTATTGTCTGTTGATCGCGTCCAGAAAGTTGAGGCCATATTTCCAAGCTCATCCTATTAAAGTCCTCACTGATCAACCTCTAAAGCAAGTCCTATTTCACACTGAAACTTCTGGTCGTCTTCTGAAGTGGAATATTGAACTCAGTCAATACGATATCATCTACCATCCCCAAAGAGCAATCAATGGACAAGCTTTAGCAGATTTCATTGCAGAATACACAGATAAAGGTAACAGTGGGGAAGAGGTGACTAATGACATCCCGATCCGGTGGAAATTATATGTTGATGGTGCAAGAAATGACTATTGCTTTGGAGCTGGGGTTGTGCTTGAAACCCCCGAAGGGCGATCATTGTGCTATGCATTAAGATTAGAATTTCCATCGACAAATAATGAAGCAGAATATGAAGCTCTTATTGCCGGCTTGAAGATTTCTAAAGAACTAAACATTAAAGTATTGCAGATCTTCAGTGATTCCCAGCTTATTGTATGCCAAGTCAAGAAAGAGTTTCAAACTAAAGGAGAAAATCTGCCTGCTTAATTGTCAAAGGCCTGGGAGCTTCTCGGTGATTTTGATCATTATACAATCAGCCATATACCCCGGGAAGAGAACATGAAGGCAGATTCTCTCGCAAAATATTCAAGCTCTGACGAAGCTCAATTATTAGGATTGGTCCCTCTGGAAGTTTTGTCAGCTCCAAGTACTGATGAGATGGATATTGACTGGATCATGGCTGTATCTCAAGAACAGGAATCGTGGATGACCCCTATCAAGGAATATCTACTCAACGAAACCTTGCCAGAAAATTCAAAAGAGCGCCAGAAGCTGTTAAGAAAAGCTCCGAGATATGTAATTCAAGACGACCATTTATACAGACAAGGATTCTCGATGCCATTACTCCGATGTGTAACCAAAGAAGAGGCTAAGAAAATTTTAGCTGAGGTGCACGGAGGAGAGTGTGGGGATCATTCAGGTGGCTAAACTCTTGCAAAGAAAATTCTCCGCTATGGGTATTTTTGGCCAGATATTAATCGAGATGCTGCCAGCTACTCCCGAAAGTGTGACAGATGCCAGAGGTTTGAAAAAATCCCAAGAGCACCTTCCACCGTGCTAACACAGATGGTCAGTCCATGGCCATTCGCCATTTGGGGGATAGATCTCATTGGGCCTTTGCCAATTGCCAAGTCCGGAATCAAATATGCTATTGTTGCTGTTGATTATTTCACTAAATGGGCTGAAGCTGAACTATTGGCTACTATTACCTCTAAAAAGATGATAAACTTTGGGACTAAAAATATCATTTGCAGGTATGGTATGCCTCAGAAGATAATCACAGACAATGGTACTCAATTCGAAAGCGAAGAATTCCAAGAATTTTGCAGGCGATTCAAGATCCAAAAAAGCTTCTCAGCAATGGCTCATCCGCAGGAAAACGGGCAAGTGGAAGCTGTAAACAAAATTATCAAATCAACCATCAAAAAACAGCTGGAAAAAGCAAAAGGTGGTTGGGTCGATAAAGCTTCCACTAGCACTATGGGCATATAGAACTACCCACAAAACTGCGATTGGGCACACTCCATTCTCATTAGCATATGGATCAGAAGCAATGATTCCAGTGGAAATAGAGGTCCCCTCACACAGGAGAATTCATTTCAACCAAGCTGAAAATGAAAAGCTGCAACTTGAAGCACTTGACTTGCTTGATGAAAGAAGGAAAGAAGCTGAACTCAGAGTTGCAGCTCATCAGCAAAGAATAGCCATGCACTTCAATTCTAGAGTTCGCCAACGCATCTTTGAAATTGGGGATCTAGTCTTGAAAAGGATCATGACAGCAACATGAGTGTTTGGGCCAAACTGGGAAGGGCCATATGTCATAGGCAAAAAACTTCTCGATGGCACTTTCAAGCTCACAACTGTCGAAGGAGATCCAATTCCGAGAGCCTGGAACAGCAATCACTTGCGTCCATATTTTACTTAGAAGCTATGCTCAAATTTGTAAAATGATTATGGATGTATCATTCTTGTATTGTAAGCCATTGTAAAATCAGTGTGACTCAGCAATAAGAACTATAAAGTGGATGTAGGCCCAATTCTTGGCCGAACCACTATAAAATCTTGTGTCTTCTACTACTATAAAATGCCTGTCTCATTTCGATGTTCAAATATCTTCAATATGTTGCTAAAATGTCGATTTAATATTGCAGGCTATCGAAGCAAAGCTTACCTATTCAATACATCGCAAGGCCAAGCGATTCCTACAAATCACTCAACAAACAAATGTCAAGCCACAGAAATTCCAAGTTCAATTCCTACATAAGAAGTGCTTCTCATAAACAGTTGGTGATTCCACCAAAGGGGCACCTTCCCAAAGTGAAGGTTCCAGGCCCTTGCTAACTGATTGCGATCGTTTGTGCAAACAGACATCCAGTTAAGTAACTTGCGTCTGTCCCGTGGATTCACTTAACAATGAAGTACACTTCTCTGGAAGAATCAAACAACCTGCAAAAGAAAGGAACATGTACTTAGGAATGATAACGAGGAATCGCTAAGAAACAGATGGTGAAAAGACATGGGCAAGCAGTCAAAAACAGCCAAAATGGGATCTTGTCTCTCAACAAAAAAGGTTGGTGGAACCACCGAAGGGGCACCTTCCCAAAGTGAAGGTTCCAGGCCCTTACTAGTTAATTGCGATCGTTTGTGCAAACAAACATCCAGTTAGGTAGTTTGCATCTGCTCCGTGGATCCACTTAACTGTGAGATACAACCTTCCTGGCAAACAAAACAAGTAAAGCCCTCTCTGGAGGCACAATTCAAAGCCCTCTCCGGAGGTACAATTGAAAGCCCTCCAACGAGGTACGCTGTAAAATGAAATGTTTTTCTCAAACAACAAGGTTGGTGGTACCACCGAAGGGGCACCTTCCCAAAGTGAAGGCACCGGGCCCTTGCTAGTTAATTGCGATCGTTTGTGCAAACGAACATCCAATTAGGTTGCTTGCGTCCGCCCCGTGGATCCATTTAACTATGAGAAATGACTTTCAGGCAAACAAATGAAACCCTCTTCGGAGGCACACTTCTACTCTCATGGGAACATTCTTCCCCAAAAAAGTTGAAGTGCCAAATAAAGCCCTCTCCGGAGGCACACTTCCTCAAGTTGAAACATCAAATCAAGCCCTCTAACGAGGCACGCCCAGAAAAAGAAATGTTATCCCTTGAAAAAAAAATTCGCTGATGGAACCACCGAAGGGGCACCTTCTCAGAAAGAAGGTTCTAGGCCGCAGTTAACTGCTCGCGATCGGTTGTGCAAACCAAATGTCCGATAAAGCAGCCGACGCCTGTCCCGTGGGCCCATTTAGCAATAAAATATAACTTTCTGAGCAACAAATCAAAGCCCTCTATGAAGGCCCGCTTCACCGCGTAGGGGAATCCACTTTTCAAAAATAAAAGTGACCATCTCCGAAAGTTAAAGTGTTAAAAAAAAATAGAGAAAACTTCTCCGATACAAAGCACACTCTACTAAAGCAGAATGATATTTCCTCAAAATGGAAGAATTATTCTCTAGAATAAGAGTACAAGTCTTTTCAAAATGGAGAATATTGCAAAAGCCGTGGTATGGGGGCAATATAGCTATATTAACAAAAACAACACTCAAACAGCATACCACGAGCTCATTGCAATATCATGCAAAGAAAATAAAGAAACTTGTGCTAAAATAGGGAATAAATGCATTCACAAATACAAACAAAAGATTGTACAAGTAAAAAGAATCATTTTATTCCATACTATAAAAAGTTTTTATACATGTGCAGGTTTCAAAAAGCGGGGGCCGGTACCCGCACAATCTCTGGTCGATACAAGCCTTTAGATACAACCAAAAAAGCAGAACAAGAAGGATGAAGCCAGACTCATTTCTTCTTCTTCCCGCCGCCTTTTGAGCCCTCACCTGGCCTAATGGTTAACTTCTTAGGTCGGTTTGAACTCTTCGGGGAAGAAGGAGAAAGAGGTGGAATTGGGTCCTCTTCTGCTTTCTCATTGCCAACAGGAGCGTCCTTCTTTTTCCTTGAAATTCCGCGCTTTCCCCTCTTCTTTGAAGAAGATTCGTTGCCCAGAGAGATAAGATCAGAAAGCTTTGTATCATCGGCAGTAAATTTCTCCGGGGTTCTTTCACCCTCCTCAAGTTCTTCAGCTTTCTGCTCTTGTGTAGCCGCCGGGTCATCTAAACATTGAAGAGCTTCTATTTGTTCTTCTTGTGATCCCGGTTGAGAAGCAGAAGGAGGAGTAACTTGAAGAGGTGGAGGGGCAACAACGGGAGGAGGCAAAGCCTGTACAGTACTTATTGATTTCACAACAGAAGACGAAAAATTAAACATCAGTATTCCTGGCAAAATAGAGGAGATAGTGGCACGTCGAGGCTTAAGTAATAGGCAAGAAATTCATCGACCTCATGTGAAGCAAACGAGTAGTCCACGTGAGCTAGATCAATGTTAAAGTTACCTGGAGAGGTTGGCTTTATCATGTCAATTTCATAGTCTTAGGCTTCGGTGCTTTCTTGGGCCTCATCTACGGCGTGAGCAGTTTTAGCTTCGGCTTCGGCTTTAGCTAGAGGCGGAGAGTGGGAACTAGAGCCAATAATATCAACGTCGACCGAAGACGTAGGACGAGTTGGGTCAGTCAAAGGTGCCTTCCCTGGATGCTCCCATTCCCCTGCTTCGGCTTGCTCTTTGGCAAGTTGCTCTTTCCCTCTCGCAAGGGCGGCACGACCATCATCGTCCAAATAATTAGCCTCAAAATCCTCCTCGGTGTAGCCGGCGTCTTTAAGCACTTCAACTGCTGCCTCACACACTTCAGCCAATGTAACTTCATACTTTGGGCCCAAGAAAGAAAGACTGCCACGTCCCAAGACGCTGAGAAAGTAAAACTCGAAAAGAGTGGAGCTGATGTTGGCCTTGGTTGCCTCATGTGAGTGTTCAGCTGCTGCTTTCCCAGCGATAGCCTCATCACGCTCTCTTTCAGCATTAGCAAGCTGGGCCTTTAACTTTGTAATCTCCATATCTTGAGAGCTAGTTTTTTCCCGCAGCTGAGCAGCATCTTTGCGGTACATTTCTACAATTTTTCGCTCCGCCTCAAGTTTAGCCTCAACATCTCGCTGAGCAGCGTGGGCGACTCTTACTTGCTTTTGGAGAACCTCTTCCTTTTGTGTATAAGAGGTGGAAGAGGTGGCGAGCTCATCTTTAAGTTTCTTAACTTCAGCCTCAAGTCTCTCGTTATCAGCAGCGATGTTCTTCATCTCCGTATCATGCTGATCGAGAACTTTTGGCCACTCAGACTTGTCGCTCTCCATGGTCAGCATAGCCTCAAGATTTAAGCGATTTACTCTCTGAAGCTCATCGACTATTTTTTGCCAGCCGGACATTCTTTCAATATCGAGCTTGACGGCATCAAGATTTCTCATCATGGCTTGTTTATCAATTGGAACTAAGTCCAGATCGAAGCGCACTCCTTTCAAGCACCAATGCGGAAATCGACTTTGGAGTGCAGTCGGAGGCTTCTCAACTTGGTAAGGAGGCCTATTAATGATTGATTGAATGTCAGCTTTTTTCAAGGCAGGAGAGCTGGAAGGGATGTCTAAAGAGATGGAAGCAGCGGGCACTTTAGAAATTTCAGATGAAGACTTGTCGTCGAGTTTGGCCCGCTTGCTTGGATCTTCAGCTATATGACTCTTCCCTTTATCATCGTGAGACTTTCTTTTATGGGAATCATCATCCCTTTGGTAAGAGTCATGACGGTCGTCCCTTCTCCTATACCGCTCCTCATAAGCCTGCCTCTCACGAGCTTTCCTAGCCGCTCTTTCTTTATCAGTCTCCCGAGGGGCAGGAAGATAGCGCTGGAGGTCATAAGAATCACGCCTTGCATAGCGTTGAAAGTCATCGTAATAAGAGCCGCTGCGTCCCATGGGAGAACCTGAAAGTGAAGAAGAAACAGAATTTAGAAATCTTCGAAATAAAGAAGCTAAGTGCGCATAATTGCCAAAAATCCTAAGTGTGTGTGGCGTGCGAACTACGCGCATCAAGCTACAAACCACTCTTTGGCTTAGGAGTGATGTCAACTTTTGCAGCAGGAGTCAAGTCTTGGGCCGGTGGAATTGATCGCAAGGCGGATGTCGCTTCAATTGCTGGAGAAGCATGTTTAGGAGTGGTGGTGTCGTCTTTAAAGAGCTCCTGAGAAGTCACAATGAGATCACTCAGTCCTCCAAAAGTATCAGACTTCCCAGAATGTTGAGGAAATTTCTCTTCTTCAATAACTGGGGGAAGTTTGGATTTGCTAGATAACCCCACACCGTCAGCAGAACTAGAGCATTTTACTAATGAGGTCTCTACAATAAGTTCCTTCGGTGCAGGTTCCTCTGCGGAGACTGGGGCATTTGACGCCTCTGCTTGAGAGCTGGGGGCATCACGGGATTGGATGGATCGAGAAGAGTGCAGGAGTCCGAATTGGTGCAAAAATTCGTTCCTCTGTAAAAACTTAATACTTCTCTCGTTGACATCTACGGCACTCAATCTCTCGAAGGTTGATTTGTGAGCAGAATCTTTAGAGGGAAGAGGAATTGCTGCAAAAGTAAAGAATGAAGTTAGCACTTGACGACTCAAATTTTGAAAGGCTTAGAAATGAAGTAAACGGAGATGGGTAGTCTTACTTCCTACTCTCCAGATGCCGTAGAATCCTGGAAGGCAACAGACATAGAAGAATTGGTTTAAAAACCCGTGAGCGCTCTCGGGCAGATCCATGATTAGCTTGTGATTCCTTGCGCTTCTAACAAGAGTAATGGAGGGGTGATCTTTGTTCCTCCCAAATGTACACAGATAACATATCTCCTCAAAGCTTGGGAGGCGGTCAAGCGTCCTCCTGAATAGTACGCACAACCCCATCAAAATGGCATAGCCATTGGGGTGCAACTGGAATGGAGAAATGGTTAATCGAAGGAGAAGTGTTCTGAGGAAATCATTGAAGGGGGGGATAGCTTCGTTCAGACACATGTGACGATTAACTGCAATGAAGCCATGTGGCGGCCTATCGGCAGTGTCATTTACTCCAGGAAGCAGAGCATCCGCTTCAGCAATACCAAATTGCATACATAGTTGGTTGAAGGTCCGTTGGTTCAGTGTAGTTGGAACCCTTTCCGAAGGATTATCCAAAGGAGCAGCAATCGGAAAAACTTCATCGGTCCGATCTACTGTCTCTTCTTGTACTTGTTGAGAAGTCATTCTACACAAGGAACTAGATATTCAAATATGAAGGTACACGTTTCCTAAAAAGTGTGTGAAGTGTTGTGCAAAGCTACTGAAAATAACAAGTAAATAAAGTAAAACTTGAAATAAAACTGGTTGGCGCGCGTCAATTCAGGAAGATTCAAGACTTGTTATTATATCAAAATTAAGTGTAGTATCAATGCAGATAATATTCAGCAATAAGCAGTTATAACTGTATGAATTTTGCGTTGATGCTCCATTTAAGATAGTTGATTCACAGCATTTCACTTTTAATTAGATTCATATTATTTTCTCTTTGACTTAATCCATCACTCGATGTGGGCAGTCGATGATGAGTATATTTGTCCTAGTTTTCTGCAATTGTTGTATTTAACAGGTTGTTAGCTTAAAAGTCAATATAATCTGTGAAAGAGTGCAACAAGTTCTGCCAGTTCAAATTGGAAGTTCAATAAAGTTCTGGTTAAATCTGCAAGTGTTCAAATGATGTCCATCCCTTAAATCGCAGGAACGACTTAAGTTAGCTCGAGACTCTTTTAGGTCGTCCAGTTCATGTCCAAACGACCTAACATAGGTCGGGCTTTCCTAAGTCGCTCTGCTCGAGTCATGAAGTTCATCAGTTATGTTCCTACTAGTTAAAGCTATGCTGCGAGTTAAGTTAGGTCGTTGATTCTTTAAGTCGTTCAGCTTTAAGTCGTATGCTATTCTGGCAGGTTAAGTCGCAGTCCCTTATGTCGTTCGGAGTTTGATGATTAAGTCGCTAAGTCGTTCACAGAGTTAAGTCGCGCGATTCATGTCAAAATTGCTAAAGCCCTAGGTCGTTCAAGGCTCCTAAGTCGAGCATGACCTAACTCTCCTTAACTCGCTAACTCCTCTTCTTTCAACAAATCGCCTAACCCACTAACCCGTTAACCCAATAACCCGTTAGCCTCTCTACAATAAAATCCGCCATCTCTCCACACCACCAGATCATCCAAAACCAATTCAAATCGCCTCGGATCCATCATAAACCCGATGCACTGCTGTGCTCTCGTGAATTACAGCGACAACATGTCCAATAACGATCAAAAATCGATCGTAACATGATTCATGGCGAAATGCGGCACGTGAAATCGGGTTAGGGTCGAAAAATGGGGGATTCACAATTCGGTGATGGTCGTGGTTGGATAATGGTCGGAATTCACTTACGTAGGGTGATTGTAGACATGATCGACGACTGGTTGATTTGAATTCTTCTTCGAGAGCTTGGAAATCCTTCGAAGGCGGGTTAGAGTGTTAGAGCAGGTAAAGAGAAGAAGGAGTGATCTCAGCGACTTATATACAGGGGCAGAGGAACACGAATCAGCACTAACGACCGAACTCTCTCATAAGTCGCTCACGACTTAACGATTCAGGATGGCGCGAGTTAAGAGATATCGAAGCACACGACCTAACTCCTAGGCGTATACTTCGAGGGGCAAGTGTTAACCCTCTTTTATTCAACGACCTAGCGACCTACTCGACCCAACGACTTAAGGGAATAAGTGACTTAAACTAAACAAGGCATATGCGACTTAACGATCTACAACAAGGCAGCGACCTAGTAACCTATAACACAAAGCGACTCAATGCGGCACGACCTAACGAGATAAGGAAGCAACGACTTAGTAACCTAAAGACTCCTACGACCTAACAGGTTAACGACCTAACGACCTAGCTATTCAATGAAGACAACGACCTAGCGAGCTAAAGAAAGAGCGACTTAACGACCTAAGGAACTCCAGAGTTAAGCCGCATGACCTGCCTCTTCTGTTAGGTCGCTTACGACCTAATCTTGCCGAGATAACTTCTGCACTACTCATACTAGGTCGCTCTCAGCCTTTATCTCGCCTAGAATGTTTCCATTAAGTGGCCAACGACTTAAGCTACCTCGCAACCTCTTAGGTCGCTCACGACCTAAAACCTAACGACTTAAGCCCAGTTTTCTCCTATAAATACCCCGCCTACTCCGCACTTGAGGAGGGACGAATTTTTGGAACGCCAAGACTCTGTTGTTTTCTCTACTTGCTCCAATACTTCAAAGGCAAAAGAAACTTCAACGAAACTTCGGAAAAGATCAAGTTCATCCAATATGAATTCAAAGAGCTTTTCTGCATCAAAGTTCTAATTACTTGTCTTGATTGTGTTGTAATTGAAGAGTCATTGTAAAGTCTGTAATCAAATCAGCGATAGAAGAGATTAAGTGGACGTAGGCTTGATTTTGATCCGAACCATTATAAAACTATTGTCCTTTTACTGTTTTCTGCTACTTTCTGCTTACTTTTAGTTCCCGTACCAATGGGTGGTGCTTTCGCTTTATCACAAATTACACCGGGGTGTTAGCGTACATTTTTCGCGTTAACATATACTCTGTAATAACATATGTAAAGCATATAATAAACTATATAATAAATTTAGATTACTAACACATAATATATATACAACAAATTAATAAAATATATATATGAGTATATACCTTAAATAAAGAAAAGAAAAGCAGACGAAGAACTCGGCTATCTTGCGAGCAGCAAAGGTTGAAGGCCTGTTGGTGGTTCGTTCGGCTAGGGACTACTCGGCTATAGGGTGATGGCGCTCAAGGTGGTCGAACTGGGAAGGTGGGTTCGGTTGTCAGAGACGTTTGGTTTTGATGAAGGAAAAAAAAATAGAGGAAGGGGTGGTTGGAGTGTTGCCTAGCTTCGGATGTTGTAATTGATCAGGGAAGAAAGTATAGAATTTTACTAAATAAATAATATTTTTTCTTTAGAAATGAAAGAGTCAAATCTGAGAAAAGGAACCGGCTTTATCAATTGTAACCGGGGAATAGTGACAGCCAGTTGTAAATTGTTAGGTAACACAATTAAAGCAATTTATTAGATTGTTTGAGCTGCACGTTCAAATTTTGAAAAGCAAAGGAAAGCTAACGGTCACAATTTATGATACCGATACGACGTACCGTTTCATCATTTCCGTCGCGTACTGGACCTTAAAATACAGAAATAAGTATACTGCGGAGATCGGCACGACGAGGCGAATAGAACGGTACATAGATTTTGGTGGTACGATCATCTGATCAAAAGTCGATAATCGGTACCGAAAATGCTGCTATTTTACCAGAAAATAAGATAGATGGAGCAATAGCAGTCCAAATTTGGAAAAACGAAAGATGACGTCTCACTCAGAAGATGATTTACAAATTTATTATGCAAAAATATTCAGGTTTGCAAAACATGTTATTATCATCAATTATTAACTGATTTGAATTGAAATAAAATTACACAATAAAATAAACTTCCATATTATTTGATGAAAATTTACCAGTTGCTATGTTAAAACAGACGCATTTCAAATATCAAATTTAAATTTCAAAATTTTATTGTTTAAAGTTTCACAAAATTTCAATTAAATATATAAATAAACAAATAAAATTTTCTAAAATTTACGGGTCGTTACACTCTCCCCCACTCAAAACTTTTCGTCCCCGAAAAGGAAGGAGATAGGAGAATAGAAACAACCAGAAAGAAATTAGATTGAAATACAAATAAAACGATTAAATTAAAACCATATAAATTTCAAATTAAACTAATTAATATTCAACACTTTGTTTAATCCATTTGAGTTTACTTAACTTAAATCAATCAATCTATTTCTAAATTCATTATCTTATTATCTAGTCATCCTCAATTAAAGATTTCTAAATCATCAATTTGTATAATCATTTATTATACTCTTCTTTTATTCAATTAACTTATTATTCTAGTTATCTCTATTAACATCTTTATAATAAAATTTAAGTGTATAAATTTTATTATAACACTCAAATCTTTCCTTATAAAGTCATTTTATATTGTATATTATCCAATTACATTTTTAACTTCTGAATAATTTAGGTAAGTTATATTAGAATGAAATTGGGTATTATACAAGTAAACTTTTCCCAAGTCAATTATTTCAAATTTAAATATTTATTCAAAAGTTGGCTTCATTTTATAATTAAAATCACCTTTAACATAAATTTAAGGATTAAATTTCCGATTAACTTCAAACCATTTAGAGATAAATATATATACTATATATCAAATCAATTTAAATTTTAAAATAATATGCCTATATATATATATATAAATCAAATCACACTTAAGAAATTCAAATTAATTAAATTCCCAAAATAAAAGTATAGCCAAGCTACTGAATGGTCTCTCCACTTCGAAACTCGAAAATGAATGTCGATGATGCGGCCGCCATCACCGAAATTATTTTCCAGCGACAAAAGAGGAGAGCATGGATTTAAAACTTTAAAATTCCTTTGGAAACGATTTCTATTTGAAATACTTTGAATAATATACATTTTAAAACTTTAAAATCAAAGTTTGAAATCACCAGAAATTAAATTCCCAAAATTCCTGATCGAAATTTATTTCAATTCCAAATCAATTTATAAACCATGTTTATAAATTCATTTATAGAACAATAAATGACAATCAAATATTATCATTCAAACAACCAATTTAATTAACTTACTAAATTCCAGAAAATTTTAATTATATATATATAATATAATCATACCAATTTATTTCATTTACCAAATTTGAAAAATAATATTGTGTCAGTTTGCTCTGTTCAAGTGTTTTGGAAATCCTATCGATAGCGTTGATCAGACGAATCGATCGAAAATCCAAATCAACATCAACAACTCAAACAACACATTATACACACTTTATATAAATTACAAATACACTCCCTCGCTCGATGATTCCAGAATGGGTTTCAAAACAAGGATAGAGGTTCAAATTAGAGGAACTCTAATCAAGTAGAATTCTAACGAGAAGATAAGCTCGATATGGAGATAAAATGATTGAATTTCAAACAGGAAGGTGGATAAACTTATACAAATCATGGGCAACCTTAACCGGGTCAATCGTGACTTCATAAATAAGATCGATGCAGAATTCTGAGGCAAATCGTCATCCGATCGCCTGGGATAGAATTCGGGTATAGCAAAAGATGGCTGCATCGTAAGCCGGGGATACAGAAATATCCGGTGAATCAATACCGATTGTAAAGGAGTTTCACCCCTTTACAAATCATTCAGAGATTGGCGAGACCACCGATTTATTACATAGATCATTCGAAGTGGAGTTATGGGATACTCCAGAATCGAGAAGACACGAATAGGGGAGCTAAGAATGGACTTTGGAACCGAAGGGAACGTTCCAAAATTCAAAGAAAACCGAGTCAAAGAAGTAGGAATTCAAGCACAAACGAAAGTGATTCTGTAATCAAATTTACTACATATGCTAAGTTGGCCTAAAACCAGAGCTCTGATACCACATGTAACGACCTGAAATTTTCAACCATTCGCATCCATACATGTCGGATTTGAATTGCTCAAAATATCAGATTGTTAATTTAAATTTGGCAAAACTCAGCATATACAGCAAAAAAATAATCACAGAATCACAGACACAGAGTAATATAACAATAATGCAGCGGAAACAAAAGAATAGTAGTTCATGAAGCTACTATAAATATAAACAGAGTTTAAACAAGATACAACAGAAGTCTCAAATACATAGATGTCTCAATACAATAGTCAAATACAAGATCTGAATCCATCACTGAAATCAACTGAATAACTGAAAGCAGAATCGATATAGCTGGATCTCCAAGCGAAGCTCCAACTCCAAAGGTGAGTCTCGAACACTGAACCAATCAGTCTGACCCGAGCGTAAAGCAAAACACAAAACACTTGAGTCAGGATTAACATTCTTATATTAATAAATCCAACTCAAGTGAAATATCAACTGAAATACAAGTAACTCAAAGGAGGTTTGGGATAACCATCCTCTAAGGATCCGTTAAACTATCTACTACGTAGTAATATACGCTATTATAATAATGTCTAATATAAAATAAACTTACTTTTAAATAGCGTTAAGGGGTTAGCCATATAGCCCTTAACACATAATAGTGCCAATAGTCTATACAGTACCTACATACCTCGAGAGGCTACGAGAAGAAACTCCATAGGTACGACACAAAGAAACTCATAGTAAAGCTTGGTATGGTAGGTGACACGGCACAACTAGGCAATGCCAGGGTAGATATACCAATTACGCATCTGGGCTGGTGGAAATGCATAGCAGCAACTACCGTCCACCTCGGAACACACTCCCAATCAAAATCGAAGGGTGGCCACCAAATCAATCACAAGGTAATAGAATGGTATCGAAGAAATGCGTCCGATCAGAGGTGCTACCTCATTGGCCCGTCGATCGCTCCTCTTTTAGCCACCTTATGCCAACTCACGGGAGTCGGGTCCACGTATATACCTCAATAGGAATCGTCGCCACCATCCTACTTCATTATGGAATCTCCACCGCGTACACAGTTGTTAAAGTGGTTTTCGGTATTGACAGAGAGTATGCCCATATCCGATCCCGGTCTCTTTAACAACCAAACGTTATTATAACACCGTGGTCATTTCAGAATAGTTTATACTTCAAAACCAAAATATCATTTCCATTTCAAAAAACAAATCAATACGATATCATTTTCACTTCAAATATATATCCATTTCTAAAAATCATATCACTTTCAAAGTTATAATACTTTCAAAACCAACAATTTGAAATAATAATACTTTGGAAATCATAATACTTTGAAATTCATAACTTTAGAAATCATAACACTTCGAAATCATAACACTTTCCTTCAAACAGTTTAGATATTACTAATAGTATACAAAATAAAATAGTTTATAAAATAAAATAATTTATATAAAATAGTTATAAGTTAAAATAGTTTATAAATAAAATAGTTTATATAAATAGTATTAAGTAAAAATAGTTTATAAAAAAATAATTTATATTAAAAATGATTTATATTAAAAATAGTTTATAGTAAAATAATTTATAAAGTAAAATATCAATAGTTTTAAATATAATTTAAAATTACTTTATAAAATAAAATAGTTTCCTCGACATTCACAAATCGATTCAAATCAATTAGAATTCCAAATTAAAATTTAACCAAATCTAAATCATCAATTTCAATTCCAATTCAATTAAACATTTTCAAGTTATATCGATTTCAAATACCGATTTGAACGTCTTCAGATGGATGCGAAGTCGACGAAGTGGAGCGAGTCGAAACAGAAGCGAGTCGAACCAAACAGCCACCTCGAATCCCACTTCGTATCGATCATATCTCCTAATCCACAAGTCCAAATGCTATGAAATTTTCACAGAAGACTACGTGCATGCTAAAGAATGTCCACGCCAAATTTCGACTCCATTGGATGAAATCTTGACCGAGTCGAAATCTGTTCGTGTCGATCACGGATCGGACCAAAACTTCACGGGATTGGGCATGCGGGCTTGGTCACGTGCCAGAGAGGGCCTCCCGAAATCTGAACGAAATACCAGCCTCCTACACCTATAAATAGACCCTCAAAGCCAACAGAAAAGAGGTTCTTCTTCTCTTCCAAGCTCTCCAATGCCGAGACTCTGCCAGATCCAGATCTGAACTCCATTGCTGCTGCTACCAACGAATTCCACTGCTGCAAATCATAATTATCGGCTAATTCATTGAATTCACTTGTAAACGTCAAAGAGAGATCAATAAAGCAAACTACTTCAGAGTGGACGTAGGCAAGATCGCCGAACCACAATAAATCTTGTGTCTCTGTCTATTTCTTTCTGTTGTAAGTTTATTATTCTTCATTTTTATCCTCTACAATACTTAGATCTGAGATCCGTGATTACATATATTGTTGATTTGTGTTCATACACTGGTGCTTTCACGACATTTGGGGTTTGTGACCATATTTGGCGCAAACACTTAATAAACCATTTCAATTTCAATATATTTCAAAGCTTCAAATATTCCACATTTCAAAACTAAATTCGATAATTATATATATATATATATATATATATATATATATATATATATATCAATTCACTTTTCAATTATTTAGTTTTAAAATATTTACTTAATTATTTCAATATCATTTTAATACAACTTCAATTTACAAAATATCCCATTTAAATTTTATATAAGTTTGAAATATCCATTTAAGTCACCTTTAATCAAATTTCCAGTTGTAAAACACTTCTTTAAAATTTCAAATTCAATAAATTTCAAATCAAACTTATTTAAGTATAATTCTTAAATAAATATAATTTCAAATCAATTTCAAATTTATCTTTACAACCCGAATCATTACAAACTCTATATTCGAAAATATAAATTTTAAATAAATACTTAAACATATTATATATCAACCTTATTAAATCAACTTTAATAAATCTTTAAAATCAATATTTATCAAAACCATATATTTCTTTTCAAAACCATAGAAATCATTTTCAAAATATTTATATATAGACTAGCGATGTTTGTATATAATTTTCTATCCTATGGTCAAGTGATACGGATATTTATCATTTCAATCCATAATTTAAATTTATATACGGGTATATATCATTTCAACACACAATCCCAAATTCAATTCAATGAAAATCGCTTGGGTCTATCATTTCAACCCATAACGATTTGCTCCTATTCTACAGATCGTTCGGGTATGTATCATTTCAACCCATAGTGAATTCTATACTAACAGGGAACTTGCAGAGTGATAACAGATATGATAATAGTATAACAGTCATAAATCATCAATATAAATAACAGATAATGGTGTCAGATGTCACAGGTGAACAGATACAGATAACAGCATATATATAACAATGTAAATAACTAACAGCAGCATATTTCAATTGTCGTTTCAATTGAAATCAAATTTAATAAATTTAAGAACATTAATCGTGAGTGATTGCTCACCTTTCGAGGCTAGAAAGAACAAGTTATGACATGGATACGCACAGAGGAACGAACATTGAAATTGAGTCACGAATCCAAGCAACGCTAGATGGACACGATTCGATGAATGAACTGGCACGATGGACAAAGCTGATAAATGGGAAAACGATGAGGACTAATCAGAATCAGTTTTGATATAACTGAAGATACATACATTATAGATATATATATATATATATAAATCCAGTATTTTAGTTTAAGACAACTATTAAATAATATAAAGATTTTTAAACCATTATTCTTAAACTCAAATATTGAAAATCAAAGGTATATATTTTAAAACCCATACTTATATATACTTACCAATATAAATGAATATATGAACATATATACAAACTCACATTCATATTATATTTGAAATTTATATTAAACATATGAAAATCACAACATATCATAAATATATACAAACCTACACTATGTATAATAAGTACCGAATATACGACTTATCACATTATCATATTTCAAACAAAGCTTCAAACTAAATATATATAATCTTTTATAATTTCACATATATACAGACACATGCAAACACTCTAACAAAACACAGAATATATATACATATATTCATACAACAAATATAAGAACTTATATAAACTTGATGGGTTTTCAGACTGTCCATGCAAACATAAACTTGTACAAGCAAACTGTAATATATAATTAACAAATACATACACTATTTAAACTGTAAAACATATTTGAACAGAAATACATTTGTAAATCATATAAAGGAAACTGTAAAATATATATACAAGTAATTATATAAATAAATGAACTGTACACTATTATACACAACAACATATACATCTCATCACTTACTAACATAAAATATGTTTTAACCAAAGTATATAACCATAGTGTAGCCAAAGTACATAACCGCAATTAGGACAACAGCCCACATTTTTAAAGTATAATATATATATATAGGTATAATACTTAAAAATATAAAATACTGCACACATAATACTTTATATCTATATCCTTTAAAGCCAACCCATATCTAAATACTATCTTTATATATGTATACTTTACCTTTAAAGTTCTATATGTGTATAATATATATAACAAACCCACAGATCAAAGTAAGTCTTATATAAACATATCATATTATAACAAATAACCTTATATACGTACAACACAAAATGAGTATAAACCGATATATATGGACACCTACAGACGATTTATATCTATATACTATAACCTACCCGATATAGAAGCTAACTATCATATAACGGCAGCACGTAATTATATATATATATATATATATTTTTGGTAATACACATATAAACAACTTTGTATACTTTATATTTATAACCAACAACAATTTTATATACTTACATATATACACTTTGAAAGTAATAATAGATAACAAACATATATATACTATGTAATAACATATGTAAAGCATATAATAAACTATATAATAAATTTAGACAACTAACACATAATATATATACCACAAATAAATAAAATATATATATGAGTATATACCTTAAATAAAGAAAAGAAAAGCAGACGAAGAGCTCGGCTATCTTGCGAGCAGCAAAGGTTGAAGGCCTGCTGGTGGTTCGTTCAGCCAGGGACTACTCGGCTACAAGGTGATGGCGCTCAAGGTGGTCGAACTGGGAAGGTGTGCTCGGTTGTCAGGAACATTTGGTTTTGATGAAGAGAAAAAAAAATGGAGGAAGGGGTGGTTGGAGTGTTTCTTAGCTTCAGATGTTGTAATTGATCAGGGAAGAAAGTATAGAATTTTGCTAAATAAATAATATTTTTTCTTTAGAAATGAAAGACAGATCCGAGAAAAGGAAATGGCTTTATCAATTATAACCGGGGAATAGTGACAGCCAGCTGTAAATTGTCAGGTAACACAATTAAAGCAATTTATTAGATTGTTTGAGCTGCACGTTCAAATTTTGAAAAGCAAAGGAAAGCTAACGGTCACGATTTATGATACCGATACGACGTACCGTTTCATCATTTCCGTCGTGTACTGGATCTCAAAATACAGAAATAAGTATACCGCGGAGCTCAGCACGACGAGGCAAATAAAACGGTACACAGATTTTGGTGGTACGATGATCCGATCAAAAGTCGATAATCGGTACCGAAAATGCTGCTATTTTACCAGAAAATAAGATAGGCGGAGCAATAGCAGTCCAAATTTGGAAAAACGAAAGATGACATCTCACTCAGAAGATGGTTTACAAATTTATTGTGCAAAAATATTCAGGTTTGCAAAACATTTTATTATCGTCAATTATTAACTGATTTGAATTGAAATAAAATTACACAATAAAATAAACTTCCATATTATCTGATGAAAATTTACCAGTTGCTATGTTAAAACAGACGCATTTCAAATATCAAATTTAAATTTCAAAATTTTATTGTTTAAAGTTTCACAAAATTTCAATTAAATATATAAATAAAAAAATAAAATTATCTAAAATTTACGGGTCGTTACACATTATTTGTTTATTTCTGATGTATGTATAACTCTGATTTGAATTGTAAAAGTGTAATCAAATGTTATTTGTAAAACGACTTCATGAACTATTTATTTGATTATTATATTTTGTCGTTCCGCTGCGAGATTCTGTGTTTTGTTTTCCTTTTTTCTTTTTTTTTTCTTATTTACCCCATTAACAATCCTCCCTTTTGAATGGTTTGAGTCTGACATGTGTGGTTTATTATCGATTTGAACCGTCCAAAATGGTGGATCGTTATAAAATATAAAAGTACGATTTGCAATCCGAGATATGTGCCTTATATATTATTAGCGAGCATATACAACTAATATAGCGCGAAAGTGAGCTCCAAATGCGAAGTATATGCCATCCGCACCTACTAAACACTCAGCAACCAATGAGAATCATTTATATAGAAAGTAATATCAATATATAACATATACTAATGCAAAAACTTCATATGCAAATATAGGAAAAGCAACAAAAGCAATAAATGCAACCATCGAACAATCAATATCCATCCAATCAATTAATATTTATCCAACTAACTCATAACTATATCAATTTACATTTTCTAATGTCAACTTTTAATTTATTAAACTCCGTACGATGTACATATATCATTCGTACGCAAAACCATATATGATCACTCGCTCGATCACACAATTCCACTTCTGAATTAGTATCGTTCACACGACCACTCTAATGCGCACTCAGATCTGGTTCTTTGATTCGAAAACCGTCATCCTCCTTGCATAGCCATATACTATGATAGAGAACATCAGAATCAATCAAAAATCCACATCCAAGGTTCGCCTTCAAGGAATCGAGTGAAAAAAATCCTAACTCGGATTGGTGCAAATCACGTCGAAATCGTATATTCGAATCTGGATCAACAGCTATGCGAATAAAATAATATACGTACAACTTACGTATTTATTCCAATTAATTTCTTATTATATCTCATTCTTATTCTTGATTCTTTTACTTGAAAATAATTTAAATCAAATCCAATTATTCATTTTAATTCCACTTACATTCAGTTCATTAATATTCACTTAATAATCTTCACTTCTTGAGCTTTACTTTAAATTCAATTCATATTTAACAACATTTCATTCCATAATCAATTTGCTAAGTATATCGTCTTTAATATTAACAACACTTAATAAATCATTCCATAAAATTATTTACTTAAGTTTATAAACATTTTATTCAACACATCTTATGTTTATTTTTGCTTCAATTACCCTTAAGTAAACTTCCATTTCTTAGTTCCATTACCAAATCTACTTTTATTAACATTCACATTCAATTTTTATCAAACAACATTCTAAAACATATTCATTTCTTTTCACAACTCAAAGTTGTATTGCATTTTATAACTTATGTTCATCTTTATTTCAAAATTCAAATTCTAATTCATTTAACTCGTTTCATTAATTCATTACAAATTCAACTTTCTTTCTTCCTAGTTTACTTCACTTTAAGTTAAATTTCATTATCTATAATTCAAATTCGGTAGATTTCTTTTTTTCTTAATACTCTCATTCAATAAATTATATATTTGGTTTTAGGTTAACATTATTCAAATCCATAAGTTATACAAATTTATTTAATTAAAATTTCATTTCATTATTTTATCTAATTCATTTCAACTTAAAATCAATTCACTTTCATTTAACTTTTCTTAAGTCAAACTTCATTTCATTCACTTCATTTCACTAACTCAATTTATTTAACTTCATTTTTTTAACTTTACTCAAGTTAATTCTTTTAATATTTCATATATCTCAAATTCAAATTTCATTTTTGTTTGCTTAACAAATTATTCAACCATTTTAAAATTTGGCTTTACTTATCCAGTTCAAATTCATAAGTTGTAAACTTATTTCTTATTTATTCTATTTCAATTTATAAGTTCCAAAACTTTTTTCTTATATTTATGAAATCACACTTGGAATTTTACAAAATCAAAACTTGTTTTATCAAAGAAAAACATATTTTATCAAAACATAACTTCAATAGAAAATCATTAAGGTTAACAATTCATTACTTAGAGACTCGAAAAGAATACAGATGATGTTGCAGTCATCACTCACATTATTTCGCAGCGACTAAAGTGAATTAGTGTTATTTATTACTTTTAAATTCTCTTTTCTATTTATAAATCACATTTATAAATTCTATACTTACATATAACTTCACTTTTCACTTTGGTTATATAAAATCATTTCTTATTTCTTTATGTTTGTTTATATTTATAATAATAACAACTTTTTATTATTTCACAACAACGAATGATAACAATCAAGTATTACCATTCACTAGTAACCAAACATCCATATATAATTATAATAATTCCAGGATAATTATTCCTTTACATATAAAATATAATTTAGGAAAAATTATTTCATTTACCACATTTTTAAACAATATTATGTCGACTTGCCTCGTTTAAGTGTCCAGAAACCCCTATCGATCACATGTCATCCCATGCACTGACCAGAATTCATAAACAACTCGACCTATAAGTAAACACAATATAAAACATTTTATACTCACTAACAAATACGCGCACATATATATATAATACGTCAAACTCAATCTACGGTGCTTCTGACCTCATATATAGTGAGTACCAATCAAAGCCTAGGTGTTAGAAAAATCCTAAGCACTGATACCACCTGTGATGACCCGCAAATCCATCCCGTTTAGAGCTGACAATAACCGCACATGTCCAGCCCCAAATCGAAGGGAAATACGAATAATCACGAGAAAGAAAGAAAGAAGAGAGAAGAAGAGAAAAGAATAAGAAGAAAAAATAGAATAAACTAAAACAATTACATAATCTCACAATCATAGCTGAAAAACAGATAATATCATATCAATGATCTTTACAAAACAGAAACTGTAATATCATATACATACATCCATCAGTGTACGACTATCAGTCACAATCATCAGCCTGGATAGTTATAATAACCTACCGTTACAATTGCTGGTAATTTAAACAACAAAGCAGCAGAAAAATAAACATATACGTAGAGTACGATCAGAAGACTTCCAGCTCTCCTGCTGAAGCTCCAAAGCATCGAAAACTGAACCTGTAAATATACTCGGTCTGACCTGAGCAATGAAGGGAAGAACACCTGTGTAAGGACCCGATTCTTCGACTTCCGAATATCGACATCAATACGTCTACTGTATTGACTGCCGAACAAACGAATGCCGGAAAACCGAATACTTAGGGTTTTAAAAGAAGAGGTAGAAGAAAAGATATAAGAAAAAGAAAGAAGAATAACATAACAACATCAGAAACAGAAACAATATCAGAATCTCACATATCGCAGCGGAACAATATATAATAGATAATCACTAGTCTTTTAAAACAAAGAACTATATCAGTTTATACATACATCAATCAGAGTCAATATACAACTCAATACAACAATGGACAGTTATATAAAACTTGTCCTTATACAGAATACACAGCGGAAAAAATAAATAAGTACGGATGTACGTTTTGCCATCCAACTTGCTTCCAAAGCTCCAGAATATCCAGAATATCCTGATAACATAACTCTAGGCTGCCCGTGTGGAAATTGGTGGGCACCCAGAGTTTATAAGGGAAACAATAAACTCCGAGTCAGTCATGGTGACTGGTGTGAGATCATAAAACAGTTATTCTTTAAAACAAAAACGGGATAATTTTTAAAGTCAATTCGAAATGCTTTTGGAAAATGAAACTACCATAAGACCTCCCACCACACACACAATGCAAACGCAGACTTGGAGGAGATTTCTTCTTATGTTAGTCAAAGATGCTTACTACGCAAAACAAATAATTTGATTTGATATTATTATTAGAGCATAGTGGTAAACATTTCGAAAGTAGAATATAAATCTTAGCCAGCATAGGTACCATTATATTATGCCTACTATAGCTACCATATTAGATGGCAGGTTCTACAACTAAAACCGTACAAGGATCGTATTGTTTCTTTAGATTTCCAACAAATGGTCAGGCTAAGGAACTTCCTATGCCATGAAGGAACGCCTCTGGAAAGACGTCCCAAGAAATAACCTAACATTACGGTTAGATCTCTGCCAACACAAGGCCGGGTTACCTCTGTAAAAATAGGTAACTACTGACACACGTATGCCATCCCCCGATCGTAACCGATCTTTCCGAGGATCCTCGATTTCCAACAACCACATAATAAATTTGCAGTATCAACATAGGTTAAATACCTGGGCTCCATACCATGATACCACCTCTATCCAGAAGGAATGACATACACTAAGGGACGCTACTCCCTAGAACCTTGCCGCATCCTTCCTGTTTTGACCATTTCCGGGGTGTGAGGTCCGACGATGTCTCGTCCACAAAGCTACGCTTTGTCACAAAGCCATGCTTCGGGTCAAACAAATGATCAAAGTAATGATCACAAAGATAAATGATCAAACAAATGATCATATCAAAAATGATCAAACAATGATCATTTCACAGCAACACTCAGCATGCCACGTTACCAAATTGGGAGTATATTGCTGATAAATTTCAACTACATAACCTCTGAGCTCGTACGTCTCAGAGAAGGGTGTTAAGCTAAGAGAACAAATTCTCCGCCATTGACAGAAATGTATTTGAAAGAAATCAGCTTGATATCTTAATTTGTAACGTCAGACACACAACCATACAAGTCTATTCCGGGATCGAACAGAACCGAAGGCACTTCTAACGAAGCCCTTGCAAATCTGGATAATTTTCTAATCACGTCCGGACTTCCCATCACTAAGGGTGATAAAACCTCTATATCGGAGATCAGCCGATGTAGAGTAACTCGACGGTAATCCTTCAGTTTTCAAAAATATTCGGTCTTCAACACCGGTCATCAAATGCGATTCATAACGACGTATCACATATTCGGAATGGGTTATATGACCCTATGGTCCTTTCCCGGCTAACCCGAATAGTGAGCAATTATTCAAAAATAAGTGTGGCATTCAAATTCATCCAATTCACAACAAATACACATTCAAGGTAATTATTGATCGTCGGTTATTTAACTATCAATAAAGATGCGCAACATCATCATATTCCAAATAATTTTCCAAATTATTTATTTTCCAAAATATCTTTACTAGATATAAAATTTCTACACTTCAAAAATAAATCAACGTTTATTTTCAAAACGAATTTCCATTTCTTTTATAAATTCCATAGTGAATTTATATTTCAAAATATCTACTGATATACGATTTTCAATCGATTTCAAATATTCACTTTCAATTTATCTTTATAAAGATAAATTTTCAAAAACGTTTCACTTCATTTTGGAAAACATTTCCATACTTATTTAATCATAAGTA
Organism: Allium fistulosum; assembly: GCA_030737815.1. NCBI lineage: Eukaryota > Viridiplantae > Streptophyta > Magnoliopsida > Asparagales > Amaryllidaceae > Allium > Allium fistulosum. The sequence goes on along the minus strand of CM060907.1, from coordinate 406,097,246 downwards.
ATTCACAAATCTATTTATTTTCAACATTTGAAAATATTCGATATACTTAAATCAAAATTAAGTATATATTTCATTCTTTAAGGAAATCATTTACTATTACAACATCTATTTGAGTCAAAACGAAGGTTACTTAAAACATCGTTACGACGACTCAAAATCACTAGTATAGGGATTCGGAATTAAGATAGATATATAAATCCCAATACTAGATAAAAACATTTCCTTTCGGAAATCATTTACTATAACAACAGTGTTATAGTCCACCATTTCCTTCTTCCTCGAAAACGTCTATTTCAACAATGAATGTTGAAATCTATGATTTCGATATTCAATATATTTCAAAAACATCGTTAAAACAATTAACTTCGCTTTTAATGTCACTTCCCCAAAACATATCCATTTTACTTAATAATATATTCACTGTCCAAAATCGTGAATATACTTTACTAACCAAATTTCAATATTTTCTACACATTTTAATTCAAGAATTATCCACTATCCAAAATCGTGGATAAAATTCCCTTAATAACCTTCTATATTAAATTCATCAAATTTGATTGATTTTCGGATTTATAAAACAACGTTTATAAATCCTATTTCTATTTTTATAACAACTTTGATTTATAAATTTCTTTTATTAACTTCTATAATTCACTTATCAAAATAAGTGATTTTGGATTTATAAACAACGTTTATAAATCACATTTATACTTTATAACAATTTTAACTTATAAAATCATTTTATTAGCGAATTCTATTTATATTCCATCTAAGTGCAAAAATCTAATTTATAAGTAAATTACTTGTAAATCTTTTATTTACAACATCTATTCATTTTATACTTCACAATTTATAAATCTATAAATCTCGTTCACTTATGATTTTTGTTTCATCTCATTCTAACACTTACAAAACTCGTTTTAAAATTTCAATGTTTTAAATTTATAAATATCAACTTTTTAAATCTTTTAAATAAACCGTTTATAATACTTTAAAAATCTCAATTTAAACCATTTTATAAATAAATCAACTTTTATTTCAAAAATCACACTTTGGTTATATTTCACAAAAATCTTAACTTTTATAACTTTAAAATTTTAACGATATTTATTTAAAATAAATCAATTCAAAAATTTAAATAAAACGTATACTTTCAAAAAATCACTTAAAAAATCTCTTTTCAAATCAACAACGTCATTTTTAAATTTCAAAAATGAATCCGATGATGCAACACACAAATTTGTCAATCACGACAACAAACATCATATATCATCATATGATAACAGAATATACAACAATATCTGTAAATAAATAAATACTGGTGAGGAATCCAGTTGGATCCCTCCAACCTGTTTCCCTGCATCCACAGACGTTAGCACAATACCCATTCCACTTCGAGGTGGAATATCGCGGTATATGGGATTTATAAAAATCATCAGCTTACTAACGGCGCAATAGGGTCTCATCCGCTATACAATGCGGGAAATCAATCAATCCAATATATACATATGCCAATATGTATATATTGCTATATATATAGATATATCCTACTATATCTAATATCACATCCAAACAATCAATCAATCAAATCAATAACTGTAAAATCCAATTTTCATTCGAGTGAGAAAATCTCACCTTAGCTATTTATTTTGCAATCCGTTTCCATCTTGACTCGATTTTCTTGATTTATACCTTGTATAAATAATTATACAATTTATAAATATTTGAATCAATTGACAATAAATTATCATCTGTTAATTTATTTAAACCAAAAATTTAATTTTATCGAATGATTTATTTTAAACAAATGTTCTATTAACTATACTATCTCAATATAAATCATTTAAACTTCTGTTTTCTAAATCTTTTCTACAAGTATTCTTTTTCTGCTTGTATATAAATTTAAATTCAAAAATAGATTATACCTTACTGTAAATTATATACTGTAATATATATATAATTTTTTTTCTTCTCCTGTAAACTGCATATTCTCTTTGGCTGCTAAAAATCCTATTTTTAAACTTTACTGCTTTGTTTTGTTTTATTTAAAATACAAATACATTCGTAAAATAAACAAATTCTGAATTTAAATCCTGTATGTATACAGATGCCCTTCTCAGTTAACTATATTTTTAAATTTTAAAAATAGATTGATAATTATACCTTAATCAATTTGTTCCAGAACAGCAACCAACCCAGATATCACGTGACCTTTTTCTGCCTTTATCGCGAGTCGCCTTCATCCATGAACAGTCGCGACTGGAACCCCATTCGAGCCACCTCACCAATCGTTGCTCCGCCTCCCACCAAATTGGAAGCCCTAGATGTTTGCCGCCTTTTGCTTGACCGTATCGCGACGCCCCTCGCGAAACCCCCACGACAAAGTCTACTGTCTGCTTGAAGTCCACGCGAGCACCTCCACTTCCACTTCGAGCATCGACTTCGAACGAGCCATCGCGACTTCGAATGGAGGAGAAGAAGTCTTTGAACTGGAAGTGGAGAAAATGTGATCTTCCCTTTTTTTATTTGCGACTTCCGCCATTCCAGGCTTCGACTTCGTGGATTTGAGAGGAAGAGGGAGGGTGGTTCGATATTTTAATTTCATTTCGATTTTGAATTCCTTCATTCTGCCATTTTTCTTTGAAGCAAAACAAATTCGAATAAATGAAACGAGGATGAGAACGAGAAAAAAAGGGGCTTTGGCCATTATTTTGATTTCAAACGAAGACAGTATCTATTCTATTTGGTTTGTGAATTTTCTTTGAACAGATAAAGGAAGAGGAGGACGAGATGCTTAAAATCGAACGAGGCATGGGTTACACGATTTCTTTCGTGATTTTAGGCTGAAACAAAGGGGCGTGTTTTAAGGAAGAACGTGCTGATGTTGACAAAATTTTAAAAGTTTAAATTCGAATCGAATTCAGTTTAAACTTCAACGCGTTTTCTTAACATACGCTCACACAGCAAGTCCGAAAAATACAAAATTTGAAACCCGGTAATAATTCAATATTACGGACCTAATGGAACTGGTTTCGTCGAATTTCGAGACTGTGCCTCGGACGGCTATTTTTAAATATCGATTTGAACGATATAATTTCAAAACTGAACAAACACTTAAAAATTAAAGTTTTACCACTTCCATTATCTTCAGTATCCTCGATATAAATTTTATAAGCTTTTGAAATATTTTTCTTCAGCTCAAAATTGAAGATTCAAATTATTATCCAACTATTAATAGATTAAATTATAAAATTTAATCGCCAAATTCAAAGTTATATTGGGGATTCAAACTAAATCATCGTCCAAATATTTAAAATTAATTAAATATTTTCAATTTAATTTGTTCAAAATTCTGGGTCGTTACACCTGGATCAGTCTGGTAAACCAGCATGAGAAAACACATCTCAACTGAATTTATTTTAAAATTTATAAAAGCGTTCTTTTATCAAAAGAAAGGTATCTCGTAAGACACGCCCACACGTAAACAAGGACGAGTTCTTACCTTATGATAACCAAAACCTTTCATATCAAATCATCTTATATTATACTAGTGTCTAGTATACAAATAATATCAATCATAGCCGAAATTGTTACATTATTAAATTCCAGCATACAATCCACAAACGTGGGTACTACAAACAAAATGGCAGGCACGTAGTGGATAATGGATTCCATAAAAATGGCCAGGTGAAGGGACTACCTTTCGGTAGTACATCTCTAGAGGAATGTACCGAGGTCCAACAGATGGTCCTCTACCAACACAAGACCGGCCTACCTCTAACTAGATAGTACCGAATATGTCATCACTCCGGTTGTTACCGACCTATCCGAGGGCCCTTATAACATACATCCACAATAATTTACATCCTGAACGTCATAGTGGGAAGAAATATGTCTAAAAAGGGATGATCATACCCTAATGGTTGCGAACCACATAGCCTTGCCGCATCTAGCCTGTTTCGGTCATTTCCGGGTTTGAGGCCAAAGGTCACGATTACCTTTCACATAGCATATATCACTCTGAATGCCACACTGCCATACCTTCGATCACTTATTGACTTTTACAAACATACGACCTCCGAGCTCGTATGTCTCAGAGAAGGGTGTTAAGTTAAGAGAAGTTGCCTTCTCCGCCACCAAACAGATGTACGTTTATAAAAGTCAACGATGCAATTTCAAGAATGCAATGTCATACATTCATCCATACATGTTGTCCAGGAACAAGACAAACCAAAGGCACTCTCCTACCACATCCTGTCGGGAATTACCCTACGATTAGTAGTGAATAGTCCTTGCATCGGATATTTCATAATGAAGAGACTACTGCTACTATATATGTTGGGAGTTTATCCCCAAACGATCAACAAGCAGTCCTTCACTATGAAATCCCACATATCAATATCCTCCAAACCTGCACATCGAACGCATTTACGTTGGTCCAAAGTGGTTCTCGGAATAAATCCGACCCCGGTCTCTTCAAACCAACAACGATAAATAGGCCAAATTTATTTGATAGTCGGTTATTTAACTATCAAAGCAAACAAACAAATATCTAGCACCATAAGCAATCACTAGGTCCTTTTAATTAATCTTTTATTAATTAAATCACTTTTCAAATATTCACTTCAAATTATCTTTAAAAAAAGATACATTCACAAAACCATTTCAATATATCAATATTTGGAAAACATTTCCATATACTTATATTAACGATATAAGTATATTCACCAATCATTTCATTTTCAATACTTAGAAAATATTTCCATATACTTAAACCAAAAATAAGTATATATACAATCATATAACACTAAATAAGTCAAATCACATCAAATCATCATCATGGCATCCATAACATCATATATGAAAATAAATCAACAGTGGTGAGGAATTCTTTTGGATCCCTCCAACCTGTAACCTGCAACAAATATACATATAAGAATATGTACAATGTCTGCTACGAGGCAGACGCGCGTACAAAGGGTCATCCGCTTATACATGGGAATGTATAGGGTCTAATCCGCTCCAATAGGCGGGAATATATCCCAAACAACTAATATATATACATATAATATATCATATATCATCCAAACAAGCATCAATCATCATAAATAAATTTATTCCCACTTATATAAAAATATAAGCGAGCCAGAGAGAGTGAGTTTTACTCATAAAAATGTTAGAAATCGCCGAAGCGCTCCGGATTGAATTAAAATCGAACGGATGTCCAATTTAACTCAAAATTCATACGCGCTACGAATTTTTCCAATTCAAATACGTAGCGTAGTGCTTATTGATATGAATGCAACGCAACTTGTTTCGTTTGAAACAGACCTAGTACGAGAAAGTTACGAGTTAATTAATATTCGATAATTATCAATATAATTAACTAAAATAAAATAATTTAAATTTAAAAGTTTTACCTTTAATGTATAATTTTGTTTTCCCTCCCAGGTCCCTGCCGCGCTCACACCTGATTTTTTTTATTTTCCTCCTCGGTCAAAATTGAACGTCTTCAGACGATCGACCACCGCCCTCCGCCGCCTTACCAACGCCGCGCCACCTTTCCTCCAGCCACCCACCTCGCCCTACGCATGCCATGCGCCCTGCGCCTCGACGAACGCCATGAAACCGAGATGAAGCTGCTCGCGTTTGGACGAGCCTCATCGCCGCCCTGAACAACCAATCAACGATCAGGTCATGTGGATGGGTTCGTGGTGAGGAGCTTGACAACTTTCATAACGGATGTTTTGAATAATTTGGCTTTGATTTTATCGAGAAATGTGGGCCATTGGATGGATGGTTTGGGAAATTGCAGCTGAAATCTATTTAGGGTTAGGGTTGCAAAATGATAGGAGTTGGCGGCAATTTATAGAAGATTTCACGACAGTATTCACCCGCGAAAATTCCAAACTCTAACCGAAGCGTGTAGCCTAGCGTTTCTAATGTTTTACTCCTATTTTGAACACAATGGAATATATATCGGGAGCCAATTCCATCATATATAGTAGATAGCTTTCCGAAATCGAATTATTTTACTTAAATTTCCTTTAATTAGTTTCAACGTGTTTTGAACTCGCATGATCAAATAATAAGTTCAACCGTCACGAAATTTGACAGCATACTATAATTCACTATTACGGATCAAATGAAACTGGTTTTGACAAAATCCGAGACGGGGTCAAAAATGACTATTTTTACATGCTAATTAAAATGAATAATTCCCAATTTCTATTCATTCACTTTCAAATCGGTTTTAAAAATTTGCTAACTTCATTCTAATTTAAATAGATTTCAAATCAACTTTATGAATCGTTCTTCATTTATATTATATTCAACATTCAATTATTTCCACAACTTCAAATATTAAATTAACAATTTAATTATCCAATAAATCAGTACATTTGAAATATAAGTTAGTTAGCTTATAAAATTAACTTTTGAATATTTAGAATCAATTAAATATCCCAATTTCGAATGACTGAAATGCTGGGTTGTTGCACTGTCCATAATTTACATGGTGATAACAGGATATACATAAAAATGAATAAACATCCAAATCATCCAAAATATCAACCAATAGCATCCACCACAGTCAACATCCCAAAATCGTCAATATATCACAACAATTAACCAGTTATCAAAAATAGGGAATTTCACTAGCAGTTTAATTCTAATTCAATTTAACTGTTAATTAAAAATTTCTTACATATAAATTTGTATGTCGATTTCCATGTCAGTTAATTTTACCAAACAACAATCCATAAATTTAAATCACTTCAGGATTTCAATTTAACTAACATAAAGTAATCTAGTCATTCTTGAGCATTTAAAACACTCACCTTTTATTTGAAACTAAAAAATTTCAGCTTCAAATAAATTCCGCTTCCATTCCATGTCGTAGACGACGTCGATACGGTCGCAACACCAATCGTTTCACCCGAAACGGACCTCATACTCAAAAGTTATGATTTTTATTAGCATAACAATTATTTAAACAGATAATTAAGTAATTTAATTTAATAAATAAACAAACCATATACCTCTTTCTCATTCAAGCAACAAGAACACACACATAAAAACCTACCATCGCGATCGAAGACCATGATGCGCGTGCAACCCAAGACGACCGGACGACCATGTGACAGCACCCATGCTCGCACCACCACTCACTCCACCCATGGCCAGAACGCGACCAACCCCGCTGCCTCCATTCATGAGCAATAACCCAAAAACGCGCGAGCCTGTTTGCCTCGATTATGGCGATTTCAAGTCACCTCGCCACGATCCAGCCACATGTAACGTAGAGCTCGCCATGCTCTATATCTTTCATGTTGAAGCCATTTCGTGAAAGTGTATGGACTGAGAGAGATCGATGAGGAAAAATAGGACATTTTCGGCTATTAATCGTATAAGAGAAGCGCGACGCTGATATTTTAATGCTAGGGTTAACGAACGAATGAACTAAGGTGTCTTATTATATAAGTTACCGACCGAATTGACCCGCGAAATGTTCGAACTTCAAATGAAGCATGACGCATGGCGTTTTATATATTTTAACCTCATTCCAAACAAAATTGTATCAACCTGAATTCCAGTGGTCCCGATTTTTTGCAAAAATGCTAAAAACCAAGCCCACTGAAACCCAAGTTGTGTATCTGGTATCCTGCAAATAGGAAAAGACAAATATATCAGAGCTCAGTAATTTATCTCACAATGGGATTGACTAAAATATAATAATAAGTAAATACTTACCCAAATAATAACACTTTCTAAGAGGAATTTAACGATAATATATCATAAACGTAAAAGATATAATTAAATCCACTCACATTACTAGCTTTCCAAATCTCCCTGTTTTTATTTCAGATCTATCCCTAACATCTATATTCACCTCACTTGTAATCCCTATTTGGAATTACAAATGATGTATTTACAGATCTATAATATTTGAAAGAGAAAAGGAAGAGATTTGGATTAGAAATAGCAATTAAAACTCAGATCTAGGGTTTTACCTTTGACTAGCCTTCTGATTTTAACTAATTCCTAATTCCCTAATTAATTCTATTCTCTTTCTATTTAGATCTAAATTCTTGTGAATTAGATCTAAAATTTTGTTATTATGAAAGTGTATAAGAGATAGAAAAATGGCAGAGCTTCAGTAGGCAAGAGAAAAATAATGAGAATAAAAATGAGGCTCTGCACCTATATTTATAGTGGTTCAAATCAGTGCTAACCATTAGATATAAAACCCTAAAATCTAAAGCGTACACTCACTCTATGGACATTAAATTAATATGTTTTCTTCAGCGTTTGTTTTTATTTCAAATTGATTCTTCAACAATATTTTCATTAATCACTTTCCCCTTCTCTCTCGCAATCTCTGGAAACATATATTTTTAAATGCGACGTTTCTTTTAAATGAGATTCCCCTATTAATCACCCAATTAATAGATTTCATATATACCTAGAATTAATTTATTATCCAATTAATCCTTGTCTGCACTATGATTTCTTACCAAATTAATATGCCAATCAACACCATATTAATTCACATATTTGCATATTAATTTATTTTATTCCCATAATTATTGCATGCATATATTCTACAATCGAATTTTGAATCAGAATCTTAATTATATATGTTACCATAAGCCTCCATGTTTATTAATTGACAATTGATTACTTGCATAAATTTCTCTTCCTCCATTTTATTCTCTTGCACTAACATATATGTTTCTAATCATATCAATTAGTTGCTACAATATATGTTCCCTTTCTTGTCAGTTCTTGTCAATTAATCACCTCTAATAATTAATTGAATATTAATTTCCCTTTTAAAAAAACACCGTCAATTATTCTTCCCTATTAATTGATTTTATATAATTTCTCTCTTTAATTTATTTGTTACACAAATTTATTTTTTACTCCATAGTAGATTAAAACCTAATAACTAATACATATACGTAGCTATATGCCTAATGACCATATTGTTCGTAGGTACCACCCATGGTACCTTTCGTATCCTCCTCGAAAAGGGCTCCATCGTCTTGCTTCGAGAGCATTCTATAACTACATCTATAAAGGACTGCTTCGAAAGGCCTACAATACAGATGCTGCATCGTCTTGCTCCATAACTATATCTGTAAAGGACTGCTTCGTAAGGCCTATAATAAAGATACTCCATCGTCTTGCTCCGTGAGCGTTCCATAGCTACATCTGTAAAGGACTGCTTCGTAAGGTCTACAATACAGATGCTCCACTACTTACTATCAAAACATAAATTGCGTTCCCACTAGTCTATGCTAGTGCTCGGACATCCACAATGTACCACCCAGTGCGTACGTTGAGAACTACGTAATCGTTCTATCTACTATCTGAATCCCGCCAACAAGTTCTACCTTGTACGAAATTCAGTCAAGGATTTTCTATATCTTTAAAGGACTGCTTCGCTAGGCCTACAATACAGATATTCTAGTCGGTCTGTCTCTTGTTCATCGTGGCTATGGCCCCACGCAACCACCCCTCAACTAACCGAAAGACTTCTAAAGAGTTAAGTGACCGTGGCCTACTGCAAATACTCTAACATCCAAATGGCGGTGCCCCTCATCCAATGTCACGATAGTGAAAGAATCATTGGCATGTTGGTTTAACTATAGGCTTTCCCGAAATAGCTCTTGGTCTTGATGCTGGTTGATATTCGCATGCGATTATCCTTAAACTTACTTGCAAGTACTGGACATACTAATACCCTACTTCGAACACCAAGCCCTTTTGACTGCCTACAAAGGTCTACTTTGTTAGGCCTACATTGCAAATGCAATCAAGGCATAATCTCTTTATGGAACACCTACAGACCTGCCTCCGGGGGTGCTGCTTTGTTGGGTCTACCCAGTGGGCCATCCTAGAGTATCCTCACGTCCCGTTGAAGTCTCGTACTTCCTTGAAGCCCAAAAATACTAAGTTTGACGTGCTTCTCCATTTCTGAAATCCGTGATGAACCGCTTCGTTAGACGCTTCATCCTTTGAGCTGCTCCAAACGCATCCCAATTCTTTTATTAGACCCTAAGTTTAATCTTTTAATTTTCGTTTAGTTTACTTTCTTATTCTGTTGGCTACTTATTTTCCCTAATTAGCATATTCTTGCCCTCGTCTCACCTCTATCAATTGTGAGATTTTCATTTATTTAATAGGGAATGTTGTTGGTATGAGCCACATTCATTATCTTGCTTATTTAACTTAATATAAATCTTAAGTTCATTAAAATAAGCCTCTTTTATCATTCCTGCTTTATTCACTTATTGACTTAATATAAATTATTTAGATAAGCTTCTACCATTATTATTGCTCATTAATTTATTCAAAGTCTCAAAATAAGCTTTTCCGTTCTTATTACTTAATTAAAACCTATGTTATAATTCTACCTGTAATTATCATTTTCTCTTCTTTTATAGTCCGTACATAATTCCAGCATTTCTTTTCCGTTCTAATCTGCCTTCTTTTATTATGATATAGAATATTCTTTTATTCTCTTATATTATATAATTCACCTATCATAATAACTATCTTCTTAAATAGTGCGCCGTGAATGCAGGTTCATTATCGTTTCCAACTTTAAGTTCTTATCTAATAATTTATTTGATTCATGTCATACTTTGCTTTATTATCTTCTATTCTAGGAATTAATTCTATTTTATTTGGTTGGTTATGAAAACTATATTTAAAAATCCATTTCCATATTTAAATATTATATAATACTATAAACTATAATCCGTAACTGCTAGATATTTCTTTTACTATTTTGGAATAGTGTAAAATACAGTGGTTTCTCTATTTTACAATAATTCTCTTTTCTTTCTTTTGTTCTAGCAATTACGTTCGTTGTTGTCTTTTAAATATTAAATTATAGAAATGTATCCTATTTTCTAAACCAACTAATTAACCTTTTAGTTACTCCCAAAACCAGTTATTAGATTAATTAACTTTTCTCATTTAACGTAATTATTACAGTAATTCCATTCCTCAAACTTTTTTTATTTTTCATCTTATTTCCTTCATTTCAGTATTCTTAATTATTTAATCCATATTCACGTTTAATCTATTCTAATCCATACGCGAAGAAAGAGGAGAAAATAGAAGAAGAATGATGCTTCCATAGAAATCCAAAACGTAGAAACAAATGTAAATAAATGCTAATACTGTATATAAACAGTAAATTCTTATAGTTCAGCATAACCTAATTAAAAGGATTGATTATTGAATAAAATTATTTAAACGGGAATTTAACGATAATATATCATAAACGTAAAAGATATAATTAAATCCACTCACATTGCTAGCTTTCCAAATCTCCCTGTTTTTATTTCAGATCTATCCCTAACATCTATATTCACCTCCCTTGTAATCCTTATTAGGAATTACAAATGATATATTTACAAATCTATAATATTTGAAAGAGAAAAGGAAGAGATTTGGATTAGAAATAGCAATTAAAACTCAGATCTTGGATTTTACTTTTGACATAGCCTTCTGATTTGAACCAATTCCTAATACCTAATTAATTCTATTCTCTTTCTATTTAGATCTAAAATCTTGTGAATTAGGCCTAAAGTTTTGTTAATAAAAAAGTGTAGAAGAGATAGAAAAATGGAAAAGCTTCTATAGACAAGAGAAAAATAACGAGAATAAAAATGAGGCTCCGCACCTATATTTATAGTGGTTAAAATCAATGCTAACCATTAGATATAAAACCCTAAAATATAAAGCGTACACTCACTCTATGGACATTAAATTAATATGTTTTCATCTGCGTTTTTTTATTTCAAATTGGTTCTCCAACAATTTTTTCATTAATCAATTTCCCCTTCTCTCTCGCAATCTATGGAAACATATATTTTTAAATGTGACATTTATTTTAGATAAGATTCCCTTATTAAGTACCCAATTAATAGATTTCATATATACCTAGAATTAATTTACTATCCAATTAATCCTTGCATGCACTGTGATTTCTTACCAAATTAATATGCCAATCAACACCATATTAATTCGTCACATATATACATATTAATTTATTTTATTCCCATAATTATTGCATGCATATATTCTACAATTGAATTTTGAATCACAATCTAAATTATATATGTTACCATAAGTCTACATGTTTATTAATTGGCAATTGATTACTTGCATAAATTTCTCTTCCTCCATTTTATTCTCTTGCACTAACATATATGTTTCTAATCATATCAATTAGTTGCTATAATATATGTTCCCTTTCTTTTCAGTTCCTGTCAATTAATCACCTCTACTAATTAATTGAATATTAATTTCCCTTTTAAACAACAAACACCGTCAATTAATCTTCCCTATTAGTTGATTTTATATAATTTCTCTCTCTAATTTATTTGTTACACAAATATATATGTATTCCAAATAATATTAATTAGTTGCCCCATTTTCAAACATTTCTTTGTTTTAAAATTTCAAACGTATATAATTTAATTTATTTATTTGCATATATAATTGTAATTTAGTGTGGGGTGTTACAAAAATGGAACTAGTCTCGAGGCCTAATTCGATCGTATTCAGAAGACAGCATTTCAAAATCAATTTATCTTAATTAAATTCCTCTAATTAATTTCTACATGTTTCAAGCTCGAATGGACAAATGATAAGTTCGATCGCAATGAAACTTGAAATCCTATAATAATTCACTATTACGGTTCTGATGAAACTGGTTTTGTCGAAATCCAAGACAGTGGCCAAAATGGCTATTTTTACACGTCAATTAAAATAAGAAATTTCAAAATTCAATTTAATTGCTTTAAATTCAATTTTCAAATTTTTATGATTTTCAGTCCCGTTTAAATAAAAATTAAATCAACTTTTAAAATAATTTTCGTTCATATTTAGTTCAGGATTCAATTATTTGAATAATTTCCAATATTAAATTTGAACAATTTAGTTATTCTAATAAATCACCATATTTCAAATATAAGTTATTTAACTTATAAAATTTACTTTTAAAATGAATTCAAATAATAAAACAACAATTTTCATTTTACAGTAATTCAACATCAATGCAATTACTTACAATTCAATATTATTATTCAATTCAAGTTATTGATTACAACACATTAAATACATAGAATTTCATTTCAATATTTATTATTGCCAAAATCTTCAAAATTGATTGTTTCAAAATTTTATCCAAGTTCATATTCAATAACCACGTTAATAAATCATTAAATTTTTATTTCTAACTGTTTTTATTCAATAATTATATTAAATTTAATAATATAAAATATTTAAAAATACGGGTCGTTACAAAAGACCTTGAACAAAGCATATAGATTATATATGGACTTTGGTTTAGATTAGACCCTGATTTGAAAGTGCACTTATAGTGATAGCCGCTATAGATGTTGTTGTGAATTGTCTTGTTTTTAGTAAGGTATATGGAACTTTGTAGAGAGATCCTTAGAGTTTTCTCATCATATTTATAATGTCTTATATGTATGTTTTAAAGAATAGGTTTTGTAATAAAACATGTCGTTTTCAAGTTTTAAGGGATTTTGTAAAGTTGTTATTTTCAAGTAATATTTGGATAAATGTTTTAAAACCTATTACAAGCATTTTTAAGTATTTTCAAAGTATAAAAAAGGTTCAGAAAAAGGGTTATAATTGCTAAATGGCCAAATGGTTGATTGTTTAATTACTTGTTTGAAAAGTAATTAACTATGCTTGACACTAATAGCCGACAAAGTAAGGCTTATCCATTTGTGATAGTTATGGTTGATGTCAAGTAGGGATAGAGCAATAGAACTCTAACCTATCGTGCTTCCCTCTTAACTGAGGAATAGTAAGTCGGAAAATGTCAGAAATGTGTTAATTGTGTTTGTTTCTTCTTGTTTATGGAAATCATTAATACCATACATGTAACAACCATGTATTTTGTGATATATTTTAATTGTTTATTTTGATTATTTTAATTCCTGATTTTAAAACTTTTATTTATTTTATTTATTAATATGAATAAATTTTGTTATTTAAATATAAATTTTGATTTTTGTGTGAATTATAATTCCAAACCTAAACACATAGAATATTTCTAGAAAAAGTGGATTTTTGGTCAATCTGGTCAAACTTTGACTTTTAAATTGAAAATATAAATATTTGAATTTTTTAATTTTATCTTTTATTATGAAAATAAATTAAATTTCAGGAATACTACTTTTTGTTTCGTTGAAATCCGATTTATATTTTGAAAGTTATGTTTTTTACAATATTGTATGTAAATTGATTTATTTAATAAAATTGTCTATTTTAAATTATATAAATAATATTTTTATTTGTCATATCTTATTCCAATTTGTGTATATGTGTGTAATATTTCATGCCATGTATATATTTTATTTTTAAAAACATTTTAAAGTGTTTTTGTTATTTTTCCAAAAACTAGTTATATTTTGTTTTCAATTTTCAATACTAGTTTACATATAATTAACTATTTTCTTATATTTTTATATATTTTTATAAAATTTATTTATTCATTTCATTTTCACTTTATTTTGTATTCAGTTTTATTATATTTACCTGGTTTTTATTTTGATTTATTTGAATAAATGAAAAGGGAAATATCAAGAGACTTTAGCCTTTATAACCTTTGACCTTCCATCTTCACACCTCTTCAAAATTTTGGGCCGTCCTTTTCCCTAATCATTAGCCGTGTGTTTCTTTCTGTAATTCACGTAAAAACACTTCTCATTCCCTCGAAAAAATTTCGGCTTTCAGATCTGAAGAAAACCCTATGGTAATGTCTTCTTCTTTTACACTTTTTCTTTGCAATTTTATTGATTTTTCTAGTGAATTTGCCTTGCCTTCACTTAGGTTGCTCGGCCCATAGCCTCCACCTTCACCATCACCTTCATCACTACCTTGTTTATCTGCAAAACTCCTCCATCTCCACTAACCTACCTGGCCGTGGCCCTTTAGATGCAAGCTCCACACAAAAATTAGCAAACACTTCTTATTTATGCATAGCCGAGCCCACCTATTGCCTTCACCACTTCACCACACCTCTTGGCCACCACTTGCACCACCTTCTCCAGCCTCTACCTGACCCTAAGCCACTACTGCACCATCTCCTGACCTGGTCATGCCACTTGGAGCCATAGCCGTGACTTGTAGTTGCATAAAAATTCACTTTTGTGCCTTGGTTTTGTATGTTCATGCATAACAACTTCCACTCCTTCCTTCCTCATTATAGCCAACCCTATGAACCATACTTGATCCAAATTCATAGCTTAGGCCATGCATTTTTATATCTAGGCTGAGCATAGGATAGGGAAAAGCAAGTGCAAGTGGTTTGGTTCTTTGTTGTGCATAATTTCTAGCTTGTTTAATGTTATATTTGGTGTTGAAATTCATGTACTTTATGTTGTTTTGTTTGATATGTAACAAGATAACTACTTTGGCTCTCCCCTCATTTGTATATGTATTCGTGCTTTCGTGCCTTTTAGATCTTTGTTTGTGTGTTTGGTTGTGTATCTCCAGCTTGTAGAGGTGAGTATTTCTCACCAGACTTTCCGTACTTATATAAGTAGTAAATTGACATCCTGTGAATCTGTAGTTCATATTATCATATTATACCTGACTGTGATATTATTTTTATGATGATCGCCCTGTTTATTTACCTGTCATATCATCTGTTACTGTTATATAATGCTATTCTGTTTATTTATATCAGTTTATCACACTGCAAGTTCCCTGTAGAATAGAATCACTATGGGTTGAAATGATACATACCCGAACGGACTTTAGAATAGGGAAAAATCATTATGGGCTGAAATGATAGGCCTGAATGAATTTTATTTATTTCATTTAACTTGGGATTGCGGGTTTGAAATGATAAAACCCGGATTTTTCCTTTGAAAATTACGGATTGAAATGACATATTATCCGTATCATTGGACTTTAGGTTAGAAAATTTTATACAGACTATGGTTAAAATATTTTTTTCTAAAATTTTTAAAATATTTTAAAAATGTAAATATTATGATAATTTGAATTTTAATTTGAATTTAAAATGATTTTATAAAGTGTTATTGATTTTTTATAAACTAAAAATAGTTAAAAAAATAAATGTTTAAAAGTTGAAATTTAATAAATGTTTAAAAGTTGAAATTTGAAGTATAACTTAACTTGGAAAATGTGAAAGTGTTTAAAAAAAATAAAAGTTAAGTTAAGAAAATACAAAGGAATTTAAATAAAATTATGAAATGGTAAACTTAATTAAAATGTTAAGTAAATGAAATGTTATAAAATTTTACATTTATTTTATAAATGAATTATTTAAGATTTGATAAATATTTGTGAAAATTTCACTTTGTAAAATCATAAATTAAGGGGTATTTAAATGATTGTTTTTAAAGTGAGAAAATATGATTTTTATAAGTAAAAATGGATTTAAATAAATTTTAATTGTTTATGAAGTTGTAGTGAAAGTTTGGAATTTAAATTGACAACATTCCTGAAATGCTATCATTTCTAAAGTTAAAGATATTACAACATTTTGTAAATGTTGTAATTGATATAAATGAACTAAATTGCTAAAATGAACTAAGTGTTGTAGTTGCTGAATTTAACTAAAGTTTTATTTGAAATCTAAACCTATTACAGCATTTAAATGTTGTCTTTTGCTAATTGAATTGTTTTTAAACATAACTTTCCGTAGCATTTTCTAAATGCTGCAAAAGTTGAAATTTCACTGTTTTAATATATTTAAGTGAATAAATGAATTCTAAAAATGGTAAAATTTTGAGAATGGAATATTTGACTATTAAATATAATAACTTCATTTTTAAATGATTTAAATGGAATATTTTGATTTGAAATATTTTGATATTTTGAAATGGATTTGAAATGATATTTGATTTCGAAGTATAAAATACCATTTTGGAATTTTAACCACGGGATGTAATTTAATTTATGGTTTGACTGATACTTAGAGGATGGGCGATCCCAAACATCCTTTAAGTTATTGTGCATTACTACTACAGTTCACTTGAATTGGTTTACAATATATAAGTATGTATTTCCTGACTCGAGTGTTTTGTGTTTTACTTTACGCTCGGGTCAGCCTGAGTATTTACAGCTTAGCTTTGGATTTCTTTTCTAGAGCTAGGAATCGTTGGAGATTCTGCTTGTCTAGTTATCTATTCCCTTTCAGTTTCAGTTGTTCTATTTCAGCTCTGGTATTTATAAACTTCTGTGTATTTGAGATTTCTATTGTATATGTTTTTTTTCCAAACTGATATTATGTATTTTGTTTGAGATTTTGTTATAGTTGCTTCATGAACTACTATGGTATTTTATTTCCGCTGCGAGTTATTCTGATATTCTGTGTCTATGATTCTGTATTTGATTTTATTTGCTCCAAATTTTATTACAATCTGTTATTTTGAATTATTCAAGTCTGACATGTGTGGATTATTGTCGATTTGAATGGTCCAAAATAGTGGGTCGTTACAATACATAACCCTAAAAGTCGACAGGGTAGACTTATCTATTAGTGATATTCAAGAATGAACTGTCTAGGCAAGGCTTTGATGTAACTGGTGCTCTAACTTACCTAGCTTCACTGTCAAACGGGGAATAGTTGAGTTGGAATATTGGAAACGAGTGAAGCGTACGTATCATGATATGTATAAATAATTGTTTTCGCTGGATAATCGATTAATCGATTATCGAACTTGACCTAATATTGACTTAAGAAGTTATCAAAATGCTTCACGGTTTTATACCAATAAGAATCCCTAGGGTGGAGTATTGGTACAAAACATATTTAGCTTTCGCTTACTTTTGAAAAAACCGAAATTGAGTTAGTCAAAATTCATCGAAGTAGTTTTGAAGAGATCAAGATCGGTAAGTGTTTTACTTATAGAATACCACTTCAAAACTAGTATATGTGTTCTATGTTTTGGAAGCGGTTGTGAAGTGAAATTTTATAGAGTTGAACTGTTAATCCTAAGGTTAAAGTTCAATGGAGAGATTAGCATTAACTTTCAAATGATGCTACCGCATGGGACTGTCTATCTTAAGGAGTATTCCAAGAGAGAGGACATAGTTAGCACTCATCGAAAGACTTATGCAAGGAACCTATATGGAGGTTCGAGATCTGTTCAAGATACTTGAATCCATGTAGCGACTAATTATCTGTTCGAGATGTGGGAATCCATTTGGGGATTCATGTTCTGATCGAGTGATGAAGTCTCGTGTGAAAGATGCCGAACGTAACGTCGACATCGAAAATGGCTAAAAACTCAATAGGCCTCACAACCTGGGGCTAGCAACCCATGTCCGGGTATTATCAACTCTATATCTAGAGACACTTATCAATTGTCAACCAATAGGAGTTGATGGTATTTTGTTCACGTTGTTCATATTTATGTTCGGACATTAGGCCACTTGTGTTTACCTAAAGGTATAATTTCTCCGGGGATATATGTCACTCGGAGGTACTTTCTGACCCTTATGCAAGAGATTCTATTTGGCATCGACCGAAGAGAACTCCATAGAAAAATCAATTTTGTGGACGATCTTTGGCGGTTTTGGTTGTACCCTAAATATGTTATGGAGTGACTAATGTAAGCATTACAGTTATTTGATATGATTTATATTCTACACTCTAGACATTATCTATCATATCACTATATTTAACTTATTGAATGGTTGGTTTCTTTGAGGGGAAAACCATTATGGGGTCCGTACGGTCTCAATGGTTACTGTTACCTGTTTCATGTTTCATAAGTTTTCTCATGCTATTTTACCAAACTTATCCAGATGTTATTTTCTTATAACGCTCGGGACAGCCTCATGTATGTTTACAGATTTAGCAACAGATGCTTTAGAGCTTATGGAGAGAAGCCGGATGGTTACCTTCCGTAGTATTCTTATTTCCACTACATTTCTGTATTGTACATATCAGCATTGTGAGGATAAACAGTTATAACCATCCAGGCTAATGATAGTACTTAGGTTTTAGAAACTCTGATATTTCTGTATTTAGAGTAACCCTTTGTATTGTTCCTTTGATATTATATATTATCGTTCCATTGTGAGAATATGATATTTTGTTCTTCTTTTCTTATTCTATTCGTTTTCATTTATTTTACCCTAACTTTCTGTCTTTTCGGCACTTGAATGTTTGACACACGAGTACCACAAATGTATTTAGTGTCGACATTCGAGGGTTGAAAAGTCGGATAGTTACAAGAAACAAATAGTATAAGTACATAGGTTGCACGTACATCATTTTATTCGCATGACTGTTCTTGTTCCAGCTTTTGAGTACATGTTTTCAAGGTTGTTTACTTCGGTTCGAACAAAGATTTTGACTCGATTCTTGATGACGAACACTTGTTAAGATTCTTGAAATGGTTCTGATATTTTCTATGATAGTATATGGATATGTAAGAAGAACGAAGGTTTCTAATCTAGAAACCAGATTGGTGTCCACACTAGAGAGATCATATGATCTATACTAGTTTGGAAGTGAAATATATGTGATGGAGCAAGTGATCAGATCAGATATTATGTTCGGTGGTCCACTGCATCATACAAGTTGTTGTGTGTTTCTATACTATGTTTGTTGGCTTATGAAGAGTTTGGGGAATGATTCTTTTATTTATTATGAGGTAACATGAATAATCATCTAAGTAATGACCTAAGGCGGTTGAGCATAAGGTATGCTTAGTACGTTGTGTTGAGACTTGGTTTTGATTCATGACATGAAGCTATCACTACAACGTACAGATTTGACGACTGCTACGACGAGAATATATACTACAAGGAGACAAGACTTCAAAACCGGTGCATCAATTTTATTATTTTTGATTTTGAGACTTAGGTCAATATTGTTAAAATCTCTCCTCGGTGATGTATATATTAGCTTGTATATTTTATCATTCTATTTTCAAATTTTTTATACATATATATAAGCATATAAATAAATTATAAAAGTGTGAAAGTTATATATATTTTTATATATGAAAACTGTGCATATTGCACAAGATTCACCAGGTCAGTCGACTAACCCAGAGGTCCAGTCGACTGACACTGGAAAATTTGTGCAATATGCACAGTGCACAAATATATATATATATATATATATATATATATATATATATATATTTAAATTTGTTTAAATATTAAGTCGATTGACCTAGAGGCTCAGTTCACTGAATTTCTATAACAGCTACTTCAATCGAAACTCTTCACCAACAGTCGCTGCTCTCTAACCTTTATAAATACACTTCAACTTCATTTCAAATTACAGAATCTTAATCTAATTCTCTAATCTTTGCTAATGTATCTCTCTTGATTCTATTTGCAATATACTTTCAAATATTCTACATTGAAGCAATTTTATACCTTTCTATTCTTCATAAACTTCAAATATATATATTTATACTCGAGGAGAAGATTATAGGAAGGGTGTACTACAGGTGACAAATCCGTGTTATTAGAACACACAAAGTCAAAAAAAACTTTTGTATTTGTTGAAGTCATGTTTTGCTGCTCAGGCATGTGAAGTCCTCTTCGGCTGTTGAGGCGCAATCCTGTTCCGCTGCTCAGGTCCTTGTTCGGCTGCTCAAGGGTTGTATAGACCTGTTCCTCTGGGTTAAGTGAGGGTTATTGTTTTAGTGAAATTCCAGAAGGAGTCTGGGACTGAACGTAGGACGGTGCCCCGAACCAGTATAAAAATCTCCGGTGTCATTTTTACTATACTGCTTTTATATTCCGCACTATTTGCCGTATAGCTATCATCACTACACTCTGTATTATCATATATCCATAGCACACGATCCATAGCACACTTTCATTTGGTATCAGAGCAAGGTCATCATATAACCGTAACACAGTTATATGATAATCTAATAATATGGACACTAATACTAGCACTAGCACTAGCATTAACACTAGCTTCATTGAAGGACAGTCCACTGCACGTCCACCACTATTTAATGGCATGAATTATAACTATTGGGCCACACGAATGAGAATATATATGCAAGCAAATGGTTTTGATTCATGGAATATTATTCAGAAAGAATAAACTATTCCTATTGAGGAGTATTCTACTTGGTCAAATACACAGAAACTAGATGCCACAGCTAATGCAAAAGCCATGAATATGTTGTTTTGTGCCTTAGATAAAAATTAGTTTAACTGTGTTAGCATGTGTAAAACTGCATATGAAATATGGCTTACACTCAAAGTTACACACGAAGGCACCAACAAGGTCAAACAAAGCAAAATATCCATGCTCAAAAGTCAGTTTCAAAACTTTAGAATGAAAGAAAATGAATATATAAATATATGTATTCAAGATTTCAGGATATCTACCATTCATTAGTAGGACTAGGGGAAAAATATTTTGACTTTGATGTTGTATCCAAAATTATTAACTCTTTAACGGATGAATGGGAAAGAAAAGTTCTCGCAATTGAAGTAGCAAACGATATTTCCCAAATAACTCCGAAAGAGTTAATAGGAAATCTAATGTCCTATGAAGTGAATTTGCTGGCTAAACGAGTTCAAGCTCAAGATAAAAAGAATATAGCATTCCATGCAGAACAAGAAGAATCAGATTCAGACAAAGACGACCTAGCCTTTATTGCCAAAAATTTCAAGAAATTCTTGAAATATAGAAAAGGAAATAGACATAATGGCAAGAGAAGCTCAAACAACAATAAACCACCGTCTTCATCGGTATTGGAGTGCTTTAACTGTCACAAAAAAGGGCATATACAGAAGGATAGTTCGGATCAAAAGAAAGAATATCGCAATAAAAGGAAGGACAAGTTCAGAAGGAAAGCCTTCTCATTTACATGGGATGATTCAGACTCCTCTTCCTCATTAGAAAGCGAGAGTAACAGCGATAATGAATAAGCCAATGTATGCTTTATGGCCAAAGATAATGAGGTTAGTGATTTAACTTTCGATGATATAATAGAAATAAATTCTGAATTATTAAATACTTTAAAAAGTCTCAAAAGAAAATATAAAGAGGCCGTAGAAAATCAGAACAAGTCAGAATTCGAAAGAGATATGCTTAAAGACGAGAAGAAAATATTGGAAGAAGAACTTGAGAAAACTCAAGAATCACTTTCAAATGTTAATTCTCAACTTATATTATTGACTCAAGAAATTGAAACTCAAAAAGAAAAGAATGATGGTCTTGTTTCTGAAAATCATGTTTTAAAAACTAATATTAAAATGGTTGAACTAGAAAATTCAAGTCTAAAGACCAAACTAGAAGGAATCACTAAAAACGTTTCAAATTTTAATAAAGGAAGAGAAAATTTATCTAGAATTATTGAGAATTCATAACCTATTAACAATAAAAATGGTTTAGGATATAATAAAACTAATCGTAGAAATAGCACTAGATACGCTTTTATGCATAATAAAAATGTTAGTGCTACTACTAAATTTCGAGTAAAGTCGAAATCAAATTTTCATAGAAATTCAAACACTGTTATGACCAATAATCTTTATAATTTCTCTAGAAGTACAAAATCATTGACGGGAAATATGAATAAAAATTATCTAAGTATTTGGGTTCTTGTTAATTGGAAAAATAGAGAAAAATGCATTAATGATTATTTTGATATGGTAGTTAATAATGAAAATTATATTTATAAAGATTCAACCACACCCAAATGGGTATGGTTTCCTAAAAGTTAGAAAATTATAAGAACCTTGGGGTATCGCATGCTTTAAATGTTCATTGTTTTCTGATACCTTACATTATAAGTAGTAGTTATTTTGTTCTATATTGTTAAACACTTATGTGGTATATAATATTTGTTATCATATAAACTCTCCTTTTCGTCGATGACAAAGGGGGAGAAAGATATTGCTCTAACACTATTTTGCAGGAATAAACAATGCAAGCACAGATTAAGGGGTAAGCATAGGATGGAGTAAGTTGTTATTTTATTTTATAGAAACATTAAGTTTTCATTTCATATGGCTTGTAATAAATGGCCACTCTGGTTTATTCATTTAAAATACTCTTAATCATGGAAGTTTAATGTATGGATGATTGTCTTTTTCTACGTAATATTTTCTACATTATGACTTCATATTATTTATTCCTTTTTGTCGATGACAAAAGGGGAGAAATATTATTGCTAACAAAAATAATGCAGGATATAGAGCATGAACGATTCAGGGGGAGTAAGTATTTATGTTATTATGTTATATATATAAAGTCGAAATCCATATCTGTTTACAGGTTGTCATCAATCAAAAAGGGGGAGAATGTTGAGACTTGGTTTTGATTCATGACACAAAGCTATCACTACAACGTACAGATTTGACGACTGCTACGACGAGAATATATACTACAAGGAGACAAGACTTCAAAACCGGTGCATCAATTTTATTATTTTTTGATTTTGAGTCTTAGGTCAATATTGTTAAAATCTCTCCCCGGTTACGTATATATTAGCTTATATATTTTATCATTCTATTTTCAAATTTTTTATACATATATATAAGCATATAAATAAATTATAAAAGTGTGAAAGTTAGATATATTTTTATATATGAAAACTGTGCATATTGCACAAAATTCACCAGGTCAGTCGACTGACCCAGAGGTCCAGTCGACTGACACTGGAAAATTTGTGCAACATGCACAATGCACAGATATATGAATATATATATATATATATATATATATTTAAATTCATTTGAATATTCAGTCGACTGACCCAGAGGCTCAGTGGACTGAATTTCTATAACAGCTACTTTCGAAGAGACACGACTTTTTGTGAAGATTTATGAACCTCTAACGAAAAGAATTGGACGCAACACTTCAATCGAAACTCTTGACCAACAGTCGCTGCTCTCTAACCTTTATAAATACATACTTCAACTTCATTTCAAATTACAGAATCTTAATCTAATTCTCTTATCTTTGCTAATGTATCTCTCTTGATTCTATTTGCAATATACTTTCAAATATTCTGCATTGAAGCAATTTTATACCTTTCTATTCTTCATAAACTTCAAATATATATATTTATACTCGAGGAGAAGATTATAGGAAGGGTGTACTACAAGTGACAAATCCGTGTTATTAGAACACACAAAGTCAAAACAAACTTTTGTATTTGTTGAAGTCCTGTTCTGATGCTCAGGTGTATGAAGCCCTCTTCGGCTGCTGAGGCGAAATCATGTTCCGTTGCTCAGGTCCTTGTTCGGCTGCTCAAGGGTTGTATAGACTTGTACCTCCGGGTTAAGTGAGGGTTATTGTTTTAGTGAAATTCCAGAAGGAGTCTGGGACTGGACGTAGGACGGTGCTCCGAACCAGTATAAAAATCTCTGGTGTCATTTTTACTATATTGCTTTTATATTCCGCACTATTTACCATATAGCTATCATCACTACAATCTGTATTATCATATATATCCATATTACACGATCCATAGCACACTTTCACGTTGTTTATTGTCCTTGGGTGATGAGAGTGTTTTTAACCTGAGTAAACCATGAGTTTTTGATGCAGCAACGGATTAACAGAAATTTTTGAAATGGTGAAAGTAGCAATCGATGGAATAGAAGATACCTAATGGCCCAAATCCGTTGATCCAAAGATACCGGATTCTAGCTATCCCAAACACGTTGATCACGCACGATACCGTGTTTAATGATCTACGATTCTTCGATGTTGATCTAGCGCACTAGATTCCGTGAATCGGCTTCAGTAGTCGTTGATTCGAGCGCACTCGAATACCGAAAGTGAAGATGGGAGATCACACTCAACTACCAATTTCAAAAGAGGCATAAATCACTTAAACAAATTTTATTCAAAATCAACTAAACTATTACAAATGACCAACACTCCCTATTTATATGGTTACAACTCACGCATCCATGACACAACACTTAGGTCGTACACGACCTAACTATACAACACACGCGACCTAACAGACGCGACCTACGACTTATATACAAAGTGACATAAGAAAACATGTTACAACACGTTACAACGACATAAGAAATGCAACATAACGACCTAAAATACAACACACACACGGCAGCAGCGACCTAAGCTCCTCCAGCGACTTAAGTCTTGCAACCTATACTTGAGCGACTTAAAAATGGATGGCAGCGACCTAACTTCACAGCAGCATAAGGTCGAACGACCTAAAAACATTGCTTCAGGAAATCTTCGCGACCTAAGGCCTCGCGACCTAAAGTGAGCGACCTAAAGTGAGAGACCTATCTTCCCATATCTTCCCGCGACCTAACTTAGGTCGTATTTCTTCTCCGCGACCTAACATATGTCGTAATTCATTCTCGTGACCTAGCTTAGGTCGTAACTCGTTAGGTCGTTTGAGTAATTCGGAGCGGCCTAAAGGAATGAGTAACTTGTTAGGTCGTTTGAGCGCCTTATTCTTTAACTCGTTAGCTCGTTTCGGCTGGTTATCTTCCTCGTTAGGTCGCACGCGACTTATCAGCACATTAGGTCGCTCGCGACCTAAGACTTGGTCAGTTTGGGCTGCATCATCCTCTCCCGGTTGAAAAAAATTCGTCCTCGAATTTAAAAATTCTTCGACTTCGACATTCTCGTCCTTGTGAAACAGAACCAAGTGATTGATATTGTCAACATTAGCAATAGGAAGATGATCCGGTAAAATCAACTTACAATCATTCTCACAAATTTCTTTCACAATTTCCTAACAACCTGTTCCACCGGTATGCAGCTTGTTGTACGTACCAACAAGAGATCGTTCAACCATCAAGTAGATAGATTCGTTTCACTTTGTGTCTTCATCAAATCCAATACAGAGTCCATATTTACGTTCACCCATGATTTAGTATGTATAGGTAATGACATACATAATCCTGACTTCGTCGCTGTCTCTTTTGAAATTTGATAACTCTGACTCTCCTGAACAAGCCTTTCAACCACTTTCCTTATTAACGGCCCAAAACAAGTTGTTGCAATCAACCGCATGGTACGATCACAGTTCTCATGTCTTTCTGCATGTAAGTCTTTGATAACCCTTATTCGCCAACTGTAACCAGGAGTATACAATTGCCTTCCTTTGAACAGAAACCCATCAAAGGAGACGCTGGCGAAATTTTTCGGGAATTTAGAGAGTTAGAAATTTTTTGAGAAATTTTGGATAATTTAAAATTTGAATTTAAATTTAAATTTGAATTATGAAGCAAAATAAAGTTGTTTGGAAACTATGGTTAAGGTTGGGAAAGTTAACTGAAGTGATAACGAATCTTTAATAAAAAAGATTTGTTTTGAAAATTTGATAAAACTGTTTGGTTTGGTAAAATGATAAACAGGTATTGGAGCATTCTTCTTTACTTGTAATTTCGGGACGAAATTCTTTTAAGGGGGGAAGATTGTAACGACCTTGAATTTTTGACATTTGAAATGTGAATATTTAATTGAGTTTAAATATTCATATGACAGTTCAATTTGAAATTCGAGATATCAGAATGAATTTGGCGATTTAATTTTTGAATTTAATCGTTAAATCTGGGTAAAAATTTGAATCTTCAATTTTAAGCCTGCTAAAAATAATATGAAGTCTTGGAAAATTCTTATTAATAATACTGAAGATAATGGAGGCTTCAGAATTTGAATTTGAAACTATTTTGTTCAGTTTTGAATTTTATCGTTTAAATCGATATTTGAAAATAGCGTTCCGGGACACAGTCTTGGATTTCGACGAAACCAGTTCTATTGGATCCGTAATTTTGTATTTTTATTGGATTTCAATTTTTGTAATGTTTGGAGTGATCGTTTGGCCGTACGATAAGTAAACGCGCTGAAATTAAATCGAAAATTTAATATTATAACTGGTCCAAAAAGCTATCTTCTCCATACGATCGAATTTGGACTCGAAACCTTTTCCATTGCGTTCGGAATAGGTGTATAACATTACAAACACCTGGCGGCATGCCTCAATAGGAGTTCGAAATGTTGAGTTGTATTTATCGAGACAAATTAAAATCCGAATAATATTTTATATATAAGTTGGCTAGTCAAATTCATCCCATCAGCTTTTTCTTTCCATCAGCTGAAATTCTTTCAGCATCAAAGCTTTTTCGTCTCCACTCGTACACGCCAACGTCTTCTCCTGTCTCCCCATCTCTTTTTAAAAATCACGCATCCTCTTTCTCTTTTTAAAAACCCGGTCTACTCCCTTATTTATTCAATTCGAAAAGAAATCGACGAAACCCCTCTTCTCCAGATAATTTAAAAACAAAGTCAAAAATCGAATTCCTTTTCTCCTCCAACATCATTCCAGATCGAACAGTTTTATAAAAAAATAAAATAAACAAAGGAGCTGCGCTCGATGAAATCGATTCGTCTAGAATCGCCTGGGGTCTCTCGGCGACAGGCGAGATCGCGAGGTTGGTTCGCACTCGCGGAAGGCGGTGGCGTTCGAATGGAGTGTTCGCAAGGCTGGGGGCATGGACCGAGTTCGAGAGCAAGGCAGGCTCGCGCGCGTATGTGGGATCGAACGAGGCGAATCAATTCGAGCGGCGACGTGGTTGCTGGCGTGCGTGGTGATGCTCGACTCGACTAGGGTTTCGAGTCGTTTGAAGGAATGTTGCAGTTGCGTTCGTCTGGGCATTTGCGTGAGGAGGTTGTGTGTTTTCGATTAGGGTTCTCTGGCTTGGGGTTTTTGCGTGCAGTCGCGTTCGACTCGGTGAAGGGGAGGCGACATTCGCAGTGAGGTATTATTATCATTTTTGTTTAAATCATATATATAACAGAAAAATTTTAGTGTTGAAAGTTTATATAAAATAGAATTTTGAAATCTATAGATTATTTTTGTAAATATAGATATGCAGAAAAATTACAGTAAGGTAAATTCTTATTTTGCTTACTGAAGAGGAAAATATGTATACGATTTTAAACTCATAATTTAATTTTAAAATGATATTTGATGTGATTAAATTATTAGTTAATCAAATTGTTAAATGGCAATTGATAATTCGATTTATTTCGAATATTAATAAAATTGTATAAATTGTTTATACAAGGTCTATAGATCGTGAAAACAAACTGGAATGGAAAATGGATTGCAAATTAAAAGCAGAGGTGAGATCTTCTCACTCAAACAAAAGGGTTTTGTTTAATTTTAAATAGTTATATTTAAAATTATTGATTGTGTTGATTGTGTGCTGAATGATAGTATATATGATAGTAGTATATAGCAATATATATATATATATATTGGAATATATATATATTGGTGATTGATTTTCCGGCATTATATAGCGGATGAGACCCTATGCGCCGCATAATAGCGGATGATATTTTATAAATCCCATATACCGCGATATTCCACCTCGAAGTGGAATTGGTATTGTGCTAACATCTGTGGATGTAGGGAAACAGGTTGGAGGGATCCAACAGGATTCCTCAAAACATTTGAAATGGTTTCATATGTTGTGTATTGATTATTTATAATCTGTGGATGATTATATCTGTGATTGAATTTGGTGAAGGCTATAATTTTGCCGAATGTGTTTTTGGTATCGTTGGATACCAGAAATAAATAAATTGGATTTTTGAAATAAAAGTTGGAAATTTTAAGTAAATTCTTTTGAAAGAATTGGGTGAATTTAAAAGAAGGAATTTTAAAAGTATAAAGTTGATTTTTCTATCTTGTCGAATTATTTCCAAATTATGGGAAAGGATATTAATAAATGGGTTTTGAATAATATTGTTTGAAAGGTGAAGAATTTATTTGAAAATGGGATTTTGAATAATTTGGAGAGATAAAGGAATTTATTTAAAAAGGTGATAAATTGGTTTGAAATCAATTTGATAAAATGATTTGGTATTGGAGAATAAATCTTTGGGAAATCGATATGAAAATTCATTTGATGTTGAATGAGAAAATTGATTTGTGTTGAAATGAATTTTGAAATCGATTTGTAAAATGATTTGGTGTTGAAATAAATTTAGAAATCAATTTGGAAATTGATTTGGTGTTTGAAAGTGAATCTTTGGAAAACGATTTTTGAAAATCGTATATAAGTGGATATTTGGAAATTTAAATTCACAATGGAATTTATAAAGGAAAGGGAAACTTGTTTTAAAAATAAACATTGATTTATTTTTAAAGGTGTGGAAATTATGATTTGAAATTGGTTTTCAAAGTGATGAAGTGTGGAAATAAATTTACTGATTGGGATGTAAATTTGAAATAAATCGATAAGGATTTATTTAATTGGGTTAAATGGACCATTTTGAGATGAAGTGTGAAATATGATTTGAAATTGGTTTTCAAAAGTTGAAGTGTGGAAAAAATTTATATCTTGCGAAGATATTTTGAAAATAAATAATTTGGGAAAATTATTTAAATTGGTTGATTGTTGTGAATGTTGTTGATAGTTAAATAACCGACTATCAATATTTGCCTTTGAAATGGCACTTGAATTTGTTTTTAAAACAAACGCTCACTATTCGGGTTAGCCGGGAAAAGACCTTTGTGTCATATAACCCATTCCGAATAGTGATACGTCGTGAATGGATAACATTTGAAGACGGGTGTGAAGACCGGGTATTTTCGAAATGAAAGGACAACCTGTCGAATGTCTCAGCACCGAGTTGCTCCGGTATAGAGATTTATATCACTCTTCTTGTGATGGGAAATCCGAACGTGATTAGTGAATACCCGGATTGTAAGGGCTTCTTTGGAAGTGCCTTCGGTTCCGTTCGATCCCAGAACGGACTTGTATGGATGTGTGTCTGACATTACACGTTGAGATGTAAAGTTGGTTTCTATCAAATACATTTCTGCTGGTGGCGGAGAATTTATTCTCTTAGCTTAACACCCTTCTCTGAGACGTACGAGCTCAGAGGTTATGTAGTTGATGGTTACTACTGATACATTCCCACTTTGGTAATGTGGCATACGAAGTGCTGTTGATCATTTGTTGATCAAAGCGTGGCTTTGTGAAAAAGCGTGGCTTTGTGAAAAAGCGTGGATTTGTGGACGAGACTTCGTCGAGCCTCACAACCCGGTAATGGTTGAAAGAGGAATGTTGCGGCAAGGTTTTTAGGGGTCGCGCCCCTAGGGTATGTCATTTCCTTCTGGATAAAAGGTGATATCATGGTATGGAGCCCAGATATTTTACCTATGTTGATGCTGCAAATTTATTATACTTTGTGGTTGTTGCTTTGTGGTTGAGGATCCTCGGATAAAGGTCGGTAACGACCGGGGGATGGCATAGCTCGTGTGTTAGCTACCTAGTTATAGCTTTACAGCGTGAGGTAGCATCGGCCTTGTGTTTGCAGAGAGCAGGTTGACTCTCGGGGCGTCTTTCCAGAGGCGTTTCCATTTCGGTGTAAGGAAGTTCCTTTGCCTGACCATTTGTTGGAAAATCCAAAGAAACAATACGAACCCTGTACAGTTTTAGTTGTATAACCTGCTATGGAATGTGGCGGTAACCTGCTATTTAACATAGCAGCTATAGTAGGCATACAATAATGGTTGTATGTTGGCTAAGATTGATATTATACTTTCGAAATGTTTTCCACACTAGGCATTAATAATAATATCAACTGATTCTTCGTAGTAAGCATCTTTGACTATCATAAGGAGAAATCTCCTCCAATTCTGCGTTTGCATTGTGTGTGTGGCGGGAGGCGTTATGGTCGTTTCATTTTCCAAAAGCATTGCGAATCTGTTTTGTTTTCTTTGTGAAAATAACTGTTTTACGATCTCACACCAGTCACCATGACTGACTCGGAGTTTATTGTTCCCTTTCTAAACTCTGGGTGCCCATAATTTTCCACACGGGCAGCCTAGAGTTATGTTATCAGGTTATTCTGGATATTCTGGAGCTTTGGAGGCTAGCTGGATGGCGAGACGTACTCCCGTACTTGTTTATTTATTCCGCTGTATATTCTGTATAAGGACAGGTTTATATAACTGTCCATTGTTGTATTGAGTTGTATATTGACTCTAATGATGTATGTATAAACTGATATAGTTTTTTTGTTTAAAAGACTAGTGATCATCTACTATATATTGTTCCGCTGCGAATGTGAGATTCTGTTGTTGTTTCTATTTCTTCTTCTTTATTTTCTTCTGTCTTCTTCTACCTCTTCTTTTTAACCCTAATGGTTCGGTTTTCCGGCATTCGATTGCGCGGTATTTGATACAGTGGACGTATTAATGTCGACTTTCGAGCGTCGAATAATCGTATCATTACACGTTTGGTTGTTAATAGCATATATTTCTACATTGTAGATAGTTCCACGGACCCTTAGAGGATGGTTATCCCAAACTTCCTTTAAGTTACTTTTATTTCAGTTGATATTTCACTTGAGTTGGATTTATTGATATAAGAATGTTAATCCTGACTCGAGTGTTTTGTGTTTGCTTTACGCTCGGGTCAGACTGATTCATACAACAATTGAGACTCACCTTTGGAGTTTGGAGCTTCGCTTGGAGATCCAACTATCGATTCGGCTTTTAGCTTTTCCAGTTGATTTGTTTAGAGATGTCATCAGTTTGTATTTGAAAATTCACGGTATTTGAGATATTATGTTGTATTTTATTTCAAACTCTGCTGTTTATATAGTAGTTTCATGAACTACTATTTATCTATTCAGTTGCATTATTACTATATTACTCTGTGTCTGTAATTCTGTGATTGATTTATGTACTGTATATGCTGAGTTTTGCCAAATTTAAATAAAAAATCTGGTATCTTGAGCAATTCAAGTCCGACATGTGCGGATGCGAATGGTTGAAAATACCGGGATGTTACAGTTGGTATCAGAGCTATGGTTTTAGGCAAAACTTAGCATATGTAGTAGATTTAATCACAAAATTACTTTCATTCGTTCTTGAACCTCTTCCTCTTTGATTCGGTTTCTTTTGAATTTTGGAACGCTCCCACTTGTTCTGAAACTCATTCTTGTCTCCCCTATTTGTATTCTTTTGATTCTAGAGTATTCCAAAACTCCATTTCGAATGATCTCTATAAAAAATTGGCGATCCCGCCAATCTTTGAATGATTCGTTACGGGGTGAAACTCCTTTACAATTGGCATTGACCCACCGAAGATTTCTATATCATCGGTTTAGTTGCTGCTATCTCTTGCTATGCCGAATTCTATATCTGGCGATCGAATGTCGACTTGCCTTGGAATTCCGCATCGATCATATTCCTGAAGTCACGGTTGACCCGGTTAAGGTCGCCTGCGATTTATATAAGTATATCCATCTTCTATTTTGTAATTTAATTATCCCATCTTCTTTCGGGCCTATCTTCGAATCAGAATTCTATTTGATTAGAGTTCCTCTAATTTGAACCTCTATCTTTGCCTTGGAATTATTTTGATAAGTATGATTATATTCTATATATAAAAGTGAAAATGTTTTCGATAAGGATTATATGCCTTTTAAAAATGAGAATTTAAAGTTTCGAAAGGATTTGAAATTTTGAAAATTATATAAGAAATTGATTTATATAAAAATGATTTATAACTGAAGGGTTTTAAATTGGAAACTTGAGAAATTGAATTCCGGTATTTCAAAATTGGTTTTAAGATTTTGAAAATATATAATAATACGATTTGAAAGTATTTCCGAATAAGAAACTTTTCAAATGATCTCGAAAGAGTTCCAATGATTTCGAAGAAATTTTCAAAGAAGTTTTCAAGAAAATAGAAGTCCAGAACTCACTTATGTCGTTGGAAAATAATTTCGGTGATGAGTGCACTCATCATCGACATTGATTTTCGAGTTTCAGAGTAGGGGAGAGGCCACTTTAGTAGCTTTGCTATGCGATTGTTTTTGTGAAACCAATTTTGATTTCAAATTTCAAAGTATGATTTTATATTCGAAAGGTATATGTATATATATTTTAAACGATTTGAAGTGAGCCCGGTGTTCATTCCTATAACCCTATCTTTTGAAATTGATTTACTGATTGGTTGCTGATTTCTAACTCTTGGATTGGAAATTTGATTTCTCCGACTATTTTGAATGTTCGAACACTTCCAAATTGAGGTTTAATTTTCAAAGCTAAGTAATTTCGAAAAGTATAAATTATTTGATAAAGTATATAAGTTTAGTTTTGTATGTTTAAGTATGAAGTAATATGATTTAAATAAGTTTGAAACTGTTTGTTAAGTAAATGAATAAGACTATTTTGAATTATACTAATATGAAATTTAGTTTTTTGAAATGTTCTGAATAAAATTTAGTTTAAATATTTTCAACTTAGTAACATCTTCTATAAAACTATATATATATATAGAATAATAAATTTTAAAAGGTAAATTGGATCTTTCAAATAGAAATAGATAGTTTAAAGGTTTAAAGGGATGGTTATAAACTTGGTAATCATTTTGGGTATAATTGATTTTGAGAAAAATATTTGGTTTCGAAAATAGATTGGAATTTAAAACCCAGTATTTACGTGATGATTTTGGAAATGAATTTGTTTGACTTAAATTATGTTGATTTGGAAACTAGGATTATTTTCTAAACCTATTATTTTGGAAACTTTGAAACTGAAGATATTTAATTTGGAATAAATAATTTGGTGAAATCGTATATGATTTTGAAACTAAACTGATATTGAAACGAATTAAAATTGAGAACCTTATTTTACTAAATACTTGATTTGGGAGTTATCGAACTTATATAAAACTTATTTGTATAAGTATGAAGTTGATTCGAAAATTATTGATTTGGAAAGGTACTCAATTTGAAAAGCGAAATCTTATATAATCGAAGTCTATATAAGTGTGATTTGATATACTATTGATTTTGGAAAGTATTCGATTTGAAAATGAAATCTTATATATAATTGACTTTATATAAGTATGATGTTTGAAATTGATTTTAAAGGGTACTATATGATACATATTTTCGAAGTAAAGATATGGAAAGTGCCTTCTGCTTGATATCCTCTTTGTGGCCACATTTTGGATTCATTCTATCGATATTATTCTCTCTGATTTGGGTTTTCCAGATATGATACTCGAGTGGCCTTCGAATTCCATGGCATTACCCATGGTCTTACGAACTCGACTGCATAGCGTAATTCGCAGGGCCGTGATGGCTTACGGGTACAGATGTTTCCTCGGGGATCCAGGCTTAACCATTGTGTATCTGCGATCTATGGTCGTTTTAGTAGCGTAATCCACAAGGCAGAGATTGCTTAAAGGGTACGGATGTTTCCTGGGGAATCCAGGTGTAACCATTGTGTATCCGCGGTCTACAGTTTTGGTTATCATGGTGAAATTCGCAAGGCAGTGAATGCTTAAAAGGTACGGATGTTTCCTGGGGGACCCAGGCGTAACCATTGTGTATCTGCGATCCATGATTCAATTCGGTTGATTTGTTCGGATTATACTTTCCATATCGGTTTTGAAGGTTATTTGAGTATTTTCACTAGGTGTTAAAACATGTCTACTAAGTACTTGGAGAATTCTAGCTTTGCGCCTGATCAACGCATAGCCAGAGCCTGCAAGAACGAGGATAAACTTATTAAGACATCGAGTTATAAAAATATTTTGATAAAGTATTATATAAAGGATATTTTGATCATTTCTCTTTCTAAATAATTTAAAATGTTTAAAATATAGTTTATTTATATACTACATGGTTTGATAGTAAATTATTAGTGTTGTAAATATTTTAGAAGTTATTAATTAAATACAACATATTTAAAGAAAATGATTATTGATTTATTTATAATGTTGAAAAGTATCTTGAGATAAATTGATAAATTTATGAATTATGGATTTAATGTTTTCAACAGCTTCTTTGTAAATATAAGTAATGATATAATTAATTGTTTTCAAATAGTTTTCATATATTTATAAAGGTGTTATTTAAACATATAAACGGTATTTATAAAGGAAGCAAGAAATTTTACAAATGGGTTTTGAAAAGTTTTAAAGTATTAAAGATAATTGAACTGCAAATGAAGTTTTCAAATGAATATTTCAAGTAAAATTTATATAGTTTTAAATTAATTGTTTATCCTGGTCTTTCAATCTATTTTTTCTTTCTGGTTGTTTCTATTCTTCTACCTTCTTCCTTTTCGGGGACGAAAAGTTTTGAGTGGGGGAGAGTGTAACGACCCGTAAATTTTAATGGTTTTAATAACGTAATTAACTGAATTTTTGTAAATTTTAAATAATAAAATTTTGAATTGAAAATTTGATATTTGGAATACATCCACTTAAACATAGTAAGTGGTAAATTTTCAATTAATAATATGGAAGTTTATTTTATTATACAATTTTATTTCAAGTTAAATCAGTTAACATCTAATGATAATAAAATATTTTCCAAAACTGAATATTTTTATATAATAAATTTGTAAATCATCTACTGAGCGAGACGAAATATTTTGTTTCTTCAAAATTTGGACTGCTGTTGCTCCGTTTATCTTATTTCTGGCAAATTTGTAGCATATTTGGTACCGAATATCGACTTTTGATCGGATAATCGTACCACTGATATCTGTATACCGTTTTGATCGTCTCGTCGTGCTGATCTCTACGGTATATTCAATTATGTGTTTTGAAGTCCGGTACGTAGTGGAATCCTCGGAAACGATTCTGTATCAGTATCCGTTTTAACTTCACTCCTGTGCCCATTCAAATTTCCAACGGTTGAAAAGCCAATAGACAATTTTTTTTATTACTCCCTGAATTATTGTGCCCTGACTTTTACTATTCCACCATTTCATTTTATACTCTATGTTTCCACTTTTTCTCTAATGCTGCATCCTGTTGTTTTATTTGTTCGGCCTTAGAAGAAAAAAAAATTAAATATAATGTGAACTATTACATTTGGATCTGGGTAGTGCGAACTGCTCATTTTCCTCTTACCCATGATTCTCCCATGGTCTGCTCTCACATGAACAACTCGTCAGCCTCACCCTTATATCACGCGAGCAACACCGCCGATGGAAACCTGAAACCCGCCTCCACCTTCACCTCTCCATGTCCCAGGCCTTCACTTCTTCATTTTTGGCCGCAACCTCTACTGACCGACCCTCCGCGACTCCCCTACTACCGAGGCCTGTCATCAACTCGCACCCGCCGCCATACCCTATCCCTGCCGCAGCCGCCGTACCCCTCTCCATCTCCACGGCGTCAAACCCAAGCCCATCTCCCCTGTAGTCCTTCCCTCGCCCTGATGCTCGCGCGCAACCCATACTTTCGACCTCCTTTTCTTTAATAAGGTATATATATAAGAGTATATATATTACTTTATTTGTTTGTTCTGTCTAGTAAATATATATATTATATATGTGAGTACAGTTCTTTGCATTGCTGTTGTATCGCATATAGCATACAAATATATACAAGAGTACATGTGCTTGTATATTGTTTATGTATAATATACTGTTTTAGTATATAGTGTTTACAGCTTTTATATGTATAAAATACAGTATAGTTTGCTCAGCTTTTCTTATATATATACAGATGGGAATTTAAAAAGTAAATGTTTATATATATATATTTTTATATGTTATGTAACCAGCCTATTTGCTATGTATTTTACTGTTGGTATGTGAACAATAATGCACAAGATTTTATTCTAGGTACTATATATGTATTATTATATAGGTTATTGTAAAGTATATTGTGTATATAAGTACATAGTTGTTTTGATTTCTTTTATACACTATGTTTATTAATAATGTACGAAAACTATTTTTTTACATATAATATATATTGATTTTTAAGGTATATCTGTTAGTTTATATGAGCTTTATAACCAATAGTATATGTATAAGTTATATAGTATTTGGTAATATGTTAGATATAGATTGTTATTTCATTACAAACCTGCAAGTTGTACTGTGTATATATTATAATAA
Source organism: Allium fistulosum (assembly GCA_030737815.1). Lineage (NCBI taxonomy): Eukaryota > Viridiplantae > Streptophyta > Magnoliopsida > Asparagales > Amaryllidaceae > Allium > Allium fistulosum. Next base: position 406,060,317 of record CM060907.1, on the reverse strand, counting down.
GGTATGTGATATTGATTTTTATATTAATTTGAAAATGTGGGTTCATATAGTCTATTTGGGTTCTTGACATAGTTATAATAGTTATATTTATAATTTGCTTATACATAAGACTAAACTAAGATGTCTGCATAGGTTGCTGTTTTGGTTGTCTGCATTGTTTGTATAAGTTTAGTCTATTATAGGTTAGTTTACCTCTATTTGTAGTTGTTATTTTATATATGTTAGTACAGTGTATCTTATATTATTAATGTATTGTATATATGATATCTTGGAGGAATATTATTCATGCTAGAATGTTTTCATATAATACAGTTATATATATATATATATATATATATATATATTTCTACATATATTTTATAAATTTCTTAAAGACAGCAGCTTGTTTGATTATACATTGGTCTTAAGTACACATATATATGAATATATATATATATGTTATCTATATAAATTTTATATAATTTGTTAGTTTATATGTATATTACACTTAGTTTAATATGTTGCTACATTATTTATATATGCTATATTTGAGATAAAGTAATGTATTATATATATAAATGTTTACAGTATATCTTTTTCTAAGTATATAAGTTTAAGTATAAATTATAATTCCATTATCAGAGTTGCTTTTGTTGTTTGAATAAATTGGTGTTCTGTTTTTAAATCTATGTGTTTTAAACTAAGTGTAGGTTCTGTAATATGTTATACATATACTATGGGTCCATGCATAAGTGAGCATTGCGATTGTATAGTTAGAGTAAAAATATTTTTCCTGTAAGTGTCTTGTTTTAAAAGTAATTTATATTTGTGTGTTTGGGTTACTGTCTGCTACATGAATGTTAAAGGAGTTTGTTATAGATAAAGCTGGTTATACATAATTGAGCTGTTGTATATTTATATAAATATTTTTGTTTTATAGAATGCTGATTTTAAATTTGTTTTATATAATATAGGTGTGTACAATGAATGGTCATACTTGTTGTAATATGGGTTTAAATTTTTGATTTTAAATATAATAATAGTGTATATACGTTTATATTAATATATGTGTTTTATTTTGAATAATAGAATTTGAAATACATATACATTCAATATAAATGTATCTGAATTTAAAATATGATTTATATATATATAGTTATATATAAGTTCACTTATACCAATTATATTCATCGATCCAGTTCTGATTTGTTTTCGTCGATTCCTTGCCATCAGCTTTGATCGTCAAATTCATGCCCATCTCACCTTGCTTTGGATTCGTAACTCATCTCATTTTCGTTCATCACTAGCCTCGAAAGGTGAGTAATCGCTCACGATTAACGTTCTTATATTTACTAAATTTGATTTCAATTGAAACGACAATTGAAATATACTGCTAAATTGAATTGTTAATTATTTAAATTGTTATATATGTTATGCATCTATACGTAATTATCCACCTGTGGGATATGACACCATATCCTGTTGTTTATATTATATTGTTATTGATGATATATGCTTGTTATATTATAATCATATCTGTTATCACTCTTTAAGTTCCTTGTTAGTATAGAATTAACTATGGGTTGAAATGATACATACCCGAACGATATTTAGAATAAGGGAAAATCATTATGGGTTGAAATGATAAACCCAAGCGATTTTCATTGAATTGAATTTGGGATTGCGGGTTGAAATGATATATACTCGTAGATATTTAAACTACGGATTGAAATAATAAATATCTGTATCACTTGACAATAGGATAGAAAATTATATACAGACACCGTCGGTCTATTTATAAATATTTTGAAAATGATCTCTGTGGTTTTGAAAGGGAATATATATGGTTTTATTTAATATTAAAATATTTTATATATAATTAAGTTCTAATATAAAGTAGATTTAATAATAAGTTTTAATTTAATAAAGTATGATTTGATTAATATATAGTATGTATAAATATTTATTTAAACTTTTATTTTAAAAATAGATCTTTATAATGATTTTATAAGTTAAGGTTGGGAAGATAAATTTGAATATATTCGAAATTGTATTAAATTAAGAATTTTTGTTTAATTAAATTGATGTGAAACTTATTGAATTTGAGGGTTTTAAGATATGATTTTTTTACTTGGTTTCGATTTAAAGTGATTAAATGGACATTTCAAGTTTTAAATAAATCAAAGGGAATATTTAGTTTACTGTAAAATTTAAGGTTAATGGATTTATTAGGTGAATATTTCAAAACTAAATAATAATGAAGTTAAAATAATATATATATGAAATTATCAATTTATTTTTAGAAAGTGCTATAATTTGGAAATATATATATTTGAAATGGAAATGATATTTTGGTTTTGAAGTATAAATTAATTTGAAATGACCACGGTGTTATAATGACGTTTGGTTGTTAATAGCGTATATTTCTACATTATAGATAGTTCCACGGACCCTCAGAGGATGGTTATCCCAAACGTCCTTTAAGTTACTTGTATTTCAGTTGATATTTCACTTGAGTTGGATTTATTGATATAAGAATGTTAATCCTGACTCGAGTGTTTTGTGTTTGCTTTAGGCTCGGGTCAGACGGAGTGATATAGCAATTGAGACTCACCTTTGGAGTTTGGAGCTTCGCTTGGAGATCCAACTATCGATTCAGCTTTCAGCTTTTCCAGTTGATTCGTTCAGAGATGTCATCAGTTTGTATTTGAAAATTTACGGTATTTGAGATATTCTGTTGTATTTTATTTCAAACTCTACTGTTTATATAGTAGTTTCATGAACTACTATTTATCTATTCCGCTGCATTATTACTATATTACTCTGTGTTTGTGATTCTGTGATTGATTTATTTACTGTATATGCTGAGTTTTGCCAAATTTAAATTAACAATCTAGTATCTTGAGCAATTCAAGTCCGACATGTGCGGATGTGAATGGTTGAAAATATCGGCATGTTACATTAAGGAGAAGAGCCGGATAGTTACCAACCATAGTATTTGTATTTCCTCTATATTACTGAATTGTATATATCGGCATTGTGAGGACAGGAGGTTATAACTGTCTAGGCTAATGATGGTACTTATGTTTTGTTACTTTGAAATTCCTATATTCGGAGTAACCCATTGTAATGTTATTTTTGATATTATATATTATCATTCCATTAGTGGTATCCTAATGTTGTGTTTTTTCCTTCTTGTTCTTCATTTTCTTTTTATTTAACCCTAACTTTCTATTTTTTCGACACTTGGGTGCTTGGCACACAAATACCATTGATGTGTTTAGTGTCGACATTCTAGGGTCGAAATTCAGGTCATTACACTACAACAGGACTTCACTTCGCCTAAACTTCGTGAACATAACTTCAACAATAATATAAATAAGCATTTCATTTACCGACTCCTTCTGTCTTTATTATACGAATAAGTCACTTGACGCTTTATAATAATTCTATAACCACTCAAATTATATAGAGTTAAGTCAGCAAGATTTGGGTATAGGATCTGGTTACAATAGATGCAGAATTGAATGCTCAAATGTTTCTAGGGTCTGTCTAGTTGAAAACATGGACTACAAATTAGAAAGCAAAGAGTTGAGAATTCAAAGAGGCGGTTAAAAGTGATTTGCACATGTAGAGGGGCTAGACTTATATAAAGGATGAAGCGGTTCGATGTAACATCTCCATTCGAAGTTAAAATAAAGTAAATATATTAAAATGGATTTTAGGAATTTAATTCGATATTTGAATTAGAAATTCAAATATTTGAACACAAAATTTAGAATTGAGATTTAAATAGAATTTAAATATTGGATAAGAATTTTATATAAATAAATAAATTTTATATTGGATAAATTTAATTCAATAAGTTGAATTTTAGGATTTATTTGATAATAAATGGAGATATTGATTTAAAATTCAAATTTGAAATTAGAATTATGTTTTAAAAATAAAAAAGTTGTCCAAACATTTAGTGAAAAATAGTTAATAATTGTAATAATTTGGAATTGTATTGAGAAATAAGACAATTATTTTAAATTTGCTTAAAGAGATAAGACGATATTTTGATAAAATAATAATCATTTCAAAAAAAGGAATAAAATTTTAAGGAACGTCTTCAATGGATTTTAAAATGAATAAAATGTCTTCAATTGAGTTTAAAAACGGTGAAACACTTTGGTCTAAGTTTGAATTGTCATATGTTTGAATTTAATAAGGAATTTATATTTTTCTTCCAGTTTTTTCGCTGGGCCACACATCCTTAGTCACGTTCACCCTACCCCCTCTTCACTCTTATCCTTATATTATTTTTATCGCTAGCCCATTATTCCCCAAAAACACATCAAAAATCAGGAAAAGAGAAAAATCATGCACGCAGGCACTTCAACTTGCATGCACATAGAAGTGGATGATGTCAACATTAGAGGGGACGGGCAGTAGCCCTTGGCTATGTGCATGATTGAAGGGGGCATCAGGAGTAGGAAACATGATGGATGAGCAAGCGCATGACAGAGGACAGCAATGTTGGCTGCGTGTGTTGCATGAGTGACGAGGGCATGGTTGGCATATTGGTGCAGCGTGTCATCGACTATGAAGGGCGCATACACATGAGTTGCTATGTGATGGGTGATGGGTGATGGATGACGCTATGACAAGGAAGTAATGACATAATGGGTTAAGATGATATTCATCATCACTGCGTTGTTTTGATGAGTATAACATCATCTTTTGAATTTATAGCAAATATAATTGTCTGAATTGAATATTACAATGAGTATAACTTTGATTTTTATATAACACACATGTATATATATATACGATAATATGATTTAATATGAACTTATAGATGGTAACTTACTGATATGATCTAGAATTTGATTTATGCATTAGTATTTGCTACAAATTGGATTTAGATAGTTGCTTTGATTTTATATGTGAGTATAACAATTCAATTTGAGGATTATAACATGTTTGTACTTTCTATTAGTAATATGGTTGAATACTTGCTTTTATGGTCTAAAATTGGATCAAATGTAACGATAGATGTTTTTTACAAAATTTATCATGTGATATAGGTTAAGGTGTGACACAGCGGATTAATCAAAACAACTTCAATCGGTGAAAGTAGCAATCGATGGATTGATGGATACTGAAATGCCCGAATTCGTTGATCCGAAGATACCGAATTCTAGCTATCCCGAACTCGTTGATCGCGCACGATACCAGGTTCAAAGATCTGCGATTCTTCACGCGTTGATCAAGCACACTTGATTCCGCGAATCGGCTTCAACAATCGAAGATTCAAGCGCACTCGAATGTCGAAGGTGGAGATAGGAGGTACACTCGACTACCAATTGAAATTGAAAGCACAAAGCTAACAAAAGAGAATTTTATTCAATATTCAACAACCTTTACAAATGAGAGACTCGGCCTATTTATAGGCGTTTTACAACTCACACGAAAAAACAACAAAAATTACATCTCCTAAGTCGGTTCCAAGCTAACAGTCACGACCTAACATAAGTCGTACACGACTTAAGCCCAAACAGTTACAACATAATGACTTAACAATATTACCATTACAACACAACGCATACGACTAAAACAACAATCGCCATACGACTTAAAGACAGAAAACAGACAACCACTTAAGTCGTTGCCGACTTAACAATTCTACGCGACTCAACTTAGTAACGACTTAAGAAATCAACGGTCCAGATTAACTCGGCAGAGAAAACAACGGCAACAGCTACAGCGACTTAAAAACATGCGGCGACTTAAAGAAACCAATGGTGGAGATTAACTCGGCAGAAAATCCAACGGCATTCAGGCTTCCGCGACTTAAGAACGTGCGCATCAGAAACTTCGCGACCTAAGCTTTAGGTCGGTAACGACCTAAAAAACATGTAGCGACTTAAGGACTTCACGCCTTAACTTCTTGCGACCTAGCTCCTTGCGACCTAACTTAGGTCGTTCCATTTTAGCTCGTAGTACTTTTAACTCGTTGAGTCGTTCCAGCGTTCTACCTTCCAACTCGTTAGGTCGTAGACATCCTTCCATAAGTCGTGAGCGACCTAAAAACCCATTAGGTCGTGAGCGACTTAAAACTTCAGCTTTCAACAAATTAGGTCGTAACTCGTCATCAGTAGGTCGTCCCTTGGCTACATGACCTAACTGCTTGCTATCTCGCTTATCTTCCTTAAGTCGTACCAACGACTTATAAGCTTTGTTAGGTCATAGCCTTTTCTCCCTGACTTGGTTAAGTCGCAACCCTCCCCCGTTAAGTTGTAGCTCCTCCTCACATGGCTCCTTAGGTCGTAGACGACCTACAACTTCTACGTTAGGTCGCAAAGCTTGGTCACGACTTATGCCTTTGACAAATGAGGGTTGCGCTGCATCATCCTCCCCAGGTTGAGAAAAATTCGACCTCGAATTTGTAAATTCTTCTCTATCAGCTCGTTCATCTCCGTGATATGGTACGAGATGTTTAACATTGAACACATCTGACGTATACACATCATCTGGCAGCTTCAGTTTATAAACATTTTCATTGATTCGTTTCACAACTTCCACCGGACCAATTTTTCGTGCTTTCAATTTATTGTAAGCGCCTACCGGAAAACGATCTTTTGTTAACACTGCATAAACCAAATCACCTTCATGAAATTCAACACTTCTTCGTTTCAAATCTGCAGATTGTTTATACTTCTCATTTGCTTTCTCTAATCGTTCTTGAACGATTTTATGACATTCCGTCAGCCCTTCAACAAAATCAGCAGCTTTCTTAATTGTCCCCTTTGAGTGTGCTATCACCGTTAAATCCAACGGTCCTTTCGGTAAGCTCGAATAGACAATCTGGAATGGACTGAACCCAGTACTTCGATTCACAGCATGATTATGGGCAAACTCTGCCTGGCATAACTTCACATCCCAAATCTTCAGATTATCTTGAACAATACACCTCAACAAGTTTCCCAACGATCTGTTCACAACCTCGGTCTGTCCATCTGTTTGCGGATGATAAGCACTACTAAATTTCAGCTTCGTTCCCACCATTTTCCACAAACTCAACCAAAAGTGACTCAGAAATCGAGTATCTCTATCCGACACAATAGATTCTGGCAATCCATGAAGTCGATAGATCTCCCTGAAAAACAACTGAGCAACATGAACAGCATCCGCCGTCTTCTTACAAGCAATAAAATGTGCCATCTTCGAAAATCTGTCCACCATAACAAATATAGAATCATTCCCCCTTTGAGTTCTAGGTAAACCCAAAACAAAATCCATACTGATATCCACCCATGATTTTATAGGCACGTGTAACGGCATATATAAACCAGCATTAGTCGCAGTTCCTTTCGAAACCTGACAAATATGACAACGCTCCACAAACCTCTCTACCTCTTTCCTCATCGATGGCCAAAAGTAAGACTGTGAAATCAACTGTAAGGTACGGTCTCTCCCAACATGTCCCTCTTCGTGTAACTCCTTGATAATCTTCATTCTCAGACTACCTTCCGGTATGCACAATCGATTTCCTTTAAAAAGAAAACCATCTACCATCACGAACTCATCCGTCTCTCCCTCCTTGACTTTATCAACAAACTTTGCAAAGTAAGGATCATCGGTAAATAATTCTGGCAATATTTCAAACCCCGTCACTTCAACCTTTAATGTAGTTAACAAGTGATTTTTCTACTCAACGCATTCGCAACACGATTCGTCACTCCCGACTTGTGTTTCACAACAAATGTAAATTGTTGCAGATATGCAATCCACGATGCATGTCTCGCTGAAATCTTGTCTTGCCCTTGCAAATGCTTCAATGCTTCATGATCAGTATACATAACAAACTCTTTCTGAAATAGATAATGTCTCCAGTGTTTAATAGCTTGCACAACAGCATAGAATTCCACATCATATGTACTGTATCTCATCTTCGCTCCTGACAACTTCTCACTGAAATATGCAATAGGACGACCCCTTTGACTCATCACCCCTCCAATTCCAACCTTTGACGCATCAGTATGTAATTCAAACAACAATTGAAAATCACGCAATGCTAGAATTGGTGCTGTCGTCAACAACTCCTTGATTCGTTCAAAAGCAACTCCTGCTTCCTTCGTCCACGAAAATTGTTTACCCTTCATACAATCCGTAACAGGTGCCATCACACTACTAAAGTGTGGAATAAATCTTCGATAAAATGAAGCCAACCCATGAAAACTACGAACTTCCGTTATCGTCTTGGGCTGCGGCCAATCTCTAATTGCTTCAACTTTACTTTGGTCAACCTGTATTCCTTTTTCCGACACAACATATCCCAGAAATAAAACGCTATGCGTCATGAACACGCATTTCTTCGTTGTAGCATAAAATTGTTCTTGTCGCAATACCATCAGCACTTCCCTAAGATGATTCGAATGTTCCTCTGGACTCCCACTGTAAATCAGAATATCATCGAAATACACCACCACAAACTTCCCAATGAATGGTCTAAAAATTTGATTCATTACCCTCATGATAGTACTCGGAGCATTTGATAAGCCAAACGACATAACCAACCACTCGTATAGACCCTCCCTGGTTTTAAAAGGAGTCTTCCACTCATCTCCTGGTCTGATACGAATTTGATGATATCCGCTCTTCAAATCAATCTTCGAAAATATAGTAGCTCCGCTTATTTGATCTAACAAGTCATCCAACCTCGGCATTGGAAATCTATATCTCACAGTAATCTTATTCAATGCTCGACTGTCAGTGCACATCCTCCACGTTCCATCCTTTTTGGGTACCAATAAAGCTGGTACAGCACAAGGACTCAGACTCTCCTGCACACGCCCCTGCTCAAGCAATTCCTCTACCTGCCTCCGCAACTCTTCATGTTCCTTCGGACTCATTCGATAATGTGGTCTGTGAGGTAATACAGCTCCTGGAACAAGATCGATTTGATGTTGAATGTCCCTTAACGGCGGCAACTCCGTTGGTAACTCCTCTGGAAATATATCCTCAAATTCTTTCAATACTGGTTTAACTTCTTCTGGTATTTCAACCTCTTCACCGCTCTCTCGTCCAATCAACAGGAATACTTCCGGCTCTTCCTCAACTTCTTTAACAAACTCCTTCAGAGATAATAAGGTTTTCAACTCTTCAATCTCTTCTGACTTACTTTCTCCCGGTTGTCTCTTCTTTGGAACTAAGATAATCTTCGTGCCTTTAAACATAAAACTGTAGCTATTGGTCCGACCGTCATGTTGTACTGCTCGATCATACTGCCATGGTCTTCCCAAAAGCAAGTGGCAAACATCCATCTCTACTACATCACACCATATTTCATCTTTGTATTTTTTCCCAATAGAGAATGGAACACGAACTCGTCTATCCACTTTCACTTCTCCTCCTTTTCTCAACCATGCTAACTTGTATGGATTCGGATGCTTCTCTGTCTTCAGCTTCAACTTTGTTACAGCCTCGGTTGAAATGATATTGTCACAGCTTCCTGCGTCAATCACAAACTTACACACCTTCCCTAGTATAGTGCATGTCGACTGAAAGATATTACTCCTCAACCAACTAGCTTCTTCCTGCTTCAGTGTCAAACATGATCTCCTCAGCATTAGATTACAACCTTCATCTCCTGACGCAATATCCTGCTCATCCTCCTCAACTGGACTAGAACACTCCCCATCACCATCCTCATCCTCAATTTCTGCAATCATGGTTCTCTTCTTTGGCTTTGGACACTCACTGCTTTTATGACCCAATTCCTGACAATTGTAACATTTGAAACCATTGTTAACCCTTGCCTTCTCAACCTCCTTCACCACTGGTCTACTGATAGGTTTAGAAACATTAGAACTTCCACCAACACCCTTCGCTTGATTGTTAGAATTAGTAAACACACCTCCTCCTCGTCTACCCTGCTTCTCCCAAGCCAACGCTTTCTGGTGTGCTTCCGCTACAGATCTAGGATCGAACATGTTAACCATATCCTGAATCTGCATTCGAAATCCTCCAACAAATCTGGCTGTTAACTGTTCTTCTGTCTCCATAATATCGTTCCTTGCAATCAGTTGATAAAATTCGTCAGCATAGTCATTCACAGATTTCGTCCCTTGTCTCAAGTTTTGCAAACGTTGATACATCAAAGATTGATAATTGTAAGGTAAGAACGTTGCTTTCATCAATTTCTTCATCTTCTCCCAAGATTCAACTTTTGACTTTCCCATCCGATCACGTGTAAGTTTGGTCTGCTGCCACCATGCCAAAGCTCTACCCCTCAACCTTGTAGCAACCAACTTCGCTCTACGATGTTCTGGAACTTCTTTGAAGTCAAAAATCTCTTCTACATTAGCCATCCAATCTAAAAACTCCTCCACTTGCATACCACCTTTGAATTTAGGAATTTCAGTCTTCATCCCCGACTCCCACTTGTGATCATACTCAGAGTAATTTCTTCCTTGTCCTCGTCCTTGTCCTCGAACACTACCACCATCATACTCCTCTTCAAAATCAGATGTATATCGTTGTCTATCTCGTCCACCCACATCTCTACTACCTTCTCGTCTACCACCATCATCCCTTCTATCTACATTCCTTCGTTCACGATCATTCACGTTCCTCCCACGCCCTAGATCATTTTCAACACTTCTGTCTCGATTGGAATGTGGCGAGACTCTACTACCCCCATGGTTAGATTCAGGTGAAACCCTTCTCCGATTTTGATTCATCTCTAACATCATCTTCTCTAATCGTCCAATCCCTTCGTTAAGCTTTTCACTAAAGTTTTCATTGATTCTTTGCTCCATCTCATCAGCTTCTTCTCTTCGATACAAAGCTTCTATGTTTTGGTGGCGATTAGCTCTTCTTGGCGGCATACTTGAAATCTTTACAAACACTTCAACACTTCAAAATTCAAACACTTTTCGGACTTTGATCCAAAATGAAACGGATCGAAAACTTCCACTTTGTAGCAAATCGCGATGAACACGATGGACAAAGTTTCGGCTTCCAATACAAATTCGATCAATCAATCTTCGATACAAATGCGAACAACTCCCACTAGTTCTCGGTCGTGATAACACAAACTCAAATCTTCACTTCGAGCTCGGCAAATCACTTCAACTTCTAAATGAATAGGCTCCAAGTTTCGATCTAGCTATGATTGGCTAGAACAAGCTCTGATACTAAAAACTGACGCAGCGGATTAATCAAAACAACTTCAATCGGTGAAAGTAGCAATCGATGGATTGATGGATACTGAAATGCCCGAATTCGTTGATCCGAAGATACCGAATTCTAGCTATCCCGAACTCGTTGATCGCGCACGATACCGGGTTCAAAGATCTGCGATTCTTCACGCGTTGATCAAGCGCACTTGATTCCGCGAATCAGCTTCAACAATCGAAGATTCAAGCGCACTCGAATGTCGAAGGTGGAGATAGGAGGTACACTCGACTACCAATTGAAATTGAAAGCACAAAGCTAACAAAAGAGAATTTTATTCAATATTCAACAACCTTTACAAATGAGAGACTCGGCCTATTTATAGGCGTTTTACAACTCACACGAAAAAACAACAAAAATTACATCTCCTAAGTCGGTTCCGAGCTAACAGTCACGACCTAACATAAGTCGTACACGACTTAAGCCCAAACAGTTACAACATAATGACTTAACAATATTACCATTACAACACAACGCATATGACTAAAAAAAACAATCGCCATACGACTTAAAGACAGAAAACAGACAACCACTTAAGTCGTTGCCGACTTAACAATTCTACGCGACTCAACTTAGTAACGACTTAAGAAATCAACGGTCCAGATTAACTCGGCAGAGAAAACAACGGCAACAGCTACAGCGACTTAAAAACATGCGGCGACTTAAAGAAACCAATGGTGGAGATTAACTCGGCAGAAAATCCAACGGCATTCAGGCTTCCGCGACTTAAGAACGTGCGCATCAGAAACTTCGCGACCTAAGCTTTAGGTCGGTAACGACCTAAAAAACATGTAGCGACTTAAGGACTTCACGCCTTAACTTCTTGCGACCTAGCTCCTTGCGACCTAACTTAGGTCGTTCCATTTTAGCTCGTAGTACTTTTAACTCGTTGAGTCGTTCCAGCGTTCTACCTTCCAACTCGTTAGGTCGTAGACATCCTTCCATAAGTCGTGAGCGACCTAAAAACCCATTAGGTCGTGAGCGACTTAAAACTTCAGCTTTCAACAAATTAGGTCGTAACTCGTCATCAGTAGGTCGTCCCTTGGCTACATGACCTAACTGCTTGCTATCTCGCTTATCTTCCTTAAGTCGTACCAACGACTTATAACCTTTGTTAGGTCGTAGCCTTTTCTCCCTGACTTGGTTAAGTCGTAACCCTCCCCCGTTAAGTCGTAGCTCCTCCTCACGTGGCTCCTTAGGTCGTAGACGACCTACAACTTCTACATTAGGTCGCAAAGCTTGGTCACGACTTATGCCTTTGACAAATGAGGGTTGCGCTGCATCATCCTCCCCAGGTTGAGAAAAATTCGACCTTGAATTTGTAAATTCTTCTCTATCAGCTCGTTCATCTCCGTGATATGGTACGAGATGTTTAACATTGAACACATCAGACGTATACACATCATCTAGCAGCTTCAGTTTATAAACATTTTCATTGATTCGTTTCACAACTTCCACCGGACCAATTTTTCGTGCTTTCAATTTATTGTAAGCGCCTACCGGAAAACGATCTTTTGTTAACACTGCATAAACCAAATCACCTTCATGAAATTCAACACTTCTTCGTTTCAAATCTGCAGATTGTTTATACTTCTCATTTGCTTTCTCTAATCGTTCTTGAACGATTTTATGACATTCCGTCAGCCCTTCAACAAAATCAGCAGCTTTCTTAATTGTCCCCTTTGAGTGTGCTATCACCGTTAAATCCAACGGTCCTTTCGGTAAGCTCGAATAGACAATCTGGAATGGATTGAACCCAGTACTTCGATTCACAGCATGATTATGGGCAAACTCTGCCTGGCATAACTTCACATCCCAACTCTTCAGATTATCTTGAACAATACACCTCAACAAGTTTCCCAACGATCTGTTCACAACCTCGGTCTGTCCATCTGTTTGCGGATGATAAGCACTACTAAATTTCAGCTTCGTTCCCACCATTTTCCACAAACTCAACCAAAAGTGACTCAGAAATCGAGTATCTCTATCCGACACAATAGATTCTGGCAATCCATGAAGTCGATAGATCTCCCTGAAAAACAACCGAGCAACATGAACAGCATCCGTCGTCTTCTTACAAGCAATAAAATGTGCCATCTTCGAAAATCTGTCCACCACAACAAATATAGAATCATTCCCCCTTTGAGTTCTAGGTAAACCCAAAACAAAATCAATACTGATATCCACCCATGGTTTTATAGGCACGGGTAACGGCATATATAAACCAGCATTAGTCGCAGTTCCTTTCGAAACCTGACAAATATGACAACGCTCCACAAACCTCTCTACCTCTTTCCTCATCGATGGCCAAAAGTAAGACTGTGAAATCAACTATAAGGTACGGTCTCTCCCAACATGTCCCTCTTCGTGTAACTCCTTGATAATCTTCATTCTCAGACTACCTTCCGGTATGCACAATCGATTTCCTTTAAAAAGAAAACCATCTACCATCACGAACTCATCCGTCTCTCCCTCCTTGACTTTATCAACAAACTTTGCAAAGTAAGGATCATCGGTAAATAATTCTGGCAATATTTCAAACCCCGTCACTTCAACCTTTAATGTAGTTAACAAGTGATTTCTTCTACTCAACGCATCTGCAACACGATTCGTCACTCCCGACTTGTGTTTCACAACAAATGTAAATTGTTGAAGATATGCAATCCACGATGCATGTCTCGCTGAAATCTTTTCTTGCCCTTGCAAATGCTTCAATGCTTCATGATCAGTATACAGAAAAAACTCTTTCTGAAATAGATAATGTCTCCAGTGTTTAATAGCTTGCACAACAGCATAGAATTCCACATCATATGTACTATATCTCATCTTCGCTCCTGACAACTTCTCACTGAAATATGCAATAGGACGACCCCTTTGAGTCATCACCCCTCCAATTCCAACCTTCGATGCATCAATATGTAATTCAAACAAAAATTGAAAATCAGGCAATGCTAGAATTGGTGCTATCGTCAACAACTCCTTGATTCGTTCAAAAGCAACTCCTGCTTCCTTCGTCCATGAAAATTGTTTACCCTTCATACAATCCGTAACAGGTGCCATCATACTACTAAAGTGTGGAATAAATCTTCGATAAAATGAAGCCAACCCATGAAAACTACGAACTTCCGTTATCGTCTTGGGCTGCGGCCAATCTCTATTTGCTTCAACTTTACTTTGGTCAACCTGTATTCCTTTTTGCGACACAACATATCCCAGAAATAAAACGCTATGCGTCATGAACACGCATTTCTTCGTTGCAGCATAAAATTGTTCTTGTCGCAATACCATCGGCACTTCTCTAAGATGATTCGAATGTTCCTCTGGACTCCCACTGTAAATCAGAATATCATCGAAATACACCACCACAAACTTCCCAATGAATGGTCTAAAAATTTGATTCATTACCCTCATGAAAGTACTCGGAGCATTTGATAAGCCAAACGGCATAACCAACCACTTGTATAGACCCTCCCTGGTTTTAAAAGCAGTCTTCCACTCATCTCCTGGTCTGATACGAATTTGATGATATCCGCTCTTCAAATCAATCTTCGAAAATATAGTAGCTCCGCTTATTTGATCTAACAAGTCATCAAACCTCGGCATTGGAAATCTATATCTCACAGTAATCTTATTCAATGCTCGACTGTCAGTGCACATCCTCCACGTTCCATCCTTTTTGGGTACCAATAAAGCTGGTACAGCACAAGGACTCAGACTCTCCTGCACACGCCCCTGCTCAAGCAATTCCTCTACCTGCCTCCGCAACTCTTCATGTTCCTTCGGACTCATTCGATAATGTGGTCTGTGAGGTAATACAGCTCCTGGAACAAGATCGATTTGATGTTGAATGTCCCTTAACGGCGGCAACTCCGTTGGTAACTCCTCTGGAAATATATCCTCAAATTCTTTCAATACTGGTTTAACTTCTTCTGGTATTTCAACCTCTTCACCGCTCTCTCGTCCAATCAACAAGAATACTTCTGGCTCTTCCTCAACTTCTTTAACAAACTCCTTCAGAGATAATAAGGTTTTCAACTCTTCAATCTCTTTTGACTTACTTTCTCCCGGTTGTCTCTTCTTTGGAACTAAGATAATCTTCGTGCCTTTAAACATAAAACTGTAGCTATTGGTCCGACCGTCATGTTGTACTGCTCGATCATACTGCCATGGTCTTCCCAAAAGCAAGTGGCAAACATCCATCTCTACTACATCACACCATATTTCATCTTTGTATTTTTTCCCAATAGAGAATGGAACACGAACTCGTCTATCCACTTTCACTTCTCCTCCTTTTCTCAACCATGCTAACTTGTATGGATTCGGATGCTTCTCTGTCTTCAGCTTCAACTTTGTTACAGCCTCGGTTGAAATGATATTGTCACAGCTTCCTGCGTCAATCACAAACTTACACACCTTCCCTAGTATAGTGCATGTCGACTGAAAGATATTACTCCTCAACCAACTAGCTTCTTCCTGCTTCAGTGTCAAACATGATCTCCTCAGCATTAGATTACAACCTTCATCTCCTGACGCAATATCCTGCTCATCCTCCTCAACTGGACTAGAACACTCCCCATCACCATCCTCATCCTCAATTTCTGCAATTATGGTTCTCTTCTTTGGCTTTGGACACTCACTGCTTTTATGACCCAATTCCTGACAATTGTAACATTTGAAACCATTGTTAACCCTTGCCTTCTCAACCTCCTTCACCACTGGTCTACTGATAGGTTTAGAAACATTAGAACTTCCACCAACACCCTTCGCTTGATTGTTAGAATTAGTAAACACACCTCCTCCTCGTCTACCCTGCTTCTCCCAAGCCAACGCTTTCTGATGTGCTTCCGCTACAGATCTAGGATCGAACATGTTAACCATATCCTGAATCTGCATTCGCAATCCTCCAACAAATCTGGCTGTTAACTATTCTTCTGTCTCCATAATATCGTTCCTTGCAATCAGTTGATAAAATTCGTCAGCATAGTCATTCACAGATTTTGTCCCTTGTCTCAAGGTTTGCAAACGTTGATACATCAAAGATTGATAATTGTAAGGTAAGAACGTTGCTTTCATCAATTTCTTCATCTTCTCCCAAGATTCAACTTTTGACTTTCCCATCCGATCACGTGTAAGTTTGGTCTGCTGCCACCATGCCAAAGCTCTACCCTTCAACCTTGTAGCAACCAACTTCGCTCTACGATGTTCTGGAACTTCTTTGAAGTCAAAAATCTCTTCTACATTAGCCATCCAATCTAAAAACTCCTCCGCTTTCATAACACCTTTGAATTCAGGAATTTCAGTCTTCATCCCCGACTCCCACTTGTGATCATACTCAGAGTAATTTCTTCCTTGTCCTCATCCTTGTCCTCGAACACTACCACCATCATACTCCTCTTCAAAATCAGATGTGTATCGTTGTCTATCTCGTCCACCCACATCTCTACTACCTTCTCGTCTACCACCATCATCCCTTCTATCTACATTCCTTCGTTCACGATCATTCACGTTCCTCCCACGCCCTTGATCATTTTCAACACTTCTGTCTCGATTGGAATGTGGCGAGACTCTACTACCCCCATGGTTAGATTCAGGTGAAACCCTTCTCCGATTTTGATTCATCTCTAACATCATCTTCTCTAATCGTCCAATCCCTTCGTTAAGCTTTCACTAAAGTTTTCATTGATTCTTTGCTCCATCTCATCAGCTTCTTCTCTTCGATACAAAGCTTCTACGTTTTGGTGGCGATTAGCTCTTCTTGGCGGCATACTTGAAATCTTTACAAACACTTCAACACTTCAAAATTCAAACACTTTTCGGACTTTGATCCAAAATGAAACGGATCGAAAACTTCTACTTTGTAGCAAATCGCGATGAACACGATGGACAAAGTTTCGGCTTCCAATACAAATTCAATCAATCAATCTTCGATACAAATGCGAACAACTCCCACTAGTTCTCGGTCGTGATAACACAAACTCAAATCTTCACTTCGAGCTCGGCAAATCACTTCAACTTCTAAATAAATAGGCTCCAAGTCTCGATCTAGCTATGATTGGCTAGAACAAGCTCTGATACTAAAAACTGACGCAGCGGATTAATCAAAACAACTTCAATCGGTGAAAGTAGCAATCGATGGATTGATGGATACTGAAATGCCCGAATTCGTTGATCCGAAGATACCGAATTCTAGCTATCCCGAACTCGTTGATCGCGCACGATACCGGGTTCAAAGATCTGCGATTCTTCACGCGTTGATCAAGCGCACTTGATTCCGCGAATCGGCTTCAACAATCGAAGATTCAAGCGCACTCGAATGTCGAAGGTGGAGATAGGAGGTACACTCGACTACCAATTGAAATTGAAAGCACAAAGCTAACAAAAGAGAATTTTATTCAATATTCAACAACCTTTACAAATGAGAGACTCGGCCTATTTATAGGCGTTTTACAACTCACACGAAAAAACAACAAAAATTACATCTCCTAAGTTGGTTCCGAGCTAACAGTCACGACCTAACATAAGTCGTACACGACTTAAGCCCAAACAGTTACAACATAACGACTTAACAATATTACCATTACAACACAACGCATACGACTAGAAAACAATCGCCATACGACTTAAAGACAGAAAACAGAAAACCACTTAAGTCGTTGCCGACTTAACAATTCTACGCGACTCAACTTAGTAACGACTTAAGAAATCAACGGTCCAGATTAACTCGGCAGAGAAAACAACGGCAACAGCTACAGCGACTTAAAAACATGCGGCGACTTAAAGAAACCAATGGTGGAGATTAACAAGGCAGAAAATCCAATGGCATTCAGGCTTCCGTGACTTAAGAACGTGCGCATCAGAAACTTCGCGACCTAAGCTTTAGGTCGGTAACGACCTAAAAAACATGTAGCGACTTAAGGACTTCACGCCTTAACTTCTTGCGACCAAGCTCCTTGCGACCTAACTTAGGTCGTTCCAATTTAGCTCGTAGTACTTTTAACTCGTTGAGTCGTTCTAGCGTTCTACCTTCCAACTCGTTAGGTCGTAGACATCCTTCCATAAGTCGTGAGCGACCTAAAAACCCATTAGGTTGTGAGCGACTTAAAACTTCAGCTTTCAACAAATTAGGTCGTAACTCGTCATCAGTAGGTCATCCCTTGGCTACATGACCTAACTGCTTGCTATCTCGCTTATCTTCCTTAAGTCGTACCAACGACTTATAAGCTTTGTTAGGTCGTAGCCTTTTCTCCCTGACTTGGTAAAGTCGTAACCCTCCCCCGTTAAGTCGTAGCTCCTCCTCACGTGGCTCCTTAGGTCGTAGACGACCTACAACTTCTACGTTAGGTCGCAAAGCTTGGTCACGACTTATGCCTTTGACAAATGAGGGTTGCGCTGCATCAAGGTGTTTCATGAAATAATTATGTGCATATGGAACCACTTATGAAACTTTGATATTTAATTTTTGCATTGGATATTTATATATATATATATAAATATATATATATATATATATATATATATAAATATATATATATATCTATTTGTGTGTGTATGTCATCCGCATATTTTCAGACCACCTTATTACAAGAATGAATAAGTAGATATGGAAGCAATATAAGATAATATGACTATAAATACGTATAACAAGCATCTGACATGAAGTTATCGGCCCATAAGGGATATCGAATCTGAAGTCAAGTAGGGATATCAAACTTATAAACACAAAAGCTGCTTCAAAGAGACGATATCGAGCTCATAGAAAGATAGGGATGTCGAATTTGTAAATATAAAGCATCTCGAGCCTATGAAAGTGAAGATAACAAGCTCGTACAATGACAGAATGGATATCAAATTACTACAGTTAAGAATGTCACCACATATAGGGATAATGAATGTCAAGATTCAATGAAATAGCGGATGTTTAAAGGAACCGTGGAGTGATTTCAGAAACACACGATGTTGAACTTTAACACTAAAAGAGATAACGAATACCTAACAATGAAGAGATATCGAATCTCATTAGCCTAAAGGATGTCGAGCCTCTACAACATAGTGTTTAGACCATGAGGCAAGGAAAAGTGCTGTATCACCTGATGATATCAGACTTCAAATAAAATAATGGATATCGAATATTTGAAGTTGTCAAGGATGTCGCATATCATCAGTACACTGAGGAATGTTAGATGTTACGAGATGTCAAATGCTAAAAGTTATGAAGGATTTCAAGCTTCAAGTAGCATGGATGTTTGTCGCACATCAACAATGTATAGAATGTTGCCGAATTTCAACTGTACATAGAAGGTTGCCACATATTATCAATGCAATGAATGATGCCGACGGACACGTGGAGGCCAGTCCGTCTACCTCAACCCTATAAATATCAACCCTATGGTAACTTAGTGGGGGCAAATAATTTCTTTCTATCCTTCTCAAAATCAAAGAATTATAACCCTGAATTTATTTGGGATATAATCTTGAATTGATTGTAAACATTGCAATTTATATGAACAAGGACTTGGACGAATATCTAGCATAGCCTATTTACCTTGGTTATGCAAATTTGATTATTATTGAACATGGACATGCATATGACCAATTTTTGGGTTTGGTTTGACCTTGGACTTTATCTCGAACAAGGCCACTTAAGTCTTGGCCTAAACTAATGTTTATTTTGCATAATGCCTATTTTGCCAATTAATATATGGACAATGGATTGTGACTTATGTGGATTACGCTACTCTACCCATTAACAAATGCTTAATGTACTATTACATATTTATGCAACTTACCTATTTTACTCTTGGACATATGCCATATGCTTTTGAACAATTCAACCTAAAGTCCATGGGCATCATGGGACTATTTTTAAAATTACGTCATCTTGTACAAAGCCTTAGATGTTGAGCCAACCTTTCGTTCAATAAAACCATTTGGACCTCTCAAAGTATGCCACATTAAGTAACATCATGGGTGTTAAACCAGTTTTTGGCTCAATATAGCATCATGGATATTGTGCCAATTTTTGGTTTAACATTTTGGCGCTAAAAGGAGGGCTTGATCCTCTGTCCAATTAGTTTCTATTTCCTTGCTTAGAAACTAATAATGAAAAATTTTGTTGCAAGAAAAATGGTAAGAGCTAAGAAGATCATGTACCGAACGAAGAGATTGTGCAACGAACAAACTTGGAAGAAAATACCACTTCAATCTTCAATTCAGAAAATGTGGAACCTAGACAACCTACAACACCAATGAAGTCAATAAATACCAAAGCTAAGATTCAGGGTCTAACTTAACAACTTGCAATGATGTAGGAACTCAGTAAAAAGGTTCTTTCCCAGAGGTCTTCTGAAAAGCTTACCGAAGGAGGAGAGATGGTAGAATCTCCAAGGAGGAATCTAGACACCTCATTACCCAACAACAAAGATAATGGTAAAAGCATTACATGTCTACAAAGAAAGAAACTCAAAACGAAGGACCGGTAATGTATTCCTCAAACTTGCAAAACCACGAAATTAAGATGAATCATCAAGGGGAAGGCCAAGAAGGAGAATAAAAAGATCTTCCGAGCAGTTAGACAGCTTGACTTCAAGCAAGAAATACAAGCCCTCTAGAAGGATTATCATGAAGACGAGGCATATACTTGAAAGATATGGCCAATAAAATAGTTAAAGACATGCTTAATCACAAAGAGAAAAGGACCCTTGACCCTAAGGTAAACAGTAATCCTTGTAAGGCTCAATTCATAAAAGATTTAATGTCTATTAAAATTCCATTGCACTTCAAAATCCCCTCCTTAAAGTATAACGGAACTATCTTTTGGCTTCTGAGAGCCAAATGGATTTGCATAATTCATTTGGAGCTATACGTTGTAGATTTCTTCCTATAAATTTTTAGGATGCAGCAGCCAAATGGTGCAGACACTATAGAGAGGAAACCATTTACTCTTGGAAATAGTTTTCTTATGAGCTTTCAGCGTAAATTCGCATACTATTGACACAACTATGTTGGCAAATGTTAAACAAAGACCAGGTGAATTGCTCGTTGAGTATTTGAGGAGGCTCAATACTAAGGCACTAAAGGCGGAAAACATGACTAACAAAGGAAAACCGAATGGCAGTGCGCTTAGGGTTAATCAAACGGACACCCTTTTAGATGGAACTTTACATATATGGATGTAGGGATCATTAATAATTTCATTTTCATGCTAATAAGTTTATCCGTATGGATGAAATATACTATGCTAAGAATAAATCCCAGTCAAAGAAGGAAGGAGGAAAATCTAGCTATGATCACCTCAATAAAAAGCGAAGATGGGATGAAATTATAAGAAGGAGATGGGAGGAGATCCCTAAATCTAACTATGTGGCTTTGAATAAGCCGATTTTATATATTTTCGCTATAGCTAAAGATGAAGGAAACTTTCCTACTTTCTACAAGACAAGGAACAATCCAGAACTGAAGAAGGGGGAGGTTACAGTGCTTACCATAAAGCAAAAGGGCATAAAACTAATGAGTGCCATGTTCTGGCAGGAGTAATCGAAAACAAGGTTAGATCTAGATTCTTGAAGGAGTTTGTCAAAGAGAACCAAAAATCCTCCAATCTCGAAGGGACTAATCGGATACCTCCAGTAACGTTGTGAATTTCAGAGAAAATGACTCTCAACCATACTTTATTCCTCCAATCAACCGCATAGATGTCTTCCATGGAGGTCTCCATCTTGCTAGAAGCAACAAATGAGCTAAGATCAGGTACATAAGGGAGGTAAGAGATGGAGTCTTTTCTATTTAGGAGGAGCCACCGCTCATAAATCGTATATATCATCTTTAGATGCCCAAATTAATAATAACCCCATAGGATTTGAGTGGGGTCCGTCACCCACACAATGATCCATTGATGATAACTTCGCAAATTGGTCTCTTTATGGTAACAAAGATCTTAGTGGATACTGGAAGCATAATGAACGTCATCTTCAAGCGCACTTTCGATTAAATAGGAATTCCAAAAGAGAAATTGAAACCAAGCTTTGAACCTATCTTTAGCTTCAACAATAAAAGGTCTACTCCAGTAGGACAAATCAAGCTCCTGATGTAGATAGGAATCCCTCCACTTTCCAAACCTTTCGAAACTCTATTCATGATAATGGACCAACCTTCCAACTACAAAGTTATCTTTGGGGATTAAGTAAATGCATTTGTTTCACCGAAATATTTAGTGCTGAAATTTCGGACTAAGAATGGTTGGGAAATAATAAGAGGGGAGCAGTTTTGCTCCCGAGAACTGTAATTCTCTACATTTGAGCAATGTAAAAGAGATGGTGTTTCTTGTTATGACATGGAGGAAAATGATTTGTGAAAAACTAAAATTGGAAAGCCCTTAGATGATAGCCATTCAAGCTGGCTATCCAAGGCAAATAAGAGAACAAAAATAAATGAGAAGCCCACGAATGAACTAAGAAGGTTCAACTTTGCCGAGAAGAAAAGAAAAAGGAAAGTGGAAAACCTGATAGATAGGGAAATAAGTAGTGAAGAAATTGTTACTGAACTAGATTGTAGAAATGAGGAAGTAAGAATAAAGTCAACCGAAGACCTAGAAGAGGTAAGCCTAGGTTTGCTTGATCCAACAAAAACAGTGAAGGCCGAAAAAGAGTTAGGTGACAAGCTCGAGGGTAACTTATACGATTTCTTTGATTTAGAAAGGATGTATTTTCCTGGACCCGCTCAGACATGGTTGGAATAGATCCAACTATCATGAGCTATGCACTTAACATAGACCCAAATATCACTTCTATTCGACAAAAGAAAAGGCAGTTCGATAAGGTTAGAGCTAACGCGTGTGGAAGAGGAAGTCAAAAGACTACTTGAAAATGAATCCATTAGAGAAATTTTCTACCCAAAATGGTTGCCCAATCCTGTGCTAGTCAAAAAGCCCAATGGAAAATGGAGAACATGTGTTGACTACACTGATTTGAATAAAGCATGCCATAAGGATTGTTATCCCTTGCCTCGAACAGGCCAATTAATTGACGCAACAAGTGGACATAAGCTGTTGTCTTTTATGGATGCGTACTCAAGATATAATCAAATTTCCATATTCATGCCAGATGAAGAAGACACAATTTTCATAAATTATTGGGGAACATACTGCTATAAATTTATGCCTTTCGAGTTGAAGAATGCTGGGGCTACGTATCAAAGACTGGTAAACAGAATGTTTAAGGAATAGATTGGTCGAAACATGGAACTATATGCAGTTGATATGATGGTCAAATCTCAAGAGGAAGCCAATCACTTGAAATATCTTGAGGAAATGTTTGAAGTACTAAGAAAGTACAAGATGAATTGAATTAAAAAGCGCTCCTTTGGCATACAATATGGGAAGTTTCTAGTATATATTGTCAGTGCCAAAGGAATTGAGGCTAACCCTGATCAGATCAAAGTGATTAGGGACATGGCAAAGCCAAGGACAACTGAATATGTGATGAGCTTGAATGGGAGAGTAGCGGCTTTGTAGATTTATATCTAAGGCCACTGATAAGTGCATCCCTTTCTTTGACGTAATCAAGAAAGAGAAGAAGTTTGAATGGGGAATGGATTTTGCAAAGGCCTCCAAAGAATTGAAAGATCATTTTTAAATACCCAGATCCTATCTAGCACTATAGAGGGAGAGAATTTATATCTTTACATGGCGGTCTCTGAACACATAGCAAGTTCATTTTAATAAGAGAGGAGAATACAGTTTAACTCGCGGTATAATATAAAAGTAAATGGCTTAAGGATGCAGAGGTAAGATATTCTGTTATAGAGAAGTCAACATATTGTTAATGCTCACCGCTCGAAAGTTAAGAGCTTACTTTCAGGCACACCCAATCAAGGTCATAACCAACTTTCTACTCAAACAATTTTTTAGTAAACCCGACGCATAAGGAAGACTAGTAAAATGGAAAATAGAGCTTAGCCAATATGATATTGTGTTCCAACCTTGAGTTGCAATAAGTGGTCAAGCCCTAGCTTATTTTATCAATGAATGCAAATGTTTTGTTTAAGGAACAACCGGAAAAAGATAGGGATTGGAAGCCTAAGTTACAATTGTTTGGTGATGAAGCTTCAAATGAACATGGGGGTTGTGCAAGATATGTAATCATTACCCCAGATAGACATCGGTTGCATTATGCAATGAAATTAGATTTTCCCACTATCAATAATGTGGTAGTTTATGAATCAATGTTGGAAGGGCTCACCTTAGCCCTACAATTAAAAATTCCAAGGATTGAAATCTTTAGTGACTACTAACTAATGGTAAATTAGTTACTAACATATCAAACGAAAGATGTCATATTGATCCTTTATGTAAAAAAGGTGCTAAAGATGTTGACCTAATTTGAAGATTTCTCGATACATCAAGTACCAAGAGGGAATAATTCCCAAGCTGATTCTTTGGCCAAGTTGGCCATTTCACGAGGTGCATTGAAAACTCGAATTGTGCCAGTTGGCTTCCAACAAAGTCGTAGTATAGAGGAAAGGGTCTCAAAACCAAAAAATGAGTCTATGGTATTGACTACATCCCAAGCCCTTGAACAAGTCGATAAAGAAAATGAATCAAGAAATGATAGTGAAGAAAACCAAGAAAGAACCATTCATATAGAAATTAATAGTCAATAGGAAAATAACTGGATGACACTCATTGTCGAGGACCGGGTAGAAGGGAAACTACCAAAAGATAAAATGGAAGCTAGAAAGATAAGGTGCCAAGCCCCAAATTTTACCATGATTAACATAACACTTTATAAAAGAGGACATTCACTCCTTTACCAGAGGTGTATTAGTCCGGAAAATGGCTTAAGACTATTAAGAGAAGCACATGAGAGAATTTTGGAGATCATTCTAATATAATAAAACTAGCCTAAAATATCATGAGACAAGGTTTCTACTGGCCCCGAATGAGTAATGATGCTGTGAATTATGTAAAGTACTGGGAGAAGTGCCAGAAATTTCTAGTAATTCGACATATGTCCCCAGGTGAATTAACCACAGTTTCGAGTTCTTGTCCCTTTGATGTATGAGGAATTGATTTAATTGGACCATTGCCTTTATCTAAAGGTGGAGCTTAGTTTGCAGTAGTAGCCGTCGATTATTTCACAAAATGGGTAGAAGTAGAGCCATTACCAAATATAACATCAGAAAAAGTGTTAAAATTTGTGATTAAAAACATAATCACTTGGTTTGGAATGCCATATAGTATAATATCCGATAATGGAACTCAATTTGAAAGTGAAGAATTTTCCATATTTTACAACAAGAAAGGAATAACCAAAAGCTTTTCTCCTCTAGCTCATCATAAAGTTAATGGAGCCATTGAACCAGCCAAAATTTTTATTAAGACTATCCTTAAGAAACGACTAGACAAACCGAAAGGGAATTTGGTAGAAGAACTTCTTCTAGCACATTGGACATGTTGAAATTCTAGTAAGACCACAACGAGACACACTCTATTTTCTTTAACATATGGATGCGAAGCAATGCTTCCAATCGAAGTTGAAGTTCCATCTCATCGAAGAATTGCATATGCATTCGATCCTAATTAAGAATTGAGGAAAGAATCCTTAGATTTAATCAACGAAATAAGGGATGAAGCAACCATACGAACGACCGAATATCTTCAAAGGATATCAAGGTATAATAACTCCAAATTTAAAGAAATCTCATTTCAAAAAGAAGATTTGGTTCTTTGAAAAGTCTTGGCGAAGACCAAAAACCTAACTAACGGACCACTCAGACCAAATTGGGAAGGGCCGCTTGTTATTCATGAAGTAATTACACTATGGACTTGTCGATTATGGCGACCAAATGGCAATGTAATAGCGAGAAATTGGAATGCTGAGCATCTAAGGACTTACTTTCATACAAAGGATGAATAAAGGAATTGAGACAAGTATGTCTAAGGAATTGATAATCAAATGAAAGGAGGAAACTAAAAGAAAACTCCTAAATCATTACCTACAAGGTAATAAGGGGTGAAGAAAAGCCTTTGATCCCGCCACAAGGACCAGGTCAAAGCACCTCTTGGAAGGAGGTCGGAGTAAGCCTTTGGTGCCGCCTAAGATAGCCTGGCCAACCGCCGCAAGCTTTCGGTCCTACCTACATGGCCTGACTGGAGCACCTCCTAGAAGCAGGATGGTGTAAGCCTTAAGTCCCACCTAAGATGGCCTGGCTAAAACACCAAACCAGCCTTCGGTTCCTCCTATAAAGCCTGACTAGAGAGCCTCCTAGAGGGAGGATGGATAAGTCTTTGGCTCGGCCTAAGATGGCTAACCAAATGCACCGACCAGCCTAAATCATTAACTATAAGGAAATTTGGGACTCAAAATTAAATCACTACCCGAAGAGTAGTAAGGGGCGAAAGGAATCAAAGCTTCAACCACTACCAAAAGAGTAGTAAGGCGCAAAAGAGATCAAAGCCTAAATCACCACCTAAAGTGTGGTAAGGGGCAAAAGGAATCAGTCAAGCAAGTTTGAATCTACTCTAAAGATGGGTTAAATCAACCTTCTAAAGGAAGAACGGTCAAGCACATTTAATCCTGCACCAAGGAAAAGTTAAAGTAACCTTCAAAGAAAAGGTCAAAAACTATCTGAAATTTCGACGCTAGTATGAGCATCCGAGAAGTTCTGAAACTTAACCTAGGAAATTCAAGATTGAAATATCTCCCAATCATTTGTTCCTATGATGGAACTTAAATTTTCTAGTGAATAACGGGAATCTTCATTATCACTCTAAGTTCTACCCACCTACTAGCTGAGATCAGATGGTTTTATTGTCTTCTATTCAAGTAATATTATTGCCAGATGGATTTCTAGTCTTCTATTCAGGTAACATTATTGCTAGAGTGATTTTGGTCTTCAATTTAAGTTATATTATTGCCGGATGGATTTCTAGTCTTATGTTCAAATAAAATTGAGATATTATTACCATAAGGATTTTTGGTCTTCCATTCAAGTAATATTACTGCCAGATGGATTTTTGGTCTTCTATTCAAGTAATATTATTGTAGAACAAACATATGGTGTTATATTCAGATAAAATTGTGATATTATTACTAGATGTTCTGGTCTTCTATTCAAGTAATGTTATTGCTAGATAGATTTTTGATCTTCTATTCAAGTAATATTATTGCTAGATGAATTTCCAATCTTGTATTCGAGTAATACTGGATGGATTTCTTGTTTTATTAACTAATAAATTCATAGTCTTTTTGCCATGTGGATTCCCAGCCTTCTTATTAAAAAAAACTTATGGATCAATGTGTAACATCCCCTAAGTTGGTGGCCAAAACTAACGCACTACGCCATAAATGGCCTTCTGCAACACAAAAAAAATGTTGGCTCAGGACCGAAAAATGTTGCCATAGGTCTATGGCAACACTTTTAGGGTGATGCAATTTTTGCCGTTGCTTTAGACCTCAAAGGCAACATTTTGACTATCTAAGGCAACATAAGTAATATTGTTGCAATAGAACCCTATTTGGGTCTATGGCAACACCCATAGGTATCTGTAGCAACATTCCAAAAATGTTGCTATAGGGTATTAAATTTCTGAAGTTGTGGGGCCCGCATATTGTGGGGCCCACAATGTGGGTCCCACGACCCAACTGGGTCCATCCCTATGGCAACACCTTGAATGACTATTGCAACATTATTTTAAGCAACATTTATAACCCTATGGCAACACTATTATGAAGCTACTGCAACACTATTATGAAGCTACTGCAACACTATTCAGAAGCCTACTACAACACTATTCTGAAGCTACTGCAACACTATACTGAAGCTACTGCAACACTATACTGAAGAGACACTAAGAGCTCATAGAACAGTACAATATCACATAGAACACTTGCATAATACATAGTACAATATCACATAAAACACTTGCATAATACACAGCATAATACACAGTACAGATAACAATTCATACAGCAGTACACATCACAATTCATGTCAGTTACCCCAAAATACTACAAAGCTACCCCAAAATACTACAAAGCTACCCCAAAATATCCAGTACACATAACAATTCATAAATGAGACTTAAGAGCTGGTGCCTCCAGTCAGATTATCAGTCTCACTGGACATGATTGCGGAAGTTAGATCCTCTACATTGATGTTCATCTCTGGGTTGGCATCACCTAATTTCTTAAGCACCCTAGCCAAATTCTCTTGTACCTTCTGATTTACCTTGGATTCTAGCTGTGCTTCAATTTCTTCGACAAGCCTTTGCCTTAAGTCATGTACGTAAGCATTTGTTAGAGCCTCGGTTGATTGTTTTGCACACTTTGCACGCCTCCCTATAAGCAAAGGACGACCCTGTGATTTTCCATTCGAAATTACTGTTTCGACAGTGTTTCCTCCTTCTCCACCGGCCATTGCCTTTTGAACTAAGTCCTACAAAATAAAACCACATCAAAATTACCCTACAGTAAATGCAGAGAATGCAGCAAATGCTTATATATGGATTGTGTACAGCAAATGCAGAGAAAGCCACATTTTGGAAAACAATTTGTTTATGTGCATGTAATTAGAAAACAATTTGTAACATATATACTAGTAAAAACTGGAAAACAATTCCGTCGACAGCCAGCTATGGCTTCGTCATCTGGATTCTGAGGCTTCAAACGGCCATTCATTTTATTTATGCACATATGTGTATTACTATAGACATATATTTTTATATAAACCAAGTTAGTAATCCCTTTAACCAAATTCATTTCTTCGTTTCCAGTTTTTGTGTCATTTCTAGCCAAACGCAAAAGCAAGTCCTCTTCATTCGACTAGAAAAGGGAAAAAATGGCTGAGGGTTCAAAATTCTTAATCTCACAATATACTCAATTACAATTTCCAAAGCAAACATCTATGCCATTAGTACGTTTGCGAAACTCTGGTTCAACAAGTTTTTCAAGGACAGTTTCAAGGACATGAGCATACATGCACATGAGCAAGACATAAACAATGTGCAGCATGTGCAAAACAGAACAAAATTATTACAAAACAGAATTATTACTTACAAGTTTGTACTTCATTACTTGAGGATTAGACACGTACTCACGCCCATCTGTTCTCTTACGACTTTTAAGAAAAAGTGCTGCATCGGATGGTGTCTCCTGATACAAGTTAAATAGATAGTTTAGCATACACTCTCTTCAGTCAAAAATGTAAAGTATCACATACCATCTTATGACGAAGCTGGGCGAACGACTTTGGACCAGCGGTGTGTGTGTCTTGATACGACTTACGACTATCAGAATTTTTCAGTGCTTTTTGCTAAAAAATACACAAAAAACAAAGTACTCGTTTATCTCACAAAAAAAGTACTCGTTTATCTTGCGAAATAAATAATATGTACGTATACCTGAATCTCATCATCTGCCCAATACCTCAAGAGCACTTTAAAATCCTCCACTGGGATGTTGTCCGGCTTGTTTTCTAGCCTCTCCTCATCAGTCTTATAAGGTTTATAATGAGCAGTTTTTATGCGACTCTTGTACCCCCTCCAACAGTCACGAATAGACTTCAACACCCAGTTTTCACATTCATCCGGAATAATATACCGTTGCTTAAATATAAATCAAATATAAAAAAGAATAAATAAATCAAAATTCAGCTACATTATAGTTAATAGATCAATATTACTTATTAAAGTAAAATTCAGCAACATTATAGTTAATAATAGATTACCTTAACATAATCCCATAGAGATTTCTTCAACTTTTCAGGAACATCCGACCAAGATTTATACGTAAGTGGCACGGACCTTTTCAATGTTCCTAAAAAGTTGCTCAGTTCAGATATTACTTTGTCATCATCTGAAATAGGTTGGAACCACTGGTTCATCATAATTACAACTCTTTTGTCATTTGCCCTTGTATGAACATTAAACATCTTTGTGTGACCTCTGAGTCTTTTAGGAACTTTACCTTTAATTAAAATGAAAAGTCCCGTCAAATAATAACATAAATCATAATGTAAATTCGGTACTTAAATATTAATCCTACTGTAATATTAAATATTATTATCACATCAATTCAGTACCTGCTTCAACTTCTTCATTTTCAATGTCTGGCAAGACATTCTCCGCAACATACTTATTTGCCATACCACTTGCACTAGCTTTTGCAGCATTTTTCTTTTGTCGTTCCCGCAGAGCCAAATAATCAGCCATTGTTCCTTTTCCTTCAGCATCCTTCTCAGTTGAACTTACTACCAGGCTTGGGCTTGGGCTTGTGCTTCTCAACTTTTCCTTTTCCTTTGCGATACCACTAGCTGAACGAGTTTGTGGTCCACTAACAGGCTTGGGCTTCTCAACTTTTTTAGTTCTCTAAATTGTATATATAAGTAGGAAATAAGATTGGATTTTATAGTTATTATCTTCATAAGCAGAAAAAATAAGATATGTAGCTATCACACACCTTTCTTGGACTTTGTAAAGTATCATTTTCACTATGCTCCTCATGGTCCGGATTATATTCCTGATCACTATCCACATCCTCTTGCATCTTTTCTTTTCCTTTAACTTTTTTTTGGTTTACATTTCTCAGTTCAGCTGAAATTGCAGGCACACCTAGAGAAGCAAGAACTTCGTTGTTCCTCATCACATTAACAGCTCTATGTATTTCATAATCTTTTAGGTTCACCATCAACTTAGCAGCTCTCTGTACTTCATAATCTTGTAGAGATAGTGGAGGTGTAGAATACTCATTTGGAGGTGGTGGAGGTGGTAGATGAACATCCTGCAAGTATATAATAAACAGGAACATCATAGTAAGTATGCTGCAAGAGTGGTACAAAATATTCAAATTACAATAAGATCATCATAATAAGAATTCTTCAAACCTGCATGCCATTTTCATCCATATCTTCTTCTTCCGATGTTGGTAAACGTGATTCCAACTTCCTCTTAACACTTGATGAGTTCAGATTCACTGTTGAATCGCTGATTTTTGGTTTTTTTTTCTGTGTCATCTTCTGAGGATTTACCTGATCAGCTAACTTTAGATTCTCGGTTGCATTGCTGGGTTCTGGATTATTCAGCCGTGCCGACTTCCGAGGACTTTTCACCTCAGCTAACTTTAGATTCACGGTTGCATCGTTGGGTTCTGGATTAATCAGCCGTGTCGACTGCCGAGGACTGTTCACCTCACCTAACTTTAGATTCACAGTTGCATTGCTATTCAGCCGTGCTGACTTCCGAGGACTATTGACTTCAGCTAACTTCTTGTTTTTTTGGTTCTGTTTTAGTTGATGAGCCGTCACGTACTGTCGTTTCACTGGTTTTGTAGCTGCAACAATACAATGATATTATAATCATAATCTTTAAATGTTATAATCAAAATATCACAATAAATTTTTTTTTGCTATATCAAAATATCACAATCTGTAAATGATATTAACTATCCATTTATATATACCTGTAACCAGATTCTGCCTTGGCCGCATGATTACATGCGGCTGCATTTGCTTCAATGGCTCAATTGCAGTATCGACAACGTTGTCGATATAAAAATCCAAGTTGCCACCAGTGTTAACTCCTTTGACTAATTCGTAGAGGTCCGCATCATTCGTCACTAACTTCCACCCAACCTTCTCACCATTTCTCATATAAATTCCTCCTATTTCGGTGTATTGAAGTTCATCCTTCACAAACTCCATGAGCACTGTGTACGAGAAGTAGTCAGGATCAACCCTCTTTACCACAGTATCGGTTCCACCAACATATTGTGCCTTCTGAAATGCACCCTTGTGATGAAATGTGAGCTGCATGAGTTCCCCCATCCTATACAAAATGGATACAGAATGGTGAGTTTACATTGGAAGCAAGATATGAAATAATAAAATGGGTAGGTATATTAAGTACATATGTGTATGCAGGTATATAAAGCACTAGAAACAACAAGGGAACACATAAAATCAGAATAACTTACAAGCAGTCAAGTAATTAAAAAGCAGTAAATTAATTATGAAAATCAATAGATACAGAAGTCGTCCCTTAATTAAGAACTAATACATAAATAGAAGTCACTTGATATTGCTACATAGAAATCAAGAGGAAGTTTCCTCTATGCTAGGCGGAATGAGGATTTGTGTTGCCGGGACGTCATCTCTATACCACCTAACATCACTAACTTGATTTCCTATTCCATTACCACATTGAATATCATGTAAAACTGGATCATCTTCATTTCCGACATCACACCAGTCCCTCGGCAATTTCTTGACAACGTTATAAAGTGCCGTATCAGTTGGATCTTGTATATAAAATACTTGTTGTACTTGTGAAGCCATAACATACGGATCAGATTTCTGGCACAATCTATTAAAATTAACTCGAGTCATCCCATACAAATCTTTCTCTTCTTGGTACCAGCAACACTTAAATAAAACCACTGAAATTTCTCCCCAATAATCAATTTCTAGTATTTCTTCAATTGCTCCGTAGTAACTAACATTACCAACCAATGGATTTTGATCTTTTGAACTTGCAAAGCTAGTGGTCAAGGCAGTCAAGAATACACCACTATTCTGTGTTTTACACTTAGCATCTCTATATTTTGTATGGAATCTGTATCCATTAATAACATATCCACTAAATTTCCTAGCTGTCCGATTAGGGCCCATTGCAAGCACTTCTAGCTCTTTCGAAATGTCCTCTTTCTTCCCAACCTCATCCTTCAGCCATTTCCAGAATTCTTCAGTATGTGCTCTCTCTCTTTTATATCTTCTCGATATTGCATGACCATCAATTAAAGCTCGATGTTCCCTATAATAATTATGATGGTATTAATATCAATAAAGAAATATTCTAATTCTTTAGTACTTGCTAGAATAAATTAGAACATAAAAACTTACTCTTTTAAATTATCTATTTCCTCGTTACCACAATTGAATAGAATGTACCGATGACATGCCATCCACTCAGATTCTTTTAGATGAATAGCTTTTCCGTCTTTATTTCCTCTTGTACCAATAGCATATTCCATATTTTGTGGACAACTTTCAAATTTAGGTACTGCATCACCACCGCTTAAGAATCTTGAGCAGAATGTCAAGCATTCTTCTGCCAAGTAACCTTCGGCGATGGAACCCTCCGGTTTAGATCTGTTGCGCACATAAGATTTGAGTTTAGCTAGATAACGCTCAATCGGAAACATACATCGAACGTGCACAGGTCCACCGTATTCAACTTCCTTGCACAAGTGAACCGTCAAGTGAACCATTATGTCAAAGAAAGCCGGTGGAAATATCATTTCAAATTGGCAAAGAATTTCGACAATTTCTTGTTGTTGCCTCTTCACATCTTCCAAATCAATTACTTTGCTCCAAAGACCTCTTAAGAATGCACCAATTCTTATCAGAGGCAATGCAACCTCAGGCTTCAGTGTTTTTTTCACAGCAAATTGCAACAAGTAGTGAAGTAGAAAATGAGCATCATGCGTCTTGTACCCTGAGATTTTCCTTTCCTTCATGTGAACATACCGACTGATATTGGCTGCACAACCGTATGGCAATTTAACATTCTCCAGTACTGAGCAAAATATTTCTTTTTCTTTATTCGTCATGTCAAATATGGAAGCCCTAATTTCAAAGTGTTTGCCGTCATTTGATAAAACGGGATGCAGGACCTTCCTGATGCCCATTTCCTGTAAATCAAAACGAGCATTCAAATGGTCTTTTGACTTGCCACTAATATTTAGCAAAGTACCGAGTATGTTGTCGCATATGTTTTTCTCTATATGCATAACATCAAGGTTATGTCGCAATAAATTGTGGCTCCAATACGGTAAATTGAAAAATATTGACTTCTTTTTGAAAGGGGAATCCTTTTTCTTTCCAAAATTATTTTCAAAGTCACGCAACAGTTCTTCAATGTCTGTTCCTGATAAATTTCCCGGAATCTGTCCTATTTCAACTTCACCATTGAACCTCCTCTTATCAAACCTCCACTTGTGTTTCGGATCCAGAAATTTTCTATGATTCATGTAGCACATTTTTTTACTATGTTTCAAGTACATTGAAGAAGTCTCATAATGGCATACAGGACAACAAAATTTACCCTTTGTGCTCCAACCGGATAACATTGCATACCCCGGAAAATCGCTAATGGTCCACAACACACTTGCACGTAACATGAATTTTTGATCAGTAAAAGCATCATAAGTTTCTATGCCTAGATCCCATAATTCTTTCAACTCTTCAATTAGAGGCTGCATATATACATCAATTTTATTCTTTGGAGACTCTGGACCGGAGATGAGTGTTGAAAGAATTAGATTTTCGGGCTTCATGCACAACCAAGGTGGAAGGTTGTAGTTAACTAATACAATTGGCCATGTACTGTAAGTTGTACTCATTGTACGAAAAGGATTGAATCCATCAGAGGCTACACCCAATCTGATATTTCTATTTTCTGATGAAAAATCAGGATACATAGCATCCATCGCCTTCCAAGTCTCGCTATCAGCTGGATGTCTAAGTTTTCCGTCTTTTTTTCGGCCCACAGAATGCCATCTCATAAGTTGTGAATACTCCTTGCATATAAACAGCCTTTGCAGCCTTGGTTTTAGCGGAAAGTAACGCATCACTTTTGCCGAGACTTTGTGAATCAACTTCTCTGGATCATTGTCACGGGTGCCTTTCTTTTCCTCTTCCCACCTCGAAATACCACAAGAGTTACAGACATCTTTATCTTCATTTTCTGCCCAATAGAGCATGCAATCGTTTGGACATGCGTGTATTTTTTTGTAATCAAGACCTAAATCTTTAATGATTTTCTTCGCGGCTCTAAAAGATAAAGGTATGTGGGCCTGTGGAAAAGCCTCTCTCATCAACTCTAGTATATCCCCAACTGCAGACTCTGTAATTCCATGTACACATTTTAAAGAATAAAGCCTGATGATAAAACTTAATCTCGAAAATTTTGAACAGCCAGGATATAATGGCTGCTTTCCATCTTCGACAAGGCGATAAAATCTTTTAGCATCGGCATTTGGTGCATCAGAATTCTCATCTTCACAGTTCTGCATATTTCCACGAGTACGGTGCAACATTTCACCTAGATTATCTCCAAAATCACCAGCATCACAGTCTATATCTTTATCACTGCTTCCAAAATTTGGGTGAGAAACCTCACAAATCCATTTCACATACAATGGAGATGGACCATTGCAGATGAGATGATCATAAATTATATCTGGATGACGCCACTTGCTATTTTTACAATTCTTGCATGGGCACGTCATTTCATCGCCTACGGCGAATTTAGAAAAACCGTTTTGTATAAAGGCTCTTATCCCGCTAATATATCCTTCACTAAACTTTGGAAGTTCTATCCAAATGTTTTCGCTGTCCATCACTACAATTATGAATATGAGTATTTTAACATAAAAAGATAAAATTTGTGTGTGTGTCCAACAAGAGGAAACCTAGACAAGTCGAATTGTTAATTCCGGCCGAATTAAGAATTTATAAGTAGTTTAAATCGAAACCCTAAAGTGATGGGAGAGAGTGTTATACCTCAAAATCAAAATTGAAGCCCTAAAGTGATGTGAACAATGCTTGAACCCCCAAATCGAAGCGAAATCACTGAACAAAGCTTGAACCCCCAAATCGAAGCCCTAATCGAACCGAAATCGCTTGAAACTTTATAAGAAGACAGAGAAGAATGAAAATAAAAAGTTATTTGCAGGGACTTTTTTTCTTCGCGGCTCTAAAAGATCAAGGAGTGGTGTTCGGATTGCTGAGGTGTCACGTTCTCCAACGTAGGATTTGCCTTGGTAGATTGGCGCGGATCGGTGCGAAAGATATGCAAAGGTCTGCTATAGCAACACTATAAAAAAATGTTGCATCAATTACACTTGTTTAGCTAGAGCAACACATTTTTATGGCTAAGGCAACATCAAAAATTCAACGTTGCAGTAGGACCAAAATTGTATAGCTATCGCAACATTTTACCTGGCAACACCTTGCAAAAATGTTGCAGAAGGCCATTTATGGCGTAGTGACGGCTTCAGATGCTACAGTATCCATAGTTATTAATCCTCGGTGACCAAATACGGCGGTGTTAGATACATTGATACACAAATCACAAGAATATGGAAAAAATTTAACAAATTAAAAACACATTTCCACATTCCATTCAAAACTTCCATGCTCATACATAATCCCACAAACGTTAACCACGTTCAAAAAAAATAGTTATTACACATACTCCAAGAGCGACATATGATGATGGCCCCTTGGTTGATCAGAGTATATTGTAAGGCTAATAAGTCTGCTTTTACATCCAAAATACACAGTGGAAATATAACTCTAAATAACTAACTGCCTCCAGAAGCTTTATTCGTCTAAGAAGAGAACCTGAAAACCTTAAATCTCTGACTACTCAAAATCAATTGAGTACCCGAGAGTTTAAGGGGAAAACAGAAACTTCGAGTCATACATAGAACCTGGTATGAATAATAATCTAACATCTCAATCCATTTAGATATCTAGTGAGACCACGCTGCTTAGCGGAACGGGTTTTCCCTTCACTAGTATCCTAAACCCTTTTTATAAAACCATATACTGTGCTCATGCATCCACAATGGTTATAACATAGAATTTCAAAATATGATGATGATATACATATACCAACATTTTGGATATCCCATCCACAGTTTAATTGACTCCCTGTCATATTTATATTTACTAGGGTCAATATTAACCAATTAGTTTTCATGGGTTTACTAATAACTTTTTTGTAATTCATAGACACCCCGTCCTATTTCAGAGTTTTCATGGGATCACTAAGAACCTATAGGCCCTTGCCAATTAACTTAATTAATTCATGGTTTCCTCTGAACCTATTGGTCATTTCAATAACTCATCTTATATCCTTGTTTTCATGGGTTGACTAGAAACCTATGGATTACTCCAGCAACTCCCTTCTTATCATAGTTTTCATGAGTTGGCTAGCAACCTACTGATGCCTCCATTAACTTCTTTCTTATCCAAGTTTTCATGGGTTAACTAGGAAACTTTTGACTGATGTCAATACTTAATCCGGATATAGTTTTCATGGGTTCACTACAAACCAATTGGCCCCTACCAACCATCCTTAATACATAGTTTTCATGGGTTTACTATGAACCTGTTGGTTACCCCCCAATAACTTCCTAATCATAGTTTTCATGGGTTTACTATGAACCTATCTCCCTAACAACTTCAAAGTTTAGGCATCCTATCTTCTAGTGTCCCTGACTTCCTGGATGCAATTCTAATCATTCAGGAGTAGAATCAATTTATATTCACTACTGGGTTAACCTAGTTGGTTCTTCTACCCCTTTATCCCCCAAATACAGTTATGAGTTCTTTATCATGTGAATATATTCATATTTGAAGAAACAGACATAACAACTTAACAATAGCACTCCTGTGGGTTTAAGGTCCTTGAAAAACTATATTTTTAACTCTTTAACCTATATTTTTATCAAGCCAATACTTCTTCAAATTTACATACTAAAAATCATTTCAAAACTCCATTATTTGACCTTGGGTTTTTCCTTTAAAAATGAGTTTGGGTTATAAAACCTTTCGACACCTTCGAAACCTTGCTTTCATCCTCATAGGATTACCTCATTCGAAACCATTAAAACATATCTTCAAAACATTAGGCTCCTGCCCTTCGAATCCTTTAAAACTCCTCTTTCAAAACCTTTCGATTGTGTTAAAGCATTAACTTTTTACTTTAGAAGCATTGCTTCGAAACCAAGTGAAAGTACTCCTTTTGAAACAATTGGAAGTTTACCTTCCGAAACCATTGAAAGTCCCCCTTTCAAAATCATTAGGGTTATGTTTAAAACATCATTTCGGGTCAAGGTGAATATAAGAGAATACATCTCTTTCAAAAACATTATTTATTTCAAAAAGTATTGGGGGAGCTTGATGGCGTCGAAACCATCCTTTCGGAAGAATTAAAACATCTGAGTAAAACAATTGAAGGTTGGCTTAGAAACGCCATTTGAAACCATTGCCTTTGAAATCCCTAATCCCTTTCGAATGAAGTAGGGAGTGGCTTATATTTATTAAAAATGGTACCTTTCGACAGCATTGATGTCTTCAATACAACCGAAAGGCATCAAATCACAGTAGGATTTCGACTTGGTCGAAACTACGACTTCCGAAAGCTTTAATAAAAATCTAAGCAACTCCTTCGTAAGCGACTATTTTAAAACAAAGGCGGCGGCTCTCCTTCGAAAGCTTCTTTAGAAATACCCTTACGAAACCATTGGTTTCGACTACTTTGAAACCCTTTTTGTAAACAGGAAAGCGCTTTTCTTTAGAAACAAAACAAAGGAACCAACCCAATTCAGAGGCTACGTTTCGACAGCCAACCTTCGGCCTTTCTCCAATCCACTACGTACCATCTAAATGATACCATGTGTATTGGTTTACTGGTTTCGACCTAGAAGGTTTCGACTAGGTTGGAGGTAGAATCTTTGGGTCGAAAGCTTCTTCCAAAGGAGGCGGAACCTACTTCTCTGAGTAAAAGGCTGTTTTTACCAAATAAAGTAAACTTCTTGTAACAAACTTGCCCATATGTAAACACCTGATTGGTTATATAAACTTTCAAATTTATATTGCTAATATTTGCCACAATATTCTCAGATCTAAAACCAATTAACATTTAAGAAATAAGCCCTTCCCGTTTACAAAACAATTAAATCATTTAGGTCCTCCATTTTAAATAATTTAATTTCCATACTAAATCACTAAGTAAAAATCCCTAAAAATTTTAGAAATTCTCTTTAGTCGCGTTATCTAACATATCAAAATTTCGAACCCAATTTCTTAACATAATTTCCAAGATAATTTTTTTTTATTGCGGGTTCAAACTTTTCTATTAAAAGAAATATAAGAAAGATATATACACGAGTCCACAATTCAAGACAAAATCACAACTAACAAAACCCAAACTAAATGATCGTCCCTTTCGGCCCAAAGCCCGCGTAGCAAAGGGCAGCTACCAGAGACTTCTAGACAGAACTCAACGTAGAAAAAGGCAATAAGGCTCTTCATCTACTTCATTTATTACATTCACTCTTCTCGAACGAAAAACTAAAAAAGAATAATAATGGCGGAGAGCAAGGGTGAACGAAAAGCATCTCGAAGTAACTGATAACAATCGATTAGTACTCTAGGCATCGTCAGTTGCTTCCAGAATGGAACTTCTATCAAATCAAGACCATGAACCAGCACTTCCTCGAGAAGAAACATACAGATCTCAGCAGATAAGTCTCTTATACTTAAGAAATGAGAAGTCTTTAAGCTTTTAAAAGAAAATCTAACATATTTCTTTTGAAACAGTAGGGAAACAGCATCAAGGAAACAAAGAACAGAAGCGAGGTTCCATCTAGATCCGGAATAACGAGCGCTCGGAACAACCTGAATTACTTCAAGGTCATCTTTTGCTCAAAACCTCGTCTTCTAATTCCAGATCTGAGCTAATATCGAGGCAGATCTAGAATCCAACATTCCTCATGAAGAACAGAGATGAGATAATCAAGATAAGTCTCTTATACCCACCGAGGAACCTTCTTTAGTCTATATGTGAATTAATTTCCGAGATAAATTTATAAACCTAAATAACCATATTTTCCTTTGAAAATTCATAACTAATTCTCCATGGTTTGGAAAATTATAAAAATTAAAACCCAACTCCAAAATCATGTTTTCCATAACATATAATATTTCCATGACATTTAAAAATCAATAAATCTCGGTTTTATCCTAAAATCATGCATATCCTCTTTTAAACAATCCTGTTTAAATTATACGAATTCAAAATCAAGCATATCATCATCCAATATATCATAAAAATAAATTAACCGTTAAATCTGAAAACATATGATTATAGAAATCAAAATAGAGATGTAGTGATTATTATTCACCTTAGATTGGATAAGGAAATTGGAGATTAATTGAGATTGATTTGTTCTAGCTTGATCCAAAGCTTTAGATTTGATTTTGCCTTCTTTTCTTCTTCCTAATGACCGACCTTCACTTTCTATTTCTTACGTTTAAAAGTTTGCTTATGGTAAAATGAACATGTATGGTCTTAGGAACAATAGTCTAAGGGAGGATGTGGGCGGCAATTTACCATAATGCACTTATGTTTAATTATTTAACACTTAACCATTTATAAACCTATTCATTTTAACTAAGCACGGCCACTAATATTCATTTACCAATCTCAATCCCCTTTTCACTTTACATACTTCTATTTAATTTATTCTAATTAAATCTCCTGAATAATGTTATAAAAAATTAGGGGTGTTATAGGCTCCCCTCCTTAAGGAATTTCATCCTCGGAATTCAGTAAGGACTAACTAGCAAACATTGTAATCATCTGTAACAACTCCTAACATCCATACCAGCCTACCCGACTAGCAACTAATCTATATAAATCTAATATAGACATACCATCAAAGCAGATCAGGATAAGCATCTCGAATCCTGTCCTTTGTCTCCTAAGTACAGTCCTTCTCGTTGTCACTCCATTGAACCTTCACCAACTTGACTGTCTTGGTCCTCAATCTTTTCTCATCTCTCGCTACAACCCAAACTGGTTGTCTAACAAAAGTAAAATCAGGCTCTACTACCAGGTCCTCCAATTTTGTCTGAGGAATAGTAGTCTCTGGATCATGCATAAACTTGCGAAGATGAGACACATGAAATACATTATGGACACTTGTCAAACTGCTCGGAAACTCTACTTTGTATGCAAGCTTTCCAATCCTTTCTAAAATCTATAATGGACCAACATACCTCGAGGCTAACTTTCCTGACTTCCCAAAACGTACCACACCCTTCCTCTGTGATACCTTAATGAAAACCCAGTCTCCCACTAAGACTTTAAGTCTTTACGCCTCTTATCTACGTAACTCTTCTGTCTAGATTGAGCTTCCTTCATCCGTCCTCGGATTAACTCAATCTTTTATGACGCCTCTCTAACCAAATCCGGACCTAAGACTAATCTATCTCTACTCTCCAACCAACAAGCCGGCGATTTGCATGGCCTTCCATACAAAGCTTCAAAAGGCGCCATTCTTATACTAGTCTGATAACTATTATTATAGGAAAACTCAATCAGATGTACGTGATCCTTCCAAGATCCACCAAAGTCCAATACACAAGCCCTCGATAAATCCTTGAGTACCGTGTTGACTCTCTTTGTCTAACCATCCGTCTGTAGGTGATAAGCTGTACTCATCTTGAGCTTGGTAACAATACCTCTTGCAGACTCCTCCAATATTCGATAGTGAATAATGCATCTCTGTGGCTGAATATGCTACTAGGAATCCTATGGAGTCTAACTATGTTCTCCAGGAACAACTTTGCCAAAACAGGTGCCATCCTGGTTGACCTGACTGGAATGAAATGGGCACTCTTGGTCAGCCTGTCCACTATAACCCATATACTTTCATTTCCCTTATTCGACCTTCGCAACCTGTCTATAAAATCCATGGATATCGAATCCCATTTCCAAACTAGAATCTCTAAAGGCTGAAGCAAGCCACTCGGCTTCTGATGTTCGGCCTTCACTTATTGTCAGTTCACGCACTGCCTAACCCACAAGCCGACATCCCTCTTCATGCCTTCCCAATAGAAGCTCCTCTTCATATCCTGATACATCTTGGTCCTTCCAGGATGAATCGTAAATTTGGAACGATGACATTCTTAAAGAGCGTCTATCCTTAAGTTCTCTACATTCGGAACACATAATCGTCCCTTCTTTCTCAACCATCCTCTCTGGTCAAGGAAAAAATCCTTTAGATCATCGATCTCCGATCCCACCTCAAGCCTTATAATCCTCTCTGCTAAAACTTGATCCTCTCTCTTTTTAGAAGCTATCCTTTCGATCGACACTGGGCAAACTTCTAAACAAGTCAACATGGCAGTACCCTGACTAGAACAGCAAACGATCTTAATTGGACACCACAACTGGCCAACACTTCTAAATCCTTCCATTATGCCAACATAGCAAACACCACATTCTGATGTTTTCTACTGGGAGCATCTGCTACCTTATTTCCTTTCCTAGGGGTATAGTCTATACCGAAATCATAGGCAGCTAAAAACTCAAGCCACCTCTGCTGCCTCATATTTAACTCCTTATGAGAGAACAAATATCTTAAAGACTTATGATCGGTATATAACTCAAATCTTTCCCCTAAGGGATAGTGCCTCCATATCTTCAAGGCAAAGATCACCGCAGCCAACTTTAAGTCATGAGTAGGATATCTTACTTCATGCTGTCTAAGTTGTCTGGATGCATAGGCAATAACTTTACCTCTCTGCATCAATACTACTCACAATCCAGTTCCACATGCATTAGTGTATACTACCAACCCATGGTTTCCATCTGGAACCACTAAAACTAGTGCAGTGGTGAACAAATGTTTTAACTTAAGGAACCCTTCCTCACATTTGTCAGACCAAATAAACTTCACATCTTTCCTAGTTAACTTCGACATAGGTGCTGCTATCCGCGAGAAATCCTTAATGAATCTCTAGTAATAGCCTATAAGTCCAAAAA
This sequence comes from Allium fistulosum, assembly GCA_030737815.1. Classification (NCBI taxonomy): domain Eukaryota; kingdom Viridiplantae; phylum Streptophyta; class Magnoliopsida; order Asparagales; family Amaryllidaceae; genus Allium; species Allium fistulosum. The sequence continues at coordinate 406,017,494 of CM060907.1, read as the reverse complement.
AACTCCTGATTTCGATTACCGTCTCTGGTCTCTTCCAATTGTTCACAACTTCGACCTTATTTGGATCGACTAACAACCCTTTCTATGAAACCACGTGACCAGGAAACTTAACCTCTTTTTTCCAAAAATGACACATGGAAAACTTTGCCTTTAACTGATTCAGCCTCTGCGTCTCAAGCACAACTCTAAGATGATCTTCTTTCTTCCTATTATCTTACGAGTACACTAAAATGTCATCAATGAATACCAACACAAACCTATCCAAAAACTCTCGGAAGACTCGGTTCATCAAATCCACTAAAAAAACAGGTGCATTCGTCAATCCAAATGGCATTACTAACCACTCATACGAACCATATCTAGTTCGAACTGCTGTCAAAGGAATGATGTCCTCCGCCACTCTCAACTGGTGGAACCTTGTTGCCAAATCAATTTGGGAAAATACCTTAGCTCCACTCAACTGATCAAATAGATCATCTATCCTCGGCCAAGCATACCTATTCTTGATCGTCCTTTCGTTTAGCTTACGATAGTCAATGCACATCCTTGACGACCCATCTGGTTTCTTCACGAATACCGTAGTCGCTCCCAAAGGCGAACTGCTTGGTCTAATAAAATTCCTTCCTTCAAGATCCACTAGCGACACCTTCAATTCCTTCATCTCTGTCGGTGTCATCCTACTAGGTAGTCTACTCACAGGTTTAGCTCCTGGGACAAGACCTATTCGAAACTCAATAGCTCGTTTCGGTGGTAATCCCGTAACTGGCTCAAAGAAATTTGGAAATTCCCTTGCCACTCGAACCTGACTAGGCTCTTCTTCAACCTCCATGGCACTTAACAAAGCACAAACACTCCTGCTGAAATTCTCCACTAAGAAGATGATTCAGTTATGACTATCTGGGTGTCTCAATGATATTTCCCTATCCTAGAAAAATATCCTAGCTCATACTTACCCAACCAATCCATACCCAAAATGATCCCGAAATCCACAAAATCAAAAACATACAGACTGCAAGCAAACTTATGACCTAACAAATCAAGTTCTAACTGGTCACATCTCACCCTAGAGTTGCATACCCACCTATTGGATTCGCAACCCTTAAGGAAGAAACAAGGTAAGTGGGTTCTTTTTGCGCCAAAAATGGTCACAAACACACAATCGCAAATGAAAGCACCAATATCCAGTCACAGATCACAGATAGAGTATATGTAGTAGAAATAACATGAAGAATAACAAAAATTAAAATGAAAGCAATTAAAAAAGACGAGATTTATAGTGGTTCGGCTGACTCCGGCCTACGTCCACTCCAGAAATTTCCTTTCTTATTTATACTGAATCCAATTACAGTTACAATCCGAAGTTTTTGAAACAAAAATGGCAAAGTAGACTTTTGTAGAAGAAGATGAAGAAGATCCGAATGAGAATCCCTTTCTAGAAGCCCAGCCTGCTGTATTTATTGGGAAACCCAGTTACTGGGCTTTCCGATTTATTTGGGCCCACTAAGACCATGGTCGAGCCCATATCACTCATCCCAGCCGCCCTCGAGTAGTTAACATGCCGACCAAAAATTCCCCTGGTGATGACTTGAAGCAAACATATCGGTGACCCGAAGCAAGCTCATGTATGACCCGAAGTAGAACACAACCGACCCCAGACTCCTATTGTCGATCCCAATTTCCCATAGCCGACCCGAAGAATAGCCATAGCTGACCCGAAGTAAGCTAATAATGTTGATCCCTCACTTCCTCTAATGTTGACCCCTCATGAATGCCGACCCGAAGCTAGAAGAGTGCTGACCCAAAGCCCTTCTCAATGCCGACCCGGTCCATTTTCCTCAATGCCGACCCGGTGCTTCCAATATGCCGACCCGAAGATCCATCCATGCCGACCCAAAGTGAATGCCGACCCCTTATTCAAGTTTGTCGATCGCAAGTGATGAACTCTGACCCGAAGCAACCATTCCTCTAACTAGAAGCAAGTCTCCTGAAAACCCGAAGTAAACCCAAAGGTGACTCAAAGCAAACTCCTAGCAACCCATCTCTTGCCAAAATCCATATCCCAAGTATCCCGCGTCGCTCGCCCATCAACCATGTCGAATCTCGGCTACATATTCATGTTTACTATCCGTAATTGATCGTTCATCCATCCATTCGAATCAAAATCATAATATAACAGCCTCAATAACCAAGCTATCGTTTGAGTTAAATCCGCTTTTATGCGGCCTTGCCAAAAGGTGGGTTAACATTTGCCTCCCAAAACATGCCTTCCTATTATAAGTCGTGTTTTGTATAGCTTTAAATCCAATATCCAAAGTCCATATTCCATCCATAGCCATATCATCCAATCCATAATTCAATCCATTACCAAGCAATTCTACCCAAGTGCGATAGAAAAATCCATGAAAGTTCCGAGTCAATATCCAATTCCGAATCCATTTCAAATCCATAAACCGAATCCACAATCTTTCCAGATTGGTTTATCTAAATTCGGGACCACTCCGGGTCCTATCCGAATCTGGGGACATCTCCGGATCCAAATCCAAATCCAGGACCTCGCCGGGTCCATATCCAAAACCGGGACCACTCCGGCTCCTTGTCCAAATCCATAGTTGTTCGAAGCCACTATCCGAATCCATTTCACATCTTGTAAGCAAGTAACCAAATCTTATGACCTCTCCGGATCGTTGAAGGCCTCTCTGGAATCTTGCTAAGCTCGATCCAAACTTAATGATTGAATAGGCAGATCCTGTCGTGCTCCGACAAAGCAACCTATCCCTTGCACTCTGCTTTATTCCTTCTGATGTTATTGTCTATAGTGGCATATCCATATCAAGACAGCTCATCAAACTTAGCAGCATACTCGACTATTGACATATCACCCTAGACAAGATCCATGAACTTCCTCATCAGCACCGACTTAGCTACCTCAGATAGAAACCTCCACTCAAACCTTATTCTAAAATCAACCCAAGTCAGTTCTTCCTCCAGAACACCGACTGTCACATTATTCCACCAATGGAGCGCTGCCCCTTGCAACTTTCTAGAGGCTAGCCTCCTCTTTCCCCCATCATCCAAGCCTAAATCAGTAAATTTCCTCTCACAGCTCAGTAGCCAATTCTCAACCTCAACAGCATCCTCTGTTCCCGTAAACGGCTTTCCACCTAGACTGGTGTAATCCTTACATAGCCTAGCATAATTATATCCAGCTGGAGTTACAAGATTAGCTCCTCTAACATTACCAATAGCTCCTGCTTGCAAAATATTAGCTAACAACTGATACACCATCCCTGCATCTACTGGCGGATTTCCAGCACCCACATTGGCCTCAGCATTTGGATTAGCATTAGCCTATCGACCTTGGTTTCTCTTGGTATTAGGTCGAGCATTTCCGTTGGTTGTGGTGCTTCCACCACCTAGATTTCCTCTTCCATTTCCTACTTCCATATCCTCTTCCTCGTAAATCTACATACGAGCCTTAATAAGATACTGAAGAACGGTCCAAGAGAGAGGGGAACACGTACTTAGAAATATACCAAAATATCAAACACAAGTACGTTACTATAGCATTAACCCAAACCCCGATCATATTTCAAATTTATCAGATTATGTTTTAAAAAGCTTTTAGGTTTTACTTTTCTTTTATAGTTTCATAAACCTATGCTCCGATACCAACTTGTAACATCCTTATATTTAGAGGCACAAAACTAACGGCCAGGGATGTTGTAGTCATCCATAGTTATTAATCCTCAGTGACCAAATACGACGGTGTTAGATAAATTGATACACAGATCACAAGAATATGGAAAAAATTAACAAATTAAAAACACATTTCCACATTTCATTCAAAACATTTCATGCTCATACAAAATCCCCCAAACGTTAACCAAGTTAAGAAAAACATAATTATTACACATACGCCAAGAGTGACATATGATGATGCACCCTTGGTTGATCAAAGAATATAGTAAAGCTAATAAGTCTGCCTTTACATCAAAAATAGACAGTAGAAAGATAACTCTAAATAACTAACTACCTCCTGCACGCCTCTGGAAGCTTTATTTGTCTAAGAAGAGAACCTGAAAATTCTAAATCTCAAACTACTCAAAATCAATTGAGTAACCGAGAGTTTAAGGGAAAAAAAAAACTTCGAGTCAGACATAAAGCTTGATATGAATAATAATCTAACATTTCAATCCATTTAGATATCTAGTGAGACTATGCCGCTTAGCGGAAAGGGTTTTCCCCTCATTAGTATCCTAAACCCTTTTTATAAAACCATATACTGTGCTCTTGCATCCACAATGGTTAAAACATAGCATTTCAAAATATGATGATGTATACATGTATAAACATTTTGGATACCATCCCCAATTTAATTAACTCCCTGTCATATTTATAGTTTCTAAGGTCAATATTAACCTATTTGTTTTCATGGGTTTACTAATAACTCTTTTATAATTCATGGACACCCTATCCTATTTCAGAGCTTTCATGGGATAACTAAGAACCTATAGGCCCCTGCCGATTAACTAAATTAATTCATGGGTTCCCCTGAACCAATTGGTCATTTCAATAACTCATCTTATATCCTAGTTTTCATGGGTTGACTAGGAACCTACTGATGCCTCCATTAACTTCTTTCTTATCTTAGTTTTCATGGGTTGACTAGGAACCTTTTGACTGATGTCAATACTTAATCTGAATATAGTTTTCATGGGTTCACTACAAACTAATTGGTCCCTGCCAAAATTCCTTAATACATAGTTTTCATAGGTTTAAAATGAACCTGTTGGTTACCCCCAATAACTTACTAATCATAGTTTTCATTGGTTTACTATGAAATTATCTCCCAAACAACTTCAAAGTTTAGGCATCCTATATTCTAGTCTCCCTGACTTCCTGGATGCAATTCTAATCATTCAGGAGTTGAATTAATTTATATTCACTATTGGGTTAACCTAGCTGGTTCTTTTACCCCTTTATCCCCCAAATACAGTTATGGGATCTTTATCTTGTGAATATATTCATATTTGAAGAAGCAAACATAAAAACTTAACAATACCACTCCTGTGGGTTTAAGGTTCTTGAAAAACTTATCATATAAAACATAGTTAATCCCTTTAACCTATATTTTTATCAAGGCAACACTTCTTCAAATTTACATACTTAAAGTCATTTCAAAACTCCATTATTTAGCCATGGGTTTTTCCTTCAAAATGAGTTTGGGTTATAAAACCTTTTGAAACCTTCGAAACCATGCTTTTGACCTTAGAGGATGACCTCCTTCGAAAGCATTAAAACATATCTTCAAAACATTAGGCTCCTGCCCTTCGAATGCTTTAAATTCCGCTTTCGAAACCTTTCAATTGTGTTAAAGCAATAACCTTTTACTTTAGAAGCATTGCTTCGAAACCAAGTGAAAGTACCGCTTTCGAGACCATTGGAAGTATACCTTCCAAAACCATTTAAAGTCCCCCTTTCGAAATCATTGGGCTTATGTTTAAAACATCATTTTGGTCAAAGTGAACATAAGTGAAAACATTTCTTTTAAAACCATTCTTTATTTCAAAAAGTATTGGGGGAGCTTGATGGCATCGAAACCATCCTTTCGAAAGCATTAAACATCTGGGTAAAGCAACTGAAGGTTGGCAACGAAACCCCTTTCGAAACCATTTTCTTTGAAACCCCTAACCGCTTTCGAAAGTAGTAGGAAGTGGCTTATGTTTATAAAACAAACGCTACCTTTCGACAGCAGTGATGTCTTCAATACCATCGAAAGGCATCAAATCACAAAAGGGTTTTGACTTGGTCGAAACTACCCCTTTCGAAAGCTTCAATAAAAATCTAAGTAACTCCTTCGGAAGCTACTATTTTAAAACGAAGGCGGTAGCTCTCATTCGAAAGCTTCTTTAGAAATACCCTTTCAAAACCATTGGTTTTGACTACTTTGAAACCCTATTTGTAAACAGGATAGCACTTTTCTTTTAAAGCAAATGAAAACAAAGGAACTAACCCGACAACCCCAATCGAAGGCTACGTATCGACACACTACCTTCCGCCTTTCTCTAATCCACTACATACCATCTAAATGATACCATGTGTTTTGGTTTACTAGTTTCGACCTAGAAGGTTTCGACTAGGTTGGAGGTGGAAGCTCTGGGTCGAAAGCTCCTTCCAAAGGAGGCGGAACTTACTTCTCCAAGTAAAAGGCTGTTTTTACCAAATAAAGTAAACTTCTTGTAACAAACTTGCCCATATGTAAACACCTGATTGGTTATATAAACTTTCAAATTTATATTGCTAATATTTGCCACAATATTCTCAGATCTAAAACCAATTAACATTTAAGAAATAAGCCCTTCCCGTTTACAAAACAATTAAATCATTTAGCTCCTCCTTTTTAAATAATTTTATTTTCATACTAAATCACTTAGTAAAAATCCCTAAAAATTCTAGAAATTCTCTTTAGTTGCGTTATCTAACATATCAAAATTTTGGACTCAATTTTTTAAATAATTTCCGAAATAAATTTACAAACCTAAATAACCATATTTTCCTTTGAAAATTCATAACTAATTCTCCATGGCTTGGAAAATTATAAAAATTAAAACCCAACTCCAAAATCATGTTTTCCATAACATATAATTTTTCCATGGCATTTAAAAATCATTAAATCTCAGTTTTACACTAAAAATGTGCATATCCTCTTTTAAACAATCTTGTTTAAATTATACAAATTCAAAATCAAGCATATCCTCATCCAATATATCATAAACACGAATTTATGCTTAAATCCAAAAACATATGATTATAGAAATCAAAATAGAGATGTAGTGATTATTATTCACCTTAGATTGGATAAGTAAATTGGAGATTAATTGAGATTGATTTCTTCTAGCTTGATCCTAAGCTTTAGATTTGATTTTGCCTTCTTTTCTTCTTCCTAATGGCCGGCCTCCACTTTCTATTTCTTACATTTAAAAGTTTGCTTATGGTAAAATGAACATGTATGGTCTTAGGAATAATAGTATAAGGGAGGATGTGGGCGGCAATTTACGATAATGCCCTTATGTTTAATTAGTTAACACTTAACCATTTATAAACCTATTCATTTTAACTAAGCACGGCCACTAATATTCATTTACCAATCTCAATCCCTTTTTCACTTTACATACTTCTATTTAATTTATTCTAATTAAATCTCCTGAATAATGTTATAAAAAATTAGGGGTGTTACATTATGGATTGAATCTCTGGACTTCATACCAAATGAGAATTTATGGGTTTTTTATCAAGCAAACTTCTGGTCTTCTCAATTAAAATTGGCTTTACATTGAAATACAAAAGCTTCATTATTTGAAGAAGCATACAAACCAATTAATTTCTTTACACAATCCGAGAGGGATTATTTAATGTTAATAATGGAAATTAGCATCATTTACTTTATGGTTTTTTAGGAGGATTGAAAAGAAAATCCCAACGAAAGTTGGAAAGATGGGAAAATACTTGGTTTTACACTAAAGTGTAAAAAACCTCTTTTATACAAGGAGGATGGGAAGGGGTAAATATTGTCCATATATTTTCCGACTACCAAATTACGAGAATGAACAAGAGGATATGGAAGCAATAAAAGATAGTGTGACTACAAACACATATAACAAGCATTTGACACGAAGATATTTACCCACAAGGGATGTCAAGCCTGAAGGCAAGAAGGGATATCAGATTCAAAAACATAAAAGTAGCTTCAAAAAGACGATATCGAGCTCATAGAAAGATAGGGATGTCGAACTTGTAAATATAAAGCATCTCGAGCCTATAAAAGCGAAGATAACAAGCCTCTATAACGATAAAAGGGAAGTCAAATTACTACTGTGAAGAATGTCACCACCTAAAGGGATACTCAATGTCGACTTCAATAAGATTTCAGACGTGTAAAGGTGCCAAGGAGTGATGCTAGAAACATGCGATGTCGAACATTAACACTAATAGCAAATACCTAAAAATGAAGAGATATCGAATCTCTATAGCCCGAAGAATATCGAGCCTCTACAACATAGTGTTGTAGAGCATGAGGCGAAGGAAAAGTGCGGTATCGCTTGAAGATGTTGGACTTCAAAGAAATTAAAGAAAATCAAATATCTGCAGCTGTCAAGGATGTCGCATATCATCAGTATAGTGAGGAATGTCGAATGTTACAAGATGTCGAATGCTAATAGTAATAAAGGATTTCGAACTTCAAGAAGCAAGGAGGGTTGCCACATATCAACAGTGTACAGAGGGTTGCCATTTTTCAACTATACACCGAAGGTTGCTGAATATTATCAATGCAATGAACGATGCCGAAAATCAAGGATGCCAAAGGACACATGGTGGGCTGGTCGCCTATTTTCACCGCTATAAATATTGGCCCCATTCAAGTTATTGGGGGTGAATCATTTCTTTCTCTCCTTCTCAAAATCTATGAATTGTAACCCTAAATTGATTTGGGGAAGAATCTTGAATTGATTGTAAACGTCGCAATTTATATGAACAAGGACTTGGACAAATATCTAGCATAGCCTATTTACTTTGATTGTGCAAATTTGATTATTATTAAACATGGATGTGCATATGATCAATTTTTGGGCTCTGGCATAACTTTTGGCTATATCTCGAACAAGGCCACTTAAGCCTTGGCCTACATTAATGTTTATTTTGCATAGTGCTTATTTCGTCAATTGATATATGGCCGATTGTGACTTATGAGGATAGTCTACTTGCCTATTAACGAATGCTTAATGGACTATTACACATTTATGCAACTTACCTATTTTACCCTTGGACATATGCCATGGGCTATTGAAAAATTAACCAAAAAGTCGTTGGGCATCATGGGACCATTTTTATAATTACATCATCTTTTACTAAGCCTTGGATGTTGAGACAAATTTTGGTTTAATAGCACCATGTGGACCTCCCAAACTTTGCCACATTAAGTAATATCATGGGTATTAAAACTATTTTTTGGCTCAGCATAGCATCATGGATGTTGTGCTAATTTTTGGTTCAACAATACACACACACATTTATCAAAAGTATATGAAACAATGAGAAGTAATAAGCGTGAATATTTTGAATAATTTTAAAATGAAAGTGGTGGTTTGAAATTATTTGTTCACGAGTTTCAAAGCTTGAAATTATAAAGCTATATTAGAAAAGCTTTATTAATGAATTTATTGCATTTTATGTGGATTTTATAAGTGGATTTTACTTATATTTATTTGATTACTTATGAGATTTAATTTGTTTTCATATGAGTTTTATAAATGAATTTCAAATTCATTATCATATGACCTCATAAAAAGAAGTTTTGATTTAGTTATGAAAAGGACCTTTATTTACTTTATGTACATTGTTTGTAGTATGAAGTATGCTTGAGCATACAGTCTGCAAAGTAAATAGGTAATAGGTGAGTTTGGCTATTGCTTGTCTGAGTATACTAGCAAAAGTATGATTTTGATATTGAAAATAAAGTATGTATATTTATTTTATAAATCACTTGAACAATAAATGCATTATTTTATTTGACTATATCAAGGGGATTAAAAGTTTATGTTTTATTATGATATACTTGATTGGACCTATATATTTCACTTGGGCTATATAAATATACTAGTGATATACTAAATGGTTGAAAGCTTGGTTGATTTGAAAATAAAAAAGTGCTTAATGCTTGGCAATAATCGATGCTAGAATTATATCAAAACTATTATTAGTTGCAAGTCTGCTATGAATGAAAGTGAATGGAGTGAAATGTGTTTTTGAATGACTATTGGTACTTTTAAAAACTTGTTTGATTTTTAAATACAAATATATATGACGTATGCTTCACCCATGATAAGAATATGTAAGTTTAATTATGTCCCATGATTATATTGATGTGAAATGTGAATTATCATGCTTTGAATGCACCATTGCCTTATGAGATGAAATGCTTATAGATGACGTGTATTTGATGAAAAGTAGATATAACATCATTTGGAAATAACTGGCGTTGGAAAAATCTAAAGTTTTGAAAAGTAATAAATTTTACATTTGACAAAAATGGTATAAGGTTATGACTACTAGACTCTAGTATTTATCCTAGTAGACCGATTCAAGGGTTGCAAACTAAATCATGATGAGATTGTCCAACTTTACTATACCAAAATGATTTGTTGCATGGACATATGATGATAATGAATATTTCGGGAGGATCATGCAAATGGGTGAAAACAGCACCACATGATGGAGACTTAAAGTGTACTATAACACAACAGATATTATAACGCCTTACAAAGCCAGAGGGGCAGGTGCAACTAAGAGGTCATGTAAAGTGCCTCACAACTCACTAAGAGTATACAGGTGAAAAAGACCACGATAGTTTGTTGAGGTAGATATTCTAGAAGTGGGGTAGTCAAGAAGAGAATACATCCATGTTTTCCTATAGGGAAATCGGAAAAGAGGTTATGAAAAAGGACTCTCATAAGTAAAAGCAGAAAATGCCGACTTTATAAAATGAATGATTTGAAATGACGATTTTATTTATACAACAAAATGCAACTCATGTAATACAGATAGGTTATGATTTCCTAGTTGATTGGAGTGCAACTATGACACATGATGAATAATGCCATGTCACGTGTTTTATAGTTGATTGGTGAAATTGAAAAGTGGGTGAGATTTGTTATGGTGTGAGCGACATCTGTGTGTTTTAAAATGTCACATCTATTGCAAGAATCCAGACTTCTGGACAAACCTATTCAAAGCCCAAAATTGGCTTCTAAACCGCCGTCATAACAAGAAGTATGAATCATTTGGTTTAAAATGGTTACATTATACAAAGACAGCTATAACTTTATACGATTTTAGACTTTTAAATTTCACAATGGAAGGAAAATAAAATCTAAGTACTGAAAATAATTTAAGTAACACAGTCTTAGAATAACCATGGTCCGTACAATAAATGACAAAACAAATTCTATAAATATCAATACAACATAGGTCTAATAAAGGTAAAGTCTCCAAATAATACCTTAATTATAGTTTAAGTAAATGATACAATAAGGTACATAGATAAAGACTAAAAATAAATAAATATCCAATGTCACGTTGCCTTCTCTACACACCTTAACCAAATCACCTCACTTAGTGCATTATGCTCTTGTAATAAGTAATAAAAGGCAGAAATGGAGGGGATCAGACATAGTTTGGTGAATGCTAATTTATTGGTGGTATGGTGTAAAAAAGCGATTGAAGTTCAATTACATCCTATACCTAGGGTGTTCCTAAGTGTATGTTATAAGGAGCTAGTTATTTTACATTAGAAGTTGATTATTCTAGACATCCAATTATAGTTTATCAAAGGTCCACTCACATGTGGAGCACTAAAATGGAATAATTTCTAGAGGCATCGCTAGTGTATGGTCCCAATGTTAGACCACCTAACCATACATTAACCAGTATCCTTAGAAGCATTTGCTAAGGTTATTCCTATCAGAATATAAACACAATGCTAGGCTTGTTCATCGAATCACTATTTGATATTGCTTGTCATCTATGTAATGGGTTCCCATTCAAATATACATCCAATGCCCGACCCATTCATCAAGTCACAGTCTGATAGTTCTTGCCATCTTGCATTGGTGTACTAAGTGAAGTATGCATTCAATGCTCGGCCTATTCATTGGATCACTGTCCGACCATTCTTGCCATCTTGCATTGGTGCATCCCCTTACTAGTCCACTTTCTAACTTTTATATTGTTAAACAAGTAGCAATCAAGGGTTGATCCACGCCTTATCTTGGATTCACTAATGATTTTCTGATTAACGTCTTCATCCACTCTTGCTAGCTTCCACCAATCCATGAGTATGACCACATACAATTGATAAGAACTTCTAATTGCTATATAATCGCTAACCACGTTAAGTGTAACGTTCCAACTTCATGAAGCGAGAGCCTACGACTTTACCCAAAGGCCGTATTCTTATAACTTGTTGCCCCTCTCCATTTATTTGTACGCAGTCCATGGTAACAAAGAAGTGGGAGCAAGCTTCCCTGATCCTTCCTACCTGGCTAGCTCCAGGTCCAGGTTCAACCTAGGCCTGCTACAGTAATTCAGACGTCTGAAAATACAATTTAGACGTCTAGTTGTCTGATGCAAATAATGTAAAAACATCCCTAGGCATTTAAACATCTAATTACTTTTTTAGACATCTAACTTAATTTTTAGACCTCTAAAAATGTATTTAGACATCTGAAATATGTCGAATTTCAACTTAAAACTCTTGGATTATGTCTTTTTGAAATTTAAACGTTTGAAAATAGTTTTTAGACATATAGTTTGTTTTCCAAAATTCTATAATTTGTTTGTTTTTGTTTTTTTTATTCATCTTTTCGTGGTTTTGCATACAAGTTTAAGGACTTGTTTTAGACAAGATTTCTATGTGTATTTCGTATCCAAATTCAAATGAATTTTTTCTTCTAACATTTGTTAATGGATTTATATACATACATACTCACACACGCGCGCACACACACACACATAGATATATATATATATTTATATATATATATATATTCATAGGATTGTATATGTAACTCAACTGATTATTACGTATATTTAAGTTGGATTGAATCAGAGCTATAAGATTAAGGGCAGTTTGAATAAAACTTATCACTTGTTTATCAAAAGAAAACCCAAACATGTTATAAATTTTATATTAGTAAAATTAGAGATATTTTTTATTCTTTTACCAATTCAATAATTAGATCTATCATTACCTAGGGTTTTTCCCAAATTATTTCGATTCAAAAATTTAGAATAATAGATAGATTCAAGAGGCAAAATCATGTTCATATTAGTAAGAAGGTATATAATTGAAAATCAATTACTTATTTCCATTATACTCATTTTGTCGATAGAATGTACTCAACTTTTTAGCTTTCCCTCTTTTAATTTCTACAGATTCTCCCTAGCTTTGGTTGTTGTGTTCTTCTTTCTCTAATTCTCTTTTCAGTTTATTTGATTTGCCTTTATTTTGTTTGGAATTAGAATTCCCTTTTGAGGAAGAAGAAGAGGAATAAGAAATATTTATGTGAAGGAGGCTGGCATTTCTGAGTGAGAAGAGTCGAAGCTTATGCCTTTATTTGTAGTTGAGAATTAGGGTATCTAAGCTAATTTCCAAAATGTATATTTACTAAAATGCCACTGGCTGCATTTTTCATTATTTTTACCCTGTATTATTAAATTTAGCAAGTAATATGTGTTTTTTGACTATAAACGACATTCTAGACGTAGTGAAATAGGTCCCGAGGCCTAATTCCAAATTTAGTAATAATTTTATTTTTTTTGTCCTTTATATAAAATTACATTTTTACCATTATATTTATTTTAATTAATTATTAAAATTTCTAGCATGTTACGTCCATAATCCACATTGCAGGTTTAATGTTTATGATATTGTTATATTGACAAATAGATTTCTAGCCTGGCTCGAGGTTTTATGTATGTGACAACACCTTAGGTCAACCTGAGGTTGTTATATAGTTTTGATGTTATACTTGTATGTGCTTTGTTGGCTACGACATGGAGATGGAGCCATGACGATGATAGATATTTGTTTGTTGGACAGAATACCCATTTAGATTATAAGAAGAAATTAATGAACAAATAAATGGAAAATGAGGTAAATAACACACAAGAATTTATATTGGTTCGATGAAAAGATAGCCTATGTCCACTTAAACTTTATTAATAATTTTCGGTATTCTTTACAACTGTGATTTTACAACTTGATTTCTTAAATGTCAGTAAGAATCTGAGTGCCAGTGTAAAATCCGCAAAATCAAAAGTAAAGAAAAGATCTATATTTTAGTGCCTCTCTTCATCTATTTATAGACGAAGATCAGCAAGATAAGCTCTGGAACTTTCTACCTACGTTCTCTATGCATGCTAGGAGGTTCGGGGAAGAGATGTGGCTAACTAAGCATGTGCAAAGTCCACTCATACCGAGTTAACCTTTACATATTGGTACCGACTTGTGGTCTTTTGATTACTTGCCTCCGTTTCCCAATTTTCTGAAATAAGATGGCTAGGTTGGCTTCATGGACTTGGTACCAAGTTGAATGTTATAATTAGGTACTAAGTTAACACATTCAATTGAATTTTGGGAGTTTTCATTTTGTCATTTGGTCCATTTGGGTGGTGTATAGCTATCTTCAAGTAGCAAGCAAGGTTCGCACAGATTCCTTGGACTTTACTTAGGTTCTGGTTCTAAGAGTTATGATTTAGGATTTCTAATTCATCTCATGACCATTCAATGGTTGTGACTCATTTAGATATCGCTTGGTTGAAAAGTAGGATAACCATATTCAATTGGTTTATATTGACGATCTCATATGATGTGATGCCATGTTCATGGACTAAGACTTAGTTGTATTTGACAATTGAAGGTATTGTATTGTTTAGCTATGTGTTGGGTATAAGTTGTATTCTATATGAGATGTATGAGATATTTTATCAGATTTTCAAACATGATATATATTATTTGTTATCTTTTATTCAACTCTAATTCTAATTAAATTTGGTGTGTTATCCTTTGTGTCTCTAATATTGTATTATTTACTCTAGGCAAATCTTGTATGTTGCTTTTTGTCGGAGATTATTGTAATGTATCAATGTTGATCCAATGTAGTGTATACGAGAGATCTATGCTTTCGAGCTATATCACTTGGGATATCAAACAACGATTTCACTCAATGATAATCTGGTCAATAGGATGGGCATCATATTTGATCAAAGGTTATTTCTCTTACCATTGATGAAGGCATTTGGCTGAAAATAGAGAAAACACAATAGTTTTGCCATGGGGTTTACTATGGACGTAACTCATTAACATGTCAACTGACTATAAGACAACTAATCGATCGGTTGAACTTTTATTGGAACAATAAGCCTGTACTAACTGTAGCCACCTTTTTCCTTTTTATCGGTCTCCGAACCTCCAAAAATTCTAGAAGATTCATAAGAATACTGTTAAATATAATGGCATTTTGGTCAATTTTTGAGTGATTTGGAGAACATTTATGTGATTTTAAAAATATTCTACTATAAGGACTCGATAGACCGACAAAACAATACATACTGTATTTTTGTCTTTGAAGCACATATTCAAGTGTTCCTGCAACTCTCTAATGATTTGTTACCATCGTCCTAACTTGTTTAAGCTTTTATCTTCACTCCATAAATCTTGTGGTGCAATAATATTTGATATTTCTCTAATATAGCTTGTATTGACACTAAATAATCTTTATCTTTCATCTTATAGCTAGTTGTCTTGAAATTATTCAATAAAAAGCATTGTTATATGGTTGTTATCATCAAAACTCTATAATCTTGTTTTCAACGTTCTCCCCCATTTTGATGATGACAAACACGTGAATTTATAAAAATCATACCTTATATCTCTCCACCTTAATATTTTCTCCATTTAAATATATACTCTCCATATCATTATGCACAGTATTCTCCCTTTTTGTCATCAATAAAAAGGTTAAAAGGTCATAAGTTATAGGCTGTGTATTTAAATTAGTTAATTTTTTTCCAAAAATAATTTTCTTTAAAAATATTAAATAATTGACTTGGTACGTTAATGTCTTCTTATAAACCCTAGCTTTTCTTTGTCAAATTTTCTTTTGGTTGACAAAAGGTAAATAGTTTCTCATGTGAGCTAGAAAAATATGATTTTCAAAGATTTATAATCAGTAGCCAATATTTAGAAAATATCTTAACGAAATGATCTTAATATTTGCTTATGTTAGGTATAAAAAAGATTTTTACCATTTTAAGCATAGTTATACCTAAAGAATTTGTTGCTTTCAAAAGAATCTTCCTTTATGTTGAAACACTTTTTCACATGTATTCATTTGAGAGGTAAAATATGTTTAATGCGGCTTCTAGCTCTTCCTGCAAGCAATGATATTTATAACAGATTTATCTAAAAATATTACTTAGTGATACTCTAGAATTTAGATGCTAACCACAAAATATTAACGTAAACACAAAATGAATAAGATATACCGAATTTGCTGCAATTTCATTTTCCATGAACGTTCATTCTCTATAAGATACACATGACATTTAGTATTTGAGAACTACAACCTCTTTATTTCATTCTTTTCTGGGTACAAACAAAAAATAAGAACTCATTATGGTACCCACTTCTTATGTCAGTGTCTAGTGGGTCAAGTCAAGGCAACCAAAATCAAGGGGGTTATGTAGAACCTCTAAAAACATTTTATTATTATTAATTACTGTATTAAAATAATCATCAATATTTTTTTTCCAGTTTCTCTAATTAATTAGAACCCATTAATTAGATAATTTTTATTTATGTTTCCTGTAAGTGATTTCGAACATCCAAAGATATTTGAAACATTATAGCTTAAAGAAGCACTTGAATTTCTATAAAAAGCGGGTTTAGGTTTTACTTGATATCTTGTACTAGTATTAACATTTTAACTATTACCTGAAAGCCTATATAGTACTTTTATTTACATTTATCTTCAGTATAACCTAAACCACTTTTAACTCTTAAAGGTCTAGAAGTTGATAAAATTAAATTTAACTCATTTTGACCATTATTAAATTTTGTGACTTTTCCATTAAGCTTATCGAATTTAATTTTATAGTCACAATTTTCCTTTTTAAAAGATTCATTGCTATATTTTAAAGTATCAATTTCTTTATCAATTCAGAATTTTTATCTTCAAATGTTCTTTTTAAGAGGCAAAATTTGAGTGGCTTAATTATTCAAAGAAATTTATAGTTTATCATTTTGATTTTCAAGTCAGCAACTTCTAAACTTTTTCCCTAAAAATCATTAATTACGAAAGAATTATTTTTTAGCCTAAGTTTTATTTTCTGGATTTGTAAGCTTGTTTTCACAAGCTTTTAGTTTTTGTAATATAATAACATTTAATTTTGATACTTTATCAAATTTATCTAATAATCTATCACGTTGACAAGATAATTGATTATATGAATCACAAAGTATGTTATTTTAGTTTGTAGGTTCTCTGCCATTGCTGTGGTGTAATGACCTGCTATTTCGAACCATTCAAATCGACAATAATCCAAGTGCATAAGCAGACACACATGTCTGACCTGAATTGCTCAAAATAACAGAATGTTAATTTGTAATTGGAAAAACTTAGCCTATACAATAAATAAATCAATTACATAATCATAGACATGGAGTTTTACAACCATAAGCAGCGGAATAAATAACTAGTAGCTACTACTGAAATAACAAAGTCCAACACAAAATACAATAGAAATCCTAGTACATAGAAGTCTCTAACAGAAAATCAAATGACAAGTCTGAAACGTACAACTGAAATATCAGAAATAAACTGAAAGCTGAAATAGATAAATAGGTCTTCCAAGCGAACTACAAGCTCCAAAAGATGAGTTTCAAAAGCTGTGACACTCAGGCTGACCCGAGCATAAAGCAAAACACAAAATACTCGAGTCAGGATTAATATTCTTATGCAAGTAATTCAAACTCAAGTGAAATGCAATATAACCAAAGGATGTTGGGATTCCATCCTTTAACGATCCGATAAACTATCTACATACATAGTACAATATGCTACATATATAATGTCTACAGTAAAGTAAAATATCAAAATAGCATTAAGGCGTTACCCATATCCCCCTTAACACATTTTATATAATGTCATAGTCTATACAGTACTGTAAACTCCACCAAGCAGGTGGGCTATCAGGGAGCACTCCGTAGGTACGACACAAACCAAACCCGTAGAAGGCGCGATAAGGCATGTGACAAGGCACGCGAGGCAATGCAGGGTAGGATTCTACTGTTTGCACTCCTGGACTGGTGGTAATGCATAGCAGCTACTACCGCCCACCTCGAGACATATTCCTAATCAAAGGTGTGTACACCAAATCGAATCACAAAAGCAATAGATATGGTTTCAAAGAAATGTGTCCGATAGAGGGTGTGACCCCAGTTGGCCCGGTATAGCTCCTGTTTAAGCCACATCAAGCTGACTCAAGGGAGTCAGGACTTCGTAAATACCTCATACAGAATCGTTCACCAAACCATCCTACTTCGTTCTGGGATCTCCACCACGTACACAGTTGTTAAAGTGGTTTTCGGTATTGGCAAAGAGTATAACAATATCAAATCTCGGTTTCTTTAACAACCAAATGCTTATTTCACACCATGGTCATTTTATAAACTCACTTTTTACATATTCAAATAAAATTCTAAATTAGAAATTTAAATCAAAAATAAATATTCAATTTTAATTTTATTTAAATTTAAAAATATCCATTTAATCACCTTAAATTAAATCAAGCTATAAATCATACTTTAAATTTCCAAAAATCATTAAGTTCCAAATAAATCCTTATTTAAATTCAATTATTAACTGATTTAAGTCACTAATAAATTCCAATTTACCTTTCCAACCTTAGTTTATTAAAGTTATTAAAATCTAATTTAAATATTAATATAAATTTTAAATAAACACTTAAAAATGTTATATATTAATTAAAATAAATTTTACAAAATTAAATTAAATTAAACCTTTTATTTAAATCTATTCCATATCTTAATTTACATATTTAAAAATAATAAAATTATAAGTAAAATTTTATAAATTACATTTAAATTAAACTTAAAATTTTAAAAAAAATTCCAAAAACATATAAATTTTAAATTCTAAATTTACATACCTTAAAATAAAATATTTATTATATTTCAAAATCAAAATCATATATTTCTTTCCAAAACCTTGGAAATCATTTTTCAAAAAAGACCAACGGTGTCTATATATAATTTTCTATCATATGGTCAAGTGATACAGATATTTACCATTTAAATCCGTAATAATTTAAATTTACGGTTTATATTATTAAACCCATAATCCCACAATTTCAAAATCAATGAAAATCGCTTGGGTTTATCATTTCAACCCATAACAATTTTCCCTTAATCTAAAGTTCGTTCGGGTATTTATCATTTCAACCCATAGTGATTTCTAAAACTAAGGGAACTTGCAGAGTGAGAACAATAAAATAACATAGCATTACATAACAATTTCTAGTATATATGATCAATAATAATTTTAAATATAATATCATATTTAACAGTTAATAACTAACAATTCCAATTTAACTACATTTTTAAATTGTCATTTCATAAAAAATTAATTTACTATGCATAAGAACATTAATCGTGAGTGAGTACTCACCTTTCGTGGTTAGAGAACGATGGAATTGAAAAGCAACCGACACAGATACGGACACGAACATGGCATGACACTTCAAATAGCTGCGACAAGTAAAACGGATTTTGCACGATAATTTGATGAAAACAAATATATATACATATGCAATATACACACACACACATTTGTTTTATAGATATCAAAAGGATAATTTATATATACATATGCAAGGCATATATTTGTAGATACTATACTGAACAAAGCAAATACTTGTAAATTAACTGAGATTTGGGTGAACCACACATATATATATGTGTGCCATATGACTTCAGCCGACCATACTTATATATACATCATATATATAGCATAAACAGGCTCCTTCACAATATATATACCGTATATATATATATATATGCTGTCACACATATATACTTTTTTATTTTTATTTTCTTATTTTTTTTAGCTATGACATAAACCAAACATAGCACATCATATATGTGCAACACGACACATCAATATATATACATATTTAACAAAGAAAGTAAGGAATCAAAGAGGAGAGTAGAGGCTCGGACTGCTTGAGGTTGAGGAGCCGCTGCTACAGGTGGGACTTCGAGTCAGGAGGGGTGCTGCTTCGAGTCAGAGAGGTAGGCGCTTTGGGTCAAGAGAGGGTGGTCCTTCGGGTCATAGGTAGGGAATACTCGGGCCGAGCACGAGTTTTCAAGGGAGGTCGTGGGGAAAAGTTATGGCTTCGCGTTTGTCAGGTTGAGGCGATGGCGTGGTAAGTCGGGTGTCTCTGTGATCGGACATGGGAGTATGGGTCGATGATGGGGATATGTGGCTGAGGGGATGGTGAGTGCTGGCGTTGGAGTTTCTTCGAGTCAGGGAGGTTCTGGCATGGGGAAGGTCAGGGGAGGGACGACAACATAGGCGATGATGGGTCGGGGTGGTAATGGATTGCTTGCCGTCAGCCTTTGTGTCAGGGAAGGGATGCACGGTGTTTACTTTGGTTTCTGGCATAGGGCACGAGTGCAAATTTTTTTCACAAAGCAATTTTATGCTTCGGCCAAAATTTGAGGATGAAAACATGCTTAAGAACGAAAATGAATTAAAGCTTACCTTTCTATTTTTATTTATTTCCAGAATAAACAAACGAGGCAAAGTGAAAGTGGAAGAGACTAAACTAATATATATCAATTGAAGGAATAAATATACTATGGAGATCAGCATGACGAGATGAACAGAATAATACAAAGATATTAGCGATACGACCGAGTTATAAAAACTCAATTTTTCGCTGTTGAAAATGCTAAAATGCCGAAAATAAGATAAACGGAGCTATAGCAATTCCAACTTGATGAAACGAATTACGACGTTTCACCAAGAAAATGATTTACTCTTTTATTCAATAAAAATATTCAAATTTGGAAAATGTTAAACTTTCAACCATTTAAATGATAAAATTTAAAATTTGAAATTTCACAAATAACTAACTTTTATATTTTCCAGATAAAATTTACCATATTCTATATTTAAATAGACATATTTCAAATATTAAATTTTTATTTCAAAATTTTATTGTTTATTTTTATGAATTTTTTTAGTTAATTACATTATAAAATCATTAAAATTCTAGGGTCGTTAAACTCTCCCCCACTAAAAAAATTTCGTCCCCGAAAAGCAACGAAATATGAGGAATAGAAACAACTGAAAGATAAGATAAATTCAGACGAATAGTACCCGAGTCAAACAATTCAAGATTCGAAGCACGCATGGATTCTTCAGTTTCCTAGGTGCAATCCTGATCATCTGTACTCCACCGTACCTCGACCAAACTGAAAGATTTCCTCGAAGCAGCTTCATAACTCTATCGAAAATACGAAGTGGTTTCCTCTCGATAGTGAGATTTGGCTCGATGTCCAGATTCTCTAATAAAGCTGGCTGAATAAACAAAGATGGATCATGGAGATACTTGCGAAGGTGCGATACGTGAAACACGTTGTGCACCCCTGCCAGCTTCTCCGGCAAATCAACTCTATAAGCCAAAGGACCAACTCTTTCCAAAATACGAAAAGGACCAATGAATCTAGGAGCAAGCTTCCCTCTTCGACCAAAACGAACCACATCCTTCAACAGCGAAATCTTAAGAAAAACCTGATCATCCACTAAAAATTCCAAATCCCTTCTATGCCTATCAGCATACTTCTTCTGCCTATCCTGAGCAATCCTCATCTTCCTCCTAATCTACTCAACCTTCTCAGATGCTTCTTGAATCATATCAGGTCCAAACCGGATTCAGTCCAGCAAGATGGAGATTTGTAGGATCGTCCGTACAGAGCAGCTAATGGAGACATCTCGATACTTTCCTGAATTCAAAAGAATGGGATTAACAGATTGATTAAGCATAAGATGATTCAAATTCAAAGATAGAGTTATACCTGATAACTGTTGTTATAGGTGAATTCAATTAGATGGAGATAATCTTGCCATGATCCTCCATAGTCAAGAACACAAGCACGAAGAAGATCTTCTAAAATCTGATTCACTCTTTCCGTGTGACCATCAGTTTGGGGATGATAAGCCGTACTAAGGTTCAAACGAGTACTAAGAGCTTCCTGAAAAGCTTTCTAGAACTTACTGGTAAAGATAAGATCACAAACAATGCTAGAAGGAACACCATGGAGACAGACAATCTCCTTCATATAGATCTCAGCTAAGCTCGAAGCTGTTCGATTCGATTTGACCGGAATAAAATAGGAGGACTTGGTCAATCGATTGGCAACTACCCAAATACTCTCATTACCCTTTCTAGTCCTCGGCAAACCATCAATAAAATCCATAGAAACCTGATCCCACTTCCAAATGGGAATCTCAAGGGGTTGCAGCAATCCTACGGTCTTTTGGTGATCAGCCTTAACCTGCTGACAAGTGGCACATCTACTGACAAAGATAGAGATGTCCCGCTTCATACCATTCCACCAATACAACTTCTTCATATCTTGAAACATTTTCATGATACATGGATGGATGGACAGTCTGGGCTAATGATTCTATCTAAGAACTTCTTGCGTCAAACCATTGACATTCGGAACACAAATCCGTCCATTAATCCTCAAAACTCCATTCTTATCAATCTGTACTCTTAACTCATTCTGATTATCACCTTCTCTACTCTAAATATTCTCCTTCATAAACTTAAGCATCGTATCCACATCCTGCTTAGCTGCAATTCGATCCAAAAGAGATGGAGAAGCTACAATCTGACACAACAAGGCTTTCTTATGACTCTAAGTATCGGCCACAACATTGGCTTTCCCAGGAGTATAGGTGATGTCGAGGTCATAGGACGCCAAGAACTCAAGCCATCGAACCTGCCTCTGGTTCAAATCCTTTTGGGTGAAGATATACTTAAGAGACTGATGATTGGTGAAAAGCTTGAACTTGGTTCCCAAAAGGTGATACCTCCACAACTTCAAAGCAAACACAATAGCAAGCAACTCTAAATCATGGGTGGCATAATTAGCTTCATGGGGCTTCAACTGACGATTGGCATAAGCTATGACCTTCCTACTCTGCATCAACACAATGTCCAAACCTTCTCGACTAGCATCGATATAAACCGATAATCCTTCACTCCCATTCGGAATGGTGAGAACAGGAGCATAAGTAAGCTTTTGCTTCAACTCATTAAATGCGGCTTCACACTTGTCACTCCAAACAAACTTGGCATTCTTGAGAGTCAAAGCAGTGAGAGGTGCAGCTATACAGGAAAAATTCTCAATAAATCTCCAATAATAACCAGCAAGGCCCAGAAAACAATGAATGTCCGACGGAGTCTTAGGTGCCTCCCAATCCTGGTAATGGATAAGGTGGATAAGTTCAAAGATAGATAAGATAAATGAATTCAAAAGAGAAAGGTGGATAGACTTACATTAATCGCGGCGACCTTAACCGGGTCAACCGAGACTCCACTTACTGAAACAATATGCCCAAGGAACCAGACTTCATCTATCCAGAAATGACATTTATAAAATTTGGCTTTCAACTGATGACTCCTAAGAGTTTCCAGTACATATCCCAAATGAAATTCATGCTCCTTCTCTAACTTAGAAAAGACCATAATATCATCAACCAAAACCCGAACAAACTTGTTGAGAACATCGTGGAAAACACGATTCATAAGATCGACAAAGAAGGCAGGAGCATTGGTTGATCTAAAAGGCATTACTAACCATTCATAGGAACCATTCTCTGTTCGGAAAGCAATCTTGGGAATGCTCTCCTCAGCAACACGAAGCTGGTGGAAACCGGTAGTAAGATCAAGCTGAGAGAATACCTTAGCTTCGTAGAGCTCATCGAACATATCATTGATGCGAGGCATCGGATATCGGTTCTTGAGAGTAAGCTTGTTTAGCTCTCTATAATCAACTCACATTCTCAAAGAACCGTCAGATTTGGTGACAAAGACCACAACTGCACCCCATTCAGAAAAACTTTGCCTAATCAAACCTTTGGAAAACAAATCCTCAATCTACTTCTTCAATTCAACTTTCTCTTTGGGCGGCATTCGTCTGGGAGGGAGAACAATAGGTCGAGCACCAGGAATAAGATCAATGTCGAATTAAATTTCCCGCTTAGGAGGAAGAAAGGTGATTTCACCAAAAACATCAGGAAAGAGTTGGACAATAGGGGTGGAGTCAAGATCAGTAGGCTGAGCATCAAGAGAAAAGATAAAACTACCTGCATAATCCTGAGGCATTCGACATTCAATCACAAAAGAATTTCGCTAATCGTCTACTAGAGAAACGGTTCGGGCTCTGCAAGAAATAATAGCATCATAATGCTTCAACCAATCAACTCCAAGTAAAATATCAAATGCATCGAAACCCAAAACATAGAAATCTCTGGTGAATCGGTGCAAATTTGTAAAGGAATTTCACTCCTTTACAAATTATACAAAGATTGGCTGGACCGCCGATGGGATTAGTCACACACAATAATGAAGTCGCTAATTGAGGTTGCAAAATATGCTCGAATTTATTACAGAGATCAATAGATATGAAGCTATAGGATGCACCAGTGTCAAATAAAACTCGAACAGAAAAATCGTGCAAAGAAAATGAGCTCGAAAGGGTTTCTTGGTTTTCACTGGCAGAAGGAGGAGTGGAAGAAGTCATGTCAAAGACTCCGATGTCTTGCCACTCTAACGCAAGGGACAATTGTTCTTGAAATGGCCAGGCTGCAAACAAATGTGGCAAAGGTTGTTCCTGGTTGCCTGAGGTGGAGGAATAGCGGCTCCGGGGGAAGATGGATAGCTGTTGGTATAGTGACCCTGCTGGTCGCACTTGAAACAAGTGATGGAAGATAGGTCAAGAGATCGCTGTTGAGGAGCATATCCAATACCTTGAGTATCTTACCACTTCTTCTTCTTCTGCTGCTGAAAATTGGGCTTCCTCTTCTTAGAACCACTAGAAGTACCCTAAGGTGCTGAAACTGCCTGCTTTCCCTTGGAAGTAGGGTTCTCAAATCTAGCGGCCATATCCACCAGAGAAGTAAAGGTGTCGTGAACATGATAATCAAGCGGTCATAATACTCTGGGTGAGCACCATGAATAAACTTCTCATTCTTCTTGAGCTGAGTGTCAATCAAACTGGGACCTAACCTGGAAAGCTCATTGAACTTCCTCTCATACTCAGCAAAAGTCATGCCCCTCTGCTCAAGATCCTGAATGCCCTATATAACTGAGATTTCCTGGCTTCGGACATCCATTTGGCCACAAAAGCATCCCTGAAAAGAATGGATCCAAGATCAGACAAAGATAAAGGAGAAATTTTTTCAAAGTGATAGATTCAACAGAGATAAGCTAGAAAAGGATAACTAAGAATCTCACATGAACTGCTGCCAAGTGATATTAGCCTCAACAGTCTGAGTGGTAACAGATTCCCACGACCTTGAGCGGACTCCTGCAACTGCCAAGTAGCTAGATGACACATCTGAGCATCAGTGATCTCAAGTCTAGTGAAAATCCTCTCCAAAATCTTCAGCCACTACTGAGCCTCGATAATACTCTCAGCTCCAGTGAATTTGGTCCTCCAAGCTTAGAGTACTCCTTACAAAGTTGAGTGAACCTAACAGGCTGAACATGAGCAACGGGTGGTACAGGGGCAGCTGGTGGTGCAGGAGCATTGCCACGACCTCTACCACGGACATTCCCTCGGTTACTTATCTGGAAAAGACAAGAATTTGATTTTAGAACAAGGATACAGTTTCAAAAATTCAAAAGAAATCTTAATTAAAGAGAATTCTAACCCAGAATTTCAACCACGAACGGATATAACTCAGTAATCAATTCAACTCATTCTAGGGTAGCGCTACCCTATCCCTAATGAGTTTTACTCCACATACTAAGTTTTTACAAAACTAGAGCTCTAATACTAACTGTAACGACCTGCTATTTCGAACCATTCAAATCGACAATAATCAAAGTGCATAAGCAGACACACATGTCTGACTTGAATTGCTCAAAATAACAGATTGTTAATTTGTAATTGGCAAAATTTAGCATATATAGTAAATAAATCGATCACAAAATCATAGATACGGAGTTTTACAACCATAAGTAGCGGAATAAATAAATACTAGTTCATGAAGCTACTATTGAAATAACAAAGTCCAACACAAAATACAATAGAAATCCCAGCACACAGAAGTCTCTAACACAAAAGCAAATGACAAGTCAGAAATGTACAACTGAAATATCAGAAATAAACTGAAAGCCAAAGTAGGTAAGATAGTTCTTCCAAGAGAACTCCAAGCTCCAAAAGATGAGTTTCAAAAGCTGTGACACTCAGGCTGACCCGAACATAAAGCAAAACAAAAAATACTCGAGTCAGGATTAACATTCTTATAGTAAATCAAACTAAAGTAAAATGTCAAGTGAAATGCAATATAACTCAAAGGATGTTGGGATTCTATCCTTTAAGGATTCAATAAACTATCTACATACATTGTACAATACGCTACATATATAATGTCTACAGTAAAGTAAAATATCAAACTAGCGTTAAGGCGTTACCAATATCCCCCTTAACACATTTTATATAATGTCGTAGTCTATACAGTACTGTAAACTCCACCAAGCAAGTGCGCTATCAAGGAGCACTCCATAGGCATGACACAAACCAAACTCGTAGAAGGCGCGATAAGGTATGTGACAAGGCACGCGAGGCAATGCCAGGGTAGGATTCTACCGTTTGCACTCCCAGACTGGTGGTAATGCATAACAGCTACTACCGCCCACCTCGAGACACACTCCCAATCAAAGGTGTGCACACCAAATCGAATCACAAAAGCAATAGATATGATTTCGAAGAAATGTGTCCGATAGGTGGTGCGACCCCACTTGGCACGGTATAGCTCCTGTTTTAGCCACATCAAGCTAACTCGAGGGAGTTAGGCTAGGTAAATACCTCATACAGAATCGTTCACCAAACCATCCTACTTCTTTCTGGGATCTCCACCACGTACACAGTTGTTAAAGTGGTTTTCGATATTGGCAGAGAGTATGACAATATCCGATCTCGGGCTCTTTAACAACAAAACGTTAATTTCACACCATGGTCATTTTATAAAATCACTTTATACATATTCAAATAAAATTCTAAATTACAAATTTAAATCAAAATTAAATATTCAATTTTAATTTTATTTAAAATTAAAAATGTCCATTTAATCACCTTAAATTAAATCAAGCTATAAATCATACTTTAAATTTCCAAAAATCATTAAGTTCCAAATAAATCCTTATTTAAATTCAATTATTAACTGATTTAAGTCACTAATAAATTCTAATTTACCTTTCCAACCTTAGTTTATTAAAGTTATTAAAATCTAATTTAAATATTAATATAAATGTTACATAAACACTTTAAAAATATTATATATTAATTAAAATAAATTTTACAAAATTAAATTAAATTAAACCTTTTATTTAAATCTATTCCATATCTTAATTTACATATTTAAAAAATAATAAAATTATAAGTAAAGTTTTATAAATTACATTTAAATTAAACTTAAAATTTAAAAAAAATTCCAAAAACATATAAATTTTAAATTTTAAATTTACATATCTTAAAATAAAATATTTATTATATTTCAAAATCAAAATCATATATTTCTTTCCAAAACCTTGGAAATCATTTTTCAAAACAGACCAACGATGTCCGTATATAATTTTCTATCCTATGGTCAAGTGATACAGATATTTACCATTTAAATTGGCAATAATTTAAATTTACGGTTTATATTATTAAACCCGCAATCCCACAATTTCAAAATCAATGAAAATCGCTAGGGTTTATCGTTTCAACCCATAACAATTTTCTCTTAATCTAAAGTCCGTTTGGGTATTTATCATTTCAACCCATAGTTATTTCTAAAACTAAGGGAACTTGCAGAGTGAGAACAATAAAATAACACAGCATTACATAACAATTTCTAGTATATATGATTAATAATAATTTTTAATATAATATCATATTTAACAGTTAATAACTAACAATTCCAATTTAACTGCATTTTTAAATTGTCATTTCATACAAAATTAATTTACTATGCATAAGAACATTAATCGTGAGTGAGTACTCACCTTTCGTGGTTAGAGAACGATAGAATTGAAAAGCAACCAACACAGATACAGACACGAACATGGCACGACACAACAAATAGCTGCGACAAGTAAAATGGATTTAGCACGATAATTTGATGAAATCAAATATATATATATATACACACACATATGCAATATATATATATATACACGTACATATCAGAAGGACAATTTATATATACATAAGCAAGGCATATATATGTAGATACTATACTGAACATAGCAAACAGTTATAAATTAACTGAGATTTAGGTGAAACACACACACACAGATATATATATATATATATATATATATATATATATATATATATATATATATCTGTTTGTGTGTGTAAGCCATATGACTTCAGTCGACCATACTTATATATACATCTTATATATAGCATAGATAGGCTCCTTCACAATATACATACCGCACAGATATATATAAACTGTCACACATATATACTTTTTTTTGTAGCTATGACATAAACCAAACATAGCACATCATATATGTGCAACACGACACAGCAATATATATACATATTTAACAGAGAATGTAATGAATCAAAGAGGAGATTAGAGGCTCGGTCTGCTAGCGGTTGAGGAGCCGCTGCTTCGGGTGGGGCTTCGGGTTAGGAGGGGTGGTGCTTCGGGTCAGAGAGGAGTGGCACTTTGGGTCAAGAGAGGGTGGGGCTTCGGGTCATAGGCAGGGAATACTCGGGCCGAGCACGAGTCGTCAGTGGGGGTCGTGGGGAAAAGTGGTGGCTTGGCGTTTGTCAGGTCGAGGCGATGGCATGGTGAGTCAGGTGTCTCTGTGATCGGACGTGGGAGTATGGGTCTATGATGGGGATATGTGGCCGAGGGGATGGTGAGTGCTGGCATTGGAGTTTCTTCGAGTCAGGTAGGTTCTGGCATAGGGAAAGTCAAGGGAAGGACGGCGACACAGGCGGTGATGGGTCGAGGTGGCTGTGGATTGCTTGCCGTCAGCCTTTGTGTCAGGGAAAGGATGCACGGTGTTTACTTCGGTTTTTGGCATAGGGCATTAGTGCAGAAATTTTTCACAAAGAAATTTTATGCTTCGGTCAAAATTTGAGGAGGAAGACATGCTTCATTACGAAAATGGATTAAAGCTTACCTTTCTATTTTTATTTATTTCCAGAATAAACAAACAAGGCAAAGTGAAAGTGGAAGAGACTAAACTAATATATATATCAATTCAAAGAATAGAAAAGGGCAACCGGTGGTTTCAAAAATTTATTACAGCAAAGTGGCCCTTGATAGTACGACTGAGCAATTGAAAAGACAAGGGAAATCAAAAGGCATAAATACGGTATCGATACGACAACCGTTACTCCGATTTCGCTGCGTATCGGACGTCAAAATACAAGAAAATTATACTGTGGAGATTAGCACGAAGAGACGAATAGAATGGTACACAGATATCAACGATACGTCCGAGTTATAAAAACTCAATTTTTTGCTGCTGAAAATGCTGCTAAAACGCAGAAAAAAGATAAACGAAGCTATAACAGTTCAAATTCGATGAAACGAATTACGACGTCTCACTCAGAAAATGATTTACAATTTTATTGTATAAAAATATTCAGATTTGGAAAATATTAAATTTTCAACCATTTAATTGATAAAATTTGAAATTTGAAATTTCACAAATAACTAACTTTTATTTTTTCCAGATAATATTTACCATATGCTATATTTAAATAGACTTATTTCAAATATCAAATTTTTATTTAAAAAATTTGTTGTTTATTTTTATGAATTTTTTTAGTTAATTACATTATAAAATCATTAAAATTCTCGGGTCGTTACATGTGGTCTTTTCCACCCTAACAATGTCTCCATCAAATCTCGATCTTACCATTTCTCTATGATGTTGGTACAATCAGTAGTATTCTAGCATATAATACCACTTTTTAGTCGCTAGCATCAAGGATCGATTATGGCTAAATGGATATAATGTGAATTTAATGATAAACACGATAGAGATAGTAAAGTAGATCACATAGTCGATTTTATACTTTTTAGACTCCATCCTTCATCTAATGTCGAAGCTCCCCTTAGGTATTTCACTAAAACTTTCCTCGCTTCACCAAAAGGAACATGTCTATAACTTACTAGAATAATCGAACCGGACTTCAATAGACTTCTTGAGGATGCTACAATAAGACTTCATTCTGCTTGAACATCTCAAATAGGACTTAAACAGTAATTAAAATGGGTATTTACACTTCTGATTCCTCATGTCTTGATAACAAAAAATGAGTTTCTTAGTACCTTACAATAATCCTATAACCAATCAAATAGTATGGAGTTGAATTGGTATGGTTTGGGTAAAGGATCTTGTTGTATGGATAAGAAATTGAATGCTCAAATGTTTCTAGGGCTTGGGGAGTTGAAAGAATAGATTGCAAATTAAAAATAGGAGTGTCGGGAGTTCATACATGTAGTTAAAATGTGATTATCAAATGAAGAGAGAAAGACATACATAGAGGATAAAGGGGTTTGATCATAGGTTGTCTCTGTTGCCATTGACGAAAAGATTTGAGTGAATAGACGCAATTGAAAATAAAGAGAAATGCTACAATTTTTGGCATTGGCTTTACTGTGCCTATAACAATAACCGATCGACCAGATAAAGATTAACCAGATGATCAGTTGAACATTTATAGGCATAGTAAGATTGTGCCAAACAGCAATATCCTTTCTCCTTTTTTGGCCATCCCCAAGCCTTAGAAAATTATGGAAAAATTCATAAACATACTAGTACATGTGTCAGAGGTTGTGGAATAGTTTGGAGTAATTTTGAGACTGTTTGTGTGGTTTTAACAGTATTCTACTACAAGGCCTTAATAGACCGACAAACAACACATACTGTATTTCCGTCTTTGAAGCTCATCTTTGAGTGTTTCTATAGCTCTCCAATGAATGTTTACCACCATTATAACTTATTTAAGCCTTTTTCTTCACCATATAAGTCTTGTAGTGCAATAGTTATGATACTTCTCCAATATAGCTTATATTGACACTAAATACTCTTTATCCTTTTTCGTATAGCTACTTGTCTTGAACGTACTTAGTGAATATATTAGTTGGTTGTTATCATCAAAATACTAAAATCATGCCTTCCACACAGTGAGGAAGGTTGGGCTCCTAAGTGGTAATTCAAAAGTAAATATGAGTGTCATCTTCTAACAATGGGCAATGAGCAAGAAAGGCAGATCACTCATCTAGACAGATGAGATAAGATTCACATTTTGTTAAGTAGTATTATAAATAAGGTGATCATACATTCTGGATGAGTGTATCATGCAATGAGTATAGATGAGATGATTATATACTTTCTTTGACATGAGACCTGTACACACACATTTACATACAGATTCAGACATGTATGCATATGTAATGATAATCTTTGGGAGGTATTACCCAAATAAAGGAGATAAAAGCATAAGTAGATGCCCCAAGATGTTATTTTGAATAGAAGTTAACATTTTTTCAGTAGGAGACCATATATGTACATGAAATATTATTAATTTAATTGTGCGGGTGAGTAGAGTATCCTTAAAAATAAGCGGGTTGTGTAAATTAGTGGCCAATATGTTAACTAGTATATAAAAGCGATATATGTGTGCTAAATAGGGTAAGTTGTAAGCGAGAAGAACATTGTCATATGTTGTGCATTAAACATGTGAGTGGTTAGTATGGGTATATGAGATAAGATTAGCTATGTAACCAAATAGTAATGTATTCAACCTAAATAAATAATCAATGTAGTATGCTTTTTGTTATAACCTAATGTTAAGGCTTCTTCTTAAAATAAGTAATATGTGTGCAACATGGATATTGTGTTTGGGTAATGTTTGATAATTATTCACATCAGACAACACGTTTGACCCATGTATTTTTCTATGTTTTTTGAGGATGTTCATCTTCAAGAGTAGGCAATAACAGATAAAGTTTAGATAGATGTGAGTTGATCTTTACACTTAGGAGGAGCACAATGGTGGTTTTCAATATTTTAATTTTATACTTTGGCCCATGTAAGCCATGTTGTTGTAATAAATTTGTAATACTCGTGTTAATACTAGGTGCTCAACATATGGACCCGTAATATGTTATTGATTTAAAATAAGTTTCGTGAAGAGGCATTTGGGAGTATTTTATGTTTCTTACATGATACATTACCACAGCGCAGGAAACATACACAAATTCTTAAGAAAACGTTACGATATAAAATTTGTAGTATACGAGTTAAAGGTTAGCTCATTGGAAGTAGTTAGCATATAAGAAAAAATTGAGACATACGATTATTTGGGTATATTATAGGTGCGATAACGCATATTTGTTAGTGAATTTTGAAATTTTTTAGAGTATCTTCGAAAATGTTCTTATTTTTTTTTCAAAAAAGTTGTATCAATAATAAAGTTGATTTTCATGACGACCGATGGATATATTTTGTTTTGTTTAGAGTCACGGATGCTTAGGTTTGATGTTTACGATAGAGTTTTAGATATGGTCTTACCGTTATTAAAATTTAAGCTGTTAAGTTTAGATTTTTGTAACACTATCTTATGGATTACAAGCAAAATTTCATGTTTTCTTTATGCAAATATGAAAGGTTTAAGGACAAAGCCAACATCAAGTGGGGAGGAACCATATTTGATAGCCATTTTAAAGAATTAGTGCAAGTTTTGAGGCATGATAAAAGTTCACGAGGTGGTGGTGAAGTTGGTTTTTGGAAGTTGAATCAGACATTCATTGGTTAGGATGGCCAAAATTTGATGGGAATGAGTCGACCGTTATTATGCATCATGGATAGGGTTATGTGATATGGCATACAAGGAGATGAACATTCCAGAGTAAGGATTAAAAAAATTAGTTGGATATCGACTGAAGGGTAATGCTTCAACTTGGTGAAATAACTAAGATTTGGATGGGAGAGCGATCGGTACGGTAGGCGAAATTCAAGGCGAAGTTTGAGGAAAGATTTATACCATAAGTGGGCCAAGAAAAGTTTTTCCTGATCTTTATGTAGATGAAACAACATGAGCATATGTCCATTTGTAAATATGCAAACAATATTATGAAGTTGGTGGTTTATAGATGGGAACTTATAGCAGTTGAGGTCAAAAAGAAGCTAAAGTTTTTTAGAGAGTTGAGTGCACTGATAAGTATAGAGGTAAGGATGTGCTCTAGAGGAAACTGTGTAATTCATTATATTACATACTCATTTATGTTAATCTTGTTTGAGATAAAGTACACTTCTAGTTTTGTTTTCTATTTTACATATTTTTATATTGTGATATAAGTTAAGCTCTGAACAAGCTAAATGTATACATAAAGAAAATTCGTAGAAAAATTATTTGATTGATTGTAGTAACGATTATGTTTGTAACCATGAGTATTGAATGTGTATTTATAGTAGTTATCCTTAAATGTTCCTAACAAGATGTATCAAGAGAAGGATATTAATAGATACATTAAGACTGGTGTATGTAGTACTCTTCATACGATGGACAATGGATTACTCATGATAGGTGGGAAGAAAGGGTTTACGACTTATATTCTTGGAAAAAAATTCACAAAATGGCTCAATGAGAGTCTTATATAAGTTAAATACAACTAAGTAAAACAAAGATCTCATGTAATAATATGCTATAATCTTTAGACTTTTGTGTGCTATTTGTCTTAGTGTCTAGACTGTACTTTGACTTGAAGGAACTGGGCTAGTCAAAAGTGGGGAAAATAGGTAGATTTTCGAAAATAATTCCTATTTTGGATCCATTAGGCCTATGAATACTAAACGGTTTATTAGATCCAATTTAGTATAGTTTTAAATAAAATATTATTTTTAATTAATTAGTTTAAAGGCAGTTTCAATTTAATTTATATTAAATATATTATTATAATAAGCGTATCAAATACACTCATCTATGTATATTGCAAGTGCAATATATAAACAATGCACATGGTTAATATGTACGCTTATAAGTATTGGGATTTACACTACAATGCATATATTCATCCATTTATATATTTGCCTTTGTTGTCAATTCATTTTATATTATTTAAAATAACCATTGTATATAATTATATAATAATAATAATTACACTCATATATAATATACATATATATATATATATGTTAATATTAATTTTGACTATTTTATATGCTTTGAAATCTAGAATTAATAAATTTAAATCTACTTTTAATTTAGGAAGGATTTAAAATTAAATTTACCATTTTACACATAAGTTTCTTTTCTAAACTTTAAATTGAAATATCATATATATATATGTGTGTGTGTGTGTGTGTGTGTCTAGGTATGTATGTATGTGTATGCACACACATACAAAAATAATTACAAACAATCTTCTAAATTTAAAATATATAATTTTATAAAACTTGTGGTTTTAAATATTTTAAAACTTAAACTTAGCAAATATATAGTTATTTTTAACTTATGTAGGATTCAAAATAGCTTTATGATTTTGCACAAAAGTCCATTATGAGTTCTGAACTGAAACAACTTTTAAAAATATGTAAAAAGTAACAAAATAAATTTACATACAATTAAACAGAAATACAAATATGTATTCAAATTTTAAAATGATTTCATGTAATCAATATATGTAGTTTACTTCTCTTTTCGTATATAACAAGTTACAAAATCATATCAATCAATTAAAATTTGTTTCAAATCAAAAGGGTTTTTTTTTCATAAGGATTCAAACTTTTCTATTAAGTATAGGGTAAAGTACAAACAAAACAAATACAAGGCCAAAGGCAGCCAAATAAGAGTTCAAAAGCCTACGGCCCAAAGCCCACCAAAACAAAACGATATCTAGAAACATCTAGACCGAACTGTAACGTAAAAAAGGAAACCCGGTTACAACAAACTACTTCATTCGTTCATTAACTCATCTCTAAAAAGGAAACCTAAAAAATTAGTAATGGCGGCGAGTCAAGGAAAAGCGAAGGTCACCAGCAATCCTCTGCTAATTCCAAATCGAAGCACACAATATACTAGATCCAGCACTTCGCGAAATCTCGAAAGATAAGTCTCTCTGTCTAAGAAAAGGTAAGTCTTAAGACTTTACAACGATGAACTAACAAATGTCGTTTGAACCATAGGAACCAAATCAATAACAAAATTGGATTAGACAAACTAGGCTTACATAAATTCATTGTGTAATATTTTGGATCTAAACTATACATACAAGATGAACATACAATCAAAAGCGTGGCAACATATGGGGATCTATATTGTATTAACATCATGTATTACATAATCAAATGATATAATAAATTTACCTTAGGATAAAGCCAAAAATAACATCTTGAATAAAGAATAAAACTCCTTGATTTGAAATAGTTAACCTCTATATTCTGTAAGGATCTAGAGGAAAATACCACCTTGGAATTTTCTGATTTTATTTGAGTTTTGTTTTAGAAAATTTATTCCATGAATGTCATGGAATTTTGGGCCATTGTAGACTGAGAGTGAAGAGCAACATAAATAAATTTTTAGGAGAATCGATTGAATGAATGAAAAAGAATTTTGTTTTAAAGAAATAATTAAAACATTTCCAACTCCCTCATTAGAACCTTCCCTCTTAAATTCCACATCAAATCTCAATCAAATAAACCACCTTTTATGATGCATGGCCATCAAAAGATGGTGCCTACATAGGATTCCAAAATCCATGACCGTTCGGTAATTAATCCGTATAAACCAGATTTAAATATGTTATCAATATTGTATATTGATACATGCATACT
Source organism: Allium fistulosum (assembly GCA_030737815.1). Classification (NCBI taxonomy): domain Eukaryota; kingdom Viridiplantae; phylum Streptophyta; class Magnoliopsida; order Asparagales; family Amaryllidaceae; genus Allium; species Allium fistulosum. The sequence continues at coordinate 405,981,752 of CM060907.1, read as the reverse complement.
AAAACTTTATATATCTAAATTTCAATAAATACTAAAGGCATTCAAATATCAAATTAAATAAAATAATTAATATTTCATAAATATCAATTAATTTAGTTAATTTACAATGATTATAGATTATTTAAATCATGTGGTTGTTTGGAGTATTCATCATTGCGGTTGTGTGACTCAAAGTGTAAATTCAATCAGTGATTAATATCGAACAATTCGAATATAATGTTCACATGTCAACTTAGCTAGTGTTATAATTGGCCGAATATACCACTTAAAAATCATTTTGGTAAAATATTCTATTTTACTACTATGTGCAGTACCTATTATCAACGATTATCTACAAAAATTCTCTTCATCAAAACAGTATTACTTTTGGACTTGCGGAATTTGGTTGTAACGGCCCGCATTTTTGACCGTTCAAGTCGACAAACATACACACATGCCGACTTAAACAATCCAAAATACAGATAGTTATTGGGGTTAAATAAGAAAAGAAAGGAAAGGATAGAAACAAACTCAGAATCTCGCAGCGGAAGGAACAAGATATAATAATAAAATAACAGTTCATGAAGCTGTTAAATAAATAAATTTGATTATTATTATACATCATAAATCAGAGTTCATACATATCAGAGATAATACAACAATGCAGCGGAAAAATAATACAGTAGTAGAATACAAATGATGTAATACTAAACTCCGTCTTCGTCCTCTAGAATATACCTTCAACCTAATCTGAAATGCTCAAGCTGACCCGAGCGTAATAAAAAGACAAAACACTCGAGTCAGGACTAAAATATCTCATGTAAGTTAAATCGAATAAGTAAATATGAGTGGGACGGCGTCGGAGATGTTTACGGGTTTTAAACACCTCATATCCAGTGTTTAACGTGCGTGCATTAACTTAAGAGATGTTCAGGATTTCCATCTCCTAAGGATCCGTTAAACTATCTATTATATAGTAGAATACGCTATATACAATAATGTCTATCATAAAGTAAAATATCAAACTAGCGTTAAGCCATGGCCCATTCCACCCTTAACACATTTTTATTCCCAAGAGCATATACAAGACCGTAGTTTCCCCAAAACCGGAAGTCACCAGAGGACAATCCATATACTAAAGGTACAAACCAAAATCGTAGTGGTCGCGAATAGGATAATCAGTATGACAAGGTACATGAGGCAATACCAACTAGGATACTAGTAGTTGCGTTATCCGGACTGATGTTGGGCATAGCAGCTACTACTCCAACACCGCGAAACAACACTCCCAAAATCGAGGGGTGCACCCAAATCGAATCACAAAAGTAATAGACATGGTAACGAAGGAGTGTGTCCGCTAGAGATGGCGATCCTCAATGGCGCGGCGCGGCTCCTGTTTTAGTCATGTCAGGGGTCATCCAAAATCGTTCTCTTTCTTCAAATCAACACGTTCACCAAAACCATCCACTTCGTTCTAGATCAACACTCCGCGTATACTAGTTATTAAAGTGGTTTTCGGTATCGACAGAGAGTATGTCCATATCCGATCCCGGTCTCTTTAATAACTACGTATTATTACACCGATGGCTCTTTTACATTTCAAATCGATTCATAATTGATATCAAAATATCATATTCGCTTCAAAATCAAATCCATTTCAAAATCATCATATCTACTCAAAGTATACAATTTCATTTCAAAAATCATTTTCGCCTTAATATCTCATTTCGATTTCAAAATCATTTTTCGCCTCAAATTCCACAAAACGATTCACATAAACTCGAATTCCAAAATTTAAAATTTAATCGAATCTCAAATCATCAATTTCAACTCGATTCAGCTTCTCAATAAACCATTTCAAATTATCAATTTCAAATACATATTTGAACCACAAAATAAACAATTTCACTTTCAATATATTTCGAAACTTTAAATATTTCACATTTCAAAACAGCTCATATATTTATATAAGAATATAAGATTCGCTTTAAAACCATTTCGTATTCAAATTAGAATATACTTCAAATTAAACATCTGTATTAAGTAGTTTACTTAATTTCTGGAACAATTCCAATTCAATAAACTTAGATTAACATTCGGATTTCAAGAATTCATTTAAGTATTACATTCCAAATCAATTTCAGTTCAAATCCTATTCAAATCAATTTTATCTTCAAATTTAATTCAATAGTTTCAATTTAGTCCAATTCACAAATTTCTTTGAATTTCAATTAAATTCCAAATTAATTAAATCTCAATTTCAAATCAATTTTCAATTCCAAACTCAACTTGAAATATCATTTCATATAAATTTTCTTAGAAATATTCAGAGTTCGATTAAAAGTCCAATCTTTTAAAACAAATCAACTTTCGAAAATTTACGCCGTATTTCGATTTTTTTTCTTAAAATCTAAACTTCGAGTAATTAAACAATTTCATTTACCAAGTTTAAATTCCAACATCTCGAGCTTCAATTCAAAATAATTCAATTTCCATAAATTGGATTTTATTCTTAAAATCAATTCATTTAAATAATTTCAAAACAACTTTTAAAATCATTTAATTTAACCAACCCGGTGTCCGTATATAATTTTCTAACCTATGGCCAAGTGGATAATTATTTCAATTTTAATTTCAAGGATGGATATATCATTTCAATCCAAATAGATTTCATAGGTATATCATTTCAACCTATTTCTTAATTTATTCGAAATGATTCAGTTTACAGCTTATATGCAATAAACAATATACATGATGATAGCATGATATATCAAAATAAATAAACAACCAATATCGACCAATAGCATCCATCACAACCAATCAAGCATAAAGCCAATAACATTCACAACAACTTCATAATTATCAATATCAGGTAATTTGATCGCAATTAAATTTTAACTTCAATTTGACTGTCAATTTAATTTTCAACGGTGAATTCAAATGACAATCTATATGACAATTAAATTTTTATCAAACGACGACAAATAAATCCATATCACTTCATAATTTCAAATTTAAATACCATAAAGATATTCAGTACGTTGTGAGCGTTATAAAACACTCACCTTGATTTTCCATTGTCGCCGAGACGTTCCGGTTTGGAACTAAAACTGGACGACGCCCAACTTTAGCCCAAATTTCCACCATCTCCAAATCCATCCAAACCAGTTTCATTTCGAAGCTCTCGTCATTACGATCGCAACGCAAAAAGTTTCTTTCCAATCGGACCTCGTATGAAAAAGTTATGCATTTTTAAAGTTTGCACGAATTTAAATAAACAATTTCAGCTTTTAATTTAATTCTCAAACCCTACTTTCAATCTCGGCCCTCCATTTTCTCTTGCTTCAGATCTGGCCACCCCCTTTCTTCTTCCTTACCATCGTTCAAACCCGTGAATATCCAACCCATAGCCGCCATCTTTCATCCAATTATCACCACCACCTCGGTCCACTTGAAGACGATCAACTACATTCACTTCGAAGCCCTCGCCAAGAGCTACCTCCAGCCTCCACCTCCTGAAGCTCGGCCCCCCTTCACATTGAAAAACATGCACAACAGCCCCATGAACGCGGCCCCCTAGCTCCCCTCACGTCGCTCCAATTCCGATCATCTCCGTATGGATTTGAAGCTCTCGTCGTCCTCTACAACTTTGTAGTTGAGCATTTGTCGTAATTATCTACGGATTTGAAGATATTAGAGGAGAAAGGAGATGAAATTCTGGCCATTGACAGGAAAAATGGCGGCTAGGGTTTCTGGTTAGGGTTTTTATTGAAAATTGTGAAATGTGGTTGCCTTTTATAGAAAATTCGGCAAACACTATTCACCCGAAATTTTCCGAACTCCAAACGAAGCGTGCCGGCAGGCGTTTATAAGGTTTACCCCACGTTCCGAACACAATGGAATAGGTTTCGGAGGCTAATTCGGTCATCTGTGTGAGTTACGGAGAAAAACGATCAGTTTTAAATTAAATCGATTTAAACCGATTTCGATGCGTTTTGGCTTGCCCCGGACAAATGGTACATCCAATTGACACGAAATTTGAAACCATACAATAATATCACATTACGGATCCGATGAAATTGGTTTCGTCTAAATCCGAGACTTTTTGAAAAATAACTATTTGAACTCGCCGAATTAAAATTAAAAACAATTCGATGCGTTTCGAGCTGCTACGGTCAAACGATAACTCCGATTGCTACGAAAATTGAAATCCGACAATAACAAACTATTACGGATCCAATGGAACTAGTTTCGTTAAATTCCGAGACTGTTCGAAAAATGGCTATTTTTCAGTCAATAATTAAATATTAAAATATTCAATTTTCACAAATTAACTTTAAATTCAATTTTAAAAGTTCTATAACATTACTATAACTCCAATATGATAAGATAAAATTTTACAAATCATTTTCAATCATATTCAACTCGATTTTCAGTTATTTCTGAAATTTAACTTATTAAATTATCGATTCAATTGTCTAATTAAATCCAATATTCGAAAAATAAATTATTCGACTGTTTAATTTCAATATAAAATTCCCAATTTTAAATTATTAACTTTTAAATCAAATTTCAATTGTTCACAAATCCCATTTTTAATTTCACAGTAATTAACAATCTTTTTCAATGCAGTTTTCCATTATAAATCCAGTATAAAAGATTACATTAGATTCAACGTTCAATTATATTGTAATTCAAATTCGAGTTATTTAATTCCAATTGAATTCCTTTATTTCGATTTACACTTTCATTATTGAATCAACCATTTACTTATACATTATTATCAATAGTTTATAATTCATTTACTTTCATTTTCTTCAACTATCATCTTATTTAAATTCACAGTAATATTAAATTACATTCATTTATGTTGATTTCAATATTATAACTTCAATATTAAATGTAACATTTTATTTATTTCGTTGTTTACAATCAAATTCAATTCAATTCAATTACTTGTTACATTCAAATTTAAATCTTTACTTACGTTCAATTACAAGGTAACATCTTTATCGAATTACAGTTTCAGTTATTATCTGCTTTCAATCAACTGTAATATTAAGTTACATTTATTTATATTAGTTTCAATAACATAAACTTCCATTATTAAATCTACCATTTTATTTATTCTTAGTTTACAATCATAATCAATTTGGTTTACAATCCATATTTAATTTACAAATAAGTTATTTCAGAATTCAGTTTTGTATTTTAACTTGTAATTCACATTTAACAACACAAAATTTTATTTCCTTCGGATTTTTATCCAAAATTTTCATTTTAATTCATAATTTTAAAGTGTTAAAAATACGGGTCGTTACATTCTTCCCCACTTAAAACTTTTCGTCCTCGAAAAGAAACGGAGAAGGGGAAACCATAATTTAGATATAATTCATTCAAAATATTCTACTTATTTGCAAAATTTAGTTATAGGATTTTTTTCACAAAATTTTCTAACTCTCGGATTTTTGAAAAATTTCGGCAGCACCTCCTTTGCGCGGCTAGGACCGAAAATTTTCACAGTAGTAATAATTGCATGATATACATCTCATTACAAGAATGAGGCATCCCAAAACATGGGGAACACAATAATATACCACAACATAAACTGTAATCCGAGAACATACCTTTTATTTAGCGTTTATTAGCATTTTAACTTACATTTTGCATTAAGCGCAGAAGCGAGCTCCACAAGCGAAGCGCAACCCCTTTGCTACCTACTAAAATGCTCAATAACCAAGTTAGAACCATGCATATAAAGATAGATCGATATATTTATCATAAACAACACACATATAACATGTTTAGCTTCAGAACTGAAATTCCAATTCCAGGACAGCAAACGAATCTCAGTTTTTGGTCTCCTAAACGATAAAATTTGACAATGGAATCTAAATAAAAGTTGTTGCATTCGTTTCAGGCTTTCCGGAATGTCCAAAATCATTATATTCGGACCTTCCGTTCAAAAGTTACGACCATTTTACTAAATAGATACGCCTCAGTCTGGCAATGAATTGCGCAGGTCAGCGACGTTTGGTCACGTTTTTGACCTTCTAAACGACAGAAAAACACCAAAGGCTTAAAACAAAAGTTTTAGATTAAGTTCTAAGCTTTCCACAAAGTGCAAGATCATCAAAATCCGATACACCAGTAAAAAGTTATGGCAAAAATACTAAGAGTATATGCTACTGATTTTGCTTCCCTTTTACACAGGCCAGCGAGAAGATTCAAATTTTTAACTAATTAAATGAAGGAATTTCTCAAGATAGTCTAAACAAAGTCGTGCTACAGTTTCTAAGCTTTCCGAAAAGTCTAATATCGTTGAATTTCGTCCAGCCATTTAAAAGTTATGGTTTTTTTCGTTTCAGCATATATTGGACAATTTTGGATTTTTCCAAAAATTTGCTTTTATTATTTCAAAGTACAAACCATCAAACTTCAAATTTTCTAAAGAAACAATCATCAACACAAAGTTGTTTATTTTCTTATATATCCATGAAATAAGTTTACATTCGATTTGTTTCCGATTTATTCAAGTTTGTTTCATTCATAATTTAAATTCAAGTCAATTTGCTTCAATTTAATTTCACTTTGCTTCAAATTTGAATTTAATTATTTAAAATTTTTATTCCGTTTATTCAATTACATTTACACTAATGAATTCTATTTAATCAATTACCATCCATCTAACAACCAATGCATATCAAACATTAACATCCATCCAAAATCTACACTAAATCAATTTTACATTTCCAAGTCAAATTTTTAATTTCATACACTTCCAAGTTTATTGACATTTAGTTTTATTCAAATTTAATTAGTTTCCATTTACTAATTTTTATATTTAATTAATTTTAAATTTAATTCATTTTACAACTTAAATTTCCTTTATATTTACAACTATCAATAGATCTTCATATTTTATTATTCGCAATCACACTTGTATATTATTCATTTACTTATCCTTATTAGCATTTTAAACTTTTCAAGTATTTGGTAAGTTATAGTTATGCAAATGGAATGTAGTTAAACAACATACAACCTCTTTTCATTCAAAGTTGAATTTTCAATTAATTGATTCTTAAGTCATTACTTAAATTTCACTATAATTTAATTTCACATTTACATTCACATATAGTATTTCCATTTTATATTAACATAATTGTGAATCACCTTTAAATGTTAATTTAAATTCCAATTATTTACTAACAATTTTATTTATATTTGCAAACCATTAATTAAATGCATATTTCATTATTCAAACCTATACTTGTATATTATCCAATTAACAATTCATATAACATTTTTGAACTTCTTAAATATTTTGGTAAGTTATATCTATGCTATAGAATGAAATTTAATACTATGCGAGTTTTACAGTTTCAATTTTATTTTAAATTCATAATTTCCTAATTCTAAGGATTTCTACTTCAATTGATATTTCACTTAGCTCTTAGGTTCATTTCTCATTTCGCAATTCAGAAGTTCCGTAATGATTCAAGTATTAATTCATTTCAACCATTAAAAGAAAAATCATTAATTATTAAAGAACTCAAGAATTCCAATCCCGGTTTCATTTCAAATCAAGTTTTGAAATAATATATACTTATATAATTTATATATCAAATCATACTATAGAGAATAAAAAATAAAATTCAATTTTAATCAAAACAGGGTTTAGAAAAACTATTAAGTGATCTCCCCCACTTGGACTCTCGAAAATAAACGTCGATGATGCGTGCACTCATCACCGAAATCATTCTCTAGTGTCAAGAGGGGAGTATAACACTTACTTCATTTCAAAATTTGTTAATAAATTTTCAAAACTCCGGAATTTAAATTCTCCATCTTAATTTAAATTCATTTTATTTTATTTTATTTACCACTTATAATCATTGTCAATCATATTTACAAGTTTCATTTCTTAAAATCATCTAATAGTCAATAGTTAGAAATATTGACTAATCAACAATAACCGATGATAATCTAATATTATCATCTCCTGACAACCAATACAATCAAAATTTATAAATTTTCCAGATAATTCTTTTATATATAAAATATAATCCAAAACAATATTATGTCAATCTGTCCTATTCGAGTGTTTAGAAATTCCTATCGATGCCTTGGCGTCCCAAGTACCGACCAGAATTCATAAATACTCAACGGAACAAATTAACACAATATAAAATCATTTTATATCAAAATTACAAATACGCCCTCTCATATACACTCAAACTCATTCATAAGGTTTAACCCTATTTCAATGAGTTATTCCCCACTAGAGCCAAGGTAATCTAAACCAAAGCTCTGATACCAACTGTAACGGCCCGCATTTTTGACCGTTCAAGTCGACAAACATACACACATGCCGACTCAAACAATCCAAAATACAGATAGTTATTGGGGTTAAATAAGAAAAGAAAGGAAAGGACAGAAACAAACTCAGAATCTCGCAGCGGAAGGAACAAGATATAATAATAAAATAACAGTTCATGAAGCTGTTAAATAAATAAATTTGATTATTATTATACATCATAAATCAGAGTTCATACATATCAGAGATAATACAACAATGCAGCGGAAAAATAATACAGTAGTAGAATACAAATGATGTAATACTAAACTCCGTCTTCGTCCTCCAGAATATACCTTCAACCTAATCTGAAATGCTCAGGCTGACCCGAGCGTAATGAAAAGACAAAACACTAGAGTTAGGACTAAAATATCTCATGTAAGTTAAATCGAATAAGTAAATATGAGTGGGACGGCGTCGGAGATGTTTACGGGTTTTAGACACCTCATATCCAGTGTTTAACGTGCGTGCATTAACTTAAGAGATGTTCGGGATTTCCATCTCCTAAGGATCCGTTAAACTATCTATTATATAGTAGAATACGCTATATACAATAATGTCTATCATAAAGTAAAATATCAAACTAGCGTTAAGCCATGGCCCATTCCACCCTTAACACATTTTTATTCCCAAGAGCATATACAAGACCGTAGTTTTTCTAAAACCGAAAGTCACCAGAAAGCAATCCATATACTAAAGGTACAAACCAAAATCGTAGTGGTCGCGAATAGGATAATCAGTATGACAAGGTACATGAGGCAATACCAACTAGGATACTAGTAGTTGCGTGATCCGGACTGATGTTGGGCGTAGCAGCTACTACCCCAACACCGCGAAACAACACTCCCAAAATCGAGGGGTGCACCCAAATCGAATCATAAAAGTAATAGACATGGTAACGAAGGAGTGTGTCCACTAGAGATGGCGATCCTCAATGGCCCGGCGCGGCTCCTGTTTTAGTCATGTCAGGGGTCATCCAAAATCGTTCTCTTTCTTCAAATCAACACGTTCACCAAAACCATCCACTTCGTTATGGATCAACACTCCGCGTATACTAGTTATTAAAGTGGTTTTCGGTATCGACAGAGAGTATGTCCATATCCGATCCCGGTCTCTTTAATAACTACGTATTATTACACCGATGGCTCTTTTACATTTCAAATCGATTCATAATTGATATCAAAATATCATATTCGCTTCAAAATCAAATCCATTTCAAAATCATCATATCTACTCAAAGTATACAATTTCATTTCAAAAATCATTTTCGCCTTAATATCTCATTTCGATTTCAAAATCATTTTTCGCCTCAAATTCCACAAAACGATTCACATAAACTCGAATTCCAAAATTTAAAATTTAATCAAATCTCAAATCATCAATTTCAACTCGATTCAGCTTCTCAATAAACCATTTCAAATTATCAATTTCAAATACATATTTGAACCACAAAATAAACAATTTCACTTTCAATATATTTCGAAACTTTAAATATTTCACATTTCAAAACAGCTCATATATTTATATAAGAATATAAGATTCGCTTTAAAACCATTTCGTATTCAAATTAGAATATACTTCAAATTAAACATCTGTATTAAGTAGTTTACTTAATTTCTGGAACAATTCCAATTCAATAACTTAGATTAACATTCGGATTTCAAGAATTCATTTAAGTATTACATTCCAAATCAATTTCAGTTCAAATCCTATTCAAATCAATTTTATCTTCAAATTTAATTCAATAGTTTCAATTTAGTCCAATTCACAAATTTCTTTGAATTTCAATTAAATTCCAAATTAATTAAATCTCAATTTCAAATCAATTTTCAATTCCAAACTCAACTTGAAATATCATTTCATATAAATTTTCTTAGAAATATTCAGAGTTCGATTAAAAGTCCAATCTTTTAAAACAAATCAACTTTCGAAAATTTACGCCGTATTTCGATTTTTTTTCTTAAAATCTAAACTTCGAGTAATTAAACAATTTCATTTACCAAGTTTAAATTCCAACATCTCGAGCTTCAATTCAAAATAATTCAATTTCCATAAATTGGATTTTATTCTTAAAATCAATTCATTTAAATAATTTCAAAACAACTTTTAAAATCATTTAATTTAACCAACCCGGTGTCCGTATATAATTTTCTAACCTATGGCCAAGTGGATAATTATTTCAATTTTAATTTCAAGGATGGATATATCATTTCAATCCAAATAGATTTCATAGGTATATCATTTCAACCTATTTCTTAATTTATTCGAAATGATTCAGTTTACAGCTTATATGCAATAAACAATATACATGATGATAGCATGATATATCAAAATAAATAAACAACCAATATCGACCAATAGCATCCATCACAACCAATCAAGCATAAAGCCAATAACATTCACAACAACTTCATAATTATCAATATCAGGTAATTTGATCGCAATTAAATTTTAACTTCAATTTGACTGTCAATTTAATTTTCAACGGTGAATTCAAATGACAATCTATATGACAATTAAATTTTTATCAAACGACGACAAATAAATCCATATCACTTCATAATTTCAAATTTAACTACCATAAAGATATTCAGTACGTTGTGAGCGTTATAAAACACTCATCTTGATTTTCCGTTGTCGCCGAGACGTTCCGGTTTGGAACTAAAACTGGACGACGCCCAACTTTAGCCCAAATTTCCACCATCTCCAAATCCATCCAAACCAGTTTCATTTCGAAGCTCTCGTCATTACGATCGCAACGCAAAAAGTTTCTTTCCAATTGGACCTCGTATGAAAAAGTTATGCATTTTTAAAGTTTGCACGAATTTAAATAAACAATTTCAGCTTTTAATTTAATTCTCAAACCCTACTTTCAATCTCGGCCCTCCATTTTCTCTTGCTTCAGATCTGGCCACCCCCTTTCTTCTTCCTTACCATCGTTCAAACCCGTGAATATCCAACCCATAGCCGCCATCTTTCATCCAATTATCACCACCACCTCGGTCCACTTGAAGACGATCAACTACATTCACTTCGAAGCCCTCGCCAAGAGCTACCTCCAGCCTCCACCACCTGAAGCTCGGCCCCCCTTCACATTGAAAAACGTGCACAACAGCCCCATGAACGCGGCCCCCTAGCTCCCCTCAGGTCGCTCTAATTCCGATCATCTCCGTATGGATTTGAAGCTCTCATCGTCCTCTACAACTTTGTAGTTGAGCATTTTTCGTAATTATCTACGGATTTGAAGATATTAGAGGATAAAGGAGATGAAATTCTGGCCATTGATAGGAAAAATGGCGGCTAGGGTTTCTGGTTAGGGTTTTTATTGAAAATTGTGAAATGTGGTTGCCTTTTATAGAAAATTCGGCAAACACTATTCACCCGAAATTTTCCGAACTCCAAACGAAGCGTGCCGGCAGGCATTTATAAGGTTTACCCCGCGTTCCGAACACAATGGAATAGGTTTCGGAGGCTAATTCGGTCATCTGTGTGAGTTACGGAGAAAAACGATCAGTTTTAAATTAAATCGATTTAAACCGATTTCGATGCGTTTTGGCTTGCCCCGGACAAACGGTACATCCAATTGACACGAAATTTGAAACCGTACAATAATATCACATTACGGATCCGATGAAATTGGTTTCGTCGAAATCCGAGACATTTTGAAAAATGACTATTTTAACTCGCCGAATTAAAATAAAAAACAATTCGATGCGTTTCGAGCTGCCACGGTCAAACGATAACTCCGTTTGCTACAAAAATTGAAATCCGACAATAACAAACTATTACGGATCCAATGGAACTAGTTTCGTTAAATTCCGAGACTGTTCGAAAAATGGCTATTTTTCAGTCGATAATTAAATATTAAAATATTCAATTTTCACAAATTAACTTTAAATTCAATTTTAAAAGTTCTATAACATTACTATAACTCCAATATGATAAGATAAAATTTTACAAATCATTTTCAATCATATTCAACTCGATTTTCAGTTATTTCTGAAATTTAACTTATTAAATTATCGATTCAATTGTCTAATTAAATCCAATATTCGAAAAATAAATTATTTGACTGTTTAATTTCAATATAAAATTCCCAATTTTAAATTATTAACTTTTAAATCAAATTTCAATTGTTCACAAATCCCATTTTTAATTTCACAGTAATTAACAATCTTTTTCAATGCAGTTTTCCATTATAAATCCAGTATAAAAGATTACATTAGATTCAACGTTCAATTATATTGTAATTCAAATTCGAGTTATTTAATTCCAATTGAATTCCTTTATTTCGATTTACACTTTCATTATTGAATCAACCATTTACTTATACATTATTATCAATAGTTTATAATTCATTTACTTTCATTTTCTTCAACTATCATCTTATTTAAATTCACAGTAATATTAAATTACATTCATTTATGTTGATTTCAATATTATAACTTCAATATTAAATGTAACATTTTATTTATTTTGTTGTTTACAATCAAATTCAATTCAATTCAATTACTTGTTACATTCAAATTTAAATCTTTACTTACGTTCAATTACAAGTTAACATCTTTATCGAATTACAGTTTCAGTTATTATCTGCTTTCAATCAACTGTAATATTAAGTTACATTTATTTATATTAGTTTCAATAACATAAACTTCCATTATTAAATCTACCATTTTATTTATTCTTTGTTTACAATCATAACTAATTTGGTTTACAATCCATATTTAATTTACAAATAAGTTATTTCAGAATTCAGTTTTGTATTTTAACTTGTAATTCACATTTAACAACACAAAATTTTATTTCCTTCGGATTTTTATCCAAAATTTTCATTTTAATTCATAATTTTAATGTGTTAAAAATACGGGTCCTTACATTGGTTTTGGTCAAAATTCGAATATCTTCCACATTCAACTTGGTTTGTCCAATCATAAAATCCTTAGTCTAATAATAGCAATTATTATTAACCATACCACTTTGGCCCGAGACTTTAACTCTTAGTGTAGTATCGGTTACCATGATACCACCCCATACTACTAAGGATACGAATTCTCTATTAAATAGTGTTTCATTTGCAAAGCTTTTACTTGTACCCAATTACAGTCATTCAATGGATGCAATGCAATGATTTAACAAGTGGACTTTCCATATAGAAGTTCACTAGTATTCTCATTTTAAGGGTGTTGAAGGCAAAAATTTCCACTAACACCCAAGTAATGCGAAAGCACAACCAATCCATTAACTATACCAATTAGAGAATAATATTAGTTCACAGATCATAGATTCGATGTAGAAAAGTAAATGAACATAAATATTTTATAGTGGTTTGGAAAACTCTAGCCTAGTCCACTATAATAATCTTATTTTTTATACTTTAAGATTATAAGTACAGTTGTTCTTGCCCTAAAAAATTAATGGAGAAAGGGAAGAGTGTGCAGAAGTTAGAGACAGAAAAAGGATCTTTGAATGAATGCCAAGCCTGCTGTATTTATAGGAGAAGACGCACAAATAACTCGCTCAAAATTTGGATCTGGAATCTCCTAGCCAAGACGAACCGATACAAAAAATTTAGACCAATTTCTCAAACTTAAGAAGGATAGAGCCAATCCCTCTACCATGCATGGTGGGGCCCAGAGATTCCTTATGTGAGTCCCCCTACTTCTCCACTTCATGTTTCAAGGTTTAAAGCATAGTTGACTTCGTGTTTGTGAGATATTTCCCGATCATCATTGGGTTGAATTGTTAGGCTAATACGATCTGATCGTTTGATACGATCTGATCCCTTGATACGATCTGATCCTTTTCCTAGGTGAAGGAATTACAATCCGATCCCTTGCCTAGGGGAAGTAGTTTGCCCATAACTTGAGCATATGAACTCCAAATGACTTGAAATTTGAAATGTAGCCTTGTGGGTTCTTTCTTGTCACTCCATATTGATCTCACCCAGTTTGGGAGAAAAATTGAGGATTGGCACCAATCCCCTAAGGGAAGGGATAGGCACCGATCCCCACTCTATGGGAGGCACTAATCCATACTTATAATATTCAGAAGAGTCTATCTCTATGTCTCGCTTGATCGTTGCTTCATACCATTGTCTTTTGCTTAATCTATTTTCCTCATAATCATCTCTATAGATAACTCTCGAGTGAGTCATTCCATAGTTATCCAATAACTATCGATACATAACGTCTTTGTGCTTCCAACATCCTTAAGTAATACGCTGCACAACATTTAGGGAGCGATATGTACTCTAGTCTAAATGGATGAATCGATATCCTTTCTCGAAACATCTTGATTAGGAATATTTAAAATAATATGTTATTTTAGTGTGATAGATTTCTCATGATTACAACACATTGTAATTACTATCACACAACATATCATTTATGTATTTTCTATTTAATATACTTTAAATTAAATATTTAATCAATTATATAACAAAGTATAGTATACGAATTAAATACCTTTATTTCGAACATGATTGGATATCGAGTTAGATAAATGTAATAAATTTCACAATTGCCCTAAGGGCATACCATAACTTTATTAAACTCCTACTTGCACTCAGGGTAAATTATGGAACCTTATTCCAACTCACTCGATCGGTTTTCTCAAAACTAATCGGGCCAGTCCAATTGTGAACAGGTATGCAATATTGCTTTAGTTATCTCCTCTGTCAATTAACTCTATTTGATGCTGATAAATTGCCTTTATCATTTGGAACCCTTCATAGTATGTGTTTTGACATTTCATGAGCTATATGTTCTTTTACAAACTATATCGCAACATTGTCATCATGTTACACTTTCATAGGATTCTCAACATTTGGAATCACCCTTAGCTCAGTTATAAATTTTAGCTTTTATTTAAACTTCTTATATTGCAACACTATTCAAGATGGTGTACTTAGCCTTTGGTTGAATCAACCGTTACTTATTGTGTGGAACATTTCCAGCTTAAGCATTCTTTTCGTTTCTAATAACACTTAGAAAACTTAAAAAGATCCTTTTCATCAAAAAAATAAATAAATATAAATTAAATAAGTAGGATGATTTTATACATATTAAAATATAATTACTAAATTTAACAAATTAAATTAGAAATTAGAAGGCTCATTTTCTAAAGTCTTGTTTTTAGTCTACATTTAAACGTACTTAGTGTAATTTAATTAATTATTCTAATTATATAGTGATTATATAGAATATATATATACATACATACATAATAATTATATTATTATATATAATAATTATAAGATTATTTGTTCTTTTTCATGCACCTAATTTAAGTACAAAATAAAAATTAGTAAACAAAACAAATTTCATTTGATCTTGAGATAGACATATAATAAAACAGTTGTAATATTCACTATAATTACAGTTTATTTCTTTTCCAAATAGGAAAAATAATTCTATAGGGAAAAGAAATAAAATAATATTTAGAATCAAACTAGTAGACAGATAAGTTAATATTCGACATAAAATAGCTGCTAATTTTAACTTAGCTCGTGGTGGTAAATAAATACATAAGTTAATGAAATTTTTTCATTTTCTACATAGTAACTTAAGATTAAACATAAATTTAGAACTAATATACTATTCTCAATATCACTTATGAATTTCTAATCCACGCAATCCTTCATAAGGAGTTTGCTGTTTCTATAAACAATTATCTAGTATTTCATAAATATTCGAAGATACTCTAAACTGTCATTTAATGATCTTAATTTGGATTTGATACTTGTCCTATGTACCAAATGCATATGCGAAATATGATATGCAGACAATACAACATAGATGATAATTCCTATTGCCAATGAATATGAAATCCATCTTGCATAACCCATATTAAATTATCTAATATAATGACTGTGTATATCATTTTGGGATAATCCCAACTTCGTTTTATATTAGTTATAAAAATATGTTAACTTCGAATCCAATATCGAGAAATAAATAACCAAACTAAAATGATTTTAACATGTTTACATTGTTAGCTATTATAAGTTAGTTGTTTACTTATATTTTAAAATATTTTAGTACCTCTATAGTGCTTTCTTACACACTTCCTCTACATTTTGACTGAAGTTCAAATCATTTGATTTTTCTATCAAAATGTTTGCTCAACTCTGATGCTTGTAGAATGATATTTCCGTATCAGTTCTTCGATCCTATCCAATAACTCACAAACTCAAAATTAATCCCACTAATGTGACAACCCATACCCTAGTGGGCCTGAATTTTTGCTAAATCAAGAACCCAAGTCCATTAAAGTACAGATCGTTGATTTGGTATCCTGCAAATCAATAAATGCATATTAGAGCACTATCAATATAAACTCACGGCGGAATAGTAAAGTATGATAAAACTTATAATTACTGACCTAGGTTGACACCTCTGAGGTCATGTGTCCATGTCAATGTCGAGCATGCATAAGGAAATATGTCCTTCCACCATTCCTACTTTTTAACGACAAATTTTCTATTGAGTTAGAAAAATGCCAAAAAAATTTAATTAATTTTAACCGCAAGCGCACGGCGTACAAAAGTTAGTACGTGGTGAGTACGGGTCGATCCGTAGGGAATTGTTAGAGTTTAAAAATCTATTCAATCAAATTATACCAAAGTGGAGAGAAGATTGTTAACAACAAATTGTAAACAAGATAAAGCTAAAATTAGAATAAAAGTGAGATTAAAAACTATGAGATTAGAGAACAATTTAGAGGTAAATCCACTCTCATATTTTTGTAAATCAACAAACAAATAATTTATGATCTCTAGTTTTGATATTAAATGAAATAATTGTTGCATTTACCATAAGTATGGTTTATTTATGTTATTAATTAACATAACTTAAACCATCAAACTATAATGCAACAAATAAAACACTTACAAAATCTCATGAAGATGAAGCCAAAGCAAAAGCTATTTTAAGTATGATCTATTTACTACTGTAATTAGTAATATAGATCATCAAATTTTGTTTTTACTTTCATTTCAAAATCAAAAAACAATTAGCAAATGATGATGTAAATAGTGTTTACGTTGAATAAGAATAGCTCATTTGCAAAAGCAACATAAGCTATCAAACCCACTTGTATAAACTTACATCAAAATTCACTTTCATGAAGCACTAACAAAAGAGATCATAAATCATAAAAATGTTGAAATTACATAGAGTTGGAGAGCTTCATTACCCCTAAATTGAAGAGGTTTAGCTACTCATTTGTGTTATCAAATCATCTCTTGTAAGTTTCAACATTAAAAAGCAAAAGAAATAAAACTAAGCAAAGAAAGCAAAAGAGATTAGCTACTAACTACTTGCATAAAAATTAAAGCTACACTACTTGCATGAATGTAGATCTAAGCTATAAACATGAAATAAAAGAAAGCATAGAGATAAACATCAACATAAAAGCAAGGAAAAGCATGTAGAAAAGAGAAGAGAAAGAGGCTTGGAAGACATTTTTATTTCATGTAACATTGAGCTTACAATTTGCTTGCTTAATTTCCTAGGTAATTTCAAAGAGTAGAACATATTTACATGTACATAAGAGTGCTATTTATACATGCATGAAACCCTAATTCAATTTTTAGGGTGCTTCCCAAAATGCCCTTTAGGAAGTGTGGCCACAAAGTAACCATTAGCCAGTAATTAATCCATCATTAAAAGTGCATGATGCTTTAACCTCCACTTAGGTGTCCATTAGCTTCTAATTGTAGATTTAGGTAAGTGGGTGGGGTCCTCCATTATCGTGAGCTTGAATTATTTCCTCTTCATTCTTTTTATTCCCTTGTCCATGCACATATGTTCATGAAACCCTCTTCCATATGCATCAAAATTTCCTATAAAAATCATAAATATTTCCAAGTAAAAATTCTCAAATTAACACATGCACAAAAATGACCATTTTACCCCTAAATGAAGATGAATATATGATGATTTGAAAATAATTGAATTTTGGTTTTAAACATGTTAAAATGACCAAATATGACATTTATTTAAATAAAAATAGATAAAATATGGATGTAAATATATGCATATTTACGTGCACATCAAATAACCCCACACTTATCTTTTTATTCGTCCTCGAATAAAGGAAAACTAAGATAAATCTGTTTTCGTAGGGAGCACGATTGCATTGAGCGTATGCAACAAGCCGTTAAACCTCTGGGTGTCCCTTGTAGGACGAGTGTTGTCTCGTGAGGGTTTTCAGCGCATACTACCCACAAATCCCGAATGCAAAGTGAAAATATTTACAAAATGCAAGATTTATTTACAATGGGATGAATGCAAGTTTTTGAAAATATTCACAAATGAAGTATTTACTTTCAAATTGACACGAGTAAGTTGAATATAAGTTTTGATCATTATCTTGAAAATTTAAGTCATTTACTCGTCAAAATTTCCAACAAAAATCAAGTTATCATAACAAATAGACTACAGTTTAACTCGTTGTTTCGGTTGATATCAAAGTGTAACTATAAAATAGATCCTTAGTTGATTATCAAAGTTTATCAAAGTGGTATTTTCATTTTTTTTCAATAACAAGTCAAATCAAACAAGTCAAAATAGTGCTCGGATTTCAATTGCTTACTCTCTCTTATTTGAAAATTTTACTGATATTAATAATATTTACATATGCCTAACTCAAGTAAACTGAGGCCAGATATATTATCCATGCATTGTCTTGCGGACTGATGTGAGGGGAACATAGAGCGTGGCGAGTGAACACACAAGTATGAACATTTATCGACTGTAGGCGTTATTAAAAAGAATTTTCATATACATACACCTAACTCAAATAAACTAAGGCCAGATATACTGATCGTGCACTGCCTTTCGGGCTTATGTGAGAAGGGTACAAAGCATGGCGAGTGAACACACGAGTGTGAACACATGACTCTAGATGTTAAAAATATATACATATATACAAATGTTTTTTTACTTATATATATATATATATTTTTGTTTTTTTTAGAAAGAGAGAGTTTTGCAAAGTCATCTTAGCACCATTTAACTTAGAAGATAAAAATGTTATATCCTTTACTTTAAATTTACCACTTTTTTAAACAAAGATTTTCAATTAGAACATACTTCATAATTAACACATATGAACCTTCCTATATACTAGTTAAACCATTGTTGTTTGTAATCAAACTTCATTTTTATTTTTGTTAAGACAAATAAATTTTCAAAAATTTCAATTTATTAACCAAAACTTATACTTATTCCATAGTGTTTCTTTAAAAATAAATCAAAATGCTAAAAAGAAAATGTTTTTGTGATTTAGAAATTTTGAGATATTTTTTTTAGGTTTAAAGAAAATGAAAATTCAAAAATGCCATGAAACTTAAAAAAATGGAAATGAGACTCCCCCCACACTTAATTTTGACTGTGTCCTCACAGTCAATGCACGGTATAATAAGTGTAACGGGGAAAAATATGTACATATTTACAAAAGAGGATTAACATACTTACTAGACGTTGCTTGGCTCATGAAGGATCATGAGCTCCTCCCCTTGGTTATTTGGCAATTCCAAAAAAGGTTTCAAACGATGACCGTTGACTTTGAAAATCGATCAATCCCTGGGGTTTTCTATTACTACGGCACCATGCGGAAAAACAGTTCGTACCATAAATGGTCTGGTCCATCTCGATTTAAGTTTCCCAGGGAATAAATGAAGTCTTGAGTCATATAAAAGAACTTTCTGGTTAGGCGAAAACGTTTTCCCTAGGATTGATTTGTCATGAAAAACTTTTGTTCTTTCTTTGTAATTTTTCTCGTTTTCATACGCGTCGTTCCTAAGATCTTCTAGTTCGTTGAGCTGTAGTTTTCGATTTTCGCCAGCTTTATCGAGATCAAAGTTTAAGTTCTTTATTGCCCACAACGCATTATGTTCGATTTCAACGGGTAAATGGAAAGCTTTACCGTAAGCTAAACGAAATAGGGACATCCCAAGGTTAGTTTTAAAAGCAGTACGGTAAGCCCAAAGCGCGTCGGTCAATTTCTAAGACCAATCTTTTCGATTTTTGTTGACAGTTTTCTCAAAGATTTGTTTTATTTGACGATTTGAAACTTCAACTTGCCCACAAGTTTGAGGATGATATGGAGTGGATAACTTGTGGTTTATCGAGTATTTCTTCATTAATGTTTCAAAAGATCGATTGCAAAAAGGGGTTCTGTTATCACTGATTATTGTACGGGGTGTGCCGAACCTCGAAAAGTTGTTTTCTATGAGAAATTTCACAACAATTCTATGGTCTTTGGTTTTGTAAGGAATGGCTTCGACCCATTTTGAGAAGTAATCGACAACGAGAAGGATATTCAAGTTTCCAAAAGATTAGGGAAAAGGTCACATAAAGTCGATACCCCAAACATCAAAGAATTCGATCGTAAGAATGGGGATTAGAGGAATCATATCTCGTCTAGAAATTTGTCCAAGCATTTGACATCGATCGCAAGTTTTACAAAATTCAAACGAGTCTTTGAAAAGAGAAGGCCAATAGAAACCACACTGAAGCACTATTTTTTGCAGTTTTTCGAGGACCGAAATGTCCACCGCACGCTTGATCATGGCAAAACAATAGAACACTACTGATCTCATTATCTGGAATGCAACGTCGGATGATTTGGTCAGGACAATATTTGAACAAGTATGGATCGTCCCAATAAAAATATTTCACTTGGGACATGAATTTGCATTTGTCTTGTTTGGACAAAGATGAGGGAGTTTCTTTAATGACTAAGTAGTTTACTATATCAGCGTACCATGGATCGATAGAAATTGAAAGAAGTTGTTCGTCGGGGAAGTTTTCATTGATTGGAAAAGAAGATGGTGCGTTCGGAAGACGAGACAAGTGATCATTATCGGATACTTTTTTGTCTTTTATTGTGAGGTCAAATTATTAAAGTAAAAGGATCAACGAATCAAACAGGATTTAGCATCCTTTTTGGCAAAAAGGTATCGAAGAGCAGTATGGTCTGTGTAGACCGTGATGTGTGAACCTATCAAGTAAGGTCGAAAATTTTTGAGCGCAAAAATGACAACTAGAAGCTCTTTTTCGGTTATTGTGTAGTTGAGTTGAGCGTCGTTCAAAGTCATACTTGCGTAGTAATTGACATGAAGAATTTTGTTGATGCGTTGTTCTAAGATAGCACTAACTGCAAAGTTAGAAGCGTCACACATTATTTCAAATGGGAGATCCCAATTGGGTGCATAGATGATTGGAGCCGAAATGAGTTCGTTTTTGAGACATTCGAAAGAAGAGATACAATCAGAGTTAAAATCGAAAGGAACATCTTTTCCAAGAAGGGTCGTCAAAGGACGAGAGATTTTGCTAAAGTCTTTCACAAAGCGTCGGTAAAAGCCAGCGTGTCCTAGAAATGATCGAATGTCCTTAACAAATTTAGGAATGGGTAGATTTGCAATTACGTCAACTTTTTCTTTATTTACCTTAATGCCTTTATTTGAGATGATATGTCCAAGGACTATGCCTTGTTTGACCATAAAGTGACATTTTTCCCAATTCAAAGTCAAATGTTTTTCTTTACATCAATTTAGAACCAACTCGAGATGATGTAAACATTCGGAAAAAGAATCGCCAAAGATAGAGAAATCGTCCATAAAAACTTCTAGAAAGCGTTCAATCATGTCGGAAAAAATGCCAACCATGCATCATTGGAAAATAGCAGGAGCATTACAAAGTCCGAATGGCATACGTCGACAATCAAAGGTACCGAATGGACACGAGAAAGTCATTTTCTCTTGATCTTCGGGAGTGATTGGAATTTGGTTATAGCCGGAATAACCATCAAGGAAGTAGTAGAATTCGTGGCCGGATAAACGTTCGAGCATTTGGGGTTATGAAAGGAAGAGGGAAGTGATCTTTACATGTTGCGGCATTTATTTTTCGATAGTCAATGCAAACACGCCAACCCATTTGAGTTCGAGTTGGAATAAGTTCGTTTGAATCGTTCTTGACAAAGGTTAGCCCAGACTTTTTCGGTACAACGTGAATTGGGCTAACCCATGAACTATCAGAGATTGGGTAAATGATTCCGTTGTTGAGAAGTTTAAGAATTTCATCACGCACCGCATCTTTCATTTTTGGATTAAGCCTTCGTTGCGCGTCACGAACATGCTTGGCATCGTCGATTAAATGGATGCGATGTTGAACATTAGCAGGGCTAATTCCCTTAATATTGGCAATGGACCAGCCAATTGCTTCTGTGTTTTTCGAAAGAATAGTAAGTAAGGAGGTTTCCTGATCAAGAGAGAGAGAGTTGCGGAAATTATGACGGGCGACATTTCGTTATCACCTATGTATGCGTACTTAAGGTGATCGGGAAGTGGTTTGAGGTCCAACTTTGGGAGTTTTTCAATCAAAGAATTGGGTTGAGATTCGGACTCACCTGGAAGCGATTCAAAAGGAAGAGTGTATTCAATCTCGTTGGGAATTTCATGAGACAATTTTTCATACTCGGCCTCGCGTTCATCATTAAGGTCAAGTGTCTCGTTTTCGAAGTTTTCGTGAATGGCACTAACTTCCAACGTTTGGTCATGAGGTTCGTTTGGTTGGCTTTCAAGATTGAAAATGTTGAGATCCAAAGTCATGTTTCCAAAAGAGATTTTGATCGAACCGTTACGACAATTGATTAGGGCATTTGAGGTGGCTAAGAATGGTCGGCCTAAAATCAATGGAATTTGACTCGCAGGGTTTGTCTCGGGTTGTGTTTCGAGAACGATAAAATAAACGGGGAATATGAATTGCCCTACTCGAATGAGCACGTCCTCGATTTCTCCCACGGGCTTCATAATGGAGCGATCGGCAAATTGAAGCGTAACTTTTGTGGGTTTGAACTCACCTAAGCCTAATTGTTCGTACACAGAGTATGGAATCAAGTTGACACTCGCGCCTAAGTCTATCAAACATTTGTTAATCGTCTTGTCTCCAATTGTACAAGAAATCGAAGGGCAGCCATGATATTTGTATTTAACGGGCATGGATTGGGACAAGACTTCACTTTAACTGGCAGCTAAGAAGACTTTTTTGGGCACTAGAGTGTGTCGCTTTTGGGTACACAAGTCCTTAAGAAATTTCGTGTAAGTAGGGACTTGCTGAACGATGTCAAGAAGCGGAATGTTAACTTTGACTTGTTTAAAAATTTCCAACATCTTTTCCATTTGGTTAGAGTGTGTCTTTGGTCGAAGATGATGTGGAAATGGAATGCGATACTCGATAGGCGGGTCTACTCGAGTAGAAGAAGAATTTTGATTGGCATTCGATTCAACGTTTGGCTCGACGTTCTGTTCAGATTCATTCGTTGTTTCAGAATTGTTGAGAGAGGTTTCTGTTAAATCGTTTGGGTTAACGACTTGATTATCGATTTGTTTAACGGAACGTAAAGTTGTGATAGCATTCAATTGGGTGACGTTGTTATCTTGAACAACATGGGCTTGATTTGAATTTGCATTTTTGATTTCTGGGATTTGGAAGGGGCTGGCTTGGGAATGTTCCTCGTTCACGTTCACTTACAGACATGGCTAATTGACTCATTTGCATTTCAAGTTTTGCAATCGATTGGTTTGTGTTTTGCATATATGAGGTCAATAAATTTTGCAAATTGCTGTTTGATTGAAGGCTTTGAGTAGTTGCTTTAGCCAATGTTTCAATAGTTTTCTCAAGTGAACTTAAACGTTTATCGTCTTAGGGAGGATGAGCAGAATTTGGTTGAAAATTTGATTGTTGCGGTTGATTATGAGACATACCCGTAAAGTTTGGTTGAAAATTGTTGGGCTGAAAGGGAGGATTCGAAGCATTATTTGGGAATGCTTGAAAATTTGGACGAACCGTATTCGTGTTGGGATTGTTTTGGTTCCAAGCAAAATTCGAATGATTTCTCCATCCAGGGTTGTACGTTGGAGAAAATGGGTCATTTTTGGCTTTATTAAAAGCATTGATTTGTTCGACAGAATTGGGACGCTAATCGCCTATATGATTAGGATCGTTGCATTTATAACACAATGGTTGGGAAGCTTGGTTCATTTGATTCGATGAGAAAACATTATCAAATTTTTTAATCATTGCGTTGATCTTAGTTTCCAAAGCAAAAGAAGATCCTATCGAGTGTGCACTCGATCGTGAGTAAATTGATTTTTCGTTCGAACGTTCCCATTGGGACGACTTTTCGGCGAGATTTTCAAGAAATTGCCAAGCATCGTCGTGATGTTGGGCAAGAAAGTTGCCTTGGCACATTGATTCGAGCATGGTTCGTGAGCTGTTTTTGAGTCCATCGTATAAGATTTGGCAAATCGTCCATTTTTCGAAGTTATGGCGTGGACATTTTATCAAAAGCTCTTTGAATCTTTCAAAATATTTTACGAATGGTTCTCCCTTGAATTGATGAAAATTTACAATTTCGTTTCGGATTCTACTCATTTTTTCCAAGGGGTAGAACTTGTTTAAAAAAGCTTTTACGAATTCTTCCCAAGTTTTAATCGAATTCGATGGTAAGCTGTACAACTATTTTTCAGCGTAATCCGTAAGAGCAAATGGGATTAATCGAAGTTTGATTCCGTCATCGGAAAGTTGTTGGAGATTAATGGTTGCGCATACTTGTTCAAATTTAGTCAAGAAAATGTATGGGACATCGTGCTCGAAATTGCCAAATTTTGGAAGTGTGGCAATATGGTTCGAGTGTATTTCAAAATGGTTACCCGTAGGGATGGGTAATGTAATGCAAGATGGGATAGAACCTCTATTGGGAAAGATTCTATCCATAAGAGTTCGAGGGTTATTCTCGTTCAGCATTTCGAGAGATCGTCTGTTCGAGTTAAACGATTAGTTGTTGAGACGCAAGTCCAACGATTTTTTATTATGTCACAAGTCCAAGTACTCATGCACAAGTGAAATTCGAGAAGAGAAGGAAGTTAGAATCAAGTTTGGAAAATGAAACAAGAGTTGGAAAATGAAGTGAAAAATTGTTTTTGTTTTCTTTTTTTTTAAAGGAAGAAAAATATTTACTAAGTGAAATTTATTTTTCAAAAGAGAAGTTTGATTTTTGTTTTTGTTTTTTTTTTGTTTTTCAAATTTTTATATGTTTTTGTTTTTGTTTTGTTTTTGAATTTTCAAATATTTACCGAAAGGATTTTTTTTGTTTTTAGAAAATGCAAATTTGATTTTTGTTTTTGAATTTTCAATTTTTTTTAAGATTTTATATTTTTTTTGGATTAAAAACTAAGTTAAGTAAAATTTACAATTTTTTTTATTTTGGATTTTTTTTTAAATATGCATTGTCAAGGCCCATTTTTCCGTACCTTTTGAATCAACAATAAACCACACATGTCCAACTCAAATTGCACGAAAATACGGAACATGAAGGGTAATAAAGAAAAATAGACAGAACAGAATCTCACACGAATGGAATAACATATAAGCTTATTTGTTTAAATCAACTTTTAAACATTCAATAATTCATATTTTCCAATCCAAATCTCTTTTAAACCATTTAAATAGATTTATCAAATTTATTTCATATTTTTCCAATATTAAAAACGTTCATTTAAACAGATTTCTTGTTATGGTCACTTAACTGCACTAGCGCGATTTCTCTAGAAAATTGGTTTGGACTTAATTCAAAATCTACTCAACAAAATTTTGATTTTCTCTCATCGTTTAGAAGGTATGGATATAATAGTCCGGAATTTTCTTATCTCGAAGAATTCCAAGCCATATTCCACTCTACACATTCATTTGAACTTTTTGGCGCGAAATCGCGAACTACCGTTGCGCGACGCACCTTGTTTTAACTTATTTTTCAATATTTGAAATAATTTATTCAAATTGAATTATATCACTTATAAAATCATTATAAATCAATATTTTCACTTTTAAAAGTATTTAAAATATATTTTCACTATTACCATATTATAATATTATTATATCCACATTATTTTAATATTAAATTTTTAAATTCCAATTTCAATTCAATCTCAAACTAAAATTCAATTTTCAAAACCGATTTCAATTTCAATTTCACTATTCATCTCAATTTCAATTTCAATTTAACTATCCTTTTTAAATCCGATTCACTTCAAATTTCAAGTTCTCTTTTATTTTTACTTTAATTTTACTTCTAACTGAAAAGAGACTTATTTTTCCAAAATATCTCTTATCACTAAAATATGGTCTTATTAACAAAGGATCACTTAATCAAAATGAACATAACCAATATCCATATTCATCACTAACATAACATCCATTCAACAAATCACATAACATATGATTTCAAATCTAACATTCACTATTAATACCATAACGAGATATATTATCACAATTCAATTATCTAACCAACTATCAAATCATCCATATTAACAATCAAATAAACATTCATATGTCATACAGATATAAATATGATTGTTTTATCATAACCAAAATATAAATTCAAAAGCGATGAGAATTTCTCACCTTCATATCCACTCCATCAAACTTTTTTGTAGGCTAACGTGCTTTTCGAACAAATGCGCTATTTTTCGAATGTTTTGAATTCTCGCCTTTATTTATTTTCCTCCCGAACTGCTTTTGTTTACCTCTCACTTTTCATTTTCTTTTCTTTTCTTCCTTTTCTTTTTCTTTTTTTATATAGAGGAGAAGAGTGTACGGCCTTGAGTGTGGAGGAGGGTATGGCCTTGGGTGCTTGGGTTTAGGTGTGTAGGAGGAGTTTTGGGCTCGGGTTTGAGTGGACGAGGCTCGACCTTGGTGTAGGAGGGGGTACGTCCTAGGTGTGCTTGGGTTGGTGGTCTAGGGGGAGTTTGTGCTCGGATTTAGGTTATGGTGTGGTGATGTGGAGGTGGTAGCTTGAAGGTAGAAGAGAAATGGAGGAAGCAGAGAAGGATTTTGGAAATTTTGTGAAATGAAAGTGAAGTGGAAATGGAGAGGTTTAAGGTTGTATTTATAAGTGGAGAACTGAGTGGCAAATGACATTAATACCCTCTTCATTTTTAAATTTAGATATACATTTTTATTTTACATGAAAGGAGAGATTTAATATGCATTAATGGTGAAAATTATGTTAAGGAAAAGTGTGTAAGTAGTAAAGAGAGGTGTCACTTTCTTATGGTTTGTAATTATTTTAATACTAAAGTTTACTCTTTTTCCATGCTTATACATACCATCTCATTAATGAGATATGCTATAAAGAAATGATGTGGTTTATTAAAGCTTTAATTAAATTTAAATTTGTCAAGTCATACCTTTTTACATTTTTTATTTATTTAAACTTTTCAAAAGTAAACTCCTTTTATCTTTTAGTGCTAAATGTAGAATGTTTAAATAGTTTGTAAACTTGTATTTATGTGTTAGAAAATGTATCAAGTTGCAACAACTTGTCGACAACTTGTTTCGGTTGAAAACGGTGTTTTTGTCGACAAATTTTACAGTCAAAATTTGACGTTTTTGTTAAGATATATATTGATGTAAATCAAATTTTAAAATGAATCTTTTCCTTCTTTAAATAATTTAAAACATGTCTATTCATATTTTAAAATCGTATTTGAATAATATCAAAATCTTTAATTTTATAGTGTATGTAAAACTGACAAAATACGACAAATTTTGGTTATTTTTGTAAAACGATTCTTAACATACTTTTAAACCTTTTAACATACTTTTATTATCTTTATTAGATGTTTTAAATAAGATTTAACTTATCAAATAAATATTTAAACCTATTTATTTAAGCCTTTATTTATTATTAACAAAACATAACTTTTGTTGATTTGTTCCAAAATCCAAATTTATACTTTTTAATTTATTAACTATAAGAATAGATAATTATTTATTATATATAACATATTTATTTAAGATTTAAATTCCTTTTAAATTTAAAAATAAATAAAATCTCTTATTTTCGAAGTAACGAAATTACGGGTCGTTACATGCATGAACTAATGCAACTAAATGAATGCGAATGACTTAATTACAATTTTCTATCCTTAGTAGCTCCTAACCCAAAATTGTATAATCACACTTTGTCTTAAATCAACAAAAATATTTCTTAGCCAAGTAACGGGCAGGGGTTATCGGTGCACCACGAGTCACCGTAGCAATGCAACAGAAGGTTTAGTACCTTCAGAGGAACAACTAGTATAATATTTACGAATCACCATAATTTTTATAACTGGTTATTGATCTGCTGTAGCCTATACAACAAGAAATAAAATTGTTCAAAGAAAACAATTATGAAGATACAATTAAGCCCTAGATGTGCTCGCAAAACCCTTAAGTCGAATGTCTAACCTTTATTATTAGTCAAATTCTACGATGAAATGCGTTTGTGGGCTAAGGAAAGGGTGATAAAATACCTCACCTTATGTGAATTGGAGTATTGTCCTTAGAAAATAAAACAAGATGAGATAAATGCAAAAAAAATTAAACGTGAATTTACAATGCAACTAAAATGAAGTTTGCTTTTGTTTTCTGGTTTTGAAAATTTTTATTTATAAATGCAAATGCAAGCAACCAACAACGCAATTCAAATAAAAACAAGGGAAAAAGGCACGATACCAGAGTGTGCATAATTATTAGCAACATTTTTTAGCGGCAATTTTTAGCAAAGCAAAATTTTTAGCAAGTAGGCCGAGAAATTTTATAGCAACCAATCCTTATTTATCTGATTTGACAACCTGAAAAGGAGTGAATCAAGATATATACAATATATTTTTTTAGATAAAGAAAAAAAATAAAACAAATGAAAATCAAAACAAATGAAACTAAAACAATTGAAAACAAAATTAAAACAAGCACATTTTTATCAATGAAGAACTAAAACAAATTAAAATGAAACAACTTGTTTTTCTTTTTTAAGAACTAAAACAAACTAAAACAAAAGAAAACCAAGTAAAAAGAAAAATTGCACTCAACCTTAAAACCCAGCCCAAACAAAGGCACCCTTAAATCGAATCATACCCAAAACGTTCTTTCTTCGTTAAAAAATAAAATCAAAATCAAAATAAAAAAAACAAGGCAAACTTTAGCAAAAAAAATGAAATCGCTAAATGAAAATCACAATTCAAAAGGCGTAGGGTTCCCTGGATTGATGAACTCGGTAGTTCAGGTTTGAATGCGGGTTCGTGGATAGAGGTGGATTGGGAAATTCGATGCTCGTGGTCGTTGAAGTCGCGGTGATTTGGGCATTCGAGTTTAGGCGAAGGGTTCGAATTTTGGTGGTTGCTGTGTGGTGGTCGATTGCGATGAGGTTCTCGAGTTGCGTGATGGAATTGTGTGTATGTATGCTTGAAGTCGAGTTTGATTGGGGGTATTCGAGGAAAGTCAGTGTAGTTGCTGTCCAAAATTTTGTTCAAAGTCAATTTCAAATTGCGGTGGAGGTCACGGTGGAGTTTGACGATGGGTTGCAAGTTTGGGAAGTTCTGTGATGGTTGTACATTGAATTTGGTGACTTAGGTTGTGTAACAGTGGGATACTGTTGTTGTGTTGCTCTATTGTGCCCAGCGTAGTAGTTTAGTAGCAGTGAAGATAAGGGCAAAGGTAAAATTTTATTGGGAATGGGTGAATGTTTGTATGTTGATGAAGTGAAGGATGGCTTTGTTGGAGCAGACAGTGTTTGATGGAGTTTGTGTTTTAGTGGTGAGGGTGGATGGTTGAGCGGAAGCAGCTATGCACACTGTGTGCGCTGTTGTAGTAGAGAGGGAAGAAGGTGGATGGTTGGTCTGGAGTTGTTGCTTGGCAGATGTGAGTAATGTTCAGGGTGAAATGTTGGAGAATGTTGATGGTTGGTTGGTGCAGTGAATTTGTAGGAGATGTATACAAGGTTGGAGAGGTTTGTGTAATAGGGTATTGACCATGTATGAGCAGTGTTGTGGAAACAGTGATGAAGGGGGATGGATTTGTTTGATTCGATGAAGTGGCGGTTGTTTACAAGAAGGAGCAGCAGTGGGGTGTGACAATGAGTATGTGGAATTGTTGTAATGTGAAGAGATGGTGGCTTGGACGTGCAATGGGATGAAGTGGCTGTGAGTTTGGGTTGGTGAAATGTGTTGTGGTGCTGTAGGCAGTGAAGTGCGGTAGGGTAGTCAGAGGCTGTGTGGGAAAAGTTGCAGTGTGGTTGGTATGAAGGTCTGGGTGAAGCACTGGAAATACACAGCGGTAGAATATGGTCAATGTAGCTGGAATTTTGTTATGGTTAGAGAGTTAGCAAGCTAGTGTGACAAGCAGCAGGGAGGTTTGAAGTTTTTGGTTGATAGAGATGAAGGCAGGTGAAGTATGATATGATGATCTGTTGGCAGTGTTATATGTTGTGGTATGGTGATGAATGTGGTAGGTTGCAGGGAAGATGGGAAATGGTAGGTTGGCAGTTAGTGATGAGATGGTTATGGCATTAAACCTTTAAGGTTGTGGTTTGGAGGCACAGTTTTGAGGAAGTGCACAGAACCAGGAAAAGCACAGAGAGGTAGAGAGGTAGAGTTGAAGTATTATGTAAATGGGAATGTACTTTTGTAAATTGATTGTAAACTTGCTGTAAAAAAATGAAAATAGAAATGAATTTTTTTTTCTAAATGAAATTGTGTATATTTTTTAAAGTAGAAATGAATGAAACTAGAAAACCACAACGAAAAAAAAATGCAAACAAAAATTAAACAACACACACAATTTTTTTTAATATTTAAACAAACACACAAGGAAATCAAACGAAAATAATCCAAAGAATAAAAATTAAAATCTAAGCAACTCCCCGGCAACGGCGCCAAAAACTTGTTTAACGACAAATTTTCAATTGAGTTAGAAAAAAATACTGATAGATTTTGAATTAATTTTAACCGCAAGCGCACGGCGTATAAAAGTAAGTACGTGGTGAGTACGGGTCGATCCGTAGGGAATTGTTAGAGTTTAAAAATCTATTCAATAAAATTGTACCAACGTGGAGAGAAGATTGTTAACTACAAATTATAAACAAGATGAAGCTAAAATTATAATAAAAGTGAGATTAAAAACTATGAGATTAAAGAACAATTTAGAGGTAAATCCACTCTCATATTTTTGTAAATCAACAAACAAATAATTTATGATCTTTGGTTTTGATATTAAATGAAATAATTGTTGCATTTATCATAAGTGTGGTTTATTTATGTTATTAATTAACATAACTTAAACCATCAAACTATAATGCAACAAATAAACCACTTATAAAATCTCATGAAAATGAAGCCAAAGCAAAAGCTATTTTAAGTATGATCTATTTACTATTGTAATTAGTAATATAGATCATCAAATTTTGTTTTTACTTTCATTTCAAAATCAGAAATCAATTAGCAAATGATGATGTAAATTGTGTTTATGTTGAATAAGAATAGCTCATTTGCAAAAGCAACATAAGCTATCAAACCCACTTGTATAAACTTACATCAAAATTCACTTTCATGAAGCACAATCAAAAGAGATCATAAATCAAAAAAATGTTGAAATTGCATAGAGTTGGAGAGCTTCATTACCCCTAAATTGAAGAGGTTTAGCTACTCATTTGTGTTATCAAATCAACACTTGTAAGTTTCAACATTAAAAAGCAAAAGAAATAAAATTAAGCAAAGAAAGAAAAAGAGATTAGCTACTAACTACTTGCATAAAAATTAAAGCTACACTACTTGCATGAATGTAGATCTAAGCTATAAACATGAAATAAAAGAAAGCATAGAGACAAACATCAACATAAATGCAAGGAAAAGCAAGTAGAAAAGAGAAGAGAAAGAGGCTTGGAAGCCATTTTTATTTCATGTAACATTGAGCTTACAATTTTCTTGCTTAATTTTCTAAGTAATTTCAAAGAGTAGATGATATTTACATGTACATAAGAGGGCTATTTATACATGCATAAAACCCTAATTCAATTTTTAGGGTGCTTCCCAAAATGCCCTTTAGGAAGTGTGGCCACCAAGTAATCATTGGCCACTAATTAATCCATCATTAAAAGTACATGAAGCTTTAACCTCCACTTAGTTGTCCATTAGCTTCTAATTGTAGATTTATGTAAGTGGGTGGGGTCCTCCATTATCATGAACTTGAATTATTTCCTCTTCATTCCTTTGTATTCCCTTGTGCATGCACATATGTTCATGAAACCCTCTTCCATATGCATCAAAATTTCCTATAAAAATTATAAAAATTTCCAAGTAAAAATTCTCAATTTGACACATGCACAAAAATGACCATTTTACCCCTGAATGTAGATGAATATATGATGATTTGAAAATAATTGAATTTTGGTTTTAAACATATTAAAATTCCCAAATATGACATTTATTTAAATAAAAATAGATAAAATATGGATGTAAATATATGAACATTTATGTGCACATCACCTACTTTACACCAATACCTATCCTTCTGTAGCTATCCTATGGGTTGTAATGAGAAGGGTGTCAGAATAACATTCTGGTGACATGTAAATTATACACTTCATAAATAAAACTAGTTTGGGCCCATTGGCTTCCATTACATTTTAAGTCTTTTATTTCACTTTATCGTCTCGACTCCATATACGCATACGATATACCTTATCCACCCGAAGTAGACCTTAACTATATACATACATACATACATATATATATATATATATATATATATATATCTGTGTGTGTGTGTGTATATAGAAGTACCATTGTCCCCTTTTGGACCCAGATACTATCCCTGCTAGTATTTGTAACCCAACACCTCGTTAGGATCTATCGTCAATGTAGATTCACGTCCTCCTCATTGTGTATAGCAAGGAACTCCCATAATGCCTAATAACGACATCATAATAGTTTAGCAGTATTCTATCTCATTCTGGGAATTTACGTAAGTGCTTCATATTATGGACTCAGCTCCATGAACTATTGAGGACTTAGCTCCTTGGAATATCGAGGACTCGGCTCCACGGACTACCCTTATTCTAATGACTATCCTTTTGACCCTTAAAATTTGGCACTTAATACATCCACGGTATTCAAATGATGAGCATCCAAGTGCTGAAAAGGTAGATTGTTAGGGTAAAAAGAAAAGGAATAGGGAAAATAGAATTTCACAGCGGAACGACAACATACAATATAATAAAGACAATAAAAGCTATCACTCTAAAATATATGATATGTTAGTGTTAAAAAAAACCTCATTAGCCTGGACAGTTATAACTTCTTGAGCTTACAATTGCTAATGTGTATACATAATAATACAGTGGAAACTAATAATACTATGACGGGTGAACATCCAGCTCTACCCCATGAGCTTTATGTCCAACCAACAACAACCTGGAAAAACTCGGCCTGACCCGAGCAATATAATAAAATTACACCCGGATCAGTCTGGAAAACCAGCATAAGAAAACTCAAGAAATATGGTGAACATATAATAATCGATGGGACCACGCTGCTAAACACGGAACGAGTTTTACCTTACAAGAACAACATCCATACATGAAAGAATGGAAACAAATTAGAACAAAACCTAAACTTGAAAGGACGGGCATAAACAAGATCAAAATCAAAACTTAAAGAATGGTTAAACATCAAGAAAAGCACCAGGCACTTCTTAATGCAATAAAGAAAACGATTCAAAGATTTAAATCAAACATGGAGAATGAAAATTATCAAAAAATGACTAGGAGGGCGCGCCCCCTTACCGAAAGTACACCTCTAGAAATTATACTTGAGAGGGTTATATACTCTATGACTTTCTCGAAAACTTCCAAGCCGGACCCGTCAACCTTGCTTGGAATCCGAGAATTTTACTCCTCTGTGCGCATAGCATCGAAACCAATCTAGGGCAGATGTGATAATATCCTAATAGGAGCAACCCCACATAGCTTGACCCCCACTCGCTCTTTTTTTAGTCATTTCCGGCAAAGGATATCAACGCTCAAATGAGCAACAAATCATCTTAGATTGACGAAACACAAAAGGAAAGTGGAATCGAAATCGCTCTTCAAGAAATCAACCATCGTGGATAAAAAAATGATCATATGAAAATTAAATCTTTTAAACTTACAAAACTTGTCGATCCCAAACTAGCACTACCCCGAGGAAAACAATAAAGTTGGAGAAGTAAGTGCAGTGTTGCTTCCCAACTTGTCATGACAGCATTCTTTACTTTTAGAACAGCAAGAGTTCCTTCAACGTTTAGTGCTAAGTGTAAGACGAAATATTTTTTATAAAAAATCAAAATTTTAATTTCATTTGACTCTCACTTATGCTTGATTTTCACATCACAAATATTTGTAGAAACACTTAAAAACACTCTTTTAAAAATATTCTTTTTATAGAGCTAATTATATTTCTAAGTAAATTAAAAAAGAAAGGTCAAAAACAAATGTCACTTAAACATTGTTTACTATAAAATCAAACTATTTACACTTAGTTTTACTTTAAAATTTTCTTTTTAAAGATTTTTTTTAATTTGTAAATGATCATTTATAACTTTAAAACAACATTTATTAACCCAAAAGATAATAAATCAATTTAAAATGCTTTTATAAATTTAAAACAATGTTAATCATCCCGAAAGCAATTTAATTTAGAATAATGTTAAAATTCTTTTATAACTCTTTTATAAATTTTAAATCACATTAATCATCCTTAAAGAAATTAATCAAATTCATATTTTTTTATATATATTTAAAACAACATTAATTATCCTGAAAGATAATTAATCAAATTTGTAATAATTTTAGAAATTTAAAAACAACCTTAATTATCCCAAAGGATAATTATTCAATTCTGTAATCTTTTTATAAAATAGAACAACATTAATTATCCTAAAGGAAAATAAATGAAATTTATAATCTTTTTATAAATTTATAACATTAATTATCTCGAAAAATAATTAATCAAATTTATAACCTTTTTAAAGATTCAAAACAACATTAATTATTCCAAAAGATAATTAATCAAATATAAACTTTTAATAAATTTAAAACAACTTCAATATCCCAAAATAAAATTAATCAAATTTATAACTCCGTTTATAAATTTTAAACAACACATATCCTTTGTTTCAAAATTCTCAAAAAGACTTGAAAATATAGTTTAAACAACTTTCAAAGTGCAATAACGCGATCAAACATTCATTTTGTAAAAATACAAGCATAAGTTCAACACACACAGACATGTTTAAGGAGATGATATTTCATAAGGATGGTATAGCGATGATCGCTTTAACGACACTTGCATTGATCAAACAATATGTCACAAATATTTCAAAAAAATATAAATATAAGCAACACAAGCATATAAGTAAGATGCATATAACATCAAATTAATAATGGCAAGAAACCCCTTAGGATCTCTCTACAAAAGTCTCCTACAAAACAATGGTTATTTATGTCATCTGCTTTTCAAGTGGGTATCAAATCCAAACAAATAATGAAACAACAAAATATAACTATCATCTAAACATTCAACAATAATATATAGTAAAACATATATCATATAGTTTATTTAGAGTTAAGTAAACTCATCAAAATTCCAATTGTCGCTTTCGCATCCCAGTTTGATCTAAAATCAAATAGTGTTTGATTTTTAGCTCAAAATTCTACTAGCTTCAAGTTAAATGAATCCATCTCCAATGTGTAGATACCATCGATACAGGTCCAACGCAAACGGCCTCGTCTAAATCTGACCTCGTATGAGATAGTTTTTCGATATATAAGTTTGAGATTAAATTAAATTTGTTAAATAACTTAAACACTTTACTTAATATAATTACCAATCCTTAATCCTTCTTCCCAAACCCGAACAAGAAACATCGTACACACACCAATGTCATGCACGAATACTACCCACTCTCGAGCAATACTAAACGAAGTCACGCATCATCGATTCCGACGAGCTTTACTTCGCGAATGCTTCCACCCCGACCCAAATTCGTCCAATTCGATCGGTCTATAGAGAAAGCAACCTAGCTACTTCCTCTCTATCGTAAATAGTTGCGATTCACAAGGTATAGTCGGACCACCTAAAACTCGGCCACCGGACACTCCTTTGCATGATAACGCCAACCGTACACTCCATTTCCCCGACTTCGCCTAAATCGCCGATGGTATCAAACCCTAGGGGTAGGCGTGGTCGGTTAACCGATCCAATCGGTTAAATTTTTAGGTTACTGCAAAAAGGTCAACGGTTCGATTAACCGGTTTTTGGTTAATTTGATTCTGGTGTACCGACCGAACCGGTTAAAATTAACCGCGGTTAATCAGTTAATTTAACCGATTAACCAATTAATATAAACGGTTAACTGTTAATCGGTTAACCGTCTATATTAATCGGTTAACTGGTTAAATTAATCGGTTAGCCAGTCAAACAGCAACATATATACACTTACCAGCATTAAAAACACACATACATGCAAATAATCACAGTTTTAGACTTTAGTTCATACATTACAAGCATCATTGCAGTGAGCTAATTGCTATTACAGTTCAGTTCATACATTACAAGCATCATTACAGTGAGATAATTGAAACTATAGTTCAATTCATACATTCAGTTCAATTGTTCATACTTCACTTCACTTCACTTTAGTTTATACTTCAGTACAGTTCACCTCTCACTCTCTCAGTTCATATATTACAAGCAATCAAGCATCATTACAGTGATTACATTACATTAGTAATTCAGTCCAAAGTCCGAATAGATAATTGGAGTACATTAATACAACTACAAAGTCTCCACTCTCCAACTTCGGTTTCCATTCTCCAACTCTGTCAAATAAAGGTAAACACATTAATTTAGAAATTAACTGAAGCATATAAGTGTAAAGTGCAAACATGTATAACTATAGAGAACTGAAGGATGAACTTAAAGCATACATGTTTTAATTTATATATATACTGCTACACAAAGTCAACATTAGTTTGCACACACACACACACAGATATATATATATATATATCAACAATTGTAATATATATCAAGACACGCAGCTTTACTACACAATAATGGCACTCTTTAAAATCTCTATTTGTTACATACCTTATGTAAATATTCTTTGTATATTAAGGTATATTATCAGTTTGCAATACATAAATATTAATCAGTTTGCAATATATGAACTGTTTTATATATGATATATAAACAACATATGAACTGTTATACATATGGTATAGAGTGATATATATAAAAGTTCATATATATGGTATATACCTTATATATATATATGTATAGACTGTACAGTCTATACCTTATAATTATAATAGTCCATATCCGTCTACACCATATATTCACTTAACCAATTGTATGTGTATGCACTAAGGTATAAACTGAGTTCACTTATAAGCAAATAAAAACTGAGCATATATAGATGAACTAAGGTATAGAATATTTTTGTTCAAGACTATTTATAGATGCAAACATTGCAAATTGAGGTGTGCGTATCACTATCACTATACAAACATGCAAATTTGTTTCAGCTTTCTATTGTTAGTCGTCGAATATGTTCTCTTTCAATCAAAAACGTAACTAATACTATTACATATTAAGGATATGTACCTCCAACAATCCTCCAGCAATACTCCTTAGTCATCTATTTATGTTC
Organism: Allium fistulosum; assembly: GCA_030737815.1. Taxonomy (NCBI): domain Eukaryota; kingdom Viridiplantae; phylum Streptophyta; class Magnoliopsida; order Asparagales; family Amaryllidaceae; genus Allium; species Allium fistulosum. The sequence continues at coordinate 405,943,835 of CM060907.1, read as the reverse complement.
CAAAGACTGTGGCTTACTCTATCTTTCGCGGTTAGAGAATAATGTGGATTCTTGTTGATTGGAAATCCTAAACTTCGCTGCATAGTGCCTACAATTTGAGTAAAATTTTGTTTTTTACCTGAGGAATTCCTCGACATGCATTATAAAACCACTACAATTGTTGCTTGTCACCTTCATTTCCTGATAAGAACTTGTACTGTGTTTCTGTCGTGTATAAACCAGTTCAAGGATGAGCAACAATTATACCATTTCATAAATTGTTCTTACAAGCAAATACCGTTTAAATGTTGACAGTCTTATAGAATAACAACAAAGCAAATCATAAGGAATGCATCAAGTCACCATTAACAAAAATCATAAACTCTATATTGTGAAAGTGATCAACACCTGCTTCTAAGATGCCAAATGTTATTTATTTGTTTGTGCATCTTAGAATGAAAGTTAATTTACGCGAATACATGTAAGGCAGCAAATTTGACTATTTCATTTAAAAGATTGAAGAAAACCGAATTAAAGCTCTGAGAAGAACTTGAATGTGAGAAAGACAGTTTATAATTAAATTAGCTTTCATGTGTTTGTTAAACTATTTTTTATCAAGCATCGGACTATGAAACAGTCATTCATATTTACAGGGTATACATAATTAAAAAATGAATTTAATTCACATCATAAAAAATTTCCGTATCTATGCAAGTCTATGTGTTTGTTATACCTCCAAAAATAAACATTTGTTCAATACATCACGACTGAATGTTTTATTGTCTAAAACCCACATTTTGTTAGTATTTTTTGTAAACATTTTATATAATCTATGCAGTGGTTACATTTATTGTTGTGGTTATAACAAACTGTCCACCATGGTCAGTGTGCACTATATTGGTGTGGTTATAATTATCAAGACACACTGTGTAGTGTGTGTAGTGAATTTGGGAAATGGTTGTACATATAATTTTAGTAGTATGTCTTTTGCTTAAATTAAGTTGCATGTCCAGGATCACTTATCGATTCTAGCTATAATCCCAACCACCAAGGAGACCAAGTGTTGTGTCTGTACTTCATTTAAAGCGAAAACAAAATGGTATTTGAAATATTAGTTTCTCATCTAACTATCATTGTGATAATTTTAGTTTTTGACCAAATAAAACTTGGTTCCTGCATCTCAGATATACTAGAATACATGCATAATATTATCCCTAATAACCTGCAAATTTTCTTAGCTAAAAATTCTCGTAATTTTTTATTTATTTAGAGAAGCTTCATGTTTCGTATTCTCTAGAAGATCACCAACAAATTTTCTAATATTCATGATAATAAGTAAATCCATTTAAATAGCTTTTAATGTATATTGTGAGGTATTTTCTTAGAAATTTACAGATTAGTGTGATTCATATGAGTGCTCAAAAAACTTAAGCATTTGTTGATACTGACATGTTTTCTCATAACTTTCTCAGATTATGATGGAAGTGGGGAACCAAATATCGACAGGTTAGAGGAGCCTAATAAGTGCTGATAAATGTACCTACATATTATCTAAAATAGCCAAGCATGATATATATATATATATATATATATATATATATATATATATGAAAGTAACATGCAGTTCACAGATCAGGTCGATGATGGAGCTAAATATCCCTACTGTGAAGATGTAGGCTTCATTGATCGTGATGCTTGTTAATTCAATGTTGAATCAAAATCAATAATTAGTATATGAAATTGACAACTAATTTAATAAACCCTTATTACAAATATAATATTTTACTACTCATTTACAAATACAGTAATCAAAATCAAAGCAAATTCAGTAAATTAAGGCTGATTGATGTCAAAGTGACTTTACCACATATATATCATATATGTGTCTTGATTTTCTAAGAAAACAGAAAGAAAATAAACACAGTTTTAAGTAAAAAACATCGAATCTAGGATATTTAGCAAATGAAAGAAGCTTCATTTGTTAAATCACTAATTTATCTATTAATTACAAAAACATACAACTAAATTAGGTTAACTAACTAGACTAGAACTTAGTTTAAACATTTACGGTAGATCAATAGAGTAATTAGTAATTTACTCATAGGATTTCTCTTACTTCTTGACACCATTTATTTCTACAATAGCTCTGGTGGTGGTTGTCACTAGCGTAAAGCGTCGAGAATAGCGCGGAGAACGGAATAGTTGATGCCGACGATTAGCAGACGAGATGAGCGAGCAGACCTAGGTTTCAACTTCTCTCGTCTTTTTTATTTTTATCTAGATCTGAAAACCAGAGAGAATAGCCTACTCAAGAGCACGCTGGCTATTGGATTCATTCGGGGATGGGTTCTTTACCGATGGGCTAAATGGGCTGTGGTTAAATAATAAAAAATTGGTCGGTTAACGGTTAACCGACCGACCAGATATTGTTAACCGTTAACCGAACCGAAAATGGTCGGTTAACATTGATCGGTTAACCGAAAGTTCGGTTAACTGATTTTGTCGGTTAAACCGGCTCGGTTAAGGTTGGTTTAGTCGGTTATGTTGGTTAAATGCCCACCCCTATACCCTAGTACGGCTAGCCGACATCCATCGTCCCCAAATGCGACCGCACACTATGAAATGGGTACAGATTTGAAGCCTACGCTAATACAAACTCATCAAATTTAGTTTCAAATTTTTTCATTGATTAAAACATTTGGTTTTGATTTTATTGTAAATGGAGAATAGAGGGAAGTTGAGAATTTAAGAGGGAAAGGAAGAATGAAGAATAGTCTTGTGTTAGGTTTATCTTATTCTACAATTTCTAACATAACGCTTCATAGAATTTCGTTCATGTACAAACCGCAAACCACAAAACAATAATACAATGATGCATAGAAATGCGATACAATCACAAAACAATAGTAAAATACACTGGTTATCTCTTTTTGTAAAATTTCAAGAATACCATCATTTGCCAAAAAATACATCATACGAAAATTTAAATATCTTGTAATAATCTTATAAATTCATTTATAAATATGTCATTAAAAATCAAGTCGTTTTATTAACAATTGATTTTATTGTTATTTATTCGAACTATTTATTATTATAAATAAATTTACAAAATGAGTTCACCATTATTATTTATTAATTAGAAGGAGCTAAATAAGGCTATTAATATTTAATTCACAATTCAAATATTTACTTGGTCCCTATATTTGAATACAAATTATTTCTATTTTTCTGGGATCTAACATTCTCTCCCCTTAATAGAATTTCTTTCCTGAAATTCCCAAAAGAAGAAAATGTCCTCTCACCCTTAGGTTTTAGAAGTTCCTTATTTTACGAAAAATTTCGACAGCATAAAAGAAAAAAAAAGCCCAAAAGTGGTCTTCCATATCCGAGGCATAAAATCATCAATCACCAATTTCTAAATCAACTACATACCTCTTTTGCGTTTGATTTTTATTTTTGCAAGCAACTTACTATCTCGATGCGAATGAAGGTGCACAGGCAATCAAATAGTGATCTCTTGTTTCCTTATACCTATTTTGTATTTACATAATCCAAAAGAGAATCATGCTAACAAAAGAACAATACACTAGCAACATAAACAATATAACAACCATATGCAACATGACAATATAATGCAACTAATAATAATGACGCAAATCTAGTGTGACATAGAGCCACATGCAACCAAAAGCAATAAAATAACCATATGCAACAAAAGTATGGAGAATACTCTGTAATAAAATACTATGCATGCAATCTTTTCGAAAGATAAATTTAGAACTATATGCCTGGTTGTTTATAGCTAAAATATATTTTCAGGTTCCTCCAAAGAGAAATATATCATAACCAAAATCAATTATGACAAGGAGGGGGCTTCTCCTACTAAAGCATGGTACAAGTCTAGAATCAAAATAACACGGAGCATCTAGTGGTACTCCGGTTCCTCCTTGAACAAGAACTAGAGTAAAAAAATATACCTAGCGAGTCTTCCAAATCAGAAACACTCCTAATCGCTAAAAATTTTTGTAACAAAAAATATTTGAAAAACCACTTCACAAAAACTCTTTTCAAATATTCTGAAATAATAATATTTCGCCAAAGTTTCAAATTAATATTATTATTTCTTTCACAAATTCTTTCAGAATCGCTCTTTTTCAAAAGCACTGGGATTTATATCCTAATAAACAAAAACTTTAAATCCTTTGTTTATAAATTCAGGCTTTATAAACCTTAATATATAAAATTACACTATCAATTAAATCAAATAACATAAAGGAATAAACTAACACTTAACATTATTTAAAATATTAAATGTCTGATAAATAAGATTTAGAATTTTGCTTAGGTTCACAACTTTCTCGATCGTCCAAGGATATAGATAATTTCATAAGCATTCCATTATGCTTATAAGCCTTTGGTTATTACTTGGAGGATTATCTAAGCTCCCTCAAACAAAATTGGAAGCCACAACCCAAACTTCCCTAAACCAAACAACAATGCATATGAATATATTTAAGCTTGTATGTTTTACATAGTGTATGCAATATTTGATCCGACCACATGCTCGAATACATATACTTTACTTCTAAATTAGTATTGCTCACTCGGCCTCCCTAATGCGGACTCTGATCAGATTCCTTGATTAGAAACCTCTGTACTCCATACATAGCCATATACCATGATAGAAAACCATAATATCATACTAAGAATCTAAATCAAGTGTTTGCTCTCAAGAATCAAGTGGCAAATACTTTTTCGAACCGTGTGAATCACTTGGACGTTATGTACTCGAATCCTAGATCAAGAACTATATGAATAAAATGATCCGTGTATAACTTACGTACTTAATCTTATTGGTTTCATAACTACACCATTCTTTTTCTAAATTACTTTCATTTTCATTTATAGTATTTTATTTAATACTAAATTTTTTTATGAATTACTTCATAAATTTGCACATATGTTTATAAACATTTTATGAAGACACATCGTTATAAACATTAAATTAAAAACTTACTCCAGCCTTAATTACTTGTGTAATACTCTTCTACATCCTAAGAATATATATGTGAAATATCAATTTTATTTATTTTTTTTAAAATTCAGTTAGAGGCCTAAACATAATATGGGTCTTAACACTGAGTCAACCTTTCGACCTCTTTTCTTTAGAGTGTTCTAAGGAAAATGTTTACGGGTTGGTCCAATAACATCGAATAGTTTATGAGACTTGGATGTTTAAACAAAAACTACGATTTAATAAAACAATGCTTATTAAAACCTTCCTATCCAATTTAACCGATTTAAAAACTTTAGTTAAATCATCTCTTGTTTATCCAATAGTCAAAAATTTCATTTATCTCATCATTTATTTATCAAAGTACCTTTAATTTTAAATCGGTTTCCATTATGGAAACTTAAGAAGTAAATACTGGGATTTTATTTCAAAACCCTTTTTGAAATCATATTGCATATATTTCTATATATATTAAATAACTTTAACAATTTAATCACTAACACTGGCTATGAGTTCGTTCGGATTCGAACTCATTCCGATCGCACAATAACAAAGAAAATAATTTACTAAGTGCACTACATATTTGCCTCAACAAAATTCGATCATCACTTAGAATATTATTCAGATTACCACAAAACTAACCGAGATGTTTTCCCCAAACCATCCAAAGAAAGTGTATCCTTCTTAAAATTCTCTTTGAAATATTTATATTTACGAAAATTTTCAAGTAATATTACCACTACATCTGTCTAAATCTTTTTGAAATCAGTTCAAATAATACCGGGATTTAAATTCTCGAAAATTCTTTTTTTACTTCTAAAATGCCCTTTGTAAATCATATAAATTATTCTATATATCATACTCATATAAGATTTACCTTTAAAATCATCTTATATTATAATAACTTCCCTTTATTATAATAATTCCATAATTATTTATCCTATAAATGCCTTATCTTCTCATTTAGATTAAAATAAATAATTTTGTTAAAAGATGACTTTTAACTTAACATTTTCACCGAACACCTTATAATCAAACCGTGAAACTTAATTCACAAGGGGTTCGTTTTAGTATACCCATAATTATCAAAACAATAATAGCCAATAAACTGGTCGAGCATAAATAAAAAATTAATAAACAATAGTCAATGCACCTAAACTACCCAAGCTGATAATGATAATAAAGAAATATTATCATTAACAAAGAAACAAATAATAAATAACTATAAATATTTGAAAACTATTCCTTTATATATATAAAATATATAATCCTAGGTAAAATATTTTATTTACCAATTTTCAAAAATCAATACTGTGTCTATTTTCCTTGTTCAAGTTTTTGAAATCCCTATCGAACCGTGGCATCCCACGTCTCGACCAGAATTTAAAATACAAACCTAATAGACCAATTAACATGATATGTTTTTATAGTAATAACTAATACGCTCTTTTATATATGATACTGTCAACTCATTCTAGGGTGTCACTTAACCTATCACAAATGAGTCTACCCCACCAATGCCAAGGTTCTCGCTTAACCTTTAGCTTTGATACTAAATGTACCAAACCACCTTTTCGACCCTTGAAAGTCGGCACTTAATACATCCACGGTATTAAAATGCCGAACATTTAAGTGTCAAAAAGGCAGATTGTCAAGGTAAAAAGAAAAGGAACAGGGAAAATAAAATCTCAAAGTGGAACAACAACATATAACATAACAAAGATAGTAAAAGCGTCACTCTAAGTTACATGGTATATCAGAGTTAAAAACAAACCTCATCAGCCTGGACAGTTATAACTTCTTGACCTTTCAATTGCTGATGGGTATACATAATAATACCGTGGAAAATAATAATACCATACCATGTGAACATCCAGCTCTACTCTATGATCTCCATGTCCCAAAATGACAAAATAGAAAAACTCAGTCTGACCCGAGCATTATAATAAAATAACATCCAGATCAGTCCGAAAAACCAGCGTGAGAAAACTCAATAAATATAATGAACATATAATAATCTGTAAGACCGGACCGCTAAACACGGAAAAAGTTTTACAATACAGGAACAACATCCATACATGAAAGAATGGAAACAAATTAGAACAAAACCCAAACATGTAACATTGGGCATAGACAAGTTCAAAATATGAACTTAAAGAATGGACAAAGATAATTAAACATCGAGAAGAGCTCTAAGCACTTCTCGATGCAATTAAGAAAAATGATTCAAAGATTTAAATCAAACAAGGAGAATGAAAATTTTCCAATAATGACTAGGAGGATGCACGCTTTTAACGAAAGTATACCTTTAGAAAGTATACTTAAGAAGGTCATATACACCATGACTCTCTTGGAAACCTCCAAGCTGGACCCCACCAATCTTATTGAGAATCTGAGTATTTCACATCTCCATGTGCATACATCGAAAACAACCTAGAGTAGATGTGATAATAGTCTAATGAAGCAACCCCATATAGCTTAACCCCCACCCGCTCTTTTGTTTTAGTCATTTAAAACAAAGGATATCAATGCTTAAATGAGCAGCAAATTGTCTTCAATTGACAAAACACAAAAAGATAGCGGAATCAAAATTGATAGTTAAGAAATCAACTATCAAGGATGTAACACCCCGTAAAATCAAACCAAATTAGATAAGTAAGTTAAGAGAAATTCAATTAATTAAGATATGGATAAGAATGAAAATTTTGTAAAAGTTGGAATTTGATCACGAAAGTTGTGCCGTTGCATTCTTGGTGAATTTTTGATCAATTTTCATATATAATATTCTAAAAATGGAGCTCAATCGAAGAAGTTATAAGCATTTGAAGTTTTCAGATTTTAAATTATTTAAATAGAATTCAAATTGAAATAACAATTCCCAAATTTGAAATTTTGAAATTAGTAGTGATTACATTGGGGGTTAAGTGAACGTTAAAGTTAACAATTAACGTTAAGAGTAATTAGGGGATTAAACAAATAATGACCCAAAACTTAAATAATCTCCCCATAAAAGGAAAAGAGGTCGAACCCCTGACCTCAGAAGGTCGACCCCAAAAGGTCGACCGCTTGGAAGGAATAAGTTGACCGCCTCCTGTTTCGCAGCTCCTATAGGAGTTTAAACGCAGCAGAACCATAGGACGAAACTAGTATGGGTCATAAATGCCACATCGTAAACCTAGCCAGTTAATCTGTCTACCAATCTGTACGAATATTCAGACTAAAGTGAGACATCGATATGATTATGGGTCATTATACGAAGGGCTTGCTTCGGGGTCTTGAGATATTAAGTGGTTGTTTGAGGGCCTGTCTCTTTTCTCTAAACGAAGTATTAAATAGCCAATATGCTAGTTATTAGGCACATTATGTGATATCTCGATAGGGGTTCGCGACGGGATAAGGTATTAAGTGTTGATTGAGGGTCCGCCTATCCATAGAGATGTACTAAGTGGCTCGAAATATTCCCTATGATGTTTGTTAAATAGTTACCATTGAGGAGTCTACCTTAGGAATTGGTATTAAATGATGGGGGTCTGCGTCAATTAAGGTCTTAAATGACCACGTCTGCCTATTTTCCAATAAAAGATAATAAGTGGCTTGGGTACTATCTATTGAATTGTTAGACATTTATGACATGGGATTTGGGTTATGGGATTTAGAAACCAGCTTCTAGAATGGAAGGTATTAAGTGGTTGATTGTGAACCCACTTCCTTTCCTTACAAGAAGTATTAAGTGGTTTTATGTATATGAGACATATTCTTATTTTGAAATATACTACCGAAGTACTGAAATGGTAAGACTCGAGGTTTTTATTCACCAGACAATTGTCGTTCTGACTTCCTCCTTATTAGGACACAGGTTAGAGAAGGAGTTGATGAAGCTTGTAGATGACAAGAGTGAAGCTTGTGGCAGTTACTATCTACCTTTTTGTATTATTTTCTATCGTACCCATGAAATATATATTTTGAACAAAATGTTGTAATGGTTGTTGTTATCAATTATGACATTTCAAATGGTTTTGAAATAAATGGGTACAATTTGATATTATATTTTATTTCTTCCACTGTGAGTTCTGAAAGAATAGATAGATAGCTCTGTTTTTTAATTTTTACCAACCAACATTCTAAGTTTTGATGGGCCTTCTGTAGATCAGAATTTTGGCATGTTCTGAGGAGGGTTGTTATATTTGGTATCAGAGCTTAGGTTACCCGATCAACAGGGAAAAGAATAAGTATAAGTGGCATAGTTATTTTTGAAAATATTTTTCAAAAATCTAACTATAAATATGTGTGTTTGTACACTTATTTTTGAATTTACGCTTAACTCTATAAATTTCGACTGTAGAAGTAGTTGCCATATTTTAAAAGGGTGGGCAAAGCAGTTTTTGGTTAGAAAAATAAGTAAAGTTAAAATTATACTTTTTTATTGGATGTAGACTTCTTTATCATTAGGGACCCTATAAGCATATTAAATAATAGGGATAGGAATCATTTAAGGAAAGATAGTAACTCCAAAATTTAATAGACAATAAATGAGCAATAAGTGAGGAGTTGCAAGAAATTAAATAGGTGAATGAGAATGTTAGATAATTATGGGAAGATAAAGAAGAAGTTAAATAGGTAAAGTTAAATAAACAAATAAATGTCTTCAGCAAACGTTCGTTAAGATAATGACCATTGAATACGGACAAAGTGACATTTATGAGAGTAGTAAATATAAATGTTAGGTAATAGTCAGATATTATAAGGGATATAGTAGTGAAACAAGCTTCCGTAAGAAGGTGAACATTAATCACTAGAAGGAGATAACTAGATTTTTAAGATGATTGAGTAGGAAGTTCAAAGGGAAGAACAATTAAAGCCAATTATTAAAATCCTACCCCTTGAGAATGGGAGCGGTAATTTTTTTTGAAAACTCCTTGAATGTTTTGAATGTGCTTTTTCAAAATATTATTAAGTGGAAATCTTATGTATTATAAGTTGGAAATTATTAGTTGAAAGTTATTTTTGGCAGCTACCGTTTGTAAAAAGTTTAGACAGAATTGGTGAAACATTTAAAAAAAATGATGGATGATTTTTAATTACTTGAAAGGTTGAAAAAAAAGAGAAGGTTCTCATTTGTTCACTTTTCAATTTAAAATTTGTTGAATTAAAAGTTTTTAACTTTTGGATTCTCCATTTTTGGATTCTTCTATTTTTATGATATCTTTTACTTTATAGATTTGGAAGCTGTTATTTTGAAAAGAGCAAGGAAGTTTGGAGATTTATAATTTATAAATAGTTGAGCTAGAAAGTTCTAACTTAAAGGGATTTTGCATTCTTAAAGTTCTTAGTTTAAATTTTTGAGCCAAAAGTTTTTGATCCAAAGATTTTTTATAAATATTTTACTTTTGAGAAATGCATGATTTTCCTACCTTTTAAAATTAGAGGTTCTTTCCCTTAAATTTCTTTTGAAAGGGTGTGCCAATGGAAAAGGCCCTTGATCAACATAGGATAGAAAGAATAGAAGATTAAGAATGTCCGATAAATTATGAAGAACATTCCCGTATAAGGAAATGCGGAGAATGACAGCAGAATTTAGGTAGTAATAGAACTTGGAGTTTTAGTCCAGTGATAAATGAGATAGAAGAGGAGTAATAGGAATAATATATGAGTTATCTTTTTCTACTCCATTTTTCCATTGTTTTAAAGTTATAAAAGGTATCTTTGACAATAAAAATGATTTGAATGATGATTAATAAATGAGTTGGGTATTTTGGAAAGACAACTGTGTAAAGACGAGAATTTTATAGATGCATTTTCCCTAATTCAAATTAAAAACTTTTTTGAATAAGGATATTATTGGAATTGATTAAAAAAGAATAGCAGGAGATTTTATGAATTTTGAACAAAGTTACAAAAAGTATTTTTTCAAGTAACAGTATATTTTGAGTAATAAGGCAAAAGATATTTATCTATATTTTAGATATAACTGTAATTTTGGAAATGATAATTCATGTAACTAGAAAACTCTTTGGAGCAATAAAGGTCTAATTTATTATTTTAGAATTATTATTGAGTTTTGATTATTTTGTGTTAAAATCCTATTTATAAAAGGAGTAAGTCTTTATTATAGCAAGTCATTAAAAAGGAAAGTTTTTCATATTTACTTTTTGAAAACCCAGCAATCTTTGAATTCTACGAGTTGGAAGTCTAACTTTTAAAGAGGAAAGTTTTGATGAAGAATGTTTTAAAAATAGAAATTATTTTGCTCCTATTTTGGACTAAGAAACTTTGAATTCTTGGTAATGGTTTCTAAATTCATATTTTCAAAGATGCAGATTTTAAGTTTGGTATTTCATATTTGTGAAATTTCAAGTTTTGTAAGAAATGAGGTAATTAATGCTGATTTTGAATTTGATGAAAATAGTTTATTTAAAACTATTTTGTATGAATACTAAAATTTTAGTTTTTAAAAGAATAGCTTTTATGGAGTAGATAGGAATCGCAACCTAGGTAGGACATACTAAGGTTTTTTGGATATGGATAAAATAGGAATAGAGTGTACAACCTGATCCGGAAATTTGAAATTAATCCCAAACCCCTATTTGAGGAATTTGTAAAGTGTAAAGATATTATAGATCTATACTTGGATTGTAAATTAGGTTGCCCACGGAAAATAAATTTCTATATTTAAGTTTTGGAGTAGTTTCCGTGTAATTTCCATAAATTGTCTAATTCTGAAATACGTATAAAAGTGCGTTGTTTGAAGTAACATGGAATAAACTAAAAAGGAAAGAGATGTGTAAGAGACAGATATACTTTTCCGTAGTTTACATTGTCTATTTCAATAAAAAGAAAGGAAAAAATTCCCTGTAATTTCAAACAAAGAAAAAGTCTCACTTGTGGTTAATTTATGAGAAATTATGACGGTAATCTTCTTAGAAGAATAGCTTTGATAAATTAAAATATGGAAATGAGTATTCTAATTGTAGAGATTAATAATTAGAAATATATACACGTATAGCCATGCTTAACGATAAGAAATATATATTGCATAGGTTACGACTATATGCGTATTGATTAGCAAATAATGGATTAGGACTTAAGGACATTAATTACAAATTTAACGGGTAATAAATTTGTAATTAATTAGAGGAAAACGGAATTAAATGGTAACTAATTAAGGAAACTGATATGGCATTTATGAAAGAAAGAAATTTGAGTAATGAATGGATTTTGAAAACCTAAAGAAGGTTAAAAGGATTGAAGAAGGATTAATTGGGAATTGTCCAATTTTGATCGTAATGATCAACTGCTATGAATATTAATTGAACCAATGGATGGACCACATTTAGTAGAAACCGAAAGAGAAAATTAAGCGGGTCCCTATCAAAGTTTCATTGTAAAGCAGGTCCCTGTTTTCTGGAAACGAAGAAAAATTATTGCTGAAATGTCAGCAACTTTTATAAATAAGTGCTGATATTTCAGCAACTATCTGTGTCAAAGTTTTATTGTAAAAACAAAGAAAAATTATTGCTGAAATGTCAGCAACTTTTATAAATAAGTGTTGATATTTCAGCAACTTTCATAAACTGTGTTCACATTGTACATAAATGTTGTTGAAATATCAGCAACTTTTATAAATAAGTGTTAATATTTCAGCAACTTTCATACACTATGTTCACAGTGTACAGAAATGTTGCGGAAATGTCAGCAACTTTTATGAAATGTTGCATCATGCTCTGCAATAATCGTGAATAAAAAACAGGGACCTAATTTACACTGAAATTTAGTGAAGGACTTTTCGTGAATTTTGAAACTTAATAAGGACCTGTGCCAAAAGTACCCTTTGAAATACCCATCTTAATTTAGTAAGGAGTATTAGGACCTCAACACCATTTAAACTACTTGGTAATAAATGAAAACTTCTAGCAAAATTTTCTGTTAGAGTTCTCGAGTTGCAGTTGCTAGTTGTCTCCCTTAGCTATTGAAAAAGTGTATCAAGTGGTATAAGATATATCCCTATTTTATTCCTGTGTTGACTTTATGAATGTGATATAAACCACTTGATAAATATATACGTTGGAGAGCAAAGTAAATAGAAAATTTTATAGGGATGCTTAACTAGCAATAAACTACAGGTAAGATTGGAAGTTAACGAGGAAATTACGTTAGCAGCCTAAAGTGAATAAATATTTCAATCCCAAAACTTCAGAATTTTGGAATAAATAAAATTAAGGTCACAGACTTTAACCATTCATGGAAAAGATAAAATATAGGAATGTGAAGAGAATTTCTTGTTGAATAAGGATAAAGAAGTTGGTGGTAGAATTTTCCATTAGAAGCAATGAAACCGCTGCGTCTCTAACACCCCTTTATTGATTTGCGGTTTTGATCATTAGTGATAGGGACACTTAGTTTGCTAGAAAATTTTGGAGGAGTTTGCTAGTAGCTTTAGGAACTTCGCCAAATCTGAGCATCGCTTACCGATTGAAGGCCGATGGACAAACTGAAGAAATTAAAGTGAATTAAGAAGATTTTTTAAGAGTTTGCATCACAAACTTTGTAGGACATCAGGAGCAGCACTTACCTTTAGTAGATGATTGGTATGGCACACTTGAAGCAATTTTTGGGAGGCCATACAAATCGTCAAATTGTGGGTAGTTGTAATGACCCGGATTTATCGACGGTTAATAGTGAATATTAAAATTGTTTTAAATATTTGATTTGAAGTTAAAATTGAGTTAGAAAGTTTTAAAACTGAAAATTTCAAGTGAATTCGCCAATTTTTGAAATTGCCGATTTAATCGACGAGTTAAAATAGTGATCCGGGGAACAGTCTCAGAATTCGATGAAACTAGTTACATTGAATCCATAATAATGTATTATAATCGGATTTCAAATTTCGTAGTGTTTGGAGCTACCATTTGATCGTACGGGATAGAAACGCGTTGAAATTAATATCGAAATCTAATATAATAATTGAGTCCAAAAATCTACCTTCACCATACGATCGAATTAGGACTCGAAACCTTTTCCATTGTGTTCGGAATAGGGGTATAACATTACAAACGCCTAGCGACACACTTCGATAGGAGATCAAAATTTTAAGTTGCTAAAACGAGATATTTTATAATTAAATAATATAAATATATATATTTATAAAATCAGGTCAAAATCAAATCGGCCCCTTCTCCATTCAAAGACGCCACCCATCACACCTTTCACTTTTAAATCACGTTTTCCCCACTTTTCAAATTTGTCTGTTCAAAAATCGAATGAGATAAAAAAATCGCAAGCCACTTCCCCAAATTTATATTGCTTCTTCTTTTTCCTCTCCAGGTTTCATATCGAAATCGATAACAAATGAAAAAAATCTCTTTGTTCCAAATTGAATTTGTGAAATCAAATACATTCCCAAAGAAAGAAAGAAAAAAGGAAAACAAAATTAAATCGCAATCGATTTAAATCGCTATTGATTTAAATCGCGATCGATTTAAATCGCGATCGATTTAAATCGCAATCGATTTAAATCGTGATAGCGTTCGGCATTAGGCAGCGACGTGGTCGGGAGGCTTGGCAAGGGAGAAGGAGGCGCCGCGTGTGGCGGTGCTGAGGATTATTCGTGAGTCGCGATGTAGGGTTTCGCGCGCTTTGTAGGGGGGATGGTCGCGACTTGGAGGTGTTGTATTTCCTATAGTTCGACTACGACGTGGAGGTTGGTGTCTGGGAAGGCGTATGTGTCGATGTCATTAGAGGTGGAGCAAGAAGTGGAGTCGCTGGTGACGGCGAGGCAGCGTGATGGCCTGGGTCTTTTCTGTTGTGACTCGCGATCATGTAACTGAGGGATAAGGTATAATCTTTAATTAATCTTGAGTGATGATTATCTTATTAATTATGTTTAAACTTTGATCATCAATAAGAATGACATTTTTAAATTCATAATTCATTTATACAAGGTCTAAAAGTCGTCAAAATAAGTCGAGACTGGAATGGTTTGCAAATAAAATCAAGGAGAGAAATTCTCACTCATTTGGATTATCAGATTAATTTTAAAAATAGTTAAAATTAATTATTGAATGCCTGGTTGATTTAAAAATTATTATTTGATGAATGATCTATTATATATATATATAGTAGTATATATATACTAGTATTTGAAGTAATATTCCCGCATATTATAGCAGATGAGACCCTATGCACCCCGCATAATAGCGGATGACCTTATATGCCGCGATATCTCCCTCGAAGTGTGATTGGTATTTTTATGTTGTATTAACATCTATGAATGCAGGGAAAATAGGTTGGAGGGATCTAACTGGATTCCTCAAAAAAATTTATTTTAAATTTAAAATATAGTGATACATGAAGTGTAACGACCCGCCATTTTGGACCATTCGCATCCATTATAAGTGTATAGGTAGACACTCATGCCGGAGTTGAATTGCTCAAAATACCGCGTTGTTAATTTAAATTTGGCAAAATTGAACATATACAGTAAATAAATAATCACAGATCACAGACACAGAGTAATAAGTGCAGCGGAAATAAAAGAGATAGTAGTTCATGAAGCTACTATATGAATATATAAGATACATCAGAGTTGAACTAGATACAACGGAAGAGTAATACGATACATCAGATACAAATCAGAATACATCACTGGAATCATCGAATACTGAAAGCAGAATAGATGGCTGGATCTTCAAGCAAAGCTCCAACTTCAAAGGTGAGTCTCGAATGCTGAACCACTCAGTCTGACCCGAGCGTAAAGCAAAAACACAAGACACTCGAGTCAGGATTAACATTCTTATATTAATAAATCCAACTCAAGTGAAATAGCAATTGAAATACAAGTAACTCAAAGGGTGTTTGGAATAACCATCCTTTAAGGATCCGTCAAACTATCTACTATGTAGTAATGTACGCTAAGTAGATAATGTCTATCAGTAATAATAAGATATCAAAATAGCGTTAAGTCATGGCCCATTCCACCCTTAACATATTTTTATTCCCAAAAGCATATACAAGACCGTAGTTTCCCCAAAATCGGAAGTCACCAGAGGGCAATCCATATACTAAAGGTACAAATCAAAATCGTAGTGGTCGCGTATAAATGGAATACAAGTATGACAAGGCACATGAGGCAATACCTAAGGTAGTGATACTACCGTTCGCCTGATCCGGACTGGTGAGAACGCAACGCCGCAGCGCCCGCAACACCGTGAAACAACACTCCCAAAATCAAGGGTGCACCAATCGACAACAAGTATAAGTAGTTCGAAGAAGTGTGTCCACTTGAGGTAGCTAATCCTCCATTTGCCCGGCACAGCTCCTGTTTTAGTCATTTCCAATTTGACACAAGTGTCAAGGCTATCCATTATCGTTCTCTTTCTTCAGTCATCACGCACATCATTCCAACCACTTCATTCTGGATCATCACTCCGCGTATGGTTATTAAAGTGGTTTCGGTTCAGATAGAGAGTATATCCATTACCGATCCCGGTCTCTTTAATAACTTTCGTAATTATTACACCGATTGGTCGTTTATTTATTTCAAAAACCAAATCAATTTCAATTTCAATTATAATTCGTAAACCAACATTTCATTTGTCTTTCAAAAATCAATTTTCAGAATTTACGTTCGTAACTTACATTTACCAATTCAAAATCTTATAATTCAATTTCAATATCTATTTAAAACCATTCAAATATTGATTCAAATTCGTATATAAGTTTCATCTCGAAATCATTAAATAAATTTTACTTAACATTCAAATCAATTTAAACTCATTTATCAATTTCATTCAATATTCATTAAGTAAATTTTATCATTCAAAACAATTTTCTATTAAATTTCCAATTCATTAAATCCATTATTTAAATTCAACTTCCTTAAATCAAAACTTACAATTTTGAATTAAATTAAATTCGTCAAATCAATTCTTTCAATTACAAGTCTTACCTTAATTCCAAAAATATCACAATTTCATTTCTTGTTAAAGAAATTCAGTTTCACTTATTTACTTTCTTAAATAATTTTCCAAAACTTACTTAATAAAGAAAACTCAATTTCAATTATTTACGAAGTAAAATTCACTTATTCAAAAGTTCAATCTTTCTTATTAAAGAATTTCAATTCAATTTAATCATTAAATAATTCAATCTTATTTAATTATTAAATAATTCAAACTTAATAATTTCAAAGTTTAATAATTTCAAACTTAATTATAATTTCAAACTTGATTATTAAATCATTTCAAAGTTTAACAATTTCAAACTTAATTACAATTATTTCTCAAATTAAACAACATTCTTTCATCGATTACATTGTAAATATTTTGTTTCAGATTTATTAAATCTTACAATTTCCTTTCATTAAAATTCAGATTTCAACTTCATTTCAAAACCATAATATTTATTCAAATAAAATCCTTATTTTATTTTTAAATCAAAATATTGACCAATCGGGTTTTATTTAATTTTCTATATCCAAGGTCAAAGTTCAATTTGGGTATTTATCATTTCAACTCGATTCCAATTCAATTCAAAATCAAAACATAATAAAGGGAACTTGCAGTGTGATAACTGGGATGGTGTCAAAGTAAATAAACAAGCAATAACATCAAACAATAACGATCCAATAATCAATTCAAATAATCCCGAAATAACTGTATTAATTCGCATTGTTATTTGTACGAATTAATATAATTATTTCTAGAATCTACACTATCATTTCATGTAGATTAAAGATTATTACATTACGGTTTTTCACTTGTCATCTATTTACAATTTCATACATCATCAATTTAACATCATACATTCAGTGGTTCAAAGTATAATTAAACAAATCCTACGTGTCAATAAATTCAACAGTTAAATGGGTCATATTATACAAATGTCATTTAATCAAATTTAACATTTAACTATCCTATATCAATTTCAATTGCATACTATTTATCATTTTAACATTAACAATTTAACGTCCAATATAAACATCAACAATCAATAGATTATCAGCCAAACTATATTATCATCGCATAAATAATTAACAGATAATGGTGTCAGATGTCACAGGTGAACTGATACAGGTAATAGCATATATAACAGTGTAATTGACTAACAGCAGCATATTTCAATTATCGTTTCAATTGAAATCAAATTTAATAAATAAAAGAACGTTAATCGTGAGTGAGTGCTCACCTTTCGAGGCTAGAGGATATAGACGATGAAGTTGAGTTACAATTCAAGCACGAATTCCAAAAGCGAAGCACGATTGAGCGAGAATTTGTCGACAAAGCTGTTGACAAAGAATTGTCGAAATCGAATTAGAACTGGGTTGATGGCAATAAATTGGTATAACTGAACTAAAGTACACTATATATATAAAGTCATATTTAACTTTCAAACGTATATTAAATTTAATATATATATATATATATATATATATATATATATATATATATGTAACGACCCGTAAGATTTCAACCGTTTTAATAACTTAATTAGTTGAAATTTTGGTGAAATTTTAGACGATAAAATTTTGAAATAAAAATTTAATATTTGGAATACGTCTAGTTAAACATAGCGACTGGTAAATTTTCATCCGAAAATACGAAAGTTTATTTCGCGCGTAAATTCACTTCAATTTAATCAGTTAAAAAGCAGTGAAAATAAAATGTTTCTGAAACCTAAATATTTTTACATAGAAAAATTCTAAACCATCTTCTGAGCAAGATTTCAGTTTATCGTTTTTCCAAATTCGGACATCTTTGGCTCCGTCGTTCTTGTTTTCCGAAAAATAGCAGTATTCTGGTGCCGATATCGATTTTTATCGGATGATCGTACCACTGATTTCTATATACCGTTTTGATCGTCTCGTCGTGCAGATCTCTACGGTATGTTCGATTGTCAAATTCGGAGTTCCGTTGTACGTTGCAATTTGCGTAACGCCTACCATATCGGTACCGTTCTAACTTTAAATTCGTATGACCACTCAAATTCTACAGCGGTTGGGAAAAAGGAAAGTTAACAGCTGTTTGTAATAAATATTTTCTGAAACTCTTGACTTTTGTAATTCCCATCGTTATATTCATTTTATGATGGCTCTTCTCATTTTGTTTTCATTCGTTTCATTTATTTACAAGCTTCTCCTCTTTTCCTTTGTTTGTTCTGCCATGAAGAAAAAGAGAGAAATAAAGCTCGTACACCTGTCTATATATCTGAAGCATGATTCGTCCTTCCCCTCTCTCTCCCTTCCTCACCTCGTCAGCCTACCCATGCTAAAGCTCCAGACTTGAGACAATCGAGACCCCCTCTTCCTCAAGCTGCCGATCATCACCATAGCCCGAAAAACACTCAACCATTTGCAACCCCGCCACCTTGCCCCTTCCACCTAACAACCACTGATGTGCCGCCCATCACCCAAGCATCCGCCATTAGCCGATCCAACTCGCCCTCCTCTAACACACACCCTCTGTCTTGCGCCAGCCTCGCCCATTTGCTAACCACATATGCCTTGAAGCCCCATGCCTTCCGCCTGACAACTTCGCCCGAAACCCAAGCAGCCTCCGCCCATGATGCTTGCACCACATCTCAACAGCGGCCAGACTTCGCCTCCTTTTCTACAGCCGACCTTCACCCCATCCATCGACGTAGCGAACCACATCGTTAAACCTTCCATTCATCGATGAAGGCAACCTTGGCTATTTACTGATCCATCGGCCTGAGCCCGCCTTTCCACAAACTCCAACCAACGCCATCACCTTCCACCCAGCACGCAACTACCCTGCCCCGACAACCCACGTCCAGCCGCACCCAATTTCCTTCGCCTCCGCACGCCATAACCCCGAGACCCAAGCCTACTTCGTACTCAAACCCTCAGCGCTCCTTCTTTTTCTTGCCGAACAACCATTTGATTTTTTTTGAGGTAAGAAAATATATCACCCATGTTATAGTTTACTTTATGAGCAGTTATATATATTTTGTTTTATACGTTAGCTGTTAGTGTAATTATATAAGTTAGTAGACATGTCGAATATTAGTTTCAAGAAATAATCTCGAGCATTGCAAATATAATACAGGTGTCAGTATGAATATGTGTATAATAGGTAAATTCATTTTTACTATAAGAAGGAAGTGAAATATGTTTCTGTATATAGTGGTTTTAAGTGATCTGTTTAGTCTATTTTAGTTTTAGTTGTATATTTTTCGTATACTAGTATATATATTTAGGGGAGGCTAGTCAATGTTAGGCTGGGACCTACGTGGGTTATATAATAATGTTTTATTCATGCAAGTTGGAGTTTAACTATAATATATGCGTAAGGGTATTATTTTGGAAAGTGAATGTTGCATATATGTTTTGCAAGTTTATATATGTATTTTTTTTTATTCGCATGTTTAACTTTGTCGTTGATTTTATTAAAGTATATAGGTTGCTGGTTTAAGTATAGATATATGATATCTATAATATATCATTTAGGTATGTTCGTGTATACTAGTAATGTAAAGTAAAATTATGGATCGGAATTTAATATGTATATATATATTAAATTTAATATATGTTTGAAAGTTAAATATGACTTTATATACATAGTTGTACATCAGTTCAGTTATACAAATTTATCGTCATCAATTCAGTTCTAATTCGATTTCGCCATTTCTTTTATCAGCTTTGATCGTTGAATTCGGACCGATGTTGCTTTGCTTTGATTCATCATTCAAATTTCAATGTCCGTATCAGTGTGCATATCCGTATCATCTTCTGTATTCTCTAGCCTCGAAAGGTGAACACTCACTCACGATTAACGTTCTTTTATTTATTAAATTTGATTTCAATTGAAACGACAATTGAAATATACTACTGTTAGTTAATTACACTGTTATATATGCTATTGCCTGTATCAGTTCACCTGTGACATCTGACACCATTATCTGTTAATTATTTATGCGATGATAATACAGTTTGGCTGATAATTGATTGATTGTTGATGTTTATATTGGACGTTAAATTGTTAATGTTAAAATGATAAATAGTATGAAATTGAACTTGATATAGGGTAATTAAATGTTAAATTTGATTAACTAACATTTGTATAATATGATCCCTTTAACTGTTGAATTTATTGACACGTAGGATTTGTTTAATTACATTTTGAACCACTGAATGTATGTTGTTAAATTGATGATGTATGAAATTGTAAATAGATGACAAGTGAAAAACCGTAATGTAATAATCTTTAATCTACATGAAATGATAGTGTAGATTCTAGAAATAATTATATTAATTCGTACAAATAACAATGCGAATTAATACGGTTATTTCGGGATTATTTGAATTGATTATTGGATTGATATTGGTTGTTGTTGTTGCTTGTTTATTTACTTTGACACCATCCCAGTTATCACACTGCAAGTTCCCTTTATTATGCTTTGATTTTGAATTGAATTGGAATCGGGTTGAAATGATAAATACCCAAATTGAACTTTGACCTAGGAAAGAAAATTAAATAAAACCCGATTGGTCAATAATTTGATTTAAAAATAAAACGAAAATTTTATTTGAATAAATAATATGGTTTTGAAATGAAGTTGAAATTTGAATTTTATGAAATTTAAATGTTAATATAGAATAACCTGAAACAAAATATTAACAATGTAATTGATGTAAGAATGTTGTTTAATTTGAGAAAATGATTGAATTAAGTTTGAAATTATTAAGCTTTGAAATGATTTAATAATTAAGTTTGAAATTATAATTAAGTTTGAAATTATTAAACTTTGAAATTATTTAATAATTAAGTTTTGAACTATTTAATAATGAATTATTAAATGATTAAATTGAATTGAATTCTTTAATAAGTAAAAATTGAACTTTTGAATAAGTGAATTTTACTTCGTAAATAATGGAAATTGAGTTCCTTTATTAATTAAGTTTTGGAAAATTATTTAAGTAATCAAATAAGTGAAATTAAATTTCTTTAACGAGAAATAAAATGTGATTTATCGAAATTGATGTAAGACCTGAAATTTAAAGAAATTTGATTTGATGAATTTAATTTAATTTAATTCAATTTGTAAGTTTTGATATAATGAAGTTGAACTTAAGAAATTGATTTAATGAATTGGAAATTAAATAGAATTGTTTTGAATGGCTAATTTACTTGACGAATATTGAATGAAATCGATAAATGAATTCAAATTGATTTGAGTGTTAAAATTAAGTTAATTTAAATGATTTCGAAATGAAACTTATATACGAACTTGAATTGATATTTGAATTGTTTTAAATAAAGATGGAAATTGAATTATGAGATTTTGAAATGGTAACTTGAAAGTTTGAAACGTAAATTTTGGAAATTGGTTTTGAAAGACAAATGAAATGTTGGTTTACGAATTGAAATTGAAATTGATTTGGTTTTTGAAATATATAAACGACCAATCAGTGTAATAATTACGAAAGTTATTAAAGAGACCGGAATTCGGTTATGGATATACTCTCTATCTAAACCGAAAACCACTTTAATAACTATACGCGGAGTGATGATCCAGAATGAAGTGGTTGGAATGATGTTCGTGATGATTGAAGAAAGAGAACGATAATGGATAGCCTTGACACTTGTGTCAAATTGGAAATGACTAAAACAGGAGCTGTGCCGGGCCAATGGAGGATTGATACCTCAAGTGGACACACTTCTTCGAACTACTTATACTTGTTGTCGATTGGTGCACCCTTGATTTTTGGAGTGTTGTCTCACGGTGTTGCGGGCGCTGCGGCGTTGCGTTCTCACCAGCCCGGATCAGGCGAACGGTAGTATCACTATCTTGGGTATAGCCTCATGTGCCTTGTCATACTTGTATTCCATTTATGCGCGACCACTACGAATTTGTTTTGTACCTTGAGTATATGGATTGCCCTCTGGTGACTTCCGATTTTGGGGAAACTACGGTCTTGTATATGCTTGTGGGAATAAAAATGTGTTAAGGGTGGAATGGGCCATGACTTAACGCTACTTTGATATCTTTATATTACTGGTAGACATTATCTACTTAGCGTACATTACTACATAGTAGATAGTTTAACGGATCCTTAAAGGATGGTTATTCCAAACATCCTTTGAGTTACTTGTATTTCAATTGCTATTTCACTTGAGTTGGATTTATTAATATGAGAATGTTAATCCTGACTCGAGTGTTTTGTGTTTTTGCTTTACGCTCGGGTCAGACTGAGTAGTTCAGCTTTCGAGACTCACCTTTGGAGTTGGAGCTTCGCTTGGAGATCCAGCTATCTATCCAGCTTTCAGATATTCGATGATTCCAGTGATGTATTCTGATTTGTATCGGTTACTCTTCCGTTGTATTTAGTTTAACTCTGATGTGTCGTATTACTCTTCTGTTGTAAACTCTGATGTATTTTATATATTCATATAGTAGCTTCATGAACTACTATCTCTTTTATTTCCGCTGCACTTATTACTCTATGACTGTGATCTGTGATATTTTATTTACTGTATATGTTCAGTTTTGCAAAATTTAAATTAACAACGCGGTATTTTGAGCAATTCAATTCCGGCATGAGTGTCTACCTATACACTTATAATGGATGCGAATGGTCCAAAATGGCGGGTCGTTACAGTTGGTATCAGAGCTTTGGTAGCTCTAGGCAAAACTCAACATATAGGGTAAATGTATTTACGGAATCACTCTCATTCGAGTTTCAATCTCTTCCTTTTGACTCGATTCCTTTGAATTTTGGAATGTCCCCCTCGGTTCCGAAATTTATTCGCGTCCTTCACAATTCGTCTTCTTTCAATTCTGGAGCACTCCGCAACTCCATTTTGAATGATATCTATAATAGATCGGCGGTCTCACCAATCTTCGAATGATTCGTAAAGGAGCAAAACTCCTTTATAATAGGCATCGATTTACCGGAGATTTCTGTATCCTCGGTTTACGATGCTATCTTTTACCTGCTATACCTGAATTCTTTTTCTTGAAATCGAATGTAGATTTGCCTCGAAATTCTACATCGATATTATTCTTGAAGTTACGGACGACCCGGTTAAGGTTGCCCGAGAATTAAGTAAATTCATCCATCTCCCGATTGTGGAAATTGAATTATCTTATCTTCTGTTTCAAACTATTTTTTTCGAATCAAAATTTTCTTTGATTGAATTAACCAAATTTGAATCCCTATCCTTGCTTTGAAATTCATTCTTGTATCGTCGAGCAAAGAAGTGTATTTGTAAATTTATATAAAAATGTTTTATATATTGTGTTGTTTGAGTTGTTGATGTTGATTTGGGTTTCCGATCGATTCGTCTGATCAACGCTATCGATAGGATTTCCAAAACACTTGAACAGAGCAAACTGACACAATATTATTTTCAAATTTGGAAAATGAAATAAACTTGTTTGATTATATTGTGAAAATACAAGCAAAAATTTTCTGGAATTTAATAGGTTAATAAAATTGTTTGTTTGAAATGATAATATTTGATTATCATTTATTGTTCGAAATAAATTTATAAATACGGTTTATAAATTGATTTGAAATTTGAAATGAATTTAATTCAGAAATTTGAGAATTTAGTTTCCGGTGATTTCGAACTTTGGTTTTTAAAATTTTAAAGTATATATTATTTAAAGTATTTTCAAATAGAAACCGTTTTCAAATTTTTTTTAAAATGTTGAAATCAGTGCTCTTCTCTTTGTCGCTGGAAAATAATCTCGGTGATGGCGGCCGCATCATCGACATTCATTTTCGAGTTTCGAAGTGGAGAAACCATTCTGTAGCTTTGCTACGGTTTTGTTTTGAAAAATATTTTGATTTGAATTTCTTCAGTATATTTTGATTTATCTATATAGGTATCTTATTTTAAAATTTAATTTGATTTGATATAAATCTCTAAATTGTTTAAAGTTAATCGGAAATCTAATTCTTAAATTTTGTTAAAGGATGATTTTAGTTATAAATAAAACCAAAATTTGGAATAAATATTTAAACCTGAATAATTGAATTGGGAAAATTTTTATTTGTATATTGTTCAACGGCATTCTAATACAACTTACCTAAATCGTTCAGAAGTTGAATATGTAATTGGATAATATATAATAAATTGAATTTATAAATAAAATTTGAGTGGTTATAACAAATGTTATACACTTAAATTTTAATTATAAAATGTTAATAGAGATAAATAGAATAATAAGATAATTGAAAAATAAATTTTGTTTTGAAGGTTAATTAATAAATTGAAATTAGATCAACTTATGGAAATACCATGAATTTGAAATCAATTAATGAATATAAATTAATTTAAATCGAAACTTTTATGGTTTAAATTTATTTATATGGGTTAAATATATGTGATTAGATATATTAAGTAGAATAAATTTAACAATAATTTGGAATAAAGAAGAACTTGAATTGCTGAAAAGATATGATTATAATAAAGGACTATTCAAATTTATGGTTTTAGAAATTGTAAATTTAAGATAATTGGATAATAAGATAATGAATTTAGAAATAGTTGAGATTGATTTTAGTGAAATCAAATGGATAAATCAATTATTGAATATCAATTAATTTAAATTTGAATTTGTATGGTTTAAATTAATTGTTATTTTGTATTTCAAATCTGTTTTTCTTTTTGGTTGTTTCTATTCTCCTACCTCGTTCCTTTTCGGGGACGAAAAGTTTTGAGTGGGGGAGAGTGTAACGACCCGTAAGATTTCAACCGTTTTAATAACTTAATTAGTTGAAATTTTGGTGAAATTTTAGACGATAAAATTTTGAAATAAAAATTTAATATTTGGAATACGTCTAGTTAAACATAGCGACTGGTAAATTTTCGTCCGAAAATACGAAAGTTTATTTCGCGCGTAAATTCACTTCAATTTAATCAGTTAAAAAGCAGTGAAAATAAAATGTTTCTGAAACCTAAATATTTTTACATAGAAAAATTCTAAACCATCTTCTGAGCAAGATTTCAGTTTATCGTTTTTCCAAATTCGGACATCTTTGGCTCCGTCGTTCTTATTTTCCGAAAAATAGCAGTATTCTGGTGCCGATATCGATTTTTATCGGATGATCGTACCACTGATTTCTATATACCGTTTTGATCGTCTCGTCGTGCAGATCTCTACGGTATGTTCGATTGTCAAATTCGGAGTTCCGTTGTACGTTGCAATTTGCGTAACGCCTACCATATCGGTACCGTTCTAACTTTAAATTCGTATGACCACTCAAATTCTACAGCGGTTGGGAAAAAGGAAAGTTAACAGCTGTTTGTAATAAATATTTTCTGAAACTCTTGACTTTTGTAATTCCCATCGTTATATTCATTTTATGATGGCTCTTCTCATTTTGTTTTCATTCGTTTCATTTATTTACAAGCTTCTCCTCTTTTCCTTTGTTTGTTCTGCCATGAAGAAAAAGAGAGAAATAAAGCTCGTACACCTGTCTATATATCTGAAGCATGATTCGTCCTTCCCCTCTCTCTCCCTTCCTCACCTCGTCAGCCTACCCATGCTAAAGCTCCAGACTTGAGACAATCGAGACCCCCTCTTCCTCAAGCTGCCGATCATCACCATAGCCCGAAAAACACTCAACCATTTGCAACCCCGCCACCTTGCCCCTTCCACCTAACAACCACTGATGTGCCGCCCATCACCCAAGCATCCGCCATTAGCCGATCCAACTCGCCCTCCTCTAACACACACCCTCTGTCTTGCGCCAGCCTCGCCCATTTGCTGACCACATATGCCTTGAAGCCCCATGCCTTCCGCCTGACAACTTCGCCCGAAACCCAAGCAGCCTCCGCCCTTGATGCTTGCACCACATCTCAACAGCGGCCAGACTTCGCCTCCTTTTCTACAGCCGACCTTCACCCCATCCATCGACGTAGCGAACCACATCGTTAAACCTTCCATTCATCGATGAAGGCAACCTTGGCTATTTACTGATCCATCGGCCTGAGCCCGCCTTTCCACAAACTCCAACCAACGCCATCACCTTCCACCCAGCACGCAACTACCCTGCCCCGACAACCCACGTCCAGCCGCACCCAATTTCCTTCGCCTCCGCACGCCATAACCCCGAGACCCAAGCCTACTCCGTACTCAAACCCTCAGCGCTCCTTCTTTTTCTTGCCGAACAACCATTTGATTTTTTTTGAGGTAAGAAAATATATCACCCATGTTATAGTTTACTTTATGAGCAGTTATATATATTTTGTTTTATACGTTAGCTGTTAGTGTAATTATATAAGTTAGTAGACATGTCGAATATTAGTTTCAAGAAATAATCTCGAGCATTGCAAATATAATACAGGTGTCAGTATGAATATGTGTATAATAGGTAAATTCATTTTTACTATAAGAAGGAAGTGAAATATGTTTCTGTATATAGTAGTTTTAAGTGATCTGTTTAGTCTATTTTAGTTTTAGTTGTATATTTTTCGTATACTAGTATATATATTTAGGGGAGGCTAGTCAATGTTAGGCTGGGACCTACGTGGGTTATATAATAATGTTTTATTCATGCAAGTTGGAGTTTAACTATAATATATGCGTAAGGGTATTATTTTGGAAAGTGAATGTTGCATATATGTTTTGCAAGTTTATATATGTATTTTTTTTTTATTCGCATGTTTAACTTTGTCGTTGATTTTATTAAAGTATATAGGTTGCTGGTTTAAGTATAGATATATGATATCTATAATATATCATTTAGGTATGTTCGTGTATACTAGTAATGTAAAGTAAAATTATGGATCGGAATTTAATATGTATATATATATTAAATTTAATATATGTTTGAAAGTTAAATATGACTTTATATACATAGTTGTACATCAGTTCAGTTATACAAATTTATCGTCATCAATTCAGTTCTAATTCGATTTCGCCATTTCTTTTATCAGCTTTGATCGTTGAATTCGGACCGATGTTGCTTTGCTTTGATTCATCATTCAAATTTCAATGTCCGTATCAGTGTGCATATCCGTATCATCTTCTGTATTCTCTAGCCTCGAAAGGTGAACACTCACTCACGATTAACGTTCTTTTATTTATTAAATTTGATTTCAATTGAAACGACAATTGAAATATACTGCTGTTAGTTAATTACACTGTTATATATGCTATTGCCTGTATCAGTTCACCTGTGACATCTGACACCATTATCTGTTAATTATTTATGCGATGATAATACAGTTTGGCTGATAATTGATTGATTGTTGATGTTTATATTGGACGTTAAATTGTTAATGTTAAAATGATAAATAGTATGAAATTGAACTTGATATAGGATAATTAAATGTTAAATTTGATTAACTAACATTTGTATAATATGATCCCTTTAACTGTTGAATTTATTGACACGTAGGATTTGTTTAATTACATTTTGAACCACTGAATGTATGTTGTTAAATTGATGATGTATGAAATTGTAAATAGATGACAAGTGAAAAACCGTAATGTAATAATCTTTAATCTACATGAAATGATAGTGTAGATTCTAGAAATAATTATATTAATTTGTACAAATAACAATGCGAATTAATACGGTTATTTCGGGATTATTTGAATTGATTATTGGATTGATATTGGTTGTTGTTGTTGCTTGTTTATTTACTTTGACACCATCCCAGTTATCACACTGCAAGTTCCCTTTATTATGCTTTGATTTTGAATTGAATTGGAATCGGGTTGAAATGATAAATACCCAAATTGAACTTTGACCTAGGAAAGAAAATTAAATAAAACCCGATTGGTCAATAATTTGATTTAAAAATAAAACGAAAATTTTATTTGAATAAATAATATGGTTTTGAAATGAAGTTGAAATTTGAATTTTATGAAATTTAAATGTTAATATAGAATAACCTGAAACAAAATATTAACAATGTAATTGATGTAAGAATGTTGTTTAATTTGAGAAAATGATTGAATTAAGTTTGAAATTATTAAGCTTTGAAATGATTTAATAATTAAGTTTGAAATTATAATTAAGTTTGAAATTATTAAACTTTGAAATTATTTAATAATTAAGTTTTGAACTATTTAATAATGAATTATTAAATGATTAAATTGAATTGAATTCTTTAATAAGTAAAAATTGAACTTTTGAATAAGTGAATTTTACTTCGTAAATAATGGAAATTGAGTTCCTTTATTAATTAAGTTTTGGAAAATTATTTAAGTAATCAAATAAGTGAAATTAAATTTCTTTAACGAGAAATAAAATGTGATTTATCGAAATTGATGTAAGACCTGAAATTTAAAGAAATTTGATTTGATGAATTTAATTTAATTTAATTCAATTTGTAAGTTTTGATATAATGAAGTTGAACTTAAGAAATTGATTTAATGAATTGGAAATTAAATAGAATTGTTTTGAATGGCTAATTTACTTGACGAATATTGAATGAAATCGATAAATGAATTCAAATTGATTTGAGTGTTAAAATTAAGTTAATTTAAATGATTTCGAAATGAAACTTATATACGAACTTGAATTGATATTTGAATTGTTTTAAATAAAGATGGAAATTGAATTATGAGATTTTGAAATGGTAACTTGAAAGTTTGAAACGTAAATTTTGGAAATTGGTTTTGAAAGACAAATGAAATGTTGGTTTACGAATTGAAATTGAAATTGATTTGGTTTTTGAAATATATAAACGACCAATCAGTGTAATAATTACGAAAGTTATTAAAGAGACCGGAATTCGGTTATGGATATACTCTCTATCTAAACCGAAAACCACTTTAATAACTATACGCGGAGTGATGATCCAGAATGAAGTGGTTGGAATGATGTTCGTGATGATTGAAGAAAGAGAACGATAATGGATAGCCTTGACACTTGTGTCAAATTGGAAATGACTAAAACAGGAGCTGTGCCGGGCCAATGGAGGATTGATACCTCAAGTGGACACACTTCTTCGAACTACTTATACTTGTTGTCGATTGGTGCACCCTTGATTTTTGGAGTGTTGTCTCACGGTGTTGCGGGCGCTGCGGCGTTGCGTTCTCACCAGCCCGGATCAGGCGAACGGTAGTATCACTATCTTGGGTATAGCCTCATGTGCCTTGTCATACTTGTATTCCATTTATGCGCGACCACTACGAATTTGTTTTGTACCTTGAGTATATGGATTGCCCTCTGGTGACTTCCGGTTTTGGGGAAACTACGGTCTTGTATATGCTTGTGGGAATAAAAATGTGTTAAGGGTGGAATGGGCCATGACTTAACGCTACTTTGATATCTTTATATTACTGGTAGACATTATCTACTTAGCGTACATTACTACATAGTAGATAGTTTAACGGATCCTTAAAGGATGGTTATTCCAAACATCCTTTGAGTTACTTGTATTTCAATTGCTATTTCACTTGAGTTGGATTTATTAATATGAGAATGTTAATCCTGACTCGAGTGTTTTGTGTTTTTGCTTTACGCTCGGGTCAGACTGAGTAGTTCAGCTTTCGAGACTCACCTTTGGAGTTGGAGCTTCGCTTGGAGATCCAGCTATCTATCCAGCTTTCAGATATTCGATGATTCCAGTGATGTATTCTGATTTGTATCGGTTACTCTTCCGTTGTATTTAGTTTAACTCTGATGTGTCGTATTACTCTTCTGTTGTAAACTCTGATGTATTTTATATATTCATATAGTAGCTTCATGAACTACTATCTCTTTTATTTCCGCTGCACTTATTACTCTGTGACTGTGATCTGTGATATTTTATTTACTGTATATGTTCAGTTTTGCAAAATTTAAATTAACAACGCGGTATTTTGAGCAATTCAATTCCGGCATGAGTGTCTACCTATACACTTATAATGGATGCGAATGGTCCAAAATGGCGGGTCGTTACAATATACATTTCAAAGTCCATTGTTTTTAACTTGAAACACATATATAATATGAATTAAAATCAACCTCAAGTACTTATGTGTAATATAAAATCAATCATATCTATACAAATCAAACTAGGAAAACATCAGGTTTAAATCTCACATTAATATTCAAACCAAAGTTGAATACGAATACACTTCATACCCTATAAACAAATACACCTCTTATCATTTTATAGTGTACTTTAGAATCCGATCAACATATATAGAAAATACTGCAACATAAATATATATACTGTAACAAATAAATTATGTATATTATTACTGCATTATTGAAATAGCAGACATACTTATTATATATAACTACATAAACTTATTTTATAACAACAGATTTATATACTAAGAATAGAAAATACACTTTATAACCAACATATTGTATAAGGACTGATATAGCTTATATTAATATATTCAAAACAGGTTGCAAAAGAAGGCGAAAACATATAAGACTTAATATAAACACATGCGCAATATACTTCTTTATAACAGTACATATATATAACTAATAGATTACACACAAAAACTAATAAATTACTTAGATAACATTCCATACTTTATAATATATAATAACATGATATGGGTAAACTGTATATATACTCTATACTTGCAGCATATTTTGACGATATATTTATATAGCCAATATCCCATAAGATAACTCATAATATATATTTTTATAAACAATGCATACCATATTCATCACAGCGAGGCAACACGACAGGGATGAAAGGTGAAAACTGAAAGGTTGCGAGGAGGAACAGGGAAGAGCTTGGCCTGGTCTGTGGCGGCGAGGCTGCCTGTCGGGAGGAAGAAGGCGGGTCATTCGGTGATGGGAGAAGAAAGGACAGATTTGCAGTGGCTTCATGGTATGGGTGAGCACGGTTTCATATTAGAAGTGACGGGGACACGGTGTCGGATTCAAGGAAAGAGGCGGAGCTGATGGGAGGCCAAAGTGGGTGATGCTCTTGCCAAGGCGGCTGCGGTGTGTGTCGAGTAGGCCGAGGTGATTATCTCGGTGGCTCTAGAGGGCGGAGGCTTGCTCGGTGAAGTCAGTGGCGAAGTGTGGTGACTAAGACAGTGGCTTGGTCTGGTGATTTTCGTGGTGGGAAGGGTGTGAGCGGAGGCGGTATGACAGAGAGGAAGAGGTAGCACCTAGGGGAGGATATCAGACCGGAGGTGAGTGGTGGACGAGTTCGAGGCGAATGCGGGGCTGATCTGCTGTGTCAGGTCAGAGTTGAAGAGGTGGAAGGTTATTGGGCGGTCTCGAGTTGCTTGTGAGCCGGTGGTGCTTGGGTTCCGTTCAGGGGAGGAGGCGGAGTATGGTGGAGCGGGTGTAGCTGTAGCTTGGTCTCGGTGTACGGAGGAGGTAGGTCGGCTGACGTGGTGGGGAAGGCTATGCGTGCTGTGGGTGAACATGGAAAAAAGAGAGGAAGAGGTGGAAGTTGTGAAGGCTTTGGAAGAGACGGTAAATATAAATGAAACCTGATTTGCTCTAAAATAAATTTAAATGAACGAAGAATTTGAAAACAAAGAATGGGTGAACGGCTGTAATTATTAATGGGTAGGAGTAGTGAAAGGGCACACGAATTCCAGGAATATTAAATGGCAACAGCTGCTAGCTTGGATAGGTAGGTAGATTTAAAGGACGAATGAAAACTAATGGATTATAAAACGGGTAACGATATGGTCCAACGTTTACAGTTTCCGTCGTCTTCCGGACTTCGAAATACACAAACAAATATACCGTAAAGATCAGTGTGACGAGACAATCAAAATGGTATATAGAAATCAGTGGTACGATCATCCGATAAAAATCGATATCGATACCAGAATGCTGCTATTTTGCAGAAAATAAGAACGACGGAGCAATAGATGTCCAAATCTTGAAAAACGACAAACTGACATCTTGCTTAGAAGATGGTTTAGAATTTTTCTATGTAAAAAATTTTGGTTTTGAAAACATTTTATTTTCATCGCTTTTTAACTGATTAATTTGAAGTGAATTTACGCGCGAAATAAACTTTCGTATTTTCGGACGAAAATTTACCAGCCGCTATGTTTAACTAGACGTATTCCAAATATTAAATTTATATTTCAAAATTTTATCGTTTAAAATTTTCACAAAATTTCAACTAATTACGTTATTAAAACAGTTGAAATTTATGGGTCGTTACACTCTCCCCCACTCAAAACTTTTCGTCCCCGAAAAGGAACGAGGTAGAAGAATAGAAACAACCAGAAAGAAAAACAGATTTGAAATACTAATAACAATTAATTTAAATCATATAAATTCAAATTTAAATTAATCGATATTCAATAATTGATTTAATCCATTTGATTTCACTAAAATCAATCTCAACTATTTCTAAATTCATTATCTTATTATCCAATTATCTTAAATTTACAATTTTTAAAACCATAAATTTTGAATAGTCTTTTATTATAATCATATTTTCTTCAACAAATTTAAATTCTTCTTTATTCCAAATTATTGTTAAATTTATTCTTCTTAATATATCTAATCACATATATTTAACCCATATAAATTAATTTAAACCATAAAAGTTTCGATTTAAATTAATTTACATCTATTAATTTCTTTTAAATTCAAGGTATTTTCATAAATTGATCAAATTTCAATTTATTAATTCTTTGAAAACAAATTTATTTCATTATTAACTGAGTTTTACTTATTATCCTATCTAATTCTATTAACATCTTTATAATCAAAATTCAGTGTATAACATTTATTATAAACACTCAAATTTTATTTATAAATTCAATTTATCTTATATATTATCCAATTACATATTCAACTTCTGAATGATTTAGGTAAGTTGTATTAGAATGCAGTTGAACAATATACAAATAAAATTTTCCCAATTCAATTATTCAGGTTTAAATATTTATTCCAAAATTTGGTTTTATTTATAATTAAAATCATCCTTTAACAAATTTAAGAATTAGATTTCCGATTAACTTTAAATAATTTAGAGTTATATATAATATATATATATCAAATCAAATTAAATTTTAAAATAAGATACCTATATATATGTGAATCAAAATATACTGAAGAAATTCAAATCAAAATATTTTCAAAACAAAACCGTAGCAAAGCTACAGAATGGTATCTCCACTTCGAAACTCGAAAATGGATGTCGATGATGCGGCCGCCATCATCGAAATTATTTTCCAGCGACAAAGGGAAGAGCACTGATTTCAACATTTTAAAAATTCTTTGAAGACGATTTCTATTCAAAAATACTTTCAATAATATATACTTTAAAAATTTTAAAAACCAAAGTTCGAAATCACCGGAAACTAATAAATTCTCAAATTTCTGAATTAAATTCATTTCCAATTCCAAATCAATTTATAAACAAGTTTATAAATTCATTTATTTATATTATGCAATAGTCAATGGTTTACAAAACAATAAATGAAAATCAAATATTATTATTTCAGACAACAAATTCATTAACAAATTAATTTCAGAAAACTTATATTTATATATAATATAATCATTCAAAACTATTTTGTTTATCAAATTTGAAAACAACATTTTAATATAAATTTAGAAATACATTTCTTTGCTCGACGATACAGGAATGGATTTTCAAAATAAGGATAGGGATTCAAATTTGTTGACTCAAATCAAAGAGAATTTTGATTCGAAAATAAGTTTGAAACAGAAGATAAGATAATTCAATTATCACAATCGGGAGATGGATTAGTTTATTTAATTCACGGGCAACCTTAACTGGGTCGTCCGTAACTTCAAGCATAGGATCAATGCTGAATTCCGAGGTAAATCAACACTCGATCTCAAGAGATGAATTTAGGTATAGCAGGGAATAGATAGCATCATAAACCGAGGATACAGAAATCTCCGGTAAATCGATGCCTATTATAAAGGAGTTTCACCCCTTTACGAATCATTCGAAGATTGGCGAGACCGCCGACCAATTATAGATATCATCCAAAATGGAGTTATGGAGTGCTCCAGAATTGAAGAAGGCGAATAGTGAAGGACTCCAATGAATTTCGGAACCGAGGGAACGTTCCCAAATTCAAAGGAATTGAGTCAAAAGAAGAGATTGAAACTCGAATGAGAGTGATTCTGTAAATACATTTACCCTATATGTTGAGTTTTGCCTAGAGCTACCAAAGCTCTGATACCAACTGTAACGACCCGCCATTTTGGACGATTCGCATCCATTATAAGTGTATAGGTAGACACTCATGCCGGAGTTGAATTGCTCAAAATACCGCGTTGTTAATTTAAATTTGGCAAAACTGAACATATACAGTAAATAAATAATCACAGATCACAGACACAGAGTAATAAGTGCAGCGGAAATAAAAGAGATAGTAGTTCATGAAGCTACTATATGAATATATAAGATACATCAGAGTTGAACTAGATACAACGGAAGAGTAATACGATACATCAGATACAAATCAGAATACATCACTGGAATCATCGAATACTGAAAGCAGAATAGATGGCTGGATCTTCAAGCAAAGCTCCAACTTCAAAGGTGAGTCTCGAATGCTGAACCACTCAGTCTGACCCGAGCGTAAAGCAAAAACACAAGACACTCGAGTCAGGATTAACATTCTTAT
Source organism: Allium fistulosum (assembly GCA_030737815.1). Classification (NCBI taxonomy): domain Eukaryota; kingdom Viridiplantae; phylum Streptophyta; class Magnoliopsida; order Asparagales; family Amaryllidaceae; genus Allium; species Allium fistulosum. The sequence goes on along the minus strand of CM060907.1, from coordinate 405,908,311 downwards.
ATTAATAAATCCAACTCAAGTGAAATAGCAATTGAAATACAAGTAACTCAAAGGGTGTTTGGAATAACCATCCTTTAAGGATCCGTCAAACTATCTACTATGTAGTAATGTACGCTAAGTAGATAATGTCTATCAGTAATAATAAGATATCAAAATAGCGTTAAGTCATGGCCCATTCCATCCTTAACACATTTTTATTCCCAAAAGCATATACAAGACCGTAGTTTCCCCAAAACCGGAAGTCACCAGAGGACAATCCATATACTAAAGGTACAAATCAAAATCGTAGTGGTCGCGTATAAATGGAATACAAGTATGACAAGGCACATGAGGCAATACCCAAGGTAGTGATACTACCGTTCGCCTGATCCGGACTGGTGAGAACGCAACGCCGCAGCGCCCGCAACACCGTGAAACAACACTCCCAAAATCAAGGGTGCACCAATCGACAACAAGTACAAGTAGTTCGAAGAAGTGTGTCCACTTGAGGTAGCTAATCCTCCATTGGCCCGGCACAGCTCCTGTTTTAGTCATTTCCAATTTGACACAAGTGTCAAGGCTATCCATTATCGTTCTCTTTCTTCAGTCATCACGCACATCATTCCAACCACTTCATTCTGGATCATCACTCCGCGTATGGTTATTAAAGTGGTTTCGGTTCAGATAGAGAGTATATCCATTACCGATCCTGGTCTCTTTAATAACTTTCGTAATTATTACACCGATTGGTCGTTTATTTATTTCAAAAACCAAATCAATTTCAATTTCAATTACAATTCATAAACCAACATTTCATTTGTCTTTCAAAAATCAATTTTCAGAATTTACGTTCAAAACTTACATTTACCAATTCAAAATCTTATAATTCAATTTCAATATCTATTTAAAACCATTCAAATATTGATTCAAATTCGTATATAAGTTTCATCTCGAAATCATTAAATAAATTTTACTTAACATTCAAATCAATTTAAACTCATTTATCAATTTCATTCAATATTCATTAAGTAAATTTTATCATTCAAAACAATTTTCTATTAAATTTCCAATTCATTAAATCCATTATTTAAATTCAACTTCCTTAAATCAAAACTTACAATTTTGAATTAAATTAAATTCGTCAAATCAATTCTTTCAATTACAAGTCTTACCTTAATTCCAAAAATATCACAATTTCATTTCTTGTTAAAGAAATTCAGTTTCACTTATTTACTTTCTTAAATAATTTTCCAAAACTTACTTAATAAAGAAAACTCAATTTCAATTATTTACGAAGTAAAATTCACTTATTCAAAAGTTCAATCTTTCTTATTAAAGAATTTCAATTCAATTTAATCATTAAATAATTCAATCTTATTTAATTATTAAATAATTCAAACTTAATAATTTCAAAGTTTAATAATTTCAAACTTAATTATAATTTCAAACTTGATTATTAAATCATTTCAAAGTTTAAAAATTTCAAACTTAATTACAATTATTTCTCAAATTAAACAACATTCTTTCATCGATTACATTGTAAATATTTTGTTTCAGATTTATTAAATATTACAATTTCCTTTCATTAAAATTCAGATTTCAACTTCATTTCAAAACCATAATATTTATTCAAATAAAATCCTTATTTTATTTTTAAATCAAAATATTGACCAATCGGGTTTTATTTAATTTTCTATATCCAAGGTCAAAGTTCAATTTGGGTATTTATCATTTCAACCCGATTCCAATTCAATTCAAAATTAAAACATAATAAAGGGAACTTGCAGTGTGATAACTGGGATGGTGTCAAAGTAAATAAACAAGCAATAACATCAAACAATAACGATCCAATAATCAATTCAAATAATCCCGAAATAACCGTATTAATTCGCATTGTTATTTGTACGAATTAATATAATTATTTCTAGAATCTACACTATCATTTCATGTAGATTAAAGATTATTACATTACGGTTTTTCACTTGTCATCTATTTACAATTTCATACATCATCAATTTAACATCATACATTCAGTGGTTCAAAGTATAATTAAACAAATCCTACGTGTCAATAAATTCAACAGTTAAATGGGTCATATTATACAAATGTCATTTAATCAAATTTAACATTTAACTATCCTATATCAATTTCAATTGCATACTATTTATCATTTTAACATTAACAATTTAACGTCCAATATAAACATCAACAATCAATAAATTATCAGCCAAACTGTATTATCATCGCATAAATAATTAACAGATAATGGTGTCAGATGTCACAGGTGAACTGATACAGGTAATAGCATATATAACAGTGTAATTGACTAACAGCAGCATATTTCAATTATCGTTTCAATTGAAATCAAATTTAATAAATAAAAGAACGTTAATCGTGAGTGAGTGCTCACCTTTCGAGGCTAGAGGATATAGATGATGAAGTTGAGTTACAATTCAAGCACGAATTCCAAAAGCGAAGCACGATTGAGCGAGAATTTGGCGACAAAGCTGTTGACAAAGAATTGTCGAAATCGAATTAGAACTGGGTTGATGGCAATAAATTGGTATAACTGAACTAAAGTACACTATATATATAAAGTCATATTTAACTTTCAAACGTATATTAAATTAAATATATATATATATACATTTCAAAGTCCATTGTTTTTAACTTGAAACACATATATAATATGAATTAAAATCAACCTCAAGTACTTATGTGTAATATAAAATCAATCATATCTATACAAATCAAACTAGGAAAACATCAGGTTTAAATCTCACATTAATATTCAAAACCAAAGTCGAATACGAATACACTTCATACCCTATAAACAAATACACCTCTTATCATTTTATAGTGTACTTTAGAATCCGATCAACATATATAGAAAATACTGCAACATAAATATATATACTGTAACAAATAAATTATGTATATTATTACTACATTATTGAAATAGCAGACATACTTATTATATATAACTACATAAACTTATTTTATAACAACAGATTTATATACTAAGAATAGAAAATACACTTTATAACCAACATATTGTATAAGGACTGATATAGCTTATATTAATATATTCAAAACAGGTTGCAAAAGAAGGCGAAAACATATAAGACTTAATATAAACACATGCGCAATATACTTCTTTATAACAGTACATATATATAACTAATAGATTACACACAAAAACTAATAAATTACTTAGATAACATTCCATACTTTATAATATATAATAACATGATATGGGTAAACTGTATATATACTCTATACTTGCAGCATATTTTGACGATATATTTATATAGCCAATATCCCATAAGATAACTCATAATATATATTTTTATAAACAATGCATACCATATTCATCACAGCGAGGCAACACGACAGGGATGAAAGGTGAAAACTGAAAGGTTGCGAGGAGGAACAGGGAAGAGCTTGGCCTGGTCTGTGGCGGCGAGGCTGCCTGTCGGGAGGAAGAAGGCGGGTCATTCGGTGATGGGAGAAGAAAGGACAGATTTGCAGTGGCTTCATGGTATGGGTGAGCACGGTTTCATATTAGAAGTGACGGGGACACGGTGTCGGATTCAAGGAAAGAGGCGGAGCTGATGGGAGGCCAAAGTGGGTGATGCTCTTGCCAAGGCGGCTGCGGTGTGTGTCGAGTAGGCCGAGGTGATTATCTCGGTGGCTCTAGAGGGCGGAGGCTTGCTCGGTGAAGTCAGTGGCGAAGTGTGGTGACTAAGACAGTGGCTTGGTCTGGTGATTTTCGTGGTGGGAAGGGTGTGAGCGGAGGCGGTATGACAGAGAGGAAGAGGTAGCGCCTAGGGGAGGAGATCAGACCGGAGGTGAGTGGTGGACGAGTTCGAGGCGAATGCGGGGCTGATCTGCTGTGTCAGGTCAGAGCTGAAGAGGTGGAAGGTTGCTGGGCGGTCTCGAGTTGCTTGTGAGCCGGTGGTGCTTGGGTTCCGTTCAGTGGAGGAGGCGGAGTATGGTGGAGCGGGTGTAGCTGTAGCTTGGTCTCGGTGTACGGAGGAGGTAGGTCGGCTGACGTGGTGGGGAAGGCTATGCGTGCTGTGGGTGAACATGGAAAAAAAAGAGGAAGAGGTGGAAGTTGTGAAGGCTTTGGAAGAGACAGTAAATATAAATGAAACCTGATTTGCTCTAAAATAAATTTAAATGAACGAAGAATTTGAAAACAAAGAATGGGTGAACGACTGTAATTATTAATGGGTAGGAGTAGTGAAAGGGCACACGAATTCCAGGAATATTAAATGGCAACAGCTGTTAGCTTGGATAGGTAGGTAGATTTAAAGGACGAATGAAAACTAATGGATTATAAAACGGGTAACGATATGGTCCAACGTTTAAAGTTTCCGTCGTCTTTCGGACTTCGAAATACACAAACAAATATACCGTAAAGATCAGTGCGACGAGACAATCAAAACGGTATATAGAAATCAGTGGTACGATCATCCGATAAAAATCGATATCGATACCAGAATGCTGCTATTTTGCAGAAAATAAGAACGACGGAGCAATAGATGTCCAAATCTTGAAAAATGACAAACTGACATCTTGCTTAGAAGATGGTTTAGAATTTTTCTATGTAAAAAATTTTGGTTTTGAAAACATTTTATTTTCATCGCTTTTTAACTGATTAATTTGAAGTGAATTTACGCGCGAAATAAACTTTCGTATTTTTGGACGAAAATTTACCAGCCGCTATGTTTAACTAGACGTATTCCTAATATTAAATTTATATTTCAAAATTTTATCGTTTAAAATTTTCACAAAATTTCAACTAATTACGTTATTAAAACAGTTGAAATTTACGGGTCGTTACATGAAGGGTTAGAATAATCTGTTAAAAATTATTGTTGTGATTGAAAAATTGGATGCTAAAGTAGCACTGGGCTGGATTTTGGTATTTTAAATACTATAAGATTATGTTTGGAATTTGAAGGAATTTAAAAGGAGATTTTGAATGTAAAAATATTTATATCGAAGTTTGGATTATTTTAAAAGAAATTGATTTTGTTAAACAATAAATTGATTTTTCGGTTATATTTAACTATTCGTAATAATATTTTAAATAGAGATTTTTAAAATAATTTATATAAAGGATTTTCTAAACAATGGATTTAAAAAAAAGATATTTCTGGAAAAATATGAAAAGAAGTTGAAATCGATATTAAAGATTGATTAGCAGAAATGAAAAGAATTTGTAAGGAATTGAATTTATAAATTAGATTATTTTAATAAAAAGTGAAATTTAGAGAAGTTATATATTTACAAACGTGTTATAAATAAAGGAAATCGATAACGGATGAAAATTTGGGAATATAAAATTCATTTAGTGAATTTATATCAAAATATGGAAATAGGGTTAGAAAAATAGTAAATACTATTTTTGAAAAGTGAAAATGGTTAAGGAGATCGGAATGGAAATGATGCGATGTGGTTCGAGAGGAATTTATAAATTGAATTAGTTATTGAGGTTTTAAAAATATATTTTTAATTCTAAGAATCAAGTTTGTTTTTAAAAGGGAAATTTTATTATTTAAAACTATGAAATTTTAAACTAGTTAGGATTGAAATACTTTGGTAAGTAGATTTTCAAGTATTAAGTATTTATTTTAGTAAAATTCTAACTTTGAAAATCAGCTTTGGAAATTTATTTGTTTATCAAAAATGGGTAGTTGATGTTTATAAAATCATTTTCGATATTTTAAATAATTACTTGAAAATGTTTTTTTTTAATTATTATTCTTTAAAAAAATATTATTATATATATATATATAGAGTTTTGAAGTGATTGAAATTTTTATTTGTAAATTCTCTCGAGAATCGTAAATGGGGTTTTTAAATGGATATGATTTTGAGAGGAGGAATTTTATAAGGAATTTGGAGGAAATGGAATTTCAAAATGTTGAATATGGAAATTTTGAAAATGAAACCTGAATTTATAAAAGTAGTTATAAATTGTTGAATGGGGTTATAAATAAATATACTGGGTTTTGGAAATTGAAAAGGGAATTTATTAGCAATTCCAACGACTTATGAAATAAGCTCCGAAATATTCTCTTAAGTATTTATATTTGAAAAGATTTTGGAAAATAGGACTTATAATAATTTCCTAAGTATAGAAATGGAAATTTGGAAATACTTCTAAGTGTTGAGAGGGTTTGAAAATATCCTGTTATGGATTAAGTATTTGAAATTGTTTTCAAGTATTGGAATATGGGAAGGGATTTGAATATATATCTTAGTAAAGATATTTTGGAATATAAATGTTTGGGGAAAAAGTTATACTACGGCCTAGTGACTGCTTATGGATGTTTTATTGATAGTCAAATAACCGACTATCAATAATTGGCCAATTTCGTTAATCGTTCTGAAGAGATCGGGATCAAATTAATTATCCGAAAACCACTTCGATACGGTTTGAATGTTACGAATGAATACCATGAAGATGATGAAGACGGTGATTTGGTTTGTCCAAACTTAGGACAACTTGTATGGATGAATGCTATTAGTACATCGTCATTGGAGGACGATGAGCATTCTAAGAAGAATTTTTTTCTTGAAAGGTAACGCTTAGCCTCGAGCCTCATCCACCGAGAATGACTAAAACAGGGGAGATGCAGCAAGCTTAAGTGGGTCACACCCAATTAGGGTATGTTATCACTTTTCTAGATGTCCTCGGAAACCTATATATTATGGATATGGTTGTGCATGAAAGAAGTAGGGCTCAATTGAAAGGGTGGGAATACCCGGGGTGATAACATATTCGGTCTATCCAGTTTAGGGGTAGGCCGGTCTTGTGTAGCAGGGGATCCCGGCGAGGTCCTCGGTACATTTTTCTAGACGTGTACTGTGATGGGTGGTACCCCGGTGACCCAGTCATTTGTATGGGATCCATTCTCCATTACGAGCCTTTACGGTTTTGTTTGTAGAGCCTAGTATGTTGGAATTTAATTAATGTAACAATTTCGGCTATTTGAATAAGTATTTGTACTTAGGAACTATTATAATATCAAATGATTTTAATAAAATTATTTTGGTTATCGTAAGGTAAAACCCATCATGTTTATGTGTGACACGGTTTTAGGAGATACCTTTTTTTAAAAGGGTTTTGATAACTTTAATAATTCAAATTGAGTGTGTTTTCTCACCCTGGTTTTCCAGACTGACTCGGATGTTATTTTATTATAATGCTCGGGTCAGATCGAGTATTACAGATTCAAGTTAGAATGCTATGGAGCTCAGGAGACGAGCTGGATGACAAAGACGTATCTTCGTACTCGGTTATATTTCCGCTATGTGAGGACAAGTTATTATAACTGTCCATTCTGATGTATTGAATTGTTGTACTCTGATGATTGTATGTATATTAACAATTACAGATTCTTTTGTATAAAAATCTGTTATAATATATTATATTTTTGTTCCGCTGCGACTGTGAGATTCTATGTTGTTGTTCTATTCTCTTCTACCTTTTTCTTCTCTACCCCTAATGAATTGGCATTTTCGGCACTTTAATATTGGCATGTTATACAGTGGACATATTGATGTCGATTTTTCGATGGTCAAAAATTTCGGTTCGCTACACTTGGTATCAGAGCTAAAGGTTAAGCGAAAACCTTGGCACTGGTGGGGATTACTCATTAGAGATATGGTCAGTAGTATCCTAGAATGAGTTTGAGTGTATTAATAGATATGAGCGCGTATTTGTTAGTGAATATAAAATGGTTTATATTGTGTTCATTTATTGGTCAAGTGGTATATAAATTTTGATCGAATGGTGGGACGCCACTTAAATCGATAGGAGTTTCTAAACACTTAAACACGGTAAACCGACACGGTATGGTTTTGAAGCGAATAGATGAAACAATTTTACCTAAATTATATTTTGATATAAAAGGAATAGTTTTCTAGAAGTTATTATAGTAGGTGGATGTGTTTGGTTATTATTATATAACCAAAATAAGATTTTAAAATTTGGAATAGTTATAAAAACCAAATTGGATTGTATAAGTATGAATTATACAAATGAGTTAAAACTACAAATGGGTTTAAACCAGAATTTGGGAAAAATTAAAATCCCGAAGATTTTTGGAAGTATTTTCCAAAGTGTTTCAAGATAAATAATAGTATTATTATTTGGAGATATTTTTGAATAGAAAAATGGTTTTAAATGGGTTTTGGAAGTGATATAGCATTGAACTCACTTCAGTCTAGAAAATAATTCCGATAATAACGGCCGCATCATCAGTATTCATTTTCGAGTTTTTAAGTAATGGATTGCTACCATAGTGAATTGAGATAGAGAGTTTTGGTGAAAACAATTGTTGTTTTGGAAATTCCGAAGGGAAACTGTTTGAATTTGCAACCAAGTGAATTTTGAAATTCGAAGAAAGTGGTTTGTTAAACCAAAAAGAGTATATATATATATATCTGATTTCAAAGTGATTTGAAATAAATACCGGGTGTTTAAAAATTCTGGAATATTAATATAAATGTTGGGGAAAACCTCATAATTGAGTTATGAACTTATAAAGAGAGGATGATTTGAATAAGAAAGGAAAGTATGGAGTTTGAGTTTTTGGAAATAAATTTTAACTTAAGTAAGTTAAAATAAATTGTGTGAATTGGATTTAACTTAAGGAAAGATAAATAAATTTATTGGGGATCGAGACAATATTAAATTCGAATGGTGAAATTGCTATATGAATAAAAATAAGGAAGTGGAAAATTTTGAAATTGGAATTGAATTCTTACTTGATTTAAATTGAATGAATTAAAAATAAATTTGTTTCGAGTGAAATTTAATTTAAGTATGAATAACTCAAATAAGGTTTTGAAATGTTGTTTAAAAAGGAATAGAAATATCAATAAAAGGCGAATTGGAATTGAATTATATGGAATTGAATTAAATTATGTAAATGTGAATTGTGAAATATTATATAACCATAAGGCATAAATCTTGAATGAAATAAATTGAGTGAAAATATGGAATTGTGAATAAATAAATTTGAATAGTTTGTAAAAATTGAAATTTATGGAATAAAAATATACTTGGGCTATAAAATAGATGTTTAATCTCGAGTTAAAAATAAAATGTGAATATATTCGAGTATAGAATTGATAGAAATGGAAAAAAATAAGTTGTGTGACTTATTAAATTGAAAAGTGAAATAGAAACCCAAAATAAAATGGTTTGGTATTTTGGTAAAGGAAATAAAAACCAAATTTGAATTATAAAATAAATTTGAACTGAAGTAACATAAGAGAAGTGATTTTGAGCTAAAAATCAGATATTGAGTTATAAATTGAGGTGAACTAATTAGATAAGTTAATATTGGATGGGAGCCTGGCTCAAATAAAACTATGAAATAATTCAAAAGTAAATAGTGTGGAATGATTCTGAGTTTAATAAAATAGATTTGAATATAATAAATGTGGGTATTAGTGAAACGTAAATGAATTGATTAAAAATAAATCTGAAATGGAATAAAATTGAATATAAACTGATATGAAATCAATTTAAAATAGCTATAAGCTTAAATTGTTATCTTATTAAATAAATAGCGCCGAATTTGCATAGAAAATTTGTCGTTTGACGCAAACGAAGTAAATAAAATTCTATGAATAAATAAAATGTAAATAAATTGATTTTAAATCAATTTGGAATGGATATAAGTCAGTTTGGTATAAAAATAAACTGAATGCAAGTAAAGTGAGTTGTCAATTATTTAAATTGAATGAAATGGTATATTGACTGATTGGAAGTGATTAAACGGGTATTAGAACCTCAAAATTGCTTATAAATATATGTTTAACATGCATTGCTTGTGAAGATTGTGTGTTTAAACTATATAAATAAATGAAATGTTAGTGAAATTCATATTTTGGTACTTACGTGGTTTAATATTGAGTAAGTACAAGTACCCGGAGGCTAGCGGGCTAAATTTGAGTTGTGTAATTGCTATCGAAGTAAATGCTTGCTTAATAATGCTAAAAATGCTAAACTAAGGTACGTTTTCGGATTAAATACCTCAAAATATAAATATTGATATATATATTTTATTTTTCGACCGTTTGGGTCGATGTATATATATTTATCTTTCTTGTCATATTGAAAAAGGTCCTCCGTACAAAGGAGACTCTGCTAAAAAAATTCAAAAATTTAGGGTGTTAGAAAATTTTTGAATATTTTTGGAAAATTTTTGTTAACGACAATTTGTTTTCGAATTGTAATTGGAATAAAAGATTTTGGAAATAGAATTTAGAACTAATTGTTTTGATCGAAACTAAAGTTTTATTAAAGTGAATATAGAATTTTCACTAAGTGGGTTTTGGAGAAGTTAATGGGTTTGGAGCATTTTTCCTGCTTTAGCAATTTCATTGACGAAATTCTATTAAGGGGGGAGGAATGTAACGACCTGGATTTTTCAACGGTTAATTGTGAATATTTAAATGGTTTTAAATATTTGATTTGGAGTTAAAATTGAGTTAGAAAGTTTTAAAACTGAAAATTTCAAGCGATTTCGCCAATTTTTGAAATCGTCGATTGAATCGACGAATTAAAATAGCTATCCGGGACAAAGTGTCGGAATTCGACAAAACTAGTTCCGTTGGATCCGTAATAGTGTATTATTATCGGATTTCAAATTTCGTTGTGTTTGGAGTTAACGTTTGATCGCACGGGATAAAAACGCGTTGAAATTAATATCGAAATCTAATATATTAATTGAGTCCAAAAAGCTATCTTCTCCATACGTTCGAATTAGGACTCGAAACCTTTTTCATTGTGTTCGGAATAGGGGTATAACATTACAAATGCCTAGTGGCATGCCTCGATAGGAGATCAAAATTTTAAGTTGCTAAAACGAGATATTTTATAATTGAATAATATATATATTTATAAAATCAGGTCAAAATCAAATCGGCCCCTTCTCCATTCAAAGACGCCACCCATCACCCCTTTCACTTTTAAATCACATTTTTTCCCCTGTTCAAATCTGTCTGTTCAAAAATCGAATGAGATAAAAAATTGCAAGCCACTTCCCCAAATTTATATTGCGTCTTCTTTTACCTCTCCTGGCTTCATATCAAAATCGATAACAAACGAAAATAAAATTCTCTTCGTTCCAAATCGAATTTGTGAAATCGAATTCATTCCCAGAGAAAGAAAAAAATGGAAAATAAAATAAAATCGTGATGGATTAAATTGCGATGGCGTTCGGCATTAGGCGGCGAGGTGGTCGGGAGGCTTGGCAAGGGCAAAGGAGGCATCGCGCGTGGAGGTGCTGAGGATTGTTGGTGAGTCGCGATGTAGGGTTTCGCACGCTTGTAGGGGGGATGGTCGCGACTTGGAGGTGTTGTATTTCCTGTAGTTCGACTACGACGTGGAGGTTGGTGTCTGGGAAGGCGTACGTGTCGATGTCATTAGAGGTGGAGCAACCAATGGAGTCGCTGGTGACGACGCGGCAACGTGATGGCCTCGCTCTTTTCTACTATGACTCACGATCAGGTAACTGAGGGATAAGGTATAATCTTTAATTAAATTTGAGTGATGATTAGCTTATTAATTATGTTTTAACTTTGATCATAAATAAGAATGACATTTTTAAATTCATAATTCATTTATACGAGGTCCAAAACTCGTCAAAATTAACAAGTCGAGACTGGAATGGTTTGCGAATAAAATCAAGGTGAGAAATTCTCACTCATTTGGATTATCAGATTAATTTTAAAAATTGTTAAAATTAATTATTGAATGCCTGGTTGATTTAAAAATTATTATCTGATGAATGATATATTATATATGTAGTAGTGTATATATATACTAGTATTTGGAGTGATATTCCCGCACATTATAACGGATGAGGCCCTATGCGCCCCGCATAATAGAGGATGACCCTATATACCGCGATATCCCCCTCAAAGTGGGATTGGTATTTTTATGTTGTATTAACATCTGTGAATGCAGGAAAAATAGGTTGGAGGGATCTAACTGGATTCCTAAAAAATGTTGATTTTAAATTTCATATATAGTGATATATGATAGGTTAGAATAATCTGTTATAGATTATTGTTATGATTGAAAAATTGGAGGCTAAAGTAGCACTGGCCTGGACTTTGGTATTTTAAATACATAAGATTATTTTTGTAATTTGAAGGAATTTAAAAGGAGATTTTGAATATAAAAATATTTATATCGAAGTTTGGATTATTTTAAAAGAAATTGATTTTGTTAAACAATAAATTGATTTTTGGGTTATATTTAACTATTTGTAAAAATATTTCAAATTGGGATTTTTAAAATAATTTATATAAAGGATTATTATAAAAGATGGATTTAAAAAAAACAATATTTCTGAAAAAATATGAAAAGAAGTTGATATCGATATTAAAGATGGATTGGCAGAAATGAAAAGAATTTGCAAGGAATTGAATTTATATAATGGAATTTATAAATTAGATTATTTTAATAAAAAGTGAAATTCATAAAAGTTATGTATTTATAAACGATGTTATAAATAAAGGAAATCGATAACGGATGAAGATTTGGGAATATAAAATTCATAGAGTGAATTTATATCAGAATATGGAAATAGGGTTAGAAAAATAGTAAATACTATTTTTGAAAAGTTAAAATGGTTAAAGGGATCGGAATGGAACTGATGCGATGTGATTCGAGAGGAATTTATAAATTGAATTAGTTATTGAGGTTTTAAAAATATATTTTTAATTTTAAGAAGCAAGTTTGTTTTTAACATGGAAATTTTATTAGTTAAAACTATGAAATTTTAACTAGTTAGGATTGAAATACTTCGCTAAGTAGATTTTCAAGTATTAAGTATTTATTTTAGTAAAATTCTAACTTTTAAAATCAGCTTTGAAAATTTATATGTCTATCTAAAAATGGGTTATTGATGTTTATAAAAGCATTTTCGATATTTTAAATAATTACTTGTACATTTTTTTTTAAAAAATTATTCTTTTAAAAAATACTTATTATATATATATATATATATATAGTTTTGAAGTGATTGAAATTTTTATTTGTAAATTCTCTCGAGAATCGTAAATGGGGTTTTTAAATGTATATGATTTTGAGGGGAGGAATTTTATAAGGAATTTGGAGGAAATGGAATTTCAAAATGTTGAATATGGAAATTTTGAAAATGAAACCTGAATTTATAAAAGTAGTTATAAATTGTTGAATGGGGTTATAAATAAATATACTGGGTTTTGGAAATTGAAAAGGGAATTCATTAGCAATTCCAACGACTTATGAAATAAGCTCCGAAATATTCTCTTAAGTATTTATATTTGAAAAGATTTTGGAAAATAGGACTTATAATAATTTCCTAAGTATAGAAATGGAAATTTGGAAATACTTCTAAGTGTTGAGAGGGTTTGAAAATATCCTGTTATGGATTAAGTATTTGAAATTGTTTTCAAGTATTGGAATATGGGAAGGGATTTGAATATATATCTTAGTAAAGATATTTTGGAATATAAATGTTTGGGGAAAAAGTTATACTACAGCCTAGTGACTGCTTATGGATGTTTTATTGATAGTCAAATAACCGACTATCAATAATTGGCCAATTTCGTTAATCGTTTCGAAGAGACAGGGATCAAATTTAATTATCCGAAAACCAATTCGATACGGTTTGAACGTTACGAATGAATACCATGAAGATGATGAAGACGGTGATTTAGTTTGTCCAAACCTAGGACAACTTGTATGGATGAATGCTATCAGAACATCGTCATTGGAGGACGATGAGCATTCTAAGAAGAATTGTTTTCTTGAAAGGTAACACATAGCCTCGAGCCTCATAAACCGAGAATGACAAAAATAGGGGAAATGCAGCAAGGCTAAGTGGGCCACACCCAATTAGGGTATGTTATCACTTTTATAGATGTCCTTGGAAACCTATATATTATGGATATGGTTGTGCATGAAAGAGGGAGCGCTCGATTGAAAGGGTGGGAACACCCGGGGTGATAACATATTCGGTCTATCTAGGTTAGGGGTAGGCCGGTCTTGTGTAGCAGGGTATCCTGGTGAGGTCCTCTGTATATTTTTCTAGACATGTACTATGATGGGTGGTACCCTAGTGGCCCAGTCATTTGTATGGGATCCATTCTCCATTACGAGCCTTTACGGTTTGGTTTGTAGAGCCTAGTATGCTGGAATTTAATTAATGTAACAATTTCGGCTATTTGATTAAGTATTTATACTTAGGCACTGTGACGACCGCCCATGACCCCTGCACCGAATCTAGAGATAGTGCGCTGTAAAGTGTGCCAGGCGACCATGGACGATTGTCAGGGTAGATTAAAACAACAGAATCTATCGTATTACTCACAGCGCATGGACAAAATACAATAGAACATATGTATAGTGAGGCTTTACAGGACAAAATGACATCATATAAAACTCTATAATAGTTGAATACAAGCATCCAAATAGTCAATACAACAAGCCTCACTACATATCACTCAGAGAATACAAACAGCGGAACATCCAGTACATATAATAAGAAGATAATATGCAACCCTCCAGCTCGTCTTCGATATCAGCATCGTGAGAAGAGAACAGCACCTGTCACTTGCTACCTAGTCTGCCCGTCCCAAAAATGGACGAACAGCCCAAGGCAATAAGAATTAAAAACATAAAGCCTTGAGTCAGACAACAGTCTTAGTGAGCAGTAAATTAACTAACAACATACCAAAAGAGCATAAAGGAAAAGGAATAGGAATACAACCCTCCCACTCCACCTCTTTCTACAGTGATAGCCCCCAGACACACACTAAGCAGAAGCAACACAGCAGAGCATACAATTTAAAGTAAAGTAATAATCATTCGAGTCAAGGGCGATGTTTTCCAAGTACCAAGGCCTAAATCAGATAAGCACCTAGAAAATACCGCTCTTGAGTCCGAATGACGATACAACCAAACATCCATGACTCTGGCTATCACTGTTATCATTGCTTCGATATCACCGTTAATTGAATGACCGGCACATTCTTTCAGCCGTCCATCAAGGGCTAATGGAAACCCCGGTTCTAGACATAACTCCCGCACGTCGTCGCAGCCCGTGCCTAGGGCTATCGAATCTGCCCAGAGTACTCGACCATCAACAGTTGGCCGTTGGGACTATCTAATCTACCCAAACGTACTCTTGCTTAGAGCATGCTAGATACTTCAACAACGATGCTATCCAAGCCTCCTAGTCATCCTCCTCGACGACTATTCTCATATCCATTCATTATCCTCAACTCGAATCATATCACCGAGTTATCAACATGCTTGGAATGATCCCGTCTGGATTAGACCAAGTCTTCATCACATGATTGCCTCGCTTCATCACATCATCAAATCTATGCATAAGAGCTTCATCATCCCGCTACATATGCCACGAGCAGCTTTCCCAATTCAAGAGCCTTTCCCTTAGCTTTTGAATCGTCTTCGGTCTAAATCAAACCATCAATCATCTAATTCATAACAATCAATCAAATCAAACATTAATCCAAACAATCAAGCATTCCAACAAGATCTAAATAGACAATTATCACAATAATGGCATTTTCGTAATTAAAGAGTTGAAAGTCCAATAAGCATGAAAACATGAATTATATCCCTACAAACTTGATGAATGAACTTGCATAGGTTAACATATGATAAATTGGATGTAACATCATCATGAACAATGGATCTATATGGATCTACACTTAGGATGAAGAAAATGCATGGAAATCACTATTTTAACACCAAATCGAGCCAACAATCCGATATACTCCTTTGGATCCGTGTGAGAGATAATCACCACTCACCAAATCACCTAAACAACCTCAAATCAACACGCTCCAGATCTGGACAGTGAAGGATCAAGCTTGACCTATCACAAATCCGCTTCAAACGAGGAAATCTCTCTTGAAAAGATGAAGATATTCAATCTAAGCTCTTGAATCTTCAATCTTGATCTTCGATTTGGATGAAAGGAAGCACTAGATTAGAGTGGAGAAAAGAAGTGAAGAAGTGTAGAAGTCGAGCTCTCAAAATGGCAGCACTTCGTCGCTTTGAAATCCGGATCCCAAAAAGTGAGAAAAACCCATCCTATTTATCGCAGAAATTCCTCAAGTCGAAATTTGGCTATCTCCATAAGTCGCTTCCGACTTACGACCTAAGCCCCTACGACTTAACAAAACCCAGCGACCTAACAATGCTACAACAAACTCCTCAGCGACCTATCGCTTGCGCCTCTACGACCTAAGGCTTAGGAGAATGCGACTTAGCACAACTGCGCACCCAAGCGACCTACCAAAGCCCTACAACTTACGACCTAACGAGGCTACGACTTATGACTTTGCGACCTAATCAACATAGCTCATTAGCGACCTACGACTTAGCAAACTCGCGACCTAACTATCTTAGGTCGCCTACGACCTAACTCAACACAAAACAGGGCCTCCGACTTAACACTTGCCGAGTTAACTTCGACTTGCTAACTTAACCCAGCTACGACTTATCTCCTTAGGTCGTCTACCGACCTAACTATGCCCTAGGTCGCTAAACTACCTATTTCCTAACTCCTTAAGTCGTTGCCGACCTATCCCCCTTAGGTCGTTAACTCACCCAGAAGCCCACAACCTATCTTAGGTCGCCAATTCTATAAGTCGGTCACGACTTATCACTTAGGTCATTCACTATTACCCCAGCTTCCTTAAGTCGTCGCCGACCTACCCCTTAAGTCATCCACTACCTACGACTTAAGCTACTACGAATCAACTCCTAACTCGCCGAATTCCTTAACTCGGTCACGACTTAGCTCTTAGGTCGGTCATGACCTAGGACTTAGACAAATCTGGCTAAAAATCTGAAATAACTTGAAAATGCTAAAATTCCAGATTTTGACGAACTTGTCGATCCGTAAAAATACCGGTCGTTACATTCTCTCCCCCTTAGGAATTTCGCCCCCGATATTCCAAGCAATCAAAAACTATTCTGTACGCCTACCATCCATAGCAATCAACAAACCATGCATCCAATTCTAACTTAGCGTACAGAATTCTAAAATTAGAACAAGTTACAATATCGCGAGATGACACGACACCTTAGGGCCATACCTTGAAGAGTTCAGGATGAGCTGCCTTCATCCTCTCTTCCACCTCCCACGTACAGTCGTTATCATCATCACTCCATTGTATCTTGAGAAACTTAACTACCTTCCTCCTGAGCTGTTTCGTGTCAGTTTCAACAACACGAAGCGGCTTACGAGGTCTTCTACCAACAGGATCAACTTCGAAATCTTCACAGCTATCAGCAGAAACCACTGTATTCGAGTCGTGCACATACTTCCGTAGATATGATACATGAAAAACATTGTGCACACCCGACATCTTCTCAGGTAACTCCAACCTATAGGCGAGCTTTCCAATTCGCTCGATGATCGGGAATGGTCCAACAAATCTCGGAGTCAATTTTCCTTTCTTCTCGAATCGAATAACATTCTTCAGTAGAGAAATCTTTACAAAAACCATATCTCCTACGTCGAATTCCAAATCCTTTCGACGCTTATCGGCATAACTCTTCTGACGGTCTTGGGCTGCTTTCATTCGTTGCCGAATGATCTCTATACAATCTGAAGTCTGCCTAATCATCTCTGGCCCAAGTATCAGCTTTTCTCCAGTCTCCAACCAACATGTCGGAGAGTTACACGGTCTTCCATACAATGCCTCATACGGTGCCATACCAATACTAGACTGGTAACTGTTGTTGTATGCAAACTCCACCAAATGAAGGTGATCTTCCCATGATCCTCCGAAGTCCAAAACACATGCTCTAAGAAGATCTTCCAAAACTCGGTTGACTCTCTCGGTCTGACCATCTGTTTGAGGGTGATAAGCTGTACTCAAACACAACTCGGTTCCCAAAACTTCCTGGAAGCTCTTCCAAAATCCACTAGTGAACAATGGGTCTCGATCGCTCACTATACTCTTCGGAATACCGTGGAATCGAACTATCCACTTAACATACAACTCAGCCAACTTTGATGCAGTCCTAGTCGATCGAACAGGAATGAATCTTGCACTCTTGGTCAAACGATCAACGATAACCCAAATCCCTTCATTTCCCGTTCTGGTTCTAAGCAATCCATCAATAAAATCCATCGACACTTGTTCCCACTTCCATGTAGGAACTTATAATGGCTGAAGCAATCCACTTGGCTTCTTCTGTTCAGCCTTTACCAACTGGCAGTTCATACAATTGGAAATAAAATTTCCAACATCCTTCTTCATACCTTCCCAGTAGTAGGTTCTCTTCATATCCCGATGCATCTTATTTCCACCTGGATGAATTGTCTGCTTCGAGTGATGACTTTCCTTTAGGACTTAACTCCTCAATTCATCTATATCGGGAACAACTAATCGTCCTTGCTTTTGAAGCCAACCCTCTCGATCGACCTCGAATCCTTTATCCTTTTCTGGGTCCAATCCAGACTCCAATTCACGGATAATCTTGACAAGCTTATCGTCTTGCTTTTGGCTCTCGCCAATCCTTTCCACAAGAGAAGGTCTTATCGATAAGTTTGCCAACATCTCAGGTTCCAATTCACATCTAGGCCTGAAGTCAAATTCGGCTAAATACTCGAGACTCTTCCATTCTGAAAACATGGCTCCCAATCCTGCATGTCTTCGACTTAACGCATCTGCCACTGCGTTACCTTTTCCCGGAGTATAAGCTATACCAAAATCATATGATGCTAAAAACTCTAGCCAACGTTGCTGCCGAAGATTCAAATCCTTTTGGGAGAAAAGATACTTCAATGACTTATGATCCGTAAATAACTCGAATCGAACTCCCAACAGATAATGTCTCCACATCTTCAGAGCAAATACAATCGCCGCTAACTCCAAATCATGAGTTGGGTAATTCCTTTCATGCGGCTTCAGTTGTCGACTTGCATACGCAACAACTTTATCCCTCTGCATCAGCACTGCTCCAAGTCCAGTACCACATGCGTCGGTGTAAACCACCATCTCATCATTCCCACTTGGAATAGTCAAAACAGGAGCACTTGTCAACCTCTCTTTCAGGATTCCGAAAGCTTGCTCACACTTAGCATCCCAACTGAACACTTGGTTCTTCTTCGTCAATCCTGTTAACGGTGCAACTATCTTGGAGAAGTCTTTGATAAACCGTCGATAATATCCTGCTAATCCAAGAAAACTTCTCACATCAGATGCATTCTTAGGTCTAACCCAATCCTGGATTGCTGCCACCTTAGCGGGATCAACCGCTATTCCAATTCCAGAAATCACATGACCTAAGAACCTCACTTCACTCTTCCAGAAGTGACACTTCGAAAACTTAGCCTTCAGCTGATGTTTCCACAAGATCTCCAAAGCAATACACAAGTGCGCCTTGTGTTCTTCTTCAGTTCTAGAATAAATCAGAATATCATCCACGAACACAAGTACGAACTTGTTCAACTGATCTCTGAACACTCTATTCATAAGATCCATAAAATATGCTGGCGCGTTAGTCAATCCAAACGGCATTACCAGCCACTCAAAGAAACCAGATGGTGTCCGAAAAGCAGTCTTCGGCACACTATCCTTAGCTACTCTCAACTGGTGAAATCCCGTTGCCAAATCCATCTGAGAAAACACCTTGGATTTGTGAAGCTGATCAAACAAGTCATCTATTCTCGGCAATGGATACTTGTTCTTCTTTGTCACCTTATTCAGCTCACGATAATCCACACACAATCTCAACGACCCATCTGCCTTGGTTGCAAACATAACTGGTGCACCCCACTCGGACACACTACGCCGAATGAATCCTTTCTGCAAAAGATCATCCACTTGCACCCTCAACTCCTGCTGTTCCCTAGGCGCCATTCGCCTAAGAGGCATCACAACAGGTCTGGCTCCTTCAACTAGATCTATACGAAACTCGATCTCTCTATGCGGCGGCAACCCTTTGACTTCGTCAAAGACATCTTCGAATCCATTAGCGATTGGCACCGATGATAGTCCATCCCGTGGAACAACCAGCGAATACATGAAGCTCATGAAGACGCCTTCCTCATGCTTACATCGTATTACAACCTTTCGCCCCTCCACATTCTCGACTGTCACTTCCAACCTCTCGCAATCAACCTTTGCCGCATACCTCCTAAGCCAGTCCATACCCAAAATAATTCCGAACCCCGCAAAGTTCAGAACAAAGCAATCACAAACAAAAGAGCAACCATGACTCGATACAACTAGACCATGGCATAACATACACAAACAAGACGAACCCCCAACTGGATTAGTCACAACCAATGGCCTATCAACAATATCCGGCTTCAAATCTAACCGACCTACGAGTTCATTACAAACAAACGAATGCGACGCTCCAGTATCAAACAAAACTCTAACTGGAACACCACATAGGAAAAGAGTACCTTGAACAACCACACTCTTTCCTTTCTCTTCAGCAGTAGAAGCTTTCGAAGACGACGGAATAGCTCCCAAAGCATAAGCTTGCACAATCTGCTTGTCCCTCCTCGGTTCTGGACAATTCTTCCTGAAATGCCCTGGCTTGTCACAGTTGTGACACTTCATCGGCACCTTCGGATTCTTACAATCCTTCGAGAAATGGCCCTTCTGCTGACAACTGTAGCAAGTCACCTCGCCTTTCGGCTTCTTCTGGCCATCCTTACCCTTCTGCTGCTGCTGCTTCCTCTTCTTGTTTCCACCCTGCTGGGGTTTAGACTCTTCCCTGGTCACAGCAACAACAGATCCTTCCTTAGGAAACAGACTCTCATGCCTAAGAGCTTTCTCCACTAGCTTCTCAAATGAATCGTCCAAATGATCCACCAACTGTCTCCCAAGATAACTATCCAAGCCGGTCACAAACTTCTCATTCTTCTGATAAGCAGATTCAATATATGACCGAGCATATTTGGACAAAGCTTCAAACTCAGAAACATACTCAAGAACTGATCTCCCTCCTTGCTTGAGCTCCACAAACTTCTTGAACTGAACAGACTTATGAGCTGTAGAAATGAACTTAGCTTCTAATCTGACTTGGAATTGCTCCCAAGTAATCTCTTCTTCCGGAGTAGTGATGGTAATAGAGTTCCACCAATCAGAGGCTCTCCCTTGAAGCTGCCTTGATGCCAACTTCCTCTTAGTTGCATCATCAATTCCCAAATCACCAAAGATCCTTCTACAAGCATCTATCCACCTCTGGACTTCGATAGTTGATTCTGTTCCCAAGAAAACCTTCCCTCCAAGAGCAGTATAATCCTTGCACAACTTAGCAAAATCCACTGGTTTCGGAGTTTGGACTTGAACTCCAACATCAACTGCTGCCCCCGGAACTGGTATCCTTCTCATGATCGAAGTCATCATAGCTTCGAACATGGCTGCATAATCAGCAGTCTCTCCAGTAGCACGGCCTTCCCTAGCAGCTGGTCTCCCTCTTCGACTCATTCTCAATATCTATAAAAAGGAATGATTAGAACATCTAGAGAAACAACTACATAAAGGACTCAACTCTACTAAGCTACTATATTATATATAGTATTCATCCATCAAAATACAATTACGTCTCTCATACGTAGTTACGTCAGTGAGCGTTGGGTAAAATCGATTAACCAATGCTCTGATACCAAATGTGACGACCGCCCATGACCCCTGCACCGAATCTAGAGATAGTGCGCTGTAAAGTGTGCCAGGCGACCATGGACGATTGTCAGGGTAGATTAAAACAACAGAATCTATCGTATTACTCACAGCGCATGGACAAAATACAATAGAACATATGTATAGTGAGGCTTTACAGGACAAAATGACATCATATAAAACTCCATAATAGTTGAATACAAGCATCCAAATAGTCAATACAACAAGCCTCACTACATATCACTCAGAGAATACAAACAGCGGAACATCCAGTACATATAATAAGAAGATAATATGCAACCCTCCAGCTCGTCTTCGATATCAGCATCGTGAGAAGAGAACAGCACCTGTCACCTGCTACCTAGTCTGCCCGTCCCAAAAATGGACGAACAGCCCAAGGCAATAAGAATTAAAAACATAAACCCTTGAGTCAGACAACAGTCTTAGTGAGCAGTAAATTAACTAACAACATACCAAAAGAGCATAAAGGAAAAGGAATAGGAATACAACCCTCCCACTCCACCTCTTTCTACAGTGATAGCCCCCAGACACACACTAAGCAGAAGCAACACAGCAGAGCATACAATTTAAAGTAAAGTAATAATCATTCGAGTCAAGGACGATGTTTTCCAAGTACCAAGGCCTAAATCAGATAAGCACCTAGAAAATACCGCTCTTGAGTCCGAATGACGATACAACCAAACATCCATGACTCTGGCTATCACTGTTATCATTGCTTCGATATCACCGTTAATTGAATGACCGGCACATTCTTTCAGCCGTCCGTCAAGGGCTAATGGAAATCCCGGTTCTAGACATAACTCCCGCACGTCGTCGCAGCCCGTGCCTAGGACTATCGAATCTGCCCAGAGTACTCGACCATCAACAGTTGGCCGTTGGGACTATCGAATCTGCCCAAACGTACTCTTGCTTAGAGCATGCTAGAACCTTCAACAACGATGCTATCCAAGCCTCCTAGTCATCCTCCTCGACGACTATTCTCATATCCATTCAATATCCTCAACTCGAATCATATCACCGTGTTATCAACATGCTTGGAATGATCCCGTCTGGATTAGACCAAGTCCATCACATGATTGCCTCGCTTCATCACATCCTCGCAAAGCCTCATCTTAACATCACATCATCAAATCTATGCATAAGAGCTTCATCATCCCGCTACATATGCCACGAGCAGCTTTCCCAATTCAAGAGCCTTTCCCTTAGCTTTTGAATCGTCTTCGGTCTAAATCAAACCATCAATCATCTAATTCATAACAATCAATCAAATCAAACATTAATCCAAACAATCAAGCATTCCAACAAGATCTAAATAGACAATTATCACAATAATGGCATTTTCGTAATTAAAGAGTTGAAAGTCCAATAAGCATGAAAACATGAATTATATCCCTACAAACTTGATGAATGAACTTGCATAGGTTAACATATGATAAATTGGATGTAACATCATCATGAACAATGGATCTATATGGATCTACACTTAGGATGAAGAAAATGCATGGAAATCACTATTTTAACACCAAATCGAGCCAACAATCCGATATACTCCTTTGGATCCGTGTGAGAGATAATCACCACTCACCAAATCACCTAAACAACCTCAAATCAACACGCTCCAGATCTGGACAGCGAAGGATCAAGCTTGACCTATCACAAATCCGCTTCAAACGAGGAAATCTCTCTTGAAAAGATGAAGATATTCAATCTAAGCTCTTGAATCTTCAATCTTGATCTTCGATTTGGATGAAAGGAAGCACTAGATTAGAGTGGAGAAAAGAAGTGAAGAAGTGTAGAAGTCGAGCTCTCAAAATGGCAGCACTTCGTCGATTCGAAATCCGGATCCCAAAAAGTGAGAAAAACCCATCCTATTTATAGCAGAAATTCCTCAAGTCGAAATTTGGCTATCTCCATAAGTCGCTTCCGACTTACGACCTAAGCCCCTACGACTTAACAAAACCCAGCGACCTAACAATGCTACAACAAACTCCTCAGCGACCTATCGCTTGCGCCTCTACGACCTAAGGCTTAGGAGAATGCGACTTAGCACAACTGCGCACCCAAGCGACCTACCAAAGCCCTACAACTTACGACCTAACGAGGCTACGACTTATGACTTAGCGACCTAATCAACATAGCTCATTAGCGACCTACGACTTAGCAAACTCGCGACCTAACTATCTTAGGTCGCCTACGACCTAACTCAACACAAAACAGGGCCTCCGACTTAACACTTGCCGAGTTAACTTCGACTTGCTAACTTAACCCAGCTACGACTTATCTCCTTAGGTTGTCTACCAACCTAACTATGCCCTAGGTCGCTAAACTACCTATTTCCTAACTCCTTAAGTCGTTGCCGACCTATCCCCCTTAGGTCGCTAACTCACCCAGAAGCCCACAACCTATCTTAGGTCGCCAATCCTATAAGTCGGTCATGACTTATCACTTAGGTCATTCACTATTACCCCAGCTTCCTTAAGTCATCGCCGACCTACCCCTTAAGTCATCCACTACCTACGACTTAAGCTACTACGACTCAACTCCTAACTCGCCGAATTCCTTAACTCGATCATGACTTAGCTCATAGGTCGTTCACGACCTAGGACTTAGACAAATCTGCCTAAAAATCTAAAATGACTTGAAAATGCTAAAATTCCAGATTTTGACGAACTTGTCGATCCGTAAAAATATGGGTCGTTATAGGCACTATTATAATATCAGATGATTTTAAGATAATTGTTTTGGTTATCGTAAGGTAAAACCCATCATGTTTATGTGTGACATAGTTTTAGGAGATACCTTTGTTTTTCAAAGGGTTTTGATAACTTAATAATTCAAATTGAGTGTGTTTTCTCATGCTGGTTTTCCAAACTGACTCGTGCGTTATTATAATGCTCGAGTCAGACCGAGTATTACAGATTCAGGTTAGAATGCTATGGAGCTCAAGAGACAAGCTGGATGACAAAGACGTATCTCCATACTTGGTTATATTTTCGTTGTGTGAGGACAAGTTTATAAATATCCATTTTGATGTATTGAATTGTTGTACTCTGATGATATGTATATTAACAGTTACAGATTCTTTTGTATATATATTATATTTTTGTTCCACTACGTCTGTGAGATTCTGTGTTGTTATTCTATTCTCTTCTACCTTTCCCTTCTCCACCCCTAATGAATCGGTATTTCCAGCACTTGAATATCGGCATGTTATATAGTGGACGTATTGATGTCGATTTTTCGAGGGTCGAAAATTTTGGTTAGCTACACTATCGG
The DNA here is from genome assembly GCA_030737815.1 of Allium fistulosum. Lineage (NCBI taxonomy): Eukaryota > Viridiplantae > Streptophyta > Magnoliopsida > Asparagales > Amaryllidaceae > Allium > Allium fistulosum. Next base: position 405,883,324 of record CM060907.1, on the reverse strand, counting down.
TTTGCTATAGTAGGAAACCACCGACAAATTCTACTGGGACTGGATTTGGATTGCGAGCCTTTGGAAAGTCAAAGTTGATTAGGCAACGTGGGAAGGTCATTAGATTTGGATAGTGGGAAAATTTGGCACTAAGACCTATTGTGTAATGACCCAGAATTTTGGATATTTGAAATTGTAATATGAAATCGATTTTTAATATTTGAAAGTTAAAATTTTAACTTGAATTTCAAATATAACTAATTCTTGGATAATTTAATTATTAAATTTAATAATAGAAAATCGGTTAAAATAGTGAATTTGGAGTTTTAAGCTTGATAAAAATAATTTAAAGGCATATAAAATTTATATTAATAATACTGAAGACAATAAAACTTTAAAAATTGAATTTAAAAGTGATTTGTTCAGTTTTAAAAATATATCGTTTAAGTTTAGATTTAAAAAATATCCTTCCCGGGCACAGTCTTGGAATTCGACGAAACTAGTTCTATTGGATCCGTAATAGTGTATTATTATCGGATTTCAAATTTCATAGCATCTGAAGTCATCGTTTGACCGTACGAGATAGAAACGCATTGAAATTAATATCGAAATTAAATATAATAATTGGTTCCAAAAAGCTATCTTCTCTATACGATCGAATTAGAACTTGAATCCTTTTCCATTACATTCGAAATAGGGGTATAATATTATAAACGCCTAACGGCACACCTCGATAGGGGTTCGAGATTTTAAGTTATGAAATCGAGACGATTTTAAAATTTATATAATATATATATATATATATATATATATATATATATATTCATTTTATTGACCGCATTCACATCGAAACTTTTTCCTTCCTTTTAGAAACACTGTAGCCTTCATCTTACACGCCAACATCACATCTCCTTTCACTTTTATAACCGCGTATCCATCTTCCCCTTTTTAAAAAAATCGAATCAGTTTAAAGAAGAAAAAAAATCCGTTCGATCTTAAAAAAAAGAGATTGAAAGTGTGCATTTGCTTCTCTTCTTCCAGGTTCAAATCGAAAACCACCTATTTTCCTTTCACATCTTCAAAACGAAATCAAAATCAGCGTTCCTATAAAAAAAATAGAAAGACGAGTCGCGAGTTCGATGGGAGGTTGCAAGGTTGTACTGGCTGGGTTGCGAGGTCGATGTCGGAGTTGAGGGAAGGGGATGTGGTCGCGATTGAAGACGAGGGGAAATCGAGCTCGATATTGATTTCATGCGCGCGTGAACATTGGGGGGTGGGAAGCGCGTACGCGATTTAGGTGGTTGCTCGACATCGTGAACAGCTGCTCGTGATGAGGGCAAGGTCGATGTCGAAGGGTTTGCACGTGATAGTGGCAATGTGTGGAAGTTGCGGAGTGGGGTGCAACGTTGATGGCCGCGATGCTTTTTGGCGAAGTCGAGATGGACGAAGAATGGGGGTGAATTCTCGACCGTGGTGATACGTTTTACTAGAAGTGGTCGCGGGTGACGGTGAGGGCAGCAGGGTGGCTTGGATTGAGGAAGAGATGAACAATGCCGTAATGCTGGGTTTTTGTCTCGACGAGATGTAGGTATGCAGCAGTCAGTCGAAGGAATTCGACCTGATGTTCACTGATGTGTAGAAGAGGACTGAAGGTAATTACATTTTTAATGAAATTAGTCAATATATATTATAGTTAAAATGTATATTTATTTTATAAAAAAATCGAATGCTTATTTAATTAATTTCTCATTCGTACGAGGTTCAAGAAAATCACGAATCGGTCGAGTTGGTTCGTAGTGGCGGATCTATGAAATAAATTTTGAATGGATTGCAAAATTAATCAAGGTGAGAATTTCTCACTCTTTTGGATCGCCACGTTTAAATTTAAATGTTTAAATTTAAATTAATTGATGCTTGATTGAATTGATATATTTATAATTATCAATTGGATGACTATATATATATATACATATAGTAGAATATATATTAGTAATTGGAGTGATATTCCCGCACATTATAGCGGATGAGACCCTATGCGCCTGCATAATAGCGAATGACCCTATATACCGCGATATCCCCCTCGAAGTGGGATTGGTATTTTTTATTGTTGTCTAATATTCGTGAATGCAGGAAAACAGGTTGGAGGGATCCAACTGGATTCCTCAAATATATTAGTATTTTTCATATATATAAAATGCTGGATTATTGTGTGTTGTAAATTTTTAAATGTTATAATAGCATGGAATTATCTTTGGTATATTAAATTCCATAAATATTATTTTGAATTTTAAGGAATTAAAAGTAGATTTTAATATAAAAATATATATATCGAATTTTGGAATATTTAAAGGAGATTTATTTGTATAAGCAATAATGGATTTTTAATCGTATTAAATAATGCGGGAAAATATTTTAAATAGAGATTTAAAAATAAATTATATAAAAGGATTTTTAAGATTAGGTTTCAAAATAATATTCGAGAAATATAGAAAGAAGTTGAAATCGATATAAAAAAAATGGATTGGCAAAAATAAATGGAAATTATAAGAAATTGGATTTATAAAATGAAATTATTATAAATGAGATTATTTTTAGTGAAACTCAAGGGAGTTATAAAATTTATAAACGATGTTATAGGAAAAAGGAAATAGATATCTGATGATAAATTGGAAATATAAATTAACATGGATAATTTATATTTGAAAAAGGAAATAGGGTGAGAGAAAATAGTGGATACTATTTTTTAAGTGAAAATGGTTAAGGAAACCGAAATGCAAGTGAAGTGATAGAAATCGAGAGGGGTTATAAATTGAAATTTGGTTATTGAGATTTAAAAATGTATTTTTATTAATAAGTTAAGTTTTATTTTAAAAAGGAAAACTTTATTAATTAAACCATGTGATTTAAAGTTAGTTAGTATTGAAATACCTCAGAAGTGAATTTTTCAAATACTTAATATTTATTTTAATGAAATCCTAAATTTTTAAACCTGCTTTGGAAAGTGATGTTATAAAAATTGTTTTCAATATTTTAGAGAATCATTTGAACATGTCTTAAAAATAAATTATTATTATTATTCTTTTAAATATTTATTATATATATTTAGAGTTTTGTAATGTTTTAAATTTATTTATAAACCTTCTCGGAAGTCTGGAAATGGGGTTATTCAGAAGATGGGATTATAAGAAAAACTTAAAAATGGAATTGGGAAGAAAAGTAAAGAAATTTCCAAACTAGTTAAACAAAATCGAACTTCAAAAAAATGGAATAGAATTCATAAAGAAGTGCAAAAGAGAAATCGAAATTATAAGCAACTATAATTGGCTTTGAAAATATTAAAGGGAATTAATTAAAGAGTTCCGGAATTTATAGGATTCGTTATAAACTAGTCAAGGAATTTACAAATAGAATTGTAAATGATTTCGAGAAATAGGAAGTAAGGAAATAGATTGAATACTTCCTAAGTGTGAATATAAATGAAGTGGGGAAAAATATTCTAAGTATTGAAATGGGTGGGAATATTCCGTTAAGAATATAAGAATTTGAAACAGTTTTCAAATGTTGAAGAACTGAACGTATATCTTGTAAAGATATTTTGAAATGAGTAATTTGGAAGAAATTACAACTAATGGCCTAGTGATTGCTTACGGATGTTATATTGATAGTTAAATAACCGCCTATCAATTTTGGCCAATTTCGTTAATCTTTTCGAAGAGATCGGGATTGGATTTAATTATCCGAAAACCACTTCGATCTGATTTGAACGTTACGAATGAATATCGTAAAGATGTTGAAGATGGTGATTCGGTTTGTCCAGACCCAGGATGACTTGTATGGATGAATGCTATCAGAACATTGTCATTGGAGGACGATGAGCATTCTAAGTGAAATTATTTTTGAAAGGTAATCGTAGATTCTAGCTTCATCAACCGAAATGGCTGAAAACCAGGGTGTATGCAGCAAGGCTAAGTGGGTCGTACCCAATTAGGGTATGTTATCACCCTTCTAGATAACATTGGATATATTATATTATATGGATACGGTGCATGCGAAAGAGCTCTCGATGGTAAGGGTGGGAACACCCGGGGTGATAACATATTCGGTTCTATCCAGGTTAGGGATGGGGCCGATCTTGTGTTGCAGGGGACCACGACGAGGTCCTTCGGACATGCTTCTAGAAGTGTACCGTGATAGGTGGTACCCCAATGCCGAGTCATTGTATAGAATCCATTCTCCAATAAGCGCCGTACGGTTTTTATTGTGCCTAATTATGCTGAAACGTGAGATGCAAGTATTTAAGCTATTTACTTGATTTAGACACTATTATAATATCAGATGGATTTGATAAACATGTTTTGATTATCGTAAGGTAAAAACCCATCGTGTAAATGTGTGGCGTGGTCTTACAAGATACCTTTGGTTTTCAAAGGGTTTCGAAAAATATAGTAATAATTCAAATTGGGTGTGTTTTCTCACGCTGGTTTTCCAGACCGACTCGGGTGTTATCTTATAATAATGCTCCGGTCAGACCAAGTATTACGAATTCAGGATTGGATGCTATGGAGCTCAGGGAACGAGCTGGATGACAGAGACGTACTTCCGTACTTGATTAATATTTTCTGCTGGATGAGAACAAGTTGTTATAACTGTCCAGATTTGATGTAGTGATTGTTGTACTCTAATGATTGTAAGTATTAAACAGTTACAGATCCTTTTGTATAAAAATTTATTATTATACATTATATTTTGTTCCGTTGCGATTGTGAGATTCTGTGTTGTTGTTCTTTTTATTCTACCTTTTTCTTCTTCACCCCTAATGAACTGGTGTTTCCGGCACTCGATTGCTCGGCATTCTATAAAGCGAACGTATTGATGTCGATTTTCGACGGTCGAAAATCCCGGTCCATTACAGTTGGTATCAGAGTTGAAGGTTAAGCGAGAACCTTGGCTCTGGTGGGGAATACTCATTAGAGATAGAGTCAGTAGTACTCTAGAATGAGTTTGAATGTATTTATAGATATGACCGTGTATTTGTTAGTGAATATAAAATGTTTTATGTTGTGTTGGTTGATTTATTGAGTGGCTTATGAACACTGGTCGGCACAGTCCGTACAACAGAATCGATAGGGGTTTCTAAACTCTTGAATAGAGTAACTTGACATAGTATTGTTTTTAAATGGGGTAAATGAAATAATTTTATCCAAAGATATATTTTGATATAAAAGAAATAATATTCTGAAAATTATTATATATATTTGGAGTGTTTGGATGATAATATTATAATCAAATAGGATTATAAAATTGGAAATGGTTTACATAACCAAAAGAAAATTGTATAAGTATAAATTATACAAATGTATTATAATTAAAATTGGATTCAAACCAGAATTTGGAAATTTAAATTTCGGGAAGTTTGAAAAAAAATATCTTTAAAAGTGGTGTGGAAAATAATAATAAGAGTATTATTTTTGGGAAATTTTGGAAACAAAATTGTTTTAAAATGGATTTTGGAAGAGATATAGTATTTGTTTCCTGGAGATTTGACCAGGCAACTAGTGCTCGGCATCAGGTAGCACTCGGCATCAGAGAGTGTCCGGCATCCAGGAGTGTTCGGCGAAGCACTTGGCATCCAGGAGTGTTCGGCGAAGCGCACGGCATCCAGTGGGACTCGACATCCATAGCGTTCGGCATCCGTAGTGCTCGGCGACCAGGAGACTCGGCGTCAGTTAGTGTTCGGCATCATTAGAACCCGGTAATAGGAGAACTCGGCCACAAGAACGCTCGGCATCCCATGGTACTCGGCGTCAACCAATACTCGACAGCAAGAGTGCTCGGCATCAAGACTGCTCGGCATTCAAGAGTGCTCGGCATCAAGAGCACTCGGCATCAAGGAGAACTCGGCAGCATCTGGAGTTCGGCATACAGGAGTACTCGGCGTAGTACTCGGTAGCATCAGGAGTACTCGGCAACAAGAGTACTCGGCGTCTGGAAGAGCGTTCGACTTCTCCTAACAAACATCCTACACTTCCCAAACATCAACCACATCGTTCGGCATAGAAAGGATCGTTCGGCCTCAGGTCGTTCGGCACACCTGGTTCGGCATACAGCGACCACGGTACTGGGGCTGGAGAGTTCGGCTATCCAGCCCACTTGGGAAGTCCAGCCCATATTTGCCTATAAATAGAGGGGCATGGTCACAGTGAAAGGGATCCTTTTTTGGGAGAGAGAACACTGGGGAGACTCTTCCATTTTCAAGACTCATCTTCTCTACTTAACAACTTCATTCAAGCATTTGATTCACGAATTGTATTTGAAATCAACTATAAAGAAGATCAATAAAGTTTAACCTTAAAGTGGACGTAGGCAATTACGCTGAACCACTATAAATTTGGTGTTCTTACTTTCTGCAGTTAGATTAGCATTGTCTTCTCTGTTTAATTTACTTTCATCACTTATATCTCTACACAATCTTTCTCTACGAGGTTAGTGACCAATTTTGGTGCTAACACTTTGGTGCTTCCATTGAGAGTTGAATTCTCAGACCTCAAGGATCTGCTTTGAAGCTACTAGATTGAACAAATCCCCCAAAGAAGATCCGACTCACTGATAGGACATCCGTTGATTCTACTCAGAGTTCATACCAATAACTCTACAATGGCAAGACCACATACCAGGTCAGCTTCTCATAATGCGGATGCCCATGAGACTGCTAGCGTGCAACAAGCAGGGCCTAGCAATCAACCAGCAATTCCAAATGCATGAATTGCCGCTCAAGAACAGACTCCAGTTGTCACAAGAATAGAGTTCAATGACTTGATGAGAGAACTCAGGGAAAGCAGGAGACAACTAGGAGAGCAGATGCAAGCTAACGCCAACCTGATGGCACAACTCACTCAACAACAGCAACAGAATGCTGGGGGCAATCTCTCTCCTTACTCTTCATCTGACAGCTCAACTTCCTGTGATGAACCTCCCAGGCGCAGACGCCGCAAGACTGACGCTGCACGAGCAGAAGCTGCTGTTCAAACATCTGGAGACCATGACCAAGCAAGAGCTGGAAACTTCAGGACCGGGGCACGGATGGAGGACAGAGGCCCGGATCATCAAAATGCTAATGAGGTCGAACCTCAAGACACACGATTGGCAGACCGTCAGGAGAGGAGGCATCAGCATGGACAGGCACGTAGAACAGACACTATCCTTCCACCTTCCATACAGACACCAGATCTAACAGCCCTGATCAGGCAGTTGATGAAGGAAAATCAGGGGTTATCGAATGATGATTGGGGAGTGTCAAGAAGTCATACTCCGTTCACGGATGTTGTGTTGCAAGCGGCGTACCCCAGGAAGTTTAGTATGCCAACTATCCCTGCGTATGAAGGGAGGACTGACCCCAGACAGCACGTCATGAGGTACGAATGGATGATGGATTCAGCTAGAGCGAATGATGCCACCAAGTGTAGGTGCTTTCCGATTACTCTATCTGGGATCGCTACTATGTGGTTCACCCGACTTCCTCCGCGATCCGTATCAAATTTCAACGAGTTAGCAAAGAAGTTTATTGAGCAGTTTAGGATACACACTACGCGCCCAAAGGACGTGATGTCTCTGTCAAGTGTAATCCAAAATCCCGGGGAGTCGTTGAAGGAATATTTACAAAGATTCCACGTAGCAGCAACTGAAGTCAGTAATCCCAACGACCATGCAATTCTAATGGCTGTAATGAGAGGTCTGGATCCAGACTCTGAGTTTGGAGACTGGCTGGCAGGAAAACCTCCGGCTACGCTAGAGCGTTTCTACTCAAAGGCACACCAGTTCATAAGAAGAGAGGAAGCTAGGTGGGTACGACGGGATAAGGCGCCAGGACCTGTCCAAGAATCAATAAAGAGCAACATTGCTGTGAAGCAGTCTGGAGATAGCTCGGGAAAGGTCCAGGTCAATGTCCAGAACAAGCCTAGCCAACCCAAGGAGTCCGGAGGAAGGAGTCAAGGAAAAAGGAAAGAAGCGGGGAAGTGGAAGTCGAGGATTCCAAGCTACAGCAAGTATACTCCGCTGAACGCGCCACTTGAGAACATTTACCTGTCCACATGAAATACCTTTCAATACAGAAAGCCACGACCGAAATAATCAACCGAGGAACAGAAGCGAACCGGGAAATATTGTCGCTTCCATGAGACTTATGGGCACATCACGGAGGAGTGCAGACACCTGCATGACGCTATCGAGAAGTTGATCAGGCAGAAGAAGTTGCAAGAATTTGTGAAGGACCCACAGGAAGGAGGACAGGGAACGTCCAACCCAGGTCGTGCACCAGCTCCGCGTCATCCCGAGGAGCCTGCCCGAACCGTAGGTAGACTAGTCATAAATACAATTATCGGCGGACCTCACCCCGCAGATAAGAACTGGCAAGAAATGGAGCGATATGCAAGTTCCCTGAAGCATGCAAATTTCGAGTGCTGTTCGAACACGGAGGACGGAGCCCCTGCTAAGCAGCAGCGAGTAATGACAGACGATATTGTGTTCAGAAGTAGAGACGCTGATCAGATAGAGGCTCCGACCATCGACCCCATGGTCATATCTGCAATGATCGGACCAGCATATATGAAAAGAATTCTGATTGATTGTGGAAGTTCAGTCAACATCATCTTCAAGAAGGCTTACGATCAAATGAGACTAGAAACAAAAGACCTGAAACCGTCCAAGGCTCGTATACACGGCTTTAACGGCGCAGCAACCGACACCGTGGGGTACGTTGAGTTACTAGTTGAACTGGGGCAAGGCGAGCGTCGGAGGGTGCGAATTCTACCCTTCGTAGTTTTGGATGTGGATTCTCCATATAATGTTTTCTTGGGCCGGCCGGCCCTGGCTGAGTTTAGGGCAGCATTGGCCCCGTGGTGTTCAACTTTGAAGTTCCCAACTGACAAAGGAGTAGGTATTGTTCATGGCGATCAAGCAGCTAGTCGTTCCTGTTATGTGGCTGAGCTCCGAGAAGCCCATCGGAGGGAGAAGGGAAAGGTTGCGGACAATCCTGTCCGCATCCTTAATGCAGATAATTGACAAGTAGTGCCCGAGCCCTGGCTCGGGCATGGTTCTCGGATCTTCGGAGATATAGATTCGAGGGACGACGATCAGAAACCCAGGGAAGAGAAGGCGGCACCGGCTGAATTAACAATTGACATTCCAGTCAACTGTGACGACCCTTCGCGAATTCTGAAAATCGGATCACAGCTTGGTCCCGAGATGACTGAAAACCTTAGCGACTTCCTCCGGACGAATCTTGATGTTTTCGCCTGGACGCATTCTGATATGTGTGGGATTTCTCCCACCATCACGAGTCATATGTTGAACATAGACCCGAAATACGTCCCAGTTAAACAAAAAAAGGGAGGAATGGATCCGGAGAGGTCCGCCGCTCTCGGAGAGGAGGTGGACAAACTCAAAGCAAATGGGTTCGTCCGCGACGCCCTCTACCCTGAGTGGGTATCCAACCCCGTGCTGGTAAAAAAGGCGAATGGGAAATGGAGGACTTGCATAGATTATTCCGACTTGAACAAAGCATGCCCTAAGGACAGTTTCCCGCTGCCTAGGATCGATCAGTTGGTCGACTCCACCGCAGGACACGAACTACTATCATTCATGGACGCGTACTCAAGGTACAACCCAATCTCGATGCATATTCCGGACCAAGAACACAACAGCTTCGTTACGAATGTCGGGCTGTATTGCTATGTAGTGATGCCCTTTGGGTTGAAGAACGCAGGAGCAACCTACCAGCGTTTAGTGAATCAAATGTTCAAGGACCAGCTGGGTAGAACGATGGAAGTCTACGTGGATGACATGCTCGTGAAGTCACGACGGTCAAACGACCACATTCAAGACTTGGCTGAAATGTTCGACATACTCAGGTTTTATGGGATGAAGATCAACCCTTTGAAATGTTCCTTCGGCGTTGCATCAGGGAAGTTTTTGGGATTCATCGTCAATGCTAGGGGAATAGAAGCCAACCCAGAAAAGATCTAAGCTATTCGAGATGTGCATGCGCCCAGGACCATAAAGCAAGTACATAGCTTGAATGAAAAAGTAGCTGCGCTAAGTCGATTTATATCTAGGGCAACTGACAAGTGCATCCCATTCTTCGATATAATAAAGAAAGGAACGAGAAATTTTGAATGGACGTCTAGTTGTGAGGAAGCATTCCAGAATCTGGTGAGGCATCTGGAGAGTCCACCAATGCTGTCGAAACCAGTTGACCACGAAATGTTATATGTATACTTGGCAGTATCACCACATGCGATAAGTGCGGCTTTGGTTCGTGAGGAGGATCGAGTCCAGAAGCCGGTGTACTATGTTAGCAAGCGTTTAACAGGGGCAGAGAGGAATTACCCTAAAATCGAGAAATTGGCTTATTGCTTGGTCATTGCATCACGAAAGCTTCGCCCATACTTTCAAGCACATTCAATCGGCGTTTATATCGATCAACCCCTGAGGCAAGTACTCCAACGGCCGAAAACTTTTGGAAGATTGCTAAGATGGAACATCGAGTTGAGCCAATTCGATATCGCATACTTACCGCGGAGAGCCATCCGAGGGCAAGCATTAGCGGACTTCATCGCTGAGTTTACCATAACCATCAAACCGGATGACGACGACATCATTCCCCCCGTTCGATGGAAATTATACACTGACGGTGCATCAAACGACCGTTGCTCCGGCGCGGGCGTAGTTCTTATAACTCTGGAAAACCGATCAATCTGTTATGCCCTGAAGCTCGACTTCCCAGTTACAAATAACGAAGCCGAATATGAAGCACTGATCGCTGGCTTGAACCTCATCAAAGAACTCGGAATCGAATCAGTCGAAATCTTTTGTGACTCACAGTTGGTGGTTTACCAAGTACGGGGGGACTACCAAGCAAAGGGACGAAAGCTTGCTCCGTACCTCGTTCAGGTCCAAGAGCTACTATCAAATCTTGAGCGTTATGACATTTCACATATCCCGCGCGAACAGAACAAAGAAGCCGACTTATTGGCTAAGTTTGCAAGTACCGGCGATGCGCAACAAATGGGATTGTATCCCGTCGAAGTCTTGCATGCCCCGAGCATAGACGGGATGAAAGTCAATCTCGTGTTGGAGACAGAAATCGAAAAGGAATCGTGGATAACCCCATTCAAACTGTACCTAACGACCGGGGCTTTACCAGAAAAAAGAAGCGAAAGACGGCAGGTCCTTCGGAAGGCCGCGCGATACGTAATGCAGGATGGGTCGATGTACCGGAAAGGATTCTCAGTCCCATTATTGCGATGCATCGCTCATGATGAGACAAAGCGGGTCTTAAGAGAGGTTCATGAAGGGGAATGTGGCGACCATACTGGGGGGCAAACGCTAGCAAAGAAGATCCTCCGCTATGGATATTACTGGCCCACCGTAAACCGGGACGCCGCGGACTACGCAAGAAAATGCGACAAGTGTCAAAGATATGCGAAAATCCCGAGGGCTCCATCAACGGAACTTACACAGATGATTAGTCCCTGGCCATTTGCGATCTGGGGAATCGACATAATCGGCTCTCTGCCTATATCCAAAGGTGGCGCGAAATATGCGATTGTTGCAGTCGACTATTTCACAAAATGGGCTGAGGCAGAACCTTTGGCCACAATCACCTCTAAGAAGGTCATAAACTTCGTTGTACGAAACATTATATGCCGTTTTGGCCTTCCACGCACCATCATTACGGACAACGGGACGCAATTTGAAAGCAGAGAGTTCAAAGAGTTATGTTTAAAGTATGGCATCAAGAAGAAGTTTGCCGCCGTGGCACACCCGAAAGCTAACGGACAAGTCGAGGCCGTTAACAAAATAATCAAGTCCATACTGAAGAAGCGTCTGGAGAAGGTTAGAGGCAAGTGGGTAGATGAACTCCCGACAGCATTATGGGCGTATAGAACTACCCACAAGTCCGCGACTGACCACACTCCATTCGCCTTGGCATACGGCTCTGAAGCCGTTATACCCGTGGAACTTGAAGTTCCATCGCACCGAGTGACATACTATGATCCCAAGACGAACCAAAACCTCTTGCTGGAATCACTGGACTGCAACGACGAAAAGCGTGAAGAAGCTGAATTAAGGGCGGCAGCGCACAGACATCGAGTCAAGCATTACTACGACGGCAGAGTCCGCCCAAGAATCTTTGATGTGGGTGATCTCGTTCTGAAACGAGTCTTCCCGGTACCATCACGCATGAATCCCAGCTAGGAAGGTCCGTACGCCATTGAACGGAAGCTTGGAGAAGGAACATTCAAGCTAGTGACCGTTGATGGCACGACACTCCCCCGAGCATGGAACAGTGAACATCTGCGGCACTATTACATTTAGCATGTTTCCTTTCTTATTTCAGGCACTGTTATTTCCTACATGTTTCCGTTCAGTCATAACGTAGTTTCTTTTTAAAGTTGTAATCAAGCAGTTTAGTTAATTTTCAGTAATAAAGGCTTGAAGCCGCATTTTCCATGTATCACTAATGTTTCTGTATCTCACAGTTGAATGACGAACTACATTATCTTGTACGACATACGGACTCGTATAAACAATTCCAAACCTCCGAATCCCCAGAGTGTGGAGCGGAGTACTCTAAGTCCCCAGAGCGCGGACTAGAGTATAAACAATTCCAAATCTCCGAATCCCCAGAGTGCGGAGCGGAGTACTCTAAGTCCCCAGAGCGCGGACTAGAGTATAAACGATTTCAAGTCTCCGAATCCCCAGAGTGTGGAGCGGAGTACTCTAAGTCCCCAGAGCGCGGACTAGAGTATAAACGATTTCAAACCTCCGAATCCCCAGAGCGTGGAGCGGAGTACTCTAAGTCCCCAGAGTGCGGACTAGAGTATAAAAGATTCCAAATCTCCAAATCCCCAGAGTGCGGAGCGGAGTACTCTATGTCCCTAGAGCGCGGACTAGAGTATAAACGATTCCAAATCTCCGAATCCCCAAAGTGCGGAGTGGAGTACTCTAAGTCCCCAGAGCGCGGACTAGAGTATAAACGATTTCAAATCTCCGAACCCTCAGAGTGCGGAGCGGAGTACTCTAAGTCCCCAGAGCGTGGACTAGAGTATAAACGATTTCAAACCTCCGAATCCCCAGAGTGTGGAGCGGAGTACTCTAAGTCCCCAGAGCGCGGACTAGAGTATAAACGATTTCAAGTCTCCGAATCCCCAGAGTGTGGAGCGGAGTACTCTAAGTCCCAGAGCGCGGACTAGAGTATAAATGATTTCAAACCTACGAATCCCCAGAGTGTGGAGCGGAGTACTCTAAGTCCCCAGAGCGCGGACTACAGTATAAACGATTCCAAATCTCCAAATCCCCAGAGTGTGGAGCGGAGTACTCTAAGTCCCCAGAGCACGGACTAGAGTATAAACGATTCCAAATCTCCGAATCTCCAGATTGCGGAGCGGAGTACTCTAAGTCCCCAGAGCGCGGACTAGAGTATAAACGATTTCAAGTCTCCGAATCCCTAGAGTGTGGAGCGGAGTACTCTAAGTCCCCAGAGCGCGGACTAGAGTATAAACGATTTCAAACCTCCGAATCCCCAGAGTGTGGAGCGGAGTATTCTAAGTTCCCAGAGCGCGGAATAGAGTATAAACGATTCCAAATCTCCCAATCCCCAGAGTGCGGAGCGGAGTACTCTAAGTCCCCAGAGCGCGGACTAGAGTATAAACGATTCCAAATCTTCGAATCCCCAGAGTGCGGAGCGGAGTACTCTAAGTCCCCAGAGCGCGGACTAGAGTATAAACGATTTCAAGTCTCCGAATCCCCAGAGTGTGGAGCGGAGTACTCTTAGTCCACAGAGCGCGGACTAGAGTATAAACGATTTCAAACCTCCGAATCCCCAGAGTATGGAGCGGAGTACTCTATGTCCCCAGAGCGCGGACTAGAGTATAAACGATTTCAAGTCTCCGAATCCCCAGAGTGTGGAGCGGAGTACTCTAAGTCCCCAGAGCGCGGACTAGAGTATAAACGATTTCAAACCTCCGAATCCCCAGAGTGTGGAGCGGAGTACTCTAAGTCCCCAGAGCGCGGACTAGAGTATAAACGATTCCAAATCTCCAAATCCCTAGAGTGTGGAGCGGAGTACTCTAAGTCCCCAGAGCGCGGACTAGAGTATAAACGATTCCAAATCTCCGAATCTCCAGAGTGCGGAGCGGAGTACTCTAAGTCCCCAGAGCGCGGACTAGAGTATAAACAATTTCAAGTCTCCGAATCCCTAGAGTGTGGAGCGGAGTACTCTAAGTCCCCAGAGCGCGGACTAGAGTATAAACGATTTCAAACCTCCGAATCCCCAGAGTGTGGAGCGGAGTATTCTAAGTTCCCAGAGCGCGGACTAGAGTATAAACGATTCCAAATCTCCCAATCCCCAGAGTGCGGAGCGGAGTACTCTAAGTCCCTAGAGCGCGGACTAGAGTATAAACGATTCCCAATCTCCGAATCCCCAGAGTGCGGAGCGGAGTACTCTAAGTCCCCAGAGCGCGGACTAGAGTATAAACGATTTCAAGTCTTCGAATCCCCAAAGTGTGGAGCGGAGTACTCTAAGTCCCCAGAGCGCGGACTAGAGTATAAACGATTTCAAACCTCCGAATCCCCAGAGTGTGGAGCGGAGTACTCTAAGTCCCCAGAGCGCGGACTAGAGTATAAACGATTCCAAATCTCCGAATCCCCAGAGTGCGGAGCGGAGTACTCTAAGTCCCCAGTGCGCGGACTAGAGTATAAACGGTTTCAAGTCTCCAAGTCCCCGGAGCACAGAGTCAGCAAAAAGTCCAAGTACTCAAGAAATGCGGGACGAGAAGTATTCCATGTCCAGAAATGTTTGAACAACATGGGAATGGACCGGGAGATGATGCAACTCATAAGAACTTGAGTTATGGCTACAATTAGTCAGTAAACCGAAGAAAGACAAGGGAATCATTCAAACAAAAAGAAACTAAACTTTATTCGATAAGTTCAAAATGGGATTACATGATCATACCTACAAAATCCAGACCTGTCTATACAAACTACAAGCTACGGAAGATAAAAGCGATTACAAGACTTAAGCAAGAAGCTCGTTGAACGAGTATATCGATCATTTCTTCGATTTCTTCTTCTTGTCTTCCTTCGTCTTTTCCGTTGACTCCTCTCCCTCGCGCCTTTTCTTGGACTTCTTGCTTGCTAAGGAGGCGGAGTCAGGAGTAGGAGACAACTAGGAGAGCAGATGCAAGCTAACGCCAACCTGATGGCACAACTCACTCAACAGCAGCAACAGAATGCTGGGGGCAATCTCTCTCCTTACTCTTCATCTGACAGCTCAACTTCCTGTGATGAACCTCCCAGACGCAGACGCCGCAAGACTGACGCTGCACGAGCAGAAGCTGCTGTTCAAACATCTGGAGACCATGACCAAGCAAGAGCTGGAAACTTCAGGACCGGGGCACGGATGGAGGACAGAGGCCCAGATCATCAAAATGCTAATGAGGTCGAACCTCAAGACACACGATTGGCAGACCGTCAGGAGAGGAGGCATCAGCATGGACAGGCACGTAGAACAGACACTATCCTTCCACCTTCCATACAGACACCAGATCTAACAGCCCTGATCAGGCAGTTGATGAAGGAAAATCAGGGGTTATCGAATGATGAATGGGGAGTGTCAAGAAGTCATACTCCGTTCACGGATGTTGTGTTGCAAGCGGCGTACCCCAGGAAGTTTAGTATGCCAACTATCCCTGCGTATGAAGGGAGGACTGACCCCAGACAGCACGTCATGAGGTACGAATGGATGATGGATTCAGCTAGAGCGAATGATGCCACCAAGTGTAGGTGCTTTCCGATTACTCTATCTGGGATCGCTACTATGTGGTTCACCCGACTTCCTCCGCGATCCGTATCAAATTTCAACGAGTTAGCAAAGAAGTTTATTGAGCAGTTTAGGATACACACTACGCGCCCAAAGGACGTGATGTCTCTGTCAAGTGTAATCCAAAATCCTGGGGAGTCGTTGAAGGAATATTTACAAAGATTCCACGTAGCAGCAACTGAAGTCAGTAATCCCAACGACCATGCAATTCTAATGGCTGTAATGAGAGGTTTGGATCCAGACTCTGAGTTTGGAGACTGGCTGGCAGGAAAACCTCCGGCTACGCTAGAGCGTTTCTACTCAAAGGCACACCAGTTCATAAGAAGAGAGGAAGCTAGGTGGGTACGACGGGATAAGGCGCCAGGACCTATCCAAGAATCAATAAAGAGCAACATTGCTGTGAAGCAGTCTGGAGATAGCTCGGGAAAGGTCCAGGTCAATGTCCAGAACAAGCCTAGCCAACCCAAGGAGTCCGGAGGAAGGAGTCAAGGAAAAAGGAAAGAAGCGGGGAAGTGGAAGTCGAGGATTCCAAGCTACAGCGAGTATACTCCGCTGAACGCGCCACTTGAGAACATTTACCTGTCCACATGAAATACCTTTCAATACAGAAAGCCACGACCGAAATAATCAACCGAGGAACAGAAGCGAACCGGGAAATATTGTCGCTTCCATGAGACTTATGGGCACATCACGGAGGAGTGCAGACACCTGCATGACGCTATCGAGAAGTTGATCAGGCAGAAGAAGTTGCAAGAATTTGTGAAGGACCCACAGGAAGGAGGACAGGGAACGTCCAACCCAGGTCGTGCACCAGCTCCGCGTCATCCCGAGGAGCCTGCCCTAACCGTAGGTAGACTAGTCATAAATACAATTATCGGCGGACCTCACCCCGCAGATAAGAACTGGCAAGAAATGGAGCGATATGCAAGTTCCCTGAAGCATGCAAATTTCGAGTGCTGTTCGAACACGGAGGACGGAGCCCCTGCTAAGCAGCAGCGAGTAATGACAGACGATATTGTGTTCAGAAGTAGAGACGCTGATCAGATAGAGGCTCCGACCATCGACCCCATGGTCATATCTGCAATGATCGGACCAGCACATATGAAAAGAATTCGGATTGATTATGGAAGTTCAGTCAACATCATCTTCAAGAAGGCTTACAATCAAATGAGACTAGAAACAAAAGACCTGAAACCGTCCAAGGCTCGTATACACGGCTTTAACGGCGCAGCAACCGACACCGTGGGGTACGTTGAGTTACTAGTTGAACTGGGGCAAGGCGAGCGTCGGAGGGTGCGAATTCTACCCTTCGTAGTTTTGGATGTGGATTCTCCATATAATGTTTTCTTGGGCCGGCCGGCCCTGGCTGAGTTTAGGGCAGCATTGGCCCCGTGGTGTTCAACTTTGAAGTTCCCAACTGACAAAGGAGTAGGTATTGTTCATGGCGATCAAGCAGCTAGTCGTTCCTGTTATGTGGCTGAGCTCCGAGAAGCCCATCGGAGGGAGAAGGGAAAGGTTGCGGACAATCCTGTCCGCATCCTTAATGCAGATAATTGACAAGTAGTGCCCGAGCCCTGGCTCGGGCATGGTTCTCGGATCTTCGGAGATATAGATTCGAGGGACGACGATCAGAAACCCAGGGAAGAGAAGGCGGCACCGGCTGAATTAACAATTGACATTCCAGTCAGCTGTGACGACCCTTCGCGAATTCTGAAAATCGGATCACAGCTTGGTCCCGAGATGACTGAAAACCTTAGCGACTTCCTCCGGACGAATCTTGATGTTTTCGCCTGGACGCATTCTGATATGTGTGGGATTTCTCCCGCCATCACGAGTCATATGTTGAACATAGACCCGAAATACGTCCCAGTTAAACAAAAAAAGGGAGGAATGGATCCGGAGAGGTCCGCCGCTCTCGGAGAGGAGGTGGACAAACTCAAAGCAAATGGGTTCGTCCACGACGCCCTCTACCCTGAGTGGGTATCCAACCCCGTGCTGGTAAAAAAGGCGATTGGGAAATGGAGGACTTGCATAGATTATTCCGACTTGAACAAAGCATGCCCTAAGGACAGTTTCCCGCTGCCTAGGATCGATCAGTTGGTCGACTCCACCGCAGGACACGAACTACTGTCATTCATGGACGCGTACTCAAGGTACAACCAAATCTCGATGCATATTCCGGACCAAGAACACAACAGCTTCGTTACGAATGTCGGGCTGTATTGCTATGTAGTGATGCCCTTTGGGTTGAAGAACGCAGGAGCAACCTACCAGCGTTTAGTGAATCGAATGTTCAAGGACCAGCTGGGTAGAACGATGGAAGTCTACGTGGATGACATGCTCGTGAAGTCACGACGGTCAAACGACCACATTCAAGACTTGGCTGAAATGTTCGACATACTCAGGTTTTATGGGATGAAGATCAACCCTTTGAAATGTTCCTTCGGCGTTGCATCAGGGAAGTTTTTGGGATTCATCGTCAATGCTAGGGGAATAGAAGCCAACCCAGAAAAGATCTAAGCTATTCGAGATGTGCAAGCGCCCAGGACCATAAAGCAAGTACAGAGCTTGAATGAAAAAGTAGCTGCGCTAAGTCGATTTATATCTAGGGCAACTGACAAGTGCATCCCATTCTTCGATATAATAAAGAAAGGAACGAGAAATTTTGAATGGACGTCTAGTTGTGAGGAAGCATTCCAGAATCTGGTGAGGCATCTGGAGAGTCCACCAATGCTGTCGAAACCAGTTGACCACGAAATGTTATATGTATACTTGGCAGTATCACCACATGCGATAAGTGCGGCTTTGGTTCGTGAGGAGGATCGAGTCCAGAAGCCGGTGTACTATGTTAGCAAGCGTTTAACAGGGGCAGAGAGGAATTACCCTAAAATCGAGAAATTGGCTTATTGCTTGGTCATTGCATCACGAAAGCTTCGCCCATACTTTCAAGCACATTCAATCGGCGTTTATATCGATCAACCCCTGAGGCAAGTACTCCAACGGCCGAAAACTTTTGGAAGATTGCTAAGATGGAACATCGAGTTGAGCCAATTCGATATCGCATACTTACCGCGGAGAGCCATCCGAGGGCAAGCATTAGCGGACTTCATCGCTGAGTTTACCATACCCATCAAACCGGATGAAGACGACATCATTCCCCCCGTTCGATGGAAATTATACACTGACGGTGCATCAAACGACCGTTGCTCCGGCGCGGGCGTAGTTCTTATAACTCCGGAAAACCGATCAATCTGTTATGCCCTGAAGCTCGACTTCCCAGTTACAAATAACGAAGCCAAATATGAAGCACTGATCGCTGGCTTGAACCTCATCAAAGAACTCGGAATCGAATCAGTCGAAATCTTTTGTGACTCACAGTTGGTGGTTTACCAAGTACGGGGGGACAACCAAGCAAAGGGACGAAAGCTTGCTCCGTACCTCGTTCAGGTCCAAGAGCTACTATCAAATCTTGAGCGTTATGACATTTCACATATCCCGCGCGAACAGAACAAAGAAGCCGACTTATTGGCTAAGTTTGCAAGTACCGGCGATGCGCAACAAATGGGATTGTATCCCGTCGAAGTCTTGCATGCCCCGAGCATAGACGGGATGAAAGTCAATCTCGTGTTGGAGACAGAAATCGAAAAGGAATCGTGGATAACCCCATTCAAACTGTACCTAACGACCGGGGCTTTACCAGAAAAAAGAAGCGAAAGACGGCAGGTCCTTCGAAAGGCCGCGCGATACGTAATGCAGGATGGGTCGATGTACCGGAAAGGATTCTCAGTCCCATTATTGCGATGCATCGCTCATGATGAGACAAAGCGGGTCTTAAGAGAGGTTCATGAAGGGGAATGTGGCGACCATACTGGGGGGCAAACGCTAGCAAAGAAGATCCTCCGCTATGGATATTACTGGCCCACCGTAAACCGGGACGCCGCGGACTACGCAAGAAAATGCGACAAGTGTCAAAGATATGCGAAAATCCCGAGGGCTCCATCAACGGAACTTACACAGATGATTAGTCCCTGGCCATTTGCGATCTGGGGAATCGACATAATCGGCTCTCTGCCTATATCCAAAGGTGGCGCGAAATATGCGATTGTTGCAGTCGACTATTTTACAAAATGGGCTGAGGCAGAACCTTTGGCCACAATCACCTCTAAGAAGGTCATAAACTTCGTTGTACGAATCATTATATGCCGTTTTGGCCTTCCACGCACCATCATTACGGACAACGGGACGCAATTTGAAAGCAGAGAGTTCAAAGAGTTCTGTTTAAAGTATGGCATCAAGAAGAAGTTTGCCGCCGTGGCACACCCGAAAGCTAACGGACAAGTCGAGGCCGTTAACAAAATAATCAAGTCCATACTGAAGAAGCGTCTGGAGAAGGTTGGAGGCAAGTGGGTAGATGAACTCCCGACAGCATTATGGGCGTATAGAACTACCCACAAGTCCGCGACTGACCACACTCCATTCGCCTTGGCATACGGCTCTTAAGCCGTTATACCCGTGGAACTTGAAGTTCCATCGCACCGAGTGACATACTATGATCCCAAGACGAACCAAAACCTCTTGCTGGAATCACTGGACTGCAACGACGAAAAGCGTGAAGAAGCTGAATTAAGGGCGGCAGCGCACAGACATCGAGTCAAGCGTTACTACGACGGCAGAGTCCGCCCAAGAATCTTTGATGTGGGTGATCTCGTTCTGAAACGAGTCTTCCCGGTACCATCACGCATGAATCCCAGCTGGGAAGGTCCGTACGCCATTGAACGGAAGCTTGGAGAAGGAACATTCAAGCTAGTGACCGTTGATGGCACGACACTCCCCCGAGCATGGAACAGTGAACATCTGCGGCACTATTACATTTAGCATGTTTCCTTTCTTATTTCAGGCACTGTTATTTCCTGCATGTTTCCGTTCAGTCATAACGTAGTTTCTTTTTAAAGTTGTAATCAAGCAGTTTAGTTAATTTTCAGTAATAAAGGCTTAAAGCCGCATTTTCCATGTATCACTAATGTTTCTGTATCTCACAGTTGAATGACGAACTACATTATCTTGTACGACATACGGACTCGTATAAACAATTCCAAACCTCCGAATCCCCAGAGTGTGGAGCGGAGTACTCTAAGTCCCCAGAGCGCGGACTAGAGTATAAACAATTCCAAATCTCCGAATCCCCAGAGTGCGGAGCGGAGTACTCTAAGTCCCCAGAGCGCGGACTAGAGTATAAACGATTTCAAGTCTCCGAATCCCCAGAGTGTGGAGCGGAGTACTCTAAGTCCCCAGAGCGCGGACTAGAGTATAAACGATTTCAAACCTCCGAATCCCCAGAGCGTGGAGCGGAGTACTCTAAGTCCCCAGAGCGCGGACTAGAGTATAAAAGATTCCAAATCTCCAAATCCCCAGAGTGCGGAGCGGAGTACTCTATGTCCCTAGAGCGCGGACTAGAGTATAAACGATTCCAAATCTCCGAATCCCCAAAGTGCGGAGCGGAGTACTCTAAGTCCCCAGAGCGCGGACTAGAGTATAAACGATTTCAAATCTCCAAACCCTCAGAGTGCGGAGCGGAGTACTCTAAGTCCCCAGAGCGCGGACTAGAGTATAAACGATTTCAAACCTCCGAATCCCCAGAGTGTGGAGCGGAGTACTCTAAGTCCCCAGAGCGCGGACTAGAGTATAAACGATTTCAAGTCTCCGAATCCCCAGAGTGTGGAGCAGAGTACTCTAAGTCCCCAGAGCGCGGACTAGAGTATAAATGATTTCAAACCTCCGAATCCCCAGAGTGTGGAGCGGAGTACTCTAAGTCCCCAGAGCGCGGACTACAGTATAAACGATTCCAAATCTCCAAATCCCCAGAGTGTGGAGCGGAGTACTCTAAGTCCCCAGAGCACGGACTAGAGTATAAACGATTCCAAATCTCCGAATCTCCAGAGTGCGGAGCGGAGTACTCTAAGTCCCCAGAGCGCGGACTAGAGTATAAACGATTTCAAGTCTCCGAATCCCTAGAGTGTGGAGCGGAGTACTCTAAGTCCCCAGAGCGCGGACTAGAGTATAAACGATTTCAAACCTCCGAATCCCCAGAGTGTGGAGCGGAGTATTCTAAGTTCCCAGAGCGCGGAATAGAGTATAAACGATTCCAAATCTCCCAATCCCCAGAGTGCGGAGCGGAGTACTCTAAGTCCCCAGAGCGCGGACTAGAGTATAAACGATTCCAAATCTTCGAATCCCCAGAGTGCGGAGCGGAGTACTCTAAGTCCCCAGAGCGCGGACTAGAGTATAAACGATTTCAAGTCTCCGAATCCCCAGATTGTGGAGCGGAGTACTCTTAGTCCACAGAGCGCGGACTAGAGTATAAACGATTTCAAACCTCCGAATCCCCAGAGTATGGAGCGGAGTACTCTATGTCCCCAGAGCGCGGACTAGAGTATAAACGATTTCAAGTCTCCGAATCCCCAGAGTGTGGAGCGGAGTACTCTAAGTCCCCAGAGCGCGGACTAGAGTATAAACGATTTCAAACCTCCGAATCCCCAGAGTGTGGAGCGGAGTACTCTAAGTCCCCAGAGCGCGGACTAGAGTATAAACGATTCCAAATCTCCAAATCCCTAGAGTGTGGAGCGGAGTACTCTAAGTCCCCAGAGCGCGGACTAGAGTATAAACGATTCCAAATCTCCGAATCTCCAGAGTGCGGAGCGGAGTACTCTAAGTCCCCAGAGCGCGGACTAGAGTATAAACGATTTCAAGTCTCTGAATCCATAGAGTGTGGAGCGAAGTACTCTAAGTCCCTAGAGCGCGGACTAGAGTATAAACGATTTCAAACCTCCGAATCCCCAGAGTGTGGAGCGGAGTATTCTAAGTTCCCAGAGCGCGGACTAGAGTATAAACGATTCCAAATCTCCCAATCCCCAGAGTGCGGAGCGGAGTACTCTAAGTCCCTAGAGCGCGGACTAGAGTATAAACGATTCCCAATCTCCGAATCCCCAGAGTGCGGAGCGGAGTACTCTAAGTCCCCAGAGCGCGGACTAGAGTATAAACGATTTCAAGTCTTCGAATCCCCAAAGTGTGGAGCGGAGTACTCTAAGTCCCCAGAGCGCGGACTAGAGTATAAACGATTTCAAACCTCCGAATCCCCAGAGTGTGGAGCGGAGTACTCTAAGTCCCCAGAGCGCGGACTAGAGTATAAACGATTCCAAATCTCCGAATCCCCAGAGTGCGGAGCGGAGTACTCTAAGTCCCCAGTGCGCGGACTAGAGTATAAACGGTTTCAAGTCTCCAAGTCCCCGGAGCACAGAGTCAGCAAAAAGTCCAAGTACTCAAGAAATGCGGGACGAGAAGTATTCCATGTCCAGAAATGTTTGAACAACATGGGAATGGACCGGGAGATGATGCAACTCATAAGAACTTGAGTTATGGCTACAATTAGTCAGTAAACCGAAGAAAGACAAGGGAATCATTCAAACAAAAAGAAACTAAACTTTTTTCGATAAGTTCAAAATGGGATTACATGATCACTCCTACAAAATCCAGACCTGTCTATACAAACTACAAGCTACGGAAGATAAAAGCGATTACAAGACTTAAGCAAGAAGCTCGTTGAACGAGTATATCGATCATTTCTTCGATTTCTTCTTCTTGTCTTCCTTCTTCTTTTCCGTTGACTCCTCTCCCTCGCGCCTTTTCTTGGACTTCTTGCTTGCTAAGGAGGCGGAGTCAGGAGTAGGAGACGGAACATCTAGCGGTTTGGACCTTCCCGGGAGGATGATTTTCAAATGTTTGTTCCGTGGGTCGGTAAGTTCCAGGATTCCAGGCTCAACTTTGACCTCAGCCTTTTTCTTCTCCTCTTCGGCAAGACGGTCCTTCATGCTCATATGCGAGGTATGCTCAGTGGTGCCGGTGAATTCAATTTCGTCGTCCCCTTCGGCAGGAGATGAAGCGTCGAGCTTATCATCATCCAGAGCCCCGATCACCTGAGCATCGGGACCAGGGAGTACTCCCGCGTGGACAGCATCACTTGTTTTCCTTGCCTCCTCCTTGGCGTCATCGCTCCTCGGAGTTTGCTCGGCGTCAGAACAACCTGCACGAAAACATAAAGAATGAGCGTTAGAACGAGTAGCCACTGTCGAAAAAAGACGGGATCTTTCAACTTCTAGAGAAAGAAGAATTTCCTACCAAGTTCCGGTTGGCTATCGGTGGCACGTGGGGTTTCACCCTCCAGGATAGGTGATAGCACATGAGCACCAAGCCCAGGGTCTTCGGGGTCATAACCAACATGCTGCTCGAATGGATCAAGTGTCGGTCGACCGGCCGATTGAGCGGCGGATTGAGCAGCAGTGTGAAGAACAATAAAATTGGTCCCGGACGGGCCAGCTTCATCATCTTTCTCTTTTGGAAGGGGAGAGCCTTTGCTGTAAAGTGCCAATGCTGCGGATAAATCCGATGGCTCGTTCCCCCTAAGGAACTCCTTCACCAAGGCCTCCTCATCGACCTCTTCGGAGCCTGACTCGATCTTCCTGATCCTTATCAAGGTTTCCCAGGCCTCAGCTAGGGACTGAAGGTAGCCGTCGCCCAAGAATGTTAAGTCACGATGCATAAGGACGCGAGCTCCATATTCAGCAATCAGCGGGTCAAACATGTTTTTGACCTCTTCCCTGCCGGCCTCCGCGGCCGTCTCGAGGCGAGAATCAATCTCCTCCGCAGCCTCTCTTTTGCCCTCCTCACGGACCTCATCCTTCATTTTCTCAACCCCAGCGAGTTCGTCATCGAGCTTTGTTTTCAGGAGTCGGGTAGCAACGATCTCATCACAGTATCGTTGTGATTCTTCTTGAGCAGCTACCTTATCCTCCTTCTCCTTGGAGAGTAATTCTTTCAGCTCTTTGACTTGGGTGGCGAGCGCGTCCCTTTCCTTTTGGACAGAGTCTTT
Organism: Allium fistulosum; assembly: GCA_030737815.1. Lineage (NCBI taxonomy): Eukaryota > Viridiplantae > Streptophyta > Magnoliopsida > Asparagales > Amaryllidaceae > Allium > Allium fistulosum. Next base: position 405,858,539 of record CM060907.1, on the reverse strand, counting down.
TTCTAGGGCGAGGGCGCCACTGCGCTGGACTGCTTCATCAAGCTCTTTTTTGTGAGCCGCCTCTAAACGAGTAACTGCCTCAGCAGTATCTTTTGCGCTTTGTTCAGTGGCTTCTAGCTTCGACTTATACGAAGCAAGCTCTTCGTCTTGGAGTTTGATGATTTTCTTATCACTGCCAGCCTCTAAGTTCAGGCGATCAATCTCGTGTTGACGCTCGACGGACACTTCCGAGATCTTCTCCACCAAGTGCATGAACGCGTCATGTTGAACATAGACGTCGTTATTGCAGGCAATGGCACTTTGCTTCACGTGCCCGGGAATATGATGGATAGCTGGGAGGAACTTCAAGCCGTCAAAGCAGATTTTTGGAAACTTGGCCTTAAGGTCGACCATCTTTTCTGCGATAGTTGGGTCCACCGCAGGAGTAGGAGGAGGAGGCTTTGAGAATTCTGTTCTTTTCCGTTGCTCTCGAACTTGCCTTGTACTCGATGAACTGGAATGTTGTTCTCGAGGAGCATCAGATTGATAACCCTTCTGTAAAGACTTCTCCCTATCCGTTCCAGTTGGAGGAGGAAGATCACGGGACTGGGAAGATTTAGAGTGTGCCTTCTTGCGGTGAGACGACTCGCGGGGACGATTGTCCCTATCTTCATAATCGCCTCTGTCCCTGCGTCTGCCTGAACCAGAATCCCGTCCAGAGTGATGAAATACAGAAGAGCCCTGAAGACGATCGAGTCCGTGAAAACGCCCCATATCACCTGCAAAGAATGGAGATAACAACGAGTTAAGAAAAGTCTGTGAGATGAGGAAAAACTTGAAGTGTATGATGGAATGCATATGTGCGTGTGTGTCCTAGTGTTCCCCCCGACAGACCAGTTCGTTTATCTTTACTAATCGGGGTGTTGTCTCCTCGGACCGGGAGTTGAACTCCCGCATTGCCTCTAGCGGGCGAAGAAAATTTGAGGGCTTCAGGATCATCAAATCCGTAATTAAGTATGTCTTCGGGGATAGAAAGGTTCGATAGACCCCTCAAGGAGCTTTCCAGATGCTGCGAAGAAGCCTCTTTCTCAGGCGGGATAGGCGTAACTTTTGAAGTGCCACCAACTTTCTCCTTTTGAACTGTATATTTTAACTTCTTCTTCCCCTTCGAAGGGGAGGATGACGTCTCAATATCTTGAACCTCGATTGCCGAATTCCAAGCGGGACCCACGTTCTCGCCTTGAGTCTCAAGAACATCATCTTCTCTGCGCTCACCTTCTCCGTGCGTATCGGGAGTGCGACGCGACGACGATCCGGCCTGTTTTTTCCCTTTACCGGACGAAGGTTTGGGAATGGTGACACCTTCTGGATGGCTGATCCGACGACCAGGGGCTAGCAAGCCAAACCCCGACAGCGATTCATTTGTAATGATAGTCCGGATGTCTCGATCCTCAGCAGGAAGAGCTCTAATGGCTTCAACAGCCTCAGAATATCCTCGGCCTTCCGGACGTGGGTTAATACTGAAAAGATGAAATGAAGAGTTAGGAAAAGCATGACTCCGATTAAATACGAATAGTGACTCAGCAGAGAGACTTACTGCCTTCAACCCATCTCCTAGCGAAACCAAAAGGGCAGCGCACATAGAACCATTCCTGTTTGTACAGGGCGAATTTGCTACATGCCCCTGTCAAGATCTGGCATTTGTGGTATGGCTCGAGGAACATAAAGGAAGGACTGTCTTTCCGTCTCTTGAACATATAAATGTATCTGATATCACCGGCGGTTGGAGGTCTGGAGAAGGCAGCCATGAAAAGTAAGTAAGTCCCATATAGAAATGCATGGCCATTCGGGTGCAGCTGCGATGGAGCCATGTCTATGTACTGCAGAACATCCTGGAGAAATAAATTGAACGGAGGCACGCTGCCCATCCAACACATGAACTTGTTGCAGGTAGTGTACCCGATTGGGGGCAGATGAGGACGATCGTGTCTCGAAGGAACTAACACGTCGGCAAAAGGAATCCCATGAATGGAGCATATCCGTCGCAGAGCAGCTTCGTTGATCTTCGAGGCTTGTGAATCGATCGGATTGTCTAGTAAGATTGTTGCCACCAGAGCATTAGGTGCTAAGTTATGAGCAGGAGAAGTCGACGGATTAGACGTATCGGCGGCTCCCTGCCTTGATGACGGCCCAGGCCTGTTGGATATAGTGGCGGAGCTAGATTTTCTCGACATCCCAAATAAATAACGAACCTGGCTAAGTGCTTGAGAGAACTATACTTAAAAAACGTTGAACGTTAGAATTAGCAACACGAGTTTTCCCCCCACGTGGTGTGTAAACTAGTGCAAGCAATTGTGTACAAGCAATAAGATTTTAAAGACATAAAAATGAGCTTCGAATCATCGCCTTCGAAGACCGTCATCGCTGACCGTCTCAAAAAGCTCGCCTTGAGGTGGTTACGGTTTTAAATTCAGAAAATGAATGTTAATCTAAGTTCTGATTCGTGACTACTAGTGCTAGGGAGTTAGTAATCCGGGTCAAGTTTCATGTGATAATGTGCTTAGGTCTCGGGTTTTGTTTTGCTATATGAATAGGCAAGGTTAACAAATGTTCGGCATTCGCATGGTTCGGCAACTGTGTTGGTTCGGCGTTTGTAATGTTCGGCATATATGGTATTCGGCAATTATACTGCTTGGTCTTGGTTCCGTTCGGCATTTTAATGTTGTTCGGCAATTGTATTGTTCGGCTAAAGACATTATTCGAACTAAGGAACGTTCGGCAATTGTATTGTTCGACTAAAGTCATGGTTCGACTTAAGGATTGTTCGGCTGAATTCAATGTTCGGCCTGAAGTCAATGTTCGGCATGTCAGTTGTTCGGCATTTGGGTATTGTTCGGCTTTAGTTCGTTCGGCTCGATTATAGTTTGACATGTTAGTAAGCGTTCGGCATGGGATTGTCCGGCCAGGGTAGTGCTCGGCGACTTCCCATTCCACCGTCCGGCGCACGTGCGCCGGAGCAGCGAACATCACCTTTACCTCCTCCAACACCTTCATTCGATCCTCTTCCCTTTAACTTCGGTTCGACACGAAGAAGCTAAGACGATGAGTGGACATACTCCTAATCATTCCTCCTCGCTATGTCGTTCGGCAATGCAGACGAGCTACACAAAAACTTTCTACACGACATTGTTCGAACATCTCGTTTGAATGAATGAGGAAAAATACCTAAGTTTGCAGATTGGAGATTGAGAGGGTGTAGTTAAGTCTCGAATTAGGACGACTGGACAGAACTGCAAGAACGGTAGAAGTAAAAAGTAAAAGGGGAGAAGAAGAAGAGGACCTGGTTATATAGGGGGAAGGTAGAAGTTGAAAAGGCTATACCCGGTAGAACCGGTCAATACCGGAGTGTTCGGCATCATAGCATTGTGACGTTCGGCACACGAGAATTGTTCGGCTTCGAGCGTATCGTTCGGCATCCAGGCCACGTTCGCCACACACCTCCGTTACAGACATCCTCGAGAAGGCATCATCAAGGAAAATTGAACCAGATTCAAAGCGCATCACGTTCGTCCACGCAATACACTTTGGGGGGCAAGTGTTTCCTGGAGATTTGACTAGGCAACTAGTGCTCGGCATCAGGTAGCACTCGGCATCAGAGAGTGTCCGGCATCTAGGAATGTTCGGCGAAGCACTTGGCATCCAGGAGTGTTCGGCGAAGCACTTGGCATCCAGGAGTGTTCGGCGAAGCGCACGGCATCCAGTGGGACTCGGCATCCATAGCGTTCGGCATCCGTAGTGCTCGGCGACCAGGAGACTCGGCGTCAGTTAGTGTTCGGCATCATTAAAACTCGGTAATAGGAGAACTCGGCCACAAGAACGCTCGGCATCCCATGGTACTCGGCGTCAACCAATACTCGGCAGCAAGAGTGCTCGGCATCAAGACTGCTCGGCATTCAAGAGTGCTCGGCATCAAGAGCACTCGGCATCAAGGAGAACTCGGCAGCATCTGGAGTTCGGCTTACATGAGTACTCGGCGTAGTATTCGGTAGCATCAGGAGTACTCGGCAACAAGAGTACTCGGCGTCTTGAAGAGCGTTCGACTTCTCCTAACAAACATCCTACACTTCTCAAACATCAACCACATCGTTCGGCATAGAAAGGACCGTTCGGCCTCAGGGCGTTCGGCACACCTGGTTCGGCATACAGCGACCACTGTACTGGGGCTGGAGCGTTCGGCTATCCAGCCCACTTGGGAAGTCCAGCCCATATTTGCCTATAAATAGAGGGGCAGGGTCACAGTGAAATGGATCCTTTTTTGGGAGAGAGAACATTGGGGAGACTCTGCCATTTTCAAGACTCATCTTCTCTACTTAACAACTTCATTCAAGCATTTGATTCACGAATTGTATTTGTAATCAACTATAAAGAAGATCAATAAAGTTTAACCTCAAAGTGGACGTAGGCAATTACGCTGAACCACTATAAATTTGGTGTTCTTACTTTCTGCAGTTAGATTAGCATTGTCTTCTCCGTTTAATTTACTTTCATCACTTTTATCTCTACACAATCTTTCTCTACCAGGTTAGTGACCAATTTTGGTGCTAACAGTATTGAACTCACTTCAGTCGCTGGAAAATAATTCGGGTGATGACTACAACATCACCAGTATTCATTTTCGAGTTTCTAGGTGATGGAGTGCTATCGTAGTAATTTAATATGGAGATTTTTATGGAAAAAAATGTTGTTTTAGAGATTTCAAGGGAATTATTTTGGAAAAAGAAAAATCAAGTTGATTTTTGAAAGTTGAAGGAAATGGTTTGCTAAAAATAGAGTTATATATTTATATATATTATTATTATTTCAAATGGTTTGAAATAAGAACCGGGTGTTTAAATTCTAAAATTTCTAATTAAAAGAGAAGTGAAATAAGAAGAAAATAAGCTTTGAAATAAAACTTGGAAAATGGGAATATCTGTATGAAATTAAAATTTAATTTGTGTAAGTTAAATAAACTGGATTTGTAAAAAAAATTTTAGAGGAATTGGAATTTAACTTAAGTAAAAGTTAAAGAAAATAATTTAAATGGCGTGATTATAATAAATAAAATGAAATGAGTAGAATGTACTAGATTAACTAAGTATAAAGTGCATGTGAATGTGTAAGTAAATGGAATAATAACTATAAGTAAGGGAGTGTGGAAAAATTTGAAATTGGAATTAAATTCTTACTTGATTAAATGGAATGAATTAAAAATTAAATTTGTTTGGAATGAAATTAATTTAAGTATGAATAAATTCGAATATGGCTTAAAAATATTGGTTAAAGTGAACTGAAATTTAAATTAAATTAAATTGGATGGGATTTGAAACCATATTGAATGGGATTAAATATACAAATGCAAAGAGTAAGTGGCTAAATAACTATAAGTTATAAAAATTTAAATGGAATAGATTTTGAGTGAAAATTTGGGATTGTGAATAAATAAATTTGAATAGCTTATAAAATTTGAAATTAATGGGATAAAAGTATATTTAAGCTATGAAGTGATGTATAATCCTTAGTTCAAAATAAAATGTGACAAAATAAGTGTGTAACTTATAAAAAAATGGAAAAGAGGAATGTAACAACCCAAAATAAAAATGGTGCGATATTTTAAAGTGAAGAAATAAAAATCCAAAACTTGAATTATAAAAATTGAATGTAAACTCAGATGGATTAAATAGAATGATTTTTGAAATAAAAATCAGATATTGAATTGTAAAATGGAAGTGAACTAATTAGATAAATTAATTAGTTAATTGAATATGGAATGGAATTTAACTTGATCAAATAAAATGGATTGTGGGCTCAAACTGAAGTTAAATATAGAACTTGAATAATAAACAAAATTTGACTTATATATAAGCTGATAAATATATGTTGGTTGTGATCAAATAAAATGGAATTGGATTGAAATAAAAATGGCTTGAGTTAAAAATATATTCAATTTGAGTGTAAATAAATTAAATATGGCCTTGAACATTATTTTAAATGAATTCCAGAATGAATTCGAGTTTGAAATTGAATTTTGAAGTAGGATAAATGAAGGGACTAATTAAATGAATTAGTTAGAACGAAATGGAATTTGATTAAATAAAAATCAAATCAAAAATTTGAATTGGAATTGATGGAAAGGGAAACAAACTTAAGTATATGATCGAATAAATTGAAAATAAACCAATTAACTTAAGTTAATAGTTTGGATGGAAGTTTGGCTCGAGTAAATTGTGAAATGGTTATTAAATAAGTAGCGTGGGATGATTCCGAGCTTGATAAAATGAATTTGAAAATAATGTGGATATGAATGAAATGAAAATGAATGGATTGAACTTGAAATAGAATAGAATTAAATATAAATTGATTTGGAATCAATTTAAAATAGCTGTAAACTGAAATGAGTATTTTCTAAAATGGATATCGTCGAATTTGCATGGGAATCTATCGTTTGATGTAAACGGAAGAAAATAAAATTCTATGAATTAATTGAGAGTGAATAAATTGATTTATAATCAATTTGATATGGATATGGGTTTGTTTGTTATAAATATGAATTGAATGCAAATAATTTAGTCGTACATCATTCGGATTGAATGAAATGGTATGAAAATCGATTGAAAGCAATTAAATTAGAATCGAAACCTTATAATTGCTTAAAAATCTTTGTTTGGCATGTTGTATATGAAATTCATGTGTAAAGTTAGTTAAAGGAAGGAAATGTTAGTGAATTGCATATTTTGGTACGTACTTGGTTTAAATTGAGTAAGTACAGGTACCTGGAAGCTATTGGGCTAGAGTTGGTTTGCGTGGTTGCATATAAAATAAGCCGCTTGCTTAAAAATGCTAAAATAAGGCACATTTTCGGATTAAATACAGCAACAATATGAAATATTGATATATATTTTGTTTTTCCGACCGAGTGGGTCGTTGTATACATTTTTATCTCTCTTGTCATATTGCAAAAGGCTCTCCGTACAAGGGAGACTTTGCCAAAAAAATTCGGAAATTTAGGGAGTTAGAAAAAATTTTGAAAATTTTTGGAAAATTTTTGTTAACTAAAAAGCTGATCTTTGAATTGTAACGAAAATAAAGGGTTTGAACGAGAAATGGAAACTAAATTTTTGGATAGGACTAAAGGCTTTAGAAAGGTGATGTCAAGTTTTAACTAAGTGAGTTTTGGATAAGTAATGGGCTTGGAGCATTTTTCTTACCTAGCAATTTCGAGGACGAAATTCTTTTAAGGTAGGAGGAATTTAACGACCCAGAGTTTTGGATATTTGAAATTGGAATAATAAATCGATTTTTAATATTTAAAAGTTAAAATTTTAACTTGAATTTCAAATTATAACTAATTCTTGGATAATTTAATTATTGAATTTAATAATGGAAAATTGGTTAAAATAGTGAATTTGGAGTTTTAAGCTTGATAAAAATAATTTAAAGCCTAATAAATATTATATTAATAATACCGAAGACAATAAAACTTTTAAAATTGAATTTAAAAGTGATTTGTTCGGTTTTAAAAATATATTGTTTAAGTTTACATTTAAAAAATAGCTATTCAGGGCACAGTCTCGGAATTCGACGAAACTAGTTCAATAGATCCGTAATAGTGTATTATTATCGGATTTCAAATTTTGTAGCATTTGGAGTTATCGTTTGGCCGTACGGGATAGAAACATGTTGAAATTAATATCGAAATTCAATATAATAATTGGGTCCATAAAGCTATCTTCTCCATACGATCGAATTAGGACTTGAAACCTTTTTCATTGCGTTCGGAATAGGGGTAAAACATTATAAATGCCTAGCGGCACTCCTATATAGAAGTTCGAGATTTTAATTTACGAAATCAAGAGGATTTGAAAATTTATATAATATAAATATATATATTATATAAATTATATAAATTATATATATATATATATTCATTTGATTGACCGCATTCACATCGAAACTTTTTACTTCCTTTCAGAAACACTGTAGCCTTCATCTTACATGCCAACACCATGTCTCCTTTCACTTTTATAACCGCGTACAACTTCCATCTTCCCCTTTTAAAAAAAATCGAATCAGTTTAAAGAAAAATAATCCGTTCGATCTTAAAAAAAAGAGATTGAAAGCGCACATTTGCTTCTCTTCTTCCAGAATCAAATCGAAAACCGCCTATTTTCCTTTCACATCTTCAAAACGAAATCGAAATCGCCATTCGTTTAAAAAAATAGAAAGACGAGTTGCGAGTTCGATGGGAGGTCACAAGGTTGTGCAAGCGGGATTGCAAGGTCGACGTCGGGATTGAGGGAAGGGGACATGGTCGCGATCGAAGATGAGGGAAAATCGAGCTCGGTCAGGATTTTATGCGCGTGTGAGCATTGGGGAGGAAAGCGCGTACGCGCGGTAGGTGGTGGCTCGACGTAGTGAACAGCAGCTCGCAATGAGGCCGAGGCCGATGTCGAAGGGTTTGCGCACGACAGTGGCGATGTGTGGAAATTGCGGAGTAGGGATCGATGTTGATGGCCGCGATGCTTTTTGGCGAAGTCGAGATGGACGAAGAATGGGGGGGGTGAAGTCTCGACCGTGGTGATGCGTTTTACTGGAAGTGGTCGTGGGTAACGGTGAGGGTAGCGGGGTGGCGTGGCGTGAGAAAGAGATGAACGATGTCGTGATGCTGGGTTTTTGTCTTGACGAGATGGTGGTATATAGCAGTCAGTCGAAGGAGTTCGACCTGATGTTCATCGGTGTGTAGAAGTGGTCTGAAGGTAATTACATTTTTAATGAAATTAGTCAATATACATTATAGTTAAAATGATTATTTATTTTATAAAAAAATTGAATGCTTATTTAATTAATTTCTCATTCGTATGAGGTTCAAGAAAATCACGAATCGATCGAGTTGGTTCGTAGTGGTGAATCTACGGAATAAAATTTGAATGGATTGCAAAATAAATCAAGGTGAGAATTTCTCACTCTTTGGGATCGCCACGTTTAAATTTAAATCTTTAAATTATATTTAATTGATGCTTGATTGAATTGATATATTTATAATTATATGTTGGATGACTATATATACATAGTAGAATATATATTAGTATTAGGAGTGATATTCCCGAACATTATAGCGAATGAGACCATATGCGCCCCGCATAATAGCGCATGACCCTATAATATATACCACGATATCCCCCTCGAAGTGGGATTGGTATTTTTTATTGTTGTCTAACAGCTGTGAATGCAGGGAAATAGGTTGGATGGATCCAACTAGATTCCTCAAATATATTAGTAATTTTCATATATATAAAATGCTGGTTATTGTGTGTTGTAAATTTTTAAATGTTATAATAGCATGGAATTAACTTTGGTATATTAAATACCATAAATATTATTTTGAATTATAAGGAATTAAAAGGAGATTTTAATATAAAAATATATATATCGGATTTTGGATTAATTAAAGGAGATTGATTTGAAAAAGCAATAATGGATTTTTGATCGTATTATATATTGCAGGAAAATATTTTAAACAGAGATTTTAAAAATAAATTATATAAAAGGATTTTTAAGATTAGATTTCAAAATAATATTCGGGAAATATAGAAAGAAGTTGAAATCAATATAAAAAAATGGATTGGCAAAAATAAATGGAAATTATAAGAAATTGGATTTATAAAATGGAATTACTATAAATGATATTATTTTTGTTGAAACTCAAGAGAGTTTTAAAAATTTATAAACAGTGTTATAGAAAAAAAGAAATTGATATCAGATGATAAATTGGAAATATCAATTTACAGGGATAATTTATATTTGAAAAAGGAAATAGGGTATGAGAAAATAGTGGATACTATTTTTGAAGTGAAAATGGTTAAGGAGACCGAAATGGAAGTGAAGTGATAGAAATAGAGAGGGGTTATAAATTGAAATTTGGTTACTGAGATTTAAAAATATATTTTCATTAATAAGTTAAGTTTTATTTTAAAAAGGAAAATTTTATTTATTAAACCATGTGATTTAAAGTTAGTTAGTATTGAAATACCTCAAAAGTGAATTTTTCAAATACTTAATATTCATTTTAATAAAATCCTAAAATTTTAAACCTGCTTTGGAAAGTGTTGTTATAAAAAGTGATTTCAATATTTAGAGAATCATTTGAACATGTCTAAAAAATAAATTATTATTATTATTCATTAAAATACTTATTATATATATTTAGAGCTTTGTAATGTTTTAAATTTATTTATAAACCTTCTCCGAAGTCTGGAAATGGGGTTATTTAGTATATGGGATTATAAGAAAATCTTTAAAATGGAAGTGGGAAGAAAAGTAAAGAAATTTTCGAAGTAGTCAAACAAAAGTGAACTTCAAAAAAATGGAATAGAATTCATAAAGAAGTGCAAAAGAGAAATTGAAATTATAAGAAAGTATAATTGGCTTTGGAAATATTAAAGGGAATTAATTAAGGAGTTCCAAAATTTACAGGATTCGTTATAAACTAGTCAAGGAATTTACAAATAGAATTGTAAATGATTTCGAGAAATAGGAAGTAAGGAAATAGATGGAATACTTCCTAAGTGTGAATATAAATGAAGTGGGGAAAAATATTCTAAGTATTGAAATGGGTGAGAATATTCCGTTAAGAATATAAGAATTTGAAACTGTTTTCAAATGTTGAAATACTTAACGTATATCTTGTAAAGATATTTTGAAATGAGTAATTTGGATGAAATTACAAATAATGGCATAGTGATTGCTTATGGATGTTATATTGATAGTTAAATAACCGACTATCAATTTTGGCCAATTTCATTAATCGTTTCGAAGAGACAGGGATCAGATTTAATTATCCAAAACCCACTTCGATCTGATTTGAACGTTACGAATGAATACCGTGAATATGTTGAAGACGGTGATTCGGTTTGTCCAGACCTAGGACAACTTGTATGGATGAATGCTATCAGAACATTGTCATTGGAGGACGATGAGTATTCTAAGTGAAATTATTCTTGAAAGGTAATCGTAGACTGTAACAACCCAAGATTTTTGCAAATATTTTTAAATTAGATTTTATTTCAAATTTTTATTTTTAAAACATTTTAAAAGTGTAGTTGTAATTTTCCAATATTAGTTGTATTTTATTTACAATTTTTAATTCTAGTTTCCATAAAATAAACTATTTTCTTTATTTACTTTCCTATTTTCCTAAGAATAATTATTTATTTTCATTTCTACATTATTTTGTTTTAACTTTTATTTTATTTATTTGATTTTTTATCGGTTTATTTTGAATAAAAGAAAGTGGAAATTCAAAGAGACAAAAGCTTTTAAAACTTGTGGCTTTTCCTTATCCTAGTCTTTTCATTTGCTTGGCCTTTCATTTTCTTATTGTAGCCGTGTATTCTCTTTACTTTTCACATGAAAAGTTTCTCATTCTCATCACTATTCATGGCCATAGCATTTCTGAAAAAAATAAAGTAAGTAATGGCTTCCTTTTCTCACTTTTCTTCTTCATTTTCCATTGATTTTTACTTGATCTCTTCACATGTTTGCTCGGCCATCACCCCTAGTTGCCTCGGCCATAGCCACCACCATCTCCTCCTCATCATCCACGGCATACAGCACCTCCTCTTCCCCTGACCAGACCAAGCTGTGACCTTCAAGTGGACTAACACCACAAAACATTGAAACATTTTGCAAAAAAATTGCCTAGCCGAGCCCATAATTTCACCATCCCCTTCATTGTCACCTCGGCCATCACCCCTAGAACCACCACCACCTACTGACTTCACCTCTGGCCATCACTTCAGCACTGACCTGACCTGTACCTGACCATGGTTGAGCCAAATATGACCCTAGGCCGAGCCTAGTTGTGCACCAAACCTTCCCCTTTTGCCTTGTCCTTTGACCTTCCCTACCTTGTAACTCCCAAAGTCTTCACATCCCCATGTAGCCGTGCCTATGTAATGCCAAACCCCAGCCTTTACCACCAACAAATCATGATGGCCGAACCAAATAAACATGTATGGCCGAGCCATTTTGAGAGAAGGTCGAGCAATTTTGAGTTGAAAGCTTGGTGATGTCTTTTGTAAATTCTATTTCCATTTTGTTTCAATTAATCTTTGTATTATAATTATATTTATATTGCTTTGTTTCAATTGTTGTATACAAGATAAAAATCTTGGCTCTCTCTCCACTTGAATCAAAAGTCGTGCTATCGTGCTTTCTGGAATTTGTTTGTGTGTTTTGATTTGCGGACTCCAGCTTAAAAAGGTGAGTTATTCACGCTTGACATTCATACTTATAGAATTGTGAAACGATAACAAGTGAATGTGTAGAATTGTTATACCATGTTATACCTGCCTTTGATATGTATTATATGATGTTAAACTCTGTTATAAACTTGTCACATCATCTGATATGTTATATTCTGTTATACTGTTTATTTATTTCTGTTTCTCACACTGCAAGTTCCCTGTAGAATAGAATCACTATGGGTTGAAATGATACATACCCGAACGGACTGTAGAATAGGGAAAAATCATTATGGGCTGAAATGATAGGCCTGAGCAATTTATTTATTTTTATTAACTTGGGATTGCGGGTTTGAAATGATAGAAGCTGGATTATTCTTTGTAAATTACGGATTGAAATGATATATTATCCGTATCACTTGACCTAGGTTAGAAAATATTATACAGACCCGTGGTTATTTTATATATTTTTCTGGAAAATTTTAAGTATTTTTAAATGTAAAAATATGATAATTTGATTTAAATTGAATTTAAATGATTTAATAAAGGGTTAGTGATTTTTCTATAAGTTAAAATTGTTAAATAAATAAATGATTAAATTGTAATTTGACATATAACTTAATTTGGAAATTTGTGATTTGGTTTAAATTGAAAGTTTAAGTAAAGAAAATAAAATGGAAATTAAGTTTTATTTTTGAAAAGGTAATTTAAATTTAAGTGTTGAGTTAACTGTTAAAAAAAATGCAAAGAATAAGGAAATTGTACACTTGGATTTAATAAGTAAATTATTGAAAAATTTGGATTTAATTATGAAAATTTTACTTTATAAAAATCATAAGTTAAAGGGTTTCAAATGAACATTTTGAGTGGAAGAATATGATTTTTATAAGTTAAAATGGTTAAAATCGAAGTTTATTTGTTTCTGAAATTTTATTATAAATCTGGAAATTGAATTAGTAGCACTTCAGAAATGCTATCATTTCTGAAATTTTCTTAAAATCTAAAGTAAAAGATACTACAGCACTTTGTAAGTGCTGTGGTTGATGCAAATGATCTAAAGGCTAATTAACTAAAGGCTAATGCCGCACTTGGTAAGTGCTATGGTTGCAGAAAGAAAATCTAAAATATGAAACTAATAAAAGGGCTACAGTAGCACTTGATAAGTGCTGTAGTTGGCTGAAATGAGGTTTTCAAATGTAATTGAACTACTACAGCAGTTTTTAAATGCTGTCTTTGCTGAAATGAATTGTTTCATATATATTACTTACCGCAGCATTTTTCTAAGTGCTGCGAAAGCTGAAATTTTAATGTTTTAAAGTATTTAAGTGAATAAATGAGCTCAAAAAGGATAAATTTTTGGGAATTGTGTATTTGATTTAAAGGTATAATGACTTCACTTTTAAATGGTTTAAATGAAGTATTTTGATTTGAAATATAAACTATTTTTGAAATTTATAACCACGGGTTATAATAACGATTGGTTGTTAAAGAGACCGGGATCGGATATGGACATACTCTCTGTCGATACCGAAAACCACTTTAACAACTGTGTATGCGGTGGAGATTCCAGAATGAAGTAGGATGGTGGCGACGATCCTATTAAGGTATATACGTGGACCCAATTCCCGTGAGTTGGCATAAGGTGGCTAAAACAGGAGCGATCGACTGGCCAATGAGGTAGAACCTCTGATCGGACACACTTCTTCGATACCATTCTATTACTTTGTGATTGATTGGGGTACCCCTTTGATTTTGGAGTGTGGCTCGAGGTGGGCGGTAGTGGCTGCTATGCGTTACCACCAGTCCGGAAGCATAATTGGTATATCTACCCTAGCATTGCCTAGTTGTGCCGTGTCACCTACCCTAGCGCGCCTTGTACGAGTTTGATTTGTGTCGTACCTATAGAGTATCTTCTCGTAGCCTCCCGATCTGGAGGTACGCAGGTACTGTGTAGACTACTGGCACTATTTATGTGTTAAGGTGGAAAATGTAAAGCCTTAACGCTATTTTTAAGTATGTTTACTTGACTATTAGACATTATTATAATAGCGAATATTACTACATAGTAAATAGTTTATCGGATCCTTAGAGGATGGGCGGTCCCAAGCATCCTTTAAGTTACTTGTGTTTTTATTACAGTTCACTTGAGTTTGTTTACATTGTATAAATATGCATGTCCTGACTCGAGTGTTTGTGTTTTATTTACGCTCGGGTCGGCCTGAGTATTCACAGCTTTGGACTTCACTTTCTGGAGCTAGGAATCGCTGGAGATTCTGCTTATCTAGTTATTTATCTATTTCAGTTTCAGTTGTTCTATTTCAGCTCTTGTATTAGTGGACTTCTATGTATTTGAGATTTCTATTGTATTTGTTTTCAGACTAATATTATGTATTTGTTTTGAGACTTTGTTATAGTAGCTTCATGAACTACTATGGTATTTTATCTTCCGCTGCGAGTTATTCTGATATTTCTGTGTCTTTGATTCTGTGATTGATTTTATTTGCTCCAAATTTTATTACAATCTGTTATTTTGAATTTTTCAAGTCTGACATGTGTGGATTATTGTCGATTTCAATGGTCCAAAATAGTGGGTCGTTACAGTTGGTACCAGAGTGAGGTTTTTAGGCAAACCTTAGCCTACGGAGCAAAAACTCATTAGAGATAGGGTAGGAATACCCTAGAATGAGTGAAATCAACCTCATAATCATTTCTTTGTGAGAGAACGTATTTTCAAAGTATAAAGTGATTTTAAAATGATTTTTCAAAGGATTTTTCAAAGATTATTTTGATATAAATTTTTCATTTTTTAAAAGCAATTTTCTAAACTTCCTTCTTTTCGTATCTACGTTGTTAGAAATTTCTTTAATTAGGATATTCATCCAAGTGAATTTATCTTGTCTTATCTTATCTTATCTTTGTCTTCTCTTTACCTTTGTCCTAAAATTCATTCTTGATTTTTCAGGATGAATCGTGGAAATGCCAGAGGTAGGGGTCGTGGTATTGCCCCAGCTCCTCAGCCTGCTGCACCTGTTAGGTTTACTGTTCTCTGTAAGGATTTCTCTCAGCTTGGTGGAACCAAGTTTACCAGTTCAGAGAGGATTATTGAAGCCCAGCAATGGTTAAGGAGTTTAGAGAGGATCTTTACCGGTCTCGAGATTTCTGATGCCCAGAAGCATCGGTTAGCAGCTTGGCAGCTGCAAGAGTCAACCTTGGATTGGTGGGAGTCTGTTACAGCTCACACTGACGAGGGTGATACTTCTTGGGAGTAGTTTAGGTATCCTTTGAGTTATCTTGAATTTTGTTCCCATTTCCTTTCTTTTGAATCTATCTTAAGTTTTGTTTCGGTATTTTCTTTCCAAGGAGGCTTTTGTGGCAAAAAGGATGCCCGAAGCAGGGAAATCTCATCTTTATCGTTAATTCATGGATCTCAAGCAGGGTACCATGTCCTTTTCTGAGTATGAGCGGAAGTTCAATGAACTTTCCAAGTTTGGTCCTGGCCTTATTGACACCCAACTCAAGAAGAATGAAAAGTTCATAGCTGGAGCTCGCCCAGAGTTCTATGATCATCTCATTTCTCACATTCATGGCACTTTTACCGAGCTTATGGATATGGCTATCCGTTATGAGAACCCTACTTCTAAGGGTCCTGCTGTTGTTGGTGCTCCTTCATCTCAGTCTTCCTCTGCTAACTCTAAGAAGAGAAAGCCTAATTTCCATCAACAAAAGAAGAATTGGCTCAAGAATCCGGGTTTGGGATCTTCATCATCTTCTCCTTCTCAGAGGCACCCTATCGACCTATCTACCATTACCTGTTTCAAGTGTGATCATAAGGGACAGTATGCAAATAGTTGCCCTACTTCAGTTGGTGCTACTGTTCCTCCACCTCAGAATACCAGGAACAACCTCTGTCATGTCTGTCTGCAACCTGGTCATTTCAAGAATGATTGTCCTTTGTATCAGAAGGGCAAGCCTTTTGGTATATTTGCTATCACCTCTGCATCTTCTCCTGCTCCTGCTCCTAGTGACAACCAAGGTACTCTTCAGGGCACCTTTTCTTTATTTCATCATCTTGTTCGTGTTTTATTTGATACTGGAGCTTCCCATAGTTTTATTTCTGTTGATTTGTGTGATAAGTTTGAGCATCTCCTTTCTCCTGAGCATGCTTCTGTTCCTTTATGTGTTTCAAATCCTATTGAGGGTCCTGCAAATCTTAATAGGATTTGTAAGCATGTGAAACTCTTCCATTCTGGTTATCGGTTTTCTGGAGATTTCTATGTTCAGGGTTTCGATGCTTTTGATTTATTGCTTGGTGAGGATTGGTTAAGGAATCATGATGCCCGTATCTCTTGCAAATCCAGAATTGTGTCTCTTGTGGGAGATCAGGGTGATCCTTTGATTATTCAGTGCCGCATGGCTCAGGATTTTGTTGGCAATTTTATTTATTCTCTGGATTCTTCTCCTCGTGATCTTCATTAGACCCGTGTGGTCAGATTCTATCCCGATGTATTTGGTGAAGTCACCGCTTTACCTCCTAAGCGGGAAATTGATTTTCGTATTGATCTTATTCCTTGAGCTCGACCTGTAGTTCTTCCTCCTAGAAGAATGGCACCCCGTGAGAAGGTTGAGTTGGCAAAGCAAATTGAGGACTTGTTCTCCAAAGTTCTGATCAGACCTAGCCATTCAGAATGGGGAGCAGCGGTGGTTTTCGTCACTAAGTCCGATGGTTCTTTGAGGATGTGTGTTGATTATAGGGAGCTGAACTAGCTCACTATGAAAAACAGATATCCTATGCCTCACATCAATGATATGTTTGATCAGCTTTATGGTGCTACTGTTTTCTCTCAGCTTGATCTTGCCACAGGTTTCCACCAGCCCAGAGTTGCTGAGGAAAGTATTCCCAAGACTGCTTTCCATACTGAGAATGGGTTTTTGTATGGTTAGTCATGCCTTTCGGTTTGACTAATGCACCTGCTTTCTTTGTTGATTTGATGAATCGTGTTTTTCGTGATGTGCTTAATAAATTTGTTCTAGTCTTTGTTGATGATATCGTTGTCTTCTCTAAGTCCAAGAAAGAGCATGGGTCACATGTGAAATCTGTTCTAGAGACTCTTAGAAATCATCAGTTGAAGGCTAAATTTTCGAAATGCCATTTCTGGAAGGATGAAGTCCGATTCCTTGGACATATTGTTTCTGGTAATGGAGTTTCTGTTGATCCAGTCAAGATCGCTGCGATCAATGTAAGTCTTTCTTTCTCTTTTTCCTTTATCATTTAATTATTCTATCTCTTTTGTGGTTCTTATTTTTCCCTATTATGTTACAGGATTGGGAAACTTCTAAGACTCCATCTGATATTCGTAGTTTTCTAGGCCTTGCCGGTTATTACCGGAGATTCATTGAGAATTTTGCTCGGATTGCTGCACCTCTCACTGCTTTGACTAGTAAGAATGCAAAATTTATCTGGGATAAGAAGTGTGAAGCTGCATTTGATGAGTTAAAGAGCAAGCTTACTTCCGCACCAGTTCTTACCGTTCCGAATGGAAGTGAGGGATTGACGATATACACAGATGCTAGTCGTGAGGGATTGGGTGCTGTTCTCATGCAAGATGGTAGGGTCATTGCCTATGCCAGCCGTCAGTTAAAAACCCATGAGGCTAATTATGCTACTCATGATTTATAGTTGCTTGCTGTTGTCTTTGCTTTGGAGGCATCATCTTCTAGGAACTAAGTTTGAGCTTTTAACCGATCATAATTCTTTGAAATATATCTTCACCTAGAAGGATTTGAATCAGAGGCAAGTTCGTTGGCTTGAGTTTCTGGCTTCTTACGACCTCGATATTAGCTATACTCCCGGTAAAGCTAATGTTGTGGCCAATGCTCTGAGTCGGAAGAAGGCTTTATTGTGTCAGCTTGTTGTTTCTTCTTCTCCTCTTTTGGATCGTATCGTGGCTAAGCAAGATGAGGATAGGATGCTTATATTGATGAAGGAGAGTGTTTGTAGCAGAGTTGGTGATAGCAATCGTGGTAGTATTGGAGCTCAGATCGATGATAGTGGGATTTTGAGGATTAATGGTAGGATTTGTGTCCCGAATGTTGATGGATTGAGGCAAGTGTTACTTCGGGAGAATCATCGATCCAGACTTTCTATTCATCCTGGTGTGACGAAGATGTATCAGGATATGAAGAGGATGTCTATCTTTGTTAGTAGGTGTGCGACTTGTCAACAAGTCAAGGCCAATCATCAGAAGACCCCTGGTTTGTTGTAGCCCCTTGAGATTCCCAATAGGAAGTGGGAACAGGTTTCTATGGATTTCATTGATGGATTACCAAGGACTAGGAGGGCTAATGAGAGTATCTGGGTTATTGTGGATAGACTGACCAAGTTCGCTCATTTCATTCCGGTCAAGTCCACCCGTTCTGCTTCTAGCTTGTCTGAGATCTATATGAGAGAGATTGTTCGTCTCAATGGTGTTCCTCTCAGTATTGTTTGTGATCGTGATCCTATCTTTACCAGTCAGTTTTGGAAAGCTTTTCAGGAATCTTTGGGTACTCTTTTGAATCTGAGCACTGCCTACCATCCACAGACCGACGGTCAAACGGAAAGAGTGAATCAGATTCTCGAAGATCTTCTTCTTGCTTGTGTGCTTGATTATGGAGGATCCTGGGAAGATCATCTCCATCTTGTCGAATTCACCTACAATAATAGTTATCAGGTATAATCTAATCTTCTTATTAAGCTTATCTTAATCCTTTATCTATCTCATTCTATCTTTGAATTCAGGCCAGTATTAAAATGTCTCTGTTTGATGCTCTTTACAGACGACCTTGTAGATCTCCATCTTGCTGGATTGAATCCGGTAATCGTTTGGTTCTTGGGCCTGATATGATTTTGGAGGCTTCTAAGAGAGTTGAGGAGATTAAGAGGAAGTTGAGGGTTGCGCAGGATAGGCAGAAGAAGTACGCTGATAGGCGTATGAGAAGTTTAGAGTTTGCTGTTGGTGATCAGGTTTTCCTTGAGGTCTCTCCCTTAAGGAATGTCATTCGCTTTGGTCGTAGAGGGAAGCTTTCTCCTAGGTTCATTGGTCCTTTCCGCATTGTGGAAAGAGTTGGTTCTTTGGCTTATCGTCTGGATTTGCCCGAGAAGCTTTCTGGAGTGCATGATGTATTCCACGTCTCGCATCTTGGTTGGTATCTTCATGACCCATCTCTTATTGTTCAGCCTTCTGCTCTTGATAGTTTGGATATTCAGCCTAATCTAACTGTTGAGAGGAAGCCACTTCATATTGTTGATAGAGGTATGGAGCAGCTAAGAAGAAAATCCGTTAGTCTGGTCAAAGTATAGTGGAGTACTGACGATCGAGATTGTACCTGGGAGACGGAGGAGAGCATTCGTGCTTCGAATCCGGAATTGTTTGTTTCAGGTACTATTTGTTTTTCTATCTTGCTTTTCCTTATTTTCCTTGTTTCGTTCTTTTCGAGGACGAAAAGATATGAGTGGGGGAAAGTGTAACAATCCAAGATTTTTGCAAATATTTTTAAATTAGATTTTATTTCAAATTTTTATTTTTAAAACATTTTAAAAGTGTAGTTGTAATTTTCCAATATTAGTTGTATTTTATTTACAATTTTAATTCTAGTTTCCATAAAATAAACTATTTTCTTTATTTATTTTCCCATTTTCCTAAGAATAATTATTTATTTTCATTTCTACATTATTTTGTTTTAACATTTATTTTATTTATTTGATTTTTGATTAGTTTATTTTGAATAAAAGAAAGTGGAAATTCAAAGAGACAAAAGCTTTTAAAACTTGTGACTTTTCCTTATCCTAGTCTTTTCATTTGCTTGGCCTTTCATTTTCTTATTGTAGCTGTGTATTCTCTTTACTTTTCACGTGAAAAGTTTCTTATTCTCATTACAATTCATAGCCATAGCATTTCTGAAAAAAAATAAAGTAAGTAATAGCTTCCTTTTCTCACTTTTCTTCTTTATTTTCCATTGATTTTTGCTTGATCTCTACACATGTTTGCTCGGCCATCACCCCTAGTTGCCTCGACCATAGCCACCATCATCTCCTCCTCATCATCCACGGCATACAGCACCTCCTCTTCCCCTGACCAGACCAAGCCGTGACCTTCAAGTGGACCAACACCACAAAACATTGAAACCTTTTGCAAAAAAATGCCTAGCCGAGCCCATAATTTCACCAACCCCTTCATTTTCACCTCGGCCATCACCCCTAGAACCACCACCACCTGCTGACTTCACCTCTGGCCATCACTTTAGCACTGACCTAACCTGTACCTGACCATGGTTAAGCCAAATATGACCCTAGGCCGAGCCTAGTTGTGCACTAAACCTTCCCCTTTTGCCTTGTCCTTTGACCTTCCTTACCTTATAACTCCCAAACTCTTCACATCCCCATGTAGTTGTGCCTATGTGATGCCAAACCCGAGCCTTTACCACCAACAAATCATGATGGCTGAACCAAATAAACATGTATGGCCGAGCCATGTTGAGAGAAGGTCGAGCAATTTTGAGTTGAAAGCTTGATGATGTCTTTTGTAAATTCTATTTACATTTTGTTTCAATTAATCTTTGTATTATAATTATATTTATATTGCTTTGTTTCAATTGTTGTATACAAGAAAAAAATCTTGGCTCTCTCTCCACTTGAATCAAAAGTCGTGCTATCGTGCTTTCTAGAATTTGTTTGTGCGTTTTGATTTGCGGACACCAGCTTAAAAGGGTTAGTTATTCACGCTTGACATTCGTACTTATAGAATTGTGAAACGATAACAAGTGAATGTGTAGAATTGTTATACCATGTTATACCTTTCTGTGATATTTATTATATGATGTTAAACTCTGTTATAAACTTGTCACATCATCTGATATGTTATATTCTATTATACTGTTTATTTATTTCTGTTTCTCACACTGCAAGTTCCCTGTAGAATAGAATCACTATGGGTTGAAATGATACATACCCGAACGGATTTTAGAATAGGGAAAAATCATTATGGCCTGGAATGATAGGGCTGAGCGATTTATTTATTTTTATTAACTTGGGATTGCGGGTTTGAAATGATAGAACACGGATTTTTCTTTGTAAATTACGGATTGAAATGATATATTATCCGTATCAGTTGACCTAGGTTAGAAAATATTATACAGACCCGTGGTTATTTTATATATTTTTCTGGAAACTTTTAAGTATTTTTAAATGTAAAAATATGATAATTTGATTTAAATTGAATTTAAAATGATTTAATAAAGGGTTAGTGATTTTTCTATAAGTTAAAAATGTTAAATAAATAAATGATTAAATTGTAATTTGAAATATAACTTAATTTGGAAATTTGTGATTTGGTTTAAATTGAAAGTTTAAGCAAAGAAAATAAAATGGAAATTAAGTTTTATTTTTGAAATGGTAATTTCAATTTAAGTGTTGAGTTAATTGTTAAAAAAATGCAAAGAATAAGGAAATTGTACACTTGGATTTAATAAGTAAATTATTGAAAAATTTGGATTTAATTATGAAAATTTTACTTTATAAAAATCATAAGTTAAAGGGTTTCAAATGAACATTTTGAGTGGAAAAATATGATTTTTATAAGTTAAAATGGTTAAAATCGAAGTTTATTTATTTCCAAAATTTTATTATAAATCTGGAAATTGAATTAGTAGCACTTCAGAAATGCTATCATTTCTGAAATTAACTTAAAATCTGAAGTAAAAGATACTGCAGCACTTTGTAAGTTCTGTGGTTGATGCAAATGAACTAAAGGCTAATTAACTAAAGGCTACTGCAGCACTTGGTAAGTGCTGTGGTTGCAGAAAGAAAATCTAAAATCTGAAACTGATAAAAGGGCTACAGTAGCATTTGATAAGTGCTGCACTTGGCTAAAATGAGGTTTTCAAATGTAACTGAACTACTACAGCAGTTTTTAAATGCTGTCTTTGCTGAAATGAATTGTTTCAAATATAACTTACCGTAGCATTTTCTAAGTGCTGCGAAAGCTGAAATTTTAATGTTTTAAAGTATTTAAGTGAATAAATGAGCTCAGAAAGGCTAAATTTTTGGGAATTAAGTATTTGATTTAAAGGTATAATGACCTCACTTTTAAATGGTTTAAATGAAGTATTTTGATTTGAAATATAAACTATTTTTGAAATTTATTACCACGGGTTATAATAACGATTTGTTGTTAAAGAGACCGGGATCGGATATGGACATACTCTCTGTCGATACCGAAAACCACTTTAACAACTGTGTACGCGGTGGAGATTCCAGAATGAAGTAGGATGGTGGCGACGATCCTATTAAGGTATATACGTGGACCCAACTCCCGTGAGTTGGCATAAGATAGCTAAAACAGGAGCGATCGATGGGCCAATGAGGTAGCACCTCTGATCGGACACACTTCCTCGATACCATTCTATTACTTTGTGATTGATTGGGGTACCCCTTTGATTTTGGAGTGTGGCTCGAGGTGGGCGGTAGTGGCTGCTATGCGTTACCACCTGTCCGGAAGCGTAATTGGTATATCTACCCTAGCATTGCCTAGTTGTGTCGTGTCACCTACCCTAGCGCGCCTTGTACAAGTTTGATTTGTGTCGTACCTATGGAGTATCTTCTCGTAGCCTCCCGGTCTGGAGGTACGCAGGTACTATGTAGACTATTGGCACTATTTATGTGTAAAGGTGGAAAATGTAAAGCCTTAACGCTATTTTTAAGTATGTTTACTTTACTATTAGATATTATTATAATAGCGAATATTACTACATAGTAAATAGTTTATCGGATCCTTAAAGGATGGGCGGTCCCAAGCATCCTTTAAGTTACTTGTGTTTTTATTACGGTTCACTTGAGTTGGTTTACATTGTATAAGTATGTATGTCCTGACTCGAGTGTTTGTGTTTTATTTACGCTCGGGTCGGCTTGAGTATTCACAGCTTTGGACTTCACTTTCAGGAGCTAGGAATCGCTGGAGATTCTGCTTATCTAGTTATTTATCTATTTCAGTTTCAGTTGTTCTATTTCAGCTCTTGTATTAGTGGACTTCTATGTATTTGGGATTTCTATTGTATTTGTTTTTAGACTAATATTATGTATTTGTTTTGAGACTTTGTTATAGTAGCTTCATGAACTACTATGGTATTTTATCTTCCGCTGCGAGTTATTCTGATATTTTTGTGTTTGTGATTCTGTGATTGATTTTATTTGCTCAAATTTTATTACAATCTGTTATTTTGAATTTTTCAAGTCTGACATGTGTGGATTATTGTCGATTTGAATGGTCCAAAATAGTGGGTCGTTACATAAACTCTAGCCTCATCAACCGGATTGGCTGAAAACTAGGGGGTATGTAGCAAGGCTAAGTGGGTCATACCCAATTAGGTCATAACCAATTAGGGTATGTTATCACCCTTCTAGATAATCTCGGATATATTATATTATATGGTTACGGTGCATTCGAAAGAGCTCTCGATGGTAAGGGTAGGAACACCCGGGGTGATAACATTTCGGTTCTATCCAGGTTAGGGATAGGGTCGGTCTTGTGTTGTAGGGGTCCCAGTGAGGTCCTCGGTACATGATTCTAGAAGTGTACCGTGATTGGTAGTACCCCAGTGCCGAGTCATTGTATGGAATCCATTCTCCAATAAGCGCCGTACGGTTTTGATTGTGCCCAACTATGCTGAAACGTGAGATGCAAGCATTTCAGCTATATTCTATTTACTTGATTTAGACACTATTATAATATCAAACGGATTTGATAAAAATGTTTTGGTTATCGTAAGGTAAAAACCTGTCGTGTTTATGTGTGGCGTGGCCTTACGAGATACCTCTGTCTTTCAAAGGGTTTCGAAAAATATAGTAATAATTCAAATTGAGTGTGTTTTCTCACGCTGGTTTTCCAGACTGGCTCGGGTATTATCTTATAATAATGCTCGGGTCAGACCGAGTATTACAGATTAAGGATAGGATGCTACGGTGCTCAGGGAACGAGCTGGATGACAGAGATGTACTTCTGTACTTGATTAATATTTTCCGCTGGATGAGAACAAGTTGTTATAACAGTCCAGATTTGATGTAGTGATTGTTGTACTCTGATGATTGTAAGTATTAAACAGTTACAGATCCTTTTGTATATTTTTTTTATTATATATTATATTTGTTCCACTGCGATTGTGAGATTCTGTATTGTTGTTCATTTTATTCTACCATTTTCTTCTTCAGTTCTAATGAACTGGTGTTTCCGGCACTCGATTGCTCGGCATTCTATACAGTGAACTTATTGATGTCGATTTTCGAGGGTCGAAAATCCCGGTCCGTTACATATTGGGCCTTTCTTGATATTGGGGAAAAATAAGAAAACTTGTAAGTTCGCTGGAGTCCATGAAGTTTTCCATGTTTTACATTTCAGGAAATACCTTTATAGCATATCAATTGTGGTAGAGCCTAATCAATTAGGGGATTTTAAGACAGAGCTAATAGGGTGCGGTGCCACTACATGCATTGTGTAGCATGGAATTAGGGAGCTCCGCAACAAAGAATTAGATTGGTCCGAGTATATTGGGGAGAAAATCCGACGGAAGGCATGAGGACTTCTCATCCTAACCCTTTCTCTGTTAAATTTTTCTCCAAAATTAGGATTTTGGTTGCATTGTGGTTGCTAGAATGGATGGTAAGAGATGGTTGCTACACTTTTTCACCATCACTTTACATTCATATAGCATTTTATGCATGTTTAGTGTATTTTGCATGCATATTTGCATAACACGATCTCTTGCACACGCTAGAATTGAGCTCATTTTACTATGTCTATAGTACATAATCATGTTTCACTTTGGTTGAGTAGATGGTTGAATAGATGACTTGGTTGCATAACATGGATGTTATTGCGCGTTACGCTATTCGTCTCTTGAAAGGTTTTTGGACGAAATCATTTTTAGGGGGGAGCATGCAACACACCATAAAATCAACCATAATTAGATAAGTAAATTAAGAGAAATTCAATTAATTATGGTAGGGGCAAAAATGAAAATTTTGTAAAAGTTTGAATTTGACCATGAAAATTATCTCACTGTGTTCGTAGCGAAATCCTGATCAATTTCCATATATAATATGCTGAAAACGGAAATCAAATAATGAAGTAATGAGCATTTGAAGTTTTTAGATTTAAAATAATTTAAATAGAATTATAATTCAAATAAAGTAATCAGTTCCCTAATTTGAAAATTGGAAATTAACCATGATTAGACATAGGGGTTAAGTAAACGTTAATGTTAACAATTAATGTTAAGAGTTATTAGGGAACTATATGAACAACGACTAAAAAATTAAATAA
Organism: Allium fistulosum; assembly: GCA_030737815.1. Classification (NCBI taxonomy): domain Eukaryota; kingdom Viridiplantae; phylum Streptophyta; class Magnoliopsida; order Asparagales; family Amaryllidaceae; genus Allium; species Allium fistulosum. Next base: position 405,832,927 of record CM060907.1, on the reverse strand, counting down.
TCTTTCCATAATAAGGGGAAAAGTTTGAACCCTTGACCTCAAGAGGTCGACCCCCGGAGGTCAACCGCTTAGAAGGAAGAGTTCGACCGCTTCTTGTGTGGCATCTAAGGTTTGGGTGCTTTGTATGCTCAAGATTTATCCATTTTCAACCTAGTTTCATTCTATGGTTCTGGTGCGTTTCAACTCGTATAAATAGGACCATATCCTCCACTTTTTATTGATAATTATTTGGAAAATACCTCGAACCTCAGCCATTTTCTCTCTTTAGCTAGATTTATAAATTCAATTAGAATTTTAGGTAAGGATTCTAATCCTTTTCTAATTATTCTTTTAATCTAGTTTCTTCTCCTTCAACCTCTATGAATCTAACAAAATTATATACATACTCATCCTTCGTTGTGTGTATATATCAAAAGAAGGAGATCGGGAAAGAGTTGTTTGGCATTGCAAATTCATACAAGAGAAGCTAAGGATAATCTGTGAGTGGAAACCATAGTATTTTTATTTCAGTAATTGATTAGTACATATCTATGGATTTGAATATTCCTTATGGGTTTTGGGATTGTGAAAACAAAATAGATAAAATCCCCCAAAATTCATTTTTATTTCTACATGTCATTTCTAGGTAGAGATTCTCAAGTATTTATGTTAATTTGATTGAATTTATATTATTTCTATAATGTATGATAATTTCAGAGTCTATTCCACTTCTCCTCCTTCTTTGATTCAAATTGTGAGATTTCAGTATTAAAATAAGGGTTTAGATTATGAATTCTATTCATAGTTTCCACCACTTATTCCACACAAAATTCCTTCATTTATTTCTTTGTAAAAGAGAGTTGAATAGAATATGAGGTTAGAATTGCAATTCCTATTGTTTAGGTTATTCCATTTAATTGTAATAAATTAGGTTTCTATTTCTATTTACAAGTCTATTTATTGTAGTTTTGGTTATGGATATTCCATCCTTGTTATGAAAATTATAATCCACTATTATGGATATCGAAATCTTGGGAATTTGAAGGAACAAGATTTTTATTAGTATTATGATTTAAAGAATTGACATTTAACGCTAGTTTACGGCATATAAGCACATGCGTAGAATTTATTAGGTGCAGATATATATTATTTCAATTAGCGTAATAAACTTATAATTTGGCGTATAATTGTGTAGTTAAGTAGATAGTAAGTGTCATTAATTTCTCCTTAAGGTAACTAGTATTTTAAGGTGTAATAAGTAAGATTCCATATAATGCTTTAATTATGATACGGTAATATGAGTATTATATATAAGTAGAGTATTTAAATTGTGGCTAAGTGATAGGGATGTAAGGTCAATAGAGTTGCACATAGTAGTTGGCCCTTCACTTTAAGACTACTAGCAGTTATGTGCACTTCCTATTGATGCAAGACATCTCCGAAGATAAATATTTGTGATGAGATGAGGTTAATCCCAAATTCTGTTTCGGTAAACCTACCCAGTTAATCTGGCTACCAGTTCGTACAAATAGTTGGACTAAAGTGAGATATCAATATGAGTATGGGTTCATGAAGGGCCTGCTTCAGGGTCTTAAGGTATTAAGTGGTTGTTTGAGGGCCCATCTCTTTTCCCTAAATGAAGTACTAAAGGGCCAATGTGCTAGTTATTAGGCACGTTAGGTGGTATCTCGATAGGAGTCCACTTCGGGACAAGGTATTAAATGACTGATTGAGGGTCCGCCTTTCCATAAAGAATTATTAATTTGCTTGAGAGATTCCATATGATGTCAGCTAGATAGTTACCATTGATGAATCCACCTTAGTAATAAGCATTAAATGATGGCGTCTGACTCAATTGAGGTCTTAAACGACTAGAGTCTGTCTATTTTTCAATAAAAGGTATTAAGTGGCTTGGGTACTATCTCTCGTATTGTTAGACATTTACGACGTGGGATTTGGGTTATGGGATTTAGAAACCAGCTTGGGGAATGGAAGGTATTAAGTGGTTGATTGTGGACTCACCTTCTTTCCTTATAAGAAATATTAAATGGTTTTATGTATGTGAGACATATTATTATTTTGAAATATACTGCCCAAATACTGAAATTGTAAGACTTGAGGTTTTCATTCACCAGACACTTGTTGTTCAGACTCCCTCATTACAACATAGGTTAGAGAAGGAGTTGATGAAGCTTGAAGATGATGAGAGTGAAGCCTATGGCACTTACTATCTTTATTTTTGCATTATTTTCTATGCTACCCATGAAATGTTATTTTGAACAAAATGTTGTAACTGTTGTTGTTATGCATTATTACATTTCAAATGGTTTTGAAATAAATGGAAATAATTAGATATTATATTTTATTCATTCTACTGTGAGTTCTAAAAGAATATATAGATAGCTATGTTTTGTTATTTTTACCAACCAACAGCCTGCTTTAGAATGGGTCTAAGTTTCGATGGGCATTCTCTGGGTCGGAATGTAGACATGTTCCTGGTTGGGGGGGAGGGGGTTGTTATAGGGGATAACAAAAAAGATCTTATATGAAAATCAAATCTCTAGCACATATCACAACTCGTCGATCTTGAGCTAGCACTACCCTAAGGAAAATAATGTAGTTGGATAAGTAATGGCAGTATTGCTTTCGACCTTATCAGGATAGCATTCTTAAATTTAAGAATAGCAAGAGTTCATCCAACGTTTAGTGCTAAGTGTAAGACTAAATACTTTCTATAAATGAGTTAAACTTTTAATTTCATTTGACTCACACTTATGCTTGATTGTCACATCACAAATATTTGTAAAAACACTCTTTTAATAATATTCCTTTTAAAGAGGTAATTATATTTCTAAATGTATTAAAAAAAGGAGGGTAAAAAACAAATGTCGTTAAAAAATTGTTAGCTAAACCCAAAATAGTTTACACTTAGTTTTAATTCTAAACATTCCTTTTTAAACATTTTCTTATTTATAAACCATCTTTATAACTTTAAAACAACATTTATTATCTCGAAAGATAATAAATAAATTTAAAATTCTTTTATTAATTTAAGACGATGTTACTCATTCTAAAAGAAATTTAATTTAGAACAATGTTAAAATACATTTATAACTCTTTTATATTTTAAAATCATGTTAATTATCCCAAAATAAATTAATCAAATTCATAACATTTTTAAATATTTAAAACAATATTAATTACCACAAAAGATAATTAATCAAATTTATAATCTTTTTGTAAATTCAAAAACAATATTAATTACCTTAAAGGAAAAATCAAATTTATAAGCTTTTTATGAATTTAAAACAACATTAATTACTGGAAAGATAATCAACCAAATTTAAAACATTTTTGTAAATTTAAAACAACATTAATTATCCCGAAAGATAATTAATCAAATTTATAACTCCTTTTATAAACAACACTTATCCTTTATTTCAAAATTTTCAAAAACACTTGAAATTATAGTTTAAACAACTTTCAAAGTGTAAAAAAGGGACCAAACATTTATTTTGTAGAAATACAAGTACAAGTTCAACACACACAGGTTAAGGAGATGATATTTCATAAGTGATGGTATAGCTATAATCATTATAATGACACTTACATAGATTAAACATCATGTCATAAATATTTCAAACAAACATCAATGTAAGAACCATAATAATATAAGTAAGATGCATATAACAATAAGTTAATAATGGCGAGAAACCCCTCAGGGTCTCTCTACAAAAGTACCCTACAAAACAGTTGTTACTTATGTTGTTCGCTTTCAAAGCGGGAATCAATCCAACCAAATAATCAAACAATATATAACTATCATCCAAACATTCAACAATAATCTATAGCAATATAGGTATCATATAGTTTAAATAGAGGTTAGTAAACTCACCAAAATTCCAGTTGATGCTTTCACGTTCTAATTTGATCTGAAATCGAACGGCGTTCGATTTTTAGAACTAAATTCTATTAGCTCCAAAACGAATGCAACTCCAATGTGTAGATAGCATCGATACAAGTCCAAAGCAAAAGACCTCGTCCGAATCCAATCACGTATGAGAAAGTTATTAGATTTATAAGTTTGAGATTAAATTAAATTAATTAAATAACCTAAATGCTTTACTTATCTTAATTACTAACTCTTAATCCTTCATCCCAAACTGAAGCCAAGCACGAGATATCCTATACACGCACCAATGTCATGCACGAATCCTCCCCAATCTCGAGCAGTACTCAACGAAATCACACGTTGTCGATTCAGATGAGCTTCTCTTTGTGAATGCTTCCTCCCCGACCTAAATTCATCCAACTCGATTGTTCTGTGGAGAAAGAGATCCGGCTACCTTCTCTCAACCGTACAATGGTCGCAATTCACAAGGATTAGCTGCACCACTTAAAATTTGGCTACCCACACTCCTTTGCACGATAAGACCAACCATACACTCCATTTCCCCCAACTCCGCCCAAATCGCCGATAGTATCAAACCTTACTATGGCTATCCAACGTCCATCATCACCAAACTTGACCACACACTAAGAAATAGGTACGTATTTGAAGCATATGCCAATGAAAACTCAACGGATCTAGTTTCAAAACTTTTTGTTGATTAAAACATTTAATTATAATGTTTGAAGTTGGATGCTTATATTCCTTTTACTGTAAATGGAGAATGGAGGGAAGTTGAAAAGTAAAAGGGGTAAAAGAAAAATGAAGAATGGTCTAGTGTTAGGTTAAGTTTATTCTACAATTTCCTGCATGTCGCTACATAGAATTTCGTTTGTGTACGAACCATGAACGACAAAACAAAAATTTGATCGCTCATAGATATGCGATAAGATCATAAAACAATAATAAAATAAACTAGTTATCTCATTTTATAAAATTGCAAAAATACCATCGTTTATTGAAAAATACGTCAAATGAAAATTTAATTATTTTTCAAATTAAATTTTTTGGAAAAATCCTATATATTCATGTAAAAATGTCTCTTTCTAAATTAAGTCCTTTTATTAATAATTGATTTTCTTATTATTTATTCATACTATTTATTATTGTAAAAAATTTACAAAATGAGTTCATCATCATTATTTATTAGTTAAAAAGAGTTCAATAAGGCTATTAACTCCATTTAATTAATATTTAAATCACAATTTAAATATTTAATTAATCCCTATATTTGAATATAAGTTGTTTATATTTTTCCGGAATGTTACACACCAATCGTTTAAAAGACCTCTCTTAAGGGTTATCTAGCCTTGCCTCTTCACAAACAAACTAGCAAACAACAGTGGCTATGTGTCCTTCGGAATAAGGCTGTTAAGGAGCGACCATCTATGTAATCGCTTTGTGCGAGTACCGATATGTCAGATAGTAGGTCATGGATTTCATTTCAGGTGGGAATCTGACATATCAAATACAAACTCAAAGCTACTACACAGTGGCTATGTGACCTTCAGAAACAAATATAAAATAAGCATAACACAAAATCAGTCATAGATATTCATATCACTAAGGCGGAAACAGATATGAATATAACACATATAAGTGAACATCAAAGTAGTGGTCATACAAGATCCACTATATCACAAAAGAATAGGTACAAGTGCTAGACAAAAGAATATGTATACATCAAGGAGTATCTATCTCGAATGTATAAAAACAAAAACTACTAAGCTAAAGTAGTTAGCCAAAAGTCAGAAGCTAGTCCCTACTAAGAAGTCAAGTGGAAGCACGTGAAACACCTCGGTCTGACCCGAGTATTATTTAAGAAGGAAAATAATAAATGGATCAGTCAAGCTATAATTATCATGTAAGATGAGATAGGATAAGAGATATGACAAAAAATATATGATAACAATAATACCATGTTGTGACAAGTATATATATTTGATAACAATGAAAATCATACAATATATTAAGTTTTCTCAAATACCCAAAAAGAATGTCATATTCTTTATTTTTGTTCACCAAATTACAAATATTGAAAGAGCATATCAATGCAAATAACAAATATTGGTGAAACACAAATTCCAAAAATCGTCAACTAGAAATTCAGGAATCACAAAAAGGGGGAGGCCTATCACAAACGGGAGCATGAAAACTCAACAACACGTGTATCACAAACGAGACGCTACCCCATAGGTCGCTAACCCATAAAGTCGGTGCAATGACGTAGTACAACGATACGCCTGAGAAACCTGAAACTCAAATAAGCCAGAACAACGAGGTAGTACAACGATATGCCCGATGAACCGAACTCCATAAAACCCATAGGTCGCTAACCTATAAAAAATGAGATGAAGCTCAGCAGAACGTGGTACAGTCCCCTACACGGACAATAAGACATCGCATATCGCTAGTCTAAACCTCAAAATGATCGTCATAGATCAATAAGTGTAAATTACATCAAGCTAGTAAATAGATGAGCTTAGCTTCATGTCCCATAACCACTGGCTTAACTTAAATATTTATGAACAAATTGTAGATTTCCACTCGAAAATTGTCACAAGATTTCAATCGAACAAGTCTAAGAATTAACCGACGAAGTAAACGCAAGCGTTCAATACCACTTGTTTTGCTAAGTCGTTTAATTGGATTTCTCGTACGAATGAGGTAAAGGTTTGTATATACTAATAGATTGGAAAACGGTTTTAAAAATGAGCTTTGTATTAAAAGAAATGTTGAAATCATTTTTTGTGAAAGAGTTTGAGCATTTACTACTAGTATAGAAACCTTTGTATTTTAAAGTGACAAATCATAGAGACGAACGTAAAAATAATCTATCACCAAAAATTCACATTCGACGACGTGAATTAAAACCATGAAAATTGATATCAAATCCATCAAATGGATATTCCCAGAAATCCAGAAAAGAAATCATCAAAGTCGATAATAAATGACAAGAACTAACCGGATCAACAAAAATCGGTTAAAACGGAAACCCACATAGAAATAGGCAAATTGGCTGAATTTAACAGCGCTAGACGTCTTGTGGTTTTCCCAGACGTCTGAGCTGAAGGTCTGTAAATTTCTTCCAGATCGCTTAGATGTTTGGGAATAACCTCAGATGTGTGAGCTGTAGGTCTGTAATTTTTTATTCCTTTACCTCAGACGTCTGAGTGTTTTCCCAAACGTCTGAGCTGAAGCTCAGGGCAAAATTTGCATAGACCATTGATGGCCAAATAATTTCAGAAGCGATCGAATGAGCGATGGTGGCTAGGGATATATGCCAAGCGACAACCCAGCCTTATAGGCTCTTCAATACACTCCAAACAACATGTCCAAACATCCATAATAGTATTTTCGTAGATTTTGACTTCAAAATACCAAAAATTGGAAAATTCACCAAACCAATTTAATTCAAAAGCAATAGAATATGGAATAGATGTTAGGAATTCATACCTAACAACAATGAAAGCCATAGACATAGATGTGAGTTCAAGAACTCACCTTTAAATTCAAAAACAAGGAATGAGAAGCTCTGAAACAAAGCAAGATCAATCTCTCTTCAACTTCACTTCAAGAACCTTCAATCTATGATCAAATGCAAAGTTTTTCCTAAGTTAGGTTATAGGAAAAATCAAGAATTGAAGAGGAATTGAGATGTAGAAGATGAAGAGCATGCTTACCTAAGCTTCTCTTTGATTTTAGAACTTGAATTTGAATTTCCTAAGAATCTAGAGCTTAGAATTTTAATTTCCTTTCTTTTCCACCATTTTTCCTTTTGCTTGAGTGTTAGGAAATTATGAGTGGAATGAATGAAGAGGAGTTAGGGTATTTGTTAGAGGAGTTTTTGTTCTTTTATTGGGTTAATGGGCTAGAACACAACCCAAAGCCCAAATGAAAATACCAAAATCCTAATCAACTCCAAACATATCGATCTTTATACTTAAACAAATTGTAAACGTCGTTTTAAACTCAATGGAAGTGGTCTCGAGTTCAGATTCGACTGTTTACAAAAAGTCACATTTCGGACTTTAATTCAACCAACGAAGCAATATTTAAATAAAAAATTTAAATATATATTTGTAAAAAATGCGAGTTGTTACATTTTCTCTCATTTACAATAACCCATCTAATTTGAACATTTTCATCTAAATTTATAAAAGTGGATGCCTTCTTTTTAAATACACTGTTATACCTTTTTTTTCTTTTGTAACAAAACAAACTCCCTGTTTATAAAATCATACATATATTCAAAAATGAGAAGTTTATTTTATTTATCTCAAAACATTTAAAATGTTCATTCCATTGTGACACAAATGCAAGTTCTTAAATTAAGCTCAATCATTACAATTTAATTCCTTTTTCCCTTTCTAATTGAAACATTTCAATAAATCTACTGCCAATTAATTTCAATACTAATTTCAAACGAACTCTAATTATAAACACTATTTCTTTTCACTTATAATTATTTATTAATTCCTCCTTAAATTTTGGGTTGTTACATCTCCGATGTTCCCAATCTCTGGAAAGCACCAGATTTTCAATGGTAAAGTTCTCCTTCCAAGCGTTTCCTATTTCTAGGCAACGCTGAGCGGGATCGATTCCTCCGATCGACACCTATGCAGATATTCTTGTGAGGCCCAGTTTCCTTCGACCAATTTCACCGCAAATAGGGAATGTTCCATGTGGCTCCCTATCGAGGAGCATTAATTATAACATTTATTTCCTGCATATATATCCTTGATGTGAACCAAATCCTTTTTACATGACTTATTTTACCAATTTTCGAACTCTACGCATTAGTAGGAGTTAACGACTGTGGCGAAAAGTATTCATTTTCCCCTAGTCCATCAATGCTCTCCTCATCTTGATCCTGGATTGAGGGAGTTTGATAATTCCTGTCCTGGGTCCTTTACGACTAACCTTGCCCAACCTCAGCCAAGAGTGTCCAACTAAGCAGCTAACATAGTCGTGGAAACCTAGTTCGTATGCTAGTTCCTATTTCTAGGAATTAACATTTTAATTGCCTGATACTGAGCATTCCTTTTAGGTGCTGCCAGACTCTAGGCAGCAACCGACTCTTGCGATTCTGGGTTGAACTGTCGGATTGACCTTTGTATGGGTTTTTCTTCTTGACTTTGCCTGTCTTCGGGAAATGCCATATTCCTAGGGGATAGAGTCTTACTTTCTCGATGTTTCCAGTCTCTAAGAAACGTCAAATTCATGAAGGTTAGAGTAGGAAAACTTCATGACATCCTCTACCTTTGGGCAACGACAAATTCCTGATGATTTGGTTGAATAGAAAAACCCTCTGTTCATCGCCTATCTTCGAGCAACGATGAGTTTCTGAAGGTTATGATTCTCCTCCCTAACGTTGCATATCTCCAAGCAATGCTAGATTCTTGGAGATTAAGGTTTGGACCTTACCTCTATCTCTCGGTAATGTCGGTTCCTAGAAGGCTAGTGGTCGAATTTCATATCAAGCTGGCAGTTTGGAGCTTCCCGACATTGCCTATCACCAGGCAATGCCTGTTTTGAGAAGGTTGGGGGTTGATTTTCCCCATTGCCCCGATGGTTTGGATCTTCTCGACATCGGATATATTCGGTCAATGTTGGTTCTCAAAAGGTTGGGAGTCGATTTTCCTCATAAACTTGATAGTTTGGACCTTCCCAAAAATTCCTATCTTCAAGCAACGTCAGTTTCAGAAGGTTGGGGGCAATTTTCCTCGTCGATCTAGTGGTTTGGATCTTCCCGACACTGCTTATCGCCAGGTAACATTGGTTCCTAGAAAGTTTGGCGTCGATTTTCACCGTCAACCCTGGGGTTTGGACCTTCCCGACGTTGCCTATCTCTGGGTAACGCCAGTTCTTAGATGGTTGGGGGTCGATTTTCTCCATCGACATGGTGGTTTGTGCCTTCCCGACATTGCCTATCTCCGAACAATGCTGGTTCTTAGAAGGTTTTGGTTTGATTTTCGCTGTCGACCCAACGGTTTGGACCTTTCAGACGTTGTCTAACTCTAGGCAACGCCGATTCTTAGAAGTTTGGTGTTCAATTTGTCCAATTGTGTAATACCTTAGAAATTTACATAAAATATAATAATGACTTAATAGAAATGTAAATGGGAATTTAATAATAAAATTAAATTTAATTAAAACAAGGACTAAAATAATTTTTCACAAAAGTTCGAATTTCGCTATGCAACTTTGATCATTGTGTCCGTACTAATTTTCTAAATGATTTTTGTATATAACTTGTTGTAATTCAAGTTAGTATGAGAAAATTAAGAGTGTCCGAAATAATTAATCCAAAATTTAAAATATAAAAAAAAGGTTGGTCGACCCAAAGGGGTCCCAGGTTGAGCGGTAGCAGTCGACCTAGGCATCCAAGCGTTTGACCCATGTAGTATAAAGTGCGGTGTTGTTTTGCTTCATTGAATTAGAGATTTGTGGGCAAGATTTTTTACGTGCGGGCGAAATAAACAATAACCGGTTCAGTTGATTGTTGAGTTAATCTAGATGCCATAGTTAACTAATTACATTTATAAATTAGATGTTAACCTAAATCCTAATCTTTAGTTTGAGATGACTGTAACCTGATGTTGTCAAAATTTCCACTAGAACGCTAATTTCTTCTCAATTCTCAAATCGAAAATTAAACTCCTATTAGGCCCAAATTAAACCAAATCGGAGAGCAAGATTAAGAGGAGTGGCAAGCAATTAAGAGAACTATTGGAGCGCTATTTATTGGTGGCCACTTTCGTAGATCTAGATCTAAGGTTGTAAGGTGAGTGGGTACGGATCTAATGACTTGATTATTTGAATAAAGTTTAATTCTATTTTAATTGATTAGGTTGCTTAAAATAACTAATTTAACTTTTTAAATTGGTTATGAATTGGTAAACTGTAAATCCTATAATTTACACTTGATTCTGATCTGTAACCGTTTAACTGGCACTTGGTATTGTAAACTACAAATATTAGAACTACTAGAAATTGGATAATTAATTAAATCGGAAATTAGAGTTAAACTTCAAATTAGATAATTTGGTAATCAGGGTTAAAATCAGAGATAAATTGACTAGAAATTAAGGAAAATAATTAAAAAAAATCGCAGAAAATGAAAAGAACAAAAATGACATTTTTAAATTGGTATGGTGGACCTTGGAATAGCGTAGGTCGATCGATAGCGATCCACCAGGGAAAAGTTTCGATCGACCGTCAAATGTAAAAATTAGTATTTTAAACCTCGAGCTTAGCCCAATAAAATAAAGTAAATGATTGTTGATAGTTAATGAACCAAAAAATGAACTATTTTGGGCTATGTTGTATGCATGAGGGAATAGGGAAGTTACTTCCCTATTTGAGTAGTTTGGGTGGATTTATTTTGTGATAATGACAGGACAGAGACGCTTAAGAAGCTCCATAAACGATAGGATGAATCGTTATGCAGATGTAGAGGCTAGAAGTGGATAGCTATGAAGACATGCGGGTGATTTGTTTTGCACTAGACACAAAAATGTTAGATAAGGTGGGCACAACACCGACGGAAACACTATTTGAGGAGCTCGGTCCAAATGGGAGATCCATGAACTGCACGTGTTCTAACACAACATAGTATGAGTGGACACCGTTGATGGACAATAAGTGGCTATAGGTAGACGGTCGACAGATGGTGCCCAGTCCTAATGGAAGATCATATATGGTGGACACCGACGCTGGACAATAAGTGGCCATAAGAAGTCATTTGTTAGATGGGGCCCGGTACTAATGGGAGTTCACTTATGGTGGGCACCAGAGTGATACAATAAGAGGAATTTTTCCACAACAATCGAGAGATGGTCATGGGTGCATACGATGAGTCACTTAGAGAATTTGCATTACAGTGTTCTTCCTCTCTAGGCATACTATGACTAGAAAGGGGGCAGTAAATCCCGATTTGGTTGATCGATTGTGTGAGACTCGATTTGTAGATTAACGCATTGTGTTAGACAAGTATCCTTAGGTATATGACCTTAGGATTACACTGACACAGTATATGCACTCTATATAACTTAGAGTAGATTTAGAATTAATTGCAATTAATCATCTTATTTGTCATGTTGTCATTCACCAAACTTTTGTCTGGCCAACCCCCTTCTTTTCATTTTTCCCCGCTATAGGATGACAGGTTAGTAGTGATGGGATATAGTACAAGGGAGAAAGGAGCTCAATGATAGGGTTCTCTTAATACTATTGTTTCTATTGTAAGCATCTATTGTATTAAATGTCTGTAGAATTCATATTTGAGAATAGTGTATATGTAAAACAAGTATTTTGAAAACTGTTTTTTTGAGATGTCTATTTTGTATACTTATATTTTAATTTCTACCGCTATGAGATCTGAAAGTGTAGAATGTCGTAGAACTCCATTATTTTACTTATGATCTGAAATGACTTTGAAATCCCAACAACTTGTATTTCTCGGCATAATTCATGTCGAGAAGTGCGGGTTGTCACATTTGGTATCAAAGTGAGGTTTAGGTTTCTCTAAGGAATAGACATGTATTGAGAGAATGTACTTGAAGGGTTTTTGAAAAAAAGGTTTTTCAAAAGGTTTTCCAAAAAGTTTACAAAAAAATGGATTTTGGAAAATGTAATTGTGTGTGTATGATAGTTTTTAAAGAGATTAGCAAAGAATTTTTCTATATATGTCAGAATTTTTTCTATTTATGCCTATGCTATTTTTGGGAAAGTTGAAAAATAATTCCAAGATATATATATAGTAAGAATGAGAATAAATTTTAGGGATAAGATGGACCTTTCATATTTATTTTGGTAAGAAATGCTAGTAGTGGTTTCTTATACCAACTAGCACTGACAAATAAACTATGGACTTAAGGGTGATTGAAGAAGATTAGCAACAAGAAACCCATATAGTGAGAATAAGATGAAGATAAAGATAAAGTACATGAATATGGGAAAGGACTTATGACCTTAAGGCGATTCCCTCCAATCAAAACATAAACTCTATTGGTAGTAGGTGTAAGGACTCAAATTTACCTAAGAGTATGGCTAGATTATTTCCGTATTGAAGTTGGACACGGGGTAAAAGGTAAACTTTAATATCAATCTTTGATTTTTTTATAGAAATTATTGAATTCAAATTATTGATAGGTATAAATGGGCTGTTGTAATTAGTTTGCTATTGTCTACTCCAATTTAAGTGATAAAATAGTGAAAATGTTTTTTGAAAAATGTAAAACAATAAATGTTTGTTATTTTAAAAAGAAAAATAAGCTAGTTATGATTTTCATAAAATAATCATACAAACTGTATATAAAATTTGTTTAAAAAGCGTGATTAAAAAAATGGGAAAATAAGCAAATTTTCTATAACTTTCATAAAGCTTTATTTTGTCACAAAGGCACATTGTTGCACTTACCTTCAATGTGTACGGTGCTTTCAAAATGAAACTTTTGAAAGAAACGAGTAGTTGGTTTATGTTTTGATATATAAAATAGCCAGAAATTTTTTATAAAATTTGTTTAAGACGTCAAAGAAGAAAAATGAGTGAAAATGATTTTTCTAATAATTTCTTTAGGGCTTTTGTTTTTTCTTTTATATGCATTATTGCACTTAACCCAATGTGTATTTTTCTTTTAATAATAGAATTTTTGGAAAATAAAAATAAAAATTAAGGAATATGTAAGATCTGACTTTATAACTCTTTTTATAAATAAGAAATGGTTAATATTTGAAAATTACTTTCATAGATGATTTTATCAAACTCTAATGATAATGAGTTAAAAATACCACACTTTGTTTAAAAATACGTTTTGTGAAATATGTCTTATTTATGAAAGAAAATTTTAAAATGATAGGTTTTATGTATATTTTTACTAAGCTAAGTTAATCATTTTCGATGATTTGCATAAAGAAGAATATCATGATCTTATTAAAAAGGAAATGCTGGTTAAAAATGAAAAGAGAGTTTTACAGTTTTAAAACTTTCTAGTTTTGTGTAAAATAAAGTAAAAAACCGAAATATTTTAAAGTTTTAAGCAACTTACTAGATTTGTGGAAATAGTAAAAATAAAATATAATTTTTTTGATTTAAATGGTAAAAATAAAAAGTGGGTTTTATCATTTTAAAGGTTTATTAGCTTTGGGTAAACTATGTTAAAATAAAAGGATTTGGAATAAAAAATGGGTGAGGTAAAAATGTTTTGATTATCACTTTAAAATTTAAAAGAAATAAGTTGAAGTTATATAAATAGGATTAAATAGCTCACTATGACAGAATTGACTATGGGATTTGGAAGCATCAATGGTTAAGACAGTGGTCAAAGAGTAACAAAGGAATTTAGTAACATTTTCTATTAACAGTCGAATTGGAAGGACATAGTACTAGATTGACCTTTCTTTAGTAAAGAGAGGAGAACACGACCTTATGTCTCTCTACCCAAGTATGGTTGGAATTTTAAATCTTTGTGTAAGCAGAAATATTGAAGTGTATGATTTGAGTGAACATATTTCCAAATATGGGAAGATTAAGGCAAGATGTTTTGGCGGTATAAAAGGATGCTACAAATGCAAGGGACTTTTCAATTAAAAGTGTGAGAAGGACAAGTAGGGTCTACTTCAATCCTTATTAAGAGTGTTATGCAACAAATGGGCAACTCCTTGATTACACTAGGAAATCTTAAACGGAACGATGAGTAAAGGCTTGATAGCATGGTACTGATCGACATTAGGTATGTGTAATGATAGGATGCCTATAGGCTATAGGTGGTCCAAGTATTGTATTATCACCTGTAGGCTACTAGAGGACCTAGTGGGCAAGAAGGGGGAAGTGTTTATTTTACACACGTCATTTGGTTTATTTTATAGTAGTTGCATTCCATGGATGCCTAGGTGTGAGTCTTGGAATGGTTGGGTTGAGAATAACAAATTCTGGAATAAGGAAAATAAGAGGAAAGTAGTCCCTAAATTAATCGAAAGCTTCATTTAAGAAGTTGCATGATAAGTTAAAATTTGTAGACTTAAATGATTTAGGTAAGAAAGATGTGTAATTAGTCATTGCAGTAAGTTGTCGGGTGAGGGATATGGATTAGTAGATGTTAAATTGGAAGTTTTTATAAATGAAGTGGGGTTTAAGAAGTATTTTAATTCATTGGAATGTAGTGTGCAGCAACATTAACAAGGAATATGCCCACACGAAAGAGATGTATAAAAGAGGGATAGTTTCCATATTTTATATTATCTATTTCAATAATAAAGAAAAGATATACTTCCTAGTAATTCCAAAAAAAAATGCAAATCCTCTTTTAGATAATGTATGGAAAGCTACAGCATTCATATTTCCCTTCAGGAAAAAGTGTAGTTCAAATGCATTAGAATGCAAAAATCCCTAAGTGCAAACCAAAGTATTGGCCAATATGTTAAGCGGATTAAAATAGTAAGGTACCATTTCATATTAACCTGTCTCAACCACAAGATAATTTGAATGGAATGATAAGAGGCCATGTTTGGTAAAAAGGTCCCATTTACAAAATGACACCAAGGAACAGATAAAGAAAATTTTTGGAAGTTCAAACTACAAAAGGTATCCTGGACAAGAATTTAGTCAAGGTCTTTGCGATGGATGGTAAATTCAAGAATTTGGTTCTCAGTCAAGAAAAACATATATCATTATAAGCACGCATTGAGAATGTGAAGGTGATTTTTATAGAAAAGAAGATCAAGAAACTTTTAGTAAGATTGAAGGAAGAGATAAAAAGATTTATCCTCAACATCGCTCGGATTGAAGGAAGGTTATTTTCTTAAGGGAAATTTATGGGAGAGCAGCATAGTGTACATGGTCATGTGCATAGCAACCGCACACTAGTGAAGTAACCGTTAAGTGGATATTATTTTGGTTAGAGTAATCTTAGATTTATAACTCTAAAGAATTTGAGGACTTTTATTGTTATGACTAAATGAGAAGATAGACCAAAACTTTCATTTATAGAATTGGAATATATCCATGTAGACCATAAATAGGATACTTAGGTATCAAGATTTTTGAAAGTTTAGGAAATAATCCAAATGTAACAGCCTACCTCGGAATAGGCCTAAATTTTGGGTCATAAAAGGCCCCTCGAAACTTAGATCCATTCTAAGGCTGGCTGTTGGTTGGAAAAAGAAGTAATAGTATAAAGTAATAACTATTCTTTAAGTACTCACAGCAGGTAGAATAAAATATAACATCAAATTGTACCCATTATTTCAAAACTATTTGAAATGTCATAATACAAAATATCATAAAATTGTCACATAAGGTCTATTACATCGTTTGTCAAAATACATGGATACAAAATAAAAATATCATAAAAGATAATAATAACCGCTATAAGCTTAAGCCAATCCATATTCAGGCATCTTCACAATCATCTCTCCATCGTTAACCTGTATTGTAATAAGGAGGGAGTTAGAACAATAAATGTCTGGTGAATAAAAACCTCGAGTCTTACCATTTTAGTACTTAGGCATTATATTTTTCAAAATAAGAATATGTCTACGTACATAAAACCATTTAATACTTCATAAATGGAAAGGAGGTGGGCCCACAATCAACCACTTAATACCTTCCATTTCCGAAGCAGGTTTCTAAATCCCATAATCCAAATCCCACATCATAAATGTGGAACAATGCGAGAGGTAGTAACCAAGCCACTTAATACTTTTTATTGGAAAATAGGCAGACTCTGGCCATTTAAGACCTGAATTGATTTAAATCCCATCATGTAATAATTATCCTAATGTGGACCCCATAATGGTAACTATCTAGTTGACATCATATGGAATCTCATAAGTCACCTAATACTTCTTTATGGAAAGGCGGAGCTGTAATCAGTCACTTAATACCTTATTCCATTGCGGAGCCATATCGAGATACCACCTAATGCGCCTAATAACTAGACCCTTGGCCATTTAATACTTCATTTGGGGGAAAGATGGGGCCCTCAAACAATAACTTAATACCTCAAGACCCTGAAGTAGGCCCTTCGTATTATGGCTCATACTCATAATGATGTCTCACACTAGTCCGACTATTCATAGGAACTAGTAGCCAGGCTAACTGGATAGCTTTACCCTACAGAATTTGGCACTAACTTCGCGTCATCACAAATATTTATCACATGAGATGTCTCACATCAGTAGGAAGTGTACACAACCCAAAGTGAAGGGCAGACTTCTGTCGTGCAACCCTACCGACCTCGCATCCCTATGACTTAGCCATAATTTAAATATTCTCAATATATATAATACTCATTTCAACGTTTCATAATTAAGGCCTTATATGGAATCTTCCTTATTACGCCTTAAATTATAAATTACCTTCCTAAATGGGGAAATTAATGACAATTACTACCTGATTAACAATGCAATTTTACGTCATAATTATATGTTTATTATGCTAATAGAGATAAATATATATATTCGTGCCCAATCAATCCTAACGTGTAGTTTATATGCCCAAAACTAGCGTTAAATGTCAGTTCTTTTAACCATAATACTAATACAATTCCTTTTCCTTTTAATTCCCAAGATTTCAATATTTATAAGAAGGGATTAAATATTCATATCCAAAACTTAGTATAATTTATAGAAATCTTGGTGTAACATATTCCCCCCAAAGCTCACCTCATATGGCTAATATGAGGTGGATTTTAGGAAGAATAGTGTCATATTAGGATAAATAACTGGCCTGTTTGTTCCGTTCACATCTTGAGGTTGATCCTGAGCTTTCAGGTAATGTGGCGTTTGGAGGAATTTTGAAAGCATCGCTTACGTAGACAACTTATAAAGATCTAACCTTATTTAGAGGGTTTTGAAAATTATTTGAAATCTACCCTCATCTAGAGGGTTTCGGGAAATTGAAATTAGTGTCTAGAGGAATTTTTTTCTTCGATACCATGCTTTAGTCATGTAGAGCTGGTTTTACATAGGAACTAGGTCCGAAAGCTATTAGTGGCAGTTTAGTGCCTACATTTGTACTTTATTATGAGAAAACTAGGCTATCTGGCTTGAAAACAAATTTCAATATTAGGACAGAAGGCATGGTTTAAACTGGACCGTGAGGTCTAAATTTTTAAAAACATTCTTGTCACTTGAAGCCATCTAGACTATTTGATAAGCGAAATTGTTTGTGCGTCGAGAGGCAAAATCCAATTTGACACCATAAGCCAAAACTTTTTGAAATCATGCTTATCACTTGAAGCCATCTAGACTAAGTGATAAGAAAAATCATTTGAGTATCGAGAGGCAAAATCTAATTTGAGACCGTGAGGTCAAAGCCTTTTTGAAATCATGCTTATCACCTGAAGCCATCTAGACTAAGTGATAAGCCAATTGTCTGAGTGTTGAGAGGTGAAATCTAATTCGAGGCCGTGAGGTAAAAACCTTTTTGAAATTGTGCTTATCACTTGAAGCCATCTAGACTTATTGATAAATGAAATTGTTTGAGTGCCGAGAGGCGAAATCTAATTCGAGACCGTGTAGTCAAAACTTTTTTTTGAAATCGTGCTTATCACTTGAAGCCATCTGGACTAGGTGATAAGCAGAATTGTTTGGGCACCGAAAGGCGAAGGTTAAAATGGGTCGTAAGGTTATGGAGATACTTGCCTTGCAAGACCTATGAAATGGGAAGCTAAGATCTACTTCTAAAAAGACGAGTCCTGGTCTTGCATTAAATGCTCATGCCAATTGTCACGATTCTATTGGTCTTTCTAAAAAAGCATATACCTTTTTATCTATCCTAGGGTAATTTGCTGCCACACTTATTCTATGGTGAAGGTCCAACTGAATAAGTAATCTCCATCATTGGTTCTGTGGTTTAAATAAACCTTTTTCTTTTCTTCTTCTTTCTTACTCATATTATCAACAGCCACACTCGCCATTAAAGCTTTGAAGTCTTAACAAATCGCCGTGGATTTTTGGCTCAAATAGTAAGTCCTTGATCCTTTCCTATAATTTCATTTTTCTTTACTGCCATCAAAATTTGTGAGCATTTTCCTTTTCGAATTTACAAAAAATTTGGTTGTGATTGCTACCATTATACTAGTATTAGATTTCGATTTAGGATACCGTTCAAATTGTGAAGCCACAATGCTTTTCGTCTATGGATTAAGATTTTATCTCCAAATCTAATCTTTCATTATCTTAGGTCGATAATTGGTTATTTGGGAAAATTTTAAATTTTGAATTTAGACTAAAATACCTGATTTTAGGCTAAATCCCGCCTTTTGAACTATAAGCCTCTAAGCCTTTCTGGCAAAAGTTTCAGAATTTATATTGAATTTTTAGCTTATCATTGGCCTTTTCTAGATCTTTAGATGGATAAACCAACGACTAATCAAAAGGATTTGGAGAATTGGGTTGAGAGCTATGGAATTGTTGGAGTCGAGGTCAAGGCTCCTGGTCCGGTTGACGATTGGAGTGAACCCCAGAAGGGTTCTTTACTTGGACATTGGAGCACCTAGCAAATGGAATACTGCTTCCCCTTGCCCAATTATTTGTTGACATTCTCGAATTTTATGGAATTAATCCAATTCAGCTTGGAGTTGTCTCGTATAGTACTCTATTTGATTTAGCAATCTTATATTAGAAGAAAGGGTACCAAAGAATGACCACTACAGAAATCCATTATTTGTTTAATCTGCATAAGTTACTCAATAAGTCACCGGTTCCTTAGTATTTTCCTCGATTCTGGAAGAAAACGCCTTTGATCAAGCCACTTAGCAAAGTGGCAGCTACCTATTGGTTTTATGCGAGGACAGATGATCCTCGAATCGTCACCAAGTTATTGGTGGCTTGTAAGTTTTCAAACCCTTCTCTTCTACAGTGATCTGCTTTTAAACATTGATCATAATATTCTTTAATATCTTTTACCTTTTGAATTCCTCATCTAATCTTGAAAGGTATAATACCCTAACCCTCAAGGATCTTTATAATGCTAGGTATAAGGAGGTGAAGAAAATCCCAAAAAGGGAGAGACTTAAGCACATAGTCCTTACGAGGTCAATTTCAAGGTCTGCGGGCTGCCATTATCTTCTGCTAATTTTTCGTGGATACAATCCTTTTTCATCTGAGACAATATCCTCATAAATAGTTAATTTGTGTAACTCTGAAGAGCTCACTCACTTTGACACTAAAAATATAGAGGTCGAAAAACCAGATGATATTCCCAAGGGTAGACCATGGTTTTAGTTTTGTGTATTTTAGGAAGTAACTTTGGTGAAATATAAACATGCTCATCTAATCCATTTTCTCTTTTTATATGTGGTAGTGTCTTTTGATGATATGCTTGAAATTGGTGGTTGCTTCTGAATAAACCATCTTCTTCAATTCCTTCTCGATCGAAAATAGCTTTAAAGGACCCTACCGAAGCTAAGAAACCGAGGAAGCACAGATTATCTCTCTTGTTGAAAACATGTCTGCCCTAGACGCTCTTGCTTTAGCTCATTCCTCGAGGGGCTAGTTAACCAGGTGGTTGACGTGACTTGTTCCACTATTGATGCCCACTTATCTAAGGTTTTGAGGAACTCATGAGTGGAGTTGGATGATGATACGGGCAGTTTTGAGAGGATGATGAGTGTGGGGATGAAGGATCATCTCAACCGATATATTTTTTTTACTAATCAAAATACCTATCTCTTTAAATTTACGCACCTTCTGTTTTTAGGTTCTAGCCGACTTCTCAGTTCTTTAACAAAGGTTCCAAAAGCTGAGGGGTGAATTGGAATGGGTTGGGACTATTGAGATACAACTTGCCGAATTCAGGGAGAAAGCCAAGAAGGCTGAGAAGAATTCTCAAACCAAGAGGGAAAAGGATTATCTAGAACTGAGTGCGTCCGTGACTAGAATTACCGATTTTGAGAAAGCTTTAAAAGATCTATAGTCGAAGCATCAAGAGACCAAGGATGAATTAGCAGAAGCTCAGGAGAGGATTACGAGCTTGGTTACTAGGGAGGAGGCCGAAAAGATAACTACCACCGAAGCCTTTAAAATCCTTTATAATGCCAATGATTATAACCGAGACAAGGTATGATACTTTCTACGGACTTTTATTCTAACAACAAGAAGATTGAAGAGAGCTTCTCCCAGAGGTATGAGAAAGCACAAGTTTCAACAGGTGTTGGGTCCTCAGCACCAGTAGAGGAGAATGTTGATAGTGGAGGTACGCCATCATTCTGAATCCCAAAAATCTCCTACTGATAATGTTTAAATTCTTGGTCTGTAATATTTTTGGTACGTTTTCTTTATGCTTTTGCTTGTGGTGATAGATGACTATGATAGTACTTTAGTTTGATGCTAGATTTATGATGAATTTTTTCCTTACTACTTTCGTTGCATCGATTCTAATGTATTTTTCCCTCTAACTTTGTTTAAATAGAGAAAGTCGAATTTCACTTCACACTATGAAGTATTATGGAAGAGAAGCCAAACCAAAAACTTGAGATTGCTAGCAACTATAAGCAACCTTAAAACCCAACTAAAATCCAGTAGGTTAAGAAATGTAGACCTGTCCAATAAGATCAAGGAGGTATAGGAAACACATGGTCGAATCTATGCCAAATCACTTAAGTCCCTTAGGTTTAGGGGTTCTAGGTTAGATGACCAAATCTTAGAACTTAAGGGTCAATTAAGGCTTGCGTTAGAAGACCGAGACGAGGTCTTTCAAGAGTTCACCCGACTCTCTAAACTGCATTCGGGAGACCCTCATTCGAAGAACAAAAGATTATCTTTCCTCGGAAGATCCCATGATCCAAATCTAACTATAACTCCAGAGCTTTTTCCATCTTATAGGAGTGTAACTCCATCCCCCATAGCTATTGCCATGAGGAAGATTATAGAAGATGAACATGTTTCAGAATATGTTCCATAATGTATCCCGGAAGCTGACCTTAGGCTACCTTTTGTAGATTCTTCTCCCTCAGAACTTTCTATACCAAAGGGTGTTTAGGGAAGGACATCTCGATCTCCAATATGGCCAAAACCCTAGGGGTCCCTTGTTGATACTAGGAGTAGAGGCCTTAAGATTATTTTAGATACTAAGGAGAAATTTGCTCAACCTTTATGATGATCCATCTTCTCTAATTTTAATTTTAATCTCTTTTAGTGGTAATCATGTCCCAAATGCTTAACACTAGAAGGAGATTGTGCCTCCGTGCAATGGGCTCTTGATGATAAGATAACCTCGCTAACGAAATGTAACCCTAATCTTAATACCAAAGTTCATGCCATCTTAGAAGACAACGAATCCTTAAGACAAACCCTTGAGGATCTAACCAAGAAGATGTCTTTCATCCCGGAGGCGAAGTCAATGACGAGTCGGGCTTCGAAGTCAGTTTGTTTCAAGAATGTGGGATTCTATGTCAACTCTTAAACAACAATTGGACAAATTTCATCAAGTGCTTTCAGCAATTATGTTGCAAGAACTTGAAATTAAAAATGAACGTACCAAAGAAGTTACGATTGCAGCTCCTTCGACTCATAGGGGAGGTAGAGGTCATGCTTCCATAAGGATTCCTTCTAATCACAGAACCACGATTATCTCGATTGGATCTCGTTCCCAACCTCCTTAACTTGAGGGGAGTCCTCCCTTGGTTTCGGTGCCTGATACATCAAACATTCTCGTTTGTACTAGAGACGATTGAAGAATTTCATTTAGGGAATTTAAGAAAGAATGGGTATCTGGGACATATGATAGAATGGAGAAGCATTTCAAATCTCACCTGGAGGAGGTCGCTAAAGAGATTGAGACTAGAGTTAGAAATATGTATGAAAGGCACAAAAGACATTGCCCTTTCCTTTTTTTATCATACTCCGAATGTACTAATAATTACTTGAATAATCTCTCTATAAAACTGAGGACCTTTTTTCCTTTCGGTTGACTTATTATTTCGACTCAAGCCATCTTGCTTGCTTTTTTAATTCTATCCCATGGTATTTCGTGCCCCTTGGCGTCTTGCCGTACTAGTGTATTTAGTGTCTATACTTATTAGTTTGATGCCACCCTTATAGCCCCGATTTGGACTTTTATCCAATGCTCATTCTAGCTTAGGAACTCTTCCATTAAGATTCTCGTCTTATAAGGAATCTTTCCAATCCTAAACTTATGCATGATACTTCTTGATTATGGCTCACCATTATTAGGAATCTACCCAATATCCTAATTTAACCAGGAATCCACCTTAAGGCATGGTACTTCTTAACCATGCCTCGCTATTATTGAGAATCTACTTAATACTCTAATCTAATTGGGAATCTACCAATTGCATGGTACTGCTTGACCATGACTCACTATTATTGGGAATTTACCCAATATTCTATTCTAATTGGGAATCTACCCAACGCATGGTACTACTTGACCATGGCTCACTATTATTGGGAGTCTACCAAATATTCTAATCTAGTTGAGAATCTACCTAATGCATGGTAATACTTGACAATAACTCAATATCAGCTTGCCTTCTACGTTTTGACTTCTTTTTAAACCTAGGTGAAATGGCCTTACACTTTGTAGCACATCACAATAGGGATGCTCCGATGACGAGGTCTACCAACTTATTGTTAGGTCTACACCTATAGACACTTTTGGTGGGCATCGGCCATCTACAACCACTTTTGGTAGGTGTCGGCCATCTAAAATCTCTTTAGGTCATCAATCATAAAGGATGCTAGTTGTAACTTGGTAAAGAGAAATATGAATTTTTTAAAGAGAGTACTTTCGGACTATTCCATAAAAGAATTTTAGAATCAAATAGAAAATAAAACCAGTTGTCCAGTAGAAAATTTGCTAGATTCAAGCTTGAGAAAGAGAGTTGTTGAGTGGACTAGTACTTATGTTGAAAAGGTGAAACTCTGTATTGACCCCGTCAAACCAAATGAAGAGTTTCATCCCTAATACTCTAAAGGCAGACACAGCAAACATAAATAATTAAAAGAGAGACATACCAAATAGAGTTTTATGGGTACGGTGACTGGATTATGCCCATCAAGAAAGAAAAGAGTTAAACCTTAAAGTAGTTTTTCGAAAAGATAGGAGACTTCTTCAAATATTGAGATCCTTTTGGCATTCTTCATCTTTAAAGGTGGATATATACATATATTTTTGGTCAAATGAGCTTACATAACATGAATTTCCCTTGAAATAAAGAAGTGAATTTAGATATTTATAAAAATAAAATATTGAACTAATCATTTAAGAAATTTAGTCAACCTCCCTTTCTGTATGAAGTTTTCCACGACCTGAGAAGGTCTTTGGCATTCATCTGTCTCATGCCCATTCACTTGCTAGTAGACATAGTAATTCTTTCCTTTCAGGTCTTCCTTCGTAGGCCGGGTATAGTTTGTATAATTAAGCTCTCCACGAGTTTCCAAAAAGATACGAGACAAACTTTGGTTTAGTGGAGTAAGGACTTAGTTTGACGATTTTTCGAGATTGGTGGGCAGAGATAGCCGGGAAAGTCCTTATAACAGGACGAGGTAAATCTTTACTTGTCATTATTATGATACTCAAGTCCTTAATTTTGTTTGCCATAGCCTTTACCGTCTCTCGAAGTTGAGTAGACTCTTGGAGAGATTCCTGAAGATATCCAGAAAGCCTTTTGATTTGGAGAGCTTGAAGTTCATAAACGGGATCATACTCCTGGCCTCGATCTTTCTCCAAGATGAAGGTAGATAAGCACTCATCATTGTCATCTTTAATGAGCCGGATATGAAGGTTAAGGGGTAGCTCCAAAGTTAGTTCCTCATTTTCAAAGTTAGTCATGGCTAGAGAGATGATCTCACTGGATCTTCTGAAATGGAACAAATAACAGAGGTTTAGGATCTTGTTCTAGCGCCAAAAATGTTTATGCAAATTTTCATCTACACTAACACCTCGAGGTCCGAAGGTATAGCTTTGGAAGTGAGTTGGAATACTGGACTCAACGAAGAGATTGTCAAGGTATGATTTAATCTAATTCGGGTTATAGAATGTTGGACCATGAGTCGCGATAACAAATGAAGAGAATGTTAAGTGTAGAAATTAAATAACATCAAGACTTTTATAATGGTTCGAGCCGAAAGTACCTACGTCCACTATCCTTTTTTTTACTCTTATCCAGTCGGGAGGCTTGTTGCATTGAGTTTGCGCATTTCCGCCATTAATGAGTTTTGAAGTAAAGCTCTAATATAGGAAATTAAAATATTATTTTATATCTCAATTCTCTTTGTGCCAGAAAAACCCTGCGCCATGGGAGTGCCGCCTATTTATAGGCAATATGCCATGATACCATCGGTAGAGAGCCTTCTCCTCGAATTAATGACCTTGATTACTATGTGCGGCTTAGATATGAACTCTTGCCATGATCTTGTTGAGTGCATTTTGAGGTGGATTGCTGACATGATGCTTTTTATATAAGCTACTTGGATATCTTTTGTTTATCATAATCGTTGGTTTTAGCCTGGGCTGTCTAAGACATTGATTGTTGAAACTTGCTGAAATACTTTTAGTTCCGACAACGATTGCCTCTGTTAAGCTTATTGTCTTAGCTGGACTATGATCTTGACCTCGATTGACACTTTGACTCGTGCTCTTGGACTACATACTCTCGGATACTACGTCTGGTGCTTAAGCTCTCGTTGGAAACCAGGCGATGGGTCTCGGAACAACAAGCCAAAGAATTTTACTTTCGAATATTCGAAACTTGTACCTTGTAGAAATTATGGTGTAATGCTAAGTTTCCACTTATAGATTGTCCTTTTCTTCTCTTGTATGTATTTGCAATGCTAAAGAAACACTTTTGTAGATCTTCTTCTTTTAATACATATACATAATGAAGGATAGGTATATGTACATAATTTTGTTAGATTCAGAGAGGTTGGAGGAGAAATTATATTAAAAGAACATTTAGAAAGGGATTAGAATCCTTACCTGAATTTCTAATTGAATTTATAAATCTAACTGAAGATAGAAAAGGCATAGGTTCAAGGTATTTTCCAAATGTTTATGAATAAAAAAGTGGAGAGGATAGGGTCCTATTTATAGGAGTTGAAACACACCAGAACCATAGGATGGATTTAGGTGAAAAATAGATAAATCTGGAGCATTTAATGCAGAGAAAACCCTAAGCACCACCTGAATAGGGGTCGAGCGCTTGGGATCTCTAATGGTGAATAGGTGAATACACCTATCAGAGGTTCTAATGGTAGGTGAATAGTGGAGTAAGCGCCACCCGAATAGGTGAATACGCGAATTCGACTAATGGTAGATTCTGCTTGAAAGTCTATAGGATCTTTATAAAAAATGCAACTTATATATATATATACGTGTGTATGTTACTAATTATGTTAAGCAGAGAATAATAATTGAATATAAGATAAATAATAGAAACAATCACAACCGATATTTTCGGACCTCCCATCCTATGTCCAGCCCCGAAGCACCCCTTCGGTATTTCCTTTAACCAACTGACCCTCGCTTCGCCCGGAGGAATAGGCTAATACAAAAGTATATCTCTGTTCCTATGATCTCCTTTGAGTATGTGAATGTGAATGTTTTGTGTTGTAGGAAGTGATTTAACCAAAATTATATTTTGGTTATAATAGATTGAGAGTATGTAAGCAATGTATGCACAAGAGCGTAATAAGAAATCTAGAGAGAAAAGATTCAATTAATTCAGTTTTGTTAAAAATCTCTATATCTCAATCATGGTAGTATTTATAGATTCAAAAGGATGTAGATGAAGAGTTGATACTATTAGATAAGTTCTTTTCATTTTAATGGCTACAACCTTTCGATGAAGGGTAATTTCTTTTTGTTCAACAGAAGTGTCTTTTCAAAAATTTGCAGTTTATCAAATGACAAATGTCTGTGGTAAAACCTAAGACATCTGTGACTTTAGAAAATAATTACCCGAGGATTGTCATAGACGTCTGTGTTTTACCTCAGACGTCTGTGGCTTCAGAAATTTATTTTCCCGAGTATTTCCTTAGACATTTGTGGTTTTACCTCAGACGTCTATGAGTAGTAAAAGCAGTTTTTCACCTTGAGTTCAGTGTATATGAAATTGTGTGTGATCGTATATGCATATATACTCAAGGAGACCTTAACTATATTTTATCTAAGACTCTTTTACAGTAGAATACCCTTACAAACTATACTATAGTCGATAGATCGTCGTTTGTCTTCGAGTCTCAATATCCATGAGCTTGTTGTCTTCTTGTAGTATATACCTATAATTTTGATAATATATATATATATATATAATTGTATAGTTGTTCTCATTGAAACATAAACCAGAGGTTCTAACACTACACCCAAAGTCCTTCGAATTCCAAAACACAAGCCCTCAACAAATCTTCCAAAATCCTATTCACCCTCTCTGTTTGACCATTAGTCTGTGGGTGATATGTAGTGCTACAATTCAAAGGAGTTCCCAAGGTTGCTTGTAGGCTCATTCAACACTCAGTGGTGAATAAGGGATCTCTAGCATTAACTATGCTCATAGGAATTCCATGTAATCGAACTACCTCCTTGATGTAGATCTACATGAGAGTAATGGCAGTTTTATTGTTCCTCATCGATATAAAATGGGCACTCTTAGTGAGTCTATGCATAACAAAGCAAACAACTTCATTACCACTTTGACTTTTAGGCAATCCTTCCACAAAGTCCATTAGAATATGTTCCCACTTCCAAGTCGAAATGTGCAAGGATAATAGTAATCCACCAGGCTTCCCTTGCTCAACTTTTACTCTCTGACATGTCAAGCACTTAGCAACAAACTCAGCTACACTCTTCTTCATTCCATGCTAAAAGAAAACCATCTTCTTATCCTTGTACATCTTATCTCCTCCGTAGTGAATGGTCATCTTCGAGTGGTGACACTCCATTAGCACCTCTCTCAACAAACTATCAAATGTAGGAACATAAGGACGTCCATCCCTTCTTAAGCATTCCTTCTTATCAACTGAATACCTACTAGCGTGGGGAAAATGCTCCCTCTCCTCAGCTTCTCCAAAATCTTTACTAATTTTCGTCCTTCGCTTGCTCAAACCCTATGTGGTCCATCAAGGCTGGTCTAATCTCCATAACTACTAAAAATCCTTGGATGGGTTCTGTTGTAGTTAAAATTTGAAAGGAACTCCAATTGCCTAAATTCATATATAGCAGCTAGGGTAGCATGTCTTCGACTAAGGGTGTCGGGGACTACATTTCCTTTTCCAGGGGTATACCGAGTACTAAATTCAAACGATGCTATATATTCCATCCATCTTCTCTGCCTAAGATATAAATCGTTTTGGGAAAACGTGTACTTGAGTGATCTGTGGTCGGTGAATAATGGAAACCTTTCTCTCAAAAGATAATGCCTCCACATCTTCCAGGAAAAGACGATAGCTACCAAATCCAAGTCATGAACTGGATATCTCTTCTCACGATCTTTCAGTTGCTACTAGCAAAAGCTACTACTTTTCCTTTTTGTATTATAACTGATCCTAATCCCATGCCACAAGCATCTATGAAAACCGTAAATAGTTTGGTTCCATCGGGAGTAGTGAACACAGGTGCACTAGTCAATAACTCCTTAAGCTTCTCAAATGCTTTAGTGCATCTATCATCCCAAGGAAAGATAGGTTCTTCTTAGTCAATTGGGTTAAAGGGACTGCTATTCTTGCAAAGTTCTTGATGAACTTTCTATAGTAGCCTGCCATCTTGAGAAAACTTCTAACCTCCGATGCATTCCTAGGAGTCTTCCATCCTTGAACAGCTTTTACTTTGGCGGTGTCTACTGCTAATCCCTACTCAGAAACAATATGCCCAAGAAATCTAACTTCTTTTCTCCAAAAATGGCATTTAGCAAATTTGACCTTAAGCTAGTGCCTTCTTAAGGTTCCTAATTCCTCTCTTTGGTGGTCCTCATGCTCCCCTTTGCCCTCAGAGAAAACCAAAATATCAGTAACGAATAGAACAACTAATTTTTTATGTTGCCCCTAAATACCCTACTCATCAAATCCACAAAGTATGCTGGGGCATTCGTCGATCCAAAGGGCATCACTTTCCACTTATAGAGTCCATTTGGTGTGCAAAGTATAGTCTTCGACTTGCTTTTTTCTGCAATCCTCAACTGATGGAATCCAATTGCTAAGTCTAATTGAGAAAAGACTTTAGCTCCTTCCAACTGATTGAACAAGTCGTCTATCCTAGGTAAAGGGTACCTATTATTCCTTGTCAACTTGTCCAATTCCTTATAGTCGATGCAAAATCTCAAAGAACTATCTTCCTTAGTGGCGAAAACAACAAGGGCTCCCACCTCTAAAGTACTCTTATGGATAAATCCTTTCTTTAGTAGATCAGAGATTTTCTTATCCAATTCTCTTCTTTCTTTGAAGGCCAAGTGTCTTAAAGGCAGGATGACTAGCCATGCACCTTTCTCTAAATCTATTCAAAACTTAGTCTTGCTATGGAGTAGGAGACCTAAGATTTCCTCAAAGACATCGGGAAATTCACAAACTACGGGTATGGATAATGGTTCTTCAACAACAGATAGACTTATTGAGTATAGATGACTTAACTCAACTAAATCTTGGGTGTACAACGAATTTCTAGGTCACGGCCTCAAAAATTTCTTAATTGTATAAACCTCCTATCACAGTCAAGAATTTCTCCATAACATGCTAACTAATCCATAATTGAGATAAGGCATACCCCTCAAAATTTAGAACGTACGAATTACATATAAAATCAACATCACATACGTCCAACACTAGGTCTTTTCAAATAAGAAAGAGATGCGCCGAAACCTCCAATAGAATTAGAGACCACTATTGGACTAGTGAAAATCTGGGCTTGAAGTTTTATAAAGTTTACTACATTCCTTTCTATAAAGGAATGCGTTGCCCTTGAATCAAATGGGGTACAAATTGTAACCCCAAAAATAAGAGTTATACTTTCTAATGCCATGTTCCCTTGTTCTCTCGGTGGTTTACTTGCAATAAAGACGACTTTAATAGCACAAGCTTGTCCGCTTGATCCTTCCTTTGCCAACAAAGGGTGATGATTCTTGAGATTCACTTCCTCGTGGCAATTTAAGCACTTCCTGTTAAATGCTTCCTACATCAACTCACCCTACAATCTTTAACTTCATGACCTTTCATCTGGCATCTCTTGCACACCTTACCATCCTTTTTAAATTTCCCCTTTGACTTCTTTTTAGCCCAAAAGCTTCCCTTATTGGACCTCTTTCTTTTGGGGAGGGTGCGGCCTTCTCCTTTTCGGCCTCCTTATCTTCCACATTGGCCATGTGTAGCATTGCCATCTCCATCAACATCTCATACGAGGCACCAATGGGTACTTGGGTCAAAAACATTTCTCTCAGCCAGGAACTTAGGCCTTTCACTAATTTCATGGCTTTTTTGTAGGTGTGTCTATCAAGCTCATCCCAAATTTAGCCAACTCTGTGAACTTAGCTGTGTACTCCTTAAGAGTGGAGTCTCATTACGTAAGCTAAATGAATTTCTCCGGTTGTATACTCACTTTTGACCTAGACATAACCTTATCCCAAATCTATTCTAGAATTCCGCCCATGAGAAAATCATTCCAGCATTTTCCTTAGTCACCAAGTTCCACCAATCTAAAGCTTCTCCTTCAAGGTGTCAAGTTGCCATCCTCCTCTTTAGCTAATCTTCCCAACCAAGCTCTTTAAATATCCTTTCACAATCATTAACTCATGCTTTAGCTTCCAGATTATGTCTTCCCTCCCATATTAATAAATTCCTTGCACAACTTAAGAATATCAATAGGACAGGGTGTTGCATAGGCAGGCGGGGCAGAAGGTGTTATTGGTGCAGCTAGAGGAATAGAAAATTGATCAACAGTTCGAAGATATTATCTAAACCATTCGGGAATTCCACAAATGGGAGGTCATCCGCGGGCAAGGATCCTATTTCCGAAAGAAGATTGATTATCAGCCAAATTAACTATATGTGGGTTAAGTCCTTAATGATGATTTCCTAAGTCTTTAAAGAAGATTGGAAAAAGAAGTAACAGTACAGAGCAATAACTATTCCTTCAGAACTCATAGCGGATGGAATAAAATATAATATCAAATTGTAGTCATTTCAAAATCATTTGAAATGCCATAATACAAAATATCACAAAACTGCCACATTAGATCCATTATGTCATTTGTCTAAATACATGGGTACAACATAAAAATATCATAGAAGATAACAATAACCGCCACAAGCTTAAGCCACTCCACCTTCAAGCATTATCACTATCATCTCTCTATAGATAACCTGTGTTGTAATGAGGACGGAGTTAGAACAACACATGTCCGGTGAATAAAAACCTCGAGTCATATCATTTTGGTACTTGGGTAGTATAGTTTAAAATAAGAATATGTCTACATACATAAAACCATATGATACTTCTAAAAAGGAAAGGAGGTAGGTCCACAATCAACCACTTAATACCTCTCATTCCCGAAGCAGGTTTCTAATTCCTATAACCCAAATCCCGCGTCATTAATGTCTAACATTGAGAAAGACAGTACCGAAACCACTTAATACCTTTTATTGAAAAATTGGTAGACTCTGGACATTTAAGACCTCAATTATGGCGGATCCTATCATTTAATACCTATTCCCAAGTAGAATCCCTTAATGGTAACTATCTACCTGACATCATATGGAATCTCTTAACCCGCTTAATACTTCTTTATGGAAAGGCAGACCCTTAATCAGCCACTTAATACCTTATCCCAAAGCGGACCCCTATCGAGATAGCAACTAACATGCCTAATAATTAGCCCCTTGGTCATTTAATACTTCATTTAGGGAAAAAAGGCGGGCCCTTAAGCAACCATCTAATACCTCAAGACCCCAAGGCAGACCTTTCGTACTATGGCCCATACTCATATTGACATCTCACATTTGTCTAACAATTCATAGGAACTGGTAACTAGGTTAATAGGGCAGGTTTACCCAATAGAATTTGTGACTAACCTCGCGTCATCACAATATTTATCACAGGAGATGTCTCACATCAATAGGAAGTGTACACAACTCCTGGTTGCCTTAAAGTGAAGGGCAGACTTCTATCGTGCAACTCTACTGATCACGCATCCTTATGACTTAGCCATAATTAAAATATTCTCCATACATATAAAATACTCATCTCACTGTTACATAATTATGGCTTTATAAGGAATCTTCCTTATTACACCTTAAAATATCAATAAACTTCCTATAGGGGGAATTAATGACAATTATTACCTAATTGACTATGCAATTATTATGCTAATAGAAATAAATATATATTCACGCCTAATCAATTCTAGCTGCGATTTATACGTCCTAAACTGGCATTAAATGTCAACTCTCTTAACCTTAATAATAATACAAGTCCTTTTCCTCTAAATCCCTAAGATTTCAATATCTATAACAAGGGATTAAATATTCATATCCAAAACTGCAATACATAGACCAATAAAAATATAAACCTAATTTATTACATTAATCTAATGGAATAGCCTAAACAATAGGAACTGTAGTCCCAACTTCATATTCTATTCAACTCCACTTTTACATAGAAATAAAAAAAGAAATTTTATGTGGAATAAGTTGTGTAAACTATGAAAAGAATTCATACTATAAACCCATATTTTATTACTGAAAACTCACAATTTGAACCAAAGAAGGAGGAGAAGTAGAGCAGAGTATGAAATTATCAAAAACTACAGAACAATATAAATTTCATCAAATTAACAGAAATAATTGAGAATCTCCATATAGAATTGACATTTAGAAATAAAAAGAAATTTTGGAGGATTTTATCTATTTTTTTGGCAATCCCAAAATCCCTAAGGCATATTCAAATCCATAAATATATACTAATCAATAACTAAAATAAAAATACTATGGTTTCTACTCACAGATTGTCCTTAGCTTCTTTTGTATTGACTTGCAACGGCAAAGCAACTCTTCTCCAGACCTCCTTTAATTGATATATATACACAGCAAAGGATAAGTATATATATATAATTTTGTTCGATTCGGAGTGGTTGGAGGAGAAGAAAATATATTAGAAGAATAATTAGAAAAGGATTAGAATCCTCACTTTGATTTCTAATTAAATTTATGAATCTACATGAAGATAGAAAATGGTAGAGGTTTGAGGTATTTCCCAAATATTTATGAATAAAAAGTGGAGAGGATATGGTCCTATTTACAGGAGTTGAAACGCAGGATGGAGTTAGGTGAAAATGGACAAATCAGGAGTGTTTAACGCTGAAAAAACCCTAGCCGCTACCTGAATAGGGGTCGACCGCCCCCTATAGACTTGTCGAGCGCTAGGGGTCGAGCGCTTAGGGTCGAAGATGTTGACCTCTACTCCTAATTTGAGTGCACTGATTTGTTATCGTTGCTCGTTTATTTTATTCCCTAGTTAACTTTTATTGTTATCTATTTAACTTAATGATTACTTAACCCCAAAGTAATCCTATAGTTAATTTTTGAAGTTCAAACTCTAAATTTAAGTACTCATTTGAATTTGAATTCAAACTAAATTAATTTAAATATGAAAACATCAAAAGCTCATAACTTCTTCATTTTTGCTCCATTTCCAATATATTATATATGGAAATAGATCAGAATTTTGCCTTGAATGCACTAGAATAACTTTCATGGTCAAATTACAAATTCTATAAAATTTCCATTTTCAACCTTACCTTGTTTAATTTAATTTAATCAATTCATTTATGGTTGATTTTATTGGGTGTTACATAAAAGGTAAAGAGAAATGACTTGAGAAGAGATGAATTTGGAAAAGAAGCCGTGTTATTTTTGGAAATTTAGGAAATCACCAGTTTGTACAACCTTGAAGTAAATGGAAGTACAGTAGAGGGCTAAGTAGGAAGTGCCATAGAAAGAAGAAGTGCAATCCATATTTGAGTTATCCCACTTGATTTCTAGGCGTAGAGGTGATTTTGCACACCAGTGAAAGAGTTAGGATAATACGTGGTGCATTGGAAGTTTTATGGAGCTACAGTTAGCGAGAGCATACTTATGCTTAAGTTGCTTAACATAATGCAAGAGGACACCATTTGAGTTAGGAGCAAAAAAATTTGAGGGTTACTAATACACAGATAATGGAATTGGGACATTTAGGTAAGTGATGAAAGTTGGTTAGGGTAATCGGGATCCAATTGAAAGAAGGACAAGGATGTACCAAATAAGCAGAAAGCAAGTACTAACAGGAGACACATGAGGTAGTATATGGAGCTGAGTTCATTTAGAGTCCGTGGAGCCGAGTTCACGGTAGAAAATAGGCCGATAGAAAATCCCTAAAGAGAGATTGGATAGCTTAATTATCGGGAAGCCGTCGTTAGGTAGTTGTGGAAAGGTCAATATTGTGAAGCTATCGTAGTCAAACCGATCTTAGTTTGAAAAGCATAGATTACTTTTGTATTTAGGTTCTAGTTAAGGTAGAGGCCATTAGATCGTAGGAATAGCTGTAACATGTCAATAGGTCATGTGATGGATGATGATGCTAATGGATGTATTTGGGTGTATTGTTTGGATTGTATTTGTTTACATGCCTAGCATATTATATCTTCTAGGGAGTACACACACTCACATTATCTCATATTTATTGTCTATCTACTAAATATGATACATATGGATGTTTGGTTATTGTTTGCTAGTAGATGTTATGCATATGGATGTTGCATATGGATGTAATGGTTCCACGTACATGTAGAATTGCAAGGTTACTTAGGATGTTGCATTCATTTGGATGCATGGCATATGTATTTTGCATGATAAGGGGTCTACTAAATCAGTAGACCAACTACTCTTTTGCATTGATATAGGTTCACGTGCATCCCACGTTGCATATATACATAATTGCATTAGAAAATACCAAGGACAATGATTGTTAATGGATGATGGATGCGTAGATGGTTGTAGCTATTGGTTGCTGGTGTATAAGTTACATTTTCCATCCTTTAAGATTTCAAGGACGAAATCCTTTTTAAGGGAGGGAGAATGTAACACGTCGGAAATTTACATAAAATTTAATAAGGATTTAATAGAAATGTAAAAATGAATTTAACTAGAAAAGTAAATTTATTTAAAACAAAGGATAAAAAGAGAATTATCACAAACATTCGAATTTGGCTAAGAAAATTGCACCATTGTGTCCGTAACGACTTTCTTAAGGATTTTCATATATAACTTGTAGTAATCCAAGTTAGCATGAGAGGGTTATGAGTGTTCGAAATAATTAATCCAAAACTTAAAATAAATTAGAAATTAGGTTGGGTCAGTTTAAGGGGATCCCAGATGGACCGGTAGCGGTCGACCCGGCAACCAAGCGGTCGTTCCATGTAGTATAAAGTGTGGCATTGTTTTGCTTCGTTCAATCGGAGATTTGTAGGAGAAATTTGTTACGTGCGAGCGAAGTAAACGATGACATGTTTAATTAATTGCTAAGTTAATCTAATGGCTATCATTAACTAATTACCTCTATAAATCAGACGTTAACCTAATCCCTAATCTCTAGTCTGAGATGACAATAACCTGATGCTACCGAAATTTACACTGAAACCTTTATTTCTTCCCTAGTTCTCAAATAAAAATTAAACTCTAATTAAACCCAAATTATACTAAATCAAAGAGCAAGATTGAGAGGAGAGTCAAGCGATTAAGATATCTTGAGAAGCGCTATCTATTATGGGCCACTTTTGCAGATCTAGAGCTAAGGCAATAAATTGAGTGGGCATAGATCTAATGATTTGATTATTTGGATTATGTTTAAATCTATTTTGATTGATTAGGTTGCTTAAACTCCGTAATTAGCCTGTTAAATTGAAAATGAATTGGTAAAATGTAAAACTTATAATTTACACTTGAATCAGATCTGTAACCATTAAACTAGCACTTGTTATTGTAAATTGAAAAACTTAAAATTGTTAGAAATTTTATAATTAATTAAACCACAAATTAGGATTAAAAATACAAATTAGTTAATCTAGAAATCATGGTTAAATATAAAAATAAATCAACTGGAAATTAAGAAACGAAATTAACAAAAAAATCAAAAAGAATGAAAAGGACGAAACTGATAATTTTAAAAGGGTACTGTTGACCCTGGAATAGCCTAGGTCGATCGATAGCGGTTAACTTCGGAAAGGTCTTGGTCGACCATCAAACGTAAAAATTGATATTTTGAACCTCAACCTTAGGCCTAATAAAATAAACGATAATTGATCATTAATGAACTAGAAAATGAGCTATTTTAGGCTGCATGCAAGAGAGAATAAGTAAGTTAGTTCCCTATTAGACTTGTTTGTGCAGATTTAGTTCATGATGATGACAAGACTGAGACGATCCAAAAGCTCAATAAATGGTAGGATGAATCGTTAGGTGGATGTAGAGGATGGATATGGATAGCTATGAAGAGATGTGGTTATTTATTTCACATTAGACTCAGAAGTGTTACGATTTGGTAGGCATAACAATGATAGGAATATATGAGAAGCCCGGTCCTAATTGGAAATCCAGCTACCGCACGTGTTCTTGCGCAATTTGATATAGGTGGACGCCACCTCTTAACAATAAGTTTCTATACGAAGATGATCATAAGATGGGGCTCGGTGCAATGGGAGTTTACATATGGTGGACACCGACGCTGGACAATAAGTGGCCATAAGAAGTTGTTTGTTAGATAGGGCATGGCAATAATGAGAGTTCACAAACGGCGGTCACTGGAGTGGTACAATAAGAGGCATTTTGCCATTACGATTGAGAGATGGACATGGGTGCTGACAATGAGTCACTTAGTGAGTTTGCATTATGGTGTACTCCCTCTCCAAGCTTAATGTGAGTAGAAAGGGGTTGGTAGATCCCAATTTAGCTGATCGATCATGTGAGATGCGATTCATATATTAACCAAGTTTGTTAGACAAGTATCTTTTGGTATGTGACCTTAAATTTCCACGGACATAGTATATGAACTCTATATCATTTAGTGTAGATTTAGAATTAACTGCACTTTACCAACCTATTAGTCTTATTCTCATTCATCGAACTTTCGTCTGTCACATTCCCCGTCTTTTCTTTTCCCCCACTACAAGATAACAGGTTAGTAGTGATGGGACGTAGTATGGGAGAGAAAGGAGCTCAATGATGGAGTTCTCCTATTACCTATTATTTCTATTGTAGTCATCTATTGTGTTAACGAATAAATCCGTTAACCCAAAAGTGTGTAGAAAATGGAGCCAATCATGTATAGGCATTGTTGAAGCTAGTCAAAGACGTTAGGATGAAGCATGCATAGTGCTAATTCTGTAACATGTCTTTGCATATTCATTATAGTCACATTGAATGTTACGTATAATCAAAATCCAATATGAATGGTAATGTGCATGTCTCAGTTCAAGATTCAAGTAGTCAAATATGCTATGCAATTAGTTGATATTCAATTCCCTATGTGCATAATGTTTGAGTGTTACATTCGGCAAAATTGCAAAATCAATTAGGGTTTACAAAGTTGAAAATGTAAGAAGTGGGAAGAGAATCAACTCGTCCTCCAAAATGGCACCCTTACGTCAATATTTAAAGAGTAACAAAGAGGCATGGCTCGCTGTGTCGGTAAGCTTCAATGACAGCTTCGGTGACCTTCATGCTACTATTTGTTTGCATAATGGTTATAGTGGAACTTCAGTGCTGCCTCAGTTGCAATAACCTTCGACATCGATGACTCTTTTCCTTGAGGTTGATTGATTACTTGCGGCCTCATTTGGAAGTAGTGTTAACCCTCGATGAGTAACGATGTCGACTTGTTGTAGCATTGATATAAAGCGGCTTCACTTGGTATATTGTCAGCGTTGATAGCCCTTGGCATCACCATGGAGCAACATCATTAGTGCTTTATTGGTGATAAGCATACTTCTTTGGAACAGATAGATAATGGCGACACTGATGATTTGTGATACCCATCTCCTAAGTATTATGAAGTGCGACATTGTTTAATGTGGTGTTGATGGCTTTCATATGTATTAATGACATTCGCAATCAACATCGTAAATATAGTTGTTCATCATCCTTTAAGTGTCATATGGAAGTTGTTAAACTTGATGTTGTCTTGGGTTCATGGACTTGTTGATGATATATGATGCCAAAATCGATAAAGGTCGGCGTCATTGGTGTCAGCCTCAACTCATTTCTATTTTTTCTAGGATAGACAGGGAAGTAACAAGTAGGACTCCTCATTGATGAAGCACGATGTTGTATATTTACCACATTGATTAGGATCGACATCTTTGTTTCTTTCATTACTAGCGATGTTGTTTATGTCCCTCTATTGATGAAACATAGCATCATGTCCCTTTAAAGAATATTATATAAATGTGAAGTAAAGTGGGAAAACCACTACAGTAGCTTTGCTACACTTTTTTTTTTGACAAACAAATTTTGATTAAAACCCATTAAGTGTGAGTCGATATATAAAAAAATATGATTATATAATATTTCAAGATGATTTGAAATGAAACCCAGTATTTACTTCTTAAGGTTTCGGTTAATTAGTGATTTTCAATTATTGAAATGAAATGGAATTTTCAACGATTTTAAATGGTTGGAAACTTCCAAATCGAAATTTGACATTTTAAGTTAAGTGTTTAACGAAAATATAAAAGAAGAAGTTTTGTAACTCTTAAATTAAAAGATAATGAAAATTAAGAAGATTTAAACTATTTAACATTTTTGTTAAGTCAAATAAATAAGATTACCTGTATATGCTTCTAGGATTTAATGGAATATTATACAAGTAAAAACTTAAGTAATAAAAATGTTTCAAAATGAAACTATGTCTATAAATAAAGAATTAAAATGTTACAAAAAAATGTTATAAACTTATGTTAATGTTTTGAAATGTTTAATAATTAAATTGAATTGTGAAAAGTGAATACTATTTAAGGAAATGAATGTGAACTTAAGAAAGTAAACAAATTATAAAGGCATGTCTGGTAAATTGTTGGTAAAATAAGAGTAAGTTGCAAAGAATGTTTATAAGTTAAGTTGCAGCTTTCTGACATAATTATAAACTTGAATAATGCTTTGTGAAAGGAGATGAATCTTTATTAAATGTTTATAAACGTAAAAAAATATTTTGGAATAATTCACAAATAAATTTAGTATGGAAGAAAAAATAAATTGTGAATATAAATGTGAATTAAATTTAGATGAACTTAAATAATGATTCATTATAAGTAAATAATAAATGTGAATTAAACTGCAAAGAAACATATGTAATACTTTAAGAATTTATTCATTGATGATATTGAATGGGAAGTAAAGTGTACTAATAAAAGATGATCTTGTATGAATGAATGAGAATTAAAATAAATGAAAAGTAAATGATGTGTTAAAGAAACTAATAGAACAAAATATGTAAGTTGTGCATAAATAATTTTATCTGCATAATAGTTCTGATCCAGATTCAAATACATGATTTGCATAAATTCACACCAGTCCGAATTAGGATTTTTTGCTCGACTCTTAACGACGAACATTTGATACGAATTTTTGATATGATTCTGAAGTTTTCTATCATAGTTTATGGCTATGCAAGGAGAATAGAGATTTCTAATCAAGGAACCGGATCAAAGTCTGCACTAGAGAAGTCGAGTTAACTATACTAGTTCGAAAGTGAAATTTGTGTATTCAAGCAAGAGATCAAAATTGATATCGTGAACAAATGATATATGAATGTCGTACAAACTTAAATAATATTTAAATTCTATGTTGTTTGGCTTATGAGTAGTTTTGGAAATGACACTTCAAATTGTTTGAGGTTGTATGAATAATATATTGAGTAATTACCTAAGGCTGTTGAGCATAAGGTACACTTGGTAGTTTATTTATCACCCTTGTGCGATGAAAAGTTTCTGAACCTGGACAAACCATTAGTTTTGATTGCTATGGATATGTGATGGATTCTTTGGTTGCATATAGTGGTCATGCTGCTTTTGTTTACATATGATTATTATTTATGTTGTGTTGCTTGTGTTCTTGATGGGAACAACTAATATGTTGTTCTTTTTACGTAGTTTTAAATCTTTTGGATTATGTAAGTAAGATACATGTTTATAGAAGCAATAGCTGTTGCTTTTGGTTTCATAAATCGAGTTTTGTTTGCCCCACAAATAGGTACGTTTTCGGATTACGGTTTTTGTAGCGGTATTTTATTGATTTCCTCATTGTTAGGATGCTATATTATTGAAATAAGATGTACACCTTGTAATTATTGATATTGTTATTTATTCTTATCTAGATGCGCAAAGGAGATGATGTCGAATTTTTTCATGAATTTAGGACTTAGAAAAATTTTCATGGAAGTTGAGTTATTTTCAAATTTATTTCAAACTTAAGTATGTAAGTTTAATTATTTATAAATTGAGTATTTTAAATAAATATATCAAAATTTTTAATTCTTTCTTGTTCGTTTTCGGGGATGAAAGTTTTGAGTGGGGGAGATTATAACGACCCGTATTTTTGATAATTAAAAATATTAAATTAAATAAGACATTAAAATTTAAAATTTGTAAGAAATAATTTTTTTATGATTTATTGATTTAAAACAATGTTGGGTTGCATATTAACAACAAGATTTGAAATAGCAAATGTTAATGTTGTAAAGAATAAAATGAATGTTTATCTCTAATTGGAATATAATTGTAAAGTTTAATTTGGATATAATTGTAAAGTTTAATAAGGAATAAAATAAATGATGTATTAAAGGAGAAATCATATGTTATTTAATTGAAAATGGTTTTAGCATAGAATAAGAAATCAGTTATTTGGTAAGTAAATTTATAACCCTTTTTTTTTGTAAACAACAAATGTATAGATTTTCAAATTACTATAAAATATAACAATTGTTTTATTTCACACCCATTTAGTTAATCAATTCTAAAATTTAATTTTTTAATCAATAAAAATTAGTGTAATTAAATATTTTAGTTAATATGGAACTAGGATTTTACTATGGTTATAATCAAATTTTGGAATTAATTTAGTATTTAAATCTTAGGTTTAACATGAAAAATTGGATTACAAAGGAAAACAATTGGATTGATTCTCTTCCCATTATTAGGGTATGTTTTGAGATTTAATTATTGTAATTAATAGTAATTAAATCTTGCCATTAATAAGAAATAGAAGTAAATGGTAATTAATTAGTGATATGTGCAACTTACGTTTTGTGTTAAAAATATAATGAGTATTTCAGTGAGAAATGTTACGTTCAAATTGTAAGTACTCAAATTTGTTTCAAAATTTTCTTTTATTTTACTACATATATGTTTATACCTAAATATAAACTTATGTTTCAGATCCAATTATATTATTAAAAAATTGGATTATTAGATTTAAAATCTCATACGGTATTAAATTAAATGTTAATAGGAGATTGTAAAGGGGGTAAAATAGATTTATACTTGACTATTTCCTTTTCACTTAGACTTGATTAGATTTTAGTTGCAACATAATTTACCTTTCTATCTTCACTTTTTTAATTTACTCTTACATTCATTGCCTCCTTATATAGATTATTTTCATATCTTTTATTTACGAATGTAAACTATAAGTGGCGATAAAGATGTACATACATACATACATATATATATATATATATATACACACACCTGTTTATATTACCTCATTTATGCTGTTATATTTTTAATGTTGTATATTCTCTTAATTAAGTACAAAAATTTGTGTACAGAATTTATTTTCATTTATTTTGTGTTAATTGAATTTTTAATGGATGTCAATTTTAGTATGTTTGGGCTTAACAAAATTAATTGAGTAAACAAATGTTTTTGAAATTTGAATTCCAAAAGTTTGTTTATAGTGTAGAGTTGGTCTGTTCATTCCCTTTCTAATTAATAATTGCCAAACTCTTTTCATTATTTCCTCATTTGTTCCACTAATCCTTTCCATTTACATTGTCTGAAGCTTTTTCATTTCGCAAACATGAACTACTTTTCATATTTTGAATTCTTTCCTTCACCTCTTTTTAATACCTGCTACTTTTACAAAGGCTGTTCATATTTACTTTATATCAATACCTAGTTTGTTCATATTTACTTTATTACCTTTTCATTCATTTTCAAACTTCATTTTTCGAAGCCTCATTTCATTTATTTCTAATTAACAACAGCCGCTCTTTTCAAATTTCAATTGCCCTAAAACTAACTCTAACCTTATAAATAATATACGATGCAAATGAAACCCTAGCCCCCATTCTAATCTTCCATTTTTTCCTTTTTCTTCTTCAAATCTTCTTCTTCTCTCTCATTTTTTTTCCTTCTTCAAATCTTCTTCCTCTTCAAATCTTTTACTTTTTCAAACTCTCTTCTTCCTTTTCAAATCTTGATCTTCTCTTTCATTTTCAGTTCTTCTTGTTTTAATCCTTTTCTTTTTCAATTCTTCTTCCTTTTTTCAAACCTTCTAAACGTATAAATATATATATTAATATAACAAGGAGGAAAATTAACTGAATCAAACCAAAAGCAAAATTTAGGAACAAAGTTGGCAATGAAAAAGGAGACTAAGGAGACCTAGAGAGGAGCTATTGATTTGAAGTCTATTATTTTCAAATTCACATAAAGGTGAGTGATTAAACCCACTCACACAATACTAAATTTTATTATGTTAGTTGAATTAAAATTATGAAGTGATTAATTTTATTTATTGTTGTTTGGTAGTTTAAATTGACATTTAAATTGAATTTGAATTTTATATTGAATTGAATTGACATTTAAATTAATATTGAAATTTAATTGCTAGTTAAACACCAAAAATTGATAATTAGTAACTGTTAGGGTATATTGGTTGATTTGGATGTTGATTGTAATTGGATGCCTATTTATTGATATGTTGGATGTATGGTTGTTACTTATTTTGATATATCCCTATTATTACCCTATTTATTATTTGATATCATATAAATTGTCAATTGTTTTATTTTAAATGAACAAAGAAATAGGTTGAAATAATATAAACCTATGTCATATAATTATGTGTTGAAATGATATATATCCCTCCATGTAATTAAAATTGAAATAACTGATCATTTGGCCATAGGGTAGAAAATTATATACGGACTACAGATTTGGTTAAATTAAATGGTTTTAAAATCTTGAATTTGGTTTTGTTTAAACAATATTGTTTGAAGGAAAATAAAATTGGATTTATATAAATTGGATCATTTTCAAATTCAAGCTTTGAAATATTGAATTTTAAGTTGAAATTGTTTAAATGGAATTGTTTATAGAATTTAATTCAGAATCTTAAATTTGAAATTGAAATATGATCTAAACTTGTTGGAATTGAATTATTTTAAAGGTTTAAAAATTTGAATTTAACTTTGAGAATTATTAAATTAAAGTTGTTTAAATTGGTATTTCGAACTTTAGATTTGAAATTGATTTAAATCAAATTGTTGTAAATGGGAATTTGAATTGAAAACTTTTTAGCCATTTGAATCGAATCGTTAAATTGGAATTAAAGTAAAGTTTGAAATCGTCTTGAATTAAGGTCGATTTAAATTGAATTTTGGGATTTGAAGTCGATTGAATTGAAATGTGAAATTGAATTTACTTTGATTTGAAATTTGAACTTGAGTTCAAATTGTTGTGAAAGAAAGAAACAGTTTTAATATAAATTATTTTAATAAATAAACTATTTTAATAATCAAATTATTTTAATATATAAACTATTTTACATGCTCAAACTATTTTCAATCTTCAAAATTATTCTAATTATTAAACTATTTTTTTATTATATAAACTGTTTTCAATGTTCAAACTATTTTAATTATCCAAACTATTTTCAAAATTCAAACTATTTTCAAAATTCAAACTATTTTAATTGTTCTAACTATTTTCAATATTCAAACAGTTTTAAAAGTGGGAATTACTTAGATTTAAATCATTGATTTAAATATGAATG
Organism: Allium fistulosum; assembly: GCA_030737815.1. Taxonomy (NCBI): domain Eukaryota; kingdom Viridiplantae; phylum Streptophyta; class Magnoliopsida; order Asparagales; family Amaryllidaceae; genus Allium; species Allium fistulosum. Next base: position 405,788,964 of record CM060907.1, on the reverse strand, counting down.
CTTTGATATGAAGGTATAAGCTATTTAGAATTCAAAATGATTTTGATGTGAATCTGATACTATTTGTTTTCCCTATGAAATAAATTCCTAATTGAATGTTTATTATCGATTGTTAAATAACCGACAATCGAATTTGGACCGAAACGTAACTTTGGGAATATCTAGGAGAAACGCGTGAGTTATATGGCACAATCATCCCCGATGATGTTTTATTATGCGTATAAATCTCATTTCATTCTCCTAGGACAATGATAAGAAAATACGTCCACTAACGGTTAGGTGGTGACCTTCGATCTTATCTTTGATAGTTTATTTCCTAAAGAATCGGGGTCGAGTTTACCAGAAATTATTGAAATGTTGTTTCGAAGGGACCGGGATTGGGTATGTTATCCAAAAACTACTTCAATCCAACAAATGCATTCCGATGTGAAGGCATCTTAAAGATGATGGAATTTGGAGACGGAGCACTCAAGTGTTTTGTTCAGTCCCAGAACGGACTTGTATGGATGATTGTTGATATTGCATTGTTGCCTGGAGGGCAGTGTTAGCATTCCAAGTAGGAAGTGCTATATAAAAAAGGTAAAATGTAGCCTTGGACCTCATCAACTGGGAAATGACAAAAATCGGGCATGCAGCAGGGCCAAGTGGGTAGCTCCTAAGTAGGGTTTGGTCATTCCAAATCTCGATTGGTTACTATCTATTCTTGTACGCTTTGGGGCCCAAGCAGGGTGATCATATTTGGTACTACTAGTCAAGTGGTAGGCCAGTCCTGTGTGGCAGGGGTACAATGTAACACCCCTAATTTTAGTGAAATTATTCATGAGATTTATTTAGACTAAATTAAATAGAATAATGTAGATAAGGAGAAGGAGGTTGATTATTAAAAATATAGTGGCCAAGCTTATTAAACTTAATGAACTTAAAAATGTTTAAGTACTTAAATATAAGGGCATCAAAGTAAATTCCACCCATATTTCCCACTCATATACTATTCCCCTAACCATATAAGTTAATTATTATTCTCAAACAAAAACTATAAACGTAAGAAGGAACAAGGCCTGCCATAGGAAGATAGAAGAGAAGAAGAAAATCTACGAAAAGCTTAGGATTCAAGCTAGAGGAAAATCAATATCAAATAATCTCTAATCTCCTTATCTCAAGCAAGGTGAATAATAATTTTACATCTCTATTTTGGTTTTTAAATCATAAGGTTTTGGATTTAATGATAAATCTGGTTTTATGATATGTAGAATGATGATATGTTTGATTTTGATTTATGTATGTTTAAACAAGGTGGTTTAATAAGGGATATACACGGTTTTAGGATAAAACCGAGAGGAAATGATTTTAAATGCTGTGGGAAAATTATATGTTGTAGAAAACTTGATTTTAGAGTTGGTTTTCAATTTTTATAATTTTCCAAGTCGTGGAGAATTTATTATGAATTTTCAAAGGAAAATATGATTATTTGGGTTTATAAATTATTTTAGGAAAATATATTAAGAATTTTGGTTTGAAATTTTATTATGTTAGATAACATGATTAAAGCGAATTTCTGGAATTTTTGGGAAATTTTGCTAAGTGATTTAGTATGGAAATTAAATTATTTTGAAGGGAGGACTTAAATGATTTAATTGTTTTATGAGAGGAAGGGCTTATTTGTTAAACGATTAACTGGTTTAGATCTAAGAGAATTGCGGCAAATATTATCCAAAATATTTTAAAATTTATGAAAGGCAATCAAACGTTTACTAGTAGGAAAGTTAGTTGCAAAAAGTTTACTTATTATCGAAAAAAATCAGCTTTTACCCAGAAAAAGTTGGTTCTGCCTTCTTTGGCAAACCTATTGCCTCAGACCTCTCGAACAAAGACCTTTCGACTTCAATAACTTAAAAGGTTGAAAGAAATGCACATGATATCATTTAGGTGGTATGCAGCGAATTGATCTAAGTCAAAAGGTATGGTGTCGAAGGGTTGCATTCAAAGGGTTGCTTCTAAAGGAGATGGATACTTAGTTTAGTTTGATTTGAGAAATCACTTTCCTATTTTCTAAAGACTTTTCAGCATAGTCGAAAGGTTTGGTTTTCAAAAGGTTGTTTTAAAAGACCTTTCAACAAGGTCGAAAGGTATGGTTTTTATAAGTTGTTTTATAAGACCTTTCGACAAAGTCGAAAGGTTAGGTTTTGAAAGAATTTAAGATACCTTTCGACAAAGCCAAAAGGTTTTGTTTCGAAAGGTTGTTTCAAAGGGATTTTTGAAAAAAATTGCTGCCTTTATTTTATTCAACCTTCCAAAGGGATCGACAACAGGAGCTTTCGACTTAGTCTAAAGATTTACTGGATTTATAAATACCAGCCGCTTCCTAACCTTCCGAAGGGTTCGAAAGAAGGAGCTCACGACACGGTCTAAAGGTTTAAATGTTTCCCCCAATGTTTTATAAAGTAGAGGGTGGTTTTGAAAACTTTCACCTATGACCTAAAGTAATATCTTTAAGTGTAGACACAATTCTTTCGAAAGGTTTGATTTTCAATTGTTTCGAAAGGTTTTGTTTTCAATGGATTCGAATGGGTAACTTTCAATGCTTTCGAAAGGGATACTTTCAAGTGATTTTGAAGCTATGCTTCTACCCATATATAATAATACTTTAACATGGTCGAAAGGTTTCTAAGGAGGGGTTTTAAAGTATTATTAAGGCTGGAGCCTATTGTTTTAAAATTTACGGTTTATGCTTTCAAAAGGATCGAAGGCAAAGCTTTCGAAGGGGATACTTTCGAAGGGGTTGGAAAATTATTTCTCTTAAACTTACAAAATGTTGTTTAACCTTGGGGATACCGGGTGAGCTTAATGAGTGCAACACAATATTTGGGGGTAACTGGAATATAACCTAAATTGGGGATACTAACAGAAATATGTTAATCATGTGGATAGCATGAGATAGTTATATTTGTGGGGATATCATGAGTTAAGTGGCCAAGTGAAGGGTTCATTGTTATCCTAGGGAAACTATGGGATGATTGATGGATAGTCAACATCAAGTTGGAGATGGATAGTCTCCATATGATTGAAGAAGGGTTCATAGTTATCTTAGGAAAACTATTGGATGATTGATGGATAGTCAACGTCATATTGGGGATAAATAGTCCTCATATGTTTAATGAAGGGTTTATAGTCATCCTAGGAAAACTATGAGATTTGAGATGGACAGTCCACATCCGTTTAAGTAAAATGAATATGGGATGGATAGTCCCTCTTTGAGGCAAATTAAAATCTAAAAGGGGATGGGGAAATCCTAAATGTTTGTAAGCATGCATATCATCATAATATTTTGAAAATGTATAGTTTAACCATTGTGGATGCAGGAGCACATAATTTGGTTTTATAAAGGTTTTAGGATACTAGTGAGGCGAAAACCCGTTCCGGCATTGTGTCACTAGATATCTAAAAGTATTGAGATGATAGATTATTATTCATACCAGGCCTTATGTCTTACTCGAAGTTTTTTGTTTTCCCCTTAAATTCTTGGGTACACAATTGATTTTGAGTAATTTGAGATTTAAGGTTCTCAGGTTTTCTTCTCTGATTAATAAAGCTTCCGGAGACGTGCAAAAGGTAGATAGATATTTAGACTTTTTCTTTCTATTGTGTGTTTGTTTGTAATGGCAGACTTATTAGCCTTACTGTATTATCTGATCAACTAAGGGGGCATCTTCATATGTCACTCTTGGCGTAATTGTAATAGTTGTATTTTGTAAAACGTGGTTAACGTAATTAGGGGATTATATAATGAACATGAAATGTTTTTTTTGAATATGGAATTATGTTTTGAATTGTTAATTTTTTTTCATATTTCTACGATCTGTGTATAAATGTATATAACACCGTCGTACTTGGTCGCTGGAGATTAATATTATGGATGACTATAGCATCCGTAGCCATTAGTTTTGGGCCTCCAAGTAGGGGGATGTTACAAGTTGGTATCTAAGTATAGGTTTATGAAACTTTAGAAGAAAAGTAAAACCTAAAAGCTTTTTCGAACATAATCCAATGAATTTGAAAATATGATCGGGGTTTTGGGTTAACGCTATAGTAACATATTTGTATTTGAAATATAGGTATATATATCTAAGTACGTATTCCCTTCTCTCTTAGACCGTTCTTTTGTATCTTACTAAGGCTCATATGCAGATATACGAGAAAGAAGATATGATGGCCGGAAACAGAAGAGGAAATCTGGGTGGAGGAAGTACTAATACCAATGGTAATGTTCGACCTAATACTTGTAGGAACCAAGGTCGATAGGCTAATGCTAATCAAAATGCTGAGGCCAACGTAGGTGCTGGAAATTCGCCAATAGATGTAGGGTTGGTGTATCAGTTGTTGGCTAATCTTTTACAAGTAGGAGCTGCTGGGAATGTTGGTGGAGCTAATCCTGTAGTTCCAGCTGGTTATAACTATGCGAAGCTGAGTAGAGACTATGTCAGTCTGGGAGGAAAGCCGTTTGTTGGAACGGAAGATGCTATGGGGGTAGCAAATTGGCTGTTGAACTATGAAAGGGTCTTTTACAAACTTAGGCTTGAATAATGGAGAGAAGAGAAGGGTAGTCTCTAGAAAGTTGCAAGGGTTAGCATTTCATTGGTGGAACAGTGTGACGATAGGAGTGCGAGAGGAATAGTTAACATGGGCTAACTTCAGGAGGAGTTTTGAGCAGAGGTTCTTATTTGAGGTTGCCAAATCAGCATTGATGAAGAAATTTATGGATCTTGTCCAAGGAGATATGTCTGTGATCGAGTATGCAGCTAAGTTTGATGAGCTATCTCGATATGGTTATGCTTTGGTTGACACTGATGTCAGATGGAATGAGAGATTCATTAGAGGGTTGAGACCAGATTTAAGCAAAATGACAATGACCCATATCCGAGATCCTTTTAATGTGGTGGTGGAGATGGCCATCAACCATGAGGAGATGCTTGCTATTTCAGCTAGAGAGAAGCCAGTTAAATCCCATGGTCCTCAAGGGATGAAGAGGAAGTTCTTCAAGAAGAATAGCGCTCAGAAAGGAGGAGCAGCCAAGAAAGGGAAAGCATATATAGTTTGCTACAAGTGTGATAAGAAGGAGCACTATGCTAATGAGTGCCATTCGGGAGATGGAAGGTTGGTTGTGGGGAAGTAGAATGTGCAATGCTATAATTGCAACCAGATGGGGCATTACAAGAACAAGCGCCCTGAAGCTGCCAAGGCAGGAGAAGGAAAGGTCTTTGCTTTGGAACCATCATCCTCAAAACCATCTGCTGTTGAGAAAGGAAGGTTTGTGATGGAAGGTACGCTTTTGATATAGAGTATACTAGTTAGGGTACTTTTTGATACTGGTGCATCACACTCATTTATATCATATTATTTGGTTGATAGGTTATGTATAGAACCCACATACCTTGTTACTTCCTTAAGGGTTTCAAATCCTATAGGAGGGCATGCAACTCTTGGGATGAGATGTGACCAGATAGAACTGGATTTGTTAGGTCATAAGTTTGCATGCAGTTTGTATGTTTTTGATTTCGTAGATTTCGAGATCATCTTAGGTATGGATTGGTTGGGTAAGTATGAGACCATGATATTTTTCCAGGAACGAGAAATATCATTGAGGCACCCAGATAGTCATAAACGAATCATTTTCTCAGTGGAGAATTCCAGTAAGAGTGTTTCTGCTTTGTTGAGTGCAATGGAAGCTGGAGAAGAGCTTAGTCAGATTCGTGAGGCTAGAGAGTTTGCAGATGTCTTTGGGCCAGTTACTGGATTACCACCGAAACGAGCTATTGACTTTTGGATAGACCTTGTGCCGGAAACAGAACCCGTTAATAGACCACCTAGCAGGATGACACTGATGGAGATGAAAGAATTGAAGGTGCATCTAGTGGATCTTGAGGGAAGGAATTTTATTAGACCAAGCAATTCGCCTTGGGGAGCAGTCGCGGTGTTTATAAAGAAACCAGATGGATCGTTAAGGATGTGCATCGACTGTCGTAAGTTAAACGAAAGGACGATCAAGAATAGTTACCCTCTACCGAGGATAGATGATCTGTTTGATCAATTGAGTGGAGCCAGAGTATTTTCTCAATTGGATTTGGCAACGAGGTTCAATCAGTTGAGATTGGCGGAGGATAGTATTCCTTTGACGGCATTCCGAACTAGGTATGGTATGTATGAGTGGTTGGTGATACCATTCGGATTAACAAATGCGCCTACTTCTTCGTTGATTTGATGAACCGGGTTTTCATAAATAACTTGGATTAGTTTGTTTTGGTGTTCATAGATGACATTTTGGTGTACTCTAAAGATGAAAGAGAGCATGAGGTTCATCTTAGAGTGGTGTTGGAGACAATGAGGCAGAATCAAATGAAGGCGAAGTTTTCCAAGTGCCATTTCTGGAAGAGAGAAGTTAAGTTTCTTGGTCATGTGGTTACATAGGAAGGATTGTCAATTGATCCACTTAAGATCGAGGCAATCGATAATTGGAAGAGACCAGAGATGGTAACCAAGATCAGGTGTTTTCTTGGACTTGCTGGCTGTTACCGGAGATTCATCAAGGATTTCTCACGAATAGCAGCGCCTTTGACTAAGTTGACCAGGAAGGAAGTGAAGTTTGTTTGGTCCGACAAATGTGAGGAAGCATTCCTTAAGCTAAAGCATTTGTTAACCAATACTCCATTGTTAGTAGTTCCAGATGGTAACCAAGGGTTGGTAGTCTACACTTATGCATGTGGCACTGGATTGGGAGTAGTGTTGATGCAGAAGGGAAAAGTTATTGCTTACGCATCTAGGCAGCTTAGACTGCACGAAGTTAGATATCCTACTCATGACTTGGAGTTGGCTGTGGTGATTTTTTCCTTGAAGATTTGGAGGCATTATCTGTTGGGAAAAAGATTTGAGTTGTATACTGATCATAAGTCATTAAAGTATTTATTCTCTCAGAAGGAGTTGAATATGAGACAACAGAGATGGCTAGAGTTTTTTGCCGCTTATGATTTCGGTATAGAGTATACTTTTGGGAGTGGAAATAAGGTAGCAGACACCCTCAGTAGAAAACATCAGAATGTCATGTTAGCGATGTTGGTAGAATGGAAGGATCTAGAAGCTTTAGCCAGTTGTGGTGTGCAACCGAGATCTACTGCTTGTTCTAGTCAGGGTATTGCCATGTTGCCCTGTTTGGAAGTTCGACCAGTGCTGATCGAAAGGATAGCTTCTAAATAGAGAGTGGATCCAGTTTTAGCTGAGAAGATTAGAAGGCTTGAGATAGGATCAGAAATTGATGACCTAAATGATTTTTTGTCTTGACCAAAGAGGAGGTTGAGAAAGAAGGGATGATTATGTGTTCCAGATGTAGATAACTTAAGGAGGGAAGTTCTAGAGGATGTCATCGATCGAAGTTTACAATTCATCCTCGAGGAACCAATATGTATCAAGATATGTAGAGGAGCTTTTATTAGGAAGACATGATAAAGGATATTGGCTTCTGGGTTAGGCGGTGTATTAACTGTCAACAAGTGAAGGCCGAACATCAGAAGCCGAGTGGTTTACTTCAGCCTTTAGATATTCCAGTTTGGAAATGGGATTCAATATCGATGAATTTTATAGATGGGTTGCCAAGGTCAAGTAGAGGAAATGATATATGGGTTATGGTGGACAGGTTGACCAGGAGTGCCCATTTGATTCCGGTAAAGTCAACCAGGATGGCACCTATTTTGGCTAAGTTGTTCATGAAGAACACAGTTAGACTTTATGGTATTCCTAGTAGCATAGTTAGCGACAGAGATGCATTATTCACTAGCGAATTTTGGAGGAGTCTACAAGAGGTATTAGGCACCAAGCTCAAGATGAGTATAGCTTATCACCCACAGATGGATGGGCAGACAGAGAAGTCAACAAGGTACTTGAGGATTTATTGACAGCTTGTGTGTTAGACTTTGGTGGATCTTGGGAAGATGACCTATATCTAATTGAGTTTTCCTATAATAATAGTTATCAGACTAGTATTGGAATGGCGCCTTTTGAAGCTTTGTATGGAAGACCATGCAAATTGCCAACGTGTTGGTTAGAGACAGGAGATAGGTTGGTCTTAGGTCCGGATTTGGTTAAAGAGGCGTAGGAAAAGATTTAGTTAATCTGAGGACGGATGAAGAAAGCTCAATCCAGGTAGAAGACTTACATAGATAAAAGGCGTAAAGACTTAGAGTTCTTAGCAGGAGACAAAGTTTCCATTAAAGTATCACTGATGAAGAGTGTGGTACGATTTGGAAAGTCAAAAAAGTTAGCACCGAGGTATGTTGGTCCATTTCAAATTATAGAATGGATTGGAAAGCTCGCATACAGAGTAGAATTGCCGATCAGTGTGGTACTTGTCCATAATGTGTTCCATGTGTCTCATCATCGTAAGTATGTGCATGATCCAGGGTCTACCATTCCCCAAGTATAGTTGGAGGACTTAGTAGTGGAGCCTGATTTGACTTTTGTTAGACAACCAGTTCGGGTTGTAGCGAGAGATGAGAAGAGATTGAGGACCAAGACAGTCAAGTTAGTCAAAGTTCAATGGAGCAATAACGGGAAAGACTGTACTTGGGAGATAGAGGACATGATTCGAGAGGCTTATCCAGATCTGCTTTGATGGTACGTCTATATCAGATTTATATAGATTGGTTGCTAGTCAGATAGGCTAGTATAGATGTTAGGAGATGTTACAGATGATTGCTCTAGTTGCTAGTTATTCCTTACTGAATTTCAAGGACAAAATTCTTTAAGGAGGGAAGCCTGTAACACCCCTAATTTTAGTGGCATTATTCAGGAGAATTAATTAGAATAAATTAAATAGAATAACGTAGATAATGAGAAGGAGGTTGATTAATAAAAATATAGTGGCCATGCTTATTAAACTTAATGAACTTAAAAATGGTTAAGTACTTAAATATAAGGTCATAGGAGAAAATTCCACCCATATTTCCCACTCTTATACTATTCCCCTAACCATACAGGTTCATTATTATTCTCAAACAAAAACTATAAATGTAAGAAGCAACAAGGCCGGCCATAGGAGGATAGAATAGAAGAAGAAATTCTAAGAAAATCTTAGGATTCAAGCTAGAGGAAAATCAATCTCAAACAATCTCTAATCTCCTTATCTTAAGCAAGATGAATAATAATTTCTACATCTCTATTTTGATTTTTACATCATATGGTTTCAGATTTAATGATAAATCTGGTTTTATGATATGTAGAATGATGATGTGCTTGATTTTGATTTATGAATGTTTAAACAAGGTTGTTTAATAAGGGATATACACGGTTTTAGGGTAAAACCGAGAGGAAATTATTTTAAATGCCATGGTAAAATTATATGTTGTAGAAAACATGATTTTGGAGTTGGGTTTCAATTTTTATAATTTTTCAAGTCGTGGAGAATTTATTATGAATTTTAAAATGAAAATATGATTATTTGGGTTTATAAATTATTTTGGGAAAATATATTAAGAATTTGGGTCTGAAATTTTTTTATGTTAGATAACATGATTAAAGCGAATTTTTGGAATTTTTGGGGAATTTTACCAAGTGATTTAGTATGGAAATTAAATTATTTTGAAAGGAGGAGCTAAATGATTTAATTGATTTATGAGAGGAAGAGCTTATTTGTTAAATGATTAATTGGTTTAGATCTGAGAAAATTGCGGCAAATATTATCCAAAATATTTAAAAGTTATGTAAGCCAATCAAACGTTTACAAGTAGGCAAGTTAGTTGCAAAAAGTTTACTTATTTTGGAAAAAAATAGCTTTTATCCAGAAAAAGTTGGTTCCGCCTTCTTTGGCAAACCTTTCGCCTCAGACCTCTAGAACAAGACCTTTCGACTTCAATGACCAACAAGGTTAAAAGCAATGCACATGATATCATTCAGGTGGTATGTAGCGAATTGATCTAAGTCGAAAGGTATGGTGTCGAAGGGTTACATTCGAAGGGTTGCTTCCGAAGGAGATGGATCCTTAGTTTATTTTGATTTGAGAAATCACATGCCTGTTTTCTAAAGAACTTTCGGCACAGTCGAAAGGTTTGGTTTTAAAAAGGCTTTTTTAAAAGACCTTTCGACAAGGTCGAAAGGTATGGTTTTTATAAGTTGTTTTATAAGACCTTTCGACACGGTTGAAAGGTTTGGTTTTAAAAGGATTTAAGATACCTTTCGACAAGGCCGAAAGGTTTGGTTTCGAAAGGTTGTTTCAAAGGGATTTTTGAAAAGAAGTGCCGCCTTTATTTTATTCAACCTTCCGAAGGGATCAAAAGCAGGAGGTTTCGACTTAGTTGAAAGGTTTACTGGTTTTATAAATACAAGCCGCTTCCCAACCTTCCGAAGGGTTCGAAAGCAGGAGCTCTCAACACAGTCGAAAGATTTAAATCTTTTCCCTATTATTTTATAAAGTAGAGGGTGGTTTTGAAAACTTTCACCTACAACCCAAAGTAATATCTTTAAGTGTAAACCCAATGCTTTCGAAAGGTTTGATTTTCAATGGTTTCGAAAGGTTTGGTTTTCAAGGGATTTGAAGGGGTAACCTTCAATGCTTTCGAAAGGGATACTTTCAAGTGATTTTGAAGCTATGCTTCTACCATTATATAATAATACTTTAACATGGTCGAAAGGTTTCAAAGGATGGGTTTTAAAGTATTATAAATGTTGGAGCCTATAGTTTTAAAATTTACAGTTTATGCTTTCGAAGGGGTCGAAAGCAAAGCTTTCGAAGGGGATACATTCGAAGGGGCTGGAAAACTGTTTCTTTTAAACTTATAAAATATTGTTTAACCTTGGGGATACCGAGGTGAGCTTAATGAGTCAACACAATAGTTGGGATAAGTGGAATATAACCTAAATTAGGGATACTAATGGAAATAGGTTAATCACGTAGATAACATGAGATAGTTATATGCATGGGGATATCATGCGTTAAGTGGCCATGTGAAGGGTTCATAGTTATACTAGGAAAACTATGGGATGATTGATCGATAGTCAACATCAAGTTGCAGATGGATAGTCTCCATATGATTGAAGAAGAGTTCATAGTTATCCTAGGAAAACTATGGATTGATTGATGGATAGTCAACATCATGTTGGGGATGGATATCTCCATATGTTTAGTGAAGGCTTTATAGTCATCCTAGGAAAATTATGAGATGTGAGATGGACAGTCCACATCCATTTAAGTAAAATGAATATGGGATGGATAGTCCCTCTTTGAGGCAAATTAAAATCTAAAAAGGGATGGCGAAATTCTAAATGTTTGTAAGCATACATATCATCATAATACTTTTAAAATGTATGTTTAACCATTGTGGATGCCGGAGCACAGAATACGGTTTTATAAAGTTAATAGAATACTAGTGAGGGGAAAACCAATTCTGCTAAGCGGCTGGGCCTGACTAGATATCTAAAAGGATTGAGATGTTAGATTATTATTCATACTAGGCTTTATGTCTGACTCGAAGTTTTTGTTTTTTCCCCTTAAACTCTCGGGTACACAATTGATTTTGAGTAGTTTGAGATTTAAGGTTCTCGGGTTTTCTTCTCTGACGAAAAAAGCATCCAAAGACGTGCAGGAGGCAGATAGATATTTAGAGTTATTCTTTCCACTGTGTGTTTGTTTGTAAAAGCAGACTTATTAGCCTTACTATATTCTCTGATCAACCAAGGGGGCATCTTCATATGTCGCTCTTGGTGTAATTGTAATAATTATATTTTGTAGAACGTGGGTAGCATAATTTGGGGATTATGTAATGAACAATAAATAATGTGTTTTAAATGTGGAATTATGTTTTGAATTGTTAAAAGTTTTCCATATTTCTGTGATCTGTGTATCAATGTATCTAACACCGCCGTATTTGGTCGCAGGAGATTAATATCTATGGATGACTTTAGCATCCGTAGCCATTAGTTTTGGGCCTCCAAGTAGGGGGATGTTACATACAAGATGTTCTCTTCAGACCTCGGTGCATTTATCTAGGGATGTACGTTTGGATGGTAGTTCCTTACCTTGTCATAGTATGGAATCCAATCTCCAATACGTGCCTTATGGTTTTGATTTTAGAACCTAGTATGCTTGAATTTAATAATGTAACAATTTCGGCTAAGATTAATAAGTAATTGTATCTAGACCCTATTATAATATTAGAGAATTTCATATGAAATGGTTTTGGTTATCGTAAGGTAAAAACTCATCTTCGTTTATATGCGGCGAGGTCTTACGAGATACTTTTGATTTCAAAGATTTTTATATAACTTAAAAATCCAATTGAGTGTGTTTTCTCATACTGGTTTTCAAGACTGACTCATGAGTTATTTTATTATAATGCTCGGATCAGACCGAGCATATTACATAATAGTTTGGATGCTTTTGAGCTTCAGGAGAGGAGTTGGAGGCCCAGAGACGTATTCATGTAGATGGTTATTTTTCCGCTATATTTCATTGTTGTATTTATCAGCAATTGTAAGGACAGGCTGTTATAACTGTCCAGGCTGAAATAGGTTAGTATACTTTGATTGAAGTTTTTAATATACATACATTACAGTTTGTTTTGTGTAAAGATTGATGTATATTATAGATTATTCATTCCGTTGTGAGATTCTATGTTTGTAACGACCCGGATTTTTCGATGTTTAATTTGGAATATTTAAATGGTTTTAAATATTGGATTTGAAATTTTAATTTAGTTAGTAAGATTTTAAAACTGAAAATTTCAAGCGATTTTGTAAATTTTGGAATTCGTCGATTTAATCGACGTGTTAAAATAGCGATCCGGGGCATAGTTTTGGAATTCGACGAAACCATTTCCATTGGATCCATAATAGTGTATTATTATCGGATTTCAAATTTCGTAGCTGTTGGATTTACCGTTTGGTCGTGCGATTTGAAAACGCCTGGAAATAATTTAATTGAATTTAATTTAAGTAGTTGATTTAAAAAGCTATCTTTTCCATACGATCGAATTGGGATTCGGGACTTATTCCGTTGAGTCCAGAACAGCGGTGTAACATTAGGAACACCTGGTGGCATGCCTCCATAGGGGTTCAAAATATCGAGATATGTAATGTGAGATATTTGGAATAAAATTTTATATATATATATATATATAATCAAATCAAAGTCAACACTGGCCGACCTATATTATACTCAAGCTACCCTACCTAGTCATACCCGTCCCCTTTTCTTTTTTTATGTCCCTTCCTCTACCTTAATCCACGAAAACACGCTTTCCCCTTCTTGTTTTAAATCGAGACTCCCCTCTTTCAAACTTTCAGTTCGAAAATCTACTCAGACAATAAAAAAGTGGGAAACGAATGAAGTCGAGTCACGTTTTTAGTGGAGGCGAAGTTTGGTTCTATCACGCATGAGAAGCTGAGGCGTTCACAAGGTTGAGGCGCAAGGAGGCGGCAGTGGTTTAGGGTTGTCGATTTTGTGAGGCAGTTGATGAAGACATGCGTGTGGAGGCTGAAGTGCGTAGGCACGTGCATGGGTTGCTGGCGCAGGCGAAGGGTTTGGGCGCGTGGTCGAGCTCACGGCAGTGGTTCGCATTTCTGGTGGAAGGCATGTCGCGTTTGAGTAAGGGTTAGGGCATGAGTCGATTGTCTGGAATCTTGTCGCATTGATGTGGGGTCACGATGAAGTTGATAGGTGATGTTGTTTAATATGATAACTGCATGCGATCGAAAATGAGGTGACGGGGTTCGAAGTCGCGACTGGCTCCGTTGAGGGAGGATTAGCTTTAACATAGGTAATTTATTTTTAAGAATGTAATTAGGTCGGTTTAATTTTTCATTTAAATAAGTTAATTTATAAATTCAATAACTATGTCGTGCTAGGTTCAAAATCGATGAAACAAGCCGTATTTGGTTCGTAGCTGTGGAATATACGCAATGGAATCAAAATTGGAACGGATTGCAATTAAAAATAAAGGTGAGAAATTCTCACTCATTTGGATTGTCGCAATTAATTTTAAATAGTTAAAATTTATTCTGGATGTTTGGCTGAATTTATTAATTATTATCCGTTGAATGATGTTATATATAGTGTGTATAAATTACTCTATTTATAGTAATATATATATATATATATATATATATATATATATATATATATATATATATATCTATTAGTAGTTGGATATATTTCCTTCCGTTGGATCGGATGAGACCCTAAGCGCCCCGCATAATAGGGGATGATCCTGTATACTGCGATATCCCCATCGAAGTGGGATTGGTATTTTATGTTGTATTAACATATGTGGATGCAGGGAAACATGTTGGAGGGATCCAACTGGATTCCTCAAAAATTATATTGATTATTTTTCATATATAATAATATATGATGTGTTAGAATAATTTATCATAGATTATTGTTGTGATGTGAATTATTGGATGCTATAGTAGCGCTGGCCATAATTTTGGTATTTTAAATACCATAAATATTATTTTGAATTTTTAAGAAATTAAAGGAGATTTTGAATATGAAAATATTTATATCGGAATTCGGATTATTTAAAAGAGATTGATTTTGATAAACAATAACTGATTTTTGATCTTACTTAACAATTTAAAAAAAATTTAGCAGAGATTTTAAAATAATTCTTATAGAAGATTTAAAAAAAATGGATTTTTAAAATGATAGCCTGAAAAATATTGAAAGGCGTTTAAATCGATATTAAAAATAGATTTGAAAAATAAATGGAAATTTATAAAGAAGTGGACTTATAAAATGGAATTTTATAAGTGAGATTAGTTTAATAAAAGGGTGAAACTCAAAGGAGTTATAAAATTTATAAATGACGTTTGTAAATAAGGGAAAATAACAGCAATTGCTAAATTGGAAATCTAAAATTCATAGGTGAAATTATATTAGAATATGGAAACGGGGTTGAGAAAAAAAGTGGATATTATTTTTGAAAAGTGGAAACGGTTAGGAGAATCGAAATGGAAGCGGTGTGATGGAAATCGAGAGGAAGTTATAAATTGAATTGGTTATTGAAATTTTAAAAATATATTTTTAAATTTTAAGAAGTTAAGTTTGTTTAAAAAAGAAACTTTTATTTATTGAACTATGTAATTTTAAACTAGTTAGGATTTAAATACATCGAAAAGTGAATTTTTCAAATACTAAATATTTATTTTAATAAATCCCAATTTTTAAAATCAGCTTTGAAAATTGATTCATTTATCAAAAAAATGAGTTATTGATGTTTATAAAAAGAGTTTCGAAATTTAAATAATTACTTGAACATGTTTTAAAAATAAATTATTATTCTTTAAATACTTATTATATATATATATAGAGTTTTGTAATGATTTAAATTTATTTATAAATCTTCTCGAGGTTGGAAACGGGGTTTATTTAGTAGATGGGATTTATAACAGAATTCTCAAAAATGGAATTTGAGAAAATGTAATAAAAATTTACAAAGTAGTTAAATAAGAGAGAACTACGAAAATGAGATAGAATTCATAAAAGAAGTAGAAAGGGGAAATTGAAATTATAGACAAGGGTATTTGACTTTGGAAAATATTAAAGGGGATAAATCAAGGAACCCCGGAACTTATAGAATTCGTTATAAACGAGTTAAAGAATTTACAGTATAAATTGTAAATGATTTTGAGAAAATAGGAAGTAGGAAATAAATGGAATACTTCCTAAGTGTTGAACATAAAAATGGAGTTGGAAAATATTCTAAGTATTGGGAAGGTTTGGGAATATTCCGTTGAAAATATATGAATTTGAAATCGTTTCAAATGTTGGAAAATTTGGAAGGGATTTGAATATATATCTTATAAAGATATTTTGAAAATAAATTTTTGGAAAATTTATAATAAGGCCCGAAGTCTGCTTATGGATGTTTTATTGATAGTTAAATAACCGACTATCGATTTTGGCCAAATTCGTCGATCGTTTCGAAGAAACTGCAATCGGATTTTAATTATCCGCAAGCCACTTCGATCTGATTTGAGCGTTTTGAATGGATATCGTGAAGATAGTGAAGACGGTGGTTCGGTTTGTCCAGACCCAGGACAACTTGTATTGACGAATGCTATCAGAACATCGTCATTGGAGGACGATGAGCATTCTAAGTGAAATTTTTCTTGAAAGGTAATCGTAGCCTCAAGCCTCATCAACCAGAATGACTGAAAATCAGGGGAGTTGCAGCAAGGCTAAATGGGTCGCACCCAATTAGGGTATGTTATTACATTTCTAGATACCCTCAGATATGTTATAAATTATGGATACGATGGTGCTTGGAAAAAGAGCTTTTGATAAGGGAGGGAACACCCGGGGTGATAACATATTCGGTTTCATCCATGTTAGGGATAGGGCCGGTCTTGTGTTGTAGGCTATCCCGGCGAGGTCCTCGGTACATTTTTCTAGAAGTGTACTGTGATAGGTGGTACCCCAGTGCCTAGTCATTGTATGGAATCCATTCTCCAATAAGCGCCATACGGTTTTGATTGTGCCCAACTATATTGAAATGTGAGATGCAAGCATTTCAGCTATTTTCTATTTACTTTGTTTAGACACTATTATAATATCATACGATTTTGATAACAATGGTTTGGTTATCGTAAGGTAAAAACCCATCGTGTTTATGTGTGACGTGGTCTTACGTGATACCTTTGTTTTCAGAGGATTTTGATAAAAGTTAATAGTTCAAATTGAGTGTGTTTTCTCACGCTGGTTTTCTATACTGACTCTGGTGTTATTTTATTATAATGCTCGAGTCAGACCGAGTATTACATATTCAGGTTAGAATGCAATGGAGCTCAGGAGATGAGTTGTAGGGTTTAAGACGTATACCACGTACTTGGTTATTTCTGCTATGTGAGTTATGTATATCAGGACAAGTTATTATAACTGTCCAGATTGATGCATTGATTGTTGTACTCTGATGATTGTAAGTATAAAACAATTACAGTTTCTTTGTATAAAGATCTGTTATTATATATTATATTTATTCTGCTGCGATTGTGAGATTATGTGTTATTGTTTTATTTTCTTCTACCGCTTTCTTCTTTTCCTCTAACAATCTGGTATTTTCGACACTCGATTGCTCGGCCTGCCATAGAGTGAACGTATTGATGTCAATTTTCGAGGGTCGAAAATCCCGTTCATTACACTTGGTATCAAAGCTGAAGGTTAAGTGAGAACCTTGGCTTTGGTGGGGATTGCTCATTAGAGATAGGGTCAGTAGTACCCTAGAATGAGTTGAGAGTATTAATAGATATGAGCGCGTATTTTTTAGTGAATATAAATTGTTTTATATTGTGTTAATTTATCTGTTGAGTGGTATATAAATTCTAGTCGAGTAGTGAAACGCCACTAAATCGATAGGAGTTTCTAAACACTTAAACATGGTAAACAGAAACAATATTGTTTTGAAGAAGGTAAATGAATTTTACCCAAATTATATTTTGATATTAAGGAAATAATTTTCTGAAATTATTATAGCATATTTGGAGTGTTTGGATGATATTCTTATAATCAAATAAGATTATAAATTTGGAAATGGTTTATATAACCAACTGAAAATTGTATAAGTAGGGATTATACAAATGGGTCATAATTAAAGTGGATTCAAATCAGAATTTGGAAATTTAAAATCCCGGAAGCTTTGAGAAATGTTTTAAATGGATATGAATTAAGTATTTGGGAATTTTTAAATCTCGAAAGTTCTAAAAATGTTTTCCCAAGTGGTTGAAAGAATAATGAGTTAAATTTGAGATTTTTGAATAGAAAATGTTTTATAAATGGATTTTTGAGGTGATAAAGCACTAAATTTACTTCAATCGCTGGAAAATAATTCTAATGACGATCGCAACATCATCGGTGTTCATTTTCGAGTATATAAGTAATGGATTGCTACCGTAGAATTTGATATGAGGAATTTGTTTGAAAAATGTGTATTGTTTTGGAAAGGAGATTTGTGTTGGATAAAACCAAATTTGTTCTGAAAATCCCAAAGAATGGTTTGTTGAAACCAAGAAAGAGCCATATATTTGATTTCAAATAATTTGAAATAAATACCGGGTATTTGAATTTTGAAATCCTTATTAAATGTTCTAGAAATATCAGAAAATAAGTTATGAACTTATAAATAGTGAATGATTTTAAAGAAAAATATGGAAATTGAATTTTGGAAATAAATTATATTTTGAGTAAGTTAAAATGAATAAAATTTAACTTGAGCTAAGTTAAATAAAATTGGATTAGAAATGGTATCGATTGGGATTGAGATATATAATTAAATGGAATTCAACTTTAAGTTAAGTTGAATGAATAAAATTTTAGAAATTTAATTGACGGTGATTTGAATGAATTTAATGGCATAAATTAATTAAATGGTGAGTTAATTCGAGCAAAGTTAAATGGAATAAATTGGTGAAGTGAACTAATAAAATGAATTGAATTGAAATTGAATAAGTGAATGGAACAAAAAAATATAAGTAAGGAAGTGTGGAAAAATTTGAAATTGGAATTTTACTTAAGTCAAGTAAAATAAAAATTGAATTGGAATTAGAAATGACATCGAATGGAGTTATATATATAACTTGGATTTTAAGCGATTATATAACTATAAGTTATAAAATTTTAATAAAATATAAAGTGGAAAATTATGGAATTGTGAAGAAATAAGTTGTGTAACTTATAAAATTGAAAAGTGAAATAGAAAACCAAAATAAAAATGGTTTGATATTTTGGTGAAGGAATAAAAATCCGAACTTGAATTATAAAAGGAATTTGAACTCAAGTAAATTGAACAAAGTGATTTTTGAAAGAAAGATAGGATTTTGAACTATAAAATGGAAGTGAACTAATTTGGTAATTAATTAGTTAATTGAATATAGTAATTGAGTTTAACTTGGTTAAGTAAAATGGATTGTGGATTAAAAGTGGATACTGGAAATGCAACTTGAGTTATAAATGAGAATTCAACTTAAATTGTAAGCGAATTAAATATAATTGGAAATAATGTCGAATAAAATGGAAATGGTTTGAAATAGTGATGATTTAAGTTATAAATAAATTCAATGTAAGTAAAAATAAATTGAATATGACCTTGGATATTATTTTAATAAATTCAAGAATGGATTCGAGTATGGAATTAAAATTAGAAGTAGATTAAATGAAGGAACTAATTAAATTAATTAGTAAATGGAATGGAATTTGATTGAATATGAATCAATTTAATAAAATGGATATGAATATGATGAAGGTAGATATGGATGGAATTCAATTGAATTGATTGAGAATCAATTTGAAATGGAATATAATTAAATATAAATTAAATTGGAATCAATTTAAAATAGCTATAAGCTTAAATGGTTATTTTATTAAATGAATAACATCGAATTTGCATAGAAAAATCGTCGTTTGACGTAAACGGAAGTAAATAAAATTCTGCGAATAAATGGAAAGTGAATAAATTGATTTTTACTCAATTTAGAATGTATATGAATTTTTTAGGTACAAATGTGAATAGAATGCAAGTAAATTTGGTTGTAAATCGTTTCGAATTGAATGAAAGAATATATGAATAGAGTGAAAGTAACTAAATTAGTATTAGAACCTTATGATTGCTTATAAATACATGTTTAACATGTTTAGTGTTGCAAAGTATGTGTTTAACTATTTAAACGAATGAAATGTTATTAAATTTTCATGTTTTAGTGCTTACGTATTTAAATTTAGTAAGTACACGTACTCGGAGGCTATTGGGCTAGAATTGGGTTGCGTAATTGCATATAAAATAAGACGCTCGCTTAAAAATGCTAACATAAGGTATGATTTTGGATTAAATATCACAAAATATATAAATGTTGATATATATTGTGTTTTCTGACTGTGTGGGTCAATGTATATATTTTTATCTCTCTTGTCATATTGCAAAAGGTCCTTCGTACAAAGGAGACTCTGCTAAAAATTCTCGGAAATTTGGTGTGTTAGAAATTTTTTGTTAACTTAAAATTGTTGATTTTTGAATCAGAAGTTGAAACTAAATGTTGGGATGAAACTAATTGGTTTAGAAAAGTGAATGTCAAGTTTTAATTAAGTGAGTTTTGATAAGTTATTAGGTTTGGATCATCCGTCCTACCTTAGCAATTTCGGAGACGAAATTTGTAACAACCCGTATATTTGGACCATTTAAATTGAAAATAATCCATAAATGTCAACTTAAATAGTGCAAAACACGAATCATTAATGGAGTATATGTATATAAATAAGAATCATCACAGAATCACAGAAAATATATCATAAAAGAATAGTGCAGCGGAAATACAACATAGTCATAAGAGTAGTTCATGAAGCTACCCATAAATACAACAATGTCTCAAATAAAAGAAATAGAACAACATAGATGTCCAATAGTCCAAATAGAAAGAACAATACTGATAAGATAAGATAGTGATAGTCTTCGGTCTTCAGCTCCAAGTAGAACAGCAATAGCAATCCTCAGTCTGATCCGAGCATATGCACAAACAAACACTCGAATCAGGACATTTATTCTTATACAGATAATATGGTTCAAAATTTGAAACAACAATAACTCAAAGATGAATGGAATAAACATCTTTGATCCGATGAACTATCTATACATAGTAGTGTACGATAAATAGATAATGTCTAACAGTAAAGTAAAATATCAAGATAGTGTTAAGGCGTCACCATTATTCCCCTTAACACAATTTATATAAGCATCATAGACTATACAGCACTGTAAACTCCACCGTAAACTAGTGGAATATCAGGGAGTACTCCATAGGTATAACATAAAACAAATCGTAGTGGTCGCGTATATGGGAATACAAGTATGACAAGGCACATGAGGCAATACCCAAGGTAGTGAAACTACCGTTTGCCTGATCCGGACTGGTGAGAACGCATCGCCGCAGCGATCGCAAAACCGCGAAACAACACTCCCAAATCAAGGGTGCGCACCAATCAATCACAAAGTAAATGAATAGTTTTACGAAGAAGTTTGTTCGCTCGAGGTAGCTAACCCCCATTCGGCCAGGCACGGCTCCTATTTTAGTCATTTCCAATTTGATACAAGTGTCAAGGCTATCCATTATCGTTATCTTTCTTCAATCATCAACGTACATCATTCCAACCACTTCATTCTGGATCACACTCCGCGCATAGTTATTAAAGTGGTTTTCGGTTTAGACAGTGAGTATGTCCCTAACCGATTCTGGTTCCTTTAATAACCTTCGTAATTATAACACCGATTGGTCGTTAATATATTTCAAAACCAAATCAATTTCAATTCCAATTAGAATTCGTGTATCAACATTTCGTTAGTCTTTCTAAATCAATTTCCAAAATTACATCTCATAACTTCCCAATTTCATTTTAAAATTTCTATAACTCAATTTCAAAGTTTCAATTTTAAAACAATTCAAATATTCATTGAATTTCGTACATAAGTTCATTCCAAAATCATTTAACTTAATTTAATGTTCAACGATTTAAACTCAATTATCGATTTCATTCGATATTTATTTAATTAATTTATCATTAAAACAATTTCAATTAAATTTCCAATCCATTACATTACTTTCTTAAGTTCAACTTATTATATCAAGCTTACAAATTTATTTTAGATTAAATTTGTCGAATCCAATTCTTTAAATTACAAGTCTTTCATTTGTTAACAAAACACATTCTATTTCTTATTAAAGAAATCCATTTCACTTATTATTTACTTAGTTACACTTGTTCAAAATTCAATTTCACTTAAATAAAATATTCAATTTAGTTTAACCATTAAATAATTCAATCTTATTCAAATATCAAATAATTTAAAATCTTAATTATTACTTAATTTTAACAATTTCAAAACTTAATTATTTCTAATTTCAGCTTAATTATTAATAATTTCCAAAACTTAATTATTACAAATTTCAAAACTTAAATTTTTAACAATTCCAAAACTTCATTATTAATCAATTTAAATTTAAACAATGTTCTTCGTCAATTACTACGTTAATATTTGTCTCAATTACAAATATTCACATTTTCCATTCATTCGAATTTACATTCCAAATTTCATTCGAAACCATATTATTAGTCAAATAAAACTTTATTTTATTTTAAATCAAAACATTGACCAATCGGGTTTAATTTAATTTTCTATCCTAAGTCAAGGTTTATTTGGGTATTTATCATTTCAACCCGATTCCATTTCAATTCAAAAATAAAAGCATACAAAGGGAACTTGCAGTGTGATAACTGGGATGGTGTCAAAGTAAATAAACAAGCAATAGCATCCATTCACAACAATTCAACAATTTAGATAATCCCAAAATAATCGTATTAATTTGCATTTGTTATTTATGCAAATTAATATAATTATTTTCTAGAATCTACACTACCATTTCATGTAGATTAAAGATTATTACATTACGGTTTTGCATTTATCGTTCAACTTCAATTTCAATACTACAACAATAATCAAATGTACGTGCAAAGGTCCAAAGGGAAATTTATCATATCCTACGTGTCAATTAACTAAACAATTAAAAGAGGTCATATTTAACTAGTCCATATTCAACATATAAGGGGGTCAAGTTAATCAACATTCAACATATATAATTCACTTAGTATTGTTAATTATCCTATATCACTTTCAACTTGCATATTTTATCACCTAACAATAGCAATCAACATTCAATTTAATTATTACATAGCAATCAGTTATCAACCAAACTAGCATAAGAATATATGTCGTGAAAATTTATTTCACCTTTCGTGGATAAAGAAATTGACGACGAAGCAAAAGAAGCACGAAAGTAGTCGGTACTCTACGAACAAACGAACACTGTAAATATCGACAAAAGAAAGACGATATCAATTCAAGTAACCGTTCATATATAATTTATAAATTTATATAAATACGCTTACCGATGACAAAGAAAAGAACAAAGGCTGAAGATCAATGTTGCCGCAAAAAGCTTACCCGGTCGCTTCTGCACACAACAAGCAAATAAAACTGGTTACTATTTTGGCAACCAAAATTTGATATTTTCGGACACTATCTAGAGCAACCCTGCATTATTTACGCACGCACACATCTCATCACCCATTCTCTTTATTTATTTTTTATTTATTTTAGAAACAAGGCTAAGACTAACTTTCCATTTTCCACTGAAATTTACAAACGCAACACCATACACTCACGCACGCATGCAACACACACTCTGCCCCCTTTTCTTCTTTTTTTTATACAACCTGCGACTGAAAACACCACACACGCACACAAATCCTTTCACAACACACACGCACACCACAGAACACACACGAACACAACACGTACACGCACGCCTACACTCGACTAGGCGAGGCTGTAGGTGATGGGGCAGGCGGCCGGAAATGAGAGGGGAAATTAAGGCGGTGTCTGGTGCTCGGCGGGCTGGATGATGGAGAAGCAGGCGGTGACTGGCGTGATTAGGTGGTGCGGTGGCGGGTTTTGGAATGGCCGAAGGTGGCAGGGGAAGACGAGGCTTAGGCGGGGTCGAGTGGACGGAAAGTTTCTGGTCTTCTTTGCGTGCTGGAGGGTGGAACGAAAGGGGTGGTGAAGAGAGGAAGGGTGGAGTCTTCAGTTAGGAGGGAAAAAGTAGTGAAGGGTGAAAGTAACAGTGGATTGCATTTTCAGTTCTTGCCTTTAAAAATTTTCAGAAGGAAAAGAAAATATGAAAGAAAAGAAGGAGAGTGAATACCTGAGCAGATTTCGAGAGGATGTGAAAAGGTACAGTGAAAGATAATAAAGAATATAATGTTAACTCTTTTGCTTCGTATCTCACAATTTTGACTATCGAATATCGAAAAGTCATACCCCCATTCCAATGCCAACTCATATTTTCCAACTACCCACTTGAATGCATCAGCTGAGATAAATTTCAAAATTTTGAATGTATACGGGCTCAAAAATTTGGGCTGAAATTTGATTAACCGGTCAGTTTGGAATCGTTAAATCAACGCGACGGATTATGTCGGACTCCGATTCATGCAAATAAATATACCGTTATGATCAGCACGACGAGGCGCTTCTAACGGTGCACAGATAATGGTGGTATGATTTGTATTACAAAATTTTGAATTTTATATTATCGGGAAACTGTAGGAAAACGCCGAAAAATAAGATCGACGGAGCTAAAGAAGTCCGAATTTTGAAAAACGTAAAATGATGCCTTACTCAAAAGATGATTTAGAATTTTTCTATGTAAAATATTCGGGTTCGGAAGATAAAATTTTTCGCGCTTTAAAATGAACTGTTATGCAGTAAAACGCGAACGAAATTTTCAGTGATATTTTACGACGAAACTTTTTCTATATTTATATCTAACTGGACGTATCCTATAAATAAAGTTCGGATGTTAATTTAGATCGTTTATAATTTCAATTTTTTTTATTGAAACGATGAATTTAAAATTGGGTCGGAAATTTAGGGTCGTTACAATCTCCCCCACTCAAAACTTTTCGTCCTCGAAAAGGAACGAGACGAGTGAAGTAGGAATGAAATAAGCAGAAAAGTCAATATAGATTTCGAGAAGTTTGAATTATACCTAAAATTAGTAATTCAGGGTTTGAATCCCGAATACTATCCTCAGTCTCCCATGTACAATCTCGCTCATCCGCACTCCACTGTACTTTGACGAGATTTACCGACTTCCTTCTAAGTTGCTTTGTCTCACGATCGACTATCCGAAGTGGCTTTCGCTCAATAGTCAAGTCAGGCTCAATAACTATCTCTTCCAACTGAGCAGTAGGGATGGTCCTAGATGGATCGTGCACAACTTTACGAAGATGTGAGGTGTGGAACACGTTGTGCACACCGGCGAGCTTCTCTAGTAATGCAACTCTATATGCTAATGTTCCGACTCTTCCTGTAATCTCAAACGGACCAACAAATCTGGGAGCTAGCTTCCCTTTCCTTCCAAATCGAACAATATTCTTCAAAGGCGACACTTTCAAAAACACTTTGTCTCCTACGCTGAATTCGAGATTTCTTCTCCTTCTGTCAACATAGCTCTTTTGTCTATCCTGTGCCGTCTTTATCTTCTTTCTGATTTCTTCGACTTTTTCAGAAGCTTCCATAATCATTTCTGGTCCAAGCACTAGTCAGTCTCCAGACTCAATCCAACAAGCTGGCGATTTGCACGGCCGTCCATATAAGGCTTCGAATGGTGCCATACCAATGCTTGCCTGATTGATTAAAGACGATTAATTCAAATTTAAATATACTTATTCAAATTTGAAATTAAATTTCTTTACCTGGTAACTATTATTATAAGTGAATTCAACCAAGTGAAGATGGTCTTCCCAGGATCCATCGAAATCAATAATACAAGCTCGGAGAAGGTCTTCCAAAATCTGATTCACGTTCTCAGTTTGGCCATCTGTCTGAGGATGATAAGCTGTGCTCAGATTCAGTTTGGTACCCAAAGTATCCTGAAATGCTTTCCAGAATTTGCTGGTGAAAATAGGGTCTCGATCGCATACAATACTAGATGGTACACCATGAAGTTTAACAACTTCTCTCATGTATATCTCGGCCAAGCTCGAAGCTGTACGAGTGTACTTGACAGGAATAAAATGAGCGGACTTCGTCAGTCTATCAACAATCACCCATATGCTTTCGTTACCCTTTCTAGTCATTGACAGTCCATCAATAAAGTCCATAGAAATTAGCTCCCATTTCCAACCTGGAATCTCTAGAGGTTGAAGCAATCCTGCTGTCTTTCTGTGATCAGCTTTAACTTGTTGGCAAGTGGTGCACCTGCTAACATAGGTAGAAATATCGCGCTTCATCCCACTCCACCAATATAACTTCTTCATATTCTGGTACATTTTAGTGAAACCGGGATGAAATGAATGTGGAGATTGATGGTTTTCTCTCAGCACTTCCTGTCTTAGACCATCAACATTAGGAACACAAATACGATTATCAATCCTCAACACTCCATTACTATCGACTTGTGCATCCAATTTATTATCAGCATTTCCAACTCTTTCGAGAACTATTTCTTTGATGTGATAAAGCAAAGTGTCCTCGTATTGCTTGGCTATAATACGATCCATAAGAGCTGGGGAGACGGAAAGCTGGAATAACATTCCCTCAACAAGATTACAACATATCATAGCTTGGTTTCTGCTCAAAGCATCGGCTACGGCATTTGCTTTTCCCGGAGTGTAATTAATATCAAGATCATATGCAGCTAGAAATTCGAGCCATCGGACTTGTCTCTGATTCAAATCCTTTTGCGAGAAGATATATCTCAATGACATATGGTCAGTGAATAACTCGAATTTTGTTCCCAATAGATAGTGTGTGACGCCCCACCTCTATACCCATGTTAGCCAAGAACACTACGGTGTAGTGCTGTCAACTAGCACGGAGAATAAGGCTGTTGAGGAGCGACCATCTATGTAATTGCTTTGTGCGAGCACCGATATGTCAGATAATAAAACATTGCATTTCTATTTCAGGAGGAATCCGACATACCGATACAAACTCAAAGCTACTACACAGTGGCTATAATAGTTTAGGGCAATAGATATAAAAATAACACAGATAACATACCAAGTCGAATTCGATCAAGTTGAAGTAATCAGCCAAGTTGTAAGAGAAACAATCAATTAATCATCACAAGGCAAGCAGGCATCAATCGACAGAACAACGAACACTCGAGGAGGCAGCCGTGAGCAAGACGAAGAAGAAATCGATCGAACTAGGCAACCACGAATTCATCCAACAACGATCGAAACCATACCAAAGCTTCGAAAAGCCCTAACAAGTCTCAAAATCGAACGAGAGCTTTCTTCTTCCAACAAGCCCTAATTCTTCTAGATCGAAGGAACGAAAGATTGAAGCCTACTATCGAGCGGCGCTTCAATTTGTACAAGCCTCAATTCCAGATTCGAAGGCAACAGAGGAACGAAAGCCCTAGCAAGCATCGAAAGAACGAGCGAGGCCAAGCCCTAAATTTCTCAGATCGAAGAAAAATAATCACCGCCATTTTCTTTTCAGAGCAAAAAGGAACGAGTTAGAGAATAAAAGAAATAGGGCCGGCTCGTCTAGATGATTATCATGGCAACAATGAGTATGGGCCACAATAGTTCTCTTTAAAGCCCGTTTCCATAATACGAAATTTTATTAAAAGAATTTCTACTCGATATAGAAAATCTATCAACCATTTTATAAAAGAACTTCAAATTGATTTTTTTTTATTTCAAGAAAAATTTACGAACGATTTAATCACCTAAGGGCGATAATTAAATGCTACGAATTTGCGGGTTGTTACAGACTCCCCTCCTTAAAGAAATTGCGTCCTCGCAATCATAAAGAATAAATGGACAAAAGGTAACAACCATAAGAACAAAGCAATGTCGAATGCATAAGCAAAGCAAAGGTCAATAGGGAAGTATCGGAATTATGGAAGTATCAGATAAAAATCAAAAGGTTCGATTGCTTAAAATCAAAAGAATCAACATCGGGGGGATCAAGGAATCAAAATCAGACGACTATCAGAAGCAAGAATCAATCGAGTTCTAGCAATTGAAAAAAAAGGAATCAGAGCAGAAATCACGTACTGCACGAATTGAATGTGAGTAAATCAAATTACTCACCTGAATCGTCAGAGTAAAAGACGAAGCTCGAATCTCAAAATCGCAAATATTCAATCATCAAAAACGATAATTGAATTTTCAAAAATATCTGATTATCAAAAACGATAATCAGAAATCACAAAGATTCGATTATCAAATCGAAAAATATTTAATTATCTCAAACGATAACCAAATTTCACAAATATCTGATTATCAAAAACGATAATCAGAAACACAAATATTCGACTAATCAAATCAAAAAATATTTAATTATATCAGACGATAATTAAATTGGAAAATATTTAATTATCACAAATGATAATCAAATTTCACAAATATCTGATTATCAAAAACGATAATCAGAAACACAAATATTCGATTAATCAAATCGAAAAATATTTAATTATCTCACACGATAATTAAATTGGAAAATATTTAATTATCACAAATGATAATCAAATTTCACAAATATCTGATTATCAAAAACGATAATCAAAAACACAAATATTCGATTAATCAAATCGAAAAATATTTAATTATCTCAAACGATAATTAAATTGGAAAATATTTAATTATCACAAATGATAATCAAATTTCACAAATATCTGATTATCAAAAACGATAATCAGAAACACAAATATTCGATTAATCAAATCGAAAAATATTTAATTATCTCAGACGATAATTAAATTGGAAAATATTTAATTATCACAAATGATAATCAAATTTCACAAATATCTGATTATCAAAAACGATAATCAGAAACACAAATATTCGATTAATCAAATCGAAAATTTTTTAATTATCTCACACGATAATTAAATTGGAAAATATTTAATTATCACAAATGATAATCAAATTTCACAAATATCTGATTATCAAAAACGATAATCAGAAACACAAATATTCGATTAATCAAATCGAAAAATATTTAATTATCTCAGACGATAATTAAATTGGAAAATATTTAATTATCACAAATGATAATCAAATTTCACAAATATCTGATTATCAAAAACGATAATCAGAAACACAAATATTCGATTAATCAAATCGAAAAATATTTAATTATCTCAGACGATAATTAAATTGGAAAATATTTAATTATCACAAATGATAATCAAATTTCACAAATATCTGATTATCAAAAACGATAATCAGAAACACAAATATTCGATTAATCAAATCGAAAAATATTTAATTATCTCAGATGATAATTAAATTTCACAAATATCTGATTATCAAAAACGATAATCAGAAACACAAATATTCAATTAACGAGTCCGGAATTAACCGAAGTAGTAAAAGTATGGTTCCATACTCCTTACTTTTGCTAAATCGTTTAAATCTCTTTATCGTTTCCTTGAAAGTGCAGAATTGTGTGTTTAAAAATAACATTTCACATTCTCAAACGGACAAGTCCGGAATTAAGCGAATCAGTAAAAGAAAGGGGTCATAGTCCTCGATTTTTCTGAAACGTTTAAATCGCTTCCTCGTTCCTTTGAAAATGTAAACTGTAAAAATTTTGAAAACAATTTTTAATTTATATTTTTGAAACAACTTTTAAAAATAAAGAATTTTGAAAACACGTGATTAAATTAGCAATATCAGTGTTGCGGGAGAACCGCTTGTAAATCCATTTCAAAATTGACGGTTACCGAAGTTAACACGTCAAAGTCTCATCAAAGTAACTGGCATCAAAATATAATACCAAATGAATTTTCATTCATCAAAAATGTCACAAGAATCTTCTCAAAGATAAAAAGGGATGTCATACCCTAAACTTGTATTCATAACAAGTCAATAACACATGAATTCACCAATGCACAAAAATTGATAAACATATCAATAGAAATCACGAAAATTGGTGAAGCACAAAATTCCAGAAATCATCACAAGAAATCCAGAAAACACATAAATAAGGGGGGAGGCCTAACACATGAATGGGAGCATGAAAACTCACCTACGCGTAAACACATGACGAGAAGCTATCTCATGGAAGCTATCCATTAAATTTTCACACAGGAATGGCCCGAAGACCGTAGGGTGCTACCCTAGAAATGTGATGGCGAAACATCACATGATCGGGGTATAGTCTCCCACGTAGACAAAGAGATATGCGATGGCGAAACATCACATAATCGGGGTATAGTCTCCCCGTAGACGAATGTGATGGCGAAACATCACATGATCGAGGTATAGTCTCCCCGTAGACGAAGAAATATGTGATGGCGAAACATCACATAATCGGGGTATAGTCTCCCCGTAGACGAAGAAATATGTGTGAGACGAAATCACACAAAGAGTATCCAGACAACCCTCAAAGCCCAAGAGATATGTGTGAGACGAAATCACACCGATGAGGCCTAGTCTAACCGTGCAATATGTGTGAGACGAAATCACACACTGGTGTCTAGACAATCCTCAAAGCCCAAGAGATATGTGTGAGACGAAATCACACCGATGAGGTCCAGTCTAAATCATAATATGTGATGGCGAAACATCACATAATCGGGGTATAGTCTCCCCGTAGACGAAGAAATATGTGTGAGACGAAATCACACAAAGAGTATCCAGACAACCCTCAAAGCCCAAGAGATATGTGTGAGACGAAATCACACCGATGAGGCCTAGTCTAACCGTGCAATATGTGTGAGACGAAATCACACACTGGTGTCTAGACAATCCTCAAAGCCCAAGAGATATGTGTGAGACGAAATCACACCGATGAGGTCCAGTCTAAATCATAAAAATGATCGTCGTGATCATAAAGAAAGTGTCAATTACACTAAGCTAGTAAATATAATAGTTTAGCTTCATGTCCCATAACCACTTGCTTAACTCAAATATTTACGAACAGATTGTAAATCTCCACTAGGAAATTGTCACAAAAAGGGTTCAATCGAGCAAGTCCTAGAGCTAACCGACGAAGTGAACGCAAGCGTTTCATACCACTCGTTTTACTAAGTCGTTTAAATCGATTTCTCATTCGAGTGAAGTAAAGGCTTGTATATACTATTAGATTGGAAAACAGTTTTATAAACGAGTTTGATATTGAAAATCGAGTTGAAATCGTTTTAATGAAAAAGTTTTGATATTTAATACTAGTATAGGGAACCTTTATATTTTGAAGTGACAAATCACAAAAATGATTGTAGAAACAATCAATCACAAGAATTCACATACAAAGATGTGAATAGAATCCAAAGAAATCGATACTGAATCCATCAGAAAGTATGTTCACAAAAATCCCGAAGAAAATGTCATCAAAGTTGCCAATCAATGATAGCAACAAATCGGGGAAATGATCAAGAATCGATTAAATTAGGAAACCAAGTCAGTTCACTAAAATTTCACATTCGAAGACGTGAATAAAATCCAAAGAATTCGATTCCAAATTCATCAAAGTAGGAATACCCAAAAATTCCAGAAATAGAAGTTATCAAAACCGACAAAGGTGATAACAACTAATTAGAAAAGAAGAATCGATTATCGACTGGAAAAACAAAGCAAAACGAGCAGAAATGCATAAATGACTTCAACAAAAGTAAGAATCAAGTCAATGTCGAAGTCAACAATTAATAGCCGCAGTCGAGTACAAAATGATTCAATATCATCAAAGAATCCAACGGCAAACAAAATCAGAGTCTTAAAAATCAAGAAATTAGCAATTTCTCAAAAACAAAGTGACCGAAGTCGAAGGGAAATCCAGATTAGGAAAACACAAAAGAACAAGTTCAAAATTGCTGAGATTCGAACAAAATCAACATCGGCTAAATCAATTCAGAGCCGAAAACACAAGAATAAGCGTTAGGAATTCATACCTAACAGTCAAAAATAATCATATGTAAAGATGAGAGATAAAACATCGACAAATAGTTGTAACACATGCTCCATCTAAGTTATGTTTTATAATTGTCCTAAACCCCAGGCTTTGATACCAAGCTGTGACGCCCCACCTCTATACCCATGTTAGCCAAGAACACTACGGTATAGTGCTGTCAACTAGCACGAAGAATAAGGCTGTTGAGGAGCGACCATCTATGTAATTGCTTTGTGCGAGCACCGATATGTCAAATAATAAAACATTGCATTTCTATTTCAGGAGGAATCCGACATACCGATACAAACTCAAAGCTACTACACAGTGGCTATAATAGTTTAGGGCAATAGATATAAAAATAACACAGATAACATACCAAGTCGAATTCGATCAAGTTGAAGTAATCAGCCAAGCTGTAAGAGAAACAATCAATTAATCATCACAAGGCAAGCAGGCATCAATCGACAGAACAACGAACACTCGAGGAGGCAGCCGTGAGCAAGACGAAGAAGAAATCGATCGAACCAGGCAACCACGAATTCATCCAACAACGATCGAAACCATACCAAAGCTTCGAAAAGCCCTAACAAGTCTCAAAATCGAACGAGAGCTTTCTTCTTCCAACAAGCCCTAATTCTTCCAGATCGAAGGAACGAAAGATTGAAGCCTACTATCGAGCGACGCTTCAATTTGTACAAGCCTCAATTCCAGATTCGAAGGCAACAGAGGAACGAAAGCCCTAGCAAGCATCGAAAGAACGAGCGAGGCCAAGCCCTAAATTTCTCAGATCGAAGAAAAATAATCACCGCCATTTTCTTTTCAGAGCAAAAAGGAATGAGTTAGAGAATAAAAGAAATAGGGCCGGCTCGTCTAGATGATTATCACGGCAACAATGAGTATGGGCCACAATAGTTCTCTTTAAAGCCCGTTTCCATAATACGAAATTTTATTAAAAGAATTTCTACTCGATATAGAAACTCTATCAACCATTTTATAAAAGAACTTCAAATTGATTTTTTTTGATTTCAAGAAAAATTTACGAACGATTTAATCACCTAAGGGCGATAATTAAATGCTACGAATTTGCAGGGTTGTTACATAGTGCCTCCATAGCTTAAGAGCAAATACAACCGCAAGAAGCTCTAAATCGTGCGTTGCATAATTTGCTTCATGGGTCTTTAACTGATGACCAGCATAAGCAATGAATTTTCCCTTCTGCATTAAAACTGCTCCTAATCCATCCCGGCATGCATCAGTATAGACGGTCAATCCTTCGTTACCGTCAATAACTGTAAGAACTGGGGCAAATGTCAACTTTCGCTTCATCTCATTGAAAGCTGCTTCGCACTTTTCACTCCAAATAAATTTTACATTCATTCTGGTCAGTGCGGTAAGTGGTGCGGCAATACGAGCAAATTTTTCTATAAATCTGCGATAATAGCCGGCCAAACCCAAGAAACTGCGGATATCTATGGGAGTTTTGGGGGTCTCCCAATCCTGCAAATTCCAAAGATTCGAATTAAGATATTGATAAGTTGTTTTTGATAGAATTTACAAGTAAGAATAGAACTTACGTTGATTACGGCGATCTTAGCTGGATCGACCGAAATCCCATTCTCCGAAACAATATGGCCAAGAAATCGAACTTCATCTTTCCAAAAGTGACCTTTTGAAAACTTGGCTTTAAGCTGATGACTGCGTAGAGTTTCAAGAACAAAAGCCAAATGTGACCTATGCTCTTTCTTATCCTTAGAGAAGACGAGAATATCATCGATGAAAACAAGAACAAACTTGTTAAGAACATCCCGGAAAACTCTATTCATTAAGTCGACGAAATAAGCTGGAGCATTAGTAAGACCGAACGGCATAACCAACCATTCAAAGAAACCATTTTTAGTGCGGAATGCTGTCTTAGGTATACTCTCCTCGGCAATTCTGAGTTGGTGAAAGCCAGTAGCCAGATCGAGTTGAGAGAATACTTTAGCTCCATGGAGCTGGTCGAATAGATCATTGATGCGGGGCATCGGATATATGTTCTTGTGTGTGAGCTTGTTCAGCTCCCTATAGTCCACACACATTCTAAGGGAACCATCTGATTTTGTGACGAATACTACTGCAGCACCCCATTCTGAATGACTTCGCCGAATCAAGCCTTTAGAAAATAAGTCTTCAATTTGAACATTCAACTCTGCCTTTTTCTTTAGGAGCCATTCTCCGGGGAGGGAGAACTACTGGTCGGGCACCAGGAATAAGGTCAATGCGGAATTCAATTTCCCGCGGAGGTGGTAGAGAATTGACTTCTCCAAACACATCAGAAAAGAATTGGACCACTGGAGTAGAGCTTAGTTCATTTGGATGGGAGTCAAGTGAGAATATAAAACTCCCAGCATATTCTTGAGGGGATTTGCCTTTAATAACCAAAGGCATACTCTTGTCATCGATAAGCGAGACTGTTCGAGCTTTGCATGAGATAACAGCTTCGAACTTTCATAGCCAATCAATGCCTAATAAAATATCAAATGCCTTGAATCCAAGGACATAGAAATCCCAAGTGAAACGGTGAATGCCATGCATAAGAGTAACATATTTGCAAACCCTTTTAAGGTTAGCGGCCCCTCCAATAGGGTTTGATACACATAAGAAAGTACATGCAAGGATGGGTTCCAAACCAAGTTTATTTCACAAATCAATAGATATGAAACTATGTGTTGCTCCGGTATCAAATACAACTTTAACGGGTAAAGTATGCATCATAAAAGTACTCTGTAATGTACCTTGGTTATCAGTCGGAGCAGGTGGGGTAGGTGGATCACTGGTGGAAGAAGTCATAGCAAATACTCCAGCTGTCTTTCCCTTTTTATACAAAGGACAATCCTTCCTAAAATGGCCTGGCTGTAGACATACGTGACAGAGGCCGTTCCTGGTATTTTGAGGTGGCGGAATAGCGGAACTGGCAGATGTTGGACAGCTGTTGGCGTAGTGACCCCTCTGGTCGCACTTGAAACAAGTGATGGAGGATAAGTCAATGGGCTTTTTCTGAGAATAGCCAAGCCCGGATTTCTGCTGCTAATTCTTCTTCTATTGCTCAAAATTTGGCTTTCGCTTTCCCAACTGATTAGCCGATGTCTGAGTAACTGGAGCTTTGGGGACAGATGTTCCCTTAGGCTTTCCCTCGTATCGAAGAGCAAAATCCATCAACTCAGTGAAAGTTCCATGGACATGAGCGGTGAGGAACTCGTAATACTCTGGGCGTGCGCCATGTATGAACTTCTCATTCTTAAGCAGAGGCGTGTCAATCAAACCGGGTCCGAACTTAGATAGTTCGTTGAATTTCCTTTCATACTCAGTGAAGATCATGTTGCCTTGCTTGAGATCCATAAAAGACCGATAGAGTTGGTCCTTCCCAGCAGCAGGCATCCACTGAGCCATAAAGGAATCCCTATTACAAGTGATATGAAACGAATCATAATTATGACGAGATAAGAGGAATTTTATTTAATTGGAGTTTAGATAGATAGATTACAACCTAAACTGGGCCCAAGTGATGGTTTCCTCATCAGTTCGAGAAGTGACTGACTCCCACCAATCTTGTGTGCATCTTGCAGCTGCCAAGCGGCTAACTTACGCATCTGAGCGTCTGTAATTTCTAGACCAGTAAAAATCCTCTCCAAACCCTTTAGCCATTGCTGTGCTTCGATGATACTCTCGGAGCCAGTTAATTTGACTTCGCCAAGCTGAGTGTACTCCTTGCTAAGAGTGGAGAATCTGACTGCAGGAGCTGGAGCATGTGGTTCGGGAGCGTTTCCCCTACCCCTGCCTCTAACATTTCTTCTAGTAGCCATCCTGGAATACCAAAAGTGATTTAGAATCAAAGATAGGAATTTATAGAACTTAAGGAAATTCTATTCAACGAATTCAATAAGAAAGATGAATCAAAGGATGTGGATTCTGAAATGATTCTCCTCATTCTAGGGTATGTTTACCCTATCTCTAATGAGCTTTAAACTCCACAGGCTAAGGTTATCGGGAACCAAAGCTCCGATACCAACTGTAACAACCCGTATATTTGGACCATTTAAATTGACAATAATCCACACATGTCAACTTAAATAGTGCAAAACATGAATCATTAATGGAGTATATGTATATAAATGAGAATCATCACAGAATCACAGAAAATATATCATAACAGAATAGTGCAGCGGAAATACAACATAGTCATAAGAGTAGTTCATGAAGCTACCCATAAATACAACAATGCCTCAAATAAAAGAAATAGAACAACATAGATGTCCAATAGTCCAAATAGAAAGAACAATACTGATAAGATAAGATAGTGATAGTCTTCGGTCTTCAGCTCCAAGTAGAACAGCAACAGCAATCCTCAGTCTGATCCGAGCATATGCACAAACAAACACTCGAATCAGGACATATATTCTTATACAGATAATATGGTTCAAAATTTGAAACAACAATAACTCAAAGATGAATCGAATAAACATCTTTCAGGATCCGATAAACTATCTACACATAGTAGTGTACGATAAATAGATAATGTCTAACAGTAAAGTAAAATATCAAGATAGTGTTAAGGCGTCACCATTATTCTCCTTAACACATTTTATATAAGCATCATAGACTATACAGCACTGTAAACTCCACCGTAAACTAGTGGGATATCAGGGAGTACTCCATAGGTATAACACAAAACAAATCGTAGTGGTCGCGTATATGGGAATACAAGTATGACAAGGCACATGAGGCAATACCCAAGGTAGAGAAACTACCGTTTGCTTGATCCGGACTGGTGAGAACGCATCACCGCAGCGATCGCAACACCGCGAAACAACACTCCCAAATCAAGGGTGCGCACCAATCAATCACAAAGTAAATGAATAGTTTTACGAAGAAGTGTGTTCGCTCGAGGTAGCTAACCCCCATTCGGCCCGGCACGGCTCCTATTTTAGTCATTTCCAATTTGATACAAGTGTCAAGGCTATCCATTATCGTTATCTTTCTTCAATCATCAACGTACATCATTCCAACCACTTCATTCTGGATCACACTCCGCTCATAGTTATTAAAGTGTTTTTCGGTTTAGACAGTGAGTATGTCCCTAACCGATTCCGGTTCCTTTAATAACCTTCGTAATTATAACACCGATTGGTCATTAATATATTTCAAAACCAAATCAATTTCAATTCCAATTAGAATTAGTAAATCAACATTTCGTTAGTCTTTCTAAATCAATTTCCAAAATTACATCTCATAACTTCCCAATTTCATTTTAAAATTTCTATAACTCAATTTCAAAGTTTCAATTTTAAAACAATTCAAATATTCATTGAATTTCGTACATAAGTTCATTCCAAAATCATTTAACTTAATTTAACGTTCAACGATTTAAACTCAGTTATCGATTTCATTCGATATTTATTTAATTAATTTATCATTAAAACAATTTCAATTAAATTTCCAATCCATTACATTACTTTCTTAAGTTCAACTTATTATATCAAGCTTAAAAATTTATTTTAGATTAAATTTGTCGAATCCAATTCTTTAAATTACAAGTCTTTCATTTGTTAACAAAACACATTCTATTTCTTATTAAAGAAATCCATTTCACTTATTATTTACTTAGTTACACTTGTTCAAAATTCAATTTCACTTAAATAAAATATTCAATTTAGTTTAACCATTAAATAATTCAATCTTATTCAATTATCAAATAATTTAAAATCTTAATTATTACTTAATTTTAACAATTTCAAAACTTAATTATTTCTAATTTCAGCTTAATTATTAATAATTTTCAAAACTTAATTATTACAAATTTCAAAACTTAAATTTTTAACAATTCCAAAACTTCATTATTAATCAATTTAAATTTAAACAATGTTCTTCGTCAATTACTACGTTAATATTTGTCTCAATTACAAATATTCACATTTTCCATTCATTCGAATTTACATTCCAAATTTCATTCGAAACCATATTATTAGTCAAATAAAACTTTATTTTATTTTAAATCAAAACATTGACCAATCGGGTTTAATTTAATTTTCTATCCTAAGTCAAGGTTTATTTGGGTATTTATCATTTCAACCCGATTCCATTTCAATTCAAAAATCAAAGCATACAAAGGGAACTTGCAGTGTGATAACTGGGATGGTGTCAAAGTAAATAAACAAGCAATAGCATCCATTCACAACAATTCAACAATTTAGATAATCCCAAAATAATCGTATTAATTTGCATTTGTTATTTATGCAAATTAATATAATTATTTTCTAGAATCTACACTATCATTTCATGTAGATTAAAGATTATTACATTACGGTTTTGCATTAATCGTTCAACTTCAATTTCAATACTACAACAATAATCAAATGTACGTGCAAAGGTCCAAAGGGAAATTTATCATATCCTACGTGTCAATTAACTAAACAATTAAAAGAGGTCATATTTAACTAGTCCATATTCAACATATAAGGGGGTCAAGTTAATCAACATTCAACATATATAATTCACTTAATATTGTTAATTATCCTATATCACTTTCAACTTGCATATTTTATCACCTAACAATAGCAATCAGCATTCAATTTAATTATCACATAGCAATCAGTTATCAACCAAACTAGCATAAGAATATATGTCGTGAAAATTTATTTCACCATTCGTGGATAAAGAAATTGACGATGAAGCAAAAGAAGCATGAAAGAAGTCGGTACTCTACGAACAAATGGACACTGTAAATATCGACAAAAGAAAGACGATATCAATTCAAGTAACCGTTCATATATAATTTATAAATTTATATAAATACGCTTACCGATGACAAAGAAAAGAACAAAGGCTGAAGATCAATGTTGCCACAAAAAGCTTACCCGGTCGCTTCTGCACACAACAAGCAAATAAAACTGGTTACTATTTTGGCAACCAAAAATTGATATTTTCGGACACTATCTAGAGTAACCCTGCATTATTTACGCACACATCTCATCACCCATTCTCTTTATTTTATTTTTATTTTTTTTAGAAACAAGGCTAAGACTAACTTTCCATTTTCCACTGAAATTTACAAACGCAACACCATACACTCACGCACGCATGCAACACACACGCAACCCCCTTTTCTTCTTTTTTTTTATACACCCTGCGACTAAAAACACCACACACGCACACAAATCCTTTCACAACACACACGCACACCACAGAACACACACGAACACAACACGTACACGCATGCCTACACTCGACTAGGCGAGGCTGTAGGTGATGGGGCAGGCGGCCGGAAATGAGAGGGGAAATTAAGGCGGTGTCTGGTGCTCAGCGGGCTGGATGATGGCGAAGCAGGCGGTGACTGGCGTGATGAGGTGGTGCGGTGGCGGGTTTTGGAATGGCCGAAGGTGGCAGGGGAAGACGAGGCTTAGGCGGGGTCGAGTGGACGGAAAGTTTCTGGTCTTCTTTGCGTGCTGGAGGGTGGAACGAAAGGGGGTGGTGAAAGAGGAAGGGTGGAGTCTTCAGGTAAGAGGGAAAAAGTAGTGAAGGGTGAAAGTAACAGTGGATTGCATTTTCAGTTCTTTCCTTTAAAAAATTTCAGAAGGAAAAGAAAATATGAAAGAAAAGAAGGAGAGTGAATACCTGAGGAGATTTCGAGAGTATATGAAAAGGTACAGTGAAAGATACTAAAGAATATAATGTTAACTCTATTGCTTCGTATCTCACAATTTCACTATCGAATATCGAAAAGTCATACCCCATTCCAATGCCAACTCATATTTTCCAACTACCCACTTGAATGCATCAGCTGAGATAAATTTCAAAATTTTGAATGTATACGGGCTCAAAAATTTGGGCTGAAATTTGATTAACAGGTCCGTTCGGAACCGTTAAATCAACGCGACGGATTATGTCGGACTCCGATTCATGCAAATAAATATACCGTTGCACGATGATGCGCTTCTAACGGTGCATAGATAATGGTGGTACGATTTGTATTACAAAATTTCGAATTTTATATTATCGGGAAACTGCAGGAAAACGCCGAAAAATAAGATCGACGGAGCTAAAGAAGTCCGAATTTTGAAAAACGAAAAATGACGCCTTACTCAAAAGATGATTTAGAATTTTTCTATGTAAAAATATTCGGGTTCGGAAGATAAAAATTTTTGCGCTTTAAAATGAACTGTTATGCAGTAAAACGCGAACGAAATTTTCAGTGATATTTTACGACGAAACTTTTTCTATATTTATATCTAACTGGACGTATCCTATAAATAAAGTTCGGATGTTAATTTAGATCGTTTATAATTTCAAAATTATTTTTTATTCAAACGATGAATTTAAAATTTAAAATTGGGTCGGAAATTTAGGGTCGTTACAAAATTCTTTTAAGGAGGTAGGAATGTAACGACCTAGATTTTTCGACATTTAATTCGGAATATTTAAATGGATTTAAATATTGGATTTGAAATTTTAATTTAGTTAGTAAGATTTTAAAACTGAAAATTTCAAGTGTTTTCGTAAATTTTGGAATTAGTCGATTTAAACGACGCATTAAAATAGCGATCTGGGGCACAATCTTGGAATTCGATGAAACCATTTCCATGGATCCGTAATAGTGTTTTATTATCGGATTTCAAATTTCGTAGCATTTGGGTTTACCGTTTGGTCGTGCGATCTGAAAACGCCTGGAAATAATTCAATTTAATTTAAATAGTTGATTTAAAAAGCTATCTTTTCCATACAATCGAATTGGGACTCGGGACTTGTTCCATTAAGTCCGGAATAGCGGTATAACAGTAGGAACGCCTGGCGGCATGCCTCCATAGGGATTCAAAATTTCGAGATATGTAATGTGAGATATTTGGAATAAAATAAAATATATATATATAATCACATCAAAGTCAACAATAGCCGACCTATATTATACTCAAGCTCCCTACCTAGTTATAGCCATCCCCTCTTCTTTTTTACGTCCCTTCTTCTATCTTAATCCATGAAAACACGCTTTCCCCTTCTCGTTTTAAATCGAGACTCCCCTCTTTCAAACTTTTAGTTCGAAAATCTACTTAGAGGAAAAAAAGGGAAACGAATGAAGCCGAGTCCCTTTTCTGGTGGAGGCGAAGTTTGGTTCTATAGCGCAAGAGAAGATGAGGCGCTGACAAGGTTGAGGCACGAAGAGGCGGCAGTGGTTTAGAGTTGTTGATTTTGTGAGGCAGTTGATCGAAGACGTGCGTATGGAGGCTGAAGCGCATAGGCACGTGCGTGGGTTGTAGGCACAGGCGGATGGATTGGGCGCATGGTCGAGCTCGTAGTAGTGGTTCACATTTCTAGTGGAAGGCATGTCGCGTTTGAGTAAGGGTTAATGCACGAGTTAATTGTCTAGAAGCTTGTCGCGTGGATGTTGGATCACGATGAAGTTGATAGGCAATGTTGCTTAATATGATAACTGCTTGCGATCGAAAATGAGGTGATGGGGTTCGAAGCCGCGACTGGCTCTGTTGAGGGAGGATTAGCTTTAACATAGGTAATTTATTTTTAAGAATGTAGTTAGGTTATTTTAATTTTTCATTTAAATAAGTTAAATAATAAATTCAATAACTATGTCGTGCGAGGTTCAAAATCGATGAAACAAGCCATATTTGGTTCGTAGCTGCGGAATATACACAATGGAATCAAAATTGGAACGGATTGCAATTAAAAATAAAGGTGAGAATTTCTCATTCATTTGGATTGCCGAATTAATTTTAAATATTTAAAATTTATTCTGGATGTTTGGCAGAATTTATTAATTATTATCTGTTGAATGATGTTATATATATAGTGTGTGTGTGTGTGTGTGTGTATATATATATTGGTAGTTGGATATATTTCCCACCGTTGGAGTGGATGAGACCATATGCGCCCCGCATAATAGCGGATGACCTTATATACCACGATATCCTCCTCGAAGAGGGATTGTTATTTTTATTTTGTATTAACATCTGTGGATGCAGAGAAACATGTTGGAGGGATTCAACTAGATTTCTCAAAAATTATATTGATTGTTTTTCATATATAATAATATATGATGTGTTAGAATAATCTGTCATAGATTACTGTTGTGATGTGAATTATTGGATGTTATAGTAGCACCGGTCTTAATTTTGGTATTTTAAATACCATAAATATTATTTTGAATTTTTAAGAAATTAAAGGAGATTTTGAATATGAAAATATTTATATCGAAATTCGGATTATTTGAAAGAGATTGATTTAGATAAAAAATAATTGATTTTTGATCGTACTTAACAATTCAGAAAAAAAAAATATTTAGTATAGATTTTAAAATAATTCATATAGAAGATTTAAAAAAATGGATTTTTAAAATGATAGCTTGAAAAATATGGAAAGGCGTTGAAATCGATATTAAAAGTAGATTTGAAAAATAAATGGAAATTTATAAAGAAGTGGACTTATAAAATGGAATTTTATAAGTGAGATTAGTTTTATAAAAGGGTGAAACTCAAAGGAGATATAAATTTATAAACGATGTTTATAAATATGGGAAAATGATAGTAGTTGCTAAATTGGGAATTTAAAATTCATAGGGTGAAATTATATTAGAATATGGAAATAGGGTTGAGAAAAAAATAGTGGATACTGTTTTTGAAAAGTGTAAACGGTTAGGAGAATCGAAAAGGAAGCGGTGTGACGGAAATCGAGAGGAAGTTATAAATTGAATTGGTTATTGAAAATTTTAAATTTTATTTTTAAATTTTAAGAAGTAAAGTTTGTTTTAAAAGGAAAATTTTATTTATTGAACTATGTAATTTTAAACTAGTTAGGATTGAAATACATCGAAAAGTGAATTTTTCAAATACTTAATATTTATTTTAATAAATCCCAATT
Organism: Allium fistulosum; assembly: GCA_030737815.1. Classification (NCBI taxonomy): domain Eukaryota; kingdom Viridiplantae; phylum Streptophyta; class Magnoliopsida; order Asparagales; family Amaryllidaceae; genus Allium; species Allium fistulosum. The sequence continues at coordinate 405,746,572 of CM060907.1, read as the reverse complement.
TTTAAAATCAGCTTTGAAAATTGATTTGTTTATAATAAAAAATGAGGTATTGATGTCTATAAAAAGAATTTCGATATTTTAAATAATTACTTGAACATGTTTTAAAAATAAATTATTATTCTTTAAATACTTATTATATATATATATAGAGTTTTGTAATGATTTAAATTTATTTATAAATCTTCTCGAGGTTGGAATAGGGGTTTATTCAGTAGATGGGATTTATAAGAGAATTCTCAAAAATGCAATTTAAGAAAATGTAAGAAAAAAATTCAAAAGTAGTTAAATAAGAGTGAACTTCGAAAATGAGATAGAATTCATAAAAGAACTAGTAAGGGGAAATTGAAATTATAGACATGGGTATTTGACTTTGGAAAATATTAAAAGGGATAAATCAAGGAATCCGTGAACTTATAGAATTCGTTATAAACGAGTTAAGAAATTTACAATATAAATTGTAAATCATTTTGAGAAAATAGGAAATAGGAAATAAATGGAATACTTCCCAAGTGTTGAACATAAAAATGGAGTTGGAAAATATTCTAAGTATTGGGAAGGTTTGGGAATATTACGTTGAAAATATAAGGATTTGAAATTGTTCCAAATGTTGGAAAATTTGGAAAGCATTTGAATATATATCTTATAAAGATATTTTGAAAATAAATTTTAGGAAAATTTATAATAAGGCCTGATATCCGCTTTTGGATGTTTTATTGATAGTTAAATAACCGACTATCAATTTTGGCCAAATTCGTTGATCGTTTTGAAGAGACCGGGATAGGATTTTAATTATCTGAAAACCACTTTGATCTAATTTGAGCGTTATGAATGGATATCGTGAAGATAATAAAGACGGTGGTTTGGTTTGTCCAGACTAAGGACAACTTGTATGGATGAATGCTATTAGAACATCGTCATTGGAGGACGATGAGCATCCTAAGTGAAATTGTTCTTGAAAGGTAATCGTTGCATCAAGCCTCATCAACCGGAATGATTGAAAATCCGGGGAGATGCAGCAAGGCTAAGTGGGTCGCACCCAATTTGGGTATGTTATCACCTTTCTAGACAGCCTCAGATATATTATAAATTATGGATACGGTGGTGCATGGAAAAAAAGCTCTCGATAAGGGTGGGAACACCCGGGGTGATAATATATTCGGTCTTATCCAGGTTAGTGATAGGGCCGGTCTTGTGTTGTAGGGTATCCCGGTGAGGTCCTCGGTACATTTTTCTAGAAGTGTACTGTGATAGGTGGTACCCCAGTGCCTAGTCATTGTATGGAATCCATTCTCCAATAAGCGCCATACGGTTTTGATTGTGCCCAACTATATTGAAATGTGAGATGCAAGCATTTCAGCTATTTTCTATTTACTTTGTTTAGACACTATTATAATATCATACGATTTTGATAACAATGTTTTGGTTATCGTAAGGTAAAGACTCATCGTGTTTATGTGTGACGTGGTCTTACGAGATACCTTTGTTTTCAAAGGATTATGATAAAAGTCAATAATTCAAATTGAGTTTGTTTTCTCAAGCTGGTTTTCTAGACTAACTCGGGTGTTATTTTATTATAATGCTCGGGTCAGACCGGGTATTACAAATTCAGGTTAGAATGCAATGGAGCTCAAGAGATGAGCTAGAGGGTTTCAGACGTATATCACATACTTGGTTATTTCCGATGTGTGAGTTATGTATATTGGGACAAGTTATTATAACTGTCAAAATTGATGTATTGATTGTTGTACTCTGATGATTATAAGTATAAAACAGTTACAGTTTCTTTGTATAAAGATCTGTTATTATATATTATATTTTGTTCTACTACGACTGTGAGATTTTGTGTTGTTGTTCTATTTTTTCTACCTCTTTCTTCTTTTCCTCTAACGATTTGGTATTTTCGGCACTCGATTGCTCGGCCTGCCATACAGTGAACTTATTGATGTCGATTTTCGAGGGTCGAAAATCCCGTTCGTTACAGTGTTGTTTATTTTTCTTCTTATCTTCTTTCTTTTTCTCTAATAATCGGGTTTTTTGACATTCAATTGCTCGGCACCAATACAGTGGACGAATTAGTGTTGATTTTCAAGGGTCGAAAAACACCATTCCTTACATTTAGCTACCTTTAGGGGCCATCACCCCTTCATATTACTATATTGATTTTGACTCGCTCAGTGCACCTTGATTTGATTCTAGGGGTGGTGGACTCGGTTAGCAGTCGTTGCAACGATGTGTTATGACCAACAAGAAAGGATAAATTGGTAGAACCCTACCTTGGGCATTGCCTCATGTGCCTTGTCATACTTTTGTCCTTATACACACCCACTACGGTTTTGTTTTATTATGGTACCTATAGGGGACTCACTGGCTACTGACGTTACTAGTTGTATTACAGGACCTGCATAGACTACCCTCTTAAAATGTGTTAAGGGAGATCAATGTAAAACCTTAATGTTATTTTAATACTTTACTTTACTAATGGACACTACATATATAGCATATCTTACTACATATAAATAGTTTGATGGGTCCTTAGGAGATGGAAAATCCTGTAACATCTCTTAAGTTTTTTCACTCACGTTGTACACTTGATTGGAGATGGAAATTACCGTAAACATCTCTGAAGCTATTACACTCATATTTACTTGTTATTGATTTAACTTACATAAGAACTTTTAGTTCTTACTCGAGTGTTTTGTCTTTTCATTACGCCCGGTCATCCTGAGTATTTTAGTGTTGAAGACATTATTCATTGAAGTTGAAGACGGAGTTTGCTAGATTGTATTTACTATTATTATTCCGCTGCATTATTTTGGTATGTTTGTTGATTATACTCTGATTATGTTGTAAAACTGAAATCAAATGTATATGGTAAAACAGCTTCATGAACTGTTTATTTGATCATTGTATTTTGTCATTCCGTTGTGAGATTCTATATATTGCTTTCCTTCTTTTCCCTTATTTTCTTATTAAACCCCATTTATAATCTACCCTTTTGAATGGTTTGAGGTAGACATGTGTGGTTTATTGTCGACTTGAATCGTCCAAAAAGGTGTGTTGTCACATTAAAAGTCCATAAATCCTGTTTAGCATCTAGTAAGGGAGATCAACAATCCCACCTGGTAGAAATAATTGAAGACCAGAAACCCTTATTCGGCAATAATAATAGAAGATCAGAAACCTTTATCTAGCAGAAATAATAAAAGACCATAAATCGTTATCCGACCGTAATAATAAAAGACTAGAAACCTTTATCTGGCAGAACTAATAGAATACAATAAACCCTTATTAGGCAATAATAATAGAAGTCCAATATTCTTTATCTGGCAGAAATAATAGAAGACTTGAAATCCTTATCCGACAATAATAATATAAAACTAGAAACCCTTATCTAACAATAATAATAGAGGACTAGAAAACTTTATCTAGATTAAATAATAGAAGACCGGAAATCCTTATCTGGAAATAATAAAGGACCAGAAACCCTTATTTGGCAATAATAATAGAAGACTAGAAACCATTATCTGGTAAAAATAATAGAAGACTAGAAATCCTTATCCGGCAATAACAATTGAAGACCGGAAACCCTTATCTGGCAATAAAAGTAGAAGACCGGAAACCTTTATCTGCCAGAAATAATATAGGACAAGAAACCCTTATCTGGCAATAAAAATAAAAGACCAGAAACCCTTAACTAGTAATAATAATAGATGACCAAAAACCTTTATCTGGCAGAAATAATACAAGACCAGAAATCCTTATTCGACAATATTAGAAGAAGATCAGAAACCATTTTCTTGCTATAATAATAGAAGACCAGAATCCCTTATTTGGTAATAATAATAGAAGACCAGAAATCCTTATCCAGCAATAATAATAGAAGACAAGAAATCATAATCTATTGATAATAACAGAAGACCAAAGTCTCTTACCTGGCGATGATGCTAAAAGACCAGAGTCTCTTATTTGGCAGCAGAAAACTACATTTGTTGGGGAGTAATACTATCTTGTATTTGATGGGTGTTCTTCTAGAAGATTGATTGATTTGGAGCACTACTTGGCTCGGATTTGATAGATTTTCCTCTAGAAGATTGATTGATTTGGTGTACTACTTTTCTAACAACCCAACCACTATGCCCATATTATTAAAGAACATTATAAATAATGTTGTGCAATAATACAGAGAACGCGGCTTGTTAAGTGCGACCGACTAGGAATATATCTTTAAATTAACACTGACATGTCATACTTACGCTTTTTTTTCTTAACCTTTAGGATAAAATTTAGTGTGTACAGTCTTAGTCCAAAGTAATAATCACTACGGTTTCTCAGAATAAGAAAACTATATCATATAAATAATAGTCACAAATCAAAGTGGAATAATAAAAATCATATACAAAAAAAGACTAAGAGTCTACAAAATACAACACCAGAGCCATATAATATACATCCGGTACAAATCATTAACAAATCTCTAAACTCAAATGTATATCTCATAACCATCAACAACTATTAAATGAAAAAAACTAAAAGTCAAAAATGTTTATCTCCTTGCTAGCACAGCCATCCAAAGGTTAACCTGTCCTCTAACTGAAAAGTCTTTGCCTGACCTGAGCATTAAAATAACACCTAGGCAAGACTATCTCTAAATATCCAAAAAGGTAAGAACAAGATATAACACAAGAATATAAGACATATAAGTAAATCTAGAAGTCCAAGAGATAACAAGTCACATAATTAATTTAACTCAGAATCCATCACAAGACAAAAGAATATAACTCAAAATAATTCCTTTCCAGATATTATTTATATCCAAAGTACATACTTTTAATATTTATCCCTTTTTAATATACAAGTATTTATACCTTTTCACAAAATATTATTCACTTTCCAAATTTATTACAAAAGCATATAATTATATTTTTCGAAACAACTATCTCATTTTTGAAATAATATTTATATCACTAGAAACTTTATCTTTTTGTTAACCATTATTTTCAACATATTCACAGTTATTTATAATACTTTAAATATTATAACTCGAAAATTCTGTGTCTGACTATTTCGTCAAAACATTTAGAAATTCCTATCGACACCGTGGCATCCTAAGTCTTGACCAGAATTCATAAAACATGCAACGGGCAATTTAAAACAAAATAAATTTCAAAGTTTATAACTCACTATATTTCTAGACAAAGGAAAATTTTGCGAATAACAATAACAATACAACAATGCAATCAGTTGTAATGACCCACAAATCTATAACTTTGATAAATTATATTTATTTTTAAAATATTCAAATATAAGCTTTTCGACATAGATTATAATATTTTGAACAATAAATAATATTTGTAATATTATTTTGAATAAGTATTTACGAACATATATACTTTGAAAAAATATCGATAAAATGGCCGAAAACCGTTTTATCGATAAACAACTCTATAATTATCAAAAGTCGTACATGAAGATAGATACATACACTTATTTATTCGTTTAAACGGGAATATGAAACAAAATTAATTATTTTGTTTTTGGGAATAAAATGTATTTATGACATCATCAATAATGGCATCATATTTAATAATTGATTGATGAATTTAAATTGAGATTTAATGATTTAACATTTATTATAATTATTCATATAATAGTTAATAAATGGTAATAATTCATTTTAATTAGTTATATAGCGATAGTAAATCATTTATAATATCTTTATAAAGATATGTACTTGATTTGAAAATATAACTAAATTCGTATCACTTTATCGATATAATAGCACTTTTTGTAAACGATTATTTAGTATTAATTTATATGGTTTTATAATTCAAATGTGATCATTTTAATTAGATAAATATGATAAGAAATTAGTTTTCAATTTTTTTAAATTTATATGTAAATTAATTTATAACTAGAAATGTGACTGGGAATCGGCTTCCCATTTTCAATGGTTTAACGAACAAAATTTGTTCAAAGTTGTTGCAACCTTGTTTATATGTCTTGTGCACAAATATAACATGCACATACACACCATAACAAATACATGAACACATATATACATACAAATATTCTTACCATTTACATTAAAATTTACATATAGTAAAAAGTATAAGTATTCAAGATATTTTCTACCCTAAACAGCAAACATCAACTCACTTGCACACCATCGTCATTACACACATGAAAGCACAAGGGGAGAGGCCTTACCATGTGTCTTGAGGGGATGGATGAGGTGTGGTCAAGGGGCAAAAGAGTAATTATGCATTTAAATATTTATTTCCAAAGTTTTCCTACAAATACTCACCATTCTCTTCATAATTTTACACATTATTCTACTTCATCTTCTTCCTCATTCTCAAGCTTTTCAATGGCTTCCTACCTTAAGGAAGTTATGAAGAAAAATATTGCAAAAAGAAATTAAATTTATATGTGTATTTACACAAGCAATCCACTTCAAAACAAAGGCAAATCACCTCCTTTCCTCCCTTATAACCCACGGCCACCAAGGCCTAGCACTCCACCTCTTTCCAAGCTAGGTCGAGCCTATTAATAGGTCCAAGGCTCGATTCTGTAGGCCCTGATTCATCGTAGCGAAGCTATAGCGAAGCTATAGCGAATTTTCGAGAAGTTTTAAACCAATGAAGGTGAGAAACTATATATATATATGATGTGATATGATTGCTATGGATGTTTACTATGTTTAATCATCAAAGTATTGGGTGTTTTACTATAGTTGTTTAATTGTGTAAAACAAGTATTATTAAATACACGTCGATATTACACAGGAAATCACTTTTCGAATCAAGTTATAAAAGTGATATGGAATCATTAAACCCCTTTAAAATGGGCTAAAATTGTTGATAAATATTTATAAACACTAAAACCCAATTTGGTAAAGTTTGGACAAGTTATGAAAATTGAGTCAAAAATAGACGCGTTGCGTAACGGTAGTTCGCGATTTCATGCCAAAGAATGTTAAATCCATTTATACGATGGATTCAGACTTGGAATTCTTTGTAATACGAATTTTTCAAACTCTTATAATCATAATTGTCAAACAGAAGAAAATGGTTGATATTTCATTTAGCAGATTTTGAAATTTGAGCAAATCAAGTTTTCAAAATAGTCACGCTTTAGTAGTTCGGAAACCAAAGCGATAAATTCTTTAAAATTGATATTTTTAATTGTTTAAAAATATGGAATAAATTCTATAAATCTTTTAAAATTCTTTAAAAGACATTTGAGTTATAAAAATGGTTTTCTAAATGATAGAAAAGTTGTTTTGATCAAATGAGCCTTAAAAGGACTATTCGTAGCACTTTTTGCAACACTTTTAATAACTTTTGAAATATGGCTTTAAACCTAAGTATTCTTTCCCAAATCTTTTATAAATGTTTTAGAATAAATAAAGAAGTGTTTTAAAGATGATGTGGAGGTTTCATAATTATTTTAAAAGAATTATAAATAAATGATTAGAAGAAAAGCTGTTATAAATAAGTGATTTAGTATTGGCTCTAAAAGCCGATGAGTAGACTAGATATTTTTATTCATAAGATCCGAATGAGAGGTGCTTAAACTAAGGAGATGTTCAGGAGCAACCAGTGCCTTGGCTCACCTGGTCTCTTTTCTAGGCGAGGAATATATAAGGTAGAAATGTCGGAATCGAGGCAAGTATAAAAGATTTAATTTTTCCAAATTTACTACAACTTGGATTTTATAGAAATAATCTTCTTATACTTGGTATTAAATTCTAAGGACGGAACCCACACTATCCATGTGATTTTAAAAGGTTATTTTACTACTATTCGACGGATAATAAAGGTTGAATATGGAAATTCATGTTTATAAAATTAGTATAATTTCTGTGGATCTGTTTTACTCGAATACTAACTAATTTGGATTTACAGTCTTAGATAACATTGTTTCAACCTATTAAAAAGGTATAGGTTGGAAATAAGAAATCTATTATCAAGATTTAAATCAATGATTAGGAATTATTTTAATTCCTATGGATCCTTTTACTTAAAATTAATTGTTTTGGGTTTACAGTAAACGATGTCTTAAATAACATTGTTTTTGACCCGTTTAAAAGTTATGATTTGGAAATCTTTGTAAAAAATGTTTGGAGATATTTTCCTAAGTAAAGGATGAAATGATTTGGAATTATTCCAAGATTTAAAAAAGGTTTTAATTAAACAAAGATTTGATAAATGAGGTTTAGTGATTTCGTATATACCGGAAAGAATAGCTTTAAAGATATATATCTAGAAGATATTTTTGATAAAGAGAAAGTAATTAATCGAATAATAAACACCTATTTACTTAACATCTTTCTATCGATGATTGGTTCGAAGGAACCGAGGTTGGATTTGGGTAATTCTTATCCGAAAACCACTTTGAACCAATTTACGAGTTTGAAAGTGAAGATATGTTGAAGACAATGAAGTTGAAAGCGGAGATCTTCATAGCCGAAGGACTGCTTGTTGATAATTTCGGAGTAGCTCCAAAGACAAATAAATAGCAGTGGTCCCTTTGTTTTGGGATCTTCGTATGCAAGAACTACTCGCTACTAATCCTAGGGCAATGCTCGATAGGATGTGGTAGGAGAGTTCCTATGGTTTGTCCTATTCCTGGGCAACTTATATGGATGAATGTCTGACATTGCATTTCTATGATCACAGTGCATTGATCTCTACAAACGTACATCTATTTGGTGGTGTAGGAGGTAAACCCTCTCATACTTAACACCCTTCTCTAAGACGTACGAGCTCAAAGGTTATAATTTTGTGGAAATCAATAGTGTGTTGTTGGAAATGACCATGTGGCATTTTAAGTGAAAATGTTCAAAGAAAGGTAAATGTTACCTCTAGCCTCACACTCAGGGAATTGTGAAATAGAGTTGCTTTTTAAGGCAAAGTGGATCGCAACTATTAGGGTATGATACCACCTTTCTAGATTTATTTTTCACCCGCTCTGAAGTTGAGTAAAAAAAAATGTGGTGTATGGTATGAGAGCTCTCAGATAGGTCGGGAATGGCTGGGGTGATATCATATTCGGTTCTTTCTGCCCAAAGATGTGTCTGTGGGTACGTCGGTTTTAATTCGTAGAGGTTTCGAATATGTCGATCCTCGGTGAATTCCTCTAGAAATGTACTGTACGGGAGGGAGTTCCTTACCTCGCTATTCATTGCAAATCCAAATGTCCAATAAGTGCCTTCGCACTTAGTTGTAAACCTATTTTGCTGTCAAATTTGACCAATGCAACAATTTTGGCAATTTGAATATGTTTATTTGAAAGGTTCTCAAAAGAATGTCCTTATAAATAATATCATCGGATTTTGCGTAGAAATGATTTGGTTACCATAAGGTAAAAACCCATTCCATGTTTATATGCGGCATGGTCTTATGAGACACCCTTTGTTTCCAAATACTTGTATTTTGAGTTTCTCACACCAGTCTTATGACTAACCTGGAATTTATTATCCTTTTCCTTTAAACTATGGAGGCCCTATTTTTCCTGGCAACTTAGTAGTCGAGTTTTATTTGGAGAATTTTGGAAGAGCTCGGAGCTTGGAGTTAGAGGATTCTTTTGAAGATTGTTATCCATTTCCACTACACTTATGTACTATTGTATTCTGCATTTAAAAGGACATATATTTATAACGGACCATGTTAATGTTAAGTTATACTCTGATAAATGTATTTAAAAAATTTCGCTGTAAAGATTATATATTGAAATATTATATGTTATTCCATTCGTGTAAGGTTCTAATATGTCTTTATTTTCTTTCTACCCTTAATGATCGGGTTTTTCGGCACTTGAATTTGCGGCACATGAATATCAAGAATGTATTAGTGTCAATTTCCGAGGGTTGAAAATCCTATTTGTCACATCAATCATCCATGCATATATCATCCAATCAAACATAAACAACCCTATAATTATTGTGCTCAGCGGAAACAGCCTATCAGCTTCCGTTGCGCAACTCCGGTCTCTAACGGATCAAAACACTACTACACAACACTTAAACTTTTCAACCATTTTATGAAAACAATTTATAGAATAAGTCAAAAAAATTCCAAAAATACGCCCCAATGATTATTCCCATAATCATTTTATATTCCTATCCTTATATAGATAACTACTATAACTATATACCACACACCCAAGGGGATGGAACTCTAAGTCTTTCTAGGTCTCGGATTTGTGATATTTTATTCTATAATGTTCTTAGTCAGCTATGATATCAAACTATAATGACCCCTCGGCTATGCCCATATTATTAAAGAACATTATAAATAATGTTGTCTAATAATACAAAGAATACGGCTTGTTAAGGGCGACTGACTGTGAATATATCTTTAAACTAACACCGACACATCATACTTACATTTTTTTCTTAATCTCTATGATAAAAATTTGACGTGTACAATCTTAGTACAAAGTAATAATCACAAAGGATTCTCAGAATCGGAACAGTATATCATATAAACAATAGTCATAGATCACTGTGGAATAATCAACAACATATACATATAAAACTGAGAGTCTATAAAATATAGCACTAGACCCACATAAAATAAATTGATACAAATCTCTAACAAATCTCAAAACTCAAATATACATCTCAAAACCAAACACAAAATCCTAAATGAGATAAACTAAAAGTCAAAAATGTTTATCTCTATAGTAGCATAACCATCCAAAGGTCAACCTGTCCTATATACTAAAAAGTTTCGGCCTGACCCGAGCATTAAAATGACATTCGGGTCAAACTATCTCTAAACATTCAAAAGGGTGAGAACAAGATATAACACAAGAATGTATAACATATAAGTAAATCCATAATTCCAAGATATAACAAGTCACAGAATTAATTTACTCAGAATCCATCACAAGACACAAGAATATATATATCGTAGAAACTAAATTTATGAAGTCCAAGAGATCTTAATCCATACCTATTGTAATGATCGTCCTACCAATTGCAAAGATTGTGCTCAGACCGTGGCAAACAAAAAAACAAAGGTATCACTCGTACCTATCGGATACCAAAGATCGTACACATATCGGGAATACAAAATCACAACTGATCTCAAGGATAGTCCATATCAATCAAGATGATCATAGTAACCATGGCTCGATGACTCTAGATTATTCATCATAGCAAATATATAATCATAAAGAAATTCATGAGAATATCTCTTAAGGATCTATCGGTCCCATCGAAAACAAAAAGGAAATATACTCTAAAGTGCTAAATACTATCACTTCCGTAATCATTAGAACTTAACCAAAATGTCCCATACCACCTGGTGAAATTCAAATATTTATTGAAAGCTAGTAAATCTCACTCGTTATAGATACCATCGGAAAACATGAATTATATTCTCTTAAGGATCTATTAGTCCCACCGAGCACTAAAAGAGAATACAACACTAAAGTGTTAAATACTTCGTGATAGCAATAACAAGAATTGACCCTAGGCATCCCATACTACCAGTGAAATTCAAGTATTCGCTAATAGGGAAGTAAGTTCCAACAAGCATTCTATTCAATAAGTTGTACAATATTCCATGAAGCGTTACTCGAGAGCATTTAAACCAATCGGTAATACTAAATTGATCATTAGTGCTCCCCATATTATAAAACTAAGGTTCTCAAAACATTATTCTCTTTTTGAGTTTATATTCTAGAAAGCATGCATTATAATTTTCCATAAATTCCTTATTTATTTAACTTTATTTAAATATTCAATATTTGTTAAAATAACAATGAAATCGAATTATTCTAAAATTGCATTTATATATGTTTATAATTATGTCACAATTTCATACAAGATATTAGTTAACAAACCATGTTCCAAAACCCATATTTGTACATCCAATTATTTTATAAACCATAATTTCTCGTATCTCAAACCCATATAGGTATTAAAACCTTTGTTTATATTCCACTTAGAATTATATTACCCAAACCATATTAGTATTCAAATGTTTATTTAAAACAAACTTAGATTTTATAGTTTCAGAACACATATTCCAAAAATCCATATTCCAAACCTATAACCACTTTTATTGACACTACATAAAATATATAAATACTTATTTAAAATCATTTATAAAAGAGAAAAGGATTGATCTGAAAACCAATTCATAATCTATAATTTGTAATAGCTTTCTTATATAAATTTTCTTGTTTAAAATCAACATACAACAAGTAATTATATTCCAAAGCTCAATCTAAATTAACCCATCACTTAGAGACTATGAACTTAGAAAATCTTTGAAACACTTCACCTGGAATGGAAAAAACGAAGCTAGGCAAAGAGACCTTCAAACAGTAAAATTTGGTGGAGCATCTAAAACCTGGAACTTGCGTTCTAGGTCTCTGACCGGTCTCCTTTGACCGGTCGACCGGTGGACCACCTGGAATGCAAGTTCTAGGTGCGTTTCTTGCCATTGTCGACCACTACTTAATCTGGTCCGATCATCCTTTGTTTCGACGATTTCAATTTACAATATGAACTCAAAAATTCAGCATGCAAGCATCCAATAATTTACCAAAACAATCAAAACATTGTAGGTTGGTTTATAACTTGATGGAGAATTGACGGAGAAGGGCAACGATAGACTATCACTACAACAATATTGATTACTAAACAAATTTTCAATTATTCAACTTGCAATCACTAAATATTTAGAGATTGGTGTGTAAGGATTAACTCACCACTTTTCCAAGCAATTCAGCAGTAATCACAAAATAGTAGATCCAATTTCTCAACATAGCAAACCCTAGAAGTCTCTCAACCCAAACAAACAACAACCAGAAATCAAAACACTATAAAACAGGAATTGAGCAATCAAAGAAACTTATGTTTTTTTCTTAATCTCTGGGAAAGAATTTGACATGTAAAGTCTTAGTCCAAAGTAATAATCAAAAATTTACATTACATCATACTTATGTTTACTTCATACTTTTTAGGGAAATAAGATTAGAAAGGAAGACTGAATGGATCAAAAAATATAAAAACTATAGTCCAAGTTATCAGAAAGCAGATTCAAAAACAACATTATAAGAAAGGACTACAAGCCAGGTGATATTTACATAATTACATAATTTACAAAATTATTTACAAGTATACAACACAAGTGTGCGCTTTACCAGTCCTGAATAGTCTTATTTAGATTTTTAGCAATCAAAGGATCAACAATATGTTGAATTGCTATACAAAGAATCTCTTTCAGTTTCATTCCCTTCTTCCATATTTCGTCGGTATCATCAATGGAATCAATGCGAGCCATTAAAGCATGGTTAAAAGCTCTATTAGCAAATTTGAGGGTTTTGTTTTGTCTTCCTAAATCTGTAATGTGCTTTCGAAGAAGATTTTTATCATGTTCTATTTCTGAATCCAAGCCACGTACTCATTTATGCACTACGAGTATCTCACTTTCTGTTGGTCGTCAAAATATCTCATCGTTTCGAATTTAACCTTTCTACACCATTCTTCTACTACACTCTTGTCTAAGCCAGGCGGAGGGTTAGTCGTGGATGGAAATTTTTGAATAGCTAAAGATGAGTACCTTCTCTATTTCACAGCAGATGAAGCAGTTGGAGAAATTGGCAAATTAATATTCTGAATATTATCCCTCATAATAAACTTCAGGGATTAACACTGGGTTTGGCACTTTGGCTGTCTTTTAATTTTATCTCCAAATCACTTATCTATTAAAGGAGCCTAGACATATTTTGATCAAAGTTTGCCGAAGCTTTTGATTCAACTTGACGCATTAATTGAGAGATTGTTTCATCTTTTTTCTTAATGTTCACCTCGAGACTTGTAATCTGATCGGTAAGGCCTCTAACTATCATCTTCTGAAGCAGAAATCTCCTACGCTATTCTAGCGCTTCAGTGTTGCTTTAGAGATGAGTAGACAAAGGATCGTTAAGGAGCTTCCTCTTTTCAATATCTGCTAACACCCTATCTCTTATACTGATAAAACGAGATGTTGAATCTAACGAAAGTGGCGTGATAGATAGCTATAACTCCTTTTTAAAAAAACAAAAAGAAAATAATGTCAAGACTTGAATAATCAATCTCTTTTATTATAACAATAAAGATTACAACTAAAGTAGAAGTAAAACAAAAGGTACAATTTCATTAGACACTTGTTTTACATTTAAAGTTGAAAAACGACATTTTTGACTTTGTTCAAGGAATTTTCCAATGAGTAACCGTTGAATCAAAAGGGCATTAAATCCTTTCAGGGTAATAACTAGAGGATATTTGCTATAATCTCATTCCCCAGCAGGAAGACTATCATGACCACATATTAGTCTGGTATGATAAGTTAGAATTTCCTTAAGAAGTTTTTCTTTGACTTCACTAAGAAAATCGAAACGAAGGCGGTGATGTTCCATGTAAAGTCTTTGCAAGTCTCAATGGAAGCAGTATTTGGCTAGTTTTGAAGATTTCAGAAGTGAAGCCTTTTCTAGATAATCTCTTCTTAGTCTAACATATTTGCTTAAATAATCTTTAGAAACAGAGTTACCTAAGAGATATTTATTCTATGATAACATAATAAAATGCAATTAAGTATAAAAGGAAGTTAGAACAAGAAATTAAAAATTGATATTATTACAAAATTGTAAGTGTTCATCCGGTTAATACAAAATCGACCATTCCAATAACTCTGAAACAAATTTGACGTTATAATATTTAATTTTTTCAAGAGGCAACTTATGGGGAATCGATTTGACTCGATGTAAATTCCAACAAGCTCTCGGATGTGGATTAGATCCAAATTCATCCAAATATCTCATGTAAATGCCTAATTAGACCCCCACTAAAATCTCTTAAGTATGAACAATCTACAATTGGATGTCTGTAATAGGCTTTGCATAGGAAGTCTACAAGGATTTCCCTCTCTTCGACCAACATCCAAAAGAGCATAATCAATTCCCGATTCTCTTCCAAAAGTTTATCATATCGAAGGCGTGCCCACCTCAGTCATGGGGCAGCTTCTTGATCTTTGAAAGACGCTTACACTGCCACTCTTTTGTTAAGCCTATTATACTTATCGGAGAGGGTATTATGTTCTTTTAACTGCTTATCGAACTATCTATATAAGCTATTTATTTCTGGTTGTTTTCTTTCAAGCTTTGTTTTATAAAGTTAGACGGATTTCCTTCTCATCTAAACTAAATGATGTCAACAATTATTATCTTGGAAGTGAAAGCCAATTAGACAAGGAATCCCATACTTGATAGACGGGAACTGTAGTTTGAGAGACCTTCTTTTTCTCTCTTTATTCTTTAACACTAATGTTAGCAATTCTTTTTGGATGGTCAGAAGGCTCAGGGGGTTCAAGTGGGCTTGCTTCACGGATACTTGGATCGGAGTTGACCTTTTCTAAAGCAGCGGTGACGTCATCACCATCTTTTTCATGAACATCGGTGTGACCACCTCCGTCGTCACTTGAACCCTGGCCTCTATCCTCATTACCATTGTTATTATTGTCATCATCGTTGTCGTTTCCATCATCACCATCGTCATTGCCGCCTT
This sequence comes from Allium fistulosum, assembly GCA_030737815.1. NCBI lineage: Eukaryota > Viridiplantae > Streptophyta > Magnoliopsida > Asparagales > Amaryllidaceae > Allium > Allium fistulosum. The sequence goes on along the minus strand of CM060907.1, from coordinate 405,731,007 downwards.
CTTCAGCGCCCGCTTCATCTTTGTCACCTTCTTCATCTGAATATGAGTCAACTTTGATAGAAGGTACTTCGAAAGATAGGATTTTGGAAGCATCAATCCCCTCTCTCCAAGTGACTTCAACTCTCTGCTCCATTTCTTTTACTTTGTCCATAAATCTATTGACAAGAGCAGGGTGGAGTAGAGGAAAGCTTAAATTTGGGCATTTCTCAATGTTGTCAGCATAGGTAAACATCAGGGCATCCTCATAAGAATTTACAATGATATCATCGAGGGAAGTATTCAGAAATTGTGACACCCGTTGCTCAGCATCATAGATAGTACCGACAGCCAACTTTAGTGAATTTTTCTTTTTCTCTAACTTTTTCATGAGAGAGGATTGCTTGATCACCATTTGAGCTTTCTCATCTTCAGCTTCTTTCAAGGGCATTTTCAATGCCATATTTCCATCAGCTAGAAGTTTTTTTTGATTTCCTCTCTTCAGAAATGATGGACTCTGCTTGAGCGAGAGAGGCTCTCATTCTTTCATGTTCCTTCATAGCATTATTTTTGTCAGGAAACAGGGAAGATATTTGGCTTTTCGAAGTTGAAATTTCCTCTTGAGGCCTAGAGGACCAGTAGAAGATTTTGACGTGTTTTTATGAAGAGAGAAGCTTCAACAATTGGACCCTTCAAAGTTTTTCCCATATCAACAGTCTCACCCTCTTCTAGTGGCAAGGAATCTGGAACTTCAGCAGTCTTGGCCTTCTTGGGGGATGGGCCTGCAACAGTCAGCTTGCCCAATTTTCTTTTAGCAATCATCTTTGACCTAGCAATGGCCTGAGTTAAGGATGATGCACGAGATGTGGAAGTTGACAGAGTTGGATCACTTGTGATTGGTTCAACCTGAGGAGCAGTTGCCGAAAATTCAAAAGAACACATGTTCGTAAAATAATTTGAGAAGTAACACAACAACAAACTGCAAATACTATGTCCAAGCTTACCAGAGAGATCAGGGCAAATAGGATACATAAGGGAGAATTTCTTAGGACCACCCAAAGATAAGAGGTGTTTTCTTTGAAAAATATGTTGAACGGGCGATGGGGGTTGACCAAGGATTCTTTGGCTGGTAGGAAGAAGAGAATATTTTTGATGGTTTGATGGATTCAACAGAGTAAGCCTATTCCTGATGCTACTTGAGGCGGCAATCAACAGCTTTACAGTTTTCTTATCTTCTTCATCCAGTACTTTAATAGAAGGATTTGATAAAGAAGTGTAGGTTAGCAAAGGAAAGTAATTGAATAAAGAAAAAGACTATGATCAACTTACAAGGAGAAGAAAAGACTCCACTGATGTTGGGAAAGCATTTGACGAAGAAGAATTGCGCCTCCCAGTCTCTAAATTTGTTGACCCCCTCAGAGATTAGTTTTTGGGGGAGGGGCTAGCTCTGAAGTTCTGGTTGTTTAGGTTGCTAATTTTGACTAGGCGGATCAAATAGTTGAGAATTTTAGCATTTAACATGGGAATTCCTGACTCCAGAGCCATATGTTCCAAAGAAAGGAGGTATGTATATACATTGGAAGACAGCTGGATGGGTGTAATGCCCAGGTGGGTCAAGAATTTGGATAGGAAATCTTGGAAAGGCAGGATGCCATCGTGCCAAATATGGATAGCTATATCATCCCCCTACTTGGAGGCCTAAAACTAATGGCTACGGATGTTGTAGTCATCCATAGTTATTAATCCTCAACGACCAAATACGGTGGTGTCATATTCATTGATACAAAGAAACACATGAATGTGGAAAAAAAATTGAAACTTCAAATAAGATCACATTCCATTTCAAATCATTTCCAATTCATTACATAATCCCATAACCGAAAACCATGTTCAGAGAAATATATTTATTACAACATACGCCAAGAACGACATATGAAGATGCCCTCTTGGATGATCAGAGTATATACAGGCAATATAACAACTTTGCCGTTACAAACAACACAGCAGAATCAGAATAAAAGAGAACTCCAAATATCTATTGTGCCTCCAGCAGGTCTCAAAAGCTTTATTCATCTAATGAGGTACCTGAAAACCTCAACTCTCAAACTACTCAAAATCAATTGAGTACCCAAGAGTTTAAGAAGAAAACATAAACTTTGAGTTAAACGTAAAGCCCGGTATGAATAATAATCTAACATCTCAAACCATTTAGATATCTAGTGAGACCACGCCGCATAGTGAAACTGGTTTTCCCCTCACTAACATCTTAAAACCTATATAAAGTTATATACTGTGCTCCTACATCCACAATGGTTAAAAACATAGTCATTTCAAAATATTTCGAAGATATGCATACAAGTTAAAACATTCTAGATTCCTCGTCCTCTGTTAAATTGACTCCCTATCATATTTATAGTTTATAGGGTTACTATTAATCTATTAGTTTTCATAGGCTTACTAATAACCTTTATATATTATAAAAACCCCCTGTCCTATTTCATAGTTTTCATGGGTGCACTGTGAACCTATTAGCCCCTGCCAATTAACTTAATTAATTCATGAGTTCCCCTGAACCTATTATTGACTTCAATAACTTATCTCTTATCCTAGTTTTCATGGGTTGACTAGGAACCTAATGATACCTCCAATAACTTCTTTCTTATCCTAGTTTTTATAGGTTGACTAGGAACCTTTTGACTGTTGTCAATAACTTAATCCTGATATAGTTTTCATGGGTGCACTACAAACCAATTGGCCCCTGCCAACCACTCTTTATAATAAAGTTTTCAAGGGATCACTATGAACCTATTGGTAACTCCAATATCTTCCTAAACATAGTTTTCATGGGTGCACCATGAACCTGTCTCCTTGACAACTTCCATATTTAGGCATTTTATATTCTGGTCTTCTTGACCTCTTGGATGCAATTCTACTCATCCAGGAGTTTAATCAATTTATATACACTACTGGGTTAACTTAGCTGGTTCTTCTACCCTTTTATCCCCAAAATGTAGTTATGGGCCATTATAATGTGAATATATTTATATTTGAAGAAGCAACCATAATTATAAAACAATACCACTCCTGTGGGTTTAATGTCCTTGAAATACTTTTTATATAAAACATAGTTAATCCCTTTAGCCTATAATTTTATCAAGGAAAGCTTCTTCGAAAAATCATTTCAAAACTCCTTTAATTTAGCCATGGGTTTTTCCTTTAAAAACGAGTTTAGGTTACAAAGCCTTTCGTAGCCTTCGAAACCATGCTTTCGACCTCATTGGATGCCCTCCTTCGAAAGCTATAGACCTATCTTCAAAACATTAGGCTCTTGCCTTTCGAACACTTTAAAACCTTTCTTTCGAAACCTTTCTAATGTATTAAAGTATCAACATTTAACTTTAGAAGCATAGCTTCGAAACCAATTGAAAGTGCCCTTTTAGAAAAAATTGAAAGACCCACTTTCGATACCATTGGATGTATCCCTTCCGAAGTCAATGGGTTTATATTTTAAAATATCATTTGGGTCAAAGTGAACAATAATGAAAGTACCCCTTTCGAAACCTTTCTTTATCATGTAGAAGTATTTGGGGAGAACATAATGGTGTCGAAACCATCCTTTCAAATGCTTATTCTATATAAGTAAAAATGTTTGAAGATTGTCTTCGAAACCCCTTTCGAAACCACGCCTTCGAAACCACGCCTTCAAAACCAATAACCCCCTTTCGAAAGCTATGGGAAGTGGCTTACATTCATAAAACAAAGAATACCTTCTGAATGCATATATATCTTTAATACCTTCGAAAGGTACGAGGTTGTAGAAGGGTTTCAAATTGGTCAAAACTACCCCTTTCGAAAATATTAATTTGAAAACTTAGTAACTCCTTCGGAAGCTACTACTTTAAAAAGGCGACATCTTTCCTTCGAAATATTATATTACAATACCCTTTCGCAAGCATTAGTTTCGACTTCTTCAAAACCTCCTTGTAAAATAGGCAAGCGCTTTTCTTTAAAAAACCAGAACAAAACAAAACAAAGGTATCGACTCCTTCAGAAGCTAAGTTACAACACCCTACCTTTTGCCTTTCTCCAATCCACTACCTACCAACTAAGTGCACCACGTGTATTTGTTTCGACTTCATTGGTTTCGACCAGACGGTTTCAACCTGATTGGTAGCATAAGGTCTGAGTCAAAAGGGTCCTTCCGAAAGTGGTAGAACCTACTTTTCTAAGTAAAAAGGCTGTTTTTACCAAATAAAGTAATCTTTTTATAACTAACTTGCTCATATGTAAACACTTGATTGGTTACCTTAAACTTCCAAATTATTTTACAAATATTTGCTGCATTTTCTTAGATATAAAAACTGAATAACATTAACAAATAAGCCCTTCCCAATTAACATTAATTAAATCATTTAGGTCCTCCTTTCAAAATAATTTTGTTTCCATAATAAATCTCTTAGTAAAAATCCCCAAAAATTACAGAAATTCACTTTGAATATGTTATCTAACCTTATTAAATTCAGATTCAAATTCCTCATATAACAACCAAAAATAAATTTTAAACCCAATAATACATGATTCCCTTCAAAAATTTGAAATAATTCTACACGGCTTGAAAAGTTCAAAAAATTGAAACCCAACTCTAAAATCATGTTTCTCATAACATATAAATTTTCCATGGCATTTAAAAATCATTTACTCTCGGTTTTGCCCTAAAACCGTACATACTCATAACTAAACCATTGGATTAAATCAAACATATTATGAATCCAAGCATATCATCAAAACTCATCATATTAGATTTAATCTTAAATCCAAAAATCAATGATCATATAAAATCCAAATTAGAGATGTAATGATTATTATTCACCTTAGATTGGATAAGAAAATTAGAGATTGAATTGAGATTGATTCTTCTAGCTTGATCCTAAGCTTTAAACTTGAATTTCTCTTCTCTTCTTACTCCTTAATGGCCGGCTTTCCTTTTTTTCTTACGTTTATTTTTGCTTATGGCAAAATGAATGTGAATGGTATAGGGATAATAATATAAGGGTAGGAAATATGGGCGGCAATGACCCTAATGCCCTTATGATAATTTAATTATTATTTAACCATTAATAAGCCCATTAGAGTTAATTAAGCATGGCCTCTAGGTTTATTATCAAATCTCAATCTCCTTATCACTCTACACTATTCTATTTAATTTACTTAATTAAATCTCCTGAATAATGTTATCGGAATTAGGGGTGTTACAATAATGGTATATGCGAAATATCCTTCAAGAGGACTTTAAATGGTATCACTATCGCTTGGGGGAATAGCTTCAACCCTAGTGATGCTAAAGTCATTTAGAATAGCGTCCACTTCATCCTGGGTGGATATTAAAGAATGTTTGGATACTGCCTCGATCTTCTTTGGAGAAGATTCTATCACGGGCATTGTATCTTTTTCTAGTTTCTTGGAGACCTTTTTCAACTTCATGATCCTATTAGGTGAAATCATTTCAGTAGAACTTATAATTTGTTCTGTTGTCAACATTTTTCAAAGATATCAAAAACATATTACAACAATTCAAATATCAACCAAAATACGAAATTTCATATCCTTGAAAGAATCTTAGAGTCAGTTTTGGAAAATGAAATTCGTTGAGCTTCCAACAATATCGAAAGGGAAAATGGAATGGGAATTCCAACAAACACCCTTCGACAATGTCAAAAGCCCAAGGAAAACTTTATTGTTGAAAGGAGTAATTCATGCCTACACGACTAGTTTGATTATAAATATAGACTAACAACAATCAATAAATAGGACAAATAAACTAATGTCGAAACCCATGAACTTTGTTTTACCAAGAGAATATGAATGTTGTCAAAAGCCTATATGCCAATTGAGTCGAAAGGTTTGGGTTTGAGTAAAATCAATATAAATGAAAGGGCTTAAGGACGTTTTGACAGTGTTTGTATTAAATGATGATCAAATCTTAGTTAAATACAATAGGTTTCGAGTAAGTCGAAAGGGATGTAAGGCTTCGAAAATGTACAAACAATCAAACCTGATTCAGTATAGAAGGTTTCGATCAAGTCGAAAGGTTTGGTATGGTTTTCAACTTAAACAAAATATGTTTTCCTCAATCTAATTTATGAAAAGGAGAATGAATTTCTAACTCCCAACATCTCCTAAAATAAATTAAAATTAGGCACTTACTAGAGGTTTCGAAACCTATAAAATAAAAATTATGCTTTCAGAAGTATATACTATGTAATTATTTAGTAAAGCACATCGGGAAACTTCTTCGAAAGGTATCAAAATATACTAAAGCATACTTATGCTTTCGAAGAAGTCCACTTCATATTGGCTACATCAACACTTTCGACGATATCAATTAGGAGATAGACACTGGACATTCTTTGGACCCCATCGAAATAGGTTGAAGAAGCAGAACAAAGTTAGCCACCTTAACCCCTTTCGAAAGGGTAAAAAGGTAAAATTACAATGTCAAGTTGTGATTCATACGGCTTAAATATTTCTATGAAGTAATAGGAAAACCATTCTTCCCCCAATTCAATTTTAACCCAATACTTTCAAAAATTAATGGCAAAATTGATTTGAGTGCGTATTTGTAACCAATAATCATAAAAAACCCCAAATTCAAGTTAAAAAAAAACAAAAAAACTTTTAAATTGAAATTAAACATGATAAATGTATTTTGGGGACAGAACAACAAGTATATACCTTAGAAACAAAATTGCGTTGAATGAAAATGAGGATTTAAAAGGAGGTTGTAATTTTTAATTTTTTGCCGTGAGTTTTCAATGGGAGGAGAATGAAAAGGAGAAGAAGAAAAGGGCGATTTTTAAAAGCGGCAGGCGAAAAGAAAGCCGTCCGATCAAATTTAAAAGAACTGTCAAGATCTATCTGAGAATATCAAAAGGCGGGAAACTTTGTGGGTTTCGAAATGATTGACTTAGAAAGTCAAGAGCATCCCTTCACGGGGTGGCAAATGTTACCACTAATTCTCACTTCAACCTTGTCGAAACCAAGATGAATAGAAGAGAAGGATTTACAAGAGATGACATCATCAACAAAGCTGTTCGAAGGAGCCGAAGGGATGCTACCGCCAAAGTTAGATGTGCTACAAGCTTTCGAAGTGGTCGAATGGGTCGAAAGCACCCTTTTGCTTCAATTGCTTCCTTCCAATGCAGATGCTTTAACCAACATGAAGATGTTTCGAATAAGTGGAAGATCAGCTTTCGGAGGAAGCAAATTACAGCCACTCACATGCGCGCCAAACCTTTCGAAACTGAAGTTTCGCCTTCACTCATATTCCTCAGAAAGATGTTTTGTTAGAGCAACCCCTTCGAAAGCATAACTAAGCCTTTCAAACCGGTCGAAATCTTTCACGACCAAGAGGGGTTCCACATCGATCTGCAAGTATATTTTCGGAAGTTACCTTCTGCGTTGGAACCTTCAGCCTTTCAACACCTTCGAAATCCCAAAGATTTACCTATTGACAGAGTCAAAAGCTCATGCCTCTTCTTACTTGCAACAATAAAGTAACACAGGGTGGAGAAGTGCACCTACTCCTTTCGATGAAGACGAAAGCACTCAAGTCCATTCAAATGCAATTCAGAAGATTATCCAAACAGAGACGGCAACGAAAGGTCTCCAAGGCCGCCTTTCGACCAAGTCGAAAGCACTGAGTCGAAAGGTACCAACCCGCACCTATAAATAAGACCTTAGGGGTCTGGTTTAGGGTATTCGAATTATTTCAATCCATTCTTGTATTTTCTTAAAGTTGTATACCCTAATTTTCAAATTAGATTTGGAATTCAATCAATTTGCACTACTTGTGTTTAATAAAAGCAGGATTATGGAATTTTTGGATATTCAGTTGATTTGATTTTTCTATTAGATTCAGTTCATAAGCTTCATGTGTCAACTTGATCGAAGGGTCACCATTAGTATGAGTCGAGACCTTAGCTCAACCAATATCATTAGAGCCTTAGCTTCTATACTCAAGTTGTGGAAAGGTTAGCTTCCGAAGAAGTCGGAACCAATCTTTTCAATCCACATCCTTAACTCGTTAAATCCAACCTTAGAGTAACCTTAACCGACTCGACAGGTGGGTTTCGACGGAATACTAAACCAATTTAACTTGTTCGAAAGGCAATGTAGGATGGATATTTAGTGCTTCGTCCCAGTCGAAAGGTTAGATAAGAAGGAGTTTCGACTACAATGACCTATTCGAATGGAAAAATGGAGAGAATAAGAAGTATTATAGCTATCTTAACCTAATGAAGAGGAATCAACTGTTTTTACTTTTTTGAAAGAAGGCCTTGAAGGCGTCATCTACACTTTAAATTCTACTTTAGGGTGTTGATAAGTTTTCTTGTTAACAGTTAGCTTTTTCGATGGCTAAAACTTCTTTCCCAGTCATTTGTCAAAGAGTTTAAAATTCGCGTGACTAAATCAAAATTTATGAATTTGATTCCAAGTGCCATATGATCATGTTGAATGGTTTGAAATCTCACATACATATCAACAATTGATTCACTTGTTTTCATTTTAAAAGATGAGGATTAGTTTTGTAAAATCAAAATTTTAGTTTGCTTGACTTTATTTGTGTCTTCATGTGTGACTTGTAAAGTGCGCCGTATATCGTATGTAGTCTTGCAAGCCTGAAACGTGAAAACTCATTTTTATCAAGTGAGAAAAACAATACATTCATAGCTTTAGCATTGTTAGATGCCACTGCTTTTGGTGCATCAGTCCATGTGCTAATATCAGTATCAGGTGCTTCTTATTTGTTTTGAGTTGCTAGCCATATTTCTAAGCCATTGGCATCCATAAAAATTCGCATACGTGTTGACCAATAAGCATAATTAGAACCAGTAAATAGTGGAGGATGAGAAGTTGATTGACCTTCTTGAAACGTGCTTGCCATTATAAAGAAGTAACCTTGCTCTGATATCAATTGAAAGTCTATAGGACCTTTATAAGTAATGCAACTTATATATATATATAAGTGTGTATATTACTAACTATGTTAAGCATAGAATAATAATTGAATACACGATAAATAGTAGAAATGATCACACCAGATATTTTATACTAGTTTGGACCTCCCGTCCTACGTCCAGTCCCGAAGCTCCCCTTCGATATTTCCTATAACCAACTATCCCTCGCTTTGCCCGGAGGAATAGGCTAATACAAAAGTATATCTCTGACAATCTTGTGTTCCAAATAACACGGTTTTTGACTGATTGTACAAATCTTCCTATGATCTCCTTTGAGTATGTGAATATTAGTGCTTTGAGTTTTAGGAAGTGGTTTAACCAAAACTATATTTTGGTTATAATAGATTGAGAGTATGTAAGCAATGTATGCACAAGAGAGTGATAAGAAATCAAGAGAGAGTAGATTTAATTAATTTAATTTAGTTTTTCTGCATCTCAATCATGGTAGTATTTATAGATTCAAAAGGATGCAGATGAAGATTGTTACTGTAAGGTAAGTTCTATTCATTTTAATGGCTGCAACCTTTCGATGAAGAATAATTTCTTTTTGTCTCAATAGAAGTGTCTTTTCAAAAATTTGCATTTTTTCAAATGATAGACATCTTTGGTAAAACCTCAGACTTTTATGACTTTAGAAAATAATTTTCCAAGGATTGTCATAGACATATGTGTTTTACCTAAGACATTTGTGGCTTTAGAAATTTATTTTCCTGAGTATTTCCTCTAGCATCTATGGTTTTACCTCAAATGCTGTGAGTAGCAAATGCAATTTTTCACCTTAAGTTCAGTATATATGAAAACGTGTGTGATCGTATAAGCATATATACTCAAGGAGACCTTAACAATATTTTATCTAAGAATCTTTTATAGTAGAATACCCTTACTAACTATAGTATGGTGGATAGATCGTCGTTTGTCTTCGAGTCTCAATATATTCGAGCATGGTGTCTTCTTGTAGTATATACTTGTAATATTAAAATGTGTGTGTGTGTGTATATGATTGCATAGTTGTTGTCATTGAAACATAAACTGGAGGTTCTAACATCCCATTCATTTGAAATACCTCTCTTTAGGGTTTTCTAGCTTGCTTCCTAACAAACAAACTAGTAAACAACTATGGTGGTGCATGACCTAAACGTTACCTACACTAATAGGAGGTGTAGTCTATTTAGAAGTAACCCTCATCTTTCCACTATCTTTTTTGGGCCAATGACGTTCTTGACCTATGTGCAGCTCCTACTCCAAAATATGGTACCAAATACACTGATATAGCATCGAGCCTTGCTCACCTATCCATTTACATTGCCTAATGCAATCAATGCAATACCTCTCCTAAAAGATTGAAGCAGACCCTACTAGGGTATTCCTTTACCTATACACGAGTGTATATAATTCCAGAGGTCTTACAGTTGGATATTTCCCGCTTCATTATAATGTATACACAATCGTTGGTAGCCCCTTGCGGTGGGCAGACCTCTGTTGTGTAACACTACCGACCTTGCATTCCAACCCATTCCAATGACTATGTCATTCTCATCTGTCTAAGCTATTAGCTCACTTTAATAATTCACATCCATCATAAACACATACTTGATGCTGTGTGTGTGTGTGTATTCATACTTGTTTAATTATTATGCCCCTAATGTTCAATGATATATTATATTTATTACATTTTCATGCATTTACTTCTTATCCTTTTAATATCAATTTAATATCATTTACCACTTTCCTGTTTAGCTTCCTTTCTCATTATTGAAATTTTATCTCTATTTCTCTTTAACTTTTATTACCCTCCCCTTTTTATTGGAGTTCCCATACATGGGTATTATATATACTTCTTGCCTTTATTCATTTTGTTACTTGCTTAACTTATTATCTTTTACTATTTGTTTCCATCTTGTCTATATTGCATATATTTATATTTATATATTGATTTTAAAATATAACAATTATTATTACCACAACTTCAATTCTTAAATTCATACTTAGAAATTTCTGCATTTGAATTGCATGTCCCTCAAAAGGAAAGGTTAACACTGCAAATCTCTATATCTTATCCAAAAAGGGAATTTGTATTATGTTTGGAATTACAAAGAATTATATTTAATGGTTATTGAAATAGACAGTACAAAATACGGTAATATATCCCAATTTTATACATCTCTTTCTTTTAGACGTATTCCTTATTATTCCAAACGATACATTATTTATGAATCTGAACTTGATAGTGCATATAAATTTACATTGCAACACACTACATTACGATGAAATAAAATACTACCTAAATCCCTATAATTTATTATGATAGCTCTAATTTATATTTTACTTGCATAAGACATTTAAATCTACAAATCTGGAACTACTGCATAATTTATAAATTTCAAGGACTGCTACTACATAATACTTTCCAGATTCTCATAATCCAATATTAAATTTAAGTTATCAACCGCTATTTATGTTAGTAGAGTTTTAGATTTTATTACACGCATATAATTAAGCCTACAACTCCAAACAATTAAATTTAGGCACACAAAGAATAGATTTATAATGAAATCAAATATTATATAAAAGTATATAATTTTTCCCACTCACCGTTTTAGCTTTTCAAATCTCCAGATTTAATCCTTGTTGTTCCAATTTGAAACTCCTTACTCTCCCTATTTGAATATATATAGCGCAAGCATACATATATCTACCTGAAATCAAGATCAGAGAAGAAATTTGGGTTTAATTTATATTTTAGATCCGAATTTATAATTTACCTTGACTTTGATGATTTGATTCGACCCCATTCTTCTTCTCAATTTCCATTAATATTATCCACTTGCATCTACGTATATAAACTATATCTATATTTAGAACTAATAATTTGTGGAGAAGAGAAGATGGCAGAGCTTCGCTATTGCTTCAAAAAATATAAGGAGAAAAGTGAGGTTAAGCCCATATTTATAGGGGTTCGAATCTATTCCAACCATTAAATTATGCACCACTAGCCGACTGATGTGAACTATGGTTCGATTGGTTGTCCATTTTTCTCAGGCGATTATTTGTTTCCCTGATTATGTTATATTTAACTAATTCGATTAACTTTAATTATACTTAAACATTAAGCAACTGTTAACGTTAACCGCTGTTAGTTAATTAGATTTATTTTCTTAATTACATATATAATTATTTACGATCTGAAATATTCAAACGTTAATAACCTTTTCATTTGAACTCCGATTGGAAAACTTTATATACGAAAATTAATCAAAAAATTTCTACGAACCCAATGGTACAAGTTTCATAGCTAAATTGATGAAACGATCGCAATTAGTTAACAAAGGCCTTGCCTCATTGATTCCATCAACCTTTTTGTTGAGAAGAGCATTTCCATTTATTGGCGTGCCTCCGAAGAGGGCTTGTGCCTCCGTAAAGGGCTTTATCCTCCGAAGAGTTGCGCCTCAAAAGAGGTCTTGTGCCTCCGAAGAGGGATTTTGTTGATCAGCTCGCCCATGTCTCTTTGTCGTTTGCTCGTTAATGGTCCCCTGTTATTGTCTCCGAGCCTATGTTCCTTTCCTTCGTAAGCAGTTTGCTTTATCCAATGGAGTGTACTTCACTATTGATTGATTCCATGGGACATGTGCAGGTTATTTAATCAGATGTCTGTTTATACAAACGATCGTAATTAGTTAACAAGCGTCTAGTTCCTTTTCTTTGGAAAAGTGTCCTTTTGGTGGAATCATCAACTTTTGGTGTAAAGTTCATCTTATATGTTGGATTTGAATTTGGAACTTTCTGTGGCTTGAAATTTGTTTATTGAGTGATTCATGGGGTTCACTTGGCATTGCGATGGGTAAGCTTTGTTTTAATGACCTGCGATATTAAATCGATATTTTAGCAATACAGTTAAAGTATTTAAACATCGAATTAAACAAGCATTTTATAATAGTCAAGAACACAAAATTTATATTCTTTATTATTGATTCCCACTGATTTCTCAGTGGTTTACAATACAAGAGTTATACATCTGACATCATTTTTACAAATTTAAACAATGCTATTAGGTAAAAATTGGATGCAAGCGATTGTTGTTTTTGAATCTCCGGATTGAATTTCCCTTGGACTTGTAGTTTTTTAGATTCATATGTCAGAGAGATTGGAAGATGCCCCAGCTGCAGTCTTGTGGGTAGTTAGCAGTTGTCCCAATCCCTGCCTGCTGGGTAAGGACCCCCTATGACAACATTAATGACAAACTTTTCGGAATCTTGCACTGTAGTGTTGTTGTCAGAGCCAGATCGATGGACAGGATGTTGTTGCCCCTTAGTAGATGAGGTTGGGTCGATTTTGTTGCTCTTCACATATTGCTGCAGTTTACCCTGTTTCAGCAACTCTTCAATCACATTCTTTAACTGGCGACATTGGTCAGTATCATGGCCAGGTTGATTGTGGAATTGATAGAATTTCCCATTACGCACTGCACCTCTCCCCATCTCAGGTGGTTTAGGATACTTGACAACATCTTTTGTTGCAAAAAAGATATTCTCCGGTGTGTCAGTTAAGGGAGTGAAATCTGAAGAATTAAAGCGGCGAGGTTTCTTCTCATTTCCCTGCTTCTTTTCTCCGTCATTTTCCCTTTTCTGGTTTCCCGATTCTCTTTTGTTAGGGGCAACATCGTTATTCTTGACTTCGGCAACAACTGCTTTTGCGGACATATGAAGGCATTCTAGACGCATGAATTCGTTGGTCTTTTTATAGAATTTCTCAAGTGAGTTTGGCTCCTACATTTTTAACCATCTTCCGAATTCACTTGATTGATTAATGGCTCGCACCAGGTAAGTCAGGATCATACGGGGTTCTGCATTATCCACTTCGGCTAGGGCTATATTGAAACGGTTCAAGAAAGATCTAATAGATTCTCCGGGAACTTGTTCAAGATTAGATAGTGACATCATATCCTTAGCTCTTGAAGCATACAACCTGAACTGATCCTGGAATTTTCGAGTCAAATCAGCGAATTGATTTATGGACCGAACTGGTAGCTTTGTGAACCAAAGTAGGGCCACTCCTTCCAAGTATACTGGAAAGTATCGGCATTTTATCTCATCTGACGCCCTTGCACCGGTCATATGCCAATCGTACTTGTATAGAAACTGGTTTGGATCGCTCGTGCCACTATAGGCTAGGATAGTAGGAGGTACAAATTTCCTTGGAAATTCTGCTTTCAGGATCCTTTCAGTAAACGGAGTCTTGCTTGGAGCAAATCCCCAGTCGTTCTCATTTTCTTCCCTCTGCATACTCTCTTTCATGATTTGGAGAATCATCCCAGATAGGTACTCCTCATTGTTCGGAGGCATTGCCGAGTAGACATCAGCTCTTCTTTCGGAATTTTGCCTGGGCAGATGTTCGTGAAAAGTTGGCTGCGGCCTCGAACCTTCAGCTTGGAAAGGTGGCGCTCTGGTGGCGCCAGCTGCTCTTTGAGGAATATATTTCTCCTGGGAATTATGAGCATCTTCGGTGAAGACTGTTTCATTGTTTTCTGGCCGTTGATTTTCCCAGAGTAAAGCAGTTAATCTGTCCATCATTAAAGCGTTTTGAGCTTCAATTTGCTGATATAATCCTGACACTGCGTCGTCTAATTCAGCCCTTGTGACTCCAATGGTAGGAGTTGCCTCGTTTGCTGTTGGGGAAGCGGTGGTTCCCTCATCAGCATTTCCGGATCTGGCAGATCTACCTTTTCTCCCGGGAGCCTTGATCTCAGATAAATTTCTAGTTTTTAGAGAGATTCTTTCAACAAACTCTTGCGGAGCAATGGTGTCAATCTTCTTGAGTTCAATTCTCAATGAAAGCACCAAAATGTTAACGCTGAAAATCGAACGCTAACACCCGGTGTGTGTAATAACAATGTGAAACCACCACCCGTTGGTACGGGAACAGAATTTAAGCTGAAAATAGCAGAAAGTAGTAAAGGAACAACAGATTTATAGTGGTTCGGCCCGTAATTGAGCCTACGTCCACTTTATAGTCTTTTATTGCTGATCTTGTTACAATTTGATACAATTCATTATGATTACAATTCACTTCGATCACTCGAACACTTCAGATTAGTAGCTCAAACTTTGACGATGAGATTTGTCGAATCCATGTCGGATGTGAAGAATCTCGATCAAAGCTTGTTGTAGTATCTTCGATGTTCGGAGTTCTTTGAGTCTTGAATGAGTTGAGAATTCGGTAGAGTAATGACGCTTCAGAAAATGATTGGCCCCAAGTCCTTTTGCCGTTGGAGTTAGGGGGGTATTTATAGGAGTTTATTCTGGACGGAAATTTAACCCCCAAGTCTTAGGTCGCGTACGACATAAATTAGGTCGTAGGTCGCGAGCGACTTAGGAAGTGTAGCCTGATGTAGTTGCTCTCGGTCTTCTCTGAATAAGGTGGCAAGTAGTAGGTCGTGGACGGGTTAAGGAGGGTACTAGGTCGTTGGCGACCTAGTGGGCTGGTAGGTCGCAAGCGACTTATAGGAAAGCGACATAGGGAATTAGGTTGGTTTGTATAAACTGGGCAACGGAGTTAGGTCGTGAGCGACCTAAGGTAGGTCGTAAGTTGCACTGCCTTCTGAACCAGTTAGGTTGGTAGGTCGTGAGGCCTCTTAGGTCGTAGAGAAGTTAGGTCGTAGATACCTTTAGATCGTGAAGTCCTTTAGGTCACAACTTCCTTTAGGTCGCATCTTCCTTTAGGTCGCAGCTTCCTTTAGGTCGCAACTTCCCTTAGGTTGCAACTTCCCTTAGGTCGCAGCTTCCTTTAGGTCGTTGAATATGTTAGGTCGTGTAGTATGTTCTATAGCTAGGTCGTTAGGTCATGGCATTTTTTAGGTCGTGAATAGCTGTTAGGTCAGAGTTTTAGGTCGCCGAAATAAAGGAGTTAACATTTGCCCCTCGAAGTACACGCCTATGCCATAGGTCATGTGCTTCGACTTAACCTTGTTAGGTCGTGAACGGCCTAAAACTTTGCTAACTTATTTGCCCATTCACCTTCCCTTCTCAACCCCATATAAACTGTTAGGTCATTTTCTTCCTCCTTACCTTACTGCTCTGATAAAATGCTCCGCATCTACTGATGTTGTGGGGTCGTCAGGCAAATTGACACTTTCCCCGGTCATCGAATAAGATGAGGCTTCTCAACATTCTGGAAAGGCGGTCGATGTGGGAATTGAAGGGAAAGGTCCCGCCGGACATATTGGCGATGATATCTTCGACGGGTTGAGTGGTTCGATGGTAACCTCCCAGGAGTTATTTAAGGATGACACTCCAAAAGCTATTTCCCCTGTTGTCGAGGCGACTTCTTCTTTACGAGTTTCAACACCTTCTGCACCAGTTGTTGCCGTTCCCACATTAAAGCGTGGTTTGTAGTTTGACACACGTAGTTTGCACGCCGCACACACTTAGGATTTTTCAGGCACTTATACGCACTTATCCTCTTTTTCTGGAGATTTTTAAACTTCATTTCTTTTCCATTTTCAGATTCTTCGATGGGACGGAGCGGATCGTACTACGACAAATTCCAGCGCCATAGAGGCCGCGATACTTATGATTTTAGGCGCTATCTTCCTTCCCGTCAGGAGACCGATGAAGAAAGGGCCTCTAGAAAAACTCGAGAGAGACGGGATTATGAAGAGCGCCGTAGAAGAGAGGATGAACAACATTATGGGGGTAGGGACGAGCGATACGACTCTTCCCGTAGAAGTGACGATTCTCAAAAAAGGAAATCTTACGACGACAAGGGGAAGAGTCACATTGTTGATGGTTCTAGCAAGCAGACCAAACTTAGCGAAAAGGACACGTTGCAATTTCGGAAAAGATCAATGCTCCCATCTCTCCTAATATTTCATCCGGCTCTCCTGCTTTAAAGAAATCTGACATCCAGGCGATCATCAGCATACCTCAGTATCAGGTCAGAGATGCCCCTCCTATTCTTCAAAGCCGATTTCCGAATTGGTGCTTAAAAGGGGTACGCTTCAACCTTGATTTGGTCCCGATCAATAAATCGGATATGCTGCGTAGCCTTGATGCCATCAAACTTAATATTGAAAGGGTGTCCGGATGGCAAAAACTTGTCGACGAGCTACAAAGAGTCAATCGTGCGAATATTGAAGCCATGTTGACCATGGAGAATGATAAATCAGAATGGGACAAAATTTGTAAGCAGCACAATGCTGAAATGAAGAGCATCTCCGATGGTTATAAGAGGCTTGAGGCTGAAGTTGAAAAACTAAAGAACGAGATTGCCACTTCCTCCACTTCTTACTCGCAAAAGGAGGAGATGCTCCAGAAGCAAGTCCGAGATGCTCACGCTGCTCAGCGAGATGCTGAAGCCAAACTTGAAGCAGAGCAGCATATTACCGGGAAATATCGTGATGATGCTGTTCAGCTTCGGGAGAAAATTAGCTCTCGAGAATTGGAAATCGTCAGATTGCAAGCTCAGTTACTGAGAACTGAAAAAGAGCGTGATGAAGCTATCGCTGGGAAAGTTGCAGCCGAAGAGTCTCATGTGGCTACCAAAGCCAACATCAGCTCTACTCTTTTTGACTTTTATCTGCACAGCGTTCTGGGTCATGGGAGCCTCTCTTTTCTGGGCCCTGAATATGATATTACTCTGGCTGAAGTGTGGGAAGCCGCGGTTGATATGCATGGCGGTGCCGGTTATGATGAGGCAGAGCTTGAGGCACGTTATCTTGACGATGAAGCTCGTGTCGCTCTTGCCAGAGGAAAGGAGCAACTTGGCAAAGCACGAGCTGAGTCGACGGGAGATGAATACCCGAAAGAGGAAGCTCCTTCAACTGCACCTGTTCATACTTCAACTTTGGCTGGTGTCAACATTATAGATTCCAGTGCCCATTCTTCGCTTCCTGCTAAAGTTGACACTGAAATTGTGATTACTCCTACTGAGGAAGAGGCTCTGGAAGATATTGGGGCTGAGAAATTCGAGATTGATCTTTCAAAGCCAACTTCTCCAAGTAACTTTGATGTCGACCCGGATTCCGTGAATCACTTATTCGATTTAACCGAATTTGACGAACTTCTTACTTATTACTTAAGCTTTGATGAACCAATATCTTCTCTTTTCTCGGAGAATACCGGTTTTAACTTCTTTTCTTCTGCAGCGGAAGTTCCGAAAGTTGCGCCAACTTCCCCTTCTCCGGCTGCTGTTCCTCCTCCTTCCCAAGTCACTCCTCTGTCTGCTTCTCAACCAGGATCACAAGAAGAGAAAATAGAAGCACTCAAAGACTTGGATGATCCGGTTGTTTCGCAAGAGCAAAAGACTGGGGAACTTGAAGAAGGCGAAAAGACCCCGGAGCGAACTTATGATGACGACACAAAACTTTCTGAGTTTTTCACTCCGAGAAGCGAGTCTTCTTCCAAGAGGAAAGGGAAGCGCGCAATGAAGAAGAAGAAGAGCGCTTCGGCTGACGAGAAGAATGTTGAAGAAGATCCAGCTGCTCCTCCTTCCCCGACTCATCCACAACGGCTTCCAAAACTGATTATCAAGCCGGGAAAGAGTTCTAAGGGTGGTCGGAAGAAGGAATGATAAGCTAGACTCTATGCTTCTTGTTTTGCTTTTTTGGATGTATTGACCGGAAATTGTGCGGGTACCGGTCCCCGCTTCTTTTTGAGATCTGCACATGTAAAGAATTTTCATAGTATTGAATAAAATAATTCTTTTACTTGTATGAATTCTTGTGTATGTAAGAATGCATCTATCTCTCATTTTAGTGTAAAATAAGCGATTCTTTTTATTTGTACAAACTTTTTTTCTGTGTTTGAGAATGCGTTTATTCCACATCTTTTCCGCGTGATATTGTAATGTGCTTGTGGTATGTCGCTTGAATACTGCTTTTATTGTTGTAGTTTTATTGTATGATATTGCCCCTATACCACAAGTGCATTGCAATATCTTTTTTCTTTGGCGAGACTTGTACTCTTATTTTTGGAGAATAATTATTCCATCTTTGAGGAAACAATTATTCTACTTAAATGGAGCGTGTCTCATTTTTGGACAAGTTCTTGTGCTTCAACCTTCGGAGATGGTCACATCATATTTTTGAGAAGTGAATTCTCCTACGCGGTAGAGCGGGCCTCTAAAGAAGATTTTACTTAGCACTTCAATTTCTGGGGAAGAATTTTTCAAGATGAACAAGTAAATCTTCCTTGAGAGTTGAAGTGTGCCTCTGAGGAGGGCTTTTTGGCATTTCTAAGGAGTAGCGTTGTGGAATCTGTGGAGTAGCATGGACTCCGAAGATTAGCATTTTTGAATCTGTGGAGTAGCATGGACTCCGAAGATTTGCATTTTTGAACCTGTGGAGTAGCATGGACTCCGAAGATTAGCATTTTTGAATCTGTTTAGTAGCATGGACTCCGAAGATTAGCATTTTTGAATCTGTGGAGTAGCATGGACTCCGATGATTAGCCTTTTTGAATCTGTGGAGTAGCATGGACTTCGAAGATTAGCCTTTTTGAATCTGTGGAGTAGCATGGACTCCGAAGATTAGCATTTTTGAATCTGTGGAGTAGCATGGACTCCGAAGATTAGCATTTTTGAATCTGTGGAGTAGCATGGACTTCGAAGATTAGCATTTTTGAATCTGTGGAGTAGCATGGACTCCGAAGATTAGCATTTTTGAATCTGTGGAGTAGCATGGACTCCGAAGATTAGCATTTTTGAATCTGTGGAGTAGCATGGACTCCGAAGATTAGCCTTTTTGAATCTGTGGAGTAGCATGGACTCCGAAGATTAGCCTTTTTGAATCTATGGAGTAGCATGGACTCCGAAGATTAGCCTTTTTGAATCTGTGGAGTAGCATGGACTCCGAAGATTAGCATTTTTGAATCTGTGGAGTAGCATGGACTCCGAAGATTAGCATTTTTGAATCTGTGGTGTAGCATGGACTCCAAAGATTAGCCTTTTTGAATCTATGGAGTAGCATGGACTCCGAAGACCGAAGATTAGCATTTTTGAATCTGTGGAGTAGCATGGACTCCGAAGATTAGCATTTTTGAATCTGTGGAGTAGCATGGACTTCGAAGATTAGCCTTGTGCCTTCGGAGAGGTTTTGTGCTTCCGGAGAAGTCTTGTGCTTCCGGAGAAGTCTTGTGCTTCCGGAGAAGTCTTTTGCTTCCGGAGAAGTCTTGTGCCTCTGAAGAGGTCTTGTGCCTCCGAAGAGGTCTTGTGTGCCTTGGGGAAGGTCTTCTGCCTCCGAAGAGGGCAGTATGTGCCTTTGGGGAAGGCTTGTGCCTCCGAAGAGGTCTTGTGCCTCCGAAGAGGTCTTTATTTGATTGCCAGGAAGTTACTTTCTCACAGTTAAATGGATTCATAGGGCGGACGCAAGTTATTTAATTGGATGTTCGTTTGCACAAACAATCGCAATCAGTTAACAAAGGCCTTGCCTCATTGATTCTATCAACCTTTTTGTTGAGAAGAGCATTTCCATTTATTGGCGTGCCTCCGAAGAGGGCTTGTGCCTCCATAAAGGGCTTTATCCTCCGAAGAGTTGCGCCTTAGAAGAGGTCTTGTGCCTCCGAAGAGGGCTTTTGTTGATCAGCTCGCCCATGTCTCTTTGTCGTTTGCTCATTAATGGTCCCCTGTTATTATCTCCGAGCCTATGTTCCTTTCCTTCGCAAGCAGTTTGCTTTATCCAATGGAGTGTACTTCACTGTTGATTGATTCCATGGGACAAGCGCAGGTTATTTAATCAGATGTCTGTTTATACAAACGATCGTAATTAGTTAACAAGCGTCTAGTTCCTTTTCTTTGGAAAAGTGTCCTTTTGGTGGAATCATCAACTTTTGGTGTAAAGTTCATCTTATGTTGGATTTGAATTTGGAACTTTCTGTGGCTTGAAATTTGTTTATTGAGTGATTCATGGGGTTCACTTGGCATTGTGATGGGTAAGCTTTGTTTTAATGACCTGCGATATTAAATCGATATTTTAGCAATACATTTAAAGTATTTACACATCGAATAAAATAGGCATTTTATAATAGTCAAGAACACAAAATTTATATTCTTTATTATTGATTCCCATTGATTTCTCAGTGGTTTACAATACGAGAGTTATACATCTGACATTATTTTTACAAATTTAAACAATGCTATTAGGTAAAAATTGGATGCAATCGATAGTTGTTTCTGAATCTTCGGATTGAATTTCCCTTGGAGTTGTAGTTTTTAGATTCATATGTCAGAGAGATTGGAAGATGCCCCAGCTGCAGTCTTGTGGGTAGTTAGCAGTCGTCACAATCCCTGCCTGCTGGGTAAGGACCCCCTGTGACAACATTAATGACAAGCTTTTCGGAATCTTTCACTGTAGTGTTGTTGTTAGAGCCAGATCGATGGACAGGATTTTGTTGCCCCTGAGTGGATGAGGTTGGGTCGATTCTGTTGCTCTTCACATATTGCTGCAGTTTACCCTGTTTCAGCAACTCTTCAATCACATTCTTTAACTGGCGACATTGGTCAGTATCATGGCCAGGTTGATTGTGGAATTGACAGAATTTCCCATTACGCACTGCACCTCTCCCCATCTCAGGTGGTTTAGGATACTTGACAACATCTTTTGTTGCAAAAAAGATATTCTCCGGTGTGTCAGTTAAGGGAGTGAAATCTGAAGAATTAAAGCGGTGAGGTTTCTTCTCATTTCCCTGCTTCTTTTCTCTGTCATTTTCCCTTTTTTGGTTTCCCGATTCTCTTTTGTTAGGGGCAACATCGTTATTCTTGACTTCGGCAACAACTGCTTTTGCGGACATATGAAGGCTTTCTAGACGCATGAATTCGTTGGCCTTTTTATAGAATTTCTCAAGTGAGTTTGGCTCCTTCATTTTTAACCATCTTCCAAATTCACTTGATTGATTGATGGCTTACACCAGGTAAGTCAGGATCATACGGGGTTCTGCATTATCCACTTCGGCTAGGGCTATATTGAAACGGTTCAAGAAAGATCTAATAGATTCTCCGGGAACTTGTTCAAGATTAGATAGTGACATCATATCCTTAGCTCTTGAAGCATACAACCTGAACTGATCCTGGAATTTTCGAGTCAAATCAGCGAATTGATTTATGGACCGAACTGGTAGCTTTGTGAACCAAAGTAGGGCCACTCCTTCCAAGTATACTGGAAAGTATCGGCATTTTATCTCATCTGACGCCCTTGCACCGGTCATATGCCAATCGTACTTGTATAGAAACTGGTTTGGATCGCTCGTGCCCCTATAGGCTAGGATAGTAGGAGGTACAAATTTCCTTGGAAATTCTGCTTTCAGGATCCTTTCAGTAAACGGAGTCTTGCTTAGAGCAAATCCCCAGTCGTTCTCATTTTCTTCCCTCTGCATACTCTCTTTCATGATTTGGTGAATCATCCCTGATAGGTACTCCTCATTGTTCGAAGGCATTGCCGAGTAGACATCGGCTCTTCTTTCGGAATTTTGCCTGGGCAGATGTTCGTGAAAAGTTGGCTGCGGCCTCGAACCTTCAGCTTGGAAAGGTGGCGCTCTGGTGGCGCCAGCTGCTCTTTGAGGAATATCTTTCTCCTGGGAATTATAAGCATCTTCGGTGAAGACTGTTTCATTGTTTTCTGGCCGTTGATTTGCCCCGAGTAAAGCGGTTAATCTGTCCATCATTAAAGCGTTTTAAGCTTCAATTTGCTGATATAATCCTGACACTGCGTCGTCTAATTCAGCCCTTGTGACTCCAATGGTAGGAGTTTCCTCGTTTGCTGTTGGGGAAGCGGTGGTTTCCTCATCAGCATTTCCGGATCTGGCAGATCTACCTTTTCTCCCGGGAGCCATGATCTCAGATAAATTTCTAGTTTTGAGAGAGATTCTTTCAACAAACTCTTGCGGAGCAATGGTGTCAATCTTCTTGAGTTCAACTCTCAATGAAAGCTTCAAAATGTTAACGCTGAAAATCGAACGCTAACACCCGGTGTGTGTAATAACAATGTGAAAGCACCACCCGTTGGTATGGGAACAGAATTTAAGCTGAAAATAGCAGAAAGCAGTAAAGGAACAACAGATTTATAGTGGTTCGGCCCGTAATTGAGCCTACGTCCACTTTATAGTCTTTTATTGCTGATCTTGTTACAATTTGATACAATTCATTCTAATTACAATTCACTTCGATCACTCGAACACTTCAGATTAGTAGCTCAAACTTTGACGATGAGATTTGTCGAATCCATGTCGGATGCGAAGAATCTCGATCAAAGCTTGTTGTAGTATCTTCGATGTTCGGAGTTCTTTGAGTCTTGAATGAGTTGAGAATTTGGTAGAGTAATGACGCTTCAGAAAATGATTGGCCCCAAGTCCTTTTGCCGTTGGAGTTAGGGGGGTATTTATAGGAGTTGATTCTGGACGGAAATTTAACCCCCAAGTCTTAGGTCGCGTACGACCTAAATTAGGTCGTAGGTCGCGAGCGACTTAGGAAGTGTAGACTGATGTAGTTGCTCTCGGTCTTCTCTGAATAAGGTGGCAAGTAGTAGGTCGTGGACGGGTTAAGGAGGGTACTAGGTCGTTGGCGACCTAGTGGGCTGGTAGGTCACAAGCGACTTATAGGAAAGAGGCATAGGGAATTAGGTTGGTTTGTATAAACTGGGCAACGGAGTTAGGTCGTGAGCGACCTAAGGTAGGTCGTAAGTTGCACTGCCTTCTGAACCAGTTAGGTTGGTAGGTCGTGAGGCCTCTTAGGTTGTAGAGAAGTTAGGTCGTAGATACCTTTAGATCGTGAAGTCCTTTAGGTCGCAACTTCCTTTAGGTCGCATCTTCCTTTAGGTCGCAGCTTCCTTTAGGTCTCAACTTCCCTTAGGTCGCAACTTCCCTTAGGTCGCAGCTTCCTTTAGGTCGTTGAATATGTTAGGTCGCGTAGTATGTTCTGTAGCTAGGTCGTTAGGTCGTGGCATTTTTTAGGTCGTGAATAACTGTTAGGTCAGAGTTTTAGGTCGCCGAAATAAAGGAGTTAACACATGTCTATTAAGAAAGAAGTTAACTCGACTTCACTCATCATTAATCGTACTTTGTCGAACAAAGTTTGATCACTCCTTATGTATATATACATTATTTGGGAGGAATGACTTATAAGATTGAATCGTATTTTGAAACTCTTTTCCAGTACATGCTCCTATTCGATCGAAATAAATCATTTTAAATTCTTTTGCATGTCATGTTATTTACTTTCATTTTATATTCTATGAACTTATCAAAGACATACTACATGTGTATTAAATATGCATTTTCATGTTTGCAATAATTCATCGGTGAATTTAATGAAGTATATGGATTTGTTTTGGTATCATTAGACAAATGATTGCATATCTATATATATCAATCCTAAGAGTTCACCAACTCTTACATTGCTCCCACTGAATGTGAGCATTGCCCTTAATCATTTGAGTTACAATTCATCAATATCACATGATTCATAATCATGAGTTCAGGATTTATTTCTAAAACTGTGCCTTAGGCTGTAATTCCAAAATAATTGTAATATTTCAAATAATTATATATTTTGTACTACATCATTTTGTAATGGATCAAAATACCATTTTTTATGTTTTAAAATGAATATTCATAATATTCACAATGAAATAAAGCTGTCTATACTCTATCAATATGGAAAATAGTTATTATTTCATAAACAATATTTGGTATGTTTACAAAATTAACTTTTTTTTGCAACTTGGTGCACCCACTAAGAAGTGTTACATAGTACGCTCCCACTATTTTTTCCATTGCTATAATAGCTTATGAAATATGAAGCTCTATTCAACCAGTTATCATGGGATTTTATTTCATACACAATAACTAGTTTACAATCGAGAATTTCAGATAATCTATCAAGAACTCAAAGTAATAACATTCGTAGAAAATTGTTTTCTGTATGAAAATAAATTCGAAATAGAAATCACATTTCACGTTCCATATTAAGCATCATTTAGGATTTTATACAACTCTTATTTCCATGTCTCTTAATGAAGCAAAAGCGACCATTGACTCTCTTCATTCCAACTGTGACTTAAGTTTCATCCACTCTCGTACATTCCCATTCTTTTCTAAGTAGTCTAACCATTCAAAAGGAAACTCTTACTACAAGACCGTAACAGACTCTTTACAAAAGTTCATTTGGTCGTCCTTAACATTAAAGGTTATCAAAAGCTGCATTTTATGTAAACAGACATTTCAATAGTAGAATTCCTAGTTCCATTTTATAGCTGTTAGTCTAGTGTTACATCTAACAAGATCCCTACTATAGAATCAATCATGTTAAATACACGATCTCGCACCATGCTTTACTTTCTAATTTCAAATGAACTAATTTCATCGAGGCTTCATACATAGCAAATTACGACCATTCACCATATAATATTTATATGTGATTGAATATGAATCGAATATCCATATTCTTATATTGTTTAGAGTTTGAAACTCCTAGAAGGTGATACACAGTCTTAGGAAAATAAATACATATGTTGCCATGTTACGTAGAAGTTTAATGAAGATCTTGCATTTGTCTAGAATTGGCAACATGCAAAAATAATTTTTAGTACATATATTTTTATATCAATCTTAATTATATTCATTTGTATATTATAACAAATAAACAATTTATCAATTATAATGGTTGCACAATTTTATCCAAGTAGATTATTTTAACTTTATAGTATATGCTCTTACACTATTAGGAATACTAAATGTCATCTTTCATTTCTGTAATAAGGATCCCATAATATTTCTCAAAACTCTAAAAGAAAACATAGAAATATTTCGATTTTTCTAGTGGGTGTTATGCCTCACTTTCCTTAGGAATACGATCTTAGGAATATCAGCAAAACATAGGTCCACTAGCGATGGATAATAATTTATCGTTATCATATATAACTCCTAACCTGTGGTGTTTATGCTATTCTCATCTCGACCTAGAGGAATATTAACAATGCGAAAGAGATTATTCACTCATTCCAACCATTTCTCATCCATCTAAGTATAACGCATGTACCTTGAGGAGTATCAACAAATATGTGCATCTATCTTACCTTTTCTAGTCAATATATTAATAGTACTACACATAACATCCGTAGCTTGAGGAATATCAACAACGAAAGAGGATGCAAGTAATCTATTAATATATAAATGGTATGGAAACTTATGTATTAAGGATTCATAATCTTTAATACACACACATACACACATATATACATACATACACATACATACATACATACATATATATATATATATATATATATATCTGTTTGTGTTTGTGTGTGTGTGTATTTGTGTGTGTGCGATACTCATTTGGGGAATAATGTATTTCTTATGAAATACCATCATGATTCAATTGTTGGACACATCTTAAATCACGATATACATATAATACACATGTACTTGTTCCTTTAATCTAAGTCGGATTTCTTATGAACAAATGGATTTGAAATTAAATTTCAAATATATCGATTTATCGTAATACGAAATGGATAAATAATTGAAATGGAGATGAATATAATTCGAAACAATTTCCAATGTTGATGTGAATTCTATTTAAATTAGAATTTAGTCAGTAAGTTTTCAAAACTGGAAATTTAAGTAATTTCGTCAATTTTTGTAATCGTCGATTTAAAATAGCGATCCGGGGCACAGTCTCGGAATTCGACGAAACAAGTTCCATTGGATCCGTAATAGTGTATTATTATCAGATTTCAAATTTCATAGCGATTGGGGTTATCGGTTGGCCGTACGTTATATAAACGCGTTGAAATTTATATCGAAAACTAATATAATAATTGGATCCAAAAAGTCATCTTCTCTATACGGTCGAATTAGGACTCAGAACCTTTTTCATTGCATTCATAATAGGGGTATATCATTATGAACACCTAGCAGCACGCCTCGATAGGGGTTCGAGATTTTGAGTTGCGTAAATCGAGATAATTTGAGAATTTATATAATATATATAAATATTTAGTTGATTGACAATATTCCTATCACTCTTTTTCCCTTCACTTCAAAGCTACTGTTGCTGGCCACTTTCACGCAACCTTTCATCTCAATTCAAAATCACGTTCATTTTGTTCCAAACCAATCAGTTCAAAACGAATGAAAGGAAAGGAAGAAAATAAATATATATATACGCCTATAATCGTGTCTCTTATTCTTTATTTTCTGTTCGAAATTGAAGTTAAAAAAAAAGAGAAAAACGAGATAGAAATAAATCGCTCGATCGTAGGACAAATCTCGTGAGCAGGTGATGGCCAGGGAAAGAGCGGCGTTGCCAATCGATCGAGTTAGGGGTTCGGTGGTTGTCGATGATGGAGTATGGGGGTTCGTTTCATTAGAGTGGTGAGTCATTTTAGGTGCGCGTGCCAGAGGTGGTGGCGACGTCAGTGACGAGGCGTGGTCGCGGTTGACAGGACAGGCGCGTGCGATTCATCACGTCTATGGAGGAAGTCGCGATGGGGGGATTGGATTCGGGCTTGATGGCGTGGGCGTGTGTGGCGAGGTGGGGAGTGGAGGCGCGAGGCAGTGACAAGAAGTGATGTTAAGTGGTTCATGAGTAATCTGACTGTTTTTTAGGGCTGTGATGCTATCGGTTGCTCGAACGGTGGTCTATAGGGTGGAGTTATGGGCAGAGAGAGGCACGGCTATGGCAGAGTGGTCGAGGCAGGTGGGGTAGGCACTCGGCTATAGGTGGGCGACAATGTCAGTAGCTCGTCTATGTAATCGAGAGGGTAACACTCTGTTTCTTTTTTTTAAGTGTGATTAAATATATATAATTATATTATATAAAATCGTTAGCTTATAAATGCAATATTAAATCTATACGAAGTCAAATTCGAATAAAAACAAGTTGCAATGGGTTTATGTCAGCAAGATCTACACAATAAAATTGGTTCGGGAATTTTTGAAGAGCTGGAATTTTGAATAAAATGAATGCTGTTCAATTTGATTTAATTTGATATGGATTGCAAATAAAATCAAGGTGAGAATTTCTCACCCTTTTGGATTTTCACATTTAAATTTAAATGTTTAAATTTAAATTATTTGATGCTTGATTGGATTGATAAATTATAATTATCTGTTGGGTGATTATATATAAAGTAGTATATATATTAGTAGTTGGAGTGATATTCCCGCACATTATAGCGGATAAGACCCTATGCACCCCGCATAATAGCGGATGACCCTATATACCATGATATCCCCCTCGAAGTGGGATTAGTATTTTATTGTTGACTAACATCTGTGGATGCAGGGAGAGCAGGTTGAAGGGATCCGACTGGATTCCTCAAATATATTTACTGTTTTTCATATATAAAATATACGATTGAATAATCTGGTGGATTATCGTGTGTGGTAAATTTTTAAATGTTAAAATAGCATGTGAATTAATTTTTGATGTTAAATACCATAAATACTATTTTGAACTTTTAAATAATTAGAAGGAGATTTTTAATATAAAAATATGTATATAGAATCTTGGATTATTTTAAACAAATCGATTTGAATAGGAAATAATTGGTTTTTGATCATACTAAGTAATGCGGGAAAAATATTTTAAATAGAGATTTAAAATAAATTATATAAAGGGATTTCTAAGACTAGATTTTTATATGATATTCGGGAAAATATAGAAAGAAGTGGAAATCGATATTAAAAATAGATTGGAAAAGATAAATGGAATTTATAAAAAAATTGAATTTATGAAATGGAATTTTATAAATGAGATTATTTTTAGTGAAACTCAAAGGAGTTATAAAAATTTATAAATAATGTTTATAAATAAAGGGATTGATATCAGATGATAAATTGGAAATATTAATTTACGGGGGAATTTATATTTAAATATAAAAATAGGGTGAGAGAAAAATAGTGGATACTAATTTTGTAGCAAAAATGGTTAAGGAGGCCGAAATGGAAGTGATGTGATGGAAATCGAGAGGGACTTATAAATTGAAAATTTGACCATTGAGATTTAAGGATATATTTTTATTAACAAATTAATTTTTTATTTTAAAAGGGAAAATTTATTTATTAAACTATGTAGTTTAAAGTTAGTTAGTATTGTAATACTTCAGAAGTGAATTTTCAAATACTTACTATTTATTTTAATAAAATCCTAATTTTTTTTAAAACCTACTTTGATAAGTGATGTTATAAAAAGTGTTTCAGTATTTTAAATAATTATTTGAATATCTCATAAAAATAAATTATTATTATTTTTCTTTTAAATACTTATTTTTATTTACATATGTATATATAGTGTTTTTTAATGTTTTAAATTTATTTACAAACCTTCTCGAGAGTTTGGGGAAAGGGTTATTTAGTAGATGAGACTTATAAGAAAATTCTCAAAAACGAAATTTGGAAAAAGTAAGAGAATTTCCGAAGAAGTTAAATAAAAGCGAACTTCGAAAAATGGAATAGAATTTATAAAAGAAGTAGAAAGGGAACTTGGAATTATAAGTAAGTATATTTGACTGTGGGAATATTTAAGGGAATTAATTAAGGAATTCCGGAACTTATAAAATTCGTTATAAACGAGTTAAGAAAATTATAAATGATTTGAGAAGAAGAAATAGGAAATAAATGGAATACATCCTAAGTGTTGAAAATAAAATAAAGGGGCAAAAATATTCTAAGTATTGGAAAGGGGTGGAAATATTCCGTTGAAAATATAAGGATTTGAAAAATGTTTTCAAATGTTAGAGTACTGGGAGGAATATCTTATAAAGATATCTTTGAAATAAATTTTAGAAAGTACGAAATAAGGCCCGATGTCTACTTTTGGACGTGTATTGATAGTTAAATAACCGACTATCAATTTTGGCCAATTTCGTTAATCACTTCGAAGAGGCCGTGATTGGATTTAATTATCCGAAAACCACTTCGATTCGGTTTGAATGTTATGAATGAATACCGTGAAGATGATGAATATGGTGATTCGGTTTGTCCAGACCCAGGATAACTTGTATGGATGAATGCTATCAGAACATCATCATTGGAGGACGATGAGCATTCCAAGTGAAATTATTCTCAAAAGGTAATCGTAGCCTCTAGCCTCATCAACCAGAATGGTTGAAAATCAGGGGGTATGCAGCAAGGCTAAGTGGGTCATACCCAATTAGGGTATGTTTTCACCTTTCTAGATAACCTCGGATATATTATATTAGATGGATACGGCGGATGCGAAAGAGCTCTCGATAAGGGTGGGAACACCTGGGCTGATAACATATTCGGTTCTATCCAGGTTAGGGATAGGGCTGGTCTTGTGTTGTAGGGGATCCCAACGAGGTCCTCGGTAAATTTTTCTAGACGTGTAACGTGATAGGTGTTACTCCAGTGCCTAGTCATTGTATGGAATCCAATCTCCAATAAGCGCCGTACGGTTTTGATTGTGCCCAACTATGCTGAAACGTGAGATGCTAGCATTTCAGCTATTTTCTATTTACTTGATTTAGACACCATTATAATATTAGATGAATTTGGTAAAAATGTTTATGTTATCGTTAGGAAAAAACCCGTCGTGTTTATGTGTGGCGTGGTCATACAAGATACCTTTGTTTTTCAAAGGGTTTTGAAAACTAATAGTAATAATTCAAATTGAGTGTGTTTTCTCGCGCTGGTTTTCCAGACCGACTCGTGTGTTATTTTATTATAATGCTCGGGTCAGACCGAGTATTACAGATTCAGGATAGGATGCTATGGAGCTCAGGAGACGAGCTGGATGACAGAGACGTATTTCCGTACTTGATGTATATTTCCACTGTATGAGGACAAGTTATTTTAATTGTCCAGATTTGATGTAGTGATTGTGTACTCTGATGATTGTAAGTATTAAGCAGTTATAGATTCTTTTGTATAAAAATTTGTTATTATATATTATATTTTGTTCCGCTGCGATTGTGAGATACTGTGTTGTTGTGTTCTATTTTCTTCTACCTTTTTTTCTTCACCCCTAATGAACTGGTATTTCCGGCACTCATCTGCTCGGCATTTTATACAGTGGATGTATTAATGTCGATTTTCGAGGGTCGAAATCCGGTCCGTTACAGAAATTTTATTTAATTAATTTTTATTTTTATTATTTAAATCATATTTAATTAACTTAATTTATTTTATATAATTCTTTTTAATTTTATATCATTCATCTTAAACTATTTTAGATAGTTAATCAAATATAACATTTATTATTTGTTTATGTGTACATATCAATATATTTGTACATCTAATTAATTAACATTTAATTAATTATATTAAATAAAATTTATTTCCTTATGCAATTTAATTAAATATTTTAATTAATTTAAAATTTTAATTTAATTGGTCTTAAATAATTTTGAGATAAATCAATAACTACAACAAGTATACTTATACACATATATCAATATATTTTTTAACTAACTAACTTTTAATTAATTATCTTATTTAACTAATTATACTAATTAAATTTCAAAATTAAAAACTTTAGAATTTATTATTTAATTTCTCTAAACAACTTTGGAAATTTTTAATGCATTTAAAACTTTTATGAAATTTCATTTTTACATTTTAAACTTAACTTTTAAATCTAAGGTATAGTATTAAATTTTCAAACGAATTTTTAAAATTAGCCCAAGGCCCAAGATATGTTCAAGTCTTTATATTGGGGAAAATTTTTAGGCTTACTTCAACCTTCGAGCCAGGCTGATAGCCATGAAAAGCAGAGTACTTGTTACCTAAACTTAACCTTAGACACTACCTTTATATATACCTTACTAAATGGGTAGATGTTAGTTTGTTAGCCGTTATATTGCTAATATAGACCGCATAGACGATTAGAGTTATAATACCATTAAAGGGACCGAGCCGGTCAAAAGCATGTGAAATTGATAGATTTTAATTTATTCCCCTGTTATGGATCTATTGGGACTGTGAAATGTAAAGGGTTTATTAGATCCAATCAATATGGTTTAAGAAAAACTTACTTTATTTATTTTGTTTAAAGGTATTTTTAATTTAAATTAAATTATATATTATAACGAGCATATCATGCACACACATATATATGTATATGGTGCAAGTACAATATGTAAACAATGTACATAGCTAATGTGTATGTTTATATGTGTTGGATTTACACTGCAATATACACAATTGTCTCTTTATATATGCCTTTCTTGGCCATATTTTTTTATTTATTTATATAAAATAACCATTTTATATACATAGATAATAATAATTACACACACAAACACACACACACACAAACTCACATATGTAAATATGTTAAAACAAATATTTACTATTTTATATGTTTTGAATTCTAGAATTAACTAAATCTACTTTTAACATAGGAAGGATTTAAATTAAATTTATGATTATAAAAACAAGTTTCTTTTATAAACTTTAAATTGAAATAACATATATGTATACATGTATAAATTGTTGCAAATAATGTTTCAAATATAAAACAAAAAAAGTTTATAAAATTTGTTGTTTTATATATTTTAAAACTTATAGTTAGCAAATAGAAATCTAGCTTTAACTTGTGATTGGCTCAAACTAGGTTTATGATTTTGCACAAAAGTCCATTATGAATTTGAAATTGAAACAACTTTTAAAAACTTGTTAAAAATAACCAAATTAATTTACATACAAAACCAACAAACATACAAAACATGATTTCAAATTCAAAATGATTAAAAGTAATAAACATATATAGTTTACTTATGTTTGTGTATATAATAAGTCATAAAATTATATCAATTAGTTAAAACCAATTTCAAATCTAAAAGGTTATTTTTCAAATATTAATATCCAAATCAATAACAAAAGTAGATCAAACAACTCATGCCTATGTAATTATGTTGTAATGTTTGGGATCTAAACTATGTATACAAGCTAAACATATAATGAAAAGAGAAGTAATATATGAGATTAGAAAGTTACTTTAAGATGAAGCCAAAATTCACACCTTTAATTAAGAATAAAACTCCAAGATTTGATTGAATCAACCTCTTCTGAAATTTGCAAGGATCTAGAGGCAAACAAAATAACGAACTATTTTGATTTTGTTTAAATTTTTATTTGAACGTTAATTCCATGGAGGTCGTTGAAATTTTGGCCATTGTAGAGAGAGAAGAGTATGAGAAAATTAATTATCAAGAGAATTAAATAAATGAAAATGAACTTTCTTTAAAAGTGTAATTGAAACCATTCTAATTCCCTCATTAAAACCTTCGATCTTTAATTCCATATCAAATGTCAATCAAATCATTTGGTAATTATTCTATTTAAATAAGGTTTAAAATGTTAGCGATATCGTATATCGATATACACACATATATTTTTATATATGCACATTTCATTAAAAACTATTGGCATTCAAACATCAAATAAAATAAAATATAATAGTTAATGTTTCATAAATATTAATTAATTTACAATGAATATAAATTAGTTAAATCGTGTGGTTTTTCGAAGTATTCATCATTAAAGTTGTGAACTCAAATTTGTAAATTTAGTCAGCAATTAATAAGGAACAATTCGAATACTAATATCAACACGTCACTTAAGGTAGTGGTGTAACATATTAGCTGAACCAATCGCTTACACTTCTTTTCTACGAAAATTCAATTTTACTATTATACACCAATTTCTTCGTCAAAACTATATCACTTTTGGACTTATGGAATTTAATTTTCTTCAAAATACCAATATTGTCCACATATAACTTGATTGGTCCAAAAATAAAAACCTTGGTTTAGTAATAACATTAATACTAACCTTACTCTTTGGCTGCAGAATTTGATTTGAATTGACTATAGTTAACCATGATACTAACCCTTTATAATTTTGGAGACTAATTCTCCATTAAATAGTGTTTCACTTACAATGCTTCAAATTAGCCCAACTGTAACGACTTCCCTACACCTACGATGAAGAACGGATGTCAAAGGAAAGGAAAGAAGTAAAGTAGAATAAAAAGAAGAGAAGAGAATGGAAAAGAAGAAAAAGGAAACATCAAGTAATCACATAACCTCGCTGACTCGCTCAACCCCATTAAGGATTTTCTCTGCTAAAATATGGCGACATCGCTGGCATATTTTCTCTGCTCCGCATCTTCTTTCGCCTGAACCTTCTCCATCCTACGACTCCCACCTCGTCTCTCACTTCCACCTTGTTCCTTATCTATGCCCAAGAAGCAGCGCTCAGTGGATCTAGTGCCCTCGCTGACTCGCTCAGGCGTGCTTTTCAATGCCGCAGATTTGATTTCCCAAGCGTCAACTGCTGCTTCTACTAATGCGTGTTCTGTGGTTGCGCCTGCCATGCTAGAGTCGAAAATCGTTAATCCTCTCTCTGGGCCACTGAATGGCATTAACTCCCCACTGTTACCCATGCCTCAAGTGCTTGGTAGTCATTCGAAATCTGGTGAGAACCCTATATCTCCGTATTTAACTTCTGCAAGTAACAAACCTTGGTCGAAAAAAGATGTTGCATTGCCTGGTGAGGGGTTTGTTGAATCTGAGAGCAACGAATTCGAGGCAGGTTGTTTTTCTGATAAGGTGGAGGTTGTGGCACTGATTGACGGAGTTGATATAGATTGTGATGTTGTAATGGATGGGCTCGTCTCATCTGATATCGACCGGTCAAGTAGCCACTCGCCAAGTGCTCGTGAAAATGCCGAGCTCAATCCCTGTGTAACTCCTTCTTGTACAAATCCTGTTGTTCCAGTAGTTGCATCTCCACCTTCTGCTGTTCCGCTATGGTCGTCGTTATTCAGCAATTTGCCAAAAAATGCGGGTGTGCATTCTCCCCGTCGCTTTGATAAAGTAGAGATTGAGGGTATTATTATCCCACCGGTTGAGGTGATTGATGCCGGTGTTGATTATTGGAAGTAATATTTGGTTGATTTTTTCCTCGACTCCAATCCTGCTGTTAACGTTAAAATATGAACGATAACACCCGGTGTGTGTAATAAGATCGTGAAAGCACCACCCGTGTGACGGGAACAGAAATCAAGCAGGAAAATAGCAGAAATGCAGTAAAAGACAGCAATTTATAGTGGTTCGGCTTGAGATTTAGCCTACATCCACTTTGAATCTCTTTATTATTGAATTTGGTTACAAATCGATGCAAATCACTTTAGGAAACAGTACAATTCGATCACAAGAAACAATCTTGACTACTAGCTCAATCTTCGACGGTGAAACTCGATGAATCCATGTCGGATGTAAGGAATTTCTCTCGAAGCTTGTTGTAGTGTCGCGAATGCTTGAAGGATCCTTGATTGCTGAATGAATGGAGGGTTCGACGGAGTAACATCGCTGTAGAAATGATTTGCCCAAAGTCCCCTTCATGTTGGAAGTGGTGGCCTATTTATAGGAGCAGATTTTTGAGCTCTCGGTTTGGCCAAGTCATGAGTCGTGACCGACTCATGGTAAGTCGTAACTCGTATTCGACTTAAGATGTCTCGTGGGCGCCATATTTGGTTCATCTTGTGGCTCAGTTGGAAGACAAGTGCTAAGTCGTAGTCGACTCATCAGATCAAAGTAGCACAGGCAAGGGCTTTGGATTCCAGCTTGATAGCCTTTAAGTCGTAAGACTGATGAGTCGTAAGACCTCATGAATCGTAAATCTCCATGAGTCGTAAACCTGATGAGTCGTAAGACCTCATGAATCGTAAATCTTCTTGACTCGTTGATCCGCCTGGACTATGAGTCGTGCGGGTCTTATCTCGTAATACCATGAGTCGTACAGCTCTTATCTCGTAATACCATGAGTCGTACAGCTCTTATCTCGTAATACCATGAGTCGTACAGCTCTTATCTCGTAAGACCATGAGTCGTACAGCTCTTATCTCGTAAGACCATGAGTCGTATAGCTCTTATCTCGTAAGACCATGAGTCGAACAGCTCTTATCTCGCAAGACCATGAGTCGTACAGCTCTTATCTCGTAAGACCATGAGTCGAAGAAACTTTAAGGGTTAACATTTGCCCCTCGAAGTACACGCCTAAGTCGTAGGTCGTGTGCTTCGACTCATCTTAACTCGTGTACGCCTCTTTGTGTTCCACTGCCCAACGGTATAAAATGCTTGAGTCGTTCCTTCAACCCATTACCTATCTCCTGAGTCGTATCCGCCATTAACATTCCTCCGAGCTTTCTCAAGGCGATTTCTTCCTTTTTTATCAATCAACCAACTCGATTCTCGATTCTTCATTGCATAAGTGTTTCTGATCCATCCTCGACCTTTAATCATCATTGATTCGTGAATTCTCCCTCCTATACTTAATCCATCCCCTCGTGCAATGTTTTGTCGCGAATTCCACCATACCGGTAGCTCGTGAGTCTGATTTTGCTAGATTTCATCTTCAGATGAATGGGGCGATGGAGATGTAGGGTTACTGTGCTTTAGGTTTCAATTGATTAGGTTGGCAAGGCTTTGGCGATCTGAACTT
Organism: Allium fistulosum; assembly: GCA_030737815.1. Taxonomy (NCBI): domain Eukaryota; kingdom Viridiplantae; phylum Streptophyta; class Magnoliopsida; order Asparagales; family Amaryllidaceae; genus Allium; species Allium fistulosum. Next base: position 405,694,556 of record CM060907.1, on the reverse strand, counting down.
ATCTCTTTGGATGGCTCAATGGTGTCGTGGAATCAGGATGGGGATCGTAATTCGATGGATAGGTTATCGGGTTTGGGGGGTAATGGGTTAGAAGAAAAGTCAACAGGTTCAAACGAATGGGATGCTAGCATGGCCACAGTTCAGCAGCTTCGTACGACCCACGAGTCAAGCCTCCTATGAGATAATTCTTGAGTCGTAGACGACTTAGGACTTAGGATTATATGCTGCTTTGGACTGGAGCCTTTTCTTGAGTCGTAGACGACTTAGTTTTTTACGACATAGTTCTTGAGTCGTAGACGACTTAGGACTTGGATTGTATGCCGCTTTGGACTGGAGTCTCTTTTATTTTCACATGACTTAAGACCTGAAGTATGACCGACTTGCCTTGTAACCCTTAAGTCGTAGACGAGTCAGAACATAAGTCGTGGACGAGTCAATACATAAGTCGTTGGCGACTCATGACTTAGGCTTTGAATGAACTTTGAACTGCTGCATTTTGAACTGCTGAACTATGAACTGCTGCATTTTGAACTGCTGAACTATGAACTGCTACATTTTCCGACAGATCACTCTAACTTGCAAACTAATAACCTGTCTAATACAATATCCACAAAGAAATTGGGATGAATATACTGTCACCGACTGCCCATATCAAATGACAGATTAGTTAATAACAGATAATCAACATAAACAGATTGTGTGTATGAAGTGCTTTAAATCAACAAGTTCAAGCGAAGTATTAAAACAACATCGAAACAGTCAACTGAAAATGTCCGGATTGCATTTAATACCATACCTGAACTTTTAAATTAACAAGTCCTGAAATTTGATAATCGATCAGTTACCGACTAGCTTAATTCCAGTTCGTATTTATTTGTTATCTTTGTTAATTTTGCACAACACTTCACACTATTTAGGAAACGTGCACCTTCACATTTGAATATCCAGTTGCTTGTGTAGAATGGCTTCTCAACAAGGAGATGTAACAGTTCGGACCGGAGAGTCCATTCTCATTCCAGCTCCTTTAGTCAACCCCCCAGAGAGAGCCCCTTCCACTTTATCGTACAAAATTTTTCGACAATTGTGTACTCAATTTGGTATTGCTGAGGATGACGCTATCCTTCCTGAAAAGAACAACACTGCTGACGTAGCACCTCCTGGCTTTGTGGCGGTCAACCGACAAATGTGCTCGAGCGGAGCTATTCCTCCTTTCAACAATTTTCTTCAACATCTTCTCCGTCAACTGGCAATCGCTCCATTCCAATTACACCCCAATGGTTATGCTGTTCTAATGGGACTATGCGTACTATTCGGCAGAACGCTTGACCGTCTCCCCAGTGTTGACGAAATCTGTTATCTATGCTCTTTCGTCAGAATCAAAGATCATCCTTCGATCATTGTATAAGAAGTGCCAGGAATCACAAATTGGTTGTCGGCCTCCCTGATACCGCTCATGGGTTTTTGACTCAGTATTTTTACGTTCGCTGTCCCCCTGGGTTTTACGCCGTGTGGAGAGAAGGAAGTAAAAATGCCTATCCTTTCTTCTCCTTATTCTTTGAGTATTTTGCAGTCCGAATCACTAAGTGTTAACTTTGCTTTCTCATTTCAGCGCTCCTTTCTCCCTCTAGGGACCCTAGTCATAAGCAAACTCTGGGAAGACTCATGGCTGTCCCAGTTGAAGAACGGGATGCGAAATTTCTGTTGAAAGATGAGTTTCTTCACCAGTTTGGACTTTTACATCCTACTAGATCAACTCAGATCCATGAAATCTCTAGCTCCGATGCGGAAACGTTAGCTGCTTCGGACCCTCAAGCAGAGACCTCGAATGCCCCAGCTTCTGTAGAAGAAATTGCATCAGAAGCACCCGTTGTTGAAGCTACTTTGATAAAATGTTCTGCATTCACCGATGTCATAGGGTCAGTTAGCAAATCGGCACTTGCCCCAATTATTGAGGAAGAAGAAAATCCTCGAGTTTCCGAAAAATCAATTGATACAGAAGTTGAAAAGGAGAGGTCTGCTGAATACCGCGGTGACGACACCTTTGACGGTTTGAGCGATATCATGATAACTTCTCAAGAGCTTTTTGGGGATAACAATCCAAAAGCAACTTCTCCCGTTGTCGAGGCGACTTCCACCTTTAAACAAACCCAGACGCCTACTACACCAGTCGTCTCTGTTTCCACACTAAAGCGTGGTCTGTAGTTTGACGCATGTAGCTTGCACGCCACACACACTTAGGATTTTTCAGCACTTATAAGCATTTATCCTCTTTCTCCTGGAAATTTCTAAACTTTACTCCTTTTCTGCTTTCAGGTTCTCCAATGGGACGTACAGGTTCATATTATGACTCATTCAAGTACCGTGGAGGCCGCGGCTCCTATGATTTTAGGAAGTACCTTGATACCCCAAAAGAAACAGATGAAGAGAGGGCTCGAAGGAAAGCCCAGGAGAAGCGGGATTACGATCAGCGGCAAAGAAGGAAAGATGCCGAGCGATATGGCTCTTCACATAGAAGTGACTACTCTCATAAGCGGAAGTCTTATGATGATAAGGGAAAAACTCAGATTGCTGACGAACCGAGCAAGCGATCTAAACCGATTGACGCGTCTGAAATTTCTGAAAAGACTAACACTCCCATTTCTTCCGATATTCTGGCCAGCTCTCCTCCTCTGAAGAAATCTGACATTCAGACTATCATTAACAGACCACAATATCAAGTCAAGGACGGCCCCCCAACACTTCAGAGCCGTTTTCCGAATTGGTGCCTAAAAGGGGTGTGTTTTGACTTGGACTTAGTTCCGATTGATAAGCAAGACATGCTTAGCAGTCTTGACGCAGTCAGACTTAATATCGAGAGGATGTCGCAGTGGCAGAAGCTTGTCGATGAACTCCAAAGGGTTAATCGTGCAAACCTTGAGGCGATGCTGACTATGGAAAACGACAAGGCGGAGTGGGACAAAATTTGCAAACAGCATAATGTCGAGATGACAAATATTGCTGATGGTTATGCAAAACTTGAGTCCGAGGTTAAATAACTTAAGGAAGATCTTGCCTCTTCTTCTGTATCTCATACTCAAAAAGAAGAAGTCTTTCAAAAACAAGTGCGGGATGCACATGCTGCACAGAGAGATGTCGAAATGAAGCTTGCCGCTGAACAGCATATTACTGAGAAATACCGCACAGAAAACGCCGATCTGCGGGAAAAAGTCACCTCCCAGAACGTAGAGATTGAGTTACTAAAGTCTCGACTCGCTAAAGCTGAGGCAGAGCGTGTTGAGGCTACCGCTGGCCGGGTTGCTGCCGTTGCCGAAAAGGAAGCGGCTGAGCAATCACATGAGGCGACGAAAGCAGACATCAGCTCTACCTTATTCGACTTTTATTTACACAACGTTCTGGGTCGTGGGAGCCTCTCTTTTCTTGGTCCCGATTATGAAATTACATTGGCTGAAGTGTGGGAAGTCGCAATGGATATGCTTGGCGGGGCCGGCTATGATGAGTTGGAACTTGAGGAGCGCTATCTCGATGATGAGGCTCGTGCCGCTCTTGTTAAGGGGAAGAAGCAACTTGCCAAAGTACGAGCTGAATCAACGGGAGAAGAGCCTCCAAAAGAAGAAGCTCCTTTAACTGCCCCCGTTCATACTTCCACTTCAGCCGACGTTAATATTATGAATTCCAGCTCTCATTCTTTACATCTAGCTAAAGTTGCCCAAGAGACTGCAACTACTCCTACTGAAGATGAGGCACTGGATGATATTGAAGCCGAGAAGTTTGAGGTTGATCTTGCAAAGCCAACTCCTCCAGGTAATTTCGGCGTCGTCTCGGGCCCAATGAACCAGTCATTTGACTTAGCCGAATTCGATGACCTTCTTACTTGTTACTTAAACTTTGGTGAACCGATGCCTTCTTTATTTTCGGGGGATGTTGATTTTAACTTCTTTTCTTCTACAGCGGAGGCACCAAGCATTGCACAAGCTTTCACTCCTTCAGTTGCCGTTCCTCCGTCTTCCCAAATTACTCCTCCTTCTGCTTCCCAACCGGGATCACAGGCAGAGAAAATCGAAGCTCTTCAAGGCTTGGATGATCCGGCTGCTTCACAGGAGCAGAAGGCGGAGGATCTTGAAGACATTGAGAAGACCCCGGAGCGGTCTCTTGATGACGATACGAAGCTTTCAACATTGCTTGCTACTTCGGGGAGTGAGTCTTCTTCAAAGAGGAAGGGGAAGCATGCCGTACGGAAGAAGAAGAATACTTCCGCTGAAGAGGAAGCAGTAGTTGATCTGGCCGTACCTCTTTCTCCTTCTGCCCCTACCCGTTCACAACGACTTCAAAAGCTAATCATTAGGCCGGGAAAGGGCTCCAAAGGTGGTGAGAAGAAGGAATAATCAAGCTGGATTTTCTACTTATTATTTTTGCTCTTTGCATGTATTGACCGAGGATTGTGCGGGTACCGGTCTTCGCTTTTGCTTGTTCGAGATATCTGCACATGTAAAGAATTTTCATAGTACTAAATAAAACAGTTATTTTACTTGTACAAACTCTTGTGTATGTGAGAATGCATTTGTTTTTTATTTTTAGTGTAGAACAAACGATTCTTTTCACTTGTACAAACTTTTTGTTTGTGTTTAAGAATGCATTTATTCCACAGCTTTTTCGCGTGATATTGTTATATGCTTGTGGTATGTTGCTTGAATACTACTTTTTATTGTTGTAGCCGTATCATATGATATTGCCCCTATACCACAAGTGCCTTACAATATCTTTCGCTTTTAGTGAGACCTGTACTCTTATTTTCCATAGAATAACTATTCCGTCTTTGAGGGAATGATTATTCTACTTAAACGGAGCGTGTCTCATTTTCGGATAAGTTTTCACGCTTCAACCTTCGGAGATGTTTACTTCATGTTTTTGAGAAGTGAATTCTCCTACGCGGTAAAGCGAATCTCAAAAGAAGATATTACTTAGCACTTCGATTTCTGGGGAAGTGTTTTTTTTTTTTTAAGATGAACAAGTAGGTCTTCCTTAAGAACCGAAGTGTGCCTCTAAGGAGGGCTTTATTTTGGTATTTTTGAGGAGTAGCATGTGGACTCCGAAGAGCAGCATTATGCTTTGTGGAGTATTGTTGTGCCCCCGGAGAGGTCTTGTGCTTCTGAAGAAGTCTTGATTTTGGTCTCCGAAGAGAAGCAATGTTGGTCTCTGAAGAGAAGCAATTTTTGTATTTCTACTCGGGTGAAGTGGGTCTCCAAAGAGAAGCATTTTGCACTTTTACCCTGGTGAAATGTGCCTCCGAAAAGGGCTTTTGCCTCCGAAGAGGGCTTGTGCCTCCGAAGAGGGCTTGTGCCTCCGAAGAGGGCTTGTGTCTCCGAAAAGGGCTTTTGCCTCCGAAGATGGCTTGTGCCTCTGAAGAGGGCTTGTGACTCCGAAGAGGGCTTGTGATTGCCTGGAAGTTACTTTCTCATGGTCAGAGGGGTCTATGGGGCGAACGCAAGTTGCTTGATTGGATGTTTGCTTGCACAAACGATCGCAATTAACTAACAAGGTGCCCCTTTGGTAGTCCCACCGATCTTTTTGATTGAGTAAAGCACTCCCATTTATTGGCGTGCCTCGTTGGAGGGCTTTGGTTGGTTGGTGTGCCAGGTAGGTTGCGTCTCAGGGGCGAGTGGATCCACGGGACGGACATACGCTATCTGATCGGATGCATCACGACCAGTTAGCAAGGGTCTTGTTCCTTCCGATTGGGAAGGCGTCCCTTTAGTGGATCTCCCGGCCTTCCTGTTGAGAGGCATACCTCCCTTTGTCTGCTTCTTTGTTTGCTTGGCAATTTTCTCTCATCATCTGCCCATTAGCGATCTCTTATCATCGTTTCCAAGCACATCTTTTTTCCTTTTGCGAGTAAATTGCTTCATCCGAAGGAGTGTACTTTACTGTTGAATGACTTCACAAGACAAACGCGAGTTATCTAGTTGGATGCCCGTTCATAACGACAATCTCAACTAGTGAACAAAGGTTTGTCCCAGTGAAGTCGCCAACTTTTTATGTGAAGTTTTCCTTGCATAGGATTTGAATTTGGAATTTTTGTGCAATAGCTGATTTATAGAGGTCGCTTAGCTTTGTGATGAGCAAGCCTTGTTATAATGTCCTGCAATTTTGAATCGATATTTTAGCGATACATTTATAGTATTTACATATCGAAATAAAACAGGCATTATGAAATAGTAAAGAACACAAGATTTATAGTGGTTCGGCCAAGAATCGGGCCTACGTCCACTTTATAGCTTTCATTCATTTACACCGATTTACAATGTTTCACAATACAACTGATACATTCATCATCATTTTACAATTTTGAGCAGAGCTCTTTTCAAGTAAAATAAGGGCGCAAATGGTTGCTGTTCCAGGCTCTTGGAATTGGATCTCCTTCAACAGTTATGAGTTTGAAAGTGCCATCAAGAAGTTTAGTGCCTATGACATATGGCCCTTCCCAGTTTGGCCCAAACACACCAGTTGCTGTCATGATCCTTTTCAAAACCAAGTCTCCGATTTCAAAGCTGCGTTGGCGAACTTTGGAGTTGAAATGCCTGGCTATTCTCTACTGATGAGCTGAAACTCTGAGCCTAGCTTCCTCTCTTTTCTCATCAAGAAAATCAAGCGCTTCAAGTTGCAGTTTTTCATTTTCGGATTCATTGAAATGAACTCTTCTATGTGAAGGAACCTCTAATTCTATTGGAATCATTGCCTCAGATCCGTATGCCAATGAAAATGGAGTGTGCCCAGTCGCAGTTTTGTGAGTAGTTCTGTATGCCCATAGTGCTAATGGAAGCTTATCAACCCAACCACCTTTTGCTTTTTCAAGTTGCTTTTTGATAGTTGACTTGATGATCTTGTTAACTGCTTCCACTTGTCCATTTGCCTGCGGATGAGCCACTGCTGAGAAGCTTTTTCGAATTCTAAACCGTTTGCAAAAATCGTGGAATTCTTCACTTTCAAATTGAGTGCCATTGTCGGTGATTATCTTCTGTCGCACACCATATCTGCAAATGATATTTTTCGTTACAAAATTTATCATCTTTTTAGAAGTGATGGTGGCCAAAGGTTCAGCTTCGGCCCATTTGGTGAAATAATCAACGGCAACAATAGCATATTTAATTCCTGATTTAGCGATCGGTAAAGGTCCAATCAGGTCTATTCCCCAAATGGCAAATGGCCATGGGCTGACCATCTGTGTGAGTTCGGTGGAAGGCGCTCTTGGGATTTTTGCAAATCTTTGGCATTTGTCGCACTTCCTGGAGTAAGCTGCAGCATCTCGATTAACATCCGGCCAGAAATACCCATATCGGAGAATTTTCTTTGCGAGTGTTTGACCACCTAAATGATCTCCACATTCTCCTCCGTGTACCTCTGCTAAAATTGTCTTAGCTTCTTCCTTGGTTACACATCGAAGTAAAGGCATTGAGAATCCCCGCCTGTACAACCGACCATCCTGAATTACATATCTTGATGCTTTTCTCAACAGCTTTAGACGTTCTTTGGAGTTTTCTGGTAATGAACCATTGAGCAGATACTCTTTGATTGGAGTCATCCATGATTCATGCTCTGGATACGTAGCCATAATCCAATCAACATCCATTTCATCAATGCTTGGAGCCGATAGAACTTCCACAGGAACTAATCCCAGTAACTGAGCTTCCCCGGAACTAGAATACTTTGCTAAAGAATCTGCCTTCATATTTTCCTCCCGAGGTATGTGGCTTATTGAATAGTGATCAAAATCATTGAGAAGTTCGGAAGTTTTAGTCAAATATGCAGGCAAATTCCCTCCTTTGGTTTGAAATTCTTTCTTCACCTGGCAAACAATAAGCTGAGAATCACTGAAAATCTGTATCACTTTGATATTTAATTCCTTGGCGATTCTCAATCCGGCAATAAGGGCTTCATATTCTGCCTCATTGTTTGTCGAAGGAAATTCCAGTCTCAATGCATAACATAGTGATCGTCCTTCGGGAGTTTCGAACACAACTCCTGCCCTAGAACAATAATCATTTCTCGAGCCATCAACATACAACTTCCACTGTATCGGAATGCAGTCAGTTGTTTCTTCCTTACTGTCACCTTTGTCAGTGGATTCTGCAATGAAATCTGCTAAAGCTTGTCCATTAATTGCTCTTCGGGGATGGTAAGTGATGTCATATTGGCTGAGTTCTATGTTCCACTTCAAGAGACGACCCGAAGTTTCAGGACGATACAGGACTTGCTTCAAAGGTTGATCAGTCAGGACCTTGATAGGATGAGATTGAAAATAGGGCCTCAACTTCCTGGAAGCGATTAGCAGACAATAAGCAAGTTTTTCTATCTTTGAATAATTCATCTCAGCCCCAGCGAACCGTTTGCTGATGTAGTAAACTGGACGTTGTATTTTCATATCTTCTCGTACGAGTGCTGCACTTAAAGCATGGGATGAAATTGCCAAATAGATGAAGAGGTCTTCACCATCACTAGGCTTGGAGAGGAACGGAGGAGTTCTCATATGGTGAATCAGTTGATCGAAAGCATTCTGACATTCAGGAGTCCATTCGAAATTTTTCTTTCCTTTCTTTAGAGCATCAAAGAAGGGAATGCATTTGTCTGTGGCCTTGGAAATGAAGCGACTAAGAGCGGCAACCTTTCCATTGAGACTTTGCAGTTCTTTCTTTGTTCTAGGGGCTTTAACTTCTCTTAGAGCTGTGATTTGAGTAGGATTGGCCTCGATGCCCCTAGCGCTCACGATGAAACCCAGGAATTTCCCAGACTCTACTCCGAATGAACATTTCAATGGATTGAGCTTCATTCCGTACTTTCGAAGAATTGAGAACATCTCTGCCAAGTGATCCATGTGGTCTACTGCTTTCTTTGACTTTACTAACATATCATCAACATAGACTTCCATCGTTTTGCCAATCTGAGGCTTGAACATAGCGTTGACGAGTCTATGGTATGTTGCCCCTGCATTCTTTAACCCGAATGGCATGACTTTGTAACAGTAGAGTCCCACATCTGTAATAAAGCTTGTGTCCTCCTGATCTGGTTCATTCATCATAATCTGATTGTATCCGGAATAGGCATCCATAAAAGATAACAACTCATGTCCAGCCGTCTCATCTACTAGTTGATCGATTCTAGGCAACGGGAAGCAGTCTTTGGGGCAAGCTTTGTTCAGATCTGAGAAATCAATGCATACTCTCCACTTTCCATTTGCCTTCTTAACCAGTACTGGATTTGAAACCCAATTTGGATAAGTGGATTCTTTTATGAAATTATTCTCTAAGAGGCGATCTACCTCTTCCTTTAATGCTGCTGACCTTTCTGGACCTTGAGTTCTTCTTTTCTGTTTTACTGGTGTGAATTTCGGATCGACATTCAGAGTGTGAACAGCAATTGTTGGAGAGATTCCACACATATCAGCATGACACAAAGCGAACACGTCCAGATTTGCTTTTAGAAATGATATCAGTGTATTTTGAACTGTTGTACTTAGTTGCGAACCCACATTAAGTACTTTATTTGGGTCTTTTGAGTCGACAGGTATTGGTACCGTAACTTCTGCGGGCACCACTCTATTCTCCTCTGCACTGGATTTTCTGGGGTCCATTTCTCGCCTTGCACCACTATGCTCACCAGTGCAGGGGCCACCCTGTATTTGCTATAAGGTTGGGTTTTTGATGCGGAGGGGAGCTGCCGCATCTTTACCCATTTCTCTCTTTCTGGCTTCTCGAAGCTCAATGAGATAACATTCGCGTCCAACATTTTGATCTCCCTTGATGACACCAACACCATTTTCTGTAGGAAACTTCATAGTTAGGCACCACGGGGCCAAAATGGCCTTGAATGCAGCTAGAGTTGGCCTGCTTAGAAAAGCATTGTAGGCAGAAAATCCATCAACAATCACAAAGGTTTGTTTTCGAGCTACCCTTTTCTGCCCTTCACCAAGTTCCACGAACAAATCGACAGTTCCGATTGGTTGCTGTGGTTCCCCAGTGAAACCAACGATCTTTTGTGATGAAGCCTGAACGTCGGTCATTGGGATCTTCATCTGGTCAAATGTTTTCTTGAAGAGTATATTGCAGGAAGCACCGCAATCAATGAGCACTCGTCTTACTATTGCTGGTCCAATTCCTGCAGAGATAACTAAGGGATCTATGGTGGGAGCTTCAATACCAATAGAATCCCTAGCCTTGAACAAAATATCATTATCTGAAATCTTTTGCTGTTTCAGGGGTGCAGCATTTTCTACAGCAAAAACATCTTCCTCTGCCGGGATATACTTCAAAGCATGAGCATATCGTTCCATCTCACCCCAGCTTCTGCCCGCTGGGTGTGGGCCCCTTGAAATTACGTTGATAACGGGCCTCTCAGATTCTTGTGCCGCAGTACCTTTACTTGAGTCTGACGGCTGATTAGAGGGTTGTTGCCTCTGAGTAGACGAAGATGGATCACTTCTGTTCTTCTTGACATATTGTTGCAGCTTGTTTTCTCTCAATAATTCTTCAATTAAGCTCTTTAAGTGACGACAGTCATTGGTATCATGACCGGGTTGGTTGTGAAAACGGCAGAACTTTCCATTTCTCATAGCGCCCTTTCCCTTTTTTATCTCAGCCGGTTTGGGATAATACACAGCATCTTTGGTGGCGAAGAAGATATTTTCCAGAGTGTCGGTCAATGGAGTGAAATCTGAGGGTTTGAAGAAGCGAGGTTTCTTTGTATCCTTTTGTTTCTTCCCCTCGTGATTTTCCCTTTTCTGACCTCCGGAATCTTTCTTTTCCGAAGCGGCAGTATTATTTTCCACCTTTGCTGCCACCACCTTCATTGATGCTGGAAGATTTTCCAAGCGTATGAATTCATCAGCTTTCTTGTAGAATTTCTCGAGAGAATTTGGCTCTTTCATCTTCAGCCATTTTCCAAATTCGCTTGATTTGTCGATAGCACGCATCAAATAGGTCAAGATCATCCGTGGCTCTGCGTTATCAACTTCTGCCAGAGCTATATTGAAACGGTTCAGGAATGATTTAATAGGTTCTCCCGGATTCTGTTCAAGACTGGATAATGACATTATGTCCTTTGCCCTTGAAGCGTATAGCCTGAATTGCTCTTTAAACTTTCTAGTCAGATCGGAAAACTGATCTACTGATCGGACAGGAAGTTTGGTGAACCAGAGAAGTGCCACTCCTTCCAAATATACTGGGAAATACCGGCACTTGATTTCATCAGTTGCTCTCGCACCGGTCATGTGCCAGTCATACTTATACAAGAATTGGTTTGGATCACTTGTTCCCCGATAAGCAGGAATGGTGGGGGGAACAAATTTTCTAGGAAATTCAGCCTTTAGAATCTTCTCGGTAAACGGAGTCTAACTTGGCGCGAACCCCCATTCACTCTCATCTTCACCTCTCTGCATGCTCTCTTTCATTATTTGCTTGATCATGCCAGAAAGATATTCCTCATTGTTCAAAGATTTTGCGGAGTAGACTTCTGCCATTTTCTCAAATGTTTGCCCGGGCAGATTTTCGTGGAAAATTGGCGATGGTCTAGATCCTTCAGCTCGGAGGGGTGCCCCTTCAGCAGCACCTGATCCCCCCTGAGGAATATTCCTCCCTTCGGAGTTGCGAAGAGCATCAGCGGTGTTTTCTTCATTACCCACTGGTCTTTGGTTGGCACCAAGCAGAGCATTCAGTTTTTCCATCATCAGATTGTTTTGAATCTCAATCTGTTGGTATAGTCCGGATACAGCAGCGTCTAGCTCCTCTCGCGTCACCCCGACGCTTGGAGCTGCTTGACTTGGTGAAGCAGAGGTGGCGGTATCATCATGAACATTTTCAGATCTGACAACCTTTCGTTTCCTTCCAGGAGCCATTATGTCTGATAGACTTCTGGTTTTGTAGGAAATCTTTTCAACAAACTTGTGTGAATCAATGATGGATGGTAGCCTGAGTTGGGCTCTCAATGAAAGCACCAAAATGTTAACGTTAAAATATGAACGATAACACCCGGTGTGTGTAATAAGATCGTGAAAGCACCACCCGTGTGACGGGAACAGAAATCAAGCAGGAAAATAGCAAAAATGCAGTAAAAGACAGCAATTTATAGTGGTTCGGCTTGAGATTTAGCCTACATCCACTTTGAATCTCTTTATTATTGAATTTGGTTACAAATCGATGCAAATCTCTTCAGGAAACAGTACAATTCGATCACAAGAAACAATCTTGACTACTAGCTCAATCTTCGACGGTGAAACTCGATGAATCCATGTCGGATGTAAGGAATTTCTCTCGAAGCTTGTTGCAGTGTCGCGAATGCTTGAAGGATCCTTGATTGCTGAATGAATGGAGGGTTCGACGTAGTAACAGCGCTGTAGAAATGATTTGCCCAAAGTCCCCTTCATGTTGGAAGTGGTGGCCTATTTATAGGAGCAGATTTTTGAGCTCTCGGTTTGGCCAAGTCATGAGTCGTGACCGACTCATGGTAAGTCGTAACTCGTATTCGACTTAAGATGTCTCGTGGGCGCCATATTTGGTTCATCTTGTGGCTCAGTTGGAAGACAAGTGCTAAGTCGTAGTCGACTCATCAGATCAAAGTAGCACAGGCAAGGGCTTTGGATTCCAGCTTGATAGCCTTTAAGTCGTAAGACTGATGAGTCGTAAGACCTCATGAATCGTAAATCTCCATGAGTCGTAAACCTGATGAGTCGTAAGACCTCATGAATCGTAAATCTTCTTGACTCGTTGATCCGCCTGGACTATGAGTCGTGCGGGTCTTATCTCGTAATACCGTGAGTCGTACAGCTCTTATCTCGTAATACCATGAGTCGTACAGCTCTTATCTCGTAAGACCATGAGTCGTATAGCTCTTATCTCGTAAGACCATGAGTCATATAGCTCTTATCTCGTAAGACCATGAGTCGAACAGCTCTTATCTCGCAAGACCATGAGTCGTACAGCTCTTATCTCGTAAGACCATGAGTCGAAGAAACTTTAAGGGTTAACACCTGCCTACCAGTTAGTTAAGGCGTACTGGAACTAGGTTTGGAAGCCTAAAGGAGGATTAAGTTTTCATTTCGATAATGCAATGTTCTATTTTAAATTCCTGCGTAGTAACGAAAGACAACGTATTCTAAAGGCCGATCCTATCCTTATTGAAGGGACACCTTTTATTATCACAACCCGGTGTCCATCTGTTGATAAGGCAAAGGATCAGGAATTATCTATCCCTGTTTGGGCCCACTTTTCTCACATACCCTCTGTTCTTCAACCCCCGATCGGGATTAATTGGCTAGCAGGTCTTGTTGGTAAGGTGATATGTTATGGCGCTAACACTGTAGCTAGGAAGATATTAGTTTATGCCAAAGCTCTGATTGAAATAACACCTGCCAAACCCATCCCTTCGATTTTGAAAGTCAGACTAGATGAGGGCCATTTTGCCGAGGTCAGAGAATGCTACAGTTGGAAATCGGACATCTATTCGGCCTGTCAGTCTTTTGGGCACCCATCGGTTCCTTGTACCAGATCTGCCTCTACTGCTTTTTTCCTTTATCTGATCGGGTTCCACTTCTACGACCTCCTTTCAAGAAGTGGGTCCCGAAGGTTGCTCGTCCCCACTCTGCTCCCTTTAAAGTTGTAGCTTCTATTGGTGTTGCTCAATCAGTAGATGATCCTGTTTGTCCAGCCCAGCCTGTGATTGCTATTTCTGTAGCTACTCCTGTTAGTTCGGCCCTGCGTGAATGTGCTTCTTCAGTAGTTGCTCCTTCTATAGTTGCTCCTGTTAGTCCGGCCCAGCCTGAAATTGCTTCTTCTGGTTTGACCAATTCTATTATTTGGAGTTCTGAGGAGCGGGCTTGGATTCATGTTTCATCAGAAATGCGGAACTAACCTGAGACCGACACCTATTTTTCCTTTATCAGTGACGTTGAGGATGAGAATCACTGTCTTATTTACCACATTAACGGTGGGGGTCTGTCCCTTACTAGGATTGGTGAGATAGGAGAATAAAAGTAAGTTTTATGACATCGGTTGGGATAGGAAATTTATTTACTCTCCTTCGTCTGAAGGTTATGACCCAAAGCTGGCAGCTCTTTTCTTTGGGTATGTTAATGTTGTTGGCCCGTCTACTGATGTTGGCAGTGGCAGTACCTCTTTGGAGGGCTCGTAGTTGTATTTGTTTAGTAGTATAGGCTCTTTTTGCCTATTTCTTGTGCTTTATTTTCTTTGTTTGTTTGGGCTCTTCCCATTTAGCTACACTGTGCATGTGCAGAACACATGTTTTCCCATTAGATATACAATGGCACGGCCCACTATAAAGCCGGATAGCTTTGCTAAAAAAGTGTAATCACATAACCTATCGTATATCTCACATCGCATCAGATAAAATATAATAGCCACTAAAGATATAAAACAGTCGAGATAGTTATAACATTGTGAACTAATCATCAGAGTATAAGATCCACAGAGTTATACACTATAGTAAATGAGTTTATACAACTGATACATAAACTTAACTGATAAACTGTCTCTAATAATACTAAGTCAAACACTATCTAGGCTCTACAGTGTCACACAATGGAATATACAATAACAACTCAAAATAAGCAAGAGTAGATATCACCTCTTGCTAATCCATCTACATAACTACATATGCCATCCACGCCTGCTCTCTATCTATTCATTTAAGAGTACTCAAGATAATAAGAAGTAAAGCATAAAACCTCGGGTCAAACAACAGTCTGGTGTGAGGATAATCAATCTTAAGATACTATAAAAGTCGATATAGTATACAGAACATAGGGTATGCGAATCATACCTAACTTGTCCCTACAACCAAAGAGTCAGCACATAAAATGAATAATATGCTACTCTATAACATCATAAAAGGGTACTCCGTACACAGTATCTTTAGGGGTGCCAAGGTATCTCCATCCATAATTCCTACTCTATACTAAGTAAACTGTCCAGGGTGTCTAGGCATCCCTTTGCATAATACCTATCTCATGTGACATCCCTAGGGTGACAGTGGTAGTGAAGCAACCATAACAAATATAGAATCCATCAAACAATACTAATTGTCACCTAGTGTGCTTTAGATATATGATAACTCGTATGGCCTCCTTTCGACCAGGGACTAGTGGAAATCCTGGTTCTTTGTTGTACTCTCGTATCTCATAGCCCAAAGCTGGATACGTGTCTCGTAGTCAAAAGCTGGACACTAGACCCAAAGGGTCTAGGCTATATGGATCCTACCTACCAATACATGGGCGTCACCACTGTACAGTACCCTTGCTTCGAGTATAATAGAAAACACACCACTATACAGTACCCTTGCTTCGAGTACAATAGAAAACACTCCGAGTCATTAACGATCCTTTAATGAGCCGCAAATTTATCACTTTGAAAAATTATATTTATATATGAAGTATTGAAATACAAGATTTTATAACACAAATTATAATGTTTTGAACCATAAATAATTATATCTAGGAGTTTCATCATAAAAATGACGGAAGTCAGTTTTCGCTGAAATTGAGATTTTCTCAATACTAGTGTGCACGGAACTAGATATATACACTTATTTATCCATTTAAACAAGAATATGGAGTAAAAAATTATTTATTTTACTTTCGAAAATAAAACGCCTTTATGAGATCATCAATGATGTCATCATTTTTAAACAATTGATTTTTGAATTTAAATTGAATTTAAATTATTTAATAATATTTTTAAATGATAATAATTTATTTTAATTATTATATAATTATAATAAGTGATTTATAATAGTTTTATAAAGATATATACTTGTTTTAAAAATATAAGAAAATTCATAGCATTTTGTCGATACGACGACACTTTTTGTGAACACTTATTTAATATTGATTTATATGGTTTAATAATTCTAATGAGCACGTTTTAATTATTATAAAATGATAAGAAATATATTTTCAAGATTTTTTTTTCCAAAAATATATAGTTTAACAACGAAGTAAATTTGATTTGGTCGGACCACGTCTTCTTAAGATAAAAAGAGATTAAGAGCTTTCCAAAAGTTAAACAAGATTTAAAATAGGATTTTGGTTGTTAAAGAAAACATTCTAGTTAAACTCGGTATTAAATTCTAAGGAGGGAACCCATACTATCCGTATGAATTTAAAAGTTGATTTCACCGTTATTCGACGAGTAATATGGGTTGAATATGAAAATTAGTATTTGACATAACCAGACTAAAATTTATGGATCCCTTTTATTCAATAATAACTGGTTTGGGTTTACAGTAAATGATGTTGTTACTCCAAAAAATCCATCTTTCGACTAAGTGGAAAGGTCCTTCAACAAAGACTAAGAAATAGGAGTTCATACCAAACCTTTCAAAGGAGTCGAAGGGATGTAGTCACCAAAGTTTAAAAGCATCAAAACCTTTCGAAGGGGGTGGAAGGTTCCATCTCACAGTATCTAGGGAGTTCTTACCTTTCGAAGAAAATAAAGAAGTCAAAGAAAGTATTAGCAGCCCCATGGTGACCTTTTCGAAAGCATTACAAACCTATCGAACCGGTTAAGACACATCCAGGATATCTTTCGACAACGTCGAGAGGTTCCATGAAGAAAGCAACACTTAGAAGTTAGCAAAGAATGAAAGAAAACCATTCGACAACAT
Organism: Allium fistulosum; assembly: GCA_030737815.1. Lineage (NCBI taxonomy): Eukaryota > Viridiplantae > Streptophyta > Magnoliopsida > Asparagales > Amaryllidaceae > Allium > Allium fistulosum. The sequence continues at coordinate 405,677,894 of CM060907.1, read as the reverse complement.
TAAGAGGAAGCATAGCCTTTGACAACATTGAAAGGAAATACGGCTCTCGACAACATTCAAGTGAAGTGCAAACCTTCTGACAAGGTTGAAGGGTACATGACAACAAGTGAAGACAAACCTTTCGACTAGGTCGAAGTGTTCACAACATTTATAAAAGGCAAACCTTTCGACAAAGTCGAAAGGTTCTTGAAGGCATAAGGAAGGTAAACCTTTCGATAAGGTCGAAGGGTTCATAATGGCATATGAGGGGAAAACCTTTCGACGAAGTCGAAAGGTTCATAACTGCATATAAAAGGGTGACATTCCGACCCAGTCGAGAGCATGGAGTCGAAAGGAGGGCCGCCTGGATCTATAAATATGACACCAGGGGTCATGTTTTGGGGGGGCCGTTCTCTCTCATTCTAAACTTGTATTCTTCTTAAACAAAGCATTGTAACCCTAATTGGGTGATTTTGGAATTTAAGAAAATAAAGTTTTTCTTGGATAAAGAGGGAAGTCTTGAGCTTTGTTAATTACTTTGCGGTTTACTTTGTTCGATTAACCTCTATTTTCCAGGTTTAACTTCATCAAAAGGTTCTTGTCGACAAGGTTGACAACACGTTTGATTCAAACACCTTCCACAATCTTTCGAAGCCATCAACTTTGTGGTTAAAACCTATCGACAAAGTCGACAACTCAACTGACCCAAACGTTCATTACAACCTTTCGAAGTCATTAGCTCTACGGCCTAAACCTTTCGATAAGGTCGACAGCTTTTTATGTTCTAATAATGCCTATTACCTTTCGAAGCTATAAACTTAGTGGTCCAACCTTTCGACAAGGTCGAAACCTACGTCATATTCACCAAAGTATGTGATTTCCAGCTTAAACCCAAGGAAAGCTATCACCTTATCCTTCAACAAGATTGAAACCTACCTTTTAAGGACATAACTCAAGGAATTTCCACCTAAATCCTTGCTGGAGACCTCATACTAGCTCAACAAAGTCGAAAGGTTACTTAACCCAGAGTCTATATCTTTCGACGGCGTTGAAAGGTCTGGTCCAAGAATTATTAAAAAATAAAGCTAATTTGAAAGGCAAATATTAAGGGTATCACGCGCACAACTCAAGCAAGTCTATCTATCTCTCTTGGCATTACCTTGGGGTGTTGACAAGAAATCTTGTTAAAATTTTTGGCGCTAAAACTAGGGCTCGAACCTCCAACTTGGATAAACCCCTAACACTACTAACCTTACTTAAGTTGATTCCACTTCAAGTTTATCTGCATTGGTGAATCATGGCTACAAGAGTTAAGAGACCAGAACAAGGATCCTCTGAACCACATCTGACATGGTTCCCCCAAAATAATCATCAAGAATTCCAATCAAGATGAAGAACAAAGGTTAAGGATTGAAGCCTTAAGAATTATAAACAAGAAAGAAGTAGAATCTTATGATCCGGAGAAATGGAGTCTAAATCCTTTTCATGTTGGTCCTACCCCTATCTTTGCACTTGAAAAAAGGAAAAATGGAAGTGACAATGTCTTTAATCAAATAGAAGAACCATTCAGCATTATTCAAAAGGCACAATCTTTGAGAAAGAAATAATGGCTGATTACAACGCCTTTGCAAATAAATGGCAACAACCAATTGTAAAGAAAACACTTCCTACACAAGATGTACAAAGAGTGCTAAAAAAGAAAGCAATTGAGGGACATGAGAACACAGAGCCATGGAACAAAAGTCAAGAAGCCATCCGAAAGAATCAAGCTTCAAGTCTAGACTTCCAAAGGAATGTAACTTAACAACATCAATTGAGAACGTCTACTTGCTTACAAAGGATGAGCTCAACTATTGGCCATCACAGAAAAAGAAGCCAAAACATGAAAGGAATTTGGGAGGATCCTACTGCCACTATCATATGATGAATGGTCATGAATCGAACCATTGCAGAGCCCTAGAGGGAATGATCATAAACTTCTTTTGTCAAGGAAAGATCATTGAATTTGTAAAAAGGTTTTGAGAAAAGATTAATAAAGATTTGCTTTCTGTAAAGAAAAAATCTACATGGTTGGGAGTGAAACGCTCCTTATATTTGGTTACTACCTAAGATGGCAGTTTACCTAAGATGGTAGAAAAGCCTTTGTTCGTGCCGAGATGGCCAAGGCAGAGCACCTCCTGGAGGAAGGGTGGGTAAGCCTTTAGCCACGCCATGAGATGGCCAGGTTAAAGCACTGGACAAGCCCTTGGCCGTGCCTCTAATCAGGTTATGGCACCTCTTGGAGGGAGGACGGAGTAAGCCTTTAGCCATACCATAAGATGGCCAGGTTAAAGCACCGAACAAGCCCTTAACCGCGTCACACTATTGTCAGGTTAAGGCACCTCCTGGACGGAGGACGGAGTAAGCCTCTATCCGCGCTATATGATGGCCAGGGTAGAGTACCGAACATGCCCCTGTCCGAGCCAAAAAAGAGCCAGTGCAGGGTGCCTCTTGGAGGGATGTCGGGTAAGTCCTTTGTTCCATCCTCTAAGATGAGCTAACCAAGAGCACCAAACAATAATGGACTAAGACGTCAAAGCCCAAGAAGAGGCTCAACCAATAATGGACTAAGACATCCAAGCCTAAGAAGAGGCTCCACCAACAATGGACTAAGATATCCAAGTCCGAGAAGAGGCTCATCAAATCATGAACTAAGATGTTCAAGTCCAAGAAAAAGCATATCCGTTCTTGGACTAAGACGTCCTAGCTCAAAGAGGCAGCCAATCAGATTATTTCTATATATATTCAAAACCTGAAGGGTTCATATATTTCATAGAAGACAGGAGCAAAGGAGTGGGATAGAACTCCGCATATTATTACCCAAATCTGTGTTTCGGGACTTCTATTTCCAAACATCGGCTATTAATACCCGAATGAGGATTTCGGGTCTTTCATATATGAATTCCATCATCTAACGCCCGAATCTGGGGATGGGGTCTTTATCAATCATTGACTTATTATACCCGTGTCTGGGTATCAAAACTGCTGCTTTTGTAATCCCTAATATGGGTGCAAGATCATTGGATTTTTGTTCAACCCAAATACCCGAATCTGCGCTAAAGAATACCACCATAAAGATTATCGTTAAGAGTTTCTGAATGGGAACTTCGTATTTCTAACTTTTTAAATCCCATTAATGTTGAGGAATGGGTCAAAGAGTTATAACTTCGAAATTCAAATGCTGATTTCTAAATCAATTTTTTATTAAATAAAGGTTATATTCTAATATTTATACCCATATGATAAAGTGGAATTTTCTACCAGAAAATTTCAAACTTTCCAGCCAAGTGGAAGGAGTTACAGTCTTGATCATCTCTCATCGTGGTTAAAGATGAGATTTTAACATTTATTATAAGCTATTTGTTATACAATTAACATAATGATTTGTTAATCTAAATAAATGACATACATTGACAAATATGTCAATTTCAAGCTAACAATTAGAAATAATGTTTACTGCATGCTTTTCAAGGAAATCAAAACAACAAGGAATAACAAAAGATTCAACAAGGCCAAAAATCAATAAGTGAGCAATTCAAAGACATTATAGAAGTAACATTGTAGAAAAGGATTACAAATAAGATGATATTTACGTAATTTATGTAGTTAACATAAGTCATGAAATTGTTCACAGGACTACAAAATTATTTACAAAATAAATTACAAATCTTGAGCGGCCTTATCAAGAGATTCAACAACCGAAGGATCAACAACGTGACGAATTGCAACACAGAGAACTTCCTTAAGCTTCTTTTCTTTTCTTCTTATGTGGTTCTGGTTGTTAATCGCATCAATGTTGGTCTTCAGAGCGCGATTAAAAGCTCTGTTTGTAGCCCTGACTATTTTATTCTTTCTTTCCAACTCTGCGACGCGTTTGATAAGCAAGTTTTTGTTGTGCTCTTGTTTCTAATTCTTGGTAGCGTAATCATTAGCAGTCTAGGAGTACTTCACATTTTACCGCTCATCAAAGTATTTGGCTATTTCAAATTTAACTCTCCTGCACAAGTTGCGCTCAGCATCCTTGTCTAAGCCCGGGGGAGAGTTAAGCATAGTAGGAAAATTTTCGACCGCAAGAAGTTTCGACCTGGTGGGCTTAGTAACTATAGGAGTAGAGTGAGGGGCCAACTGGCAATACTCGAAGTATTGTTCCCCATGATGAATTCCAGAGTGGCACATTGTGCTTGACTATCTTTTAGTTTCAACTCCAAGTCACTTATTTGCTGAAGAAGTTCAGGCATCTTTTGATCAAAGTCGATTGTAGGATTTACTTTTACTTGTCGCTTTAGCATGGAAATCATTTCATCATTAATTTTAACTTCAGTCTCGAGGCGGATGATGTGATCTTTACGGCCACTGGCAATGGTTTCTGAATAACACATCTTTTGTGCCATTTCTCGGTATCAATATTACTGCCGAAACGTTCTAGTAAAATGTCATTGGTAGGCACAATCCCTCCACTTCATTGCAACAACTTCTTTCTAAGAGCGTCAACACATGCCGATAAATTATAAGGAAGAGAAGTTGTAGACAATCGTAGCTCCTATTTAAACAAAAGGAGTGAAATTATTATCAGGATAGAGATAAAAGGTATCTTTATTATTATAGTAATAGATTACAACTCAAACAACAACAAAATTAAAAAGGTATAGTAAACAGCGTTATTACATTTACAGTTGAGAGACTACTTTTCTAACTTTATCTAAAGAGTTAGCTGAAAGCATAACCGTCGAATCAAATGGCATAGTAACTCCTTCCAGGGTAATGACGGACGGGCATTTGCTATAGTCCCATTTCCCAGCTGGGGGACTATCGCGACTACAAATTAGTTTAGAGTTAAATGTTCTGATCTCTTTAAGGAAAGTTTCATTCTAATTGCCGAGGAAGTCAAAACGGAGGTGAGGGTATTCCAAGTACAATTTTTGTAAATCTCGAAAGAAACAATATCTCTCTAACTTTGAAGTCTTTAAAATTGATGCATTTTTAGAGTAAAACTTTCTCAATTTAACGTATTGGCTTAAGTGGTCTCTAGGGACGAGTCGACCTAAAGAACTATCATTCTAAGATAGTATAGTTAAAAGAAGCTAAGCATAAGAAAAACAAAGCAAGAGCATATATTCATACATCAATTAATTGTTACATATACAATCATTTATCTGGTTCATACAAAATAGACTTGGAGAAAAACTAAGAAACAAATTTATCTTTATAATACAAGCTTTTCAGGAGGGAGATCTTGAGGAATCGACCTGACCCGCGGTAAGTTCCAACAAGCTCCAAGATGCGGGTCAGATCCGAATTCATCTAAATATCTTTTATGGAAGCATCTGAGTAAACCGCCGCTGAACTCACCTAAGTACGAAAAATCTATAATAGAATGTCTATAGTAAGATTTATATAAGAAATTGACTAAAATATCCCTCTTTTCTATCATCATCCAAAATAAAGTAAGCAACTCCTGATTCTCCTTTAAGAGAGCATCGTATCGGAGACATGCTCTCTTTAATAATGGGGCAGCTCTATGATTTTTAAAGGATGCAAGGACAGAAGCACTCCGGTCAAGACTGTGATACTTTTCAGAGAGGATGTTGTGCTCCTTTATCTATCTGTCAAACTCCCTATATAACTTGTTAAGTTCCGCTTGTTTCCTTTCATGTTTTGTTTTATAGGAAAACTGAGATTTTCAACTTATCTAAAATGAATGGTTTTACACTAATTATTATTTTCAAAGAGAAAAATGTTTAAACAAGGAATTCCATACCTGAGAAACTGAGATGGAAGCCTAAGGTGCTTGCTCCTTTCCTTTTGGATCCTCAATATGAGTAGGAGCCGATTCTTCCTCACGAGGAGCAGAAGGCCCGGGAGATGTAGGGGGCATATCTTTTTGGGGAGATGGTCCTTTTTCAAGGAATTCAGCTTGGTCACCCCCATCCTTTTATTAGACTCTGAAAGGACCGCCCTTGTCTCCACCAAGGCCTTGGCCCCCAGCAAGACCATCATCATTATTGTCACCGCCAACATAATTATCACTTCCGATATCATCATCATCTCCTCCATCGACATCATCATCTTTGTCGCCCTCTTCTTCGGAATCAAATTTGATTTCAAATGAGGGGATATCAAAGGAAAGCACTTCAACTGCATGAACTTCTTCCTCACCTTCGGGTTCAATACCCTACTTCAACTGGTTGATTTTGTCCATCACTCTTTCAGCTAAGGAGGGATCAAGTGATGGAAAGCCAAAGTTAGGGCAATCTTTGTAGTTGTCAGTATAAGCGAGCATCAGGGCATCCTCATAATTCATTAACATCATGGTCCCGAGGGTAACATCGACGAATTGAGATACTTGTCGCTTGACGTCTAAGAGGATATTAACGGCCAGTTTGAGCGAAGCTTTGGTCTTTTTGAATTTATCCTTCAAAGAAGCATTCTGGGTGACCAGGTGAGCTTTTTCTTCTTCCGAATTTCTCAAATCAGCCCCATAGCGAGTTTTTCATCACTAGTAAGTTGATGGGCTGTCTTCTCCACTTCCAAATCAGCTTCGACCCTAGCAAGGGAAGCCTTTACTCGCTCCAACTCATTGGAGGTGTCGTTTTGGGTGGTAGTCAAGGAAGATATTTGATTCTTAAGCTCAGAATTTTCCTTCTACAACTTAGAAGATTATGTTGAAGACTTCAAAACACGTTCATTTAAGGCCATCTAGCTCCTAGAAATATGGGACAAGAAGTATGACACAAGTTAGTGATTAGGGAAATCCAATAATGATAAATGATGATAAGATTGGTTGGGTGAGATCTTACCCAAAGTTGGTGCTCCATCAGAGAGCGATAATTTTCCGCCAAGTCTAGAGTGAATGACGGTGGAGAAGAAGAAGTAAAAGATTCAGAATTCATGATGAGCTCGACTAATCCTTCAAAATTGGTAAATGGAGGGGCAGAAGGTGACGACTCTGGAGGAGTTAGCTTTATGGAAGGAGTCGTCAACAGGGCCAGCTGCATCTGCTCAAGTGCAGCCAGAGAATCAAAGACAGAGATGTGTGGGAAAGGATCCGGAATAGGTGGAGTTTGTGCTGACTTATCCTTTGGGGCTTTGACAGTGGGGCTCTTAGAGACTTGTTTAAAAGATCGGCACTCCTCCTCTTACTCCACATCAGTGATTTTAGCTATTTTCTTCGGAGGAGCATCTTCAAAGGATTCCATCAATTTTCTTTTAAAAGTTCTTTTGGATTTAGCAAAGGCCTCAAAGACCAATATTTCCCACAAGTTGGTGGAGGAGGGTCAGTACCATTAGAAGACACAATAGCTTGGGAAGAAGCTGAAACAGATTCAAGCAAATATAAAGTCGGTCAAAGTAATTCAAAGAATGCCAGGAAAAAAAAGGAGAATTCTAAACCAATAATATACCAGAGGGGTCAACACAGATAGGTGACATGGAAGAGAAGTGTTTGGCATCGCCTAAGGAGAGAAAGCGCTTGCCGCGTGAAGTGTGCATGATAGTGGGAGGAGTTCCTAGGATCCTCTGGTCAGGCAGCGGTAAAGAGTGTTGTCTGAAGTTTGAAGGGGTTAGAAGCGTCAATCTGCTCCTAATTTGTTTGGAAGTTGCAATTAAAGAATCAACGATTCTCTTATCGACGTCATTAAGTTGCTTGGAAGATTCACCTAAAAACGCAAGAGATTAGTTAATGGAAAACATAAAGTAGAGCAAAGACAACACTAGAGCAGACTTACGGGGGAAGGTAAAAGTCTCGCGAACATCAGTAAAGCACTTGACAAAGAAGAATTGGTTCTCCCAGTCCTTGAATTTGTTGATACTATCTGATATTAACTTCTTATAAGCATTGACTTTGTATATCTGCTTGTTGAGATTACTCAACCTTACCAACTTGGTCAAGGAGTTTAGAACTTCAACATTATACGAAGGAAGTCCAGATTCCAATGCCAACATCTCTAGAGACAGTAGATGAGTGAAGACGTTTGAAGATAATTGAATCGGAGCAACTCCAATATGAGATAAATATGAAGACAGGAACTCTGGAAAAGGAAGAAATCTGCCATGCTATATGTGAATGGAAATGTAGGTAAAATACCCTTCAGGAGGGTTATCGATTGTGTCAGTTGCCCGAGGAGGGATAGCATCAATCCCAGCGACACCAAAATCTTTAAGAATGGCATTGACTTCATTTTGAGATACAATGGAAGAACGCTTAGCAGTGGCTTCAACTTTAACAGAGCTCATGATTTTTCCAGGTGAAAATGTTGTAGTTAAAATCCTTGATCATTTATGAATTTAGAAGGCGCTTAAGAATTAAAAAATAAAATCTACTTAGATAACTTAAGCATGAGAGCAGACATAAAGTTTTAAAATGGTCCAAATAGTTTAAGACAAAATGCTAAACAGTTTGAGCTTTCAACAATGTTGAAGGGTCAATAGCTCAATCTTTCGACAATGTCGAAGGGTCAACAACTCAAGCTTTCGACAATGTCGAAGGGACAATTGCATCAACTTTAAACCTGCATACCTCAACATCGTTGAAAACCAATAAAATAATTTGAATTCCTTGAGCTATCGACAAAGTCGAAAGGAAGAGATGAAACACTAATCCATTCATCACATTTCGACTACGTCGAAGGCTCGATGGAAGCCTAGATACACTTCAAATGTAACATAAAGCTAAGTGGCAAGACCTTTCGACGTGGTCAAAACCAATAACTTAAAATTCCCGAGTAAAAATACTAGTGTTGACGACGTAGTCGAAAGGTATGGTCAATGTTGTCGAAACATATCCTACCCACTGAAGTCGAAAGGTTTCAGGTTCAACTCATATATGCTCTAAAAGTTTCGACAAAAATGGGCAGAGACAACCCTAAGGTCAAAGAATTTCAACCTTGTCGAAAGCTAATAGTCGAAAGGTTTGAAAGTCTTCGACCTCGTCGAGAGCTTGTTGTCCAAAGGGTCGATCCACTCCACTTAGTTACCTATCCTTTCGCCAACATTGATCAATTTGGCACCACTACACCTTTCGACCCCATCGAAGGGTGCTAAGAAGGCATATCCAACATTGCCATTTCAACCACTTTCTAAGGGGCAGAAAGGTCATTTTTGTGCCTCCAAATTTGTCACCAATACATGAGAAGTTTTCGAGAAATTTCATCAGGTTTAACTGACCCAAACCCAATTATGAATCAAGTTTTCAAAATTTTCTTGAAGTACAAGCAAATCAAAATCTGTTAACAAAATGAGTTTAATTTGAATTGATCTAACTCAATTTCAAAAGAGGTATAAAAAATTTCAATAAATCGAAAGCCCAAGTTACAAACAAAGAAAAAAAATCAAAATTTTGGATTAAGAACCACTCCCGATAAGGGGATTTTCAACAGCAATCACTATATACCTCAACATCCAAAGTCAAAGATGAATTCTATTAATTTAAAAAAAAAATTGAATTAAGAGGAAGTTTATCAACAAGCCGAACCAAAATCGGATTTCAATTTTGGTATTTGGAAACTGAAAATTTAATTGAGGCATGAATGAAATTTGAATGAAAACTAAGTAGAACAGAGATTAATTTAAACTCAAAGTTTGAATTTAGGAATTACCTCGATTTCTAGACCCCGATGTTTAGGAGATTTTGGGGAATTCTTTTACTTTTGCTTGATAATTTTGATTTTAGGTAAAAGAAGAATAAAGAGAAGAAGCGTACTATATAAGAAAAGTCGCCCAAATTCTAGACCGTTGGATAAGATTTAAATGGATGGCCCAGATCTACGCGGGAAGGCCAATAGGCAGGAAGATTTTAGCTTTCGACAAAGATGACTTGGAAAGTCAAGAGCATACCTTCAAATGGGTGGGGGCAAATGATACTCCAAAAAATCCACCTTTCGACTGAATGGAAAGGTCCTTCAACAAAGACTAAGAAAGAGTCGCTCATACCAAACCTTTCGAAGGAGTCGAAGGGATGTAGTCATCAAAGTTTAACAGCATCGAAACCTTTTGAAGGGGTCGAAAGGTTCCATCTCACAGTATCCAGGAATTCTTACCTTTCGAAGAAGATGAAGAAGTCAAAGCAAGTATTAGCGACCCCATGGTGACCTTTTTGAAAGCATTACAAGCCTTTCGAACCAGTTAAGACACATCGAGGACACCTTTCGACAACATCAAAAGGTTCTATGAAGAAAGCAACACTCAGAAGTTAGCAAAGAACGAAAGAAAACCTTTCGACAACATTGAGAGGAAGCACAGCCTTCGACAACATTGAAAGGAAATATGGCTCTCGACAACATTCAAATGAAGTGAAAACCTTTCGACAAGGTCGAAGGGTTCACGACAACAAGTGAAGACAAACCTTTCAACTAGGTCGAAGGGTTCACATCAGTTTATAAAAGGCAAACCATTCAACAAAAGGTTCATGAAGGCATAAAAAGACAAACCTTTCGACAAGGTCGAAGGGTTCATAATGGCATATAAGGGGCAAACCTTTCGACAAAGTCGAAAGGTTTATAGCTGCATATAAATGGGGGACCTTCCAACCCGGTTGAGACCATGGAGTCAAAATAGGGGCCACATGCATCTATAAATAAGACCCCAGGGTTCATGTTATGGGGGATTGTTCTCCCTCATTCTAAACTTGTACTCTTCTTAAATAAAGCATTGTAACCCTAATTGGGTGATTTGGGAATTTATGAAAATAATGTTTTTCTTGGATAAAGAGGGAAGTCTTGAGCTTTGTTAATTACTTTGCGGTTTACTAAAATCTTTTGTTGGATTAACCTCTATTTTCCAGGTTTAACTTCATCGAAAGGTTTTATCGACAAGGTTGACAACACGTTTGATCCAAGCATCTTACACAGCCTTTCGAAGCCATCAACTTTTTGGTTAAAACCTATCGACAAAGTCGACAACTCAACTGACCCAAATGTTCATTTCAACCTTCCAAAGTCACTGGCACTGTAGCCTAAACCTTTCAACAAGGTCGACAGCTCTTTATGCTCTAATAACGCCTGTTACCTTTCGAAGCTATAAATTTAGTGGTCTAACCTTTCGATAAGGTCGAAACCTACTTTATTTAAGTGGTCTAACCTTTCGACAAGGTCGAAAGTGATTTCATATCCACCAAAGTATGTGATTTCCAGCTTAACCCTAAGGAAATCTATCACCTTAGCCTTCAACAAGATTGAAACCTACCTTTTAAGGACTAAACTTAAGGAATTTCAACCTAAATCCTTGCAGGAGACCTCATACTAGCTCAACAAAGTCGAAAGGTTACTTAACCTAGAGTCTAACCTTTCGACAACGCCAAAAGGTCTAGTCCAAGAATTATTAACAAATAAAGCTAAGTTGAAAGGAAAATCTTAAGGGTGTCACGCCCACCGTCCAAGCAAGTCTATCTATCTATCTTAGCATTAATTTTGAGTGTTGATAAGAAATCTTGTTAACATATGTCTTAAATAACATTATTTTTGACCCATTAAAACATGTTTTGAAAGGTGAAATCTTTATTAAGATTTGAATTATATTTTTCCTAAGTAATTAAAGATGAAATGTTTTGGTATTTTTGAAGTGAAAAAGAGGTTTTAATTAACGAAAGGTTTTGATAAAAGAAGTTTAATTATTCCGTATATACTTAAATAAAATATGTTTTAAAGATGTATATCTCTAAAGAGATATTTTACTTGGATAAATGATATTGATTAATTAAATAATAATCACATATATACTTGACATCTTTTATCGATAATTGGTTCAGAGAAACCGGTGTCGGATTTGGGCGATTCCTATCCGAAAACCACTTCGAACCAATATACGTTCGAAAGTCAAAATATGTTAAGACAGTGATTTTAAAGACTGAGACCTTCATAATGTAGGGTTGCTTGTTACAAACCTCTAGGGTAATTCCTTTATTATACATATGGTGGTAGTGGTTCCTTCAGTTTGAAATCTTTAATGCAAGGACTACTCGTTACTAATCCTAGGGGTGATTCCCTAATAGGATGTAGTAGAAGAAGTTTCTTCGGTTTTTCTTATCCCTGGATAACTTGTATGGACGGGTGATTGACATTGCATTTTTAAGACCAAGTACATTGTGTTTTACAAATGTACATCATTTTGGTGGTGTTGGAGGTAACCCCTCTTATAACTTAACACCCTTCATCGAGACATACGGGAGCAGAGGTTGTACTTTTGTGGAAATAAATTAGTGTTTTGTTGGAAATGGCAATGTGGCATTCAAAGTAGGATTTGTTCTGTGAAAGGTAAAAGGTTACCTTGACCCTCGCACATCGGGAATGACAAAAACAGGGTAGATACGGCAGGGCTAAGTGGGTCACTCCCATTAGGATAGAGTCATCACCTTTCTAGATCACCCTCTATATTTGGGGTTTGTTGTGTATGCTGTGGCCATGGATAGGTTGAGAATGATCGGCGTGATGATATATTCGGTACTATCTATGGTAAAGGTAGGCCAGTTTTGTGTTGGTAGAGGTTTGAGCCTCAGGTGCATCCCTCTAAAGATGTACAGTCGGTTGGTAGTCCCTTACCTTGTCATTGTATGGAATCCATTCTCCGATACGAGCCTTTATGGTTTTGGTTGTAGAACCTAGTATGTTGGAATTGAATTAATGTAACAATTTTGGCTAAGATTATATATATCTATTTGAAAGAGTTTTCAAAGAATGTCATTAAAAATAATATCTTTTATTATACGTAGCAAATGGTTTATTTATCATAAGGTAAAAACCTATTTGTGTTTATGTGCGGCATGGTCTTATGAGATACCCATTATTTTCAAAAATATCCGTGTTTTGGATTTTCCTACACTAGCCCCATGACAGATCGGAGTTTATGATGTGCACGTAAATGTGCATATATATACATCCATATTTTATCTCTTTTTATTTAAATAAATATCATATTTGGGCATTTTAACATGTTTAAAACCAAAATTCAATTAATTTCAAATCATCATATATCCACCTTCATTCAGGGGAAAACGGTCATTTTTGTGCATGTGTAAATTTGGGAATTTTTACTTGGACATTTTTGATGATTTTTATAGGAATTTGGATGCATATGGAAGAGGCTTATATGAAGATACATGCATGCACAAATGAATACAAAAGAAAGAAGAGGGAAATAATTCAAAGTGAAGATCATGGAGGACCCCACCTACCCACCTACCTTAATGTACAAATTAGAGGCTAATGAACATCCTTATGAAACTAATGGCTTCATGTACACTTAAATGATGATTAGTAGAAGCTAATGATTACTTGGCATCCACACTTCCTAAGCGGTATTTCGGGAGGCTCCCTAAAAATAGAATTAGGGTTTTCTGCATGTATAAATAGCCCTCTTATGTACATGTAAATCATCTTCTACTCTTTCATTTTACTTAGGAAATTAAGAGATCAAATTGTAAGCTCAATGTTCTATGAAATAAAAATGGCTTCCAAGCCTCTTTCTTCTCCTTTTTCTACATGCTTTTCTATGTTTCTATGTTAATGCTTTTATTTATGTTCTTTTCTTTTCTTTGTTAGTAGAATAGTTTTACATTCATGCAAGTAGTGTAGCTTAATTTCTTTTGTTGTAAGTAGTTTAATTACATTCTCTTCTTTGCTTATTCTCTATTTTCTTCTCTTTTTAATGTTGAAAGTTACTTGTGTTGCTTCAATGCCACAAATGAGTAGCTAAACCCCTTCAATTTAGGGGTAATGAAGCTCTCAAATATTATGTAATTTCAACATTTTATGATTTATGATCTCATTTGGTTTATGCTTCATGAAGTGAGTTTTGATGCAAGTTTATACAAGTGGGTTTGGTAGCTTATATTGTTTATGAAAATGAGCTATTCTTATTCAACATAAACAGAATTTGCATCATCATTTGCTAATCCATTTTTTAATTTTGAAATTACAGTAAAAATGAAATTTGATGATCTATATTACGAGTTACAATAGTAAATAGATAATACTTAAAATAGCTTTTGCTTTGGCTTCATTTTTATGAGAATTATAAGTGGTTAATTTGTTGTATTATAGTTTGATGGTTTGAGTTATGTTAGTTAATAACATAAACAAACCATACTTATGATAAATACAACAATATTTCACTTAATATCAAAACTAGAGATCACAAATTGTTTGTTTGTTAATTTACAAAAATATGAGAGTGGATTTGCCTCTAAATTGTTCTATAGTTCAATAGTTTTTTAATCAAATTTTTATTCTAGTTTAGCTTCATTTTATTTCTAGTTAACAATTTCTCATACATTTGGTCTAATTTGATTGAATAGATTTTTAAACTCTAACAATTCCCTGCGGATCGACCCGTATTCGCCACGTACTACAAAGTGTACGTCGTGCGCTTGCGGTAAATTTTTAATTTTGAAATTTATCGACGGCTTTCTAATCCGATAGAAATTCCGTCGATAAACAAGTTTTTGGCGTCGTTGCCGGGGATTTGTTTTGATTTTAATTTTCTATTCTTCGGATTATTTTTGTGTGATTTTATTTGTGTTTATTTTGTGTGTTTGTGTTTTCAATCTTGTGTGTGTGCTTGTTGTTGTTTATTTTCATTTTGCATTACATCTCTATGAAAAATCATATACAATTCAAATAAAAAACACAATTTTATTCCATTTCATTTTTTTTACAATTTATTTTTACAATCTCATTTTCTTTTTCTTTTTTTGCATTGTCAAAAAATACTGTTCACTCTCTGGTTCTACTGTGCACTGTTCTTCATTACATACACTCACCATCCAACACTTCACAAGACTTCACTGTTCCATTCCCCTAAACCTCCTTAACTCATCCCTACCAAACAATCTTACTGCCTTACTGCCTGAACAAGACTACAACATCATCCCCCACCATACATTACACAATCATCCCATACTGTTAACTACTTCCACATTCCATCATCATCAAAACTGTGCCAGTACAGTTCATCACCATCAGTGCTTCTACCACCTCTCCTCTTCAATTCACTGCATTAACAAACTTCCTCCTCACTTCTTCACCACTTTCCTGTGCCACTTCTTCAAAACATCCCTCACAAACTAGTACATCCTCATCAAACCCCTACAATACATCCTCTTGCTGCCTGTAATACCTGACCATAACTGCTGCTACTTTCATCCAGAACCATCACCAAGCACAGACCACCTTCATACCACTAACACATTACATCAATACAACAACAAAACACACAGCACAACTGTTAAACCAACATACCATCCACAATTCCTTCTCTCCTTACCATTTTCAAACTTCAACCAATCTTCTAAGACCTTCACATTCACTTATAACTGCAGTACCATCACTGCATTGTCATCACTCCAACCACTGTAGTACCATCACTGCAATACTAGACTCCGACTGTTTCGGATCACACTTTGCTTGTTGTGCTCACCCTCCTTCTACCTATTTCAACAGCCAATCACCTCAAATACTTAACCATTACCCTGTTGTCCACCGCATTCACCCATTGCCTCCACATAACATCACTGTCTTACTTCAACATCTACCATTACAGTGCCTTATCACAATACATCCAAAATACATACAA
The DNA here is from genome assembly GCA_030737815.1 of Allium fistulosum. Taxonomy (NCBI): domain Eukaryota; kingdom Viridiplantae; phylum Streptophyta; class Magnoliopsida; order Asparagales; family Amaryllidaceae; genus Allium; species Allium fistulosum. The sequence continues at coordinate 405,662,315 of CM060907.1, read as the reverse complement.
TTTCTATCACAAACTACTGTCCACATTACAACCACTACCAACTAACCACTCACACAACGACCCCTTGCTTTCACCATATTGCCAGAGAACCACTACCAGTGCATTCACAATTACAAACCACCCCAAAACAAAACTGCCTACCGTCACTTGTGCATTACCTTTCCACCTTCATAAAACCACACTTCAGACATTCAAAGCCCCAAACAAATATTCAACAGACCACTGCCTATTCCCTGATCAAGACCATAACTCCCATTCTCTCTGTTCACTAATCATCAAAGTTCAATAACTCGACATCAACCTTCATTCAACTGAGCCACTGCAACCACTCCACATTCAACAACCAGAAACCATCACATCATTCCTTTCTGCTACATGAACGAACTCCATAACAAAAATCACCACATCACCGATCCATTCAACTTTAGCCCCACCTTCTTCCATTTCCCTCATCACAGTCAACGACTACTACCATTCCTCACCATCACGCAGCATTGCTTCTGACCTGCGACCACCATAATCGCAAATACCCCAACACAACAAACTCGAGGAACCACTGCACTCGAATTCAACTCACGAGCCAGACACCATGCCTGACAAATCGCCTTCACCATCAACAACCATCGCAAACCACCGAAGCACGAGACCATTTCTGCACCACCGAACACAGAGCCCCTCAACAAGTCGTCACCATCCCCAGTCACACGCTCTGAATACCTCAATCCCTCCACTCAACAAATTGCCTCACCAAATCACAACCCACTCAACCTCCTGAATCGAACAATAGCGATTTCGAAATTCGTGAATTTCCCTTTTGTTGTATTCGTGATTTTCTGAAAGAGCAGTCGCGAATTCTTATTTTATTTGAGCAGAGAAGGATGAGTAAAAATTGAGTGGGATTGTTAGTGGGTTGACATTGATTATTGCTCTCGTGTTATTTTTTTTATACCAGAGAAAAAAAAAGCAAGGAGATTTGCGTTTGGGCTGGGCTTGGCTTTTAAGATTGAGTACAATATTTTGTTCAATTTGTTTATATAGATTTGTTTTGTTTTGTTTTTTAGTCCATCCTTATAAAAAAAGGAGTTTGCTTTCTTTTAAATTTAGTTTAGTTTTATCCAAAAAGAAAAACTTCACTTTTCAATTTTGTTTCCTTTTCAAAAGAAAAATTAAAAATTCTTGTGAAGTTTTTAATCCAATTTGTTTTTTTTTCAATTTATTATTTTTGTTTTTGTTGTGAAGTTTTCTTTTGTTAATATTTCTTTTTTCTAAAAAAAATATAAACATTTGTATATATCTTGTTCTTCTTTTTAGGTTGTCAAAGCAGATTAAATCAAGAGAAATTGCTTGCTTTGCCAAAGAAATCGCCGCTAAAAAATTAATTTTTTTTGCTAATAATCTGCACGCTCTGGTATTGTGCTTTCATCTCTAGTGCATTGTTGGTTGCTTGCATTTGCATTTATATATATAAAAAAAATTCAAAACCCAAAAAAAAACTTCATTTTAGTTGCATGGTAAATTCACGTTTAATGTTTGTTTTGCATTCATCTCATCTTATTTTCTTTTCTAAGGGCAATACCCCAATTCACATAAGGTGAGGGATTTCATCACCTTTTCCTCAGCCCACAAACGCATTTCATCGTAGAATTGGACTAATAATAAAGGTTAGACATTCGACTTAAGGGTGTCACGAGCTCATCTAGGGCTTAATTGTATCTTCACAATTGTTTTCTTTGAACAATTTTATTTCTTGGTGTCTAGGCTACGGTAGAGTAATAACCAGTTATAAAAATTACGGTGATACGTAAATATTATATTGGTTGTTCCTCTGAAGGTACTTAAACCTTCGGTTGCATTGCTACGGTGATTCGTGGTGCACCGATAACTCCTGCCCGTTACCTGGCTGAGAAATATTTTTGTTGAATTAAGACAAAGTGTGATTATACAATTTTGGGTTAGGAGCTACTAAGGACAAAAAACTGTAATTAAGTCCTTTGCATTCATTTAGTTGCATTAGTTCATGCATATTTAAAAAAAATAACAAAAAAATCCAAAAAATCCAAAATCCAAAAAAGATTTTGTAAATTTTCTTAACTTAGTTTTTAGTTCCAAAAAAAAATCTTCTTTTTTCTTTCCTTCGAAAATTTTCAATCAAAAACAAAAATCCAAAAAATTAATAATATAAAACCTTTTTAAAAGAAAAAAAATTTAAAATTCAAAATTCAACAAAAAGAAAAAAAAATCAAAATTCAAATTTCCATTTTCTAAAAACAAAAAAAAATTCCTTTTGGTAAATATTTAAAAATTTGAATGTTCAGTAACAAAAAAAAATTACAAAAACAAAAACATATAAAAAAATTTGGAAAACCAAAAACAAAACAAAAATCAAACTTCTCTTCTGAAAATAAATTTCACTTGGTAAATATTTTTCTTCCTCTAAAAAAAAGAAAACAAAAACAATTTTTCACTTCGTTTTTCAAATCTTCTTTCTCTTCTCAACTTTCACTTGTGCATGAGAACTTGGACTCGTGACACAACAACAAATCGTTGGACTCGCGACCCTTCTACTAATCGTTTAACTCGAACAGACGATCCTCCTTAAATGGCGAACGAAAACGCCCCTCGAACTCTTATGGATAGAATCTTTCCCGATAGAGTTTCTATTCCATCTTGCATCACGTTACCCGCCCTACAGGTAACCATTTCGAAATTCACTCAAACCATATTGACACTCTTCCGAAATTTGGCAATTTCGAACACGATGATCCATACATCTTTTTGACTAAATTCGAACAAGTTTGTGCAACCATAAAACTACAACAACTTTTCGATGATGGAATCAAACTTCGATTAATCCCATTCGCTCTTACGGATTACGCTGAAAAATGGTGGTACAGCTTACCATTGAACTCGATTAAAACGTGGGAAGAATTCGTAAAAGCTTTCTTAAACAAGTTCTACCCCTTGGAAAAAACGAGTAAAATCCGAAACGAAAATGTAAATTTTCATCAATTCAAGGGAGATCCATTCGGAAAATATTTTGAAAGATTCAAAGAGCTTTTGATAAAATGTCCACACCATAACTTTGAAAAATGGACGATTTGCCAAATCTTATAAGATGGACTCGAAAATAGCTCACGAACCATGCTCAAATCAATGTACCAAGGCAACTTTCTTGCCCAACATCATGACGATGCTTGGCAATTTCTTGAAAACCTGGCTGAAAAATCATCCCAATGGGAACGTTGAAACGAAAAATCAATTTACCCACGATCGAGTGCACAGTCGGTAGGATCTTCTTTTGCTTTGGAAGCTAAGATCGACGCAATGATAAAAAAAGTCGATAACGTTTTTTCGTCGAATCAAATGAACCAAGCTTCCCAACCGATGTGTTATAAATGCAACGATCCTAATCATATAGCCGATCAGTGTCCCAATTCTGTCGAACAAATCAATGCTTTCAATAAAGCCAAAAATGACCCGATTTCTCCAACGTAGAACCCTGGTTGGTGAAATCATCCGAATTTTGCGTGGAACCAAAACAATCCCAACACAAATACGATTCGTCCCAATTTTCAAGCATTTCCGAATAATGCTTCGAATCCTCCCTTCAACCCAACAATTTTCAACCAAACTTTGTAGGTTCGTCTCATAATCAACCGCACCAATCAAATTTTCAACCAAATTCGGTTCATCCTCCCCAAGATGATAAACGTTTAACTTCTCTTGAGAAAACTCTTGAAACGTTGGCTAAAGCAACTACTCAAAGCCTTCAATCAAACAACAATTTGCAAAATTTATTGACTTCATATATGCAAAACACAGACCAATCGATTGCAAAACTCGAAATGCAAATGAGTCAATTAGCCACATTTGTAAGTGAACGCGAACGAGGAACATTCCCAAGCCAACCCCTTCCAAATCCCAGAAATTAAAACGAAAATTCAAATCAAGCCCATGTTGTTCAAGATAGCAACGTCACCCAATTGAATGCTATCACAACTTTACGTTCCATTAAACAAATTGATAATCAAGTCGTTAACCCAAACGATTTACCAGAAACCTCTCTCGACAATTCTGAAACAACGAATGAATCTGAACAGAACGTCGAGCCAAACGTTGAATCAAATACCAATCAAAATTCTTCTTCTACTCGAGTAGACCCGCCTATCGAGTATCGCATTTCATTTCCACATCGTCTTCGACCAAAGACACACTCTAACCAAATGGAAAAGATGTTGGAAATTTTTAAACAAGTCAAAGTTAACATTCCGCTTCTTGACATCGTTCAGCAAGTCCCTACTTACATTAAATTTCTTAAGGACTTGTGTACCCAAAAGAGACACACTCAAGTGCCCAAAAAAGTCTTCTTAGCTGCCTGTTTGAGTGAAGTCTTGTCCAAATCCATGCCCGTCAAATACAAAGATCCTGCCTGCCCAATGATTTCGTGTACAATTGGAGACAAAACGATTAGCAAATTTTTGATAGACTTAGGTGTGAGTGTCAACTTGATTCCATACTCCGTGTACGAACAATTAGGCTTAGGTGAGCTTAAACCTACAAAAGTAACGCTTCAATTCGCCGATCGTTCCATTAAGAAGCCCGTGGGAGAAATCGAGGACGTGCTCATTCGAGTAGGGCAATTCATATTCCCCGTTGATTTTATCGTTCTCGAAACACAACTAGTGACGAATCCCTCGATTCAAATTCCATTGATTTTAGGCCGACCATTCTTAGCCACCTCAAATGCCTTAATCAATTATAGTAACTGATCGATGAAAATCTCTTTTGGAAACATGACTTTGGATCTTAATATTTTTAATCTCGAAAGCCAATCGAACGAACCTCATGACCAAATGTTGGAAGTTGATGCCATTCACGAAAGCTTTGAAAACGAAACACTTGACCTTAACGATGAACGCGAGGCCGAGTATGAAAAATTGTTTCATGAAATTCCCAACTTGATCGAATACACTCTTCCCTTTGAATCACTTCAAGTTGAGTACGAATCTCAACCCAACTCTTTGATCGAAAAAATCCCGAAGTTGGACCTCAAACCACTTCCTGATCACCTTAAGTACGCATACTTAGGTGATAACAAAATGTTGCCCGTCATAATTTCCGCAACTCTCTCTCTTGATCAAGAAACTTCTTTACTTTCTATTCTTTTGAAAAACAAGGAATAGATTGGATGGTCAATCTCCGATATAAAGGGGATTAGCCCTACTATTGTTCAACATCGCATCCATTTAATCGACGATGCCAAGCCTATTCGTGACGCGCAACGAAGGCTTAATCCAAAAATGAAAGATGCGGTGCGTGATGAAATTCTTAAACTTCTTGAAACGAAATCATTTACCCAATCTCTGCTAGTTCATGAGTTAGCCCAATTCACGTTGTACCGAAAAAGTCTGGGCTAACCGTTGTCAAGAACGATTCAAATAAACTTATTCCAACTCGTACTCAAATGGGTTGGTGTGTTTGCATTGAATATCGAAAACTAAATGCCGCAACACGAAAATATCAATTCCCTCTTCCCTTCAATGTCCAAATGTTCGAACGTTTAGCCGGCCATGAATTTTACTGCTTCCTTGATGGTTATTCCAGCTATAACCAAATGCCCATCACTCCCGAAGATCAAGAGAAAACAAAGTTCACATGTCCATTCGGTACCTTTGCTTATCGACGTATGCCATTTGGAATTTGTAACGCTCCTGCGACCTTCCAACGATGCATGGTTGGAATCTTTTCCGACATGATTAAACGCTTTCTAGAAGTTTTTATGGACGATTTCACAATCTTTGGCAATTCTTTTTCCCAATGTTTACATCATCTCGAATTGGTTCTGAATCAATGTAAAGTAAAACATTTGACTTTGAATTGGGAAAAATGCCACTTTATGGTCAAACAAGGCATAGTCCTTGGACATATCATCTCAAATAAAGGCATTAAGATAGATAAAGCAAAAATCGACGTCATTGCAAATCTACCCATTCCCAAAACTGTTAAGGACATTCGATCATTTCTTGGACACATTGGCTTTTACCGACGCTTTGTGAAAGACTTTAGCAAAATTGCTCGTCCTTTGACGAATCTTCTTGGAAAAGACGTTCCTTTTGATTTTAAATCTGATTGTATCTCTTCTTTTGAACGTCTTAAGAACGAACTCATTTCTGCTCCAATCATTTGTGCACCCAATTGGGATCTTCCTTTCGAAATAATGTGTGATGCTTTGAACTTTGCCGTTGGTGCTGTCTTAGGACAACGCATCAACAAGATCCTTCACGTGATTTACGATGCGAGTATGACTTTGAACGACGCTCAACTCAACTACACAACAACCGAAAAAGAGCTTCTAGCTGTCGTTTTTGCTCTCGAAAAATTCTGACAATACTTGATAAGGTCACACATTACTGTGTACACGGACCACTCTGTGCTTCGATATCACTTCGCTAAAAAGGATGCCAAATCCCCCTTGATTCATTGAATTCTTTTACTTCAAGAATTTGACCTTACAATTAAAGACAAAAAAGGATCCGATAACGTCATAGCCGATCACTTGTCTCGTCTTTCGAACGCACCATCTTCTTTGCCAATCAATGAAAACTTCCCCGATGAATAACTCCTTTCAATTTCTATCGACCCATGGTACGCTGATATAGTGAACTACTTAGTCACTAAAGAAACTCCCTCATCATGGTCCAAACAGGACAAATGCAAATTCATGTCCCAAGTGAAGTATTTCTATTGGGACGATCCATACTAGTTCAAATATTGTCCTGACCAAATCATCTGACGTTGCATTCCGGATAATGAGATTAGGATTGTTCTTTCATTTTGCCACGATCAAGCGTGTGGTGGACATTTCGGTCCTCGAAAAACTACGGAAAAAGTGCTTCAGTGTGGTTTCTATTGGCCTTCTCTTTTCAAAGACTCGTTTGAATTTTGTAAAAATTGCGATCGATGTCAAATGCTTGGACAAATTTCTCGACGAGATATGATGCCTCTAAACTACATTCTTACGATCGAAATCTTTGATGTTTGGGGTATCGACTTTATGGGACATTTTCCCAATTCTTTTGGGAACTTGTATATCCTTCTCGTTGTCGATTACGTTTCAAAATGGGTCAAAGCGGTTCCTTGCAAAACCAACAACCATAAAATTGTTGTGAAATTTCTCAAAGAAAACATCTTTTCAAGGTTTGGCAAACCTCGCACAATAATCAGTGATAGCGGAACCCATTTTCGCAACAGTTCTTTTGAAACTTTAATGAAAAAATACTCGATAACCCACAAGTAATCCACTCCGTATCATCCTCAGACTTGTGGCCAAGTTGAAGTTTCAAATCGACAAATAAAACAAATCTTGGAGAAAACTGTCAATAAAAATCAAAAAGATTGGTCTCAAAAGTTGACCGACGCGCTTTGGGCTTACCGTACTGCTTTTAAAACTAACCTTCGGATGTCCCCATTTCGTTTAGTTTACGGTAAAGCTTGCCATTTACCCGTTGAAATCGAACACAAAGCGCTGTGGGTAATTAAGAACTTAAACTTTGATCTTGAGAAAGCTGGCGAACACCGAAAACTACAACTCAACGAATTAGAAGAACTTAGGAACGATGCGTATGGAAACGAGAAAATTTACAAATAAAAAACCAAAGTTTTTCATGACAAGTCAATCCAAAGGAAAAAATTTTCGCCTAACCAAAAAGTTATTTTATATGACTCAAGACTTCATTTATTCCCTGGGTAACTTAGATTGAGATGGACCGGACAATTTGTGGGACAAACTGTTTTTCCACATGGTGCCGTAGAAATAGAAAGCCCCAGAGATGGATCGATTTTCAAAGTCAACGGTCATCGTTTGAAACCTTTCTTGGATTTGCCAAATAACCAAGAGGAGGAGCTCATGATCCTTCATGAGCCAAGCTACGTCTAGTAAGAATGTTAACCCTCTTTTGTAAATATGTACATAGTTTTCCCCGTTATACTCATCGACTATGGGGACACAGTCAAAATTAAGTGTGAGGGGGAGTCTCATTTTCATTTTTCAATTTCATGGCATTTTTGAATTTTCATTTTTCTTTTAACTTAAAAAATAGAAAATCTCAAAATTTCAAATCTCAAAAACATTTTCTCTTTAGCATTTTGATTTATTTTTGAGGAAACACTATGGGATAAGTATAAGTTTTGGTTAATAAATTGAAATTTTTGAAAATTTATTCGTCTTAACAAAAATAAAAATGAAGTTTGATTACAAATAACAATGGTTTAACTAATATATAGGAAGGTTCATATGTGCTAATTATGAAGTATGTTCTAATTGAAAATCTTTGTTTAAAAAAAATGGTAAATTTAAAGTAAAGGATATAACATTTTTATCTTCTAAGTTAAATGGTGCTAAGATGATTTTGCAAAACTCTCTCTTTCTAAAAAAAAAGAAGAAAAAAAAGAAAAAAAAACATTTGTATATAGGTGTGTGTGTGTGTGTGTGTGTATATATATATATATTTAACACCAAGAGTCATGTGTTCACACTCATGTGTTCACTCGCCATGCTCTGTACCCTTCTCACGTAAGCCCGAAAGGCAGTGCATGATCGGTATATCTGGCCTCAGTTTATCTGAGTTAGGTGTATATGAAAATTCTTTTTAATAACGCCTACAGTCGATAAGTGTTCACACTTGTGTGTTCACTCGCCACGCTCTGTATTCCCCTCACATCAGTCCGCAAGGCAGTGCACGGGTAATATATCTGGCCTCAGTTTACCTGAGTTAGGCATATGTAAATATTGTTAATATCAATAAAATTTTCAAATAAGAGAGAGTAAGCAATTGAAATCCAAGAACCATTTTAACTTGTTTGATTTAACTTGTTATTGAAAAGAAATGAGAATACCACTTTGACAAACTTTGATAATCAACTAAGGATTTATTTCATAGTTACACTTTGTTATCAACCGAAACAACGAGTTAAACTATTGTCTATTTGCTATGATAACTTGATTTTTGTTGGAAGTTTTGACGAGTAAATGACTTAAATTTTCAAGACAATGACCAAAACTTATACTTAACTTATGAGTGTCGAATTGAAAGTGAATCCTTCATTTGTAAATATTGTCAAAAACTTGCATTCATCCCATTGTAAATAAATCTTGCACTTTGTAAATATTTTCACTTTGCATTTGGATTTTGAGGGTAGTATCCGCTAAAACCCCTCACGAGAATACACTCGTCCTACTGGGGACACCTAGAGGTTTAATGGCTTGTTGCATACGCTCAATGCAATCGTGCTCCCTACGAAAACGGATTTATCTTCCTTTATTCGAGGACGAATAAAAAGATAAGTGTGGGGGTATTTGATGTGCACGTAAATGTGCATATATATACATCCATATTTTATCTCTTTTTATTTAAATAAATATCATATTTGGGCATTTTAACATGTTTAAAACCAAAGTTTAATTAATTTCAAATCATCATATATTCAACTTCATTCAGGGGCAAAACGGTCATTTTTGTGCATGTGTAAATTTGAGAAATTTTACTTGGACATTTTTGATGATTTTTATAGGAATTTGGATGCATATGGAAGAGGCTTATATGAAGATACATGCATGCACAAATGAATTCAAAGGATAGAAGAGGGAAATAATTCAAAGTGAAGATCATGGACAACCCCACTTACCTACCTACATTAATGTACAAATTAGATGCTAATGAACATGCTTATGAAACTAATGGCTTCATGTACACTTTAATGATGATTAGTAGAAGCTAATGATTACTTGGTCTCTGCACTTCCTAAGGGGTATTTTGGGAGGCTCCATAAAAATAGAATTAGGGTTTTATGCATGTATAAATAGCCCTCTTATGTACATGTAAATCATCTTCTACTCTTTCATTTTACTTAGGAAATTAAGAGATCAAATTGTAAGCTCAATGTTCTATGAAATAAAAATGCCTTCCAAGCCTCTTTCTTCTCCTTTTTCTACATGCTTTTCTTTGTTTCTATGTTAATGCTTTTATTTATGTTCTTCTCTTTTCTTTGTTAGTAGAATAGTTTTACATTCATGCAAGTAGTGTAGCTTAATTTCTTTTGTTGTATGTAGTTTAATTACATTCTCTTCTTTGCTTATTCTCTATTTTCTTCTCTTTTTAATGTTGAAAGTTACTTGTGTTGCTTCAATGCCACAAATGAGTAGCTAAACCCCTTCAATTTAGGGATAATGAAGCTCTCAAATATTATGTAATTTCAACATTTTATGATTTATGATCTCATTTGGTTTATGCTTCATGAAGTGAGTTTTGATGCAAGTTTATACAAGTTGGTTTGATAGCTTATATTGTTTATGCAAATGAGCTATTCTTATTCAACATAAACACAATTTGCATCATCATTTGCTAATCCATTTTTGATTGTGAAATTAAAGTAAAAATGTAATTTGATGATCTATATTACTAGTTACAATAGTAAATAGATCATACTTAAAATAGCTTTTGTTTTGGCTTCATTTTCATGAGAATTATAAGTGGTTAATTTGTTGTATTATAGTTTGATGGTTTGAGTTATGTTAGTTAATAACATAAACAAACCATACTTATGATAAATACAACAATATTTCACTTAATATCAAAACTAGAGATCACAAATTGTTTGTTTGTTGATTTACAAAAATATGAGAGTGGATTTGCCTCTAAATTGTTCTCTAGTTCAATAGTTTTTTAATCAAATTTTTATTCTAGTTTAGCTTCAATTTATTTCTAGTTAACAATTTCTCCTACATTTGGTCTAATTTGATTGAATAGATTTTTAAACTCTAACAATTCCCTGCGGATCGACCAATATTCGCCACGTACTACAAAGTGTACGCCGTGCGCTTGCGGTAAATTTTTAATTTTGAAATTTATCGACGGTTTTCTAATCCGATAAAAATTCCGCCGATCAACAAGTTTTTGGCGCCGTTGCCGGGGATTTGTTTTGATTTTAATTTTCTATTCTTCAGATTATTTTTGTGTGATTTTATTTGTGTGTTTGTGTTTTCAATCTTGTGTGTGTGCTTGTTGTTATTTATTTTCATTTTGCATTGCATCTCTAAAAAAAATCATATACAATTCAAAAAAAAAGAAAAAAAAACACAATTTTATTCCATTTCATTTTTTTACAATTTATTTTTACAATCTCATTTTCTTTTTCTTTTTTGCATTGTCAAAACTACTGTTCACTCTCTGGTTCTACTGTGCACTGTTCTTCATTACATACAGTCACCATCCAACACTTCACAAGACTTCACTGTTCCATTCCCTGAACCTCCTTAACTCATCCCTGCCAAACAATCTTACTACCTGAACAAGTCTACAACATCATCCCCCACCATACATTACACAATCATCCCATACTGTTAACTGCTTCCACATTCCATCATCATCAAAACTGTGCCAGTACAGTACATCACCATCAGTGCTTCTACCACCCTCTCCTCATCAATTCACTGCATTAAAAAACTTCCTCCTTCACTTCTTCACCACTTGCCTATGCTACTTCTTCAAAACATCCCCCACAAACTAGTACATCCTCATCAAACCCCTACAATACATCCTCTTGCTGCCTGTAATACCCTACCATAACTGCTGCTACTTTCATCCAGAACCATCACCAAGCACAGACCACCTTCATACCACTATCACATTACATCAATACAACACCAAAACACACATCACAACTGTTAAACCAACATGCCATCCACAATTCCTTCGCTCCTTACCATTTTCAAACTTCAACCAATCTTCTAAGACCTTCACATTCACTAATAACTGCAGTACCATCACTGCATTGTCATCACTCCGACCACTACAGTACCATCACTGCAATACCAGACTCCGACTGTTTTGGATCACACTTTGCTTGCTATGCTCACCCTCCTTCTACCTGTTTCAACAGCCAATCACCTCAAATACTTCACCATTACCCTGCTGTCCATTGTGTTCACCCCTTGCCTCCACATAACATCACTTTCTTACTTCATCATCTACATAAAGTGCACTGAACACCCCACGACCATCCAACCCAACCAGCCAATACTTAAACCTTCCTGCGGCCTCTACTTGCACTATCATACTCCCGAACCAAATAAATAAATCCATTTAAAATACTACTGTCATACAGTAGTTTCTTCGACCATTCCAGCCATTCTTGCCATCACTCATCATTGCAACTGCCAACAAACCACCCATAATCAACAAAGTTCTTTTCTGATGTCCACGGGACCTTCACTTCTCCTTGTAAGTTTATACCAATATCGTCTTTGCTTTCCCCTATGTTTCTTGCTTACTATCCTTCAATCTTTTTCAGGTGATTCTTCTAAAGCACTCAGCGATACAGATTAGAAAATTATCAATTCATTGGTTGCAGCTCCAAACCATCTTAGGAGTAGGTTGTCGCTTTTGACCCTTCCAAATTTAAGGAAGCACTCTTTTTTGGCAACTGGCCAGAAGATTCTTGGTAATCTGCCTACCATCATGCTACCAACCGGGGTAGCCGTTTCTATTCTCTGGGTTGTACTGATCACTTTACTTCATTGTTGCCAATCATTTCTCATGCTTCAGGTATCTCATCAATTTGGTGTCCTCTTTCCATAGAATTCTCAAACTTACTTTATCTGATTCATTTTTTTGGTAATCATTATAGTTACTCCCAAGGTTGTGGTGCCTTTAAGGGAAGTTGCTCCTCCTTCCTCATCCACAGATGTCTTAGAAGTTATGGAGTCTTTTGCTAGCTCTAAGAAATCCTTGAAAAGAAGGCAAACAGTGCCTCCTGGGGAGGCCCCTCCAACCAAGATGACGAAGATTATCGACCTTGATGAGAGAGAAGAAGACAATTCTCCAAAGAAATCTCTAGCAAGCCCAGTTATTAAGGCTCCAGAAAATATTGTGGGGTCAACTCCTCCTTTTCCTGCTCCCAATCCGCCTATCTCAATTTTTGATTCACCAACTGTATTGGCACAGATGCAGGTTGCTCTATTTAGGACCCCTTCTAAGTATCACACTCTTCCAAGATCATCGTCTTCTACTTCTTTGCCATTTGATTTTGGCAATCTGGTTAAGTCTATCCTTCAGTCGAAACCCTTCATTTCCTCTTCTCCACCACCTTTTAATCCAAACTTGGTGGAAAACCAACGCTCTCTCGTGGAGCGACAGAATCTGGCAAGTTTTTTTAACTAATCAATTTTATTATCACTGGATCTTTCTAATTGTTAACCCATATCTCTTTCTGGTTACAGATTTCCAGGTCCTGGGTTTCTTATCGAGTACGCCTCTAAACTTTCTTCTGGATCCTCCAAAGTTCAGGAGGAAAATGTTGATTTAAAAAGCCAAATTTCTTCACTTTTAGCTGCCCGAGATGAATCTTCCTCCGAGCTAAAATGAGTTCAGGCCTCCCTTTCCAAGGCTGAAGCTGACCTTTAAGCAAAAAGACAAGCTCATCCGCTTAATTCCTAGCAATCTCAGGCTTCCTTATCCCAGGTTGAAGCTGACCTTGAAGCAGAGAGGTAAGCTCATTGACTCACCCATGATGAGAAATTTGCAAGGGAGTTTGCTCTAAAAGACTTGGAGGACGAAAAGACTCGTTTAATTTCCAGGAACACATTATTGGAAGATAAATTACAAAAGTCTAAAGCTTCTCTTAAACTTGCTGTTCAAACTCTAACTAACTTCCAAAAGCATGTTTTTGATTTTGTTGATTCTTCCCTGGGGCCAATGATGTTGAACTACTATGCGGATGCCCTCTTGCTTGCTTATATCGATAATCGCGACAAAAGTCCTGACCTCGATTTTCCTTCACTTCATCCGACTATATCTAAGAGAGTCATTGTGGTGACCCTACTCTCAAACACATAGATTTTTTTTAAAAAAAACATACCAAAGGAATTCACCACTAAACCACATTTCTACTATATTTGAATATTTACATAATTTCCAAATAATTTTTCCCCAAGACCCTGGATTACCAATATAATTATATCAGTGCACAAAGCATATTAAGACAATTATATATTTGATGATATATAATTGTTTCCCTTGCCTTTTAGAGCTAACAAATTTGCAAAGAGAATTTGAATCAAATAGGCAACAAAATACCATATATGTTGTCGACATAACCATTTATTTCTTCCCTAATTTTGTTCTACTGCAAGAGATAGATTCTTAGCAATTATAATACTTATGTGTATAATATTGCAATGCACAATGCATTTTTCCATGGTTTCTAGACTTTCTGCCTAAATAAGTCTATTGACCCTAAAATACAATTACTTCCAGGTTTGTTTCTTTCATAATTTTTTTTGGTTAGAAATCAAATACACAAATGCATGTTATGATTGATTCTTACTCCAGAATTCATGCACAAGCCTGTATCACTTACCTGCCATGCACAAATTCATTTCTCTTGAATACCCCTATTCAAATCTTGTGAGCTCATTTTTAAATCAACCACCTTAGCTCTTTAAATTTTCATAAATCATAATATAAACTCAAGCAATAAAAATCAGAGATTATCACATACACATATCATATTTATATGATATGTCCATCACCTTGTTTATCTAAATCAGACATTCATGAAATCAGCAGTTAACCAAACATCATCAATAGTCATTCAAAACAGGTTTACTTAAGTACATATTTTAATCCAAATACGTAGAAAACTCCCTACAATTAACTTCAACTACAACATGAAATCTGACCAATAAATTCATTACAAAACAACTACAAATTTAAAACTAGTTTCTTTTATTTATACTAACAGCTAATGCCTTCTTCATCCATCAAGCCAACTTCAATTTCCTGCAAGCAATTCACTGAGCTGCCCCAATTTTAATGAGACACCCAGATGATTGCAAGGGCAACAAAACGGGCCAGTTTTCACTGGTATGAGCATTTATCAAATTTTTACACATATTCATAATTTTTGGTGAACTTGCAATGTCTACCTAATTTAGCAGATTTCATACTTAGCATATTATTGGTTAATACCAAATGATACAAAGACACATTCATTCATTCAAACAATACCCAGCAAACAATCAAAATAAATATATATAATTCTTGATTCATTTTTCTCCATTTCTGAATAAGTAAACTTAGATTTTATACTCCCAATTTCACCCAGCAATTAATCAAAGCACAATATTTAAACTTGATTGATTTAACTCCATATCTGGATATTTATAATCCAGATTTTTAAACCCCATTCTCCATTTATTTTATGGTCTTTAACTCCCTGTCAAATGAACACCATGTATGCATTGTGAAGGAAATCCCCAGGTTATTTAATTTATTCCAACACACAAAGGCCTCAGGGTGCAATTGCACCATGCATATACTTACTCCCACCTGAAGCAAGCAGATCATTGACTAACTCCCAAATGACCAATTTAATTTTTCTTTAATAAATCCCCCTCCAGTTTCTGCTTATTTTATTAAGCTTCTATTTATGAATTCAATCATAAAAACTCCCAATTCATTCATGTTTCAAAAAGGCTTATCTACTTTTATACTTTCTGGTTCGACCCCATGTTCTCCATTTATTTTCCTTATTACAGAAAATACCCCAACATACCTATGGTTTTTTCCTAAAAATAATTTAAGCATCATGATCCTACTATCTTTCTTCTATATTATTGTGAATATATGAATAAGGGTTTTATTAAGGAAATCCCTCAAAAACTCGGAAATTCTCCTCTGACTTATGATATGAATATTTAGTTTCATGCTTCATTATCTAAGAAATAAACATGAGTTGGATCACTGTCTTACTGCCTATTTCCTAAATAATTTAGATCCATACTTCATAATAATAAAATAGAACAAAAATGCTCAAACCATTTTAACTTTGAAAACCCACATACAGATTAAAACCCAAAACAAGAATGCACAAACAAACATCCATCTCACCCATAACAAATCATTTCAGAGATTTTAAATGATTTATAACATTTTAGGCTGCCTACAAGAGGACTTAATGCCATTGCATACAAAGGGATAAATACTCACATAGTGTTCTCCTTTTACTGCCTTAATCCCCTGAATAGCAAATCCTCCAAAGTTTCAAGCTAATGTTTCTCCTATTTTATTTTATTTTGTTTTGATCCCGAGAGAATGGTGGATATGGTTATGTGCGGGTATTATAAAACCATTCTAGGGTTTAAGAAAAATGGGTAATTCCCTTGATGCCCTTAGATATTCATGCACAAATCATTTCCCTGTGTGTTCCTTAATTGGGAATGCACACTTCTGGTTACCTCAATTAGTTATTTCAGGAATCAAGCATTTTAAACACTTCATGCCATTTTCATGACTCTATTTTACTCATGCCATATGCATGCGACCCCTTGTTTATTTTTATTTCTATTTCTTCTAAGTTTAAAGAAACTGCAAACCCCCTTGTGTTTTCTACCTAACTACCATCTCCATTCAATCATGCATACTATCATACATAATCATGTGATGTAAAAATCATTCACACTATGTTATTTGCTTGAAATAAATATAAGATATAAAATTCATATTTGATCCTATATTTTTTTTATTCTGCCTTTAGTTAAAACAGCAACTCCTCATACACCTTTATGTGATAAAAAAAATCACATATATCATGCTAATTATTTCTAGCATAAATATATAAGACATTTAAACCTTATATTAAGCTTCATTTTATTCTGTCTTTAAATAAAATAGAAAACACCCAATATATTAAATATATGTATTTATATAATTCTTTGGACATGGAACTATATTTGTTTTGAGTCCCAATTTTTAATCACCTTAACTCCTTGTATTTTATCAAACAGAAACTACTGTGCACATTTTATTTATTAACAAGCTTTTTCTGTTTTAATGCATTATATATTTTATAATTTCAGAAATTCTTAAAATAAATGTAACTTTCATTTTTTTTCTTTTAGGGTCATTACAGTCATTGACAAAATTGAGCAATTCGAATAGAGCTCTGAGTGGGAGAGTGAAGAGGGGAAGATTGACTTTAAGAAAGCTCTTTGTCTTGACGTCCCTTCATTTGACATTGAGTCTAATTCTGAGGAGAGGACGACCAAAATAAAGATCCCAATGAGAAAGAGGATGATGACCGTATGAACTAGGATATTGTTGATGATGGTAACCACGACAATCCTCCCAGAGGTCAGGGCCATGACGGAGACTAGGGAGGTCATGCTGATGCTCAAGAGGACGATGGCGGCTCAACCAAATCCCTTGAAAAGGAGCCATCGCCCCATAAAGATATACCTCCATCATCTCCTAGACCAAATGCTCCTTTGGAGGAGGAAATTGTTCATGTCCATTCCAAGGGTCCTTATGGGAAATAACAAGTTCCTCAAGTTTCTATCCCGATTTCTCAGGTATGGGCTTCCCTGTTTAAATACCTTACACTTCGAAGATAATAATTAGTGACAAATTATCTATCTTAGATAAAGAAGAAGTCAAGTTTTCCATATAGCACAAAACTTGAGAGAAAACAGGCGGAGATTAACAAATTGTATAAGGAGTTAGACAAATTAATAGCGGAACACAATGCTCTATCTTAGAAATATCATAGTCTGGATAGGAGTACTTCCGCTTTAGCATCTTTTAAATATAAGAAAGTGGCTCCTTTACTAAAGAAAGCGCGTACCCGATACGACGCCCTTTTAAAGGAAAATAGAGAGTTAACAACTCTATTCTGGATGATGATGGAAGAGAGAGATATTTTAATTGATTTTTTTGTATAAAGTATATTATAGACACTCAATCATAGATTTTTCATATTTACGCGAATTCAGCGGGGTCTACTTAGACGTTTCCATAAGAGATTCTTAGATGAATTTGGTTCTGGCCCGCATCCCAGAGTCTGCTGGAATTTACTGCGGGTCAAATCGAATCCACAAGATATCCCCTCTGAAAAGCTTAAGTATTATAGGATAAATTTGTTTCTGAGTTTTTCTTTAAGTCGATTTTGTATGAACCTGATGAGTAATCATTAATATGTAACAGATAACCAATTTATGAACGCATATTTTTGCAATGCTCCCTATACTTAGCTTCCTTTTGCTGTGCTATTTCAAAATATCAGTTCTTTTGGTCGAGTGGTCCCAAGAGAACATTTAATTCAATATGTTAACTTGAGAAGGTTTTAATCTAAAAATGCACCACTCTTAAAGACTTCGAAGTTAGCGAGATATTGCTTTCTTCGGGATTTGCAATAATTATATTTTGAATACCCTCGTCTCCGCTTCGACTTTCTTGGTGAAGAGAAAGAAACTCTCTTAAAAGAATTAGGACATTTCATTCCAAGCTAATTTGTGGTTGTGACAGTCTACCTGCCGAAAAATGGGATTACGGTAAATGTACGCCAGTTATTACCACTGAAGGGATTTCTATACCTTTTGACTCAACTGTTATGCTTTCGGTTAATACTTTAGGCAAAATTAGAAATGTAGTCTCTCAACTTTAGGTGTAATGACAGCATTTGTTGTTCCTCTTAACTTTGTGCCTACTTGAGTTGTAATTCATCGATATAACAATAAAGTCATGTTATCTTAATTTTTATCTATTTTATTTCTTTTTGTTAAATAGGAGATTCAGCCATCTCCGTCTCATCTTCCTCAAAGTTTTCTTTCTTGTGTCGATGCCATTAGAGATATGCTATTATCAAGGAGTGGTGAGATCATAATTCGTGACGAATTCCTTCTCGAGCGTTTCGTTGGCAACCTCAAAGCCGTGAAGTGGCATAAAAGATATCTTATCCAAAATACCATAGCCGACAATCATAAGGATCGCATTGACTATCTTGAGGATGAGATTAAAAAGAAAGACAAGGCGATTACTTTGCTTAAGCGACAAATAAAGTCAAATCCTACAATTCATTTTGATGAGAAGACGTTTAAGATCATCCAACGAATAAGTGACTTGGAGTTAAAATTGAAAGATAGTCAGGCACAATGTGCTTCTCTAGAATTCATTTTAGGCGATAAAATTTCTAAGAATAAACTTCCGGTTCAACAAGCAACCTCTTCGACTGCGAAGACTACTAGATCGAAGCATCTTGCAGCTCAAAAATTTCCCACCATGCTCAGTACTCCCCCAGGTTTGGACGACAATATGGTGGGGAACTGGTGTCGGAAAGTGATATTTGAAATCACTCAGTATTTTAATGAGCAACAAAAAGTCAAGCATTCTCAGACTATTAATGATTATGCTGCCAAGAAACAAAAGCTTGAGCATAATATTTATTTCCTCCAAAAACATGATTCTGAGTAAGACAGGGAAAACAAGACCCTTAGAGCTGCAAACAGGGCCTTTAACCGTGCTTTGAAAACCAACATCATGGCAATTGATGATGAGAATACAATTAGAAGAAAGGAGAAAAAGCTTAAAGAAGTTCTCCGCACAGCAATTAACCATATAGTTAATCCTTCCATGACGGAGACCCTTAATAAAGCGTCTCAAGATTTGTAATTCGTTTATGTATTTGGGCTACGTAAATATATCTAGTGCACAACTTTGTTGTTTGTAAATGACTTCATAAGTCACATAAATTATGGAAATTTTGTAAATATCACTTGACTTGTGATCCTTTTCTATGATGTAACCTTTGATATACTTTTAAATCGTCCATTCAGCGACTCTTGTGCTTGCTGAATCCTTTTTTTTCCATGCCATTTTGACTTCCCTGCGGAACACGTAGCAACCAATGCTTCTAATTGTTATCTTTTAAATTGGCATATTTATTATTCGCCTAGATTAGCAATTCATCTTGCCAATCGTATGAAAAGTAATTTATTCAAAATGTTAAGATCTCATCTTTAACCAGGATGAAAAATAATCACGGATTTAACTCTTTCCACCTGTTCGGAATGCATAAGACTTGTTGGAAGTAAATCCCCTTATTTTGACATAGTTAGAAGCCTGAATTCCCCATTAGGGGAGTCTTAACAGTATTATCTTTAATAATATTCTTTGGCCCAGATTCGAGCACTTGGGATGAGTAGAAATCCAAAGATTTTGTACCCAAATTAGGGTCTTAAATAAACAGCAGTCTTGACAGCTAGATTTAGTTGTTAATGATAGAGTTTTATGATGTGTCATTGGACCTGGATTCGGGTATTAGTTGATGGAAGGTAAGTTGAAACTCGCCGTACGATATCCTTTGATAATAAGTGAGGGATGATTAGAATGCCAGTTTCAGTAAAAGAATATCAGAATATCCTTCCCGGTAATAAGCAATAATGGCTTAGGGTACCATCTCCAGTAATAGATAATTTAAAGTTTGAAATCCATATCTGCTAATCTAGTATTAATAATGAAAGACCAGAAGATTGTTTTCGGTAATAAGTATCAAAAAACCAAAGAACCATTCTTGCAATAAGTAATAGAGGACCAGAGAATCAATCTGGCAATAAGTAACAGAAAACCAAAATATCATTTCTGATAATAAGTAAAAGAAGACCAGAAAACCAATCTCGCAGATGTTTGTGGGAAGAGGTCAGGGACTTCTTTGTCCATTTGTCATTTGTTTTGGCCTATTTCAAGCGGGGACTCTTTTGTCCAATTTTTGTGCTTATTTAAGTAGAGCCCATTTCAGGCTGTTTGTCATTTTAGACATTACCGACCTTTTGGTGGTTGCTATTTTAAGGGATGCCGATTTCTGGCGGTGCCTATTTCAGGCATGGACTTTTCTTAGTCCGTCGGACATTTCATCCAGGTTTCTGCTGCGCTCGGCTAACTTATTCTGAAGTAGAGCCCGAGGACTTACCCGACCTCCTTCCAGGAGGCACCTTAACCTGGCCATAGCGTGATGCGGCTAAGGGCTTGTCGGTACCTTGGCTAGGCCATAGCGTGGCGGGACTAAGGGATTAACCATCCTCCATCCAGGAGGTGCCTTCTCCTGGCCATAGCATGACGTGGATAAGGGATTATGCTGCTTTATCCTGGCCATTTCTGAATTTGGCTTGGCTAAAGGCTTACGCCCTCCCTCTATGAGGTGCCTTGACCTGGCCATCTTGGTGCGACCAAGGGATTACTACCATTATTGGTAGCCTACCATTTTAGGTAGTCCAAAGTTTAAGGAGAATTTCACTCCCGACCATGTACACTTTTCTTATTTCAATAATAGAGTTTTTATTCTTCGGTTCATTCAATCCTTTACAAACTGCTTGAGTTTTTCTTATTCTAGGAGGTGCAGGAACATTGATTTATTTCATTTCCTTTTATCAGGCAAGAGTTGCAGTGTAATTTTTTTTGATTCTTCTCATATTCTAACTTCTTTTCCTGAGAAGGCTTTCAACTCAGCTTCTCTCTTGGTTCGAATGTAGTCATTTTCGGCCATGGTAGTAGGATCACTTTTTTTCGACATCTAATCTTCTTTTTGGCACGATTTACATACTTTCTCCTGGAAGGAAAGTTTTCTTCTCATGATTACTCGGTTCTCTTCAAAAGTATTTTCCTTTACTCTTAAGATTTTAGTTGGAAATTTTCTTAGTAATCTTTATATTCCCATCTGACGATTCATCCACTACCCTTAGTCCTTTAATTATGAACTCTTCTATGCGTCCATGGTTTTTCCTTGAGTGGTGGACTTCACTTATAATCTTATTCCATTTATGTGCAGGATTGTCATAACCCTTTGTCATTTCTTTTTCATAGGTAGTTCCAAAGGAATACGACTGGATGGTCCCTCTCATTTGTCAAAATATATCCTCTCTCCTTGAACTTTCTTTTTCTGCAGCAAAGGTTTGGACTAGTTTTGAACTAACCTGATTGATATTCCATTTCCATGAGTTATAGGATAAATCCCGTTTTTTCCTCTTAATGTCTTGTAAAGCTCAAAAGTGAAGGGTTTACTCTTCAAGTAAGGGCTGGCTATAATTTATTCGATAATTAGTACCTACATCCAAAGGTTCTATTGATCCTTAAATTGATCTTTCTCTACATCCAAAGGTTCTGTTGATCCTTGAATTGATCTTTCCCTGGAAAAGCTTTCTTTTGCTTCGAGTATTGAATCCATACTTTATCTCTTAATTGTATTCAAATGGAATTTAAGTCTTATATCAAAAGTAAAACCTTTTCGGTTCAACAAAAATGAAGTTAATGAGTCCTAAGAGAGTGCCCAAGCAGAAAGTCGAAGGTTTGGGCCCTCCTTCTAGGGCAAAAATGTTAATCAAATTTATGATTAACACCCCAAAAGATACTTTGACTCAATGATTGCTGATTTTTGACCTAAACCTTTCAGTATGGTTGGTAAAACCAGTCTTCTAGATAAAGAACTTTTTACTTCGAAAGATCTTTCAAGATGTCATATAAAGCTTTCTTTTGTGTTACATATGATTACTTACTGGTCTTATCCCCTTTCAAGTTGATCTTTAGTGCTTCTGAAAGGTTTGGGATAATTGATCTTATTAGCGGTAGTATAAACAGCAAATCCTTAGATGATGTATAAGGGTTTTCACCCTTACCGAAAGGTTTAACTTCCTATTCGAAGTCTGGTTGGGATTTGCCGAAAGGTATGTGAATGTCTACTGTTGGATTAAACTTTATTCTCATGAATTCAGACTCCACCGAAAGGTTTGTCCACTCAGGTAATAGCAATGAAAGGTTTTGGTATTGTAAATATAGAAGGACCTACTAACTTAGTTGAAGAATCCAGCCCCGAAAACCAATGACTCCGAAGGGTTACCACTCTTATTAATTAAGATCAGCTGTAGTCTTCACTAGAAGGTCGGAGTAGAATAATTGATGACTTTTGAGGGTCGAAGTTACAACTTGATCAAATAAATTTTTGACCCTGTCAGCTTGAACCTATTAATTGAATTAATCCTGAAAATATGAATCAATATAATGAAGAATTAAACTAGATAATAATAGATTAAACAAAATGTGAAACTTTCTGTTTTATTATTCAATATTAGCTTTTACAAATCCCCAAATCTATTCCTGATTAGGGTTACAACACATTTCCTTTCATATTCTAAGAATGAGGTGGGAGAGTAAAAAGTCGATCCTAAAACCAGGGCCTTTGGGTCCTATTTATAGATGTAGGCGGCTCTCCTTTCGGCTTTATGCCTTCGATTGAGCCGGAAGGTCACCCTTTATGCACAGTGCAAACCTTTCGATGTAGCCAAAGGGTTTTCCTTACTTATGCTACCATGAACCTTTCGGTCTTGTCGGAAGGTTGCTTCTTTGCGTGGTGCTGATTCATGATCACTGTCTCCCTTACAAATCTTTCGGCATTGTTGAAAGGTGTCTTGTATATTTCTCAACCTGTTTGGGAGGTTTGGTGTGTTTTCGAAAAGGTTATTAAATAGTGGCTTTTACTTGCTTTGACTCTTTCTTCTTCTTTGAATTCCTTGGACGTTGGAGGCGGAACCTTTCGACCTTTCGTAAGGTTTTAGGTTAGTGAACTTCAAAGGTTGCATCCCTTCGGAAGTTCCGAGAGGTTTGAGCCGTGCTCTTCTTTTTCTTGCTTATTCAGGGGTCCTTAGTCCTAGCTGGAAGGTTAATTTTTAGTGTAACATAGATCACTTGGCCATAGGATAGAAAATTATATACGGACACTGGATTGGTTAAATTAAATGGTTTTAAATTCTTGAATTTGAATCTATTTAAATGATTTTGTTTTAAAGAAATAAAATCAAATTTATAAAGATTAAATTAATTTTGGATTCGAGTTTTGAAATGTTGAATTTATAAATTAGTTAAAGGAAATTGTTTAAAAAAATTTAATTTCGAATTTAAAGATAAAATTGAAATATGACTTAAATTATGGAAATTGAAATTGTTTTCAAGGTTTGTACTTTAACTTGAACTTCGAATTTATCTAAGTAAAGTGATATAAATGGATATTTCAAATTTGAGCTCGAAATTGAATTATTTTAAAGATTTGAACCTTAAATTAAACGTTGAAGTTAAATTTGATCTAAGTAATTTAAATCGGAAAATTGAAATTGTTCAAATTAAGAATTGAATTGAAATTTAAACCATTGAATCGTTAAATCGAATTTGAAGTTAAAATGAACGTTTTGAAGTTGAAGTAATACGAATTGAAATCGGAATCGAAATCAAAGTAGATTTGAATAAAAATTGAAATTGAGATGATTTGAACTGGAAGATTTGAAATTGAATAAGTTTGATTGAAATTTGGACCGGAGTTCGGATTTATTGGAAATGGAAAGAAACGGTTTATATTTGAAACTATTTTTACTATAAACTATTTTAAAATTTATCTTTTTAAAAAATTTCAAATTATTTAAATTTTAAAATCATTTAATATATACTCTTTTAATATCTAATCTATTTTAGTATATAATCTATTTTAATATCTAAACTATTTTAACTATCTAAACTATTTTAACTATTTAACTTTAAAATCTACTTTAACTTTTCAAACTATTCAAATAAGGAATTTTTTATATTTAAATTGTTTATTTAAATATGATTGTGGTTAAAATGAAATTATAACCAAAGTTAAAATTTGAAATGATTTTTGGAATGAAATTGATTTCGAAGTGTATCATAATTTTGAAATAAATTATATTTTGAAGTGAATATGATATTTTGATATCAATTATGAATCATTTTCGAAATGTAAAACAACCAACTGGTGTGTAAAACGACGTTTAGTTGTTAAAGAGACCGGGGCCACTTATTGGCATACTCCCTGTCAATATTGGAACCACTTTAACAACTGTGTACGAGGAGGAGACTCCAGAATGAAGTGGTTGGATTTGGTGTACGTTGCTGGATTTGAAGAAAGAGAGCAATGATGGATAGCCTCGACACTTGTGTCAATTTGAAATGACAAAAACCGGACGGCTTGACAGGGCCAATGAGGGTAGCTACCTCTAGCGGACATTTGTTCTTCGATTTTCTTTTTGGACTCGGTCCATACTATTACTTTGATGTTGATTTCGATTGGTACACTTTGATTTGGGATGACCTCCCTTTGACTCGATATGGGATGGATGGAAGTGGTTGGCGGTCGTGCCTATGATGTGTTACCACCAGCCCGACGACCGGAACTGGTAGTATCATACCTTGGGCATTGCATCACGTGCCTTGTCATACTTTTATCCTTATATGAGACCACTGCGAATTTGGTTTAGTGTTGTCGTATCACGGCGCATCCCTATCTACCGACGTTCTACTGGTTGTGTTATATGCACACTATACGATAATGCTTGAAAATGCGTTAAGGGGATTAATGTAAAGGCTTAAGCTAGGAAAAATATTTGTATTATTGAATAGACATTACATATATAGTGTATTCTACTATATATAAATATTTTGATGGATCCTTAAGAGATGGAAAATCCCGTAACCTCTCATAAGTTATTGCACGCACGTTATACACTGGATAGGAGATGTAAAACCCCAGAAACATCTCTGACGTTATTACACTCCTATTATAAGTGATATTGATTTGACTCACATAAGAATATTTTAGTTCTGACTCAAGTGTACTGTTTTTCTTTTTGGTCGGGTCAGCCTTGAGTATTCAGCGCATCGAAGATCATACTATTTTCTGGAGGAAGAAGACGAGGATTTGGTATATTACTACTAGTATTATTCTCACATCATGTTGTTATGCTGCATTATTCTATTGTTCTATTGTATATATAACTCAGATAGATGTTGTAAAATTTTTATTAAATGTAAAATATAAACTGCTTCATGAACTGTTTATTTTATTATTATATTTTGTGATTCCGCTGCGAGATTCTGTATTTGTTTTCTTCTTTTGCTTATTTTCCGTATTTAACCCTATTGATTATTTGTGTTTCGGATTGTTTAAGTTGGACATGTGTGGATTATTGTCAATTTAAACCTTCCAAAATATGGGTCGCCACAGTTGGTATCAGAGCTTTGGTTTAGCGATAACCTTAGCTTTGGTGGGGTTGGAATCATTAGAGATAGAGTAGTAATACCCTAGAATGAGTTTGTTTGAGTGTGTGTGTATATATATATGAGAGCATGTACTTATTAGTGCTATAAAATGATTTATATTGTGTATACTTATCTGTTGAGTTGTTTGTGAATTCTGGTCGGTACATGAGGCGTCATGTTATCAGTAAGGGTTTCTAAACACTTAAACAAGACAAGTCGACATAATATTATTTTAAAATCGGGTAAATGGAATAATTTTACCTAAATTATAGTTTATATATAAACTAATAACTTTCATAAACCTATATAATTATTAGTGAATGTTGTTTGTTAGGAGATGATAATATTTAGTTATCATCGATTATTGTTTGAATTAAACCAAAAACGAATACTTTGTGAACTTTATTTCACAAAGCATTCGATAATTAGATTGAATTGAAATTTAATTAAAAAAGGATTGTCTGCAATAATAAAAATGTAAATTAACGAAATGTTTTCATAATAAGGTAATGGAATTGTATATGTTTATTTATAATATGGCTTATAAATAGAAAGGATTTAAAAGTCGAGAAATTTAGAATTTAAATCTCGTTGCTTTAAAAAATTGTTTTCAAAGTTTTTTAAAATAATAATATTATTATTTTGGAAGTCTTTTTGACTAGAAATATATTTTGAAAAGATTTTTGAGAGAAATAAAAGCAACGAACTCGCTTTAGTCATTGGAAAATAATTCTAGGGATCACTGCAGCATCGCCAGTATTCATTTTCGAGTTTTTGAGTAAGAATTGCTACCAAAAGTAATTTATTTCCGGTTAAAACAAGTTTTGATTGTGAAAAAAATTCCAAGTATGATTTGTTAGATATATGAAAATAGTTTTTGTACTTATAAATTGAAAATAGTTTAGATAAGAAATAAGTTTATAACTTATGAATTTGAACAGGAAAGTAAAACCAAATTTTAAAATGGTTGAACATTTTGGTTAAGCAAACAAAAGAAAATTGAATTTGAGATATGAAATAAAAGAATTAACCTAAGTAATGTTAAACAAGATAAAGTTTAACTGAAGAAAGTTTAAATGAAAGTAAATTGTATTTGAAATGAATCAGATAAAACAATGAAATGAAATTTTAAGTGAATAAGTTTGTATAACTTATAGATTTGAGAAAATAAGTTAAAAACAGATTTTAAATTTATTGAATGTGAATGATAAGAAAAGAAAAAAAAATTAATTCGGATTAAGTAAAAGTGGTAAGAAATAATTTAAACTTTAAGTTAAATTATGAAATGAATGGATTTATAAAATAAGTTAAATATGAAGTGAAGAGGTTATAAAACCAAGTTCGGAAATATTAACTTAACACTTTATGTTTATGAATATTTATGAACTTAAGTAAAATCAAATTTTAGTATAAGTTAATAAATGAATTTAAACTGAGAATTTGAGAACTTGAATCCCGGTGCTTTTGAAATTTTTTTCTAAGATTCTGAAAATAATATTAGTATTATTTAAATATTTACAAATAGAAGTTGTTTTCAAAAATGGATTTTAAAAGGAAGTAAGTTCTGTACTCCTCTCTTTAATCGCTGGAAAATAATTTCGGTGATGACGGCCGCATCCACGACATTCATTTTCGAGTCTCAAAGTGGGAGAGGCCACTTAGTAGCTTTGCTACGCATTTGGTTTGATAAACAGATTTTGATTTAAAATTCTAAATTTGATTTGATATATATAAAAGATATGAGTATATATTATTTCAAAATGATTTGGAAAGAAACCCGGTATTTAGTTCTTACATTCTACGTAAATTAATAATTTTCACTTATTGAAATGAAATGAATTAATAAAATGATTTTATAAAATGGTCCAGAAATGGATTTATATAAAATGTGTTAAACATAAAGTGAAATAATTTAAATTTGAATAAATTGAATGTAAATGAAATAAGATATGAATAAATTAGGAGCAAACCAATTGGATGTTAATAAAAAAAAGGATGTTAATAAGAAATGATAGTGTATAAATAAACTGTTAACACTGGATAATGAAAATTGTGATAGTTATGAATTAATTGGATGAATATTGTTTGTTGAATGGGTTTTTTGTTGTAAATCACTGTTATAACTGCTTTTGTTTGCATATGATTATTATGTTGTGTATTGGTGCTTGTGCTTATGATTTGGATTTAGAATTCACGTCATATAATTTTATTGAACTCTTACTGTGAGAAATGCGGATTAAGGATCTTAAGGCCAGAATTAACACTAGAGGGGGGTGAATAGTGTTTTAAGAAATTTGTTGAGTTTATCTAACTTTATTAACAATGTACACACTAATTAGACATAGATATGAACACAGAATAAAACACAGATGCAAATATAAAGTAAAAGCAGTAAAGGAAAGAACACAACGGATTTTATACTGGTTCGGGGTTACCCTACATCCAGTCCCGTACAACTAAGTACGGATTTCCTTTCAAAAGCAATTCAACAATTACAACCCTCGATTTCAAGGCTATGAGGCATACCCTCCAGAATACCAATCCTCTGGGTAGGGATACTTGATTTACCGGGCAACAAGTTCACCCAATTGATTTCCAGGGCTACAATCACACCTTTTCTCGCTTGATTGATTTACAAGGCTACAATCACACCTTTTCTCGCTAATATATTACAAAGAAACCTATAACTCTGAATAGCACTGAGAACCTTGTAGAGATAGTGATGGAGAATCAAACTAGAAGTAATCGAGTATGATTCGATGTTGATTTCGGTAGAGTAATGGTATGATTTTGTAATAAGAAATGTGGAAGATGAAGAGGAGTGAAAACCAGAAAAAAGTGATTAAAAATTCGTTGAAACTGACCCCTATTTATAGAAAACCAACAGCCATGACCATTCATGAAGTGTTATGGCGAATAGACACTTCTTTTGAAATTTGAATTTGAACTTCAACTGTCACTATGTCGACATACTACCTAGGGGCATGTCGACATCCCTCAGCCAAAAATGATATTTTGAATTTCTATAAAAACAATATTTATCTTATAATAAAACTATTTAAAACTTTATAAATATACTATTCATACTCATGAGTCTTCTATCTCTGTATCTTGAATCTCTATACTGTACAGTCTTCATTCTTGGTACCTGCATGGTTAGATCCTACAAATACATATATATCTAAACTTGTAATGTTAGTATTTATACTTTATAATCTATTATAAGGTTGTTGTCATCAAAACCATCATCTCAAGGACTAACAATCTCCCCCTTTTTGATGATGACAACCTTTGTTTATAAAATATCACTTCTATCCTAATAACTCCCCCTTAATCTATGCCTAACTACCCTATTTTATACTTCTCCCCCTTTGTCATCAACAAAAACTTACTCTAAACTATATAACTCCAAACTATATAACTTTCCCTAAAACTTATCACTCTATGACGTGTTATTATAATGATAGTGTTATCATAAATAATTAACACAGAAATATAATTCTAAACTATTAACTATCCTAACAAAGAATTCACAATAATACTAACACATATAAGAACACGAGTTTATTTATTACGAGTATGGTTTTATTTACATTTGCATTCGAAAAACATAAATAACAACGGAAAGAAAGAGAAAAGAAAACACTAATGTGTGTTTCTGATCATAGGGGATTCATGAATCGAACAGTTTGGATAGTGGAAATAGAAATTTCCACGTTGTTCGACAAGATTCCCATTTTTATCAAAACACACTTTTCCAACGCATACCACTTGGTCATTATCCTTCTCATGTGCTTCATCCATTGGTTCTTCTTCTTCTTCTTCGCTGACCTCATGTTCTTGATTGAGTGAAGAGTCTTCATCGATCAAGATAGGGTTGGCCTGGTTATCCATTAGGAATTTTTGTAAATTCCTTAGAATCTTCCCTTGCCTTTCTTTCTCTTTTGCCATACGAAGTTGAGTCACTTGAATTTCAGTCAATATCTGAAGAGTATCCTTCATAGACTCCTCTAATTTAGTAACACGTGCAAGAGTAGAGCATCGAGTGGACCAGAAGTAGGAGAGGGGAATAAGAAAGTTGGTTTTATGTTTGATTTAGAGGAAGATGCCATTATTTTATTTATTTCATAATAGAAAATGAAGAGAAACCAGAGAGAATGAATAAGAATTTGAAATAGAGAAGAATATATAACTAAAATTTTGAATTTTGGTGGGAAAAAATTTAAAAAAATAAAATCGTTATATGTCGACATGGGTCTAGTGAGTATGTCGACATGGTCCTTCAATATTTCCTTTTTTAATTTATTTTGAATTAATTTTAATTATATTCGTTATTTATATTTTATATTTCAGTTAAAGAGCAAATACCTAATTCTCTTCTTAATTTAGTAAATGTAGATTCATTTAAGGGTTTTGTTAAAATATCAGCAATTTGATTATCAGAATTGATATAGTCGAGAGTAATTACATCTCTACTTATATTATCTCTGAGAAAATGGTGTCTGATATCAATATGTTTAGTTCGAGCATGATAAGTAGGATTTTTAGATAAATTTATTGCACTAGTATTATCACAATAAATTGGCGATTTTGAGATATTTAATCCAAAATCTCTTAAAGTTTG
This sequence comes from Allium fistulosum, assembly GCA_030737815.1. Lineage (NCBI taxonomy): Eukaryota > Viridiplantae > Streptophyta > Magnoliopsida > Asparagales > Amaryllidaceae > Allium > Allium fistulosum. The sequence goes on along the minus strand of CM060907.1, from coordinate 405,631,766 downwards.
TTGCATATATATTACTTGAGAACAAGCCAAAGCAGCAGAAATATACTCTGCTTCAGTTGTTAATAAAGAAACTTTATTTTGCTTTTTACTAAACTAGGAAACCATAGATTGTCCCAAAAAGTGACAAGTTCCACTTGTACTTTTTCGGTCTGATTTACATCCAGCATAGTCAGCATCACAGTATGATATTAAATCAAATGAATCATTTTTAGGATAAAATAAGCCATAATCAGAGGTGTGTTTAATATATCTTATGATACGTTTTACAGCTTTTAAGTGAGTTTCTTTAGGATGATATTGATATCTTGCACAGAGACATACACTATGCATGATATCAGGTCTACTAGGAGTGATATAGAGTAGTGATCCAATCATTCCTCTATACAACTTTTGATATACATCTTTCGAGAGATCTTCTTTACTAAGGTACTCATTGGTTGCCATGGGAGTGGGTTTTCCACTCGCAGTAGTCAAACCAAATTTACTAACTAGGTCTTTAGCATATTTTTCCTGACTAATAAAAATACCATTATCTAACTGTTTTATTTGTAATCCTAGAAAGAAGTTTAATTCACCCATATGACTCATCTCAAACTCTTTTGTCATTATTTCAGAAAATTCTTTATTTATTTCGAAGTTAGTTGAACCAAAAATGATATCATCTACGTATACTTGAACTAGTTGAATATCATTTTTATTTCTTTTAATAAAAAGAGTATTATCTATTTTACCAATTTCAAAATTTGATTGTAATAAATAAGATCTTAGTCTATCACACCAGGCTCTAGGAGCTTGTTTTAGACCATATAAAGCTTTCTTAAGTTTGTACACATGGTTTGGTAAATTTTCATCTTCAAACAGTGGTGGTTGTTCAACATATACTTCTTTTACAAATCCATTTAAAAATGCACTTTTAACATCCATTTGAAATAATTTGAAATTATTATGATTTGCGAAAGCAAGTAGAATCCTAATGGCTTCTAATCTTGCTACAGGAGCAAAGGTTTCGTCACAATCTATACCTTCTTCTTGACAATAACCTTGGGCGACTAATCGTGCTTTATTTCTAACGACCTCACCTTGTTCATTCATTTTATTTTTATAGACCCATTTAGTTCCAATTATAGTTTTATCTTCAGGTCTAGGAACAAGTTCCCAAACTTCATTTCTAGTGAATTGATTTAATTCTTCTTGCATAGCCAAAATCCATGAATCATCAGTTGATGCTTCTTTAGGATTTTTGGGTTCAATAGATGATATAAAAGCTACATTACTCGTTTGACTTAGTTGATTTCTAGTTTTAACAACAGATTGCATATCTCCAAGTATATTTTCTATAGGGTGATCTTTTAAAAGTCTAATCCTTTTATTAGGATGATTTAATTCATTATTAGTTTCAGTTGACTCTTGATTTTGAGTAATTAAATCTTCTTCATCATTTGTAATTTCAAAATCTTTTAAATTTTCATCAAACGAAACATGCATTGTTTCTACGATGGTGTTAGATCTCAAATTAAAAACTCTATAAGCTTTACTTCTATTAGAATATCCGATAAAGATTCCTTTGTCGGATTTAGGATCAAATTTATCCAAATTATCTTTTGTATTTAAAATAAAACATTTACTTCCAAAAATTCTAAAGTATGATACCTTAAGTTTCTTTCCATTAAGAAGTTCATAAGGTGTCATATCAGTTAAAGGTCTAATTAAAATTCTATTCAAAATATAACAGGCGGTAGCAACAGCTTCTGCCCAAAAGTGTTATGGTAAATTACTATCTGAAAGCATTGTTCTCGCACACACTTGAATCGTTCTATTTTTACGTTTAACTACTCCGTTTTGTTATGGAGTTCTTGGAAATGAGAAATTGTGAGTTATTCCCTTCTTATTGGAGAATTCCTCAAACTTTTCATTTTCAAATTCACCACCGTGATCACTACGAATAGTTATAATTTTTAAAGATAATTGATTTTGAATCCTTTTTGTAAAGTTTTTAAAACATTCAAAAGTATCACTTTTATGTTTCAAAAATATTGTCCATGTAAATCTAGAATAATCATCTACAATTACAAAAAATATTTACTATGATTTATTGACAGAATTTGAGATGGACCAAATAAATCAAGATGAAGTAACTCAAGGGGTTTTGAAGTTGAAATCATATCTTTTAATTTAAAGGAACTTTTTCTAATTTTTCCTAATTGACATGCATCACATAAACTATCTACTTTAAAATTCATTTTAGGGAGACCTCTTACTAGATCATGTTTTGACAGTCTAGATAAGAGTTTGAAATTCAAATGTCCAAATCTCTTATGCCAAATCCAAGGGTCACTTGTATTTGCCAAAAGACATAGGTTATCATTTGAAACTTTCATACTAAGAATATAAATATTCTTTTTCCTAGTTCCCTCAAATATTATGGTTGAGTTATTATCTTCAATATGACATTTATCTTTTTCAAATTTAATTTTATATCCTTTATCACATAGTTCACTTATACTTAGCAGATTGTGTTTCAGATTCTTAACTAGCAAAACATTAGTAATAATAGGAGTTTCAGAGTTACCAACATTGCCGATGCCAATCACGTATCCTTTCGAGTTGTCTTTAAAGTTAACCAGTCCTCCGTCTTTGTATATAACATTATTCAGCATATCTGGATTACCAGTCATGTGTCTAGAGCAACCACTATCAAGTATCCACTTATTTCTTTTGATTTGCACAGAATGTCCATTGTGGATTGATTCCTCTATACCCATAAAGCATCTTTCCTGCACATTATAAAATTTGGGTAGACAACTAGAATTTGAATAGCATTCATATGCAGACTCATGGAACAATGATGGTTTAAACAATTCTAAACTAGTTTTAACAGATCTTTCAAAAATAGCCATTTAAAAAAACTTTTTCAAAATTCAGATATGAAACTTTTGAAAACAAAGCTCTGATACCAAATGTGAGAAATGCGGATTAAGGACCTTAAGGCTAGAATTAACACTAGAGGGGGGTGAATAGTGTTTTAAGAAATTTGTTAATCTTTTTGAGTTTATCTAACTTTATTAACAATGTACACACTAATTAGACACAGATATGAACACAGAATCAAACACAGATGCAAATATAAAGTAAAAGTAGTAAAGGAAAGAACACACCGGATTTTATACTCGTTCGGAGTTACCCTACATCCAGTCCCGTACAAATAAGTACGGATTTCCTATCAAAAGCAATTCAACAATTACAACCCTCGATTTCAAGGCTATGAGGTATACCCTCCAGAATACCAATCCTCTGGGTAGGAATACTTGATTTACCGGGCAACAAGTTCACCCAATTGATTTCCAAGGCTACAATCACACCTTTTCTCGCTTTATTGATTTACAAGGCTACAATCACACCTTTTCTCGCTAATATATTACAAAGAAACCTATAACTCTGAATAGCACTGAGAACCTTGTAGAGATAGTGATGGAGAATCAAACTAGAAGTAATCGAGTATGATTCGATGTTGATTTCGGTAGAGTAATGGTATGATTTTGTAATAAGAAATGTGGAAGATGAAGAGGAGTGAAAACCAGAAAAAAGTGATTAAAAATTCGTTGAAACTGACCCCTATTTATAGAAAACCAACAACCATGACCATTCATGAAGAGTTATGGCGAATAGACACTTCTTTTGAAATTTGAATTTGAACTTCAACTGTCACTATGTCAACATACTACCTACGGGCATGTCGACATCCCTCAGCCAAAAATGATATTTTGAATTTCTATAAAAACAATATTTATCTTATATTAAAACTATTTAAAACTTAATAAATATACTTGAATATAGTTGAAATTCATAAGTAAATATAAAGAACAATAAATACATAATTTAACTATAATTTTATATTTAAATCTAAGTATAAATATTAAAAGTTAAATATATTATTTGAAAAGACATTTAAAAACAGAAGTATTTTGACTTTGAAAATAAAGATGTTTTGAGGCTAAAATTATTTAAAATCAGGATAGAAAGTTTTGAATCTTTTAAAACGAAAGTTTTGAAATCATTTTGAAAACAAGATAATTTTGTAAAAACATTTTGAATTAAAATTAGTGGATACAAAACAATGCCCCACTAGATTTTCGTAGGTTCCATCCTACTTAGGGTTCCATCCCTTTAACAGGCTCGAAGTGGATTCCATTCCACGAATAAATTGGATATTAAGATGCCAGTGCTTTTCTACGAGTTTGAACAAATATTCCTAATAAAACATACTTAACCTTGAACTCTTGATAATCTTGATACTCATGAGTCTTCTATCTCTGTATCTTGAATCTCTATACTGTACAGTCTTCATTCTTGGTACCTACATGGTTAGATCCTGCAAATACATATATATCTAAACTTGTAATGTTAGTATTTATATTTTATAATCTATTATAAGGTTGTTGTCATCAGAACCATCATCTCAAGGACTAACACTTACATGTTTCTATATCTCATTATAAGTGACTACTATTCGAAATTGAGTTGACATAGGTACATACGAAGGCCCTTTGGACGTATACGCGGTTTGATTCGCTTTTGCTCACTTTAATATGAGCGAACTCGCTCGTATTAATAATAATAAGGTACATATCTCGGATTACATACCATACGTTTATATTTTTCTCCCTTACGGGATACCTCATCATTGAGATGAGACATATATTTGGTTATATATCTGTATTGTAAATTTTTACTGTAACGACACTGGATTTCGGTCGGTTGACTTTGAACATTTATTTTATTTTAAATGTTGAATTTGAAATGTAAATGGATTTTTAATATGAAGTTTATCGATCAAATAACTGGAATAAGATTTAAATTTCAAATATAATGATTTTCGTAATACGAATAGTGCAAATAATTGGAATTTGAGCTGAATATGAATCGAAATGAATTTTAAAGTGAATATAAGCTCTATTTTAATTAGGAATTAGATAGTAAGTTTTTAAAACTGAATTTTCAAGTGATTTCGCTAATTTTTGAAATCGTCGATTTAATCGATGCTTTAAAATAGCGATCCGGGGCACAGTCTCGAAATTCGACGAAACACGTTCCATTGGATCCATAATAGTGTATTATTATCGGATTTCAAATTTCATAGCGTTTGAAGTTACCGTTTAGTCGTACGGGATAGAAACGCGTTGAAATTAATATTAAAAATTTAATATTATAATTGTGTTCAAAAAGCTATCTTCCGCATATGATCGAATTAGGCTTCGAAACTTGTTCTATTGCGTTCGGAATAGGGGTATAACATTAGGAATGCTAGGCGGCACACCTCGATAGGAGTTCGGGATTTCCAAATATGCTAAGCAGGTTATTTTGAAAATTAAATAATACTATAAAACTCTAAGTCAAACCCTATTATGTACCATCAGCCATCCTAACCTGAGATCAGCCACCCTACCAAGATCGTACCCACCCTTCTTTTTAAAAATCGCATAACCCCTTCCTTCTTCTCCTTCTTTAAAATTCAAGGCTCGAAGAAAACAAAAAGAAAAAAACGAGCTTGAGGCTTACTGAACGAATCCTAGATGTATGCCGAGGTGAGATTGAGGGGCGAACGGGGTCGCGATTGACTGGGGAGACACGCGTGCAACCTGGAGATGGTGACGAAGGTGACAGTAGTGGAGGCGCGAAATTCGTTCGCTGTTAGGATTTCGGTGAAGGATCGATAGTCGTTAGGGTTTCGGTTGTGGGTCGATGGTGACATATTGTGGGTCATGGTCGATGCAGGGAGGCTCGCTGTAGCCAGGCATGGCGGTGGGAGCATAGAGAAGGTGGCAGCCTGGCGATTGGAGACAGCGTGGTAATGGTCTGGCCGTAAGGTGGTGGTGCGTGTGGTGGAATTGGATTATGAAATGTGGGTTTTGAGTAGCGTGAACAAACGTGATGAGTGAGAAGATGAAATTCACTTTAACTGGGTAGTTAATGATGTGGATTAGTACTAATTAAGGTAATTAAATGGATTTAATTTATTGGTTAATTAATTAAGTTATCGCATGTATTAATCTATTCATATATTGATCGTACGAGGTACGATTCGGACGAAACATATGGCGTCGTAATCGTATCGAAGAGTGCTACACAAAAAATTTGGTTTGGGATTTTTTGGAGTCAGTTAGGATTTTATATTAAATTGAACGCCAGTTCAATTTAATTTAAAATTGGAATGGATTGCAAATTAAAAACAAGGCGAGTAAATCACACTCATTTGGATTACTGGTTTTAACATAAAGTGTTATAAATTATTTATTGGTTGATTGGATGAATTGATAAATTTCTATTATCAGTTAGATGTGCTATTATATATAGTAGTATATGTTAGTAATTGGGTATATTTTCCACCGATTGGAGCAGATGAGACACTATGCGCCCCGCATAATAGCGGATGACCCTATATTACCGCGATATCCCGCCTCGAAGCGGGATTGGTAGTTTATGTTATATAACATGTGGTTGCAAGAAAAATTGGTTGAAAGGATCCAACTGGATTCGTCAAAAATATATTGATTTTTTCTTATATAGTGATATATGATGTGATTGAATAATCTATTATGGATTGTTGTGTGATTTGATATATTGGCTGATATAGTAGCACTGGCCCTAATTTTGGTATTTTAAATACCATAAATAATATTTTTGAATCTTAAAAAGAAATTCAAAGGTGAATTTTTCGAAATAAAATTATTTATATGGAAATTCGAAGTATTGAATAAGGAGTGGTTTGGAATAAATAAAAGATTTGATTTTGGAAATATACTTAACTATTTGGTAAGGAGTTTTCAAAAATAAATATATTTTTGAAATTTATATATATACAAGGAAATTGAAACAAAGTATGTTAATAATATTTCTTAAATTATAATTAGAAGTTGAAATCGAATTTTTGAAGGGATTTGGAATATAATTGGATTTATTGAAAAGAGGATTCCAAACGGGATTTTAAATAGGAATTGAGTTAAATGGGCTTTTGAAATATCGATCTGTTATTAATAGATAAAACAAGAATGAGTTATGAATTTATAATCGGTATTTATAAATGAAGTGAAATAATTATAAATGGATAAAATTTGGGAGGATAGGTCGTAGTATGGATTTAAAACGAGATATGGGAATTTGGTTCAGGAAAAATAAATGATTCTATTTTTGGAAAATGGAAATGGTTATGGAATTTGAATTGCAAATCGAGGTGTATAAATCGAGAGAGATTAAAAATTGAAATCGGTTATATCGGAATTTTAAAAATAGATTCTTGGAATCAAGAAGTAAAATTTATTTAGAAAGAGATTTTTTTATTAAACGGTGTTGTTTTAAAACTGTTATTTGTATTTAAAATATTTTGGGAATGTTAACTATTCAAATAGATTTAATTTATTATAAATAACCCTTGTAAGTCAATAAATATAATTTATAATGAATTGGGAATCAGTTTCCATTGTTTATTTGGGAAGTGTTTTGATATTTTAAATAATTAATTAAATGCCTTTTTGTAAAATAATTATTTCCTTAAAATACTTATTATTATTATTATATATATGTATAGAATTTAAAAGTAGGTGATTGAATTTTATTTATAAATACTCTCGAGATTTGTGACCAGATTTTATTGAACAGATGTGATTTTATAAGAGAAATCTTGTAAAGGAATTTTGGAAACTTGAGAAAATTCCCAAAATGTTTAGATACGAGAACTTCGAAAATGAATCTAAATTCATAAAAGAAGTTATAAATTGTAAATGGGGTTATTAAATAAGAATAATCGGTTTTGGAAATTGTAAAAGGAATTTATTTATAATTTCGGAAATTTGGGAGATAAGTTATGAGATATTTCCAATGTATTGATATTAGAAATGATTTCGGAAAATAGACTTATAATATTTTCCTAAGTGTTGAAATGAAAGGTATTAGAAATATTTTAGCGACGAAAGGATTTATATAGAGATGTTTTTCTAAGTAATGGATTAGAAATCAAATTTGGAAATATTTCACTAAGTGTTGAAGTAAGATATGATTTGAAATATCATGTTATGGATATAAGTATTTGGGATTGTTTTCAAGTATTGAATTACTGGAAGAGATTTCAATAGATATCCTTGTAAAGATATTTTGAAATAAATGTTTTTGAAAGATTTAAATATGGGCCTTGTGACTGCTTGTGTGTAATTTGATAGTTAAATAACCGACTATCAAATCTGGCCAAATTCGTTAATCGTTTTCGAAGAGACCGGGATCGGCTTTAATTATCCGAAAACCACTTCGATCAGATTTGTGCATTACGAATTGTGATATCTCAAAGATAATGGAGATGGTGATCTTGAAGGAGATTCGGTTTGTTTAGACCCAAAACAACTTGTGTGGATTAATGTTATCATTGCATCGTTATTTGGAAGGCAGTGTTAGCATTCCAAGAATAAATGCTATTCTTAAGGTAATACGTAGCCTCAAGCCTCATCAACCGGAATGACCAAAACAAGGGAGATGCAGCAAAGCTATGTGGGTCGCTCCCATTAGGGTATGATCATCACTCATCTAGAGTGGACATCTATCATCACTTTCATTTGTATACGTTTCGGGGCCCATTGGTGGTGATCATATTCGGTACTATCCAGTAAGGGGTCGGTTGGTCTTGTGTTGGCAGGGATCGATAAGTTCGATCTCAGTACATTTTTCTAGAGGTGTACTATGGCGGGCGGTACCCCAGTAGCCCTGTCATTGTATGGAATCAAATATCCACTACGAGCATGTACGTTTTTAGTTGTATATCAATTATGATGAAACATGAGATGCAAGCATTTCAGGTATGTTATCCCGCCTTTTGGCAAGGCCGTGACACTAAGAACTTGACTAGAAACCAATGACTGTTCGTCTTGATGATCGGTTATACGCAGGTTCACTATGGATATCGACGAATTTTGTCCGAGCCCGGATCGAGCCAAAATTGATATGACACGACGGGTGAAGCCATGAAAGTCAACGTTCCAAATGTCAAATCAATCCGGGTTCGTATGCTCAAGTTATGATCGATGCAAAGTGAAGGGAACATCTCAGTTTTCGTATCCATAGCTACGCCTCTATTCGAATCCATAACTTTTGTATCGATCAGAGCGATAGAGACCTCACATTCGTCCTAGAGCCTCAATTCGAATCGATCGGGTTCGACTCCATCAACCAACCACTGTTCAAATCGATCGTACTCGACTCCATCAGAAAGCTTCTATTCGACTCGATCGAGTTCGTATCCATCACCAGAGTCTACTTCGTATCGATCAACTTCGCATCCATCAAGGGACGGTGCACTTCGTATCGATCAGCCAGTGTCAACTTCGCATCCATCGCCTGAAGAGCCTTGTTCGAATCCATCAGGCTTCTATAGTTCGCATCCCTCAGTTGACCTTAGTTCGTATCGATATAACAACCATTACTTCGTATCCATCACAAAGCCCTTGTTCGAATCCATCTAGGTGGAGAGCCTTTATCGATACGGACTAAGCCACACCATCGATGCGAACAGAGCATAACAATTGAGGCGAACTGAGGAGCCTCCATCGATGCGAACTGCGCATCTTTTATCAATACGAACAAGGCAATACCATCAATACGAACATGGCAAAAGTCCTAGGACGACTTGATCAACTCGGCATCAAAGGCGGAGTGATCCAGAGATTCAAGCGCCACATCATTGAGTCGAATAGGATCGAGTCGAAATGAGGGATTCGAACGAAACAACCAACTGAAGATCCTAATTCGTATCGATCATATCTCCTAATCTACAAGTCCAAATGCTATGAAATTTTCACAGAAGCTTACGTGCATGCTAAGGAATGTCCACGCCAAATTTCGACTTCATTGGACGCAATCTTGATCGATACGAAATCCGTTCGTATCGATCATGGATCGGACCGAAACTTCTGGGCTTGGGCGCGCGGGCCTAGTCACATGCCAGAGGGAGCCTCCCGAGATCTGAGTGAAATATCAGCCTCCTACACCTATAAGTAGAGCCCCAGGGCATACAAAAATGGGGCTTCTTCTCCTTTGAATTTTCCAACGCCCAGACTCTGCCGGATCCAGATCTAAACTCCATAGCTGCTGCCAATTTCACTGCTGTAAATCATAATTGTCTGCTGTAACTCGCTGAATTCACTTGTAATCATCAAAGAAACATCAATAAAGCAATCAGCTTCATAGTGGACGTAGGCAACACGCCGAACCACTCTAAATTCTTGTGTTTCTTTGCGTTCTTATTACTTTCATTATCTGTTTTTGGAGTTTTTGTTAGATAATCCTCTTTTTCCATTTCATTTCTCCATTTTATCTCTTCAAAAAATTCCGAAGAGTGTTGTGCCCAATTTTGGTACAAACACTTTGGTGCTTTCACTGAGAAAAACCCAAATTTTCTCCTGCTCTTTGGATCTCCTATCGATACCGGATTGCATAAATCCAAGAAGAAGATCCAGATCTAGAACTTTGAAGCCCTTCCATTCTACTCAGATCTGCATCAGATCTAGGAAAGGACTTTCATCAATTCACCATGGTAAGTGCATGGACTACCTCTACAGCTGCTGATCAGGGAGGACGGGACAGGCAGAATCCCACACAATTGCCTCTATCAAACCAAGATGCCGCCGGACCCTTAGATCCATCAGGCCCGGTTACCTGACAAGAGTTTCAGATACTGCTTCAAGAGTTGACCCAGAGTCGACAACAGCTAACTGAACAACTGCACGCCAACATAGAGTTGACCAACCAACTGAATCGCCAAAGGCGTAGAAGATCCAGGAGAGACCAAGGTTCTTATTCTTCCACAGAGAGTTCAGCCTCATCGGATGGTCACCACCGATCCACACGCCTACGGCTGGATGTTAGCTACACCCAGGCCACAGGGCACCAACCTGCTTCAAATCTTCGACAACCCAGAACTGGACCGTCCACTAGTCACCATACAGGACCTTCATCCCGAGGAGGTGCTGCTCCTTATCATGTCACGGGCAACATTGCTACCACCACCACTACTGAACAAGGGGTTGATGCTAGAAACCAAGCGGATCCTCATTGAAGCCAGCGAGAGCATACTCCAGAGCCTTATGTCCCTGAGAATGTTGAACCAAGGAGGCGAGGCATGGACCATTGACCGCGTCCGGTCCAAACTCGCGCTATGGAACCCGACCACACCTTGGCACAACATGGTCCTAATATCTGAATGCTGGATAAACCAACAATGATCCGCCAAATGATCCGTGAAAGTCAGGGTCTCTCTAATGACGACTGGGGAATCTCCCGAAGTCATACCCCTTTCACCGATGACATATTGTATGCTGAACCACCTCGGCGCTTCAGGATGCCAACCTTGCCAGTTTATGAAGGAAGTTCTGATCCCAATCAACACATCTTGAAGTATGAATGGCTAATGAATGCTGCGACAGCTGATGATGAAGTAAAGTGCCGTAGTTTCCCTATTTCCCTAGGGGGCATTGCTACCATGTGGTTTACTCGTTTGCCACCACGATCCATCTCTAACTTTGACCAGATAGCCACCAAGTTTGTTGAACAGTTCCGTATGCACGTGGCGAGGCCTAAAGACGTTAACACTCTATCTAGTGTTACACAAGCTCCCGGAGAAACACTTAGACATTACTTGGAGCGATTCCATGTTGCGTGTGCAGAAATAAGCAATCCCAATGACAACTCTATCCTGATGGCATTGACTAAGGGGATTGACCCTGATTCAGAGTTTGGAAATTGGTTAGCTGGGAAGCCACCTGCGTCATTGGACCGTTTCTATTCCAAGACGGCCCAATTCTTGAGAAGGGAGGATGCAAAACAGTCTAGGAAGCAGGTTGACGCAGGGCCCAACATCGAAGGAATCCAGAGTAACATCGCTATTAAACAGTTCGGAGAGAGTTTTGGAAAAGTTTAGTTGAACGTACAAAATAAATAGAATCAGGAGAGGGACAATGGAAATCAAAGGAAAAAACGCGATCAGAATCGTGGTCCACGGCGTAGAGCTTCCATGTACGATAATTACACTCCATTGAACACGTCGTTGGAAAATGTGTATTTGCAGACCTGCAATACCATGCAATACAAGAAACCTTCCCCGAAACCACCAACTGAAAGACAAATCCAGACAGGGAAGTTTTGTAGATTCCATGAGAGTTATGGCCATAACACAAACGAGTGTCGTCATTTACAAGATCTCATTGAGAAACTGATACGTGAGCGGAAGTTGGATCAGTATGTGCGGGCACCGCAGTCAGGTGGTGCGGGCCCATCGAATCAGAATCGTGCGCCAAATCAGGAAAGATAGGAGGAACCCGCTCGAACTGGCGGGAGGTTGGTTATTAATACAATAAGTGGTGGTCCTCATCCAGTAGACCGAAGCTGGAAGGAAATGGAGTCGTATGCCAGCTCTATCAGGCATGCGGACTTCGAGTGTTATAGTAGTTTTGACGAAGGGGCTCCGGCCAAGCAACATAAGACGATGACAGATGACATCGTGTTCAGGAGCAGAGATGCTGATAAAATCGAAGCCCCCACTATCGATCCACTGGTCATCTCAGCTCAAGTAGGTCCCGCTTGGATGAAGAGGATCTTAGTTAATAGTGGAAGCTCTATGAATATTTTGTTTAAGCGAGCCTATGATCAAATGAGAATGGAAGCCACGGACTTGAAACCTTGTCAATCCTAAATCCGTGGTTTCAACGGAAGTGCTACTATACCCACTGGAATGGTGGAACTGCCAGTAGAGTTGGGAGTTGGAGAACGTCGGAGAGTACGGATGTTACAGTTCATTGTTTTGGACATAGACTCCCCTTATAATGCTTTCCTGGGCCGACTGGCCCTCGCTGAATTCAGGGAAGCCATTGCCCCGTGGTGTTTGACTTTAAAGTTTCCCACTGATCATGGAGTGGGAATCATTCAGGGAGATCAGGCTGCTGGAAGAGCATGTTATATCGCAGAGCTGCGGGAGGCGCAGCGAAAGGAGAAAGGAAAGGGCGTAGAGGAATCTCTCTGCGTCCGCTTTGCTGATAATTGACCATTAACGCCCGGGCCTAGGCCCGGGCACCCCAGCCAATTCCAAAGGGATCTTGACCCAAGAGAAACTGAAGACGAAGAAGAATCTAAAGAAAGTCAAGCATCCCCGGCCGAACTGACGATTGATGTCCCAATTGACGATGACGATGATTCAAAAATGATAAAGGTTGGGTCTCAGCTAAGCCAGCAAACTCAAGAGGAATTGGTTGAATTTCAACAGGCAAATCTTAACGTATTCGCCTGGACGCATTCTGACATGTGTGGGATCTCGCTGGACAACGTGAGCCACACTTTGAATATTGATCCGCGGCATGTCCCGGTCAAACAGAAATGGCGTGGTATGGATCCAGACAGATCTGCCGCCCTTAAAGAAGAAGTAGAAAAGCTTAAAGTGAACGGGTTCATTCGAGATGCACTATATCCTGAATGGGAGTCGAATCCCGTGCTCGTTCGAAAGCCAAATGAAAAGTGGAGAACATGTGTCGACTACTCCGATCTGAATAAAGCTTGTCCCAAAGACAGTTTCCCGCTTCCCAGAACTGATCAGCTAGTAGATTCGACAGCTAGGCATGAGCTCTTATCCTTCATGGACGTGTATTCTTGCTACAATCAGATACCGATGCATTTACCTGATCAAGAACATACCAGCTTCGTAACCAATCTGGGACTTTATTGTTACAAAGTTATGCCATTCGGACTCAAGAATGCCGGGGCTACTTATCAACGATTGGTCAATCGAATGTTTGCCAATCAAATCGGGAAAATAATGGAAGTATATGTAGATGACATGCTTGTGAAGTCACGATTTTCCACTGACCATGTTAAAGACTTGGAAACTATGTTCAACATACTTCGAGAATACAGAATGAAGCTCAACCCACTGAAATGTCACTTTGGAGTTGCATCCGGAAAATTCCTTGAGTTTATCGTCAACGCTTAGGGAATCGAAGCTAATCCTGAAAAGATTTGGGCGATCAGGAATCTTGAAGCTCCAAAAACTATAAAGCAAGTCCAGAGTCTCAATGGGAAAGTAGCAGCATTGAGTAGGTTCATTTCAAAGTCCATGGACAAATGCATTCCCTTCTTCGATCTGATCCGAAAAGGAAAATGAAACTTTGAATGGACCACGGAGTGTAAAGGCGCTTTCCAAGCCCTAGTTCAGCATCTATCGACACCACCTATCCTGTCAAAGCCTATTGATCATGAGAAGCTGTACATATACTTGGCGATATCAGAAAACGCTATCAGCGCTGCCTTAGTTCGAGAAGAAGACAGGTTACAGAAGCCAGTATACTAGGTCAGCAAGCGATTGGCCGGGGCTGAAAGGAATTATCCGAATTTAGAGAAGTTGGTTTATTGCCTTGTTATTGCATCAAGAAAACTCCAATCGTATTTCCAAGCACATCCCATATTTGTTTACACCGACCAGACGTTACGAGGTCCTTTCGCGGCCTGAGACGTCTGGTAGGTTAATCAAGTGGAACATCGAACTGATCCAGTTTGACATTACTTACACTCCAAGAGGAGCCATACAAGGACAAGTCCTAGCCGATTTCATAGCTGAATTTACCGTTCCAAAGGGCTTGCCCGAAACCAGTGAATCCCCCGAATACGTCTGGAAGCTTTATACCGACGGTGCATCAAACGACCGGTGTTCAGGTGCTGGTGTTGTACTTGAAACTCCCGAAGGCCGGTCTATATGTTATGCTTTGAAGTTAGATTTTCATGCGACCAATAATGAAGCAGAATATGAAGCCCTCTTAGATGGATTGAAACTTGCTAAAGATTTGAGAATTATCGCTGTGGAAATTTATTGTGATTCACAGTTAGTTGTGTGTCAAGTACGGGGAGAGTATCAAGCGAGAGATCGAAGGCTGGCTGCTTACTTAGCTCGAGTTCAAGAAGTGCTAAATCAGTTTGATTATTATGCCATTTATTGTATACCTCAAGAACGCAACCAAAAAGCCGATTCCTTGGCAAAGCTAGCTAGCACATGTGAAGCTCAGCAAATGGGACTCGTTCCCGTAGAGACGCTAGCTTCTCCATGCATTGACCGGGCAGAAATAAAATGGGTATTCGAAACCATCCCCGAAAAGGATTCATGGATGACTCCACTCAGAAATTACATTGAGCATGGAACCCTGCCGAAGCGCAGGAGTGAAAAGAGACTAGTACTTCGGAAGGCCTCACGATTCACCATCCAGAACAGAATCATGTACAGAAGAGGGTACTCTATTCCTTTACTCCGGTGTATCGCTCACAATGAAATTAAACGAGTGTTGCACGATGTACACGAGGGAGAATGTGGCGATCACACCGGGGGGAAAACACTTGCCAAGAAAATACTTCGATATGGATATTACTGGCCTACTGTGAATCACGACGCGTCGGATTATGCAAAGAAATGTGATAGGTGTCATAAATATGCTCGAATTCCTAGAGCCCCTCCTACCAAGATAACGCAAATGGTCAGCCCATGGCCATTTGCAATGTGGGGCATCGACATCATTGGTACTCTACCTTTGGCAAAAGGTGGTGCGAAATACGCCATCATCGCAGTTGATTACTTTACAAAGTGGGCTGAAGATGAACCCCTTGCTACCATAACGACGAAGAAAGTGACCAACTTTGTAGTCTGCAACATCATCTGTCGATTCGGTCTCCCATACACCATTATTACGGACAACGGAACCTAATTCGACAGTGCTGAATTTAAATATTTCTGCAAACGATTTCAAATCCAAAAGAAATTCTCTGCAGTTGCACACCGTCAGGCGAACGGACAGGTCGAAGCAGTTAACAAAGTTATAAAGTCCATTCTGAAAAAACGATTGGAAAAGGTCGGGGCAAGTGGGTCGATGAACTTCCTATGGCTTTATGGGCTTACCGAACGACCCACAAGATCGCGACCGGTCACACTCCATTCTCTCTCTCTCTTATGGTTTAGAAGCCATTATTCCAGTTGAGCTAGAAGTACCTTCTCATCATGTCACATACTATGATCCAAAGACAAATGCTATATTGCTTGCTGAATCTCTCGATCTACTAGAAGAGAAGCGTGAAGAGGCTGATTTGGGGGCAGCCGCGCATCGAAGTCGAGTCGCCCGATTGTACAACGCCAAGGTCCGCCTGCGAACCTTTGAACTAGGCGATCTCGTCCTGAAAAGAATTTATCTGGTTCCTTCTCATATGAAGCCTACATGGGAAGGACCGTATGTTGTTGAACGAAGGCTCGGAGATGGGACATTCAAACTATCGACCGTTGACGGTCTTACACTGCCAAGAGCCTGGAATAGCAAGAGTCTTCGTCGCTGCTACACATGACAGGCTATGTTTATTAATTTAGTTTATTTTCCATTTCGCAATTTGTTTCTGCATTTCGAAATTAGAATTTGTAATAAGGCAACTGACTTTTCCATATTTTCTTATTTCAGCAATAAAATGCAATATCTTGGAGCCAGAGCTGTGATTTACTTGAAATGTTTTATATGATCATCACTATGCATGGAGAGCTAAGTTTCACCATACAGTGGAATTTATTCAAATAGGGAGTGACTGTGATGCAACCGGTCACTCGCTAAGTGAAACTCGAGCTCGGGGACAAGCCATCACATCAAGGTCAAAAATGGATTGATACACGACAATCCCTCACTTAACTCCCGGTTCCCAGTATGCGAACGGGAGTATTAAAATACGTCTACGAAGAGGGTGGATCCGTCCGCCTAACGACTTCGTCCGTATCTGAACCAAGTTTGAGGAGGGTGGACCCGTCCATCTAACGACCTCACTTGTTAACTCAGGGTGGATGTGATCCGACCATCCATGATCCTGATGCAACTTTCGTTCCCAGAGTGCGAGCGAAATCCAAAACATACCTCATATGTGACTGACCGTCTGCTTACCGACTCCGAATTCCCAGAGTGCGAAACGGAGTATAAACAACAACTCCAAACTCCTAGAGTGCGAGTCAGAGTATAAACACCAACTTCGGATTCCCAGAGTGCGAAACCGAGTATAAACATCAACTCTGAATTCCCAGAGTGCGAAACGAAGTATAAACAACAACTCCAAACTCCCAGAGTGCGAGTCGGAGTATAAACACCAACTCCGGATTCCCAGAGTGCGAAACGGAGTATAAGCATCAACTCCGAATTCCCGGAGTGCGAAACGGAGTATAAACAACAACCCCAAACTCCCAGAGTGCGATTCGGAGTATAAACACCAACTCCGGATTCCCAGAGTGCGAAACGGAGTACAAACATCAACTCTGGATTCCCAGAGTGCAAAACGGAGTATAAACATCAACTCCGAACTCCCAGAGTGCGAGTCGGAGTACAAACATCAACTCCGGATTCCCAAAGTGCGAAACGGAGTATAAACATCGACTTCAAGTTCCTAGAGAGCGAATTGAAGTATAAGTATCAACTCCGAACTCCCAAAGTGCGAGCCGGAGTACAAATGTCGATTCCGAGTCCCCGAAGCGTGGACGTATGATTTAAAACTTAAGCCGGCGTGACTAACCGCCAATAAACAAATGAGAATCCCCGGAGTGCGGATAAGATCGTCGATAATCGAACCAGCGTGAATAAACCGCTCAATCTCCGCTTGTTCCAGACATCCATTCAGTGGCACTAGATTAAGCATATTATGAGTGAGAAACAATCACTGACTGATGATCTACAACTCATCCTCGAGACTGGGGGCAGGACTTAAGCATTGACCATTGACTAAAGCGGTGCGACGTCAAAATTCAACTCGCTTCCCAGTCGCGAACCATGTCCACAGTTTCCAGACTTGGTGCAAAAAGACAAACTTGACTCGGAAGCTGAAACTTTACAAGTGCGTTTCAAACATTGAAACACTTAAACAAATACACAAGAAGCTCAAAAAGAAAAAGTTTCATTTCTACTATTCATGAAAGAAATTCGTGTACAAGTTTGTTCCAAAAAAATTTTACTAGCAGGGGCCGAACCCGCATCTATACACGGCCAACAAAATGCAAGTCAAAATAAACCGGGGAAGCATGTCTAATCTTTCTTCTTCCTTGGCTTCCTTCTCGGTGTAGACCCGCTAGAGCCGCCACTATTTTTCCTCTTTGAGCCTTTGCCTTTTGGTGGTCGGTCTCCAGGCGATGGCATAATCTCGACATCCTCCTCTGAGCTCGAGTGAATATGGATGCTTCCTGCGGGCGGAGTCGGAGGAACAGGATCAAGTGTAGAAGGTAGAATGGGCACGCTGGTGATGAAAACTGTATCACTCGGAGATATCATTCTGAGCGGGGCAGGACCGGGTGCCGCCATCCCACCTCCAAAACTGCCACCATGAGTCGCCGCTGCCATTTCAGCATCGATTTGGGCGAACATCTCCACTTCAGTAACTGCTCGAGCCTCGCTAGGGGCATAAGTAGTTGGCATTGAAGAACTTGTAGCAGGAGCACCTCCACCCATGACAAATGGCAAGTCAGCTAAAGGATCGCCATGACGGCGAAAGAGTTCTTCCATTAACTGCTCATCAAACACAAGCGTGCTTCCCTGCATATCGTCAAGTGGGGCAGTTGTAGTTATGGTGATCGCTTCGGTAACGATAGCCTTTCGTGTTTGATGTGATTCTTGAGTAACAGTGGGCCCGACATGTGCAACATCGATCACTAGACAAAGAATAAGAGAACTGTCAGAATTTTATTCAAATAAAGATTCCAACCTAAGGCAGATATGTGGAATGTTCAGAATACCTTCCTCAGTTTGACTTGTCGGCGGCAGAACGGCTTCAATAATTTGCTCTGTAGCCAGAGACATCTGCGGCTGATCCGAATTGTAAGCAGGAACAGCTTAGGGATCGACCGCAGACGAGGATTCGGGCTGGTTTGACACTGGAACTTCAAGACTCGCCTCATGATGTTCAACCCCTGAACCCTCTCCTATTTCGAAGTGCTGGGCGTCGAGTCTTTCCTTTTCATGTAGAATCATTGACTCGTGAAGAATCTTCTTTTCATCTTCATTCAGAATGCGATTCTCAAGTTCAAACTCATCCACAGACTCACCCAGATGCGCCTCCTTCTCTTCTTCAACTAATCGGCCCCAAACGTTGTATAGATTCGCCGGATAATCATCGAGCCAGGCTAGACCCCTGTGCCTCAGCACATTAGTGTTGTAAACAACAAGAAGGTCTTCGATATCAGCCTCTAGCCTGGACTCGGCCGACTTCACTTTCTCCTCGACCTCAGTCTCCACCTTGCGGACCTTAGCCACAGCCGCATCATGTTCACCCCGGAGCAGAACAGCCTGCTCGCACCTCTCCTGGGCTGCGTTATTCGCATCATCCTTTTCCTTGGCCATGTCAGAGAATTTAGCCTTAAGCTCGTTGAGTTCCTTGACCTCCGCATCCCGTTCGGCGGTGACTGTAGTATTCTGATGGCCCATCTCCTCTACCAAGGCAACATGTGTCTGCCTCAACCTCTCCATGGCCACGTTCGCTTCATCAGTTTTTTGGTGGCCTCAATTTCAAATTTCCGAGAAGACTCGGCCTCAACAGTGAGCACTTGAATGATCCGGTCCCTTTGAGCAAGTTCAGTCTCCATTTTCTCAAGTGCTTTGGCTCGCTTAAAGGCCACCTTAGAAGCTTTCTCTGCAGCCTTTACCCACTCTATATACTGGGTGTAGATGTCATGAACGTAATCATGCATCGTGTTTTCCACTCCAGATGGGATTCTCTTTAAGTGAGGTGGAAAGACATAGCCATCAAAGCATATGTTCGGAAAATCCTTCCTCATCTGAGCCAATTTAAGGGCCCCATCTCCTGTGGGCTCAGCTTGGACCTACTCTGTAATTATGGAGGCTGTGGTTTCGACTCTCTGGAGATGAGTCTCGGATCTAGAAGATTGAGAAGATGGCCTGTGACGTGGAGGCTCTGGTGGATGTGGAACAAGAACAGGAGGTGGAGATGGAAGTCTAAGAGGAGGAGAGCGTGATCTAGACCGTTGTCTATATTCTCTGTCCCTGTCACGCCCATACATATCTTGGTTAGAGTACTCGCGATCGCGGTCTCTATCCGAGTCCCTCCTGCGGGAATCGTAATAGGTAGAAGACTTTTGGGCCGAGCGAAGATTCCCGAGCATTGATCCTCTTTCGGACATCGTAGCTGAAAATGAGAGACGAAGGAAAAGTTAGTGATTTCTTAAGTTGGACGATTTACAGTTATGAATCATGTAGTGTAGTGAAGTGTATGCATGTGCAACCCCCCGACCAACCGGAAATGTTGGCCGCACTCATAGCAAGCGACCCGCTCCGCTCAAGAGCATTGTCAAGCTCCTCCATCCCGGTGTCGTACTGAGATGACACATAATCCAAAATCGGAATATCAGCAAGCCCTTCAAAAGGATTCTCTACTGGCGGGGGAGGAGCCTCCGAAATTCTAATCCCCGGGACGGGCAAGGACACAACCATGGATTTTAATCTCTTGGATTTAGAACGCTTGTGAGCAACAGCCTTGCCTTTTCTCCTTCCTCCTGAATCTTGGACATCGAAAGAAGGCCCAGCTTGGAGCTCGTTATCGGTAGGCGTTCTCTCCGGATCAACTTCTTCGGCTATTATGACTCCGGGCGCTTTGCGCTTCACCCGCTTCTTCGAGACAACTCTAAGTGTCCCTTCCAGCCATAAGCTCTGCCTCCGCTCAATTATCCCGATAGTCCTCAAGTTTCTGTCGGTCAAAACCAAGTCGATATGCCTCTCTTCGCCAAAAACCGTTTGGAGGATCTGAACTAGCTCTCTGAAGTATCCACCATCTGGTCGTGAGATTGCGTTTGCGAAAAAACAAAAGTATGTCAGTTTTGAGGTCGGTCATAATTATCTCGATAATTCAAGGGAAAAATTGCAACACTTACGTCTATCCAACCATCGCCTAGCAAACCCAAGGGGGCACCGAACGTAGAACCATTCAGTTTTAAAGTAGCTTAGCCTTCCCCAAGAGCCCGTTACAATTTGGCAGTTCCTGACCGCTTCCAAGAAGGTGAAAGAAGGGCTGTCTCCACGACTCTTAATGTTAAATAGATATCTTATCTCGATCGGCTTTGGTGGTCGAAAGAGAATCTCCATAAACTGAATGAAGGTGTTGTTCAACAAAGCGTACCGGTTGGAGTGTAGCTGGGATGGAGCTATTCCAAGGAATGATAGCATCTCCCTTATATATTGATTGAAAGGAGGGAGTGTCCCCGCTGTGCAAGCGTGACGGTTGAAAGAAGTAAACCCCTCCGGGGGATCATGTGGCCTGTCATTTGGCCCAGGCAGTAACACATCGTCGAGCGACAAGCCGTGCCTTAGACAAATCCATCCCAGCACATCTTCGGATATACCGGATGGCACAGAATCTTGTGGACGACAACTGAACCGGGCACGTGGAAGCTCGTCCGGAGCTGGGTCTATAACTTCGGCTTCAATGACCGGTATCTCGATGATGGAAGGAATTGAACTCGGGAGTTCCTGCTGCTGTGAACTTGAAGGTTCCATGACTAACTAGCTTATGAAAAATCATTGTTAAACAGACAATAACGCTCGTGCATCCCCTTGTGTAAAGTGTGTGAGTGTGTTGTGCAGTGCAGTACTGTATATCACTTGAGAAGTTCTACAGAATTGGAGAAAGCATGAAAACGATAAGACTTCAAAATTCAGTCGGAACGACCGTCATCGCTGACCGTCACAACCGTGCCATCCAGTTATTAGCAATCGATCCGAGTCAGAGTTTGTTAAAGTTTTGTTAGGTCCCGATTCCATCGACGAGCTTCGATAGGCAGTTAAATATGCAGGGTAATAGTTAAGTCCAGATATTCAAGAATGAAGCTCATCAGAAATCATGTTATTAGTTATTCGAGGTTGCGTGTTCATCAATATCCGGGTTCATATCAGTTGTCAGGAATTCGCTTCGAATTGATCGTCAGTATCTGATTTCGAATCGATCAAGGCCAGGGGAGCACCAGCTTTGTATCGATCACGTTCGCTCGATGTATTTCGCATCGATACGAAGGAGTACTTTTCGAATCGATCCGAAGCCATGGACTTCGACTCGGTCACATTCACTCGATACATTTCGTATCGATCGGAGGAGTATTCTTCAAATCGGTCTGAAGCCAAGGACTTCGACTCGATCACTGGCCTTGCTCAGGCATCAAATTTTGGAGATAAAGTTTCGTATCGATCGTTCAAGACGAGCCCACGCAATAATCATTGCAGATCGACACGAAAAGAGCATCAAGCCATCCTCCTCCACACTCCTTCTTCCCCAGACCGATTCGAACTCCATTTTACCCTTCCTCGACCTCACACGTTATCTACTTCCTCGAAGCAACATTTGGACATGGATTCGAATGGAATAACGTGTGAATTTGAGTCTCGTCGTTTTAGGACGGATTTTGTTCAATTGTTTACCTGATTTCGACAACTGGTTAAAGGGTTTAAAGATTTTGGTTCAATTCGAAATCGAGCAGTTTTCCTTTTCTTTGGAAGCGATACGAAGACAAGGCAAAAGAATAGAAGAGTAAAAAGTGGAAAACAACTAAGTCCACAGTATTTATATGGACTCGAAAGCAAAGGCAAAAAACGGTTCACATCCCGGTGGATTCGACCGGTTACAAGACATCACCACAGATCGATTCGAATAAACCATTCGAATCCATCAACACGAACTTTTATCGATACGAAGTTGCCAACGAAGGCTTTTCTGAGTCACCCAAGTCCATCTATACGAAACCATAGTTCGTATCGACCACCTTCGACTCCGTCTCCTGTGCAGTTTGAATCAATCGAATCACGGCTCTCAGAGGCCAACTCCATCGATACGAATTGTCTGTTAGTATCCAATGACTCCACATCCATCGATTTGAAATATACAACAAGGGCTCTCAAAGGCCAACTCCATCGATACGAATTGTCTGTTCGTATCCGATGACTCCACATCCATTGATTCAAAATGCTCATTTCGTATCCATCAATACAACGAATACCGATGCAAAGACAATATTTCAACCATTTACATCGATTCAGGAGAGGATCGTTACGAAGGAACATTCGAAAACAACCATCGAGCGTTGTTACAACGAATTTCACGTCGGTTCAGGAGAGGATCGATACAGAATTCAATATAAAATAAACTGACAACGACTCGTGAATGTCAACGAGAGTCAGATTAACATATATGCATATACGTCAGACAAATATTCAATTTCCGACATTCACAAGAATTGGAAATTCATTTGATAACGATTACAAACAACAAACGGATAATCACTAGCATACAGCAACCAGTCGCAACAATACAGGGTACAGCAGTTGGCAGTCAACAGTTTACATTATCAAGAAAATCAGTCAAAGATTACAGCTTTCATCGAAAAGACGATAACTATTCAGAATGAAGGTTACAGCATTTCAAAGCACATCATGTTTCCACAAGATGTACTTTGGGGGGCAAATGTTATCCCGCCTTTTGGCAAGGCCGTGACACTAAGAACTTAACTAGAAACCAATGACTGTTCGTCTTGAAGATTGGTTATACGCAGGTTCACTATGGATATCGACGAATTTTGTCCGAGCCCGAATCGAGCCAAAATTGATATGACACGACGAGTGAAGCCATGAAAGTCAACATTCCAAATTTCAAGTCAATCCGAGTTCGTATGCTCAAGTTACGATCGATGCAAAGGGAAGGGAACAGCTTAGTTTTCGTATCCATAGCTACGCCTCTATTTGAATCCATCACTTTCGTATCGATAAGAGCGATAGCGACCTCACCTTCGTCCTAGAGCCTCAGTTCGAATCGATCGGGTTCGACTCCATTAACCAGCCACTGTTCGAACCGTTCGTACTCGACTCCATTAGAAAGCTTCTGTTCGACTCGATCGAGTTCGTATCCATCACCAGAGTCTACTTCGTATCGATCAACTTCGCATCCATCAAGGGACAGCGCACTTTGTATCGATCAGCCAGTGTCAACTTCGCATCCATCGCCTGAAGAGCCTTGTTCGAATCCATCAGGCTTCTGTAGTTCGCATCCCTCGGTTGACCTTAGTTTGTATCCATAGAACAACCATTACTTCGTATCCATCACAAAGCCGGTGTTCGAATCCATCTAGGTGGAGCGCCTTTATCGATATGAACTAAGCCACACCATCGATGCGAACAGAGCATAACAATTGAGGCGAACTGAGGAGCCTCCATCGATGTGAATTGCGCATCTTTTATCGATACGAACAAGGCAATACCATCGATACGAACAGGGAGAAATTCCTAGGACGACTCGATCAACTCGGCATCAAAGGCGGAGTGATCCTGAGATTCAAACGCCACTTCATCGAGTCGAATAGGATCGAGTCGAAATGAGGGATTCGAACGAAACGGCCAACCGAAGATCGTAATTCGTATCGATCATATCTCCTAATCTACAAGTCCAAATGCTATGAAATTTTCACAGAAGCTTACGTGCATGCTAAGGAATGTCCATGCCAAATTTAGACTCCATCGGACGCAATCTTGATCGATATGAAATCCATTCGTAACGATCACAGATCGGACCGAAACTTCGCGGGCTTGGGCGCGCGGGCCTAGTCACGTGCCAGAGGGAGCCTCCCGAGATCTGAGCGAAATATCAATCTCCTACACCTATAAATAGAGCCCCAGGGCATACAGAAAAGGGGCTTCTTCTCCTTTGAATTTTCCAACGCCCAGACTCTACCGGATCCAGATCTAAACTCCATAGCTGCTGCCAATAACGAATTTCACTGCTGTAAATCATAATTGTCTACTGTAACTCGCTGAATTCACTTGTAATCATCAAAGAAACATCAATAAAGCAATCAACTTCATAGTGGACGTAGGCAACACGCCGAACCACTCTAAATTCTTGTGTTTCTGTGCGTTCTTATTACTTTCATTATCTGTTTTTGGAGTTTTTGTTAGATAATCCTATTTTTCCATTTAATTTCTTCATTTTATCTCTTCAAAAACTTCTGAAGAGTGTTGTGCCCAATTTTGATACAAACAAGCTATTTTATAGTTTATTTTCTATAGACACTGTTATAATATCAAATGATTCTGATATAAATGTTTTGGTTATCGTAGGGTAAAAACTCTTCATATTTATGTGTGGCGTGGTCATATGAGATATCTTTGTTTCCAAAGGATTTTGATAACAATAATAATTCAAATTGATTTTGTTTTCTCACGCTGGTTTTCCGGACTGACTCGGGTGTTATTTTATTATAATGCTCGGGTTAGACCGAGTATTACAGATTCAGGTTAGGATGCTATGGAGATCAGGAGACGAGCTGGAGGGTTTCAGGCATATTACACGTACTTGGTTATTATTCGTTGTGTATGTTAAACAGTATATTCTCAGTACATGTGAGGACAAGTATTTATAACTGTCAAAATTACTATGTTGACTATTGTACTCTGATGATTGTTTATATGTTAACAGTTACAGATTCTTTTTGTATAAAGATCTGTATTTATCTATTATATACTATTCCGTTGCGATTTGTGAGATTCTATGTGTTGTTTCCGTTTTCTTCTATCTCTTCTTCTTTCTTTCTTCTCACCCTCTCTTTTCTTTTCCATGACCTTCCGTCATTCTGTACTTTTTGGGTCGGACATGTGTGGTTATTGTCGATTCAAAGGGTACGAATTTTCGGGTCATCACATTTATGATCGAGCTGCGCAAAGGAGACGCTGTTGAAATTTTCCATAAATTCGGGTGTTAGAAAATTTTTGCGATTTTAAAATTTATAACTTGTTTTACATATAAGCCGATATCAGAGTAGCGTAATGGAAGCGTAGTAAAGTTTTTGTAAATAAGATTTTAAAGTTTTGTAAGTTGATTATTTTGAGAAAAATATATCGAACGATAGATTCCTTACTTAAGGGACTGTTATTTTTTCATTCATATATAATTTCATGTATATTTAGGATGCTTGCATACATGACTATATGTCATGATCTTGAATTCACGCTTGGATTGAGCTCACTTATAGTATGTTGCATTCATAATCACATTGAATTTTGGTTGAGTAGATAGTTGTGTAGATTATTGTAAATAACTCGATTGTATAACATGGTTGTTGAGTGCGCGTTACACTGTCTGTCCTCAGTGATTTCGAGGGCGAAATACCTTTTAAGGGAGGAGAATGTAACATCCTATAAAATTTAATAAGAAATTAAATAGTTAAAATAAGGTTAAAAATGGAAATTTGTTAAATGTCAGAATTTTATCACGGAATTTGCATCATTGCGTAAGTAGAAATTTTCTAATCAATTTCCATATATAAGTGTTGAAATCAGAGTTCGAACAGAGAAGTTATGGCCATTTGAAATTTCCATATTTAAAATAATTTAAATGAATTTAAATTCGAAAATTTAATTATTTGAATTTTGAAAAAAGTTTCAAATTTGAATTTAAATAATTAACTTTAAGGGTTACTTAACGTTTAATTAAGCATCAGAGTTAACAATAACATATGAATTAATTAAGTAATAAATATATTAAAACGAAAGGGAATATTCATGGTCATAAGGCTAGGACCGGTCAACTGCCTATGAACAAGCGGTCGACCACTTGTAGGTAATCGGTCGACTTGTGGAATGCTGGAGACTATGGTTTTGTTATTTTAAGACCCGGATCTTATTATTTTTAATCCGACGGTTTTGGATCCTTTTTACCTCCATAAATAGACCCTTAGACCCCCCTACTTTTCCTCACAAAATTATGTAGGAATGGATGAAACACCCCCACACCCCTTAATATACCCAAAAAGGGCACACTAAAGGATATGGTGCGTTTTAGGTATAGCTAAAAACTTACAGAACTAAGATTCAGAAGACAAAATAAATAAAACAGCAGAAACATTTAAAAACAATAACATATTAAAAATCAAACTTCATAAAATAAGTCATAACAAAAATAAGTCTCAAAATACCAAATACATATGTCTAATGGAAAACATCAAACACATGAAGAAAAACTCCACCGCCGAATCTCCAAGAAAATCTGAAATCTATTGTCCCTGCCTCTGCTGGCCTATGGGGGGAAAAGGTAAATAGAGGAGTGGGTCAGACTAAAAGTCTGGTAAATGAAAGTAATTACTAGTATTCTTAAGCAAGGTAAAGATAATAGACTTTGCAACAGTTCTAGTATAAAAGGAAATAAGGGAAAAGATAAAGCTGGAATAAAATACGGTTTAACAGTTTGCTTTGCTTAGATAGTTCGATTGGATTGTTTGCACTTTTATAAAACTGGTTTGATTAGGCTGAAACCTCAATCCTAGTTTAATTTGGCTGAAGTCATAATTCTACCCTTTGATGGGCCTTCTATCTTTGTTGTTCCTACCGCACCTAGTCCCATCCTGTGGGTCCCACAGCAAAAGACACCTCTTTGGCTCTTGGAACTCAATAGCGACTTATCTCCCTGCACCGAGGTCGCACACTCAACCACCATTAGGCTCGCGCTACCTGTTGCTCCCTCTTTGGATCTCTTATTTACCCTAAACAGCATAAGCGTGCCCAGCCTCACCTCCGTGTGTTGTGAGGCCACTAGTTCCTGACTCAAGGGGAATGCTGCCAATACGGGTCCTAACAAACAAAATCTAGTTGCACCCCTTGTCCAAATCCCCTGATTTGAACTTCTAATTATTGACCACTTATCTACCCTAAATAGCATATGCGTGTCCCAAGGGAAATGCTGCTGGTACGAGTCCTACTTCTATCTTTGCTTATTAACTTAGTATAAGTCTTTAAAATAAGCCTTTTCTGTTTTGTCTCTAATTATAACCTTTGTGTTATAACTTTGCTTATTTACTTAACCCAAGGCCTAAGTTTAAAAATAAGCTACTTCTGTTATTTCTTCCATTTTCTCTTTTTAGTTTTAATTACATGTTATAACCATGCTTGCAAATGTCTTAAATTTGCCTATTTCAGTTTAAGTCCAATTTATTATAGTTCTTCTTATTTTACATCTCATTTCCGTAAATTCAGTGTTCTTATATTTTAGTCGATATTAACGAATTATTTTCTTCTATTTATTCCATTCGCGTAAAAATGGGAATTAAAAAGAAATGGACATTTACAGAATAAATCCCAATGTAGAATAGATGTAAATAAAACGTAAATAACAGTACATAATTGTAAATACCATAAATAACTGTAAATAATTGGGAAAGCTATAATTAACAATAAATAATTGCAAATATCTGAAATAGAATAACTAATAGAAAATAGACCGGAAAACAAGTATAAAATTTACTTAAAAATAAACTG
Source organism: Allium fistulosum (assembly GCA_030737815.1). NCBI lineage: Eukaryota > Viridiplantae > Streptophyta > Magnoliopsida > Asparagales > Amaryllidaceae > Allium > Allium fistulosum. The sequence goes on along the minus strand of CM060907.1, from coordinate 405,603,405 downwards.
TAAATAAACTTGTATAAAGGTTACCTCAAAATTGTAGAAAAACTACAACTATTGGAAACTCTATTATTTTAAATTACTTAAAAATCTAAAATAATTACTTAGACACTCACCTTTGGTCCTTGGCTCTTTTCCTTGGCCTTCTCGGATACACTTGTAGGGTATAAAATATCTTAATTAAAAAGATCTTCTCCTTGGAAAAATATTCCTTTTAGTGTCCAGCCTCAAGCAATGAACCCAGATGGAGAAAATCTGAATGGAAAAAATAGCTAGGCCTAGGGTCTTATTTATAGTGTCACCTGTGGATCTCAGACCGTTGGATTTGAATATTAAATATGGTGCAACCATGTCATAGGCTCGATGGGAACTGTCGGATGGAAAAACGGACGCACGAGATGGAATAAAAGTTGCAAAACACGTCACTTTTTTAATTTGGACGATTACTCGTCCATATGCTAAGACAGGTCGACCCTTGCTTAGGTTAGGTCAACCTATAGGTCGACCTAGCGAAGGGGAGGGTCGACCCTAGGGTCGACCTGACCCATTATATATATATATATATATATATTCTTTTTATTTTCTGATTTCTTGTTTATTCCGTAACTTCTTCGTCTTTTTTCGGATTTTGTCAATCTATATATGGAAATTGACCAGAAAATTACCATAGACACAATGGTGCAACTCCTTTAGCTCAATTCTGATAATTTCACAAAGTTATTTTATTATTTAATTAATTTGTTAATTAATTACTATAGCTTAAATTTCGGGTTGTTACATTCTCCCCTCCTTAAAGGATTTTGTCCCTGAAATCTTTAAGGATAGAAGAATGAAATAAATGTTTTCATCCAAGTTCTACAACAAAATTCTCAACCACCGTCCATTACATCCATTATCCTTAAGATTTCCTAATGTAATTTATGATACATATGCAATTAGTGTAGTGTCAATGTCTCTAACTAATGTAAAAGATTTGGCGGTCTACTGATTCAGTTGACCTTCTTTTATGCAATCATGTCCATGTCATGTATCCAAATTAATGTGAATTCCATAATGATAACTGATAGTTCTATATGCATGCTACAATCATCATCCAAATGCAACAATAATGTGATAATCATCCGTTTATAGCAACCATGGACTAAAATAAAAATAAAAACGAATGCTCACACATCCATATGCATATGCCCTAGTGTCCTAGTTAGGCCGATCCCTAAGAGATAATAGTGCCTAGTGTAAGTATATGTGTCCATTAGCATCCACTAGCAACCACTTGCAACCACTACTATCCATCATACATAACATGTTCTAATAACATGTTTACATCAAATCCTATCATCCATAGGTTAAATCCTAAGTTCTACCCTCCCAAAGGATAATAAAGGAAAGAACCTATTCAAAACTAAAGATGGAAATAGGAAATTCTAAAACTTACTATCAAAGAGATGCGGATAAGAGGTACGAATCTTCTCTTCAGCTTCCTACGCAGCGTCTTCAACATCATCTCCCCACTGCACCTTCAATAACTAGACTTCTTTATTCCTAAGCTTCTTGATGTCACGTCCAAAGATCTTGGTAGGAATATGACAAACTGATGCTTCTCTCTCCACTTCAACCTCCTCAAGTTGACTAGGCCCCACAATCTCCGCTGAGTCATGTAAGCACTTTCTCAAGTGTGAACCATGAAAAACATCGTGTACTCCCATGAGCCTCTCTGGTAGCTTTATTCGATATGCCATCTTCCCTACTCTCTTTACAATGGGGAACGGTCCTACGAATCTAGGAACTAGTTTCTCACTCGATCGAAACCTCACCACCTTCCTTGGCGGGGGTACTTTAATGAAAACTAAGTCTGCTACCTCAAACTCAATGTCCCTTCTCTGCTTGTCTACAAAAGATTCCTGTTTATCTTGGGATGTTTTCATCCTCCTTCTAATCAAATCAACCTTCTCTGAAGTCTCGCTAACCATGTCAAGACCAAGTAGCAATCTCTCCATAGACTTCACCCAACATGAAGGTGACTTGCAAGGTCTCCCATAAAGAGCTTTGAACGGTGCCATCCCAACGCTAGCTTGAAAACTGTTATTATATGTGAACTCCACCAAAGGAAGATGCTCCTCCAAAGTTCTTCCAAAATCAAGAATGCACATCCTCAACAAATCCACAAGCACTCTATTAACCCTCTCTGTTTGGCCATCTTTCTGAGGGTGACAAGCCGTACTCAATCTAAGTTGCGTCCCTAAATCCTCTTGCAAGCTTCTCCAAAAATCGCTAGTAAAAATAGGGTTTCTATCGCTCACTATGCTAGAGGGAATTCCATGAAGTCGGACTATCTCATGAACATATAAGGATGCCAAATAAGGTGTCGTCCTCTTACTCTTGACCGGAATGAAGTGGGCACTTTTAGTCAATCGATCCACAATCACCCAAATGCTAGTATCCCCCTTCCTAGACCGGGGTAAACCATCTATGAAGTCCATCAAAACACTATCCCACTACCATTCGGGTACATCCAATGGCTGAAGTAATCCACCAGGAATCTGCTGCTCTGCCTCAACTCTTTGGCACACAAAACACTTAGGTACAAACTCCGCCACATCCTTTTTCATGCCACTCCCAATAAAACATTCTCTTCATGTCCCTATACATCTTATCACCACCCGGATGAATAGTCATTCAAGAATGGTGTGCTTCCTCTAGAACTGCTCTCAACAAATCACTAGCGTGGGGGACACAAAGTCTTCCATCTCTCCTTAGCCACCCTTTGCTATCTATGGAATAGGGTTGGAGATTTATAGAGACCTCTCCTCTACTAATCCTCTCTAAAATATCCATAAGCTCTGAATCCTCTCGCTGCCTAAAGCCAATCTGATCTATGAGGGTAGGCTTAACCTCAAGTGCTGCCAACAATCTCGGGGTAATGTATGTAGAGGGCTTAAAATCAAAGGTGGAAATAAACTCTAGGCTCTTCCACTCCACGAACATAGGACTAAGGGTTGATTTATTCCTACTCAAAGCATCCGCAACCACGTTTCCCTTGGCAGGAGTATAATGTCACGTACGGGAATTTTCGACTTTCGAAAATTCGACATCAATACTCACTTTATCGACTGTCGAGCAATCGAGTGCCGGAAACTCCAATAGTGAGGGTTTAAGAAAGAGAAAAAGGTAGAAGAAGAAGAAAAGAGTAGAAGAAGAAGAGAAGGAGAAAATAGAGAAGAACAACAGAACAACATCAGAACGGAAAACAATATCAGAATCTTACACATCTCAGTGGAACAACATATAATAGATAAATGAATAATCTTTAAAACAAAGAACTATATCATTTTATACATACATCAATCATCAGAGTCATATACAACAATGGACAGTTATATAAACTTGTCCTCATACAGAATACACAGCGGAATAAATACATCAGATACAAATACTACGTCTCGCCATCCAGCTTGTTTCCAAAGTTCCAGAATATCCTGATAACATAACTCTAGACTGCCCGTGTGGAAATTGGTGGGCACCCAGAGTTTAGGAGGGAAACAATAAACTCCGAGTCGGTCATGGTGACTGGTGTGAGATCGTAAAACAATTATTTTTCACAAAGAAAATAAAACAAATTCGCAATGCTTTTGGAAAATGAAACTACCATAAGACCTCCCACCACACACACAATGCAAACGCAGAACTGGAGGATATTTCTTCTTATGATAGTAAAAAATGCTTACTACACCAAAATCAAATCATTTTTGATATTATTATTAGTGCATAGTGGAAAACATTTCGAAAGTAGAATATAAATCTTAGCCAGCATAGGTACCATTATATTATGCCTGCTATAGCTGCCTCCTGAGGAGACAGGTTATACAATTTAAATCGTAAAAGCTCGTATTGTTTCTTTGGATTTCCAACAAATGGTCAGGCTAAGGAACTTCCTTTTCCACGATGGGTACGTCCCTGGAATAGACGACCCGAGAAATAACCTAACATTACGGTTAGATCTCTGCCAACACAAGGCCGGGTTACCTCTGCAAAAAAATAGGTAACTACTGACACGCGTATGCCATCCCCCGATCGTCATCGATCATCCCGAGGATCCCCGATTCGCAACAAACCACATAATAAAAATAATGCAGTAACCACATAGGTTAAGTATCTAGGCTCCATACCATGATACCACCTTTATCCAGAAGGAATGACATACACTAAGGGGCGCTACTCCCTAGAACCTTGCTGCATCCTTCCTGTTTTGACCATTTCCGGGGTGTGAGGCTCGACGAAGTCTCGTCCACGAAGCTACGCTTTCTACAAAGCCCTGCTTCGGGTCAAACAAAATGATCAACCTATGATCACAAAGATATAAGATCAAACAAATGATCATATCGCAAATGATCAAACACTGTTCATTTCACAGCAACACTCAGTATGCCACGTTACCAAATTGGGAGTATATCGCTGATAAATTTCAACTACATAACCTCTGAGCTCGTACGTCTCAGAGAAGGGTGTTAAGCTAAGAGAATAAATTCTCCGCCACCAACAGAAATGTATTTGAAAGAAATCAGCTTTATATCTCAAATTGTAACGTCAGACACACAATCCATACAAGTCTGTTCCGGGATCGAACAGAACCGAAGGCACTTCTCACGAAGCCCTTGCATATCCGGATAAATTTCTAATCACGTCCGGATTTCTCGTCACTAAGGGTGATAAAACCTCTAAACCGGAGATCAGCCGATGTAGAGTAACTCGACGGTAATCCTTCCGTTTTCAAAAATATCCGGTCTTCAACACTGGTCTTCAAATGCGATTCATAACGACGATCACATATTCGGAATGGGTTATACGACCCCATGGTCCTTTCCCGGCTAACCCGAATAGTGAGCGCTTATTTAAAAATAAGTGTGGCATTCAAATTCATCCAATTCACAACAAATACCTATCTAAAGGTAACTATTGATAGTCGGTTATTTAACTATCAATAAAGATGCGCAACATCATCAGATTCCAAATAATTTTCCAAATTATTTCATCTTCAAAAATATCTTTACTAGATATAAAATTTCCACACTTTAAAATAAATCAACGTTTATTTTTAAATTAATTCTCATTTCTTTTATAAATTCCATATTGAATTTATATTTTCAAAATATCTACTGATATACGATTTTCAAATCGATTTCAATATTCAATTTCAATTTATCTTTACAAGGATAAATTCTCAAAACGTTCATTTCATATTGGAAAAGCAATTCCATACTTATTTAAAAAAAAGTGTTTCACAAATCTATTTATTTTCAACACTTGGAAAATATTCGATATACTTAAATCCATATTAAGTATATATTTCGTTCTTTAAGGAAACCATTTACTATAACAACATTTATTTGAGTCAAAACGAATGTTACGTAAAACATCGTTACGACGACTCAAAATCACTAGTATAGGGATTCGAAATTTAGATAGATATATAAATCCCAATACTATATAAAACATTTCCTTTCGGAAATCATTTACTATAACAACAGTGTTATAGTCCACCATTTCCTTATTTCTCGAAAACGTCTATTTCAACAATAAATGTTGAAATCTATGACTTCGATATTTAACACATTTTAAAACATCTTTAAAATGTTTAACTTTATTTTTATTATCACTTCTTCAAAACATATCCATTTTACTTAAAAATATATTCACTGTCCAAAATCGTGAATATAATTCACTTAACCCAATTTCAATCTTTTCCACACATTTAATTCAAGAATAATTCGCTATCCAAAATCGCGAATATATTTCCTTTAATAACCTTCTACATTTAATTTATCAAATTCAATTGATTTTGAATTTATAAACACGTTTATAAATTCTATTTCTATTTATAAAAACTTCAATTTATAAATCTCCTTTATTAACAATTTGATTCACAACTCAAACCTTATACCAACAATCCATATTATAAGTTAAATACTTATAATTCCTTTATTTTACAAAATCATTTCCATTTATAAGTTCACAATTTATAAATTTCATTCACTTATAAATTCTTACAAATTCATTTTAACGCTTATAAAAACTCGTTTTATAATACCAACATTTTAACGTTATAAATATCAATCTTGTACATCTTTTACATACATCGTTTTTAATAATTCAAAATTCCAATTAAAACCATTTTATAAATTTCTTAACTATTTATTACCTTTCAGTTATATTTCACAAATCTTAACTTTTATAACTTTAAAGTTCGAACGTTTATTTATTAATTCAAAAATTAAATAAAACGTCTACTTCCAAAAATCCCTTTAAAATCCTTTTAAAGTAAAAGTCGTTATTTTTAAACTTCAAAACTGAATCCGATGATGCAACAGCACCAATTAGTCAATCACAACAACAAACATCATATATCAATATGATAACAGAATATACATCAATATCTGTAAATAAATAAATACTGTTGAGGAATCCAGTTGGATCCCTCCAACCTGTTTCCCTGCATCCACAGATGTTAGCACAATACCAATTCCACTTCGAGGTGGAATATCGCGGTATATGGGTTTTTATAATATATCCGCCTACTAACGGCGCAATAGGGTCTCATCCGCTATACGAGGCGGGAAATCATCAATCCAATATATACATATGCCAATATGTATATATTGCTATATATATAGATATATCCTACTATATCTAATATCACATCCAATAGCAATCATATCAATCAATAAATAACTGCAATACCAAATATATTTTGAGTGAGAAAAATCTCACCTTAGCATTTAATTTGCCATCCATTTTCCAGTCTCGTTTGTTTTCTCCATTTTTAAACCTTGTAACAAACAATTATATAATTTAATTAAATTCGAACAAATCGAATGATAAATTCCCATTTAATAGCTTTATTAAATTTAAACTAAAAATTAAATTTCTTAAACCCAATTTTCTCTTATAAATAAACTTAATTAACTAACAATTTTCACTTTAACCCAATACTTTTTATATTAAATTCAAAAATAAAGCAGTTTGGGATTTTACTGTAAATTCACTCATACATTTATAAGAACAAATACACATATATGTCTTACATTTTTAAAAATTAAAATGCGTATTCATCATTTTCTGTTTTACTGTTTTATTTTCTTCCTGTATATAAATTTAAACTCTACAAATTTCTAGACAGCAACAATCTTTACTATAATTTATAAATTTTCTGTTTCCTATTTCTAAAATTGTATGCCTACGTATATATCTATATATATAAATTAAATTAAATAGCAAAACTTGAAAATCTTATACCTTACTTAAATTGTCGAACACGAACAACCCAATTAGTAGAACCCCTGTCCACTGCTTGCTCAACTCGAGATCGAAACAAGCTCCAGAGAAAAATGCGAGCTTCCTCACCAAACTCGAGCACATGCCTAACGCCTCGTCGCTGCACCGCACTCACACGCGCTTCAACCGCGGCCCTACCCTGCCTCGATTGCTACTAGCGAACCCCCTCGCCATCATTTCCGACCTGCACGAGCCCACCCACTTCGATCGCGAGCCATCGCCGTTGCCATGACCCATCGCGCCATCGCGAATCGCCTGCCCCACGTGAGTGCGCTTGCCCCCCTTGAATCGCGAGCCTCGCGATACGCTGCCGCCTCGAGTCGCAACTCAGACTCGATCGAGTCTCCCCCCCAAATTCGTCGCCTTGGCCTTGTTGATGCCCACTCGTCGTCGTCTTCCACCACGAGCCCTTCACGCGATCGCACGCGAGTTTTGCTTGAATTGGCAATTGATTTTCGTGGGTACGAGTAGGAGAGGACTCGTACGTGATTTGAAGGAACTCGGCTGGCATTTTTCTTTTATTTTTATTTTGCTTTCGATTGAATTGCTTTTGAACTGGGAAGGGAGAGAGGGAGACAGAAGACATGGGTTGCGTGATTTTTTTCGTGATGCTCGGCGTGCTTTTAGGCGTGAGATAAGGGATGATGTCCTTTGTTTAAATTTTTAAATTTAAATTCAATTTGTTTCGGTACAATTTTTAACGCAATTATGTGTCGTTTTCTCACCCAACAACTCCAAACGATACGAAATTTAAAACCCGGTGATAATTTAACGTTACGGACCCAATGGGACTGGTTTCGTCGAATTCCGAGACTGTGACTCGGACGACTATTTTTAAATATCGGTTCAAACAATTAAATTCTAAACTGAGCAAAACAGTTTAAATTTCAATTCTGAAGCCGCTGTTATCTTCAGTGTTATCAATATAAATTTTACAAGCATTTGAAATATTTTTCTCCAGCTTTAAATTGAAGATTCAAATTTTTTATTCAACCCTCAATATATTAAATTATATAATTTAATAGTCAAATTCAAAGTTACACTCGGGATTCAAATTAAACCATCGTTCAAATATTTAAAATTAATTAAATATTCTTAATTTAATTTGTTCAAAATTTTGGGTCGTTACAGACTTCCCTCCTTAAAAGAATTTCGTCCTCGAAATTACAAGTCAGGAAAAATGGTCCTTAACTCGTCTACTATTTTTCACAATTCGGTAGTTTTATCAATTTATCAAAACAAATCTTTCTACTAAAGATTCGTTATCATTCAACTAAATTTCTAAACCTTTTATAGTTTTCAAACAATATTGTTTTACTTCAAAATTCAAATTTAAACTTTCAAAATTTTCTCAAAAAATTTCTAACGCCCTAAATTTCCAAAAAATTTCGCCAGCGTCTCCTTTGCGCGGCTAATACGGTACGACTACAAAACGTCCCTACGGACTCTCAGATTTCAAAAAGAAAAAGAAAAAGCCAAGCGGCTAGACAGGAAAGTCATCAAATCTCATATTGGAATTTAAATACATACCTTTTCCCAGCAATTCAAATTATCTTTGAAATCAAAGTTCCAATTCCTCTACACCTGTATATCCTACTAGCCATAATATCTAGTTATAACACTCAAATCATTTTGCAAATTCTATTACAAAATTTCGATATATGCTTCTTATACATTTTCTAGTTTACTATTGAAGTTACATATTCATTATCATTCAATTTCACAATTCCAATCTAATTTGGATTCAGTTTACTTCTGAATATTGAATTTATCAATTATCTTTCATTCATAACTGCACTATTTTAAATTAGTTTCAATTACTAATTCATCACAAATTCTAATTCATTTATTCAAATTTGTCTTCAACATTCAGTTTCAATTCCAGTTTTATTCACTTTTGTTCGTTCCCAAAATTTATTTACAATTCACTATTTTGGTTTACAATCACTTATATTAAACTGGATTTCAATTCGAATTCAATTTACATTCATGTACTTGCAATTGCAAATTGATTCATTCATTCACAATTCTATTTTCATAATTCAATACTCAATTCCAGAGTCTTACCAACATTTCAAAATCATTTTGAAAACAATTCAAATTATCCTTTGGATTTCCAAAACAAAAACCCAAATTTTCCAAACAACTTTCATTTAAAAACAATTTGGCAGCAATTTCTCTTTTGGAAACCCGAAAATGAACACCGGTGATGACGCGATCATCATCGGAATTATTTTCCAGCGACCGAAAAGAGTTTAGAGCTTTTCATTCCTTCAAAATACTTTTCAAAACCTTTGAAATTCATTTCCAAGCCAAAAAGAATTTAAACTTTTCAAATCTCCAAAATTTACAAACTCCTTTCAAAACATTTCCAAATACTTCTCTGGAATTCCGTTTCAAATTACAAATCACATTTATAATTTACATTCTTCAAATTTCATTTGTATATGGATTTATTTCTTAACTTTGGAGTTATGATTTCAATTTCTTATTCAATTTTAGTGATGATAATTCACTATTATTACTTCCTAACATCCATGCAACCATATACTATAGTACTTTATAGAAAAACATTTCTTTTCTATACAAAAAAAGTTTTGGGCAAAATTATCTCATTTACCCTATTTAAAACAATACTATGCCGAATTGTTCTATTCGAGTGTTTAGAGATCCCTATCAATGATCGTTAATTACTCGTATTGACCAGAATCCATATACCACTCAACAAATCAATCATCACAATATAAAACAATTTTTTATATTCACTAACAAATACGCGTTCGTATCTATTATTACACTCAAACTCATTCTAGAGCACTACTGACTCTATCTCTAATGAGTAACACCCAACAGAGCAGGGTTGTCGCTTAACCATATGCTCTGATACCACGCTGTCACGTACGGGAATTTTCGACTTTCGAAAATTCGACATCAATACTCACTTTATCGACTGTCGAGCAATCGAGTGCCGGAAACTCCAATAGTGAGGGTTTAAGAAAGAGAAAAAGGTAGAAGAAGAAGAAAAGAGTAGAAGAAGAAGAGAAGGAGAAAATAAAGAAGAACAACAGAACAACATCAGAACGGAAAACAATATCAGAATCTTACACATCGCAGCGGAACAACATATAATAGATAAATGAATAATCTTTAAAACAAAGAACTATATCATTTTATACATACATCAATCATCAGAGTCATATACAACAATGGACAGTTATATAAACTTGTCCTCATACAGAATACACAGCGGAATAAATACATCAGATACAAATACTATGTCTCGCCATCCAGCTTGTTTCCAAAGTTCCAGAATATCCTGATAACATAACTCTAGACTGCCCGTGTGGAAATTGGTGGGCACCCAGAGTTTAGGAGGGAAACAATAAACTCCGAGTCAGTCATGGTGACTGGTGTGAGATCATAAAATAGTTATTTTTCACAAAGAAAATAAAACAAATTCGCAATGATTTTGGAAAATGAAACTACCATAAGACCTCCCACCACACACACAATGCAAACGCAGAACAGGAGGAGATTTCTTCTTATGATAGTCAAAAATGCTTACTACGCCAAAATCAAATCATTTTTGATATTATTATTAGTGCATAGTGGAAAACATTTCGAAAGTAGAATATAAATCTTAGCCAGCATAGGTACCATTATATTATGCCTGCTATAGCTGCCTCCTGAGGAGACAGGTTATACAATTTAAATCGTAAAAGCTCGTATTGTTTCTTTGGATTTCCAACAAATGGTCAGGCTAAGGAACTTCCTTTTCCACGATGGGTACGTCCCTGGAATAGACGACCCGAGAAATAACCTAACATTACGGTTAGATCTCTGCCAACACAAGGCCGGGTTACCTCTGCAAAAATAGGAAACTACTGACACGCGTATGCCATCCCCCGATCGTCACCGATCTTCCCGAGGATCCCCGATTCGCAACAAACCACATAATAAAAATAATGCAGTAACCACAGAGGTTAAGTATTTGGGCTCCATACCATGATACCACCTTTATCCAGAAGGAATGACATACACTAAGGGGCGCTACTCCCTAGAACCTTGCTGCATCCTTCCTGTTTTGACCATTTCCGGGGTGTGAGGCTCGACGAAGTCTCGTCCACAAAGCTACGCTTTCTACAAAGCCCTGCTTCGGGTCAAACAAAATGATCAACCTATGATCACAAAGATATAAGATCAAACAAATGATCATATCGCAAATGATCAAACACTGATCATTTCACAGCAACACTTAGTATGCCACGTTACCAAATTGGGAGTATATCGCTGATAAATTTCAACTGCATAACCTCTGAGCTCGTACGTCTCAGAGAAGGGTGTTAAGCTAAGAGAATAAATTCTCCGCCACCAACAGAAATGTATTTGAAAGAAATCAGCTTTATATCTCAAATTGTAACGTCAGACACACAATCCATACAAGTCTGTTCCGGGATCGAACAGAACCGAAGGCACTTCTCACGAAGCCCTTGCATATCCGGATAAATTTCTAATCACGTCCGGATTTCCCGTCACTAAGGGTGATAAAACCTCTAAACCGTAGATCAGCCGATGTAGAGTAACTCGACGGTAATCCTTCCGTTTTAAAAAATATCCGGTCTTCAACACCGGTCTTCAAATGCGATTCATAACGACGATCACATATTCGGAATGGGTTATACGACCCCATGGTCCTTTCCCGGCTAACCCGAATAGTGAGCGCTTATTTAAAAATAAGTGTGGCATTCAAATTCATCCAATTCACAACAAATACCTATCTAAAGGTAACTATTGATAGTCGGTTATTTAACTATCAATAAAGATGCGCAACATCATCAGATTCCAAATAATTTTCCAAATTATTTCATCTTCAAAAATATCTTTACTAGATATAAAATTTCCACACTTTAAAATAAATCAACGTTTATTTTTAAATTAATTCTCATTTCTTTTATAAATTCCATATTGAATTTATATTTTCAAAATATCTACTGATATACGATTTTCAAATCGATTTCAGTATTCAATTTCAATTTATCTTTACAAGGATAAATTCTCAAAACGTTCATTTCATATTGGAAAAGCAATTCCATACTTATTTAAAAATAAGTGTTTCACAAATCTATTTATTTTCAACACTTGGAAAATATTCAATATACTTAAATCAATATTAAGTATATATTTCGTTCTTTAAGGAAACCATTTACTATAACAACATTTATTTGAGTCAAAATGAATGTTACGTAAAACATCGTTACGACGACTCAAAATCACTAGTATAGGGATTCGAAATTTAGATAGATATATAAATCCCAATACTATATAAAACATTTCCTTTCGGAAATCATTTACTATAACAACAGTGTTATAGTCCACCATTTCCTTATTTCTCGAAAACGTCTATTTCAACAATAAATGTTGAAATCTATGACTTCGATATTTAACACATTTTAAAACATCTTTAAAATGTTTAACTTTATTTTTATTATCACTTCTTCAAAACGTATCCATTTTACTTAAAAATATATTCACTGTCCAAAATCGTGAATATAATTCACTTAACCCAATTTCAATCTTTTCCACACATTTAATTCAAGAATAATTCGCTATCCAAAATCGCGAATATATTTCCTTTAATAACCTTCTACATTTAATTTATCAAATTCAATTGATTTTGAATTTATAAACATGTTTATAAATTCTATTTCTATTTATAAAAACTTCAATTTATAAATATCCTTTATTAACAGTTTGATTCACAACTCAAACCTTATACCAACAATCCATATTATAAGTTAAATACTTATAATTCCTTTATTTTACAAAATCATTTCCATTTATAAGTTCACAATTTATAAATTTCATTCACTTATAAATTCTTACAAATTCATTTTAACGCTTATAAAAACTCATTTTATAATACCAACATTTTAAAGTTATAAATATCAATCTTGTACATCTTTTACATACATCGTTTTTAATAATTCAAAATTCCAATTAAAACCATTTTATAAATTTCTTAACTATTTATTACCTTTCAGTTATATTTCACAAATCTTAACTTTTATAACTTTAAAGTTCGAACGTTTATTTATTAATTCAAAAATTAAATAAAACGTCTACTTCCAAAAATCCCTTTAAAATCCTTTTAAAGTAAAAGTCGTTATTTTTAAACTTCAAAACTGAATCCGATGATGCAACAGCACCAATTAGTCAATCACAACAACAAACATCATATATCAATATGATAACAGAATATACATCAATATCTGTAAATAAATAAATACTGTTGAGGAATCCAGTTGGATCCCTCCAACCTGTTTCCCTGCATCCACAGATGTTAGCACAATACCAATTCCACTTCGAGGTGGAATATCGCGGTATATGGGTTTTTATAATATATCCGCCTACTAACGGCGCAATAGGGTCTCATCCGCTATACGAGGCGGGAAATCATCAATCCAATATATACATATGCCAATATGTATATATTGCTATATATATAGATATATCCTACTATATCTAATATCACATCCAATAACAATCATATCAATCAATAAATAACTGCAATACCAAATATATTTTGAGTGAGAAAAATCTCACCTTAGCATTTAATTTGCCATCCATTTTCCAGTCTCGTTTGTTTTCTCCATTTTTAAACCTTGTAACAAACAATTATATAATTTAATTAAATTCGAACAAATCGAATGATAAATTCCCATTTAATAGCTTTATTAAATTTAAACTAAAAATTAAATTTCTTAAACCCAATTTTCTCTTATAAATAAACTTAATTAACTAACAATTTTCACTTTAACCCAATACTTTTTATATTAAATTCAAAAATAAAGCAGTTTGGGATTTTACTGTAAATTCACTCATACATTTATAAGAACAAATACACATATATGTCTTACATTTTTAAAAATTAAAATGCGTATTCATCATTTTCTGTTTTACTGTTTTATTTTCTTCCTGTATATAAATTTAAACTCTACAAATTTCTAGACAGCAACAATCTTTACTATAATTTATAAATTTTCTGTTTCCTATTTCTAAAATTGTATGCCTACGTATATATCTATATATATAAATTAAATTAAATAGCAAAACTTGAAAATCTTATACCTTACTGAAATTGTCGAACACGAACAACCCAATTAGTTGAACCCTTGTCCACTGCTTGCTCAACTCGAGATCGAAACAAGCTCCAGAGAAAAATGCGAGCTTCCTCACCAAACTCGAGCACATGCCTAACGCCTCGTCGCTGCACCGCACTCACACGCGCTTCAACCGCGGCCCTACCCTGCCTCGATTGCTACTAGCGAACCCCCTCGCCATCATTTCTGACCTGCACGAGCCCACCCACTTCGATCGCGAGCCATCGCCGTCGCCATGACCCATCGCGCCATCGTGAATCGCCTGCCCCACGCGAGTGTGCTTGCCCCCCTTGAATCGCGAGCCTCGCGATACGCTGCCGCCTCGAGTCGCAACTCAGACTCGATCGAGTCTCCCCCCAAATTCGTCGCCTTAGCCTTGTTGATGCCCACTCGTCGTCGTCTTCCACCACGAGCCCTTCACGCGATCGCACGCGAGTTTTGCTTGAATTGGCAATTGATTTTCGTGGGTACGAGTAGGAGAGGACTCGTACGTGATTTGAAGGAACTCGGCTGGCATTTTTCTTTTATTTTTATTTTGCTTTCGATTGAATTGCTTTTGAACTGGGAAGGGAGAGAGGGAGACAGAAGACATGGGTTGCGTGATTTTTTTCGTGATGCTCGGCGTGCTTTTAGGCGTGAGATAAGGGATGCTGTCCTTTGTTTAAATTTTTAAATTTAAATTCAATTTGTTTCGGTACAATTTTTAACGCGATTATGTGTCGTATTCTCACCCAACAACTCCAAACGATACGAAATTTAAAACCCGGTGATAATTTAACGTTACGGACCCAATGGGACTGGTTTCGTCGAATTCCGAGACTGTGACTCGGACGACTATTTTTAAATATCGGTTCAAACAATTAAATTCAAAAATGAGCAAAATAATTTAAATTTCAATTCTGAAGCCGCTGTTATCTTCAGTGTTATCAATATAAATTTTACAAGCGTTTGAAATATTTTTCTTAAGCTTTAAATTGAAGATTCAAATTTTTTATTCAACCCTCAATATATTAAATTATATAATTTAATAGTCAAATTCAGAGTTACACTCGGGATTCAAATTAAATCATCGTTCAAATATTTAAAATTAATTAAATATTCTCAATTTAATTTGTTCAAAATTCTGGGTCGTTACATATAAGCTATCTGAAAGTCATACGATGCCAAAAACTCCATCCATCGCTGCTGCCTCAAGTTCAAATCCTTCTATGAGAGTAGGTACTTCAATGAATTATGGTCAGTGAAAAGCTCGAACTCTCTCTTAGCAAGTATTGCCTCCAAGACTTGAGTGAGAAAACTATAGCAGCTAACTCCAAATCATAGGTAGGTTAGTTCTTCTCATGCGTCCTCAACTGTCTACTCCCATAACATAACACCCTCCCTCCTTGCATCAACACTGCTCCTAGACATGTCACACATGCATCAGTGTATACTGTAAAAGGCTTAGCTTCATCAGGTAAAACTAACACTGGTGCACTAGTAAGGGCTCTCTTTAGCATCGTGAAGGTATCCTCACAATCCACGTCCCACATGAATGCTTTATTCTTCTTAGTGAGGCGAGTAAGCGGTGCTGAAATCTGAGCAAAATTTCTGATGAACTTCCTATAATAGCCAGCCAATCCAAGAAAGCTTCTAACATCAATAACGTTCTTGGGGGCCTTCCAATGTTGTACTGCAATTACTTTAGCGGGAACAATAGCTAAACCCTCTCTTGAGACTACGTGCCCCAAGAAACGTACCTCCCCTCGCAAAAAGTGACACTTCGAGAACTTTGTCCTCAACTGATTAACACGAAGTGTACGAAGAACCTCCTCTAGATGAATAGCATGCTCTTCCATACTCTTGGAAAACACCAAAATGTTGTCCACAAACACTACTATAAACTTATTTAGGACATCTCGAAAAACACGGCTCATCAAATCTACAAAATAGGCTGGGACATTGGTTAGCCCAAAAGGCATAACCAACCACTCAAAGAATCATCGAGTGTCCTAAATGTCGTCTTATCAATGTTATCGTCAGAAACCCTAAGCTGATGAAATCCAGTGGCTAAATCAAGCTGAGAAAATACTGACGAGCCAACCAACTGGTCGAAAAGATCATCTATCTAAGAAAGTGGATAACAGTTCTTCTTCATGAGCTTATTCAACTCTCTATAATCTACGCAAAGTCGAAGGTAACCATCTGCCTTTGTAGCGAAGACAATTGGCGCTCCCCACTCAAATATGCTACTTCTGATGAAGCCTTTCTCCAATAGCTCACGAATATGTTTTCTTAACTCCTTCCTCTCCCTTAGTGCCATGTGTCTTACGGGCAATGCCACTGGCTTAGCATTGTCATTCAAAAAAATTCTGAAGTCGATCTCTCTCTTAGGGGGTAGTCCCCTAACCTCCTCAAAGACGTCCGAGAAATCTCTGATGACGGGAACTGAATCTAACTCTACTGATGACGAATCGAGTGAATAAAGGAAGCTCAACATGACTGACCCCTGTGGGTCGCAAGAAACCTCGAGAGTCCTACCGCTGCATGTCTCTAGTCTAACGACTCTCCTCTCGCAGTCCAATATCGCTCCATATGTGGATAGCCAATCCATCCCCAAAATCAATCCATACCCCAAAAATCCAAATACATAGGCGTCACAATCAAACTCTATGCCTAGGATAAAAAAGTTCAAACCCCTACAAATCATAGATAAATGTGTCGATCCTCCTATGGGGTTTGAAGCAACTATGGGGTCCACTACTAAAGAGATATCTAAGTGCAAACAATAAACCAAAGAACTAGAGATGAAAGAGTGTGATGCTCCAGAATCGAAAAGAGTTCGAATGGGATAATTAGAAATAGAAATCAAACCTTCCATGGTGACATTCCAACCTCTACTTGGTCCGCTGCTGAAAGGTGCTTCATCCAATGCCTGAATCTGTGCTGCCGGTGCACCCGCTCCCTGCCCTGTCTTCTGAGGACAAAATCTACTAATGTGACCAAGCTATCCACAATTATAACACTTTCCCTTCATCCCTACTTTCTTACAGTCTTTTGCGTATTGACCAACCAATCCACAACTATTGCACTTTCCTCCTTTCTTAATCTGCTTCTGAGGGCCTTCTCCTTTCTTCTTATCTTTATTGTTCTTCCACCATTTCTTCTTAGAACCTTCCGTCTTAGGGACCTCCTTAGACTCTCCTTCCTTAGCTGCATCAAAAATAAGCGTCATCTCCACCAGTGACTCATAGGTAGCTCCCATCGGTACGTGAGTGAATAACAACCCTTGAAGGGGCTGATTCAATCCCTTTGCGAACTTCATGGCCTTCTTGTGCGGTGTATTCATTAACTCCATCACAAACCGTGACAACTCATTAATTGGTTGACATACTCCTTTATTGAAAGACTTCCTTGCTTCAAGCTAATAAACTTTCCAACTACATACTCTCTTCTGCTTTTGATAAAACTTCCTCTCAAACCTCTCTCGGAATCCAAACCAATCAACGTCTCTTCCTTCCAACTCAACAATCTTCCACCAATAAGAAGCCTCTCCCTTCACCTGCCAAGATGCAAGCTGAACTCTCTACTGATCCTCCAGTCCTAATAGCCCAAATATCCTCTCTGTACTCCTTAACCAAGCTCTCGCCTCCACAAAATCCTCTGTACCAGAAAATGTCTTGCCTCTTAAATTGGCGAAGTCGTTGCACAACTTAGAGAAATTGGTTGCTGCTAGTGGATTGATAGGATTTCCACCCGCTAGTGTTGGATTGAGCGCTTGCCCTTGCACCTTTGGAGTCGTAGCCTGAAGGTATCTACGAAACCAGACTGGTACTTGGACACCTATAGCAAGATTAAGGGCATCCTCCATTCTATGCAAAGAAAAAGAGAATTTAGCCTCGCAAGAATCGAATGAAGATTGAACTGGACTTTGAGGGGATTTTTATAAAAACTCTCTTTTATACCTGAAAACTTTTTCTAAGAGTTTCTTTTTGAAAAATACTTTTAAAACAAGTCATTTTTGAAAAATACTTTACTTTTTAAAACCAATTTTTAGGAATCCTGTAACCTTAGGCTCTGATACAAAGTGAAACACCCCATACCCCTTAATATACCCAATATGGGCATACTAAAGGATATGGTGCGTTTTAGGTATAGCTAAAAACTTACAGAGACTAAGATTCACAAGACAAAATAAATAAAACAACAGAAACATTTAAAAACAATAACTTATAAAAAATCAAACTTCATAAAATAAGTCATAACTAAAATAAATCTCAAAATACTAGATACATATGTCTTGTGGAAAACATCATCTCAGTCACAATATCAAAGTACATACATAAAACCATCCCTCTCAACAAGTGCCGGTACATGAAAATAAAACTGAAAAGAAGAAGAATACAAGAAGAAAAACTCCGCAGCTGAATCTCCAAGAAAATCCAAAATCTTCTGTCCCTGCCTCTGCTGGCTTATGGGGAAAAGGGGAAATAGATGAGTGGGTCAGACTAAAAGTCTGGTGAATGAAAGTAATTACTAGTATTCTTAAGCAAGGTAAAGATAATAGACTTTGCAATAGTTCTAGTATAAAAGGAAAAAAGGAAAAGATAAAGCCTGAATAAAATATGGTTTAACTGTTTGCTTTTCTTAGATAGTTCGATTGGATTGTTTGCACTTTTCTAAAACTGCTTTGATTAGGCTGAAATCCCAATCCTAAATTAATTAGGCTGAAGTCTTAATTCTACCCTTTGATCGGCATTTTATCTTTGTTGAGACTACTGCGGGCTAGTCCCATCCTGTGGGTCCCACAGCAAAAGACACCTGTTTAGCGCTTCGAAGTCAATAGCGACTTATCTCCCTGCACTGAGGCCGCACGCTTGACCACCGTTACGCTTACGCTACCTATTGCTCCCTCTTTGGACCTCTTATTTACCCTAAATAGCATAAGCGTGCCCAGCCTTACCTCCGTGTGTTGTGAGACCACTAGTTCCTGACAAAAGGGGAATGCTGCCAATACGGGTCCTAACAAACAAAATCTAGTTGCGCCCCTTGTCCAAATCCCCTGATTTGAGTTTATAATTATTGACCACTTATCTACCCTAAACAGCATAAGCATGTTCCAAGGGAAATGCTGGCAGTACGGGTCCTACTTCTATCATTGCTTATTAACTTAGTACAAGTCTTTAAAATAAGCCTTTTCTGTTTTGTCTCTAATTATAACCTATGTTGTATAACTTTGCTTATTTACTTAACCTAAGGCCTAAGTTTAAAAATAAGCTACTTCTGCTATTTCTTGTATTTTCTCTTTTTAGTTATAATTACATGTTATAACTATGCTTGCAAATGTCTTAAATTCGCCTATTTCAGTCTAAGTCCAATTTATTACGGTTCTTCTTATTTTGCATCCCATTTCTGTAAATTCAGTGTTCTTATATTTTAGTCCATATTAACGAATTATTTTATTCTATTTTTTCCATTCACATAAAAAAGGGAATTAAAAAGAAACTGACATTTACAGAACAAATCCCAACGTAGAATAGATGCAAATAAAACGTAAATAACTATAAATAACTGTAAATACCATAAATAATTGTAACTAATTTGGAAAGCTATAGTTAACAGTAAATAATTACAAATAACTGAAATAGAATAGCTAAAAGAAAACAGACTGGAAAACAAGTCTAAAATTTACTTAAAAATAAACTGTAAATAAACTTATATAAAGGTTATCTCAAAATTGTAGAAAAACTAGAACTATTGGAAACCCTATTATTTTAAATTACTTAAAAATCTAAAATAATTACTTAAACACTCACTTGTGGTCCTTAGATCTTTTCCTTGGCCTTCCCGGATCCACTTGTATGGTATAAAATATTTTAATTAAAAAGATCTTCTCCTTGGAAAAATATTCCTTTTAGGTTCCAGCCTCAAGCAATGAACCCAGATAGAGAAAATCTGAATCAGAAAAATAGCTAGGTCTAGGATCTTATTTATAGTGTCACTTGTGGATCTTAGACCATTGGATTTGAAGATTAAATCTGGCGCAACCACGTCATAGGTTCGATGGGAACCGTCGGATGGAAGCACGGATGCATGAGATGGAATATATATTGCAAAACACGTCACTTTTTTAATCTGGATGATTACTCGTCCATATGCTAAGGTGGGTCGACCGCCAGGTCGACCCTTGCTTGTGTTAGGTCGACCTAGCCAAGGGGAGGGTCGAACTGACCCATTATATATACATACATACATACATACACACACACATATATATATATATTAGTTTTTTCTTTCTTTTTATTTGCTGATTTCTAGTTTATTCCGTAACTTCTTCGTCTTATCTTGGATTTTGACAATCTATGTATGGAAATTGACCAGAAAATTACCACAGACAAAATGGTACAACTCCCGTGGCTCAATTCTGATATTTTCACAAAGTTATTTTATTATTTAATTAATTCTTTAATTAATTACAATAGCTTCAATTTTGGGTTGTTAAAACGACACGGCTCTGTCAAATTCTTTCTCCTTTGGTTTCATAAACAGTAAATTGTTTGGCAAGTAATTCTAATCACTAATTTAAATTAAATTCCTAATCTTTATCCTCTCTATCTTCTTATTTCTTAAATTTAATCTATATATACAGTCTATTTGTTGTATATTCAAAAAGGAGAAGATCTAACAGAGAATTAGGAGCGGTATAAATTAGATCTCCTCTTCTTCTTCTTTGGATTTCTCAGTTAGGAGTTTTTGGTAAGAGGTTTAGATATTTAATTCTTTTGATTTCCGATTCTATTTCTCTCTAATCTCTTATTCTAAATCTAATTTCCATATATAGTTTGCTTTGTTGTACATTCCAAAATAGAGAGATCTAAAAGGAAAGTAGGCGTGGTGGAATCAAATCCAATTAGGAAGCAAACAATTCTCATTAAGTGTAAATATCAAGTTTTTCACATTTTTATAATTGAATAGTATTTATTTGGATTTGATGTATGCCCTGGGAAATTTTGGTAAATGAAAACATAACATCTAAAAATTAAGGATTTCTCGAAATAAATGTAAATCTTTCAATATGTTGGAATTTCAATTGTTTTGTATTAACATTGTAGAATCAGATCTGTGTTGAGATTTAAGCAATTTATAATATATCCCACTTCATTTCTTTTGATTTCTCTTGTAGTGTTAAAGGATTCTAAAAATAAGTAAAGTTAGAAATGGTCTACAAAAGTATGATTTTTGATTATCTGTAATTTGTACCGCCTATTTCTATAAATTAAAATAAATATGAATCCATTTTTCACTCCAAGGTGGTAACAACAAAAGTTAGATTAAAATACAAAAGGATTTAAATTGTAAAGTTTGTTCCTTGAGTAAAGGAGTTAATTCTATTATATTGATACGAGATAAGTTTGGTATTATTCCTTTTTGTTTACAAGTCAACTGATAGCTAAGGATGTTAGCTATTCTTTAGTTTGGAGTTTGAGACTTGTATGAGTTTGACATTTAAATTAATAAGCATTTTCTTTGCATGTGACTAGAAATATTTAATCAAATCTCGTACATATGTATTTGTGTGTGCGTGTATTTAATATTAATGTATTGATTACTAAAGTTAATAATCATGCAATAATTATAGCGTATTGAACATATTGATTAGAATTAAGAGGATAGTAAATAGTATTAATTTCTTAGAAGATAGTTTATATTTTATCCTTTCTGCTGTGAGATTCTGAAAGTATAAATAGATAGCTTTCTGCACTGTGTATTGTTTTAATTTTGTCAACTTAACAACTCGCCTTGTGGTAGGCCGAACATTCGATAAGCTTTGGTTTGGACGAAATTAGGTCCATTTCGGGGCGGGTTGTTACAACCAGCCTTTTTGACCCTAAAATGTAGACACTAATACATTCACGGTATTCATCTGCCGAGCATCCAAGTGCTAGAAAGATTGAATAGAATCCCACAACATGACGTGTAATGTATAATATACCAATGATCTTTACAAAAGAAAATTGTAATATACATCAATAACACTATACAAAGCTATCATCAGCCTGGACAGTTATAACAATATGTCTTTGCAAATGCTGAGAAATACTAACAAGAAATGCAGTAAAAATAAAGATACGTGAATACATCTTGGTGGGATCCAGCTTATCACCTAAAGTTTCAAAGCATCCATAACTAAATATGGAAGTATGCTCGGGCGGACCCAAGCATTATACGAAAATAATGTATGGATCATTCTGGTAAACCAGTGTGAGAAACACAATCATATGGGTGTCTATATTTATCAAACCCTTTTAAAATAAAGGTATCTCATAAGACCATGTCACACAAAAACACGGACAGGTTTTTACCTAATGATAACCAAAAAAATTCTATTAGAAAATCCAGTGATATTATAATAATGTCTAGAGTTGAAATACATAAGAAATAGCTATGTTATGTGTGAGTGTACAAATCAGCAATAATCAGTACATAAATCAAACCGCTATGTTGCATTCTCTAGTTGTGTAGGATTCCACAAAGGTGCCATTAGTACTTCGGTACAATAATCAGAGATATCCTTCCAGAGCAAAATACATCTCTAGCCGATGTACATAGGAAATACATAGCTGGCTCCCGCCATCCTATAAGGCCAAATTCACCACTCACCACATGTATAAAGACAGGTATCTCTAGGGTAATGTTGCATGCACCCTTTGGGTTAGCTAAACCCCTTGGCTATGTGTCATATCTCTGGTTTTAGTCATATCCACTGGTGAGGATACATCTGGCATTCCAGCACATAAGTCACCACTGGAATAGATCTCGGAACCACACATGGATTTCCATACTTAACCGATCTTGAAATCACACATGGATTACCACATCTCAAAAGATCATGAACAACCACATGCATTCGAGCATCTCAAATACATCTTGAATCTCTATATAGATTCCAGCATCTCTAACCAATCACGAAACTCTTCCAGAGCATAGAACACGTATATGGTTTCGGAGTTATTACAGTTTCAAGTCTTCTTATCTAAGTACACTCCCCCGCTTATCGGGCGCTCCAAAACCAATCGATAGTTTCTAGTAATCTCAATTTTGGTTCTGTTGGAAATAAACATACAATACATAAGATCGTAGATCACCTCCTAGCCGTTTAAGCAGATGGATTTCCGAATCATTCGTCCTAGAAGAGCAAAATGAGTTTATACGTACAGTGTAGCATCACCGAAGATAACTGCATAATATAAATCATGTCTTTCTTCTAGATATTTCTAGAGCATATTTGGTCTAGATTTGATAGTCGATTATTTAACTATCAAATAAATAATAAATAAAACCAGAGGTTTAATTTCCTAGAATTCAAGCATGATTAAGCACATAAGCAACCTAAGTCTCTTGAATTAATCCATTTGTTAATTAAAACCACTTTGTAAATACTTGTATCAAAATACTTTTGTAAAGATATACATAAGTATACTACTCATTTGCTATTCATTTGTACTCTTTCAATTCTTGGAAAAATATCCATATACTTATCACAACGGTACAAATATATACATAAATAAATACACAATCAATACTTTCAAAAATAACCATATACTTATCTCAATGGTATAAGTATATTAACAAAATAATACATTTTCAAAACTATACTTATTTGGATTAAAACAAAAGTCACTTGAAAACATTATTTATTATAAACCCAGACCACTTTCCTTTTTGTAAATCACTTTTATAAAACTCCTTTATAGAACTCTGCTCTATTTATAAATCTATTTTCTATTTATAAATCTCCTTGTTATAAATTTCTTTGATATTTATAAAACTTCTTTTATAAATCCCCAAAATTATTTATACAACTCCTTTTCTAAATCTCTTTTATAAAACTATCACTTATAAATCTAAGCTTTTATTTATAAATACGATTTATAAATCTTTCTACTATTTATAAAATATCATTTATTAATCCATTCTTTCATTTATAAATTATCATTTATAAATCTATTTTCTATACAATATTTTTTATAAAGCCTTATACAAATATTTATTCCAAAATATTTCTTTCTTCTTCGAGAAACATAATCACTTTATTATAAGAGAAAACTCCTCTTATAATAATAAATATTATGTTAACTTTTCTGCACAATACTTCCCAAAAATACTATTATTACTTTTCCAAAAATCCTTTAAAATTTTTTTCAAAGACATCGGGATTTACTTTCGCAAAAATCTTTTACATTTACTAAACACGTTTTATAAATCAAATTTATAAAATAATTCCTTCTAACCCAAGCTATTTCCAAACCAGCAAATACTAGTATTTCAAAATACTATAACGAGGTTGTACTACTATACACTTAACCAATTTATCACTATTTTCATTCTATAAAGAATTCAACTTTCAGGAGATATCAAAGTCATAACTAATATGGTCAGACTGCCAAGCTTCTAGAACTCAACAATTAACAATCAATAGTTAACCCATCAATTACCCAATATTAATTAATCCACATATTAATTAACTTCAAAAATCATCTTTTACTTTGAGCATAGAATGGCGATTTATTCTGCGTAATAGATGTCCAAAATAATATTTTCAATTAATTATAGGAGAACGGTGTTTTATTCTGCTAAATAGATATCATAAACGAAGTATAATTAAATTAACCACGTTATCATTTAAAACAACATAATTAAATTTATCACTATTTTTTATCATTAAATTATACTTCACTTAAACTATCGACAAGTTATACCGTAATGTTGTACTCGTCAATACGAGTCTAACGCAAAAATCTATGAGTTAAACAATTTAAAATGAATAAGATATTGCTTTTTAAAAATTAACACACTTGGTTTAATATTTAAACAGATAAATTATCATGTTTTCTCACCTAACATCCAACCGGGACAAGCACAATAGCACACTATTACCAGCATCAACAGTACTCCTTCTCCCTAAATCAAATTCCCACCAAAAACCGCTTCCTTGAAAACCAACCAACCATGATCATTAACCTTAAGTCGCCGCTATCACTACAACCAACCACCGCCTTTTATGCCATCGCGACCACCATCCATCGCCACTTCTCCAGCCCATGCCTTGGCCAACTAGGTTCTTCCAAACACTGCTGCCAACACAATTTACGAACCCAAAATACAACATGGTTAAAACCCTAGTTCGACTTACCCCCACCGCCTCCAACTACCGGGGGACCTTCGATCGATTCCAAAAGTCTCGTGCACTCCCAAGCTTCCACCAGCCATCTCTGTTTATCCACTCGACCACCATATCGTCGGTAATTTGAATTTGAACGTAAAACGATTAACCACCAACCACTACCAACTCCGGCCATTAAAAATCCTGCAACCAACACCAAAAATAATGTCTCGATGATAGGAACCCAACCATACTCTCCGATCTCCATTCTGTGATCGTTAAAAAACAACCGAAATTCGACAACCACTTTTGTCGGATAATATCCATCACCACATTCAATGACAATGAGAGACTAGTTTATAAAATACTAAAGTTGATGGCAAACAACTCTCATATTTGAAGTTTCGGTTGAAAGGGAATAGATTGGGACGAAATTATTTTTGAAAGAGGAAGACAGTGTTTATTCCACTTACAGGAATAAGAAAAAAGAAAAGGAAGAAAAAGAGAGAGAGTGCAATATGAAATGAAATGAGGTAAAGCGATGATGTGTGCATACTTATTAAAAAACCAACTTTTTCAAACTTTAGCAAATCACCAAAATTCAAGACACTATCGTATCAAAAGCAAATAAACAATAATGACTTGTTTGAAAAAACTTGTTTTTGATTTGAATTGAAAAGGTTTTGCGGTAATCCGCTACATGATATCCGGTTATAGACCGCGAAAGAAGGAAATAAAAATACGATCATGCACAACAGTGTGACATAATCCAAAAACAACAATAAAATACACTGGTTATCTTATTCCGTGAAATTTCAAAAATACCAACGTTGGCCAAAAATACGTCAGACAAAAATTTAAATATTTTCCAGATTAAAAATTATGGAAAAATCCTATAAATTCTTTCAAAAATATATTATTAAAAGTCAAGTCGTTTCAATAAAAACTGATTTCTTATTATTTAATAAATTCGAATCAAATTTGAATATTCAGATAAATTGAATGTTACCATTCAAACCATTAAAAATTCTGGATGGTTACATTCTTCCCCCTTAAAATAATTTCATCCCTGAAATTTCATCACCATCAAACAAAGAAATAAATAGGCCCACATAATTACTTAACATTTTCCATAAACTCGTACGAATATATATAGACCATCCATACGCAATATCGGATTCAATCGCTTCCTCGAATACATAAACTTTTCTTCCGAACTAGTATCGCTTATTCAACCTCCCTAGTGCAGATTCCGATTAGGATCCTTGATTAGAAACCTCATTCTCCTTACATAGCTATATACTATGATAGAAAACATCGGTACTATATCAAGAACTCTCACCAAGCGTTTGTCGTCAAGAATCGACTAATGAATCCTTATTTGGGTCGGTGTGAATCACCTCAAAGTCATGTAATCGAATCTTGAATCAAGAACTGTGCAAAGAAATGATCTACGTACAACTTATGCACATATTCTTATTGGTTCTTACTTATTTCAATTTCTTTTTACTTTAAAAATCATTTATAAAAATATTTCACAAAAACTTAACTCATGTTTAAAATCTGTATAATACCCTAATATATCCTAAGAGTACATATACAATATCAATTTTTTTTTACTTAACTAGGATGTTCAACAGATTAAAAACTTGTTTTAACTTACTATCTTTCCATTCTTGAGTTACAAAACTTTACTTTTATATTTCTAATTTCACAAATACTTAGCTTTATGTTCTATATCAATTCGGAAGTTTTCGACAGTTCAAAATCGTCAAAAATTCCGTTTAATTTTAACAAATGGAAACTACGCAACAACATATCATAATGAGATGAACAAACCAAATTACCCTAATGCATATGATACATGCATCCTTAAAATAAATTAAAAGAAAACTTAAGAACAAAACAACGGGTTTTATTTTAAATAATTTTAAATAATAATATATACTTATATCCTTCTGTATATCAAATCACACTTTTGGAATTTAAAACAAAATTTATTTTACCAAAACAATATGATAAAAACTACTATAGTTGAATCCCCTACTTAGAAACTCAAAAATGAACGTCGCTGATGTTGTAGTCTTCGCCAGAATTATTTTCCTGTGACGGAAGTGAGTTTAGTGCTTTCTATCTCCTTTAAAATTCTTCTAAAGTATCTCTATTCATCAATACTTTCAAATAAAACTATTATTATATTTCCCAAAACTTTGAAAAATAATTTTCAAAATACCTAGATTTAAGTTCTCAAATTCCCAATTTTAAATTCTTTTTATATGTAAAGCATATTCATAAACCATAATTATATGATTTCACTTTCTTATAAAAAATCATTTCAGAAATGTACATCTTTTTTTAGATTAAAATAAATAACTCTTATTGAAATCAAATTTTAACCCAACATTATCGCCGAACGCATTATAATCAAACTGTGAAACTTAATTTATAAGATGTTTGTTTCAATGTTCCCACAATTACTTTCTACCAAATCCCATGTTATAAAAATGTAAAATAGCTCATAACTGACTAAGCACAACTAATCAAATAATGATAATTGAATATTATCATTTCCTAACAAACAAACATATCACAAATTTGTATAAGTTTTTATAAATTATTCTTTTTTATATAAAATATAATTCAAGGTAAAATTATTTCAGTCACCAATTTTAAAAACAATACTGTTCGGTTTAACTTATTCAAGTGTTTAGAAATATCAATCAATAATGTTGATCAGGTGCATCGACCAGAATTTAAAAACACTCAACAAACTAATCGACACAATATTAGACATTTTTTATGGCACTAACAAAAACGCTCCTGTATGTATAATACAGTCAAACTCATTCTCCTGAATAACTTACACTATCACTAATGAGTTTACGCCCACCAAGGCCTAGGTAATCGCTCAACCTAAGCTCTGATACCTCGTGTAAAGACCAGCCTTTTCGACCTACAAAACTCGACACTAACATATCCATGGTATTCACTTGCCAAGCATCCGAGTACTAGAAAGACAGATTGTTAGATTGAAAGAAAATAAAAAATTGAACAGAATCTCGCAACGTGACGAGTAATATATAATATACCAATGATCTTCACGAAAGAAAACTATAATATACATACATCAATCAGAGTAAACTAACTCATCATCGACATGGATAGTTATAACAACCTATCCTCACAAATGCTGTGAAATACTAACAAGAAATGCAGCGGAAATATAGGTACGTGAATACGTCTTAGAGGCATCCAGCTCATGACCTGAAGCTCCAAAGCATCCATAACTAAATTTGGATATATGCTCGAGCTTACCCGAGCATTGTAAAAAAATAATGCCCAGTTCAGTCTATTAAACCAGTGTGAGAAACATAAATCATAAGGATTTTTATATTTGTCAAACCATTCAAAATAAAGGTATTTCGTAAGACCACATCACACATAAAAATGGACGGATTTTTACCATACAATAACCAAACCATTTCTATTAGGAAATCCAATGATATTATAATAATGACTAAAGTTGAAAATACATAAGAAATATCTATGTTGTGCATGAGTGTACAACATAGCAATATTAGGTATAAAAAATTTTACACCCCATATAATTATAACATTATTTGGAATGTTTAATTAATAAAATTAAATAAAATAATGTAGAGATTAATAAGTTAAGGATTGATTAGCTAAGGGACGCCGTGCCATGTTAGTGTATAAACTAAAATGAAACAACATAAGTTAGTGTGTTAGGATATGAGAAGGGCAATATGGTAAATAGGAGAAGGGCTTATACCCTAAACCTTTAGGAAATAGAACTTACGTTCATTTTCATTTTAGCAAACTAAAACATCTAAGGCCGACCACCATTATTCTTCTTAAGAGAAGATTAAAACTAGGATTCAAGTAAGGGAAGACAATCAACATAATCAACATCGAATCTCACATCTTTTAATCTCAAAGCTAAGGTGAATAATTACTACATCCCATTTTCATATGGTTTTCAGTTTTTTATTAGATCCGAAATGTTTTTGCAAGTATATGTCATGCTTTGATGATTAAAGTTATATATATGCTTGTGGATGAATTATATATGTTCATGTTAGTTTTTATGATACGTTTGATATGAAAACCCTATTAGATGATATACAAATGCCTTGAAAATTTAAATATAGGTCAAAAATAATATTTTAGGGATGGCTTTCAATTTTCATTATTTTCTGAATTATTCTGGATTTTATATTAATTTTCTTATGAAGAAAATGATTTATTGGGTTATAAATTATTTACGGCTAAAAATAATAATTATTTGGGTTTGAAATTTTTATATGTTGGAAAACATAGTTAAATAGATTTTCTGGGATTTTTCCAGTTTTTTCATAAATTATTTGATGAATATATAAAATTATTTAAGGTATGGGACTTAAATGTTTTATATATTTACATAAGGAGAAGGGGCATTTTATAAAATAAAATGATTATTTAATTCTGAAAAATAGTGGCAGCACTTTTCTGAAAAGTATTTGTTAACCAATGAGAATTTGACAAATAAAGGCAGGTTAGTTGAAAATTATCCTTTTTAAGTAAAAAACAAAGAAATCATACTTTTGGCATGTTTCAGCCAATTCTGGTATTAAACCTTCCAACCCAGACCTTCCGACAAGGTCGAGAGGTTCAAAGCTTTCGACTAGGTCAAACCAATGCATATGGTATCAAGTTACTTGGTACGTAATGAATTGGACAAAGTCGAAGGGTTCTTAGTCGAAGGGTTGGTTGCCGAAGGGGTTGAAGTATGTTTGTTTTATATGCCAAAGAATCACTTGCTTTGCTTTCGAATAAGAGCTTTCGACTTGGTTGCTTTCAGCTAGGTCAAATGTCTAAAATAAAGGTTTTAAACCTTTCGACACAGTCGAAAAGTTACTGTTGTTTTATCACTATTTTGTTTTGCAGTCAAAAGGTTACTATCGCTTTTGTTTGGTTTTGTCTTGAACCTTTCGACAAAGATGAAAGGTTTACTTGTTTTAAAACTAGTCGCTTCTCCATGCTTTTGAAGGGAAGCTTTCGACTTAGGTGATTTACCTTATAAATTGAAGTATAACCCAAAGCTTTTGAAGGATTTGTTTTAAAGGTTGTGGCATGTTGTTTTAAATAATATGTTTTAAAGCTTTCGAAGCAGACCTTTCGACAAAGTCGAAAGGATGCTTCCAATGAAGTCGAAAGGTTTTAAAAGAAGGTTTTCCACTTGTTTTAAATTAAACCCAGTAAGTCTTCGTAAGGTTTGCTTTGAATGATTTTGAAAGGTTTAAGTTCAATGACTTCGAAAGGTTTAAGTTGAATAATTTCAAAGGGTTTAAGTTCAATGATTTCGAAAGGTTTTAGCTGAATGATTTCCAAAGGTTTAATGAATGGTTTCGAAAGGTTTTAGTCCATTAGTTTCGAAAGGTTTGATGAATGATTTTGAAAGGTTTTTATTCAATGGTTTCGAAAGGTTGAGATGGAAGGTTTTCCATGGTTTTTCTACGGTAATGTTTTAAAGAGATTTTTAAAGAAGGATGTCTAAAGTTTCATTACTTTCAAAAGGTTTACTTTTCGATGGTTTCGAAAGGTTTGATGAATGGTTTCGGAAGGTAAGGTTTTGGCATATTGACCTAGGTAATTAAAAGGTTTTCACTTGGTTTTGGAAAGAGGTACTTTCAAAGATTTAGAAAGAGATTCTTTCAAGTGTCTAAATGTTTCCATCAACTAAGATTTGAGTAAAGAAGATATATATAACATGGTGATATGATTTTCATTAAAGCATATAGATTATATACTTTTCCTTGTTTAAATTTGATTTAAAGGTTTTAAATTATTTTGAAAATGTTTTCAAGGAAAATTATGGGAGGGGATCCTTAAGTGAAAATGACTCAGATATTAGAATACCAAATGGGACTAGTATGGGGTCGCGCCCTATACATTAGCTATTAGCCCCAACTAATTGTTGTCCAAAATTCCAGTGTGTAGGGCTTTGTCACAGGTAGACTAAAATTATGATTACACACCGAAAGGAATATATGTTTGTATATAGATAGGTTATTAGTAAGCTCGAAAAACCTTTATGATCAGGAAATCCTGTGAGATGATTAAGTTAGGGACAGACTAATCAGAAGAGAAGTATTTAACAGATGGTTAAGGACAGACCGTTCAGAAGTGAAGTATTTAACAGATGGTTAAGGATAGATAATCTAAAAGAAGAATTGCTAACAGGTGTTATATTAATTTTGATTATATTGTCTAGTAGGCCTGAGTCAGCCAAAGGTTAAATGTTATCCAAACAAAACTTATGTGTTTGAATAGATAGTTCATTATTACCTGATGTTTATGTATGTTTACATAATGATGTTTTATAGTGTTTAATCAGTTTTGATTGTAGGAAAATGTTTGGAAAGATATGTTTTAAAAGGATGTTAGTGAGGGGATACTCGTTCCGCTAAGCGACATGGTCTCACTTAACATATATATTCCGGGATGTATAGTATTATTCATACCATGCTTTATGTCTGACTCGAAGTTTATGTTTTCCCTTTAAACTCTTGGCTGCTCAAAAATTAATTTGAGTAGGCTGAGGTGTTAAGGTCTTTTCAGGTTTTAGTAGGATGACGAATAAGGCTACTGGAGGCTTACGGGAGGCAAACAGATAGCTATTTAGGAGTTGCAGTTCTTGTTTTATGTTTTGATGTATTTCCGCTATGTTTTGTATTAAGTCTATTATGACTCTATGACTCTGATCATCCAAGGCGGTTTCTTCAAATACAGCTCTTGGTGTATTTGTAATAAGTATATTTTATCTGTGCTTGGGAACGAATTTGGGATTATGTGTTTGGAATGTGAAACATTTGGTTTTGAAATGTAATGAAGAAAAATTTTGTTTTGAAATCTGTGTTTTGTTTCATATTCAAGTGCTACTGATATTATTGATACCATTAACATAGCCATATCTAGTCGCCGGAAGATAATACTATAGATGACTACAACATCTGTAGCACTTAGTTTTGGGCCTCTAGATAGGGGATGTTACAGCTTGGTATTAGAGCATAGTTTATGAAATACTTTAAATAAAAAATGGTTTTGAAAATACAAGCCTTAGGAAATTTTAGTTTGAGTAAAATAAAAATGAACGTGAGTTACATTCCTAAGGGTTTAGGGTATAATCCTTACCCATTTCCCATATTACCCTTCTCATATCCTAACACATTAACTTAGGTTATTTCATTTTAATTAACACACTAACATGGAACGGCTACCATTTGTTAATCAAATCTCAACCTTTTAATCTTCATATTATTTTATTTTATTTACCCAATTGATTTTTTTAAATAATGTTATAAAAATATGGGGTGTTACAAACTCCCCACCTTAAAGAATTTCGTCCTCGAAATTATGATAAGGTACACAATCAAAACAACCAAAGGTAAAACATACCATCAAACAAATCAGGGTAAGAGTCTCTAATCCTGCTCTCCGTCTCCCAAGTACAGTCTCTAGCATTGTCACTCCACTAACCCTTTACTAACTTGACTGTCTTGTTCCTCAACTCCTTCTCATCTCTAGTCACAATCTGAATTGGCTTTCTAACTATGGTCAAATCCGGTTCTACTCCTAAATAATCTAACACTGTAGGTGCTATAGCAGTCTCCGGGTCACTAACACATTTCCTAAGATGAGAAACATGGAAAACATCATGGAATCCAGCCAAACTACTCGGTAACTCTACTCTATAATTGAGTTTTCCAATCATCTCAACAATACAGACAAGTCCAACGAATCTAGGTGCTAACTTTCCTGATTTTCCAAATCTAATCCTACCCTTCATTGGTGAAACCTTAATGAACACATAATCTTCGACATAAAATTCCAAGTCCTTCCTTCTTCTATCAGCATAACTTTTATGTCTAGATTGAGCTTCCTTCATCCTAACTCGGATCAACTCAACCTTTTCCGCAGCTTCCTTCACCAATCCGGATCAAGAACCAATCTATCCCCAGTCTCTAACCAACATACGGGAGACTTACATAGTTTTCCATACAAAGCTTCAAACAGTGCCAGCCCAATACTATTCTGATAACTATTGTTGTACGAGAACTCGACTAGATGAAGATGGTCCTCCCACGATCCTCTGAAATCCAATACACGAGCTCTTAACAAATCCTCCAAGATTTTGTTAACTCTTTCTAATTGCCCATCAGTCTATGGATGGTAAGCGATACTCGTGTTGAGGTTGGACCCTAATGCTTGTTGTAGACTTTTCGAGAACTCACTAGTAAACAAAGAATCTCTATCACTAACAATACTACTAGGAATCCTGTGCAGTCTAACCACATTCTTCATAAATAACTTTGCCAAAATAAGTGCCGTCCTAGTTGACTTTACCGGAATGAAATGGGCACTCTTAGTAATTCTATCTACTATGACCCCATATGCTTTCATTTCCCTTACTAGACCTTGGCAACCCATCAATAAAATCTATAGAGATGGAATCCCATTTCCACAATGGAACTTCTAACGGTTGAAGCAATCCATGAGGCTACTGGTGTTCAGCCTTTGCCTGTTGGCAATTCAAGCACTGCTTAACATAGAAACCAATGTCCCATTTCATACCTTCCCAGAAGAAACTTCTCTTCATATCCTGATACATCTTCGTTCCTCCTAGATGAATAGTGAACTTCGAACGATGGCACTCATCCAAAAATTCCTTCCTGATGTCTCCTACATTCGGAACACACAACTTTCCTTTCTTCCTCAACCACCCATTTTGGTCAAGACTGAAATCCTTTAGATCATCGCTCTCCATTCCTTCCCTTAACCTTCTAATCCGTTCAGCCAAAACTGGATCCTCCTCCTGTTTAGAAGTTATCTTCTGAATCATTACTGGTCGAACTTTTAAGCAAGACAACATAGCACTTCCTACACTTGAACCTACCTCGGATCTAAACTGCACGGTATAAGCTAATAATGCTTCCAGATCTTTCCACTCAGCAATCATAGCCAATACTGCATTCTGATGTTTCCGGCTGAGTGCATCCACCACCTTGTTTCCTTTTCTGGGTGTGCTCAATTCCAAAATCATAAGCAGCGATAAACTCCAACCACCTTTGTTATCTCATGTTCAACTCCTTATGAGAGAACAAGTACTTCAACGACTTATGATCAGTGTAAAGCTCAAATCGCTCTCCCAAAAGATAATTCCTCCACACCTTCAAAGCAATTATAATGGAAGCTAACTCTAAATCATGCGTAGAATACCTAACTTCATGTAGTCTGAGCTATCTAGAAGCATAAGCAATCACTTTACCTCTTTGCATCAACACAGCTCCCAATCCAGTTCCGCATGCATCAGTATAAACAGCTAAATCTAGATTCCCCTTTGGAACCACTAACACCGATGCAAAGTGTTTCAAGTTCTGAAATGCTTCCTCACACTTATCATTCCATACAAACTTCAAATCTTTTCGCGTAAGCTTAGTCATCGGTGCAGCTATCCGCGAAAAATCCTTTATAAACCTTCAATAATATCCAGCCAATCCAAGAAAGCCCTTAATCTCGGTCACCGTCTTGGGTTTCTTCCAATTATTTACCGCCTTAATCTTATTCGGATCTACAGACAACCCTCTCTCTAAGATGACATGACCAAGGAACTTCATTTCCATCTTACAAAAATGGCACTTCGAAAACTTAGCATTCAACTGATGCTCCCTCAACGTTTTGAGCACAACTCTAAGATGAACTTCATGCTCCTTCTCATCCTTAGAGTATATCTAAGTCATCTATTAAGAACAACACAAACCTATCCAAGTGGTCTCAGAAAATTCTATTCATCGGATCCACAAAGAATGTCGGCGCATTAGTTAGTCCGAACGGCATAACTAACCATTCGTACGATCCATATCTTGTCCTAAACACCATCAAAGGAATGTTATCCTCTACCACTCTAAGCTGATGAAATCCTGTTGCCAAATCCAGCTGAGAAAATACCTTGGCTCCACTTAACTGATCGAACAAATCGTCAATTCTCGGCAATGGATATCAGTTCTTTATCGTCTTCTCATTCAACTTACGATAATCGATACACAGCATTAACGATCCATCCGGCTTCATAGCGAACACTACGATAGCCTCTCATGGCGAACTACTTGGTCGGATAAAATTCCTGCCTTCCAAATCCACCAACTGCACCTTCAACTCCTTTATCTCAGTGCATGTCATCCTGCTCGGCGGCCTACTCACCGGCTCTACTCCAGGCACCAAATCAATCTGAAACTCTATGGCTCATTTCGAGGGTAGTCCATCTACCAGCTCAAATACATCAGCAAATTCTCTAACTACAAAGACTCGATGCAACTCATCCTCCAATTCCATAATACCCAATAAAGCATTCACTTCATTGCTAGGGTTCTCTACGGTATAAACTATCTGATCACTATAATCCGGGCAACTAAGTGATATTTTCCTATAATGGCAAAATATCCTAGCATCATATTTACATAACCAATCCATCCCACGGGTAATCCCAAATCCCACAAAGTCAAACACATGCAAACAGAAATCAAAAGTATGGCCTAGCAAATCAAATTCTAAATGGTCACACCTCATCCCAAGCATTACATACCCTCCCATCGGATTTGCAACCCTTAAGGAAATAACTAAATATGAGGGTTCTAGGTTAAGCCTATCTACCAAACATTGAGAAATAAAAGAATGAGATGCTCCAATATCAAATAGAATGCTAACAGACATACCGTGAATCTACAGCGAGCTTCCTAGATCAGCCTTCACTTTTTCCTACACAACTGGCCTTGGAATTGCGGACTCCGGTGAATACATATGTCCCTTTCCATCTCTAGCAGGCTCAGGGCATTTGTTTTTATAATGGTCAATTTGATCACAATTAAAACATCTTACATTCTTCTTTCCAACAGCTTCTTTCCCTTTTCCTTTACTTGTTCGACACTCATTACCATAGTGTCCATTCTTATCGCATTTGTAACAAACCACTTCAGCCTTTCCTTTCTTCTATGCTCCTCCCTATGACACTACAACAGTTTATGGGTTTCATAGCGTTTTAAAAATGCTATAACAGGCTACCATAGCGTTTCAGAGAACGCCGTGGAACCACAAGCTATGGTAGGCCGACAACATTACATAGCAGGAAGGAAAATGCTATAATAACTAATAGCGTTTACAAAAGTGCATAGCGTTTGCACCCTACCATAGCGTTTTTTCTCTGTTATTAAACTCAAACGCTATAGGGAATTTAATCCTTCATTTAACTTCTATAGCGTTTTTGAGCACATTTTATAGCGTTTCATCAAACCATGTTATAGTGTTACACTGTTTTTCAATAGCATTTTTTGTCATTCTTGTATAGCGTTTTTTATTTTCTACTATAGCGTTTTTGATTCTATTATAGCGTTTTTGATGCATAAATCTTACATCTCATATAGAGTTGCGATAGCGTTTGATGAATCAATAGCGTTTTTCAAACGCTATCCTGTATAATATTAATTTTCAGCATTTGTTTCAATTTTCTTTTTTTATATTATATTATATATATATATGCACACAGATAGATATATGTATATACAACATTACATAATAACAACATTACATTACAGTACATAATAACAGTCTTGGTCATAATTAGCAGTTTGCCTCCAACATTACATAATAACAGTCTTGGTCATAATTAGCAGTTTGCCTCCAACATTACATAATAACAACATTACCTAGCATAATGTACTAATACAAGTATGAAGAAAACATAAGCATATTACTTAGCCCAGGCATCCATCTTTCCCATCATTTTTGCAATCACAGGAGATACCTTAGGATTTGCTTGATGTTTCGCCAAACTTGCAGTATTACTCGTACCTATGCAAATTCAATGAACATATGAGGTAATTTGCAGATAATTTTATATTGTCATTACAAAAGCACACTCAGAATTTCCCAACAAAAAGAAAAACTGTAGAATTTCATGTATACATCTCACAGAACAGAGGTAGAACCATTTAACTATCAAGTGTGCATAAACAGAAACGTGTTTCTACATGTACGAATCATCTCAGACTGAACATCATCGGAAACACCTACCATTGTGTACATCATTCTCCAAACCACACCGTGTGTCTCTAGCTTTGACCTCAGTAGTTAACAAAGGAACTCAAAAAAAAGGACACACAACATGCCTAAACTCAGACTGAACATCACCAAGAACACCAACTGGTATGAACTCAGACCGATCTCTGTGTAAACTATCTCTGTGTAACTCAAATAAGATGCGTGGTGGTCAGGTCAGAGGACCAACTGGTATGAACTCAGACTGGTAAGAACACCAACTGGTCAGAGGACCAACTGGTAAGAACACCAACTGGTATGAACTCAGACCAACTGGTATGAACTCAGACAAAGAGGACAGACAACATGTCTGAACTCGACCCACTAGTCCAATATGATGCGTAGAAATATGATTCCAAACCCAAATAGCTCAAAAGAGAATGCAAAAGGATCTGGTTCAAGCTAAATTTACTGCTCACGTAGCAATGAGACAACTATTTTGGTAAATAGTTGCCCAATGTGCATGTTTTTTTATGAAGGTAAAAGATAATGACTCATGCCATAAGTTTTTGAAAAGATATTTATATCATTAAATTCATATATTTTTTAATAAACAAAAATATGTAAACATTTATAAATATGAAAATTAAGTATGTATGAAAACACCTGCAATTTATGACTTAATATAGAAATTAAAGTAATTGTACTTATTTAAGTGGTAGTGCCATTTTGTTTATATTGATTAATTAATATGTGAATGCTCGTATAACACATGATAAAATGATGTACATCAAACTTAGATTACTGCATGGGCAGCTAAGGTTGGCATGTGATTAAAAGTAAATTACTCACAAACAGTGCTACACTTCTGACCACTTCCCACTGCAAACCACCCAGACCATCAAACTTCACATATTCGTATATTTACATATTCGTATATCTGACCACAGTGCTACACTTTGATAAGAACCAAAATATGCATATCAAACGAAAAACATAAAATGACTTTTATGCATGATGTATTATTTGTATATTTACCTAGAGTGCAGTTGTGAAGCTTTCTTTTCTTCTGATCAGTCAACAAACTTTAACAATGGTTACCTATATAAAAGAAAACCGTATAATGTCCAGAATTAAATCATACAATCAAATATGAATACATTTTGAAATTTTGTATATATGTATGAAAAAATTATACTTACTAGAACTTGATTCTATCACAACTTTTGAGGTTGGCCATGCCACTGTAGAGCCTACAGCATCTTTAATGCAGACAAGATCAGAAGATGGTCTCCACAGAACTGCATCGGGAACTGTAGCATTCACTACCCAAACTTTAACGGCGTCTCTTCCAAGTTGAACAAAATGGACCATTTCATTTGGGTCGGTTGAAGCCACAACCCCTTCGGCAACTATTATTGTTGTTCCACCAACATCAATTAGCCTACATTTGCTTTTGGGGGC
This sequence comes from Allium fistulosum, assembly GCA_030737815.1. Lineage (NCBI taxonomy): Eukaryota > Viridiplantae > Streptophyta > Magnoliopsida > Asparagales > Amaryllidaceae > Allium > Allium fistulosum. The sequence continues at coordinate 405,564,225 of CM060907.1, read as the reverse complement.
TGGCCTTCCACTCTATCAAACAAGAAAAAGAAAAGTGATGGTTTTAATAAATATATATATATATTAATAAATTTGATAACAAGTTGCTATAATTATGTTTAAACATATTACCGTATGAGATGTTACGTTGCCACTATTAGAAACAAATGATGGTGCTTTAGCTTTCTCGACAACTACTTTTGATTTTGGCCAAGCAACTTTATTACCAACGGCATCTCCAACATATATCATATTATTTCTTGGTTTCCATAAAAAGGCCTTGGGGTTGTTTGGATTATCAATAGAAACTACCATAGCTGATGGTCCAATAGGAACGCCATTCACAAGCTGGTTTGGATCGCTAGAGTACAAGCGTCCTTCAGCAACTACTTCTTCACCTCCAACCCAATCATATAGCTTGCATGAAGGCTCTGTTCTGCTACTTTTAGTCTATTCCAAAAAAATATGTATTTATGAAATTAATAGTTGTATTTTGAAATAAAAATTATAAATAAAGTGATATTTAATTTACCGTGTTGTCGATTTAATCTAGCTTATGCAAAATAACTTTATCAGCAGGCCATGCTACTAACATACCGGCAGCCTCTCCAATATGTATCGTATGAATCACGGATCTCCATAAAAAAGCATCCAATTTCCTTGGAAACTCAATCAAAACTATCTTTGCATTTGGTCCTAGAGGAATTCTAAGTACAAGCTCATTTGGATCACTTGACACGACTCTTCCTTCAGCAACTATTTCATCGGTTCCGCTCCAATCCAACAAATCATATTTATCAAATGTATTTCCATTGCTCTGCAATTAATTAGAAGCGTCTTAAGTTAAATACTATATTAAAATTAATTTTTAGATAATATCACAATGATAATGTATTTGATGTTTAATAGCAAAGTATCATATGCACACATATGCAAACGTGAAATTATGCATATGCTAATATTTGATGTTTACCCGAGGCATTGATTCTTCTCTTTGACATGCAGTAACCTAAAAAATCAAGTGTGGACGATGGATTAAAAAACCATATGAAAAAAAAATCGAACAATATCTCTAATATTACCACACAAGTAGAATAACAAGTAAAGATTGATATGTTATATACCAGATTTTTCTTTAGCAAGCGAACCTCCTCTTCCAATTGTGAAATTCTATCATCTTTAGCTTGTGAGAGCAAGAACTTGGTATAGTTTGCACCTCTTCCCATTGCTCGTAGTCGTCCAGGTTTATCCTGACCCAACACTTGGGAGAGAGCATCTTCTCTCAAAGAACTGTTGGTTGAGTTTGATTCACTTTCAATTTTTTTAACCTTTTCCTACAAAAGTTAACATTATTCACATATAAGTAATAGATAGAATGCCAATAACGGATAGAAAGACAATACTATACAATTTTTAATCAATATTGCGGTGTCTTACAATAGTCTCTAGAACATATGTATTAACTGCTTCACCATTCTTTCGAGTGTGGGATTTAATCCAAATTTGACTTCTAGGAATGGAGATGTGGCCACCACTCTCCTGTTTATATGTTAAGAATGATAGATAAAGTGAATGTGGTTGTATTAAATACATAATCATAATATGTTACACAAATTAAACTAGTTGTTCTTTCTCACCATATCTTCCGCTAATCGAGCCATTCCTTTGCGACTTACTGTATGTGGCACTTGAAAACTTCTAATAGCTTTGAATTGATCACTTTGTGCCTAAGATGAAAAGATATAATACACTGAATAATTATAATTATTACGTAATACAATTGAATTTGGTATTTATTTACCTTAAACTTTGAGTCTGTTTTCTTTCTTAGAAAATCCCTCAAGTCCTTCATATTTTCGACATTACCAGGTTTGAGCTTAATTCTTTCCTCCAAGTTCTTCGCTTCCAGTATTTGCCTAACGAACCTGCTTTTTGAAGCCCTCCATATGCATCCCATTTGCTAAAAATAGGCGCTTTCTGCCACTCCTCATCCAGTTTAAATCTAGCCTGCAAAATGCAAAACGATTGGTAATCAGTACATTTTATATATACATTGAATGATAGTAATATTAATATCATTAAACACATTCAAACAATAATCTGTATCATTATATTACAACATGTTTAATGTATACAGTAAAACTTGCAAATCATTTGTATTATAAAAATAACAATTATATTTAAATCCTATAAATCAGATGTAATGACAAATGATTGTAATTGTATGCATGCCACTATTCAACACATCTAGGATTATTTTGTCTATCAAGTCATCATGGTTTACATTATATTCTTGATTTTTCAATTTATAAACCTGAGTTAAATATAGGTTGGACTAAAAAATATAATGGCACTGAAACAGTTGGATGCATATTAAGCATAATGGGGTTCGGTTTTACATCATTTCTACCAGTTCATATAAAATTTACTGATGAGTTTTTATTCCAAATATATTGTTCAATCAATATATTTGTAAACTCAGTTAATTACACTATAATTTCTAGCAATAACTGATATAAGGCAACAGCTCAAACATTACTGGTGGGAAAGCAACGTTGCTTTGTTTCAAAGAACAAACAAACAACTCCATATAATTCACACATGGACTGTGGTTGGTAAATTTGGTATGGTCATGAACTCCATATTCCTGTACATATATTTGGCTCTTTCTCATCAATAAATCATCATGTCTCATTATAAAATCATATCTTATCACTTAACAAACAACAATCCATTCATCACATTCCTTGTATTCAAAAGAAACGCATCATTCCTAAGTTTATATAGTAAACATCAATCCAAAACTGTTACAGTTTTATATCCATTTCGTTTGTATGTATGCATTTTATAATATTCAAATGTATGTAGACTGTATATGCGACATAACATTGAATCTGAAACTGTTAAAGTCGGCAACACTCTACCTATTTTTATTAACTATACATTTATCTTTTGTTGAATGCAATGAATGAATGCATAAGAAGACACAAACCACTCACCTGCACTTATTCAGTGAACTGCAACCTTCACAGTGCAGTAAATAATGCCTGGACTTGACTATCACTTCTATTTAATTAATTTATTTATTACCTACTAAGAATAAAACGATTGAAATTATCCGAGAAACTTTATAACAGATCTGTAATTAATTTCATAAAACCTTTACAAACTATAAACTCAATTACCCAAGTAAACATAACTACCCCACTATGTATAAATACTCAAATCAGTTTATAGAGCTTCAAAATGACATGGAGAGGAAAAGGCAGCAAAGGCCTAGGAAATGACTGTGGGTTCATGATGGGAGATAACTTGTATATGAATATCAAATGATTCATGCAACTGTTCAGTTTTAATAAGCAGTACTTAGTATAGTGATACCTGAATGGATCTCCACAACACATGTTTTAAATCATCGCCAATATTCCGACAATCATCAATCGTGAATGGAACATGCTCCCGTACGAGCGGTCCTAAGTACGAATATAGTTTTATAGAACCTTCTCCTATTGGTACAACATTGTCATTAAATTCAACATTAATCCGAGACACACGATCCGAAGGCAGTCTTTTCATTCTAGTTTGGCCTCTAGCTTTTTTCTTTTGAATCATACTTTCATCTGTGTATTGAATATCAGTCTCATTTTCCATCGCATCATTTCCAATTTCAAACTCGTTTTCAATATTTTCTTCAACTTGCATCATATTGTCTGTACATGCTTCAATTCCTTGCTCATTGGTTTTTAAATTGACTTCATGTTGCTCATTAGTTTCTAAATTTGCTTCATGTTGCTCATTAGTTTCTAAATTTGGTTCCGGTTGCTCGCTGGATTCAATATTTGCTTCTTTTGGTTCCTCGGCTTGTTTTTGGTTGCGAGTAATCTTCCTCTTCTTTGCCATATCCTGTAGTTAGTACAAAGATATTATTTTTCTTTGAATGTTGACTATAAATCAAGCAAGAAAAAGAATTTGCATTGGTTAACAACATGATGTTATCTTTTCCTATTTAATACATACAATATGCATAGTTCACTTATTCACAATATATATTAATGAATTATTGTTTGATACAGTATTCATACAACCTGCAGTATTCATGTTTGCAACAGTATTCCCTTTTTGGGTTTCTTACTACAAAATACGTTTTCTTCTTCAATACTTGATAATGTTTAATGAATTTTTTTTTAAAACAAACAATGTTCGAAAACAATTTCTTTTGAAAACATCACCTAAAACAAACTAGATTGAGAGGTAAAGGTTTTTGAAGTTGAGCATATCAGTTTTCTCAAATAACAGAGCAGAACAAAAAATGAAGTATAGGCTTTTTTTTGGGGTTTTACAGTTTATACAACATGATATACATTCATATATGAGCATAAACACTACTAGCATATATACTAGTTTTCTCAATGTATATATTTTTTAGCATCCTTATTGTCAAATAAAATTTAATTAATGGTCTTAAGATGTCTGTCTCAATGGATAAGAAAAACTATTGTAAGTTTTGCAAATTATGACATCCTTTGCATGAAATAGCTCGATAAAATATTTCAGTAATAATTATTGATAATTAAAAGGAAACCGATGAAAAAAATTAAAATATGCTCCAGTCTTTATTTCTTAGTTTGTTAGATTTATGATTAATTGATGGTCAGATTTACATGACGCGGCTTCTTAATAGTGGCTAATCGTTTTATATGTAGAAAATTCATAGTTCTATGCGGGTAAAGACATTAAAGAAAAAGCAAATGACATAGTAACTAGGACAATGGAAACAAACAACTTGGATGTTGTTGTAAGAAGACAAACTATGACAAATGAAACCATGCTATAAACATTCAATTAGGCAGTAAAACATTCATGCAACAAAATACAAGAATATGCATTCTTGTGATGTGTGAGTTAAGCTTTATACAAGCAAGTTCTTAAACAAGTGTTGGAAAAAACAACAAAAAAGGAAGATTTATAAGGAAAATATAAGGACACATTTCTTGGCAATCTTCCTCAACAAAAAAAAGGAAGATTTATAAGGAAAATATAAGGACACATTTCAAGACTACTCAAGTATGCCTTCACAATCTTCTCTAACAAAAGAAACATCCTCAACATACTCATCAACATCCATATTGATTTCTTGGCAATCTTCCCCAACATGGCTTACTTCCTCAAAGGAGTCGTGGATCTCTAAATCGTCAAAAACTCTCGAATGTGCTTTCATTACCACATACCAATTAGAAGAATCATTTTCTCTTGAATAAAAAATTTGCTTTGCTTGAGATGCAAGTATATATGGATCTTTTGTAAATGAAGCTTGACTTTGATGTAAATTGACAAGCGTAAATCCATCTTCAACCTTCACACCATTTCTTATGTTTGCCCAATCACACTTAAAGATCGGAACATAAAAAGTTTTATAGTCCAACAAAATTATATCGGTAAGTATCCCATAATAACTGACAACATCGACCACTTGAGAAACATCTTTTGTGCTTGCCCTACACATGGTTGTTGCATCATAAGTCACTCCACTATTTTGGGTTTCTCTCCCAACATCTTTTGTGTGAAAACGTTGTCCATTAATGATGTATCTTGTGTAGGACAAAGCATCGTTCTTTGGACCATAAGCAATCCATTTTAACATGTCGTCGTGATCTTTGGAGCTAATAGATACCTATAAAAAATAATTTCATTTAATTAAAATATTCTTTATACGGTTTTAAGTTAATTAGTAACATTTAAGAATTCAATTGACCTTTTTTAATCCAATTAGAGAACATAGCTATATGATTTTTCCAAAGTAACGTTGCATTTCTTTCCATGCGCTTGTCTGAATTTTGTAACTCCTCCAAATGCAAACTAGCGTATAACAAGAGATGTTATGTTATATTTAAAATTACAAACAATCAAACAATGAAAAAGAGGGAATATGCACTTACTCTAAAAATGGCTCTACCACGGTCATATTCATTAGCACAGCCAAATGAGCAGATTCTTTCTCATTTGAAGACAATGTGATTGTCTTATGTGCTGATATTGGACGTCCTTCAAGTATTACATTACTTTGGTAATCTTCATTTCTAACTTCTTTCTTCTGTGATTTTGTTAAAAATTCACCAAAGAATCTCATGCATTCTTCTGCAAGATAAGATTCTGCAATACACCCCTCAGGACGAGCATGATTTCTTACATAATCCTTTAGTGTCTTCATGTATCTTTCAAAGGGGTACATCCAACGAAAATGGACTGGCCCACACAATCGTGCTTCTCTTGAAAGATGAATTGTCAAGTGTATCATTATGTCAAAAAAAGAAGGTGGAAAGTATTTTTCAAGCTCGCACAAAGTTACAATAATCTCGTCGTCAAGTTGATTTAATTTCTCTCTATCGATAACACGTTGACATAATTTATTAAAAAATGAACAGAAACGAGTTATTGTTTTCCTTGGCTTCTATGGAAGCAATCCTCTGATTAAAACGGGTAATAATTGTTGCATTAAAACATGATAATCATGAGATTTCAAGCCACTAATTTTGCAGTCCTCTAATGATACGCAACCTTTAAAATTTGAACAATAACCATCAGGTCCTCTAAAATCATACAACCTTTTGCAAAATATTTTTTTCTCTCCTTTTGATAATGTATATGGAGCTGGCGGAAGATATGTCTTCTTCCCGCGGGGTTGTGTATGAAGACCATGTCGAATTCCCCAATCCTCCAAATCCTTTCTAGAGTTAACTCCATCTTTTGATTTCTTGTCATGCAACATTGTGCCTAGTAGACTTTCTCCAACATTTTTCTCGACATGCATTACATCTACATTATGACATATTGTAAGTTCCTATAAAAATCAATAATGGAACAATTTAGTTGTATGATTCCATAATGTTAGTCTAATAGAATAAAATAAAACGTATGCACTAACCTCCCAATATGGCAACTGAAAAAAGATGGACTTTTTTTCCACCTTAATAGCTCCATTCTCATGGGATCTTTATCCTCATCATCTTCATTTTTCTTGCTATGCTCAATTCTTCTTTTATTTCCTATTATATTTTGCTCATTCAATTTTTTACCTTTTATGTTATTCTTTTTTTGGTTCTTCTTTGCATTTCCAAAATTATTCGGAAAATCTTTTAAAATGATAGAAATTTTTCTCCCAGTTAGAATCCTAGGTCTACACCCTTCCTCCACGGTGTTATCAAACAAGGCCTTCTGTTTTCTCAAAGGGTTTGAAGGAGATAGAAATCTTCTATGGCCCATATAGACGGTCTTTCTACTGTGGTTTAGCCATCGATGATGAGTGTTGACACCGCATAATGGACAAGCCTTTTTACCTTTTACATAGCATCCAGCAAGATTACCATATGCCGGAAAGTCATTTATTGTCCAAAGAAAAATTGCTTTCATATTAAAGATTGATTGACTATATGCATCATAAACCTCAACTCCGGTATTCCATAAATGACATAAATCTTCTACCAATGGCGCTAAAAATACATCAATGTCATTTCCTGGTTGCTTTGAACCAGGAATTAACAATGTTAACATAATATTATCTTTCTTCATGCACAACATAGGCGAAAGATTATATGTCACGAGCATTACAGGCCAACAACTATATTTGGAACTTAACATAGAAAATGGATTGAAGCCATCTGTTGCAAGGCCAAGCCTAAGATTGCGTGGATCTGCTGAAAATGATTTGAATTTCTCATCCACTACATTCCATGTTATAGAATCTACCGGATGTCGCATTTTTCCATCGGTGCTTTTGTTATTGAAATGCCACCGTAAATCTTCCGCCATCCTTTTGGATCTAAACATTCTCCTAAACCTCGAAATTATTGGAAAATAACGCAACACTTTAACTGGAATGCCATGCATAATCTCCTTTGTCCGTTGATTTACTTTCCACCTCGAAAATCCACATTTTGGACAATTATTCAAATCTTTATATTCATTCCTAAAAAGACAACAGTCATTCTCACATGCATGAATCTTCTCGAAACCCATGTCAAATATTTTAAGGAATTTCTTCAATTCATATAACGACTTGGGAAGTACGTTATTTTTTGGCAACAACAATTGCTGCACATTTAGAAGCTTATCGAAACCATTATTAGACAATCCAGTCTCACATTTAAGATTATACAAGGCAAAGATAGCAGATAACTTTGTTTGATCCTTGCAACAAGGATACAATGGGGTCTCTACATCTTCCAAATTTTTGTGTAATTCATCCTCTCGTCTCTGTGCATCATCTTCACTTTTATCATCATCAAAGAAAGTATGATTAATAAAATCTTCGTCTTCATAGATAATGGCTTTAAGCAAATCATATGCATCACCCGGCTTTGTATTTTTGCTTTTATTTATTTGCTCGCCGTGATTGTACCACTCACCGTCCATGTACTTAGGATCCATTCCTCTTATAATCAAATGTTCAACAATAACTTCTCCATGAAGACGGGTAAGATTTCTGCAATCTACACAAGGGCATAATTTTTTTCCACCTTTTGCAGCTTTAGCTTTGCATCGTTTACAAAATTCAAAGCTGCTCGCTCATATTCTTTAGTGGTTTTACAATAATAATAAAAAACAAATAATAACCTTAGATATTAAAATATGTTTTAAATTCAATATTATACTTAAGTACCATATAATTACCTGTTTAGACGTACCCAGTCTTTATCCATCATTTCTTGTCTTTTCAAATGGAAAAAAATATCAGATTTACGAACAGTAAATCTCTCTTGACACATATTCATTCATTCTTTATATAACAAAAATTGCTTCAACTAGCAAAAACAGCAATTACTACAACAGTACCATCGTTACTCATGTTTTGGAAGATGCAACTAATGACGTCAAACAATATATACACAAGTTTTCCATATTTGTATCTCAAATTTTATAAATGGGTAATCTATTTATTCAGAAAATAAAGAAACTAGGGGAAGATATAATTGAAATGATAAACATTTATAAGACATCAAAAACAGTCGGCTGAAGTGAAAAAGGTAGTATACACTCACTGTTTCTTTTTTCTTTTTCTTTTTTCCAACATGGCATATTGCTAAATTTAAGAAAAAAATAAGCAAATTCGAAATAACAATTAGAAAAAATATTTGCATTTAGAACTATCGTATAATTCAATTTAGTTGAATGTAGAAATAGTTTAAGTGCATTCACTGAAAATTAAACAGCAAAGGTAAACGCAATATTGGTCACCCTAGTCTTCCTAAATGGGAGAGAATTTGCCATCTCACAAAGTATCTAGTGAAATTTTCAGTATATATCATTGCAGGTCATGTCAATATCACAAAAAATGCATACAAACATAACCTATGTACTCTCGAGTAAACATGGGCAAAACACTTAGATGCAACAACGTTTTTCTAGAGCAAAAACAAAATGTGAATTTCGAGAAAACTCTACATCAGTTAATGTAAATATCTAAGGTTAAAGGGAAACTGAAGCCTAACTGACATGTAGAAGTTTATTAGCAAAATGAAACATCTACATGCTGTATTTATGTATTGTTACCATCCTGCTGAAACTATGTAACCCAAAAAAGAATAGAATTCGTATGGAAAACTTAAGTACTATAAGGTGCATGGATACAAATATACAACAATGTCAGAACAATATACAACATTAGCACCAAACTATTTCTAAAAAAATTGTCATTACAACGGCGCTATTTTGTAGCACTGGAGTAATGTCTATGCATTACCCCTCTCCTGATACTTGGCTTGCGCCATTAACAATAATTTTATCAACTTATACAACAATGTCACCAATCATTATTACATTGCATGAAACTGGCATTAGTCATGAGTGAACCGATGCCTGAATCGTTTAGTGATGTGAATAAAAAGTATGTGTTTTAAGCTGAAAATCATCCCATTACTGATTTAATGCAAATTATTGTACAACACCCAAACACTTTGATTGTGTGTTAACTCATTGTGCTGCAAATATTTGTTATTACAACATGACAACCGGTATCAGTATAGGTAAGGTTTGTTTTCTTTACTTAGAGAAGTTCCCTTGACAACCGGTATCAATGTTTTAAAATATCAACAAAATGCTACATCGTATAGTGATTGACCCTAAGTATACATGTTCCCTTGATCTATGTGCTCCCTTACATCGTAACAACTTAACAAGGGACCTTTGTTTAGAATCAAGGGACAGTTTTGTGCATGTTGATTAATGATATAATAAGCTGCGTATAATCTATAAGAAACATTGTATCCATACAATGTGCCTATGGCCTTAGATAAGTAGTTGTGTTATGGAACACACATTTTTCTCGTTTATTTCATCAACAACAAATTTTATTTACAATTTGTACTACCTAACATGTACTGTTAGAAACAAACTATCAAAAATAGACTTTTCCAAGTTTTTATAATTGATAAAAGTAAGTAGCCAGACATGACCATTGTATTTTATTTCAAACAAAGTTAAAAACTGTTTCAACCATCATTTAAATTCAACTGTACCAGAAATAAACTAGCAACATCAAGTTCATTTTATGGATACATGTACTTTTACACAACATAATAGTATGAGGTACTTATTCAAAATTTATGATATAATTTTGCAACTAAAATTTCATGCCCACTAATTCAATCTGATGGCATAATCAAGTTAAAGTACCAACTTTCAAAAGATTCGTGTTTCAGTCACATAATTTACTTCAAACTTCAAAACAAGGAAGGAAATTCACCATACATTAAATCATTACTATGTTTTTCTCCGGTAGTAACTATTTTCCCTGTGCATATTAATAGAGGTCGAAAAAATTAAATATGAACAAAAAAAGGAATAGCAAACTTCCAGCCACTAATTTGTCTCATTTAATTTATTAAACATATGTAATAACTGTTAATTGCAATAGCTACATTCTACATGGTTTAGTGCAAGCGTTGTTACTTGCATTTCCTATTTATTACTACAACAAATGTACTTTATTTCGATATTGATGTACTATATATGCTTCGGTATAGTTCCAATAGTATAACTATATAATGATGGCAATGATACTGCGGTGGCACTGCAATAAGAAGGAAAGCAAAATAATGAAAGAGAGGAGTGATAAAGGTTGCAAGCTCTTAAAATGCACTCACATACCAGACAGACGCTTTCACTTTCATGTAATGAAAAATGAAACACTAGGACCTAAAATCAAATGTCATTCATTGGGTTTAGTGGCTACTATATTCAGTGAACAATGATGTAAAACATTCAGTTCAAACCTATCAAATTTGTAGAACTGCAATCCTATTTGTATTTACATAAAAAGGTTTAAACAATGTTCCTATCTATGACTTTAATATGCTGCAAACTAAACTAGATTTTATCATTATGTTCTGAAATAAACTAATGATTTTTATTTGTTAATTTTTCATAGTATCTTAGATATTATAGTTGCATAAGATGTATGATAATGAACTTAATCGTTTGCAAATAAATTTGTTTACTACGTTATGTTTTGTACTTGAAAAATTGTGTGGGAATGAAGATGGAAAAAAGGCTGATATCATTAGCGTGACTATCTCCTACTTTCGACAATAACTAACTGTGTAGTTATAAAGTTGCTTGCAGCCAATGTCTACTTTTCATCAAACATATATAACATTAACTGTACAAGGACATTTAAAAACATTTATTAGCTATCACCTTAAAACTGCGTACGATTTTTTTCAAGTTCATTTTCATTCAACATGGCTAACAATAGTTATTGTATCAATAATCACTTATACTATTTTAATGTGTTTTCTAGAATATTTCTGCATTCCAATACATCTTGCACTGAAATGATACTCTGGGATATTTGTGACCAGCAATGTGTCCGATTTACAACTTTAATCGCTTATATAATTGTCATGTTATGGAAAAAAACATTTATGCTTTATGCGTTGGAACAAATTATCCAATTTGTGAAATTAAGTAATTCGATTAAGTGATTTCTGGCGAGCAATAGAGATACCTAAAATCATCAACCAGAATAGAAATACCTAGAATATCGAAGATCTGATAGCTGCAAGAAGGAATCTACGAGTTGCCAGAAGGAAGCGCGACGGGTCGCAATCAATGACCACAAGCAACGAGTTGCAAGCTAAGAGCTGCGAAACTAGGGTTTGGTCGACATCTGACATGAAATTAGACATGCGATGGGCAGGGACATTTGTGAAAAGATCATTGAGGAAATTCGTGAGTTGGGAGAGGAAGAAAGGAATATTGGTGGGAATTGAAATTTTAGGAGGCAAAACCTAAAAGAACCCTACCCGGCTTAAATTTAGCATAAAGCGTTTAATTAAATTTAGAGGGAGCTTGTATAGCGTTCAATTTATGAATTTTTTATATACCAAACAGGCTTATTAGCACCAAAGGCCAAAACGATATGAATGAGTGCTATGAAAATCCCAGTTTGTTGTAGTGAATTCTAAATGGTCACACCTCATCCCAAGCATTACATACCCTCCCATCGGATTTGCAACCCTTAAGGAAATAACTAAATATGAGGGTTCTAGATTACGCCTTTCTACCAAACATCGAGAAATAAAAGAATGAGATGCTCCAATATCAAATAGAATGCTAACAGACATACCGTGAATCTACAGCGAGCTTCCTAGATCAGCCTTCACTTTTTTCCTACATAACTGGCCTTGGAATTGCGAACTCCGGTGAATACATATGTCCCTTTCCATCTCTAGCAGGCTCAGGGCATTTGTTCTTATAATGGTCAATTTGATCACAATTAAAACATCTTACATTCTTCTTTCCAACAGCTTCTTTCCCTTTTCCTTTACTTGTTCGACACTCATTAGCATAGTGTCCATTCTTATCGCATTTGTAACAAACCACTTCAGCCTTTCCTTTCTTCTATCCTCCTCCCTATGAGCATTCTTCTTCTAGACAAACTTCCTTTTCTAGCCATGTCCCATCTGGGCCTCCTTCATCTTCTTCCTCAAGCAAGCCAACGTCTCTTCTTACCTTAATGCCATTTCTACCACTACATAACCGGGATCTCTCAAATGTGGCAAAGTGGCACTTATCAACTCTGGCCTCAAGCACCTTATAACCTTTTCATTCCTCCTGATCATGGTATCTACCAAATCATACCCGTATCGGGCCAATTCCTCAAACTTCCTTGCAAACTCTAAGATGGATATATCTCCTTTTTTCAACTCTGCAAACTTCCTCACCAACGCCGACTGCGCCATTACAGACATAAATCTTTTTGAAAACCTTCTCCTAAACTCCTCCTAAGTTATGGTTTCCTCAAGAACTCTAGCAGTAACAGTATTCCACCAGAATAGAGCAGCTTCCTGCAGCTACCACAAAGCCAATCTCCTTTTTTGTGCATCATTTAATCCTAAGCAAGCAAAAATTCTCTTGCAATGCAGTAGCCAATTTTCCACCTCGATTGCATCTTCAGTACCAATAAACGGCTTCCCTCCAAGCCTAATGTAATCCCTACTCAATTTAGCAAACTGATTGACCATCGAAACTTCTTGAGCTCCACCTCCAGCAGCATTACCTCCGACTACTCCGGTTGCTATTCCAGCTTGCATCATGTTTACAAAGAACCGATACATTGCTCCCATGTCCATCTGGGGAATTCTTGCACCAACCGTTTCAGCTTGAGCCTAACCGGGACCGCTCCTAGTGTTTGGTCGGGCATTTCCATTAGTGGTGGTGCTATCTCCTCCGAGATTTACTCTGCCTCTTCTTCCTTCTATATCTATATTCAAACCTCGTGAGATACAGATGAATAACCTAACTAAGGTAGGAGTCTAGAGAGATAGCATATACTTATATATAGCAAATACAAGTACGTTATTATAACATTATCCCATACCCTGATCTTAACTCTAATTACTAAGGATTATGTTTTCAAAAATCATTTTTAGTTAAAGTATTTCATAAACCATGCTCTGATACCAAGTAGTAACATCCATTATCTAGAGGCCCAAAACTAAGCGCTACAGATGTTATAGTCATCTATAGTATTAGCTTCCGACAACTAAATACGGCTATGTTAATGGTATCCATAATATCAGAAGCACTTGAATATGAAACAAAACACAGATTTCAAAAACAACTTTTACTTCATTACATTTCAAAACAAACTGTTTCACATTCACAGCACATAATCCCAAATCATTCCTAGGCTCCGATTAAACATAATTATTACAAAATACGCCAAGAGCGGTATATGAAGATACCCCCTTGGTTGATCAGAGTCATATGGCCATAATAAACCTAATTCAAAACAACACAGCGGAAAATCCATCAATACATAACAAGAACTGCAACTCCTAAATAGCTATCTATTTGCCTCCTACATGCCTCCGGTAGCTTATTCGTCATCCTACTAAAACCTGAATAAAGCCTTAATCCTTCAGCCTACTCAAATTAATGTTGAGCACCCGATAGTTTAAGGGGAAAACATAAACTTTGAGTTAGACATAAAGCCTGGTGTGAATAATATTATACATCCTGGAATAATTATATTAAGTGAGACCACGCCACTTAGTGGAAAGGGTTTCCCCTCACTAACATCCTTTTAAAACATATCTTTGCAAAACCTTTCATAAAACCATATACTGTGCTCCTGCATCAACAATGGTTAAATACTGTAAAGCAATCATTATGTAAACATACATAAATATCAGGTAGTAATTAACTATCCGTTCAAACACACAAGTTTTGTTTGGATAACTTTTAACTTTTGGCTGACTCGGGCCTACCAAACAATATAATCAAAATTAACCTAACACCTGTTAGATATCCTTCTTCTGGATTATCTATCCTTAACTATCTGTTAAAAATTTCCCATCTGGAAGATCTGTCCTTAACTATCTGTTAAATACTTCACTTCTGGACGGTCTATCCCTAACTTAATCATCTTCCAGGTCTTACCGATCCTAATGTTTTTTCGGGCTTACCAATAACCTATATGTATACAATTATATATTACATTCGGTGTGTAATCATAATTTTAGTCTACCTGTGACAAAGCCCTAAACATTGGAATTTTTGACAAACAATTAGCTGGGGCTATTAGCTAATGTATAGGGCACGACCCCATACTAGTCCCATCTGGTTTTCTAATATCTGAGTCAATTTCGCTTAAGGATCCACTCCCATAATTTTCCTTGAAAATATTTTCAAAATGATTTAAAACCTTTAAACCAAACTTAAACAAGGAAAAGTATATAATCTTTGTACTTTACTCAAAATCATATCACCATGTTATATATATAATCTTTACTCAAACTTTAGTTGATGAAAACATTTAACCATTTGAAATAACCTCTTTTTATTCTTCGAAATCATCTCTTTCAAAACCAATATCAAACCTTTCGAAATCATTCCTCAAACCTTTTGAAATCATACATCAAACCTTTCGAAACCATTATCCAAACCTTTCGAACCCATTGAAAAGCAAACAATTAGAAAGCTATAAAACTTTGGACATCCTTCTTTAAAACCACTTTAAAACATTGCCTTAGAAAAACCTTTGGAAAACCTTCCTTCATAAAACTTTCAAAACCATTCGATAAACCTTTCGAAACCATTGAACTAAACCTTTCGAAATCATTCAACTAAAACCTTTCGAAACCATTCGATAAACCTTTCAAAACTATTGAACTAAACCTTTCGGAAACTTACTAGGTTCAATTTAAAACAAGTGGAAACCTTCTTTTAAAACCTTTCGACTCTATTGGAAGCAACCTTTCGACTAAGTCGAATGCTCTACTTCAAATGCTTTAAACATATCCTTTAAAACAACTCTTTTGAAAGCTTTGGGTTATACTTCAATTTATAAAACAAAGGTAAATAACCTAAGTCGAAAGCTTCCTTTCGAAAGCATGGAGAAGCAGCTAGTTTTTAAAACAAGTAAACCTTTAGCCTTTGTCGAAAGGTTCAAAACAAAATATTTATAAAGCGGTAGTAACCTTTCGACTATGTCGGAAGGTTTCAAAACAAAGTTGTAATAAAGCCGCAGTAACCTTTCGACTGTGTCGAAAGGTTTAAAATCCTTCTTTAAACATTTTGACCTGGTCAAAAGCAACCAAGTCGAAAGCTCTGATTCGAAAGCAAAGCAGGTGAAAGCTTTTGGTTTATAAAACAAACATACCCCGACCTCTTTGGCCA
The DNA here is from genome assembly GCA_030737815.1 of Allium fistulosum. Lineage (NCBI taxonomy): Eukaryota > Viridiplantae > Streptophyta > Magnoliopsida > Asparagales > Amaryllidaceae > Allium > Allium fistulosum. The sequence continues at coordinate 405,548,067 of CM060907.1, read as the reverse complement.
TCAATCTTTCGACTTAGAACCCTTCGACTCTATCCAATTCATTACATACCAAGTAGCTTGATACCATATGCATTGGCTTGACCTTGTCGAAAGCTAAGAACCTTTAGACCTTGTCGGAAGGTCTGGGCTGGAATGTTTGTTTCCGTAAAGGCTGAAACATGCTAAAAATATGTTTTCTTTGTTTTTAACTTAAAAAGATAACTTTTGAACTAACCTACCTTTGTTTGTCAAATTTTCGTTGGTTAACAAATTCTTTTTAGAAATACGCTACCACTATTTTCTGAATTAAATAATAATTTCCTTTTATAAAATGCCCCTTCTCCTTAATTAAAAATATAAAACATTTAAGTCACATACATTAAATAATTTTATATATTCATCAAATAGCTTAGAAAAAATCCCAGGAAATCTATTTTAATATGTTGCCTAACATATAAAAATTTCAACTCCAAATAATTATTATTTTAGCCGAAAACAATTTATAACCAAATAAATAATTTCCTTCACTAGTAAATTAATATAAAATCCATATTAATTCAAAAAATTATGAAAATTGAAACCCAGCTCTAAATATCATTTTTGACCTATATTTAAATTTTCAAGGCATTTGGATGTCATTTAATAGGGTTTTCATGTCAAACATATCATAAAAACTAACATGAACATATATATTCCATCAACAACATATATACAAAATTTTAATCATCAAAACATGGCATATACTTGCAAAATCATTTTGGGTCTAATCTTAAAACCAAAAACTAATGGAAATTGGGATGTAGCAATTATTCATCTTAGCTTTGAGATTATAGATATGAGATTCGATGTTGATTTAGTTGTTTTTCTTCCTTCTTTTGAATCTTAGCTTTAGTCTTCTTCTTAAGAATAATAATGGTGGTCGGCCTCAGGCAGTTGGAGTAAAATGAAAATGAACGTGAGTTACATTCATAAGGTTTTAGGTATAATCATTACCTATTTCCCATATTGCCCTTCTCATATCCTAACACATTAACTTAGGTTATTTCATTTTACTTAACAAGCTAACATGGCATGGCTAACCTTTGTTAATCAAATCTCAACCTTTTAATCTTTACATTATTTTATTTAATTTACCCAATTAATTTTTCTAAATAATTTTATAAAAATATTGGGTGTTACTAGGAGATAGCACCACCACTAATGGAAATGCCCGACCAAATGTTAGAAGAGGTCCATGTCAGGCTTAAGCTGAAAATATTGGTGCTGGGATTCCCCAAGTGGACATGGGAGCCATGTATCAGTTTTTCATAAACATGATGCAAGCTGGAATTGCAGCTGGAATTGTTGGAGGAAATGCTGCTGGAGGTGGAGTTCAGGAAGCTCTGATGGTCAACCAGTATGCTAACTTGAGCAGAGATTACACCAGGCTTGGAGGGAAGCTGTTCATTGGAACTAAGGATGCGATTGAGGTGGAAAACTGGTTGTTATATTGTGAGAGGATTTTTGCCGACTTAGGATTGAATGACGAGAAAAAGAGGAGATTAGCTTCGAGATAGCTTCAAGGAGCTGTTGTATTTTGGTGTAATACTATTGTAGTGGGTGTTGATGAGGAAACCATGACTTGGGCGGAATTTAGGAGAAGGCTTCAAGAAAGGTTTATGTCAGTGATGGAGCAATCGGCATTGTTGAGGAAGTTTGCAGAACTAGAACAAAGGGAGATGCATGTTCTTGAGTATGCAAGAAAGTTTGAAGAGTTGGCCCGTTACGGGTATGCTTTGGTTGATATAGTGATCAGGAGGAATAAAAAGTTTATAAATGGCTTGAGGCTAGAATTGATTAGTGCTATTTCGCCACACTTAAGAGATCCCAGTGATGTAGTGGTAGAAATGGCGCTGAGGCAGGAAGAGGCGTTAGCTTGTCTGAGGAAGAAAATGAAGGAGGCCTAGGTGGGACAAGGCCAGAAAAGAAAGTTTTTCCATAAGAAGAATGCTCAGAAGGGAGGAGCACAGAAGAAAGAAAAAGCTGAGGTGGTCTGTTATAAATGTGACAAGAAAGGACAATATGCTAACGAGTGTCGGAGTGGAAAAGGAAAAGAGAAATGAAAGGAGGTGATTGGGAAGAATAACATCCAGTGCTATAATTGTGATCGATCGGCCATTATAAGAACCAATGTAAGGAATTTGCTAAATAAGGTAGGGGCAAGTTTTTGCATTGGAGTCCGCAACTTCAAGGCCAGTTGTGCAGGAGAATGGGATGGTTGTTCTGAGAGGCTCGCTACAGATTCACGGTATGTCTGTTAGCATTCTATTTGATACTGGTGCATCACATTCTTTTATTTCTTGATGTTTAGTAGATAAGCTTAGTCTAGAACCCTCATACTTAGTTACTTCTTTAAGGGTTACAGGTCCGATTGGAGGGTATGCAACACTTGGGAAGAGGTGTGACCATTTAGAATTTGATTTGCTAGGTCATACTTTTGATTGTTGTTTGCATGTGTTTTATTTTGTGGGATTTAGTATTATCCTTGGGATGGATTGGTTAAGTAAATATGATGCTAGGATATTTTTCCACGATAGGAAAATATCACTTAGTCACTCAAATTGTAGTGATCAGATAGTTTATACCATAGAGAACCCTTGTTGCGAAGTAAATGCTTTACTAAGTATCATGGAGTTGGAGGATAAGTTGCATCGAGTCTTTGTGGTTAGAGAGTTTGCTGATGTGTTTGAGCCGGTAGTTGGATTACCACCGAAACAAACCATTGAGTTTCAGATTGATTTGGTGCCTGGAGCATAGACAGTGAGTATGCCACTAAGCAAGATGACACCAACGGAGATGAGGAAGCATTCCAGGTCTTGAAACACTTATTGACCTATGCATCGGTGTTGGTGGTTCGGGAGGGGAATCAGGATTTTGTTGTTTATATTGATGCGTGTGGAACCAGATTGGGAGCTGTGTTGATGCAAAGAGGTAAAGTGATTTCTTATGCCTCTAGACAGCTCAGACCACATGAAGTGAGGTATCCTATGCATGATTTAGAGTTAGATGCCATTATATTTGCTTTGAAGGCGTGGAGGGATTATCTTTTGGAGAGCGATTTGAGATTTATAGATCATAAGTCGTTGAAGTACTTGTTCTCTCAGAAGGAGTTGAATATGAGACAACAGAGATGGCTGGAGTTTATTGTTGCTTATGATTTTGGAATTGAGTACACACCCGGGAAGGAAATAAGGTAGCGGATGCACTTAGCAAGAAACATCATAATGTGGTATTGACCATGATTGCTGAGTGGAAAGATTTAGAAGCATTATTAGCTTGTAGAGTATAGTTTAGATCAGAGGCAAGTTCTAGTGCAAGAAGTGCTATATTATCTTGTTTAGAAGTTCGACCAGTAATGATTGAGAAGTTAGCTTCTAAATAGGAGGAGGATCCAGTTTTGGCTGAATGGATTAGAAGGTTATGGGAAGGAACAGAAGGCGATGACTTAAAGGATTTTTGTCTTGACAAGAAGGGATGGTTAAGAAAGAAAGAAATGTTGTGTGTTCCGAATGTAGGGGACATGAGGAAAGAAGTTTTGGATGAATGCCATCGTTCGAAGTTCATTATCCATCCAGGAGGAACGAAGATGTATCAAGATATGAAGAGAAGTTTCTTTTGGGAAGGTATGAATGAGACATTGGTTTATGTGTTAAGCAGTGCTTGAATTGCCAGCAGGCAAAGGCTGAACACCAGAAACCGAGCGGATTACTTCAACCGTTGGAAGTTCCGTTGTGGAAATGTGATTCTATCTCTATAGATTTTATCCATGGGTTGCCAAGGACTAGTAGAGGAAATGAAAGCAAATGGGTCATAGTGGATAGACTGACTAAGAGTGCTCATTTCATTCCGGTAAAGTCAACTAGGACGACACCTATTTTGGCGAAGTTATTTATGAAGAATGTAGTTAGACTGCACGAGATTCCTAGTAGTATTGTTAGTGATAGAGATTCATTATTTGCTAGTGAGTGAGAGTCTATAGGAAGCAATAGGAACCAAGCTCAACATGAGTACCGCTTTACCATCCACAGACTAATGGGCAAATGGAAAGAGTTAGCAAAATCTTGGAGGATTTGTTAAGAGCTTGTGTATTGGATTTCAAGGAATCATGGGAGGACCATCTTCATATAGTCGAGTTCTCGTATAACAATAGTTATGAGACGAGTCTTGGGATGTCACCGTTTGAAACTTTGTATGGAAGGCCATGCAAATCCAACGTATGTTGGTTAGAGACCAAGGATAAGTTAGTTCTTGTTTCGGATTGAGTGAAGGAAGCTATAGAGAAGATTGAGTTAATCCGAAGGATGAAGGAAGCTCAATCTAGACAGAAAAGTTATGCTGTTAGAAGAAGTTAGGACTTGCAATTTTCTATTGGGGACTACGTGTTCATTATGGTTTCACCGATAAAGGGTGTGATTAGATTTGGAAAGTCGGGAAAGTTAGCGCCTAGATTCATTGGTCCTTTCCGTATTGTTGAGAGGACCAAGAAACTCGCTTATAGAGTAGAGTTGCCGAGCAGTTTGGTTGGATTCCATTATGTATTCCATATTTCTCATCATAGAAAATGTATTAGAGACCCAGAGACTACTATAGCACCTACAGTATTAGAGGATTTAGTAGTAGAGCCGGACTTGACTATAGTTATAAAGCTAATTCAGATTGTGGCTAGAGATGAGAAGAAGTGGAGGAACAAGACAGTCAAATTAGTAAAGGTCTTTTGGAATGATGATTCTAGAGGCTGTACTTGGGAGACTGAGGGCAGGATTAGAGATGCTTATCCAGAGATATTTGATGGTATGTTTTACCTTTGGTAGTTTTGATTGTGAACCTTATCATAATTTCGAGGATGAAATTCTTTAAGGTATGGAGTCTGTAACACCCCATATTATTATAACATTATTCAGAATGTTTAATTAACAAAATAAAATAAAATAATGTAGAGATTAATCAGTTGAGAATTGATTAGCTAAGGGTAGACGTGTCATGTTAGTGTATAAACTAAAATGAAATAACATAAGCTAATGTGTTAGGATATGAGAAGGGCAATATGGGAAATAGGAGAAGGGCAATATGGGAAATAGGAGAAGGGCTTATACCCTAAACACTTAGGAAATAGAACTCATGTTCATTTTCATTTTAGAAAACTAAAACATCTAAGGCCGGCCACCATTATTGTTCTCAAGAGAAGATTAAAGCTAGGATTCAAGTAAGGGAAGACAATCAACATAATCAACATCGAATCTCACATCTTTTAATCTCAAAGCTAAGGTGAATAATTACTACATCCCATTTTCATACGGTTTTCGGTTTTCGATTAGATCCGAAATGTTTTTGCAAGTATGTGCCATATTTTGATGATTAAAGTTATATATATGCTTGTAGATGAATTATATATGTTCGTGTTAGTTTTTATGATATGTTTGATATGAAAACCCTACTATATAACATCCAAATTCCTTGAAAATTTAAATATAGGTCAGAAACGATATTTTGGAGATGGGTTTCAATTTTCATAATTTTCTGAATTAATGTGGATTTTATATAAATTTTCTAGTGAAGAAAATGATTTATTGGGTTATAAATTATTTACGGTTAAAATAATATTTATTTGGGTTGAAATTTTTATAAGTTGGAAAATATATTGAAATAGATTTTCTGGGATTTTTCCAGATTTTTCCTAAGTTATTTGATAAATATATAAAAAAATTAAGGTATGAGACATAAATGTTTTATATATTTAATTAAGAAGAAGGGGCATTTTTTTAAAAAAAATTATTATTTAATTCTGAAAAATAGTGGCAGCACTTTTCTGAAATGTATTTGTTAACTAATGAGAATTTGACAAATAAAGGCAGGTTAGTTGAAAATTATCCGTTTTAAGTTAAAAACAAATAAATCATACTTTTGGCATGTTTCAACCAATTCTAGTATTAAACCTTCTGACACAGACCTTCCGACATGGTCGAGGGGTTCAAAACTTTCGACAAGTCAAACCAATGCATATGGTATCAAGTTACTTGGTACGTAATGAATTGTATAGAGCCGAAGGGTTCTTAGTCGAAAGGTTGGTTGCCGAAGGGGTAGAAGTATGTTTGTTTTATAAGCCAAAGAATCACCTGCTTTGCTTTCAAATAAGAGCTTTCGACTTGGTTTCTTTCGACTAAGTCAGATGTTTAAAATAAAGGTTTTAAACCTTTCGACACAGTCTATAGGTTACTGCTATTTTATCACTATTTTGTTTTGAAACCTTTCGACACAGACGAAAGGTTACTTCCGCTTTTGTTTGACTTTGTTTTGAACCTTTCGACAAAGACGAAAGATTTACTTGTTTTAAAACTAGTCGCTTCTCTATGCTTTTGAAAAAAAGCTTTCGACTTAGGTGATTTACGCTTGTTTTATAAATTGAAGTATAACCTAAAGCTTTTGAAGGAGTTGTTTTAAAGGCAGTGGCATGTTGTTTTAAAAAAAAATTAAAGCTTTCGAAGCAGACCTTCCGACAAAGTCGAAAAGATGCTTCCAATAAAGTCGAAAGGTTTTAAAAGAAGAATTTCCACTTGTTTTAAATTGAACCCAGTAAGTCTTCGAAAGGTTTGCTTTGAATGATTTCGAAAGGTTTAAGTTCAATGACTTCGAATGGTTTAAGTTGAATGATTTCAAAGGGTTTAAGTTCAATAATTTCGAAAGGTTTTAGTTGAATGATTTCGAAAGGTTTAATGAATGATTTCAAAAGGTTTTAGTTCATTGGTTTCGAAAGGTTTGATGAATGATTTCAAAAGGTTTTTATTCAATGGTTTCGAAAGGTTGAGATGGAAGGTTTTGCAAGGTTTTCCTAAGGCAATGTTTTAAATAGATTTTTAAAGAAGGATGTCCAAAGTTTCATTGCTTTCGAAAAGTTTACTTTTCAATGGTTTCGAAAGGTTTGATGAATGGTTTCGGAAGGTAAGGTTTTGGCATATTGGCCTAGGTAATTAAAAGGTTTTCACTTGGTTTTGGAAAGAGGTACTTTCAGAGATTTAGAAAGAGGTTCTTTCAAGTGTCTAAATGTTTCCATCAACTAAGATTTGAGTAAAGAAGATATATATAACACGGTGATATGATTTTGAGTAAATCATATAGAATATATAATTTTCTTTGTTTAAATCTGATTTAAAGGTTTTAAATCATTTTGAAAATATTTTCAAGAAAAATTATTGTAGGGGATCCTTATGTGAAAATGACTCAGACATTAGAATACCAGATGGGACTAGTATGGGGTCGCGCCCTATACATTAGCTATTTGCCCCAGCTAATTGTTGTCCTAAATTCCAGTGTGTAGGGCTTTGTCACAGGTAGACTCAAATTATGATTACACACCGAAAGGAATATATGTTTGTATACAGATAGGTTATTGGTGAGCTCGAAAAACTGTTAGGATCAGGAAGACTTAGGAGATGATTAACTTAGGGACAGACCATCCGAAAGAGAAGTATTTAACAGATGGTTAAGGACAGACCGTCCAGAAGTGAAGTATTTAACAGATAGTTAAGGATAGATAATCCAAAAGAAGAATAGCTAATAGGTGTTAGATTAATTTTGATTATATTGTCTGGTACGCCCAAGTCAGCCAAAGGTTAAAAGTTATCCAAACAAAACTTATGTGTTTGGACAGATAGTTCATTATTACCTGATGTTTATGTATGTACATAATGATGTTTTATAGTGTTTAACCATTTTTGATTATAGGAAAAGGTTTTGCGAAGGTATGTTTTAAAAGGATGTTAGTGAGGGGAAACCAGTTCCGCTAAGCGGCGTGGTCTCACTTAACATATATATTTCGGTATGTATAGAATTATTCATACCAGGCTTTATGTCTGACTTGAAGTTTATGTTTTCCCCTTAAACTCTCGGGTGCTAAAAATTTTTTTGTGTACGCTGAGGGGTTAACGCCTTTTTGGGTTTTAGTAGAATAACGGATAAGGCTACCGGAGGCTTGCATGAGGCAAACAGATAGCTTTTTAGGAGTTGCAGTTCTTGTTTTATGTTTTGGTGTATTTCCGCTGTGTTTTGTATTAAGTCTATTATGACTCTGATTATCCAAGAGGGTATCTTCATATACCGCTCTTGGCGTATTTGTAATAAATATATTTTATCTGTTCTTGTGAACGAATTTGGGATTATGTGATTGGAATGTGAAACATTTGGTCTTGAAATGTAATGAAGAAATATTTGTTCTGAAATCAGTGTTTAGTTTCTTATTCAAGTGCTTCTGATATTATTGATACCATTAACATAGCCGTATTTAGTGGCCGGAAGCTAATACTATAGATGACTACAGCATCTGTAGCGCTTAGTTTTGGGCCTCTAGATAGGGGATGTTACACAAATCAAACCGCTAAGTCACATTCACTAATTGTGTGGGATTCCATAGAGGTGCCCTCGGTACTTCGATGGTCTCCCTGCCTAAGGATCACAGATATCCTTCCGAAGCAACATATAACCCTAAATGATGTACATAGGAAATACTTAGTTGGCCCCCTCCATCCTATAAGGCCACATGCACCACTCACTACATACATAAAGATAGGTATCTCTAGGATAAAGTCGCATGTAACCTATGGATTAGTTAAACCTCTCGGCTGTGCACCCTATCTATATTTTTAGTCTTATCCGATGGTGAGGCTACATTCGGCATTCCAGCACACGAGTCACCACACGAACAGATCTCTGAACCACACATGGATTCCTATACCTCAACATGTCTCCGAATCACACATGGATCACCCCATCTCAAAGGATCACGAACAACTATATGTGTTCGTGCATCATAAACAGATCTCAGATCTCCACATTGATTCTAGCATCTCAAACCAATCACGAACCTCTTCCAAAGCATATAACACGTATATGGTTTTAAAATAGTTATGGTTTCAAGTCTTCTTGTATAAGTACACCCCCCCACTTACCGGGCGCTCTAAAACCCATCAATTTTTTCGGTAAACTCAACTATTGTTCTGTGGGAAAAAACAGACAATACATAAGAGCAAAGATCACCTCCTAACCATTTAATTGGAAGGATTTCCTTATCATTTGCCCTAGAAGAGCAAATCTTTATACGTACAGTATAGCATCACCGAAGATAATTGTACCATATAATTCTCATGTTTCTTCTAGATATTTCTAGAGTATATTTGATTAAGATTTGATAGTTGGTTACTTAACTATCAATTAAACAATCAATCAAATCAGAGGTTTAATTTTTTGGAAATCAAGCACGATTAAGCACATAAGCAACCACTAAGCCTCTTTAATTAATCCTTTCATTAATTAAAACGACTTTGTAAGTACTTATTTCAAAATATTTTATACATAAGTATACTTGTTTTAAAATACTTGATTCAAACAACTAAGGGACTTAAGGGATTAGTACATATCCGAAGAGCTGCTATCAGATAGGAGCGCGGAGACGTTAGCGATCCACATACTAAACCATGAGTTAGGAGCTTTTTTTGCTTACGGTGGTTTAGGGATAGTGTTATAAGTTTTAAATTATAGGACTATGAATAGGAGCCTAAGACGCAGTGTTTGGTCTTCGGTCCCTATTAATATTCGTACCATTATTATTATCATCATCATCATGGTTTTTTTAATTTCTTTATATATTTTTATTTTTCTATTTTTATTTTTATCTTTATTTTTATTTTATTTACTTATTGTTATTATTATTTGTTTAATTATTTTACTTCATTTTATTATTATTATCATGGTTTTTAAATTGACTTTGTCATTTAGTTTTCCATTCCCTCTCTAGCCGACCTCAACCTATTTGGGAATAATGGCTTTGTTGTTGTTGTTATACATAAGTATGCTACTCATTCACTATTCATTTATACTTTCAATACTTGGAGAAATATCCATATACTTATCTCACCGGTATAAGTATATTCACAAATCAATACACTTTCAATACTTTAAAAAATATCTATATACTTACCTCAATGGTATAAGTATATTCAAAAAACACTACACTTTCAAACCATACTTATTTGGTTTAAAACAGAAGTCATTTGAAAACATTGTTTATTATAAACCCAGACCACTTTCCTTTTTATAAAATTCCTTTTTATAAATCACTTTTATAAAACTCCTTTATAAAACTCCATTCTATTTATAAATCTCCTTTCAATATATATATCTCCTTTTTATAAATTTCTTTCATATTTATAAAATTTATTTTATAATTCCCCAAAATTATTTATCAAACTCCTTTGATAAATCTCTAAAATTATTGATAAAACTCCTTTTATATCTCCCTTTTATAAAAATATCACTTATAAGTCTACTCTTTTATTTATAAATACCATTTATAATTCTACCAACTATTTATAAAATATCATTTATAAATCTATTACTTTATTTATAAAATATCATTTATAAATCTATTTTCTATACAAATTTTGTATAAAGCCTTTCACAAATATTTATTCCAAAATATTTCTTTCCACTTTAATAAACAGAATCACCATATTATAAGAGGTTACTCCTCTTATAATAATAAAAATTTTATTCACTTTTCTATATAATAAATACTTTTTACTTTTCAAACAATCCTTTAAAATCTTTTTCAAAGATATCGAGATTTACTTCCATAAAAAACCTTAACATTTACTAAACACAATTTATAAATCTAATTTATAAAATCAACTTTATAAAATCATTCCTTCTAACCCAAGCCATTTCCAAATCAAAATGGGCAAATACAAGTATTTAAAAATACTATAACGTGGTCTAGGACTACTATACACTTAACTAATGTTATCAATGTTTTCATTCTAAAAAGAATTCGACTTTCGCAACACATTAAAGCCACAACCAATATGGACTGGCTACCAAGCTTCTGGCACTCAACAATTAAAAATCAATAATTAATACATCATTTACCCAATATTAATAAATCCACATATTAATTGACTTCAAAAATCATCATTTTACTTTGCAAGCATAGAACGGAGATTTATTCAGCTCAATAGATGTCGAAAATAACAATTTAATTATAGCAGAATTGTGTTTTATTCTACTAAATAGACATCACAAACGAAGTATAATTAATTTAACCATGTTATTATTTAAAACAACGTAATTAAATTTATCACTATTTATTTATCATTAAATTATACTTCATTGAAACTATCAACAAATTATACCATAATGTTGTACTGGTGAATACAAGTCTAATGCAAAAATCTACGGGTTAAACGGATTTAAAATGAACAAGATGTTGCTTTTTAAAAATTAACACACTTAGTTTAAAATTTAAACAAATAAATTATCATGTTTTTCTCACCCAACAGCCAATCAGGCCAAGCCCAATAGCACACTACCTACCCACATCAAAAGTGCTCCTCCTCAAATCACATTCCCGCCTAAAATACGCTTCCGGGAAAACCAATCCACCATGATCATCGGCCTCATGACACCGCTTCCACCATAATCAACCACTGCCGCCTATGCCACCGCGACCGCCATCCACCGTCTCACGTCCATCCTTTGCCTCTTCCAACTCGGTTCTTCCAAACGTCACAAGCAACATAATTTACTGTAACGACCCTGGATTTTATATATATTTAAATTAATAATTAATTTAATTTTTGAATAAAAATTGTGAAATTAAATGATAAAGTGATGCGAGTTTCCCCGAACTCAAATAAATTTGGTATAAATCATTTAAAGTTTAAAATATTGTATATATATGTATATATGTGAATATATATATATATATATATATTTGGGTATATATGAGTCGATTTGAAATTATAAATATATGTATATATGTTTGATTTGAATTTAAATTGTAGATAAATGATTTATAAAAAAAATGAAAATATATATGATACAAATTATAGAGAAATACATAAGTTAAATTATATATAGTTAAACAAATTAGTTGAATTAAACAATCTATATTAAAATATAGAAATTCATTTTAAAATAATAATAGAAAACGATAAAACAAAACCAAATGCATGTGAAATTATAAAGACAATTTGAAGACAAAACAAATACATATGAAACAAATGAAACAAAAACAAAATAAAATACAAGTGTATAAAAGATTACAAAAGGAGCCACATCACTATCTCAAACATTTGTACAGCCGAACTAAAGAGAAAAAAAAATAAACATGGTACAAACTAATTAATGCTAGTACACTAAAGTAAACATATCAGCCTCCAAATGAAAATATCCCTGTCCAAATTTTTGTACAAAATATAAACCATTGTACAATAAATTATATCATCTTGTACAAAAACATCATCACCCTGTAACCTGTTTTCCATATATCAATCTTTCTCATTCCATTTTCGTTTACAAAAAGACTTAGCATTCCAGAAAAGTATCTTAAAACTGAAGTAAGAATCAAACTCAAACAAGCATCCACTTTAAACAATCAAACAAATTTTATCAACCTGAGATCAAGCAAAGACTTTCAGCTATCAAGTTCAACCAAGATTTCAACTTTTCAAACTCAAGCAAGATTTCAACTTTTCAAACTTCAAATATTCTGGAAAACAAGATGTTCAAGGTGAGTAACATATGGTTGTTCAAACTTGAATGTATATTGCTATTGTTTTGATTGTATATACACATGCCAGTACTTCTTCTTCTCTGGTTAGTTACAGGGTATAACCCAACAAGAAAAATTCAACTTCTTGTTTTATAATCCATATTAGGCTTGCGTTTCAACACAAAATAGTTGTGTTCAAGTATGATTTATCATCTAAAAATGGTTTCGTGAAGTATAAAGGTATATAGAGTGAAAAATCAAGTTTTTACAGTAAAAACTTAAGTCTCTGGAAATTTCGAATATCTTAAATTATGGATTCGATTGTATAACTTGAATCAACAACCAAAGATAAGATTTTTAAAACAAATATGGTGATTTTTAGTTGTGTATATCATGAGCAGTTCACAGTCGAACAAAATATGCTTTTTAATCATTTTTTGGTGATCGAGTGATTCGAGTTGGTCGGGGTTGTTTATGGAGATGGGGGAGCCTACGGAGTGGCGAGGAAAAATGGTGGAAGGTGGTGCAGTTGGTCGTGGTGGTGGCGGTGTTGGTTTGAAGTTTGTAAACCTAATTTTGTCACGGCTAAGAAAATTGATTCGTTTGTCACCATCGTTGGATCGAGTGTCGCGAGATTTTGGAGAATGGTAGCCTGGTCGTTGACGAAGGTGAGGCCTGAAGTTGGGGTTGTCTGGTGGTTGGAGCACCGAGGACGTGGCGTTGACAGGGTTGGGGTTGTTTTGGGTTCGAGTGTTCCAGGTTTCGAATTTTTGCTCGATTTCGATCTCGAGGCGATGACGTGGTTCTAGTGGTCGCGAATCGATCTGGGATTGAGCTTCGACTTGCTCGACGTAGTGGCGGTGCCGGAAGATCGCCAGAGGCGATGTGCACGTGCACGAGTATTTGGGTGACTGGTTGGTTAAGTATTTATCTTGGGAGAACGAGTGAAGTTCTCGTGTCGAACTCGAGGAATTCGAGTCATTTACTCGAAGCAGGGGCAGGGAAAACTCGAGTCGAATTCTGTTCCAGTTTTTACCTGGAAACCTGTTTTCTGTTTTGAAAATTTTAAAACCAAATTTAAATTTTAAACCAAAGTTTTTAAAGCTGAGTTCAAATTAAAATGTTAATATAAATTCAAGTTGAATTGGGGGTTTAGTTTGAACATAAATAAGTTTTAAATTCAAATTATTTTAATAACTTAAAAGCAATTTAATATATTAAAAAAATTTGAGTTTGAAATAGATTTGGGATTTAAAATGAAAAATTTAAGCAAGTTGAAACTAAAAGTTTAAATCTGGAATTCATTCTAAATCTGATTTCAAGGTTTTGAAATTAAATTAAGCTTTATAACTTAAGTGTTGAAAATAAGTTTAAAAATGAAATTTAAAAGAAAATTTGAAATAATGTTTCAAACATGTTGTGAATAATAATTAAATTATGAATATGATTGAACTTTACTTTAAGTAATGAAGTTTAATGATTTTTTATTCACTAACGAATGAATTTTTAATAGTGAATCGATTTATAATCAAAAATGATTAATATAAGAAATTTTCTTTAAAAGGTGATTAAAGAAATTTAATAGTTAATAAAATCATTAACTAAGATTATTTGAAAAATTAATTAATGTGATAAATTTTAACAATAAATTTAGATTGATTAAATTAATAATAATCAATTGTGAAACTATTAAGTATAATTACTTAATGACAATAATTGTGAAATTAGATATTCAATTATTGAGTTAATCGAATCTGTTCAAATTAAAATTCTTAAGTTAATTAATTCAGAATAATCACTTGAAAAATTTGAAAATTATAATTACTTAGAGAAGTAATTAATAGATAATTATTGAATGTAATTAATTAAATGATGATTTGAAATTTGAGTTAATTATTTGTGAATAAATTAAAGGATTAATTAATAATGGCAATTAATTAAGATTAATTTAATAATTAAAAATTAATTGGTTCATTAATTAAAAATGATTAGTTAATAATTACAAGTTAACTAATAAATTTTGAAAGAAAGATTTCAAATAATTTGTGATTAAATTATGATAATTAACCCGGATTAATAATTGATACATCTGATTTAAATGAATCAGTTGATTAATAAATTCACTTGTGAATGTTTGGACCTGACTGAATGATTGAATTGTTTAATATCTTTGATCTGTAATGCTTTGTGATATATTCTTATTTGTGTGTGATCTGTACTATAGTTATTTATCTGGGATGAATGTAAATTATTATCTGTGATTTATATATCTGTGATCTGTGAATAACAGATAAGCGTTATAATTTATACCGCTTATCAACTATATTTCTGTATTCTGATCTGTGATGATTGAATGATGTTGCACTACTGTGTGAAACCCCTGGACTACACCATACACACACAAATATGGATTTCACGTGGAAATCAGTTAAGTCACAGATTTTTAATAATTTTAAAGATTGAATTCATGAATCCAAATAGTTTTGGAAATTGAAATTTAAGAGCTTTGCAAATGATTTTTAAATGTAAAAGTTATTTTTAAATAACTTAATAAAACTTGATATTTTAATAATTTGATTTGAATTTGAATTCAATATTTAGAATTGAATTCAATGATTTGGGAAAACTAATTCTTTTCAACTGATAAAAGCTATCATATAAGAAATGGATTTCCAATTTGAATTAAAGGAATTTCAAGTTTGAATTGAAAATGGTTTTCCAAGTTACGAATAAATCTTTCGAAACAAGTTTTGAAAGGAATCAGTTAAATCTTTGTTATAAAGATTTAACTAGTTAATCCAATTGAAATGGAATTGTTTTGAAAGCTATAAGTTAAATCTTTGTTTTAAAGATTTAATGAGTTGATCCAATTGAAATGGGAATTAATTTGGAAAATCTGTGAATGAATCTTTTGTTTAAAAGATTAAAGTGTGGAAATTGTTTAAACCATTGAAGGTTGTTTAAATGAATCGTTTTGTTTTAAAAGATTAAAATGGTAATGTGTTTAAACCATTTGAAATGAAGTTTGGGTTTAAGTTGTGACTTAATTGAAATTCCATTATCCATATGTTTTTAAATATTGCGCTCATTATTCGGTTTAGCCGGGAGAGGACCTTTGTGTCACATAACCCATTCCGAATAAGTGATACGTCGTATATGGATAGCATTTGAAGATCGAGTATTGCGAGAATGATAGGATGACCTATCGATTGTCTCTGCACTGAGTCGCGCCGGTATAGAGATTTCCTAAGTGATGGGAAATTCGATCGGGATTGTGAATACCCAGATTGCAAGGGCTTCTTCGGAAGTGCCTTCGGTTCTGTTCGAACCCGGAACAGACTTGTATGGTTACATTTCTGACATTACACTTCGAGATATAAAGCGGATTTCTTTCAAATACATTTCTGTTGGTGGCGGAGAATTTATTCTCTTAGCTTAACACCCTTCTCTAAGACGTACGAGCTCAGAGGTTATGTAGTTGAAGGTTATCAGCGATATACTCCCAATTTGGTAATGTGGCATGCTGAGTGTTGCTGTGTGATGATTATTTATTGATCATTTGTTGATCAAAGCACGGCTTTGTGAAAAAGCGTAGCTTTGTGGACGAGACCTCATCGAACCTCACAGACCGGAAATAGTCGAAACAGGAATGATGCGGCAAGGTTATGAGCGTCGCGCCCTTTAGGGTATGTCATTTCCTTCTGGAAAAGGGTGGTATCAGATATGGAGCTCTGATATTTAACCTATGTGGTTGCTCCAATCTCATTTCTTTGTGGTTGTTGCTTTATGATCGAGGGCCCTCGGATAAAGGTCCCAAAGGACCGGGGGATGGCATACTCGAGAAGTAGTTACCTAGTTACAGAAGTAACCCGACCTTGTGTTGGCAGAGAGCTGGGTAGGTTCTCGGGACGTCCATCCAAAGGCATACCCATTGGCAGTGGGAAGTTCCTTAGCCTGACCATTTGTTGGAAATCCAAAGAAACAATATGAGCCTTGTACTGTTTTAGTTGTATAACCTGCTATGGAATGTGGTGGTAACCTGCTATTGAACATAGTAGCTATAGTAGGGATAGTGTGAAATGCCTATGTTGGCTAAGATTAATATTATACTTTCGAAATGTTTTCCACTATGCACTAGTAATAATATCAAAGAGTTTTCCTTTTGCGTAGTAAGAATGTTTGAATATCATAAGAAGAAATCTCCTCCAATTCTGCGTTTGCATTGTGTGTGTGGCGGGAGGTCTTATGGTAGTTTCATTTTCCAAAAGCATTGCGGATTTCAATGTTTAAATCCCTTTGTGTTGTTTTAAAGATAAACTATTTTTGTTACTCACACCAGTCCCACGACTGACTCAGAGTTTATTGTTCCTTTCCTAAACTCTGGGTGCTCATAATTTTCCACACGGGTAGTCTAGAGTTGGGTTTCTTTTTCAGATAATCAGGTTCAGTTGACATTGGAGCTAGTTCAGTTTTGGAGATCACGACTGACATTGCTTACCTTTGTCTTACGTGATGATGGTTCGAGCTTGATATTAGAGTGGTTGGACTCAACCTCTCTGACAGATCATTTGGAGTTATCACTTCTGTTATTTCCGCCGTATCATTATTTATCTCTGATATTGTTGTATCATATTGATATCATTGTTGTATATCATATTGGATATTGTATTCATTGGAGTTGTATATGATATCATTCATTTCTTTCTTCCGCTGTGATGTTATACTTACTGTGTTATAAGCTCCGGTGAGCCAGATTTGGCGTTTAAATCTGCGGCATTTCGAGTACAAGTGAAGTACGGGTACCGATTTTCGAAGGCCGAGTTCAGGATCGCTACATTTACGAACCCAAAACACAACATGGTCGAAACCCTAGTTTGATTTCCCCCACCACTCCAATCATCAGAGGACCTCCAACCGATCCTAAAAAACTCATGCACTCCCAAGCCTCCTCCAGCCACCACCATTGATCCCCTCGACCAGTACGTTGCCGGGAATTTGAAGCTGATGGAAAACGATCAACTACCAACCATGTCCAACTCCAGCCATTAAAAATCATGCAACCAACACCAAAAATCACGTCTCGATAATATGAACCCAACCATACTCTCCGATCTTCATTCTGTCACCACTATTATCGTCGAATATCCACCACCACGCTCCTAGTATGGTTGGGTTATTCGATACCATTGAAATATCATGGCGGATATTGTGGCCTTTTTCCCACTTACAGGACGGGTTGTATTTCATGAAACATCTAAACTAGAGGTGATGACAAGAAACTTTTATGTTGGAAGTTTTGATTGAAAGAGAATAGGGTGGGAGGAAATGATTTTTGAAAGAGGAAGATGGTGTTTTTTCCACTTACAGGAAGAAGAAAAAAGAAAAAAAGAAAAAAAGAAAAAGAGAGAAAGAGTGAAGTATGAAATGAAATGAGGTGAAGTGATGATGTGTGCATACTTATTACAAAACCAATTTCTTCAAGCCTAAGAAAATTATCAAAATTCAAGACTCCATCACATCGAAAGAAAATCAATATTAATGGCTTTCTTGAAATAACTTGTTTCTGATTTGATTCGAAAAAGTTTTGTAGCATTCAATTACAAATTATCATGTTTACGTACAGACCGAGAATAACAGGAACAAAAATACGATCGTGCGCAATAGTGCAACATGATCCCAAAACAACAATAAAATATACCAGTTATCTTATTCTATGAAATTTCAAAAATATCAATGTTTGCTGTAAAATACGTCAAAATAATAATTTAATTATTTTCCAAACTAAAAATTATGGAAAAATCCTATAAATTCTTTTAAAAATATGTCGATAAAAATCAAGTTGCTTTATTAAAATCTGGTTCTTGTTATTTAATAAATTGGAATCAAATTTGAATATTTAGATAAATTAAATATTCTTGTTCGAAACGTTAAAAATTCCAGGTCGTTGCAATTTTAAACTGTAAATTTTGTTACGTGATTTATGAATATACTTATACCATTTGAGATAAGTATATGAATACATTTGAAGTATAGTAAATACATGAATAGTAAAACCATGAATAGTAGAATATTTGTATATATCTTTTCTAAAATAGAAATTTAAATCTACATACAAGTTTAATGAGTTAAGTTTTAATTAATAAGAATTTTAAATAAATAATTTCAGTTTCAATAATAAAGGAAGTTTTAATTAATAATTGAAGTTTTAATTAATTAAAGAAGTTTTAATTAATAAGGGAAGTTTTATTTAATAAGGGAAGTTTTAATTGAATAAGGTGTCTAATTAAAAGATGTTTTAATTAAAGATAGAATTTTTAAACTAAAGGATGAAGTTTTAGTTAATGAAGAAATTATATTAGATAAAGAAGTTTCACTAATACAAGAGGTTTTAATTAATAAAGGATTAATTAAATAAAAATAGGATTAAAAGTTGTTTTTGTTATTTGATCGTGCTTTATGAGTGTTAATTGTGCTTTGTGTGTTTTAATCGTGCTTTGTGTGTGTTAACTGTGCTTTTCATGTGTTAATCTGCTTTGTGGGTTTACTTTATTATTGAATGTATTTAGTCATGTACTTAGCATGAAAGCCGACAAAGTAGACTTGTTTCTATCTTTAAGAGTTAAGAACGATGATTCGAGTAGGGTGTAGAAGCAATAGTGCTCTAACCTATCGAGCTTCATTCTTGACCCAGGGATGGAAGAAGTTGAGAAGGTTGTAAACGTGACAAGTATACAAGACTTTGTTTCAATATGTGATCGTTCTTATTTTTGTTTAATTTGACCAAATTAACATGGGAAGTATCTAAAAGAAACACGAGAATTACACGGTACTATTATTTACTCGGTGATGAGACAACCTTTGTATAAACTCGTCTTGATCTTCTAGGAAAAGTGACAAAGAAATCCATTCGAATAGGAGATGATCTCCACCCTTATGTATGCTCTGTTTATTTCTGAAAGAACCGATGTTGAGTTAACTGGAAATCTATCGATTGGTTTTGGAGTGCTAGATAAGCGGGGGAGTGTACTTATATGAGATGACTCAAAACCGTAACCACTTCAAAACCATAAATGTGTTCTATGCTTTGGAAGAGTTTTGTGATCTGTTTGAGATGCAAGAATATATATATATATGAAAATTCATGATCTTTTTAAGATGCTCGAATCCATGTGGTGATTTATGATCAATTCGAGATGCTGAATTCGTTTGGGAATTCGGGTTCTGTTTGAGTGATGAAGACTCATGCATTAAGAGGCTGAACTTGATGTCACCATCATTATGACAGAGACCAGAGATGGGATGCGTAGCCAGTGGGGTTTAGCTAACCTAGAAGGGTGAAGTCGACTCCATTCTAGAGATACTTATAGATATACGTGTAGAAGTGATGCATTTGGCCTTACGTTGTGGGGGCTAGCTATGTATTTCCCATGGTACATTCGCTAGAGGTGTACGCTGCTTTGAAAGGATATCTCTGATCCTTGCAAAGGGGCACCGTTCTTGAGGTACTTAGGGCACCTCCGTGGAATCCTACACAATTATGTGAATGCTCCTTAGCGGTTTCGATTATATAACTATTATTTTTGTGGTGCACACACAACACATTTAATTCTGATTTATATTCTTCACCCTATACATTATCTATTATATCACAATATGTACCTATTAAATGGTTTGGCTCTATTGATGTCGATTACAATGGTCTCAAAAGATGTTGTTATATGCTTTAAACGTATTTTTTGAGCTTATCATACCAGACTTATGTTTGACACATGGCTTTTGTTTTCCCTAAATTCCTCATGTGCTCTTTCAAGCAGTCTGAGAAAGGCAGGTTTTCGTTGATGTTCACTTGGCTATTGAGAGGAGCTGGATGTTTACCTACCATAGTATTCTTATTTCCGTTGTATTACTTTATGTATATATATTAGCAATTGTACAGATAGGCGGTTATAACTATCTAGGCTGATTAGTGAACTTTGATTAGTAACTCTCAAATACTATGTATATTAGAGCAACATTGTGTATTGTCCTTTGATATTGTATATCATCATTATGCTGTATGATTTTGATTTTTGTTCTCCTTTTTTTTCTTTTTCTTTACCATAATGTTTTGTCTTTCTGATGCTCAGGTGCTCGGCAATTGAGTACCATGGATGTATTAGAGTCGATATCCAGGGGTTAAAAAGGTGATCCTTACAGAGAGCGTAACATACTTTAGTCTCAATGGATTTATTAATACGCCTTCTTAAACATCTTGACTAGGAATATTTAAAATAAAACTATATTTTATATTCCGATTAATTACTCACAATTGTAACTATTTGAAATGACAATTACATAACATTTCAATTAAGGGTTTTCTTATTTATGTACTTTAAATTAATTATTTAATTAATTATATCACTATATAATAAAGTATATAATAGAAATCAAATATCTTTATTATGAACAAGATCAGTCACAAGGTTAGATATACACAACAAATTATATAATTGCCCTTGGAGCATACCCCTAACTCCATCAATATATCACTTACACTTTGGGTTAATTATGGGATCTTATTCCTAGTCCTCTGATCAGTTTTCTCAAAACTGATTGAGCTAGTCCTTTATTGAACAGATGTGTTATATTTCTTAACTATCAACTTTGTTAATTAACTTTCTTCAATGTTGATAAACTGTTTTTATCATGTGGAACCTTTCAGAATATGTTTCCTACCTTTGAATGAGCTTTAGGTTCTTTTGTGATATGTACCGCGACATTGTTATCTCATAACTTTTATAAGAAATTTCAACATTTGGAATCGCACTCAACTCAGTTATAAATTTGCGCATTATATGGTTTTTGTTGTAGTGTTATTCAAGATGATATACTTAGCCTTTGGTCAGCCACAAACTTTCATTTTGGAACAATTCCAACTTAAACCTCCTTAACTAAGATTGATCATGAATTTAGGATTAACATACCATACACGATATTACTTATGAAGTTCAAGCTTAGATATTCCTTCGTAAGGAGTTCAATGCTTCTATAAATAGTTCTCTACAATTTTACAAACACTTGAGAATATTCTTACATATTAGCGATCATAATTCAGATTTAGTACTCACTCAATGTACTAATTACATAAACGATTATCCATGTAATATAAATCATAGCATATATGATAATTCTTATTGTTAATGCTTAAGAAATCAATCTCATATGCTCCATAGTAGATGTTTTAATATGGTGTCAATGCATGATGTATAAAACAATCCTAACATCCTTTTACACTGTTTATTAAACATTTCATTTTCAAACCCAGTGTCGGGTATTAAGCAACCAAACAAAAATGACTTTATCTAAGGTACATCGTTAACTAATATAAGTTTGTTGATTACTTATAGTTTATAAATATTCTAGTACCTTTATAGTTCATTCTTACAAACAATGCTTTATCACATTTTGACTGAAAATCAAAGTTTTGATTCCTCTATCAAAATATTGCATAATTCTGATGCTCGTCGAATGATTCTTTTGCATCATTTCTTGGATCGTATCCAAAAAACACAAACTTTGAACCACTCCCATAAGCCATGAAACACTATGATTGTTATATTGTAATAGTCTATTCTAAATCTTTATTTAAATTTTTTTAAACTCCTTAAACTCGAAATCAAATTGGCAATAATTTTGCAATGAAAATCTTAGTTAACTTAAGCATGACAAATGATGAATTTATTATGTAAATTTCAACAATAGAAATTTATAATGTTATCTATATCAATGCTTCTTACTATATTCCAACTGCACTGGGCTTCTTCTCAAAGACATATTTGCGGCTGACAGATCATATCTTTTAATCAGGTTTTTAACCCGACAAAATTCAACAGGAGCTAGAACACCTATGTCAAGTAAAACAACTCAAGAATCAATAAAAAGGATGATAAGAAGATGCTAAGAAAGACCCAAGAGGAAAGATACAAAAGTAGTGTTAACAAGAAAACTTGTCAACACCTCAAAGTGGAGTTGAAGTAGTAGTGATCCCTTCAAATCCTCCTTTTGAATAGATGAAGGTAGCTTACACTCTTCATGTAGGTAATGATAGTTGAAAAACATCCATTTAATACCTTTCGATTCAGTCGAAAGGTTAATCTCGCTTTCGTAACACCTTCCGAGTTGATTGGATTATAACTTCGTCGAAACCGAGTTGAATTGAGTGGGTTTCGACCTCGTCAAAAGGGGTAAGCTCCTAATATATTGTGGACTTAGGTTAAAACTCAAAGGATATGTATGTGCTAGGGTTTTCGACTCAGTTCAAGGTAATCCTTCCGACTAGATCGTCATCTGATAGATGTAACTGCATGAAATAAGAATCTCAATGTAGCTATATCACCAAAATTATCATAATCTTCATTTTTTTTGAACTAAGATGTACAAATTGATCAAATTCCAAATTTGATTTTGAAATTATGGTTTACAAGCTTTTGAAAATGTAAGTAAGAAGTGAAAGAAATCGGATCCCTAAACCTAACCCTTAGGTTATTATTTATAGGTGAGGGTCATCACCTTTCAACTAAGTGCTTTCGATACGGTCGAAAGGTCAACTTTCATGCTTTCGTGCCCATCTCTTGAATCTTAGCTTTCGATCTAGTCAATAGGGTTATATGGCTAATCCTCCGCTGCCGCTAATGGCTAGGCTTCCTTTTATCTTGCTTTGTTCCCATAGGCTTCGTCGGAGGGTATATTACTTAAATACTTTCGACTCCATCGAAAGTTGTATAGATGCGTTCTTTACTTAGATGTTAATTTGTGGTGCAAGTCAGTATGGGCATTGGCTTTCGATGCTGTCGAAACATATTTCCTTCGGGTTTTGAATGAGTCGAAACACCTTAAAAGCTTTGTTGTAAAAGGTTCCATTCAAAAGTATCTTTTCTGGAAAGCGCAGAACATCATCATTTAGTGTTGAGTTCATATAGTTTTTCCTTCATAAGTGAGGATGACCTTAACATATTCTGAAGGCTAATATATGCTTTCGAAAGGGTTGATTTGGCTGAACATATTTCTGGTGGAGGTTAATGAAGACGAAACCAATCACTACGAATGGTTTGGCGCAAAATGCTGATAGTATGTTATTCATCGCCTTCGGAAGGTAGCTTTCGACCTCGTCAAAAGCTCTTTGCTTGTCCAAAACTCTATTGAATCATCCTTTTGACCTCGTCGAAAGGTGCTACTGGCGCTATCATCTTCTTGTCGAAAGCTTTATCTAATGTTATAGACCACTATTCAATGGAAAATTTTCTATCGGTTTAGAAAATAGTCGAGAAATTTCAAATAAAATTTACCGCAAGCGCACGGCATACAAAAGTTAGTACGTGGCGAGTACGTGTCAATCCGTAGGGAATTTTTAAGATTTTAAAATTTCCAATTCAATCAAATTAGACCAAAGTGAGATGAAATTGTTAACTACAAAAAAGAAGCTAAAGCTAGAATTAAAATGTGATTTAAAAACTATTAGACTAGAGAACAATTTAGAGGCAAATCCACTCTCATATTTTTGTAAATCAACAAACAAATAATTTGTGATCTCTAGCTTTGATATTAAGTGAAATATTGTTGTATTTATCATAAGTATGGTTTGTTTATGTTATTAATTAACATAACTCAAACCATCAAACTATAATACAACAAATAAACCACTTATCAATTCTCATGAAAATGAAGCCAAAGCAAAAGCTATTTTAAGTATGATCTATTTAATATTGTAACTAGTAATATAGATCATCAAATTTCATTTTTACTTTCATTTCAAAATCAAAAATTAATTAGCAAATGATGATGTAAATTGTGTTTATGTTGAATAAGAATAGCTCATTTGCATAAGCAATATAAGCTATCAAACCCACTTTTATAAACTTACATCAAAATTCACTTTCATGAAGCACAAGCTAAAGAGATCATAAATCATAAAAATGTTGAAATTACATAATATTTGAGAGCTTCATTACCCCTAATTTGAAGTGGTTTAGCTACTCATTTGTGTTATCGAATCAACACATGTAAGTTTCAACATTGAAAATGAAAGAAAGTAGAGAATAAACAAAGATAAAGAAGATTAACTACTAGAAGGAAATTAATTAGACTAGTGCATAAATGTAAATCTAAGCTATGAACATAAAGAGAAAGAGAGCATAGAAATAAACATTAACAGTAAAACAAAGAAAAGCATGTAGAAAAGAGAGAAGAAAGAGGCTTGGAAGCCATTTTTATTTCATGAAACATTGCCATTACAACTTGCTTTCTTAATTTCCTAACTAATGTGAAAGAGTAGAAGATATGTTCATGTACATAAGAGGGTTATTTATACATGCATAAAACCCTAATTCCATTTTTGGGGAGCTTCCCAAAATACCCTTTAGGAATTGTGGCCACCAAGTAACCATTAGCCACTAATTAATCCGTCATTTGATGTGCATGAAGCTTTAACCTCCACTTAGTTGTTCATTAGCTCCTAATTGTACATTTAGGCAAGTGGGTGGGGTCCTCCATGATCTTGAACTTGAATTATTTCCTCTTCATTCCTTTGTATTTCCTTTTGCATGCATATATCATCATGAATCCCACTTCCATATGCATCAAAATATCCTATAAAAATCATAAAAATTGTCCAAGTAAAAATTATTAAATTGACACATGCACAAAAATGACCATTTTGCCCCTAAATGAAGATGAAAATATGATGGTTTGAAAATAATTGAATTTTGGTTTTAACATGTAAAAATTCCCAAGTATGATGTTTATTTAAATAAAAAGAGATAAAATATGGATGTAAATATATGCATATTTACGTGCACATCAACCATCCTAATGCCTTATGATCTTCATCAATTCTCTTGCTC
Source organism: Allium fistulosum (assembly GCA_030737815.1). Classification (NCBI taxonomy): domain Eukaryota; kingdom Viridiplantae; phylum Streptophyta; class Magnoliopsida; order Asparagales; family Amaryllidaceae; genus Allium; species Allium fistulosum. The sequence continues at coordinate 405,522,633 of CM060907.1, read as the reverse complement.
CTTCTTTCATACTTTTATTCATGAGAATATTTTATGGATAACATTTTTCACCCCTCCCCTAGTATGAAAGAAGCTTTTGTTCTTTAGGAAAGAAACTCCAAAGAATTTTTTTCTTTGTTTCCTGCAAAACAGATAATAACTTTTATCAGGATCATAATCTTATTATGAGACCTTATTGGATAACTTTAAACTTACGAAGCTAACGTTCAAAATATTATTTGATAATATTTTTTGAATAAAGCATTCTGAATAATAATGATCAAAGCCCCTTTTTATTGCTACTATTAGAGATGTGGAACAATATCACCTGGTTAGTAGGTATCAACTCAAATAAATGAACCTTTGAAGAAATTTTAACATGCTCTCCAATCCTCCCTTTCCTAGGTTTAGTTTTCTTCAACCATTTGTTACAAGTATCTTGCTTGAAATGGTTTTACCTTGTGATTTTACTATAATTCATTTTCATCCCTACACTTTATGTTAGAAACTTTCATTTATTAATTGATAAGTTGAAAAATAGTTTGGTGTTGATGCTATTTGATAATATGAAGATTAGGAGGCTCTCTTTTCTTTTTACCCTAACCTTTGACAGAAGCACATCCGATATTAAGAAAATCTTGTATTGAATTCAAATTAAGAAATTCAATGAAAAGTTCACGAATCATTATTGTTAACCGACGGAATTTCTATCGAGTTAGAAAACCGTCAAAAAATTTCAAATTAAAATAAACCGCAAGCGCACGGCGTACACTTTGTAGTACGTGGCGAACAAGGGTCGATCCGCAGGGAATTGTGAGAGATTAAAAATCTATTCAATCAAATCAATTCAAAGTGAGATGAAAGTTGTTAACTACAAAAAGAAGCTAAAGCTAGAATTAAAATGTGATTTAAAAACTATTGAACTAGAGAACAATTTAGAGGCAAATCCACTCTCATATTTTTGTAAATCAACAAACAAACAATTTGTGATCTCTAGCTTTGATATTAAGTGAAATATCGTTGTATTTATCATAAGTATGGTTTGTTTATATTATTCATTAACATAACTCAAACCATCAAACTATAATACAACAAATAAACCACTTATAATTCATGAAAATGAAGCCAAAGCAAAAGCTATTTTAAGTATGATCTATTTAATATTGTAACTAGTAATATAGATCATCAAATTTCATTTATACTTTAATTTCACAATCAAAAATGGATTAGCAAATGATGATGCAAATTGTGTTTATGTTGAATAAGAATAGCTCATTTGCATAAACAATATAAGCTATCAAACCCACTTGTATAAACTTGCATCAAAACTCACTTCATGAAGCATAAACCAAATGAGATCATAAATCATAAAATGTTGAAATTACATAATATTTGAGAGCTTCATTACCCCTAAATTAAAGGGGTTTAGCTACTCATTTGTGGCATTGAAGCAACACAAGTAACTTTCAACATTAAAAAGAGAAGAAAATAGAGAATAAGCAAAGAAGAGAATGTAATTAAACTACTTACAACAAAAGAAATTAAGCTACACAACTTGCATTAATGTAAAAATATTCTACTAACAAAGAAAAGAAAAGAACATAACTAAAATCATTAACATAAAAACAAAGAAAAGCATGTAGAAAAAGTAGAAGAAAGAGGCTTGGAAGCCATTTTTATTTCATAGAACATTGAGCTTACAATTTGATCTCTTAATTTCCTAAGTAAAATGAAAGAGAAGATGATAGTTTCATGTACATAAGAGGCTATATATACATGCATAAAACTCTAATTCTATTTTTAGGGGGCTTCCTAAAATGCCCTTTAGGAAGTGTGGCCACCAAGTAACCATTAGCCACTAATTAATTCATCATTTGTTGTGCATGAAGCTTTAACCTCCACTTAGTTGTCCATTAGCTCATAATTGTACATTTAGGTAAGTGGGTGGGGTCCTCCATGATCTTGAACTTGAATTATTTCCTCTTCATTCCTTTGTATTTCATTTGTGCATGCATGTACCTTCATATAAGCCTCTTCCATATGCATCCAAATTCCTATAAAAATTATCAAAAAATGTCCAAGTAAAAATTTTTAAATTGACACAAGCACAAAAATGTCCATTTTGCCCCTGGATGAAGATGAAAATATGATGGTTTGAAAATAATTGAATTTTGGTTTTAAACATGTTAAAATGTCCAAATATGATGTTTATTTAAATAGAAAGAGATAAAATATGGATGTACATATATGCACATTTACGTGCACATCAATTATAGAAATTCAATAAAGGGATCAAAACTTCATAAACCAGAAGTTCAATAAGAAACCATTATGAATATCCCATAAGGAAATTAGGAGTATGAAATTCACAACTTGTCATAAAAACCAATCAGGAAATTTAAAATTCACGAAGTACGAAATTCTGTATGAAATCATGAAAATTCAATATAGAATCTAAGAATATGAATTCACAAATCATCATGAAAATCGACAAGGGAATTTATACTTCATGAAATTAGAAGTCCAATAAGGGATCATTAAAAATTCAATAGGAAAATCAAAAATATGAAATCCATAAATTATCATAAAAATCAATAAGGAAATCTAGAATTCACAAAATTAGAAATCTAGTAAGAGATCATCAAAAATTCAATGAGGAAACCAAGAATATGAAATTCACAAATCATCATAAAAATTGATAAGGAACTTTAGAATTCGGAAAATCTACATGAAATCTTCATGGAAAGGAAAAAAGAAATTGGAAGTTCATAAAGTCAAGAATTTAGTCAATAATTTGCGAGGATCTCATCTATCAAACAAACTGCACAATTTTTTTGATAATACTAGTACAAAGTCTGAAATTCAATAAGAAAACTATATATAATCATGGAAATTTAATGAAGAAGTCAAGAAATCAGGTATTCATAAAATTAGGAGATCAAAAAATCATCATGAAAAGAAACATGGGAATTGAAATTTCACAAAATCAGGAATTCAACCAAAATCTTGTCAGGATCTCATCTGATGAATAAACTACTCAAAATTTCACTCAGTATAAGTATAAAGTCAGAGAACTTTCTAGTAATGGTAGACTTAGTGGGTTTAAGAAAAAGATCCCTAAGCCTATCTAGCCTTTATTCTAAAGATATTCCTAAAATACTATGCCAGAGTTTTACTTAAAACTTATGCCTTGAATAGCGACGATGGTTCTAGTTATTAAAAGGAAAGTATCCTATTAATAGACGTGTAATTCTTAAAGTGCCTATAAGTTAGTAGTATTATTGTTATATTGGAGCCGCATAGTTCAGTAAAGCCATGCAATCATTCAGAATAGTAGTTTCGTCTTACCAGTCAGCCATTCAGAGTAGTAGTTCTGTAAGACCAGCCAACCGTTCAACATATAGTCGTGTTCGGTCGTTCAGCTTTGCAGCCATTCAACTGTTCAGTAGGTTGTTCCATTCAGTTGACTGGCCGTTCAGCAGTGCAAGCTCCATTTGACTAGTCGGCCGTTCAGTAGTGCATATTCCGTACTATTGCATAGCCGTTCAGTAGTGCAATGGTCCAAGTAACTTATTAATATATATACATATATATATATATATAATATAGACTCCTCTATCCTAAAGGGTCACCTTATTTCTAAGGATTCAATAATGGTTTACTTAATATGTTCTTCGAATGAAGTCACTTTCATCCTTGTAGTAAAAATTTGCTATCTGTTCCATTCATTTAGCTTTTGTATAGATCTTTGATGTTCATCTCATGTTATGGATCTCTTTACCCATTTTCTTGTCTCGTGTTTCCTGCAAGTTTCTTAATTGTTTGATGTTGAAACTAGTTTTCAGGCATTGGATGTACTAAAATTTGGTAGCTTATATTTTTTCTTTTCTGATTATGAAATTGGACCCCTTGTCTGTTTCTGATTGTGGCACTAAACATCTTCATCCTTTTGCTTCTATTTGTACCCCTCTCTTTGATTTCATCTTTGTTTTAGATGGTGATTAACTTTATTCTTTTGACCCTTCATTCTATTGGGCCCTGACTTTGTTTTATGTTATAGACATCTTTGCACTTCTTCATCTGTTTGATGCCCCTACTGGACATCCCTTGATTCTAAGGGATATAGTGTATGGAAGATTGACCTTCTTCTAAAACGTTGCTGGTGTGTGTTCAACCCAACCCTCCCCTTAAGAGGTGATTTGGACGTTAGGGGTGTTTTGGTGGATGCTTAACCTGACCTTTCCTCTAAGAGGTGAACTGGATGTTAAAGGTCTTGACCCTCCATCTAGGAGGTGATACAGAAGATTGTCGTAGGCTTTTGTCCCTCCCTCTAGTAGGTGCTATGGAAGAACATCATAGGCTTATGTTTCTCCCTCTAAGAGGTGCTACGAAAGAACGTCGTAGGCTTATGTCCCTCCCTCTAGGAGGTGCTATGGAAGAATGTTGTAGGCTTATGTCCCTCCCTCTAGGTGGTGCTACGAAATAGCATCGTAGGCTTTAATATTTGTATATGAAAATCATTATTATTTGAAAATCATTTTTGGCCAATTAAAATAGTCTCTTTTAAGAAAAAGAATTTTATAATTGAACCCTTCTAGTATATCGAGGGGTTATCTTTTGAAAAAGAGTTTGGATACATGAATCCTTCCAATAAAAGAATCTTTTCTCAATGCTGCCTTTTGCAAGGGTTCTCTTGCTGTTCTCATAATAGAGACACAGATCTAAAATAGGAGACTGGTAGGTCTTGATTCATGAACGAATAGTCTTTTATTCGAGAATAGTATTCTCTAATTTGAGATTTTGTCAATAAACTTTTGATAGCTTTAAAACTTTTCTTAAAAAAGTATGAATAGGTTTCTCCTTGCCAATGGTTTTAGGAACTTTCGAAATATGGAGATTGCTTAGTTTGAAATCCTTTATATGCATTCACTAATGCTATATAATATCTTAAGAAGATTGCACAAATCAGTTTTTGAAATAGATAGACATTTGTCTTCCACAGGTTGCGAGGTAGTTGAAAATAGTCATTTTGTGAAAATACGCATAAGAAATTTTTTTAAAAAAAAAATTTACCAAAAATAAAGTTGGTGTACATAGTTTTTTTCATAAATTGGAGAAGGATTAATAGTGGTCCGAGATTTCTTGAAACCCAGCCTTTGTATTGCGTTGATTGAAATATTGATAGTCGTCTTGTATTAGGCATTTGAGCTGTGTTTTTTAGGTAGCTAGAAGTTTGTTGTGCTCCAAGAGTATGTTGAATGCTATGGACTGGTTTTGTTTTACCTATAATGACAATCGAATTTTAATCAGTATGTGGCCAATTTTCAACAAAAATATAAGTACAAATCAAAGTATAATCATGTTAAAAAGATATAAGAGAAGAAAGTTCATATTTGAACTAATGCTGCAAGACTACATGATTTGATATGGGTCTGCATTTTGATGTTGCTAAGTTGCTTTCTTATTAGCTTGAATAAGATGTCTTTTTAAGTTTCTTTAATTAACTCCCTTAGGAATCCTGACTTAATCATGCCTTGAATTGCTACCGCTAAAATGCGGCGTTCGTCGGTTTCATGTCCATTTGCTTTATGGTAATCATAGTAACTACATCCTTTATTTGGTTCAGGAACGTTCCGGATCTTACAAGGAATATGAAAATTTTCATTGTCCTTCACCATAGCAAATATGTGAGAAAGGGGCTTGCCTATACTATATAATTGGATTCGAAAATCTCTTTTCGACTTCCCTTCTGGTTTTCGCTTTCCCTTGGTCTCTTGTCGAGATGCTTAAAGTTGGATTTTTCTTCTCTACATTCTCGATGAAATTTTCTCATAGCATGATACGTTACATCCATTTGTATAAACTTTTCATCTCGGAGATAGAAATGTGGTAAATCTTTGTATCCATTAATATAAAGGTCTTTCCAAAAAGGGGTTTGTTCAATTAACCTTGATCAAACTACCATAAGTTTTTCTCTATCGGTTGTACTCTCTTCCTTTATTGCTTCTGTGTTGAATCTGTTTAAGTATTCACCAAGCAGTTCTTTTGGTTTTTTTCCGATAGTTGCTAGCAAGCTAAAGTCCATAGTTGAATCCCTAAATATAGAGAATTGGGTCATGAAGTCATAAATAAATTGTTCCCAAGAACATATGGTTTCCATTTGGTAATTCTTATACCATTTGATAGCTGCTCCTTGAAAAGTAACCATGAAAAGTTTGCAGCATACTACCTCAGGAGCATTATATAAGTTCATCCAGCTTTCAAAAGCTACAAGATGATTATCTGGATCAGTAGTTCCATCATATTTTAATGCGGGAATTTGGATGTGAGGAGGGAGACTAGCCACCATTATTTCTTCTGAAAAAGGAGTCTTTTGCAGGATGACATATTTCTCTAAATCAGGAATTCCTTTTTCCTTATGCATATCCATTTGGTGTTAGATGTCTTCTCGGTCGGCTTCATTTTTATGGCAACCTTCATTGTTTCTTGGATTGGACTATTCGATTGCTCGGGGGATGTTACCCATGAAATGTTCTCAAGAATGAAAGTATGAAAAGGAGCAAGAGTATTGACAAAGATCAGGAGGTATTAGGATGGTCTATCTAAACATTAGATAAAGCTTTCGACAATGAGATAATAGCGCCAGCAGCACCTTTCGATAAGGTCAAAAGGAAGCTTCAACAGAGTATTGATAAGCAAAGAGCTTTTGACGAGGTCGAAAGCTACCTTCCGAAGGCAATGAATAACTTACTTTTAGCATTTTTCACCAAACCATTCGTAACGATTGGTTTCGTCTTCCTTTACCTTCATCAGAAGAACATTCGGCAAAGGCGACTCATTCGAAAGCATATGTTAGCCTTTTGAATTGGTTAAAGCCAACCTCACCTATGGAGAAAAGAATACACATCCACTACCATCGATGCATAAGGTTCCGCATCAGTCGGATAGATTGCTTTCGAATGGTGTCACCTATAGCTAATTCCTTAACAATGTTTCGACTCATTCGGAACCTATAAAGCACATGTTTCAATAGCTCCGAAGGCCAACACTCGTGGTTGGTTTCATAGCACATAATCAGCTATGTAGAAAGCGCGTCTAAATACCTTTCGATAAAGTCGGAAGCTATCAATTAAAACCTTTTGATGAGGTTTGGAGCAATCAAGTAAAGCACCTTCTGATGAGGTCGAAAGGAGTAAAGCAAGAAAGAAGGACGCCCAATCTTCAGCGGCAATGGAAGGCTGGCCATATAACCCTTTCGACTAGGTCGAAAGCTGAGATTCTAGAGATGCACGCAAAAGCATGAAAGTTGACCTTTCGACCATGTTGAAAGCATTGGGTCGAAAGGTGCCAACCCGCACTATAAATAAGACTGTAGAGGTCGCAAAAGCATGAAAGTTGACCTTTCGACCATGTTGAAAGCATTGGGTCGAAAGGTGCCAACCCGCACTATAAATAAGACTGTAGAGGTCTGCTTTAAGGGATCTGATTTCTTCCACTTCTCACTTTTATTTTCTAAAATTCTATAAACCCTAATTTCAAGATCGAATTGTGGATTTCATCAGCTTTACATCTTTTTCAATAAAAAAAGAGCTTATAATAATTTTGATTATGCAACTGTTAGAGTTACTTATTGTTTACAGTCATGATCCCCTAACATCGATTTAGTCAAAAGTTAACCCTTCGACTAAGTCGAAACCTGCTCAAGTCGTCCAATCTTCTAACAAACTGTTAGTCCCAACCCTAAGTAACTTTGACTACTTCGAAAGGTGGTCCTGAAGGAGACTTCAACCAACTGAATAAGCTAGAAAGCCACTACTAGAGAGAGTCGAACATTTCTGTCATGTCGAAAGGTCTTAAAAGGAAGAAGTTTTGACTACAACATCATATTCGAAAGGTGGACTTAAAAGAGTCCACAAGCTTCAACTTTCCTATCTATTCGAAAGGAGGTTTCGAAGGAAACACCTATACTTCCAACCCTATTTTGAGGTGTTGACAAGTTTTCTTGTTAACATTTTTGGTGTTAGAAGGAGGACTTGAACCTCCGATCCCTAATCACTTTCATTGCATAGAGTTCTTTGTTCAAGGGGAGAAAGTGGTAAAAGCAAGGAATAATAACAACAATCCAAATGATAAAGGTGCGTCATAATCAACTTTGGATAATGATATAGTCCCGAACTTCAACTTAGAAAATATGGAAATTGGGCAACCTTCGACTCTAGTGAGATTTGAAAACAATGAGATTAAAGTCCAAAATCTACAACAACGAGTGATAGCAATGCAAGAACTTTTTGAAGGGGCTCCATCTCAAGGATCATTGAAGGTTATGGAAGGAGAAGATGAAGCACAATCTCCAGGTGATGCTAGAGATGAAGAGTTAAACCAAGAAAGTAAAGTAGAGAAGTCCCCTAAGCAGTCAAATAGTTTAACCCATGAAGATAGTGAAGATCACCACAACGACATTCTCAACAAAATCACAAAGAATACTGTAAAAGATGTACTCCATGAACTAGAGAAATATGTTATCCTACAAAAGGCTCCTTTTTCAGAAGAAATTATGGCAGTTAGCATCCCTCCTCACATTCTAATTTCTCCACTAAAGTATGATGGACCTACATATCCAAATGATCACCTTGTAGCTTCTGAATGTTGGATGGACCTATGTAATACTCTAGAGCCAAATCGCTGCAAACTCTTCCCGTTACTTTTCAAGGAGCGGCTATCAAATGGTATAGGAATTACCGATTGAAAACCATCCATTCTTGTGAACAATTTTCTTACGACTTCGTGAAACAATTTATATAGTCAAAGACCCAACTATGAACTTTAGCTTGTTAGCTACTATCATACAAAGACCGAAAGAACCACTAGACGAGTACTTAAAGCGGTTCAATACAGAAGCATTAAAAGTAGAAAATGTGATCGATAGAGACAAGTTGATAGCAATTCGGTCAGGGCTAATCGAACAAACCCCTTTTTTGGAAGAGCTTCATATTCATGGATGTAGAGATCTTCGAGACTTCTATCTTTAAGCCAAGAAATTTATTTAGAAGGAGAAGTGGCATCTTGCTGCAAAGGAATACCGACAACAGCAAAGAGAAGAAGAGACCAACTCTGAGTCCTCTAGTAAAAGATTGAAAGGAAAGAAAAGAAGAAGAAGGATTCAAAAAGATCTTTCTGAACCCAACTATGTGAATTTGAACGAATCACTTTCTCATATTTTCGCTATAGCAAAAGACTCTGAAGTTTTTCAATTACTCATAAAATATCAAGCCGTCCTGAGCCAAGCGAGGGGAAGGATTATTGCGACTACCACAAAGTGAATGGACATAAGACTGACGAATGTCACGACCTATCAAGGTTGATCCAAAACACAGTCAAGTAAGGATCTCTAAAAGAGTTCATTAAAGAAATTTAAAAGACATTCCTATGCTAAAAAGAGAATGGCCCAGATGCTCAAGAACTAACTTTTTCCGCAAGGGAGTAGCGGCCTAGCAACTTATTATGCCATAAAGTTCTTCAACATTTGTTTACCATGAGCTTTCCTTGTTCATATGTTTTTAAATTTGATGTGTACTTCAAAATTTGGTCATATACTAATGCAAAATTCGAGTGTCTTTATAGGTAAAAAACAAAATTGGTCCATTGCGTTCAACGGACTCTCGAAGCACATCAAATTTCTTACCACTTAAGGGAAACTTCCCAAATGCTGGGAACAAGACAACCCATCCTCATCTTAAAGCTTGAGTCAATGTGGAGTAAAGAACTACTCCCATGGAACTCTGGATTATAGTCAAGCTTCAACTGTAGACTAAAGAAGGCTAAATATCTAAAACTCTATCAAAAGAGGGGATTCTTGGGAAAATATGCCCTTATCCGTGAAAGTCTATTAGTCCATGTATCATGGCTTTTTAGATTCGCGAATAAGACATCACTTTTGCTGAGCAAAACCTAAGGAAGCATAACCATATATACTATACACATTGATTCTGTTATTCTACCACTTGGGGAGAATTTTCCTAAATATGTTTCCAAGAGAGTTGATTTCAAAATTCAAAAAGGATATTCTCAAATTACCCTATGAGTAGGGGAGATTAAGTGTTTGTTTGTTTTAAAGATAAACTTGTACAATCTTTAGAGCATTATTTAGTATTAGAAAATGCATAACAAGGATTTCAAACTAAACAATTCCAATATTTTAAAGTTTTCAAAAACCATTAGCAAGTGGAAGCTTATTCATACTTTTTTGAAGAAAGTTTTAATGCTATCAAAACCATTGACAAAAACTTATATCAGAGAATCCTATTCTCGACTAAAAGACTATTGGTTCATGAATCATGACCTCCCAGTCTCCTATTTGAGATCCGCGTCTCTATTATGAGAACAACATAAAAACACTTGCAAAAGCAACATTAAGAAAAGATTCTTTTATCAGATGGATTCATGTATCCAAACTCTTTTTCAAAAAGTAATCCCTTAGAGTATTAGAAGGATTCGTTTATAAGACTTCTTTCTCTCAAAAGAGACTTTATGACAAAAATTTTGATATTCAAAGTCTTTTTAAAGAAAGGTCAATTTCAAGAATGTTTTCAAGTTTTATCAAAGAAAATCCTATTTTTAAAAGATCCACGGATCGAAAGGGACTTTAACAAGTATCTAAAGAACTGTTCTCTCAAATAGAGTTTTCAAAACCATTTTCATACCGTCTAGGGGGAAGGCCAAAGTTACTTTTATACATTTAATTTATTTTTTTGAGAATTTCCCCCAAATTTACTTTTATACATTTAATTTTTTTTAGAATGAGCCTCTGACGTCCAATTCGGAGTAAAATGTTTTTGAGAATAAGCCTCCGACGTCCAATCCAGAGCAAATTATTTTTGAGAATTAGCCTCCGACGTCCACTCCCGAGCACCTCCTAGAGGGAGGGATAAAACCCCTATTGTCCATATCACCTCTTAGGGGAAGGGTCAGGTCAAGCACCCACCAACGAAACCCCTAACGTCCATATCACCTCTTAGAGGGAGGGTCAGGTCAAGCACCCACCAACAAAACCCCTAACGTCCAAATCACCTCTTAGGAGGAGGGTCAAGTTAAGTATCCATCAGCAACCTTTTATAAGAAGGTCAACTTAACATACACTACATCCCATAGAACCAAGGGAAGCCCGAAAAAAGCGCCGAACAGATGAAGAAAGACAAAGATGTCTTTAACTCAAAACCAAAGTCAAAACCCAAAAAAACAAAGGGTTAAAGTAAGAAACCTATCCACCACCTAAGAAAAAGATGAAACCCAAGAAAGGGGTATAAAGAAAGGCAAAAGGATGAAGATGTCCAATGCCATAATCGAAAACAGACAAGGAATCCAAAACCATAATATAAAAAAACAGAATATGAGCTAGCAAATTTCAGTACATCCAATAGCTGAAAGGTGGCACCCACAACAAAGAGTTAAGAAACTTGCATCTTAAAAAGGAACACGAGACAATAAAATGGATAAAAAGATATGTAACTTAAAATGGAAAACAAAGACCTGTATGAAAGCTAAGGGAATGGAACAAATGACAAATTTTTACTACAAAGGAAAAGTGACTTCATTCGAAGATTAGATTAGGTAAACCACTCCTGAACCCTTAGAAATAAGGTGACCCCTTAAGATAAAATAGTCTATACATTATATATGTATATGTATGCAATAATAAGTTATTTTGGCCAGTGCACTACTGAACGGCCAAACAATAATATGGAACCACTATTTCGAATGATTGCATGGCTTTACAGAACTACTCGGCCCCAATATAAAAAATATACTACTAACCTATAGGACTAGGAATCTTTTACTTAAACTTACTAAGTTTACCATTACTAAACAGATCTCTGATTTTGTGCTTATGTTGAATTAATTTATTATTATTATATTCATTAGATGGGTTCCTGACAAGATTTTGGTTGAATTCTTAATTCCATGAACTTTCAGTTTCCTTATTTCTTTTCATGAAGATTTCATATTGGGTTATGTGAATCCTAAGTTTCCTCATTGACTTTTATGTTGATTTGTGAATTTTATATTTATGATTTCCTTATTGGATTTTCGGAGATTTCTTATTGAATTTCGGATTTTGTGAATTCTAAATTTCCTTATTGATTTTATGATGATTTGTAAATTTCATATTCCTAGTTTCCTTATTGGATTTTAGGAGATCTCTCATTGAATTTCTAATTTTGTGAATTTTAGATTTCCTTATTGGTTTTATGATGATTTGTGGATTTTGTATTCTTTGTTTCCTTATTGAATATTTCATAATCTCTTATTGGATTTCTAATTTTGTGAATTCTAGATTTCCTTATTGCTTTTATAATGATTTATGGATTTCATATTCCAGATATCCTTATTGGATTTTTTAAGATCTCTTATTGATCTCCTGATTTTGTGAATTCTAAATTTCCTTATTGATTTCAATGATGATTTATGGATTTCATATTCCTGATTTCCCTATTGAATTTTTGATGATCTTTTAATGGTTTTCTGGTTTAGTGAATCATAAACTTCCTTGTTACTTTTAATGGCGATTTATGGGTTTCGTGTCTTTTATTTCCTCATTAGATTTTTGATGATCTCTTAATTGAATTTCTAATTTTGTCGATTCTAAGTTCCCTTATTGATTTTATGATGGTTTGTGGATTTCATATTCCAATTTTCCTTATTGGATTTTTGATTGGATTTCTGATTTTGTGAGTTATAAATTTCTTTATTGGATTTTTATGGTGGTTTGTGATCTTTTCATTAAATTTCTGAATTTTAATTTTATACAAGATTTTCTCAATATCAGATAGGATTCCATCAAAGTGTAGGAGTGGAACAGAATTATAGTAAAATCACAAGGAGAGGCCATTTCAATAGGAAAACTCATATCTAATGATTGAAGAAAAGATATGGAGTGTATGACAAATTTCTTTAAAGGTTCCTTTATTTGAGCCAATTCCTACTGACCAGGTGATATTGTTCCACATTTTTTATATTAGTAACAAAAAGAAGTTTGATTGTGTATTATTCAAAATACTTTATCCAATGATATTTCCAATTAACATCTTGAACATTCGCTTTATAAGTTTAAAATTACTCATTAAGGTCTCGTAATAAGGTTATGACCCAAATAGAAATTATTAACTGCTTCGTAGGAAATAAAGAAAGAAGTTCTTTGGAGTTTTTGTCCTAAAGAACAAAAGCTTCTTTCGTACTAGGGGGGCTAAATTTTATACATGAAATGTTCTCAAGAATGAATGTATGAAAGAAGGAGCAAGAGTATTGATGAAGATTGCGAGGCATTAGGATGGTCTATCTAAACATTAGAAAAAGCTTTCGACAAGGAGATAATAGCGCTAGCAACACCTTTCGAAGAGGTCAAAAGGAAGTTTCAACAGAATATTGGATAAGCAAAGAGATTTCGAAGAGGTCGAAAGCTACTTTCCAAAGGCAATGAATAACTTACTTTTAGCATTTTTCACCAAACCATTAGTAACGATTGGTTTCGTCTTCATTTACCTCCATTAGAAGAACATTCAACTAAGGCGACCCATTCAAAAGCATATGCTAGCCTTTCGAATTGGTTAAAGCCACCATCACCTAGAAAAGAATACACATCCACTACCACCGAAGAATAAGGTTCCACATTAGTCAGATAGATAGCTTTCAAATGGTGTCACATGCAGCTAATTCCTTAATGATATTTCGACTCATTCGAAACCTATAAAGCATCTGTTTCGACAGCTCTGAAGGCCAACATTCATGCTAGGTTACATAGCACATAAGAAGCTAAGTAGAAAGCGCATCTAAATACCTTTTGATGAAGTCGGAAGCTATCAACTAATACCTTTCGACGAGGTTAGGAGCAATCAAGCAAAGCACCTTTCGACGAGGTCGAAAGGAGTAAAGCGAGAAAAAAGGAAGCACAATCTTCAGCGGCAATGGAAGGCTGGCCATATATCCCTTTTGACTAGGTCGAAAGCTGAGATTCTAGAGATGCGGGTGAAAGTAAGAAAGTAGACCTTTCGACCATATCGAAAGCATTAGTTCGGAAGGTGCGAACCAGCATCGATAAATAAGACCCTAGGGCTCTGGTTTGAGGGATTTGATTTCTTCCACTTCTCACTTGTATTTTCTAAAAATCTGTAAACCATGATTTCAAGATCGAATTGGGGATTTCATCAACTTGTACATCTTTCCAATAAAAAGAGAGCTTATAGTAATTTTGATTATGCAACTGTTCGAGTTACTTACTGCTTATAGTCATAATACTCTGACGTCGATTTAGTCAAAAGTTAACCCTTCGACTAAGTCGAAACCCACTCAATTAATCCAGTCTTCCAACAAAATGTTAGTCCCAACCCTAAGTGACTTTGACCACTTTGAAAGGCGGTCCCAAAGGATACTTCAACCAACTGAATAAGCTCGAAAGCCACTACCAAAGAGAGTCAAACCTTTCGGCCACATCGATAGGTCTTAAATGGAAAATGTTTCGACTACAACATCATATTCTAAAGGTGGACTTAAAAGAGTCCACAAGCTTCATCTTTCCTATCTGTTTGAAAGGAGGTTTCAAAGGAATCACCTATACTTCAAACCCTATTTTGAGATGTTGACAAGTTTTCTTGTTTACAGGGGACCCTTCAGCTTGACTTTCTTGATTTAACTCTTAATTTTTTCCCCATTTGGAGATTGCGCTTCATCTTCTCCTTTCATAATCCTTAATGATTCTTGAGATAGAGCTCTTTCAAGAAGTTCTTGCATTGCTATCATTTGTTGTTGTAGATTTTGGACTTTAATCTCATTGATTTTTAATTTCATTTGGGTCGAAGGTTTCCCAATTTCCATATTCTCTAAGTTGAAATTTGGGACTATATCATTTTCCAAAGTTTATTGTGATGCAACTTCTTCATTTGGATTGTTGTTATTATTCCTTGCTCTTACCATCTTCTTCTTTTCGAATGTAGTACCCTACTAATCTTTGGTGAAAGTTATTGGGAATTGGAGGTTCGAGCCCTCCTTCTAGAACCAAAAATGTTAAAAAGAAAACTTGTCAACACCTCAAAGTGGAGTTGAAGAATTATTGATCCCTTCGAATCCTCCTTTTGAACAGATGAGGGTAGCTTACACTCTTCAAGTAGGTAATGATAGTTGAAAAGCTTCTTTTTAATACCTTTTGATTCAGTCGAAAGGTTAATCTCACTTTCGTTACATCTTCTGAGTTGATCGGATTATAAATCCATCAAAACCGCCTTTCGAAGTAGTCGAAGTGGCTTAAGGCTGGGATTTATTGGTTTTGGAAACGGGTTGAATTGAGTGGGTTTCGACCTCGTCAAAAGGGTTAAGCTCCTAACATATTATGGACTTAGGTTAAAACTCAAAGGATATGTGTGTGCTAGGGGTTTTGACTCAGTCGAAGGGCATCCTTCCGACAAGATCGACATCTGATAGACATAACTGCATGAAATAAGAATCTCAAGATAGCTATATCGCCAAAATTAACATAATCTCCATTTTTATTGAACTGAGATGTACAAATTGACCAAATCCCCAATTCGATTTTAAAATTAGGGATTACAAGCTTTTGAAAATGTAAGTAAGAAGTGAAAGAAATCGGATCCCCTAACCATGACC
The DNA here is from genome assembly GCA_030737815.1 of Allium fistulosum. Taxonomy (NCBI): domain Eukaryota; kingdom Viridiplantae; phylum Streptophyta; class Magnoliopsida; order Asparagales; family Amaryllidaceae; genus Allium; species Allium fistulosum. Next base: position 405,507,003 of record CM060907.1, on the reverse strand, counting down.
CCTAGGGTCTTATTTATAGGTGTCGGTCATTACCTTTCGACCAAGTGCTTCCAATACGGTCGAAAGGTCAACTTTCCTGCTTTTGTGTGCATCTCTTGAATCCTAGCTTTCAATCTAGTCGATAAGGTTTATATGGCTAATCCTCTGCTGCCGCTGAAGGCTGGGCTTCCATTTATCTTGCTTTGTTCCCTTCGACTTCATTGGAAGGTTTATTGCTTTATTACTTTCGACTCCATCGGAAGGTGTATAGATGCGCCCTTTACTTAGATGTTAATGTGTCGTGCAAGTCAGTATGGGCGCTGGCTTTTGATGCTATCGAAACATATTTCCTTCAAGTTTGAACAAGTCGAAACACCTTAAAAGCTTTGTTGTAAAAGGTTCCATTCGAAAGCATCTTTTTTGGAAAGCGCGGAACTTCATCCTTTGGTATTGAGTTCATATAGTTTTTCCTTCATAAGTGAGGATGGCCTTAACCAATTCGAAAGGCTAATATATGCTTTTGAAAGGGTTGACTTGGCTGAACATATTTCTGGTGGAGGTAATTGTAGACGAAACTGATCGCTACAAATGGTTTGGCGCAAAATGATGAAAGTATGTTATTCATCGCCTTTGGAAGGTAGCTTTCGACCTCGACGAAAGCTATTTGCTTATCCAAAACTTTGCTGAATTATCCTTTTGACCTCTTCGAAAGGTGTAGTTGGTGCCATCATCTTCTTGTCGAAAGCTTTATTTAATGTTGAGATAGACCACCCTAATGCCTTCTGATCTTCATCGATTCTCTTTCTCCTTCTTTCATACATTTATTATTGAGAATATTTTATGGATAACATGTAGGCTATGGTGATGGATCACTAGTGATCCATCACCTATGGTTCACTAGCGATCCATAAGGATTGCTCGTGGATCCTCCAAATTTCTTGCATCATGAACCAATATCATTTCTAGGGACGTCCTCCATGTTTCATAATATTCCAAGCAAGCTAGTTCAAGAAGTAAGATTTCGTCTGATTCTAATTATAGTTTAATCCAACCTGTATATGAATCACCATCAAAACAAGGCAACTCATTATGAAATTACATGGAGAGCATCTACGTAAGGCAAGGAGCATGATTCAAGTGAAACGATCCAAAAATACTTTAATGTCACACCCCTAATTTTAAATAACATTATTTAGGAGATTTAATTAGAGAAATTAAATAGAATAATGTAGAGATTAGAGTGATAAGGGAATTGAGATTTGAAAACTAATTAGGGTCGAGCCTTAACTAAATGGATTTATAAAAAAAAGTTTATAAATTAAATACCTAAGAGAATAAGGCAAGGGTAATATGGGAATAGCCATATACCATAACTCCTAAACCCTTACCTCATTCTCATTTTCATAAATCAAAAATATAAACAAAAGGAAATAAGGCCAACCATAACCCTAGGAGAAGAGGAGCTCAATATCAATTAGAGGCTAAGATTAAAGTATAGAACAAATCCCAAGTTCCTTATCCAAACAAGGTGAATAATGATCTAAACCATCTCATATAAGTTTTATTGAACGTTTTAATTTCGGGTTTAAGATTTGAAATCGTTTGGATGGATGAATGATGATATGCCTTGATTTATATGCCATGTTGTAATTTAAATGAGGATTTTGTAGGATGATATAATTCGATTTTAAGGTTAAAATCATGTAAATTGATTTTGAAGGCCATGATGTTTGAATATGCAAAGTATAACATTATTTTGGAGATGGGTTTAAATTTTAATAATATTCCAAGCAATGGATAATTTATTATGAATTTTGAAATGGAGAGATAGATAATTTTGGGTTTAAATTATTTAAAGCAATTATATAAAGGACTTAGGGTTTGAAATTTATATATGTTGGAAAACATATTAAAATTGTATTATTGTGATTTTTGGGGAATTTTCCTAAGTATTTTATTATGGTTATAAAATTATTTAAGTTAAGGGACTTAAATGTTTTATATGTTTTTTCAAGGGGAATGGCTTATTTGCTTAAAATGTTTTAAATGGAAAATTGTGAATTCGGCAGCCTTTTATAAAATGGATTTTGATAAAGAAATGGCAACAATTACATTTTGAAAAATCAGGCAAGTTAGATGAAAAGAAATTTTTTTCAAAGGCATAAAATCAGTTTTGTTTTGACTTACCACTTCGCCGCTTCCATTTGCTAGCTGTCATCACCATGCTTCCACTAATGAACCCATTCCAAATCAATACACATTGTATCAAGCCACTGATACATAGTGGATTAGAGAAAGGCGGAAGAGTCTGTGTCGAAGGCATGCTTTCTAAGGGGTTGAAGCCATTCTTATAAGCTTTCGAATACATTACTTGCCTTTGTTTTTAAAAGATGCTTTCGAAGGGGTTGAAGCTGTTGAATCGTTGCCTTTGTTCAAAAAGAGGCTTTTGACAAAGTTGCCACTTACTTTATTTTAAAGAAGCTTTCGAATGAGTTGCCGCATTTTGAAACTATTCATTAAGTAGCTACCACCTTCGTACCTTTCGAGTTGGTTAAAGGCCACTTTTCCTTATAGCCTTATAACAATGAGTTCGAAAGGAAGGCTTTCGTTTTATTAATATTGAAGCCGCCTTCACAATGCTTTCGAAAGTGTCCTTGTAGCAGCTTTTATCAATGGTTTTGAAAGGTTAGTTTTGAAGTTATCCATTTCCCCAATTATTTTACTTAAAATCAATGCTATCAAAAAGGATACTTTCGCTATTATTCTCCTTGGCCCGGTAGTTATAATTTAATGTAAAACCCAAAGATTTCGAAAGGGATACTTTCAAATGGTTTTGAAGCTATGCTTCCATAAATTCTTGCTTGAGTTGGAAGCTTTAGAAAGGAATGTTTTGAGTGTTTCAAAAGGTATATCTTTAGTGTTTTCAAAAGGAAGGTTTCAATGCTTTCGAAAGATACGTTGGATTTTACGTTTGAATTTTTAAAGAAGCTTTCCTTGCTAAATATAGTGGGTTAAGGGTTTTAACCATGTTTCATTAGAAAAATGATTACAAGGAATTAAATCATAGAGGTTTACATTATTATGTTTTGATCAGTATCATGTATGCTTTTGTAAACATATTCACTTCATAATTACCCATAACTGCATCTTGGGGTGTTATGGGTAGAATAACCCGCTAGGTTGACCCAATAGTGAATATACATCGACTTATCTCCTATATGAGTAGAATTACATTTAGGAGGTCATACAGACCAGAATATAGGATGCCCAAAGACTTATTAAAGAACTATTGCTTTAGAAAGGTTCTTAGTAAGCCCATGAAAACTATGTATGGAAATTATTATTGGCAGGGGCCAATAGGTTCTTAGTGATTCCATGAAAACTATGTCCAGAATAAGCTATTGAAAGAGATTAATAGGTTCATAGTCAGCCCATGAAAACTATAATGTGAGAGATGTTATTGGAGAATCCAATTGGTTCATAGTAAGCCTAAGAAAACTATACTTGAACAAATTTTTTGGTAGATACCAATAGGTTCATAGAGCCCCATGAAAACTATGATTAGATGATAATATTGGTAGGAACCAATAGGTTCGTAGTGAGCCCATGAAAACTATGAAAGTGGATTCGAATTCTATAAATAATTAACATGTTATTAGTCAGCCCATAAAAACTAATAGGTTAATAGTGACCCTATAAACTATAACTTGTGACTAATAGTCAGGTAAATGGGGAAGGGAAATCCAGAGCATATTGCATGTTTGCATATCATCATGATACATTTTATTAAGTTATGGCTTAACCATTGTGGATGCAGGTGCACAGTATATGGTTATTATAAATTGACTTAATACACTAGTGAGGGGAAAACCCGTTCCGCTAAGTGGCGTGGTCTCACTAGATATCTATGCGGTTCGAGATGGTAGGTTATTATTCATACCAGACTTTTTCTCTGACTCGTAGTTTACGTTTCCTTTTTAAACTCTCAGGTACTCAATTAATTTTGAGTAGTTTGAGAGTTAAGGTTTTTAGGTTCTCCTTTTGACAAATAAGCTTTCGGAGACGTGTAGGAGGCAAGCTAGCTAGTAGGAGTTATTTCTGTTTGATTCCACTGTGTAAATGGATGTAATGGCAAAGATGTTTAATTGCCTATATTTATACTCAAATCTACCAAGAGGGCATCTTCATATATCGCTATTGGCATATTTTTTAATAATTATATTTCACTGAACGTAGTTTTCGAATTGGGATTATGTAGTAAATTTGAAATGTGATTTGAAGTGGGATAAGAAATTTGTTTTAAAAATTTAGTTTAAATTTTTTTGTATCCATGAGTTTTTGGTATATCAATGTATCTAACATTACCGCATTTGGTCATCGAGAATTAATAACTATGGATGATTGCAGCATCCGTAGCAGTTAGTTTTGGTCCTCCATATAAGAGATGTTACAAGTTGGTATCAGAGCATAGGTTTATGTAAATTTAAAAGAAATTTGAACCTAAAAGATTTTCAAAACATAATCCAATGAATCAGAAAATGAGACCAGGGTTTGGGTTAACATCTCCGTGATCCAAGTACAGTTGTAGTAGAGATGGTAATCCAAAATGAAGAGATGCTTTCTACTTATGGGAAGGAGAAGCAGGTTGGAACCTAGGATTCTAAAGGCAAGAAGAGGAAATTCTTTAAGAAGAAAGGAGCTAAGAAAGGATGAGCTGCCAAGAAAAGAAAGGCCGGTGTAGTTTGCTACAAGCGCGACAACAAAGTACATTATACTCATGAATGTCGAATTGGAAAGGGAAAAAGGTTGCAGATAAGAAAGGAGTGAAGTGCTTTAACTGTGACCAGATTGGACACTACAAGAGTCAGTGTCTAGAACCAGTCAGAGAGGACAAGGGAAAGGTTTTTGCTTTGGAACCATCCTCTTCTAGACCAACTGCTGCTGGGAAGGGAAAGACAATGATGGAAGGTACGCTTTTGATTCATAGTATACCAGTTAGGGTACTATTTGATACCGGTGCATCGTATTCATTTATATCTCAGTGTTTGGTAGATAAGTTATGTTTAGAACCCTCATACCTTGTTACTTCCTTAACGGTTGCAAATTCGATAGGAGGGTATACAACTCTGGGGATGAGATGTGACCAGTTTGAACTTGAATTGTTTAGTCATAAGTTTGCAGTTAGTTTGTTTGTTTTTGGTATCGTAGGCTTCAGAATCATTTTGGGTATGGATTGGTTAGATAAATATGACGCTAGGATATTTTTCCAAGATAGGTAAATATTGCTAAGACACCCCATAGTCATGACCAAATTATAGAGAAGTCAGAATCAAGTGCTTGCGCTTTGCTGAATGCAATGAAGGTAGAAGAAGAGTTGGAACAGGTTTTGGTGTAAGAGAGTTTGCAGATGTTTTTGAGCCAGTCATAGGACTACCACCGAAGCGAGTCATTAAGTTTCAGATAGATCTTGTGTCAGGAGCAGAACTTGTAGGTAGACCATCTAGCAGGATGAGACATATTGAGATGAAGGAATTGAAGGTGCAGGTACTAGATTTAGGGACAAAGAATTTCAATAGGCCAAGCAGTTCGCCTTGGGGAGCGGCCGTGGTGTTTGTGAAGAAACCGAATGGGTCGTTAAGGATGTGTATCGACTATCGCAAGTTGAACAAGAAGATGGTCAATAATAGGTATCCTTTGCTGAGAATTAATGATTTATTTGATCAGTAGAGTGGAGAAAAGTATTTTCCCAATTGGATTTGATGACAGGTTTCCATCGGCTAAGAGTGGCAGAGGATAGTATTCCATTGGCAGCATTTCGGACTAGTTATGGTTCGTACAAGTGGTTAGTGATGCCATTCGGGTTAATAAATGCGCCAGCCTTCTTCGTGGATTTAATGAACCGATTTTTCCAAGAGCACTTAGATAGGTTCGTATTGGTATTCATAGATGACATTTTAATATACTCTAAGTACGAAAGAGAGCATGAAGTTCATATTAGAGTAGTGCATGAAATGCTGAGGCAGCATCAGTTGAAAGCGAAATTTTCAAAGTGTTACTTTTGGAAGAAAGAAGTTAAGTTTCTTGATCACGTGGTTCAGAGAAGGATTTGTTAGTTGATCCCGATAAGATCGAGGCTGTTAACAACTGGAAGAGACCAGAGACGGTGACTGAGATTAGAAGTTTTCTTGGACTCGCTGGCTATTACCGGAGATTCAATAAGGATTTCTCACGGATAGCAGCGCCTTTTACTAAGCTAACCAGGATGGATGTGAAATTTATTTGGTCTGACAAATTTAAGGAAGCATTCCTTAGTTAAAGCATTTATTGACCAATGCACCTATATTAGTAATTCCACACGGGAATCAAGAATTAGTAGTGTATACCAATGCATGTGGAACTGGATTAGGGGCTGTGTTGGTGCAGAAAGGCAAAGTTATTGCCTACGCTTCAAGATAGCTTAGGCTGCATGAAGTGAGATATCCTACTCAAGATTTAGAGTCGGCAGCGGTGCTCTTCGCACTAAAAGTATGGAGACATTATCTCTTAGGGGAGAGATTTGAGTTATACAGAGACCATAAGTCCTTAAGGTATTTATTCTCTCAAAAGGAGTTGAATATAAGGCAGCGGAGGTGATTGGAGTTTTTAACCACTTACGAGTTTGCTATAGAGTATATACCTGGAAAAGGAAATAAAGTAGCATATGCTCTTAGCAGTAAACATCAGAATGTGGTGTTGGATATGTTAATAGAATGGAAGGATCTAGAGACTTTAACTACTTGTAGTGTGCAGTTAAGATCAACTGCTAGTTCTAGTCAGAGCATTGCCATGTTATCCTACTTAGAAGTTCGACCAGTACTGATCGAAAGAATTTCTTCTAAGCAAAAAGAGGATCCATTTTTTGTCGAGAAGGTTGAAAGGCTAGAGGTTGGATCGGAGATTCATGACCTAAAAGAATTTAATATTGACCAGAGAGGGTGGTTGAGAAAGAAGGGACGGTTGTGTGTTTCGAATGTTGGGGACTTAAGGAAAGAAGTTCTTAGGGAATGTCATCGAAAAAAAATTACGATTCATCCTAAGGGGAATCTAGATGTATCAAGACATGAAGAGGAGTTTCTACTGGGAAGGTATGAAGAAGGATGTTGGCTTGTGGTTAAAGCAGTGTGTGAACTGTCAATAAGGAAAATCTGAGCATCGAAAGTCAAGTGGGTTGCTTCAACTTTTGGTGAAACCAGTTTGGAAATGGGATTCTATATCCATGGATTTTATAGATGGATTACCAAGGTCGAATCGAGGAAATGAAAGTTTATGGGTCATAGTGGACAGATTGACCAAGAGCACCCATTTCATTCCAATTAAGTCAACCAGGACGGCACTTGTTTTAGCTAAATTATTTAGCAGAACATAGTTAGACTACATGGAATTCCTAGTAGTATAGTAAGTGATAGAGATACTTTGTTTACTAGCGAATTCTGGAAGCGTCTACAAGATATGTTAGGTACCAAGCTCAAGATGAGTACTGCTTATTACCCTCAAACAGATAGGCAAACAAAGAGAGTCAACAAGGTACTTGAGGATTTGTTAGAGCTTGTGTGCTAGATTTTGGTGGATCTTGTGAAGTTCACTTACACTTAGTTGAGTTTTCTTATAATAACAGTTATCAGACTAGTATAGGAATGGCGCCTTTCGAAGCTTTGTATGGAAGGCCATGCAAGTCACCAGCATGTTGGTTGGAAACTGGAGACAGATTTCTTTGGTCCAGATTTGGTAAGAGAGGCAGCAGAGAAGATTGAGTTGATCCGAGATAGGATGAAGGAAGCTAAGTCTAGACAAAAGAGTTACGCAGATAAGAGGCGTAAGGATCTAGAGTTCTCAGTTGGAGATAGGCTTTTAATTAAAGTATCATCGACAAAACATGTGGTACGATTTGGAAAGTCAGGGCACCGAGATATGTTGGACCATTCGCATTTATAGGGAGGATCGGAACGCTCGCATATAGAGTGGAGTTGCCGAGCAGTTTGGCAATTGTCCATTATGTGTTTCATGTGTCTTATCTTCGTAAGTATGTGCATAATCAAGAGACTACTATTTCTCTGTCTGCATTGGAAGACTTAATAGTAGAATCGGATCTGACCTTTGTTAGGCAACTAGTTCGGGTTGTAGCAAGAGATGAGAGAGGTTAAGAAAAAAAACAGTCAAGTTGGTGAAAGTTCAGTGAAGCGACAACGAGAAGGACTATAATTGGGAGACAGAAGACGGGATTAGAGATACTTATCCTGATCTTCTTTAAGGGTATGTTCTATATTTGTTTTATATGGACTGATTGCTAGTCAGGTAGGCTAATATGGTAGTTAGGAGATGTTATAGATGATTGCTATGCACAGTATTTAGACCTTGCTGAATTTCGAGGACGAAATTCTTTAAGTAGGAGAGCCTGTAACACTCCTAATTTTAAATAACATTATTCAAGAGATTTAATTATATAAATTAAATATAATAATTTAGAGATTAGAGCGATATGGGAATTGAGATTTGAAAACTAATTAGAGTCGAGCCTTAACTAAATGAATTTATAAAAAAATGGTTTATAAGTTAAACACTTAAGAGAATAAAGGAAGGGTAATATGGGAATAGCCGTATACCATAACCCCTAAACCCTTACCTCATTCTAATTCTCATTTTCATAAATCAAAAACTTAAACAAAAGGAAACAAGGTCGGCCATAACTCTAGGAGAAGAGGAGCTCATATCAATTAGAGGCTAAGATTCAAGCTAGGAAGATTAAAGTGAAGAACAAATCTCAAGTTCCTTATCCAAAGAAGGTGAATGATGATCTAAACTATCTCATATAAGTATTATTGAACGTTTTAATTTCGGTTTTAAGATTCAAAACCATTTGGATGGATGAATGATGATATGCTTTGATTTATATTCAATATTGTAATTTAAATGAGGATTTTGTAGGATGATATAATTCGACAATAAGGTTAAAATCGTATAAATTGATTTCGAATGCCATGATGTATGAATATGTTATGTAAAACATTATGAGTTTAAATTTTCATAATATTCCAAGGTATGGATAATTTATTATGAATATTGAATGGGAGAGATTATTAATTTTGGGCTAAAATTATTTAAAGCAATTATATAAAGGACTTCGGGTCTAAAATTAATATATATGGGAAAACATATTAAAATTGTATTGTTGTGATTTTTGGGGAACTTTCGTAAGAATTTTACTATGGTTATAAAATTATTTAAGTTAAGGGAATTAAATGTTTTATATGTTTTATCAAGGAGAATGACTGATTTGCTTAAAATGTTTTAAATGGTTAATTGTAAATTCGACAGCCTTTTAGAAAAAGATTTTAATAAAGAAATGACAACCAATAACATGTTGACAAATTCGGCAAGTTAGGTGAAAAGAAATTTGTTTGAATGGCATAAAATCAGTTTTGTTTTGATTTACCACTTTGCCACTTCCATTTGCTAGCTTTCATCACCATACTTCCACTAATGAACCCATTTGAAACCAATACACATGGTATCAAGCCACTGATACATAGTGGTTTGGAGAAAGGCGGAAAGGACTATGTCGAAGGCATGCTTTCGAAGGGGTTGAAGTCATTCATATAAGCTTTCGAATACATTAATTGCCTTTCTTTTTAAAAGATGCTTTCGAAGGGGTTAAAGCTTTTGAATCATTACCTTTGTTCAAAAAAGAGGCTTTTGAACAAGTTGCCACTTACTTTGTTTTTAAAGAAGCTTTCGAATGAGTTGCTGCATTTTGAACCTATTCGTTACCTAGCTGCCGCCTTCTAACTTTCGAATTGGTTAAAGGCTGCTTTTCACTATGGCCTTGTAACAATGAGTTTGAAAGGAAGGCTTTTGTTTTATTAATATTGAAGCCACCTTCCCAATGTGTTTGTAAGGGTCCGTGTAGCCGCTTTTACTAATGGTTTCAAGAGGTTGGTTTTGAAGCTACCATTTTCCCTAATTATTTTACTTAAAATCAATGCATATCGAAAATATACTTTCACTATTATTCTCTTTGGCCTTGTAGTTATAATTAATGTTAAACCCAAAGATTTCGAAAGGGATACTTTCAAATGGTTTCGAAGCTATGCTTCCATAAATTCTTGCTTGAGCTAAATGCTTTCGAGTGGAATGTTTTGAGTGTTTCAAAAGGTATATCTTTAATGGTTTTGAAAGGAAGGTTTCAATGCTTTCGAAAGATACATTGAATGGTCTCGAAGGAGAACATATAAGGTTTTAAGTAATGATACAAAGGAATATAGTCAAAAGCCTTAGTTTTCAAATAAGAAACCCAATCTCATTTTTAAAGGTAAACCCATGGCAATATAAAAGAGTTTTGAAAATGGCATTTTACTTTGGAATTATTGAAGAAGCTTTCCTTGCTAAAGATAGTAGGATATGGGTATTAACCATGTTTCATTAGAAACATGATTACAAGGAATTAAATCATAGAGGTTTACGTTATTATGTTTTGGTCATTTATCATGTATGCTTTTGTAAACATATTCACTTCACAATTAACCCATAACTACATTTTAAGGCATTAAGGGTAGAATAACCTGCTAGGTTGGCCCAATAGTAAATACATATTGAGTTAACTCCTATGTGAGTAGAATTGCATCCAAGAGGTCAGACAAACTAGAATATAGGATGCCCAAAGGCTGATCAAAGAATTATTGGTTTACACTGGTTCTTAGTAAGCCCATGAAAACTATGTAATCGCAGAGGCAAATAGGTTCTTAGTGATCCCATGAAAATTATGTCCGGAATAAGTTATTGAAAGAGATCAATATGTTCATAGTCAGCCCATGAAAACTATGACATAAGAGATGTTATTGGAGAATCCAATAGGTTCATAGTAAGCCGATGAAAACTATGATTGGAGAAAGTTATTGGTAGATACCAATAGGTTCATACAGATCCCACGAAAACTATGATTGGATGATAGTATTGGTAGGAACCAATAGGTTCATATTGAGCCCATGAAAACTATGAAAGTGGATGGGAATTCTATAAAGAATTAACAGGTTATTAGTCAGCCCATAAAAACTAATAGGTTAATATTGACCCTATAAACTATAACTTGAGACTTATAGTCAGGTAAATAGGGTTGGAAATCCAAAGCATATTGCATGTTTACATATCATCATGATGCATTTTGTTATGTTATGACTTAACCATTGTGGATGCAGGTGCACAGTATATGGTTATTAAAAATTGAGTTAAGATACAAGTGAGGGGAAATCCCGTTCCGTTAAGTGGCACGGTCTCACTAGATATCTATGTAGTTCGAGATGGTAGGTTATTATTCATACTAGACTTTTTGTCTTACTCGAATTTTATGTTTTCCCCTTAAACTCTTGGTACTCAATTGATTTTGAGTAGTTTCAAAGTTAAGGTTCTTCTTTAGAGGAATAAGCTTTTGGAGACGTGCAGGAGGCAAGCTAGCTAGTAGGAGTTCTTTCTGTTTGGTTCCGCGGTGTAAATGAATGTAATGGCAAAGTTGTTTAATTGCCTATATTTGGACTCTGATCTACCAAGGAGGCATCTTCATATGTCGCTCTTGGCCAATTTTGTAATAATTATATTTCTCCAAACATGGTTTACGAATTAGGATTATGTAACGAATTTGAAATGTGATTTGAAGTGGAATGAGAAATTTGTTCTAAAAATTTAGTTTAAAATTTTTCATATGCATGTGTTTCTTGTATATCAATGTATATAAGATTTCCGAATTTCGTCACTGCGAATTAATAACTATGAATGACAACAGCATCCATAGCAGTTGGTTTTGGGCCTCTAAATGGGGGATGTTACATTTAACTTCATGGATCGCTAGCGAACCATGCCCTATGGATTGCCAGCGATCCATGCAGTTAGATCGGTCCTCTATGTACTTTTTGGAGCGTCTTTATTTCATCAATTTAAAGGCTTCTAGCAAAGCAGCCTAACCCAATAGCTCTCCAATCCCAATAAATATTCACCTATCATCAACATAAAGGGGATCTTCTTTTGGGCTTGCTGTTGGAACCCTATAGAGATTATTCTTCACTCTTCTCCTCCCACACAATATTCATCTAGGGGTTCACTGTGATTTTTTAGTGAACTCTTGTGCTTGTGACTTGATCTAACTTAGAAGATTCAATCATATTGTAATCCAATTCAATTTGTATTAGTAGTCAGTTAATAGAAAGTTATAAAGTGGACGTAGGCATCATTAACAGCCGAACCACTGTAAAAATCTTCTTGTCATTTTACTATTTCTGCTTTTTTTACATTTATTTTCTATATTATTACTCTGTAAGAATAGGGCTGGTGCTTTCACAATCAATCCAGGGTATTGATCCATTTTTTGGGTTAACATTTTGGTGCTTTCACTGAGAAACTAACTCAGGCTAAGATATAGCTATCTACTTTGGATCAGATAGGTTCAGAAGTTAGATCCTCAATCTCTGTTTAGATGATTTGTTGTTGAGAATCAATAACAACGGGAAGAGAGAGAACTATCTCTGGAAGATCCATAGGAGCTACCATTGCTGGAGAAGAAACAAGCCCTAGGAAAATAGAAGTTAACAACCCTAATAGCTGCTGTTAGGAGCTAACTCTGGAGATCAGGTTCCAGGATCCTCCATAAAGCATGAAGTTGTGACTAAGGTAGAATTGAACAAGATGGTTGATGAAATTGACCAGAAAATAGCAAATACTCAAAGGGCTCTTTTGGATAAGATAGATACTCTCTTAGCGCTCCAATTACTAACTACTCCCAGAACGGTGCATGAAGCCGTGGCTGCTACAGAGCAAGAGCATTATTATCTTTCCTACTTGAATGGAAGAAACATAAGAGAAAAGCAAAAGGAGATAGTGGGCGGAGTTCCAAGAATCATGAAGGAAGCAAACATTAACACTCCTCATACTGCCAAAGCACCTGATACAAATCTGAACATAGAAGTGAAAACTCCACGGGAAGACATACTAGTGGCAGATACTGACTCTGAGGAAAATGAGTGACTTAGGGAAGCTGAATTGAACTCAAACGGTCAAACTCCACCTACAAGACCAACCACCTACCAATGGACCTCTACAGGAGTGGCTCATCCAAAGGCTGGAGAGCCTAGGCTTCAGCCAGCCAACCAAGCTGTTTGCAAAGACAAACATTAGCGTGACTACTGATAGCTGACCTGCGGATGAAAGGATAAGTGAGGCATACATTGCAGACATGGTCTGACGCTTGATGGAAGAAAGCAAGGGTAGAAAGGACGATGATTGGGGTTCTGCTCCGAGCAAAACTCCCTTCTCTAATAGTATCCTGAGGGCAGAATAACCTAAGAAATTCACCACGCCACCAGCTATGCCCTCCTATGATAGAACTACTGACCCTCAACAGCACTTGTACAAGTACATTTGGAATATGGATGGTGCAAGGGCAACAGACGCGGTTTGTTGTAGATGTACATTTTCCCATTTATCTCGAAGGAGTCCCCTCCATCTAGTTTACCAAGCTCCCTTCGCGTTCTATCTTGACCTTTGATGAGCTAGCTAAGAAGTTCTTGGAATAATTTAGGTTACACGCGGCTCAGCCAAAGGACATGATGTCTTTATCCGTTTACTTCCAAGGACCAACGAATCATTAAAATCGTTTATGAACTGCTTTAACACAGCCATCACCGAAGTGAGCAATCCAAATGAGTATATGATTTTCATGGCCTTAATCCGCTCGATCCATACAGGGACAGATTTTGGGAGATGGATTAAAATGAAGCAACCAACCACCATGAAAGAATTTAATCGAAAGGCTAGTCAGTACTTAAGATTGGAAGAGGCAAATACGTTAGAAGGTAAAAATACTAATATGCAACCAAATGAATTGGTTCAGAGTAATGTAGCGGTCAATCAAAACAGATGGAATTCTGATGTAACTGCTGGGAAAAATGGGGATTAAAAAAGGAAGAACCAGCATCAGAACACCCGCAAGGGCAACGGAGGCAGAAAGAAACTCAGAGTTCTGAAATGCGGAGAATACACTCCGCTAAACGATAGCTTGGAGAATATTTACCTGGCGACTCAAGGAACATAAGAGTACTCGAAGTCGCCTCGAATGGAAGAGTCTGAACAACAAAGGAAGTTGGGGAAGTTATGTCGCTCCCATGACACCCATGACCATAACACAAATGAGTGTCGCCATTTGAAGAACATGATCGAAGAACTGATTAGAAAAAACACTCCAACGGTATGTAAAGAAGCCCCGAAATTCCAATCAGCCAACTAGACCACATGCTCCGAACACCCATGGAAAAAATTCTGTATCTAGCGGAGAGGGATCCAAGCAAGATAAACAGGGCCTTGTCATCAACAACATTTCAGAGGTCCTCATCCGGCATAAAAAAGTTAGGGCAATATAGAAAGATATGCTAGTTCACTCAAACATGCTCCAAAGGAAACTTGCTTTGCAATTAGAGACGGGATAGTAAAGGAATAGAAGCTCCAACTTTAGATCTAATGGTGATGACAATAGGAATCCGACCCGCTGTCGTGCGGTGAGTGTTGTCGATACCGGAGGATCAGTAAACATTATGTTTCTACATGCGTTCGACAACAAATGAATCTCAACATGAAGGACGTCTCTACATGTCGAATCAAGATCCAAGGATTCACCAGCCATCCACTACAACCAGTTGGCACAATCGATATTCCTGCTGAACTCGAAATAGGATATAGCAGTGTGGTTCTCACCCAAACCTTTGTGATAATTGATGAGATGTCTGCTTATAATGCATTCTTAGGACAACCGGCCCTCGCTGATTTCCCAATTATCCTGGAACAATGGTGTCTCACTATGAAATTCACATAAAAAACGGAGTTGGAATGATAAAGGGAAACCGGAGGGTTGCAAGGGAATGCTACTTCGCTGAATTGTGTGAAACAAGAAAAAAAGAGAATGGGAAGAATGTGGAGAGACCACATTTGTGAACCATCACCATAGCAACCACAGAACTGTCACTGGCTTGTGGACCACAGCCAATTCAATAAGGCTATGGACCCTAAAAAGAAGAGTTTAAGGGAGGAACATGTAGCACCGGCAGAGATTACGATGCCTGTCCGTGTAGAAATGGATGATCCGATCTGGGTACTGAAAATAGGATCACATCTTGGAACAATGACACAACAAGAATTAGTCAAGTTTCTTCACACCAATTTGGACGTGTTCGCTTGGACGCATTCTGATATTTGTAGGATATCATTGAAGATAGCATGTCACACACTTAATATCGATCCCAAGTACACTCCAGTGAGGGAGAAGATGCGCACTCTGGGACCAGAACGGTCTGCTGCATTAAGAGAAGAAGTGGATATGCTAATGGAAAACGGCTTCATCCACGATGCAACCTACCCCATATGGGTGTCAAATCCAGTTTTAGTGAAGAAGTCCAATGGGAAGTGGCGGACTCACATTGATTACTCAGACTTGAACAATGCCTGCTTGAAGGATAGCTTCCCATTGCTCAAGATCAGTCAGCTTGCGGGCGCTACGGCGAGCCATGAGCTACTATCATTTATGGACGCCTACTCGGGATACAACCAAACAATGTTGCATGAAACTAACCAAGAAAATACTAGTTTCATTACCAACCTCGGATTATACTGCTATCGAGTCATGCCCTTCGGACTAAAGAACGTAGGGGAAAGCTACCAACGACTGGTAAACACAATTTTCAAAGATCAGTTTGTGAAGACAATGAAAGTATATGTAGACGACATGCTTGTCAAATCACTTGTATTGGAGAATCACATAGAAAACCTAGTAGAAATGTTCAAGATACTACGAAAATATGGAATGAAGCTCTACCCATTGAATGCTCCTTCGATGTCGCTTCTAGCAAATTCCTTGGTTTTATTATGAATGCAAGAGGCATTAAAGCTAATCCGAAACAAATTACCGCCTTGAGGAATGTCAAATCCCCCACGACCAAAAGGGAATTGCAAAGTTTAAATGGAAAGATCACAGTGCTATATTGACTCATGCTATGAGTGCAGCGTTGGTACGCGAAGAGGCTAGGGTCCAACTACTCGTTTATTATATCAGTAAACGATTCACCAGAGTTGAAAAGAATTACCTGAAATTGGAAAAACTCGCCTATTGCCTGCTGATCGCGTCAAGGAAGCTACAACCGTACTTCTGGGCTTATCCCATCAAGGTGTTGATAGATCAACCTCTGAAATAGATGCTCTATCACCCAGAGACATCAGGTCGACTTCTGAAATGGAATCTTGATTTAAGCCAATACGAAATCACTTATCACCTACAAAGAGCTATCATTAGACAAGCTTATGAAGATTTCATCATTGAATTTGCCGAGCGGGACAGTGATGAAGAATGCATTTCTAACATGTTGCCACAATGGAAGTTGTTTGTCGATGGTGCTTCAAATGAATTCTGTTCAGGTGCAGGGGTGGTACTCCAAACCCCCGAAGGGTGATCTATTTGCTACACTCTTAGACTGGAATTTCCCGCCACCAACAATAAAGCAGAATACGAGGCTTTGATAGCAGGATTAAAAATCATTAAAGAATTAGGAATAAAATTTGTGCATATCTACAGTGATTCTTAACTAATCATCTTTCAAGTGAAAGGAGAGTACCAGGAAAGGAGTAACCTCACCCTCTACTTGTCAAAAGTGCGGGAATTGCTGCAGGACATCGAGAACCAAATACTTTAAGTCATATTCCAAGGGAGCA
The DNA here is from genome assembly GCA_030737815.1 of Allium fistulosum. Classification (NCBI taxonomy): domain Eukaryota; kingdom Viridiplantae; phylum Streptophyta; class Magnoliopsida; order Asparagales; family Amaryllidaceae; genus Allium; species Allium fistulosum. The sequence goes on along the minus strand of CM060907.1, from coordinate 405,490,254 downwards.
GTATAAGCAAGCGGATCACCTAGCTAAACTAGCTAGTTCTAGAGATGCTCAGTCAATAGGACTGGCCCAGTCGAAATGCTTACATCACCTAACATAGATGATATGGATATCGACTGGATTATGGAAACCGTAGAGGAAGAACAATCATGGATGACGTCGATCAATGATTACATGATCAAAGGTACACTCCCCAGTGATCGGAACGACCAAAAGAAGCTGCTCCGTATGGCACCACAGTTCGTCTTGCAGGATGGAATTCTTTACAGGAGGGGATTCTCTACTCCACAACTCAGATGTGTAACCAACAGTGAAGCCAAAAATATCCTCAGGGAAGTCCATGAAGGTGATTGTGGAAGCCACATTGCAGGGCAGACTCTAGCGAAAAAAATCCTCTGATACAGTTACTTCTGGCCATCCATCAACCATGACGCAGTAGACTACACTAGGCGATGCATGCAATGCCAAAAGTTTGCCAAAATACAGAGAACTCCATCCATGGAACTCACGCTAGTGGTTGCCCCATGGCCATTTGCAGTTTGAGGAATAGACCTGATCGGTGTGCTCTGAATTGCTAAATGAGGGGCAAAATATGCTATCATTGCTGTTGATTACTTCACAAAATGGGCCGAAGCGGAACCGTTGGCTACTACTACCACTAAGAAAGTGACTAACTTTGTCCTTAAAAATATTATTTGCAGGTTTGAAGTGTCGCAGAAAATCATCACAGATAATGGTACTCAATTCGAAAGTGCTAAATTCAAGGATTTCTACAAGCGTTTTCGCATCGAAAATAGTTTCTCTACAGTGGCACACCCTCAAGAAACGAGCAAGTTGAGGCGGTAAAAAAAATCATCAAGCCCACCATGAAAAAACGGATGACAAAATCCAAAGGAAACTGGGTTGATAAGCTCCTACTTGCACTATGCGCTTACCGAACGCCACACAAGTCAACAACTGGACACTCACCATTCGCCCTAGCATATGGATCAGAAGCAATCATCCCAGTTGAATTCGAAGTTCACTCTCATTGGAAACGACACTTCAATCAAAAATAGAATTATATAGCAGCTCATGCTCAAGTCACTAGATCTGATTGACGAGAAACAGGAGGAAGCCAAGCTAAGGACAATGGCTCACCAGAAAAGGCTAGCACAACACTTCAACTCCAAGGTCCACAACCGCACTTTCGAAGTGGGAGATTTCATCCTGAAGCGGATCGATCCGGCTATAGGAACATTCGGACCAAATTGGGACGGGCCTTACACAATCGGGAAAAAGCTCGGAGATGGCACTTTCAAGCTGACCACAATCGATGGAATTCAGATTCCCCGCGCTTGGAACAGTGACTCGCTCCAACATTACTTTATTTAGCTTTTATTTATGTATTTTTTTATTTTCGCAAGTAAGCCGCCAAATAACACTGGGGCATTTTAAATAGGCAAAACTTGCTCTACTTTCCGTTTTATCAATGAAATCTCTCTAGTTTCTTGAAGCAATAAAACCGTGTTCATATAAATTACTCGTCGAGTCGGTGAAAATAAACTGACTCAAAAATCATTCGTTAGCTGCTTGGGAAAGTGAAACTATGCTCAAGTACGCCTTGCTTACTCGCCAGGCCGGTGAAAGTAAACCGACTCAAAAATCATTCTTTAGCTACTTGGGGAAGTGAAACCACACCCGAGTACGATGCGCCTACTCACCAAGTGGACGAAAGTAAATCGACTCAAAATTAAAGCTGGAAATAAAATGAAGGAATACATGATAGGGTCTCCAAGTCTCCAAGAAGCTGCGGTCTATCTTCCTTGCCCCCGATTGCCTATGGGGGGAGAAAAAGGGGAAAATAGAGGAGTGGGTCAGACTAAAAGTCTGGTGAATGATAGTAATTACTAGAATCTTTAAGCAAAGTAAAAGTAATAGACCTTACAACAGTTATAGTATATAAAAGGAAACAAAGGAAATAAAGAGAAAGAATATGAATTAACTTAATAAATATAATTGATTAAATTTGATTGTTTGCACTTGTCTTTGATATCTGCTTTGATTAGGCTGAATTCCTAATCCTATAATTAGGCTGAAATCCTAATTCTACCCTTTGATCGGCCTGCAACTCCATAGACCTTACTGCGGACTAGATAGTATACAACTGCCTACACAGAAATGGTGTCTACGAATGACATGCAAAGTATCTACTGTAGACTAGACGTTATATAGCTCCCTACAAAGAAGGCAATGGTGCATACGAAAGGCACATACTAAACGCTTGGAACTCATAACGATTACTGAGCACCCGAAAGGAAGTCGCACGCGTAACCGCCACAATGCTCATGTTCCATGTTGTTCCACCTATTGGGTCTTCTTATTACCTCAAGCTCCAGCATAAGCGTGCCCCTCTTCCCACTTTAGGCTAATGTGAGATCACCTTGTCCATAGAAAATAGGGGAAATGCTGTTTGTACTGGCCCATCATCCAAACAATATCCAGTTGCACCCCTTGCCAAAATCCCCATGATTTGGACTTCCACTTATTGACCAATTACTACCATTATTAGCATAAGCATTCCCCTCGTCTCACTTCAGGATTATGTGAAACACCGTGTCCATAGAAATATTAGGGGGATGCTATTTGGTACAGGTCCTACTTTAATTCTTGCTTATTAACTTAGATAAATTATTTAAATAAGCCTTTACTTTTGTTCTTGCTATCTATGCTGATTAATTTATCCTAAGTCTTAAAATAAGCTTCATTATGTTCTTTTTCTTATTATAACCTACGTTATAATCAATGTTATTACTTAACCCAAGGTCTAAGTATAAAAATAAGCTTCTTTCATCTTATACTCTTTTTAGTTATAATTCTAAGTTATAACTAGGCCAATTTTCTTTAATTAGTCAAATTCTAACGTTAATATCATAATTAGGCTCAATTTCAGTCTTAATTCCATTTTTATTACAATCTTTACATTTTACATCTTATCTTCCGTTATTTCACTATTCTTATAATTTTAATCCATACTCACGTTTAATCTATTCTAATCCATATGCGAAGAAGAAGGTGAAATAAAAGAAAACTGAAAATAGAAGAAAATCCAAAGCGTAGGAAAAGTATGTAAATAACACATAAATAATAGTAAATAAATTAAAATACTGTAAATAAACTATAATTAAATGGAAAAGCTATAATTAACAGAAATAAACTAAAATCAACTTAAAAGAATAGCTAAAAGAAATAGACTGAAAATAATTCTAAAAACTATAAATAAACTACTAAAAAGGTTATTCCAAAAATCATAGTAAAACTACAACTATTGAAAACCCTATTATTTTAAATTACTTAAAAATCTAAATAATTACAATAACTCACCTGTGGTCCTAAGCTCTTTCCTTTTGGTCTTCCGGGATCCACTTGAGGGTATTAAAATATTTTATTAAAAAGATTCTCTCGTTGGAAAACTATTTCTTCTAGGGTCCTTCCTGAAAAGGTGAACCCAAGCGGAGAAAATCTAGAATGATAAAAAGTGTTAGGCCGAGGGTTCTATTTATAGGTGTAGAAGTGGATCTTGGACCGTTGGATTTGAGGATTGAACCGGATGCAACCACGTCATAGGCTGAATAGGAAGCATCGGATGCAAGAACGGAAGGACTGGATTGGTTAAAAGAATGCAAATGACGCGTACAACATTCAAACGAACGAAACGAACTTTCGTTCGTTCAAAAGGCGAGGCGGGTCGACCGGGCGGTCGATCGCCCTGGTGCCTAGGTCGATCGGTCGGTCGACCTAGCCCATATAATATATTTTTCTTCTTCTTTATTTTTGTTTAATTCATAACTTGCTCATATTAGCTCGGATTTAGACGTTCTATATATGGAAATTGACCAGAAAATTACCACAGACACCATGGTGCAACTCTCGTGGCTCAATTCTGATAATTTCACAAAGTTATTTTATTATTTTATTAATTAACGAATTAATTATTATGGGTTAAATTTCGGGTTGTTACATTCTCCCCTCCTTAAGGGATTTTTTCCCCAAAATCTCTAAGGATAAAAGAATGTACTAAATGTTTTCATCCAAGTTCTACAGCCAACTACCCAACCATCATCCATTCATCCATTGTCCTTGACTTTTTCTAATGTAATTTATGATACTTATGCGATTAGTGTAGTGTCTATGTCCCTAACTAATGCAAAAGATTAGGCGGTCCACTGATTCAGTTGATCTCCTTTTATGCAATCATGTCTGTACCATGTATCCAAATAAATGCAAATTCCTTAATGATAACCGATTGTTCTTTATGCGTGCTACAAACATCATCCAAATGCAACAATCCGGTGAAAATCATCCATTTTTAGCAACCATGGAAAATAAAATAAAATGCGCACACATTCATATGCATATGCTCTAGTGTCATAGTTAGGCCGATCCCTAAGATATAATAGTGCCTAGTGTAAGTATATGCGTCCATTAGCATCCACTAGCAAACACTTGTAACCACTGGCATACATCATTCATAACATGTTCGATTAACATGTTTACATCAAATCCTATCATCCATAGGTTAAATCCTAAGTTCTACCCTCCCAAAGGATAATAAAGGAAAGAACCTATTCAGATTAAAGATGGAAAATAGGAATAAAAAAACTTACTATCGCAAAGATGAGGATGAGAAGTACGAATCATCTCTTCAGTCTCCCACGAAGCGTCTGCAACATCGTCACTCCATTGCACCTTTACTAACGGAACTTCTTTATTCCTAAGTCGCTTGGTGTCATAGCCAATGATCTTCATAGGAATACGCCGAACCAATGCTTCCATTCTACTTCCACCTCTTCTAACTGACTAGGCTCTACAACATCCGCCGAGTCATGAAAGCACTTTCGCAAGTGCGAAACATGGAAAACGTCGTGCACTCCTGCGAGCCTCTCCGGTAGCTTCACTCCGTATGCCATCTTCCCAATTCTCTCTAAGATAGGAAATTGTCCTACAAATCTGGGGGCTAACTTTCCATTCGACCCAAACCTTACCACTTTCCTAAGCGGGGATACTTTAATAAAAATTAAGCCTCCAACCTCAAACTCAATGTCTCTCCTCCGCTTGTCCACATAAGATTTCTGCCTGTCTTGAGCTATCTTCATCCTTCATCAAATCAAATCCACTTTCTCCGATGTCTCCCTCACCATGTCAGGCCCAAGCAGCAACTTCTCTGTAGACTCCACCCAACATGAAGGTGATTTACAAGGTCTCCCATATAAAGCCTCGAATGGTGCCATTCCTATGCTTGCTTGGTAACTGTTATTATACGCGAACTCCACCAACGGATGATGATCCTGCCAAGCTCCTCCAAAATCCAAAATGCACATCTACAACAAGTCCTCAAGCACTCTATTAACTCTCTCCATTTAGCCATCAGTCTTAGGGTGATAAGCCATACTCAATCTAAGCTGCATCCCTAAAGCCTCTTGCAAGCTTCTCTAAAACTCGCTAGTAAAAATAGGGTCTCTAGCGCTCACTATGCTAGGGGGAATTCCATGAAGTCGGACTATCTCACGAACATATAGGGATGCAAAATAAGATGTCGTCCTCTTGCTCTTAATAGGAATGAAGTGGGCACTTTTGGTCAAACGGTCTACGATTACCCAAATGCTAGTGTTCCCCTTTCTAGAACGGGGTAAACCATCTATGAAATCCACCAAAATGCTGTCCCACTTCCACTCTGGCACATCTAAGGGCTGAAGTAATCCACCGGGTTTATGTTTCTCTGCCTTAACCCTTTGGCAAATAAGACATTTAGCTACAAACTCTGCCACATCCTTTTTCATGCCATTCCAATAAAACATCCTCTTCATGTTCCTATACATCTTGTCACCACCCGGATGAATAGTCATACGGGAATGGTGTGCTTCCTCTAAAACCGCTTTTGAAAAATCACTAGTGCGGGGAACACAAAGCCTCCCATCCCTCCTAAGCCATCCTTTGCCATCCATGGAATAACGTTGGAGATGTCTAGAGACCTCTCCTCGGCTAATCCTATCCATAATGTCCATGAGCAATGAATCCTCTCACTACCTCAAGCCAATCTGATCCATAAGGGTAGGCTTCACTTCAAGCGTAGCTAACAATCCAGGGGTAATGTCCATATAGGGCTTGAAATCAGAAGTAGAAATAAACTCCACGCTCTTCCACTCTACAAACAAAGTACCAAGGGTTGCTTTCTTCCTACTCAAAGCATCCGTAACCACATTACCCTTCCCAGGGGTATAAGCTATCTCAAAATCGTATAATGCCAAAAACTCCATCCACCGCTGCTGCCTCAAGTTCAAATCCTTCTACGAGAATAGGTACTTCAATGACTTGTGGTCGGTGAAAAGCCCAAACCTCTTTCCAAGAAAATAGTGCCTCCAAGACATGAGTGTAAAAACTATGGCAGCTAACTCGAAATCGTGGGTAGGGTAGTTCTTCTCAAGCGTCCTCAACTGCCTACTACCATAACATACCACCCTTCCTTCTTGCATCAACACCACTCCTAGACCCGTCCCACATGCATCAGTGTATACAGTAAAAGGCTTAGCTCCACCAGGCAGAACTAACACTAATGCACTAGTAAGGGCTCTCTTAAGTCTCGTGAATGAATCCTCACAATCCACATCCCACACGAAAGTCTTATTCTTCTTAGTAAGGCGCGTGAGTGGTGCCGAAACCTTGGCAAAGTCTCTAATGAACTTCATATAGTAGCCCGCCAATCCTAGGAAGCTCCGAACTTCGATGACGTTCTTGGGGGCCTTCCAATCTTGCACTGCAATCACCTTAGCGGGGTCAACAGCCAAACCTTCCTTTGCGACCATGTGCCCTAAAAAATGTACCTCCTCACTCCAGAAGTGACACTTCGAAAACTTAGCTCTCAAATGATGACTACGAAGTGTGCGAAGAACCTCCTCTAAATGAATAGCATGCTCTTCCATATTCTTGGAAAATACCAAGATGTCATCCACGAATACCACCACAAACTTATTTAGGACCTCTCTAAAGACGCGGCTCATCTAGACCACAAAGTAGGCTAGGGCATTGGTTAGCCTAAAAGGCATAATCAACCAGTTGTAAAAGCCGTCTGGTGTCATAAACGCAGTCTTATCTATGCTGTCATCGTCGACCCTAAGCTGATGAAATCATGTGGCTAAGTCAAGCTGGGAGAATACAGAAGAACCAACTAACTGGTAAAAAGATCATCAATCCTAGGGAGTGGATATCGGTTCTTCTTTGTGAGCTTATTTAATTCTCTATAATCAATGCAAAGTCGAGGAGAACCATCCGCCTTAGTAGAGAGGATGACTGGCGCTCCCCATTCCGATATGCTCCTTCTTATGAGACCTTTCTCCGAAAGCTCACCAATCTGCTTGCTCAATTCCTTCCTCTCCCCAAGTGTCATATGCCTCATGGGTAATACTACTGGCTTAGCATTCTCAGTCAAATATATTCTGAAGTCAATCTCTCTCTTGGGGAGTAGTCCCCTAACCTCCTCAAAGACGTCTGGAAAATCTCTGACGACGGGAACCGAATCTAACTCTGACGATGAAGAATCGAGGGAATAAAGGAAACTCAACATGACTGACCCTTGCGGGTTGCAAGAAAACTCGAGAGTCCTACCGCTGCATGTCTCTAGTCTAACAACTCTCCTCTCGCAGTCTAATATAGCTCCATATGTGGATAGCCAATCCCTTCCCAAGATCATCCCATACCCCGAAAATCCCAATACATAGGCATCATAGTCAAATTCTACGCCTAGGATATAAATTTTCAAACCCCTACAAACCATAGATAAGTGTGCTGATGGGGTCCACTACCAAAGAAATGTCTAAGTGAAAACAATCCATAAGAGAACTAGAGATAAAAGAGTGTGATGCTCCAGAATCGAATAAAGTTCTAATGGGAAAATCAGAAATGGTAATCAAACCTTCAACTGTGACTTTCCTACCTCTATCTAGAATGCCGCCTGAAGGTACTGCGTCTAACGCCTGAATCTGCGTAATTGGTATGCTAGCTCCTTGTCCCATCTTTTGGGGACAATTCCTACTCAAGTGACCGGGTTGCCTGCAATTAAAGCACTTTCCCTTCATCTTCTCCCTTTTGCAATCCTTAGTGATATGTCCCAAAATTCCACAGCTATTGCACCTCAATCCTTTCTTAATCTGCTTCTAAGGGCCATCGCCTTTCTTCTCCTCTTTGTTGTTCCTCCACCATTTTTCTTTGGACCTTCTGACTTAATAACTTCCTTAGACTATCCTTCCTTGACTGCATCAGACATAAGTGCCATCTCTACCAAAGACTCAAAAGTAGCTCTCATCGGTACGCGAGTCCACAATAATCCCTGAAGGGGCTGATTCAATCCCTTCGCAAACTTCATAGCTTTCTTATGCGGCGTATTCACCAACTCCATTCCGAACCAAGACAATTCATTAAATTGATTGATGTACTCCTTCACCGACAGACTCCCTTGCTTCAAATTAATGAATCACTCCAGCTGAACACTCTCCTCGGCTTAAGACATAAACTTCCTATCAAATCGCTCTTGGAACCCATTCCAAGTCACCTCTCTTCCTTCTAACTCAATGACATCCCACCAATACAAAGCCTCCTCTTTCAGCTGCGAAGATGCTAGCTGAACTTGCTGTTGATCATCCAATCCCAATAGTCTCAATATCCTATCTATGTCTCTAAGCCAAGCTCTCAACTCCACAAAAGTCTTCTTACTAGAAAAATTCTTTCCACCCAAACTCGCAAAATCCTTACAAAATTTAGAGAAATTGATGACGGTAGGTGGGTTGATGGGATTCCCACCTGCTGGTGCTGGGTTGGGCATTTGCCCGTGTCCCTCTGGAGTTGTGGATTGTAGATACCTACGAAACTAGGTTGGGACTAGAATGCCCTCGGGAAGGTTTGGGGCATCCGCCATTCTACGAAAAGTAAAGGATAGTTTCGGAAAGAGTCGAAGGGAGATTGAACTGGACTTTTGAAGGGATTTTTATAAAAACTCTTTTATACTTAAAAACTACTTTTAAGAGTTCTTTTTTGAAAAATACTTTAAAGCAAGTTATTTTGAAAAATACTTTGCTTTTAAAATAAATTTTTAGGAATCCTGTAACTTTAGGCTCTGATGCCGAGTGAAACACCACCACACCCTTTAGTATACCCAAAAGAACACACTAAAAGATGTGTTGCGTAACAGAGACTAAGATTCACAAGGCAAAATAGATAGATAATAACACAGCGGAAGTAATTGAAAACAATAAGTGACTTTAATAATTAATCTTTCATAAATACTTCAGAAAAACCACATATGTTCCAAATACCAAATACAATTGCCTTATGAAAATAAAATCTCAGTCTCATCAGAAAAACCAAAGTACAAACACAAACTTTCCCTCAATACAGTGCCAGTACAAAAAGAAACAAAAAGCTAGAAATAAAAAGAAGGAATACATGATAGGGTCTCCAATAAGCTACGGTCTATCTTCCTTGCCCCTGATTGCCTATGGGGAGAGAAAAAGAGGAAAATAGTGGAGTGAGTCAGACTAAAAGTCTGGTGAATGATAGTAATTACTAGAATCTTTAAGCAAAGTAAAAGTAATAGACCTTAAAACAGTTCTAGTATATAAAAGGAAACAAAGGAAATAAAGTGAAGGAATACGAATTAACTTAATAAATATAACTAATTAACTTTGATTGTTTGCACTTGTCTTTGATAGCTGCTTTGATTAGGCTGAATTCCTAATCCTATAATTAGGCTAAAATCCTAATTCTACCCTTTGATCGGCCTGCTACTCATAGACCTTACTGCGGACTAGATGTTATATAACTCCCTACATAGAAATTGTGTCTACGAATGACACACAAAGTATCTACTGTATACTAGATGTTATATAGCTCCCTACACAGAAGGCAATGGTGCCTACGAAAGGCACACATACTAAGCACTTGGAACTCATAACGATAACTGAGCACCCGAATGGAAGTCGCACGCGTAACTGCCACCATGCTCATGTTGCCAGTTGTTCCACCTATTGAGTATTCTTATTACCTCAAGCTTCAGCATAAGCGTGCCCCTCATCCCACTTCAGGCTAATGGGAGATCGCCGTGTCCATAGAAAATAGGGGATATGCTGTTGGTATTGGGCCGTCATCCAAACACTATCTAGTTATGCCTCTTGCCCAAATCCTCATGATTTGGACTACCACTTATTGACCAATTACTACCATTATTTGCATAAGCGTGCACCTCATCTCACTTCAGGATTATGTGAAACATCATGTCCATAGAAATAATAGGGGAATGCTATTGGGTATAGGTCCTACTTTAATTCTTGCTTATTAACTTAGATAAATTATTTAAATAAGCCTTTAGTTTTGTTCTTGCTATTTGTGCTTGTTAATTTACCCTAAGTCTTAAAATAATCTTCATTCTGTTCTTTTTCTTATTATAACCTACGTTATAATCATGCTTATTACTTAACCCAAGGTCTAAGTGTAAAAATAAGCTTCTTTCATCTTATACTCTTTTTAGTTATAATTCTAAGTTATAACTAGGCCAATTTTCTTTAATTAGTCAAATTCTAACGTTAATATCATAATTAGGCTCAATTTCAGTCTTAATTCCATTTTTATTATAGTCTTTACAATTTACATCTTATCTTCCGTTATTTCACTATTCTTATAATTTTAATCCATACTCGCGTTTAATCTATTCTAATCCATATGCGAAGTAGAAGGAGAAATAAAAGAAAGCTGAAAATAGAAGAAAATCCAAAGCATATGAAAAGGATGTAAATAACGCATAAATAACAATAAATAAATTAAAATACTGAAAATAAATTGTAATTAAATGGAAAAGCTATAATTAACAGAAATAAACTAAAATCAATTGAAAAAAATAGCTAAAAGAAATAGACTGAAAATAATTCTAAAAACTATAAATAAACTACTAAAAAGGTTATTCCAAAAATCGTAGTAAAACTACAACTATGGGAAACCCTATTATTTTAAATTACTTAAAAATCTAAATAATTACAATCACTCACCCGTGGTCCAAAGCTCTTCCCTTTTGGACTTCCTGGATCCACTTGAGGGTATTAAAATATTTTTATTAAAAAGATTCTATCCTTGGAAAATTATTCCTTTTAGGGTCCTTCTTGAAAATGTGAACCCAAGCGGAGAAAATCTAGAATGAGAAAAAGTGTTAGGCCTAGGTTTCTATTTATAGGTGTAGAAGTGGATCTCGGACCATTGGATTTGAGGATGGAAGATGATGCAACCACGTCATAGGCTAAATAGGAGCCATTGGATGCAAGAACGGAAGGACCAGATTGGTTAAAAGAATGCAAATGACGCATACAATGTTCGAACGAACGAAACGAACTTTCATTCATTCAAAAGTCGTGGCGTGTCTACCAGACGGTCGACCGCTCTGGTGCCTAGGTCGATCGGCTAGTCGACCTTGCCCATATTATATATTTTTTTTCTTCTTTATTTTTGTTTAATTCATAACTTGCTCATATTAGCTCGAATTCTGATGTTCTATACATGGAAATTGACTAGAAAATTACCACGGATACCATGGTGCAACTCCCATGGCTCAATTTCGATAAATTCACAAATTTATTTTATTATTTCATTAATTAACGAATTAATTATTATGGGTTAAATTTTGGGTTGTTACAGGGCGGCTTAAGCGTCGCCTATCTTTGGCATGGCATAATCACAACCCCGCTTTGATAGGTCCAAAGTAGCATGTCCCACCATCCTACAATCGACTTAGCATATTCCTTGTAACTTGTTCCTTATCAATTTCGGTGGTCCTCAAAAGACATCAACAACCGATCTGTCAGAATAACCCAAAGAAAGGCACTCATCCACCTTACCACTTGGGCAAGCATAAATAAGTGATAAGTCATACAGCCAGTTGTACTAAGTATTGTAGCAAGTCGGTCAAAAGCATACAAACTCCTTTAGCATGCCGTCAACACTAAAAGTGCATTAAAGCAATGTATACATCTAGTAGTATAATGACCCATATTCTACGTAGTGAAGGATCATAGAATATTAATATTATTTTTATATGAGGTCATATGATTCTATAACTTTGGAAAATGACTACTTCGACATGCTTCGGCATCAACTTCGGTAATGGCGTGAGCAAAAACTTCGGCGACTTCAAAATTGCTATGTGCTAGGCTTGCTTGATGATGAGGATAGTAGAGCTCAGATGCTGCCTCAGCAATGATGGCGTTCGGCATTGATTACCTAGTGTACTAGGGCGCCCTTAATTAGTTGCTGATAACATCAGCTGATGAAGAGCGACCACATTCTATATAGTGTCGGCATTGATGATCTTAATTGATGTTATTGTTTCTCGATATCAACATCGCACTTCTACGTGTGTGGTGTTTCAAAACACATCATTGACTGTCGACGTCATTCATGATAAGCCGCTCTAAACATTGATGAGAAACATCAGTGTTGTGAAAGGTTGATGTTATCTAGCCTTTTGACTACACAGTATTTGAACAGACTTAAACAATCAACTCGAACGAGCGAACAATAGAGAAATGACCCAAGGACTTTGGGAATATCATAAAAAACAACAAAAAAAGAAATATAAAAAAATAAGTGAAAAAGTTTAAAATTTTGGAAGTTCAAGTTTTTAGAAGGGTTGACTAGAAGCAAACCCACAATATCCTCAGGACAGCCTCAAAGTAGGATGGCCTTGGAAAAAACTCCAAGCGTGGCCCGAAGCAATCCATAAAAATCCCAAGCGCATCTCGGTATCGACTCCCAGGTACGACTCGGTACCGACTCCTAATGACTTGGGTTAAACACTCGAAAAACTAGGGTCTGACTCCAAGCACGACTCGGTACCGTCTCCCGGGCATGACTCGGTACCGACTCTTAGTGACTCGGAACAAACACTCAAAAAACTTGGGTCTGACTCCAAGCGGGCAAAGAAAAACTGAGAACACGAAAATCTTAGAAACTCTCAGGTAAAGCCCAAAGTAAATGCCCAAATTTCTTGGGTCGGACTCCAACCAAGTTCAATCACCTCAAAAAAAGGCAAGACAAGTAATAATCCACCCAAGTAAGGGATCGATACTGACGCTACTCTTGGTGATCGATACCGACTGCCAATCCCTCCTTGGGTGGACCTCATCTTCTGCCTACATGCCTAACTCGATGCAAAAAGCCTATTAATTTATTTTTTTTACTCCAAAATGATAACACCCAAATGATGGCTCCCAAAATGACGACTCCCAAACGACGACTTCCAAATAACGACTCCTAACTAAGGACTCCTGCTTACTATTGACGTGGCGCCAACATTTTAGGAAAAACTGGTCTAAATCATGACTAACGGCTATGAGATATTTGGTGCGAGATTTTACGCTCCTTACCTCTATAAATAGAATTGTATGGCTCATTTTGCAGGATCTTTTTGGCTCTAACTCTTCTCTACTCTATATTCTTGTAACTCGGAAATTCTAAGTGTTGAAATTGTACTGAGTCCCAAGAACTTCTGCCCCTAAGTTGTAAATTAGCAATAAAATCTTAAAGTGGACGTGTGCTTTACTTTTCCGAACCACTATAAATGACCATGTCTCTTTTTTTTTCTCTTTTTCATTTATATTTCTTTACTTTTGTTTTCTACATAATGTTTGGGTGTTTGGCCAACTTTGGGTTCAAAAATTTTGGTGTTTTTACTGAGAACCTGACTCTAAGGCTATTTGGATCCTTGTCTACTATTGGATTGCCTAAAATCCAAGGAAGAGATCCAATTCATTCTCAACTAGTTTTCCTACTACTAAGAAGTGGAAAAAAGTCCATAGGAAGCTATCTTCAATGGCCTCTACGAAAGACAAAGTTGTCGCATCCTTAAGAGCTACGAATGAACAGAGAACACTGACCATCAAATTCTGGACGTAGATCGACAATAGGATCCCATGGATACCTAGAATCCCTCAGATATCATCTCTGGGATTGACTTTGAAAGGATGGTGAAAGAATTATAGGACAGCCGTGCAGAGCTGAACCGGTAAATCCAAGAGAATAGGAGCTTGATGAACCAGCTGAACACTGGATGCAGAAGGACTGGGAGAAAGCCAACTCCTCCATACTCGAAATCTGGAAGACCTAATCATTACGCCATTTCCGAAGGAGAAGAAGGCAATGGACAAATGCACATAAAGCAAGGATGTCAAGGCAGAAGTTGAAAACCGATCCCAATAAAGGCGCGAGAATTGGTACCGATCCCACTATAGGGGTCGGTACCGATCCCACTTGGGGGGTTGGTGCGGAGCCTGTTCACTGGGGATTAGGTATTTGACTTGGTGATGACATGCAGCGTGCACGCACTGTTACCGACCAGGGCGCCAGAAGTTAGGAGTTTGCTGCTGAATTTCCCTTAAGGAATGAACACAGAGTTGCTAGGAAAACGATTCCTTCAGAGCCAAAAGAGCCCAATCAACAAAGCATGAATAGGGACCATTTACCGGACCAAGCACAAGGAGTAGACTATGACTACCGCAACCTAACAGCCATTCAAGGACCAGATCTGACTAGAATGGTATGACGGCTTGTGAGAGAAAGTCAGGACCAAACTGACGATGATTGGGGCTCTTCCCCTAGTCGGAATCCTTTCATAGAAGCTATTTCACATGAAAAATACCCATGGAGATTCAACATGCCGATAATGCCCTTATACTTGGGAATGATGGATCCTAGACAACACATCAAGAAATACAAATGGCACATGGACTCTTCTAGGGCAATGGATACCGTCAAATGTAATTGCTTTCCCATTTCCCTAGATGGAGTGGCGACCACGTGGTTTACTTGACTAGCACCAAGGTCTATTTTGTCATTCGACCAATTAGCAAGAAAATTTAATGAGAAATTAAGGATGCACATGACTCACCCCAAGGATGTCATGTAATTATCTAACTTATTCCAAGGACCGAGAGAGTCACTCAAGGATTTTCTACAGAGATTCAATACCGCAGTGACTGAGGTGAGTAACCTTTAGATGAATATCATAATGGTGGATTTAATCATGGGATCCAGCCCGATACGAATTTCGGAGAATAGTTATTAAGGAAGGCTCCCTCCAATCTGGATCACTTTTAAAGTAAGGCAGCCCAGTACTTGAGCAAGGAGGAGGCTTTTACGGACTAGAAAAGAAGATAGAACATGATATTAGGCTGAAGGAATTCAAAGCAACATTGCCATGAAACAATTTGGAGCGAGTTCTAAGAACATAACTGTGAATGTTCGGAACAAGTGCAGTGATCTGAACAAGGGCCATAGAGGGGCTACAGATGAGAACCCGGATTCTAGAAGACGACTGAGAGTCCCGATATTTGACACCTACAACCCCCCGAATGATTCGATTGAGAACATCTGCTTAGCCACCCACAACTCAGAGTAATTCAGGGCACCAGCCCTGAGAGAATCGTCTGAAAGCTAGAGAATGTTTGGAAAGTTATGTAGATTTCATGTGACCCATGGTCACGTCACAAACAAATGCAAACACCTCTAAGATATGATCGAAGAGCTGATCCAAAAAAAAAGGCTCCAACAATTTGTGAAAGCGTCGTAGGATAGCGGGCAGGGGACACTCGAACCCCAGCGAGGACAGACCGCTCCTAGTGCTAATGGACCTAGGTGACCTAAGGGAGACAGGTTATAAACTAGACCATGGACGGTCACCATCCAGTTGAGAAGAGATAGAGCAAAATGGAATGGCAAGCATGACGATGTCGTTTCATCCTAGAATAAACTCTCTTTTTTATTTGCATTGAACTTTTTCATAAGGTGGACTCTATTATTTTCTATTTTCAATGAATTTACTTTTCAATCATGCAACCTTGTCTTTGCATGCCATATGAGTCATGAAATGCGACTAACTCGAATGAAACTTCATATAAACAATGGAGGTGTATAGGTGCCTAGAGTCAGGTGCCAACCAACCCTCCACGGCCCATGGCCTGACCTTCAGAACTCTATCGAGATATGCGTGATTGGACCGCTCCTTAGTCAACTCTTTCGCCTGACTTAGGGGCAAGGCTATAATCCGAGATGGATGTGACTAACCTTCCATCTCCTAGCCCTTTTCCATGACCCGGCGGAGGGGAGGGGTAGGGCATAAAACGTAATCCAAGATGGATGGGACTGACCGTCCATTCCTAGCCCTTTTCTTTGACCCGATTGGGGGGAGGGCACAAAATGTTATCCAAGATGGATGTGATTGACCGTCCATCTCTTAGCCCTTTCCCTTGATCCAACAAGGGGGCTACAAAACGTAATCCGAGGTGGATATGATGGACCATCCATCTCCTAACTCTTTCCCTTGACCCAACATGGGGAGTTCAAATGAAAATGGATGTGACTGATTGTCCTTCTCCTATCTCTTCGACAAGGGAAAATAACCAAAAAATGAGCGGACGTGACTGACCATCTATCTCCCAAAAAAATTCTTGAATAGATGGGGAGAGTTCAAACCAAAATGGATGTGACTGACCATCCATCAACTTAACTTTTTCCCTTGACCCGACAGGTGGGGAGTATATAACTCAAGATAGACATGGCCCGACCATCCATCGTCAACCCTAGAGTGGATGTGAACCAACCATCCTTCTCCTAACTCCTACTCCTGATCCGACAAAGGGAAGTTCAAATCCAAAAGGGACGTGACATGACCGTCCCACTAGGATGAATGTGATCCGACCATTCATCCACCAACTCTATTTTTCATGGCTTCACCAGAATACAAACATGGAATGAATGTGACTTGATCATTCATTCTCCTACTCCTACCTTTGTTCAGTCAAAGGGAGCACAAACTCTGGATGGGTGTGACCCAACAGCCCATTTGACGACTCAGACCTTAGACCCAACATGGAAGAGTATCACTACATAAGAATAAGACTTGACCGTCCATGTACTAATCCTATTAACCTCAGACCAGAGGCAGAGGAATAACATCATCGCATAGTTGAACACAACAACTTAATACTATGAATCGTACCTAGTGTTCGATACAACTTAAGGCTATAACTGAAAGGATGCCTTAGAATCGAATGATCGGAGTCATTCAATCACAGACCCATTACTTGAATCCACGATATTAGGGCCAGCCTCTTTATCAACACATACCATTTCATCTTCCTCAACATCATCATGAGTCTCCGACCTCCTGATAGAGGACTAGGGGCATGATTAGAACTAAACATCTGGGAATAAGATGTCGAACTGATAACTCAAGCAGGAATTGCTTCGATCAACAACAAGAATTAGTCGCCCTGATGACCGCCCTTCATCAGACTAGCCTAAAAAACTTGTGATTACAATCCAAAAGAACTTGTCAAAAGACCCATAGGCTTACCAACATGCTTGGGAGCCAATGACATACCCGATAAACAATTTCTAGAATCGATGAAAATTGAATTCTTGCTTGAGACTTTCAGGAAAGAAACCAGTTTAGATAATTGAGATCTACTATCAGGTAGCTTTATGAAACCGAGCATAGAAATTTACCTAGACAATACACTCAAATTTTACAATGTCAGATATCTACCAACCATCACAACGAATAGTTAGAGATACGACTCATTGTGAAAGTCACTCAAGGAAAGGATAAAAACAATTTGAGGTACTAAATGAAATCCATTCATGCAATCCTAACTTGACTAGATTCAAAGCACATCATGTTTGCAACAAGGTGTACTTTGGGGGGCAAATGTTATCCAGTCTTTTGACCAAACAGTATTTGAATAGACTTAAACAATCGACTTGGACGAGCAAACGACGGCAAATGACCTAAGGACTTTGGGAATACCATAAAAGGACAAGAAAAAAGAAATATAAAAAATGAGCAAAAAAGTTGAAAATTTGGATGTTTAAGTTTTTGGAAGGGTTGACTCCAAGCAAACCCACAAAATCCTCGGGTCAAACTTGAGGCAGGATTGCCTTGGAAAAAACTTCAAGCGCGACCCGAAGTAATCCATAAAAAACCCCAAGCGTGACTCGATACCGACTCTTAAACACGGTTCGGTACCGAATCCTGATGACTCGGGTTAAACGCTTAAAAAACTTAGGTCTGAAACCAAGAGCAACTCGGTAAAGACTCCCAGGCATGACTCGGTGCCGACACCTGGTGACTCGGAGCAAACACTAAAAAAACTCAGGTCCGACTCAAAGCAGACAAAGGAAAACTCAAAACACGAAAATCTTAGAAAATCTCATGTCAAGCCCCAAGTAAACACCAAAATTTCTCAGGCCAGACTCCAAGCAAGTTAAACCACCTCAAAAATGCCAAGACAAGCAGTAATCCACCCAAGTTAGGGATTGATACCGACCTCACCCTTGAGGATCGATACCGATTCCCAATCCCTCCTTGGGTGGACCCCATCTTCATTCTACATGCCTAACTCGATGCAAAAAGCCTATTTCCAAAGTTGTTTTTTTGTTTCATTACGACTCCCATATAAAAATCCTAAATGACGACTCCAAATGACGACTCCCAAATGACGATTCCCAAATGACGTCTCCTGGTTGCTGCTGACATGGCACCTACTTTTTGGGCAGAACTGGTCTAAATCATGACTAACGGCTAGGAGATATTTGGTGCGATGTTTTAGGCGCCTTACATCTATAAATAGGATAACAGGGCTCGTTTTTTAGGATCTTTTTGGCTCTAAATCTTCTCTACTCTATATTCCTGTAATTCTAAAATTCTAAGTGCTGGAGTTGTATCGAGTTCCAAGAACTTCTACAACCGAGTTGTAAATCAACAATAAAATCTTAAAATGGACGTAGTTCTTGCTTTGTCGAACCACTATAAACGACCATGTCTCTTTTCTTTTCTCCTTTTCATTTATGTTTCTATTATATTTCTTTACTTTTGTTTTCTATATAATATTTGGGTGTTTGGTTAACTTTTAGTTCGAACAAATGACTTCATATAGTTTTGTGCCGAAGTTGATGACCCTCGACGTCGATGATCTTTATTGTGATGGTTGGCGCTTCTCATTGGCTGATGGTAGTGTTGAATTGAAGTGGCGTCGATCATTGTCCATATTTTGTGGACATAGATGACATTCAACATTGACGTCGCGAGGATACGTAGTGATGGTATTCTTAAAACAGAATATTAACAGTGACTTATCCCAATGAGTCTCAGCGTCATTGTAGAGTGTTAATAAGAGATGGAAATGATGACTAGCAGCATGGTCTATTAGCGACACTAGTTAATTGGCGTCTTTATTATAAGTAGTATCCTCCACATAATAATAAAGTGTGATACCAACAAAGCATGGTATTGACAATAGATTGCATAGGTAATTGAACTTCATCGTTTGATATGTATATAAAGTGGTATGGATGATATTGATGATGAGCGACGTTGCTTAACGACGACATTGATCCTTGGCGTCATGGAAGAGCGATATCCATAAAGTGTTGTAAGGTGCAGTGTGGGTGAAGTGTTGTGTGGAAGAAGTGCGGTGTGGATGAAGGGCGAGGCTGAAGAGATGCGGTAACACCATGCAATTTTAACGATTGAATATTTAAATAAATAATTTAAATATTTAATTGTTAAGCGACGAGACGCCTCTTATACTTGATTTTTGCGAACTATCGAACTAGGACTTGAGACCGCTTCTGTTGAGTCCGGATCAACGTTGTGAAACCGAATGAGTATATGGATTGATATATTTCAAACGTCGAATTTTCTGCTAGTAGCCTGCATTTGAAATGTAAATCGATCCAAAAAGCTAATTCTGTATACGATGGAATTAGGTCTCGAAACCTTTTCCATTGAGTTTGGAATGGCATCAAGAATTTGGATGAGTATAATGTTCAATGTGTTTAGAGATTGAAATTTCAGCGATGAATAGTGATTCTTAACAGAGAATGAAACTTGGATTTAGCTAAGCCCATTACTTGCCTTTAAGAGGCTAACCCTCTTCATTATTTCATCCCACTTCTTCATTCATGTTTCTTTTCCTCTTCCTCTCCTAATCTCTTTTTAATTACCCCTTTCACCTCTTAATCCCCAAGCCCTAAACCCCTCTAAATAAATTCCTAAATTCATGAAAAAATCACCTTAAATCTTCTCTTCCTATTCTCTACAATTCACATCAAGGGTTTGGCATGAATCGGATTATTGATGTGGATTTCGAAAATTAAAGAGAGAAATTTAGGTTTTTGGTAGTTTGGAGCTTGATTTTAAAAAGAAAAGGTGAGTTAGATGATTCTCTTAATTAATTTGTGTGTTAATTCTCATATTTTCGTTTATTGACAATTATGAAATCATATGAAATGTTTGGAGATTGTTAGTAATGTAAGTGGGCTAATGTTTAGGCCTTAAACATGATTATATCCACTCATTATTGATTTAAGACATTAATTCTTATTTATGAAATAATTAATAAGCCCTAATTTTGATTATGGGTTAAGTGATTGATTTTGAGTGATGTTTTGATTGATTAGAGGCTAATTGCATGATATAATTAAGTGCATATCATTAATTAGCAATAATGAAACTAATTCAAATGGTTTTAGAAAAGTTAGCAAGCTAATTAAGTGATTAATGAAACTTAACTAGAACTTATAATTGCTATTTGAAGTAAGAAATGATTTTTATAAGTAAATAGATTATTTATAAATATTTTTTATGAAAATAAATTATTTTATAAATAAAAGTGTAAAGGGGATAATTTATAAAGAATATAAGGTTTTATAAAATAATAATAAGAAGAAGATATTTTATAAGATGGTTATAAGATTTTATAAAATGTTTATGAAAGGAATACTTGATTAAAAATGAAGAGATTTAGTATTCCAAAGTCTTACGTAAACCTATAAGCAAGTAATGGGTTTTATAAAATGATTGAATTTTATAAAAAGGATGTTTCACTTTTATTGAAAAGAACTAGTAATTAAAAGTAAGATTTGATTAAGTAATAAAGTGAATTACATGTTTAAATATACGTGTATGTATATGAATATGGGAAATTATGCGCATGCGTGTATTTGAAGATAAATAGATCAAAACGTTTTGTGTATATAAATATACAATTGTTTGATTATATAGAAATATAATCGAATACAAGTTTGTGTAGGCATTTCACGTAGCCATTGTGACCATCGCGTGCGCTAAGTTAAGTGAGTGTATACCGGGCCGAGCAATCGCCCAGGTGAAGTTTGAAATGCGACTTATGTTGATGTTGCATGTTTACGTGAAGGTGTATGCATAGGCATGCATGAATGAGTGCATCGACACATGTATGGGCTACGCACAAGACAAGAAGTCCGAGTATGTCGTTTTGGCATGATAGAGGAAGCCGGGTCGCAATAATTGCCCTTGAACTCTACTCGTGCAAAAAAGTGGATTTTGGTATCGACATCGGTTTTCGTATGCCTATTGAATCCACTTCCAAAACATCAACAAATGATCCCCCATAAATGTCTGATGGGATGGAGGTAGGCTCTAGTAGCAAGTTGACTCATCGGGCGAAGCATCAGAGGAAACGGCACGTGAATCGGTGTCCTTTCGGGAAGCTTTCCCAACTGCCCAGGTTCATTGCCAGAACCTAGAAATTTCAGTTGACTATACATGACCATTCAGTCGACTAAACTAGAGGGAAAATGTAGGTTGAAGGAGGAGTTATGTCGACTGAATGAGACCGTTCAGTAGACTGACTTGCTGCGTGTTATGTAACATCAAAACGCGACAACTTTCGCATACGGAGTCAGAATGATGTAAGGTTTGAACCATTGTTCATCATTTTTTGAGGACTACAAACTATTAAATTTGGTAGGTTTTGGAGTAATTTGATTTCGGCGCCTATTTGAGACCTGCCCCAGCACATTTTCCAAAACTGTTGATTTTGAGGTAGACCGAGTGGATATATCAGAGGAGTATTATGATAAGTGGTTCCTTTGGAATCAATAACAATCGGGCATAAGGTCGATATAGAGATTTGATCACACGATTACGTCTGACGAACATGTACGATCGAAAAAGTGAATCCTTACCTTCGAACTTTGACTCATGGTATGTATAGTTATATAAATTATATCGGTCTTATATTAGTGACCATACGTTGCATTGGCCTTATATTAGTAGCCATGCCTATTTCCGGATCCTGGTAGATGTTTGGGTATGTTAGTGTGCTGGCTCTATTTATTATGGGATCATGGTAGATGTTTGGATACGTTAGTATGATGACTCTACTTATTATAAGATCATAATAGACGTTTGGTTAAGTTAGTGTGCTGGCTCTATTTATTATACGATTAGGATAAGTGTTCGAGTACATTAGTGTGCTGACCCTATTTGTTATAAGATCCCGATAGACATCTAGGTATGTTAGTGTGCTAGCTCTATTTATTATAGGATCATGGTAGATGCCTGGGTACGTTAGTTTGTTGATTCTACCTATTATAAAATCATGACAGACGTCTGGTTACGTTATTATATTGGCTCTATTTATTATACGACCGAGATAGATGTTTGGGTACCTTAGTGTGTTGACTCTATTTACAACTGAATCATGACAAATGTCTGAGTACCTGAGTGTACTGGCCCTATTTATTTGGAATTGTTGGATCACGATAATTGTCCATTGTCGACTCTACCAGTCAACAATGACGGATATTGATTTGTATTACTTAGCTATATTCCATTTTTATGTTGTGCGTGTTATTAGTTGGTTGTAGTTGTTATTTCTTCTTTCACTATTATTTTGTGCTTCGTGGTAGGCTTATATAATGATCACCCGACTTTTGGATGTTGGGTTACTTTTATCTTAGTATGGTATTTAGATTTCACTCGCATCATATTAGTTATGTTGGCTCGTTGATTATAGGAGAAGAGCAGGTTACGGTATGATCCCCTACTTTTGAGATGGATTTACTATACTTGTTTATAGGCAGTCTGATTTTCCCTGAGCCAAGTTTGTGGAGGGCCGGTTGTTATTTAGTTGTTCCTGTTTATTTGTATGGAGTTTTCATATACAGTGTTTTGAGATAGTTCCCCTCACACTAGGCTTTATGTCTGACCTGTGTTTTGTTTTTGTTTGCTTATGTCATGACAACACTCGGTTACTTAATTGAGTAGTTTAAAAATCAGGAGCTTTTGGGGATATACTATCAGAGTGCGCAACTGGAGCATTTTGGAGGTGCAACATCGATAGTTTGAAATATATACTTGTAATTTTATGTATACATGATAGACCTGTTATTTATATGCGAGACTGTTGTATTAGATATTTATTTAGAACTCTATTCTGTTGGAAGTTGATGTATTCTGATTTTCTGTATTGATATTTATTTATCAGTTGATTTCGCTGGTGCAGTCTCTTATATACCATTAGTTTATTCTATTCATGTATATTTAGTATATTAAATGATGTCATTCCATAGTGAGATCTTATCAATGTTTTGGTTTAGTGTTTTTCTTTAAATTTTACCCCAACAATCTATCTTTCTAGGTATTCTCGAAGGGAGGGTTGTTACTTTTGGTATCAGAGCTTAAACTCAACACTCGGACGAAGTAGACTAGTTTGAGTTAATCAATCTGGTAGTAGGAGACACGTTGAGAGAGCGTACTTGTAACTTTCTACTATATAATACCGTGTACCCCTCTCGTCTTTTAGACTTAAATTATTTTTACCTCAATTTGCTAAGGTATTTTCGCTAGGTTATCTGTATGAGAAGACAGAATACATGAGTAACTACGGATAGGATGTATATGATGGTTGATTTGTTCGTAAACTATTTAGCTATCGCAAAAGATGTTTCGCCACCCGTGAACATTTCCAGCAGATTGCGGCTAGCACCAGAGGTGGTGTGGTCCTTTGGGCATCCGTATCGTTAGCTCCACTAGCTTTAGACTCTTTGAAGCTATGCCGGAATTTCTTTAGCCATAAAGGAAAGCCATATCTAGGTCGTGAGACTGTTTTAGAGACACGTCCATATACACATGCATGAGAAGGCTTCCATCTATATTGGCTTAGGGAATTTTCTTGTTTAGAAGAGTACTTCTCGACATTTGGAAGAGGGAGATTTTGGCTGGGTAGGATGTAGTGTTTTCATGGCTAATAAACAGACCTATGATTCAGAATTAGTTCAAACGTCGCTTTAAGTTCTCGGTTCATTTTTGAGATCGAGAAGAGTGAGTAGCTTGAGTATTCCATCCATCCTGAGCAAGATGGCTTATCAATGAAGAAGTGTTGACCGGTTCAACCTTTTGTTTTTAGGGTTTGAGGTGGTTGGTACGCTGTTGTTATGCGCCAAGAGGTTTTCCTTGGGTCTTAGGCATTGGTTGGGGGTTCATTGCTTTGCCTTGTCGCTTTTAAGGTTCAATTTTGAATATCTCGTTGGGATGGTTCTCCTTCGTAAGAATGCCCATGAGATACTATTGAGGTATTGAAAGGGGAAAGCAACCAAAACTGCAACCGAGGTGAAATGACCATGATACAAGGAAGATCGAGCTTATTTGAAAAAGAAAAGCTGGCATAGTATGTCACCCTTGTGGCATATGGGACGAATTTCTCTATGAAATGTCATCTAGCTAATGTAAAGCATAAGTGCTTCAACTACGATCAGCTTGATCGCCTAAAGATAGAATATCTTACATTTTTGAAGGGTGAGTAAGTGATGATGACTTATGCCTTTCACGTATTGCTGGGTCCTAGCAGGCTTACGGCTCAGGAAAATCAAAAGGAGCTTATGTAGTGAGGGATGCTCTATTTTTAGGGACTCACTTTTGTTTCTTCTGACACTTGAGCGGTATATTTTATCTGCTGCTAGTTACTTGGTAAATAGGCTAAACTTGATGCCTTTTATAGTAGTTAAATTCTTCGGTAGATAAACCTTGTATGAGTCACCTTTGTTGCAAAACTGTGGTGAAGCGATCGGAAGTGTTACCATTCAAACTTGATGAATGAGCTTTCAAGTTGAGTGGCTTCAATCAATGAAGTGTGACTTGGATTTTTATCCAACTTGGGTTCAGTATATGCTCAGTAATGAGAATAGATCGAGCTGATGACTTATAGGCATTTGTTTAGAGTCGTTCGCGTTATAATTGTTTTTCTTTGTGTCGGTAAACCTTATATAATGGGAGTAATACCTGCTGCTAAAAGGGATATTTTCTAAAGATTTTTCCATTCATGTGCCAGTCCTTGACCTATAGTTTGGGTATAGAGTTTCTAGGTGATTCGCACCGGTTAGAAATGTGTTTTTCACTTGATTTTCATAGATGAGAACTTGAGTCAAATTATTGGGATGACTGGAAGATTTTCGAAACACGGCCTTAGTCGTGCAAGAAAATTTTAGTAGTCAGATCAAGGAATTGAATCGTAGTTCGCATGGATGGAGTTAGGTGGCGACCCTTATTTAACAAAGAAATTTTGCAGGCAAACCAAGGGTTGGAATGGACGTCATGTCGTCTGGAATGATCTTTGGTTATTGCAAAATTTTAGTGTAGTATATTAATTATTATTATGTGGGATAGTTCGGGAAAGGATTTCTCGACTATTTTTGTGGAGATTTAGATAATCTTCTAAGTGACGAGATGATGCTCGTTTAGGCAAGCTCATAGTGCACTTAGCATATTATCCTTATTAACATTGTGTGGTTGAGGTGAGTTTGAACCCGAGCAAACCCTGACAACTGTAAATCTTTATTTTTATGATGATTTAATTAGTATAATTTTCTCCTTTGGAATTTTATTGAGAAGAAAAGGAAAGCAAAGGCATAAATTGTTGGATTTACTCGAGATTTTAGAGACTCAATGATCCTTCTTATCGTACAGGTTTTCCTCTTTGTAGTAGATAGGTCTAGTAGACCTTTATGTATTGTATTCACGAAAGAAGTTACACCACTTAATCGTTTATTCCTTTTGAATGTCGAAAGGACTCATCGGAATTTTGGTTCAACATGTGCATTTGACTCTTGATGGTTACCAAGCATGTGTGTATATACTCTATTTAATAGTTTATTGTTTGTTGTTTGCTACTGTTTGTTGTTTTCTATTGATTTTCGTTTGCTACTGTTTGTTACTTGCTATTGTTTGCTTGCTACTGTTAGATGTTGTTTGATTTCGTTGTTGGCTGATTTTTATTGTTGCTCATTTTGTTGATTGCTTGCTTATATGCTTAATAATTTGTATGCTAGTTACTCTTGCTTGCTATGATTTGATTGTTTTTTATTGTTGTTTGCTATTGTTTGATTTTTGCTTGTCGTGTGTATTTGATTGCTTGTATAGCAGTTATAATTTCATAATTTAAAATAAGATTCGGAGAGGGGTAGCAGTTGCTATCAGGAATAGATTGTCCCTACCCACTATAGGGTCGCGATGGGACCTATATGAGTCCACTGCCTTTGGATGTGACTCAAAGTCCGAGGTATATTTTGATCCTAACTCACTTGGGCTTACTCTCCAATTGATTGTCGTGTATGACTATAATAGTACCGGTTACTACACTTAGTTACATGCGTTTGAATTCTGTGTTAGTGCATTCCTCTTTGTATAGTACAATTAGATGCTTTAGAGCTAATGTATAGCTAATTAAGTGCTTATTTTCTTTAATTGGCTTTTAGAGAGCCAAAAGATTTCTTGAGAGAGAAATGAATTTTAGAGAACGTGGGATGATGTAGGTGGTCGCATATTTCCTAGTATGTGATGAATTCTAATTTGGGAGTTCCATTGTGTTGATAGCACAAGGGAAGGTGCTGTTGGAATTTTCCAAAATCAAGATTCGGGAAGTTTGGTTAGTCCTATAACTTTCTCGTATTCAAGTGAATTTCGGTGACGAAATTCTTTTAAGTAGGAAAGAATGTAACACCTCGCAATTTTAACGATCGAATATTTAAATGAATAATTTAAATATTTAATCGTTAAGCGAGAGACGCCTCTTATACTTTATTTTTGCAAAACGGATGAATTAGAACTTTAGTCCACTTCCGTTGTGTTCGAATCTATGTTATGAATCTGAATGAGTATAAGGATCGGTATATTTCGATCGTCAGATTTTCAGCTAGTAGCCTGTGTTCGAAACATAAATCGATCCAAAAAGTTAACTTTTGTATACGATGGAATTAGGTCCCAAAAGCTTTTCAATTGAGTCCAAAATGGCATCCAGAATTTGGACGAGTATAAGGTTCGATATGTTTGGGGATCGAAATTTTGGGGATGAATAGTGATTCCTAGGAGAGAATGAAAGATGGATTTGGGCTAAGCCCAATACTTGCCTTTAAGACGCTAACCCTCTTCATTATTTCATTCCCACTTCTCCATTCACGTTTCTTTTCCACTTCCTCTCCTAATCTCTTCTTAATTACCCCTTAATCATCTCTTAATCCCTAATCCCTACCAAAAAAATTCCTAAATTCAAGATAAAATCACCATAAATCTTGTCTTCTTATTATCTACAAATCGCATCAAGGGATTGGTGTGATTTGGATTATGGATGCAGATTTCAAAAATTAAAGGGAGAAAATTTAGGTTTTTGGTAGTTTGGAGCTTGATTTGAAGAATAAGAGGCGAGTGGGATGATTCTCTTAATTAATTTATGTGTTAATTCTCATATTTCCATTTATTAACAATTATTAAATCATATGAAGTATTTGGAGAATGTTAGTAATGTAAATAGACTTATGTTTAGGCATTAAACATGCTTATATTCACCCATTATTGATTTGAGACCTTAATTCCTATTTATGAAATAGTTAGTAAGCCCTAATTTTTATTATGGGTTAAGTGATTGATTTTTAGTGATGTTGCAATTGATTAGAGGCTAATTACATGATATAATTAAGTGCATATCATTAACTAGCAATAATGAAACTAATTCAAATGGTTTTAGAAAAGTTAGCAATTTAATTAAGTGATTAATGAAACTTAATTAGAACTTATAAATGTTATTTAAAGTAAGAAATGATTTTTATAAGTAGATTATTTATATATATTGTTTATGAAAAGAAATTATTTTATAAATAAGAGTGTGAATGTAATATTTTATAAAGAGTATAAGGTTTTATAAAATAATAATAAGAAGAATATATATTATAATATGGTCATAAGATTTTATAAAATGTTTACAAAAGGAGTACTTGATTATAAAAGAAGACATTTAATATTTCATAGGCTTAAGTAAATCTATAAGCTGGTAATGTATTATAGAAAATGATATGAGTTTTATCAAAAGGATATTTCACTTTTATTAAAAAGAACTCGTAAATAGAAGTAAGATTTGATTAAGTAGTTGTAACACCCTGTATCAGGAGGCGAAAGCTAAGCGCTACAGATGATATAGTCATCTATAATATTAACTTCTGGTGACAAAATACGGTAACGATAATGGTATCCATAATATCAGAAGCACTTGAAAATGAAAAAAATCACAAATTTCTAAAAACAACATTTTATTGACTACAAACAACATTTTATTGACTACATTTCAAAACAAATTCATATCCAAGTTACATAATCCCATATCGTTTCCCAAGTAAAGATTAATTATAATCATTACAAAATACGCCAAGAGCCACATATGACGATGCCCCCTTGGTTGATCTGAGATAATATAGTCAAATCTGACTTAATACACAACAGAAATAAATAAAACATTCTGTAACTCCTAATTATCTATCTATCAGCCACCTGCTCGTCTCCGGAAGCTTTATTCACCAAAAGACAAAAACATGAAAACCCTAACCCTTAGCCTACTCAAATAAATTTTGAGTACCCAAGAGTTTAAGGGGAAACATAAACTTCGAGTTAAACATAAAACATGGTGTGAATAATTCTGTTACATCTCGGTTTACTGATATTAAATGAGACCACGCCGCTTAGCGGAACGGGTTTCCCCTCACTAATATCCTCTTTAAAACATATATTTTTCAAATCCTTTCATGCTGTCAAACTAGTAATATCAAAATAGCAATATCCTTTATGCTACTAAATGGACTATCTCTCCAAAAACAGGTAATAAGAAGCCTATCTGTCCACAACATAATAGCAAGGTCCGTTATGCTACAAATGCACTGTCTATCCATACAACTGGGCTGATTGCCCACAAATTGGACTAACTGTCCGATTCAAAATGGACTAACTGTCCAAATCAAAATGGACTAAATGTCCAAATTATTTTCTTTGGGTTAACTACCCTTTATCTTTTTCCTTGAAAACCTTTTAAAAATGATTTAACTCTTTAAATCATACTTATACAAGGAAAATACATTCTTAGCTTTACTCTAAGCTATTTTGCCATGATGTATATACTTTACTCAAAATAATGTTGATGAGATTTAATAAGGATTAACTATCCTTCCAAAACAAGTTAAAATCCTTTTCAACTTGAAAATACTTAGGTTATATTGCCTATTTCATACATTTGAAATCTTTGTTTAAAACCTTTAAACAACCCTTTCGAAACCCTTGAAGGTAAGCCCTTCGAAACCATGGAAAGACCCTTTCGAAACAATTGAATATTGCCTTTCGAAAACATTGGAAAAACCTTTCCTTTCTTTTTCCAAAAGCTTCAAAACATTAGACATCCCCCTTTAAACCCTTTAAAACCTTTAAAATATTTCCTTTCGAAAACATAGGAAAACCCTTCCTTTCAACCCTTTCGAAACCCTAGGGAACCACCCCTTTCGAAACCATTCATTAAAACCTTTTGAAACAGTCTAAACTCAATCCTTTCGAAAGCACTTTGGGTTTAATTTAAAACATATGGAAACCTTTCGAAACCATTCAAAAAAATTCCCCTTCGAAACCTTTGAA
Source organism: Allium fistulosum (assembly GCA_030737815.1). Classification (NCBI taxonomy): domain Eukaryota; kingdom Viridiplantae; phylum Streptophyta; class Magnoliopsida; order Asparagales; family Amaryllidaceae; genus Allium; species Allium fistulosum. The sequence continues at coordinate 405,460,424 of CM060907.1, read as the reverse complement.
AAATTCCTCGGTCGAAACCATTTGGGTTCTGCCTTCAAGTAAAGCAAAAGGATAAGAAACCCATTAAATTCGAAAGTGTCTGCTTCGAAACCATTTAAACTATCTCTTTTGAAATCAATTTGTGTTTTACTTTACTTATAGAAAAAGGGTTTTAAAAACATTCAAGTTAAAAGCATCTGTTTCGGAACCGTTTCCTAAGTAATGAAGTGATGGTGTGGAAACCATCCCTTCGAAAGCATTGGAGAAGTGGCCAGGTTTTTAGAAAACAAAACAATCCTTTCGAAACCATCTGGGTCGAAAGGTAGGAAGTGGCAGCAAAAGGCTTCAACTCAATCGAAAGCAATAATTTAAAACAAAAGCGCAACCCAATCGAAACCATTCCTTTTAAAACCATTTGATCTAGTCGAAAGCTACTCAGTCGAAAGCCATTTTAGTCGAAAGCAAGCAGGCGCATTTTTTTAAAAACAAAGTACTGCCTCAACCCCTTCAAAACCCCTGGTTTTGACTCCATACCTTCCGCCTACATCCAATTCACTACGTACTAATATAATGATACCATGTGCATAGATTTCGATTGTGTCAGAAGCAAAGATGAGGAGACGGAACATGTTGCCGACGGTGTCGAAATAGTGAAAAACATGTAGCAAATAGTTCTTTTCACTTTACTTGCTTCATGTGTCTAAATTTGATTGGTTGCCTCTTCCTTTACCAATAAAAGGTACTGCGCTTTTCAAAAGTGTTGCCGACTTTCTAGATTTTAATAATTTAAGTTATTTTACAAAAAGTCCCTTCTCCTCTTTAATTTATATAAACATTTGAGTCCCATATCTTAAATAATTTTATATAACCATTAAAACACATAGGAAAAATCTACAAAAGTTAAAAAAAAATTTAATATGTTTTCCAACATATAAAAATTTCAAACCCGAATCTTTTATTATTTAGCCGAAAATAATTATTAACCAAAATTAACATTTTCTTTACTAGAAAATTCATATAAATTCCACATAATTTCAGAAAATTCTGAAAATTGAAACCCATCTCCAAAATAATATTTATGACCTTTATAAAAATTAGCAAGGCATTTGGATGTCATTTAATAGGGTTTTCACCTTAAAACATATCATAAATTCAGTATGAATAACCAAAATTCATCAACAAGTATATATATTCATTCCATCATTCAAAACATGAAAAATCATTGCAAAATATTCGAAATTCATATTAAAATTGAGAACACAATCAAAAATGAGATATAAACATTATTCACCTTGAGTTTAGAGATTAAAGGGATTGCGATGTGAATGGATTTGATTTGCTTAAGCTTTTTCCTTGCTTTTCTTCCTCTTACTCTTGTTAATGGTGGTCGGCCTCTTTTAAAATTTTTGAAAATGAAAAGTGAACATGTATGGAGAGATACATGACCTTGTTTAAGGGTTATAGGAATGGCTTCTCTCCTATTTTACCCCTCCTCTATTTCAATTTAACTCTTATTTTAATTTAATGGTTAAATGGCACAGCTACCCTTTAATTAAATCAAATCTCAATCCTCTAATCAACGCATTATTTTATTTTATTTTGCTAGTTAGATATCCTAAATAATGTTACCAAAAATCTGTGGTGTTACAGACTCCCACCCTTAAAGAATTTCGTCCTCGAAATTACGATAAGGTGCACAAAAATCAAATAAGAAGGTAAAACATACCATCAAACAAGTCAGTATAATATCTCTAATCCCGCTCTCAATCTCCCAAGTACAGTCCTTATCATCGTCGCTCCATTGGACTTCGACTAATCTGACCGTCTTGGTTCTAAGCCTCTTCTCATCTCTTGCCACAATACGAATAGGCTTCCTCACTATAGTCAAATCCGGTTCTACTACTAAGTCCTCTAGCATAGTTGGTGCAATAGTAGTCTCCGGGTCTCTAACATACTTTCTGAGATGAGAAACATGAAAAACATCGTGGACTCTTGCTAAACTTCTCAATAACTCAATTCTATATGCGAGTTTCCCGATCCTCTCAACAATAGGAAAAGATCCAATGAATCTCAGTGCCAATTTTCCTCATTTCCCAAATCTAATCATACCCTTTCATCGGTGACACTTAGACGAAAACCCGATCTCCAAGGGAGAACTCTAGATCTTTCCGTCTCTTATCCGCATAACTCTTCTACCTAACTGAGCCTCCTTCATTCTAGCCCAAATGACCTCAATCTTTTATGTAGTTTCCCTAACCAAATCTGGACCAAGAACCAACCTATCCCCGGTCTCCAACCAATATATGGGAGATTTGCATAGCCTTCCATACAAAGCTTCAAACGGTGTCATCCCAATACAAGTCTGATAACTGTTGCTATACGAAAACTCGACTAAATGCAGATGGTCTTCCCATGATCCTCCGAAATCTAGAACACAAGCTCTTAACAAATCTTCCAAGATTTTGTTAACTCTTTCTATTTGTCCATCCATCTGTGGATGGTAAGCAGTACTCATCTTAAGCTTGGTTCCCAAAACTTCCTGCAGACTCTTCCAGAACTCGCTAGTGAATAAAGAATCTCTATCACTAACTATACTACTCAGAATCCAATGCAGTCTAACCAAATTCTTCAGGAATAACCTCACCAAAACAGGCGTCGTTCTAGTTGACTTAACTGGAATGAAATGGGCACTCTTGGTCAATATGTCCATTATGACCCATATACTATCGTTTCCTCTGTTCGACCTTGGCGACCCGTCAATAAATCCATGGGAATAGAATCCCATTTCCATACTGGAATATCTAATGCTGAAGCAACCCACTTGGCTTTTGGAGTTCGGCCTTTGCCTGTTGGCAAATCAAGCACTGCTTTACACACAAACCAATATCCCGCTTCATACCTTCCCAGAAGAAACTCCTCTTCATATCCTGATACATCTTCGTACCTCCTAGATGAATAGAGAACTTCGAACGATGGCATTCCTCCAAGACTTCTTTCCTTATGTTTCCTACACTTGGAACACATAATCTGCCTTTCTTTCTCAACCTCCCATTCTGGTTAAGGCTGAAATCTTTCAAATCATCCCTCTCGGTTCCATCTCTTAACTTCCTGATTCTTTCGGCTAATACCAGACCCTCTTACTGTTTAGAAGCAATCTTTTAGATTATCACTAGTCTAACTTCCAAAAAAGATAATACAACTGTATCTTCACTAGACCCAGCATCGGATCTCCACTACACTATGCAATTTACTAATGCTTCTAAATCATTCCACTCAGCAATCATCGCCAAAACTACATTATGAGGTTTTCTGCTAAGTGCATCTGCAACCTTGTTGCAATTCCGCAGTGTGTACTCAATCCCAAAATCATAAGCAGTGATAAACTCTAACCATCTCTGTTGTCTCATGTTCAACTCCTTCTGAGAGAAAAAGTACTTCAGCGACTTATGATTTGTACATAACTCAAACCTCTCTCCCAAAAGATATTGTCTCCACACCTTTAAAGCAAAAATATTTGCAGCCAATTCTAAATCATGCGTCGGATATCTGACCTCATGCGGTCCAAGCTGTCTAGAAGCATATGCAATCACTTTACCCCTCTGCATCAGCACAGCTCCTAATCCTGTTCCACAGGCGTCGGTATAAACCACCAAATCCCGATTCCCTTCCAGAACAACCAACACTGGTGCATGAGTCAATAAGTTTTACTAATTCTGGAATGCTTCCTCACACTTATCAGTCCACACAAACTTCACATCCTTTCTCGTCAGCTTGGTCATCTGTGCCGCTATCTACGAAAAATCCTTATTGAACCTCCGATAATAACCAGCCAACCTAAAGAAACTCTTTATCTCAGTCACTGTCTCGGGTCTCTTCCAACTATTTACCGCTTCAATCTTAGTTGAATCTACTGACAACCCTTTCTTTGAGACTACATGACCAAGAAACTTCACTTCTTTCTTCCAGAAATGACAGTTTGAAAACTTTGCCTTCAGCTGATGCTGCCTCAGCGTCTCAAGCACCACCCTAAGATGAACTTCATGCTCTCTTTCATCCTTAGAGTAAATCAAGGCATCATTTATGAAAACCAATATGAAACTATCCAAGTGCTTTCAGAAAACCAGGTTCATCAAATCCAAAAAGAATGTTGGTGCATTAGTCAGTCCGAATGGCATAAATAACCATTCGTACATCCCATATCTGGTCCTAAACACCATCAAAGGTATACTATCCTCTACTACCTTGAGTTGTTGAAAACCTGCCGCTAAATCCAACTGCGAGAATACCTTGGATCCACTCAACTGGTCGAAAAAATCGTCAATCCTCGGCAATGGATATCGATTCTTTATTGTCCTCTCATTCAATTTACGATAATCGATACATAGCCTTAACGATCCATCCAGCTTCTTAGAAAACACTGCGGCTGCTGCCCAAGGCGAACTACTCGGCCTGATAAATCTTTTACCTTCCAAATCCACCAACTGCATCTTCAACTCCCTCATCTCTGAAGGGGTCATCCTGCTTGGCGGCCTACTCTCTGGTTCTGCTCCCAGAACCAAATCTACCTGAAACTCAATGGCTCATTTCGGTGGCAATCCTACTCAGGCTCATAAACATCTGCAAATTCTCTAAACATGAAAACTCGAGTTAACTCATCATACAATTCGATAGCACCAAACAAAGCATTCACTTCACCGCTAGAACCTTCTACGGTATAAATAATCCGATCACTACAATCTGGGTGTCTAAGCGATATTTTCCTATCTTGGCAAAACATCCTAGCATCGTACTCACTTAACCAATCCATCCTAAGAATAATCCCGAACCCCACAAAAACGAACACATGCAAACTTCAAACAAAAGTATGACCTAACAGGTCAAACTCTAACTGTTCACATCTCAACCCTAGAGTTGCATATTCTACTATTGGATCTGCAACCCGTAAGTAACTAAATAAGTGGGTTCTAGGTTAAGCTTATCTATCAAACATCAAGATATAAAAGAATGTGATACACTAGTATCAAATAGAACGCTGACAGCCATACCATGAATTTGAAGCGTACCTCCCAAGACGACCTGTCCATTCTCCTGGGTTGTTGGCTTAAAGCAATAGGTTCCAATGCATACACCTTGCCCTTTCCATCCTTAGTGGGCTCCTTGCACTGGCTCTTATAATTGCCAATATGGTCACAACTGAAGCACCCGACATTCTTCTTGCCACCTCCATTGCCTTTCTAGCACGACACTCATTAGCAAAGTGCCCCTTCTTGTCACATTTGAAGCAAACAATCTCGAACTTCCCTTTCTTAGCTGCTCCACCCTTCTGAGCACCTTTCTTAGGAAAGAACCACCTCTTCTGATTCTGACCAACCTGGACTTCTTTATCTTTACTCTTCTCTAGAGAATCAAGAATCTCCTCATGCCTTAAGGCCATCTCCATAACAAAGTTAGAAGGATCTCTAATATGAGGTAATCTGGCCCTAGCTAACTCAGGCGTCAACCCCCTGATAAACTTCTCATTCCTTTTCATGACTGTATCCATTGAAGCATACCCATATCGGGCCAATTCCTCGAACTTTCTAGCATACTCCAGAACAGACATCTCTCCCTGCTCTAACTCGGCAAATTTCCTGATCGGAGCAGACTGTGCCATTGTAGACATAAACCTCTCCAGGAACCTTCCCTTATCTGCCCATGACAAAGTTTCCTCGTCCACATCGGCCATTAGACTGTTTCACCAGAACAAAGCGACTCCCTGAAGCTGTTTAGATGCCAACCTCCTCTTCTGCTCATCATTGAGCCCCAAGTCTGCAAAAATCCTTTCGCATTGCAACAACCAATTTTCCACTTCTATAGCATCCTCTGTCCCCACAAAATGCTTCCCTCCAAGCTTAGTGTAATCTCTGCTCAGCTTAGCATAATTGTTAACTACTAGAACTTCCAGAACTCCTGTCCATGGAGCATCTCCTTCTACCATTCCAACTGCAACTCTAGCTTGCATCATATTCACAAAAAACTGATACATAGCTCCCATGCCCACTTGCGAGACTACAGCACCTACATTCTCTACTTGTGCCTAACCTTGACCTCTTCTCACATTAGGCCAGCATTCCCATCGGTGCCTTCCCCTCCTCGGTTAACTCTTCCCCTTTTACCTTCCATATTTGTATTCAAATCTCATGAGATACGGAAAAATATCTTTACAAAATAGGAGATTAGAGATAAAGCATATACTTATATATAAAAAAATACAAGTACGTTACCATAGTGTTATCCTATACCCCAATATTACTTTAATTCCTTAGGATTATATTTTAAAAACCATTTTTAGTTTAAAGTTTTTCATAAACCATGCTCTGATACTAAGTTGTAACACCCCATATCTGAAGGCCAAAAGCTAAGCGCTATAGATGATGTAGTCATCTATAGTATTAACTTCTGGTGACAAATACGGTAATGATAATGGTATCCATAATATCAAAAGCCTTGAATACGAACAAAATCATAGATTTCCAAAATCAACATTTTACTAATTACATTTCAAAACAAATTCATATCCAAGTTACATAATCCCATATTGTTTTCGAGGTAAAGATTAATTATAATCATTACAAAAATACGGCAAGAGCGACATATGACGATGCCCTCTTGGTTGATCAGAGATAACATAGTCATATCTGACTTAATACATAGCGGAAATAAATAAAATAGACTGTAACTCCTAATTAGCTATCTGTCAGCCACTTGCACGTCTCCGGAAGCTTTATTAGCCAAAAGACTAAAACCTAAAAACCCTAACACTCAGCTTACTCAAATCAATTTTGAGTACCTAAGAGTTTTAGGGGAAACAAAAACTTCGAGTCAGACATAAAGCCTGGTGTGAATATTTCCTTTCAAAAACAAAAGAAAAACCCTTCCTTTCAACCCTTTCGAAACCCTGGGGAACCACCGCTTTAGAAACCATTCATTAAAACCTTTTGAAACAATCAAAATGCAATCCTTTCGAAAGCACTTTGGGTTCAGTTTAAAACATATGGAAACCTTTCAAAGCCATTCGAAAAGTTTCCCCTTCGAAACCTTTGAAAAACATCTCGGTCGAAACCATTTGGATTCTGCCTTCAAGTAGAGCAAAAGGATTAGAAACCCATTAAACTCGAAAGCATCTGCTTCGAAACCATTTAAAACAATCTCTTTTGAAACCAATTTGGGTTTTACTTTACTTATAGAAAAGGGTCTTAAAAAATTTCAAGTCGAAAGCATCTATTTCGAAACCATTTCCTAAGTAATGAAGCGATGGTGTCGAAACCATCCCGTCGATCGCATTGGAGAAGCGGTCGGGTTTTTAGAAAACAGAACAACTCTTTCAAAACCATCTTGGTCGAAAGGTACGAAGCGGCAACTAAAGGCTTCGACTCTGTCGAAAGCAGTCATTTAAAACAAAAGCGCAACCCAATCAAAATCATTCCTTTCAAAATCATTTGATCTAGTTGAAAGCTACTCACTCGAAAGCAAGCAGGTGCATTTTTTAAAAAACAAAGTACTGCCTCAACCCCATCAAAACCCCTGGTTTCGACTCCATACCTTCTGCCTACATCCAATTCACTTTGTACCGGTATACTATTAACATGTGCATTGATTTCGAAGGGCTTGTAAAATTGTTTTATTTTAATCAAGTTTTATATTTTCGAAAGGTTGAATTTAAAGTATTATAAGGCAGGAGCCTAATGTTTTAAAGAGCTTTCGAAGGAGGTTACCCTATGAAGTCGAAAGCTAGGTTTCGAAGTTATCGAAAGGTTTTACGACTGAATCTCTATATTTTTAAAGGAAAAACCATGGCTATATTAAAGGAGTTTTTACAATGGTTAAAGAAGAATCTATCTTTGATAAATTAAACCCACAGGATTTGTATTGCTATGTTGTTATATTGCTTCTTTTAATATGAACATATTCACTTTATAAAGGACTCATAACTGTAATTTGGGAAAACCGGTAGGAGAACTAGTTGGATTAACCTAGTAGTGAATATAAATTGAATAAACTCCTAAAGGAGCAAAATATAAAGGAAAGATATTGGCAGGAGTCGATAGGTTTCCAATAAGCCCATGAAAACTGTATGATATTAGCAGGGGCCAATAGGTTAATAGTTAGCCATGAAAACTATTTGAAAATGAAGATGTCAGATTGACAGGTTCATAGTTAGCCCATGAAAACTATGTGTAAATGAAGATGTCATATAAACAGGTTCATAGTTAGCCCATGAAAACTATGTGTAAATGAAGATGTCATATAAACAGGTTCATAGTTAGCCTATGAAAACTATGTGTAAATGAAGATGTCAGATAAACAGGTTCATAGTAAGCCCATGAAAACTATGTAATTGGACAGGGAGTTCATAAATGTTAACTGGTTATTAATTAGCCCATGAAAACTATTGGGTTAACAGTAATCCTAGAAACTATAATTAAGACAGATAGTCAGAATGAATGGGGATGAGTAATCCGGATTTGATTTGCTTGTTTTTCATATCATCATAATGTATTAAAATACAATGTTTTTAACCATTGTGGATGCAGGAGCATAGAATATGGTTTTATGAAGATTTTATGATACTAGTGAGCGGAAAACCCGTTTCGCTAAGCGGCATGGTCTCACTAGATATCCATTTGTTTGGAGATGATAGACTATTATTCATACCAGGCTTTATGTCTGACTCGAAGTTTTTGTTTTCCCCTTAAACTCTCGGGTACTCAATTGATTTTGAGTAGTTTGAGGTTTAGGGTTTTCAGGTTTTCTTAGACGAATAAAGCTTCCGGAGGCATGCAGGAGGCAGCTAGTTTTTTTTGGAGTTTTCTTTTCTGCTGTGTATTTGGATGTAAAGGCAGATTTATTAGCCTTACTATATACTTTGATCAACTAAGGGGTATCTTCATATATCGCTCTTGGCGTATGTGTAATGATTATATTTTGCTGAACGTGGTTAAAGTTTTGGGATTATGTAATGAACATGAAATGTTTTAATTTGAATGCGGAAACATGTTTTTAAATTGTTAATTTTTTTCAATATTCTTGTGATCTGTGTATCAATGTAGCACCACCATATTTGGTCGTTGAATATTAATGACTATTGATGACTGCAGCATCCATAGCCGTTAGTTTTGGGCCTCCAAGTAGGGGGATGTTACAAGTTGGTATCAGAGCCTAGATTTATGAGAAAACATAAAATAAACCAAACCTTTTCAAACATAATCCTAATGAATTAAAGAATAAGATTGGGGTTTGGGTTAACGTTATAGTGACGTGCTTGTATTCGCTATATATATATGTATATATAAGTACATGTTCCCCTCTCTCTTAAACTGTTCTTTTGTATCTTACTAAGGCTCGTAGGTAGATTTACGAGAAAGAAGATATGGAAACAAGAAACGGAAGAGGAAATCTAGGTGGTGGAAGCACCACAATAAATGGTAATGCTCGACCTAATACTAGGAGGAACCAAGGTCGATAAGCTAATGCTAATCCAAATGCAGAGGCCAATGTAGGTGCTGGAACCCCGCCAGTAGATATTGGGATGATGTATTAGTTCTTCGTCAACATGATGCAGGCTTGAGCAGCTGCAGGTGTAGCTGGAGGTAATGCTGTGAATGCTGGTGGAGCCAATCATGTTGCCCTAGTTGGCAATAACTATGCCAAGCTAAGCAGGGATTATACCAGTTTCGGAGGGAAGCCTTTTCATGGAACAGAGGATGCCGTTGAAGTTGAGAACTGGATTTTGAACTATGAAAGTATCTTTACAAATTTTGGCTTGGATGATGGAGAGAAGAGAAGGCTAGCCTCTAGATAGTTGTAAGGGTTAGCGCTTCACTGGTGGAACAGTGTGACAGTCGGAGTTCGGGAGAAAGAGCTGGCATGGGCTGATTTTAGAAGAAGGTTTGAGCAGAGGTTCTTGTTTGGGGTTGCCAAGTCGACACTGATGAGGAAGTTCATGGATCTTGTACAAGGAGGGATGTCAATGATCAAGTATGCCGCTAAGTTTGATGAGCTATCTCGATATGGTTATGCTTTGGTTGACACTGATGTTAGAAGGAATGAAAGTTTTATTAGAGGATTGAGGCAAGAGTTTGGAAGAATGGCTATGACTCATATTAGGGAGCCTTGTCATGTAGTGGAAAAGATGACTACTCGCCATGAGGAGATGCTTGTTGTGTCTGTTAGGGAGAAACTAGTTGAGCTCTAGGGCCTTTAGGGAAAGAAAAGGAAATTCTTCAAGAGGAAAGGAGCCCAGAAAGGGGATGCTGCCAAGAAAGCAAAGGCTGATTTAGTGTGTTATAAGTGTGATAAGAAGGGCCAATATGCCAATGAGTGCAGATCCAGTAAACGAAAGAAGCCTGCAGAGAAGAAGAATGTGAAATGCTATAACTGTGACCAAGTTGGGCATAATAAGAACCAGGGTCCATAGCCAGTTCGGGCGGACAGAGGGAAGGTGTTCGCTATTGGACTGCCATTTCTTCTAGACCTACTGCCGTAGAGAAAGGGAAAACTATGATGGAAGGTACGCTTTTGATTCAGAGCATACCAGTTAGAGTACTTTTTAATACCAGTGCATCACACTCATTTATATCAAAGTATTTGGTTGATAGGTTATGTATAGAACCCACATACCTTGTTACTTCCTTAAGGGTTGCAAATCCAATAGGAGGGCATGCAACTCTTGGGATGAGATGTGACCAGTTAGAACTTGATTTGTTATGTCACATGTTTGCATGCAGCTTGTATGTTTTTGATTTCGTAGATTTCGGGATCATTTTGGGTATGGATTGGTTGGGTAAGTATGAAGCTGGGATATTTTGCTAGGATCGGGAAATATCGTTGAGGCACCCAGATAGTCATAACCGAATCATTTTCTCAATGGAGAATTCCAGTAAGAGTGTTTGTGCTTTGTTAAGTGCCATGGAGGTGGGAGACGACCTTAGTCAGGTTCGTGCAGCAAGAGAATTTGCAGATGTATTTGAGCCGGTCACTGGATTACCACGAAACGTGCTACAGAGTTTCGGATAGACCTTGTACCGGGAGCTGAACCTATCAGTAGACCACCTAGCAGAATGTCGCCGACAGAGATGAAGGAATTGAAGGTGTAGCTAGTGGATCTTGATGGAAGGAATTTTATTAGACCAAGCAGTTCGCGTTGGGGAGCAGCCGTAGTGTTTGTTAATAAACCAGATGGGTGGTTAAGGATTTGTATCGACTACCGTAAGCTAAACAAGAGGACGATCAAGAATAAGTATCCTTTGCTGATAATTGATGACTTATTTGATCAGTTGAGTGGAGCCAGAGTATTTTCCCAATTGGACTTGGCGACAGGTTTCCATCAACCAAAAGTGGCAGAGGGGAATATCCCATTAATGGCGTTTCGAACCAGATATGGATCATATGAATGGTTGGTGATGCCATTTGGATTGACAAATGCACCTGCTTTCTTCGTTGATTTGATGAACCGGGTTATCCGAGAGCACTTTGATAGGTTCATATTTGTATTCATAGATGATATTTTAGTATACTCAAAAGATGAAATAGAGCATGAGATTCATCTTAGAGTAGTGTTGGAGACGCTGAGGCAGAATCATCTAAAAGCGAAATTTTCCAAGTGTCATTTTTTAAGAAAGAGGTTAAGTTTCTTGGTTATGTGGTTTCAGAGAAGGGGTTGTCAGTCGATCCGGATAATATCGAAGCAGTGAACAATTGGAAGAGACCAAAAATAGTGACCGAGATTAGAAGTTTTCTTGGACTTCTGGCTATTACCGGAGATTCATCAAGGATTTTTCGTGAATCGCAGCACCTTTGACTAAGCTTACCAGGAAGGAAGTGAAGTTTGTTAGGTCCGACAAATGTGAGAGAGCATTCCTTAGGTTAAAGCATTTGTTGACCAATGCTCTAGTATTAGTAGTTCTAGATGGTAACCAAGGGTTTGTAGTATACACAGATGCATGTGGGATTGGATTGGGAGCAGTATTGATGTAGAAGGGCAAAGTTATTGCTTACGCATCTAGGCAGCTTAGACCGCACGAAGTAAGGTATCCTACTCATGACTAGGAGTTGGCAGCGGTAATTTTTGCCTTGAAGATTTGGAGGAATTATCTCTTGGGGAGAGATTTGAATTATATACTGATCATAAGTCTTTGAGATACCTATTCTCACAGAAGGAGTTGAATATGCGACAGCAAAGGTAGTTGGAGTTTTTAGCTGCTTATGATTTTGATATAGAATATACCCCAGGGAAAGGCAATAAAGTAGCGGATGCTCTTAGCAGAAGACATCAGAATGTGGTGTGGGCTATGTTGGTGGAGTGGAAAGATCTGGAAGCTTTGACTAGTTGTGGTGTGCAGTTAAGATCGACTGCTATTTCTAGTCAAAGTACTGCCATGTTGTCCTCTTTGGAAGTTCGACCAGTACTGATTGATAATATTGCTTCTAAACAGAAGCAGGATCCATTATTAGTTGAGAGGATCAGAAGGCTTGAGGTTGGAACCGAGGTCGATGATTTGAAAATTTTGGTCTTGACTAGAGAGGATGGTTGAGAAAGAAGGGACGGTTATGTGTTCCAGATGTGGAGAATTTGAGAAGAGAAGTTCTTGAGGAATGTCATCGATCTATGTTTACGATTCATCCTGGAGGGACCAAGATGTATCAAGATATGAAGAGGAGCTTCTATTGGGAAGGCATGAAGAGGGATGTTGGCTTGTGGGTTTGGCAGTGTGTGAACTGTCAACAAGTAAAAGCCGAACATTAGAAGCCAAGTGGGTTACTTCAGTCTCTAGATATTCCAGTTTGGAAATGGGATTCGATATCCATGGATTTTATAGATGGGTTGCCAAGGTCAAGGTGAGGAAAAGAGAGTATATGGGTTATTGTAAACAGGTTGACTATGGGTGCTCATTTCATTCCAGTAAAGTCGACCAGAACGGCACCTATTTTAGCAAAGTTGTTCACGAAGAACATTGTTAGACTTCATGGGATTCCTAGTAGCATAGTCTGGGACAAGGATGCATTATTCACTAGTGAATTTTGAAGGAGTCTAAAAGAGGTATTAGGTACAAAGCTCAAGATGAGTACAACTTATAACCCACAGACAGATGGGCAGACAAATAGAGTCAACAAGGTACTTGAGGACTTGCTAAGGGCTTGTATATTGGACTTTGGTGGATCTTGGGAGGACCACCTACATTTGATTGAGTTTTCCTATAATAATAGCTATTAGACTAGTAAAGGAATGGTGCCTTTTGAAGCTTTGTATGGAAGACCATGCAAATCGTTGGCATATTGGTTAGAGACTGGAGACAGATTGGTCTTAGGTCCAGATTTGGTTAGAGAGACGTCAAAAAATATTGAATTAATCCGAGGAAGGATGAAGGAAGCTCAATCCATACAAAAGAGTTATGTAGATAAGAGGCGTAAAGACCTAGATTTCTCAGTGGGATGTAGGGATTTCATTAAAGTATCACCAAAGAAGGGTGTGGTACGGTTTGGAAAGTCGAGAAAGTTGGCCCCGAGATATGTTGGACCATTCCAGATTTTAGAAAGGATCGAATAACTTGCTTATAGAGTAGAGTTGCCAAGTTATATGGCAGGTGTCCATAATTTATTCCATGTATCTCATCTTCACAAGTATATGCATGATCCAAAGGCTATTATTCCTCAGACAGAGTTGGAGGACTTGGTGGTAGAGCCTGATTTTACTTTTGTTAGACAACCAGTTCGAGTTGAAGTGAGGGATGAGAAAAGATTGAGGACCAAGACAATCAAGTTGGTGAAAGTTCAGTGGAGCGACAACGAGAAGGACTGTACTTGGGAGATAGAGGACAGGATTCGAGATGCGTATCCTAGTATGTTTTGAGGGTATGTTCTATATTTGTTTTATATAGACTTATTAGCTGGTAGGACATACTAGCTTTTGTTTGCATGGTTGTTATGCTTGTTTATAGTCCCTATTGAATTTCGAGGATGAAATTCTTTAAGTGGGGGAGCCTGTAACACCCCTAATTTTTGTTTAACATTATTCAGGATATTTAATTAAATAAAATTAAATATAATAATGTGGTTGATTTAGGAGTTGAGATTTAATGGTCAATTAAATTGGCCATGGCTAAACCAATGAAGGTACAAGTGTGGGTTATAATTTATAAGTTAGGAAAATAAGAGGAGGGCAATATGGGAATAGCCACATCCATATACCCTTAAAACCTCCCTTATTCTCCCATACCATTTCATAAATCAAAATTGTTAGTCCATGAGTTGATGGTTTTGATGACAACAACCTTAGAATAAGATTATAAAATATAAATACTAACATTATAGTTTAGATATATATGTATATGCAGGATTTAACCATGCAGGTACCAAGAATGAAGACTGTACAGTATAGAGATTCAAGATATCAAGATTGAAGACTCATGAGTATCAAGATTATCAAGAGTTCAAGATTTCAAGATAAGTATTGAGTCTAGAAATATGTTAAAACTTCACAATAGCACTGAAATTTTCACTCCATTTTTCTTTAGGGATGGAACCCATTTCTACCTTTTTAGTGGCTTACAAACCCACGACAAGTGGCTTACAAACCTACGACAAGTGGCTTACAAACCCACGAACATCCTGGTTTTGTACAAGTTCTCGAGTCTTGATATGATGAGATATTCTGCAGGAAGAAGCTTGTAAAACTACTTCCAAATGATTTTCAAAACTACTTCAGAATAATTTTCAAAACTGCTTTTCAAAATGTTTTAGCCTTAAAAATTATCTTTTCAAATGATTTTCAAAAAGATGTTTTAGCCTTAAATATTCTCTGTTTTTGTTTTTAATAAACTCTTGTTTTAAACTTCGTTTGTTTTAAAAACTATCTTATAATTATAATATATTTACTTAGATTTAAATATAAAATTATAGTAAAATTTTATATATATTATTCTCTATATTTATCTATGTATTTTATCTATAGTCAAGTATGTTAATAAAGTTTAAAATAGTTTTAATATAAGATAAAGGTTATTTTCAAAGAAAAACAAAATATCAAAATTTCCTTTGGGATGTCGACATGCCCTAGTACCCCATGGCGACATAGTGACAGTTAGATTCAAAAATTTGAATTTCAAAAGAAGTGTCTATTCGCCATAATCTTTCACGAATGGACATGGCTGTTGTTCTTCTATAAATAGGGGTTAGTTTCAACGAATTTATCATCAGATTTTCTGGTTTTTCACTTCTCTTCTTCTTCCACATTTCTTTATACATATTCTTACCATTACTCTGCCGAAATCAACATTGAATCTAACTAGATCATCTCTGGTTTGATTCTCTATCACTATCTCAACAAGATCCCAGTGCTATTCAGAGTTATAGGCTTCTTTGTAATCTATCTAGCGAGAAAAGGTGTGATTGTAGCCTTGGAAATCAATTGGGTGAACTTGTTGCCCCGGAAATCAAGTATCTCTACCCAGAGGATTGTGATTCTGGAGGGTGTACCTCGTAGCCTTGAAACCGAGGGTTGTAATTGTTGAATTGCTTTTGAAAGGAAATATGTACTTAGTTGTGCGGGACTAGATGTAGGGTAACTTCGAACCAATATAAAATCCGGTGTGTTCTTTCCTTTACTGCATTTACTTTATTTCTGCATCCATGTTTGTTTCTGTGATTATATCCGTGTCTGAATATTACATACATTTGTGTTCAAATTAACATAAACTCAAAAAGATTTAGTAATTTCTTATAAACACTATTCACCCCCCTCTAGTGTTATTTCTAGCCTTAAGATCCGTAATCCGCATTCCACACATTTGGTATCAGAGCAAGGTTTTCAAAAGTTTCATAATCTGAATTTTGAAAAGTTTTCTAAATGGCTACCAACACTGGTACTATTTCTAACACGAGTTCATTTGTAGAAGGTCGGTCTACTGCCAGACCACCATTTTTTAATGGCAGTAACTATGCATATTGGGCATGTAGGATGAAAATATATTTACAATCTGTAGGATTAGATACTTGGAATATCACAGAAACTGAATATTCTAAACCCACAACTAATTTTGCACAGTGGACCACTGAACAAAAGACTGTTGCACAAAATAATTCTAAAGCAATGAATATTCTGTTTTGTTCACTTGATAGGAATGAATTTAATAGAGTGTCAGTTTGTAAGTCTGCATATGAAATCTGGAAAACTTTGCAAGTGACTCACGAAGGAACAAGCAAAGTTAAACAGACCAAAATTTCCATGCTCAGAAATCAGTTTCAGTTATTTAAAATGAATATTAATGAGTCTATTTCAGATATGTATAGTCGATTTCAAGATATTGTGCATTCTTTAATATCCTTGGGAAAAGAATTTTCGGAAGAAGATCAAGTCAGAAAAATTTTAAATTCTCTCACTCAAGAATGGGATCAAAAGACACTTGCAATTGAAGAGGCAAATGACATCAGTACCTTAAAGATAGAAGAATTGATTGGAAATCTAATGTCGTTTGAAGTCCAAATGATCGGGAGAAGAGAAAGCAAAGCATCTGAAAAGAAATCTATGGCATTCAATGCATTAACCGATGGATCAGACTCAAACAGTGATAATGATGAAGAGATAGCATTTATGACCAGGAATTTTCGGAAATTCCTGAAATACAGAAAGATGAATAATCTCAAGAGAAACAACTATAAGAATTCTGGAAATCAGAATGCAGTGCCAAACAACGTCAAATGTTTCAACTGTGATGAACTAGGCCATATCAAAAGAGACTGTCCGTATCCAGAAAGACAGAATCCTCCTATAAACAATGAATCAGTAAAGAAACGGAAGCGTGCATTTACTGCTACTCTAGATGACTCAGACTCGTCCTCAAGCGATGATGATCAGAAGACAGATAACTCAAATTTGTGTTTCACGGCAGTTCACGACTTCAACAAATTCAAGGAAACGAACTCAGAAAAAGGTACACATTTACAATACAATTGATTGAAATTGCATGCTTAAAATTAGATGATTGATTGATTTTGAATTGGTGTGTTGATTGAATTTTAAATTAATTTTATTATTATTTTATTAGTATTATAATTTTATTATTATTTTTATCATTTTTAATAATATAATAATATTTTCTGGAATATACTATAATTCTAATAATATTCTAGATATATATATATATATATAGACATTAAAATAATAAGTATATATATATTAGAATACTTAGGAAAAATAAATCATAGAAATTCACAGGCACATGTCGACGTGGTCCCTACCCTGATGTCGACATAGGTACCAGAATTTGAAATTCAAAATTTGAATTCAAATGGTTGAATTTCCCTCCACCTTTTCACTTCATTCAATACTCTGAAAAGGCATCTTTTGACTAGAGAACATGTCTTTCAAAAATCTATTTATTCACTATCTTTTATCACAAATTTTCACTTTCATTTTCAAATTCAAACTCTCTCTTCAAAACTCCAAGCTCTCTACTCTCTACTTTAATGGCTTCTTCAAGCAACCCCTCCACCATGAGACTTTCTAGAAACTTGAAAGAGCAACTCCTCAATAATCCGGAGGCAATAAAAGCATACATCAATTATGCTAACTATGGAAAAGTCCATCCCGGAAAGTTCACTATTTTTCAAGATTTTGCATCTTATGAAATTGATACTCTTTTTGCAAACAATCAAATTCTATTCTTGTTGATTCTTCTCAAAATGATTTTGTTTGTTACCTAAATCTTGTTAAAATTTTCTATGCAAATCTCAATCGAGAATCTTATGAAGGAAATGATAATGAAATTTGGAGTAGTGTCAAAGGCACTAAAATTGTTTTGAATTGTGATCTTTTGGGTACCATTCTCAATTGCAAAAGCACGCGAATGGATCTTTCTAGTTTTCAAATCGATGAACATGATCATGAGACATTTCATCATATTTTTGAAGGAGATGAAAACTTTGAATTTAAAAACCGAAACTTTCGTCCTAAAGCAAGAATTGTCAATCTTCTTTTACAACATACTTTGACCCCAAGATTGGGAAATTTTAACAATCCTACTTCAAAAGTGTGCAAAGAATTTTTTGCTATTTTCGAAAATTATGATATCAATTTGGCGCAAGTTATTTTGGATGAACTTCGTCCTAAAATTTTGAAATGGGAGAAAACACTTTATATCATGGAATTTACCTTACTCGGATTTTCAACTATTTTGGAGTAAATTTCAAAGGAGAAGAATTTATTTCAAGAAAAGTTTTTAATATCTCAAACATTTCTCTCATGAAAATCCCATATGTTTTTCAACCTTATGAGTCTCTTGCCGAAAAGGAAAAGCGTTTGGCTCACGAAGAAATGGAGGAAGAGGAAGAAGAGGAAGAAGAAGAAGAAAGGGATGAAATGGAAATAGAAGAAGAAGAAGAAGAAGAAGAAGAAGAATAAGGTGAAACATCCCTAGAAAGTATTGAATATCCCTCCAATCCTTCTAACAAAACCCTTCTCAATAACCAAAATATTATTGTTAAGAATCAACGGGTTCTTAAAAGATCCGTTAGTAAGAAGTTGGACAAAATATCATCCAAGATGAACAAGTTTTTCTCCAAAGTCAGCAAGAAACTTGGATTATCATCATCTTCATCATCCTCTAACTAGTTTTATATTTTCATATCATGTCGAATTAGTTTAAGTTTGTTTTAATTTGAATGTTTATGATTAATCATTGTATCACTCTTCTATGCAATGAAATTGAATTTTCTTTCTGTTATCTAGCTTACCTTATCTCTTGAATAAATGTTAGTATATTATATAAATATATATATATATATACACAATTGTTCACAAAATCGAAATTACCATCAAATTTCACTGCCTTATGTCGACATACCCTCTATGACCATGTCGACATGTACTGGTCAGAAATGACACTTCATTTGAATTTGAAATTTGAATAACTACCATATGTCTATTCATTTCAAACGAATTTCTACACCATAATATACCCATTTCTTCCAGAATTCATTACTGAATATTATTTCTTATCTATTCTATCTCTCATTCTTCCCACAATTTCAAAAATGGCTAATCCAATTCATAACTTATCCGAGAATCTTGAAGAAACTCTTAATTAATTCAAGAATATTCTCTCGTTCATTCTTCGTAACCAGTGACACTTAGAATTGAGTCAAATGCATATGATCAAGGAGCAAGAAAGGCATTTCGAGGCAATTTGATGGATGATTTCTTCCCTGCACAAGGATGATAACAAAGTACATCCTCCTGTCTCTCATAAATGACAATGAAAATTGGGATGCCATCAAAGCAGACCCTATTTTTGGAGAAGAAGGATGGGTGGAAGTTCCTCATAACGTTTAATTTGATTGCTTACTTTGTTTGAATTGATTGCTTTGATTGATTTGATTGACACTTAGTGTGGATTGATGAATGCATAAATATACATTGATATATTTATAATCGTTGATTGAATATCATGTCTATAAGTATAGTTATTTCTTAATATACTCTATTATATAGTTTATTAATGCAGGTACTTGAGTACAAGAATGAGGGGGAGTTATATAGTTTAGAGTTTGTTTGTTTTTGTTGATGACAAAGGGGGATAAATATAAAATAGGGTAGTTAGGCATAGATTAAGGGGGAGTTATCAGTTTTAGGGGGAGTTATTAGGATAGAAGTAATATTTTATAAACAAAGGTTGTCATCATCAATAAGGGGGAGATTGTTAGTCCATGAGTTGATGGTTTTGATGACAACAACCATAGAATAAGATTATAAAATATAAATACTAACATTATAGTTTAGATATATATGTATATGCAGGATTTAACCATGCAGGTACCAAGAATGAAGACTGTACAGTATAGAGATTCAAGATATCAAGATTCAAGACTCATGAGTATCAAGATTATCAAGAGTTCAAGATTTCAAGATAAGTATTGAGTCTAGAATTATGTTAAAACTTCACAATAGCACTGAAATCTTCACTCCATTTTTCTTTTGGAATGGAACCAACTTCTACCTTTTTAGTGGCTTACAAACCCACGACAAGTGGCTTACAAACCTACGACAAGTGGCTTACAAACCAACGAACATCCTGGTTTTGTACAAGTTCTCGAGCCCTGATATGATGAGATATTCTGCAGGAAGAAGCTTACAAAACTACTTCAAAATGATTTTCAAAACTACTTCGGAATAATTTTCAAAACTGCTTTTCAAAATGTTTTAGCCTTAAAAATTATCTTTTTAAATGATTTTCAAAAAGATGTTTTAGCCTTAAATATTCTCTGTTTTTGTTTTTAATAAACTCTTGTTTTAAACTTCGTTTGTTTTAAAAACTATCTTTTAATTATAATATATTTACTTAGATTTAAATATAAAATTATAGTAAAATTATATATATATATATTATTCTCTATATTTATCTATGTATTTTATCTATAGTCAAGTATGTTAATAAAGTTTAAAATAGTTTTAATATAAGATAAAGGTTATTTTCAAAGAAAAACAAAATATCAAAATTTCCTTTGGGATGTCGACATGCCCTAGTACCCCATGTCGACATAGTGACAGTTAGATTCAAAAATTTGAATTTCAAAAGAAGTGTCTATTCGCCATAACCTTTCACGAATGGACATGGTTGTTGTTCTTCTATAAATAGGGGTTAGTTTCAATGAATTTATCATCAGATTTTCTGGTTTTTCACTTCTCTTCTTCTTCCACATTTCTTTATACATATTCTTACCATTACTCTGCCGAAATCAACATTGAATCTAACTAGATCATCTCTGGTTTGATTCTCTATCACTATCTCAACAAGATCCCAGTGCTATTCAGAGTTATAGGCTTCTTTGTAATCTATCTAGCGAGAAAAGGTGTGATTGTAGCCTTGGAAATCAATCAAGCGAGAAAAGGTGTGATTGTAGCCTTGGAAATCAATTGGGTGAACTTGTTGCCCTGGAAATCAAGTATCTCTACCCAAAGGATTGTGATTTTGGAGGGAGTACCTCGTAGCCTTGAAACCGAGGGTTGTAATTGTTGAATTTCTTTTGAAAGGAAATCCGTACTTAGTTGTGCAGGACTGGATGTAGGATAACTCCGAACCAGTATAAAATCCGGTGTGTTCTTTCCTTTACTGCATTTACTTTATTTCTCCATCTGTGTTTGTTTCTGTGATTATATCTGTATCTGAATATTACATACATTTGTGTTCAAATTAACATAAACTCAAAAAGATTTAGTAATTTCTTATAAACACTATTCACCCACCCCCCCTCTAGTGTTATTCCTTGCCTTAAGATCCATAATCCGCAATCCTCACAAAAATAACATAAAAGAGAAGATATTGCCAGTCATTAAAACACCTTAGGAGTTCAGCAAACTTGGAAGATCCAAAATAGAAAGTTAAAAGATTCAAGCTGAAGCAAATCTCAAACTCCAACAACTAAATCAAGGTGAATAATAGTGTAATCATCCCGTTTTTACTTGTTTTGGTTCGGCTATAGATAGTAACCGAATGCATGTTGCTGTTCTGATCATGTTTTGATCTTATAATCATTATTTAGATAGAATAATGATTTATGGTGATTTATTGGGATTTTTATGGAATTAAAATGATGGGTTTTATAGTAAAAACCTTAGCAAACAACCTCCAAACGATTTCATTTTTGAATATCTTATGTAAAACGTAATTTTGGAGAGGTTTTTTTAATTTCGTAATTTTCGGAGTCAATAGGAATATTTTATGAATTTCCTAAGGTGTAAAAGGCATTTATTTTGGGTTTTAATTATAAAAATAATAAAATAATGAATTTTGCCCCGAAATTTTTATATGATGGAGAAAATGTTATTTTAGATTTTTGGTAAATTTTTTAGATTTTTCCCAAGTGATTTCGGTTTATTATAAATTTTCTAAGCTAAAAAGACTTAATAATTATCTTAAAATATTAATAAAATTAATTATTTTGAAAATAAATTTCTATAATAGTAATTTTGATCTGTAGCAGATTCTTTGCAAAGATATGTCTTTAACCAATAGAAATTTGACAAAGAATTAATAAAGTATGTTATTAACCAATAGGAATTCGACAAAGATTATGTGTGACAGTTTTCAAGATATTTACGACGCTACCACTGAACCTTCCACCATAAAACCTAAACCCTTCGTTATAAAACCTTCCGCAGCATTTCTATAGTTTTCTGCAGCATTTTTGATGAACCTTTCATTATAAAACCTTCCGCAGTATTTCTGCAGCGTTTTTGATGAACCCTTCGGCCTTGCCGAAAGCAACCCTTCGGCCTTGCCGGTTTCGGTAGCAGTTGTAAATGCTAGAATCTCTTTTGTAACAGTTTTCTCCAGCTTTGTTTTAAAAACTTCAAATAGGCATAACTTTCTAACCATAAGCCCATTTTTCTATTCTGACCATTCTACGGAAAAGCAGGCCATCATTTGAACACAATGGAATAGGTTAGAGACCTTAATTCTACACCTATAAAAAGTTATAGCTAAAAGAAAGTTTTATATTTTCGAAGGAAGTTGTTTTCTTTGCTTTCGAATATGTTTGTTTGGTTTTCTTTGCTTCGAAGGAGATACTTTCGAAGGGGTTGTAAAATTATTTTCTTCTGTTCAAGTTTTATATTTTCGAAAGGTTGAATTTAAAGTAATATAAGGCAAGAGCCTAATGTTTTAAAGAGCTTTCGAAGGAGGTTACCCTATGAAGTCGAAAGATAGGTTTCGAAGTTATCGAAAGGTTTTACGACCGAATCTCTATATTTTTAAAGGAAAAACCATGGCTATATTAAAGGTGTTTTTAGAATGGTAAAAGAAGAATCTATCTTCGATAAATTAAACCCACAGGATTGGTATTGCTATGTTGTTATATTGCTTCTTCTAATATGAACATATTCACTTTATGAAGAACTCATAACTGTAATTTGGGAAAAATGGTAGGAGAACCAGTTGGATTAACCTAGTAGTGAATATAAATTGAATAAACTCCTGAATGAGGAAAATATAAAGGAAGGATATTGGTAGAGGCTGATAGGTTTCCAGTAAGCCTATGAAAACTGTATGATATTGTAGGGGCCAATAGGTTAATAGTTAGCTATGAATACTATTTGAAAATGAAGATGTCAGATAGACAGGTTCATAGTTAGCCCATGAAAACCATGTGTAAATGAAGATGTCAGATAGACTGGTTCATAGTAAGCCCATGAAAACTATGTAATTGGACAGGAAGTTCTTAAATGTTTAACTGGTTATTAATTAGCCCATGAAAACTATTAAGTTAATAGTAATCCTAGAAACTATAATTAAGATAGTTAGTCAGAATGAATGGGGATGAGTAATCCGGATTTGATTTGCTTGTTTTGCATATCATCATAATGTATTGAAATACTATGTTTTAAACCATTGTGGATGCAGGAGCATAGAATATGGTTTTATAAATATTTTAGGATAGTGGTGCGGGGAAAACCCATTCCGTTAAGCGGCGTGGTCTCACTAGATATCCATTTGGTTGGAGATGATAGACTATTATTCATACCAGGCTTTATTTCTAACTCGAAGTTTTTGTTTTCCCCTTAAACTCTTGGGTACTCAATTGATTTTGAGTAGTTTGAGGTTTAGGGTTTCAGGTTTTCTTAGACGAATTAGGCTTCCGGAGGCATGCAGGAGGCAGCTAGTTATTTAGAGTTTTCTTTGATGCTGTGTATTTGGATGTAAAGGCAGATTTATTAGCCTTACTATATACTATGATCAACCAAGGGGGTATCTTCATATATCGCTCTTGGCGTATGTGTAATGATTATATTTTACCGAACGTGGTTAATGTTTTGGGATTATGTAATGAACATGAATGTTCTAATTTGAATGTGGAAACATGTTTTTTAATTGTTAATTTTTTTCCATATTCTTGTGTTCTGTGTCAGAATGCATCTATCACTACCGTATTTGGTCGCCGAAGATTAATAACTATGGATTACTACAGCATCCGTAGCCGTTAGTTTTGGGCCTCCAAGTAGGGGGATGCTACACCTTCCCAATTTGGTCCTAATGGCCCGTCCTTGGGATTCTTAGCGTTCGCCATGTCTCTTCGGAGCATTAGATATCCTTTTTGAAACAATTTTCTGCTTACTCTAGAGTTATAATACTTAGATATTCTTTGTTGATACTCAACCATTCGTATGGATGCTTCCATCTCTTAACTCATTGATTAAGTCCAGGGATTCTCTCCTTAACTCTTCATTTGGATTGAAGGCATATGCAATCATTCGATGAGAAGGTACTTCGACCTCAATTGGGAGCATGACTTCACAAACATATATTAGGGATTATGGGGTATGCCCAATCGTATTTTTAGTAGTCCTATATGCCCATTGAATGAGAGGTAGTTTCTCTATCCAATTCCCTTTTGCTTTGTTCAACTGCTTCTTTAGAATGGTATTTACAGTTTTATTGTCTTTGGAGCTTTTCCATTTGCTTTGAGATGAGCTACAAATGAAAAGCTTTTGATGATTCCATTCTTTTTACAGAATCGAGTGAATTCTTCACTTCCAAATTGAGTTCCATTATCGGATATTATTTGGTATGGAATACCGAATCTATTAATGATATTCTTGATTTCGAATTTGTGGACTCTTCCTATGTGATATTCGGAAGTGGCTTAACTTCTACCTACTTCATGAAATAATCAATACCAACCACTGCATATTTAGTCCCTCCCTTAGATATTGAAAGTGGTCATATTAAATCAATCCCCCATATGTCAAATGGCCATGGACTTGAGATAGTAGTCAATTCACTTGATGGTAGGCATGGGACCATAGAGAACTTTTGACATTTCTCACATCTTCTTATGTAATCAATTGCGTGACTAGTCACTTGGGCCCGATAAAAGTCTTGTGTCATAACTTTCTTGGCTAACTTTATACCATTGGAATGGTCTCCATAGAATCCTTCGTGGGCTTCCCTTAGCAATTTTTCACCTGTCTTTGGATTAACACATCTTAAGTAAGGGAGCAAGTATCCTTTTTTATAAAGTATCACGTTTGTCATGATAGAGTTAGGGCTTGACGTTTTATCATCCTTTCCTCCTTTTTATCGATTAATAGCGTTTCTTTTGTTAAATATTAGATGATTGGTGTCATCCAATTATTCTCGTATTGTTCACTAGTTTCCGTATGAGGCGGTCTTTCTTGGAGAATCTCAACTTCATCTTCTTTCTCCTTGTTGGGTGTTAAGGCTTGAGAACTGGTCAACACTAAAGCCTCATTTTTTGGATTGGGGCTTTTCTCCTCTATACTAGGATTCGCTTGGTAGCCTACTAGAAATTCAAACTTCTGGCGCCCCTCAAGAGCTGGCCAACTAAGCTAATGAATCAGCTTGAGAGTTCTTGCCTTTGGGCACTTGGTGTATTGAGAAATCTTCGAATTGAGTTAGCATCTTCAATATCTTCTTGACATATAGGATCAGTTTGGCATCCTTCATTTGATATTTCGGTTTTTGCTGATTAACATTGTGAATCATTGAAAATTTGATTCTAGGGATTTTTAACTGGAGGGCTAGAGTAAGTCCCGCTGTCATGGATTCATATATTGCTATATTGTTGGTGCCTAGAAACCCTAACTTCATTGCATAGTGCAAATGATGTCCATCGGGAGTTATAATCACATATCCGGCTCCGTCTTTGGCTCCTTGTTCATTTAAAGCTCCATCTACCTATAGTTGCCACTTAGGTTTTAGGCCTTTTTATTTTTCTGATTGCTCTTTAATGTATCTGGTGCACTCGTTGAAAAAATTAGTTGTTGCCTATCCTATAATTGACACCCGAGACAAGAATTCAATATCGTATTAGCTAAGTTCAATTCCCTACTTAACCAAACGTCCTGAAGTTTCCAGTTTACTAAAAACCTTCTTGAGTGGGAAATTAATTAGGACTTGGATTAGATATGCTTGAAAATAAGCCCTTATCTTTTGCGCGGTGAGCATTAAGTAGTACGTCGGTTTCTCTATAACTTGATATTTAGTTTCTGCATCCTTGAGTCTTTTGTTGATATAATATACTAACAGTTGAATCACCTTCTCTTCTCCTATCAATACTGAGCTAACTGCATGTTAAGAAACTGCCATATAGAGATAAATACTTTCCTCATCTACAGGGCTAGAGAGAATTGGTGGTTTATTCAAATGATCTTTTAGCTCCTTAAAATCTTTTTGACGATCCCTACTCGATTCGAAGTTTTTCTTCTTCTTAATCACATTGAAGAATGGAATGCATCTGTCGGTGGCCTTGGAAGAAGAATTTGTTTCATGCTGCCACTCTTTCGTTCAGGCTCATTACGTCTTTGTTTTTCTTAGGTTCTGCCATATCTCTAATAGCTTGAATTTGGTTAAGGTTAGCTTCAATTCCCCCAGCACTGACGATATGTCCCAAGAAATTGTTGGACTGAATTCCAAAAGAACATTTTTGTGGGTTAAGCTTCATCTGGAATTTTCGCAATACACCAAACATTTCTTTAAGGTCTTTTAGATGACTAGCTCTCTCTTGAGACTTGACTGACATGTCATTCACTATAACATCCCCCATTTTGAGGCCTGAATCTAAGCGCTGCAGATGCTACAGTTATCTATAGTACTAATTTCCGATGATAAAATGCAGTACTGTTAACTATATCAATAACATCAAAAAACAAGAATATAAAATAAATTTAAACACAATTTCAAAGCAAACTTTCTCATTACATTTCGAATATGATATTTCATATTCATCACATAATCCAAAATATTGCCCATGTTCAGATTAAATATAATTATTACAAAGTACTCCAAGAGCGACATATGAAGATCCCCCATTAGTTGATTAGAGTTACTAATAGATAGTTATAACATTTATCCTTACATACACTTCAACCAAATAACTTCAACATAGTGGATTAATAATATATATAGAATTCTACAAAGCTAGCTTTGCCTTCTACATGTCTCTGGAAGCTTTTTTCACCAAATCCTACTTAACCTAAAAATTCCTTGCTACCGACCTACTCAAATCAAATTTTAAGCACCCAAGAGTTTAAGGGAAAAACAAAAACTTTGAGTCAGACAAAAAGCCTGGTGTGAATAATAATATGCCATCTTAGTTTATAGGTATTCAATGAGACCACGCCACTAAGCGGAACGGGTTTTCCCCTTACAATATCACTTTATAAAATATATCTTTTGCAAAATAACTCATGCAACCACAATGGTTAAAATAGACAATATAAATGGCCAGGTGCAGGCATGCTAGATGGGTAATCATGAGTATCCGTCAAATCAGTGGACTATGCTTCTGAATATTTATTTTTCATAGGGTAACTACCAACCTACATGGCTGACTCAGGCCTACCAGATATACTAAATTTACTAATTGACTATTAGAAGAAAACTGGACGGTCAATCCAAATACACTTATCCTAGTGTTTACCTAACTATCCATTAATCTCATAATTTTGCTAGGCTTACTATGAATCAAAAGAATTTGCAGGCTAACTTATAACCTATCTTATCTTAATGTATTCCTTTCTATTTGTAAACCTACTTTTAGTCTTACCCTTGAGAAAGCCCCACGCACTAAAATTTTGGACTTATATCAACTAGTGTCTAACAGCTAAAGTATAGGGCGCTACCCAACACCAGTCCTATTTGGTTTTCTAATCTCCGAGTCAAATTTATACTACCACAATCTATGTAAAAGTGATAAGAGAGATAATTCTTTAATAAAATTCTTGGCTAAATACCCATATCTATTTCTTGGTAAACAATTCCTTTGCAAATGATTTAACTCTTGAAATCATACTTTAAAACAAGGAAATATAGCCCTTTACTTTATCCCAAAATAATTATGCCACGATATATGATTTTATAAAACAATATTGATAAACTTCAAAACCATTTGAGGTCGTCCCTTCTCAATGCTATAGGCCATAAAACCAAAACTTAATAAAACTATTAAGTAGATAAAAATCGGCGTCCACTTCGCCCTTAAGGGGTCATAGCCCTTCTTCAATATAAAATTATGTTAAAATCTTTAATTTATAAAACATAAGGATATATAGTCAAAGTTAACTACTTCGCATAGCATATTATAAAATCTTAGAAGATACTGGGCGACGTTGATGAGTCTCGACATAAAGGCCTTAAATAAAATAGCGGCGTCATTAGGGCTAAAGTGCAAACATGCGACAACCAAGCCAAGCCTCCTTCGAAACAGGTTACAAAGATTAAAAGCGGCAACCATTAAAGTCAAAGTGATAAAACACGACATCATTGCCTTTCGTAGTTGTTATCAAAATATGCGTTTTTATTATCGCCGCTATAAGTTACTTCGAAAACAATAAGGATGGCAACATTATACACATGTGGCACCATGCCCCTGTTATATAGAATGCGGCATCAAGGTCGATGTCTATATTTAAAAACACGCAGCATCGCCCTCATCGAAGTCCATGATGTCGACTTTAATGTTGTGGTTCCTACTTTAACCAAGCTGAACCATTCCATATCAACCATAGTTGATATCCTATGTATCGTGCTTGATTGACGTCGAAGTCCATAGATGCGGCACGATGAAGTGCGGCATCGTCTACCTCGGCGTGGCAAAGCCGTAATTAATAGGAAAACTGTTTTATTGCTAATAAAAGTAATTTCTTTCCAGCAACTCCAAATGTTTGTCAAATTCTTATTGGTTAACAAAAATTTACCAGTTATCTTTTCCAGAAAATTACACTAGAGCTGGTTTAGCAATTCCAAAATCAATTACAAACCTTACATTTTATGTTAATATTTTAATATAACTATTAAGTTTTTCTAGATCATATAATTTATAATAAATCATAAATATATGAAAAAATCCCCAAAAATCGAATTAAATAAGATTTATTATTTTCTTTGACATACAAAAATTTCGAGGCTAAAAACTTTAATTAATTATTTTTACTAGTTAAAACCCTAAATAACCAATTTTCCTCCCTTTAGAAAATCATAAAATATGCATACATTATCAAAAAATTATGAAATTTAAAACCCATTTCTAAAATGATGTTTCTAACATCATATCCAAATTTCAATCGTTTGGGTGTCATATGTGTTACCGCCTAAAATTCCTTTCGACTTAGTCGAAACTAGTTTGAGCAGAAGACAACGAAGAACAAGAAGAAAAGGCTAGGGCTAGACCTTTCGAAAGAGTCGAAGGGATGCTATAGCCAAAGTCCAAAAGTGGTAGAACCTTTCGAAGGGGTCGAAAGGATATTACAGTCAACGTCCAGAAGATTCTTTACCTTTTGAAGGAGTCGAAGGAGTCGAAAGCACCCTTCCACCCTCAATGACCACCTTTCGAAGCAGGTGATTCCATAGGCATGAAGACCTTTCAAATGAGTCAAAGCAACACCTTTCGAAGGCAATGAAGGACAAACCTTCAAAGACGCGCCAAACCTTTCGAAAGAAAAAGGTTTTGCTTTCATTTAAACCACTCGAAAGCATGTATTGGCCTGAACGACCCTTTCGAAAGATAAACCAAGCATTTCGAATCAGTCGAAGCCATTATTGTCCAGGGAGGTTCCACATCAAGTCACAGGGAAGAGTTCAGAAGCAACCAACGGTACCAAAACCATTACCATCTCAACATCTTCGAAACCAATGAATAAAGCCTATTGACAGATTCGAAAGCTCTTACAAAGCAACATAGAGAAGAAAAGCGCAACCGTTCCTTTCGACAAAGGCGGAAGCATATTAGAGTCAATACGGCAACAACCTTTCGACCAGGTCAAAAGCATTGGGGTCGAAAGATGCTAACCCGCATCTATAAATAAGACCTAAGGGTTCTGGTTTTGGGGATTCAAACTTAGTCATTATAAACTTGTATTCTCTTAATTCTAAAAGCTGTAAAACCCTAATTTGTAAATCGAATTAGGGAAATTGATTAATAAAATCTTCTTTGAGTTGAGAAAGGGAAGTCTAAAGTATTCCCAATTACTTAATTGTTTCTCAAGATTTTATCTAGTCTAATCCTGTGTTACAGGTATCGACTATATCGAAGGGCCTCTTCTGAATAGGTCGAAACCCATATATTCTCAAGTAATACAAGCTATTGGTTCCAGGCTTCCTTTCCAAGACTTCTACTTTCGATCAGGTCGAAACCCCATATGAACTCACTTTGGCCTTTGATTCCCAATCCAAGCCAAGACACTTAAGAATACTGCTTTTGACAGGTTTGAAACCTCTATCTCAGATTCTTGACCAAAGCTCTAGTCACTCAACAACTTAAGCCTTCGATAGGTTCGAAACCCAATAAGTCAATCCTTACCTAGTGATTCCAAAAGCTATCCATTTGGGTTCTACGACCACTTCGACAGAAGAAATTTCGAGGGGAAAACCATATTTTCACAACAAGATCGAAAGGCTGATAGAAAATGGAACCAACCGTTTTGACTGGGTCGAAAGGTTAAATTGAGTAAATTTTTACTACAGCAACCTATTCGAAAGGATACAAAGTAAACATACACATTCTATTCTCCTCAACTCATCTAATGGAAACCAAAAAGGGATTGATCTTGTCCTTTAATTCTACTTTGGGGTGTTGACAAGTTTTCTTGGTAAGATTTTGGTACTAGGAGGGCCTGAACCTCCGACTTGGCTGAACACCCAACACCATTTATCTTTAACCTAACCCAACTCAATTCCGAGCTTATCTACTTTGGTCCATAATAATCATGGATGGAAGAATCAAAAGATCAGTGCAAGGATCTTTAAAACCACATTTGACAGGATTCTCCTAAAGAACCATTAAGGATTCGAACCAAAATGAAGAGCAAAGACAAAGATTAGAAGCTTTAACAATTATGAATAAGAAAAAAGCAAAATCATACGATCCGGAGAAATGGAGTCTAAATCCCTTTCACATTGGCCCCACCCCTATTTTTTCCTTAGGGAAAAGGAAAAGTGGAAGTGACAATGTATTCAGTCAAATGAGGAGAACTATTCAACATTATTCCAAAAGCACAATCTTTGAAGAAGAGATAATGGCTGATTATAATGCCTTTGAACACAAATGGCAACAAGCTGTAGCAGAAACACTTCCAACTGAAGAACACCAAAGGGTGTCGAAAAGGAAAGCAAACGAGGAATGTGAGACTAGAAGGCCAAAGAACTAGAAATCAAAAAGCCATCCTCAAGAATTAAGTTTTAAGTCTAGACTTCCCAAAGAATGCAACTTGACAACATCCAAAGAGAATGTCTACTTGTTATCAAAGGATGAGCTCAATTATTGTCCATCGTTGAAAAAGAAGCCAAAATATGAAAGGAATCTAGGGGGATCCTACTTTCATTATGACATGATGAACGGACATGAAACCAGCCATTACAAAGCCCTAGAAGGGGTGAAAATCAATTTCTTCCGATAGGGAAAGATCAACGAATTTGTTAAAAGATCATAAGTGAATCAATAAAGTGTTACTTTTGTAAGAAAGATCTACATGGTTGGGAGTGAAATACTCCTTGCATTTGGATACTACCTAAGATGTTAGACTACATAAGATGGTAGAAAGCCTCTGTCTGTGCCGAGTCGGCGAGGGCAGAGCATCTCCTGGATGGAGGGTGGAGTAAGCGTTTAACCGCGCCACGCTATGGCCAGGTTAAAGCACCGGATAAGCCCTTGGCCACGTCAGTAGTCAGGTCAAGGCACCTTCTGGAAGGAGGATGGAGTAAGCCTTTATCTACGCCATGCTATGGCCAGGATAAAGCACCGAACAAGCCCATGTCCGCTCCACGCTATGGCCAGGGCATGGCACCTCTTGGAAGGAGGACGGAGTAAGCCTTTATCCGGCCACGCTATAGCCAGGTTAAAGCACCGAACAATCCCATGTATGCGCCATGCTATGGACAGGGCAGGGCGCCTCCTGGAGGGAGGTTGGGTAAGTCCTTGGTTCCAGCCACTAAGATGAGCTAACCAAAAGCACCAGACAACAATGGACTAAGATGTCCAAGCCCGAGAGGAGGCTCATCAAATAATGGACTAAGATGTCCAATCCCAAGAAGAGGCTCATCAAATGATGGACTAAGATGTCCAAACCCAAGAAGCGGTATATCTCCAATGGACTAAGACGTCCGAGCCCAAGAAGTGGCATAACATATTGTCGACTGAGACGTCTAAGCTTGAAAAGCAGCCAATTAGATTACTATTATTCAAAGCCTAAAGGGTTTATGCATGTCAAAGAAGACAGAATCTAAGGAGTAAAGCAGGACTCCGTCTATTAATAACCGAATCTAGGTTTCGGGACTTTCATTTCTAAAGTTCATCCATCAATACCCGAATCTGTGTTTCGAAACTCCCATTTCTGAATTTCATCTATTATACTGGAATCTGGGTTTCAAGACTATTACTTAAAAATGTCCTACTTTGGGCTTGAGATTTTATTATGAATTTCTGACTGTCCACTAATAATGCCTGAATCTGGGTCAAAGATTTTTCTCCATAATAATATTATTATGAGTTTCTGTTAATACCTGGATTTGGGTTTTGAACTTTTAAGTTTTCAAATCTCATTAACACCCAAGTATGGGTCATTGGATTTCTATTACAAATATTTAGATGATGATTTTTGGATCTTTTTCATATTTAGCTCACTCCATAGGATGACTCTCTAATATTTAAACTCCTATTTTGGGACAGGGTTTTCTACGGACAAAATTTGGATATTCCAGCAATATGGTTAAAATTTCTTATCATGACCCAAAATGGGATTTAAACATTTGATCAAATATAAACTACTCTACATATGGTTTACATGATCATTTGTTGGTCTTCATAAATTATATGCATAGACTTACACACAAATTTTAAGGTAACAATAAGAAATGTTGTTTGCTTCATACTTTTCAGGGAGATCAAAACAGCAAAGAAGAATGAGAGATTCAGCGAATACAGAAATTATAGTATGGGCTATCAAACAAGCATTTCAGAAATAACACTAGAAGAAAGAATCACAAATCAGGTGATATTTACAAAGTTTACATGATTTACATAACTTATGAAATTATTTACAAATGTACAAGACAAGTATATACATTTCATGAATACAAATCTATCATAAATCCTGAGAATCCTTGCTCAGATTCTTAACAATCGAAGGATCAACTATGTGACGAATTGCGATGCAGATGACCTCTTTGATTTCTTTTCTTTCTTCCTTATTTAGTCTGCATCGTCGATTGCATCGATGTTGGTCTTCAGAGCATGGTTAAAAGCTCTATTTGCGCCTCTAAGGATTTTATTTTCCCTTTCCAATTCGGTAATGCGCTTCTGAAGGAAGTAGTTGTCGCGCTCAAATTCCTGAATTTTGGCAGCATACTCGTTTATACGTTGCGGATATTTAATCCTTTGTTGTTCATCAAAATACTTTGCCACTTCAAATTAAACTTTCCTACACCATTCACCCACTACCCTCTCATCTAAGCCAAGAGGGGGAATAGTCATTGTGGGGAATTTCAAAGTAGCGAGGGAAGTGGACCTTGTACGTCTGGTAACAGAAGGAGTAGCGCGGGGAGCCGGTAAATCGATACTTTGGATATTATCTCGCATAATATATTCCAGTGATTCGCATTGGGCTAGGCTATCCTTTAGTTTCATCTCTATATCACTTATTTATTGAAGGAGTTCTGACATTTTCCGATCAAAGTCGATTGAAGGGTTCGAATTTACTTATCACTTCAGTGCAAAAATCATTTCACCTTTACTTTTGATATAAATCTCTAAGCCGACAATTTGAAATTTAAGATTGCTAACAATAGTTCTCTGAAGTAAATATCTTTTTGTTCCACCTTAAAGCATCGGCATGGTTTAATATCGACTGGTGGATCGATTAAAAGTCTGGTGGGACTTTATTCCGACCGGTGGGTCTATTATAGTACTCAACAGGCTTAGGCCATTTATTAAAAAGCATGCGACGGTGATATGGATCCATTTTTATTATATATTTTGGTGATTTTAAAATGTTTTCACCTTTTTATTTGGTGTTGGTGTTGTACATAGCCTTAGTGCTACGCTGTGATTTTATATATATGGTGATTACATTTATGGTGTTTTGAACTCTTATACGAGTTCTATATGGTGTTTTGATTATTTCTGTCTTGGTGTTTATTGGTGTTATGATTTTCGATCGCTTAACCTTAACAAGTAAGCAAAATTGGTGTTGATGGAAATAGATGTTGTTATTTATCACATGAGATTTATATGTATGTTGATTGTGTAAGTGGAACTATATCTCATGTAGACAAGTTGCTTATATACCATGTTGACCCCTTCTCTTTTAGAGAACCGTTGCCTATATGAAATTATTCACTATCTTATCATGCACTAATACTTTTTAAGCTAGACTGACCCATTGTATGTTATGTACTCGGGTCAGACCGGGTTATTTCAGGTTAGTCGCAGACCAACCATTTTGACTGGGTCGAAAGGTTAAATTGAATAAGTTTTTACTACAGCAACCTGTTCGAAAGGATACAAAGTAAACATACACATTCTATTCTCCTCAACTCATCTAATGGAAACCAAAAAAGGATTGACCTTGTCCTTTAATTCTACTTTGGGGCGTTGACAAGTTTTCTTGCTAACATTTTTGCGCTTGAAGGAGGACTTGAACCTCCGACTTAGTAGAACATCCCACACCATTTGTCTCTAACCTAACCCAACTCAATTCCGAGCTTATCTACTTTGGTCCAACATCATCATGGATCGAAAAATCCAAAGATAAGTGCAAGGATCTTTTGAACCACATTTGACAGTATTCTCCCAAAGAACCATTAAGGATTCCAACCAAAATGAAAAGCAAAGGCTAAGATTAGAAGCTTTAAGAATTATGAATAAGAAAAAAAGCAAAATCATACGATCCGGAGAAATGGAGTCTAAACCCCTTTTATATTGGCCTCACCCCTATTTTTGCCGTAGGGAAAAGGAAAAGTGGAAGTGACAATATATTCAGTCAAATAAGGAGAACTATTCAACATTATTCCAAAGACACAATCTTTGAAGAAGAGACAATGGACGATTATAATGCCTTTGCATACAAATGACAACAAGCTGCAACATAAACACTTTCAACTCAAGAACACCAAAAGGCGTCGAAAAGGAAAGCAATCGAGGAATGTGAGACTACAAGGCCAAAGAACAAGAAATCAAAAAGCCATCCTCAAGAATCAAGTTTTAAGTCTAGACTTCCCAAAGAATGCAACTTGACAACATCCATAGATTATGTCTACTTGTTATCAAAGGATGAGCTCAATTATTGGCCATCACAGAAAAAGAAGCCAAAATATGAAAGGAATCTAGGAGGATCCTACTATCATTATGACATGATGAACAGACATGAAACCAGCCATTACAGAGCCCTAGAAGGGATGATAATCAATTTCTTCCGATAAGGAAAGATCAGCAAATTTGTAAAAAGACGATAAATGAATCAATAAACTGTTACTTTTCTAAGAAAGATATACATGGTTGGGAGTGAAATACTCCTTGCATTTAGATACTACTTAAGATGGTAGACTACATAGGATGGTAGAAAGCCTATGTCCGTGCCGAGTCGGCCAGGGCAGAGCACCTCCTGGAGGGAGGGTGGAGTAACCGTTTAACCGCGCCACGCTATGGCCAGGTTAAAGCAACGGATAAGCCCTTGGCCGCGTCACTGGTCCGGTCAAGGCACTTTCTGGAGGGCGGAAGGAGTAAGCTTTTATCTGCACCATGCTATGGCCAGGATAAAGCACCGAACAAGCCCCTGTCTGCGCCAGGCTATGGCTAGGGCAAGGCACCTCCTGGAGGGAGGATGGAGTAAGCCTTTATCCGTGCCACGCTATGGCCAGGTTAAAGCACCAAACAAGCCCATGTCCGCGCCATGCTATGGAAAGGGCAGCATGCCTCTTGGAGGGAGGTTAGGTAAGTCCTTGGTTCCAACCTCTAAGATGAGCTAACCAAGAGCACCAGACAACAATGGACTAAGATGTCCAAGCCCAAGAGGAGGCTCATCAAATAATGGACTAAGATGTCCAAGCCCAAGAAGAGGATAATCAGATGATGGCCTAAGATGTCCAAACCCGAGAAGCAGTATATCTCCAATGGACTAAGATGTCCAGGCCCATGAAGTGGCACAACATATTATAGACTGAGACGTCTGAGCTTGAGAAGCAGCCAATCAGATTACTATTATACAAAGCCTAATGGGTTTATGCATGTCAAAGAAGACAGAATATAAGGAGTAAAGCAGGACTCCATCTATTAATAACCAAATCTAGGTTTCGGGACTTTCATTTCGAAAGTTCATCCATCAATACCCGAATCTGGGTTTCGGAACACTCATTTCTGAATTTCATCTATTATACCCGAATATGGGTTTCGAGACTATTACTTAAAAATGTCCTACTCTGGGCTTGAGATTTTATTACGAATTTCTGACTGTCCACTAATAATGCCCGAATCTGGGTTAAAGACTTTTCTCCATAATATTATTATTATGAGTTTCCGTTAATACTTGGTTCTGGGTTTTGAACTTCTAAGTTTCAAATCTCATTAACACCCAAGTATGGGTCATTGGATTTCTATTACAAATATTTAGATGATGATTTCTGTATCTTTTTCATATTTAGCTATCTCTAAAGGATGACTCTCTAATATTTAAACTCCTATTTTTGGATAGGGTTTTCTACGGACAAAATTTGGATATTCCAGCAATATGGTTAAAATATCTTATCATGACCCAAAATGGGATTTAGACGTTTGATCAAATATAAACTACTTTACATATGATTAACATGATCATTTGTTGGTCTTCACAAATGATATGCATAGACTTACACACAAATTTTAAGCTAACAATAAGAAATGTTGTTTGCTTCATATATTTCGAGGAGATCAAAATAGCAAAGAAAAAAGAGAGATTCAGCGAATACAGAAATTATAATATGGCCTATCAAACAAGCATTCCAGAAATAACACTACAAGAAAGAATCAAAAATCTGGTGATATTTACAAAGCTTACATGATTTACATAACTTATGAAACTATTTACAAATGTACAAGACAAGTATATACATTTCATAAATAAAAATCTATCATATATCCTGAGAAGCCTTGCTCAGATTCTTAACAATCGAAGGATCAACTATGTGACGAATTTCGATGTAGAGGACCTCTTTGAGTTTCTTTTCTTTCTTCCTTATTCTATCTACATCGTCGATTGCATCGATGTTGATCTTCAGAGCGCGGTTGAAAGCTCTATTTGCGCCTCTAAAGGTTTTATTTTCCATTTCCCATTCGGTAATGTGCTTCTGAAGGAAGTAGTTGTCGCGCTCAAATTCCTGAATTTTGGCAGCATACTCGTTTACACATTGCCAATATTTAATCCTTTGTTGTTCATAGAAATACATTTCCACTTTAAATTTAACTTTCCTACACCATTCACCCACTACCCTCTCGTCTAAGCCAAGAGGGGGATTAGTCATTGTGGGGAATTTTTGAGTAGCGAGGGAAGTGGACCTTGTAGGTCCGGTAATAAAAGGAGTAGCGTGGGGAGTCGGTAAATCGATACTCTGAATATTATCCCCTACAATATATTCCAGTGATTCGCATTGAGCTTGGTTATCCTTTATTTTCATCTCTAAATCACTTATTTTTTGAAGGAGTTTTGACATTTTCCGATCAAAGTCGATTGAAGG
The DNA here is from genome assembly GCA_030737815.1 of Allium fistulosum. Taxonomy (NCBI): domain Eukaryota; kingdom Viridiplantae; phylum Streptophyta; class Magnoliopsida; order Asparagales; family Amaryllidaceae; genus Allium; species Allium fistulosum. The sequence goes on along the minus strand of CM060907.1, from coordinate 405,422,697 downwards.
GTTCGACTTTACTTATCGCTTGAGTGCAGAAATCATTTCACCTTTACTTTTGACATCAACCTCTAAGCCGGCAATTTGAACTTTAAGATTGCTAACAATAGTGCTTTAATGTAAATATCTTTTGTGCCACCTTAAAGCTTTGGCATTGCCGTGAAAGTGAGAAAGTAAGGAATCTTTAAGGAGTTTGCTCCTTTCAAATTCTATCAATAGCATATCTTCAAGATTAGTAAAGCGCGATGCTGAATCAAGTGAGAGAGGAGCTGCTAATAATTGTAACTCCTATTTAAATAGAAAAAGAAACAAACTGGAGTCCAAATCAGAATGAAAAATCTCTTTATTATTATAAAAGATTATAATTCAAATGACAACCAAACTAAAAGATACAGTAGACAATTGTTTTATATCTAAAGTTGAGAAACTGCATTTCTAACTTTATTTAATGAATTAGTGGAAAGGGTAACTGTTGAATCAAAATGAATACTAACTCCTTCTGGAGTAATAGCCGGTGGACATTTGCTATATCCCACTTCCCAACTTGAGGACTATCACAGCCACAAATTAACTTAGTATAGAATGTCCTGATTTCCTTAAGTAGCTTCTCTTTTTCATCACTGAAGAACTCAAAGCAGAGATGAGGATATTCCAAGTAAAGTTTTGCAAAAGGAATACTGACTTAAGTGGTCTCCAGTCACTCTGTGATATTGTAATAAAATGTGGCTAAGCGTAAAAGCAAGACTGAATCAAATATTTGCAAATTAATATATTATTACATGTTTACAATTATTCATCTGGTTCATACAAGATAGACTTAGTAAATAATTCAGAAACAAATTTATTCTTATAATACTTAAGTATTTCAGGAGGAAGATCTTTGCGAATGTATCTGACTCGTGGTAAGTTCCAACATGCTCCAGAAAGCGGGTCAGATCCAAATTCATCCAATTATCACTTATGAAAGCGCCTAAGTAGCCCCCACTAAATTTACCTAATATGAAAAGTCAACAATTGGGTGTCTACAATAAGCCTTATATAAGAAGTTAACTAAAGTATCCCACTCTTCAATCACCAACAAGAATAAGTTGATTAACTCTCGGTTCTCTTTCCAGAGAGCATCGTAGCGAAGGCGCGCTCTCCTTAGCCAGGGGGCAGCTTCTTGATGCTTAAAAGATGCCAGCACTATTGCACTCCTATCGAGCCTATGATATTTATCGGAAAGTACATTGTGCTCCTTTAATTTCTTGTCTAACTCCCTACATAAACTGTTTATCTCTGCTTGTTTTATTTAAATTTTGGTTTTATAGGGATGGACGGATTTCTTCCTTATCTAAAATGAATGATTTACACCTATTATTATCTTCGAAGTGAAATATGTTTAAACAGAGAATCCCATGCCTGAGATATTGGGACTGATGCTTGAGAAGCTTGTCGTTTTGCCTTCGGTACTTCAACATCAATAAAAGCTAGTTCTTCTTCTTTGGGAGTAGAGGGCGCGGCAGATTCAGGAGGGACTCCTTTGTGAGAAGATGGATCTTTTTCAGAATCTCCAGTGTTATCATCTCCATCCTTGTCAGAAGTCTTAGTGTGGCCCCCTCTGTCACCACCTGAACCTTGGCCACCATTGATATTATCATCATCGCCATCATTATCATCGTCGTTGTCGTCATCGTCATTATCCCCCTCTTCCTCGGCAGCATCATCTTCGCCACCTTCATCATCTGAATGAGATTCAACATCAAACGAAGGTACTTCGAAAGAAAGAATCTTGGAGGTGTCAATCTCTTCCTCTTCTGCAACTCCAATTCCCTGCTTCATTCGGTTAATCTTTCCCACAACTCTATCAACGACGGTAGAGTCGAGCAAGCAAAAACTTAGATCAGGGAATTTGCTAATATTATCAACATAAGCAAGCATCAGGGCTTCTTCGAAGGAGTTCATCATGATTTCCTCAAGAGTAATATCAAGAAACCGTGACGCTCACTGTTTAGCATCTGAAATAGTATCGACTGCCAGTTTAAGGGAAGCCTTATTCTTCTTCGGTTTCTCTTTCAAAGAGGCATTCTTTGGTGCCATTCGGGCCTTCTCCTCATTGGATTCTTTTATGGTTAGTTGGATTGCTAAGTTTTCATCAGTGAGGTGTTGGCAGGCCTTCTTTTCTTCCAAGATAATGGATTCCGCCTGGGTGAGAGAAGTTCTCAACCACTCCATTTCAGAGCTTACTTCATCCTTTTCCACAGATAAGCAAGAGACTTGATATTTAAGGCAAAAATTTCCTCCTGAAACTTGGAGGATTCGAAAGAAGATTTAGATGCATGCTCATGCAAAGTTAACCAACTCTTGGAAATCAAAAAGGAAAAAATGCAACACAAGTTAGAAATTTAGAGAAGAACAGTGATGATAAAGTCAAGTGAAGAGAAACTTACCAATAATTGTTGCTCTATCAGTGATCGATAATGACCCGCCAAGTTAGAAACAGAGGAAGGCGGATGGATAGAAGCAAAGGACGCAAAATTTAAGATAGACTGGACTATCTCTTCAAAATTAGTGGAGGAAGAAGGAGATGTCGGCCTTGGAGGAATGTGCTTTTCAGTGGGGGTCATCTCCAAAGCTTTTTGTATCTGCTCGATTATGCTTGAAGAGCTTGAAACAGTGATGCGAGAGAGAGGATCAATTATAGTAGGAGTCTACTTAGATTTATACAGAGGACTTCAACAATTGGACTCTCCGAAGCTCTATCAAGAGATAAAGATTCCTCCTCTTCTACATCAACCACTTTAGCTACCTTGAGAGGTGGTTCCACCGCAGTTGATTGCTCCAACTTTCTCTTGACTGCCATCTTAGTCTTGGCAAGAGATTGAGTGATGGATGGCGCACGAGAAGTCGTAGGAGGAGGAGCTGTACCACTAGCAGGCTTTTTAACTTGAGAAGCAGCTGTAGAGAGTTCAAACAGATCATAAGTTAGCAGAGTAATTTGGAAAGCAACACAGAAATAGGAAACAAATGCAATGTCAATAACTCACCAGAATGGTCAGAGCAAATAGGTGACATAGGAGAGAAGTGTGCAGGATCTCCCAAGGAAAGGAAGCGTTTACCTTTTGATGTATGATGTATCGAAGGAGGTAGCCCCAGAACCCTTTGACCAGACGGGAGGAAAGAATGCTTCAAGTTGCCGGGATTCAACAGCTTCAGCCGATTTTCGATCTCACTAGAAGCTGCGACTAGGGACTCCACCTTTATCTTATAAGCCTCATTAAGCTCCTTGGCAGAAGCAACTGACATAAGGCAAAGATTAGACAAGAAAAACCACCGAATAGAAAGAAAATAATGGAAGTCTAAACTTATGTGGAGTAGAGAAGGTCCCACTGATATTTGGGAAGCACTTGATGAAGAAGAACTGGCTCTCCCGGTCTTTAAACTTGCTAACCCCTTCTGATATCAGCTTCTTCAAAGGGTTTACCCTAAAATTTTGGCTATTGAGATTGCTGAGCTTGACCAGTCGAACCAAGTGGTTCAATACTTCAGCATTTAAAGAAGGAAGGCCAAACTCTAATGCCATCAACTCCGGAGATAGAAGTTAAGTGTATACGTTCGGGGACAACTGGATTGGGGCAATTTCGAGATAAGAAAGGAACTTGGACAAGAACTGCGGAAAAGGGAGAAACCCTCCGTGCCATATATGAATGGCAGTATAAGCAAATAACCAATCGGGAGGGTTGCTGATGGTGTCAGATTCCCCAGGTGGGATAGCTTCCACACTGGTAATTTCGTAGTCCTTAGGAATGCGTCAAGTTCATCTTGTGTAGATATGAGAGAAAGCTTTGAAGTGGCTTCGATTTTCTTCGGAGAGCTTATGGTTCTACCAGGCGCAAATGTTTCAGTTAAAATTTCTAGTTTATTATGAACTTAAGAATCTTTCAAGAATTAGTAAAAGCCTACTATAGCAACATAAACATAAAACCAAACATGAAGCTTCAAATTCTTTGAAGAGTGTTAAAGTTAAAAATAAGAGATATAGAGCTTTCAACGGAGTCGAAAGGGAAGGAAAAATTAATATTAACAAACACCTCTCGATAGTGTCGGAAGTCTAAATATGAACATTCATTGAGTTTTCGACAAGGTCGAAAGGAAGAGTAGAAGTATATGTCCAATTGGCACTTTTCAACAATGCTGAAAGCTCAATATAAACCATGTTGTTAGAAGGAAATGGTTAAAACAAACTTAAAAAATTTGAACAAAAGTACATACTACTAATATTCATTAAACATGATAACAAGACCCTTCGACATTGTCAAAAACCATAGCTTAAGTTTTTCTAGTGAAAATATGAATGCCACCGAAATCTTATATACCTATTGAGTCGATAGGTCATAAGTTAAAATCATTTGAACTGGGAATGTTTCGAAAATGCTGGAGAAAGGTGATTATGGGGTGTTTCGACTCATTTGTTACAGAAGGTTTCGATAGGGTCGAAAGAGCACCATAGTTTCGAATACATACTAAAAAAAGGTTTCAATCAGCACAAAAGGTTTCGACTAAGTCGAAACCTTTTGCTTTCGAGAGGGGTGACTACATGTTACCTTACTATACAACCTTCTGACAAGATCGGTCAAATTAGGGCCACAACACCTTTCGACCCCATCGTAAGAGGCTAAGAAAGCAAAATGAAAGTTGCCGCCTTAAACACTTTCGAAGTGGTAGAAAAGTAAATTAGTAGCACCAATTTTTAATTCGTACAAATCAAAGCTTCTAGGTGGAGAATACAAGAAGTTCATTCTTCCCCAAACCCGGTTTTAACCCGAAAACTCATAAAACCCATTAAACTAACAGATTTAAATATGGGTTAACGATTTTAGTTTCGAAATCTTCAAAATAGAAATTCAAATTTTATAAACAAGTTGCAATAGTCATGAACACTGAAATTGGATTCAAAATGAAAAATAAAACTGTTCATTTCATGAGATTGAATAATAAAATGCTCTTAGGTAAGTTGAAATTTAAAACCTAAGCAATTCCAGGAAAATAAAAATAAAAAATTGAAATCCTGACTGTAAGATTTGAAATGGAAATCAACTATGGAATAAAAAGACGAAAAGGGGCAAATCGAATCAAGCATACTTCCAGTAAAGCTAAAACTCAAACAGTTTTTAATAACTCAAAATCTCGATTGCGAGATTCGTAAAAAAAAATAGACTGAGATTCACCGTGAAATAAAAAGAGAGAGAGAGATTAGAAGAGAAAAAAAAATGATTCTAACTTACGTTTCTTCTTTGACTGGGGAAGAAGATAATTTGAGGATTTTAGAATTCCTTTACTTCTACTCGAAATTTGATTGCAGATAAGTGAAGAAGAAGAAGAAGGAAAGAGTGTACTTTATAAGAAAGTCATCAGGGACTAAAAGCCGTTATATTAAATTTAAATAAACAGTCTGAATTCACGCGGGAATGACAAAAGGCAAGAAGTTTCTAGGTTTCGACATAGTTGACCTGGAATGTCAAGTGCTTCCCTTCATGGGGGGAGCAAATGTTACCACCTAAAATTCCTTTTGACTTAGTCGAAACCAGTTTGAGCAAAAGACAAAGAAGAACAAGAAGAAAAGGCTCCGACTAGACCTTTCGAAATAGTCGAAGGGATGCTACAGCCAAAGTCCAAAGGCTTCAGAACCTTTCGAAGGGGTCGAAAGGATACTACAGTCAAGGTCCAGAAAATTCTTTACCTTTCAAAGCAGTCGAAAGCACCCTTCCGCCCTCAGTGAACACCTTTCGAAGCAGGTGATTCCATAGGCATCAACACCTTTCGAATGAGTCAAAGAAACACCTTTTGAAGGCAATGAAGGACAACTCTTCAAATACGTACCAAACCTTTCGAAACCAAAAGGTTTCGCCTTCACTCAAACCACTCGAAAGCATGTATTGGCCTGAACAACCCTTTCGAAAGCTAAACCAAGCCTTTTCGAACCGATCGAAGCCATGATTGTCCAGGGAGGTTCCGCATCAAGTCGTAGGCAAGAGTTCAGAATCAACAAATGGCATCGAAACCATCAACATCTCAACATCTTCGAAACCAATGAATAAAGCCTATCAACAGAGTCGTAAGTTCTTATAAAGCAACATAAGAAAAGCGTAACCGTTCCTTTCGACAATGGCGGAAGCTTATTAGAGTCAATACGGTAGCCACCTTTCGACTAGGTCGAAAGCATTAGGGTCGAAAGGTGATGACCCACGTCTATAAATAAGACCCAAGGGGTCTGGTTTTGAGGATCTGAACTCGGTCGTTCTAAACTTGTATTCTCTTAATTCTAAAAGCTGTAAAAACCTAATTTGTAAATCGAATTAGGGAAATTGATTAATAAAATCTTCTTTGAGTAGAGAAAGGGAAGTCTACAGTATTTCTAATTACTTAATTGTTTCTTAAGCTTTTATCTGGTCTAATCTTGTGTTATAGTTATCGACTATATCGAAGGGCCTCTTTCGACTAGGTCGAAACCCATATATTCTTAAGTAATACAAGCTATTGGATCCAGCCCACCATTCCCAAGGCTTCTACTTTCGACTAGGTCAAAACCCCATACCAACTCACTTTGGCATTTGATTCCCAATCCAAGCCAAGACACTTAAGGATACTGCTTTCGATAGGATCGAGACCTCTATCTCATATTCTTGACCAAAGCCCTAGTCACTCAACAACATAAGCCTTCGACTAGGTCGAAACCCAACAAGTCAATCCTTACCCAGTGATTCCAAAAGCTATCCATTTGGGTTCTGCAACCACTTCGAAAGGAGAGCTTTCCCTTTCAAAGGGAAAACCATATTTTCACAACAAGATCGAAAGGCTGATAGAAAAAGGAACCAACTGTTTCGACTTGGTCGAAAGGTTAAATTGAATAAGTTTTTACCACATCAACCTGTTCGAAAAGATACCAAAGTAAATATACACATTCTATTCTCCTCAACTCATCTAATGGAAACCAAAATGGGATTGACCTTGTCCTTTAATTCTGCTTTGGGGTGTTGATAAGTTTTCTTGTTAACAATATGATAAGGTTTCCAACTAAAACATATCAATAAATTCCATAATTAATCATATAAATTCATCAAATAGCATATAATCATTTAATTATTTAAAACATGGCATAATAACATCAAAAAAATTGGTTTCCACTTAAAACCGAAATAATTGATAGAACTTGAGATGCATAACTACTATTCACCATGAATGGTTTAAGAAGGTTGAGATTTGTATTTGATTTGATTCCCCGAAGTTTAATCTTGCTTTTCTAACTTTTCTTTTCTTGAATCACCTTGGTGATGGCCAACCTTTGCTTGCTCTATTTTCGTTTTTGTGTGAATGAAGTTTGGAAGGAAATGAGAATGAGAGAATATGTATTAAGGGAATATTATTTTCTCTATTTACCTTCCTCATATCCTCCTTCTTATTAATGTTATATTAATCTCATTAATTCATTAATTAAAGCTCGGACCATTTTAATTATCAAATCTCAATCTCTTTAACATTCCATATTATTTTATTTTATTTATCTAATTAAATATCCTAAATAATGTTAATCAAAATTAGGGTATTACATACTCCCCTCCTTAAAGAATTTCGTCCTCGAAATTACGATAAGGTTCACACCTCATACATATAAACATAGATGTAAAACATACTGTTGGGTGCATTCTCACCCAGAAGACCTTGAGACCAAGGAGCGTGACTCATCCATCCAGGCTCGCCTAAGCCCATCCGGTATTCTCGTCCTCCAAGGCCCATTCGGCAGGAGCCCATTCGGCAGGAACCCGTCTGGCAGTCTTAGGCAAACACCGAACCAATATTCTTCCATCCCACCGGACCAACTGCCACCGGTCCAACCAACTGCCACCGGTCCAACCAACTGCCACCGGTCCAATATTCTTCCATCCTACCGGACCAACAACTAGCGGTCCACCCTACACTCCAACCACCTCCGAACCAAGCAATGCCGAACCAAGATATACCAGGCCAGATCACATCAGCCCAGGCCCATCAGCGACTATACATATCCTGGACCCCTACCCTTAGCCTCACTCTATAAATAGAGGGGCAGGGGTACAACAATGGGTGACAAGTTTGAGAGCTCAAGCACGGAAGGAATCTTCAAACAACTTTCTTTTACTTGTACCAAAGCTTTGTACTTGTAACCACAACAAAAGAAGAGAAATAATATATAAAGTGGACGTAGGCACATTCTGGCTGAACCACTATAAATCTGCGTGTCTTTTTACATTTTAGCCCCTGTTTTTTACGTATTTGCATAAATAGCTCAAGTTACTAAGAATAACATAAGATCTACTAAATCATACAACTTTGAGGTGTTTGTCCATTTTTTGTGCAAACATTTTTGGTGCTTTCACTGAGAACTAGGAGCTCGAAGCTTCAGCTTCATCTACTCAACAAGTTTTCCTAACAGCATCATCCGCCACTTGGAAAACATGCCTCCCAAACAGAGAAAAGATGTTAACAAAGGAAAAAACATCGCATCCAGCAGTCTTCCAGATCCAGCTGTCACAAATCAAGTAAATCGTCCTCCTCCAGCAACGGTAACAAATGAAGGACAGGCTAACCCAACCACTCCTGCCACAGAACAGCCTGCAGCAATTACTAGGGCAGATTTGGACAGAGTTGTTGTTGAAGTAACTAACCGCTTCACGTCCCAGTAGGAAGCCTTGGTGGACCATCTCATGTCACGCTTGAGGGACGCTGAAGAATCCAACCGCAACACTGAATCATGGGGCGAGTCCCAGTCTGGAGGATCTCAGAGACAGCAAAGATCTTCCTTCTTCGAAGGAGCTAACGGCAGAAGTAGCCGTGGTAGGAGCCGAGACCGAGCACAGCCCGAAGTTAGGCCTGAGGAAACGTTTGGTACCGAACCCAACGGGGAAGGTACCGGGCGAAGGTCAACTGTAGCTGAGCCTGTCATGCTGCCTAACCACAGAAACACCAGTGAACGGGGCCGAGCTAGAGTTCAGCCCGAAGTTGGACCCGAGGAAGTGCTTAGATCAGAACCCAACAGGGGGAGATCAAGGCAAGGGCCAACTGTAGCTGACCCAAGCGTGCTCCCAGAAGATCAAAGGCAGCCACTGGAAAATATGAGGAATGATAGACGATACCATCCCTACAGGTCGTCTGGACGGAATCAATCCCACAGAACAGAACCAAACTCATTTCTATCTGCTCCAAGTTCTGATGAAAGGATGGCACGCTTATTCAGAGAGTGTGTCCAACGGGAGCAAAGAGATCGAGGGATAGGCGCTAGGGTAACCAGCCCTTTCGCCCGCAATATCGAAATTGCTATCACCCCCCGAGAATGGAAGATGCCAACAATGGAACCCTACAAAGGAACCTCCGATCCCGTTGTACACTTACAGAGGTACACGCAGCATATGCTCATGAGTGGAGCAACGGAGGGAGTACTGTGCAAATGCTTTCCACTCTTCTTAGCAGATCTTGCTACCTCCTGGTTCTGTCATCTACCCCAAGGATCCATCAGCTCATGGGAAATGTTGAAAGAAAAATTTATCAGTCAGTTCCGCATTCATGTGGAGCAACCTAAGGACGCTTATTCCTTATCCAGCGTTAAACAGAAACCTGGAGAAAAGCTGCAGCAATACCTAACCAGATTCAACGCCGCAGCAGCCGAAGTTCAAGATGCCGATGATAAGCTTATCCTAATGGCCCTCTGCAGTGGAGTGCATCCGGACACTAAATTTGCTAGAAGATTGACAAAAGAAAAACCAGCCACTTTACCCGATTTCTTCCATGAAGCCGGGAAATACATGAGGCTTGAGGATGCTGCCGTTGAGGGGCAGTCAGGACAGCAAAGTAAGACGACCCATGGCAACGCCCCTGCTGTGGCGAGGGACGTTCGAAGAAATGATTCCAGAGACAATGCTGGGGGCAAGAAGGTAGAAAAGCGCCTATATCGGCCAGGACCAAGATTCGACACTTACACCCCTTTGAACGAGACCGTCGAAAATATCTTCCTTGCCACCCAAGGCGAAGTTAGATACAAACGCCCACCATACAAGAAGGAATCAGATAACGCACAGAAGTCTGGAAAATTCTGCCGCTTCCACGAATCTCACGGACATGATACCAACGAATGCCATCATCTCCGAGATCTGATTGAGGAACACATCAGAAGGAAGAAACTGGAACGTTATGTAAAAAGTCAAGACAGGACTCCAGCTCCTGCCAATGAAAACCCAAGGCTACCCTCACCAGGGACCGACAGAGGAAACCGCAACGCTAGCAGCTCTAGTCAAGAGAAGATAGTGGTCCATACCATCTCAGGAGGACCGCACATCGCAGACAGAAGTTGGAGAGAGATGGAAAGATATGGGAAGTCGCTTAGAGACAATAAAGACTGTGTCAATACGGTTATAGAAGAGCGCCACCCAAAGCGGAAAGAAAGTGATGACATCACATTCAGTAAACGTGACCTAGAAGGAAGACAGTACCCTCACATGGATCCCATGGTTATCTCTGCCCGACTCGGTCCCGCCGAAGTTTACCGAATCCTGGTAGACACTGGAAGCTCTGTAAATATCCTGTTCAAACACGCATTCGACAAAATGAAGCTATCAATGAAGGATGTATCTCCCTGTGATAAACCACTACATGGTTTCACTGGAGATGCGAAGATGCCCCTCGGGCAGCTGGACCTCTTTGTTGAGATTGGAAGCCATCCCCGCTCCGTTGTGAGGAAACAGACGTTTGTGCTGATAGAAAACCATTCGGCCTACAACGCCTTCTTAGGAAGACCAGCCTTGTTTGACTTCCAGATTGTCCTAGCCCCATGGTGCCTGAAAATGAAATTTCCAACAGACAATGGGGTAGGGGAAGTGGAAGGAGACCAGGATATTGCACGAGACTGCTATGTAACCGAACTTCGCAACAACCACAGGAAGGATAAAGGGAAAGGTGTAGAGATTGCCCTCTGCACAAAAAGCCTTGAAGCATAGCAACTAAAGAAAGCCCCTCCTCTTCGATACACCAGCGACCCTTTTAATGAATTAGACCCTAGGGACAAAGAGGAGGAGGCCACCGCCGAGCCTGCAGAGGCTATGGAGTTTATATCTGTAGACAAGCACGACTCAAGTAGGCTACTGAAAATTGGGTCCCAGCTGAAAGCTGAATTGAAGGAACAACTCATTGATTTTCTCCGCCACAACTTGGATGTATTCGCTTGGTCACACGCTGACATGACCGGAATCTCCCCAGACATAGCATGCCACGTATTAAACATTGATCCTACCAAGGCGCCTGTAAAACAAAAAAAGAGAAGTATGGGGGCAGAGCGATCAGCAGCCCTCGATGAAGAAGTAAAGAATCTACTCGCCAATGACTTCATACGAGAAGCTGTTTACCCAGAATGGATTGCCAACCCGGTACTAGTAAAAAAGGCTAATGGGAAGTGGCGGACCTGCATTGACTTCTCCAACCTAAACGACGCCTGCCCAAAGGATTGCTTCCCGCTTCCCAGAATCGACCAACTTGTAGACAGCACAGCTGGGCACGAACTCCTATCTTTTATGGATGCATACTCAGGATATAACCAAATTCCTATGCATGCTCCCGACCAAGACCACACTAGTTTCATCACCGATCGAGGTTTATACTGCTATAAGGTAATGCCTTTCGGACTTAAAAATGCAGGAGCCACCTACCAGCGCCTCGTCAACAAGATGTTTGTGGGGCTAATAGGACAAACTATGGAAGTGTATGTGGATGACATGCTAGTGTAATCACGGAAAGCCAAAGATCACGTGAGCCACCTAGGCGAGATGTTCCAGGTACTTCGACAGTATGGAATGAAGTTGAATCCACTAAAATGCTCCTTCGGAGTGTCATCAGGAAAGTTCTTAGGATTCATCGTTCATGCCAGAGGGATAGAAGCAAACCCTGAACAAGTCCGAGCGCTAAGGGATATCAAGACACCGTCCACCCGAAAGGAAATGCAAAGCCTAAATGGAAAAGTGGCCGCCCTAAGCCGATTCATCTCCAAGGCAACGGACAAGTGCGTCCGCTTTTTCGAAGCTCTAAAGAAAGACAAAGGAAAGTTCGAATGGACTAACGAATGCTTAACCGCTTTCCTTAACCTGATCGAACACCTCCAGAAACCACCGGTACTCTCGACTCCAAGTGAAGGCGAAGAATTATACCTATACCTTGCTGTGTCATCTCACGCCCTAAGCGCTGCCTTGGTAAGGGAAGACAACCGCACACAGCGACCAGTTTACTTTGTCAGCAAAAGGTTTACTGGGGCAGAAGTCAGATATCCTAAACTTGAGAAGCTAGCGTACTGTTTACTTATCACATCACGGAAACTGCGTCACTACTTCCAGTCCCATTCCATCAAAGTTCTGACCGATCAACCACTGAGGCAGGTACTCCATCGTCCTGACACTTCTGGGCGACTACTTAAATGGTGCATTGAACTAAGTCAGTATGATATCACCTATCACCCCCGCACCGCCATCAAGGGACAAGCCATGGCTGATTTCATTGCAGAATTCACTACAAACGAAGATAAGGAGCAATTGGACATAGCAGAAGATATCAAGTGGAATCTCTTTGTGGATGGTGCATCAAACGAACAGGGCTCGGGGGCAGGTGTTGTAATAATCACTCCCAGGGGAAATAAACTGCACTATGCTATAAGGTTGGAGTTCGCTGCCACCAACAACGTTGCAGAATATGAAGCAGTAATTGCCGGATTAGAAATTGCCATCGAGATCGGAGCCAATTCTTTGTGTCTTCACAGCGATTCTCAGCTTATTGTTAATCAAATACTAGGGGAATTCCAAGCTCGAGAAGAACGACTCATAGCATATCTAAAGAAGACTAAGTTACTTCTCAGCCGATTGGACCACTACTTAGTCAAACACATCCCTCGGGAAGAGAACCAAGAGGCCGACGAATTGGCAAAGCAAGCAAGCATGAAAGACATCGCCATCTTCGCGGCAGTAACTATCTCAAAGCAAACGGACCCAAGTTTTGAGCAAGTGAATCTGATAGCTGCAACCGAAGAAGCATCTTGGATGACTCCCATCCGAGACTACCTACATAGTGGCACTCTACCCAACGGGCGTAACGAAGTCAAGAAGATCTTGAGGAGAGCATCCCGCTACACAATACAAGAAGACATCCTCTATCGGCGTGGATTCTCTAACCCGTTATTAAGGTGTGTCGCTGGGAGAGAAGCCAAGGAGATCTTATCCAACATCCATCAGGGGAGCTGTGGAGATCACACCGGAGGGCAAACGTTAGCAAAAAAGATACTCCGATACGGATATTTCTGGCCCACCTTAAGCAAGGACGCCTTAGATTTCGTCAAGAAGTGTCACAGATGCCAAAAATTTGCTAAGATCCATCGGCTACCAACAACCGAGATTACTCAGATGACCAGCCCTTGGCCCTTCGCGATATGGGGAATTGACCTAATCGGCGAGCTACCAATGGGCCGAGGCGGGGCCAAATATGCTATAGTGGCAGTTGATTATTTCACCAAATGGGTGGAAGCGGAACCTCTAAATAAAGTATCTTCAGCAAAAGTTATTAACTTCTTGATCAAAAATGTTCTATGCAGGTACGGAGTCCCACTCAAAATCATATCAGACAATGGACTTCAATTTGACAGCGAGGAATTCGCCAACTTGTGCCAAGAACACAGAATTCATAAAAGCTTCTCGTCCGTAGCATATCCCCAGGCAAACGGACAAGTCGAAGCAGTCAACAAAATTCTGAAAACTCTAATAAAAAAGAAGCTCGAAAAGTCAAAGGGCGCTTGGGTGGATGAACTTCCTACGGCACTATGGGCCTATCGCACATCTTTCAGAACATCGACAGGGCACACCCCTTTCTCTTTGGCATACGGATCGGAGGCTATGCTCCCAGTTGAAACTATTGTGCCTTCCCACCGTCGGATCCACTATAACCCAGAAGAGAACGAAGAACTCCTTCACATGTCTTTGGATCTAATCGAGGAGAGAAGAAATGATGCAGTCCTCAAAACAGCAGCCCACAAGCAAAAAGTGGCAGCACAATACAACTCCAAAGTCAAACATCGTACCTTACAGGAAGGGGATCTTGTCCTCAAGCGAATCTTCCCTCGCCCCGGAGCACTAGACCCAATCTGGGATGGACCATATGTAATTCATAAAGATCTCCGCAACGGAGCCTATATTTTGTCAACAGTGGACGGAGAGGTGTTCCAGAGGGCATGGAACATCCAACACCTCCGTCGATACTTTTCTTAACTTGTATTGCCCATATGAAGTGAATTAACAAAGAGAATCAGTGGACGTAGGCATTTTCGTGCCGAACCACTTTAAAAAACCTTGTCTCTTTTTTAACTTGTTCCTTTGTATCTTGGCTGCTTGTTAACTTTATCCTTTTCTGTTGAACAAAATCCTGAGTATATAGCATTTCTATTCAAAGCACTCCACAACGCAACTTCACTTGGACAAGACCTAGCAGGTACTATGCGAATCTATGCCCTCGCCAATGAGACACTTTCGCTCCAGCATCCCTCTGCTGCGGGTTAACTCATTGCTCGCGACGGCCCTTAAAGCCAACTGTAATGAGCCGATTATAAGCCACCGAGAAGGCCGACTATAGCCGAGGCAGCTCATTACGGCGTTAGGCTCGCCGGCAACTGTGAACCGACTATAAGCCCCAACATAAGGTGTGGCCAGCCAGGGGCAGTTCACAGTTGACGATCGGCACCCACGCTAGCCGGCCACAGTAAATTGAATAATACCCACGATTAAAGGCCATAATGGCCCGAGTAGTTACTGTGCGCGATCTCGGCTCCGATGTGTCTTAAGTGCGGCTGTGGTAAAAAAGAATTAACTCCCCGCGGAGGCGTAAGATGGGTGACGAATGTCTCCAAGACCCACGGCTAGGGAAAGTGACTACAAAACCCGTTTGCCACGAACTTAAGCACATCGAAGGCCTTCCGTGATTGGAAGTTTTACTATTTCGCATATTTCAATTTTACTTAAAAAACTTTCCTCCTATCCTCTATAACAAACCATAAAGTACAAGATACAGGGTAAGAGATACCCACCAATGGATGCAGAGATTCACAATCAGGTGGCAGGGCATTCAACTGCTTTCCATGCTTGGTCATACAAGATATTCGAAACTGCCATTTACAAACAGAACATGAAAGGCGGTATTTTCTTCCTTTATGTGCAGATGCATGACTATAATTTAATTTTTTCACACCACACGCTAACATTGCAAGTCATGAGATTATGATTTAAAACCAGAATCTGACATCAAACACAATTCAATTACGAGAATATACATAGCTATATTTCTCATACGACATGTCGAAATAGCAACAAACATTCAAGAAACGACAAAATCAGCTTAAGTTAAAAAATTACACGTCAAGAATAATGTTGATTATTACAAGTAGCAAGAATTACAACTTAGAAGTTACTCTACTGTTTTAAGACTAACGTATACAACCATGTCAAGTCTACAAAAAGAATTTTCTAGGTCTAATCAGGGAGCCGGTTGCGTCGGAGTCTTGTCCTTGCTCTGTTGCCCACCTGTCCGGTCATAAAAAGAATTCATTAGTGATAAGCAACCAAGTTAACGGAAAGACTAGAAAGGAAGACTTACCAGCACCTGCATCTTGACCATCCTGGTCGTCATCCTCTACCTGCACACCTGCCTCCTCAGCAGCAAGCAACCGCATACCCTCCTTTACCGCCACTTTCTCCTCCTCGGTAAACTGGGCAGTGACCACATCCATACTGAAGACCGTACCACCCTCTTTATCTGCATCAGCCTTAGCCTCCTCCAGAGCCCGGAGATAAATCCTAGCCATGACCCTGGGATAATCATCCATCCAGGACAGGTTGCCCTGCTTCCAGGTACGGAAGTACATGTCCTGGAGCATTTCGTCCATCATCCCCTCATTCTCCTCAAACTCCCTCATCCGGGCCTCGGAAGCCGACAACCTCCCAACGGCAGCATCTCTCTCCAATCGGTATCTCGAGCAGTCAACCAGAAGGGATCCCCGCATTGCCTCCATCTCCTCCCTCAACTTGGCTTGAGCAAGCTCTGCAGCCTCGAGTTTCCCGGACAATTCCTCCACCTGCTCGAGATCCGCTTTCCGAACCTCATCCACCGTGGCAATAGCCATATCAATCCGTTCTTTGCAAGTAGCTTCCATTTTCCGCAATTCGGCCCGACTGGCCTCTTCCATGGTTTTCCTTAGTCGCCCAGTAGCAGCCTCATGCTGAGAAATCTGAATAGCCTGATCCGCAAGCTGTTTGGCCTGATCCGAAACCACCAATCGAAGTCGGATATTGGCGCTCCCAATCTCCTCTCCGGCCTTAACCAGCCGGGCATGATGCCCCATCAGCTTCTTAGTCTCCTCCGCCACCCGATCAATATTATCCTTGGCCTCATCTCCCATGGTAACTATCCGAGTGGTAAGTAGATCAAGATCTAAGGACTTAGCTTCATCAAGCACCCATACCATGGGATTGCGGGGAAGAAGGTGCTCACCAGTAACCTCATCAAAGGTAATGTCGTGGGAACTTGGATCCAGATCAGGATGACCCGCAAACGGATTACGAGCCTAGTCAGGACGGTCGATATGAGTAACGGAAGGGTTTCTGGACGGGTGCGGAGAGGGTGCGAACTCGCTACCCTCTTCAGTGATATCATGAGGAGGCTGAGCCGGAAGCTGAGGACCGGGCGAAGGTTCGGATAAAGGATGACTCCTCTTCCTCTGCTGAATACCCTCTTCAATGACCCCAAGAAGAGGACGGTAGCCGACTACATCCCCGGAGCGTTGGGTCGAGGGCTTCGGCTTAGCAGAAGTTTTGGAAAGCTTATATTGCTCAAGCCTATGACGAAGGTCTGAGGCTTTGGACGTCTTGCCTGCTCCTGATATAAAGAACAAGTGTCACAAACTTACATCACTATATGATTCGAGAAGCGCGGTAAATTACAAGTTAAAAAAGGAAAAGAAACACAGCTGTGGTTGAACAAACCCTGAGGAGGAGTGGGATAATGCAATAAGTCCTGGATTTCATTCCAAGACGGGAGCGGGTCATAAAATATTCCTAAGTCCCTATCATTAATGAAGCATGCAGGAGTCAAGAGTTCACCTTGAGTCGTCGGAGCCACCTTGGCTGGAATGGTCGGAGAAGACTCACTTGCACCAGTCCCGGCCTTGTCCGCCTTCCCGGTTTTCTCTACCAAAGCCGGATCTTCATCCAGCCCCTCGAAAGCCTGGTGGAACGCATCATCCGTCCACTCCTGAATCTCGCCCGCTTGCCCAGGAAGTAGGGCCCCGATGCCATCGCCACCTTTGTCACCATCCCGACCATCCCCACCCTCGCCTCTTTCCTCCTCTATGTCTTCCTCCTCCCGGGTAAGTGGACAATTACTGGGGGAGGGACCGTCCGACTTCTTGAGTTTCTTACCTCTGACAACTGGAGGTTTTGTGAAAGGTTTCCTCTTGCTACTCTCCACCGAAACACCTTCTTTGGTCTGAGCAGCCGCCCTCTCCTCCGCCGTCTCCCTCAGCTTAACTACTGACTGCTGTGGGAGGATTAAGTTGTACTCCAGAAGGATCGCATTTCTGATCAGGAAGGCAGATGATCTATATTTCCCAAGAATAGCTTCTATCTCAGCCGCCGTCTGAACCAGGCGGTCAGTCTCCACAATCGCAAAGCCACCTGTCGCTAGCAAAAATGAGAGAGTATGAGAAGAAGCATCGCAATCAGAATGGAAATTGTAAGTAAAAGCATCAACTTACATCCAGAAGTAAAGCGCCGAATTGAAACGGAATCGTCCCTGACAAAGAACCACTCTTTCTTGAACATACTGAATTTAGAATACAAATCCAAGACCGGTTTGAAGGTCACGGCTGACTCCAAGCTAATGTATGGAGACCCCTTCTTGTAGCCCCTCAGATTATACAAGTACCGGATCTCCCGGTTGGAAGGGGCACGACCATATTTCCTCTGGAAAATAACGAAGAGGCTCACCAGTATAGCATAGGAGTTGGGTTGAAGCTGGAATGGGGCCACCTTGAGATATGTGAGGAAGCTGGTTACCCAAGCGTTAAGAGGCGGAATGGCACCACACATGCAGTGGTATCTGCTGTAAGCAAAGAACCCTTCAGGAGGGTCGTATGGCATAACATCTTTCCCTGGCAACAACATTCGCTCCCTGTCAATTCCGAAGGAGCGAGAGATGACATCAAGCTGCTCTTCCTTAAGGGAGCTGGGATAGCAGTCCGGGGGAGAATTCAGAGGCTCCTGCGGACCGTACCCGTCCACTAATGATCTCGGGGTTGGTCCGTGACGTTCTGGATTCGGCTGAGCTGGGGGCACGACAGAGGAACCTCCTTCACCCCCGGATTTCCTTTTGTCTGATCGAGTTTCCGCTTTACGAGACATTATCTACAACACCGGAAAAGCATAGTGTTAGAACAAAGGATGTAAACAAGTAAGTATGTAATATGGAATTTCACTCATAAAGTCAAAATGCTTAAAACTCCCATTATCATTCGGTAAAACTGAATATAAGATTCCATTCGGCATTCTCATTCGGCATTCTCATCTGGAAAATTTCATTCGGCACGTATGGCACATGCACTTCATTCGGTGGACACAGACAAAAAAAAACCATTCGGCTAAGGAAAATTGAGTACCTGGTTCGGCAAGTGAAATGGTTCGGCAAGCTGGGATGATTCGGCAGAGGATCAGAATTTGATTCAGCTAACTTGGCTTGGCTGTTCGTTCGGTAGAAGGTAATAGAGACCCTGGGCCCTTACTTATAGGCAACTGTAGACGACCGGACCATCTGATTCGGCGAAAGCATCCAAGACTGACGTCATCATCTTCTAAACAAAGCGCGGAACATCCCGGCATATGCCCCACTTTGGGGGGCAAATGTTGGGCGCATTCTCACCCAGAAGACCTTGAGACCAAGGAGCGTGACTCATCCATCCAGGCTCGCCTAAGCCCATCCGGTATTCTCGTCCTCCAAGGCCCATTCGGCAGGAACCCGTCCGGCAGTCTTAGGCAAACACCGAACCAATATTCTTCCATCCCACCGGACCAACTGCCACCGGTCCAACCAACTGCCACCGGTCCAACCAACTGCCACCGGTCCAATATTCTTCCATCCCACCGGACCAACAACTACCGGTCCACCCTACACTCCAACCACCTCCGAACCAAGCAATGCCGAACCAAGATATACCAGGCCAGATCACATCAGCCCAGGCCCATCAGCGACTATACATATCCTGGACCCCTACCCCTAGCCTCACTCTATAAATAAAGGGGCAGGGGTACAACAATGGGGGACAAGTTTGAGAGCTCAAGCACGGAAGGAACTCTTCAAACAACTTTCTTTTACTTGTACCAAAGCTTTGTACTTGTAACCACAACAAAAGAAGAGAAATAATATATAAAGTGGACGTAGGCACATTCTGGCTGAACCACTATAAATCTACGTGTCTTTTTACATTTTAGCCCCTGTTTTTTACGTATTTGCATAAATAGCTCAAGTTACTAAGAATAACATAAGATCTACTAAATCATACAACTTTGAGGTGTTTGTCCATTTTTTGTGCAAACACATACCATCAAACATTTCAGGGAAAGTGTCCCTAATCCTACTCTCTGTTTCCTAAGTACAGTCTCTCTCGTCGTCGCTCCACCGGACTTTTACTAATCTGACAGTCTTATTCCTTAACTTTTTCTCATCTCTAGCCACAATACGCACTGGATATCTAACTATGGTCTTGTCTGATTCCACTTCTAAGTCTTCCAATGCAGTCGGAGTTATACTAGTCTCTAGATCTCAAACCCACTTTCTTAGAAGAGAAATATGGAAAACATTGTGGACGCCTGCCAAACTATTCGATAACTCCGTCATGTAAGCGAGTTTCCCGATCCTTTCTATAATAGGAAATGGTCCAACAAACCTAGGTGGTAATTTCCCCGACTTCCCAAATCTTATTACACCCTTCATTAGTGATACTTTGACAATAACATGATCTCCAATTGAGAATTCTAAGTTTTTCCGTCTCTTGTCCGCATAACTTTTTAGCCTAGACTGAGCTTCCTTCATTTTAGCTCGAACCAACTCAATCTTTTCTGTGGCTTCTTTCACCATATCTGTACTAAGAACCAATCTATCTTCGGTCTCCAACCAAGATGCTGGTGATTTGCACGGCCTTCAATAAAAAGCTTCAAAAGGTCCCATTCCTATACCAGTCTGGTAATTTTTATTATAGGAAAACTCAACCAAGTGCAAATGGTCTTCCCACGACCTATTAGAATCTAGTACACAAGCTTTCAACAAACCCTCGTGTACCTTATTGACTCTCTCCGTCTGCCTATCTGTCTGAGGATGATAAGCGGTGCTCATCTTAAGCTTGGTACCTAACACTTCTTGTAAACTCTTCTAGAATTCATTAGTGAACAAGGTGTCTTTGTCGCTTACTATAGTACTAGGAACTTCATGCAGTCTAACAATATTCACCATGAATAACTTAGCTAAAACAGGTGTCATCCTCGTCGACTTAATTGGAGTAAAGTGTGCAATTTGGTTAGCCTATCCACTATGACCTAGATCTTTCATTACCTTTATTCGATCTTGGCAACCCGTCTATGAAATCCATAGATATAGAATATCATTTCCTTACTGGTATATCCAAAGGCTGAAGCAATCCACTAGGCTTCTAATTCTCGGCTTTTACTTGCTGGCAATTCAGACACTATTTTACCCATAAGCCTACATTCCTCTTCATGCCTTCCTAGAAGAAACTTCTCTTCGTATCTTGATACATCTTGGTTCCCCAGGATGAAGTGTAAACTTTGATTGATGACACTCCCTAAGAGCTTCCCTCCTTAGGTTTCCAACATCTGAAACACATTACCGTCCCTTCTTCCTTAACCTTCCTCTCTAGTCAAGAATAAAATCTTTTAGATCATCGATCTTGGTTCAAACTTCCAATTTTCTAATCCTTTCGGCTAGCAATGGATCATTTCTCTGCTTAGAAGCAATCCTTCGATCAACACTAGTCGAACTTCCGAACAAGATAACATTGCAGTATTCTGACTAAAATTAGCAATCGATCTTAACCGCACACTACAAGTAGTTAATGCTTCCAAATCTTTCCACTTTGATATCATTGCTAACAACTCATTCTGATGATCTCTGCTAAGTGCATCTACAACTTTATTTCTTTCCCTAGTGTGTACTCAATTCCAAAATCATAAGCAATTAAAAAATCCAACCATTTCTGTTGTCTCATGTTCAACTCCTTCTGAGAGAATAAGTATCTTATCGACTTATGATCCGCATACAACTTGAATCGTTCTCCCAAAAGATAGTGTCTCTACACCGTCAAAGCAAATATTACTGCAGCGAACTCTAAGTCATGAGTCGGACATATAACTTCATGCAGTTTGAGCTGTCGAGAAGCATAAGCAATCAACTTACCCCTTTACATTAACACAACTCCTAATCTTGTTCCACAAGCATCAGTATACAGCACCAAATCTTGATTCCCATCTGTAACAGCTAATATGGGCCCATCGGTCAATAAATGTTTCAGCTTCTGGAATGCTTCCTCACATTTATCGGTCCAAACATATTTCACATCCTTTCTTGTTAGCCTAGTCATCAGTACTGCTATACGAGATAAATCCTTGATGAATCTCCGGTAGTAGCCAACTAATCCAAGAAAACTCTTTATCTCCGTCATTGTCTCGGGTTTCTTCCAGTTATTTATAGCTTCTATCTTAGCTGGATCTACTGAAAACCCTTTCTCTATGACTACGTGACCAAGAAACTTCACCTCCTTCTTCAAAAAATGACACTTCGAAAACTTTTCCTTTAACTGATGTTGTCTTAACGTCTCAAGCACTACTCTAAGATGAATCTCATGATCTCTTTCATCCTTAGAATATATCGGTATGTCATCAATGAATGCCAACACAAAGCTATCCAAGTGCTCTCGGAAAATCTGGTTTATCAAATCCACAAAGAATGCTGGCGCATTAGTTAACCTGAACGACATTACTAACCACTCATACGAACCATAACTTTTTCTGAACACTGTCAAACGGATATTGTCTTCCGCCACTCTCAATTGATGGAACCTTGTCGCTAAGTCCAACTGAGAAAATACCTTGGCTCCAGTCAATTGATCAAATAAATCAACTATCCTTGGAAAAGGATACTGATTCTTTATCATCTTTTCATTCGGCTTTCGGTAATCAATACATAATCTCAACGACTTGTTTGGCTTCTTCACAAACACTATGGCCTCTCCCCAAGGCGAACTGCTTGGTCTTATAAAGATTTTACCATCTATGTCTACCAACTGCACCTTTAACTCCTACATCTCGGTAGGTGTCATTCTGCTAGGCGGTCTACTAACAGGTTCAGCTCTAGGTACAAGAACTATTTGAAACTCAATAACTCGTATTGGCGGTAATCCTATAACAGAATCAAACACATTTGCAAATTCTCTAACTACAGAAACCTGATTCAACTCATCTTCCTCCTTCGTTGCACCGAATAAAGCGCACACATCAGAACTTGGATTCTCTACTGAGTATATAATTCGGTCACTACTATTAGGGTGTCTTAGGGATATTTTCCTGTCTTGGTAAAATATCCTACCATCATATTTACTTATCCAGTCCATACCCAAAATAATCCCAAAGCCTATGAAAACAAATACATGCAAACTGTAGGCAAATATATGACCTAATAATTCCAACTCTAATTGGTTAGATCTAATCCCTAGAGTTGCATATCCTCCTATCGAATTCGCAACCTTTAAGGAAGTAACTAGGTATGAGGGTTCTAGGTTAAGCTTAGCTACCAAACAATAAGATATAAAAAAATGTGATGCACCAGTATCAAATAGTATTCTAGCAGGTATACCATAAATCAAAAGCATACCTTCCATAATAGCTCTTCCTTTCTCCTAGATCATTGGTCTCGAGGTAGCCGGTTCCAAAGCAAATATTTTTTTTTCTTTTTCTACCTTGGTTACTTCCGGACATTTGTTCTTGTAATGTCCAACTTGGTCGCGATCAAAGCACTTAATGTTCTTCTTTTCAACTACTTCCTTGCCCTTACCAGTTCGGCGTTTATGAGCATAATGCCCTTTCTTGTCACACTTGTAACACAAAACCACAGATTTTCCTTTCTTAGCAGCTCCACCCTTTTGAGCTCCTTTCTTTAAAATAACTTCCTTATTTGATTTTGTCCACCCTGATTCTCTGTTGGCTTGTTATTACTGAACAAAGCGAGCATCTATTCATTTCTCAAAGCCATATCCAAGACTACATCACTTGGATCCCTAAGACGTGGTAAAGTTGCCCTAGCAAGCTCCGGTCTCAGTCTATTAGATGAACTTCTCATTTCTTTTGATCACTATATCCACGGTAGCATACCCATATTGGGACAGCTCCTCAAATCTAGTTGCATACTCAAGCATCATCATATCACCTTGCACCAATTCAACAAACTTTCTTAAAAGAGTTGACTTAGCGATCTCAGACATAAACCTCTCTTCAAACCTCTTTCTAAACTCTACCCAAGTCAAATTTTTCTCAGCCACTCCAACAGTGACACTATTTCACCAGTACAATGCAACTTCTTACAGTTGCCTGGATTCCAATTTCCTCTTCTGTTCATCATTCAAACCAAAATCAACAAAAATCCTTTCATAATGAAGCAACCAATTCTCCACTTCAATAGCATCCTCCGTTTAATAGAGGATTTCCCTCAAAGCCTTGCATAACCTCTACTCAACATAGCATAATTGCTGACAACTGGAACTTTTCCAAAATTTCCACAAACTAATCCAGCATCAACTCCTGCTTGCATCACATTCACAAAGAACTGATAAATTGCTCCCATATCAACCGGTGGTTTTCCAACACCCACATTTGCAACTGTTTGTCGATCTGGATTCCTTCTAGTATTGGGCCCGACATTTCCATTGGTAATGGTGCTTCCTCCACCGAGATCCACTCTTTCTTTTCATACCTCCATATCTTACTTTCTAAAAACTGCATTCGTACCCTAGTAAGATGTGGATAAACGGACTAGGAGAGAGAGATAAATTAGAGATAATGTGTAACTTATATATTGCAAATACAAGTACATTACTATAGTGTTATCCCATACATCAATCTTATTCTCTACTTCATTTGGATTTTGTTTTCAAAACACTTTTTAAGTTCAAAGATTCTTTTAGTCTTAAATAAACCTATGCTCTGATACCAAATTGTAACATCCCCCATTTTGAGGTTCGAAACCAAGCTCTACAGATGATGCAGTCATCTATAGTATTAATTTCTAGTGACAAAATGCAGTAATGTTAATTATAACAATAACATCAAAGCACAAGAATATGAAATAATTTTAAAAACAATTTCAAAGAAAACTTTCTCATTACAATTCGAAGATGATAATTCATATTCATTACATAATCCAAAAACATTGTATAATTATTACAAAACTCTCCAAGAGCGACATATGAGGATGCCCCTTAAGTTGATCAGAGTTACTAATAGATAGTTATAACATCTGTCTTTTTATACACTTTAACAAAATAACTTCAACACAGTAGATTAATAGTATAGATAGACCCTTACATAGCTAGCTTTGCATCCTACATGTCTTTGGAAACTTTATTCGCTAAAACCTACTTAACCTGAAAAGACCTCACTCTCGAGCTACTCAAATCAAATTCTGAGCACTCGAGAGTTTAAGGGGAAAACATAAACTTCGAGTCAGCCAATAAGCCCAATGTGAATAATAATATGCTATCTCGGTTCATAGATATTCAGTGAGACTACGCCGCTGAGCGGAACGGGTTTTCCACTCACCAATATACATTTTTTAAAATATATCTTCTATAAAATAACTCCTGCAACCACATTGGAATAGACAATATAAATAATCATGTGCGTGCATGCTATATAGGTAATCATGACTATTCATCCCAATGTCTAGTTTTCACAGGGTAACTACCAACCTACATGGCTGACTCGGGCTTACCATATATACCAAATTTACCAACAGACTATTAGAAGAAAACAAGACAGTCTGTCCAAATACACTTATCCTAGTGTTTTACTGACTATCTGTCAATTTCATATTTTTTTGCTAGGCTTACTATGAACCTAAAGGTTTTGCAGGCCAGCTTATAACATATCCTATCATTATGTATTTCGTTATGTGCATAAACCTACTTTTAGTCTTACCCTTGACAAAGCCCTATGAACTAGAAATTTGGACTTATATCAGATAGGGGTTAATAGCTGAAGTAGAGGGTGCTACCCTACACCGGTCCCATCTGGATTTCTAATCTCTGAGTCAAATTTATCCAATCACAATCTATCCAAAAGTGATAAGAGATAATTCTTTAGTAAAATTCTAGGCTAAATATTCATATCTATTTCTTTGAAAATAATTACTTTGCAAATGAGTTAACCCTTGAAATCATACTTTAAAATGAGGAAATATGTAACGACCCATAAATTTTAACTCTTTTAATAACGTAATTAGTTAAATTTTTGTGGAATTTTAAACGATAAAATTTTGAAATATAAATTTGATATTTGGAATGCGTCTAATTAAACATAGCAACTGGTAAATTTTCGTCCGAAAATATGAAAGTTTATTTCGCGCGTAAATTTACTTCAATTTAATCAGTTGAAAAGCGATGAAAATAAAATGTTTTCCAAACTTGAATATTTTTCTATAGAAAAGTTGTAAATCATCTTCTGAGTGAGACGTCATCTTCCGTTTCGTCAAATTTGGACTGCTATTGTTCCGTTTATCTTATTTCTGGCAAATTAGCAGCATTTTGGTACCGATATCAATTGTTGATCGGGTAATCGTACCACTGATATCTGTATACCATTTTGATCGTCTCGTCGTGCTGATCTTCGCAGTATATTCATTTCAGTGTTTTGGAGTCTGGTTCAATGTGGGATCGACAAAACAAATTGTAGTATTGGTACAGTTTCGAAGTTTTCAAACTCCTTGTGTCTTTTCATTGTCCAGCTGAAAGTTAATGATTGGTCACTGATCATAATTACTTTCTGAATTCAACTTTTTGCTTTTTGCTATTCTTACTAGTTCCAATACATTTCTCCGGCTCCCATTTTTTTTCTCTTCACTTTTTCTTTACTGTTTCATCAACAGACATATTCTTTGTTTGCGCTTGAAACCTTTCCTTTTTCTTGAGATTTCTCACTCAAACTTCTTCCACCACCCCTCTTTCTTCCGCACACACAATCCAAACTGCGGCTCCATTTCTTTCATTCCCTCACACGGTCAACAACCCTCCTCCGCAAGCCTTCATCCTCTCTCCCTGACCTAATAGTCACCGCCTCAGCTACTTGACCAAGCTCGCCTCATCCCAGTCTCCCGCCTCCACCACTTGTCAGTCGTGAGCCAACCAGCAACCACCCTCTGCCTTCACGCAACACCGCCCTGCCCAATAGCATCCCATTCTCCCATCAACCTCCACCCATGTTCTCTCATCTTCGCCTCGAACTGCTCTGCTCCACCTCCAATTGGCCTCCGCCACCCAAGACCCGCACAGCCGTGGCTTTCAGCACTTCCTCCTTTGCATTTTTCCGGCATGTATCCTCTTTTATGTAAGGTATATATATTCTATAGTATGTTGTTATATATCAATTTTACTTGTATAGGTTATCTTATGTATAGATCTGTATGTATATACATATAACAGTGTATACATTTCTGAGGAATGGTGAAGATATATATATAGTGTTTCCTTTTATAATCTTATAGTATTAATTTCATGTATGGGTTTTGTTATATATATACATGTCTGTTTTCCTAGTATAAATGATTGTTTTATACAAATTTATATGATAAGTATATTTCAAGCTTTATATATACGTATATCATATTGGGTTTCGAATTATGATCTCTAGTGGTATACATAGGATTTATATTTCGAGTAGGATATATGTCTTGGTTCTTAGGTATGTATATGAAGAAGTCGGCTGAAGGTTTAATATTAGTTTGAAAGCTATATATACTTTGTGTTCACAATATATACATTAACACGTTAACTTATAAGGTTATACGTGTGTGTTTTGATTTTTCCCAGTTATAGGTTGCATGTGATATTGTATGTTAGTATATATATAAATACATGAAAATTCTGTTAGTTATATATAAGTGTTGTATCATTTTCGCTGTCTACTATAAGTTGTATATGGGTCTAGTTTAAAGTAGCATGCCGACCTATTTTATTGCACATATATCATATAAAATATATGGAAACCTGCGTATATTTCATATTTGGGTCTACACATATTTATATATAGGGTCTATTGGGTTTGAGTTTATAATAGTTTCATTGTTCTTTACTGCACATATATTAGTTGATTTAAACATAGATGATTCGGCCTAGTTATGATAGTTTACAAGCTGCTGTTATATGGGAAATCATTGAAAGAGGTTTATACATATTTATACATTCATATATGTTATATAAAGCAGTTGTTTACCAAGTGTTTTTCGATTGTTTCTCTTTTTAGTTATATGTATAAGCGAAAGATGATGCTCTGCATATTAAACCCGAGACACCTATACATATGTATATTATCTGTCAGTTACATGGGATGCCAATTATTATATATGTATTTAACTTGTATAAATATATGTATATTTCGACTTTTGCTGTAAGTAATATACGCATATATATGTATTCTGTTTATAAGGGTTGTTCATATTATATATAATATATATATTAGTATTTTAAGGGCCTGTTGTGAGTTGAGACTCAACCCTGCCTTTTTCTTTTTATACATTATATTTGTATACTTTATGAAAATAGATTTCGTAAGATAGTATAGATGAAATTTTTGATATGATGTTATATATATTTTCTATTGTTTCAATACTATATATGTAAACTTATATTTGTTTTGTGACTAAGTTTATATATATATATATAATCTATTACTGTATAGATACAGTAGATTTTATATGGTATACTGGATATGAAAGTCTATACGGTTTATCTATTTTTAAGTATATATATACATTAATCATGTTGGTTTTTGATTTTTATGAATGTAATAGGTAGATATGTTAACATAATATGTAATTTAAATTAAATGTTGGTTTTAAGAAAATAATAATATAATATACTTTTGCTTCGATTATACCTACATCAATTCAGTTCTGATTTGATTTATTCTACTTCTTGTATATCAGATTGTCCATCGAATTCGTGCCAATTAGATTTGATCGTTGAATTCATGCCGATTTTGTTTTATGTGGATTCGTAATTCAAACCCAGCGCCCGTATCAGTGTGCGTATCCATGTCATCTTCTCATTCATCACTAGCCTCGAAAGGTGAGCAATCACTCACGATTAACGTTCTTTTATTTATTAAATTTGATTTCAATTGAAACGACAATTGAAATATGCTGCTGTTAGTTAATTACACTGTTATATATGCTATTACCTTTATCAGTTCACCTATGACATCTGACACCATTATCTGTTAATTATTTATGCGATGATAATACAGTTTAACTGATAATTGATTGATTGTTGATGTTGATATTGGACGTTAAATTGTTAAGGTTAAAATGATAAATAGTATGCAATTGAATTTGATATAGGATAGTTAAATGTTAAATTTGATTAAATGACATTTGTATAATATGACCCCTTTAACTGTTAAATTTATTGACACGTAGGATTTGTTTAATTAGACTTTGAACCACTGAATGTATGTTGTTAAATTGATGATGTATGAAATTGTAAATAGATGACAAGTAAAGAACCGTAATGTAATAATCTTTAATCTACATGAAATGATAGTGTAGATTCTAGAAATAATTATATTAATTCATACAAATAACAATACGAATTAATACGGTTATTTCGGGATTATTTGAATTGATTATTGGATTGATATTGGTTGTTGTTATTGCTTGTTTATTTACTTTGACACCATCCCAGTTATCACACTGCAAGTTCCCTTTGCTATGTTTTGATTTTGAATTGAATTGGAATCGGGTTGAAATGATAAATACCCAAATTAAACTTTGACCTAGGATAGGAAATTAAATAAGACCCGATTGGTCAATAATTTGATTTAAAAATAAAAAGAAGATTTTATTTGAATAAATAATATGGTTTTGAAATGAAGTTGAACTTTGAATTTTAATGAAAGGAAAATGTTAATATTTAATAATCTGAAACAAAATATTAACAATGTAATTGATGAAAGAATGTTGTTTAATTTGAGAAATGATTGAATTAAGTTTGAAATGATTTAATAATTAAGTTTGAAATTAAAATTAAGTTTGAAATTATTAAACTTTGAAATTATTTGATAATTAAGTTGTGAATTATTTAATAATTAAATAAGATTGAATTATTTAATAATTAAATAAATTGAATTCTTTAATAAGTGGAATTGAAATTCTTGAATAATTGAAATTGAGTTCTTTATTAATTAAGTTTTGGAAAATTATTTAAGTAAGTAAATAAGTGAAATTAAATTTCTTTAACAAGAAATAAAATGTGATTTATTGAAATTAATGTAAGACTTGAAATTTAAAGAATTTGATTTGATGAATTTAATTTAATTCAATTTGTAAGTTTGATAAAATGAAGTTGAATTTAAATAATGGATTTAATGAATTGGAAATTTAATAGAAATTCTTTTGAATGGAAATTTACTTAACGAATATTAAATGAAATCGATAAATGAATTTTAATTGATTTAAAGGTTAAATTAAATTAATTTAAATGATTTGGAATGAAACTTATTTACGAACTTGAAATTATTTGAATTGTTTTAAATAGAAATTGAAATTGAAATATAAGTTTCTGAAATGGTAATTTGGAAGTTTTGAAACGTAAATTATGGAAATTGATTTGGAAAGACAAATGAAATGTTGATGTACAAATTCTAATTGAAATTGAAATTGAAATTGATTTGGTTTTGAAATAAATAAATGACCAATCGGTGTAATAATCAAGAAAGTTATTAAAGAGACCGGAATCAGTTATGGATATACTCTCTATCTAAACCGAAAACCACTTTAATAACTATACACGGAGTGATGATCCAGAATGAAGTGGTTGGAATGATGTTCGTGATGACTAAAGAAAGAGAACGATAATGGATAGCCTTGACACTTGTGTCAAATTGGAAATGACTAAAACAGGAGCCGTGCCGGGCCAATGGAGGTCAGCTACCTCAAGTGAACACACTTCTTCGAACTACTCATTACTTGTTGTCGATTGGTGCACCCTTGATTTTGGGAGTGTTGTTTCACGGTGTTGCGGTCGCTGCGGCGATGCGTTCTCACCAGTACGGATCAGGCAAACGATAGTGTCACTACCTTGGGTATTGCCTCATGTGCCTTGTCATACTTGTATCCCTATTCGCGACCACTACGATTTTGGTTTGTACCTTTAGTATATGGATTGCCCTCTGGTGACTTCCGGTTTTGGGGAAACTACGGTCTTGTATATGCTCTTGGGAATAAAAATGTGTTAAGGGTGGAATGGTCCATGACTTAACACTATTTTGATATCTTTATATTACTGATAGACATTATCTACTTATCGTACACTACTACATAGTAGATAGTTTAACGGATCCTTAAAGGATGGTTATTCCAAACATCCTTTGAGTTACTTGTATTTCAATTGCTATTTCACTTGAGTTGGATTTATTAATATAAGAATGTTAATCCTGACTCGAGTGTCTTGTGTTTTGCTTTACGCTCGGGTCAGACTGAGTGTACCAATAATCGAGACTCACCTTTGAAGTTGGAGCTTGCTTGAAGATCCAGCCATCTATTCTGCTTTCAGTATTCGATGATTCC
Organism: Allium fistulosum; assembly: GCA_030737815.1. NCBI lineage: Eukaryota > Viridiplantae > Streptophyta > Magnoliopsida > Asparagales > Amaryllidaceae > Allium > Allium fistulosum. The sequence goes on along the minus strand of CM060907.1, from coordinate 405,391,734 downwards.
AGTGATGTATTCTGATTTGTATCTGATGTATCGTATTACTCTACCGTGGTATCTGTTCTAACTCTGATGTAATGTAACAGCCCTAGATTTTTGTATATATTTTATTTGACTTTATTATATTTTGAAAACTATTTTTAAACTTGTTTTATTTCAAACATTTCATTTTTAAATATAAATGTTGATTATTATGTAACTTTTAATTTCAAACTGGTATAAATTGAACATTTCCTGAAAAAGGGATTTCTGGTCAAACTGGTCAAACTTTGACTTTTAAAACTTCAAATTTAAATTGTTTAAAATCTTAAATTTTATCTTTTATTATGAAAATAGACTTAATAACATGAATACTGCTTTTTTTTTCGTTGAAAACGGAATTAAATTGTAAAAGTTATGTACATTTCAATTTTGAGTATAATTTGTTTTATTTTGCAATTTTGCCTATTTTAAATTTTATAAATCATATTTTCTTTGTCATATTTTATTTTAAAATGTTTTAATATGTTATTTTATGTATATTTTTGTCTTTTAATATTTTTGAAGTGATAATAAAACTTTTCCAAAATTTATTGCATTTATTAAAGACTAGTTTCTATTTTTCTACTATATTCTTCATTTAAATTTTATTTAATTAAAATTTATTTATTTATTTTTGTGAATGCATTTTTATTTTATGTTCTTATCTTTATTTATAAATATTTTTCCAAGTCCATACAATTTTCCCTAAGTTTATTTCATTTATTTTCAAATTTTCTAGACTAGTTTTCATTTTGTACTATTTTCTTATTTTAATCATATATAATTAATATTTATTTATTTATATTTTGTATATTTGTTACATTTTCGAATTGAAACTGAATTTTTAATTATTTTCAGTTATTTAAACTTATTAAAAAGAAATAAAAGTGATTTGAAAGGTTTGTGGCTTTTTATTTCCTAAGGCCTTTTGAATTCCCACCTTTTCACATTTCAACATTACTTTTCATTCAATTGGCCTTAACTCCTCATTCTTTCAGCTGCATATCTCATTTTGCAATTCATGTGAAAACATCACTTTCTCATTCCTCATTCACATATGTTTTCAGATCTGAAGAAAAAGAATTGTAATGTCTTCCTCTTTTCTATTCTTTTTCACCTTCTTTTATTGATTTTCCTTTGTAAATTGCCTTGAAATCTTCATGCTTTGCTCGGCCCATAGCCTCACCATCACCACCATCGACCACCATCCCTTCCTCCCCACTAAATCCACGGCCAAACCATCATTCTCCACTGACATGAAAGTGCCATGGCCTCCCCTTGAGCAAAACTCCACAAAAACATTGAAAACTCTACAATTATCGCCTACCCGAGCCATGTATGCAACCTTCCCTTCATTTTACACCACCACCACCACCATAGGCTGCCACCACCACCTTTTCCAGACCTCCCCACACCACTCCAACCTCTGTCCAGACCTGAGCTTGACTGGCCAAGCATATAACCCCATGACCGAGCCCTTTTGGTTGCCAAAAACCATGTTTTAGCCTAAACCCCTTCACATCCCTGTGTTGTAACTTCCTCCATCAGGTTCTACCTTGTAGCCTTACCTTTTCCAGACCCATACCTGATCCAAACCAAGTACAAACCTGACCTAATTGATCCCCTAGGCCATGCAAACAAGTAGAGAAAGCAAGGTAAAAAGTTTCGTATTCAAACTGCTTTTTGTTTCAAAGTTATTCAAATTCAATCGTATTGATTTTTAACTATTATTTTGGTTTTGTTTTTGGGTTGTAACACAAGATCTATAACTTGGATCTCGCTCTCCACTCTCAAGTCATTCCCGTGTTGTCGTGCCTTCATAGTGTCAGTATTGTGTGCTTTTGTGGCTATCTCCAGCTTTAAACAAGTGAGTTATTCTCACCAGACAGTGTATACCTATATAACTAGTAAATTGACCACTTTTGAATCTGTAAAATGCATCACCATATTATATCTGCTATGTTATGATTATATGATGTTCACCCATGCTTAAACACCTGTTATATCATATGTTACTGTTATATTATGTTGTTCTGTTATTTTTATCAGTTTATCACACTGCAAGTTCCCTTTAGATTAGAATCACTATGGGTTGAAATGATACATACCCGAACGGACTTTAGAATAAGAGAAAATCATTATGGGCTGAAATGATAGGCCTGAATGATTTTCAATTATTTTCATTTGCTTGGGATTGCGGGTTTGAAATGATCAAACCCGGGTATCTTTGTAAATTACGGGTTGAAATGATAAATTACCCGTATCACTTTACCTAGGCTAGAAAATGAAATACAGACCCGTTGTTAAAATATGTTTTATAATTTTTTTTAATTATTTTAGAAATGTAAATATTATAATATTTTGACTTAAACTAAATAAAAATGATCTTTGTAAAGCATTATTGATTTTCTGAAAATTTATAAGTGAAATAAATTAATGGTAAAATTAGAAAATTTGAAATGTAAGTTATTTTGGGAAATTTTAATTTGGTGATAATTGGAATTTAAATTAAATATGAAATGTGATACATTCATGATAATTTGGATTAAAGTGAATTTAAATGATTTTATTATATATTAATGATTTTGAATAAAGTTAAAATGTGAAATGAATGAATATTTAAGTTGAAATTTTGAAATATAACTAAAATTGGAAATTTGTGAATTTGGCTTAAAATGAATTTTAAGTTAAGTAAATAAAAATGGAATTAAGTTATATTTGAAAATTTAAACTTAAGTGTTAAGTTAATTTAATTTAATGAATTTATAATTTAATATTGGAATTTAATAAGTGAATTATTATTAAATTTTGATTTTTGAATGGAGGTTTAACTTTATAAAATCATGAATATAAGGGTATTTGAATGATTGTTTTAAAAGTGAAATTATATGATTTTATAAGTTAAAAATGATTTATATAAAAATATAATTGTTGTGAAGTTATACTAAATATTTGAAGTTAATTAACTGCATGTCTGAAATGCTATTAATTCTAATGTAAATGATAATACAACATTTGTAAATGTTGTAGTTGATAATAATGAACCAAATGGCTGAATTTAATTAAAGGCTATTATGGCATTTTTGTAAATGTTATAATGGTTGAATTTAACTAAGTTTATTTGAAACTAATGTAACCCTATTACAGCATTTTAAATGCTGTCTTTTGTTAAATTGAACTGTTTTAAATGTGACTTTCCATAGCATTTTCTAAATGTTGCGAAAGTTGAATTTTCATTTTTTTAATTAATTTAAGTGAACGAATGAACTTTGAAAGATTAAAATTTTGGAAATTTAATAATTTAATTATTTAATATAATAACTTCATTTTATGATTTAAAATGAAGTAATTTGTTTCGTAATATAAACTATTTTGAAATATGATATTTTGATATTTTGAACTGGATTTTTGAATGATATTGAATTTTGAAATGATATTTGATTTCGAAACATAAAATACCAATTTTGAAATTTTAACCATGGGATGTATTTAATTTATGGTTTAACTGATCCTTAGAGGATGGGCGATCCCAAGCATCCTTTAAGTTATTATGCATTACTGCTACAGTTCACTTGAGTTGGTTTACATTATATAAGTATATATTGTCCTGACTCGAGTGTTTTGTATTTTGCTTTACGCTCGGGTCAGCCTGAGTATTTACAGCTTAGATTTGGATCTCTTTCTGGAGCTAGGAATCGTTGGAGATTCTGCTTATCTAGTTATCTATCCATTCCAGTTTCAGTTGTTCTATTTCAGCTCTGGTATTATAAACTTCTATGTATTTGAGATTTCTATTGTATATGTTTTCAAACAGATATTATGTATTTTGTTTTGAGAGTTTGTTATAGTAGCTTCATGAACTACTATGGTTTTTATATTCCGCTGCGCGTTATTCTGATATTCTGTGTCTGTGATTATGTATTTGATTTTATTTGCTCCAAATTTTATTACAATCTGTTATTTTGAATTATTCAAGTCAGACATGCGTGGATTATTGTCGATTTGAATGGTCCAAAATAGTGGGTCGTTACAGTTGGTATCAGAGCTTTGGTTTTAGGCAAACCTTAGCCTACGGAGCAAAAACTCATTAGAGATAGGGTAGAAATACCCTAGAATGAGTGAAATCAATCTCAGAATCATTTCTTTGTGAGAGAACGTATTTTCAAAGTATAAAATGATTTTCAAATGATTTTTAAAGAATTTTCAAAGATTATTTTGATATAAATTTCCTTGCTTTGAAAGTAAAATATTTCCTAAACTTCATTCCTTTCGTATCCACCTTGTTAGTAATTTCTTTGATTAGGATCCTCTAAAATTTTGAACTTCTCTCTTGATTGATCTAGATCCATTGTTGATAGGAATCTATTTTGAGTATGGCAAAATCAGTAGTTTGTTAAGTTGTTTTGAGTAAACTCTGTTGTATCTTTTGCTTAGCTAAAGTTGTCCAACTAAAGATATTTATGCTTCTGTTTTCGTATGTTATGAATTCGAGTCTTTCCCAATTTTTATGGGAATTTTTCTGTATCGATATAGGTTATATATCTCTAATCTTCGTTTGGATTCTTATCGAATAAGATTCCTTTGAATTTTGGAATGCTCCCACTTGTTCTGAAATCCATTCCTGTCTCCCCTAATTGTATTCTTTTGATTTTGGAGCATTGCATCACTCCACTTTGTATGACCTTTATAGGGTGGCGATTCCGCCAATCTTTGAATGATTATAATTGGCATTGATTCATCGGAGATTTCTGTATCCTCGGTTTACGATGTTTTCTATCTTCTGCTATATTTAGATTCTATCTCTGGCAATCGAAGGTCGATTTGCCTTAGATTTTCGCATCGATTATATTCCTGAAGTCACGGTTGACCAGTTAAGGTCGCCCGCGATTCATATAGGCTTATCCATCTTCTATATATTTGGTAATTTAATTATCTTATCTTCGTTTGTGCCTATCTTTGAATTAGAATTCTATTTGATTAGAGTCCTTCTAAATTTGAATCTCTGTTTTGCTTTGAAATCCATCCTTGAATCGTCCCTTGGAAAGTTTGTGGTTGATTGTCTTTTAAAAATTTTGTATTCATCGTAGTTTTATTTTGATAAGGATGACCATATTTTTATATAAAGATGAAATGTTTTTGATAAGGATTATATACCTTTTAAAAAAATGAGAATTTGAAGTTTTGAAAGGATTTGAAATTGTGAAAATTTTATAAGAAATGGTTTCATATAAAATGATTTATAACTGAAGGTTTTGAATCTGAATTTAAGTGATTGAACTCCGGCATTTTGGAACTGGTTTTAAGATTTTGAAATAATAAATAATATGATTGAAATTATTTTTCCGAATAAGTAATGTTTCAATGATTTTAATGGGTTTTAATGATTTTGAAGGAATTTCAAAGAAGTTTTCAAAGTAAATGGAAGTCCAGAACTCACTTGTGTCGCTGGAAAATAATTTCGGTGATGAGTGCACGCATCATCGACATTGATTTTCGAGTTTCTGAGTGAGGGAGAGGCCACTTCGGTAGCATTGCTATGCGATTGATTTGTGAAACCAATTTAGATTTCAAATTCCGAAGTGTGATGTGATATTCGAAAGATATATGTATATATATTTGTAAAATTTGAAATGAGCCGGTGTTCAGTCCTTGAGTTTTGGATTTGATTTGATATAACCCTATTTTTGGAATGGATTTACTGATTTAATTGTGATTTCCAACTCTTGGATTGAAATATGATTTCTTCAACTATTTTAAAGGTTCGAGCACTTCCAAATCAAGGTTAACTTTTCAAAGCTAAGAAATTTTGAAAAGTAATTTGATAAAGTATATAAGTTTGTTTTGAATGTTTAAGTATGACGTAATATGATTTAAATAAGTTGAAACTGTTTGGTTAAGTAAATGAATAAAGCAATTTTAAAATTTTCTAATATGAAATTTAGATTTGAAATGTTTTGAAAAGAATTTGGTCTTCAAAATATTTTGAATAAAATTTAGTTTAAATGTTTTAACTTAGTAACATCTTTATGAAACTATATATTTAACAAGTTGAAATAAATATATAAGTTGTACGTATGCTGTTTTATTCGCATAATTAATTTGATCCAAGTTTGAGTACACAAGTTCGAGGTGGATTACACCATTTCGTGTTAGGATTTTTCATTCGATTCTTGATGGCGAATATTTGATATGGATTTTGGGCTTGATTCCAGAATTCTCTATTATAGTATATGGCTATGCAAGGAGACTGATGCTTCTAGTCGAGAAACCATATCGAAGTCCGCATTAGGGAAATCGAATGGACAATACTAGTTCGAAAGCGAACTTGTGTGATCGAGTGAGCGATCAAATGTGATTTTGCGAAATGATGACGTGTGTACATCTTATATTCTAATATCTTTGATATATTTTGACGCTGAAATTGAAAGCCGTCGAGTTAGAATATCTTTGCTTACTAAAAGAAAATTTCCAATTTAAATTACAAAGATATATAACCCATAAAAGCAAAGATATTCAATCCCATATGGCTCTTCATACAGCGAAATTATTTTGAAAATTTGATCCTTATGTAAGATAGACCTTACGTAAGTATAAGATGATTTTGAAAACATTTGATTTTGGAAATGAATTGGTTGACTTAAATTATATTGATTTGGAAATTTGGATTTATTTTCAAAAATCTATTATTTTGGAAACTTTGAAACTAAAGATATTTAATTTGAGAAGAAAATAATTTGGTGAAATTGTATATGATTTTGAAATTGAACTGATATTGAAACAAATTGAAATTTGAGAACCTTGTGTTACTAAACACTTGATTTGGGAGTTGTCGAACTTATATAAAATTGATTTGTATGAGTATGAAATTGATTCGAAAACTATAGATTTGAAAAGGTACTCAATTTGAAAGTGAAATCTTATATATAATGGATATTATATCAGTACGATATTTGAAAGTGATTTGAAAAGGTAATATATGATACATATTTTCGAAGTAAAGATATGGAAAGTGCCTTCTGCTTGATATCCGATTTGTGGCCACATCTTGGATTCATTCTATCGATATTATTCTCTCTGATTTTTGGTTTTCCGGATATGATACTCGAGTGTCCTTCGAATTCCATGGCGTTACCCATGGTCTTACGAACTCGACTGCATAGCGTAATTCGTAAGGCAGTGATTGCTTAAAAGGTACGGATGTTTCCTGGGGGATCCAGGCGTAACCATTGTGTATCTGCGATCTATGGTCGTGTTAGTGGCGTAATCCGCAAGGCAGAGATTGCTTAAGGGGTATGGATGTTTCCTGGAGGATCCAGGCGTAACCATTTTTATGTATCCTGCGGTCCACCGTTTTGTTGCATGGCGAAATTCGCAAGGCAGTGAATGCTTAAAAGGTACGGATGTTTCCTGGGGGACCCAGGCGTAACCATTGTGTATCTGCGATCCATGATTTGATTCGTTTTTGTTTGGATTGTACTTTCCATATCTGTTTTTAAAGGTTTTCCCAGTATTTTCACTAGGTGTTGAAACAAGTCTTCTAAGTACCTGGAGAATTCTAGCTTTGCGCCTGATCAACGCACTACCAGAGTCTGCAGGAATGAGGATAAACTTGTTAAGACATCGAGTTATAAAAGTATTTTGATAAAATATTATATAAATGATACTTTGATCAGTTATTTCCTTTTTAAAGGATTTTAAAGTGTTTTAAATATTTTACCTCTTTAACCAACACTTTTAATAAATGGCTCATCCTTGTCTTTCATCCTATTTTCCCTTCTTGCTATTCCTATTCTCCACCTTGTTAAACTTACCTATAACAACAGTTATCAGGTATAATTTTAATATTCTTGTCATCTTGTCTTAATCCTATTCCATTCTATCTTTTTCTGTGTTTTCCATACTTCATTCCTTTTCGAGGATGAAAAGATTTGAGTGGGGGAGAGTGTAACAGCCCTAGATTTTTGTATATATTTTATTTGACTTTATTATATTTTGAAAACTATTTTTAAACTTGTTTTATTTCAAACATTTCATTTTTAAATATAAATGTTGATTATTATGTAACTTTTAATTTCAAACTGGTATAAATTGAACATTTCCTGAAAAAGGGATTTCTGGTCAAACTGGTCAAACTTTGACTTTTAAAACTTCAAATTTAAATTGTTTAAAATCTTAAATTTTATCTTTTATTATGAAAATAGACTTAATAACATGAATACTGCTTTTTGTTTCGTTGAAAACGGAATTAAATTGTAAAAGTTATGTACATTTCAATTTTGAGTATAATTTGTTTTATTTTGCAATTTTGCCTATTTTAAATTTTATAAATCATATTTTCTTTGTCATATTTTATTTTAAAATGTGTTAATATGTTATTTTATGTATATTTTTGTCTTTTAATATTTTTGAAGTGATAATAAAACTTTTCCAAAATTTATTGCATTTATTAAAGACTAGTTTCTATTTTTCTACTATATTCTTCATTTAAATTTTATTTAATTAAAATTTATTTATTTATTTTTGGGAATGCATTTTTATTTTATGTTCTTATCTTTATTTATAAATATTTTTCCAAGTCCATACAATTTTCCCTAAGTTTATTTCATTTATTTTCAAATTTTCTAGACTAGTTTTCATTTTGTACTATTTTCTTATTTTAATCATATATAATTAATATTTATTTATTTATATTTTGTATATTTGTTACATTTTCGAATTGAAACTGAATTTTTAATTATTTTCAGTTATTTAAACTTATTAAAAAGAAATAAAAGTGATTTGAAAGGTTTGTGGCTTTTTATTTCCTAAGGCCTTTTGAATTCCCACCTTTTCACATTTCAACATTACTTTTCATTCAATTGGCCTTAACTCCTCATTATTTCAGCTGCATATCTCATTTTGCAATTCATGTGAAAACATCACTTTCTCATTCCTCATCCACATATGTTTTCAGATCTGAAGAAAAAGAATTGTAATGTCTTCCTCTTTTCTATTCTTTTTCACCTTCTTTTATTGATTTTCCTTTGTAAATTGCCTTGAAATCTTCATGCTTTGCTCGGCCCATAGCCTCACCATCACCACCATCGACCACCATCCCTTCCTCCCCACTAAATCCACGGCCAAACCATCATTCTCCACTGACATGAAAGTGCCATGGCCTCCCCTTGAGCAAAACTCCACAAAAACATTGAAAACTCTACAATTATCGCCTACCCGAGCCATGTATGCAACCTTCCCTTCATTTTACACCACCACCACCACCATAGGCTGCCACCACCACCTTTTCCAGACCTCCCCACACCACTCCAACCTCTGTCCAGACCTGAGCTTGACTGGCCAAGCATATAACCCCATGACCGAGCCCTTTTGGTTGCCAAAAACCATGTTTTAGCCTAAACCCCTTCACATCCCTGTGTTGTAACTTCCTCCATCATGTTCTACCTTGTAGCCTTACCTTTTCCAGACCCATACCTGATCCAAACCAAGTACAAACCTGACCTAATTGATCCCCTAGGCCATGCAAACAAGTAGAGAAAGCAAGGTAAAAAGTTTCGTATTCAAACTGCTTTTTGTTTCAAAGTTATTCAAATTCAATCGTATTGATTTTTAACTATTATTTTGGTTTTGTTTTTGGGTTGTAACACAAGATCTATAACTTGGATCTCGCTCTCCACTCTCAAGTCATTCCCGTGTTGTCGTGCCTTCGTAGTGTCAGTATTGTGTGCTTTTGTGGCTATCTCCAGCTTTAAACAAGTGAGTTATTCTCACCAGACAGTGTATACCTATATAACTAGTAAATTGACCACTTTTGAATCTGTAAAATGCATCACCATATTATATCTGCTATGTTATGATTATATGATGTTCACCCATGCTTAAACACCTGTTATATCATATGTTATTGTTATATTATGTTGTTCTGTTATTTTTATCAGTTTATCACACTGCAAGTTCCCTTTAGATTAGAATCACTATGGGTTGAAATGATACATACCCGAACGGACTTTAGAATAAGAGAAAATCATTATGGGCTGAAATGATAGGCCTGAATGATTTTCAATTATTTTCATTTGCTTGGGATTGCGGGTTTGAAATGATCAAACCCGGGTATCTTTGTAAATTACGGGTTGAAATGATAAATTACCCGTATCACTTTACCTAGGCTAGAAAATGAAATACAGACCCGTTGTTAAAATATGTTTTATAATTTTTTTTAATTATTTTAGAAATGTAAATATTATAATATTTTGACTTAAACTAAATAAAAATGATCTTTGTAAAGCATTATTGATTTTCTGAAAATTTATAAGTGAAATAAATTAATGGTAAAATTAGAAAATTTGAAATGTAAGTTATTTTGGGAAATTTTAATTTGGTGATAATTGGAATTTAAATTAAATATGAAATGTGATACATTCATGATAATTTGGATTAAAGTGAATTTAAATGATTTTATTATATATTAATGATTTTGAATAAAGTTAAAATGTGAAATGAATGAATATTTAAGTTGAAATTTTGAAATATAACTAAAATTGGAAATTTGTGAATTTGGCTTAAAATGAATTTTAAGTTAAGTAAATAAAAATGGAATTAAGTTATATTTGAAAATTTAAACTTAAGTGTTAAGTTAATTTAATTTAATGAATTTATAATTTAATATTGGAATTTAATAAGTGAATTATTATTAAATTTTGATTTTTGAATGGAGGTTTAACTTTATAAAATCATGAATATAAGGGTATTTGAATGATTGTTTTAAAAGTGAAATTATATGATTTTATAAGTTAAAAATGATTTATATAAAAATATAATTGTTGTGAAGTTATACTAAATATTTGAAGTTAATTAACTGCATGTCTGAAATGCTATTAATTCTAATGTAAATGATAATACAACATTTGTAAATGTTGTAGTTGATAATAATGAACCAAATGGCTGAATTTAATTAAAGGCTATTATGGCATTTTTGTAAATGTTATAATGGTTGAATTTAACTAAGTTTATTTGAAACTAATGTAACCCTATTACAGCATTTTAAATGCTGTCTTTTGTTAAATTGAACTGTTTTAAATGTGACTTTCCATAGCATTTTCTAAATGTTGCGAAAGTTGAATTTTCATTTTTTTAATTAATTTAAGTGAACGAATGAACTTTGAAAGATTAAAATTTTGGAAATTTAATAATTTAATTATTTAATATAATAACTTCATTTTATGATTTAAAATGAAGTAATTTGTTTCGTAATATAAACTATTTTGAAATATGATATTTTGATATTTTGAACTGGATTTTTGAATGATATTGAATTTTGAAATGATATTTGATTTCGAAACATAAAATACCAATTTTGAAATTTTAACCACGGGATGTATTTAATTTATGGTTTAACTGATCCTTAGAGGATGGGCGATCCCAAGCATCCTTTAAGTTATTATGCATTACTGCTACAGTTCACTTGAGTTGGTTTACATTATATAAGTATATATTGTCCTGACTCGAGTGTTTTGTATTTTGCTTTACGCTCGGGTCAGCCTGAGTATTTACAGCTTAGATTTGGATCTCTTTCTGGAGCTAGGAATCGTTGGAGATTCTGCTTATCTAGTTATCTATCCATTCCAGTTTCAGTTGTTCTATTTCAGCTTTGGTATTATAAACTTCTATGTATTTGAGATTTCTATTGTATATGTTTTCAAACAGATATTATGTATTTTGTTTTGAGAGTTTGTTATAGTAGCTTCATGAACTACTATGGTTTTTATATTCCGCTGCGAGTTATTCTGATATTCTGTGTCTGTGATTATGTATTTGATTTTATTTGCTCCAAATTTTATTACAATCTGTTATTTTGAATTATTCAAGTCAGACATGCGTGGATTATTGTCGATTTGAATGGTCCAAAATAGTGGGTCGTTACATGTAACTTATACATTTATATAGTAGCTTCATGAACTACTATCTCTTTTATTTCCGCTGCATTTATTACTCTGTGTCTGTGATCTATGATTATTTATTTACTGTATATGTTCAGTTTTGCCAAATTTAAATTAACAACGTGGTATTTTGAGCAATTCAATTCCGACATGAGTGTCTACCTATACACTTATAATGGATGCGAATGGTCCAAAATACCGGGTCATTACAGTTGGTATCAGAGCTTTGGTAGCTCTAGGCAAAACTTAGCATATAGGGTAAATGTATTTACAAAATCACTCTCATTCGAGTTTCAATCTCTTCCTTTTGACTCGATTCCTTTGAATTTTGGAACATTCCCTGCGGTTCTGAAATTCATTTTTTGTCCCTCACTATTCGTATTCTTCTGAATTCTAGAGTATCACATAACTCCACTTTGAATGACTCTTATAATAGATCGGCGGTCTCGCCAATCTTAGAATGATTCGTAAAGGAGTAAACTCCTTTATAATAGGCATCGATTTACCGGAGATTTCTGTATCCTCGGTTTACGATGCTATCTATTACCTGCTATACCTGAATTCCATCTCTTGAGATCGAGTGTTGATTTACCTCAGAATTCAGCATCGATCTTATTCTTGAAGTTACGGACGACCCGGTTAAGGTTGCCCGTGAATTAAATAAACTCATCCATCTCCCAATTGTGGTAATTGAATTATCTTATCATCTGTTTCAAACTTATTTTCGAATCAAAATTCTCTTGGATTTGAGTCAACAAAAATTTGAATCCCTATCCTTATTTTGAAAATTCATTCATGTATCGTCGAGCAAAGAAATGTATTTGTAAACTAATATATAAATGTTTTAATATATACTGTGTTGTTTGAGTTGTTGATGTTGATTTGGGTTTCCGATCGATTCGTTTGATCAACGCTATCGATAGGATTTCCAAAACACTTGAGCAGAGCAAACTGACACAATATCGTTTTCAAATTTGATAAATAAAATAAAAGTTTTGTATGATTATATTGTATATAAATATAAGTTTTATGAAATTAAATTGTTAATAAATATGTCGTCTGAAATAATAATATTTGATTTTCATTTATTGTTTTGTAAACCATTGACTATTGCATAATATAAATAAATGAATTTATAAACTTGGTTATAAATTGATTGGAATTTGAAATGAATTTAATTCAGAAATTTGAGAATTTATTAGTTTCCGGTGATTTCGAACTTTGGTTTTTAAAATTTTAAAGTATATATTATTGAAAGTATTTACGAATAGAAATCGTTTTCAAAGAATTTTTAAAATGTTGAAATTAGTGCTCTTCTCTTTGTCGCTGGAAAATAATTCCGGTGATGGCGGCCGCATCATTGACATTCATTTTCGAGTTTCGAAGTGGAGATATTATTCTGTAGCTTGGCTACGGTTTTGTTTTGAAAAAAAAAATTTTGATTTGAATTTCTTAAGTATGACTTGATTTATATATATATATGGGTATATTATTTTAAATTTAATTTGATTTAATATATATAATATATACATAATTATTTCTAAAGGGTTTGAAATTAAACGAAAATTAAATTCTTAAAAATCATATTAAAAGATGTTTTCAATTATAAATAAAACTAAATTTTGAATAAGTATTTAAACTTGAAATAATTGAATTTCGAAATTTTATTTGTATAGTACTAAATTGCATTTCAAAATAACTTACCTAAATTATTCAGAAGTTAAAATGTAATTGGATAATATACAATATAAAATGATTTTATAAATAAAAATTTGAGTGTTTATAAAAAATGTTATACACTTAAATTTTATCATAAAGATGTTAATAGAGATAAATATGACAATAGGTTAATTGAATAATAGATGAGGCAAATAAATTTGTTTTAAAGGAATTTGTAACGACCCGCCATTTTGGACCATTCGCATCCATTATAAGTGTATAGGTAGACACTCATGCCGGAGTTGAATTGCTCAAAATACCGCGTTGTTAATTTAAATTTGGCAAAACTGAACATATACAGTAAATAAATAATCACAGATCACAGACACAGAGTAATAAGTGCAGCGGAAATAAAAGAGATAGTAGTTCATGAAGCTACTATATGAATATATAAAATACATCAGAGTTTACAACAGAAGAGTAATACGATACATCAGAGTTAAACCAGATACAACGGAAGAGTAATATGATACATCAGATACAAATCAGAATACATCACTGGAATCATCGAATATCTGAAAGCTGGATAGATAGCTGGATCTCCAAGCGAAGCTCCAACTCCAAAGGTGAGTCTCGAAAGCTGAACCACTCAGTCTGACCCGAGCGTAAAGCAAACACAAGACACTCGAGTCAGGATTAACATTCTTATATTAATAAATCCAACTCAAGTGAAATAGCAATTGAAATACAAGTAACTCAAAGGATGTTTGGAATAACCATCCTTCAAGGATCCGTTAAACTATCTACTATGTAGTAGTGTACGATAAGTAGATAATCTCTATCAGTAATATAAAGATATCAAAATAGCGTTAAGTTATGGCCCAGTCCTCCCTTAACACATTTTTATTCCCAAAAGCATATACAAGACCGTAGTTTCCCCAAAACCGGAAGTCACCAGAGGGCAATCCATATACTAAAGGTACAAATCAAAATCGTAGTGGTCGCGCATAAATGGAATACAAGTATGACAAGGCACATGAGGCTATACCCAAGGTAGTGATACTACCGTTCGCCTGATCCGGACTGGTGAGAACGCAACGCCGCAGCGCCCGCAACACCGTGAAACAACACTCCCAAAATCAAGGGTGCACCAATCGACAACAAGTATAAGTAGTTCGAAGAAGTGTGTCCACTTGAGGTAGCTAATCCTCCATTGGCCCGGCACAGCTCCTGTTTTAGTCATTTCCAGATTGACACAAGTGTCAAGGCTATCCATTATCGTTCTCTTTCTTCAGTCAACACGTACATCAATCCAACCACTTCATTCTGGATCATCACTCCGCGTATAGTTATTAAAGTGGTTTTCGGTTTAGATAGAGAGTATATCCATAACCGAATTCCGGTCTCTTTAATAACTTCCGTAATTATTTCACCGATTGGTCGTTTATATATTTCAAAAACCAAATCAAATTCAATTTCAATTTCAATTTCAATTCGTAAACCAACATTTCATTTGTCTTTCTAAATCAATTTCCAATATTACAAATCTTACATATAAATCTATTAAAGGCATATACCAGTTTAGGCAATGAGCCCGCATATACATATAAATATATATCTAAAGGTTAATACATAAAATCACTAGAAGTTGCTTTATAAAGTATATGTATAAATATATGACTAATAAAGCTCACATGTACAAATCTTACATATAATAAAACTCATATATATAAACTTATTTATATAGTATATGTATGGAACTAGTTAACAGACGTACAAATCATGGTTTTTCAATCATAAATTTTTCCAAAATAGAACATAAAACTTAAGCACGTAACAACTAAAACAAGTAATGTATAAAAATAGATACTGTAGCCGATATATATTTAAACATTTTTAAGACATATATATTTGAAATTTAGTATACTATCTGTTATAATATATACCTTTCTTTATAAACCAGGGAGAAGAAGAAGAAGAAGACCGAGCCGAGGATGGGAGAGGAAATAGCTAAGGCGCTCGGGTTGAAAGCTTGGCAAATGAAGAGGTGAACGGGTTGCGTGGGGCGGAGGGAGGAGTGGCGAAGGTGGTTGCTGATACTTGGGTGCGAGTCGTGGCAACTCGCGGTGTCTTGGTGGGAAGGAGGCTCGGTTCGGGTGGTCAGGTGGAGCAAGGGGCGGAGGAATTTGCCAAGGCGGACCCGAGATAGAGTGGAGAGGCCGGTGACTGCCACGTGCGGCATGAGGAAGGGGCGGTTGCAGGCAACAGAAGTGGGGATGGTGAGGCCATGGTGGAAGTGAAGGACGGTTGAAGAAAATAGGCTGATAATTTTTGCGTGAAAATATGGTGAAGAACAGATGGGAGAAAGAAAGTTGGAAGTTGGACTAGCTTGTTCAAAATAAATTTTAAAATAAATTCTCAAAGTAACAGTTACCGAGATATTGAAAAGTTGGAAGCCAGCAAAAAAAAAATAAAAAAATAAATGCAAATGACTTTTGCTTCACGTGAACAAATGAAGAGATAGGAAGTCAAAAGACTCAAAATTGATACCGCTACGGTTAACTATTACGCGGTTTCCGCAACGCATCAGTCACCGAAACACAGAAGTGGATATGCCGCAGAGATCAGCACAACATAACGACCAAAACTGTATACAGATGCCAGTGGTAGGATCAAATTATAAAAATTCGAATTTTTCTACTGACGGAAAATGCAAGAAAAACGCTGAAAAATAAGATCGACGGAGCCAAAGATGTCCGAATTTGGGAAAACGATAAACTGACATCTTGCTCAGAAGATGATTTAGAATTTTTCTATGTAAAAATATTTAGGTTTCGGAAACATTTTATTTTCATCGTATTTTAACTGATTGAATTGAAGTGAATTTACGCGCGAAATAAACTTTCATATTTTCGGACGAAAATTTACCAGTTACTATGTTTAACTAGACGTATTCCAAATATTAAATTTATATTTTAAAATTTTATCGTTTAAAATTTCACAAAATTTCAACTAATTACGTTATTACAACAGTTGAAATTTTACGGGTCGTTATACTCTCCCCCACTCAAAACTTTTCGTCCCCGAAAAGGAACGAGGTAGGAGAATAGAAACAACCAGACAGAAAAACCAGATTTGAAATAAAAATAACAATTAATTTAAACCATATAAATTCAAATTTTAATTAATTGATATACAATAATTGATTTAGTCCATTTGATTTCACTAAAATCAATCTCAACTATTTCTAAATTCATTGTCTTATTATCCAATTATCTCAAATTTACAATTTCTAAAACCATAAATTTGAATAGTCTTTTATTATAATCATATTTTTCAGCAATTTAAATTCTTCTTTATTCCAAATTACTGTTAAATTTATTCTACTTAATATATATACTCTCATATATTTAACCCATATAAATTAATTTAAAACATAAAAGTTTCGAATTTAAATTAATTTATATTTACTAATTGCTTTTAAATTCAAGGTATTTTCATAAATTGATCTAATTTCAATTTATTAATTCTTTCAAAACAAATTTATTTTTCAATTTATCTGAGTTTTACTTTATTATCCTATCTAACTCTATTAACATCTTTATAATCAAAATTTAGTGTATAACATTTATTATAAACACTCAAATTTTATTTATAAATTCAATTTATATTATATATTATCCAATTACATATTCAACTTCTGAATGATTTAGGTAAGTTGTATTAGAATGCAGTTGAACAATATACAAATAAAATTTTCCCAATTCTATTATTCAAGATTAAATATTTATTCCAAATTTTTGTTTTTTTTATAATTAAAATCATCCTTTAACAAAATTTAAGAATTAGATTTCCGATTAACTTTAAACAATTTAGAGATATATATCAAATCAAATTAAATTTTAAAATAAGATACCTATATATATATATATATATAACTCAATATACTGAAGAAATTCAAATCAAAATATTTTTCAAAACAAAACCATAGTAAAGCTACAGAATAGTATCTCCACTTCGAAACTCGAAAATGAATGTCGATGATGCGGCCGCCATCACCGAAATTATTTTCCAGCGACAAAGAGAAGAGCACTGATTTCAACATTTTAAAATTCTTTGGAAACGATTTCTATTTGAAAATATTTTCAATAATATATACTTTAAAATAATAAAACCAAAGTTCGAAATCACCGGAAACTAAATTCTCAAATTTCTGAATTAAATTCATTTCAAATTCCAATCAATTTATAACCCAGTTTATAAATTCATTTATTTATATTATGCAATAGTCAATGGTTTACAAAACAATAAATGAAAATCAAATATCATTATTTCAGACAACAAATTCATTAACAATTTAATTTCAGAAAACTTATATTTATATATAATATAATCATTCAAAACTATTTTGTTTATCAAATTTGAAAACAACATTTTTAATATAAATTTAGAAATACATTTCTTTGCTCGACGATACAGGAATGGATTTTCAAAATAAGGATAGGGATTCAAATTCGATGGACTTAAATCAAAGAGAAATTTGATTCGAAGATAGGTTTGAAACCAAGACGAGATAATTAAATAACAAAATAAGGCGATGGATAAATTTATATAAGTCGCGGGCAACCTTAACCGGGTCAACCGTGACTTCAAAAATTAGATCGATGCAGAGTTTTGAGGTAAATCGACATTCGATCTCAAGAAATAGAATTCAGGTATAGCAGGAGATAGATAGCCACGTAAACCGAGGATACAGAAATCTCCGGTAAATCGATGCCTATTATAAAGGAGTTTTGCTCCTTTACGAATCATTCGGAGATTGGCGAGACCGCCGATCTATTATAGATATCATTCAAATGGAGTTATGGGGTGCTCCAGGATTGAAAGAAGACGAATAGTGAAGGACACGAATGAAATTTCGAAACCGAGGGAACGTTCCAAAATTCAAAGGAATCGAGTTGAAAGGAAGAGATTGAAACTCGAATGAGAGTGATTCTGTAAATACATTTACCCTATATGTTGAGTTTTGCCTAGAGCTACCAAAGCTCTGATACCAACTGTAACAACCCGCCATTTTGGACCATTCGCATCCATTATAAGTGTATAGGTAGACACTCATGCTGGAGTTGAATTGCTCAAATACCGCGTTGTTAATTTAAATTTGGCAAAACTGAACATATACAGTAAATAAATAATCATAGATCACAGACACAGAGTAATAAGTGCAGCGGAAATAAAAGAGATAGTAGTTCATGAAGCTACTATATGAATATATAAAATACATCAAAGTTTACAACAGAAGAGTAATACGATACATCAGAGTTAAAACAGATACAACGGAAGAGTAATATGATACATCAGATACAAATCAGAATACATCACTGGAATCATCGAATATCTGAAAGCTGGATAGATAGCTGGATCTCCAAGCGAAGCTCCGACTCCAAAGGTGAGTCTCGAAAGCTGAACCACTCAGTCTGACCCGAGCGTAAAGCAAACACAAGACACTCGAGTCAGGATTAACATTCTTATATTAATAAATCCAACTCAGGTGAAATAGCAATTGAAATACAAGTAACTCAAAGGATGTTCGGAATAACCATCCTTCAAGGATCCGTTAAACTATCTACTATGTAGTAGTGTACGATAAGTAGATAATGTCTATCAGTAATATAAAGATATCAAAATAGTGTTAAGTCATGGCCCATTCCACCCTTAACACATTTTTATTCCCAAAAGCATATACAAGACCGTAGTTTCCCCAAAACCGGAAGTCACCAGAGGGCAATCCATATACTAAAGGTACAAATCAAAATCGTAGTGGTCGCGCATAAATGGAATACAAGTATGACAAGGCACATGAGGCTATACCCAAGGTAGTGATACTACCGTTCGCCTGATCTGGACTGGTGAGAACGCAACGCCGCAGCGCCCGCAACACCGTGAAACAACACTCCCAAAATCAAGGGTGCACCAATCGACAACAAGTATAAGTAGTTCGAAGAAGTGTGTCCACTTGAGGTAGCTAATCCTCCATTGGCCCGGCACAGCTCCTGTTTTAGTCATTTCCAGATTGACACAAGTGTCAAGGCTATCCATTATCGTTCTCTTTCTTCAGTCAACACGTACATCAATCCAACCACTTCATTCTGGATCATCACTCCGCGTATAGTTATTAAAGTGGTTTTCGGTTTAGATAGAGAGTATATCCATAACCGAATTCCGGTCTCTTTAATAACTTCCGTAATTATTTCACCGATTGGTCGTTTATATATTTCAAAAACCAAATCAAATTCAATTTCAATTTCAATTTCAATTCGTAAACCAACATTTCATTTGTCTTTCTAAATCAATTTCCAATATTTACATTTCAAAACTTCCAATTTACCGTTTCCAAATCTTATAGTTCAATTTAAATCTTTATATTGAAAACAATTCAAATATTGATTCAAGTTCGTACAAAAGTTTCATTTCGAAATCATTTAAATCAATTTAATTTTAACATTCAAATCAATTTAAATTCATTTATCGATTTCATTCAATATTCATTAAATTAATTTATCATTCAAAACAATTTTCTATTAAATTTCCAATTCATTAAATAAATTTTTAAGTTCAACTTCCTCAAATCAAAACTTACAAATTGAATTAAATTAAATTCGTCAAATCAATTCTTTCAATTACAAGTCTTACATTAATTTCAAAAACATCACATTTCATTTCTTGTTAAAGAAATTCAATTTCACTTATTTACTTTCTTAAATAATTTTCCAAAACACACTTAATAAAGAAATTCAATTTCAATTATTACGAAGTAAAATCCACTTATTCAAAAGTTCAATTTTTCTTATTAGGAATCCAATTCAATTTAATCATTAAATAATTCAATCTTATTTAATTATTAAATAATTTAAAACTTAATTATTAAATAATTTCAAAGTTTAATAATTTCAAACTTAATTATTAAATCATTTCAAAATTTCAAACTTAATTATAATTTCAAACAACATTCTTTCATCAATTACATTGTTAATATTCTGTTCAGATTTTTAAATATTAACATTTTCCTTTCATATAAAAATTCAAATTTCAACTTCATTTCAAAACCATATTATTTATTCAAATAAAATCTTCAATTTATTCTCAAATCGAATTATTGACCAGTCGGGTTTTTTTATTTAATTCTCTATCCTAGGTCAAAGTTCAATTTGGTTATTTATCATTTCAACCTGATTCCAATTCAATTCAAAATCAAAACATAGCAAAGGGAACTTGTAGTGTGATAACTGGGATGGTGTCAAAGTAAATAAACAAGCAATAACAACAATCAATAACAATCCCATAATCAATTCAAATAATCCCGAAATAACCGTATTAATTCGTATTGTTATTTGTACGAATTAATATAATTATTTCTAGAATCTACACTATCATTTCATGTAGATTAAAGATTATTACATTACGGTTTTCACTTGTCATCTATTACAATTTCATACATCATCAATTTAACAACATACATTCAGTGGTTCAAAGTGTAATTAAACAAATCCTACGTGTCAATAAATTTAACAGTTAAAGGGGTCATATTATACAAATGTCATTTAATCAAATTTAACACATATATCAAATCTAACTATCCTACATCAATTTCAATTTCAAATTATTTATCACTTACATCATTAACAATTTAACGTCCAATATAAACATCAAACGATCAATCATTTAACAACCAAACTGGATTATCATTGCATATATAACAGATAATGGTGTCAGATTTCATAGGTTAACTGAAATAGGTAATAACATTGTAAATATCTAACAGCAGCATATTTCAATTGTCATTTCAATTGAAATCAAATTTAATAAATAAAAGAACGTTAATCGTGAGTGAGTGCTCACCTTTCGAGGCTAGAGAGATTCGATGATAGAAGGAGTTACGATTTCAAGCACAAATTCTACAGCAAGGTAAGATTGATGCGAATTTGACGACAAAGCTGATAGATAAGGATCGATGAAATAAATCAGAATCATTCAGATAGAAACAGAATATATCTATATTAAATTTCAAATCAATACTAATTTAACCACAAATTAAACTGATTATTTATATATATACATCAAAATCATTGTTTTAAATTTTGCGCACTATCACAATCAACATACTCAAACATGTATTCGTACACTCCTAGAAATCGGAATTATTATCAACATTCATATAACAGTTTTACGAATAATTTCAAAGCATATATCAAACGCGTAATACGCGTGTTCCCTAAATCAAACATTTCGGCTTAAATACACGTATAAAAATAATAGGTTCCAAAATCTAGCATGACCCGAATGAAATATTATCTCGCAAACAAACAAATTTTGAAACTCGCTTACCAATATAAACACATATAAATCTTATACATAAATCTGCAACTTGTATATATAGACACTGTAAATATATAGAATCAAACGAATCAAAATAACTTATAGATATGAAGTCTTAGACAGTAAACAGAAACTTGGAAGTATAACTTTATATAATACCCAAAATGTAAACTTATATAACTGTCAGATAAATAAATTTATAAAAACTAACATTTTCCGTTTTATGCAAACTGCCGAAATACATAACCACCCAACTGTCATAGCTAATGCATAAAAAAAATCTTATACTGTACATATAGGTGTAAATTTGTTCCAAACTCAAGTTTAAAGTATTAATAATAGGAAGCATGCACATATTGAAACGCTTAACCAGACTACAAACCTATAACCAACCTTATATACCTTGGCTGACATAAAACAGGTACAATGTATAAATCTAATGTGACTGGCCCAAAATCACTAGAACAGTACGCATATAAATAGAATAATACATATAAATCTATTAAAGGCATATACCAGTTTAGGCAATTGAGCCCGCATATACATATAAATATATATCTAAAGGTTAATACATAAAATCACTAGAAGTTGCTTTATAAAGTATATGTATAAATATATGACTAATAAAGCTCACATGTACAAATCTTACATATAATAAAACTCATATATATAAACTTATTTATATAGTATATGTATGGAACTAGTTAACAGACGTACAAATCATGGTTTTTCAATCATAAATTTTTCCAAAACAGAACATAAAACTTAAGCACGTAACAACTAAAACAAGTAATGTATAAAAATAGATACTGTAGCCGATATATATTTAAACATTTTTAAGACATATATATTTGAAATTTAGTATGTTATCTGTTATAATATATACCTTTCTTTATAAACCAGGGAGAAGAAGAAGACCGAGCCGAGGATGGGAGAGGAAATAGCTAAGGCGCTCGGGTTGAAAGCTTGGCAAATGAAGAGGTGAACGGGTTGCGTGGGGCGGAGGGAGGAGTGGCGAAGGCGGTTGCTGATACTTGGGTGCGAGTCGTGGCAGCTCGCGGTGTCTTGGTGGGAAGGAGGCTCGGTTCGGGTGGTCAGGTGGAGCAAGGGGCGGAGGAATTTGCCAAGGCGGACCCGAGATAGAGTGGAGAGGCCGGTGACTGCCACGTGCGGCATGAGGAAGGGGCGGTTGCAGGCAACAGAAGTGGAGATGGTGAGGCCATGGTGGAAGTGAAGGACGGTTGAAGAAAATAGGCTGATAATTTTTGCGTGAAAATATGGTGAAGAACAGATGGGAGAAAGAAGGTTGGAAGTTGGACTAGCTTGTTCAAAATAAATTTTAAAATAAATTCTCAAAGTAACAGTTACCGAGATATTGAAAAGTTGGAAGCCAGCAAAAAAAAATAAAAAAAATAAATGCAAATGACTTTTACTTCACGTGAACAAATGAAGAGACAGGAAGTCAAAAGACTCAAAATTGATACCGCTACGGTTAACTATTACGCGGTTTCCGCAACGCATCAGTCACCGAAACACAGAAGTGAATATGCCGCAGAGATCAGCACAACATAACGACCAAAACTGTATACAGATGCCAGTGGTAGGATCAAATTATAAAAATTCGAATTTTTCTACTGACGGAAAATGCAAGAAAAACGCTGAAAAATAAGATCGACGTAGCCAAAGATGTCCGAATTTGGGAAAACGATAAACTGACATCTTGCTCAGAAGATGGTTTAGAATTTTTCTATGTAAAAATATTTAGGTTTCGGAAACATTTTATTTTCATCGTATTTTAACTGATTGAATTGAAGTGAATTTACGCGCGAAATAAACTTTCATATTTTCGGACGAAAATTTACCAGTTGCTATGTTTAACTAGACGTATTCCAAATATTAAATTTATATTTCAAAATTTTATCGTTTAAAATTTCACAAAATTTCAACTAATTACGTTATTACAACAGTTGAAATTTTACGGGTCGTTATAGAATTAATAGATTGAAATTTGTTTAACTTATGGAAATACCTTGAATTTTAAATCAATTATTGAATATAAATTAATTTAAATCAAAACTGTTATGGTTTAAATTAATTTATATGGTTTAAATATATGTAATAAGATATATTAAGTGGAACAAATTAATAATAATTTGGAATAAAGAAGAATTAAATTCGTTAAATAAAATATGATTGTAATAAATGACTATTCAAGTTTATGATTTTAGAAATTGTTAATAAAAGATAATTGGATAATAAAACAATGAATAAATGAGATAAATAAAATAAATATTTGTTTTGAAGAAATCTTTTGGTATCAAATATTAATAAATTGGAATTAAATCAACTTATTGAAATACCCTGAATTTTAAATCAAATATTGAGTATTAATTAAGGTAAATTGAAATTTATACGGTTTAAACTAATTGTTTTATTTTTTTTTCAATCTGTTTTCTTTCTGGTTGTTTCTATCCTCGTACCTCCTTCCTTTTCGGGGACGAAAAGTTTTGAGTGGGGGAGAGTGTAACGACTCGTAAATTTTAACTATTTTAATAACGTAATTAGTTAAATTTTTGTGGAATTTTAAACGATAAAATTTTGAAATATAAATTTGATATTTGGAATGCGTCTAATTAAACATAGCAACTGGTAAATTTTCGTCCAAAAATATGAAAGTTTATTTCGCACGTAAATTTACTTCAATTTAATCAGTTGAAAAGCGATGAAAATAAAATGTTTTCCAAACTTGAATATTTTTCTATAGAAAAGTTGTAAATAATCTTCTGAGTGAGACGTCATCTTCCGTTTCGTCAAATTTGGACTGCTATTGTTCCGTTTATCTTATTTCTGGCAAATTAGCAGCATTTTGGTACCGATATCAATTATTGATCGGGTAATCGTACCACTGATATCTGTATACCATTTTGAGCGTCTCGTCGTGCTTGTCTTCGCAGTATATTCATTTCAGTGTTTTGGAGTCCGGTTCACTGCGGGATCGACAAAACAAATTGTAGTATCGGTACAATTTCGAAGTTTTCAAACTCCTTGTGTCTTTTCATTGTCCAGCTGAAAGTTAATGAATGGTCACTGATCATTATTACTTTCTAAATTCAACTTTTTGCTTTTTGCTATTCTTACTAGTTCCAATACATTTCTCCGGCTCCCATTTTTTTCTCTTCACTTTTTCTTTATCGTTTCATCAACAAACATATTCTTTGTTTGAGCTTGAAACCTTTCCTTTTTCTCGAGATTTCTCACTCAAACTTCTTCCACCACCCCTCTTTCTTCCGCACACGCAATCCAAACTGCATCTCCATTTCTTTCATTCCCTCACACGGTCAACAACCCTCCTCCGCAAGCCTTCATCCTCTCTCCCTGACCTAATAGTCACCGCCTCAGCTACTTGACCAAGCTCGCCTCATCCCAGTCTCCCGCCTCCACCACTTGTCAGTCGTGAGCCAACCAGCAACCACCCTCTGCCTTCACGCAACACCGCCCTGCCCAATAGCAGCCCATTCTCCCATCAACCTCCACCCATGTTCCCTCATCTTCGCCTCGAACTGCTCTGCTCCACCTCCACTTGGCCTCCGCCACCCAAGACCCGCACAGCCGTGGCTTTCAGCACTTCCTCCTTTGCATTTTTCCGGCCTGTATCCTCTTTTATGTAAGGTATATATATTCTATAGTATGTTGTTATATATTAATTTTACTTGTATAGGTTATCTTATGTATAGATCTGTATGTATATACATATAACAGTGTATACATTTCTGAGGAACGGTGAAGATATATATATAGTGTTTCCTTTTATAATCTTATAGTATTAATTTCATGTATGGGTTTTGTTATATATATATACATGTCTGTTTTCCTAGTATAAATGATCGTTTTATACAAATTTATATGATAAGTATATTTCAAGCTTTATATATACGTATATCATATTGGGTTTCGAATTATGATGTCTAGTGGTATACATAGGATTTATATTTCGAGTAGGATATATGTCTTGGTTCTTAGGTATGTATATGAAGAAGTCGGCTGAAGGTTTAATATTAGTTTGAAAGCTATATATACTTTGTGTTCACAATATATACATTAACACATTAACTTATAAGGTTATACGTGTGTGTTTTGATTTTTCCCAGTTATAGGTTGCATGTGATATTGTATGTTAGTATATATATAAATACATGAAAATTCTGTTAGTTATATATAAGTGTTGTATCATCTTCACTGTCTACTATAAGTTGTATATGGGTCTAGTTTAAAGTAGCATGCCGGCCTATTTTATTGCACATATATCATATAAAATATATGGAAACCTGCGTATATTTCATATTTGGGTCTACACATATTTATATATAGGGTCTATTGGGTTTGAGTTTATAATAGTTTCATTGTTCTTTACTGCACATATATTAGTTGATTTAAACATAGATGATTCGGCCTAGTTATGATAGTTTACAAGCTGCTGTTATATGGGAAATCATTGAAAGAGGTTTATACATATTTATACATTCATATATGTTATATAAAGCAGTTGTTTACCAAGTGTTTTTCGGTTGTTTCTCTTTTTAGTTATATGTATAAGCAAAATATGATGCTCTGCATATTAAACCCGAGACACCTATACATATGTATATTATCTGTTAGTTACATGGGATGCCAATTATTATATATGTATTTAACTTGTATAAATATATGTATATTTCGACTTTTGCTGTAAGTAATATACGCATATATATGTATTCTGTTTATAAGGGTTGTTCATATTATATATAATATATATATATATTAGTATTTTAAGGGCCTGTTGTGAGTTGAGACTCAGCCCTGCCTTTTTCTTTTTATACATTATATTTGTATACTTTATGAAAATAGATTTCGTAAGACAGTATAGATGAAATTTTTGATATGATGTTATATATATTTTCTATTGTTTCAGTACTATATATGTAAACTTATATTTGTTTTGTGACTAAGTTTATATATATATATATAATCTATTACTGTATATATACATTAGATTTTATATGGTATACTGGATATGAAAGTCTATACGGTTTATCTATTTTTAAGTATATATATACATTAATCATGATGGTTTTTGATTTTTATGAATGTAATAGGTAGATATGTTAACATAATATGTAATTTAAATTGAATGTTGGTTTTAAGAAAATAATAATATAATATACTTTTTCTTCGATTATACCTACATCAATTTAGTTCTGATTTGATTTATTCTACTTCTTGTATATCAGATTGTCCATCGAATTCGTGCTAATTAGCTTTGATCGCTGAATTCGTGCCGATTTTGTTTTATGTGGATTCGTAATTCAAACCCAGCGCCCGTATCAGTGTGCGTATCCATGTCATCTTCTCGTTCATCACTAGCCTCGAAAGGTGAGCAATCACTCACGATTAACGTTCTTTTATTTATTAAATTTGATTTCAATTGAAACGACAATTGAAATATGCTGATGTTAGTTAATTACACTGTTATATATGCTATTACCTTTATCAGTTCACCTGTGACATCTGACACCATTATCTGTTAATTATTTATGCGATGATAATACAGTTTAACTGATAATTGATTGATTGTTGATGTTGATATTGGACGTTAAATTGTTAAGGTTAAAATGATAAATAGTATGCAATTGAATTTGATATAGGATAGTTAAATGTTAAATTTGATTAAATGACATTTGTATAATATGACCCCTTTAACTGTTAAATTTATTGTCACGTAGGATTTGTTTAATTACACTTTGAACCACTGAATGTATGTTATTAAATTGATGATGCATGAAATTGTAAATAGATGACAAGTGAAGAACCGTAATGTAATAATCTTTAATCTACATGAAATGATATTGTAGATTCTAGAAATAATTATATTAATTCATACAAATAACAATACGAATTAATACGGTTATTTCGGGATTATTTGAATTGATTATTGGATTGATATTGGTTGTTGTTATTGCTTGTTTATTTACTTTGGCACCATCCCAGTTATCACACTGCAAGTTCCCTTTGCTATGTTTTGATTTTGAATTGAATTGGAATTGGGTTGAAATGATAAATACCCAAATTGAACTTTGACCTAGGATAGGAAATTAAATAAGACCCGATTGGTCAATAATTTGATTTAAAAATAAAATGAAGATTTTATTTGAATAAATAATATGGTTTTGAAATGAAGTTGAACTTTGAATTTAAATGAAAGGAAAATGTTAATATTTAATAATCTGAAACAAAATATTAACAATGTAATTGATGAAAGAATGTTGTTTAATTTGAGAAATGATTGAATTAAGTTTGAAATGATTTAATAATTAAGTTTGAAATTATAATTAAGTTTGAAATTATTAAACTTTGAAATTATTTGATAACTAAGTTGTGAATTATTTAATAATTAAATAAGATTGAATTATTTAATAATTAAATAAATTGAATTCTTTAATAAGAGGAATTGAAATTCTTGAATAATTGAAATTGAGTTCTTTATTAATTATGTTTTGGAAAATTATTTAAGTAAGTAAATAAGTGAAATTAAATTTCTTTAACAAGAAATAAAATGTGATTTATTGAAATTAATGTAAGACTTGAAATTTAAGAATTTGATTTGATGAATTTAATTTAATTCAATTTGTAAGTTTGATAAAATGAAGTTGAATTTAAATAATGGATTTAATGAATTGGAAATTTAATAGAAATTGTTTTGAATGGAAATTTACTTAACGAATATTAAATGAAATCGATAAATGAATTTTAATTGATTTAAAGGTTAAATTAAATTAATTTAAATGATTTGGAATGAAACTTATTTACGAACTTGAAATTATTTGAATTGTTTTAAATAGAAATTGAAATTGAAATATAAGTTTCTGAAATGGTAATTTGGAAGTTTTGAAACGTAAATTATGGAAATTGATTTGGAAAGACAAATGAAACGTTGATGTACAAATTCTAATTGAAATTGAAATTGAAATTGAAATTGAAATTGATTTGGTTTTGAAATAAATAAATGACCAATCGGTGTAATAATCACGAAAGTTATTAAAGAGACCGGAATCGGTTATGGATATACTCTCTATCTAAACCGAAAACCACTTTAATAACTATACGCGGAGTGATGATCCAGAATGAAGTGGTTGGAATGATGTTCGTGATGACTGAAGAAAGAGAACGATAATGGATAGCCTTGACACTTATGTCAAATTGGAAATGACTAAAACAGGAGCCGTGCCGGGCCAATGGAGGTCAGCTACCTCAAGTGAACACACTTCTTCGAACTACTCATTACTTGTTGTCGATTGGTGCACCCTTGATTTTGGGAGTGTTGTTTCATGGTGTTGCGGTCGCTGCGGCGATGCATTCTCACCAGTCCGGATCAGGCAAACGGTAGTGTCACTACCTTGGGTATTGCCTCATGTGCCTTGTCATACTTGTGTCCCTATTCGCGACCACTACGATTTTGGTTTGTACCTTTAGTATATGGATTGCCCTCTGGTGACTTCCGGTTTTGGGGAAACTACGGTCTTGTATATGCTCTTGGGAATAAAAATGTGTTAAGGGTGGAATGGGACATGACTTAACACTATTTTGATATCTTTATATTACTGATAGACATTATCTACTTATCGTACACTACTACATAGTAGATAGTTTAACGGATCATTAAAGGATGGTTATTCCAAACATCCTTTGAGTTACTTGTATTTCAATTGCTATTTCACTTGAGTTGGATTTATTAATATAAGAATGTTAATCCTGACTCGAGTGTCTTGTGTTTTGCTTTACGCTCGGGTCAGACTGAGTGTACCAGTATTCGAGACTCACCTTTGAAGTTGGAGCTTGCTTGAAGATCCAGCCATCTATTCTGCTTTCAGTATTCGATGATTCCAGTGATGTATTCTGATTTGTATCTGATGTATCGTATTACTCTACCGTGGTATCTGTTCTAACTCTGATGTAACTTATACATTTATATAGTAGCTTCATGAACTACTATCTCTTTTATTTCCGCTGCATTTATTACTCTGTGTCTGTGATATGTGATTATTTATTTACTGTATATGTTCAGTTTTGCCAAATTTAAATTAACAACACGGTATTTTGAGCAATTCAATTCCGGCATGAGTGTCTACCTATACACTTATAATGGATGCGAATGGTCCAAAATACCGGGTCGTTACAAAATATAGCCTTTTACTTTATCCCAAAATAATTATGTCATGATATATGCTTTTATAAAACAATATTGATGAAGTTCAAAACCATTTGAGGTCTTCTCCTCTCAAAGCTATAGGTCATAAAGCCAAAACTTAATAAATTATTAAGTTGATAAAACTTGGCATCCACTTCGCCCTTAACGGTCATCGCCCTTCTTTAATATAAAATTATGTTAAAGTCTTCTTTATAAAACATAAAGATATATAGTCGACCTTAACTACTTCGCATAGCATGTTATTAAATCTTAGGAGATACTCGGCGACATTGATGAGTCTCGGCATCAAGGCCTTAAAAAAATAGCGATATCATTAGGACCGAAAAGCTAACAGGCAGCAACCTAACCTTCTTCGAAAACATGTTACAAAGTTAAAAGCAGAAACCATTAAAGTCGAAGTGATAAAAAACGGCATCATTGCATTTCTAAATCGTTATCAAAATATGCAGCTTCATTATCGCCGCTATAAGTTAATTCGAAAACAATAAGGTCGGCGATGCTATACACATGCGGTACCATGCCCCTTTTATATAAAATGCGGCATCAAGGTCAACGCCTATATTCGAAAACACGCGGCATCGCCCTCGTCGAAGTCTATGATGTCGACTTCGATTCTGTGATTCCGATTTCAACCAAGCCGATCCATTTCATATCAACCATAGTTGATATCCTACGTGTCACACTGATTGACGTCGAAGACCATGAAGTCGGCTCGATGAAGTGCATCATCGTATACCTCGTCATGGCAAAGCCGTAATTAATAGGAAAACTATTTTATTGCCAATAAAAGTAATTTCTTTCCACCAACTCCCAATGTTTGTCAAATTCTTTTTGGTTAACAAAAACTTTGTCAATTTTCTTTTCTCATAGACTACACTAGAGCAGGTTTAGGATTTAAAAATCATTTGCAAACCTCACATTTTATATTAATATTTTAATATAATAATAAGCTTTTCTAGCTTAAATAATTCATAATAAATCATAAACACTTGGAAAAATCTCTAAAAATCATATTAAGTCGGGTTTATTATTTTCTATAACATACAAAAATTTCGGGGCCAAAAACTTTAATTGATTATTTTTACTAATTAAAACCCAAAATAACCAATTTTCTTCCTTTGAGAAAATTATAAAATATTCATACATTATCAAAAAATTACGAAATTTAAAACCCATTTCTAAGTTATTGTTTCTAACATCATATTCATATTTCAAGTCATTTGGTTGTCATATGATAAGTTTCCCAACTCAAACATATTAAAAAATTCCATAATTAATCATATGAATTCATCAAATGGCATATAATCATCCAATCATTTAAAACATGGCATAATAACATCAAAAGATTCAGATTTTCATTTAAAATCGAAATAATATATAAAACTTGAGAACCATAACTATTATTCACCTTGAATGGTTTAAGAAGGTTGAGATTTGTATTTGATTTGATTCACATAAGCTTTAATCTTGCTTTTCTAACTTTTCCTCTCTTGAATCACCTTAGTGATGGCCAGCCTTTGCTTTTCTATTTGTGAATGAAGTTTGGGAGGAAATGAGAATGAAAGAATATGTATTAAGGAAATATGATCTTCTCTATTTTACCCTCCTTGTATCCTCTTTCTTATTAATGTTATAATTAATCTTGTTAATTCAGTAATTAAGGCCCAACCCATTTTAATTATCAAATCTCAATCTCTTTAATGTTCCACTTTATTTTATTTAATATATCTATTAAATATCCAAAATAATGTTAATCCAAATTAGGGGTATTACATCCAAGTATACTTCCATGTTCCAACCAATTTGTTCCCTGGACATTCTATTCAGTGGTCTCTGGTATGTTGCTCCAGTGTTCTTCAATCCAAAATGCATTACTTTGTTGCAATATGTTCCCCAATCTGTTATAAAACTGGTATTTTCCTCATCTAGTTTGAACATTGGAATTTTATTTTATCCAAAATACGCATCTATGAAAGACAAGACTTAGTGTCCGCTTCTTGGATCGACTAACTGATCTATCTTTTGGAGTGAATAGCAATCGTTTGGGCATGCTTTTTTCAAATCAATGTAATCAATACAAGTTCTCCACTTTCCATTTGATTTCTTGACTAATACTGGATTTGCTAACCATTTCGGATAAAATACCTCTCTAATAAATCAATTTTCGATCAATCTTTCGACCTCTTCTTTCACAGCACTAGACTGAACTTTATCAACCCTGCTTTTCTTATGCCGGATTGCTATGATATTTGGGTCTATATTTAGAGCATGACATATGACATCGGATCTATTCCAACCATATCTGAGTGGGTCCATGCAAATACATCTTTGCTATTCTGAAGGAACCGTACTAGCTCTCCCTTGAATTTGCTATCTAACTCTCTTCCAATTTTGACTGTCTTCGTTGTACCTGCTAAATCTATGCATATTTTATTAAGATCTTTTGTAAGCTTCATTCTTTCTTGTTCATTTCTATAGCCTAGTTCTGTGATAATTTTATCATCCACTATTTCTATCTTCCAAAAGATTTGCTTCCTCCCTTTTTCTTCTTTGAGAAGTTAAATTTTCTCAAAAAATGTTTAGTCTTCTTAACAGGCTCTGTTTTCGCTTTGGGTGATGAGTTTGAAGAATCACCATCCAAAATCTTTTTAGTATCATTTCAAATTAATTTATTTTTCTCCAAATCATAACAAGAAAGGTAATCTTGTTCATATTGTTCAATAGTTGCAAAGTATGTCTCACAAGCACTGAATTGTTCCCCTTTTATGGTTCTCCACCCACTTTTGGTCAAGAATTTCACCATCAGATACTTGGGAGAGACAAAGGCATCAACATTGTCCAAAGCTGGTCTTCCGAACAAGGCATTATAATTAGAAGGTTGATCCATGATGACGAAGAGAGTGAAATAACTAGTTGATCGTGTATGGCTAATAAAACAAGTATATATACTAATTTATACTATGAAATAATAAAGCAGTAAGTAAATGTACACGCTGAGATTTATACTGGTTTGGACCACCTCTCCTATGTCCAGTCCCTAAGCACCTCTTAGGTATTTCCTTAGTAAATCCCTCACTTAACCCGGAGGAATAGGTTTACAACTTAATCAATCTGAGCACCTCTCAGATTTATTCTTTCCTTTAACAAATACAATTCTTGCTTGACAATCTTGCGTTCATCTAATACTGATTTTGACTTGATAGTACAACGATTCCTATAATCTCCTTGATGATTCGAAGTAAGTGCACAGTGATTATTGGAACAATATCAAATTAAATAATAGAGTTGAAAGTACAAATTCTTAGAATAGCACAAGAGAATAGAATCAATAGAAACCAGAGTAGATAGTTAAGTTCTAAGTATGAGTTGTTGTGCTATTTATAAATATGGAAGAGAGGAAATCAAGAGTTTTCAATCTTCAAGAAATCCTTTCAGAATTGAAAAAATTGTTCAAAAAAGTTGGAACTCTTGAAGTTAACTTTTCAGAAAATATGGTCGTTACAGCATCTCAGTCTACTGAGCGAATACGTTAGTCTACTGAGTATGAACATCTAAATTTTTGTGGCAAAAAATTTGAATTATAAAAAATTGGTTAACATAGTTTCAGTCAGCTGAAATCAGGCTCAGTCGACTGAGCTCAGTCAACTGAAACCAATTTCAGTCGACTAAACAATGTAAGTTCAGTTTATATAATTATTTTGGACATTGTCAAATTCAAATCTCTATGATATCTTGATATCTATGTTAGAGTGTGTTTTTTTGTATGTATATGAACTATCAAAGAGATTTTACAATTCAACCCAAGACCATATGCATATTATTGATCTTGAAGCTCCGCTTCTTTGACTTGTAGATGATTCTTCTTGTCTTTTGCCTTATGCTTTGTCTTCTTGAATGATAGCATGATATCATGATATAGTATATATGTGCAGTATATAGCTATCATCATTAGAGAAGAGACCTAATGTTCTACCAGAGGGTTTAGAAGGTACGAGAGCGTGGTGGAACTCCTATTTGCATGAGAAGTCTTATCTGTCCAATAGGAGTTGACTCTTTTTATTGAACCCAAAAATGGGCAAAAAACTTGATTCAAGCATTTCATCCGGAATCCCTATCTGGTCAAATACATGCCTGAAATTTATGTTGACAGCACTTCTGGTATCCACCAAAATTTTGTTGACCACAGAAAGTTCAATTTGCACATTAATCATAAGTGGGTCATTGTGAGGATAGCGGACCCCTCTTAGCCCTTGTGGTGTGACGGTCTAATTATGCATTTGGATTTGGAATCTTGGATTCTTGAGCGGCGGCTCCTCTTGAATAGAGAAAATCCCTTCCTTTGCTTTCGAAAGATAGCGACTCTTAGCTTCTTTGCTATTTCAAGCTAGGTGAGGGCCTCCGTGGATTACGTCAATTATGTTGAGAGGTAGAATGAAGTCTGGCTGAACATCAGCCTCTATCAGATTCGTGGTGTTACTGGGTGGCCTTTGGTTACCATTTTCAAAATAGACTTCTTTTTTATTATCCTTAATGAATTCCTTCAGGTGTCCAAATAAGATTATTTGCTAGATTTTACTTGCCAGTACTCGGCACTCATTTGTTTTATGCCTGTTCGATTTATGATAAGCGCGGTAATATCCCCTATTTCTTGGTTCAGGATCAGTTTTAGCTTTGTAAGAAATCAAAAGGTCGTCTCTTTCCTTCATTGCAAACATATATGTAAGATAGGGTTTGTTCAAAGCAACATGGTTGGTGCTTGAGTCTTCTTCCCATCTTGGTTTCTTATGGTTGCGGTTGTTGTTAATCTTTCATGTTTTCTTTTTGCCACGGGCCTTCTTTCGGGTGTGATACAATTCATCCATTAGAATGACTTTATCGGCTTAAAAATGAAAATATTGCAAATACTTACCTTCGTGTATGTACAGTTCTTGCCAATATGGAGTTTGCTTAATTAACCTAGAATGTACTGACACCATCTTGTCTCTATCGGTCTTGTTTTTCACCTTTAGGGCTTTAGTATTGAATCTCTTAAGATAATCGCCTAACAACTCTACTGGTCTCTATTCGATATTAGCAACCATGGTGTAGTCGATGATGGGATCTTTGCAGATACAGAATTGCACTAAGAATTCAGAAGAAAACTATTTCCAAGAATAAATGGTCCCCTCCCAGTACTATCGGTTCCATTTAGATATTGCTCCCTAAAAGTAGTTTGGAAAGCCTACAACGCACATCTCTGGATACATTGTATAGGTCCATCGCACTTTCAGAAACCAATAAGTGATCATCTGGATCGGTTATTCCATTATACCTAATAGATGGGATCTTGATATGAGAAAGAATTTTTATGGTCATAATATCATCCATGATGGGAGCCTCTCGATGATTGTCACTGACTCTGTCATCTAGATTTCCTTTTCCCTTGAGATTAAGCATATCTTTTGTCATTTTTTATGCTAAGTCTCTAAAGTAAGATTCATCGTTATGGTAGTTGCTTCTTTAAGGTTTGTTTCCTTCGGAAGTTGAGCTTCCAGATTATTCCTTGGGTTTTTTTTCTAATCATCCCTGGTAGTTTACTTTAGCTAGCTGGTCACCTCCTCTCTTTTGTAGAGTTAGGGTAAGTTTGCCTTTGCTTTTGTTTCTAAGCAAAGAAGCATTCATGTCTTTTCTTGGAGATTCTGCTTCATCTCCTCATGCATTCCTTTCATCTCTATCAAATGTTGTTTTAGGCTTTTAATCATGGCTTCGTTGCTAGTAGGTCATGCCGGCTCTGATGGCTGCCAAGGCTCTGTATTTCCCAAGTTAAAGTTAGGAAATACATTCTTTTCTATTATTATTATTTGAATAACCTCTTCGTTTAGAGCATTAAGTCATCTTGATCTCATTTTCCTGAAACAAAAATTTTCTTCATTAGCTTATGGAAAGAATTAAATGGGATCGGAAGTTCGGGCCCTCCTTCTAGCACCAAAAACTGGTATAACATCCATGATTTCAATAGTGATGAATTAATCCTTGACTTGAACAAATGTGGTGACATGATTAAGCATAACTCAATCAATGTCGTTGATGTGCACGTAAATGTGCATATTTTTACCACAATATTTAATCTATTTAAATTAAATAAATGATCATATCGGGCATTTTAACTTGTTTAAACCAAAATTCATATTATTTTCAAATCGTCACATATTCATCTTCATCCAAGGGCAAAATGGTCATTTTTGTGCATATATTAATTTGAGAAAATTTAATTAGAAATTTCTATATTATATTATAGGAATTTGGCTTCATATACAAATGGTTTCATGAAGATGTATGCATGCACAAGAGTGAAGATAAAGAAATGAAGATAGAAATAATTCAAAGGCATGATAATGGAGGACCCCACATACCCACATACCTTCATGTACAAATTAGAGGCTAATGCACATGCTAATAGAGTTTAAAAGCTTCATGCACATCTAAATGAGGATTATTTGAAGCTAATGATTACTTGGCCTCCACACTTCCTAAGAGGGTATTTTGGGCATTCCCCAAAAATAATAATTAGGGTTTAACACATGTATAAAATCCCCTTATGTTTCATGTAACCCTCTTCTTCTTAGTCTCTCTTTTAGGCTCTCTTCTCTTAGGAAAATAAAAAGAAAGCTCTCTTTTTCTTTTCATGGCTACTTAGCCATTTTTATTTTATGTAATCTTCTTTTCTTTTTATGCAATGTTAATTATTGTTTCCTTTTACTTACATGTTCATTTCCTTTCATGCTAGTAGTGTAGATTTTCTTTTATGCAAGTAGATTAGTTTTTTTTCATTTAGCTCTCTTTTTCTCTTTGTTTTGTTCTATGTTTCAAGCTATATTTGTTGATATGATAACAAATATGAGAAGCTAAACCCCTTTAATTTAGGGGTAATGAAGCTCTCTAATTATATAGCTTCAACATTTTGATAAATGTTATGCTCACTTTTTGTGCTTAATGATGATCAATGAAGTGTTTATTTGTTGTTCTTGCTTTGAATTTGATAGCCTATATTGTTGACACCAAATAGGCTATGCTTAAACAATCACTAACACTAATTCCTCTTCATCAAAATATGATTATGGCATAAGAAAGTGATTTGAAATTAAAATTTGATGGTCTATATTTCTAATCAATAGTTAATAGGCCATACTTAAAATAGATTTCATTTTCATTGTCAAATTTCATGAGAGTTAGTAAGTGGTTTAAGGGGTGTGTTATAGTTTTATGGCTTATGTTGGCTAATCAATAGCACAAATGAGCCATACTTATGATAAACACATCAATTAAAGCACTAATGACCAAAAAAGAGAGATCATGAGTCGTCCTAGTTCTATTATCAAGGACCTATTTATCACTTAAGACTTTATGCATAACAGAATCATTGGAGGATGGATTTATGATGTTAATAAGCCTTCTTAGAGTGAAATATATTAGAGTCCATATGTTTTAATGGATTATTGTTCATAAGATCCTCTAAGGCCATTTGGAGTCAACATATTCAAGAGTCCCTATGGTCTTAAAGGAAAAGATGTTCCAAAAAGGGCCTATGTCATATGTTCATAAGAGATAAGAAAACAAGTAACAAAGCTTGTGCAATAGTCCATTAAGCCCAGCAATGGGCTATGTAATTCGTTCTTATGTTCGAAGTTTAATGTCCATATAATTGTGCATATATCACTCATCATATTCCAAAGCACCATTTAAATAATGGTATCAAGTTTTAAACTTAAGGAGTTTAAATATATGCACGTCGAATTCAATAATGTTTGAAAAGGCTTAGTCCAATATGATATGCATGTCCAAAAGTCCATATTCGTATTAATTATGCAAGACTACAGTCAAATAGAGATTGTCCCCAATTCAATTTAGGGTTTATAATGATTTGATTTCAAGAAATGGAGAGAAGAAAATTTGCCTCTTTCTACGCACCTCTAGATCCATATTTAAAGAGGTGATGCGACCCTACTCCACCTTTCATGTCTTCGGCATACTTGACTTCGGCATGCTTGGCATTGACAGTGTCAACCTGGCATTAGTCTCATTGCTGAACAACATACATAAGAGGCAACACTGTCTTGTTTCAGTGTCTTCGACATGCTTTAGTTTCAACTTTGGTGATGGTATTAGCAATAACATTGATGACTTCAATATTGCTACATGCTAGGCTTGCTTGATGATGATGATAATAGAGCTTCGATGCCACCTCACCAAT
This sequence comes from Allium fistulosum, assembly GCA_030737815.1. Taxonomy (NCBI): domain Eukaryota; kingdom Viridiplantae; phylum Streptophyta; class Magnoliopsida; order Asparagales; family Amaryllidaceae; genus Allium; species Allium fistulosum. Next base: position 405,353,279 of record CM060907.1, on the reverse strand, counting down.
GATGGCCTTCGACATTGATTATCTAGTGTACTAAGGTGCCTTTAATTGGTTGCTGACGACATCAGTTTATGAAAAGCGACCACATTCCATAAGGTGTCGGCATTGACAATCTCAATAGATGCTGATGATTCTCGATATCAACATCGCATGTTTACATATGCGGTGTTTCAAAACATGGTGTTAATCATTCATGATAAGTGGTGCTAAAAGTTGGTGAGAAATGGCAGTGTTGTAAAAGATTGACTTCATATAGTTTGGTGCCGAAGTCAACGAACCTGAACGTCGATGATCTTCATTGTGATGGTTGGCGCTTCTCATTGGCTGATGGAAGTGTTGAATTTAAGTGGCATCAATCATTGTCCCTTCATTGTGGATGTCGATGACATTCATCTTTGACATTGCAAGGATACGTAGTGACGGTATTCTTAAAAATGACTAATATTAGTGACTTATCCCAATGAGTCTCGACATCATTGTAGAGGCGTTAATAAGAGATGGAAATGGGACTTGCGGCATGGTCTATTAGCTACACTGATTGATTAGCGTCTTTATTATAAGTAGCATCCTTTACTGAATGATGAAGTGCGATACCAATAAAGCGTGGTGTTGACAATAGATGGTATATGTAACTAAACTTCATCATTTGATATGTATGAAAGGCATTTATGGACCGTACCGATGATGAGTGACGTTGTTTAATGGTGACATTGATCCAAGGCGTCATGAATGAGCGATATCCTCGAAGTGTTGTAAAGTGCGGTATGGGTGAAGGGCGATGCCAAAGAGATAGATCGCCAATTTTATACATTATTAATCTCATGCGGTATTATTGATCTTTAACGTAAAACTTAGTGGCATTGATTCCTTTGTGATATCGCTCATAGCATTACTTTTTGTATTGAAATTATATGGATAACAGTTAGGACCAAAGCCTATTTTGGGATTAGCATGTTGGCAGGCTGGTGGGACTTCTGTCCATCATTTCACACCCCAAAAAATAGAGAGAAACCCCCATTAATCACTTCTTAGCTAAAAAGTCACTTTAAACCTTGCTTTAATTAGCCAAAACTTGTTAATAAGGAGGAGATTAGCGAGATTAGCATTTGGATTAAAGATTTATTGCGGGAGATCATTTAGAGCTGCTGTTGATTCTTGGATGTCATGCATTTTGCACTTGCCTTGGATTTAGGTGAGTTTGGACCTCTCATTTACTAATTAGTCATTATACATTTAAAATGACGATTTAAAATGATTTTGGATCCTAAAACGTGTTTTAGAGTTTAAATAACCACATAAATTAATATTCAAACGATTTGGAAAGGATTCGTAAAAAAATTGTTCTTATGGATCTCCCTTATTCTCATAGTTATACCTATATATTTAGGCTTCACTTTGATTTGTATGGATATATGATTGTTAGGATATATTATATATAATGATTGCTTGAACATATGATGTTTAAATGGTGGAAATAGTCGATCGAATGGTGATATAGTTATGGGGATAAGTTATAAATTGGTATTGATGGATTAGTGATGATCCATAGAGTCGACTTGTCTCAAATTTGGTGTGATCCATATAGGGCAATAAGGAAGGCTTCATAAGTCTATTTTTCAAATTTTAGGATGTTTGGAGTTCGTGTGCTTGAGTTATGGCCATTTGAAGATGGATCAGTGGTCATATGGAAGCTATGGATCAGTGAGAGGTCACTTTGAGTATTGGACATGTTCGCTTCGAGCTCTTGGAGAGTTGCTTCGATTCACAGATGCTTACTTAGCAGCATAGGCCAATGGATAAATGGAAGGAGAAATTTGGCTAAAGCATGGATCGGTACTGATACATAGGGTATCGATCGGTGATAGTGATAGATCGACGATGGAGAGTCTTATGTAGAGAAGCATAATTCGTGGCGTTAATGTATGGGATCGGTGATGGCTATGGTTCGGTGAAGAAGAGTCTCACATGGAGAAACATAATTAGTCGCATTGAAATGTGGGATCAGTGATGGCTATGGATCGATGATGGCTATGGATCGGTGATCGCAATGGATCGATGAAGGAGAGTCTCGCATGAAGAAGCTTAGTTAGTTGCATTGAAGTGTGGGATCAGTAATGGCATGGAATGGTGGCGATAGACCGGTGGCCTAGGATCAATGGTGATGAATCGATATTGAGGAAGTGAAGTGTTTCGAGTCATGGAGATAGTTTATGCTTTCACTCGCTTCGAGTCAGACCTTCCATTTTCGATCTAAGGCTTGGGTCGACACTGAACCATAAGGGTCAGTGATGATTTTCGATGACGACGACACGTAATTCAACGATGATGATTCTGCGATAGGAAGTAGTGCCTTTGACAATGGATAGCTGTACTTTGAAATGCAGAGTGGGTGACTATGAGCCGGATTGAAGAAACTGTCGAAGGAAGGTTATGGGATGAATAATGATATTCTACGACTAACGATGGTATTCTAGCATAGTACCTAACCACGATTACTTAAGATGGGAGTTTTAAGGACAGTACTAGGATGAGCTCTACTATAGATAACATGTGCAAAAGGGATTATTGATATTCGTGGATTTCGAAGTGTACTCATAAGCAGGGGTATGTGAGGACACTCACTTAGGAGTGCGATGTGTCGCAGATCAAACAATGTTTCGATTTGTTTTACCCTAGACTGAGTGCGATGGCAGTTTGGTTCCTGGCCTACTGAGTGGCATGGATTCAAGTACCGAGAAACTGGGACATTGAGTAGTCCTTGACTATCTGATGTGGTCATACGAGTATCATATATCCAATGCACTGAGTGAGTGAATGTAAGGGTGGATAGTGGATGCTATTTTTGCTATGGTTGTTTATCACCCTAAGGATATCACACAATGCAGATATTATCAACATAAAAATCTAGATCATCCTTAGTACTTTAATGTATTATACACCCGTGATGACTATGATTTAGAGTATCGTATATCTTGTGTATGTGCTAACTCTGAGGATGTAGGGACAAGTCAAGTATAATCTTCCATACCATTGTCCTAGTATATTGACTTTAGAGGATTTGAGAATTTCTACCTCTCATACCAAATTGTCGTTTGATTCCGGATTTTATGCTTTGCTTCCTATTATTCTGGGTACTCTTAAATAAGTAGATTATGGATATCAGGGCCGGTGAGTACATTGAGTTGGACAAAGGACAAGCATGAAATCACATTCTTATTTTACTACATTTACTTATTATGATTTGCTATTCCACTATAATGCACTATGGAGCTTGCTGGTGCCTTAATATTTGGAGATAGCTTATTTATGAGTATTTTTTGATGTATAGCTCTATTATATCTGAGATGTTTACTATTATATTTTATTCAATATGATGTGAGATATACAATAGGTTCTGCGATGTTTTATTTACCTTACAACCTAGACGGTTGTCCTACATCGGTTGAGCACCATTGCTATAACATCTCGTATCTTGAGGCCAAAAGCTAAGCGCTATAGATGCTACAGTTATCCATAGTATTAACTTCTATTGACAAAATACGGTAATGATAATGGTATCCATAATATCATAAGCACATTAATTTGAAAAAAATCATAGATTTAAAAACAACAACCATTTTCTGATTACATTTCAAAACAATAATTCATATCCATGTTAACCCTTAACATTTCCCAGGTAATGATTAAATATATCATTTACAAAATACGCCAAGAGCGACATATGATGATGCCCCCTTAGTTGATCAGAGAAATATTGTAATATCTGACTTAATACACAGCGGAACAAAACAATAAGCAATTCCTAAATTAGTTATCCGTCAGCCACCTGCTCGTCTCCAGATGCTTTATTCGCCAAAGGACTAAAACCTGAAAACCTCAACCATCAGCCTACTCAAATCAATTTTGAGTACCCGAGAGTTTAAGGGAAACAAAAAATTCGAGTCGTACTTAAAGCCTGGTGTGAATAATTATGTTACATCTCGGTTTACTCATAATAAGTGAGACCAGGCCGCTTAGCAGAACTTGTGACTTATATCCTCTTTAAAACATATATTTTGCTAATCCTTTCCTGCAACCAAACTGGTGAATCAAACAGATATATCAAAATAGCAATATCCTTTATGCTAATAAATGGACTATCTATCCGTAAAATAAGTAATATGTGAACTATCTACTCATAAATAATAGCAAGGTTCATTATGCTACAAATGAACTATATGTCCATACAACTGGGCTGACTGCCCTCAAACGAGACTTAATGTCAGAAATCGAGGCTGACTGCCTACAAAATGGGCTAACTATTCGAATTATTTTCTTAGGGTTAACTACCCTTTAAATTTTCCTTGAAAACCTTCCCAAAATTATTAATCCTTCAAATCATATATATATAAGGAAAATATATCTTTAGCTTTACTCTAAGCCATTTTTCCATGTTATATATACTTTACTCAAAATAATCTTGATGAGATTTAATAAGGATTAACTATCCTTCCAAAACAAGTCAAAACCCTTTTTAACTTGAAAATACTTAGGCTACATTGCCTGTCTATTACATTCGAAACCTTTTTTAAAACCGTTAAACAACCCTTTTGAAACCATAGAAAGACCCTTTTGAAACCATTAAATGTTTCCTTTCGAAAACATTGGAAAAGCCTTTCCTTTCTTTTCTCTGAAAGCTTCAAAATATCAGACATCCCCCTTTAAAACCTTTTAAATATTGCCTTTCGAAAACATAGGAAAAACATTCCTTTTAATCCTTTCGAAACCCTGGGGAACCACCTCTTTCGAAACCATCTCTTAAAACCTTTCGAAACAGTCAAAAGCTCAATCCTATCAAAAGCACTTTGGGTTCAGTTTAAAACATGTGGAAACCTTTTGAAACCATTCAAAATTTCATCCCTTCGAAAACATTGAAAACGTCTCTGTCAAAACAATTTGGATTTTTCCTTCAAGTAGAGCAAAAGGATCATAAACCCATTAAAGTCGAAAGCATCTGTTTCAAAACCATTGAAGAACTATCATTTTTGAAACCAATTTAGGTTTTACTTTACATATTGAAAAAGGGTCTTAAAACATTTAAGTCGAAAGCATCTGCTTCGAAACCATTTCTTAAGTAATGAAGTGATGGTGTCGAAACCATCCCTTCGAAACCATTGGAGAGGTGGCCATATTTTAGAAAACAAAAGAACCCCTTCGAAACCATCTGGATCGAAAGGTAGGAAGCGGCAGCTAAAGGTTTTGACTTAGTCGAAAGCAATTATTTAAAAACAGAGGCGCAACCCAATCAAAACCATTTCCTTTAAGTCATTTGACCAGGTCGAAAGCTACTTGTCGAAAACCATTTAGTCGAAAGCAAGCAGGCGCATTTTCAATTTAAAAACAAAGTACCGCCTTAACCGCTTTGGAAACCCTGGTTTTGACACCCTATCTTCTGCCTACATCCAATTCACTGTGTACTAATAAACTAATACAATGTGAATTTCTTTCGACTGTGTCGGAAGCGAAGATGAGGAGGCGGAACCTGCTGGCGACCGTGTCGAAACAGTGAAAATCATGTAGCAAATAGTTCTTTTCACCTAACCGGCCTTGCATGTCTAATAGTGATTGGTTGCCTCTTTCTTTACCAATAAAAAGTACTGCACTTTGTCAAAAGGGCTACCGACTTTCCAGATTTTATAATTTAAATCATTTTACAAAAAGCCTCTTCTCCTCTGTAATTATATAAAACATTTAAGTCCCATACCTTAAATAATTTTATTTAACCATTAAAACACTTAGGAAAAACCTAGAAAAATTCTAGAAAATCACATTATATATGTTTTCGAACATATAAAAATTTTAGACCCAAACAATTAATTATTTACCCGTAAATAAGTTATAACCCAAAATACCATTTTCTAGACTGGAAATTCATATTATATCCACGAAAATTCAAAAAAATCTGAAAATTGAAACCCATCTCCAAAACAATATATTAAATCTTCATAAAAATTAGCAAGGCATTTAGAAGTCATTTAATAGGGTTTTCACCTTAAAACATATCATAATTTCAATATGAATAACCATAATTCATCAACAAGTATATATATTCATTCCATCGTTCAAAAACATGGCAAGTCATTGCAAAATACTCGGAATTCATATTAAAATCGAAAACACAATCAAAAATTAGCTGTAAACATTATTCACCTTCGCTTAAATGATTATAGAAATTGAGATGTGAATACATTTGATTTGAATTAGCTTCTTCCTAGCTTTTCTTCTTCTCTTCCTTGTTAATGGTGGCCAGCCCCTTAATTTAAAATTTTGAAATGAAAATAAACGTGTAAAACTTTACACGGCCAAGGTTTGGAGGATATAGCAATGGCCTCTTTCCTATTTTACCCCTCCTCTATTTCAATTTAAACTCCTTCTTTTTATTCATTGTTAAATGGCACGGCTACCCTTAATTAAATCAAATTTCAATCCCCCAATCAACACATTATTTTATTTTATTTAACTAATTAAGTATCCTAAATAATGTTACCAAAAATCTAGGGTGTTACAAACTCCCCTCCTTAAAGAATTTTGTCCTCGAAATTATGATAAGGTACACAAAAACTCAAACAAGAAGGTAAAACATACCATCAAAACAAGTCGGGATAAGTATCTCTAATCACGCTCTCAATCTCCCAAGTACAGTCCTTGTCATCATCGCTCCGCTGGACTTTGACTAATTTGACCATCTTGGTTCTAAGCCACTTCTCATATCTCGCAGCTATGCAAACTGGCTTCCTCACTATGGTCAAATCTGGTTCTACCACTAAATCATCTAGCACAGTCGGTGCAATATTAGTCTCCGGGTCTCAACACACTTCCTGAGATGAGAAACGTGAAAAACATCATGGACTCTTACCAAACTGCTCGGCAACTCAACTATATATGCGAGTTTCCCGATCCTCTCAACAATAGGAAAAGGTCCAATGAATCTCAGAGCTAACTTCCTCGATTTCCCAAATCTAATCACACCCTTCATCAGTGATACTTTGAAGAAAACTTGGACTCCAACTGAGAACTCTAGATCTTTCCGTCTCTTATCTGCATAACTTTTCTACCTAGACTGAGCCTCCTTCATTCTAGCCCGAATGACCTCAATCTTTTCTGCAGCTTCTCTAACTGAATTTGGACCAAGAACCAACCTATCCCCTATCTCTAGCCAACATACGGGAGATTTGCATGGACTTCCATTCAAAGCTTCAAATGGTGCCATCCCATACTAGTCTGATAATTGTTGTTATACGAAAACTCGACTAAATGTTGATAGTCTTCCCATGGTCCCCCGAAGTTTAATACACAAGCTCTTAATAAATCTTCTAAGGTTTTGTTAACTCTTTCTGTTTGCCTATCTTTCTGCAGATGGTAAGCGGTACTCATCTTGATCTTGGTTCCCAAAACTTCCTGCAGACTCTTCCAGAACTCACTAGTGAACAAAGGACCTCTATCACTAACTATGCTACTAGGAATTCCCTACAGTCTAACCACACTTTTCATAAACAATTTTGCCAAAACAGATGTCGTTCTGGTTGACCTAACGGGAATGAAATTGGCACTCATGGTCAATCTGACCACTATAACTCATATACTATCATTTCCTTTATTCGACCTTGGCAACCTGTCAAGAAAATCCATGGAGATAGAATCCCGCTTCCATACTGGAACATCCAATGGTAGAAGCAACCCACTTGGTTTCTGGTGCTCGTCCTTTGCCTATTGGCAAGTCATGCACTTCTTCACACACAACCCAATATCCCGCATCATACCTTCCCAGAAGAAACTTCTCTTCATATCTTGATACATCTTAGTACCTCTTGGGCGAATAGTGAACTTCGAACGATGGCATTCCTCTAAGACTTCTTTTGTTATGTTTCATATACTCAGAACACATAATTTTCCTTTCTTTCTCAACCTCCCAATCTGGTCAAGACTGAAATCTTTCAAGTCATTGCTCACGATTCCTTCTCTTAACTTCCTGATCCGTTTAGCTAATACCGAATCTTCTTTCTATTTTGAAGCAATCCTTTCGATCATCACTGGTCGAACTTCCAAACAAGATAGTACAACTGTATCTCCACTAGACCAAGCCTAGGATCTCAACTGCACTCTGCAATTTGCTATTGCTTCTAAATCTTTCCACTAAGAAATCATCGCCAAAACTGTATTCTGATGTTTCCTGATAAGGGCATCTGCAACCTTGTTTCCTTTCCCTCGTGTGTATTCAATTCCAAAACCATAAGCGGCAATAAACTCTAACCATCACTGCTCTATCATGTTCAACTCTTTCTGAGAGAACAAATACTTCAACGACTTATGATCTATATATAATGCAAACCTCTCTCCCAAAAGGTAATGTCTCCACAACTTCAAAGCAAAAATCACCGTAGCCAGTTCAAAATCATTCGTCGGATATCTGACCTCATGATGTCGAAGCGGTCCAGAAGCATAGGCAATCACTTTACCTCTCTGCATCATAACAGCTCCTAGTCCTATTCTACATGCATCGGTATAAACCACCAAATCTTGATTCCCTTCTAGAAAAACCAACATTGGTGCATGTGTCAATAAGTGTTTCAAACTCTGGAATGCTTCCTCACACTTATCGGTCCACACAAACTTCACATCCTTTCTTGTCAGCTTGGTCATCGGCGCCGCTATCCGCGAGAAATCCTTAATGAACCTTCGACAATAACCTGCCAACCCAAGAAAACTCTTTATCTTTGTCACTTTCTTGGGTCTCTTCCAACTATTCAGTGCTTCTATCTTAGTCGGATCTACTAACAACCCTTCCTTTGAGACTATATGACCAAGAAACGTCACTTCTTTCTTCCAGAAATGACACTTTGAAAACTTCGCCTTCAGCTGATGCTGCCACAGCGTCTCAAGCACCACTCTAAGATGAACTTCATGCTCTCTTTCATCCTTAGCATAAATCAAGATATCATCTATGAAAACCAATACGAACCTATCCAAGTGCTCTCGGAAAACTCGGTTCATCAAATCCATAAAGAAAGCTGGCACATTAGTCAGTCCAAATGGAATGACTAACCATTCGTACGACCCATACCCATTCCTAAATGTCATCAAAGGTATACTATCCTCTGCTACTCTAAGCTGATGGAAACTTGTCGCCAAATCCAAGTGCGAAAATACCTTGGCTCCACTCAACTGGTCGAACAATTTTTCAATCCTCGGCAATGGATATCGATTCTTTATCATTCTCTCATTCAACTTACGATAATCGATACATAGCCTTAACGTTCCATCCGGCTTCTTAGCAAACACTGTAGCTGCTCCCAGAACCAAATCTATCCGAAACTTAATGGCTTGTTTCGGCGGCAATCCAACTATAGGCTCAAAAAGATCTGCAAATTCTCTAACCAAGAAAACTCGACTCAATCCACAACACCCAACAAAGCATACATCTCACCGCAAGAACCTTCTACGGTATAAACTATCCGATCACTATAATCTAGGTGTCTAAGTGATATTTTCCTATCCTAGCAAAATATCCTAGCATCGTACTCACTTAACCAATCCATCCCGAGAATAATCCCGAACCCCACAAAATCAAACACATGCAAACTGTAAATAAAATTATGACCTAACAGGTCAAACTCTAACCGATCCCATCTCATCCTTAGAGTTGGATACCCTCATATTGGATTCACAACCCATAAGGAAGTAACTAAATATGTGGGTTCTAGGTTAAGCTTATCTATCAAACATCTAGATATAAAAGAATGTGATGCACCAGTATCAAATAGAACGCTAACAGTCATACCATGAATCTGAAGTGGACCTCCCAAGAACGCCTTTCCTTTCTCCTGGGTCGTTGGCTTTGAAGTAGCAGGTTCAAATCCATACACCTTGCCCTTTCCATCCTTTGCGGGCTCCTTGCACTGGCTCTTATAATGGCCAATCTGATCATAGTTGTAGCACCTGACATTCTTCCTCCCAGCTTCCTTAGCCTTTCCAGCACGACACTCGTTAGCATAGTGCCCCTTCTTGTCGTACTTGAAATAGAAAATCTCAGACTTCCCCTTCTTGGATGCTCCACCCTCCTGAGCACCTTTCTTCGCAAAGAACTTACTCTTCTGATTCTACCCACCCTGGACTTCTTTAGCCTTACTCTTCTCTAGAGAATCAAGCAACTCCCCATGCCTTAAGGCCATCTCCACAACAAAGTCAGAATGATCTCTAATATGAGGTAATGTATCCCTAGCCAACTTAGGATTCAACCTACTAATAAACTTCTCGTTCCTTTTTATGACTGTATCTACTGAAGCATAACAATATCGGGCCAACTACTCAAACTTTCTAGCATACTCCAGAACTGACATCTCCCTCTGCTCTAATTCAACAAACTTGCTGATCAGAGCTGACTGTGCCACTGCTGACATAAACCTCTCCTGGAACCTTCCGTTGAAATCTTCCTAAGTCATAGTCTCTTCATCTACTGTCACAGTCACACTATTCCACTAAAACAATGCAGCTCCCTGAAGCTGTCTAGATGCCAACCTCCTCTTCTGCTCATCATGGAGCCCCAAATCTACAAAAATCCTTTCGTAGTGCAACAACAAATTCTCGACTTCAATGGCATCCTCCGTTCCAATAAACGGCTTCCCTCCAAGCTTGCTGTAATCTTCACTCGGCTTAGCATAATGGTTAACTACCGAAGCTTCTGGAACTCCTGCTCCTGCAGCATTTCATCCTAGCACACCAGCTGCAACTCCCGCATGCACCATATTCCTGAAAAACCGATACATAGCTTCTACTCCAACCTACGGGATTTCAGCACTCACATTCTCTGCTTGTGCCTGACCTTGACCTCTTCTCACATTAGTCCTGGCATTCCCTTCGGTGCCTTCCCCTCCCAGGTTAACTCTTCTTCCTTCCATATCTGTATTCCAACCTCATGAGATATAGAAAAATAACCAAATAAGGATAGGAGACTAGAGATAAATCGTATACTTATATATATCAAATACAAGTACGTTACTATAGCGTTATCCATACCCCATTCTTACCCAAATTCCTTAGGATTATGTTTTAAAAACCATTTTTAGTTTAAACATTTTCATAAACCGTGCTCTGATATCAAGTTGTAACATTCCGTAGCTGGAGGCCAATGCACTGCAGAAGCTACAATCATCTATAGTATTAACTTCTAGTGACAAAATACGATAATTATAATGGTATCCATAATATCAGAAGCACATGAATATGAACAAAATCACAGATTTCAAAACAACAACCATTTGCTGATTACATTTCAAAACAATAATTCATATCCATGTTACATAATCCCTTAATGTTTCCCAGGCAACGATTAAATATATCATTTACAAAATACGCCAAGAGTGACATATGACGATGCCCCCTTGGTTGATTAGAGAAATATTGTCATATTTGACTTAATACACAGCGGGACAAAACAATAAGAAATTCCTAAATTAGCTATCCATCAGCCGCCTGCTCGTCTCTAGATGCTTTATTCGCCAAAAGACTAAAACCTGAAAACCTCAACCCTTAGCCTACTCAATCAATTTTGAGTACCCGAGAGTTTAAGGGGAAACAAAAAATTCACGTCAGACTTAAAACCTGCTGTGAATAATTCTGTTACATCTCGGTTTACTAATATTAAGTGAGACCACGCCACTTAGCGGACCGGGTTTCCCCTCATTTATATCCTCTTCAAAACATATATTTTTCAAATCCTTTTATGCAACCAAACTGGTTAACTAAACTGATTATATCAAAATAGCAATATCCTTTATGCTAATAAATGTACTATTTGTCCGTAAAATAAGTAATATATGAACAATCTGCCCAAATATAATAGCAAGGTCAGTTATGCTACAAATAGACTATCTGTTCATACAACTGGGCCTACTGCCCGCAAACTGGACTAGATGTCTAAAATCTAGGCTGACTGCCTACAAAATAGACTAACTGTCCGAATTATTTTCTTAGGGTTAACTACCCTTTAAATTTTCCTTGAAAACCTTCCCAAAATGATTTAGTCCTTCAAATCATATATCTACAAGGAAAATATATCTTTAGCTTTACTCTAACCCATTTTGCCAAGTTATATAAACTTTACTCAAAATAATGTTGATGAGATTTAATAAGGATTAACTATCCTTCCAAAACAAATCAAAACCCTTTTTAACTTGAAAATACTTAGGCTACATTGCCTATCTATTACATTTAAAAACTTTGTTTAAAACCGTTAGACAACCCTTTCGAAACCATATAAAGGCCCTTTCGAAACCATTGAACGTTGCCTTTCGAAAACATTGGGAAAGCCTTTCCTTTCTTTTCTCTGAAAGTTTCAAAATATCAGACATCCCCCTTTAAAACCTTTTAAATATTGCCTTTCGAAAACATAGGAAAAGCCTTCCTTTTAATCCTTTCGAAACCTTGGGGAACCACCCCTTTTGAAACCATTTCTTAAAACCTTTTGAAACAGTCAAAAACTCCATCCTTTCAAAAGCACTTTGGGTTCAATTTAAAACATGTGGCAACCTTTCAAAACCATTCAAAATTTCATTCCTACGAAAGCATGGAAAATGTCTTGGTCGAAACCATTTGGATTCTACCTTCAAGTATAGCAAAAGGATGAGAAACCCATTAAAGTCGAAAGCATCTGTTTCGAAACCATTGAAAATCTATCTCTTTCGAAACCAATTTGGGTATTACTTTACTTATTGAAAATGGGTCTTAAAACATCTAAGTCGAAAGCATCTGCTTCGAAACCATTTCCTAACTAATGAAGAGATGGTGTCGTAACCATCCCTTCGAAACCATTGGAGAGGTGGCCATATTTTAGAAACAAAAGAACCCCTTCGAAACCATTAGGATCGAAAGGTAGGAAGCGGCAGCTAAAGGTTTCGACTTAGTCGAAAGGAATTATTTAAAAACAGAGGCGTAACCCAATCAAAACTATATCCTTTAAGTCATTTGACCTGGTCCAAAGCTACTTTGGCCAAAGCCATTTAGTCGAAAGCAAGCAGGCGCATTTTCAATTTTAAAAAAAAGCACTGCCTTAACCCCTTCGGAACCTCTGGTTTTGACTCCCTACCTTCCGCCTACATCCAATTCACTACGTACCAGTAAACTGATACCATGTGCATTGGTTTCGATTGTGTCGGACGTGAAGATGATGAGGCGGAACCTGGTGCCGACGGTGTCGAAACGGTGAAAATCATGTAGCAAATAGTTCTTTTCAACTAACCTACCTTACGTGTCTAATTGTGACTGGTGCCTCTTTCTTTAGCAATAAAAAGTACTGCACTTTGTCAAAAGGGCTGTTGACTATCCACTTATAAAAATCATTTTACAAAAAGCCCCTTCTCCTCTTTAATTATATAAAACATTTAAGTTGCATACCTTAAATAATTTTATTTAATCATTAAAACACTTAGGAAAAATTTAGAAAAATTCTAGAAAATAACATTACGTATGTTTTCTAACATAAAAAAATTTCAGACCCAAACAATTAATTATTTACCCATAAATAATTTATAACCCAAAATACCATTTTTTGACTAGAAATTTCATATTAATTACAAGAAAATGCAGAAAAATCTGAAAATTGAAACCCATCTCCAAAACAATATTTTTGATCTTTATAAAAATTAGCAAGGTATTTGGATGTCATTTAATAGGGTTTTCACCTTAAAACATATCATAATTTCAACATGAACCATAATTCATCAACAAGTATATATATATTCATTCCATCATTCAAAAACAAGGAAAATCATTGGAAAGTACTCAGAATTCATATTAAAACTGAAAACACAATCAAAAATGAGATGTAAACATTATTCACCTTGTCTTTAAAGATGATAAAGATTGATATGTGAATAGATTTGATTTGAATTAGCTTCTTCCTAGCTTTTCTTCTTCTCTTCCTTGTTAATGGTGGTAGGCACCTTAATTTAAAATTTTGAAAGGAAAATAAACGTGTAAAACTTTACACGGCCAAGGTTTGGAGGATATAGGAATGGTCTCTTTCCTATTTTACCCCTCCTCTATTTCAATTTAAACTCCTTTTGATTCATTGTTAAATGGCATGGCTACCCTTAATTTATTCAAATCTCAATCCCCCAATCAACACATTATTTTATATAATTTAACTAATTAAATATCATAAATAACATTACCAAAAATCTAGGGTGTTACAATTGAAGCGCACTATACATGTATTATTGGGTGTCGGTGGTGTAGGGAAGTTGTCATAAGTATAGAGGAATAACTGGGATGCTGCTCAGCCACATGTTTCATCCCAGTGTTATTGTTTCTTCCATCAGCCCATGCAATCAGATCAACAACATGCTTCCCACTTGATTTTCGGCATAATCTTAGCTAACCATCATCCACTATGGCTACTATAAATACCCCATGCCATGCTACTTCAAATGGGTTAGAAAACTAAACTTCTACTTAGAATATCTCTCTTGACATATCAATGCACTAAGCTCTAAAGATTAGTAACTTCTTAGTCTTAAGTGCTCTTCATAGTGGACGTAGGCAAGCTTACCGAACCACTCTACGTCTTTATGTCATTTACTTTAATTTACATATTTACTTCCTTATTTTACATTATGAGCCTAGTGATTAGCAAGTAACCTTTTCTTTTAAAAATGCGTTAGCCTAATTTAGATGATGGCTAAATTATTAGTCAAAATTTTGGTACCGGAAGGAGGCCTCCTTCAAAAGCACTCAACTTTTTTTACTTTTTCTTCTCTACACACTCTTTTCAACTTCTACTATGTTGATTCCTACTAGTGAGAACAAGCTCATTAACTCTAATGAACATGAAACTAAGTAACATGGTCGTAGCTTTAGCTAGTCCCATCTCTGGGCTTAGCAATGATATATGGCAAAGCATGCTCGAAAGCTTTACCATCGTGGTAACTTTGGCATGCGAGGTCAATGAATTGATGATGAGGTTGGATGCCCAGACAACTGTGAACTTGTTTC
The DNA here is from genome assembly GCA_030737815.1 of Allium fistulosum. Classification (NCBI taxonomy): domain Eukaryota; kingdom Viridiplantae; phylum Streptophyta; class Magnoliopsida; order Asparagales; family Amaryllidaceae; genus Allium; species Allium fistulosum. The sequence goes on along the minus strand of CM060907.1, from coordinate 405,338,255 downwards.
ACCGCTCTTTCCAGTTGTCGAACTAACTTCTCTTCAACTAGGCCTCCTCTAAAAGCACCCACCTTTCTTTACTTTTTCTTCTCTACACACTCATTTCATTTCCACCATGTCGAATCCTACTAGTGAGAATAATGATTCATATCCATGTTACATAATCCCTTAACGTTTCCTAGGCAATGATTAAATATAACATTACAAAAATACGCCAAGAGCGACATATGACAATGCCCCCTTGGTTGATCAAAGAATTATAGCCTTATTTGACTTATATACACAGCGGAATCAAAACAAAATGAAACGGAAAATCCTAATTAGCTATCCGTCAGCCACCTGCTCGTCTTCGGATGCTTTATACGCCAAAAGACAAAAACCTGAAAACCTCAACCCTCGACATACTCAAATCAATTTTGAGTGCCCGAGAGTTCAAGGGGAAAAAAATTTGAGTCCGACATAAAGCCTGGTGTGAATAATTATGTTACATCTCGGTTTACTGATATTAAGTGAGACCATGCCGCTTACCGGAAAGGGTTTCCCCTCACTAATATCCTTTTCAAAACATATATATTTTGCAATCCTTTCCTGCTACCGAACTGGTTAATCAAACTGATTATATCAAAATAGCAATATCCTTTATGCTAATAAATGGACTATCTGTCCGTAAAAAAGCTAATATGTGAACTATCTATCTACATATAATAGCAAGGTCCGTTATGTTATAAATGGACTATCCGTCCATACAACTTGGCCGACTGCCCACAAAATTGACAAACTGTCTGAAATCTAGGCTGACTGCCTACAAAATGGACTAACAGTCCAAATTATTTTCTTAGGGTTAACCAACCTTTAATTTTTTTCCCTGAAAACCTTTTCAAAATGATTTAGTCCTTTAAATCATATACATCTACAAGGAAAATATATCTTTAGCATTACTCTAAGCCATTTTGCCATGATATATATACTTTACACAAAATAATGCTGATGAGATTTAATAAGGATTAACTATCCTTCTAAAATAAGTCAAAACCATTTTTAACTTGAAAATACTTAGGCTACATTTCCTATTTATTACATTCAAAACGTTTGTTTAAAACCGTTAAACAACCCTTTCGAAACCATTGAAGGTAACTCCTTCAAAACCATTGGAAAACCCTTTCGAAACCATTAAATATTACCTTTCGAAAACATTGGAAAAACCTTTCCTTTCTTTTCTCTGAAAGTTTCGAAATAATAGACATCCCCCTTTAAAACCTTTTAAACAATGCCTTTCAAAAACATAGGAAAAACATTCCTTTCAATCATTTCGAAACCCTAGGGAACCACGCCTTTCGAAACCATTCATTAAAACCTTTCGAAACAGTCAAACTCAATCCTTTCGTAAGAACTTTGGGTTTAATTTAAAATATGTGGAAGCCTTTCGAAACCATTCAAAAACGTCTCGGTCGAAACCATTTGGATTCTGCCTTCAAGTAGAGCAAAAGGATCAGAAACCCATTAAAGTCGGGAGCCTCAGTTTTGAAACCTTTTAAAACTATCTCTTTCGAAACCATTTGGGTTTTACTTCACCTATAGAAAAAGGGTCTAAAACGTTTAAGTCAAAAGCAATTGCTTCGAAACCATTTCCTAAGTAATGAAGTGATGGTGTCGAAGCCATCCCTTCGAAAGCATTGGAGAGGTGGCCAGGTTTTAGAAAAACAAAACAACCCTTTCAAAACGATCTGGGTCGAAAGGTAGAAAGGCTACAACAAAAAGGTCTCGACATAGTTGAAAGCAATTATCTAAAAACAGAGGGGCAACCCAGTCGAAACTATTTCCTTTAAATCATTTGACTTGATCGAAAGCTACTTAGTCGAAAGCCATTTAGTCGAAAGCAAGCAGGTGTATTTCTTTAATTTAAAAACAAAGGACTGCCTCAACCACTTCGAAACCCATAGTTTCGACTCCCTATCATCCGCCAACATCCAATTCATTACGTACCAGTTGCCTGATAACATATGCATTGATTTCGACTGTGTCGAAGGTGATAGTATGGAGGCAAAACCAAGTGTCGAAAGAGATTAAACAGTGAAACACTTTTAGCTAATAGTTCTTTTCGCCTAACCTGCCTTACGTATCTAACCATGATTGGTTGCCTCTTTCTTTACCAGTAAAAAGTACTGCACTTTGTCAAAAGTACTGCCGACTTTTCCAGATTTTATAATTTAAATCTTTGACTAAAAGCCCCTTCTCCTCTTTTAATTATATAAAACATTTAAGTCCATACGTTAAATAATTTTATATAACCAATAAAACACTTAGTAAAAATCTAGAAAAATTCCAGAAAATAACATTATATATGTTTTCTAACATATAAAAACTTCAGACCCAAATAATTAATTATTTAACCGTAATAAATTTATAACCAAAATTACCATTTTCTTTACTAGAACATTCTTATTAATTCCACGAAAATTCAGAAAAATCTAAAAATTAAAACCCATCTCCAAAATAATATTTATGATCTTCTTAAAAATTCGCAAGGCTTTTGGATGTCTTTTTATAGGGTTTTCACCTTAAAACATATCATAAATTCAATAATAAAAATCATAATTCATCAACAAGTATATATATTCAATCCATCATTCAAAAACATGGAAAATCATTGCAAAATATTCGAAATTCATATTAAAACCAAAAACACAATCAAAAAGGAGATGTAAACATTATTCACCTTAGCTTTAGAGATTATGGAGATTGAGATGTGAATAGATTTGATTTGAATTTGCTTCTTCCTAGCTTTTCTTCTTCTCTTCCTTGTTAATGGTGGCCGGCCCCTAAATTTAGAAATTTGAAAATGAAATGAACGTGTAAAATTTTACACGACCAAGGTTTGGAGGATATAGGAATGGCCTCTTTCCTATTTTACCCCTCCTCTATTTCATTTTAACCCTTCTTTAGTTCATTGTTAAATGACACGGCTACCCATAATTAAAATCAAATCCCATTCCCCTAATCAACATATTATTTTATTTAATTCAACTAATTAAATATCCTAAATAATGTTACCAAAAATCTGAAGTGTTACAGACTCCCCTCCTTAAAGAATTTCATCCTCGAAATTACGATAAGGTACACAACAAATCAAACAAGAAGGTATAACATACCATCAAACAAGTCAAGATAAGTATCTCTAATCCTACTCTCAATCTCCCAAGTACAGTCCTTGTTATCGTTGCTCCACTGAACTTTGACTAATCCGACTGTCTTGGTTCTAAGCCTCTTCTCATTTCTCGTAGCTATGCGAACTGGCTTCCTTACTATGGTCAAATCCGGCTCTACCACTAAATCATCTAGCACAGTCGATGTAATAGCAGTCTCCGGGTCTCTAACACACTTCCTAAGATGAGAAACATGACAAACATCGTGGACTCCTGCCAAACTTCTAGGTAACTCAACTCTATATGCGAGTTTCCTGATCCTCTCAACAATAGGAAAAGGTCCAATGAACCTCGGTGCTAACTTCCCCGATTTTCCAAATCTAATACCCCCTTCCATCGGTGATACTTTGATGAAAACCTGATCTCCAACTGAGAACTCTAGATCTTTCTGTCTCTTATCTTCATAAGTTTTCTGTCTAGACCGAGCCTCCTTCATTCTAGCCTGAATGACCTCAATCTTTTCTGCAGCTTCTCTGACTAAATCTGGACCGAGAACCAACCTATCCCCAGTCACTAGCCAACAAAAGATAGATTTGCATGGCCTTCCATACAAAGCTTCAAATGGTGCCATCCCAATACTAGTCTGATAAATGTTGTTATGTGAAAACTCGATTAAATGTAGATGTTCTTCCCAATATCCCCCGAAATCCAAAACATAAGCTCTTAAAAAATCTTCCAAGATCTTGTTAACTCTCTCTGTTTGCCCATCAGTCTGCGGATGGTAAGCCGTACTCATCCTGAGCTTGGTTCCCAAAAGTTCCCTCAGACTCTTCCAAAACTCGCTAGTGAACAAAGGATCTCTATCACTAACTATGCTACTAGGAACTCCTTGCAGTCTAACTACATTCTTCAGGAATAATCTCACCGAAACAGGTGCCATTCTGGTTGACCTAACTGGAATGAAATGGGCACTTTTGGTCAATATGTCCACTATGACCCATATACCATCATTTTCCTTGTTCGACCTTGGCAACCTATCAATAAAATCCATGGAGATAGAATCCCACTTCCATACCGGAATATCCAATGGCTGAAGCAACCCACTTGGTTTCTAGTGTTCGGCAATTGCATGCTACCAAATCATACACTGCTTCACACATAACCTAATATCCCACTTCATACCTTCCCAGAAAAACTCCTCTTCATATCCCTATACATCTTAGTACCTCTTGGATGAATAGAGAATTTCGAATGATGGCATTCCTCTAGGACGTCTTTCCTTATGTTTCCTACACTAGGAACACATAATCTTCCTTTCTTTCTCAACCTCCCATTCTGGTTAAGACCGAAATCTTTCAATTCATCGCTCTCAGTTCCTTCTCTTAACTTTCTGATCTGTTTATCTAATATTGTATCTTCCATCTGTTTAGAAGCAATCCTTTCGATCAACACCGGTCAAACTCCCAAACAGGATAATACAACTTTAACTCCACTACACCCAGCCTCGGATCTCCACTGCACTCTGCAATCTGCTAATGCTTCTAAATCTTTCCACTCAGCAATCATCGCCAAAACGACATTCTGATGCTTCCTACTAAGTGCATCTGCAACCTTGTTTCCTTCCCCGGAATGTACTTAATCCCAAAATCATAAGTAGCGATAAACTCTAACCACCTTTGCTGTCTCATGTTCAACTCCTTTTGAGAGAACATATACTTCAACGACTTATGATATGTATATAGCTCAAACCATTCTCCCAAAAGATAATGTCTTCACACCTTCAAAGCAAAAATCACTACAGCCAATTCCAAATCATGCGTCGAATATCTGACCTCATGCGGTCTAAGCTATCTAGAAGCGTAGGCAGTCACTTTACCCCTCTGCATCAGCACAGCTCCTAGTCATGTTCCACATGTATCAGTGTAAACTACCAAATCTTGACTTTCCTTCAGAAAAACTAACATCGGTGCATGGGTAAATAAGTGTTTCAAACTCTGGAATGCTTCCTCACACTTATTGATCTACACAAACTTCACATCCTTTCTTGTTAGCTTGGCAATCAGCACCGCTATCCGTGGGAAATCCTTATTGAACCTCCGATAATAACTAGCCAACCAAAGGAAACTCTTTAGCTCCGTCACTATCTCTGGTCTCTTCCAACTATTACTGCTTCAATCTTAGTCAGATCTTTTGACAACCCTTCCTCCGAGACTACGTGATCTAAAAACTTCACTTCTTTCTTCCAAAAATGACACTTCGAAAACTTCTCCTTCAGCTGATGCTGCCTCAACGTCTCAAGCACCACTCTAAAATGAATTTCATACTCTCTTTCATCCTTAGCATAAATCAAAATATCATCTATGAAATCCAATACGAACCTATCCAAGTGCTCTTGGAAAACCCGGTTCATCAAATCTACAAAGAAAGCTGGCGCTTTAGTCAGTCCGAACGGCATGACTAATGATATGCACGTAAATGTGCATATATATACATCCATATTTTATCTCTTTTTATTTAAATAAATATCATATTTGGGCATTTTTACATGTTAAAACCAAAATTCAATTATTTTCAAACCATCATATTTTCATCTTCATTCAGGGGCAAAATGGTCATTTGTGTGCATGTGTTAATTTAAGAATTTTTACTTGGACAGTTTTTGATAATTTTTATAGGAATTTGGATCCATATGGAAGAGGCTTATATGAAGATACATGCATGCACAAATGAAATACAAAGGAATGAAGAGGAAATAATTCAAGTTCAAGATCATGGAGGACCCCACCCACTTACCTAAATGTACAATTATGAGCTAATGGACAACTAAGTGGAGGTTAAAGCTTCATGCACAACAAATGATGGATTAATTAGTGGTTAATGGTTACTTGGTGGCCACACTTCCTAAAGGGATTTTGGGAAGCACCCTTAAAATGGAATTAGGGTTTTATGCATGTTTAAATAGCCCACTTGTGTACATGTAAACATCATCTACTCTTTCATTTTACTTAGGAAATTAAGAGATCAAATTGTAAGCTCAATGTTGTATGAAATAAAAATGGCTTCCAAGCCTCTTTCTTTTCTCTTTTCTACATGCTTTTCTTTGTTTTATTGTTAATGTTTATTTCTATGCTCTCTTTCCTTTAATGTTCATAGCTTATATTTACATTTATGCAAGTAGTGTAGCTTTAATTTTTTATGCAATTAGTTACTAGTTAATCTCTCTTTCTTCTTTTGCTTAGTCTACATTTCTTTGCTCTTCCATGTTGAAATTTACAAGTGTTGCTTCAATGCCACAAATGAGTAGCTAAACCCTTCAATTTAGGGGTAATGAAGCTCTCAGACATTATGTAATTTCAACATTTCTATGATTTATGATCTCTTTGTCTATGCTTCATGAAAGTAAATTTTGATGCAAGTTTATACAAGTGGGTTTGATAGCTTATGTTGCTTTTGCAAATGAGCTATTCTTATTCAACATAAACACAAGTTGCATCATCATTTGCTAATCCATTTTTGATTTTGAAATGAAAGTAAAAATGAAATTTGATGATCTATATTACTAGTTACAATAGTAAATAGATCATACTTAAAATAACTTTTGCTTTTGCTTCATTTTCATGAGAATTATAAGTGGTATAATTGTTGTATTATAGTTTGATGGTTTGAGTTATGTTAATTAATAACATAAACAAACCATACTTATGATAAATGCAATACTTATTTCACTTAATATCAAAGTTAGAGATCATAAATTCTATGTTTGTTGATTTTCAAAAATATTAGAGTGGATTTTCCTCTAAATTGCTCTCTAGTTTATTAGTTTTTAAATCACGTTTTAGTTTTAGCTTCATTTTTAGTTAACAATTCCTCCTCCATTTGGTCTAATTTGATTGAATAGATTTTTAATATCTCACAATTCCCTGCGGATCGACCCGTATTCGCCACGTACTACAAAGTGTACGCCGTGTGCTTGCGGTTATTTTTAATTTAAATTCGTTCGACGGTTTTCCAAACCGATAGAATTTCCGTCGACGAACAACTAACCATTCGTACGACCCATACCTGGTCCTAAACGTCGTCAAAGGTATACTATCCTCCACTACCTTGAGCTGATGGAAACCTATCGCCAAACCCAACTGCGAAATACCTTGGCTCCACTCAACTGGTTGAATAAATCTTCAATCCTACGCAATGGATATTGATTCATTATTGTCCTCTCATTCAAATTACAATAATCGATACATAGCCTCAACGATCCATCCGGTTTCTTAGATAACACCATGGCTGCTCCCTAAGGAGAACTACTCGGCCTGATAAAACTCTTTCCTTATAAATCCACGACATGCACCTTCAACTAGCTCATCTCTGAAGGGGTCATCCTACTTGGCGGTCTACTCTCTAGTTCTGCTCCCGGAACCAAATCTATCTGAAACTCAATGGCTCATTTCGGCGACAGTCCAACTACAGGCTCAAAAACATCTGCGAATTCTCTAACCAAGAAAACTCGACTCGACTCATCATCCAATTTCGTAGCACCCAACAATGCATACATCTCACCGCAAGAATATTTTACGGTATAAACTATCCGATCACTACTATCTAGGTGTCTAAACGATATTTTCCTATCTCTAGCATCGTACTCACTTAACCAATCCATCCCATGAATAATTCTGAACCCCATAAAATCAAACACATGCAAACTGCAAACAAAAGTATGACCTGACAGGTCAAAATCTAACTGATCACATCTCATCCCTAGAGTTGCATATCCTCCTATTGGATTCACAACCCATGAGGAAGTAACTAAATAAGTGGTTTCTAGGTTAAGCTTATCGATCAAACATCTATATATAAAAGAATCTGATGCACTAATATCAAATAGAACGCTAACAATCATACCATGAATCTAAAGCGTACCTCCCAAGACCACCATTCCTTTTTCCTGAGCTGTTGGTTTAGAAGCAGCAGGTTCCAATGCATACACCATACCCTTTCCATCCTTAGCGCGCTCCTTGCACCAGCTCTTATAGTGGCCCATCTGGTCACAGTTGTAGCACCTAACATTCTTTCTCCTAGCCACTTCCTCTGCCTTCCCAGCCCGACACTCATTAGCATAGTTCCCTTTCTTATCACACTTGAAACAGACAATCTCAGACATCCCCTTCTTAGCTGCTCCACCCTTCTGAGCACCCTTCTTAGGAAAGAACTTCCTCATCTGATTCTACCCGACCTGGACTTCTTTAGCCTTACTCTTCTCTAGAGAATCAAGCAACTCCTCATGCCTCAAGGAAATCTCTACAAAAAAGTCAGAAGGATCTCTAATATAAGGTAATGTAGCCCTGGCCAACTCAGGTTTCAACCCCCTAATAAAGTTCTTATTCCTCTTCATGACTGTGTCCACTGAAGCATACCCATGTCGGGCCAACTCCTCAAACTTCATTGCATACTCCAGAACTGACATCTCCCCCGCTTTAATTCAGCAAACTTTCTGATCAGAGCTGACCGTGCCATTGCTGACATAAAACTCTCATGGAACCTTCCTTTTAAATCTTCCTAGGTCATAGATTCCTCATCCACCGCCGCAGTCACACTATTCCACCAGAACAAAGCTACTCCCTGAAGCTTCCTAGATGCCAACCTCCTCTTCTACTCATCATTGATCCCTAGATCTACAAAAATCCATTCACAGTGCAACAACAAATTTTCTACCTCAATGGAATCTTCCATTCCAACAAACGGCTTCCCTCCTAGCTTGTTGTAATCCCCGTTCAGCTTTGCATAATGGTTGACTACTAAAACTTCCGGAATCCGTGCTCCTGCAACATTTCCTCATAACACTCCGGCTGCAACTCCCACCTGAACCATAGTCTTGAAAAACAGATACATAGCTTCCATTCCAACTTACGGGACTTTGGCACCCACATTCTCTACTTGCGCCTGACCTTGACCTCCTCTCACCTTAGGCCTGGCATTCCTTTCGGTGCCCTCCCCTCCTTGGTTGACTCTTCCTCTTCTTCTTTCCATATCTATATTCAAACTTTATGAGATACAGAAAAATATCCTAACAAAGATAGGAGACTAGAGATAAAGTGTATACATATATATAACTAATACAAGTATGTTATTATAGTGTTATCCCATACCCCATTCTTACTCTAGTTCCTTAGGATTATGCTTTAAAATCATTTTTAGTTTAAAGTTTTTCATAAACCAAGCTCTGATACCAAGTTGTAACATCCCGTATCTAGAGGCCTAAAGCTAAGTGCTACAGATGCTGCAGTAATCCATAGTATTAACTTCTAGTGACAAAATACGGTAGTGATAATGGTATCCATAATATCAAAAGCACATGAATATGAACCAAATCACAAATTTCAAAAAACAACATTTTGTTGATTAAATTTCAAAACAATAATTCATATCCATGTTACTTAATCCCTTAAGGTTTCCCAGGCAATGATTAAATATATCATTACAAAAATACACCAAGAGTGACATATGACGATGCCCCCTTGGTTGTTCAAAGCAATATAGTCATATCTGAGTTATATACACAGCGGAATCAAAACAAAATGAAATGGCAAATCCTAATTAGCTATCCATCAACCACCTGCTCGTCTTTGGATGCTTTATTTTCCAAAAAACAGAAACCTAAAAACCTCAACCCTTAGCCTACTCAAATCAATTTTGAGTGCCTAAGAGTTTAAGGGGAAGTAAAAACTTCAAGTCAGACATAAAGCCTGGTGTAAATAATTCTGTTACATCTCGGTTTACTGATATTAAGTGAGACCACGCCACTTAGCGGAATGAGTTTCCCCTCACTAATGTCATTTTCAAAACATATATATTTTGCAATCCTTTCATGCAACCAAAATGGTTAATCAAACTCATTATATCAAAATAGCAATATGCTTTATGCTAATAAATGGACTATTTGTCCGTAAAACAAGTAGTATGTGAACTATCTGCCCATATATAATAGCAAGGTCCATTATGCTACAAATGGACTATCTGTCCATACAACTATGCCGACTGTCCGCAAATTGGACTAACCGTCCGAAATCTAGGCTGACTGCCTGTAAAATGGACTAATTGTCCGAATTATTTTCTTAGGATCAACTACCCTTTAAATTTTTCCTTGAAAACCTTTTCAAAATGATTTAGTCCTTCAAATCATTTACATGTACAAGGAAAATATATCTTTAGCTTTACTCTAAGCCATTTTTCCATGATATATATACTTTACTCAAAATAATGTTGATGACATTTAATAAGGATTAACTATTTCTAAAACAAGCCAAAACCCATTTTAACTTGAAAATACTTAGGCTACATTGCCTATTTATTACATTCAAAACCTTTATTTAAAACCGTTAAACAATCCTTTTGGAACCATTGAAGGTAACCCCTTCAAAACTATTGAAAAACCCTTTTGAAACCATTAAATATTACCTTTCGAAAACATTGGAAAAACCTTTCTCCGAAAGCTTCAAAATAACAAACATCCCTTTTTAAAACCTTTTAAATATTGCCTTTCAAAAACATTGGAAAACCTTCCTTTCAATCTTTTCGAAACCCTGGGGAACCACCCCGTTTGAAACCATTCGTTAAAACCTTTCGAAACGGTCAAACTGAATCCTTTAGAAAGCACTTTGGATTTAATTTAAAACATGTGGAAATCTTTCGAAACCATTCAAAAATGTCTCGGTCGAAACCATTTGGATTCTGCCTTCAAGTAGAGCAAAAGGATCAGAAACCCATTAAAGTCAAAAGCATCTATTTCGAAACATTTTAAAACTCTCTCTTTCGAAACCATTTTGGTTTTACTTCACTTATAGAAAAAGGGTCTTAAAAACATTTAAGTCGAAAGCAACTGCTTTGAAACCATTTCCTAAGTAATGAAGTGATGGTGTCAAAGCCATCCCTTCGAAAGCATTGGAGAGGTGGCTAGGTTTTAGAAAAACAAAACAACCCTTTCGAAACCATCTGGGTCGAAAGGTAGAGTGGCGGCAGTAAAAAGGTCTAGACTTAGTCGAAAGCAATTACTTAAAAACAGAGGCGCAACCCAATCGAAACTATTTCCTTTAAATCTTTTGACTTGATCGAAAGCTACTTAGTCGAAAGCCATTTAGTCGAAAGCAAGAAGGTGTATTTCTTTAATTTAAAAACAAAGGACTGCCTCAACCACTTCAAAACCCATAGTTTCGACTCCCTATCTTCCGCCAACATCCAATTCATTACGTACCAGTTGCCTGATAACATATGCATTGGTTTCGACTGTGTCGAAGGCGATAGTACGGAGGCAAAACCTAGTGTCGAAAGAGATTAAACAGTGAAAAACTTTTAGCTAATAGTTCTTTTCACCTAACCTGCCTTACGTGTCTAATTATGATTGGTTGCCTCTTTCTTTACCAATAAAAAGTACTGCACTTTGTCAAAAGTGTTGCCGACTTTTCCAGATTTTATAATTTAAATCTTTACAAAAGCCCCTTCTCCTCTTTTAATTATATAAAACATTAAATTCTCATACCTTAAATAATTTTATATAACCATTAAAACACTTGGGAAAAACCTAGAAAATTTCCAAAAAATCACATTATATATATTTTCTAACGTATAAAAATTTTAGACCCAAATAATTAATTATTTACCTGTAATTAATTTATAACCTAAAATACCATTTTCTTTACTAGAAAATTCTTGTTAATTAAAGGAAAATTCAGAAAAATCTGAAAATTAAAACCCATCTCCAAAATAATATTTATGACTTCATAAAAATTCGCAAGGCATTTGGATGTTATTTTATAGGGTTTTCACCTTAAAACATATCATAAATTCAATATGAATAACCATAATTCATCAACAAGTATATATATTCATTCCATCATCGAAAAACATGGAAAATCTTTGAAAAATATTTGGAATTCATACTAAGACCGAAAACACTATCAAAATGAGATGTAAACATTATTTACCTTAGCTTTGGAGATTATGGAGATTGAGATGTGAATAGATTTGATTTGAATTTGCTTCGTCCTAGCTTCCCTTCTTCTGTTCCTTGTTAATGGTGGCAGGCCCCTTAATTTAAAATTTTGAAAATGAAATGAATGTGTAAAATTTAATACGGCCAAGGTTTGGAGGATATAGGAATGGCCTCTTTCCTATTTTACCCCTCATCTATTTCATTTTAACCCTTTATTAGTTAAATGGCACGGCTACCCATAATTAAAAATCAAATCTCAATCCGATAATCAACACATTATTTAATTTAATTCAACTAATTAAATATCCTAAATAATGTTACCAAAAATCTGGGGTGTTACATACGACCTCATGAACATCGATGAGGCCCGACTTTGGGTTGTGCCCGAAACCCTAGCCGTGGAATATCATGCCCATTAAAGGAGACATAGTGCACATATGCCAAGTCTAGTTATCGATATAAACCTTGAGATGGCCATACACAGGGAAATGAGAAATCGCTTCTCCACCTCAACCGAACGACAGTTGACTTTTGAGCGCCTTCGGGAGGCACACGGAGCTGAAGACTTGAAATATGATGTCTCGGTAGTGGTGCCGATTGTTAGAACCTCTATTGTGGGATTTCAATGACAACAACTATACAATCATATATATAGGACATATCTTATCATATTGCAGGAATATATATTAGAAGTAGATCACAGCGCACAACAAGATTTTGGCTCACAGACCATTGAAGAAAAATGGATCATACCATTTAAATTATGACAGACGTCTATCACTTAGTCACAAACGTCTGTGTTAATTCTCTGTTTATTATTTCCAGAGATCCACAGACGTCTGTGATAGAATGACAAACGTCTGTGAACTGTCTCGGCCTAAAAACAGCAAACTGCAACTGTCATTTTTTGAATGGTTGCTTCTTTCTGTTTTAAACAAACTTCTTCCTCCTTCAAAAGTTGCAATCATTCATCAAAGAGTAATCTTTCAAGAAGTCATAAATTTTCAAATACAACTCTTTGGTTCTATAAATCTTCAATCGATTGAGATTTTAATTCAACTTGCTTTACTATTCTCTAACTTCTTGTTATTCGTGATTTTAACCCCAGCAGGATCCAATAGAAGATGGAATAAGATGATGAAATCAGAATGGCTCGGAATTCATATTATTAAAGCATCGATCGAATTTGATTAAACCAAGGGACCAGAGTCCGTTCAGTCCAATCAGCAGCTATGTACAACCAGCTAGTAGATCGTTATCGAAACGGAGCAACGTGCAACGAGGCTACATAAACAACGTCGATTCAGGGCCATAAAAGCATTCCAAACTTCAAGCTCCAAAAATAATCCAAGTGCTTGGATCACCAGCGATCCATACTCTAAGGAACGACTGCGATCCATGCAATGTAATGGTTCATGGAGGGAAACAAGGGCTAAGGAGCATAGAAAACAGAGTACAAAAGTACACTAAGTGTATGGATCACCAGCGATCCATACACGATGGATCGCTAGCAATCCATGTGGAGCCACGCTACTTGTGACCATCATGGTGAGGTGATGTATAGAATGCAGCTAAGTCATTAGCTCGCGAGCAAGCTAAATCTATGGATCGCTAGCGAACCATAGACCATGGATTTCTAGCAATCCATGGTTTTGGCTCGGATCACGAGCTAAACTCCTCTAGGTCGTCATGTGTCCATCTTTGAGCAATTGACGAAGTGGCCTAGCCCAGAAGCTCTCTGATCTCTATAAATACCATCCTACCTACAACATAAACTGGATCTTCTCCGGACTGGTTGCTGAAGCACTGCTGGAAACTTTCTTCACTCTCTACCTTCCTCACAACAATATCCAAAGGGATTCACTGTGATTATCCAGTGGATTCCAACTCTCAGGATTCAATCTAGCTAAAGATAATCAAAAGCCTTGTAACCAAAAAATACTTGTAACAGCAATCAGTCTATAATAAAACCATAAAGTGGACGTAGGTTTCATTAACAGCAGAATCAATATAAAAATTCCTTGTCTTCTTTCTTTTACTATCTTTTTCTATACCTATTATTTATGTTATTGCTTTGTCAGAATAGAGCTGATGCTTTCATACTCAAACCAGGGTGTTGATCCATTTTTTGGGATAATCTTTTAGTGCTTTCACTGAGAACTCGAACTCAGGATCCAGATCTAGCTATCTACTTTATATCCCATAGGTCCATAAGTTAGATCTCCAATCTTTTCCTAAAGAATCTACCACTTGGAATCAATGGCTTCGGGAAGAAGAAGAACTACCTCTGGAAGATCCATTGGGGCAGTAATAGCTGGAGAAGATGTTAATCACCATAATTTTTTATAAGTATATATTTTAACCATTATGGATGCAGGAGCACAGTATATGGTTTTATGAAAGGTTTTGCAAAAGATATGTTTTAAAAGGATGTTATTGAGGGGAAACCCGTTGTGATAAGCGGCATGGTTTCACTTAACATAATTAAACCGGGATGTATAATATTATTCACACTAGGCTTTATGTCAGACTCGAAGTTTATGTTTTCCCCTTAAACTCTCGGCTGCTCAAAATTAATTTGAGTAGGCTGAGGGATTAAGGCCTTTTTCCGGGTATAATATCCTTTCCGAGCTGATGGCATACGATACACTTTTATATTGTTTAATATGCGACAATCCTTCCATAATGCTGCTGGTCTATGATATCCAAGTCATACTATAGCTACTTAATCTCTTTATCATCTTGTCGGCATGCGACATCTATTTTTAATTGATGAAGTGCAGCATTGGTGATATGCGATATTGATAGGGTGCGGCATTGACAAACTGCGACATTGATAAAATACGACATTAATAAGGTGCTCTATTGATAACATGCGGCATTGATAACAAATGATTCCTGTTGGTGATTTGCGATATGCTTCAATTCGACATCATTACTTCCCTGATGATATATGACATCATATAATGCCTTTACTGGTGCGAGATTCATTTTACACTCAAGTTCGATATCATTTTCCTACAATGAATTATCATTTCTTTGTGATTTATTTTATATTTAACATCTCCTCTTTGACATGCCTTCATATTTTCGGTGTCATGATTGTATTAACAACAAGAAAGATGTCTTCGCATAGGGGAACGCTAACATAACTAGCAATTATCTTGGGATAATTTACCATGCACTTAACATTGGTCCCAAAGACACCTCCACCATCAAAAGCATCGACCACTCAACCTATAAAGGCACCAAGCTGCAAAAGAGGAGGTAGAAAAGCCATTAGCCAAAGGCTTTATTCAAGAGGCAGAATATCCAGTTTAGGTAGCTAACCTAGCACTGGCTAGAAAACCAAATGGGTTAAGGAGGACTGCATTGTCTTCTCCGACCTCAATAAAGTCTACCACAAAGATCGCTTTCCCTTGCCTTGCATTAATCATCTTGTGGATATGATCAGTGGAGAAGAACTCCTCACTTTCATGGATGCCTACTCTGTATATAATTAGATTGCCATGCATGGCCCGACTAAGATCACACCTTCTTCATCACCCAATGTTGGTCTGTACTACTATCTCGCCATGCCATTTGGCCTATAAAATGTGAGTGCCACCTATTAGTGTCTTTTCAACCGTAAGTTTTCTGAACAGATGGGTTGGTCTATGGAATTTTATGTGGATGACATGTTGGTGATATTTGAAAAAGACCGGGGGTATGTACCAAACCTAGTAGAGACTTTCACATAGTGATAATACAACATGAAGTTAAACCCAAAATAGTGCTCCTTTGTTATCCAGTTTGGTAAATTTCTTGGTTATGTTGTAAGGACCAATGGTATTGAAGCTAATCCAAACAAGATCCTAGCTATCCAAGATATGCAAGTCCCAAGAACTATGAAATAATTATAGAGTTTGAATGGGATGGTTGCGACGTTAAGCTGGTTTATGTCTAATTCAACCGACCGTGGTCTCCCTTTCTTCGACCTTATCAAGAAGGGAAAGTTATTTGCCTAGAATAATAAATGCACCAAGGCATTCAAGGAGCAAAATCAGCATTTGATTCCTTCGATATTGTCCAAGCCCATCGACGGGGAGGATTTATATCTTTATTTGGGATTAACTGGCCACACAATCAGTGTTACCCCAGTAGAAGAAGAAAAGAGGGTAAGGCAGTCAGTCTACTATGTCAACAAGAGGCTATCAGTCCCTAAAAAGAGACAAAATAAGACTGGAGAAGCTTGCCATCAATCTGCTCATGGTAGCCTGGAAATTCGGCCATACTTACAGGCTCATCCTATCAATCACCTAGCAAACCAACTTCTGTAGCAAGTCCTTAACCGACCAGACACAACGGGCTAGCTATTGAAATGGTTTGTCGAGCTTGGGCAGCTTCACACATCACTGCAACCTCACACTTCTATCAAGGGCCAGCTTATCATGGATTTCATTATCGAGTGCTCAAGCCTAAATAGTTTAGAAGAGATTGTCTCTAGCCAACAAGCATGAGGCCTATATGTGGATGGAGCATTGAATGAGAAGGGGAAAAGGGTCGGCATGGTCTCTTATCACGTCCATAGGACGAGATCTATCTTTTGCAGTTTGCCTTTAAGGCAAAGAATAACAAAGCTGAGTATGAAGCTTTCCTGACCAGCCTCGGGATAACGAAAGAATTAAACGTGGATTCCATCCTTGTATTCAAGGACTCATCACTATTCGTCAACTAGATCAGGGAGTGCTTTCTAGTCAAAGGCAAGACATTGGCATTGTATGTTACCAAGACAAAGAAGATAATCACCACATTTGTCGAGTTCAAGTTGGTGTAGATACCCAGGGAGAAGAACATCAAGGTTGATTAGGTGGCCAAGACAGCAAGCAATGGAGAAGAAGTCACTCTTTGGGTCCACTTAGAGATTAAAAGCTCCCCTTGCTATAAGTTAAGGGCAATGACAATAGAAATAGACACACTGTGAATAGACAATTGAATAGAACCCTTTATCAAGTACTTCAGAAGTGAGGAACATCTAATCGACCGCAAGGAAGCTAGGAAGAATATATACCAACATCCCCACTACACAATCGTAGATGTGAAGATCTACAAACAGAGGTACTCCACACCACTTCAATAGTGCATGTTTGAAGACAATACCAACAAAATTCTGGAAGAGCTACATAAAGGGTTTTGTGGGTATCAAACTGATGGGAAAACCCTGCCAAAAAAGGCCATCTAGCAAGGCTACTATTAGCCAATTATGATCAAAGATTCTATGGACCACATCAAAGAATGCGGCTGGCGTCTGTGGTTCACCAAGATCCACATAGTGTCTCCTAACCTCCTTATCCCTATCACTTCCCTATGGTCCTTCAGCACATGGGGATTGACTTGATAGGAAAAGTTGCCTAGTGCCAAAGGAGGGTATAATCATGCCATAGTCACCATCGACTACTTCACCAAATAGGTAAAAGTCGAGGTCCTTACTTGGCTCATCATGCTAAAAATACTACAATTCGTTATAAAGAATATTGTTTGGCATTTCAGCCAGCAGAAGAAGACTATCAATGACAATGGCACTCAATTTGAGAGTAGTGTCTTTCAAGACTACAACACAAGGAACGGAACTAGAAAGTACTTCACTTTCATTGTCCATCCTCAAGCCAATGGACAAGTCTAGGCCATCATCAACACCATCAAGTTGACACTCAAGAGGCGCCTAGGGAAAGCTAAAGGAAACTGGACCTAAGAATTGCCACTTGTTCTTTGATCCTATCGCACTTCCAATTGCAATTAAATCAAGAATACACCTTTCTCTCTTTCCTATGGGCACGAAACCATGTTGTCCATAGAAGTAGATGTCCCCACACCTTGGCATCTAACCATCATGCCCGATAAAAACGATGAGCTACTCACTCTTCGACTTAACACTACAGAAGAATGAAGAATCGAAATCGGATACCGTAGCAAAGCTAACAAAAGGAAGATAGCCAAGCATTGTAACTGCAGATTAAAGCTCCGCCAATTCATTATTGGTAACCTAGTTTGCACTGGGTGTTCACCAATGAAAAGAACCCAGCCGAAGGGGCGCTTTGTGAGGAATGCGGATTATGGATCTTAAGGCTAGAATGAACACTAGAGGGGGGTGAATAGTGTTTATAAGAAATTACTAAATCTTTTTGAGTTGTTGTTGATTTGTACATAAATGTATGTAATATTCAGACACAGATATAATCACAGAAACAAACACAGATGCAGAAATAAAGTAAATGTAGTAAAGGAAAGAACACACCGGATTTTATACTGGTGCGGGGTTACCCTACATCCAGTCCCGCACAACTAAGTACGGATTTCCTTTCAAAAGCAATTCAACAATTACAACCCTCATTTTCAAGGCTACGAGGTACACCCTCTAGAATCACAATCCTCTGGGTAGAGATACTTGATTTCCGGACGACAAGTTCACCCAATTGATTTCCAAGGCTACAATCACACCTTTTCTCGCTTGATTGATTTCCAAGGTTGCAATCACACCTTTTCTCGCTAGATAGACTACAAAGAGGCCTATAACTCTGAATAGCACTTGGATCTTGTTCAGATAGTGATAGAGAATCAAACCAGAGATTATCTAGTTAGATTCAATGTTGATTTCGGCAGAGTAATGATAGGATTATGAATAAGAAAATGTGGAAGAAGAAGAGAAGTGAAAAACCAGAAAATCTGATATAAAATTCGTTGAAACTAACCCCTATTTATAGAAGAACAACAGTCATGTCCATTCGTGAAAGGTTATGGCGAATAGACACTTCTTTTGAAATTAAAATTTTTGGTCCTAACTGACACAATGTCGACATGGGGTACTAGGGCATGTCGACATCCCAAAGGAAATTTTGATGTTTTGTTTTTCTTTGAAAATAACCTTTATTTTATATTAAAACTATTTTAAACTTTATAAATATACTTGACTATAGATAAAATACATAGATAAATATAGAGAATAATATATATAAAATTTTACTATAATTTTATATTTAAATCTAAGTATAAAGATAGTTTAAAACAAACGAAGTTTAAAAACACAGGTTTATTAAAAACAAAAAACAGAGAATATTTTAAGGCTAAAACATCTTTTTGAAAATCATTTGAAAAGATAATTTTTAAGGCTAAAACATTTTGAAAAGCAATTTTGAAAATCATTCTGAAGTAGTTTTGAAAATCATTTTGAAGTAGTTTTGCAAGCTTCTTCCTGCATATTATCTCATCATGTCAGGACTCGAGAACTTGTACAAAACCAGGATGTTCGTGGGTTTGTAAGCCACTTGTCGTAGGTTTGTAAGCTACTTGTCGTTGGTTTGTAAGCCACTAAAAAAGGTAGAAATGGGTTCCATCCCAAAAGAAAAATGGAGTGAAGATTTCAGTACTATTGTGAAGTTTTACCAAAATTCTAGACTCAATACTTATCTTGAACTCTTGATACTCATGAGTCTTCAATCTTGATATCTTGAATCTCTATACTGTACAGTCTTCATTCTTGGTACTTGCATGGTTAAATCCTGCATATACATATATATCTAAACTATAATGTTAGTATTTATATTTTATAATCTTATTCTAAGGTTGTTGTCATCAAAACCATCAACTCATGGACTAACAATCTCCCCCTTTTTGATGATGACAACCTTTGTTTATAAAATATTACTTCTATCCTAATAACTCCCCCTAAGTCTAATAACTCCCCCTTAATCTATGCCTAACTCCCCTATTTTATATTTCTCCCCCTTTGTCATCAACAAAAACAAACTCTAAACTATATAACTCCCTCTCATTCCTGTACTCAAGTACCTGCATTAATAAACTATATAATAGAGTATACTAAGAAATAACTATGATATTCAATCTACGATTATAAATATATCAATGTATATTTATACAATCATCAAACCACACCAAGTGTATAATCAAATCAATCAAAACAACCAATTTCAATCAAAGCAATCAATTTAAACAAAGTAATAAAATAAAGCAATCAAATTAAACGTTACGGGGAACTTCCACCCATCCTTCTTCTCTGAAAATAGGGTCTGCTTTGATGGCATCCCAATTTTCATTGTCGTTTGTGAGAGAGACAGGAGGATGTGCTTCGTTATCATCCTTGTGCAGGGAAGAAATCATCCATCGAATTGCCTCGAAATGCCTTTCTTGCTCCTTGATCATCTGCATTTGACTCAATTCTATGTGTCGCTGGTTACGAAGAATGAACGAGAGAATATTCTTGAATGAATTAAGAGTTTCTTTAAGATTCTCGGATAAGTTATGAATTAGATTAGCCATTTTTGGAATTGTGAGAAGAATGAGAGATAGAGTAGATAAGAAATAATATTCAATAATGAATTCTGGAAGAAATGGGTATATATAGGTGTAGAAATTCGTTTGAAATGAATAGACATATGGTAGTTATTCAAATTTCAAATTCAAAATGAAGTGTCATTTCTGACCAGTACATGTCGACATGGTCCAGGGGGTATGTCGACATGTGGTAGTGAAATTTGATGGTAATTTTGATTTTGTGAATAATTGTGTATATATATATTTATATAATATACTAACATTTATTCAAGAGATAAGATAAGCTAGATAACAGAAAGGAAATTTGATTTCATTGCATAATAGGATAATACAATGATTAACCATAAACACTCAAATTAAAACAAACTTAAACTAATTCGATATGATATGAAAATATAGAACTAGTTAGAGGATGATGAAGATGAAGATAATCCAAGTTTCTTACTGACTTTGGAGAAAAACTTGTTCATCTTGGATGATATTTTGTCCAACTTCTTACTAGCGGATCTTTTAAGAACCCGTTGATTCTCAACAATAATCTTTTGGTTATTGAGAAGGGTTTTGTTGGAAGGATTGGAGGGATATTCAATACTTTCTAGGGATGTTTCACCTTCTTCTTCTTCTTCCTCTTCCTCCATTTCTTCGTGAGCCAAACGCTCTTCCTTTTCGGCAAGAGACTCATAAGGTTGAAAAACATATGGGATTTTCATGAGAGAAATGTTTGAGATATTAAAAACTTTTCTTGAAATAAATTCTTCTACTTTGAAATTTACTCCAAAATAGTTAAAAATCCGAGTAAGATAAATTCTATGATATAAAGTGTTTTCTCCCATTTAAAATTTTTTAGGATGAATTTCATCTAAAATAACTTGCGTCCAATTGATATCATAATTTCCGAAAATAGCAAAAAGTGCTTTGCACACTTTTGAAGTAGGATTGTTAAAATTTCCCGATCATGGGGTCAAAGTATGTTGTAAAAGAAGATTGACAATTCTTGCTTTAAGACGAAAGTTTCGGTTTTTAAATTCAAAGTTTTCATCTCCTTCAAAAATATGATGAAATGTCTCACGATCATGTTCATCGATTTGAAAACTAGAAAGATCCATTCCCGTGTTTTTGCAATTGAGAATGGTACCCAAAAGATCACAGTTTAAAAAATTCTAGTGCCTTTGACACTACTCCAAATTTCTTTATCATTTCCTTCATAAAATTCTCGATTGAGATTTGCATAGAAAATTTTAACAAGATTTAGGTAACAAACAAAATCATTTTGAGAAGAATCAACAAGACTAAGAATTTGATTGTTTGCAAAAAGAGTATCAATTTCATAAGAAGCAAAATCTTGAAAAATAGCAAACTTTCCAGGATGGACTTTTCCATAGTTAGCATAATTGATGTATGCTTTTATTGCCTCCGGATTATTGAGGTGTTGCTCTTTCAAGTTTCTGGAAAGTCTCATGGTGGAGGGGTTGCTTGAAGAAGCCATTAAAGTAGAGAGTAGAGAGCTTGAAGTTTTGAAGAGAGAGTTTGAATTTGAAAATGAAAGTGAAAAGTTGTGATAAAAGATAGTGAATAAATAGATTTTTGAAAGACATGTTCTCTGGTCAAAAGATGCCTTTTCAGAGTATTGAATGAAGTGAAAAGGTGGAGGGAAATTCAAGCATTTGAATTCAAATTTTGAATTTCAAAATTTGTACCCATGTCGACATCATGGTAGGGACCATGTCAACATGTGCCTGAAATATTCTAAGATTTAATTTTCCTAACTACTCTAATATATATATATATATTTATATATTTATGACTAAATATATATATCTGGAATAATATTATGATTATATTATTTTCCATAAAATATATATAAAAATAATTATAAAAATAATAAAATTATAAAAATAATAAAATTATAATAAAATAATAGAAAATAAATTTAAAATTCAATCAACACACCAATTCAAAAAACAATTAATCAAGCAATCAATCATCTAATTCTAAGCATGCAATTTCAATCAATTGTATTGTAAATGTGTACCTTTTTCTGAGTCTGTTTCCTTGAATTTGTTGAAGTCGTGAACTGCCGTGAAACACAAATTTGAGTTATCTGTCTTCTCATCATCATCGCTTGAGGATGAGTCTGAGTCATCTAGAGTAGCAATAAATGCACGCTTCCGTTTCTTTACTGATTCATTGTTTATAGGAGAATTCTGCCTTTCTGGATACGGACAGTCTCTTTTGATATGGCCTGGTTCATCACAGTTGTAACATTTGACATTGTTTGGCACTACATTCTGATTTCCAGAATTCTTATAGTTGTTTCTCTTGAGATTATTCATCTTTCTGTATTTCAGGAATTTCCGAAAATTCCTGGTCATAAATGTTATCTCTTCATCATTATCACTGTATGAGTCTGATCCGTCGGTTAATGCATTGAATGCCATTGATTTCTTTTCAGATGCTCTGCTTTCTCTTTTCCCGATCATTTGGACTTCAAACGACATTAGATTTCCAATCAATTCTTCTATCTTTAAAGTACTTATGTCATTTGCCTCTTCAATTGCAAGTGTCTTTTGATCCCATTCTGGAGTGAGAGAATTTAAAAAATTTCTAACTTAATATTCTTCCGAAAATTACTTTCACAAGGATATTAAAGAACACACAATATCTTGAAATCGACTATAATATCTGGAATAGACTCATTAGTATTCACTTTAAATAACTGAAACTGATTTGTGAGCATGGAAATTTTGGTCTGTTTAACTTTGCTTATTCCTTCATGAGTCACTTGCAAAGTTTTCCAGATTTCATATGCAGACTTACAAACTGACACTCTATTAAATTCATTTCTATCAAGTGAACAAAACAGAATATTCATTGCTTTAGAATTATTTTGTGCAACAGTCTTTTGCTCAGTGGTCCACTATGCAAAATTAGTTGTGTGTTTAGAATATTCAGTTTGTGTGATATTCCAAGTATCTAATCCGATAGATTGTAAATATATTTTCATCCTACATGCCCAATATGCATAGTTACTGCCATTAAAAAGTGGTGGTCTGGCAGTAGACTGACCTTCTACAAATGAACTAGTGACAGGGATACTAGTGTTAATAACAGTACCAGTGTTGGTAGCCATTTTGAAAACTTTTCAAAAATCAGAATTATGAAACTTTTGAAAACCTGGCTATGATACCAAATGTGAGGAATGCAGATTACGGACCTTAAGGCTAGAATGAAGACTAGAGGGGGGGTGAATAGTGTTTATACGAAATTACTAAATCTTTTTGAGTTGTTGTTGATTGGTACACAAATGTATGTAATATTCAGACACAGATATAATCACAGAAACAAACACAGATGCAGAAATAAAGTAAATGCGGAAAAGGAAAGAACACACCGGATTTTATACTGGTTCGGGGTTACCCTACATCCAGTCCCGCACAACTAAGTACGGATTTCCTTTCTAAAGCAATTCAACAATTACAACACTCGGTTTCAAGGCTACGAGGTACACCCTCCAGAATCACAATCCTCTGGGTAGAGATACTTGATTTCTGGGCGACAAGTTCACCCAATTGATTTCCAAGGCTACAATCACACCTTTTCTCGCTTGATTGATTTCCAAGGCTACAATCACACCTTTTCTCACTAGATAGATTACAAAGAAGCCTATAACTCTGAATAGCACTTGGATCTTGTTGAGATAGTGATAGAGAATCAAACCAGAGATTATCTAGTTAGATTCAATGTTGATTTCGGCAGAGTAATGATAGGATTTTGAATAAGAAAATGTGGAAGAAGAAGAGAAGTGAAAAACCAGAAAATCTGATATAAAATTCGTTGAAACTAACCCCTATTTATAGAAGAACAACAGTCATGTCCATTCGTGAAAGGTTATGGCGAATAGACACTTCTTTTGAAATTAAAATTTTTGGTCCTAACTAACACTATGTCGACATGGGTACTAGGGCATGTCGACATCCCAAAGGAAATTTTGATGTTTTGTTTTTCTTTGAAAATAACCTTTATTTTATATTAAAACTATTTTAAACTTTATAAATATACTTGACTATAGATAAAATACATAGATAAATATAGAGAATAATGTATATAAAATTTTACTATAATTTTATATTTATATCTAAGTATAAAGATAGTTTAAAACAAACGAAGTTTAAAAACACGAGTTTATTAAAAACAAAAAACAGAGAATATTTTAAGGCTAAAACATCTTTTTGAAAATCATTTGAAAAGATAATTTTTAAGGCTAAAACATTTTGAAAAGCAATTTTGAAAATCATTCTGAAGTAGTTTTGAAAATCATTTTGAAGTAGTTTTGCAAGCTTCTTCCTGCATAATATCTCATCATGTCAGGACTCGAGAACTTGTACAAAACCAGGATGTTCGTGGGTTCGTAAGCCACTTGTCGTAGGTTTGTAAGCTACTTGTCGTGGGTTTGTAAACCACTAAAAAAAGTAGTAATGGGTTCCATCCCAAAAGAAAAATGGATTGAAGATTTCAGTACTATTGTGAAGTTTTAACAAAATTCTAGACTCAATACTTATCTTGAAATCTTGAACTCTTGATACTCATGAGTCTTCAATCTTGATATCTTGAATCTCTATACTATACAGTCTTCATTCTTGGTACCTGCATGGTTAAATCCAGCATATACATATATATCTAAACTATAATGTTAGTATTTATATTTGATAATCTTATTCTAAGGTTGTTGTCATCAAAACCATCAACTCATGGACTAACACGCTTGACCATAACTTGGAGGGGTCATTTGTTATAAGCGCCATCTTAACAAATTGTTCTTACAGCCTCTCTCACTTGGACAAAAACCACATTTCCCGCACCTAAAAGCCCATTCACCTTTGGGCCTATCATGTATGAGACCTAGCCATAATTATAAGGCTATGTAGAACACTTTTTATGGAGAATACAATGAAGACTTCAGAGCTAATTTGTTCAACGTGAACGCCAATGTTATCCAACCAGGATGAGTAATTATCTGCTCTATACCTTGTTTGGGGATCGCAAATACCTCTACCGCCATGGACTATGTAAGTTATTCAATGCTCCCCTCCTTGCCAATGGGTCGGTAATGTTTAATTACTATGCATTCACTTTCTTACTTAGGACTACCAAACTGGTGGCATGTCACCTAAGAGAACCTTCGAGTCCACGCTCAGGTTCGTGTCGGGACCGCCCGATTCCTCTATAGGCTTTCTAACGAAGGATGGGTTATTATGTGCTCATAACCATATTTAGGGCTGAACATCAGTCAGATCAAACCCAATGTAGGTGTGTTTAGTTTCTATCATAAATGAAATCAAATTGGGCATGGATCAGATGAGATTTATGCTCGTACAAATTTGTTTGTCCTAATTCATGTCCTAAATGAAATCGATAAACGTACGTTTTTCAGCTATGGACTCGAATGGACATGGACGGACATTGCTATTTATATCATATTTTATGCTTTTTATATAGTTTCCATCAGTTATATTATTTTTATCAGTACGTACTGAAGTATAAGAATTTTATGAATCTTTACTAAATACACAAACCAAATAGTTGTCATAAATATTTTGAGGAACATAGTGGATATATTGAATTATAAGAAATTTGGACAAATTTGAATAAGCACGGATTAGATGAGATTTTTGCTCATACAAATTTTGTGGTCCTCGTTTCCTTTCTTTGTCAATCAGCTATCCATGAGGGAGAATTACCATGCGTTCGATTCCTTATTAAGGACTACCAGGCTATCCAACATGAATGAATCACCATGCATTCAATTTATTCCTCAGGGACTACCCGCTGCCCTATGAGTTTGGATGAGACATCTCTCCCCTTCGTTCATAGGCGCATCGACGATCTAAGATGTTACTGCAATGATCCTCTATCTTTTGCCCATGATCTAGCCCATACCTCGTATAGGATGGGGCACTTTTGGCGAGATTGGCACTGGCACCATTACTTGGAGTAACACTGAAGTCCTACAACCGTAGTGCACCCACATAAAAATAAGCCAGGTCCAACATCAACTGGCAGCATGTCACCCAAGAGCACTCTCGAGCCCAGGAGAACTCAGGATCATGCCAGGATCGCTTGCTACTCTTTCTTGCATCATGTCACCGGAGAGTACTCTCGGCCTAGCAATGCTCAAGGTCATGTTGGGACCCCCTGCCACTCATGATTGCAACAGGTCACCTAGAGGAACCTTCGAGCCTCTCAACGTTCAGGTTCATGCTGGGATCGCTCGATAATAGAGTGACATAAAGAGACTCGGCTATCATATGCCAACCCCAACACTTGATAAACAATTGGGTTGCACGGTCAATGCTTACATCTAAGTCAACTGGCTGGACCGGCCTATCAACTAAGTCAATCCATTAGAAGGTTTGCAAGAAAGAGCCACACTCGATGTCCATCCCTTACCCTACTTTGCTAATCGATATCTTGAAAATAAACAAGTGTAGAAATGCAAGGACTATATCAGCTACTCACGGTATGCTACCCTATAGGTTATCCATAGACAAACAAGTGCATATAAAGCAGTAAAGTACTTGGACAAATTTCCCAACAAAATGAATTCTATTCCTTTACAAAATATGGGGTCACATAGCCCGCATTACTGGGCATACAAAAAGGAAGGAAGGAAAATATATACAATGTCGACCCTATGGCTGGTTGGTTCTAGGAGTCCAATTTCTCCCATATTCGAATAGCCGGCACAGGAATTCTAGCCGTCCTCGTCTCGTCTACCACCTCTTTCTAAGCCTCAGCAAAGGCCACAACATCAAACCTTCTGATGGAGATAAGAAATTAATAGTTTTACTTAAGCATGGTCCTTATCATGTTCCTCAACTGGTTGGTCCTCTAACCCTCCTTCTTCTCAGTGGTCGCTATGTCCGCATTTGACTAGCACCTAACCATGTGTTTGTCTATGTCGGCATGCATTTGAAAGGCATCCTTCTCCACCCTTTTCGGCCTCCCCCGTAAGGTCCACTGCCAACTACTCTGCCTTCTCCTAGGATTCGATCTCTTGCCACATTAACTTTTCAACCGCCTATGCTGCCTCCATGGTCGACTTCTGTGCTATCTCCCAAGCCTTAATAGCCTTTATTGCTCCAAAAATCCACCTTTCGACTTAGTCAAAGCCAATCAAAGGAGAGAATAAAAGAAAGCAAGAGTGGAGAATTTTAGCGGGTCCTTTCGAAGGAGTCGAATGGATGCTATCATCGAAGTCTGAAAGTTTCGAAACCTTTCGAAGGTGTCAGAAGTCTCTACAACAAAGATCCAGTGAGTTCATACCTTTTGAAGGAGACAAAGGAGTCAAAAGTACCCTTCCGCCTTCAACAGCAACCTTTCGACTGAATCATTTCATATGCATGATGACCTTTAGATTGAGTCAAAGCAGCACCTTTCGAAGACAATGAGAATAGCTATTTGCATATGCGCCAAACCTTTTGACACCAAAGGTTTAGCCGTCATTTAAACCATGCGAAAGCAAGCATTATCTTGAACAACCCCTTCTAAATCTATGCTAAGCCTTTCGAACGGTCCAAGCCAATGTAATCTAGGAGGGTTCCGCATCAAATCAAAAACAAGAGCTCAGACGTAACCAACATCGTTGAAACCATTAAACAATGCATATAGAAATAGTCGGAAGCATTTATAAGGCAACACAAAGAAGAGAGGCACAACCCTTTCTTTCGACAAAGATGGAGCATACTTGAGTCATTCGACAGCCACCTTTCGACCAAGTCGGAAGCATCATGGACGAAAGGTGCCGACCTGCATCTATAAATAAGATCCAAGGGGTCACGTTTTAGGGATCTGATTCATTCCGCTCTAAACTTGTATTTTTATCAATGAAAAGAGTTGTAACCCTAATTACGAAATTGATTTGGGGATTTGAAGTAATAAAATCATCTTTTGGCTTACGAAAGGGAAGTCTCCAATATTTCACATTACTTTACTGATTTTTAGGCTATTGTCAGGTTTTCTCTTGTATTTCAGGTTACGTCTAAATCGAAAGGTTCATTTCGATACAGTCAGAATCTCCTACATCCAAATAACTTCAGTTTATATACTTCAAACAACCTCCTGTTGAGCCACGGCTTTCAACAAGGTCGAAACCAAGTCACAACCTACTTAAACCTTCATCTAACACAAGGAGCTCAAGGACCCGGCTTTCGACAAGGTCGAAACCCCTACTTCCGATCCTTAACCTAAGTCCAAGCCATTCAACCACGTAAGACCTCCGACCAGGTCGAAACCAAGCAAGGCAAATCTTACTCAGGGTATCTCAACTGAATCAAAAAGTAAAGCTCAAAAAGGAAAGCTTTTGAAGGAGAATCCGTAATGACTAAACTGGGTCAAAAGGTCATTAAGTACAAAAACCAACCCTTTCGACTGAGTCGAAAGGTCGATCTAGGTAACTTCTATCTACTAAAACCTATTTGAAAGGAAATTACAGAAGGATTCATACCATCCTTCCTACTTTACTGGCCTAAAGGACAATCTTCATTCCTTAGCACAACCTTGGTGTGTTGACAAGATTTTTTAAATATTTTTGGCTCTAGAAGGAGGACTCGGACCTCCGACTTGGTTGAACACCCAACACTACTATTCTCTAACCCCACTTAACCCAATCTCAAGTTCATCTACGTTGATTTAATCATGGCTAAAAGAATCATAAGATCGTAAAAAGGATCTTCTGAACCGTATTTGATGGGATTCTCCCCAATAACCATCAAGGTTCCAATCAGAATGAAGAGCAAAGGCTTATAATAGAAGCTCTAAGAATTATAAAACAGAAAAAAGCAGAATCATACAATCTTGAGAAATGGAGCTTAAACCTCTTTCATGTTAGCCCAACCCCTATTTTTGCATTGGGAAGGAGAACAAATGGAAGTGATAATGTGTTTAATCAAATGAGAAGAACCATCCAATACTATTCCAAAGGCACAATCTTTGAAGAAGAAATAATGGCTGATTACAATGCCTTTGCTAATAAGTGGCAACAACCAATTATAAAGAGAACGCTTCCTACACAAGAAGAACAAAGGGTGCCGAAATGAAAAGCAATTGAAGAGCATGAAAACATAAGGCCAAGGAACAAAAAGTCAAAAAGCCATCCTCAATAATCAAGCTTCAAATCTAGACATAAAAAAGAATGCAATTTAACATCTACAGAGAATATCTACTTACTTACTAAGGATTATCTTAACTATTAGCCATCATATAAAAAGAAACCAAAACACGAAAAGAATCTGGGAGGGTCCTATTGTTACTACCATAAGATGAATGGCCATGAAACTAATCATTGCAGAGCCCTGGAGGGGATGATCATAAATTTCTTTCAACAAGGAAGATTCATGAATTTGTAAAAGAGAATTTGAGAGAAGATCAATAAAGAGTTACCTTTCAAAGAAAAATCTACATGGTTGGGAGTGAAATGCTTCTTAAATTTGGAAACTACCTAAGATGGTAGTCTACCTATGTTGGTAGAAAAGCCTCGGTCCGCGCCGAGTAGGCCAGGACAGAGCACCTCCTGGAGGGAGGGTGGGTAAGCCTTTAGCCGTGCCATAACATGGCCAAGTTAAAGCATCAGACAAGCCCTTGGTCGCGCCTCTGGTCAGGTCAAGGCACCTCTTGGAGGGAGGATGGAGTAAGCCTTTATCCGCACCATAAGATGGCCAGGGTAAAGCACCAAACAAGCCCTTATCCGTGTCACGCTATGGCCAGGGTAAGGCACCTCCTGGAGGGAGGACGGAGTAAGCCTTTATCCGCGCCATAAGATGGTCAGGGTAAAGCACCGAACAAGCCCATGTTTGCGCCGCAAAAGGGCCAGGGCAGGCCGCCTCCTAGAGGAAGGTCGGGTAAGTCCTTGGTTCCAGCCTCTAAGAAGAGCTAACCAAGAGCACCGGACAATAATGGACTAAGATGTCCAGGCCCAAGAAGAGGCCCATAAAACAATGGACTGAGAAGTCTAGGCCCAAGAAGAGGCCATCAAATAATGGATTCCGACGTCCAAGCCCAAGAGGAGGCTCATTCGGCAATGGACTAAGATGTCCAAACCCAAGATACGGCGTATCCAATTATGGAGTGAGACATCCGAACTCAAGAGGAAACTAATCAAATTACTTCCTACAAAACCTGAAGGGTTCACACATCAAAAGAGTATAACGAAGCTCCACTTATAAATATCCAAATCTGGGTTTCAGAACTTTCATTTCTAAACTTCATCTATTGATACCTGCATCTTGGTTTCAGGTCTCCCATACCAGAATTTCATCTATTAATACCCGAATTTGGGTTTTGAGTCTATCATATCTGAATTTCGTCAATTAATACACAAATCTGAGTTCCGGGATATTTATTTCAGAACTTTATTCATTAATACCTGAATCTGGGTTTCGGGTCTCTATCAATCACTAAAACATCTTTATCATAACCAATCTGGGTTTTGAGGCTACTACTTATCAGTGCCCTAATCTGGGCTTGGAATTTTTATTACGAAATTCTATAGTGGATTTCTATCACAAATGCCCGAATATGGATCAAAGAATACTCTCAAGGAGATCATTACTATATGTTTCCGCTAATGCCTGAATCTGGGCCTCAGATTTCTATGCTTTCAAATCTCATTAATACCATAAAATGGGTCAATGGTTTTCTACTATAGGTATTCAGATAATGATTTCTAGATTTAGCTTTTTATTAAATATTTCTTGAAGATTACAATCCAACATTTATACCCTTATTTGAGGGTGGGATTTCTAGTCAACATGATTTGGACATTCCGGCCAAATGATTGAAGTTAAATTCTTAATTATTTCTCACCAAGGTTGAAGATGGGATATAGACATTTAATATAAGCTAATTTTCATGTGATTAACAAGATGATTTGTTAATCTAAGCAAATGGTATGCATAGACTGATATGTCAATTTCAAGATAATAATTGGGAATATTGTTTGCTTCATGCTTTTTAAGGAAATCGGCACAGAGAAATGAAAAATTCAGCGAGAATAAAAGTAATAAATGAACTATCAGAAAGCATTTCAGAAGTGACATTACAGGAAAGGATTCCAAATTAGGTGATGTTTACAAAATTTACATGATTTACATAAGTTATGAAATTATTCACAAGACTATGAAGTTATTCACATATATACAAGGCTGGTTTATACATTTCAAAGATGCAAATATATTATAAGTCTTGAGCAGCTTTGTTAAGATTCTCGACGACTGAAGGATCTACTACGTGACGAATTGCGACACTGAGAATTTCTTTAAGCTTCTTTTCCTTCTTCCTTATGCAGCTTGCGTCGTCGATTGCGTCAATATTTGCTTTCAGAGCGCGGTTAAAAGATCTGTTTGCACCCATAAGGGTCTTGTTATCCTATTCTAACTCTGCAACACGCTTCTGGAGGAAGTATTTATCACGTTCGAGCTTTTAAACCTTGGAAGCATACTCGTTGATGCTTTGAGAATACTTTAGTCTTTGTTGCTCATCAAAATACTTAGATATTTTGAACTTAAATCTCCTGCACCAATTACCCACAGCATTCACATCCAATCCTGGGGGAGGGTTAATCATTGAGGAAAATTTTTAAGCAGCAAAAGAATTCGACCTCGTAGGTCTTGAGACCGAGGGAGTAGCACGAGGAACCGAAAAATCAATACTTGAAATTTTTTCTCCCATGATGAATTCTAATGATTTGCACTGAGCTTGACTGTCCTTCAATTTCAATTCTAAATCACTAATCTGTTGGATAAGCTCTGACAACTTGTGATCGAAATCGATTGAAGGGTTAGACATTATTTGTTACTTCAGTGGTGAAATCATTTCATCTTTGTTTTTAATACCAGCCTCAAGATAGGCAATTTGATCTTTCAAATTGCTAGCAATGGTTTTTTGAATAAAATATCTTTTGTGCCATTTCAAGGCTTCAGCGTTGCCTCCGAAGCATTCTAGTAAAATATCATCGCTAAGTTCACTCCTTCCAATTGATTTAATAGTTTCTCTCTAAAAGTAGCGATGCATGATGATAAATCAAGTGGGAGATAAACTATAGATAATTGTAGCTCCTATTTAAGAAAAAGAAATAAAATAAAGTTAAAATCAAGATGAAAAGTCTCTTTATTATTATAATAACATATTACAACTCAAATAACCATGAAGTTGAAAGATACAATAAGCAATTAATTTACATCTAAAGCTGAGAAACTACTTTTCTAACTTTATCTAATGAGTTAGTTGAAAGGGTAACTGTCGAATCAAAAGGGATATTGACTCCTTCTGAAGTGATAACTACATGACATTTGCTATAGTCCCACTTCCTGGTTGGAGGACTATCACAACGACAAATTAAGTTGTAGTGAAATGTTATGATCTCCTTAAGAAGTGTTTCCTTCTCATCGCCAAGGAAGTCAAAGCGGACACGGGTATATTCCAAGTAGAGTTTTTTGTAAATCTCTAAGAAAACAATATCTTGCCAATTTCAAAGATTTTAAAATTGATGCTTTTTCAAGATAAAACCTTCTCAGTCTAACATATTGGCTTAAGTGGTCCTAAACACAAGTCGACCTAGTGAACAGTCACTCTGTAATAATATAATAAAACAAAGCTAAGCATAAAGAATAAAACTAAAACAAATATTTATAAATCAATACACTGCTACATATTTACAACTACTCGTCTGGTTCATTCAAAACAGAATTAGAAAACAACTCAGATACAAATTTGATCTTATAATACTTAAACTTTTTCGGGGGGGAGATCCTGGGGAATCAGTCTGACCCGTGGTAAGTTCCAACAAGCTCTAGGGTGCAGGTCGGAACAGATTTCATCCAATTATCTCTTATGGAAGCGTCTAAGAAGACCCCCACTGAATTCGCCTAAGTATGAAAAATCGATAATTGAATGTCTAGAATAAGCCTTATATAAAATGTTGATTAGAATGTCCCTTTCTTCAATCAGCATCAAAATAGAGTGACTAACTCCCGGTTTTCCTTCAAGAGTGCATTGTATCGGAGGCGCGCTCTCTTTAATAAGGGGGAAGCCTTTTGATGTTTCAAAAACGCCAGCATCGAGGCACTTCTATCGAGTCTATGATACTTATCAGAAAGTACATTAAGCTCCTGTATTTGCTTGTCTAACTCCCCATATAACTTGTTTATTTCAGCTTGTTTTCTCTCAAGTTTTGTTTTATAGGGGAGGGTGGACTTCTTCCGTATCTAAAATGAATGATTTAAACTATTATAACCTTCGAAGAGAAAGATATTTAAACAGAGAATCCCATACCCATGATACCAGGAAACAGGTCTGGGAAGACTACTCTTTCCCTTAGGCTCTCCAACATTAATGGGACCAGACTCACCTTTAGAGGAGCGGAAGGCCCAACAGATTCAGGTGGTGTGGCTGAAGGAGGAGGTGGCTCTTTTTCGGAAGCCTTTGTGTTGTCATCTCCATCCTTATTGGGAGGCTTCAGTATGATCTCCACCATATCCACCTAAGCCTTGACCACTATCGGCGTTGTCATTATCGTCGTCATCATCATTGTTACCATCATTATCATCGCCATCATTATCGTCGCCTTCTTCCCCGGTAGCATCAATTTTGTCACCCTCATATTCAGAATCAGATTCAATTTCAAAAGAGGGGACGTCGAAGGAAAGAATCTTGGAGGCATCAATTTCCTCCTCTTCTGCAGGCTCGATCCCCTGCTTCATTTGATTGATTTTTCCCATTACTCTATTAACCAAGGCAGAGTCAAGCGAGGGGAAACTCAAGTCAAGGCATTTCTTAAAATTATCAGCTTAAGCAAGCAGGAGAGCTTCTTCATAGGAATTCAGCATTATTTGCCCGAGAGTAGTGTTGATAAATTAAGATACTCGTTGCTTAGCTTCAGAGATGGTATCGACAG
The DNA here is from genome assembly GCA_030737815.1 of Allium fistulosum. Lineage (NCBI taxonomy): Eukaryota > Viridiplantae > Streptophyta > Magnoliopsida > Asparagales > Amaryllidaceae > Allium > Allium fistulosum. The sequence goes on along the minus strand of CM060907.1, from coordinate 405,303,862 downwards.
CAAGTTTCAGCGAGGCCCTGTTTTTCTTGAACTTCTCCTTCAAAGAAATGTTCTTCGCTGTTATGTGGGCTTTCTCGTTGTCAGACTCTTTTAAAATTTACTCCATAGTGAATTTTCATCGGTGAGAAGTTGACGTGCCCTTCTTTCTGCCAGGAGATCAGTTTCTGCTCGGGCAAGAGAAGCTCTTAATCCTTCCAGTTTTGAAGTTTCTTCATCTTTAGCCGCAAAAAGAGAGGACACTTGGTTTTTAAGAGCAAAAATTTCCTCTTGAAATTCAGAGGACTCGACAGAAGATTTTGATGCTTGCTCGTTCAAAACTAACCAACTCTTAGAAATATGAAAGAAGAAAACGCAATGCAAGTTAGAGATTTAGAGAAAGCTAGCAATGACAAAGTTAATTAAGGAAAAACTTACCAAAAGTTGTTGCTCTAACAGAGAGCGGTAATGCCCCGCCCAATCAGAGATAGATGAAGATGGGTGGATAGAGGTGAAAGACTCTGAATGTAAGATAGATTCGGCTATCTCTTCAAAGTTTATAGAAGGAGGAGAAGAAGACGACGGCTGTGAAGGAATTTGCTTTAAAGAGGGAGTTGTCTCCAAAGCCAGTTGCATTTGCTCGAGTGCAGATGGAGAATCAAAAAAAGTAATCCGAGAAAGAGGGTCGGTCGTAGTTGGGTTTGCTCTGGTTTTTACTTTAGAAGTTTCAACGATTGGGCTCTCCAGAACATCTGTCAAGAGAAAATGTTCCTCCTCCTCTATATCAATAACTTTAGCAAATTTCTTGGGAGTGACTATTTCAGAGGATTCCGCCAACTTCCTTTTGAAAGCCCACCTAGTTTTAGAAAGAGATTCAATAATTGATAACGCCCTAGAAGTGGTAGGAAGAGGAGCGGCACCACTAACTGATATTATAACTTGAGGAGCAACTAAAAAGAATCCAAGCAGATTGAATGTCAACAAAATAAATTGAAAAGGGGACATAGCAATTCATGACAAGTGCAGTGTTCTTCACATACCAGAGTGGTCGTCACAAATAGGTGACATGGTAGAGAAATTTAATGGCTCTCCTAGAGAGAGGAAGCGTTTGCCATGGGAGGTATGTTGAACAGAGGGAGGATTGCCTAGGATCCTTTAGCCTGCCGGCAGAAGAGAATGCTTTCGTAAATTTGTAGATATCAACAGTGTCAATCTGCTCCAAACTTGGCTTGAGGTTGCAATTAGAGATTCGACTTTTGTCTTATCATCATCATTAAGCTCCTTGGTAGGGGCACCTGATAAAAGCAGAGATTAGGTAGGAGAAAGCATTGAATGAGGGAAGATAGCAAAAATTTAGACTTACGGGAGGAAGCGAAAGTCCCGTTGATGTTTGGAAAGCACTTAACAAAGAAAAATTGGTTTTCCCAATCTCTGAATTTATTAACCCCATCTTATATTAGCTTCTTTTAGGGATTAACTATGTATATCTTACTGTTAAGGTTGCTAAGCTTGACCAACCGGGTCAAGTAGTTCAACACTTCAACGTTAAGGGAGGGAAGTCCAGATTTCAATGCCATCATTTCCAAGGATAAGAGACAGGTATAAACATTTAGCGACAGTTGGATTGGAGCAATCCTGAGATGCGAAAGGAACATGAATAAGAACTCTGGAAAAGGCAAGAATCCTCCATGCCATATATGGATGGTAGTGTAGGCAAAGAACCATTCGGGAGGGTTGTTGATAGTATCAGTCTCCTTGGGAGGAATGGCTTCAACACCATTAATGTCGAAGTCATTGAGGATAGCATCAACTTCGACTTGAGTTGATATGAGAGAATGCTTGGAAGTAGCTTCAGCCTTCTTCGGAGAACTCATGGTTCTACCAGGTGAAAATGTTTTAGTTAAAATTCTTAGTTAATTATGAATTTAGCATACTGCCAAGAATTGGTATAAAACCTAATTAAACATAAAGTCAAACAAAAAAATTTAAATTCTTGAAAAATGTTTAAGTCAAAAAGTTAAATATGTTGAGCTTTCGATAGAGTCGAAAAGAAAAGGGATATCAACGTTTAACAAATACCTCATAACAATGTCGAAAGCCTAAATAAAAGTATTCATAGAGCTTTCAACAAGGTCGAAAGGGAAAGAAAGTTAAACATTTAGCCGCAACCTTTCGATAGTGTTGGAAGCATAAATATGAGCCATCATTGAGCTTTCGACAAGGTTGAAAGGAGGGATGGGAATATAAAATAGTACTTTCTAACAATGTCGAAGGCTTTACAAGAACCAAGTTGATAAGAAGAAACAGTTAAAGTTAACTTAAAAACTCAAACAAAAATGTACACTATAAACATTTCATAAATAAGATAACAAGGGCCTTCAACACTGTCGAAACCTTTGACTTAAGTTTCCTAAGGGAAATACAAATGTCGTCGATACCTTGTATGCTCATTCAGTCGAAAGGTCCTAAGTTAAACTCATTTGAAGTTAGAACGTTTCGACAAAGCTGGACAAAAATAACTCTAAGGGGTTCGACACATTGCATACAAAGGGATTCAAAAAGGTCGAGGGGGCATTATGATTCCAGAAGTTAACCAAGGAAAATTGATTACAATCGACACAAAAGGTTTCGACTAAGTCGAAACATCTTGCTTTCGAGAAGGGCGACAACACTCTACTAAGTGTTTCGACAAGGTTGATAAAATTTACGCTACAACATCTTTCGACCCCAACGGAAGTGGCTAAGGAAACAAAACCAATGCTGCTGCCTCAATCCCTTTCGAAGGGGTAGAATGGTCATTTTCTAGCGCCAATTTTTCGTTCGTACACTTAAAACTTCCGAGTGAAGAAAACAGATATCTCTATCTTCCAAAACCCGATTGCAAATCCAGGGTTTCAAAAATTTCTCGAAAACAAATGAACCAAACCCGATAAGGAGATGGATTTCAAAATCAACCACTTTCAATTTCAAAATTGTAAATGAGAATTCAGAGTCGTTCAAAAAATAGCAGAAATCCTAAAACAATAAAGTAAATTCAAAACGGAAAACAAACCTTATCGATTCAGGGAACTGAGTCGCAAAATCTTCTAAAAAAGTGTGTGTATATATATATAGATATATAAATCAAATCAAATAGTCTCAGAAAATTGAATCGAACATGTTTTTAGAAAGTTAAAGTTCAAACTGTTTAAAATCGAAATCTCAATTTTAAGATCTGGGAAATCAAAATTCAGCTAAACATGAATAACAGAGAAGAAAAATTAGCAAAATAGAGATGAATCTAAACTTATGAATTTGATTTGGTGTCTACTTTGATTTTTGGAAGCAGAAAGAAAATTTGAGAATATTTGGGTATTCTTTTACTTTTACTCAAAATATTGGTTGCAGGTGAATGAAGAAGAAGGAGAAAGAACATACTTATAAGAAAAGTTTCCCAAGAGCTGCTAACCGTTAGATCAGATTTAAATAAGCGGCTCAGATTCACGCGGGAAGACCAAGATGTGGGAAACCTTCAGGTTTCAACATAGATGACTTGGAAAGTCAAGATCATCCCTTTGCGGGGGGCAAATGTTGCTCTAAAAACCCACCTTTCGACTTAGTTGAAGCCATTCAAAGCAGAGGACAAAAGAAAGCAAGAGAGGAGAATTCCAACTGGTCCTTTCGAAGGAGTTGAAGGGATGCTATCGTCAAAGTCTGAAAGTTTTGAAACCTTTCGAAGGTGTCGGAAGGTCTCTACAACAAAGATCAGTGAGTTCATACCTTTCGAAGGAGACAAAGGAGTCGAAAGCACCCTTCCGCCTTCAGTAGCCACCTTTCGATTGGGTCATTTCATATGCATGATGACCTTTCGATTGAGTCAAAGCAGCACCTTTCGAAGACAATGAGAACAGCTATTTGCATATGCGCCAAACATTTTGACACCAAAGGTTTCGCCTTCATTTAAACCATGTGAAAGCAAGCATTGTCTTGAATAGCCCCTTCGAAATCTATGCTAAGCCTTTCGAACCGGTCGAAGCCAATGTGATCCAGGAGGGTTCCGCATCAAATCAGAAATAAGAGCCCAGACATAACCAACATCGCCGAAACCATTAAACAATGCCTATCGATAGTGTCGGAAGCACTTACAAGGCAACAAAAAGAAGAGAGGTGCAGCCCTTCCATTCGACAATGACAGAGCATACTTAAGTCATTCGGCGGCCACCTTAGGACCAAGTCAGAAGCATCAAGGTCGAAAGGTGCTGACCCACATCTATAAATTAGACCCAAGGGGTCACGTTTTAGGGATCTGATTCCTTCCAGTCTAAACTTGTATTTTTATTAACGAAAGGAGTTGGAACCCAAATTACAAAATTTATTTGGGGATTTAAAGTAATAAAATCATCTTTTGGCTTACGAAAGGGAAGTCTCTAATTTTTCACATTACTTAACTGATTTGTAGACCATTGTTACGTTTTCTCTTGTATTTCAGGTTACGTGTACATCGAAAGGTTCCTGTTGACACAGTCGGAACCACCTACATCCAAATAACTTTATTTTATATACTTCAAACAACCTCCCCTTGAGCCACTACTTTCGACAAGGTCAAGACCAAGTCACAACCTACTTAAACCTTCATCTAACACAAGGAGCTCAAGGACCCGGCTTTCGAAAAGGTCGAAACACCTACTTCCGATCCTTAACCGAAGTCCAAGCAATTCAACCGCTTAAGACTTCTGACTAGGTCGAAACTAACCAAGGAAAATCTTATTCAGGGTATCTCAACTGAATCAAAAAGGAAAGCTCTCAGAGGAGAATCCATACTGACTCAACTGGGTCGAAAGGTCATTAAGCACAAAAACCATACCTTTCGACCGAGTCGAAAGGTCGATCTGGGTAACTTCTGTCTACTAAAGCCTATTCGAAAGGAAATTCAAGAAGGATTCATACCATCCTTCCTAATTTACTGGCATAAAGAATAATCTTCATTCCTTAGCACAACCTTGAGGTGTTGACAAGATTTCTTATTAACAGCCTTAGCCTCCATTACCTGCCGGGCCTCTCCCTCGGCCTTTCGATCACTATGAAACTCCTTCATCTCCCCCTCCAAATGCGAAGACAGTGGTTTCCAACCTGAAAGACCAATGTTAGAATAATAACAAAGAACAAGGCAAGAAAGCTCGAAGTTAGTAACTTAAGAGTAGGGCATTCCGAATTTGGATATTTATCACATCATCTAGGAAATGTCGATTCTTGCAAGGGCATCCATTGATATAAGTTGGAAGGCCAACAAAGGGAATTCCAAGTCGTCGACGTCCTCACCGCGATTGACAACCAAAGATACCTGCCTTATTGGCTCTGCCCCCTCATCAACAACCAGTTCTTCCAAGTCATAAATATTAAGGAAGTTGTTGAAAGGAGTGCCAACCTCAACTAATGAGGATGGGCCGATCCCATCTAGTTTCCTCTTCTTGCCCCCAAGTAGACACTTGGCATGACTGTGTGGGGATAGAAGGTACTTCCATTATTGGATGGCTGACTCCAGGCACGTCAAGGCCCTTGGGTTCAGTGGGTGCAACAGGCATAGTGGGGATAGTGAGAATTTAGGTCATGGTGTCTAAACGATCCCTTCCCTCTCTTCAAAAGCATAAAAACCTAGCATGTCGGCCACTGCAAAAATAGAAGAAATAAAAGTTAGTCGAAATTTCAAGCAAAAGAAACATAGTGCAAGTAAGCTACCATTGGTACCGGCCAAGCCTCGCCATCTAGTAAGGGGCCGATAGGATGAGGCCGAGCTACCTACAATAGCATGGTCCATCTCGACACGAGGCTTAACCGAAGCCCCAACTTCACGTTTATAAAACAAAGGTTCATATATAGGAATTTTCTTGGAGCAAGGACCATCCCAACCAACGCTTGCCTCTTGTAGCCATTCCCTAACACTACTTTAATTGGAGTCAACCCCGGTATCCTAGTCAACGGGTTGCGTCTTACAGCAAAGAACTGGGATTTTAATTAATTTTGTTGGATCAAATTCCTCCCATTACGATGTGTAGCATCACAAGATCAACATGCTGCCACTCCCTGGGCTCCTCAGTTGTAACTTTGTTGTCATATCCCTGATTCTCGTCTGTAATCGAGCCAAGGTCGAGGTTCAACAATTGAAATTTGGAGTAGTCCTACTTCACCTTAGTCTCCTTCTTCGTCGATTACTTTTGTTAACAAGAAACCTTGTCAACACCCTAAATTTGTGTTAAGGAACGAGGTTTATCCCTTAGGAAAATAGAGAAGAGTGGAATGTTTGAATCCTCCTTGAATTTCCTTTCAAATAGATTGCTTTAGTAAAAAGTTGCTTAAGTCAACCTTTCGACCCAGTCAAAAAGGTTGGTTTCTACCCTTATCGACCTTTCGACCTTATTGAAATAGTTTGGTTTTCTCTTCGAAAGCTCTTCTTTTGAAGCAGTTGAGATACTCGATGGCTCACTTTAGCAACCTCTTCATAGTGTTTATCTTTAGCGGGTTACGACCCAGTCGAAGGCTTTTATTGTTAAGGGGTTAAGGCTTTGACCTTGAATCTGAGGCTGAGGTTTCGACCTTGTCGAAAGCTGAATCCTTAGGCACCTTGTTAAGTTTGGGTTTCTTAAGGTTTAAGTGGATTACGGTTGGGTTTCGACCTTATCGAAAGCGGTACCTTTAAAATTCTTGGCTTGGGTTGGGAGTTAAAGGCTAAAGTAAGCTGGTATAGGGTTTTGACCTAGTCGAAAGACGAAGGCATGAGAAAAGTGGCCTGATACAAATAACTTGTATTATCTAGGAATATGTGGGTTTCGACCTTGTGGAAAGAACCTTCGATGCAGTTGAGACCTGCAACACAAGGTTAAACCTAATAAAGGCTTCAAAAACAGTAAAGTAATCTGTAAAATTGAAGACTTCCCTTTTGCAAGCTAAAGAATATTTTATTACTCAAAATCCCCAAACCAATTTAGGAATTAGGGTTTACAGCTCTTTTAATTAAAAAAATACAAGTTTAGAATGGCCAGATTCGGATTCCCTAAATCTGACCCCTTGCGTCTTATTTATAGATGCGGGTCAGCACCTTTCGATCCCAATGCTTCCGACTTGATCGAAAGGTGGTCGCCGTGTTGACACTAGCATTCTTCCGCCTTTGTCGAGAGGAACAGTTGCACTTCTCTTCTTTGTGTTGCCTTGTAAGAGCTTCTAACTCTGTTGATAGGCCTTATTCAGTGGTTTCAATGGTGTTGGTTGCGTTTGAGCTCTTGCCTGCGACTTGATGAGGAACCCTCCTGGATCACAATGGCTTCGACCGGCTCGAAAGGCTTATTATAGCTATCGAAGGGGTTGTTCAGGAAAATACTTGCTTTTGATTGATTTGAATAAAGGCACAACCTTTGGTTTTGAAAGGTTTGGTGCATATTTGAAGGGTTGACCTTCATTGTCTTCGAAAGGAGTTGCTTTAACTCATTTGAAAGGTCCTCAAGCATGTAGAATCATCTGCTTCAAAAGGTGGTTACTAATGGCGGAAAGGTGCTTTCGACTCCTTCAAAAGGTTTGAACCTTCTAGACCTTGACTGTAGCATCCTTCCGACACCTTCAAAAGGTTCTGAAGCTTCTGGACTTTGACTATAGCATCCCTTCGACTCCTGCAAAAGGTCTAGCTGGAACCATTTCCTCTTGCTCTTCATTGACCTCTGCTCAAAATGGTTTTGACTAAGTCGAAAGGTCTTGTTGGTAGTAACATTTGCCTCCCCTTACGAAGGGATGCACTTAACTTTCCAAGTCAACTATGTCGAAACCAAGAGTTCACCCGCCTTTTGGCATTCCTGTGTGAATCTGGACCATTAATTTAAAGGGACAGTTTGACACAGGTCCCTAATAAGTTTCAAAATACATAAAAACCCCAGTAAAAAAAGGTTTGTAAATTAGGTCCCTAGAATTTAGTTATCGAATAATGGCATACACGTATGCAATTATTCAGTGAATAATTGCAGACATTTATGCAATTATATAAAAAAATTGCAAACATTTCAACAATTATTCACTGAAAAATTGCGGAAATTTCCGCAATTATTCACCAAAAAATTGCGAAAATTTCCGTAATTATTCACCGAAAAAATTGCATAGATTTATGCAACTTTTGGATATAATTGCATAAATGTCTGCAATTATTCAGTGAATAATTTCATAACTATATGCAATTATTTAGTAACTTAATTCTAAGGACCTAATTTACATACTTTTTTTACTAGGGTTTTTGTGTATTTTGAAACTTATTAGGGACCTAAGCCTAATATTCACTAATTTAAATCCGATCTAACGGCCTACCGCCTTTGCCGATTTTTCTTATAAATTACGTGTTCTTCTTCTTCCCTCTTCACTTTTCTACAATCACAACAAATTTCGAGTGAAAGTAAAAGAGTCCCAAAATTCTCAAATTATCTTTTTCTCTAAAGAAGAAATCAAATGTAATCCATAAGTTAAAATCATTTCGCCCTTAAAATCTTTATCTCCTTTTATTTTTCGATGAATTTTAGTTTTTCCAGAATCTCTCTATCGAGATTTTAAATCCAAAACTATTCAGATTTAAATTTTATTAAAAGCTTGTTTGATTCATTTTACTGATAATTGCTTGAGTTTTAAAATTCAATTCATCTGAGAGATTTTTTCCGATTCAATTCCATGAATCGATGGGATTTGTTTCTATTTTTGAATTCTATTTCAGTGTTTATGATTACTGTTACCTTTCAGAGAAATTGAGTTCCCGTTTTATGAATTTCGAAATTCAAAGGAATGATTCATGCTTAAATCCGTTCTCTTAATGGGTTTGGTTCGTTTAGCTATTAATTTTTTTGAATTTCTAGTTTTGCAATCGTGTTTGGCGAAGAAATGGGTTTCAGTCTTCTTTGCTCGAAAACTTCTGAATTGCACGGATGAAAAATTGCAGCCACAAAAATTGTCTTTCTACCCCTTCGAAAGGGAATGAATTGGCAACATTGATTTTTGCTTCCTTAGCCTCTTTCGATGGGGTCAAAAGGTATTGTGGCATAAATTTGACTTTCTTTGTCGAAAGGTTTTATAATGAAGCAGAATACAGTTACCCCCTCGGAAGCAAAATGTTTCTACCTAGTCGAAACCTTCTAAGCCGATTGATATCCTTTCACTTTAGTATGCCTTCGGAACCATAATGCCCTTTCGACCTTTCCGAAACCTTTTGTGTATTATGAATCGAAACCCTCTATAATCACCTTTCTCCAGCACTGTCAAATCATTCTTGGTTCATATAAACTTAACTTAGGACCTTTTGACTCAATGGGTATACAAGGCTTCGTTGACATTCCTGTTTCCCTTAGAAAATTTAAGTCATTGGTTTCGACTATGTCTAAGGGACTTGTTACCTTGTTTTTAGAATACTAGTTGTATGTACTTTGTTCAGATTTTTAAGTTTGTTTTAACCTTTTCCTTTCAACCACAAAGTCCTTATTGAGCTTTCGGCATTGTTGAAGGGTGCCGATTAGTTTTCGACTCAGTCGAAAGGTATTTGTTAAATGTTAATTTTTCTTCCCCTTTCGACTCTGTCGAAAGCTCCATATTTTTTATTTTTAACTTTAACATTCTTCCAAGAATTTGAAGTTCCATATTTGGTTTTTTGTTTAAGTTCCTTTAGTAGGATTTTACAAATTCTTGAAAGAATGCTAAGTTCATAATAAACTAAAAATTTTAACTGAAACGTTTTCACCTAGCAGAACCATGAGCTCTCCGAATAAACATGAAGCCATTTCAAAGCACTCCCTGATATCCACACAGAATGAAGTAGATGCTATCCTTAATGACTTTGGAATTTCTGGTATGGAAGCTATCCCACCTAAAGAATTTGATACCATCAACAACCCACCATTAACAACCCTCCCGAAGGGTTCTTTGCTTATACTACCATCCATATATGGCATGGGGGTGTTTCTTTCTTTTCTAGAGTTCTTGTCCAAGCTTCTTTCTTATCTCGGGATCGCTCCAATCCAGCTGTCCTCGAATGTTTATACCTAACTCCTATCTTTGGAGATGATGGCATTGGAGTCTGGCCTCCCCTCTCTAAATGCTAAAGTATTGAATCACTTGATCCGGCTGGTTAAGCATAGCAATCTCAATAGCCAAATATTCAGAGCAAACCCCCAGAAGAAGCTAATATTAGATGGGGTTAACAAGTTCAGAGACTGGGAGAACGAGTTTTTCTTTCTTAAGTGCTTCCCAACTATTAGTGGGACTTTCTCTTCCCCTCGTAAGTCCAGATTTTCATTATTTTCTTTCTATCAGTGGTTTTCATTGTCCAATCTTTGCTTTTGTCAGGTGCCTTTGCTAAAGAGCTTAATCAAGAAGATAAGAGAACAGTTAAAACTGATTGTGGCCTTAAGTCAAATTGGGAGTAAATTGACGGCTCCAACAAACTTACGAAAGCACCCACTTCTGCCGGCAGGCCAAAGGATTCTCGGCAATCCACCTTCTGTCCAACATACCTCCCGAAGCAAACGCTTCCTTTCTCTAGGAGACTCATCAAATTTCTCTTCCATGTCACCCATCTGTGCTGACCACTCTGGTATGTAATAAACACTGCACTTGGTATGAATTGTTGTGTTGTTTTTCCAAATTATTTCGCTGATTTATAACCTGCTTGAATTCTTTTCAGTTGCTCCTTAAGTTAAAAAGCCTGTTGATGGTCCAGCTCCACCTCCTACTACCTCTCGTGCGACCTCCATATTCTCAATCTCTTGCTAGAACTAAAATAGAAATCAAGAGGAATTTGGCACAATCAACTGAAGTGGAACCACCTTTGAAGATCGCTAAGGTAGTTAATGTTCCTGATTCAGAAGAGGAGGAATCATCGTCTCTTGATAAAGCACCAGAGGGCCCGACTGTTGAAGCTCCAAAGGATAAATTCGAGCAAACTCCTTCCGCTGTCGATCTTCTTTCATGTATCACTGTCTAGAGCTTTGTAGCTACTCTTGAACAAATACAACAAGCTTTGGCGGTGACCCCCACTCAAAAGCGCATTCCTCCAAAGTCGTCATCTTCTTCTCCTTCCATCAATTTTGAAGAGATAGCCCAGTCTATCTTAAATTCTGAGTCCTTTTCCTCCATCTACCCACCTTCCATTGTGTCTGATTTGGCAGGTCATTACCGTTCCCTGATAGAGCAACAATTCTTGGTCAGTTTTTCTTTACTTTGACTTTATCATTACTTTTCTTCTCTAAATTTATAATTTGTACTGCATTTCCTTTATCAGATTTCTAAGAGTTGGTTAACTCTACACGAGAAAGCGTCTAAATCTTATGTTGAGTCTTCCAAGTGTCAGGAGGAAGTTTCTGCTCTAAAGAATCAAGTGTCTTCCCTTTCTGCGGCAAAAGATGAAGCAACTTCTGAACTTGAGCAATTAAGAACTTCTCTTGCCCAGTCAGAATCTGCTCTCTTGGAAGAAAGAAGGGCTCGTCAACTCCTCGTCGATGAGAACTTTGCAATGCAACTAACCGTTAAAGAACTCGATAAGGAGAAGGTCTGAATGGCCGTGGAAAATGCATCTCTGAAAGAGAAGTTAAATAAGAATAAGGCTTCCTTGAAACTGGCGGTCAATACGATTTCAGATGCCAAACATCGAGTATCCCAGTTTCTTGATTCTACCCTCGAAGATATCATGTTGTGCTCTTTTGAAGATGCTTTGATGCTTGCCTATGCAAATAATGTCGGTAAATGCCCCGAGCTTAGTTTTCCCTCACTCGACTCCGGCCTCCTAGATAGAGTTATGGGGAAAATACACTAAATGAAACATGGAACTGAGGCTGTTGAAAAGGAAGAAACTGAAGCCTCCCAGATTCTCTCTTTTGAAGTCCCTTCTTTCAAGGTCGAATCTGAATCGGAGGATGAAGGCGACAAGGACGATGTTGTCGAAGAGGAGGGCGACAACACTGATGATGATGAAGATGATGACAATGATGATGATGATGATAACAACAACAATGGTGACCAAGGCTTAGGTGGTGATGGAGGAGGCCACACTGAAGCATCTGAAAAGGACGGAGATGATAACATAAAAGCTTCTTAAAAAGAGCCATCTCCTCAAGAAGCTATCCCGCCTGAATCTGCTGTCCCTTCTGCTCCTCAAGAGGATCCTACTTCTATGAATATCGAAGAGCCAAGAGGAAAAGAGTAGGTTTCTCAGACTTTTGTTCCAGTATCTCAAGTATGGGATTCTCTATTTAAACATCTTTTTCTTTGAAGATATTAATAGTGTAAATCATTCATTTTAGATAAGGAAGAAACTTGTCCTCCCTTATAAAATCAAGCTTGCAAGAAATCAAGCAGAGATAAACAGATTATATAGGGAGTTAGACAAACAAATAAGGGAGCATAATGTACTTCCCGATAAATATCATAGGCTTGATAGAAGTGCATCAGTGCTGGCGTCTTTTAAGCATAAAAAAGCTGCCCCCATTAAAGAGAGCGCGCCTTAGCTACGACGCTCTCTTAAAAGAAAACCAGGAGTTAATCACCTTATTTTGGATTCTGATTGAAGAAAGGGATATTTTAATCAACTTCTTCTATTAAGCCTACTGTAGACACTCAATTGTTGATTTTTCATATTTAGGCAAATTTAGTGGGGGTCTAATTAGACGTTTTCATAAGAGATACTTGGATGAATTGGGATCTGACCCGCACCCTGGAGCTTGTTGGAATTTACCACGGGTCAGATCCATTCCCCAAGATCTCCCTACTGAAAAATTTTAGTATTATAAGAACAAATTTGTCTCTGAATTACTTTCTAAGTATATTTTGTATGAACTGATGAATAATTGTAAACATGCAATAATATATTGATTTGTAAATATTTGTTTTAATTTGGCCTTTTGGGCTTAGCTTCCTTTTATTGTATTATCATAGAGTGACTTTTTATCAAGTCAACTCGTTTCTAGAGACCATTTAAACCAATATGTTAAACTGAGAAGATTTTATCTTTAAAAGGCATCAATTTTAAAGTTTTCAAAATTAGCAAGATACTATTTTCTTAGAGATATCAAAAACTCTACTTGGAATATCCATGTCTTCGCTTTGATTTCCTTGGTGATGAGAAAGAAAAGCTTCTTAAGGAGATCTGAATATTTCATACGAAATTAATTTGTCGTCGCGATAGTCCTTCGGCTGGGAAGTGGGACTATAGCAAATGTCAACCGGTTATTACTCCAGAAGGAGTCAATATTCCTTTTGATTCAACAGTTACCCTTTCCACTAATTCACTAGATAAAGTTAGAAATATAGTTTCTCAACTTTAGACATAAAAAAATTGTTTATTTTATCTTTTAACTTCGTTGTTGTTTGATTTGTAATCTGTTATTACAATAATAAAGAATTTTTCATTCAGATTTTGACTTTATTTTGTTTCGTTTTCTATTTAAATAGGAGTTACAATTATCAGTAGCTCCTCTCCACTTGATTCGGCATCGTGCTTTGCTAATCTTAGAGATAAGCTGTTGATAGAATCTGAAAGGAGCAAACTCCTTGATGGCACTTTACTCGCACGCTTTCATGGCAATGTTGAAGCTTTAAAATGGCATAAAAGATATCTACTTCATAAAATTATTGTTAGCAACCTGAAGGATCAATTTGCGAGCTTGGAAGCTGATATCAAAAGCAAAGATGAAATGGTTTCTATACTGAAGCGTCAAGTAAAACCGAATCCTTCAATCGACTTTGATCAGAAAATGTCAGAACTCCTTAAGCAAATAAGCAATTTAGAGATAAAATTGAAGGACAGCCAAGTCTAATGCGAATCGCTTGAATATATTATGGGAGATAATATTCAAAGTATCGATTTACCGGCTCCCCGCACTACTCCTTCGGTTATTAGACCTACAAGGTCTGCTTCCCTTGCCACTCAGAAATTCCCTACAATGACTAATCCTCCTCCTAGCTTAGATGAGAGGATTATGGGTAAATGGTGTAGGAAAGTTAATTTTGAAGTAGCTAAGTATTTTGACGAACAACAAAGGGTTAAATATTCACAACGTATAAATGAGTATGCTGCCAGAATCCAAGAACTTGAGCGCGGCAACTATTTCCTCCAGAAGCGCATCGTGGAATTAGAAAGGGAAAATAAAACCCTTAGAGGCGCGAATAGAGCTTTCAACCGCGCTCTAAAGACTAATATTGATGCAATCGACGATGCAGACTGGATAAGGAGGAAAGAAAAGAAGCTTAAAGAAGTCCTTTGCATCGCAATTCGCCACATAGTTGATCCTTTGATTGCTGAAAATCTAAACAAAGCTACTCAAGACTTGTGATAGACTTGTATTCGTAGAATGCCTATACTTGTTTTGTATATTTGTAAATAATTCCATAAATCGTGTAAATAATCATATATAAACTTTGTAAATATCACCTGATTTGTGATTCTTTTCTGTAATATCACTTCTGAAATGCTTGTTTGATAACTCATACCATTATTTTGTATCTGCTAAATCTTTGTACTCTTCTTTACTATCTTGATTTTGTTGTAAAGTATGAAAAAAAAATTCCAATTGTTAGCTTGAAATTAACGTATAAGACTATGTGTACCATTTGTGTAGATTAACAAATCATCATGTTAATCGCATGCAATGTAGTCTATACCAAATGTCTAAATCTCATCCTTAATCATAATGAGAAATAATTAATAATTTGACTTTAACCATTTTTATATAATATCCGAACTCTATCGATAGGAAATCCTACACTGAAGCGGGAGTATAAATGTGAGAGAGTCATTCTCTCAAGAGCTTATATGAAAGAGTCAAAGATCATTATCCGAATATTTGCAATGGAAACCCAATAACCCGTTCTTGGGTATTAATAAAATTTGAAGATTTTGAAATCCAAAACCCAGATTTGGGTACTAACGGAAACTTTTAATGATGACCTTCTTGAGAATATTCTTTGACTCAGATTAAGGCTTTTGTGATAAAAATTCATAATAAAAATTCATAATAGAAATCCATAATAGAAATTCCAACCAAGCCTAGATTAAGGCATTAATAAGTAGTAGCCTTGCAACCTAGATTCGGGTACGATAAAGGTAATTAGTGATTGATAAAGACCCAAGACCCAGATTCGGGTATTAAAAAATGAAGTTTGGAAATGAAAGTGCCGAAACCCAGATTCGGGTATAATAAAAATTATAAGTGATTGATAATGACCTAAAACTCGGATTCGGGTATTAATAGATGAAATCCTGAAATGAAAAACCCAAAACCCGGATTCGGGTATTTAATGGTCGGAGTTCGGCTTTACTCCTTAGATTCCGTCTTCTTTGACATGTATGAACACTTCAGGTCTTGTATGTAGTTGTAATTTGATCAATTACCTCTTGGGCTTGGATGTCTTAATCCATTGGAGTTATACCGCTTCTCGGGTTTGGACATCTTAGTCCATGATTTGAAGAGCCTCTTCTCGGTCTTGGATATCTTAGTCCATTGTTGGATGAGCCTCCTCTTGGGCTTAGACATCTTAGTCCATTAATGGATGAGCCTCTTCTTGGGCTTGGACAACTTAGTCCATTATTGTCCAGTGCTCTTGCTTAGCTCATCTTAGAGGCTGGAACCAAGGACTTACCCGACTTCCCTCCAGGAGGCGCCTTGACCTGGCCAGAGACGCGGTCAAGGGCTTATCCGGTGCTTTGCCCTGGCCATTGCATGGCGTGGATAAAGGCTTACTCCGACCTCCCTCCAGGAGGCGCCCTGCCCTAGCCATACTGTGGCGCGAACAAGGGCTTGTTCAGTGCTTTAACCTGGCCATCTTATGGCGTGGATAAAGGCTTACTCTGTCCTCCCTCTCGGAGGTGCCTTCACCTGACTAGAGGCGCGGCCAAGGGCTTGTCCGGTGTTTTAACCTAACCATCTTATGGCACAGTTAAAGGCTTACTCCGCCCTCCCTCCAAGAGGTGCTCTGCCCTGGCTATCTTGTTGCAGACAGAGGCTTTCTACCATCTTAGATAGTATCCAAATATAAGGAGTATTTCACCCCCAACCATGTAGTTGTTTTTTTTAAAGTAACTCTTTATTGATTTTTCAAATTCTCTTTACAAATTCTTTAATCTTTCCTTAGCAGAAGAAATTGATAATCATCCCCTCTAGGGCTCTGCAATGATTTGTCTCATTTCTGTTCATCATATTATAGTGACAATAGGATCTCGCTAGATTTCTTTCATGTTTTGGCTTCTTTTTCTGTGATGGCCAATAGTTAAGCTCATCCTTGGTTAGCAAGTAGACATTCTCTATTGACGTTGTCAAGTTGCATTCTTTTGGAAGTCTAGATTTGAAACTTAATTCTTGAGGATAGCTTTTTGATTTCTTATTTCTTGGCTTTACAGTTTCACAATCTTCAATTTCTTTTCTTCTTACCACCATTTGTAGTTCTTGGATTGGAAGTGTTCCTGTTGTAGTTTGTTACCACTTATGTGCAAAGGCATTATAGTTAGCCGTTATCTCTTTTTCAAAAATTGTGCCTTAGGAATAATGTTGAATCGTTCTCCTCATTTGATTGAACAAATTGTCACTTCCATTTTCTCTTTTTCCTAAAGCAAAAATAGGGGTAGGGCTAATATGAAAGGGGTTCAAGCTCCATTTCACAGGATCATATGATTTCGCTTTTTTCTTGTTCATAATTCTTAGAGCTTCTAATCTTAGTCTTTGCTCTTCATTTTGATCCGAACTCCTGATGGTCCTTAGGAGAATCCAGTCAATTGTGGTTCGGAGGATCCTTACTCGGATCTTTGATTCTTTTAGCCATGATTAGACCAAAGTAGATAAGCTTGATATTGAGTTAAGTGGGGTTAGAGACAAGTAGTTTAGAGTGTTCAACCAAGTCGAAGGTTCGGCCTCTCCTTCTAGCGCCAAAATGTTAACAAGAAATCTTGTCAACACCCCAAAGTTGTGTTAAGGAACGAGGTTTATCCCTTAGGTAAATGGAGAAGAGTGGAATGTGTGAATCCTCCTTGAATTTCCTTTCGAATAGATTGCTTTAGTAAAAAGTTGCTTAGGTCGACCTTTCGACCCAGTAAATATGGT
Source organism: Allium fistulosum (assembly GCA_030737815.1). Taxonomy (NCBI): domain Eukaryota; kingdom Viridiplantae; phylum Streptophyta; class Magnoliopsida; order Asparagales; family Amaryllidaceae; genus Allium; species Allium fistulosum. The sequence continues at coordinate 405,286,811 of CM060907.1, read as the reverse complement.
TGGTTTCCTCCCTTATCGACCGTTCGACCTTATTGAAATAGTTTGGTTTTCTCTTCGAAAGCATTTCTTTCAAAGCAGTTGAGATACCCAAATGGATCACTTTAGCAACCTCTTCATAGTGTTTATCTTTAGTAGATTAGGACCCAGTCGAAGGTTTTTTTGTTAAGAGGTTAAGGCTTTGACCTTGAATCTGAGGCTGAGGTTTCGACCTTGTCGAAAGCTGAATCCTTAGGCACCTTGTTAAGTTTGGGTTTCTTAAGGTTTAAGTGGATTGCGGTTGGGTTTCGACCTCGTCGAAAGCAGTACCTTGGCTTAGGTTGGGAGTTAAAGGCCAAAGTAAGCTGGTGTGGGGTTTCGACCTAGTCGAAAGACGAAGGCTTGAGAAAAGTGGCCTGATACCAATAACTTGTATTATCTGAGAATATGTCGGTCTTGACCTTGTCAAAAGAGACCCTTCGATGTAGTTGAGACCTGCAACACAAGGTTAAACCTGATAAAGGCTTCAAAAATAGAAAAGTAGTCTGTAAAATTGAAGACTTCCCTTTCGCAAGCTAAAGAAGATTTTATTACTCAAAATCCCCAAATCAATTTAGAAATTAGGGTTTACAGCTCTTTTAATTAAGAAAATACAAGTTTAGAATGGCCAGATTCGGATCCTCTAAACCAGACCCCTTGGGTCTTATTTATAGATGTGGGTCAGGACCTTTCGATCCCAATGCTTTCGACATGGTCGAAAGGTGACTGTCGTGTTGACACTAGCATGCTTCCGCCTTTTTTGAGAGAGCGGTTGCGCTTCTCTTCTTTGTGTTTCCTTGTAAGAGCTTCTGACTCTATCGATAGGCCTTGCTTAGTGGTTTCGATGGTGTTGGTTGTGTCTGAGCTCTTGCCTGTGACTTGATGCAAAACCTTCTTGGATCACAATGGCTTCGACCGGTTCGAAAGGCTTATTATAGCTTTCGAAGGGGTTGTTCTGGACAATACTTGCTTTTGATTGATTTGAGTAAAGGCAAAACCTTTGGTTTCAGAAGGTTTGGCGTGTATTTGAAGTGCTATTTATGGTCTTCAAAAGGTGTTGCTTCAACTCATTCGAAAGGTCCTCAAGCATGTAGAATCATCTGCTTCGAAAGGTGGTTACTGAAGGCAGAAAGGTTCTTTTGACTCCTTCGACTCCTTTAAAAGGTTTGAACCTTCTAGACCTTGACTATAGCGTCCTTCCGACACCTTCGAAAGGTTCTGAAGCTTCTGGACTTTGACTATAGCATCCCTTCGAGTCCATAGAAAGGTCTATTTGGAACCATTTCCTCTTTCTCTTCTTTGACCTCTGCTCAAAATGGTTTCGACTAAGTCGAAAGGAAGTTTTGGCAGTAACAACTTTATTTGGACAGTCAGCTCCCCCACCATTGTCTGGTCCATCCTCATTCGACCAACCAGGTGGAGGTTAGCATCAGTCACCAAGATTCTAAGATCTTGATGGTTGGCAGTGGCCATCTTTAGCAGGTTCACATTCTCACTAAATGTCATCAAATCAATGCTGGCATAATCAAGAGAGTCTCATGTCAACGGGCAAGTTAAGCAAAGGAAAGCGGGGAAAAAGATTATGGGAATAGCATAGAAGCGATGGCGTACTTGGGGTTTAGAACTCGAGTTGCTGGAGCTTTGGTTGATCCCATAAGGAACAAAGAAGTATCTCGTCATCTAGCTCATGTTGGCCTTGCTATGGACACCCAATAAATAGCAGGCTTAGTATTTTCCTAAAAGTGGAAGTAGGTGCCGATTACTATCCAACTTCTTTCTGTAGCCGAAAGATCATCTCTATGAATTTAGCTTTTAACTCAGAAAGTCCAAGATCCATGCAAGCAGCTTAAACCCCACACAAGAACCGATAGTTGTTCGAAGTAAGCTGGATGAGGGCAAGCTGTGTGCACTATAGATTGAGACAAAGTAAGGATTAAGGGGCAACATGACCCCTACCTTAAACTAGCCCAAAGTAAAGGCAAAGTAAACCAGAGGAGGGTGTTCAGGATGCTCGATGGCTGTAGGATATCGAACCATGCTAATGTTGCACCTATGGCTGGCCAAAAGCTTGGTTGAGTCAATTTTCCCCTATTTTAGTTTAGGACCCTAAGACTGCCAGCATCAACAGAAGTCAAATTGCCAACAAAGGTGGATCCTGGCAGCTATCTGAAACATAAGGGACATAAGTTAGAAAAAGCCCCAGCATCTTTGCCCAGCAACACCCGAAGGTAGAAGCTTGGTAACCATCTTAGTGTTCCGAGGCTGAGCACCCCATGTAGACTGTCTCACAACTCGGACTCCTTAGCTAAGTAACTGGCCTTATAGCCCCAATGTCTTACTATATTTTTTTCATAAAGTCCATAGTCATTGAAACGGGCCTATTTCATAGCCCATTATCCAAAATTATTACTATTATCATTAAGAACTTACAGGCCCACTATGGAACCCACCAACGTCGATCGTCCACTATTGACGTAGTAGTGATGGTCAATCAACGTCGAAAAATGATCAGAAAAGGTGGATTCCAACCAATGTTAAATAAAAAGCACTACAACATCAAGCATTACGGTGAAGTACAGCTGCACCTTAAAAAATATAATGAAAAATAAATATGGTGAAAGCATTAAGCTTTCAAATGGCAATGGCGCCTACAACGATGAAGAAGAAGAAGAAGGGAACCTTACTTTTTATCAAAGAGAGAATTGGAAAGTTGAAGGTTCTGAAGGATTTTTAAGATTTTTAAATGGTTGATTACATTTTTCACTTCGGTAAAGAACGGAAGAAGAAGAGTATAGCTATTTAAATACCTATCTCTTCAATCTCAGCCATTTGATTCAAAAGCCATTAGATCTAGCCGTCTAGGTGTAATCAATGCTTTTATTACATCATACATGCTCAAAACATATCTACTTTGCAACATTTGAAAAAGCAAAGCGTCTCAGACATTGAAAAAGTACCATGTAGGGCACGCATTAAATGCATAGTGTAATAACTAGTCGGTTGGATCTTTATGATTTGACAAGCCCGCACTGGCTCATGGAGACGAACTTGGGAAGCAAATGTTTCCCAAATCTGTCACAAGTATAATAAGTCAACCCAGCACTTCTAAGCCTGGCCCAATGTCGGCCCACATTCAGTCTAGCCTCATGCCTTCAAGACTAAAGCCGACCAACTTAGCTGACGACCTGGCCCAAGCGCGACCCTGCCTTTGGCCTAGCTTTATCTCAGCCCATCTTTGACCGGTCCTATGTAGCCTTGTCTCGTCATCCCAAAACCGTTTCGTTACATCCCTTACGTCTTATTACATAGCATTATTGAGCTTCACTCAGTAATCTTTAGTAAAAAGCAACCAGCCAATACCGTGCATGAGAAGCTTCTTGCAATAATAATTAGCGGCCCAATTAACCATATCCAAGCCCGATCCAAGTTGGCCCCATATATCTATGACCGACCCATGCATGGTAATCCACATCCAATCTAGCTCTACGACGTCCCGTCCACTCGACAACACTCTGGATTCATTACCGGCCAACACAACTAAACACGGCTCCAAAAGCAAACTCCTTAGAAAAGCCATCTCAAGTATAACCCATCTTCGACCAGTTCTAAGTAGACAGTATTGCCATCCTATATCCAGCCCAGCACGTTCCTTATAACTTGATCCTTAGCAATGTTTAATAGATCAAATGTCATCAACAACAATGTAACACCCCGTAATTTTAACACTAGTTAATGTAAAAGAAATTATTTACTAATTGACAATATTAGAAAATAGAATTTTCACGAATGTCAAAATTATGCTACGAAACTCACACCATTGGATTCATGGTAATTTTCTGACCAATTTTCATATATAAAGTTTCCGGTTTGAGCATAAACGAAAATGTTATTGACGTTTGAAGTTTTGAAATCAACAATAATTATACATGTAATTAACGAAAAATTAATAGTGTAACGATTTAGAATTTTAGTCATCTGATATTGAAAAAAATATAATTAATTTTAAATATTGAAATGTTAATTTTATAAATCAAAAACTTAAATTTCAAATACAAGGGTTATTTAAACATGCGAATTGTGGATTTAATAATTAAATCTTGGATTTAATATGGATAAAAATTATCTTGAAACTTATTTAAAATTCTGTTTGAATAAGAATTGATAATGTTAAACTTTTAAATTTGAATTAAAAGTAATTAAACTGGTTTTAATAATAAGTCGTTGTAATTAACATGTGAAATTATCATCCCGGGACATTATCTCGAATTTTGACGAAACTAGTGCCCTTGGTTCCATAATTATAATAAATTGTCAAACATCGACGAATTTCGTGGCGATCGAACGTACCGTTTGGCCAGTCGAGCTCGAAAAGCGTAGAAATTAATTGCAGAAATTAATATAATGTAAGTTGATTTTAAAAGCTAACTTCTGCATATGATCAAATTAGATCTCGATAATAGTTGCATTGAGTTCAGAATAGGGGTATTTAATATAGAACGCGAATCGGCATGCCTTGTTTGGAGTTTGAGATTTTCGGGTGCTTAGAGCTGATATTATTTATTATAATAATAATAGGTACTCTCTCCCATACCCCTATCCCATACCCCTATACATCTGGCCCATACCGGTGCATACTGACGCATGCCCCAACTGTTCAGACACCATACCTTCTCCCTCTATATAACATTGCCGAGACAAAGGAAATGGGTTCGTTTTCTTTTTGAAATCAAAACACAAACATCCAACGGTCATCTTTCATTGCAACCACCTGAAGCATTTTCACGCCTCGACTTCAACTAGGAAAAGTTCTACATCGAAGAGATGAGTAACTTGGACACTAGTGGTCATCTCTGAAGGATGGAGGTGGCAATAGTTTCGTGATGATCGAAATTGGGTTTTTGGCACATCACGGTGCCTTGGTCGACTTTTATGCGATGGGGTATGAAGGGAAGATGATGGGGATGGTGAGAGCTACCTTCGACCGAAATTTGGTGGCCAACGGCGATCTGAGGTGGCCACGATTTAGAGATGAACGGAAATCAAAAATTTGGGTTCGTAGGCGCTAACGTCGGCGATGGGGTTCATGGCCTATGGCGTTTGGTAGCGTGTGGTCCACGTAGTCAACGACGAGGGTGTAGTTGCGGCACGTGGAGGTGACGATTAGGGGCAGTCAAAGTTCAGTGGTTTGGATTGAATGAGAAGTGATTAAGGCGGGTTTAATTAAGGTTAGTAATTGTTTAATGATAGTGGTTAGCAATTACATATTATATTAAATTCTTGAATGTTATAAAGTGTATATCTTATTAATTCTAGATCCAAATCAAACGCGGTCAATCGAGTTAGGATTGTACTGACCAGTACTATATCATGGATTGGTTTGGTGGTGGTTGGAGCTAATGGAATTTTACGCTAAATTCGAACGTCGTTCGAATTCCGATGCAATCAGAATGCCTCGGCAATAACTGGAAATTTCAGTGAGTAAACTCACCTCTGAATACTACTATAGTATCTTATAGTAGTTATAAAAATTGTTTGTTGCTTATTTGGATGATTTACTATTTTATCGGTTGGTTTGTATTTATTCCCGCCCTTGGAGCGGATGATCTTTTATATGTATCCGCCTAGTTGTGGATGACCCATATTATATGAGTATAATACTGTATGTGATGTAGGGAGACAGGTTGGAGGGATCCAACATGATTCCTCACTACTATTGATTTATATATATATATATATATATATATATGTGTGTGTGTGTGTGTCTATATATATATATATATATATATTTGTGTGTGTGTGTGCGCCCGCGTGCGCTAACATGTATAAGTTGTGATGCGGGGGGAACAGGTTGGAGGGATCTAACAGGATTCCTCACCACCGTTGATTTAGTTTCAATAATATTCCTGATATATGAATTATTGAATATCAAAGCTGATTGTTTGGGCTTATTGGTTATGACATTTGTATATGCTCAACTAAAAACCTATAGTGATAGAAAATCATTAACAATGTTTGTTAAGTGATGTGTTAACCCATGGTCGATATTAATGGCGGTAATTAACTTAGATAGTTAATTAAATTGAAATGGTAGCTTATTTAAGTAAAATAGTGATTGCTAAGTCTCATTCTAAATCCGAAATGTTTTAGATTCAAAACAACTTCGGTTTACATCAGCTTAAAAGTAAATATTTTGATATATTATTATATTTAAAATGTTTAAAGATACATTAATATTATTTTAAAGTTAACTATTATTAGCTAAGCTAATCATTTTAATTAAAGTTAAATATCTTATTTAAAGGTTAATTACTTTTATTTTAAATTTAATAATTATTATTTAAAGTTAATTGTTATTTAAAACTAATTATTGGAAGCAAATTTTTGTTTAAAGTTTATTGGTTTTAAAAGTAAGTTATTTTTATAATAATATTGTTTAAGATTAATTTATTATTATAATAATATGGTTTAAAGTTATATTATTATTATAACAATATTGTTTCTAAATTTTATTTATTATTATAATAATATTGTTTTGAAGTTAAATTATCTTTAATGGTTCGTTTAAAGTTAATAATATATTAATATTATTCTAAAGGTAATTTATGTTATTTTAAATTTGATTTAAAAGTATATTGTTATAATATAACTTGCTCAAAAAGTTGTTCTTTTATTAATAGTATTTCAAGTTAATCAATTTATATAAAATGTTCGTAGTAGATCTAATACTTTTTGAATGAGTATTTGGAATCGTTATTTGGTTAAAGAGGTTTGAAGAGAAAAATATTCGAAAAATGTTTTAAAGACCATAACTTGCTTATTTAAAAGTGTTTAAATAATTGATTTGATATCAAAGGAAAACTTATTTACTTAAGTTTTATAAACGATTTTGGAATATTTATAAATTAGTTTAAAATGGTTTTGAATATTTATAAGGAAGTTTTGGAAATAAGAAATTTTTACAAATGTTTTGTGAATATACTTATGTTAGTGAGATAAGTATATGAATGTTCTGATAAATGTTTTAAAAAGAGATTAAATAAACGAAAGTTGTGTTTTGAGGCTTAGTGGTTGCTATGGGTAATTAAATCTCTGAACTTGTTGTTATGTATTTGATAGATAAAAAACCGACTATCGGATCTCGGCCAGTTTGACATAGGAAGTATGATTGTAAATTCGAGTTCCCGGATGAGGACTCGAATACTTACTTCTAAAAAGAACTAGGAATGGGTCAACCGGGAATTATTGGTTGTTGGTTCAAAGAAACCAGGATCGGATATCTTATCCGAAAACCACTTCAAACCAACGTATGCGTTCGAGTGGAAGGCATCTTGATAATGTATTGAAGACGGAGTTCTTTGAAGTGCAAGGGCTATTGCAACTAATCTTGAGGGTGATTCCAAAATGGATGTAGTAGAGGTAGTGCCTTCGGTTTCGTTCAGACCCAGAACGAAAGTATGGATAAATGATGGCACTACATTGCTACTTGGAGGGCAGTGTTAGCATTCCAAGTGGGAATTGCTGGGAGGAAATGGTAAGAGCGTAGCCTCTTCGAGCTTCACCCCCGAGAATAGAATAATGTAGGGACGTGTCGTAGGGCTATGTGAATCGCTCCCATAAGGGTATGATCATCCCTGATCTATTGTCGATATCCATATATACTTCAGGGACCATTATGGTTGTTTAATCGCAACCAAGGGGTGATCATATCCGGTGCTACTCGAGAAGGGGATAGTGCCAGTCCTAAGTAGCAGAGGTGCAACGTGTTGTAGCCAATCATACATTTTATCTAGAGGTGTACGGATTCAATGGGTAGACCCGTACCCTTTCATAGTTGCAATCCATTCTCCAATACGAGCCTTTCGACTTGATTGTATATCAACTATGTTGGAACGTGAGATGCAAGAATTTCAGCTATATTTAATATTTACTTTAAACCCTAGACATTATTATAATATCAAGAGATTTTGATATAAAAAGTGTTTTTTTATCATAAGGTAAAAACCAGTCAGTATTTATGTGCGGCGTGGTCTTACGAGATACCCTTTGATTTCAAAGGAGTTTTTAAAGTAATAATTCAGTTGCTTGGAGTTTACTCACACCAGCCCAACAACTGATCCAAAGTTTTTTTTCTTTCCCCTAAACTCTTAGTTTCTCAAATTTGAATGAGCAGCCAAGTAGTCAAGGTTTCCTACAGATGCATTTTGGAGGAGTTTGGAGCAGGAGGATTCTCGATAGTTAATTATTATCTTTTTCTGATGTTTTGTATGTATGTTATATCTCATATGTAAGGACAAGATGTTATAACAGTCCCTGGTAGAATTTGTATTCTTATGACTCTGATGTATCATATTTGAAATGACTTTGTAAATCATTTATGTTGATTAGTATATATTGTCTCGTGACGTTGTGAGATTCTGTGTTTGTGTAGTTTCTTCCGTTCTTTCGTCTTTGTTCACCTCTAACAATCTGTCTTCCCAGCACTTGGTTGTTTGACACGTGAATACCGAGGATGTGTTAGTGTCGACTTTTAATGGTCGAAAAGGCGGGTCATTACAAATAGTTAACTAACGTTAATTACAAACAATTAAACTTAACGGTAGCTTAGATGTTAAGAAAAGGTTAACAGGAAATAAATGATAACCACCAGTTAAATATTTAATTAAATTAACAAAATAAAACAAAGCAAAAATTCATAGGATTAATTGCTATTCGATCGACCCAGGAAGCACTATGGTCGACTGGTAGCAGTGAACCGTGGAGTGTAAGCAGTCGACCGTGGTTACTCTGAAATCGATATTGAACATTAGCTTAAACGGCCTGGAATTCACATAGTCTAATTTCATGACTTGCATTGATTTGAACCCCTACAAATACAGATCTAAACCCCTACTTTCAAACTCATATTTTATAATGGATGCAGAAGCTCTGCCACTTTCTCTTCCCAACAAATTTCTAAGTTCTTAAATTATTTCAAGTTAGACGTATACAAATAATTATAGAATTGTAAAAGTGGATAGAGAAGCGGAATAAGGGTCAAATTAAAATGTCGAAGCCGAGGTAAACTATAAATCTGGATTTTTAAATACAAATAAATTCCAAATCTCTTTTCTCTAAGGTTTCTAATAAGATCTGTATGCACTTGTGGTATATATTCAAATAGGAAGAAGGGAGTGAAATAGAATAACAGGGATTAGATCCAGAGATTTGGAATGCTAAAAAGAGGTGAGTGGGAAATTGCACATTTTGTAACAATATTGGATTTATATAGCTGTAGATCTGTTTCATATATGCCTAGATATAAATCACGATTTGGATATTTAATTTTATACGCGTAATGAGTTGATATAAATCATGATTTTGATATTTAATTGTATACATGTAATGATTATGGATAAATATGGTTATACGTTATGGAAAACCCTAAACAATGATAGATATTGTATACGTTTGAATTTAGAATTGAATATAAATTAAATTAGGATTGGATAATATTTTAATATGTTGGAATGAATTTTGTAACGAATGTAAATTTCTATAGATTGTCTAAAAATACAACTAAAAGTGTATTGATTGAAATAACAAGAAATGTAAACAAAAATGAAGAGATGTAAAAAATAAGAGAATTATCGTATTTTGTAATGTCTATTCCAATAGAAAGTTAAAAGATAATTCCTTGTTTTTCCACATATAATACAAGTCTTCTTTTAAGTAATTTATAGAGAACTATAGTGTTAAAAATTTCCTTTGGAGAAAGAAGCAATTCCAATGTATTAAGGTATAAAAATCCTTCGGTGCAACTAAACTAATGTAAGTAGGAATGATAACAACAATTGAAAAGGGAAACCCGAAGTATGTAATTTAAAATGGTGTAGAAATTAAATTGTAAACAAAGAAGATGCAATTAAAATGGATATGAAAGCAATAAGTCTAAATAGGCAATTAAAGAGAGATATTAATTAAAAAGGAAATAACGGAATTCACCCAATAATGTTAAACGAAAGGAAAAAGGAAACTAGAAAAGATACTTAAAAGAAACTAGAAAATGACTTTAAGTTAAATAAGTAAATGCATAGAAAAGTAAAGGAATATTGTCAACAGTGAATAGTAAAAGCATAGTAAAGAAACAAGAATGAACGAAGATATATATAGTTAATATATGTGTGTAGCCTCAGAATAGGTTGGAATACGAGGTCAGTAGTGTTACACAATAGAAGTCTGCCCACCACAAAGGGTTACCGACAGTTGTGTATACATTATATTGATGTGAGACATGTTCAACCATAGGACCCATGGAGAATATACGCTTACGTATAAATAATGAACACGCAAATAGGAAAGGCAGTCTACTTCAATAAAATAGGAAAGAGGGGTATTGTCTTGATTGCAATAGGCAATCTAAATCAGATGATGAGCGAAGAATGACACTATGATAGGATGTCAGTTGAATTAGTCAAATAAACGAGTAGGGCTGTGCATAGGTCGAGAATGTCATCAATCCTTAGCGATCAATGGGAAAGACAAGGGTTACACCTAATGGTTGTACACTGCCTACTAGTGCACGGACCTATGTTATATTAAGCGCAAAGAGAGGCGAGGCGATAGAACTCTCGCTTCTCTTAATGTTGCTTAAGCACCGCTTAAGCATTTCTTAAGCGATGATTAATTTTTTAGCTTAAACTATTCATACAAATATAAATTTATATAAAGAGATTATATTAAGTGCATTATTCGTGTATTCACAAATTGATCACACCAAAAATTAAAGTTTAACTTGTAAATTCATAGGTTGTAAAAGCTAGGTTTGACTTTTGGTATTCATTAAAAGTAAGCATACTATAGTTGAGTACAAACCATGTACATTTGGCTAATAAATATAATCTTATCTTATTATGAGAAACTACTCCCATCCACCGGCCTCAATGATAGAAAATGAGAAAATTTTGTTAGGGGATATGGCTTTTTTGTAATAATCCAATTATATTTATTTTAAAAATAATATCTTTTTGCTTAGTAGTGCTTAATCATTTCTTAAATTTAAGAGAAACGGAGATAAGCACCAATTAAGCGCGCTTAAGTGCTCATCGCTAAATCTATCGCTTTTTGCAAAAAATTAAGCATTGTACAAGCATTTAGCGCTTAAGCATGCTTTTCATAACATAAGTACGGATCATGTTGGGTCATGCATTGCCACGTTGTTTGCTAGTTTGTCTGTTAGGCGGCAAGGCGAGTTAACCCTATTTAAGAGATCTTTCAAAACCTGCATTGGGTAGTCTGTAGAGCTGAATCCGCTGCCGGTGGGGCTGAATCCACTATATTTATAGTTCGTAGAGCTGAGTCTACAACTGGAAAGCAAATAAGAAAATCCTCAAAAATGCAACATAAGACACGGCTAAATTATTTTAAAGACGATATTAGGCACTATCGGTGTTTCTTGGTATATGCGGCAATGAGTTCGTGATACGGCGAGGGTGATGGATCCTAACGGGGTGCTGAATTAGGTATACTAGCAGGGATTATATCTAGGTCCAATGGGAGACCGTGGTACTTATATATATATATATATATATATATATATATATACACTACATAGCTATAATCTATTACGGGTAGATGGGATGGACCATACGTTTATGTGGAGTCGAGACGACTAACTAAATAATAAAAGACATAACATATATGTAACGACCCGTGAATTTCGTTAACTAAATTTGTCATATTTTTCATAATTATTAATAAAATGAATGTTAGGAATTAGATGTAGCAATTGTAATTAAAAGTTAACAATTTAAAATGAAATTCCAATTCAATAAAATAATATAAAATGATTTGATTTTAAATGGAATATGGAAAACAAGAGTAAGTATTGAATAAATATACATTGAATAGTAATTGAATGTACAGTTAATGGTAATTGTATAAAATCAATAAAGATAATTAGATGTGCCTTAATGATAATTAATAACATAACGGAAAGAATAAATGCATTCAATTGAATATAAATTGCAATTGGATAGGGATCTTAAGTAACAATGTTGATGCAAGGTAAGTGATGCAAAATTAAAGTCAGTAGTAATGAATAGTGATTAATTCAAAATTTGTAACATATATTTTTAATTACCTGCTTATTTGTTAATGGAATTAGAATTTGTAATAAGTGATAATAAAATAAATGAATGTTACGCTAATGGGAAATGAAATAACGTTCATATAAATGTGGATAATATTAATGTCATTATTTATTTATAAGCGTTATTTTAATAATTATGATTTATTTGTGAATTATAGAATTTGAAATTTTATTTGTGAGTTAATTTATTTAATTTATAATACTTGGATAAATTACAAATGAAGGAAATCAAATATGTAATTATTACGTAAATTAAAATTAAGTTGAGATTTGGGAAATATTTATGTAATAATTTTAAATCAAATGGTAAACCCGTGTATTTGAAATTATGAATGGAATAATTATGGGTAAATTCAATTTAATGAAAATTCTGGAAATTTATTTATAAATTTGAATTTTATGAGATTGAAAATTTAACGCTAAAAATTTATGATTGAATCAACATTAAAATGACATCTGAAATTGTTTAAGAAATAAAAATGATAAGAATTGTCAATTATAGAATTAAAATTTGGAAGTTGATTTAATTAATTAATTTTCAATTTATTTAATTAGTGTGAAAATAGCCATTTTGGCCACTGATTCGGATTTCGACGAAACTAGTTTCATCGGATCCGTAACAGTGAATTATAATAGTGTTTCAAGTTTCGTAGCGATCGGACTTGTCGTTTGATCGTATGGACTCAAAACACCTTGAAATTTATGCATTGAAATCAATTTGGAAAATATTGTTTTAGCACAACTTCTTCATACGACGGAATTTGAACCTGAAACCTTTTCCATTGAGTTTAAAATATTTTAAAACACCTATTTTGATATATGGATTGACCCAATTTCATTCCGGGTCAGAACGGGCTTTTTGGGCCAATTATCGTTCAGCACGTTTGTTAATCAGATCCGTCTACTCTATTTGCAACCCTACCTATATAAACCCAGTTATAAACCCTAGCCTCCATCTTCTCTCATTTGTTGTACGTTTATTTTTCTCAACTCTTTCTCTTCCTCAATGTATGCAATTTCAGATCCAATTCATTTCAAAAATCAAATAAAAATTCAAACTCCTCAGAAAAATTCGAAATAAATATATGTTGAAGCTCTCGAACTGCGTAGTTCACTGGTGGTGTTCGTTTTTCGTTTCAGTTTGTCGTTTGACTGTTAAAAATCAGAGAAGTTTCGGCCATTCATCATCGCCGAAATCAAAGTCGTCGGATCGGGAAACGGTTTCTGGGTTTTGGAGAGTGAACGATGGGGAGTGCATCGGTGAAATTCGTTCGTCGAATCAACGGTCAGATCGGCGAGAAAATTCACCTAGGGATTGTAATTTTGGGCGGCGGTCAGTTCTCTGGGGCACGGTTGATGGCGCCTGGAGCGTACGATCGGAGGTGATGGGTTCAGATTTGTGGGACGTGGCCGTAGCATTGGGGGTCCGTGCGTTTGCGACCGGAGGAGGGGCAGCTGTTGTTCAACGCGATGAACAGCCGCGTTCTGCCGTGCGTGCGTGGCCTGTAGAGCTGCTGCGTGAGGAAAGAAGGGTGACGTGGCATTCACAATTTGGAGGTGAGAGTGTTCTCTTTTTCATTTTTTTTTAATTGAAATTCAATCGCAATTTTCATCATAACTTCCACATACGAACTCCGATTTACGCGCGGTTTCTTTTGTTAGGATCGTATTGAAATTCCGGACTTGATGACGCTAGTTTGGACGAATTCTGAGACAGTCAAATTTTTGGGTTTAAATTGAATTTAAATTCAATTTAAATTCAAAAGGTGAGTGTTTTAACCCACTCACAACTTCTGAATGTTCTTATGTTTGTTAATTAAATTTTAATGTGATTTAAAATTTATCTATGATTGTTTGAGCATATATTTAATCATCATCTCAGTTAGATAGCATTTATTTAAATTAAATTGTTATTTAATTTTATTATTGCATATAATTCGACAGTAAAATTTATTTATTATTGCATATAAACTGCCAGTTAAACAGTTACTAATTTTTATTGAATATAAACTATTGTTGATGCCTGTTATATTTTATATGCTTTATATTGATGTTTGTTTAAATTGGATGATGATTGTAATAAATGGTTTTTATTGATATTTGGATGAATGGATGCTATATTTTATATAAACTGCAAGTTATTATGCAATTTCATTCTATTCGGGATTGCGGTTTGAAATGATATATAACCATAAACTTTTATCTTTAAAATTACGGATTGAAATGATAAATATCTGTATCACTTGACCATAGGATAGAAAAATTATATACAGGCACCGTGGTCTATATATAAAATATTTTAAAGTGATTTTTCTATGGATTTTGGAAAATAAGGGTTTATATATATACTAATTTTGATATTATATAAATATATTTTTATATATGGTTAAATTCTAAAATTTAAGCTAAGTAAAATTTGATGATGTTTTAAGTTTGATTTACGAATATTTCAAGTTTGAGCTTTATTTAAGTGATATTGAATTTATTAAATAAATATTTCTAAACTAAATAATAGTAAATTGAATTAAGGTATATGTAAGATTATCAGATTTGGTTGGGAATTTTGGAATATTTAATGTCTTGAAATATATCAAAATTGAAATGTTTTATTGAAATTAAGGTATTATTGTTTTCAAAGTATTGGTTTTTGAAACTGTTATAACTTTGAAAGTAATATGGTTTGGAAAATGAATTTATTTGAAATAGAATTTATTTAAGAATTATCTGTGAATATATGGATTTGAAACCTATTGAAATTGAAAATTTCGAAATATGACTTCAAAATGTGGTTTGGGTTTAAGATGATTTAAAAGAATATTTCAAGTTATCTAAATTTAAGAAAGATTAGTGATTGGAAATTTGGTTTTATTTAAATAAGATATTATTGAATTGTTTTGGAAATGGAAATGATATATTATTGAATTGGGTTTTGAAATGGAAATAATACATTGATAATTTGGGTTTGAAATAGTAAAAATATTTTGGTTTTAAAATATATACTATTTTGAAATAAAGAATATGTTTTGAAAGGGCAATAATTGTGTTTTAAAAGTATATATATTTGTAAATGACCACGGTGTTATAATAACGATTGGTTGTTAAAGAGACCGGGATCGGATATGGACATACTCTCTGTCGATACCGAAAACCACTTTGACAACTGTGTACGCGGTGGAGTTTCCAGAATGAAGTAGGATGGTGGCGACGATCCTAAGGTATATACGTGGACCCAACTCCCGTGAGTTGGCGTAAGGTGGCTAAAACAGGAGCGATCTCGGACCAGTGAGGTAGCACCTCTTCTCGGACACATTTCTTCGATATTATACTCTTACTTATGATTTGACTAGATGGCCATCCTCCGATTTGGGAATGTTGTTCGAGGTGGAACGGTAGTGGCTGCTATGCGTATCCATCAGTCCGTGTGCGTAATTGGTATATCTACCCTGGCATTGCCTAGTTGTGCCGTGTCACCTACCATATCGAGCTTTACTACGATTATGATTTTAAGATCCGACCGCGTTAAGGTTCTCCATCCCCTTAACGCTATTTTCTATATGATTATACTTTACTGATTAGACACTACTGTATATAGCGAATATTACTACATAGTAGATAGTTTAACGGATCCTTAAGAGATGTGAATCCCGAACATTTCTTAAGTTACTACACTCACGTTAGACACTGGATAGGAGATGTCAAACCCCGTAAACATCTCTGACGCCGTTTACACTCATATTTATTTCATTGATTTAACTTACATAAGATCTTTTAGTTCTGACTCGAGTGTTTTGTCTTTTCAATTCGCTCGGGTCAGCCTGAGCATTTAAGGATTTGAAGGACCTATTTCTGGAGGACGAAGACGAAGATTTTACTACTACTATTTATTATATTCCACTACACCCTTGTATTCCGCTGCATTAATTATCATTCTCTGGTATGTGTAACTCTGATATGTATTGTATAAGTATAATCAAATGTTTTGTAAAACAGCTTCATGAACTGTTATTTGATTATTATATTTTATCGTTCCGCTGCAAGATTCTATTTTGTTTCTTTTATTTCTCCACTTTTTCTTATTTACCCCATAACAATCCACCCTTCTGTATGGTTTAAGTTGGCACGTGTGTCTGCTTAAGCATACAAAAAGGTGGGATGTTACATATAATAGTAGTCAATCGGCATAAACTAGTGTTATGTGCAAAGTGTATAATTTACCAGTCACCAGAACATTATTTTGACCCCCTCCTCATTACAACCC
The DNA here is from genome assembly GCA_030737815.1 of Allium fistulosum. NCBI lineage: Eukaryota > Viridiplantae > Streptophyta > Magnoliopsida > Asparagales > Amaryllidaceae > Allium > Allium fistulosum. The sequence goes on along the minus strand of CM060907.1, from coordinate 405,270,411 downwards.
ATAGGATAGCTTTAAATGGACATGTATTTGTACAAGGCGGGAACAGTGGAAGGATGAGTTTCCTAATGCATGCTCGGCACAAATACGGACACTGGATATTGGAAATGTAAACATCGTCAGTAACTATGTGACTTATTATACTTTACTATTCGATTGTGAGTTTATATCAATAGTACTCTAATATGCATTTATTTGTTTATTTGTAGGATACCAAACCAATGACCCATACTTTTGTGGACAAGGGTTTTTGATTTAGTGAAAATTCAGGCCCACTGGAGCACAGGTTGTTGCATTTGGTATTAAAGCTTAGGTTAGTCGGTCTTGAAAAATTATGAAACATTGAGTGAACGTATTTGTATTTTTTTCTATAAATATAAATATATTATACGCCAAATCCAAAGAATTTCGACTATGGAGTATTTTCCACCATACACCGAAATATGGATAAATTGAATATGAGTTGAAATAATGGTAGAAGTTGAAAATATACACCTACCCTGCATACCCCATCAGAAATAGGTCGTATAGAAAGGCGTTGACTTAAAAAGAGCATGGATGCAGCATATAGAGGGTCCCGGAAGATGGATAGTATGTGACTCCTAGCCATGCTTTCGATAGCCCAATGGTTGTAGATCCCCGTATGATTACTGATTGATGATGTATAGAGGTCCAAATAAGGGGAAAATAATAATCCATATGTTGGGAAGAAGATAAGTCAGCAAGTTGAAGAAAAAGATCTAACAGAAAGGGCAAATAGAAATCCACTCTAAGTCCAACTCAATAGAAAATAGTTCTAAGAGTTGAGAAAAATATTTTAATAATATATTTGAAAAAGTAAGTATATATTGGATTTTATGAAAATATTTTTATAAACAAAGTTTTGTTGGAAAATAAATATATAGATATACATATATATACATATATATAGTTAAATTGAAAAAAATTCAAAAAATGGTTTTGCAGAAGCAATTCATCTGGAAAAAATTATAGAGCGTATATAGCTCGCTAGTTTCTTTATGAAGAAAGAAAATTAAATAAAATGTTTTAGTAGAAAATTTAAAATTTGTTGGACTAAAAATAATAGAAAATGGGTTTTAATAAAAAGGTTAGTCCATTTGAAAAAAAATAGTAGAGCGTATGTAGCTTTATAATTTTTCTAAGATGGAAAATATTTAAAGTTGGAAAACTCTTTTTAGGGATGGACAATAGGTAGTGGTACAAGTTTAAAATGGAGCAAATAATACGGAAATAAAGCTAGATCCCAAAAATAAAAGCAGTAGGCGAATACACTGCCATAGTTCAATAGAGAAGACTATAGGTTGAGAGAAAAGTTAATGAAGAGGAACCATTAAATAAGAGCAGATTAGGTAGAAGAAAGATAAATAGTAGTAACATTATGAAATAAAAATAGAAACAAAGTTAGGAATTTGTATAAAATAGTTAGTAATTAGAAATAGCATTAAGAGATTATATATATAAAAGATAATGCTAGTAATTTAGTATATGCAACATAGGAAATTAAAGGGAAAACAAAGGAAAATTAATATTTTTGATTGTTGTGCACATTTAGTATAAGTTTCTTTAAAAGTGCCCCTCGCATGATATTAGAGACCTTGCCAAATATTTGTGGTGGATATAGTATGAGTGATAAGAAAATGATAGAGTAAGAGTTGTTCTTATCTACTCTAGTTTTTATTGTTTAAAAATTATAAAGAATATTTAGAAATACTGTAACGTAACTTTTGAAATAAAGTGGTTTGGTATAACAATAGAGTTTTTAAATGAAAATCTTAATAAATGGTTTGAGTTAAAATTCTAATTTTTAAAAGTTGAAAAAGATCTTTGAAAGGAAGAGAACTTTCAAATGTTTAATTGTAGTTTTAGAAGTTAAGGCACTAAGTTATTTTTTTTAATTTGCTAAAAGGTTTTTAAGTTGTTCTTTTAAAGATAAAAGTTTTTGGATTAAAATACTTTAAAAAATTTATGTTTTAATTTTTGAAAAATTGACGAAGGCCATATCAAAATTTTAAATATGGAATAGATAAAAATGACTGCTTAGGTAAGATAGGGAAAAAGAGAAGGCTATGAAGAAGAAAGTGATGACTACTCATAGAGTAGCGAAAAGGAATTCTCATGGAATGTAATGAATATTAATGAAAGCCTATGAATGTTTTGTTAGACATGTATGGAAGCCATAAGAAGAACCCGCTAAGGAATGATCAATGGTATTAAAGTACATTTCTATGAGTTTAGGGTGTGCTCGTATGAAAAATCAAGGATAAAGAAAGAAAATACCAAGATTTTGACTAAAAGAAGATAGTAACAGTAGGTAATAAGATAGTAAACACGGATAGAGGACATTGGTAGACTCAAGAAATAAAAGATAGAGGAAGGAAAAGTTATTCCATCAAGCTAATTACCACTGATTATTCAAATGTGAATAGTTTGTATTTTCACCCACTATAGTATAAGGATGCACAATTTGTTTCATAGTTGGGTGTGGTAATTGAAGTAATGTATGGATCGTATTCATCAGAAGCCATAAAGGGAAGTTAAGATATGCGGGTTAGAGAATAATGTCACGTTAGAAAGGTCCATAGGTGGTAGTAGTTATATTTCCTTCTAGTAGTTATTTTTCTTTTAGCTGAGGTGTAGGCATTAGTTGTATCTATTGGTATAAATCAAATACGATGTTTACAGGCATGTTCTTTTTTATGTGTTTTCCCTGTGGACTGCTATATTATGGGAAAACAATAAAAACAAGGAAATTTCAAAAAAGACACTTAACCAATGCAGTGGAGGTTGGAAGTTAAGAAATAAATCGAGAAAAATTATTTTACTTTCTACTAAGAAGAAAATGCAATAAAATAGTAAGTCCCAAAAAAATTCGACAAATAAGTTTCAGCTAGCGGATGACAGGAAAGGAATGTTGTAAAGCCACGGGTCAATGTCCCTATCCCATAAGAGCTAAAATTTATAATTGAACTTGTGTGCTGGTTGTTATTATAAATAAAAGAAAAGTTTTGGAATATAAAATTTACCACGTAAATAGGTGAAGTCGGCTATAGACGTTAGACTGTTAACTAAACTCCGATTTAATGAGATACGGTATAATTTGTTTTGAAAAATATATGTATACTTTTGGAATAAAAAAATAATTTTGCGAAAAATTTGATAAAAGAAATTTTGTGTAAAAATTTTTTTATTGATATTTTATAAAGTAATATAAAAATATTTTTGAATTGAAAAGGAAGAAATTTTCAAAATTTTAAAAATGCCACGGACTTGACAGAGGGGAATAGTCGAAAAGTTTGTTAGTATAGATTTTACTACACAACAGAACTGGTGGTAAAATAAAATATGGTTAGTGGCAAGGAAGCTGTTTTAGCTATAGGATCTTTTCATATATACCTTCTCGATAGGCGGATAAAAAGTTATTTTTGAAATAAACCCTATTTTGAAACTTTAATATAAAAATTAACTACGCGAACTATACTTGGAAGATTTGGAAGGAGATATCGGGGCATAAGTGAAGATCCAAAGCATAGAGGAAAGTTGGATACCCAAGAGAAAAAGGATGGAAATATGGAATTGTCCATCTAAACCCTTCTCCTCACATAAAGAAAATTGGGATTTTCTATTTGCATGTTAGCATTGGTGTGCTAAGATTTTTGGATGGTAGGTATTGGAAGCAAAATTTGTTGAACTACACTTCTATTCGTAGAAGTGAAGGAAAATTTGGATGTAAAAAAAAAGTTTTTTCTTTTTAAAAGTTGCATGCATATAGAACTGCCAGTATATTTAGGGTGTTTTCATCATATTTGAGAAATTGATTTAAAAAGAAGCATTCATATAGGAGGTGTCGATTAGAATTGTTCCACATACATATCATATATGCTGTGATGCACCGCGCGCTTGTACATGATTGCTTGCAAAATTGTTTGCATGCTAATTGATTTGATAACATAGAATGGTTGCACATTAAGTTACATTGTTTGGTCCTTGAGGAATTTCGAGGACGAAATTCTTTTAGGGAGGAAGAATGTAACACCCCGTAATTTTAACACTAATTAATTAAAAAAAAATTAATAAATGATAATACTGGAAAAAAGAATTTCCACAAGCATCAGAATTTGGCAACGAAACTTGCACCATTGGGTTTGTGGTGATTTTCTGATCAATTTTCATATGTAAAGTTTTTCGATCGGAGTTCAAACGAAAAAGTTATTAAAGTTTGAAATTTTGCAATCGGAAATAATTATATATGTAATTAAGGAAACGAATAATAATTAACTAACGTTAATTACAAATAGATAAACTTAATGGTAGCATAGACAATAAGTAATGGTTAATAGAAAATAAATGAAATCGATCAGTTAAATATGTAATCAAATTAACAAAATCAAACAATGCACAAATTCACAGGATTAACAGCTATACGTTCAACCCAGAAAGCACCATGGTCGACCGGTAGCGATCAACCGTGGAGGGTAAGCGGTCAACAGTGGGTACTCTGAAATCGATATTGAACAGTGCCATAAGTGGCTCGGATTTCACATAGTTTAATCGCACGTCTTGCATTGATTTGATCCCCTATACATACAGACCTAGACCACCACTTCAAACTCATATTTTCTAATGGGCGCAGAAGATCTGCCACATTCTCGTCCCTACAAATTTCTAAGTTCTTAAATTAGTTTTATTTATACATATACAAACAATTGGAGAATTGTAGAAGAGGGTAGAGAAGAGGAATAAGGGTTAAATCAGATCGTCAATGCCAAGGTAAACCGCAATTCTAGATTTTTAAATACAAATCAAATCAAAATCCCTTTTCTAATCTAAGATTTATAATAAGATCTATATACACTTATAGTATATATATTAAAATAGAAAAAAGGGAGTAAAACAGAATAACAGGGATTAGATCTGAAAAAAGAGGTGAGTGGGAAATTACACATTTAGTAATAATATTGGATTTATACCGTTGTAGATCTGTTTCATATATGCCTAGATATAAATCATGAATTGGATATCTAATTTTATACGCGTAATGAATTGATATAAATCATGATTTTGGTATTTAATTGTATACGCGTAATGATTGTGGAAAAATATGCATACACGTTATGGAAAACCCTAAACTTGTTAGATATTGTATACGTTTGAATTTAGAATTAATTATAAATTAAATTGGGATTAGACAATATTTCAATACATTGGAATGAATTGTGTACCAAATGTAAATTTCTATAAATTGTCTAAAAATACAAATAAAAGTGTACTGGTTGAAACAACAATGAACGTAAACAAAAAGGAAGAGATGTACAAAATAAGAGAATCACTATATTTTGTACTATTCTCTTATTTTGTACTATTTATTCCAACAGAAAAATAAAAGATAATTCATTGTTGTTCCACACAAAACACAAGTCCTCTTTTATGTAATTTATAAAGAATTATAGTGTTAACAATTTCCTTTGGGGAAGGAAGTAATTCCAATGTATTAAGGTATAAAAATCCTTAAGTACAACTAAACTAATTTATGCAGGAATAATAACAACAATTGAAAATGGAAACCTGAAGTATGTAATTTAGAATGGTGTAGAAAACAAACAGTAAACAAAGATGATACAATTAAACGGTTATGGAAGCAATAAGTCTAAAAAGGCAATTAAAGAGAGATATTAGTTAAAAAGGAAACAAGGGAATTCACCCAATAATGTTAAACGAAAGAAAAGGGAGACGAGAAAATATATTTAAAAGAAGCGGTAAATGATATTAAGTTAAATAAGATGTAAACGCATAGAAAAGTAAAGGAATGTTGTCAACAGCGAACAGTAGAGGCACAATAAATAAACAAGAATGAACGAAAATATATATAGTTAATATATGTACGTAGCCTCAAGTATGAGTTTATGACGGGTGTGAACTATTAAAGTTAATAAATGATTAAATGAATAAGAATGACATAGTCATTAAAACAGGTTGGAATATGTGGTCAGTAGTGTTACACAATTGAAGTCTGCCCACCGCAAGGGGCCACCAGCAGGTGTGCCACATTATACTGATGCAAGACATGTCCAATCATAGGACCCATGGAGAGTATACGTGTAACAACCCACATATTTAACGATAATATATTTAAATAGTTAGTTTAAATATTAAGTCGTTATTGAGTTGGAAGTCTAAAACATGACTTTTCGCATACGGTCGAATTAGAACTTGAGACCACTTTGTTGAGTCCGGATTGACGTTGTAAATCAAAATGAGTATAAGCATCGATATATTTCGATCGACGAATTTTTAGCTGGTAGCTCACGTTCGATTCATAAATTGACCCAAAAGCTAACTTTTATAAACGATGGAATTAGGTCCAGAAACCTTTTCCATTAAGTCCGGAATGGCATCCAAAGTTTGAGTGAGTATAAGGTTCGATATGTTTGGCGTCGATGATTTCGGGGATGAATAGTGTCGAATGGAGAGATTTGCGTCTTAGCCCATTAGTTGCCTATAGGTGGTTAACTCCCTTCATTATCTCTCATTCACGTTAGTTTCCTCTCCACTTTCTCTATTGGCCTCCTAATCACCCCTTAATCACCTCCTTAATCTCCAAACCCTAAACCCATTAAACAAATTTCCTAAAATCAAATAAAAATCACTATAATTCCTCTCTTTCAATTCTCTAAGAAACCCATGAAGGAATTAGCTTGGATTGGAGTATTGATGTGCATTTTGAAATTTAAAGTAAGCAAGAATTGGGGTTTTGGTGATTAGGGCTTGGCTTAGATTTAATTAAGGTGAGTGAGATGATTCTCCTTACTAATTTATGTGTTATACTTCATATTTTTGTTTGTTAATGATTATAAAATTATATGAAGTGATTTGGAGATTGTTTGAATTGATTTGGGTTTATGTTTGTGTTATAAACATGTTTCCCTTATCTAGTTAATTTTTTAAGACCCTAAGTACTAAGTTTGAAAATAGTTAGTAAGCCCAAGAATTGATTTGTGTTAATTGGGTGATTAGTTGCGACGTTATTGTTTGATTTAGGGTTAGTTAAGTAGTGTGACGATGTGCACGTTATTAGAAAATATTAATTAACCCATTTAAATTAATTTGCAAAATGTTAGTAAGCTAATTTAAGGGATTTGTGAACTCTACACTTATTATTAAAGTGATTAGAGACCTTGTAAGCCTTAATTAGTATTTATGAAATGGTTTCATGATTTTATGAATGAAGTATATATTTTATAAAATGGATATGATATTTTATAAAACAGTAAAAAAGTGAATACTTGATTTTTAATGAAGTGATTAAGTATTTTAAATGTTACAAATTGATTATAAGCTAGTATGATAATTTATAAAATGGTTTATGATTTTATAAAATGAGATAAGGAGATGTTTCACTTTTATTGAAGAAGTTTTGTAAATAAAAGTAAGTTTTGATTAAGTAATAATTGAATCACTTATCTGAATATACGTATGCGTATATGTGCACCAGCAGATATACGTATATGTGCATCTAGAGCTAAGAGATAATTAAAACCAAGATACTATTGTAGTTAGAATTATTGTGTGATTGTTTGTTCATATAGATATATAATTGATTACAAGTCTGTTGCTAGCATTTCATGTAGCCATAGCGACTAACGCGTGCACTTAGTTGCGTGAGAGTATACCGGGCCGAGCAATTGTCCTGATGAAGTTTGAAATGTAATTTGCGCTAGGTTGTGTGTTGCGTGAGCATGTGTGTATAGACACACACAAATGAGTGCATCAACACACGTATAGGCTACGCATAAGGCATGGTATGCCGTTTTGGCATGTTAGAGGAAACCGGGTCGCCATAATCACCCGTAGAACTCTACTCGTGCAAAGAGTGGATTTGGTATCGAAACCGGTTTTTGATTACTTATGGAATTCACTTCCAAAACATCAACATATGAACCCCGATAGATGTTTGATGGGATGGAGGGAGGCTCTAGTAGTAAGGCGAATCATCAGGCGAAGTGTTCGAGGAAACGGCGCGCGAATCTGCATCCGTTCGGGGAATCTACGCCCTGCCTAGGCTCACTGCCTAGAAACTATCAGTTTAGTTGACTGACCTAGTCCATACAATCGACTAGTCGAGAGGAAAAAGTTTCCCGCCCCTGGTTCAGTCGACTAAATGGCCCTTCAGTCGGCTGACCTGCTGTGTGTTGTGCAAACTTCAAAACACGATAACTTTAGCAAATGAAGTCGGATTGAGGTGATGATTGGACTATTGTTCACCATTTTTCGAGGGCTACAACCTATGAAATTCTAGTGGTTTTGGAGTACTTTGATTATGGGGCCTAGGTCGGACCCATCCCAGCGTGTATTCCAAAACCATAGATTTTAAGGTAGACCGGGAAGGCATATCTGATGAGTACTATGACATTAAGGTCATGGGTTCTATTTGGAATGCGATTTTGGTTAGTATAGGGTTTTATTAGAGTTTTCCGGTGGGTTTCTAGGCCGTAGCGACTAGAGTCGTGCATGGCGATTCTATACATATATATGGAGTGAGTCTGTACTTTAAGGTTTTTACCTAAAAGTAATATACAATTTGTTGGCGTTAACTTATTGTGACACACCAAGGATATGGACTTATGTGACCTACCTAAGGGTATGAACTTATGTGACCTACCCAGGTATTGGCCTTGTTGTGGTGTATCTAGAGTGTTGTTGGTGGCCATGACATACTCGACACGGTCTTAGAGGGACCGTGAATAGCTTTATCTTGTTGTGATCGCTTGGACGTTTTTGGGTCCTATGTTTGTAATCTTACAAACATTTGGTCTTAGCAGTAGTTACCATACACATTGTGTCGTACCTATTCGGCTTTTGCACCATAGCATTGAGGCATATCGTATCGATCTTAGCAGTAGTGATCGTTACTTTCGGATCACGGTTTGATCATAGTATATTTTCACTATATTATTAGTAGTTTTGGGCTAGTGTACTGCAATAGAAGATATTGTGCTAACTTATTGCTACATGAGAAGAGCATGTTATGGTATAATCCTCTACTTTTGAGATGGATTTACTATACTTATTTATAGGCACTTCGAATTTTCCCTGAGCGACGTTTGTGGAGAGGACCGACTGTGATTTGGTAGTTCATGTTTAATTGTATATAGTTTTAATATATAGTATTTTTAGATAGTTTCCCTCACACCAACTTTATGTCTGACCCAAGTTTTTGTCTCTATCTTCTTATGTCATGACAACTCTCGAGTACTCAATTGAGTAATTCAGGATTCAGATGCTTTTGGGGATACACTAGCAGAGTGCATAGTTGGAGCATTTTGGAGGCGTGGCATCAATGTTTTGAGATATATTGTTAACGCTAAAAATTGAACGCAAACACCTGGTGTGTGTAATATAGTTGTGAAAGCACCACCCGTGTGACGGGAACAGGAATTAAGCAGTAAAATAGCGAAAAAGCGGTAAAAGACAGCAGTTTATAGTGGTTCGGCTTGAGATCGAGCCTACGTCCACTTTGAATCTCTTTATTACTGAATCTGGTTACAAAATGATACAATACACTTGTGAAATACGATATATTTCAATTCCAAAACACTTTCGACTATTAGCTCAAGCTTCGATGTCGAAGATCTCCTCGGATTCGTGTTGAATGCGGTAGATTTCTCTCAAAGCTTGTTGTAATGTCTTGAGTGATTGGAGTTCTTCAAATGTTGGATGAGTTGAGAATTCGGCATAGTGACGACGCTTTAAGAAATGATCGGCCAAAAATCCTTTGTTAGTTGGAGTTGGGGCTCTATTTATAGGAGTGATTCAGTGCGAAATTTAACCCCCAAGTCTTAGGTCGCATACAACCTAAGTTAGGTCGTAGGTCGCGAGCGACCTAAGATAGGTCGTGGTCCATTTGCGACTTAGCGACTTAGGAAGTGTAGCTTGATGTAGTTGCCCTCGGTCTTCTCTGAATAAGGTGGCAAGTAGTAGGTTGTGAACGGGTTAATGAAGGTACTAGGTCGTTGGCGACCTAGTAGGCTAGTAGGTCGCAAGCGACTTATAGGAAAGCAGCATAGGGAATTAGGTCGGTTTGTATAAACTGGGCAACGGAGTTAGGTCGTGAGCGACCTAAGGTAGGTTGTAAGTTGCACTGCCTTCTGAACCAGTTAGGTTGCTAGGTCGTGAGGCCTCTTAGGTCGTAGAGAAGTTAGGTCGTGATACTTCATAAGTTGCTAGCACTCTTAGGTCGTTGGACAAGTTAGGTCGTAGATACCTTTAGATCGTGAAGTCCTTTAGGTCGCAGCTTCCTTTAGGTCGCAACTTCCTTTAGGTCGCAGCTTCTTTTAGGTCGCAACTTCCCTTAGGTCGCAGCTTCCTTTAGGTCGTTGAATATGTTAGGTCGCGTAGTATGTTCTGTAGCTAGGTCGTTAGGTCGTGGCATTTTTTAGGTCGTGAATAGCTGTTAGGTCAGAGTTTTAGGTCGCCGAAAATAAAGGAGTTAACATTTGCCCCTCGAAGTACACGCCTATGCCATAGGTCGTGTGCTTCGACTTAACCTTGTTAGGTCGTGAACGGCCTAAAACTTTGCTAACTTATTTGCCTATTCACCTTCCCCTCTCAACCCCATATAAACTGTTAGGTCGTTTTCTTCCTCCTTACCTTACTGCTCTGATTTCCCACTGCCATTGACGAATCTTTGAACTTCCAAGGGAGAATACAACTCACTTAGTCGTCGATCCATCCTTACTAACACACTACGTAAGTGAATTCAACCTCTGTCCCACCATAATCGCCGCCCAAACATGAACTTGTGTTCTCCGACCCAAATCCAATTCCATGCACCGTGTTTCATTTTTTGAACAATTATTACAATCGACTTTCGTTGTTTGATATGTTGATGTTTGGTATGTTGATGTGATTCATGAATGCACGGTAATGTTTGTAATGGATCGGAGGGATTTGAAAGCGATTTGCTAGGCGATCTGGCGGTATGTGCAGATGAATGGAATTCACGAAGAGGATGATGGTATTCTTTGTAATGGCGATATCGGGTTACCGGATTCAGTAAGTGATTGCATGGAGGGGAAGTCGGCGAATTAACAGATCTATATGACTTAAGAGTTTTGCGCTAAGTCTTCCGCGACCTACGACTTACGCCCTAAGATATTTGACGGACCTAAACGTTCTTGCGACCTAAGATACTGTTTGGACCCGGTCGAACTTTGAACAGAACGACTTATCAATTCAATGACCTAATTACCTTGAATGAATGCAGCACGACTTATCAATTCAATGACCTAATTACCTTGAATGAATGCAGCACGACTTAACATAACAACGACCTAACTTTTGTGGCATAAGCTTTAAGTCGCGGCCGAGCTAGGACTTGACAGATTTATATCGTCTTGAACTCTTCAACTTTGCACTGTGCGACCTAAAAAAGGCTCCGACCTATGCTAGGTCGTGAGCGACCTAACACTTGGGAATCTGAGCAGAACATGACTGAATTTCGAACTGTTTGAACTGCCTGGACTTTGTTGAACTTGATTGCATTCTTTTACAGATTATATCAACCTTTAAAGCTGTCAACCTGTTAAATACAACATTTGCAAAAACTGGGACAAACATACTGCCATTGACTGCCCACATCGAATGACAGATTAGTAGATAAAGAATAATTAACTTAAATGAACTGTGGGAACGAAATGCTGCAAACTAATCAATCCAAGTGAAGTATTAAAGCAAAACTAAAATAGTCAACTAAAGCTGATTCGTTTACATTAACACTGCACTTGAGTTTTTAGTCAACAAGCCCTGAAATCTTGTAATTGACCAATTGTCAACTAATTTAATTCCAGTTATGTTTACTTTCTGTTTTTGTTAGTTACACACAACACTTCACACTTTTTTAGGAAACGTGCACCTTGATATTTGAACATCCAGTTGATTGTGTAGAATGACATCTCAACAAGAGGACACAAGACCGGCTGGAGAAGCTTTTCCGATTGCCAACCCATTGATCGACCCTCCAGAAAGAACTCTGACCAGCTTGAGCCATAAAATCTTCAGACAACTGTGCATCCAGTTCGGTATTGCCGAAGCAGATGCTTTATTTCCTGGAGCAAACGACACTACCAACAAACAACCTCTTGGTTTTATCGCAGTGAATCGTCAGATGTGCCTAAGCGGAGCCATTCCGCCTTTTAATGATTTCTTTCGACAGCTCCTTCTTCGATTAACTATCTCCCCCTTTTAGCTGCACCCTAATGGCCATGCCATCTTAATGGGATTGTGTGTATTGTTCAGGAGGATGCTTAACCGTTTTTCGAGCTTCGAAGAGATTTGTTACTTGTGCACTTTTGCTAAAAACAAATATCACCCTTCTATAACACTTGTGAGAAGTGCTCGGAACCGTAAATTGATTCTGGACTTGCCCGAAAGTGCCCATGGATTCTTAAGTCAATTCTTCATTGTCCGCTGTCCTCCGGGATTTTATGCCGTCTGGAGAGTCGGAAGTAAGATTGCCTTTCTCGGGTCTCTTCATTTTCTGAACTTTTCGGAATTCGAGTTGTCAAATGCTTAACTTCGTTCTTTACTTTTTGCAGCACTTCCTCCTCCACTTCGAGATCCCAGCCTTAAGTCGACCTTAGATACTTTGAGTGCTATGGATGCTGAAGAGAGGAGTGCCAAATTTTTGCTGAAAGATGAGTTTCTGCACCAGTTCGGACTTTTGCACTCCTCCAGATCGACTCAGATTCGTGAAATCTCTAGTTCTGATACAGAAACATTAGCTGCCTCGGGCTCTCGAGCAGAGATATCAAATGCCCCAGCTTTTGCAGAAGAAGTTGCATCGGAAGGACCTATTGTAGACGCTGCTCTGATAAAATGCTCCGCATCAACTGACATTGTAGGGTCGTCAGGCAAATTGACACTTTCCCCGGTCATCGAAGAAGATGAGGCTTCTCAACATTCCGGAAAGGCGGTCAATGTGGGAATTGAAGGGAAAGGTCCCGCCGGACATATTGGCGATGATATCTTCGAAGGGTTGAGTGATTTGATGGTAACCTCCCAGGAGTTATTTAAGGATGACATTCCAAAGGCTATTTCCCCTGTTGTCGAGGCGCCTTCTTCTTTACGAGTTTCGACACCTTCTACACCAGTTGTTGCCGTTTCCACATTAAAGCGTGGTTTGTAGTTTGACGCGCGTAGTTTGCACGCCGCACACACTTAGGATTTTTCGGCACTTATATGCACCTAAATTCCTTTTCTTCGAAGATATTAAGACTTGTCTCTTTTTCTTTTTCAGATTCTTCGATGGGGCAGAGCGGATCGTATTACGACAAATTCCAACGTCATGGAGGCCGCGATTCTTATGACTTTAGGCGCTATCTTCCTTCCCATCAGGAGATCGATGAAGAAAGGGCCTCTAGAAAAGCTCGCGAGAGACGGGATTATGAAGAGCGCCGCAAAAGAGAAGATGAACAGCACTATGGGACTAGGGATGAGCGATACGACTCTTCCCGCAGAAGTGACGATTCTCAAAAAAGGAAATCTTACGACGACAAGGGGAAGAGTCACATTGCTGATGGTTCTAGCAAGTGGACCAAACTTAGCGAAAAGGACACGTCTGCAATTTCGGAAAAGATCGATGCTCCCATCTCTCCTAATATTCCATCCGGCTCTCCTGCTTTAAAGAAATCTGACATCCAGGCGATCATCAGCAGACCTCAGTATCAGGTCAATGATGCCCCTCCTATTCTTCAAAGCCGATTTCCGAATTGGTGCTTAAAAGGGGTGCGTTTTGACCTTGATTTGGTTCCGATCGATAAATCGGATATGCTGCGTAGCCTTGATGCCGTCAAACTTAATATTGAAAGGGTGTCCGGATGGCAAAAGCTTATCGATGAGCTGCAAAGAGTCAACCGTGCGAATCTTGAAGCCATGCTGACCATGGAGAACGATAAATCGGTGTGGGACAAAATTTGTAAGCAGCATGACGCGGAAATGACAAGCATTGTTGACGACAATTCAAGACTTGAGTCTGAAGTTAAGAGACTTAAAGATGAGCTTGCTACTTCTTTCTCCTCCTACACCCAAAAGGAAGAAGTTCTTCAAAAACAAGTTCGCGATGCTCATGCTGCCCAACGGAATGCTGAGGCTCAACTTGAATCTGAAAAGAGGATGACAGAAATTTATCGCACCGACATTGCCCAGCTACGAGAGAAGGCGAGTTCCCAGGACTTGGAAATTATTCGGTTGCGAGCTTAACTGTCTCAAGCTAAAAAAGAGCGCGATGAGGCCATCGCTGGAAAGTTGCAGCCGAAGAATCTCATGTGGCTACTAAGGCCAATATAAGCTCTACTCTGTTCGACTTTTATCTGCACAGCGTTCTGGGTCATGGGAGCCTCTCTTTTCTGGGCCCTGAATATGAGATTACCCTGGCTGAAGTGTGGGAAGCCGCAGTTGATATGCTTGGCGGTGCCGGTTATGATGAGGCAGAGCTTGAGGCACGTTATCTTGACGATGAAGCTCGTGTCGCTCTTGCCAGAGGAAAGGAGCAACTTGCCAAAGCACGAGCTGAGTCGACGGGAGATGAATACCCGAAAGAGGAAGCTCCTTCAACTGCCCCTGTTCATACTTCAACCTTGGCTGGTGTCAACATTATAGATTCCAGTGCCCATTCTTCGCAACCTGATAAAGTTGACACTGAAATTATGACTACTCCTACCGAGGAAGAGGCTCTGGAAGATATTGAGGCTGAGAAATTCGAGGTTGATCTTTCAAAGCCAACTTCTCCAGGTAACTTTGATGTCAACCCGGATCCAGTGAATCACTTATTCAATTTAACCGAGTTTGATGAGTTTCTTACTTATCACTTAAGCTTTGATGAACCAATATCTTCTCTTTTCCTGGAGAATACTGATTTTAACTTCTTTTCTTCTGTAGCGGAAGTACCGAAAGCTGCGCTAACTTCTCCTTCTCCAGCTGTTGTTCCCCCTCCTTCTCAAGCCACTCCTCTTTCTGCTTCTCAACCAGGATCGCAAGAAGAGAAAATAGAAGCCCTCAAAGACTTGGACGATCCGGTTGTTTCGCAGGAGCAAAAGACTGGGGAACTTGAAGAAGGCGAAAAGACCCCGGAGCAAACTTGCGATGACGATACAAAGCTTTCTGAGTTCTTTACTCCGGGAAGTGAATCTTCTTCCAAGAGGAAGGGGAAACGCGCAATGAAGAAGAAGAAGAAGATCGCTTTGGCTGATGAAGAAAATGTTTAAGAAGACCCAACTGCTCCTCTTTCTCCTTCCTCCCCGACCCGTTCACAGCGGCCTCAGAAACTAATCATTAGGTCGGGTAAAAGCTCCAAAGGTGGGAAAAAGGAGAAATGAGCTTGATTTTATTTTCTCCATTTTGCTTTTTGCTTGTATCGACCGGAGATTGTGCAGGTACCGGTCCCTGCTTTTTTGAGATTTAAATTGAGCATGTCTCATTTTTGGAGAAGTTTTTACGCTTCACCCTTCGGAGAAGGTCACTTCATGTTTTTGAGAAGTGAATTCTCCTACGCGGTAAAGCGGGCCTCTAGAGAGGATTTCACTTAGCACTTCAATCTCTGGGGAAGAATGTTTCAAGATGAACAAGTAGGTCTTCCTTAAGAGCTGAAGTGTGCCTCTGAGGAGGGCTTTTTGGTATTTCCGAGAAGTAGCATTATGCTTTGTGAAGTAGCGTTGTGGAATCTGTGGAGTAGCATGGACTCCGAAGATTAGCATTTTTGAATTTGTGGAGTAGCATGGACTCCGAAGATTAGCATTTTTGAATCTGTGGAGTAGCATGGACTCCGAAGATTAGCATTTTTGAATCTATGGAGTAGCATGGACTCCGAAGATTAGCATTTTTGAATCTGTGGAGTAGCATGGACTCCGAAGATTAGCATTTTTGAATCTGTGGAGTAGCATGGACTCCGAAGATTAGCATTTTTGAATCTGTGGAGTAGCATGGACTCCGAAGATTAGCATTTTTGAATCTGTGGAGTAGCATGGACTCCGAAGATTAGCATTTTTGAATCTGTGGAGTAGCATGGACTTCAAAGATTAGCATTGTGCCTCCGGAGAGGTTTTGTGCTTCCGGAGAAGTCTTGTGCTTCCGGAGAAGTCTTGTGCTTCCGGAGAAGTCTTGTGCTTCTGGATAAGTCTTGTGCCTCCGAAGAGGTCTTGTGCCTCCGAAGAGGTCTTGTGTGCCTTGGGGAAGGTCTTCTGCCTCCGAAGAGGGCAGTATGTGCCTTTGGGGAAGGCTTGTGCCTCCGAAGAGGTCTTGTGCCCCCGAAGAGATCTTTATTTGATTGCCTGGAAGTTACTTTCTCACAGTTAAATGGATTCATAGGGCGGACGCAAGTTATTTAATTGGATGTTCGTTCGCACAAACGATCGAAATTAGTTAACAAAGGCCTTGCCTCATTGATTCCATCAACCTTTTTGTTGAGAAGAGCATTTCCATTTATTGGCGTGCCTCCGAAGAGGGCTTGTGCCTCCGTAAAGGGCTTTATCCTCCGAAGAGTTGCGCCTCCGAAGAGGTCTTGTGCCTCCGAAGAGGGCTTTTATTGATCAGCTCGCCCATGTCTCTTTGTCGTTTGCTCATTAATGGTCCCCTGTTATTGTCTCTGAGCCTATGTTCCTTTCCATCGCAAGCAGTTTGCTTTATCTAATGGAGTGTACTTCACTGTTGATTGATTCCATGGGATAGGCGCAGGTTATTTAATCAGATGTCTGTTTATACAAACGATCGTAATTAGTTAACAAGCGTCTAGTTCCTTTTCTTTGGAAAAGTGTCCTTTTGGTGGAATCATCAACTTTTGGTGTAAAGTTCATCTTATGTTGGATTTGAATTTGGAACTTTCTATGGCTTGAAATTTGTTTATTGAGTGATTCATGGGGTTCACTTGGCATTGCGATGGGTAAGCTTTGTTTTAATGACCTGCGATATTAAATCGATATTTTAGTAATACATTTAAAGTATTTACACATCGAATAAAACAGGCATTTTATAATAGTCAAGAACACAAAATTTATATTCTTTATTATTGATTCCCACTGATTTCTCAGTGGTTTACAATACGAGAGTTATACATCTGACATTATTTTTACAAATTTAAACAATGCTATTAGGTAAAAATTGGATACAGGCAATTGTTGTTTCTGAATCTCCGGATTGAATTTCCCTTGGACTTATAGTTTTTTAGATTCATATGTCAGAGAGATTGGAAGATGCCCCAACTGCAGTCTTGTGGGTAGTTAGCAGTCGTCCCAATCCCTACCTGCTGGGTAAGGACCCCTGTGACAACATTAATGACAAGCTTTTCATAATCTTGCACTATAGTGTTGTTGTCAGAGCCAGATTGATGGACAGGATGTTGTTGCCCCTGAGTGGATGAGGTTGGGTCGATTCTGTTGCTCTTCACATATTGCTGCAGTTTACCCTGTTTTAGCAACTCTTCAATCACATTCTTTAACCGGCGACATTGGTCAGTATCATGGCCAGGTTGATTATGAAATTGACAGAATTTCCCATTACGCACTGCACCTCTCCCCATCTCAGGTGGTTTAGGATACTTGACAACATCTTTTGTTGCAAAAAAGATATTCTCTGGTGTGTCAGTTAAGGGTGTGAAATCTGAAGAATTAAAGCGGCGAGGTTTCTTCTCATTTCCCTGCTTCTTTTCTCCGTCATTTTCCCTTTTCTGGTTTCCCGATTCTCTTTTGTTAGGGGCAACAACGTTATTCTTGACTTCGGCAACAACTGCTTTTGCGGACATATGAAGGCTTTCTAGATGCATAAATTCGTCGGCCTTTTTATAGAATTTCTCAAGTGAGTTTGGCTCCTTCATTTTTAACCATCTTCCGAATTCACTTGATTGATTGATGGCTCGCACCAGGTAAGTCAGGATCATACGAGGTTCTGCATTATTCACTTAGACTAGGGCTACATTGAAACGGTTCAAGAAAGATCTAATAGATTCTCCGGGAACTTGTTCAAGATTAGATAGTGACATCATATCCTTAGCTCTTGAAGCATACAACCTGAACTGATCCTGGAATTTTCGAGTCAAATCAGCGAATTGATTTATGGACCGAACTAGTAGCTTTGTGAACCAAAGTAGGGCCACTCCTTCCAAGTACACTGGAAAGTATCGGCATTTTATCTCATCTGATGCCCTTGCACCGGTCATATGCCAATCGTACTTGTATAGGAACTGGTTTGGATCACTCGTGCCCCTATAGGCTGGGATAGTAGGAGGTACAAATTTCCTTGGAAATTCTGCTTTCAGGATCCTTTCAGTAAACGGAGTCTTGCTTGGAGCAAATCCCCAGTCGTTCTCATTTTCTTCCCTCTGCATACTCTCTTTCATGATTTGGCGAATCATCCCTGATAGAAACTCCTCATTGTTCGGAGGCATTGCCGAGTAGACATCAGCTCTTCTTTCGGAATTTGGTCTGGGCAGATGTTCGTGAAAAGTTGGCTGCGGTCTCGAACCTTCAGCTTGGAAAGGTGGCGCTTTGGTGGCGCCAGTTGCTCTTTGAGGAATATCTTTCTCTTGGGAATTATGAGCATCTTCGGTGAAGACTGTTTCATTGTTTTCTGGCCGTTGATTTGCCTCGAGTAAAGCGGTTAATCTGTCCATCATTAAAGCGTTTTGAGCTTCAATTTGCTGATATAATCCTGACACTGCGTCGTCTAATTCAGCCCTTGTGACTCCAATGGTAGGAGTTTCCCCGTTTGCTGTTGGGGAAGCAGAGGTTCCCTCATCAGCATTTCCGGATCTGGCAGATCTACCTTTTCTCCCAGGAGCCATGATCTCAGATAAATTTCTGGTCTTGAAAGAAACTTTTTCCACGAATTTTTGTGAAGCAATGGTGAATGTATTCCTGAGTTGGGTTCTCAGTGAAAGCACCAAAATGTTAACGCTAAAAATTGAACGCAAACACCCGGTGTGTGTAATATAGTTGTGAAAGCACCACCCGTGTGACGGGAACAGGAATTAAGCAGTAAAATAGCGAAAAAGCGGTAAAAGACAGCAGTTTATAGTGGTTCGGCTTGAGGTCGAGCCTACATCCACTTTGAATCTCTTTATTACTGAATCTGGTTACAAAATGATACAATACACTTGTGAAATACGATATATTTCAATTCCTAAACACTTTCGACTATTAGCTCAAGCTTCGATGTCGAAGATCTCCTCGGATTTGTGTTGAATGCGGTAGATTTCTCTCAAAGCTTGTTGTAATGTCTTGAGTGATTGGAGTTCTTCAAATGTTGGATGAGTTGAGAATTCGGTAGAGTGACGACGCTTCAAGAAATGATCGGCCAAAAGTCCTTTGTTAGTTGGAGTTGGGGCTCTATTTATAGGAGTGATTCAGTGCGAAATTTAACCCCCAAGTCTTAGGTCGCGTACGACCTAAGTTAGGTCGTAGGTCGCGAGCGACCTAAGATAGGTCGTGGTCCATTTGCGACTTAGGAAGTGTAGCTTGATGTAGTTGCCCTCGGTCTTCTCTGAATAAGGTGGCAAGTAGTAGGTTGTGAACGGGTTAAGGAAGGTACTAGGTCGTTGGCGACCTAGTGGGCTGGTAGGTCGCAAGCGACTTATAGGAAAGCAGCATAGGGAATTAGGTCGGTTTGTATAAACTGGGCAACGGAGTTAGGTCGTGAGCGACCTAAGGTAGGTCGTAAGTTGCACTGCCTTCTGAACCAGTTAGGTTGCTAGGTCGTGAGGCCTCTTAGGTCGTAGAGAAGTTAGGTCGTGATACTTCATAAGTTGCTAGCACTCTTAGGTCGTTGGACAAGTTAGGTCGTAGATACCTTTAGATCGTGAAGTCCTTTAGGTTGCAGCTTCCTTTAGGTCGCAACTTCCTTTAGGTCGCGGCTTCTTTTAGGTCGCAACTTCCCTTAGGTTGCAGCTTCCTTTAGGTCATTGAATATGTTAGGTCGCGTAGTATGTTATGTAGCTAGGTCATTAGGTCGTGGCATTTTTTAGGTCGTAAATAGCTGTTAGGTCAGAGTTTTAGGTCGCCGAAAATAAAGGAGTTAACATATATATACTTGTTAGTTTATTGTACATAATAGACCTGTTATTTATATACGAGACTGTTGTATCATATATTTATTCAGAACTCCGTGTTTATTTCGAAGTTGATGTATTCTGAACATTCAGTACTGATATTTATTTGTCAGTTGCTTCCTTTAGTGCGGTCTCTTATAAATTTTTATTCTATTCTATTCATGTATGTTCGGTATATTATATGTTGTCATTCCGTTATGACATCTTATCGATCTCTTGGTTTAATGTTTTGTTATAGTTTTACCTCGACGGTCTATCTTTTATGGTATTCGAAAGTTGTGTGATGACGTAAGGGGCACTTTTGGGTATTACGAAGGGCGGGTTGTTACAGTACGCTTGCGTATAGATAAGGAATACCCCAATAGTAAAGGTAGTCCACTTCAATAAAATAGGAAAAGGCGGTATTTCCTTGATTGCAATAAGCAATCTAAATCGGATGATGAGCGAAGAATGACACCATGACAGCATGTCAGCGGAATTGGTACCAAATAAAGTAGTAGGGCTGTGCATATGTCGAGAACATCATCAATCCTTAGTGGTTAATGGGAAAGATAGGGCTTGCACCTAGCAGGCGTACACTGCCTAATAGTGTGCGGACCTTGTTGGGTCATGCATCGCCATGTTTTTTGCTAATTTATTTGTTAGGAGGCAAGGCTAGTTAACCCTATTAATAAGATCTTTCAAAATGTGCATGGGATAGTCCATGGAGCTGAGTCGGGGGCTGAACCCACCATATTTATAGTCCATGGAGCTGAGTCTACAACCAGGAAGCGAATAAGAAAATCACCAAAAATGCCACATAGACATGGCTTAATTATCTTAAAGCCGTTATTAGGCACTGCGGGAGTTCCTCGGTATGCGCGGCGATGAAATCATAATATAGCGAGGGTGATGGATGCTGATGAGGTGCTGATGTAAGTATACTAGCGGGGATAGTATCTAGGTGCAATGTGAGACCATGGTGCTTATATATTATATATATGTACGTAGCTATAATCTACTACAGGTAGATAGGATGGATTATACACTTACATGGAATCGAGACAACTAATTAAATAATAATAATAGACATAACATGTAATGGAAGACAATAGGCATAACTAGTGTTATGTGCGACGTGTATAATTTATCAGTCAGCGGAATGTTGTTCTGACCCCTTCCTCATTACACCCACAAGACAGCTTTAGAAGGATAGGTACTAGTATAAAGCGAGAACAGTAGAAGGATGGGTTTCCTAATGTATGCTCGGCACTGACAAGGACACTATATTGGAAGTGTCAACTTGGTCAGTGACTATGTGACTTATTATACTTTACTATTCCACTATGAATTTATATCGATAGTGCTCCGATATGCTTTATTTGTCTATTTATTGGACGCTAAACCAATGATCCATACATTGGTTGACTTGGAATTTCGATTTAGCAAAATTCATGCCTACTAATGTGCGAGTTGTTATAATCGACCCGCAAGCATAACCCAAAGAAAGCCACTCATTCACA
This sequence comes from Allium fistulosum, assembly GCA_030737815.1. NCBI lineage: Eukaryota > Viridiplantae > Streptophyta > Magnoliopsida > Asparagales > Amaryllidaceae > Allium > Allium fistulosum. The sequence continues at coordinate 405,248,805 of CM060907.1, read as the reverse complement.
TTGCCACTGAGGCAAACAAAAGTAAACGACAACCCATATAGCAGTAGTACTAGGTACTGTAGCAAATCGGCCAAAAGCCTGCCTACCCTGTAGCATGCCATCAGCATTAAATGCACATTAAATGCAATGCATATGCCTAGTACAGAGGGACAAATAGCATGTTTCTCGGCCATATGTTTCATCCTACCTTTACAACTGTCTTCCATCAGACCATGTGACCACACCAATGGTAGAGCATGCTTCCCGCCTGATTTACTATGCAATCCCAATCACCCATCATCCACTACAACATGTATAAATACCCATGCTGTGACGACCCACATTTCAGAAGGTTTAAATCGACAATAATCGACACATGTCCAACTCAAACAATCCGAAACATAGATAATCAATGGTGTTGATTAAGAAAAATAAGAAAAGAAGAAAACAAATACAAAATCTCGCAGCGAAATGATAAAATATAATAATCAAATAAACAGTTCATGAAGCTGTTTATACTATACATTAGATTATCATTTATACAACATATATCAGAGTTATATATACAACAGAATAATAGGGTAATGCAGCAGAACAACATGATGCAGAGAATAATATAGTGATAATAATATACCAATATTCGTCTTCGTCCTCCGAAAAATCATCTTTAGTGCGCTGAAAACTCAGGGTTGACCCGAGCGTAAAGTAAAACAATACACTCGAGTCAGGACTAAAATATCCTTATGTGAGTCAAATCAATATCACATATAATAGAAGTGTAATAACATCAGAGATGTTTACGGGGTTTTACATCTCCTATCCAGTGTATAACGTGCGTGCAATAACTCAAGAGATGTTACGGGATTTCCCATCTCTTTAGGATATGTTAAACTATTTATATATATTAGAATATGCTATATATGTAATGTCTAATATGTAAAATAAATAATTTTTCTTAGCGTTAAAGCTTTACACTAATCCCCCTTAACGCGTTTTTAAGCATTGTTGTACAGTTTGCATATAATGCCCCAGTAGCACGTCGGGGGAGAGGGATGCATCGTGATACGACAACGCTAAACCAAACTCATAGTAGTCTCGTATAAGGATAATAGTATGACAAGGCACGTGAGGCAATGTCCAAGGTAGGACACTACCAGTTCGAGTCGCAGGGCTGGTGGTAACGCATCATAGCCATGACCGCCCACTGCATCCATCCATCCCATATCGAGTCAAAGGGAGGTCATCCCAAATCAAGGTGCACTAATCGAAACCAACATCAAAAGTAATAGTATGGACCAAGTCTAAGAAAAAACTCAAAAAACAAATGTCCGCTAGGGGTAGCTAGCCCACTTGGCCCCGACAAGTCGTCCTGTTTTAGTCATTTCAAATTGGCATAAGTGCTGAGGTCCATCCATCATCATTCTCTTTCTTCAAATCCAACAAACGTACGTCCAATCCAACCACTTCATTGAGGAGTCTCCTCCACGTACACAGTTGTTAAAGTGGTTCCAATATTGACAGAGATATGCCAATAAGAGGCCTCGGTCTCTTTAAACAACCAAACATCGTTTTACACACCGGTTGTTTCTTTTACATTTCGAAGACGATTCATATTTGGTATCAAAATATCATGTTTACTTCAAAAACGTCATATCATTTCAAAATATCATATTCGCTTTGAAATTAGTTTCATGTCCCAAAATTATCATATTCATTTTGAAATCAATTTCATTTCCCAAAATTTGTTTTGAATTTCGACTTAGGTTATAACTTCATTTTAACCCAATTTGCATTTAAATCGATGATTTAAATATAAACATTCCAACCTTGACCATTTTGAATTTTTAGAAAATAGTTTGAATAATTTTAAATAGTTTAAAAAGTTAAAAAAGTTTAAATAGTTAAAATATTAAAATAGGTTATGTATTAAATGATTTGAAAAATTAAATAATTTGGAAATTTAAAATGACGAATTTTAAAAAGTTTATAAGAAAATAGTTTATAGTGAAAATAATTTCAAATTCAAAACGGTTTCTTCCCATTTCCAATAAATCTGGATTCAGGTCCAAATTTAAATCAAGCTGATTCAATTTCAAATCTTCCAATTCAAATCATCTTAAATCTCAAATCAATTCAAATCGACCCAATTTCGATTTCAATTCAAATCAATTTCAATTTCAATTCCAAATTAATTTCAATTTTGATTTTCATTGATTTGATGCAAATAGTTTAAATTTCAATTCAATTCCCAATTTTAAACCATTTCAGTTTATATACATTTCGAGTTCAATTTCAAAATATCGATTTAACTCATTTAATTCAAATTAAACTTCAATGTTCAAAATTTAGATTCAAATCTTTAAAATAATTCAATTCCGAGCCCAAATTTGAAATATCGATTTATATCGCTTTTACTTAAATAACTTCAAATTTCAAGTAAAAGTTCAAACCTTTTAAAATCAATTCAATTTCTATAATTCAAGTCATATGTCGATTATAACTTCACATTTAAAATTCAATTATTTAAAACAATTCATTTTAAACAATTTCAATTTCAACATTTCAAGACTCGAATTCGAAATTAATTCAATCTTTATAAATTCGATTTTTTATTTCTTTAAATTAAATAATTTCAAAACCAAGAATTTTAAAATCATTTAATTTAACCAATCCGGTGTCCGTATATAATTTTCTATCCTATGGCCAAGTGATCAGTTATTTTAATTTTAATTTCAGGGATGGATGTATATCATATCAATCCAAATCAACGTGACATAGGTATATATCATTTCAACCTATTTCTTAATTTATTCGAAATAATTCAAATAACAGTTTATATACTGTCAAATAATTTATAGGGTGATAATAGGAATATATTAGATAAATAAACATCCAATCATCCAAAATATCAACCAATAGGCATCCATCACAATCAACATTCAAAACAGCCAATATCACAACCATTAACCAGTTATCAATATCGGGTGTCTAACTGGTAATTCAATGTCAACTTCAAATTGAACTGTCAATTTAAATTCATATCAGTTGTTAACCTTCTTTTTGGTTCGCAATATAACGAGTTAAAGGTGCAGCCGACTTAAGAGGAGGACCGACTTAACAGGCATCGACCTAAGAAAACTCCAACTTAACGACAGCTGACTTAAGAAAGCATACGACTTATATAGTGGGCTGACTTAACAGGTTCCGACATAAGGAAGTTTACAATCTACGACTTACGAAGTCTCACGACCTAACAACTGGAAGTGGTTAGCGACTTAACGAGTTAAAAGTCTCCGACTTAGAAGCAGTGACCGATCTAAGAAGAAGACCGACTTAACAGTTTGCGACTTAAAGAAGGCTCCGAGTTAAGAAATGCTCCGACTTATAAGATGCTCTACCTTAAGAGTCTACGAGAAAAGGGGGGCTCTGACTTAAGGCAATTGTTGATAACTTAATACCTACGACTTATACTAAGTCGCGTACGATCTCTTAAGTCATCGCCGACCTACGACATATGCTAAGTCGTTACCGACTTATGACTTAGCTCATTCTGGACATGTTCAAGAATAACCAGTGTGTGTTTTTATCTCGTCGCCGACTTAAGACCTACGACATACTCTAAGTCGGCTACGACTTAGAACTTAGAAGATTTTTTCTGTATCAGATCATACCCTATAAATACCCCCCAACATCCAACAAGAAGGGGACTTTTGGGCCATTCATTTCTTCAAGCGCCGTTACTCTGTCGAACTCTCCACTCATTCAGCAATCAAAGATCTTCAAGCATTCGAGACACTACAACAAGCTTAGAGAGGAATTTCTTACATCCAACACGGATTCATCGAGTTTCATCATCGAAGATTGAGCTAGTAGTCAAGATTGTATCTTGTGATCAAATTGTACCATTTTTATAAGAGATTTGTATCGATTTGTAACCAAATTCAGTAATAAAGAGATTTAAAGTGGACGTAGGCTTAATCTCAAGCCGAACCACTATAAAGTGATGTCTTTTACTGCTTTTCTGCTAGTTTACTGCTTAAATTCTGTTCCCGTCAAACGGGTGGTGCTTTCACGATTCTATTACACACCGGGTGTTAGCGTTCACTTTTTTAACATTAACATTTTGGTGCTTTCACTGAGAACCCAACTCAGGCTACTACTCACCATTGCTTCACAGAAGTTTGCTAAAAGAATTTCCTACAAAACTAGAAGTCTATCAGACATAATGGCTCCTGGAAGGAAACGAAAGTCTGTCAGAACTGATGATGACTGTGACAATACTGCCACTTCTCTCTCTCCAAATCAGGCAGCTCCAAGCGTCGGTGTGACGCGACAAGAGTTAGATGCTGCTGTATCCGGACTGTACCAGCAGATTGAAACTCAGAATAATCTGATGATGGAAAAGCTGAATGCTCTATTTGGGGCGAATCAAAGACCGGTAAGTAATGAGGAAAACTGTGCTAATGCTGCTCCCAATTCCGAGGGGAGAAATATTCCTCACGGGGGATCAGGTGCTGCTGAAGGGGCACCCCTCCAGGCTGAAGGATTCAGGCCGTCACCAGTTCTTCGTGAGCATTTACCTGGACAAACCCCCGAAAAGATGGCCGAGGTCTATTCTGCGAAATCTCTAAACAATGAGGAATATCTTTCTGGCATGATCAAGCAAATAATGAAAGAGAGCATGCAAAGAGATGAAGATGAGAGCAAATGGGGATTCGTACCGAGTAGAACTCCGTTTATTGAGAAGATTCTAAAGGCTGAATTTTCTAGAAAATTTGTTCCCCCCACCATTCCTGCTTATCGGGGAACAAGTGATCCAAATCAATTCTTGTATAAATACGACTGGCACATGACCGGCGCAAGAGCAACTGATGAAATAAAGTGCCGATATTTCCCAGTATATTTGGAAGGTGTAGCACTTCTCTGGTTTACCAAGCTTCCTGTCCGATCTGTAGATCAGTTTTCCGATCTGACCCGAAAATTCAAAGAGCAATTCAGGCTATACGCTTCAAAGGCAAAAGACATAATGTCATTGTCCAGCCTTGAACAGAATCCGGGAGAGCCTGTTAAGTCATTCCTGAACCGCTTCAATTTAGCTCTGGCAGAAGTCGATAACGCAGAGCCACGAATTATCTTGACCTATTTGATGTGTGTTATCGACAAATCGAGCGAATTTGGAAAATGGCTGAAGATGAAGGAGCCGAATTCGCTTGAGAAATTCTACAAAAAGGCTGACGAATTTATACGCCTAGAGAATCTGTCCGCATCAGCTAAAGTTGTAACAACAGTGGTGGAAAATAATGCTACAGTTCAAAGCAAGAAAGAACCTGCAAATCAAAAAAGGGAAAGTAACGTTGGGAAGAGGCAAAAAGATCTCAAAAAGCCCCGCTTCCTTAAACCTTTAGACTTTACTCCTCTGACCAATACCCTGGAGAATATTTTCATCGCCACTAAGGATGCTGTTGAATTTCCAAAACCACCGGCCATGAAAGTTGGGAAGAATGCTGTTCAAAGCGGAAGATTTTACAAGTTTCACAACCAACCAGGACATGATACCAATGAGTGCCGCCACGTGAAAAGCCTGATTGAAGAATTGTTAAGAGAGAATAAGTTGCAGCAGTACGTCAAGAGGAATAGAAAAGACCTGTCTTCATCTAACCAGGGGCAACTACCCGCAGCTTATTCATCTGGTTTAGGAGAGAGGCCTGCTGAAAAAGAAAGACCTATTATCAATGTGATCACAGGAGGACCTCATCCAGCTGGCAGGAGTTGGGGTGAGATAGAAAGGTATGCTAGAGCTTTGAAGTATGCTCCGACTGAAGAAAGTGTCTTGATCTTGGATGATGCTGCACCTCTAAAGCAGCAGAAGACTTTTCACGATGATATTATGTTCAGAACCAGGGATTCTATTGATGTGGAAGCTCCTACTGAGGACCCTTTGGTTGTTTCTGTCGATATTGGGCCGACTATTGTCAGAAGAGTTCTGGTTGATAGTGGTGCTTCGTGCAACATACTCTTTAAAAAGACATTTGACCAAATGAAAATTCCAATGACAGATGTACAAGCCTCTTCACACAAAATTGCCGGATTTACAGGAGAGCTGAAACAGCCAATTGGAACGGTGGACTTGTTTGTTGAAATGGGCGAAGGGCAGAAGAAGTTGGTTCGAAAGCAAACTTTTGTGATTGTTGATGGATTCTCCGCCTATAACGCTTTCTTGGGTCGGCCTACTCTTGCTGCTTTCAGGGCCGTCCTCGCTCCATGGTGCTTAACAATGAAATTTCCTACTGATAATGGGGTTGCTGTTATTAAAGGAGATCAGAACGCAGGGCGAGAATGTTATCTTGTAGAACTCCAAGAGGCCGGAAAAAGAGAAATGGGGAAAGATGCGGTAGCTCCGCTCCGCATCAAGGAACCAACCCTTTAGCAACTACGGAGTGGCCCCTGTACTGGCGAACACAGCAATGCAAGAAAAGAAATGGATCCCAGGAAAGCCAGTACAGGGGAAAATAGAGTGGTACCCGTGGAGGTAACGGTACCAATATCTGTTGACTCGAAAGACCCGAACAAAGTACTCAATGTGGGTTCACAGCTAAGCATAACAGTTCAAAACACGCTGATTTCATTCTTAAAAGCCAATCTAGATGTGTTCGCTTGGTGTCACGCTGATATGTGTGGGATCTCCCCGAAAATTTTTGTACATACTCTGAACATTGATCCAAAATTCACGCCAGTGAAACAGAAAAGAAGAACTCAAGGCCCAGAAAGATCGACAGCACTAAAGGAAGAAGTCGATCGGCTCATGGAGAACAGCTTTATCAGAAACTCCACTTATCCAAATTGGGTTTCAAATCCAGTATTGGTCAAGAAGGCAAATGGAAAGTGGAGAGTATGCATAGATTTCTCAGATTTAAACAAAGCATGCCCCAAAGATTGCTTCCCGATGCCCAGAATTGATCAATTGGTGGATGGAACAGCTGGGCATGAGTTGTTATCGTTTATGGATGCTTACTCCGGATACAATCAGATTATGATGCATGAGCCGGATCAGGAAGACACAAGCTTTATTAGAGATGTGGGTCTCTACTGCTACAAAGTTATGCCTTTCGGATTGAAAAATGCTGGGGCAACCTACCAAAGGCTCGTCAATGCAATGTTCAAGCCTCAGATTGGTAGAACCATGGAAGTTTATGTCGACGATATGTTGGTAAAATCAAAGAAAGCTGTAGATCACATTGGACACTTGGAGGTAATGTTCGCAATTCTTCGAAAGTATGGAATGAAGCTCAATCCATTGAAATGTTCATTCGGAGTAGAATCCGGGAAGTTCTTGGGTTTCATTGTGAGCGCCAGGGGCATTGAAGCCAATCCTACTCAAATCACAGCTCTAAGGGAGGTCAAAGCCCCTAAAACAAAGAAAGAAATGCAAAGTCTCAATGGAAAAGTCGCTGCTCTGAGTCGCTTCATTTCCAAAGCCACAGACAAATGCATTCCCTTCTTTGACGCTCTAAAGAAAGGAAAGAAAAATTTTGAATGGACTCCCGAATGCCAGAATGCTTTCGATGAACTAATTCATCATATGGAAACACCTCCGGTTCTCTCCAAGCCTACTGACGGTGAAGACCTTTTCATCTATTTAGCAATTTCATCTCACGCCCTCAGTGTAGCACTTGTACGGGAAGATATGAAAGTACAGCGCCCAGTCTATTACATCAGTAAATGGTTCACTGGGGCGGAGATGAATTATTCGAAGATAGAAAAGCTCGCCTATTGTTTGCTAATTGCTTCCAGGAAGTTGAGACCATACTTTCAAGCTCATCCTATCAAGGTTCTTACTGATCAACCTCTAAAGCAAGTCCTGTTTTGTCCTGAAACTTCGGGTCGTTTTTTGAAATGGAACGTTGAACTTAGCCAGTATGACATCACTTACCACCCCCGAAGAGCAATCAACGGACAAGCTTTAGCAGATTTCATTGCGGAATCTACTGACAAAGGATTCAATAAGTAAGAAACAGCTGACTGCATTCCAATACAGTGGAAGTTATATGTTGACAGCTCAAGAAATGATTATTGTTCTGGGGCAGGGGTTGTACTTGAAACACCCGAAGGACGATCATTATGTTATGCATTGAGACTGGAATTTCCTTCAACAAACAATGAAGCAGAATATGAAGCACTTATTGCCGGTTTAAAAATCGCCAAGGAACTAAACATCAAAGTGTTACAGATTTTCAGCGATTCTCAGCTTATTGTTTGCCAGGTGAAGAAAGAATTTCAAGCCAAAGGAGGAAATTTGCCTGCATATTTGACAAAAACTTCCAAACTCCTCAATGATTTCGATCACTATTCAATAAGCCACATACCTCGAGAGGAAAATATGAAGGCAGATTCTCTAGCAAAGTACTCAAGTTCCGGAGAAGCTCAATTACTGGGATTAGTTCCTGTAGAAGTTCTGTCAGCTCCAAGCATTGATGAAATGGATGTTGATTGGATTATGGCTACGTCTCAAGAGCATGAATCATGGATGACTCCAATCAAAGAATACCTACTCAGTGGTTCCCTGCCAGAAAGTTCTAACGAATGTCGAAAACTATTGAGGAAAGCGTCAAGGTATATAATTCAAGATGGCCGATTATACAGACGAGGATTTTCAATGCCTCTGCTCTGATGTGTAACTAAGGAAGAAGCCAAGACAATTCTAGCCGAGATACACGGAGGAGAATGCGGAGATCATTCAACTGGTCAAAATTTAGCCAAGAAAGTTCTCCGATATGGGTATTTCTGGCCTGACATTAACCGGGATGCTGCTATTTACTCTAGAAAGTGCGACAAATGTCAAAGATTTGCAAAAATCCCAAAAGCACCTTCCACCGAACTCACACAGATGGTCAGCCCATAGCCATTCGCCATTTGGGGGATAGATCTAATCGGACCATTACCAATTGCCAAATCAGGAATCAAATATGCTATTGTAGCCGTTGATTATTTCACCGAATGGGCTGAAGCTGAACCTTTGGCCACCATTACTTCTAAAAAGATGATAAATTTTGTAACGAAAAATATCATTTGCAGATATGGTGTGCCACAGAAAATAATCACAGACAACGGTACTCAGTTTGAAAGTGAAGAGTTTCAGGATTTTTGCAAATGGTTTAGAATTCGGAAAAGCTTCTCAGCAGTGGCTCATCCGCAGGCAAACGGGCAAGTGGAAGCAGTAAATAAAATCATCAAGTCAATCATCAAAAAGCAACTCGAAAGAGCAAAAGGTGGTTGGGTTGATAAGCTTCCATTAGCACTATGGGCATACAGGACTACTCACAAAATTGCAACTGGGCACACTCCATTTTCACTGGCATACGGATCAGAAGCAATGATTCCAGTGGAAGTAGAAGTTCCTTCACATAGAAGAGTTCATTTCAACGAAGCTGAAAATGAAAAGCTACAGCTTGAAGCACTTGATTTTCTTGATGAGAAAAGGGAAGAAGCTAGGCTCAGAGTTTCAGCTTATCAGCAAAGGATAGCCAGGCACTTCAACTCTAAAGTTCGCCAACGCAGCTTTGAGGTCGGGGACTTAGTTTTGAAAAGGATCATGACGGCAACTGGTGTGTTTGGACCAAACTGGGAAGGACGATATGCCATTGGCAGTAAACTTCTTAATGGCACTTTCAAACTCATAACTGTTGAAGGAGATCCAATTCCAAGAGCCTGGAACAGCAACCACTTACGTCCTTATTTTACTTGAAAGAAAAAGCTTTGTTCAAAATTGTAAAATAGTGATGAATGTATCAGTTGTATTGTAAAACATTGTAAATCAGTGTGAATGAATGAAAGCTATAAAGTGGATGTAGGCCCGATTCTTGGCCGAACCACTATAAATCTTGTGTTCTTTACTATTTCATAATGCCTGTTTTATTTCGATATGTAAATACTTTAAATGTATTGCTAAAATGTCGATTCAAAATTGCAGGACATTAAAACAAGGCTTGCTCGTCACAAAGCCAAGCGACCTCTATAAATCACCTGTTATGCAAATACCAAGCGATAAAAAATTCCAAATACAAATCCTATACAAGGAGAACTTTACATAAAATGTTGGCGACTCCACTGTGACAAACCTTTGTTAATTGGTTGAGATTGTCGATATGAACAGACATCCAACTAGATAACTTGCGTTTGTCCCGTGAAGTCGTTCAACAGTGAAGTCCACTTCTTCGAACACAGCAATGTAAGGAAAGAAGATGCGCTTGGAAACGATAATAAAAGATCGCTAATGAGCAGATGATGAGAGAACATTGCCAAGCAAACAAAGAAGCAGCCAAAAGGAGGTATGCTTCTCAATAAAAGGGCCAGTAAGAACCACCGAAGGGACACCTTCCCAAGCAGAAGGAACAGGGCCCTTGCTAACTGATCGTGATGCATCCGATCAGACAGCTTGCGTCCGTCCCGTGGATCTACTTGCCCCTGAGACGCAACCTTCCTGGCACACCAACCAACCAACGCTCCTTCTCAAAGGTCAACAAAGCCCTCTAACGAGGCACGCCAAAAAATGAAAGTGCTTTCCTCAATCAAAAAAGATTGGTGGAACCACCGGAGGGGCACCTTCCCAAGCTGAAGGAACAGGGCCCTTGTTAGCTAAATGCGATCGTTTGGGCAAACGAACATCTAATCAAGCAACTTGCGTCCGCCCCGTGGATCCACTCAACCATGAGAAAGTAACTTCCAGGCAATCAAAAAGCCCTCTTCGGAGGCACAAGCCCTCTTCGGAGGCACATGACCTCTTCGGATGCAAAAGCCCTTTCCCAAGGCACCACAAGCCCTCTTCGGAGGCACATGACCTCTTCGGAGGCAAAAGCCCTTTCCCAAGGCACCGCAAGCCCTCTTCGGAGGCACAAGCCCTCTTCGGAGGCACAAGCCCTTTTCGGAGGCACAAGACCTCTTCGGAGGCACAACTCTTTAAGAGGAGCCCTCTCCGGAGGCATGTCCCAAAATAGAATACTCGAACGAAAAGCCTTCTCCGGAAGCACAGTTCAACTCTCAAGGGAAGGTTAACTTGTTCATCTCAAAAAGTTCCTCCTAAAAAAGTTGAAATGCTACAAAATTCTTTCAGAAAAGTTCATTTCACTGCATAGGGAAATCTACTTTCTTTTTTTGACAAATGAAAGTGATCATCCCCAATAGTTGAAGTGTTCTTCAGAAAGAAAGAAAAAAATAAAAATTTCTCCAAAAAAACGAGATATACTCTATTAAAAGCAGAATGATTCCTCCCCTAAAAGTGGAATTGTTATTCTCTGAAGTGAGAATATCAGTCTTGTAAAAGCTATAAATATTGCAATGCACTTGTAGTATGGGGCAACACTATACAATTCAATTATATTAATAAAAGCAACATGCCACAAGTTCATTGCAATATCACGAAAAATAGATGTGGAATAAATGTATTCCCAAACACAGACAAAAAGTTTGTACAAGTAAAAGGAATCGTTTATTCTACACTAAAAAAGAGAAACAGATGCGTTCTCACATACACAAGAATTTGTACAAGTAAAATTACTGTTTTATTTAGTACTATGAAAATTCTTTACATGTGCAGATATCTCAAAAGAGCAAAAGCAGGGACCGGTACCCGCACAATCTCCGGTCTATACATGTAAAAGGCAAAATAAGAAGTAGAAAGTTCAGCTTGTCACTCCTTCTTTCCGCCACCCTTGGAGCCTTTGCTTGGCCTAATAGTTAATTTCGGAATCCGATGTGGGCGGGACGGAGAAGGAGGAGTGGTTGGGTCTTCTTCTGTTTTGTCTTCCCCAGTCGAAGCACCTCTCTTCTTCTTCCTTATGGCACGCTTCCCCTTCCTCTTCGAAGAAGATTCGCTCCCCGGAGTAGGAAGCAATGTTGAAAGCTTCGGGTCATCATCTAGAGACCGCTCCGGGGTCTTCTCGATGTCTTCAAGATCCTTCGCCTTCTGCTCCTGCGAAACAGCCGGATCGTCCAGGCCTTGAAGAGCTTCGATTTTTTCTGCCTGCGATCCCGGTTGGGAAGCAGAAGGAGGAGTAATCTGTAAAGATGGAGGGACGGCAACTGAAGGAGTGGAAACTTGTGCAGTGTTTGGTGCCTCCGCTGTAGAAGAAAAGAAGTTAAAATCAACATCTCCCGAAAATAGAGAGGGTATCGGTTCACCAAAGTTTAAGTAACAAGTAAGAATGTCATCAAACTCGGTTAAATCAAATAACTGTTCATTGGACCCGGGACAACGCCAAAATTACCTGGAGGAGTTGGCTTCGCAAGGTCAATCTCGAATTTCTCGGCTTCAGTATCGTCCGGTGCCTCATCCTCAGTGGGAGTGGTCGTAGTTTCTTGGGCAATTTTAGCTGGGAGTGAAGAATGGGAGTCGGAATCCATAATGTTTACATCGGCCGAAGTGGAAGTATGAACAGGGGCATTTAAAGGAGCTTCTTCTTTTGAAAGCTCTTCTCCCAATGATTCAGCCCGTGCTTTAGCAAGCTGCTCCTTCCCTTTAACAAGAGCGGCGCGAGCCTCATCATCAAGATAGCGAGCCTCGAGTTCTGCTTCATCATAGCCGGCACCTTTAAACATATCAATTGCGGCTTCCCACACTTCAGCCAGAGTGATTTCATAATCAGGACCTAGAAAAGCAAGGCTCCCACGACCCAGAACGCTGTGTAAATAAAAGTTTAATAAGGTAGAGCTGATGTTTGCTTTCGTTGCCTCATGTGATTGCTCAGCCGCTTCTTTTTCGGCAACGGCAGCAACCCGACCAGTAATAGCCTCATCACGCTCTGTCTCAGCTTTAGCAAGTCGAGACTTTAGTAACTCAATCTCCACGTTCTGGGAGGTGACTTTTTCCCGCAGTTCGGCGTTTTCTGTGCGATATTTCTCAGTAGTGTGCTGCTCAGCGGCAAGCTTCATTTCGACATCTCTTTGTGTAGCATGTGCATCCCGCACTTGCTTCTGAAAGACTTCTTCTTTTTGAGTATGTGATGCAGAAGAAGAGGCGAGATTTTCCTTAAGCTGCTTAACTTCAGATTCAAGCCTTGCATTGTCATCCGCGATATTCGTCATCTCCATGTCATGCTTCTTGCACCACTTATCCCATTCAGCTTTATCATTCTCCAGAGTCAGCATGTTTTCAAGATTCATATGGTTGACTCTCTGGAGTTCATCAACAAGTTTCTGCCATTGCGACATCCTCTCAATGTTAAGCCGAACTGCATCGAGACTTTTAAGCATGTCTTGCTTATCGATTGGGACCAAATCCAGGTCAAAACGCACTCCTTTTAAGCACCAGTTCGGAAACCGGCTTTGAAGTGTTGGAGGGCCGTCTTTAACCTGATATTGGGGCCTGCTGATGATCGTTTGGATATCGGTTTTCTTTAAAGGAGGAGAGCCGGCTGGAGTATCAGAAGGGATAGGAGCATCAGTTTTCTCAGAAATTACAGATGCGTCACTTGGCTTGGACCGCTTGCTTGATTCGTCAGTAATATGAGTCTTCCCTTTGTCATCATAAGACTTTCGCTTATGAGAATCGTAACTTCTGTAAGAAGAATCATATGGATCAGCGTCTCTTCTTCTCTGCCGCTGCTCATAATCCCATTTTTCTTGAGCCTTCCTTTGAGCCCTGTCCTCATCTGTCTCTCTCTGGTCACCAAGATATCTCCTAAAGTCATAAGATCCACGGCCTCCATAGCGCTGAAATGAGTCATAGTATGAACCGGTACGCCCCATCGGAGAATCTGAAAACCGAAAAAGAAGTAAAGTTTATAAATTTCCATAAAAAGAGGATAAATGCTTATAAGTGCTGAAAAATCCTAAGTGTGTGCGGCGTGCGAACTACGTGCGTCAAACTACAAACCGCGCTTTAGTGCGGGAACGGAGACGACAGGTGTAGAAGGCGTCGAAGTTTGTTTCAAAGAGGAAGTCGCTTCAACGACAGGAGAGTTCGCTTTTGGAAGATTATCCTTGAAAAGCTCTTGAGAAGTTATCATTATGTCACTCAAGTCATCAAAGGTGTCATCATTATGATGCTCAGCAGAATTCTCCTTTTCAACTTCCACATCGGCTGATTTTTCAGAAATTCGAGGATTTTCTTCCTCTTCAATAATTGGAGCAAGCGCCGGTTTGCTGGACGTTCCCGCAACGCCAATAGAAGTAGAACACTTTACTAATGTAGTGTCTACAGTTGACTCCTTTGAAGCCATATCTTCCGTTGAAGCTGGGGCATCTGATGTCTGCGCTGGAAGATTAGAAACTTCACGAGGCTGGGTAAAGTGAGAAGAGTGTAAAAGACCGAATTGATGTAAAAATTCGTCTATCAATAGAAACTGGATACTCCTTTCCTCAACCGGCACCGCCATAAGCCTCTCAAAAGTCGCTTTGTGATCGGGATTTCTAGAAGGAGGAGGAAGTGCTGAAAAGAAAAGGGCAAAGTTAACACTCGATAACTCGAACTTCGACAAGTTCGAAAAAAAATAAGAAACAGAGAAAAATGATCTTACTCCCTACTCTCCAGATGGCGTAAAATCCTGGAGGACAGCGGACATAGAAAAACTGACTTAGGAAATTGTGAACACTGTCGGGGAGACCAACGATCAACTTACGATTTCTAACACTTCTCACAACTGTAATGGAAGGATGGTCTTTGTGCTTTGTAAATGTGCACAGGAAGCGAATTTCTCCAAAATTGGGAAAACGGTCCAGCGTTCTCCTAAAAAGCACACACAGTCCCAGCAGGATGGCGTAGCCATTAGGGTGTAATTGAAAAGGGGAGATAGATAGTCGGAGAAGAATTTCTCGAAGGCAGTCATTAAATGGGGGGATAGCTCCACTCGAGCACATTTGGCGGTAAACTGCGACAAAGCCATGGGGCGGTCTATCAGCAGTATCATCTATTCCAGGGAGCAAAGCGTCAGCTTCGGCAATGCCAAACTGGGTGCATAATTGACAAAAGGCTTTATGGCTCAAAGTAGTAGGAGTCCTTTCTGGAGGATCGTTTAATGGAGTAGCGATTGGAAAAACTCCTCCAGCTGGTTCCAAATCTTCGTGTTGAGATGTCATTCTACACAAGGAACTGGATGATCAAATATAAAGGTGCACGTTTCCTAAAAAATGTGAAGTGTTGTGCAGAACCAATGAAAATAACAAGTAAACACAACTGGAATTAAACTAGTCGACAACCGCTCGATTATGGAATTTCAGAACTTGTTAACATTTAAAGTATAGTGTTAATGCAAACAAGTTAGTTTTATTTGACTATTACGATTTTGCTTTAATACTCCACTTGAATTGGTTGTTGTATAACATTTTGTTCATGCAATTCTAATTTGATTTTTTCTTTATCAACTAATCTGTCATTCGATGTGGACAATCAATGGCAGTATATTCGTCCCCGTGTTCTGCAAATGTTGTGATTAACAAGTCGTTGATTTGTAAGATAAATGTGGCATATGGGAAGATTCAAACAGTTAAAATTAGACAGTCTGTTCCAGCATTTCAAGTCAAGAAATTCATATCAAAAGTATGGTCCAAGTTAAAGAATGCAAGTTCAAATATTTCACTCAGTCCTATCTCGTCTACGGCTTAAGGAACGAGTTACGAGTTAAGTCAAGACATCAATCCTTTAAGTCGTGCTGTAATAAAGGATTTCAGGACAGAATGCAAAAATCACGTCCTAAGTCGTTGACCGACTTACGACTTACGACCTACGTTAAGTCGTCAAGCGTTAAGAGGCAATTTCTGTTTATCACAAAGACCTTAAGTCGTCCGTCTTTTCAATACACCAATTCAACACTCTCCTAACCCATTAACCCGTTAACCCATTAACCTCTTCTTCAACCAAAAACTCTCGTTCCCTCAACACATTTAATCGACAGAGTCGCAATAAAATCGGTGTGATGTTATTTCATCACGAACCACGAGTCAGACAAGCTGAATCGCTGCAATCTGTCGCCTCGTACATACAGATTGTCCAAGTCCAAGACAAATCGTCTCGAATCCATCGATAATCAATTGAAACGAAGATTGCAATGGAGCATGACATAAGAAGAATAGGTCAGAAATGGGATTTGCGATTCAATGACAGTCAAAGATTGAATGGGGAAGCCGATTTCACTTACGCAATATGATGACGAGAGTAACTGGTAATCGAGTAGTTGATTTCGTCTTCAAGGATTTCGAATGCTTGTTAATGGCGGAATGAAGTAACGAGAGCAGGTGAAGGAAAAGAAGTGACGACTTAAACTATTTATATACTAGGGCAGTAGAAGGTGAACCGGTACATACGAGTTACGGCCTACGACTCATCTTAAGTCGTCCACAGAGCGAGCTAGGGGAATCGAAGCACACGACCTACGACTTAGGCGTGTACTTCGAGGGGCAAATGTTAACCTTCTTTTTGGTTCGCAATATAACAAGTTAAAGGTGCAGCCGACTTAAGAGGAGGACCGACTTAACAGGCATCGACCTAAGAAAACTCCGACTTAACGGCAGCCGACTTAAGAAAGCATACGACTTATATAGTGGGCCGACTTAACAGGTTCCGACATAAGGAAGTTTACAATCTACGACTTACGAAGTCTCACGACCTAACAACTGGAAGTGGTTAGCGACTTAACGAGTTAAAAGTCTCCGACTTAGAAGCAGTGACCGATCTAAGAAGAAGACCGACTTAACAGTTTGCGACTTATAGAAGGCTCCGAGTTAAGAAATGCTCCGACTTATAAAATGCTCCGACTTAAGAGTCTACGAGAAAAGGGGGGCTCTGACTTAAGGCAATTGTTGATAACTTAATACCTACGACTTATACTAAGTCGCGTACGATCTCTTAAGTCATCGCCGACCTACGACATATGCTAAGTCGTTACCGACTTATGACTTAGCTCATTCTGGACATGTTCAAGAATAACCAGTGTGTGTTTTTATCTCGTCGCTGACTTAAGACCTACGACATACTCTAAGTCGGCTACGACTTAGAACTTAGAAGATTTTTTCTGTATCAGATCATACCCTATAAATACCCCCCAACATCCAACAAGAAGGGGACTTTTAGGCCATTCATTTCTTCAAGCGCCGTTACTCTGTCGAACTCTCCACTCATTCAGCAATCAAAGATCTTCAAGCATTCGAGACACTACAACAAGCTTCGAGAGGAATTCCTTACATCCAACACGGATTCATCGAGTTTCATCGTCGAAGATTGGGCTAGTAGTCAAGATTGTATCTTGTGATCAAATTGTACCGTTTTTATAAGAGATTTGTATCGATTTGTAACCAGATTCAGTAATAAAGAGATTTAAAGTGGACGTAGGCTTAATCTCAAGCCGAACCACTATAAAGTACTGTCTTTTACTGCTTTTCTGCTAGTTTACTGCTTAAATTCTGTTCCCGTCACACAGGTGGTGCTTTCACGATTCTATTACACACCGGGTGTTAGCATTCACTTTTTTAACGTTAACATCAGTTCAATTCATATGTCAATTTAAATGTCAATTAAATTACCAAACATCAGTCAATTAAATTAAATTACTTCATGATATCAATTTAACGAACATCAGAAATATTTTAGTACTCGTGAGTGGGTTTAATCACTCACCTTTATTTGAAACTGAAAATTTTCCAACTTCAAATAAATTCCACTTCAACTCCATGTCGTACACGACGTAAACACGATCACAATGCAACTTGTTTCACTCGAATCAGACCTCGCATGGAAAAGTTATACGATAATTAGCATAACGATTTTAATAAAAATTTAATTAACTAAACTAATTAATATAATTAGAATAACTAAAACAAAACCTATTCTCCACTGCTCGTTCACCAAATCCCCAGGCCGAACGCACGCGATACTTCTTCCTCTCAAAATCGACGATCGCCCCTTCGCGTACAGCAGCCGCCAAACCCAGAACCGCTGACCTCACCCTTCGCCTCTCCAGTCGCACACCTATCCTATGCCTCCACCACCAATGTGCAAAACGATGCACACGACCCAAAACTGGCAGCGACAAACGTGGCTAAATTCTGACGAATACGAGATGATTCGCCTCGATCCAACCGTCTGGGTTATAGATCTCATCGTGCTCTACACTTTTCCTTTTAGTGTCGTTTGATTTCGATGAGTGGATGAGGAGAAAACGAAGAGAGAAGAACAAGAATTATCGACCATTAATCGCGAGAGAAGCGGCTGAAGTTGGGATAGGGTTTTCGTGGAAATGAAAATGAACGGCCTTATATATAAATTTCCGACCCGATTCACACATAAATTTTCCTAACTCCAAACGAAGCGTGTCGTTTGGTGTTCTATATGTTATACCCCTATTTTGCACACAATGGAATAGGTATCGAGAGCCAATTCCATCATATTCAGAAGATAGCTTTTCAAAATCAAATTATTTTAATTAAAGTTCTAAAAGTAAATTCTATGCGTTTCAAGCTCGCACGGCCAAACGATAAGTTTGATCGCTACGAAACTTGAAATCCTACAATAATTCACTATTACGAATCTGATGAAATAGGTTTTGTTGAAATCTGAGACTCCCAAAAAGGCTATTTTTACACGTTAATTAAAAAAGAAATTTCCAAAAATCAATTTAATCGCTTTAAATTCAATTTTAAAAGTTAACAATCTTCATTCTTGTTTAAATAAAATTTAAATCAACTTTCGACATCATTTTCATTCATATTAAATTCAAGATTCAATTATTTAAATAATTTAATTATCCAATAAATCGCTCTATTTGAAATATAAGTTATTTAACTTATAAAATTTAACTTTTAAAACGAATTCAAATGATAAAACAACTACTTCCATTTTACAGTAATTCAACATTTATTATCCAATTATAGTTATTGATTATAAACACATTCAATACATAAAATTTCATTTCAATACTTGTTATTGCCGAAAGCTTCGAAATTTGTTATTTCAAAATTTTATTCAAGTTCATATTAAATAAATTACATAAATAAAACATAATTTTTATTTCCAACCATTTTTATTCAATAATCATATTAAATTCAATAATTTAAAATAGTTAAAAATACAGGTCGTTGCACATGCCATGCTACTTATAAATGGTTAAAAAACTAATCATATACTCAGAATTTCTCTCATAGCAATTCAAAGCCCTATGCTCTTAAGATTAGTGAATTTTAAGTCTTAATTGATTTATTTCTTATTATTCCCTTGTAATTTCTTGTAACTGTAAGGTAGAAACATAGTAAGAGATCTTCATAGTGGACATTAGCAAGCTTGCCGAACCACTCTACATTTTCGTATCATTTACTTTAATTTGCTCGTTTGCTTCCTCATTTACATTTTAATCCAAGTGATTAGCAAGTAACCTATGCTTTCGTGGACGCATTAGTCTATTTCCATGGTTTGCTAATTTGTTAGTCAATGGATGCCATGCCACGATTTAAATATAATCAAAGTGAAGTTTCCACTTTGTAGTTCAACAGTATTCTTAGGTTGAGAGTATTATGTAATATTGTCACTACAAGATTTCTTGTTTGACCTTAGTTATTATTAACAAACATGAAACTCTCAAATGAGTCATTCCATAGTTATCCAATAACTATCATTACATAACTCCTTGGTGCCATCAACATCCAAAAGCAATACACTACCCAACATTTGGAGAATGTTGCATACTCTGGTCTTAACTGATGTATTAATATCCTTTCTCAAAACGTTTCGACCAGGAATATTTAAAATAAAATACTATTTTATATTATGATTAACTACTCACAATTGCAACTGTTTGCAGTTGCAATCACATAACATTTCATTCAAGGATTTTCTTCGTTATATACTTTAAATTAATTACTTATTAATTTTATCACTGTATAACAATATACATAATAGAAATCAAACACCTTTATTATGAAAAAGATCGGTCACAGAGTTAGATATGTATAACAAATTACTAAATGCCCCTAACACATACCCCTAACTCTACATAAGCCACCTTAATGGGAGTAGTAACCCACTTGGTTTCTTCTGCTCTTCCTTGATTGTTAACAAGTCAAGCATCTTGCAACATACTCCGCCACCTATAAATCATTTTATGATGATCATTTAGAATTTCGTCAACCAATTCTTCAATCTCGGGTAGACATAATCTTCCGTTCAGTCTCACCCATCCTTTCTGATCCATGGAGTGATGGTCCAAGTGGTTTGACCATTCACCCTTTCCAATTGATCTAAAATACCAACCAAAGATCTATGCAGTTAAAGCCCCGCTAAAGCCCAGCAAATTCCCCCTATAATGCGCATCACTCTTCGACTGCTATGCTATTTCAATTTAGCGATATTAAATAGTTGATCCACTTTAAACCCTGCTATTTTCCGCTACATCTGCAAAATCAAGCCTTTTTAGCATCCGCTTTAGCAACACTAATATACAAAGGTTGATTTGACTAATTCTCTTTTAAATTGTTAACGCGCGAAATGGATCAACAACTAAGAATGAGTTGTAGGGAACCTGTGAGACATAGTTCTAGCTAATAGTATTGAAAATAAAAGAAAATGAGCAAGGTGACACAAAAATTTATAGTGGTTCGGCAATTTCTGGCCTACGTCTACTTTATAGTTTTATTGATTATGGATCTGAGAGAAATTTGTATGAGATTACTAAGAATTAGAGTCACAAGTATAAGAGGTTGACAAGTTCTAAGGCTTAGAATTTCCAAGAGTAGCTGCCTTGGTGAATATTGTGAGGGGGGAAGATGGTGAAGGGCAATGGAATCCCAGATCTAGAGTGAAGAACGAAGAGCAAGGAGAAGATCCTCTTTTGGCTCCATTATTGTTTGTATATATAGTGAAATAGGTGTGTTGGGTCAGAAGCTAGCTTGCAGTAGAATCCAAATGTTAGCCCAAGGTGACACAAGAAAACTTAGAGGCAACCAAATTAAAAGAATAACTCGGTACCGATTCATTTAACTTGGTACTGAATCATTTAACTCGGTATCGAGTCATTTAACTTGGTATTGAGTTATTCCCTTGAGTGGAAAGTTGGCTATCTCCTTTGCTCTACTTTCTTATCCTTTAGTTGATGTGTTCCATGCTCTTTTCATCGATTTCTGTAATCACTTGAGTTATCATGCATTCTTGGTTTTCCTCTCTTCAACTCTTGGAATTGATCGTCCAAACTTAGGGAAAACCGCTTGACCATGATTAGATGGAGTAAGGAAAGAGATGCATGAAGATTGGAAGGTGATTAGAGGAAGGAAAATGACTCGCTAATAAGCCAAATGACTCAGTGCCGAGTTATTTCCTTAGCTCCATTTTGGGTAAAACTTTCCTGAGCTGTTTCTCAGCCTCTTCTAAGCGTGCATCCAAGTTTTCAAGTCTTTTCTCCTTCATCTAGATGTTCTAACTTCCATTGACTTCTACTCAGTTAAAAACCTGGTTAACACTTGCCCCCAGAGTATGCTTTGTTCAAAACAAAGCGTGCTCTGGATCGAGACAAATCCTGGACTGATATCCTGTAAATTCCAGTTAATCATTCAAGCACTGTCTCAAAATGTTGCTTTCACTTGGTAGACTTTCCTTTAACTGTTTTGCTTAGTTACAGCTGAAATTCCATTCCTTTGCATTGGTGATGTAATCTGCACTTCGAAGATTATTTCACGCTTTGGGTTGGCATGGCCATTCTCTGCAATGTTTTCTCAATGACACCGGGGAAAGAAAATAACTCGGTACTGAGTTATTTAACTCGGTGCCGAGTCATTTGTTTTTCCCGTGAGCTCATACATTCCAACACTTTGAATTTTTTTACTTTACTTTTCATTTGCCTTCACTAATTTTGTTTTGCACTTAAGCTTTCTGCCTTCACCCGAGTTTTCAAGAGCCGACCCAAACTACACCTGTCATCGAGCCAATCCAGTGTCGCCACCTACCTTCTGTTGACGCCCCTCGTCACCGCCCCAGACTAGTCGCTACCACTTGAACTTTAACCTGAAAGACTTAGGCCTAATCAATTGAAACCCTAGCACTGATCTGATTTGAATTTTAAGGTTGGCGATTGTTAGTTGTGCAATGACGATGATGGCGATGGCGATGGGGGTATAGTTAATTGCAATTGAAGGGATATGGTTTGAGTTTTGGGTTGTATTTGATCAGTGGTGAGGCTAAGTTTTTCCCTGGTCAAATGCACTTGGTTCCGGAGACAAGTCATGTTCTCCGGATTCAACTATCTCTCTTCAAGAATTTAGCTAAGTCTCTATCGCCACTTGAATTCTAATGCGACGATTCATCCCGAGATTGGTCCTACTGGATGATACCATCAGATCGCGTTTCTTATTTCTGCACTTCCAGTGATCTTGAAAAGAAAAACTTTCTGCCTCACTACGGATAGCGCCTCCATTATCGATTACTCATCAATAATGGATAAGTTCTGGAATATAACTTCAAAGTACGATGCAGCTCATTTTCTAGTATAAGCGAACTATCTACACAAAATGGTCTGTTCGTGGTGTACGGGACACTGGACTCACACTATATAGATTAATACACTGCACTTGCCCTGGTCAATGCCTAAAATCTGAAAGGTCAAAACACATCGACATCTTTGGACTCTGGGTGTTGGTCATATGAGTTTATTATTCAAAACAAAACATACCTAACATTGTTGAATGCCAAGTTTTATTGCTTAGAATAACTCACTGGTCACCCCATCTTAAGTATGACGAAGGAACATCCAATCCTCTTAAAGTTGGATATTCTATAGCTCCTACTTCGCCATCTATTCCTGTCGAGCCAAGCCATCCTAAAACTTCTGAATCCTAAGGTCAAATAGGTCCAGATGAGCTAGTTGTTGACCAATTGCTTTCGAGATTGAGAACCTTGAACAACCCGCCGGAGCAAGTGCCCTTAATCCTATCTGCCAGGTTGCTTCGAAACATATGTCTCTAGCACGACATCCCTGAGGATGATGTCTGTCTGCCGACAAGGGCTGAATTCGCTCACAATCCTTCGTCGGACATCACAACATGAAATTGGTATATGTGCCTGGGCAGTGTTGTCCCGCCATTCAATCCTTTCCTAATGATGGTGTTGCAAGAACTTGGTCCAGCTCCGTTCTGAGTCCTCCCAAACGGCTATTCTCCCTAAGTTCACTGTAATTCATGAATATATTCAACTAGCCTTTGAGGTTCAATGAGCTGACTTATCTTCTTTAATTCATGAAAAGGCAAGATTTCACATCCTATCTAATAATAGAGGCCTGGAAGGGATGTAAAGTGACTGAAAAGCTCCACAACAAGTGTTCTTCCTTTAAGAACAAATATTTCTTCGTGCGATGCCGGCACGGTTTTAATAGTTCTTTTCCCTTGCTCCTCCCATGGTAGAATTTCTAAGTTTCTAACTTGATGTGAGTTTTCTCGTAGGCACCCCAGCTCGTAATGATGGCAACGAACATAAGAGAACACTTAATGATCTGAAGGCAGTTAGATTCAATCAATGCACCATTGCATTACTTTTAACGAATGACAGTCTACGGCGGTGTGGTCTGCTTCACCGTGAAAGATTTGTCATTGCTGAATCTCCAGCTCCAGGGCTCATACCTGTTCTTCTATCCCTACTCGTAGCTCCGGAGAGAATGTTCAAGAGGAAGTTGCAAGTCCTTCCAGCACAGTACATGCTAAAGAGCCCGTGATGAGACAGCTAGTAGGGCCTGTCAAAGCCATCATTCCAAGCACCAGAGATGAAGGTGTAAGGATATCTTCGAACCCAGAAGAAGACGAGGGATTCTCAAAGAGAGAAGGAGAAGAAGTGGTTGATGAGGAAGAGGGTGACGTTGATAGCGATAGAGACTATCATGCTAGTGAATGAGGAGATGAATCATTCGATGAATCTCCCCGGATTAGTCCTAATCTCCCTATCTTGTCCCGTAAGGAACATGATGCTGTACAAAACTTATAAAATGGCCTGAGATCAATCTGTGTTGCCCTCGGTAGAGATTTCGCCTCGATCCTGCCCCTTTGGTGACATCTTCATTGGTTTAAGTGACATTGGTGGGATCAACTTCATTGTTAGCGACATTCTGGGGAATGCCAGTTCACACTTCACTATTTAGTCAAGGGGCTTTGTAAGCGAAGGTGGAGAGACCCCTACTTTAATTCCTTCCCAATACGGTTAGTAGAGTACTCGAGGGGTCATTGGCACCATACACCTCACTAGGATCATGAATACTCATTCTTGCATTGAATTTTACTTCGAAATTCCAATATTAATACCATTCCCTTCTTTGTTTCAGGTTTCGTGTGCCATGGTAATTATGAGTTGTTCTCCCACCATGTTAGTGCACAAAGAGGCCAAACTCCCAATCCTTATCCGCCTCCTCGCTATGAGTTTGAGGAAGAGATGAAAAGGAGGAAAGACCATGAGTATGACAAAGCTCGCAAGGCCGATAGGGAGACGAATAGGTAGAGGGAGAAGGATAAAAGAAAGAGGGAAGCCGATATTGAGTTATCTTGCGACCTTGCTAAATGCTTAAGAGATTCCTCGGAGCATTATGGGCTTATCTCTGCTAATGTTCCACCTCATACACAAGCTCAAACCACTTTAACTCAACAAATTCTGACCTCCCAAATGATCACAACAGTCCCGCCTACTTCCAAAGGAATCTCTGCTTATTCATTCACATTTCCGCCCGATCCTCCACGATTGCAAGCCGCATTCTCACAACTCTTTTTATACGGTATCAAGTTCGACCCAAACATCTTGGATATAGCAAAAGAGGTGGTGATGCAAAGTCTAAAGAACATCAAGTAGGGCATGGATGAAGGGTATAAGTGGAATAAAATTTGCACTGCTCTTTTCGAAGTAAACAAGATCAACTACACCAATATTTAATCCGCTGAATCTGAAAGGGCTGCCTTTGAGAGGATGATGAAAGAGAGGGAGGATGATTTGATTGAAGTTACCATAGAGAGAGACCTCACTCTGAAGCAGAAGGAGAGAATATATAAGTTGATGGATGAGTTAAAGCTTGCCCAAAGCCGCGCTGAAATCATAATGAGGAACGAATTGAAAGCTACTGATGTTGAAACTTCAGACTTCTAGAAATGAGTTAAGGAGAGGGCACAAGCGCTTAGCAAAAATGATAAGATCATTAAAGCCAAGGACCAAAATATATATGAGCAAGCTGCTGAACTAGCCAATCTTCGTGAGGAGGTTCATTGACTCGCCAAGGAGAAATAGTTGTTGTTCACCGATAGAGATGCCATCAGTCTTGAACTTGCAATTTCTCGGCATAAGCTCAAAGAGCTTCAAGAGGAGAAATTCAACATCTTGACTGAGCTTGATTCCAACATGCTATATTTTTACACCAACATAGTCATGTTAAAGAATCTGAGGTGGCTAGGAAATGACTATCCCGAGGCGCTCATAGGCTCTTGGAAGGAAGTGTTATGCCAGACTACACAAGTCGAAGATAATCGCTCTGAAGAAGAACTGATGGCTGCTTATCTTGATGTTGAAGGTATCGAATCTCTTTCTATTGGAAAAGCTATCATAGCCAATAATGTTGCTGTTGCTGATGCTGCCAAAGCACTTGCTGGCCCAAGCTCTTCGGGTCAGGGTGAAACGTCTACTTCGAAATCTAAAGAGCCAAGAGCGATTATTCCTGCATCTTCGGGAGTTAGCTCCACTTCTACTTGCATTCTACAAGTTTCATTAATGGGTTCCCTCCATGAACCATACGTTCCCCAATTATGATCCATCCTGAGAGCTTGGAACCGAAGAAGGCGAGTTTATCGTATCCAAAAAGGATCCTGCTATAAGTATATCTCTTGTTTCTCCAGTCTTCGAGAAGCTTCGGTTCTCATGAGAATTCATCATTAGACTTTATCACTATGTTTGCTAACTTGTAGGTCAACCTTGTTTACCTCCTCCGCCTCCAGCTATGTAAGGGTCACCGGCTGCTGTTGTCTTCACCACATCTACTTCCATCTCTATGGGACTTACTGGTCTTGTCTTGCCTTCCAGTTCCAAGCCT
This sequence comes from Allium fistulosum, assembly GCA_030737815.1. NCBI lineage: Eukaryota > Viridiplantae > Streptophyta > Magnoliopsida > Asparagales > Amaryllidaceae > Allium > Allium fistulosum. Next base: position 405,222,814 of record CM060907.1, on the reverse strand, counting down.
GGCTCTGAAGCTTAGAAGATTAATGCTCTGGAAGGGCTAGAGGAAATGTCCATGTCCCAGGAAGAAGATGTTCAAATTACCAATGTTTCAGACCCTATTGACCAGTTACCATGGCGAAGAGGCTCAAGGCTGAAGCTATAAAGTTCAAGAATGTAAAGAAGGAGCCCACCACCACCAAGCATGAATGTTCAAAACCAACAAGTCCCCAGCAGAAAGTTCCAACACTGAGGATCCGACAGCCAGAGACTAAGCCTACTAAGACTTCAAAATACCAGTCCGTAGAGCGGCATGTTGCTACCGGCGGTGAATCTACTCACACGTAAGGTGAGACCCCTCCTAGTAGGGAGAAAAAGAGAGAGAAGCTCAAGATCCATTCAAGTAATACTGGTAAAGGTAGGCGGAGTGGAAAGAAGAGGGGATGTAGTAGTGTGCATGCTAGCTGAGCGTTTGGTTTTTTGTCGTTATGATGGTCGAGTCTATACTTTTTGTCTTTTTTGCTTTAAATAGGCTGAGATTGTGCGTGTACGGCCCCCGCTGTTTGTCTGTACATAAAAGATTATCTGTAATGAAAGATCATTTTTTCCTTTATAATCTCTCTTTTGTGTACTCTTATACATATTATGTACTATGCATGTTTATGTTTGACTGTCTGTGTATATAATATGATTGCTTCTACAGCAATTTCTTATATTATATACTTCTATTTCTGTACGATGTGCTTATTTACTACAACCTTTTGCATGTAAATAATATTTTTGCTATTGCTTTAGTATATTCTTTTGCTTAGCTCTATTTTTACTACCAAAATAATCTGCTTGGTGCAACAGGTCTTGCAATTTTAGCCAACTCTATGGCTATTCCTGTTCGGGATCGGTCGAGTTTGTCTCGACTACGTATTGGTGGATATGCCCTGTCCATAGGGGTGAATGTTAAAATCCAAGCATCAACGAGAGACTAGATTCCTTGAGCAATTCGTTCGATTGCCCTCCAGTCCAGTTTGCATGGTGATTCCTATCTTTGAGAACTAGCGAGTTTTGCTACTTGATTCCAAGCATTATACTTTTGATGCTGTCAATTCCTTAGCTGCATTTGAATTCTTCCAAGTTGACATCATCAGCCAATGTCATTCTTTATGCACATATCGAAAGAATGCGTCGTCGTCATCTTTCATCATAACAAATTCTTCCAAGTTCGGTGTTGAGATCCCGGTCTTGCACCATTTTCTATCTTCGGAAACTTATACATGAACGATTCAACTCTGTGGATTTTTCCTTAACATTGTGTATCTTCGAGTTCCGTGTAATTCCATTTTTCATCGCGTATCTGTGGGCGACGTCAAGTTCCGAGAGGTTTGAGTCAATTTTCCTATTGAATTGGTAGTTCAAAACTTCCTAATGTTGCAAGGGCAACGCCTATTTTCAGAATGTAGAAGTCAATTTGACCGTCGATCGAGCAACTTTGGGCCTTCCCAACATTGCTGGAGCAACGCTGGTTCTCAAAAGGTAGGGTCCATCTTCACCATAGATGCGGCGGTTTGATTCGATTTTCCCCATCGACTTGTCAGTTTGAGTCAATTTTTCCCATTGACTTGGCAGTTTGAGTCAACTTTCCCCATCGACTCTGCAGTTTTGGGCCTTCTCGACGTTGCCGGAGCAACGTTAGATCTCAGAAGGTAAAGATCAATTTTTCCTATTGATCCGGTGGTTTGAGTCGATTTTCCCTATTGACTCGGTGGTTTGAGTTGATTTACGCATCAGCTTGGTGGTTTGAGTTGGTTTCCCCATCGACTTGGCAATTTTAGGCATTCTAGACGTTGTTGGAGCAACGTCGGTTCTTAGAAGGCATGGACTGATTTTCCCCATCGATTGGGCGGTCTGAGTCAATTTTCCTCGTCTACTAGGTGGATTGAGTCGATTTTCCCCATCGACTCGGTGGTTTTGCTAATGAGAACATAATTCCATTGGTTCAAGAAGCTAATTTTATTGATAAAAAGAAGAAATGGCATGTCCTTCTTATTTACAATGCCCCCAGTGTCCCTGGATGGCTTATTTACGAGAATAAAATAAGAAAAACAAGACTAGTAGTGCCGTAGCAAGTCGTTATTCCAAGCATGCAGGATGGGAACTCCACCTACTATAGCCGCTTGAATGTTCCATCTCTAAGCTTCTAGTTAATCGCATAAAGTCTTCCTAAGTTGGGCCAAGTGCTCCTATACCCAAAAAGATTCATTTCAGGACGAGATCTCCTACTTCAAAAGTATGGTTGCGAACCTTGGTGTTGAAGTGACGTGTCACTCTTTTCTGGTGAGTAGAGACCCTCAATTTAGCTTCTTCCCACTTCTCATCGATTTGGTTGGGGACTCGAGTAGTAGTTGTTCGTTCTCTCTCTCTAATTGAAGTGTCTTCTGCGATGAGAGGGGACTTCCAGTTCCACTAGGATCATAGCCTCTGAACCATATGCTAAGCTGAATGGTGACTACCCAGTCGTTGATTTGTGTTGTCCTAAAAACCTATAGTGCCAGTGGAAGCTCATCAACCCAATTGCCCTTACCTCTAGTCAGCGGCTTCTTTGTGGCGGATTTGATGATTTGTTCCCAGCTTCCACTTGCTTGTTTGCTTGTTTGCTTGTTGCTGCGCTACAACGGAAAAGCTCTTCTCGATCTAGTAACGCTTGCAAAAATCTTTGAACACATCGCTATCAAACCGAGTCTCGTTATCTGTGATACTTTTCTACGGTACTCCAAACCTACCAATAATATTTTTTGTTACAAAATTAATTACTTTTTTAGTAGTGATCCTGGCAAGAGGTTCCGCTTCAATCCATTTCGTAAAATAATCAACAGTAATGATAGTGTATTTGGGTCCTCCTTTTGCTATCAGTATTACACCAATTATATCGATTCCCCAAATAGAAAATGGCCAAGGACTGACCATCAACGTAATTTCTAAAGATGGGGCTCTTGGAATATTTGCGAATCTTTGGCATCGATCGCATCGTCTGGTTAGTCTATTGCATCTAGGTTTACTATTGGCCAGAAATATCTGTTGTAGAGTATCTTCTTCTCCAGCTTCTGCCCCCGGTGTGATCACCACATCTGCCTTCATGAATTTCCATCAGGTTCTTCCTCGCTTCATCTTTGGTTACACACTTAAGCAAGGGGAGGAAAATCCTCTCCTGTATAGAACTTCGTCCTGTATTATGAATCGTAGTGCCTTTCGAAGGAGCTTCTTTTCTTTGTTTCTGTCTCTGGGGAGTACTCCCTTGAGTAAGTAGTCCTTTATTGGCATCATCCACAATTCTACCTATTTTTGTAGTCTCGATAGCCCAATCAACAACCATTTGATCTATGTTAAGAGCAGTCAATAGTTCTACAGGAACCAATCCCATTAGTTGTGCTTCTCCGGAGCTAGCTAGCTTAGCTAAGGAATCGGCCTTTATATTTTCCTCCCTGGAAATATGAGATATCATGTTGTGTTCCATTTCGTTGCGTAATTCTTAAACTTTCGACAAGTAAGGGGATAGTTTTGCACTCTTAGCTCGGTATTCCCTTCTAACCTGGTAGATGACTAGTTGGGAGTCGCTGTAGATATGAAAAGTTTTTATTCCGAGCTCCTTCACAATCTTCATTCCTACCATCAATGCCTCGTATTCCACCTCATTGTTGGTGGTAGGAAATTCTAGCTTCAATGCATAACATATTGATTGTCCTTCAGGAGTTTCAAGCACAACTCCCACTCCTAAGCAGAATTCGTTTGACACGCCATCGATGAACAATTTCTAGTGGAATACTATGACTGTTATGTCCTCCTCCTCATTATCCTGAATAGTGAACTCGGCGATGAAGTCCGCCAGCACCTGCCCATTAATCGCTTTACAGGGATGACATGTCACATTGCACTAGCTCAACTCAATATTCTAGTTTAGAAGCTGTCCCGAAGTCTCGAGTCAATACGGTACCTTTTTCAACGGGTTGGTCCATCAATAACTTATTCGGGTGAACCTGGAAATATGATCGCAGTTTCCTAGACGCTATCAACAAGCAGTATGCCAGCTTTTCCAATTTTGGGTAGTTTCGTTCAGCTCTAGTGAATCTCTTACTAATGTAGTAGATGGCCCGTTGGACCCTAGCTACCTCACGCACAAGTGCCGCACTTAATTCATGGGTAGACACTGCCAGGTAAATAAATAAGTCCTCACAGTCCACCGGTTTAGACAAAACCGACGGAATCTCCATATATCGCACTAATTCTTTGAAAGCAGTCTGACGGTCCTGATTTCATTCAAAGTTCTTCTTACCTTTCTTTAATGCATCAAAGAATGGCATACACTAATTTGTTGCTCTTGAGATGAATCGGCTCAATGTTGTGATCTTTCCATTTAAGCCTTTTAATTCCATCTTCATTGTTGGGATGCTAACATTTTATAAGGCGTCAATCTGCTCTGGATTGGCCTCAATGCTCCTTGCATTCACAATAATACCAAGGAATTCCCTAGTAGTAACTCCAAACGAACATTTGAGTGGGTTTAATTTCATTTCGTACTTCTAAAGGATCTCAACATCTTCAAGAGATCATCCAAATGGTTTTCAGACACTCACGACTTCCTGAGCATATCATCTACCTAAACTTCCATCGTTCGTCCGATCTAGTCTTGAACATTGTGTTCACCAGTCTTTGGTATGTAGCTTTGGCATTCTTTAGACCAAACGACGTTACACGATAGTAATATAGTCCTAAGTCTGTGATGAAGTCGGTGTTCTCTTGATCTGGTTCGTGCATCATAATTTGATTGTACCCTGAGTAGGCGTCCATAAATGAGAGCAGTTCACGCCTCCCAGTTCCATCAACAAGCTTGCCGACCCTGGGCAACGGAAAGCTATCCTTCGGGCAAGCTTTGTTCAAATCTGAATAGTCAATACAAGTTCGCCACTTCCCATTCGATTTTCAAACCAATACAGGGTTTGATACCCACTCGGGATATATGGCAACACGGATGAAGCCGTTGGCCAATAGCTTATCCACTTCTTCCTTTAGTGCAGCAGATTGCTCCGGACCTAGGCTACGTCTCTTCTATCTCATTGGCATGAACTTGGGATTGATGTTAAGTGCATGACATGTTATCTCCAGCGATATCCTACACATATCACAATGCTTCCAAGCGAACACGTCCAGATTGGCATAAAGAAAGTTTATCAATTCCTTTTTCATCTTAATTCCAAGCTGCAAACCTACTTTCAAGACTCGAGTGGGATCATCCATGTCAATAGGGATAGCCACTGTAATCTCCTCCAGTGCTACCCACATTTCCACTGAACCTTTCTTCCTAAGGTCCATAGCCTTGTCGAAGCGACTATGGTCCATGAGCTAGGGGCGGTTCTGTAATTGCTATGCTTGTGGTTCCTGGATATGAAGAGTCTTACCTAAATCCTTTCCCTTGTCATGATGTTTAGCTTCATGTAATTCAGCAACATAGCATTCCCTTGTAGCACTTTGGTCTCCTCTTACTACTCCTACCACATTCTCAATTGGGAATTTCATCGTGAGACACCATGGAGCCAATGTGATTCTAAAGTCGGCAAGGGTCGGTCGGCCCAAGAAAGCATTATAAGCAGAATATTCATCAACAATCACAAAGGTCTGGATAAGAAACACCCTCCATTCTCCTTCTTCGAGTTTTACAAGTAGGTCGATCGTCCTAATTAGCTGTTTAGGTTCACATGTAAATCCCTGAATCTTTTTCTTGCAATCAGTCACATCCTTTATGCTAATCTTCATCTGGTCAAAGGTTTTCCGGAATAGGATATTGATCGAACTTCCATTGTCAACCAATACTCGATGCACAACTACTGGCCCAATCCCGATCATTATCACCATTAGGTCGAGAGTTGGTGCTTCTACACCATTAGTGTCTCGATTCCTAAAAAAAAGGCCATCCGTAATCATTCTTTGTTGATTGGCCGAAGCTCCGTCTTCGACGACTTAGCAACTCTCTTGTGGTGCATGCTTCAAAGAACTAGCATATCGTTCCATCTTGCCCCAACTCTTATGCACTGGTGAGGTCCTCCAATAATGGTATTTATGACCAGGCTTTCATCTGTTTGATTGGACCCTTCTCCGCTAGGTCCAGGATAATTTCCTTGAGCATTCCGCCCTTGGTGTCCAATAGTTTGATCAGCGTTTTGCGGTGTCTTTACATAATGCTGAAGCCTGTTGTTCCTTATTAATTCAACAATTATATCCTCAAGATGCCAAAATTCATTTGTGTTACGCATGTGAGTTTCATGGAAGGGGAAGCAGCAATACTTCGCCAACCTTTTCTGTTGCTCAGTCGCATCCCTCTTAGGTGGTTTGTTATACTGCTTAGTCCCCTGAGTGGCAAGATAGATGTTTTCAAAATTGTCATTCAATGGCGTATAGTCCTCAGGTCTCAAATCCCTTGGACACATCATGTCCCCATCACGCCTACCAGCATTCTAATTCCTTTTCTTCTAATTCGCAGTTTTCCCAGCATTTTCGAAACCATTTTCATCTTGTTTAACCGTAACGTTACTTTGAATCACTTCTTTCAGTTGCTCATCGCTTAGCTTGCTTCATTCATGTTTGCTTCTTCCAACCTCAGAAACTGATTTGCCTTTCTATGGAATTCCCTTATAGTAGTTGGTTGCTTCACTTTTATCCACCTACCAAAATCCATGTCCGGGTGAATGCTCTAGACAAGTGCTATAAATACAATGCCTTCCTTTGGGTTGCTAACTTCTATAACAACAATGTTAAACGGGTTCAAGAAAGCTTTCAGTGACTCCTTAGGCCCTTGAGAAAATCCAGAGAGGGACATCACGTCCTTTGGCCATGCAGTGTGGAGCCTAAACTTCTTTAGAAACTTCTTTGCCAATTCATCAAACATTGATATGGATTTAAGCGCTAGCCTGGTAAACCACAGCAAAGCGACTCCTTCCAAAAAGATAGGAAAACACCTACAACGAACATCATCCATAGCTCTAGCTCCATCCATATGCCATTCATGTTTGAGTAAGTGTTGTTTGGGATCTGTAGTTCCGTTTTAGGATGGCATTGTCAGCATGGTGAACTTTCGGGGATACTCTTCTCTCAGAACATTTCAAGTAAATGGAGTTCGGCTTAGTGCAGAATCCCAGTCTTTTTCTTTCCTGCCCCTGCTCTCCTCCACCAACCGTTTGACCATCTCAACGATGTACTTCTCGTTGGCACGGTAATATGTAGGTCGACTGTCAGAGGCTGCAGTGAGTGTTTGGCTCCGCAAGCAGTCTTGGGATGCCGATTAAAGTCTAGGTTCTCCATTCTCTAGGAGAACCACTGCTAAAGAGTTCCGTTGGTGTTCGGTTAGCCTTGTTGTGGCAGTTTGAACTCTAGTTCCAGTGTTTGCCCGTTAACACCAGTATTCAATTCAAAATTACCATCATCCAGCCGCATGTCATCATCAGAGTCAGAAACTAGTAATTGCTCTCCTTACTGAGCATCATCAAGTGGAATATTTGGGTCGGCACCAAGTTTTCTTGTCTCGGCACTGATTTATTTTCTTATTATTTGAGCGCTCCTACTCCCTCCTGTAACAACTCTGCAACTTCTACAGTTAGTTCCTTCTGCTTTTGCTTCCTATCTCTCCTTTTTATGCCAAAAACCAAAGAGTTCTCTTGTTCTATTGTAGGAGAAGTTTCTCTTCTAACTTTTCTTATTGTTAGTGGCTGCAAGGTTAGTAGTGCATCCATCTTATCCATGAGAGCTTTCTGGCTATCTGCCATCCTCTAGTTAAGTTCATGAATCATCTTATTAAGCTCTCCTCTAGTGACAACTTCCTGTTGAGTAGAGGACTCTGGTATTGCATTTCCATTATTAACTTCTATTTGGTGAGTGTTGCCTTTATCACCATTAACCATCGCTCCTATGAATCTTTGAAAAGTAAATCTTCCTTTTCTAGGTGCCATTAATCTTCAACAACAAGTTCTCAAACTTCTTAGAGCTAGTTTTCTTGATCTAACCTCTAGATCTTTCTAAATCCATAATAAAAAGCTAGATTTAAGCCTAGATTCGGTTTTCTTAATGAAAGCGATAAAATATTAACCCGCAAAATGGATCAACGCCCAAGAATGAGTTATAGAGAACCTATCAGACTTAGATCTAGCTAATAGGATTGAAAATAAAAGAAATATAACAAGGAGGCATGATATATTTTTAGTGGTTCGATAATATCTAGCCTATGTCCACTTTATAGTTTTATTGATTATTGATATGAGAGATTTGTATGAGGCTATAGAGAATTAAAGTCATAAGTATAAGAGGTTGAGAAGTTCTAAATCCTAGAATTGCTAAGAGTAGTTGCCTTGGTGACTATTGTGAGGGGGGAAGATGGTGAAGAGCAATGGAATCCCAAATCCAGAGTGAAGAAGAAAGAGCAGGGAAAAGATCCTCTTTTGGTTGCACTATGGTTTGTATTTATAGGGAAGTAGGTGTATTGGGTCTGAAGCTTGCTTGTAGTAGAGTCCAAACGTCAGCCCAAGGTCACACAAGAAATCAAGGTGGCAACCGAGTTCAAAGAATAACTCAGTATCGAGTCATTTAACTCGGTGCTGAGTTATTCCCTTTACTGGAAAGTTGGATATCTCATTTTGCCCTACTTTCCTATCCTCTAGTAGATGTGTCCAAGCTCTTTTCATTGACTATTAGTTGACTCTAGTGATCGTTCCATCATCACTTAAGTTATCTTGCTATCTTGGCTTTCCTCTCTTCAACTCTTGGAATTAGTCGTCCAAACTTATTGAAAACCGCTTTATTACGATTAGATGGAGTAAGACAAGATATGTATGAAGATTAGAAGGTGGTTGGAGGAAGGAAAATGACTCGGTACCGAGCCAAATGACTCAGTGCCAAGTCATTTCCTTAGCTTCATTTTTGGTGAAACTTTCCCGGGTTGTTTCTCTGCCTCTTCTAATTATGCTTCTAAGTTTTCAGGTCGTTTTGTCTTCATCTTGATGTTCTAACTTCCATTGACTTCTACTTGGTTAAAAACCTGGTTAACATAAACAAAATCAACAAAGTTAGGGAAAGTCCTAATTTTAAGGCATAAGTGCTCAATATATGTTAGAAATCTATTGTAGTCACCAAATCTAGTCTGCATAAATCATGATATTCTTCGGTTTTTTATATAAGATTAAAAAATATTTCCTTTTTCTACACAAATGATGTGTACATGATAATATATTAACTTTAAATATTTGGTTTTATATCTAATGAAGCTTTTTGCACATATGTAATTTCCCACTATATCCCCGCTTTATCCCCACTGTAACTTTTTGCACCTCCACCATTATGAAACTGCTAAGCGCTTTAACTACATAGCCAAAGACACATCATGCATTTGAATAAACCCAACATTATCCATCAATGCATGTATGACCTCTTTGCTGCTAATAATTCTGGCATGCATTCTAAAGAAGGTCTGAAATCAAATGCAGAAATAAACTTCTATTGCTTCCATTCCAACAAAATATAACCTAATGCAGCATGCTTCCTACTTAGAGAACCATAAACTATATTTCCCTTTCCTAGAATATATCAACCCCAAAATCATTTAAACATAAGAATTCCATCTACCTTTGCAGTCCAAGAGTAATCTCCTTCTGAGGGAAAAGGAATTTGAGGGGCTTGTGACATGTAAACAGCTCGAATCTCTCTCCTAACAAATAATGTCTCCAAGACTTAAGTGTGAATATGATAGAAGCTAACTAAAGATCATGGGTCCAATAATTTTCTAATGAATTTTCAACCGATTACTATAATATGCCAATACATTCCTTTCTAGCATCAAAATAGCACCAATCCTAGTGTGGAAAGATTAGTGTAAACTATAAAAGGTTTGGTACCATGCGAAAGAATTAGAACTAGCGCTCTTGTCAATATCTCCTTCAACTCAAAAAATGCCTACTTACACTGCAAACTCTAGGTAAAAACATTTTTTTTCTCTTAGTGGGGTAAGTTAAGGGTGATGAGACTTTTGCAAAGTCCTTAATGAACTTCAGGTTAACCTAGCCGAACTAAGAAAGTTCAAAATTTTGAAGCATTCTTTGGTACCATCCAACTTTTCACAGCCACAATCTTTCATGGATCTACTTCTAACCCATCTTCTGATACAATATTTCCATGTAAGAGGTCCTCCTTTCTCCAAAAGTGACATTTTGAGAATTTCACCTTGAGTTGGTTTCTTCTCAAAACATCTAATACTTTTGCTAAATGAAATTTTTTTCTCCTCTTTATTTTGGAAATATACAAGAATATCATCCATGAAAACTACCACAAATTTGTTTAATGGCTCTTGAAAAATTCGATATATCAAGTAGAAAAAATAAGCTGGAGCATTAGCCAAATCGAAGGACATGACTACCCACTCGAATAATTTGTTAGGTGTCGAAATGCAATCTTTGGAATACTATCTTCTTTCACTCTTAACTGATGAAATCCAAGGGCTAAGTCAACCAGAGAAAAATACTTTGTCCTGACAAGTTGATCTAAGAGGTCATCAATGCGAGGCAATGGATAATGGTTTTTCCTTATCAACTTATTTAATTCTCGATAGTCAATGCATAGCTTCAAGGAACCATCTACGTTAGTAGCAAAAATGATAGGCACTCCCCATTCTAAGATACTTCTTCAAATGAAACCCATCCACAACAACTCAAAAACTTGATTATCTAACTCTCATATCTCTTTGGAGCCATATGCCCGACTGGCATCAAAATAGGCATAATATCCTTCTCGAGAAAAATTCTAAACTCAATCTCCCTTCTTGGAGGAAGACCAGATAATTCAATGTAGATATCTGGGAACACTTGTGCTATAAGGATTGATAACAATTCATCCTATGATAGGTGGAGTGAATACAAATAACTCGTTATCGTAGAAATATCGAGCTAATAATAAAAAAAACAGGATCACACCTTCTATCAGTTCTCATCCTAACTACCCTTCTATCACAATATAGTATTATCCCATAACGTCCGAAAATAAATCTATACCTGAAGAAACCCGGTACATATGCATTGCAAAGGAACTCCACACCATGTATTAATAATTTAATATCATGACAAGTCATAGATATATGTGTCAACCCTAATAGGATTCAACATCGAAATTGATTCATGTACTATGTTAGGTCTAAGGTCTATACTACCATCCAATGTACTTCAAATGAATGACTAATATACGCACGTATCAATTAAAGTATGAATGGAAGAAACATACACCTTTGATTATGATTTGGTTCCACTTCTCCTTAGAAAATGGTGGATACCATTGCCATTTGGAATAGCATCCAGTGCGTAATCTTTAATGACTTGTCCATTGTTTGGTAGAGTTGGGCACTCCCTCTTCATATGGCCCAACTGGTAACAATTGTAAAACTTTCTCTTTAAAAGTTTACCCTATAGTTCTTGGCTATATGGCCCTTCATATTGCATCGCCTACAAGTGATTGCCAACTTCTTGTGTTGTCCCCCTTAAGGTCTATTTCATTTGTGTTTTCGTTGTTACTGATTGATCTCTTTCTTCGACTAACCTTTAGCCATTTCCCAGTTGGTGGTATTCAGTAATCCATATTCCACTACATATGTAGCACCCTGGGGAATCTTGTTGAGTGCTAACTCACTAAGCGGGGAGTGTAGTCCTTTCGTGAATTTCATCTCCTTCTTAACCAGAGTGTTAATTAAGTCAAATCCAAACCTTGTAAGCTCATTAAACTTATTTTCATACTCACCAATAGATAAATGTCCTTACTCGAGAAGAATAAAATTCTCGTACATAAATCCTATCTCGGCTTCTGAGATAAACTTAATCTCAAACCGCCCTTCGAACTCTACCTATGTAATATCCTCCTTGTGAAATTCATAAACAACAGCTGTTTGCACAAAAAATGGGCAAACACCTCCAAGTCGTATGATTTAGTTGATTTTATGTTGTTTTTAGTGATCTGGATGATTCATGCAAATATGTAAAAACAGGGACTAAACTGTAAAAGACACACAGATTTATAGTGGTTCAGCTAGAATGTGCCTACGTCCACTTTATATATTATTTCTCCTTTCTTGTTCAGATTACAAGTACAAAGCTTTAATACAAGTATTTGAAAGTTGTTTGAAAGTTCTATCCGTGTTTGAGCTCTCAAAACTTGTCCCATTGTTGTACCCCTGCCCCTCTATTTATAGAGTGGGGCTGGGGGCAGGGGTCTTGGATGTATATAGCTGCTGATGGGCCTGGGCTGATGCGATCTGGCCTGGCATTATTGATCCGGTACGCCTTGGTCCGGTTGTGAGTGGATGGAGTTTGGTTCGGTGGGAGTTGGTACCGGGGTATTGGTTCGGTGAGGACTTGGTTCGGTAGGACCTTGGTTCGGTGGAAAGGAGTTGGTTCGGTAGGCAGGGGAAGGAGTTGGTTCGGTAGGCAGGGGAAGGAGTTGGTTTGGTGAGAAGGAGTTGGTTCGGTGAGAAGGAGTTGGTTCGGCAGGCCCGGTCGAAATTTACTCAACACTTGCCCCCCAAAGTAGGGCATGTGGGTATGCACATGGCGTGCTTTGCTTTAGCTTGGATATCCACATCCGGCCCTGTGTGCCGAACCAATTGGTCCGGTCATTAGTAGATGTCTATAAGTATGGACCTCACACCTATGTTCACCCTTCACCGTTTGAGACAGCCGAATCAACTGAATACCGAATCAGACTTGATTGCTTGAAATAACCGGACCAGTCAATTACCGAACCATCTCATCTGCCGGACCAGGTAAGTCTTCCTTTGTCGAATGATTCTTTATGACTGACCCATCGAACGAACTCAAATGTTTTACCGAAGGGGCTTGAGTACCGAATGAACTTACCGAATGAACTTGGGAGTATAAGGCCGAATGAACTTGGGAGTATAAGGCCGAATGAACCTTCGCCTTGTACTACCGAATGCCACCTTGAGGAGTACGAGTGCCGAATGGGCTCTCGGCCTTGAACTACCGGATGCACTTATGTTTTGAATTACAAGTGAAATTCCAGACTACATACTCTCATACTTTCCTATGTTGCAGATAAATGTCTCATAAAGTTGAAACCCGATCAGAAAAGAAGAAATCCCAGGACAGAGAAGATCCTTCCGCAGTGCCCCCAGCTCAGTCAGGACTGGGACGTCATGGGCCCACCCCGAGGTCACTAGTAGATGGGTATGGCCCTCAGGAGCTTCTGAACTCACCTCCTGACTGTTTCCCTAGCTCTCTCAAAGGCGAGCAGCTTGACGTTATTTCTCGCTTTTTTGGGATTGATAGAGCACGTATGCTATCGCCGGGGGAAGGAGTGATGCCATATAACCCCCCCGAAGGGTATTTCGCCTATAGTAGGTACCATTGTATGTGTGGGGCCAGTCCCCCGATCAATGCTTGGATACTCAGCTTCATCACCTACTTGAAGATGGCTCCATTTCAGCTTCAGCCTAACTCCTACGCCATCCTGGTGAGCCTGTTTGTCATTTTTCAGAGGAGATACGGGCGTCCTCCCTCCAACCGGGAGATCCGGTATTTGTACAATCTGAGAGGCTATAAGAAGGGGTCTCCATACATCGGCTTGGAATCAGCCGTATCTTTCAAGCCGGTCCTGGACTTATATTCGAAGTTCAGCATGTTCAAGAAAGAATGGTTTTTCATCAAGGATGACTCTGTTTCCATCCGTCGCTTCACCTCTGGCTGTAAGTTGAAGCTCATTTATGATTTCCGTTCTGACTGCAATGCTTCTTCTCATGTGCTTTTATTTCTTTCTAGCGACAAGTGGCTTTGCAGTCGTGGAAAACGATCGCCTGGTTCAGATGGTTGTGGAAATAGAAGCCATTACGGGAAGGGATAGGTCGGCTTCTTACTTGATCAGGAATGCTACACTTCTGGGGCACAACCTGATTCTACCACATCAGTCCGTGGTCAAGCAGAGAGACACGGCGGAGGAAAGGGCTGCCAAAGCTACAGGAGGGGCCACGGCGAAGAGCAGCAAAAGGAGACCCTTCTCGATGCATCCAGTCGCCGGGGGGAAGAAACTCAAAAAGTCCGATGGGCCCTCTCCCAGCACACATCCAGATGTTCAGGAGGAGGAAAAAGTGGAGGGGGAAAAAGGCGAGGATGAAGGAGGTGAGGCGGAGAGCAGAAGTGGTAGAGAAGGTGACACTGATTGTCACGGCGATGATGGTGGCGAAGGATAGGGCGGTGATGGTACCGGGGCTTTGCCTCCTGGGCAGGCAGGCGTGATTCAAGAGTGGACAGATGACGCTCTCCGCCAAGCCTTTGAAGAGTTGGAGGAAGGACCGGCCTTGGCGGAGAAGCCCAAGAAAGCTGATAAGGCCGGGACCGGCGCCGATTTATCTTCCGGGAGTGCTTCTACTGAGGCAAGTTCTGCGATTCAAGGTGAATTTCTCTTTATTCTTTTTAATTCTTGAATGATGGCTCAATGCATGCTGGTGACACCTGGTTTTCATTCCAGGAGCGGGCAAAACAGCCAAGACCTCAGATCTTCGGCACAGGCTTGAACAATACAGACTCCTCAAAGCTTCTGCCAAACCGAAGCCTCCTACTAACCGCCCTGGAGACGTAGTCGGCTATCATCCTCTTCTTGGAGTTATTGAAGAAGATATACAAAAGAGGAAGAGGAGTCGATCTTCGTTTGAATCTCTTCCTGGTCCTCCGGCCCCACTCCAGCCTATTCACGATATTACGGAGGATGATACTGAGTTTATGCCTTCCCCACATCCGTCTGAGAATCCAACCTTCACCCCGATAGATCACCCTGGCCTGGTTCGTAATCCGTTTGCGGGTCATCCAGACCTGGACCCGGCCTCTCATGACATCTCCTTCGATGAGGCTACTGGTGAGCACCTTCTCCCTCGCAATCCTATGGTACGGGTGCTTGACGAAGCCAAGTCCCTGGACCTTGATTTTCTTACCACCCGGGTTGTAACTCTGGGGGATGAAGCTAAGGCGAACATCGATCGGGTTGCCGAGGAGACCAGGAAATTGATGGGGCATCATGCCCGACTAGTTAAGGCCGGGGAGGAAATTGGGAGTGCGAACATTCGGTTACGGTTAATGGTTTTCGACCAGGCTAAGCAACTTGCCGATCAAGCCATTCAAATTTCTCAGCATGAGGCCGCATCCAGGCAACTGAAGAAGACTATGGAAGAGGCCAGCAGGGCAGAGTTGTGAAAAATGGAGGCCGCCTGCAAGGAGCGGATTGACATGGCCATTGCGACGGTGATGAGGTTCGACAAGCGGACCTCGAGCAAGCACAGGAATTATTGGGGAGACTCGAGGCCGCGGAGCTTGCTCAGTCCAGGCTGAAGGAGGAGATGGAGGCGATGAGGATATCTCTTCAGGCTGACCGCTCACGATATCGATTGGAGAGGGATGCTGCCGTTGCAAAGCTGCGTGCTTCTGAGGCCTGAATGAGGGAACTTGAGGAGAACGAGGGGATGATGGATGAGATGCTCCAGGACATGTATTTCCGCACCTGGAAACAGGGTAACCTATCCTGGATGGATGATTATCCCCGAGTTATGGCCAGGATTTATCTCAGGGCTCTGGAGGAGGCTAGGGCTGATGCGGATAAAGAGGGTGGCGCGGTCTTCAGAATGGATGTGGTCACTGCCCAGTTTACCAAGGAGGAGAAGATGACAGTGAAGGAGGGTATGCGGCTGCTTGTCGCTGAGGAGGCAGGTGTGCAAGTAGAGGATGATGATCAGGATGACCAGGAAGCAGGCGCTGGTAAGTCTTCCCTCCTAGTCTTTCCGTTAACTTGGTTGCTTATCGCTAATGAAATCTTTCTTTGACCGGTCAGGTAGGCAACAAGACACGGGCAAAGCTCCGATGCAGCCGGCTCCTTGACTTGACCTGGATATCTTTCTGTGGACTTGACATCGTTGTATATGTTAGTCCCAAAACAGTAATGTAACTTCTAGGTTGTAATTATGCTACTTGTAATAAACAACATTATTCTTGACGTGTAATTTTTTAACTTAAGCTTATTCTGTCGTATTTGAATGCTTTTGTTATTTTGACATTTTGTATAACATATATAGCTATGCATATGCCTGCAATTCAATTGTGTTTGACGCCAAGTTTTTTGCTTAAAGTACAATTTCATATCTTGCAATGTTAATGTGATGTGTGAATAGCTATGTAAAAAAAAGTACCACCCTTCATTTTTTAGTTGAAGATGGCGGCTTTGAATGTCCTGCGTGGCCAAGTATGGAATGCTGCCGAGTGTCCAGTTGTGAGTTCCCACTCCCATTAGCGAATGTCTCCTATTCTGTGTCCTGTACTTTAGGGATCGTTATAGAGGATAGGAGAAAAGTCTTTTAAATAAAATTGAAATATGAGATAAAGTAAAACTTCCAATCACGGAAGGCCTTCGATGTGCTTAAGTTCGTGGCAAACGGGCTTTGTAGTCACTTTCCCTAGCTGTGGGTCTTGGAGACATTTGTCACCCATCTTACGCCTCTGCGGGGAGTTAATCTTTTTTACCACAGCCGTACTTAAGACACACCAGAGCCGAGATCGCGCACAGTAACTACCCGGGCCATTATGGCCCGTAATCGTGGGTATTATTCGATTTACTATGGCCGGCTAGTGTGGGTGCCGATCGTCAACCGTGAACTACCCCTGGCTGGCCACACCTTATGTTGGGGCTTAAATTAGGTTCACGGCTGCCGGCGAGCCGAACGCCGTAATGAGCTTCCTCGGCTATAGTCGGCCTTCTCGGTGGCTTATAATCGGCTCATTACAGTTGGCTTTGAGGGCCGTCGCGAGCAATGAGTTAACTCGCAGCAGAGGGATGCCGGAGCAAAAGTGTCTCATTGGCGAGGGCATAGATTCATATAGTACCTGTTAGGTTTTGTCCAGGAGAAGTCGCGCTGTGGAGCGCTTTGAGTGAAAATGCTATTTGCATAGGGTTTTGTTCAACAGAAAAGGATAAAGTTAACAAGCAACCAAGATATAAAGGAACAAGCTAAAAAAAGAGACAAGGTTTTTTAAAGTGGTTCGGCACGAAAATGCCTACGTCCACTGATTCTCTTTGTTAATTCACTTCATATGGGCAGTACAAGTTAAGAAAAGTATCGACGGAGGTGTTGGATGTTCCATGCCCTCTGAAACACCTCTCCGTCCACTATTGATAAAATATAAGCTCCATTGTGGAGATCTTTATGAATTACATATGGTCCATCCCAGACTGGATCTAGTGCTCCAAGGCGAGGGAAGATTCGCCTGAGGACAAGATCTCCTTCTTGTAAGATATGATGCTTGACCTTGGAGTTGTATCGTACTGCCACTTTTTGCTTGTGGGCTGCTGCTTTGAGGGCTGCATCATTTCTTCTCTCCTCAATTAGATCCAAAGACATGTGAAGGAGTTCTTCGTTCTCTTCTGGGTTATAGTGGATCCTACGGTGGGAAGGCACGATGGTTTCAACCGGGAGCATAGCCTCCGATCCGTATGCCAAAGAGAAAGGACTATGCCCCGTTGATGTTCTGAAAGATGTGCGATTGGCCCACGGTGCCGTAGGGAGTTCATCCACCCAAGCGCCCTTTGACTTTTCGAGTTTCTTTTTTATTAGAGTTTTCAGAATTTTGTTGACGGCTTCGACTTGTCCGTTTGCCTGGGGATAAGCTACGGATGAGAAGCTTTTGTGAATTCTGTGCTCTTGGCACCAGTTGGCGAACTCCTCGCTGTCAAACTGAAGTCCATTGTCCGATATAATTTTGAATGGGAATCCGTACCTACATAGAACATTTTTGATCAAGAAGTTAATAACTTTCGCTGAAGATACTTTATTCAGGGGTTCTGCTTCCACCCATTTGGTGAAATAGTCGACTGCCACTATAGCAAATTTGGCCCCGCCTCGGCCCATTGGCAGTTCGCCGATCAAGTCAATCCCCCATACTGCAAAGGGCCAAGGGCTAGTCATTTGAGTAATCTCAGTTGTTGATAGCCGCGGAATCTTAGCAAACTTCTGACATCTATCACATTTTCTAACGAAATCTAAGCATCCTTGCTTAAGGTGGGCCAGAAATATCCATATCGGAGTATCTTTTTTGCCAAAGTCTGCCCCCAGTGTGATCTCCGCAGCTTCCTTGATGGATGTTGGATAAGATTTCCTTGGCTTCCCTTCCAACGACACACCTTAATAAGGGATTAGAGAAGCCGCGCCGATAGAGGATGCCTTCTTGTATTGTGTAGCGGGAAGCTTTCCTCAAGATTTTCTTGACTTCGTTACGCCCGTTGGGTAGTGTGCCACTTTGTAAGTAGTCTCGGATGGGGGTCATCCAAGTTGCTCCTTCGATTGCAGCTATCAGATTCACTTGCTCAAAACTTGGGGTCAGTTGCTTTGAGATGGCTACTGCTCCGGAAATAGTGCCGTCTCTCATGCTAGCTTGCTTTGCCAATTCGTCGGCCTCTTGGTTCTCTTCCCGGGGGATGTGTTTGATTAAATAACGATCCAATCGATTGAGAAGCAACTTGGTCTTCTTTAAATATGCCGCGAGTCGTTCTTCTCGAGCCTGGAATTCTCCTAGTATTTGATTTACAATAAGTTGAGAATCGCTATGAAGACACAAAGAATTGGCTCCAATTTCTAAGGCAAGTTCTAATCCAGCTATCACTGCTTCATACTCTGCATCGTTGTTGGTGGCAGTGAATTCCAACCTTATAGCATAGTGTAGCTTATTTCCCCTGGGAGTGATTATTACCACACCTTCCCCCGAGCCTTGTTCGTTTGACGCACCATCCACAAATAGATTCCACTTGATGTCTTCTGATACTTCCGATTGCTCCTTACCTTCGCTGGTAGTGAATTCGGCAATGAAATCGGCCATGGCTTGTCCCTTGATGGCGGTGCGAGGATGGTAGGTGATATCATATTGACTTAGTTCAATGCACAATTTAAGTAGTCGCCCAGAAGTGTCGGGACGATGGAGTACCTGCCTCAGTGGTTGATCGGTCAGAACTCTGATGGAATGGGACTGGAAGTAGTGACGCAGTTTCCATGATGTGATTAGCAAACGGTACGCTAGTTTCTCAAGTTTAGGATATCTGGCTTCCGCCCCTGTAAACCTCTTTCTTACAAAGTATACTGGTCGCTGCGTGCGTTCGTCTTCTCTAACCAATGCGGCGCTTAGAGCATGAGATGACACAGCAAGGTATAGGTATAGCTCTTCGCCTTTGTTCGGAGTTGAGAGTACTGGTGGTCTCTGGAGGTGTTCGATTAAGTTAAGGAAAGTGTTAAGCATTCGTCAATCCATTCGAATTTTTCTTTCTCTTTCTTTAGAGCTTCGAAGAAGGGGATGCATTTGTCGGTCGCTTTAGAGATGAATCTGCTCAAGGAGGCCACCTTCCCATTTAGGCTTTGCATTTCCTTTCGGGTAGAAGGTATCCTGATATCTTTCAGAGCTCGGACTTGTTCAGGGTTTGCTTCAATTCCTCTGGCATGGACGATGAATCCTAGAAACTTTCCTGATGATACTCCGAAGGAGCACTTTAGAGGATTCAGCTTCATTCCATATTGACGAAGTACTTGAAACATTTCATCCAGGTGGCTTACATGATCGTCGGCTCCCCTTGACTTTACCAGCATGTCATCCACATAAACTTCCATGGTTTGTCCTATTAGCCCTGCAAACATCTTGTTGACGAGGCCCTGATAGGTGGCCCCTGCGTTTTTAAGTCCGAAAGGCATTACCTTGTAGCAGTACAATCCCCGATCAGTGATGAAACTAGGGTGGTCTTGATCGGGAGCATGCATAGGAATTTGGTTATATCCTGAGTATGCGTCCATAAAAGATAAGAGTTCGTGCCCGGCTGTGCTGTCCACAAGCTGATCAATTCGGGGAAGTGGGGAGCAATCCTTCGGGCAGGCGTCATTTAAGTTGGAGAAGTCAATGCATGTTTTCCACTTCCCATTAGCCTTCTTTACCAGCACCGGGTTGGCGATCCACTCTGGGTAGATGGCTTCTCGTATGAAGTCATTGGCAAGTAGGTTCTTTACTTCTTCATCGAGGGCTGCTGATCATTCTGCCCCCATACTTCTCTTTTTTTGTTTTACTGGTGCTTTGGTAGGATCAATGTTTAGTACGTGGCATGCTATGTCAGGGGAGATTCCGGTTATGTCAACGTGTGACCATGCAAATACATCTAAGTTGTGGTGGAGAAAATCAATGAGTTGTTCCTTCAATTCTGCTTTTAGTTGGGACCCGACTTTCAATAGTCTACTCGAGTCATGTCGGTCTACAGATACAAATTCCATAGCCTCTGTAGGCTCGGCGGTGCCTTCCTCCTCTTTATCCCTAGGGTCTAGTTCACTGAAAGGGTCGTTGTATATCGAAGAGGAGGGGCTTTCTTTAGTTGCTATGCTTCCAAACTTTTTGTGCAGAGGGCGATCTCTACACTCTTCCCTTTACCCTTCCTGTGGTTGTTGCGAAGTTCAGTTACATAGAAGTCTCGAGAAATGTCCTGGTCTCCCTCTACTTCCCCTACTCCATTGTCCGTTGGAAATTTCATCTTTAGGCACCATGGGGCCAGGACAATTTGGAAGTCAGACAGGGCTGGCCTTCCTAAGAAGGCGTTGTAGGTCGAGTGGTTTTCTATCAGCACAAATGTCTGTTTCCGCACAACGGAGCGGGGATGACTTCCTATTTCAACAAAGAGGTCCAGTTGCCCGAGGGGCATCTTCGCATCTCCAGTGAAACCGTGTAGTGGTTTATTGCAGGGAGAAACATCCTTTATTGACAGTTTCATTTTGTCGAATGCATGCTTGAATAGAATATTTACTGAGCTTCTAGTGTCTACCAGAATTCGGAAAACTTCGGCTGGACCGAGCCGGGCAAAGATAACCATGGGATCCATGTGAGGGTACTGCCTTCCCTCTAGGTCACGCCTACTGAATGTGATGTCATCACTCTCTTTCCGCTTCGGGTGGTGTTCTTCTATAACAGAATTAACGCAGTCTTCATTGTTTCTAAGTGACTTTCCATATCTTTCCATCTCTGCCCAGCTTTTGTCGGCGATGTGTGGTCCTCCCGAGATGGTATGGACTACTATCTTCTCTTGACTGGAGCCGCTAGTGTTGCGATTTCCTCCTCCTGTCTCTGGGGAGGGTAGCCTTGGGTTCTCATTGGCAAGAGCTGGAGTCCTGTTCTGACCTTTTACATAGCGTTACAGTCTCTTCCTTCTGATGTGTTCTTCAATCAAGTCCCGGAGATGATGGCATTCATTGGTATCATGCCCATGAGATTCGTGGAAGCGGCAAAACTTTCCAGATTTAAGTGCGTCATCTGATTCCTTCTTTTATGGTGGGCGTTTGTATCTAACTTCGGCTTAGGTGGCAAGGAAGATGTTTTCGACGGTTTCATTCAAAGGAGTGTAAGTGTCGAATCTCGGTCCTGGCCGATATAGACGCTTTTCTCCCTTCTTGCCCCCAGCATTGTCTCTAGAATCATTTCTACGAACGTCCTTTGCTACAGCGGGCGTGTTGCCGTGAGCTGCCTTATTTTGTTGCCCTGACTGCCCTTTAGTGGCAGCGTCTTCAAGCCTCATATATTTCCCGGCTTCATGGAAGAAATCGGGTAAAGTAGCTGGTTTTTCTTTTGTCAATCTTCTAGCAAATTTAGTATCCGGGTGCACGCCACTACAGAGGGCCATTAAGATAAGCTTCTCATCGGCATCTTGGACTACGGCCGCTGCGGCATTGAATCGGGTTAGATATTGCTGCAGCTTCTCTCCGGGTTTCTGTTTGATACTGGATAAGGAGTAAGCGTCCTTGGGCTGCTCCACATGAATGCGGAACTGGCTGATGAAATTTTCTTTCAACATCTCCCATAAGCTAATGGATCCTTGGGGTAGATGGCAGAACCAGAAGGTAGCTAGATCTGCTAAGAATAGCGGAAAGCATTTGCACAGCACTCCTTCTGTTGCTCCACTCATGAGCATATGCTGTGTGTATTTCTATAAGTGTACAACGGGGTCGGAGGTTCCTTTGTAAGGTTCCATTGTTGGCATTTTCCATTCTCGAGGGGTGATGGCGATTTCGATATTGCGGGCGAAGGGGTTGGTTACTCTAGCGCCTATGCCTCGATCTCTTTAATTCCGTTGGACGCACTCTCTGAACAAGCGTGCCATCCTTTCATCAGAATTTGGAGCAGATAGAAATGAGTTCGGCTTTGCTCTGTGGGATTGATTCTGTCCAAATGACCTGTAGGGATGGTATCGTCTATCATTCCTGACATTTTCCAGTGGCTGTCTTTGGTCTTCTGGGAGCATGCTAGGGTCAGCTACAGTTGGCCCTTGCCTTGATCTTCCCTTGTTGGGTTCTGATCTAAGCGCTTCCTCGGGTCCAACTTCGGGCTGAACTCTAGCTCGGCCCCGTTCACTGGTGTTTCCGTGGTTAGGCAGTATGATAGGCTCGGCTACAGTTGACCTCTGCCCTGTACCTCTCCCGTTGGGTTCGGTTCCAAGCGTTTCCTCAGGTCTAACTTCGAGCTGAGCTCGGTCTCGACTCCTACCATGGCCGCTTCTGTCGTTAGCTCCTTCGAAGAAGGAAGATCTTTGTTGTCTCTGAGATCCTCCAGACTGGGACTCACCCCATGATTCGGTGTTGCGGTTGGACTCTTCAGCACCCCTAAAGCGTGACATGAGTTGGTCCACCAAGGCTTCCTGCTGGGATGTGAAGCGGTTAGTCACTTCAGCCACAACCCTGTCTAGATCTGCCCTAGTAATTGTCGCCGGCTGTTCTGTGGCAGGGGTTGTCGGATTTGCCTGACCTTCATTTGGTACTGATGTTGGAATGGGACGGTTTACTGGATCGGTGACTACTGGATCTGGACGACTGCTGGTTGCGATATTTTTTCCTTTGTTAACATCTTTCTTCTGCTTGGGAGGCATGTCTTCCAAGCAATGTGCGATGCTGATAGGAAGAAAGTTAAGGGAGAAGCTGAAGTCCGGGGCTCAGCGTTCTCAGTGAAAGCACCAAAAATGTTTGCACAAAAAATGGGCAAACACCTCCAAGTCGTATGATTTAGTTGATTTTATGTTGTTTTTAGTGATCTGGATGATTCATGCAAATATGTAAAAAGCAGGGACTAAACTGTAAAACACACAGATTTATAGTGGTTCAGCCAGAATGTGCCTACGTCCACTTTCTATATTATTTCTCCTTTCTTGTTCAGATTACAAGTACAAAGCTTTAATACAAGTATATGAAAGTTGTTTGAAAGTTCTATCCGTGTTTGAGCTCTCAAAACTTGTCCCATTGTTGTACCCCTGCCCCTCTATTTATAGAGTGAGGCTGGGGGCAGGGGCTTGGATGTATATAGCTGTTGGTGGGCCTGGGCTGATGCGATCTGGCCTGGCATTGTTGATCCGGTACGCCTTGGTCCGGTTGTGAGTGGATGGAGTTTGGTTCGGTGGGAGTTGGTACCGGGGTATTGGTTCGGTGAGGACTTGGTTCGGTAGGACTTTGGTTCGGTGGGAAGGAGTTGGTTCGGTAGGCAGGGGAAGGAGTTGGTTCGGTAGGCAGGGGAAGGAGTTGGTTCGGTAGGAAGGAGTTGGTTCGGTGAGAAGGAGTTGGTTCGGTGAGAAGGAGTTGGTTCGACAGGCCCGGTCGAAATTTACTCAACAACAACCTTCCACAAGTTTGCTACTTCCCCTACAAATATAAAGAAGCCGGCCGCCTTTTGACGATATCACCTTGAGATAGTTAGTGGTATGCCCTAGGGAAAATTATGTAATTTATTGTCAATATCTAACTTGGTAATCAGTTATGTTCGTAATAAAAATTATTTGGTGCTTGTTTTCTTTTATATTCTTTGTTATATTATGATGTAATTAATTAAGTAAATAATTTAAGTATATAAATAAAAAAATCATTGAATAAAATGTTATATAATTGTAGTTCCAACTAGTTGCAATCATGATTAACTAATCACAATATAAATTAACATTTTTTTGAATATTCATTGTAAAGATGTTTTGAGAAAGAAAATCAATATGTTCGTTGAGATAATAGTATGCAACGCTTTTAAAATGTTGGACGGTTTATTATTCATGGCTGCTGGGACACCAAGGGGTTTCATACTTATAGTTACTGGATAACAATAGAATGACATGACTGAGAGTTTCTTATTGATTAATATAAACTAGGTTAAATAGGAACTCTCAATGTGACGATGTTACACGGTTCTCTCGACTTGAGAATACCGTGGAACTTCGATGTGGATAATCCACTTTAATTATAGTTAAATCATGGCAGGGCGACCATCGATTGATTATAGTGAGATCAGAGTTGAAGTATAAGAACTGAAACACTATTTAATAGAGAGGTTAATATCTAGTCAACTCGAAGTCAAAATCTTTGGTCAGGGTAGAATAGTTAATAATAAATGTCATTATTGAATCAAGAACTTTGTAAATATACTAAACAGTTGAATATGGACATTGTCATAGTCCTAACTGATACCAAACTCCATATATCATAAAGTGATATAGTGTTGACAAAGAGAACATGTGTATATTATATCGTTACATAACCGTAGTGCATAAGATGAGCTAAAATTCAAATTTGCTGAAAAGATCTGCAAGCACTGTCACAGCGTTAGTTATGTTACATGTGAATGTTAATACTTGAATTGTTCAATACTAATCACCGACTGTATTCACTCATGTGTGTCACATAACCATATTTGCGAATTCGCTACAACACTACACGATTGAATTAGTTTATGAAGTGTTATGAATTAATTAAATTTAAAAATATTGCAAATATTAATTATTAGTGTATTTGATGTTTGAGGTGTTTTAGTTAAATTGGTTGGCTCCTAGAATTTTTCTAGGTGTCATTGGTAATTGTTTGGATTTATATATAAACGTTATATGTGCATATATCGATAAATGCATGATATCAATATATATTTAAATGAGCTTTAAATATAAATAATTGCTTAATATATTGAAGATAATTTTTGTCCTATGAATAGTCGTAGGTATGGATGGCCATAGGGGACGAGAAAGTGGGCGGATCGGGCTTAAATTGGTATTGAAGACTAAGAAAAAGGTGGAAGATATTTCTTCCTCTGCTCCCACTATAATTATCAATGCATACTAACCATTTTTCAACCGGATGCTTCATCCCATAGCCACCATCTTTTCTAGCTGACCTCATCATTTCCTTAGCCCGAACCCCCTAGCTTCCAAACATCCAAATACAAACCTTAAAAGTGGTTGTACTCATACAGTTGCTAGTTTGAATGATGAATCTAGGATTGTCGTAACAAATAAGGTGCAATCAAGGTTTACAATTAAATTTAAATAATACTGTCGTGAACATCATATGTTAAGTCACTAATAGAAACGAATGTGATTACTTATTATATTGGGGTTTAACAATAGTATGGGAATGTGGGTGCTAGCATATTTGAAAGGATATAAATATGTATGTGTTTATATATTTATATTAATACACATACACGCATGTATGTGTGTGTGTTTTTTTTGTGTGTGCGTATCGTATGTATTTATCATATATGTTCGACATTTATGTAGCTAAGTTAAATGTACTTATATATGCATATGTATAATTATTTATATTTATGTTTAAATATTAATAATATATACAATTTAGTATTTTTTTATTTTATATTTATATGTCATGGGTTTATAATTAGAGATATTAATAAGGATATTTATATATTATTTATTATTATTTATATTTACATAGCATGGGTTCGTAATTTTAAAAATATTGAGATAATTTTAAATATAATAATTAAATTACTAATCAAACCTATAAGTACCTAGTTAAATCATATCAAAAAATTACATATAATTATGGTTATTTCCTACGGTGCTCCAAGCACGGTGGCCTGCGGTGCTTCGACGTTAGCTTGTGTTGGTTCGAGGAACCTGGTGGTGCTACGAGGCATGCAGTGGTGATGACTTTCGGTGGTTCGAGGAACGAGGTGGCGCTTCAATACTTGCAGTGGCAATGGCTTACGGCCCTTTGAGGAACATGACGTTGCAGGTGGCAATGGCTTACGATGCTTCAAGGCCGACATGCAGGAAAGCGAGGATGGCTTTATCGAGTGCAGTGGCAACGGCTTTATCGAGGAGGCAACGATTTAACGGTAAGGGTTTTTTTTGTTTTAAATGCAAACTAAGGAAGAACGACGTGGTCATGGCTGGTTAATTCGAGGGTGTAGGGGATGCCTCACCAACACCGCGCAGATGTTATTTCTATCGCGTCGGCTTGTCATCGATAACATGTCGTAGGTAAGTTTTTACCTACAGCTTATCGATGCCTCTCCGACGCCATTAAAATAACGTCGGCGCGGCGTCAGTAATGCCGAGTACATATTTTGTCTATTTTCCAACAGTCAGGGTGGAGCGTGATTGTTGGTTGAAGAGAAACCGTGCGGTGTAAACTCCAAAATAAAGGTGAGGTTTAAGAGACAAAAAATAAACATAAATTGTGCTTAAATAGGTTGGTGCCTATTACACATGGTATATATAAAGAGGGGTGTCAATGCTTTGCTCGTGAAATATACTCTTAGTTAATTGATGCATTAAGGTTGAGGATTTTAAGGTATTACTAGATTCGATCATTTTTTATAATATCATATATGTATAATATAATATTTGTTATGGAACGGTAAATAATTACTATTGGAAGTATAAGATGTAGAAAAGCAAATTGACAATAGTATATAATATGGTATGAACAGAGAAAAGGTGCCTAGCTAGTATGCATGCGATGTGCCTTTGCCTTTACCTATATATCTCTCTGCTGCAAAAACCGAAAAGAAGGAAATGCATGCTTAACATTTTATTCTCTTTACCATTCATCTTCCTCTCTCTCTCTCTCTCTCTCTCTACGTATAAATACATTCATACCCACAGCCCTTCTCTTTACCATTATCATCCAACATAAGCAAAATAATGAGGTACTGCGAAGAAGTAGAATCGTCCGGGGAGGCGTACGGCCAGGTGGTGAAGATGGCCAGAGCGAACGCGGTGGTGGTGTTCAGCGTCAGCAACTGCTGCATGTGCCACGTGGTCAAAAGCCTCTTGCTGGGCCTCGGCGTCGGGCCCACCGTGTACGAGCTGGACCAGCTGGACTGGGACGTGGGCTTCGTCAGGGAGGTGCAGGAGGTGCTGGCCCGCATGATCGGCGACTCGGCCGGCGTTCCGGTGGTGTTCGTCGGCGGGAAGCTCCTGGGTGGTGTGGAGAAGGTCATGGCTTGCCACATCAACGCCTCTCTTGTCCCTTTGCTTAAACAAGCTGGTGCTCTTTGGCTTTAATTAATTACCCTCTTAATTAATCCTCCTCCTCTTCTGCAGCTTTATTAATTATGGAGTAATTAGTGTGTTTCTTTTAATGAGTTTGCATGCTCACTTGTGATTCTGTCACCCAAGGTAGCTTTATTTTAAATTTAGTCTGTGTGTGTATATATGTATCGATCTGATTAATTACTTGTTTTAGTTTAATTAGGCGATCGATCTTGTGGTTTTCGGGAAAAGTAATGTGATCATTATTATTATTTTTTATCTGATATGGCCAATACATTTTATTTTCCTATCTATTTTATTTGCAAACATCACATATACATAATAATTCAAGGATTAGTGCAAAGATTGATGTAATTAAGGTTAAAACTTGAGCTTTCTCCACTATTATACATTTCAAATAATTAGATTTATCTTTATTTTTATAAAATAATGCGGTTATAAGCTTAAAAAAATATAATTAAAAACAACATAAAATAAATCAATCGACTGATTCATTATAAAGTTGCACCACTCCGCATTTTATGTCAATTTTATGGAAGAGCAGATGCAATGCATTTGCGGCTTCAATTGGATGCACCACTCCGAATATTAGGTTGAATAGAGATATAATGTAATGTTATCTATTATATTAAATTAAGTTCTTAATATTATTTAAATAATAAAAAATAATAATTTTATCAATGATATTTTCTGATTATAAATAAGTTTAATGAATAATTATTATTTACTAAGTCAACTTTTATTGTTATTTTTTTAATAAATGACGATTGACCCATGTGAAAGTTAAAGAAATAAATAATGGGATAGACATACGCATAGTGGTGATACGCATAAATAAGAAAATTAGACAAATCGGATTTAAATGTTATGGACAAACGCAAATAAGACAAGATGATGCACTCCAGTGTAAAAAAAACTAAATTTAACTAGTAAAGTAGAAAAAAAGATAAAGTTCGCGAATTCGAGTTCTAGTAAGCTGCGCTGTGTAACCTTTAAGATGTGGAGTAGTTATCACTCGAAAAAAAAAAGCTTGATGTGGTGTTAAAAGAGGAATCGGTTGTGGCGAACCATCTGTATACTCTAGCTCTACTTACCGAAGTAGGGCTTTTAAAAAAGATTAGAAAAAAAAAAAAAACGAGATTATAATGGCAAGAAAGTATAGAAAATGAGTTAAAAAGTTTAAAGTTAACAGTAACATAACTCATTCATCAGGGGAAAATGCAGAAATAAATATGACCACAAATAATTTAAATTCAATAGTGGGTAATAATTAGTTATTTTATTTAATAATTAATAAATTAAATGTATTGATATATATATTATAAATAATATGTAAATAATTTATAATGTATATCACACACTTGTAATTTACAAATAATTGTTCACTGGTAAATGACCAAAGGGCAACAAAAATGTAGATTATAGCATATCTAGTTCTTTTGTTGAACAATAGACGTTAGGTATAGACAGACAAAGAGGTAATGTCCAAGACTGATGCTATGTGTGGGTGTATGGTATAAAAAAGCCCTATATAATTTTGAAAAATCTTGAAAGTATAAACCGTATACAAGTTATTAGGTTTTGATGATTCAACCTGTCGAACCTTTGGAACCTTAAAGTTTTCTTTATAGAAAATTTACACATTTAAATAAGTTATGAGCAAAAATACTGAAATAAAAATGCAAAAATGCTAGGTAAGCGAGCTGTAGAAAACCTTCAAGAGTCTGCAATCAAAGTTGTATAGTGTTGTAGTGCACAAGTAACATAAGCATGCGCGCCAACCGACTCGACTTGGCTAATGTGACGTGGAGCTTTTTATTTGTTGACAGTATAATTTTAAACCGACTTTAATTTAGTAATAACAGGAAACTTAAATCTGGTATTTTCTTATAACTACACTAGAGACTGTCTTGCACGATTTCGATATAAAACAAAACGTCTTAAAAAGAACGACTTAGTCTACGACTCAGCCATAAAGTCACTACAAAATCAGATCTAGGTAAAACAATATATATGCATTATACTGTATATACCTGTATAAATGAATGGCTTAATTATTCTGTACAAAAGATATCGTCCTTACCGTTACATGCAACAAAATCATTAATGTTTTTAACAGTTTATTACCTGCTTCAGCTCTGCAGCTAAATGATGAAAAGTTACAATATCTACTGACCATATATATAACTACCACATTACACACATCATCATTTTCTCTTCTTTTTTTCAGAAGACTGACGTTTTATATTAGACCATGCATGATGTCACTATAGTAAATATATAACTTGAGACTGAAATCGAATATATGGACTATGGAGTTTGAATGCTCTAAACATGGAACCCAATTACGATCCGATCTCGAATAACTTTGTACCATGAATCATATTTATCCAAAACTCAATCATACCTCGACCAATATAAATTCATGTTGGATCTTCGAACTAATCTTTCAACAGTTCATCTTATATGGTTGTACTTCGGTTATTTTAACTTTCTCTTAGATGTAGTTCGCAGCCAAAAAAAGTCGTGCTTCCGTTTTCGATGCGTCGAAAACTCGAAAACGAAAGCGTGGCATTGGACCATTCAAGTGGATGCTGAAAATCAGACCGTTAGCGTCAAACGTGTCGTGCCGTTTCACCAAACGGTCATTCTATTTCGAAGGTCCTTCTTCCTCTATATAATTCAATCCCCCTTCCTCCACTTCACACCAGCCCAGACAGCCTTCTCTCCTTCTCGAATTTTATTCTGACCCATTCAAGTTCTTTTTCAGGTAATTTTCTCCACTTCTCTACTTATTTTTTCTATACCTGCCGTTTCCGAGTTATCATTTTGGTCAGCTCTGCACTCGTAGTTAGTTTGTTTGGTTTGTTTTCTACTTTATTTGGTTTGGCGCCGTTATTTGAATTTAAAATATATTGGTGTGGTTTAATGGAATATATTGAGTTTTTATTTGTATGTTTTATTTGCAATTATTAAACACATGTTACACAAAATAATAATTAATTAACTATACATCGACTAAATTAAAAATCATATATTAAATACCCCGTTCAAATATGTCGTTCGTAACCGCAAGTGCACATCCAGTTCAACAATTTTCCTTGTTTAAATACCCCGCTCAAATGCTCAATTTTCGTTCACCGCAAACGCATTCTTACTTTCTCACCGGTTTCATTCTCTTTTATTCTTATTCTCGGTAGTATTTTGAAGAAATAAAAATAAATGTATATCACCAAAATCATCATCATTTTAAATTCTAAAGAGGAAACTCCAACATTTATTTTTTATCCGCGGCAAGCTTCTCAAAACCACTGTAAAATTCGTCAAGTTCACCAACACTAAACATCTATCGTTGTACACTGTTACTGCATACAGTTGTGCACTGTAGCAGTATACAATTTTGATTTCAGACCTTTATGACCCTCTACCGCTTTTATATATATTTTTTTATTTCAATATTTTCCGTATAACTTGCATATGTAAATTTTTTGAAAAATCAACGGTTTCACTGTACGACTGATTGAACCATTAAAACTATTAAAACTTGAGTAATTATGTTTTGGTTATGAAAACTAGGCATGAAAGAAACTGAGATTTAATTTATTCTTTTGCTTATTAAATTCTAGTCAAAGTCAAAATTAATTATAGCAAAAATATGGAACAAGTTATCAGAAAATTCTAACATTTGTTCATATGATTTACGAAAGAATATATACGTCCAATGCAAATTGAATGAAAAATATGTACAATCCAATGATTTTTGTGCTTGAGGTACACCATCAACATCACATGATTCCGTTATATTAGTTAATTTGGATGGCAGAGAATAACCTAAGAATCACATGATTTATGCATCAGAAAATTAACGAGCAGTTAAATGCAACATTTTTTTAACGTTTGATTGTATTACCAAATTTCATACTTTTAGTGCGTTCTTAAATGCGATTGACTAGTAACTCACAACAAGGTTATTCAATAAATTTTGCTTCCAAATTGGATAAAAGGTAATTTGTACATTATATATATATATTAAAGGGTGGTTCGGTCCTAACGGCAATGGGACGGGTTGGAACGGGTTAGAGACATGTTTTTTATGCTCCAGACCCACATTTGGTATTTTAGATAGGGCTTTCAATGGATATTCGAAAAATCCAAAATCCGTCTGCATTCGCATCCGGAAAGTTGATAAATATTCGATATCCGAAAAAACGGATGCGGATGCGAACATAAAAACATTCGCATCCGAAAATTAAACGTTTGATATTTTTAAAGATTATAGTTTAAATTATGTGTATTTTAGCACAGTAAAAAATATTTATTTATGGTTTTATTCAGTTAGAAGTTTATATTATACACACTTAATGCATATTAACTGATCAAAACTATTTATAATCTTTATATTTGTTTATTTTTAACATTTTAATAATTAATGGGATTAAAAAAGATTTATGTCAAACTAAAATTTTCCATTTATATTTCTTGATTTACGGTCGTTAGCGGATAACATAATTATCCGATATTCGAAAATGATTTCGGATGCGGATGGGGATATGACACTATCCGTATCCGAAAGTATCCGTTGACGGGTCTAGTTTTAGACCTCATTCCGCTGTATATCCGATGTGGGTTTGGAATTTTGCGCCGAAACCAAAACATTCTAGATACAGTTTACGAATTATCCGTAGGCCCATAATAGCAGTACGTACTGTTATGTTTTATTGTGTTGAAGCTAGTATGATTTTTCCAAATCCAAATGAGCTGGACCCTTAAGTCCGCAATTTAAAGGCCCATGATGAATGCTTGAACGCTCTTCTCAGACAGGCTAACAGGCTTCCGGAAGCAGAGCCATATTAGATACTATAATATGTTAAAATCTGGTTATTTTAAAACTAATGCATGTATAAAGTAAGAACGATGGACACCTCTTTGATTTTGCATGTAAGACCAGTGATACACGTTTAAGGTTGTAAAAACATAGAATTTATAATTATATATTGTTAAATATAGAATTTTACTGTGTTATTATTAATTTATTGTAATTAATGAACTACGGGTTAAGTTGTTATTACTTTTTAATTGAATGATAGATGTTATCGGATATAATTTTTTTAATTATGGATGAAAGATAATATTACCCTTTTTGTTAATATATGTTTGATATACATAATGGAATGTCAGTTTTAGATATGATTAGAAGAATTAATAAGTATTACTCAACTAATTTGTGAAAGATTTTTGAAATAAAATAATGTTTATGTTTCTTAGTTCTTGTTTACAATAAACGAGTCCTATGTCCTTAAATATCGCGTGTCTTTTATTTTCCTATAATCACAACCATTCGTTCTATCAAATTGATTAATCAATTTGATTAGGTAGTTAACAATGAAGCTCTTTCCTTCTATCTTAGAAAACAATCGTTAGATAAATGTAGAAAACAGTGGTTTTTATAACACGTTATTAGCACGAATTCCTTAGTAAATGTTTATTTACATATTATAGGGAAAATATTCATTGTAGGTTAATTTCAAAACTTATTGTAATTTAAGTTTAATTTTGAAACAATTTGTTGTTATACGTTGATTTCTACCATGTCAGTCCTAATCTGTCATGTATTTTCTTTAAAAAAAATCAATTAAAGAATTTAATGGTGAATTACATCCTATGTTGTAAATTTTGCAATATTTTGACGAAAAGACCGAGAGATATTGTATTTTGATCATGGAGCTTTAGGTAGTGTTTGGTTTATTATTTTTAGTTTTGAGTTTTCGTCCATGCAAAAATGCTTACGTACGTATATTGTCGAAAATGATCAATTTAGAAAACAAAGTTAACATACAAAATAGAAAATTTTATTTTTTTTATTTTTCGTGTTTTGAAAAATAACACGAGCACGTGAAAGAATCCATTCTTCTATCGTCCCTCTATTCTCTTCGTTCTTTCATCCGTCTTTCTAATTTCACCCCCCGCCGTACCTTCATTCTTCTCATATTTGACATACGTATTGAAAACCGAAAACACAAATTTCGTTTTTAAACCATACACTAACTTATTTTTTAGAATTTCATTTAAAATATTGCTTGTGAAATATCATCTACAGTATACCAATATTTCTGTCAGAAATTATACTTCGTTTTGCAGGAAAATAGAGAAATATAAGCTGCTTGTTCAACGCATGCGAAGTTGGAAATATAGATAAAGACGAATGAAACCATTTTATTTCACAAAGCTACAAGTGGTGGATGATCACTTCTCTTATGATATTGTCGTGGTTCCCCCTCAATTTTATTCATTTGTAAGCGTTTAGTTAAACAAGCATGTGTCAAAACCCTACTAATATTTTTTATTCAAATTTTAGATTTGGTGTTTAATATGCAAATTTTCTTCTAAATAACTTAAAAACATTACAACTACATATAATATTTTCCATATATTTATTATTCTTTTTACTTTTATTAACATGTTCGTTGTTTTTCAATTTTATCCGATATCATCTGATATTTCAAATATTAAATATCGGTGCTACAACATTATACAACTGAGACTAATAATATAATATGAGCGTTACGCCACGTGGTTTGCGCGTGATGAAAAAGGTTGAATTGTTTTTCTACAAATTATATTTATTTAATACATTCAAAAGAAAATGTTTTCCACATATATTTAGTCATATTTTTGTGTTGAATTTGAAATTTTATTTTTAAGCTGCAATATCTAATTTCATGTGAGTTTAAATTTTTATTTA
Source organism: Allium fistulosum (assembly GCA_030737815.1). Lineage (NCBI taxonomy): Eukaryota > Viridiplantae > Streptophyta > Magnoliopsida > Asparagales > Amaryllidaceae > Allium > Allium fistulosum. The sequence goes on along the minus strand of CM060907.1, from coordinate 405,188,713 downwards.
TATTATTAATTAATAAAAAAACAAATTTGTAAAGTAGTTTATTTGCTAGATCATATTTTTAAGTGATATTAGACTTAGTAAATATTTATAGGTAAAATTTTAATTTTGTAAAAGAAGCTTAATTGTCAGATCCTAATTTTAAGTGATGCTAAATTTTAATAATATCTGTAGAGATGCATTTTTGATATTTCATGCTGATACATAAAAGTATGACATCAAATATATAAAGATAGAAAGGACAATTTTGAAAGTTCGAGGTCAGATCAAAAGTTTGCACTTCCAAACCAACCATTAATAAAGATGTCTTATATTTCTCTAATATAACTCATTATTATTCTTTATATTTTTAAATACCACATAACGATACTTGATCGAAATCTATTCGATAACGATATTATGTACAAAGATTACGTCCATATTTTTCAAAATTGCGCCCACAAGCTAATTTTTTCAGAATAGTTACCACTTCAACACTAATATGGCAGAAATCAACCTATACTTGCAAATAGTTTTAATACTAATATCGAATTATAGTAAGTTTTAAAAATTAGTCTAAAGTGAAATTCTGTTCTGAATAGTGTATGGAATAATTGGCTTATGTTATACATCTGCCACTTACTTTTATTTATAATGCAAACTGATAATTTTGTTTCTAAAATAATAACTTAATATCCGAGATGAGGTGTTATAATCTTTTACTTTTGTGAATACTATAAAAAATTGTTGTTATTCCTGAAGTAATGACCAAATATACTGGAATCATTACAACAAAAATAGTAAATTTTAGACCAATTTTAAGACATCAGGCATTTTAGTCCTTAAGAAAGTCTAATTAAAAACATATTTCGTGCATTGTTTTATTTGACTTTGTGTAAGTATTTTTTAACCTCAAGTTTGAACAAGTTTCGGCAATGGAGTAAGAATTCACATATCTTATCCGTTCTGAGCCCTACTTAAATGGAAGTTTTGTGTATAGGGTAAAAAATCATATGAATTAATTGGATGCGATAAATTTTTAGTTAACTATATGTAAACTTGGAGGTTGTATTTGATTTTTCTATTTACTCGTGTTATCCATATAATTTCAATATCAAAAGTAATACCACAAGTGATAGCATCATCGCAAAGGAATTGGTGCCACTAGGCTCAACGTCGAAGATCAACAGTGCTGCATGGGATCATTAATGTATAAAGTCAATGACGTATCTCTTCGGTGTCGCCACTCACTCACACCGCACATCATCAAGTTGTAGTTCATCGGCATCGAATTTCACCAAAAAGAAAAAAGGAAAACGTCGTATTTGATCAAAGCCGCATAACTCTCGCACCACTCATCATCGAAGTCAAATGGGTTGTAAATGACGGATCACTTTCGTGTTGCTTCCAAGCGACATCCCACTTCATCATTACAAATGAAGGCATGTGACCAGCAATGCACTTATAGGTCAGGGTCGAAAGAATAGAGTGTAGCACTTCGTCAATAAAAGAATGCAATGGTATCAAGTACAATCAACTTCGAAAGCCATCAATGAATGTCGAAGTGACCTATAGCGCATTCACCGATGCTAAGTTCTATCAGCACCGCTACTCACCTATTGTAATCAGACAAGCTCATCGTCGATGATCATGAAAGATATCAACGTTACACTAAGGCGGTACTACACTTCATAGCTCTTCAAAGATATTGCACTACAATGACGCCAAGGATCATCAACGCATCTCAACTTACATATAGCACACCTCATCGGCATTCAGAAGCATACCGTCTGTTCGTAAATGCGGTATTGATGACTAACGTCGTTGACATCCACAAAGGCCGTCAACGTCGCCAAGCATCAATAATATACTTCATTAACGTTCGGCTTCTTTCATATGGCATTCACTTGAAGTTGCTTCTTCTCCAATATCGACTTTGCCCCAAGCCGCCACACTCCAATGGTGAATCTCAAGTAATGTTGTAATAATTGGAGCCGCATTTCAACAATACTTAGGGGATGTCACTACATGATGATTGCCGAAGTCAAGCTTGTCAACAATAAGAGTGACGAAGCCAAGAGCGTCGAAGACAACTACCAGGCCACATTTCTCCCTCTATAAATATGGACATAGGGGTGCCATTTTGGAGATGCATTGGATTCTATTCCTACTTCTTACAACTTCAACTTTGTAAACCCTAAATTTATTCGGGGGTTTTTGCCGATTGTAACACTCAAATGTTGTACACATAAGGAATCGAATATCAAACAATTACATAACATATTTGACCACTTGACCCTTGAATTATGACTTGAACATTGTCTTATATATTGATTTGAATCATACATGACATTCAAGGTGACAATGATGACAATACAAAGAATTATTACAGACTCGAAACCATGCATGCCTTAACCTATGACTTCAACTAGCTTCAACGAAGTCCCACTTTGATCAACTTCACTTCCTATTCACTTTTGGGGTTAACGAATAAATTCGTTAACAACAAATATATCAACTTGACTTCGACTCATAATTTGTGAATTGAATTGTCTATGACTTATGACATACATAACACATCGACCTTATTCAAGTTTGTGACTTGCATATTGACTTGATGACTTTCGACATGGGTATAGCTTTGATATTGGATACACATAAGATCATCATCAATTTGACATTGAGCTTATGTTGTCCTAGCTCCTTAAACTAAGGTCGCCCTAGCATATTTTAACAAATTCCTCTTTTATAACACTTTTGGGCGTTGACGAAGAAATTTGTTAACATTTTGGTACTAGAAGGAGGGCACGAACCTCTGATTCCTTAGAATCCTCTCCATAAACTAATTACATAACATTCTTTCATTTCAGAGAAAATGGTGAGAACGAAAAGAAATAATGAAAACATCCTAAACGAAGAAGCCACATCACAAACAACTTTGGAAGACAATATCATCTCAGGCTTCAATTTAGAGAATATGAAGTTGGACAACCTTCAACTTTAACAAAACTCACAAGCAATAAGGTGGAGGAAGCAAAATCTCCAAGTAAAATCCAAAATAAGGTATCAGACACATGCTCTCCATGGTTGCAAACAAAAGAAAGCAAAAGGATTATGATAAGTCAACAAAACAAAAATTAAGAAAGTCAAGCAAGAGAGCCTCTCGAACAACTGGATAGCACAATCAGACTACTATGGTGCCAAAACCAACCAAATAACAAAGAACATGCTTAAGGAGAAAGAAATCCTTGACCTAAGACAAAATAATCGCTTTCGAAGAACTCTGTTCTCGGAGGTAATATTTGTTGTTAGAATTCCATCTCACATAAAAATTCTTTTACTAAAATGTGATGGAAATACTGATCCAGATGATCACCTTCTAACTTTTGACAACCGAATGGACTTGTATAATGCCTCTGGGGCAGTTCGTTATAAGCTCTTCCCCATATCTTTTCATGGAGCAATAGCTAAATGGTGTAGGTATTATCAGGAAAGGACAATCCATTCTTGGGAGCAATTTTCTTATAAATTCGTGATGCAGTTTTACATATACAAAGACCTAACTATAGATTCCAATATGTTGGATAATATCAAGCAAAGGCCAAGGAAATTACTCGGCGATTACCAAAAGAGATATAATACAGAAGCATTAAAAGAAAAAATGTGACTAATAGAGAAAAGCTGATGGTAGTTCGTTCAGGGCTAATTGGGCAAACACCGTTTTGGAAAGAACTTCATATTCGTGGTTGTAAAGATCTACATCACTTCTATCTCCAGGCCGAAAAATTCATTCAAATGGATGAGATGTACCATGCCATGAAGAAATCTCAACAAAACAAAAAAGATGAAGAGTTTAACTCCAAGCATCCCAGCAAGAGGCTAAAAGGGAATAAGAGTAGGAGAGGAATTCATAGGGAGTTTTCTGAATCCAACTATGTAAATTTGAACAAACCCCTCTCCCACATTTTTGCCTTGACAAAAAATGATGAAAATTTACCTACTTTCTACAAAATATGGAGCCATCTCGAGATGAATAGAGGAAGAGATTATTGTGCTTATCATAAAATAAATAGACATAAGACTGATGAATGCCATGTCTTGTCAGGAATAATTCAAAATACGATCAAGTCAGGATCTTTAAAGGAATTCATTAAGGAAACTTAAAAGGCCTTTCTTTCTAAAGAGAATGGCCCAAATGCCAAAACATAACTTTTTCTACAAGAAAGAAAAGCAGTTTTGCAACTTCAGATCCAGACTCTAGTCAAACTATGAAGTTTTCTGGTAGTTTCCCATCATAGATTATCTTTACTTATAAAAATATCTAATTTGATTTATACTTAAAATTCATCATGGATTGACACAAAATTCGAGTTTCTTTACAGGTCAAAACAAAACCAATCTTTTACATCAGGGAGGATCTGGATTTCGCTATCAAAACATAACTAATTTTTGGTATTCTTTGAAGAAAGGATAGTCCAAATATCCAGGATGAAATGGCTCTCTATCTCAAGGCTTTAATCAATGCAATATAAAGAAATTATTTTATGGGATTTTGAATTATAATCAATTTTCCATCATAAACCAATTTCTAGAGAAAGGTAAATATCCAAATTTTTCCAAAAGAAGGGATTCTTAGAAAAAAGCACGTTCTTGTTCGTAACAGTCTATTAGTTAATGAATCATGACTTTTTAGGCTTACAAACAAGACATTCCTTTTTCGCTAAGCAAAACCTAAAGAGGTGCAATTATATATGTCATATAAAGGTGGAAGAAATATACACCAACCTTATTTCTAGCAAGCTATTTTATTACCAAGAGATTTATTAAGAACATCTTTGAGAAAAAATAATTTTAAAAAATCAAGAAGGATCATTTTGCAGCTGCCCTATGGATTAGGGAAAGAAAATATTTATCTATTTCAAGAAAGATTTATAAGATCTTCGAGAAATATTACTTAGCATCAGTTAATGCACACAAAAGATTTTGGTTAAGCATGTCCTGGCAGAAGCATTTTCAATGCTTTCCGAAGTTATTGGAAAAGAAAGACCTATACGTATTTCTCAAAGAAAAGTTTTTAGAACTACCAAAACTCATTAGCACCGCAAAAACTCTAATTAGAAGAGCCTACTCTTAATTAAATGACTATTGGTTCATGAATCATGACCACTCGGTCTCTTATTTGAGATTTGCATTTCTACTATGAGAGTGACCCAAAAACCCTTCTTGATGGCAATGCCGGGAAAGGACTTCTTTATCAAAAAATTCAAATATTCAAAGCCTTTTCAAAAGAAAGACCAATTTTAGGAAATAATTTCTCAATTTATCAAAGAGGTCTTTTAATCGAAAATTCTTTCTTCTAGAAAGAAGTTTCATGACATAAAAGTTAATGTTCAAAAGGGTTTTCACAAACATTTCAATTGGTCAAAAATTATTTTCACAAACAAATTTTTCAAAAGAAAAACTTCTTTAAAGCCTCGATATCCACTTCGGAGCACCTCCTAGAGGGAGGAGGGTCCAGCACCCACCAAAAAGCCTCTGATATCCACTTCGGAGCACCCCTTAGAGGGAGGAGGGTCCAGCACCCACCAAAAAGCCTCCAATATCAACTCCGTAGCACCTCCTAGAGAGAGAGACAAAAGCCTCCGATGTCCACTCCAGAGCGCCTCTTAGAGGTAGGAACTAGTATAGCATCAACTAATAATCTTTTAGAGAAAGATCAATCAAGCATAAGCTATAATTCTTCGAAACAAAGGCGAAGCCCAAGAAGGGGCAAAAACAAAAAGGACGAAGATGTATAAAGCCTAAAACCGAGACAAAACCCAGAAAGGGGAAAAAACAAAAAGGACAAAGATGTCCAAAGCTTAAAACAGAGATAAAGCCTAAGAAAAGGCAAAAACAAAAAGGACGAATATTTTCAAAGCCAAAAATGACAAAGCACAAGAAAAGGAAAAAAGTAAAAGGACAAGCGTTGTCCACGGCCCAAAGCAGAGGCAAAGCCCAAGATGGGGCAAAGAGAAAGGGGACTAGGATATCCAAAACCCAAAAGGAGGAAAAGATAGAAGATATGAAAGAATCCAAAACCGAATGAAGAAGCAAAAGGAATTAAGCGAAGAAAAAATCCTTACTAGTAAAGTAAGAATAGTTTTATTCAAAGAGTAGATGGAAACCGACTTCAAATAGATTCGGACTAAACCTAGAAATAGGGAAACCTTCAAAGGAAGGTTTATGAAATAAGTATCAATAAGTTGATTGGGCCTGCTTAATGGCCAAATAGTCGAACGAAACTATCCTACTGAATAACCAAACAGCCGAACAGGACTGCTCTGTTGAACGACCAAATAACCAAATGGAACTACCTTGTTGAACGACCAAACAACCGAATGGAGCTACTCTGCTGAATGGCTAAAAGGTCAAATAGTTGAACGGCTAAAGGGAACTACCTTGCTGAACGGTTGAATGGCTGAACGGAACTACTTTACTGAGCGGTCGAATGGTTGAATGGAACTACTTTGATGAACAACTGAATGATTGAATGGAACAACTTGGCTCCAATGTAATAATAATAATAATAATAATAATAAATAAACACCTTAACAACTACGTATCTCCTAACAAGAGGCATTCCTTTGAAAAAACAAGAATCTCTATTACTATTTGAAGAATTAGTCCATGGTAAAGTTTCCAATATAACATTCTAGTATAAGATAGAACTATGAATTCTTTTCTACTCGAATTACTATTATTAGGCGATTTTCTGATCTTCTATTACTATTGGATGGGCTTTTGAGTTTCTTATTATTAAATGAAATTCTAACAAACTGTTGATTGAATTTCTGATTTTCTTGACAAAAGAATTTCTGATTTTCTTGATAAATGAATTTTTGGTTTTCTTGATAGTTTTTGGACTTCCTATTGAATTTCTAGTTTTCTCGTGGAGCTCAAGTTTTTTATATGGATTTTTGGTCTTCTATTATTACTAGATAAGGGTTTTCGATCTTCTATTATTTCCAAATAGGGGTTTTCGGTCTTCTATTATTTTCAGATGGAATTCTAGATTTCTTATTATCATATGGGGTGTTGAATTTCTTATTATCAGATGATTTTCTGGTCTTCTTGTTAACAGATAGGATTCTAGATATCTTATTACTAGATGGATTTTTGGTCTTCTTATAATTAGATGGGATTCTAAATTTCTTATTATCAGAAGATATTTTGGATTTCTTATTGCTAGATGGATTTCTGGTCTTCTTATTATTAGACGAGATTCTGGATTTCTTATTATCAAAGGATATTCTTGATTTCTTATTACTAGATGATTTTATGGTCTTCTTATTATCAGATGGGATTCTGGATTTCTTATTACTGTATTAATTTCTGGTCTTCTTATTATCATTTGGTCTTCTAGATTTCTTATTATCTGATGGTATTCTGGATTTCTTATTGCCAGAAGATGGTATCTTGGATTTCTTATTATCAGATGATATAATGGATTTCTAGGCTTCCTATTGTCAGATGATTTTCTAACTTTTTCTTCAAAATTACTACTAGATATTTTTCTAGCCTTTCATCAAATAAATTTTAATTTCTTAAACTGCTAATCTATAATCAAAGTAGATTTCAGGTTTGGAGATAAAAGTTAATATAAGAAGTCAAGCTAAGCCAAACAAAACTAAAACGACAAAGGAGTCTGATTTAAAAAGTTTACAAGCGACCCAACATTGAAAGCCAATCTACGACAACCAAAGAAGAATTAATTCAAGAGGAGGAACTTTAGAGCCCATACCAATCTTCTCGAAGTGTTTCTCGCCTAGTTCTCTATCTGTCTACTAAGTGATATTATTTCAAATTTAAATGCTCACTATTAAGGGCATGTAAGTGGTTTATTATCTAAACATTAAAAAAGTTTAAGGTTAAAAACAACCCATACGACAAACCAATGACTATTGAATAACCAATGCTGAACTTGTAAGAAAAATCAAACTTTTAGTTGACAGAAGAACACAAATGCCAAACTTATGATAAAAGAACAAGTTTATAGGTATGTGCAAGAAACTTGAGTGATAGTTAACATAAAAGTATCCTAAGTATAATGTCATACCAATAAAACCAAAGTTATAAAATTGAAAATCATATATTAGTATCAACCCAGATATGTAGAATTTAATATTTTAAATAATCTCGTTAATTTGAATTTTCCTTTGTTTGAGTTTGAATCGCAGAAGAAAGAGGAACGCTATTAAAGTAAATGAATGGGAGGATTTGGAAGGCAGCAACCACTGTGTTTGGTATCACTGACTTGAAAAAGTCAACGTTTCTACTACACTTTGATGGCGGGCAAATGTTATCCACATAACTTCAATATCAAAACTAATACCACGAGTGATAGCACTGCAAAGGAATTGGTTCCACTAGGCTCAGTGTCGAAGATCAACAGTGCCACATAGGATCAATAATGTATAAAGTGGATGTCGTATCTCTTTGGTGTTGCCATTCGCCCACACTACACGTCGTCAAGTCGTAGTTCATCAACGTCGAATTCCATCAACAAGGAAAAAGGATGACGTTGTATTTGATCAAAGCCGCACAGGTCTTGCGCTGCTCATCAACGAAGTCAAATGGAATGTAAATGTCGTATCACTTTGGTGTCACTTCCAAGCGATGTCGCACTTCACCATTACTATCAAAGACATGTGACTAGCAATGCACTTATAGATCAGAGTCAAAAGAATAGAGTGCATCACTTTGTCAATAAAAGAATGCAATAGTATCAAGTATGATCAACTTTGAAAGCCATCAATGAGTGTCAAAGTAACCTATAGTGCATTTCATTGATGCTAAGTTCTATCAGCACCATTACTCACCTATTGTAATCAAACAAGCTCATCGTCGATAACCATGAGAGATATGAACTTTACACTAAGGCGACACTACACTTCACAGCTCTTCGAAGATATTTCTCTATGATGACGGCAAGGATCATCAACGCAACTCAACTTTCATATAATGCACCTCGTCGACATTCAGAAGACACGACCAACTCATGAATGCGGCATTGATGACTAACGTCGTCGACATTCACAAAGGCTATCAACGTCGCCAATCATTAATGATATATTTCATTAACATCATGCTTCTTTCATATGGCATTCAATTGAAGTTGCTTCTTCTCCAATGTCGACTTTTCCCCAAGCTGTCGCACTCCAATGGTGAATGTTAACCATAAAATTCACTTAAGCATAAAGGTATAAAAGAGGAAGGTTTCCGAAGGAACAAAAAGAAGGGTTCCGTAAGTGTTGAAAGAAGGCTTATAAAGGCATCGAAAGGTAGATTCCGCAAGTGTTGACGTGGCTCTTCCACAAGCATCAAAGGCACTGCTCCTTCCGCAAGCCGCATCCATTGATTGAGGCTTTTGCATCTGTTGATTGTTGATGCTTCTACACTTGTTGACTTAGGGATATTCCTGCATTTGTTGTTGTGAGGGCTACTGCATGTGTTACGTTGGACTGACTCAAACATTGACTATGCCTTCTAAACCATTGAAGAAGGTGCTTTCGTCAGGTTCGAAAGGGGTTTCGAAAGCATTAGAAAGGATTTCGCATGCATCAGTAAGACTTCCGAAAGCATTGAAGTAGCTTCCAAAGGCATTGAAGTAACTTCCAAAAGCATTGAAATAGCTTCCACGAACATCAATGTAAGTGCTTCCGCATACATTAAAGAAAGGCCTTCGATAGAATTAAAGAAGGGCTTCTGCATAGGTCAGAGGGAAATCTTCTATAAGAGTTGGTTCAATAACCCAAAGTTATTCCTTTCGCATGAGATAACAAGCCGCATGTCAACCCTCCGCAACCATCAACCTTCCATAGGGGTAGATTCCACTAGAACAAGCCCTTCGAAAGGGTTGAAGAGCTCCCTTTTGCCAGCATTCAACGATCAAGCTTGCCATTAATATTCAGTTCATCATCAAAATCACTACGAAGCGGTGTTGAAGGTGAATACCTTCAACATCCATGAAGGCGTTAATAGTTGCGGAAGCACCAACATCAACAAAGACATAGAATATAACCTTTCAAAAGCAAGTAGGATGAAAATCAATGTTATGCACCATTGAAGCTATAGTGCAACGACATTACACTTTTTCAACATCAACATTGCACTTTTACAACAAGACAAGAAGGCCATATGCTGAAAGCTATCAATCGAGACCATATTTCATGATTACCGTCTGTGTACAATATCCATAATCGAAGATGGTGAAGATAATGCAAAGATAGAAGGAATGAAGTTATTTACAGCGGTTAATTCAAGAGAAATTGGTTCACTTTCCTTCACAAAGCTTCCAAAGCTTCATATTCCTGCACAACTTCTATAGAGCTATTAGTCCCACATCATAGGTTGGAGCAAGCTTGTCCCTTCCTACCTCTATAAATATAGATGTACCCCCTTATATAAAGGGACTTCTGAATTTCTCTCTCTCTCTCTCTCATATGGCTCCTCTTGTAATAGAATGAAAATATGAATAAAGAGGATGGCTTGAGCATATTCGAATTTTATCTACTTTATTCTTTTACATCTATGAATTTTAATTCAAATGATTTCGTACTTTATTACAAACCTTAAGGTCATTTGTGGAACTTCTACAAATAAGCTATATTGTACACTCGTTTTGGATGTTAAAGATTTTTATCGTTAACATTTTTGGTGCTAGAAGGAGGACCTAAACATCGAACGACCAAAATAGCCTAATAAGGATTTGAATTTCATATTTTAAAATTTTAAATTCAAATTTATTTCTGGTTTAAATTTCTGGAACTAACCGCCACCTATGTTTAATATTTCAGGGAAAATGGACAGTTTGAGTATTTTAATCCATAATTTCTTATACCAAAACGTAAGCCATCACGTGATATTGTAACAAGTGCATTATCTTGTCCTGCCCCAAATATATCGGTCCAATTTCAACATATTCAAAGGGAAATTAAAGATTAATTTGGTGAATTCAAAATCAAATCAAAAAATTTCAAAGTAGATCTTTATTTCGTCTTCGGTTCGCAAATCCAAAATGGTGATGAGCTTACAGACAATTAATAGTTGGTGATGAGGAAAAGTGTTTGAGAGTTTAATTTCGCTTCCGTCGATGCTGAAACTTGATGAGGATGGAGGAGTTTAGGGAGTTTAGCCTTGCTTTTGGCAGCAATGAAGATTAATAAGTTCCAAAAGGGTTTGTTCATGCCTTCTGTTAGTGTCCAGAAGTCAGAGTGCTGTCGCACATGCTGAATGTTTAGGTGCCGTAATGGTTAAATCCGGTGCCGCAAGGGTTGAAGGAGCTTCCATAATCGTCAATGTTAGCTTGCACATTTGTTGATTTGGGGAGCTTTTGCCATCATTGAGTTATAGCTTCCGTAAGTGTTGTCGGAAGAGGGATTGCTTCCGCATCTATTGGTTTTATAATACTTCCGCAATCATTCGTTTGAGGCTTCCACAACTATTGCAGAAGGGTTTAAGTGTTGAGATAGAGTCTTCCATCAGATTTAATGATGCCGCAATGGCAAATTGAACAGCCGCAATGGTTAGTATGGTGCCACAAGGATAGATCGAACTGCCGCAACAGTTAGTATGGTTTCGCAATGGTAGATCGAGCTGCCGCAATCGTTGGGATGCCTTCCGCAGTGGTTGATTTAAAGCTTCCACCTTCAGTTCAGTGCTTCCATGATTTTAGAATAGTGAGGGCAGAAGTTTACCACGACTTTGATTATTGAGCGAGTTTAGTGGCCTGCTCAGCAATGGTGGCGGTTTGTTCAGTAAAAGTTTGGTCTCGAGATTTAACAGCCTCCTCTCCTTCAGTGACTTTCTCTTTGACTTTGTCAAACTCCCTCTGAGCCTCTTTAAGTTGATCGTTGATCATGAGGATATATCATTGGCCCGGTTTGCCTCCATTTCCAGCTTGTCACTGGCAGATTTTCCCTTTAAGACCATTTCTCTTTCGATCTTGAGCTGAGATATCGCACTGTGGCGATCCTTAATCATTTTATCATAGTCTTCCCTTTATGCCTTGAACAAAAGAATCTTCTGGTAGTTAATACGGCTCACTTCAAAAAGGGCAGAGGCTAACCCAGCTTCCAAGTCCTCGCGTACCATCCTAGGATTCTAGAGGGAAGTAGCTTTATTGGTGGGCTTGATGTTCTTATCAAATTCAACTCCATGCAAGAACAAATGCAGGTAAGCAGCTTGAAGTTGGGGTAGACCCGGTGGAGTGTGAACTTTTTGCCCCGACTCGAAGAAGTCGGAGAACCGCAGTAGTTACGGCCTTAGAGGGTTGGATTTCCTGCATCGTAACAGCCTGAGCCTTAGTGCGGGGGATGAGTAATGGATAGTAAATTCCCATGGCGATCATGAGAATCCCTAAGGCGCTTGTGCATATCGCCATGAGCATCGCCTTCATAGTCCTTCTTTCTCTTCTCTCCCCTCTCACGCTCTCTCTTTCCAAATAAAGAACCTCATAATCTTTTATCCTCCTTTCTTTATTAGTTTCGCGATGAGAACGATGGGTTGGATCCAGAGTTTGATCCCTGTAGGAGCTAGAGTGTTGACACAGTTGTTGATATAGTCCACGACACATAGTACCTGAAACGGAAAGAAGAATGAAGTTAATACTCGAACCCTGAAATTTAACTCGATGCAGAAATGTGTGTTTGTGATCTAGGGTGGAGTGTGTAGTGTCGACGACCCCTATATATTCTACCAACCGTATTGGCATGGTTATAGAGTTGGAGTCTCTCCGCCCTCACTTATGAAAGCACTTGAGGATATGTTGATATCCGAGCCAATCACGCCTATCATTTCACCAATTGAGAAATCCCAAAATTCATTCAAGTTAATGGAGACGTCTCTTTGAAAATCTGAAAGTGGCGTATCTCCAATAGGGGCTTCAGCAGCTTGGCTGCCAATTGATTGGGTGATTTCAGCAGTTGGTTGTTTTTGAGGAGAATTGGGAAGCGGACTTAACTCCTTGGTAGCTAGCAATTCTGGAGAAGGTAGGACAGGAAGATCAGAGCTCATTTCCGGCATTTCACCATATGACTCATCACCTTCCTCAGTGGCATGAGAGTCACTGTCGTCGTTATCATCTGTGTCCACTTCCTCCTCCTCCATGACCATCTTTTGTTTCCCTTCTCTTCTCTAAAATGGTTCATCTTCTTCCTCTAGAATCAGGGACATCATATGGATCTCATCACCATCCCCCAGAATATCTTCACCAGAAAGTAAATCTGCATCAACTTTAGGAACGTCATCGAGTCTAACAACACTCAATGGACCGGCCGTTTTCCCTTAAGCATCCTCATCGGAGCTATGAGCAGGGGCAGAAGAACGAGTGTGCATCCTAGTGATACTCGAGGTTGAAGGCTCTTTGGCCAAAGCAAATCTCTCAGGGTGTATAAGCCAAACCTTCGAAGGTTCTCGTTTGTCAGAAGGAACTCAACCGAGAGTTCAGAAACTCACACAACCTTCAAGAGTTCAAGCGTTGCCTTGAGTTCACGATTACTTTCCCAACTTGGGATCACTATATTAAATGTATGGAAAGTTAGAGATGCGAAACATCCTAGTTAAGAAGAAGTTAAGGAATGGAAGCTTATCTTCTGATATCCAAAGACAATTGAAGACCTATGGACACTGAACAAAGAAATACTCATTTCTAAAGGCAGACCGTTTGTTGTGAAGATCTCCTATCAGCTTGCATCCCCTCCAAGCTTCTATAATTATGAAGGAAGGGCAATATTACCTCCTCTTGAACTATAGGAGGAATGTTAGCTTATTAATCCTTGGAGGCCGCCCAAGCCTGATCATAAACATGATATACAATGAACTCAGGAGCACATAATCATTGGGATGAACTTGGAACAGCGTAAGTCCAAGTTCTTGAAGTACCATCATCAGGAATCGATTGAATGGTAGCACATCACTGCTCAAGCACATGTATCGGTTGCATGCAATGAAACCTTCTAGGGGATTTGTGTGAAAGCACATCTTGAGTGGGAAATTGAATGTCGCTCTCTAAAATGTCATGCTGTATGCATATATTTTCTAAGTGATCTCGTCGACTGAATTGAAGGCACTTGTTTTGGAGGATCAATCATGATTCTCATCCTAGGATGCAATTGATTGAGCACATGCCCAAGAGGAACCAATGGGCCGTTGAATTAAGAGGAAATGGTTAACTTGGACTTGCAGTAATGGACGAAGAAATTAGGGCAGTTGATGATTCAGCTTCTAAAGGTGTGGATGCTCCTTCACTAGATTTTCAGCGGGATGACCAACGTGTCATTCTTGGCAATAAAACTCGTCAATCATGGTTTGTTATGCTTTATTTCCAATAGGAATTCTCGTCAGATTAACGCTTGAAATCCTAAGGAAGTCGAAGTGAGCTGACCAATCAAATTCTAAGTTTTGACCAGGGCAAGTGCAACATGTTATCTATTCGATGTGGGTCTAGTGTCCTGAATACCACGAACGCACCATCCTGTGTAGATAGCTTGCTCATGTTGACAAAATGATCCGCACCATCCTTTGAAATTATCTTTCTATACTCACCCGTTACCGGTTGACAATCGAAAACAGATTTGTTCTCTAGAGCGACACGGAAAGCTTTTCTGTTTAGGATTACTGGAAATACAGAAATAGAAAGGCAATGCGATAGGATCATCCAATATGCTCTAATTTAATACAATTGATGTATTGGAAGATATTCAATGATCAAAACTTAGCCAATTTGATGATGGAAGATGGTTCAGGCTGGAGAGCACGATTTGTCTCCGGAATCACACCTATTCGATCGGGGCATACAGTAAATCCAATGCCAATCAAAAATGCCCAAACTCGACTATCTTCATCTCCATTCAAGGTGAAATTGACCAAGCTCCCTTCTTTATCACCATCCATAGCTAAGCAAGAGTTCGCCAACGATAACCTTCAATTTGAGCCAAGGGATAACTCAGCCTAGGGCTTTGAAATGAGTCTAGTCTGAAAGGTGAAGGCGACAACTTCAGAGGATGGGGGTGGGTGGTCCAGGTAGTAGAGCAAGGTGGCGACGACAGGGCGAGGTCGAGGCACGACAGGAGTTGGGTCGGTGGTAGGAAAACCCTAGGATAAGTCGACTGGAAGCAATGACGACTCAGGATGGATGATAGAATACAAGTGCAAGTGGAAAGTAGGGTTTGGAAAGACAGTTTTAAGTAGAAAAAATTTTCTCTCAAAATTTTCACTAAGCCCATAACTCGGTACCGAGTTATGGGGATAATTATGTACCGAGTTATCAATTTTCACCTGGCTCAACTCCAAATTGACGCGGAGATTCTACATGCCAACTTAAAAAAATATGTAGGCTGCGGAACAATAATTTTGTTGTCAGTGCAGGATATTGGAATTCAGATGGAAACTGGAACAAATAGTCGATCGGAAATTAGCCAAGTAAAAACACATCTCGAGACGGGACCTAAATGATGTGCATGTAAATGTGCATATTTTTACTTCCATATTTAATCTAATTTAATTAAATAAATGAGCATATAGGGTATTTTAGCATGTTTAAACCAATATTTCAATTATTTTCAAATCATTATTTATTCATCTTCAAGGGCAATTTGGGTAGTTCCCAAAATATGATTAGGGTTTCCAAACATGTATAAATACTCCATATGTTCATGTAATTAATCTCTTAGCCTCCTTTGAGCCTCTATTTTAGTTAGTTTTAGGCTTAAAAATAAAATATAAGCTCTCTTTCTATTTCATGGCTACTTAGCCATTTTCTTCTTCTTATGTAATTTTCTTATTAATGCAATTTTAATTCTTGCTCTTTTTTATTTACATGCTTTTTTCCTTTCATGTTAGTAGTGTAGATCTTTTTATTTATGCAAGTAGAATAGGTTTTATTTCATTTTAATTAGCTCTCATTTTACTTAGTTTGCATTTTCCTCTTCTTTTTATTTCATGTTGAAATCTACCATTGTTGAAATGATAACAAATATGATAGGCTAAACCCCTTTAATTTAGGGGTAATGTGAGATGACCCACTTTTCACAAATGATTTTTTTTATATAGTGATCATCTATTCAAGAGAACATCCTTTCTCTACTATCCAGGATCTTTCAACCAATATAAAAATATTGTTGTAATCAAATCACCTAACTTACATACAAGAAACCATGTATAAATGATACTTTAAGGTTTCCTCTTTCTTTTAATCAGAGAAAAGGAGTTTTGAATGCATAGAATTTATTTTGGAATTTTCTATATAATTTCTCATGGCAAAAATAATTTCCAGAAAGCTTTTCTGTCTTACTTAATTTTTGGCAAATTCTGAATGTTATTTTTCTAGTTTTAGAGTTTGTTTATATTTCCATGAATTTAGATCTACAGAACCCTTAATTATCCCTTGTGCAAGTGTGTGTATATGTATTCTGTGTGCATGTGTGCAACTGTGTTCTGTGTGCATGTGTGTATCTATGTGATTTTAGGTAACCTATTTTTCCAATATATCCATCCTGGTTTACGGGTTTGCTTTATTTGTTACCTTTCTTAACCAAATAGCTTAGGGTATTAGACTGGTTGAAACCAGGCTTGACAAAGTTGGTCAAGTTAGCCTGAATTCCTCTGCTACTTTACACACATATCATACAAATTAATCTGGGTTTCTATCCTACCATTTATTTCCATTAATACTTACAACAGATCTTAGGTTACTCTTTTTATTTTCAATCTACAGTTCATTCCAGAATTATTCTTAGCATTGCACCTTTTTGTTAAGTTTTCAGGGAGTTAATAATAGAAATTGTATTACTTAATACAACATTCTCAAAGGCAACTCACATCTTTTGACAGAAATCACATGAGTAGTTCAATACTTGCAACCAGAAAATAACATTACATCAGTTTCCTCAACAACTTAACTAACATTTCATAACATAAGTTCAATTTAACATCTATTTTAATATCCTTGAGTCTGTAACTATTACATCCAAATCCTTAGCGGCTAATTCATCCAATTCTTGATCAAGAAATTACCTATTTACCTGCACATTCACCACGAGCTGCCTCATAAAAAGATGAGACACCCAATGGTATACAAACACACAAAGGGTCAGACTAGATTGTCTGGTATGAATAATCTTACTGAAAATTTAAATAACTTTATAAAAGAGATAGGTAAAGCAATGTTTCTCTTGTATACATTCCTTTATCACCTGTGCATGTTCATTAATGCATATCATAATAATACATAATTCAATGGATTATTTCAGAGAGCACAAACATATAATTCTCAATAGAATACTCTAAACCAACCAATATGATCATCATTTAATCACTTTTCCTATTTATAATTTTCTGGCTATCAGGGATTTTTCCCAAACCTACCTGTGGACTTATTCTCAGAATTCAATCTCAGGTATTTTATGATGGACTTTAGCTACTTTCCTTTTATTAAAACACACATTGTCTGGGGCATATTCACTGTTAACCCAGCACACTCAGGTCCCTGGGTATAATCATACCATGTGTGAGCTTGCAATATTTCCCTTGCCAAGCCATACTTTGTAGCCCTAAGATCCAAATCCTTAGTTAAATTACTAAGTGTTTATTTCCCCTTTTCCCTCATGTATGCTAATCCCTTCTGCATCTCATAGATTAATCAGAGAAAATAATTAACTCAACCATCATGCATATGTTTAAAGAATAACAGATCATCTTTCCATAATCATAGATTTATTCATACAAGCTAGTTTGATTCTTCAGTGTACATATTATTTAAATCATGAGTTTTAAGGAATCATGCTTATAAATATATGGTCATATATATATAGTTTGCTTTGATGCATCCATTTTCCTCTGGTTTAATCAAATACTCACAGATTCATAAGATCTGACTAAACCACAAGCTTTTGTTCTTATCTGGATTTATTTGTAATCATAGAAGTTCAGCACAAGAATAACATTGCACTTCTATGTTACCATGTTTTATTCTGGAGACATAAGCAGCAACCACTTTATGCTACAGCCCCATTTATTTTTCTCATTTTTAGACCATAGATTTAAATCATATATCCCTGGAGTTTCCATGAATTAATCTATATGCAACAGTCACCTAAAGAGAGCATCTGATCATCTCAAAGATAATTCATGACACAGTAATCATTCAAACATGAAAGCCATCAATATATTTTCTGGGTATATTAACACAAAATATTTAAACAGATCATCAACACACCAATATCATAAAATAAACACAGATTAATTAAAAAAATATAAAACCATTTAGGCTGCCTCAATATTCAGGACTTAATGCCAATTTTCAGTGAGGTTACTCACCTTAATCCTTTTTCCTTTGATCTGCTATCTCCTACTTGTCTCTAATAGCCAGTGCTTCTCACTTTTCCTTTTGCTAACTATCTATTTTTCTGTATATTTATTTTTGAAGCAAATGGTGACAGATCCTTTCATCCCTAAACCCTCTTTTATACCAGGCCTTGGCTGTCTTTAGGGTTTTAAAATTTACCCAATGTCAATTTTACCCTACCACTTATGATCAGCCTCTCTTTCTATTCTAAGAGAAAATGGGTAAATGGTCCCTGTTGCTATTAACAGAAATTATGCCTTACCCCAGTCACCTTATTTACATGATCTCTGTTTTTTTCCCTTTTTTTTTAAAAAAAAAAGCTAAGAAAATTGCTAAAAGTGGATAAAGTATTTATTCAACAACTCATACTATTTTCATGCAACTTCTAATAATTTTTCCTTAGCCAGCATTCTGTTTAAAATACCTGTTTAATACCTATGTTTCTATTCCTGCCTAAGTCTTTATTTCCCTTACCCTATTTCAATGGCACATTCATATTATGCCATGTTCATGTATTTATAGTTTACTCTAGCTTACAAACAAATTTTCTGCTTCTAATAATTTTCAGAGAAGTATGTACATGTGTATTATATCATCTTGCATACATATCAATACTTACTCAATGCATTTATGTCAACTTATCATATATATATTTTCCTAGGCAACTGTTTCCTGGGGAATTGACCAGGCAACTTAGTACTCGGCCTCGCCATCGATCAGTTAAACAATGAGCGTTCGGCATGTTAAGACCGTTCGGCACGAGCATAACGTTCGGCATCTAAAGAGCGTTCGATATGGGATAACGTTCGGCATCTAGGAGCGTCCGGCATCGAGAAACGTTCGGTAGTGAATACCGTTCGGCCAAGGAAGAACGCTCGGCATAAAATCGTTCGACATCCATGAACGTTCGACCTACAAGGTACGCTCGGCATTCCCGGACTGTTCGGCATTCCAGCCTCATTCGACCTGCATCCCTCACTCAACACCACATCTCTTCCGGTACGTATCTCGTTCGGCAATCACCTGCAGCTCGTCATCCAAGGTCATTCAGTACAAATGGATGTTCGGCATTCAGAGTGTCCGGCCTTACCTCGTTCGGCATAAAGGGGGAGGCTTGGCATTCTGTTGTTCAGCCTATCTGGTTCAGTGCATAGGACTTACACTATTTGGACCGAGTTATTCAGCTACCAGGCCCACCAAAGAAGTCCAGCCCATATTTGCCTATAAATAGAGGGGCAGAGTCACAGTGAAATGGATCCTTTTTTGGAGAGAAAACACTGGGGAGACTCTGCCATTTTTAAGACTCATCTTCTCTACTTAACAACTTCATTCAAGCATTTTGATTCACGAATTGTATTTGTAATCAACTATAAAGAAGATCAATAAAGTTTAACCTCAAAGTGGACGTAGGCAATTACGCTGAACCACTATAAATTTGGTGTTCTTACTTTCTGTATTTAGATTAGCACTGTCTTCTCTATTTAATTTGATTTCATCACTTATATCTCTTCACAATCTTCTTCTACGAGGTTAGTGACCAATTTTGGTGCTAACACTTTGGTGCTATCACCGAGAATTGAATTCTCAGACCTCAAGGATCTGCTTTGAAGCTACTGGATCGAACAAATCCCCCAAGGAAGATCCGACTCACTGATAGGACATCCATTGATTCTACTCAGAGTTCATACCGATAACTCTACAATGGCAGGACCACGTACCAGGTCAGCTTCTCATAATGTGGATGCCCACAAGACTGCTAGCGTGCAACAAGCAGGACCCAGCAATCAACCAGCAATTCCGAGTGCAGGAATTGCCGCTCAAGAACAGACTCCAGTTGTCACCAGAGTAGAGTTCAACGACTTGATGAGAGAACTTAGGGAAAGCAGAATTCCCATGCCGAGCAGCATCCAGGCCGATCCACTCTGGCCGAACAGCCTTGGCCGAACAGCTTTGGCCGAACCACTCCAGGCCGATCCACTCTGGCCGAACAGCCTTGGCCGAACAGCTTTGGCCGAACCACTCCAGGCCGATCCACTTTGGCCGAACAGCTTTGACCGAACAGCTTTGGCCGAACCACTCCAGGCCGATCCACTCTGGCCGAACAGCTTTGGCCGAACAGCTTTGGCCGAACCACTCCAGGCCGAACAGCCTTGGCCGAACAGCTTTGGCCGAACCACTCCAGGCCGATCCACTCTGGCCGAACAGCCTTGGCCGAACAACTTTGGCCGAACCATTCCAGGCCGACCATACCTCTAGGCCGAACGTTCTTCCAGGCCGATCCATACCTCTATGCCGAACACCTCTGTAATGCCGAACGGTATTGTATGCCGAACGCTCATCAATGCCGAACGGTATTGTATGCCGAGCGCCTTTGGAATTAAGTTACACCGGTCATCTATACAACCCCTATTTCTAAAAAAAATATTTTCGGGTACGACCCAAATTTCCAAAAAAGAGGCTAAAAAATAATTTTCGGGGGGCAGGCGCCCCGAACCCTAGCCGCAGCGCAGTGCCTCTGGATAATGAGTTCAAAACTCAACTTAGTAAAGGAACATTCTATCCACTTCCCTGACATCCCATGATTGACCAGGGCATAGAGGATCTAGCGGCAGCTTATGAACGGCATCAAGGGAACAGACAAGCAACCGCTATTCAAACGGTACTCCCAAAGGTTGGAGAACATAGATGATATGACTCTAGCAAACGCCAGGATGACCCCAAGTAAACCAATGCTCTAAGCAATTTATTCCAAATACTAACAAGGGTATCAAACTGATCGCGTTTGAGGAAAGTCGACCTCCAGATATATTTTGGCAGCTAGTTTGCTAAAGAGCCTCCTACGACTATGGATCGTTTCTTCTACAAAATGAATCAGAACTAAAGTGAGGAGGAGTGGAGTAGACTAAGAACGATAACAATGAAGGCCCGTTGGCTAAGGATGTAGATCCCAGTAGCCGAAACAAGACTTCAGAATTCAGTTCATATGCTCTTTGAAAGATTCAATTGACAACCTCAAAATCAGGGGAATGTTGTATATTCCCAGATGCTCACTGATCCTAACACGAGCGATTACAAACACCTCCGAGGTGTGATCGAAAAGATGACCTGGAAAGGAAAGCTTCAATAGTATGTACAAGTCCTGCAGAACGGCGGGCAGCGAATATCTGATGCCTATTAATAAAGGGCTATGATTATCAATTGGACGGTTGACGGCCAACATCCCTTTGAAAGGAGCCAGGGGTGGAGTCGAATAGCGAGCACACGATGCTGCTTCACATATCAATGAGATTTACCATAATCTTCTTTGAATCATTTCCATCTCTATTTCAATTGTTCTATGAACTATGACTAGCTTGAACTAAACTACTTTCAAAACAATGCAGGTGTCCAGGTACTCAGATTTGGTTGCCAACCAATCTACGCAGACCATGATCGGACGTGTGGAGTTACATCTGGACGAGAATAATTCTATTGCTCATCATCAACCATATGCCTTTGATTTGGGGCTATGGATTAAATACAATGTACAACATCACGATGCACGGAGAGCTAAATTCCATCCTGCAAGTGGAATTTATTCAAGTAGAGAGTGGCTGCGATACGACCAACCACTCGCTAAGTAAAACTCGAGCTCGGGGGCAAGGCATCACATCAAGGCTAAAAATGGGTTGATACACGACGATCCTTCGCACAACTCCGTACTCCCAGAGTGCGAGACGGAGTATAAACATCTACTTAACTCCGTACTCCCAGAGTGTGAGACGGAGTATAAACGTTAATCAACTCCGTACTCCCAGAGTGCGAGACGGAGTATAAACGTTAATCAACTCCGTACTCCCAGAGTGCGAGACGGAGTATAAACATTAATCAACTCCGTATTTCCAGAGTGCAAGATGGAGTATAAACATCTACTCAACTCCGTACTCCCAGAGTGCGTGACGGAGTATAAACATACATCAACTCCATACTCATCCTCGAAACTGGGGGCAGAACCAAAGCAAAGCATGCTAGTTAAACATTTGTCTAAAAGAAGGTTGCAACGAAACGATTAAGAGACGACTGTCAAGCAATCAACTGAACGGAAATTTTCAGCAAGAAAGACTACTGTTTTTCAAAGCACGTCATGTTTACACAAGACGTCCTTTGGGGGGCAAATGTTATCCCGCCTTTTGGCAAGGCCGTGACACCAAGAACTTGATTAGAAACCAGTGACAGTTCGTCTTGGAGATCGGTTACACAAAGGCTCACTATGGATATCGACGGATTTTGTCCGAGTCTGGATCGAGCCACGATTAACAAGACATAACAATCAAAGCCAGGGAAGCCAATGTTCCAAGTTTCAAGACGATCCGAGTTCGTATGCTCAACTTATGATCGATTCGAGCAACCGACCATCCATCCATCAACCTCCACATTTGACTTGGAGACCTAAACTGCTTGGAATGAATATGGCCCGATCATCCACTCCAATCGAGTCATAGAACAAAGTTCGACAAAATACAGATACCCCTCATGAAGCTCAGTGACGCCGGGATCCGTCTAAAGTGGACGTGATTTGATCATCTACACATCAAATCCTACCCTGAACACGAAAGGTTGTTCGAAAGCCCGACTTGAAGTAGCTCTGGTAGACTGCGTACTCACTAACCATCGCTGTCAATATACGGACACGACTACACCTTGGAACATATGCAACTTACTTTGTCTACTCAACAATCTATTATCCTTATTTTCTAGAAGGAGATACAGAGAAAATTGTAAGAGATTTGGCTATCTAACCCAACATGGATGTGATTCAACCATCTGTCATATACCTCCTTCCTTGACTTGATTGGAAGAGCTATAATCACCAAGCGGACGAGAATCGATTGTCCATTTTTCAAATTCCGTCCCTCATCCTATGGGGCAGAATCCCATTCCGTGAGCAAACGTGGTTCGATTGTTCATTCGACGACATTAGCCTCGATACAGTAGATGAATACAAATTAAAAAATGGAAATACGACTGCTCTCAACTAAAACCTCCAAGTCCCCAGAGTGCGGACTGGAGTACTCTAAGTCCCTAGAACGCGGACTAGAGTATAAAACGACTTAAACCTCCAAGTCCCCAGAGCGCGGACTGGAGTACTCTAAGTCCCCAGAACGCGGACTAGAGTATAAACGACTTAAACCTCCAAGTCCCCAGAGCGCGGACTGGAGTACTCTAAGTCCCCAGAGCGCGGACTAGAGTATAAACGACTAAAACCTCCAAGTCCCCAGAGTGCGGACTGGAGTACTCTAAGTCCCCAGAGCGCGGACTAGAGTATAAACGACTTAAACCTCCAAGTCCCCAGAGTGCGGACTGGAGTACTCTAAGTCCCCTGAGCGCGGACTAGAGTATAAACGACTAAAACCTCCAAGTCCCCAGAGTGCGGACTGGAGTACTCTAAGTCCCCAGAGCGCGGACTAGAGTATGAATGACTAAAACCTCCAAGTCCCCAGAGTGCGGACTGGAGTACTCTAAGTCCCCAGAGCGCGGACTAGAGTATAAACGAATTAAACCTCCAAGTCCCCAGAGTGCGGACCGGAGTACTCTAAGTCCCCAGAGCGCGGACTAGAGTATAAACGACTTAAACCTCCAAGTCCCCAGAGTGCGGACTGGAGTACTCTAAGTCCCCAGAGCGCGGACTAGAGTATAAACGACTAAAACCTCCAAGTCCCCAGAGTGCGGACTGGAGTACTCTAAGTCCCCAGAGCGCGGACTAGAGTATAAACAACTTAAACCTCCAAGTCCCCAGAGTGCGGACTGGAGTACTCTAAGTTCCCAGAGCACGGACTAGAGTATAAATGACTTAAACCTCCAAGTCCCCAGAGTGCGGACTGGAGTACTCTAGCTCCCCAGAGTGCGGACTCGAATATAAGCGAATCAGATCTCCAAGTTCCCTGAATATGAACTATGACACAAATGACTTGAATTTGTCAAATCCCTGACATACGGGCTAGAAAGTATTCTAAGTGCTTGAAGCACAGAATGGAAGTTCAACGACTCCCGAAGAGTTTCCGAGTTACATGAAGATGGACTGAGAAGTCTATGTTACTCACAACTGCTTGGATTAAAATCACAATCACAAAGAAAACTGAACAATAAGATCCTTTTGCAAGACAGAAAAAGGGACTAAACCTTATTCAGAAACGAGTTTCTATTACAACCCCTCCAAAGTTCGGGGTCGACATTCTATCTACAAGGACTAAGGAAATAG
Source organism: Allium fistulosum (assembly GCA_030737815.1). Lineage (NCBI taxonomy): Eukaryota > Viridiplantae > Streptophyta > Magnoliopsida > Asparagales > Amaryllidaceae > Allium > Allium fistulosum. The sequence continues at coordinate 405,164,114 of CM060907.1, read as the reverse complement.
ATGAAAATAATTACATGACTTAAACTAACCCTCCTTGAACGAGGATAGTAGTCACTTCTTGTGCTTCTTCAACTTCTTTCCAGACGGCTCCTCTCCAGAGCATTTACCCTTGGTACTCTTCTTTGATAGAGGGGTAGCAACTGAAGGAGTACGGGGGCCTTCCATGGGCTTGGACCCGCCAGGAAGGATGACCTTCAATGGCTTGTTCAAAGGATCGTCCAAGTCCACAACTCGGGGATCTACTATGACCTTGATCATCTCCTCCCTCTCTTTTTCGAGCCGCTCCTCCATGCTCAATTCGGATGTATGCTCAGAGGCGCCTGTAATTTCTACTTCATAACCCCCGTCGGTAGGAGAGGAGGTTTCAGACTTGTCTTCGTCAAGCGCTCCGATCACATGAGCGTTTGGACCAGAAGCCTCCCCTGCGAGAGTGGCTTCACTTGTTTTCTCCCCCACTTCCTTGGCGACATCGCTCCTCGGAGTGGGCTCGGGGTCAGAACGGCCTGCACAAAATCGTGGGAAACAAGAATGCAATAGTCCTGCATAAAGAATAATGACTTTCGAAATCTTAAAGAGAACCTTAAAGAGAAGGATTATCTACCAGGTTCGGGCAAACTCTCAGCCATCCAAGAGGTCTCACCCTCTGGAATGGGAGATAGAATGCGGACTAAAGTACTCTAAGTCCCTGAGTGCGGACTAGAGTATAAATGACTCAAAAACCTCTACGTCCCCAGAGTGCGGACTATAGTACTCTCAGTCCCCAGAGCATGGACTAGATTATAGACGGCTTCAGAAAAATCCCTAAATCGCAGAAGCGGACCAGATTACTCTAAGTTCCCAGAGTGCGAACTAGAGTATAAACGAGTTGACGAAAATCTCTGCGTCTCGAACTGTGGACTAAAGCATAAACCGTTCGACAAATCTCTAAGTCCCCGGAGCATGGACCGAGGCATGAACACAAATTGGGCGCGAGTCAACCGGGGGGAGAATAACACTAAGTCACCAAAATGCAGAGGGGTGTATAAGCATCGATAAATAGACAAGTGGATTCCGACCATTTTCTATTCCGCAAACTTCGACCTGGAATCGACAGGAGGATTATTAACCCGTTGAGGACGGAGTTCGACCATCCAACCAGTGACCTGGCCAAATCATTACTGGGGGCAGGGGTACAAAACACTAAAAAGCTGAATACGACAGCTCATTGTAGCTCTAGCATGGCGTTCTTTATAACTTGAGGCAGCGACTGCAGGGAGGCCTCAATACAGAACCAATCGAAACGGCATCCAAAGCTACGAGCAACCTACTATATCATACCTCAGACCAAGGGTCAATGCCGATCCGCACCAAGCACATACGAATGAGACTCGGATGTTTGTTTTTTGAAAAACTATGACCCCCAGAGTATGGAAAGGAGGGTAAACCACGAATACTTGGTCCACAGTTCTCCAGCACCTTCGTTCGATTCGTTAGGAGGAGTATGAAACTGGATGAGCATAACCCGACTGCATTTGTAGCCAACTTTACCCCGAGATCTGATTACAGAGCATGAACCAAAGTGGACGTAGATGACCATCCACTGTCCAAATTACGCCCTAAAACTTACGTGGAATCGAAGTATTCCTCTTGGAATGAAAAACCACGATAAAATCCAAGATAGGCGAGACCTAGTCTCCTATCGACTGACATGATCCCACGATTCAACGGGAAAGAGAGTAAAGCTAAAGTGGGCATGGCTGGCCTTCCTACTTATCGGTATATGCCCCAGACCTGGGGGCACGAGCGAGAAGCAAGATGAATGTGAACCGACTATTCACCAATCACCTCTATGTCTTTGGAGTTTAGGTGAAAACATAAACATAGCTAGGACAAGACTCAACCGTCCATGCAGTACATTTATCAACCCGAGACTGGGAGAAGACGCATGGTCATCCAAAAACTGGCCACAATAGCTCAGTATTAAAACTTATATATAGTGCTTACAGCTACTCAAGGCAATGACCGAAAGGATGCCTAGAGATAGAATCGTTAAATAGATACCTTAGCTCATGGGCAATTGACTTTCACTCCAACCCGAAGGACGGGTAAAGAATCATGAATGCATTAAATAGAAAGTGCGTTACTCGAATGCACAAGCAAATTCAAACTCATAGCAAGATCCAGCTATACAGTTGCGTGCCACTCGAGGCTGACCCCCACTCGACATTTCCTTTAATGCGCTTTTAAGCCTGATTTTTGGCCATTTGCTGATAATCTATTAGAGCATTCAGAGCCCTTCGCTATTAGGCTCAATAACTCATGACAAGACTCTAGGATTCGACTAGAGTAACCATCAACATTGGCCGTCCCAACCATATTTCACATTGAATGTTATGATAGTTACATCTTTACTCAAAGAATCTGGGATGGCACCTGCTAATCTGACGGTCGACATTACAACCAGCCATGGCGACCCTTTCCGGGCACTGAATATCGGATCACAGCTCAGTGCAGTGATGAAAAAGAATTAGTTGAATTTTTCTGAATAAATGATGATATCTTCCCTTGGACCCATTCTGACATGCATATGTGATTTCATTAACTATCGCGAGCCATGCATTGGATATCAACCCGAAGCTACAAAAGCTAGCACAATCTCTATTGATTTCATCATGAAAGATCCACTCTTACTTTTAGGCTCACCCCATCAACGTCTACGCCTACCAGCCGTTGCGACAGGGCACACAATGACCTGAGACGTCTGAAAGACTACTTAAATAGAATATCGAACAAAGCTAATTCAATATCACTTATTTCCCACGAAGGGCTATCCAAGGACGGAAATTAGCAGACCTCACACCCAAATTCACTACCTCAGATGACTATTTGAAGAGTAGTAGAGAACCGACCATAAGATGGAAAATGTACGAGGATGGAGCATCCAATGATCAGTGTTATGGCTTGATAATGACCCCCGAGGAACGATCAATCTGCTACGTCCTAAAACTCGATTTACCTGTAACAAACAACGATGCTTAGTATGAAGCCTTGACTGTCAGCCTCAAACTTGCTAGAGGATTTGAAGTGAAAACTTTACATATCTTTTGTGATTCTTGATTGGTAGTATACAAATTTAAGGAAGTTGATCTTGCTAGGGGGCATTGTCTTGCTCCTTATCTCGGCCAAGTCCAAGAGCTACTAACCGACTTCACATATTACATCATTACACACGTACTCAGCGAACAAAATGAAAAGGTGTCATGGTTGACTCCTATCAAAGACTATCTACAATGAGAAATTCTTACTGAACGGAGGAATGGAAAACGACAGATCCTCCTCAAAGCTTCACGCCAAATCATCTAAGAATAATTCGTGTGTCAAAAGGAGTTTATCCATCCCCATGCTTCGGCATATCGCCCATAATGATATCTTGAGCAAAGTCTATGAAGTAGAATGCGGTAATAACATCAGGGGGAAAACCATGATAAAGAAGATACTCTGCTACAGGTATTACTGGCCAACCATCAACCCAGATGCGGTTGATCATGCTAGACAATGTGACGAGTGCAAGATGTTTGCAAAAAGTCCGGGAACCCCGCCGATGGAAATTAGTCAAATGGCTAGTTCATAGCTGTTTGCCACTTGGGGGCACTGAAATCATCTTCTTGTCAATCCTAAAGGTGGTGCGAAATACACCATCATAGCAGTTGATTACGTCACCAAATGGGCAGATGAAGAACTCTTAACCACGACCAAGATGAAGAAAATAATTCACTTCTTTATCCGTAACGTCATCTGTCCTTATGACCTTCCATGATCCATTATAACTGAAAATGGATAGGTTGAAGCTGTGAACAAAATCATAGAGTCTGTACTGAAGAGAGGTTTGGAAAACGCCTCAAGTGGCTGATTGCAACCCTTATTTCACAAAAAATACAAACAAGGAATCACGATTGAATTGCAATTAAACTAGATAGAGTTGGCGACGACTTATGAGCATATAAAATGCATTCGAGAGCCAATGGCAAGAACATGTACCCGAACGTGCATGTGCACATCTGAAAAAGTTCGACTTCTTGAGATCAACATAAATTGAATTCTCACTAAGGGTTATTAAGAGAAGACTAGATCAGATAGCCAAAGATTATTAGCTCTGCAGAATCAGACACGAATGGCCATTGATATTCTCGAGAAGGCATCTCCAAGAGGATTTAACCAAGGTTCGAAGCGGAGCATGGAGGATACGTAATTCAAAGCGTATCACGTTCGGTCACGTAATACACTTTGGGGGGCAAGTGTTTCCTGGGGAATTGGCCAGGCAACTTAGTACTCGGCCTCCCCATCGATCAGTTAAACAATGAGCGTTCGGCATGTTAAGACCGTTCGGCACGAGCACAACGTTCGGCATCTAAAGGGCGTTCGGTATGGGATAACGTTCGGCATCTAGGAGCGTCCGGCATCGAGAAACGTTCGGTAGTGAATACCGTTCGGCCAAGGAAGAACGCTCGGCATAAAATCGTTCGACATCCATGAACGTTCGGCCTACAAGGTACGCTCGGCATTCCCGGACTGTTCGGCATTCCAGCCTCATTCGACCTGCATCCCTCACTCAACACCACATCTCTTCCGGTACGTATCTCGTTCGGCAATCACCTGCAGCTCGTCATCCAAGGTCATTCAGTACAAATGGATGTTCGGCATTCAGAGTGTCCGGCCTCACCTCGTTCGGCATAAAGGGGGAGGCTCGGCATTCTGTTGTTCAGCCTATCTGGTTCGGCGCATAGGACTTACACTATTTGGACCGAGTTATTCAGCTACCAGGCCCACCAGAGAAGTCCAGCCCATATTTGCCTATAAATAGAGGGGCAGGGTCACAGTGAAATGGATCCTTTTTTGGAGAGAAAACACCGGGGAGACTCTGCCATTTTCAAGACTCATCTTCTCTACTTAACAACTTCATTCAAGCATTTTGATTCACGAATTGTATTTGTAATCAACTATAAAGAAGATCAATAAAGTTTAACCTCAAAGTGGACGTAGGCAATACGCTGAACCACTATAAATTTGGTGTTCTTACTTTCTGTATTTAGATTAGCACTGTCTTCTCTGTTTAATTTGATTTCATCACTTATATCTCTTCACAATCTTCTTCTACGAGGTTAGTGACCAATTTTGGTGCTAACAGCAACCAAAATTTCAAGCAAGCATATTAAATTAAATTATAAAACTTGTTCATAAAATCAGGGTTATCACATATACCCTTCCTTTTAGGAATTGTGTCTCACAATTCTTTCATACTTAATTCAGACATTTTCAATTCAGCAGTCAATCATTCTCAGATCAATCATTAATTAAACTCCTATGCATAACGAAGTATTCAATCAAATCATTCATTAGTATATTTATGTATATATATATTTTTACCTTCTGGTTCAATCAATTAGCTGTGGATAATCACTTCTGATTTTATCTTCCACCTCCCATGTGCAATCATTTGGGTCAAGACTCCATTGCACTTTTACTAATTTTATTTCTTTGTTTCTCAGTTTCTTAATTTCCTTTGCAACTATGCCTACAGGCTTCTTCTCATACACCATTCTGGGATCAATCTGCACTTTCTCAGGGGATTTTAAAATTGTTTCTTCATCATGAACCCATCTCCTTAACTGGGATACATGAAAAACATCATGCATTGCTCTCATCTCCTCTGGCAATTCTAACTTATAGGCTACATTTCCAATTCTTTCTAGAATTTTATATGGTCCTATATATCTTGGAATCAATTTTCCTTGTTTTCCAAATCTCAAAATCTTTTTCATGGGTGATATTTTAATAAATACATAATTTCCCACATTATACTGCACTTCTTTCCTCTTTTGATTAGCATATTTCTTTTGCCTATCTTGGGCAGAAGCAATCCTTTTCCTAATCAAGGCTATCTTTTCAGAGGTCTCTTTTACATTTTCTGGTCCTAAGACCGCTTTCTCCCCAGACTCAATCCAACTTGAAGGTGATAAACAGGGTCTACCATAAAGTGCTTCAAAGGGTGCCATGCCTATGCTACTGTGATGGCTGTTGTTATATGAAAATTCTGCCAGAAATATGTGATCTTTCCAACTTCCTCCCCAATCCAATATACATGCCCTCAACATGTCTTCAAGTAATTTATTCACAATTTCTGTTTGGCCATCAGATTGAGGGTGATATGCTGTGCTCAAGCATAATTCAGTCCCCATTGCCTTGTGGAAACTTTGCCAGAATTTCGAAGTGAAGATGGTATCTCTATCACTTACTATAGTCTTTGGTATTCCATGCAATCTAACTACTTCTTTAATAAATAACTGAGCTAAGGTGCATGCATTTCTATCTGATTTTACAGGTATAAAATGAGCTGTTTTGGTTAACCTATCAACTACAACCCAAATACTATCATTTCCCTTCCTAGTCTTAGGCAAACCATCAATGAAGTCCATTGATATGTCTTCCTATTTCCATTGAGGTATTTGTAAAGGTTGAAGCATTCCTGAGGGTCTTTGATATTCAGCCTTTACTTGTTGACAAACCATGCACTTAGACACATATAATGCCACTGCACTCTTCATCCCACTCCACCAATAATCTCTTTTTAGGTTGTGATACATTCTGGTACTTCCTGGGTGTATGGTATACTTGCTTCTGTGATAAGCATCCAAAATTTCTTGCTTCAATTCTTCAATGGCAGGAACACATATTCTCTTTCCTTTCTCCAAATGACCTTGTTTATTCAATTGGAATCCTTCCACTACCTCACCATTTAATATTTGAACTTTCTTTTCAAGTAAAAATGGATCTTGGTCTTGTAACTTTATAATTTTATTTTTTTAATTCTGATCCCAAAGTAACAAAACTCAACTTCCCTATTTCTTCCTTCTCACTGCATATGCTCATATTTTCTTCACTGTCCCTTTTCACTTCCGAGTCAATCAGTAATGATAAAGTATTAAACTCCTCTATCATCAATCTAGCTATCTTGGCATGCTGTCTACTTAGAGCATCTGCCACTTTATTAGCTTTGCCAGGTGTATATAGTATTTCAAAATCATATGAGGCTAAGAGTTCAATCCATCTTTGCTGCCTCATGTTCAATTCTTTTTGTGAAAACAAATATTTGAGGGACTTATGATCTGTATAAACTTCAAATTTAGCCCCTAACAAATAATGTCTCCACAACTTAAGAGCATACACTATAGCAGACAATTCAAGATCATGTGTAGCATACTTTACCTCACTGGGCTTCAACTGTCTAGAGGCATAAGCTATCACTTGATGTTGTTGCATCAACACTGCCCCAAGTCCCTGTCCACTTGCATCAGTATATATCACCAAATTCTCATTCCCTTCAGGCACCTTTAGTATTGGAGCTTGTATTAATGCTTCTTTTAATCTCTCAAAGGCTTTCTCACACTCCTCAGTCCAAACAAAAGCCTGATTCTTTCTAGTCAATTTAGTTAATGGAATTGAAATTTTTGCAAAATCCTTTATAAACCTTCTATAATAACCAGCCATTCCCATAAATGACCTAACTTCTGTGACACTGGTAGGCCTTTTCCATGTTTGAATTGCCATCACCTTATTGGGATCTACAGATAGGCCTTTTTCTGATACTACATGACCTAAAAATTTTACCTCATTTTGCCAAAAAGTACATTTTGAAAATTTTGCCTTCAAATTTTCTTGCCTTAATTTCTGCAGTACTATATGCAAATGATTCTCATGCTCTTCAATTGTTTTAGAATAAATTAGTATATCATCAATAAATATCAATACAAATTTATCTAAATATTTTCTAAAAATTCTATTCATCAAATCAACAAAGTAAGAGGGGGCATTAGTCAAGCCAAAGGGCATCACCAAAAATTCATAAAGTCCATACCTAGTATTAAAAGCAGTATACTTGATGCTCTCCTCTTCTACTTTCATTTGATGAAATCCTTAAGCTAAGTCAAGTCTAGAAAATATTTTTGCACCGCTTAATTGATCAAAAAGATCATCAATTCTTGGCAAGGGGTATTTATTTTTAATGGTGATTTTATTTAACTCTCTATAATCAATACATAATCTGAGAGATCCATCTTGCTTCTTAACAAAAACCACTGGTGCTCCCCATGATGAGCTACTAGGTATGATGAATCCTTTTTCCTCTAGTTCAACTAATTGCTTTTTCAGTTCTGTTAATTCCTTAGGCCCCATTCTAGTTGGCCTCTTAACCACTGGGTTAGCCCCTGGAATTAGTTTGATAGAAAATTCTACTGGTCTATGGTTAACAATTCCCTTAACCTCACCAAATACATTAGCATACTGATTTACTATAGGGATTTCCTCTAATGCAGGCATGTGCTTTTCACCAGTTAAATTATCAAGGGTGGCTATACTTCTGTTCTTATCTGCTTCACAAAGAACAACTACCCTTTTTCCATCAGAAGTTTTCAATGATAAGGTGGAGGTCTCCATATTTATAACTGTCTTATATCTTTTTAACCAATCAACTCCTAAAATAACTCCCATGCCTGGATATTGCAACACATATAGATCTGCACCAAACATATGCCCCCCTATATTCAGTCCTAATTGTTTACATATTATACCCAATACACAGGAACTACCTAAAGGAATTTTAATAAGCAAGGGCTTATCTACAGGCATACAATTTAATTTTAGCTGTTGTACAATGTCATGGGAAATTAATGAGTGTGTAGCCCCAGTATCATACACTACTGCAAAAGGTATTGAGTGAATAAGCAAAGTACCTTCAACTTGGCCATGATTTTCAACATTGGGACTTCCAGTTATTTTGCTTTTCCCTTCCAACATTCCCATCTTTCCTTGCCTCAACTCTGGACAGTTCCTTCTTATATGTCCTTCCTTCCCACACAGATGACACTTGAAAGATGCTGGTTTGGGATTTGTACACCTATTCTTCATGTGTCCCTCTTGCCCACAATTATAGCAAGTGATCTTCTTTTTAACCTCAGCAGTTTTGACTTCTTCTGATTGATTGGTGGAAGCTACATCCATTTTTTTTTATCATAAGGGTGAAACTTACCCTTTCCTTTCTTGTTTTGGTTATTTTTAAATGCTCTGAAATTTTCTCTGGCTTTATCATGTTGTTCAAGGCTCAAAGTCAGATCTAAAACTTGATCAAAGGTCCTATCCTTATATGGTAGCATGGCTCTACTGAGACTGGCATTCAATCCTTGGATGTATCTACCATTTTTAGCTTCCTTAGTTGTGATGAGCACTGTACCATACTTTGCTAGAGATTCAAACTTCTGGGTATACTCAGTAACACTCATAGTTCCCTGTCTTAATTTAATGAATTCTTCCAGCAAAGACTCTTTAGCTGATGCAGGTACAAATCTTCCTTCTAACATTTCTTTAAACTGGTTCCATGTCACCTCTCCTTCAGGTCTTCCAGCTATAATGACTTCCCACCAGTCCAAAGCTGCTCCTCTCAATTGTCTAGATGCTATTAGCCTCTTCTTTTGGTCTTCAACTTGCATATCAGCAAAGATTCTATCCAAAATTCTGAGCCAATTTTGAATTCCCATTATTCCTTCTGTTCCATCAAAAGTCTTGCCTCCAAGATTGGTAAAAGTCTTGAGTAGTTTAGAAAGCTCCTCATGTGGATTTTCTTGCCTATTGCCTACCCCATCCCTTATAGCTCTCATGAAATCTTGCATATTCACCATGGGTGGTTCACTTGGTCCTACCCCTTGTTGTCTGGGTCTTACCATAGTTCTATGGATACAACACTTGAGTTAGTCCATTTTATCTAATCTTATATAAGTTAACCTATTTCAACTCATTATCATTCAATTATAACAGATATTATCAATATAAGTATATAAAGACAAGGCATCCAAGACAGTCAATACTTCCATGTATTCAAAACAACCAAGTTCATTCAAGATTTTTACTATGTTATTTATCAACATAGCTCTGATACCAAATTAAGATGACCCACTTTTCACAAATGATTTTTTTATAGTGATCATCTATTCAAGAGAACATCCTTTCTCTACTATCCAGGATCTTTCAACCAATATAAAAATATTGTTGTAATCAAATCACCTAACTTACATACAAGAAACCATGTATAAATGATACTTTAAGGTTTCCTCTTTCTTTTTAATCAGAGAAAAGGAGTTTTGAATGCAGAGAATTTATTTTGGAATTTTCTATATAATTTCTCATGGCAAAAATAATTTCCAGAAAGCTTTTCTGTCTTACTTAATTTTTGGCAAATTCTGAATGTTATTTTTCTAGTTTTAGAGTTTGTTTATATTTCCATGAATTTAGATCTACAGAACCCTTAATTATCCCTTGTGCAAGTGTGTGTATATGTATTCTGTGTGCATGTGTGCAACTGTGTTCTATGTGCATGTGTGTATCTATGTGATTTCAGGTAACCTATTTTTCCAATATATCCATCCTGGTTTACTGGTTTGCTTTATTTGTTACCTTTCTTAACCAAATAGCTTAGGGTATTAGACTGGTTGAACCCAGGCTTGACAAAGTTAGTCAACTTAGCCTGAATTCCTCTGCTACTTTACACACATATCATACAAATTAATCTGGGTTTCTATCCTACCATTTATTTCCATTAATACTTACAACAGATCTCAGGTTACTCTTTTTATTTTCAATCTACAGTTCATTCCAGAATTATTCTTAGCATTGCACCTTTTTGTTAAGTTTTCAGGGAGTTAATAATAGAAATTGTATTACTTAATACAACATTCTCAAAGGCAACTCACATCTTTTGACAGAAATCACATGAGTAGTTCAATACTTGCAACCAGAAAATAACATTACATCAGTTTCCTCAACAACTTAACTAACATAAGTTCAATTTAACATCTATTTTAATATCCTTGAGTCTGTAACTATTACATCCAAATCCTTAGCGGCTAATTCATCCAATTCTTGATCAAGAAATTGCCTATTTACCTGCACATTCACCACGAGCTGCCTCATAAAAAGATGAGACACCCAATGGTATACAAACACACAAAGGGTCAGACTAGATTGTCTGGTATGAATAATCTTACTGAAAATTTAAATAACTTTATAAAACAGATAGGTAAAGCAATGTTTCTCTTGTATACATTCCTTTATCACCTGTGCATGTTCATTAATGCATATCATAATAATACATAATTCAATGGATTATTTCAGAGAGCACAAACATATAATTCTCAATAGAATACTCTAAACCAACCAATATGATCATCATTTAATCACTTTTCCTATTTATAATTTTCTGGCTATCAGGGATTTTTCCCAAACCTACCTGTGGACTTATTCTCAGAATTCAATCTCAGGTATTTTATGATGGACTTTAGCTACTTTCCTTTTATTAAAACACACATTGTCTGGAGCACACTCAGGCCCCTGGGTATAATCATACCATGTGTGAGCTTGCAATATTTCCCTTGCCAAGCCATACTTTGTAGCCCTAAGATCCAAATCCTTAGTTAAATTATTAAGTGTTTATTTCCCCTTTTCCCTCATGTATGCTAATCCCTTCTGCATCTCATAGATTAATCAGAGAAAATAATTAACTCAACCATCATGCATATGTTTAAAGAATAACAGATCATCTTTCCATAATCATAGATTTATTCATACAAGCTAGTTTGATTCTTCAGTGTACATATTATTTAAATCATGAGTTTTAAGGAATCATGCTTATAAATATATGGTCATATATATATAGTTTGCTTTGATGCATCCATTTTCCTCTGGTTTAATCAAATTCTCACAGATTCATAAAATCTGACTAAACCACAAGCTTTTGTTCTTATCTGGATTTATTTGTAATCATAGAAGTTCAGCACAAGAATAACATTGCACTTCTATGTTACCATGTTTTATTCTGGAGACATAAGCAGCAACCACTTTATGCTACAGCCCCATTTATTTTTCTCATTTTTAGACCATAGATTTAAATCATATATCCCTGGAGTTTCCATGAATTAATCTATATGCAACAGTCACCTAAAGAGAGCATCTCATCTCAAAGATAATTCATGACACAATAATCATTCAAACATGAAAGCCATCAATATATTACTGGGGATATTAACACAAAATATTTAAACAGATCATCAACACACCAATATCATAAAATAAACACAGATTAATTAAAAAAATATAAAACCATTTAGGCTGCCTCAATATTCAGGACTTAATGCCAATTTTCAGTGAGGTTACTCACCTTAATCCTTTTTCCTTTGATCTGCTATCTCCTACTTGTCTCTAATAGCCAGTGCTTCTCACTTTTCCTTTTGCTAACTATCTATTTTTCTGTATATTTATTTTTGAAGCAAATGGTGACAGATCCTTTCATCCCTAAACCCTCTTTTATACCAGACCTTGGCTGTCTTTAGGGTTTTAAAATTTACCCAATGTCAATTTTACCCTACCACTTATGATCAGCCTCTCTTTCTATTCTGAGAGAAAATGGGTAAATGGTCCCTGTTGCTATTAACAGAAATTATGCCTTACCCCAGTCACCTTATTTACATGATCTCTGTTTTTTTTCCTTTTTTTTTAAAAAAATCTAAGAAAATTGCTAAAAGTGGATAAAGTATTTATTCAACAACTCATACTATTTTCATGCAACTTCTAATAATTTTTCGTTAGCCAGCATTCTGTTTAAAATACCTGTTTAATACCTATGTTTCTATTCCTGCCTAAGTCTTTATTTCCCTTACCCTAGACTTGTTTCAATGGCACATTCATATTATGCCATGTTCATGTATTTATAGTTTACTCTAGCTTACAAACAAATTTTCTGCTTCTAATAATTTTCAGAGAAGTATGTACATGTGTATTATATCATCTTGCATACATATCAATACTTACTCAATGCATTTATGTCAACTTATCATATATATATTTTCCTAGGCAACCAAAATCTCAAGCAAGCATATTAAATTAAATTATAAAACTTGTTCATAAAATCAGGGTTATCACATAATGAAGCTCTCTTAATCACGTAGATTCAACATTTTGATAATTTTTGATCTCTTTTTATGCTTAATGAAAAAGTTTGAATGAGTTAAACTCTGTTGTTTTAGCTTTGAATTTGATAGCCTATGTTGTTGACACCAAATAGGCTATGCTTAAACAAACAAAACATAAATTACCTCTTCATCTACATATGATTATGGTAATGAAGTGATTTTAAAATCATAATTTGATGGTCTATATTTCTAATCAATAGTTAATAGGCCATGCTTAGAATAGATTTTATTTTCAATTTCATTGCAATTTTCATGAGAGTTAAGAAGTGGTTGTGTTATAGTTTGATGGTTTATATTGGGCTAATTAATTGCACAAATATTCCATACTTATGATAAACACATTAACTAAATTCTCTAATGACCAAAATAGATATCATAATTTCATTTTGTTGATTTATATGATCATGAGAAGGAAATTACCTCTAAATTGTCTTTTACTCTCATATTTTTATCCATTTTCTTTTGTTAGTTTACTTACATTTTCATTTCTAGCTTAACAACACTCTCAACTTTTGGTTAATTTGATTGAATAGAAAATTTAAAATCTAAACAACTCCTTTTGGATCGACCCCTACTCGCATACGTGCTACAATCGTACGCCATGCTCTTGCGGTTATTTTTATTAAATTTGATCGGCTATTTTCTAATCCGATAGAGAATTACCTGGTTTAAACAAGTTTTTAATGTCGTCGCCGGGGATTTTATTTGATTTTAATTTTCTATTCTTCGAATTATTTTTGTTTGATTTTTGTGTGTGTATTGCATTAAAAAAACATTTGTGTTTGTGTGTAATTTTTGTGACATTTTGTTGTGTGCTTGTTTTCTAGCTCTATTTCCATTTGCATTTCTATCATATATATATATATATATATATATATATATAGACACACACACACACATTCAAGTTCATTTCAAAAAGAATTTTTTTTATTCCAATTCATTTTCTATTTCATTTACAAGCTTCTTTTGTACAATTTTTTTATTACAAAAACTCAACATCACTACACAAACCACAAACCATTTATGTGCACAGTCTCTATTTACTTCTCTCCTCTGCCTACAACACTTCAAATCACCATACAAACTAACCTCTGTTCATCTGTCATACAACTCCTCTGTGACATAACCAATTCACTGCCCCTTCAACCAACTACTTACCTCTGCCACATTCTCTGTTGCATAAACAAACCATCAGCCTGCATCCTCTTCAAACCAACTTCAACTGTGCACACATAGCACTTCTGTGCACATCACAAATCATACAACAGTGCCATTCACAAAGTCCACCCTCACCAGTACCACACTACCCCTCTACTCCTAGTCAATACTTACTTCTGCCACAACCTGATCTCCCTTCTCCATCATTCAACAATCACCTCAATTCATACAACATTGCCTTGCTTTTCTGCCACTTCTCCTTTCTACAAATCCCACCCTTCAGACCTTAGTGCACCACTGTGCACTGCCACCATCAACTTCCTCCACAAAAACTCAAAACCATCTAAACACATAAAAACACAACCTTGTTGTCACAAGCCTGACTCCATTTCCACCAACCCCCTGACCATCTTCTACAACAACCACCACATTGCTATTTCATACAATTGCTGCTAACATCTACCTATAAACAAATCACTTCATACATTCCAGCAACTCCCTCTAACCCTCTCTCCTCTGACTATACTACATCACATACCATTCACTGCCTACACTCCAAAACAAACCCCACTGCCACTCATCACACTTAGAACAGCAATTCACATACATCCTCAAACCAGAGACATACATGCACTGACATAACCATCCACACTGCTGCATTTCAACCCACCACAAAAAAAACTGCCTCTGGTTCACTGTTCCATACCTGATCAACTTCATCACCTTCCCCGACATTCACAAACAACATAACCACTGCCACTCCTACAACATACTACACTTTCATTCCAACAACCAACCACTCGCCTTGGCCACCACATTCTATCACTCATACAACACCATACTTCACAAACTGCTCTGATACATCACCCATGTGCACCATTCACAACACTTACTATATCATAACTACATCATTTTCCTCACTGTTATAGTTCACCACCATAACACTGCTCACAACTGCAATTCACTGACCAACTTCATACATCAGCCTTCATCGAACAACCACTGTTAACCTCAACCATTTCATCCCCTTCTACAACCAGACATCATTGCACTAGTCCTCCTCCTTCACCACATCAACCAATCACAAACATTCGTACATACCACAACACTCAACCCCATCGATATCACACTGCCTAACTCAGATCACCCAAACAAACCGACCTCAACCACCAACCCATTCACGAACCCATCCGCGGCCACCAATATCAATTTCAAACTACCTGCTACCTCAATCGCAAACTCAAGATACCACAACGCAAAAAATCGAACATCTCCCTACCTCTTACACTCAAGAATCGCCTCACCAACCCAATTGGATTTCGATTTTCTTTTAAATTTGTGAAATTCGCGAATTTGTATTTGATCTTAGATTGCGAATTCGGGTTAAGGAACTTGGTTGAAGAAAATTTGTGAAATACGCAAATTGAGTTCTCTGATCCTTTGCTTAATAATATGGTTTTATATTGGGTCGGGCCCTGATTAGGTATATTAAAGAAAATTGTTTTAGCCTTCCTTCACTTAAAAATAATAAAAAAATAAAAAAATAAAAAAAACAAAAAGAAAAAGAAATTCTTGCTTTGAGTTGTAAATAATTTCTGTTACTTTCCTTTTCTCACTTAAAAAAAAGGGAGTTTTCTTTCCTTTAGTTTTTTTTGTTTTATCCTAAAAAAAGAGAATTTTTTATTTTGTTTTTTTAATTTGTTTTTAGTTCCATCCTAATTTAAAACTAAAAAAACAAGAAAAATAAATAAGTTTCTTTTGTTTTGTTTTGCTTCTTTTGATTTCATTTGTTTTGATTTTCCTTTGTTTTAGTTATTTCTTTGATATTAAAAAAAGAATTTTGTATATATTCTGTTTTTAACTTCTTTTCAGGTTGTCAAAGCAGAAAAAGCAGAAGTGCTTGCCAAAAATAAATTGCTTGCTTGCTTATAAAAAAATCGTTGCTTTAAAATATTTGCTAATAATTCTACACGCTTTGGTATCATGCTCTTATCCCTTGTTTTTATTTGCTTTGCATTGTTGGTTGCTTGCATTTAAAAAAAAGATTTCAAAAACAAAAACAAAAACAAAATTTCATTGTAGTCGCATTGTTAATAGATGTTTAATTTCTGCTTTGCATTTCATCTTAGAATTTGTTAATAATAACGGTTAGACATCTTAAGGGTGTCAGAGCTCACCTAAGACTTAATGGTATATTGATAAGTTGTCCTCTTTCGATAATTTAATTTCTTGGTGTCTAGGCTATGGTAGAGCAATTATCAGTTCTAAATATTACGATGATTCATAAATATTATACTGATTGTTTCTCTGAAGGTACTTAAACCTTCGGGTGCATTACTACGATGATTTATGGTGCACCGATAAATCCTGTCCGTTACCTGGCTGAGAACTATCTTATTGGATTAAGACAAAGTATGATTATACAATTTTGGGTTAGAAGCTACTTAGGATAGAAATTTTTTTATTATGCCCTTGCATTCATTTAGTTGCATTAGTTCATGCATATTTAAAAAAAAAATTCAAAAGCCAATACTATAAAAATTGTAAATATTTCTTAACTTGGTTTTATAAATCCTTTCCTTTGAAATTTTTCAATCAAAATCAAAAATCCAAAAAAAAAAATTGAGTTAGTTTCTTTTTCGTTTTAGAAAATAAAAAATCCAAAAAAACATATATAATCTTTTCAAAAAAAAACATATAAAAAATCAATCAAATTTTCCTTTTTAAATAAATTCCCTTTGGTAAATATTTTTTCTTTTCCTTTATAAGAAAAAAAAACATTCTTGAAAATGTCCGAATTTTCTTAGTCGCCGGAGTTTTTCAATAGTTGTGAAAATCAATATAATCCATGTAGTTTCACATCAAACCCTTATGGATATTTCAATGACAACTATTATACAAACAATTTGAATTTCGAATCACAAAATTTTCAAAATGATGACCAAACCTCAACTCTTGAAAATAGGATTGAAACGATTTCTTCCTTACTTGAACTCTCTACACAACAAAATCAAATGATAAATGATTTGTGTAATTCATATTTATGCAATGATTCAAATCAAAGTTTTCAAAATGATCAAAATTTGAATTAACTTTAAAATTCAAATAATTTCGATTATGACCCATACCAATTCAATTTTGAACTTCAAAATGAGTTTCAAAATCAAAATGAAAATGGAAACAACTTTTTAAATGATTTTGGCAATGGGAATAATCTCGACTACGATGCGACTGATAATTTTTGTTCTCAACAAATTCAAATCGAAAATTCTCAAGTTAATAATTATAAATTGGATTTTGTTGAGCAAATGAATGAAATTTACAAAGATCACACAAATTTATTATTTGAAACGTACATGAAACAATGTGAGGAACAAAACCAAATCCCAACGTGTGACGAGTCAAGTGATAATCCACCTTTTACCAAAATCGACGAGTTTCAAATAACAACTTTTGAAATTAAAAATGACTATCTAAATGAAGTTGTTGAAAATGTGGTAATTAAGTTGGATTTCAATTCTTTTGAGGGTGAGAAACTCGATTTAAGTTTCGATCTTCCTTTTTCCGATTTTGAAAAATTGAATACAACAACTTTGGATTTTGAACTTGATATATGTAATGAAGTTGTGAATAATTCAACAAAGGAAGATGAATTTAATGAACAAGTTTTCTTTGGACTTTTCGAAGATGAGTTGTTGAATTTTGAAGAGGTAGAGTTATATTACCATTTTGATTTTGAAATCAATAATTTTGAAGAAATTTTCAATGATAAGTTCGAATTTTAATTTGGTGAAAATAAACTTGAACTTCAACCAATTATTTTATCAACCCCAAAAATCATCAAAAATAAAACAACTCACACGATTTTTAATAAAACGACATTAATTTTTCCAAATCAACATTCAGCTTCGAAATCTTTTATGGTTTGGTTTTCTGTGCTTAAGTTATGTCTCTCATACTTGACGAAACAAATGAATTGGTCTTTGAATGACCGTTTCATTTACTTTTTAATGATATACTTTCTGATGTCGTGTAAATAATAATTGTTTCATGTAAATATAGGTCATATTTTTATTTTTATTTTATTTTTCTCCTTTCACTTGGGTTGGCTATGGGGACACAGTCAAAATCAAGTGTGGGGGAACCTCATCTTCTTTTTTATTTTTGATGGTTTATTTTTTTGCATTTCCTTTCCAAAACTTAAAAAAATTAAAAACAAAATCCCAAAAACAAAATTTTCCTTTTAGCCTTTTGATTTACTTTTGAAAAAACACTATAGGATAAATATATTGTTTTGGTTATTAAATTGAAATTTTTGAAAATTTATTTGTCTTAACAAAAATAAAAATGAAGTTTGATTACAAGTAACAATGGTTTAACTAGTATATAGGAAGATTCATGGTAATAATTATGAAGTATATCCTAATTAAAAATCTTTGTTTAAAAAAGTGGTGGATTTAATGAAAAAGATATAACATTTTTTATCTTCTAAGTTAAATGGTGCTAAGATGATTTTGCAAAACTCTCTCTCTTCAAAATAAAATATATATATATATATAACAAAAAAAACAAAAGAAATATTTTTGTATACATGTATATGTTTTATAAACACTTAGAGTCATGTGTTCACACGTAAGTGTGTACACTCGCCATGCTCTATACCCTTCTCACGTAAGCTCGAAAGGCAGTGCACGATCGGTATATCTGGCCTTAGTTTATCTGAGTTAGGTGTTTGTATATAAAAATTCATTTAATAATGCCTACAGTCGATAGGTTTTCACACTTGTGTATTCACTCACCACGCTCTGTATTACCCTTACGTAAGCCCGAAAGGCAGTGCATGGGTAATATATCTAACCTCAGTTTATCTGAGTTAGGCATATCTGAATATCGTTAATATCAATAAAATATTCAAATAAAGAGAGAGTAAGAAATTGAAATCCAAGCACTATTTTTACTTATTTGATTGGACTTGTTATTCAAAAGAAATGAAAATACCACTTTGAAAAACTTTGATAATCAACTAAGGATCCATTTCATAGTTGCACTGTGTTATCAGCCGAAATAACGAGTCAAACTAGAGTCTATTTAATGATAACTTAATTTTTATTGGGAATTTGGACAAGTAAAAGGACTTCAATTTCTTGATAATGAACAAAACTTATATTTAACTTATTTGTGTTAATTTGAAAGTAAATTCGTCATTTGTAAATATTTTCAAAGACTTGCATCCATCTCTTTTTAAATAAATCTTGCATTTAGGAATTTTTCACTTTACATTTGGATTTTGTGGGTAGTATCCACTGAAAACCCTCACGAGACAACACTCATTCTACTAGGGACACCTAGAGATTTAACGACTTGTTGCATACGCTTAATGCAATCGTGTTTCCTACGAAACAGATTTATCATAGTTTTAGTTTATTTGAGGACGAATAAAAAGATAAGTGTGGGGGTATTTGATGTGCATGTAAATGTGCATATTTTTACTTCCATATTTAATCTAATTTAATTAAATAAATGAGCATATAGGGTATTTTAACACGTTTAAACCAATATTTCAATTATTTCAAATCATCATTTATTCATCTTCATATAGGGACAAAATGGTTATTTTTGTGCATATATTAATTTGAGAAAATTTACTTGGAAATGTTTTATGTTATTTTGTAGGAATTTGAAATCAAATGGAAGAGGTTTTCATGGAAAATATGCATGCACAAGAGAAAACAAAGGAATGAAGATGGAAATAATTCATTTCATGAATCATGCAGGGCCCCACCTACCCACTTACCTTGATGTACAATTAGGAGCTAATGCACATGTTAAATAGTCATTAAAGTTACATGCACACTTAATGGAGGATTATCTCATGCTAATGATAACTTGGTGGACACACTTTCTTAAGGTCAATTTGGGTAATTCCCAAAAATATGATTAGGGCTTCCAAACATGTATAAATACCCCATATGTTCATGTAATTAATCTCTTAGCCTCCTTTGAGCCTCCATTTTAGTTAGTTTTAGGCTCAAAAATAAAATATAAGATGTCTTTCTATTTTATGGCTACTTTGCCATTTTCTTCTTCTTATGTAATTTTCTTCTTAATGCAATTTTAATTCTAGCTCTTTTTTTATTTACATGCTTTTCCCTTTCATGTTAGTAGTGTAGGTATTTTTATTTATGAAAGTAGAATAGTTTTTATTTCATTTTAATTAGCTCTCCTTTTACTTGGTTTGCATTTTCATCTTGTTTTTATTTCATGTTGAAATCTACCATTGTTGAAATGATAATAAATATGAGAGGCTAAACCCCTTCAATTTAGGGGTAATGAAGCTCTCTTAATCATGTAAATTCAACATTTTGACAATTTTTGATCTCTTTTTGTGCTTAATGAAAATGTTTGAATGAGTTAAACTTTGTTGTTTTAGCTTTGAATTTGATAGCCTATGTTGTTGACTCCAACTAGGCTATGCTTAAACAAACAAAACATAAATTACCTCTTCATCTACATATGATTAAGGTAATGAAGTGATTTTAAAATCAAAATGATGGTCTATATTTCTAATCAATAGTTAATTGGCCATGCTTAGAATAGATTTTATTTTAAATTTCATTGCAATTTTCATGAGAGTTAAGAAGTGGTTTAATGGTTGTGTTATAGTTTAATGGTTTATATTGGGCTAATTAATAGCCTAAATATTCCATACTTATGATAAGCACATCAACTAAATTCACTAATGACCAAAAGAGAGATCATAATTTCATTTCGTTGATTTATGTGATCATGAGAAGGAAATTACCTCTATATTGGCTTCTACTCTCATATTTTTATCCATTTTCTTTTGTTAGTTTATTTACATTTTCATTTCTAGCTTAACAACATTCCCAACTTTGGTTAATTTGATTGAAAATAAATTTTAAAATCTAAACGATTCCCTATGGATCAACCCGTACTCGCATACATGCTACAATTGTACGCCGTGCACTTGCGGTTATTTTTAATTTAAATTTGATCGGCTATTTTCTAATCCGATAGAGAATTAGCCGGTTCAAACATTAAATGATCAACCGGATTTCATAGGACACTTATTTCCAACGAAAGCGTACTCTAGGGGGCAAATCTTAACTGGGGTTTTAACCAGGAAGAATTAAACGGAAGATAGATAGTCAAACGAGACAGAACGACTTGAAACCTGGAGGGTAGACCCAAATTGACTAAAGAAATAAGTCACGAGAAGTTAAAGAACTATGGAGCTAACTCTATAATTCGGCACCGAGTTATGATGCTTTAGAGTTGGAAGCTCCAACTTTGTACAAACCATCTGCTAACTATTATGTGCGAGCCCAATAAATTTCTTTCAATAAACTATAGAACAAGCCAATTCATGGAAGAATGATCATCAAAACAAGCTATCAGACTATGAAAACATAAAGGGCACCTTAAAATGAAGTAAGAAATACAATGCAAAAGACGAGGAAGATTTTCCCCTTAAAGGGATAACTCGGTACAAAGTTAAGGGGTTAACTCGGCACCGAGTTATCACTTTAACTTGAATACTACCAGAAAATTTCACACATCTCTAGGCCGATGGCTGGACCTCTCTGGTAGTAGGCTTCTGATCCATTATGACTGCTATCTCTGTAAATACAGACCATAGAGTAACCAAGAAAGGATCTTGTTTCTTTCATCACTAAACAGAAGCTCTGTATCTTCTTCATCTCCTTCCTCTACACAACAATCACCAAGGTATCTACTTCAGGCAATTCTAGGATGTAGAATCAGTCTAACCCCTATACTTAGGACTTATTTTGTCTAAAAACCTTTGTAATCTCAAGCAAACTCAATCAAATCAATAAGCATCGAAGCTATAAAGTGAACATAAGCCAAGATTGTAGACCCACTATAAAATTTTATGCCTCTCTTTCTTATTGTTTTTTATTTTCCTTTATTGTTATTATTATCTGCTAGATCTAGGTCTCATAGGCTTCCTATAACCTATTCTTGGGTGTTGATACGTTTTCAGTGCTAACACCTACTACTCAATCTTACTGCGTTTCTCGGAGGAGAACACTTATAACACCCCGTAATTTAGCGTTAGTTATTTAATTAGTTAGTTGGTTAATTAAATAAGCTCCAAAAGTGGAATTTGCACAAATGATGGAATTTGCGCAAATGAGGGAATTTGGCCTTGAAAGTTGCACCATTGCATCTATGGTGAAATTCTACGCAACTTTCATATTTGGAGTTTTGCGATCGGAGTCTAAACGAAAAGCTACGGACGAAAAACAAATTCAAAACGAAAAAAATTTGTTTAAGAAATTAATGTTTTTAATTAATTGAATGGGGTCCACAGGTGCACCCACTTAATGTAGTGGTCGACTTGGGGCGGTTGAACCTTAAGAGGGGAGCAGTCGACCGCTCTTGAGGCGGAGGCTAGGGTTTCCCTGGCCCAATGGCCCAGATCTATTATATTTTGACATAATGGTTCTGGTTGATTCTAGCACCTATAAGTACAGGCCTAACCCTTGCTTCTCTTCTCATATTTTTCTGAATGGTGCAATGAAGCTTTGCCACTTCTTCTTCTCCGCTTCCTTTCTAAGTTATAAAAATAAGATATTTATATCTATATTCATACAAATTAGAGAATAATAGAAATCTAATAAAAAGGAGAAGAGAATCAACTATAGGCGTATTTGAGGTAATTTATGTATATTTGTATATTTGTATCTATTTTCTCTACAAATCCCAAATCTCTTCTCAGATCTATAATTCTAATATATGTATATACCCTTTTTATACATATTTCTTGGATTAAAAAGGATTTGGATATGAATTTAAGGTTCAACTTCAGATTTGGAGATTTGGATCGCTTTTAAAAGGTGAGTGAGAAATTTTATGTATTTTTATGATTTTAAATCTATTCAGTTGGCATACATTTGATTTTTATGCCTAAATCAATTTTATTTGTGTATTGTAGGCTTAAGTTAGTGTAGAAAACTATTGCCTACATATTCTTGTTTTAAATCTAATTTGAAATATGTTTACACCTAGATTTGAAAATCAGTCACAAAGATTTTAGAGTTTGAATATTATATATTTTTATTCCAGGTCTGTACTTGGATGTAAAGTAAGACTTTTGGATTATTGCCCAATTTGTGCTATGTTATAGATTTTCCATAGTTTAATTTGTGGGAAGAACATCCATTTGATTTCGATAAATTTATTTACTTTTTCAACTTTTTATTTAAAAGGGCGACATTTGATTAACAAAGAATGCCCACAAACAAAAGAGTAAGAAAAATGTAAAGTACAGATTTATTCTCCGTATTTTACACTATTTATTCCAATTAAAAATAAATTATCCATTCCTTGTAATTTCAAACGAAGTCAATCTTTCCTTTTGTGTTAAACCAATTTATGGAAATCATAGCGGAAAATATTCCTATTAATTCTTGCAAATTAAATATGGAAAGTATATCTAGTTACATATTTATGGCTAGAATATATTTGGTTACGAATAGGTAGTTTTATTAGGCAATTTATACATATTTATTGCATTAATAAATAAGAATAGCGTTTATTCGTGCATTATTTATGCATACCGTTTGTTAGTTATTATTATATTTAGGAAAGCGAATAGTTAGAATTAGAATTAGAGAAGGTAGTAATTCATATTAATGGAAAATAAATTAGGAATTCCTTTAATTAATTAATAGGAAATGAAAGGCTGTAATCTGAATTAATGGGAAATTAATGAGAAATAATGGACAATATTAAATTAAGGGTTACAATTAACAGAGACAAATGAATTAATGAAACTGATAAAAATGGAATAGATATAAAAAGGTTACTAATTTGAAATTCGTAATCATACATAAATGTCTTAGGAAATGTCCGTTAGGATTTCATGGACAAACTGACATTTATGAGCATTAAAAGGGGATTTATGGGTAGATAAGTATTTAAGGTAAATCTTATTGCCTTAAATAAAAAGGGAATTAGTAAGTTAATTCCAATGTCAACTTAAGATAGTATAAGTAAAGATTTAGGATGGTTAATTGCACTTAGTTGGTTAGTGAAGCAAGGTCAATAGGGTCACTCGATAGAAGACTGTCCTTCACTTTGAGGCTACCGGTAGTCGGATGCACTTACTACTGATGTGAGATATCACTAATCCTAGGACCCTTGACGACGTGAGGGATTGGACTTGTTTTCTTGATTGGAAAGTATTAAATGGTCCAAATTTGGAATTAGGAGCGGTGAGGGATATCTCTAAAAAGATTTACTTCATTGTTGATGTATTAAGCGGCTATCTTAGGGCCTGCCTCCCTTCCGAAAGAAGTAATCTAATGAGATTCCACATTTATAACAGTGATACTGGATATCTCGAGAGAGTTTCGCTTCAGGTTTGAGGTATTAAGAGGTTGTAAGGTCCGCCTCTTTCTTTTAAAAGAAGTATTAAGTAGCCCAATGAGATTTCCAAGCAATGTCAGCTAGATAGTACCAATGAGGAGTCCACCTTGGGGTTAGGTATTAAATGGAAATGGCCTACCTATAAAAGGTATTAAATGGTCAGGGGCCTGCTTAGTCCTTATTAATGTGGTATTAAGTGGCTTGGATATAGTCTCTCGCATTTCTAAGACTTTAATAATGATAGATGCGCTAGTGGTATGACTATTATAAATTATAAGGCCATATATAGTAGTCAAATGTCTCTGTAGTTAGGACCAATAGACCAATAATGACGATGCTAGAAGTCCACCTTGGGAATAGGTCTTAAATAACGGAGGCTACCTTGATTGAGGCCTTAAATGGCAAAATCTGCTTATGTCTCTTTTAAAAGTTTTATGTGGTGATAGTAGAAGACCGCTTCGTATTAGAAGTATCAAGCGGCTAGTGGACTTTGAAGTATTGGGTGGTTGATAAGGCTTCGTCAGTATTTCGTACCTCGGGAATGGGTGGGTAGGTAATCGTGTGTGTAATGCAAGGTTAGATTAGAATTGCTAACATTAATAGACATAACAATTAAATGGAAACTAATTGAAATAAATTTATGTTATGAACAATTTATAGATTTTCCAATCACCAGAACATTTTTCTAACCCCCTCCTTATTACAAGCCACATGATAGATTTAGAGAAACAGGTCACTGGAGCTGGATGTGTTTAGTTGTTGAATAAGTCTTCTTCTCTCTCATGCTCGATGCTGATGTGATAATCTGCTATCTAAGGAATACCATTAATTCCAAGGTAGTAGTCATAATCGGTATTCTTATCCTATTATTGTTTCCGTTGTGTGTTTAGATTTCTATCAATCTCTGGTAATGCTCAGGCTTATTTGCAGGCACCAAATCCAACAATCGGTGCTTTGATGGACTTGGGTTCTGATTTTTGTTGAAATTTAGGCCCATTGAGGTACGGGTTGTTACATTTGGTATCAGAGCCTAGGTTAGTAGATCAGAGGAGTTAGGATAAATTGACAGAACACATTCGTACTTTCCTATCTAGTATTATCATGTTTTTACGTTAGATTCTAAGAGTTCTGACTATAGAAGTAGTTGTAGTTCCACTTCGAAGGAATGGGCAAAGGAACTATGGGTTGGAAATATCTTAGAGTTAAGATTTTCATGCCGACTTAGAAGTACCCTATGGGGTACTGGCGATGCGTAAGGCATTGTTGGTAAAGAGCATGAGTAGAACATCTGACTGAATCCCGAAGATCGGGGGTGTTCAACTTGATGTTCGACTTAATGGTTGAGATCTAGCTACCTTGTGATTTTGGATTTTGATGATGAGTTCCAGTCGAAGACATACATTTATTCCAGATGGGTGGGAAATTGGACTATGTATGTCGCAAACATCCGAGTACCAGTTTTGCTAAGAGATTGTCCATCGATCACCTCTTTAATGGCAAACCGGATTTTTAATTGGAGAATTAATGTCAATTTCTTAGTTTTGAACCTCTGAGAGAGTTTTCATAAAGTATATTTCGAAAATGCCTTAGATTTTGGAAAAAGGCCTTTCAAAGGATTTCTTTTTCCAAGGATTTGTATTGGAAATTTAGTTTTGTGAAGTTTAGAAATTTTAAATTTCAAAGAAACACGTATACCATTAAGTTGGTCGTGTTAAGAAATTTTGTTTATAAAGGAGTAAGTTTTGAAACCCTTATACATACATACATACATACATATATTTACCAATAAAGGTTCATTTTATTTTGGTAAGAAAATAGTTTTTCGATTTGGAAAATGAATTTCATGGGGGGAATATTTAGCCCGATAATTTTTCTGTTTTTGAAGTTTTTAAAATCTTCTCTCTTTAAGGTGCAGACAAAATAGATATGACATTCAAATTTATTTGGGTATGTAGTTTGGAATTGTTGTTGGGTGTAGCGGTTTTGTTGGGACTACTGTGAATTGCTAGAGCATGGTTTGGGGCTAGGAGGTAGGCTTTGACAACGCCGTGATGAGGACAGGAATTTTTCGGATCATGTCGAATCGAAGGAGATGGCGCAAAATGATTATTATTATTTGATAATAAGAAATCTTGTCAACACCCTAAAGTAAAGTTGAGGAAAGAGGTCGATCCATTTTGGTCTCCTTTAATTAAGCTGAGTAGATTAGTAGGTGTGTATTTCCTTTGATTGCCCTTTCGAATAAAATGATTTAGTGAAGACTTTATTGTATCAACCTTTCAATCTAGTTGAAACACTTAATTTCCTTTCTTCTTATCCTTTCGAGCTCACTAGAGAAGTATGACTATTCCTTCGAAAGCCTTCCTTTTGAAGCAGTTGCGAAACACAAATGAATAGCTCGATGAATCTCGGGATAAGATTTGACTTAGTGGG
This sequence comes from Allium fistulosum, assembly GCA_030737815.1. Classification (NCBI taxonomy): domain Eukaryota; kingdom Viridiplantae; phylum Streptophyta; class Magnoliopsida; order Asparagales; family Amaryllidaceae; genus Allium; species Allium fistulosum. The sequence continues at coordinate 405,137,058 of CM060907.1, read as the reverse complement.
TTTCGACCCTATCGACGGCTAGGTTATTTGATGAATTAAGTTTCAGTTTTGGGAACCAAGGTAAATTCAGCTAGGACTGAGGTTTCGACCCTGTTGGGAAGCTGTAGTCTTAAGTGTCTTGGGTTTGGATTGAGAATCGAAGGTTAAAGTGGATTAGGATAAGGTTTTGATCCACTTGAAAGTAGAAGTCCAATAGTAGGTGGCCTAGAATCTATAACTAGAATTACTTGATATGCAGAGGTTTCGATCAAGTTGGAAGAGTCCTTTCAACGTGGTCGACACTTGGAAAAAACACGATTAGATCCGATAAAATCTTGTGAAACAACTAAGTAATCAAAAATATTGAAGACTTCCCTTTCGTAATTCAATAAAGTCTTTATTACTCAATTTCCCCAATTCAAATTGCAAATTAGGATTACAGCCTTTAGAATTAAGAAAATACAAGTATAGAATGACTGAGTTCGGATCCCCCAAAACCAGACCCCTTGGGTCTTATTTATAGATGCGGGTCAGTACCTTTTGGCCCTAATGCTTTCGACCGGGTCGAAAGTTGGCTGCCATGTTGTCTTTAGAATTCTTCCGCCTTTGTTGAAAGGGATGGTTGTGCCTTTCTTCTCTATGTTGCTTTGTAAGAGCTTTCGACCCTGTCGATAGGCTGTATCCAGGGGTTTTGAAGGTGTTGCAATTCTGATGGTTTCGACTTTGTTAGTTGCTCATGAACTCTTACTTGTGACTTGATGCGGAACCTCTCATGGATAGTAATGGCTTTGACCGGTTCGAAAGGCTTAATTAGGCTTTCGAAAGGGTTGTTCTGACCAATGTACGCTTCTGAGTGGTTTGAGTGAAGGAGAAATCTTTGGTTTCGAAAGGTTTGGCGCATATATGAAGAGTTGTCCTCCTTTTTCATTGAAAGGTGTTGCTTTAACTCATTCGAAAGGTCTTCATGCATGTGGAATAATCTGCTTCGAAAGGCAGACACTGAAGCGAAAGGGTGCTTTCGACCCTTTCGATCCCTTCGAAAGGTTGAGAATCTTCTGGACTTTGACTATGGCATCCTTTTGACCCCTTCGTTGTGAAACTTCTATACTTTAGTTGTAGCATCCCTTTGACTCCTTCGAAAGGACTTGCTGGAGCTTCTTCTTCTTGTTCTTCCTTGTCTTCTTTTTAAACTGGTTTCGACAAGGTCAAAAGGATATTTGGTAGTAACATTATTTAATCAAACCATAATCGGGTCTAGGTTCAATTAGCACCCAAAGCCCGTCTAGTGTTTGACCAACTAGCGGTAAACCTAGAGTGCACTACCAGTTAACGAGTTTTGGCACAACTTGAACTTGGAATGAGACTATTAAAGTCGTGTTCGAGTTCCCCCAGTAAACTTCTTTCGTTCCTCCTTCCTCAACAAACTGAACCCAATCTCTGTTCTTCTCCTCCTCCAAGTATTAGCCTCTCTCTTCCGTTCCTCCCGTTCACGACGCCGATTTTTCCTAGGAGCAGCAACCTCGTCTCTCCCTCATGCTGGTTTTGCATGTTAGATCTCGCCCCACCACCACTCCGAACTAAATGCTATTTCCCCCCTCCGACCACTTCTTAGCTAGAGACAACTTTCCACACTGTCGGTTTTTCCTCGCACCATTATGGTCTTAACCATCAAGAGACCACTTGGCTGGACCAGAATGAATATAAGGTTTTGCTGCTTTTGGGCTGGAAGAGCTATTCATCGCAGTAGGATTTGCACCGATCCTTTGCTTCGATACCTTTGAGCGGGGATGTTACCGGTGCTGCATTTGCCTTTTCGATGTCCTGTTGGCATAGAATTTTCGATGGAGGCAATAGTTTGATTCGTTCGGAGGTAAAGGTGTCTTGATTGAGCTAACTAATGATGATCACCCTGAGATTTTGGAGGCCTCCGCGAAGGACGTGAACTTGGATGATTTTGAAGTGATAGATTCAAAGATTTTGCAGTAGTTCTTTTCCCAGGATGTCGGCATTTGGAAGATCGATAATCTATGTCTGGTTGCATGTTAGGTTGTGAGTATCATTAAGCATAACGTCATCCCTAAGACGGGAAGTTACGACTAGATTTATCCCATGGTGCAGAAGACCACCTATGCTAGTATTGGTTGCGTTGCCGTTAATTGGACCCACATCCTTATGATGCAATTTGTTGATCAAGGATTAGCACTCTACAGAATCATTTTCCGTATTTTCACCTATCCACTCTCATCTTTAGGTAATACAGGTGAACCTTCATGGAGAAGCAGTTTAGTAAAAGGTTCCTTCTGCCTTCACTAGATCGTTCCTTAGGATGATGGCAATTCCGAAGCCGTCAACAACACCAGCAGCACTAGCGACACAAGATTGGGTGTATAGCTACCATGCTGCGACTATCCAAGAGTCATAACAATGGATCGAGCTCCAACATTGGAGCAAGGCATTTTGTAGTATGTAGGCATTATTTTAAGATTTATGGTGTTTTACTGTATTTTCCCTTCCAGCATTTTTTATTTCTTTTAGGCTGTTTGGGTCATAACTGTTAGTTATATCTTGTAAAAGGCACGCACGATATTATGAGTTCCTATTTATTTACCGTGTTATTGTTTCTGGACATGCAAACCGCTCTTATATATGCATAGCGAAGAAGTAGTATAAATATGAAAATCTCATAAAAGACACTTAACTAACAGTAAATGCAATATGAGAATGGAAGTTTAGAATAGTTGGAAAATTTTAGCGAAGGACACGATAAAGTTGTTTTGGTATCACGGGTCATTGCTTATGTTCCTTAAAAACTAATTTTTTGGATAATTGGGCATGATGGCATTTTCAAATAAAATGTCAAGTTTTATAGGTAAAGGTTAGTTGTAGAATTTCAGAATTTGGTTTATGCGTTTATCACATAATCGACTTCCGACTACGCTGAAATTGTGGCTTAATTTATCAAATTTTTTTAAAGGATATTTTGGAAAGCTTCTCTTTTGAAAAATATTTATATTTTAGTTATTTTTGTCTTTTAAATTATTTTTAGAATTGTTGTCCAAAAATTTGATTTCAAGGGAAAATATGCATCTAAATATTTTGGGATTTTATTTTTCAAATGACATATAAATTTGAAAAGTGAGAAAGATTTTTGTGAAATATTTGATTTTGAAGGTCACATGTTAAGAGTTGGGAAGGCAAATAGAGTTAGAATTTGCGGATTTAGCGGTGCATTATGATCGACGATGCGATAAATGCAAGCGATAACAAGAGAAAAGCTGTTTTAGCCTTGGTTTCTATTTCCACACCTTGTCGACAATGTGCACGAGTCTATTTTTAGACTTAATTCCATTTTAGAGCATGGAAATAAGACTCCCTATGCGTACATGGAAAATTTGGAGTAAATCTAGGGCAACGAGGAAATTTTCACTATACTATGAGAATAGGAAGATTATAGAGTGGTAAAAATGTTAAATTCTCTATCTAAATTCCTTTTTTCGACATAGGAGCAAAGTCTTGAAAGCGATTTTTCGACATGTTAGATTTTTTGGATGGTAGGAATTGGATGCAAAATTGATTGTTTCATACTTCTATGCGTAGGAGAATGGGGGTTTTGGTTGAAAAGATTTTTCAAAAGCTGCATACACATAGAACTTCCAGTATATATATAAGTTGTTTGCATCATATTTTTCAAAAAAAATTCAAAGATATGCACTCATATAGGAGGATCTGATTTAGAACTATTCTGCATACATATTTTCTTTGTGGTGATACAATAATACACTATGCACTTGTGCACGTTTGGTTGCAAAATTGGTTGTATACTCTTTGGTTGTGTAGTTTAGGATAACTATGAGCCAAAACCATGACTTAGTCATTGGGTGAAATTTCGGGGATGTAATTCATTTTACGGGGGGAAGAATGTAGCACCCCGTAATTTGGCATTAGTTATTTAATTAGTTAGTTAATTAATTTGGCTCAAAAAATGGAATTTGTGCAAATGATGGAATTTGACCATGAAACTTACTCCATTGTGTTTGTGGCGAAATTCTAAGTAACTATCATATTTTGAGTTTTGCGATCGGAGTCCAAAAGAAGTTACGGAGAACAGATATAATTCGTCTAAGAAACTAACGTTTTAATTAATTGAATGGAGTCCACAGGCCGACCCGTTTAGTGTAGCGGTCGACCTAGGGCAGTCGACCCCCATGAGGGGTCGATCGACCGCTCTTAAGTCGGCGGCTAGGGTTTCCCCCCGCCCAATGTTTCGGATCTTTTATATTTTGATCTAGTTGTTCTAGTTGATTCTAGCGCCTATAAATACTGGCCTAAACCTTCGTTCTCTTCTCATATTTTTCTGAATAGAGCAATGAAGCTCTGCCATTTCTTCTTCTCCACTTTCTTTATAAATTATAAAAATAAGATATTTATATCTATATTCATATAAATAGAAGAATAGAAATCTAATAAAAAGGAGAATAGAAGAGTATCAACTAAAGTCATATTTGAGGTAATTTATATATATTTGCATATTTGTATCTATTTTCTCTACCAATCCCAAATCTCTTCTTAGGTCTGTAATTTTAATATATGTATATACCTTTTTTATACATATTTCTTAGATTAAAAAGGATTTGGAGATAAATTTATGTTATACTTCAGATCTGGAGATTTAGACCGCTTTTAAAAGTTGAGTGGGCAATTTAAAATATTGTTTAGGATTTTAAATCTATTACATTGGCATACTTTTGATTTTATGCCTAAATCAATTTTATTTGTGAATTGTAGGCTTAAATTAGTGTAGAAAACTATTGCCTACATATTCTTGTTTTAGATTTAATTTGAAATATGTTTACACCTAGATCTGGAAATCAATCACAAATATTTTAGAATTTGAATGTTGTATATTTTTATTCCAGATCTGTACTTAGGTGTAAAATAGGTTTTTTGGATTATTACCCAATTTGTGCTATGTTATAGATTTCCATAGTTTAATTTGTGGGAAGAACATCCGTTTGATTTTTTGAATTTGTCAACTTTTTCCTTGATTATTTTAAATTTGTCTACTTTTTCCTCTTTTCATTCAAAGGGCGACGTTTGATTTAACGAGGAATACCAATAAACAAAAAGGGAAGAGATGTGTAAAGTACAGATTTATTCTCCGTTGTTTACACCGTCTATTCCAATAAAAAATGAATTATCTGTTATCCTAATAATTTTCGAAGGATATGAGCCAAGGAGTTAACGTCGAAACTGGGGGTCCATGATGACGATCGAAGCTCCAGATGTAAAAATAAATCAATGTCAAAGACCATACGATCATACTGCTTCTCAACCACATCGAAATTCTTCTATTCCACTTCGAGCTTAATCAATGCAGCTCTTATTCAATAACGTCTCTATTCGTCGACATCGAGTCTCCTTGAAATGGGCTATCTCTTGTCAATGACGATGCACCTAGCCTTGTCAACAAACTAAGAATTTCCGTCTCCACGACACCACTTATTAAGATCATATCAATGATAACTAGGGGTCTTGACCTTCGCTAAGGATTAAGAAGTGATGTAGCATCAACCTTATTTAGCGATGTCAACAATTGCTGTTGTCGATGTTTGTCAATATCATCGAAGCCGTGCTTCATTGGCTTCGAGGATTACCGGGGAAGGATGATGTCGAGCATTAATAACATAAGCCCAATATCGAGGAACAGGAGTACAAACATTGAAGTGCGACAACACTATCAATACCAAAGCCGATAAAGCTACCATCATCAATGCTCGAAGACGCTAAAGCATGGCGAGGCTAAAGATTGGTAGCACCTACTACTGGCCCAACTCTATAAATAGAGGCCAAGGGGCTACATGCTGGGGTCCGATTTTTTCATTTCTCTCTCTTGTTCTTAAATCACACTTTAGCAAACCATAAATCGAATTGGGGAAAGTTGAATTTGATTGTAATAATTTTTTATCAATAGCAACAAAGGCTAGGATTGGCTTATGGACTTCAATAATGATTTATTAAATCATTATCGATTGGGCTTGCAAATATTTTGACTCATCGAGTTTGAAACTAGATATAGTCGACCTCGAAGAGCTCTGAACTAAGATGAATATAACTTGAAGTCCATGGCTCGACATGGCCATTGTCGAAGATTCTTTAACATTAACATATGTATAACCTCGACACGGTCAGCATTGTCGAGTTTCAAGCAATAATGAGTGTATATTTGCATGATTATATGAACATTGGATTCTCGAACATGGGAGCAAAGAGGGATTAGTCTATTTTCATGCTTAATAGATCTTCAAACGCTCTGCCATCGACTCCTTATCAAGCGGGTCAGAGGCACTAACAAGTTGAACATTCTCCTCCTGAGACACGGAGACGTCCCCTAAGTTCTGCAGTGTTGGTATCTACTTAGAGTCAGGTCCAGGCCTGGAGCGGGAAACAGGAGTCATGCCAGAAGCCACTCTGAGGATAGTGGTGGAAGCAGTAAAGACAGCAGTGACTCCTGAACATTGAAATGCTAGAGACGGAAGAGATGGAAGACCTATGAGTTGGGAAACATAGTTGTTAAGTTTAGTACAAGATTCCAGAGTGAATTGAAGCGCCTAGAACATCAGAGAGATGAGAGAAATACCTGAGCCAAGAATTTGGTCATGGACTTCAACTTTGAAGTCTCCTTCACTAGCTCCTATTTTCGTGTGTCGCTCGATAGTTGGTGGAAAGTATGGCTCATGCAAAGATTCGGAAGATGGATGTGTGTGGGCAGCTTCAGAACTAGCAGACGTGGATGTTGGAACGATTATTACTTGCTCTTATGATTTAGGAGCAGACGCTTTGCCCTGACCCGAAGTTCTTGGGCCAGTAAGAGCTTTAGTAGCGGCATCCTCAGTGTCCTTCTCTTTATCCCCTCGTAAAATCTCTCTACCAGCCACTAGGAAGTCTATATCCTCAGAATTGAGACAGGTGGCCATTAGTTCCTCTTTAAAGCGCATATCTCCAGCTTGCTCTGACCTGATTAGCACTTTTTTACAAAACATACAAGAGTCCGGGGATAATTATCTCTAATCCACCTCAAATTTCCCTTGTTCATGACATTGCAAGTATTGGGTGTAGAATGTGGGCATCCATTTGGCTCATTGCTTCATTATGCTCTCTCTCAAGGTCCGCAAGCTATCTCTTATTTTTGATTGATTTCGGTTTTAGATGATTCCGAAAGTATTTACAAATGTTTTGTCATGTTTAGAATGATAAATGGATATATATATATATATACAGCTGTTGATGATTTAGGCTATTTTATATGCATTTTATGATGAGAATTGATTTAGGAAACCTAGTTATGACATCTAAATGACTTGTTAATTTATTCTGAGGTCAAATATGTTATTTTAGAAATGGGTTTCAAGTTTCATAATTTGCTGAATTATGGTAGATCTATTATGAATTTTCTAGTGAAGAAAATACTATTTTGGGTTTAAAATTATTTATGGCCAAGATATAACGGCTTTGGGTCTAATTAAATATGTTAGAAAACATGTTAAAAGGAATTTTCTAGAATTTTTGGAGAATTTTCTTGAGATTTTTGTTAAGTAAATAAAATTATTTAGGTATAGGACTTAAATGTTTTATATTTTTAAAATAGGAGAAGGGGCATTTTGTAAATTTTTTAATTAAACAAAAATCTCAATTCGGTAGCACTTTTAGAAAACATTTAGAAATGAAATTGGCAACCAATTAGATTTTGACAAATAAGCAAGTTAGTTGGAAAGAAATTACTTTAAAAGCAAATAAAGCAGTTTTTGTTAGCATTTCCTATTTCACCAAAATCGCCAGCCACCTTTTGACTAAGTTCCTCTGCCTCCATCACAGTTGAAACCGATGCGCCCAGTATCAATACACGGTACATAGCGAATTGGGCAAAAGATGGAAGGTATGAGGTCGAAATATGGGTCTCCAAAGGGGTTGAAACCACATTTTGGCTTTAGAAAGAAAATGCGCTTACTTGCTTTCGAATGAGATGGCTTTCAACTTAATTGGTTTAAAGAAGAGCTTTCAACATAGTTTGCCGCCTTTGTTTTTAAATTGGTTTTCGACAGTGTAGAAACCAAAGTTGTCGCTATTCGACCTTTTGACCCAGTTGAGGCCATTGCCTTTAAATATGGTTTCGAAGGGATGCTTTCAATTTTATTAAAGAGGCCACTCTCTAATGCTTTCGAAAGGGATGGTATCGAAACCGTCTACTTTCTTTACTTAGGAAAAACGTTTTCAAAAGAGAGCTTTCGACTTGGTTGTTTATGAACCTTAGTTCTGTTGAAAGATAACCCGTAGGTTTCAACTTAAATGGTTTTGATGGTTTCGAAACTATGTTCCACAAGCTTTTACTTGAACCCAATACTTTCGAAAGGTATAAAATATGGTTTGGAAGGGGAGTTCCGCTAATGGTTTCGAAAGGTATTTAAGGCATTTTTAATGGAAGGTTTCCAATTGCTTTCGAATAGCAAGTATTATGGTTTGAAAAGGATGTCTAAGGTTTTAAGGCTTTCAAAAGAGAAGAATTCAATGTTTTCAAAAAGGGCTTTTGTAAAATGGTTTTGAAAGCTATGTTTTGTCCTTTCGGCCTAAGGTTATAAAGTAAAGTAGTTTACTTATATCAAAAGGGGTACTTTCAATGGTAACGAAAGGGGTACTTTCAATGGTTTTGAATGGGTTGTTTAAAGATTTTTGAACAAAGGTTTCGAATGAATTGCTATTGGCAATATAGCCTAAGTGTTTTAAGTTAAAAAGGGTTTTAACTTATTTTGGAGGGATGGGATATCCTTGATATATTTCATCAACATTATTTTGAGTAGTATATATAACATGGCAAATAGATTAGAATAAAGCAAAGAGTATATTTTCCTTGTATATGTATAATTTAAAGGTTTAAATCATTTTGAAAAGGTTTTCAAGGAAAATTTAAAAGGGTAGTTAACCTTAAGAAAATGACTCAAATATAGAAGACCAGACGGGACCGGTGTAGGGTCGCGCCCTATACATTAGCTTTAGCCCCAAGCTAATTTTAGTCCAAAATTCTAGTGTGTAGGGCTTAGTCACAGGTAGACTTAAATGATGGTTACACACATAAAGGATTATATGTACAAAGAAGAAAAAGGTTATTGGTGAGCCCGCAAAGCCATTAGGATCGGAAGACCCTAGGAGATGTAAGTTAGGGACAGACATCCAGAAGACTTATCTAACACTTGTTAGATCATATTTATTATTTTGTCTGGTAGGCCCGAGTCAGCCAAAGGTTAGTAGCAACCAATCAAAACTATATTTGTTTTGGACAGCTGGTCCGGTAAATTACCTGTTTTAGCATAAAGGATATTGCTATTTTGATATAATCAGTTTGATTAACCAGTTTGGTTGCAGGATTATGATTTGCAAAAGATATGTTTTGAAAGAGATATTAGTGAAGGGAACCCCGTTCCGTTAAGCGGCATGGTCACACTCAATATCATAACCGAGATGTATAGTATTATTCACACCAGGCTTTATGTCTGACTCGAAGTTTATCTTTTTCCTTAAACTTGTAGGATCGTTTTCACCCTAGAGGAGGGTGAATAGGGTGATACTATAAATTAATTTGGAAATAAAAATAGAAAGTAATGCAGTAAAGATCACACAAAATTTTACCCAGCTTCGGCAATAACCTGCCTACATGGTGCCCCCAAGGTTTCTACTAGAAATTAGGCAATCAGATGCTTACAAAAACATGTAAACTCGCGACACCCGCTAACTCAATTAACCTAACTCTAAGCTCAAAACCCTGCCATGACTTAACCACCGAGTTGTGAATTCTCAAACTACGCCCCGTAGTTTGTACCGAGTTACACAACTAGAAATTTACACAATTTTAAAAGAGAAAATTACAAAATAAAATAAAACTAAGACTAAAACAAAATCATATTTAAAAATGAAGCCCAACACTCAAAAATAATACCAACCCAATTAAAATAAGAGAAAAAAGACTCTTCCCTTTTCTTCGGTTCGTATATCACTCTGGCCGACTACTTTTGTTACATTTTCAAAATTAGGGTTTTGGTGAATTTGAAGTCGCCGCTTTAAAATCGATTGATTGAAGTAAAGATACTACTTTGATTTACTTCGTCAATCGACTAGTGGCTTTGATTGCATATGGTTGCTTCAAATGTCGAGCTCGAATGCTGGTTTGAATTGGTACGTGATTTTCCCTTTTTCGATTTTGATTATGCTCGACTTGATGATTCGAGTTTTGGATTTGTTTTGATTTGTTCTAAGTATTCTCTCTGTTTTGCTTGAACTTGAACTCGAATCATTTATTTTTCCAATGATGATTTTGGACATTTATAGGGAACGAAACCCTATATTTCGTTCGTATATTTTTGGTTTGAAACTTTCTTGATTTTATCACTTGCGTTGATTTTCCATCGTATAGACTTGTTATTTATTGACTTGTTCATCGTATACGAGTTACTCTACATTTTTCTGATGAATTCGAATCTGCTTAAACATAGTTGAATTGTTCCGTTCTATTCTGCTATGACTTTGGCATTTGAATTTGAGATAGTCTTGACTTGATGAAGTTTTACTTGTTAATCATCTTACCCTCTGTGACTTTTTCTAAACATGTTGCATTGTGATTTTTGTGCTAGCTGCTGTCGAATTCCATATCCATTTCCTTGTATTCCTTTCACTGTTTTGCTGGGTTACCCTGTGTTGCCTTCATACTTGAACTGACACACACACAGATATATATATAACTGTGCTTGAATTGTTTTCAACTTGTTTTTGAACTGCTTGCTTGGTTCATGTCGAAGTCGAGCTTTATACATGTTGATATTGAAGTCTGGTCACATTACATTCATGTTGGCTCATTTAAGCATGTTATCATGTTGCCTTGTGTCTTTGTAAATTTGGAGTCTTTGTGTTCACCACTTGAAGTCTGGTTCAATTTGAGTCTGTCTAGTGCGCCTGAAACTTTGTTGAATTTGTTCTTTGAACTGATATGTGTGTATATATATGCATATATGTATACATGTGTATGTACTGATTGTGTCTGGTGAACTTGATGTCTTCATGTATGTATATGCATGTTTGTCTCTGGTCTGTGTTGCATTGTGTGGTGTTATGGTTTTGTTTTGGTTGATGCTGAGTCTAGTTAAAGTGGTGTAGTTGTTTTGCACTACATCCACACTTGTCAGGTTGCTTCGAGTTCAACTTGTGCACTTGTTTGCTCTGACCGTCATGTGTATGTTGCATTTGTTATGTCTGGTGCACTTGAACTCTAAATGCCTGAATGTTGTCTGGTCTGGTTCATTTTGTTCCATTGGCTTCTTATTTGGTCTGGTTCATTTTGTTCCACTGGCTTGTTATCTGGTCTCGTTTTTGTTGCACTGGCTTGTTGAGTTGCCTGATCCAAGTCTATTTGCATGTTGATTTATATTTGTTGCACTTGAGTTGAATCCAATTTTGGCTTGGGTTTGACCTTGCGCTCAACTATCCCTGCGATTTTAACAAGCAAGTGTATATAGGTGTGCACGACCTTGTGGCATGTTCAGTGATACATTGTGCATGTCACAAGTTGTTCGTGTAAGATGAATTAACAAAAATGATGACGAACGACCCAAATAACTAAGGCAAATAATATTTTCTAAACACACACTTTATTGTGCACTGCTAAATATTTTCTTTTTCAATGTTACTGCGTAGTGTTTATTTTGCAGATAGTTCAGATGCTGGATACAGACTGGAACAAAGTTGAAGATCAAATACGAGTGGTGAGTGAATATGTAGTGAGGTGAAATATGTATATAGAATTGTAAAGTGAAAATTGTGCTGTAATTAAAATTGTATTCTAATTGAAAATGTGTAAGTGTAGTGAGAGCTTAAATTTGTACTATTTGAATTTGTAATAAAATATTTGTTTGAAAAAAAATATTTGTTTGAATATGAATTCCGAGATATTTATTTTATTCAACAAATATTTATTTAATTATGTAAAAATAAAATAGTATAATAACAAATACATTTAAACGAATATATATTTGTTTACTATCATCAAACAAAAATCATAGGCTATTGTATTCTACAATCTCCCCCTTTTGATGATATCAAACATATATTAAGATTTTGACTTTATTTAAATGTATTTGGTTTTGATGGATTCAATTTGCTCCCCTATTTAAATGCTCCCCCTACAACAAAGCCCCCCCTTCACATATGCATGAAAATAAATAAAAATATGCAAATAAAAAATAATAAACAATGCAATGAACCTAGATGGGAATATGCAAATAAAAAATTTGAACTTATTTGCCAAAATCATAACTTCTCTCCCCCTTTTGTTATCAGCAAAAGAGTAATAGTGTTAGATAAGAGTGATAAAGTGATAAACATTAATACAACATTAACACCTAATTGAGTATAAATATTAAAAATCAAACAAAAATCATAAATACTCTGTTAGATGCATATTCCATTTTAGAGTGATAGGGGTGATGTCGGCATAGAAATCCATATAGTCGTGTCCATTTGTGGTATATTTATGATAGGAACTTTTTTAAATACTTACTAACCATGCATAATGGTTAGGACTTTTAAATGAGACTAGTAATATTCCTTATTTTTATTAAAAAATGAATTACAAGCATCTTCTAACCACGCATAAGCGTGAGGACTTTTAAATGGGGTTAGAATCAACTCGCCTGTTTCATCCTATTTTGATATGTGTTCCATACATGCATAACCGTGAGGACTTTTAAATGAGCATAAAAGCACATAATCAAAGATTCCAAGTAGTTCACCCATGCATAACCATGAGGACTTTTAAATGAGAGCAGGTACTTTTTGATGATTTTATTGCTAAAAATGAATAATTTCCTGTTTAAATACCACATTTTGACATACTATATTGGATTTTGATGTGTGATTGTCGTAGAAATATAATAGGAATAGAGATGGTCATGGAATTTTTACCAACCAAAGTTATTACAAATTTTGTTTAAATTTTTAAAGAAATTTACTAAATATACCGTCTCAAGTCATAATGTAAGATTAATATCAACACTCGTCACTTTTTTTTCAGTCACTATTTATCTTTTCGATAATCAATAGGGAGTTAGATTAGTTAACATAGGCATTTAAGATCAAATCCAAAAATATAAAATCAAATTTCTAAAATGCCTAAACTGAGACGAAGTCGACAAAAACTATTTTATTGAAGGGGTTTTGAAAAAATTTCTTACAATTGAAAATCAGTTGAAATGAAATTTATACAGATATTAGAAAAATGTGATGCAACTAACGAATGTCCCAACATAAAACACGTTCCACTAGTACTTTGTCTATCAACTAGACTACCAGCATGATCTGCATCTGAATACCATAGGCCAAAGCATGAGGTGTGCAACAGATACCTTATAATCCTTTTTACAGCTTTTAATGAGATTCCTTTGGATTTGACTGAAATCGTTCACATAAACAAATAGAGAGCATTATGTCTAGTCTAGAAGCAGTAAGATAAAGAAGTATACCCATGTGTATCTAGAGTAATCATCAACCAATACAAAACAATATATCTTACCACCTTGGCTTGCAATATTGTTAGGTCCAAATAGATTCTTATGAACTAGTTCAAGGACTCTAGAAGTATTTATAGTGTTCTTGGCATGAAAAGATGATTTTTAAAATTTTCCAAGTTGATCACTGGCTGATTGAAATCAATTATGGTGCAGCTTTTCAACATATAATACATCGTTGTTGCCCATTGTGACTCTTCCACCTTTGTACTTCTCTAGGCTAAGGAACTTTGATTTGTCGCCCGTCATGTGCCTGGAACAGCCAGAATCTGGGTACCACTCTTGCTGTTCCTTAGCCTACCAACATGCTTACACGAGAAATGATTTTTGTGACCTATTTGTTTTTATAGGTCCATGATTATTAGTGACAAAATATTTTGAAAAACAAGTTTGTGTAGAACCAAGACAATCTATGTTTGTTCCTTTTGGCACCCAAATTTGTTTAACTTTAAGGGATTTTACATTCGTGCCTTTAGGAACCCAAATTGGTATGGTTTTCGTGTGTTTGGATCTATATCGACAATTTTTTTGATTGTGTCCAATTTTTCTACAAATCGTGCACTTGGAGTTAGCATGATTAGTTTCACTTCTAACTCTTTGAGATTGAGTATACCTAAGTCCTTGTCTAATAGTATTAGTAGTTTGTTTTTCTAATAGCATACTTAGTGATCTTTCTCCTTTGGAGAATTTTCCTAATGTTGTAGACATATTTTGGACTTGTGACTTGAGAGATTCATTTTCATTCAATAACAAAAGTGCACTTTTTAGTAGAATTTTCTCTCCTAGTGTTTTCACTTTCTTTCAAAATCAGAATTCCATTTTCAAGCAATTTAATTCTAGTTTCTAATTTTTTTTATTACCTCTTCAAATGATGGACACTTATCACACTTAGGGCACTTATTTATATAGTTTTGAACCAATTGATCAAGCTGCTTATTTAGTTCTATCAAACTATCTCTTTGTGATTCAATTTTAGCGTACTTCTCCCTAAGTATTTCAAAACAGCCATTTACTTCATGAAAATATATGTAATTGCGAGTGAGTAAATTTTGATACCTTACTTGGCTCGTTATCGTCACTATCACTTGTTTCTCCTAAAAGACACTGATTTGCTCTTTCACCCTCACTGCCAGTGCTTTTATCATTTTCATCACTTTCACTCCCAAGTAGCTGCAAAACTTCCCCTTTTCGGTTTCTTTCCTTTGCTGAATTGATTTTGAGGACAATTTGGCTAGATATGACCAGGTTTATTACACTTGTGACAAATGATGTCCTGCTCTTCTGAGTTGTCTAGAACTTTGACGATTATACTCTTTAGTTGTTGATTTAGGGCATGATTTCCATATTGCAATTCCACCTTTTGAATCTCTTAATTATCAGTGCCAGTTCAGCTGCTCCTTCATCATCACCATCATCGTCTTCACTTTCCATCATTCCTTTGAGAGCTATTGATTTCTTTCGCGTATCTCCTCCTTCACGTTCTTCCTTGAATTTGATTTCTAGCTCATAAGTGGTGTGGTTTCCGATGAGTTCTTCAACTTTAACCTATTTCAGATCCTTTTATTCTTGGATGGCAGTCACCTTTGCTTCAAAATTTCGTGTAAGAATTCTGAGGATCTTTCGGACTATTTCCAGTTCTGTGTATGGTTTTCCTAGGGATTTTGACTTGTATACAAGATTAGATATTCGTCCATACATTTCTTTGACAGTTTTATCCTTTGCCATTGTGAAGTTCTCGTACTCGCTACTAAGTATGGCAAGGCGAGATTCTTTAACCTGCGAGGTTCCTTCATGAGTCACTTCAAGTGTGTGCCGGATTTCCTGTGCAGTTAGACAAGTGGGACAGGATTAAATTCAATTTGATCTAATGAATAAACAATATAATTTATAGCTCTAGCATTAGCAGTTTGCAGTTTCTTTTCAATATCTGTCCATTGATCCATATGTTTTTCTACTTCTTGATTATCTACCATTATTGTTGGCGTGCTATATCACGTTTCAACTATATTCCATGCATCTATGGTTTTCAGAAAAATCTTCATCTTAGTTTTCCAATATGCATATTCACCATTGAACATGGGTGGTCTAGCTATAGACCGACCTTCAGCAAAAGCGTTGTTAAAAGAAGCAATTGAAAGAAAAAATCAAATTTTTTAATAAAAAATGGTTTTTGTTCCTAGCTTTGATACCACTTGTAGGATCGTTTTCACCTTAGAGGTGGAGGGGGTGAATAGGGTGATACTATAAATTAATTCGAAAATTAAAAAAAAGAAAGTAATGCAGTAAAGATCACACACAGTTTTACCCAGCTTCGGCAATAACCTGCCTACGTGCTGCCCTCAAGGTTTCTACTAGAAATTAGGTAATCAGATGCTTACAAAAACATGTAAACTCGCGACACCCGCTAACTCTATTAACCTAACTCTAAGCTTAAAACCCTGCCATAACTCAGCCACTAAGTTGCGAATTCTCAAACTATGCCCCGTAGTTTGTATCTAGTTACACAACTAGAAATTTACACAATTTTAAAAGAGAAAATTACAAAATATAATAAAACTAAGACTAAAACAAAACCGTATTTAAAAATGAAGCCCAACACTCAAAAATAAAACCGGCCCAATTAAAATAAGAGAAAAAAGACTCTCCCCTTTTATTCAGTTCGTATATCACTCTGGTCGATTACTTTTGTTACTCTTTCAAAATTAGGGTTTTGGTGAATTTGAAGTCGCCGCTTTATAATCGATCGATTGAAGTGAAGATACTGCTTTGATTTGCTTCGTCAATCGACTCGTGGCTTTGATTGCATACGGTTGCTTCAAATGTCAAGCTCGAATGCTGGTTTGAATTGGTACATGAATTTTCCGTTTTCGATTTAGATTATGCTCGACTTGATGATTCGAGTTTTGGATTTGTTCTAAGTATGCTCTCTATTTTGCTTGAACTCGAACTCAAATCATTTATTTTTGCTAATAATGATTTTGGGCATTTATAGGGAACGAAACCCTATATTTCGTTCGTATATTTTTGGTTTGAATCTTTCGTGATTTTATCACTTGTGTTGATATTTGATCGTATGGTCTTGTTATTTGCTGACATATTCATCGTATACGAGTTACTCCATATTTTTCTGATGAATTCGAATCTGCATAAACATAGTTGAATTGTTCCGTTCTTTTCTGGTATGACTTTGGCATTGGAATTTAAGATAGTGTTGACTTGATAAAGTTTGACTTGTTAATCATCTTACCCTCTGCGACTTTTTCTAAACATGTTGCATTGTGATTTTTGTGCTAGCTGCTATCGAATTCCATATCCATTTCCTTGTATTCCTTTCACTGTTTTGTTGGGTTACCCTGTGTTGCCTTCATACCTGAACTGACACACACACACACACACACACACACACACACACATATATATATATATAACTATGCTTGACCTGTTTGAACTTGTTTTTGAACTGCTTGCTTGGTTCATGTCGAAGTTGAGCTTTCTACATGTTGAAATTGAAGTCTGGTCGCATTATATTCATGTTAACTCATCTGAGCATGTTATCATGTTGCCTTTTGTCTTTGTACATTTAGAGTCTTTGTGTTCACCACTTGAAGTCTGGTTCAATTTGAGTCTGTCTGGTGCATCTGAAACTTTGTTGACTTTGTTCTTTGAACTGGTATATGTGTGTATATATATGCATATATATATATATATATATACATACGTGTATGTACTGACTTTGTCTGGTGAACTCGATGTCTTCATGTATGTATATGCCTGTTTGCCTCTGGTCTGTGTTGCATTATGTGGTGGTCTAGTTTGGTTTTGGTTGATGCCGAGTCTAGTTAAAGTGATGTAGTTGTTTTGCACTACATCCACACTTGTCAGGTTGCTTCGAGTTAAACTTGTGCACTTATTTGCTTTGATCTTCATGTGTACATTGCACTTGCTATGTCTGGTGCACTTGAACTCTGAATGCCTGAATGTAGTCTGGTCTGGTTCATTTTGTTCCACTGGCTTGTTGCCTGGTCTGGTTCATTTTGCTCCACTAGCTTGTTGTCTGGTCTGGTTCATTTTGCTCCACTGGCTTGTTGTCCGGTCTAGTTTTTTTTGCACTAGCTTGTTGAGTTGCCTGATCCAAGTCTGTTTGCATGTTGGTTTGTATTTGTTGCACTTGAGTTGAATCCAGTTTTTGCTTGGGTTTGACCTTGTGCTCACCTGTCCCTGCGATTTTAACAAGCAAGTGTATATCGGTGGGCACGACCTTATGGCGTGTACAGTGATATACCATGCATGTCACAAGTTGTTCGTGTAAGATGAATTAACAAAAATGATGACGAACGACCCAAATAACTGAGTTAAATAATATTTTCAAAACACACACTTTATTGTGCACTACTAAATATTTTCTTTTTCAATTTTACTGCGTCAGTGTCTGTTTTGCAGATAGTTCAGATGCTGGATATAGACTGGAACAAAGTTGAAGATCTAATACGATTGATGAGTGAATATGTAGTGAGGTGAAATATGTATATAGAATTGTAAAGTGAAAATTGTGTTGTAATTGAAATTGTATTGTAATTGAAAATGTGTAAATATAATGAGAGCTCAAATTTGTACTATTTAATTTTGTAATAAACTATTTGTTTGAATATGAATTCCGAGTGCACTTGAACTCTGAATGCCTGAATGTAGTCTAGTCTGGTTCATTTGGTTCCATTGGCTTCTTATCTGGTCT
Organism: Allium fistulosum; assembly: GCA_030737815.1. Classification (NCBI taxonomy): domain Eukaryota; kingdom Viridiplantae; phylum Streptophyta; class Magnoliopsida; order Asparagales; family Amaryllidaceae; genus Allium; species Allium fistulosum. The sequence continues at coordinate 405,118,746 of CM060907.1, read as the reverse complement.
GGTTCATTTTGTTCCACTAGCTTGTTGTCTGGTCTGGTTTTTGTTGCACTAGCTTGTTGAGCTGCCTGATCCAAGTCTATTTGCATGTTGATTTATATTTGTTGCACTTGAGTTGAATCCAGTTTTGGCTTGGGTTTGACCTTGTGCTCACCTGTCCCTACGATTTTAACTAGCAAGTGTATATAGGTGTGCATGACCTTGTGGCATGTTCAGTGATACATTGTGCATGTCACAAGTTGTTCGTGTAAGATGAATTAACAAAAATGATGACGAACGACCCAAATAACTGAGGCAAATAATATTTTCAAAACACACACTTTATTGTGCACTGCTAAATATTTTCTTTTTCAATTTTACTGCCTAGTGTTTATTTTGCAGATAGTTCAGATGCTGGATACAGACTGGAACAAAGTTGAAGATCAAATACGAGTGGTGAGTGAATATGTAGTGAGGTGAAATATGTATATAGAATTGTAGAGTGAAAATTGTGCTGTAATTAAAATTGTATTGTAATTGAAAATGTGTAAGTGTAGTGAGAGCTCAAATTTGTACTATTTGAATTTGTAATAAAATATTTGTTTGAAAAATATATTTGTTTGAATATGAATTCCGAGATATTTATTTTATTCAACAAATATTTATTTAATTATGTGGAAAAATAAAATAGTACAATAAAAAATACATTTAAACTAATATATATGTTTATTATCATCAAACAAAAATCATAGGCTATTGTATTCTACAAAACTCTCTGGTGCTCAAAATTGATTTGAGTAGACTAAGGGTTTAAGGTTTTCAGGTTTTAGTAGGTGGACGAATAAAGCTTTCGAAGACGTGTAGGAGGCAGATTTCTAGTTATATAAAGAGATTTTGTTTTAACTGTTAGTCTAGTATTCTCTGATCATCCAAGGGGACATCTTCATATGTTGCACTTGGCGTATTTGTAATAATTATATTTGATCAATGCCTGGGAAACGTTATGGGATTATGTAAGTGGATATGAAACATGTTTTGTGAAATTTAATGAGAAAAGCTGTTATTTTAAAATTAGTGATTTTGTTTCATATTCATGTAATTCTGATATTATGAATATCATTAACATTACCGTATTTGGTCACCGGAAGTTAATACTATGGATGACTGCATCATCTGTAGCACTTAGCTTTGGGCCTCCAGATAGGGGATGTTACAAGAATCCATAAACCACTCAACAGATCAATCAACACAATAGAAAACATTTTATATCACCAAAAAATATGCGCTCATTTATATATACACTCAAACTCATTCTAGGGTGCTACTGACCCTTATCTATAATGAGTATCCCACCAAAGCCAAGGTTCTCGCTTAACCTTGCACTCTGATACCATGATGTAATGAGCCACTTTTCCGTACAGTTTAAGCGGATAATAAACCACACATGACCCACTCAAATTGAACGGAAAGGCAGATTGTTAGGGAAAAAGAAGAAGAAAGAAGATAAGAAGAAAACTAAACAACATAGAATCTTACAATGGAACGAATAATTTATAATACACGGCAAACCTTTACACAAAAGCAAACTATAATGTGTGTGTGTGTGTGTATACAGACATCAACCAGAGTGTACTAACCTATTTCAGCCCGGATAGTTATAACAACCCGTTCTCACAATTTCTGATAAATATAACAATGATTGCAGCAGAAAATATCCATCTACGTGAATACGTCTCTGGACCTCCAGCCCATCTTTTGAAGCTCCAAAGCATCCCAACTAAAGCTGTAATATGCTCGGTCAAACCCTAGAATTATAATAAAAAGACACTCGAGTCAGTTTGGAAAATCTGCATGAGAAAACACACCCAACTAGAATTTAAAATTATAAAAACTTTTGAAATCAAAAGTATCTCGTAAGACCATGCCACACAAAATGGATGGGTTTTTACCCTACGATAACCAAAATATTTTCTATAAAAAATTCATTGACATTATAATAATGTATAGGGGTTTAAGTAAAATATGAATATAGATGAAATACTTACATCTCACGTTTCAGTGTAGTTAGGTACAACTAAGTCCGTAAAGCTCGCATTGGAGAATGGATTCCACTCTATGACATAAGGAACTACCTTCCGTTGGTACATCTCTATATAAAATGCACCGATGTCTGACAAAACATCTTGTACCCCTGCCACACAGGACTGGTCTACCACTTGATTAGTAGTACCGAATAATGATCACCCCTTTCGTTAATGGGCCCTGAAGCATATATGAGTAGATAGTAATCGATCTAGATTTGGAATGACCATACCCTGATAGGAGAGACCCACTAGGCCCTGCTGCATGCCCGATTTTGGTTATTTCCCGATTGATGAGGCTCGAGGCTAGTTTTACCTTTTATATGGCTCTTTCCACTTGGAATGCTAACATTGCCCTCCTGGCAATGATATAAAGCCAACATTCATCCATACAAGTTCGTTTTGGGATTGAACGAAATGCTTGAGAGCTCCGTCTTCAATTTCCATCATATTTAAGATGTATTTACTTTGAAATGCTTAAGTTGAATTGAAGTGGTTTTCGGATAACATATCTGATCCCGGTCTCTTCGAAACAACATTCGATAATTTCTAGTCAACTCAGCCTCGGTTTTTTAGAAAATAAACAGCCAAAGATAAGAGCGGAGATTACCTCCTAATCGTTAGTGGATGGATTTCCTTATCATTTGTCCTAGGAGAATGAAACGAGATTTATACATACAGTACAGCATCATCGGAGATGACTGTGCCATATAACGCCCGTGTTTCTCCTAGATATTTCCAAAGTTAGGTTTTAGGTCCAAATTCGATAGCCAGTTATTTAACTATCAAATAAACAAACATTCAAATTAGGGATTTAGTTCCATAGGGAAAACCAACATTGATTAAGCGCATAAGCAACCACTAACCTCCTTAATAAATCTTTTCCTTTATTAAACTCATCTTGTAATATTCGTAACAATATACTTTAACAAAGATATATTCTCAATTTCCTATATTTTCAACACTTGGGAAAATATCCATATACTTATCTAAAAGTTATATGTATATTTATAAAACAGAGAAAGATTTCCTTTTTATACAAATCTTAAATCATTTATAAATTCCTTTATAAATTTCTAAAATCATTTATATACTATTTATAAATCACTAAAACCATTTATAACCTATTTATAAATTATTTCTCAAATCATTTGTAAAACCCTTTATAAATTCATGCAAATATAAAATTCCTCTTATAATTCTATAAACCCATTTCTAAAATTCATTTATAAATATCTAACCATTTATAAAACTCCTCCTCCTAATAAATAATCCCCATTTAAGTCTTCAACCCATTTCATAAAACTTCCCTTATAAACCCCGAGTCTTTTTATAAAATCTATTTATGAGTCTCGAAAACATTTATAATTAAATAAAATCATTTACTTTAAAACAATATTATATAATAATAATTAATAATAATAAACATTATAAATAATTAATAATTATTAACTTTAAAATATCTTAAAGCTAATATTTAATTATTTCAAAACATTATTAAATAAACAATAATAATTAATCTTTATCATGACTAGAAATAATAATAATTAACTTCCAAATTATTATTAATAATCTTTATTACTAATTCCATACCATATTAATTATTTGAATAATTAACTTTTCAAAATAGTAAAATATAAATAAATAACTTTAAACAATATTGATATAAATCAATAACTTTAAAACAATATTAACTATAAATAAATAACTTTAAAACAATATCAAATAAAATTAATTAGGTTTAAAACAAAATTAATTATAAATGAATAACTTTAAAACAACATTAATTATAAATAAACAACTTAGAAAAAGCCAGATAAATAGCTTGGAATAAAAGAGAAATTAAATCCTTTAAAACAAAATATTTTCGAAACTCAATTTTGGATTTAAAATTATTTCTAGTATCAAAAACCCTTTTCCAATTCAAATGGCATTTATAGTTTTTTAAAATATTAAATTGAGGCCAATAGCTAACAAACGCTTAACCAATATCAATATTGACTTCCTATCACTACAGGGTTTTTGGTTGCTCATAAAATGATGTCATAACCAATAGGGTTAATAATTAGGTTTGATATTTCATAATCATTCAACAAAAATATTATTGAAAACATTTCAATAAATGGCGAGGAATCTCGTTGGATTCCTCCAACCTATTTCCACCTGCATCATAACTCGTATATATATCAACATATACATATGGAAACAAAATCAACGGTGGTGAGGAATCCTGTTGGATCCCTCCGATCCATCCCCTTGCATCACAAACAGTATATAATTATATAATATGGGTCATCTGCTACTAGGCGGGTATATATAAAGGGTCATCCGCTCCAGTGGCGGGAATAAATCCAAACCAACTAATAAAACAGTAAATCATCCAAATATCTAATAAACAATTTTTATTAACTATATAATATTACTGGTTAGCCAAAAAGGTGAGTTTAACTCACCGGAATTTTTGTTGTCGCCGAGGAGTTCTGGTTTGGAACTAAAATCGAACGAAGTCGAATTTAGCTCAAATTTCAGATGTCTCCAAATTCATCCAAACCAGTTCCATTGCAAAGCTTATGTCACCATGAGCACAACGCAAAAATCGGCATCTCGATTGGAGCTCCTATGAGAGAGTTATTCAAATTTTAAGTTATCGATAATTTTAAATTATAATATAATAACTAATCATATTTTAATTATACAAATCCCACCACTTAACTCTTCTTCCCTAATTCAAAATTATCCACCCTATACATGTCCAAATGACATGGCCATGCACATCCAAGTAGAGATACAGAGCTACGCTCCGCTAAAATCCATTCCGTCAACTCTTATGGACTCCACTTCGCAATCTCCTTTCGACCATCACCATGAATCAACGCCCAAAGCCCCCAAAAAAATCACGATCAACAGCCCCCTTCCCTCTGCTACAGTGGACGCGGCCACCAATCCTCTACCGTGAGTCACCACACTCAAGTCTGAGATGCTATTTTCAACCTCGAACCCAAATCCAAGCTTCGATTTGCAAATCGATGACTCAATCAAAGCCAAACTAAAACTCTAGATTCTCTACTTCAAGGTCGAACACCAAAAATAATGCCTTGCCTTCTTATATTTAATCATAGCCAAGGCCATAAAAATATTTTTAAATTTTGTTTCACGATTGTTCATTTAGTATATGGTGAGATTTTGATTTTTAAAGTTTTGATTTTTAAAAGGAGAACTCCATTCTCACTTACAAGCAAAAATAAATAAAAGAGGGAGTATGGTCATGGAACGTGGGGGTATGGTATGCACATTGGAGGTATGGGTAGGTTATGGTATATATATATATATATTATATTTTTAATTAGAAAATATCTAGCTTTAAATGTCCGAAAATTTCGAACTCCAAACGAGGCGTGCTGCCTGTCTTTCTTTGTGTAACACCCATATTCCAGACACACTGGAACTAGTCTTAGGGCCTAATTCGATCATATATAGAAGTTAGTTTTTTAAACCAAATTATATTGTATAAATTCCTGAAATTAATTTACATGCGCTTCAAATTCGTACGACCACACGATACATCCAATCGCCATGAAAATCGTCGGCATACAATAACTCACTATTATAGATCCAATGAAACTGGTTTCATCGAAATCCGAGATGGTGCCCTGAAAGGCTATTTTCACACGTTAATTAAAACGAATTATTAATAAAAAAACCAAATTAATCACTTTTAAATCTAAGTTTATTATTACCATTTTCTTTTATATTGAGTTCAAATAAGATCTCTAAATCATTTTAATTTGTATCAATCAAAGGTTCAGTTATTTTAGTTATTATAATTATTTAAATTCACTATTCAAATAAATTTCTATATTGAAATTCAAGTTGTTTTACTTTAAAACTAATATTTAAATATTAAATTTTTTTATTAAATACTTCAAAATCAATGAACTAAAATTCTAGGTCGTTACAAGAAGAACGTTCCATAAATAGAGCAAATTTCTCTTTTGTTAAACATCCTTTCCTAGACATCTATCCAATTGGAATTTCTAGAGACTGCCTTACTTGTTGGTCAATTATTCATATTCACACCAGTTGGACTCTGGTGCTATTGTTGGAACTGGTGAATTGGCAATAAGGCAAAATAGGCAAATTTAAAAATCTTTTATTGATAATTGCACTAGAATTTTAATTATGTTATCATGAATAATTTTGTCATATTAAATCATATTTAATGCTAGTTTAATGAAAGGACTATTTTGCATTTTTACATATAATTCTATTTAGTTTTCCTTTGATTGTTTCATTTTATATTTAATATTAAACATTTCACGTATATTTTAAGCAAAAACAATATCAGAAGGTATGCAAATATATATACGCTAATCCAAACAATACATAAAATAAATGACATAGAGTACATAATTTATCATAGGAATTTATGACTACATCATATATAATGTGTTTATTTTTCATTGCAAGATATTAAAATCATATCAATATAATTTATGTTTAAAAATAGGGGTCCGCCGATGATGAAAATGCTAAAAGATATATTAAATATATTATGTAAGGCAATGTGCTAATATTTTTTCTTAAATAAAATTAATATTTTGTGTGTATGTAAATCCACACTCATAATAAATTATCAAATTTAAAAAAATATGATTAAATAAATGATATGTATTATTATGGGTTTGACCATAAAAAATGGATTTGTTTTCGATTTAGATGTATATACATGCACAATATCAATGTGTGTGAAATTAAATTGAAACTAAAATTTAAAATTTTGCTTTGTCCATGTTATATTAATTGCACATATATATATGCATGTATGTATATGTGTATTAAAATATATCATGGCCGAAATCAAATGTATATATTATTGTCGTAATTATTTTTAATACATTTAGAAAGATATTATTTATACATACATGTACAAGTTATACCTGTAAACTTAAAATTATACCATATATAATACATAAATGTTAATGAATTTTTTAATATATAAGTATACATTTAAATATACGTTCAAAATATATTTACATATTTTTCTTTATTATAAATTATAATATACACATCCACACTTATATATATATATATATTAGATGGCTGAAAGAATTATGTAAAAAATGAAATGTTTACCTCTTCGATCTAGCTAGTTGTTGACACATTGTGTTTGCGAGCTCTTTTGTATTTGGAATATGTTTACTTTATCCTCGTAGCCTGCTGGCAAAGTTAAGCTACAGGCTCCTACTTCTTTCCTAATGGAGGCTTGGGTTTGTACTTATAAGTATGAGAGGAGAGGGTTTAAAATTTAGCCACAAAAAGGCTATAAAATATCTAGTAGAATATAATATATTCCTCTTTTTATAACGACCCACCTTTTCGACCCCTAAATGTCGATAATAATACATTCATGGTATTCACGTGCCGAACACCCAAGTGCCGAAAAGACAGATTGTTAGGGTGAAAAGAAAAGCCAGAAAGAAAACGAACAAGAAAGAAAGAATAAAACATCCGAATCTCAAAACGGAATGATAACATATAATATCTAAAAATACAATACAATGTGCTACTCTAAGATACATAACATTTCAAAGTTATTGTCGTAAGTACAGTCATCGGCCTGGACAGTTATAACATCATGTCCTCACAAATGCTGATATATATACATACTAGTAGTGCAGCGGAAATAAAAATATTACGATAAGTGAAGGCATCTAGCACGTCTTCTTTAGCCCTAAAGAATATCCAATGAAAGCCTACCTTCCTTAAACTGCTCGAAAGAGCACTTGAGAATTTAAGGGAAAGATAAAATCACGAGTCATATATAAGTATGGTATAAGAAACTTAAGAAAGGTGTGTGCACATAGCAGTATCTTTTGAGACCAACCGAATAACCAGAATGGTTTTACCATCAAAAGAATCAAACCATCTAACAAGTATATACGGTGGTATAATAGATAGTGTCTAGGGTGTAGAATATTCATTAGAAAATAGCTGTGTTGCTTGCGTCTTACATCACAACAATATTAGGTATACAATCAAAACCACTAAGGGTTGCGTTCGCATATGGATTTACATTGGAGGTACCACCATTAATCTGAGGCGGGCGTCCTTACAAGGGCCTGAAACTGCCTTCTAAAGCGACGCATATCTCTAGATAGAATATACCACAAAGGAAAATGTAATTGGTCCACACCTTAGCACACGATATCGAATACCATCAACTCCCAATACCTTCAATCCTAAGCATCTCTATATACGGAGTGGATGTACCGTTTGGTTAGCTAAACTCACTAGCTATGGCCCTACTCTGTTTTCTATTATTACTAAGGGTGAATCACATTTAGCATCTCATCACATGAGTCTTCATCATTGAAATAGATCTCGAATCTCTAAGTGGATTCCAACATCTCAACATACGAGCCATCATCACTCAAATAGTTCATGAATCTCTCTATGGATTCCAGCATATGTCGTTCGACGAATGTTAATACTAACTTCTCCCTTTGAGTTATGCTTAGGATAGATAGTGAAACTCTATAACATCATTCAAAATGTTAATACTGACCTCTCCCTTGGAGTTACACTTATGATAGATAGTGCAACTCTATAACATTTTACTCCACAACCAATTCTAAAACATAGAACTCGTATATCAGCTTTGAAGTGATTTTTAGTAAGTAATACCTATGTACACTTACCCGATCTTGGACTCTTCAAAACTATATTTGCGAATTTTCAATTGTCTCAATTCCAGTTCTTTTAGAAGTAAGGGGACGATATATAGGATTCCTCCCCTAGGGATCTCGAATACATTTTCTTAAAGCAAGAGACGTTTCATATGAGTGAGTCCCCATCCAAAGATCCCAAATTGTATAAATCCATGATGCTTTTATGTATTTCCAAAGTAATTTAGTCAAGTTCGATAGTTGACAAATCAACTATCTAGTACAAAATGAAAATGACCGCATATTGAAATTAGGTCTCATATACTTATCACCATTTCCAACCTTCTCAACTTGTGCTATTACTTATTCAGAAGTGAAGCCAGGTAGGTAAGAGCACTGGTTGCATCAAAACCCTATCTTTCCACCTCATTCTTAACTTTCATAGATAGAATAAATCTACTTTGTTGGCTTTTAGTGCTAAGTACAGGAGTAAATACTTTCCATAGATAGGTAAACACACAAACACAATCAAGTCACAAGGGACTACTGATCCTCTTTTACTAAATAATACTTATTTGTCAATACTTGTATATATATTCAAAATACCTTTATAAAAGACATATACAGTTTAATACTTCGCTATTCATTTCTACTCTTTTCAATATTTCAAAATATATTCATATACTTATCTCAAAGGTATAAGAATATTCACAAATCACTTAACATGATTTCCTATTTTAAAATATAATCAAAGAGGTTAAAAACAAATGTCACTCAAACATTGTTACTATACACCCCTTCTCTTTTATAAATTAAGCATTTACTTTTTCTAAAACATTCCATACTCAACATTATCCTTAAAATACTCTTTCTTAAATATCTAAGTACATTCACAAGTATATATTCCTAAGGGTTGAAAACAAATGTTACTAAAACATTGTTTACTATAAACCCAAAGCCTTTTAAACATTTCATTATCATTAAAACATTATTTTTAAAGGCCTAGTTATATTCATTCGTAAGTATCTTTGTTATCCACATATTTTCTAGCTACTATGCCTATAGAATAATCAAGGAAAAAGAAATGACTAAGTCAACAAGTGGATATAAAAGCATTGAAAAATGGCGCTACTACAATCGTGCATGTCGAGCATCTAGTGTGAACAAAGTTATCAAACTCCTACTCAATAATTACGTAGCTTAAAGGATGTCGAGTAGCAAGGATCTAGGGATGTCAAATTACAAGGACTGTCGAATTTAAAGATGGAGGAGATGTTGAATCTCTATAGCTAGAAGAGATGGTGTCAAGCCTCAACAACCATAAGGGTTATTGAGCATGTAAAAAGAATGAAGATAGCAAAACTGAAGAAATTACAGGAAAGTGCCGAACTTCTAACAACGAAGGAGATGCCGAACTTCAAGTAGTTATCAAGCTGGGAAGAAGTGTCAAGCCGTTAGGGGATAGTTGATCTGTACAATAGCAAGAATTATCAAGCGGTTAACAAGAAATTGATAATATCAAACATCAACAACAAAGAGAAGTACCGAGAATTACCAGTGAAAAGGTATCCAAGTGGTCACATTACGACAACACGAAGTACCGAAAAGAATAAAATGAAGAAGAATGTCGCATCACTGAAGGGTGTCGAACATGTAGATATAAGAAGGGGTATATCGAGTCCTTAAGGAAGTTAAGTTAACAATCCTTTACGACATTGGTTGTTATAGAGCAACAAAAATACCGAGCTTCAGCAGGGATGGTGAACTTCGACACTAGTGGAGGATTTCGATCTTTTATAGACAATGAGAGGTGTTAAGCGTTAGCAGTACAAAAAAGATTTCCAATGTCTAGAGGTGATGAGGGTGGCAGTTATTAGCAATGCAAAGAAGGATATCTTGAATCAACGTTATGAAAGATAGCGAGTACCTAGGTGATGGACACGTGGTAGCCATCCCATCTGCCACTACTTCTATAAATAGACCCACATCGTTACCTAAAAAGGGGTGAATTTCTCTTTCCTCATTTCTTATATTTTCAAAGTTACAAACCCTAAATCGAGTTAGGGATTTAGAGCCAATTGTAAATTTTGGACTTTTGCATATAGGACCTTAGATAATATATTTTGCATAGCATACTTCTTTCGAATTGACAATTATTGAACTTGTGACAAGCATATGACTTCTTTATGTACTTGAGCTTGAACAATGAATGCACATATTATAAAACTTTGGGCTTGGTATCTAACTCGAACTAGCATACTTCTCCTTAAACATGCATAAGGCTATGTAAGCCCATATTCTGACTAACCTTAGCCTGTTTAGCATGATTAGTTAGCGAGTAATTTTGTTAACAACAGTCTATCAAATTTTTATATGACCTACCTATTTCACCTTTGAACATATGACTTGAACTCTTGAACAACATCAGGGTTGTAGAACCAATTTTTGGTTTAACATTTTGGCGCTTGAAGGAGGGCTTGAACCTCAAAGTCTTCATTTCCTTACATTGAAGGCTAACAAAATGATATTTTGTTTCAGGAAAATACTGAAGACCAAGAAAGTTAATGTCCTGAATAAAGAAATTGTACAACAAACAGCCCCGGAGGACAATGTCACTCAGAACATCAATTTGGAAAATATAGAGATTGTGATTAGTCAAAGTTCAACAATTGAAATTGATCGAAAAGGGGTAAAAGAATTAAAAGGTGAAGATTTGAAAAAAATAAATTATTTTGGTAATAAATAATGTACTTTAGAATGATTCTTAAGAAGTATGCGAATAAAGATTATCTAGAAAGTGATGATTTCTGGGATTTGTTTAAGCCAATATACTTTTAAACACACACACACACACACACGGTTATAAAATATTTGAAGGATTTATAGAGAAGGGTATTTAAAATTTATACGTGCAAGTGATGATTGATTAAGAAGTTTAGTGAAAAGAAAATATTTTGGAGTGATAGTAAGATAAACATGGTTTGCTTATTGTATGGAAATTATTATTAACAAAATTTACAAAGTGTATTTTGTTATTTGGAAGTAAATAAATTCAGTAATTGATTATTTTTAAAACAAAAGGGAATTTGTTTTCCAAGTTTTTTGGATATATATATTTGGAAGTGTTTGAACTGAATTATTTTGGAAAAGGAATTTTTTGCATTTTGTTACATAAATGAATTAAGAAAATCTATGTTTTAACGATAAATATGTAAAGGATTATTATGAAAGAGAACTTCGAATTGAATAATCATCTTTCGATAGTAATATTTTAAAAGGAAAAATCGAAAGTTAATAAGAATTTTGAAATATTGAATTTGGAATTTCAAGTCATGGCTTTGGGAAATATTTTGAGTTGAAAATCCTTATGGAAAAGTGTGATTATTTAGATTCGTTGTTTAAAGGAAATTATGAATTATAAAAACTTCTTTGGTAATATCATGTTGAAACTATTAAGAAGAGTTTCAAAGTTTATGAGTCATTTTTGAAAGGAATTTAAGGAATTTGAAATTGAATAAATGCTTAAACTATAAATTTTCTTGTAATTATACAAGAGGTTTTTAAATTAAATCAAAGGTTTTGAAAATGAAGATTTTATTATAAAACCTCTATGAATCAATAAATAATTGAAATGCGTAATTTGTGTGGAATTCTATATTATGATATCTTGGGTAAATGAATTAGATTGCAGAAGTAAGCAAGAAAGATGAAACCTTCCAAAGGTCTAGAAGAGGTAGGCTTAGATTTACTAAACTCAACCAAAATAGTAAAAATGGGAAAAGAACTAGGCGACAATCTTAGAAGAGAGCTTAACGGACTCCTCTAATCTAGCAAAGATGTGTTTGCCAGAACTCACTCAGACATGGTCGGAATAGATCCAGTAATTATGAGCCAGGCTCTAAATATAGATCTGACGCAGCGGATATTCTGAAAATGTATGTGACGATGAAAGTAGCAATCAATGAAATGGAGAATACCGAAAATGCCCAAATTCGTTGATCCGAAGATACCGAATTCTAGCTATCCCAAACACGTTGATCGCGCACGATACCGTGTTTAAAGATCTGCGATTCTTCGCACGTTGATCTAGCGCACTAGATTCCGTAAATCGGCTTCAGCAATCGTTGAATCGAGCGCACTCGATTAACCGAAAGTGGAGATAGGAGATTACACTCAACTACCAATTTAATGAAAGCACAAAGCTAAAAAAACAAGAGTTTTATTCAAAAATCAACTAACCTTACAAATGATACCTTCGGCCTATTTATAGGCTTACAATTCACATGACTCGAACTGACAACACTTAGGTCATCCACGACCTAACACAGAAGACTTACGACCTACGACTTAGTATAGGTCGGTAACGACCTAACAGATATATACAACACACACACCCTGCTTCAGCCGACTTAGCACACGTGCCGACCTACGACTTAAAGAAAAAATTACAATCACATTACAACATAGTATCATCGACATACGACCTATGTACAACGACCTTACATCTAGCGACTCAACACATATGCTCCACAACCTAAAAATACAGACGACTTACTATAGGTCGGTTACGACCTAAAACATCACACGACTTACAACAGCAGCTACTCAAGAAACCCAGCAACCTAAGTCTTACGACCAAGAAATAAGCGGCTTCAGGACATCTTCGCGACCTAACTTAGGTCGTTCCTCTTCTCTGCGACCTAACATAGGTCGTAGCTCAACCTCACGACCTAACTTAGGTCGTAACTCGTTATTATGTCTCGTTCGACTCAGCGCATGCGGCTCGTTAGGTCGGAGCTTGTTAGGTCGAAGCTCTTTAGGTCGGAGCTTGATGTGCACGTAAATATGCACATTTTTATCGCCATATTTAATCTATTTAAATTAAATAAATGATCATATTGGGTATTTTAACTTGTTTTAACCAAAATTCACACTAATTCCAAATTGTCACATATTCATCTTCATCCAAGGGAAAAATAGTCATTTTTGTGCATATATTTCTTTGAGAAAAATTAATTGGAATTATATATAAATTTTTGTAGGAATTTGATCTCAAATAGAAGTGGTTTCATGAAGATATGCATGCACAAAATCAATACAAATGAATGAAGATGGAAATAATTCAAAGTGAAGATAATGGAGGACCCCACCTACCCACCTACCTTAATGTACAATTTAAAGGCTAATGCACATGCTTATGGAATTAATGGCTTCATGTACATTTAAGTGGGGATTAAAACATGCTAATGATAACTTGGCCTCCACACTTTCTCATGGACATTTTGGACATTCCCCAAAAATATGAATTAGGGTTTAACACTTGTATAAATACCTCATATCTTCATGTAACTCTCCTCTCCCTTAGTCTCTCTTTAGCTTAGTTTAGGCTCAAAATAAAAGAAAGCTTCTCTTTTCTTTTTCCATGGCTACTTAGCCATTTTGTTTCATGTATTTTCTTTTATGCAACTTTAATATATTTCTCTTTTCTTCTCTTGTTTATTTTCCTTTCATGTTGTAGTGTAGATCTAGTTTACTTATGCAAGTAGAATAATTTTTCCTTTCATTTTTGCTCTCTTTTTCTCTTCTTGTTTCATGTTGCTTTCTACATTTGTTCATATGATAACAAATATGAGAGCTTAATCCCTTCAATTTAGGGGTAATGAAGCTCTCTAGTATGTAGATCCAACATTTTGTTGTTTATGCTCTCTTTTGTGCTTAATGAGAATGATTGAAGTGGTTTAATGATGTTTAGCTTTGAATTTGATAGTCTATGTTGTTCATAACAAATAGGCTATGCTTAAAAAAACAAAACACAAATTGCCTCTTCATCTACATATGATTATGGCAAAGAAGTGAATGTTGAAATTAAAATTTGATGGCTTATATTTCTAATTAATAGTTAATAGGCCATGCTTAAAATAGATTTTGCTTTCAACTTTGTTGTCAAATTTTATGAGATTTAAAAGGGTATTAGTGGTTGTGTTATAGTTTGATGGTTTATATTGGGCTAATTAATAGCACAAATATACCATACTTATGATAAACACGTCAACTAATTCACTAATGACAAGAAAAGAGAGATCATAACTTCATTTTGTTGATTTATGTGATCTAGAGAGTGGAAATTGCCTCTAAATTGTCTTAACACTCTCATATTTTTATCAATTTTCTTTTGTTTGTTTTCTACATTTTTAGTTTAACTTTCGCTCGACTTTGGTATAATTTGATTGAGTAGAAATTTAAAATCATCAATTCCCTGTGGATCGACCCGTATTCGCCGCGTGCTACATTCGTACACCATGTGCTTGCGGTTTATTTTTAATTGAAATTCGTTCGACGGTTTTCTAAACCGATAGAATTTCCGTCGATGAACAAGTTTTTGGCGCCGTTGCCGGGGAGTTTGCTTTGATTTTGATTTTCTATTCTTCGAATTATTTGTGTTTGATTTTAGTGTGTGTGTTTGTTTTGTGAGTGTTGTGTTAAAAAAAAGAAGAAGAAATATTGTGTGTTTGTTTAGTGTTTGTGTTCTTGTTGTTTTGCATTTTCATTTGCATTGGTAATATAAAAAATACATACATAATTTCATTTGAAAAAAAAAATTCATTGCATTTTTCAATTTTCATTTTATTTTCAATTTCCAATTACAATTTTCAAGTGCAATTGCATATACAACTGCTTATACATATAGACTGCATTTTATGTTCTCTGTTGCTATTACAAACTGTCACTGTTACATACCAGGCACCACCATCCCACCACAGCATTCTCTGTGCCCTCTGTGAATCACTGCATCAACCATCGCCAACAGTCCACATACAACACCTCTTCCATACCATCTCCACTCACTGTCCACATCTCAAACCATTTCCATCTCTCCATATAAACAATCAGTACCACTACAAATCTGCAGCACACAAACATTCTCTACCACAGACCACAATCGCTACCACCAGCAACCTTCTCTATTGCAGTCACTAATCCAGTCACCTCATTCTAACAGCACAGGAGCACAATAGTTATATCACTTCCAACCCCTTCACATTGCCTCTGTGCGTCACCATTATCACCTGCCACTCCATATATCTCTGACCTTCACTACATCAACATTTGACTGTCAACACTTCTTCATTCCACAAGCCAACAACTGCTTCACTTTGCCATCCCAGTGCATTTCTTCCATCCCTGCCGAATTGCCCTTGCTAACTGCATTACACATCACCTACCACATTGCTATCAAATACCCCGACCACTGTCAAACTTTGAAACCACTCCACCAATCTCCTCCACTCCTCTGCCAAAGACCATCACCCTGCTGACTAACAACCAAATCAACTTCACGAAAAAAACAAAAAAGAAGAAAGAAGAAATCAAATTCTTCACCTGAAAAATCAAATCTCCTTCAACTTGTTCGTCACTGCAACCATCGCGAACCCGAGAAACAGCAGCACTAGCTAATCATCGTGACCAACATCATCCTCGGCCATCGACGTTACTCACCACCCTCAAACCCCTAATCCAATCCCTTCGAACATCGAACTCACCTACAAGCTTGAACCAAACTGAAGCCCACCAATATTGCTTCCAAATCATACATCGACCTTCCAGTCCAACCATCAGTCGACGACCAAGCTATTGGAATTGAATTCGAACTCGATCTCATGCCGCTAGGAGCCGAACACATTTTGTAATTAAATTGAGGATTTTGATTTGGTTTTGGATTTCAAACGAGAATTTTATAAATTTGTGTGGTGGAATTTTAGTCAGAATCGAAAAAAAAAATCTCTGGCATTTCATTTTTGAACGAACGAAAAAAGAAGAAGAAGTGAATCTCATTTGTTGACTTCGGGAGGATAAGTTTTATTTGGTTGAGTACCGGGCTCGTGGGTTATCTTGTTTGTGGGCCGAGTAAATTAGTTTGTTGAGTTTGCTATTAGTTTGCTTTGTTTTTGTTTTCATTTGATCCAAGTATCTTCTAGTTTATTTTCAAATTTTTTTTTAAGTAAAACAGTACTTTTAGGTTTCCTTTCCAAAAAATAAATAAAAAAAATTTCAAAAAAAAAAACCGAGGGTTGTTTTGAATTTGTTTTGTTTTTCGTTTATTTTTGTTTCTTCTTCGATATAAAAAAAACTGTATATATATCTTGTTTTTATTTTCAGGTTGCAAAAGCAGAAAAGGAAAGGAGCTGCTTGCTAAAAATAATTGCTTTGCTTGCCAAAAATAAAAAAAACTGCTTGCTTGATATATCTATTGTTTTTATTTGCCTTGCATTGTATATATCTCTTATTTTTATTTTAGTTGCATTGTTGATTGCTTGCATTTGCATATATATATATTTAAAAAAAATTCAAAAATTAAAAAACAAATAAAAAATCCATTCGTAGTTGCATTGTTAATACACGTTTAATTTCTGCTTTGCATTTCATCCTAGAATTTTGATTAGTAATAACGGTTAGACATCGATAACTTTTAATTGTGTATTGACAAGTTGTCTTCTTTGAACAATTTAATTTCTTGGTGTCTAGGCTACAGCAGAGTAATAACCATTTATAAATATTACGGTGATTCGTAAATATTATAGTGGTTGTTCCTCTGAAGGTACTTAAACCTTCGGCTGCATTGCTACGATGATTCGTGGTGCACCGATAACCCCTGCCCGTTACTTGGCTAAGAACTATCTTGTTTATCTAAGACAATGTGTGATTATATAATTTTTGGTTAACTTAGGATAAATCATTTGTAATTAACCACTGCATTCATTTAGTTGCATTAGCTCATTCATATTTTAAAAAAAAATTCAAAATTCAAAACTAAAAAAATTGTAAATATTCCTTTTCTTTTTCTTTGAAATTTTTAAATCCTTTTCCTTTGAAATTTCAAAAAATCCAAAAAAATTTAGAAAATCAAAAATCAAAAAAAAAAATAAAACCTTATCAAAAACAAAAAAAATTGAAAAACCAAAAAAAAACAAAACAAAAATCAATTTTCCTTTTGAAAAATAAATTTTATTTGTAAATATTTTTCCTTTATAAAAAAAAACCAAAAACATTCTTGAAAATGTCTGAATTTCCATATTCACTTGAATTTTACAATAGTTGTGAAAATCAATATAATCCATATGATTTCACTCAAAATTCTTATTGATATTTCAACAACAACTATTGTTTAAACGATTCGAGTTTTGAATCACAAAATTTTCAAAATGATGACCAACCCTCGAATCTCGAAAATAGCATTTCATCTCTACTTAAAATCTCTACACAACAAAATCAAATGATAAATGAGTTGTGTAATTCATATTTGTGCGATAACTCAAATCAAAGTTTTCAAAATAATCAAAATTTGAATTCACTTCAAAATTCAAACGATTTCGAGTATAACCCATGCCAATTCAATTTTGAACTCCAAAATGAATTTCAAAATTAAAACGAAAATGTGATCCACTTTTCAATTAATTTTGGCAATGAGAATAATCTCGACTATGATGCAAGTGAAAATTTTTGTTCTCAACAAATCCAAATCGAAAATCCACAAGCTAATAATTATAAATTGGATTTTGTTGAACAAATGAACGAAATTTATTCTGATCACACGGATTCGTTGTTTGAAACATATATGAAACAACGTGATAAACAAAGTCAAATCCCAATGTGTGACGAGTCAAACGATAATCCATCTTTTACCCAAATCACTGATTTTCAAATAACAACTTTTGAAATTGAAAATAACGAACTTAATGAAGTTGTTGAAAACACGGTAATTGAGTTGGATTTCAATTCATTTGAGGATGTGGAACCAAATTTAAAATTCGATCTTCCTTTTCTCGATTTTGAAAATTTGAATACAACAACTTTGGATTTTGAACTTGAGATACGCAATGAAGTTGTTGATAATCCAACAAAGGAAGTCGAATTTAACGAACACGAATTTTTTGGACTTTTCGATGACGAGTTGTCGAATTCTGAGGGGGAAGATTTACATCACCATTTTGATTTTGAAATCGATAAGTTTGAAGAAGTTTTCAATGATAAGTTTGAACTTCAACTTGGTGAAAATAAACTTGAACTTCAATCAATTGTTTTATCGACCCCAAAAATCATTGAAAATAAAACAACTCGTACGATTTTTAATAAAACGTCATTCATTTTTCCAAATCCAAATTCAACTTCGAAATCTTGTATGGTTTGGTTTTTCGAGCTTAAGCTGTGTCTCGTATACTTGACGAGACAAATGAATCGGTCTTTGGAAGACCATTTCATTTACTCTTTTACTGTATATTTTTTTATCTCTTGTAAATAATAATATTTTCATTTTCATTTAAATAAAGGTCATGGTTTTTCGGCTCTTTTCGTGGATCCATATCCTTATGGAATCGACTATATTGCCCAAGCCATGGCTCAAGCGGTGGTTGTTATGTGTCCAAAGCCTTGATGCATAGAGTTCTCTCCATACCTTTTCCTTTCTCTCTTCGACTTGCCTCTTTTAGCTCGGTGATATAACATTTGCGGCCAAGCCCCCGATCACCCTGTACTATTCCCACACCGTTCTTTGTCGAAAACTTCATCGTTAAGCACCATGGAGAAATGGCCGATCGAAATTCAACAAGGGCCGATCGGCCCAAAAAGGCGTTATAAGCAAAATAAATATCTAAACAATAAAAGCATAACCCAAACTCTCTTGCGGTCGCCCTCGCCAAGCACCACTGATAGATCCACACGTCACACTGGCTCGGTAGCAGTCCCGTTAAATCCCTGGATTTAAGATTTTCACAGCTTTAAGTCCTTTCCCTCCAGGCGCTTCTGGTCGTAGGCTTTCTTGAATAAAAATTTTTGACTGAACTCCCACAGTCAACTAACACCTTTCTTACAATTGAGGGGCCAATCATGGCCGATATCACTAGCGAGTCAATCGTTGGGGCTTCTACCCAGTCAGCCTCTCTGTTTCTAAATACAATGTCATCTGTCACAACCCTCAGTTGCTTTATTGGAACACCGTCTTCGATGGCAAAATACCTCTCATTCACTACATGTTTCAATGCATTCACATATCTCTCCACCTCATTCCAACTCTTCTCAGCTAGATGTGACCGACCAATGATCATATTAATCACTAAACATTTCTCAAGCCATTTGGACTCATCAACACCAAGTCCTGCTTGCCCTTGGGGGTTTGTAGTTCCTTGTCCACCATCCCGTGGGGCTTGCACAAACTGTTATAGCTTTTTCTTACGAATTAATTACTCGATCACATCACGCTAATGTCTGCACTCATTTGTGTTGCTACCATATGTTCCATGAAATCGACAAAACATGCCCGACTTCTTCTCTTTCTCAGTCGACCCCCTCAAAGTCGGCTTCCTGTATTGCTCGATACCATGATTTGCCAAGTATATATTCTCAATCGAGTTATTCAACAGTGTGTAGTTGTCATATTTAGGGATTCTGGAACGTCTCCTCGAATCCGATTTCTTGTCTTTAGCCTCTGTATTATTCCTACTCTATCCATCACTTTTGTTCTCAACATTTACATCCATATTACCGGATTTCCCTCCGGACTGCTTCACAGTGATGTTACTATGTATCACCTCTGCCGATTGCACGACATTTTTTTCCTACCGTTAGTGCTTTCCTCTTCCAAGCACAAGAACTGAGTCGCCTTTCTATAGAACACGTCCATTGTCGGTGGGGTTTCATATTCAACCACCCCTTGAAATCAGTATCGGGATGGATCCCCCTAATCAGTGTCATCCATACAATACCTTCTTGAGGATTGCTCACTATAATTACTGCAGTAATAAAAATTTGCAAAAAATCCTTTAAAGACTCTCCTGCTCCTTGGAAGAGGTTGGATAGTGACATGACATCCTTCGGATGGGTGGTGTGAAAATGCAATTGCTCAATGAAATTCTATGCCAATTGCTTGAAAGACAATATGGATCTTTGCAGCAGTCGGGTGAACCACATCGTCGCCGCTCCCTCCAAGAAAATCGAGAAACAACGACACCGTAGGGCATTAGTAACTCTGCAGAATCTAAGTGCCCGTCATACTTCATCAGATGTTGCCTCAGATCCATCTTCCCATTATATGATGGCATCATCGGCATCACAAATATTCTTGGGTATTCCTCGCATAGGATCTCTTTTGTGAACGGATTTCGGCTCAGGGAGGAACCCCAATCATCATTAGTCTATTGCTGGCTCTCACTAACTAGCCTTCTCAACCAAATCCAACTCGGGTAGATCTGCTGATTGGCCGTAATCGTGATCCGCCCCGAGTGTTTGGCCCAACAAACGCTCTCAGTTAGTTTCATGGTACATAGGCTATAACACCTCGGGATTTTTCGAAAATAAATAAGAAAATACAATCAAAAGATAAGTATTAACCTAAGAGGAGAATTTTCACAAACGTTTGAATTTGACAATGGGACTTGTACCATTGTGTCAGTAGTAATTTTCTGAACAACTTTCATATATAACTTGTTTGAAATCTGAGCTAAAATAAAAAGGTTAGAAAGGATTGAATAAATAAGAAATTGGAAAGCAAAATAGAAAATAGAAAAAAAATTCAACTAGGGCCAGGTCGACCCAGATGGACCCAAGTCGACCATGGGCAGTCAACCTAGCCCAAAGGCATTCGACCCGAGCCATAGTCGATCGTAGGATTGCGATGACCTATAGATAATTCATTTCATTGTGCGAGATCGTTGCGTGCTGACCATGATTTTAGGGACGAACGAGATGATTTTGGGTTGGATCTGGTTGTAGTGAGTTGAGATGTTCCCCTATAAATTGATAGCTCAGATTAACCTAATTCTCTCCATTACAGCGAAGCTCTGCCAAAATAAAACCCTAAACCTTAATTTTCACAAATCAATTTCTAGCCCCAATTCTATTCTAAATCTCAGTCTAAATTAAAATAAAAAGGAGATCTAACATTTGGTGAAGAGACCTAGGGAAGAAAGCTTGCGGTGTTTGAAGCAGACCTAAAAGCTTGGAAAAGTGGTGAGTGGATACAGATTTAACAAGTTAATTAAATTAATTTGTTTTAATTTCTACCCTACGCTGATTTGACTATTGATTCTGGTATTAATCCGCTAATTTATTAAGTTGAGAATCTAGAATAATGTATCTTTTTATCTAATCGCAACTGACATATGTAAACTGTAAAACCGTAAATCATATGCTAAAATGGGATTTGACACCTATAAATTGCTAATTGAAATAATGTAAATGTTGCAATGACTGTATTAAAAGTAGGACAAACAAATTAGCACAATTGAAATAAGAATTAAATGGATTACGTTTGATAATTGAAAGGGATCATGTTTGATAATTGAAATGGATTACGTTTTGTAATTAAGTGAAATGGATTAGTTTACTTAAAACAAGTAAATTGAAAAATGTCTGGATTAAGTCTGAAAATAAAAATGAAATGATTAACTTACTTAAAACAAGTAAATCGAAAGATGTCTGGATTGTAGGAAATCGACCTAAGATAGCATAGGTCGACTATCGTAAGTCACTTTAGACTTAATGAACTGTTAGGGGCCTTCAGTCGATAAGGATATGAACCCTGTTGCTCTTTAAATTACTTGACTAGCATAGACACATTTAGGTGTTCTTATTTTAGATGGTGGAATCAGTTCGCGTTTCTGCATCATAGAGTAGGATGTGGAGTGTTTTTAAGACGTGCAACTTATGTTGCGAAAGGTGCGTACAAGAGTTGAAACCGAATTACCAGTCGTTAATTGACGCTGTTGGGATCGAATTTCCTGTCGTTAGTCAGGGTGTTGGGATCAGAGACTGGATCAAGGATATTCACGTGGGCCCATATGTGTGTAGACGCTGAAATTTAGGTGGTGCCCAGTACCAGGCGGAGTTAAGCACAATATTTTGCTGCTATGACGGAGGGGTTAGGCAAGGGTGCATACGATGAGTCATTTTGTGAGTTTACGTGCATGCTCTTCCTCTCTATGCCTAGTGTGAGTAAAAGTTGGGTAGTAGTTTCCCTAAAACTAGACGGTCGTTTGGTGAGATGCGGTCTGTTGTTATCCCCTTGATGTTAGACTGCTGACTGTTAGGCTAGTGACCTTAGGCTTGCGACCTTAGGTGCACAGACACTGTACACACACCTTATACCACCTATAGTTGACTTGAAGTTAGTTGTATTTAATTTTCCTGTTTGTCTTCTTCTCATTCACCAAACATTATGTCTGACCTATTCTATTTTTCCTACACCATAGGTGGATAGAGTAGCCATTGACAGGTCCATTGTTGCCTTCAGATTATCATACCTAAAATCTAGTTCTATTTTATCCTTTATCATGTATATCCTATCAGTACATTTTCTCTTTTAGTATTTTTCCTATCAGGGATTATTTTTATGATACTGTGATATTTGATGTGTACTGATGGTTTTTTGAGACTACGATATTATGATATTTTTAGACTTTGATATTTTGATGCTTTTGAGATTTTTATTACTGCAATTAGAAGATTATCCATATATCTGATATTATGTTTCCATTATAATGATGTTTGGATTAGATAGATTATTTCTTCGTTGATATCTTAGTCTCTATGATACTAGTTTTTCCTTAAACTGATGATCCATGTTTCTTAACATATCGGTGTTTCGCATGTCAAGGGATGCAGGTTATCATATATGGTATTAGAGCCTTGGTTCAATATTCCTAGGGATAGGAGCGTATTTAACCCATATGGATATATATATATATATGATTTTAAAAAGAGAAATAATTTTTGAAATTGTTTTCAAAATGGGTTTCCAAAATATAACTATATATATAAGTATTTTTGGAAATGTTGCCAAGATTCCCTCAAATTAGTGCCCATGATTATTTCAATTCCTGCTTGTGTTGTCCCTTATCTTAAATCTTATTTGAGCTATGTATGGAAGTATCTGATTTAATCTTTACTATTCATAGATAAAGATGGCTGATCCAGTAGGATCTGGCTCTATCGACATCTTTAATATTCCAGGTGTGAACATGCCTATTTGGTTCTGCCATTACTTTCAGGCTAGGGGACCGGTTGAGTATCCGACTAAAGAGCCTACGAAGGAGGCGGCTACTGGGGTCCCTATCCACCCACCTGTCGCTCACACTACAACAAAATTAAGATTTGACCGCACATATCCTCAACGTTTGAATGTCAAATGCGGTAAAAACTATTTTGGAGATAACTGGTTTTAGGGTTAAACGCTGACAAAACAATCCATTAGGTTTTCATTGTTTGCCACCTCCATCTCTATTACTTATGAAAAAACCAACACTTTCCTCCATCATCTCCCTCTGCTCAATATATTCATTTTCCCTCCGCATCTACCTCCTCACTCCCGATGTCGATTTCATTTCAACTAACACTGGAAATCATCCCCTTCATCATTCAACACATCTACATGCTAACCAATACGCTGCAGTTGCTCTGAATCGAATTGTGTTCGATTGTCTTATTGGAACTTGCGAACTCGGCAGAAACAGGTTGAAAACTTGGTGAGTTTTTTTCCTTACCCTAGCTCAGTTTGGGTTTCATCACTTACAAAATTTATTATCAGTTTTGAATAGAAAACATATTGAGTCTGCTCTTAGCCAATGGTGGAGTCAGCACTACTGTTGTGGTAGGGCAGAAATCTGAACAATCTTTTTTACTTGTCCAATTAGGAAAAAATCATATAAGTTTTGTTATCAAGATGCATGTGAATAAAGTTGTATCTAGTTTGCTCAGAGAAAGTGTTAAAAGTTGTATCTAGTTTGTTAGTTCTGCCTTTTGTAACTATGCTTATGGACTACAATGAGTTGGACATAATTTCAATGGACTAAATAGTAATACATGTAGGTATGATAATAACCATTCATATTACCAAATATCCCAATACCACTTGACAGTAGGTATTAAAGCTTGCGAAAAATTAATATATTTATGCTAAATTCACATTTATTGATAAAATAAAGACTGAATACTATAAACTAGTTATGCTAGTGTTCCACCTGCACTTTAATACAATGTTACCGTGTCAGTTCATATAAGCTAATTGATGCATTCATGGCAATTACAAAGTAGCAACCTGCTATTGGAAAAAATAATTACAAGACTTTAACATTTGCTCTACTAATACATGTATACCATTCATTAATATACTCCTCTAACTACTTAAGAGATAGGAAGCAAAGCTAAGCCAAAAATCTAGTGGTACGATTTATGAAGCAAGAGATATTCAAGTAATAAGAAAAGGAGTTCAAGGTTTTAATTTCCCACTTTAAATTTAGAATTCACATTTTGCTTTGTTTTAGATTGACAAACTCAGGCGCAGACTAAGCTAAGATTGAACATACCATTACGTATCATAACATACTTTAAAATTTTAGAGCCTACATTGGGATTTGAATTCTGGATTGAGATTTGATGTCTAAACCACTTATGCTACCATTTTTTTATGGATTTTAGTGTGACTACATTACCATTTAGTATCATGCTGTGTTCTGGATGTGATTTCTGAAGTTTGGTGTGTTCTGGATGTGATTTCAACATCTGATATCCTGTTTACAAGTATGAGATAAATTTAAAATTGCATTTAGTTTAGTACTTTTCTTCTTTTTCCCATAATAAACATAAAAGAACATGCAAGTGAGATGTGAAGACAGAAGAGCAAGCTGTGTAACTTTAGTTTGTAGTATGTTTGTTTTCATGCTTCAAAACTAGTATGTTCAATTTGTTTCCATAGTCAATTTTTAGGAGTATGTTCACTTTATTTTTGTACTCTTGCTTCAGTGCAACATCTTGTTTCACTTAATTTTTTTTCAGCAACAAGTAAAAATGTTAGTTTTAGATGCATTTTAAACCCTTGTATGATGAGAATAAACTAAATGTACTACCAAATACATGTGTTATTTTAATAGATGATTAGGTACATTTTATCTGAAAATACCCTTTTACAGTTGACAGCTAATAACTCTTCAGTTGTGATTATCAAATCCCTAGTACCATAACTCAAGCATAGAAAAATGAGAAAGGTGACTGGATTGATAACTTCAAGAGAATCAACATCAATAAAGCAAGTAGTAGAAATCATCTTCGAATTTTCCAAAGCTGATTTTAGTCACTACAACAAAATATGATTTTGACACCAAAACTTACTTTTAACTACACTCATTCTCAGCTTTTGAACGTTAATTGCAGTAAAAGTTAATTAATTCAGAAAATAATTTGCGTTCAAACGCTAAGGATTCTCATGTTTCAATGTCATTTATCTGCCGCCACTCTTAATATACTTTTACCAAAAATTTCATTTTCCCTCTTCTATCAAAACTACCGCTCCCTCATCGTCCCTCATTTCATTCTCCTTCGTTTGTAGTTTCCCCCAAATTTTGCTTGTTTTTCGATGTTTCTTTGGTGGACTTGATCGCCATCGCCCTAATTACGTGTTCATACTTCAGGTAGCCCTAGTTCCCTATTTTTTCTTTATTCAGTTAATCGAATTTTAGGCGTATTTCGTTTGTTGATTTTGATTTTCATATTCCAAATACCCTGCTTTGGTATTGCTGTAAGTCAAACTTTGTTCGATTATCAATTGTTAGAATGGATTACTAGAAACTCGGTGAACTCGAGTTGTTGATAAAGTTTCGATTACTACAGGTAGCTTTAGGTGCTTCAGTAAATGAAACAAAACACTTAATTATTTTGCACATGGGCCAATATCAGTTTAAGACGTGAATTTAGATATAATGTAAAGTTAACTGAAGGTGAATCACTTTCTAAAGTTCACGAGGTATAATGTATAATGTATATCAAGAAATTAGGCCATGTCACAACAAAGGACTCTTTTGTAAAATTTCTCATCCTTATCTGGTTACTCTACAAATGATTTATCATTTCCATACATAAGTTTGTCAATTGTTATATCAAAATTCATTCTGAAAATGTATTCTCTTTGAAATTTGTACTTGTTTTCATCATAAGTGGAATAAATATACAAGTTCACTAAAGGTTCACTACAATTTCACTGCAGGTTCAAATTCTCTAATATTTTTGTAATATTATTGATTTGCAGGATAAAGAAAATTATGGAGGAGAGAACGTATCTCAAACGGTAAAAATATACGATAGTAAGGTTAAAACATCATACATAATTTGATATCTAAATCAGAAGTTATGTATTTTATTTTTTATTAATTGCAGAGTAAGCATAATGAAATAGGTGACGGTTGTAGTTTGCTGAATTGGCACGGGAATGATGATGAGGTAATTGCCGAAGGAAAAATCGTGTCAAGTGATCCAAACGATCTTCTCAATGGACTACCTTTAGGTCCGAATTCCAAGAAAATTTTGGTAGTCCATCCTAAAAAATCCGATGTTTTTTTATGGAGGCCTTCACCTGGTATGGTATACATAGGAGACGCCAAGAATGAGAAGATAGCATGGCCAGCTGATAGAGTTGTTATCCGCATAAAAGAAAACTCCGAAAAAGAAAACGAGGTATGAAAAACTCTCTACAAATATAGCATTGATATGTGTCTCTGCATCCACCCTTTTGAACTGGAGGTGGCAGATTCCTAGTCCTGTTTTTGCCACTATTCAGAGCTTTGTTATCGTCATCTAGGAAACGATGTGGTAAATAATAAGATTTGTTTAGCATCTGCACATTAAAAATCTGTATAATGCAACGGTAAAAATATATTTATAAGAGAACCGTGGAATTAACATTGATATTATCCAAACTAGTCCATGTTCCCATTAGATTAGTACATTCTTTTACATATTAAAACTAAAATATGTGAAAATCCAACTACCGGAAGCATCAGTTCCATAGAGTCGAATACTAATTTATTACACATTTCTAGCTATGTTAGTATTATTATTTTTAATAACATTTGGTGGGTGAAATCAAGTTTAAAGTTTGACAAATGATTATTGAAAATTTAACAATGTTGATTTGCTTTGTATTGAATTGGTTGACACATGATAAAATGTTGAATGCAGTAAGACTATAGAAACAAGACTTTTATTAGATGACTATAATTTTTTTCTTTGATAGAGCAAAACCAATAGCACAGAAAACAAATGCAAGTTGTTCGATTGGGGTGGAACTGAAGTATTGGTTGCCGAAGGACGTGTGCACTCGAGTGATTCAAATCAGATTATTAATGGTGTTCCTCTTGGACCAGAAGCCGCAATAGTTTGGGTGGACAATCCGATAAAAGAAGATGCCTTTTTGTGGAGGCCCATAGCAGGTGTGACATGTATCGGAGAAGCCGTCGGTAAGACAATAGCATGGCCATCATCAAAATTGGTTTTTGAAAACACAATACCATCCACTCTTATGAGCAACGTTCCAACATCTCGTACGGTAATATATTATATTGCTAATATTTATATATACGATTTGTTGATAATGTATCAATACTTTTTTTAATATCATAGAGTGCAAATTACGCGATGAATAACAAGTGCAAGTTATTTGCTGTGGAGGGCACAGGAAAAATTGTAGCTGAAGGCACCATATCTTCAACTAATCCAAATGATTTGGTTCATTCTATTCCACTAGGACCAAATGCAATAAGAGTTTGGGTGGATATTGTCAAAGACCCGAATGCGTCTTTATGGAGACCTACGTCATTCATGGAATTCTTATCAGATGCTATTGGTTCGACGGTAGCATGGCCTACTACGAATGTTAGTGTGGACTCACCTTCAGCAGTTTGAAATATTTGTATAGTTTGGCAGTTTTCAGGTAACTACCCTTGAACTTCAAGTTATTTAATATGCTCGATGGGTACATCAAGTCTTAAAAACTTTTATTAGATAAAAAAAATGCATCACAGCCCGTCAAAGAGATCTTAATATTAAAATGCAGATGAGGAATTTTATAAAATTAAGAAGATTTGTGACAAACAACTCTGTGGGTAATATATATAAATGTAATCAAGAGAAGTAGATTTTTTATCAAATTTTATCTAATTTAATGTTTTTCTGAATAAAATAATTTATCAAGACAGTACTTACGATATATATATAGGATATAGGGTATTAGCTTTTTGTAATTCAGAAAATGCTCTATACTCAGTATATATATAGAGAGCTTTGGCCGCTGACTAGGGTTACGCAATGAATCGATAGCGGGCGTGGGCCACATGACTCGCTTTATGTTAAGGCTAGGGCCAAAGGGTTTGAGTTGGGGGAGGTTCTTTCCCCCGAGTTGAAGTAGTTTCCAAGTCTGTTAGGTGATTCAAAAATTAGGTTTTGTTCTACTGCAGTTGTTTGGAGCTGCGTCCACTAGTGAATGAAACTTTTTTTTTGTTCTCCACAAAGGTCCGAGAGGACCTGATTGACCTTGTCAGCTCATTGGCTCGTTAGGGACCAAGGGGATATAAGAAACTAGGGTCCTCAATCATGTTGCAAGTTAGTCATATAGTAGTTCATGCTAAATTGTATTGCTCGCAGTTTGAATTATATACAGTTCATGCTCACAGTTTAAGAACTTGCCTTCTTACTTATGTCTCAGAGCTACTGCAAGCCTGCAAATTGCTTGGTTGGATCATGAATAACTGCTGCAACTTGCGGACGCGTTGTGATTCTATGACAGTTGACTTAGAGTTTTCATGCAACTTAGGGTCTATGACCATATTATATTTCATTTTCTTGCCGATATTTTAGGTTATGAACTATGTACAATATTGTATTGTTGCTGCCTGCCTTGTTGAACTTTGTACTATATGTATTATTGTTGAACTGGGGAGTGAGTACTATCTGAATTGGATTGCATATGGTATTATGTATTATTGTTGAACTAGGGAGTGAGTACTATCTGAATTGAATTGTACTATATGAATTATTGTTGAACTGGGGAGTGAGTACTATCTGAACTGAATTGCACGAAGTATTGTAATTGTAATGTACTGAGTATAGAGCATTTTCTGAATTCTTTGGAAAAAAAATGCATATCCCTATGACAGCGTTTATACATTGCTGTCAATTCATTGGAAAAAAATGCATATCCCTACGACAGCGTTTATACATTGCTATCAATTCATTGGGAAAAAAATGCATATCCCTACGACAGCGTTTATACCTTGCAGTAGAAAACTATTAACAGCGTTTATACCTTGCAGTAGAAAAATTATTAACTGCGTTTAAAAAACGCTGTAGAAAGTGTGTTTTTGACAGCGTTTATATTTTGCAGTTAAAACTTTAGGGTCAACGACCGCATGTCGTTATACAGCGTTTTTAAAAACGATGTGAAAACTTTTAACAGCGTTTTTCAAACGCTGTGAAAAGTCTTTTTTGTTGTAGTGTCATGACTTTGCTGTGCTATGCAAGGAATTTTCCAACTTGGGTGACAAACCATTCTTAGGCGCTGAGACTTTGTTGATGCTAGAGTTTGGATCCGCGGCTGTGAGCGGATATTTGGACATATGGGTTTGGCAAATGAGGTAAGGAGGTAGCTTTCTACCAAGCAGTTGTAGAGAGAGGCTCTCAGTTGGTGGGAGGTTGTTAAGGCTGAGACTAGTGGTGGTATTATGGGTTGGGAAGAGTTTAGGTGGAGATTTGAGATGAAATTCTTATCGCAGGCTGAGGAGGGAGTTATGTTAGAGAAGTTTATAAATCTGAAGTAGGGTGACTTGTCAGTTAAAGAATATGTTAATTAGTTTAATGAGCTTATGAGGTTTGGTATGGAGTTGATCAATACCCTGCATAAGAAGGTGCTCAGGTTTGCTAAGAGTTTGAATTAGCTATTATAAGGCTTATCAGTGAGTCATATTCCTATGGGAGCTAATTATGAGGGTCTGGTAGAGATGGAATTGCTTACTTCTATTGCTAAGAAGATGGAAGAGGCTCCAAAGGCTGAAGTAAAGAATTTTTAGAAAGGAAAGAAGAAGGGTGGACCTCCACCTAAAGGGAAGATTTAGAAGGAGTTGAAGTGTCATGGGTGTGGGACGATAGGGCATCTTGTTAAGGAGTGTTCACTACCGAAGCCGAAGTGCTCCAATTGTTATCGGGTTGGGCATATTATGAGGATTTGTCCAGCACCACCTGGATCTGTTTCTCTAGCTTCTAATCAGGTGGTCTAGGCATATGTTATGGTGGCTATTCCCACTTTCAATGTCCAACCAGCATTGGATAAGAGGAAGAGGGTAGTAATCGAAGGTGTGTTATCTCTGTCTGGTCTTTCTGTTCATACTTTATTTAACACTACGACATCTCATTCTTTTATCTCTAGTAGATTTGCTGATGACTTGCACTTAGACACTAGTATTGTGACGGACCCAATAGTTCTGTGAAATCCCATAGGGGATTGACTTATTTGTCTATGACATGTCGGGATTTAAGGTTGATGATTCTAGTCGTCGAGTTTAAGTCTGATCCCTATGTACTAAGGTTCTCTGGGTTTGAGTTGATACTGGGCATGGATTGGATCTTCATGCATATGGCTATACTGGACTGTGATAGGAAGACTGTTAGATTGGGCACTTGTAGTGGGTGTAGCTTAGAGGTTTTCTGTGCTTCGCGAGGATTGGTTATGTTGAGCTACCTTTACTCCTTATACCTACCACAAGATGAGCTTGTTTCTATCCAGATAGTTAGGGATTGTCCAGATGTATTTTTTTAGGTTATTGGTCTCCTTCCCCAGAGACAGATCGAGTTTAGGATCTATCATGTGGAGAATGCTCGACCAGTTTCTTTGCCTTTAAGGCATATGGTTGGAATAATGCGAGTTGAATAAGAAAGAGAATGAGTTCTTGGAGTACGGTTTCATTAGGAGGAGTATTTCTGAGTGTGAGGCACTAGTCATCTTTGCCATTAAGGTAAATGGTTCCTTTAGAATCTACATTGACTATCGAGAGCTGAATAAGCTGATGAAGAAGAATTGTTATCCTTTGCTCCGCATAGATGATCTCTTCGATCAGTTGGTTGGAGCGAGAGTGTTTTCCCAACTTGACTTAGCCATAGGTTTCCATCGGTTAAGAGAAGCTGAGGATAGGATTCAGAAGATTGCATTTAGGACTCCCTATGGGTTATATGAGTGGTTGGTCATGCCTTTGGACTAACCAATATTCTCCCGCTTATTTTATTGATTTGATGAGCTGAGTGTTTAGGGAGTTTCTGAATAAGTTTGTGATAGTATTTATGGATGATATCTTGGTATACTCGAGGAGTAAGGAGGAGCATGCTTTGCATTTGGAGGAGGTGCTTAGGACCCTCCGAGAATATAAGCTTAAAGCTAAGTTTTCTAAGTGCCATTTTTGGAGAGACGAGGTTCACTTTTTAGGACACATTATTTCAGAGGTTGGTTTGGCTGTGGATCCTAGAAAGGTGGCGGTAGTGCAGAATTGGCATGTTTCAAAGAATGCAATAGAAGTGAGGAGTTTTCTTGGTCTGGAAGTTTATTAAGGACTTCGCTAGGATATCTGCCCTATTGACTCGCCTCACCAAGAAGAATCTAACTTTTGCATGGGATGCAAAGTGTGAGGATGCTTTCATTAGGTTGAAGGAGGCTTTGACCAGTGCACCTATATTAGTTTTACCTGATGGGAGTAAACTATTTACGGTTTATACCGATGCTTGTGGTAATGGACTAGGAGCAGTGTTGATGCAGGAGGGTAGAGTGGTATGCTATTCTAGTAGCCAGTTGAAGACTCATGAGAGGAACTACCCAACGCATGTTCATGAGTTGGCAGTTATAGTCTTTTCTCTTAAGTCTTGGAGACGTTTTCTTTTGGGTGAGAGATTTGAGCTTTTGACAGACCACAAGTCCTTGAGGTACTTTTTCTCCTAAAAGGACTTGAATTTGAGGCAGTAGAGATGGATGTAGTTCTTAGTTTCATACGACTTTTAGATTTCCTATACCCCAGGTAAGGGGAATGTTGTAGCAGATGCGTTGAGTAGATAGAGAGCTACACTGATCCTTTATTTTTGGAGTGGAGACATTTGGAGTATATTTCCACTTTTGACTTTAGGCCATCGCCCGATATTACCCCTGGATTATTAGCAGTCCTAGATGTTCAGCCGATCTTCATGGAGCAAATTGTGGCTAGGCAGAGAGTGGACGGTGAGTTGGCAAACCTTTTGGATAGATTAAGCAGAGGGGAGTGATCGAGTCATCTTAGATGTTATGCATAAACTCGAGGGAATGATTAAGGAGAGATGGTAGGTTATATGTACCTCGTCATGCAGATTTAGTAGATGCAGTATTTCCGAAGTCTTACTGCTCTAGGATGACCATTTATCCTAGTGGGGATAAGATGTACTGGGATATGAGGAGAGTTTTCTTTTGGTCTAGGATGAAGAGGCAAGTGGTGGAGTATGAAGCTAAGTGTATGACTTGCCAAAGGGTGAAGGCAGAGCAGAAGAAGCCTGGAGGGTTATTCCAGCCATTGGACATCCCACAGTGGAAGTGGGAGAACATTTCTATGGACTTCATAGATGGATTACCCAAATCTAGAAGAGGGAAAGATGGCATTTTGGTCATCGTGGACAGATTGACCAAGTGTGCTTATTTCATACCTGTGAGGAGCACTAGGACAGCAACTTCATTGGCAGCTTTATATATTAGGGATGTGGTTAGACTTCAGGAGTACCTACCAATATAGTTAGTGGTAGAGACCCACTCTTCATTGGTGAATTTTGGAGGAGTTTGCAGGAGGCTTTAGGGACTGATTTGAGCTTGAGTATAGCACACCATCGATAGAATGACTGTCAAACAGAGAGAGTGAATCAGATTCTTTAGGATTTACTTAGGATGTGCATCATTGATTTTGAAGGCTGTTGGAAGGATCATTTTTCACTAGTAAAGTTTGCTTATAATAATAACTACCAGCTAGCATAGTGATGGCACCATTCGAGGCTTATATGGAAGACCTTGTAAATCGCCATCATGTTGGTGGGACACTACAAATAGGATTATCTTTAAGCCTAATATGGTTAGGGAGACCTCAAAGAGGATGGACTTGATTTGGAAGAGGATGAAGACATCTCAGGACGGCTAGAAATCTTATGTAGATATGAGGCGCCCTGTGTTAGAGTTTGTAGTTAGGGGATATGGTATTTGTGAAGCTATCACCCCGGAGACATATGCTGAGATTTGGAAGTTTGGGGAAGCTAGCTTTTAGGTTTGTTGGACCCTTTCTGATTGTGGCTAGGATTGGGAGATTGGCTTATAGAGTTAGAATTCTAGAGAAGTTGGATAGAGTTTATGATGTTTCCATGTTTCGTACTTGCGAAAGTGCTTGCATGATTCGGTTGTTGTAGTAGAGCCTAGCAGTTTGGAGGAGGTTGAGGTGGAGAGTGAGTCACTTGTTCGATGTGTACCTACCCGCATTTCAGAGCATGTCACTAAGCGGCTCTGCAATAAGGAAATCAGATTGGTTAAGGCTTAGTAGGGAGAAAACCCAGTTGGGAGTACTTGGGATCCCGAGGAGAGGATTCAAGCTTCTCACCCATGGCTCTTTTCTGGTATGTCCCACACTGTGATCTTTCTTTAGTTGGAACCCTTAGGTAGAACCTTTGGGGGAGAGTAGACTATATTAAGTAGAGACCTTTTGATGATAGGTATGTTTGTAAACATGAGACATGTTATGGTTAATGGATGTTATTGGATGTACATGGGTTTTTATGGATGCAAGTGGTCGCATTTCATGCATTAGGATATTGAGTCCTTTAGGCACACACATTCATACCTTATGCATATTGTTTGCTGGTTTTGGTTGTTAGCCATGGATGATTTTTGCATATGGATGTTGCATTTGGATGTATGGCTGAGCATACATGTTGAAGTATCAATTATTTAAGGATTTTGCGTGCATTTGGATGCATGGCATGTGCATATTTGCATAAACAATAGGTCAACTGAGTCAATAGACTGACTACACTTTTGCATTAGTTCAGGTTCATATGCATTCCATGTTGCATAATTACATAGCTACTTTAGAATTATTAAGGACTATGGTTGCTATGGATGATGGATGAGTGGATGGATGTGGACTTTAATTGTTGGTTGTTATTTGCATTCTTCTGTCCATAGATATTTCGAGGACGAAATCCTTTAAGGGGGAGAATGTAACACCCCGGGATTTTCCGGAAATAAATAAGAAAATATAATTAAAAGATAAGAATAAGCTAAAAGGAGAATTTTTACAAAAGTCTGAATTTGACTACGGGACTTGCACATTGTACCTGTTGTAAATTTCTGGATAACTTTCATACATAACTTGTTGAAATCCAAGCAAAAATGAAAAAGTTATAAAGGATTGAATAAATAAGAAATTGAAAAGAAAAATAGAAAGTAGAAAAAAAATCAACTAGGGCCAGGTCGACCGTGGGCGGTCGACCTAGCCCAACGGCGGTCGACCCGACCCATGGTCGTTCGTAAGGTCGCGACGACCTAGAGACGATTCGTTCCATCGTGCGAGATCATTGCGTGTTGGCCACAGTTTCAGGAATGAACGAGATGATTTTGGACTGGATATGATGGTAGTGAGTTGAGGTGTTCCGCTATAAGTTGTAGCTTGGGTTAACCTAAAACCTAATTCTCTCCATTACAGCGAAGCTCTGCCAAAATAAAACCCTAAACCCTAATTTCCCAAATCAATTTCTAAACCCCGGTTCTATTCTAAATCTCACTCTAAATTAAAATATAAAGGAGATCTATTAATTAGAGAAGAGTCCTATGTGGTTTTAGGGGAGAAAGCTTTCAACATCAAAGGAAAACCTAAAGCTTAGGATAAAGGTGAGTGAGCATAGATTTAACAAGTTAATTAAATTAATTGATTTTAATTTCTATCCAATGTTAATTTGACTGTTAATTCTGGTAATAATTCATTAATTTAATAAATTGGGAATCTAGAACAATGGATCATTTTATCTAATTGCAACTGACATATGTAAGTTGTAAAACCATAAATGATAAGCTAAAATTGGATTTGACGCCTAAAAATTGCTAATTGAATAATGTAAATGTTGCGATGACGGTAATAAAAATAGGACAAACAGATTAGCCCAATTGAAATAAGAATTATGTGGATTACGTCTGATAATTAAAACGGATTATGTCTGATAATTAAAATGGATTACGTTTGATAATTGAATGAGATGGATTAATTTACTTAAAACAAGTAAATTAAAAGATGTTTGGATTAAGTCTAAAAATAAAAATGAAACGATTAAGTTATTGAAAATAAGTATATTGAAAGATTTCTGGATTGTAGGCAATCGGCCTAAAACTAGCATATGTCGACTGTCGTAAGTCACTTTAGACTTAGTAGACTGTTTGGGATCTTGAGCCGATAGGGATATGAACCATGTTGCTCTCTAAATATCTTGACTAGAATAGACACGTTTAGGTGTTCTTATTTGAGATGGCGGACTTAGTTTGCATTTTTGTATTGTAGAGTAGGATGAGACTTGTTAAGACATGCAACTTATGTTGCGAAAGGTGTGCACAAGTGTTAGGACCAAATTATCGACCGTTAGTTGACACTGTTGGGATCGGATTTTCGATCATTAGTCGAGGTGTTGGGATCGAAGACTAGATAATAGACATTCCCATGGGCCTGTATGGTAGTAGACGTTGAAAGCTAGGTGGTGCCCAGTACCAGGCAGAGTTAAGCGTAGTAACTCCTTGGGGGTGCGTAAGAGGTATTTTGCTGCTAGGATCAAGGGATTGGGCATGGGTGCATAAGATGAGTCACTATGCAAGTTTACACATGTGTTCTTCCTCTCTAGGCCATGTGTGAGTTAAAGTAGGGCAGTAGTTTTCCCAAAACTAGATGGTTGTTCGATGAGATGCAGTCTGTTGTTATCCCCTTAATGTTAGACTAATGACTGTTAGGCTAGTGACATTTGGCTTGCGACCCTAGGTGCACGGACACTGCACACAAACTCTATATCAACTAGTGTAGACTTGAAGTTGGTTGTATTTAATTTCCTTGTTAGTCCTGTCCTCATTCACCAGACTTTTTGTCTGACCCATTCTACTTTTCCCCCACCATATGTGGACAAAGTAGTCGTTGACAAGTCCATTGCTGCCTTCGGATTATCATGCCTAGAGTCTAGTTTTTTTATCCTCTATCATGTATTTCCTATCAGTACATTTGCTCTTTTAGTATTTTGCTTATTAGGGATTATTTTTATGATACTTTGATATTTGATATGTACTGATGGTTTTCTGTTTCATCATGCAGTCCATCTGGACATTAGTAGTCACATCTATCGGGTTCTGATCCTCAATAGCAGTTGGATGTGCAACCTCCTCAACATATTGGGAATCGGCATTCTCAACATCCTCAGTAGCTCTTGAAGTGGTGGATCAATTTCTTCGTAGGGCCATGGTTGAAAGCTGATGGTGTATATTTCTGAAAATTTGAGTAGTTTAAAATTCCAAAAACAAAGAAAACTGGATCTATCTATCGGATTTAGGTAATCCAATAATAGATGATGGATCCAAACGGCTTAAGAATCACTCTCTCAGTGAAAGCAACAAAATGTTAGTGCTAAAAAGTAGCACAAACAACCAAGAAATTTAGTAGAAAATGAAAATGAAAATAAGTAAACGGAAAATGAGTAAAAACAAGACATTAAACATTTACAGTGGTTTGGTCAACTAATGCCTACGACAACTTAGAGTTTTTATTGATTATATTGTTGTTTTGCAGGTACAATTCTCATGGATTAGTAGGAATCCACGGGCGATTACAAGGGAATTAAAGAAAAGTCGCAAGGAAGCAAAAAGATCCCCGTAAATGAGCCCCTAGCCTTCTATTTATAGTCATAGGTCGTCCGGAAATGCTCCACCACGTCTTTCACCATGATCTCCACATTCCAGTAGTAGTTAGCCTTGAAGAAACGTGGCCATGTCAGCAACGTTGATGGACAGGTACCGATCCATAAGATCTTCTTATAGATTAGCTTCAATGCTTTGAGTGATGGCATTTTGTTGTTATCATCGTGTTTTCAACCTCGATTGCATTGATAGAAGCTTGTATCAGGGTCAATATGATGGATCGGTGGAGGAATGGAGTTGATGATTTCAGGTGCTCGAGTCGTTTGATAGCAAACTTTATGTGATCAATCCAATGGAGCTTGTAATAGGTCGCTGGCATCATAGCTTGGTTGTAGGAGGAAAACGGGGAAATTGTTGGGAAGTTTTATGGATCAGTACCGATCCATCAGTTACATGGATTTGGCTTTGGAATTTTACGACATGCCCTTGCTTCCATCTTGCGGTCTTGGTTGTACTTGGCTTCTGGACTTTGTGCATATCTCTCTGGGCTTCCTGGCTCGATAGTCTTCAAGTTCGATTCGTCATGTCCAACCAGATACTACCTGGTCAAAAGGCTAGATAACAACCTCGTATGGATTATTATGTTACACATGCACACACATATATATATATATATATTAATTACAAACAGTCTATTAATTACAAATTTAAATGAAATAAATATTTTATTTAAATTAAATAAAGATTTTATTTAAATTAAATTTAGAAATGTTCTAAGTAAATTAGACTTCGTAGGCCCAATAAAAATCCAATAGGGTAATTTTTTTTGAAATTCATCAATAACTTCCGCTACGGGCTAGCCCAGTTCCAACAATAGTATCGAAGCCCAATAGCTTATGCAGTCTAATTAGTCATGTTAGAGTTAACTAATTAAGCTCACAACTCAGTTAGTATGGTGTCTAAGAAAGATGGTGTCTAGGATTGGGTTTGGATAATCAAGTGTTCTACCCCACCTGGCTATCGGCCTGGCTCGAAAAGATATATGAGCCTAAAAGTTTGCCCCTAATACACTACAACAAAACTATCCTTTTACAATGCATATTTTACAACGTGCCATAAACAACCATTGTAATAGAAACCTTTTACAATGGTGTTCTTAAGCCAATTGTAATAGGTGCAACTTTTCATCATCCAGTATACCTATTAGAACGTTGTCAACTTGCCCATTTTAATATGGTCCTATTACAATGGTTTTCAGTCCATTGTAATAGATACTAGTTTTCAGCTCTATTACAATGGTTTTGGCCCGTTGTAATATAGTTTTATTACAACGGTTTTCGGCCCGTTGTAATATAGTCCTATTACAACGGTTTGTAATATAGTTTTATTACAACGGTGTTCGGCCCATTGTACTAGATACCATTTTTCATCTCTATTTGCTTTTTGTAATGGATGCCTATTACAACCATTTTTTTTGCCCGTTGTAATAGATGCCAATTTTCACAATTCTTCATTTTTTTCCAATTTTAAAAGATACATACCAATTATTATAAAAGGTTGTAAAAACATTAATAATTTATAATTTATAACCAATAATTATTAATAAATAATTTATAATTACTAATTATTATCTATAATAAATAATTATGTTATATTTAATACAACAACAAAACCATTATTCCCAAACAAGTCGGGTGGTAGTCGGCTAGAGGTGGAACCCAAAACTAAATAACAACGTCAACTTAAAAGTAATAACAACAATAATAATAATATAAACCATGATAATAATAATAAAATAAATATAATCAATAATTAATATTAAATAACTACTATTGAATAAACTTATTAATTATAGTTAATATTTATAATAACTACTATTAAATCATAAATAATTAATAATTTATAACAGTTACTGTTAAATAATTAATAAATAATAATTGATAATAATAAATTAAAAATTATAAAAAATATTAAATAATTACTGCTAATAATTAATATTTAAGTACTAATATTTAATATTTAATTAATATTCAATTATTAATATTTAATTATAATTAAGAAGTAATAGGTAACAACTACAAAATTAATAATTAACAAATAGAATGTAATTTTTAATAATTAATAATTACTATAAAATAATTTTTATTATATAATTTGTGATTAGTGATTAATATATAGTGAATATTAGGCTCAGGTCCCTAATAAGTTTCAAAATACAAAAAAACCCCAGTAAAAAAAATATGTAAATTAGGTCCCTAGAATTAATTTACTAAATAATTGCATATAGTTATGCAATTATTCACTGAATAATTGCAGATATTTATGCAATTATATCCAAAAGTTGCATAAATTTATGTAATTTTTTCGATGAATAATTGTGGAAATTTCCGCAATTTTTTTGATGAATAATTGCAGAATTTTTCGCAAATTTCCATAATTTTTCAGTGAATAATTGTGGAAATGTCTGCAATTTTTTGATAAAATTGCATAAATGTCTGCAATTATTCACTGAATAATTGCATGAGTGTATGCCATTATTCGGTAACTTAATTCTAGTGACCTAATTTACAAACTTTTTTTTACTGGGGTTTTTGTGTATTTTGAAACTTATTAGGGACCTATGCCAAACTGTCCCTAATATATAACTAAAACTAATATTTAATAATTAAAAATTAATAAGAAATTAATATTTAGTAATTAAGAAGCATAATTTATTATTTAGTATTTTTTATTTGATAATTATAATTAATAATAATATTTAATATTTTAAAAAATATATATATATTTATTTAAAATAAATTTAAAATTTTCATAAAATTTTGAAACTTTAAAATCAAAAGTAAAATTTATAATAGTGTTTTTCTTTAAAAAAAACCCCCTTCGAAGAGTAGATCCCTAATCCAGCTAGTCCGACCAGAGCCAGGAATGGGAGGTTAGCTAGCCCAATAGGAAGCATTCGTTTTCCAAATGTAATAGTGTTTTTCATTACTCTTAAATAATTAATGATTAATACGTAGTAGTTAGATTTTAATAATTAATATTAAATATTTTATAATTAATAATTGATAATATATAAATAATAATTAACTTTTAATAATAAATATTCAATTATAACTAAGAAGTAATAAGTAATAATTAATAATAATTAAGAAGTAATATTTAATATTTTAATAAAAGTTAATTGTCAAGAAATTCATATCATATTTAATATAAATTTTTACTTGTTAACCGACCGACGTTAACCGAATATATTCGGTTCGGTTAACGGTTAATGAAAATTAGGTCGGTCGGTTAACCGTTAACCGACCATTTCTTTACTATATAGCCTAAAACCCAACACAACCCAATAGCCTATACACATTACCAAATTGATATTACCTAATCTTTATTTCCTTTCATGCCCTAGTCGAGACTGCTACTTGCCTATTCATGAAACAAAATAAATAAACACGAAGGAATCAAAAACCCTAGATCTATTCGTAAAAAAAATTAGGCAAAATCTCCTAGATCAATAGACGCTGCTACTGATTACTATTGAGTGCTAGCCTTCAATAGTTCAACTATTGCAGAAAACATGACATTGAGATCGACGATAAGGAAGAAAAAGCATGTGAGTATGAATAAATGTAATTATTGATTTGTTCTACTTTTGAGAATCGAGATGCTAGTTATATGAATTTTGAAGATGTTAGAATCTATATTGCTATTTTCTAGTTAAGTAATTATTTATGCTAATTGCTAGTTTGCCAATGAAATCTTATTCTTGCTGTTGATGTTACATGTAAGCACTGCATATTGCATAATGTATATATTTAACTTAGATGTATACATGAATTATTGAATTTCAAGTAGCTTAGATCTGAATGATATATATCTAGTACTGCATTAATTATTGAATCATGAATC
Organism: Allium fistulosum; assembly: GCA_030737815.1. Taxonomy (NCBI): domain Eukaryota; kingdom Viridiplantae; phylum Streptophyta; class Magnoliopsida; order Asparagales; family Amaryllidaceae; genus Allium; species Allium fistulosum. The sequence continues at coordinate 405,077,386 of CM060907.1, read as the reverse complement.
ATATATTATTAAATATCCAACATAATGAAAATGAATATGTGAATTATACTACTGCTAGCTAATTCAGTATATGTTATACTACTACCAATTCAATACAAAAATCAAGTATATGACTATAAGATATTGTAGGATCGTTTTCACCCTAAAGGGGGATGAATAGGGTGATACTAACAATAATAAAAATTAATGTGGAAATAAAATATAAAACAGAGAGTAATGCAGAAGAGACAACACACATATTTACCTAGTTTCGGCAAAACCCTACATATGTGTTGCCCTCAAGGTTTCTACTAGAAATTAAGTAGTCAGACGCTTATACATGTAAACTTGAAACACACACTAACTAGACTAACCTAACTCTAAGCTCAATACCCTACCACAACTCAGCCACTGAGTTGCGAATTCTCGAACTACAATACCGTAGTTCGTAGCCTAGTTACAAAACTAGAAATTCACCAAAATTTAAAAGTAAATTACAAATTAAATAAAACTAAACATAAACAAAACCCTATATATATAATTAAGCCCAATATAATAATAAAGGCCGACCCAAATTTAATAAAATAGAATTGTCTCCCTTTTCTTTTCACTTCGTAACTCTAGCCGTTCCTTTTCCTTTTGTTGCTCTTCTCAAATTAGGGTTTTGAAGATTCCCTTGAAGTCGCCGCTTGATTGTCTTTCGTTCTTCAATTCAATTCGCTTGCTTCTTCAATTTGGTTATTAATGCTTCAAGGTCGAGTTCAAATTTGTATAGCATCGATATGTGATTTTCGCCCATTTTAATTTTGATTGTGCTCGACTTTATGCTCTGTTTATTTACTTGGGCTTGAGCTCAACTGAATTACTGATGATGATAATGGGTTGAATTTATAGGATATGAAACCCTATTTTACCGTTCATTTAATTTAGTTTGAATTCTTCAAAAATTTTGTTCGGCCATTCGATTTTTCTTGAATGCTTGTGATGTATTCTGACTAGTTCATTTGTTTACACGTAACTGATAAATTTGCACTTGCTTGAGTTGGTTCCCTTCTTTGCTCCTTTGACTTCGGGCATTTGAATTTTTGAGATAATATTTTGGGTAAATTTTGATTTTCTGGCTATGACTTATTCATCAGTTGATATACATATGAATTTGAAATATCTTTGAATATTTTTGACCCCTCACTAGTTCATTTGTTTACACGTTACTGACAAATTTGCACTTGCCCGAGTCGGTTCCCTTTTTTGCTCCTTTGACTTCGGCATTTGAATTTTTGAGATAATATTTTGGGTAAATTTTGATTTTCTGGATATGACTTGTTCATCAGTTGATATACATACGAATTTGAAATATCTTCAAATATGTTTGACCCCTGTTGATGTTTATCTCGGCTTGGCTTTCATCGAACTGCTACTTTTTTTTGTAAAACTGTAAACTACTTCATTCTCATACTATGTTTTGCCTCTGGTCTGCATTTGAATTTGAGATATATTTGACTTGATGGAGGTTGACTTGTTACCCTCTGTTCTAGTTTCTGAATGCATGTGTACCATGCTCTGACCATCCATACTAGGCCTTGTTTGTGTGTCACCATGTATATGTACATATATACATATGTATGTGTGTGTATATGTGTTATGATGTCTCGGCTGTGTTTTGTGCCTTTGTGCCATGCCACTGAACATTGTTTTCATGTTCATGTAGTGTTGCATTCATGTAGACTTGTACTTGTGTAGTTTAATTTGTTGCCATTGCATTTTGGAGTCTGCTCTGGTTCTATGTTGGTGCACATTGATGGTCTGCACTATGATAATGTGTTCACATGTGTGCATTGGTCTTTATTTGCTTCAGGATAAACTTGCCAGTTGTGCATTTGAAGTCTGGTACTCATATTGCTTTGAGCCTGGATGTTGTGTCATTATGTTGCATTGCATTCATGTTTGTGTGATCTCTGATCTGGATTTTCTTTGAGTTTGGTTAAGTTGTTGTTGCCTTTGGTATTTGCAGTCTTGAGTCATGTGTACATTTGTTTGCATGTTATCACCTCTGTTGCATTGTGTCTGGTTCAAGTGTGTTTGTTAGTCTGCACTGTGCATTGAACTTGTTAGCATGATGAACTGCTAGCTTGTTGCTCTGACCATGCCTTGCACTTGACAATTTGGTTCAGTTATTTGCCTTTGAGTTAACTGTGCAATTAAGGTCTGGTTTTGGTTCATTTCTGTTCTTGGTTGGTTTAGTTGCTTTTGTATTGCTGTGTTAGGTGTTGTTCCTGTCTGATGCAGATGTTGATTTTGTACATTTTGATTTTGGTTCCATATGTCTGGTTTACCTAAACTACATGTACTTGTGCCATATGAGGTCTGGTGTATGTGTGATATTGTGGCTATGCTTTTGACCATGTCTGGTGTGATTTCATGCCATTGGTTTCATGTAGGTAATGACTGGTTTTTGTTGTTTGTTTTGTCCACTGGCTTGCCGAGTCCTTTGTATTCACTTTTTCATGTGATCTGGTCTATATTGAATCGAGTCTTGTTCCAACTGAACTCTTATTTGATTATCATGTTGTTGTAGTCATGTACATTTTGGTTGATTACAATTGCTTCGCGTTGAATGTTTTCATTTTGTACTGCACCTGAGTTGAATCCAGCATTTGCTTGGGTTTTACCTTGTGCTCACATGTCGCTACAGTTTTAACAAGCAAGTGTATATCGGTGTGCATGGCCTTGTGACATGTACAGTGATACACTGTGCATGTCACAAGTTGTTCATATATGATGAAATAAAAGAAATGATGACGAACAACCCAAATAACTGAGGCAAATAATATTTTCAAAAACACACACTTCATTTTGCACTGCAAAATATTTCTTTTTCAATTTTGCTGTGTCAGTGTTTATTTTGTAGATAATTTAGATGTTGGATACAGACTGGAACAGAGTTGAAGATCAAATATGAGTGTTGAGTGAGTTATGTAGCAAGGTGAACCATGTATGAAAAATTGTATATTGAAAATCGTGTTGTAATTGAAATTGTATTGTAATTGACAATGTGTAAATGTATAGTGAAAGCTTAAATTTGTACTGTTCGAATTTGTAATAAAATATTTGTTTGAATAAAATATTTTTTTAATTTTGAATTCTGAGTTATTTATTTTATTCAACAAATATTTATTTAATTATATGAAAAATAAAATAGTACAACAACAAATATATTTAAACAAATATATATATATATGTTTATTATCATCAAACAAAAATCATAGGCTATTGTATTCTACAATCTCCCTCTTTTGATGATGTTAGCACCAAAATTGGTCACTAACCTTGTTGAGAAAGATTGTGTAGACATACAAGTGATGAAGATAAATTAAACAAGGAAGATTATGCTAATTTAAATGAAGAAAATAAGAACACTGGATTTATAGTGGTTCAGCGTAATTGCCTACGTCCACTTTGAGGTTAAACTTTATTGACCTTCTTAATGATTGATTACAAATACAATTCATATATCAAATGCTTGAATGCAATTGCTAAGTAAAGAAGATGAGCCTTGAAAATGGCAGAGTCTCCCAGTGTTCTCCAAAAAAGGTCCATTTCACTGTGCCCCTGCCTCTCTATTTATAGACGAGATGGGTTGGACTTCCCTCATGGGCTTAGGAACAAGGTGCCTCTGCCCATAGTAGGTGAATCTGCGCACCAGGCCAGGCAGGCCGAATGCTCTTGCTTTGTTGTGGGCTTGACAACTTGCTACCACCTCTAGTCTCTCCTTGATCAGAATCTTGTCTAGTGCTAATGATAATTTCTTCAACTGTCGTTTTGTAACCGGGCCAAGATGCCGGTTAACACTTGCCCCCCAAAGTGTGTCGTGTGAAGCAACACAACACGCTTTGAATCAGCGAGTATTCCTTGTCTTCAGAAAGAAATCCACCATGTTTCTTGAATAGTCATTATTCTCCAATTTATCCTCCCAAGGTGTTGTATCCTTCTTTGGTCATTGTGATGCTGGGTCGATTCCCAATATTATAAATCCAGGGTTGTAGTTCATTAGTGGCCATCCATGACTGATTCTGCAGAGCTAATAAGCTTTCGCTATCTGATCTAGCCTTTTCTTAATAACCCTTAGTGATAATTCAATTTCTGTTGATTTCAAGAAGTCGAACTTTTTCAGATGTACACATGCACGTTCGGGTACATGTTCTTGCCATTGGCTCTCGGATGCGTTTTATATGCTCATAAGTCATCACCAACTCCGTCTAGTTTAATTGCAATTCAATTGTGGTTCCTTGCTTGTATTTTCTTTGAAATAAGGGTTGCAATCGGCCACTTGAGGAGTTTTCCAAGCCTCTCTTCAGTACAGACTATGATTTTGTTCACAGCTTCCACCTGTCCATTTGCAGTTATAATGGATCATGGAAGGTCATAAGGACAGATGACGTTACGGATAAAGAGGTTGATTATTTTCTTCATCTTGGTCGTGGTTAAGAGTTCTTCATCTGCCCATTTGGTGACGTAATCAACTGCTATGATGGTGTATTTCGCACCACCTTTAGGATCGACAAGAAGATGATTTCAGTGCCCCTAAGTGGCAATTGGCTATGAACTAGCCATTTGACTAATTTCCATCGGCGGGGTTTCCGTATTTTTTGCAAACATCTTGCACTCGTCACATTGTCTAGAATGATCAACCGCATCTGGGTTGATAGTTGGCCAGTAATACCTGTAGCAGAGTATCTTCTTTATCATGGTTTTCCCCCTGATGTTATTATCGCATTCTTCTTCATAAATTTTGCTCAAGATATCATCATGGGCGATATGCCGAAGCATGGGGATGGATAAACTCCTTTTGACACATGAATTATTCTTAGATGATTTGGCGTGAAGCTTTGAGGAGAATTTGTCGTTTTCCATTCCTCCATTCAGTAAGAATTCCTCATTGTAGATAGTCTTTGATAGGAGTCAACCATGACACCTTTTCATTTTGTTCGCTGAGTACGTGTGTAATGATGTAATACGTGAAGTCGGTTAGTAGCTCTTGGACTTGCCGAGATAAGGAGCAAGACAATGCCCCCTAGCAAGATCAACATCCTTAAATTTGTATACTACCAATCAAGAAGCACAAAAGATATGTAAAGTTTTCACTTCAAATCCTCTAGCAAGTTTGAGGCTGGCAGTCAAGGCTTCATACTAAGCATCGTTGTTTGTTACAGGTAAATCGAGTTTTAAGACGTAGCAGATTGATCGTTCCTCAGGAGTCATTATCAAGCCATAACACTGATCATTGGATGCTCCATCCACGTACATTTTCCATCTTATGGTTGGTTCTCTGCTACTCTTCGAGTAATCATCTGAGGTAGTGAATTTGGGTGTGAGGTCTTCTAATTTCCGTCCTTGGATAGCCCTTCATGGGAAATAAGTGATATTGAATTAGCTTAGTTCGATATTCTATTTAAGTAGTCTTTCAGACGTCTCAAGTCATTGTGTGCCCTATCGCAACGGCTGGTAGGCATAGACGTTGATGGGGTGAGCCTAAAAGTAAGAGTGGATCTTTCATGATGAAATCAATAGAGATTGTGCTAGCTTTTGTAGCTTCGGGTTGATATCCAATGCATGGCTCGCGATAGTTAATGAAATCACATATGCATGTCAGAATGGGTCCAAGGGAACATATCATCATTTATTCAGAAAAATCCAACTAATTCTTTTATCATCACTGCACTGAGCTGTGATCCGATATTCAGCACCCGGAAAGGGTCGCCATGGCTGGCTGTAATGTCGACCGTCATATTAGCAGGTGTCATCCCAGATTCTTTGAGTAAAGATGTAACTATTTTGAATAACATTCAATGCGAAATATGGTTGGGATGGCCAATGTTGATGGTTACTCTAGTCGAATCGTAGAGTCTTGTCATGAGTTATTAAGCCTAATAGCGAAGGGCTCTGAATGCTCTAATAGATTATCAGCAAATGGCCAAAAATCAGGCTTAAAAGCGCATTAAAGGAAATGTCGAGTGGGGGTCAGCCTCGAGTGGCATGCAACTGTATAGCTGGATCTTGCTATGAGTTTGAATTTTCTTGTGCATTCGAGTAATGCACTTTCTATTCAATGCATTCATGATTGTTTACCCGTCCTTCGGGTTGGAGTGAAAGTCAATTGCCCATGAGCTAAGGTATCGATTTAACGATTCTATCTCTAAGCATCCTTTCAGTCGTTGCCTTGAGTAGCTGTAAGCACTATATATAAGTTTTAATACTGAGTTATCGTAGCCAGTTTTTGGATGACCATGCGTCTTCTCCCAGTCTCGGGTTGATAAATGTACTGCATGGACGGTTGAGTCTCGTCCTAGCTATGTTTATGTTTTCACCTAAACTCCAAAGACATAGAGGTGATTGGTGAATAGTCAGTTCACATTCATCTTGCTTCTCGCTCGTGCCCCCAGGTCTGGGGCATATACCGATACGTAGGAAGGCCAGCCACGCCCACTTTAGCTTTACTCTCTTTCCCGTTGAATCGTGACATCATGTCATTCGATAGGAGACTAGGTCTCGCCTATCTTGGATTTTATCGTGGTTTTTCATTCCAAGAGGAATACTTCGATGCCACGTAAGTTTCAGGGCGTAATTTGGACAGTGGGTGGTCATCCACGTCACGCCCACTTTAGTTCATCCTCTGTAATCAGATCTCGGGGTAAAGTTGGCTAAAAATGCAGTCGGGTTATGCTCATCCAGTTTCATACTCCTCCTGACGAATCGAACGAGGGTGCTGGAGAATTTTTGACCAAGTATTTGTGGTTTACCCTCCTTTCCATACTCTGGGGGTCATAGTTTTTAAAAAAAACAAACATCCGAGTCACATTCGTATGTGCTTGGTGCGGATCGGCATTGACCCTTGGTCTAAGGTATGATATAGTAGGTTGCTCATAGCTTTGGATGCCGTTTCGATTGGTTCTGTATTGAGGCCTCCCTGCAGTCGCTACCTCAAGTTATAAAGAACGCCACGCTAGAGCTATAATAAGCTGTCGTATTCGGCTTTTTAGTGTTTTGTACCCCTGCCCCCAGCATTGATTTGGCCAGGTCACTAGTTGGATGGTCAAACTCCATCCTCAGCGGGCTAATAATCCTCCTGTCGATTCCAGGCTGAAGTTTGCGGAATAGAAAATGGTCGGAATCCACTCGTCTATTTATCGATGTTTATACACCACTCTGCATTCTGGTGACTTAGTGTTATTCTCCCCCCGGTTGACTCGCGCCCAATTTGTGTTCATGCTTCGGTCCACGCTCCGGGGACTTAGAGATTTGTCGAACGGTTTATGCTTTAGTCCACAGTTCAAGACACAGAGATTTTCGTCAACTCGTTTATACTCTAGTTCTCACTCTGGGAACTTAGAGTAATCTGGTCCGCTTCTGGGATTTTGGGATTTTTCTGAAGTCGCCTATAATCTAGTCCATGCTCTGGGGACTGAGAGTACCATATTCCGCACTCTGGGGACGTAGAGGTTTTTGAGTCATTTATACTCTAGTCCGCACTCAGGGACTTAGAGTACTTTAGTCCGCATTTTGTCTCCCATTCCAGAGGGTGAGACCCCCCGGACGGTTGAGAGTTTGCCTGAACCTGGTAGATAATCCTTTTCTTTAAGATTCTCTTTAAGATTTCGAAAGTTGTTATTCTTTATGCAGGACTATTGCATTCTAATGCTTGTTTTCCATGATTTTGTGCAGGCCGTTCTGACCCCGAGCCCACTCCGAGGAGTGATGTCGCCAAGGAAGTGGAGGGAAAACAAGTGAAGCCACTCACGTAGGGGAGGCTCCTGGTCCAGACGCTCAGGTGATCGAAGCGCTTGATGAAGACAAGTCTGAAACCTCCTCTCCTACCGACGGGGGTTATGAAGTAGAAATTACAGGCGCCCCTGAGCACAAATCCGAATTGAGCATGGAGGAGCGGCTCGAGAAAGAGAAGGAGGAGACGGTCAAGGTCATAGTAGAGCCTCGAGTTGTGGACTTGGACGATCCTTTGAACAAGTCGTTGAAGGTCATCCTTCCTGGCGGGTCCAAGCCCATGGAAGGCACCCATACTCCTTCAGTTGCTACCCCTCTACAAAAGAAGAGTACCAAGGGTAAATGCTCTGGAGAGGAGTCGTCTGGAAAGAAGTTGAAGAAGCACAAGAAGTGATTACTATCCTTGTTCAACGAGTGTTAGTTTAAGTCATGTAATTATTTTCATTTATTTCCTTAGTCCTTGTAAATAGAATGTCGACTCTGAACTTTGGAGGGGTTGTAATAGAAACTCATTTCTGAATTAGGTTTAGTTCCTTTTTCTGTCTTACAAAAGACTCTTATTGTTCAGTTTTCTTTGTGATTGTGATTTTAATCCAAGTAGTTGTGAGTAACATATACTTCTCAGTCCATCTTCATATAACTCGGAAATTCTTCGGGAGTCGTTGAACTTCCATTCTGTGCTTCGAGCACTTAGAATACTTTCTAGCCCGTATGTCAGGGATTTGACAAATTCAAGTCATCTGTGTCATAGTTCATATTCAGGGAACTTGGAGATCCGATTTGCTTATATTCGAGTCCGCACTCTGGGGAGTTAGAGTACTCTAGTCCGCACTCTGGGGACTTGGAGGTTTAAGTCATTTATACTCTAGTCCACGCTCTGGGGACTTAGAGTACTCCAGTCCGCGCTCTGGGGACTTAGAGGTTTAAGTCGTTTATACTCTAGTCCATGCTCTGGGGACTTAGAGTACTCCAGTCCGCACTATGGGGACTTGGAGGTTTTAGTCATTTATACTCTAGTCTGCGCTCTGGGGACTTAGAGTACTCCAGTCCACACTCTGGGGACTTGGAGGGTTAAGTCATTTATACTCTAGTCCGTGCTCTGGGGACTTAGAGTACTCCAGTCCGCACTCTGGGGACTTGGAGGTTTAATCATTTATACTCTATTTCACGCTCTGGGGACTTAGAGTACTCCAGTCCGCACTCTTGGGACTTGGAGGTTATAGTCATTTATACTCTAGTCCACGCTCTTGGGACTTAGAGTACTCCAGTCCGCACTCTGGAGACTTGGAGGTTTTAGTCATTTATACTCTAGTCCACGCTCTGGGGAGTTAGAGTACTCCAGTCCGCGCTCTGGGGACTTGGAGGTTTAAGTCATTTATACCCTAGTCCGCGCTCTAGGGACTTAGAGGTTTAAGTCGTTTATACTCTAGTCCACTCTCTGGGGACTTAGAGGTTTAAGTCGTTTATACTCTAGTCTACGCTCTGGGGACTTAGAGTACTCCAGTCCGCACTATGGGGACTTGGAGGTTTTAGTCATTTATACTCTAGTCCGAGCTCTAGGGACTTAGAGTCACTTTGGGGACTTGAAGGTTTAAGTCATTTATACTCTAGTCCGCGCTCTGGGGACTTAGAGTACTCCAGTCCGCACTCTGTGGACTTGGAGGTTTTAGTCATTTATACTCTAGTCCACGCTCCGGGGACTTAGAGTACTCCAGTCCGCACTCTGGGGACTTGGAGGTTTTAGTCATTTATACTCTAGTCTGCACTCTAGGGACTTGGAGGTGTAAGTCATTTATACTCTAGTCCACGCTCTAGGGACTTAGAGTACTCTAGTCCGCACTCTGGGGACTTGGAGGTTTTAGTCATTTATATTCTAGTCCGCGCGCTAAGGACTTAGAGTACTCCTGTACGCACTCTGGGGACTTGGAGGTTTAAGTCATTTATACTCTAGTCCACGCTCTGGGGACTTAGAGTACTCCAGTCCGCACTATGGGGACTTGGAGGTTTTAGTCATTTATACTCTAGTCCGCACTCTGGAGACTTAGAGTACTCCAGTCCGCACTTTGGGGACTTGGAGGTTTAATTCATTTATACTCTAGTCCACGCTCTGGGGACTTAGAGTACTCCAGTCCCCACTCTGGGGACTTGGAGGTTTAAGTCATTTATACTCTAGTCCACGCTCTAGGGACTTAGAGTACTCCAGTCCGCGCTTTGGGGACTTGGAGGTTTAAGTCGTTTATACTCTACTCCACGCTCTGGGGACTTAGAGTACTCTTGTCCACGCTCTATGGACTTGGAGGTTTAAGTCGTTTATACTCTAGTCCAAGCTCTGGGGACTTAGAGTACTCTAGTCCGCGCTCTAGGGACTTGGAGGTTTAAGTCGTTTATACTCTAGTCCACGCTCTGGGGACTTAGAGTACTCTAGTCCGCGCTCTAGGGACTTGGAGGTTTAAGTCGTTTATACTCTAGTCCGCGCTCTGGGGACTTAGAGGTTTAAGTCATTTATACTCTAGTCCACGCTCTGGGGACTTAGAGGTTTAAGTCGTTTATACTCTAGTTCACGCTCTGGGGACTTAGAGTACTCCAGTCCGCACTCTGGGGACTTTGAGGTTTTAGTCATTTATACTCTAGTCCACGCTCTGGGGACTTAGAGTACTCCAGTCTGCACTCTAGGGACTTGGAGGTTTTAGTCATTTATACTCTAGTCCGCGCTCTGGGGACTTAGAGTACTCCTGTCCGCACTCTGGGGACTTGGAGGTTTGAGTCATTTATATTCTAGTCCGCGCTCTGGGGACTTAGAGTACTCCAGTCCGCACTCTAGGGACTTGGAGGTTTTTATTGAGAATAGTCGTATTTCCACCTTTCAATTTATATTTCATCTACCGTGTCGAGGTTAATGTTGTCAGAAGAACAATCGAACCATGTTCGCTCATGGAATGGGATTCTGCCCCCAGCATCAAGGATGAAACTTTGAAAATGGACGGTCGATTCTCGTCCGCTTGGTGATTATAGCTCTTCCAATCAAGTCAAGGAAGGAGGTATATGACAGATGGTTGGATCACATCCATGCTGGGGTTGGATAATCAGGTCTCGCACAATTTGCTTCGTATCTCTTTCAAGAAAACGAGGATGATGGATTACTGGGTAGACAAAGTAAGTTGCATATGTTTCATGGTGCAGTCGCGTCCATGTATTGAGAGCGATGGTTAGCGAGTAGGCAGTCTACCATAGCTACTTTAAGTTGGGCTTTTGAACAACCTTTCATGTTCAGGGTAGGATTTGATGTGTAGATGATCAAATCACGTCCACTTTAGGCAGATCCCCAGCGTCATTGAGCTTCATGAGGGGTATCTGTATTTTGTCGAACTTTGTTCTAAGACTCGATTGGAGTGGATGATCAGGCCATATTCATTCCGAGCCTTGTTTAGGTCTCCATGTCAAATGTGGAGGTCGATCGATGGATGGTCGGTTATGTTGGCTTTGTATTGGGCTCTGACCGTGATGAGATTTTCAATCTCTAGTCCTTGGCCCCAAATCAAAGGCACATGGTTGATAATGAGCGAACGAATCATGCTCGTCTTGATGAAACTCCACAAATCCGATTAAGGTCTGCGTGGATTGGTTGGAAGCCAACATTGAGTACTTGGTCACCTGCATCGTTTTAAAAGAAGTTTAGTTTAAGTCTGTTGCAATTCAAAGCACATTTCAAATTGAAATAGAAAATAATCCAAAGAAGTTTAGGATAAATCTCATTGATAAGTGGAGCAGCATCGTGTGCTTGCTGTTCAACTCTGCCCCTAGCCCCTTCTAGCGGGATGCAACTGCCAATGGTTCAGTTATTAATTATAGTTCTTTATTGATGGGCATCCGCAGTTCCTGGCTCGCCCTTCTATGGGGCTTGCACGTACTACTGAAGCTTTCTTTTCTGAAAAAGCTTTTCGATCACACCTCGGAGGTGTTTGTAATCGCCAGTGTCAGGATCTGTAACGAGTACGGATTTTGCCCGCCCGAAAATCGACATCCGTACTTTACATCGTACTCGAATGCCATAGATTCGACCGTTCAAATCCGAGTCGCCGGAGCTTATAACAACACTAAGTAAATAACACAGCAGAAGAAATAAATAATACATTGATATACAATATCTGATACAACAAAGTGATAATGAATATCAATATACATCAGAGATATGATACAACAAATAGCAGCGGAAAAGAAAACGATAACACCAGCAGCGGATAATCTCCATCTTCAAAACGCCAATCCAGAAATAGCTTGAACTCCAAATAACGAGGCACAAAGATAAGCAAATGCAGTCCGATCCAAAGACTGAACTAGCTCCAGAAAATCTACTAATCTGATTATCTGAAAAACCCAACTCTAGACTGCTCATGTAGAAAAATTTTGAGCACCTAGAGTTTAGGAAAGAAACAATAAACTCCGGATCAGTCATGGGACTGGTGTGAGCAACAAAAATAGTTTATCTTTAAAAATGAACAACAAGAGAATTTTAAAGTCAATTCGCAATGCTTTTGGAAAATGAAACTACCATAAGACCTCCCACCACACACACAATGCAAACGCAAACTTGGAGGAGATTTCTTCTTATGTTAGTCAAAGATGCTTACTACGCAAAAAAAATCAAATCAAATCGTTTTTGATATTATTATTAGTGCATAGTGTAGAAAATATTTCGAAAGTAGAATATAAATCTTAGCCAGCATAGGTACCATTATATTATGCCTGCTATAGCTGCCTCCTGAGGAGACAGTGTAACGACCCAGAATTTTGAACAAATTAAAGTGAAATTATTTAATTAATTTTAAATATTTGAACGATGATTTAATTTGAATCCCCGATTTAACTTTGAAAAACTGACGATTAAACTTTAAAATTTAATCTATTGTAAGTTGAATTAAATTTGAATCTTCAATTTTAAGCTGAAGAAAAATATTTCGAAAGCTTTTAAAATTCATATTGATAATACAGAAGCTTCAGAATCAAATTTGAAAACGATTTGTTCAGTTTTGAAAATTATCGTTCGTATCGATATTTAAAAAAATAGCGTTCCGAGGCACAGTCTTGGAATTCGACGAAACCAGTTCCATTGAGTCTGTAATATTGAATTATTATCGGATTTCAAATCTCGTATTTTTCGGAGTTAATACACGACCGTACGGTGAGTAAATGCGTGAGATTTAAAACGAATTCAATTTGAATTTAATTTTTAAATAATTGGTCAAACTCGGCACAATTTTCTTCCTTCAATTAAGCCAAAAATCGTGCCTACGATCACGATAAGAAATCGTGATAACCATGCTCCTCCAATTTTTAAATATGCCTCTCGCTCTCTCCAGTTTCCAAATCTCGTTCAGATAAAGAAATCAATGGCCGAAGACCTTCTTTTCTTTAACATCAACAGAAATTGAATTCGTATAAGTTCACGTCCCCTCTCAAAATCTTCGTTCAATTCTCAAAGTCGAATTCGAGTTTCACGGTGGTGGTTATCTTCAGCAACGTGAGAATCAGGGGGGGTCGCAAAGCAGGGGAAGGTCGCGAAAACATGGAAAGCTCGATTTTGAGCATCACGAACTCGATGGGAGGCTCGCGTACGTGGGTCGAGTCGTCGATCGAAGGAAACACACGCGTTCGCGAAAAGGCTGGGGCTTTGTGATGGATTCGTGGGGTTCTCGACGCTGGAGGGGTGGTAGGCATTGCGGGTTGAAGCGTGGTTCTGGCAGTGGCTCACGATTTATTTTTAGGGCAATTGGCAACTGGACGATGGGGGTTTCGCGGAGGCGCGTAGGCGCGGCAATTCGCGACTTCGTGGTGAAGCCTGGAAGCTCGTGACAAAGTGGGTTCGAACGGCAACATCTCCAAGGCGACGTCGGTGGTCACGCAGTGGCTTTGGGGGCAGAGTCGAGGTTGCAGTCGTGTGAGATTTTCTCATGCTTGGGGCTCGCAAGTAGTAGTGAGGTTAAAGTCGAGAAAACAAAAGAAGGATTGGATTGGATTGCAAATTAAATAGCTAAGGTGAGATTTTTTTTCTCACTCAAAACAAATTTTGGTATTACAGTTATTGATTTGACTGATATGATTGCTATTGGATGTGATATTAGATATAGTAGGATATATCTATTATATATATAGCAATATATACATATTGGCATATGTATATATTGGATTGATTGATTTCCCGCCTCGTATAGCGGATGAGACCCTATTGCGCCGTTAGTAAGCGGATGATTTTTATAAAACCCATATACCGCGATATTCCACCTCGAAGTGGAATTGGTATTGTGCTAACATCTGTGGATGCAGGGAAACAGGTTGGAGGGATCCAACTGGATTCCTCACCAGTATTTATTTATTTACAGATATTGATGTATATTCTGTTATCATATTGATATATGATGTTTGTTGTTGTGATTGACTAATTGGTGTTGTTGCATCATCGGATTCAAGTTTTGAAGTTTAAAAATAACGACTTTACTTTAAAAGGATTTTTAAAGTGATTTTTGAAAATATACGTTTTATGGAATTTTTGAATTGATTTATAAACGTTAAAATTTTAAAGTTATAAAAGTTATAATTTTTACTGAAATATAACCAAAGTGTCGTTTTTGAAATAAAAGTCGATTTATTTATAAAATGGTTTAAGTTGGGATTTTTGAATAACTATAAACGATTTGTATAAAAAGATTTATAAAAATTGATATTTATAAATCAAATATTGGAATTATAAAACGAGTTTTTATAAGTGTTAAAAATGAAATATTTATGGAATTCATAAGTAAATGAAATTTATAGATTTATAAATTGTGAAGTTATAAAATGGATGAAACTGTCGAATAGGAGATTTATAAGAAATTAACTTATAAATTGGATTTTTGCCTTTAAATGGAATATTGATCGAATTTGTTAATAAAAGAGATTTATTAAATCAAAGTTGTTATGAATTATGAAGATGAATTTATAAACGTTGTTTTATGAATTCGAAAATAAATCAAATTTGATAAATTAAATATAGAAAGTGATTAAGGGAATTTTATCCACGATTTTGGATAGTGGATAATTCTTGGAATAAATGTGTAGAAAAGATTGAAATTTGGTTAGTGAAGTATATTCACGATTTTGGACAGTGAATATATTTTTAAGTAAAATGGATATGGTTTTGGGGAAGCGATATTATAAAATGAAGTTAATTGTTTTAAAAGATGTTTTAAAACGTGTTAAGTATCGAATACATAGATTTCAACATTCATTGTTGAAATAGACGTTTTCGAGAAATATAAGGAAATGGTGGACTATAACACTGTTGTTATAGTAAATGATTTCCAAAAGGAAATGTTTTATATAGTATTGGGATTTATATATCTATCTTAATTCTGAATCCCTATACTATTGATTTTGAGTCATCGTAACGATGTTTTACGTAACATTTGTTTTGACTCAAATAGACGTTGTTAAAATAAAAGATTTCCTTGAAAAATGAAACATATACTTAATTTTGATTTAAGTATATTGAATATTTTCAAATGTTGAAAATAAATAGTCTTGTGAATTACTTATTTTAAATAAGTATGGAATTGCTTTTCCAATATGAAACGAAGGGTTTGAAACTTTATCTTTTAAAGATAAATTGAAAAGTGAATATTTGAAATTTGTTTTCAAACGGTTAAGTGTGGAAATTTTATATCTTGTAAAGATATTTTTGGGAAATAAATAATTTGGAAAATTATTTGGAATCTGATGATGTTGCACATCTTTATTGATAGTTAAATAACCGACTATCAATAATTACCTTGAATGGTATTTGTTGTGAATTGGATGAATTTGAATGCCACACTTATTTTTGAATAAGCGCTCACTATTCGGGTTAGCCGGGAAAGGACCATGGGTTCGTATAACCCATTCCGAATATGTGATACGTCGTTATGAATTGCATTCGAAGACCAGTGTTGAAGACCGGATATTTTTGAAAACGGAAGGATTACCGTCGAGTTACTCTACATCGGCTGATCTCCGATTTAGAGGTTTTATCACCCTTAGTGACGGGAAGTCCGGACGTGATTAGAAAATTATCCGGATGTGCAAGGGCTTTGTGAGAAGTGCCTTCGGTTCTGTTCGATCCCGGAACAGACTTGTATGGATTGTGTGTCTGACGTTACAAATTGAGATATAAAGCTGATTTCTTTCAAATACATATCTGTTGGTGGCGGAGAATTTATTCTCTTAGCTTAACACCCTTCTCTGAGACGTACGAGCTCAGAGGTTATGTAGTTGAAATTTATCAGCAATATATTCCCAATTTGGTAACGTGGCATACTGAGTGTTGCTGTGTGATGATCAGTGTTTGATCATTTATGATATGATCATTTGTTTGATCTTATATCTTTGTGATCATAGGTTGATCATTTGTTTGACCCGAAGCATGGCTTTGTAGAAAGCGTAGCTTTGTGGACGAGACTTCGACGAGCCTCACACCCCGGAAATGGTCAAAACAGGAAGGATGCAGCAAGGTTCTAGGGAGTAGCGCCCCTTAGTGTATGTCATTCCTTCTGGATAGAGGTGGTATCATGGTATGGAGCCCAGATACTTAACCTATGTTGATACTACTTATTATGTGGTTTGTTGCGAATCGGGGATCCTCGGGAAGATCGGTTATGATCGGGGGATGGCATACACGTGTCAGTAGTTACCTATTTTTGCAGAGGTAACCCGACCTTGTGTTGGCAGAGATCCGATTAGGTTCTCTGGTCGTCTTTTCCAGGGGCGTACCCATCGTGGCATAGGAAGTTCCTTAGCCTGACCATTTGTTGGAAATCCAAAGAAACAATACATGACGTGTACGGTTTTAGTTGTATTACCTGCTATGGAATGTGGCGGTAACCTGCTATTGAACATAGTAGCTATAGTAGGCATACGATACTGGTCGTATGTTGGCTAAGATTAATATTATACTTTCGAAATGTTTTCTACACTATGCACTAATAATAATATAAAAAAGAATTTGATTTTGCGTAGTAAGCATCTTTGACTATCATAAGAAGAAATCTCCTCCAAGTCTGCGTTTGCATTGTGTGTGTGGTGGGAGGTCTTATGGTAGTTTCATTTTCCAAAAGCATTGCGAATCTATTTTATTTTCTTCATGAAAAATAACTATTTTTACGATCTCACACCAGTCACCATGACTGACTCGGAGTTTATTGTTTCCCTTCTAAACTCTGGGTGCCTTCCAATTTTCCACACGGGCAGTCTAGAGTTATGTTATCAGGATATTCTGGATATTCTGGAGCTTTGGAAGCAAGTAGGATGGTGAAACGTATCATCCGTATTTTATTTATTTATTCCGCTGTGTATTCTGTATGAGGACAAGTTTATAAAACTGTCCATTGTTGTATATTGACTCTGATTGATGTATGTATAAACTGATATAGTTCTTTATTTTAAAAGACTAGTGATTATCTATTATATATTGTTCCGCTGCGATATGTGAGATTCTGATATTGCTTCTGTTTCTGATCGTGTTATCTGTTGTTTCTTCTTCCTCTTTTCTTCTTTCTATTCTTTTCTTTTCCTTCTATTTTCTTCTTCTTCTACTTTTTCTTAAACCCTCAGGGTTCGTATTTCCATGCCTCTTGAGTTAATCAATGGAGATTAGTGTTTAATCAAGGAGTACGGATTTACGGGTCTTGACAGACAGGTTCTACAATTTGCAATCGTAAAGGGTTCGTATTGTTTGTTTGGATTTCCAACAATGATCAGGCCAAGGAACTTCCCATTGCCACATGGAAACGCCTCTGGAAGGACGTCCCGAGAACCTAACCGGATCTCTGCCAACACAAGGCCGGGTTACCCCTAACTGGGTAACTACTAACACGAGTATGCCACCTCCCGATTGTAAACAAACTTTAACCGGGGCCCCAGCAACAAATCACAAAGTAAGACATATATATACTTGCGACATCCACATAAGTTAAGTATCTGGGCTCCATACCATGATACCACTTCTATCCAGAAGGAAATGTACATACCCTAAGGGGCGCTACCCCCAATAACCTTGCCGCATCTTTCCTATTTTGACCATTCCGGGGTGTGAGGTTCGACGAAGTCTCGTCCACAAAGCTACGCTTTGTCACAAAGCCATGCTTTGGGTCAAACAAATGATCAAAGTAATGATCACAAAGATAAATGATCAAACAAATGATCATATCACAAATGATCAAACAATGATCATTTCACAGCAACACTCAGCATGTCACATTACCAAATTGGGAATATATCGCTGATAACCTTCAACTACATAACCTCTGAGTTCGTACGTCTCAGAGAAGGGTGTTAAGCTAAGAGAATAAATTCTCCGCCACCAACAGAAATGTATTTGAAAGAAATCAGCTTTATATCTCAATCTGTAACGTCAAACACACAATCCATACAAGTCTGTTCCGGGATCGAACAGAACCGATGGCACTTCTTACGAAGCCCTCGCAATTCCGGATAATTTCCAATTACGTCCGGACTTCCCGTCACTAAGGATGATAAGACCTCTATATCGGGGATCAACCGATGCAGAGTAACTCGACGGTAATCCTTCCATTTTCAAAAATATCCGGTCTTCAACACCGGTCATCAAATGCCATCCATTACGACGTATCACATATTCAGAATGGGTTATACGACCGAAAGGTCCTTTCCCGGCTAACCCGAATAGTGAGCGAAATATTCGAAAATCATATGGATATGGGATTTCAATTAAGTCACAACTTAAAACCCAAAACTTTTCATTCAAATGGTTAAATCAAATTACCATTTCCAATCTTTTAAACAAAAAGATTCAGTTCACAAAGTTAACCCCATTCACAAAGATTCATTCATAGATTTTCAAATCAATTTCCTTTTCAATTAGAATTACCTCATCTAATCTTTAAATTAAAGATTTAACTTATAGCTTTCAAACTGTTTTCATAACTTGGAAATTATCTTCATTTCAAATTAGAAATCATTTCAACACAAATTGGAAATTCATTTCTTATGTGAAAGCTTTTGTTATTTGAAAACAGGTAGTTTTCGTTTCAGAAAAATCCAATTTTATTTATACGAGTTACAGCCTTTGAATTTAAATTCAAATTCCCCAAATCAAAACCTTTAAAATAGTTCAACCTATGTATAACTGGTATAACATCTTTAATACCAAGTTTCGAATCATAGAATTTAATTTGAACTTAAGTTTAAAAACAAATTATTTAAACTTCAAACTTTATCAAGATATTCAAAATAAATTCCATCTTTGAAATTCCATTTCAAAAGCTTTTCACTTTAAACCCGAAATTTCTAATTTCAAAATCAATTGAAATTAAAATTTCAATTTCCAAAACATCAAATTTAAATTATCTATGACTTAACCGATTTCCATGTGAAATCCATATTTGTGTGTGTAAAAGTGTGGTCCAGGGTTTAACACAGTAATGCAACACATCATTTAATCATCACAGATTTAAAACACAGAAATATAGTTGATAAGCTATATAAACTATAACGCTCATCTTCATTCATAGATCACAGATATATATCACAGATAAGTAAATTACAGATCACAACATAAATCAAGATGTATCACAAAGCATCATATATCAGGGATGTCAACAATTAAATCATCCAATACAATCTAAACATCCATAGGTAAGATCACTTTAATTATCTGATTGATTCAAATCAGATAAATTTTGTATGAAAAAAAATTTACTAGTCAAGGTAAATTAATAATCAATTGATTACAAAACATTTAATAAATTATCTTTTGATTAATCATTAATTAACCTCTAATAATTAATTCTCAATTAATTACAACAACTAATTAATTACTCCTTAAAAAATAAGTATTTCTTAATCACTTTCATTAATTAATTTACCTTAATTAATTATCTTAATAAATTAACCCTTAATGGTTAACTAATTAACTCTCAATTACTAAATTAATTAATCCAAATCATTAATTAATTAAATTAGTTAATTATTCATTTTAATTAACTTAATAATCACAAATCCTTAAATCTTCATTATTTAAAGGATTAAACATTTTCCTATTAATGATCCAATTCTTATTTACAAATGCATTTTGAACATTTCACCTTTGCATTCACTTTTACATCCCATTTCAAATTTAGATTCAATATAATTACAATTTTAACTTAGCAAAATTTAACACACTTTAAAATCTACTTTAAACATTTAAAAATTGTTAAAACATTTTATTTTTATAAAACTTATATTTATTTAAAACTATGGAGACAAACTTTAATTTGAATCCATCTCACATTTTGTTTTAAACTCTGTTTTAAAACCCTATTCTTAAATTTTAAAACTTTTAAAACTGACAGGCTTTAAAACTGACAGGCTTTAAAACTGGCAACACCAACCTGACCCGAGACTACCCCGAGTCGCGCCCGAGCAAGAATGCCCCCTGCTTCGAGTTCCAGCCCAAAGCTACCAGTATGATACAATTTTGTCTTCAAAAATTTGTTAAGTTTAAAAATCACTCGATATAACCCAAAACGACTCGAACACGTCTTCGAGTCCTCACCCCAAATTTCTCGAGTAGAGCTTCGAGTCGACCACGCACACGACCTACTGACACACCCAACGTCGCCGTGCACGTGCACGTTCACCCACTGGCTTCCAACCATCGACGCTCCTTCCGGCAAGTCACCAACGACCTCTACCTTCGATTCGACCACCCAGCTCCGCCTGTCTCGACCCAAATCAAAATCGAGTACTTCGATCAAAACTGGAACAAAGTCGAACCACCAAACATCATCTCGTTTCGCCACCTCCGACCATCAGACGCCACGCGACCACACCCAGAGCTGCACCGCAGTTCCCTCTCTCGTTTCCCCCAGTAGCGATTCACTCCGGCCAACTCACGTTGCTACACGATGTCGAAGAACACATCGATCAAACTGGGTTCTTAAACCCTAGAATCATGTCGTAACACCTCCCTAATCGTTTATAAATGCTACTGTTATTTTTCTGGTGATCTACGATTCTCCAACAAGCTTCAGTTAGAATCACGAGACAAATCATCAACTCGATAACCAGAATTTAACAAAAATGTGTTTTCATTTCACTTGCATTTTCTCAACAAGCATAGATTTAAAAATCATGATACAACTACCTAAATTCATCTTTTCCCATTATGAATTGAGTTACGAAATCCAGGTTTGAAATTAAAATACTCGAATTTTCATTTTTGAAAGATTTTTTTTTTGTAAATTTTATAATTTGAAATGATCACTTAATATAAATTCTTAAAACCATCTTTAAAAATAAGTTTACATTCTTACAATCAAGATTATTTTAATGATCAATGCCTAACATTGATTATATATATGAGGAGAATGGGATTTATTTGAATGGATTTGTAACTGTCATTCAACAAAGAAACAGAATATATATATGTGCATTCATATGCACAGACTTATCCTATCTATATACATACATTCACATCCATTCATTCATGCAAACCATATTTACAACAGATTTATCACATGCATCAAGGATTAGAATAGATTTAAGCTTTTTAAATCAAAAGTTTACTCACTGTTGTTTTGGAAGAAGAAAGAACAGAGGTGCCTTGTTTTGGGAAAATGCTTTGAATTTTGAAACTGAAGTTTGTTTTTACTTCTGCTTGGATCTTGAACTTGATCTGCTTCCAGGTTGAAAACTTTTGCATTCTTTAAATTCTAAACTGCTATTTTTTTTTCTCTGGTTTCATTCTGTTTTCCAGATCTTTGAAATGCCTTAGTTTATGATTTAAGTTTTCAAATTGCCTGAAGCTTGGTTTTGATAAGTTTGAACTTTATATCCGGTTTGCTTAATTGTGATGCACGAATGAACTAGGAAGATATAAATATAGAAAAGAAAAGACTACAGGGCATTATACTTTTGTACAAGTTGATATATATAAAAGAGAAGAAGTGTAGAGGGTGATGTATAATGTTGTTTTGTGAATAGTTTGAACTGACTTTAGTTATGCTAGAGATGTAATCATTAAATGCATATGTACTTCTTTGTCTACATACTTACATATTTTATTTTAACTTTGTTCTTTTGCAAGCTTAACTTGATTTCGGCTGAGATGTTATATTGTGCTAGTTATTGCTTGCCTTACATAATGATGCTTAAAGGCTACCTATTTTATTTGCCTACATTTGTTTATTTACTTACCCTACAGGCTGCCTATTTTCATTTGTATATACTTTGTTTATCCTATAAGCATGGCTGATAGGATTTTTGTTATGGTGGGTAAAGATATTGGCATTAAATGCCTTGGTACCCTATGTTTCATATGCCATGCTTGTTGACTTCAGCTGGTATGGAGTTGTGATGATATTTTATCTATTCATTGTCTTATTTTACATGCATACTTTATTTGTTTACTGGAATGAAGCTATCATCTCGGCTGATATGTTGTATATACTTAGAGATGCTTTATTTGTACTTGCTTTACAAGCTTTTGCTTTGGTTTTGTAGACATTTATATTTTTACTTATTGAATGTAAGTTGTTTTCTTTTTGTTTTGTTTTGATAATCCTATCACTTTATAATGTAAATAAGTTTCTATTTTATACTATAAAATTTATCTTATATATCAACAAGGTTTATTTTATTTTAAACTTACAAATCATAGCTTTCCAAAATACATATACATATATATATTCATAAGTTTTAAAATAACAATTACATTATAAATATTGTTTAAAAATAACTCGTTATAATTTCTCATATATATTAACCATCAATCCTAAATTTAAATCATTTATTTAATATTTAAATTCAAATAAATATATATATATATATATACAACATTTTTAGATTTAAACGATTTAACGTATTTTTTATTTGATTTCGAGGAAACTCGAAATCATTTATAAATCTTACAATTTTTATTCAAAAATTCCTTTAATTATCAATTTAAATTAAATAAAAATCTAGGGTCGTTATAGGATCAGTGTGCATCTTGGAATATACAACATTCCTCTGATTTTCTCTGGACTTCGATGGGCTCTCTCGAGGTTGGTTTCCAGTACCAATTTGAGTTGTGAGCTTCCAAGTAGAGGTTATCGATTGAATATATCAAAGAGCATATGAGTCGAATTTTGAGATCTTGTTTTGTCTACTAGAATCAATGTCCTTAGCTAACAGGCCTACATTGTTATTTTTCTTAGTATGCTCCACTCCGCCTCACTTTAGTTCTGATTCATTTTGTAAAAGAAAACGATCCATAGTTGTAGGAGGCTCTTTAGCTAACTAGCTGCCAAGATATATTTGGAGGTTGACTTTCCTCAAACGCGATCAGTATGATACCCTTGTTAGTATTTGGAATAAATTGCTTAGAGCCAAACATTGGTTTGCTTGGAGTCACTAAATTCGAAGTGCTGGGTCAGCGAAGAATGGTGCCTGGAGTCATCTTGGCGTTTGCAAGATTCATATCATCTATGTTCTCCAACCTTTGGGAGTACCGTTTGAATAGCGGTTGCTTGGCCGTTCCCTTGATGTCGTTCATAAGCTGCCGCTAGATCCTCTATGGCCTGGTCGATCATGGGATGTCAAGGAAGTGGATAGAATGTTCCTTTATTAAGTTGAGTTTTGATTTCACTATCCTCTTTTAGCCTCTTTTTTGAAAATTTGGGTCGTACCCGAATTTTTTTTTTTTGAAAATAGGGGTCGTATAAGGGACCGGTGTAACTTAATTCCAGAGGTGTTCGGCATTCATTTTCGTTCGGCGCAACCGAGTCATTCGGCATACAATACCGTTCGGCATTACAGAGGTGCTCGGCATTATTTCTTGTTCGGCACAACCGAGTCGTTCGGCATACAATACCGTTCGGCATTACAGAGGTGCTCGGCATTCTTTCTTGTTCGGCACAACCGAGTCATTCGGCATACAATACCGTTCGGCATTATAGAGGTGCTCGGCATAAAGGTATGGATCGGTCTGGAACAGCGTTCGGCCTAGAGGTATGTTCGGCCTGGAATGGTTCGGCCAAAGCTGTTCGGCCAAGGCTGTTCGGCCAGAGTGGATCGGCCTGGAATGGTTCGGCCAAATCTGTTCGGCCAAGGCTGTTTGGTCAGAGTGGATCGGCCTGGAGTGGTTCGGCCAAAGCTGTTCGGCCAAGGCTGTTTGGTCAGAGTGGATCGGCCTGGAGTGGTTCGGCCAAAGCTGTTCGGCCAAGGCTGTTCGGCCAGAGTGGATCGGCCTGGAGTGGTTCGGCCAAAGCTGTTCGACCAAGGCTGTTGGCCAGAGTGGATCGGCCTGGAGTGGTTCAGCCAAAGCTGTTCGGCCAAGGCTGTTCGGCCAGAGTGGATCGGCCTGGAGTGGTTCGGCCAAAGCTGTTCGGCCAGAGTGGATCGGCCTGGAGTGGTTCGGCCAAAGTTGTTCGGCCAAGGCTGTTCGGCATGGGAATGCTGCTCGGCATGGGAATTCTGTTCGGCATGGGAGCTCTACTCGGCCTGGATGCTGCTCGTCATGGGAATTCTGCTAAGCCTGGATGCTGCTTGGCATGGGAATTCTGTTCGGCATGGGATCTCTCTGGAGCGATGGCATACACCTTTTCTGGAGCGGTCGACATACTCCTTTTCTGGGGCGATCGGCTAAATTGCCTTCAGAGGGGGGTCGGCCTTTATTCAACATGACTGAAAACTTGAATGCCCAATCCCCATACCTTACATAGACTTGGTTTCTATGAATACGGCTATCAGCTTCCTTTAGATTTCTTTCAAATCTGAGTAGAATAGGAAGTTTCCTAGTAAACAACTGGATCTATCTCGCGAATATGGAAATCCACTAGTAGATGATGAGATCCAATCAAGCTGAGAATTCAATTCTCAGTGAAAGCACCAAAGTGTTAGCACCAAAATTGGTCACTAACCTCGTTGAGAAAGATTGTGTAGAGATACAAGTGATAAAAATAAATTAAACAAGGAAGATTATGCTAATTTAAATGAAGAAAATAAGAACACCGGATTTATAGTGGTTCAGCGTAATTGCCTACGTCCACTTTGCGGTTAAACTTTATTGACCTTCTTAATGATTGATTACAAATACAATTCGTAGATCAAATGCTTGAATGCAATTGCTAAGTAAAGACGATGAGTCTTGAAAATGGCAGAGTCTCCCCAGTGTTCTCCAAAAAAGGTCCATTTCACTGTGCCCCTGCCTCTTTATTTATAGACGAGATGGGTTGGACTTCCCTCATGGGCTTAGGAACAAGGTGCCTCTGCCCATAGTAGGTGAATCTGCGCACCAGGCCAAGCAGGCCGAATGCTCTTGCTTTGTTGTGGGCCTGACAACTTGCTAGCACCTCCAGTCACTCCTTGATCAGAATCTTGTCTAGTGCTAATGATAATTTCTTCAACTGTCGTTTTGTAACCGGGCCAAGATGCCGGTTAACATATGATAACAAACATATATTATGATTTTGACTCTATTAAATGTATGTGGTTTTGATGAATTCTATTAGCTCCCCCTATTTGAATGCTCGCTCCTCCTACAACAAAGCTCCCCCTTCACATATGCATGAAAAATATGCAAATAAAATAAATAAAATGCAATGTGCCTATATGAGAATATGCTTGCCAAAATCTTAACTTCTCTCCCCCTTTTGTTATCAGCAAAAGAGTAATGGTGTTAGAAAATAGAGATAAAGTGATAAACATTAATACAACATTAATACCTAATTGAGTATAAATATTAAATTTCAATAAAAAATCAAACAAAAATCATAAATACTCTGTTAGGTGCATATTCCACTTTAGAGTGATAAGGGTGATATCGGTATTCAAAACCATATAGTCATGTCCATTTGTGGTATATTTATGATAGAAATTTAAATACTTACTAACCATGCATAACTGTTAGGACTTTAAAATGAGATTAGCAGTATTCCCAATTTTTATTAAAAAATGAATTTCAAGCATCTTCTAACCACGCATAACTGTGAGGACTTTTAAATGAGGTTAGAAGCAACTTGCCTAATTAATAATCAATTTTGATATGTGTTCCATACATGCATAACCGTGAGGACTTTTAAATGAGCATGAAAGCACATAATCAAAAATTCCAAGTACTTCACCTATGCATAACCGTGAGGACTTTTAAATGAGAGTGAGTACTTTTGGATAATTTTATTGCTAGTTAATTAAAAAAGGAACAATTTCCTGTTTAGATACCACATTTTGACATACTACATTGATTTTTGATGAGTGATGGTCGTTAGAAATATGATAGAAATAGAGATGGTCATGGAATTTTTACCAACAAAAGTTATTACAAATTTTGGTTTAAATTTTTAAAGAAATTTACTAAATATATTGTCTCAAGTCATAATGTATGATTAATATCAACACTCATCAAATTTTTTCAGTCACTATTTTCCTTTTCGATAATCTATAGGGAGTCGAATTAGTTAACATAGACATTTTAGATCAAATCCAAAAATATAAAATCAAATTTCTAAAATGTCTAAATTGAGATGTAGTCGACAAAAAAACAATTTTCTGGAAGGGGTTTTGTAAAATTGTCTGCCAATTGAAAATCAGTTAAAATGAAATTTATGTAGATATTTTCTTTGTGAAAGTGATGCAACTAATGAATGTCCTTACATAAAACACATTCCACTAGTAATTTTTCTATCAACTAGACTACCAGCATAATCTGCATCTGAATACCCCTTTAAATCAAAGTTTTCATAAGTTGGATACCATAACCAAATCGTGGTGTGTGCAACAGATACCTTATAATCCTTTTAAAGCTTTTAAAATGAGATTCTTTTGGATTTGATTGAGACCATGTACACAAGCAAGCAGAGAACATGATGTCTAGAAGCAGTAAGATGAAGAAGTGATCAATCATACCTCAATATTTCTTTTGATCAACTACCTACCTTTTTCATCCTTGTCAAATTTAATTGTGGTGCTCAAATTTTCTTAGCTGATCACTGGCTGATTGAAATCTAATTATGGTGCAGATTTTCAACATATAATACATCGTTTGTTGCCCATTTTGACTCTGCCACCTTTATATTTCTTTAGGCTAAGGAACTTTGATTTGTCATCCGTCATGTGCTTGGAACAGCCAGATTACAGTACCACTCTTGCTCTTCCTTAGCCTGCCAACATACCTACACGAGGAAAGATTTTTGTGACCTATTTGTTTTTATAGGTCCATGATTGTTAGTGACAAACGATTTTGAAAAACAAGTTTGCGTAGAACCAAAACAGTTTATGTTTGTTCCTTTTGGCACCCAGATTTGTTTGACTTTAAGGGATTTTACATTCGTGCCTTTAGGAATCCAAATTGATATGGTTTTCACGTGTTTGGGTCTGTACCAGCAATTATTATGATTGTGTCCAATTTTTCCACAAATCGTGCACTTGGAATTTACATGATTAGTTTCACCTCTAACTCTTTCAGATTGAGTATACCCAAGTCCTAGTCTAACAGTATTAATAGTTTGTCTCCCTAATAGCATATTTAGTGATTTTTCTCCTTTGGAGAATTTCCTAAAGGTGTAGACAATTGTTGGACTTGTGATTTGAGAGACTCGTTTTCATTTAATAACAAAGTGCACTTTTTAATAGAATTTTCTCTCCTAGTATTTTCACTTTCTTTCAAAATCAGAATTTCATTTTCAAGCGATTTAATTTTAATTTCTGATTTTTTTTATTTCCTCTTCAAATGATGGACACTTATCACACTTAGGGCTCTTATTTTGATAGTCTTTAACCAATTGATCAAGCTGCTTATTTAGATCTATCAAACTATCTCTTTGTGTTTCAACCTTAGCATACTTCTTTCTAAGTCTTTCGAAACAACCATTTACTTCATGAAAATATATAAGTAATTGCAAGTGAGTAAGTTTTGATACCTCGCTTGGCTCGTCATCATCGCTATCACTTATTTCTCCTCGAAGACATAGATTTGCTCTTTCACTCTCACTGCCAGCACTTTTATCATTTTATCACTTTCATCCCAAGTTGCTGCAAAGCTTCTCCTTTTCGGTTTCTTTCCTTTGCTAAATTGATTTTGAGGACAATTTGGCTTGATATGACCAGGTTTATTGCACTTGTGACAGATGATCTCCTGCTCTTCTGAGTTGTCTAGAACTTTGACAATTCTGTTCTTCAGTTGTTGATTTAGGGCAGGATTTCCATATTTTTGGTTCCACCTTTTGAATCTCTTTATATCAATGCCAATTTAGCTGCTCCGTCATCATCATTATCACTTTCTGTTGTTCCTTTGAGAGCTATTGATTTCTTTCGAGTATCTCCTCCTTCATGTTCTTCCTTGAATTTGATTTCTAGCTCATAAGTGGTGAGATTTTCGATGAGTTCTTCGACTTTTACCTGTTTAAGATCCTTTGATTCTTGAATGGTGGTCACTTTTGCTTCGAAATTTCGTGGAAGAATTTTGAGGATTTTTCGAACTATTTCCAGCTCCGTGTATGGTCTTCCTAGGCATTTTGATTTGTATACGAGATTGGAAAGTCGTCCATACATTTCTTTGATACTTTCATCCTTTGTCACTGTGAAGTTTTCGTATTTGCTACTGAGCATGGAAAGACGTGATTCTTTAACCCAGGAGTTTCCTTCATTAGTCACTTCAAGCGGGTGCCAAATTTCCTGCATAGTTTGATAATGTAAGACACGATTAAATTCAATTTGATCCAATGAACAAATAATAGAATTCATAGCTTTAGCATTAGCATTTTGCAATTTATTATCAAGATATGTCCATTGATCCATAGGTTTTTCAACTTCTTGACTATCTACCATTATTGTTGGTGCCCTATATCCCGTCTCAACCATATTCCATGCATCTATGGTTTTTAGAAAAAATTTCATTCTATTTTTCCAATATGCATACTCACCATTGTACATGGGTGGTCTAACTATGGACTGACCCTCAGCAAAAGAATTATTAAGAGACGCAATTAAAAAATCAAATTTTTAAAATAAAAATTGGTTTTTGTTCCTAGCTCTGATACCACTTGCAGGATCATTTTCACCCTAGAGGAGGGGTGAATAGGGTGATACTAATAATAATAAAAATTAATGCAGAAATAAAATATAAAACAGAAAGTAATGCAGAAGAGATCACACACAAATTTACCCAGCTTCGGCGAAACCCTGCCTACGTGCTGCCTCCAAGGTTTCTACTAGAAATTAAGTAGTCAGACACTTATACATGTAAACTTGCGACACCCGCTAACTTGACTAACCTAACTCTAATCTCAAAACCCTGCCACAACTCAGCCACTGAGTTGCGAATTCTCGAACTACAACACCGTAGTTCGTAACCTAGTTACAAAACTAAAATTCACCAAATTTTAAAAGTAAATTGCAAATTAAATAAAACTAAACACAAAAAAACCCTATATATAATTAAGCCCAATATAATAATAAAGGCCAACCTAAATACAATAAAAGAGAAATGTCTGCCTTTTCTTTTCACTTCGTAACTCTAGTCGTTCCTTTTCATTTTTTGCTCTTCTCAAATTTCGAGTTTTGAAGATTCCCTTGTAGCCGCCGCTTGATTGTCTTTCATTCTTCAATTCGATTCGCTTACTTCTTCAATTTTCTTATGACTGCTTTAAGGTCGAGTTCGAATTTGTATAGTATCGGTATGTGATTTTTTCCCCTTTTGATTTTGATTGTGCTCGACTTTATGCTTTGTTTATTTACTTGGGCTCGAACTCAATTGAATTGCCGATATGATAATGGATTGAATTTATAGGGTATGAAACCCTATTTTACCGTTCGTTTAATTTGGTTTGAATTCTTTAAAAATTTTGTCCGGCCATTCGATTTTGCTTGAATGCTTGTGATGTATTCCGACTAGTTCATTTGTTTACAAGTTACTGATAAATTTGTACTTGCTTGAGTCGGTTCCCTTCTTTGCTCCTTTGACTTCGGCATTTGAATTTTTGAGATAATATTTTGGGTAAATTTTGATTTTCTGGCTATGACTTGTTCGTCGGTTGATATACATACGAATTTGAAATATCTTCGAATATTTTTGACCCCTCACTAGTTCATTTGTTTACACGTTACTGACAAATTTGCACTTGCCTGAGTCGGTTCCCTTCTTTGCTCCTTTGACTTCGACATTTGAATTTTTGAGATAATATTTTGGGTAAATTTTAATTTTCTGGCTATGACTTGTTCATCGATTGATATACATACGAATTTGAAATATCTTCGAATATGTTTGACCCCTTTTTATTTTAACTCGGCCTTGACTTTCATCGAATTGCTACTTTTTTGTAAAACTGTAAACTGCTCCATTCACATACTATGTTTTGCCTCTGGTCTGCATTTGAATTGGAGATATATTTGACTTGATGGAGTTTGACTTGTTACCCTCTGTTCCATTTTCGAAATGCATGTGTACCATGCTCTGACCATCATTTGCTAGGCCTTGTTTGTGTATCACCATGTATATGTACATACATACATGTGTGTGTGTGTGTGTTGTGATGTCTCGGCTGTGTTTTGTGCCTTTGTGCCATGCCACTGAACTTTGTTTTCATGTTCATGTAGTGTTGCATTCATGTTGACTTGTACTTGTGTAGTTCAATTTGTTGCCATTGCATTTTGGATTCTGCTCTGGTTCTGTGTTGGTGCACATTGATGGTCTACACTATGATTATGTGTTCACATGTGTGCATTGGTCTTTATTTGCTTCAGGATAAACTTGCCAGTTGTGCATTTGAAGTTTGGTACTCATATTGCTTTGAGTCTGGATGTTGTGTCAATATGTTACATTGCATTCATGTTAGTGTGGTCTCTGATCTGGATTTTCTTCGAGTTTGGTTAAGTTGCTGTTGCCTTTGGTATTTGCAGTCTTGAGTCATGTGTACATTTGTTTGCATGTTGTCACCTCTGTTGCATTGTGTCTGGTTCAAGTGTGTTCATTGGTCTACAATGTGCATTGAACTTGTAAGCATGATGAACTGCTAGCTTGTTGCTCTGACCATGCCTTGCACTTGACAATTTGGTTGAGTTATTTGCCTTTGAGTTAACTGCGCAATTATGGTCTTGTTCTAGTTCATTTCAGTTCTTGGTTGGTTTAGTTGCTTTTGCATTGCTATGTTAGGTGTTGTTCCTGTCTGGTGCACATGTTGATTTTGTACATTTTGATTCTGGTTCCATATGCCTGGTTCACCTAAACTACATGTACTTGTGCCATATGAGGTCTAGTGTGTGTGTGTGTGATATTGTGGCTATGGTCTTGACCATGTCTGGTGTGATTTATGCCTTTGGTTTCATGTAGGTAATGACTAGTTTGTGTTGTTTGTTATGTCCACTGGCTTGCTGAGTCCTTTGTATTTACTTTGTCATGTGATCTGGTCTATATTGCATCGAGTCTTTTTCCAACCGAACTCTGATTTGATTATCATGTTGTTGTGGTCATGTACATTTTGGTTGATTGCAATTGCTTCGCGTTGAATGTTTTCATTTTGTATTGTGCCTGAGTTGAATCCAACATTTGCTTGGGTTTTACCTTGTGCTCACCTGTCCCTGCAGTTTTAAAAAGCAAGTGTATATCGGTGTGCATTGCCTTGTGACATGTACAGTGATACACTGTGCATGTCACAAGTTGTTCGTGTATGATGAATTAAAAGAAATGATAACGAACAACCCAAATAACTGAGGCAAATAATATTTTCAAAAACACACACTTCATTTTGCACTGCAAAATATTTCTTTTTCAATTTTGCCTTGTCAGTGTTTATTTTATAGATAATTCAGATGCTGGATACAGACTGGAACAAAGTTGAAGATCAAATATGAGCGTTGAGTGAATTATGTAGTGAGGTGAACCATGTATGAAAAATTGTATATTGAAAAATCGTGTTGTAATTGAAATTGTATTGTAAATGTATAGTGAGAGCTTAAATTTGTACTGTTCGAATTTGTAATAAAATATTTGTTTGAATAAGATATTTGTTTAATTTTGAATTCTGAGTTATTTATTTTATTCAACGAATATTTATTTAATTATGTGAAAAATAAAATAGTACAACAACAAATATTTTTAAACGAATATATATATGTTTATTATTATCAAACAAAAATCATAGGCTATTGTATTCTACAGATATGTTACATTTATATACTGATAATTCAGTTTCTATAAAAAAAACAATTTCTATAAATAAATAAATTTAGCATGTATGTGAACATGTCATCTGTTTTTGTAGACCATTGAATTGGGGTTCCGTTAGACAATGTGAATTATTATGTAGTATGTTCAGGTAATATTTATATTTCTTTGGTTTGTAAATTATTTAGTCATTATATATAATGCTCATTATCATTGATTTGTTGGGCTATAGAGTTTGTACATGGGTGTAGTCCGGAAACGTCTTTAAGTATAGATATTTCAATGAAGAATCAATCTCCATCCCGTTCCCTAGGCCTACATTGAGGTGGTCATATGCTAAGCTACTCAGGTAAGGTTTTATATAAGTTCAGTTCATGCATTGCATATCAGTTGATTTAGTTCCTCACTGCATAATTTTTGCTTCGTAATTTTTGCATTGTTACAATTCTTACTTCAATTTCGTAATTCTTGTTGTTTACAATAAGGGCTTAGATTTGGTAGATTGGTTTTAAAATTAGTATGGTTTATGTTGGCTTTTAGGTATTTAATATAGTTGCTACTATGCAAGGAATCAATGAAAGAATTGTGGTTTGAATGCTATGTAGTGTAAAATCATTTCAGTGGGTTCTTAGTACATTTTCATAAACATAGGGCACTTTCTCAATTCGTTACTCGATTTCTGAATATATAGTCATTGTTCAACATTGTTCACTTTTCTATTGCTTCTCATTCTTGTATAGGTTAACATAGTTACCAGGTTAATATTTGTTTGCAAGGTGTGAATTTCTTTACACTACTCGATTTAGTTATAATATCTCTAAAGGAATAAAATATTCTCAAGCTTCACTGGTTAAGTCAGTTGACTGTGTCCTATGTATGGTTTTAGACATCTGAAAGTTTCATGGCTATGCCATTGGATAGATAAATTTAGATTTCAGATTTGTTTAGTGGTTAGTTTTCTTGTAATTCAACCTATTCTTGCATCTACTTTTAAGTGTATATATGGTGTTCATTTGCTGTATGTATTCTATCTATTATCCCACCCCATGCAAACCTATTGTCGTTATATGGCAGTATGGCACCAAATAACAATACTTAATTTCTTCAGGGATTTTTTAGAGGTTCTATATATCACAGGGTATCAGCAAAGTTTTGAACATGCTAGTTCCACTTTTGCCATAGTATGATTCATTTTTTCACGATTGCGGGAATTTGCTGTGAGTTTCAAGATGATTCTCATGGTGTAGTTTACACTTTACAGTGCATTGTTGTTTGGTATTATTTTTGCCGTTTATAACTCTTATTTCATAATTCTCGTTGTTCGTCACTACATATCAGTCGATTCAGTTCATGCATTGTTATAATTTTTACTATTTCTCCGTTTCATATTTTAGTTTTTCCTTACCTTTGTTCCCTTCCATGATTCAAACTTTATGATTCTTGCTATTTACATTGCAAAGAACATGGCTAATTGGATATGAAGCATTGACTTCTTGTTGCTGCCTTGCTGTTGCTGACTTGCTGCTGCTGTGGTACGTATGATCAAAAGAGCACACTGAGCATAATCTACACATTTCTTGATAAAATGAATCTAGATTGTAAATTCCTTGGGTCACATACAGGTACGTATTTTGCAGAAACCATTTCTGGATCGTGCTGAGCAGCTTACAAAAGATATAGTCTCTATGCTCCCGGCAGCTGAAAGTCTTGAGCAATATGTACTAAAGGTGATTGCTTAAGCATCAGAATCTGATCATCAACCTCATCAGAATCTCCATCAGAATCTGATCATCAACCTCATCTACAAGCCCAACATCAGAATATGCAGATTTGTACCAAATATAATTTTAGGTAACAACAAAATATTTTTTGGTAATTATTTGTTATTTTTTAATATTATTTAAATGGAAATATTGGTTATATAATTAATATAAAATAATATATGCTCCGAAAAATATATTTTTAATTTTATAACTTTTTCATCCTTATATTATATTTCATCCAAAATTAGAGAAGTTAAACAAAATTATTATTTCTAGAAAATCATTTATAATATCGAATGAAATTAATTAAATAAAAAAATATTTTAACTCGAAAAATTATAGAAAAATATTCCTAACCTAATAATATCGTAATTGAATTTCAAAAAATTTAAAAATTGAAAAATATGTTATGGAATTATTTTTAATGTTATTTTAATATTTCTCGGCTAATATATTTATATAAAAATAATTTTTATGCTATGCATCAGAGCTGGTATGTTATAATATATATATATATATATATATATATATATATTTAATTTTAATTAATTTTATAATTGATACAATATAAATATATATTTAAATACACATATTGGTAAATGTTGGTATTTTGCCAATCTCTTGTGCTTTTGTTGTTTTTTTAGTACAGTAGTTGTGGACTTTCAGCCAAACTCCTGTTCTTATTATTTTCTATAGATGTTCTATGCATATTCAGAACACCTGTTTTCAATTTTAATAAAAGTGGCACGGCCCACTATTAATCAGACTAGCCTTGTTAAAATGCACGCATTTATAAATATTTTAGATATTATAAATATAATTATAAATAAATGTGTGTGTGTGTGTGTATTGCTATAAAATATACATGTATAATATAAAAAACAACTTTACATAATTTATATATATACACATTTATAGTAATTTATCAAATTAATAACTAATTATATATATATACACACACACACGAGTACTTTGGCACGTGCAATGCACGTGCATATGAAAAATTGGTATAAATAAACACCGTTTATAAGATTTTTTGATCTTACAACAGTACTTTTAACTATTGTATGCTTTTACATATATGAAGGCACAAATCAATTGTTGGTTGAAATGCGAGTGAAACAAAGTTGATTTCAAGAAATAATAAAATAAAGAAAAGAAAGTAATCAACTAATATATCAATATCTCAAGAAATGAAATAAACATAAAAATTAGCGCTTCCTGCAGTTCAGAATTTAAAAACCCTGCATCACCTCTCTTTAAAAATATTAATCAACTACTATATCTATATCTTGAGAATTGTTCTTTTTATTCGTAGTGATTATGTTTCCCATGTTACTCTCTTCCTCACATACCCTTGATAGTTTAAAAAGTATAAAATTGCTTGACGCTAGCGTGTAACATTAGAATTTCGCCCTATAAAGAAACCCATCATTTCAATCTATGCATTTAAGGATTTGAACACCAACATTTTCTCCTTTTTAGTAAGTGGCAAGGTCAATTTTATTTTATTCTCACACGTTTAAGATTAGTTATTCCTTAAACAATAATGATTTTCTATAAGCTATTTAGTTTATAGTATTTGTACTAACAAACTTTTGTAGGAGCGTATTTTTTTACATTTTTTGATGAAAGTGTGGTCCTCTAAAAAGAAGAGCGCTCGTGAATTTATTAATATAATAGCCAAAAACCGTACATATGTTTACAGGTAATGCCACATACATATAGAAGATTATTCATTAGATGATCAATAAATGAGGAAAACATATACCGAAAAAAGATAGACACATTATTATCTAGGGCTATAACTGAGAATAATTATGCTATAATTGTGAATAAAAATCTGAATTGCCTATTTTATTCCAAAAATACATCAGGTATGCAAGAATCCTTATGGACTGAAAGGGTTGGGGAGACCATGCGGATTGCAAGGCGGTTAAGGCGAGATCTGGTAATGGGAGGCAGTGTGCTACTGCACTTATGCATTGGATGCTAGCCATAGTTGCTGCAAGGGAATCATATGGCAAACTGCTGCTAAAAGATAACTTTTCTATTGAGTGGAAACACCCGTGGGAGCATGATATTGTTGTAGAATGACATCAGAAATTTGGGAGCTAACTTTAGCTTCAGAAACTCCAAGGCTTTGGTGAAGAAACATGGCTTTGCTGAAGAAGACTTGATGTGCATATTTCTGATACATGATGCATTTTCCATATGGCATATTAAGTTTGCTAAAAAATCGTGAGGCATGTTGTTGGCAGAGACCCGTGTGTGTTGGTAAAAACCCATGCAAAGTACATTGGTTGAATTGTGCTTGGAAACCCATATGTGTTCCTGGAAAATGTTCATGTACGGGTGTTGCATGATGCAAGGGGAGTGGTGGATGAATGATGCCAGCAGTGTGGAGAAGCAAGGATGGGAATGGAGGTACGACAAGTGGTTCAGGGAGGGGCATCTGACGCTGCAAAGAACGATGTACACGCACAGTGGAGTTGGGGCAAAACATCTGTAATCTCCGATTTGGTATTCAAGTAGGAGGGGAGGAAGACCATCGTGAGGCACATCGTTGTTGCACATGATCCGGTCAAGGTGAGCGTTCCAGTTAGCGTTTATTCTACCGTCCTCTGTGCAAAGGGAAATATGTCAGATAATGAAGATCGAAACTATTGCGCACATGCAAATGAAAAAATTTGTGCAAATGACATGCGCTTCATGTGGGTGAATGAAGTACAAATGACATGCACTCCATCCGCAAAAAGAACATAACTTATGAGAGGAGTAGTATATAAACTGATTAATTTATTCATCCAAAATTAGTGAAATAAAATCCATCCAAAAAGAAAAATATATATTTATATTTTTGGAGTATTAAATTCATAATACATAAAGGGTGAATTGATATGCCTTGTTCTATACAACATTCTCTTTATATTGTATGTAAAACATGTTATCATACAGAAAAATCTATTAAATACATTATTCAAGGTAAAAAGTGGTTTTTTTATTGTTACAGTCGTAGAAATCATAACAAGTTGTGGTTAATATGATACTTATGGAATTTTTTAAATCTGTGTAATTTGAGATGAGTTTTTGAAGCTCAAAATTTATGGTCTGTGATTTGAATAATGAGGCTTTATCATATCCTAATGTTTCTCTGACATTTTGCATTAGGAGTCTTCATGGTGGCATTGCTGCACTAAAGCAGTTGTTAAATCATCCTGTAACCACACAAATGTAAGAAAACCATATGAATATATATAAAAATAGAAGTAGTTAAAGTACTGATGATTAGTTATATTTTAATAAATACATATAAAGGATCTGGAATCCTTTAAAGTTTCTCAATAGGTCCCTATTTTATTTATTTTGTTCCTATAAAAACCAATAAAAACAGTAAAAGGAAATAATTATAAAATCCAATCAAATATATTTTAGATTGATACATTTCTATGCTAATTAATTAATGGTACTATCCTTTATTTAGTACACTTTCCTAAAACACCAACCAAAACAATAAGAACTCTACATGTGAGAAGCTCATTATGCAGAATGTTATTGTAATATGTTTAAACAAAATAAAATAGCATATTATGAAATTATATCTCTATCTCTAAAATTAGTCAAACTAATATTAGAACATGCCTATTTTTCCAAACATTCATATATTTTCCAAATTAAAAAATATATTTTTCTGTAAAGGCGCATACCTTAATATTCGTGTAAGAATAAAAACATCAATATTTCTTTACAAATATAATAGGAATTAGACATTAAGTAATAGTAGATATAATACGCAAACAAGAAATATTATAATGTAGTTTAGTGGATTCCTCATAAAAGCGCAATTGAGATGTCAAACTTTGAGCAATCTTAAAATGTTAAAAAGATAATAAAATTAATGCTTCAATTAAATATTACCATTTATGTAGAAATCATAAAGTTCCAAAAGAAAAGCAAAGAAAAGTGACTGAAAAAAAATAAGTACTAATAAAAAAGAGAATTTAGTCAAATTTTTGTTAAGGTATGTTCATTTACCGTAGAAAGTAGAAGACTTAGTAAGGACTAGAGTTTTGAAAATCATTCATGGCATCACGTGTTTCTTGATTTTTTGCAAAGAATCAACTCCCTATTGCATATTTAAAAAGGTTGCTCCAAAAGCTCATTCGGCATTGAAGTGTTTTGAAGAGTGTAATATAAGTATAACACATTTAAATGTGATAGTGTTACTACATAGTATTAATTATTAAGATTAAACAACTCATATTCATATTACAGCGAGTTTACTTGATAAACCGACTAAAATCAGCAACCATATTAAAGACAATAGTAGTTATATGGTAAAGAATATAACCTTATTACTTTGCATTCCAAATTTGTCTATTAAATAATAAAAATTTGTTGTTTTCTTTGAAAAGCTTCCATCATCTCCTTCTTCTGAATAAGTATATGTCTGGCTCTTGCCTACTATAATGATTTTGACTGCTCCCTTTTAAAGGCTTTTTGCCGGTATAAATATTGAAAAATGTAAATATCACAGATGTATTCAGTTTTAAACCTGAAAATGAAACACGGAATTCAATTAGAATTGGAGTGTAAATATCACAGTATGGATAAACATAATCAGAATAAATTGTAGGCACAGTGGACCAACTTAATTTTATTACTAATCTAAATTTGTTTTCTTAAATTGGATTAAATTGGTTTTACCCCATATGATAAAAAATTATGAATTTCTTAGTTCACTGGACTGAGATCAAATTAATGACTATATTAAGTGTAGATGTAGATCACAGGCAAATTTAAGGAGACTTGTAATAAACACACCGATCAAATCATCATGTTTATATGATAAAAAGGTAATTAACTATGAATTAAATGTAACCTAGCTAATGTGCACATAAATGTGCATATTTTTACGACCATATTTAATCTATTTAAATTAAATAAATGATCATATTGGGTATTTTAACTTGTTTAAACCAAAATTCATATTTTTTTTAAAAATCGTCACATATTCATCGTCATCCAGGGGAAAAAATGGTCACTTTTGTGCATATATTAATTTTCTAACATTTAATTAAAAATTTCTATGTTATTTTGTAGGAATTTAAATTCAAATACAAGTGGCTTCATGAAGATATATGCATGTACAAGAGTGAATACAAAGGAATGAAGATGGAAATAATTCATTTCATGGATCATGGAGGACCCCACCTACCCACATACCTTTATGTACAAATTAGAGACTAATGCACATGCTAATAGATTTTAAAGCTTCATGCACATCTAAATGAGGCTTATTTGAAGCTAATAACCTCCACACTTCCTAAGAAGTTATTTTGGGCATTCCCCAAAAAAGTGTATTAGAGTTTCATACATGTATAAATACCCCTTATGCTTCATGTAACCTTCTTCCTCTTAGTTAGTTTTTAGCTTAGAAATAAAAGAAAGCTTTTCTTTTCCTTTCATGGCTACTTAGCCATTTCTTTCATGTAATTTTTTTTTTCTGCAACTTTAACATATTGCTCTTTTCTTTTCTTGTTTACTTCCTTTCATGCAAGTAGTGTAGTTTGATTTTAATGCAAGTAGATTAGTTTTTCTTTTCATTATGCTCTCCTTTTCTTTTTGTTTATTCCATGTTGCAAGCTACATTTGTTGATTTGATAACAAATATGAGAGCCTAATCCCTTCAATTTAGGGGTAATGAAGCTCTCTAGTATGTAGATGCAACATTTTGATGTTATGTTCTCTTTTTGTGCTTCATGGAAAAATGATGTTTATGTAATTTTGTGTTTAGTATTGAGTCTGATAGCTTATGTTGTTCAAAACAAATAGGCTATGCTAAATCATATGATTCACAAATTGCCTCTTCATCTGTATATGATTATGGAAAAGAAGTGAATGTTGAAATTAAAATTTGATGGCCTATATTTCTAAACAATAGTTAATAGGTCATGCTTAAAATAGATTTCATTTTCAACTTTGTTGTCATTTTCATGAGAGTTAGTAAGTGGTTTAAGGGGTGTGTTATAGTTTGATAGCTTAAGTTGAGCTAATTAATAGCACAAATAAGACATACTTATGATAAACACATCATTTAAATTCACTAATGACCAAAAAAGAGAGATCATAATTTCATTTTTGTTGAACTATGTGATCTAGAGAGTGAATTTATCTCTAAATTGTTTTCCTACTCTCATATTTTTATCACTTTCTTTTTGTCATTTTTATTACATTTTCTAGCTAATCACTTTCAACTTTGGTTAATTTGATTGAATAGAGATTTAAAATCAACAATTCCCTACGGATAGACCCATACTCGCCACGTACTAGAATTGTACGCCGTGCGCTTGTAGTATAAATTTAATTCAAAATTTATCGTCGGTTTTCTAACTCGATATAAATTCCGTCGTTAAACAAGTTTTTGGCGCCATTGCTGGGGAATTTGTTTTGATTTATTTTCTATTCTTCGAATTATTTTCGTTTGATTTTTATTGTGTGTTAGTTTTGTGTGTTGCATTTTATTTAAAAAGAAATAAATATAAAAATTTGTGTGTTGTGTGAATTTTGCTTGCATTAGTTTGTTTTGCTTGTTTTCTTTTTGTTTGCATTGCATTTGCATATTTCAAAAAAAATACACAATCACATTTCAAAAAAAAACTGTTGTTTATTGCATTTACGTTTCTACATTTACACTTTTCTTTCTTCAATTCTTATTTTTTGTTTACATTTCCAAATACAAAAAAAAATTGTTACACATTGCGCTGTGCACTATTTCTGTTGCCTTTCTAAACTCCCACTGCTATTTCATTACCACCCCAAACTACTGCTTCCTCATCAAATCCTTTGGCCATACTTCCCTATCATTCCTTCCTTGTCATCACCACCCTCTCCACTGCTGTCTGCAAATCCCTCGATCTTTGTTACACTTCCAGTTCTAGCCACCACTTGCATTTAAACTGCTTCAACATTCACAAAAAATTTCTACTTTTACAATTCAATTCACTGCTCTGCCACTATCTCAAACAAACAACAAGACTGTCCACTGATCATAGCCAAACCATTGCCACACACCAACCACTTCAACAGCCACTGCCCTCCTCTACAATACACTTCATCAAACACATCAGTGCCATCATCACCATAGTCCATACTGTCTCTCTTTCTTCTGCCACATATCCAAACAACAAGTAACAACAGCCACTACAACAAAAACAACCCACACCAGTGTATACAACACCTTCCTCACCTCATTTCTTCCATCATACAACCCTTGCCAAAACAACTCTGTTACGGTCGAACACCCTCATCCACTTTAACTTTTGTTTCATTACCCACTGCCTGACCATCAAAGTGAATCATCTCCATGGAACCACCACTACCACTTACATTCTTCCTACAAACAGCCCACAAACATCCCATATCACCAAAAACACAACTTGCTAACATCATTCGACTGTGCCTGACTCATTCGACTGGACTTACTACTTCAACCTCATTCAATTTCATTCCACAAACCAATACAAAAAAGCACTTCTGCCATTCAACCCAGGAAAAAAACTACACTGTGCTTGCTGCACTCACCTCCTCTTCACTTCTGTTACTACCACCATCCTAGCAACTGCACTGCTATACAACACTTCACATCTCCTTCTACAACTTACTCCTTCTGCAACCTACTCCTTCTACAAACTGCAGTCACATCTCAATCTACAAACATCATTCCTATATCAAACTGCTAATCCACATCAGCCAAATAACCACCATCCATTCCAAACTGCCCTTGTACATAACCCCTTCAACACAATCACCATTCAACCACCTGTTCAACCCTTGACAACAATCATACATTCCAATACTCCATACACCATCAAACCAAAGTGCACAACCACTTGCTCAACAGCCATCATCCAGACCTGCAATAACACCCCCATTCACTGCAAAACTACCACCAGACCGCAACTCCAACCCGCATCCTTCCTTGACTTCGCGATCACCAATACCACACCCAACATACCACTTTCCGACCACCAAGACCAATATACCACTCTGCAGCAGTTCTCTGTCCATCACCTATCTCTGCCTATTTCGGCCATTGCTACCACACCACCCCATACACCCAATACCACCACCCACAGCATTCAAAAGTTCACCATCATTTATCCATCAACGACATACCACACTTCAAATTCAACTATATTCCACTGTAACTTCATCCAACCACCTACAACCCCTCCACTTGTCACACCGCTACTGCACTACACTCCAATTACTGTCATCAATATTCCCTATTGCAGTGCATTACCACTTCACCCCCTCCATCACCGTACAATACCCAGCCAACCACCTTTGTCATTGCTGCATAACCAGACAAACTACCCCACATTCATTTCCCCTGTGCCATTCCACAAACCAAACTCCTACACATCTTGCCATTGCCTGAAACCCCTTCATACATCCCCCTTCACCTTTCCTGAATCACGAACTACCCACAAACCATCTGCAATCGCCATCCCCAATCACCAAATCGCCTCATCTCAACCTTCACCCAACTAGCCTTGCCTAAACACTGCAACCCGCACCCCAATTCCGCACCTCGAAATCAACGCCAATCAACCATATCACAACAGCAACCAATCGCAACTCCCTCCATTCAAACAATCCATGAATTCACCCAGAATCCCCTATTCGAACACTCCAATCGCCTCTCCCTACCATCGCGATCTTCGAACAACCTCAATCGGCGACAGTTTTACAAAGTGCGAATCGTTTTGGGAATTTTATTGCATGATTTAGTGAAGAATTTGTGTGCGATTAGTTGAGGAAGTTTATTTTTCTATGAAGATTTTGTGAAGAATTTGTGATTTTGTGAAGAATTATATTGCGTTATTTGAAAAAGTTTGTTTTCTCTATGTTAGTTTAGTTTAGGCCAGGCCCGTGTGTCTCTTAAAAAAAATTGTGTTAAAGCTTCATCTTTCTCTTTAAGTCTCTCACTTAAAATAATAATAATAATAATAAACAAAAAAAAACAAAAAAGTTGGTCTGAGTACATTTGATTTATTTTGAGCACGGTTTGTTAGGTTTAATGAATTTCATTTTGAAATTTCATTTGTGAATTAATTTTGTTTAGTTTTAATTTTGTTTGTCTTTGTTTTGTTTTAATTTGATTGAAGTTCCATCATTAAAAAAAATTGTATATATTTTGTTTGAAATTTCATGTTGCCAAAGCAGATTGGAAGAGTTGCTTGCTTCGCTCTGCTGCTAAAAATAAATTGCTGGCTTGCTTATAAAAAAATTGTTGCTTTCATCTCTACTTTTATTTGAAATTGCATTGTTGATTACTTGCATTTTCATCTATATATTAAAAAAATTTCAAAAACAAAAACAAATTTCATTTGTAGTTGCATTGTTAATACACGTTTAATTTCTGTTTTGCATTTCATCCTAGAGTTTTGATTAATAATAACGGTTAAACATTGATAACACTTAATTGTATATTGACAAATTGTCTTTTTTGAACAATTTAAATTCTTGGTGTCTAGACTACGGTAGAGCAATAACCATTTATAAATATTACAATGATTCGTAAATATTATAGTGGTTATTTCTCTAAAGGTACTTAAACCTTCGGCTGCATTGCTACGGTGATTCATGGTGCACCGATAAATCCTGTCTGTTACCTGGCCGAGAACTATCTTGTTTATTTAAGACATTGTGTGATTGTACAATTTTGGGTTAACTTAGGATAAACATTTGTAATTAAGCCCTTGCATTCATTTAGTTGCATTAATTCATGCATATCTAAAAAAATATTCAAAATAAAAAAAAACTAAAAAAAATTGTAAATATTCCTTTTCCTTTGAAATTTTTTTCCTTTGAAAATCAAAAATTCCAAAAAAAAATTTACTTAATTTTTTTAGAAAATCAAAAATACAGAAAAAATATATAAAATCTTTTCAAAAACAAAAAAAAATGAAAAATCAAAAACAAAACAAAATTCAATTTTCTATTTTGGAAAATAAATTCTATTTGTAAATATTTTCCTTTTAAAAAAAAGAAGAAAAAACATTCTAGAAAATGTCCGAGTTTCCCCACTTACGTGAATTTTACAATAGTTGTGATAATCGATATAATCCATATGATTTCACTCCAAATTCGTATGGATATTTTAACGACAACCATTGTATAAATAATTCGAATTTTGAACAACAAAGTTTTCAAAACAATGACCAACATTCGACTCTTGAAAATAGAATTTCGTCTTTACTTGAAATCTCTACACTACAAAATCAAATTATAAATTATTTGTGTAATTCGTATTTATGCGATAACTCGAGTCAAAG
This sequence comes from Allium fistulosum, assembly GCA_030737815.1. Lineage (NCBI taxonomy): Eukaryota > Viridiplantae > Streptophyta > Magnoliopsida > Asparagales > Amaryllidaceae > Allium > Allium fistulosum. The sequence continues at coordinate 405,033,356 of CM060907.1, read as the reverse complement.
TTTTCAAGGATTTCAAATTTTGAATTCAATTCAAAATTCAAACGATTTCGATGATAACCCATGCCAATTCAATTTCGAACTCCAAGATGAATCTCAAACTTAAAATGAAAATGGAAATAACTTTTCAAACGAATTTGGCAATGGAAATAATCTTAACCACGTTACGATTGAAAATCTTTATTCTCAACAATTTCAAAGTGAAAATCCTCATGTTAATAAATATAAATTGGATTTTGTTGAGCAAATGGACGAAATTTACAATGATCACACAGATTTGTTGATTGAAACATATATGAAACAACGTGTTAAATAAAATCAAATCCCAACGTGTGACGAGTCAAACGATAATCCATCTTTTACCCAAATCGACAAGTTTCAAATAACAACTTTTGAAATCGAAGATGACAATCTTAATGAAGTTGTTGAAAACTTGGTAATTGAGTTGGATTTCAATTCTTTTGAGGGTGAGAAACTTGATTTAAATTTCGATCTTCCTTTCTCCGATTTTGAAATTTTGAACACAACAACTTTGGATTTTGAAAATGATATATGCGATGAAGTTGTTGATAATCCAACAAAGGAAGACTAATTCAATGAACATGATTTCTTTGGAATTTTCGAAAACGAGTTGTTAAATTCCGAAGGGGAAGACTTAAATCACCATTTTGATTTTGAAATCAATAATTCTGAGGAAGTTTTCAATGATAAGTTTGAATTTTAAATTGGTGAAAATAAACTTGAATTTCAATCAATCGTTTTATCAACCCTGAAAACAATTGAAAATAAAACAACTCATACGATTTTCAATAAAACGACATTTGTTTTTTCAAATCAACATTCAACTTTAAAATCTTTGAAGGTTTGGTTTATCAAGCTTCAGCTGTGTCACGCATACTTAACGAGACAAATGAATCGGTCTTTAGAAGACCGTTTCATTTACTTTTTGATGATATACTTTCTGATCTCGTGTAAATACCGTTCATTTTCATGTAAATATAGGTCATTTTTTTGTTTTTTCTTTTAGTTTTCTCCTTCCACTTTGGTTGACTGTGGGGACACAGTCAAAATCAAGTGTGGGGGGAGACTCATCTTTATTTTTAATTTTCATGGTTTATTTTTGCTTTTTCTTTTTAAAAAAACTCAAAAAAATTTTAAAAAAAAATCCCAAAAACAAATTTTCTTTTGATTTATTTTTAAAGAAGCACTATAGGATAAATATACAGTTTTGGTTTATTAAATTAAAAATTTTGAAAATTTATTTGTCTTAACAAAAATAAAAATGAAGTTTGATTACAAATAACAATGGTTTAACTAGTATATAGGAAGATTCATACGTGTTAATTTTGAAATACATCCTAATTGAAAATCTTTGTTTTAAAAAGTGATTAGTTTAAAGTAAAGATATAACATTTTTTTGTCTTCTAAGTTAAATGGTGCTAAGATGATAGTGTAAAACTCTCTCTTCTAAAAAAATTATTTCTTGTATATATGATATTTTTTAATAAACACCTAGAGTCATGTGTTCACACTCGTGTGTTCACTCGCCATGCTTTGTACCCTTCTCACGTAAGCCCGAAAGGTAGTGCATGATCGGTATATCTGGCCTCAGGTGTGTGTATATAAAAATTATTTTATTAATAATGCCTACAGTCGATAAGTGTTCACACTTGTGTGTTCACTCGCCACACTCTGTATTCCCCTCATGCAAGTCCGGAAGGCAGTACATGGGTGATATATCTGGCCTCAGTTTATCTGAGTTAGGCATATATGAATATTGTTAATATCAATAAAATTTTCAAAAGAAAAAATGGAGAGAGTAAGCAAATGAAATTAAAACACTATTTTAACTTATTTGATTTGACTTGTTATTGAAAAGAAATGAAAATACCACTTTGATAAATTTTGATAATCGACTAAGGATCTATTTCATAGTTACACTATATTATCAATCGAAATAATGAGTTAAACTATAGTATATTTGCTTTAATAACTTCGTTTTTATTGGAAATTTTGATGAGTAAATGACTTAAATTTTCAAGATAATGACCAAAACTTATATTTAACTTATTTGTGTCTATTTAAAAGTAAATCTTTCATTTGTAAATATTTTCCAAAAACTTGCATTCATCTCATTATAAATAAATCTTGCATTTTGTAAATATTTTCATTCTGCATGTGGATTTTGTGGGTAGTATCCGCTGAAAATCCTCATGAGCCAACACTCATTCCACTGGGGACACCCAAAGGTTTAACGGCTTGTTGCATACGCTCAATGCAATCGTGCTCCCTGTGAAAATGGATTTATCTTAGTTTTTCTTTATTCGAGGACGAATAAAAAGATAAGTGTGGGGGTATTTTATGTGCACGTAAATGTACATATTTTTACCACCATATTTAATCTATTTAAATTTAATAAATGATCATATTGGGTATTTTAAATTGTTTAAACCAAAATTCAGATTTTTTTTTCAAATCGTCACATATTCATCTTCATCCAGGGGCAAAATGGTCATTTTTGTGCATATATTAATTTTCTAAAATTTAATTGAAAATTTCTATGTTATTTTGTAGGAATTTAAATTCAAATACAAGTGGCTTCATGAATATATATGCATGCACAAGAGTGAATACAAAGGAATGAAGATGAAAATAATTCATTTCATGGATTATGGAGAACCCCACCTACCCACATACCTTCACGTAAAAATTAGAGGCTAATGCACATGCTAATAGAGTTTAAAGCTTCATGCACATCTAAATGAGGATTATTTGAAGCTAATGACCTCCACACTTCCTAAGAAGGTATTTTGGGCATTCCCCAAAAAAGTGTATTAGAGTTTCATACATGTATAAATACCCCTTATGCTTCATGTAACCTTCTTCCTCTTAGTTAGTTTTTAGCTTAGAAATAAAAGAAAGCTTTTCTTTTCCTTTCATGGCTACTTAGCCATTTCTTTCATGTAATTTATTTTTTTTGCAACTTTAACATATTGCTCTTTTCTTTTCTTGTTTACTTCCTTTCATGCAAGTAGTGTAGTTTGATTTTAATGCAAGTAGATTAGTTTTTCTTTTCATTATGCTCTCCTTTTCTTCTTGTTTATTCCATGTTGCAAGCTACATTTGTTGATTTGATAACAAATATGAGAGCCTAATCCCTTCAATTTAGGGGTAATGAAGCTCTCTAGTATGTAGATGCAACATTTTGATGTTATGTTCTCTTTTTGTGCTTCATGGAAAAATGATGTTTATGTAATTTTGTGTTTAGTATTGAGTCTGATAGCTTATGTTGTTCAAAACAAATAGACTATGCTAAATCATATGATTCACAAATTGCCTCTTCATCTGTATATGATTATGGAAAAGAAGTGAATGTTGAAATTAAAATTTGATGGCCTATATTTCTAAACAATAGTTAATAGGTCATGCTTAAAATAGATTTCATTTTCAACTTTGTTGTCATTTTCATGAGAGTTAGTAAGTGGTTTAAGGGGTGTGTTATAGTTTGATAGCTTAAGTTGAGCTAATTAATAGCACAAATAAGACATACTTATGATAAACACATCATTTAAATTCACTAATGACCAAAAAAGAGATCATAATTTCATTTTTGTTGAACTATGTGATCTAGAGAGTGAATTTATCTCTAAATTATTTTTCTACTCTCATATTTTTATCACTTTCTTTTTTGTCATTATTATTACATTTTCTAGCTAATCACTTTCAACTTTGGTTAATTTGATTGAATAGAGATTTAAAATCAACAATTCCCTACGGATAGATCCGTACTCGCCACGTACTACAATTGTACGCCGTGCGCTTGCGGTATAAATTTAATTCAAAATTTATCGTCGGTTTTCTAACTCGATAGAAATTCCATCGTTAAACACTAGCAAGTTGGGCGAGCAGGATTGATGCAACCAAAAAGGTGATATCTAGTTTACAGCCTTTGTGGATTAAGAGAAGGCCGATTACTTCAATGGAGCACGAATGGTAACGAAAGTATATAGTGTTTACAGTTTCCATAACAATAAATACACGTGGATTGTAAAAGTTATGACAATGAAAAGAGTAAAAATAGTAAAAATATGGTATGGATTGTAGTTGACATCATTCAAACACAAATATTATCAGAAAGACATAATATAATTATTGAGGTTTTTATTTTACTGATAAAAAATAAATTGAAAAACATGAAGTTTATAAATGGTATGATTGTACTTACTGCAGTCAATCAAAGAATATAGGAAAACACATGAAATTGTCATGCAACTTATATTTTTGATAATGTAAATTTAAAATAAACACGGAAAGGCAGATAATTTGAAGCTAATAGTTGGAGAAGAAAGGTACAAATGGACACAAAAATTTAAACAATTATAATGACCTGATGCTTGAGAGAGAGAGGAGATGACTGATTACCATTAAGCTTTTTCTCATAAACATTTAATTTTCTTAGTTCAAATGTGATTTATTGGTAAGAAATAAGAACTGCTTTGAGATTCAATCCAAAAAAACCTTAGTAACTAAATTGTTTACCTTTGACTAATTTGAGATATTCCAATTGCTTGTATGCTCCTTTTCTTTTTTCATCATTGTTAGTTTTTTGATGATAATGCTTCCAAATCCATTAAGGTGTGAAGAGTAAAAGAAATGGCAGTGTGGTAATAATGGAGAAGAACATGTAATAGCAGTACCATACATCCAACAAATTCAAACAATTTTACTAAACTCCTCAACTACAATGCCAATTTTAATTCTTCAATTATTCTAAGTACCCTAATTGTTTACGCTTACTTTTCAAAGAATGAAAGAATAATGAATAAATTTAGGTTTTGATTAGCTTAAACTATTAAAAATCTTTCATCAACATTTATTCCAAATAACCTATTTTTATGACTGTTGTTTTTTATTAAAAAAGCTTAGTAAGCAACACAACAATTATTAAAGTTATACACATAATATTTGATGGTAAGCTTACAACTATCTACATTGTATGGATCAAAATCGCCATCAATTCTAAAATCCTTGGATGTGTAATTCCACCTCCACCAATGGATTGTTGGAGCTATAGTAAAAAAACGCAACTGTTATGAGATGAATCCTACAAAATTGAAATACCGACCTTTTCAAAAGCAAATTAGGGATTGAATGAATCAAAATGAATGAACAAATCAGGGAACCTAGAGCATGTTTGATGCCAGTGAAAAGTAGAGGCTTTTATTACACATTTAACTAAAACTGTTCATAAATTAAATTAAATAAAAAGTATCGTAGAAAATCTTTCACAAACCCTCTGCCTGCAATCAGTTAATCGATGTAGAGCAAGTACTTTGAAAATAAACGATACTTGGATTTCAGATCTGAGTGAACTTCAAACCAACCGCTGCTTCATATTTGGATGTAATTTCTTTTAATTGGAAGGTGAAAGGTAGAAGAAATAGATCGAGGGAGGATTGTGAATTAGGTGAGAACGTGAGGGTAGAAACCGATTGGAAACGTGTATATATTAAAAGGACAAATGAACCCTTTTTGATAAATTTCTCTATAGAACGAATGAAATAGTAGTTTTGAAAGTTTGAAAAAGGCTTCACCATCCAAGTATTTGCATTATATATAAGATATATCAAGAAAATAGGCACAAGGACAAATTTTGAAGAAAAAAATTAGTTGAAGGATAGCAAGTTTATTTTTTTGGCTGAAGGATAATACTAGTTTTTCATAGTGTAAAACTGAATATAATGCCTAAAAATAAAATTAGCATTTGCCCTTCGGCCTAAGTTTTTTTTAAAGTTAGTCGTTCGGCCTAAATTATAACTAACGTTTTTCCTTCAACCTAAAAATAAAACTTAATGTCCTTTAGCCTAAATTTTTTTCAAAGTTTTCCTTTCCCTAGTTGCCCTACAATTTTGCAATACATACATTATATGTGTGTGTGTGTGTGTGTGTGTGTAATAATTCAATGCTCATTTAAATAACAAATTCACAAACACATACACACACACACATACATGTATATATATGGACAACGTACAATATATATATGATGAGCTAACATGTCTGTTGCGATGCAAATCTCAACACTTATATACGGGCATGTTATATCTTGCATGGATTATTATGTTACACATGCACACACATTCAATATGTATATTATACATATGTGTATCATTATATTTAATTTAAAGTAAATTCAATAAAATTCAATTTATTAATTATAAATTTAAATGAAATAAAGATTTTATTCAAATTAAATTTAGAAATGCTCAAAATAAATTAGACTTTACAAGACCAATAAAGATCCAATAGGGTAAAAAAAGTTGAAATTCACCCATAATTTTTGCTGCGGCCCGACCCAGTTCTAACATATAAAAGCCTTGCAAACCTACGACTATCGCTTACCTGATTGTTCTAACGTTAAGCATAGAAATCCTGCCTCAACTCTATCCCTGAGTTGATAATTTTCTGAACTACACACAGTAGTTCAATACTAGTAACAAACTAGAGTTTTAAAATTTAAAAGTAAATTACGATTAGAATAAAACAAAAGAAGAAAACCCTAATTTATTTTATTACAAGGCTTGGTCCATAAACATTTATATACTTCCCCTTTTCTTTTCCGTATATGGCCGATCCTTTTTTCTCCTTGTGCTCTTCATTTAGGGTTCCTCCTTTAGGCAGCCGCCACTTTGCAATTGAATGTTGAATCACGCCTTTACTCTTCTACTACTTGCGTATTTTGATTGGTTGGCGGTTGATGGTGGAGATTGCTTCCATTGTCGAGCTGCTTGCGACTGCTAATCGTGTATGCTTTACTTACATATGTTTTATGTGATATGTGTTCGATGTGTCATCTTTACAATTATAGGTTATCTGATATGTGATTGCTAACAGCAAGTATTAACCATATTTAGTAAAATTTTATCGTAATAAATTCCTAAATTCGACAATAGATTGTTGAAAATTCAAAAAACTTTTGGGTTCGACATGTCTGAGCCATTGTTTGCCAAATCAATCGACAACAAACCATCGAATATCATGCATTGCTACATAAGTTTTCAACATATTTGGGTTGAAAACTCAATAAACTTTCGGATTCGGTGAGTCACCGTCATATAAAGGAAAAATAGTCGACAGTCATTCATCGTAAATATGGAGTCCCCTTAAAATCTTAACCCCTTAGTATTTTATTAAAAAAAGGAATAAATCGGCATACTTAGATCAAAAAACATATAACTTAAATTTCGACAAAATACGTCCGTTTAATTTTGATATTCACGATAATGTTTTGTCGATATATACTTTTATGACATGTACTTATGTAATTTCAGAATAGTTATTTGAAAGCTAAGCATCGAAAAAAGTTTACTATGAACATAACTTTTGATATGCCTGGGCCAAAAACTCAAAAATCTTTCAGGTTCGATAGGGGAACGTCATCTTATTTACCGACAATCGACACGACTTCATCAAATTTCCAATCAACTTTCGGTTTCGATAACTTTTGTTGTTTTGAAGATACTCGGTCGATATAGCATTATCGAACATATGAAGTCCCCCTAAAATTTATGGAGTCCCCTTAAAATACGGTATACGTTCGCTGCAAAAAAAATTATACGATAAATATTTGCCAAAATATGTGTTTCTTTCGACAGTCCTTTATCGTTTTTATGATTTTTTGACGACATGTTGCCATCGAATTAATAATTTCTATCACTTATCAGTAATATTAGCAAAAGGTAGATAGAACATGTAAACTAACATTTACAACATACTCGTTCATTCACCAAAATATAAACAAAATACTAATATTTTATTCCTTCACCAAAAATATTAACAAAAGACTAACATGTCATTCCTTCACCAAAATATTAACAAAAGACTAACATGTCATTCCTTCACCAATATTTTAACGAAAACTAACAATTCATGAAGTTAACAACATACTAACAAGTCATTCAGTCAGCATACTTTGCAAATCTTTCATCATGTGGTCGAATCCAATCATAGTAATTTATGTTATGAAATTGTTCAAAGCACCTATACGGTGGAGTTGGAGGTAATGAAGAATCCAGAGCTAATGAAATGTGAACCGTCTACATGACCAAACTATACCATTCTACGATGATCTGTTGGAGTAAAGGTTATTGGAATGAAGGTACAACTTCCATGCTTAGCTAGAAGAACAATAACATCACCGAATGTCTCCATGATGAAAACACCTGATTTGGGCATTTGCATCCAATAACTTGTAGTAACAAATTTAGGTGCGTATACCTTATTTTTCATCTCAATAAATCTTGTTTCATCCCAACCGATGTAAACATTTGCTCGTTAATTTCCATGATATATGTCACTGCACCACGTACAAATCCACAAGGGTTTAGGGACCTTCCATCGTGCAAATTCAACTATTTCACAACGACCTAAAAATCACAATTGACATATCTAGGCGTGCCCTCCATACATAAAATGGATGACCTCATAACTTAAGACATTTATATTAAATAGCAATCAATAACTTTAGTGCTTTTGGATTTTTTTTGTGAACTCAACCTTGCAATAGAGTCTAGGGCTAGCGTTGAATGCACATGACAAAGAAGCCTCAACATGTCAAATAGCGATGGATCTCTTTTTGTTGACTATGATTTTTTGGACAGTCTGCCCCTAGTATATTTGCTAATAGTGGTTCTAACAATTTTGTTGTTGATGGAAAGGCTACCATCTTTAAGTCACTTTGTAACATAACTCTCTCATTATTTGCAACTGCTTCATATCTATTTTCAATTACTTGAATTTCAAGTAAGCCCATGAAATCAATAGTGGCACGGTTTCTAACTGAAGGAGTGAATTGAAGTTGCTTCCAAAAAGTATCAATTAACTCAAGAGGTATATGACCAATAGACTTTTTCAATTTCGTAATCATATGCGCACAAGGAAGGTTATTAACTTGTCATAATATACACCAATATATCTCAATGCTACGACCAAAGTTCTTTAGCTCTCCTAAAAGCAAGTCAAGTGTTTTATGAGAGATTAATCCCAAAAGAGCTTGAAACATTGGTTCTTCTCAAAAATGATGCATAGATTTAAATGAACTTGTTTCAAATGCGTGCGCTATAGCGACAAGCTCATTTTCAGCACATAGATAAGCATTGGTCCAACATTGCAGAAAACTTCCTGTTGACGAATCAAAATAAAATTTCAAGCGACTATGAGCAGTTTCCACAATGCTAGTGGAAACATTATCAAAGTGTTTAATTCTATTAGTATATGCTAAAACCAACATTTCTTAATATTGGACAACCAATTCTTTTCCATATATATCACTGGTTTTTCTACTTCATTATCCATGTGTCCCGAAATGCATTCAGATTAGATAATATTCATTTTTCTGATAAAGAGTTGATCACTTCAGACCAATCATAGGAAAAAAGTTGATTTTCTTCCTTTCCATCTTCTCTTCCAAAAAACATCCCTTTCATCCACAGTTGCTCTTCTCTTTTTGACAAAATTAGGTTTACAGTTTACCTGGACATTTTTTGAGATGTACCATGCATATAGTAGATGAGAAGCTGCTAGAATAACATCCAGCATAGCTTTGATAAGTGCGAGTTTAGCATCGGTCATAATAACCATAGGGAACCTATTCTTCCTATAAAGTTTCCTAATGCATGTAACAGCTCAAATATATGATTCTGTTGTTTCCCTACTAATAAATGCAAGAGCCACTATGACTGAAGCTCCCATCAATGTGTGAGAAACCAAATAGAAGCAAGGCAGTTTGTAACGATTTGTTTTAAAAGTACAATCCAAGAATAATTTGGTGGAAACATTATGCAAGCTCAACATATTTATGATGGCTCAGATAAATGATTGGTGGAAGGATCATATCTATGTTAAACCAAATAATGCGCATCCATTGAGAATTTCATGAACTGTTGCATAACCGATTTTCCCTCGGTATTCTACAATTAAGTTTCATTCTGGCATTGTATACATATCTAATCATAGAAAAATTGTTCGGATTAATTAACTTTCAAAGCAGGCAAGATATGCCTTGGTCTTGCTCCACTCATACTCATTGTTTCAACTTTTTTTTAACTGGTCGCCATTGCTCCTTGCAACATATGCATGACCAATAAGAGGTTGAGGGAGGCATGATTATGCTTTCTACTTTTAACTACAAGTTTTCATTTACCATCAAAACGATAAGTTGAACTTAAATTAAACGAACAACCGCACTTCCTACTTCATCTTCTATTTTGCTTAGTTTTAGAAATGTAATCTTTTTCTTTATGACTACAATATTCACCACCACGTTCACAGATTAATTCCATCCACGATCCTTTTCCACTACCATTTATGTTCCGAAGTAGGGTTCTTATAATATAAATTACACAATTGACGGTCCTTCCACGCTCAACGCACCTATCTCGTACTTGTTCTTTTGAATCATATAGCTGCAAAATTTTAATCATTTGATAGATAAAGATGTACAACAATGACATAATAAAATAAAAAATGAAATTTACAATTGTACCTGATCAGTTGTAAACATTAGAGTTAAATCTGGATATTTTTCATTCTTGTTCTTTGATGTGTTAAAATTTTTAATATCTTAAGCGTTGGAGTTTTAAATCATATGCAAAATTCAATATGAAAAAATCGAAAAAAGTAGCTAAAAACGACACATGATTGTCGAATTTACGTTGAACGACAAAATGCTGTCGAAAATTAAGATAACATGTGACACAGTATTATCGAACTAACCTACTATCCTCAATGTAGTTATTTTGATAATAACATGCTGACTATAATATATATACTCGATGCCAACCCACCGAAAAGATTTATTCACTCAAAAATTTGACAACCACATGATGTTTGACCTACATACTAACTACACTAAATCGACACTAATTCGACAACCACATGCCATTAAAATCGATTTTTCTAAGTTAATTTGCATGATAGGTACAAATCGATTAAACCTAAATGTTTAATCTATATACCTTCATCGTTTTCCCTCAAATTAATAACGTACCACACCGCCAACGTCGACGAAGACAATGCTTTCCTACATTGCAACCAGCCTCTCCTCCTTCCCCTTGTCATCTTCACAGCATTGCTCAGGTTCCATCGAAAAAGCAATTATCAATTAGTATTGCAAGAGAGGTTTAGGGTTTAATTAAACAAAGTTAATTTAGTAACTTAAATAAAAAGGAACAAGGGGACATCAATTCTAAAATACCACCCCTTAGTAAAAAGTGATTTTCCAAAAAAAAAATCACCCCATCATTATTTCGAGTACCTTTAACAATGTCCAAAGAAATAGTCCACTTCTTTTTGCTTGAGGACACTTTTTTATTTAAAAAAACTCTTTAAATTATTATTCGAATGATGGTGACAAGAACCATGTGCATAATCTGGAAAAACGTGGAGAATAGCAAGCAAAAGGCTTGGATATCGATATAATACAAATGTGAAATCATGATCATAATTACATAATGTTTCCCTAAGCTTTGTTAAAACCAATACTAATTAGGTTCATCTTCACCAGATCAATGCCAACAATAAATGGAAAAAAACCTAAAATAATGGCAAGTACAATCGTTACATTCATATAATAAAATTTGTTGGACAAAGTATACAAATTACAACACTACTAGTCTGACAAATATTTGCGAAAAAATATGGAAAATATTTGATGGACTGAAGTTTTCAATACTAAAGTACTTAGAACCTACCAAAAATTTGTATTATTAATTTGACAAATAAACCGTTGAGATAAAATAAATTGAAAAATTGATGGACAAAATGTAGAAATTGCAATAGGATAAATCTTACAAATATTTGACACAAATATCTGGCATACATATATTTGCCAAATGAAAATCTTAAAATCTACCAAAATAATTTCAAACAAATCAAACTACTATATTATTAACTTCATACAATATGAAGTTAATTAGTCAATTATTTTAAAATGTAAATAAAAATTGCATTTGTATAGATTGTATGTCATACATCGTTTCGATTTTCCTCTTTAGTTCATTTTCATTTGGCAAAATTCATTTATGTTCCGAAACTTAAATGAATTTCCAATTTGTCTTTTTTACCTATCAATGAATTTACTACATAGTAAATTTCTTTCATTTAACGAATTAATTGGTCATTTTCTTTTTTATATTCTGGTTTCGTTAATGGCTTTTTATTTTTTATTTTTTTGATATAAAGGTTGTATGATCCGAAGTCATACAACCGTACTAAATAATATATACAAATAAAGTAGATATCTGTAACGACCCGTAAAATTTCGATAATTAAAAATGTTAATTTAATAAGGTTTCATGGTTTAATGTTGGAAGAATTAAAAATTTGTAATTTATTTATGATAATAATAACTGGAATGAATTGCAACAATAATTATCCAAGTAATTATTAATAGATTGAATGGAGTTCCAATCCATTTGAAATGATTCAAATGTTATAACTTGGTTGTAAATGGAATATAAGGAAAACAATTGTAAATATTAGGTTAACTAATAAAATAATATATAGTCCATGGTAATGGAATCTAATTTGTATTTTATAGGTAATTGTGACACTTGTTGTAAATAATAAACTTATAATTGTGAGTAAAAGTAAATGGTGATAATTATAAGTTACTAATTTATTTAGTCGGTCGAATTGAATTTGGAAACCAATTGCAAATGAAATGAAATTGTATATATTAACTAGGTGTATAATCAATAATTGAAGTTGAATAATAATTGTGAATTATGTAGAAATAAAACTTTGAAATAGACTGATTTCGAAGATTTAATAATAACGAGTATTGAAAGATAATGCTACTTATTGAATGAGTTTACTATCAATAGTTGGATTGAATAATAATGCTGAATTTAATAGATGTAAATAAAGTAATGGATTGATAATGAAAATTTATTTAAAATATAATATTGGAATTTGTTGAATATTGAACAATTAAATTGTTTAAATTCAATATTTGAAAATAACTGAATAATTGAATAACGGGAGTTGAATAACTGTTTAGTGGAAATGGTTGTTCTATAATTTGAATTTGTTTCAAAGGTTAAATTTTGAATTTAATATGATTAATTTGATATTGAAATTTAATATATGAAAATAGAGTGAATAACTGAAATTTGATTTAATATGGTTCAATTTGGTTTCCAAAGTGAATATAAGTTATATTTGGATTTTAATAGAGTTAATAAGATGTTAAAATTGGAATATTAAGAAATTCAGTAAATTTTGGAAAGTCGTCGATTTAATCGACGAGTAAAAAATAGCCTTCCGAGGCACAGTCTCGGAATTCGACGAAACCTGTTCCATTGGATCCGTAATGGTGTATTTTTATCGAATTTCAAATTTCGTAGCGTTTGGAGTTACCAGCTGGTCGTACGGGTTAGAAACGCATTGAAATTGATATCGAAAATTTAATATTTTAATTCGATTCAAAAGGCTATCTTCCGCATACGATCAAATTAGCCTCTGAAACATGTTCCATTATGTTCGGAATGTGGGTAAAACATTACGAACGCCTGTCGGCACGTTTAATTTGGAGTTCGTTCGAAAAATCATGTTAAATTTGAAAATAATATTAAAATAATTAGCTATACGCGTATATATATATACGCATTCCCGCAGAAACCCTCGTTCACTATTGCAGGCCGCCGTTCTTGCTTCAATGGCCGATAAACAATCCCCTTCTCCCTCATTTTTCTCTCAATCTACAAACTATCTCAAAAATCTTCCAACTAGATAATCGTAGAGCACTCCGAGCTACCCTTGTCCAACGGTTATGATCGTAATTGAGGCGATGGATTGCCAACAATTTTGGTTTGAACGCAGCACGTTCATGCGCGATATCTGAGGCGAGGAGGGAGGCGAGTTCGCCGTGTTTCTAGGCGAGGGTGGAACTCGCGACGCTCTTCTCTGTAGTGGTCTCCGATCGAATGTGAGTTGAACGTGGAAGGGGCGGCTATTCGAAGTTGGTAGCGTGGATGGGTTTTGCGGGATAGCCTGTAGCACGCGTATGAAGGAAGAAGCAGTGCAGCCTTGTTTCTCTGATGTAATTCTGGACGGCCACGATTTGTTTAGGTGAAAAAAAAGGGAAATTGTTTATTCAATTTGTTTTCAAACTGTAAAAATGTGTATCTCCTTCATTCGTTATCAGAATCGGATGAAACTAGCGACGTTGGAATCGCAGCGACGAGTGCTACGCTGCAGTGCAGATCCGGGACTGTTTCGAGCTTATTAAATTTTTGGTTAAATCGAACGTCGTTCGATTTGATTAAAAATCGTAAAATCAAGGTGAGTGTTTTATAACATTCACAACGTACTAAATATCTTTATGGTAGTTAAATTTGATATTATGAAGTGATATGAATTTTATTTGTCGTTGTTTGATTAAAATTTAATTGTCATATAGATTGTCATTTGAATTCATCGTTGAAAATTAAATTTGACAGTCAAGTTGAAATTAAAAATTTAATTGTGATTAAATTGCCTAATATTGATAACTATGAAATTGCTGTGAATTGTATTGTTTATTGGATGATTTATTTCGATGGATGCTATTGGTTGATATTTGAATGTTTGGATGTTTATTTGCTTATATATATCCTGTTATGCATACATATGACACTGTGATTTGGTTTAAGTGATATATATTCATCCCTGAAATTTAATTGAAATAACTAATCACTTGGCCATAGGATAGTAAACTATATACGGACACCGGATTGGTTAATTTAATAATTTTTAAAATAGTTGGTTTGAAATTTATTTAAAGGTTTTGATTTAAAAGTTATAAATAAAATCAATGTATAGAAATCAAATTTATCGCAAATTGAGTTGGGAATGTTGAAATAAATTTTAGTTAAAAGAAATTGCTGAATAATTTAAGTTGAGACTTTGAAATTTAAAGTTGGGATATGATTGAATTTTGAAAATTTATTTGCTTTAAAGATTGAACATTTTTCCGAGCTTTGAGTATTACTAAGTAAAAGTGATATAAAAATGATATTTCGAAATTGAGCTTGAAATTGAATCATATTTGAATTTGGATATAAAATTGAATATTGAAGGATAAATTTTGTTAAGTGTTATAAATTGATATTTTGAAAAATCAAGCTCCAAATCGATATAAATTGAAATTGAATTAATTGAAGGTGAATGTAGAATTTAATTAATTTGAAGTCAAAGTTGACATTCATTTGAATTGAAATTGAAATTGAATCGGTAGAATAGAAATTGAAATTGATTTGAATTGGGAAGTTATAATTGAAATGGTTTGGTTTTGAAGCTGTTTCATTTTGTTTTCCAAATTACTCTGTTTTATAAACCATTTTTAAATACTTAAACTATTTTAATCTATTTTAAATCTACTTAACCCAATTTAAATTATTTTAAACTAATTTATCTATTTGAAATCCATTTAAAGATTTTAAGTATGTTAACTATTTTAATTATTTAAAACTACTTTTAAACTACTTAAAACTATTTTCTAAAGTTTCAAGCTAGTCAATAAGGTTAAATGTTTATATTTAAATCTTGAATTTAAATACGAATTAGGTTAAACGAAGTTGCAACCTAAATTGAAATTCGAAATGATTTTGAAATCGAAAGGAGATATTGAGGCGGAAAAATGATTTTGAAATCGAAATGAGATACTGAGGCGAAAAAAAATGATTTTGAAACGGAATCTTACATCTTGAATAGATATGATGATATTTGAAATGGATTTGATTTTGAAGCGAATATGATATTTTGATATTAATTATGAATCGATTTGAAATGTAAAAGAGCCACCGGTGTAATAATACGCAGTTATTAAAGAGACCGGGATCGGATATGGACATACTCTCTGTCGATACTGAAAACCACTTTAATAACTATTATACGCGGAGTGTTGATCCAGAATGAAGTGGATGGTTTGGTGAACGCGTTGACTGAAGAAAGAGAACGATATTGGATGACCCCTGACATGACTAAAACAGGAGCCGCACCGGGCCATTGAGGTTCGCCACCTCTAGCGGACACACTTCTTCGTTACCATATCTATTACTGTTGTGATTCGATTTGGGTGCACCCCTTGATTTGGGAGTGTTGTTTCGCGGTGTTGGGGTAGTAGCTGCTATGCCCAACATCAGTCCGGATCAGGCAACTAATAGTATCCTAGTTGGTATCGCCTCATGTATCTTGTCATACTGATTATCCTATTCGCGACCACTACGTTTTGGTTTGTACCTTTAGTATATGGATTGCCCTCTGGTGACTTCCGGTTTTGGGGAAACTACGGTCTTGTATATGCTCTTGGGAATAAAAATGTGTTAAGGGTGGAATGGGCCATGGCTTAACGCTAGTTTGATATTTTACTTTATGATAGACATTATTGTATATAGCGTATTTTACTACATAGTAGATAGTTTAACGGATCCTTAAGAGATGGAAAATCCCGTAACATCTCTTGAGTTATTGCACTCACGTTGACACTGGATAGGAGATGTCAAACCCCGTAAACATCTCTGACGCCGTTGCATTCATATTTATTTACGATTGATTTAACTTTCATAAGGATATTTTAGTCCTGACTCGAGTGTTTTGTTTTTCATTACGCTCGGGTCAGTCCTGAGTTTTGCAGCTTATTGAAGGTCTATTCTGGAGGACGAAGACGAAGATTTGGTATACTATTACTATTATTATCCTTGCATCATGCTGTCTGCTGCATTATTTTATTTGTTCTGTCGTATATGTACAACTCTGATAAATGATGTATAAATGATAATCAAAAGTAGATTAAACAGCTTCATGAACTGTTTATTTGATTATTATATTTTATCTTTCCGCTGCGAGATTCTGTGATTGTTTCTTGTTCCTTTTCTCTTCTTTTCTTAATTACCCCAATAACCATCTGCCCTTTTGAATGGTTTAGAATCGGCATGTGTATTTGATCGTCGGTTTAATCTGTTCAAAAAGGCGGGTCGTTACAATATCCGATCAACAAGCCTGGTCGGTAGCCAAAAGTCCATAGTGACACAATGATGGGAAGCGAAATTTTGAGCCAAAATAGCACCATACCCATATTTACATATAAAATAACCCAGATACAAATAATGTACATAATAGTACCAGAGTACAGAACAACATAGTAAGCAACTGCAAATCAAATTCCCACGTTGTTGCTCCCCATCGATTCCTGAGTGCCCACTGGCAGAAGTAAGAACTGAGGTGGACGCATTCGAGTACCTGCCCTAGATGAGTACAAGCATAAAATTTTGTTAGCAATAGAGAGGACAGTAGTAGTTTTGGACTTAAAGCATCTCATGTTCCTTTCTAACCAAACAGTCTAGGCAAACGCAAGAGCCAGCATACCCTTTGCTGAGGAGCTGCTACACATTCTCTACATATCAGCCCATTTTCTATAAGAATAAGCTAATTCAAGGTCTAAATTAGAAGCACATAATACCCAAACTTGATAAGGGAAATCGCGGTTGAAGAAAATGTGTGCACAAGGGTCCTTAAACTCAAAGCATAAGTAACAAGTTTGAGATAAGCCAGTATTCTTTCGTGCCAAATTATCGGTAATGTTTAACTCATCAAGCATTGCTAACCGCATGTGAACCTTGTACTTAGGAGGAGTTTTAAGTTTCCAGAGGTGTCTAAAGTTTGTGACCACACCAGAAAAGTTGTAAAAGCAATGTTGTGATTTTACCGTGTATAAGTGCGAAGGAGATGAACTCCAGCTATATGTGTCCTCATGCGAGATCAAGGAAACATACCTATTTAGCCGCAGTATTAATTTGACCCAGTTAGGATGCTGCTAAAATCTGTATTACAATCACCATTTTGAAAAGGTTCGAAAACTGAAATGTATTTGTCAAATGCTAGGTCATATAATTTGGGAAAAATAAATCGCGAAGGGACCTTTTCCAGCCAAGGATCAAACCAAAAAGAAGTTTTCTCTCCATTACCAACCTTAATATCAGTATTGATGTGGAATTCATTAGGATATCCTTCTAGAATGAAGACACAAGAGGAGGAGATGCGGCCAAGCAGTTTGCCAGAGTAAATGATCCATTATAGTATCTAACAAGAATCTATTGAGCCCAGGGCTTTGAGCAGCTCGAAAGTAAAGCCTATCTCCATTTCCCTAGAAGAGCTTTGTTGAAATGATAAAGGTTTATGACACCAAGTCCCTTGCTAGTTTTTAACCTGCAAACTTTATCCCAAGCTACCAAACAGTTGGCTTGCAAAACAATAGGCGAGCCCTTCCAAAGGAATGCATGACGAATAGAATCGATTTTTTGAATTATCCAATTCGGAGCCTTGTAGAAAGACAACCAGTAGGTAGAAATGGAGCTTAGAACCGAATTTACAGGAGCGAGTCTACTTGCACGAGAAAGAGAAGAGCTCTTCCACCCATCTAGCCTTGAGGAAAGCTTTTCAAGAACAATAGACCAATCTTGACGCCTAGGCCTAGAAGGTCTCAATGACAATCCCGGGTATGGAATTGGAAAGGTCTTAAAAGGACAGTTAAGAGTTGTGGCAAACAAATTGCCTGAAGGGTGTGCATGGTCGGACATGTATATGGCACTTTTATTGAAATTTATCTAAAGACCAAAGGCCAGTTCAAAGTGGTAAAGGAGCAGCTTCAAGGGAGTAATCGAATTGAGATTTGGCGCAGAAATAAGAATAGTTTCATCAGTGAATCGAAAAGATGTGAGACCTGGTGGAAGGACAAGATTACCAACGCAATCGAGCGAGCCCAAGGAAGTTCCTTGGTCAATCGTTCTTGCTAATGTGTCAATGGCAATATTGAAAAGTAGTGGTGAAATTAGATCCCCCTACCTGAGTACTCTAGTGAGGGGGAAAATGATTGCCTTGCCTCCCATTAACACGGACCGAGGAGGAAGAGGTTATGAGCAAAAAATGGATCCATCCGATAAATTTAAGTGGAAAAGTAGTGGTGAAATTGGATCCCCTGCCCGAGTCCTTTAGCCGGGGGAAAAAGCATTGTCTCGCCTCCCATTAACACAGACCGAGGGGGAAGAGATTATGAGCAAAACATGGATCCATCCGATAAATTTAGGTGGAAAACCCCTAGATTTGAGGACCTTAAGAACAAAATCCGAAAAGATTGCATCAAACGCCGTTGAAACGTCTAGCTTGACGAAAGCACAGCTGATTTGGTTTGTGTAGTAGAAGGATACAACTTCATGAACAATGACTGCATTATCAGTGAGGGATCTACCAACCGTAAAAGCAGATTGTTGATGGTTTTTTATATGTTTATTTATTTAGAATTATATGATCCTATTTGGCCATTCCAAATTTGTTTTTATTAAAAGGGATGTGCTTTTGAATATGGAAGTTTTCGTTGGCCAGGCTCATTCAATTTTGGGGTATTTAGCGATTCATATTGCACTTAAATTGAAGGCCAACGCGTGGTTAGTCTTTTATGCATTTTGAAATAAAATCCTAAAATATAAACATTAAAATAATAAAAGCCCAATATTTCAAGCAGGCCTTAACTCACCAGCAGGCTCTGGATCCAACATGTGAAACAATAAAACATTATTTCCAACTCTCCTAAGCCTGCGTTCCATAGCTATGGATTTGTGCTCAACTAAAAAACCCTAGAAACCTCTAACAAATATAGACGGGATGAAATCCTAGTTGATTGTCGCCTCTCTCTCCCTTCATCGGATATTTTGCTCAAGCATCTGTCTTCTCAGGTAATTATAGAAGAAAAGTCAGTTTACTCCTTTTTAGATGCCATTGTCCGAAACCGAAATTTCGTTTCCTGTATGCCGGCCGGAATTTTGTATCGTGATTTCGTGTGAAACATATAGCGAAATCTAAGCAAAGTTAGATTGATTTCTTCTATAACCATTTTGTTCACATAGGCGGTTCGGAATTTCTACCTCTAGAATCATCAATCATGCACATTTTACACATTATGTTTTGCTGTGTCTATGCTTGTCAGTGAATACAATCGCTAACTGTAGAAATTATTATTTGTTATATTGGATAATGGGGTGATCTATCAAGTACTATACCCTGTATTTTTTCAACCTGTCTGCTTCTTGCCCCCTTAATACAACAAAGAACAGAAAATTTGAATTAAAAAATGGCGTTGGCAGGCATTATTACTGGCTTGGCTGTCACCGCGTGCAGCTTAAAGCCAGTCCCATTTATTTTTGCTATAGAAGTAAACATAATTAATTTCGATGATAATATTTGGTGCTGAGATTACGTAGCAATTAGCATTGCATGACAGGTAACTTCTATCGCTAGTCATGTAAGTACCCGATGTCACTATCACTTTAATTCAATCCATCGATGTTTCTAGTACTATTCATGTATCAGTAGCATTATTTTCTTTGGCTTAATATGATGGATGATTATGACTATACAATCTTAAATAGAAAGCAAACCAAAGAAAACACAATTTATCAATCTCTGCTATGTGAATATGTAGTAACATTAGCCTTGTAGGGATTAATAATTTTGCATAGGTTAGAACAATAAAGGTCATATTTAATCAAAGTTGATATAGTCGGGGCCATTGAAAATGACGGTCCTTAAAAAAATTGTAAGTGAAAGATACTGGTTACACTGTGGCACTAAAAACATCACAGCACTGCAAGGAACGATTCGTAAATGGACACCTTTATTTCTGACCGAATTTAAATGCAAAGTGCTTGTTGACCTAGCATATTTAAGCTGTAGAAAACCTTGTACAATTGCTATTTTTTGCAGTTTATCATGATATGCTAACTAATTTATACGACGAAGGGAACTTTATTGAGGAATATGATTAAATCAAACAATATATTTGCACTTTGATGATGCATGTGTTACAGATATAACATGAATGACTTGTGATCAATTAAGAGAATGTGGTTCTGGTAAAAACTAGAGAGGGTTTCACATCGTCTGCTTGCTTTTCGAAATAGATTGTTTGGGCATTGAATATTGACCCATGGGAGCTGAAAAGGTTATCCAGAACCTTACTTGTTTTGTCTTGATAATGGTGTGAGTTACTATGGAGTTCAAGAATGAAGTCCTATATGTAAAATTGTTTCCAGTAAATTAGGCACATGTGTAAAAAAATTTAGACACTCGTATGCTTATGAGAAATAACATTTTTATGTACTAGTTAAAATTCATGTGACAAGTTAAATTTAATTGTTCAAGCTCTTGAAATATCTTTCTATTAATTCCAAGAATCAATTCAAAACTGGCTTTGTATCTGTTTGGGTAGGTTTAACTTTTTTGTTTCAATCTCTCAGATGAACAAGCAAGTCGCTTCACCAGTCAGTGGAGAAGATCGAATCAGCGCTCTTCCGAATGATATAATCTGCAACATCCTTTCTTATCTCCATGTGGACGAATCAGCAAGGACATCCATCCTCTCTAAACGATGGCGCAATATGTGGCTTCTGTCCCCAATCTCCATCTCTGATGAATCCATTGTCAAGCAATCACTCATCTATTGTTTCATTCAAGAGGAATCCTCTTCTTGGATTGTAAATGCTATATCCCACATTATTTCCACCCATCCCGGACCCATTCATATCTGCCATTTCAGTCTACCCGATTGGGGTGAATACCACGAAACCCTAGTAAATACCTTAAAAACCCTAACCCTAGAAGGCATTCGAAGTCTCCGAATCAACCTCAGATACTTCAAGATTCCTTGCTTTGTTTTTGAATGTGATTCCCTTGTTGATGTTCATTTATGGGGTGGTTCATTACCTGATCACTTACCAGCCCATACAGGTACCTTTCGTGATTTAAGGAAGTTAACGTTGATATATAGTTTTATCAAAGTTGAATTTTTGGTTAACTTGCTTTCTTCAAGTTCGATCATCGAGTTGGCATTGTTTGGTTGTTATCTCCTTGGAGATTTTGTCATTGAATCTGGTAGCTTACGGAAATTTCATACTAAGGACAACAGTGAACGCGGTGTTTTTAATCTTACTGTTAAAGATGCTCCAAATCTCGAGTCATTCAAGTGTGAGGACTTACCAAGATATTGCAAAGTGTTGATTTTAAATGCACCTAAGCTTAGGGTTCTGAGCCGTATAGACATGGAGACGTCGATTCTCCAATTAGGGAACTATCAGTTCGATCACTATGATAATTACGTAAAGATAATCGGTGAAATCACTTACATGCCTTCCTTACGATCCTTGGATATTGCAGTTGATTTTGGTCGTCTCGATGAGCCAAACTTGGTTCTGCACCTTCTTGTGTGTTTCCCCAACTTAGAAACTTTAGAAGTCTTTATGAAAGGTGAATTCTGCACTTACTATGAATATTATGGTAATCTTAACAGTGTAGTTAGCGCTAACAACGCCGCTGCTACTGTGGTCGATGGTGATTATGATGATCATGTTTGCCTGATATCTAACATTAACTGTCTCAACCATCATTTAAAAAATGCAAGGTTAACTAATTATTATGGAAGACGGGCCCATATGGATTTTGCTAGACTCGTTGTAGCCAACGCTAAAGTTCTTTAAACATTGACTATAGTTTATGGTAATGCTTTGGAAGAAAGATGGACGAAGGCTCTAGAACATTTCTTAATGCAGAATAGAGCTTCTAAGATGTTGAGGATAGAATTTATGAAGAGTATAGACTGAGCTCAACTTGTGCAGGTAAGCAATAATTTAATAAATTTCTTCTTGCCCCTCAGTGCACTTGGTCAAAATCTTATTTTATACATCTTTAATGTATGTTAGTTTTTGGTAGAAATATTTTCTATGTTACAAATGCATATTTTACATTTTTTAATTAATTGATTTTCTTCATTATATGTTATGTACTTGATCAAGTGTCAACTCTTTTGGTCTTACAGTGAATTCACACCCTGAACTGCTTGAATTTTGACTCAAATGGTTTGAACAACTTTAATTTTGTTGGACTTGCAACATCAACAGATAAAAGATTATCAATCCATTGATTTTCAATGTTAAGGGTGCTTTTTTTTAATTAAAAGAAAGGGGCGTTTGAAAAAGTTGATTTGTGTACTCTATACACTAATAGTAAAAGAATTTCAGTTGAAGAAATAAGATAAAAACTTAAATAAGCAAAATAGTTTTGTAATATTTTGTTTAGGTTTTAGGTTAGTACATCATTTTTGTAGTATAAATTTTTTGTAACAGAGAAAATATTTCTACCTGATGTACAGATATATTGACAGACAAAGGAAGGGTACATGTAAATAATTAAAGAATACTTGTGTGTCTATACGTGGATGGATGAAAGGGAAATACAGTATGCATTCCAACATGTAAATTGTACTCATTTTACTGTATTTTGATTAGGAGGTAGAATAAAAAAGGAATAAATAATTTTGTTTCTTATAAATGTTGCTAATGTTCAAAAAGATGTGGCGATAGAATATAGACATGTCAGCGGTATGATAATTTCCATGGTAGTAACTGTACATATACGTTCCTATAGTCTATATGATAAATTGTAAAGTACGTTTTAAACAAAGCAACTATATTCTAAGTAATCAATTGTCTTCTTATTTATAAAATAATGAA
Source organism: Allium fistulosum (assembly GCA_030737815.1). NCBI lineage: Eukaryota > Viridiplantae > Streptophyta > Magnoliopsida > Asparagales > Amaryllidaceae > Allium > Allium fistulosum. The sequence goes on along the minus strand of CM060907.1, from coordinate 405,009,762 downwards.
AAACGTTCTTTCGTTATCATATAATTATGTATTAGTGTAATGTTAAACAATCTATGGGATATTGATATAGTTTTTGTCATCTATTATGAATTAATGAACGGTAGTTGCAAACATGTTGGTATTGGGTATGGCCCCAATGAATAAAAGGATCAAATAAAGGTAGCAGTAAAAGATAATGTTGTTGAAACTTGAGAAACTACATTACATAGAGTAGTTGACTACATAATTATTCAGTAGTTGATTACATAATTATTCAGGTACACACAGCTTTAGTACAAAGGCCTTTAATAACAGGATTTTTTTTCGATTTAGCCCTATTTTACAAATTTATTACGCAAATAACCCTGTTTTAAAACTATTTACAAATGTAGTTTTTGTTTTGACCAACTTAACGCTGAGTTGGCCAGAACGTACTGACGCAATATCAAATTGCGGCAGTTGAAACATTTTTCTATCCCCAATTGAACCGACGCTATTTGAAATTGCGTTCCAGCTCATTCTGGTTAATTCAGCGCTGAGTTGGTCAGAACATGACTATGTTTGTTATTAGTTTTGAAATAGGGCTATTTGCGTAATATGTTTGCAAAATCGGACCAAATTGAAAAAAAAAATCATTAATAAAATAGGATTTTTTTTCATTTTGGTCCACTTTTATAAAGTAATTACACAAATAGCTTAGCTTTAAAATTAATATCAAATATAACTCTGTTTTGACCAGCTCAGCGCTGAACTGGTCAAAATACACTGGCGACATTTCAAATGTCGCTAGTGTAATTTTTTTTAAAGAAAAAACACTGGCGTCATTTCAAAAGTCGTAAGTGTTTTTTCTTAATTTTTTTTTAGTTTACTCCTTTTAAAAAGGCGCTAACTAAATTGAAAAAAAATATAACACTGACGACATTTGAAATGTCGCCAGTACACTCTGGTTAAAACATGACTATATTTGATATTGGTTTTAAAACGAGGTCATTTGCGTAATAAGTTTCAAAACGGAGGCTAAAATGAAGAAAATTCCATAAAATAACAAAATGTTCCTCGATCAAAGTTTATACATACTGTAATTCTTTGTAAACATATGATTTTGAAAATTTCAAGCTTCCTTACCTCTTTTGTAGATAATATTAGTGTAAAATTACGTATATGGGACATGGTTGGTATATTTCTAACGGTAATGACTGATTTTAACTGAAGGGCACCGATACAAAATTTGAACCCTGTTTTTTTGTTTTTTAGTGAGGTGGGTGTGCATTGCTGTACAAAATTACGTATATTGGGAAATTAATTTGTAGGGTAAACTGAGAGTAGAATGGGCTAGGGTCGATATAATAACGGTAAATTTATTTGTCATTACCATAACATTACCAATAAATCGGTTACCGTTTTAAAATACAATTGATATATCACTATAATCGATATGCTAACGATAAATTTATCATTTTCTACGATAAAACAATGATAATAATTTTTCAAAATCAGTGGTAATGATAATTTACAAGTCCATTTATACTACATAGATATTCATGCAATATGCAGTATTACGATCATTTAAAAAAAATGGTAAATTTAATTCAGTAGTTCGACTAAAACGATGTTAAATACACATATTTTCTCATTAATGTCTTTTATTAAGTGATATGATGAAATATGTATATTGAAACATTAACGTTTTAATTTTATAGACAAACGATAATTTACCATTATCAATGTTATCCCGCTTTTTGGTCAAAGCCGGAATATTAAACAAATCGACAAGGAATGATGGATATCAGGATTGAAGTGCAATTGGAAACAAGGCTGCAATGGATATCATCAAAATTTGGTCGAGCTCCGATCAGGACGGAATCGATTGGAGATGATGATGAGGACTAGGAGAGGCTACGTTTCAAGTTTCAGGTTAATCGGAGTTTGTACGGAGGAGATACGATCGATACAAGGAAGGAAGAATGTACTGTTCGAATCCATCATCTCCATACCCACACCTCACTTCGAATCCATCACCTTCGACTCCAGCAAGTTCGACTCCATCTGTTTCGTACCCATCAGAGCAGACCCAATGGAACAAGCTTTAGTTCGAATCCATAGATGTCACTATACTTCGAATTGGTCGCTTCGAATCGATAGGGACGAGGCCATCGTTCGTATCCATCTAATGCAAGCCTCTGCCTCGAATCGATTAGAACGGATCACACTTCGAATCCATCGAAGCCAATACTTACTTCGAATCCATCGAGGAGAGATCCTTCGAATCGATATAAGTTGTAGAAGCTTCGACTCCATTTTGAAACTATTTTCGAATCCACTAAGTCCAGGCAGCGAGAATGATGGAGTCGACCCAGTAAACTCGGAGAAAAAGGAGGATCAACTCGTAGATTGCGCGCCACGTCACCGTCTTCACGTGCAGAAGCATGGATTCGACCCTATGGATTCGAACCATATCGATTCGAACGAATCCATAGGGCGAAGAACGTCAATTTGAATCGATCATAACTTGAGATCTACAAGTCCAAATGCTATGAAATTTTCACAGTAGCTTGAGCACATGTTGAAGAATGTTCACGCCAAATTTCAGCTCGATTGGACAATTTCTTGATCGATTCGAACATAGCTTCGAATCGATCCCAAAGTGGGCCCGGATTTCCAGAAAGCGGGCATGTGGGCCCCCTCACGTGCCAGAACTGGTCTCCCTTCAGTTTAGGCGAAATATCAGCCTCCTACATCTATAAATAGACCCCCAGGTCATTCAGAAAGGGGGTCGGACAATTCTAAGAGATAAGGAGCATCCAGACTCTGCCAGATTTACTCCGGATTACCATTGCTGCCTTAGATTCAGATTATAATCATAAAATCCGTTGTACTACGCGATAGGAAATTGTAATCTTCAAGCATCGATCAATAAAAGATAAAAACTTTGGAGTGGACGTAGGCCGGAGATAGCCGAAGCACTATAAATCTCGTGTTTTTGTTCATTATTTCTGGATTGCTGTTTGTTGTTTGTTTAGATCTGAGATTTGTGTTTGAATATTGCTGATTTGTATTCATACACTGGTGCTTTCACAACATTCGGGGTTTGTGACCATTTTTGGCACAAACAATCAATGTAACAGTTATCGGTATACCTGTCTTGAGTATACTAGTCAATCGTTAACGGTAATGGTAAGCAATTTTAGTTTAACAGTAAAAGTGGTATGGTAACGGTATTATACATTTACGACTGAAGACCATGATAGAACTTGAAGTTTTTGCTTCTTTTTTTTCCTTTTCCTAACAAAATAATAAATTATACATTACTTAACAATAAAATAACTATCATAATATATTTTGCTCTAGTATGTGTTTATGTTTCTAGAAGAAAAAAAAAGATCCCAGTTGATCAAATATTTGAAGGGTAAATTTACTATGACACTGGGGACTTTGGCGGTCCGTTTGATTTATTTTGTGTTATGTATTTTCAACATTAATTACAAATTATGAGAAAAGTGGAGGTACTGCAAAAGGATGAATTGTTCTTTGTGCTTCCGTTATTTTTCAAAACACGAAAAATAAAAATAAAGCTGTTTTTAACTTCGTTTTCCAAATTAGTCGTTTTTCACAATATACATGGGTCGTGCGTATTTTTTATATGGACAAAAATCCAAAACTAAAAAGGTAAACTAACCGCTGCCAAAACTGTCATTTTTACATTAGAATATTTGTGCAAAACTTTTTCTCTGTATATGAACGCATTTTGCTTCATACACTATTTTAAAGTGAAGAATGGGCCTAAAAAACAAAGGTTTTGGCTACAAATGTGGTAACACAAATTATACAAACAAAACCTGGATACCAGAGCTCACTGTTTACCAGCCTAAACCTTTTATTTAGTGGACGCATCATGTTTTCACATTGAGGCAGCATGGTTATGAATAACGAGTGTCACAACACGTGCTACGTGCGTGAATTATTTTACTTATAAATTTTATATGTTTAAATCAGTCAAAAATATAATTTTTTATTTTCAAGCGATATTAAGATTTATATATTTATTAAAAGTATTTTGAATTTACAAAGGAAGTTTAATCTTATATTTTATTTTTAAAAACGATTTGAATCTGTAAAGCATGTTTAATCGTTGGATCCTACTTTTAAGCGCGTTTAAATTTGTAAAAGAAGCTTAATATTAGATTATATTTTTAAGTGATTAAGATTTGATAATATACAAAGTTCCGTTTTTGATAGTTCACGTTAACAAAAAAAATGTGACACCAAAACTATTACAACTATTAATAAAGATATTTAGATGAAGCATGTAAAAGAAATTAATTTGAATATTAAAATCACAAACATGAAGTACAACTTTTAATTTGATCACAAAGCAGCATATTTTGTTTCATATAGTTCAAATGTTGGATTGAACATCCACAATGATGAAATGTTGTATATGCAATCAAATTAGGACTGGTATGGTCACGGTAAATTTACCATTACCAGTCAATCAGTTATCATTTTAAAGTAAAGTCGGTATTATACTAGCAAAATCGGTAGGGTAACGGTAAATTTTCAATTTTTTACGGTAAAACATCGATAATATTTTTTCCAAAACCAACGATAACGGTAATTCACCAGTCCATTCATAATACATTTATATTCATATAAGATCTTGTATTACGGGCATTTAAAAGTAAGAAAACAGTTCAATTTATTTTAATAATTCAACTCAAATGATAAATACACTTCTTTTGTATGTCATTTATTTAGTGACCCAATGAGATATATAATGAAGCATCATCCAGTATAAAAATATGTTAACTTATTATTTTTCTAGACAAATGGTAATTTACAATGTAATTTACCATCGGTAATTTACCATTACTAGTGTAACGGTTACCAGTCAATCGGTAATGGTAAACATTTTTAGTTTACCAGTAAAATGGTACGGTAACGGTATTTACAAAATGGTAACGGTATTTACAAAATGATAATAATTTTCATACATTTTGCGAATTTTATTATTAGGCAAAGATAAGATCTCTCTCAAATACTGTAAAAATAACATGAATTAACTAAAAATAGTTAGAAAATGAAATGTATAACATAGAGGCACGTTAAGAGCATCTCCAATCCTTGTCTAAATACAATGTAATGTCAATTACACATCATCAAAACATCAAATTATTTAAATTGTATTCTCCAATGCTAATGTTAATTAGAATGTAATGTTGACGTGGCATAAAATTAAATAGACATTGTCAAGTGGAATGTCTAGTTTTAGACATTCCACTTCACATTGTGAGCAATGAAATATAAATAAAAAAATATTATTTTACAAATAAATATTATTTATCTATAATATAATTGGGACATGTAGGCAAAGTCATTTATACTAAGAAGTTAACATTGGAGTGGATGTTTTATTTTCAATGTCATGTCTAATTATTTTACTCACACAATTGTGAACATTACTTGACACATAGGACTTAGTTCACACTACAAGCCACTTGGGTTGGAGATGCTCTAATGAATGAGAAGGAATTTAAGTAAAATGTTTACGGTAAAAAACGCACTGGTGTAAGTTAGCTTTGAATGTTTTCCATTAGATATTTGTAACAATATAACTTTTGTCATAATGTGTTTCTATGAAAATGCCATTTATAACTTGGCGTACATGAAAAACAGATATAACATAGATGAGTTAAAAAAACTAAAGCGATGCTAAATACATCAAAAAATACACTTATTTTACCATATCTTGAAAATACCATATCTTTTTGAATATTTCTTTATTAATACTCTATATACACCACAATCCTTATTAACTCTAATTCGAAAAGGAAAAAAAATGGTACAGTAATTATCGTCACTCTATAACGAAGACAAATTAAATAACCATTTTATACTATAGAAATCTACATTTGTTTACCCTAAACATGTGTCTAAACGTGTCATGACTTTCAAATTATCAAAAAATTCAAATTCTCGATAATAAATTCATTCAATTCTTTGTTGTTTACTTTTTGTATTAAGAATACCGACCCGACGGAATTAACCATATAGGTAAATTTGTGTGAAAAACAACATAAAATATATAAAAATCAAACCGTGGTCGATAGTTAAATAATGATGAAATTTAGAAGAAAAGAAAAGAAAAACAAAATTATGTAATATACCTAAAATTCATTAGAAAAATCAAAATCTATTGTTATGAAAATTTTTGACTGCGTTTGATCAATTTTGATTTTGTTAATTTGATTGTCTACTGATGAAAGAAGAGGAAGCTGTAATGGGTTTATATTGCAAGGGATGATGATATTTTTAAGTGCAGAAAAAGAGAGCAAAGGGCGGCATTTTTGGGTATTAACCAGTATTTAATTTGATGTATTTAGCAACACTCAAAAACTAAAAGTTATCCCTAATTCTCACCGAACCAAAACAACAACAATTGTATATTCTATCATACATAGTTATGTATTAAATATAATATATGATTATATGCCGTAAGGACAAAAATAGGTGACTTGATCGATAGAATTGTATGGATAGTGAAAACTTCCGGCTTAGCATGATAACTGTAGAATTTTTTGAGCAAAACATTTTATTGGTATTTAATAAATGATTGCAATTCCCATTACAGAATATATTGAATTAAAGAATGGGGTGAGAAAAACTGTGTTATCGTGGATAGTATAAAACAAAAATCTAGAAACCACAGAGCTCGCATTTTAGCAGTCAGTGTTTTATGTCATAAATGAAGCATACTGGGGCGCAGTGTAGATGAGGATTGGGTTCTGGTAAAAAGACCCAGGTTCGATTTCTAAAATGCGCTTTCCTATCCTATATAAATTTATCCGGGGGTATGGGAGCTTGGATCAGCGGATAGTTTTACTATACCCTCTTCAGGAGTTTACCGGTCCGTCGGGTTCTTCTGGGTTTTCAAAAAATCAAAAAAAAAGCATATTTGCGTTAATTCCGAGGTAACATGTTTAAAAATAGTTGTTTGTCCCAGGTGACTCATACCATAAAACTCATAAGAAATAAAATGTGAAAATAGGAAAATTATTATTTTGTTTCATTGTTGCTAACTGCTGTAAAGTAAGTGATCCAGAATCAAACACAAGATCAGCAAGAGTCAAGACAAATTTGGAGCAATGACTCACTTTACCGAGTAACTAACTTTAGCTATTATAATAGCTTATTGGTGCAATTAAAAAAAACTTTAACAACAAACACCTCCAAACACACCAATTCAAATTTCAAAAATGACGTTTGCACTCGCATCGGACTAAGAAATACGAATTGTTAGTTTTTGTGGCTTAAATCGTACAGAGGCAATTGTAATTTTTTAAAAATATTTTATGCATTCAGTTCCCACAAATATAAAATATAAATACTGAAAATAACTCAAATCGATGCCATCTTAGATTTACCATGGCCCATGCAAGAAGTGTCTAAAAAAGTCTCCATATAGGAATACAATATAGGTCTAAGTAATAAATACAATATGGTACATAGAAAAATGACTATAAGTAAATATATCTTCAAAACGACATGTCACCTTCTTCATGCACCTTATCCTGGTCGCCTCACCTATTGTCATGTCCTCTTATAATAGATATAAAGAGGAAAAAATGGAGAGGATCAAACAAGGTTCAGTAAGTGAATTATATCACTAGTGGTATGGTATCGATAAGTAATAAAATTTCCACTTATAATCTATACAACCTAGAAATGTTCATTTGTGTGCATGAACTTCATATAAAGAACTAGTTAATCGACGCGCTATGGTGTAGCAACCCTTAATGCACCTAATCATACGTTTTGTAAACATTCTTAAGGGCAAGCAACCTAGTTATATAGAGTAGGAAATCTTAAGTGTAGACCTCTTGAGGCACACACCACGTAAACAATCTCGATAGTAAAACGCCTATTGAAACTAGGGCTGTCAATGGGTACTCGAAAAATCCGATATTCGTCCGAATCCGTATCCGAAAATATAAAAAATATCTGTTATACGAAAAGCGGATATAGATATCCGATATCCGAAAAGCTTTCCGGATACGGATATGGTTATTATGATATCCGTATCCAAAAAATATCCGTTTGATTAACTGATGCATATATATATTTAACTGAAATTATATTTAATTAATATATGATTTTTCAACTATTTCCTAACCATTGGATGTTACTACGATATGGATTTTTGCTCATTTTTAGTGAAAACAAATAGTTTTAGTGTTTAATTTTTGAATATTTTTGGATACGCATACGGATATTAGTATAAAACAATGTTTTATCATCACATTTTTTATTCCTTGGGTTTTTTATGAACGTTAGTACAAAAATTGTTTTATGTTAATCCAAACCTTTTCATTTATACTTTTAAATTTATTGGTTATGCGCGGAGCGGATAAATATCCGATATCCGTCTGTATTCGAAAATTAAGCGGATATGGATACGGATATGGCACTATCCGTATCCGAAAGTATCCGTTGACATCCCTAATTGAAACATGGAGCATACAATCCCGATGGTCAACGTGTCTTACCTGTGAGGAATGCGGAATACGGATTTTAATGCTAGAATGAACACTAGAGGGGGGGGGGGGGAGTTACTCTACATCCAGTCCCGCACAACTAAGTACGGATTTCCTTTCAAAAGCAATTCAACAATTACAACCCTCGATTTCAAGGCCACGAGGTACACCCTCCAGAATCACAATCCTCTAGGTAGAGATACTTGATTTCTAGGCAACAAGTTCACCCAATTGATTTCTCAAGGCTACAATCACACCTTTTATCACTTGATTGATTTCCAAGGCTACAATCACACCTTTTCTCGCTAGATAGATTACAAAGAAGCCTATAACTCTGAATAGCACTGGGATCTTGTTGAGATAGTGATAGAGAATCAAACCGGAGATGATCTAGTTAGATTCAATGTTGATTTCGGTAAAGTGATGATAGGATTTTGAATAAGAAAATGTGGAAGAAGAAGAGAAGTGAAAAACCAGAAAATCTGATATATAATTCGTTGAAACTAACCTCTATTTATAGAAGAACAACAGCCATGTCTATTCGTGAAAGATTATGACGAATAGACACTTCTTTTGAAATTCAAATTTTTGAATCTAATTGTCACTATGTCGACATGGGGTACTAGGGAATGTCGACATTCCAAAGCATTTTTTGAAGATTTGATTTTCTTTGAAAATAACATTTATCTTATATTAAGAACTATTTAAACTTTATAAATATACTTGACTATAGATAAAATACATAGATAAATATAGAGAATAATATATATAAAATTTTACTATAATTTTATATTTAAATCTAAGTATAAATATATTATAATTAAAAGATAGTTTAAAACAAACGAAGTTTAAAACAAGAGTTTATTAAAAAAAACAAAGAATATTTTAAGGCTAAACCATCTTTTTGAAAATCATTTGAAAAGATAATTTTTAAGGTTAAAACATTTTGAAAAGTAGTTTTGAAAATCATTCTGAAGTAGTTTTGAAAATCATTTTGAAGTAGTTTTGCAAGCTTCTTCCTGTAGAATATCTCATCACATCAGGACTCGAGAACTTGTACAAAACCAGGATGTTCGTGGGTTTGTAAGCCACTTGTCGTAGGTTTGTAAGCTACTTGTCGTGGGTTTGTAAACCACTAAAAAGGTAGAAATGGGTTCCATTCCAAAAGAAAAATGGAGTGAAGATTTCAGTGCTATTATGAAGTTTTAACATAATTCTAGACTCAATACTTATCTTGAAATCTTAAACTTTTGATAATCTTGATATCTTGAATCTCTATACTGTACAGTTTTCATTCTTTGTAACTGCATGGTTAAATCCTGCATATACATATATATCTAAACTATAATGTTAGTATTTATATTTTATAATCTTATTCTAAGGTTGTTGTCATCAAAACCATTATCTCAAGGACTAACATTACCTTCTTTGCATAGCACCGAGTATACCTAATAACGCCTAAGCCCACATTACCCCTAAAACATTGAGTAACCTCCTCGTTAGTGTCTTTATTCTATTTTATTATATTTTATATGCATAGCACAGAGTATACCTAATAACGCCTTAGTCCACGTTGCCTTAAAGGATTGAGTAACCTCCTCATTAATGTCCATATCCTATTGTCTATGCATACACCGCGTATACCTAACAATGTTTGATCCCATATTGCCCTTAATGCATTGAGTAATGTGACGATCCATTATTTTTAATATCTAAATTCAATTATAATAATGTCGAAATATATTTACAATAAATTCAGATATTAAAGACGATGGACCATAGGTATTTAAAATAAAAAAGTCTAAAAGAGTGAATATAAAAAGAGAAACGTCACGGCGAAATTTAAATATAAATATCATTTCAATGGTTGAATGCTTCACAAGTCCAGTAGATCAGATAATATACATATTTTTAATGCATCAACTATCAAAACAGCAATTTTGTTACTATGATATTAGAGATATACACAAGAGATGTACACATTTATCTTGTGGATGTGATTCAATGAAGACCCTTTGCTCTCTTTCTTGTTTCTACTTGCAAACTTGTAATCACACATATATACATATTATAAAGAAAAATTGTGTCAACTATGTTTGGATTGTGCCTAATTGTATACACTTCGACCAAAGGCTTGAGAGCCATTGCATAGAAAATACTGCCTACATACCACTTTGAGGGATCAGACCCACATATTTTTGTTTCATGCTCTTCTTCTGCATCTTAATACTTACTAGCACATATCAACCTTAACATCCATGCACCATTGCAACTAATGCAACCATTACAAAGAGTACAAGCAGATGATAGTATTTCTACTTATACATCATAAGAAATCATCATATAGGGAAATAATAACAATAATACACTTAGCCATTAGACTCCACATGCATTTGACAACACCCAACATAACGACTCGGAATTTAATCGTTATTTAAATGAATATTTAATTATATTTTAAATATTTAATAAATGACATTTTTTTAACAAATAAAACTACTTTAAATAATAACTAATGATAACAAAATCATTTTTAAAATTTGTTTACTGTTATCCCGCTTTTTGGCAAGACCGTGACACCAAAAACTTGATTATAAACCAATGACAGTTCGTCTTGGAGATCGGTTATACATAGGTTCACTATGGATATTGGTAAATTTTTTCCAAGTCCGGATCAAGCTAAAATTGATATGACACGATAAGCAAAGCTATGAAAGCCAACGTTCCAAATTTCAAGTCAATCGGAGTTCGTATGCTCAAGATATGATCGATGCAAGTTTGAATTTGTTGAAGGCTGTCAAATTTGCATCGCTTCTGTTCGCATCGATCCTGTTCGCATCACTTCACTATTCACATTGATGGATACGAATTGTAACCGTTTTCCTTAACTTGCATTGATCATAACTCAAAATCTACAAGTCCAAATGCCATCAAATTTTCACAGAAGCTTGCGTACCACCTTGAGAATGTTCATGATCGATCTCGACTTGATCGGACAAAATCCGATCGATGCGAATTCAGTTCGTATCGATCACGGATCGAGTGCAGACAGCATGGAATCGATCACGTGGGCCCGCCTACGTGCAAGAAGAAGTCCTCCGAGATCTGGGCGAGATATTTGCTGCCTACGCCTATAAATAGCAACCCTGGACCTATAGAAAATGGACTTTTTGGCTTCTCTACGCTGATACTATGCCGGAATCACCATTAAATTTCAGTTGTACTGCTGTAACCTTTTGTAATCAGCGAATAAAGTTCAATAAACACCAGTCATTTCATAGTGGACGTAGGCAATTCGCCGAACCACTCTAACTCCATGTGTTTCTGTGCATTTTCTTATCTGTTTATTGGTGTGTTTGTTAGATCTGCTTCATTTTACATTTATTTTCTTCATTTTATCTCTTCAAACACATCCGAAGAGTGTTGTGCCTGTTAGTGTGGTATAAGTGTTGTGTGCGTTTGTACATATAAGTGATGTGTGGTATAAGTGTTGTGTGCGTTTTATTTATATGTAAGCTTGTACATTTTGCCTGTGCGTTTGTACATATAAGTGCTGCGTGGCTTTAAAATTTTAATTCTTGGATGCTAACACACTACATGGATACACATGCCTATGAAGTAGAGATGAAATAAAATATATGAAATGTTGAGAAAAGATGAAACTAAATATTCATTCTTTACTTTTTCATACTTAATACACTAAATTTTAATTTTAATTTTAATTTTTTTTTCTTTTCATTCTACTTTTATTTAAGCTAACTTTTTTTTTCTACAGTGAAGACTATGAAATTGTACTAACTAGACGCATAAGTAAAATGAAGTTAAAGTGCAATAAGGTCATAGATAGATTGCTCTTTTCATAAAAGATAGCTAGGTACATACTGTTTTTAATGCCACAAATTAGAACATCATTCAAAATAAAGTTTTTGATTGTGAGCATTGAGTGTAGATCCAATCGGTTCCTATTTGGATGTAAATGAGTTGTGCGTGTATATCAATTGTTATACTATGACTGTAAGCATGTGTGTGGTTTGGCGTGTTCATATTGTGTTGGTGCGCATATTGAGTTAGAGTTTAAGTGTGCATTAGTGAATATATGAAAATGTTTGTTGTTATCCTATTGCTTGCAGTATTGTGTTTGTATATAGCGGGGCTTTGAGTGTTTGCGTGTTGCATTTGTATGTGTAAATTTAGCTGCGTGAGTGCATTACAGAGCTTTTCTTATATATTATATGCAAGTTGTTTCATAAATTTTGTTTTATATTGCTTTAGTTTTAAACTGAGGTCTTGTTGTCCGCCTCAGTTTTAAACAAGGGAGTGGGAAATTCTGATAAAGTGTCTATTCCAGGTATTGCTAAATTCATGTGCATAACTGTTTTAGATATTCAGTGCCATCGAAGAAAAGAAATGACTTTAATGTTTGTTAATAAAAAAAATTGCTTTTCACTTGTGCTATCGAATACGTTTGCTTGTTTTATTTAATGTCATTTTATTGTTAAATCATGTAATATCACCTTGATTACTATTTGTCATTCTTTTTAGTATAAATTTCAATTTAATATCCTATTGAATGCATGTAGGTACTTATAGAAGAAACAGAAGAAAAGAGGAAATTGGATGGTAGTTCTAGTGGTAATGGTGAAGTAGATCATGAAAATGATCCAATTGCAGGAGTTTTTGGTTCTGATAGAAAGAAAAATTATTGTCGAGCAGTTAGTTCTACTTCTATAAAACAAGTAAAGATGCATCAAGCTGTAAAAGCTATAGCTGAAAAAAGGCAAGCCATGGATTTGTCCGTTTGGAAAATGGAGATAGAAAGGCAAGCAGCTAATCAAGTTAATGATGCCATCAAATCAATCACTTCAACTTTTATGAAATTTATAAGTAATTTGCAAGAAAAGCATGTTGCAAGTTATGTGGTGACTCCACATACGGAAGGTGCTTATAATTTAGGAGATTATCGTATGAACAATAATCTAGTTGCCATTCCAACTGTCTCACATAATGATATTCATCCATATACAATGGAAAAAAATGTAATGTTATTGTCACAAGATTTAGAAATGGATGTGGCCAAAGGTTATGTTGGAACACAAACAACTTGTCATTTTAGGAAGGTGATACCGAATGTAGAGAAAGTTATTTGGGTGGTTGAAGTTCTTGAACCGGATGCATCAGTTTACGATGGTCCTCAAAATGAAATGTACAAGCTATGCGAATTTTTTGATGGAGGCTTCGTTATATGGCCAGAGTTCTGTATTCGGTATTTGTAGACTTTAACTATGAATTTTGTCTTATCTTTTGTTATTGCAATTGGTATTAGTATGGAATTGGTAAACTATGTATTGATAACTTAATTATGTATTGAACTTCTCTTTTGTTAATTGATACTCTATTTTATTACTGATTATGAATATTGTTTATTGATATTGATTGGGTTATAATTTGCTAAATTAAGATAATATTTCATATTAGATATAGTCTACATTATATCTTTTAACATTCAAACCATTATATCTTTCAACATTCACATTACTGATAAGTGTTTATTTGTTTGTATTTATTTGTAACGTCTATAAGCGTTGAAAGATATTTTCCCAACGCTTATAAGCATTGGAAGATATTGTTTCCCGACGCTTATAAGCGTTGAAAGATCTTTTTTCCCAAGTTTATAAGCGTTGGCCAAAAAAATCTTCCAACGCTTATAAGCGTGGCAAATAAATGTCCACGCCCCTATAGCGACACATATAAGTGTTACTGAAATTTTTGACAATGCTTATACTCATTGAGAATCTCTTCTTTGGTGTAGTGTTGTTTTACGGACAAATAGTCCATTTATTAGTATAAAGGATATTGCTATTTTGATATAATCGGTTGATTAACCAGTTTGATTGTAGGAAAGGATTGCATAATATATGTTTTGAAAATGATATTTGTGAGTGGAAACCCATTCCGCTAAGCGGTGTGGTCTCACTTAATATCAGTAAACCGAGGTGTAATAGAATTATTCACACCAGGCTTTATGTCTGACTCTAAATTTTTGTTTCCCCTTAAACTCTCGGGTACTCAAAATTGATTTGAGTAGGCTGAGGGTTGAGGTTTTCAGATTTTAGTCTTTTGGCGAATAAAGCTTCCGGGGACGAGTAGGCGGCTGGCGGATAGCTAATTAGGAATTGCAGTTTCATTTTGTTTAATTCCGCTGTGTATATTAAGTTTGATATGACTATATTACTTTGATAAACCAATGGGGCATCATCATATGTCGCTCTTGGCGTATTTTTTTAATGATTATAACTAATCTTTATCTGGGGAACGATATGGGATTATGTAATTTGGATATGAATTTGTTTTGAAATGTAATCAGCAAAATGTTGTTTTTTGAAATCTGTGATTTTATTCATATTCAAGTGCTTTTGATATTATGGATACCATTATCATTACCGTATTTTGTCACTAGAAGTTAATACTATGGATGACTGCAGCATCTGTAACGCTTAGCTTTTGGCCTCCAAATACAGGATGTTACAGCTACATATTTTACATTTGAGGTAAATTTCATTCCAACACGTTTATTCATAACTAATAAATTGCATACAAAATTACAGGTAGAAAAATCAGGTAGATTAGAGCATTTGTTCAAAGCAAATCTTCGCCAAGCCTTAAGGTTCCGTGCTAACTTGTCTAAGTCTTTAGCAATTAAACGATCAGTGATGTGGTGAATGGCCACATCCAGAAGTTATTTGAGATTCTTTTCCTTCTTCTGAATGACATTTGTGCCGTCAATCGAGTCAATTTGAGTTTTTAAGGTACACCGAAGGGTCTTGTTAGCTCCTCGTAAAGTTTGAGCCATATTCTTTAACTTTTCGATCATTTGGTTAAGATTGTATTTTTCATGCTCAAGCCCTTGAACTTTGCTTTCACATTCATTAATACGTTTAGATACCTTTTCATCCCATTTCATGCTAAAGTATTGCATATATTCAAATTTAATTTTTCTACTCCATTTTGAGATAGTGTCATCGCTTAAGCCCGAAGGTAGGTTTTATAAAGTAGGGAATTCTTGGCTTGCCAAAGACCGAGATCTAGTCATTCTCCCGGGAGTAGGGGTAGGAAGTTCAACTTACCTTCACTTGCAATAAGTTCTAATGACTGATAGTAGACTTTGCATTTCATTAGCTGCACTTTGAGATCGTTTCATTTGTTGATGCAATTTAACTATTTCAACGTCGAAATTAACTGGAGGTTTGGATTCAAAGACCGACTAAACCTCTCTATCAATTGTTTAGCTCCTTTGTTCTTTTCCTTCATTTCTCCTTCCAAGCTGGAAGTTCTCTCTCTCGGACCTTTAAAAATCACTCTCAATTGAAAGTATTTCCTATGCCATTTCTATTCCTCTGGATTATTCAAAAATAGTAAAGTCGAATCGTCCTAGGAAGTTTTCTTCTCGATATTTGCTAACAATCTATCTTTAATTTCTACAACTCGTGAGAAGGCATCAAGAGGATCAGATGTACGTGACAACTAAGTCTCCTATTAAGAATAAGCGAAACAAAGATCAATACGTAAAGAGAAATAATAAGTTCTTTCATTTAACAGCGACAAAAGTTTACAAACAACACATAAGCTTGAAATACATCAATACTCTATTTTCAAACATTTAATTGATTCCTAAGCTTCGAAATGATGAATTTGGCCTTTTCAAATGACTTAGCCGATAAAGCTAGTGTAGAATCAAAGAAAGACTTGATTCCTTTCGGGGTATAAATAGGAGAAACCGATGGTAATCCCATTCCCCAACTAGAGGGCTATCATGACCACATATTAATTTTGTGTGATAGAATCAAATTTTGCTAAGTAAATTATCCTTTTCATCACCCGGAAAGTCAAAGATGAAACAAGGGAAACGCATGTGGACTTCTTGTAAATCTTTGAGGAAACGATGTCTCGCCAGTTGTGACATTTTGAGAATCAAATATTTTTTTGTAAAATCTTTCTTTAGCTTGACAAATTTGTTATCCCACCTTTTGGCAAGGCCGTGACACCAAGGAATTGACTGGCGACCAAGGACAATCCGTCCCGAAGGTCGGTTATACGCATGTTCACTATGGATACGGATAAATTTTTGTCCTAGTCCGGATCAAGCTACAATCGATATGACAGGACAAGCAAAGCTATGAAAGCCAGCGTTTCAAATTTCAAGTCAATCGAAGTTCGTATGCTCAAGATATGATCGATGCAAATCAAGCAATGCTCTCATTCGTATCCATCAGACCATCTCCTTCGTATCGATTCCATTCGAATGCATCCGGGAAGCCCCGTTCGTATCCATGCAAATTCGCATCCATAAAGTCTCTAGTGAAACACATATGGTTCGTATCCATTAAGTGAGCGCTAGTTCGTATCCATGGAAGAGGCACCACTTCGTATCCATCACATCTACTCCGGTTCGTATCCATCACCTAGTGACATTTCGTGTCGCTTCCACTAATGCACGGCTCGTCGATCACCACCCACAAGCAATACGAGGCAACACCTAAAAGGTATCGATACGAAGTCGATGTCTATATCGATACGAATTGGGGTAGAGGCCATCGATACGAAATGATCTCAAATATCGATACGAACAACGTAGCAATTGATGGATACGAACGAAGCCATATCAATGGACACGAACGGCATGGGTACGAAGCACCTGAATGAGAGCGATACGAAGGAGACACGTAAAGATGAATGATTCGGTCACTCTGCATGAAATGTGGATCGATCCTAAAAGATAACGCCACATCATTGGTCGTCACAGGCCTAATAGCGACACGAATAGAAGCGATGCGAATGAGAGCAGTACGAATTCAACATCACATTGAAAGTTCAAATTTGCATCGATCATAACTCGAGATCTACAAGTCCAAATGCCACCAAATTTTCACAGGAGCTTGCCTACAACCTCAAGAATGTACCTAATAAATTTCAGCCCGAAAGAACCAATTCTTGATCGATACGAACCCAATTCGTACCGCCCTAAGTTCGAGTCGAAATCACATGAACTCGCTCCCATGGGCCCACCCACATGAGAGAAGAGGTCTTCCGAGACCTAGGCGAGATATTTGCTGCCTACGTCTATAAATAGTGACCCTAGACCTACAGAAAATGGACTTTTGGCTTCTCTACGCTGGTACTCTACCGGAATCACCATTAAACTTCTGTTGTACTACTGTAATCTTTTGTAACCAGCGAGTAAAGTTCAATAAACATCAGTCATTTCATAGTGGACATAGGAAATTCGTAGAACCACTCTAAATGTGTGTTTCTGTGCATTTTCGTATCTGTTTGTTGGTGTGTTTGTTAAATCTGCTTCATTTTACATTTATTTTCTTCATTTTATCTTTTCAAACACATCCAAAGAGTGTTGTGCCCAATTTTGTACAAATACTTTGGTGCTTTCACTGAGAGAACCCAGCTTTTCTCCTGCTCATTGGATCTACTACCGATATTAGATTGCGAAAATATAAGGAGAAGATCCAGATTCCTAGCCTGGAAGTTCTTCCATCCTATTCAGATTTGTAGCAAGTCTAGGAGAGAGCTTTGCTATCCACCTTGGTCAACACTAGAACTACTTCAATAGCTACAAATCCAGAAGGACATGATAGATAGAACCCTGTGCAACTCCTCCTACCGACCAAAATGCTGCTAGACCTTCAGATTCGCAAGACCCTGTCACCAGGGAAGAGTTCCAACTGCTAATGCAAGAGCTGACTCAAAGCCGCCAGCAACTTACTCAGCAGCTCCGTGCCAACGCGGAGTTGACCAATCGACTGAACCATGAAAGACGAAGGGGATCTAGAAGGGATCAGGCTTCCTATTCATCCATTGAAAGTTCAGCCTCTTCCGACTAAAATAACAGATCCCCACGCCCACGACTGGATGGAAGCTATACTCAGGCTACTGGACATCAACGCACACTAAATCTCGGGCAACCGAGTGTTGGCCCATCGACCAGCCATCAGACCGGACCCTCATCCCAAGGAGGGACGGCTCCTTATCATACTACTGACAACCGCGCTGATACCGCTGCTGTTAAGTTCGGAGTCGACACTCGGAGCCGAACGGATCCGAACCACCATCAACGTGATTATGCTCCTGAACCCTATGTTCCTGAAGACTTAGAACCAAGGAAGCGAGATATGGACCGTCGACCGCGACCAGCCCACGACCAGCCCATCCTCGCATTGTGGAACCCGACCACACCTTGGCTCAACATGCTCAGAATGTCCAGATGCCGGACATCCCAACAATGATCTGTCAGATGATCCGTGAAAGTCAGGGCCTTACCAATGACAACCGGGGAATCTCCCGGAGTCATACCCCCTTCACCGATGACATCCTCTACGCTGAACCGCCTCGGCGATTCAGAATGCCAACTCTACCTATTTATGAAGGGTGTTCTGATCCTAACTGGCACATTTTAAAGTACGAATGGTTAATGAATGCCGCACGAGCTGATGATGCAGTCAAATGTCGAAGTTTCCCGATCTCCCTAGGGGGCATAGCAACTATTTGGTTTACTCATCTACCACCTCGATTTATCTCATATTTTGACCAGATGGCAACGAAGTTTATTGAACAGTTTCACATGCATGTTACTAGGCCCAAAGATGTTAATACCTTTCCAGTGTCACTCAATCTCCCGGAGAGACACTCAGACGTTATCTAGAGAGGTTTCAGGCTGCATGCGCTGAGATTAGTAATCCTAACGACAACTCAATTCTGACGGCACTAAATTAGGGAATCGATCTCGACTCCGAATTTGGCAACTAGTTGGCCGGAAAAACCCCTGCGTCATTAGACCGTTTCTATTCCAAGGCAGCTCAATTACTGAGAAGGGAGGATGCGAAACAGTCTAGGAAAAAGGATGACGTAGGGCCTAATGTGGAAGGAATCCAAAGCAATGTCGTTGTAAAACAAACCGGGGAGAATTCCGGAAAAGTGTAGTTAAACATACAGAATAAACAGAATCAATAGAAAGGCGATGGAAATCAAGGCAGGAAACGGGATCAGAATTGCAGACCGCGACGTAGAGCTCAAATGTTTGACACATACACTCCTTTAAACACATCTCTGGAAAATGTGTACTTGTAGACCTGCAATACTATCCAATATAAGAAACCTGCTCCGAAGCAATCGTCAGAAACACAGATTCAAGCAGGGAAGTATTGTAGATTTAATGATAGTTATGGCCACAACACGAACGAGTGTCGTCATTTATAGGATATTATCGAGAAGTTAATCCGAGAAAGAAAGTTGGAGCAGTTTGTTCAGGCGCCGCAGTCTGGAGGTGTGGGCCCATCGAATCAAAACCAAATACCAAATCAGGCGAGACCGGAGGAACCCGCTCGTACTGGCGGGAGGCTAGTGATTAATACTGTCAGTGGTGGTCCACATCCAGCAGACCAGAGCTGGAGGGAAATGGAGTCGTCTGCCAGCCCTATTAGGCATGCGAGCTTCGAATGTTGTAGTAATTTGGAAGATAGGGTCCGGCCAAACAATAGAAAATGGTGACAGACGACATCGTATTTCGAAACAGGGATGCCGACAGGGTCGAAGCCCCAACCATTGATCCACTTGTCATTTCAGCTTAAATAGGTCCTGCTTGGATGAAGAGGATCTTAGTGGACAATAGAAGTTCAGTGAACATATTGTTTAAGAGAGCTTATGATCAGATGAAGATGCAAGTGAAAGATTTGAAGCCTTGTCAGTCTTGTATTCATGGCTTCAATGGAAGTGCAACTATACCCATTGGAATGGTGGAGCTACCAGTGGAGTTAGGAGTTGGAGAATGCCGGAGAGTCCGGATATTACAGTTTATTGTATTGGATATAGAATCGCCATACAATGCTTTCTTGGGCCGACCGGCCCTAGCATAGTTCAGGGCTGCTATCGCCCCTTGGTGTCTACCTTTGATATTCCCTACCGATAATGGAGTTGGAGTCGTTCAGCAAGACCAGGCCATTGGACGATCCTGTTATGTTGCTGAGCTGCGGGAGGCACAACGAAAGAAAAGGGAAAGGGCGTAGTGGAATCTCTTTGCGTCCGCTTTGTGGAAAATTGACAGTTAACGCCTGGGCCAAGGCCCGGGCACACCAACCAATTCCCAAGGGAACTTGACCTGAGAGATACCGAAAGTGAGGATGAAGTCAAAGACAGTCAAGCTTCTCCGGTAGAACTAACGATCGATTTCCCGATCGATGATAATGACGATTCTAATAAAGGTCGTATCTCAGCTAAGCCAACAGATGAAGGAGGAATTGGTTGAATTTCTCCAGGAAAACCTCGACGTGTTTACTTGGACGCATTTAGACATGTGTGGGATCTCCTAGGTAATCGCAAGCCACACATTGAATATTGACCCGCGGCATGTCCCGGTCAAACAAAAAAGGTGCGGTATGGATCCAGAGTGATCTGTCGCCCTTAAGGAAGAGGTAGATAAACTCAGGTCGAACGGGTTTATTCGAGATGCGTTATATTCGGAATGGGTATCTAATCATGTACTCCTCAGGAAACCTAACGGGAAATGGAGAACATGTGTTGACTACTCAGACTTGAATAAAGCTTGCCCTAAAGTCAGTTTTCCACTTCCCCGAATCGATTAGCTCATAGACTCAACGGCTGGACATGAACTCTTATCCTTCATGGATGCGTATTCTGGCTACAACTAGATACCCATGCACTTGCCCGATCAGGAGCATACCAGCTTCGTCGCCGATCTGGGACTTTACTGCTACAAAGTCATGCCATTTGGACTCTAGAATGCCGGAGCAACCTACCAACGGCTAGTTAACCGAATGTTCGCTAACCAGATCGGAAAAACCATGGAGGTATATATGGATGACATCCTAGTGAAGTCGTGATTCTCCACTGATCATATCAAAGACCTGGAAACGATGTTCAACATCCTCTAAGAGTACAGAATGAAACTCAACCCATTGAAATGTCACTTTGGGGTCGTGTCTGGAAAATTCCTTGGATTTATCATCAATGATCAAGGAATCAAAGCCAATCCCAAGAAGATTTGGGCAATCAGAAATCTTGAGACTCCAAGAACTATAAAGCAAGTCCAAAGCCTCAACGGGAAAGTAGCAGCACTGAGCAGGTTCATTTCAAAATCCACCGACAAATGCATTCCCTTCTTCGATCTGATCAGAAAAGGAAAACAGAATTTTGAATGGACTATGGAATGTGAAGGCGCATTCCGGGCACTGGTTCAACACCTCTCCACACCACCCATTTTGCCAAAGCCTATTGATCAAGAGAGATTGTACATCTACTTGGCGGTGTCAGAAAACGCAATCAGTGCCGCCTTAATTCGGGAGGAGGACCGGATACAACGGCCGGTATAATACATTAGCAAACGACTGACCGGAGCATAGAGAAATTATCCGAAGCTGGAAAAGTTGGCTTATTTTGTCATTGCCTCGAGGAAGCTCCATCAGTATTTCTAGGCTCATGCTATCACTGTATACACCGACCAGCCGTTACGACAGGTCCTTATGCGGCCTGAGACGTTTGGTAGGTTACTCAAGTGGAATATCGAGCTGAGTCAGTTCGACATCACCTACACACCAAGGCGAGCCATTCAAGGACAAGTCCTAGCATACTTCATCGCTGAATTCACTATCCCGGAGGACTTGCCCGAAACTAGTGAATCTCCTAAATATGTCTGAAAGCTACATACTGATGGTGCATCAAATGACTATTGTTCAGGTGCCGGGGTTATACTTGAAACTCCTGAAGGCTGATCTATATGCTATGCTTTAAACTTTGATTTTCGTGCGACCAACAATGAGGCCGAATCCGAAGCCCTGCTCACTGGATTAAGGCTAGCCAAAGATTTGCGAATTATTGCTGTGGAGATTTACTGCGATTCACAATTGGTCGTGTGCCAAGTTCGGGGGGAGTACCAGGCCAAAGACCGAAGGCTGGCTGCTTATCTTGCTTGGGTTCAGGAAATATTGAATCAGTTTGATTATTATGCCATCTACTGCATACCCCGAGAATGCAACCAGAAAGCCGATTCCTTGGTAAAGTTAGCCGGTACCGGTGAGGCACAGCAAATGGGACTCGTTCCCGTAGAGACATTATCTTCCCCAAGCATTGATCAGATAGAGGCGGATTGGGTGTTTGAAGTCATCCCCGATAAGGAGTCATGGATGACTCCATTCAGAAACTATCTCGAGCATGGAACCCTGCCAGAGTGCAGGAGTGAAAAAAGACAAGTTCTTCGAAAGGCTTCACGGTTCACTATTCAGAATGGAGTCATGTATAGAAGAAGGTACTCTGTTCCTTTACTCCGGTGTATCGCCCACTATGAAATCCATCGGGTATTGCACGATGTACATGAAGGAGAATGTGGCGATCACACTGGGGGGCAAGCTCTTGCTAAGAAAGTGCTCCGATATGGTTATTATTGGCCGACTATAAATCGCGACGCATCAAATTATGCCAGAATATATGACAGATGTCAGAAACATGCTCGGATCCTAAGGGCCCCGCCTACCGAAATAACTCAAATGTTCAGTCCCTGGTCGTTTGCAGTATGGGGCATCGACATCATTGGGTCTCTACCTCTAGTCAAAGGTGGTGCGAAGTACGCCATCGTTGTAGTTGATTACTTTACCAAATGGACGGAAGCCGAGCCCCTTGCTACTATCACAACAAAGAAAGTGATCAACTTTGTTGTACGCAATATTATCTATCGATTTGGTCTCCCACATACCATCATCACTGACAACGGAGCCCAATTCGATAGTGTCGAATTCAAGAATTTCTGTCAACGGTTCCATATCCAGAAGAAATTCTCTACAGTTGCACACCCTCAAGCGAATGGACAGGTTGAAGCTATTAATAAAGTTATAAAGTCCATTCTGAAGAAATGATTGGAAAAAGCCAGGGGCAAGTGGGTCGACGAACTTCATATGGCCCTATGGGCTTATCGAACAAGCCACAAGTCCGCGACCGGCCACACTCCATTTTCTCTTTCCTACGGTTCAGAAGCCATTATTCTAGTCAAAATGGAAGTACCTTATCATCGTGTGACATATTATGACCCAAAGACAAATGCCATATTACTTGTCGAATCTCTGGATTTATCGGATGAGAAGCGAGAAGAGGCTGATTTGAGGGTAGGCGCCTACCAAAGTCGAGTCGCTTGATTGTACAATGCCAAGGTCCAACACCGAACCTTTGAACTCTATGATCTCGTCCTCAAGAGAATTTACCCGGTTCCTTGACATATGAAACCAACGTGGGAAGGGCCGTATGTTATTGAACAAAGGCTCGGAGACGACACATTCAAATTGTCGACCGTTGATGGTCTCACTTTGCCAAGAGCCTGGAACATCGAGAGTCTTCGTCGCTACTACACATAACATGCTTTATTTATCCATTCAGCCTGCTTTTCATTCGCAATTTGTTTTTTCATTTTGAAATTTGAATTTGTAATAAGGCAACTGACTTTTCCATACTCTCTTATTTCAGCAATAAAATGCAATCTCTTCGAGCCAGAGCAGTGATTTTTGAAATGCGTCATGAGACCATCACAATGCACGGAGAGCTAAGTTCCATCCTATGGTGGGACTTATTCAAATAGGGAGTGACTGTAATACGACCGGTCACTCACTAAGTGAAATCCGAGCTCAGGAGCAAACCATCACACCGAAGCCAAAAAAGGATTGGTACACGACAATCCTCTAACTAACTCCGGCTCCCAGAGTGCGAGATGGAGTATAAACTCACAAATGCGGGCTCGAGGAGGGTGGATCAGTCCTCCTAACGACTTCGCCCGTATTTAAACCAAGTTCGAGGAGGATGGATCCGTCCGTCTAACAACCTCGCTTGTTGGCTCAGGATGGATGTGATCCGACCATCCATGATCCTGATACATCTACCATTCTCGGAGTGCGAACGGAACCCTAAAACTCACAACAGATGTGATCGACCATCTGTTAACCAACTCCAGATTCCCAGAGTACGAACTGGAGTATAAACATCAAAATGGGTGTAACCGACTACCCATCGGCTAACTCTAAGTCCCCAGAGTGCGGATTGGAGTATAAACACAAACCGGGTGTGAAACGACCACCCATAAGACAACTACGAGTCCCCGGAGTGCGGATCGGAGTATAAACGCAAATCGGGTGTGACTGACCACCCACGAATCAATCTGAGTCCCCGGAGTGCGGACGAAATTCTAAATATCAAACAGGTGTGACTGACCGCCCGTAAAATAACTTAAGTCCCTAGAGCGCGGACATATCTCTAAACCTTAAGCGGGCAAGACCGACCGCCGACGCACAAGCACAATTCCCAAAGTGTGGATGCAATCACCAATAGGTGAGCGAGTGTGATTCGACCACCCGAACTCGTCTTGTTTCAGCCTCGTTTCAATAAAGTTAAGCTCGATGTATTAAAGGATAAAGTGATTGCTGACCAATCTTTTCATCTTGTCCCCGGAATTGGGGACAGAACTTAAGTATCAGCTACTGATCGAGACAGTTCAGTATTGGAACTCGACTTAACGTTCGATTATGACTCGAAGCCGTAACTTCGGAACTTAACAACTAAACTCAGGTCCGATTCAAAGACTAAAAATTCACAAGTACATTGAATGGAAGTTCGAGCGCTGAAATACTTAAGCAAATAAACACAAAGTTATGCTGGAAACAAAATGGAATTTTATTTTAACTATTCTTTGGAAAAGAAGGATAAGTACAAAAATCTTTCCAAGAATTCCTACTAGCAGGGGCCAAATCCGCATCTATACACGGCCTACAAGAAGCAAAAAGAAATTCCTGTCTATCTACAAAAAAAGGAGCGGGAAGATATGTCGATTCCCTCGGTTTCTTCTTTTTCCTCCCCGGCGTTGGCCCACTGGAGCTACTACTTGGATGCCTCTTTGAGCCTTTGCCTTTTGGTGGTTGGTCTCCAGCCGGGGGAATTATGGTAACCTCTTCCTCCAAACTCACATGAATTAGAATACTTTCTGAAGGCGGAGTCGGAGGGATAGGATCGATGTTGAAAGGCAGGGGAGGCACACCGGTGTCGACGACCGTGCCTCCTGGAGAAATCATTTGCAAAGGGGCTGGACCAAGGCCTGCCATGCCACCTCCAATACCGCTGCCCTACGCGGCCGCCTCTATCTAAGCGTTAATCTCTGCTATGAGCACTTCTTCATGAATTGTTTGGATGTCCACGAGGATGCTGCCGGTTGGACCCGAGGAGCTAACCACGGGTGCACTTCCGCCCATGACGAATGGTAGGTCGGCAAAAGGATCGCTTTGATGGACAAGTAGTTCCTCCATCATTTTCTCATCAAAAGTAAAAGTGCTCCCCTGCGCTCCATCGGTTGGCGTAGCGGCCGTTGTTGTGGTTGCTTCTGTTATAAGGGCCTCCTGCTCATGATGCGACTCTTGAGTTATAGGGGGAATGACCAGTGCGGCTCCTATCGCTGGATAAAGATAAGAGAAAAGATGTTAATAACTGCTTTGAACAAAGTTCCTTACTTCGAGTAGGTGCGAGAAATGTTTAGAATTCCTTCCTCAGAATGGCTTGCAGGTGGAGCCGGAACAGCTTCAGTGACCTGCTCACGAGTTGGAGATAACTGCGGCTGATCAGGATTGTATGCAGGCACATATAAAGGATCAACCACAGGAGTAGGTTCGGGCTGGGTTGGCATAGGAATTTCGAAACCCACATCATGATGCTCAACTCATAGCCCTCTTCAACATCCGGGTGCTGAGTGCTGAGCTTCTCTTTTTCGAATGTAATAGTGATGTCGTGGAGAACTCTTCTTTCATCCTCATTCAGCACCCGATTCTCCAATTCAAATTCATCGATAGATTCAGCTTGGTGCTCTGATTTTTCATCTTCCACCAAGCGGCACCAAGCATTGTATAGGTGTGATGGATAGTTTTAAAGCCAGCTTAGATTTCGATGCTTAAGAACGTTGGCATTGTATGTAATGAGGAGATCTTCAAAGTCACCCTCCAACCTGGCCTCTGCCGTTTTCATTTCATTCTCGACCCTGGCTTCGGCTTCCTGAACCTTAAGCGTTGCCGCATCCCTCTCATCCCTGAGCGCCATAGCCTGCTCGCATGCCTCATGAGCAGCTTTATTTGCATTGTCTTTCTCTTTTACGATTTCAGCAAGTTTGGCTTTAAGCTCTTCAAGATCTTTCAGCGCTCCATCCCTTTCGGCCATAACTGTGGTGGTCCGATGTCCCATCTCCTCAACCAGGGCCAAGTGTGTTCTCCTCATTTCTTCCATCCTCCGAGTCACCTCATCGGCTCTTTTATTAGCTTCTGTCTCTGAATTTCTCGCGGAATCATTTTCATCATTAAGCACCTGGATTATGTGGTCCTTCTGAGCGAGATCAGTCCCTAATTTCTCGATTGTTTTCACCCGCTCAAAAGCCACCGTTGATACTTTGTCCACGGTCTTCATCCATTCCTGGTACTGGCCGTAAACATCATGTATATAATCGTGCATCGTCTGTTCATCCTCGACAGGAATTTGCTTTTAAGTGCGGAGGAAAGATGAAGCCGTCAAAACAGATATTTGGAAAATATTTTTTCAGCTTAGCGATTCTAATCGCTCCTTCCCCGGTGGGCTCTGTGATAGCTTGTTCAGTAACGATGGGAGTTTCGGTTTCGGTCCTTCGACGCTGTTGGTCAGGCCTTGGTGCTTGGGAAGGTGGTATGTGACGTGAAGATTCATAGGTTTGCTTGCCAGAGCTAGAAGGTTGTGTGGGAACTCTAGGTGGTGGAGAGCGTGACCGAGAACGGTGCCTGTACTCTTTCTCCCTCTCATAGCGCTCCCTCTCTTGGCTAGAGTAGCCGCAACCATGGTCCCTATCGGCCTCACGTCTGCGAGACTCATAATATGAACTAGAAGAATGGCGTGCAGAACGGAGGCTGCCAAGCATAGATCCTCGCTTTGACATCGTGCCTGTAAAATGGAAAGGACAACAGAGTTGGTATTTCCAGAAATGAATTGCTTATGATTAGAAATTATGCAGTGTCGTGAGGTGTGTGTATGCATATGCAAACCCCCCGACCAACTGGATATGTCGGTCATACTCGAAGGTATCAAATCGCCTAGATCTAAGGCTCTCTGAAGCCCTTCCAACCGTTATCTTGTTGAAGCGACACATAGTCCGGAATTAGAATGTCTGCAAGTCCATCGAAAGAATTCTCCACATGTGGGGGAGGAGCCTTCGACATTATAACACCGGTGGTTAGCAGAGACATGACCACGGATTTCCATCTTGAAGACTTGTGAAGCTTATGAGCAACCGCCTTGCCTTTTCTCTTTCCCTCTGAATGTCGAGGACTATCTGAGGGGCCGGCTATGGTTCGTCTTCGGTGGGCGTATCCTCTTTACCACCCTGCTCAGCAATTACAATCCTGGGCGCCTTACGCCTCACCCATCTTGCCGGGGCTGCCCTAAGGGATCCTTCAAGCCCTATGCTCTGGTCTTGGTCAGTTAGCCCAACGACCCTCAAATTTTCATCCGTAAGCACCGAGTCGATCTCTCTAATCTCACCAGGCACCTCTTGAAGAATTCACACTATTTCTATAAATCAGGCACCTTCGGTTCAAGGAATTGTGGTTGTAAAAGAAAGAAAATGTTTGACTCAACGTCGATTATAACTATCTCGTTAGTCACCAGAGAAATTGCGGCACTTACGTTAACTAGTCGCCGTCTTGCAAACCCTGGCGGGAACCGAACATAGAACCACTCGGTTTTAAAGTAGCTAAGTCTGGTCCAAGTTCCAATCACGATTTTGCAGTTTCTGGCTCCCTCTAAGAATGTGAAAGAAGGATTATCTCCCCGACTCTTTACATTGAACAAGAATCTGACTTCCTCTGGAGTAGGGGGCTGAAAAGGTGCTCCATGAAGATAATAAATAAGCTATTCGACAATGCATATCCATTCGGATGCAACTGTGATGGAGCAATCCCTAAGTAAGATAACTCCTCCCGAATATACTGGTTGAATGGTGGGAGCGTCCCGGCAGTACAGGAAAATCGGTGTACCCTTCTGGGGGAGTATGCGGCCTGTTGTTCGGCCCTGGTAGCAGAATGTCATTTAGAGATAGCCCATGTCTTAAGCAGATTCTCCCCAACATATCTTCGAAGACGTTAGATGGTACAGAATCTTGTGGATTCCTAATAAAGATTGCTCCTGGTAGCTCATCCGGAGTTGGACTTATGACTTCGGCCATAATGATCGGCATCTCTATTATCAAATGAGGTGGACTCTAAACCTCCTGTTGCTGTGAACTCTCAGGTTCCATAACTAATCAACTCATCAAAAACCATCATTAGGTGATAATAAGCCCGTGTGTGCACCAGAGTGAAGTGCATGAGTGTGTTGTGCAATGCAATATTGTATGTTACTTAAGAAGATTCTACAGAGATTAACAAAGTGTTCAAATGACAAGACTTCAAAATTCAACCGGAGTGACCATCATCGCTGACCGTCACAACCGTGCCACTCAGACTTCGAAGATCGAACTTAGTTAAAGTTCGTCAAATTTTGTTAAGTTACAGTTCCATCGACGAGCTTCAAAAGGCAGTCAAATATGCGGTAAAACAACTACGTCCTGTTATGTAGGGCAGAAGCTCGTCGGAGTCAAAAGTTCGAGTGTGTAGAAATTTTGTATCCATCAAAGTGTAGGTTCGGATCAATCACCAGAAGTAGCATTTGTGTCGACCAGCGATGTCAACATTTTGTATTGATCGCCGAAAGGTCAATTTGTATCGATCGCATACAGCGCCTTCGTATCGATCCCTAGATCTAAGCCTTCGTATCGATCACTTTGAATCGATACGAACTCCCACCATAGATCGATACGAAGCTTCCCACTCCATCGAGATGAAGTTCCATGGCTCAAATCGATACGAACTCCCTCTCAATCCAGATCGATACGAACTCGTCTGTCATCCATCCTCGATACGAATGCACCTTTTGTACTCATCTACATTTCTTCTTCTCTGATCAACTCAGGCAACACAGAAACTATCTCCTCCTTCCTCGACCTTACTTCGACCATCTTCGATCTCCTCTTCGCCAAACTCGGCCGTGAATACGAATGGAATGGCGTTGAATCTCAAGTCTTATCGTTCTAGAATGGATTATTTCAGTTAATTATCTAATTTAAGCAATCAATTTGAAAGATTAAAGGCTTGTTTGGTTTGAAGGCGGAGAGCAGTTTCTTTTCCTCAATCTTTCGATCGATACGAACGCATTCTGTAAAAATGAGAGCAAGTAAAAAAGTTTCTAAGTACAAAATTTTATTTATATGGGTACGAAAGAAAAGAAAGAGGACGATTCGTCTCCCAGTAGCTTTGACCAGTGAGCATCGGTTTCTCCAATCAATACGAGTAGGCACACTTTCGTATCCATTCTGCGACGTCATGAAGCAGCCGTTGTTCGTGTCCATGCTTCATTTATCTAAAGTGGCTTCCATTCGTATCCACCAAGCAATCGGCACAAAGCACAAATCCAGAGCCTATTAGAACTGTCTGAAACCCATAAGAATGCATCGATACGAACTGCTCTGTTCTTATCCATCAGCATAAAGCCCATAGAGACCCATATCGATAAATAAAAAATGTTTTGAATAACCAACCAATTCGTATCGATTGTCATCAATACGAATAAAATTTTTTCGACTCTTTACATCGATTCAGGAGAGGATCAATACGAAGAGACGCTATAAAACAATCATCAAGCTTTGTTACAACATCGAATTTCACATCGATTCAGGAGAGGATCGATACGAAATTCGATGCAAGAAAACTTGACAATGACTCATGAACGGGCGAACGTTAACGAGAGTCAGGTTAACATACATACAACGAACAACAAATTTCCAGCACTCGGTACTCAGTCACAACAATGCATTGTGCAATCATCGATAGTCAACATTTCAGTATTTATACTACCGGGAGTCAATCAAAGTTTTCATCTTTTGACAAAAAGAAAACGACTATTCAATGAATCGGACAGAACTTTTTAGACTGAAGATTGCAGCTTTTCAAAGCACGTCATGTCTACAAAGACGTACTATGGGGGGCAAACGTTATCCCACCTTTTGGTAAGGTCGTGACACCAATGACTTTACTGGCGACTAAGGACAATCCGTCTCGAAGATCGGTTATACGCAGGTTCACTATGGATACTTATAAATTTTTGTCCTAGTCTAGATCAAGCTACAATCGATATGACACGACTAGCAATGCTATGAGAGCTAGCGTTCCAAATTTCAAGTCAATCGGAGTTCCTATGCTCAAGATATGATCGATGCAAATCAAGCAATGATCTCATTCGTATCCATCAGACCATCTCCTTCGTATCGATTCCATTCGAATCCATCCGGGAAACCCCGTTCGTATCCATGCAAATTCGCATCCATAAAGTCTCAAGTGAAACACATCTAGTTCGTATCCATCAAGAGAGCACTAGTTCGTATCCATGGAAGAGGCACCACTTCGTATCCATCACATCTACTCCGGTTCGTATCCATCACCTAGTGACATTTCGTGTCGCTTCAACTAATGCATGGCTCGTATCGATCACCACCCACAAGCGATACAAGGCAACACCTAAAAGGTATCGATACGAAGTCGATGTCTATATCGATAAGAATTGGGGTAGAGGCTATCGATATGAAATGATCTCAAATATCGATAAAACAACGTAGCAATTGATGGATACGAACGAAGCCATATCAATGGACATGAACGACATGGGTATGAAGCAACTGAATGAGAGCGATATGAAGGAGACATGAAAAGATGGATGATTCGGTCACTCGGCATGAAATGTGGGTCGATCCTAAAAGATAGCGCCACGTCATTGGTCGTCACATGCCTAATAGCGATACAAATAGAAGCAATGCGAATGAGAGCGATGCGAATTCTATAGCACATTGAAAGTTCAAACTTGCATCGATCATAACTCGAGATCTACAAGTCCAAATGCCACCAAACTTTCACAGGAGCTAGCCTACAACCTCAAGAATGTACTTGATAAATTTCAGCCCGAAAGAACCAATTCTTGATCGATACGAACCTAATTCGTACCGCTCCCAAATCGAGTTGAAATCACCTGAACTCGCTCTCGTGGGCCCATCCACGTGAGAGAAGAAGTCTTCCGAGATCCAGGCGAGTGCTGCCTACGCCTATAAATAGTGACCCTGGACCTACAGAAAATGGACTTTTGGCTTCTCTACGCTGATACTCTCCGGGAATCACCATTAAACTTTTGTTGTACTGTTGTAATCTTTTGTAACCAGCGAGTAAAGTTCAATAAACAACAGTCATTTTATATTGGACGTAGGCAATTCGCTGAACCACTCTAAATCCGTGTGTTTCTATGCATTTTACTATCGGTTTATTGGTGTGTTTGTTAGATCTGCTTCATTTTACATTTATTTTCTTCATTTTAACTCTTCAAACACATTCGAAGTGTGTTGTGCCCAATTTTAGTACAAACACTTTGGTGCTTTCATTGAGAGAACCCAGCTTTTCTCCTGCTCATTGGATCCACTTTCGATATTGGATTGTGAAAATCTATGGAGAAGATCCAGATTTCAAGCCTAGAAGTTCTTCCATCCTATTCAGATTTGTATCAAGTCTAGGAGAGAGCTTCGCTATCCACCATAGTCAACAATAAGACAACTTCAACAGATGCAGATCTAGAAGGACGGGATAGACAGAACCCCGTGCAACTTCCTCCTACCAACTAGAATGCTGCTGGACCTTTAGAACCGCAAGGCGCTGTCACCAGGGAAGAGTTTCAACTGCTAATGTAAGAGCTGACTCAAAGCTGCCTGCAGTTTACTCAGCAGCTCCGTGCCAACACGGAGTTGACCAATCAACTAAACCATGAAAGACGAAGGAGATCCAGAAGGAATCGGGCTTCCTATTCATCCACTGAAAGTTCAGCCTCTTATGACTACTCATAGATCCACGCGCCCATGGCTGGATGGAAGCTATACTCAGGCAACTGGACATCAGTGCACACTAAATCTCGGGCAACCGAGTGTTGGCCCATCGACCAGCCACCAGACCGGACCCTCTTCCCAAGGAGGGACGGCTCCTTATCATACTACTGACAACCGCGCTGCTACCGCTGCCGTTAAGTTCGGAGTCGACACTCGGAGCCGAACGGATCCGAACCACCATCAACGTGATTATGCTCCTGAACCTTATGTTCCTAAAGACTTAGAACCAAGGAGGCGAGATACGGACTGTCGACCGCGACCGACCCATCCTCGCATTGTGGAACCCGACCACACCTTGGCTCAACATGCTCAGAATGTCTAGATGTCGGACATCCGGACAATGATCCATCAGATGATCCGTGAAAGTCAGGGCCTCGCCAATGACAACTGGGGAATCTCCCGGAGTCATACCCCCTTCACCGATGACATCCTCTACGCTGAACCACGTCGACGATTCAGAATGCCAACTCTACCTGTTTATGAAGGGTGTTCTGATCCTAACCGGCACATTTTAAAGTACAAATGGTTAATGAATGCCGCACGAGCTGATGATGCGGTCCAATGTCGAAGTTTCCCGATCTCCCTAGGGGGCATATCAACTATTTGGTTTACTCGTCTACCACCTCGATCTATCTCACATTTTGACCAGATGGCAAGGAATTTTGTTGAACAGTTTCACATGCATGTTACTAGGCCCAAAGATGTTAATACCTTCCCAGTGTCACTCAATCTCCCAGAGAGACACTCAGACGTTATCTGGAGAGGTTTCAGGCTGCATGCGTTGAGATTAGTAATCCTAACGACAACTCAATTCTGATGGCACTAAATAAGGGAATCGATCCCGACTCCGAATTTGGCAACTGGTTGGCCGGAAAACGCCCTACGTCATTGGACCGTTTCTATTCCAAGGCAGCTCAATTCCTGAGAAGGGAGGATGCGAAACAGTCTATGAAAAAGGATGACGTAGGGCCTAGTGTGGAAGGAATCCAAAGCAATGTCGTTGTAAAACAAACCGGGGAGAGTTCCGGAAAAGTGCAGTTAAACATACATAATAAACAGAATCAACAGAAAGGCGATGGAAATCAGGGCAGGAAACGGGATCAGAATCGCAGACCGCGACGTAGAGCTCAAATGTTTGACACATACACTCCTTTAAACGCATCTCTGGAAAATGTGTACTTGCAGACCTGCAATACTATCCAATATAAGAAACCTGCTCCGAAGCAATCGTCAGAAACACAGATTCAAGCGGGGAAGTATTGTAGATTTAATGATAGTTATGGCCACAACACGAACAAGTGTCGTCATTTACAGGATATTATCGAGAAGTTAATCCGAGAAAGAAAGTTGGAGCAGTTTGTTCAGGCGCCGCAGTTTGGAGGTCCTACTTGGATGAAGAGGATCTTAGTGGACAGTGGAAGTTCAGTGAACATATTGTTTAAGCGAGCTTATGATCAGATGAAGATGGAAGCGAAAGATTTGAAGCCTTGTCAGCCTCGTATTCATGGCTTCAATGGAAGTGCAACTATACCCACTGGAATGGTGGAGCTACCAGTGGAGTTGGGAGTTGGAGAACGCCGGAGAGTCCGGATATTATAGTTTGTTGTATTGGATATAGACTCTCTATACAATGCTTTATTGGGTCGACCGGCCCTAGCTGAGTTCAGGGCTGCTATCGCCCCTTGGTGTCTAACTTTGAAATTCCCTATCGATAATGGAGTTGTAGTCGTTCAGGGAGACCGGGCCGCTGGACGAGCCTGTTATGTTGCTGAGCTGCGAGAGGCGCAGCGAAAAGAATAGGGAAAGGGCGTAAAGGAATCTCTCTATGCCCGCTTTGCGGAAAATTGACAGTTAATGCCTGGGCCAAGGCTCGGGCACCCCAACCAATTCCCATGGGATCTTGACCCGAGAGATACCGAAAGTGAGGATGAAGTCAAAGACAGTCAGGCTTCCCCGGCAGAACTGACCTTCGATGTCCCGATCGATGATAATGACGATTTTAAAATGATAAAGATCGGATTTCAGCTAAGCCAACAGATGAAGGAGGAATTGGTTGAATTTCTCCAGGCTATGGAAAATTTTTATGGTTACGTAAAACTTGATTTTATGTTATGTAAAATGTGATTTTGGAGTTGGGTTTCAATTTTGATAATTTTCCAAGCTATGGAAAGATTATTATGAATTTTCAAAGGAAAATATGGTTATTTGGGTTCATAAATTTATTTTGGAAGATATATTGAAAATTTAGGTCTGAAATTTTGATATGTTAGATAACATGATTAAAGTGAATTGCTGGAACTTTTAGGAATTTTTCCATAGTGATTTGCTATGCAAATTAAATTATTTTAGAAGAGGGACTTTTTTGCAAAATTGGTTTTGCTTAATGAAAGGGCTTATTTTATTAACTTAACTATGGTATAGATCTGGAATTAGCGGCAGTTATTTTAGTAAAGAATTTAAAAATCTTAAGGTAACCAATTTGGTGTTGACACGTGGCAGGTTAGTTAGAAAAAGGTTTGCTTTAAGTAGTATTAAACCAAGTTTACTCAGAAAAGCGGGTTTCGCCTTCTTTAGAGGTACCTTTTGACAAAATGCTTTCTCCTTCAACCCAGTCGAAACCTACAAAGCCGAAACCAATACACAAGGTATCACAAAGATGGTACGTAGTGGATTGGAGAAAGACGAAAGGTTAGGTGTCGAAAGCATAACTTACGAAGGGGTCGCTACCTTTGTTTGTTTTTAAAAGCGAAGCGCCTTCCTTTGTTTTGTTTAAGCCTTCAAAGGAGTCAAAGCATAGAGTTTTGAAAGAAGTTTTAAAAGGGTTCGAAAGGGTTGCCATTAACATAAATTTGCTTTCGAATAGGTTCCTTTACTTATGAAAGAATGTTTTAAAGATGTTTTAAGTCACTTCCTAAATGCTTTCGAAAGGGTCCAAGGGTTTCCAAGGCAATGGCTTCAAAAGGGGTTTCGACGCTGTCCTTCAATGTTTGTTTAAATAATTTAAAGATTTCGAAAGGATGTTGCCGATGCCATCAGGTTTTCCCAAATACTTTTATATGATAAAGGATGGTTCGAAAGAGATGCTTTCGCCTATATTCAAACTTTGACCCAAATAATATTTTAAGTATAAATCCAATACATTCGAATGGGGGGACTTTCAATGATTTCGGAAGGGTTACTTCCAAAGGTTTCGAAAGGGGTACCTTCTTTTGTTTTTGAAGCTATGCTATTAAATGATTAAATGTTAATACTTTAATACAATCGAAAGGTTTCGAAAGGAAATTTTCAAAGTATTAGAAAGGCATGAGCCTAAGGTTTTGAAGATAGATTTTTAGGCTTTCGAAGGAGGTCGTTCTATGAAGTCGAAAGCCAGGTTTCGAAGGTTTAGAAAGGTTTTATAACCCAAACTCTATTTTAAAAGGATAAACCCATGGCAAAATTAAAGGAGTTTTCGTAATGGTTGAGAAGAAACTTTCCTTGATAAAATAATAGGTTAAAGGGATTAACCATGTATTACAATAAACCCACAAGAGTGGTATTGTTTCATAATTATGTTTGCTTCTTTAATTATAAATATATTCACATTATAATGGACCCATAACTGCATTTTGGGGAAAAAAGGCAGGAGAACCAGCATGGTTGACCCTGTAGTGAATATAAATTGATTAAACTCCTGGATGAGTAGATTTGCATCCAAGAGGTTAGGGAGACCAAAACATAGGATGCCTAAATATGAAAGATGTCAGGGAGACAGGTTCATAGTGATCCCATGCAAACTATGAATAGGAAGTTATTTGAGTGAACAATAGGTTCATAGTGATCCCACGAAAACTATGTTATAAAGAGTGGTTGGCAGGGGCCAATTGGTTCATAGTGATCCCATGAATACTATGTTCGGATTAAGTTATTGACAATTGTCAATATGTTCCTAGTCAACCAATGAAAACTAGGAAAAGAAGAAAAGGTATTGGCAGGGGCCAATAGGTTCCTAGTCAATCCATGAAAACTAGGAAAATGGAGAAGTTATTAGAGTAACCAATAGGTTTAGTGGAACTCATGAATCAACTAAACCCACAGGAGTGGTAGTGTTAAGTTAATTGGCAGGGGCCAATAGGTTCATAGTGAACCTATTAAAAGTATGAAATAAGACAAGGAGTCCATATATTATATAAAGATTATTAGTAAGCCCATGAAAACTAATAGGTTAATAGTGACCCTAAAAACTATAAATATGACAGGGAGTAAACTTAACAAAGGATGGGAAATCCAGTATGTTTTTAAGTGTTTGTATATCATCATAATATTTTAAAATGACTGTGTTTTTAACCATTGTTGATGCAGAAGCACAGTTTATGGTTTTATAAAGGTTTTGAGATACCGGTGAAGGGAAAACCCGTTCCGCTAAGCGGCATGACCTCACTAGATATCTAAATGATTTGAGATGGTAGATTATTGTTCATACCCGGCTTTATATCTGACTCAAAGTTTATGTTTTCCCCTTAAACTCTCGGGTACTCAATTGATTTTGAGTAGTTTGAGAGTTGAGGTTTTTGGGTACCTCATTAGACGAATAAAGCTTCCGGAGACGTGCAGGAGGCATGATAGCTATATAGAGTTTTTTTTACTTGATTCCGCTATGTTGTTTGTAATGGCAAAGTTGTTATATTTCCTATATATAAACTCTGATCATCCAAGGGGGCATCTTCATATGTCGCTCTTGGCGAATGTTGTAATAAATATATTTTCTCTGAACATAATTTGCGATTGTGGGATTATGTAATGAATTTGAAATAATTTGAAATGGAATGTGATTTTATTTGAAGTTGAAAAATTATTCAATATTCATGTGTATCTATGTATCAATGAATCTAACACCGCAATATTTGGTCACCGAGTATTAATAACTATGGATGACTGCAGCATCCGTAGCTATTACTTTTAGGCTTTCAAGTAGGGGGATGTTACAAATTGGTATCAGAGCATAGGTTTATGAAACTTTCCAACATAATCCAATGAATTTGAAAATATAATCGAGGTTTGGTTTAACGTTATAGTAACATACTTGTATTTGATATATATATATATATATATATATATATATATATAAGTACGTGTTCCCCTCTCTCTTAGACCGTTCTTCTGTATCTTACTAAGGCTCATATGCTGATTTATGAGAAAGAAGATGTGGAAGCAGGAAATGTAAGAGGAAATCTAGGTGGATGAAGCACCACAACCAACGGAAATGATCGACCTAATACCAGGAGAAACCTAGTTCGATCGGCTAATGCTAACCCAAATGCTGAAGCTAATGTTGGTGCTGGAAATCCGTCAGTAGATGTAGGGATGGTGTATCAGTTGTTAGCCAGTCTTTTGCAAGCTGGGGTTGTTGGTAACGTTGGAGAAGCAAATCCTATGGCTCCAGTTGGGAATAACTATGCTAAGCTAAGTAGAGACTACACCCGTTTGGGTGGAAAGCCGTTTGTTGGAATGAAGGATGCTATAGAAGTTGAGAATTGTCTATTGCACTATGAGAGGATCTTAACTGATCTAGGATTGGATGATGGGCAAAAGAGGAGGCTAGCCTCTAGGCAGTTGCAAGTGACAGTGCTTCACTGGTGGAATAGTGTGACTGCCAAAGTTTCGGAGGAAGAGCTGACATGGGCTGATTTCAGAAGGAGGTTTGAGCAGAGGTTTATATCTGAGGTTGCTAAGTCGGCGTTGATGAGAAAGTTCATGGATCTAGTTCAGGGGGAGATGTCAGTAATCGAGTATACTGCTAAGTTTGATGAGTTGTCTCGATATGGATATGCTATGGTTGACACTGACATCAGAAGGAATGAGAGGTTCATTCGAGGACTGAGACTTGAGCTTACTAGAATGACGATGACCCATATCTAAGAACCTTGTAATGTGGTGGAGGACATGGCCATTCGCCATAAAGAAATGTTGGCTAGTTGTGCTAAAGAGAAGCCAGTTGAATCCCAGGGTCCTCTGGGAAAGAAAAGGAAATTCTTTAAGAAGAAGGGAGCCCAAAAAGGGGATACTGCCAAGAAGGCAAATGCTGATTTGGTGTGCTACAAATGTGACAAGAAGGGTTATTATGCTCATGAGTTCCAGTCAAGAAAAGGGAAGAAGGTTGCAGATAAGAAGAATGTGAAGTTCTTTAACTGTGATCAAGTTGGGCATTATAAGAATCAGTGTCCAGAACCAGTCAGGATAGACAAGGGAAAAGTTTTTGTTGTTGGATCATCCGCTAAGCCAAGTGCAGCTGATAAAGGAAAGACTATGATGGAAGGTACGTTTCTAATTCAAAGTGTACCAGTTAGGGTACTATTTGATACTGGTGCATCGCATTCATTTATATCTCAGTGTTTGGTGGATAGGTTATGCTTACAACCCACATACCTTATTACTTCCTTAAGGGTAGCGAATCCAATAGGAGGGCATGCAACTTTGGGGATGAGATGTGACCAGCTAGAACTTGATTTGTTAGGTCATAAGTTTGCATGCAGTCAGTATGTTTTTGATTTTGTAGATTTCAGAATCATTTTGGGTATGGATTGGTTGAGAAGGTATGAGGGCAGGATATTTTGCCAGGATGGGGAGATATCTTTGAGACACCCTGATAGTCATAACCGAATTATATTCTCAGTAGAGAATTCTTACCGGAGTAGTTATGCTTTGTTAAGTGCAATGGAAGTGGAAGAAGATCTAAGTCAGGTTCGAGTAGCAAAAGAGTTCGCAGATGTCTTTGAGCTGGTCATAGGACTACATCGAAATGAGTTGTTGAGTTTCAGATAGATCTTGTGCCAGAAGCTGAACCTATAAGTAGACCACCTAGCAGGATGACACCGACCGAGATGAAGGAATTGAAGGTGCAGCTAGTGGATCTAGAAGGAAGGAATTTTATTAGACCAAGCAGTTCGCCCTAGGGAGCGGTCGTGATATTCATGAAGAAACCAGATGGTCATTGAGAATGTGTATTGACTATTGTAAGCTAAACGAATGGATGATAAAGAATATGTATCATTTTCCAAGAGTTGATGATCTGTTTGACCAGTTGAGTGGAGCTATAGTGTTTTCCTAGTTGGATTAGGTGATAGGGTTCCATCAGTTGAGAGTGGCAGAGGACAACATTCCTTGGACATCATTTCGAATTCGAAATGGTTTATATGAGTGGTTAGTAATGCCATTCGGGTTGACGAATGCACCCGCTTTCTTTGTGATTTGATGAATCGAGCCTTACGAGAGTATTTGGATAGATTCGTGTTGGTGTTTATAGATGATATTTTGGTAAACTCTAAGGATGAAAAAGTGCATGAAGATCATCTTAGAGTTGTGCTTGAGACGTTGAGGCAGTATCAGCTAAAGGAAAAGTTTTCCAAGTGTCATTTTCCGAAGAAAGAGGTTAAGTTTCTTGGTCACGTGGTTTCAGAGAATGGATTGTCAGTCGATCTAGATAAGTTTGAAGCTGTGAACAATTGGAAGAGACCAGAGATGGTGATTAAGATTAGAAGTTTTCTTGGACTTGCTGGCTATTACCGAAGATTTATTATGGATTTCTCGCAGATAGCAGCGCCTTTGACTAAGCTTACCGGGAAGGAAGTGAAGTTTGTTTGGTCCAACAAATGTGAGGAAGCATTCCTTAAGTTAAAGCATTTGTTGACCAATGCTCCAGTTTTAGTAGTTGTAAATGAAAACCAAGGGTTGGTAGTATATACCGATGCATGTGGAACTGAATTGGGAGTAGTGTTGATGTAGAGGGCCAAAGTCATTGCTTACGCATCTAGGCAGCTTAGACCGCACAAAGTAAGATATCCTACTCATGACTTAGATTTGGTTGCAGTAATTTTTGCCTTGAAGATTTGGAGGCTTATCTCTTAGGGGGTAGATTTGAGTTGTATACTAATCATAAGTCTTTAAGATATTTATTCTCTTAAAAGGAGTTGAATATGAGACAGCAGAGGTGGCTGGAGTTTTTGGCTGCTTATGATTTTGGTATAGAGTATACTCCTAAGAAAGGAAATAAAGTAGCGGATATTCTTAGCAGAAGACATCAGAATGTGGTGTTGGCTATGTTGGCAGAATGAAAGGATCTAGAAGCTTTGGCCAGTTACAGTGTGTAGTTAAGATCGGCTGCTATACTGCCATATTGTCCTGTTTAGTAGTTCGACCAGTGTTGATCGAGTGAATTGCTTCTAAGCAGAAGGAGGATCCATTATTAGCCAAGAAGATTAGAAGGCTTAAGGTTGGAATTGAGATCGATGATTTGAAAGATTTTTGTTTTCACTAGAGAGGATGGTTGAGAAAGAAGGGGTGTTTGTGCGTTCCAGATGTTGAGAACTTGAGGAGAAATGTTCTTAAGGAATGTCATCGATCCAAGTTTACGATTCATCCTGGAGGGACCAAGATGTATCAAGATATAAAGAGGAGCTTCTATTGGGAAGGCATAAAGAGGGATGTTGGCTTATGGGTTAGGTAGTGTGTAAACTGTCAATAAGTGAAGACCGAACATCAGAAGCCGAGTGGGTTACTTCAGCCTTTAGAGATTCTAGTTTGGAAATGGGATTCGATATCCATGGATTTCATAGATGGGTTGCCAAGGTCAAGCAAAGGACATGACAATATATGGGTTATTATGGACGGGTTGGCTAAGATTGCCCATTTTATTCCCATTAAGTCGACCAGGACGACACCTATTTTGGCAAAGTTGTTCATGAAGAACATAGTTTGACTTCATGGAGTTTCTAGTAGCATAGTCAGTGGCAGAGATGCTTTATTCACTAGCAAATTCTGGAAGAGTTAACAGGATGTGTTAGCCACTAAGCTCCAGATGAGTACTGCATATCACCCCTAGACGGATGGGCAGACAGAGAGAGTCAACAAGGTACTCGAGGATTTTTTGAAAGCTTGTGTGTTGGATTTTGGTGGATCTTGGGAGGACCACCTACATTTGGTTGAGTTTTCCTATAATACTAGTTATCAGACTAGTATAGGAATGGCGCCTTTTGAAGCTTTGTATGGAAGGCTATGCAAATCCCTTGTATGTTGGTAAGAGACCGGAGATAGATTGGTCTTAGGTCCAGATTTGGTTAAGGAGGCGTCAGAGAAGATTGAGCTGATCCAAGAAGGGATGAAGGATGCTCAATCTAGACAAAAGAGTTATGCAAATAAGAGGCATAAAGACCTAGCGTTCTCAGTAGAGGACAGGGTTTTCATAAAGGTATCACCAATGAAGGGTGTAGTACAGTTTGGGAAGTCAGGGAAACTAGCACCAAGATATGTTGGTTCATTCCAGATTATAGAAAGGATTGGGAAGCTCGCATACAAAGTAGAGTTGCTGGCAGTATGGCAGGTGTCCATAATGTACTTCCTGTGTCTCATCTTTGCAAGTATATGCATCATCCAGAGGTTACTATTCCTCCGACAGGTTTGGAAGATCTAGTAGTAGAGCCTAATATGACTTTTGTTAGATAACTAGTTCGAGTTGTTGCGAGAAATGAGAAAAGATTGAGGAACAAGACAGTTAAGTTGGTGAAAGTTCAGTGGAGCGACAACGAGAACGACTTGGGAGACAGAGGATAGAATTCGAGATACTTATCCTGATCTTCTTTGAGGGTATGTCTGCAGTAGATTTATATAGATAATTCCTAGTCAGGTAGACTAGTATTGTTATTAGGAGTTGTTACAGATAATTTCTATGTTTAGTATTTAGTCCTTACTGAATTTTGAGGACAAAATTCTTTAACAAGGTGAGCGTGTAACACCCCTACTTTCTGATAACATTATTCATGAGATTTAATTAGA
This sequence comes from Allium fistulosum, assembly GCA_030737815.1. Taxonomy (NCBI): domain Eukaryota; kingdom Viridiplantae; phylum Streptophyta; class Magnoliopsida; order Asparagales; family Amaryllidaceae; genus Allium; species Allium fistulosum. The sequence continues at coordinate 404,967,378 of CM060907.1, read as the reverse complement.
TAAATTAAATAGAATAATATAAATGTTAAGTGATAAGGGGATTGGGATTTGAATAAACTTAATTAAGGTCGTGCCTGATAAAGTAATTAATGGGCTTAAGAATGGTTTTTGGGTTAATTAAATTACATAAGGGTATATTAGGAATTTTCCACCAATAACCCATACCCTTATATATTTTCGTTCCTACCATTTGATTCCTTATTCACGTCATTTTGAAGCGCAAACCAAAAACTAAAAAGGGAAGCCGACCATAATCAAGAGAAGAAAAATTAAAAGCTAGATATTCAAGCTTAGGGGAAATCAATCTCAATCCAATCTCCTTATCTAAATCAAGGTGAATAATAATTCCATCTCTATTTTGTTTTGAATCAAATGTTTCGAATTTAAGGGTAAATTCGTTTTTATGGTGAATTAGGTGATGATATGCGAGAATATTAATTTGTTGAATTTAAACAAGATTGTTTAAAGGAAATTATACATGGTTTTAGGGTAAAACCGATATATGTTGATGTTTAAATGCCATGGAAAATATTTATGTTATTTAAAACGTTAATTTTGAGTTGGGTTTCAATTTTGATAATTTTCCAAGCTATGGAAAGATTGTTATGAATTTTCAAAGGAAAATATGGTTATTTGGGTTTATAAATTTATTTGGAAAATATATTGAGAATTTGGGTCTGAAATTTTGATATGTTAGATAACATGATTAAAGTGAATTTCTGGATTTTTTGGGGATTATTCCAAAGTGATTTGCTATGCAAATTATATTATTTTAGAAGAGAGACTTCTTTGCAAAATTGGTTTTCCTTAATGGAAGGGCTTATTTGATTAACTTAACCATGGTTTAGATATGGAATTAGCGGTAGTTAATTTAGTAAAGAATTTGAAAAAGTTAAGGCAACCAATCTGGTGTTGACACGTGGCAGTTAGTTAGAAAAAGATTTTCTTTAAGTAGTATTAAACAAGGTTTACTCAAAAAAGTGGGTTCCGCCTTCTTTAGAGGTACCTTTCGACACAAAGCTTTCACCTCAATCAAGTCGAAACCTACAAAGCCGAAACCAATACACAAGGTATCACAAAGATGGTATGTAGTGGATTGTAGAAAGGCGAAAGGTTAGGTGTCGAAATCATAGCTTCCGAAGGGGTCGCTACCTTGGTTTGTTTTTAAAAGAGAAGCGCCTGCCTTTGTTTTTTTAAGCCTTCGAAGGAGTCGAAGCATAGAGTTTCGAAAGATGTTTTAAAAGGTTTCGAAAGGGTTTCCATTAACATAAATTTGGTTTCAAATGGGTTCCTTGACTTATAAAATAATGTTTTGAAAGAAGGAGTTCTGACCTAGTCGAAGCCCTACTACCATTCTTTAGCCTTTAGAAGGTATTGAAGTCATCAATGCTTTCAAAAGGTAGTGTTTGTTTTAAAGATATTTTAAGTCACTTCCTAAATGCCTACGAAAGGGTCCAAGGGTTTCGAAGGCAATGGCTTCAAAAGGGGTTTCGACGCTGTCCCTCAATGTTTGTTTAAATGGTTTAAAGTTTTCCAAAGGATGATGCCAACGCCATATGTTTTTCCTCAATATTTTTATATGATAAAGGATGGTTTTGAAAGAGATGCTTTTGCCTATATTCAATTTGAGCCAAATAATATTTTAAATATAAATCCAATGCATTCGAACGGGGGGACTTTCAATGATTTCGGAAGGGTTACTTCCAACGGTTTCGAAAGGGGTACTTTCTTTCGATTTTGAAGCTATGCTTTTAAATGATCAAATGTTAATACTTTAATACAATAGAATGGTTTCGAAAGGAAGTTTTCAAAGCATTATAAAGGCAGAAGCCTAAGGTTTTGAAGATAGATTTTTAGGCTTTCGAAGGAGGTCATCCTATGAAGTCGAAAGCCAGGTTTCGAAGGTTTCAAAAGGTTTTATAACCCAAACTCTAGTTTAAAAGGAGAAACCCATGGTTAAATTAAAGGAGTTTTTGCAATGGTTTTGAGAAGAACCTTTCCTTGATAATATAATAGGTTAATGGGATTAACCATGTTTTATATTAAACCCACAGGAGTGGTATTGTTTCATAATTATGTTTGCTTCTTCAATTATAAATATATTCACATTATAATTGACCCATAACTGCATTTCGGTGAAAAAGGGAAAGAGAACCAGCTTGGTTGACCCGGTAGTGAATATAAATTGATTAAACTCCTAGATGAGTAGATTTGCATCCAAGAGGTTAGGGAGACCAAAACATAGGATGCCAAAATATGAAAGTTGTCAGGGAGACAGGTTCATAGTGATCCCGTGCAAACTATGAATAAGAAGTTATTGGAGTTACCAATAGGTTCATAGTGATCCCATGAAAACTATGTTATAAAGAGTGGTTGGCAGGGGCCAATTGGTTCACAGTGATCCCATGAATACTATGTTTGGATTAAGTTATTGACAATTGTCAATATGTTCCTAGTTAAATAATGAAAACTAGGAAAAGAGGAAAAGGTATTGGCAGGGGCCAATAGGTTCCTAGTCAATCCATGAAAACTAGGAAAATGGATTAAACTCCTGGTTGGCAGGGGCAGGAGAACCAGCTTGGTTGACCCGGTAGTGAATATAAATTGATTAAACTCCTGGATGAGTAGATTTGCATCCAAGAGGTTAGGGAGACCAAAAAGTAGGATGCCTAAATACGAAACTTATCAGGGAGATAGGTTCATAGTGATCCCATGAAAACTATGAATAGGAAGTTATTGGAGTTACCAATAGGTTCATAGTGATCCCATGAAAAATATGTTATAAAGAGTGGTTGGCACGGGCCAATTGGTTCATAGTGATCCCATGAAAACTATGTCCAAATTAAGTTATCGACAGTTGTCATTAGGTTCCTAGTCAACCCATGAAAATAGGGATAAGAAGAAAAGGTATTGGCAGAGGCCAATATGTTCCAAGTCAACCCATGAAAACTAGGATAAGGGAGAAGTTATTGGAGCAACCAATAGGTTCAGGGGAAACCATGAATCAACTAAACCCATAGTAGTGGTAGTGTTAAGCTAATTGGAAGGGGCCAATAGGTTCATAATGCACCCATGAAAACTATGAAATAGGATAGGGAGTCCATATATTATATAAAGGTTATTAGTAGGCCTATGAAAATTAATAGGTTAATAGTGACCTTAGAAACTATAAATATGACAGGGAGTCAATTAAACAGAGGATGGGAGATCCAGAATGTTTTTAAATGTTTGCATACCATCAGAATATTTTGAAATGACTATATTTTTAACCATTGTGGATGCAAGAGCATGGTATATGGTTATACAAAGGTTTTGAAATACTAGTGAGGGGAAAGCCCGTTCCGCTAAGTGGCGTAGTCTCACTAGATATCTAAATGATTTGAGATGATAGATTATTATTCATACCAGGCTTTATGTCTGACTCGAAATTTATGTTTTCCTCTTAAACTCTCGGGTACTCAATTGATTTTGAGTAGTTTGAGAAACAATTGTGCAGTTTGAGAGTTGAGGTTTTCCGATACCTCATTAAACGAATAAAGCTTCCGGAGACGTGCAAGAGGTATGATAGCTATATAGAGTTTTCCTTTACTTGATTCCGCTGTGTTGTTTGTAATGGAAAAGTTGTTATATTGCATATATATATATATATACTTTGATCATCCAAGGGGGCATCTTCATATGTTGCTCTTGGCGTATGTTGTAATAAATATATTTTTTCTGAACGTGATTTGCGATTGTGGGATTATGTAATGAATTATAATATTTTGAAATGGAATGTGATTTTGTTTGAAGTTTAAAAACTATTTCATATTCATGTGTATTTGTGTATCAATGAATCTAACATCGCCATATTTGATCACCGAGGATTAATAATTATGGATGACTGCAGCATCCGTAACCGTTAGTTTTGGGCCTCCATGTAGGGGGATGTTACAATTGTAATGGCTTGAGAATAGCAAAAGAAGGGGATATAATGACCAGCTAGAGAAGGTCATCAAACTTACTAATAGGAGTTGACGATTGGGACTTGGAAGGAAGTAGATCTTCTAGTGTAAAAGAAAATCCATGGTCCTCATAAATATAGTTCAGAGCTTCAGGAGAGCTTGGAAACGTGATACAGAGATGTGGATCCTGAGAATGCTCTGCTTCAGCCATCTATTGGGCCTCATTTCCAACAGTGTTAAGAGTTAAGGTCTCAAGATTTGAATCAGTGCCAACCAATTATTACTCTTCAATAATAAGAGAGGATTGCACGTCCCTATTCTTAGGCTTCTTATTGGGGTAGGTGCAGCACCAAAACTATCTCTTAGTTTTCTTTTGACAAAGTGAATGAGATAGAGATAACATCCCTAAGAGATTGATGTTCGAAAGCCTAAATCGAGGTAGAAGTGTCATCTTTGTCCAACTTGTCTTTGGTAGCATCAATTATGGAATCCTTCTCTATAGGGGCAACTATCAAAGCAGATAAACCTGAATCAAGAAAATAAGCTTGTGAGGTGGTATTATAATAGATTTTGAGTGGATGTAATGATATCTTACCACATATCCCAAGCTAAACAGGGGAGTTTGATGTAAAAGATTTGGGCTTGCCCTTTACCAACAAGCTTTTGCCTCGAGCATTGTACTTTTCCATCGGAGGCTCTCCCAAGACTTTGTGGCAATCCAAAATGATAGAATATTGAAGAAGCTTAGTTGGAGTTAATGGTTTGAGCCTATTTCCCATTCTTCCTGCTACTTGAGTTAGTAACGGCATAAGCTTTTGATCCTCAGGGTTTAACTCTTTAGGGGCAGGATCTGAAAGAAAGACACCTATTAGTAAAGAATAATAAACTAACATGGATAAGCTGGAAAAAGAAACTTACCAGCAACATAAAATGTTCCTCTGATATTAAAGAAGCATTTGACATAGAAGAATTCAGTTTCCTATCCTCTCGTTTTGTTAATGCTTTCAGAAATCAAGCTTTTTGGGTGGGGAAGGATTCGATACAATTGATGGCCTGGTTGTTCAGCAACCATAACAGGACCAGCTATGTAATGGACAATTTCAGCACTAAGAGAAGGAAGTATGGCTCCCGAGCTAAAAGTTCCAAACCAGTCGAGCATGTATAATCATTTTCAAGATCTAGATCGGTGCAATGTTCAGGCGCTCCAAATATCTTAAGAGGAAGCCGGGAAATGGGAGACAGCCTGTGTGCTAGATATGTATGGGAGTGAAAGCAAAGTACCCTTCTAGTGGGCTATAAATATTGTTTGTAGGGCCAGTAGGAATGGCTTCAACCCTAGTGATTCCAAATTATACAAGAATAGAGTCAACCTCAACCTGAGATGTGATGTATGATGGACTGAAATAATATCACCCTTCTTGCTAGCTGATGGAAAAGGTATAGATCCTTTACTAGCTTTCTTAGCGGACTTCTTGTTGGATTGTTGACCTTACATTTTCCTGCCAAATGATGTTATTCCAAACGTAAGAAATAATCATTTTCATGTTATATAAAAGATTTAGTACATGATAAGTCTAAAAAAATAAAAAAATAATAATTATTATTGTCTAAGTAATTTATTTACTATCGAAGCAACAAAGTATGCAATAGTCACAAGATAATAATTCTTAAGTGTCACATGTTGGGTTTGTTAGAAAACATACGTTTTAATTCCAACAAGAAAATCCTATAAAGGTGCTATATTAAAGTTAAATGGGAATGAATATTTGGTACCAATAAAGCCCACATCGATAATGACGTAGAACTTGTGTTATAAAATATTAACAAGATTCACAACCATGACTAATGCCGAAATGATAAGGATGTCGATACCGATGAATAACGGCGATGTGAATTGTAAACGTAATAATTGGTTAAACAATTTATAACATGTTAAAAGTAATGGTGTCGAGAGGGTCAATGTCATATACAGCTCTGTTTGCAACGTTAAAAATGACCGTGGAGAAGTAGAGAAAATAAAACAATAAGGATCGAACTATTCTCATAAGTAAACGTCAAGGATGAGCAGTGTTGTCCTTAATTAACGCCAAGTTTATTAACATCGTATCTCATTAGAACACACATTGTCGATTACCCCTATATTCTCAACTAGGGATTGTCGCGCTTCAACGTAATCGATAAGATGTGAAATAGCTTCGGTGCTATTGACGTTAGTTAGTCAACAAAGAACGTTATTAGTATCGACTATCATGACAACAAGAGGCTGTTGCATTATAACAAAATAATGGGTTAGCGTTGTTGAAATAGTGAGAACTTTACTGGTGCCGAGTGTAGCAATCCTTATCTTTGAATATCAAAACATTTTAAAATATAGTTAAGTGTTATAAATATGATTTTATAACCTTGTTATGCATCATTAATTGATAGAAAATGATAAGAAAATTATTTTTGAAATTTTAAAAAATATATATATTCTTTGAAAAAATATCGATAATGTGATCGAAAATTGTTTTATCGATAAACAGCATTTTAACCGTCAGAAGTTGTTCAGATTTTTTTTACATACACTTATTTTCTTAGAAAATCAATTTAATGGAATAATTTCTTTTGTCATTTATGAAATAAAATTTATGGAGTATGTCACGGGTGATGTCATCTTAGATATTTGATGAGCAAATATAGAAATACTTAAATGTTAAGCTATGTGGTGTAAAGTAGACACGAGAGAAGTAATTAATGTTAGGAGGATTTTGAGGGGTTTTTGATCTTTCCCCATCATATTCCTAAGTCTATATAAGGAGGGGTGCACTCTTAGGAAATAATCACAAATATTTACAATGCATAGAATTCAAAATCAATGTCTTCTTCTTCATCTTAAAACTCCTAAAGCAAATTATTTCCAAATCAATTCCAAATAACCTCAGAAGTGAGACCTTACTACCACATAAAAGACCTTACACCTAGTTAGAAGTTGAAAAGGCAAAGCCGTACTCTTCCACCACCAATAGGCCGTGAGCATTGTGAGGTAGAGGGAGGGCTTGGAGCAAGGTGAAGCAAGGAAGCAAGGGAAGACAAGGAGGTAGCAAGGTGGGGTTTGGACTCTGGTTCTGAGATCTTGGTTATTTTTTAGATAAAAGGTGAGCTATTTCACTACTTGGATTGAAAATATAACCTATATATGTTTTGTGTTTTGCTTTGTTAAAGTTGTTTAAATTAACTTGGACTTATGTTGAAAACAATGGTTTTGATTATTGCTTTGAAAAGAAAGTGACATATATAGGAACTTAAATGGACTTAAACAAACTTGAATAGACTAGTATGACATATAGAAAGGTATTGGAACAGATAAAATAGGTTGTAGTTGAATATATGTTGGAATATGACTCGGCTTTAGAAGTGCACTTATAGCGATAGTCGCGATAGATGCAGTTGTGAATTGCCTTGTTTTTTACAATTTATACGGAACTTTTTATAGAGATCCTAAGGGGTTTCTCATCATATTTATAATTTTTTGTATGTTTGTTTGTTCCTATTAAAATCTTGGATAGTAAAATGTTAAGTAACATCTCGTAAACAACCAATACTGCACTTGTGCAAAACTGTTCCGTTTAGACTTGATTTTTGGACTTTAAAGGGTTGAAAAGATATTTAAATTTAATTATTTAGTTTCATTCTTTTTCCAACATTTTACTAACTATTATTAGAGTATTATAAAAGTGTTTTAAGATATTTATGAATTTTTAAGAACTAGTCGTGAAATTTTAAAGAAGAGGTTTTTATAATAAAACATGTTCTTTTCCAAGTTTTAAATATTTTACAAACTTGTTATTTTAAAGTGATGTTTTAGATAAATGTTTTAAAACCTATTATAAGTATTTAAATTATTTTAAAAGTATATAAAAATATTTTCAAAAAGAATTGCTTAGTGGTTTTATTAGGAGATTACTTGTTTGAAAAGTAATCAACTATGCTTAACACTAAAAGCCGACGAAGTAAGACTTATCTATTTTTGAGAGTTAAGATTGATGTCGAGTAGGGACGGAGCAATAGAGCTCTAGTCTACTAAGCTTTCCTCTTGACTAAGGAATAGTAAGTCGGAAAATGTCGAAAATGTGTTGATCATGTTGATTTCTTATTGTTTGTGGAAGTCATTAATACTATACTTAACACTAAAAGCCGACTAGGTAGACTTATCTATTTGAAGTGTCTAGGCAAGGCTTGATGCAACCAGTGGTCAAACTTACCTAGCTTCACTCTTGGGCAGGGAATAATTAACTTGGAATCTCGGAAACGAGTTAAGTGTATGAATCGTGATTTGTATAAACTATTGTTTTTGGCTGGATAGTCGATTAGCTGACTATCGAACTTGACCTAATATTAACTTATTTACAATGAGAACACCTAGGGAGGTGTATCAGTACGAAACATCTTAGCTTTCACTTACTTCTGAGAGAACTAGAACTGAGTTGATTGGAAATTCATCGATTGGTTTTGGAGAGCCCGTGATCGGTAAGTGTTTTACTTACCAAACACCACTTCAAAACTAATATACGGGTTCTATGTTTTGGAAGCGGTTGATAAAGAAATCTATGTGGAGATTCGAGATCTTTTTGAGATGCTCTAACACATGTAGTTGTTTGTGATCTATTCAGGATGTGAGAATCCATGTGTGATTCTAAGATCTGTTGGGATATGGGAATCCATGTATAGTTTTGAGATTTATTCGAGATGTAAGAATCCAATTTGGGATTCGTGATCTGTTCGAGTGATGAAGACTCGTATGAAAGATGTCGAATGTAATATTGACATCAGAAATGGCTAAAGACAGTGTACGATGCACAACCTGGGGTTTAGGTAACCCGTGTTAGGGTGTTGTTAACTCTAATTCTAGAGTACTTATCTATTATTGGCTGGAGGAGTTGATGATATTTGGTTCCGCATGGTTCATGTTTATGTTCGGGCATGGGCCGCTTGTGTTTCCCTTATGGTATATTTTATCTAGAGATATACGGCGCTCGGAAGGTGGTTCTGATTCTTATGCATAGAGATTCACTTTAGTTTACTAGAGGTGTCTCCGGGGAAAATCCATTATGTGAACGTACCTTCGTGGTTTTAAATGCAACCTAAATATGTTGTGGTATGACCAATGCACTACAAGAAACAGAGCATTTTCCGATGGCTCCCAATCGTCGGCGGCCGTCGGAAGCCGTTGCGAGCCGTCGTAAAATGCCGCTGCAAATTAAGCCGTCGCTGAACAGATTTTCCGACGGCTCCCGACAGCGGCCGTCGACTATATTTTCGACGGCTTTCGACGGCTACCCGACGGCTGTCGAAAGACATGTGGATGGTTACGTTTGTTACCGAAAGCCATCGGGAGCCATAGGAAGTCATTGGAATTTAGCCGTCGGTAGCCGTTGGAACGTGTCGGTAAAATTTGACCTACAGGCCGTCGGAAGCCGTCGAATAAACTGCAAAAAAAATTCTGCATTTCAGCTACAATTTGGCCTTCCATCCACGATTCATAAATACAATATCTTTCAACCAACTCAATATATCCAACTCAGATATCCAACATGAAATCAAACCATAGAAAGATAACCAAATAAAAAACATAAATCAAAACCAATTCATATAAAATCCTACCCAAATCATATTCAAACCAAACTTCACTACCATAATTCCCATACATCTAATTGTACAATATATACATCAATGCTTCACCAACCCCTCACAATCAACTTCCAAATGTCAGAATCACTACCACCAAGTCTATCAGCAAACAATATACATAACAGTTCAAATCCAAATCCACCAACTCAATGTATTATCCAAACTTACAAAACAATGACACAAACAAAAAAAACATACCTATCAATCCGGTCAATCAGATCCAGAACCTCCCGAACCAGCAGAAGATGGAAAACGGCTACCATATTGCTGCATGTACTCAGTAATATGCTGATCCAACAGCTGTGTCATCTCGATGGTCTGGCGACGGTTCTGATCTTCCAGTTGCGCCACCCGAACTCTCAACTGTTCGATCTCTGCTAGATCGATATCAGCTCTGGTCGTTTGGCTGGCTCGCCTCTGTCTACTAGCCTGCAACACTTATTTAATTTAGTCTATAATCTTACAATCAAAGTTACAACATAATGTGTTAATTGTTATATCTATAAACTTATGACTGAAACTAAAGCGATGCACCAAAAATTAAAAGATTGTTAAATAGTTATATCTTAATATATTATTCATTACCACTTGATTGCCAAAGCCGTAGCACCTGTTCTGTGACAGTGGATCCATGACTGCATCAAAAATAATGTCCTCCGCATCCATCGTAAGCTGCTCTCGACCGGTATCCTCCAGGAGTTTCTAGCGTTGTTCCATAAACCTTGCCTGCATGAACAAATAAAAATGTAGTTAAAATTAATATCATGATATCTTATTTCATTATAATTTAACAATTGAAACAATTACTAATAGTACATAAACTAAAATATGCTTACATGGCTCTTACTATATTTATCATCGTGTCATGTATATGAAACTGTCCCATCCAGATTTACATGCTCGACGACATGCGTACGGGTAATCACATCCATATACGACACATGACCCTATGCCTCAGCTTCCTAAAATTGATTATTATATACTGTTATTGTATATTAAAAATTATATAGCACAATAACTATTTACAATTTGCATTTATTATATTTACCAACTCCTGACGATACTGCTGAAATGACTTTGACCCTCCTCGATGAGTGACGGGATTTTTGTTCCTATTTGCAGAGTTTCTTTCTGACTCTGCCTGTACATTTAAATTTAATACATTATTTATCGACCAAATATTTTTTGATATTTACGTATCAATCAAATAATTAACAAAAGTTTAGTACACTTACCTTCACCTCGTCGCTATCCCAGTGTCTCTGTCACCCTTCCCATACACTCGTCCCCATCCGCTTTGACTTCTACCCTTTATGCTTCACTATCGACTTGGAATCCCTCTTCCTCCATCGGCTGGATGTGTCAACGTACCCTCTTCCTCCGTTGTCACACTATGCCATCTCATATGAGATGTAGTTACAAAAGATGCGTATAATCTTTGAAGCCTAGGAGTGATGGGTAAGTAATGCATATGCTTATACGGAACTTCATTTCCCTTCTTTTTTCTTGGTTTGTATCTTTCCTGATTACATGTTTTACAATTCCTAAGATTTATGTCTTCTTTCCAAAACAATATGCAGCCATTTAAACATGTATCTATTTTCTGATAAGGTAAACCAAAAACCGATATAAGTTTTTTAACTTCATAGTGATTTTCACACATTAAATTATCAGGCGACATTTGTCTTTTTGCAACTTGTACAACGGCTGTAAATCCGGCTTCGGTGATGTTGTATTTGACTTCATCGCAATGTATTCTGCGGTTACTGATAGTTGGGTGCCGCTTTTACAACCATCCCAAAGAGGTTTCTTAGCAGCATCCAGTAAATCATAAATTTTTTTACTTCAATATTTGGTTCTTCAACATTTTCATCGTCGTCGTCAACTTCAACCGTAGGGAACATTGATTGTGCTACATCATCGACCATATTTTCTATACGGTTCGTCGTAATAATTTCATTACCAGCAATGTCTAATTCAGACTCTGCAGAAGTATTTGCTACAACTTCTCCACGTTGATCCCAAACATAATACTCCGGCACGAAACTGTTTTTGCACAAATAGACTTTCATAATATCGAGTAACAAATACTTTAAATGTCGACACCTACTACACGGAGAACGAATTTCTGAATCGTTTCCATTATTACTTAAAGCAAATTCAACAAATACGTTTATACCATTATAAAAATCATCTTTATTGAGCCTCTCAACCCCCTTCTTTGATACATCCATCTCCTCCGATCAACAAAATAATCGATCATTTTTCCTATTTGAAAAAATATGTCACAAATTCAAAAATAAATATTGGTCATATTACGAATTCACATTTTATTTTTCAACGTATCGATACAAAAACTTATACGCGTCAATGTTACCCCACTTAAGAATACAATATAGAAGTGTTGATTTATGGTTATCTTTTTTTCTTGGTCAGTCATCCTACTTCCCAATACAAACACATTAAACACTTACATTTCGTACATTATTTCGTTTTAAACGATTCAACAAAATTTCGGTAGCACTTCCCTTTTGTTTCGTGCATTGTATCAAAATGCATGTACGCAGGAAACAAAAAAGAAAAGTGACTGCGAAATTTTGTGAATCATTTGAAATGAAATAATGTGTGAAATGTAATTGTTTACTGTATTTATAACTTGTCCAATACAGGGACAAATCCAACAAGCATTGTACCAGATGAATATAAATGATCATTTTGTGACAAAAACGACTATTTATATAATGATCATGTACAACACCCATCGGACGGGGCCAAAAACTCTCTAAGGGACGTAAAAAAAAGTATTTTATAAAAAAGAATATATATTTACTAATTTAATACATTTCAAATTTTTTTAATTTACCACATTTGTCCCACGTATTTTATCGAATAAAGCTGCTTTAGTATTGTTGTCATTTTCCAATACCATCAAATTTCTTTTAGACTCATGCATTCATTATTGTTGCACAAGTCAAGATGTTATGTTATACAACTCATGTCTTATTCCAATTAACACAATACAATGGTAAAAACAATGCATATACAATGGTTTACATATACACACACAATCACAAATTATACATACTATTTACAATTTCACGATAACATATGAAATAGGTATACCATGGGATGTTATAGACCATTATTACGGTAGTGGAAACAATTGCAATCACTAATTAGCCCTAATCTATCAACTTATGCAAATCTAGATTTAGGGTAAAAATTAGATTTTTGGCGAAAATAAGAGATTATACCAGATTTAGAGAGCAATAGATGTTGATTACGTAGTCGGAGAGGATCTGAAAGCTCGAAATTGCTGATTGGAAGATTGGAGGGGAGATTTGGGGATTAATGGAGGAAGAAAATCGACCAAGAAACGAGGAAGAAAGGCTTCGGCCTGAAACAATATTCGTGAATTTCTGACGGCTTCCGACGGCCCATCGGAAATTGTCGGAAAAGAGCCATCGGAAGCCGTCGCTAGGCTATGTTGGAATAATAGCCTTTTCTAGTAGTGATGTAAGCATCACAACTATTTAATATGATTATATTCTACACCCTAGACATTATCTATCATGTCACTATATTAAACTTAACAAATGGTTGGTTTCTTTTGGGGGGATAACTGTACAGAAATCCGTACGGCCTTAATAGTTACTATTACATGTTTCATGTATCCCGAGTTTTCTCATACCGGACTTATGTCTGACATTTGGTTTTTGTTTTCCCTAAATTCCTCGCACACATTTTTGAGTAGGCTGAGTATTAGGTTTTACCTTGGACGTTTCAGAGTTCCAAATATGATTTGGAGGATTCCATTATCTATCTGTCTATTTCTATTTCCATTATTCCGTTTTAGCTACATGCATATGTCAGTGTTATGAGGACGGGCAGTTATAGCTATCCAGGCTGATGATAGTACTTTGGTTTTGTAACTTTGAGATTCCTGTATTCAGAGTAACCCTTTGTACTATTCTTGTAACAACCCTAGATTTTACATATAATTTAAAATTTGATTTTTATTTTATTTTGAAATTATTTTTAAGCTTGTTTCATTTCAAACATTTCATTTTTAAATATAAATGTTGATGATTATGTGAGTTATAGTTTCAAACTGATATAAATTGAATATTTTACTGAAAAGTGAAATTCTGGTCAAACTGTTCAATCTTTGACTTTTAAACTTCAAATTTAAATTATATAAAATCTTAAATTTTATCTTTTAGTATGAAAATAGATGTAATAACTTGAACACTGCTTTTTGTTTCGTTGAAAACGGAGTTAAACTGTAAAAGTTGTGTATGTTTCAATATTGAGTGCAATTTGTTTCATTCTGCAATTTTGTTATTTTAAATTGTATAAATTTGATTTTATTTGTCATATTTTATTTTAATATGTATTAATATGTTATTTTATGTATATTTTTGTCTTTTAATATTTTTAAAGTGATAATATAATTTTTCTAAAGTTCATTTGAATTTATTTCCAATTTTTAAAGCCCAGTTTGCATTTTAAAGCTATTTTCTTATTTTAAATTCTATTTAATTAAAATTTAATTATTTATTCACTTTGAAAATGTTTTAAAATCCATTTTTATTTCAAATTTTGTTTTAGAATATTTTTAAATGAAGTACATAATTTTCCAAATCCATTGGTTATTTTTCTGTAATTTCTGGACACTGTTTTGTATTTTTAAGTGATTTCTTTCATTCTTTTATATTTTTATTTAAAATTAATTAATTTTTTTCTTATATCTTTACTTAGTTTCGGTTGTAAAGTATATTTCTGAGTTAAATTTTGTTATATAAAATTTAAAAAGAAATGGAAATGCCAAAGGTTTAAAAAGTTACAAAACTTAAGGCCTTTCACCTTCAAAACGTTCCAAATGCCATAACCTTCACTTTAATTCATTTGGCTGTCCACTTTTTCAATTTTAGCCGTGTATTATCTTTACTTTTCATGTGAAAATATCTCAGCTCCTCATTTCTCATGGCTTCAACAAAAATTGTGGTAATGATCTCCATCTCTTTTCTACTTTTCTTCCTATTTTTCTATGCAAACTTGCCTTGTTTCTCTTCATTGTTGGACCGGCCTCCCCTTGGATCCACGGCCACCACCACTCTACATCACTTCCATGACAGCACCACCAACCACTCCTCTGATATTGACCTTGGCCGAGCCCGTATGGTGATCAAAACCCTCTAGAATGCAACCTATTGCCTAAAAACAATGCTAGATGACCACTATTGCTTTATCTCCTTCAACCACCACCCTAACCACCACCATAGCAGCCACCACCACCTCCGACGTGACCACCACATACCCCTCCAACCTCTATCTAGTCATGGTGCACCCATAGGCCGAGCACACTTTCCATGGCCGAGCCCTTTAGCCAACCAAACTCCACCATTTGCCTAAAAACCCCTTCACCTTCTCATGTATAAAACTCCACCTTGTTCATGCCTTGAACCCAAGCTATGCTAGCCCAAACCTGACCCAAAAATTGACCAAATCTGAACCAAACCAGACCCCAGGCCATGATCAAAGTTTGAGGAAGCAAGGCAAAAATTTTGGAAATTCATATTCTCTTTATTTCAATGTTATTTCATATCTAGTTGTATTGAAATTGCGTTTGTTTTTATGTTTGTTTTGGGTTGTAACACAAGAGTTGTAGCTTGGATTCACTCTCCACTCAAATCAAAAATCATGCTATTGTGTTTTGGAATCCGTGTGTCATTTGAATTAATATTTCCAGCGCAAAGAGGTGAGTAATTCTCACCAGACGATGTGTACTTATATAACTAGTAAACTGACACCATTTGAATCTGTAAAATTATATCATCCTGTTATAACTGTTATATTATGATCATATAATGTTTACCCCTGTTATTACATATGTTATATCATCTATTACTGTTATATAATGTTATTCTGTTCATTTTATCAGTTTATCACACTGCAAGTTCCCTGTAGATTAGGTTCACTATGGGTTGAAATGATACACACCCGAACGGACTTTAGAATAGGAAAAGATCGTTATGGGCTGAAATGATAAGCCTGAGCGACTTTTTATTTATTTTATTTAACTTGGGATTGCGGGTTTGAAATGATAAAGCTCGGTTTTTCTTTGTAAACTGCGGATTGAAATGATACATATCCGTATCACCTGACCTAGGCTAGAAAATTATATACAGACCCGTGGTTTATATATTTTTCTGAAAATTTTAAAATATTTTAAAAATGTAAATATTATGATATTTTGATCTAAATTTTATTAAAATGATTTCTATAAAATATTAGTGATTTTCTACAAATTAAATAAGTAAATTAAGTAAATGGTGAAGTAGAATTTGAAATATAAGTTAATTTTGAAATTTATGATTTTGTTTATAAATGGAGTTTATGTAAAGTATGAATATATGAAAAATTTGATTTTAAAGATGAATTTAATGATTTTATTAAGTAATAATAATTTTTAAAATTGTTAATGATTTTGTATAAATTAAAAATATGAATAAATGAATATTTAAGCTGAATTTGGAAATATATCTTAAATTGGGAAATTGTGAAATTTGTTAAAAGTGAAATTTTAATTAAGTAAAATAAATGGAAATAAGTTATATTTTGGAAATTTAAACTTAGTTGTTAAGTTAAGAATTTAATTATAGAAATGAAAGTTTATTTGTTATTTAATTTGATTTTGTATGGAAATTTGACTAATTAACCTAGAACGTACCTAGGATATTCCCTACTTCAATTAACGTTAAAACCTAGATAAAGGTCTGTTATTAATCTAATCTAAATACACTATCGCTGAGATCAATAAGTATTAAGGCTTTAAGATCGAACCCTAACTTCAATCTGAGGTCAATAAAACTCAATTCAAATTATGAGCATCGTATAAAACCCCTAAATCAAACCCTAATATCAACCTTAGAACCTGATTGTTTGAATTAGCTTCTTAATTAAATCGATCAAAAATAAAAGTCATACTGAATAAGAATTGGATGCTTGAGAATTAAAAGAGTTTTAATTTTCTAATTTTTGGCTTGAGCTTTTGACTACAAGTAAAAGTGGAAAAGAGGAGAGGCCTATGTATTTATAGGAAGAAGCAAGCATGCTGGAGCAGTTGTATTGATTTTAAATAAACGGTTAGATCAGCAAGAAAAGACCAAAAGGCAGGAAAAGACAACACTGAGATTATTGACTTGAAAATCCAATGGCTCCTCTACACTAGGGGGCAAATGTTACTACTATAATAATCGTCAAAGAAGTTCGATGTGCCACCTAACCATGGCTTCGGACCAGTAAGTAGCACCAAAGTAATAGTGCATATACCAATAATTGCTCTTTTTTCACATCGCATGCGATCATTGTTTTTGAAGAAATATGAACAGTGATATGCTAATGACACCAATGGTCAACATCGAAGACATAAGGATAAGTTAGCGTCGAAGGAATAGAGTGTCTCACTTCATCAATAACAGAATATATACAGTGTCGCGTGTAACCAAAGAAGCGAAGGAATCAAGTACAATCAACTTTGAAAGACATCAATGAGGCTCGAAGTGACCCCTAGCGTCATTGATGCTAAGTCCTATCGGCATCACTATTCATCTATTGTAATCTAATAAGCAAGCTCGTCGTCGATAGCCATGAAAGATACCAACTTTACATTAAAGAAGTACTACACTTCCCAGCTCTTCAAAAATATTTCTCTACGATGATGCCAAGGATCATTAATGCTTCTCAACTTCTATATAGCACACCTCATCGACATTCAAAAGGATGCCGCCTGTTAGTGAATACGGTGTTGATGACTAATATCGCCAAAAACCACAGAGGCTATCAATGTCGCTAATCATCAATAATATACTTTATTAATGTCGCACTTCTTTTATATGGCATTCAATTGAAGTTGCTTCTTCTCCAATGTCGACTTTGACCCAAGCTACCGCACTCCAATGGTGAATCTCAAGCAATGTTGTATTTACTGGAGCCACACTTCAATAGTACTTAGGGGATGTCACTATATGATGATCGCCAAAGTCAAGCATGTCAACATCAAGTGTGTCGGAGCCAAAAGCATCGAAGACAATTACCAGGCCACATTTCTTCCTCTATAAATATAGAGCTAAGGGTTCCATTTTTGGGACGAAGTTCATTCTCTTCCCACTTCTTATATTTTCAACTTTGTAAACCCTAAATAAATTCGGGGATTTTTGTCGATTGTAATACTTGAACTTTGTATACATATAGATTTGGATTTGAACAGTTGCATAGCTTATTGACTTGATTTGAACTTGTGACTAGCATATTCACTTGACTTCGAATTTAGACTTGATCATTGACGTGCATATTGACTTGAATATCCACATGCATATTCACTTGCACCTTAACTTGCCTATTGACTTAAATCATCTATGATGCTTTACATGACTTTAATGACTCAACTGTGAATTGATATGGATGCATACTTCACCTTGATGACCTTGACTAGCTTCGACAAAGCCTCTACTTGATTGACTCTATTCTCTACACATTTTTGGGGTTAACTAATTTATTTGTTAACAACTACTTTTGAAAGACCCTACTCATCAAGTCAAAAAAGTAAACTGAGGCATTCGTCAGCCGAATGGCTTCATGACACACTTAAATAACTCATATGGAGTATGAAAAGCGGTCTTCATATTGCTAACCTTTGCAACTTTAGCAAGGTCAAGCTACGAGAAAAACTTTGCCTCGACAAGTTAATCGAAGAAATCGCCAATGCAAGGCAATGGATAATGGTTTTTCTTCATCGGCATATTCAATTCCCAATAGTCAACACAAAGCCTCAAGGAACCTCTGCCTTAGTCGCGAAAATGATAGGCACCCCCTACTTAGAAATACTTCGCATAATTAATCCTTTCTACGACAATTTTGAAACTTGTTTATCTAATTCTACCCTCTCCTTTAGAGCTATATGTCTCAAAGGCATCACTATAGGCTTAGCATCTTTCTCAAAGTTAATCCTAAACTCGATTTCTGTATGGGATGGAAATCCGAAACCTCAGTGAATACGTCTATAAAATCTTTTACTACAAGAATAAACACCAACTCATCATGTGATAGATCTAACGAATACAAATACAACTTCATCATGTATGGCTCATAAAAAATTATCAAATCACGCTTTCTGTGACAACTTAAATGAATAATCCTCCTATCGTAGTTTAAACTACTCCTTACTGAGCCATCTAATCCATTCCCAAGATTAATCCATATCCCGTAAAGCTAAGCACATATGCTTTACAATTTATCTCTACACCATTTATGACCAACTTAAGATCATGGAAAGTTGTAGACAAATGCATAGATCCATCAAAAAAATTCAATATAATAATGATTTCATGCATAATATCAGGGGTTATTCCTATCTTTCCACTAATGCATTGGCTATAAATGAATATGATGCACCAATATCAAACAAAACTCAGATAGGTAAATCTAAGAGTAGTAACACACCTTCCATAGCTGACTTACCCTTCTACTGGGCTGCTAGTGCAATTCTCGCAGTAGGTACAACATCCAATGCATAAGCCTTGACAATCCGACTCTCCTTTTGTAAAGCTGGACACTCCCTCTTATAATGTCCCATCCGGTCATAATTATAGCATTTAACCCCCTTCAATGGTTCCTGTAGTCCCGACTGTCCTTGTTGTTCTAACGGTTTTGACCTACAATCTCTCACTAAATGCCCCATCTTACTACACTAATTACACTTTGTTCCCTTTTAGATATTCACTCTACAGTTCTTGGCTATATACACGATCTTATTACACCATCTACGCACAGTAACCTCCTTCTTATTCTGCCCACCTTGCAATCCTTTATTCTTGCTCCTTTTTTGATCTCTAATTGATGCTTGCTCCATTTTCAAGTCTCCACTCACAACATTAAACAAAGCTGCCTCAACTAACACCTCAAAAGTTGCTCCAAATGGCACCTGATTCAAATCCAATTCCTTCTGCGGTGAATTTAATCCTATAGCAAATTTCATAGCTTTCTTTACTTGAGAGTTTATCAACTCAAATACGAACTTCGCCAGTTCGTTAAATTGATTCACATACTCCTTTATAGTCATATCCCCCTTCTTAAGCTAAATAAACTCCTCTAACAACATTCCCCTCTCTGCTCTAGAAAAGAATTTAATCTCAAACTTCCTTTTAAATATTTCCCAAGTAATGGTATTCGCCTCCGTCTCAGCTACGATAATCTCCCACCAATTTGCCACCTCTTGCTATAAATGCCAAATTGCTAGCTGTTTCTTAGTCGCGTCACTTAATCCCAATAAATGAAATATCTTCTCATAGTTTGTTAGCCATGTCTTTTTCGTTGTATATGATTTTGTCCCATTATACGGCTTCTCAGCTAAGTCGGAAAAATCTTTGCAGTGTTTTGAGCAGTCAACATTCAGTGGTGGAACAACAACCACAGTTTTGGTCATAGCAACTGGTTCGGTCAAGGTGGTAGTAGTACTAGTCTACGTAGTTGCTTGGAGATACCTGTAGAACAAATGTGGCATATTGACACTAGGAATCTTAGGAACATCCACTCAGGTACAAACACCCGCTCTGGTATTAACTCCACCAACATTGGTCCCCATTCTAGTTTCCATTGAATTATCCATGCTTTAGTTACCTGTAAATGAGATTTATTAGCAACTCCTCAGTAGATAACTAGAGAATCGGAGACTGGAATAGGGTAATGTGCATCTACTAATATTAAATTTGACTCTTATATATCAGGTATATCCCTAATCCTATAATCTATGCCCCAATACCATATGTAACAACCTGCCATTTTAGGACCCTATAACTGCACGATGAAGTCCTGAAACGATGAGTCATTGGAAGATAATACATATTGATATATATATATATATATATATATATATATATATATATACAGAGAGAGCATAAGAAAAAACTACACTAGCTAATAACGTTCAGAGTCTCGCAACGAATGGTCACACAAAATATCATATCACACACATACACACACACAAATATATATATGTATATATATGTGTGTATATATATATATATATTAAATTTCATATCTATACCATGATATAAATCTTTACACACCAAGCCAAATAAACTCCACACTCACACTATCACATCATATCTTTACAATAGAGATCATATACAACATTTATATATTTAATATTTACAATATGTGCAAATCCATGCTTCCTAGTCCATCACATCTTCAGACTTCATCAACCCGAATAATATAAATAGAAAAATATAGGAGTGGATCAAACATATATCTGAACAAGTGAAGTAAGTCTAATACAGGTATACTACTATGATAGTGATATAACATAATTTAAGCCTAAAGTATAATACTTCTGGTCCCAACTTGTGTGCTTTTGAATGATATTATACAATCTAAATTTGATATAATCCTGAACAACTATAGTAAAAGATAGCTATAAGAAATCTGATCTCGCCACCTACGATAAAGGATTTCACATCCACATAATCCGGTCTCGCCACCTGCGGTAAAGGATTACACGTATTGGACTCATGCCTTTTCCTGCCACTTGCATTTTAGGTCGACTTTTGACTACATCAAAACCCTCATGGACCAACCCCGTTGCTCTTTAGGTATTCTTCGATTGCCAAAACTATATATACATATATGTCACGTCATCAAACTACACGATCAAAACCACATACACTACATTCATATTTCACTATTATTGCCAAGTACTATGTATTCATTTCCTTTATCCAGAACTATGAAATGTTTCTTAGTACATAGTCATTATGTAATACCCCAAGATTTTGAGGAAAGTTCTTTTAAATAAATGATTAAAATTCTGGGGGAAAATCAGAATTATTATATAGGTGGGATTTTCAGTGGTGCAAGGTTGTGTGCATGTGTGCACGTGCACACTAGTTATGGCACTAAGAGAAAATCCAGAATTCCTGAATAATAAAACAAGGAAGGAAAACATTTAGATAAAATGTTTTAAATAAAGGAAATATAGACCTAGACATGAATATTAAAAATTCCTGAGGATGTGTGTATATATATATACATATATATCTATATATATGCCTATGTATGACTTGTCTGAAAATTAAGGCAGAAGAAAACATTGATTTATAATGAATAAGTGAAATTTTAAATAGGTGTAGAAATGCACATAAGTATGCACATGTTTTCTGCAAATAAATGGTTAAAATTAAATTAACACCCATAGTTGTATAAATGTATATATATATATCCAGATATTATTTGAGCAGAAAATTAATAAAGGAATCACTAAAACAGTAAGAACCAAAGTGCAAGAAAGCAAATGTGCATAGGCAGAAAATAGAAAGTCACACCATTATCATGTTTGAGGTAAGTATAATAAAAATACTTAAAGTTATCACTTTCTGAAAAGAAAGGAAAATAGGCACAATTTAGTCTTGTTTTAAAATATTGGCCGGGACATTAAGGGTTAGGAGGGAGGGAATATGCAATGCCAAATGCATGATTCTGGTCTGGGCTAAAATAGGGATTTTGCATCACCCAAAACCCTAGACAGAACCCTTATTTAAACCAAGAGCCCAATCAGAAAACTGCTCTCTCACTAATTAATTAACCTAAGGAAGAAGAGGAAGATAAGGCTAAAGATTTGAAGGGTTTTCTGGTTTAAGCTTGTGTAAGCATTTAGGTGAGTATCCTCACTCATATACATGGCATTAAGACCTGGGATTAGGCAGCCAAGCTTTTATATGTTATATTTTACATGTTTTGATTTACAAACTATGTTGGCTGCTGATGGTTTCATGAATGTTTGATGAGATATGATCTGCTATGCTGGATGTATAACTTTGTTGTTCTATTTTCATCTCTGTATATTATACCAAAACCTTAAGGAACATATATCAGAGTATTTGTAACTAGTTTGAATAATGGCTTAAGACAAAGAATGAAAAGATAAAGAAAACTATGAGCTGCATATACATTGGTATGGTGCTGAGGCTTGAAATAATTGGTTAAGGGTGCAATGGAGTCTTTCTCTATAAGTGCTGAGCCCTAAACTAAACAGAAATTTACAAGCCTAAAAACTATGTTTAAACAAGATTAAAAATCTGGCTAAATATAGTTGCTTGCAAAATCAAAATAAACCCAATAGAGCCATGCATTTGTTCTCAGTTGCAAACATTCTGGTATATGCTTGAATAGGGTGTTTATATGCTAAATAATGTGAGATGGAATGACTGGGGTGTTATACCTCTAGAAAGTAACCTTTAACTTGCTTGCAATATTATGTCTGCAAGGTAACTAGTATGCTTCATGAGTACAGGTGGTATGTACACCTAGCTATCATTGATAGAATGAACATAAATACACTTAGTGATATAACTAAGGATTTTGTGCCAAGAAGGCTGCTGGAATGCTTGTCCTATTTGAAGTAGACAAGTTGGCACATGGCTTGTTTAAGTCCTGAGATCTTTGTGCCATAATGTTAATTAGTTCATGGCAATGTGTCCCTTTGATTCCTTATAGCAGATGAGGCCAGGAATTTATAAGAAAAAGAAAAGGCAACCTAGTAGTTCCAGATAAAAGTTGTTTTATTGCATATGTTTGCTCTTATGTATTGTACATGATAATACCTGTCAAGTATGCAAAGTATATTTATGCTGTATCCTTAGCTTAATATCATGGATATGTTAGAAATGCTCACACCAGATCATAGATCTGACCCTTATTGCTCATGGCACATGGGGGTGTCTCATTTATAATGGGGCAGCCACTAATGCTTTTGCAGGTTGTGATGGAGCTAAGTAAGCAAGATTAAAAAGATATGGAATAGAGGATGCTAAGATAATTAGAAATAAAAGCTAAAATGTGTTAATTCATGCATGTATTCCCTGATTAATATGGCTATCTAAATGTATTAAGTAGGAAGAACTTGTAAGAGACATGTGCTATGTTGTTTCTGGTTATTTCTGATTTGGTATGTACTAAGGATATTGATGCTAAACTAATTTGAAAACCTATTTGCTAAAGTTGTGTTGATTTAGAGGAAAAACCTGGATTTTATAAGCATAATCATTTTATGACGATTTCAGTTAATCCTGAGTTCTTTCAAAAAGAATATAGATATACAGAAAATAATATTGGGAAAACCCAGAAATGAATTAAACTGCTATATCTTCAATTTATGATATTGACATAAGTCCAAATGCAAGAAAAAGTGTTTATACCCTGAAGATGTATTTTCGAAAGAGAAGTATGGTTAGGGAGAATGATATATATCTGATCCCAAGGTGTCTGATTCATACAAATATATACACATGCTTTTGAAAAGGAAAGGTATCAATGTTTTGTGTATAATCTGGGTTGTAAAAATGCAAACAAAAGAGTGGCCAGAGTAACCACATGGTTAGGCCATAGGTCAGGCCAAATGTTTCACTTCAGATCAATGAAGCAAGGGAACATTTGAGCTCAGTTTTCTGGAAAATGAACAAAGACACTGACATGTACATGTATATATGTGTACATGTTGATATTAGGCAAAAATATGGATGTAAATTCTTAAAACAGTTGAAAGAATGGGTTTTAAAAATAGTTATGCAAGGAGAATTGTTTTGTATGTTAGGTTATAGGCAAAAATTAAATACATATGTACAATTATAGGTAGGTATCAGATTTCAGCCATACAGGAGAAAATAAAAAGAAAAATAAAAATTGTGTTTGAAACGACCAGCATAGTACTCGAACTAGTGACCTTGCATGAATAAGTTAGGCGCGTTTCCATTACGCCTAGATGTTGCTTGTGTTCACTTAGGATCCACTTTCTTTTAACCTGAGTTTGATAATATTCAGACTTTAAGACAATCATCTATATTATAAGCTTGCTTTCCACTGATTATTGCTTGGTTATTTCTTAATTATAATAACAGTCTAAGGTACATATTTCCAGTGGACACTATAGTCAAAAATCAGGATACAATAAGTTTTAATTTAAAAGGGAATTTATCACATTTTTGCAAATTTAAAAAGGATTTCTACTTATTATCATGCTCTGATTCAAGTAGAATATAACATAGATATCTTCATATATGTATGTTAAAAATGATTTAGAATTAAAACA
This sequence comes from Allium fistulosum, assembly GCA_030737815.1. Classification (NCBI taxonomy): domain Eukaryota; kingdom Viridiplantae; phylum Streptophyta; class Magnoliopsida; order Asparagales; family Amaryllidaceae; genus Allium; species Allium fistulosum. Next base: position 404,942,619 of record CM060907.1, on the reverse strand, counting down.
ATATTTCTATATTGTGAAAGATCCTGGATGTATTTTTGTTTATTAGAGAAAGAAAATGACCCTGGGAAATATATTTGTAATAGATGATATATCTATATATCATCTCTAAAAAAAAAAAATCACTAATGAAATTAGTGTGTAAATAGGAGGGTCACTTCATTTGGTATCAGAGCTATGTTTTAATTAACATAGCAAAATGTTTGTATGCTTATGTTTATACTAGGTTGTTTGTATATTTGACTGTTTATAAGTATTCCCTGAATGTATGTATGTGTGTGCATGTGACATACACAATGATTAAATAGGAAAAGATACAATCAATTTAAAATAAAAGCTAAGTGTTATAAACTAATAAGATGAAATACATATACTTTTAGAAATATGGTAGGAAGAGGGTCTCATCATCAAGGAGGATCTAGCACACCACAAATGCTTGACATGCAGGAATTTGTGAGAGTTTTGAGAGATGGAATTGGGCACAGACCTGAGAACCCACATGAGGAGCTCTCCAAGTTAGTGAAGACTTATACCAACTTGGGAGGCAAGAGCTTTGAAGGAACTGAAAGTGTAATGGAGATTCAAGCATGGCTGAGGACATTAGAGAGGATCTTCACTGATATGCAACTAGATGACCAAAGGAAGAGGCAAGTGGCCTCAAGGCAATTAAAAGGTGCAGCTTTGAGTTGGTGGGAGGTGATCATAGCTGGCCGGAATGAAAATGATATTAATTGGAATCAATTTAAGGAGATGTTAGAGGCAAGGTTTGTTCCAGCCTCAGCAAAAACCACTTTACTTGAGGAGTTCATCAAACTTAGACAGGGGACTATGAATGTCACAGAATACACCCAGAAGTTTGAGGGATTGTCAACCTATGGGGCAATGTTAGTGGCTGATGAAGCATCCAAAAATGATAGATACATCAAGGGATTGAACCCAGGGCTTAGTAGGGCTATACTACCTTATGCTGACAGAACTTTTGATCAAGTGATAGATTTGGCTCTGAAGATTGAGCAGCATGACAAGGAAAGAGATAAGTTTAGGAGCTTCAAAAACAATAGCAACAAGAAGAACAAAGGGAAGTACCATCCTTATGATAAGAAGAAAGGAGAGGCAGATGGTAAGAAGGCAGTAGATGCAAAACCCAATGAAGCCAAAAGAAAAATAGTTTGCAACCATTATGGGAAAGAAGGCCATATTAAGCCAAGATGCCCAGAGCTTAAAGGGGGAGCTTTCAAATGCTATCTATGTGGGAAGGAAGGGCATATGAAAAGAAATTGCCCAGAATACAAGCAACAAGGGAAAGTGGCAAACCTGGAAGGTAGGGGCAAGGCCATAATTGAGGCTAATGCTGAAAACCATGGTCAAGTGGAAGGTACACTATTTATTTGTACCATACCTTTAGCTGTAATATATGATACCGGGGCAACCCACTCACTCATTTCCCATGAAATAGTTAAAAGGTTGAAAATGAACTGCAAATTGGCTGAAATACCTCTGTTAATACAAAGCCCTTTAGGAAGTTCTAGTGTATTAGATATGATTTGTGTGGATGTGAATTTGAACACAGGGGGAAACACATTTGTTTCCAATTTATATGTTCTAAATTTCCCAAATATAGGAGTTATATTAGGGGCAGATTGGCTAAGACAATTCAAAGCCATAATTGACCTAGATACATCCACCATTTCACTACAAAATTCTAAAGGCCAAAGGGTTACAATTCTATGTGAACCTATCAAAGAAAACAGTCTAAATCATTTAATTGAATTAGAAAATAATCCCAAGGAAATAGCTATTAATGAAATCCCCATAGTTAAAGAATACTTGGATGTATTTGGGGAAGTAAAAGGTGTCTCACACCATAGACCTGTTGAATTCCAGATTAACCTTATGCCTGGGGCTAGCCCAGTTATCAAAAAGCCTACAAGGATGGGGCCAAGTGAATTAAAGGAGCTAAAGAACCAGCTGGAAGAATTAGAAGCCAAGGGGTTTATAAGGCCAAGTAATTCATGCTGGGGTGCTCCTGTAGTATTTGTTAAAAAGCATGATGGTACTTTAAGAATGTGTATAGATTACAGAGAATTAAACAAAGTAACCATCAAAAACAAATACCCATTACCCAGGATAGATGATCTCTTTGATCAACTCAGTGGAGCTAAAGTGTTTTCTAGGCTAGACTTGGCATCTGGGTTTCATCAGATGAAGGTTGAGGAATCAAGTATTAAATATACAGCATTCAACACAAGATATGGTTTGTATGAGTTTCTGGTTATGCCATTTGGGCTAACAAATGCCCCTTCTTACTTTGTAGACCTAATGAATAGGATATTCAGAGATTACTTAGACAAGTTTGTTCTGATTTTTATAGATGACATTCTAATCTACTCTAAAACAATAGAGGAACATGAGAACCACTTACATTTGGTCTTATCTAGATTAAGAGAAAAAGATTTGAAAGCAAAGTTCTCTAAGTGTGTGTTCTGGCAAGAGGAAGTACACTTTCTTGGACATGTTGTCTCTGCTAGAGGAATTTCTATAAACCCCAATAAGATAGTAGCAATCCAAGCATGGAAGAAGCCTAACAATGTTAGTGAAGTTAGGTCATTCATGGGGATGGCAGGATACTATAGGAGGTTCATACAAGGATTTTCTAAAATAGCAATGCCACTCACTAACCTGACTAGGAAGAACCAAAAGTTTATATGGACTGATAAGTGTGAACAAGCTTTCACCCAGATCAAGGAGGCTTTGGTAAAATCACCAGTGTTGAGAGTACCAGAAGGCAATGAGGGATTAGTTGTATATACAGATGCATGTGGATCAGGGCTAGGGGCTGTGTTGATGCAGCAAGATCAGGTCATAGCCTATGCATCTAGACAACTAAAACCCCATGAAACTAGATATGCAACTCATGATCTTGAGTTGGCAGCAGTAGTATATGCCTTAAAGCTCTGGAGGCATTATTTATTGGGTGCAAAGTTCATTTTGTACACTGATCACAAGGCCTTAAAGTATCTCTTTTCACAAAAAGATTTAAATATGAGACAACACAGATGGGTTGAATTTCTTGCTGCTTATGACTTAGATATACTTTATACACCAGGCAAGGCTAATAAAGTGGCAGATGCATTGAGTAGGCAGCATGCAAAAATGGCCATGTTAATGATGGAGGAGTTTAGAGATTTGACCATGCTCACTGATTTGGAAATAGATGAGAGCAGTGGGATAAGTATGGAGATGATTGAGGAAGAAAGGAGTAAAGGAAGGTTAAGTTTAATTACTTTACAATCAAATTTGGCCTTGAAGGTGGCAAAAATGCAAGAAGAAGATCAAGACTTAGCAGAAAAGAGGTCTCTCCTATTAAAGAAGGAAGAAGTGAAGGATTATCACATAGATGTAAAAGGATACTTAAGGTACAAGGGAAGGATATGTGTCCCAAACATCATAGAATTGAAAGAAGAAATCCTTAATGAGTACCATAGGAGCAAATATTCCATATATCCAGGCAGCACCAAGATGTACCAAAACTTAAAAAGGGACTATTGGTGGAAGGGAATGAAGTCTGATGTAGCCAGATATGTTGCTAAGTGCATGGTTTGTCAACAAATAAAAGCTGAGACCCAAAGACCTTCAGGGTTGTTGCAGCCACTTAGCATACCACAGTGGAAGTGGGAAGACATATCTATGGATTTCATAGATGGTCTTCCTAGATCCAAGAGGGGAAATACAAGTATTTGGGTGATTGTAGATAGGCTGACTAAAGTAGCCCACTTCATACCAGTGAAAGCAGACAGAAATGCACCTAGGTTAGCCCAAATTTTTATGAGAGAAGTGGTAAAATTGCATGGTGTTCCTAAAACTATAGTGAGTGATAGGGATACAATCTTCACTTCAAGATTCTGGAAGAGCTTCCAAGAAGCTATGGGGAGTGAATTGTGCCTAAGCACTGCTTATCACCCCCAATCAGATGGGAAAACAGAAGTGGTAAACAAGATTTTAGAGGATTTGCTTAGAGCATGTGTGTTAGACTTTGGAGGAAATTGGGAGGACCACCTCCATTTGGCTGAGTTCACATACAATAATAGCCACCAAAGTACAATTGGAATGGCACCCTTTGAAGCCCTATATGGGAAGCCATGTCTATCACCTATGTGTTGGGCTGAGGCAGGAGAGAAAGCTATCCTAGGGCCAGAATATGTCAAGGACATCACAGAGAAAATAGGACTGGTGAGAAAGAGGATGGCAGTAGCTCAAGATAGGCAAAAGAAGTATGCTGATGCAAAGAGGAAGTCAGTGGAATTCAAAGTAGGTGATTATGTCTTCATTAAGGTTTCACCAATGAAGAAAGTCTTGAGATTTGGCAAGCAGGGGAAACTCAGACCCAGATATGTTGGACCATACAAGATTTTGGAAAGGATAGGCTCACTAGCCTATAAGCTGGAGCTTCCCGAGAAGATGAGTGCAATGCACAATGTGTTTCATGTGTCACAACTAAGGAGATGGGTACATGATAAGGAGGAAATCTTAGAAAAGCCTACTGAAGTTCAGATTAATCCAGATCTAATCTATGAGAAAGAGCCAGTGGGAATTGTGGCAAGGGAAGAAAAGAAATTAAGAAACAAGACATTGAAGCTTGTAAAGATTCAATGGAGTATAGATCCTAGTGATTGTACTTGGGAGCTAGAGGATAAAATCAGGATGGATTACCCTAGGCTCTTTGCAAATTTGAAAGGTAAATTCTTAGATTACTAAGAAAATTTGATATGATATGATAGACAGTGACTACTTGAATTGCTCATGCATATTTAAATAATTTTTCCTAAGAAAGTAGGAGTACTAAAAGAATATGTTGTAAATTGTGAGGGCACAATTCCTAAAAGAAGGGGTGATTGTAATACCCCAAGATTTTGAGGAAAATTCTTTTAAATAAATGATTAAAATTCTGGGGGAAAATCAGAATTATTATATAGGTGGGATTTTCAGTGGTGCAAGGTTGTGTGCATGTGTGCACGTGCACACTAGTTATGGCACTAAGAGAAAATCCAGAATTCCTGAATAATAAAACAAGGAAGGAAAACATTTAGATAAAATGTTTTAAATAAAGGAAATATAGACCTAGACATGAATATTAAAAATTCCTGAGGATGTGTGTATATATATATATACATATATATCTATATATATGCCTATGTATGACTTGTCTGAAAATTAAGGCAGAAGAAAACATTGATTTATAATGAATAAGTGAAATTTTAAATAGGTGTAGAAATGCACATAAGTATGCACATGTTTTCTGCAAATAAATGGTTAAAATTAAATTAACACCCATAGTTGTATAAATGTATATATATATATCCAGATATTATTTGAGCAGAAAATTAATAAAGGAATCACTAAAACAGTAAGAACCAAAGTGCAAGAAAGCAAATGTGCATAGGCAGAAAATAGAAAGTCACACCATTATCATGTTTGAGGTAAGTATAATAAAAATACTTAAAGTTATCACTTTCTGAAAAGAAAGGAAAATAGGCACAATTTAGTCTTGTTTTAAAATATTGGCCGGGACATTAAGGGTTAGGAGGGAGGGAATATGCAATGCCAAATGCATGATTCTGGTCTGGGCTAAAATAGGGATTTTGCATCACCCAAAACCCTAGACAGAACCCTTATTTAAACCAAGAGCCCAATCAGAAAACTGCTCTCTCACTAATTAATTAACCTAAGGAAGAAGAGGAAGATAAGGCTAAAGATTTGAAGGGTTTTCTGGTTTAAGCTTGTGTAAGCATTTAGGTGAGTATCCTCACTCATATACATGGCATTAAGACCTGGGATTAGGCAGCCAAGCTTTTATATGTTATATTTTGCATGTTTTGATTTACAAACTATGTTGGCTGCTGATGGTTTCATGAATGTTTGATGAGATATGATCTGCTATGCTGGATGTATAACTTTGTTGTTCTATTTTCATCTCTGTATATTATACCAAAACCTTAAGGAACATATATCAGAGTATTTGTAACTAGTTTGAATAATGGCTTAAGACAAAGAATGAAAAGATAAAGAAAACTATGAGCTGCATATACATTGGTATGGTGCTGAGGCTTGAAATAATTGGTTAAGGGTGCAATGGAGTCTTTCTCTATAAGTGCTGAGCCCTAAACTAAACAGAAATTTACAAGCCTAAAAACTATGTTTAAACAAGATTAAAAATCTGGCTAAATATAGTTGCTTGCAAAATCAAAATAAACCCAATAGAGCCATGCATTTGTTCTCAGTTGCAAACATTCTGGTATATGCTTGAATAGGGTGTTTATATGCTAAATAATGTGAGATGGAATGACTGGGGTGTTATACCTCTAGAAAGTAACCTTTAACTTGCTTGCAATATTATGTCTGCAAGGTAACTAGTATGCTTCATGAGTACAGGTGGTATGTACACCTAGCTATCATTGATAGAATGAACATAAATACACTTAGTGATATAACTAAGGATTTTGTGCCAAGAAGGCTGCTGGAATGCTTGTCCTATTTGAAGTAGACAAGTTGGCACATGGCTTGTTTAAGTCCTGAGATCTTTGTGCCATAATGTTAATTAGTTCATGGCAATGTGTCCCTTTGATTCCTTATAGCAGATGATGCCAGGAATTTATAAGAAAAAGAAAAGGCAACCTAGTAGTTCCAGATAAAAGTTGTTTTATTGCATATGTTTGCTCTTATGTATTGTACATGATAATACCTGTCAAGTATGCAAAGTATATTTATGCTGTATCCTTAGCTTAATATCATGGATATGTTAGAAATGCTCACACCAGATCATAGATCTGACCCTTATTGCTCATGGCACATGGGGGTGTCTCATTTATAATGGGGCAGCCACTAATGCTTTTGCAGGTTGTGATGGAGCTAAGTAAGCAAGATTAAAAAGATATGGAATAGAGGATGCTAAGATAATTAGAAATAAAAGCTAAAATGTGTTAATTCATGCATGTATTCCCTGATTAATATGGCTATCTAAATGTATTAAGTAGGAAGAACTTGTAAGAGACATGTGCTATGTTGTTTCTGGTTATTTCTGATTTGGTATGTACTAAGGATATTGATGCTAAACTAATTTGAAAACCTATTTGCTAAAGTTGTGTTGATTTAGAGGAAAAACCTGGATTTTATAAGCATAATCATTTTATGACGATTTCAGTTAATCCTGAGTTCTTTCAAAAAGAATATAGATATACAGAAAATAATATTGGGAAAACCCAGAAATGAATTAAACTGCTATATCTTCAATTTATGATATTGACATAAGTCCAAATGCAAGAAAAAGTGTTTATACCCTGAAGATGTATTTTCGAAAGAGAAGTATGGTTAGGGAGAATGATATATATCTGATCCCAAGGTGTCTGATTCATACAAATATATACACATGCTTTTGAAAAGGAAAGGTATCAATGTTTTGTGTATAATCTGGGTTGTAAAAATGCAAACAAAAGAGTGGCCAGAGTAACCACATGGTTAGGCCATAGGTCAGGCCAAATGTTTCACTTCAGATCAATGAAGCAAGGGAACATTTGAGCTCAGTTTTCTGGAAAATGAACAAAGACACTGACATGTACATGTATATATGTGTACATGTTGATATTAGGCAAAAATATGGATGTAAATTCTTAAAACAGTTGAAAGAATGGGTTTTAAAAATAGTTATGCAAGGAGAATTGTTTTGTATGTTAGGTTATAGGCAAAAATTAAATACATATGTACAATTATAGGTAGGTATCAGATTTCAGCCATACAGGAGAAAATAAAAAGAAAAATAAAAATTGTGTTTGAACCGACCAGCATAGTACTCGAACTAGTGACCTTGCATGAATAAGTTAGGCGCGTTTCCATTACGCCTAGATGTTGCTTGTGTTCACTTAGGATCCACTTTCTTTTAACCTGAGTTTGATAATATTCAGACTTTAAGACAATCATCTATATTATAAGCTTGCTTTCCACTGATTATTGCTTGGTTATTTCTTAATTATAATAACAGTCTAAGGTACATATTTCCAGTGGACACTATAGTCAAAAATCAGGATACAATAAGTTTTAATTTAAAAGGGAATTTATCACATTTTTGCAAATTTAAAAAGGATTTCTACTTGTTATCATGCTCTGATTCAAGTAGAATATAACATAGATATCTTCATATATGTATGTTAAAAATGATTTAGAATTAAAACAATATTTCTATATTGTGAAAGATCCTGGATGTATTTTTGTTTATTAGAGAAAGAAAATGACCTTGGGAAATATATTTGTAATAGATGATATATCTATATATCATCTCTAAAAAAAAAAATCACTAATGAAATTAGTGTGTAAATAGGAGGGTCACTTCACATTATCAAGCCATACAGCTACACAGGTTTTTCAGTACACGCCTATTATTCCAAGCAACATCTTGGATATTCGCACTTCAATGTTATCATAAAACTACACATCCAAATAGTAGCCATATGTGTCAAGTCATCTCCATAGAATCACTAGAAAACACCATGTAAAAACCAAAACATCGCACATCAATATGGGCATTTATATGCCTGAATCACCCAAACTGGGTCATTCACCGATGTACTAGTGTGCACCCACTAGTGCATAGGTATACATCTTGGTTAAAGGAATTTCTTTATGTTTTGTATAGTTTACTTTCCAGACTTCATTTCTTTTAGTTTTTGATTGTTTCTAAGGGAGATTCATCGTATATATGCACTAGTTAATAAGTTCCTAAGGTCCTAACTTGTATACATACATTAAATTAGGATTATAGCAAGTTTTAATACAAAATTAGTGTTAAAAAATTCTTTTGTTGATTGTTTAAAATTAACTACATTCATCTCTTCTACTCAGTCTCTAACCATGCAATCATGTTAATATATATCAGATTTACATCTTATATTAGCCCCAAACCATCTTAAGCTATCATCAAAGGATTATACAAGAATCAAAGAAGCCACATTCACCAAATTAAACCAAATGAACCCAAATCTGCTTGCTACCCCAAATTTCTAAAAATCCAAATCTCTATAATAGCCTATAATTCTTACTCCAGATGATAGAGAACCCGGTTATGGGTCCAACACACTTTGTCTCACAAATTTTCGTTGAGAAGTGCGGTTTTGGTGTTCGGATAATTGGAGGAGAAGGGGTTGTTGGGTTTTAGAAAAATGAGAAATGTATGTAGTTTTTAAAGCATATTTTAGGAGGAAAAACTGAAATGGTGTGTTAGTTTTAAATTTAAATTTCAAACCCAGCCCAATTCAGCCCAATCTTGCCCGCTGCTCGCACACAAATCCAATCCACTTCACTAAAATCCTGATAACCCTACGATGTATGATCTAATAAATGAATACTCCATCACAACCAAAAAAAGAGAGCTACGTAATAGTGTAACTCCTATCAGCAAATTCAATTATTTGTAAAAAATTATCGTTTTACCCTTTTGCTAAATTTACTAAAATACCCTTCAATTTAATTTCAAATTTATTATTTATTAATTATTGTTATTATTATTTAAGTTTGATATAAAATAATTTTTTGGTATTACACAAAATCTATTGAGGACTTGGAGGAGCTAAACTTAGATAAGCAAGAGTCCATGTGAAGATAGGGAAAGGGTAAGACAAAATAATGGGAAAAGCTAATCTTATTTCTTCAAACAAGTAAGGATATTTTTGCATGGGCCAATGCTGATATAGTATGGATCAACCTCGCGGTGATGTATCATGCACTCAACATGGACCTAAAGTTTACTCCTATAAGGAAAAAGAAGAGAAGGTTCAACAAAGTCCAAACCATTGCTTTATGGAAAGAGGTAAAGAGATTATTAGAAAATGGGTTTATTGAAGAAGTGTTTTATCGAAAGTGGTTGGCAAACCCAGTATTAGTTAAGAAGTCTATGGGAAAGTGGAGAACATGGATTGATTATGTAGATCTTAAAAAGGTGTGCCCAAAGTATTGTTATCCCTTCATAAACATTGGCCAACTAGTTGACGCTACTAGTCGATATAAATTATTATCGTTTATGGATGCCTACTCAGGATACATCTGAATTCCTATATTCAAGCCTAATGAAGAACATACGAACTTTGTGATTGAATATGGAGGTTATTGTTATAAGGTAATGCAATTTGGACTAAAAAATGGGGAGGGGGGGTCACATATATCAACGACTAGTAAATAGGATGTTCAAAAATTGGATCGAGAAAACTTCAATGTATATGTTAATGATATGCAAGTGAAGTCCAAGGAAGAAATCAACCATGTAAATGACTTAAATGGGATGTTTGGGTTGCTATGAATATACAAAATGAAGTAAAATCCATTAAAATGTTATTTTGGGATTCAATATGGAAAAATCTTAGAATATATTGTAAGTACCTTGGGAGTAAAAGATAATCCTGATCAAATAAATGCAATTTAAGTTATGGCAGAGCCTAATTCAAGCAAAGATGTGATGGGACTAAATAGTCGAGTTGTGGAACTTAACCGATCACTTAAAAAACTACAAAAAAATGCATTTTATTCTTTTACCTAATCAAGAAACAACGGACCTTTAAATGGATGGAAGAATGTTGAAATGCCTTCCAAGAGTAAAAAGATCATCTAGGAAAGCCAACAATACTTTCCAGCATGGAGGAGGGGAAACATCTATTTTGATATCTAGTGGTATTTGATCATGTAATCAGCTTAGTCTGATAAGGGAAGAAAATGCAATCCGGTTGCTAGTATGTTATAAAAGTAAGAGGCTAAAGGATGTTGAAACTAGATATCTAGTTTTAGAAAAACTAGCTTATTGCTAATATTATCAGCGTGAAAATTGAGATATTATTTTTAGGCACATACGATTAAGGTTTTAACCAATTAACTGCTTAAGTAAATCTTCAGTAAAACTAACATCTAGATAAAATAGGAAATGTAATTAAGTCAATACAATATTCAATGTTTTCCTTGAGTATCAATAAAAGAACAAGATTTGGCCAATTTTGTAATCGAGTGCACAGGGTATATTAAGTGTAGTCGGAAAAATGAAAGAAACATGAACAAAGGCGGTACTTATTTGCAAATGGTGCTTCAAACAAACAACCGCCTTTGCATGATATGTAGCTATTACGTCGGGTGGACAAAATTGCATATGCTATGTGCTCTAATTTTCTACAACTAATAATGCAGTAGAATATGAACCCATGATAGTTGGATTAACTTAGGCATGACAACTGAAAATTTCAAGAATTGAAGTGTGTAGTCATTCACTGTTAATGGTAAACCAACTATACAAGACTATCAAGAAAAAGATGCCCACTTATCTCAATATATTAGAACGATCTATGAGATGTTAGCCTAGTTTGAAGACTTTTCAATCCATCAAGTACCAAGGGAAAAGAATTCAAAAGTTCTATAGCAAAATTGGAAAGTTTATGTAGAGCACTAGAGGAAAAAATTGTTCCTATCGGGTTTCAATAAAACACAAGTATCAAGTTTAAAAAAGAAGAATTAAGTAGTGAGGCCTTAGTTTTAATTCACTCATAAGCCCAACACCACAAAGCAACTAGAATAACTCTCAAGAAGATAATAATAAGGTAGCAATTTATAGAAGGATAAATATGAATAATAATGAGTATAGTTGAATACGTAGATAAAGGAAAATTCCCAAAAATAGGAACGAGTCATAGAAATTATGGTACCAAGCACCTTCCTATGCTATGCCTAATTGAATATTATACAAAAAAGGATATTCGGTCACCTATTTAAGAGTATAACCCCTGTGACGCCCCACCTCTATACTCACACTAGCCAAGGACACTACGGGGTAATACCGTCAACTAGCACGAAGAAGAAGGCTGTTGAGGAGCGACCATCTGTGTAATTGCTTTGTGCGAGTACCGATATGTCTGATTGAATGTAACTTACATTTCATTTCAAGAGGAAATCCGACATATCAAATACAAAGTCAAAGCTACTACACAGTGGCTATATGGGCTTCGGAAACAAATATAGAAAAAAGCATAACACAAATTAGTCACAACTATTCATATCACAAAGGCGGAAACAGATATGAATATAACACATAAAAATGTACATCAAAATAGTGGTCATACAAGATCCACTACATAACAAAAGAATAGGTACAAGTGCTAGCAAAATAATATGAATACATCAAGGAGTCTCTAACTCAAATGTATAAAAGCAATAACTACTAATCTAAAGTAGTTAGCCAAAAAATCAGATGATAGTCCCAGATAAGGAGTCAAGTAGAAGCACCTGAAATACCTCGGTCTGACCCGAGTATTATTTAAGAAGAAAATAATAAACGGATCAGTCTAGCTATAAATATCATATAAATTGAGATAGGATAAGAGATATCACAAAAACGTATGATAACAATAATGCCATATTGTGACAAGTATACATCAGATAACATTAAAAATCATACAATATCTCAAATATTCTCAAACACCAAAAAGAATGTCATATTCTTTAAATTATTCACCAAAACACAAATATTGATAGAGCTTATCAATGCATATCATCAAAATTGGTGAAACACAAATTCTAGAAATCAACAACCAAAAATCCATAAAACACAAAGGGGGAGGCCTATCACAAACGGGAGCACGAAAACTCACCAACACGTGTACCACAAACGGAACGCTATCCCATGGTCCCTAACCATAGAGCCGGTGCAATGACGTAGTGCAATAACGGTATGCCCGAGGAACCTGAAACTCAAATGAGTTGGAACAACGACGTAGTACAGTAACGGTACGCCCGATGAACCTAAAACTCAAATATTTCGAAACAACGACGTAGTGCAATAACGGTACGCCAGATGAACCCGAAACTCAAATAATTCGGAACAACGACGTTGTGCAATAACGGTATGCCCAATGAACCGAAATCCATAAAGACCGTAGGTCGCTAGCCTATAAAAATGAGACGAAGCTCAATAGAACGGGGTACAGTCCCCCACGTGGACAAGGAGACATCGCATATCGCTAGTCTAAACCATAAAATGATCATCATTGATCAATAAGAAGTGTAAATTACACTAAGCTAGTAAATAAATGAGTTTAGCTTAATGTCCCATAACCACTAGCTTAACTTAAATATTTACGAACATATTGTAGATTTCCACTCGAAAATTGTCACCAGAGTTCAATCGAACAAGTCCAAGAATTAACCGACGAAGTAAACGGAAGCGTTTCATACCACTTGTTTTGCTAAGCCGTTTAATTAGATTTCTCATACAAATGAGGTAAAGGTTTGTATATACTAATAGATTGGAAAACGGTTTTAAAAACGAGTTTTGTATTAAAAATGGTATTGAAATCACCTTTGTGAAAGCGTTTGAATATTTACTACTAGTATAGAAACCTTTGTATTTTTAAAAGTGACAAATCACAGAAAACGATTGTAGAAACAATCGATCAACCAAAAATTCACATACGACAATGTGAATCAAATCCATAAAAATCGATATCAAATCATTCAAGTGGATATTCCATAAAAACCAGACGTCTGGAATTGGGTTCTGCCATTTTCTTTTCTGCGTGCTTATATTTTTTTCTCCAGAGATCATAACCAGACGTCTGGACTTGACATCTAGACGTATGGTCACCTGGTCTGGGCAACAATTTGCCTAGGCCAAGATGGCCAAAACGATTCGGGAGCGATCGGACGAGCAACGACGACTAGGGATTTATGCCAAGCGACAACCCAGCCTTATAGGCCCTTCGATACACTCCAAATATCATGTCCAAACATCCATAGTAAGATTTTCATAAAATTGGACCAAAACACCAAAATTTGGAAAATTCACCAAATCAATTCAAATCAAAAGCAAATGAACTTGCACAAATGTTAGGAATTCATACCTAACAACAATGAAAGTTATAGACGTAGATGTTAGTTAAAGAACTCACCTTTAAACCCAAAACAATAAGTGAGATGCTTTAAAACAAAGGAAAGATCAATCTCTCTTCAACTTCAACTCTAGGAGCTCCAATCTAAGATCATAAGCAAACATTCCTAAGTTAGGGTTTAGGAATTTCTGAAAATTGGAGAGGAATTGAGATGGAGAAGAAGAAGGGGATGCTTACCTAAGCTTCTCTTTGATTTTTGGACTTGAATTTGTATTTCCTAATCAAAGTAGGGTTTAGGAATTTTAATTTCCCATCTTTTCCCCCATTTTTCTCTTGAGCTTGAGTGTTAGGAAATGAGGAATGAAATGAATGAAGAGGAGTGGGGTGGAGTTAGGTTATTAAGTTGGGTTAGTGGGCTGAAACCCAAACCCAAAGCCCAAAATAGAAAATAATAAAATTCTACTCAACTCCAAACATATTGATGTTTATACTTAAAAAAGTTGTAGACGCCATTTTGGACTCAATGGAAGTGGTCTCGAGTTCCAATTCGACTGTTTACAAAAAGTAACATTTCGGACTTTAATTCGATTAATGATGCTATATTTAAATAAAACATTTAAATATACAATCTTAAAATATGCGGGTTGTTACAACCCCAAAAAATGGAATAGAATTATTGAAAGAGGTTCACGAAGGGTTCCGCGGAGATCACTCAAATGGTATAAAACTAGCAAAGAAAATAATGACATGAGGCTACTATTGGCCTCACATAAGTAAAGATGATTTAGCTTATGTAAAAAGATGTGATAAATGTCAAAGGTTCGCTAAAATCCCCGATTTCCCCTAAATGAATTAATTCCCATCATAAGTCCTTGGCATTTGGATGTATTGGGAATCGACTTAATAGGACACCTTCCTGTCTCTAAAGGAGGCCTGAAATTTGTGATAGTGGCAATTGATTATTTTATTAAGTGGGTGGAAGCTAAGCCATTATCCAACATTACCAAAGAACGATCATGAAGTTCATTATCAAGAATGTAGTTATTTGATTTGAACTCATTAATAAATTCATTTTCGATAATGGAACCAATTTGAAAGGGAAGAATTCAATCACTTTTGTAAGGAAAAATGGATTAGTAAAGTCTCTCTCATCTGTGGCACGCTAAATGGCCAATGGGGCATTATAAGCAACAAAATAAAACCATTAAAAACATCCTGAAGAAATGATTAGATGACGCAAAAGAGAACTGGGTGGAAGAACTTTCTCTTATTGTGTGGTCACGTGGGACTTTCGAGAAGATGAATATTGGGCACACTCTATATTCTTAAACATACGGATTTGCAGCAATGCTACTCGTAGTGGTAAAAGTCCCTTCACACCAAATAATTCCATATGCCCACTAAATAAACCAAGAATTGAGAAAGGAATCTCTAAACTTAATAAATGAGCTAAGTATTCAGGCTATATTATGAACAGCGAATTATCAACGAAGAATTTACAAATATTATAACTTGAAACTAAAAGAACGGGCATTTCAAAATGGAGATATAGTACTTAGTAGAGTAATGGAAAATACCAAGAATCCAATGGAAGGCCCACTTCCCGACAAGACCTGGTACTTAGTATAGTAATATCTAAGATCGTACTTCACCACGTTGGACGAATGAAAATGGATTATTAAGGATTCACTTCCCGACAAGTATTTGCAAAAATTTTTATTTTTTTAAAGAAAAAATGAATTTTCAAAATTAATAATATTTTCTAGGAAAATATTTTCTAAAAGATCTTCAAAAATTGATTGTGAATAATTTTGCATAACCCTTTAATCGAGGTGCATTATGTTCAACTCAACACCTGGCCTGAAAAGGTCAGCGAGATTCTTTAAGTAGAAGCACACCACATGCCCAGTAGAGGACAAAAATCTTTTTATCCCGTCTCCGGGCTTGGCTAAAGCAATCATCCAAGAGAGATGCTCAATTAAGCCTTTAGCCCTACCTCTGAGCCAAGCTAAAGCAACCATCCAAAAAGTGGCGGTCAAATTAAGCCTTTTGCCCACCTTCGGTCCTGGCCAACGCAACCACCTATAGGAGATGGCTAATTAATCCTTTAGTCCTGCCTTTGAGCATGGCTAAAGAAACCACCAAAGAGTGGTGGCTAAACAAAATAGTGGGTCTAATCTTCATATCCATTCGAGCCAATCATTCTAGAGATATTGATCAACGAAGTAATTATCAAAGAGAAATATTCAACCAAGAGCTAACATAAGGCTACACACACAAAGGAAAGAACTTAAAAAGAAAACTCAAGGTGGAAGCTTGCTCAGCCTAAAGCATAAGTAAACTTGTATAGGGGAGTGTTACACCTTATTTTTTTCAAAAATTGGGTAAAAATGTGGTTATCAATGGACATAAGCCATCACATATTAAAGATAAGAGCTATTGCAGGTTGGTGAGTCATCGCATATTGGATATAAGAGCTATCGCAGATTGACAAACTTCTACATATTGAAGGAAGGAGCCATCGCAGATTGATATATAAAAGCTGTTGCAAGTTGAGATGATTTAGCCATAGCAAGTTGGGACGTTAAAGCTGTCGCAAATTTAGATGATCCAGTCAATCGCATATTGTTGTCACAGAGCTATCGCACTATAAGAATGTGGAGTTATCACATATTGAGGAAAGTATAAGGCCATTGCATGTGAAATTAAGTAGCCATCACATGATGAAGATATAAAGCTATCGCGTATTATTAATATGAAGCTATCACATATTGAGCTATCACATGTTGAGAATGCCAAAGCTATCGCAAGTTGATATGAACAAGCTATTGCATGTTAAGAAGGCCAAAGCTATTACAAGTTGATATGAATAGCTATCACATTTTGAGATGGTCAAAGATGTTGCTAGTTGATGAAGTAAAAGCTATCACATGTTGAGCCAAATAAGATATCACATATTGAAAATACCAATGCCATGACATGTTAATAAATTATTAATTAGCCACACGGTAATTCCTAATTGGTCCTGTCATGCCATGTCATCATCAAGAATAAGCTATGCCACATGTCAAATCAGCAATATGCCATGCCTTCAAAATCTCAACTGTCCATTTGCTAAAAGTGCGACAGTCAAAGATCTAAAGGGACTTTTCTATAATTTGACATGTACTCTCTAGTAAGAAGGTGCTAATTTCAAACTAGTCTTCTTCTTCGTATTCATTTTGTAACCACCTAATTGATAGAACTTGATTTTGGGACACTAATGGTCGCCTTGGACAAATTGTAATTGGGTCTTTGAATTTGAGAACTTTGGATATTTGCTTACCTGACTATTGGACTATGAACATGCTTGCCCAATTACTTCCTCCTTTGCCCAAGCATTCTTAAACTTGTCATCTTGCATAAGACTTGAATGGGCCCAGTTTCTGGACTAACAAATGTTTTTGATAACAATTACATGATTAAAGTTAAGTGTATAAATACCATCCTTAAGAGTGCTAAAGAAAATGGTTTTATTATCATAATAAATGCTCATAACGTTGTCATTACAAATAAAACTATAGTTTTCCACCAAACGATAAAAAAAGATTATTCCACTAGTAATGTTTGGTATAAAATAACAATTACATAAAACTAAATCATGTCTGCTAGCAAGCTTCACAAGATAATTATCTACAACTATGGCAGTCACAGTGCCCCATTTTCAACTTGGAATTCCTTGGTCCCTTTTGGTAAGCTCCTCTTGCTCATAAGTCCCTATAACAAAGTATAAATACAGGTCACGGTTCCTATATCTAAAACCAAGAAGTACTTATAGATTAATAAATTTATAGTTAATTTAATCTAAAGTCTCATGCAATCTCTATCGATGGTATTAGAGGCATCCATTAATGATTTCATTGTGAATTATTTATTTTCTTACTTGGGAATATCTCTTTTGGTTAACTTTAGATCTGGATCCACTTTTAACTTAAGATACGAGATTGTATGGATATTCTATTTATGAATAACGTTCTTACATTTAATTTGTTTAAAAATTGAGAGATATAATGTTCAATATCTATGGCTAAATTGATTCAAACACAAAAAATTACTTATTAGCCCCACCGTAAATTAAAAAAAATAGTTAGACAAAAATACCTCATTTACCCATCTTTATTTTATCTCACACTACGTAGAAACATCTTTTAATTTCACTCATTTATTTTCAGAAACCGTAGTTTTTAACTTTAGTCAAATAAATCTAGTTTCTTTTCAAATTAATAGATTTCAATGAGAATGATGAATGCATCAACAATCAAAGAAGGTAAACTCGTTTTTATTGTTATTTTTTAATTCAATTGAAATTTTTTTATATGGAAGAAGACATAGTGCGTGAATAATATTTTTACCCTGTAGTCCAAATACGTGATAAAATTATGATTCACACATAACATATGTGTGGTTAGGATATTACCTCATTTAGGGTAAAAATTCTAACCATATAGTTTGCTCTGCTTTGCCGTTGTTCTAGAGAAACACCCAACATGGAAGGTATTAGATTAACTTCATCAGATTTCATTTGAGCCAATTCAAGTTGGGTTTCATATTTACATTCGAGCAGATTTAATTAGAGTTTCAGATTTAGTCAAAAATATTATAGTTATTTTTTTTGTTTGATGCATGAATGAAAGAGGGGGGACAATTAAATTTTTTTTGGTGATCAATGGGGCTACTCAACAAAAAGTTGGTTATAACAATTATATTGCTTTTTTGTGGCGGGGGAGGGGAGAGGGTTGGGTGGCTACCTAGTGATTTGTTGGTTCAAATAGAATTAGACATGATATGTTGATATACATAAATCTGTTTGATTGAGCCTTTTTTATTATTATTTTTTTATATATAATTTTTATATGGTTGTGCTATTGGTTTGATTTGTTTCTCTTTTTTGGAGAATTTATTAGACCTTTTTAAATCTAATCAATTGATGATGTTTATTTTTTGTCAAGCCTACTTTATCTGGCCAACTAGATGCAATTATACAACAGTCATACTCCGATTAGATCCATTCAACAATTAAGGTAAAAGAATTTTATGAATGTACATCGCAAATTCTTTTACATAATTTTGGATTTGAGAAATATTCGAGCTTATTTGAGTTATTAAAATTATTATAATAATTGATTGCTAAGAAACCATTTTTTAATAAGGTTTAATTTTTTATAGAGACACTTATTCTGAGCTGAGAGGTTTTTGGGTTATTTTAATTGATACATGTAATTTTTAAGTTAAAATAGGAGTTGAATGTGTTCATTAAAAATTAATATGGATATTTAATGTTTAGGTGAGTATGGTATGAATTATGAAATGACAAAAAAATCGTATATAAAGAAAATAGTCAAATCAAAATCAAGAATTAAGTAAAAATTGTGGGTTTTATCTTTATGCCTAATTCAGTATTTACACATTTAGAAATTCAATATTCAATTTAATAAAGTCAATAAACTCAAAATCCTAACATTTAACGAAATCTTAATTTTTATTATTAACCAACATTTGTTAGGATGATACCTTTTCTTCTACCTTAATTGGATTCAGTTCCAAATTCAACATTGATAAATTGTGTAACTATGACGTTCTTGTGTGAATCATGATTGATATTTAAGTGATTCAGAATCAAATAAAAAACTAAGCTATCAAGAATTATAATTTGTGTACCAATATTACTTTGAGTGTTTATAGGCATTTATTCCATATATCATGATTAGATGAGAGAATAAAATAAACCTAATGAATTTTAAATTAAGAAACAAGGATGACCTTATACATTTCTATTCAAATATGTTATAGCCAAGTATTGAATATTTAAAATGCAGTTGCTTCACCTAGGTTCACACATAAGTGACGAATAGATAAAGTCTTTATTGTAACATATAATGTAACATTATTTAAAGGGAACTTCTGTAAAATACCCACTTTATGTTTCAAAATATATAGCCGCTCCCCCTTAAAAACTTATTATAAAAAATATATCTCGTTTTATTTTCATGCTGACTATAAATATTAGCATTATACACTACAATATTTGCAATTTCTTCAATTGCGAATATTTATACTAGAAATTCCACATATTTGCAAGCGTGTGAAAAATAAACTCTAAAAGTAAAAGAAATTATTTTTGTTCGCAAAAACGTGTGAATCAATGCAAAAATAATTTTAGTGGTGTAATTTAAGATATGTTTTAGGTGGGTTTTCCTGTATCAAATTTTAAAATAAGGTTCAGATCCAAATTTCCACTTGATTAGATGCTAATAAATGTCATAAGAAATGAAATGAAAGCTTACTTAGTGGTTGTTACAAATTAGGTGTTGATGACTAGGATTAAAAAATTATTGATTCTGTTATTAAAGAATATTTTGATAAAAAGAAACATTGTTTAATACATCTTTGTCATGAAGTTCATTAAATGTGTTGGTTATGGTAGAATATTAAAGGACTTCAATTAGTTTATATATGGAGTAATTATTTATGTAATGATTATTTGGATCATTTATTGAAGGTTTTCTTGTAAATTAATGCATTTATGGATGAGAAATAATAAATTTGACGGTTTGAAAAAAAACCAAAGTTAGTGTTTATCTATATCAATTATATTTCTAATAAATCAATTATGTGCTTATTTATGTTTACACATATATAAAGGAATAATTTTAGATAAATGCAAATTCTCCTCTGGTGTCTCTTTGTAATAAAGTAATTATGGCATCTCTTTGTAAATCAATTACGATTGTCTATTTGCATTCATAGTGAAAAAATTAAAATAAGATGTCACGAAAGTAACCTATCTCGTGCAGATTTTTTATAAGGAGGTTTGATATTCTTATGTACGCAGTTCATGCAAATATTGGTCGGCTAGGATAAAGATAAACACTTGGTCAAATTACTTACACTTGTGTGATGATAACTATGTTGCAATTATCTTGTTTTATGAGTAAACAATCAGTTGATCCAAAGGAAGATTACTATTTAAGTTGAATTTATTGTCACTGTTTATTTATTACACTAGGAGTGTCACTTATCATTACTATTACTGTCCAAAAACTTAATATAATGTTGTGCTAGGTATCTTGAGAAGTGTTTGCGCCAAAATTGGTCACAAACCCCAAATATCGTGAAAGCACCAGTGTGTGAACACAAATCAGCAGTATATAATCACAGATCTCAGATCTAAGTATTGTAGAGGATAAAAAGTGAAGAATAATAAATCTAAAAATTGAAAGAGATAAACAGAGACACAAGATTTATAGTGGTTCGGCGATCTGGCCTACATCCACTTAGAAGTTGATGACTTTATTGATGTTCACTTGTCGGTTACAATTGATTGCAATGGATTGTAGTGAGTTATGGTTCTGAAACTTGAGTACAACAGCAGTGAAATTCATTTGCAGCAGCAGCTATGGAGTTTAGATCCGTATCTCGCAGAGTCTGGGCGTTGGAGATCTCAAAGAAGAAGAAGAAGAACCCCTTTTCTGTTGGCTTTGGGGGTCTATTTATAGGTGTAGGAGGCTGGTATTTCGCTCAGATCTCGAGAGACCCTCTCTGGCACGTGACCAGGCCCGTGCGCCCAAGCCTGTGAAGTTTCGGTCCGATCCGTGATCGATACGAACAGATTTTGTATCGATCGAGATTTCATCCAATGGAGTCGAAATTTGGCGTGGACATTCTTTAGCATGCACGTAGTCTTTTGTGAAAATTTCATAGCATTTGGACTCGTAGATTAGGAGATACGATCGATACGAATTGGGATTCTCGGATGGTTGTTTCGTTCAACTCGCTTGTTTCAACTCGGTTACAAATTAGCCGAGTTCGCATCGATGCGAGTCCCTCTGTTTGTATCAATGACCATGCTTTCGTTCGCATCGATTACCATGCTCTGTTATGTGGATGTGAAGTAGCTCGTGTCGAAGCGTGGCTCTCTGATGGAATCGAAGAGGAGAAAGTCGAACGGTGATTCTGTGTTGGAGTCGAGGTGGAGCGAGTCGAAGTGTGGCTCGAGGTAGAGCGAGTCGAAGTGTGGCTCGAGGCAGAGCGAGTCGAAGTAGGCTCGAGGCGGAGCGAGTCGAAGTAGGCTCGAGGCGGAGCGAGTTGAAGTAGGCTTGAGGCGGAGCGAGTCGAAATAGGCTCGAGGCAGAGCGAGTTGAAGTAGGCTCGAGGCGGAGCGAGTCGAAGTAGACATTTCAGAGGGACGCGAACTGAGCGAGTTGAAGTGAGCGATTCGAATAGTGGTTGGCTTTCATCCAAATTTGTATCGATCGTAACATGAGCGTGCGAACTCGGATTGACTTGAAATTTGGAACGTTGACTCTTATAGCTTCGCTTGTCGTGTCATATCAATTTTGGCTCGATCCGAACTCGGACAAAATTCGTCGATATCCCTAGTGAACCTGCGTATAACTGATTTTCTAGACGAACTGTCTTTGGTCTCTAGTCAAGTTCTTGGTGTCACGGCCTTGCCAAAAGGCGGGATAACATTTGCCCCCCAAAGTACGTCTTGTGGAAACATGATGTGCTTTGAAATGCTCCAATCTTTACTCTGAATAGCTATCGTTTTTTCGATGAAAGTTGTTGCTTTGTAATGCCATGAGCTGGATGTTCATATCCTGTTGATGACCTGCAAAGGAATTGATAGTTTTATTTGACCACGAATGACGATCGTTCGGGATCGTATGTCATTCGAGGTGATATGTGACCGTTCGCGGTCGGATGCCGTTCGCGGCGAAAGGTGACCGTTCATGGTCGGGGTGCCGTTTGAGGCGATTTGTGACCGTTCGCGGTCGGGTGCCGTTCGATGCGAATTGTGACCGTTCGTGGTCGGGTGCCGTTCGAGGCGAATTGTGACCGTTCGTGGTCGGGTGCCGTTCGAGGCGAATTGTGACCGTTCGTGGTCGGGTGCCGTTCGAGGCGAATTGTGACCGTTCGTGGTCGGGTGCCGTTCGAGGCGAATTTTGTGTGCCCGAGGGGGGACTTAATATTAACAATGTCAGATTTCACAATCGAGTGAGTTTCTGAACTATTTGTGGTGGCGGTTCATCGCCATCTCAGAGCATGCCTGAGGACTGTTCGCGATCCCTTACATGTGTAAGTGGCTTAGCCGTTGTTGAATCATAGATAGTGGATTTTCGTTCAAAATGAGTTTTTCAACAGAGATGTTCAACAAAATCAGGTTCAAACATTAAAAACGGAAAATAAAAGTAAAATAGGGACGTCAAAGTGCAAACACCTACACTGTTGCGATCGGTAGTCGTATCAGAGCATGCCTGAGGATCGTTCGTGGTCCTGTACATGTGTAAAAAGACTAAGTCGCGTTGGTGTGGAGTTTGCTACTTATTCGTCATTATCCCAATCAATTGATGACAAGCTGACGCCTCGATCCTGAGCCGTCTCCAGTAGGTGCAGGTGGTGGCCGCTCCCGTTACACCGTTGTTGTTCCCCTTCTTACATACTGCGATAGCAGACCATTCCGGATATGTCCCTCAACCTCATCCTTCAAGTGTCTGCAATCATTCGTGCTATGGCCATTCAGCTCGTGGAATAAGCAGTACTTGTCTGACCTTCTTTCATTGTTGGTCGGATCCCTTCTTATTGGCTTTCGATAAGGAATCTGCCCCCTGGTGTCCTAGTAGATTCGCTCCAAAGTCTCATTCAACTCCATGTAGGAGGTGAATCTCGGTTCCTTTCGTGGTCTTGTTGGTCCATCACTATTATCCTCAGGCTTTCGTTTCCCTTTGCCAGTTCCTGAATCTGTTTTAGGAGGATTTTCACCCTTGACTGCATAAACATCAACTCCTTCTCCTTCCTCTCTTTCGTCATTTGCATCCTCTAATCGTAAAAATCCTTCAGCCTCGTGATAAAATTCTTCTAGATCCATATGAGGATCCCTTATTAACGAATTCTTGAACTCTGTGCCATCAGCTACGCCAGAGACAGCTGCAATCAAAACCATGGATGGATCGGGTCGATCCACCGATGCTGCCGCTACATTGAATCGCGTCAGAAAGTTCCTCAAAGACTCCCCGGTTCTTTGCTTCATTGCTGCCAAACTCATCACATTCTTAGGTCTCGAAATGTGAACTCTGAATTGCCTCATAAACCTCTCAGTCAGATCGGTTCATGTTCCTATGGAGCCACTCTCCAGCTTTCTAAACCAAAGCGCTGCAATTTCTGTCAAGTACAATAGGAAGCACCGGGCCATGACCTCCTCCGATGCCCCCAATACCTCCATATGCCTCATGTATCGTGTCAGATGCACTGCAGGATCTGTCCTTCCATCGTACGTCTCCAATGTTGGTAGCTTGAATTCTGGTGGATTCCTAGCTTGCCTGATTGTAGGAGCAAAGGGACTCATATTCACATCCTCCAGATCTCTATTCACTAGTTCGCCTCTCATGGCTCGTCTGACCATCTCTGCCAATCTGTCACTATCTCCAAGTTGTAGACCTTGTCCATTGCTTCCGATTTGCCCCCCGAGTTCACGAGGGATTCCTGGAGTCTTCTCTTCTGAACGAGCATTCGCTTCTCTATCAACGCCGCGCTGCACAACTCCTCCTGGTACTACTCCTGGGATCGGGTCAACATGCTCTGTGTAAGTGCCCCCTAGTTCTGGGGTTGTGCCAGATGGTCCTGCTCCATTCTAAACTCTGGTTGCTCCTTGATTTTGCGCTCCAAGTTGCCCAATCTGAAGAAGCAAGTTCTGGATCATTTCCTCTTGTCTTTTCATCATTGTCTCTATCTCATCCCTGGTGATGAAGATCGATGTCTGATTTGCACCTGAGGAAGCCTCTTGACTCCCTTCATGCTGACCTCTCTCTGGCCTTTGTCTTCGATTTGATTGTCTTGTCATAGCTTTTCAGATCTGAATTCTCTAAGCCTTCAAATTCAATTTCCAAATGATAGGATCCTGAGTTCAGTTCTCAGTGAAAGCACAAAAGTGTTTGCGCCAAAATTGGTCACAAACTCCAAATATCGTGAAAGCACCAGTGTGTGAACACAAATCAGCATTATATAATCATAGATCTTAGATCTAAGTATTGTAGAGGATAAAAAGTGAAGAATAATAAATCTAAAAATGGAAAGAGATAAACAGAGGCACATGATTTATAGTGGTTCGGCGATCTGGCCTACATCCACTTCGAAGTTGATGACTTTATTGATGTTCACTTATCGGTTACAATTGATTGCAATGGATTGTAGTGAGTTATTGTTCTAAAACTTGAGTACAACAGCAGTGAAATTCATTTGCAGCAGTAGCTATGGAGTTTAGATCTGTATCTCGCAGAGTCTGGGCGTTGGAGATCTAAAAGAAGAAGAAGAAGAAGAACCCTTTTTCTATTGGCTTTGGGGGTCTATTTATAGGTGTAGGAGGCTGGTATTTCGCTCAGATCTCGGGAGACCCTCTCTGGCATGTGACCAGGCCCGCGTGCCCAAGCCCGTGAAGTTTCGGTCCGATCCGTGATCGATACGAACAGATTTCGTATCGATCTAGATTTCATCCAATGAAGTCAAAATTTGGCATGGACATTCTTTAGCATGCACGTAGTCTTCTGCTAAAATTTCATAGCATTTGGACTCGTAGATTAGGAGATACGATCGATACAAATTGGGATTCTCGGATGGCTGTTTCGTTCGACTCGCTTGTTTTGACTCGGTTACGAATAACCCAGTTGGCATCGATGCGAGTCCCTCTGTTTGTATCGATGACCATGCTTTCGTTCGCATCGATTGCCATGCTATGTTATATGGATGTGAAGTAGCTCGAGTCGAAGCGTGGCTCTGTGATGGAGTCGAAGAGGAGCGAGTCGAACAGTGATTCTGTGTTGGAGTCGAGGTGGAGCGAGTCGAAGTATGGCTCGAGGTAGAGCGAGTCAAAGTGTGGCTTGAGACAGAGCGAATCGAAGTGTGGCTTGAGGTAGAGCGAGTCGAAGTGTGGCTCGAGGCAGAGCGAGTCAAAGTAGGCTCGAGGCGGAGCGAGTCGAAGTAGGCTCGAGGCGGAGCGAGTCGAAGTAGGCTCGAGGCAGAGCGGGTCACAGTAGGCTCGAGGCAGAGCGAGTTGACGTAGGTTCGAGGTGGAGCGAGTCGAAGTAGACATTTCAGAGGGACGTGAACTGAGCGAGTCGAGGTGAGCGATTCAAATAGTGGTTGGCTTTCATCCAAATTTGTAGCGATCGTAACTTGAGCGTACGAACTCAGATTGACTTGAAATTTGGAACGTTGACTCTCATAGCTTCACTTGTCGTGTCATATCAATTTTGGCTCGATCCGGACTCGGAAAAAATTCGTCGATATCCATAGTGAACCTGCGTATAACTGATTTTCTACACGAACTTTCTTTGGTATCTAGTCAAGTTCTTGGTGTCACGGCCTTGCCAAAAGGCGGGATAATAAGAAGAGACTTTCAATTATTTAAGGATGGTTGATTTATGGGTATGTGCATGCATGGTTAATCTACTTTCTATTTTCGGTTATTCAACTATAGTATTTTTCAATTTGTATAATATTCTCATCCAGTTTGGAACTAACTTTAGGGATTTATAATAGAGCATACTATCTATTCATGATTGTGCGGATTTGGAACTTGCATTTATGATGAACAGGTCCATCCCTCTTACGGTTGAATGTCTTTATAACGTTATGAAGAACATTGAGAAATGAGATAATTCAAAATGTAAGAGTCCATCTATCATGTGGAGTAGCATTTTAGAATGCGATATATGAAAATAATAACCAATTCTAAAGAATTAGTTATTAAGATCGAAAAACATTTGTGAAAAAATGGTATGGTAGAAAAAGAATGCTTTTACAATGTTTGATTTCCATAAAGTATCAATGCAAAGGGAAAATAAGGGAGTACATTATGAAAGTGCCTAATACTGCTTCAAGGTTATGGTACTTAAGTCTGTGCTTTTATTTGGTTGTACAATTGGTATCTCTCTTTTATTACAATACACTCAATTTAAGTTTATCATTACTATCTTAAAAAAGTGCTGTTGATATGCTCATTTCATATTACGTGCAAGGAGAACAAAGACTGAAGCACGAAAAGATAGAACATGCTCGTTTAGCTTATGTTTGTTAAAAAGGTATGTATGGCTTCTAAAGTTATTATCAAGAACTTGGGTGGTTTGTTTGGATTTTTTGATACTTTTATTGTGCTGACACTTGGAAAGAATTCAATTCCTATTCCTAATTGAACAAATTAGGTTACCATTGGTAATTTAGTCATTTATATTGATTTGTCAACAACTCAAGCATTCTGTGGAAGTACCCTAACTTCCTCTTAACAAATTTCTTTGAAAGAGCCACTGGCATTATGCTAGTGAAAAAGGGCATTATGCTAGTGAAAAAGGCTAACTTGTCTGAAATAACAATGAGGGAAGGCAAGGCAACAAAAATAACTTGCACAAGGAGAGCAACCGCGGTGTGAATGGGCATTAGGGTAGGTATGCTAAATATACCTCATTAACTAGTGACATGGACATATCCATCTTGCAACCAAGGATCGCTTCAAGTACAAAAGACCCCCTGCAACAACCTACACCTTTGGACCTATCGATTCAACACCTAAATGCGACATTTGAACTCATGTTGTGCCAAGATGTACGGAACGTTAGGGTTTGATGGTCTATATGATACGTAGATAAATATAAACTCTAAAATTCTACACTTCCAAATCTCACAGCAAAAGGAATAAAATATAAACACCGAAATAAACCAAATTATCTCTATTTAAAACAACAATAATAAATATACGAAATAACTAAAAAAGTCCCGTATAATATCCAATTAGAACTATAATAAGTATCTAACTAACAGTATAGTAAATACATATGGAAAGACTATAAGTAAAGTACTATTAAAGCACATGGACGCCACCTTTTAATATACGAATCCTCTTTTCACACCATCCTACTATCATGTCAGCTTTTAAGTAGATGCAAAGAAGGAAAAATAGAGGTAGTCAAATGAAGTCCAGTGAGTAATAAATATTTGCAGTGGCATATAATTTATCATTTATAATCTACACTACCTAAGGGTCTTTTATTGTAGGTGTGCATTACGTTTAACAAATTAGTCGATTGAAAAAATAGGTAACAACCTATATTACGCCAAAATTCAGATAGTCACATGCAAGGATTTCTACCAGAAGGTTGGACATCCAAAAATAGGGTAAACCTAGCAATAAATCAAGCACACAGTCTCGATAGTGAATCACCTATACAATACAATACATCGAGTATACAATCCCGAAGGTGAACCACTTAACTATACATTGAGTAACAATCTTAATGGTTAACTACCTAACTTTAAATTGAGTAATTAATCTCAATGGTAAATCGCTTAACTATACATTGAGTAAACAATCTCAATGGTATACTGCATGAGGCTCTCACCGAGTGTACACTCCTGATGGTAAACTGCTTAAGGTACACGTTCAGTATACAATCTTGAAGCTAAACCACCAATTGAAGCATCAAGTATAAAATCTCGATAGTAGGCATGTCCTACGCCCCACATCATTCAATTGATAGCATATAAGGATCAAAAAATAAACAGAGTCCCTTTAGGTACAATAGCCAAACAATGTGTAACATACTAATATAGATATCGCCATTCTCCCGACAATTTAGCTACTAAAAGGTAAAACATTTACTCTAACAATAATAATGAGGGCAACTAATTATGATACAACCGCAAGCCCACGTTGAGTGTCACATTATATAATATCATGAAGCTATATGAACTCCAAAATATCAGCTAAGCTAGAAACAAGTCCCCGAAACAGCCTACTTGGCCTGCATTCGGTCCAGGTT
The DNA here is from genome assembly GCA_030737815.1 of Allium fistulosum. Taxonomy (NCBI): domain Eukaryota; kingdom Viridiplantae; phylum Streptophyta; class Magnoliopsida; order Asparagales; family Amaryllidaceae; genus Allium; species Allium fistulosum. The sequence goes on along the minus strand of CM060907.1, from coordinate 404,913,875 downwards.
CAACCTGGCATTGTATAGGTTTCTAGTCCAGTGGACACTTTCACCAATCGACTATGCCAGTCGATTGGAACTGGTTCTAGTCGACTGGATGCCACTAGTAGGCACCGACTTGCTTTTTCAGTCGATTGGAACATTTTTCTCCAACAGACTCGAATTCCGCTCCTTTTCTCTACCACTTTTTAACCTTTTTACTAGTCAACTATAAGTTCTCCCAGTCGACTCCTTTCCTATAGCCTGTGTCAAGTGCTCTAATCTTCATCGTTTCCGCCATTTTAGCTTACTATTTCAACCTAGTTTCTTTTCGGACATAAAAAACGATGTTGGTTTCATATTTAATTCATTCTTTTATTTATTCATTCTTAGCAACATCATACAGTGTATTCCATCGATTATAAATTTATCCAATTTGATTATAATTCATTTCCAATGTAAATATTACAATTCAGTTGTATAAACTACACTGTTTGATATATTCATGAAGTTTAACTATTTATATCTAATGGTTAGGGAATTATCTTATAAATCATTTTTAGAAAACCTATGATTTATTATACACATATCAAAATAATCCAACGCACCCCCAATTTATGTAAATTTCATAAACAAATCAATGACATGAGGTTTTTCAATTTATCTAGTTCACATGAATTTTTAATTAAAAACATTAATCTAATAGGGAATACTATAAATACCATCAATTTAATGGTTACTACACCAATGAGTGTCTCCATCTAAATGAAAAGATATAATGGTTAGTCGGTGAAGGTGTAAAAGTATAGTATGTAAGATAAAAGGTTGATCAAATAAATAAACATCAAAAAATTTCCGCCCTACCACAATGGGTGGATTAAAATAATGTAGCTATATTCAAAATTGAAATCCAATCCATATGTGGCCGAGTGCACGTGGCCGAGAGCAGTAGAGGTGCCCAAGCATGGTATAGAAGGGGTCTCACACTAGCAAATCATATATATTTAGTAGAGCTCTAACTGTAAAGGAAGATGATCAGGACATCACCTTCTAAACCGAAGACAAGATAGGAGTTGGTAATCTTAACCATGGGCCTTTGGTCATCTCAATAAACATTGCAAGCACAAATGTGCAGTGGGTGTTTATTAGTAGTGGTTGTTTGGTTAATATGTTCGGGAATTTCTTTGATTAGATGGAAACCCCATCATCCTACCTTACTGCTTCTGCTTTGCCCATCTACGGCTTCGGTAGGGTTGGGATTGTCCATTTAGGTTCAACCTTGCATGCGGTCACCTTTAGCAAGTAACCCGACTTTGCAATATTACAGGTAAGTTTTCAGTAGTGGATTGCCCATCTTCTTATAACATTCTTATATGTAGCCAAAACTGCTGATTTGGACTAAGTCGTAGCATGTCAATGACTTAATATGAAGTTCCTTGTCAAGGGAGGTATTGGTCGCGTCTACAAAAATCAATAAGCCATCATGGATTTCTACAATATCTCCTAATAAAAATAAAAGAAAGGAGTACTCATGCTTAAATATAGGGTGACAACCATCTACATTGGCCAACTCAAAAAAGTATAAGAGTGTTCCATAACCCTTGCCTATGTTGGGAACGAGCTGAGTATATCAACTACCCCTAAAAGTGTGCGAGAGCCACCCAACTCTCTCACTCGTGCTAGGGTCATCAATCATAGTGAAACATACAAGAGACTTCTCTAACCCCTCAAGTTAATCACTTATGGTGGAATCCTCATTATATAAATGATAAGGAAATCTCACCACTATGTGCCCACCCTCGAGAGAATATAAAAGCCACATAATGCTCACTTTAATGCCAGAGTCAGTTCTCCCTAGCAAACCAAACAGGACCCGAGAACTCATCATTGCATGGAATGAACAAGCCTATTCCTATTGGTAAGAAGAATAATTAAAATGACAAAATCTTTCCTCTCGATATCAACGGAATTATCAATGATAATTGCGGGTAGTCGAAACCTTCATATTCACACATAGACATCCCTTTTAACCATTATACACCACTTTCATTAATACTAGATCCTTCTTCTCAAGCTTGCTTCATCACGAATTAATATTGTGACATATCCATATTATGAGATTCATGTTAGGACTTTCTAAAGCTTCTCCGACCAAGATACTTCATTCTAACTTCAAATCCATACAAAGGTCTATTCTAGATCACTAATGCCGACACTACTGGTTTGGCTAACAACTTATAACTTCACACCCTCCATCGGCCAATCCTTTTATCCACACTAAACTAACACAAAGAAGGAGGTATAAGTAGAGATATCAAAAAATGCATATTCCAAGATGATTAACCTAGTTATCATCATATATCCATATTATCCCTAAATATTGGGTAATTATCAAACACCCATAGAGATAGGGACTCTAACTCTCATCTAAAACCAAGACTCATAACCCATATACTTTATACTGTTCTAAACTTTCTCTAATACAAAAAATGTGGTGCCCCACCTCTATACCTATAAAACTAAAGGGTATTAAAATGCACTATTGTCTTGTAATACGAAGAATAAGGCGATAATTGGTAAGACACGTGAGTATTCCCTTGGGCTGACATCAGTACATATTATTACCTCATATAATCCATAAAACTTATACGTATGCAATACCAGCATAAAGCAATAAACACGTGTTTACTAGGATAGAATAATATGTGATATAAAAAGAGAAAACAAAATCATATATCATAAGGGAAAAATATAATAACATAACACAAACCCAATTGAGTAGGTCTAAAAAATGGAATACCTGACCCACTACAAAATATACGTCTTTGTTCAATGTTAAACTCAAAATAGGACGTAACTTATATATCATGCAAAAGAATTAAAACAATTCAATTTGGTCGAATAAATGAGTATATTGGATAAGAGTTCTAAGCTAACCTAAAAGAAAATAAGACTAACTCTCAGGGTCAATCCTCCCTATGCTACATTATAATGTGTCGATAAGGAGTAATCAGACCATGTTTGCAATGACCCATAATTTTATCGTTTGATTTTTTGAATATTTAATTAATTTTAAATATTCGATTTTTGATTTTGAAATATTAAACTAAATCAATTTAGAAATAAAATGACTTGATTTCAAATGACGAGCTTTTATTTGAATTTATAGAATTTTTCTATAATTTTAGTGAAAAATATTTAAATTATCATTTGACGTATTTAATGTTAAAATGTCAATGTTTCCGAAATTTAACAGAATTTGATAATGGTGTGTTTTATTGTTGATTTGGGATCACGTCACTGTGTTGAACGTGATCATATTATGTTTCCAGTCGTTCGCGGCTCGTACGCGGATGCGATGTCGGATAGCTGTGTACCAAAAATATTTTAATTTAAATAAAATGAACAAAATAAATGTTGAGTATACAGCAGCCCATTCTTCCCTTGCCTGCTGCTAGCCTTCCCATTTCCTTTCACTATTTTAGTCTTATCCTTACCAATCCATGCCATGCCTGCCATGATTCTAGCCTAGATTCTTACCTTGTCTTTGGGTGTAGGTTGTGGGTTGCGGGGGTATGTTGTTCAGTACATATATACCCAAAGCTCGGAGTGTTTCCTTCTTTTCTTTTGCTATGTTATTGTTATAAACATAGAAAAAAAACTCCCTCCTCTCATTCAAAAATCAATTTACCTCAAACCATTGAGTTTTAACCCAAATGACTAAAACAAAAGTTGTTTGTACCAATCTCTATTATTTTTAGAAATTCGTCGCTCAAGTTTTCATCAAATGACGAGTGAGATATCTCAATTTGACAGCAAGCGGGAAAAATGTGCTCAAAACTTCAAAAATTCATATCTTTGGATCCGAGTCAAATCATTCGACGCCGCCAGCAGCGTTGAGTTCGTATCGAAGGGTACTATTTTTGGTGAAGTTTCGGCATGATTCCGTGTTGACAATTGACAATGCTCGTAAGCTAGGGTTTGGATAAACACCGGATTCAAGCAACGATTGATGATTTGGAGCTTGGATCGGCGATCGTGGAGGAGAGAGCTTCGAGTGGTGAAAATTTGGTAATGATCGAAGCATATGAATGCTGTGACTTTGTTCGACCTGCACGCGATTTTGGGTTCGGTGGGGCTGGTCGGCTTTTGATCTAGGGGGTGGAGCTCCGGCGATGGGGTGCTGTGGAGAGAGGGGAAGGAGAGCGATGTGATGGTGGCTTTGGATGGTAGGTTAGTGGTCTCGATTGCTCGTGCATGTGCACACATGCACGCGAGTTGGTTTCAAGAAACCTGCAGGAATTGAAGGGATGGGGAAGAAGAAGAAAGAAGGGAGGAATTGAATGCGGTCGGGTTTGTTTCTGATGGGCCGAGCCTTGTTTGTTAAAGGGTGAGAAGCCTTTATTTTAAATTATTTAGTTATATAAATAAAGCTATTAACTTTGGAATGGAATATCTCGACCGTTTTAAACCCGATCGACCTAATTTTTTTGCATTGGACTCGTATTAACAGGTATAATGTTGCGATATAACTTGTTAATAGCTTTGGCAAAGTATAAATTTTTGACATATTAAACGGATAGGATTTAAATTACGTTATTTTAATTAATAACATCGTTTAATATACCTTAATTATTGATGTTTATTTAGCCAAATAAAACACTGTTGAGTTAATTAGACTGAATATGATAATTGAACATCCATTTAGCGGAATAAAACCTCATTCCGCCAATTAAATAAATTGAACATCCATTTAGCAGAATAAAACCCCATTCTGCTATTGTTAATTGGACATGTTAAATTTGGACATTTATTTAGCAGAAATAAAATTCGTTTTGCTAATACATTAATGTGGATACTCGGTTACATTCTAATGGATTAGTATTGGATAAGTGCTATATTCATAATCGATTGTTAATTATGAGTTGAATTTACATATATGCGTTGTAATGTAAATACCTAAATTATAACTTTTAAAAGATAATTATTATTAATTTTTAATAAGACTTTAAAGATAATTATTAATTATTAATAATGTTTTAAAAGATAATTGATTATTGTTTCACATAAAAAAAAGGTTAATTATTTTATGATAATTTAAAGTATTTCATAAAGTTATTTAAGAAATATTTTCCCAAAGTTATTTACTATTGTTTTTGAAAATGTCTAATTATATTGTAATCATTTGTTTAAAAGTTAATTATTCATTTAATTAAAGTTATTCAATAACAATTTGATTTTAAGTTAATTACTATTTGTTAGTTAATTTTTGTTTATAATTAATTATTTTATTTTATTTTAAAGTTAACATATTATTATAATAAATTTGGTTGGAGTAAATTCAATATACTATTAGTGTTGTTCTAAAGTTATTATTTTAAATGAGGTGTAAAGATAATTAAATGAAAAGGGTGTTTTAAATGGTAACTTGCTATGTGACAAGTGTTAGTTGATGGACTTGTTTTGTTAAAAGGTGTTTTGGAATAATAGATGGTTTTATAAGAAGATGATTAAAAATAATAAACTATTTATTCAAAAAGGGAAAGTTTTATAAATGGTTTGAGATTTATAAAGAGTGTTTTTCTTAATTAGACTTGGGAAACTAGAAAAAAGCTTTATAAATAGATTTAAAGATGTTTATGTAAAGAGATTTTGGAAAGAAATGGTTGATTTTCAAGGCGTAATTCGAGGGGCTGGAACTACCTACATTTTACTATGGATTTGTTGGGTAGCGGTGTAACCATTGAGTAAACCGCGATCCATGATTGATACGGAACGGTGCTTTTCATATCTTTTTTTAAATTGTTTCAATTATTTTTGAAAGAAATGGTTTGTGAATATACTTATACCGGTGAGTTAAGTATATGAATATTTTAATAAATATTTGAAAGATGATTTTAGTTAATGGAAGATTAATCTAAGAGGCTTAGTGATATCCATGGGAAATGAAATCTTTGTTTGAATGTTTGTTATTTGATAGTTAAATAACCGACTATCAAATATTGGCCTAAATATGTAATCCTTCTTAATTTTGGTAGTATGGAAATATTCCCTACTTAACACCAAAGGATTTTAACTCTAGAAATATCTAGGAGAAACATAGGAATTATACGGTGCAGTTACCGCCGGTGGTGCAATACTTACGTATAAACTCGCTTTGTTCTTCTAGGACAAATGATGAAGAGATCTGTCCACTTAAACGGTTAGGGGGTGATCCCCGCTCCTATGTATTGACTGGTTATTTCGTAAAGAACTGGTATTGAGCATTCCAAAAAATCGATGATTGTTTTTGGAGCGCCAGGGAAGCGGAAGAGTGTACTCGTAAGAGATGACTCAAAAACAACCACTCTGAAACCATATACAGTTCTATGGAGGAGTTTCGTGATATATTGAGATGTTGGAATTCATGTGTGGTTCTGAGACCGGTGGGGGTATGGGAATCATGTGTGATTACATGATCTATTTAGATGGTGGTGCATGAGCTGGAACGCCGACATAGCTTCATCAGTGGTAATGACTAAAACTAGAGATAAGAGGCATGGCCAGTAGGGTTGGTAAACCCATAGGGTGCAGTCGGCTCCACCTAAACGTTACTTATAGTTGCTATGCATGCATGGGGCAATGTATGCTGCTTCAGAAGGATATCTCTGGTCCTTTTGCAGGAGGACCATTCTCGAAGTACTGAAGGTGCCTCCATGGAATCTTACATAATTAGCGAACGTGCTTTATCGATTTTTGATTGTATACCTAGTATTGTTGTAATGTACACTCACAAGAATCATGGCTACTTGATTATTATTATTTTAACCCTTAGGCATTATTATAATATCACTGGATTTTCTGATATAAAGGTTTGGTTATTGTAAGGTAAAAACCGTCCGTGTTTATGTAGCACTTGGTCTTACGGTGTAACGACCCAGAATTTGACCGCTTTAAAATATACTATTTTAAGTGATTTTAATTATAAAATAAGTAAGCTTATATGATTCAAACAAAATTAGATAGGATTTGGAAAGAGAAGTATACATAAAAATAGTAACATTTGCCTATATCGACAAAAGTGACAAAATGCTGATTTCAGAAAAGTAAGTTTCAATGGTTAAATAAATTGTTTTAATTTATTTATGAGTTTTTATATTTTTAAATAACATTATAAAAATTTATTTTTAAATTTGGTTTACAAAAATAAATAGTTTAACTAAAATGTCAAAATGTGACCGTAAAACATTTGGTCGAAAATCAACGTTCTATCGAATAAAAGTTGTCGCAACGTCGTCGCACCTTTATTTTCTTATATAGGAACATATATTCAAATAGTATAAGTATTAATTAATTCACTAATCAAGTTTACTTTTATTAAACATACTTAGAAAATTCTAGAATATAATTAAGAAAAAGTAAGCACAAAAAGACAAACATGTCATTTCAAAGCAAAAAGTAAACATCAAATCAAACCAAACATAATTATTATATTCCTTACTTAATACTTAAGTGAAAATTACATAAAGCATGATTTGATATGGTGATGGTAAGTGTTGAAAAAAATAAGATTACTTAATAAGTAAGTAAGGGTATTTTGGTCTTTTACATAATATTATTTTAATCCAAAACTTTTTCTATAAATAAGCATGCACTTTCTCACTTTTTTTCACTTCTTCTTCTTCCTTTTTCAAGCTTTTCTTCCACTCTCTAATGGCTTCTTCTCTTCTCTTTCCTTACTAACTTTTCTTAAAATCATATCAAATCAACTTCAAACACCACCAAACTTTGCCAAAGACCTTAGAATATCACCAAAACATGGTTTAGCATCTAAGAAGTGAAGAAATAATGGAGGAAGGGGAGGATCAAGGGGAGGCCGAGCACATCAAGAAGGAGGAGCAAGTTTAAGGAGCTCCGGAGCGAGAAAAAGAGAAAGAAGTGCCCCCCGTTTCATTCCAAGGAAGTAGAAGAAAGTTTGAAGTACTACAGAAGCTCTGCCGAATTTTCTAAAGTTGGTTGAAGTTGAAAAAAATAGTGAAGTGTTGGATTAAAAGAATGTTGGTAGGAAGTGATCAATTTGGTTAAAGGTGAGTACTCAATGTTTATTTAAAGTTAAATCATTCTTATAACTATTTTATTATGTCCATTAAAACCCTTGAATAAATTGTTTGAATGTTTGATAACTTGGATGTGAAATTGGATGATTATATGATTGTTTATGTGGTTGATAACTTGGTTTGATAAATGATAAGAGAAATGGTTAGTAATTAACCATATTTAATTTAATGGAAATTAAATCCATAATAAAATGTGTATGGAGTGATATAGCCTCTAAATGATTCTAAAAAGAAAGTTGAAAATGATATTATAATAATATGATATTATAATATGAAATGAAATGGAATATGAGTTTGAAATATAATAATATTGTTTAAAATGAGTTTAAAATGATTTAAAAATGTTTTATAAACATTTAAAAGTGTTTCCAAGAAGTTTGAAAAGAAATTGAAAAACAAGTCAAAACTAGGCGCGTCGCGTAACGGTAGTTCGCGATTTCGCGCAATAAAAGTTAAATGAGTGTACAAAGTGGAATATAGCTCGGAATTCTTTGAGATAAGAATTTTCCGGTCTATTATATCCATAGTTTTCCAACGAAGAAAGAAAACCAAGATTTTATTAGTAGAGTTTGAAATATGTCCAAAACAATTTTCTAAAAACATCGCGGTTTTGCAGTTCGGAATCCAAAAAGGGATTTCTTTATAAATGATATATTTAAATGATTAAAAATATGAAATAAATTTGATAAATCTATTACAATGGTTTAAAAGATATTTGGAATGGAAAATATGAATTTTCAAATGTTAGAAAGTTGTTTAAATCAAATAAGCTTATATAGCACTTTCTGCAGCAGTTTTATGTTGCGAATTCTATAACTTTTTGAATATGAGTTTAAACGTAACGATATTTTATAGATTCAATTATGAATGTTTATAAAAGGTAAATTAAGAGTTTAAAAGATAATTTGGAATCTTATAATCAATTCCAAAATAAAGCTAATAACTGAGTATGCGGAAACGACTAGTACATTTGTCCCGCCTGTGAGATTTGGGAAGATAAAACAAGGTGTTTAACTAAGGTTAAGGATGGAGCAACCAGTTCCCTGAACTTACCTGGCCTATGTTTTCTTTTTTTAGGCGAGGGGTGGAATAGATCGAAAGGAAAGCCCAGATGCTCTAAAAGATCATATTTAAGTTTTTCCAAGATAAGAGAAAAGAAACAAATTCTTTGAATGTTAATTAACCACTTAACATCTTTTATTCGATGATTGGTATGAAAAACCGGGATCGGATTTTCGTGATTCCTATTCGAAAATCACTTGAAACTAATTTTCGAAACCCTATATGAACTTAACATTTTTTATTCGATGATTGGTACGAAGGAACCGGGATCGGATTTAGATGATTCCTATCCGAAGAACCGGGTTCAGATTTGGGTGATTCCTATCCGAAAACCCCTTCAAACTAATTTTCGAAATAAAATATATTGAAGACAATGATCATTGATGACAAAGATCTTCATGATGTAGGATTACTTGCCATTAGTCCCGCAAGGTGAGATTTACCATATCTAAGGTGGTAGTAGTGCTCTGTTATGAAAATCTTCGATTTGCAAGAATATGATTTTGAAGTTAAGAAGAAATCTTTGATTAAGATTTAATGAATGATTTGGAAAGGTTTTCCTAAGTAAAAGAGAAAATGATTTGGAATTAGTCTAGGATTTAAGAAAGGTTTAAATAAACTAAATGATTTGATAAATGAGGCTTAATGATTCCATATACTCTTGAAAAGAAAATGGAACAAATTGAATAGAATATATCTAAGAAAGATATGTTATAAAAGATGAAGTAATTGATTGATGATTGATATCCACATATGAACTTAACATCTTTTAAAGCGATGATTGGCTTCGAAGGAACCGGAGTCAAATTTAGGTAATGCCTATCTGAAAACCACTTCGAACCAATGTATACGTTCGAAAGTGAAGACATGTTGAAGATGATGATTATTGAAGACCGAGGATCTTCATAGCGTGAGGACTGCTTGTTGACATGCTTTGGGTTGCTCCCATTATAGAGTTATTTATAGCAGTGCTCTCCTCGTTGTGGAGATTTTTTTTGGATTGCAAGGGCTTCTCGCCTAGTAATGGCCGAGGAAAGTGCCTTCGGTTTCGTTAAGTCCCAGAACAAACTTGTATGGACGAATGTCTGACATTGCATTTCTGAGACACAACATTTGTTTTACAAATATACATCTGCTTGGTGGTGGAGAAGGCAACTTCTCTTAGCTTAACACCCTTCTTTGAGACATACGATCTCAGAGGTTGTATGCTTGTGGGAGTCAAATAGTGATCAATGGAATGGTAGTGTGGAATTCAAAGTGGAACCTGTTATGAGAAAAGCGTGGTTTTGTATGAAAAGCGTGGCTTTGAAGAAATTGAACGTAGCCTCACTAGCCTCACATCCCGGAAGATGATATGGGATACTATATGGTCTAACAGACACAAATTCAGAATAAGTAAGTATGTATGGTGGTGTCCAATACGTTGGGCCCTTTGGGGGATACGTCCCTCAAGGCATTTATTGCCCCATTTTGATAAAGTGGTTAGCTTGAGAAAAGCAGGAAACTACCGGTTATCAGTGGTAGTATAGAAAGTATAGTTCCAAGTGACTAGTTTGATAAAAGCGATTAAGGCACCGTGGGAACTATGTTTGTTATGCGTGGATCAGAGAAAAGGTCACTAGTTCCCTATCATGTTGGAAATCCAGTCCCAATACGAGATTTACGGTTTTGATTGTATTCCCAAAATAGCTGTAATGACTTGCAAACATTTCAACTACCCCTTTTGGTATCATATATTCTGTTTGGTATATTCCATTGACCTAGTCCGGATATATTACCATAGACTTAGTCCAGATATTGATACCTTATTTGAATAAGTTTATTTGAAAAGTGTTTTCAAAGGAATGCCATTAAAAATAATATCAAATTATTTTGGTATAAAAGTGTTTTGGTTATCATAAGGTAAAAACCCGTCTGTGTTTATGTGTGGGCGTGATCTTATGAGATACCCTTCTTTTTAAAGGTTTTGATAATATAGTCATTTTAAATTTCGAGTTTCTCACGCTGGGTTATCAAGTTAGTTCCGAGTAGTTTCAGGTTTAGTTGAAGACGGTTGGATTTTCCAGAGGAGAGTTGGAGATCTTCGTCATCGTATGGACGTATTCTATTATCCGCTACATCTATTTCATTTGTTTTATTGGTTGTCAGCATTTGTAAGGACATAAGTTTATAACTGTCCAGGCTGAATCTAGGTTAGACTCTGATATTGTATTTTAAAATTTTCCACTGAAAAGATTATTGTTGAAATAATATATGTTATTCCATTCGTGTGCGATTCTGTTCTGTCTTTATTTTCTTTCTACCCTTAATGATCCACTTATTCGTGCAATTTGAGTTGGACATGTGTGGTTTATTGTCGATTCAAAGGGTACGGAAAAACGGGCCGTTACATACGGGATACCTATGAATTTAAAGGATTTTACAAGTATAATAAATAAAATTCCTTGTGATTTGAGTTTCTCAAGCTGGTTTTACCAGACTGACCCGGGCATTGTTTTCCTTTAATGCTCGGGTTAGACCGAGCATATTACAGATTTGTTTCTCGCATGTCTCGCGAAAGTCAGAGTCAGTGCGAATTCTCCCAATTTGTGACCTACCATACGATCTGTTATATAAAAAGGTAAATGTTCCTTTCCATTATGAATTTTTGTAACGATCCAAAATTTTGGTCATTTGAAATTGGAAAATTTAATTGATTTTAAATATTAAAAAGTTAATTTTATAAGTTGAATAACTTGAATTTTCAATATAGCAATTTATTTGATATTTTAATGGTTTAATTTAATAATTTAAAATTATTTAAATAATTGAAATCTTGGATTTTTATTTGGATAAAAATGATTTAAAAGCTTATTTAATTTCTATTAATAAGAATAAAGATAATAAATTTTTTGAATTAGATTCAAAAGTGATTTAACTGATTTTGAAAATAATTCATTTTAGTTAACATAAAAAAATAGCCTTCGGAGCACTATCTCAGATTCATTGGATCCGTAATTGTGTATTATTGTATGATAACAAATTCCATGGCGATCTGACGTATCGTTTAGTCGTGCGAGATCGAAACATGTAGAATTTAATATTGAAAATTTAATATTATAACTGGGTCTAAAAACCTGTCATCTGCATAAGATCGAATTAGACCTTGGGACAAGTTCCATTGCGTGCGGAATAGGGGTATAACATATAGAATGCCAGAAGCCACGCCTCGTTGGGAGTTCGAGATTTTCGAGTATGTTTTATTAGATATTTTAAAATTTAGTAATATATGCTCCATACTTCAAACCCATACCCTATATTCTAATTCCTTACTTCAGCCAATACTATTCACATCATCCCTACCTCCCACATTCACCCCCATGCCTAGTCCTCTTATAAAACCAATCCCATAAAAAAAGAATGAGGATTTTAAAACTTAAAAATAAATCAATATCTCAAAATACAGTCCGCTAAAAATTCTAATTCCTGATACGTTGAACTCGTACGACGATTATCTTCAACTCTATATCCATTTCGTAGCTCGCGACATTGTTTGGGGGGATTGACGTTGGAGGCAGTCTACTAGGGCTTAGCTTTTCTCGGGCTAGGATGGGTGTTAGTGGAATCGAAGCTTGCGGATGGGTTTGTAGGGTCATGGCGTAGCTGCGGCCTCGTCTTGGTAGGACATGATGGAGCTTTGGCGAACGCGACATAAAGGGATATGTAGCAGTCGCGTTTTGCCTTGAGGGTCGAGGCGAGTCGGAGTGGTGTCGAGGAGATGGAGATTTTGATGTGGGATCCAACGGTGCGATCGGTTTTAGATTTCGTCGAGTGAAAGGGAAGGGATCACCATAAGAAGGTGCGGCCATAGTGTACATGTTTCACCGTGAACATTTTTAAGTTTTGGGGAAGAAAGTCGTGAGGGTATAATTGTAAATATATAAGTTGTTTTGATTTTAATTTAAAAATTATCGATAACTTATAAATTTTGTATCTCGCTAATACGAGGTAGGATTCGAACGTCGATTTATGCATTGGACTCATGTCTTCGAGAGCTTCGCGATGGAGTTGGATTTAGAGACAATCCAAATTAGAGCTAAAATCGGACGCCGTTCGAATTTAGTTCCAAATCGGAACGCCTAGGCGACAACAAAAATTTTGGTGAGTTAAACTCATCTTTTTGGTTAACAAGTATGATATATATGTAACGACCCGTAAAATTTTAACTGTTTTAATAACGTATTTAACTGAATTGTGTGAAATTTTAAACAATAAAATTTTGAAATAAAAATTTAATATTTGGAATGCGTCTATTTTGACATAGCAACTGGTAAATTTACATAAGAGAATATGGAAGTTTATTTTTGTGTGTAATTCTTTTTAATTCCAATCAGTTAAAAATCGATGGTAATAAAATGTTTTCGAAACTTGAATATTTTTATATAGAAAAATTCTAAATCATCTTCTAAGCGAGACGTCATTTTTCGTTTTTCCAAATTTGGACTTCTTTAGCTCCGTTGATCTTATTTTTCTGCGTTTTTGCTGCATTTTCTGCTAGTAGAAAATTCGAATTTTTATAATTCAATCATACCACTGATATCTGTATACCGTTTTGATCGTCTAGTCGTGCTGAGCACTACGATATATTCAAATCCGTGTTTTGATGTCCGGTGCACAACCGGATATGTGAAACGGTTCACCGTACTGGTATCGTTTGTTTGTTTTCCAACCCTTTGAATTCTTTGTCCTTTCAATTTCCACCGTGTTTAACTCGACAGCTTTTTCATTTAATATTCCCTCGATCTACGTTTCTAACTTTTTTGATTCCCCGTGCAAATTTATTTCATGATGGTTCACTTTTAATTATGTTCTCGTTTCACATTCTTTGGCTCTGTTGGCTTCTATCTAGATAATATATATCATATATACAAATATTCCCTGGATTCAAGCTGTGACTTTATCTTTTCCCTATGTCCAATTTATACGTTGGTCCATCCATTTTTCTTTGGTCTCTTCATTTCTTACCGGTTCATTCTTCAAAAAAAAGCAAAAAAGAAAAGGGAATAGCTTCAACATTTTATTCGAAACCTGTAGCCTGCTATTATCTTCTTTTCCACTGTTGAAAACCTTCACTTCCCTTCACCCAGTTCCTTCACATCAACCAAAAGTCGGCCACCATCTTCCGCGAAGCCATCCGACCGAGCAACCCTCCATATTCTACTCCTCCACTTGAAATTCCACGCGCCACCCTGCCACCATCTGACCTTCCAACCGACCACCAATGTCCGCCACCGCCTAGTGCTTCCAGCCACAACTCAAGGCACCCTCGCACATGCCTCCCACTGTCTCATGCTTCTCATCACCGCCCATCACCCTTGCTCCGCACCTTACGCAGCCATCACCAACCACCGAAACCGAAACTTTTTCTTCTCCCTTGGCCGATCTCCGCTTCATCACGCCCAGCTCGACCGCCAAGGCCACATGCGGCAGCAACTTCCCATGCCACAACCATCCACACCCGCACCTCCTCGCGTGCTGATTCTCTCGCCACTTTCTGCCTTTTCTGCTTTGCTTTGCCGAGATCTCTGAGGGCACGATCTTGTATATGCTGTAAGTAGATATATATATATATTATTAATTTATATGTACGTTACATTTATAAATATATTACAGCGTGTACTGTGTTAATATATTTGTCTGTTGAATTAGAAGTTTATTCATATATACGGTTCAGATTGTAAAAATTTATAAAGGAAGTGTACTAGTTTAGTTTATTTTATGTAAGGTTTTATATACATACCTATTGACAGATATTTCATGTAAAATATATATAGGTGTATAATAGTTATATCTTATAAATCTGTTAGTATATGGTCAGTGTGAAAATTTGAAGTCTTTAAGTTTATATATAATTATATGTTAGTCCATATATCTATAAGTTTTAACATTATCTGATCTGTTAAGATCGATATATTTTATAGAGTAAGTTATATTTTTATATATGTTATAGTATTTTATAATATATTATATGCTATATAATAGGATTGATCAAAATTTTCGTCAGCTGTACTGTTCAGAGAAGAAAAAAATATATAAAGTAAAATGTGTTGGTATATATGATGTTTTATATATTATAATATTTATATTATAATTTTATAATATATGGAAGAAAATAAGGTTTTATTTTATACGTATACTTTATAATATAATATTTTATCTTGTGTGCTTGATCGTATCTGTCTATGTACTGTCGGCAAGAGTTATATATGTTAAATGACATTTTGGTCTGTTGGTTTATATTTATATAGTATAGGCGCACACTGTATATATAGTTTATGCGTGCGCTATGCATGAATTATTTTAGTACTTTATATTTGAAGTATTATATATATATGGTATTATAATAGTAATATATTTGTTTATAAAACATTGGTGTTAAATTTTTATGTGTGAGTTTAGAATATGATTTCATATATGAAATTTGTTATATATATATGCTCACTTATACCATTTTCGTCAATCCAACTCTGATTTAAATTCGTATATTCCTATTTCATCAGCTTTGGTTGTCGATTCATATCAATCTAGCTTTGATTTGGAAGTCGGGCTTACACTTTGTAACTCAAATTTCATTTGTCAAATTCCTCTAGCCTCGAAAGGTGAGCAATCACTCACGATTTATGTTCTTATATTTATTAAATTTGATTTCAATTGAAACGACAATTGAAATATGATGCTGTTAGTTATTTATATTGTTATATATATGCCATTATTTGTATCTGTTCACCTGTGACATCTGACACCATCATCTGTTATTTATATTGCTAGATATATATGCTATTATCTGTATCTGTTCACCTGTGACATCTGACACCAATATCTATTATTTATCACTGATGATATATGCCTATTACTTATTGTTATATTATTATCATATCTGTTATCACTTTGCAAGTTCCCTGTTAATATAGAATTCACTATGGGTTGAAATGATACATACCCGAACGATCTGTAGAATAGGAGAAATTCATTATGGGTTGAAATGATAAGCCCAAGCGATTTTCATTGACATTGAATTTGGGATTACGGGTTGAAAAGATATATACCCGTATATACTTAAATTGCGGATTGAAATGATAAATATCCGTATCACTTGACCATAGGATAGAAAATTTTATACAGACACCGTTGGTCTATATATAAATATTTTGAAAATGATTTCTATGGTTTTGAAAAGAAATATATGGTTTTAATAAATATTGATTTTAAAGATTTAATAAAGTTGATTTAATAAAGTTGATATATAATATGTTTAAGTATTTATTTAAAATATATATTTTCAAATATAGAGTTTATAATGATTTTGGTTGGAAAGATAAATTTGAAATTGAGTTGAAATAATATTTATTTAAGAATTTTACTTAAATAAGGTTGATTTGAAATTTATTAAATTTGAAAATTGAAAAGAGATGTTTTATAACTTGAATTTGATTAAAAAGTGGCTTAAATGAATATTTCAAACTTATATAAATTTAAATGGGATATTTTGTTTATATAAATTTGTAAATTGAAGTTGTATTTAGATATATTGAAATGATTAAAGAAATATCTCAAAAACTAAATGAAATGAAATTAAATCGAGATATAAATAGAATTATCAAATTTAGTTTTTGAAATGTGGAATATTTAAAGCTTTGAAATATATTGAAATTTAATGGTTTAATTTGTGTTTCAAATCTGTATTTGAAATCGTTATAATTCGAAATGATTTTTTGAGAAATTGAATTGAGATTGAATTAAGTTGAATTTGGCAGTCGAGTTAATTTGATTCGATTTGTGAATTTGTGGAAGCTATTTTATTTTATAAAGTATTTTTAAACTATATCTACAACTATTTATATTTTAATTTATAAATTATTTTAATATAAACTATTTTATATAAATCATTTTCAATATATAGTATTTTATTATAAACTATTTTAACTTATAACTATTTTATATAAACCATTTTTATTTTATAAACTATTTTATTTTATACACTAATTTTAATATCTAAACTATTTAAGAGGAAAGTGTTATGGATTCCAAAATGTTATGATTTCAAGCTATAGTTTCAAAGTGTTATGAATTTTAGGGTTTTGATTTCCAAAGTGTTTTGATTTTAAAAGACTTACGATTTCGAAAGCGATATAACTTTGGAAAGTGATATGATTTTGGAAATGGATTTATTTGAAGTGAAAATGATATCGTATGGATATGGTTTTGAAATGAAAATGATATTTTGGTTTTGATATATAAACTATTTTAAAAGTTTATTAAATAACCAATCGGTGTAATAATTACGTAGTTATTGAAGAGTCCGGGATCGGTTAGGGACATACTCTCTGTCTAAACCGAAAACCACTTTAATAACTGTTATACGTGGAGTATGATCCAGAATGAAGTGGTTGGAATGATGACGTTGCTGGATATGAAGAAAGAGGACGATAATGGATGACCTTGACACTTGTGTCAAATTGGAAATGACTTAAACAGGAGCCGTGCCGGGCCGGTGAGGTTAGCTACCTCTAGAGGACACACTTCTTCGTAAACTACTCATTACTTGTTTTTGATTGGTGCGCACCCTTGAATTGGGAGTGTTGTTTCGTGGTGTTGCGATCGTTGCGGCGATGCATTCTCACCAGTCCGGATCAGGCAAACGGTAGTTTCACTACCTTGGGTATTGCCTCATGTGCCTTGTCATACTCGTATCCCTATGCGCGACCACTACGATTTGTTTCATGTTATACCTATGGAGTACTCCCTGATAGCCCACTAGTTTACGGTGGAGTTTACAGTGTTGTATAGACTATGACGCTTATATAAACTGTGTTAAAGGGGACAATGTTAACGCCTTAATGCTATTTTGATACTTTATATTACTGATAGGCATTATCTACTTAGTGTACACTACTACATAGTAGATAGTTTAACGGATCCTTAGAGGATGGTTATCCCAAACATCCTTTGAGTTACTTGTATTACCATTGTTATTTCACTTGAGTTGGATTTATTGATATAAGAATGTTAATCCTGACTCGAGTGTTTTGTGTTTTGCTTTACGCTCGGGTCAGACTGAGTGTACCAGTATTCGAGACTCACCTTTGGAGTTGGAGCTTCGCTTTGGAGATCCAGCTATCTATCCAGCTTTCAGATATTCAGTTGATTCAAGTGATGTATTCTGTTCTTGTATTTGACTATTGTATTCGAGACTTCTGTTGTATCTTGTTTAACTCTGTTATATATATAGTAGCTTCATGAACTACTATTCTTTTGTTTCCGCTGCATTATTATTATATTACTCTATGTCTATGATCTGTGATTATTTTATTTACTGTATATGCTGAGTTTTGCCAAATTTAAATTAACAATATATTGTTTTGAATTATTCAAGTCCGACATGTGTGGATTTATTGTCGATTTGAATGGTCCAAAATAGTGGGTCATTACAGTTGGTATCAGAGCTTTGGTTTTAGGAAAAACTCAGCAAATAGAGTAGATTTAATTACGGAATCACTTTCGTTCGAGCTTGAATTCCTTCTTCTTCGACTCGGTTTTCTTTGGAATTTTGGAACGTTCCCGGCGGTTCCAAAATCCATTCTTGTCTCTCCCTATTCGTCTTATTTTGATTCTGGAGTATCCCATAACTCCACTTCGGATGATCTTTATAATGAGTCGGCGATCTCGCCAACCTCAAATTGACTTGTGAAGGGGTGAAACTCCTTTACAATAGCATTGACTCACCGGAGATTTGCATATCCTCGGTTTAGATGCTAGTATCCCTTGCTATCCCGAATTATATCTCTTGAGTTCGAATGTCAATTTGCCTCGGAATTCTACATCGAACTTATTCTTGAAATCACGGTTGACTCAGTTAAGGTTACCCGCGATTTATATAAGTTTGTCCATCTTCTTATTTGAAAATTCAATCATCTTATCTCCCTATCGAGCCTATTGAATTCTTTTGGTTAGAGTCCCTCTAATCTGACCTTCTATCCTTGATTTGAAATCCATTTTTGAATGGTCGAGCGAGGAAGTGTATTTGTTAATTTATATTAAACTGTTTTATATATAGTGTTGTTTGAGTTGTTGATGTTGATTTGGATTTTCGATCGATTCGTCTGATCAACGCCATCGATAGGATGTAACGACCCAAAATTTTGAACGAATTAAATTGGAAATATTTAATTAATTTTAAATATTTGAACGATGATTTAATTTGAATCCCCGATATAACTTTGAAATCTGCGATTAAACTTTAAAATTTAATCGATTGAATACTGAATAAAAATTTTGAATCTTCATTTTTAAAGTTGAAGAAAAATATTTCGAAAGCTTTTAAAATTCGTATTGACAATACCGGAAATAACAGAAGCTTCAGAATTGAGTTTGGAAACAATTTGTTCGGTTTTGAATTTATATCGTTTAAAATTGAATTTAAAAATAGCCGTTCGAGGCACAGTCTCGGAATTCGATGAAACCAGTTCCATTGGGTCCGTAATATTGAATTATTACCGGATTTCAAATTTCGTATTTATCGAAGTTGATATGTGAGCGTACGGTAAGCAAACACCTTGAAATTAAATCAAAATAAATTTAAATTTTAAATTTAAATTATTGGTCAAAGTCAGCACACTTTTCTCCCCTAATTCTACGCCTAAAATCACGAACGAGATCGTGTAAGTAGACCTACTCTCTGCAATGTCGCGTACGTTGGTCTCCCCTTCCTCCTCTGTTAAAAATATCACGTCTCTCCTCCGTTCAGTTCAAAACAAAAGCAAGCGAAAACAAAAATGGCCGATAGAAGAAAGCTTTCCTCCTCTCATCCATTTTCACGAAATCGCAGCCTCGTTTCAAAATTTAAAAGAATGGCCGCGTTCGATAAAGAAAAAAATATATACCCAAATCCAGTTTCACGTTCGTTCTCCCCTATCTCCCAGTTCGACATTATCTCCTCTACGTTCAAATGAAAATAAATGGGGAGAACGTTCTCGCGATTCGCAAGATTAGGGCATCGCGATGTCTGAAATCGCGACGACGAAGGGGATGGGCGGCGACGAGTTCGAGTCGCACTCGAATCAAGCTCAAGGCAGCGGCGACTGGTCGCGATGGTGGAGCGCGAGGGAGGCACTCGGGTGGAGTCGTTCCAGTCGAGGCGACGACGTCGCAACTAGCGATGGTCGATGATGAACGCTGCATTCGATTGTAACTAGGGTTTCATCGTAGTAGGTGGTCGCGATGGCTTCTGGCATCTTCGGCAAGGCAAGGTCGACGAGGGTGCGTAGAGGCGATGTTGATTTAGGGGGCGGTCGCGTAGGCAGTGAGGTAAAAAAATTTTATTTGCGCAGTTCAATTTAAATTTTAAATTTGTTGATAAACTGAAATTTGTTTTTGTAAACATATTGCAACTATAAACTGGTTTAAGCGAATTTTTCCAGTAAAGTATAAACCTGTTAGTTTTAATTCTATATATGTATAAAAAGAAATAATATTACCTCTAAGATTGTTGAACAGGAAGTATAATAAAAATAAATATCAGTAGAAATAAATATGCAGTAAGATAATTATTTATTTGGCTTTGAATTGATAAATGTGTATATGTATTGGGAAAAACTAATTTAAATAGTAAAGCGAAAAGTTTATACAGATAAGATTTTGAAAGAATAAAGTGGGATTTTTAAAATGTTAAGTTTATATAAAAAATTTGATTTCTATACCTATATAATTTATTTTGGAAATGAGGGAAAATATATACATACGTATTTATTTACTAGTATAATTTTAAAAGTAATTTATTGTTAGAAAATGATTAAAGAAGAAAATTTAAATTTTTAAACTAAAAACTTTAGTTGAATAAATTGGTTAAGGAGAATTTGTTTGAAAAGAGATTATTGAATCATTAAAATTACAAAATGAAAATTGTTATTCGATTTATTTCGAATATTAATAAATTGAATAAAATGTTTATACAAGGTATAAATCAAGGAAACAAGTCAAGATGGAAAATGGGTGGCAAATAAAAGCTAAGGTGAGATTATTTTCTCACTCAAAATATATTTTGTATGACAGTTATTGATTGACTGATTTTTGCTATTGGATGTGATATTAGATATTATAGGATATATCTATATATATAGCAATATATACATATTGGCATATGTATATATTGGATTGATGATTTCCCGCCTCGTATAGCGGATGAGACCCTATTGCGCCGTTAGTAAGCGGATTTTTATAAAACCCATATACCGCGATAATTCCGTACTAGAGCGGAATTGGTATTGTGCTAACGTCTTTGGATGCAGGGAAACAGGTTGGAGGGATCCAACTGGACCCCTCACATTGATTGAATTTATTTCTATTGTGATATGAATCTGTTAATGATTATAGTGATGCTATTAATCATATTGATATCTGGGAATTGTTTGAAAGCTAAAATTTAGCTGAATGGATGTTTGACATCATTGGATTCCAAAGATAAACGAAATCGAATTTTTGAAATTCAAGTAGAAAATTTCTAAGTGAATCAATTTTTGAAATTGAAGAAATTTTGAAGAAAGGAATTTTAAAGTATAAAAAGTTAATTTTTATAATCTTATCGAATTTATTTCCAGAATAAAGTGAAAATGTTAAATAAATAATTTCGTATAATAGTGATTTTAAATTGAGGAAATTAATTTAAAATCTGGATTTTTAAATAGATTGAAAGAGACAAAGAAATTTATTTTCTTTAAAAAGGGATTTATTTAAAAAGAAATAAGTGAGAAGTCCAATTTGAAATTTAATTGGCAAATTGAAACGAAATTGGAAAATTGATATGGAATTTATAGATTTATAAATTGTGAAGTTAAATTGAGATGGAATTTATAGATTTATAAATTGTGAAGTTATAAAATGGATGAAACTGTAGAATAAAAGGGTTATAAGAGACTAACTTATAAAGGGGATTTTTGCCTTTAAATGGAATATTTATCGAATTATTAATAAAGGAGATTTGTTAAATTGAAGTCGTTAGAAAATAGAAATGGAATTTATAAACGTTGTTTTATAAATAAGTATGGAAATCAATCAAATTTGATGAATTTAATGTAGAAGATTATTAAAGAAGATATATTCGCGATTTTGGATAGCGAATTTCTATTGAAATAAAAATGTGTAGAAATGATTGAAAATTGGGTTTAGTGAATTATATTCACGATTTTGGACAGTGAATATATTGTTAAGTAAAATGGATTTATTTTTGAAGAAGTGATATTAAAAAATGAAGTTAAACATTTTAAAGATGTTTTAAAATGTATTATGAATCGAAAGCATAGATTTCAACAGTACTTGTTGAAATAGACGTTTTCGAGAAATTTAAGGAAATGGTGGACTATAACACTGTTGTTATAGTAAATGATTTCCGAAAGGAAATGTTTTATATAGTATTGGGATTTACACATCTATCTAAATTCTGAATCCCTATACTAGTGATTTTGAGTCGTCGTAACGATGTTTTACGTAACATTCGTTTTGACTCAAATGAAGGTGTTAAAAGAATGTTTTCCTTAAAGAATGAATATATACTTAATTTGATTTAAGTATATCGAATATTTTCAAATGTTGAAAATAAATAGTTTTGTGAATTACTTATTTTAAATAAGTATGGAAATGTTTTTCCAATATGAAATGAACTGTTTTGAGATTTTATCTTCAAAGGTAAAAAGAAATGTGGAAATTGATTTGAAATTGTTTTCAAACGGTTAAGTGTGGAAATTTTATATCTAGTAAAGATATTTTTGAAGATGAAATAATTTGGAAAATTATTTGGAATCTGATGATGTTGCGCATCTTTATTGATAGTTAAATAACCGACTATCAATAATTACCTTTAGATAGGTATTTGTTGTGAATTGGATGAATTTGAATGCCACACTTACTTTTGAATAAGCGCTCACTATTCGGGTTAGCCGGGAAAGGACCATGGGGTCGTATAACCCATTCCGAATATGTGATACGTCGTTATGAATTGCATTCGAAGACCGGTGTTGAAGACCGGATATTTTTGAAAACGGAAGGATTACCGTCGAGTTACTCTACATCGGCTGATCTCCGATTTAGAGGTTTTATCACCCTTAGTGACGGGAAGTCCGGACGTGATTAGAAATTTATCCGGAAATGCAAGGGCTTCGTGAGAAGTGCCTTCGGTTCTGTTCGATCCCGGAACAGACTTGTATGGATTGTGTGTCTGACGTTACAATTTGAGATATAAAGCTGATTTCTTTCAAATACATTTCTGTTGGTGGTGGAGAATTTATTCTCTTAGCTTAACACCCTTCTCTGAGACGTACGAGCTCAGAGGTTATGTAGTTGAAATTCATCAGCGATATATCCCAATTTGGTAACGTGGCATACTGAGTGTTGCTGTGGAATGATCAGTGTTTGATCATTTGTGATATGATCATTTGTTTGATCTTATATCTTGGTGATCATAGGTTGATCATTTTGTTTGACCCGAAGCAGGGCTTTGTAGAAAGCGTAGCTTTGTGGACGAGACTTCGTCGAGCCTCACACCTCGGAAATGGTCGAAACAGGAAGGATGCAGCAAGGTTCTAGGGAGTAGCGCCCCTTAGTGTATGTCATTCCTTCTGGATAGAGGTGGTATCATGGTATGGAGCCCAGATACTTAACCTATGTGGTTGCTGCATTATTATTTATGTGGTTTGTTGGAAATCGGGGATCCTCGGGAAGATCGGTTACGATCGGGGGATGGCATACGCGTGTCAGTAGTTACCTATTTTTGCAGAGGTAACCCGGCCTTGTGTTGGCAGAGATCCGGTTAGGTTCTCGGGTCGTCTATTCCAGGGACGTACCCATCGTGGATAGGAAGTTCCTTAGCCTGACCATTTGTTGGAAATCCAAACTCCAATACGAACTTTGTACGGTATTAGTTGTAGAACCTGCCATTTACGTACGGTGGTCACCACTGTTTAGATGGTAGCTATAGTAGGCATACGATACTGGTCGTATGTTGGCTAAGATTAATATTATACTTTCGAAATGTTTTCTACACTATGCACTAATAATAATATCAAAAAGAATTTGATTTTGCGTAGTAAGCATCTTTGACTATCATAAGAAGAAATCTCATCCAATTTTGCGTTTGCATTGTGTGTGTGGTGGGAGGTCTTATGGTAGTTTCATTTTCCAAAAGCATTTCGAATTGACTTTAAAAATTATTTGGTTGTTATAAAGAATAACTGTTTTACGATCTCACACCAGTCTTGCTATATTACAGCATGATAGGGGATTCTCGCTTCGTAGTTAGGTGGCGAACGGGAGACTCTTACCCCTACATGTCCCTGAGAGGGATGGGTTGGTTAGGCAGAGGCCGTGACAGTCAAGAGGCTGGCCGTAAAAGCAAGTTTGGGGTATCACTGTCAGCCACGGTGGGGCTGGGATGGTTGAAAAGCCTACCAGTTGTGACCGCCGACGGTAGACCTTGACAGCGTGGTATCGGAGCATATGGTTAAGCGACAACCCTGCTCTGTTGGGTGTTACTCATTAGAGATAGAGTTAGCAGTACTCTAGAATGAGTTGAGTGTAATAATAGATATGAGCGCGTATTTGTTATTTGAATATAAAAATTGTTTTGTATTGTGTTGACTTATCGGTTGATTGTTTATGGATTCTGGTCGGTGCAGTCTAGCTAACTGTAATCGATAGGGGTTTCTAAACTCTAAACAAGATAAACCGACACAGTATTGTTTTAAATGGGGTAAATCCCAAAAATATTTTTGTATATAAAAGAAATGATTTTTCTGTAAATTATTACAGTATATGGTTGCATGGTTGTTAGGAAGTAATAATATTGAAATGTATCATCATTATATGAAATTGAATAAGAAATTGAAATCATAACTCCAAAGTTAAGAAATAAATTCACATACAAATGAAATTTGAGAATGTAAATTATAAATGAATTTATAATTTGAAACGGAATTCCAGAGAAGTTTTTGGAAATGTTTTGAAAAGAATTTGAAAATTTTGGAGATTTGGAAAGTTTAAATCTTTTTGAATTTGAAAATGAATTTCAAAGGTTTTGAAAAGTATTTTGGAAAGATAAAAGCTCTAAACTCTTTTCGGTCGCTGGAAAATAACTTCGGTAATGACTGCAGCATTATCGATGTTCATTTTCGGGTTTCCAAAAGAGGAATTGCTGCCAAATTGTTTTAAATGGAAGTGTTTGGAAAATTTGGGTTTTGTTTTGGAAATTCAAAGGATGATTTGAATTGTTTTCAAAAATGGTTTTGAAAATGTTATTAAGACTCTGGAATGCTATATAAAAATATTTATGAGAATAATAAATGAGTTGATAACTTATACAATTTGTTGTGAATTTAGATTGAATAAATTTAACTTAAGGAATTTTAAGTTGAATTAAAGTAAGTATAAGTGAATCAATAAAAATCCAAGTGGTAATTTTTGAATATAAGTTATATAACTTATAAAATGAGAAAATAGAAGTGAAACGAATTGTTAAAAGTGGTTAAACAATTTTATTAAGCAAAATGAAATGTGATTCTGATTAAGTGATGAAATTTGACCTTGGTAAAGTTAAATAAAAATTGAGAATCTGAATTGTATTGATAAATGAATTAAGATATTGAACTAATTAAATGTTGAATCAGTCTATTGTAAATGAATTAGTGAATGAATAAATTGAATGGAATCAACTGCAAATGAAGTGAACTAAAGATAATCGATAAAAAAAAATTCAATATTCAGAATAGAAGATAAAATTGAATTCAAGTAGAATTGAAATTGTGAACTGAATTCAAATTAATGTGAAATGTAAAATTGAATGAAAAATAGATATGTAGCTTCAATAGTGAAGTAAAAATGATACAAGAAGCATATGTTGAAAATTTTGTAATAGAATTTGCAAAATGTTAGTTTGAATGTGTAACTAGATATTATGGCTAGTAGTATACAGGTATAAAGGAATTGGATTTGATTTTCAAAGATAAATTGAATTGCTCGAAAAAGGTATGTATTTAAATTTGAATATGAGTTTTTGCTGATTTCTTCTCTAGCCGCTTGGCATTTTTCTTTTCTTTTTGAAATCTGAGAGTCCGTAGGGACGTTTTGTAGTCGTGCCGTATTAGCCGCGCAAAGGAGACGTTGACGAAATTTTTCGAAAATTTCGAGTGTTAGAAAAATTTTGAGAAAATTTTGAAGTTAAAATTTGAATTTAAATTCGAATTTGAATTTAGAAGTTAAACAATGTCGTTTGAAACTTAAAATTGAAGTTGGAAATTTAGTTGAGATAATAACGAATCTTTAGTAGAAAGATTTGTTTCGATAAATTGATAAAACTATTGGATTGTGAAAAATGATAGACGAGTTAAGGACCACTTTTCCTAACTTGTAATTTCGAGGACGAAATTCTTTTAAGGGGGGAAGTCTGTAACGACCCAAAATTTTGAACGAATTAAATTGGAAATATTTAATTAATTTTAAATATTTGAACGATGATTTAATTTGAATCCCCGATATAACTTTGAAATCTGCGATTAAACTTTAAAATTTAATCGATTGAATACTGAATAAAAATTTTGAATCTTCATTTTTAAAGTTGAAGAAAAATATTTCGAAAGCTTTTAAAATTCGTATTGACAATACCGGAAATAACAGAAGCTTCAGAATTGAGTTTGGAAACAATTTGTTCGGTTTTGAATTTATATCGTTTAAAATTGAATTTAAAAATAGCCGTTCGAGGCACAGTCTCGGAATTCGATGAAACCAGTTCCATTGGGTCCGTAATATTGAATTATTATCGGATTTCAAATTTCGTATTTATCGAAGTTGATATGTGAGCGTACGGTAAGCAAACGCCTTGAAATTAAATCAAAATCAATTTAAATTTTAAATTTAAATTATTGGTCAAAGTCAGCACACTTTTCTCCCCTAATTCTACGCCTAAAATCACGAACGAGATCGTGTAAGCAGACCTACTCTCTGCAATGTCGCGTACGTTGGTCTCCCCTTCCTCCTCTGTTAAAAATATCACGTCTCTCCTCCGTTCAGTTCAAAACAAAAGCAAGCGAAAAAAAAATGGCCGATAGAAGAAAGCTTTCCTCCTCTCATCCATTTTCACGAAATCGCAGCCTCGTTTCAAAATTTAAAAGAATGGCCGCGTTCGATAAAGAAAAAAATATATACCCAAATCCAGTTTCACGTTCGTTCTCCCCTATCTCCCAGTTCGACATTATCTCCTCTACGTTCAAATGAAAATAAATGGGGAGAACGTTCTCGCGATTCGCAAGATTAGGGCATCGCGATGTCTGAAATCGCGACGACGAAGGGGATGGGCGGCGACGAGTTCGAGTCGCACTCGAATCAAGCTCAAGGCAGCGGCGACTGGTCGCGATGGTGGAGCGCGAGGGAGGCACTCGGGTGGAGTCGTTCCAGTCGAGGCGACGACGTCGCAACGAGCGATGGTCGATGATGAACGCTGCATTCGATTGTAACTAGGGTTTCATCGTAGTAGGTGGTCGCGATGGCTTCTGGCATCTTCGGCAAGGCAAGGTCGACGAGGGTGCGTAGAGGCGATGTTGATTTAGGGGGCGGTCGCGTAGGCAGTGAGGTAAAAAAATTTTATTTGCGCAGTTCGATTTAAATTTTAAATTTGTTGATAAACTGAAATTTGTTTTTGTAAACATATTGCAACTATAAACTGGTTTAAGCGAATTTTTCCAGTAAAGTATAAACCTGTTAGTTTTAATTCTATATATGTATAAAAAGAAATAATATTACCTCTAAGATTGTTGAACAGGAAGTATAATAAAAATAAATATCAGTAGAAATAAATATGCAGTAAGATAATTATTTATTTGGCTTTGAATTGATAAATGTGTATATGTATTGGGAAAAACTAATTTAAACAGTAAAGCGAAAAGTTTATACAGATAAGATTTTGAAAGAATAAAGTGGGATTTTTAAAATCTTAAGTTTATATAAAAAATTTGATTTCTATACCTATATAATTTATTTTGGAAATGAGGGAAAATATATACATACGTATTTATTTACTAGTATAATTTTAAAAGTAATTTATTGTTAGAAAATGATTAAAGAAGAAAATTTAAATTTTTAAACTAAAAACTTTAGTTGAATAATGTAACGACCCGACTTTCCAGACCCGGAAAATCGAACCATTTTAGTTAAAGAAGAAGAGGTAGAAGAAGAAAATAAAAGAAAAACAACATCAGAATCTAACCATCGCAGCGGAATAAAATATAATATATCAACAGATCTTTACACAAATCAAAAACTATATCTGTTTATACAATACATCAGAATACATCATCAGAGTACATCAACATCCATAACATACAACTAAATACACAGCGGAAAAATAATAACAAGTACGGGAGTACGTATCGACATCCAGCTCGTCTCCTGAGCTCCACAGCATCATATCCTGAACCTGTTTATCTCGGTCTGACCCGAGCATCATATAAAACAATACCCGAGTCAGTCTGGAAAACCAGCGTGAGAAAATCACACTCAAATTTATTATTAAAGTTTCAAAATCCTTTGAAAACAAAAGCATCTCGTAAGACCACGCCACAAATAAACATGTCGGGTTTTTACCTTACGATAGCTAAAACACTTTATATCAAAATCCTCTGATATTATAATAGTGTCTACAAAAAGTAAAATAGAATCTAGCTGAAATGCTTGCATCTCACATTTCAACAATAGTTGGGCACAATCAAAACCGTACAGGCACGTAGGGAGAATGGATTTCCAACGAATGACTAGGCACTGGGGTACCACCTGTCACAGTACGTGGCCTAGATCACAGTACCGAGGAGTACGCCCGCTCCCCTGCAACACAAGACCGGAATCATCCCTTACTGGATAATTCCAAGTAAAATCACCCCACGGTTGGGATCAGCAACCGCACCACTAAGCCGAAATAAAAAGGGACATCTAGACAGGGATGACCTTACTCTCAAGTGGGGGCTACCCACGAAGCCTTGCTGCATAACCCCTGATTTTCAGTCATTCCCGGTTGATGAGGCTTGAGGCTAAACGATACCTTTATTGCACATATCCCTTAGAATGCCCATCGTCCACCTGACGATGTCACGAAAGCATTCGTCCATACAAGTCCGTCCCGGGTCCGAACGGAACCGAAGGCACTATTCCTACTACATCCATTTTGGAAATATCCTCAGGATTAGTAGCGACTAGCCCTTGCACTTCACTGCTCCATCTTCGACTCCGAAATCGTTACACGAAACATACAAACCGGATCGAAGTGGTATTCGAGTCTCCAGACCTAGAATCCTGGTATACGGAAACTCGATCCCGGTCTCTTCGAAACGATCAGCGCATTTGGCCAATATTGATAGTCGGTTATTTAACTATCAATTAACATCCACAAGCAACCATCACACACAATAAATAATTTACCACATTATTTATTTACCCCAAATATCTTTCCAAGATATATTTCTATTTTCAAACTCCTTTTGAAAACAATTTCAAACAGTTTCCGCTTACGGAATACATTTCCCAAATAATTATTTCCACTGAATCACCAAGTACAAAATACTTTTAATTTTTAAAATAATTTGAAAACACTTTATTTTAAATATACTTTATAACATTGAAATCAAACTACTTTAATACTTTATTAAAAATATATACTTTAAAATAAACCACTTTATAATTATAGACTAAATTTCTCCTTTATAAAACATAATAGCAAATCACTTTTATATAATTACTACAATAATAGATTTTTGAAAATACTACTTTAGGCTTTAACATTTAGAAATAATAAATTTTCTAAAACATGCCTTTTTAAACAAACTAGAACTTTTAACTTATATTTAAAATTGCTTTGAAAAACGTACTTGGCTATCCAAAGAAATACACTTCTCATTCCCACCTTTTAAAAATAAATCAACATTTATTTTTAAACCAAATCCATATCCTTTTATAAATTCCCACATTGAATTTATATTTTCTAATATCCACTGATATTCCATTTCACTTTATAAACCCAGTTTATATCTTCAAAATCTCATTTCTCTTTAAATTTCAAATCCCAAAGTATTTAAATCAATTTATAATTGATTTCCCAATTTATTTTACCTTGAAATAAACTTCCTTACTTAATCCATTTATTTCCAAATTCATTAACTTCCAGATTTTATTTCTCATTATGATTTAAAATCTTTAAACCGAAACACAAGTTTCAGATTTCCCAAGTTCTTTCTTTCTTTTTAATTACATTTAAACATTGAATTAGAATGAATTATTCCTTTAAATAATATCACATACGTTTTCTTTAAATTCAATATTTCTTTATTTATTTAAAATTCTTCTTTTCCATATTTAATTTATTCGAATTCACTAGAATTACTTAACTTAAATTTTACTCTTTTATTCTTTCCAAAAATCCAATTCAATTGCTTTTGATAACTCATTATACTGGGAAATTCAATCCAACCAGATTATCCAATATAAATCATCACAGGATATCAATAATCATATCACAGAATATTTAAACAAAATTAAATATTTTGAGGAATCCAGTTGGATCCCTCCAACCTGTTTCCCTGCATCTACAGACGTTAGCACAATACCAATTCCACTTCGAGGTGGAATATCGCGGTATATGGGTTTTATAAAATCATCCGCTATTATGCGGCGCATAGGGTCTCATCCACTATATAATGCGGGAATATCAACAATTCCAATATATACATATGCCAATATGTATATATTTCTATATACTACTATATATATAGCACATCAATCAATGCAATCATCCAATCAATGATTTAAATTTATCCATTTAAATTTAAATTAAAAATTCAGCTGAGTGAGATTAACTCACCTTTTACCAAAGATTTATAATCTGATCCACGCCGGCTTGATTTCTTGATTTAAACCTTGTATAATCATTATACAATTTATTAATATTTTGATTTAATCGAACAATTTATTTCCAATTTAATAATACTTAAACCTATGATATATTTCAACTAATAGTTTGATAAATAAATATATTTTTTCTTCTTTTAATAACTAAAATAATTGATAAATCAGTTAAACAAAATATCTCCTTAATATACAAATAAATGGGTAAATTTAAAATATACATTTATTTTCTTGAAACCTCATATATATAAAACTGTTTAAAAATTCAGATTCCTGTATTTCCAAAATTACCCACATATATATATACATATACCTATTTACCAGTTGCAGTAATCAGATACATATCTATATGTATTAAATTCACTAATACCTTACTGTAAATTAAAGTCTGATCCATCTATATATATTACATGTTCCATCTAATATGTATATACTAGTGTATATGTATTTTCTTAAAATAAATTTAGTAAATTAAAACATGTATATTTATTTCTATTTCTTTTATACAAGTTTATCTTCTTTTAAAACAAACTGCAGATTCACTTCCATCTTTCTTTTTCTTTTTTTATGTGCAAACATCACTTATTTAATTAAAATAAAACAAAACGATACCTCGATCTAGACTGCGATCATCGAAGAACGCGCCTGTCGCTCGAGACACCATCGCAAACCCTAAGGAAGAACCGCGACTTCGAGCTCTCCGATTCGAAATCCCCATAACCCTCCACCTGCTTGCGATCCACGCGAGCCCAAACCCATCGCGATCAAGCATCGACACTGACTTTGAATCCCGGCCTCAATATTCAATCGAGAACTCCCTCCGACTTCGCCTAGACTCGAGAGCCCCATCAACAATCGCGACTTGATGATGACTTCGAGCTTACTCCCAAACTGCAATCCCTTAAATCACCACGCGCCTCCCCTCCTAGTCGCGAGTTCGCTTGCGAAACGACGACTTTTTTTTTCGAAAAGAAAATCGAATTTGCTTGGCCGTTTATTTTATTTTCTCCAAATTCGTTCAGCTCGAATTGAAGGAGGAAGGGAAAAAGGACCTAATTGCAGTGGCCATTATTCTATCTTCTGGGTTGCTTTTAATTTTTATTTGAACTGAGGAGGAAAGGAAGGTTTCGTATATAAAATCCCCTCAGATATTTGATTCGATTTTAGCTTCTGATGGAAGAAAGAATAAAAAGTACGAAGGGGGCAATTTGGGTGCGGGATGTGCGTATTGTTGGGTTAAAGGAAAGCAATGATTTTTTCCATTTTATTTTTAAATTTGTTTCAAAACAAAGTTCAACTCGTTTATATGTCGTACACTCACACAACAACTCCAAATGCTACGAAAATTGAAATCCGATAATAATACAATATTACGGATTCAATGGAACTGGTTTCGTCGAATTCCGAGACTGTGCCTCGGAAGGCTATTTTTAAATTCAATTTTAAAAGTTCTATTACCTTCAGCATTATAAATATGAATTTTCTGAGCTTCCAAAATATTTTTAATTAGCTTAGAATACCAGATTTACTATTTTATCCAACTTCAAATAAATTTAATTTAATTATTAAATTACTCAATAAACAGCGATATTTGAAATTTAAGTTTATAATTAATCTCTGAATATTTAAAATTAATTAAATATTCCAATTTCAAATGCTCAAAAATTCCGGGTCGTCACATTCCTTCCCCCTTAAAAGAATTTCGTCCTCGAAATTACTAGTTAGGAAGAATGATTCAATCCCCGTTAACTATTTCCCAAATTCAAACAGTTTTAACAATACCCAAACAATCTCTTATTAATGATACACTAATCATCTTTTAACTTCCCAAACTTATTCATAAGTTCAACCCATACCACCTACTTATCCATTCAAATTTAAATTTGAATTCAAATTTTGAATTATCAAAATTTTCCAAAATTTTTCTAACTCCCTAAATTTCCGAAAAATTTCGCCAGCGTCTCCTTTGCGCGGCTAGCTCGGTACAACTACAAAATGGCTCTACGGCCTCCCAATCTCAAAAAGAAAACAAAAATCCAAGTGGCTGGATCCAAAACCCAATCAATTTTCATACAGAAATTCAAATACATACCTTTTTGGTCGGGCCATTAAATTTTATCCTCTAAAATCAAAATCCCAATCTATCCATTGCTTTTATACACCTGTATATCCTACTAAGCAATAATATTCAATCATCATTCCAAAGTCATTTTATACTTTCCTTTACAAATTTACAATATTTATTTTACTTAAGCCCGTACGATGCACATATATTATCCGTACGCAATATCACATTTGATCGCTCACTCGATCACAAAATTTCACTTCCGAACTAGTATCGTCCACCCGACTTCCTAGTGCGGACTCAGATCTGGTTTCTTGATCAGAAACCGTCATTCTCCTTGCATAGCCACCAACTATGATAGAGAATATCCAGAATCAATCAACAATCCATATCCAGGCTCGCCGTTGAAAATCGAGTGAAAAATCCTGATTCGGATCGATAAAACTATCTCGAAATTCTGTGTTCGAATCCGGATCAAATAGTTATACGAATAAAATAATATACGTACATCTTACGTATAAATTCCAATTGATTACCAATTATATCAATTCTCTTTTATTCACATTCCTTTTGATTGTTATCCCCTTTATTCACAACTATCCCATTTCACAACTTCAGTTTTAGTCTTCATTCAACTATTCACTTAGTATATTCATTTTTTTCCCATTCCAAAATTACTAAGTATATTCCCAATACCAATTTTCTTAAGAATTTCATTCTTCAATTCTTAAGTTCAATATAAATTTTTCTTATATTTATTTACTACTTCACCACTGAAGTGTATATATTCAAATTGAACTCCCATTTCATATGAATTTCAACTTACTTCAATTTACTACTTCATTTCCAATTTTTTCCTTAAATTCAATTCATCTCCAACTTCCAAAAATTGAATTTTATTTAGCTCGAAAATAATCCAAGTTAATTCATTCAATAACTATTTCTCAACTTATTTAAACCACTCTTCTGTTTGAGTTCAGTTTCCATTCAACATTTACTTAAGTCGGTAACTTAAGTTTATTTTCCACTTAACCAACCCTTTAAAGTTTTATTTCCATCTTTCATTTGATTCTTATTTAATCAAATTCCATCCATTTATTTATTTAATATAAGTGGTTCATTCACTCAATCATTATGAATTTTATTTTCCATACTCAATTCATCTTGAATTATTTTATTAATAACCAGGCCATTTCCAATTTATTTTCACTTATTCGGATTTCATTCGCAATTCAAACCATCACTATGTTAATCCAATTTCATTAACTCACAATTCAATTTCATTAACTAATTTATTATCTAATTAGTTCCTCCACTGGTTAAAATTAAATACTTGCTTTTTAATTCCAAATATCACTTCACTTAATTATCTTAAGTTCAATTTATTTTATAATTCAAGTTTGGATTTAATTTAAAATTAAGATTACTCATCTTAGTCATTTCCATTTAATAATTACAAATTTCAAATTATAACTCTTAATGGTTCAAAGTAATGGATTCCCATTTATAACTTACAATTTCATTTCTATTCATAAGTTTTAACTTACTTGCTGAAGATCTAGGACTATTCATTTAAGTCCATTTCATCTTTACAATCAAATTTCAAATTATTACACTTAAGAACTTAAGAATATGAATTTCTTTACACAATTATAAGCATTTTACATTACCTTTATATCCAATTCAATTCGACTTCATCTTATTTACATTTAATTCAATTCCAATTCTCAATTCTTATTTAACTTATCTTAAGTTAAATTCAAATATATTTTATTCACCTTCATATACTTGAATTAAATTTTAATTCTAGGATACAATTTTATACAAGTTTTACAATTCATTCACCTTCAAGTTCTCTAACTCTTTTATCTACCAATTTATATTACTCATTGAGTTATTTCCATCTCATAATTATAATCCAAGAATTAATCTTTCATTCCCTTCTTATTTCAATCAACTTCATCCTATAATTTATATTGTTGATTCATTTAAATTTCCACATTTATATTTTAAATAGAATTCCCAGAATCCAATTGCCCGGTTTTATTTCAAAACCATTTTGAATCCATAAATAACCCATACATATCTGGTATATCACCTCAAATCCCAATTTCCAAAACAATCTGCTTTTACCAAACAATTTTTCCTTTGAATTTCAAAACCAACCCAGTTCACAATCATTTCCAATTTAAAACAGTTTGGTAGCAATTTCTCTTTGGAAACTCGAAAATAGACATCGATGATGCTGCAGTCATCACCGAAATTATTTTCCAGCGACCGAAAGAGAATTTAATGCTTTTACCACTCTAAAACATTTCAAACATTTTTAAATCTCAAATCCCAACAGATTTCAATTCAATTTCAAAAATATTCATGAAATAATATCACCATTATTTTCCCAAAACCTTTAAACTATTTTTAAAATCCAAAGGAATTTAAACCTTTCCCAAAACCTTTAAATTCAAAATCCATTCAATTTTATATCCAAACATTACTCTGGAATTCTATCACATTTTATTTCAAGTTATAAGTCACATTTACAATTTACATTTACAATTTCATTTGTTTATGAATTTATCTCATTTGATTATAAATCACATTTGTAATTCACATTTGTATATAAAGTTTATCTCAATTTATAAATTTCATTTATAGTCTATATTTCAAATTCCATTTTGTTATATAAATTTATTCTTCAACTTAGGTTATAAGTTTTCAATTTCTGATTCAATTTTTACACAATGATGATAATAATCTAATATCATCGCTTTCTAACAACCAAGCAACCAAATATATAATTTACAAAAGTTATCCTTTTATATATAAAAATAATTTGGGCAAAATTATTCCATTCACCCTATTTAAAACAATATTGTGTCGAACTGTTCTATTCAAGTGTTTAGAAACCCCTTCGATACAGTTGCGCAGACTGTGCCGACGAAGGTTCATATGCCACTCAATAAATCAACCAACACAATATAAAACCATTTTATATTCACTAACAAATACGCGCTCATATCTATTAGTACTCTCAAAATTCCCACCAGAGCCAAGGTTATCGCTAGCCTAAGCTCTGATACCACTGTAACGACCCGACTTTCCAGACCCGGAAAATCGAACCATTTTAGTTAAAGAAGAAGAGGTAGAAGAAGAAAATAAAAGAAAAACAACATCAGAATCTAACCATCGCAGCGGAATAAAATATAATATATCAACAGATCTTTACACAAATCAAAAACTATATCTGTTTATACAATACATCAGAATACATCATCAGAGTACATCAACATCCATAACATACAACTAAATACACAGCGGAAAAATAATAACAAGTACGGGAGTACGTATCGACATCCAGCTCGTCTCCTGAGCTCCACAGCATCATATCCTGAACCTGTTTATCTCGGTCTGACCCGAGCATCATATAAAACAATACCCGAGTCAGTCTGGAAAACCAGCGTGAGAAAATCACACTCAAATTTATTATTAAAGTTTCAAAATCCTTTGAAAACAAAAGCATCTCGTAAGACCACGCCACAAATAAACATGTCGGGTTTTTACCTTACGATAGCTAAAACACTTTATATCAAAATCCTCTGATATTATAATAGTGTCTACAAAAAGTAAAATAGAATCTAGCTGAAATGCTTGCATCTCACATTTCAACAATAGTTGGGCACAATCAAAACCGTACAGGCACGTAGGGAGAATGGATTTCCAACGAATGACTAGGCACTGGGGTACCACCTGTCACAGTACGTGGCCTAGATCACAGTACCGAGGAGTACGCCCGCTCCCCTGCAACACAAGACCGGAATCATCCCTTACTGGATAATTCCAAGTAAAATCACCCCACGGTTGGGATCAGCAACCGCACCACTAAGCCGAAATAAAAAGGGACATCTAGACAGGGATGACCTTACTCTCAAGTGGGGGCTACCCACGAAGCCTTGCTGCATAACCCCTGATTTTCAGTCATTCCCGGTTGATGAGGCTTGAGGCTAAACGATACCTTTATTGCACATATCCCTTAGAATGCCCATCGTCCACCTGACGATGTCACGAAAGCATTCGTCCATACAAGTCCGTCCCGGGTCCGAACGGAACCGAAGGCACTATTCCTACTACATCCATTTTGGAAATATCCTCAGGATTAGTAGCGACTAGCCCTTGCACTTCACTGCTCCATCTTCGACTCCGAAATCGTTACACGAAACGTACAAACCGGATCGAAGTGGTATTCGAGTCTCCAGACCTAGAATCCTGGTATACGGAAACTCGATCCCGGTCTCTTCGAAACGATCAGCGCATTTGGCCAATATTGATAGTCGGTTATTTAACTATCAATTAACATCCACAAGCAACCATCACACACAATAAATAATTTACCACATTATTTATTTACCCCAAATATCTTTCCAAGATATATTTCTATTTTCAAACTCCTTTTGAAAACAATTTCAAACAGTTTCCGCTTACGGAATACATTTCCCAAATAATTATTTCCACTGAATCACCAAGTACAAAATACTTTTAATTTTTAAAATAATTTGAAAACACTTTATTTTAAATATACTTTATAACATTGAAATCAAACTACTTTAATACTTTATTAAAAATATATACTTTAAAATAAACCACTTTATAATTATAGACTAAATTTCTCCTTTATAAAACATAATAGCAAATCACTTTTATATAATTACTACAATAATAGATTTTTGAAAATACTACTTTAGGCTTTAACATTTAGAAATAATAAATTTTCTAAAACATGCCTTTTTAAACAAACTAGAACTTTTAACTTATATTTAAAATTGCTTTGAAAAACGTACTTGGCTATCCAAAGAAATACACTTCTCATTCCCACCTTTTAAAAATAAATCAACATTTATTTTTAAACCAAATCCATATCCTTTTATAAATTCCCACATTGAATTTATATTTTCTAATATCCACTGATATTCCATTTCACTTTATAAACCCAGTTTATATCTTCAAAATCTCATTTCTCTTTAAATTTCAAATCCCAAAGTATTTAAATCAATTTATAATTGATTTCCCAATTTATTTTACCTTGAAATAAACTTCCTTACTTAATCCATTTATTTCCAAATTCATTAACTTCCAGATTTTATTTCTCATTATGATTTAAAATCTTTAAACCGAAACACAAGTTTCAGATTTCCCAAGTTCTTTCTTTCTTTTTAATTACATTTAAACATTGAATTAGAATGAATTATTCCTTTAAATAATATCACATACGTTTTCTTTAAATTCAATATTTCTTTATTTATTTAAAATTCTTCTTTTCCATATTTAATTTATTCGAATTCACTAGAATTACTTAACTTAAATTTTACTCTTTTATTCTTTCCAAAAATCCAATTCAATTGCTTTTGATAACTCATTATACTGGGAAATTCAATCCAACCAGATTATCCAATATAAATCATCACAGGATATCAATAATCATATCACAGAATATTTAAACAAAATTAAATATTTTGAGGAATCCAGTTGGATCCCCCCAACCTGTTTCCCTGCATCCACAGACGTTAGCACAATACCAATTCCACTTCGAGGTGGAATATCGTGGTATATGGGTTTTATAAAATCATCTGCTATTATGCGGCGCATAGGGTCTCATCCACTATATAATGCGGGAATATCAACAATTCCAATATATACATATGCCAATATGTATATATTTCTATATACTACTATATATATAGCACATCAATCAATGCAATCATCCAATCAATGATTTAAATTTATCCATTTAAATTTAAATTAAAAATTCAGCTGAGTGAGATTAACTCACCTTTTACCAAAGATTTATAATCCGATCCACGCCGGCTTGATTTCTTGATTTAAACCTTGTATAATCATTATACAATTTATTAATATTTTGATTTAATCGAACAATTTATTTCCAATTTAATAATACTTTAACCTATGATATATTTCAACTAATAGTTTGATAAATAAATATATTTTTTCTTCTTTTAATAACTAAAATAATTGATAAATCAGTTAAACAAAATATCTCCTTAATATACAAATAAATGGGTAAATTTAAAATATACATTTATTTTCTTGAAACCTCATATATATAAAACTGTTTAAAAATTCAGATTCCTGTATTTCCAAAATTACCCACATATATATATACATATACCTATTTACCAGCTGCAGTAATCAGATACATATCTATATGTATTAAATTCACTAATACCTTATTGTAAATTAAAGTCTGATCCATCTATATATATTTCATGTTCCATCTAATATGTATATACTAGTGTATATGTATTTTCTTAAAATAAATTTAGTAAATTAAAACATGTATATTTATTTCTATTTCTTTTATACCAGTTTATCTTCTTTTAAAACAAACTGCAGATTCACTTCCATCTTTCTTTTTCTTTTTTTATGTGCAAACATCACTTATTTAATTAAAATAAAACAAAACGATACCTCGATCTAGACTGCGATCATCGAAGAACGCGCCTGTCGCTCGAGACACCATCGCAAACCCTAAGGAAGAACCGTGACTTCGAGCTCTCCGATTCGAAATCCCCATAACCCTCCACCTGCTTGCGATCCACGCGAGCCCAAACCCATCGCGATCAAGCATCGACACTGACTTCGAATCCCGGCCTCAATATTCAATCGAGAACTCCCTCCGACTTCGCCTAGACTCGAGAGCCCCATCAACAATCGCGACTTGATGATGACTTGGAGCTTACTCCCAAACTGCAATCCCTTAAATCACCAAGCGCCTCCCCGCCTAGTCGCGAGTTCGCTTGCGAAACGATGACTTTTTTTTTCGAAAAGAAAATCGAATTTGCTTGGCCGTTTATTTTATTTTCTCCAAATTCGTTCAGCTCGAATTGAAGGAGGAAGGGAAAAAGG
The DNA here is from genome assembly GCA_030737815.1 of Allium fistulosum. Classification (NCBI taxonomy): domain Eukaryota; kingdom Viridiplantae; phylum Streptophyta; class Magnoliopsida; order Asparagales; family Amaryllidaceae; genus Allium; species Allium fistulosum. The sequence continues at coordinate 404,873,801 of CM060907.1, read as the reverse complement.
ACCTAATTGCAGTGGCCATTATTCTATCTTCTGGGTTGCTTTTAATTTTTATTTGAACTGAGGAGGAAAGGAAGGTTTCGTATATAAAATCCCCTCAGATATTTGATTCGATTTTAGCTTCTGATGGAAGAAAGAATAAAAAGTACGAAGGGGGCAATTTGGGTGCGGAATGTACGTATTGTTGGGTTAAAGGAAAGCAATGATTTTTTCCATTTTATTTTTAAATTTGTTTCAAAACAAAGTTCAACTCGTTTATATGTCGTACACTCACACAACAACTCCAAATGCTACGAAAATTGAAATCCGATAATAATACAATTTTACGGATTCAATGGAACTGGTTTCGTCGAATTCCGAGACTGTGCCTCGGAAGGCTATTTTTAAATTCAATTTTAAAAGTTCTATTACCTTCAGCATTATAAATATGAATTTTCTGAGCTTCCAAAATATTTTTAATTAGCTTAGAATACCAGATTTACTATTTTATCCAACTTCAAATAAATTTAATTTAATTATTAAATTACTCAATAAACAGCGATATTTGAAATTTAAGTTTATAATTAATCTCTGAATATTTAAAATTAATTAAATATTCCAATTTCAAATGCTCAAAAATTCCGGGTCGTCACAAATAAATTGGTTAAGGAGAATTTGTTTGAAAAGAGATTATTGAATCATTAAAATTACAAAATGAAAATTGTTATTCGATTTATTTCGAATATTAATAAATTGAATAAAATGTTTATACAAGGTATAAATCAAGGAAACAAGTCAAGATGGAAAATGGGTGGCAAATAAAAGCTAAGGTGAGATTATTTTCTCACTCAAAATATATTTTGTATGACAGTTATTGATTGACTGATTTTTGCTATTGGATGTGATATTAGATATTATAGGATATATCTATATATATAGCAATATATACATATTGGCATATGTATATATTGGATTGATGATTTCCCGCCTCGTATAGCGGATGAGACCCTATTGCGCCGTTAGTAAGCGGATTTTTATAAAACCCATATACCGCGATAATTCCGTACTGGAGCGGAATTGGTATTGTGCTAACGTCTTTGGATGCAGGGAAACAGGTTGGAGGGATCCAACTGGACCCCTCACATTGATTGAATTTATTTCTATTGTGATATGAATCTGTGAATGATTATAGTGATGCTATTAATCATATTGATATCTGGGAATTGTTTGAAAGCTAAAATTTAGCTGAATGGATGTTTGACATCATTGGATTCCAAAGATAAACGAAATCGAATTTTCGAAATTCAAGTAGAAAATTTCTAAGTGAATCAATTTTTGAAATTGAAGAAATTTTGAAGAAAGGAATTTTAAAGTATAAAAAGTTAATTTTTATAATCTTATCGAATTTATTTCCAGAATAAAGTGAAAATGTTAAATAAATAATTTCTTATAATAGTGATTTTAAATTGAGGAAATTAATTTAAAATCTGGATTTTTAAATAGATTGAAAGAGACAAAGAAATTTATTTTCTTTAAAAAGGGATTTATTTAAAAAGAAATAAGTGAGAAGTCCAATTTGAAATTTAATTGGCAAATTGAAACGAAATTGGAAAATTGATATGGAATTTATAGATTTATAAATTGTGAAGTTAAATTGAGATGGAATTTATAGATTTATAAATTGTGAAGTTATAAAATGGATGAAACTGTAGAATAAAAGGGTTATAAGAGATTAACTTATAAAGGGGATTTTTGCCTTTAAATGGAATATTTATCGAATTATTAATAAAGGAGATTTGTTAAATTGAAGTCGTTAGAAAATAGAAATGGAATTTATAAACGTTGTTTTATAAATAAGTATGGAAATCAATCAAATTTGATGAATTTAATGTAGAAGATTATTAAAGAAGATATATTCGCGATTTTGGATAGCGAATTTCTATTGAAATAAAAATGTGTAGAAATGATTGAAAATTGGGTTTAGTGAATTATATTCACGATTTTGGACAGTGAATATATTGTTAAGTAAAATGGATTTATTTTTGAAGAAGTGATATTAAAAAATGAAGTTAAACATTTTAAAGATGTATTAAAATGTATTATGAATCGAAAGCATAGATTTCAACAGTACTTGTTGAAATAGACGTTTTCGAGAAATTTAAGGAAATGGTGGACTATAACACTGTTGTTATAGTAAATGATTTCCGAAAGGAAATGTTTTATATAGTATTGGGATTTACACATCTATCTAAATTCTGAATCCCTATACTAGTGATTTTGAGTCGTCGTAACGATGTTTTACGTAACATTCGTTTTGACTCAAATGAAGGTGTTAAAAGAATGTTTTCCTTAAAGAATGAATATATACTTAATTTGATTTAAGTATATCGAATATTTTCAAATGTTGAAAATAAATAGTTTTGTGAATTACTTATTTTAAATAAGTATGGAAATGTTTTTCCAATATGAAATGAACTGTTTTGAGATTTTATCTTCAAAGGTAAAAAGAAATGTGGAAATTGATTTGAAATTGTTTTCAAACGGTTAAGTGTGGAAATTTTATATCTAGTAAAGATATTTTTGAAGATGAAATAATTTGGAAAATTATTTGGAATCTGATGATGTTGCGCATCTTTATTGATAGTTAAATAACCGACTATCAATAATTACCTTTAGATAGGTATTTGTTGTGAATTGGATGAATTTGAATGCCATACTTACTTTTGAATAAGCGCTCACTATTCGGGTTAGCCGGGAAAGGACCATGGGGTCGTATAACCCATTCCGAATATGTGATACGTCGTTATGAATTGCATTCGAAGACCGGTGTTGAAGACCGGATATTTTTGAAAACGGAAGGATTACCGTCGAGTTACTCTACATCGGCTGATCTCCGATTTAGAGGTTTTATCACCCTTAGTGACGGGAAGTCCGGACGTGATTAGAAATTTATCCGGAAATGCAAGGGCTTCGTGAGAAGTGCCTTCGGTTCTGTTCGATCCCGGAACAGACTTGTATGGATTGTGTGTCTGACGTTACAATTTGAGATATAAAGCTGATTTCTTTCAAATACATTTCTGTTGGTGGCGAAGAATTTATTCTCTTAGCTTAACACCCTTCTCTGAGACGTACGAGCTCAGAGGTTATGTAGTTGAAATTCATCAGCGATATATCCCAATTTGGTAACGTGGCATACTGAGTGTTGCTGTGGAATGATCAGTGTTTGATCATTTGTGATATGATCATTTGTTTGATCTTATATCTTGGTGATCATAGGTTGATCATTTTGTTTGACCCGAAGCAGGGCTTTGTAGAAAGCGTAGCTTTGTGGACGAGACTTCGTCGAGCCTCACACCCCGGAAATGGTCGAAACAGGAAGGATGCAGCAAGGTTCTAGGGAGTAGCGCCCCTTAGTGTATGTCATTCCTTCTGGATAGAGGTGGTATCATGGTATGGAGCCCAGATACTTAACCTATGTGGTTGCTGCATTATTATTTATGTGGTTTGTTGGAAATCGGGGATCCTCGGGAAGATCGGTTACGATCGGGGGATGGCATACGCGTGTCAGTAGTTACCTATTTTTGCAGAGGTAACCCGGCCTTGTGTTGGCAGAGATCCGGTTAGGTTCTCGGGTCGTCTATTCCAGGGACGTACCCATCATGGATAGGAAGTTCCTTAGCCTGACCATTTGTTGGAAATCCAAACTCCAATACGAACTTTGTACGGTATTAGTTGTAGAACCTGCCATTTACGTACGGTGGTCACCACTGTTTAGATGGTAGCTATAGTAGGCATACGATACTGGTCGTATGTTGGCTAAGATTAATATTATACTTTCGAAATGTTTTCTACACTATGCACTAATAATAATATCAAAAAGAATTTGATTTTGCGTAGTAAGCATCTTTGACTATCATAAGAAGAAATCTCCTCCAATTCTGCATTTGCATTGTGTGTGTGGTGGGAGGTCTTATGGTAGTTTCATTTTCCAAAAGCATTTCGAATTGACTTTAAAAATTATTTGGTTGTTATAAAGAATAACTATTTTACGATCTCACACCAGTCACCATGACTGACTCGGAGTTTATTGTTTCCCTTCTAAACTCTGGGTGCCCACCAATTTCCACACGGGCAGTCTAGAGTTAGATTATCAGGATATTCTGGATATTCTGGAGCTTGGAGATAAGCTGGATGACGAGACGTAGTATTTGTATCTGATATTATTTATTCCGCTGTGTATTCTGTATGAGGACAAGTTATATAACTGTCCATTATTGTATATTGACTCTGATGATTGATGTATGTATAAAATGATATAGTTCTTTGTTTAGAGATTATTCATTTATCTATTATATATTGTTCCGCTGCGATATGTGAGATTCTGATATTGTTTCTGTTTCTGATGTTGTTCTGTTGTTCTTCTTTTCTTTTCTTTTTCTTCTATCTTTTCTTCTATTTCTTTTTCTTAAAACCCTCACTATTGGAGTTTCCGGCACTCGATTTCTCGGCAGTCGATAAAGTGAGTATCGATGTCGAATTTTCGAAAGTCGAAAATTTCGGTACGTGACATAGGATTTCCAAAACACTTGAACAGAGCAAACTGACACAATATTATTTTAAAATTTGGTAAATGAAATTAATTTTTATGATTATATTATATATATATATAAGTAAAATTTTCTGGAATGTAATAAGTTAATTATATTGGTTGTTTGAATGATAATATTTGATTATCATTTATTGTTCTAAATGAATTTATAAACATGGTTTATAAATTGATTTGGAATTGAAATAAATTTTAAAAAATCAGGAATTTGAGAATTTAATTTCCAGTAATTTCAAGCTTTGGTTTTTAAATTTTTTAAATGTATATTATTAATGGTATTTTCGAATAGAAACCGTTTTCAAAGAATTTTAAAATGTTGAAATCAGTGCTCTTCTCTTTGTCGCTGGAAAATAATTTCGGTGAATGCGGCCGCATCATCGACATTCATTTTCGAGTTTCAGAGTGGAGAGACCATTCTGTAGCTTTGCTACGGTTTTGTTTTGGAAAAATATTTTGATTTGAATTTCTTAAGTATGACTTGATTTATATATATATATATATGTGGGTATATTATTTTAAATTTAATTTGATTTAATATGTATAATATATACGTAATGATCTCTAAGGGGTTGAAATTAAACGGAAATTTAATTCTTAAAATTATGATTAAAGGATGTTTTCAATTATAAATAAAGCTAAATTTTGAATAAGTATTTAAACTTGAAATAGTCGAATTGGAGATTTTTATTTGTGTAATATTAAATTCCATTTTAATACAACTTACCTAAATTATTCAGAAGTTGAATATGTAATTGGATAATATACAATATAAAATAACTTTTATAAATAGAATTTGAGTGGATATAATAAAGGTTATACACTTAAATTTTAGTTACAAATATTAATTGAAATAAATAGAATAATAAGTAAATTGAATAATAGATGAGACAAATAAATTTGTTTTGAAGGAATTAATAAATTGAAATTAGATCAACTTATGGAAATACCTTGAATTTAAAATCAATTATTGAATATAAATTAATTTAAATTTAAATTTATATGGTTTAAATTAGTTTATATGGTTTAAATATATGTGATAAGATATATTAAGTGGAATAAACTTAATAATAATTTGGAATAAAAGAATTAAATTTGTTGAATAAAATATGAGTATAATAAATGATTATACAAATTGATGATTTAGAAATTGTTAGTTGAGGATGACTAGATAATAAGATAATGAATTTAGAAATAGATAGATTGATTTAACCTAAGTGAAACCAAGTGGATTAAACCAAATTGTTAAATATTGATTAATTAAATTGGAATTTATATGGTTTAAATTAATTGTTTTCTTTTGTATTTCAATCTATTTTCTTTTTGGTTGTTTCTATTCTCCTACCTCCTTCCTTTACGGGGACGAAAAGTTTTGAGCGGGGGAGAGTGTAACGACCCGTAAATTTTTAACTGTTTTAATAACGTATTTAATTGAATTGTGTGAAATTTTAAACAATAAATTTTGAAATAAAAATTTAATATTTGGAATGCGTCTATTTTAACATAGCAACTGGTAAATTTACATCAGAGAATATAGAAGTTTATTTTTGTGTGTAATTCTATTTTAATTCCAATCAGTTAAAAATCAATGGTAATAAAATGTTTTTGAAACTCGAATATTTTTATATAGAAAAATCCTAAATCATCTTCTAAGCGAGATGTCATTTTTTGTTTTTCCAAATTCGGACTTCTTTAGCTCCTTCGATATTATTTTTCTGCGTTTTTGCTGCATTTTCTGCTAGTAGAAAATTTGAATTTTTATAATTCAATCATACCACTGATATCTGTATACCGTTTTGATCGTCTAGTCGTGCTGAGCACTACGATATATTCAAATCTGTGTTTTGATGTCCGATGCACAACCGGATATGTGAAACGGTTCACCGTACCGGTATCATTTGTTTGTTTTCCAACCCTTTGAATTCTTTGTCCTTTCAATTTCCATCGTGTTTAACTCGACAGCATTTTCATTTAATATTCCCTCGATCTACGTTTCTAACTTTTTTGATTCCCTGTGCAAATTTATTTCATGATGGTTCACTTTTAATTATGTTCTCGTTTCACATTCTTTGGCTCTGTTGGCTTCTATCTTGATAATATATATCATATATACAAATATTCCCTGGATTCAAGCTGTGACTTTATCTTTTCCCTATGTCCAATTTATACGTTGGTCCATCCATTTTTTTTGGTCTCTTCATTTCTTATTGGTTCATTCTTCAAAAAAAAAGCAAAAAAAGAAAAGGGAATAGCTTCCACATTTTATTCGAAACCTGTAGACTGCTATTATCTTCTTTTCCACTGTTGAAAACCTTCACTTCCCTTCACCCCGTTCCTTCACATCAACCAAAAGTCGGCCACCATCTTCCGCGAAGCCATCCGACCGAGCAGCAATCGATATTCTACTACTCCACTTGAAATTCCACACGCCACCCCGCCACCATCTGACCTTCCAACCGACCACCAATGTCCGCCACCGCCTAGTGCTTCCGGCCACAACCCAAGGCACCCTCGCACATGCCTCCCACTGTCGCATGCTTCTCATCACCGCCCATCACCCTTGCTCCGCACCTTACGCAGCCATCACCAACCACCAAAACCGAAACTTTTTCTCCTCCCTTAGCCGATCTCCGCTTCATCACGCCCAGCTCGACCGCCAAGGCCACGTGCGGCAGCACCTTCCCATGCCACAACCATCCACACCCGGACCTCCTCGCGTGTTGATTCTCTCACCATTTTCTGCCTTTTCTGCTTTGCTTTGCCGAGATCTCTGAGGGCACGATCTTGTATATGCTGTTAATAGATATATATATATATATATATTATTAGTTTATATGTACGTTACATTTATAAATAGATTACAGCGTGTACTGTGTTAATATATTTATCTGTTGAATTAGAAGTTTATTCATATATACGGTTCAGATTGTAAAAGTTTATAAAGGAAGTGTACCAGTTTAGATTATTTTATGTAAGGTTTTATATACATACCTATTGACAAATATTTCATGTAAAATATATATAGGTGTATAATAGTTATATCTTATAAATCTGTTAGCATATGGTCAGTGTGAAAATTTGAAGTCTGTAAGTTTTTATATATTTATATGTTAGTCCATTTATCTATAAGTTTTAACATTATCTGATCTGTTAAGATCGATATATTTTATAGAGTAAGTTATATTGTTATATATGTTATAGTATTTTATAATATATTCTATGCTATATAATTGGATTGATCAAAATTTTCGTCAACTGTACTGTTCAGAGAAGAAAAAAATATATAAAGTAAAATGTGTTGGTATATATGTTGTTTTATATATTATAATATTTATATTATAGTGTTTATAATATATGGAAGAAAATAAGGTTTTATTTTATACGTATACTTTATAATATAATATTTTATCTTGTGTCCTTGATCGTATCTATCTATGTACTGTCGGCAAGAGTTATATATGTTAAATGATAGTTTGGTCTGTTGGTTTATATTTATATAGTATAGGCGTACACTGTATATATATTTTATGCGTGTGCTATGCATGAATTTTTTTAGTACTTTATATTTGAAGTATTATATATATATATGGTATTATAATAGTAATGAAGTGACCCACTTCTCTTATCATATATTTATATAGAATTTTCTGTTAGAATTTTTTTTTTTACAATACATATAAATATACTTTACAATGGATCACTTCCCTTAATTTGATTCCCCAAGATCCTGAATTTTACTAATATAAATATATTAGTATTTAAATAAATCCTATCATTTACATATATGAAGATATATAAATGGTTCTTTGCTTTTCAGAGTGATTAAACAGCAAAGAAACTCTTTCCCACCTTAATTCTCATATTAGAGATTTGGTGTCACATAGCTTTTTCTATTTATCATATATATTTATTTCTTTTTAGAACTCCAGCTTGATTAACTTTAGGATTAAATATTACTGGTGCTCTTATTTTCTTGTTCTACCTCACAAATTTATTGACTCCTGAATTTACAAGCCATACCCTTTTAATCCTGGGATTTTTGTGATTTGATACATATTGTTCTATTTTAAGTAAAAAGTGTTCAACCTGACTCATGTTTATTAGGTTAGCTTGTTTTACTCATTTCAATTTCAAACAGCTTTTATATCAGAGGGAATATCCATGTTATGATTTATAAGTTGCAATAATCATGAGGGTGTTTGTAATGACAAGCTAATTTTTAAGGCTAGCAGAGGAAAACAATACAGTCATATCAAATGCTAACTCAAACTATCATGCTAAATAGAGACTAAGGTCATGTGTGCAGTCAGTAAACTCAAGGCAAAGTGAATAAAAAGGATCAGACAAAATGAAAGACTTCCAGGTGAACTTATGATGAAGATATTTGATATTTTCTAATGAAGAGAACAATGTTGTGGTCACTGTTCTATTGAATGGTGGGAATGCTCATTACAAACAAGACCATATGCATTTATAATTTATCAATGGTTTTGATTATGACCCAACACTACCAGATTTGAATTAAGTATCCAAATAGCAGGAATTAGCTAAGCATAGGTGCAGTAGAGTCTACAATTACTAAGCAGGTAAATGAGCTTATTTCTCCAAGCAATACATGTTTTCACTGGGGAAATCAAATGCCCTACCAGATTCAGGCTATGCCTTTCAGCCTTGCATGGACCTATATCAATTATAAGTCATGGTTAAGCCTACTGGTTAGCCAGTTTAGATTCAACTCAACCTTTACAAATTCATTGATTTTTACTCTATTCTTTTCTTCCTATGATGTTTCTGCTCTACCATTTTTTTTAAGGTTCATCAAACATTTCTACAGGAGACATGAGCACATATCAAAATTACATGACATGGTCTCCAAAATCTTTCTCCACCAGAGACTATGCAGATTTAACTCTTTTAAAATAGCAACCCACATATGCAAGTATGAATAATACTTAAGGATTCCTACAAGTTCACTTCTCAATAAAAACAAACACATATCAATCCAGATAATACTTAAACCATAATGATATTTTTGGCCTGGCCTAATTATTACAACATAACTGCCAAGAACTCCTTAAACATTCTAAATGCAAGTAATCTTCAATTGCCCATGCACACAAGTTTCCTATGCATCCTTTCCTGCAGCAACATCTAGAGCTGCCTCCATAGAAATGAGACACCCCGGATGTTACAAAGCAACAAATAGGGTCAGAATATAATTCTGGTATGAGTGAAATCAAAATACAATATTTTGTCATTTTTAAATTGCAGTGCAGGGTATTAAAATACTTGAAGATTTTTGAATTCATGGTATAACTGGATAATTATTTGTATCTAAGCTCCTACCACATTCATGCACACAAGCAACCATTCAATCATTCAATCCAATATACATGTATACCCATTCTTATGGAATTAACTCATTTTAATTTCCATAACTCAACATTAAAACTTGATTTATCAATTTAATTTGGTCATATCTCTTTTGCCATTGAACACCATGTGTGCATTGCAAGGGACTCAATTTTGTTAACCCCTGCACAAAGGCCTATAGGACTTAAACAAGTCATGCACATACCCATCATACTCCTTATGATGAATAGATCAAGGCTTTTCTCCTAGACTAGTTTTATAATCTAGTGACCAGTCTCATTTCTTATTTCAGAAAGATTTTTATTAACTCCTTGATTGCTTTTACTTTCTTTCTTTTCTATAAATCAGAGAGAGAGAGTTAATCTTACTCAGGGATTTCAACTGACCCTACATTCATTCATGAAAGTCATGTTTTCATTTCATTTTACTTTCCAGTTGTCTCATTCAAAAATTTGTTTTATCACTTGTATACTTCTGTATTCCAGAATGTCATGATCTCTTAACAAATCCAGTAGAGTTCCATAAAAATTCTTATGCTTAATTCTATTGTGAACATAGGGTAAGGTTTTTAGAGAAAAACCCTAAAAACATTTTTAACCTTAGATCTGAACAAATCAGCACATAAATAATTTTTATTGCATTGTTCATTTCTAATTTAAAACAAACTAGACATAAGCATGAACCTCCTTTGTTCACATTGCCTGGCTTATCTTTCAATTTTACCCTACTTCATAATAAAATTGTATTTATCTTACTATCATAAATACAAACTGATGATTTATGATACTGGATCCATCCCAGAGATCATGGCATCACTATTATCAAACAATCAAATGAAGAATATCAAAGCATCAACCAAAAATCTATCAATACACCAACCATGCTCAGCATTCATTAATTCAGATAAAGTAAAACAAGTTGATCAAGCATAAAAGAAATAAAATGGCTGCCCTTAACTTGGGTCTTAATGCCTTAGCCTCATGAGATTGATTAATCACTCACCTTTCCCTTCTTTTTCCCGAGATTGCCTAAGTTTGCAAACAGTGTATGTTCTTCTTCTTTTTTTTTCTTTTAATATGTTTCTGTTTTTCCTCAGAGAGAAAAACCTCTGCTTCTTTTCTTGATTTAAATCATTTTCACTAGGGTTTTACTGAAGGGAAAAACCCATTTTATCCTCACATCACTCAAGAATTTTATGTGTGTTGTTATGGCTAAATGTGCCATTTCCTCCTGGTTTCTATTTCTGGTAAAAGCAATTATCCACTGCTTTTCCCTGTGTACATGCAATTTGCATGTTTCATTTGTACATTATTTTCATGTGGCTTATCTTTCAAAATATTACTTATGTATAACTAATATAAAACTGGTTTTTAAGGCATCTTATTTTATCAAAGAATATATCATCTTTTTCCTTACCTAATTGTTGAAAACAATTTTCTCTTTACAGAATTATTTTTATTCTCTTTATGTTAAATTGTAATATATACATGTATATCCTCTTTATCAATTAACCCCTAGTTAATACCTCAAACCATCTATTTTCTCTGGATATGTAAGTGTATACATATTCTTAATTACTCTGGTGTTCTTTCTTTACTTATCTTATGTTTATTCTTTCTGGGTATATACATATAAATACAACATATAGTAACATATGTCCATATATACACTCAGTTATATATCCTCTTTCCTCTGAAATTCTATTTCTTATTACAGTTTATATTCAAGATACATATATGTATATGTTTACATGTGAATATAAGACTCACTCAATTCAACTATTATTACTTTTAACTCATTCTCAATATTTATCTCCAGACTACATATATATATATTTGGTTTTTGAAAGTTTTCTCTTTTTTTTTAATTATTCTTATCTCAACAATTTGGGTCTTCACAAGTAATATATTTGTTTATAAAACATTGGTGTTAAAATTTTATGTGTGAGTTTAGAATATGATTTCATATATGGAAATTTATTATATATATATATATATATATATGCTCACTTTTACCATTTTCGTCAATCCAACTCTGATTTAAATTCATCTATTCCTATTTCATCAGCTTTGGTCGTCGATTCATATCGATCTAGCTTTGATTTGGAAGTCGGGCTTACACTTCGTAACTCAAATTTCATTTGTCAAATTCCTCTAGCCTCGAAAGGTGAGTAATCACTCATGATTTACGTTCTTATATTTATTAAATTTGATTTCAATTGAAACGACAATTGAAATATGCTGCCGTTAGTTATTTATATTGATATATATATATGCCATTATTTGTATCTATTCACCTGTGACATCTGACACCATCATCTGTTATTTATATTGCTAGATATATATGCTATTATCTGTATCTGTTCACCTGTGACATCTGACACTAATATCTGTTATTTATCACCGATGATATATGCATGTTACTTATTGTTATATTATTATCATATCTGTTATCACTCTGCAAGTTCCCTGTTAATATAGAATTCACTATGAGTTGAAATGATACATACCCGAACGATCTGTAGAATAGGAGAACTTCGTTATGGGTTGAAATGATAAGCCCAAGCGATTTTCATTGACATGGAATGTGGGATTGCGGGTTGAAAAGATATATACCCGTATATACTTAAATTGCGGATTGAAATGATAAATATTCGTATCACTTGACCATAGGATAGAAAATTTTATACAGACACTGTTGGTCTATATATAAATATTTTGAAAATGTTTTCTATGGTTTTGAAAAGAAATATATGGTTTTAATAAATATTGATTTTAAAGATTTATTAAAGTTGATTTAATAAAGTTGATATATAATATGTTTAAGTATTTATTTAAAATATATATTTTCAAATATAGAGTTTATAATGATTCAGGTTGGAAAGATAAATTTGAAATTGATTTGAAATAATATTTATTTAAGAATTTTACTTAAATAAGGTTGATTTGAAATTTATTAAATTTGAAAATTGAAAAGAGATGTTTTAATACTTGAATTTGATTAAAAAGTGGCTTAAATGAATATTTCAAACTTATATAAATTTAAATGGGATATTTTGTTTATATAAATTTGTAAATTGAAGTTGTATTTAGATGTATTGAAATGATTAAAGAAATATCTCAGAAACTAAATGAAATGAAATTAAATTGAGATATAAATGGAATTATCAAATTTAGTTTTTGAAATGTGGAATATTTAAAGCTTTGAAATATATTGAAATTTAATGGTTTATTTTGTGTTTCAAATCTGTATTTGAAATCGTTATAATTCGAAATGATTTATTGGGAAATTGAATTGAGTTGAAATTTATGAATTGAGATTGAATTAAGTTGAATTTGGAAGTCGAGTTAATTTGAATCGATTTGTGAATTTGTGGATGCTATTTTATTTTATAAAGTATTTTTAAACTATATCTACAACTATTTATATTTTACTTTATAAATTATTTTAATATAAACTATTTTATACAAATCATTTTCAATATATAGTATTTTATTATAAACTATTTTAACTTATAACTATTTTATATAAACCATTTTTATTTTATAAACTATTTTATTTTATACACTAATTTTAATATCTAAACTGTTTAAGAGGAAAGTGTTATGGATTCCAAAATGTTATGATTTCGAGCTATAGTTTCAAAGTGTTATGAATTTCAGGGTTTTGATTTCCAAAGTGTTTTGATTTTAAAAGACTTACGATTTCGAAAGCGATATAACTTTGGAAAGTGATATGATTTTGGAAATGGATTTATTTGAAGTGAAAATGATATCGTATGGATATGGTTTTGAAATGAAAATGATATTTTGGTTTTGAAATATAAACTATTTTGAAAGTTTATTAAATAACCAATCGGTGTAATAATTACGTAGTTATTGAAGAGTCCGGGATCAGTTAGGGACATACTCTATGTCTAAACCGAAAACCACATTAATAACTGTTATACGCGGAGTGTGATCCAGAATGAAGTGGTTGGAATGATGACGTTGCTGGATTTAAAGAAAGAGAACGATAATGGATGACCTTGATAATGTGTCAAATTGGAAATGACTTAAACAGGAGCCGTGCCGGGCTAGTGAGGTTAGCTATCTCTAGCGGACACACTTCTTCATAAACTACTCATTACTTGTTTTTGATTGGTGCGCACCCTTGAATTGGGAGTGTTGTTTTGCGGTGTTGCGATCGTTGCGGCGATGCATTCTCACCAGTCCGGATCAGGCAAACGGTAGTTTCACTACCTTGGGTATTGCCTCATGTTCCTTATCATACTCGTATCCCTATGCGCGACCACTACGATTTGTTTCGTGTTATACCTATGGAGTACTCCCTGATAGCCCACTAGTTTACGATGGAGTTTACAGTGCTGTATAGACTATGACGCTTATATAAAATGTGTTAAGGGGGATAATGGTAACGCCTTAACGCTATTTTGATACTTTATATTACTGATAGGCATTATCTACTTAGCGTACACTACTACATAGTAGATAGTTTAACGGATCCTTAGAGGATGGTTATCCCAAACATCCTTTGAGTTACTTGTATTACCGTTGTTATTTCACTTGAGTTGGATTTATTGATATAAGAATGTTAATCCTGACTCGAGTGTTTTGTGTTTTGCTTTACGCTCGGGTCAGACTGAGTGTACCAGTATTCGAGACTCACCTTTGGAGATCCAGATATCTATCCAGCTTTCAAATATTCAGTTGATTCAAGTGATGTATTCTGTTCTTGTATTTGACTATTGTATTCGAGACTTCTGTTGTATCTTGTTTAACTCTGTTATATATATAGTAGCTTCATGAACTACTATTCTTTTGTTTCCGCTGCATTATTATTATATTACTCTATGTTTGTGATTTGTGATTATTTTATTTACTATATATGCTGAGTTTCGACAAATTTAAATTAACAATCTATTGTTTTGAATTATTCATGTCCGACATGTGTGGATTTATTGTCGATTTGAATGGTCCAAAATAGTGGGTTGTTACAATATAATTGATAAAAATTGTTGAATGATTGTTTGGATGATTTACTATATTTATATTGTTGGATTGAATATTCCCGCCTATTGGAGCGGATGAGACCCTACTACATTCCCGTGTAAGTACGGATGACCCTTTATATACGAATCCTGCCTCAAAGTGGTTGATTTATATTTTATGATTATATAACGTTTGTAATGCAGGGGAAACTTGTTGGAGGGATCTAATAGGATTCCTCGCTATTATTGAATTGTTTCGATAATATTTCTTTTATATGGATTATTGAATAATGAACATGATTGTGGACAATGTGGTTATAACATCGTTATATGTTTGAAAATAAAACCCAATAGTGATAGGAAATCAATATTGATATTGGTTAAGTGTTGGGTGACTATTGGCCTCAAATTAGTATTTTAAAAATACTATAAATTTTCGTCTAAGTTGGAAATCTTTTTTGAGACAAAGAAATGATTTTTAAATCCGAAATTGGGTTTCAGAAATATTTTGTTTTAAAGATTATCTATTTATATTAATATTATTTTAAAGTTATTTAATTATAAAAGTATTGTTTTAAAGTTATTTAATTATATTAATTGTCACATACCGAAATTTTCGACTTTCGAAAATTCGACATCGATACTCACTTTATCGACTGCCGAGCAATCGAGTGCCGGAAACTCCAATAGTGAGGGTTTTAAGAAAAAGAAAAAGTAGAAGAAGAAGAAGATAGAAGAAAAAGAGAAGAAAGAAAGAAGAAGAACAACAGAACAACATCAGAAACAGAAAACAATATCAGAATCTTACACATCGCAGCGGAACAATATATAATAGATAATTACAAGTCTTTTAAAACAAAGAACTATATCATTTTATACATACATCAATCATCAGAGTCAATATACAACAATGGACAGTTATATAAACTTGTCCTCATACAGAATACACAACGTAATAAATAATATCAGATACAAATACTACGTCTCGTCCTCCAGCTTATCTCCAAAGCTCCAGAATATCCTGAATATCCTGATAATCTAACTCTAGACTGCCCGTGTGGAAATTGGTGGGCACCCAGAGTTTAGAAGGGAAACAATAAACTCCGAGTCAGTCATGGTGACTGGTGTGAGATCGTAAAACAGTTATTCTTTAAAATAATCAACAGAAAAATTTTAAAGTAAATTCGCAATGCTTTTCGGAAAATGAGACTACCATAAGACCTCCCACCACACACAAAATGCAAACGCAGACTTGGAGGAGATTTCTTCTTATGATAATCAAAGATGCTTGATATGCAAAATCAAATCATTTTTGATATTATTATTAGTGCATAGTGTAGAAAACATTTCGAAAGTATAATATTAATCTTAGCCAGCATAGGCATTCCGCACTTATGCCTACTATAGCTACCATCCAAACAGTGGTGACCACCATAAGTGAATGATAGGTTCTACAACTAAAACCGTACAAGATCGTACTGTTTCTTTGGATTTCCAACAAATGGTCAGGCTAAGGAACTTCCTATCCACGATGGGTACGTCCCTGGAATAGACGACCCGAGAACCTAACCGGATCTCTGCCAACACAAGGCCGGGTTACCTCTGCAAAAATAGGTAACTACTGACACGCGTATGTCATCCCCCGATCGTAACCGATCTTCCCGAGGATCCCCGATTTCCAACAAACCACATAGATAATAATGCAGCAACCACATAGGTTAAGTATCTGGGCTCCATACCATGATACCACCTCTATCTAGAAGGAATGACATACAGTAAGGGGCGCTACTCCCTAGAACCTTGCCGCATCCTTCCTGTTTCGACCATTTCCGGGGTGTGAGGCTCGACGCAGTCTCGTCCACAAAGCTACGCTTTCTACAAAAAGCCCTGCTTCGGGTCAAACAAAAATGATCAACCTATGATCACAAAGATATAAGATCAAACAAATGATCATATCGCAAATGAACAAACACTGATCATTTCACAGCAACACTCAGTATGCCACGTTACCAAATTGGGATATATCGCTGATAAATTTCAACTACATAACCTCCGAGCTCGTACGTCTCAGAGAAGGGTGTTAAGCTAAGAGAATAAATTCTCCGCCACCAACAGAAATGTATTTGAAAGAAATCAGCTTTATATCTCAAATTGTAACGTCAGACATACAATCCATATAGGTCTGTTCCAGGATCGAACAGAACCGAAGGCACTTCTCACGAAGCCCTTGCATATCCGGATAATTTTCAATCACGTCGGGACTTCCCGTCACTAAGGGTGATATAACCTCTAAATCGGAGATCAGCCGATGTAGAGTAACTCGACGGTAATCCTTCCGTTTCCAAAAATATCCGGTCTTCAACACCGGTCTTCGAATGCAATTCATAACGACGTATCACATATTCGGAATGGGTTATACGACCCCATGGTCCTTTCCCGGTTAACCCGAATAGTGAGCGATTATTCAAAAACAAGTGTGGCATTCAAATTCATCCAATTCACAACAAATACCTATCTAAAGGTAATTATTGATAGTCGGTTATTTAACTATCAATAAAGATGCGCAACATCATCAGATTCCAAATAATTTTCCAAATTATTTAATCTTCCAAAAATATCTTTACTAGATATAAAATTTCCACACTTCGAAAATAAATCAACGTTTATTTTTCTAAACAGTTTCCCTTTCTTTTATAAATTCCATAGTGAATTTATATTTCAAAAATATCTACTGATATACGATTTTTCAAATCGTTTTCAATATTCATTTTCGATTTATCTTTACAAGGATAAATTCTCAAACGTTTCATTTCATTTTGGAAAAGCATTTCCATACTTAATAATAAGTATTTCACAAATCTATTCATTTTCAACGTTTGAAAATACTCGATATACTTAAATCAAAAATTAAGTATATATTCATTCTTTAAGGAAAATATTCTTTTAACACATTTATTTGAGTCAAAACGAATGTTACGTAAAACATCGTTACGACGACCCAAAAATCACTAGTATAGGGATTCGGATTTTTAAGATAGATATATAAATCCCAATACTACACAAAACATTTCCTTTCGGAAATCATTTACTATAACAACAGTGTTATAGTCCATCATTTCCTTCTATTTCTCGAAAACGTCTATTTCAACAATAAATGTTGAAATCTATGATTTCGATATTTAACACGTTTTAAAACATCTTTTAAAACAATTACTTCATTTTATAATATCGTTTCTCCAGAACATATCCATTTTCCTTAAGAATATATTCACTGTCCGAAATCGTGAATATAATTCACTTAACCAAATTTCAATCATCTCTACACATTTTATTTCAATAAAGATTCGCTATCCAAAATCGCGAATATATCTTCTTTAATGACCTCCTACATTTAATTTATCAAACTCCATTGATTTTGAATTTATAAAACAACGTTTATAAATCCTTTTTCTATATTTTTTTAACAACTTTGATTTATAAATCTTCTTTATTAACAATCCGATCAATATTCCATTTAAAAGCAAAAATCCAATTATAAGTAAATTTCTTATAATCATTCATTCTACAACTTCATACTTTATAAATCTATAAATTTCATATCTTTACAATTTATAATTCTATACATTTCATATCTTCACATTTTATTTTTTATAAATTTCATATCTCTTATAAAACTCATTTTAAAATTCCAATAACTTTAATTGATAAATATCAATTTGATACATCTTTTATATACATTGGTTTAATAATTCAAAAATCTCAACTTAAACCATTTTATAAATTTCTTAACTCTTTATTTCAAAAGAAATTACTTTTTTTGTTAAAATTCACAAAATCTTAACTTTTATAACTTTAAAGTTTTAACGTTTATTTATTTAAAGTAAATCAATTCAACAATTTAAATAAACGTATATTTTCAAAGATCACTTTTAAAATTTCACTTTTAAAATCAACATCGTTATTTTTAAATTTCAAAATTTAAATCTGATGATGCAACAGCACCAATTCGTCAATCACAACATCAAACATCATATATCATCATATGATAACAGAATATATATCAACATCTGTAAATAAATAAATACAGTTGAGGAATCCAGTTGGATCCCTCCAACCTGTTTCCCTGCATCCAAAGACGTTAGCACAATACCATTCCACTTCGAGGTGGAATATCGCGGTATATGGGTTTTTATAAAAATCCGCTTACTAACGGCGCAATAGGGTCTCATCCGCTATACGAGGCGGGAAATCATCAATCCAATATATACATATGCCAATATGTATATATTGCTATATATATATAGATATATCCTACTATATCTAATATCACATCAAATAGCAACAATCAGACTGCAAACATCAAATTTATTTTGAGTGAGAAGATCTCACCTTCGCTTTTATTTTGCAATCCATTCCAAATCCAGATTTATTTTTCTTCGTTGTATTCGACCTTGTATAAACAATTATACCATTTATTAATATTTAGACTAATCCATCAAATAAATTTTCCATTTCATTAATTAAATTAACTAATAATTTAGTTTTACTGATAAATTTGATTTTAACAACTTTTCTTTTTAATCCTATTGATTTTACTAACAAGCAAATTTAAAAATAAATTTCCCTTTAATACATTATTTAAAATAACTGGTTAAGTGAAAATATATGTATTTACTTTCCTTTTTGAAATCATTTACTGATATACAGTAAACTTATTTATTACTTTTAAATTAAGACAGATTTTTCTTAACTTAAATTAGTACTTTTAGTATCTAAAAATGATTAAATGGGTAAACTGAATAAATTTATCACCAAATCTATTATAAAAAATAAACTTAGCAAATTAAAAATATGCATTTTTCTTCTCGAACTACTTATAAATTTGGAAAACTGTATTTTCTTTATTGTTAAAATTTAAAACCTTATCTATCTAGATTTTCTTCTGCACGCTTATTTAAATTGAAAACTGCATATATATATATATATTTAACCTCAAAATCCAAATATATTATTATTTATTTAAATTAATTTAAACAGCACTGTAAAATACCCTCTGTCTATATTCATCTATTTATTTTTCTTTTCTGAAAAATAGAAATAGAAACTTTCTTTACTCTTAATATATATACATATTCAGTAAATGACAACAATAGATTTTATCTGCTGTAACAATTTTTTTTTTGATTACCTAGTACAAAATTTAAATTAAACATCGAATATACCTCACTCAAATCGAAGACGACAACCTTCGATGCTTCAGCCCAATCAAACGCGAGCCTGTCGTCGCTGCCCCACAACTACACCGAGAACCACGAACTCAGCTCCACCGATAATCGCGAGCTCCTCGAAATCGTCTGAACGCTGCCATCGTCTGCCTCACGAACTCCACGACCCCAAAGCCTATCGCGAACTGAACCCGCTGTCCTCGAGTCCCACATCGCGATGAAGTCGCGAATGCTTCGCCTCCCTTATCGCTGTCTCGCGAGCTCTAGCACGTCGCCTTTGCTTCCACCAGGCGCGCGCCAATCGCCATTGCGATGCCTCCCACGCGCTCGCCCTCCATCGATTAACACGTGATCGTCGCCGGTTCCCTCGCGAGCAGCTCGAGTTGATAAGATTTTGCACGCCGCCCCCCCCCCCCCCCCTTTTTTTTTAATAAACGAAATTTTTTTCGTTTCGTTTCGATTTGAGGAAAAGGGAAAAAAATTCGATTTCGTTCGAACGAAGATTATGAAGTGGCTGCCATTTTAATTTGATTTGAACGAGAATGTTTGAGAGAGAGGGAGCAGCCATTATTTTGTTTTCGTTTGATTTTCTTTTCGTTTGAACGAGAGGAGGGAGAGGAGTGTTTAAAACTGAAAAAGAATGGGTTGCGTGATTTCTCGTTCGTGATGCTCGGCTGAAACAAAGGAGCGTAATTGAAGGCGTGTTTAAAGGAGGAAAGAAAACTGATGTTGACCAAAGTGTATAAATTTATATTTAAATAAAATCGATAAATTATCGACTAGGCGTTTATATCCCGTACGTTCACACAACGACTCCGAAAAATACAAAATTGGAAATCCGACAATAATTCAATATTACGGACCCAATGGAACTGGTTTCGTCGAATTCCGAGACTGTTTGAAAATGACTATTTTATAAATATTGGTTCGAACGATTTATTTCAAAACTGATCAAATTAATTTGAAAATTTGATTCTGAAGCTTCAATCATCTTCAGAATTATCAATACGAGTTTTATAAGCTTTCGAAATAATTTTTCTTCAACTTTAAATTGAAGATTCGAATTTAATTCAACTTACAATAGATTAAATTTTAAAATTTAATCGCCAATTTCAAAGTTATATTCCGGATTCAAATTAAATCATCGTTCAAATATTTAAAATAAATTAAATATTCTCAATTTAATTTGTTCAAAATTCTGGGTCGTTACAGACTTCCCTCCTTAAAAGAATTTCGTCCTCGAAATTACAAGTTAGGAAAAATGGTCCTTAACTCGTCTACTATTTTTCACAATCCAATAATTTTATCAATTTCTCAAAACAAATCTCTCTACTAGAGATTCGTTATTAATTCAACTAAATTTCCAACTTCAATTATAAGTTTCAACAGCATTGTTTTACTTCAAAATTCAAATTTAAACTTAAATTCAAATTTTAACTTTCAAAAATTTATCAAAATTTTTCTAACACTCTAAATTTTCGAAAAATTTCGCCAGCGTCTCCTTTGCGCGGCTAATACGGTACGACTACAAAACGTCCCTACGGACTCTCAGATTTCAAAAAGAAAAAGAAAAAGCCAAGCGGCTAGACAAGAAATCATCAAAAACTCATATTATAATTCAAATACTTACCTTTTGTCGAGCAATTCAAATTATCTTTGAAATCAAATCCAATTCCTTAATAACACCTGTATATCCTACTAGCCATATATCTAGTTACATATTCAAACCATTTTGCACATTTTATTACAAAATTTTCCAATATATACTTCTTATATCATCTCTAATTCACTATTGAAGCTACATATCTATTTTTCATTCAATTTTACATTCCAAATTCATTTGAATTCAATTCCAACATTTAATTCAATTTGGATTCAGTTTATCTTCTGAATATTGAATTTTATCAATTTACTTTCCTTTACAACTATACTATTTTAAATTAGTTCCAATTACTGATTCAAATTGATATCAATTCAATTTATTTTTAATTCTACTTCGGTTAAATCTACTTATCTTTAAACTGGATTTCCAATTTCCATACGAATTTCAATTCAACTTTCATTTACAATTATTCAATTCAATTTATTGCTTACAAATTCGAAATGAATTTCAACTTTCAATTTCATTTTCATTAAATTGATTCGCTTGTATTTACATTCATTTAACTTCATTCTTTAAGTTAAATTTATTCTATCGAAATTTAAATTGTATAAGTTATATCTTTATATAGCATTCCAGAGTCTTACCATCATTTCAAAGCCATGTTGAAAACAATTCAAATCATTCTTTGAATTTCTAAAACAAAACCCAAAATTTTCAAACAACTTCCTTTTAAAACAATCGGCAGCAATTCCTCTTTTGGAAACCCGAAAATGAATTCTAATGATGTGGCCATCATCATCAGGATTATTTTCCAGCGACCTAAAAGAGTTTAGAGCTTTCAACTCTCCAAAATACTTTTCAAAACCTTTGAAATTCATTTTCAACTCCAAAAAGAATTTAAACTTTCCAAATCTCAAAAATTTTCAAATTCTTTTCAAAACCTTTCCAAATATTTCTCTGGAATTCCGTTTTAAATTACAATTCACATTTATAATTTACATTCTCAAATTTCATTTGTATATGGATTTATCTCTTAATCTTTGGTTATTATTTTTATTTCTTATTCAATTTCAACATAACAATGATAATGTTTCAATGTTATTACTTCCTAACAACCAAACATCCATATACTATGATAATTCATAGAAAACCATTTCTTTTCTATACAAAAATAGTTTTGGGCAAAATTATTTCATTTACCCTATTTAAAACAATACTATGCCGTCTTGTCTCGTTTAAGTGTTTAGAAATCTCTATCGATAATATGGCGTCCCACATACCGACCAAAATTCACAAACATCTCAACGGATAAGCAAACACAATATAAAACATTTTTATATATTCACTAACAAATACGCGCTCGTATCTATTATTACACTCAACTCATTCTAGAGTACTGCTGACTCTATCTCTAATGAGTAACACCCAACAGAGCAGGGTTGTCGCTTAACCATATGCTCTGATACCACGCTGTCACGTACCAAAATTTTCGACTTTCGAAAATTCGACATCGATACTCACTTTATCGACTACCGAGCAATCGAGTGCTGGAAACTCCAATAGTGAGGGTTTTAAGAAAAAGAAAAAGTAGAAGAAGAAGAAGATAGAAGAAAAAGAGAAGAAAGAAAGAAGAAGAACAACAGAACAACATCAGAAACAGGAAACAATATCAGAATCTTACACATCGCAGCGGAACAATATATAATAGATAATTACAAGTCTTTTAAAACAAAGAACTATATCATTTTATACATACATCAATCATCAGAGTCAATATACAACAATGGACAGTTATATAAACTTGTCCTCATACAGAATACACAGCGTAATAAATAATATCAGATACAAATACTACGTCTCGTCCTCCAGCTTATCTCCAAAGCTCCAGAATATCCTGAATATCCTGATAATCTAACTCAAGACTGCCCGTGTGGAAATTGGTGGGCACCCAGAGTTTAGAAGGGAAACAATAAACTCCGAGTCAGTCATGGTGACTGGTGTGAGATCGTAAAACAGTTATTCTTTAAAATAATCAACAGAAAAATTTTAAAGTAATTTCGCAATGCTTTTCGGAAAATGAGACTACCATAAGACCTCCCACCACACACACAATGCAAACGCAGACTTGGAGGAGATTTCTTCTTATGATAATCAAAGATGCTTGATACGCAAAATCAAATCATTTTGATATTATTATTAGTGCATAGTGTAGAAAACATTTCGAAAGTATAATATTAATCTTAGCCAGCATAGGCATTCCGCACTTATGCCTACTATAGCTACCATCCAAACAGTGGTGACCACCATAAGTGAATGATAGGTTCTACAACTAAAACCGTACAAGATCGTATTGTTTCTTTGGATTTCCAACAAATGGTCAGGCTAAGGAACTTCCTATCCACGATGGGTACGTCCCTGGAATAGACGACCCGAGAACCTAACCGGATCTCTGCCAACACAAGGCCGGGTTACCTCTGCAAAAATAGGTAACTACTGACACGCGTATGTCATCCCCCGATCGTAACCGATCTTCCCGAGGATCCCCGATTTCCAACAAACCACATAGATAATAATGCAGCAACCACATAGGTTAAGTATCTGGGCTCCATACCATGATACCACCTCTATCCAGAAGGAATGACATACACTAAGGGGCGCTACTCCCTAGAACCTTGCCGCATCCTTCCTGTTTCGACCATTTCCGGGGTGTGAGGCTCGACGCAGTCTCGTCCACAAAGCTACGCTTTCTACAAAAAGCCCTGCTTCGGGTCAAACAAAAATGATCAACCTATGATCACAAAGATATAAGATCAAACAAATGATCATATCGCAAATGAACAAACACTGATCATTTCACAGCAACACTCAGTATGCCACGTTACCAAATTGGGATATATCGCTGATAAATTTCAACTACATAACCTCCGAGCTCGTACGTCTCAGAGAAGGGTGTTAAGCTAAGAGAATAAATTCTCCGCCACCAACAGAAATGTATTTGAAAGAAATCAGCTTTATATCTCAAATTGTAACGTCAGACATACAATCCATATAAGTCTGTTCCGGGATCGAACAGAACCGAAGGCACTTCTCACGAAGCCCTTGCATATCCGGATAATTTTCAATCACGTCGGGACTTCCCGTCACTAAGGGTGATAAAACCTCTAAATCGGAGATCAGCCGATGTAGAGTAACTCGACGGTAATCCTTCTGTTTTCAAAAATATCCGGTCTTCAACACCGGTCTTCGAATGCAATTCATAACGATGTATCACATATTCGGAATGGGTTATACGACCCCATGGTCCTTTCCCGGTTAACCCGAATAGTGAGCGATTATTCAAAAACAAGTGTGGCATTCAAATTCATCCAATTCACAACAAATACCTATCTAAAGGTAATTATTGATAGTCGGTTATTTAACTATCAATAAAGATGCGCAACATCATCAGATTCCAAATAATTTTCCAAATTATTTAATCTTCCAAAAATATCTTTACTAGATATAAAATTTCCACACTTCGAAAATAAATCAACGTTTATTTTTCTAAACAGTTTCCCTTTCTTTTATAAATTCCATAGTGAATTTATATTTCAAAAATATCTACTGATATATGATTTTTCAAATTGTTTTCAATATTCATTTTCGATTTATCTTTACAAGGATAAATTCTCAAACGTTTCATTTCATTTTGGAAAAGCATTTCCATACTTAATAATAAGTATTTCACAAATCTATTCATTTTCAACGTTTGAAAATACTCGATATACTTAAATCAAAAATTAAGTATATATTCATTCTTTAAGGAAAATATTCTTTTAACACATTTATTTGAGTCAAAACGAATGTTACGTAAAACATCGTTACGACGACCCAAAAATCACTAGTATAGGGATTCGGATTTTTAAGATAGATATATAAATCCCAATACTACACAAAACATTTCCTTTCGGAAATCATTTACTATAACAACAGTGTTATAGTCCATCATTTCCTTCTATTTCTCGAAAACGTCTATTTCAACAATAAATGTTGAAATCTATGATTTCGATATTTAACACGTTTTAAAACATCTTTTAAAACAATTACTTCATTTTATAATATCGTTTCTCCAGAACATATCCATTTTCCTTAAGAATATATTCACTGTCCGAAATCGTGAATATAATTCACTTAACCAAATTTCAATCATCTCTACACATTTTATTTCAATAAAGATTCGCTATCCAAAATCGCGAATATATCTTCTTTAATGACCTCCTACATTTAATTTATCAAACTCCATTGATTTTGAATTTATAAAACAACGTTTATAAATCCTTTTTCTATATTTTTTTAACAACTTTGATTTATAAATCTTCTTTATTAACAATCCGATCAATATTCCATTTAAAAGCAAAAATCCAATTATAAGTAAATTTCTTATAATCATTCATTCTACAACTTCATACTTTATAAATCTATAAATTTCATATCTTTACAATTTATAATTCTATACATTTCATATCTTCACATTTTATTTTTTATAAATTTCATATCTCTTATAAAACTCATTTTAAAATTCCAATAACTTTAATTGATAAATATCAATTTGATACATCTTTTATATACATTGGTTTAATAATTCAAAAATCTCAACTTAAACCATTTTATAAATTTCTTAACTCTTTATTTCAAAAGAAATTACTTTTTTTGTTAAAATTCACAAAATCTTAACTTTTATAACTTTAAAGTTTTAACGTTTATTTATTTAAAGTAAATCAATTCAACAATTTAAATAAACGTATATTTTCAAAGATCACTTTTAAAATTTCACTTTTAAAATCAACATCGTTATTTTTAAATTTCAAAATTTAAATCTGATGATGCAACAGCACCAATTCGTCAATCACAACATCAAACATCATATATCATCATATGATAACAGAATATATATCAACATCTGTAAATAAATAAATACAGTTGAGGAATCCAGTTGGATCCCTCCAACCTGTTTCCCTGCATCCAAAGACGTTAGCACAATACCATTCCACTTCGAGGTGGAATATCGCGGTATATGGGTTTTTATAAAAATCCGCTTACTAACGGCGCAATAGGGTCTCATCCGCTATACGAGGCGGGAAATCATCAATCCAATATATACATATGCCAATATGTATATATTGCTATATATATATAGATATATCCTACTATATCTAATATCACATCAAATAGCAACAATCAGACTGCAAACATCAAATTTATTTTGAGTGAGAAGATCTCACCTTCGCTTTTATTTTGCAATCCATTCCAAATCCAGATTTATTTTTCTTCGTTGTATTCGACCTTGTATAAACAATTATACCATTTATTAATATTTAGACTAATCCATCAAATAAATTTTCCATTTCATTAATTAAATTAACTAATAATTTAGTTTTACTGATAAATTTGATTTTAACAACTTTTCTTTTTAATCCTATTGATTTTACTAACAAGCAAATTTAAAAATAAATTTCCCTTTAATACATTATTTAAAATAACTGGTTAAGTGAAAATATATGTATTTACTTTCCTTTTTGAAATCATTTACTGATATACAGTAAACTTATTTATTACTTTTAAATTAAGACAGATTTTTCTTAACTTAAATTAGTACTTTTAGTATCTAAAAATGATTAAATGGGTAAACTGAATAAATTTATCACCAAATCTATTATAAAAAATAAACTTAGCAAATTAAAAATATGCATTTTTCTTCTGGAACTACTTATAAATTTGGAAAACTGTATTTTCTTTATTGTTAAAATTTAAAACCTTATCTATCTAGATTTTCTTCTGCACGCTTATTAAAATTGAAAACTGCATATATATATATATATATATATATATATTTAACCTCAAAATCCAAATATATTATTATTTATTTAAATTAATTTAAACAGCACTGTAAAATACCCTCTGTCTATATTCATCTATTTATTTTTCTTTTCTGAAAAATAGAAATAGAAACTTTCTTTACTCTTAATATATATACATATTCAGTAAATGACAACAATAGATTTTATCTGCTGTAACAATTTTTTTTTTGATTACCTAGTACAAAATTTAAATTAAACATCGAATATACCTCACTCAAATCGAAGATGACAACCTTCGATGCTTCAGCCCAATCAAACGCGAGCCTGTCGTCGCTGCCCCACAACTACACCGAGAACCACGAACTCAGCTCCACCGATAATCGCGAGCTCCTCGAAATCGTCTGAACGCTGCCATCGTCTGCCTCACGAACTCCACGACCCCAAAGCCTGTCGCGAACTGAACCCGCTGTCCTCGAGTCCCACATCGCGATGAAGTCGCGAATGCTTCGCCTCCCTTATCGCTGTCTCGCGAGCTCTAGCACGTCGCCTTTGCTTCCACCAGGCGCGCGCCAATCGCCATTGCGATGCCTCCCACGCGCTCGCCCTCCATCGATTAGCACGTGATCGTCGCCGGTTCCCTCGCGAGCAGCTCGAGTTGATAAGATTTTGCACGCCGCCCCCCCCCTTTTTTTTTAATAAACGAAATTTTTTTCGTTTCGTTTCGATTTGAGGAAAAGGGAAAAAAATTCGATTTCGTTCGAACGAAGATTATGAAGTGGCTGCCATTTTAATTCGATTTGAACGAGAATGTTTGAGAGAGAGGGAGCAGCCATTATTTTGTTTTCGTTTGATTTTCTTTTCGTTTGAACGAGAGGAGGGAGAGGAGTGTTTAAAACTGAACAAGAATGGGTTGCGTGATTTCTCGTTCGTGATGCTCGGCTGAAACAAAGGAGCGTAATTGAAGGCGTGTTTAAAGGAGGAAAGAAAACTGATGTTGACCAAAGTGTATAAATTTATATTTAAATAAAATCGATAAATTATCGACTAGGCGTTTATATCCCGTACGTTCACACAACGACTCCGAAAAATACGAAATTGGAAATCCGATAATAATTCAATATTACGGAACCAATGGAACTGGTTTCGTCGAATTCCGAGACTGTTTGAAAATGACTATTTTATAAATATTGGTTCGAACGATTTATTTCAAAACTGATCAAATTAATTTGAAAATTGGATTCTGAAGCTTCAATCATCTTCAGAATTATCAATACGAGTTTTATAAGCTTTCGAAATAATTTTTCTTCAACTTTAAATTGAAGATTCGAATTTAATTCAACTTACAATAGATTAAATTTTAAAATTTAATCGCCAATTTCAAAGTTATATTCGGGATTCAAATTAAATCATCGTTCAAATATTTAAAATAAATTAAATATTCTCAATTTAATTTGTTCAAAATTCCGGGTCGTTACATTAATATTGTTTTAAAGCTATTTAATTATATTAATATTGTTTAAAGTTATTTAATTATATTAATATTGTTTTTAAAAGTTATTTAATTATAGTAATATGATTATAAGGTTATTTAATTATATTAGAATTGTTTTAAATTTATTTGTTTATAGTTAATATTGTTTTAAAGAATTTATCAAAATCTTAGTAATTTTAAAGGTTAATTATTTCAAGAATAATGATGGTTTGAAATTAATAATAAGAGTTTATTAATAAGATTCTGAAAATAAATTATTATTATTTATAATAAGAATAAAGAATTATTATTATTACTTTTGAATGATTGATAATTATTTTAATATTTTCTAAGATAGAAAATTATTATTTATTTATTTATAATATTATTTTAAATAATTATTTTATATGAAACTATTTTGAAGTAAAGACTGTTAATTGTGTATAAATGTTTTCGAGGTCCATAAATAGAGTTGTAGGACTTGGGTTTTATAATGGAGTTATAAAATGGTTTGAAGACTTAAGGGGTGACTATTTACAAGGTGAAAGAGTTTTAGAAAAGGTTAGATATTTATAAACGGACTTAAGAAACGAGTTTATAGATTTATTAAAGAAGTTTAATAAATGGTTCCATAAGTTTTATGAAATGGTTTATAAAAGGTTTTAGAGAATTATAAGGAGTTTATGAATGATTTTTGAATCGAATAAAAAGGGGATCTTTCTGACTTTTGTAAATATACTTATACCGTTGAGATAAGTATATGAATATTTCCTAAGTATCGAAATATAAGGATTTGCGAGTATATCTTTGTAAAACTATTTATATATAAGTAGTTTACAAAGTGATTTTAACGAATGGAAGAGTTATTAAAGGAGGCTAGTGATTGTTTACGTTCTTAACCAATGTTGGTTTTTCCCCTATGAAATTAATCTGTGATTGAATGTGTGTTATCGATAGTTAAATAACCAACTATCGAAATTAGACCCAAACGTAACTTTGGAAATATCTAGGAGAAACACATGACTTATATGGCACAGTCATCTCTGATGATGATGTACTGTGCATATAAATCTCGTTTCGTTCTCCTAGGACAATGATAAGGAAATCTGTCCACTAACGGTTAGGAGGTGATCTCCGATCTTATCTTTGACTGTTTATTTCCAAAAGAACCAGGGTTGAGTTTACCGGGATTATCGAATGTTGTTTCGAAGAGACTGAGATCGGGTATGTTACCCGAAAACCACTTTGATCCAACGAATGTGTTTCGAAGTGAAGACATCTTGAAGATGATTGAATTAGAGACGGAGCTCTCAAGTGTTTCTGTAACGACCCAGGATTTTTGATAATTAAAATTCGAATATTTAATTGATTTTAAATATTAATAAATGGAATTTAGAAGTCGAATGATTTATTTTTCGAATATTGGATTTAATTTGATAATTTAATCGATAAATTAAATAGTGAAATTCCAGAGATAATTGAAAATCGAGTTGAAAATGATTTGTAAGACTTTATTAAATCATACTGGAGTTATAGAGATGTTGCAGGACTTTTAAAACCGAATTAAAAGTAAATCTGTGAAAATCGAATATTTTAATATTAGATTATCGACTGAAAAATAGCCAATTTTCGAACAGTCTCAGAATTGAACGAAACCAGTTCCATTTGATCCGTAATAGTTAGTTATTATCGGATTTCAATTTTCATATCCATCGGAGTTGTCGTTTGACCGTGGCAGCTCGAAACGCATCAAAATTGTTTTAATATTAATTTGGCGAGTTAAAAATAGTCATTTTTCAAAAGGTCTCGGATTTCGACGAAACCAGTTTCATCGGATCCGTAATGTGATATTATTGTAAAATTTCAAATTTCGTAATTTTTGGATTTACCGTTTGTTCGGGGCAAGCCAAAACGCCTCGAAATCGATTTAAATCGGTTTAATTTAAATTGATCGTTTAATGCCATATCTCACACATACGATCGAATTAGCTTTCGAAACCTGTTCCATTGTGTCCGAAACGTGGGATAAACCCTAGAAACGCCAGTCACCGCACGTAAATCGGAGTTCGGGAAAATCACGAATGAATAGTGTTTTCGTTAAAATTCTATAAAAAGGACCCATCTCCTTCTACATTTGCCAAACCCTAGAAGAAACGTTCAGCCGCCACTTTCCAATTCGAAGGCCGATATTGTTCGAATGTTTCCTCTCTAATTTCTCTCAATCCAGAAACCATTTCAAGAAACTTCCAACGCGAGATTTGTAGAGCTTCGCAAGATCTATCCATCCATACGGAGATGATCGTATGAAGTTGGGTAGTTTAGCGGCAATTCGCCCTCAAAGCCATCACGTTCGTGCACGACAATCGAGGCGTATGGCTGACCGAGTGGGCGCGCAGTCCAGGCGTGGGTGGAGGTGATGTTGGGCATCGCAATGGTGGTTCCCGATCGTCATGAAGTCGAGTGGAGTGGTCACGTGTACTAGGGTTTTAACGGCGGCTGCATGGGTTATCTTGGTTCGGTGATGAACGAAGGGGGAGGGAAAGGGAACAAGCGTCCCAGATCTGTAGTCTCGAGATCGAACGACCAGATTTGTTAGGAGTAAAATTTTTAAAGGAAAATGAAAAATTAATTGTATTATAATTTGTTCGATCTTTAAAAAGCTATAACTGGTTCATACATTATCAGAAAATTACGAAACGAGCGGCGTTGGCTTCGTTTTCTCGAACACTACGTGATGAAACTGAATTGGAGCCATTTGGAGCTAGCAAAAATTTCGGGTAAAATTAAACGCCCGTTTAATTTTATTCGAAATAAACGCTGAAATCAGAATTAAAATCACGGTGAGATCTTCTCACTCAAATGAAAGTGGATTTTCTTTTACATTTATTGATTGATGATTGACTGTTTGGATGTGATATTAGATATAGTAGGATATATATCTATATATAGCAATATATACATATTGGCATATGTATATATTGGATTGATTGATTTCCCGCCTCGTATAGCGGATGAGACCCTATTGCGCCGTTAGTAAGCGGATATTTTTATAAAACCCATATACCGCGATAATTCCGTACTGGAGCGGAATTGGTATTGTGCTAACATCTTTGGATGCAGGGAAACAGGTTGGAGGGATCCAACTGGATTCCTCAACTGTATTTATTTATTTACAGATGTTGATATATATTATGTTATCATATGATGATATATGATGTTTGATGTTGTGATGGACTAATTGATGCGTTGCATCATTGGATTCAAATTTTGAAATTTAAGAATAACGATGTTGATTTTAAAAGTGAAATTTTAAAAGTGATCTTTGAAAATATACGTTTATTTAAATTGTTGAATTGATTTACTTTAAATAGATAAACGTTAAAACTTTTAAGTTATAAAAGTTAAGATTTTGTGAATTTTAACAAAAAAAGTAATTTCTTTTGAAATAAAGAGTTAAGAAATTTATAAAATGGTTTAAGTTGAGATTTTTGAATTATTAAACCAATGTATATAAAAGATGTATCAAATTGATATTTATCAATTAAAGTTATTGGAATTTTAAAATGAGTTTTATAAGTGATATGAAATTTATAATTATAAAATGTGAAGATATGAAATTTATAATTATAAAATGTGAAGATATGAAATTTATAATTATAAAATGTGAAGATATGAAATTTATAATTATAAAATGTGAAGATATGAGATTTATAATTATAAAATGTGAAGATATGAAATGTATAGAATTATAAATTGTAAAGATATGAAATTTATAGATTTATAAAGTATGAAGTTGTAGAATGAATGATTATAAGAATTTTACTTATAAATTGGATTTTTGCTTTTAAATGGAATATTGATCGGATTGTTAATAAAGAAGATTTATAAATCGAAGTTGTTATAAAATAAAATTTGAATTTATAAACGTTGTTTTTTATAAATTCGAAATCAATTGAATTTGATAAATTAAATATAGAAGGTTGTTAAGGGAGATATATTCGCGATTTTGGATAGCGAGTTATTATTGAAATAAAACGTGTAGAAAATAGTGAAATGTAATTAGTAAAGTATATTCACGATTTTGGACAGTGAATATATTATTAAGTGAAATGGATATTATTTTGGGAAAGTGATATTTGAAATGAAGTTAATTGTTTTAAACGATGTTTTAAAATATATTGAATATCGAAATCATAGATTTCAACATTTATTGTTGAAATAGACGTTTTCGAGGAATAAGGAAATGATGGACTATAACACTGTTGTTATAGTAAATGATTTCCGAAAGGAAATGTCTTATGTAGTATTGGGATTTATATATCTATCTAAAATCCGAATCCCTATACTAGTGAGTTTGAGTCGTCGTAACGATGTTTTACGTAACATTCGTTTTGACTCAAATAAAGGTGTTAAAAGAATGGTTTCCTTAAAGAAATGAATATATACTTAATTTGATTTAAGTATATCGAATATTTTCAAATGTTGAAAATAAATGATTTGTGAATTACTTATTATTAAATAAGTATGGAAATGTTTTTCCAATATGAAATGAACGTTTTGAGAATTTATCCTTGTAAAGATAAATTGAAATTGAATATTGAAATCGATTTGAAAATCGTATATCAGTAGATATTTTTGAAATATAAATTCACTATGGAATTTATAAAAGAAAGGGAAGTTGTTTAAAAATAAACGTTGATTTATTTTTGAAGTGTGGAAATTTTATATCTAGTAAAGATATTTTTGAAGATGAAATAATTCAGAAAATTATTTGGAATCTGATTATGTTGCGCATCTTTATTGATAGTTAAATAACCGACTATCAATAATTACCTTGAATGGGTATTTGTTGTGAATTGGATGAATTTGAATGCCACACTTATTTTTGAATAAGCGCTCACTATTCGGGTTAGCCGGGAAAGGACCATGGGGTCGTATAACCCATTCTGAATATGTGATACGTCGTTATGGATCGCATTTGCTATATTACAGCATGATAGGGGGTTCTCGCTTCGCAGTTTGGTGGCGAACGGGGGACTCTTACCCTTGCATGTCCCTGAGAGGGATGGGTTGGTTAGGCAGAGGCCGTGACAGTCGAGAGGCTGGCCGTAAAAGCAAGTTTGGGGTACCATTGTCAGCCACGGTGGGGCCGGGATGGTTGAAAAGCCTACCGGTTGTGACCGCTTACTTCGGTATGTGACAAAGTGGTATCAGAGCATATGGTTAAGCGACAACCCTGCTCTGTTGGGTGTTACTCATTAGAGATAGAGTCAGCAGTACTCTAGAATGAGTTGAGTGTAATAATAGATACGAGCGCGTATTTGTTAGTGAATATAAAATTGTTTTATATTATGATGATTGGTTTGTTGAGTGGTATATGGATTCTGGTCGGTATTGTCCGTACAACTCTATCGATAGGGATCTCTAAACACTTGTATAGAGCAATTCGGCATAATATTGTTTTAAATAGGGTGAATGAAATAATTTTGCCCAAAACTATTTTTGTATATAAAAGAAATGATTTTTCTGTAAATTATTACAGTATATGGTTGCATGGATGTTAGGAAGTAATAATAGTGAATTATCATCAATGAAATTGAATAAGAAATTGAAATCATAACTCCAAAGTTAAGAGATAAATCCATATACGAATGAAATTTGAGAATATAAATTATAAATGTGAATTGTAATTTAAAACGGGATTCCAGAGAAGTATTTGGAAAGGTTTTGAAAAGAATTTGAAAATTTTGGAGATTTGGAAAGTTTAATTCCTTTTTGATTTGAAAATGAATTTCAAAGGTTTGA
Organism: Allium fistulosum; assembly: GCA_030737815.1. Taxonomy (NCBI): domain Eukaryota; kingdom Viridiplantae; phylum Streptophyta; class Magnoliopsida; order Asparagales; family Amaryllidaceae; genus Allium; species Allium fistulosum. The sequence goes on along the minus strand of CM060907.1, from coordinate 404,838,918 downwards.
AAAGTATTTTAGAGAGATGAAAATCTCTAAACTCTTTTCGGTCGCTGGAAAATAACTTCGATAATGACTGCAGCATTACCGGTGTTCATTTTCGGGTTTCCAAAAGAGAAATTGCTGCCAAATTGTTTTAAATGAAAGTTGTTTGGAAAATTGAGTTTTGTTTTGAAAATTCAAAAGATAAATTTGAATTGTTTTCAAAAATGGTTTTGAAAAAGTTGAAAAGGCTTTGGAATTGAGTATTGAATTATGAAAATAAAATTGTAAATGAATTTATGATTTGGAATGGAATTCCAAGAAGATAATTGTAATTAAAAGTCGTTAATGAAATGAGACTTGAATCAAGTGAAATAAAATCCAAACCTGAGAAAACTGAAATGGATTGAATCCGAATAAACTAAAGATAATTGAAAAATTCAATATTCAGAATAGAAGATAAAATTGAATTCGAATAGAAATTTGAAATGCAAGATTGAACGAAATTGAATATGTAACTTCAATAGTAAGCTAAAAATGATATAAGCAGTTATATTGAAAATTTTGTAATAAAATTTGGCAAATGGTTTGAATATATGCAACTAGATATTATGGCTAGTAGGATATACAGGTATAAAGGAATTGGAATTTAATTTCGAAGATAATTTGAATTGCTCGACAAAAGGTAAGTATTTAAATTTCAATATGAGATTTGATGACTTATTTCTCTAGCCGCTTGGCTTTTTCTTTTTCTTTTTGAAATCTGAGAGTCCGTAGGGACGTTTTGTAGTCGTACCGTATTAGCCGCGCAAAGGAGACGCTGGCGAAATTTTCCGGAAATTTAGGGCGTTAGAAAATTTTTGAGAAAATTTGAATTTAAACTTAAATTTGAATTTTGAAGTTAAACAATGTTGTTTGAAACTTATAATTGAAATTGGAAAACGAGATTGAATGATAACGAATCTTTAATAGAAAGATTTGTTTTGATGAATTGATAAAACTATTTGGATTGTGAAAAATAGTAGACGAGTTAAGGACATTTTTTCCTAACTTGTAATTTCGAGGACGAAATTCTTTTAAGGGGGGAAGTCTGTAACGACCCAGGATTTTTGATAATTAAAATTCGAATATTTAATTGATTTTAAATATTAATAAATGGAATTTAGAAGTCGAATGATTTATTTTTCGAATATTGGATTTAATTTGATAATTTAATCGATAAATTAAATAGTGAAATTCCAGAGATAATTGAAAATCGAGTTGAAAATGATTTGTAAGACTTTATTAAATCATACTGGAGTTATAGAGATGTTGCAGGACTTTTAAAACCGAATTAAAAGTAAATCTGTGAAAATCGAATATTTTAATATTAGATTATCGACTGAAAAATAGCCAATTTTCGAACAGTCTCAGAATTGAACGAAACCAGTTCCATTTGATCCGTAATAGTTAGTTATTATCGGATTTCAATTTTCATATCCATCGGAGTTGTCGTTTGACCGTGGCAGCTCGAAACGCATCAAAATTGTTTTAATATTAATTTGGCGAGTTAAAAATAGTCATTTTTCAAAAGGTCTCGGATTTCGACGAAACCAGTTTCATCGGATCCGTAATGTGATAGTATTGTAAAATTTCAAGTTTCGTAATTTTTGGATTTACCGTTTGTTCGGGGAAAGCCAAAACGCCTCGAAATCGATTTAAATCGGTTTAATTTAAATTGATCGTTTAATGTCATATCTCACACATACGATCGAATTAGCTTCCGAAACCTGTTCCATTGTGTCCGGAACGTGGGATAAACCCTAGAAACGCCAGTCACCGCGCGTAAATCGGAGTTCGGGAAAATCACGAATGAATAGTGTTTTCGTTAAAATTCTATAAAAAGGACCCATCTCCTTCTACATTTGCCAAACCCTAGAAGAAACGTTCAGCCGCCACTTTCCAACTCGAAGGCCGATATTGTTCGAATCTTTCCTCTCTAATTTCTCTCAATCCAGAAACCATTTCAAGAAACTTCCAACGCGAGATTTGTAGAGCTTCGCAAGATCTATCCATCCATACGGAGATGATCGTATGAAGTTGGGTAGTTCAGCGGCAATTCGCCCTCAAAGCCATCACGTTCGTGCACGACAATCGAGGCGTATGGCTGACCGAGTGGGCGCGCAGTACAGGCGTGGGTGGAGGTGATGTTGGGCGTCGCAATGGTGGTTCCCGATCGTCACGAAGTCGAGTGGAGTGGTCACGTGTACTAGGGTTTTAACGGCGGCTGCATGGGTTATCTTGGTTCGGTGATGAACGAAGGGGGAGGGAAAGGGAACAAGCGGCCCAGATCTGTAGTCTCGAGATCGAACGACCAGATTTGTTAGGGGTAAAATTTTTAAAGGAAAATGAAAAATTAATTGTATTATAATTTGTTCGATCTTTAAAAAGCTATAACTGGTTCATACATTATCAGAAAATTACGAAACGAGCGGCATTGGCTTCGTTTTCTCGAACACTACGTGATGAAACTGAATTGGAGCCATTTGGAGCTAGCGAAAATTTCGGGTAAAATTAAACGCCCGTTTAATTTTATTCGAAATAAACGCTGAAATCAGAATTAAAATCACGGTGCGATCTTCTCACTCAAATGAAAGTGGATTTTCTTTTACAGTTATTGATTGATGATTGACTGTTTGGATGTGATATTAGATATAGTAGGATATATATCTATATATAGCAATATATACATATTGGCATATGTATATATTGGATTGATTGATTTCCCGCCTCGTATAGCGGATGAGACCCTATTGCGCCGTTAGTAAGCGGATATTTTTATAAAACCCATATACCGCGATAATTCCGTACTAGAGCGGAATTGGTATTGTGCTAACATCTTTGGATGCAGGGAAACAGGTTGGAGGGATCCAACTGGATTCCTCAACTGTATTTATTTATTTACAGATGTTGATATATATTCTGTTATCATATGATGATATATGATGTTTGATGTTGTGATGGACTAATTGATGCGTTGCATCATTGGATTCAAATTTTGAAATTTAAGAATAACGATGTTGATTTTAAAAGTGAAATTTTAAAAGTGATCTTTGAAAATATACGTTTATTTAAATTGTTGAATTGATTTACTTTAAATAGATAAACGTTAAAACTTTTAAGTTATAAAAGTTAAGATTTTGTGAATTTTAACAAAAAAAGTAATTTCTTTTGAAATAAAGAGTTAAGAAATTTATAAAATGGTTTAAGTTGAGATTTTTGAATTATTAAACCAATGTATATAAAAGATGTATCAAATTGATATTTATCAATTAAAGTTATTGGAATTTTAAAATGAGTTTTATAAGTGATATGAAATTTATAATTATAAAATGTGAAGATATGAAATTTATAATTATAAAATGTGAAGATATGAAATTTATAATTATAAAATGTGAAGATATGAGATTTATAATTATAAAATGTGAAGATATGAAATGTATAGAATTATAAATTGTAAAGATATTAAATTTATAGATTTATAAAGTATGAAGTTGTAGAATGAATGATTATAAGAAATTTACTTATAAATTGGATTTTTGCTTTTAAATGGAATATTGATCGGATTGTTAATAAAGAAGATTTATAAATCGAAGTTGTTATAAAATAAAATTTGAATTTATAAACGTTGTTTTTTATAAATTCAAAATCAATTGAATTTGATAAATTAAATATAGAAGGTTGTTAAGGGAGATATATTCGCGATTTTGGATAGCGAGTTATTATTGAAATAAAACGTGTAGAAAATAGTGAAATGTAATTAGTAAAGTATATTCATGATTTTGGACAGTGAATATATTATTAAGTGAAATGGATATTATTTTGGGAAAGTGATATTTGAAATGAAGTTAATTGTTTTAAACGATGTTTTAAAATATATTGAATATCGAAATCATTGATTTCAACATTTATTGTTGAAATAGACGTTTTCGAGGAATAAGGAAATGATGGACTATAACACTGTTGTTATAGTAAATGATTTCCGAAAGGAAATGTCTTATGTAGTATTGGGATTTATATATCTATCTAAAATCCGAATCCCTATACTAGTGAGTTTGAGTCGTCGTAACGATGTTTTACGTAACATTCGTTTTGACTCAAATAAAGGTGTTAAAAGAATGGTTTCCTTAAAGAAATGAATATATACTTAATTTGATTTAAGTATATCGAATATTTTCAAATGTTGAAAATAAATGATTTGTGAATTACTTATTATTAAATAAGTATGGAAATGTTTTTCCAATATGAAATGAACGTTTTGAGAATTTATCCTTGTAAAGATAAATTGAAATTGAATATTGAAATCGATTTGAAAATCGTATATCAGTAGATATTTTTGAAATATAAATTCACTATGGAATTTATAAAAGAAAGGGAAGTTGTTTAAAAATAAACGTTGATTTATTTTTGAAGTGTGGAAATTTTATATCTAGTAAAGATATTTTTGAAGATGAAATAATTCAGAAAATTATTTGGAATCTGATGATGTTGCGCATCTTTATTGATAGTTAAATAACCGACTATCAATAATTACCTTGAATGGGTATTTGTTGTGAATTGGGTGAATTTGAATGCCACACTTATTTTTGAATAAGCGCTCACTATTCGGGTTAGCCGGGAAAGGACCATGGGGTCGTATAACCCATTCCGAATATGTGATACGTCGTTATGAATCGCATTTGAAGACCGGTGTTGAAGACCGGATATTTTTGAAAACGGAAGGATTACCGTCGAGTTACTCTACATCGGCTGATCTCCGGTTTAGAGGTTTTATCATCCTTAGTGACGGGAAGTCCTGATGTGATTGAAAATTATCCGAATTTGCAAGGGCTTCGTGAGAAGTGCCTTCGGTTCTGTTCGATCCTGGAACAGACTTGTATGGATTGTGTGTCTGACGTTACAATTTGAGATATAATGCTGATTCCTTTCAAATACATTTCTGTTGGTGGCGGAGAATTTATTCTCTTAGCTTAACACCCTTCTCTGAGACGTACGAGCTCAGAGGTTATGTAGTTGAAATTTATCAGCGATATATCCTAATTTGGTAACATGGCATACTGAGTGTTGCTGTGAAATGATCAGTGTTTGATCATTTGTGATATGATCATTTGTTTGATCTTATATCTTTGTGATCATAGGTTGATCATTTTGTTTGACCCCAAGCAGGGCTTTTTGAGAAAGCGTAGCTTTGTGGACGAGACTTCGTCGAGCCTCACACCCCGGAAATGGTCGAAACAGGAAGGATGCGGCAAGGTTCTAGGGAGTAGCGCCCCTTATTGTATGTCATTCCTTCTGGATAAAGGTGGTATCATGGTATGGAGCCCAGATACTTAACCTCTGTGGTTGCTGCAAATTTATTACTTTGTGGTTGTTGCGAATCGGGGATCCTCGGGAAGATCGGTGACGATCGGGGGATGGCATACGCGTGTCAGTAGTTACCTATTTTTGCAGAGGTAACCCGGCCTTGTGTTGGCAGAGATCCGGTTAGGTTCTCGGGTCGTCTATTCCAGGGATGTACCCATCGTGGAAAAGGAAGTTCCTTGGCCTGAACATTTGTTGGAAATCCAAAGAAACAATACGAGCCTTTACGATTTCAATTGTATAACCTGTCTCCTCAGGAGGCAGCTATAGCAGGCATAATATAATGGTACCTATGCTGGCTAAGATTTATATTATACTTTCGAAATGTTTTCTACACTATGCACTAATAATAATATCAAAAATGATTTGATTTTGCGTAGTAAGCATCTTTGACTAACATAAGAAGAAATCTCCTCCAAGTCTGCGTTTGCATTGTGTGTGTGGTGGGAGGTCTTATGGTAGTTTCATTTTCCAAAAGCATTGCGAATTTGTTTTATTTTCTTTGTGAAAGAATAACTGTTTTACGATCTCACACCAGTCACCATGACTGACTCGGAGTTTATTGTTTCCCTTCTAAACTCTGGGTGCCCACAAATTTTCCACACGGGCAGTATAGAGTTATATTATCAGGATATTCTGGATATTCTGGAGCTTGAAGATAAGCTGGAGGACGAGACGTAGTATTTGTATCTGATATATTTTTTCCGCTGTGTATTCTATATGAGGACAAGTTTATATAACTGTCCATTGTTGTATATGACTCTGATTGATGTATGTATAAACTGATATAGTTCTTTGTTTTAAAAGACTAGTGTTATCTATTATATATTGTTCCGCTGCGATGTGTAAGATTCTGATATTGTTTTCTGTATCTGCTCTTGTTCTGCTGTTGTTCTTCTTTCTTTCTCTTCTTTCTTTTCTTCTTCTTCTGCCTTTTTCTTTTTCTTAAACCCTCACTATTGGAGTTTCCGGCACTCGATTTCTCGGCAGTCGATAAAGTGAGTATCGATGTCGAATTTTCGAAAGTCGAAAATTTCGGTATGTGACAGTTTCGTTCGATCCTAGAACGAACTTGTATGGATGAATGTTGATATTGCATGGTTGCGTGGAAGGCGGCATTAGCATTCCAAGTGGGAAGTGTTATATAAAGGTAAAACGTAGCCTCAGGCCTCATTAATCGGGAATGACTAAAATATGGGATGTTTAATAGGGCTAATTGGGTTGCTCCCAAATACGGTATGATCACCCCTATCTAGAGTCACTATTATCTCTCATGTGTATGCATCAGGGCCTATTAATGGAGGGGTGATCATATTCGATACTATCGAGTAAGAAGTAGGCTGGTCCTGTGTTGGCAGGGGATCCAAGTGAGGACCTCCATGTTATTTTATCTGGAGCTACACATTGATCGGCAGTACCACAATAGCCCAGTCATTGTATGGAATTCATTCTCCAATAAGAGCGGTACGGACTTAGTTGTGCCCAACTATGCTAAAATGTGAGATGCAAGCATTTCAGCTATATTCATATTTTACTCTGACCCATAGACATTATTGTAATATAAACAGTTTTTCTATAGAAAATGTTTTGGTTATTGTAAGGTAAAATTCCGTAAGTGTTTATGTGCGGTGTGGTCATACAAGATACTTTTGATTTTAAAGATTTTTTTTATAACTTTAAATCCAATTGGGTGTGTTTTCTCACGCTGGTTTTCCAAACTGACTCGGGTGTTATTTTATTATATTGCTCAAGTCAGACCGATCATATTACAGATTTAGTTGGATGCTTGGAGCTTCATGAAACGAGTTGGAGGTCTAGAGACGTATTCACGTAGATGGTTATTTTTCCGCTGTATTCATTAATGGTATTTATCAGCAATTGTAAGGACATGTTGTTATAACTGTCCATGCTAAAATAGGTTAGTATACACTGATTGATGTTTGTATATACATATATTACAGTTTGATTTTTTTGTAAAGATTTGTTCTATATTATAGATTATTCGTTCTACTGTGAGATTTTGTGTTGTTTTGTTTTCTTCTTATCTTCTTCCGTCTTTCTTTCCCCTAACAATCAGATTTTCCGGCATTCGATTCCTCGGCACGCAATATAGTGGACGTATGAGTGTCGATTTTCGAAGGTCAAAAATCCTGGTCGTTACATTTGGTATCAGAGCTGAAGGTTAAGCGAGAACCTAGGCTTTGGTGAGTTATTCATTAGAGATAGGATTAGCACCCTAGAATGAGTTTTAGTGTGTGTGTGTGTGTGCGCGCGCGCGCCTATTTGCCAGTGATATAAAAAATTTCTTATACTGTGTTGATTGGTTAGTTGAGTGGCTTATGGATTCTAGTCAATACAAGTAATTAGCGTCATTGATAGGGATCTCTAAACGCTTGATAAAAGAAATTCGACATGGTATTATTTTGAAATGGGTAAATGAAATAATTTTACATTTATTATATTTTATATATAAATGAATAATTTTTCAAAAATTATTATAGTCGTATATGGTGAGTTAGGTTGTTAGAGAATGATAATATTTAGTTATTATCATTTGCTGATTATTGTTGTAATCGAATAAATGTTGTTATTATTATAATGGAAACAAGGAAATTATTTTATATAACTAAAGTGAAATTATATATGGTTTATAAAAGCAGTATATAAATTAAAAAGGGTTCAAAAACTAGGAAATTTGAGAATTTAAAACCCATTGGTTTTGGAATTGTTTTTTCTCAAAGTTTTGGATAATAATAATTATATTATTTAGGAAATATTTTGAATAGAAATATTTAAAAAGGATTTTAAAGAGATAGAAAGCACTAAACTCACTTTGGTCACTGGAAAATAATTTTGATGATGATTGCAGCATCATCGACGTTCATTTTCGGGTTTCCAAGAGAGGAATTGCTACCATTGGAGTTTTTTTTGGTAAAACTAGTTTTGATTTTAAAATTCAAAATTATGTATTGAATTACAAAGAATTCTATTATAATATTTCCAAATGATTTGAAATAAATAAGAACAATGTAATTTTCATTTAAAAGTTTTATGAAAATATGAGAAAATAAGTTTGATAACTTATAAATTTTGAAATTCGTAAGTTAAAATAATGTTTTAAATTGTTGAATATGAATGTTAAGAAAAGTAAAATTGAAATTGAACTATTTAATTAAATTTAACTTAAGTTAGGTTAAATAAAATGGATATTGAAAAGAAATTTAGCCTAAGTTAGGTTAAATGAAATAAATTTTGGAAATGGAATTGGTGGTGATTGAAATAAATTAGTGGATGAACTAATTAATAAGTTAGTGAATTAGATATGGTTTAGAATGTGTTTGATAGAATTGCATATTAAAATTGAACCATGAATTGAGTTAAATGAAATTAGATTTGATTTAAAACGAATATGACTTAAGTTGTGAAGTGATGATGAACATGAGTGGGTTGTATAGATGTTTGTAATAAACTTAAGTAAAAAGTGGATGGAATGATGTTTAATGGACATTACTATTGAAAGGAATATACTAAGTAGATAATAAATGTGAATAAAGCAATGTGAAAAATGATTATGAATAATTGAATGTAAACGAAATGAATGTGAATAATAAAATTTGGGATAGCTAAGAAATCAGTTGAAATAAATATGTAAGTTGTACATATATTATTTTATTCACATAACGGTTTGATCCAGATTCGACTATATGATTTCAAGATGGTTTACATCGATCCGATTGGAATTTTCACTTGATTCTCGATGGCGAACACTAGATATGGATTTTTGATTGATTCTAGAATTCTCTATCATAGTATATGGCTATGCAAGGAGAATAACGGTTTCTGATCAGGGAACCGGATCTGAGTCGCACTAGAGTGGTCGTGTAGACGATAATAATTCAGAAGTGAAATTGTGTGGTCAAATGCAGTCAGATATGATATTGCGTACGGATGATATACGTACATCGTACGTGCTTTAGTAAAGCAAATGTTGGAAATTGAACTTGCAGAATAATATGATTATGAACTATATAGTTGGATATCATTTGTAAATAAGATCATATATATAAAGGCAAGAGGTAATTTGATGCCTTTGTTTTCATAAGTAAAATTAGGTTGCCCAACAAAAAGGTACAAGTTTACATTGTTGTTTGAATTTGATGGTTTTACGATTGGGGTACTTGGCTTTTGTTTTCTGTTGTTTAGGGCCTAGAGTGGTCGTTCGTAGTTGTTCTGATCAAGCTGCGCAAAGGAGACACTAGCGAAAAATTTCGTGAATTTAGGCGATAGAAAAGTTTGAGAAAGTTTGAAGAAATTTTTAATATCTAAAAAATTGATTTTGAGTTATAACTTGAAATGATTGAATGAAATGGTATTAGTTCGAATCTATGGATGAATTTGAAACTTAGTAAAAAGGTAATAAAAAAGTTTCAACGAGTTGATTTTTGGTAAAATTTAAAAGCTTAAAAGGATTTGGTAAGTTATTCAACTAGGCTTTAAAAAGTAATGGGTTTGGGCATTTTTCTTACCATGGCAAATTCATGGACGAAATTCTTTTTAAGAGGGGAAGAGTGTTACGACCTAGAATTTTTGTCATTTGAAATTGGAATATTTGATTGATTTTGAATATCAAAAAGTTAATTTTATAAGTTGAATAATTTGAATTTCCAATATAGCAATTTATTTGATAATTTAATGGTTTAATTTATTAATTTAAAATTATTTAAATAATTGAAATCTTGGATTTTTATTTGGATAAAAATGATTTAAAAGGTTATTTAATTTCTATCAATAAAAATAAAGATAATAAAACTTTTAAATTGGATTCAAAAGTGATTTAATTGATTTAGAAAATAATTCATTTTAATTAACATATAAAAATAGTCTTTCGGGGTACTATCTTGGATTTCGACGAAACTAGGTTCATTTGATCCGTAATAGTGTATTATTGTATGATAACAAATTTCATGGAGATTGGATGTATCGTTTGGTTGTGCAAGATCGAAACGCGTAGTATTTAATATTAAAAATTTTGACTATGTCTAAAAACCTATCTTCTCCATACGATCGAATTAGACCTCGGGACAAGTTCCATTGCATTCAAAATAGGGTTATAACATATAGAACGACAAGCGGCATGCCTCGTTTGGAGTTCAAGATTTTCGAGTATGTTTTATTAGATATTTTAAATTCTGAAATAATATATGCTCCATACTTCAAACCTATACTCTATATTATAATTCCTTACTTCAGCCTATACTATTCACATCATCCCTACCTCCCATGTTCACCCCCATGCCTACTCCTCTTATAAAACCAATCCTATAAACAAGAATGCGGATTTTCAAACTTAAAAAAAATCAATATCTCAAAATACAGTCCGCTAAAAATCTTAATTCCAGATTCGTTGAACTCATATGACGATTATCTTCAACTCTATACCGATTTCATAGCTCGCGGCATTATTTGGGGGGATCGAAGTTGGAGGCAGCCGATTAGGGCTTAGCTTTTCTCGAGCTAGGATGGGTGTTAGAGGAATCGAAGAATGCAGATGGGTTTGTGCGGTCGTGGAGCAGCTGCGGCCTCGTCTTGGTAGGGCATGGTGGTGCTTTGGCCAATCCAACATGAAGGGAGGTGCAGCTGTCGCGTTTTGCCTAGAGGGTCGAGGTGAGTTGGAGTGGTGTCGGGGAGATGGAGATTTTAATGTGAGATTCAATGGCGCGATCGATTTTGGATTTCGTCGAGTGGAAGGGAAGGGATCGCCATAAGAAGGTGCGACCATGGTGTGCATGTTTCACTGTGCACGTTTTTAAATTTTGGGGAAGAAAGCAATGAGTGTATAATTGTAACTATAAAAGTTGTTTTGATTTTAATTTAAAAATTATCGATAACTTATAAATTTCTTATCTCGCTCATACGAGGTCGAATTCTAATGCCTTTTTTGCAATGGACTTGTGTCATCGAAAGCTTCGCGATGGACTTGGTTTAGGTGGATTTGGAGAGAGTTAAAATTTAGGCTAAAATCGGACGTCGTTCGATTGTAGTTCCAAACTGGAACGCCTCGAAGACAACAAAATTTTTGTTAAGTTAAACTCACCTTTTTGGTTAACTAGTATGATGTGTAGTTGATAAAAATTGTTGAATGATCGTTTGGATGATTTACTATATTTATATTGTTGGATTCAATATTCCCGCCTATTTGAGCGGACGAGACTCTATTACGTTCCCGTGTAAGAGCGGATGACCCTTTGTATACGAATCCCGCCTCGAAGTGGTTGATTTATATTTTATGATTATATAATGTTTGTGATGTAGGGGGGAACAGATTGGAGTGATCCCACGGGATTCCTTGCTATTATTGAATTGTTTCGATAATATTTCTTTTACATGGATTATTGAATAATGAACATGATTGTGGACACTGTGGTTATAAGATCGTTATATGTTTGAAAATAAAACCCAATAGTGATAAAAAATCAATATCGATATAGGTTAAGTGTTGGGTGGCTATTGGCCTCAAATTAGTATTTTAAAAATACGGTAAATTGCCGTTTAAGTTGGAATTGGTTTTTGAGACTAGATTTTTAAATCCGAAATTGGGTTTCAGAAATATTTTGTTTTAAAGATTATCTATTTATATTAATATTATTTTAAAGTTATTTAATTATAAAAGTATTGTTTTAAAGTTATTTAATTATATTAATATTGTTTTAAAGCTGTTTAATTATATTAATATTGTTTAAAGTTATTTAATTATATTAATACTGTTTTTAAAAGTTATTTAATTATAGTAATATTATTATGAGGTTATTTAATTATATTACAACTATTTTAAATTTATTTATTTATAGTTAATATTGTTTTAAAGAATTTATCAAAATGTTAATAATTTGAAAGGTTAATTATTCCAAGAATAATTATGGTTTGAAATTAATAAGGTTTTGAAAATAAATTATTATTATTTATAATAAGAATAAAGAATTATTATTACTACTTTTGATGTGATTGATAATTATTTTAAGATGTTTTAAGATAGATAATTATTATTTATTTATTTATAATATTATTTTAAATAATTATTTTATATGAAACTATTTTTAAGTAAAGACTTTTAATTGTGTATAAATTTTATCAAGGTCCATAAATAGAGTTGTAAGACTTGGGTTTTATAATGGAGTTATAAAATGGTTTGAAAACTTAAGGGGTGATTATTTACAAGGTGAAAGAGTTTTATAAAAGGTTAGATATTTATAAATGGACTTAAGAAATGAGTTTGTAGATTTATAAAAGAAGTTTTATAAATGACTCTAGAAGTTTAATGAAATGGTTTATAAATGGTTTTAGAGAATTATAAGGAGTTTATGAATGAGTTTTGAACTGAATACGGGGATCTTTCTCAGTTTTGTAAATATACTTATACCGTTGAGATAAGTATGTGAATATTTTCTATGTATTGAAATATAAGGATTTACGAGTATATCTTTGTAAAAGTATTTATATACAAGTAGTTTACAAAGTGATTTTAATGAATGAAAGATTTATTAAAGGAGGCTAGTGATTGCTTACATGCTTAACCAATGTTGGCTTTTTGTCTATGAAATAAATCCCTAGGTTAATGTGTGTTATCGATAGTTAAATAACCGACTATCAAAATTAGACCCAAACATAACTTTGGAAATATCTAGGAGGAACACGTGAGTTATATGGCACAGTCATCTTCGATGCTGTACTATGCATATAAATCTCCTTTCATTCTCCTAGGACAATGATAAGGAAATCCGTCCACTAACGGTAAGGAGGTGATCGCCAATCTTATCTTTGACTATTTATTTTCTAAAGAATTGGGGTTGATTTTACCGGGAATTATCGAATGTTGTTTCGAAGAGATTGGGATCAGGTATGTTACCCGAAAACCACTTCGATTCAACGAATGTGTTTCGAAATGAAGACATCTTGAAGATGATTGAGTTAGAGACGGAGCTCTCAAATATTTCATTCAGTCCCAGAACGACCTTGTATGGATGAATGCTAATATTGCTTGTATTAGCATTCCAAGTGGGAAGTGCTATATAAAGGTAAAACGTAGCCTCAAGCCTCATCAACCAGGAATGACTAAAACAAGGGGGAGATGCAGTAGGGCTAAGTGGGTCGCTCCTAAGTAGGGTATGATCATCCCTATCTAAAGTTGCTATTATCTCTCATTTGTATGCTTTGGGGCCCATTAATGGAGGGGTGATCATATTCGGTACTATCCAGTAAGGAGAAGGTCGGTCCTGTGTTGGCAAGGGATCCATGCGAGGTCCTAGGTGTTATTTTATCTAGAGATGCACCGTGATGGGCAGTACCCAATAGCCCAGTCATTGTATGGAATCCATTCTCCATAAAGCGTCGTATGGACTTAGTTGTGCCCAAATATGCTGAAACAGAAGATGCAAGCATTTCAGTTATATACATATTTTACTTTGACCCCTAGACATTGTTATAATATAAACGGATTTTCTATAGAAATTGTTTTGGTTTTCATAAGGTGAAAACCCGTCCGTGTTTCTATACGGCGTGGTCTTACGAGATACTTTTGATTTCAAATATTTGTCTTATAACTTTAAATCCAATTTGGTGTGTTTTCTCATGCTGGTTTTCCAGACTGACTCGGGTGTTATTTTATTATAATGCTCGGGTCAGACCGAGCATATTATAGATTTAGTTGGATGCTTAGAGCTTTAGGAGACGAGTTGGAGGCCCAGAGACGTATTCATGTAGATGGTTATTTTTCCGCTGTATTAACTGATGGTATTTATCAGCAATTGTAAGGACGGACTGTTATAACTTTCCAGGCTGAAATAGGTTAGTATACTCTGATTGATGTCTGTATATACATATATTATAGTTTGATTTTTTGTAAAGATTTATTGTATATTATAGATTATTCGTTCCGCTCTAAGATTCTGTGTTGTTTAGTTTTCTTCTTATCCTCTTCCATCTTTCTTTTCCCCCGACAATCGAATTTTCCGGCATTCGATTGCTTGGCATGTAATACAATGAACGTATGAGTGTCGATTTTCGAGGGTCGAAAATCTCGGTCATTACAGATTTAGTTTGATGTTTTGAAGCTTCAGAAGACGAGTTGGAGGCCTAGAGACGTATTCATGTACATCATTATTTTTCCATTGCATTCAGTGTTGTATTTATCAACAATTGTGAGGATAGGTTGTTATAACTGTCCGGGCTGAAATAGGTTGGTATACTCTGATTGATGTCTGTATATACATATATTACAGTTTGTTTTGTGTAAAGATGTGTTGTACATTATAGATTATTCATTCTGCTGTGAGATTCTGTGTTGTTATTTTTTCTTCTTGTCTTCTTCCTTTTTCCTTTCCTCTAACTATCCTCCTTTACATTCAATTTGAGTGGGTCATGTGTGGTTTATTGGTCGCTTAAAATGTATGGAAAAGTGGGTCGTTACAACATGGTATCAAATCGCAAGGTTAAGCGAGAACCTTGGCTTTGGTAGGGTAACTCATTAAGAGAGATAAGGTAATGGGATGCCTTATATGAGTTTGAGTGTATTATATATATGAGCGCGTATTTGTTAGTGTATAAAAATGTTTTACATTGTGTTGTTTGACCAGTTGAGTGGCTTAGGAATTCTGGTCGATGTGTTTGGCCAACGTCATCGATAGGGATTTCCTAAACACTTAAAACAAGACCAAACTGACACAATATTGATTTAAGAATTGGTAAATGAAATAATTTTAACTAGGAATATATTATATATATAAAAGAATAATTTTTAAAATTTAATATAGTTATTCTTGGTTGTGCTTGGTTGTTAGAAATAATAATATTACATCATTATTATCCAGGATTTGGTCATTCATGCTCGCCCAGTTATGAGCATTGACTATTATCGGTTCATCTATCTAGAATCTTCCTTTCGAAACCTGGGTTGGATAGATAGGAATTTTGGGAACATTAAAATGGATATCTTGTGAATTAAGTTTCACAATTTGAATATAAGGTGTTTGTTGATAATGTTGGGTTAAAAAATTTGATTTTACTAAAGGTTGTTTATTTAAAAGTAAATACGAATATTTTAGAACAATTTTATATAAAAGTTGATTTGATAAAATTAAGTTTTAATAAATGTTGTTTTGTTGAAAAGGAAGCTTGAATATTTTTGAAATAAATATTTGAGAAAGGATTTCCTTAAAAGGGAGTGATTTTATGAAATTAATTTATAAAATGTGTTTATAAATAAAAGGAATTTTAGAATTTAAATCTCGGTATTTTTGGAAAATGATTTCCAAGGTTTAGAATATAGTAATAGTATTATTTGAAAATATTTTAGGATAAAAGTATTTTAATAAGGATTTTTCAAGGAAATATAGATATTATTATTTCAAATGATTTATGGAAAAGAAATAATAGTTTACTTGGAAGGGTTTTAAGGTATGATATTTTGAAAATAGTAGAAATAGTTTATTTAAAATGTGTTTAAAAGTATAAAGACCTTGATGGAAATTTATAGGAAATGTGTTTTTTTTGGTTTGGTTTGGGAAAGGAGTCCCAATTTGTTTTGTGATGATTGAAATAATCTTATAAGTGATGATCGGATGTTTGCCTAGGCGAACGGTATAGTGCACGTAGTAAATTATTCCCTTTGTCATTGTACAATTAGGACGTGTTCGAATCCGGATGAATCTGAAGTAAGTTGGAAATTGATAGTTTGATAAAACTTATTTGTTTGGAAATATATTTAGTATTGTTTCAAAATGGATTTGAAAAGAAGAGGTTTTAAATCAACTAGTTCGAGTGGCTCAAAAATAACTAAAAATGGGTAAGAGGTACGTTCGGATAGTTAACATTTCTCTTGAGTATTATCCTTCCTGTAAAGAATTATATGCTACTGTTGGTAGTACCTAGTTCCTTGGTATGATTTTAGGGTTACTCATTGTAACGACCCGCCATTTTGGACCATTCGCGTCCATTATAAGTGTATAGGTAGACACTCATGCCGGAGTTGAATTGCTCAAAATATCGCGTTGTTAATTTAAATTTGGCAAAACTGAACATATACGGTAAATAAATAATCACAGATCACAGACACAGAGTAATAAGTGCAGCGGAAATACAAGAGATAGTAGTTCATGAAGCTACTATATGAATATATAAAATACATCAGAGTTAAACCAGATACAACGGAAGAGTAATACGATACATCAGATACAAATCAGAATACATCACTGGAATCATCGAATATCTGAAAGCTGGATAGATAGCTGGATCTCCAAGCGAAGCTCCAACTCCAAAGGTGAGTCTCGTAAGCTGAACTACTCAGTCTGACCCGAGCGTAAAGTAAAAACACAAAACACTCGAGTCAGGATTAACATTCTTATATTAATAAATCCAACTCAAGTGAAATAGCAATTGAAATACAAGTAACTCAAAGGATGTTTGGAATAACCATCCTTTAAGGATCCGTCAAACTATCTACTAGGTAGTAATATACGCTAAGTAGATAATGTCTATCAGTAATATAAAGATATCAAAATAGCGTTAAGTCATGGCCCATTCCACCCTTAACACATTTTTATTCCCACAAGCATATACAAGACCGTAGTTTCCCCAAAACCGGAAGTCACCAGAGGGCAATCCATATACTCAAGGTACAAATCAAATTCGTAGTGGTCGCGCATAAATGGAATACAAGTATGACAAGGCACATGAGGCTATACCCAAGATAGTGATACTACCGTTCGCCTGATCCGGGCTGGTGAGAACGCAACGCCGCAGCGCCCGCAACACCGTGAGACAACACTCCCAAAATCAAGGGTGCACCAATCGACAATAAGTATAAGTAGTTCGAAGAAGTGTGTCCACTTGAGGTATCAATCCTCCATTGGCCCGGCACAGCTCCTGTTTTAGTCATTTCCAATTTAACACAAGTGTCAAGGCTATCCATTATCGTTCTCTTTCTTCAGTCATCACGTACATCATTCCAACCACTTCATTCTGGATCATCACTCCGCGTATAGTTATTAAGGTGGTTCTCGGTTTAGATAGAGAGTATATCCATAACCGAATTCCGATCTCTTTAATAACTTTCGTAATTATTACACCGATTGGTCGTTTAATATATTTCAAAAAAACCAAATCAATTTCAATTTCAATTACAATTTGTAAATCAACATTTCGTTTGTCTTTCTAAATCAATTTCCATAATTTACGTTTCAACTTTCAAATTACCATTTCAAAATCTTATAATTCAATTTCAATTCAAATATCGATTCAAGTTCGTATATTAGTTTCATTTCAAAATCATTAAATTAATTTAATTTAACATTCAAATCCATTTAAATTCATTTATCTATTGCGTTCAATATTCGTTAAGTTACTTTATCATTCAAAACAATTTCTATCAAATTTCCAATTCATTAAATCAATTCTTAAGTTCAACTTCATTAAATCAAAATTTACAATTTAATTAAATTAAATTCATCAAATCAAATTCTTTAAATTCCAAGTCTTACATTAATTTCAATAAATCACATTTTATTTCTTGTTAAAGAAATTCAATTTCACTTATTTACTTGCTTAAGTAAATTTCCAAAACTTAATTAATAAAGAAAACTCAATTTCGATTATTTACGAAGTAAAATTCACTTATTCAAAAGTTCAATTTTCTTATTAAAGAATTCAATTTTTATTTAATCATTAAATAATTCATTATTAAATAATTCAAACTTAATTATTAAATAATTTCAAAGTTTAATAATTTCAAACTTAATTATACTTTCAAATTTAATTATTAAATCATTTCAACTTTAACAATTTCAAACTTAATTATGATTTCAAACTTAATTCAATCATTTCTCAAATTAAACATCGTTCTTTCATCAATTACATTGTTAATATTATATTTCAGATTATTAAATATTAACATTTTCCTTTCATTAAAATTCAAATTTCAACTTCATTTCAAAACCATATTATTTATTCAAATAAAATCTTTGTTTATTTTTAAATCAAATTATTGACCAATCGGGTTTTATTTAATTTCCTATCCTAGGTCAAAGTTCAATTTGGGTATTTATCATTTCAACCCGATTCCAATTCAATTTAAAATCAAAACATAACAAAGGGAACTTGCAGTGTGATAACTGGGATGGTGTCAAAGTAAATAAACAAGCAATAACAACAACCAATAACAATCCAATAATCAATTCAAATAATCCCGAAATAACCGTATTAATTCGCATTGTTATTTGTACGAATTAATATAATTATTTCTAGAATCTACACTATCATTTCGCGTAGATTAAAGATTATTACATTACGGTTCTTCACTTGTCATCTATTACAATTTCATTCATCATCAATTTAACAACATACATTCAGTGGTTCAAGATGTAATTAAACAAATCCTACGTGTCAATAAATTTAACAGTTAAAGGGGTCATATTATACAAATGTCAGTTAATCAAATTTAACATTTAACTATCCTATATCAAGTTCAATTGCATACTATTTATCATTTTAACATTAACAATTGAACGTCCAATATAAACATCAACAATCAATCAATTATCAGCCAAACTGTATTATCATCGCATAAATAATTAACAGATAATGGTGTCAGATGTCACAGGTGAACTGATACAGGTAATAACAGTGTAAATATCAAACAGCAGCATATTTCAATTGTCGTTTCAATTGAAATCAAATTTAATAAATAAATGAACGTTAATCGTGAGTGAGTGCTCACCTTTCGAGGTTAGAGAGATTGACCACAACAGGCTAAGATTTGAATTGCGAAATCGATCAATCCAAATGACAAATTTCAAATCAAGGCAAGAATTGCACGAATTTGACGACAGAGCTGATAAATAGAGATCAATGGAAATGGATCAGAAACTGCTCGATGTAGACCGAAACAAAATAAATATATTATTCTAATATATTAAAAAAAAATTCTCTCATTAAAATATTTTTTTTTCAAAAATCATGGTTTACACGTATATGACACACAAAATATGCAGATTTTATTCATAAGCCAACATAATAAAACTATACTGCAACATAGTGAACATATATATGCTAATTTATAAAACTAACTATATGTATATAAACTATGTAAATAAATAACTAGATCAACTCTACATGGAACCAAAAGTATGCAGGCTCAAAAATAGGCAAAGGAAGAAATGTATGCAACTACAAAACCAAATATATATACGTACAGATTAAAATCAGACATTAAACTTATATATACATTAACTGGAAAATTCTGAAACATAAATTGTTTGAAATATATATGCAAATAGACTCGTTATTCATTACAATACATGCAGACCAAATATTGAGCCCACTTTGTACGAACACATACCTTTCAAAAATTTGCAAAACATATATTTATATGTGAACAAACTCAATATGTAATGTGTTGTTCGATTATGCAGAGCGCTGGCATTTTTTTTTTTTATACATTACATTCCATGTTTCCAAGCCTTCATAAACTCGTGATAAATCTACTTAATAAATGAGAAGCTGGAGCTATCAACAACTCAAGCCTGATTTAGGTTTGTACTATGCTACTACTAGTTATTGCTTCACTTGCAGATTATATAAAAAGATGTAAGTAGTGTACAAAACAACATATATGCAACTATTATAATATACCATATTATATATATAACAACATAGGTCACGAGCTCATACAATTTATTTATATACAAAGCAATACATGTGAGCATATATCTGTACCTATGAATTGATAGGCCGGGCTCGCAAGAACAAGGTAGATCGATGCATGGGTCTGGAACGATGGTTGAGCGGAGCATGCATGGAAGAGGAGAGGAGCATGCATGGAGGGGTGACGGCAGACCAAGGCGGCGACATGGTTTGAAGTGGCGACGGGCGAGGAGGGTCAGGGTGCGGCGGCAATGTGAGCTGCAGCCAAGGCGGTGGCTCATGTGGAGGAGCTTTCGGCCGAGGTGGTTTGCAAAGGCGGAGGAAGGTTTCACGTGATGGAATGGGGAGAAGGAAACGCATGGGGTTTCGAGGTCGGAGAGGAGCGGTGTGCGGAGTCGAGCACGGGATGGAGGTGGAGGCTACTAGCGGTGACGGTGCTCGGGTTGGAGATGTTAGTCGGCTGATGGAGCAAAGGGAAGGTGGAAGAAGGAGGACTTTGGGTTGAGAAGCTTGGGTTCAGCTTGAAGCAGGCTGGAGGAGGAGCGGAGAGAAGGGGATGAAAAGTTGTGGCTTAAGGAAGAATAGACAGAAAAAGAAAAGGCAAAATAAATGAGGAAAAATGGAAGCACAGAGAAACGGAGGAAGCCGTTTATAAAAGAGAAAGGGAAAGGTTTGAGAAAATAAACAAGTTTGGAACCAGGAGATGAACAGTTCTTTATTTGTTCTCAACCGTTGAAAATTATTATAATAAAGAGTCGTTCAACTATGATAAAAAAAAATTGAACAACGTGCCAAACGTTTGCATTTTCGAAATGAGAGATATGGCAAAAGCTGAATTTTAGTACAAAATGAAATAAATGTTATAATGAAAGCTAATGGCCGCCACCAGTTTGAAATTTGAATGGGCACATTATCAAAAGTGGTACCGATACATTTAACCCTTTCACGGGTTTCACCACGTATCGGACTTCAAAACCCATAATTGAATGTACCGTAGAGATCAGCACGCCGAAACGATCAAAACGGTATACGGATATCAGTGGTATGATTGAATTCTAAAAATTCGAATTTTCTACTGGCGGAAAATGCAAGAAAAACGCTGAAAAATAAGATCGACGGAGCCAAAGATGTCCGAATTTGGAAAAACGACAAACTGACATCTTGCTCAGAAGATGGTTTAGAATTTTTCTATGTAAAAATATTTAAGTTTCGGAAATATTTTATTTTCATCGCTTTTTAACCGATTAAATTGAAGTAAATTTACGCACGAAATAAACTTTCGTATTTTCGGACGAAAATTTACCAGTTGCTATGTTTAACTAGACGTATTCCAAATATTAAAATTTTATTTCAAAATTTTATCGTTTAAAATTTCACAAAAATTACAACTAATTACGTTATTAAAACAGTTGAAATTTACGGGTCGTTACACTCTCCCCCACTCAAAACTTTTCGTCCCCGAAAAGGAACGAGGTAGGAGAATAGAACCAACCAGAAAGAAAAACAGATTTGAAATACAAAAATAAACAACTAATTTTAAAACCATATAAATTTCAAGTTAAACTAATTAATATTCAACATTCTGGTTTAATCCATTTTTACCTAAGTTAAATCAATCTATCTATTTCTAAATTCATTATCTAGTTATCCTTAGTTAACAATTTCTAAATCATCAATTTGTATAATCATTTATTATACTCATATTTATTCAACAAATTTAATCCTTATTAAGTTTATTCCACTTAATATATCTTATCACCTATATTTAAACCATATAAATTAATTTAAACCATATAAATTTAAATTAATTTATATTCAATATTTGATTTTAAATTCAAGGTATTTCCATAAGTTAATCAAATTACAATTTATTGATTCTTTCAAACAAATTTATTTCATTATCAGCTGAGTTTTACTTGTTATCCTATCTAACTCTATTAACATCTTTATAATCAAAATTTAGTGTATAACATTTATTATAAACATTCAAATTTTATTTATAAATTCAATTTATCTTATATATTATCCAATTACATATTCAACTTCTGAATGATTTAGGTAAGTTGTATTAGAATGCAGTTGAACAATATACAAATAAAATTTTCCCAATTCAATTATTCAAGTTTAAATATTTATTTCAAATTTTGATTTTATTTATAATTAAAATCATCCTTTAACAAAATTTAAGAATTTGATTTCCGATTAACTTTAAACAATTTGGAGATATATATATATTTATATCAAATCAAATTAAATTTTAAAATAAGATACTTATATATATAAATCAAATTATATTGAAGAAATTCAAATCAAAATATTTTTCAAAACAAACCGTAGCAAAGCTACAGAATAGTATCTCCACTTCGAAACTCGAAAATGAATGTCGATGATGCGGCCGCCATCACCGAAATTTATTTTCCAGCGACAAAGAGAAGAGTACTGATTTCAATATTTAAATTCTTTGAAAATGATTTCTATTCGAAAATACTTTCAATAATATATACCTTAAAAAATTTTAAAACCAAAGTTCGAAATCACCGGAAACTAAATTCTCAAATTTCTGAATTAAATTCATTTCAAATTCCAAATCAATTTATAAACCGTATTTATAAATTTACTTAGAACAATAAATGATAATCAAATATTATCATTTCAACATCAATTTAATTAACTTATTAAATTCCAGAAAATTTTAACTTATATTTTTACAATATAATCAACAAATTTATATCCTTTACCAAATTTGAAAATAATATTGTGTCAGTTTGCTCTGTTCAAGTGTTTTGGAAATCCTATCGATAGCGTTGATCAGACGAATCGATCGGAAACCCAAATCAACATCAACAACTCAAACAACACAATATATAAAATATTTTTATATAAATTTACAAATACACTTCTTTGCTCGACGATACAGGGATGAATTTTTAAAAATAAGGATAGGGTTTCAAATTTTATGGACTCAAGTTAAAGAGAATTTTGATTTAAATACAAGTTCGAAAGAAAAGATAAGATGATTCAATTGACAGAATCGGGTTGGATAAGCTTATTTAATTTACGGGCAATCTTAACCGGATCGTCTGTAACTTCAAGAATAAGATCGATGTAGAAATTTGAGGCAAATCGACATTCGATCTCAAGAAATAAAATTCAGGTATAGCAGGAGATAGATAGCATCGTAAACCGAGGATACAGAAATCTCCGGTAAATCAATGCCAATTGTAAAGGAGTTTCACCACTTTACGAATCATTCGAAGTTTGGCGAGACCGCCAAGTTATTATAGAGATCATTCAAAATGGAGTTATGAGGTGCTCCAGAATTGAAAGAAAACGAATAGTGAAGGACACGAATGAATTTTGAAACCGCAGGGAACGTTCCAAAATTCGAAGGAATTAAATCAAAACGGAAGAGATTGAAACTCGAAATGAAAGTGATTCTGTAAATACATTTACCCTACATGTTGAGTTTTGCCTAGAGCTACCAAAGCTCTGATACCAACTGTAACGACCCGCCATTTTGGACCATTCGCGTCCATTATAAGTGTATAGGTAGACACTCATGCCGGAGTTGAATTGCTCAAAATATCGCGTTGTTAATTTAAATTTGGCAAAACTGAACATATACAGTAAATAAATAATCACAGATCACAGACACAGAGTAATAAGTGCAGCGGAAATACAAGAGATAGTAGTTCATGAAGCTACTATATGAATATATAAAATACATCAGAGTTAAACCAGATACAACGGAAGAGTAATACGATACATCAGATACAAATCAGAATACATCACTGGAATCATCGAATATCTGAAAGCTGGATAGATAGCTGGATCTCCAAGCGAAGCTCCAACTCCAAAGGTGAGTCTCGTAAGCTGAACTACTCAGTCTGACCCGAGCGTAAAGTAAAAACACAAAACACTCGAGTCAGGATTAACATTCTTATATTAATAAATCCAACTCAAGTGAAATAGCAATTGAAATACAAGTAACTCAAAGGATGTTTGGAATAACCATCCTTTAAGGATCCGTCAAACTATCTACTAGGTAGTAATATACGCTAAGTAGATAATGTCTATCAGTAATATAAAGATATCAAAATAGCGTTAAGTCATGGCCCATTCCACCCTTAACACATTTTTATTCCCACAAGCATATACAAGACCGTAGTTTCCCCAAAACTGGAAGTCACCAGAGGGCAATCCATATACTCAAGGTACAAATCAAATTCGTAGTGGTCGCGCATAAATGGAATACAAGTATGACAAGGCACATGAGGCTATACCCAAGATAGTGATACTACCGTTCGCCTGATCCGGGCTGGTGAGAACGCAACGCCGCAGCGCCCGCAACACCGTGAGACAACACTCCCAAAATCAAGGGTGCACCAATCGACAATAAGTATAAGTAGTTCGAAGAAGTGTGTCCACTTGAGGTATCAATCCTCCATTGGCCCGGCACAGCTCCTGTTTTAGTCATTTCCAATTTAACACAAGTGTCAAGGCTATCCATTATCGTTCTCTTTCTTCAGTCATCACGTACATCATTCCAACCACTTCATTCTGGATCATCACTCCGCGTATAGTTATTAAGGTGGTTCTCGGTTTAGATAGAGAGTATATCCATAACCGAATTCCGGTCTCTTTAATAACTTTCGTAATTATTACACCGATTGGTCGTTTAATATATTTCAAAAAAACCAAATCAATTTCAATTTCAATTACAATTTGTAAATCAACATTTCGTTTGTCTTTCTAAATCAATTTCCATAATTTACGTTTCAACTTTCAAATTACCATTTCAAAATCTTATAATTCAATTTCAATTCAAATATCGATTCAAGTTCGTATATTAGTTTCATTTCAAAATCATTAAATTAATTTAATTTAACATTCAAATCCATTTAAATTCATTTATCTATTGCGTTCAATATTCGTTAAGTTACTTTATCATTCAAAACAATTTCTATCAAATTTCCAATTCATTAAATCAATTCTTAAGTTCAACTTCATTAAATCAAAATTTACAATTTAATTAAATTAAATTCATCAAATCAAATTCTTTAAATTCCAAGTCTTACATTAATTTCAATAAATCACATTTTATTTCTTGTTAAAGAAATTCAATTTCACTTATTTACTTGCTTAAGTAAATTTCCAAAACTTAATTAATAAAGAAAACTCAATTTCGATTATTTACGAAGTAAAATTCACTTATTCAAAAGTTCAATTTTCTTATTAAAGAATTCAATTTTTATTTAATCATTAAATAATTCATTATTAAATAATTCAAACTTAATTATTAAATAATTTCAAAGTTTAATAATTTCAAACTTAATTATACTTTCAAATTTAATTATTAAATCATTTCAACTTTAACAATTTCAAACTTAATTATGATTTCAAACTTAATTCAATCATTTCTCAAATTAAACATCGTTCTTTCATCAATTACATTGTTAATATTATATTTCAGATTATTAAATATTAACATTTTCCTTTCATTAAAATTCAAATTTCAACTTCATTTCAAAACCATATTATTTATTCAAATAAAATCTTTGTTTATTTTTAAATCAAATTATTGACCAATCGGGTTTTATTTAATTTCCTATCCTAGGTCAAAGTTCAATTTGGGTATTTATCATTTCAACCCGATTCCAATTCAATTTAAAATCAAAACATAACAAAGGGAACTTGCAGTGTGATAACTGGGATGGTGTCAAAGTAAATAAACAAGCAATAACAACAACCAATAACAATCCAATAATCAATTCAAATAATCCCGAAATAACCGTATTAATTCGCATTGTTATTTGTACGAATTAATATAATTATTTCTAGAATCTACACTATCATTTCGCGTAGATTAAAGATTATTACATTACGGTTCTTCACTTGTCATCTATTACAATTTCATTCATCATCAATTTAACAACATACATTCAGTGGTTCAAGATGTAATTAAACAAATCCTACGTGTCAATAAATTTAACAGTTAAAGGGGTCATATTATACAAATGTCAGTTAATCAAATTTAACATTTAACTATCCTATATCAAGTTCAATTGCATACTATTTATCATTTTAACATTAACAATTGAACGTCCAATATAAACATCAACAATCAATCAATTATCAGCCAAACTGTATTATCATCGCATAAATAATTAACAGATAATGGTGTCAGATGTCACAGGTGAACTGATACAGGTAATAACAGTGTAAATATCAAACAGCAGCATATTTCAATTGTCGTTTCAATTGAAATCAAATTTAATAAATAAATGAACGTTAATCGTGAGTGAGTGCTCACCTTTCGAGGTTAGAGAGATTGACCACAACAGGCTAAGATTTGAATTGCGAAATCGATCAATCCAAATGACAAATTTCAAATCAAGGCAAGAATTGCACGAATTTGACGACAGAGCTGATAAATAGAGATCAATGGAAATGGATCAGAAACTGCTCGATGTAGACCGAAACAAAATAAATATATTATTCTAATATATTAAAAAAAATTCTCTCATTAAAATATTTTTTTTTCAAAAATCATGGTTTACACGTATATGACACACAAAATATGCAGATTTTATTCATAAGCCAACATAATAAAACTATACTGCAACATAGTGAACATATATATGCTAATTTATAAAACTAACTATATGTATATAAACTATGTAAATAAATAACTAGATCAACTCTACATGGAACCAAAAGTATGCAGGCTCAAAAATAGGCAAAGGAAGAAATGTATGCAACTACAAAACCAAATATATATACGTACAGATTAAAATCAGACATTAAACTTATATATACATTAACTGGAAAATTCTGAAACATAAATTGTTTGAAATATATATGCAAATAGACTCGTTATTCATTACAATACATGCAGACCAAATATTGAGCCCACTTTGTACGAACACATACCTTTCAAAAATTTGCAAAACATATATTTATATGTGAACAAACTCAATATGTAATGTGTTGTTCGATTATGCAGAGCGCTGGCATTTTTTTTTTTTATACATTACATTCCATGTTTCCAAGCCTTCATAAACTCGTGATAAATCTACTTAATAAATGAGAAGCTGGAGCTATCAACAACTCAAGCCTGATTTAGGTTTGTACTATGCTACTACTAGTTATTGCTTCACTTGCAGATTATATAAAAAGATGTAAGTAGTGTACAAAACAACATATATGCAACTATTATAATATACCATATTATATATATAACAACATAGGTCACGAGCTCATACAATTTATTTATATACAAAGCAATACATGTGAGCATATATCTGTACCTATGAATTGATAGGCCGGGCTCGCAAGAACAAGGTAGATCGATGCATGGGTCTGGAACGATGGTTGAGCGGAGCATGCATGGAAGAGGAGAGGAGCATGCATGGAGGGGTGACGGCAGACCAAGGCGGCGACATGGTTCGAAGTGGCGACGGGCGAGGAGGGTCAGGGTGCGGCGGCAATGTGAGCTGCAGCCAAGGCGGTGGCTCATGTGGAGGAGCTTTCGGCCGAGGTGGTTTGCAAAGGCGGAGGAAGGTTTCACGTGATGGAATGGGGAGAAGGAAACGCATGGGGTTTCGAGGTCGGAGAGGAGCGGTGTGCGGAGTCGAGCACGGGATGGAGGTGGAGGCTACTAGCGGTGACGGTGCTCGGGTTGGAGATGTTAGTCGGCTGATGGAGCAAAGGGAAGGTGGAAGAAGGAGGACTTTGGGTTGAGAAGCTTGGGTTCAGCTTGAAGCAGGCTGGAGGAGGAGCGGAGAGAAGGGGATGAAAAGTTGTGGCTTAAGGAAGAATAGACAGAAAAAGAAAAGGCAAAATAAATGAGGAAAAATGGAAGCACAGAGAAACGGAGGAAGCCGTTTATAAAAGAGAAAGGGAAAGGTTTGAGAAAATAAACAAGTTTGGAACCAGGAGATGAACGGTTCTTTATTTGTTCTCAACCGTTGAAAATTATTATAATAAAGAGTCGTTCAACTATGATAAAAAAAAATTGAACAACGTGCCAAACGTTTGCATTTTCGAAATGAGAGATATGGCAAAAGCTGAATTTTAGTACAAAATGAAATAAATGTTATAATGAAAGCTAATGGCCGCCACCAGTTTGAAATTTGAATGGGCACATTATCAAAAGTGGTACCGATACATTTAACCCTTTCAC
This sequence comes from Allium fistulosum, assembly GCA_030737815.1. Classification (NCBI taxonomy): domain Eukaryota; kingdom Viridiplantae; phylum Streptophyta; class Magnoliopsida; order Asparagales; family Amaryllidaceae; genus Allium; species Allium fistulosum. Next base: position 404,810,669 of record CM060907.1, on the reverse strand, counting down.
GGGTTTCACCACGTATCGGACTTCAAAACCCATAATTGAATGTACCGTAGAGATCAGCACGCCGAAACGATCAAAACGGTATACGGATATCAGTGGTATGATTGAATTCTAAAAATTCGAATTTTCTACTGGCGGAAAATGCAAGAAAAACGCTGAAAAATAAGATCGACGGAGCCAAAGATGTCCGAATTTGGAAAAACGACAAACTGACATCTTGCTCAGAAGATGGTTTAGAATTTTTCTATGTAAAAATATTTAAGTTTCGGAAATATTTTATTTTCATCGCTTTTTAACCGATTAAATTGAAGTAAATTTACGCGCGAAATAAACTTTCGTATTTTCGGACGAAAATTTACCAGTTGCTATGTTTAACTAGACGTATTCCAAATATTAAAATTTTATTTCAAAATTTTATCGTTTAAAATTTCACAAAAATTACAACTAATTACGTTATTAAAACAGTTGAAATTTACGGGTCGTTACACTCATGCAATATATGTATATTTTCTATGGGTTAAAGTATATAGTGTCATATCAAAAAGTTCTTTGAATAAAATCCCGAGTGTTTAAAATTCTTAAGTGAATTAAAAAAAAGTTGAATCTGTAGTTGCGTATACCCTTAAGATGTGGTTGGGTATTATACAAATTTGGGAGTTTAAGTTGTGTTTGATGAAATTGTTCTCAAAAAAAATTAATGGGGAAAGAATTGGTATTAGTCAGAACTAATTAAATAAGTGTGTAAGTTAGACATAGATCATTTCCCTTTTTCATATAGTTTTGATCTGAGGTTCGAGTACATGGCTTTGAGGTGTTTCACGCCATTTCGAATAAGGATTTATTACTTGATTTTTGACGGCAAGCACTTGATGAGGGTTTTTCGTATGAGACCAATTTTTTCTATCATAGTAACATCTATGTAAGAAGAATGGAGGTTTCTAATTAAGAAGCCTGATCGTAGTCCGCACTAGAGAATCGAGTGAGAGATACTAGTTCAAAAGAAAGTATTATGTATTCGAGTAGAGATCGAACTGGATTTTGTATATGAATGATCTATGAACATCCTACGAACTTATGAATAACCTTGGGTGTTCTTGTGGTGAAACTTCGGGGACGAAAATCTTTTTAAGGGGATTATAGTGTAATGACCCAGAATTTTCTCATTTGATTTTTGAATAGTTAATTAATTTAAAATATTCGATTTGTGATTTTTAATATATTAAAATAAACCAATTTTGAAATAAAATGACTTGATTTCAAATGACGAACTTCTATTTGAATTTATAGAATTTCCTATAATTTTAATTTGAAAATTATTTAAATTGTCGTTTGACGTATTTAACGTCAGAACGTCAAGGTTTTCGAAATTTAATAGAATTTGATAACTGGTGTGTTTTATTATTGTTTTGGGGTCACGTTACTATGTTGAATGTGATTATACTAATTATTTAAGAGATTTCAAATAATTCGAAATACTAATTTTAATTACTTTAATTAAAATAAATACGAAGTTTAAATTAAAAACTTAAACCTTTCAAATAATTCAATTCCAATACATAATCCAAATACAAGAAATTGAATGGGTATATATCATTTCAACCCATAATTTAAATGTCTTAGTTATGCAATTCTAAAATGATTTAGATGATCATCTAATTAATGTTGATAGTATACACGGTGATAACAGGGACATATTAAAATAAACTAATAACTATACACCCAACATATCAATCAATAAGCATCCATTTCAGACAACACCCAAATCAACCAATATATTACAATAGTTAATAGTTATCAATATCAAGGTTTTAACTATCAATTAAATTCCAATATAAAATTTAATGTCAATGTCAATTCAGATTCAATATCAATTTAATGTCAATTTAAACCAACAAACAACAATCAAAATTTTATATATCTCATTATAAATTTTATTTAACTTGCAATGGAAATTTTAGTATTGCGCGAGTGGGTTGAACCACTCACCTTTTTAGCTTTACTTCCTCTAATTAGGTTTGGATCTGCCACTGCTTTCTTTCTTTTAACTTTGATTTTCTTTCTTGTTTTTTTTATATTTGAAGGTTTTGGAGGAGACAGAGAAGTTTGTATAATCTAAATTTGAAGGAGAAATTTTGAAAAGGAGAAGAAGAAGGGAAAAAAATGTAGATTTGAATAAATTTTTGTTTGGAAAAGAGAAGAAAAATGAAGAAGAAGGAGGAAGGAAAAAGGGAGGTGAAGAAAGGTTAAACAAAAATTATATATATATAATATAAAATGAAACTCGGGTTTGAAAAAATGTAGCTTCAGAGAAAAGAAGAAGGAACAACTGAAAATGAAGAAACAAACAAAAATGAGAAAAGAAATGAGGCAGTTATTAAATAAAGAATGAAAGATACAATTTTGAATTTTAAAAGACATATATACAAAGCAAGCAAAACTTTTGGTATAAAGTTTCAAAACGTGTGCTACCACAATTAATATCATTAACATGAAACGTTTCAAGGCAAGGCTCACGTGTAAATAAATAAAACTTACAGGAAAACCAAAAGAGGCATGTATTTAATAAAAGAAAATAATAATAGAAATAAATAAATGAAAGGGGCGGTTGAAATTTGAGAAGCCAAATAAATGAAAAGATTAATGAATGGGAATAGTGGAATATGAAATTCTAACATATTTAAGACTATTAATTTCACAAAGAAAGAATAGAGCATTTAATTCAGTTTAGACCGACGTGCAAGTGAAAAGTTTTTGTTTCTAAAGGGAAATTAATGCATGAGTGAATAGTGTATGTAAATGAATTCAAGAATTAAATGCACGTACACAATTCATTTCAAATGCAAAGTAACGCCTTATTAATAATTCAATTTATGGCAAGAAGTGAAAGAACAAATGGAATGAAATATGCAAAAGAGAGGGGTCAATGAAAACGTGAGATGGCAACAGAATAAAGAAAGGTAATAAATTAATGAGAATGGAAGGATTAGTATACTGCAAACAACTTTTGAAATTCAATTTTAAAACGTATATTTCCTTCAATACATTTCATTAACACCAAATATACACATAAATATATGTTAATTTAACCATTATTATATTTTTTTACACATAATTAATAATATTGAACACACAAATTAACTTAATATTTCTCATTAAAATACTTATTATATTTTTAACACAAAACTAAGTTGCACACATCGCTAACTAATTACAATTCACTTCTATTTCTTATTAATGGAAAGATTTAAATTGCTATTAATTCCAATAATTAAATTTCAAAACATATGCCAATTACTTGGAAGATTGTTAATCCAATTGTTTTCCTTTAAATTGTAATTCAAACATATCTATTAACATTATTGGTTACAAACATGAGTTAGAAATTTACTTATAAATAATTAATTTCTTACTCTTTGCTAAAATACGTTTCAAATAAATAATCATATGTTTTCTCCTTTAATAAATTTATTCATTTTATTCTTCATTAACATTTATTGTTACAATCACTATTATTAATAATATTCAAACTATGTTATTAAATACACCTAACGTATGTTATCATTTTTTTTATCTTACTGTAACACATGTTATTAGTAGAAATTTAAATTAATATCATAAACATATCTCCTAACATACGTTAACACAAATAAAATCCTAAATTTTTATTTTTCTACCACTTATATTCCCAAATTATACTCCTTATTACAATTAGCCTTTAGTATTCCTATCCATTAATTACATTTGAAACAATGTCATTAAAATCCACATTAATATACGTTCTAGATTCCGACCTATGTCATTAATAGAAATTTAATTTAAGATCACAACATTATATTATAGGTTAATTTGTACCAAAAAAACTTAAAAATTTAATTCCTAACAATTTTATTCAAACTTTCTTATTTAATTTAATATATTCAAACAATTAAAAATACGGGTCGTTACAATCTCCCCCACTCAAAACTTTTCGTCCCCGAAAAGGAACGAAGTAAAGAATCCACCATTTGATATATTTAGCAAAATAATTTTCCACTCAACTTATAAAACATTTTAAGCTTACATGGATAGTTTTAATATAAATTTGAAAATAACCCCAATTTCCACGAAAAAATTTCTAAGTCCTTAATTTACGAAAAATTTCGACAATGTCTCCTTTGCGCGGTTAGGTTCGATAAAATAATAATATCAATTAATTACATTGTATATATCATATTTCAAAAGTAAAACATTCAATACCATGGAAAAAAAATACTACTATAAAAACTGTAATCCGAAATGTACGTATTTGTCGGGCAATAAACTTTATTTATGAAACCAAAAGCAATAGCTATTACTTCCATAAACCTATGTCTTACTTACATAATTCAGGATAATTTAACATGATAAAAGGGCAATATGCTAACCATTCTGTCATAAATAACAAAAACACACAATACAACAATCATATGCGACACAACAATGTAATGCAACTAATAAGTATGATGCACTTCTACATGCAATTCTAATGGAATGTAGCAGTAACATGCAACCAAAATAGTATAGCAATATAGCAATCAGAAGCAAAAATCATAGCACACCATTTAATTATTAAAGTTCATACGATGTACATATACCCTTTTTACACAATATCAATTCTGATCACTTGCTTGAATACACAAATTCTACTTTCGAACTAGTACTGATAACCCGACTACTTTAGTGTGGACTCTGATCCGGTTCCTTGATTAGAAATCTCCATTCTCCTTACATAGTTATAAACTATGATAGAAACTTCAAATTCTTATCAAAAATCCATATCAAGCGTTCGCCGTCAAGAATCAAGTGAAAAATCATAATTCGGACTGGTGGGAATTACTACAAATCATGTATTCAAATCTGGATCAAAATTATTTTACGAATAAAATGATCTACGTACAACTTATGTATTTTATTCTATTGGTTTCTTTAACTACACCAATTGCTTCATTTACTTTTCTTTCATTTATTTATATAAAGATCAATCACTTTCAAAATTTGTTTTCCATTAAAGATTTAAGTCATTAATGAATTGTTTCATCAAATATTACTTAAGGTTCTACAACATTTACATAAGTTATAACTTAATCCGATTATAGAAAAAAAAATTAATTTTTAGGTATTCATTTTTGAAGAGAAAAGAAATATTTCAATATATCTTAAAATTCAACTAAATCATTTAAACTTATTCAATTAATATAAATATAAGACATATTTAAAATATCTTCACAGTATTATGCAAAGATTTTCCAAAAAGGTTAAAACACTATAAAAAAAATTATATCAAAACATTAACAAGCTTTAAAATAAAGTTCTTTAAATCCGATAATTTATTAGACTCATTGTGTTAAAATAAGTATAAACTCGAAATTATTAAACTAGAAGTAATAGTATACTCAAATCTTACATTAATTTCCAAACCAAATTAAAAGATTTCATATCTTCGTAATTAGTTTTACACACTTTTTTTAAAATGAATATTCAAATCATGGAAAAACATTTATTTTGGTTTAATACAAAATTCAAATAGTTAATAAACCTATAAATTTCATATCACTACTTCGAAAGCCAAGTAAATATTTCAAACCATACTTCCAAAATAGAGATTCAAATTTATTTGTCAAGCATATTACTATAAATAAAACTTTCCAAATCATATTTTTATAAAATTTTAAAATAGATTTTTTTTATAGTCCATTTATATAATATCTTTAAATTATATATTCAAAGAAACTTATATAAATTTTATTTGAAACATCCATTTGAAAACTTCATTTGTAAATCAATCATCTTGAATACTTAAATACTTTGCAAAAATTCATTTGTAAAATTTCTTGCTTCATTTATAAATACCTTTTAAATATTTTAAATAACATCTTTAAAAATATATTTAAACTATTTGAAAATAATTATTTACATCATTACTTATACCGAAAAATGAGCTATTGAAAACCTTAAGTCTATTATTTATAAATTTTATTAGTTTTAAATCTCAAAATACTTTTAAAACATCATTAATAAATCAATAATCATTAACTTTAAATATGATTTATTTAATTAATAACTTCTCACAATATTTACAACATTAATAATCAACTATTAAACCATGTTGTACATAAATAAAAAATATTTTAAACATTTTAAAGTATTTAGAAAAGAAAGGGAAAATAATCAAAATATCCTTTATATAGTACTTTATCAAAATACTTTTATAACTCGATGTTTTAACAGGTTTATCCTCGTTCTTACAGACTCTGGTCATACATTGATCAGACGCAAGACTAGAAATCTCCAAGTACTTAGTAGACCTGTTTCAACACCTAGTGAAAATACTTAAAAACAGATATGAAAAGATCCTTCCACCTTCCGGATTCTAGAAAAATATCGTAGCCATTTCGTAAACAAGGGACCATCGACCCCTGCTGTAGTGGTACACTGCTGATTCAATGAATTACGCAATGGATGCACTTCCTTCCCAAAAGATCTAAACAATAGATCGCAGGATCGAAAGCGCCTCCTATGACACCCCACCTCTATACTCACACTAGCCAAGGAGACTACTGGGTAATGCCGTCGACTAGCAAGAAGAATAAGGCTGTTGAGGAGCGACCATCTGTATAATTTCTTTGTGCGAGTACCGATATGTCAAATAGAATGACTTGCATTTCATTTCAAGAGGAAATCCGACATATCAAATACAAACTCAAAGCTACTACACAGTGGCTATGTGGGCTTCGGAAACAAATATAGAAATAAGCATAACACAAATCAGTCACAGATATTCATATCACAAAGGCAGAAACAGATATGAATATAACACATAAAAGTGTACATCAAGATAGTGGTCATACAAGATCTACTACATCACAAAAGAATAGGTACAAGTGCTAAGCAAAAGAATATGTATACATCAAGGATTCTCTATCTCGAATGTATAAAAGCAAAAACTACTAAACTAAAGTAGTTAGCCAAAAGTCAAAAGCTAGTCCCTGTTAAGAAGCCAAGTGGAAGCACCTGTAACACCTCGTTCTGACCCGAGTATTATTTAAGAAGAAAAATAATAAATGGATCAGTCTAGCTATAAATATCATATGAGATGAGAAAGGTTAAGTGATACCACAAAAAATGTATGATAACAATAATGCCATACTGTAACAAGTATACATTCAATAACAATAAAAATCATACAATATCTCAAATCTCATCAAATTTCAAAAAAAAGAATATCACATTCTTTAGCTTATTCACAAAACCCCAAATATTGACAAAACATGTCACATCCTCAAAATTTTCGACTTTCGAAAATTCGACATCGATACTCACTTTATCGACTGTCGAGAAATCGAGTGCCGGAAACTCCAATAGTGAGGGTTTAAGAAAGAGAAATAGACGAAAAGATAGAAGAAAAAGGTAGAAGAAGAAGAGAAGAACAACAGAACCACAACAGAAACAGAAACAGAACAGAATCTTACACATCGCAGCGGAACAATATATATTAGATAAATGAATAATCTTTAAACAAAGAACTATATCGTTTTATACATACATCAATCATCAGAGTCAATATACAACAATGGACAGTTATATAACTTGTCCTCATACAGAATACACAGCGGAATAAATACTATCAGATACAAATACTACGTCTCGTCATCCAGCTTATCTCCAAGCTCCAGAATATCCAGAATATCCTGATAATCTAACTCTAGGATGCCCGTGTGGAAATTGGTGGGCACCCAGAGTTTAGAAGGGAACAATAAACTCCGAGTCAGTCATGGTGACTGGTGTGAGATCGTAAAACAGTTATATCTTTAAAATAAACAACAGGAAAACTTTTAATGTCAATTCGCAATGCTTTTGGAAAATGAAACTACCATAAGACCTCCCACCACACACACAATGCAAACGCAGAATTGGAGGAGATTTCTTCTTATGATAGTCAAAGATGCTTACTACGCAAAATCAAATCATTTTTGATATTATTATTAGTGCATAGTGTAGAAAACATTTCGAAAGTATAATATTAATCTTAGCCAACATACGACCAGTATCGTATGCCTACTATAGCTACCATCCAAACAGTGGGGCGCCACCATAAGTGAATGGCAGGTTCTACAACTAAAACCGTACAAGGCTCGTATTGTTTCTTTGGATTTCCAACAAATGGTCAGGCTAAGGAACTTCCTTTTCCACGATGGGTACGTCCCTGGAATAGACGACCCGAGAACCTAACCGGATCTCTGCCAACACAAGGCCGGGTTACCTCTGCAAAAATAGGTAACTACTGACACGCGTATGCCATCCCCCGATCGTCATCGATCTTCCCGAGGATCCCCGATTCGCAACAAACCACATAGATAATAATAATGCAGTAACCACAGAGGTTAAGTATCTGGGCTCCATACCATGATACCACCTTTATCCAGAAGGAATGACATACACTAAGGGGCGCTACTCCCTAGAACCTTGTCGCATTCTTCCTGTTTCGACCATTTCCGGGGTGTGAGGCTCGACGAAGTCTCGTCCGCAAAGCTACGCTTTCTACAAAGCCCTGCTTCGGGTCAAACAAAATGATCAACCTATGATCACAAAGATATAAGATCAAACAAATGATCATATCGCAAATGATCAAACACTGATCATTTCACAGCAACACTCAGTATGCCACGTTACCAAATTGGGATATATCGCTGATGAATTTCAACTACATAACCTCTGAGCTCGTACGTCTCAGAGAAGGGTGTTAAGCTAAGAGAATAAATTCTCCGCCACCAACAGAAATGTATTTGAAAGAAATCAGCTTTATATCTCAAATTGTAACGTCAGACATACAATCCATACAAGTCTGTTCCGGGATCGAACAGAACCGAAGGCACTTCTCACGAAGCCCTTGCATTTCCGGATAATTTTCAATCACGTCAGGACTTCCCGTCACTAAGGGTGATAAAACCTCTAAATCGAAGATCAGTCGATGTAGAGTAACTCGACGGTAATCCTTCCGTTTTCAAAAATATCCGGTCTTCAACACCGGTCTTCGAATGCGATTCATAACGACGTATCACATATTCGGAATGGGTTATACGACCCCATGGTCCTTTCCCGGCTAACCCGAATAGTGAGCGTTTATTTAAAAATAAGTGTGGCATTCAAATTCATCCAATTCACAACAAATACCTACTCAAGGTAATTATTGATAGTCGGTTATTTAACTATCAATAAAGATGCGCAACATCACCAGATTCCGAATAATTTTCCAAATTATTTATTCTTCAAAAATATCTTTATAAGATATAAAATTTCCCACACTTCAAAAATAAATCAACGTTTATTTTTAAAAACGAATTCCCATTTCTTTATAAATTCCATATTGAATTTATATTTCAAAATATCTACTGATATACGATTTCCAAATCGATTTTCAATATTCAATTTCGATTTATCTTTTATAAAGATAAATTCTCAAAACGTTCATTTCATTTGGAAAAGCATTTCCATACTTATTTAAAAATAAGTGTTTCACAAATCTATTCATTTTCAACACTTGAAAATATTCGATATACTTAAATCAAATTAAGTATATATTCATTCTTTAAGGAAATCATTCTTTTAACACCTATTGGAGTCAAAACGAATGTTGCGTAAAACATCGTTACGACGACTCGAAATCACTAGTATAGGGATTCGAATTTAAGATAGACATATAAATCCCAATACTATATAAAAACATTTCCTTTCGGAAATCATTTACTATAACAATAGTGTTATAGTCCACCATTTCCTTATTTTCTCGAAAACATCTATTTCAACAATAAATGTTGAAATCTATGCTTTCGATTCATAACACATTTTAAAACATCTTTAAAATGTTTAACTTCATTTTTAAAATATTACTTCTTCAAAAATGAATCCATTTTACTTAACAATATATTCACTGTCCAAAATCGTGAATAAAATTTACTCAACCCCATTTCAATCATTCCTACACATTTTTATTTCAATAAAAATTCGCTATTCAAAATCATGAATATATCTTCTAAAATAATCTTCTATTAAATTTATCACATTCAATCTATTTTCGAATTTATAAGCACGTTTATAAATTCTATTTCTCTTTTAATAACAACTTCGACTTATAAACCTTCTTTTATCAACTTCTATATTTAACTTATCAAAATAAGTGACTTTGGGTTTATAACAACTTTTATAAATTTTAATTCTATTTATAAAAGCTTCAATACCAAATCAATCTCAATATTGATTTCAAATTTTATTTTCAACGTTCGAATAAAATTTCCATATTGATTTCTCAAAAATTCATTTCTAAATATTAAATCAATCACAGATTGATCTCAAATTTTATTTATCACTACTAAAATAAATTCCTTATTTTTTTCTCAAATTATTCAATATTCTGTTTTGAAATGGATTCTTCAAATTGAAATCATTTTACATTGATTTCCCAAATCATTTCAATTTACCAATTAAATTTCTAATTGGGTTTCCACTTATCTCCTTTTAAATAAATTCCTTTTAAAGAAAATAAATTTCTATTGTCTTCTTTCAATCTATTTAGAAATCCAGATTTTTAAATTAATTTCCTCAATTTAAAATCACTATTATACGAAATTCATTTATTTAACATTTTCACTTTATTCTGGAAATAAATTCGATAAGATTATAAAAATTAACTTTTTATACTTTAAAATTCCTTTCTTCGAATTTATTAAATTTCTAAAATTAAATTCACTTAGAAATTTCTATTTTGATTTCCAAAAATTCAATTTCGTTTATTTTTGGAATCCAATGATGTCAAAACATCCATTCAGCTAAATCTTAGCATTCAAACAATTTCCAGACATCAATATGGTCAATAACATCAATATAATCATTCACAGATTCATATCACAGTATAAATAAATTCAATCAATGTGAGGGGTCCAGTTGGATCCCTCCAACCTGTTTCCCTGCATCCAAAGATGTCAGCACAATACCAATTCCGCTCCAGTACGGAATTATCGCGGTATATAGGTTTTTATAAATCCGCTTACTAACGGCGCAATAGGGTCTCATCCGCTATACGAGGCGGGAAATCATCAATCCAATATATACATATGCCAATATGTATATACTGCTATATATATAGATATATCCTATCATATCTAATACCACATTCAATAGCAATCAAATCATCAATCAATAAATAACTGAAAATTCCACTTTTCATTTGAGTGAGAAAAATCTCACCTTAGCATTTATTTGCAACCCAATTTCCATTCCAATCATTTCTTCAAGATTTCGACCTTGTATAAACAAATTTTTACACAAGTTATTTATTATCGAATTAACCCGAATAACTAATCCTCATTTTTGATTGTTTAATAAACTAACTTTTCTTTTAATAATTTTATTAATTTTCAATTTAAGGTTTAAAACTAAGTTTCCTTTATTAATTATTTTTACTGACAAAAATTAAATGAACCATTTATAAAGTTCACATATACATCTATATTTGCTAAAAGATTAATAGGTCAAAACATTTGTATTTATCTTTTCATTTTTCTAAACAGTTTCTAGTAAATAAATTTTCTAACAAACCTCCTTTTAAATAAATATTTTCCATTTGAAACTAAATTTTTAATTCAACTAATGAATTTAGTTTTAAACAATTTTCCTTACTGTAAATTATTTTCTTTTTAACATAAAAAAACACAAATCAAATTAAAGTTTTACTTAACATTAAATTAAACTGCTAAATTAAAAACATCACTGCTAATAACTTACTGACAACAGTTATCACCTGTAACAGAACGCTCGAACACCATCGACCCCTTACTCGAACGCGCTGTTTCCCCCATAGCCACTGCAATACTCAGCTTCACAAGTGTCGCGCTCGTGCCCACGCGATTCCAGTCGCGCCTCCTCTCGCGAAACTGCTCGCCACTGCCTCGAGTTTGCCCAACCCCAGATGAATGCGACGTCTGCTGTCTCCTCATCGCGACCCATTGCCGTAGCTTCGCCCAACCCCAATTCGAAGTCGAAGTCGCCGCCGTCGCCTAACCTGATTCGCGATACCCTAAAATCGCGAAACCCTAGCCGTCGTTTGGTTTGAGCCCTGACCAGCATCGAGCACTCGAGCTCGATCGAATGACTGAGACGAGGCGACCATGATTTTCGAGCCAGCCGCGTTTTTTTCTTTGTTTGAATTGGCTTTGGCCATTTTCTTTTGAACGGGGACGAAAGTATTTTCGTTCGATTTTCTTTTTGAAACTGAAGGATGGAGGAGAGGGAACAGACGAGACTAAAATAAAAAGAAAAGAAAACGTAGCGTGAAATTAGGCGTGAGCAACGGCGTGATTCTCTACGTGTTCAGAGGAAATAAACGTGGTGATGTTTAACTGATATTTTTACCAAATCTAAATTTTAAATTTAAATTGAATACGACTCTATTTCAACGCGTTTTTGTGTCGTGTGTTCACGTAACAACTCTGATAAATACGAAATTTGAAATCCGGTAATAATTCAATATTACGGACCCAATGGAACTGGTTTCGTCGAATTCCGAGACTGTGCCCCGGAACGCTACTTTTAAATATCGACTGAACGATATAAATTTCAAACTGAACAATTCAATTTCAAGTTCGCTTCTGAAGCTTCTATCATCTTCAGTATTATCAATATGAATTATAAAAGCTTTTGAAATATTTTTAATCGGCCTAAATTTGAAGATTCAAATTCTTATTCAACTTCCAATCGATTAAATTTTATAATTTAATCGCAGATTTCAAAATTATATCGGGGACACAAATTAAATCATCGTTTAAATATTTAAAATTAATTAAATATCCTCAATTTAATTCGTTCAAAATTCTGGGTCGTTACAGACTTCCCCCCTTAAAAGAATTTCGTCCTCGAAATTACAAGTTAGAAAGAAAGGTCCTTAACTCGTCTACTATTTTTCACAATTCAATAGTTTTATCAATCTATCAAAACAAATCTTTCTACTAAAGATTCGTTATCATTTCAACTCGTTTCCAACTTCAATTATAAGTTTCAAACAACCTTGCTTTACTTCAAAACTCAAATTTAAATTCAAAATTCAAATTTAAACTTTCAAAATTTCTCAAAAATTTTCTAACGCCCTAAATTTTCGAAAAATTTCGCTAGCGTCTCCTTTGCGCGGCTAATACGGTACTACTACAAAACGTCCCTACGGACTCTCAGATTTCAAAAAAGAAAAAGAAAAAGCCAAGCGGCTAGACCAGAAATCAGCAAATCTCATATTTGAAATTTAAATACATACCTTTTGTCGAGCAATTCAAATTTATCTTTGAAATCAAATCCAATTCATTTACACCTGTATATCCTACTAGCCATAATGTCTAGTTACATATATTCAAACCATTTTGCAAGTTCTATTACAAAATTTCAATATAACTGCTTATATCATCATTACTTTACTATTGAAGTTACACCTATTCAATTTTGTTCAATCTTTACATTTCAATTTCATTTGAATTTAATTCACAATTTCAATTCTATTTGAGTTCAATTTATCTTCAATTTTGAATTTCATTCCAATCAGATTTCAATTATTCTATAATTTATCAACTTATCTACATCTTGATTTATACAATCATTTATACATTCACATTCACAATTCCATTTCATTTAGGAATTTTATTTTCAATTATCTCTTTTGGAATTCTATTTTCATTTATGAATCATATTTACAATTCGTATTCATAGTTTTCGTTCATATATGAATTTATTTCCTTATACTTTCAATTCACATTTATATATTTCATTTGTTAATGAACTTTAATTCCAATCACAATTACATAATTTACATTAACAATTTCTATTTGTATAAGTTATAAATTCAATCATATTCCATAAATATTCTTATACAGTATTCCAGAGTCCTTTCAATCTTTCAAAACCATTTTGAAAACAATTCAAATTTATCTTTTGAATTTTCAAAACAAAACTCAATTTTCCAAACAACTTTCATTTAAAACAATTTGGCAGCAATTCCTCTTTTGGAAACCCGAAAATGAATTCTAATGATGTGGCCACCATCATCAGGATTATTTTCCAGCGACCGAAAAGAGTTTAGGGTTTTCAACTCTCCAAAATACTTTTCGAAACCTTTGAAATTCATTTTCAAATCAAAAATGATTTAAACTTTCCAAATCTTCAAAATTTTCAAATTCTTTTCAAAACATTTCCAAAAACTTCTCTGGAATTCCGTTTTAGATTATAAGTCACATTTAAAATTTATATTCTCAACTTTGGAGTTACGATTTGAATTTCTTATTCAATTTCAATGATAATAGATTAATATTATCACCTCTAACATCCATGCAACCATATACTGTAATAATTTACAGAAAATCATTTCTTTTATATACAAAAATAGTCTTGGGTAAAATTATTTCATTCACCCTATTTAAAACAATACTATGTCATCTTGCCTCGTTTAAGTGTTTAGAAATCCCTATCGATAATATGGCGCCCCACATACCGACCAAAACTCATAAACATCTCAACGGATAAGCAAACACAATATAAAACAATTTCATATTCACTAACAAATACGCGCTCGTATATATTATTACTCTCAACTCATTCTAGAGTACTACTGACTCTATCTCTAATGAGTAACACCCAACAGAGCAGGGTTGTCGCTTAACCATATGCTCTGATACCACTTGTCACATCCTCAAAATTTTCGACTTTCGAAAATTCGACATCGATACTCACTTTATCGACTGTCGAGAAATCGAGTGCCGGAAACTCCAATAGTGAGGGTTTAAGAAAGAGAAATAGACGAAAAGATAGAAGAAAAAGGTAGAAGAAGAAGAGAAGAACAACAGAACCACAACAGAAACAGAAACAGAACAGAATCTTACACATCGCAGCGGAACAATATATATTAGATAAATGAATAATCTTTAAACAAAGAACTATATCGTTTTATACATACATCAATCATCAGAGTCAATATACAACAATGGACAGTTATATAACTTGTCCTCATACAGAATACACAGCGGAATAAATACTATCAGATACAAATACTACGTCTCGTCATCCAGCTTATCTCCAAGCTCCAGAATATCCAGAATATCCTGATAATCTAACTCTAGGCTGCCCGTGTGGAAATTGGTGGGCACCCAGAGTTTAGAAGGGAACAATAAACTCCGAGTCAGTCATGGTGACTGGTGTGAGATCGTAAAACAGTTATATCTTTAAAATAAACAACAGGAAAACTTTTAATGTCAATTCGCAATGCTTTTGGAAAATGAAACTACCATAAGACCTCCCACCACACACACAATGCAAACGCAGAATTGGAGGAGATTTCTTCTTATGATAGTCAAAGATGCTTACTACGCAAAATCAAATCATTTTTGATATTATTATTAGTGCATAGTGTAGAAAACATTTCGAAAGTATAATATTAATCTTAGCCAACATACGACCAGTATCGTATGCCTACTATAGCTACCATCCAAACAGTGGGGCGCCACCATAAGTGAATGGCAGGTTCTACAACTAAAACCGTACAAGGCTCGTATTGTTTCTTTGGATTTCCAACAAATGGTCAGGCTAAGGAACTTCCTTTTCCATGATGGGTACGTCCCTCGAATAGACGACCCGAGAACCTAACCGGATCTCTGCCAACACAAGGCCGGGTTACCTCTGCAAAAATAGGTAACTACTGACACGCGTATGCCATCCCCCGATCGTCACCGATCTTCCCGAGGATCCCCGATTCGCAACAAACCACATAGATAATAATAATGCAGTAACCACAGAGGTTAAGTATCTGGGCTCCATACCATGATACCACCTTTATCCAGAAGGAATGACATACACTAAGGGGCGCTACTCCCTAGAACCTTGCCGCATTCTTCCTGTTTCGACCATTTCCGGGGTGTGAGGCTCGACGAAGTCTCGTCCGCAAAGCTACGCTTTCTACAAAGCCCTGCTTCGGGTCAAACAAAATGATCAACCTATGATCACAAAGATATAAGATCAAACAAATGATCATATCGCAAATGATCAAACACTGATCATTTCACAGCAACACTCAGTATGCCACGTTACCAAATTGGGATATATCGCTGATGAATTTCAACTACATAACCTCTGAGCGCGTACGTCTCAGAGAAGGGTGTTAAGCTAAGAGAATAAATTCTCCGCCACCAACAGAAATGTATTTGAAAGAAATCAGCTTTATATCTCAAATTGTAACGTCAGACATACAATCCATACAAGTCTGTTCCGGGATCGAACAGAACCGAAGGCACTTCTCACGAAGCCCTTGCATTTCCGGATAATTTTCAATCACGTCAGGACTTCCCGTCACTAAGGGTGATAAAACCTCTAAATCGAAGATCAGTCGATGTAGAGTAACTCGACGGTAATCCTTCCGTTTTCAAAAATATCCGGTCTTCAACACCGGTCTTCGAATGCGATTCATAACGACGTATCACATATTCGGAATGGGTTATACGACCCCATGGTCCTTTCCCGGCTAACCCGAATAGTGAGCGTTTATTTAAAAATAAGTGTGGCATTCAAATTCATCCAATTCACAACAAATACCTACTCAAGGTAATTATTGATAGTCGGTTATTTAACTATCAATAAAGATGCGCAACATCACCAGATTCCGAATAATTTTCCAAATTATTTATTCTTCAAAAATATCTTTATAAGATATAAAATTTCCCACACTTCAAAAATAAATCAACGTTTATTTTTAAAAACGAATTCCCATTTCTTTATAAATTCCATATTGAATTTATATTTTCAAAATATCTACTGATATACGATTTCCAAATCGATTTTCAATATTCAATTTCGATTTATCTTTTATAAAGATAAATTCTCAAAATGTTCATTTCATTTGGAAAAGCATTTCCATACTTATTTAAAAATAAGTGTTTCACAAATCTATTCATTTTCAACACTTGAAAATATTCGATATACTTAAATCAAATTAAGTATATATTCATTCTTTAAGGAAATCATTCTTTTAACACCTATTGGAGTCAAAACGAATGTTGCGTAAAACATCGTTACGACGACTCGAAATCACTAGTATAGGGATTCGAATTTAAGATAGACATATAAATCCCAATACTATATAAAAACATTTCCTTTCGGAAATCATTTACTATAACAATAGTGTTATAGTCCACCATTTCCTTATTTTCTCGAAAACATCTATTTCAACAATAAATGTTGAAATCTATGCTTTCGATTCATAACACATTTTAAAACATCTTTAAAATGTTTAACTTCATTTTTAAAATATTACTTCTTCAAAAATGAATCCATTTTACTTAACAATATATTCACTGTCCAAAATCGTGAATAAAATTTACTCAACCCCATTTCAATCATTCCTACACATTTTTATTTCAATAAAAATTCGCTATTCAAAATCGTGAATATATCTTCTAAAATAATCTTCTATTAAATTTATCACATTCAATCTATTTTCGAATTTATAAGCACGTTTATAAATTCTATTTCTCTTTTAATAACAACTTCGACTTATAAACCTTCTTTTATCAACTTCTATATTTAACTTATCAAAATAAGTGACTTTGGGTTTATAACAACTTTTATAAATTTTAATTCTATTTATAAAAGCTTCAATACCAAATCAATCTCAATATTGATTTCAAATTTTATTTTCAACGTTCGAATAAAATTTCCATATTGATTTCTCAAAAATTCATTTCTAAATATTAAATCAATCACAGATTGATCTCAAATTTTATTTATCACTACTAAAATAAATTCCTTATTTTTTTCTCAAATTATTCAATATTCTGTTTTGAAATGGATTCTTCAAATTGAAATCATTTTACATTGATTTCCCAAATCATTTCAATTTACCAATTAAATTTCTAATTGGGTTTCCACTTATCTCCTTTTAAATAAATTCCTTTTAAAGAAAATAAATTTCTATTGTCTTCTTTCAATCTATTTAGAAATCCAGATTTTTAAATTAATTTCCTCAATTTAAAATCACTATTATACGAAATTCATTTATTTAACATTTTCACTTTATTCTGGAAATAAATTCGATAAGATTATAAAAATTAACTTTTTATACTTTAAAATTCCTTTCTTCGAATTTATTAAATTTCTAAAATTAAATTCACTTAGAAATTTCTATTTTGATTTCCAAAAATTCAATTTCGTTTATTTTTGGAATCCAATGATGTCAAAACATCCATTCAGCTAAATCTTAGCATTCAAACAATTTCCAGACATCAATATGGTCAATAACATCAATATAATCATTCACAGATTCATATCACAGTATAAATAAATTCAATCAATGTGAGGGGTCCAGTTGGATCCCTCCAACCTGTTTCCCTGCATCCAAAGATGTCAGCACAATACCAATTCCGCTCCAGTACGGAATTATCGCGGTATATAGGTTTTTATAAATCCGCTTACTAACGGCGCAATAGGGTCTCATCCGCTATACGAGGCGGGAAATCATCAATCCAATATATACATATGCCAATATGTATATACTGCTATATATATAGATATATCCTATCATATCTAATACCACATTCAATAGCAATCAAATCATCAATCAATAAATAACTGAAAATTCCACTTTTCATTTGAGTGAGAAAAATCTCACCTTAGCATTTATTTGCAACCCAATTTCCATTCCAATCATTTCTTCAAGATTTCGACCTTGTATAAACAAATTTTTACACAAGTTATTTATTATCGAATTAACCCGAATAACTAATCCTCATTTTTGATTGTTTAATAAACTAACTTTTCTTTTAATAATTTTATTAATTTTCAATTTAAGGTTTAAAACTAAGTTTCCTTTATTAATTATTTTTACTGACAAAAATTAAATGAACCATTTATAAAGTTCACATATACATCTATATTTGCTAAAAGATTAATAGGTCAAAACATTTGTATTTATCTTTTCATTTTTCTAAACAGTTTCTAGTAAATAAATTTTCTAACAAACCTCCTTTTAAATAAATATTTTCCATTTGAAACTAAATTTTTAATTCAACTAATGAATTTAGTTTTAAACAATTTTCCTTACTGTAAATTATTTTCTTTTTAACATAAAAAAACACAAATCAAATTAAAGTTTTACTTAACATTAAATTAAACTGCTAAATTAAAAACATCACTGCTAATAACTTACTGACAACAGTTATCACCTGTAACAGAACGCTCGAACACCATCGACCCCTTACTCGAACGCGCTGTTTCCCCCATAGCCACTGCAATACTCAGCTTCACAAGTGTCGCGCTCGTGCCCACGCGATTCCAGTCGCGCCTCCTCTCGCGAAACTGCTCGCCACTGCCTCGAGTTCGCCCAACCCCAGATGAATGCGACGTCTGCTGTCTCCTCATCGCGACCCATTGCCGTAGCTTCGCCCAACCCCAATTCGAAGTCGAAGTCGCCGCCGTCGCCTAACCTGATTCGCGATACCCTAAAATCGCGAAACCCTAGCCGTCGTTTGGTTTGAGCCCTGACCAGCATCGAGCACTCGAGCTCGATCGAATGACTGAGACGAGGCGACCATGATTTTCGAGCCAGCCGCGTTTTTTTCTTTGTTTGAATTGGCTTTGGCCATTTTCTTTTGAACGGGGACGAAAGTATTTTCGTTCGATTTTCTTTTTGAAACTGAAGGATGGAGGAGAGGGAACAGACGAGACTAAAATAAAAAGAAAAGAAAACGTAGCGTGAAATTAGGCGTGAGCAACGGCGTGATTCTCTGCGTGTTCAGAGGAAATAAACGTGGTGATGTTTAACTGATATTTTTACCAAATCTAAATTTTAAATTTAAATTGAATACGACTCTATTTCAACGCGTTTTTGTGTCATGTGTTCACGTAACAACTCTGATAAATACGAAATTTGAAATCCGGTAATAATTCAATATTACGGACCCAATGGAACTGGTTTCGTCGAATTCCGAGACTGTGCCCCAGAACGCTACTTTTAAATATCGACTGAACGATATAAATTTCAAACTGAACAATTCAATTTCAAGTTCGCTTCTGAAGCTTCTATCATCTTCAGTATTATCAATATGAATTATAAAAGCTTTCGAAATATTTTTAATCGGCCTAAATTTGAAGATTCAAATTCTTATTCAACTTCCAATCGATTAAATTTTATAATTTAATCGCAGATTTCAAAATTATATCGGGGACACAAATTAAATCATCGTTTAAATATTTAAAATTAATTAAATATCCTCAATTTAATTCGTTCAAAATTCTGGGTCGTT
The DNA here is from genome assembly GCA_030737815.1 of Allium fistulosum. NCBI lineage: Eukaryota > Viridiplantae > Streptophyta > Magnoliopsida > Asparagales > Amaryllidaceae > Allium > Allium fistulosum. The sequence continues at coordinate 404,790,339 of CM060907.1, read as the reverse complement.
ACAAAACATATCAATGTCAATCGTAGAAATTGGAGAAGCACAAATTCCAGAAATCAACAATTAGAAATCTAGAAAACAAAATGGGGGGAGGCCTATCATAAATGGGAGCATGAAAACTCACCAACACGTGTATTACAAACGGGACGCTATCCAATGAAAATACGGGGTACTGTCCCCCTTGGGGACAGATAAGCTGAACATCGACGTAACTAAAAAGATAGGCCCCATGCACAGTCGAACATCGACGCACCTGAAAAGATACGCCCCATGCACATACCTATTGAGCCGAACATCGATGTACCTAGAAAGATACACCCCATGTACCGAACTCATTGAGCTGATTGCTCCACAAACGGTCAAAAAGACCAGGGGTCGCTAGCCCCTAAAAATGAGACGAAGCTCCATAAAACTAGGTACAGTCCCCCATGTGGACAAAGAGACCTCGCATATCGCTAGTCTAAACCATAAAATGATCGCCAACGATCAATAAGAAGTGTGAATTACACTAAGCTAGTAAATAAATGAGTTTAACTTCATGTCCCATAATCACTAGCTTAACTTAAATATTTATGAGCAAATTGTAGATTTCCACTCGAAAATTGTCGCAAGATTTCAATCGAACAAGTTTAAGAATTAACCGACGAAGTAAACATAAGCGTTTCATACCACTTGTTTTGCTAAGTCGTTTAATTGGATTTCTCATACGAATGAGGTAAAGGTTTGTATATACTAATAGATTTGGAAAACGGTTTTAAAAACGAGCTTTGTATTTAGAAGTAGTGTTGAAATCGTTTTTGTGAAAGAGTTTGAGTATTTACTACTAGTATAGAAACCTTTGTATTTTAAAGTGACAAATCACAGAAATGATTGTAGAAACAATCAATCACCAAAAATTCACATTCGACGACGTGAATCAAAACCATAAAAATCGATATCAATTCCATCAAATGGATATTCCCAAAAATCCAGAAAAAGAAGTCATCAAAGTTGATAATAAGTTATAAAAACTAATCGGATCAACCAAAAATCGATTAAAACGGAAATCCACTCAAAATAGGCAATTTGGCTGAAATAAGCAGCTCCAGACGTCTAGTAGACTTCCCAAACGTCTGAGATGAAAGACTGGAAATTTTCTTCCAGATCGCCCAGACGTCTAGGTTGTAAGCTCAGACGTCTAAGCTGAAAACTGGAATTTTATTCCCGTAGCTCTAGACGTCTGACCTTAATACCAGATGTCTGAGCTGAAGCTCAAGGCAACATTTTTCCTAGGCCAATGATGGCCAAATCATATCGGAAGCGATCGGACGAGTGACGATGGCTAAGGATTTACGCCAAGCAACTACCCAGCCCTATAGGCTCACTAATACACTCCGAAAAACATGTCCAAACATCCATATTAGGATTTTCATAGATTTTGACTTCAAAATACCAAAAATTGGAAAATTCACCAAACCAATTCAATTCAAAAGCAAATGAACATGAAATAGATGTTAGGAATTTAGACCTAATAACTATCAAAGGTATAGACATAGATGTGAGTTCAAAAACTCCCCTTTAAACCCAAAAACAACGAATGAGAAGCTTTAAAACAAAGGAAAGATCAACCACTCTTCAACTTCAACTCAAGAAGCTCCAATCTAAGCTCATAAGCAAATATTTCCTAAGTTAGGGTTTAGGAATTTCTGAAAATTGAAGAGAGATTGAGATGGAGAAGATGAAGAGGATGCTTACCTAAGTTTCTCTTTGATTTCTAGAGCTTGAACTTTAATTTCCTAGTAAACTAGAGCTTAGGAATTTTGATTTCTTTTCTCCTCCCCCATTTTTCTTTTAGCTTGAAAGTGTTAGGAAATGAAAATGAATGAAGAGGAGTTGGAGGAGGAGTTAGGGTATTATGTTGCGTTAGTGGGCTGAAACCCAAACCCAAAGCCCAAAATAGAAAAATAGTAAAATTCTACTCAACTCCAAACATATCGATGTTTATACTCAAAAAGGTCGCAAACGCCATTTTGGACTCAATAAAAGGGGTCTTGAGTCCTAATTCGGCTATTTACAAAAAGTAGCATTTTGGACTTTAATCCGACTAACGATGCCATATTAAAATTTCAACGTTTAAATATACAATCGCAAAATATGCGGGTTGTTACAGACTAACCTCCTTAAAGAAATTGCATCCTCGCAATACTTAAGAAGAAAATAAAAAGTAACAACCATACTAAGGCATAACAACACAAAAGAAGAAATTTTGAAATGAGAAGTTCACCTCAAGGAGCACGAGAGAGTAAGTCCGGATGTGTTCGCTCGATGAGTTCTCTGGATTCCCAAGAGCAATCCTTAGGATTTGAGGACCATTGAACTTTCACAAGAGGAACATCTTTATTTCGACGGCATTTAACCTCCATAGCAATGATACGAATAGGATGTTGCTCATAAGTCAAATTAGGCGAAACTTCAATTTCTTCAATAACACCAGGCTCAAGAATAGAATCAGAATCTCTAAGGCATTTCCGTAATTAAGAGACGTGGAATAGGTCATGAATAGCAGAAAATTGAGCCGGTAATAAAAGGCGATAAGCCATGGAACCAATGCGTTCAGTGATGGGAAATGGACCAATATATCGAGGTGTTAACTTTCCCGATCAACTGAAACGCACAACACCCTTCATAGGTGAAACGCGAATAAACACTAAATCTCCCACGAAAAATTCTAATTTCCTTCTTCGATTATCGGCATAGGATTTTTGTCTACTTTGAGCTACTTTCATCCTATGACGAATAAGGTCAATCTTTTCTGTGGCATCATGAATAAAATCTGGACCTAAAACCATCTTCTCACCGGCTTCAAACCAATATGAAGGAGATCGGCATGGTCTTCCGTAGAGTGCCTCGAAAGGAGCCATACCAATACTAGATTGGAAGCTATTATTATAAGAAAAATCAACAGGAGAAATATGATCCTCCGAACTTCCACCAAAATAAGAACACATGCACGAAGGAGATCTTCAAGAGTTTGATTCACACGCTCCGTTTGTCCATCGGACTGAAGATGATAAGCGGTGCTAAAATTAAGCTTTGTTCCCAAAGCTTTTTGAAGACCTTTCCAAAATCCACTGGTAAACAATGGATCACGATCTCTAACAATAGAAGTTAGAACTCCATGCAATTTAATAATTTCTTTAACATAGAGTTTGGCCAAAGAGGTACGGTCCGATTGGACCGAACGGGAAGAAAATGGGCGGATTTTGTAAGTCTATCTACTATCACCCATAGGCTATCATGACCCAAACGAGAATCTGGAAGACCATCAATAAAGTCCATGGAGACTTGATCCCACTTCCAAACCGGAATGCCCAAAGGTTGCAATAACCCACCGGGCCTTTGATGCTCGGCCTTAACAAGTTGGCAAGTCATGCAACGCTTAATCAAGTTAGCAATATCAGATTTCATTCCATCCTAATAATAAAGTCGCTTCATATTCGCGTACATTTTACTACTACTGGGGTGAATGGTAAACTTAGAATGATGAGAATCTTCTATAATGTCTTTACGAAGATCACAAATGTTTGGCACAATAATTCTACCAAACTTCTGAATCCCTCCACGAGCATCAGTAGCAAAGTCTTTCAAACCATCAACCTTATTTTTATCCCTACAACTTTGGCTAAGAAGAGCCATGTCGGGATCATGCTTTTGAGCTTCAAGAATGCGGTCTAAAAGAGAAGGATGAGCCTCAAGGCTACATAAAACAAGAGATGAACATGAATTGGATTCACGATCTCGAATCTCACAAGTGGACAAAGTCTCGAGATCGTTCCATTCGGATATCATCATGGAAACAACCGCTTGTTGCTTACGACTAAGGCATCGGCAACATGATTTCCCTTTTCGGGAGTATAAAGAATATCAAGATCATAAGATGCAAGGAACTCGAGCCAACATTGTTGACGCAAATTAAGTTCCTTTTGAGAAAGTAAATACTTCAAAGATTTATGATCGGTGTAGAGAACAAATTTCTCTCCCAAAAGATAATGACGCAATTCTAAGGGCGAAACCAATGGCTGCGAGCTCTTAATCATGAGTGGCATATCTAGTCTCGGCAGGCTTTAATTGCCTAGAAGCATAAGCGATAACACGTTCCCTTTGCATGAGAACAGCTCCCAAACCAACATGACTAGCATCGGTATAAACAATCAAGTCTTGGTTCCCTTCGGGAATCACAAGAATAGGAGCATTGGAAAGGAGTTCTTTTAATTTCTGAAAAGTAGCTTCACATTTGTCTGACCAAATGTACTTAACTCCCTTCTTTGTCAAACTAGTAAGAGGTACGGAAATTTTAGAAAAGTCTTCTATGAACCGACGGTAATAGCCCGTCAATCCAAGGAAGCTACGAATTTTCATCACATTCTCCGGTCTTTTCCAATTTTGAATCGCTTCAATCTTTGAATGATCTACGGAAATTCCAGATTCAGAAATAATATGTCCTAAAAATTTCACACGAGATTGCCAAAAGTGGCACTTAAATTTTTTTGCTTTCAATTGATTACTCCTAAGAGTTTCCAACACAATCCGAAGATGTTTGTCATGCTCTTCCTCGGTTTTAGAATAAACAAGAATATCATCTATAAAGATAAGAACAAATCGATTGAGGAAGTCTTTGAAAACTCGATTCATAAGGTCAACGAAATAAGCTGGAGCATTCGTTAAACCAAATGGCATAACAAGCCATTCATAAGATCCATAACGAGTACAAAACGACGTCAAAGGAATGCTATCCTCAACAATACGAAGCTGATGAAAACCGGTTGCTAAGTCTAACTATGAAAATACTCTAGCACCACTAAGTTGATCGAATAGATCCTCAATCCGAGGTAAAGGATATTTATTCTTGATGGTGAGATCATTAAGCTTGCGGTAGTCAATGCAAAGCCTAAGTGTACCATCGGATTTCTTCACAAAGATAGCTAAAGCTCCCCATGGAGTGGAACTAAAACGAATAAGCTATTTTTCTTCCAACTCGGATAATTGTTTACGCATCTCCTCATTTTCCTTATTCGACATGCGATAAGGAGAACGAGTGATAGGTAGAGCTCCAGGGATTAGATTAATTCTGAACTCAATTGCTCGCTTAGGTAGTAATCCTAAAACGGGCTCAAATATATTGGGAAATTCAAGAACAATGTGAATGAGGGAAATGGCATCTTCCTCATCATCATTATCATCATCACGCGGATTTATAGAATATAAGGATGCTACCGAATTGGAATTTGAATCTTTAAGAACAATAGAAATCTACTTAACAGACAGGGGATGTCGAAGATAGATAGTCCTCTCGGGACATAGGATGTGGGCTTCATAACGATTAAGCCAATCCATTTCCAAAATCATTCCGAAACCTAAGTAGCGCATAACATGCAAATCGACTCGGAAAGAATAATCACATAAAATAATCTCGACATCTTTACAAAATAAACTGAGTGTTGCGGATCCACCAACCGGATTCGCAATTCTCAATGAAGTCATCAAGCCCATAACATTTAAAGACAAAGCATCAACAAGTTCTTTTGATGTAAAAGAGTGAAATGCACCCGTATCAAAAAGAACTCGATTAGGAAGATCAAGAAATATAATAATGCCATCAAGGACAGAATGAGAAATACCTTGACCAAGAGAAGTGTTACTAGGAGCTTGCACAACATTAAGCTTTCCCTCCTTCCTACTTTGAAGTATGGGACATGTAGATATATGATAACCCGTACTTTTGCAATAACGAGAAAAAAGAGGTTTTGGGCACCTATTTGCATAATGGTCCTTAGAACCACAATTGTAGCATTGCCCACGACTAGAGGTAGGAGTCTTTGCTACCCGAAGTTGCTTGTTTCCCTTTCTTGTTGGGATTAGGCTTGAACTTAATAGGTCTGTTCTTGTTGTTGTTGAAGTTCTGTTTGGTACCCACAACTTCAACATCACTTTCCTTATTGGCCTCTTCAAGTCGAAGAGCGATATCAACAAGCTGATCAAAAGAAACTTCCAGTTTCAGGAGTAAAGGCTTTTTGAGGTTCTTATTCAACCCATAGACAAACCTCTGATTTTTCTTTAATGGGGTATTAATATACTCGACCCCATATTTAGAGAGAGATTCAAAAGATGCGACATAATCCGTCACAGAAGATTCACCTTGAACAAGGTCAATAAAGTGTCAGGCCAAAGTTACCTTTTCAGCCTCCGGCACAAACTTTAACTCGAACCTTTCCTGGAATTGCTCCCAAGTAAGATCCGCTTCAATAATTTCCGAAATCAAAAGCTCATACCAATCTAATGCCCTCTCCTGGAGCATGCTAGAAGCCACTTGGACTCGATATAGATCAACAAGATTCATGCAAGAAAAGATGCGATCGCATGTTCTAAGCCAAGCTTGGACTTCTATAACGCTTTCGGAACCCTTGAATGGCCTTCCACCCAAATTGGTGTAATCACTGCACAAGCGTGCAAACCCGGATTTAGGATGAGTATGCTCTTGAATGGGTCCGGCAGCTTGGGCATTCTTTACAAGATCTAAAAGTTGTTGAGCAGACATGAATACTCCATCCTGAGGAGTAGCACTGGATTGACCGGCACTGGGACGACCAGGTCTATCCATTTCTCTTCTTTAAGAAAGATAGAAAGAAGAGGAAAAAGGTTATTCTCAGAATGAATATCAAACAAACTTGATTGATAAAACAAGGCATCACAAAAGAAAATAGGATAGGACGGGTCCAATGACTCGAATTAAATCTTTAGGCACGATTCCTAAGAAAGACTTAGGACAATGATCCTTGCTAGATTATTCTACATTGTTCCGAAGTTTGGCTTTGATACCAAGCTATGACGCCTCACCTCTATACTCACACTAGCCAACGACACTACTGGGTAATGCCGTCGACTAGCACGAAGAATAAGGCTGTTGAGGAGCGACCATCTATGTAATTGCTTTGTGCGAGTACCGATATGTCAGATAGAATGACTTGCATTTCATTTCAAGAGGAAATCCGACATATAAAATACAAACTCAAAGCTACTACACAGTGGCTATGTGGGCTTCGGAAACAAATATAAAAATAAGCATAACACAAATCAGTCATAGATATTCATATCACAAAGGCGGAAACAAATATGAATATAACATATAAAAGTGTACATCAAGATAGTGGTCATACAAGATCCACTTCATCATAAAAGAATAGGTATAAGTGCTAAGCAAAAGAATATGTATACATCAAGGAGTCTCTATCTCGAATGTATAAAAGCAAAAACTACAAAACTAAAGTAGTTAGCCAAAAGTCAGAAGCTAGTCCCTACTAAGAACTCAAGTGGAAGCACCTGTAACATCTCGGTCTGACCCGAGTATTATTTAAGAAGAAAAATAATAAACGGATCAGTCCAGCTATAAATATCATATGAGATGAGAAAGGATAAGAGATACCACAAAAAATGTATGATAACAATAATGCCATACTGTAACAAGTATACATTCAATAACAATAAAAATCATATAATATCTCAAATCTCATCAAATTTCAAAAAAAAGAATATCACATTCTTTAGCTTATTCACCAAACCCCAAATATTGACAAAACATATCAATGTCAATCGCAGAAATTGGTAAAGCACAAATTCCAGAAATCAACAATTAGAAATCTAGAAAACAAAAAGGGGGAGGCCTATCATAAACGGGAGCATGAAAACTCACCAACACGTGTATCACAAACGGGATGCCATTCCATGAAAATACGGGGTACTGTCCCTCCTTGGGGACAGATAAGCTGAACGTCGACATACCTAAAAAGATACGCCCCATGCACAGTCGAACATCGATGCACCTGAAAAGATACGCCCCATGCACATACCTATTGAGCCAAACATCGATGCACCTAGAAAGATACACCCCATGTACCGAACTCATTGAGCCGATTGCTCCACGAACGGTCAAAAAGACCAGGGGTCGCTAGCCCCTAAAAATGAGACGAAGCTCCATAAAACTGGGTACAGTCTTCCACGTGGACAAAGAGACCTCGCATATCGCTAGTCTAAACCATAAAATGACCGCCATCGATCAATAAGAAGTGTGAATTATACTAAGCTAGTAAATAAATGAGTTTGGCCTCATGTCCCATAACCACTAGCTTAACTTAAATATTTACGAACAAATTGTAGATTTCCACTCGAAAATTGTCATAAGATTTCAATCGAACAAGTCTAAGAATTTACCGACGAAGTAAACGCAAGCGTTTCATATCACTTGTTTTGCTAAGTCATTTAATTGGATTTCTCATACGAATGAGGTAAAGGTTTGTATACACTAATAGATTTGGAAAACGGTTTTAAAAACAAGCTTTGTATTTAGAAGTAGTGTTGAAATCGTTTTTGTGAAAGGGTTTGAGTATTTACTACTAGTATAGAAACCTTTGTATTTTAAAGTGACAAATCCCAGAAATGATTGTAGAAACAATCGATCGCCAAAAATTCACATTCGACGACGTGAATCGAAACCATAAAATTTGATATCAATTTCATCAAATGGATATTCCCAAAAATCCAGAAAAAGAAGTCATCAAAGTTGATAATAAGTGATAACAACTAATCGGATCAACCAAAAATCGATTAAAACGGAAATCCACTCAAAATAGGCAATTTGGCTGAAATAAGCGGCTCTAGACGTCTAGTAGACTTCCCAGACGTCTGAGCTGAAAGACTGGAAATTTTCTTTCAGATCGCCCAGACGTCTAGGAGTAAGCTCAAACGTCTGAGCTGAAAGCCTGGAATTTTATTCCCGTAGCTCCAGACGTCTGACCTTAATACCAAACGTCCGAGCTGAAGCTCAGGGCAATATTTTGCCTAGGCCAATGATGGCCAAATCATATCGGAAGCGATCGAACGAGTGACGATGGCTAGGGATTTACGCCAAGCGACTACCCAGTCCTATAGGCTCATCAATACACTCCGAACATGTCCAAACATCCATATTAGGATTTTCATAGATTTTGACTTCAAAATACCAAAAATTGGAAAATTCGCCAAACCAATTCAATTCAAAAGCAAATGAACATGAAATAGATGTTAGGAATTCATACCTAATAACTATCAAAGGTATAGACATAGATGTGAGCTCAAAAACGCACCTTTAAACCAAAACACAACGAATGATAAGCTTTAAAACAAAGGAAAGATCAACCACTCTTCAATTTCAACTCAAGAAGCTCCAATCTAAGCTCATAAGCAAATATTTCCTAAGTTAGGGTTTAGGAATTTCTGAAAATTGAAGAGAAATTGAGATGGAGAAGATGAAGAGGATGCTTACCTAAGTTTCTCTTTGATTTCTAGAGCTTGAACTTTAATTTCCTAGTAAACTAGGGCTTAGGAATTTTGATTTCTTTTCTCCTCCCCCATTTTTCTTCTAGCTTGAAAGTGTTAGGAAATGAAAATGAATGATGATGAGTTGGAGGAGGAGTTAGGGTATTATGTTGGGTTAGTGGGCTGAAACCCAAACCCAAAGCCCAAAATAGAAAAATAGCAAAATTCTACTCAACTCCAAACATATCGATGTTTATACTCAAAAAGGTCGCAAACACCATTTTGGACTCAATGGAAGCGGTCTCGGGTCCTAATTCGACTGTTTACAAAAAGTAGCATTTCAGACTTTAATCCGACTAACGATGCCATATTTAAATTTCAACATTTAAATATACAATCGCAAAATATGCGGGTTGTTACACCTCCATTGGGTAAACTAAAAAACCATCTACCCTGAAAAAATTTGGTTAACTCATGAGTTTAAGTCTGGACAACCATATCGGTTCGAATCCATTTCTGAATTCACCCTAGTATATTAGGGTTTTTTGGTCGAATCCATTCCTGGATTCCCCAAGTCCATCTGGGTCGAAGCATATCATACTATACTTCTTCGCGGAGAGTACTTCTCCATACCTTTTACTTCAAAATATATCATACCATATATAGTAAACTTTCAAAATCATAACTTCAAATATCACACTTATATAAATTCCATTATATATAAGATTTCATTTTCAGATCGAGTACTTTCCAAAATCAATTATCTCAAATATATCAAATCATTCTTATATAAATTCCGTTGTATATAAGATTTATCTCTTCAGATCTAATACTTTCCAAAATCAATAGTCTTCAGAATCACCTTATGCTTATATATAAAATCCATCTTATATAAGAATCAATTTTTTTTCCAAAATCAATTACGCTGCATAAAAATCCATATGGGATTGAACATCTTTACTTTACAAAAGGTTTTGAATTTAGAATAGTTTTGAATCTAAAATAGTTTTGTAAAATAGTTTTTTATTTATTAAAATATTTTTGTAAAATAGTGATGAATTAAAAATAGTTTTGGAATGAAGTAGTTTTTTTTAGTTTCAATAAAATAAAATAAAATAAAATAAAACAAAAATAGTTTTGTAAAATGGTTTTGAATTAAAAGTGGTTTTGCATAAAAAAAATTTCCAAATTAAATTACAAAGGATATCCAACCCAACAACTTTCATTTTCAACGTCAAAACATATCAATTATATTAGAACATAAGATGTACATATGTCATCATCACGCAATATGACATTCGATCGCTCGCCCGATCACACAATTTCTCTTTCGAACTAGTATTGTTCATTCGACTAGAAACCATCATTCTCCTTTCGTAGCCATATACTATGATAGAGAATTTTAGAATCATACCAAAAATCCATATCAAATATTCACCCTCAAGGATCGAATGAAAAATCCTAACATGAAATGGTGTAATTCACCTCGAACTTGTATACTCAAATCCGGATCAAATTAATTATGCAAATAAAACAATATACATACAACTTACGTATTTATTCCAATTTGTTTCATCACAATTACATTTTCAATTCACATTATTAATCTCATTTAGTTATACACATTTTATCTCTTATCAATTAATATAAAATAATCTCGATTTAATGACAAAATCATTAATAAGTAACATTACTACATCTCACTTCATTTTAAATCATATTCATTTTCACATATAGTATTTACTACATTTATTTGCGAATTTTTTCATAAGAAATTTCCTTAAGTTTATAACCAATTTATAAAGGCTTAACTTCTTTTATAAGACATTATTCGAGTTTAAAGTTATCACAACTTTAATTGTAACCATTTCTTGCAATATCCATTTATTTTATAAACAATTTACAGGTCATGACTATATTTATAATCATTTCATTTTTAGTTCATAATTGTTTATCCAATTAGTTTTCACTTTTACTTTTCAAATTATTTATGACACGTTTCATAAATTTAACAAAGTTTATAAACATTTTTACAATCATTTAACTTTATTTATAACACATTTTTTTCCCAATTTCAACTCAAACACTCCAATTCTTAAATTCACACTTACAGTACCGTAATTCATCCTAAAAGTACATATAAACTTTCAAAATCATTTTATTAACATAAATTTTAACAATTCAAATCTTGTTTTACTCATTTTGCCTTTTCCAATTAAGGTTATAAAATTCAACTTTTATAATTTTACAAAATTACTAAGTTTTAACACTGAAATTAATTTCAAAATTTTGGACTATCCAGAATTTCATAACATTCCATTTTATTTCAATGGTTGAAACTACCAATCAACAAAATTACCATCTTCACAACAAAACATTTAAATTTCATAAACAAATAGCCTAATTATTCACTTTTGAATAATACTACTATTATTTACAAAATTTAGGAAACCAATTTCTAAAACATCGGAATTTTAGTTCTCAAATTTTCATTTTAAATTCTCTTTATTAAAACTAAACTTAGAAATCATGTTCATATAACCATTCACTTTATTTTCTTTAATATACCATTATTAAACTAGTGTTTATTTCATAAATTCAAATCAACAATAATAGCCAACACTTGTAAACTGACTAAATACAATTAATCAACAATAAATGATCATAATTAAATATTACCATTTACTAAAACAAACACATTACAAATAACTATATTAGTTATAAAAAAATTATTCCTTTATATATAACATATAACATTAGGAAAAATTATTTCATTTCAAAACTATATAAAACATTTTATAACTCTAACAAATATGCACTCTCGTGTATATACATACACACTCAAACTCATTCTAGGGTATTACTAACCCTATCTCTAATGAGTTAACCCCAACAGGCTAAGGTATCTCTAAACCAAAGCTCTGATACCAACTGTAACGACCCATATCTTTGGACGGTTTAAATCGACAATAAACCATATATGTCTAATTCAAACCATTCAAAAGGGAGGATTGCTAATGGGGTAAATAAGAAATTAAGTGAAAAGAAAGAAGAAAAAACAAAATACAGAATCTCACAATGGAATGACAAAATATAATAATCAAATAAACAGTTCATGAAGCTGTTTTACAAATAACATTTGATTACACTTTTACAATATATCAAAGTTATACATACAGCAGGAATAAATAAATGATGCAGCGGATCAACGTGATATAGTGGAATAATAATAATAATATAATACTAAACTCCGTCTTGATCCTCCATAAAAAAGGTCTTCAACACTGAAAAGCTCAGGATGACCCGAGCATAATGGAAAAACAAAACAATCAAGTCTGAACTAAAAGATCTTATGTAAGTTAAATCAATCTTAAAAAAAATATAAGTGCAATGGCTTAAGAGATCTTATGAGATTTCCCATCTCCTGTCAAGTGTACAACGTGAATATAATTATTCAATAATTCGAAATACTAAATTTAATTTCTTTAATTAAAATAAATTCGAAGTTTAATTAAAGACTTAAACCTTTCAAATAATTCAGTTCTAATACATAATCCAAATTCAAGAAATTGAATGGGTATATATCATTTCAACCCATAATTTAAATGTCTTTGTTATCCAATTCTAAAATGATTTAGATGACCATTTAAATGATGTCAATAGTATACACGGTGATAACAGGGACATATTAAAATAAATAAATAACCATAAATCCAACATATCAATCAATAAACGTCCATTTCAGACAACATCCAAATCAACCAATAAATTACAACAGTTAATAGTTATCAATATCAAGGTTTTAACTATCAATTAAATTCCAATATAAAATTTAATGTCAATTCAATTTAATGTCAATTCAGATTCAATATCAATTCAATGTCAATTTAAACCAACAAACAACAATCAGAAATTTATATATCTCTTTATAAATTTTATTTAACTTGCAATGGAAATTTTAGTATTGCGTGAGTGGGTTGAATCACTCACCTTTTTAGCTTTACTTCCTCTAATTAGGTTTGGATCTGCCACTGCTTTCTTTCTTGTTTTTTTATATTTGAAGGTTTTGGAGGAGATAGAGAAGTTTGTATAATCTAAATTTGAAGGAGAAATTTTGAAAAGGAGAAGAAGAAGGAAAAAATATAGATTTGAATAAATTTTTGTTTGGAAAAGAGAAGAAAAATGAAGAAGAATGAGGGAGGAAAAAGGAAGGAGAAGAAAGATTAAACAAAAATTAGATATATAATATAAACTAAAACTCAGGTTTGAAAAAATGTAGCTTCAGAGAAAAGAAGAAGGAGCAGCAGAAAATGAAGAAACAAACAAAAATAAGGAAAGAAATAAGGCAGGTATTAAATAAATAATGAAAGATACACTTTTAAATTTTAAAAGACATGTTTACAAAGCAAGCAAAACTTTTGGTATAAAATTTCAAAACGTGTGCTACATCAATTAATTTCATTAACATGAAATGTTTCAAGGCAAGGCTCACGTGTAAATAAATAAAACTTACAGAAAAACTAAAAGAGGCATGTATTTAATAAAAGAAAATAATAATAGAAATAAATAAATGAAAGGGGCGATTGAAATTTGAGAAGACAAATAAATGAAAAGATTAATGAACGTGAATAGTGGAAAATGAAATTCTAACATATTTAAGACTATTAATTTCACAAAGAAAGAACAGAGCATTTAATTCAGTTTAGACCGACGTGCTAAGTGAAAAGTTTTTGTTTCTAAAGAGAAATGAATGCATGCATGAGTGAATAGTGTATGTAAATGAATTCAAGAATTAATGCACATACACATTTCATTTCAAATGCGAAGTAACGCCTTATTAATAATTCAATTTATGGCAAGAAGTGAAAGAACAAATGGAATGAAATATGCAAAAGAGAAGGGTCAACGAAAATGTGAGATGACAGCAGAATAAAGTAAGGTAATAAATTAATGAGAATGGAAGAATTGGTATACTACAAACAACTTTTGAAATTCAATTTTAAAATGTATATTCCCTTCAATACATTCCATTAACTCCAAATATACACATAAATATATGTTAATTTAACCATTATTATATATTTTGTTACACACAATTAATAATATTGAACACACCAATCAACTTAATATTTCTCATTAAAATACTTATTATATTTTTAACACAGAATGTAAGTTGCACATATCCCTAATTAATCACAATTCACTTCTATTTCTTATTAATGGAAAGATTTTAAATGCTATTAATTCCAATAATTAAATTTCAAAACATAAGCTAATTACTGGAAAGATAGTTAATCCAATTGTTTTCCTTTAAATCATAATTCAAACATATCTATTAACATTATTGGTTCAAACATGAGTTAGAAATTTACTTACAAATAATTAATATCTTACTATATGCTAAAATGCATTTCAAATAAATAATCATATGTTTTATCCTTTAATAAATTTATTCATTTTATTCTTCATTAACATTTATTATTACAATCATTGTTATTAATTACATTCAAACTATGTTATTAAATACACCTAACGTATGCTATAATTTTTTTTATCTTACTGTAACACATGTTATTAGTAGAAATTCAAATTAATATCATAAACATATCTCCTAACATACGTTAACAAAAATAAAATCATAAATTTTTATTTTTATACCACTTATATTCCCAAATTATACTCCTTATTACAATCAGCCTTTAGTATTCCTATCCATTAATTACATTTGAAACAATGTCATTAAAATCCACATTAATATACATTCTAGATTCCAACCTATGTCATTAATAGAAATTTAATTTAAGATCACAACGTTATATTATAGTTTAATTTGTATAAAAAAAACTTAAAATTTTAATTCCTAACAATTTTATTCAAACTTTCTTATTTAATTTAATATATTCAAACAATTAAAAATACGGGTCATTCCACTAATGGAATTGTATTGGATAAGTGTTGTATTCATAATAGATTATAAATTATGAGTTAAATTTACATATATATGATGTTATGTAAATACCTGGATTATAACTTGGATAGTAATGGAATTAATAGTGATTTGATTAAATACCGTTGGAGTTGCTAAGCCTCCTTCGAATTTGAAAAGTTAATTACTTACTAAAGTTATTTTAAAGATAATTTTTATTAATTTTTATTTTTTAATAAGTATTTAAAGATAATTATTATTTATTAATAATGTTTTAAAATATAATTGATTTTTAAAATAAAAGGTTAACTATTTTATGATTATTTAAAGTATTTCATAAAGTTATTTAAGAAATAATTTTCCAAATTTATTTAACTATTGTTTTTTGAAAATGTCTAATTATATTGTAATCGTTTGTTTAAAAGTTAATTAATTATTTAATTAAAGTAATTCAATAACAATTTGATTTTAAGTTAATTACTATTTATAAGTTAATTTTTGTTTATAATTAATTATTTTATTTATTTTAAAGTTAATATATTATTATAATAAATTTGGTTAAAGTAAATTCAATATATTATTAATGTTGTTCTAAAGTTATTGTTTTAAATGAGGTTTGAAGATAATTAAATAAAAGGGTGTTTTAAATGGTAACTCGCTATGTGACAAGTGTTAGTTGATGGACTTGTTTTGTTAAAAGGTGTTTTAGGATAATAAATGGTTTTATAAAAAGATGATTAAAAATAATAAACTGTTTATTTTAAAACGGAATTGTTTTTAAATGAAAGGTTTTAAAAAAAGGATTTTACCTAATAAAAAAGATATATAAAAAGGATTTATAAATTGGAAAGAGATTTTGGAATTGGGAAAAAGAGTTTGGGTTTTAATGATTTCTTAAAGGAGATTTATAAATGGATTTTAGAGATCAAAAAGCGGAAGTTTTATAAATGGTTTGAGATTTATAAAGATAGTTTTCTTAATTAAACATGGGAAATTATAAAGAAGCTTTATAAATAGATTTAGAGATATTTATGAATAAATAGATTTTGGAAAGAAATGGTTGATTTTTATGGCATAATTCGAGGGCAGGGATTGCCTACATTTTACTATGGATTCGATGGGATAGCGACATAACCATTGAGTAAACTGCGATCCATGATTGATACGAAACGGTGCTTTCCATATCTATTTTTTTTTAAATTCAATTATTTTTGAAAGAAATGGTTTGTGAATATACTTATACCAGTGATATAAGTATATGAATTTTTTAATAAATATTTGAAATATAATTTAAATTAATGGAAGATTAATCTAATAGGCTTAGTGATTTCCATGGGAAATGAAATCTTAGTTTGAATGCTCGTTATTTCATAGTTAAATAACCAACTATCAAATCTTAGCCTAAATATGTAATCCTTCTTAATTTTGGTGGTACGGAAATATTCCCTACTTAACACCAAAGGATTTTAACTCTAGAAATATCTAGGAGAAACATGAGAGTTATACAGTATAGTTACCACCGGTGGTACTATACTGTTCGTATAAACTCATTTTGTTCTTCTAGAACAAATGAAGAGGAGATCCGTCTACTTAAACGGTTAGGGGGTGATCCCCGCTCTTATGTATTTTCTAATTATTTCCCAAAGAATCGGTGTTGAGCATTCGGGAAAAATTGACGATTAGTTTTTGGAGCATCAGGGAAGCGGAAGAGTGTACTCATAAGAGATGACTCGAAAACCGTAACCACTCCAAAACCATATATGGTTCTATGAAGAAGCTTCATGATATATTGAGATTTTGGAATTCATGTGTTGTAACGACCCACATTTCGGAAGGTTTAAATCGGCAATGATCCACACCTGTCCAACTTAAACAATCCGGAATGTAGATAATCAATGGGGTTAATTAAGAAAAATAAGAAAAGGAGAAGAAAACAAACACAAAATCTCACAGTGGAATGATAAAATATAATAATCAAATAACAGTTCATGAAGCTGTTTATATCATAGATTTGATCATAATTTATACAACATTTATCAGAGTTATATATACAACAGGGGTAAATAAATAATGCAGCAGAACAGCATGATTCAGAGGATAATAGTAATAGTAATATACCAAATCTTCCTCTTTGTCCTCTAGAGAATAATCTTCAATACGTTGAAAACTCAGGACTGACCCGAGCATAATGAAAAGACAAAACACTCGAGTCAGGACTAAAATACTCTTATGTAAGTAAAATCAATATCAATAAATATGAGTGTAACAACGTCAGAGATGTTTACGGGATTTTACATCTCTATCCAGTGTATAACGTGTGTGCGATAACTTAAGAGATGTTACAGGATTTTCCATCTCCTAAGGATCCGTTAAACTATTTATATATAATAGTATACGCTATAATAGGTAATGTCTACCAGTAAAATAAATATCAAAACAGCGTTAAGGCTTTACATTGATCCACCTTAACACATTTTCATAGGTACAATACCAAAGTCATAATGGGCTCGCATAAGGATAAATATGACAAGGCACGTGAGGCAATGCCCATGGTAGGCTTCTACCAGTTTACCCTTTCTGGTTGGTCGTAACCAATCCGTGGCCGACCGCGATAATCAATCTAAACAAATCCATCGAATACGAAATCACAATAGCAATACGGGGGATCAACGTCTCTAGAGGTAGCTAACCTCAGTGGCCAGACATAGGCTCTTGTTTTAGTCATTTTAATTATGACACAAGTGTTAAAGCTATCCATCATCGTTCTCTTACTTCGATCCAGTATATATCGCCAATTCAACTACTACATTCTGGTTATCATCCACCGCGTATACAGTTGTCAAAGTGGTTCCAATATTGACAGAGAGTATGCCAATAAGAGGCACCGGTCTTTCTAAGAACCAAACGTCGTTTTACACATCGGTTGGTACTTTTATATTTCAAAAACAATTCGCACTTGATATCAAAATATCATATTCACTTCAAAATCAAATACATTTCAAAATCATCATATTTACTTCAAAAATAATATTTAGTTCGATACGTAATTTCACTTGAAAATATCATTTCACTCCAATATCTCGATTTCGCTTCCAAAATTTTTTCGAACTTCAATTTAGGTTATAACTTCATTTTAACCTATTTCGTATTTAAATCCAAGATTTAAATATAAACATTCCACCTTTTGACCAGTTTGAGTTTTTAGAAAATAGTTGAAATAGTTTTAAAATAATTAAATAGTTAAAATAATTTAATAGAAAATAGTTTGAGTAAAAAAAATGGTTTATATAGTAAAATAGTTTAGAAAATCAAAATAATGTAAATATTTAAAGACGATATATTTTAAATAGTTTATACTAGAATAATTCATTTGAAAATAGTTTCAAAGTCAAACCGGTTCACTTTCCAAATTTTCTAATTCAAATCGGTTTCAATTTCCATTTCGATTTAATCAATTCAATCCCAATTTCAAGCCGAATTTTACTACGATTCAATTTCAATTCAAATAAATCCGATTCCGATTTCAAATTAATTCAATTTCACTTCCAATTCCATTGATTTAAATTTCAATTCCAACTTGAATAAATTTCAATTCAATCCCAATTTAATTTCAATTTCTATTTCAAATTAATTTCAAACTCCAATTTAGAATTATCCGATTCAATGATTAGATTTCAACTCAATTCTCAAATTTAAACCATTTCAATTTATATAAATTTTCGAGTTGGATTTTTAAAATATCGCTTCAAATTACTTAAATCAAATTAACTTTCAATATTCAATTTACATCCAAATCTTCAAATATAATTCAATTCCGAGCTCAATCTTTGAAATATTGTTTTATATTATTTTTACTTCGCAATATTCAAAGTTCGAATAAAAGTCCAATCTTTTAAAACAAATCAATTTCTAAAATTCAAATCATATTTCGGTTATAACTTCAAAATCTCAACTTTGATTATTTAAACAATTTCTGTTATCAAATTTAAATTTCAACATTTCGAGCTTAAGTTTGAAAATAACTCAATTTCCATAAATTCAATTTTCATTTCTTAAAATCAAATCATTTAAATAATTTCAAAACAAAAATTTTAAAATCATTTAATTTGACCAATACGGTGTCCGTATATAATTCTCTATCCTATGGCCAAGTGAATCAGTTATTCCAATTTAATTCAGGGATGGATATATATCATTTCAATCCAAAATAAATGTCATAGGCATATATCATTTCAACCTACTCCTTAATTTATTTGAGATAATTCGATCAATAGTTTTATATACTGTAAATAATATACAGGATGATAATATGATATATCAATATAAATAAACATCCAAATCATCCAAAATATCAACCAATAGCATCCATCACAATCAACATCTGAACAGTCAATAAATCATAACAATTTACTAGTTATAAATAATTGTGAATTTAACTAGCAATTCAAATTCTTATCATTTTAATTCATATCAATTTAAATGTCAGCTAAATTTTTTTTACCAAACAACAGTCAATAAATTTAAATCACTTCACGATATAAATTTAACGAACATAAAAATATATTAGTCAAACATGAGCGTATAAAACACTCACCTTTACTTGAAACTGAAAATAATTTCAGCTTCAAATAAATTCCAGCTTGATCCCATATCGTAGACGACATCGATACGAATCCTCAGCAACTTGTTTCGTCCGAAATAGACCTCGTATTCAAAAATTACTCTTAAATAAATATAACAATAAAGTTAAAAACATAATTAACAATATAATTAAATTAATCCATAACTTAACCTTCTTCTATCAGCATCAGATCCACAATCGAAATTGATGAAGTGCAACGCCTACAACCCTCGTCGACCGCCACTACTAGTTAATTGCCATTCTGGAAAAACCAACCACAAATTGCAGCCATTGCCATGCCTGCTCACATCGCATGTCATCTCCTGACGTAGTCATCCATCTTGGCTATCACATCGCACCTATTGTCGAGCCTCGAAGTCAACGTTTCCTCGATGTCGATGCCCTGACGTCGCTCTTTATTTGGCTGCCTCACCACCATCGCGAGTCCTCCTTCCAATCGACGCATGACGTCGCCAACCCCATAGAAATGCGAAAAACCCAAACTGCGACCTCCCTACGACGTACGCAATCGAGAAAACCATCTCGAGCCACTCTCTATCGGTGCCTCCCTCACCACGTCGCCCATGCTCAATGTCCATGCGCGCGGCCGCCCAGTCGACGCGATTTGATCGCGTATATATTTTTTTTGTCTTCGATCGGCTGCTCCTTTTTTTAAAAGTATGCTCGATTTGAATCTGAGAATTGGAGAAAGGAGAGGGTACGGGGAAAAATAGGACGATGGCATGATATACAGAATGATTTTTGTTATATGTATTATTATAATAGAAAAATATCTTGCCTATAAACACCTAAAATTCTCGAGCTCCAAATAAAGCGTGCCGCTTGGCATTCCTAATGTTTTACCCCATTCCGAACACAATGAAACTAGTCTCGAGGCCTAATTTGATCATATGCAGAAGATAGCTTTTCAAAATCAATTAAATTTAATCAAATTCTTTAAATTGATTTCTATGCATTTCAAGCTCGTGCGGCCAAATGACAAGTCTGATCGCTACGAAACGTGAAATCTTATAATAACTCACTATTACGGATCCGATGAAACTGGTTTCATCGAAATCCGAGACAGTGGCCAAAAATGGCTATTTTAACTCGTTAAATAAAATATACAATTTCCAATTTTTATTTATTCACTTAAAAGTCCAACTTTAAATGTTAACCCGGCCTGTGGAGTTGATCGAGTGCGGCGAGTTTTGGCGTGGTGGTAGCTTGGTCGTAGTTGAGGTCGTGGTCGGAGTTGTAGACCTTCAGGTGGTTGGAGGGGTGAGCACGAGGCGATGATAGGTTTGAAGGGGTGTTGGCTGTTGTGTTCTCAGGTTCAGGCATTCGAAGTCGAATGTGATTTTTCACGGCATTGATGAAGTTCAGGTGGTCGCGAATGGATCTGGGGGTGATCGTCGATGTGACGAAGGTGTGGGTGATGGCTGGTGTTGGTCAGAGTCACAGTGCAAGTGCACCGTGCACCTTTTGTGCTGGTGAACTTCTGGGTTGGAACAGAGGTTGAATTTGAATTTTACTCGAGTAAATGTAGGGGTTTACTCGAAGCAATAAGGGTTTTGACTCGAAGCACTTTTCTATTGCCTCAGGTTGATTTTGTTTTGTTACAGGTTTTATAAAACCTGTCTGTAATTTAAATTTAAACCAAATTTTAAATGAATTTAAGAGTTGTGATGATAGATTTAAACAAGTTTAAATCTAGTATGAAGTTTAGATTCAAATGAACTTTGAATCTTAAAGTTTTAAAATGAAATTTGTATTTTTAAATCAAAGTTTAAATCAAAAATTAAAATATGGATTCAAGTCTCTTTGAATCCAAATCTGGAAATTTAAATCAGTTTTAAATCTGAATGTGTTTTAAACAAGTTTAAATTAAATAGTTTTTTAAAAGTATATTTGTTTTAACTTGAATTTGCAAGTTAAAATATTAATGTATTTTGAAAGCTTGATTTTTAAATAAAAATTAAGTAGTTTAGTTTAAAAGCTTTTTCTTATATAAGTAATAAATGTTATTTACATTTATTTTTAAGGATTATAAATTGAACTTTAAATTGGATTAATGTTTAAAAGAATAATCATTTTGAATCTTAAATCCAAAATGCAATTTAAATCTAAATTTAAAGTGTAATGTTTTACACTTTAATGATAATGAAATCATTAGTAAAAGAAATGGATTATCTTAGAGATAATTAAGGTAATTCAATGATTTAATTAATAAGATAATTAAAGAATAATTTATTTAAATTATAAATTAATGATTTAGATTAATTTATAATTAGAGATTAATAATTAATTAATGTGATTAATTTTATTAATTAATTAGATTAATTAATTAAGATAATCAATTGTAAATTGTTAATTACTTAATGAAAGTAATTAAGGGATTAATTACTTATTGTAATTAATTTTGGATATTCTGATTTATTAAAGTTAATTAATTTAGTTTAATTAATTTAAGAAAATCATTAGATAAATTGGTAATAAATGATTAAGTGTTATGAGATGATTGCTTAATGGTAAGTAATTAAAGGTTTAATTTCTTAAAATAATTAATTAAGGGGTTAATTAATTATGTAACTAGTTTAAAGGTTAATTTAATTAAGAATAATTTAATTAATTAAGGTAATTGATTAATTAATTGATATCAAATGATTTGTAATAAATTAATTAGGATTGAATAATTAATTCATAAGTGGTTAATTTAATTGGAAATAAATTGAATAAATTAGGATTAAATAATTAATTAATCCTACTTGAAAATGATTATTGAATGCTTGACCTTACTTATGAATGATTGTATTGTATGAGATGCCTTGAATTGATTGTCCTATCTGATCTATGATGTTTGTTCTGTGGATTGAGCTGTGTATAATTTATTCATTTATTTGTGATATATTTGTATATTATCTGTGATCTGTGAATGAACGATAAGCGTTATAGTTATACCGCTTATCAAATATATTGTTGTATTTGATCTGTGATGATTGAATGATGTTGCAGTATTGTGTGAAACTCCTGGACCACACTATACACACAAAAATATGGATTTCACAAGGAAATCGGTTAAGTCACAGATGATTTAAACTTAATGTTTTTGAAATTGAAATTTTAATTTCAATTGATTTTGAAATTGGAAATTGGGGTTTAATATGAAAAGCATTTGAAAGGAGTTTTAAAGATATTTTGAATATCTTGAAATTTAAATAATTCAATTTGAATTCAAAATAAGGAATTGAATTCTATGTTGAAAACTATGGTTTAAAAATGTGATACAAGTTATAAATGTGTTTATATGAATTTAAACCATTTTAAAAGTATGGTTTTGAGAATTTGAATTTAACCCTAGGGGTTTAACTTGTATAAATGAGATCAGATTTTCCGAAATGAAAACTATTTGTTTTCAAGAAGCTTTCATATAAGGAATGAATTTCCAATTTGTGTCAAAAGAATTTCAAGTTTGAAATGGAAATCTATGAATAGATCTTTGTGAAACTGGGTGAACTGTAGAGATGAATCTTTTTGTAAAAGATTAAAATGGTAATGTGTTTAAACCATTTGAAGAAAAGTTTTGGGTAATAAGTTGTGACTAAACTGAAATCCCAATATCCATATGTTTTAAAATATTGCGCTCACTATTCGGTTTAGCCGGGAGAGGACTTTGTGTCATATAACCCATTCCGAATAGTGATACGACGTAAATGGATAGCATTTGAAGACCGGTGTTGAAGACCGGGTATTTGTGAGAACGATAGGATGACCTATCGATTGTCTCTGCACCGAGTGGCCCTGGTATATAGATTCCCTAAGTAATGGGAAGTTCAATCGGGATTGTGAATACCCGGATTGCAAGGGCTTCTTTAGAAGTGCCTTCGGTTCTATTCGAACCCAGAACAGACTTGTATGGTTGTATGTCTGACATTACACTTTGAGATATAAAGCTGATTTCTTTCAAATACATTTCTGTTGGTGGTGGAGAATTTATTCTCTTAACTTAACACCCTTCTCTGAGAAGTACGATCTCAGAGGTTATGTAGTTGAAGGTTATCAGTGATATACTCCCAATTTGGTAGTGTGGCATGCTGAGTGCTGCTGTGAGCTGATCATTTGTTGATCAAAGCATGGCTTTGTGAAAAAGCATAGCTTTGTGGACGAGACTGCATCAGGACCTCACAAACCGGAAATGGTCGAAACAGGAAAGATGATGCAAGGTTATGAGGGTCGCTCCCTTTAGGGTATGTCATTTCCTTTTGGAAAAAGGTGATATTATGGTATGGAGCCCTGATATTTACCTATGTGGTTGCTCCAATCTCATTTACTGTGTGATTATTGCTGTGTGATTGAGGGCCCTCGGATAAAGGTCCCAAAGGACCGGGGGGTGGCATACTCGAGTAGTAGTCACCTAGTGTAAGAGGTAACCCGACCTTTTGTTGGTAGAGATCCGGGTAGGTTCTCGGGACGTCCCTCCAGAGGCGTACCCATTGATAGTAGGAAGTTCCTTAGCCTGACCATTTGTTGGAAAATTCAAAGAAACAATATGAACCCAGTACGGTTTTAGTTGTATAACCTGCTATGGAATGTGGCGGTAACCTGCTATTGAACATAGTAGCTATAGTATGCATAGTTTGAAATGTCTATGCTGGCTAAGATTAATATTATACTTTCAAAATGTTTTCCACTATGCACTAATAATAATAATCCAATGATTTGGCGTAGTAAGCATGTTTGACTATCATAAGAAGAAATCTCCTCCAATTCTGCGTTTGCACTGTGTGTGTGGCGGGAGGTCTTATGGTAGTTTCATTTTCCAAAAGCATTGCGGGTTTCAATGTTTAAAATTCTTTTGTTGTTGTTTCAAAGATAAACTGTTTTTGTTACTCACACCAGTCCCACGACTGACCTGGAGTTTATTGTTCCCTTCCTAAACTCTGGGTGCCTACAATTTTCCACACGGGCAGTCTAGAGTTGGGTTTTTCAGATAGTCAGGTTTAGTAGATTATCGGGAGCTAGTTCGGAGTTCAGAGTTCACGGATGACTGACGTTGCTTATCTTGGTGCAACGTGATGGTGGTTCGAGCTGATGTTGGAGTTATTGGTCTCATTCTCTTTTGAGGATCATTTGGAGTTATCACTTCTGTTTTCCGCTGTATCATTATTTATCTCTGATATTCTTGTACCATATTGATATCATTGTTGTATATCATTCTGGATATTGTATTCATTGGAGTTATATATGATATCATTGATTTCTTTATTCCGCTGTGTTGTTATACTTACTGTGTTATAAGCTCCAGGGAGCCAGATTCGGCGTTTGAATCTACGGTATTCGAGTACAAGTGAAGTACGGGTGCCGATTTTCGAAGGTCGAGTTTTAGGGTTCTCACATCAATCAATTAAAAGGGGAATTAATTAAGAGACATAGAGGCATCAATTAGTCAAAGATTATGTCACTTTTATAACATTAATTAATTAAGGGATCTTCTAATAAAGGGAAATGTATGTGAGGAATAAATAAAGAAATTAATATATACAACTAATATGTCTAATAAAGATTATGACACAATCAATTAATAAAGAAATTAATTAAAGACATTAAGTAAGCGTCAATAAATAAAAGAGGGAAACTTATATGTCAATTAATTGGGTAATGAATTGGCGATTTAAATATATACAACTAATAAATGTGTAACTGAGTGATGCATAGAAATTAATTTGGATATCGATTAAAATGGGAAAACGTGTCAATTAATTAATTGACAATCAGTTGAGCATTTTAAAAAGGGTGTCAATTAATCAATGAATATGCCCTTGTTACAATAGCTAATAATGTAAATTAATTAGCTAGAAGAAAATGCCAGTCATTGGATAATTTGTTTCCAAGTTAAAAAAGAATTGGAATGCGTACACAAATCAAACAGAGTAATTAAGTTTATGATAAAGGTAAGTTAATAAGAATAAATTAAAAAGTATAACTTTTATATACAATTAATTAATAGAGGTATTAATTGACGTGTTCAAATAGGTAAGAAATTATAACGTATAAGAATAATCAATTAATATTGGATATACATATATATATATGTATCTATGATCTAATTAATTGGGTAATTAATGGGAGAATCTTATTTTGAAGGAAACGTGAATTAATAGGGTCGTATAACAAAGGAATAAATGAATAACATTGGAGAATTATACGTTATAAGCTAACGTAAACAAATCAATAAATGATGGTGAGGATTGTTTTTAGGGTTAATCGGATGGTTCATAGTTGTTCACTACACCTATAAATTGAACGCAACTTAACCCTAGCCCATACTATTTTCTCTGAATCAGCTGCTATCATTTACAGCAAACTCCTCTTCTCTTTTCCCTCTTCCTTTCTTCTCTATCAATCAAATCTTTCCCCAAACAAAAAATAAAATTAAGCAAGGATATACATACAATAAAATCAGAGAATTGCACAAACAAATCAGGGAATTTACAACGAATTAAAAAGGGGGAAAATAAGAAAAAAGCATAGCAAAATAAATGGGATAGAGATTGAAGCTAAGGACAACATGTGAGTGGATTTAATTATATCCTTTTACGTTTTAATATATATTATCGTTGAATTTCCGTTAGATAATTTATTCCAGTAATTAATTCTATTAGTTATGCAAACACTGTAAATTTTATTTATATTTAATTAGGCTTGACAGTTTGAAAAGGCGTAGGCCTAAAAGAAAGAAATTTATAGTTATTTACATCTATTCTAAAAGTCATAATTTAGCCTTAATACCAGTTCCTTTTATTCCCTTTTTATGCGAATAATATAGTTAGAAAGAGAATTCGCGGTTATGGATTAAAATACTAGACTTTATAGAAGTAGATGTAAAATAAAAAAATTGGAAAATTGGAATAAAATTAGAAAAGTGGAATTCTGCAAGAAGTTACGCCGAACGAAAACAATAAATTTATCTGATAATTTAATTTGGGGATTAAGTAATAGATTAATTGGTTGGTTTAGAAACTAGAATACATTTCTATAATTTAATAATTAAAAGATAATGATAAACGTAACTGCAAGAATAAAAAGAAAAAAAAAGGAAACTAGTGTAAAATAGAGGACCACTGTATTTTACACTAGCCTAAAATAATAAAAGAAATATCATGCAGTTACGAATTATTGTTTAAAGTATTATTTAGTATTAAATTATGGAAATAGATTTTAGTATAGCTTTCACAACCAACCAAATAAAATAGAATTACTTCCTAGAATAAAAGAAAATAAAGTAGAGTATGAAATGAATCAAATAAATTATTAGATAAGAAATTAAGGCTGTGAACAATAAACGAACCTAGGTCTGCATTTACCGCACATACTATATAAAAAGACAGTTATTATGATAAGTTAATTATATAATAAAAGAGAATTAAAAAGAATTCTATATCATAATAAAAGATGACAGACTAGAACAGAAAAGAAACACTTGTAATTATATACAGATTTTAAAAGAAATAATAGTAACAATTACAAGTATAATTATAACATAAGTTATGATTAAGTAAAAGAATAGAAAGGCTTATTTGGGAACTTAGAATAAATAAGCAATGATAGCAAAAAGATAAATAGTAAAAGCTTATTTTAGATTTCTATTAAATTAATATGCAGATAGAACAAAAGATGCTCATTTAATAAACTTAAGACTTAAATTAAGTTAATAAGCAAGAAGTGGCAATACCAATAGCATTCCCTATTAGATCAATGGTGGTATCACAATAGCCAGAAGCGAAATGAGGGAAAGAATATGCTAATTAGGGTAAATAAGTAGCCAACATAATAAGAAAAGTAAACTAAACGCAGATTAAAAGATTAGACTTAGGGTCTAATAAAAGAATTGATTTGCGTTTGGAGCAGCCCAAAGGATGAAGCGCCTAACGAAGCAGTTCATCACGGATTTCAAAAATGGAGAAGCACGTCCAACTTAGTATTTTTGGGCTTCTAGGAAGTATGAGACTTCAACGGGACATGAGGGTACTCTAGGATGGCCCTCTGGGTAGGCCTAACAAAGCCGCACTCTCGAAGGCAGGTCTGTAGGTGTTCCATCAAGAGAGTATGCCTTGACTGTATTTGCATTGTAGGCATAACGGAGCAGACCTTTGTAGGCAGTCAGAAGGGCTTGGTGTTCGGAGTAGGGTATTCGTATGTCCAGTACTTGCAAGTAAGTTTAAGGATAGTCGCATCCGGATATCGGCCAGCATCAAGACCAAGAGCGATTTCGGGAAAGACTACAGTTAAACCAACATGCCAATGATTCTTTCACTATCAAAACATTGGACGGGGGGCACCGCCAATTGGATGTTAGATTGTTTGCAGTAGGGCATGACCACTTAACTCTTTAGAGGTCTTTCGATTTAGTTAAGGGGTGGTTGTGTGGGGCTATAGCCACGATGAGAAAAGAGACAGACCAACTAGGATATCTGTATTATAGGCCTAACGAAGCAGTCCTTTACAGATATAGAAAATCCCCGTTTCAATTTCGTACAAGGTAGACCTTGTTGGCGGGATTCAGATAATAGACAGAACGATTACATAGTCCTCAATGTATGCACTGAGTGGTACATTGTGGATGTCCGAGCACTAGCATAGACTAGTGCGGACGCAATTTACGTTTTCATTGTAAGTAGTGGAGCATCTGTATTGTAGGCCTTACGTAGAAGTCCTTTACAGATGTAGCTACGGAATGCTCGCGGAGCAAGGCGATGGAGTATCTGTATTGTAGGCCTTACGAAGCAGTCCTTTACAGATATAGCTACAGATCAAGACGATGGAGCCCTTTTCGAGGAGGATATAGAAGGTACCATCGGTGGTACCTAGGACCAATATGGTCATTAGGCATATAGCTACATATATGCATACATTAGTTATTAGGTTTTAATCTACCATGGAGTAGATGGGCACGGTTCACGAACAGAGGCGAGAGTATTGTAAACATAATAAACCTAATATAACAGTAAATGGAAATAAAACGATATATGTAGAATTAAGCTTAGAAGTGTATAATTTATCCATTCACCAAAACTTTAGTTCTGACCCCCTCCTCATAACACCTTACAGGTTAAGTAGATGGCAGAGACTTCCCAGCTATAAGACACTTGTTTAGAGAGTGTTATTTTATGGGTGAGTATTTACTTACTATTATATTTTAAAGTTAATTCCGGTGTGAGATAATTAATTGAGCTCTGATATATTTATCTTTGCTTATTTGCAGGATACCGGATTCCCAACTCGGGTTTTAGTGGGATTGGGTTTTAGCATTTTTGCGAAAAATCCAGACCCACTAGAGTTCGGGTTGTTACACGATTCCAATTTCAATTCAAATAAATTCAATTTCGATTTCGAATTAATTCAATTTCGCTTCCAATACCAATTGATTTCAATTTCAATTCCAACTTGAATAAATTTCAATTCAATCCCAACTTAATTTCAATCTAAATTCCAAATCAATTTCAAACTCCAATTTCAAATTATCTGATTCAATGATTAAATTTTAACTCATATCACAAATTTAAACCATTTTGATTTATATAAAGTTCGAGTTCGATTTTTAAAATATCGCTTCAACTTACTTAAATCAAATTAACTTTCAATATTCAATTTACATCCAAATCTTCAAATATAATTAAATTCCGAGCTCAATCTTTGAAATATCGTTTTGTATTACTTATACTTAGCAATGTTCAAAGTTCGAATAAAAGTCCAATCTTTTGAAATAAACCAATTTCTAAAATTCAAAAAATATTTCGATTATAACTTCAAAATCTCAACTTTGATTATTTAAACAATTTCTGTTATCAAATTTAAATTTGAACATTTCGAGCTCAAGTTTGAAAATAACTCGATTTCCATAAATTCTATTTTCATTTCTTAAAATTAAACCATTTAACTAATTTCAAAACAAAAATTTTAAAATCATTTAATTTAACCAATCCGGTATCCGTGTATAATTCTCTATCGTATGGCCAAGTGAATCAATTATTCCAATTTAATTCAGGGATGGATATATATCATTTCAACATACTTTTTAATTTATTCGAGATAATTCGATTTACAGTTTTATATACTGTAAATAATATACAGGATGATAATATGGTATATCAACATAAATAAACATCCAAATAATCTAAAATATCAACCACTAGCATCCATCACAATTAGCATCCAAATAGTCAATAAATGATAACAATTTACTAGTTATCAATAATCGGGAATTTAACTAGTAATTCAAATTCCTATCATTTTAATTCATATCAATTTAAATGCCAGCTAAATTTTTTTACCAAACAACAGTCAATAAATTTAAATTACTTCACGATATAAATTTAACTAACATAAAAATATATTAGTCAAATGTGAGGGTATAAAACACTCACCTTTACTTGAAACTGAAAATAATTTTAGCTTTAAATAAATTCCAGCTCGATCCCATATCGTAGAGGACATCGATACGAATCCTCAGCAACTTGTTTCGTCCGAAACAGACCTCGTATGCAAAAATTACGCTTAAGTTAATATAACAATAAAATTTAAGATAAAATTAACAATATAATTAAATTAATCCATAGCTTAACCTTCTTCCTTCAACATCAGATCCATAATCGAAATTGATGAAGTGCGGCGCCTACAACCCTCGTCGACCGCCACTACCAGTCAATTGCCATTCTTGGAAAACCAACCACCAATTGCAGCCATTGCCATGCCTGCTCACATCGCACGTCATCGCCTGATGTCGTCATCCATCCTTACTATCGCATCGCACCCATTATCGAGCCTCGAAGTCGACGTTACCTCGATGTCGATGCCCTGACGTCGCTCTTTATTTGGCTGCCTCACCACCATCGTGAGCCCTCCCTCCAATCGACGCCTGATGTCGCCAACCCCATAACAATGCGAAAACCCCAAACTATGACCTCCTTACGACGTACGCAATCGAGAAAACCATCTCGAGCTACTCTCTGCCGCTGCCTTCCTCACCACGTCGCCCAGGCTCAACGTCCGTGCGCACGGCGACCTGTTCGACGCGATTCGATCATGTATATTTTTTTTTATCTTCGATCGGCTGCTCCTTTTTTTTAAAGTATGCTCGATTTGAATCTAAGAATTGGAGAAAGGGAAGGGTACGGGGAAAAATAGGAAAATGGCATGATATATGGTATGATTTTTGTTATATATATTTAATAATAGAAAAATATCTCGCCTATAAACACCTGAAATTCTCGAGCTCCAAACGAAGCATGCCACCTAGCGTTCCTAATGTTTTACCTCCATTCCGAATATAATGGAACTAGTCTCAAGGCCTAATTCAATCTTATGCAGAAGATAGCTTTTCAAAATCAATTAAATTTAATCGAATTCTTTAAATTGATTTCTACGCGTTTCAAGCTCGCATGGCCAAACGACAAGTCTGATCGCTACAAAACTTGAAATCCTATAATAACTCACTATTATGGATTGGGTGAAACTAGTTTCGTCAAAATCCGAGACAGTTAACAAAAATGGCTATTTTAACTTGTTAAATAAAATATACAATTTCCAATTTTTATTTATTCACTTAAAAGTCCAATTTTAAATGTTAACAACCTTCATTCATACCTAAACAAAATTTAAATCAATTTCCGATACTTCATACGCATAAATTAAAGATCAATTTTTTAATTAATTCTAATATTAAATTTAAACAATTTAATTATTCAATAAATTACAAAAATAAGACATTAAATTTATCTCTAACCATTTTTATTCAATAATTATATCCAATTCTATAATTTAAATTGTTGAAAATACGGGTCGTTACATGAGTCGTCCCGAGACCTGTTGGGGTATGCGAATGCATGTGTGATTCCATGATCTATTTTGGTGGTGGTGCGTGAGCTGGAACGCCGAACGTAGCCTCATCAGCAGTAATGACTAAAACTGGATATGGAAGGCATGGCCAGTAGGGTTGGCAAACCCATAGGGTGCAGTCGACTCCACCTAGACTTTACTTACAGTTGTTATGCACGCATGGGGCGATGCATTCGGTCTTAGTGAGGCCAACTGTGTTTTGCCTATGGTACATCACTAGGGATGTATCCTGCTTCGAAAGGATATCTCTAATCCTTGTGTAGGAGGACCGTTCTCGAAGTACTAAGGGCACCTCCACGGAATCCTACACAATTAGCGAACGTGCCTTATCGGTTTTTTATTGTATACCTAGTATTGTTGTTATGTACACTCACAAACATCACTGCTACTTGATTACTATTATTTTCACCCTTAGATATTATTATAATATCACTGGATTTTATGATATAAAGGTTTTGGTTATCGTAAGGTAAAAACACATCTGTGTTTATGGATGGCATAGTCTTACAAGATACCTCTGATTTTAAAGGATTTTATAAGTATAATAAATAAAATTCCTTATGATTTGAGTTTCTCACGCTGGTTTTACCAGACTGACTCGGGCGTTGTTTTCCTTTAATGCTCGGGTCAGTCTGAGTATATCATAGATTTAGTTGGATGTTTTAAAGCTTCTGGAGACGAGCTGGAGGTATAAAGACGTATTCACGTACATGATTATTTTTTCATTGCATTTAATGTTGTATTTATCAGTAATTGTGAGGATAGGTTGTTATAACTGTCGGGGCTGAAATAGGTTAGCATACTCTGATTGATGTCTGTATATACATATATTACAGTTTGTTTTGTATGAAGATTTGTTGTACATTATAGATTATTCATTCCGCTATGAGATTCTGTGTTGTTGTTTTTTGCTTGTCTTCTTCCTTTCCCCTTACTATCCGCCTTTCCGTTCAATTTGAGTGGGTTATGTGTGGTTTATTGGCCGCTTAAACTGTATGGAAAAGTGGGTCGTTGCAATGTTGATAAAATATGACTGATAATGAGTGAATTTGAGTTACTTCTTTTTATAAGGATATGCACATAAGAGTAAGCACATATTTTGAGTTTGGTTTATGTAACAACCCGTATATTTGGACCATTTAAATTGACAATAATCCACACATGTCAACTTAAATAATACAAAACACGAATCGTTATGGGATTATAAATACATAAATGTAAATGAGAATCAATACAACATCACAGAACAGTCACAGAATAATGCAGCGGAAAAACATCATCAAAATAGCAGTTCATGAAGCCACTATATAATATACAACAATGTCTTAACATCAAGTGACTAATACCAAAAATGTCCAACAGACTAGGACATCAATACAGGAATATAAATAGACTGATAAAGATAAATGCTAAGCCTTCAGCATCTTCAACCAACCTTGATCAGCAACTGGATAGCTTCAGACTGACCCGAGCATATGCAAAAGAAACACTCGAGTCAGGACTCAAAATCTTATGCAAGTAAACCAAGTGCAAGGGAATAGTTCATAACTTAAAGACGGATAAAATAACATCTCTAAGGATCCGATAAACTATCTATATATACAATAGAATACGATAGGTAGATAATGTCTAATCAGTAAAGTACGATATTAAAATAGTGTTAAGTCATGGCCCATACCACCCTTAACACATTTTTATTCCCAAGAGCATATACAAGACCGTAGTTTCCCCAAAACCGGAAGTCACCAGAGGGCAATCCATATACTAAGGTACAAATCAAAACGTAGTGGTCGCGAATAGGATAATCAGTATGACAAGGTACATGAGGCAATACCAACTAGGATACTAGTAGTTGCGTGATCCGGACTGATGTTGAGCATAGCAGCTACTATCTCAACACCGCGAAACAACACTCCCAATCAAAGGGGTGCACCCAAATCGAATCACAAAAGTAATAGATATGGTATCGAAGAAGTGCGTCCGCTAGAGGTAGCGAACCTCAATGGCCCGGCGCAGCTCCTGTTTTAGTCATGTCAGGGGTCGTCCAATATCGTTCTCTTTCTTCAGTCAACGCGATCACCAAACCATCCACTTCATTCTGGATCAACACTTCGCGTGTAATAGTTATTAAAGTGGTTTTCGGTATCGACAGAGAGTATGTCCATATCCGATCCCGGACTCTTTAATAACTACGTATTTATTACCCAATGGTCGGTTAACTTAACGTTTAAAACAAATCAAAGTCCAAAAGTCAAGGTGCAAATTTGACTTCCAAATTTTGACATTTCACGATTCAATTTATTTCGGATATTTAAAATCATATTTCCAAATGAAATCAGTAGTTCAAACATTTGAATTAACAATATAATTAAGTATTCGAGTTAAATTTAATAACTCACTTATTAAATTTAGTTCAAAGTCAATTAATTCGAATTTTACCGGTCAATTAAGTTCGAATCGTTAAATCAAATTCTATTTATCTCAATTCATGATTACATTCATCGTTACATTAAATATAATCATAAATTTGATTAAATCGATTTCATTAGATTTAAAATCATTTACCTTTAAATTGTCGCTAAATTTAATCCATAAAACTTTAGTTAGTTTCGTATTCCATTTTAAGTCAAAATTTCCTAAATCTAAATTATTATTTATAACAAGTTTAAATCTATTTAATTTAAAACTTAGTTTAAATCTGAATCTACCAATCTAATAAATTAAATTATTAAATTCTAAAACTCACTTGTTTTAAATCTTATTTCAATCAAATTCTCCAATTCATTTTTCTCCCAATTAAATAGATTTATTAATCCGTTTCAATTTAATCCATTAATTTATTCCAATAAATCCATTAAGTCGTTACTTGATTTCCAAACAATTTAATAAGTTCATTTCTTAATTTCAAATAGATTTCAATTTCAAAATAATTTCGTTGACCAATCGGGTTTCTTATTTTTAATTGTCTATCCTAGGCCAAGTTATTTAAGTGGGTATTTATCATTTCAATCTGATATCATTCAATATAAAACAAGGCATAGCAAAGGGAACTTGCAGTGTGATAACTGGGATGGTGTCAAAGTAAATAAACAAGCAATAGCAACCATACATAATAATTTAACAATTTATTCAAATAATCCCGAAATAAGCCTATTAACTTACATTTGTTATTATGTAAATTAATACAATTATTCCTAGAATCCTACGGATTAAAGATTATCACATTTATATTTTTACTTGGTGTCCGTTATCAAATTTCTACATCAATCGTACTTATCAATTTTTAATGTCACTATTATTTACTCTAATTAACATCGTATTACAATTCAACATGTTTAAACAATATATGGCGTCAATTTTTAGAAATTAACAATTCATTTCAACCAAATTTTAACAATCAACAATTTAATATCCAGATTAATATTAACAACAATTATCACTTGATTATCATAGCATAATAGATTGAGTCGTGAATGAAATATTCACCTTTCGTGGTTGGAGAAGATGGCGCGGCACGAAGATGAATAGATAAAATAGACCCTAATAGGCACGACGCAAAATGAACACAAACTGCAATCAAACAAATAATTAATCAATAATTTGTTTATTGCAATATATCGATCGAAAATATATAAAATCATACCAACGACGAAGCAAGATTAGATTCAAACAAGCCGGATGAATGCCTAGAGCTCCGAAGCGGTAGCTGGAACTAAACACAGCAACAGAAAAAAATGAGCAACCAGATTCTAAAATATATACTGTTATATAATATAACAGTTATATATATATATCTACTGTTATATATATAACTGATGTGCACAGACAGGATTGTTGCGGCAGTGGCGGAGACTGGCGTGGGTGGGTGGCGGATGGTGAACGCGGGCGCGGGGCTGTGGCGCATAGGGTCGGCTGGCTGTGGCGGGCGTAGGGGGTCGGGGAGGCTGGTCGGAGAGGGGAAACGGGGGTCGGGGCTGTTGGGAGGTCGGGGGGGTCTGGACGGAGCTGGGGTCGGGGACGGAGCTGGGGTCGGGGTCTGGCGCGGGGGTCGCGGGTGCGGGGGCTGGTGGGGTTCGGTGCGGGCTGCAGGCGGGTGGCAAGTGGGGTGCTGGGGCGGGGCTGGCGGGTGTTGGAGCGGAGGGGGCTGGTGGGCTGTAGGCAGGGCGGAGGGACTGGAGGCAGGCGGGATGGTGGTGGGGCGGAGGGAGGCTGGGGACAATCGGGCAGGCGGGCTGGGGATGGCGGGACAGGCGGGTAGGCTGGCAGGGCGGGGCTGCTGGTGGAGCGGGTGGGAAGGCGTGGGCAGTGGGCTGGGCTGTAGGTGGCGGAGCAGTGGGGCGGGGCGCTGGGCGGAGCAGTGGGGCGGGGCGCTGGGGCGGAGCAGTGGGGTGGCGGGCTCGGTGAAGGACGTGATTGCATGGGTTTGCAGTTTGTAGAAGGGAGGGGGAGTTGGTTTCATGCTGGAGAAGTAAAAAAAATAAAATAGAGAGGAGGGAGAAGGAAGGAAGAGCAGAGAGCAGAAGGATGTTACGTACCAATTTTCTTTTTTTCTTCTGAAGCAAAGTGAAGTGAAGTGATGCGGAGCAGTAAATGAAGGGAGAGGGTAGCAGATTTATTCAGAAAAATTTAGAGTCCCCGTGCAACGAAATGATGATTGTCACAGTGGCTCTTCAGTTTCTGAATGGACAAGGGCCATTTGAATTCTGAGCGGGAAAAGTAGGGTACTGGTTTGTGTGGCGTAACGGACCAGTTTATACTCCGTTAACCAATTAATAGCTTGCAACGCCGAACTCCAATTGACACAAACAAATATACCGTTTTGATCAGCGCGACGAGGCGGACACAACGGTATGAAGATATTGGTGGTTTGACATTGTTTGCGAAGTGGCGAATCTTAATAACCCATTTGCACGAGTGAACATTTTTACTAGCAATTAAAAGCGAAATTTGACGAAACGAAATGCGCCGCTATGATCAGAATATTTTTCATATGCAACATTGTGAAAAATATTTGGGTTCGGACGATAGAAAATTTACACATAAAATTAAAACTAATATGTAAATTTGACGAGCGAAATTTTCTACAATATTTTTCGACGAAATTTGACGTACGCCTATTTCTATCTAGGCGCATTCCAAATGTGAAGTTTGAATGGTAACAGAAATCGTTTGTGAATATTTGAAATTCCTATTACAGGGAATGCAGAAAAACACCGAAGAATAAGATCGACGGAGCTAAAGATGTCCGAATTTTGAAAAACGAAAAATGATGTCTTTGTCAGAAAATGATTTAGAATTTTCCTATGTAAAAATATTTAGGTTCGGAAGATGAAATTTTTCACGGTTTTTAAAATGAACTGATGTGCAGTAAAACGCGTACGAAATTTATTGCGGTATTTTCCGACGAAACTTTACCCATATCTAAAATCATCAAGGCGCAATTTAGAAACAAAGTTTGGACGTTGATTGAAATCGTATGTGAGTTTCACATTTTTTAATTAAAATAACGGTTCTAAAATTTTAAATTGGGTCGGAATTTCAGGGTCGTTACATTCTCCCCTACTCAAGACTTTTCATCCTCGAAAAGGAACAAGGTAAAGAGTGGAAGAACAGATAACAAAGATACAATGGATTCAGAATAGATCATTGAATATAGTAAAGAGTATAGAATGGAATTTACCTTCAACAAACAATTCTGGATTAGAATCCCGGATACTCTCCTCGGTTTCCCAAGTGCAATCACGATCATCGAGACTCCATTGGACTTTGACTAGGCTAACCGACTTCCTTCTAAGTTGCTTTGTATCCCTATCAACAATACGAAGTGGTCTCCTCTCTATAGTCAAATCCGGCTCAATATCAACCTCATCTAACTGAGCAATAGGAATGGTCAAGGATGGATCGTGTACCACTTTCCGAAGATGTGAAACATGGAAGACGTTGTGCACGCC
The DNA here is from genome assembly GCA_030737815.1 of Allium fistulosum. Classification (NCBI taxonomy): domain Eukaryota; kingdom Viridiplantae; phylum Streptophyta; class Magnoliopsida; order Asparagales; family Amaryllidaceae; genus Allium; species Allium fistulosum. Next base: position 404,752,622 of record CM060907.1, on the reverse strand, counting down.
CTCAAATTTCTCCGGCAATGCAACTCTGTAGGCTAGTGTACCAATTCTCTCAGTGATAGTGAATGGTCCAACAAATCTAGGAGCGAGCTTCCCTCTACGACCAAATCGAATAACATTCTTTAAGGGTGATACCTTAAGGAATACCTTATCCCCAATCAGGAATTCTAAATCTCTTCTACGCCTATCAGCATAGCTCTTCTGTCTATCCTGTGCGGTCTTCATCTTTCTTCTGATTTCATTTACCTTCTCGGATGCTTCTATAATCATATCTGGGCCAAGAATCAATCGATCACCAGGCTCAATCCAACAAGCTGGCGATTTGCATGGTCGTCCATATAAAGCTTCGAACGGTGCCATATCGATACTTGCCTGAATGTAAAGGTGGTTAAATTTCAATTCAAATTTACTTATTCAAATTGAAATTTTGATTTACCTGATAACTATTATTATAGGTGAATTCAACCAAATGGAGATGGTCTTCCCAAGATCCACCGAAGTCAATAATGCAGGCTCGGAGCAGATCCTCTAAAATCTGATTCACCCTTTCAGTTTGGCCGTCTGTTTGAGGATGATAAGCTGTGCTCAGATTCAGTTTAGTGCCCAAGACGTCCTGAAATGCCTTCCAGAATTTACTAGTGAATAAAGGGTCTCTATCGCACACAATACTAGATGGAACCCCATGGAGTCTAACAATCTCTCTCATATATATCTCGGCCAAACTCAAAGCAGTACGAGTGGTCTTAACCGGAATAAAGTAAGCAGATTTTGTCAACCTATCAACAATCACCCATATACTCTCGTTACCTTTTCTAGTCCTCGGTAATCCATCAATGAAGTCCATAGAAATCTGATCCCATTTCCAACACGGAATCTCTAGGGGTTGAAGTAATCCTGCCGTCTTCTGGTGATCGGCCTTAACTTGCTGGCAAGTGGTGCATCTACTGACATATATAGAAATATCCCTCTTCATCCCACTCCACCAATATAAACGCTTCATATTTCGGTACATCTTAGTGACACCAGGATGAAATGAAAGTGATGACCGATGGTTTTCTCTAAGCACTTCTTGTCTCAATCCATCGATATTAGGGATGCAAATACGATTGTCAATCCTCAGAACTCCATTACTATCTATCTGTGCTCCCATTTTACTGTCGGCATTTCCAACTCTACCAAGAACTAACTCCTTCATGCGATAGAGCAAGGTGTCCTCATATTGCTTAGCTTTGATGCGATCCACAAGAGATGGGGAGATAACAAGCTGAAATAGCATGCCTTCTACAAGATTACAACATGACAATGCTTTGCTACGGCTCAAAGCATCAGCTACAACATTTGCTTTCCCAGGAGTATAATTGATATCGAGATCGTATGCAGCTAAGAATTCAAGCCATCGAACTTGTCTCTGGTTCAAATCCTTCTGAGAAAAGATATACCTCAAGGACTTATGATCGGTGAATAATTCAAATTTAATTCCCAAAAGATGATGCCTCCACAGTTTCAAAGCAAATACAACTGCAAGAAGCTCTAGATCATGAGTTGCATAGTTTACTTCATGGATCTTCAACTGGCGGCCAGCATAAGCAATAACTTTTCCATTTTGCATAAGAACAGCGCCTAAACCTTCTCGGCAAGCATCTGTATAGATAGTTAATTCTTCACTCCCGTCAATTACCGCAAGAACTGGGGCTGAAGTTAACTTACGCTTCAATTCATTAAAAGCTGATTTGCACTTTTCACTCCAAATAAACTTGACATCCTTTCGGGTTAAAGCAGTGAGTGGGGCAGAAATCCGGGCAAAGTTCTCAATAAATCTACGATAATAGCCGGCTAAGCCCAAGAAGCTACGGATATCAGTAGGAGTTTTGGGAGTCTCCCAATCCTGTAGATAAATTTCGAATTAGAAAGGGATAAGAGGAATTGAATAGAAATAGCGAATAGGATAGAACTTACATTGATTATGGCGATCTTAGCTGGATCGACCGAAATCCCATTTTCAGAAACTATGTGGCCCAGGAATCTCACTTCGTCTCGCCAAAAGTGGCATTTAGAGAATTTGGCCTTAAGTTGATGATTTCGGAGAGTTTCCAGAACATAAGCAAGGTGTGTCTCGTGCTCCTTCTCGTCTTTGGAGAAAACGAGAATATCATCAATGAAAACAAGAACAAACTTGTTAAGCACATCACGGAAGACTCGATTCATCAAGTCGACGAAATAAGCAGGTGCGTTGGTCAAACCGAATGGCATAACCAACCATTCATAGAATCCGTTCTCGGTACGGAAAGCCGTCTTATGGATACTATCTTCTGCTACTCTGAGTTGGTGGAACCCAGTGACAAGATCAAGTTGGGAGAAAACCTTAGCTCCATGGAGCTGATCGAATAAATCATTGATGCGAGGCATCGGATAGCGGTTCTTGAGAGTGCGTTTGTTCAGTTCCCTATAATCAACACACATGCGAAGAGACCCATCCGATTTGGTGACAAATACAACTACGGCGCCCCATTCAGAACGACTTCTCCTAATCAAACCTTTAGCAAATAGATCATCAATTTGAGTTTTAAGTTCAGCTTTTTCTTTAGGAGCCATTCTTCTGTGAGGAAGAACTACGGGAGTAGCTCCTGGAATAAGATCAATGCGAAAATCGATTTCCCGTTTAGGTGGTAGGGAGTTGACCTCTCCAAATACATCGGGAAATTTCTGAACAATAGGGGTAGTACTAAGATCATCCGGGTGAGCATCAAGAGAAAATATGAAGCTTCCGGCATATTTCTGTGGTGATTTGCATTCAATGACAAGCGGTAGGCTCTTGTCATTGACTAGAGAAACAGAACGGGCCTTGCAAGAAATAACGGCATCGAATTTCCTTAACCAATCAGCACCTAACAAGATGTCAAATGCTGCGAAGCCAAGTACATAAAAATCCCAAGTGAAACGGTATCTTCCATACAAGAGCACAACCTCTTTACAAATTCTACTGAGGTTGGCAAGTCCTCCAATAGGGTTGGAGACGCATAAGGAAGTAGTAGCAAGAGTAGGTTCTAAGTTGAGCTTATTGCAAAGATCAATAGATATGAAGCTATGAGAAGCACCAGTATCGAATAATACCCTAATAGGTAAATCATGTAATGAAAAAGTACTTCGTAAAGTACCTTGGTCATCCTGAGCAGGCGGTGTAGGAGTGGTGATAGCAAATACTCCAGACGGTGTGCCACGCTTATACAGTGGGCAGTCTTTCTTGAAATGACCCGGCTGGAGGCAGACATAGCATAAATCTTTCCTAGTCGAAGAAGGTGGTGGAACAGCAGCTCCAGTAGATGGACAACTATTAGCATAATGGCCCTTCTTATCGCATTTGAAGCAAGTGATATTAGCAAGGTCGATTGGGCTTTTCTGAGCATATCCCAATCCAGTAGTCTTCTGCCAAGCTTTCTTTTGTTGATCAAAGTTCATCTTCCTCTTCCCGAGCTGGCTAGAGGAGGGCTGAGTAGGAGTAGCCTTGGCAGTAGGTCCCCTAGGCTTTGCCTCATATCTAAGAGCATAGTCAACAAGCTCTGTGAAAGTGCAGTGAGTGTGGCCAGTAAGCAAGTCATAATACTCTGGTCTAGCTCCCAAAATGAACTTCTCGTTCTTTAGAAGCGGTGTATCAATCAATCCCGGGCCGAACTTGGAGAGTTCATTGAATTTCCTCTCGTACTCAGAAAAAGTCATACTGCCCTGCTTAAGATCCATAAAAGCTCTATAAAGTTGTGTTTTCCCCGCAGCGGGCATCCATTGTGCCGAGAAAGTATCCCTAAACTGGGCCCAAGTGATGGTGTTCTCCTCGATACGAGAAGTAACTGATTCCCACCAATCTTGCGCGGCATCCTGAAGTTGCCATGCAGCAAGCTGACGTTTCTGAGCATCAGTGATCTCTAGACCAGAAAATATCTTCTCTAAACCTTTAAGCCATTGCTGAGCCTCAATAATGTTCTCGGATCCAGAAAACTTAATACCTCCCAGCTGTGTATACTCCTTACTAAGAATGGTGAATTTGACAGGAGCTGGAGCGACAGGTGCAGCCTGAGCAGGACCATGGCCCCTTCCTCCCCTATGGTTTCCTTTGGTACCCATCCTGAAATACCAAAGAGATTGCTAAAGCCAAAGGATAGAAAATCATAGAATTTTAAGGAAGGTCTAATCAATGAATCAAAAGAAGTTTGAAATGAAAGGATTTGGATATTGAACCGACTCTCCTCATTCTAGGGTATTGCTACCCTATCTCTAATGAATTTATATATATAATCCCAAACTAAGGTTTTTAGGGAAACCGAAGCTCTGATACCAACTGTAACAACCCGTATATTTGGACCATTTAAATTGACAATAATCCACACATGTCAACTTAAATAATACAAAACACGAATCGTTATGGGATTATAAATACATAAATGTAAATGAGAATCAATACAACATCACAGAACAGTCACAGAATAATGCAGCGGAAAAACATCGTCAAAATAGCAGTTCATGAAGCCACTATATAATATACAACAATGTCTTAACATCAAGTGACTAATACCAAAAATGTCCAACAGACTAGGACATCAATACAGGAATATAAATAGACTGATAAAGATAAATGCTAAGCCTTCAGCATCTTCAACCAACCTTGATCAGCAACTGGATAGCTTCAGACTGACCCGAGCATATGCAAAAGAAACACTCGAGTCAGGACTCAAAATCTTATGCAAGTAAACCAAGTGCAAGGGAATAGTTCATAACTTAAAGATGGATAAAATAACATCTCTAAGGATCCGATAAACTATCTATATATACAATAGAATACGATAGGTAGATAATGTCTAATCAGTAAAGTACGATATTAAAATAGTGTTAAGTCATGGCCCATACCACCCTTAACACATTTTTATTCCCAAGAGCATATACAAGACCGTAGTTTCCCCAAAACCGGAAGTCACCAGAGGGCAATCCATATACTAAGGTACAAATCAAAACGTAGTGGTCGCGAATAGGATAATCAGTATGACAAGGTACATGAGGCAATACCAACTAGGATACTAGTAGTTGCGTGATCCGGACTGATGTTGAGCATAGCAGCTACTATCTCAACACCGCGAAACAACACTCCCAATCAAAGGGGTGCACCCAAATCGAATCACAAAAGTAATAGATATGGTATCGAAGAAGTGCGTCCGCTAGAGGTAGCGAACCTCAATGGCCCGGCGCGGCTCCTGTTTTAGTCATGTCAGGGGTCGTCCAATGTCGTTCTCTTTCTTCAGTCAACGCGATCACCAAACCATCCACTTCATTCTGGATCAACACTTCGCGTGTAATAGTTATTAAAGTGGTTTTCGGTATCGACAGAGAGTATGTCCATATCCGATCCCGGACTCTTTAATAACTACGTATTTATTACCCAATGGTCGGTTAACTTAACGTTTAAAACAAATCAAAGTCCAAAAGTCAAGGTGCAAATTTGACTTCCAAATTTTGACATTTCACGATTCAATTTATTTCGGATATTTAAAATCATATTTCCAAATGAAATCAGTAGTTCAAACATTTGAATTAACAATATAATTAAGTATTCGAGTTAAATTTAATAACTCACTTATTAAATTTAGTTCAAAGTCAATTAATTCGAATTTTACCGGTCAATTAAGTTCGAATCGTTAAATCAAATTCTATTTATCTCAATTCATGATTACATTCATCGTTACATTAAATATAATCATAAATTTGATTAAATCGATTTCATTAGATTTAAAATCATTTACCTTTAAATTGTCGCTAAATTAATCCATAAAACTTTAGTTAGTTTCGTATTCCATTTTAAGTCAAAATTTCCTAAATCTAAATTATTATTTATAACTAGTTTAAATCTATTTAATTTAAAACTTAGTTTAAATCTGAATCTACCAATCTAATAAATTAAATTATTAAATTCTAAAACTCACTTGTTTTAAATCTTATTTCAATCAAATTCTCCAATTCATTTTTCTCCCAATTAAATAGATTTATTAATCCGTTTCAATTTAATCCATTAATTTATTCCAATAAATCCATTAAGTCGTTACTTGATTTCCAAACAATTTAATAAGTTCATTTCTTAATTTCAAATAGATTTCAATTTCAAAATAATTTCGTTGACCAATCGGGTTTCTTATTTTTAATTGTCTATCCTAGGCCAAGTTATTTAAGTGGGTATTTATCATTTCAATCCGATATCATTCAATATAAAACAAGGCATAGCAAAGGGAACTTGCAGTGTGATAACTGGGATGGTGTCAAAGTAAATAAACAAGCAATAGCAACCATACATAATAATTTAACAATTTATTCAAATAATCCCGAAATAACCCTATTAACTTACATTTGTTATTATGTAAATTAATACAATTATTCCTAGAATCCTACGGATTAAAGATTATCACATTTATATTTTTACTTGGTGTCCGTTATCAAATTTCTACATCAATCGTACTTATCAATTTTTAATGTCACTATTATTTACTCTAATTAACATCGTATTACAATTCAACATGTTTAAACAATATATGGCGTCAATTTTTAGAAATTAACAATTCATTTCAACCAAATTTTAACAATCAACAATTTAATATCCAGATTAATATTAACAACAATTATCACTTGATTATCATAGCATAATAGATTGAGTCGTGAATGAAATATTCACCTTTCGTGGTTGGAGAAGATGGCGCGGCACGAAGATGAATAGATAAAATAGACCCTAATAGGCACGATGCAAAATGAACACAAACTGCAATCAAACAAATAATTAATCAATAATTTGTTTATTGCAATATATCGATCGAAAATATATAAAATCATACCAACGACGAAGCAAGATTAGATTCAAACAAGCCGGATGAATGCCTAGAGCTCCGAAGCGGTAGCTGGAACTAAACACAGCAACAGAAAAAAATGAGCAACCAGATTCCAAAATATATACTGTTATATAATATAACAGTTATATATATATCTACTGTTATATATATAACTGATGTGCACAGACAGGATTGTTGCGGCAGTGGCGGAGACTGGCGTGGGTGGGTGGCGGATGGTGAACGCGGGCGCGGGGCTGTGGCGCATGGGGTCGGCTGGCTGTGGCGGGCGTAGGGGGTCGGGGAGGCTGGTCGGAGAGGGGAAGCGGGGGTCGGGGCTGTTGGGAGGTCGGGGGGGTCTGGACGGAGCTGGGGTCGGGGACGGAGCTGGGGTCGGGGTCTGGCGCGGGGGTCGCGGGTGCGGGGGCTGGTGGGGTTCGGTGCGGGCTGCAGGCGGGTAGCAAGTGGGGTGCTGGGGCGGGGCTGGCGGGTGTTGGAGCGGAGGGGGCTGGTGGGCTGTAGGCAGGGCGGAGGGACTGGAGGCAGGCGGGATGGTGGTGGGGCGGAGGGAGGCTGGAGACAATCGGGCAGGCGGGCTGGGGATGGCGGGACAGGCGGGTAGGCTGGCAGGGCGGGGCTGCTGGTGGAGCGGGTGGGAAGGCGTGGGCAGTGGGCTGGGCTGTAGGTGGCGGAGTAGTGGGGCGGGGCGCTGGGCGGAGCAGTGGGGCGGGGCGCTGGGGCGGAGCAGTGGGGTGGCGGGCTCGGTGAAGGACGTGATTGCATGGGTTTGCAGTTTGTAGAAGGGAGGGGGAGTTGGTTTCATGCTGGAGAAGTAAAAAAAATAAAATAGAGAGGAGGGAGAAGGAAGGAAGAGCAGAGAGCAGAAGGATGTTACGTACCAATTTTCTTTTTTTCTTCTGAAGCAAAGTGAAGTGAAGTGATGCGGAGCAGTAAATGAAGGGAGAGGGTAGCAGATTTATTCAGAAAAATTTAGAGTCCCCGTGCAACGAAATGATGATTGTCACAGTGGCTCTTCAGTTTCTGAATGGACAAGGGCCATTTGAATTCTGAGCGGGAAAAGTAGGGTACTGGTTTGTGTGGCGTAACGGACCAGTTTATACTCCGTTAACCAATTAATAGCTTGCAACGCCGAACTCCAATTGACACAAACAAATATACCGTTTTGATCAGCGCGACGAGGCGGACACAACGGTATGAAGATATTGGTGGTTTGACATTGTTTGCGAAGTGGCGAATCTTAATAACCCATTTGCACGAGTGAACATTTTTACTAGCAATTAAAAGCGAAATTTGACGAAACGAAATGCGCCGCTATGATCAGAATATTTTTCATATGCAACATTGTGAAAAATATTTGGGTTCGGACGATAGAAAATTTACACATAAAATTAAAACTAATATGTAAATTTGACGAGCGAAATTTTCTACAATATTTTTCGACGAAATTTGACGTACGCCTATGTCTATCTAGGCGCATTCCAAATGTGAAGTTTGAATGGTAACGGAAATCGTTTGTGAATATTTGAAATTCCTATTACAGGGAATGCAGAAAAACACCGAAGAATAAGATCGACGGAGCTAAAGATGTCCGAATTTTGAAAAACGAAAAATGATGTCTTTGTCAGAAAATGATTTAGAATTTTCCTATGTAAAAATATTTAGGTTCGGAAGATGAAATTTTTCACGGTTTTTAAAATGAACTGATGTGCAGTAAAACGCGTTCGAAATTTATTGCGGTATTTTCCGACGAAACTTTACCCATATCTAAAATCATCAAGGCGCAATTTAGAAACAAAGTTTGGACGTTGATTGAAATCGTATGTGAGTTTCGCATTTTTTAATTAAAATAACGGTTCTAAAATTTTAAATTGGGTCGGAATTTCAGGGTCGTTACATTATCTAAAGTAGAGACTACGAATCCTTATAAGATATTAGTTGAAAAGAAAGCTCAACTTAAATAGCTTAAGATACGTGGTTTTCCGATCTACGTTATGACCATAAGTTTTTTGAACTCAAGATCAATTTTTTTATGCAATTCCATAGACAGTTCATAAAATGTTCTAAATGCGTATTACATAGCACAAAGAAACAATTTGTTGTTTCAATACACACCACCTTCTTACTAAAGGAATTTCTTTTTGGAGAAATTAGTGGTAGTGTGACGTACTTGGATACGACTGAAGAATCATACATATAAATAATTATGCAGCTAATACAAAAAACCAATTCCAAAAGGATACATCTTGTTAGAATGTCTAATGGAAAATCTCACACATTGAAGAGAAAATATGAATTTCTTATCGATATCAAGAAAATGGATTATTCGTAATGACAATCTCCTTAGTTGCCAACAAGTCATGAAGAGTACAAACTATGCCATATGGCATGATGCTCTAAATCTAAAATGGATTCTAAGTACATTAAAAAAATATGATTTTGGAAATTATACCCAAAATGAGATGATCCATTGGCCGCAAGTTGAGTCTTCGAGAAGAAGATCAATGCAGTTGGAATTGGATAATGAAAGACTGATGGGAAACGACATCGTCGATTTCAAAAGCTGAAATTAGTAAGGAAATTTCATTAATAAACATTCTTAAGTCCATTCAGATTCTACTCACAAATTATCATTGAATACAACTTTTATTTTCGCGTATTAATATTAAAACAAAATTTCTAAATAATGATTTAGGAGATAATTTTGCACATCATAGCCAAAATGTTTTTAAGTCGGTGGGAGCAATGTTAAAGCTTGTGGACTTTGTAAGATATGATCTTAAACAAGCATTTAGAAGTTAAGGAAGTATTTTGATAGAGAAATCAAATAGCTTAATTTCAGTCAAAACGTAGAGAAAGAGTATGTCCAAAAGAAGAAGAAAATATTGATAGAGTTAAGGTGTGTCCTAGGGGTAATTATGTAATTTTATGTGTAACTTAACTCTTATAAGAGAGTTTTGTTTGAAATGATGTAGGATTTTGTATTTATTATCTAGTATATGTGTTGATTTATGGAGATATAAGTAATGTTAAGTAACACATTAAACAAAATATATACAAAAAATCCTCAAGAGAAGTATTTTATCGATTGTAGTGATGAACGTGTTGGTAACCTTAAGTATTGGATCGATATCTAAATACCTACTCCTCAAATGTTCCTACTCAAGATGTCTCGAGAAAAGGTTATTGATACAATCATAAAATGACTCAATGAGAATCTTTTATAAGTTAATACAACTAATTCAAAATAGAATATCGCATGGTAGTGACTATAGTAGTCTTCAAACTTGAGATTATGGTCGATCGTAAGTAGGTAGGCAATATTTTTATTGTGGTCAAGCATATGGCGTGACAACCATGTTAAGGCCATAGATGGCTACACGTTGAACTACTTAATAGAGATGCAATTTAAGAGACCATTCATCCCCTTTATTATGTAAGGTTAGTGTCATCATAATTGGCAGTCGGGTTAAAGTCAAAATTTATAGCTAAAGTATATAAATTAACTGATAAATGTTACGGATTGAACCAAAGAATTTGATGTAGTCTATGCAATTGAATAGAGCTTTAGTAGAGTTTTTTACCTTGGATAAAACTCTGGATATCTAAGTGATACGTGTATAGATGAGCTCAAAATAGATTGAAAATTGGATTTTGCTTAAATGATATATAACCCGTAAACCTTTACCTAATACTGTGCTTCAACATAGTCTGTACTGGCTTCAATCTTTAAATTGTTTAAATTTTGCTTAAGGATCGAGTTTACACCAGAGAGTAAACAAACGAGTTGTTAGATATTTCCAAATTCAACCAATTTAAATTTAATTTCAAAATGTTATAAATTAATAATAAAATTAAATACAATTTTTTCATTAAAATATCAGTGACATTTACTTATTTATTTAAAGTTTGAAAAAGTTACATAAAATGACGTATAAAGGCTGTATGTTGGTTTAATAAATAAACATCTTTAGGTTAATTAATAAACCAAATGATTTAAATTGCTATATAATTTATATCTATGTTTGGAAGTTTAAACTATCTCATGTTATGGTTGACCTTGCAGGAAGGAAAGATAGGGCAAGAGTTTTGTAATATAGGATGATCAATGGTTGATCGCAAGATGGTAAGTCATATTTTGTACCTGGCCCTACATGTCTATAAATAGGTCTTTTCTCTCTAAACCTACACATGAGAGAAAATCCTAATCCTTACCACCTACAAAAGAAAACATCGGTAATGCTAAGGAGAGGGCGTTGCAAACTATAGCCAAAGAGATTGAGAAGACAACCAATAACCAACGTGTTCGACAATTGATAAGATCACAAAGAGGAAGTAATATCTATGAATTAAATATATCTACGATAATCTTGATTATATTTTTTCCTTTCTCTTCTTGTTGATTTGGGCAGATTATAAATATATTTTAAAATTATACTACTACAAATTTAATAATACATAATAAATAAAATAATTGTTTTGTACACTATATGCACACACACACACATACAAATGATTTCAATTTTGAATATAAATTATTTTGATACTTTCTAATTTTTAGCTCAGTTATATATATATATATATAGACACACACATATTGTGATGCCCTGGCTTTAGTGATTGAAATATCAAGGGGAGTTAACCGTCCGACAGCTCAGATCAATAGGCACAGAATGAGTGATCTCTCATATACACAACTTTGGGTCAACATAGATACGTTTCAATACCTGAATTCATCTGAAATAATATGTACTTCGTCTCGACATAAGTTACTGTACACGAGTTATAGAATTGAATAATACCATATTAGAGAGATAAATAAAAATTTCCCGACTAATAGAATCGAAGTGAATAAAAATGATGAATTTTATATCATATTTTAAAATCTAATAAATCATCTCATATATATACCACTCATCATAACATATTTACCAGTACAATAATATTTCCATATAAATACAGGCAAAGTAATAAGTCTCCATCAACGTCTGCTCTAACTCCATATTGTAGCCCATAAAGCATATGTAGTCATAATTTTGACCTACAAAACAACCTTAATCTAACCCGAGGTTGTCAAATAAATAAATAAATAAACTAGAGTTAGGTCAGAAATCTAGTTGTGAGTATAACCACGCCCAAATAATAACATAATGAGTGTGATAAGTTTATATACAACTCTTCTTGGTTATAAACCATAATTTGACACTATAGTCAACACCCAATAAATAATTCCAGTAATCTATATGCTTAAAACCATTTGAAAATGGATTTCCAAATTCCTTTCCTTTAAAATCATTTTTGTAATGCCCCGGCTCAAGTGATTGAAATATCAAAGGGATTTTACCAAACGAAAACTTGGATCAATAGGCATGGAAGGAGTGATCTCTTGTATACATTACTTTGGGTTAACACGAATATGTTTCAACACCTGAATACATATGAAATAATATGTATCTTGTCTCGATGCAAGGCAATTACATGAGTTATAGTCTTGAATAATACGGCATTAGAGACACGGTAATAAAAATTCCAACTAACAGAATCAAAATGAATAAAATACCAGATATCATATCTGAATATCTAATATATTATCTCATATATATACAATTCATCACACAAATACATCACATTGACCAATACAATGGAATTTCAATATATGTAACGACCCACATTTTCGACCCTCAAAAGTTGACTCTGATACATCCATGGTATTCAGGTGTCGAGCATCCGAGTGCCGGAAAGACAAATTGTTGGGGTAAAAGAAAATAAAAAACAGAACGAAATTTCACATCATGACGAGTAATATATAATATAAACATGATCTTTACAAAAGAAAACTATAATATACATACATTAATCAAAGTCTATCCTATCATCAGCTTGGACAGTTATAACATCTTGTCCTTACAAATGCGATAAATGTAAATAAGTAAAGAAGTGGAAATAAAAGTATGGGAATATGTTTTAGAGGCATCCAGCTCATCTTCTGAAGCTCCAAAGCATACAACGCTAACTCTAGAAAAATACTCGGGTTTGACCTGAGTATTATCAGAAAATAACATCTGGATCAGTTTGGTAAACCAGCCTGAGAAACTCATATTATATAGATATTTTTGATGTTATAAAAACCTTTCAAAAATAAAGGTATCTCGTAAGATTACATCGCAAATAAACACGGATGGATTTTTATCTTACAATAACCAAACCATTTTTTAGAAAATCTAGTGATATTATGATAATGTTTAAGGTTCAAAGGAAATATTTAATATAGCCGGAATGGTTACATTAATTACAGTCAATAACATATTTATTATACAACTAAGTCCATAAGACATGTATTAGAAAATGGATTCCATACAATGATAAGGCACCCGGGTACCACCTACTACGGTGCATCTCTAGATAAAATGTACCGAGGGCCTCACATGGACCCTCTGCATGACAAGACTGGCATACCCCTAACTGGATAATATCGAATATGTCATCACCCTAGTTTCTTTACAACCTTTACCTTGTGAGCTCGCATGCACATACCAAATCCAAAAATAGCGATCTATAAAGGTGATGACCATACTCTAATGGATGCGACCCACAAAGCGTTGCGGCATATCCTATGGTTTAGTCATTCTCAGTAGTGAGGCTTACGAGGCAAATATTACTTTTTCTTTCGTAAATCCCACTTGGAATGCTAACACGGCCATCCATGCGATAATATAATGCCAGCATTCATCCATACAATTTGCTCAAGATATGAACAAACCGAAGGCACTATGTAACGATTTGCCTTCCTTATACCTAAAGACGACACTTAATACATCCCCGGTATTCATGTGGCGGTATTTAAGTGTCCGAAAGGCAGGTCATTTGGGGTGAAGAAAGAAAAAGACAGAACGGAATCTCACATCGTGACGAGAAATATGCAATATACATAGTATTTTACAAAAAGAAATCATCGGCATATACACGACCTCAGAGTACACTAACCTATTATCAGCCTGGACAGTTATAACAGCATGTCCTTACAATTTTTGATAAATACAGATAGAAATCAAAGCAACAAAAACAGTGGAAGAATATAAAATACGTGAATTCGTCTTGGAGAATTCAGCTCTTCTTTTAAAAGCTTCAAAGGATCTAGATAAATTTAGAAAATATGCTCGGGTTGACCCGAGCATTATAGGAAAACAACACTCGGGTCACTCTGGTAAAACCAGCATGAGAAAACTCAAATCACAAAGAATTTTATTTATTTAACTTGTAAAACCCTTTAAAATCAAAGGTATCTTGTAAGGCCACGCCGCACATAAACACGGATGGGTTTTTACCTTACAATAACCAAAACATTTTCTATAGAAAATCCAGTAATTTATGATAATGTCTAGAATACAAATACATTAGCCGAAATTGTTCCATTATTAAATTCCAGCATAATAGGTATACAATCTAGTCTGAAGGCTCATATTGGAAAATGGATTCCAACTATGAAAGGTTAAGGGTCTACCCACCGAATCAGTACACCTCTATATAAAATGTACTAGAGGCTATAACATGTTGCACCTCTGCTACTTAGGATCGGCCTACTCCTTATTGCATAGTACTGAATATGATCACCCCTAGGATGATAAACAATCATAGTGGGCCCCCGAAGCATACAAAAATATCAAATATTGATAAGAGATGATCATATCCTAAGGGGAGAGACCCACATAGCCCTGGGGCACGTCCCTGCTTTAATCATTTTACCGATTGATGAGGTTAGAGTCTACGTTTTACCTTTTAGGAAACAATTCCACGTGGAATTCTAACACTGCCATCAAGGCAGAAATGCAATGCCAGCATTCATCCATACAAGTTCGTTTTGGGTCTAAACGAAACCAAAGGCGCTACCTCTACTACATCCAATTTTGGAATCACCCTCAGGATTAGTAGCAAGTAGCCCTTGCACTTCAAAATATCATTTTCAATCATCTTCAAGATGCCTTTAGTTCCAAACGCCCAAGTTGGATCAAAGTGGTTTTCGGATTATTTATACTATCCGATCTTGGTCACTTCGAAACAATATTCGATAGTTTTCGGTATACTCAACCCCAGTTCTTACGGAAATAAAATGACAATAGATTAGAGCAGAGATCATCTCCTAACCATTAAGTGAGCGGATTTCCTTATTGTTTGTCCAACGAGAACAAAATAAGATTTATACGCATAATATAGCATCATCGAAGAGGACGGTTGTAACGACCCGTAATTTCGCTACTTCGAAAATGAGAGATTTTATTTATTTTTAAATTTAAAAGGAATTTAAAACTTAAATAAATATGTTATATATAATAAATAGTTATCTATTCTTATAATTAATAAATCAAAAAGTATAAAATTGGATTTTAGAATAAATCAACAAAAGTTAAGTTTTGTTAATAATAAATAAAGGGTTAAATAAATAAGTTTAAATATTTATTTGATAAGTTAAATCTTATTTAAAACATATAATAAAGATAATAAAAGTATATTAATATATTTAAAAATATGTTAATAATCGTTTTACAAAATTAACTAAAATTTGTCGTATTTTGTTAGTTTTACATACACTATAAAATTAAAGATTTTGATACAATTCAAATACGATTTTAAAATATGAATAGACATGTTTTAATTTATTTAAAGAAGTAAAAAGTTCATTTTAAAGTTTGGTTTACTTCAATATATAGTTTAACAAAAACGTCAAATTTGACTGTAAAATTTGTCGACAAAAACACTATTTTCAACCGAAACAAGTTGTCGACAAGTTGTTGCAACTTGATACATTTTCTAACACATTAATACAACTTTACAAACTTTTAAATCACTTTACATTTAGCATATAAGACAAAACACTTATATTAGGAAAGTTTGAATAAATATATATAAAAGTAAAAAGTTATGATTTGACAAATTTAAATTTATTTTAAAAACTTTTTAAACAACATCATTACTTTTATCTCATCTCATTAATGAGATGTTATGTGTATACATAGGAAAGGAGCTAAATTATATGTTTAAATATTTACAAACCACAAAATGGTGACACCTCTTCACCTCGTAACACACTCTTTCATAAACATCATTCCACACATTAAATGCAACTCAAATCAAAGGCTAATCAAATGCAAAAGTGAACAAGGTTATTAATGTCATTTACCACCAAAATCTTCACTTATAAATACAACCTCAAACCTCTTCATTTTCACTTCACCGTCCTTTCACAAAATTTCCAAAATTCTTCTCTACTTCCTCCATTTCTCTTCTACCTTCAAGCTACCACCTCAACATCACCACACCATCACCTAAACCACCTTACCCCTCTCCAAAATCACCTACCCACCCTCAAACAACCCAAGGTCGAGCCCTACCCACCTAAACCTGAGCCCAAACTCCCCCTAGACCACCAACCCGAGCACACCTAGGCCGTACCCCCTCCCACACAC
This sequence comes from Allium fistulosum, assembly GCA_030737815.1. Classification (NCBI taxonomy): domain Eukaryota; kingdom Viridiplantae; phylum Streptophyta; class Magnoliopsida; order Asparagales; family Amaryllidaceae; genus Allium; species Allium fistulosum. Next base: position 404,736,295 of record CM060907.1, on the reverse strand, counting down.
CAAGGCCGAGCCTAAAACCCATCTACCCAAGCACCTACAAGCCATACCCTCCTCCACACTCACATACGCAAGCCAATACTCCACATACTCAAGGCCGTACACTCTTATCCTCCATATAAAAAAACAAAAGAAGAAAAATAATAAGAAAATGAAAGGAAAAAGAATAAGAGAGGAAACGACAACCGCGAGACGTTCGAGAAACAAAAGCACGCTAATTCAGAAAAAAGATTGACGGAGTGGATATAATGGTGGGAAATTCTCATCGCTTTTGGATTTATATTTTAGTTATGATAAAACAATCACATTTATACACTTATGACATAAGAATGTTTATTTGATTGTTAATATGGATGATTTGACAGTTAGTTAATTAATTTAATTGTGATAATATGTCCCGTTATGATATTTATAATGAATGTTGGATTTGAAATCATATGTTATGTGATTGGTTGAATGGATGTTATGTTAGTGATAAATATGAATATTGGATATGTTCATTTTGATTTAAATAATCACTTTGTTTATAAGACAATATTTTAGTGATATGAGATATTTTGGAAAAATAAGTCTCTTTTCATTTAGAAGTGAAATTAAAGTTAAAATAAAAGAGAATTTGAAATTTGAAGTGAAACGGATTTGAAAATGATAGTTAAATAGAAATTGAAATTAAGATGAATAGTGAAATTGAAATCGATTTTGAAAAATTGAAGTTGAAATTAAGGTTGAATTGAAGTTTAAATTGAAATTAGATTTGAAATCTAAGTTTTAAATGTGTTTAATTTAAAGTTAGAATTGAAATTGAATTGAAATTGGAATTTAAAATTTAATATTAAAATAACAGAAATATAATAATATTATAATATGGTAATAGTGAAAATACATTTTAAATACTTTAAAAAGTGAAAATATTGATTTAAAATGATTAGTAATGATTTTATAAGTGTTAAAATCCAATTCGAATATATTATTTCAAATATTGAAAAATAAGTTAAAACTAGGTGCGTCGCGCAACGGTAGTTCGCGATTTCGCGCCGAAAAGTTCAAATTAGTGTATAGAGTGGAATATAGCTCGGAATTCTTCGAGATAAGAAAATTCCGGACTATTATATCCATATCTTCTAAACGAAGAAAGAAAACCAAGATTTCGTTTTGTAGATTTTGAATTAAGTTCAAATCAATTTTCTAGAAAAATCGCGCTAGTGTAGTTAAGTGACCATAACAGGAAATCTATTTAAATAAACGTTTTAAATTATGGAAAAATATGGACTAAATTTGATAAACCTATTTAAATGATTTGAAAGAGATTTGGATTAAAAAATATGAGTTATCAAATGTTTAAAAGTTGATTTAATCAAATATGCTTATATAGCACTTTCCGCAGCACTTTTATGCTATGAATTGTATACTTTTGGAATATGAGTTTAAGTATAACGATTTTTCCTAGAATCAATTGGGAATATTTTTTTAAAAGGGAAGTTAAGTATTTGAAAGATAATTTGGAGTATTTATAAGGAATTCCAAAATAAAATTGATATCTGAGTATGCGGAAACGCCTAGTACATTTTTTTCGCTTGTGAGATCTGGGAAAATAAAACAAGGTGTTTAACTAAGGTTAGGGATGGAGCAACCAGTGCCCTGAACTTACCTGGCATATGTTTTATTTTCTTAGGCGAGGGGTGGAACAGATCGAAAGGAAAGCCCAGATGCTCTTGAATAAAAAGATTCTGTTAAGTTTTCCAAAAAAAAGATGAAGAGTGGTATTATCCAAAATTTAAGCAATCTCCAAAATGAATGATTTCTGTTTACTCAGAAATGTTTTCTAAGATTGATTTATGGTTTATCGTAAACGACGTCTTAAATAACATTGTTTTGACCCACCTAAAAGTTAAGGAATTTGGATCAAAGAGTTAAGTATTGAAATTTGAGATATTTTCCAAAGCAAAAGAATGAATTACTTAGAATTATTCTAAGTCAAAAGAATGAGATTTCGAAATCATCCGAAAAGAATTAAAGTGAAAGGAGACTTAATAAATCCTATATACTCATATTCACTTTTTATTGATAATTGGATTTCGAAGGAACCGGGGTCGGATTTGGGTGATTCCTATCCGAAAACCACTTTGAACCAATGTATACGTTCTAACGTGAAGACTTGTTGAAGATGAAGATTATTGAAGACCGTGGATCTTCATAGCATGAGGACTGCTTGTTGATTTGCTCGGGGTCGCACCCATTACAGAGTCATATATAGTAGTGGTCTCCTCGTTGTGGAGATTTTTTCGGATTGCAAGGACTACTCGCTACTAGTGGTAGTAGGAGAGTGCCTTCGGTTTGTCCTGTTCCTGGACAACTTGTATGGACGTTTGTCTGACATTGCATTTCTAAAGATTATGTACATTGGTTTTTACAAACGTACATCAGTGGTGGCGGAGAAGACAACTTCTCTTAGCTTAATACCCTCCTTGAGACATACGAGCTCAAGGGTTGTATTTTTGTGGAATGCAATTAGTAGTTAACGGAAATGGCAATTTGGCATTCAAAGATGTGATATGTGCTTTGTGAAAAGGTAATCGTAACCTTAAGCCTCATCAACCCAGAAATGACCAAAACAGGATTAGATGCGGCAAGGCTAAGTGGGTCATTCCCAAGCAGGATATGATCATACCCTTCTAGATATATTTCTTTCCGCTATAACTTTCGGGATGTAAATTAATGTGGTGTATGGAAAACGAGCGCTCGGTTAAAGGTCGGTAACGACCGAGGGATGATATATTCGGTACTATCTAGTTACAGAGGTAGGCCGGTCTTGTGTTGGTAGAGAATCCTTTGTGATGGTTCTCGGGACATCCATCTAGAGGTGTACCCATTTCGAAAGGTAGATCTTTCACCTGGTCATTTGTATGGAAATCCATTCTCCAATAAGAACCTACGGTTATGTTTGTATTGGCGTAATGAATAGCCTCAAAATGCTATATGGGTAACCATTTCGGATAAGATTAATAAGTTTATTTGCAAATGTTTTCAAAGAGATGTCATTAGAAATAATATCAAATGCTTTGATATATAAAAGTGCTTTAGTTGTCATAAGGTAAAAACCCGTCTGTGTTTATGTGTGGGCGTGGTCTTATGAAATACTCTTGTTTTCAAAGAATTTTATTCAAAGGATGATATATGACACTATCATTTATTGTTGAGTTTTTTTCACGCTGGTTTATCAAGCCTGATCCGGGTATTTTCAATACTCGAGTCAGATCCGAGTAGTTTAAGGTTTAGTCAAAGATGATTGGAGTATTCCAGAGGAGAGCTGGAGATATTCATCTACGTATGGACGTATTCTATTATCCGTTGTACTTAGTTTGTTTTAGTTGATGTTTGTCAGCAATTGTAAGGATAGATGTTTATAACTGTCCAAGATGAATTTAGGTTAGACTCTGATATATGTATTTAAATGTTTTCCGCTGTAAAGATATTTGTTCAATATTACATGTTATTCCATTCGTGTGAGATTCTGTTCTATCTATTTTTCTTTATTACCCTTCATGTTCCATATTTTTGTGCAATTTGAGTTGGACATGTGTGGTTTATTGTCGATTCAAAGGGTACGGAAAAATGGTCCATGACAACGGTGCGAAATAACTCATGTGTTTCTCCTAGATATTTTCAGAGTTATGTTTTGGTGCAGATTTGATAATCGGTTATTTAACCATCAAATACAAAACAACCAACAATCCAGAGATTTAATTATTCAAAGCAACCACTAAGCCTCAAAATAAATCTTCTATTTATTTAAATCTCTTTTCAAAATATTTATTTAATATATTCATATACTTATCCCAACGGTATAAGTATATTCACAAAACATTATGAAAGATTTCTTATTTCAAAATCATATCAAAAGGACTAAAACAATGGTTATTTAAATTGGGGATATGAATAACCTCAAACACTATTCCTTCGGTTTTAAGTGTGGAATGAATGTCCATGCTACCAAAGTTAAGAAGGTCGGTTAAAGGAAATCAAATCTAAATTCTTTTATAAATTTCTTCGATAAATCCTTTTAATAAATCCCTTTCATTTGTGGAATCTCCTTTACCAAAACCCCAAATCTAACCATAAATTTCTTTATAAATCTCCAAGTCTGTTTATTAAACTCTTTTATAAATATAAAAACCATTTATAAACTCTTTAATGAAATCCAAAATCATTTATAAAACTTTATCCAAATTTTCAAGAACTCTTTTCAATTTATAAAACTCCTTTTATAAACTTTCCTTATTTAAAACAAAGCTTCTTAAATAAATTTTAAACAATAAAGTTCTCTTGATCAAATCAATTATTAAACATCTTGAAATAAACAGGTTATTACTTAAACATTCTTAATTTATCTTTAATCTACATTAACAAAATATTGATTTCAAACAATCATTCAAAAAGTATCAAACTTCTTTAAAACATCTTTTATAAATTAATTTCTTAATTATCCTTTAAATATTTAAAAGTAGAATAAACTTTAAACCATTATCAAAAAGGATAAAATGAAATATTTGACTTCAAAAACCCAGGAGAGGCTTAACGACCACAATGGTTCATTTAATTGAGTTTAACTTGTCCAAGTTACAACATGGATATAACAAGTAGATATGTAAAGGGAATCAGCCAATAACAATCAATCAACAAATGGGTATATTTCCAAGTTACCAAAGTAGCAAAACTAGGTTTTTATGATGCTTAAATAGATGTCACCATAATCCACTGGGTGAATTATGGCATAATTGTGATTTATTCTACCAATAATGTAACAACCCGGAATTTCACCACATTAATTTCTAAATATTTAATTAATTTTAAATATTCAAATAATAGGTATTATAGTTAAAATAGAAACTCTTTTAAATAATAAATATTGAAGATAAAATAGTTTACAAAAATATTTAGTTCGAAGAAAAATCGAAAATGTGACCGGAAACTATTTTCCGAATTTTCGACGTTTCATCGTATAAAAGTTGTTTGAAATGTTATGAGCCTTGTTTATATTTGAAACAACATTAAATGGTTAATGATGTAAATTAGTTAGGACGTATTGGTGTATACATAGTATGTATACTTAAGTATATACATGTTTAAACATGTTGGCAACTAAGTATATACTTTAGTATACTTAAGTATATACTAAAAGATGCCTTTAGAGACATGGTTTGACATTTTGGAAACTAAGTACAAAACATGTTTAAACATGTTTTATCATGAAGATAGGGGATGGGGACATGAATGTGGCTCAAGGACATGAGGTGGAGGAGGCTAAGTGATGTGGCAAGAGAGTAGGGGAGGGTAAAGGACATGGCATTTAGGCAATTCACTTTGTTCTCTTGCTATAAATACCCCTTTCACTTCCTTAATTTCACCTCTTTTACTTTGACCATATCTCCTCATAACTTGATTAAATGGAGCATTTCTTTTTTTTAAAACAGTATAAAATTCCAATGGCTACAATTTTTATTTGTACCACTTCTTCTAATTTTGAGCTTAATCATGTCCAAATCTCATTTCTTTACAAAGCATTTTCGCACCCAGAATTTCAAGTTCGAAAATGGTCCTTCGTCTTTTGACCATATCTTCTTCAAAAATAATACAAATTGAGTAATGCTTTTTTTTAAATTGTAGAGAAAAGAATTTTATAAAACTTTTCTATTTACCACTTTTACAAAATCTGAGAGTAAATAGTCGAAAACTAGTTGTAAAATGAGCCATTTTCGGGTTTATTTTTGAAAGTTCGATGATTATCCAAAGTCACTCCACCTTACCAAAACAAGTTTCACTTCATCTTCTTTCTAGGCCGAGCCTAACTAGTGCATTAAGGGTCCAAGACTCCATCTTTTGCTTAGGAATGGAAGTGCTATGCCATACCCTAAGTTAGTGAGAGTTTGGATAGCTTTTGGTGAGTAAAACTCTTAACTTTTTATTGTTTTTGGGAAATATTTTTCTTTAGTTTTATTGTGATATATATTTCTTGCTTGCTTTGAATATGATGTGAATTTATTCATGTTTGGTTTGGAAATGTATATGTGTGATGGATGCAAACATGTTAAGTAAATGTTAGTTAACAAACTAGTTAGTAAGTAAAATTTTACCCTAAAAAACCAAAGCTTTAAAACTATATCCATGTTCACATTTATTGCATATGAATGCTTGTTGTATATATGCATAAACCATTACTATGTGATGTAACGACCCACTATTTTGGACCATTCAAATCGACAATAAATCCACACATGTCAGACTTGAATAATTCAAAACAATAGATTGTAAATAAAATTTGGCAAAACTCAATATATACAGTAAATAAATAATCACAGAATCACAGACACAGAGTGATATAACAATAATGCAGCGGAAACAAAGAATAGTACTTCATGAAGCTACTATGTATATAACATAGTTAAACAAGACACAACAGAATTTATAAATACAAAGATGTCACAATACAATAGTCAAATACTAGATCTGAGTACATCACTGGAATCAACTGGATGACTAAAAGCAGAATCAATGGATGGATCCAAGCGAAGCTCCAACTCCAAAGGTGAGTCTAGAATACTAGTACAACTCAGTCTGACCTGAGCGTAAAGCAAAACAAAAAACACTCGAGTCAGGACATATATACTTATACAATGTAAACCAACTCAAGTGAACTGTAATATAAAGGTACAAGTAAATTAAAGAATGCTTGGGATCGCCCATTCTTTAGGGATCCGCTAAACTATCTACTATGTAGTAATATTCGCTATTATAATAATGTCTAATGGTAAAATAAACTTACTTTTAAATAGCATCAAGGCTTTACATTTTCCACCTTAACACATAATAGTGCCAATAGTCTATACAGTACCTGCGTACCTCCAGATCGGGAGGCTACGAGAAGATACTCCATAGGTACGACACAAATAGAAACTCATAGTAAAGCTCAATATGGTAGGTGACACGGCACAAGTAGGCAATGCCAGGGTAGATATACCAATTACGCACATGGGCTGGTGGAAACGCATAGCAGCCACTACCGTCTACCTCGGAACACACTCCCAAATCAAAAATCGAAGGGTGGCCACCAAATCAATCACAAAGTAATAGAATAGTATCGAAGAAATGTGTCCGATCAGAGGTGCTACCTCATTGGCCCGAGAACGCTCCTGTTTTAGCGACCTTATGCCAACTCATGGGAGGTCGGGTCCACGTATATACCTCAATAGGATCGTCGCCACCATCCTACTTCATTCTAGAATCTCCACCGTGTACACGGTTGTCAAAGTGGTTTTCGGTATCGACAGAGAGTATGCCCATATCCGATCCCGGTCTCTTTGCCAACCAATCATTATTATAACCCATGAATATTTATTTCAAAATAATTTATACCTCAAAACAAAATATCATATCCATTTCTAACTAGTTATACTTCAAAACCAAAATATCATATTCAAAACTAGTTTGTACTCGAAAACCAAAATATCATTTGAACAAACCCAAATTTCCAATCACTCGATATTTCTTTCAATTTATTTAGACTAGAAATATTCCTTTTAAAACCATCTTAAACCAAAACCACTTTATAAAGCCATATTCTTAAATCTCAAATTGAAAATCAATATATTCAAAACAATTCTTAATTAAATACTATTTCAAATAAATTCATTTCCAAAATCATAGTACTTTCAGAGTTATAACACCTTTGAAACCAAACACTTTGAAACCAAACACTTTGAAACCATAATACTTTGAAACCGTATCAATTTTAAGATGTTATCATTTGGAAATCATAATATTTAGAAAAATCATAACACCCTTAAAAATAATATTCATTTCCAAAGTTATAGCATTATTAAGTTCATTCGTTCAATTATACCAATTTTGAAAACATTGTATTAACTTATTAATTTCAAAATGGTTTATATTTCACCTCAAGCATATTCATTTAAACCTTTTAAATTCAATGTCAAAATCTTCCAAAATATATTCATTTCCAAAGTTCATTGTTATTTCAGCAACAACAGCACTTATAAAGTGTTACGGTAAATATATTAGCATTTCAAAAACATTGTCAAATTCAAAAAACAGCAGCACTTATATAAACTTACCTGAAATGATTTCTATTCGAAAATACTTTATATAATATACAATTTTAAAACTTTAAAAACCAGAGTTTGAAATTATCAGAAATTAAATTCTCAAATACTAATTCATTTTAAATTTTCAAATCACTTTATAAACCATGTTTATAAATTCATTTATAGAAAAATAAATGAAAATCAAATATTATCATTTTAAACAACCAATTTAATTAACTTATTAAATTCCAAAATTTTTACTTATATATTTACAATATAAACATACAAATTAATTTCATTTATCAATTTTTAAAATAATATTGTGTCAGTTTGCTTTGTTCAAGTGTTTTGGAAATCCTATCGATAGCGTTAATCAGACGAATCGATCGAAAATCCAAACCAACGTCAACAACTCAAAAACACAATATATAAAACATTTTAATATTAATAACAAAAATACAAAATACACTCCTCACCAGATGATTCAAGGATAGATTTCGAATCAAGGATAGAGATTCAAATAAAGAGGGATCCAACCAACAGAATTCAACTCGAAGATAAGCTCGATAGATAGATAAATAGATTTAGAAGAGAATGGTTAGACTTATATAAATCACGGGCAACCTTAACCGGTCAACCGTGACTTCAAAATAAGATCAAGGTAGAATTCAGAGGTAAATCGACATTCGATCTCAAAAGATAGAATTCGAATATCGCAAGAGATAGCAGCATTGTAAACCGAGGATACAGAAAACTCCGGTGAATCAATGCCTATTGTAAGGAGTTTCACTTCCTTACCAATCATATAGTGGGGCTATAGGATACTCAAAAAATCCGGAAGAATACGAATAGGGAAAGACAAGAATGGATTTTGGAACGGAGGGACCATTCCGAAATTCAAAGGAAACCGGATCGAAGAAGAAGGAATTCAAGCTCGAACGAAAGTGATTCGGTAATTTAATCTACCATATATATTGAGTTTTGCCTAAAACCTGGCTCTGATACCAAATGTAACGACCCACTATTTTGGACCATTCAAATCGACAATAAATCCACACATGTCGGACTTGAATAATTCAAAATAATAGATTGTAAATAAAATTTGGCAAAACTCAATATATACAGTAAATAAATAATCACAGAATCACAGACACAGAGTGATATAACAATAATGCAGCGGAAACAAAGAATAGTAGTTCATGAAGCTACTATGTATATAACATAGTTAAACAAGATACAGCAGAATTTATAAATACAAAGATGTCACAATACAATAGTCAAATACAAGATCCGAATACATCACTGGAATCAACCGAATGACTGAAAGCAGAATCAATGGACGGATCCAAGCGAATCTCCAACTCCAAAGGTGAGTCTCGAATACTGGTACAACTCAGTCTGACCTGAGCGTAAAAAAAACAAAAAACACTCGAGTCAGGACATACATACTTATACAATGTAAACCAACTCAAGTGAACTGTAATATAAAGGTACAAGTAACTTAAAGAATGCTTGGGATCGCCCATTCTTTATGGATCCGTTAAACTATCTACTATGTAGTAATATTCGCTATTATAATAATGTCTAATGGTAAAATAAACTTACTTTTAAATAGCGTTAAGGCTTTACATTTTCCACCTTAACACATAATAGTGCCAATAGTCTATACAGTACCTGCGTACCTCCAGATCGGGAGGCTACGAGAAGATACTCCATAGGTACGACACAAATAGAAACTCGTAGTAAAGCTCGATATGGTAGGTGACACGGCACAAGTAGGCAATGCCATGGTAGATATACCAATTACGCACACAGGCTGGTGAAAACGCATAGCAGCCACTACTGCCTACCTCGGAACACACTCCCAAATCAAAAATCGAAGGATGGCCACCAAATCAATCACAAAGTAATAGAATAGTATCGAAGAAATGTGTCCGATCAGAGGTGCTACCTCATTGGCCCGAGAACGCTCCTGTTTTAGCGACCTTATGCCAACTCATGGGAGTCGGGTCCACGTATATACCTCAATAGGATCGTCGCCACCATCCTAATTCATTTTGGAATCTCCACCGCGTACACGGTTGTCAAAGTGGTTTTCGATATCGACAGAGAGTATGCCCATATCCGATCCCGGTCTCTTTGCCAACCAATCGTTATTATAACCCATGAATATTTATTTCAAAATAATTTATACCTCAAAACAAAATATCATATTCAAAACTAGTTTATACTCAAAAACCAAAATATCATTTGAACAAACCCAAATTTCCAATCACTCGATATTTCTTTCAATTTATTTAGACTAAAAATATTCCTTTTAAAACCATCTTAAACCAAAACCACTTTATAAAGCCATATTCTTAAATCTCAAATTGAAAATCAATATATTCAAAACAATTTTTAATTAAATACTATTTCAAATAAATTCATTTCCAAAATCATAGTACTTTCAGAGTTATAACACCTTTGAAACCAAACACTTTGAAACCAAACACTTCGAAACCAAACACTTTGAAACCATAATAATTTGTAACCATATCAATTTTAAGATGTTATCATTTGGAAATCATAATATTTAGAAAAATCATAACACCCTTAAAAATAATATTCATTTCCAAAGTTATAGCATTATTAAGTTCATTCGTTCAATTATACCAATTTCGAAAACATTGTATTAACTTATAAATTTCAAAATGGTTTATATTTCACCTCAAAACATATTCATTTAAACCTTTTAAATTCAATGTAAAAATCTTCCAAAATATATTCATTTCAAAAGTTCATTGTTATTTCAGCAACAACAGCACTTATAAAGTGTTACGGTAAGTATATTAACATTTCAAAATCATTGTCAAATTCAAAACAGCAGCACTTATAAAGTGCTACAGTAGGTATTAGTATTTCAAAGCAGTTTAGTTTCAAAAACAGCAGCACTTATAAAGTGCTGTAGTAGACATATTGGTATTTTCAGAAATAGTTCAAATTCAGAAACAGCAGCACTTATAAAGTGTTGTAGTATTATAGTTATTTCTGAACATAGTTAGATTTCAGAAACAGCAGCACTTTGGAAATGCTGCCGATACAATTCCAGATTTATTATAACATTTCAGTAACATTAAAAACTTCAATTTTAGCCATTTTTAACTTATAAAACATATCTCACAGAAAAGAGAAAGTTTAACTCAGCACAAACCAATCATTACACAAAATATACTATATAAAACATAGGAAAGAAAACAAAATAGCTGGCCAAAACACAGATATGTTCGGCCATAGGAATGCATAGGCTCGGCTAACAAGAATTTGGGTTCGGCCACAATGAAAACTGGGTCACTGCAATTCTAGCCATTTTTAACTTATAAAACATATCTCACATTTCAGAAATATTCATTTGGATATCATTTAACTTATGATTTAAATTAAATAACTTTTTATAATTAAAATATTCAAATTAACTATAATTCATTTATTAAGTCAAAAGTACATTATTTTACTTAACTTTTTATTTTAACAAATAACTTAACACTTTATTTAAAATACCCATTTCATAAATAAAATATTCTTTTCATAAGTCAAACTTCACATTTCCAATTGCAAACCAAATTTCCATTATAAAGTTAAGTCATAATTTAAGATACATTTTAACATTTTATATCATAATTATTTATTTTACAAAACAAATCCATTTCATAAAATAAAATCTATCACCATCACTAGGTTAGATTTAAAAATTCCACATTAAATCAAATTTAATTATTAAGTTATTTATCATTAATAAAGATCTTTAAATAGTAATTTAAAACCAATTATTGATATATAAAGATTCCAACTTATAGAAAACCAATATAACTTTATAATTAAAAATCAAACCACTTATTGACTTATAAAAATTCCATATATTCAAAATCATTGAATCAAATTTTTAAGTAAAATTTTCATATATCTTAAAACTTAAAAATACTTAAAAAAATTTCAAGAAAATATTATTAAATATATAACCATGGGTCTGTATAATATTTTCTAACCTCGGTCAAGTGATACGGATATGTATCATTTCAATCCGTAATTTAAAAAGAAAAATCCTGGTTCTATCATTTCAAACCCACAATCACAAGTCAAATAAAAATACAATAAAAATCACTCGAGCCTATCATTTCAGCTCATAATGATTTTTCCTTATTCTAAAGTCCGTTCGGGTATGTTTCATTTCAACCCATAGTGAAAGGGAACTTGCAGTGTGAGATACAGAAATTAAAATAACAGTAGAGCATATAATATCATATCAGGTGATGTAACAAATATATATAAGCAGTATATAACATCCTATAATCATATCACAGGCATATATGAACATAGCATATTAATTTCTACAATTCACATGTCATTGTTTCACAATTATATAAGTACGAATGTCGAGAGTGATGAACTCACCTTCTAAAGCTAGATATGACAATTCGAAACACAAGAACAAATTCTGGAAAGCACGACAAAGCACGAATTAGACTTGAGTGGAAGTAGAGCCAAGATCCAAATCTTAGAAAACAAAATAAATATATGTAAATAATTTGTTCAACCCAAAATAAAATAAAGTAGACAAGATAAAATAAAATTTTATGAAAGAAAACGTCAATAGAACGTATGTAAATAAAATAATTTTCACAAAATAAAGTTTATACACCAAAAAAAATATCTTTAACCCAATACTAGATAAGTATACACAGATTAATACTTATCAAACACATGGAAAAATTTAACTTAACATCAAACAACAAATAAATTAAAATACCCAAAATATAATTTATACAAAACCCAAAAAAAAGTTCTACTCGCACAAAACAATTCAAAATACCCAGACTATCACTTATACCACACAGAAAATAGAAAGTTTAACTCAACACAAACCAATCATTACACAAAATATACTATATAAAACACAGGGAAGAAAACAAAATAGCTGGCCAAAACATAGATATGTTCGGCCATAGGAATGCATAGGCTCGGCTAACAAGAATTTGGGTTCAGCCACAATGAAAACTGGGTCACGGCAAGGATTGACATAGGCTGCATGCTTTCCTTTTTTTCACGGTAAGGCAATGGAGGTGAGATGATGATGGTTTCAGTTGTGGTTGGCTGTGGTGGTTCGGCAAAAGAGGAAGTTCAACCAGGGTTTGGCAGGGGTTTCGACCTTGTGGTGGAACATGGTGATAGGAGGAGTGCGGTGAATAATGGTGGTGGTCGGCCATGAAAAGAAGGAGGAGCCTAACCCATGGGAAAAGAAGAAATGAATTAGAGAAAGAAGAAAAAGATTAAAACTTACTGTGACTGCTTCCTTTTTTTGATTTGCAGAAGAGTTGAGAACGTGATGGAAGAGAAATTTGAGGAGAAGGAGAATAGTAAAATAAGAATGCGAATGTGAAGAGAGGTCAGGCAATAGGACTAAGTATGCCAAAATTTTGAACGGCTAGAGAAGAAAAAAAACGTAAGAAATAAATGTGAACGGTCATAAAGTTTTGAACAGCAAAGAATTTGAGTGTCTCCATGTTTCGCTAACGTACATTCAGGTGACTTCTAGGCTACCGAGCCCATTAGCCTACCTATTTAAATAAACCAGCTAAATACAAAATAATTTCAAACCCCAAAATCAAAATAAAATATGAAAGTAATTTACATAAAATAACCGTGTGAAATACGCTGAAAAATTTCAGTTTGAAAAGTATAATTCGAAAAAAAAAATTACAAACGAAAAATATAGAGAAATAATAACATCAAATACAGCTTCAAAATAAAACGAATAAAAGTTCAAAATTCAATATTTTGAAATTGTCAATAGGAAGTCAAACGTTGACAATTTTTGACCAAAATTTGAAATTAAGGAAAATTTAAATTTAAAGCTTTATTTGGAAAATAATTCACACCAAAACTCAAAATGAATATCAACATCCCAATTTATAGATTTTTAAATGATTTTAAATTAAAAGTTTTTTTTGAATAAAATTCCCATAAAATATTTTTGAATTTATGGGTTGTTACACTCTCCCCCACTCAAAGATTTTCGTCCCCGAAAAGGAACGAGATACGGAAAACAAAGAAAGATAAGATAGAATAACGAATAGTACCTGAAACAAACAATTCCGAATTCGAAGCACGCATGCTCTCCTCCATCTCTCATGTACAATCCCGATCATCAGTACTCCACTGCACTTTGACCAGGTTGACAGATTTCCTTCTCAGCTGCTTCATACCTTTATCGATAATACGAAGTGGCTTCCTCTCGACAGTTAGGTTTGGCTAAACATCCAAACTCTCGAGAGCAGAAGGCTGAACAATAAGGGATGGATCATGAAGATACCGACGAAGATGAGGAACAATGGAATACATTATGCATCCCAAAAAACTTCTCAGGCAAATCCAGACGATAACCCAAAGAACCAAATTTTCCATAATGCGGAAAGGACCAATGAACCGATCGATTACCAGACTCAATTCAACTAGATGGAAATCTGCAAGGTCATCCGTAAAGAGCAACAAGCAGAGACATTGCAATACTAGCCTGGGTATAAAAGATAAAATAAGATAGATAGAGGATTAAAGACAAGGTAAAATAGAAAATTGAAATTATACCTGATAACTATTGTTATAGGTAAATTCGACGAGATGGAGATGATCTTTCCAAGATCCTCCAAAAATCAAAAACACAAGAACAAAGAAGATTCTCCAGAATCTGATTCACCCTTTATGTTTGACCGTCGGTCTGTGGATGGTAAGCAGTGTTCAGATTCAAGTGAGTATCCAAAGATTCCAGAAAGACCCTTCAAAACTGACTAGTGAATATGGGATCTCTATCATAAGTGATACTGATAGAAACACCATGAAGATGAAAAATCTCTCTCAAATAGATCACAGCCAGAATAGAACAGAACGAGTAGACTTGACCGGAATGAAATGAGCGGACTTGGTCAGTCTATCCACCATAACTCAAATACTCTCGTAAAAACTTAACATACTTACGAGTCAAAGCAAGGAAAAGTGCAGCCATCCGAGCAAAATTCTCAATGAATCTCCGATAATAACCGGCGAGGCCCAGAAAACTACAAATATCCATTGAAGTCCTAGGAGTTTCTTAATCCTGTACAGAATAGGGAGAGATATAAGGACAATAGAAAAGACAGAATGATTGAATGATAAAGAGAAAAGAGAAGGAAAGAAGACTTACATCGATCACAATGATCTAAACTGGATCAACAGAAACTCCATTACTAGCAATAATAAGCCCAAGAAATCGGACTTCATCCTTCCGGGAATGGAATTTCAAGAATTTAGTTTTCAACTGATGACTCCTAAGAGTCTCCAGAACAAAGCTCAAATGAGAATCATGCTCTTCCTCAAACTAGAGAAGACAAGAATATCAAAGAAAAGACAAGATCAAAAAGGAAAACAGGAGTATTAGTCAAACCAAAAGGCATGACTAACCCTTCATAGAAACCATTCTCAGTACGGAAAGTAGTCTTGGGAATACTTTCCTCAACAACTCTGAGCTGGTGAAAACCTAAGGCAAGATCAAGCTGAGAGAAAAAAATAGCTCCAAAAATAAGATCGATACGAAATTCGATTTCCCGCTTAAGAGGTATAGCAGTGACTTCACCAAATACATCGGGATAGAGTTTGACCACAGGAGTCGACTAAAGATCACCAGGAGAAGAATCGAAAGAATAAATACTGCCAGAAAAAACCCTTGGCATACAGGACAGAATAACCAAAGAATTACCAAAATCATCAACAAGAGAAACAGTTCAGGTTTTCCAGGAGATAACGGCTTCGTGTCTCTTCAGCCAATCACCTCCAAGCAACAAATCAAAAGCGTCGAGACCCAGAACATAGAAACTACTAGAACACTCTCAGGAGAAAGGAAATGTTCAAAACTTATCACAAAGATCTACAGATCTAAAACTATGGAAAACTCCAGTATCAAGTAAAACATGAATAGGATGATGAAATAAAGAAAAGATGCCTTGGGTATTACTAGGAACGGGAGTAAAAGGAGGAATAGCAGTACCAACTGAAGCAGGGCAACTATTAGCATAGTGTCCCTTCTGATCACACTAATAATGACCACTCAAATTTATTTAAAATTTCTTTATAATCATTTTATATTGTATAAAATTCCGTTACATAGTTAACTTTTGAATAATTAAGGTAAGTTATATTAGAATGCAATAGTGGATTATACAAGAATTTTTTTTTCCCAATTCAATTATTTATACTTAAATATTTATTCAAAAATATTGAATTTATCTATAATTAAAATCATCCTTTAATATAAATTAAAGAATTAAATTTCCGATTCATTTCAGACCATTTAGAGATAAATGTATATACTATATATATATATATATATCAAATCAACTCAATTTAAAATAATATACCTATATATATAAATCAAATCATACTTAAGAAATTTAAATCAATTGAGTTTCCAAAACAAAACCGTAGCAAAGCTACTGAATGGCCACTCCACTTCGAAACTCGAAAATGAATGTCGATGATGCGGCCGTCATCACCGAAATTATTTTCCAGCAACAAAAGAAGAGAGTACTGACCTGAAATGATTTCTATTCAAAAATACTTTATATAATATACAATTTTAAAACTTTAAAAACCAGAGTTTGAAATTATCAGAAATTAAATTCTCAAATACTAATTCATTTTAAATTTTCAAATCACTTTATAAACCATGTTTATAAATTCATTTATAGAATAATAAATGAAAATCAAATATTATCATTTTAAACAACCAATTTAATTAACTTATTAAATTCCAAAATTTTTACTTATATATTTACAATATAAACATACAAATTAATTTCATTTATCAATTTTTAAAATAATATTGTGTCAGTTTGCTCTGTTCAAGTGTTTTGGAAATCCTATCGATAGCGTTGATCAGACGAATCGATCGAAAATCCAAACCAACGTCAACAACTCAAAAACACAATATATAAAACATTTTAATATTAATAACAAAAATACAAAATACACTCCTCACCAGATGATTCAAGGATAGATTTCGAATCAAGGATAGAGATTCAAATAAAGAGGGATCCAACCAACAGAATTCAACTAGAAGATAAGCTCGATAGATAGATAAATAGATTTAGAAGAGAATGGTTAGACTTATATAAATCACGGGCAACCTTAACCGGTCAACCGTGACTTCAAAATAAGATCAAGGTAGAATTCAGAGGTAAATCGACATTCGATCTCAAAAGATAGAATTCGAATATCGCAAGAGATAGCAGCATTGTAAACCGAGGATACAGAAAACTCCGGTGAATCAATGCCTATTGTAAGGAGTTTCACTTCCTTACCAATCATATAGTGGGGCTATAGGATACTCAAAAAATCCGGAAGAATACGAATAGGGAAAGACAAGAATGGATTTTGGAACGGAGGGACCATTCCAAAATTCAAAGGAAACCGGATCGAAGAAGAAGGAATTCAAGCTCGAACGAAAGTGATTCGGTAATTTAATCTACCATATATATTGAGTTTTGCCTAAAACCTGGCTCTGATACCAAATGTAACGACCCACTATTTTGGACCATTCAAATCGACAATAAATCCACACATGTCGGACTTGAATAATTCAAAACAATAGATTGTAAATAAAATTTGGCAAAACTCAATATATACAGTAAATAAATAATCACAGAATCACAGACACAGAGTGATATAACAATAATGCAGCGGAAACAAAGAATAGTAGTTCATGAAGCTACTATGTATATAACATAGTTAAACAAGATACAGCAGAATTTATAAATACAAAGATGTCACAATACAATAGTCAAATACAAGATCTGAATACATCACTGGAATCAACTGAATGACTGAAAGCAGAATCAATGGATGGATCCAAGCGAAGCTCCAACTCCAAAGGTGAGTCTCGAATACTGGTACAACTCACTCTGACCTAAGCGTAAAGCAAAACAAAAAACACTCGAGTCAGGACATACATACTTATACAATGTAAACCAACTCAAGTGAACTGTAATATAAAGGTACAAGTAACTTAAAGAATGCTTGGGATCGCCCATTCTTTAGGGATCCGTTAAACTATCTACTATGTAGTAATATTCGCAATTATAATAATGTCTAATGGTAAAATAAACTTACTTTTAAATAGCGTTAAGGCTTTACATTTTCCACCTTAACACATAATAGTGCCAATAGTCTATACAGTACCTGCGTACCTCCAGATCGGGAGGCTACGAGAAGATACTCCATAGGTACGACACAAATAGAAACTCGTAGTAAAGCTCGATATGGTAGGTGACACGACACAAGTAGGCAATGCCAGGGTAGATATACCAATTACGCACACGGGCTGGTGGAAACGCATAGTAGCCACTACCGTCTACCTCAGAACACACTCCCAAATCAAAAATCGAAGGGTGGCCACCAAATCAATCACAAAGTAATAGAATAGTATTGAAGAAATGTGTCCGATCAGAGGTGCTACCTCATTGGCCCGAGAACGCTCCTGTTTTAGCGACCTTATGCCAACTCATGGGAGTCGGGTCCACGTATATACCTCAATAGGATCGTCGCCACCATCCTACATCATTCTGGAATCTCCACCGCGTACACGGTTGTCAAAGTGGTTTTCGGTATCGACAGAGAGTATGCCCATATCCGATCCCGGTCTCTTTGCCAACCAATCGTTATTATAACCCATGAATATTTATTTCAAAATAATTTATACCTCAAAACAAAATATCATATTCAAAACTAGTTTGTACTCGAAAACCAAAATATCATTTGAACAAACCCAAATTTCCAATCACTCGATATTTCTTTCAATTTATTTAGACTAAAAATATTCCTTTTAAAACCATCTTAAACTAAAACCACTTTATAAAGCCATATTCTTAAATCTCAAATTGAAAATCAATATATTCAAAACAATTTTTAATTAAATACTATTTCAAATAAATTCATTTCCAAAATCATAGTACTTTCAAGTTATAACACCTTTGAAACCAAACACTTTGAAACCAAACACTTTGAAACCATATCAATTTTAAGATGTTATCATTTGGAAATCATAATATTTAGAAAAATCATAACACCCTTAAAAATAATATTCATTTCCAAAGTTATAGCATTATTAAGTTCATTCGTTCAATTATACCAATTTCGAAAACATTGTATTAACTTATAAATTTCAAAATGGTTTATATTTCACCTCAAAACATATTCATTTAAACCTTTTAAATTCAATGTCGAAATCTTCCAAAATATATTCATTTCCAAAGTTCATTGTTATTTAAGCAACAACAACACTTATAAAGTGTTACGGTAAATATATTAACATTTCAAAAACATTGTCAAATTCAAAACAGCAGCACTTATAAAGTGCTACAGTAGGTATTAGTATTTAAAAACAGTTTAGTTTCAGAAACTGCAGCACTTATAAAGTGCTGTAGTAGACATATTGGTATTTTCAGAAACAGTTCAAATTCAGAAACAGCAGCACTTATAAAGTGTTGTAGTATTATAGTTATTTCAGAAAACAGTTAGATTTCAGAAACAGCAGCACTTTGGAAATGCTGCCGATACAATTCCAGATTTATTATAACATTTCAGAAACATTAAAAACTTCAATTTTAGACATTTTTAACTTATAAAACATATCTCACAGAAAAGAGAAAGTTTAACTCAGCACAAACCAATCATTACACAAAATATACTATATAAAACATAGGGAAGAAAACAAAATAGCTGGCCAAAACATAGATATGTTCGGCCATAGTA
Source organism: Allium fistulosum (assembly GCA_030737815.1). NCBI lineage: Eukaryota > Viridiplantae > Streptophyta > Magnoliopsida > Asparagales > Amaryllidaceae > Allium > Allium fistulosum. The sequence continues at coordinate 404,716,385 of CM060907.1, read as the reverse complement.
ATGCATAGGCTTGGCTAACAAGAATTTGGGTTTGGCCACAATGAAAACTGGGTCACAGCAAGGATTGACATAGGCTGCACGCTTTCCTTTTTTTCACGGTAAGGCAATGGAGGTGAGATGATGATGGTTTCAGTTGTGGTTGGCTGTGGTGGTTTGGCAAAAGAGGAAGTTCGGCCAGGGTTTGGCAGGGGTTTTAACCTTGTGGTGGAACATGGTGATAGGAGGAGTGCGGCGAATAATGGTGGTGGTCAGCCATGAAAAGAAGGAGGAGCCGAACCCCTGGGAAAGGAAGAAATGAATTAGAGAAAGAAGAAAAAGATTAAAACTTACCGTGACTGCTTCCTTTCTTTCGATTTGCAGAAGAGTTGAGAACGAGATGGAAGAGAAATTTGAGGAGAAGGAGAATAGTAAAATAAGAATGCAAATGTGAAGAGAGGTCAGGCAATAGGACTAAGTATGCCAAAATTTTGAACGGCCGGAAAAGAAAAAAAAGTAAGAAATAAATATGAACGGTCATAAAGTTTTGAACGGCAAAGAATTTGAGTGTCTCCTCGTTTCGCTAACGTACATTCAGGTGACTTCTAGGCTACCGAGCCCATTAGCCTACCTATTTAAATAAACCAGCTAAATACAAAATAATTTCAAACCCCAAAATCAAAATAAAATATGAAAATAATTAACATAAAATAACCGCGTGAAATACGTTGAAAAATTCCAATTTGAAAAGTATAAATCGAAATATATTTTTTTTACAAACGAAAAATATAGAGAAATAATAACATCAAATACAGCTTCAAAATAAAAAGAATAAAAGTTCAAAATTCAATATTTTGAAATTGTCAATAGGAAGTCAAACGTTGACAATTTTTGACCAAAATTTTAAATTCAGGAAAATTTAAATTTAAAGCTTTATTTCGAAAATAATTCACACCAAAACTCAAAATGAATACTGACATCCCAATTTATAGATTTTTAAATGATTTTAAATTCAAAGTTTTTTTTTGAATAAAATTCCCATAAAATTTACAGGTTGTTACTTGTGATGTTTGGTTGCATTGATAATATTATAAACTTGTTTGCCGAACTACCCGTATAGCGATAGTCACTATATCGACACTTTCGGAAAATCACTTTTTATCGAAACCGTTTGGTTTCTTCTTCGTGCTTGGAATTATGTTACAAGTTAAGTAAGATTTAGATTATAGATGTTTTCAAAAGTAATTAACCATTTTAACAATGATAATTTAATTTAATTTAATTAATTAACTAATAAGGATTAAGGTTAATTAATTACTAAGTTAATGATGTGTTTTAAATATAACTAATTACTTGGTTAATGATTGTTTAAATTAATTAATCATTTTATTTGATGATGTTTAAATTTTATTATTCATTTTATCTAATGATGTTTAAGGATAATTAATCATTCAATAATTATGAATTGAACTTAATTAATCAATTTGCTAATTATGCTTTTAAATTAATAAATCTTTTAATAAATGATTTTTAAAATTTATCAACTTGTTTTAACTCAAATTAATCTTTCCTTCATTGATGTTTATAATTAATACATCATTTTTAAATAATGAGAATTAATTATTTATTTTTTTAATTTAATTAATTATACTTAAATTAATTAATTAATTAATTGATGGTGTTTAAAGGTGATTTACCCTTTTTAATTAAAGGTTATTGGAGTTAATTAATCAACTTAATTTATGAAGTTTCAAAGTGAATTTATCAAAGTAACAAGGTTTTTTTATCTTTTTTATTCATTTGATAATTAATTAATTATTAATTAAATTAATTATATTTTACTAATTTATTGAATTGATAAGGTTTAAAAGTGGTTTACCCTTTTTATTATTTAAAGACATTTGAAGTTCAAAAATCAAACTGTGTGATGAAGTTTAAAGTTAATTAATCAATGTAATAAGGATGTTTTAAGTTATTAAATCCTTTTTAAATTGATGTTTTGAAGTTAGTAAACTCTTTTAACAAAGTGTTTTAAAGCTAATACTTGTAACGTGAGGCCAAGCACGAATTCGGTTTTTAAAAGAAAAAGTTTGATTTGTTTATGGAAAAGAATTAGTTTCCGTAAAGCGATTCACTTAAATGGGAACGATTTATTTGTATACTTAGCACTAGTCGTCGAAGAAGTAGACTCGTCACTATTTTGAAAGTTAAGAATAATCATGAGACAAGACTTTGAGGTAACACTATCTTGACTTATCTGATATTATTGTTAACCAAGAAATAGTACAAATTAGAATTCGATGAGTGGTGATAAGTACACAAGACTTAATTTCCATATACGATTGTTTTATATCCTTGATAGTTGGTTTCTCAGCTATCGGTTATTTCAGCTTCTTTATTACCATCATTCTAAGACGATGTGTTGCTTTATTGAGCTTTGATATCCTTTGTCGGAGATGGCTAAAACCAAAGAGCGAGTTGGGGCCAAGCTATGTGGGGTTGCTCCCATTAGGATATTTTCACATCCACTCTAGATTGGATTCGGTGTTGCACATTGAGATGTGAAATACTCTGATACTCGGTAAATTTTGGTGGGGTCCGGCATGGAGGTTTTCCGAGAGCCATCGGAGTTCTCAAGTATATTTCTAGAGGTATACTTTCGGTAAAGGGGGTGCACCCTCCTAGTCATTTGTTGGAAAATTTCCTTTCCTTATTTGATTCGAACCTTTGAATCTGTTTTCTTTAATTACAACGGGAAGAGTCACCACTCTTCGCGGTGTTCAATTATTGGTTTTTTCCATTCTATCAAGTTTGGATAGTTACCTTGTTTAGTCCATTCTATCGAGTGTGGACTGTTGTCTTGTTTTATCTATTCTATCCAGTTTGGATTTTTATTCGGACTATTTCCATTCTTTCAAGTCTGAATGTTATACTAATTGTACCCATCATCTATGTTTGTATTTGTTTCCTATTGTTTATTTCCATTTTGTTATGTTTGGTTATTGTTTACGTGGGAGAAAACCCGTTCCACGTTAGCGGCGTGGTCACACATATTATTGTTTAAATACACCTCATTTGTTTCATAGTTTTACTCATACTAGACATTTTGTCTGACCCGAGTTGTTTATTTTCCCTAAAATCTCGGGTACTTAATTATATTTGGGTAGTCCGAGAATAGCAGGTTTTCTTTGGAGCTCTTTGAAGACGGTGATGGAGCAGGCAGCTCCTTAGTTATTTAGTTATTTATTTCCGCTGTATGATTATGTAGGTGTATTTTTTATCTTAAAAATGAAAAGTCGGAATGTATAGCTGCAAATCTATTAGATGTACTATTTTTTATAACTCTAACAACTCCTTATAAGGAGTACCTTTTGTACTATATCATTTTATAATATATGTAACCACCCCGATGTGAGGTTTATCTATTCTGTCTTGTTCTGTTCTTTATTTTACCTTAAGACAACTTATCTTTCGGTTGCTTGGGCAATGGCACATGAATACTGAGGATGTATTAAGTGTAGTTCTCAGGGGTCACAAAGGTGGGTCGTAACAAACCAAATCCAATATAACTTAATTAATAGAATGATGTTTTATTCTGCTATACAGATGTCATTGGTTTTCATATTCAATTGAGGTTACTTAAGGGTAGTCGAGAAAGAAATCCCTTGGTTAAAAAACATTTGTTAAAAAGAGAGTTGCTTTTAAAACAAACCGATCTTTAGAATTAAAGTGGTTTAAAACTTTAAAACTTTTATTTGAAAATTAAATAACATTTAAACCCTTTAATTTAGTAATTATCAAACCTTTAATAAATAATTAAACAATAATTAACTATTAAATAATTAATTAAATAATTATTATCCATAAATAATAAAAAATTAAATAATAGTTAACCTTAGAATAAATAATTAAACCATGATTAATATTTAATCAATTATTAAATAGTAATTTAAACTTTTAAATAATAATTACATGTTAATTAATCTCAATTAATTAATTAAATAATCCTTATTTAAAACTTAAATAATAAATTAAACCTTTATCTAAAATGATTAAATCAAAATTTAGTTTTAGTTAAATTTTGACTTAAATTTAACTTGATTAGTAATTAATTAATAAATAAACCCTTTTATAAATAAATAAATAATTAATAGTTAGTTAAAATAATAATTAATCCTAAAATAATAATTAACTTTTATTTAATTAACTAATTATAATTAACCTACTTGATTAATACTTAAGTACTAATTACCTTGCTAAGTAATGATTAAGTACTAGTTACCTTATTTAATTAGTTATTTAATTAATCATTAAATAAATCAATAAATAAATAAATAATATTTATTTTTAAATACTTGTAATAATTTTTGCAAACACTGTTCAACACGATACTTAAGACTAAACAAATTTAGGAACTTATATATCTTATTAGTAAATTAATATTCAAAATTAGTAAAACAAGTTTTGGCCAAAGGATTTCAAAGTCGCAAACTAATCACTTTAAACACTAACTTCCTTAGCTTAGCATATCATAAGCAAGATGAAAAACCTAGATTCATGAACATTGTTAGCGCCAAAATTGGTCACTAACACCCAAATCCAGATGATAGCACCAAATGCCAGTCACAGTTCACAAATAGAATGTATGTAAAGAGTAATGATGTGAAGAACAGTAAAAATTAAAATGAAAGCAGTAAAGAACAACAGATTTTATAGTGGTTCGGCTAAATCCAGCCTACGTCCACTCTAGAAGTTTCCCTTTTATTGATGTTAGAATTAATTACAGTTACAAAATGGTAGAGTAGCCTTAGCCTTAGAAAAGAGAAAGTAAGAGAGCCAAAAAGAAGATCCCTTTTCTGAACCCTCACATGCTGTATTTATAGGCAAATCCTGAGTTGTTGGGCTTTCTGAATAATTCGGGCCCATCAAGCCCAAAGCCGAACCATATCTGGCCGAACCAGGAATGCCGACCCACTCCACACCTGCCGACCCACCTAGGCCTGATCCATGCACGAGCTTCCCTCCTTGGCCGAGCGGCATTTTCCGATCCACATAGGCCAAACCATATCCACCAACACCGAGCCACTCGATGCCGGTCCACCTTCCAATGCCGACCCACACATGCCGAACGGCAACCAAGGTCGAACGACAACGTCGAACGACTCTGACCGAACCACAACGCCGAGCGATGTCCAATGCCGAGCGACTTCCTGTGACGACTTTCTATAGCGACTTCCTGTGCCGAGCGACTTCCTATGCCGAGCGACTTCCTGTGCCGAGCGACTTCCTGTGCCGAGCGACTTCCTTGCCGAGCGACTTCCATGCATAGCGCCTTCCATGCCGAGCGCCTTCCACGCCGAGTGACTTCCATGCCGAGCGACATCCATGCCGAGCGACTCCATGCCGAACGACTTCCATGCCGAGCGAATTCCATACCGAACGACTTCCAAACATGCTGCGTTACTTATCCATCCAGTCGACTCAAACCTACCACATTCCATCCTCGATAACTGAGAAATTGACTTAGTTAAATCCGCCTGCCTACAGCCTTTCCAAAAGGCGGGTTAACAAACATAACATATAATTATATAATCATCACATACAACAAGTAAGAGTTTAGCTTACTAAATAACTTAAATTAAGTTTCCATTTTCAGGTTTATACCATAAACATCCGAACACATATATTCACATACAAGCTAATGTAAATCCCATCCAAACAAGCAATGATTTTTGCAACAAATATAAGCTACAATTGTCATCTATATTAAAGTTTACAACTTTAATAAAAGTATGAGCTTTTACTCATCAAAAGTTCACGAAACGAACCAAACTTTCACTATAGCTTGCCCGCGGCCTAGATCTACCCTAGCACTTGAATTTTCCTTAGGCAAAATGGAATTTTGGTGGCTTTGGAGTGCTCTATGATTTCGACCAAGTAGAGTAGAGGTTTGTCCATGGGGTGAGCAAGGAGTATGGAGGCTTGTTTTGTGGACATGGAGTTGTAGGAATGAAAGGAGAGGTTTAAACAAGTTTTTCAAAATGAAGAAGAATTGATTTTTAAATTTTTGAAATAAGCATGGAAGCCATGGAAGAATGGTTTAGAAATATGGAGGAATTTGAAAATGAAAGTTAAGAATGGAAAATGAGAAAGAAGAAAATAAAATTTTTGTTTTATATAAAATGAGATGGCTAAATAACCTAAATGCCCCTATGAACACTACCCTCCATTATATGCTTGCTACCTCATCAACACCCCTCCACCTCAGAATGAAATTTCAAAAATTATGTCCCCCTTCCCAACATTGAGCTAACATGCATTTAATACACATTGTACTTGTGTTTTCTTCTGTTTCTCTTTACTTTTCTTAATTTCATTTTTATTTTAACTTTACATAAAAGTCATATCAACTTACATACTTAAGTGTGTGTGTGTGTGTGTATTACTACCATATAATTTACTTTATTATACTTAACATATTAAAATATGCATGAATATAAGTTACCTAATATGTTCACAATGTTTTTGACAACTTTTATCTGATGAAAATTCGAAAAACAATTTCCGGTCACATTTTCGATTTTTCTTCGAACTAAGTATTTTGTAACCTAATTTGGAAAAATATTTCACCACCATTATATATTATTTAAAAGAGTTTTATTTTAATCATATAATCTATTATTTGAATATTTAAAATTAACTAAATATTCGCAAATCAAAGCAGTGAAATTCCGGGTCGTTACACTCTTCCCCCTTAAAAGAATTTTGATCCTAAAATTTTACCATAATCCTAACCTAGAAAACCTTAACAGTATTTACCAGTCCGCGTGATGTACATAAATCATTCTTATGCAAAATCTTATTTGATTACTCACTCAAATACATGGCTTTACTTCCGAACCTGTATCGCTCACTCGATTCTCTAGTGCGGACTCTAATCAGGCTTCTTAGTTAGAAACCTTCATTTTCCTTACATAGCCATATACTATGGTAGAAAAAATTTAGTTCCATATTAAGAACCCTCACCAAGCATTCGCTGTCAATAATCAAGTGATAAATCCTTATCCAGAATTGTGTAAAACACCTCAAGTCATATACTCGAATCTTAGATCAAGAACTTTGTGAGAAGGGAAAATGATTTGCATACAACTTACGTACTTGTAATGACCCAAGATTTTAGGAATTTATCCTGAAAAATATAAATGAATTCAAAATAATTTTTTTAAATAAATTTTAAAGGAGGAATTGATATAGCTTGATAGTGTATCAGTGTGTGTACATGAGTGCACAGGAAATGCACATGAATATAAGCTAAAACCCTGAACTCCAAGAATACATACATATTGATGTGTATGGAAATATATATATATATATGTAGATTAAATTCTTAAAAGTAGTATGCATAAGTAAATGTATATATGAGTGCTACTGAATAATTTGAGTGTACATGTGCATATGTGTGTGTGTCAGTATAGAATGATGTATGAATATATAGGTGGGAATACTAATTATTTCAGAAAGACTTATATACAAATATATATGTGTTAATAAAATACTAGAGTTTAAACTAGTGAAATAAAATATACAGACACATTTTAATATAAGCAGAAATGAAAAGAATGGAGATATAAAAAGGAATAATTCTCTTATAAATAAATGAAGGAAGTACATACCATTTACATGAAAGCTAAAAATAGGAAAATAAGATAAAACAGAGAAGTTCTTGGTATAGGCAGAATTAGAAAAGAGTATTTAATAAATAACAAAACCAAGTCACATTTTTAGCATGATTGTAGACAAGGGGGGAAAAGTATTTTCTGAAAAGCAAATTTCTGAAAAAATGTGTAACCACTTTTCTCTTCACCCAAATTAAGCCGGGAAGGGGTAAAACTTTGGGTTTAAAATTCAGATAACATGATTTTCTGGTGGGCAAAAATGGCTTTAGCCAATACCCAAAACCCTAAGAGAGACCCTGCATATATATACATGTATATGCAGCAGCCTCCTCTTCTCCTCAGAAAAGAATTTTGAAAAAAAAAGAAGAAAAACAATACCACAGAAATCATAAGGCAAGGGAAGAAAGAGAGCTTGAGGATAAGAGCAGGAGTTCATCAGTTAATTAAGGAAACAAAGGAGAGAGCTAGGTGAGAAAACTCACTCAAAAATCTAAGGCAATAAGTCCTAATGTAGGCAGCCAGTTAAAAGTATTTTCTTAAAAGAGTATTTTCATATATGAATGTTTATCTGTGAATTTAAACCTGAATATGTTTTGATTTTCTTTGGTTGATCACTTGTTTTATGATAACAAAGTTTTATGTGTTGTTAGCATACATGTCTGTTTTATACACTCAGATCTCTGATATGTTAATATTTAGGGATATAAACAAATACCCAGAAAATAAAATGTTGAGAAAAGGTAAGTAGCATTGGTTTTGGCTCAACCCAGAAAGATGTAAATAATGTTGAGCTGCAATATACTCATGTATAAGTGCTGAGGATTGAAATAAAAAGGAATTAGGGGTGCAATAGGGTTGCCTATGTGCTGATGCTCCTGATTCAATAAAATACATAGCAAACCAAATTTTGTGATTCAGTGAAACCAGGTCATCCTGAGTTTAACTCAAGCACAAATGTTTGCAAAAGAAAAACTCTCCCAGAAGCTATAAGCCAATGTTAGCTGCCTAAACTCCTTTTAAAAATACCAGGATGAATATATATATATATACAGAACCTTATTTTGTAATCACAAATGGTGGTTGCTTGTTTGCCTCTGTATGGTTATGAATAATATGAGATGACATGTTATGGATGTTTTAGCTAATAAAATGAATCACTGAATGGTTTTGTCATGAAAAAAAAAATCAAAAGAGTTATTATTAACTTAAACCTGATTAGGAAATTGGGGTCAAGAACACTGCAGGAATGACTTGTGTGCTTGAGTAACATAAGTTGACACATGGCTTGTTTAAGTCCTGAGATCTTTGTGTAATGGAGTGAATTAGTTCATTACAGTGTGTCCATTGATTCATAAATATTGCAGATGAGACCAAGGATAGATAAATATACCAAGGAAATAATACTTGAGCAGATGAGAAAACTAGAGTTTTTCCCAGATTTGAAATATGAGAATTGAATAAGTGATCTAACTCATATTAGTTATTTTCCTGTTTGGTATGAATGATTGTTTGTCTATGATTGAGTTGTATGCTTGAATGTATGTGCCATATTCATATGTGTAGTCTCTGGAAAGAAAGTTAAAGTGTGCACATGCACAATGACACAGAGCATGCACACAAGTATTTACCTGATTCCAAAGGACAGAACCTTATGTATTTGTACTTAACTTGATTTTAACCTAATTAACAAATTGCTTTTGTGAATTTTTTTCATACCAGACATGTGTCTGACCCTAGTGTGCTAATGGCATCTGGGGTGTCTCATTTAAAATGAGGCAGTTTCAAATGCTTTTTCAGGGATTGCAGCAACTAAATAGGAGTAGGAGCAAGGCTTTGAGAAGAAGATATAGCATGCTAAAACTTAGTTAGATAAGAGCCTAAATGTTGAAATCTGCATGTATTGACAATTTAAATTGCTACTTGTATTAAGTGGTGAATATTGGATGGATATTTTGTTAGGCATTTTGTTAAGAGATTGATTTGTATCTGGAAACTATGAATTAAGTTGAATATCTGTTATGTTTAAAAAGAATTCTAATCAAATCTTGTAAGTAGATTTAGCAAGAACACCATGTTAAAATTGAATGATTACATTTTATAAATGCATTAGTCAATCATGAATCTTTAGAAAGGATTTAAGTTATGGAAAATCTGGAGAGTTGATTCTCAGAAAATCTAAATGGTTTTATTTTCTAAAATAACATATGTATACAAAAGAAATAGGCATAGGTTAAATGTTTTATATGGCTGCAAGGTTTCTATAGTTAAACTTGTTTCATACAAATGTTTCATGTACTATATTTTTTTAGAAAGGATTTGTAATAAGGGAAGGGTAAGACAGATCCAAATAGTTGCAGATATATATGCACATAAACATGTTAAAGTGCAAATTTTACCACACCTTTTCCTTTGCATTTGTGATAAGAATCTGAATTTCACTCAGATTCTAACCAAATGCATTCTTAATTCCAGACAGATTTTGTGAGAAGAAATTCAAACCTGAATAATGATAAACACTTCTATTATCCTCAAAACCCAAGAACCAGACTCTTAACTCATATCAATCCTGAAGCCTTCAAGGTTATAGGGATGGGTTTCAAAAATAATTAAGCAAGAATTATTGTTTTGAATGATGGAATGTAGGCAAAAATAAAGTATATATATATATGTGTGCAGATATAGGTAGATAATAGATTGCAAATTGTACAGGAGAAAAAAAAAAGAAAAACCAAAAATTGTGTTTGAACCGACCAGCATAGCACTCGAACTCGTGACCTTTCATGTATAAGTTAGGCGCGTTTCCATTACGCCTAGATGTTGCTTGTGTTCCCTTAGGATCCACTTTCTTTTATACTGAATTTGTCACTATTCAGAGCTTAACACAAACACCTATATTAAAAGCTTGTTTACTACGGATTAATACTTGATCACTTCTTAGTTAGGATAAACAGACTAATGTGTATGTTATCAGTGGATTGTTTGGTCAAAAAAAGAAATTCTAGCAATCCAATATCCTCTTGTTTTCCAGAACTCTGATTCAAACAAGAGAGGCATATACATCCTCACATGTATGTGCTTACCTTTGTGAATGTACTGATATATTTATATTGGTTGATTATTGTGATCCTGGGTATATTTTGGTTTATTGGAGAAAGATAGTGACCCTGAGAATTATATTTGCAATGGATGATATATCTATATATTTATATATCCTCTTTACTAAAAAAAAAATTCCTTATGAAATTAGAGTAGAAATAGGAGGGTCATTTCAGTTGGTATCAGAGCTATGTTATTTAACATAGTAGAAGTAAGGATCAAGTCCTTAGATAGAAATAAAATTAAAAGGAACTAAATATCAAACTAACCAGCTATGTAAATTATTATTAGCAAACTATGGTAGGGAGACCACCCAATCAGGGAGCAGGATCTTCCCATGCACCACCAATGGTCAATCTGCAAGACTTGGTGAGAGCATTTAGGGATGGGGCAGGACAAAGGCAAGAAAATCCCTATGAAGAACTCTCAAAATTACTTAAGACATATACTCATTTAGGAGGCAAAAGCTTTGAAGGGACAGAGAGTATCATGGAAATTCAAACATGGTTGAGAACATTGGAAAGAATTTTCAATGACATGCAACTTGATGATCAAAGAAAGAGGCAAGTGGCTTCAAGACAGCTAAAAGGAGTAGCTTTAGGCTGGTGGGAAGTAATCATTGCAGGAAGAAATGAGAATGAAATCACTTGGAATCAATTCAAAGAGATGTTGGAGGCAAGGTTTGTACCAGCATCAGCAAAGACTACCTTGCTAGAAGAATTCATTAGACTTAGACAAGGAACCATGACTGTCACAGAATATACTCAAAAGTTTGAGGGGCTTTCCACATATGGAGCAATGCTTGTGGCAGATGAGGCATCTAAAAATGATAGGTACATAAAAGGGCTGAACCCAGGACTTAGCAGAGCCATGTTACCCTATGCAGACAAGACTTTTGATCATGTGATAGACTTAGCTTTGAGGTTGGAGCAGCATGACAAGGAAAGGGAGAAGTTCAGAAATTTTAAGAGCAATAATAACAAGAAAGGTAAGGGGAGGTATCACCCTTATGATAAGAAGAAAGAAGAGGCTAGTAACAAAAGCACTGGAGATGTCAAAGCTAAGGAAGACAAGAAGAAAATTGTGTGCCATCAGTGTGGAAAGGAAGGGCATATCAAACCAAGATGTCCAGAATTGAAAGGAGGAGCTTTCAAATGCTATCTATATGGGAAAGAGGGGCATATGAAGAGGAATTGTCCTGAGTATAAACAGCAAGGCAAATTGGCAAATTTGGAAGGAAAAGGCAAAGCCACAGTGGAAAGTAACACTGTAAACCATAGCCAAGTGGAAGGTACATTACTTATTTGTACCATACCCATAACAGTAGTATATGATACTGGGGCAACTCACTCCTTAATTTCTTATGAATTGGTTAAAATGCTAAAACTGAATTGCATATTGGTTGAAACCCCATTGCATATACAAAGTCCATTGGGGAGTTCTAGTGTTTTAAATATGATTTGTGTGGATGTGGAGTTAAACATAGGAGGAAATATGTTTATTTCCAATTTATATGTTTTGAATTACCCAAATATAGGTGTTATATTGGGGGTAGACTGGTTAAGGCAATTTAAAGCCATAATTAATTTAGACTCATCCACCATATCATTGCAAAATTCTAGAGGCCAGAGAATCACAGTTTTATGTGAGGTAGCTAAGGAAGGAAAACTATATCATTTAGTTGACTCAGAGGAAGATTTCAGTGAACTAACCATTGAAGAAATTCCCATAGTCAATGAATATTTGGATGTGTTTGGTGAGGTCAAGGGTATTCCACACCATAGACCAGTAGAATTCCAGATCAATCTAGTTCCAAGAGCAAGCCCAGTGATTAAAAAGCCAACTAGAATGGGGCCAAATGAACTAAAAGAATTAAAGAAACAGTTAGAAGAATTGGAAGAAAAGGGTTTTATAAGACCAAGTAATTCTTGCTGGGGAGCACCAGTGGTATTTGTTAAGAAGCAAGATGGCTCCTTAAGACTCTGCATAGATTATAGAGAATTAAACAAAGTAACTATTAAAAATAAATACCCATTGCCAAGAATAGATGATCTTTTTGATCAATTAGCAGGGGCAAAAGTATTTTCTAGACTAGACTTAGCATTTGGTTTTCATCAAATGAAGGTGGAAGAATCAAGCATCAAGTACACTGCCTTTAACACTAGGTATGGGTTGTATGAATTTTTGGTTATGCCATTTGGCTTGACCAATGCACCATCTTATTTTGTAGATTTAATGAACAGAACCTTTAGAGATTGTTTAGACAAGTTTGTGCTTATTTTTATAGATGACATTTTGATTTATTCCAAGACAGTGGAAGAACATAAGCATCATTTGCACCTGGTTTTGTCTAGATTAAGGGAAAAAGATTTAAAGGCAAAATTTTCAAAATGTGTGTTTTGGAAGGAGGAAGTACATTTTCTTGGCCATGTTATATCTGCCAAAGGAATTTCTGTGAACCCCAATAAAGTAGTGGCTATTCAAGCATGGAAGAGGCCAAGCACTGTGAGTGAAGTGAGGTCATTTATGGGGATGGCAGGGTATTATAGAAGGTTTATAAAAGATTTTTCAAAAATTTCTACACCACTCACTAACCTAACCAGGAAGAACCAAGCTTTTGTTTGGTCAGAAAAATGTGAAAAGTCTTTTGAACAATTGAAGGAGGCATTGGTGAATGCTCCAATTCTAAAGGTACCACATGGAAATGAAGAATTAGTGGTATATACTGATGCTAGTGGATTTGGCTTGGGTGCAGTGTTGATGCAACAAGGCCAAGTCATTGCATATGCATCCAGACAACTTAAACCCCATGAAGTAAGGTATGCCACACATGATCTCGAATTAGCAGCTGTGATATATGCTTTAAAACTTTGGAGACATTATTTATTAGGCACTAAGTTTGAACTTTACACTGACCACAAGTCTCTAAAATATTTGTTTTCACAAAAAGATTTGAACATGAGGCAACATAGATGGGTGGAGTTCTTAGCTGCCTATGATTTTGACATACTCTATACACCAGGCAAAGCAAACAAAGTTGCAGATGCTCTAAGTAGACAGCATGCTAAATTGGCTATGATGATGATAGCAGAATTTAAAGATTTGTCTTTGCTAACTGAGTTAGAGATTGAGGAGAATGGTTGTGTACAGATGCATGGTGCACAAGAAGATAAAGGGAAGTTAAGCTTAATGACACTTCAACCAGATTTAATTCTGAAGGTAGGAAAAATGCAAGAACAAGATACTCACTTATTAGAGAAGAAAATGCTCCTCTCAAGAGGGGAGGAAGTAATGAATCACCACATTGATAAAGATGGTTATGTGAGATACCAGAATAGGATGTGTGTACCAGAGGACATAGAATTGAAGAAGGAGATATTGAATGAATATCACAGAAGTAAATACTCCATACACCCAGGTAACACAAAAATGTATCAAAATTTGAAAAGAGACTTCTGGTGGAAGGGGATGAAATCTGATATAGCCAAATACATTGCCAAATGTATGACTTGCCAACAAGTCAAGGCTGAAACTCAAAGACCATCAGGGTTGATGCAACCTCTTAGTGTACCACAGTGGAAGTGGGAAGACATATCTATGGACTTCATAGATGGACTGCCTAGATCTAAGAGAGGTAATACAAGCATATGGGTGATAGTTGATAGGCTAACCAAGGTAGCACACTTCATCCCAGTCAAGTCAGAAAGAACAGCACCAAAACTAGCTCAAATTTTTATGAAAGAAGTGGTAAGGTTACATGGCATTCCCAAAACCATTGTGAGTGATAGGGATACCATCTTCACTTCAAAATTCTGGAGAAGCTTTCAAAAAGCAATGGGAAGTGAACTATGTTTAAGTACTGCCTACCATCCTCAATCAGATGGGCAGACTGAGGTGGTAAACAAAGTTTTGGAGGACATGTTAAGGGCATGTATACTGGATTTTGGGGGCAACTGGGAAGACTATCTTCATCTAGTTGAATTTACATACAACAACAGCTACCAAAGCACCATAGGAATGGCTCCATTTGAAGCCTTATATGGTAAACCCTGCTTGTCACCTGTTTGTTGGGTAGAAGCAGGAGAAAGGTCTATTTTAGGACCTGAGTACATACAAGAAACCAAGGAGAAAATTGAGTTGATAAGAAGAAGAATGACAGCAGCTCAAGATAGGCAAAAGAAATTTGCAGATATGAGAAGGAGGCAGGTAGAATATGAAGTGGGAAATTTTGTTTTCATCAAAATCTCACCCATGAAAAATGTGTTGAGGTTTGGAAAACAAGGCAAATTAACCCCAAGATATATTGGACCATACAAAATTCTGGAGAGAATTGGTCCCTTGGCATATAGGTTGGAATTACCAGAAAACATGCAAGGTATACATGATGTTTTTCATGTATCACAATTGAGAAGGTGGGTCCATGACAAGGCAGAAATTCTTGAAACCCCAACCCAAGTGCAGATAAATCCTAATTTGATTTATGAAAAGGATCCAGTGGGAATTTTGGCAAAAGATGTGAAGAAGTTGAGGAATAAGTCTCTGAAACTTGTGAAGGTACAGTGGAGTCTAGATCCTAGTGATTGCACATGGGAATTAGAAGACAGAGTTAGGATGAATTATCCTAAGCTATTTTCAGATTAAGGTAATTCTGATTTTTGATTGTTTTCTTTATTTTGGATGAATATATTTTTAGTTAGTATAGAACTAAGAATCTATTTAGTAGAGAATATACTTGTTCTCTGAATTAAGTTTAAAATTTATTTTAAGCTTAGGAAAATTGTGGGACACAATTTCTAAAAGGAGGGGTGTATGTAATGACCCAAGATTTTAGGAATTTATCCTGAAAAATATAAATGAATTCAAAATAATTTTTTTAAATAAATTTTAAAGGAGGAATTGATATAGCTTGATAGTGTATCAGTGTGTGTACATGAGTGCACAGGAAATGCACATGAATATAAGCTAAAACCCTGAACTCCAAGAATACATACATATTGATGTGTATGGAAATATATATATATATATATATGTAGATTAAATTCTTAAAAGTAGTATGTATAAGTAAATGTATATATGAGTGCTACTGAATAATTTGAGTGTACATGTGCATATGTGTGTGTGTCAGTATAGAATGATGTATGAATATATAGGTGGGAATACTAATTATTTCAGAAAGACTTATATACAAATATATATGTGTTAATAAAATACTAGAGTTTAAACTAGTGAAATAAAATATACAGACACATTTTAATATAAGCAGAAATGAAAAGAATGGAGATATAAAAAGGAATAATTCTCTTATAAATAAATGAAGGAAGTACATACCATTTACATGAAAGCTAAAAATAGGAAAATAAGATAAAACAGAGAAGTTCTTGGTATAGGCAGAATTAGAAAAGAGTATTTAATAAATAACAAAACCAAGTCACATTTTTAGCATGATTGTAGACAAGGGGGGAAAAGTATTTTCTGAAAAGCAAATTTCTGAAAAAATGTGTAACCACTTTTCTCTTCACCCAAATTAAGCCGGGAAGGGGTAAAACTTTGGGTTTAAAATTCAGATAACATGATTTTCTGGTGGGCAAAAATGGCTTTAGCCAATACCCAAAACCCTAAGAGAGACCCTGCATATATATACATGTATATGCAGCAGCCTCCTCTTCTCCTCAGAAAAGAATTTTGAAAAAAAAAGAAGAAAAACAATACCACAGAAATCATAAGGCAAGGGAAGAAAGAGAGCTTGAGGATAAGAGCAGGAGTTCATCAGTTAATTAAGGAAACAAAGGAGAGAGCTAGGTGAGAAAACTCACTCAAAAATCTAAGGCAATAAGTCCTAATGTAGGCAGCCAGTTAAAAGTATTTTCTTAAAAGAGTATTTTCATATATGAATGTTTATCTGTGAATTTAAACCTGAATATGTTTTGATTTTCTTTGGTTGATCACTTGTTTTATGATAACAAAGTTTTATGTGTTGTTAGCATACATGTCTGTTTTATACACTCAGATCTCTGATATGTTAATATTTAGGGATATAAACAAATACCCAGAAAATAAAATGTTGAGAAAAGGTAAGTAGCATTGGTTTTGGCTCAACCCAGAAAGATGTAAATAATGTTGAGCTGCAATATACTCATGTATAAGTGCTGAGGCTTGAAATATAAAGGAATTAGGGGTGCAATAGGGTTGCCTATGTGCTGATGCTCCTGATTCAATAAAATACATAGCAAACCAAATTTTGTGATTCAGTGAAACCAGGTCATCCTGAGTTTAACTCAAGCACAAATGTTTGCAAAAGAAAAACTCTCCCAGAAGCTATAAGCCAATGTTAGCTGCCTAAACTCCTTTTAAAAATACCAGGATGAATATATATATATACAGAACCTTATTTTGTAATCACAAATGGTGGTTGCTTGTTTGCCTCTGTATGGTTATGAATAATATGAGATGACATGTTATGGATGTTTTAGCTAATAAAATGAATCACTGAATGGTTTTGTCATGAAAAAAAAAATCAAAAGAGTTATTATTAACTTAAACCTGATTAGGAAATTGGGGTCAAGAACACTGCAGGAATGACTTGTGTGCTTGAGTAACATAAGTTGACACATGGCTTGTTTAAGTCCTGAGATCTTTGTGTAATGGAGTGAATTAGTTCATTACAGTGTGTCCATTGATTCATAAATATTGCAGATGAGACCAAGGATAGATAAATATACCAAGGAAATAATACTTGAGCAGATGAGAAAACTAGAGTTTTTCCCATATTTGAAATATGAGAATTGAATAAGTGATCTAACTCATATTAGTTATTTTCCTGTTTGGTATGAATGATTGTTTGTCTATGATTGAGTTGTATGCTTGAATGTATGTGCCATATTCATATGTGTAGTCTCTGGAAAGAAAGTTAAAGTGTGCACATGCACAATGACACAGAGCATGCACACAAGTATTTACCTGATTCCAAAGGACAGAACCTTATGTATTTGTACTTAACTTGATTTTAACCTAATTAACAAATTGCTTTTGTGAATTTTTTTCATACCAGACATGTGTCTGACCCTAGTGTGCTAATGGCATCTGGGGTGTCTCATTTAAAATGAGGCAGTTTCAAATGCTTTTTCAGGGATTGTAGCAACTAAATAGGAGTAGGAGCAAGGCTTTGAGAAGAAGATATAGCATGCTAAAACTTAGTTAGATAAGAGCCTAAATGTTGAAATCTGCATGTATTGACAATTTAAATTGCTACTTGTATTAAGTGGTGAATATTGGATGGATATTTTGTTAGGCATTTTGTTAAGAGATTGATTTGTATCTGGAAACTATGAATTAAGTTGAATATCTGTTATGTTTAAAAAGAATTCTAATCAAATCTTGTAAGTAGATTTAGCAAGAACACCATGTTAAAATTGAATGATTACATTTTATAAATGCATTAGTCAATCATGAATCTTTAGAAAGGATTTAAGTTATGGAAAATCTGGAGAGTTGATTCTCAGAAAATCTAAATGGTTTTATTTTCTAAAATAACATATGTATACAAAAGAAATAGGCATAGGTTAAATGTTTTATATGGCTGCAAGGTTTCTATAGTTAAACTTGTTTCATACAAATGTTTCATGTACTATATTTTTTTTAGAAAGGATTTGTAATAAGGGAAGGGTAAGACAGATCCAAATAGTTGCAGATATATATGCACATAAACATGTTAAAGTGCAAATTTTACCACACCTTTTCCTTTGCATTTGTGATAAGAATCTGAATTTCACTCAGATTCTAACCAAATGCATTCTTAATTCCAGACAGATTTTGTGAGAAGAAATTCAAACCTGAATAATGATAAACACTTCTATTATCCTCAAAACCCAAGAACCAGACTCTTAACTCATATCAATCCTGAAGCCTTCAAGGTTATAGGGATGGGTTTCAAAAATAATTAAGCAAGAATTATTGTTTTGAATGATGGAATGTAGGCAAAAATAAAGTATATATATATGTGTGCAGATATAGGTAGATAATAGATTGCAAATTGTACAGGAGAAAAAAAAAAGAAAAACCAAAAATTGTGTTTGAACCGACCAGCATAGCACTCGAACTCGTGACCTTTCATGTATAAGTTAGGCGCGTTTCCATTACGCCTAGATGTTGCTTGTGTTCCCTTAGGATCCACTTTCTTTTATACTGAATTTGTCACTATTCAGAGCTTAACACAAACACCTATATTAAAAGCTTGTTTACTACGGATTAATACTTGATCACTTCTTAGTTAGGATAAACAGACTAATGTGTATGTTATCAGTGGATTGTTTGGTCAAAAAAAGAAATTCTAGCAATCCAATATCCTCTTGTTTTCCAGAACTCTGATTCAAACAAGAGAGGCATATACATCCTCACATGTATGTGCTTACCTTTGTGAATGTACTGATATATTTATATTGGTTGATTATTGTGATCCTGGGTATATTTTGGTTTATTGGAGAAAGATAGTGACCCTGAGAATTATATTTGCAATGGATGATATATCTATATATTTATATATCCTCTTTACTAAAAAAAAAAAATTCCTTATGAAATTAGAGTAGAAATAGGAGGGTCATTTCAGTACTCATCTAAAGATTCTTATTTACCGAATTATTTTCTAGCCTCCCAAAATGTTTTTGAAAACATTTCATAAAAATTTCAACTTGGGTTCGAACATTTAAATATTACAATTGTTTATGAAACCTTTCATAAAATCATCTTAATTTATTACTTGCATAATGCTCTTCTACATCCTAAGAGTATATACAAACATCTGATTTTATATCCTATTCACTTTTTCTATTCTAATGTAGATCCTAAAATAATTTTGGGTCTTAAACTGAGTCGACCAATTTAACCTCTTTACCCATTTGATCTGGTAAGTAGCTAAGAAGAGTAGAATGCTGGTAACCAGACTCCGACTTAGAGTCTACTTTTTTCTAAACACCTTTAAGGTAAAAAGGTTTATTAGCCAGCTCAATAACATCAAATAATTTTCCACTTCGTAGATTTTAAAATAAAAGGACACATTTTAAATAAACACGGTTTATTAAACCTCCTTATTAAGTTTAACACAATCAAAAGTTTATTTATTAATCCACTCTTTATTCAAAATACCTTATTATTTAGAAACCTTAGTAGACAAACACCCGGGTTCTATTTCAAAAACTTTTTGAAATGATAATTTATTTTTAACCCTTAGAAAATATACATATAGCTTTTGTAACTCCAAAATGATATCAAGGAACTGGGTACTATTAAATTTTCATATATCCCTTTACCAAGAAGGGTAATACTCAAGAGAAGTTTTTACCATTCGTACACATCTCCTGCCCATTTTAGTCACTTTCGAGCCACTCGAACTAGTTAATCATAAAAATACTTCTTCTTTTCAAATCCCATTTTGGAACAATATTATATATACTTCCGGCTAAATAGTTTTTAACAAAGTGCTTATTATCTGCTTGCTTTGGATTCATTCAGATTCGAACTTGTTTCAATCGTACAATGACAAAGAGAATAATTTATTAAATGTACTACCATATTTGCCTAGGCAAACATCTGATTGCCACTTAGAAGATTATTCAGATCGTCACAAAACAAATTGAGACTCATTTTCCAAACTGTCTAAAGAAATATATTTTTTAATTTTTAGCTTCCTTTCCAAAATATTTTTTAAGTAAAATTACTACTATTTCTGCAATAATCATTTGAAAACTTTATCAAAGATACTGGGATTTAAATTTTTTGAAAATCCATCCTATTTTCAAAAAATATTTTATAATCCTGATTTAAAAAATCATTTTTTTATAAAATCATCTAAAACATTTCTTTTTAATAAACACCTTATCTGAATTTTTATCCAACATCACATCAAACGCCTTATAGTCAAACCGTGAAACTTAATTCACAAGGTGTTCGATTCAATGTTTCCCAAATTTTCTATCTACCTAACCTATGTCTTTAAAAAGATAGATTACAGATAAATCTATAAACCATAGCAAATGCTCAAGAATGGGTGAGCATGACTAGTCAAACCCTATATGATAATAATTAAATATTATCAACTCCTAACAACAATCACATCAGACTATATAATTTTTTTTGAAAATTCTTCTTTCATATATAAAATATATTCCTAGGTAAAATTATTTCATTTACCAATTTTAAAATAATATTTTGTCGATTTCCCTTGTTAAAGAGATTGGAAACCCCTATCGATACAGTTGTATCTTTTGTATCAACCCAAATTCATAATCTACTCAATAGATAAATCAACATAATATAAAACATTTTTATAGCACTAAAAAATATGTGCTCATATATAATACACTAAGACTCATTCTAGGGTCTCACCTACCCTATTTCAAATGAGTTTACCCCGCCTAAGCCTAGGTGTTTGCTCAACCTAAGCTCTGATACCACGTTGTAACGATCTGCCTTTCATACACCTAAAGCCGACACTTAATACATCCTTGGTATTCATGTGCCGATCATTTAGGTGTCCAAAAGGTAGGTCATCTAGGGTGAAGAAAGAAAAAACAAAACAGAATCTCACATCATGACGAGAAATATGCACAACCTCATAGTACACTAACTTATTATCAACTTGGATAGTTATAACAGCCAGTCCTTACAATTTCTGATAATTACAAACAGAAATCAAAGCAACAAAAATAGCGGAAGAATATAAGATATGTGAATACGTCTTGGAGAATCCAGCTCGTCACTTGAAAGCTCCAAAGGATCCAACTAAATATGGAAAATATGCTTGGGCTGACCCGAGCATTACAGGAAAACAACGTCTGGGTCAATCTAGTAAAAACAGCGTGAGAAAACTCAAATCAAAAGGAGTTTTATTTATTTAACTTGTGAAACCTTTTAGAATCAAAGATATCTTGTAAGACCACGCCGCATATAAACACGGACGGGTTTTTACCTTACGATAACCAAAATAATTTCTATATAAAATTCAGTGATATTATGACAATGTCTATAATACAAAATACATATTAATCCTAGCCGAAATTGTTACATTGTTAAATTTCAGCATAATAGATATATGATCAAGTCCGATAGCTCGTATTGCAGAATTGGATTCCAACTATGAAATTGCAAGGGTCTATACACCGAATCAGTTTACCTCTAAATAAAATGTGTTGGAGGCTTCAACATGCTGCACCTCTGCTACTCAGGACCGGTCTACCCCTTACTAGATAGTACCAAATATGATCGCACTTAGGTTGATAAACAACCATAATGGGCCCTGAAGAATACAAAAATATCGACTCTAGATAAGGGGCGATCAAACCCTAATGGAAGCGACCCACATAGCCCTACAGAATGTCCTTTCTTTAATTATTTTATCAGTTAATTAGGCTACGGGCAAGGTTTTACCTTTTAGATAGAAATTTCACTTGGAATGCTAACACTGCCCTCCATGCAGAAATGCAATGTGAGCATTCATCCATACAAGTTCGTTCGGGGTTTGAACAAAACCGAAGGCACTACCTCTACTACATCTATTTTTCACCCTTGGGATTAGTAGCAAGTAGCCCTTGCATTTCAAAACCTCCATCATCATTCATCTTACGATGTCTTCAGTTCAAAATGCTTGAGTTGGATCGAAGTGGTTTTCGGATAATTTATACTTATCTGATCCCGGTCTCTCCGAAATGGCATTCGATAATTTCCAGTCAACTCAACCCCAGATCTTTTGAAAATAAACAGACAATATATAAGAGCGGAGATCACCTCCTAACAGTTAAGGGAACAGATTTCCATATTGTTTACCTAGAAGAATAAAACAAGATTTATACGCACAGTACAACATCATCGAAGAGGACTATGCCATATAACTCACGTGTTTTTCTTAGATATTTCCAGAGTCATGTTTTGGTCCAGATTTGATAGTCGGTTATTTAACTATCAAATAAACAAACAACTAAAAATCCAGAGATATAATTATTCGTAGCAACCATTAAGCCTCAAAAAATTCTTCCATTTATTTAAATCTCTTTTAAAAATATTTATTTAATATATTCATATATTTATCCCACCGGTATACATATATTTACAAAACATTATGAAAGATTTTTTATTTCAAAATCATATCAAAAGGATTTAAATAATGTATAACGGTCCAGAATTTCAATCATTCAACATTGGAATATTTAATTGATTTTAAATATTCACAAGTTAATTTTATAAGTTGAATACTTATATTTCAAATATAATGATTTATTTTATAATTAAATTGTTTAATTTAATATTTGAAATTATTTAAATAATTGTTATTTGAATTTAATGTGAATAAAAAAATGATTTATAAAGTTGATTTAAATTCTATTTGAATTAGAATGATGTAAATAAACTTTTAAAATTGATTTAAAAGTGAATTTATAGAAATTAGAAACTTATTTATTTAATTAACGTGTAAAAATAATCATTTTTGACACTATCTCGGATTTCGATAGAAACCAGTTTCATTGGATCTGTAATAGTGAGTTATTATAGGATTCCAAATTTCGTGTCAATCGGACTTACAGTTTGGTCGTGCGAAGCTGAAACGCCAAGAAATTTAATTGAGTAATTTTAATTAAATAATTTGGTTCGAAAACCTATTTTTCAAATACGATGGAATTGGATCCCGATATATATTCCATTGTGTTCGGGATATGGGTAAAACATTATAAATGCCAGGCAACACGTCTCGATTGGAGTCCGGAAATTTTGGATGTGAATACTGTTTTGTATTGTCTATATAAGGACGTTCATTGTCCCAAACTCTAACCCTAAAAGAGCCAGCCGCCACCTAGCTTTCAATGGCCAGGAAATTCCCTTCTTTCCTCCTCAATAACTCACGATCCAGCCATTAATTCAAAATCTTTCAACTACAAACTTGTAGAGCTCGACGAGTACTATCAATTCAACGGTCAAGATTGAAAATGGTGAAGTGGGTCGATGGCTAGGGGCTTGCATTCATGCCCAGGTTGAGGCAGAAATATGTGGAAAAGGCGGAGCTTCAAGGGGCCAGTCTTTGGCCGAAGGTGCATGGGGGAGGGGGCCTCATCGTGGTGGAGCTCGATCGTTGTCTAGATGGTCGTGGAGGCATGGTAATTCGAGTGGAGAGCGACGGCTATATGGGTTTCTCGAATAGGAAACAAACGAGGAAGAAGAATAGAAGTGGCAGCCCAGATTTGAGGAAAAGAAATGTATGGCCCTGATTAAATGTAGGGTTTAAAATAAAAAAGTAAAAGAAAATTTAATTTTATTGTTTATATTCAAATCTTGTAAAATTCATAACTTTGTCATACGAGGTCTGTTTCGCACGAAACAAGTAGCATTGGGTTCATAATGACGAGCACTTCATTTTAGAGTTAGTTTGGATTGATTTGGAGCTGCTAGGAATTTTGTATAAAATTAAACACTCGTATAATTTTATTCGAAATAAAACGCTACAACGGCTATTGAAATCAAAGTGAGTAGAACTCACTCTTTCTGTCTCGCTTATATTTTTATATAAGTGAGAATAAATTTATTTTATGTTGTTTGATGATTGTTTGGATGTTGTACTATAATAGTTAGTAGTTGGATTTATTCCTGCCTATTAGAGCAGATGAGACCCTATACATTCCCGTGTACGAGCGGATGACCCATTGTACGTGTGTCTGCCTCGAAGCAGACATTGTACATATTTTCTCATATGTATATTTGTTGCAGGTGATAGGTTGGAGGGATCCCACAGGATTCCACACTATGGTTGATGTTTATTTACACATATTGTTATATATGTTGTATTATGTGATATTTGATGTGATGGATGCTATGATTGCTATTATTGATGTGAATCCCCTTATTTAGCACTTTTACAGCATTGGGCCATATTTTGGGATTTTAAAATATTAAAATGATGATTTCAAATTAAAAGGGATTTCAAAGCATTTCTGAAAATATATATGTTTTATAAATTTTTGAATGGTTAAGGAAATGCATTTATGTTAAATAAATAAGAAGTTATAATTTTTATGTTATAAAAATTATGGCTTTGTGAAATATACTTAAATATGATTTTTGAAGTCATATAAGTTTTAATAATGATTTGTAATTATTAAAACAAGAAGTTTATTTAAATGGAATCAAAAATATGATTTTTGAAATATGAAGTTAACTATTTTGTATAATAAGATAAATTGAGAGTTTCGAATTTATTATAAATGGTTTATGTACAAGATTTATAAATTTGATATTTTATAAATAAAAGAAATGGAATTATGAACGATTTTTATAAGTGTTAAAATGAAGTTATAAATGGAATATTATAAGTAAATAAGATTTATGAGTTGAGGGAGTTATAAAAAGAATGAATTTGTAATAAGAGATTTATAAGTAAATTAGCTTATAATTGGATTTTGGCATATAAATGAGATATAAATGGAATTGGTTAATAATGGAATTTTAGAAATGGAAGTTTTTATAAAATAGAAGTGTGAATTATAAACATTGTTTTGTAAATGTGAAATCAATTTAATTTGATAAGCTAATTATGGATTTTTATAAAAGGAAATATATTCACATTATAAAGTAAAAATTCCTTAAAATAAATGTTTTGGGAAGTGATATTTTAAAAAAGAAGTTTGAATGGTTTGGAAATAAAGTAAATTGTGAATTCGCTTATTATTAAAATAAGTATATGGAAATGTTTTCCAAATATTAAAATATTGATATGGTTTTGAGAATATATCTTTTTAAAGATAATTTGAAGCAAATGATTTGGGAAAGTGATTTAATTAATAAAAGATTAATTAAAAGGGCCTAGTGATTGCTTATGGTGCTAGATATTTGTTGTTTGCTTTGATAGTTAAATAACTAAGTATCAAATAAATAATGGCCTATTTATCGTTGCTGGTGCGAAGAGACCGGGATCAGATTTATCTGAAAACCACTTCGGACCAACTTATTTGCGACAATTATGCAAGTTATTGATGATTTTGATATTTAGGATTTTCATAGTGAAGGACTGCTAGTTGATCGTTTGGGGTTAAAATCCCAATATGCATATAATAGCAGTAGTCTCTTCGTTATGAAATATCCAATGCAAGGACTAGTTGCTACTAATCCTAGGGATTTCTCGACATAATGTGGTAGGAAAGTACCTTCGGTTTGTCCTATTCCTGGACAACTTGTATGTATGGATGTTTGAAGTGCATTTTCTGAGATTACGTACATTGGTTTTTACAAACATACATCAGTGGTGGGGGAGAAGACAACTTCTCTTAGCTTAACACCCTCCTTGAGACATACGAGCTCAAGGGTTGTATTTTTGTGGAAGGCAATTAGTAGTCAACAAAATTGGCAATGTGACATTCAAAGATGATGTGATGTGATATGTTAAAGGTAATCGTTACCTCAGGCCTCATCAACTGGAAATGACCGAAACAGGGTTAGATGCGGCAAGGCTAAGTGGGTCATTCCCAATTAGTATATGATCATCCCCTTCTAGATATATTTCTTCCCGCTATGACGTTCGGGATATAAATTATTGTGGATGTATGCTATAAAGGCCCTCAGAAAGGTCGGTAATGACTGGGGGATGACATATTCGATACTATCTAGTTACAGAGGTAGGCCAGTCTTGTGTTGGTAGAGGGCAGATGTTCTGTGCCTCGGTACATTCTTCTAGAGATGTACTGCCAGAAGGTAGTTCCTTCACCTGGTCATTTGTATGGAAATCCAAACTCCACTACGTGCCTGCTATTTTGTTTGTATTACCCACTTTGGGCTATATTTTGGAATTTAATCAATGTAACAATTTCAGCTATGACTAATATTATTTGTATAATAGACACTATTATAATATAAGATAATTTGATATGAAATGTTTTGGTAATCGTAAGGCAAAAACATGTCCGTGTTTATGTGTGGGCGTGTCTTACGAGATACCTTTGTTTTGATAAAAGAACGTTTGATAAATTTAAAAATAAAATTCAGTTGAGTGTGTTTTCTCACGCTGGTTAACCAGACTGATCCGGGCGTTCTTCCCTTTCAATGCTCGGGTTAGACCGAGTATATTTACAGGTTCAGATTTGGTGCTTTTGGAGCTTTAGCAGACGAGCTAGAGATCTTCAGATCGTATTCCCGTATATGTTTATTTTCCGCTGCTTTGTTGTTTAAATTATCAGCAATTGTAAGGACATGTTATTATAACTATCCAGGCTAATGATTAGTGATTGATTGTTGAACTCTAATGGATGTATATATATTACAGTTTCAATTTTGTAAAGATTATTCATCTATATTATATAGTATTCCGCTGTGATGTGAGATTCTGTATAATTTTGTTTGGTTTTTTTCTCCTCTTCTCTTCTTCTCTCTTCTTTCTTTCTCTTGACTTTCCGTCATTCTGTGCTTTTTGGGTCAAACATTTGTGGTTTATTGTCGATTCAAAGGGTACAAATTTACGGGTCGTCACATAATGGTTGCTTAAATTAGAGATAAGGATAATCTCAAACACTATTCCTTCCGTGTTAAGTGTGGAACTAATGTCAATGCCACCAAAATTAAGAAGGTCGATTAAAGGAAATCAAATCTCAAATTCTTTTATAAATTTCTTCAATAAATCCTTTCAATAAATCTCTTTTACTTATAGAAATCTCCTTTACCAAAACCATAAATCTAATTATAAAAATTTCTTTATAAATCTCTAAGTCTATTTATTAAACTCTATTGTAAATATCAAAACCATTTATAAAATCTTTTTTAAATATCCAAAATCATTTGTAAAACTCTTTCCAAATTTTCAAGATCTCATTTCAATTTATAAAACTCCTTTTATAAACTTTCCTTATTTAAAACAAAGTTTCTTAAAAATAATTTAATCAATAAAGTTCTTTTGATAGAATCAATTATTAAACTCCTTAAACTAAACTAGTTATTATTTAAACATTCTTCATTTAATTCATTTTTAATCCATATTAACAAAATAATAATTTCAAAAAATCATTCAAAAAGTATTAAATTACTTCAAAACACCTTTTATAAAATAATTGCTTAATTATCCTTTAAATATTTAAAAATAGAATAAACTTTAACCATTATCGAAAAGGATAAAATGATATATTTGACTTCACAAAAATCAAGAAGAGGCTTAGAGACCACAATGGTTCATTTAATTGAGTTTAACTTATTCAAGTTACAACATGGTATAACAAGTAGATATGTAAAGGGAATCAGCCAATAACAATCAATCAACATATAAGTATATGTCAAAGTTACCAAAATAGCAGAACTTGGTTTTTATGCTGCTTAAATAGATGTCACCATAATCCACTGCGTGAATTATGGCATAATTGTGATTTATTCTACCAACCAAATTTAATATAACTTAAAAAACAGAACGGTGTTTTATTCTACTATATAGATGTCATTGGTTTTTATATTCAATTGAGGTTACTTAAGGTTAGTCGACAAAGAAATCCCTTGGTTAAAAAAACATTCTTTAAAAAGAGAGTTGCTTTTAAAACAAACCGATACTTAGAAATAAAGTGGTTTAAAACTTTTATTCGAAAATTAAATAACATTTAAACTCTTTAATTTAATAATAATTAAACCTTTAATAAATAATTCAACAATAATTAACCAGTAAATAAAAAATTAGACAATAATTATCCTTAAATAATAAAAAATTAAATAATAGTTAACCTATAAATATATTATTAAACCATAATTAATCTTTGATTAATTATTAAATAATAATTACATGTTAAGTAATCTCAATTAATTAATTAATTAGTCCTTAATTAAAAATTAAATAATAAATTAAACCTTTATTTAAAATAATTAAATCATAATTAAGTTTTAGTTAAATCGTAACTTAAATTTAACTTGATTAGTAATTAATTAATAATTAAACCCTTTTATAAATAAATAATTAACCTTTAATAATTAATTAAAATAATAATTTATCCTTAAATAATAATTAACCTTTAGTTAATTAACTAATTATAATTAACTTACTTGATTAATACTTAAGTACTAATTACTCTGTTAACTAATGATTAATTACTAATTATCTTATTTAATTAGTAAATTAAAATTTAAAATTAGTAAAACAAGTTTTGGCCAAAGGATTTCAAAGTTGCAAACTAATCACTTTAAACACTAACTTCCTTAGCTTAGCACATCATAAGAAAGATCACAAACCTAGATTCATGAACGTAACATATAATCATATCATCATCACATACACCAAGTAAGAGTTTAGCAAACTAATTAGCTTTTAATAAATGTTACTAAAAGCTCACACTTTTATTAACTTAAGTTTCCATTTTCAGGTCTATCCACCAACATCTAAACACATATATTCACATACAAGCCAATATCAATCTCTTCCAAAAAAGCAACGATTTTTGCAACAAATATAAGCTACAATTATCATCTACATTAAAGTTTACAACTTTCATAAAAGTATGAGCTTTTACCCACCAAAAGTTCACGAAACGAACCGAACTTTCACTATAGCTTGCTCGCGGCCTAGATCTGCCCAAGCACGTGAATATTCCTTAGGCAAAATGGAATTTTGGTAGATTTAGAGGGTCTATGATTTCGGCCAAGAAGGGTGGCGGTTCGGCCATGGAGTAAGCAAGGAGTATGGAGGCTTGTTTTGTGGAGATGGAGTTGTAGGAATGAAATGAGAGGTTTAAACAAGTTTTTCAAGACAAAAAAGAATTGATTTTTAAATTTTTGAAATAAGCATGGAAGCCATGGAAGAATGGTTTAGAGACTCGGAGGAATTTGAAAATGAAAGTTAAGAATGAGAAAATGAGAAAGTAGAAAATAAAATTTTGTTTTATATAGAATGAGATTGCTAAATTACCTAAATGCACCTTTGAACACTACCCTCCATTATATGCTTGCTACCTCATCAAAACCCTCCACCTCACCATGAAATTTCGAAAATTATGTCCCCCCTTCCCAACATTGAGCCAACATGATTTTAATACACATTGTACTTATGTTTCCTTATGTTTCTTTTTACTTTTCTTAATTTTATTTTTATTTTAACTTTACATAAAACATCATATCAACTTACATACTTAAGAGTGTGCGTGTGTTACTACCATATAGTTTACTTTATCATAATTAAGTTATTAAAATATGCTTGAGTATAAGTTAGCTAATATGTTCACAATGTTTTCGACAACTTTTTACCGATGAAAAGTCGAAAATTCAGAAAACAATTTCCGATCACATTTCTGATTTTTCTTCGAACTAAATATTTTTGTAAACTAATTTGGAATACTATTTCACCGTCATTATATATTATTTAAAAAAAATTGATTTAATTATAAAATCTATTATTTGAATATTTAAAATTAATTAAATATTCATAAATCAAAACGGTGAAATTCCGGGTCGTTACACACTACTTCTACTACATCCTTTTTGGAATCACCCTTAGGATTAGGAGCAAGTAGACCTTGTGTAATAACCTGCCTTTTCGATCCTCAAAAGTTGACACTAATACATCCACGGTATTCACGTGCCGAGCATTCGAGTACTGGAAAGGCAGATTGTCGGGATGAAAGAAACAAAATACATAACAGAATCTTACAACGTGATGAGTAATATAAATATACCAATGCTCTTTATAAAAGAAAACTATTATATGCGTACATAAATCAAAGTAACCAACCTATCATTGGCCTGGACAGTTATAGTAGTCTGTCCTTACAATTGCTGATAAACACAAATAATAAAATACATCAGAAATACAAATACGTGAGTACGTCTTGGAGGCATCCAGCTCGTCTCCTGAAGCTCCAAAGCATCCATAACTAAAGTATGCTTGGGATGACTTTAGCATTATAAGAAAATAACGCTCTAAACAGTCTGGTAAACCAGCATGAGAAACACAAATAGAACGGATTTCTAATGTTATAATACCTTTCAAAAATAAAGGTATCTCGTAAGACCACGCCGCACATAAACACGGACACGTTTTTGCCTTACGATAACCTAACCATTTCTTATAAGAAATCTTGTGATATTATAATAATGTCTAGGGTTGGAAACAAATATATAACAAAGCTGAAATGCTTGCATCTCACATTCCAGCATATTGGGCACAAATAAGTCCGTAAAGCATGCAGTGGAAATTGGATTGCATACAATGACAAGGCTACTAGATTACTGCCTGCCACAATACACCTTTAGAAAAATGTACCGATGTAACGACCCCGAATTTTAGTTAAATTTAAATTTATAATTTATTGACTTTTTGAATAGAAATTGTAAAATAAATTTATAAAAGTGATGTGAGTTTCCCCGACTTAAACTAAATTTGGTATAAATCATTTTGCAACTTTAAAATATTGTAAGTATATATATAGATATATATTTGACTTGAATTTAAATTGTAAATAAATGGTTTAAAGAGAAATATAAAAATATAGTTTTATATAATGTAAAGTAAATATAGATCGTACTAATAAATCAATACAAAATAGATACAAAAAAATAGAAATAGATATACATGAGAATAGTATGCAAATATGAAGACAAGTAAACAAATGTGAAACCAAAGCAAAACATCAAGATAGCAAAAATATATATATACAAGTGTGAAACCAAAACAAGATAGCAAACTATCTCCATGCTTTGTACAGCCGAGATAAGATGGAAACAAATAATAAAGTATAAAGATTGTAGACATAAGGGTACAACATAATAAATGCAAGACACAATGTAAAAGTATAATATGAAGCATAAAGTACACAATGAAATATTTTATCAGCCGAGACAAAGCATAAGTGTATAGATAATTTTATGCAAATTTGTACAAACTAAATTGTATCAGCCTCCATTCCTCTGATCTAATTGTACAAAAGAAATTATAATATACAACAAGTACTCAAGCATTAGCCTTCCAAAGCTAAAGAAATATCACTGACATGTTGAACTAGAAGAAAAAAAATACATTTTATTGTACAAAACAAGTAAACATATAGGAGACATGAAGCACTTGGCATTAAATGCTATATCAATGTTATAGTCAATTCGAATTCTTTACAAAATCATCTCAGCCATCCTAAAAAAAAAAAAAAAAAGAAGAAGATCTTATTGTACAAATATATATCCATCAACCTCATTTTCTATATATCTCCTGTAAACTTCTTTGTATCTACCAAGCTTCTTCATATTATTTTGTCCATCCAAACCAAGTAAGGAAAAATCTGAAACCAGTGGAAATGGATTCAAATTCATAAACTGGAAATTAAAAATGAAGGTCAAAGCAAAAGTAAATCTGAAGTATGCAAGCATGCAAGTTCAACAAACAAGGATTTCAACAACCAAATTCAGATCAAAAGCAGATCAACCAAAATATTTTTCCAGATCTTCTAGATTCAAAACACTTTCTAGGCCTAAGCTGAAATCTGGAATCAAGTAGCTACAGCTACAGGCAATTTAAAACAATCCAGAGGTCAAGAAGATTCAAAACTGTTCCCCTCTGTTTTCTTTCAAATTGAGGTGAGCAACTTCAAGTTTTTTTTTCTCTAAAACCAGTTTTTTTCCTTTGTTTTCATTGCCTGTGAATCTGTGAGCAAACCCACTTTCATTCGCCTATACTCTTTGATACCGTATTGATGATGCTCTGGAATGGTTGTTAATATGCTTGCATGTGTTTAAGTGTGGATTGTATGTATATATGTGGATTGAATGTCTGATATCAACCCTATGTAGTTACAGAGCTTGAAAAATCAGATCAAAATCCATATATCTCATCTTCAAATTTCTGATAGACTTAGGAATTCAAAAGAGATTTAATTAAATGTAAATGAGTCTAAAAACATATAAAATTAAGTAATAAAGGGTTGAAGTCTATCTGGGGTATAAGAAATACAGGAAAAACCTTGTAACTTGAAAGATTCAAATATCATAATTGTCTGGTTCTCTGATATAGTTCGAATCCCCATCGCAAAACATGATTTTTAAATTTAAAATGGGAATTTTTAATTAAGAAATGAACATGGAAATCAGGGTTGAACGAAATCGCTTCTTTCACGAAATTCCGGCGATCGACTATACCTGGGGACTCGAGATTTGAATCGTAGCTTGCTGGCCGGTAGAGGAGTATCAGAAAATTGTTCGTAGAATTTATAGGTCGGTGTGGGAGGGAAATCTGGTTGATATAGGGTTTGACTGCTGCTTTTGATCAACGTTGAAAACGAGACAATGGGGTGGCCATCGACGAACTGGAAGCGATCGCACCCCAGGGGATCAACGCATAGGGGTGTGACGGAGGTTTGGACGGAAGGGCGTTGTCTTCAATGATGTCACGCGGTGGGACGAGGCGAAGTTGGGCGATAAAATGGGTTCAGGAAGAAAATAATGACCTTAAATTTGCTCGATTGTGATCCAGTGATGATTTTGTAATTTGAATTGCTCGAATCGTATAGGATGGTAGTGGATGACCTGAGGGCAATCATGAGGTTGGTCGGAGGTGAACTGGCTGCTTGTACACGTGTACGCGTGTATGCGTGAAGGTTGGATGTCCTGGATGTTGAGGAAGATAGGGATTTGTTCGTGAAGATTTTAGTTCGACACGAAGCTGAGTGGTTGACGCGATTACTCGAGAGCGTCTCGAGATTTTTGATGGTTTACTCGGGTCGAATGTGGGTTTACAGGTTTCAATATTTAAACCTGTTCTGTTTTTGAATCTAAACAATGATTTTTGAATTGTTAAGCAAAGTTTAAACCATGTTTTTAAAGCTAAGTTTAGAACAGTTTTACTTTGAAAATTTTCAGATTTTAAACACTTGTAAACAATGTTTTCAAAGGTGATTTAAAAGACTTAAGGTAATAAAGAATTAATGATTTAATGTAATAAAGGATGGTCAATTAATTTGTGTAATCGATTTAAAGAATTGATTTATTAATGTAAATCATAAATTAAGGTAATTAATTAAAGATGATAAATTTATTAAAGGTGATTAATTAATGATAATTACTTAATAAAAGTAATCAAATAGGGATAATTACTTTTATGATCAATTAAGGGAAATTAATCAAAGGGGGATTTATTAAGGATTAATAAATGAGATTTGTTAAGATTAATTTATTTTGTAATTAATTTAAAATAAGAAATTTGAGGTTTAAATTAATTTAATGGGTAATTACTGGTTATAATTAATTAATGATTAATTAACCAAGATTTGTAGTTTATTCATCAGTAATTAATCTGATTTGAATTAATCAGATAATTAACTGACCTTACTTATGGATGTTTGGATTCTATTGGATGACTTGATTGTTGATATCCCTGATATATGATGCTTTGTGATACACCCTGATTTATGTTATGATCTGTGATTAATTATCTGTGATGCAATTTATTATCTATGATATTTATATATATGTGGTCTGTGCATAAATGATAAGCGTTATAGTTTATATCGCTTATCAACTATATCCTGTATTTTGATCTGTGATGATTCATTGTGTTGCACTATTGTGTAAAACCCCTGGACCACACTGTTACACACACAAATATGGATTTCACGTGGAAATCGGTTAAGTCACAGATAATTTAAATTTGATGTTTTTGAAATTGAAATTTTAATTTCAATTGATTTTGAAATTAGAAATTTGGGGTTTAAAGTGAAAAGCTTTTGAAATGGAATTTCAAATATAAAAGTTATTTTGAATAACTTAACCGAGTTTTTGAAAATTTAAATAATTAGATTTTAATTTGAATTCAAGTTTGAAATTAAATCTATGATTTGGAAACTAGGGATAAAAGATGATATAAAATGTGTTTGTATGAATTAAACCATTTTAAAGTATTAATTTGGGAATTTGAATTTAAACCAAGGATTTCAACTCGTATGAATGAATCAGATTTCCAAATTGAAAACTGTTGTTTTCGAATGATAGAAGCTTTTAGATAAGAAATGAAATTTCAGTTTAAATTAAAGGAATTTCAAGATTGAATTGAAAAATAGATTTTCCAAACTATGAATGAATTCTTTTTAAAAGCTATGAATTAAATCTGTTTATTTTTAACAGATTTAAAATGATGATTTGTTTAACCCATTAGAAATGAAATTGTTTTGAAAGCTATAAGTTGAATCTTTATTTTAAAGATTTAACGAGTTAATCAATTGAAATGGGAATTAAATTTGGAAAACTTGTGAATGAATCTTTTGTTTAAAAGATTAAAAATGTGGAAATTGTTTTAAACCATTGAAGGTTGTTAAATTGAATCTTTTTTGTTTAAAAAGATTAAAATGGTAATTTGTTGAACCATTTGGAAAGAAAAGTTTTGGGTAATAAGTGATGACTTAATTGAAATCCCAATATCCGTATATTTTTAAATATTGCGCTCACTATTCGGTTTAGCCGGGAGAGGACCTTTGTGTCACATAACCCATTCCGAATAAGTGATTCGACGATATGGATAGCATTTGAAGACCGGTGTTGAAGACCGGATATTTTTCGAAAATGAAAGGACAACCTGTCGAATGTCTCTGCACTGAGTCGCGCCGGTATAGAGATTTATATCACTCTTTTGTGATGGGAAGTCCGAACGTGATTGGAAATTATCCGGAATTACAAGGGCTTCGTGAGAAGTGCCTTTGGTTCTGTTCGAACCCGGAACAGACTTGTATGGATACATGTCTGACATTACACTTTGAGATATAAAGCCGATTTCTTTCAAATACATATCTGTTTGGTGGCGGAGAATTTATTCTCTTAGCTTAACACCCTTCTCTGAGACGTACGAGCTCAGAGGTTATGTAGTTGAAAGTTATCAGCGATATATCCCAATTTGGTAATGTGACATGCTGAGTGTTGCTGTGGGATGATCAGTGTTTGATCATTTGTGATATGATCATTTGTTTGATCATTTATCTTTGTGATCATAGGTTGATCATCTGTTGACCCAAAGCATGGCTTTGTGACAAAGCGTAGCTTTGTGGACGAGACTTCGTCAGAGCCTCACAACCCGGAAATGGTCGAAACAGGATCGTTGCGGCAAGGTTATGAGGGTCGCGCCCTTTAGGGTATGTCATTTCCTTCTGGAAAAGGGTGGTATTATGGTATGGAGCCCAGATACTTACTCATGTGGATACACCTTCTTTATGATGTGTGATGATGGTTACGAGCGCTCGGATAAAGGTCCCAAAGGACCGAGGGATGGCATATTCGTGAGTTACTTGTTACAGGAGTAACCCGGCCTTGTTTGGCAGAGAGCAGTTTGTCTCTCGGGACGTCCAGCTAGAGGCGATCCCATGCGGCGGAAGGAAGTTCCTTAGCCTGACCATTTGTTGGAAATCCATCTTCCAAATACGAACTTTGTACGATTTTAGTTGTAGAACCTGCCATCTAATATGGTAGCTATAGTAGGCATAGTATAATGGTACCTATGCAGGCTAAGATTAATATTATACTTTCAAATTGTTTTCCACTATGCACTAATAATAATAATCCAATGATTTGCGTAGTAAGCATGGTTGACTATCATAAGAAGAAATCTCCTCCAATTCTGCGTTTGCATTGTGTGTGTGGCGGGAGGTCTTATGGTAGTTTCATTTTCCAAAAGCATTGCGAATTGACTTTAAAATTCTCTGCTATTTGTTTTAAAGATAAACTGTTTTTGTTGCTCACACCAGTCCCATGACTGATCCAGAGTTTATTGTTCCTTCCCTAAACTCTGGGTGCTCATAATTTTCCACACGAGCAGTCTAGAGTTGGGTTACTCAGATATTCAGGTTTAGTAGATTATCTGGAGCTAGTCCATTCATCGAAGTTGCTTATCTTGGAGTTGTGGATTCATTCTTGTCTGAAGATCATTTTGGAGTTATCACTTCTATTGATATTGTTCCGCTGCTGATGTTATCTTTTCTTTTCCGCTGCTATTTGTTGTATCATATCTCTGGTGTATATTGATATTTATTGTATCACTCTGTTGTATCAGATATTGTATATCAATGTATTATTCTTTTCTTCCGCTGTGTTATTTACTTAATTGTGTTATAGCTCCGGCGAATCGGATTTGAACGGTCGAATCTGCGGCATTCTAGTACAATGTGAAGTACGGATGTTGATTTTCGAACGGGCAAAACCCGATACGTTACATTTGGTATCAGAGCTAAGGTTGAACTTTAGCTCAGGAGTATAACACGTTAAGTAGCTCATTAGAGATAGAGTGAAGTAAACTCTAGAATGAGTATCCTTAAGATATCCGTCTGAAAGCCTCAGTAAATTCTCTTACTATTCAGCGATAGTGAGTATGAGTGCAAGAAGAGGATGAGATAGGGGACACAGGGAAATACGAATGTAAATGGTCAATATCCTGTAACAATAGTGGAAACAAATTTTCTCTATCGATCTCTTTTGTTCATCATTTTTTCTCAATTCTTCGATTATTTCTGGTAGATCTAGAAAAGAAGATTCGATGTATTAATATGGGACATAAACTCCGGATGGACCAAAATTGTTTGTTTGGATGTATTGGTTGCCTTGGTTGCTTTGATTGCTATAGTTGATAGATATAATTTAGTTTCTAAACTGAGAGTTTTGAAATCGTATCCATATATCTATCTATTCTTTGGGTCCGGATATATTCTACGAATGGTTAGTTATCCTTTCGAACTAACCGATGCCACTGTATATTTCATAGATCTGGATAACCCGAATATTTTGTGAAGTGTTAAATAGATTCGATCTTGTATCTATTTTTGATATTCTGATTTGGTAAGCCAAATGCAGAATGGATGTTCAGTTTGAGTTGATGAAATATTCTTCATCTATCTTTTTGTCTCCTTGGTAATTTCGAGGACGAAATTCTTTTAAGGGGGGAAGTCTGTAACGACCCCGAATTTTAGTTAAATTTAAATTTATAATTTATTGACTTTTTGAATAGAAATTGTAAAATAAATTTATAAAAGTGATGTGAGTTTCCCCGACTTAAACTAAATTTGGTATAAATCATTTTGCAACTTTAAAATATTGTAAGTATATATATAGATATATATTTGACTTGAATTTAAATTGTAAATAAATGGTTTAAAGAGAAATATAAAAATATAGTTTTATATAATGTAAAGTAAATATAGATCGTACTAATAAATCAATACAAAATAGATACAAAAAAATAGAAATAGATATACATGAGAATAGTATGCAAATATGAAGACAAGTAAACAAATGTGAAACCAAAGCAAAACATCAAGATAGCAAAAATATATATATACAAGTGTGAAACCAAAACAAGATAGCAAACTATCTCCATGCTTTGTACAGCCGAGATAAGATGGAAACAAATAATAAAGTATAAAGATTGTAGACATAAGGGTACAACATAATAAATGCAAGACACAATGTAAAAGTATAATATGAAGCATAAAGTACACAATGAAATATTTTATCAGCCGAGACAAAGCATAAGTGTATAGATAATTTTATGCAAATTTGTACAAACTAAATTGTATCAGCCTCCATTCCTCTGATCTAATTGTACAAAAGAAATTATAATATACAACAAGTACTCAAGCATTAGCCTTCCAAAGCTAAAGAAATATCACTGACATGTTGAACTAGAAGAAAAAAAAATACATTTTATTGTACAAAACAAGTAAACATATAGGAGACATGAAGCACTTGGCATTAAATGCTATATCAATGTTATAGTCAATTCGAATTCTTTACAAAATCATCTCAGCCATCCTAAAAAAAAAGAAAAAAAAAAGAAGATCTTGTTGTACAAATATATATCCAGCAACCTCATTTTCTATATATCTCCTGTAAACTTCTTTGTATCTACCAAGCTTCTTCATATTATTTTGTCCATCCAAACCAAGTAAGGAAAAATCTGAAACCAGTGGAAATGGATTCAAATTCATAAACTGGAAATTAAAAATGAAGGTCAAAGCAAAAGTAAATCTGAAGTATGCAAGCATGCAAGTTCAACAAACAAGGATTTCAACAACCAAATTCAGATCAAAAGCAGATCAACCAAAATATTTTTCCAGATCTTCTAGATTCAAAACACTTTCTAGGCCTAAGCTGAAATCTGGAATCAAGTAGCTACAGCTACAGGCAATTTAAAACAATCCAGAGGTCAAGAAGATTCAAAACTGTTCCCCTCTGTTTTCTTTCAAATTGAGGTGAGCAACTTCAAGTTTTTTTTTCTCTAAAACCAGTTTTTTTCCTTTGTTTTCATTGCCTGTGAATCTGTGAGCAAACCCACTTTCATTCGCCTATACTCTTTGATACCGTATTGATGATGCTCTGGAATGGTTGTTAATATGCTTGCATGTGTTTAAGTGTGGATTGTATGTATATATGTGGATTGAATGTCTGATATCAACCCTATGTAGTTACAGAGCTTGAAAAATCAGATCAAAATCCATATATCTCATCTTCAAATTTCTGATAGACTTAGGAATTCAAAAGAGATTTAATTAAATGTAAATGAGTCTAAAAACATATAAAATTAAGTAATAAAGGGTTGAAGTCTATCTGGGGTATAAGAAATACAGGAAAAACCTTGTAACTTGAAAGATTCAAATATCATAATTGTCTGGTTCTCTGATATAGTTCGAATCCCCATCGCAAAACATGATTTTTAAATTTAAAATGGGAATTTTTAATTAAGAAATGAACATGGAAATCAGGGTTGAACGAAATCGCTTCTTTCACGAAATTCCGGCGATCGACTATACCTGGGGACTCGAGATTTGAATCGTAGCTTGCTGGCCGGTAGAGGAGTATCAGAAAATTGTTCGTAGAATTTATAGGTCGGTGTGGGAGGGAAATCTGGTTGATATAGGGTTTGACTGCTGCTTTTGATCAACGTTGAAAACGAGACAATGGGGTGGCCATCGACGAACTGGAAGCGATCGCACCCCAGGGGATCAACGCATAGGGGTGTGACGGAGGTTTGGACGGAAGGGCGTTGTCTTCAATGATGTCACGCGGTGGGACGAGGCGAAGTTGGGCGATAAAATGGGTTCAGGAAGAAAATAATGACCTTAAATTTGCTCGATTGTGATCCAGTGATGATTTTGTAATTTGAATTGCTCGAATCGTATAGGATGGTAGTGGATGACCTGAGGGCAATCATGAGGTTGGTCGGAGGTGAACTGGCTGCTTGTACACGTGTACGCGTGTATGCGTGAAGGTTGGATGTCCTGGCTGTTGAGGAAGATAGGGATTTGTTCGTGAAGATTTTAGTTCGACACGAAGCTGAGTGGTTGACGCGATTACTCGAGAGCGTCTCGAGATTTTTGATGGTTTACTCGGGTCGAATGTGG
Source organism: Allium fistulosum (assembly GCA_030737815.1). Lineage (NCBI taxonomy): Eukaryota > Viridiplantae > Streptophyta > Magnoliopsida > Asparagales > Amaryllidaceae > Allium > Allium fistulosum. The sequence goes on along the minus strand of CM060907.1, from coordinate 404,676,298 downwards.
GTTTACAGGTTTCAATATTTAAACCTGTTCTGTTTTTGAATCTAAACAATGATTTTTGAATTGTTAAGCAAAGTTTAAACCATGTTTTTAAAGCTAAGTTTAGAACAGTTTTACTTTGAAAATTTTCAGATTTTAAACACTTGTAAACAATGTTTTCAAAGGTGATTTAAAAGACTTAAGGTAATAAAGAATTAATGATTTAATGTAATAAAGGATGGTCAATTAATTTGTGTAATCGATTTAAAGAATTGATTTATTAATGTAAATCATAAATTAAGGTAATTAATTAAAGATGATAAATTTATTAAAGGTGATTAATTAATGATAATTACTTAATAAAAGTAATCAAATAGGGATAATTACTTTTATGATCAATTAAGGGAAATTAATCAAAGGGGGATTTATTAAGGATTAATAAATGAGATTTGTTAAGATTAATTTATTTTGTAATTAATTTAAAATAAGAAATTTGAGGTTTAAATTAATTTAATGGGTAATTACTTGTTATAATTAATTAATGATTAATTAACCAAGATTTGTAGTTTATTCATCAGTAATTAATCTGATTTGAATTAATCAGATAATTAACTGACCTTACTTATGGATGTTTGGATTCTATTGGATGACTTGATTGTTGATATCCCTGATATATGATGCTTTGTGATACACCCTGATTTATGTTATGATCTGTGATTAATTATCTGTGATGCAATTTATTATCTATGATATTTATATATCTGTGGTCTGTGCATAAATGATAAACGTTATAGTTTATATCGCTTATCAACTATATCCTGTATTTTGATCTGTGATGATTCATTGTGTTGCACTATTGTGTAAAACCCCTGGACCACACTGTTACACACACAAATATGGATTTCACGTGGAAATCGGTTAAGTCAAAGATAATTTAAATTTGATGTTTTTGAAATTGAAATTTTAATTTCAATTGATTTTGAAATTAGAAATTTGGGGTTTAAAGTGAAAAGCTTTTGAAATGGAATTTCAAATATAAAAGTTATTTTGAATAACTTAACCGAGTTTTTGAAAATTTAAATAATTAGATTTTAATTTGAATTCAAGTTTGAAATTAAATCTATGATTTGGAAACTAGGGATAAAAGATGATATAAAATGTGTTTGTATGAATTAAACCATTTTAAAGTATTAATTTGGGAATTTGAATTTAAACCAAGGATTTCAACTCGTATGAATGAATCAGATTTCCAAATTGAAAACTGTTGTTTTCGAATGATAGAAGCTTTTAGATAAGAAATGAAATTTCAGTTTAAATTAAAGGAATTTCAAGATTGAATTGAAAAATAGATTTTCCAAACTATGAATGAATTCTTTTTAAAAGCTATGAATTAAATCTGTTTATTTTTAACAGATTTAAAATGATGATTTGTTTAACCCATTAGAAATGAAATTGTTTTGAAAGCTATAAGTTGAATCTTTATTTTAAAGATTTAACGAGTTAATCAATTGAAATGGGAATTAAATTTGGAAAACTTGTGAATGAATCTTTTGTTTAAAAGATTAAAAATGTGGAAATTGTTTTAAACCATTGAAGGTTGTTAAATTGAATCCTTTTTGTTTAAAAAGATTAAAATGGTAATTTGTTGAACCATTTGGAAAGAAAAGTTTTGGGTAATAAGTGATGACTTAATTGAAATCCCAATATCCGTATATTTTTAAATATTGCGCTCACTATTCGGTTTAGCCGGGAGAGGACCTTTGTGTCACATAACCCATTCCGAATAAGTGATTCGACGATATGGATAGCATTTGAAGACCGGTGTTGAAGACCGGATATTTTTCAAAAATGAAAGGACAACCTGTCGAATGTCTCTGCACTGAGTCGCGCCGGTATAGAGATTTATATCACTCTTTTGTGATGGGAAGTCCGGACGTGATTGGAAATTATCCGGAATTACAAGGGCTTCGTGAGAAGTGCCTTCGGTTCTGTTCGAACCCGGAACAGACTTGTATGGATACATGTCTGACATTACACTTTGAGATATAAAGCCGATTTCTTTCAAATACATATCTGTTTGGTGGCGGAGAATTTATTCTCTTAGCTTAACACCCTTCTCTGAGACGTACGAGCTCAGAGGTTATGTAGTTGAAAGTTATCAGCGATATATCCCAATTTGATAATGTGACATGCTGAGCGTTGCTGTGGGATGATCAGTGTTTGATCATTTGTGATATGATCATTTGTTTGATCATTTATCTTTGTGATCATAGGTTGATCATCTGTTGACCCAAAGCATGGCTTTGTGACAAAGCGTAGCTTTGTGGACGAGACTTCGTTAGAGCCTCACAACCCGGAAATGGTCGAAACAGGATCGTTGCGGCAAGGTTATGAGGGTCGCGCCCTTTAGGGTATGTCATTTCCTTCTGGAAAAGGGTGGTATTATGGTATGGAGCCCAGATACTTACTCATGTGGATACACCTTCTTTATGATGTGTGATGATGGTTACGAGCGCTCGGATAAAGGTCCCAAAGGACCGGGGGATGGCATATTCGTGAGTTACTTGTTACAGGAGTAACCCGACCTTGTTTGGCAGAGAGCAGTTTGTCTCTCGGGACGTCCAGCCAGAGGCGATCCCATGCGGCGGAAGGAAGTTCCTTAGCCTGACCATTTGTTGGAAATCCATCTTCCAAATACGAACTTTGTACGATTTTAGTTGTAGAACCTGCCATCTAATATGGTAGCTATAGTAGGCATAGTATAATGGTACCTATGCTGGCTAAGATTAATATTATACTTTCAAATTGTTTTCCACTATGCACTAATAATAATAATCCAATGATTTGCGTAGTAAGCATGTTTGACTATCATAAGAAGAAATCTCCTCCAATTCTGCGTTTGCATTGTGTGTGTGGCGGGAGGTCTTATGGTAGTTTCATTTTCCAAAAGCATTGCGAATTGACTTTAAAATTCTCTGCTATTTGTTTTAAAGATAAACTGTTTTTGTTGCTCACACCAGTCCCATGACTGATCCGGAGTTTATTGTTCCTTCCCTAAACTCTGGGTGCTCATAATTTTCCACACGAGCAGTCTAGAGTTGGGTTTCTCAGATATTCAGGTTTAGTAGATTATTTGGAGCTAGTCCATTCATCGAAGTTGCTTATCTTGGAGTTGTGGATTCATTCTTGTCTGAAGATCATTTTGGAGTTATCACTTCTATTGATATTGTTCCGCTGCTGATGTTATCTTTTCTTTTCCGCTGCTATTTGTTGTATCATATCTCTGGTGTATATTGATATTTATTGTATCACTCTGTTGTATCAGATATTGTATATCAATGTATTATTCTTTTCTTCCGCTGTGTTATTTACTTAATTATGTTATAGCTCCGGCGAATCGGATTTGAACGGTCGAATCTGCGGCATTCTAGTACAATGTGAAGTACGGATGTTGATTTTCGAACGGGCAAAACCCGATACGTTACATTTGGTATCAGAGCTAAGGTTGAACTTTAGCTCAGGAGTATAACACGTTAAGTAGCTCATTAGAGATAGAGTGAAGTAAACTCTAGAATGAGTATCCTTAAGATATCCGTCTGAAAGCCTCAGTAAATTCTCTTACTATTCAGCGATAGTGAGTATGAGTGCAAGAAGAGGATGAGATAGGGGACACAGGGAAATACGACTGTAAATGGTCAATATCCTGTAACAATAGTGGAAACAAATTTTCTCTATCGATCTCTTTTGTTCATCATTTTTTCTCAATTCTTCGATTATTTCTGGTAGATCTAGAAAAGAAGATTCGATGTATTAATATGGGACATAAACTCCGGATGGACCAAAATTGTTTGTTTGGATGTATTGGTTGCCTTGGTTGCTTTGATTGCTATAGTTGATAGATATAATTTAGTTTCTAAACTGAGAGTTTTGAAATCGTATCCATATATCTATCTATTCTTTGGGTCCGGATATATTCTACGAATGGTTAGTTATCCTTTCGAACTAACCGATGCCACTGTATATTTCATAGATCTGGATAACCCGAATATTTTGTGAAGTGTTAAATAGATTCGATCTTGTATCTATTTTTGATATTCTGATTTGGTAAGCCAAATGCAGAATGGATGTTCAGTTTGAGTTGATGAAATATTCTTCATCTATCTTTTTGTCTCCTTGGTAATTTCGAGGACGAAATTCTTTTAAGGGGGGAAGTCTGTAACGACCCCGAATTTTAGTTAAATTTAAATTTATAATTTATTGACTTTTTGAATAGAAATTGTAAAATAAATTTATAAAAGTGATGTGAGTTTCCCCGACTTAAACTAAATTTGGTATAAATCATTTTGCAACTTTAAAATATTGTAAGTATATATATAGATATATATTTGACTTGAATTTAAATTGTAAATAAATGGTTTAAAGAGAAATATAAAAATATAGTTTTATATAATGTAAAGTAAATATAGATCGTACTAATAAATCAATACAAAATAGATACAAAAAAATAGAAATAGATATACATGAGAATAGTATGCAAATATGAAGACAAGTAAACAAATGTGAAACCAAAGCAAAACATCAAGATAGCAAAAATATATATATACAAGTGTGAAACCAAAACAAGATAGCAAACTATCTCCATGCTTTGTACAGCCGAGATAAGATGGAAACAAATAATAAAGTATAAAGATTGTAGACATAAGGGTACAACATAATAAATGCAAGACACAATGTAAAAGTATAATATGAAGCATAAAGTACACAATGAAATATTTTATCAGCCGAGACAAAGCATAAGTGTATAGATAATTTTATGCAAATTTGTACAAACTAAATTGTATCAGCCTCCATTCCTCTGATCTAATTGTACAAAAGAAATTATAATATACAACAAGTACTCAAGCATTAGCCTTCCAAAGCTAAAGAAATATCACTGACATGTTGAACTAGAAGAAAAAAAAATACATTTTATTGTACAAAACAAGTAAACATATAGGAGACATGAAGCACTTGGCATTAAATGCTATATCAATGTTATAGTCAATTCGAATTCTTTACAAAATCATCTCAGCCATCCTATAAAAAAAAAGAAGAAGAAGATCTTGTTGTACAAATATATATCCAGCAACCTCATTTTCTATATATCTCCTGTAAACTTCTTTGTATCTACCAAGCTTCTTCATATTATTTTGTCCATCCAAACCAAGTAAGGAAAAATCTGAAACCAGTGGAAATGGATTCAAATTCATAAACTGGAAATTAAAAATGAAGGTCAAAGCAAAAGTAAATCTGAAGTATGCAAGCATGCAAGTTCAACAAACAAGGATTTCAACAACCAAATTCAGATCAAAAGCAGATCAACCAAAATATTTTTCCAGATCTTCTAGATTCAAAACACTTTCTAGGCCTAAGCTGAAATCTGGAATCAAGTAGCTACAGCTACAGGCAATTTAAAACAATCCAGAGGTCAAGAAGATTCAAAACTGTTCCCCTCTGTTTTCTTTCAAATTGAGGTGAGCAACTTCAAGTTTTTTTTTTCTCTAAAACCAGTTTTTTTTCCTTTGTTTTCATTGCCTGTGAATCTATGAGCAAACCCACTTTCATTCGCCTATACTCTTTGATACCGTATTGATGATGCTCTGGAATGGTTGTTAATATGCTTGCATGTGTTTAAGTGTGGATTGTATGTATATATGTGGATTGAATGTCTGATATCAACCCTATGTAGTTACAGAGCTTGAAAAATCAGATCAAAATCCATATATCTCATCTTCAAATTTCTGATAGACTTAGGAATTCAAAAGAGATTTAATTAAATGTAAATGAGTCTAAAAACATATAAAATTAAGTAATAAAGGGTTGAAGTCTATCTGGGGTATAAGAAATACAGGAAAAACCTTGTAACTTGAAAGATTCAAATATCATAATTGTCTGGTTCTCTGATATAGTTCGAATCCCCATCGCAAAACATGATTTTTAAATTTAAAATGGGAATTTTTAATTAAGAAATGAACATGGAAATCAGGGTTGAACGAAATCGCTTCTTTCACGAAATTCCGGCGATCGACTATACCTGGGGACTCGAGATTTGAATTGTAGCTTGCTGGCCGGTAGAGGAGTATCAGAAAATTGTTCGTAGAATTTATAGGTCGGTGTGGGAGGGAAATCTGGTTGATATAGGGTTTGACTGCTGCTTTTGATCAACGTTGAAAACGAGACAATGGGGTGGCCATCGACGAACTGGAAGCGATCGCACCCCAGGGGATCAACGCATAGGGGTGTGACGGAGGTTTGGATGGAAGGGCGTTGTCTTCAATGATGTCACGTGGTGGGACGAGGCGAAGTTGGGCGATAAAATGGGTTCAGGAAGAAAATAATGACCTTAAATTTGCTCGATTGTGATCCAGTGATGATTTTGTAATTTGAATTGCTCGAATCGTATAGGATGGTAGTGGATGACCTGAGGGCAATCATGAGGTTGGTCGGAGGTGAACTGGCTGCTTGTACACGTGTACGCGTGTATGAGTGAAGGTTGGATGTCCTGGCTGTTGAGGAAGATAGGGATTTGTTCGTGAAGATTTTAGTTCGACATGAAGCTGAGTGGTTGACGCGATTACTCGAGAGCGTCTCGAGATTTTTGATGGTTTACTCAGGTCGAATGTGGGTTTACAGGTTTCAATATTTAAACCTGTTCTGTTTTTGAATCTAAACAATGATTTTTGAATTGTTAAGCAAAGTTTAAACCATGTTTTTAAAGCTAAGTTTAGAACAGTTTTACTTTGAAAATTTTCAGATTTTAAACACTTGTAAACAATGTTTTCAAAGGTGATTTAAAAGACTTAAGGTAATAAAGAATTAATGATTTAATGTAATAAAGGATGGTCAATTAATTTGTGTAATCGATTTAAAGAATTGATTTATTAATGTAAATCATAAATTAAGGTAATTAATTAAAGATGATAAATTTATTAAAGGTGATTAATTAATGATAATTACTTAATAAAAGTAATCAAATAGGGATAATTACTTTTATGATCAATTAAGGGAAATTAATCAAAGGGGGATTTATTAAGGATTAATAAATGAGATTTGTTAAGATTAATTTATTTTGTAATTAATTTAAAATAAGAAATTTGAGGTTTAAATTAATTTAATGGGTAATTACTGGTTATAATTAATTAATGATTAATTAACCAAGATTTGTAGTTTATTCATCAGTAATTAATCTGATTTGAATTAATCAGATAATTAACTGACCTTACTTATGGATGTTTGGATTCTATTGGATGACTTGATTGTTGATATCCCTGATATATGATGCTTTGTGATACACCCTGATTTATGTTATGATCTGTGATTAATTATCTGTGATGCAATTTATTATCTATGATATTTATATATCTGTGGTCTGTGCATAAATGATAAGCGTTATAGTTTATATCGCTTATCAACTATATCCTGTATTTTGATCTGTGATGATTCATTGTGTTGCACTATTGTGTAAAACCCCTGGACCACACTGTTACACACACAAATATGGATTTCACGTGGAAATCGGTTAAGTCACAGATAATTTAAATTTGATGTTTTTGAAATTGAAATTTTAATTTCAATTGATTTTGAAATTAGAAATTTGGGGTTTAAAGTGAAAAGCTTTTGAAATGGAATTTCAAATATAAAAGTTATTTTGAATAACTTAACCGAGTTTTTGAAAATTTAAATAATTAGATTTTAATTTGAATTCAAGTTTGAAATTAAATCTATGATTTGGAAACTAGGGATAAAAGATGATATAAAATGTGTTTGTATGAATTAAACCATTTTAAAGTATTAATTTGGGAATTTGAATTTAAACCAAGGATTTCAACTCGTATGAATGAATCAGATTTCCAAATTGAAAACTGTTGTTTTCGAATGATAGAAGCTTTTAGATAAGAAATGAAATTTCAGTTTAAATTAAAGGAATTTCAAGATTGAATTGAAAAATAGATTTTCCAAACTATGAATGAATTCTTTTTAAAAGCTATGAATTAAATCTGTTTATTTTTAACAGATTTAAAATGATGATTTGTTTAACCCATTAGAAATGAAATTGTTTTGAAAGCTATAAGTTGAATCTTTATTTTAAAGATTTAACGAGTTAATCAATTGAAATGGGAATTAAATTTGGAAAACTTGTGAATGAATCTTTTGTTTAAAAGATTAAAAATGTGGAAATTGTTTTAAACCATTGAAGGTTGTTAAATTGAATCTTTTTTGTTTAAAAAGATTAAAATGGTAATTTGTTGAACCATTTGGAAAGAAAAGTTTTGGGTAATAAGTGATGACTTAATTGAAATCCCAATATCCGTATATTTTTAAATATTGCGCTCACTATTTGGTTTAGCCGGGAGAGGACCTTTGTGTCACATAACCCATTCCGAATAAGTGATTCGACGATATGGATAGCATTTGAAGACCGGTGTTGAAGACCGGATATTTTTCGAAAATGAAAGGACAACCTGTCGAATGTCTCTGCACTGAGTCGCGCCGGTATAGAGATTTATATCACTCTTTTGTGATGGGAAGTCCGGACGTTGTTGGAAATTATCCGGAATTACAAGGGCTTCGTGAGAAGTGCCTTCGGTTCTATTCGAACCCGGAATAGACTTGTATGGATACATGTCTGACATTACACTTTGAGATAAAAAGCCGATTTCTTTCAAATACATATCTGTTTGGTGGCGAAGAATTTATTCTCTTAGCTTAACACCCTTCTCTGAGACGTACGAGCTCAGAGGTTATGTAGTTGAAAGTTATCAGCGATATATCCCAATTTGGTAATGTGACATGCTGAGTGTTGCTGTGGGATGATCAGTGTTTGATCATTTGTGATATGATCATTTGTTTGATCATTTATCTTTTTGATCATAGGTTGATCATCTGTTGACCCAAAGCATGGCTTTGTGACAAAGCGTAGCTTTGTGGACGAGACTTCGTCAGAGCCTCACAACCCGGAAATGGTCGAAACAGGATCGTTGCGGCAAGGTTATGAGGGTCGCGCCCTTTAGGGTATGTCATTTCCTTCTGGAAAAGGGTGGTATTATGGTATGGAGCCCAGATACTTACTCATGTGGATACACCTTCTTTATGATGTGTGATGATGGTTACGAGCGCTCGGATAAAGGTCCCAAAGGACCGGGGGATGGCATATTCGTGAGTTACTTGTTACAGGAGTAACCCGACCTTGTTTGGCAGAGAGCAGTTTGTCTCTCGGGACGTCCAGCCAGAGGCGATCCCATGCGGCGGAAGGAAGTTCCTTAGCCTGACCATTTGTTGGAAATCCATCTTCCAAATACGAACTTTGTACGATTTTAGTTGTAGAACCTGCCATCTAATATGGTAGCTATAGTAGGCATAGTATAATGGTACCTATGCTGGCTAAGATTAATATTATACTTTCAAATTGTTTTCCACTATGCACTAATAATAATAATCCAATGATTTGCGTAGTAAGCATGTTTGACTATCATAAGAAGAAATCTCCTCCAATTCTGCGTTTGCATTGTGTGTGTGGCGAGAGGTCTTATGGTAGTTTCATTTTCCAAAAGCATTGCGAATTGACTTTAAAATTCTCTGCTATTTGTTTTAAAGATAAACTGTTTTTGTTGCTCACACCAGTCCCATGACTGATCCGGAGTTTATTGTTCCTTCCCTAAACTCTGGGTGCTCATAATTTTCCACACGAGCAGTCTAGAGTTGGGTTTCTCAGATATTCAGGTTTAGTAGATTATCTGGAGCTAGTCCATTCATCGAAGTTGCTTATCTTGGAGTTGTGGATTCATTCTTGTCTGAAGATCATTTTGGAGTTATCACTTCTATTGATATTGTTCCGCTGCTGATGTTATCTTTTCTTTTCCGCTGCTATTTGTTGTATCATATCTCTGGTGTATATTGATATTTATTGTATCACTCTGTTGTATCAGATATTGTATATCAATGTATTATTCTTTTCTTCCGCTGTGTTATTTACTTAATTGTGTTATAGCTCCGGCGAATCGGATTTGAACGGTCGAATCTGCGGCATTCTAGTACAATGTGAAGTACGGATGTTGATTTTCGAACGGGCAAAACCCGATACGTTACAACCGAGGTCAAACCTATCGACCCCTTCAAATCAGAGCCAGCCTACCGCTCGAACATGACAAGTCGGATTACATCACCCCTCGGGCACCAAGGCTGCAAACCTATTACACCTGGCCCTACTCTTCCTATGCGCATGCATACAAAAATTAATAAATACGAATCTGGGTCGAGGAATGATGCTCCTAATGGTAGTGAACCACAAAGCCCTAAAGCATATCCCCTGTTTTAGTAATTACCAGGTTGTGAGGCCTGTGAGGTAATGATTACCTTTTTCCTCTTTAAGCAAATCCCACTTGAACTGCTAACACTTTCTTCCAGACAATGATGCAATGCTAGCATTCATCCATACAAGTTATTCAAGAATATAAACAAACCGAATGCACTACTTCTACTACATCCTTTTTGGAATCACCCTCAAGATTAGCAGCAAGTAGCCCTTGCACTTCAAAGAATTCCGTCTTTGATTCCATCATCTCAAACCAATCATGAACCTCTTCCAAGGCATCCACGAGTTCTCTATTGAATGTGTTTCACTTTATATGTTTTTACTAATACTAAACTATAACCGTAACATGGTTCCAATTGTCATGTGATCGATCATAATCAAAGTAAAGCATTATTCATATGAGATCTACAATATTGTCAAACCTAAAAACTATCAGACATGATCAGATAAGATCTTCTATTTGACTTGGATATAATTAACCTATAGAAGACTCTTTTTTTGTAATTTTATAATTATATTAATCAACAACAAGTATGTATCCCCTTGGTGTCCATGACAGTCGTGAGTAAATAACCGTTCATCATAGGAGAACGTTGCGTACACTAGTCTCAACAGATTTATCAATATTTTATTCTTGATACATCTTGATTAGGAATATTTAAGGACAAGTATTTATTTGTATGGTCAAATACTAATGGTCACGAACACAATCATAACTACGATCGAATAGATATTTTATCCTAAAGAGTTTCTATGTATATATTTAAGTATATAAAGCATTACCAGTATCACATATAACAACACAAATGATAGAAAATAAAATCAAAACATACTTTTATTTAGAATAAGATTTATTTATAAGAGTTACGTTTATATAATAAAATACATAGTTGTTCATTGGACACACTTTTAACTATCAAAATATATTCGCCAAAACCTCGACAGAGGTCAGCGGATCTCTTATTTATAACAGTTTTGCTAGCAACACTCGTGCATGAAGCAATTAAGCATTTATTTGTTTTCTTACTGGTTTTCTTCATTGATATATAAGACCCATATAATTTTTTATATATTAAAGAAAACTAAACCTTTCGATCAGTAGCACGAGTGTAAACGTAGTCATTGAAACCACAATTGAGATTAGCAAAGCTTTTGTCTATATGGAAGCAATTTGACATGTTTTAAACTTCGTTTCTACCCTTAATTTATAGTAGTCTAAGGTATCATATAAAAAGATATATTACATGATTATAGATTTATAATAGAAAAAGTGTGAGTCTTTAATCGATAATAGCAGTTATATTAATAGAATCCAAAACAACGATCTTCTTTTATTTCGGGCATTGTTAAAGTGATTCCAATTTTGAATAGAAAGGGGGCAAATTTTATAGGGACTACATCTAGAAAAAACTTTTACGGGGACTCCACCAGAATAAAATAGTTTACAAATTTGCCCGAGAATTATAAGAACATAATGTCCGGATCAGTCCGGTAAACCAGCGTGAGAAACTCAAATTAAATCATATGGATTTTATATTTATAAAACCATTCGAAAATTAAGGTATATCATTAGACCACGTCGCACATAAACGCGGATAGGTTTTTACCTTACGATAACCAAACCGTTTCTATAAGAAAATCTAGTGATATTATAGATAATATCTAGGGTTTAAAATAAATATATGACATATATGGGATGGTTACCCATAATTACATTCAAAAGTACTAGGTTCTACAACTAAAATCGCAAAGGCAAGTATTGGAAAATGGATTCCATACAATAAAAAGGCACCAGGTACCACTTACCACAGTACATCTCTAAATAAAATGTACCAAGGTCACAGACCTTGCGGCCCCTGCCAACACAGAACCGGCTACCCCTTCCTAGATAGTATCGAATATGACATCACCCTGGTTGTTTTCCAACTTTTTCCCGTGAGCTCACATGCACAAACCAATATTCATAAATAGCGATCTATAAAGGAGATAACCATACCCTAATGGTGCGAACCACATAGTCCTACCACATCTCCCCTGATTTTAGTCATTACTGGGTTGTGAGGCTCGAGGTAATGATTACCTTTTATATAGCAATCCCACCTGGAATGCCAACACTGCCATTCAAGCAACAATGCTATGCCAGCATTCATCTGTATAAGTTGTTCAGGATAAGAACAATTTGAAAGCACTGCTACCACTACATCCTTTTTGAAATCACCTTTAGGATTAGTAGCAAGTAGTCCTTGCACTTCAACGAAGTTCGTCTTCGATCATCTTCAAGATGTGTCCAATTCGAACGCTTAGCCGGTTCGAAGTGTTTTACGGATAACTCAAGCTTATCCGATCCCGGTCTCTCCAAACCAAAAATCGATGGTTTCAAAACTGGCAATGATTTGATCACTACAGACCATTTTACACTACAACAAACTGAGGCTTTAATAGCGTTTAAAAAACGCTATTTTACCTTACGATAGCGTTTCAAAGAACGCTAGGGAACGACATGCTATGGTAGGCCTTAAACTTTAAATAGCGGAAGCAAAAACGCTATGAAAAGTTAATTTTCTACAGCGTTTTGCAATGCTATTAAGATAAAAAACGCTATGAAAAATTAATTTTCTACAGCGTTTGTGCAATGCTATTAAGATAAAACGCTATGTAACATTTCTATAGCGTTTGTTGTATAACATTTCTATAGCGTGTAAGAGGTTGTTTTCTATAGTGTTTGATATATGACAGCGTTTATGAAACGCTATTAAATATAATATCAATTTACAAAAAAAATGCTGTTGTTTTAGCTTTTCCACCTATAATATCCATTTACCCATTTCTTCTTTGCATATAAGTATAACAGATTTTCATAGACAAAAAATATGTAAATTAAAGCACAATATTTTCATTGTTCAAACAACTTTTCTCATATCCATACATATTTCCAACAATAACTTAGTTATAGACCAATCAAATAACTGATTTCATCTTTGCTTTGCTTTTGATATTCTCTCTGACAGCTGCAATATCAAGCAATCAAGATGCTAGTAATACACGAAATACATGCAATACAATCGAATAGATTTAGGTGTCAAATATGCTAAATTACAGCAATATAGGCAAACATATTGACAATTTTCGGCTTACCTGTGTCCTTTTTTCACACAAAAAAACCCAAAATATGACAATCATCACAATAACTACAAACACGTCTAGGTTATTAAAAATGAAAACTGAAATGATCAATGAGAGATAATTCTTTCTATTGTTGGACAACTTGCCACTGTCACGGACTCTAGACTCCGAAAATACTGCAATAACAAATTGTTTGTACATTTAATTCAATCTATACCGAGACAGGGTAAGGTAAAACACATGATTTGGAGACAGAATCATTTGCTTCCTACAAATTGCGAAATAGCTTAACCACGAGTTGGCAATTGATAGTCTAGTTTGTTACTAAAAGTCTATTAGTAGCCTATCCAACTGACATTTGATTGAGGGCATAATGCACACGCATCTGTTAGCTTTTAGTTTATGGTAATTAAGTTTCATATTTTTCAGAAGTTGAAAGTTTATCAAGATTGAATGTGATGCTATTACGTTCAATCTAAGAAAATAGAGGTTGTGAGAATATTACAGGTATAACTCCATCAGCAATTTTTAATTTGCATAGCTCTGTAGCTGTTATCTTCAACTTCTCAGCAGCCTGCAAATTCAAGGGATATACAATGTAAGATATAATATCAAAATTTAGAAGTCGTGCATCTCATCATACAATGCATATATCAATACCGATACCTTTGGAGAAGCTTTCGCAGTTTTCCATAATATTGCTGCACATGCTTCTGGGCTATATATAAGTTGCAAGGTCATGATTTGTCAAAATGAGACTACAGAAGTAAAGTAAGAACATTTGCATGATAAAGCTATCTTGAAATCATCAATGAACAATGATAAATAAAAACTTAACAAACAATAACGAGCTAAATTCATTTTTAAATGTAAAAAAATTACCGTTAAAAATTAAAACACGGATTTTTATACCAAAAAAATAGAAATGAAACTGAACCTTTTTGTATTGATACTAGTAGTACAGTTTACCATATCTGGATAGAATACCATGTATATGTGTATATGTATATTATATGTGTGTGCATGCACGGTTGTGTATTTATAGACATGTGTGTGCCCGCGAGCCGCACACACATATGTGTGTGTATGTGTATGTATGTATATATATATATATGTATAATTGTATATGTAGATGTATGTATATGTATGTGTGTGTGTGAGTCAGACACAATAGATTTGTGACCCCTTAAAATATTATGAATATTCCAAATACTCTTAACAGTGTAGATAATAAATATTGTAAAGAAATACACAAATAAGTTGTAATAGATGATAAAAAGTTAAAGCATCAAGCAATGACGAGCAACAAAACCTCAATAACCATTGATCAACTAAACTAACCTGGCAACATAAAATCCTGCATTTTCCAACATCAATAATTTACTGGCACACCCAATTGCAAGTGCACCACCAGATCCACCTTCTCCAATGACAACTGTAACAATTGGAACCTTCAAACCAAACATTGTCCTCAAATTGAAGGCTATGGCCTCACCCTTTAACAACAATAAAAACGAGAAGTAAATAGACATGTCTATTGGGATATTTATAACTGAAAAGATATAGCCTCAAAGTATTTAAAAAGTGGCATACTTGGCCTAACTCCTCAGACTTAAGATCTGCATAAGCCCCCGGTGTATCGATAAACATAATAATGGGCAATCCATGATGATCAGCACAATAGATCATTCGTAAAGCTTTACGATACCTGTATTGATATCAATAAATAGTACATTTTGACAACGGTTTTCGACCGTTGTAGAAAAAATGCAAATTAAAAAAAAATTGCATTGACACTGTTATGTAGCAGCAGCAAAAACAAAGCAGTAAGGAAACAAAAGAAACAGTAGTAGTTGAAGACTTCTATTTATAATTAAAAACAAGTTTACATCAATCATAAAACAGTTACATGAGAAGATAATCAATATTGGACTACTTTTCAAACATACAATTGTACATCCATTAGAAGACTGTACATCTCTAAGTTTCAAAAATGAAATGATAATTTACAAAATACCTCATCATGTCAGAGCACTATAAAAGTCTCCAAGCTTTAGGATCAACAAATAACCTCCTTATGAGAGCAAATATCAAATCACACAATTAAACTAGTTATATGGACAAGAACAAAGTATCAGGGGTCAGTGCAAACCTTTTAGAGCTGGTTATGAACTCTCAGGGCTTCTAGAATGCTCTCTACCCACCTGATAATATTGTGATATTTATCTTAATTAATGTACAAACAGATAGGTCCAAAAAATATTTGGTAATGTTAATGCTTTTATTACCCTAACAAACTTCATAAAAAAGTTATACAATACTGAACCATGGGCATAATAACATGGGTCCTATGCTGCTAAAAAGGGAGTACAGAGATATAAGAATTTAAATCAATAAAGTAAAGTTGCGTCTATAAGCAACTGCTAGTCTCAGTTTTGGTTACCACCATTAATATATAAACTGATAACACCTCTATTTAAGGGCACGATTGAACACCACCATCAATATATATAAACAAAAATAAACACCCTTTTTTAAGGGTGGTGGTACCCAAAACTGTGATGACAGTGCTTATAGTTACATCCATAAGTAATTGAACATACTTGAGAATCAGTATAAAGTAATTTTTGTACTACTGGATATTGATGATTACATTATCCAAAAGCTTTAATTTTATTTTAACAGCAGTTTCATAAAGATATTGCATAAATAATGAAGAACGTATCAATTCAAAGGCATGTATACCCTTCTAGACCAGGATTTGTAGGGAAGTACACATTTTTTAGTCCTTTCCTCTTTTGCTGCCAAGGCAGTTGTTTCACCGATACAAGCAACAGAATTATCCCAATTCTTCGACTTTGGGATAAGGTTCACCTAGGCACTGTTTTGAAAGACAAGTGCGAGTTAATAATTCCTAACAAAATGCTTGATAGTTAACATAATATTATGTTCGTCAACACACATATATGAAGTTATCAATTTTTTATTTTTTATTTTACTTTTTTTTAGAGAAAAGAAAAGAAACACTACTACCGGACTGCAGAAGGGGAGGCCACTGCAATGACAGGAAGACACAAAGCTTGCTTCAAAACCATCTCATCGATATTTTGCACAGGCATCTGAAAGAAAAAGTTAGTGATGGCTATTGAATTGTAATAAGAACACTTTCTCTGTCTCCCTCTGCATATCATTCCTATACTTTGTAGTAACTATCCAGCAATTCTTTGTAGTAACTATCCAGTAAGTTTGGGATCTTACTGGATAGCAAATAAGCAGCATTTATTAACCAACCACATTTATTTGCATGCACTACTCTAGAAAAGTACGTGATCAGTGCTTGTTATTTGCTTTTTAGCAACTTTGTTTTCCTTTACATGGCTTTGAGCTACTCTACTTTGTTTTAAGGATATTTCATAGCTAATTCAAATCAAGTGTAAAGTATAAAACTAAAGCGCCAGAGACTTATCTCAAAGCTTGTTTTTGAAAGACTTTGCTAAGTCTCGCCTTAACAACTATCACTGATTGTTTAAAGCTTAAACTTACTTGTCATAGCACCAGAAAAGACAAACAGCAGAAATGCTAAGAAGCAGACTAAGCGCGATAAATAGGTACACATATTGCTAATTGTTTATGATAAATAGGTACACATATTGTGTTGAATGATATATAAAAGAATTGTCCGATTTCTAATATACTAGACTTGCCAATAATAACACTGGAGTGAGACACGTATATGGTCTCCATACCCTTGATTCATTACATTGCTTTTGAACCTTATTAAACCTTTAAAATACAGTCAAGGTACTCAAGAAGGAATATTTTGTCTTCTACCATTGGTGTCAGCCTAAAGCAATCAATGTCATGTTACACCTTAAAAACAAAAGTACCAAAATTCAGATGAATCCTAGAAGTAAACATAATGAATGGGTAGATACCATTGAAACTAAAGGGACTCTACAAAACAAAACAAACAAAAACAAAAAATTCATAAAATTCCTGCTTTTATAACAGGGTTATCAAATCGCTCTTGGACACGAATATATTGAAAATAGTAGATTATAACACTTAGTAGTAGGGAGAAACATGGTATTAAAAGAAGACAAAGCGTTGTATTCTTCGCAAAGACCACTTGGGATTATTTGTGAAAAATAAAGTCTAAATTATGATCCTGGAGCAAACAAATACTGAATAATTTGTATGCATTTAGAATACCATTATAAGTTCAAACTCGTTGTATAAATCTTGGATTAACTACTGACCTCAATTAACTCTATTAACTCCACCTTTTAATAATCACTTCCTTTAACACAATAAATAAAATATTGGTGGGCACTGGTTGTGGTTTTCCTTGGGTATTTTGGCATGGTGGAGTGCTAATAATAATAAGAGGTCAGGATGTGAAAACTAAAGGTTGAAAGACATTTGTTGTACTCAATTATAATAGTTTACCTTGTATATCCACCTAAATAAGATACTAATACAATTCCATTAAAAAAATTAAAGGAGCTCACTCAGTAAAAGACACTCATCTTTAACATAGACTTTCACTTGCATGAAATTTAGTAACCAAAAAATTGTGGAATATTCAAATCTATTAATGGTACAAATATTAATGGCATGAAATTTAGCAAGGGCGGGTCACAACTTCCATAAATCAGATCACAAAAATTAGGGTTAGGGCTCACGCACAAAATCAGAAGACACTGAAAAATTCTATAAATTTACCTATCAATTCCCACGATTGAAGATTGCGCTAAGATTGACGAAGAAGCCGACGACAAGATTGATGATGGCACTTAGATTAACGAAGAAGCAGACGGGTTGAAGAAGAGGACGATTAGGGTGAATTCACGCTCTAAGTTTACAACGAAGATACTAACAAAAATCAATAAATTGGGGATAGTTTTAGGGTTTTAGTGCGAGTGGTAGAGGAGATGAAGTTTGATAAAAGCGGGATGGAATGAAGAAGCGGGATGGAATGAAATTTTGTTAAAAGCGCTCGGGAGTCACCGCTCTAAGTTTGACCTGGCATTTAAACCTTTTTAGTGCATCTTTAGCGTTTTTAACTTTATTAATTTTTAATAAAATAATAACTTATAGCGTTTTCTATTGAAACGCTATCATGCACTGCTATAAAAGCCTCGATTTGTTGTAGTGTTATAGCGTTTAAAACCCGCTATTAAAGCTTTCTATAGCGTTTCTATAAACGCCATAGATCGACAAGTTGTAATAAGTCTGATAGATACAATAGTGTTTCAAAATTGCAATGGAAACGGACTTTTAACAGCGTTTTTGTTGCCATCTTAGACCAGACGTATCGATACAACTACTTTTCTATTGCGTTTTGAAGCTTGCTATAGAACTTTTACACAGAGTTGTGTTTTATGATACTAACAATTATCACATCATTTAATTGCTATAATATGTTGACATGCCATTTATTATAGCGTCTAAAACGCTGTGGAAATATTATGTCGATCTTTTATTACGCATTGGAACGTTATAGAAAATTCATTATTATATATTGTTGCATTGTTTTTTGCTATGAAAACTGTTTAATCCTTATAGAATATTTTGTATAGCACTATCATAATGCTCTAGTATATGAAAGCTGTAACAATTTTTCTCTTCATAGCATAGTTAAAACGCTATAAAAAATTCCATTGCATTTTTTTATTGCCATATACATTCAAGCTTACAATTTTCAATTCTACTAAACTTATTTCAACTAATATATTATAACAATTCAAAAAAACCACACTTATCACACTGTAATGTAAGTAATCAAATAGAGTCATAAGCCAAACCACAAAATACATATATCCATAATATTTCATACACAGAGTATTAAGCATATAAATATTTATGATCAAAAGTACTAATACATACAACTGTAGCTAACCAAAATGATACATATTGAAAAAAGACGTATGAATGTCGATAGACGATACACTAATGCAAGCATGACCGATTTGAAGGAAAAAGTGTACGACATCTTGTAGCGACCTCAAAAGCATCTTACAACGCCTGTCAATAAGAAGCACATACGTGCGTATGTTAGTCATAAATGTAGAAATGTATAAGTACTAAAGAACTTGGTTTCAAACAGAAACTTTATGAGGTAATCACTCAAAATAACTAAGAAACATCCACAAAGGCTAACTCAAAGTAGACAAGCAACTCAGACATGACCAGCTATTTCAAATAGACTTTTTATTTCATGCAAACTTCTAGTTTGATAGAAAATGTCCATTCTACTAGCCAAAACATACAATAATAGAGTAATTCGTAGTGCTAGTAGCAGTCATATAACAGGTGCAGGCAGTTTTATAATTGGCATTCTCTCATATATAGACTACTACGTGTGGAGAAGACAACCATCTAACAAGTGCAAGTGAAACTGGGATTGAAAAGTGAAGAATTAAATTTGGCGGAAGTGAGGATTGAAAAGAGAAGAATTAATTTAGGCGACAGCCCGAAAGCGAAGGTGGACAATACAATACAAGAGCGGGAAGATGAAATTTTAGGGCGCGCATAAGAATCTACAACGTGGACTTGAGTCATCATTTTAACCATTTTAACCTAAAGGAGTATTAAATATTTAATAAAAGCAAGTCACTTTACAATGTAATCCACTCTTGCAATTAATGTACTATTTTCTTGTAGTGAAATTAGATAATTTTTATAAAACTTGGTCAATTTTTATAACAATTTAACAAAGATTTCAAAATAGAGAACTTGATTTTTATAAAACTTACTTAAATTTATGAACATAGTTAATTTTCATAAAATTTAGTTAACTTAATTAAAAAATTAAATTTAGTTAATTTTTATAAAACTTAATTAACTTAGTTAATTTTTACATAAATTAGTTAATCTTTATAAAACTTAATTAACTTAGTTAATTTTTATATAACTTAGTCAATTTTATAAAACTCGCTTAATTAACTTAATTAAATATTTATAAAACTTAGTTTATAAATTTATTTAATTTTCGTAAATTAGGTTAATATTTAGAAATTTTAAAAAAAAAAAACTGGTTAACTTTGTTAATTTTTATAAAGTTAGTTAACTTAGTTAAATTTTGTAAGAATTAGTTAATTTCTATCAACTTTTAGTTAATCTAATTAAATTTTTAACTTGATTATTTTTTATAAACTTGGTCATTTCTTTATAAAAGTTAGTTAACTTAGTTAAAAAAAATTAAAAACTTAGTTAAATTTTAATAAAACTTGCTAAACATTTTTTTTGTAAAAGTTTAATTTTTGTAAACTTGGTTAGTTTTTATAAAAACTCAACTTAATTAATTTCTATAAAATTTGGTTAATTTTTGTAAATTTATGAGATTTTATAAAATTCTGACAGCGTCTCTTTTGCACGGTTAGTGCTTTCTTGCACACCCCAATTCAATATATATATTTACATGACCAAAACAAGATCGGGTTTGTAACATATATAACAAAATATACTTCATGATAGCATGCACATTTAAATTTATAAAAACTTACCTTTTATTAGCAATTTTAGCTAGCAATCTTCCATATAACAAAGCTATGTTTTGTGTACCTACATATCAAAAGTAATGGGAATAATTAGGATTCTAAATAATGAAGTGGAACCTCACGACCTCCTCCAATGACACATTATACTAAGTAGCATTTTGCATCTTAGTTTGCAAACTGAGTTGAAAAATGCAACTCATTTTTTCAAAACTGGAGTTGCAATTTGCAACTCATTTGAAAATTGAGCTGCATTTGCAATTCAGTTTCGGAAAATTAAGTTGCAAATGCAACTTAGCTTTGAAAACTGAGTTGCAATTTGCATATATGGTTACTTATCACAAGCACAATTTCAGGTCAGATCCAATTTACATACCACAAAATTGAGTTTGCTAAGGGCTTATCCTATTCCAATATGTATAAAATTCTATCGCTGAGAATACTCGGTTGTACAGATCTTCATGTACATAACAATCGAACATTAAGATGGAATAAGAACACAAAAGGGAAACAAAATAGATTAGTTTTGGTTACTTACCAAAGCAATGGGAATCTGAGATTCTAAATCAGACACGTACTCTTGATTGTAGATGTTTTAAGCCGGACTGACAGTTGCTTTGATTAGTTACTTTTATATATGAAGATGAAATTAAGAAAAAGTAGCAAGGATCGGGAGTTAGGATTTAAGCCATCATCCATATAAACAGTTAACAACTTAACATTATAAAGCACATTCAGCGAGCAAGGAAAAAAATATCAACGTAAAAAGAGTAATTTATTAATTATACTATGAACAATGAAACAATAAACTAAGAAAAGAATCATATAGACTTTTGTAAGATATCCCATTTCATTCATAGACTTTTGTAAGAATATCCCATCTCCATTTTGTTCTCCTTATTATTATTCAGATATGCCAAAAATGAAATAAAAAGGTAAGGATGCAAAAACGTTCCAAATTTAAGAGTGGAAGTGAAATTTTCTGTGCAGAGCAACAAATATGATCATATGCACAATCAGTTGTAAAAGAAACATGTAAATTCACATAATCTTGACAATAAAATGTTGAATGAATTTCTGGAAAACAACTTTCCTTGTAAAATAGTTCAGACTCTGCCTATGATTTATTGATTTACAAGCAAATTTGGTATAAAATTTCAATCAATGTTTTATCATATCGCCATACGATTTTGAACCTAATACTGGTACAACCTTTGAAACAGTATTTTTAAATTTTACACAAATCTCATGAAAAATTGCTAAAAATAAAGGGGGGTAAATTAAAATCTATATTCACCATACAAATAGTAAAGCAACGGAGACTGTGTAAATAAATGATTACCAAAGATGACAGGCGTATGGTGCTACCCAAATAATGGTGTGGTGACGTTTATTGGGTTGAAAGTGATGGAATGGTACTCTCAAATGGGTTGGCTATAGTTTGAAATAGGTTAGCCTAAAGGTTTAAAACGGTGGTTTAGGAAGGGAGAAGGAAGTGCCAAAGTATAATATTACAAACGGTTAAAATTGGGGGGGCATGGTTGGATGATAGTAAACAATTAGGGTTAAAGACAAAGATATACCGCGTGCATGCAAAATCTTTTGGGATGTTTTCATATATATTTACTGGTATAAAACTAGAAACCACAGAGCTGTTTCTTAACTGATTTGTAAACTAATGGATCGACTAAAGTAAGTTACTTTTTTATTTTTTTATTTTTGAAAGCCAAAAACACTTCATTTTGGCTTTTAAAAACAAAAAATTAACTTACTTAAGTCAATCCAAACGGACCACAAGCAACTCTATAACTGCATATCACTGTCGGAGAAAAACCCTCTTACAAAATTTAATAACCAAAAATCACTTCTACTCAAAGAATGAAAACTTGTATAATAAAGGAATTCAATTTACAGAAAAAGATACCTGTATCTGCAGTAGTTATAGACTCACGTACATTGCTCATTGGGCAAAAAATGCTGCACCGGCTTTCCAGACATCTGAATCATGAATTATTTGAGTTTGCATAGTTATAAACTATTAAGTTTCAATACAACCAACTGCAGATATAAATTTAAAAGGGTTGTGACAACATTATGAAGCAGCCTTTGGTAATAAAAGATTTTGTATAAACATAAACCATGCACTATTTGCATTATTGCGAAAACATTATCAAGAGAACAGTAAGTTGAGAAAACTCACCTATTTGTGTGATTTTATTATGATGTATATATTTGTTGCTCACTTTGTATAATATCCAAATGAAACTTACATAACACTCTAAATTTTTTATATAGGATTGTAATTTATTAACTGAAGTATTTCTTTATGGAGTTAAGAATGACAGACGAATATAGTAATTAGTTAATCAATATAATTTGAATTAATCTAAAACGGAAAAGGCTCAAATGTCCTATGTATATAAATCAAATTTACTAAAGTTACACAAAACTATGTTAATGAGACCATTTGACATATTCGAACAAGAAACGGTTATGAGAGTACATGAGAACATGATAACTGCAAATATTTCCAAATTATATTATCGTAGAGATAGGTTAATGTTCAATAAAATGAGGAATTCTGAATTTAATTACATATGTATGTGTATATGTATATGTATTTGTATATGTATGTATATAGTAAGAGGTGTATGGTTTAGCATATTATCAAACCATTGATAACTTAAGTAACATTATTCAAAATATGGTGGAGTTACATGTTCATAACAAAATTGCTAATTTGAATAATACACTAACTAAAATATATGGATCATTGATTCAGTTATAGTTGCAGGACAAAGATCAGGTTTTCCAATAGGAGTGGCTCCAGGACCTCAGGAGTATCGCTTTATAATCATAATTGCCTGGTATCGAAAATAGAAAGTTATACACTGGTTTCATTCATTTTAGTGTATTGGATAAGGTATACTTAGATGTTTGGAATAATTCCATCAGGATGAGTAATGACAGTTGCACAAAACTTTCTGTTATTGGAGTAGCGCCACATTGTCATCTATTGATAGATTGTTTTAAGTTTGTAACTGTAGCCATGTAACCATTCAAACTAGCAGCTACCTTAAGATAACAGATGCCTCCCAAGACCTGAATATGTGGAGTTCCTTAGTTAATTAAGACATAGAGGTAAATAACATAGAGAAGTATACATGCTTTTATACTTACATAAGCATAATCATAGTAAAATTTAATTGTAAAGCCCTCCTAGCTTGATAGCTAAAGAAATGACATACAACATTAAACTTCTTTACCTTATATGTCCCTTCTTTCTTAAAAGTGAAAAAAATAAGAAGTCTTATTAGAACTTGGAAGTAAATGGGTGAACAATTATATAGGTACATTCTTAAAATGATATATTACAAATAAATACAACAGTAAGGTAGTTCATGGTCTGTTTGAAATTAAATAAATAACGTCTACCATCCTCTTATTCATTTCTACTTCCATGAATTAAGTTGATAGTTTTTCCTTATCTATCTAAAGCAAGGAAGCATATGTAGCTAAATGATAATAGTTAAATAGATGAAATTTGCACCTACCTGTCCTGCTATCCATGTTCAAATTGATTCAAAAAATTTATTGAAATTAAAAAATATATATAATATTTTAAGTTTGTCACGTTCAAAGTTAGGCAACTAAAATCTTTAGGTAGATGCCAATTATAATGTTATTAATAGATGATTATAACTTGGAAAAGTTTGTGTCTACTTTGTGTTGCATAGTAAAACAGAACATATTTACTCTAGCTAGAACTTGAAGTGCTAGTAAGTGAATAAAGGTCTAAGCTAAAAAAAAGTGTTACTCTAGCTATCCCTTTGATTTTTACAATGTTTGCAGAGGCAAAGAGCAGAAATTCCAGTGAGTTTGCTATCACAAAACCAGCTTCAAGCAGTAAAAAAGGTTATGTAGAAATTAGTTTAATCGGTCATTAAGTGGTTAAGAAGTATACAACATACTATTTTAGGAAGAAAAAAATGGTAGTAGTGGACAATAAAGTGAATGTCACTGTCCTACTATTAACTTTAAACACAACCAACCGTACAAAATAATAAGTACGTTGGCAAAATAAATATAATGTTTGCTAAAAACATGAACATGAAAAAACAATTTCAAATAGGAAAACAAGCCTCGATCATGTTTCAACCTCCGTTCTTATACTTGCATCAATGCTCCAATTTTGGGATTCAATTGAACAACAACCCATGCAATTTGGTTCAACAATTGTCTTTGTGGAATCTCTTTATTTAACCTATGTATTTCAACACACATGTTTTATCTTTCATTCAGCAATTGTCTCTGTTCGTCGATGGAAATTCTATCGATTTAGAAAACCGTCGACCGAATTTATAATAAAATTTTAACCGCAAGGGCACGACGTACAATGATAGTACGTGGCGAGTATGGATCGATCCGTAGAGAATTGTTAGATTTAAAAATTCTATTCAATCAAATTAAACCAAAGTTTGAGAGTGTTAACCTAAAAAAAATTGTAGAAAACTAACAAAGGAAAATGGATAAAAATATGAGGGTTTGAAGGCAATTTAGAGATAATTTCCACTCTCTAGATCGCATAAATCAACAAAATGAAGTTATGATCTCTCTTTTGGTCATTAGTGAAATTAGTTGATGTGATTATCATAAGTATAACATATTTGTACTATTAATTAGCCCAACATAAGCCATCAAACTCTAACACAACCACCAATACACTTTTAACTTTCATGAAATATGACAACAAAGTTGAAAGCAAAATCTATTTTAAGCATGGCCTATTAATTATGAATTAGAAATATAGACCATCAAATTTTAAATTCAACATTCACTTCATTACCGTCATTATATGTAGATGAAGAGGTAATTTGTGTTAGTGATTGTTTAAGCATAGCCTATTTGGTTTCAACAATATAGGCTATCAAATTCAAAGCAGAAACAACAAGTTAACCACTTCATGCATTCTCATTAAAGCACAAAAAGAGAGCATAAACATCAAAATGTTGAATCTACATACTAGAGAGCTTCATTACCTCTAAATTGAAGGGATTAGCCTCTCATATTTGTTATCAAATCA
Organism: Allium fistulosum; assembly: GCA_030737815.1. Taxonomy (NCBI): domain Eukaryota; kingdom Viridiplantae; phylum Streptophyta; class Magnoliopsida; order Asparagales; family Amaryllidaceae; genus Allium; species Allium fistulosum. Next base: position 404,650,266 of record CM060907.1, on the reverse strand, counting down.
ACAAATGTAGAAAGCAACATTAAACAAACAAGAGGAATAAAAAGCAAAAGGAAATGAAAAACTAATCTACTTGCATGAAATATAAATCTACACTGCTAACATGCCATGAAAAGAAAAGAGAAAAGCTTTGATTTATTTTCCTAAACTAAGAGGCTAAGAAAGAAGAGAGCCTAAGGGAAGAGGAGAGGGTTACATGAAACATAAGAGGAATTTATACAAGTTTAAAATCCTAGTTCACTTTTTTGGGAACTACCCAAAATACCCTCTTAGGAAGTGTGGTGGCCAAGTTATCATTAACTTCAAATAATCATCCATTAAGCGTGCATGAAGATTTAATGGCCTTTTAGCATGTGATTTAGCTCCTAAGTGTACATTAAGGTAGGTGGGTAAGTGGGGTCCATCACTTTGAATTATTTCCATCTCCATTCCTTTGTATTCACTCTTGTGCATGCATATCTTCATTAAGCCACTTGTAAAATTCACTAAAATTCCTACAAAACAACATAGAAAATTCCAAGTAAATTTTCACAAATTAATAAATGCACAAAATGACCATTTGCCCCTATATGAAGATGAATATGTGACAATTTGAAAATAATTTGAATTTTGGTTTAAACAAGTTAAAACACCCAATATGATCATTTATTTAATTTAAATAGATTAAATATGGTGGTAAAAATATGCACATATGTGCACATCAAATACCCCCACACTTATCTTTTTATTCGTCCTCGAATAAGGAAAAACTAAGATAAATCCATTTTCATAGGGAGCACGATTGCACTGAGCATATGCAACAAACCGTTGAACCTCTATGTGTCCCCAGTAGGACAAGTGTTGTCTCGTGGGGGTTTTAAGCGGATACTACCCACAAAATCCAAAGGAAGGATGTAAATATTTACAAAATGCAAGATTTATTTACAAAGAGATGAATGCGAGTTTTTGGAAATATTTACAAATGGAGGATTTACTTTTAAATCGACAAAAATAAGTTAAATATAGGTTTTGGTTATTATCAAGAAATTTAAGTTGTTTTACTTGTCAAAATTTCCAACAAAAATCAAGTTATCATAACAAATAGACTAAAGTTTAACTCGTTGTTTCGGTTGATAACACGGTGTAACTATGAAATGGATCCTTAGTTGATTATCAAAGTTTTTCAGAGTGGTATTTTCATTTCTTTTCAATAACAAGTTAAATCAAACAAGTCAAAATAGTGCTTGGATTTCAGTTGCTTACTCTCTCTTATTTTTGAAAATTTTATTGATATTAACAATATTTACATATGCCTAACTTAGATAAACTGAGGCCAGATATATTACCCGTGCACTACCTTTTGGACTTATGTGAGGGGAATACAGAGCATGGCGAGTGAACACACAACTGTGAACACTTATCAACTGTAGGCGTTATTAAAAAGAGTTTTTATATACATACACCTAACTCGGATAAACTGAGGCTAGATATACCGATCATGCACTGCCTTTCGGGCTTACGTGAGAAGGGTACAGAGCATGGCGAGTGAACACACGAGTGTGAACACATGACTTTAGATGTTTATTAAAAAATATACATATATACAAGAAATATTTTTTATTTTCTTTTTTGGTTTTTTTTTTGTTTTTTTATAAGAGAGAGTTTCGCACTATCATCTTAGCACCATTTAACTTAGAAGACAAAAAACATGTTATATCTTTACTTTAAATCAACCACTTTTTAAAACAAAGATTTTCAATTAGGATGTATTTCATAATTAACACGTATGAATCTTCCTATGTACTAGTTAAACCATTGTTATTTGTAATCAAACTTCATTTTTACTTTTGTTAAGCAAATAAATTTTCAAAAATTTCAATTTAATAAACCAAAACCATATATTTATCCTATAGTGGTTCTTTAAAAATAAATCGAAAATGCTTAAAAAACAATTTTTCGAGATTTTTTTGTTTTTTTCCTAAGTTTTGGAAAGAAAATTTAAAAATAAACCATGAAAAATTAAAAATGAAGATGAGACTCCCCCCACACTTGATTTTGACTGTGTCCCCACAGTCAACCCAAGTGGAAGGAGAAAAATAAAACAAAAATAAAAATATGACCTTTATTTAAATGAAAATAAAAGGATGGTTATTTACAAGACATCAGAAAATATGATGTTAACGAGTAAATGAACCAGTCTTCCAAAGACCGATTCATTCGTCTCGTCAAGTGTCCGAGACACAACTTGAGCGCAGAAAACCAAATCATATAATATTTCATAGTTGAATGTTGATTTGGAAAAACGAATGTTGTTTTATTAAAAATCATACGAGTTGTTTTATTTTTGATGATTTTCAGGGTTGATAAAACAATTAATTGAAATTCAAGCTTATTTTCACCAATTTGAAATTCTAACATATCATTGGAAAATTCTTCAGAATTATCGATTTCAAAATCAAGATGGTGATTTAAATCTACCCCTTCGGAATTTAACAACTCATCTTTGAAAATTCCATAAAATTCATGTTCATTAAATTCGTCTTCCTTATTTGGATTATCAACAACTTCATTGTGTATCTCAAGTTCAAAATCCAAAGTTGTTGTATTCAAATTTTTAAAATCGAGAAAAGGATGATCGAATTTTAAATTTGGTTCCACACCCTCAAAAGAATTGAAATCCAACTCAATTACCGTTTTTTCAACAACTTCATTAAGATCGTCATTTTCCATTTCAAAAGTTGTTATTTATAAATCGTCGATTTGGGTAAAAGGTGGATTATCACTCGACTCTTCACACGTTGGGATTTGATTTTGTTGTTCACGAATTTTTTCCAATGTTTTCATCAACAAATCCATGAGATCGTTTTCCATTTGTTCAACTAAATCAAATTCATGATTATTACTTTAAAAAAAATTAATTTGAACTTGTTGAGGACAAAAAATTTCACTCGCATCGTAGTCGAGATATTCGCATTGCCATAATCATTTGAAAAATGATTCACATTTCCATTGTGATTTTGAAATTCATTTTGGAGTTCGAATTTGAATTGGCATGGGTTATAATCATTTGAATTTGGAAGTGAATTCAAATTTTGATTATTTTGAAAACTTTGTCTTGAATTGTTGCATAGATATGAATTCAACGAATCATTAAATTGAAGTGTTTGTTCAAGTAAAGATCCAACTTTTCAGTACACCTTTCAAGAGTTGAGGGTTGACCATTATTTTGAAAATCTTGTGGTGCAAAATTCGAATAGTTTGTACAATAGTCGTTATTAAAATATCCATAAGAATTTTGAGTGAAATTATATGGATTATATTGATTTTCACAACTATCGTAAAATTCATGTGAGTAAGGAAATTCAAACATTTTCAAGAATGTTTTTGTTTTTTTATAAAAAATATATTTACAAATAGAATTTATTTTTAAAAAGGGAAATTGATTTTTGTTTTGTTTTTTTAGTTTTTCAAATTTTTCTTTGTTTTTTAAAAGGTTTTATAAAAAAATTGGATTTTTGTTTTTCTAAAAATTTTTTGGTTTTTGAAATTTCAAAGGAAAAGGATTTAAAATTTTCAAAGAAAAAGAAGAGGAATATTTACAGTTTTTTTTAGTTTTGGCTTTAATTTTTTTTTAAATATGCATGAACTAATGCAACTAAATAAATGCAAGGGTTAATTACAGATTATTTATCCTAAGTTAACCCAAAATTGTATAATCACACTTTATCTTAAATCAACAAGATAGTTCTCAGTCAAGTAACGGACAGGATTTATCGGTGCACCACGAATCACCGTAGCAATGCAGTCGAAGGTTTAAGTACCTTCAGAGGAACAACTACTATAATATTTACGAATCACCGTAATATTTATAGACGGTTATTACTCTGTCATAGCCTAAACACCAAGAAATTAAATTGTCAAAACAGGACAACTTATCAATATACAATTAAGTGTTATCGATGTATAATCGTTATTATTAATCAAAATTCTAAGATGAAATGCAAAGCAGAAATTAAACGTGAATTAACAATGCAACTACAATGAAATTTTTCTTTTTGTTGTTGAATTTTTTTTTTGTAAACGCAAATGCAATCAACAATGCAAAGTAAATAAAACAATAAATAAGGGTGCAAAATTTTTATAAGCAAGCAAATTTTTTTTAAGCAAACAAGTAGCTATTTTTTGGCAAGCTAAGTAAAGCAAGCAACTCTTCCAATCTACTTTGGCAACCTGAAAATAAAAACAAGATATATATACGTTTTTTTTAAAGAAAGAAACTCAGAAAAATTTGAAACCAAATCAAATTTTTTTTTTGAATAAGACAAAACAAAACTAAAAACAAATTAAGCAAAAAAATTTTAAAAAAATAAGGATGAACTTAAAAAAAATAAAACAAAACAATATAACCCAAAGAAAATAATTTCAAACGAAAGAGAAAAGTGCTCTCTCTTTTTTATATAAAACTCAGGCCTTACAGTTTCAGCTCACCCGGCCGACTAACAATTTTTTTTTTTATTTCCACAAACTTCACTCAATTCTCGCAATTAAAATCGATGAAAAGCACCAAACATTTCCTCCCAAATCAAATTTCACGAATCAAATCGAATTTCACAATTTGTTTAAGTTAAATTAAAAGTGAGAGGAAAAATCGATCTGGATATGGAATCGAGTGAGGCGATGCAGTAGTGGCTCGTAGTTACGGTGGTCGAAGTTGTCGGTGATTGTTCGTCCAGGTGTTTGGGTTAACCGATGTCGATTTAGAAAATTGGGGAGTGGTTGTTGAGATGAGGCGAACTGTTCGATGATAATCGTGGGTGGTTTTGGGTATGACGGAAGCGAATATGGTCGCTGTCGAGGAACGAAGGTGGAGGCATGGCTGCTGTGTAGTAGTTGTGATTTCAGTAGCTTGCATGAAGAGGGTGGAAATTGTCGCGTGTTGAGGAAGTGGGTGGTCGTTGGTGGGTTTGGCTGGGTGGTTCAAGCTACTTCATGATTGCTTTGTGCACTGGAAATGAAGATGGAAATCGCAACAGTTATGTTGTGCACTGGAGTGGAAATCGAAGTGGAATTTCTTGGTGCTGTGAAGGATTGAAAAGAGGAGAGTGGTCAATGCTGGTGGATGGTATTGTTGTAGTGCAAGCAGTGAAGGGGAGGAATCGTATGTTGCTGCTATGGTCAGGTGATTGATGGAGTCAGATGTAGTTGGTCGAGGTGGTTGCTGTAGTTGTTTGTGAGGGTTGCGATGTTAGAATGGGCAAGTTTGTGGTTGAGTTTTTGCTGAAGTTGAATACAGCGGGAAATGGAGATTGCAGTTATGATGAAGGTGTTGCTTGCTCACGGTAAGGTGAAGTGTGATTGAGTTGCTGGTTTAAGTGTTTATGTATATGGTTTGAAATTCAGGCACAATATGAGGCCGGGGGGTTGCGTGCAGTAGGCTGTTGAATTTGTGAAAGGAATAGTGAACTGTTTGTTGATAGTGCAGAGGAAGACTGTGCTTGATGGAGGTAAGGCTTGCAGTCGAATGAAGAAGTGATGAACTAGTTAATGGTGATATGTAGGCAGTTTGATTGCAGTTGAATGGCAGAGTGGCGGTGACTGGAAGGGATGTTCTAGTGATGTATGCAAGCAGTGACTAGAGTATGTTGAGACAAGCAGCAGAACAGAGATGAGTAAATGTGATGGTGTAGCTTTATGATGTGGAGTTTTCTGTGGAGATGTTTGGATGTAATGAACTGTTGGTAGGGGTGGTAGTTGTATAATAGAGGGGGTGGTATGGCACTATTGACAGTGTATTGTATGCTGCAGTTGCAAGCTGATGAGAGTGAATGGTAGAGGGGTCGCGGCAGCTATGCAAGTAGAAGGGGAGATGCAAGTATAAGGGAATGTGTTGTGGTGAGCTAATGAAGCTAGTGTATATGCTGCAGTATTATGGAGGAATAGGAAGTGATGACTGGTTTTGTGAATGTTGATGGTTTTGGGTTGAGTGAAAATGTAGTGTTGATTATGATGTAGTGAAGGATATAGCAGTTTTGCAATGTGCACATAGGAATGTGCACAGAGTGTCGTTTTCGTGATGCAAGTTTATGGTGGAAGGGTGGTCTGTACGTGTAGGCAGTGGATGATATGCTGCATAGTAGTAGTGATGTGAGGATCTGTGCACTATTGGTTGGAAGAAGTTGTTGAATTGGGTGGAGAAGTAAGTGGTAGATATGTTAGCCGTATTTAGGGATGTTGAAGTAGAGTTGCTTGGTTGTGGTTGAGGGGGTGATGGCTTGTAGCTGTGATGCTGGTGGTATAATGATAGTTTCGGGTGATGTATATGCAATGGGAAGTGGATCGGTGAAGTGTTTTTTATGGGATGAAGAAGAAGTTTAGTGTTTAGTAGAACTTTGGGGACAGAGTGATTATGTAGCATATTGAAAAGGAGATGAAGGTGGCAGTGTGTAAGCAAGATGATGACTGATATGGTGAGGTATGTATATGATCAGATTGGAGAGAGGGTTGTGGTCTGGTGGTTTTCTTGGAGGAAGTAGTGTTTTCTTGGAGGCAGCAGTGAATATAGGCAAATGATATGTTGATATGTTGATGAAAGCAGTGGAAGCACTGTGGTAAAGTTTTGGAACGATGGGTAATGAGATGATTGTAGAGGATGAAATGGTTATGGCAACGAAGGTTGAAGGCTATGGTTTGGAGTGAAACAACAATTGTAGCAGCAGTTAAAAATTCTTTTCTTCTTTTTCAATGTAACAAAAGAAGAAATGTGGATGTAAAAGATGTGAATGCAAATGTATATGAAATAAAAAAAATAAAAATTATGAAATTGTGTGTTGTTTTTTTTAAATATGAAATGCAAATGCAAAACAAACAAGAAAAACAAGCACACAAATCAAATCACACAACACACTCAACAAATTTTTTTATTTTTTTAAAAGAAAAAATGCAACAAACACGCAAAATAAAAACATGCAAAATCAAACAAAAATAATTTGAAGAATAGAAAATCAAAATCAAAACTATTCCTCGGCAACGGCGCCAAAAACTTGTACGTCGACGAAAATTCTATCGGTTTAGAAAACCGTCGAACGAAATTATAATAAAATTTTAACCGCAAACGCACGGCGTACAATGATAGTACGTGGCGAGTACGGGTCGATCCACAGGGAATTGTTAGATTTAAAAATCCTATTCAATCAAATTAAACCAAAGTTTGAGAGTGTTAAGCTAAAAAAATGTAGAAAACTAACAAAGGAAAATGGATAAAAATATGAGAGTTTAAAGGCAATTTAGAGATAATTTCCACTCTCTAGATCGCATAAATCAACAAAATGAAGTTATGATCTCTCTTTTGGTCATTAGTGAAATTAGTTGATGTGCTTATCATAAGTATAACATATTTGTACTATTAATTAGCCCAACATAAGCCATCAAACTCTAACACAACCACCAATACACTTTTAACTTTCATGAAATATGACAACAAAGTTGAAAGCAAAATCTATTTTAAGCATGGCCTATTAACTATGAATTAGAAATATAGACCATCAAATTTTAATTTCAACATTCATTTCATTACCGTCATCATATGTAGATGAAGAGGTAATTTGTGTTAGTGATTGTTTAAGAATAGCCTATTTGGTGTCAACAATATAGACTATCAAATTCAAAGCAAAAACAACAAGTTAACCACTTCATGCATTCTCATTAAAGCACAAAAAGAGAGCATAAACATCAAAATGTTGGAGCTACATACTAGAGAGCTTCATTACCCCTAAATTTAAGGGATTAGCCTCTCATATTTGTTATCAAATCAACAAATGTAGAAATCAACATTAAACAAACAAGAGGAAAAAGAGAGCAAAAAGAAATGAAAAACTAATCTACTTGCATGAAATGTAAATCTACACTACTAACATGAAAGTAAATAAGCATGTAAAGGAAAAGAACATGTATTAAAGTTGCATAAAAAAAGTACATAAAGAGAGAATGGCTAAGTAGCCATGAAAAAAAAAAGAGCTTTGATTTATTTTCCTAAACTAAGAGGCTAAGAGAGAAGAGAGCCTAAGGGAATAGGAGAGGGTTACATGAAACATAAGGGGAATTTATACAAGTTTAAAACCCTAATTCACTTTTTTGGGAACTACCCAAAATACCCTCTTAGGAAGTGTGGTGGTCAAGTTATCATTAATTTCAAATAATCATCCATTAAGTGTGCATGAATAATTAATGGCCTTTTAGCATGTGCATTAGGTCCTAAGTGTACATTAAGGTAGGTATGTAAGTGGGATCCTCCATGATCATCACTATGAATTATTTTCATCTCCATTCCTTTGTATTCACTCTTGTGCATGCATATCTTCATGAAGCCACTATTAAAATTCACAAAAATTCCTACAAAACAACATAGAAAATTCCAAGTAAATTTTCACAAATTAATAAATGCACAAAAATGACCATTTTGCCCTTATATGAAGATGAATATGTGACAATTTGAAAATAATTTGAATTTTGGTTTAAACAGGTTAAAACACCCAATATGATCATTTATTCAATTTAAATAGATTAAATATGGTGGTGAAAATATGCACATTTATGTACACATCAATCTCAATACAGATTAAGTTGAGCTTCAAGCATGTTTAATCTCAGCTCGCTTAAGCTCCTTCGTTTCAATTAGCACTTCACTCCGTATTCATTTTAGTTATGCTCATTTTCTATGAAATGCACGCTTGAGTTTATAGTTAGATCCAGGCTCAACAATGCTCTTTCTGCAATGGGAGAAGTTCCCTTCCTATCTGCTCGTGCACTTGCTCATCAATTAATTACCCTACTCACTGTCCTCCTTCCTGCCTGGCAATTTTAGTGCATTTGCTCATCTTTTATTACTCATGCTACTACTTCATATTTCTATTGCTATCATGTTCACAGGCTTCACACGCTTCCCAGTTTATAGCTTAATTAATGCATCTCATATTACACTTTGCTCATTTCAAATACACAACCCTGTCCATAAACTTCTCATCTCACATAACGCATCACTCTCCATGCAATTTAGTCAGCTTGCCTTGTCCACTAGGTATCACTAGTCTCAACTTTTCACCGATCCTACAACACTCATTCAGTTCTAGAGCTTTCATCTAATGGTCCTTCGACCTAACATACTTCAAACAGCAATGAATTCCCGCATTATTTTTGTATTCTTTTTTGTATATTAATAATTTTCAGCTTATTTCCTTTTCATTTTTATTGCTTATGTTGTTCATCCATACAATGATCTCATATTTTGTATAAATACACGTAAATTGTACTAACAGCTATCAAACGCGTTGATGGCTTTTGTTATAGCAAAATATTGTGATAGTACACACATCATATGAGACATGTTGATAGCCAATTTGCTGAAGCTCTTAGAGAAGAGATATATCATCCTGTTCATGGCACACTTGATTTGCCAATTAATCTTCTTAGCATAAACTATAGACATGTCTTTCAGGTAATTGATAATGTATTTGTGATGGTTAATGATATAGAAAACGCATAGTTACTACTTAAAGGAATTTTATATATACATATATTATTTCAGGCAAGAAAGAAAATTATAAGCTTGCAAACAAAGCTCATTATTGAAAGAGTATCTAGTGCAAGTTTAAGCAATAATGACATGCTTGATTGTTTTCTAAAAAACGATGAAGAAGGAAAGATAAATTAAACAATGAGAAAATTATCGACTTGATAATTGTATCAATATACTCGAGTTATGAAACATTCCTACTACTTCAATGATGACTGTTAAGTATCTCTATGGCCATTCAAAATCTATAGAAAACTCAGAGTGTGTGTGTGTATCATGTTTTAGATGAACAAATAGTAGTTATAGTACTAATATGATTATTTTATTGCATACAAGAATGAAAATTCAGACATCAAAATGCCTGATGATGGACTTAGCTAGACTGGCTACAAGTCTATGAAATTCACTTGAGCAATAAGCACTTAATACATCCAAATATATTTTTATACCCATTTTGGCCTCTACCTATTTCAAATACTTTTAAATTTATTATTTAAACAATCGTATCATTATCCAAATGAATAGTTCCATTACCACCGTGATTACTATCAAATCTAAAGTCAGTAAATTTAATGATAACAATACATGTCCAAACATTTTAATTTGAAAAATTCATACCATGATCTCCAAAAATACTTGAAGCAAGAATAACATGATTCCTAAAATTAGAATTCTAGGTTGAAAATTATTAGGGAATAAATTCTAACCTGAGAAATGTTGAAGCTTCACAAAAATTTAGGGCCTGGACTATAGATCTATTTTACAAAAGGATGCGAGTGTTCCTCCATAGCAGTGGCGAGTTGACTCAACGGATGCTAGCTCTCTAATGCAAGCACCAAAGCACAGCGGAGCCATGGGGATCTCTTCTTTAACGACATTGGGCATTACAGAGAAGCATCGTTTAGGGATTAGTACAACAGAGGCATAGTGAATTTAGGTTTGGAGAAGTGGGGGCTTTGAGATGTAGGGTGGCTTCTTTCGGTGAAGAAGCGGAAAATAAGTTTATGCAGTGAATGAAAATTATAGAGGGAAGTTAGGCGGGCTTACTTTTAGTAGAGAGTGGATATGACGTACAATATTATATCACGCTGTCTTTTGTTTTTACCGTTTACCCAAGGATCAACAACAGAAATTACCATCCCAACGCCATGTTTCATTGCTGTCAAAAATAACTTTTCTTGTAGTGGATAGACAGTAATTTAACTATCAAATAAAGAAACAATCAAATCAGAGATTTAATTTCACATGCAATCCAAGCATGATTAAGCACATACGCAACTAAGAAGCCTCTTTAATTAATCCTTCCATTAATTAAAACTACTTTGTAAATACTTGTATGAAAATACTTTTACAAAGAAATACATATATACTACTCATTCACTATTCATTTATACTCTTTCAATACTTGTAAAAATATCCATATACTTATCTCTATAGTATAATTACATTCACAACCTTTAGGGAAGATTTCCCCTTTTAAAATAATATTTAAATAGGCCAAAGACAAATGTCCATTAAAAACATTGTTTACTATAAACCCAATCCACTTTTCTTTTGGAGTAAGTAAATGGATCTTATGGAAACTAGACCAAATATATTTACCACCCATCCTTGATTTCAAACTTGTGCTATCCCTTGATTAACAATGAACTCGGACAAGTTAGAGAACTATCATTGCCTCAACATACATTTTTAATTCTCACAGATAGAGATGAGTTTCCATACTTCAGAATTTGGTATTAAGTATGAAAATAATACTTTCCATACCACCATAAGTTATCAAGATCATTTATGGAGATCGAATCTCATTTCCTTTTATAAATCTTCATTTCTATTTACAAACTCCTTTTATTTATAAAACTTCTTTTATTTATAAAACTTCTAATTATAAATCTCATGTACTTATTAAAAAATTTAGTTTCAAGATAGGACTAAATACTTTCCATAAAACGATCATTCCATTAATCTCTATAAATTCACAAATATGATTTATTATTCCAATTTATCAAAATGATATCGCATTCCTTTTTTACAAACATCATTTATAAATCTATTCTTTTATTTATGAAATATCATTTATAAATCCATCTTTCTATACAACATTTTATATAAAGCATTTCACAAATATTTGTTCTAAAATATTTCTATCTTCTTTTAAAATAGAATCAATTTTCTTAAAAAGATAAATTCCCCTTTTACTTTAAAATAAACATTCGTTATTATATTAACTTTTCTATAAAATAAATACTTCACGCAATACTTTTAAAACATTTCTAAAATGGTTGGAGTAAAATAGAGAAGTTCAAAAACTGCTTTTAAATAAAATGTCATAGAAAATTCCAAAAATAACATTTAAAATCATCTTTCAGAACAAAACCATTTTCAAAATCAAGGCAGCAAATAATAGTACTTCAAAATACTATAATAAGGCCTAGAGCTACCATAGTACTTAACAAGTGCTTCTATGGATCTAGAACTAAAGAGTTCAACTTTTTTAACATATCAATTCATATCTAATATTTTTGGCATTCAACAACTTATACAATAAGTACTAAATGAAGTTAAATCAACAGTGGCGAGGAATCCAGATCCCTTTACAAAATTCCATGTATTACCTGTGTTTCATTTTATATGTCATCCGCTTTAAAAATCAATAATTTAACCAAATCAACCAAAGAAATAATTCGAGCATACAGCAATAATTTATAGTAACGCATATATCATATAGTGTTCATCCAAATGTGAGTTAACTCACCAAAATTCAAGCTGACGCTTACGCGTTCAGGCTCGATCTAAAATCGAACAACATTCAATTTTAACCCAAAAGCTTACTTGCACCAAACTTGTCAAAATTAACTCCAGTGCGTAGATAACACTCCAATGAGCATAACGTGAAACACCGCATCTCAATTGGACCTTGTATGTAATAGTTATGAATTTAATAAGAATTTGTATTCAAATAATTTAATTAATCAACTTAATTACTTCATTAACTTAATTACCCTCTCCAAATTCTTCTTCCCTCCCAAGTTCACCTCCTTATGCATGAACCCACTCCAAACATGCACGCACACACATTGACACTGAGATCCGAACCACTAATCGATGAACGAACTTCGCCATCGACTTTCTCTTCGTACGAGCTCTCTTCCCGACCCAACCACTTTGCATTTGCTCATCCCCTTCATATTGCGACAACACTTCACCTCCCTTTTTCCATGCCAGGTCACACCCCCTAATCCTCGGCCGCATCTTCCCAAACTTGGCCACAAGATGCATCTTTCCTCTACAAACCCAACGCCGACCTCTGTTCGTGCTAATTCCACCTAAATCGTCATCGATTTCTAACCCTAATTTCCAACCTTCACATCAACCTTAGCCTAGATGTGCCCCCCCTCAAAAAAAATCTTGCATAGATTCAAAGCACTCCTCCTTACTAGTTCAATGAATCTGATTTCATAACTTTTCACGAACCATAACTCTCAATTTTGATTTTAGAAGTTGGAGGCTTGATTATTTTGTTTATAGGAGAGGGAAAGTGAAAGAGAAGAATGGAAAAAGAAAAGTGAAGAAAAGTATAAGGGTGGGGTTTTGTTTATTTTATAATGTATGGTACTTCGCTACAAAGTATCCCGTTCGCGTACGAACCATGAACGACAAAAATAAAAATAAGACCGCGCACAATAATGTGACAAGATCATAAAACAATAATAAAATACATTGGTTAACATATTCTATGAAATTTTAAAAATATAAATGTTTGCTGCAAGATGCGTCAAAGGATGATTTAAATATTTACCAAATCAAAAATTAAGAAAAAAAATCCTATTAATCATTTATAAATACATCATTAAAATTAAGTCATTTTTATTAACAATTGATTTTCTCATTATTTATTAACTATGAATCAAATTTAAATATCTAGATAAATTAAATATTCCTATTTGAAACGTTAAAAATTGATGGTCGTTGCATTCTTCCTACTTAAATGAATTTTGTCCACGAAATTCCCATAGGAAGAAAATGGCACCAAACCCTTAAGCTTCTAAAGTCTCATATGTTACGATAAATTTTGGCAGCACCGCTTTTGCGCGGCTAGGTCCGAAAAAATCGCAACATCAATATAAGCCTAAATTTGGGACCTTCCATATCTGGGGACAACACAACATCAATATATACTTAAGATATACTTTATAGAGTGTGTATGTCACATAGCAAACACGCCCATTAAGCATAAACACATACCAATTTGTGAGCAAGCTAACTTTACTCATGAAACCAGAAGCAAATAGCAAGCCTTTGCTTCCATGAACCTGTATTTCACTTACATAACCCAAAACGAGAGTTAAACATGATAAATGAAACAATACAACAACTCATCCATCGTATATCACGGATCTAAGCATATTATATCATACATAGCAATCACTCTATATAAGCATGCTATATCAAACCCTGTAACTTGCATTTCTAATGTAAGAAATGTACAATTATACTAAAGCACGTATGATGTATGTTAAAAAGAAATCTTGTCAACACTCCAAAGTAGGAATAAAAGTGAAAACGACCCCTTTGAAACCACCTTTCAAATCAGCCAAGGAAATCTAAGACTCCTTTGAAACCACCTTTCAAAATGGTTGAGGTAAGTAGGATTAAAAGTATGAATATCCTCTTCGAAACTACCTTTCGAATCAGTCAAGATAGTCTAAGACTCCTTTGAAATCTCCTTTCGAAATGGTTGAGGTAATTGAAGGATGTTGTGATGACCCGCCTTTTTGGATGGTTTAAATCAACAATATACAACACATGTCTAACTCAAACCATTCAAAAGGGAGGACTGTCAATGGGGTAAATAAGAAATTAAGAGAAAAGAAGGAAAAAACAAAACACAGAATCTCACAGCGGAATGATAAAATATAATAATCAAATAAACAGTTCATGAAGCTGTTTTATAATATACATTTGATTACATAATTATTACAACAATCAGAGTACAAACAATGAGATACCAATAATAATGCGGCAGAAAATTACTAATAATAATATATACCAAACTTCGTCTTCCTCCTCCAGAAATAAAGTCTTCAACACTAAAATGCTCAGGTTGACCCGAGCGTAATTAAAAGTCAAAACACTCGAGTCAGAACTAAAAGATCTTATGTAAGTTAAATCAACAGTAAATAAATATGAGTGTAATGGCTTCAGAGATGTTTACAAGATTTTACCTCTCCTATCCAGTGTATAACGTGCATGCAATAACTTAAGAGATGTTCGGGATTTTTCCATCTCCTAAGGATCCATTAAACTATCTATATGTAGTAATATATGCTATGTATGTAGTGTCTATCAGTAAAGTAAAGTATTAAAATAGCGTTAAGGCGTTACCCACATCCCCTTTAACACATTTTTATAGGCATTGTCATATATACAGTACTGTAAACTCCACCGTAAACTGGTGGGCTATCAGGGAGCACTCCATAGGTACGACACAAACCGAAATCGTAGTGGGCTCAATAAGGCATATGACAAGGCACGCGAGGCAATACCCAAAGTAGGATTCTACCGTTTTGCACTCCCGGACTAGTGGTAACGCATAGTAGCTACTACCACCCACCTCGAGACACACTCCCATAATAAAACAAGGGTGGCCACCAATCAATCGTAAAGTAATAGATATGGTATCGAAGAAGTATGTTCGATCGGGGGAGCGACCCCACTTGGCCCGGTATAGCTCCTATTTTAGTCATATTAAGCTAACTCGAAATTCAGGGCTGCATTCTTACCTCATAACAGTAGCGTTCGCCAAACCATCCTACTTCGTTCTGGATTCTCCACCATGTGCACAGTTGTTAAAGTGGTTTCGGAATTGGCAGAGAGTATGATAATGTCCAACCTCGGTCCCTTTAACAACCAAACGCTTATTTCACACCGTGGTCAATTTATAAAACACTTTTAATAATAAATCCAGAAAACAGTTTATACCTTCATATCAAGATATTCATATACTTATTCCAAAAGTATAAATATATTCATAAATGCCGAGGAAGATTTCTTTCAATCAATTTCGAAAATAATTTATAAATCTCTCTTAAACCATTTATAAACTATTTGTATGCTTTAGAACCATTTATAAAGCTATTTATAAATTCCAAAACAGTTTACAACTCTTCCCTTTTCATAAACCTCTAGGCAAATTCCTTTAAAACGCTTCCAAATTCCTTTATACAAGTTATAAAACCCTTTATAAAATCCTTTTAAACCCTTATAAACTCCTTTATAAAAACCCATTATAAATCCTTTATAAAAATCTTTTATAAAATCCTTATATAAAATCTCTTACAAAACTTTTATAATTTCCTCACAAAACCTTTTACATTTTTATTTATTAAAGTTATTATAAAATCTATATTTATTATATTAAATTAAATTTAAATAAACCTCTTAAAATTATATTAAGTGTTTTATTAAATTAAATTTTATATAAATCTCTTAAAACTATATTAAATATTTTATTAAATTAAAATTTAAACCATTTAAAATATATTTTTAAAACTAAATAAAATTATAAGTAAAAATCTTAAATTTGCTTTTAAACCATATATTAACTTATAATTTGAAACTTTGAAACATATATAAAATAAATTATTTTCCAAATATAATTTTTTTTAAATAAAATCATAAATCAAATTTATAAATCAAACACACTTTACTATTTAGAAAATAATTTAAAACCAACGGTGTCCATATATAATTTTCTACCCTATGGTCAAGTGATCGGGTATGTATCATTTCAACTCAAAATAGTTAAATTTCCTGGGTATATATCATTTCAACCCGTATGTCGAATCAATAATTTCCAAATCAATAAAATCGCTTGGGTATGTATCATTTCAACCCATAACGATTTTTCCTAATCTATAAGATCATTCGGGTATGTATCATTTCAACCCATAGTGATAACAGGGATATAAACATCCAATCATTCAAAATGTCAACAAACAAACATCTATCACAACCAACATCCAAATCAGCCAATAAATCACAATAATTAGCTGGTTATCATTATCAGTTATTTAACTATCAATTTAATTTCAATATTAATTTAAATGGCAATTTAAATCAAATTAAATTTAAATGACAATTTAAATTACCAAACAACAATCGATAAAATTCTTATCAATCCATAAATTTAATTCAACTAACATAAGAAGGTTTAGTATTTCGTGAGTGGGTTAAATCACTCACCTTTGATTTATAGCCCATTTAAAATCCAAATAAAGCCCAAAATTCCAACAGTCTCCAAAACCAACCAAACTAGTTCAATGTTGTCTAAAATTTCGATACGATCGCAACAGAAGAAACCGCATCCAAATCCGAGCTCGTATGGAAATTTATGATAGTTAGAAAGTTTGAAAATTAAATTTTAAATTAAAAATAAAATGCAGAGGGCAATGTGGTAAATTATACCATCACACTCACCCAATCAGAATGCGCGAACCCTACATCGAACCCTACCCACATCTTCAGCCACCATCTTCACGACCAT
Source organism: Allium fistulosum (assembly GCA_030737815.1). Taxonomy (NCBI): domain Eukaryota; kingdom Viridiplantae; phylum Streptophyta; class Magnoliopsida; order Asparagales; family Amaryllidaceae; genus Allium; species Allium fistulosum. The sequence continues at coordinate 404,633,176 of CM060907.1, read as the reverse complement.
GCCGCCGCTGCCACAACCACCTTCTCAACCATCAGACATTGCCACCGCCTCCAGCATCTTAGGCCGCCCACGACCATGCCCACGCGACACACTCCACCTCATCTAATAGCTCTGCCGCCGCTACCATTAGATGCTAATTTCTAGCGAACCTCATCGTCTTTAAGATGATGCAACCACATGGATCAAAAGCTCTTGGCCTCCTCTACGCCACAGTAGCACCCGATCACCATATCGTTGCAAATCCACCATTAAATCCCAAGCCCTAATACGAACGGCCGAAACTTCTTCACCAAATTCTGGCCAAACCGTGACTTAATTGCAAAAACAAACAGCAGATGGAGATTATGTTCATCAAGAGCCTCGCAACGATATATTATTTAATAGGTTTTAAGGAGTTTGAAATTTGAAGTTTGATTTGAAATGGGGAATTTAGGGTTTTGGAAAGACAGGCATTGTAGAAGGAACCGATGAGAACAAAAGTATGTATAGAAATTGGAATAGGCTACTAGGGTTTCATAAAAAAATTATATAGATAGAGATGGATAAGAACGAATGGATAGATCGAATTGGGTCGAAACGATAACAAAGGCCCGAAAAGCCCGTTTCATTCCCGAAACAAAAATAGGTCATCCCATATGTCAAAATAAAGGTTTTCAATAATTTTAATCTCAATGGAACTAGTTTCAAGCCCTAATTCCATTGTATACAGAAGTTAGCTTTCAAAATCAAATTATATTCATTTAAGTTCCATTAATCGATTTCTACACGTTTCGAGATCACATGATCAAACGATAAGTCTGATCGCTATGAAACTTGAGTCCTATAATAATTCACTATTACGGATCCGATGAAATTGGTTTCGTCGAAATCCGAGAGAGTGCCCAAAAAGGCTAATTTTCACGTTAATTAAATAAATTATTATTAAATTGATTTAATCACTTTTAAATTCAAGTTTAAAAGTTATCCATTTTACCTTCCTGGATTAAACAGGAATTACACAGAAATTAATAATCGTTTGAAATTTAATTTTCCATGTTAATTCCAAGGTTTAAATACTGCAGTAATTTCAACGTTCAATTACAACTGTAACAAATCCATTCATTATAAATTAAATCCCAAACAAATTCTTTTATTTTGATTTTGACTCTTGTTATTGAATCAACTATTACCTTATGAATATAATTACCATTAGTTTACATTTTATTACATTAATATTCTACAGTAATCATCTTAACTCATATTAACAGCAATATTTAATTACATTAAATTTCATTGATTTCCAAATTAATTCCAAACATATTAAATAATGAGATGATAAATAAACAATTGTTACTTTTAAGTAATTTAATCACAATTATAAATTTATTGTTTACAAACAAAGATTATAACTACTTACCACATCACTGATTTCATATTCTATATTAACCAATTTCAATTAATTACATACAATCTCACCATTAAATACAATATTTAATTTATTTCCTTATTTACAATTATAACCAAATTAACTTTACAATTATTTCAATTGATTCAGGTTACATTAAAATAGTTATCAATTACATTAAATCAACATTATTAAATTACATTCTAATAATCTTTTCCATTTATAAATCATAAATTTTAATTTCTTCCAATATTAAATTCTAAAATCTTATTAAATTTAATATTTTTAATTATCAAAAATACAGGTCGTTACACTCTCCCCCACTCAAAACTTTTCGTCCTCGAAAAGGAAAAGAAGGAATGAAGAAACTTGATATAATTTTATTCAAATTATTTAATTTATAAACAATTAATTTACATAATAAAGTTTGAAAATAACTCAGCTTTTACAGAAATTTTCTAAGTCCTAAATTTACGAAAAATTTCGGTAGAGTCTCCTTTGCGCATGATTCGATCAGATTTAAATGAACGGCCATGATTCATCTAAGAATACCAAATGGCTGAGTTTTATATATATATATATTGGAGGCAGGAGAATTGTGAAATTTTTAACTGCTGCCTCGAACAACATTGGGTATAGGCTCACCTTGTTGACCCCTAGTAATCTTTAGAAATATTCTCTCCTTCTAGAAGGCCAGAGGATTCTTGGGCAAACTCCCCTTGTCCAACATACCTCCAAGAGCAAACGCTTTGTATCCTTGGGTGACCTCAAAAACTTTTCATCTCTGTCTCCGATTATTCCTGACCAACCTAGTAATCTTAATTGTACCATTTGTAACTTACCTTTGTGTTACTCTTTAGATTGCTTTGCTAACTTGTGCTTCTTGGTTTTAACATCTACTCCTTCAGCTGAATTATCCATAAGAGATCCACTCCCACCAACTTCTGAATCTAGTGCTTTAGCTTGGACCTTGGCCATTGCTAGGTCGAGAATGATTGCTAAAAGAAAATTAAGCAGGGTGACTGCTGCAGGTTCTTTTCCCAAGAAAATTAAAACTGCCGATGTCTAGTCTTCTCTTCCTCTGAAAGAGGGTAAACATGTTGATGTAGGCAAAGCTCTGGAAGGTCCTACTCTTGATACCACTACTGACCAACCCAAAATTATCCCTTTCTAAGGATGACTTCATGTATCATATAGTCGTGTCTAATTCTCCCGGTGTTATTGAGCAGATGCAAAAGGATCTAGGGGCTTCAACTCCCTCCCAGGAGTTGAATCCTTCCAGATCCCCATCATTAGAGTCTCCTAATGATTTTGAGAAGATTGTAAAATCAATCATGAATTATCTATCATTCACTTCTATTCTACTGCCTTCCTCTGTACCCGATCTGACAAGTCATTGTCGATCCCTCATTGAACAACAACTTCTGGTATGTTCCATGCTACTTGATTTTCTTGCTGCCATTTTATATTGGATCTTGACTTACGCTTTACTTTTCCTTTCAGATCTCCAAAAGTCGGTACTCCCTCCAAGAAAATGTTTTAAAGTCTTCCGCTGTGACATCTAAGCTCAAAGAAGAAGTCTCGACTCTAAGTAACCAGATTACTTCCCTCACTGCTGCTAAAGATAACGCAGTGAGGGAATAAGAAAGATTGAGTGCTTCTCTTGTTCAAGCAGAATCTAAAATTTCTGAGGAGAGGAAGGCTAAACAAATCTTAGCCGATGAAGTTTTGACTTTGAAGATGACTCTGAAAGAGTCGGAGGATGAAAAGGCCAGGATGAATGCTAAACATGTTACTCTCAAGAAGATATGTACATTTTTTAAGAAGAAATTGGAGAAGAAAAGGAATTCATTAACCATGGCCATTTAAACCATCTCTGAGGCTAAGCAAAAGGTGTCTCAATTTCTGAGCACTTCTTTGAACGACATAATTGTAAATTCTTATGAAGATGCACTCATGCTAGCTTACTCTGATAATATTGAGAGGTGCCATGATTTGAGCTTTCCCTCACTTTATCCTGTATTGGTTAAAAGATTCATGAATAAAATGAAAGAAATGGAGCAAGGGATTGAGGTCCCTGACAAAGAAGAAATTGATGCCACAAAGCTCCTATCTTTCAAAGTCCCTCCTATAGAAGGAGATTCTGATTCAGACGAGGAGGGAGATGATGAAGATGATGAAGCCATTATTGAAGAAGGCGGGAACGACGATGACAATGACAATGATAGCCCTGATAAAGATGATTGAGGTCAGGGTTCTGGCAGTAATGGGGGCAATCATGATGACTCTCATGGAGGGGGTGATGATAACACTTCAAAAGCTTTAGATAAATTCATCCCTGATCCTAGTTCCCGTGAAATGGGTCAAACTGAATTTCCTGAACCCTCCGATCTCCATGAAAAAGACACCGATATTGATGCTGGAGAGCAAGAAGGGAAATAGCAGACCATTCAAACTTCAATCCATGTATCTCGGGTATGGAATTCTTTGTCAAAATGGCTTTCACTTCCAAGATAACATTGGCTAATACCTTTCCATTTTAGATAAGGAAAAAATACATTTATCTTTATTAAACAAAGCTTAAAAGGAAACAAGCAGAAATAAATAGCTTGTATAGGGAGTTAGATAAATAATTAAAATAACATAATGCACTCACTAACAAGTGTCATAAGTTTAATAAAAGCACTGTAGTATTAGCGTCTTTTAAAGATCGGGAAGTTGCCCCTCGACTGAAAAGGGCATGCCTTCGCTATGACAAGCTCTTTGAAGAGAACAGAGAATTGATCACACTCTTTTGGATGTTGATTAAGGATAGAGATATCCTGGTAGACTTTTTATATAAAGCTTATTGCAGACATCCAACTGAAGATTTTTCATACTTGGGTGATTTAAGTGGGGGTTTACTTAGATATCTACATAGGAGATACTTAGATGAATTTGGATATGATCCCCATCCGGGGGCTTATTGGAATTTACCACGAGTCAACCCAATTCCTCGCGTATTGCCTTTAGAATAACTCAAATATTATGAGGATAAATTCATTTCTGAATTATTCAAAGAAAATCAATTTTGTACGAAACTAGACGAAAATTTATAATCATGTAATTATATTGATCTATAAATTTTCTAAATTAGTTTTCTTTTATACTTAGTCTTATTTAATTAAGTTATTACAGAGTGAATGTCTTTCAAGCAACCTTATTAATAGGGATTACTTAGGCAAATACATAAAATTAAAAGGAGACTACTCAGAAAAGGTCTCGCTCTTGAAATCCTCAAGATTGGCTGGATATTGCTTTCTTAGAGATTTACAAAAGCTATATATGCAACATTCCTATCTTCGCTTTGATTTCCTTGGCAAAGAAAAGGAGAAGATCTTTAAGGAAATTAGTACATATCATACAAAATTGATTTTTATTCATGATAAGCCTCCAGCCAGATAATGGGATTATAGCATGTTAACAAGAAAACTTGATAACATTCTCAAAGCTAAGTGGTTAACGTAAAATGATGTTAACACTTCGAAAGAAGAATTTAAAAGCGACCAATCTCTTCGAAGCCCCTTTTGAATGAGTTGGTTTGGACATATTTCGTGCAGAGGGTGGTCGCATGAAAATATTAATTGAAGTGAGTAGGTCCAATCAACCTTATTGAAATGAGGGTTAAGGAGAAAGCACCCCTTTCGAAGCCTCTTTTTGAGTGAGTCGAAAGAGGTTCTTCATATCGAACATTTGTCCCTTTCGACTGCGTCGAAAGGATTATTCTTCTCCTAAGAAAGATTATTTACTTTCGATGACATTGTTTACGCTATTTTGGAAAGAACTCCTTCGAAAGGGTTGTGTGTATTATAATGTGTGTACACCTTTTAAAGGAATTCGTCCAGCTAGCATAGTTTAGTATTTGTACATCAAATCCTTTTCGAAGCATCCCTTTCGACCAGGTCGAAAGAGTATTTATTCTTTCCAAGTGGACTTAATGTACAATATATAAACCCTATGTTCTATATGCAATGGAATAACATCATGGACAATATAAGCTTCACGGATTTATTGATATCGAAACACTATCATCATCTTTGTTTAATATTTGATATCATTAAACACGATGATAGCATAATTCATATTCATATTATCCAAATTGATCCCATTGCATCTCATAAGACAAAAAAGGAATTAAGAAGATAAGCAAGCATCATGTGCAAATGAACATTAGTCAAGCTAATGATTGAAATGATCTCCCCCATAATCAAAATCTTTATTGAATCCATGCGCTCCCACTTTTCACATTAATCCAAATTGAATTACTAGTAAGAGAGATTTTCCATAAATTGATTTAGGGTTACAAATATTTGATTTGCTAAGAAATATAAGAAAGAGTTCAGGATACCCAAAAATCCGATCCCCTAAACTCGGACCCCTAGGATCGTATTTATAGATGCAGGTCGACCTCCTTCCGCGTCTATCCTTTCGCTTCAGTCGAACGGTCTTCCTTTAATTTTCCGCGCATCCTTTCGACATGGTCGAAAGGCCTTCCTTTATCCTTCCACGCGCCTTCTTTTGATGTAGTCAAAAGGTGTTTCCTTTAACCCTCCGTGTGTATCCTTTCGACATGGTCGAAAGGCCTTCCTTTCTCCTTATGCATGCTTTCTTTCGATATGGTCGAAAGGCTTTTCTTTTGACTTTCTTATCCATTCTTATGCCTTCACCTTCTCGCATCATACCTTTCGACCCAGTTGAAAGTGTTACCTTGATAATTCCTCGCTGCCATTTAAGCTTGAGTGCCTCTTTTACTTTGCTTCTTATAGGGCTGCTTTCGACCTCATCAAAAGTGGTATATGAGTGCCTTTTGCTTTGTGTTGATATGCCATTGCGGGTGGGAGATGAGTTAGGCTTTCTTATTGCTTCGAAAGGAATGGTGAATGATGATGGATCTTTGTGAAAGAATGTTGGGCCTTCATATGCAGTTTTTCTTCATGCCTTTGAAAGGTTCCAACCATTTTGAAAGGTTTTCTCTTGCTTTCGAAAGGTGTGTATTAGAATCATCTCTTCATGTAGTAGGTTGACAATGACGAAACCTACTATTTTGAAGGAATTGGTTCTTGTTTGCGCGTCTATCATTCAATATCTTCGAAATGTGTTTCGAACCCATACTAGCTTCTCTTATATATATGGAACCATCTGCGTCGAAAGGTCTAGATGAAGCGGAAGGGTAATCTTGCCATCTTTCCTACTCTTTCAAAAGTTTTTGTTTTGCTTGTCATTTGTAATGGCACCTGGCTCTTGCGAATCCTTCGAAAGCCATCTCAATACCTTCGAAACGTTGCTTTTGATCTTCAATGAAACCCATATCTTCAACTTTTCTAGAGCTCATCAATTTTACAGGTCTTCTTTCATACCTTTATTCTTAAGTGAATTTCTGTAGTTAACATTTTTCCCCCCTTATATGAAAGAAGCTTTTGTTCTATAGGACAAAAATTTAACGGCTGCTTCGTTCTTAATAACCACATTTCCCTGTAAAATTCATAGTAAGTAACAATTTCTATTGTTAAATCCTTGTATAAAAGTATGCTTAGTGATTTGAAAAAGATGTTAGTATAATAGAGCTCTCAAATCCTAAGTTCAGAAGTAATAAACGTTGGTTGGTTATCATCTATAGTTAATAAGTGATTATAAATCTGCAGTTGTAAATGATTGGAAACCGAGAACTCTTATCTAGCAATTTTTAAAAGTCCCACCATCCAACTTTTGTGGTTACAAATTAAGTTCATGAATTGAACTCTCAAGATATTAATAGAAAACCAGACGTAAAATAATTGAAATCCAGGAATTTTCCGCTGGTGACAACAAATGTTTGGTAATAAAAGGCTATGACTATAATCTGGAAATAAGTCGTTGAAATCCATGAATCCTTATTTGAGGATATGTAGTAGGTATTTAGAAACTCCTATTGGAATTAATAATAATGATTTAGGGACCGAGATTCAGATGTTGATAAATGTCATTCGAAAGTTAATAGTAGTAAACCAATGACCCTGTTTCGGGTATTAAGAAAACAAATTCAAAATTTTAACTGAAGTCCAGAAGGCCGTTGAGATCTCAATACTAACTGTCTTGGAACCCAGATTTAGGAATTAAAAAATGAAATCTAAAAGTTGATGATAGAAGATCTGAAACCCAAATTTAGACATTGGGAAGACCAGAAATCCAAAACGCAGATTCGGGCATCAATAAGTGAAGTTCAGAAGTAAATAGTAAGTGATCTGAAAACCAGATTTGGGTTTTAGTGGATGATAACCAAAAATATGTAATAATCTTCATAAAAGAAATCTTGAGCCCAGATTCAGGCATTAATGATTGAAATCCAAAGATTAATAGTAATAGTCCCAAAACCCAGATTCAGGTATGATGAAGTCCATAAATTATTAGTAAAGACCCAAAACCCTGATTCGGGTATTAATAATTGAAGTCCCAAACTTAATAATGAAAGACCTGAAACCCGGATTCGGGTATTAATGAGTGAAGTTCAGAAATCCTTCTTCGATAACTAGTTGGAGATTGTTGATTCTTATTTAAACCTTCCATTCTGTACCGCTCCTTGGGTTTGGACTCTTTTGACATGTGTTACCCTTTAGGCTTTGTATGTTGTTGCTGTTTAATTTGCTGCTTCTTAAGCTTGGACGTCTTAGTCCACTATTTGATGCACCACTTCTCGGGCTCGGACGTCTTAGTCTGTTGATTGATATGCCGCTTCTCGGGCTCGGACGCCTTAGTCCGCTAATTTACATGCCGCTTCTCGGGCTCGGACGTCTTAGTCTATTAATTGATATGCCACTTCTAAGGCTCGGACGTCTTAGTCCATTGTTGTCTGGTGCGCTTGTTAGCTCATCCACAAGCAGGACCTAAAGACTTACCCAGCCTCCCTCCAGGAGGCGCCTTGACATGGCCATAGCATGGTGCGATCAAGGGTTTGTTTGGTGCCTTGGCCCGGCCATAACGTGGCGGGACCAAGGCTATACTCCATCATTCCCCCAGGAGGTGCCTTGACCTGGTCATAGCATGGTGCGATCAATAGCCTGTTCGGTGCCTTGGCCAGGCCATAGCATGGCAGGACCAAGGGCTTACTTCATCCTTCCTCTAGGAGGCGCCTTGACTTGGCCATAGTATGGCGCGATCAAGAGCTTGTCGATGCTTTAACAAGACCATAGCGTGGCACGGATAAAGGCTTACTCTAATCTCCCTCCAGGAAGCGCTTTGACCTGGCCAAATCGGCGCGGACAAAGGCTTTGACCGTTTAAGTTAATGTCCAACTGCAAGGAGAATTTCACTCCCAACCATGTAGATGTTTCTTTTTAAGGACGAGGGGTTTTATTCATTCTTTGTAAGAAAATATGGTCGCAGGTGTTCTACATTCCATGTCCTAGGAACCATATTATTGTCCGGTCGACATAACTTGTAAGCTCCAGGTTGAATTACTTTGCATACAATTAGGGGACCTTCTCAATTTGGTCCTAGCGGTCCATCTGTAAGATTTCTTGTGTTTGCCATCACCCTTCGATGTACTAAGTCTCCCTCTTGAAATGATCTTGTTTTTACTTTCAAATTGTAGTATTTTGAAATTCTTCTCTGATATTATATAGTTCAGATAGTTGCTTCATCTCTTAATTCAAGTATTAAATCTAATGATTCTTTCTTCAATTCCTAATTTGAGTCAAAAGCATATGCGATTCTTCGATGTGAGGGTATCTCAATTTCAATTGGCAACATTGCTTCACACCCATATGTTAGAGAGTAGGGGGTATGTCCCATTGCAGTTCTAGTAGATGTGCAATAGGCCTAAAGTACAAGTGGCAATTATTCTACCCAATTCCCTTTAGCTTTAATTTGCAACTTCAACGACCCCATTAGCCTTTGAATATGCCATGGAAGAGAAGCTTTTTATGATCCCATTCTTATGGCAAAACCAAGAAAACTCCTCACTTTCAAATTGTGTTTCGTTATCTGATATATAATCTTATAGGGGATTCCAAATCTGGTAATATGTTTTTAATGACAAATCTAAGCACTTTCCCTGAAGTGATTTTGGGGAGTGATTCTGCTTCTACCCACTAAGTAAAGTAGTCTATGGTGACTACAACATACTTTGCTCCTCCTTTGGAAATTGGCAATGGCCCGATTAAGTCGATTCCTCAAATGTCGAAGGGCCATGGACTTGAAATCGGAGTTAATTGACTTAGTGGTAATCGAGGAATCTTTGAGTATTTTTGGCATCTTTCGCATCTCCTCGCATATTCAATAGCTTGACTTACCATTTAAGGCCAATAAAAACCTTGTCTTATTATTTTCTTTGCCAATTTTTCTCCGTTAGAGTGGTCTTTGCAAAATCCTTCATGCGCTTCCACCAATAATTTCATCCCATCTTTCAGACTCACACATCTTAAGTAAGGTGATGCATATCCTTTCTTATAAAGAATTCCATCCACTATTGTGAAAGTTGGAGCCTGTCGTTTGATTTTTCTAGCTTCCATTTTGTCAGATGGCAATATTCCTTTAGAAAGATATCTGAAAATAGGCGACATCCAAGTGTCACTATAACAGTCATCTGTCCTTGGATGATTAATCCTCTTACTTGGGATTTATTCATTATTTTCCCTTCCTTCTCGCTCTTGTGACATGGCTTGGGATCTAGTTAGGACTAACAATTATTTTCCTTGTTCAAATGTTCCCTCCTCGATACTTGGATTTTCTTAGTACCCTACTGGCACGATTCGAGTTTCTGGGGCTCCCCTTGAACTAGCCAACTTTGCTAATGAATCTACTTGAGAGTTTTCTCCCCTTGGAACTTGATGTATAGAAAAGTCCTCAAATAAAGCGAGCATCTTCGGTATCTTCTTTACATATAGAGATAGTGGCATTAGTTGCGAATCACTAAAGAATTGAAATCGTGGAACTTTGAGCTCTAAAGCAGAGTCAATCCCGCTACCACTGATTCATATTCGGCTACATTATTTGTTGCGGGAAACCCTAACTTCATTGCATAGTGTAGGTGGTGTCCGTTTGGTGTTATTATGACACATCCCGCTCTAGCTCCTTGCTCATTCGATGCGCCTGAAAGTCTATATGGATCGATAATATAGTTAAACTACGACTAGCAAGTGCGGAATTATAAATAATAGTAAATGGCAGTAATAAAAAATGACACCAGAGATTTTTATACTGGTTCGAACTTCTTGTTCTACGTCCAGTCCCAGACTCCTTCTGGAATTTCTCTAACAACCCTCACTTAACCCGGAGGAACAGGTATTACACCGCCTGAGCAACCGAACAGGACTTTTCCGCCTAAGCAACCGAATAGGACTTCAAATACAATTTGGTAAATTGTTTCTTGACTTGTGTGTTCTTTGAATAACACGAATATAGTCAATGTAGTACACCCTTCCTATAATCTTCTTGATATGATGATTTGAATGTGCAAAGATAGGAAGTAGAGAATTGAAAATCACTTGATATTATAACAATATAAGATCAGAAAAGATAGAAAGAATTAGTTATTAAAATAGTGAATTTTCATCTCTATTTATAGTAATGAATAGTCTTAATTTAATAGTTGCAACTCTTTGAAGAAGTGCAACTCTTGGTGAAGAAGATAACTCTTCAGATTTTGATATTTTATGAAGGATGCTTCAGTTCGTCAAGTTCAGATGTCTGAGATAAAAGTGACAGATGTCTGAATAATTTTGAATTTCGAAAAAATAAAAGGAAAACAAAAAACAGTTAATTTAGACGTTTGTCTTTTAATTCAGACGTCTGTCTAGGGTGACAGACGTCTGTTATTAAATTGATAGACGTCTATTTCATATAGAAATAGAGGCATTAAAAACATAGAGTTCAGACGTCTGTTATATTAATTTAGACGTCTGATATTGATGTCAGACGTCTGAATTAATATACAGACGTCTATTTCTGTACTGTTTTGTTCCTTTGTCCATTTTAGTATTTTTGAACTTGAGAAAATATATAATTTTGAAAATACCTTTTTATATTTATTTTAAAGCATGATTTTCAAAAGTATATTTGTGTGTGTGTGCGTTTCATCACCATATCAGAGATTGTACATATATATCTAAATAGATTTTTTAAGAACTTTAATCTTGTTGATGATATGATAATAGCTTCTTTTGATGATTCCTGCAAGAATATTTGACATAATAGTATATAGATTGAAATATATAGTTGTCGCATTAAAATTGAAGAAGGCAGGTTCCAACATTCTCCCCCTTTTTGATGATGACAACTATATAATTCATCGATTAGTATAATCATACCTTTTGCTCCCCCTGTCAATATGACCATATTATATAGCAGAAATATAATTATTTCTCCCCCTTTGTCATTAACAAAAAGAGTTGTTGGGGGTGTTTTGGATAAAAAGAAGTAACAAATCTGTGAATAACACACTAATTAAGAGATGTAAACAAACCAAGCAAGATAATAACAAATCAATGTTTAGGATACATCATTTGTTTACCTAACATAGTGGACTAAGAAAGACAGATAAAATTATACAATCAACTTTAAATAATTAAAAAAAACAGAAAAGATTTTATGAGAGAAGACATTGTTTGAACCAAAAGAGAAACCAAAAGAAAACCATCTTCATTCACCATTCTCCCCAAGTTGGAGAAGAAGGAGGAGAGGATCCATGAGACTTTTTCCATAATTGACGAAGAATTGTCTTGATATTTTTCAATTCTCGTGCATTCTCTTCGACTTTGGCATCTAGGTAATCGAATCTAGAATTGATGGAAGAAAAGCCTTGTGCTATTTGTTGAGAAATTTTCTTTTGATTTTTAGAAATAGTGATGTCAGATTTGAGCTTTTCATTTTTAGTATAAGAGCGAGAAGTACCAGAAATTAGTTCTATCTCGAAATTTTCCGAATTTGGGCTTTGGATAAAAGCTTTCTCAAAAGCTTCATCTTCATCTTCCCTTTCTTCATCATTCTTTTCTTGTTCAGTATCGCCTTCATCTCCATTATGTCCGGAACTACTTACTTTTGCTTTTCCTTTTTCTTTTTGTAAAGCAAGTTGTTCCGCTTGATAATCATTAAATGTTGGAAATGTCGGAGGAGATTCTGGTAATCCCATTAAACTGAAGAAGCGAATGTTGGATACCTTGATTTTTTCAAATTCAATTGATGGACTTTGAATAGAGAAGGCAAATAGAATTCGAGAAATATAAGGAGCATAGATAATTGAGCGTTTCTTGGAGTCATGATAAGTGCGAAAAGCATCATAAAAGTATTGAGCCCAATTGATTTGAGTATTGGACAGAATTGATTGAAGTGCCTTATCTTCATCATCGTAAATGACCTCATGGCTTCCTTGCCGGGGAAAAATTGTTTTTATTAGCATTCTAAGCAATAGTCGAGGTCGAGGACGAAGATGATTTGATCTATCTGTGGATTTTTCAGGTTCAAAAAGATAATATTCTATTTGTTTAAGTTCCTCTCCTTCTAACTTAAAGTCATCTATGTCGACTCCTTCCGAGCTACATTTTAAAATTCGTCCAATGTCAGAAGGAGTTATTTGCAGAATGTTTCCAAATACGCTTGTCCAAAGCGTTCCTTTATCTCGATGAAGTCTAATTTTTGGATTGTTAACATTTGCTAGAAATAATAAAACACTAAGTCTACAAATGTTGACTTGATTATCTTTGAAATCAATAAGGCTTGTAATCTGAGATCTATCAGTATAGAGCCTAAGTTTGTAGGAAGGAAAATGATCAAGATTATGAAAAATACCATGAAATGATTGAAGAGAACATAAATGCTTGTAACGAGCCATGCTTCGAGGTTCGTGGTATAACCAAGCTTCAATTTGATCTTCCGAAGGAAGAATGTGAGGAGGTTGTTGAGATGAATCTCCTTTTTGTTTCTTAGATTTGGGCGCCATATGATTAATTGGAAAAAGACTAGGGTTTTGAGTTTGAGAGACAAAAAAGACGAGAAGAAGAAAATAAACCGTTGGAATGATTTTTATAGATTTCTTCTTAACAGGGTTTCGGACGTCTGAAAAATAAACAGACGTCTGAGATTCTGTAGAATAAAATCAAAGACAAGAAGAACAGACGTCTAAATATTTATGACAGACGTCTAAGACGTATGACAGACGTCTAAAAATAATTGACAGACGGCTCAGAAGGTTTAAATTGAAACAGAGAGTAAAAAACATTTTACATTAAATTCAGACGTCTGATAATTTTATGTTTAGACGTCTATAATGAATAACAGATGTCTGTTATTTTTAAACAGACGGCTAATTGTAGGCTGCAAAAGTATAGTCAGATTTAGACGTCTGTGAAAAAAGATTCAGACGTCTGCGTGGCTGAAAATAGTAAAAGTAGTTGTTTTTACAGACGTCTGTTGAAAAATATAAACGTCTGTCTGTTTGATAAAAAATTTTCATTATGCTTAGGCTTAAAAAAAATTTAATAGTTTATTTATTTATATTGATAAGAACAGAAAACAAGTATAAATAAACAAATCAAACATACATACATATATATTATCTATTTAGGAGTCTTTGGAGTTTTTGGAGACTTCGGAGACTTCCCTTTGGATGATTCGTGTTGATTTTGTTCAGCAGACTGATTAATAGGAGACCATTGAGGTTGACGTTCCCTTGAATTTAGGGATACATGAGGACGTTGAGGTGAGTGAATATGTGCATTCGTGTTGATCGGAGATGAACCACATATTTTTGCAGCACACCGTTCAAGAAAACTGAGTCGTCTTCCATGACTCTTTTGCTCAAAATACATTTCTCGCTGAAGATTAAGTGTTTCCCTCTGATAGTGATGTAAATCATCTATCTTTTCCTTAGTAGATGGAGATGGAAATAAATTTCTTCGCGTACGTTTATTTTCCGGCGTATATCCCGTATGATGACTTTGTGGTGGACATATCGGAATATAAGCTGGAGTTGGAGTCGGAAGTTCGAAAGACCCAGAACTAGGAGTTTCAAAATTAATTGAAGAATATTCAGATGTATAGGAGGGCTCATCTGAGGATGAACCAGCCATGGTATATAAGAATAATGCAAAGTTAAAAAACATATTTGAATAATTTTTTGCTTTCACCTTTGTAAAAAGAATAGAAAAGCTGAATGATAATTTTCTTTGGTAAGAAGAAATTTATAGACAACTAAAGGCTAAAAAATAAATGGTTAAGATTAAAAGAAGAGAAAATTTAATGTTAACCAGAAACAATATGTGTGGATAAAAAAAATTTAAATAAAGACAGAATAGCTGAAGTACACTTCATAAATTTTTGAGAGAGATAATACCAAGTTCTCGTCTCAATTTTACAAAAATGTTTTCATTTAAAGGTTTGGTAAAAATATCTGCTAATTGATTTTCCGAAGATATAAATTCTAGATTGATTATATCTTTTTCAATATTATCACGAAGAAAATGATGACGAATATCAATATGTTTTGTCCGTGAATGATTTACTGGATTTTTAGATAAATTAATAGCACTAGAGTTATCACAGAAGATTGTAGATTTCGATAAGTTAAAACCAAAATCTTGAAGAGTTTGTTGCATATAAATTACTTGAGCACATGCCAAAGCTGCAGATATATATTATGCTTCACAAGTAGAAAGTGATACGCAATTTTGTTTCTTACTGAACCAAGATACTAGAGACCGTCCAATGAAGTGACAAGTCCCACTTGTACTTTTTCTATCCGTCCGACTTCCTCCAAAATCAGCATCACTATATGATACTAATTCAAAAGGACATTCTTTCGGATAAAATAGTCCAAAATCTTTGGTTTTGTTGAGATAACGTAAAATACGTTTCACTGCTCTAATATGTGATTCTTTAGGATCGGCTTGAAATCGTGCACACAAACAGACACTCATCATTATATCGGGTCTACTAGCAGTTAAATATAATAACGATCCAATCATACTTCGATATAACTTTTGGTCTACACTCTTGCCATTTTCATCTTTTTCAAGATGTATGGTGTACTCATAGGAGTTGGTTTGGCAGAGGTATTTTCCATACCAAAGCGTTTGATTAAATTATTACAATATTTTTCTTGATTTATAAAAATACCATTATTAATTTGTTTAATTTGAAGTCCAAGAAAATATGTTAATTCTCCCATATGAGACATTGCAAATTCATTTGTCATTATTTTAGAAAATTCTTGACATAATTTATCATTAGTTGATCCAAAAATAATATCATCTACATAAATTTGAACAATTAAAATATCATGTTTCTTTTTCTTAATAAAAAGAGTTTGATCAACCTTTCCAATTTCAAAACCAGAATTGATTAAATAACCTTTTAAACGATCATACCAAGCACGAGGTGCTTGTTTCAAACCATATAAAGCCTTTTTAAGTTTATAAACATGTTCTGGAAATTGTTCGTGTATAAACAAGGGAGGTTGTTCAACATAAACATTTTCTTTAATAAATCCATTTAAAAAAGCACTTTTAACATCCATTTGATATAATTTGAAATCATGAAAGCAAGCATAGGCTAATAGAATTCGTATTGCTTCTAATCTTGCGACATGAGCAAATGTTTCTTCATAGTCAATTCCTTCTTCCTGATTATATCCTTGAGCAACTAATCTAGCTTTATTTCTAGTGATATTACCATTTTCATCAGCTTTATTTTTAAAAACCCATTTAGTGCCAATAACTGTTTGATCATTTGGTCGTGGAACTAAATCCCAAACGTCATTTCTTTCGAATTGGTTTAGTTCTTCTTGCATCGCAATAATCCAATAATCATCAGTTGAGGCTTCCTTAATATTTTTAGGTTCTATATTAGAAAGAAACGCTATATGACCCATTTGATTTAGTTGATTTCTTGTTTTAACTCTTTCATCAATTTCTCCTATTATATTTTGAATTAGATGATCTTTTAAAATTCTTGGTGGAGATTTTAATTCAGTTTCAAATTGATTTATAGAAGTGATATTGTCAGGTGTATTGTTGTCAAAAGTAGAATTTGAAATTGTTACAATGTCTTCATCATCATTTGTTTTAATTTTGAAATTTTCATCAAATGATACATGAAGTGTTTCTTCAATAGATTTAGTTCTTATATTATAGATTCTATATGCTTTGCTTCGTTCGGAATATCCGATGAATATACATTCATCCGATTTTGGATCAAACTTACCTAATTGATCTTTTGTATTTAAAGCAAAACATTTAGAACCAAAAATTTTAAAGTAAGATATATTAGGTTTTCTACCGATGAAGAGTTCATATGGAGTATGTTTAGTTAAAGGTCGAATAGATACACGATTTAGGACATAACAAGCAGTAGCAACGGCTTCTGCCCAAAATTGTTTTGGAAGAGTGGTTCCATTCAATAAAGTCCTAGCACATTCTTGAAGTGTTCTATTTTTACGTTCAACAACTCCATTTTGTTGAGGCGTTCTTGGAAATGAAAAGTTATGAAATATTCCTTTTTTATTACAAAACTTCTCAAACATTTCATTTTCAAATTCTCCTCCATGATCACTTCTAATATTTTTAATTTTTAGATTTTTAATATTTTGAATACGTTTAGCAAAGATTTTGAAATTTTCAAAAGTATCACTTTTGTTTTTCATAAATAAAGTCCAAGTATATCTAGAAAAGTCATCAACTATTACAAAGACATATCTATTGTGATTAATAGATTGAGTCTGAGTTGGTCCAAATAAGTCTAGATGCAATAATTCAAGAGGTTGCAAAGTTGAGATGATCTTCTTGGATTTAAAAGTAGATTTAGTTAGCTTTCCTAGTTGACAAGCATCACAAATGCTATTTACCTTAAAATTCATTTTAGGTAATCCTTTTACCAAATTATTTTTGGATAATTTATCAATAGCTTTGAAATTTATATGACAAAATCTTTTATGCCATAGCCAAGGATCATTTTCTTTGACTAATAAGCACATATTTGTATTATGATTTATTTTCATATTTAAAATATAAATATTATGATCTCTTACTCCTTCGAAAATGATATTTTTGTTATGATCAAAAATATTGCATTTATTTTCAGAAAATACTATGTTAAAACCTTTATCACATAATTGACTAATACTTAGTAAGTTATGTTTTAAATTTTTAACTAATAAGACATTTGTAATAAGAGGTAATTTAGATGTACCGTCATTGCTCACATCGCCTTTGCCGATGATGTAACCTTTTGAATTATCTCCAAAAGTGACAGATCCTCCATCTGAGTAGATAATGTTAGTTAACATATTTTTGTTGCCTGTCATGTGTTTTGAGCAACCACTGTCTAGAATCCATTTTCCTCTTTTCTTAATCGGTACCTGCAAAAAATATTGAAATTCTATTGGTACCCACTTCCTCTATAGGGTCCTAAGGGTTAAATCTTAGGAAGCCAAACCCAGTTGGGTTTAGAGTTCCCTTTAAAAATAAAATTTTCATTCTTATGTACAGACATAATAAAAGATTTAATGTAGTTTTTCCTAATCAAATTATTATTAGTTTTTGGAACCCAAATCATAATTGATTTTGGATGAATAATTTTTGAAGAAGATTTTTGAGCAGATATAGATTCCTTTTTCTTAAAATTAGTATATAAAGAACCATTATTTTTAGAATGCTTTTGTATTGGTTTTTTATATCCTAATCCCTTTTTATTTGAACAAGTTTGAGAATTCTCAATTATTTTAGAGAGACTCTCTCTTCCACTGTTAAATTTAGAAACATTTTTAGAAATATTTTCCAGTTTTGTTTTAAGATTTGATACTTCTATATCAAGTGTTTTAATATTAGAGTTCAAATCATAATTTTCTTTTGCTAATTTAACATTCTCATATTTCTGTCTTTCTATTTCACTGCTTAAATCAGTGAATTGAGATGTTATGTTAACATAAGATTCTTGAGATTTTACTAACCCTTCCTCTAATATATTTTTTTCATCTTTTAACATGTCAGTTTCTATTTCAGTTCTATTTAATTTTCCTAAAGCATCTTTATATTTACTCTTTAGGATTCTAAGTTTATCTAACAATTCAGAGTTTATTTCTATTAAATCGTCAAAAGTTAGATCACTTACATCATCATTTGTTGCCATAAAACAAACGTTGGCTTGTTCTGAATCACTGTCATTATCACTGTCTGATGAAGAAGATTCTGTATCATCCCATGTAACTGAGAAGGCTTGTTTCTTTTTATATTTGTCCTTTTTGAGATTATTTTCTTTCTTCCGATCAGGACAATCTTTCTTTATGTGGCCCTTCTTGTGACATTCGTAGCATTCAAGAGATGAGCTTGATGGCTTATTAAAGCCCTTGTTATTTCCAAATTTATTACCTTTTTTGAATTTTAAAAACTTTTTGAAATTCTTAGCTATAAATGCCATATCGTCTTCTGATTCAGAGTCTTCTTTTTCTGCTTGAAAAGCGATAGTTTTCTTGTCCTGTGCTTGTGCTCGTCTTGCCTGCAAATTTACTTCATAGGACATTAGATTTCCTATTAACTCTTCTGTTTTTATGGTTGAAATATCATTAGCTTCCTCGATAGCTAAGACTTTTCGTTCCCATTCATCAGTTAAAGAGTTAAGGATTTTTGATACAACATCAGATTCAGTAAAAGTGACTTCTAAAGCTAAAAGTGAGTGATAAATATCCTGGAATCTAGAGTACATTTCACTAATACTTTCTCCTTGTTTCATCCTAAAGTTTTGAAATTGGTTTTTAAGCATAGAGATCTTGCTTTGTTTTACTTTATTTGTTCCTTCGTGTGTAACCTTAAGAGTATTCCAAATTTCATATCCAGTTTTACAGATACTGACTCGGTTGAATTCATTTTTGTCTAAAGCACAAAATAATATGTTCATTGCTTTTGCATTTGCAGTAGCATCTAGTTTTTGGGTATTAGACCATGTAGCATACTCTGTAGTAGGAATATGATATTCAGTTTGAATGATATTCCAGGTTTCAAATCCACTTGCTTGCATAAAAATTCTCATTCTAGTTGACCAATAACTATAATTTAATCCGTTAAACAATGGTGGTCGTGTAGTGGCTTGTCCCTCAGTGAAACTGTTGCTAGTGTTATTGTCCATATTAAAAAATATCAGATAACTATGTTATAGTTATGTGATGACCTCGCTCTGATACCAAATGAAAGTCTATATGGATCGATAATATAGTTAAACTACGACTAGCAAGTGCGGAATTATAAATAATAGTAAATGGCAGTAATAAAAAATGACACCAGAGATTTTTATACTGGTTCGAACTTCTCATTCTACGTCCAGTCCCAGACTCCTTCTGGAATTTCTCTAACAACCCTCACTTAACCCGGAGGAACAGGTATTACACCGCCTGAGCAACCGAACAGGACTTTTCCGCCTAAGCAACCGAATAGGACTTCAAATACAATTTGGTAAATTGTTTCTTGACTTGTGTGTTCTTTGAATAACACGAATATAGTCAATGTAATACACCCTTCCTATAATCTTCTTGATATGATGATTTGAATGTGCAAAGATAGGAAGTAGAGAATTGAAAATCACTTGATATTATAACAATATAAGATCAGAAAAGATAGAAAGAATTAGTTATTAAAATAGTGAATTTTCATCTCTATTTATAGTAATGAATAGTCTTAATTTAATAGTTGCAACTCTTTGAAGAAGTGCAACTCTTGGTGAAGAAGATAACTCTTTAGATTTTGATATTTTATGAAGAGATGCTTCAGTTCGTCAAGTTCAGATGTCTGAGATAAAAGTGACAGATGTCTGAATAATTTTGAATTTCGAAAAAATAAAAGGAAAACAAAAACAGTTAATTTAGACGTCTGTCTTTTAATTCAGACGTCTGTCTAGGGTGACAGACGTCTGTTATTAAATTGACAGACGTCTATTTCATATAGAAATAGAGGCATTAAAAACATAGAGTTCAGACGTCTGTTATATTAATTTAGACGTCTGATATTGATGTCAGACGTCTGAATTAATATACAGACGTCTATTTCTGTACTGTTTTGTTCCTTTGTCCATTTTAGTATTTTTGAACTTGAGAAAATATATAATTTTGAAAATACCTTTTTATATTTATTTTAAAGCATGATTTTCAAAAGTATATTTGTGTGTGTGTGTGCGTTTCATCACCATATCAGAGATTGTACATATATATCTAAATAGATTTTTTAAGAACTTTAATCTTGTTGATGATATGATAATAGCATCTTTTGATGATTCCTGCAAGAATATTTGACATAATAGTATATAGATTGAAATATATAGTTGTCGCATTAAAATCGAAGAAGGCAGGTTCCAACAGCGCCATCCAAAATAACCGCCATATAGGTTTTTCATCCTTTTCCTTTTCAGATTGTTCTTTAATGAAGTTTGTACATTCATTAATAAAGTGTACTAATGCTTGTCCTTTGATAGCTGACCATGGTTGGAACTCAATAACATACTAGCTAACTTCAATTCCCCATTTTACTAGCCTTCCTAAAGTTTCAAGTTTACCGAAGACTTGTTTGAGTGGAAAGTTAATTAATACTCTGGTTGGATGTGCTTGAAAGTATGCCTTAAGTTGTCATGCGGTAAGTATTAAGCAATAACCTAGTTTATCTATTACCAGGTACCAAACCTCTGCATCCTTTAACCACCTGCTCACATAATAAACTGGAAGTTGAGTCCCACTTTCCTCTAGGGTCAAAACTGAATTAACTGCATGTTCCGAGACTGCCATGTATAAGTACAAAATTTCACCGTTTTCGGGACTAGATAGTATCGGCGGTTTTTCCAAATGATTTTTCAACTTTTGACAAGCTTTCTTACAGTCTTCTCCCTATTCAAAGTTTTGCTTCCTCTTGATTACATTGAAAAATGGAATGCACTTATCAGTCACCTTGGAAATGAACTTACTTAGGGTGGCTACCCTACCATTTAAACTCATTACATCTTTGCTAGTCTTAGGCTTAGCCACATCCTTGATAGTTTGAATCTGGTCTAGGTTAGCCTCAATTCCTTAAGCACTCACAACGTAGCCTAAAAACTTCCCGGAATGAACCCCGAAAGACCATTTCTTGGGATTCAGTTTCATCTAATATTTCCGTAATACTTCGAACATTTCTTTTAGGTCTTCGAGTTGACTTTTAATCTTATAAGATTTTACTAAAATGTCAGCAATATAAATGTAACATCCCCTATCTTGAGGCCCAAAGCTAAGCGCTACAGATGCTGTAGTCATCTATAGTATTAACTTCCAGCGAAGTAATGTTAATGGTATTCATAATATCAGAAGCACATGAATATGAAACAAGACACTGATTCAAAAAAAATTCTAATTACATTGCACAAAAACATGTTTCATATCCAATTACATAATCCCATATCATTTCCAATGTTCAGATCAAATATGATTATTACATGAATACGCCAAGAGCGACATATGAAAATGCCCCCTTAGTTGATCAGAGTACTATATAGATGTACTCTGTCTTAAATACATCACAGTGGAATAAAACAAAGACTATAACTCCTAAATATAGCTAACATCAGCCTCCTACTCGTCTCCAGAAGATTTATTCGTCCACCTACTAAACATGAAAAGCCCAAACTCTCGATCTACTCAAATCAATTTTGAGGACCCGAGAGTTTAATGGGAAAACCATAAAGTTTGAGTCAGACATAAAGCCTGTTGTGAATAATACTATACATCTCGGTTATTTGATATTAAGTGAGACCACACCACTTAGCAGAACAGGTTTCCCCTCACCAATATCCCTTTAAAACATATATTTTTGCAAAACAAAATCCTGCAACCAAACTGATTATATCAATAATAGCGCATATCATATATGCTTAAAACAGGTAATAAATGGACCAGCTGTCCGAACCATATGTATTTTTGTTTGGCTAACTACTAACCTTTGGCTGACTCGGGCCTACCAAACAAACTAAACAACTTATCTAACAACTGTTAAACATACTTCTGGACGGTCTGTCCTTAACTTGCTTCTCCAAAGGTGACTTGATCCTAATGTTTTTGTGGGCCCACCAATAACATATCTCTGTACATATATATTCCTTTCTGTGTGTAACCATCATTTAAGTCTTACCTGTGACTAAGCCCTACACACTGGAATTTTGGACTAAATTAGCTAGGGGCTGATAGCTAATGTATAGGACGCAACCCTATACCAGTCGCATCTGGTATACAAACATCTGAATCATTTTTCTTAGGACTAACAACCCTTTAAATTTTCCTTGAAAACCTTTTCAAAATGATTTAACCCTTTAAATCATACTTATATAAGAAAAATAAACTATTTGCTTTACTCAAATCTCTTTGCCATGATATATGCTTTACTCAAAATATTGTTGATGAAAACATTCGAAACCTTTGTTTAAAACCTTTAAACAATCTTATTCGAAACCAATGAAAGTACCCCTTTCGAAACTATTGATAGTACCCCTTTCAATATAAGTAAACTACTTTACTTAATAACCTCATGCCTAAAGGCCAAACATACCTTTCGAAACCATAGACAGTGGTTCTTTCAAAAACATTGAAAACACCTTCTTCGTAAGCTTTATAAACCTTAGACATCCTCTTTTAAAATCCCTTAAATATGCCTTTTGAAACCATTGGAAACCTTCCATTTAAACTAAGGCAAACCTTTCGAAAATACTGGAAACCATTCCTTTCGAAACCTTTATTAGTTACCTTTTGAAAGCATTAAAGCATACTACTTAAGACAAACCTTTTGAAAGCATTAGGTTCAAGTTAAAACATGTGGAAAAGCCTTTCGAAACCATTCCTTTCGAAACCTTTAGGTTTAAATTTCATAATATAAAAAAGGGTCTTAAAACAACTAAGTCGAAAGCAACTCTTTCGAAAGCAATCTCCTAAATAAAGAAGCGGATGGTGTCGAAACCTTTCCCTTCAAAAGTAGTGGAGAAGCGGCTCTAATTTTTTTAAAACAAAGGGGCCCTTTCGAAACAAATCTGGGTCGAAAGGAAAAAGCGGCAGCAAGGGATTCGACCCTATCAAAAGCATTTACTTTAAAACAAAGGCACAACCTATTTCGAAAGCCTCTTTCTTTAAACCAATTTGATCATGCCAAAAGCTGATTAAGTGGAAATCTATCTTAATCGAAAGCAAAGCAGGCGCATTTTCTTGAGAAAACAAAACAAGGCTTCGAAACCTCTTGTTTTGACCCTATACCTTTCGCCTATGTCCAATTCACTACGTACCAAGTCATAGATACCATGTGCATTGGTTTCGATTAGATTGGAGATGGAGGTACTAAGTCGAAAGGTGGCTGCTGAAGATGATAAAGCATCGGAACCTGATAAAATCTGATTTTTAACTTAAAAGGGTAGTTCTTTTCAGCTAACCTGCTTATTTGTCATCTCATAATTAGTTGCCTTAACTTTTCAAAAATCTTTTCTAAATGGTGTTGCCGAATTATAGAGATTAATATTTTAAATCATTTGTAAATAACCCCTTCTTTTATAAACATATAAAACATTTAAGTCTCATACCTTAAATAATTTTATATATTTATTAAACACTTGGGAAAATTCTATAAAAATTCTCATAAATCACTTTTAATATGTTTTCAAACATATTTAAATTTCTGACCCAAAACATATATATATAATTGCCGTAATTAATTTTAAACCCAAATATCCATTTTCCTCACTAGAAAATTAATAATAAATCCACATTAAATAAGAAAATTATAAAATTGAAACTCATCTCTAAAATATCATTTCTGACCATATAATAAAATCGCAAGGTTTGGATGTCATTTGATAGGTTTTTCAATCCAAACATGTCATAAAATCAATATAAATAAGCATAATTCATCAACAAGCATATATATCTAATTATCATTCAAAACATGGCAATATACTTTGCAAAATCATTCAGGTCAAATCTTAGAAATTGAAAACATCAAAATATGAGATGTATCATATTACTCACCTTTAGCTTTGTTGTTATGAGTTGATATTTGATCTTGGATTGAATTTTAATTAAGCTTTTCCTCTTGATTTAGCTTTTCTTCCCCTTACTCTTCTTTAATGGTGGTCGGCCTCTAGGTTTAGTGCTTTAGATAGTGAATGTAAGAAATGTTATGGTATGAAGGGTTTAGGGTATAAAAATGTAGCTTATTCCTATATTGCCCCTCATCTAATTCCCTTCTCCTATTTCATTTTAAATCCATTTAGTTCATTACTTAACTAGGCACGGCTACCCCTTATTTATTCAAATCTCAATCCCTTAACCATTTAATCTTTACATTATCCTATTTAATTTAGCTAATTAAATCTCCTGAATAATGTTATCTAAAATTTAGGGTGTTACAATAAACTTCCATATTTCGACCGATTTGTTCTTTGAAATTCTATTGAGTAATCTTTGATAAGTAGCCCCTGCATTCTTTAATCCGAATGGCATTGCATTGTAGCAAAAAATTCTCCAATCAGTAATGAAACTTGTATGCTCCTTATCTGGTTTAAACATAGGTATTTAATTATATACTGAGTAAGCATCCATAAGAGATAACAACCTGTGTCCACTAGTTGCATCAACCAACTTATCTATCTAGGAAATGGGTAACAGTCTTTTGGACAGGCCTTGTTTAAGTCAGTATAATCAACGCAAGTCCTCCATTTACTGTTCGAATTCTTTACCAAGACTGGGTTCGCTGACCATTTTGGGTAGTAATCTCTCAAATGAACCCATTTCAAGGAGCCTTTTAACTTCCTCTTTTAGGGCGTCGGACCGCACCTTATCTAATTATCTCTTTTTCTTTCTGATGGGGGTCGCTTCTGGATCGATGTTTAGCGCATGGCACATAACTAATGGATCAATCCCAACCATATCTGAATGAGTCCATGCAAACACGTCTTTATTGGATTTAAGAAACTGAATCAAGTCTTTCTTCAAGCTGCTTTCCAACTCCTTTCCCACTTTGACTACCTTGGTTGAATCATTTGGGTCTATACAAGTCTCCTCAAGGTCTTCTATAGGTTTTATCCTTTCCACTTCTTCACGACAATCAAATTCTATGATGATTTCGCCTTCTTCCACGGAATTAGCATATATCCTCTTTCTTTTGCTTCCAGGGTAAATATACCTTTCATATATACATTTTTTAGTCTTATTAAATCTTACTTTTGCTTCGAATGTTGGATGTAAAAATCCATCATCCAAAGACTGAAAAACAATAGAAGAATCAAAGTAAGCATAATACTCCCTTTTGTATTGATCAAGTGTTGCAAAATACATTTCACGGGAGCTGAATTATTCTCCACGAACAGTGCCCCAACCCCTCTTGGTTAAGGATATTACCATCAGATATTTTGGCAAGACAAAAGCATTTACCTCATCAAGTGTAGGTTTGTCAAAGAAAGCATTGTAGTATGATGGTTGGTTGATGATTATGAAGAGAGTTTCAGAAGTTTGGTAGCATGACGGTACTCCTATCTGTACTAGTAATTTCACTTATCCTACTGGGGTCGATCCCTTGTTGTTGCACCCAAAGGTTGGCTCTAGGCTGGGATCTAGCTTGTCTTCTGGGATGCCCATTTGATTAAAGGCATGCTTGAAAATAACTGTAACAACCCGTATATTTAGACCATTTAGATTGACAATAATCCACACATGTCGACTTAAATAGTACAAAACACGAATCATTAATGGAGTATATGTAAATAAATGAGAATCATCACAGAAAATACATCATAACAGAATAGTGCAGTGGAATTACAACATAGTCATAAGAGTAGTTCATGAAGCTACCCATAAATACAACAATGTCTCAAATAAAATGAAATAGAACAACATAGATGTCCAACAGTGTCTGTTAAAAGGAAATGTATAGTTCATGTATTTGTTTAAACATTTAGAGATATGGGCCTGTTTCTCTTCGAAGCCCATTAAGGCTTGTCTGCATTTGTAAAGGCCTCATTGCCTATTTAAATTGTTTTGCTTCCCTCTCTTAAAAGATAACCTAGTATGAAATAAAGATAGGTTCCCATGGCGTCTGATATTTTCTTTCTAATTCTTCTTATGCTCATTTATATTGATTACATGGTATCAGAGCAATAAAGTCGATCCAAGGGATTCGATATTCTGTTGTACTTTCTTCATTTATTTTCAGATTGTAATTCTCATATTCCCTGTTTGAGCAATGGTTGATCAGAAGGCTATTGATGTTATGTCTATGATGCCCAAAATCAAAGATCGAAAACTGAATAGCTCAAATTATCATGATTGGAATAAGACGATTCGCTTATACATCAGGAGTATGGATAAAAATGATCATCTAATCAAGGAACCACCTGGATCTGATTCAAAAGACAATGAAGATCAAAATTGGCTGAGAGATGATGCTCGTTTGTTTCTACAGATTCGAAACTCAGTGGAAACAGAGGTCTGATTAATCACTGCAAAACAGTGAAGGAATTGATGGAATATTTGGAATTCTTATATTCTGGTAAAAGAAACTTAACAAGAATGTATGATGTGTGTAAAGCTTTCTATCATACTGAGAAGAAGGAGTTGAGTCTGATGAATTACTTCATGGCATTTAAACAAACATATGAGGAATTTAATCGATTGTTGCCTATGAGCACAGACATCAAGACACAGCAAAATCAAAGGGAGCAAATGGCAATTATGAGCTTTTTGGCTGGACTTACACCAGGGTTTGAAGGTGCAAAGTCTCAGATACTTGCCAATACTGATTTAACTACTTTACATGAAGTATATAGCCGCTTGTTGAGAACTGAGAATGTGACAAATAATGGTAATGCAGTAGCAAATACACTTCCTAGTGCTTTTGTAGGTAGTAGTGGAAATATGGTTAATAACAATCAACCTGAGATAGTTAGAGGCAGTGCTCCTTATCAAACACAAAACTGGAGATCACATAGACCACCACAAACTCAATCATGGAGACCTCGACCACCTGGAAGAACACAAAGGCCACCCTGGAGACCATCTGTGCATCAGAACAAAATATGTAATTACTGCAAGCGTGTTGGTCATGTGATTTCAGAGTGTAGAAGTTTACAGTGGAATCAAAGAAATACAACTCCTTCAAATATCAAAACTGTTTTAATGACAGCAGATGAATTTGAGAAATACTCTAAAATTCAAGGTACACTGCATGACAAGCTTCCTGATTCTTCAAATTCTTCAATAGCCACATCTGTTGCAAACACAAGTACAGGCTCGACTACTTCTAAGTGGATAATTGATTCAGGTGCATCTGATCACATGTCAGGTAATCCATATTTGTTTACTAATTTGAGAACAATTAGTAAGTCTCATCAAGTAACCTTAGCAGATGGGTCTCAATCATTAGTAACAGGAACAGGGGAAGTGTTAACTAATTCATCTATACCTATGACTTCTGTGCTATACTTGCCATCATTATCGTTTAATTTATTATCTGTAAGTCAGATTACACACAAATTAAATTGTAGTGTTACTTTCTTCCCTGGCTACTATGTGTTCCAGGATCTTGTGACGAGACAGATTATTGGTAAAGGAAGTGAATCTGGAGGATTATATACTCTTGACAAATCACCTGAATCTGTAGCTTGCTCTCTTTTGAATTCTTCATTCAAAACTCACTATCAACTTGGTCATCCATCTTTCACTCTATTCAAGAAATTATGCCCTCAGTATAGCAACTTATCTACAATAAACTGTGAAGCATGTCAATATGCAAAACATCATAGAAGTAGTTCTCTTCCTAGAGTCAATAAACGTGCAGATAGTCTTTTCTCTCTTATTCATTCAGATATTTGGGGACCCTCATCAATTGTTTCTAAACCAGGTTATAGATATTTTGTAACATTTGTTGATGATTATACTCGTATAACCTGGCTATTTCTAATGAAATCTAGATCTGAATTGTTTTCCATTTTCTGCAATTTTAATGCTGAAGTTAAAACACAGTTCAATGCTTCTATAAAAACTCTTCATAGTGACAATGCTAAAGAGTACATGTCTGTTGAATTTAGTAATTATTTGTCACATAATGGCATTATTCATGAGACTTCATGTGTTGATACCCCCTCTCAAAATGGAGTAGCTGAAAGGAAGAATAGACACTTATTAGAAACTGCAAGGGCTTTATTATTCTAGATGAACATGCCAAAAGTATTTTGGGCAGATGCCGTGTCCACTGCATGTTTTTTAATTAACCAAATGCCATCAACAGTCCTTAATGGTGATATTCCTTATCAAATATTACAACCTGACAAAGATATGTACCCAGTTAAACCAAGGATATTTGGATGCACATGTTTTGTGAGAAATGTGAATCAACAGTTAAGTAAACTTGATCACAAATCTCTAAAGTGTGTCTTTGTTGGATATCCTCGAAGTCAGAAGGGTTATAGATGCTATTGTCCTAGTTTGTAGAAATATATAGTATCAGTTGATGTAACCTTCATGGAAGACGTACCCTTCTATCAAAATAATGCTCCAACTATACATGAAGATGAGGAAGAATTTCTAGTGTACTCAACCATACCAGGCCCTACTGACCTTAATACTACTAATGTACAAACAGAAGGTACATGTGCAGAACCTACTCAACAAACTGAGGATAATACAAAGGGTAATACAGATTTAAATTTGCCTATTGCTCTGAGAAAAGGAAAAAGAAAATGTACCTATCCTATTTCCTCCTATGTGACCTATAATAAACTACCAAGTTCTTCACATGTATTTGTGTCAAAGTTAGATTCTATTATCATTCCAAAAACAGTTGGAGAAGCCATAAACTCACCTGAATGGTGTGATGCTATGAGAGAAGAAATAATGGCTTTAGAGCAGAATAAAACATGGACCTTAGTGGAATTACCAAGAAATAAGAAAGCTATAGGCTGCAAATGGATCTTTACTGTGAAAATGAATGTTAATGGAACAGTGTCAAGACTCAAGGCAAGACTAGTTGCCAAAGGTTATGCTCAAACCTATGGTATTGATTACTCTGAGACCTTTTCTCCCGTGGCAAAGATGACATCAATTATACTATTCATTTCAATGGCTGCTAGATACAATTGGAGACTTCATCAACTTGATATCAAAAATGCATTTCTGCATGGGGATCTAACTGAAGAAGTGTTTATGGAGCAACCTCCAGGATTTGTTGCTTAGGCGGAGATAAACAAGGTATGTAAACTTAATAAATCCTTGTATGGTCTTAAACAGAGCCCAAGGGCTTGGTTTGGCAAATTTAGTATGGCTTTAGAAAAGTTTGGCATTATTAGGAGCAAAGCTGATCATTCAGTATTTTATAAAAATACTGATAAGGGCATAATTTTGTTAGTGGTCTATGTAGATGACATAGTGATTACAGGGAATGATAATAATGGTATTCATGAGCTAAAGCAATTTATTCACTCTTAGTTTCAAACAAAAGATCTTGGAGAGCTCAAGTATTTCTTAGGAGTTGAAATTACAAGAAATAGTGAAGGTATATATCTATCTCAAAGAAAATACACTCTTGATTTGTTGTTAGAAACTGGGAAGTTAGCAGCTAAACCTTGTAGTACTCCCATGATGCAGAATTATAGCTTAAGTGGAGATGGTGAATGTTTTAATGATCCAGAGAAATATAGAAGAATGGTGGGGAAATTGAATTATCTATGTGTTACTAGACCTGATATTGCATATTCTGTAAGTGCAGTTAGCCAATTTATGACAAAACCAACTGTGCAACATTGGAATGCAGTGGAACAAATATTACACTATCTTAAAGGCACAGTAGGCAAGGGTATTTTGTATACCAATCATGGTCATATGAACAGAGAAAGTTTTTGTGATGCTGACTAGGCTGGGTCCAAGGTTGATAGAAGGTCAGTGTCAGGATTTTGTGTGTTTGTTGGAGGCAATTTAGTTTCATGGAAAAGCAAGAAGCAGCCTGTAGTGGCTCGATCAAGTGCAGAATCTGAATACAGATCCATGGCAAATGCTATATGTGACATTATGTGGGTAGCTAACTTAATGAAGGAGCTAAATATGAATGTAAGGTTACCAGCTAAACTGTGGTGTGACAATCAAGCAGCACTTCACATTGCATCAAATCCAGTATATCATGAGAGGACAAAGCACATTGAGGTTGATTGTCATTTTATCAGGGAGAAAATTCAAAGTGGAATTATAGAAACAGGGTATGTTCGAACTGGAGAACAAATTGCCGATTTGTTTACAAAAGCTTTAAATGGATCAAGGATGGATTATCTGTGTGACAAGTTGGGAATGAAGAATTTGTACTCTCCAACTTGAGAGGGAGTTTTAATTCTATTCGAAGCCCATTAAGGCTTGTCTGCATTTGTAAAGGCCTCGTTGCCTATTTAAATTGATTTGCTTCCCTCTCTTAAAAGATAACCTAGTATGAAATAAAGATAGGTTCCCATGGCGTCTGATATTTTCTTTCTAATTCTTCTTATGCTCATTCATATTGTTTACAGTGTCCAAATAGAAAGAGTAATACAAGTAAAGTGAAAATAATGATAGTTTTCGGTCTTCGGCTCCAAGTAGAACAGCAACAGAAATCTTCAGTCTGATCCGAGCATAAGCACAAACAAACACTCGAATCAGGACATATATTCTTATACAGATAATATGATTCGGAATTGGAAATAACAATAACTCAAAGATGAATGGAATAAACATCTTTCAGGATCCGTTAAACTATTTATACATAGTAGTGTACGATAAGTAGATAATGTCTAATAGTAAAGTAAAATATCAAGATAGTGTTAAGGCGTCACCATTATTCCCCTTAACACGTTTTATATAAGCATCATAGTCCATATAGCACTGTAAACTCCACCGTAAACTAGTAGGCTATCAGGGAGTACTCCATAGGTATAATACAAAACAAATTCGTAGTGGTCGCGTATAGGGATACAAGTATGACAATGCACATGAGGCAATACCCAAGGTAGTGAAACTACCGTTTGCCTGATCCGGACTGGTAAGAACGCATCGACGCAACGATCTCAACGCCGCGAAACAACACTCCAAATTCAAGGGTGAGCACCAATCAATAACCAGTAATGAGTAGTTTACGAAGAAGTGTGTTCGCTCGAGGTAGCTAACCCCATTTGGTCCGGCACGGCTCCTGTTTTAGTCATTTCCAATTTAACACAAGTGTCAAGGCTATCCATTATCGTTCACTTTCTTCAATCATCAACGTACGTCATTTCAACCACTTCATTCTGGATCACACTCCGCGCATAGTTATTAAAGTGGTTTTCGGTTTAGACAGTGAGTATGTCCCTAACCGATTTCGGTCTCTTTAATAACCTTCGTAATTATTACACCGATTGGTCGTTTAATATATTTCAAAACCAAATCAATTTCTATTCCTCTTTGATTTCAAAAGCCAACATTTCATTTGTCTTTCTAATACAATTTCCATAATTCACATCTCATAACTTCCAAATTACCATTTCAAAGCTCCGTAATTCAATTTCAATTTTTTATTTTTTAAACCAATTCAAATATTGATTTAAATTCGTATATAAGTTTCATTCCGTAGTTATTTAAATTAATTTAATTTAACATTCAAATCAATTTAGATTCATTGATCGATCTCATTCAATATTCGTTAAGTTAATTTATCATTTAAAACAATTTATATTTAATTTCCAATTCATTAAATCAATTACTTAAGTTCAACTTTGTTATATCAAAACTTCAAATTGAACTAAATTAGATTCGTCAAATCAATTCTTTAAATTACAAGTCTTACATAAATCTCAATAAATCACATTTTTATTTCTTGTTAAAGAAAATTCAATTTCACTTATTAAAGAATTCAGTTTTATTTAATATTAAATAATTCAATCTTATTTAATTATTAAATAATCCCAAAACTTAATTATTAACTAATTTCAAAACTTAATCATTGATAATTCCAAACTTAATTATTAATAATTCCAAATTTAATAATTAAGTAATAAAAATTTTAAAACAACGTTCTTTCATTAATTACTACGTTAATATTTTGTTTCAGATTTCAATTATTAACATTTTCCATCATCAAAATTTACATTCCAATTTTATTTCAAAACCTTATTATTACTCAAAAAAAAATCTTTATTTTATTTCAAATTAAATTATTGACCAAATGAGTTTTATTTAATTTTCTATCCAAGTCAAAGTTTATTTGGGTATTTATCATTTCAACCCGATTCCATTTCAATTCAAAAAATTAAAGCATAGCAAAGGGAACTTGCAGTGTGATAACTGGGATGGTATTAAAGTAAATAAACAAGCAATAGCAAACATCAATAGCAATCTAATAGTTTATTTAAATAATCCTGAAATAATCGTATTAATTTACATTTGTTATTTATGCAAATTAATTTAATTATTCCTAGAATCTACACTATCATTTCATGTAGACTAAAGATTATTACGTTACGGTTTTCACTTAATGTCTATTATTAAATTTTATACTACATAAATTTATACAACATACATTCAATGGTTCAAGGTGTAATTTACACTATTTCTACGTGTCGATTTATTTAACATTTAAAGGGGTCAAATTTAACCAATCAATATTCAACGTATAAATCCGTTTTAAATTTGTTAACTATCCTATATCAAATTCAACTTGCATAATATTTATCACTTTAACAATAACAATTAACATCCAACATAACAATCAGTTATAAACCAAACTTGCATAAGAATATAAGTCGTGAAAATTTATTTCACCTTTCGTTGATAAGGAAATTGACAGCGAAGCACGATGAAGCAAGAATGGAGTCGGTACAATACGAACAAACGGACATGATGTCGGGAAAAAGAACGAAAGCTGAAAATTGATGCTGCTGCAAAAGAAACTCAGTCGGTTGCTGCAACAAACAGAGAAGAAGTGGTTACTATTTCAGTAACAAAATGGATGCTTCAGCAACAATTTGAAAATGACAGTGTACTGCCACTATTGCATACAGCAACAGTACACTGTTACTTCGTTTCATTTTCATAAAAACATTTATATATTATTCAAAACCGAAACTGAGACTTCCTTCGTTCCATTTCATTCAGCAATTAACACATGCACGCGCACTATTTCCACCCACATCACGCACACATTCTTGTACACACATAGCACCATACACACGCACGCACCCGCGAGGTCGGGAGGTGGGTGGTGGCGCGTATGGAGGAGGCTGTGGCGCATTTCGGGAAGTGGTGGCTGGGACATGTCGTATGGCGTTGGAGGAGGGCGAACTGGGTAGGTGGGTGCGGCGCATGAAGACGGTGCAGTTTTGGAAGCTCCGGACTGTTGCGCATGCGCGCGGAGGGGCGTTGGAGGTTTGTGTGGCTGACAGTGGTGGAGGTGAGGTGCGGTCGGTAGGTGGAGCGGAGTGATGGCTTGGTTCAGGTGAAGGGTGGTTGCGTGGCCAGGGTGACTTGCATCTGGAGGTGTGTGCGAGCGGACGTGGGCAGTGGGCGTTTCAAGGGGAATGGGAGGGCATGCATGTGGGAAGAGGTGCTGGATCCATACATTTCTGTTGCAAAGTCTTCTTCTCTTTTTTTTTACAGAAGAGAAAATATGAAGGAAGAATAAAAAGAAGAAGGGGCGAAGATGTTTACCTGGGGACGTGAGAAACAGAGTGAATTGGAAAATGAACTGTTATGTTTCTTTTAAGTTTGAAATTTACGTATTCATAAATTTTATTATAGAACCGAGGAGTCACAACACTTTCCCATGCTAACTCCCAGCTTCCAACTACCACCTTAAATGCATCAGCTGAATTTATTTTCAAAATTTCTTTTGGATACAGGCTAAAGAATTTGGGCTAAAATTGTTTAACCGGTCCGTCCGGAACGGTTAAATTAATGCGACTATTTAACGTCGGACTCCGATTTACATGAATGAATATACCGTTTTGAACAGTGTGACGATGCGCTTCCAACGGTACACAGATAATTGCGATATGATAGTTTTATAAAAACTCGAATTTACGCCGCTTAAATTGTTTGGTTTACAAAACAATTTAAATGGAACAAGCGATGACAGTATTTGATGAAACGAATTACAACGTCTTGATCAGATAAATTTTTACAACATTACTGTGTAAAAATATTTGGATTTGAAAGGTAAATTTTTCGCAGTTTAAAAATGGACTGATATTAAAATAAAAATGCAAACGAAATTTATTGCAACATTTTGCGACGAAACTTTTCCCATATTCATAACTCACTAGACGCATTTTATAAATGAAGTTTGGACGTTAATTGAGATCATATATAAATTTCAAAATTTTTTTATATTAAATGATGGATTTACAAATTTTAATTGAGTCGGAAATTCAGGGTCGTTACAATCTCCCCCACTCAAAACTTTTCATCCTCGAAAAGGAACGAGACGAGTGAAGTAGGAATGAAACAAGCAGAAAAGTTAAGATAGATTTAAGAAAATTGAATTATACCTGAAATTAGTAATTCGAGGTTTGAATCCTGAATACTATCCTCAGTTTCCCATGTGCAATCTCGCTCATCTGCACTCCACTGGACTTTGACGAGATTTACGGACTTCCTTCTAAGTTGCTTTGTCTCACGATCGACTATCCGAAGTGGCTTTCGCTCAATAGTCAAGTCTGGCTCAATAACTAACTCCTCCAACTGAGCAGTGGGAATGGTCATAGATGGATCATGTACAACTTTGCGAAGATGTGAGACGTGGAACACATTGTGCACACCGGCGAACTTCTCTGGTAATGCAACTCTATAGGCCAATGTTCCCCACTCTTTCCGTAATCTCAAACGGACCGACACATCTGGGAGCTAGCTTCCCCTTCCTTCCAAAACGAACAATATTCTTCAGAGGCGACACTTTCAGAAATACTTTGCCTCATACACTGAATTCGAGCTCTCTTCTCCTTTTGTCAGCGTAGCTCTTCTGTCTATCTTGTGCCGTCTTTATCTTCTTCCTGATTTCTTCCACCTTTTCAGAAGCTTCCATAATTATTTCTGGACCGAGCACTAGTCGATCTCCAGACTCAATCCAACAAGCTGGCGATTTGCACGGCCATCCATATAAGGCTTCGAACGGTGCCCACTACACCAGAATCCTCATTTCGCAACGGATTTTAGCCGTTGCAAAATAATTTCGCAACGGCTTTGAGCCGTTGCGAAATGGGCAGTGGTAAAAATTTCGCAACGGCTCAAATCCGTTGCGAAATATACTTTTTGCAACGGCTAAGGGCCGTTGCGAAATGTTCTTTAGCAACGGCTTGTAGCCGTTCCGGATTTTATTTTGCAACGGCTTAAAGCCGTTGCTAAATGTAGATGTATAACTGATGTTTTAAATACTAGCAACGGCTTTAATCCGTTGCTAATTAATATTTTATTTTTTTAAAAACATATTCGAAATTTTTCTCTGCCCCAGCGACAGTTACAACAAATTGCAAATTTAACAGTATCACAGAAGAAAGATTATTAAACCAAATATTTTTCATAGATTAAACACAAAAACTAAACATAACAAACGTTTGAATTATAATGTTCAACATCAACACATACCACAATATAGTTCAACAAGTATACATAACATACATAGTACAACAACGGCATCATTACATAATACTACAACATATGGTACATAACGTCTTCCTCCAATCGTCTAACGCTTATTGGGGACTGGAATATACTTCTCTGCCCTTACATCAGCTCAACAAGCAACCCTCTGCCACATTACCCACCGTTTACCACTACATAACTCAAACAAACCATTCCACGTCACTACTCCTACACATCCCCTGTGCAACTGTGCACCTTCATATTATACCACCCACCGCCTCAATTGCCTACACCATCAACCACCTGCACATATTACTCACAAACAACCCATACTCCAAAGCACAAACTACAACCTTACAAGCTACTTCAATTTAAACCAACTAACCACCACATTCATCAACATCCTCTTTCAAACCACTATACTTCATTCATCAACATCACTGCACTTCCACCACCAGTTGCTCCATTGCACTGTCATAGCCCCTGCTCACTTCCCCTACTCTACTGCCAACATCATTCAACATTGCAGTGCCATCCAGCAATAGTGCCATATTTCCCCGGCCTTTCAACATTTCAACACTGCAATGCCACACCATAATTTTTGCAAAAACTTCATTCATCCAACAAGTACCACCACTCCATTCAATTACCCACCTTCATCTCTGCCCTTCATCAGTAACAGACTCCACTACATTGGCTACAACATCCTCCTTCACCCGACCATGCACTGACTTCTACACTGGCTTCTGCATTGTCTTCCCATTAAGCTCAAAAGTAACCATTGACATAAAGTTCGATACATCCAACATCAAACGTAAACCACATAAAGACGCAAATAGTCTTGGAATTAAGCATCACAGCAGCAAGCGTCAGCTGATAGAGCCTCAAAAAAAAAAACTGAGTTAACATCGCAAACAAGGTTATATTGAATGGCCACGATCAACAGAAGCAGGTATTAAAGCATTATACAAGTACATGGTACAAAACAAGTTTACACATCAAAACAACAAGTAAAGGTAAATTCCTTGTTTTAAACGCAGTGCCGTATGAGATTACAAACAAACCTCTGGTTTAGCAGACTTA
The DNA here is from genome assembly GCA_030737815.1 of Allium fistulosum. NCBI lineage: Eukaryota > Viridiplantae > Streptophyta > Magnoliopsida > Asparagales > Amaryllidaceae > Allium > Allium fistulosum. The sequence goes on along the minus strand of CM060907.1, from coordinate 404,596,103 downwards.
TTGTATACAATGACCTCATTATAAGCGAAGGAAGCCGAAGCCGATAAAATGACTAGAGATCTGATCAAAGTCAAGCAATCTCATTTTCATACACTTCACTTGCATATTTCCAGTTAATTACATTCCATATGTTCTTCAGATAGTCTGGTCTCACGTTTTTGTACTGTATGCAATTTTAAAAATTAGCAAAGAGAATAAGCACAGCAGTTAACTATGATCATAACAGAAGTTATCACATCCTACAGGAGAGTAAAACTCTCCCCCAATCACTCACACTTGTCTGAATGATGGGCTGTCTACATATATTCAAATTAGATGTCATTATCTAGACTAATGGGTTTGTTATACTTGCATATATTCAAAATACTTATCTTACTTTAGTTTCATGTATATCCAATATTAGGCTGATTATTTTAAGTCAGCTATATTTTCTTCCAACGAAATCTTCATGCACACTGCACACATACAACATACGTGCCAAAGTACTAGCAAGGATTAAGAAGTGCGTAATGTACTCAAATTAAACAGGAATATAAAGAATTAAAGCAATGATGATATTCGTTAGCACGACATGATGGTGTATATTCAGAAAAATAGGATAATATCAAACCTGCAAGTAGTATGCATGCTCCCAGACGTCTATCCCAAACAAAGGAACAAAACTCCCGCCCTTAGTTATCAGAGGATCCTGCGTGAGAATACAATTTTGATCGCCATCAATGACAGAATATCAAGCATGAACAAACAAATGTTGCAAACTGTGAAAGATTTCAACATGCAATCCTCCAAAAAAAAAAGAAAAAAAACCCTCAAATTAAGAATGTACACAAATATGAACAATCGAAATTTTGGTTTAATTTAAGACAGAGACAGATAAATTAGAATAGAACATAGTGTTTACTACCAGAATAGACTACCCATGCTCATTTATTTTATGGAACACAAGACATGACAAAGCTATATATTCCTCGGAACAAGATTTATATTTTAGATCCCAAAAATCTACCCATGCTCATTGACTCTTTTTCGTTAATAATTCACAATCCAAACTGTGCACCACTGCCATACTGATCGCCTCATCAACTTCATCACCATTGTACACACTGCAAACCAACATCAAATTCCTGCATCAAAAACCTGAAACACACAACTACCACCATTCAACCTGACCACCAAAACGATCACCTCCACAATTCCTTACCACATTGCTACAACCAATTCAACCATCAATACTGCTACATATATCACATGACTTCCTCATTTGCTTGACTCAACAACAGCCATAGCATTACCAACAACATAGACTGTAGAATAGGTTCATAATTCCATAGTGTGTAGAATAGGTAGATTTTTGACTGTTAACAAAATAATGCACACGCTGAAGTCTGACTGAATATTAGTGGTAAGGGCCTAAAGACTTTGATCAATCATACAATTCACGCTTTATAACCAAATATCATTTTCCGTCACCAAGGATTAAAAAAGTTTTGTCAAATTAAAATCTTTATGTTAGAGGTCTTTTACAAATTTTCCTGCGCATGGAAGGGAGGAACCCCTCAGATCGGGACGCGGGAACAACGCTCCTAAGGACGGTAGAATTAAAAACCAACAAATATATTGATTCAACATTTACTACAACTATACAGGCCAATTTATCTTATTGAATAGCAACAGTTATAACATAAAGCAAGTAGAATATACCTATATTAGACTATAATATTTACAATTTATATTGATATTAGTTTATTGCAACTATTAACAATAAATATGCAACATTATACCATAAAGCAAGTAGCGTTTGGCTTCTGAAACTATGACGAATGCATTGTATTTCAAAAAAAGAATTGACACCATTTCAGTTTCAATAGAAATCATTGTTTTACCTGGCACTGCCATAGATGCATATTCTATACATTTTTTTTTACAGTTGGCTGCCATTGCGATATCAAGATTTATATGAATATGTGCAACAAATTGGGTACAGAAATTTCTTCTGTTGTTTTGTTATAAGAAAGTGTATATATGTTACAAAAGTCCTTGTAAAGTGTTCCTCCTAAGAAAATATTAAAACATGCTTAAGTGACGGAAAATTTAGCAATAAATGGGATAGGAGGACAGAAGTAGTAAACAACATTGATCACTGCAGATACTAGAAAAACGATTCTTTTCTAATTCAATGATACAATATAAACTAGTGTGAACCTGTGCTTCGCACACAGGTTGTGTGATTTTTGGTCTTATTTTGATTGTGTGATTGTTGTTGTTCTAGTTGTTTCGCATTTGCATTTCTATTATAAAAAAAACATACACTATTACATTTCAAAAAGAATTTTTTTTATTCCATTTCAATTTCTTGCATAACAATTGCAATTTTCTTTTTACAATTTTTTTGAATAAAACAGTTCACTATTTCTGCTTTTTTCCCCTCCCTCAAACAAACTGTACAACCTTGCCTGTACAACCTTCATCCACACTGCTTTTCAGCTTCCCCGTTCCATATTGCAAACAAACAACACTGCAGATCACTTCATCCCCTGTCAATACATCTTCCATTGCCACAGCATCAACAATACAAAACTGTCACTACCCCTGAACACTACTACTTCCCTGAACTGCTCCTCCCCAGACCAAATTACCAGTGCACAAAACCCTCTACCACAAATTCAATCCATTTACCACTTATGGCACATAACAACCACCGAAACATCATTTCAACTGGTCAACAATATCACCACATCACAAACTTCCGCACAGAGCAACTATCCTGCCTCACAGTTGACCGCTTCAACAAACTGCTACATTTGCTGCTTGCATCACAGTGCACAGCCACCAAGACCTGCTCCTCATCTAACTCTGCCTCCAACTAAATTGGACAGTCCATGTATCTTTGTTTGTTTGCTTGTAAAATTATCATTACGGTTCTAATTAAATTGGATATTTCATTTAGTTCACTTTTAAAAAAAATATTTAAACGAAATTAATCAACGCTTGATTAATTCACATGCTTGTGCAGCAGGTACCAATCCAGAAGAGACCGATAACACATATAAATCAATCAACGCTGGTTAAAGCTAAGTAGTACCAAAACATATTTGGATATTCACCTAAAATTGTACATGAAGAACATGAATCTACTTACCGGATAACTCAATCTAATCCCTATTCACCTAGACTTGAGTCTGCGCACATGTGATTGGCATAGTATTAGGTTAGTTTTTCAATCAGCTGTAATGATGCATACTAATATAGCAAAATGAACATCTATTATCAGTCACACATTTATTCAAACTATATCCCTAACATCTTCTTCCTCTTCTCCCTCTCAAATTTAAATCTTAAACCCTACTCCAAGTCTCTCCATTTTTTAATCATAACCTAACTGAATCTCTTCAAATCCTAACTCAACCCCCTGTTGACTCAAACCTATGGAATGTCATTGTAGAAACCATATTTGCACAAAATCAGGATAACCCAAAAAATGATAAAAAACTGCAATAAAAATTATCGTACATAAGCATCTAAACTTTTAGATTACTGCAGGATTCCATTTATCAGCTTCGAATTGTAGTTGGTGCTAAACTAAATACAAAAGCAAAACAAATTTCTTGTTTAACATAAGAGGAATGAATCACTTCGATATTTAATTAAATAATACACAAACAGTGTAATTACTTTTGCTGTTAAGTCGCAAGATCTGAGAAGGATGTAATTACTTTTGCTGTGTAATTACTTCGATATTTTGTCACACTCAACTCCACTTCCACGCATTTTAGTCGCAAGATCTGAGAAGGATGTAGTGATAACGATTACCTGAATTGAAAACGAAGACTTTTTATTGCTTTACTATTTCTTCAGATCTGCCGAAATCTGGATCTAGAATTATTATCGCTTTTTTTCCTTCTTTTCTTTGGATCGAAGTGGAAAATGAATGAAACAGGCGTAGCTAGTTGGGAACGGGGCTATGGAAGGCTGTACTACAAATTTAGCTCGGGTAAGGGCCGTTCCAAAATTTAGAACGGCTATGAGCCGTATTATAATATTTTGCAACGGACTTTAACCGTTGCTTAATAGCAACGGCTTAGAGCCGTTGCAAATTTTCCGCCTTCGGGAGTTGCGAAACGGCTGGTATGGTGTAGTGGCCATACCAATGCTTGCCTGGTTTATTGAAGGTAATCAATTCAAATTCAAATATTCTTATTCAAATTTAAAATTCAATTTATTTACTTGATAACTATTATTATAAGTGAATTCAACCAAGTGAAGATGGTCTTCCCAAGATCCACCAAAGTCTATAATACAAGCCCGGAGAAGGTCTTCCAAAATCTGATTCACCCTCTCAGTTTGGCCATCTGTCTGAGGATGATAAGTTGTGCTCAGATTCAGTTTGGTGCCCAAGATACCCTGAAATGCTTTCCATAATTTACTAGTGAAAATAGGATCTCTATCGCATACGATACTAGATGGTACACCATGAAGTTTAACCACTTCTCTCATGTATATCTCGGCCAAACTTGAAGCAGTACGAGTGGTCTTGACTGGAATAAAATGAGCGGATTTCGTCAGTCTATCGACAATCACCCAAATGCTTCCATTACCCTTTCTAGTCCTTGGTAGCCCATCAATAAAGTCCATAGAAATCTGCTCCCACTTCCAACCTGGAATCTCTAGTGGTTGAAGCAAACCTGCTGTCCTTCTGTGGTCAGCTTTAACTTGTTAGCAAGTTATGCATCTGCTAACATAGGTAGAAATATCGCGCTTCATCCCACTCCACCAATATAGCTTCTTCATATTTTGATACATCTTGGTGACTCCTAGATGAAATGAAAGCGAGGATTGATGGTTTTCTCTCAGCACTTCCTGTCTTAGACCATCAACATTAGGAACACATATCTGATTGTCAATTCTCAAGACTCCATGACTATCAACTTGTGCACCCAATTTATTATCAGCATTTCCAACTCTTCCGAGAACTATTTCTTTGATGCGATAGAGCAAAGTGTCCTCGTATTGCTTGGCTATAATGCGATCCATAAGAGTTGGGGAGACGACGAGCTGGAATAACATTCCTTCAACAAGATTACAACATACCATAGCTTGGTTTCTGCTCAAAGCATCGACTACGGCATTTGCTTTCCCCGGGGTGTAGTTAATATCAAGATCATATGCAGCTAGAAATTCAAGCCATCGGACTTGTCTCTGATTCAAATCCTTTTGTGAGAAAATATATCTCAATGACTTATGGTTAGTGAATAACTCGAATTTGGTTCCCAATAGATAGTGCCTCCATAGCTTAAGATCAAATACAACCGCAAGAAGCTCTAAATCGTGTGTTGCGTAATTTGCTTCATGGGTCTTTAACTAACGACCCGCATAGGCAATAACCTTTCCTTTCTGCATTAAAACTGATCCTAATCCATCCTGGCAGGCATCTGTATAGACGGTCAATCCTTCACTACCATCAATAACTGTAAGAACTGGGGCAGAGGTCAACTTTCGCTTCATCTCATTAAAAGCTGCTTCGCACTTTTCACTCCAAATAAATTTTACATTCTTTCTGGTCAGTGCGGTAAGTGGTGTGGCAATACGAGCAAAGTTTTCTATAAATCTGCGATAATAGCCGGCCAAACCCAAGAAACTACGGATATCCGTAGGAGTTTTGGGAGTCTCCCAATCCTGCAAATTCAAAGGATTCGAATTTAGATAGAGATAAGATGTTTGAATAGAAATAAAAAGTAAGGATAGAACTTACATTGATTATGGCGATCTTAGCTGGATCGACCGAAATCCCATTCTCCGAGACAATATGGCCAAGAAACCGAACTTCATCTTTCCAAAAGTGGCATTTCGAAAACTTGGCTTTAAGCTGATGACTGCGAAGAGTTTCAAGAACAAAAGCCAAATGCGACCTATGCTCTTTCTCATCCTTAGAGAAAACGAGAATATCATCGATGAAAACAAGAACGAACTTGTTAAGAACATCCCGGAAAACTCTATTCATCAAGTCGACGAAATAAGCTGGAGCATTAGTAAGACCGAATGGCATAACTAGCCATTCAAAGAAACCATTTTCAGTGCAAAAAGCTGTTTTAGGAATACTCTCCTCGGCAATTCTGAGTTAGTGAAAGCCGGTAGCCAAATCAAGTTGGGAGAAAACTTTAGCTCCATGGAGCTAGTCGAATAGATCGTTGATGCGGGGCATCGGATATCTGTTCTTGTGTGTGAGCTTGTTTTGCTCTCTATAGTCCACACACATTCTAAGAGAACCATCAGATTTTGTGACGAATACAACTGCAGCACCCCATTCTGAATGACTTCGCCGAATCAAGCCTTTAGCAAATAAATCTTCAATTTGAGTATTCAGTTCAGCCTTCTCTTTAGGAGCCATTCTCCTGGGAGGGAGAACTACTGGTCGAGCACCAGGGATAAGATCAATGCGGAATTCGATTTCCCGCGGAGGTGGTATAGAATTGACTTCTCCAAACACATCAGAAAATAATTGAACAACTGGAGTAGAGCTTAGATCATTCGGACGAGAGTCAAGAGAGAATATAAAACTCCCAGCACATTCTTGAGGTGATTTACCTTTAATAACTAAAGGTATACACTTGTCGTCTATAAGAGAGACGGTTCGAGCTTTGCAAGAGATAATGGCTTCAAACTTTCGTAGCCAATCAACACCTAATAAAATATCAAATGTCTCGAATCCAAGGACATAGAAATCCCAAGTGAAACGGTGCATGCCATACATAAGCGTGACATATTTGCATACCCTTTTGAGGTTAGCGGGTCCTCTAATCGGGTTTGATACACATAAGAAAGTAGATGCAAGAATGGGTTCCAATCCAAGTTTATTACATAAATCAATAGATATGAAACTATGTGTTGCTCCGGTGTCAAATAGAACTCTAACAGGTAAAGTATGCAACATAAAAGTACTATGTAATGTACCTTGGGTATCACTAGGAGCAGGTGGGGTAGGTGGATCACGGGTGGAAGAAGTCATAGCAAATACTCCAAATGTCTTTCCCTTTTGATGCATGGGACAATCCTTCTTGAAATGGCCAGGCTGCAAACAGACATGACAGAGGTTGTTCCTGGTATCCTGAGGTGGAGGAATGGCGGTACCGACAGATGTTGGACAACTGTTGGCATAGTGACCCTTCTGGTCACACTTGAAACAGGTGATGGAGGATAAGTCAATGGGCTTCTTCTGAGAATAGCCAAGCCCGGTTGTCTTCTGCCAGTTCTTCTTCTGTTGCTCAAAGTTTGGCTTCCTCTTCCCAGCCTGACTAGAAGATGGCTGAGTAACTGGAGCCTTGGTGGCTGATGTTCCCTTCGGCTTTCCCTCATACCTAAGAGTAAAATCCATCAACTCGGTTAAAGTGCCATGGACATGAGCTGTGAGGAGATCGTAATACTCTGGACGTGCTCCATGGATGAACTTTTCATTTTTCAGCGGTGGTGTATCAATCAAGCCCGGTCTGAACTTAGAGAGTTCGTTAAACTTTCTTTCATACTCGGAGAAAGTCATGTTACCCTGCTTGAGGTCCATAAATGATCGGTAGAGCTGAGCCTTTCCGGCAGCTGGCATCCACTGAGCCAAAAAGGAATCCCTATTTACAAGCGATATAAGATGAGTCAAAATTTTGACGAGGTACAAGGAATAAATTTGGATGTAATTCAGATAGATTTCTACCTAAACTGAGCCCAGGTGATAGTTTCCTCATCAGTACGGGAGGTGACTGACTCCCACCAATCCTGTGCCGCATCCTGAAGCTGCCAAGCGGCCAATTGACGCTTTTGTGCGTTAGTAATCTCCAGGCCAGTGAAGATCCTTTCCAGGCTCTTCAGCCATTGTTGCGCTCCAATGATGCTCTCGGATCCAGAGAATTTTATGCCACCAAGCTGGGTGTATTCCTTGCTAAGAGTAGAAAACTTGACTGCGTGAGCTGGGGCATGTGGTCCGGGAGCATTTCCTCTACCCCCACCTCTAGCGTTCCTTCTGGCACTCATCTTGGAATACCAAAAGCGATTTAGAATCAAGGATAGAAATTTATAGAAGAAATTCAAATCAAACGAATTCAATGAGAAGGATGGAATCAAAAAGGATATAGATTCTGAAATGATTCTCCTCATTCTAGGGTATGGTTACCCTATCTCTAATGAGCTTTACGACTCCACAGGCTAAGGTTTTCGGGAACCAAAGCTCTGATACCAACTGTAACAACCCGTATATTTTGGACCATTTAGATTGACAATAATCCACACATGTCGACTTAAAGAGTAAAAAATACGAATCATTAATGGAGTATATGTATATAAATGAGAATCATCACAGAATCACAGAAAATACATCATAACAGAATAGTGCAGCGGAATTACAACATAGTCATAAGAGTAGTTCGTGAAGCTACCCATAAATACAACAATGTCTCAAATAAAATGAAATAGAACAACATAGATGTCCAATAGTGTCCAAATAGAAAGAGTAATACAGATAATGTAATGACCCTGAAATCGGCCTTCGAAAATCGGCACCCGTACTCCACTTGTACTCAAAATGCCACAGATTCAAACGCCGAATCTGGTTCACTGGAGCTTATAACACCATTAAGTACAACAACACAACAGAAGAGAAAGAATATATCAATATATATAACATTGATACAATGACAGATACAAAATCTGATACAATATGATACAACAGAATGATACAACAGATATCAATATACATCAGAGATATGATACAAGAAATAGTAGCGGAAAGAAAATAGATAACACCAGCAGCGGATAGAATGTCTCCAATAGAATGCTCCAATCCATAGCTAGCTCGAAACACCAACCAATGCACCAAGATAAGCAAGGTCAGTCGTCCAAGGACTGAACTAGCTCCAGATAATCTACTAAACCAGAATATCTGAGAAACCCAACTCTAGACTGCCGTGTGGAAAAATTGTGGGCATCCAGAGTTTAGGAAAGGAACAATAAACTCCAGGTTGGTCATGGGACTGGTGTGAGCAACAAAAACAGTTTATCTTTAAACAAACACAAAAGAATTTTTTTAACATTGAAATCTGCAATGCTTTTCGAAAATGAAACCACCATAAGGCCTCCCGCCACACACACAATGCAATCGCAGAATTGGAGGAGATTTCTCCTTATGATAGTCAATCATGCTTACTACGCAAAGGAAAAACTTTTTTGATATTATTACTAGTTCATAGTTTAGAAAATCCTTTCGAAAATACAATATTAATCTTAGCCAACATACAACCATTATTATATGCCTACTATAGCTACCATCTAAACAGTGGTGACCACCATAAGTAAATGGCAGGTTCTACAACTAAAACCGTCCAAGGTTCGTATTGTTTCTTTGGATTTCCAACAAATGGTCAGGCAAAGAAACTTCCTTACACCGAAATGGAAACGCCTCTGGAAAGACGCCCCGAGAACCTAACCGATCTCTGCAAACACAAGGCCGACGCTACCTCACGCTGTACAGTTGTAACTAGGTAACTAACACACTGACGCTACCTCACGCTGTACAGCTGTAACTAGGTAACTAACACACAAGTATGTCATCCCCCGGTCGTAACCAACCTTTATCCGAGGATCCTCAATCACAAAGCAACAACCACAAAGTATAATAACTGTGCAGCATCAACATAGGTAAAATATCTGGGCTCCATACCATGATATCACCTTTTATCCAGAAGGAAATGACATACCCTAGGGGCGCTATCCCTACAAACCTTTGTCGCAACATTCCTGTTTCAACCATTACCGGGTTGTGAGGCTCAACGAAGTCTCGTCCACAAAGCTACGCTTTTTCACAAAGCCATGCTTTTCCACAAAGCCACGCTTTTCCACAAAGCCATGCTTTTTCACAAAGCAACGCTTTGATCAATCAAATGATCAACAGCACTTCGTATGTCACATTACCAAATTGGGAATGTATCACTAGTAACCATCAACTACATAACCTCTGAGCTCATACGTCTCAGAGAAGGGTGTTAAGCTAAGAGAATAAATTCTCCGCCACCAACAGAAATGTATTTGATAGAAACCAGCTTTACATCTCAAAGTGTAACGTCAGACACACATCCATACAAGTCCGTTCTGGGATCGAACGGAATCGAAGGCACTTCCAAAGAAGCCCTTGCAAATCCGGATAATTTCTAATCACGTCCGGACTTCCCATCACAAAGGGTGCTAAAATCTCTATATCGGGGCCAGTCGATGCAGAGACATTCGACGAGTTGTCCTTTCGTTTTCGAAAACATCCGGTCTTCACCACCGGTCTTCAAATGCGATCCATATACGACATATCATTATTCGGAATGGGTTATATGACTCAAAGGTCCTCTCCCGGTTAAACCGAATAACGAGCGCAATTAAAAATCATATGGATACTGGGGTCTCAGTTAAATCACAGCTTAAAGCCCAAAACTTTTCATTCGAATGGTTAAAACAAATTACCATTTCCAATCTTTTAAACAAAAAAATTCAATTCACAAAGTTCACCCCATTCACAAAGATACATTCATAGATTTTCCAAATCAATTTGGATTAACTCGCCCAATCTTTAAACAAAGATTTATTCATAGCCTTTCAAAACAATTCTATTTCAAGTTGGATTAACTCGTCCGGTCTTTGAATTAAAGACTTATTTCATAGTTTTCAAAACATTTCAATTCTATTTCAAACTTGAAATTGTTTCAACACAAATTGGAAGTTCATTACTTATGTGAAAGCTTTTACTATTTGAAAACAAATAGTTTCGTTTCAGAAAAATCCAGTTATATTTACACGAGTTAAAACCCTTGAATTAAATTCAAATTCCCAAATCAATACCTATAAAATGGTTTAACCCATATATAACTTGTACAGCATCTTTAATCCCTAGTTTCAAATCATAGGATTCAATTTCAACCTTGAATTCGAATTTAAATCAAATTATTTAAATTTCAAGATATCCAAAATATCTTTAAAACTCTTTTCAAAAGCTTTTCATATTTAAACCCCAATTTCCAATTTCAAAATCAATTGAAATTAAAATTTCAATTTCAAAAGTATTAAATTTAAATCATCTGTGACTTAACTGATTTTTACGTGAAATCCATATTTGTGTGTGTATGGTGTAGTCCAGGGATTTTACACAATAGTGCACAACATCAATCATCTCAGATATATCGATAAGCGGTATAATCGATAACGCTTATCTTCATTCACATATTCATAGATAAAATAAATTTATCAGTCACAAAGATTCAATATTACAATTCGATGTGGGTTTCGGATAACCAACTGGAATCTGACTCCCTATCGCATCGAAATTCAAGTGCTATTTTACGGGCCAAAGGTTTCATACTCACATAGTAATATATCACAGAAACAGAAATCACAGCTCAGCACATATCACACAGCATCACAGATCAGGGGATATCAACAATTCTACATCCAATAGAATCCAAACATCCATAAGTAAGATCAATTAATTATCTGATAAATTTAAATCAAATTATTTACTTATGAATAAACTACTAATCCAGGTTAATTAATATTAATTAATTACAAACCATTTCTATTAATTAACCTTAAATTAATAACTAATCCTTTGATTAATTATCCTTTATTAATTACAATAATTAATTTATTAATCCTTAATTTATAATCATCCCTTAATCACTTTCATTTATTAATTAACCTTTAAATTAATTAATTATTCTCAAATTAATTACCCTAATAAATTTATCACATTAATTAATTCTTCTTTCAAATTAATTAATTATCTTTTAGATACTTGATTAATCAATCTTTAATCAATAATTATCCATCCCTAATTACTTTCATTTATTAACCCTTAATTAATTACATTGATAAATTATCTTTTAATTAATCACATTAACAAATTAACCTTTAATTTCATTCTTAAAATAAGATAATAGAATTAATTTAGAAGTCGTTTAACTTTTTAAAACTTGGTTATATTATTTCCTTTTGAAACATGTTAACAATATTACTTACCTTTAAAACCTGAATATGATTTCTGAAAAGTTTTAAAACCTAGAATTTCAAAATTTACTTTCACACTTAAACCTGTTAACATTGTTTCTTTGCTTAACACTTCAACTAGATAACAACTCAAAACAAACCCGAGTTTAACCCATCATTTCCCCGAGCCAAGCCCCGTGTATTCCTCACATCATCTCGACTTCGAGACAACCGATGCTCCGCTTCGAGCCAAACCCGAGGAAGGTGCTTCTTCCCCAAACAACGAACGAACCCAAAATAACATCAACTCGTGCACGTGCACACGTCATCCACCAACTTCTGGCGAACCCCACTAGCTTCGGCAAGTCATGATCGATCACCTCATCGACCTCAGATCGACTAACAACTCGATCATGCTCTCGTTCAAAATCGAGCATAGCTCTAGAAACTTGAACCCAGACACCCACCACAAATTCGTCTCACTGATGCGACGCCGACCATCTGAAGACTCGAGCTCTCAGCCATGGCTTCGTCACCCACCGAGCCACCGTTCCCCAAGGCCTTGCTCCACTTGATGCAATGATGTGGCCATGGCGATCAAAATTTCGAGCGCAAGAAAAATTAGGTTTACAAAATAAAATCGATCGCTACCGTCGCCTCCGAGGTCATGGTCGCCTCCGAGGTCGTGGTCGCCTCCGACCATTTTTCCTACCTCCTCGGTAAGCTCATCCACCTCCTCGCACAACCCGACCACCTCCAGTAACGTCGATCACCTGAATTTGCCATGAACCCACTTCCAGTTCATTTCGAAACTGCTCCGTGAATACAACACGAAAAATTATCATATTGGCCTTAAAAATCCTATTTTTAAGTAAGTATTCAAGTTATACAATTGAATTCATAAATTGTTATACTCGAATTTGATCAGCATTTGGATTTTCTCTGTAAAAACAAATTAATTCATACTGTAAATTCTTTTGTTTCCTTGAAACTATTTTTAAATTATAGTTCACACTTAAATACACATGTTTTGTTTAGAAATCAAAGTCTAACAATGATCAAGTGATTTAATATTTGGAATTTTTGATCGAGCATGATGTTTTGAAACTAGAAACAGAGATGGTTCAACATATACAGGCATTCACAAAAATAATGTTATGCATAGAGGAAATTTCATGTATATATATACCTATATACAAAACAACTTCAAACCCAGACTTTATAATCATCAAATGAATATATATTCAGTTGGACTTAAATTTGTTTACTCACTGATCTAAAGAAGAAGATACTGGGTCAAGTTACTCACAAGCATCAAGAAATCAAAACAAGTTAAGCTTCTAAAAATAGGAGTTGCTCACCTTGTTTCCAGAAAAATGAACAGAGCCTTCCACTTTGAACAGGCTTGAGAAAATTTTGCAAAACTGAAACTTGATTTGAAAATTTGTATGCTTTTGTTGTTTTGATTCCAGAAACCTTGTCTTGCTTAAGAAGGTAGAAGTTTTAAAACTGGAATGTTTTTCAGGTTTGATGATTTTCTAGTTTGCATTTGTTTATGAATGAAAAGAAAAGGAGATTGATATATAGAAACAAGTATACAGAGGTAAGTATTTTGCTGGTACAAGTGATGTTATATATTTGTACTAGAATTTGTTTATTAATCTTTGATCAAAGATTTTTCTCTTGTATATGGAGGCTGAAATGATTCATGGTGGCTGCATTAATGAGGCTTGTACATGAATATATGTTTGTCCATACTTATCTCTTTGTTCATATGTACAGTTGCATTAATTGTTTTGTGTACCAAGATATTTTCTTTTATACTTTGTTTATTCTTACCTTGCATACTTGTTGACTTCGGCTGGTAAGAACATTGTGGGTGCTACATTTATTAGCTTTGTACAAATTTGAATAGATCTTCTTTTGCAAGCTTGAAGATATTCTTATTTTATTTTTCTTTCTTTTATTCATACTTATCTTCATACTAGTATCTTCCTTTGCTTTGGATTTTATCTAAGTGTTAATTTAGCTTCTACGTTCTACTTATAGTTGAATATATTTTGCCTTCTATTTTGTCTTTACTTTGTAATTTAAATGAATTTCTATAATTATTATGTTGTTATAATTTAACTAATTTGTCCACTTTATATTTTATATACATGAGTGTATATCTAACTTAAATATTCATTGTCGTGTATTCTTACATATATATTTTTTTATACTTTATTCTGTAAGTACAATTTGTTTGTATTTTATTCTACTTATATATTTTCATTTTTAAACCATTTATTTACAAGATAAATTCAAATCAAATATATATATACATATATATTATTTCAAATCTACTCATATATGCTCAAATACATATATATTCACATATATACATTATTTTTAAATTTAGATGATTTATAAAAAAATTATTTTAGTTCGGGGAAACTCGCATCACTTTACAATAAATTTTACAAATTGTCTTTAAAAATTCAATTAATTATCAGTTTAAATATTTATAAAATCCAGGGTCGTTACAGATAAAGTGAAAATAATGATAGTCTTCGGTCCTCAGCTCCAAGTAGAACAGCAACAGAAATCTTCAGTCTGATCCGAGCATAAGCACAAACAAACACTCGAATTAGGACATATATTCTTATACAGATAATATGATTCGGAATTGGAAATAACAATAACTCAAAGATGAATGGAATAAACATCTTTCAGGATATGTTAAACTATTTATACATAGTAGTGTACGATAAGTAGATAATGTCTAACAGTAAAGTAAAATATCAAGATAGTGTTCAGGCGTCACCATTATTCCCCTTAACACGTTTTATATAAGCATCATAGTCTATACATCACTGTAAACTCCACCGTAAACTAGTGGGCTATCAGAGAGTACTCCATAGGTATAATACAAAACAAATTCGTAGTGGTCGCGTATAGGGATACAAGTATGACAAGGCACATGAGGCAATACCCAAGGTAGTGAAACTACCGTTTGCCTGATCCGGACTGGTGAGAACGCATCGTCGCAACGATCTCAACGCCGCGAAACAACACTCCAAATTCAAGGGTGCGCACCAATCAATAACCAGTAATGAGTAGTTTACGAAGAAGTGTGTTCGCTCGAGGTAGCTAACCCCATTTGGCCCGGCACGGCTCCTGTTTTAGTCATTTCCAATTTAACACAAGTGTCAAGGCTATCCATTATCGTTCACTTTCTTCAATCATCAACGTACGTCATTTCAACCACTTCATTCTAGATCACACTCCGTGCATAGTTATTAAAGTGGTTTTCGGTTTAGATAGTGAGTATGTCCCTAACCGATTCCGGTCTCTTTAATAACCTTCGTAATTATTACACCGATTGGTCGTTTAATATATTTCAAAACCAAATCAATTTCAATTCCTCTTTGATTTCAAAAGCCAACATTTCATTTGTCTTTCTAAAACAATTTCCATAATTCACATCTCATAACTTCCAAATTACCATTTCAAAGCTCCGTAATTCAATTTCATTTTTTTATTTTTTAAACCAATTCAAATATTGATTTAAATTCGTATATAAATTTCATTCCGTAGTTATTTAAATTAATTTAATTTAACATTCAAATCAATTTAGATTCATTGATCGATCTCATTCAATATTCGTTAAGTTAATTTATCATTTAAAACAATTTCTATTTAATTTCCAATTCATTAAATCAATTACTTAAGTTCAACTTTGTTATATCAAAACTTCAAATTGAATTAAATTAGATTCGTCAAATCAATTCTTTAAATTACAAGTGTTACATAAATCTCAATAAATCACATTTTTATTTCTTGTTAAAGAAAATTCAATTTCACTTATTAAAGAATTCAGTTTTATTTAATATTAAATAATTCAATCTTATTTAATTATTAAATAATCCCAAAACTTAATTATTAACTAATTTCAAAACTTAATCATTGATAATTCCAAACCTTAATTATTAATAATTCCAAATTTAATTATTAAGTAATAAAAATTTTAAAACAACGTTCTTTCATTAATTACTACATTAATATTTTGTTTCGGATTTCAATTATTAACATTTTCCATCATCAAAATTTACATTCCAATTTTATTTCAAAACCTTATTATTACTCAAAAAAAAATCTTTATTTTATTTCAAATCAAATTATTGACCAAACGGGTTTTATTTAATTTTCTATCCAAGTCAAAGTTTATTTGGGTATTTATCATTTCAACCCGATTCCATTTCAATTCAAAAAATCAAAGCATAGCAAAGGGACCTTGCAGTGTGATAACTGGGATGGTATCAAAGTAAATAAACAAGCAATAGCAAACATCAATAGCAATCTAATAGTTTATTTAAATAATCCCGAAATAATCGTATTAATTTACATTTGTTATTTATGCAAATTAATTTAATTATTCCTAGAATCTACACTATCATTTCATGTAGACTAAAGATTATTACGTTACGGTTTTCACTTGATGTCTATTATTAAATTTTATACTACATAAATTTATACAACATACATTCAATGGTTCAAGGTGTAATTTACACTATTTCTACGTGTCGATTTATTTAACATTTAAAGGGGTCAAAATTAACCAATCAATATTCAACGTATAAATCCATTTTAAATTTGTTAACTATCCTATATCAAATTCAACTTGCATATTATTTATCACTTTAACAATAACAATTAACATCCAACATAACAATCAGTTATAAACCAAACTTGTATAAGAATATAAGTCGTGAAAATTTATTTCACCTTTCGTGGATAATGAAATTGACAGCGAAGCATGATGAAGCAAGAATGGAGTCGGTACGATACAAACAAACGGACACGATGTCGGGAAAAAGAACGAAAGCTGAAAATCGATGCTGCTGCAAAAGGAACTCAGTCGGTTGTTGCAACAAACAGAGAAGAAGTGGTTACTATTTCAGTAACAAAATGGATGCTTCAGCAACAATTTGAAAATGACAATGTATTGCCACTATTGCATACAACAACAGTACACTGTTACTTTGTTTCATTTTCATAAAAAAAATTATATTATTCAAAACCGAAACCGAGACTTCCTTCATTCCATTTCATTCAGCAATTAACACATCCACGCGCACTTTTTCCACCCACATCACGCACACATTCTTGTACACACACAGCACCATACACACGCACGCACCCGCGAGGTCAGGATGTGGGTGGTGGCGCGTATGGAGGAGGAGGCTGTTGCGCATTTCGGGAAGTGGTGGCTGGGACATGTCGTATGGCGGTGGAGGAGGTCGAACTGGGTAGGTGGGTGCGGCGCATGAAGACGGTGCAGTTTTGGAAGCTCGGGACTGTTGCGCATGCGCGCGGAGGGGTGTTGGAGGTTCGTGTGGCTGGCAGTAGTGGAGGTGAGGTGCGGTCGGTGGGTGGAGCAGAGTGATGGCTTGGTTCAAGTGAAGGGTGGTTGCGTGGCCAGGGTGACTTGCATCTGGAGGTGTGTGCGAGCGGACGTGGGCAGTGGGCGTTTCAAGGGGAAAGGGAGGGCGTGCAAGTGGGAAGAGGTGCTGGATCCATACATTTTTGTTCCAAAGTCTTCTTCTTCTCTTTTTTTTTACAGAAGAGAAAATATGAAGGAAGAATAAAAATAAGAAGGGGCGAAGGTGTTTACCTAGGGACGTGAGAAACAGAGTGAATTGGAAAATGAATTGTTATGTTTCTTTTAAGTTTGAAATTTACGTATCCATAAATTTTATTATAGAACCGAGGAGTCACAACACGTTCCCATGCTAACTCCCAGCTTCCAACTACCACCTTAAATGCATTAGCTGAATTTATTTTCAAATTTTCTTTTGGATACAGGCTAAAGAATTTGGGCTGAAATTGTTTAACCGGTCCGTCCGGAACGGTTAAATTAATGCGACTATTTAACGTCGGACTCCGATTTACATGAATGAATATACCGTTTTGAACAGTGTGACGATGCGCTTCCAACGGTACATAGATAATTGCGATACGATAGTTTTATAAAAACTCGAATTTACGCCGCTTAAATTATTTGGTTTACAAAACAATTTAAATGGAACAGGCGATGACAGTATTTGATGAAACGAATTACAACGTCTTGATCAAATAAATTTTTACAACATTACTGTGTAAAAATATTTGGATTTGAAAGATAAATTTTTCGCAGTTTAAAAATGGACTGATATTCAAATAAAAATGCGAACGAAATTTATTGCAACATTTTGCGATGAAACTTTTCCCATATTCATAACTCACTAGATGCATTTTATAAATGAAGTTTGGACGTTAATTGAGATCATATATAAATTTCAAATTTTTTTATATTAAATGATGGATTTACAAATTTGAATTGAGTCAGAAATTCAGGGTCGTTACAATAACATTGACTGCGCTACTAGTGTCTACATGAACCTTGGATACTATAGACAGTCAAATTTGAGTCGTGATCATGAGGGTGTTGTTATGTGGGTTTCAGCTATTGGGGAGTAATAACAAGATTTGGCATCGGAATGTTGAGTCATGGATTTTTAAGCGAGGGCTCTTCTTGAATGAAGAACACTCCTTTTTTAGCATCTTTTATGTATCTTTTCCTAGCCCCTTTGCTAGTCCCCGCTGGATGTGGTCCCCCATGGATTACATCAATCCTATTCAACGGCGGACTCAAGCTCAATGGATATTCTTCCTCCAAGATGTTGACAGCATTATTAGAAGACTTCTGCGGACCATCACCAGTTTGTGGTGCCTTTTGTTTGTCTTGGATGAATTCCTTCAGATGCCCCCTCACGAATTAATTTCTAGATGATTCCAGCCAACACCCTACATTCATCAGTTTTGTGGCCATTTGCTTTGTGATAAGCGCAATAATCATCCCCTTTCCTCTGTTCAGGGTAGTTTTCGGCCTTAAATGAAGTTGGAAAGTTAACCTTCTCCTTCATCGTAGCATAGATATAAGACAATGGCTTGTTTAAAGCGATTGAATTAGTATTAGGCTCTTCCCATCTTGTTCTCTTATGTCCACGATCTAATCCAAACCTTCCACTTTCCTTTTTAGAATTAGCTTTCTTTTTAACGTAATATATTCATCCATTCGAATGAATTTATTGGCTTGAAAATGGAAGTCCTGCATATCCTTACACCCGTGAATAAAGAGTTGCTTCCAGAATGGTGTGTTCTCTATTAACCCAAAGTGTACTGCAATGAGCTTATCCTGGTCATTCATGTCTTTAGCTTTTAATGCTTCTGTGCTAAATCATTTGAGGTAATCTTATAAAGACTCTCCCTGTCTCTGCTTAATGTTGGATAAACTAGTGTAATCGATTGTTGGGTCCTTGCATATACAGAACTCGGCAGAGAACTCATAAGAAAACCGCTTCCATGAATAGATCATCTTTTCACGGTATTATCGATACCATTTTGCAGCTGCTCCTTGAAGCGTTACCGGAAACAGTCTGCATCGAATGGCTCCAGAAGCATTATGCAGATCCATTTGGCTATCGAAAGCCATCAAGTGATCATCGGGGTCTGTAGTACCATGATACTTTAGAGTTGGGATCTTTACATAGGATGGGATGACTATTGACATGGTTTCGTCTATGAAAGGTGCCATTCATTTGTTATCTTTTTCTCTTTCATCCAAGGTCCTCTTCCCCTTAGCATTTAGCATGTCCTTAATTGCTTTTTCTGCGACGTCTTTCAGATAAGCTTCGGTATCATGATAACTTTTCCGGTTTGGGTTATATCTCTTGATGTTGAGCTTCCAGATTGCTCGAGAGATTTGTCCAGTACCCTTCCTTGATGATCGAGTTTAGTTGGATGACGTTCTTTCTTCTTTGAAGATGTCAAGTCAATTTTGCACTTGTCTTCATTGGTGTAAGCCTTTAAGTTTCTTCTTGGAGATATCACGTCCTCTCCGACCGTTGGTTTTGCTATCTTGGAAGACATTTGAGGCAATGCTGTTTTGAGAAGCTCTTGCATCTCCAGCAATTGTTGTTCCAAGTGCTTTATTTTGGTGGCATTGTCATCTTGTTGAGCTAGGGTTAATGGTTGCCCTTGCATAACTCCCTCTATGTTGAAAGTTGGTGTTATGTTTTCTTCTAAAGTTGTGGTGTGTATAGCCTCTTCATCCATTCGACTAAGCCTTTTGGATTTCATTTTTCTACACCAAGTTAAACAATCCATAATTAATCTATATGGGAACAATAAAGTCGGAGGTTTAAGCCCTCCTTCTAGCGCCAAAATGTTAACAAGAAAACTTATTAACATTCTCAAAGCTAAGTGGTTAATGTGAAATGATGTTAATGCTTCAAAAGAGGATTTTTAAAATTGACCAATCTCTTCGAAACACCTTTTGAATGAGTTGGTTTGGACATATTTCTTGCGGAGGTTGGTCTCATGAAAATATTAATTGAAGTGAGTAGGTCCAATCAACCTTATTGAAATGAGGGTTAATGAGAAAGCACCCCCTTCGAAGCCTCTTTTTGAGTGAGTCGAAAGAGGTTCTTCATATCGAACATTTGTCCCTTTCGACTGCGTTGAAAGGATCATTCTTCTCTTAAAAAGGAATATATACTTTTGATGACATTGTTACGCTCTTTTGGAAAGAACTCCTTCGAAAGGGTTGTATGTATTATAATGCGTGTACACCTTTCGAAGGAATTCTTCTAGCTAGCATAGTTTAGTATTTGTACATCAAATCCTTTTCGAAATATCCCTTTCAACCTGGTCGAAAGGGTATTTATTCTTTCAAAGTGGACTTAATGTACAATATATAAACTCTATGTTTTATATGCAATGGAATAACATCTTGGACAATATAAGCTTCACGAATTTATGGATATCGAAACACTATCATCATCTTTGTTTAATATTTAATATCATTAAACACGATGATAGCATGATTCATATTCATATTATCCAAATTGATCCCATTGCATCACATAAGACAAATAGGAATTAAGAAGATAAGCAAGAATCATGTGCAAATGATCATTAGTCAAGCTAATGATTGAAATGATCTCCCTCATAATCAAAATCTTTATTGAATCCACCATGTGCATCCTTTCGACATGTGTTTCCTTTAACCCTCCGTCTGTATCCTTTCGACATGGTCGAAAGGCCTTCCTTTCTCCTTGTGCATACTTTCTTCTGATGTGGTTGAATGGCTTTTCTTTTGACTTTCTTATCCATTCTTATGCCTCCACCTTCTCGCATCAGACCTTTCGACCTAGTTGAAAGGATTACCTTGATAATTCCCCACTGCCGTTTAAGCGTGAGTGCCTCTTTTACTTCGCTTTTTATGGGGTTGCTTTCGACCTCATCGAAAGGGGTATATGAGCACCTTTCGCTTTGTGTTGCTATGTCGTTGCGGGTGGGTGATGATTCGAAAGGAATGGTGAATGACGACTGGATCATGGTGAAAGGATGTTGGACCTTTATATGGAGTTTTTCTTTATGCCTTCGAAGGGTTCCAACCTTTTAAAAAGGTTTGCTCTTGCTTTCGAAAGGTGTGTATTGGAATCACCTCTTCATGTAGTAGATTGACAATGACGAAACCTACTATTTTGAAGGAATTGGTTCTTGTTTGCGGTTCAATCATTCAATATCTTTGAAAGGTGTTTCGAACCCATACTAGCTTCTCTTATATATGTGGAACCATCTACGTCGAAAGGTCTAGATGAAGTGAAAGGGTAACCTTGCCTTCTTTCTTATCCTTTCAAAAGCTTTTGTTTTGCTTATCATTTGTAATGGCACCTGGCACTTGTGACTCCTTCGAAAGCCATCACAATACCTTTGAAACACTACTTTTGATCTTTAACGAAATCCATATCTTCAATTTTTGTAGAGCCCATAATTTTTAAAGGTCTTCTTTCATACCTTTATTCTTAAGTGAATTTTTATGGTTAACATAGCAAATGTCTCATAGTTATTATCCCAGAAGAATTTAATACCTCTTTTGACTCGACTATCACTATTTTGGCTAACTCATTGAATAAAACTGAAAATGTTGTTTATAGACTTTAAGCGTGATAAGGTAATGCGTGTATTTGATTATAACATTGATATTGTACACTTTGTTTTATTCCTTTTTGAGTTATAACTTCTACTATTGTAATAAAGAAATTTGTTCTCTGGGTATTTTTTTTGTTCGTTTGAATAGGAATTACAATTGGTTATCACACCACTCTCACTAGATCCATTAACTCATTTCACCAGTATTAGAGATAAGTTGGTGGCGGATCTTGGGAATAGAAGCCTATTTGGAGATCCTTTGTTCACCAGACTTTAAGGTAATACTGAAGCATTGGAATTGCGTAAGAAATTTTTACTTCAAAAGGCGATTATTAGAGACCTTAATGATCAAATCAATAGTCTCGAAGCGGATATCAAGAATAATGATGAAACAGTTTCCCAGTTGAAACGCCAAATTAAATCAAACTCTTCAATTGACTTTGATCATGAGATGTCTAAGCTTCTCCAATAGGTAAGCGACTTAGAGATATAATTAAAAGATAGTCAAGCTTAGTGCAAATCCTTAGAATTTATCATGGGAGGAGACATTCGGAATACCAATTTACCAACTTCTCCAATCACTTCATCTGTTGTGAAATCAACAAGGTCCTTCATCTTTAGAAATTCAGAAATTACCTGCTACAACAAACACTCCCCCGGGTTTAGACGAAAAGGTGGTAGGTGAATGGTGTAAAAGGGTTAAGTTTGAAATGATGAGATATTTTGACGATCAACAGAAAGTAAGGTACTCGCAACGCATTAATGAATAAGCAGCCAAAATCCAAAGGCTTGAACATGAAAAATATCTTCTTCAAAAGCGTATCACCGATTTAGAATGACAAAACAAGACCCTTAAAGGTGCTAATAACGCTTTCAATCATGCTTTGAAGATCCATATTGAATCTATTGACAATGCTGACGAAATTAAAAAGAAGGAAAAGAAGGAAAAGAAGCTCAAAGAAATTCTTTGCATAATGATTCGCCACATTGTTGATCCTTTAATTGTAGAAAATTTAGATAAGGTCGTCCAGGATCTTTAATGTATACGCTAATGTGATATAATATTCTTCCAAACAATTTTGTAAATTATGTAAATGTCACCTGGTTTGTTGTCCTTTCATGTACTCGTAATGTTGCTTCTGAATTTGTCTTTTGATAGCCTTGACTACGGCTTTTTTTGTGTTTGTTGAATCATTTGGTCTTCCTCATCAGTCTTGTTTTCCTATAAAGTATAAAGTAGGCAACATTTCTCATTATTAGTTTGAAGTTTATGCAAAAATATGTCTAGTAGTTTGCTCATAACATTATTAGAGATAATATTAGAACTTTTGACAATGAAATCCCAGAATTCTAATTTCGAGAATAATGGAAATTAATCGATTATTATCGTCAGATAATAAGTGATGGAAAATCCACAATTGGGAATGATATTGGACCGAAAATCCTTGTCCGGCAATAGCAGAAGCCCCTATGTTCGACTTTGGTAATAAGAAGTTCAGAATTTTTGCTCTGGCTATATTAATAGAAGACCAGAAATGTGATTACGTAAATAATAGAGGACTAAAAATTTAACATTAATAACAGAAGTTCATAAATCTTCTTCTGGAAATAATAGAAGATCCAAAACTCAGATTTGTGTAATGATTCGATAAGTGAAGTCCATAAATTAATAGTTGTTGACCCGAGACCCAGATTTGGGTATTAAGAGAGATCCAGAAATCATTATCTAAAAATTAGTAGAAGACCTGAAGTCCATAACAGAGGACTTGAAATATCATGAGACCCGAAACCTAGATTTGGGTATTAGTGAGTGAAGTTCAGAAATCAACTTCTGAATATAATGGTAGCCCATGAGTTCATAATAAAAGATCCAAAACCCAAATTCGGGTATTAATGAGTGAAGTCCAGAAATCATCTTTCTGGAAATTAGCTTATGATAGTGAATTGATATGTAATTTGAAAGTTATTATCTGAAAATTATAGAAGATTAGAAATCCATTCCTGGAAATAATGGAAGTTCAGAAATCCTTATCTAAGCCATTTATTTTATGTAACTCTATAACACCCCATATTTTCATAAAATTATTTAGAGTATTTAATTAGTTAAATTACATAAAATAATGTGAGGATTAATAGGTTGAGATTTGTTTTAACTAAGGGTAGTCGTGCCATGTCAGATGTAAATCAAAATGAAACAACATGAATTAATGTGTTAGGAAATAGGTAAGGGAAAAATGTAAATATAAGAGACTTATACCCAAATCCCTTATATAATGAAACACACGTTCATTTTCATTCTATCAAACTAAAACACATTAAGGTCGGCCACCATTTTCAATCTCAAGGGAAGATAAAGCTAGGATTTCAAGAGAAAGAAATTAATCAACATATTCAACATCAAATCTCACATCTTTTAATCTCAAAGCTAAGGTAAATGATAACTACATCCCATCTTCTTACAGTTTTCGATTTCAAGTTAGATCTGGAATGTTTTAGCAAGTTTATTCCATGTTTTGAATGATTAAAGTTATATATATGCTTGTTGATGAATTATACATGTCCATATTTGTTTCTATGATATGTTTGATATAAACACCCTATTAAATGACATCCAAATACCTTGAAAATTTAAATATAGATCAGAAATGATGTTTTAGAGATGGGTTTCAATTTTCATAATTTTCTGAGTTAATGTTGATTTTATATAAATTTTCTAGTGAAGAAAATGATTTATTGGGTTATAAATTATTTACGAAAATGATTTATTGGGTTATAAATTATTTACGATTAAATAAATAATTATTTGGGTTTGAAATTTTTTATATGTTGGAAAACATATTAAAATAGATTTTTTGGAAGTTTTCCAGATTTTTCCTAAGTTTTTTGATGAATATATAAAATTATATAATGTATGGAACTTAAATGTTGTATATATTTTATTAAGGAGAGGTGGCATTTTATAAAATAAATCATTGTTTATTCCTGAAATTATTGGCAGCACTTTTTTGAAAAGTATTTAGTAACCAATAAGAATTTGACTAATAAAGGCAGGTTAGTTGAAAAGTTTTCTCTTTTAAGTTAAAAACAAGTAAATCATTCTCTTAGCATGTTCAGCCACTTTCGGCATTAAGGGCTCCGACCCAGACCTTTCGACATTATTGCTTTCAAAACCAATGCGTATGGTATCAAGCAACTTGGTACGTAACGTATTGGACAAGGTCGAAAAGGCACTTGGTCGAAACCTTAGTTTCCGAAGAGGTTGGGGTATGTTTGTTTTATAAGCCAAAAGTAACGCCTGCTTTGCTTTCGAAAAGAAGCTTTCGACTTGGTTGCTTTCGACCGGGTCAAATATTTAAAATAAAGGTTTAAAGCTTTCGAAGGGGTTGAAACCCCTAGCTGCCGCCTTTCTACCTTTCGAAGTCATTGGCTTTCGACAAGGTCGAAAGGTAAACTCGTCTTTTAAAATCAGCCGCTTCTGCAATGCTTTCGAAGGGATGGTTTCCACACCATTGCTTCTTATTTAGGAAAAGGTTTTGAAAGAGGTGTTCTAAAGTATTAAAAAGGTTGAAGCCTATTGTTTTAAAAGATATGTTTTAAGCTTTCGAAGGGGTCGAAAGCTATCGAAAGCTAAGCTTTCGAAGGGGTCGGAAGCCGAGTTTTCGAAGGGGTTGAAAGCGGAGCTTCCGAAGGGGTCGAAAGGTTTTAAATGAGGTTCTCCACATGTTTTGAATTGAACCTCAAAAAGCTTTCGAAAGATTTATGTTTTAAAGGTTTAATGCTTTCGAAAGGTAGTTAGTTTGGTTCCGAATGAGTCGAAAGGTCATAGTCGATGAGTCTTAGTCGAAAGGTCATATTTTCTGAATGGTTTCAAAAGGTCTTAGTTGAAAAGTTTACCAGTCTCGAAAGGTCATAGTCGACAGGTCTTAGTCGAAAGGTCTTATTTTCTGAATGGTTTCGAAATGGTTGAAATGGAAGGTTTTCCAAGGTTTTCTAAGGCAATGTTTTAAAGTGTTTTAAGATAGGATGTCTAAAGTTTTAATGTTTTCAAAAGGAAGGTTTTCTAAATGGTTTCGAAAGGGTTTTGAAGTATGGTTTCGAAAAGGCAGGTTTTGACCTTTCGATCTAGACAAATAAAGGGTTTTACTTGGTTTCGAAAGAAATGCTTTCAAAAGTTTGGAAAGGGGTACTTTCAATGGAATTAAAAAGGGTACTTTCAAATATTTAAATGTTTTCATCAACTAAAGTTTGAGTAAAGTATATGTATATATAACATGGCAAGGTGATTTTGAGTAAAGCATAAGATTATATATATTTTCCTTGTATAAAATTGATTTAAAGGTTTTAAATCATTTTAAAGAAATTTTTAAGGAAAATTATGGAAAGAAATCCCTAAGTGAAAATGACTTAGATATTAGAATACCAGATGAGACTGGTATAGGGCCACACCCTATACATTAGCTGTTGGCCCCAGCTAATTGTTGTCCAAAATTCCAGTGTGTAGGGCTTGATCACAGGTAGACTAAAATTATGATTACACACCGAAAGGAATATATGTTTGTATACAGATAGGTTATTGTGAGCCCGAAAAACCATTAGGATCAGGAAGACCTAGGAGATGTTTAAGTTAGGGACAGACCGTCCATAAGAGAAGTATCTAACAGATAGTTAAGGACAGACCATCCAAAAGAGGAGTATCTAACAGGTTAGATTAAATTTTTTTATATTGTCTGGTAGGCCCGAGTCAACCAAAGGTTAAAAGTTAGCCAAACAAAACTTATGTGTTTGAACATATAGTTCATTTATTTCCTGATATTTATGTATGTTTACATAATGATGCTTTACAGTGTCTAACTAGTTTTGGTTGCAGGAAAAAGTTTTTGCAAAGATATGTTTTAAAAGGATGTTAATAAGGGAAAACCCGTTCCACTAAGCGGCATGGTCTCACTTAACATATTAAACCGGGATGTACAATATTATTCACACCAGGATTTATGTCTGACTCGAAGTTTAAGTTTTCCCCTTAAACTCTCGGGTGCTCAAAATTGATTTGAGTAGGCTGAGGGGTTAAGGTCCTTTTCAGGTTTTAGTAGGATGATGAATAAGGCTACCGGAGGCATGCAGGAGGCAAACAGATATCTATTTAGGAATTGCAGTTTTATGCTTTATTGTATTTCCGCTGTGTTTGCATTAAGTCAATTATTTCTATATGACTCTGATCATCCAAGGGGGTATCTTCATATACCGCTCTTAGCGTATTTTATAATAAGTATATTTTATCAGTGCCTGGGAACGTATTGGGATAATGTAGAATATGGAACATCTGTTTGAAATTTAATGAACAAAAAGTTGTTTTGAAATCTGTGATTTGTTTCATATTCAAGTGCTTCTTATATTATAGATACCATCAGCATAACCATATTTAGTCGCCGGAAGCTAATACTATAGATGAATGTAGCAACTGTAGCGATTAGTTTTGGGCCTCTAGATAGGGGATGTTACAGCTTAGTATCTGAGCATGGTTATGAAATACTTTAACTACAAATGGTTTTTAAAAACATAATTCTTAGTAATTAGAGTTAAGTTCGGGGTACAGGATAATGCTATAGTAATGTACTTGTATTTGTTATATATATATATATAAGTATACGCTATATCTCTAGACTCCTATCCTTGTTAAGCTATTCATCTGTATCCTATGAGGCTTGAATACAGATATGGAAGGAAGAAGAGGCAGAGTCAATCTTGGAGAAGAGAGCACCACCACTAATGGAAATGCCGACTAAACGCTGGAAGAGGTCCATGTCAGGGTCAAGCTAAAAATGTTGATGCTGGGGTTCCCCAAGTGGATATGGCAGCCATGTATCAGTTTTTCATAAATACGATGCAAGCTGGAATTGCAGCTGGAGTTGTTAGAGGGAATGCTACTAGAGGAGGAGTTCAGGAAGCAGCGATAGTTAACCATTATGCTAATCTGATCAGAGACTATATTAGGCTTGGAGGGAAGCCGTTTATCGGGAGAAAGGATGCGATTGAGGTGGAAAACTAGCTATTGCATTATTAGAGGATTTTCGCTGACTTAGGATTGAATGATAAGCAGAAAAGGAGATTAGCTTCAAGAGAGCTTCAAGGAGCTGCTCTATTTTGGTGGAATATTGTTGTAGCTAGTGTTGATGAGGAAACCATGACTTGGGCGGAGTTTAAGAGAAGGTTTTAAGAAAGATTTATGTCAGTGATGGCGCAGTCGGTATTGGTTAGGAAGTTTGCTGAACTGGAGCAAAGAGAGATGTCTGTTCTAGAGTATGCTAGAAGGTTCGAAGAGTTAGCCCGGTACGGGTATATGGTTGATATGGTGTAAAGAGAAATGAGAAGTTTATAAGAGGTTTGAAGCCAGAGTTGGCAAGAGCTACCTTACACTTAAGAGATCCAAGTTATGTAGTTGTAGAGATGGCGATGAGGCAGGAAGAGGCGTTAGCTTGTTTGGAGAAGAAGAAAGAGAAGGAGGTTCAGAGTGGACAAGGCCAGAAAAGGAAGTTTTTCCATAAGAAGAATGCTTAGAAGGGAGGAGCACAGAAGAAGGGAAAATCTGAGATGGTTTGTTATAGATGTGATAAGAAAGGACATTATGCTCATGAGTGTCAAACTGGAAAAGGAAAGGGGAAAGAAGCAGTTGGAAAGAAGAATATCTTATGCTTTAATTGTGATCAGATTGGCAATTATTATAACCGATGCAAAGAGCCTGTTAGAGAACGAAAGGGACAGATGTTACATTGGAGCCTGCAACTTCAAGGCCAGTTATGCAGGAGAAAGGAAAGGCTGTTCTGGGAGGCTCGCTATAGATTCACGGTATGTCTGTTAGCTTTCTGTTCGATACTGGTGCATCACATTCTTTTATTTCTCGATGTTTGGTAGATAAGCATAACCTAGAACCCTCATATTTAGTTACTTCTTTAAGGGTTGCAAATCCGATAGGAGGGTATGCGACACTTGGGATGAGGTGTGACCATTTAGAGTTTGAATTGCTAGGTCATACTTTTGATTGTTGTTTGCATGTGTTTGATTTTGTGGGCTTTGGGATCATCCTTGGGATGGATTGGTTAAGTAAATATAATGTTAGGATATTTTTCCACGACAGGAATATATCACTTAGTCACCCGAATAGTAGTGATCGGATAGTTTATACAGTAGAAAACCCTAGTTGTGAGGTAAATGCTTTATTGGGTATTATGGAGTTGGAGGATGAGTTGCATCGAGTTTTTGTGGTTATAGAATTTACTGATGTGTTTGAGCCGATAACTGGATTCCCACCGAAACGAGCCATTGAGTTTCATATTGATTAGTGCCTGGAGCAGAACCGGTGAGTAGGCCACCGAGCAGAATGACACCAACAGAGATGAAAGATCTGAAGGAGCAATTGGTGGAATTGGAAGGCAAGAGTTATATTAAACCAAGTAGTTCATCTTGGGGAGCTGCCACGGTATTTGCTAAGAAGCTGGACAGATCGTTGAGGCTATGTATCGGTTATCGTAAGTTGAATGAGAAGACGGTAAAGAACCGATATCCATTGCCAAGAATGACGATTTGTTCGATCAGTTAAGTGGAGCCAAGGTATTCTCTCAGTTGGATTTGGTGATGGGATTTCATCAGCTTAGAGTGGCAGAGGATGGTGTTCCTTTAACGACGTTTGGGACAAGGTATGGATCGTACGAAATGTTAGTTATGCCGTTCGGACTAACTAATGCGTCGGCATTCTTTATGGGTTTGATGAACCGAATCTTCCGAGAGAACTTGGATAGATTTGTGTTGGTCTTTATAGATGATATTCTGATATACTCTAAGGATGAGAAGGAGCATGAAGTTTACCTTAGAGTTGTGCTTGAGACGTTGAGGGAGCATCAGTTGAAGGCTAAGTTTTCGAAGTGCCATTTTTGGAAAAAGGAAGTGAAGTTCCTTGGTCATGTAGTCTCAGAGAAAGGGTGGTCTGTAGATCTGACTAAGATTGAGATGGTGAATAATTAGAAGAGACCCAAGACAGTGACCGAGATAAAGAGTTTTCTTGGATTGGCTGGACATTATCGAAGGTTTATAAAAGATTTTTTGCGAGATAGCTACACCGATGACTAAGCTTATGCAAAAAGATGTGAAGTTTGTATGGACCGATAAGTGTAAGGAAGCATTCTAGAGCTTAAAACACTTATTGACCCATGCACCGATGTTGGTGGTTCCGGAAGGGAATCAGGATTTAGTTGTCTATACTAATGCGTATGGAACTGGATTGGGAGCTGTGTTGATGCAAAGAGGCAAAGTGATTGCTTATGCTTCTAGATAGCTCAGACCACATGAAGTTAGGTATCCTATGCATGACTTAGAGTTAGCTGCATTGCTTTGAAGGTGTGGAGGCATTATCTTTTGGGAGAGAGATTTGAGCTTTATACAGATCATAAGTCATTGAAATACTTGTTCTCTCAGAAGGAGCTGAACATGAGACAGTAGAGATGGTTGGATTTTATTGCCGCTTATGATTTTGTAATTGAGTACACATCAAGAAAGGGAAATAAGGTAGCGGATGCACTTAGCAGGAAACATCAGAATGCAGTATTGGATATGATTGCTGAGTGGAAAGATTTGGAAGCATTATCAGCTTGTAGAGTGCAGTATAGGTCTGAGGCAGGTTCTAGTGCAAGAAGTGTTGTATTGTCTTGTTTAGAAGTTCGACCGATAATAATTGAGAAGATAGCTTCTAAACAGAAGGAGGATTCAGTTTTGGCTGAGCAGATCAGAAAGTTAAAGGAAGAAACAAAGAGCGATGACTTAAAGGGTTTCAATCTTGACCAGGAAGGGTGGTTGAGAAAGAAAGGAAGGTTGTGTGTTCTGAATGTAGGAGACATAAGAAAGGAAGTTCTGGATGAATGTCATCGTTCGAAGTTCACTATCCATCCAGGAGGAACGAAGATGTATCAGGATATAAAGAGAAGTTTCTTCTGGGAAGGTATGAAATGGGACATTGGTTCATGTGTTAAGCAGTGCTTGAATTGCCAGCAGGCAAAGGCTGAACACCAGAAGCCAAGTGGATTGCTTCAACCGTTGGATGTTCCGATGTGGAAGTGGGATTCTATCTCTATGGATTTTATTGATGGGTTGCCAAGGTTTAGTAGAGGGAATGAAGGCATATGGGTCATAGTGGATAGACTAACCAAGAGTGCCCATTTCATTCCAGTCGAGTTAACTAGGACGGCACCTAGTCTGGCGAAGTTGTTTATAAAGAATGTGGTTAGACTGCATGGGATTCCCAGAAATATTATCAATGATAGAGATTCTTTATTTTCTAGCGAGTTCCGGAAGAGTTTACAGGAAGCTTTAGGAACCAAGCTCAACATGAGTACCACTTACCATCCACGGAGTGATGGGAAAACGGAAAGATTAACAAAGTCTTAGAGGATTTGTTAAGAGCTTGTGTATTGGATTTCGGGGGATCATAGGAAGACCATCTCCATTTAGTCGAGTTCTCGTATAACAATAGTTATTAGACTAGTATTGGGATGGCACCATTTGAAGCTTTGTATGGGAGACCATGCAAATCTCCGTACGTTGGTTAGAGACCAGGGATAAATTGGTTCTTGGTCCAAATTTGGTAAAAGAAGCCGCATAGAAGATTGAGTTGATCCGAGCTAGGATGAAGGAAGCTCATTCTAGGCAGAAAAGTTATGCAGATAGAAGAAGGAAATACTTGGAATTCTCTATTGGAGATAATGTTTTTATTAAGGTTTCACCGATGAAGGGTGTGATTAGATTAGGGAAGTCAGGAAAGTTGCCACCTAGATTTGTTGGACCTTTCCGTATTGTTGAGAGGATCGGGAAACTCACTTATAGAGTGGAGTTATCGAATGGTTTGGTAGGAGTCCATGATGTTTTCCATGTTTCTCATCTTAGAAAATGTGTTAGAGACCCGGATACTACTATAGGACCAACGGTGTTAGAAGATTTAGTAGTAGTGTAACACCCCATATTATTAGAACATTATTTAGGATAATTAATTGGGTAAATTAAGTAAAATAATGTGAAGATTAATAGGTTGAGATTTGAATAGACTATGGGTAGTCGTGCCATGTTAGTGTGTTAATTAAAATCAAATAACATAAACAAAGGTGTTAGGAATGAGTAAGGACAATATGGGAAATTGGAAAGGCTTATACCCTAAACCCTTAGGAAATGAAACACACGTGCATTTCATTTTCACTCAAACTAAAGTTATACCAAGGCCGACCACCATTATTGTTCTTAAGAGGAAGATAAAGTTAGGATTCAAGAGAAGGAAGATAATCAACTAATTCAACATCAAATCTCGCATCTTTTAATCTCAAAGCTAAGTTGAATAATTACTCATCCCATTTTCTTATAGTTTTCAGTTTTAAGATTAGATCCAAAATGTTTTTGCAAGTATATGCCATGTTTTAGATGATTAAAGTTGTATATATGCTTGTTGATGGATTATACATGTTCATATTAGTATTTATGAAATGTTTGATATGAAAACCCTATTAAATGACACCTAAATGCCTTGAGAATTTAAATATTGGTCAGAAATGATATTTTAGAGATGGGTTCCAATTTTCATAATTTTCTGAATTTATGTGGATTTTATATTAATTTTCTAGTGAAGAAAATGATTTATTAGTTATAAATTATTTACGGCTAAAATAATAATTATTTAGGTTTGAAATTTTTATATGTTGGAAAACATATTAAAATAGATTTTCTAGGATTTTTCCAGATCTTTCCAAAGTGTTTTTATGAATATATAAAATTATTTAAGGTATGAGACTTAAATGTTTTATATAATTATTTAAGGAGAAGGGGCACTTTATAAAATAAAATTATTATTTAATTCTGAATTTAGTGGCAGCACTTTTCTTAAAAGTATTTATTAACCACTAAGAATTTGACAAACAATGGCAAGTTAGTTAAAAAGTTATATTTTTTAAGTTAAAAACAAGAAAATCATGCTTTTAGCATGTTTCATCCATTTTAGGCATCAAACCTTCCGACTCAGACCTTCCGACAAGCCGAAAGGTTATAGCTTTCAACAAGGTCAAAGTTCAATACATATGGTATCAAGTACTTAGTAAGTAATGAATTGAACAAGGTCTAAGGGTACTTAGTCGAAAGGTTGGTTGCCAAAGAGGTTGGGGTATGTTTGTTTTATAAACCAAAAGATTCGCCTGCTTTGTTTTCGAATAAGAGCTTTCGACTTGGTTGCTTTCACCCAGGTTAATTATTTAAAACAAAGGTTTTAAACCTTTCGAAAAAGTCGAAAGGTTACTGCTGCTTTATCTTTGTTTTGTTTTGAACCTTCCGACAAAGTCGAAAGGTTTACCTGTTTTAAAAACCAGCCGCTTCTCCATGCTTTCGAAAAAGAGCTTTCGACTTGGGTATTTTACCCTTGTTTTTAATTAATGAATAACCCAAGTTTTCGAAAAGATTTGTTCTAAAGGCAGAGGCCTATTGTTTAAAATGATATGTTTTAAAGCTTTCAAAGTAGAGCTTTCAAAAAAGTCGAAAGGTTGCTTCCAATGAAGTCGAAAGGTTTTAGTTCAATGGTTTCGAAAGGTTTTAGTTCAATGGTTTCGAAGGGTTTGAGATCAATGATTTCAAAAGGTTTGATGAATGGTTTCAAAAGGTTTTAGTTCAATGGTTTCAAAAGGTTTTAGTCCAATGGTTTCGAAAGGTTTTATTTCAGTGGTTTTGAAGGGTTTGAGATCAATGGTTTCGAAAGATTTGATGAATGGTTTTGAAAGATTTTAGTTCAATGGTTTCGAAAGGTTTTAGTTCAATGGTTTCGAAGGGTTTGAGATCAATGATTTCAAAAGGTTTGATGAATGGTTTCAAAAGGTTTTAGTTCAATGGTTCCGAAAGGTTTTAGTTCAATGGTTTCAAAGGGTTTGAGATCAATGATTTCGAAAGGTTTGATGAATGGTTTTGAAAGGTAAGATTTTGGCTTCTTGGCCTAGAAAATTAAAGGGTTTTACTTCAGTTATAAAGAGGTGCTTTCAAAGGTTTAGAAAGAGGTACTTTCAAATGTTAAATGTTTTCATCAACTAATGTTTGAGTAAAGAATATAATATATAACATGGCAATGTGATTTTGAGTAAAGCTTAAAGATTTTATATTTTCCTTGTTTAAATTTGATTTAAAGGTTTTAAATCATTTTGAAAAGGTTTTCAAGGAAATTTATAGGAGGGGATCCTTAAGTGAAACTGACTCAGATATTAGAATACCAGATGGGACTAGTATAGGGTCGCACCCTATACATTAGCTATTAGCCCCAGCTATTTGTTGTCCAAAATTCCAGTGTGTATGGTTTGGTCATAGGTAGACTAAAATTAAGATTACACACCAAAAGAAATATACGTTTGTATACAGACAAGTTATTGGTGAGCCCGAAAAACCATTAGGGTCTAGAAGACCTGGGAGATGATTAAGTTAGGGACAAACCGTCCAGAGGCAAAGTATTTAACAAATAGTTAAGGATAGACCGTCCAAAAGTGAAATATTTAACAGATAGTTAAGGATAGGTGGTCCAGAAGAAGAATACCTAACGGGTGTTAGATTAATTTTGATTATATTGTCTGGTAGCCCCGGCCAAAGGTTAAAAGTTATCCAAACAAAACTTATGTGTTTGAACAAATAGTTTATTATTACCTGATATTTATGTATGTTTACATAATGAATTACTTTACAGTATTTAAACTGTTTTAGTTGCAGAAAAAGGTTTTGCAAAGATATATTTTAAAAGGATGTTAGTGAGCGGAAACCTGTTCCGCTAAGCAGCATGGTCTCACTTAACATATTAAACCATGATGTATAATATTATTCACACCAGGATTTATGTCTGACTCTAAGTTTATGTTTTCCCCTTAAACTCTCAGGTGCTCAAAATTAATTTGAGTAGGCTGAGGGGTTAAGGTCTTTCCAGGTTTAGTAGGATGATGAATAATGCTACCGGAGGCCAGGAGGCACATGGATAGCTATTTAGGAGTTGCAGCTATATGTTTTGTTGTATTTCCGCTGTGTTTGTATTAAGTCTATTATGACTATATGACTCTGATCATCCAAGGGGGTATCTTCATATACCGCTCTTGGCGTATTTTGTATTAAGTATATTTTATCTATGTCTGGGAACGTATTGGGATTATGTATTAAGAATATGGAACATCTATTTTAAATGTAATGAAGAAAAGTTGTTTTGAAATATGTATTTTGTTTCATATTCAAGTGCTTCTGATATAAATACCATTAACATAGCCATATTTAGTTGTCGGAAGATAATACTATAGATGGCTGCAGCATTTGTAGCACTTAGTTTTGGGCCTCTAGATAGGGGATGTTACAAGTAGAGCCGGACTTGACTATAGTTAGAAAGCCGATTTGGTAGTCGAGAGAGATAAGAAGAAGCTAAGGAACAAGAGAGTCAGATTAGTAAAGGTCCAGTGAAGTGACGATGCTAGAGACTATACTTGGGAGACCGCGAGCAGGATTAGAGACTCTTATCCTGATCTGTTTTGATGGTATGTTCGAGCATTTTGCTTAATTGTGTACCTTATCGTAATTTCAAGGACGAAATTCTTTAAGGAGGGGAGTCTGTAACATCCCCATGTTCTCATAACATTATTTAGAGTATTTAATTAGTTAAATTAAATAAAATAATGTGAAGATTAATACATTGAGATTTGATTTAACTAAGGGCAGTCGTGCCATGTTAAATGTAAATCAAAATGAAACAACATGAATTAATGTGTTAGGAAATAGGTAAGGGAAAAATGGGAAATAGAAGGGACTTATACCTTAAACCCTTAGATAATGAAACACACATTCATTTTCATTCTATCAAACTAAAACACATCAAGGTCGGCCACCATTTTCATTCTTAAAGGAAGATAAAGCTAGGATTTCAAGAGAAAGAAGTTAATCAACTTATTCAACATCAAATCTCACATCTTTTAATCTCAAAGCTAAGGTGAATGATAACTACATCCCATTTTCTTATAGTTTTTGGTTTCAAGTTAGATTCGGAATGTTTTTGCAAGTTTATGCCATGTTTTGAATGATTAAAGTTATATATATGCTTGTTGATGAATTATACATGTTCATATTTGTTTCTATGATATGTTTGATATGAAAAACCTATTAAATGACATCCAAATGCCTTGAAAATTTAAATATAGATCTGAAATGATATTTTAGAGATGAGTTTCAATTTTCATAATTTTCTGAATTAATGTGGATTTTATATAAATTTTCTAGTGAAGAAAATGATTTATTGGGTTATAAATTAATTATGTTAAATAAATAATTATTTGGGTTTGAAATTTTTATATGTTGGAAAACATATTAAAATAGATTTTCTGGAATTTTTCCAAGATTTTCCTAAGTGTTTTGATGAATATAGAAAATTATTTAAGGTATGGGACTTAAATGTTTTATATATTTTATTAAGGAGAAGGTGCATTTTATAAAATAAAATCATTATTTATTCCTGAAATTATTTGTAGCACTTTTCTGAAAAGTATTTAGTAACCAATAAGAATTTGACTAATAAAGGCAGGTTAGTTGAAAATTTTTCTCTTTTAAGTTAAAAACAAGTAAATCATTCTTTTAGCATGTTCAGCCACTTTCATCATTAAGGGTTCCGACCCAGACCTTTCGACATCATAGCTTTTGAAACCAATGCGTATGGTTTCAAGCAACTTGGTACGTAAAATATTGGACAAGGTCGAAGGGGCACTTGGTCGAAACCTTTGTTTCCGAAGAGGTTGGGGTATGTTTGTTTTATAAGCCAAAAGTAACGCATGCTTTGCTATCGAAAAGAAGCTTTCGACTTGGTTGCTTTCGACCGAGTCAAATATTTAAAATAAAGGTTTAAAGCTTTCGAAGGGTTTGAAACCCCTAGCTGTCGCCTTTCTACCTTTCGAAGTCATTGGCTTTCGACAAGGTCAAAAAGGTAAACTTGTCTTTTAAAATCAGCCGCTTCTCCCATGCTTTCGAAGGGATTGTTTCGACACCTTTGCTTCTTGTTTAGGAAAAGGTTTCGAAAGAGGTGTTTTAAAGTATTAAAAAGGCTGGAGCCTATTGTTTTAAAAGATATGTTTTAAGCTTTCGAAGGGTGTCGAAAGCAAAGCTTTCGAAGGGGTCGAAAGCAGAGTTTCCGAAGGAGTCGAAAGGTTTTAAAAGATTTTTTCCACATGTTTTGAATTGAACCCAAAAGGCTTTCGAAAGATTTATGTTTTAAAGGTTTAATGCTTTCGAAAGGTAGTTAGTTTGGTTTCGAAGGAGTCGAAAGGTCATAGTCGACAGGTCTTAGTCAAAAGGTCTTATTTTCTGAATGGTTTTGAAATGTCTTAGCCGAAAGGTTTAATGGTTTTGAAAGGTCATAGTCGACGGGTCTTAGTCGAAAGGTCTTATTTTCTTAATGGTTTCGAAAGGGTTGAAATGGAAGGTTTTCCAAGGTTTTCTAAGGCAATGTTTTAAAGTGTTTTAAGATAGGATGTCTAAGGTTTTAATGTTTTCGAAAGGAAGGTTTTCTGAATGGTTTCGAAAAGAAAGGTTTTAACCTTTCGGCCTAGATAAATAATGAGTTTTACTTGGTTTTGAAAGAGATGCTTTCAAAAGTTTGGAAAGGGGTACTTTCAATGGAATCGAAAAGGGTACTTTCAAATATTTAAATGTTTTCATCAACTAAAGTTTGAGTAAAGTATATGTATATATAACATGGCAAGGTGATTTTGAGTAAAGCATAAGATTATATATATTTTCCTTGTATAAAATTGATTTAAAGGTTTTAAATCATTTTAAAGAGATTTTCAAGGAAAATTATGGGAAGAAATCCCTAAGTGAAAATGACTCAGATATTAGAATACCAGATAGGACCGGTATAGTGTCGCCCCTATACATTAGCTATTGACCCCAACTAATTGTTGTCCAAAATTCCAGTGTGTAGGCCTTGATCACAGGTAGACTAAAATTATGATTACACACCGAAAGGAATATATGTTTGTATACAAATAGGTTATTGTGAGCCCAAAAGACCATTAGGATCAGGAAGACCAAAGAGATGATTATTTTAGGGACAGACCGTCCAGAAGAGAAGTATTTAACAAATAGTTAAGGACAGACCGTCTAGAAGAGGAGTATCTAACAGAAGTTAGACTAAAATTTTTTATGTTATCTGGTAGGCCCGAGTCAGCCAAAGGTTAAAAATTAGCCAAACAAAACTTATATGTTTGAACAGATAATTCATTTATTACCTGATATTTTTGTATGTTTACATAATAATGCTTTACAGTGTCTAACCAGTTTTGGTTGCAGGAAAAAGTTTTTGCAAAGATATATTTTAAAAGGATGTTAGTGAGGGGAAACCCATTTCGTTAAGCCGGCGTGGTCTCACTAAACATATTAAACTGGGATGTATAGTATTATTCACACCAGGCTTTATGTCTGACTCGAATGTTATGTTTTCCCCTTAAACTCTCGGGTGCTCAAAATTGATTTGAGTAGCCTGAGGGGTTAAGATCTTTTTTAGGTTTTAGTAAGTTGACGAATAAGGCTACCGGAGGCATGTAGGAGGCAAACGGATAGCTATTAGGAATTGCAGTTTTATGCTTTGTTGTATTTCCGCTGTGTTTGTATTAAGTCGATTATGTGTATATGACTCTAATCATCCAATGGGGTATCTTCATATACTGCTCTTGGCTTGTTTTTTAATAAGTATATTGTATATGTGCCTAGGAACATATTGGGATTATGTATTGAAAACATGGAACATCTGTTTGAAATTTAATGAAGAAAAGGTTGTTTTGAAATCTATGATTTGTTTCATATTCAAGTGCTTCTAATATTATAGATACCATTAACATATCCATATTTAGTCGTCGGAAGCTAATACTATAGATGACTGCAGCATCTGTAGCGCTTAGTTTTGGGCCTCTAGATAGGGGATGTTACACACTCTTCGGACTTTGATTATCTAAACCTTTTGCTTTATGTTACTTCTTTTATTCATGGAACTTGATTCTTTCGATACACACCATCCCATACGCTTTGTATATTGTTGATGTTTTGTGTACCACTTTCAAGGCTTGTACGTCTTAGTCCGTTGTTGTCCGGTGCGCTTAGTTAGTTATCCATAAGAAGGATCCAAGAACTTACCCGACCTCCCTCTAGGAGGCGCTCCAGCCAGGCCTAATAGGCGGGACTAAAGGCTTGTTCGGTGCCTTGACTAGGCCATAGCGTAGCGGCATCAAGGGCATACTCCATCCTCCCTCCAAGAGGTGCTCCAACCAGGCCTTATAAGCGGGACTGAAGGCTGGTTGTTGCCTTGATCTAGCCATAGCGTGACATGTTCAAGGGCTTACTCTGTCCCCCCTTCAGGGGGCGCCTTGAGCTGGCCATAGCGTGGGGGCAATCAAGGGCTTGTAGATACTTTAATCTGACCATAATATAGCTTGGATAAAGGTTTACTCTAATCCCCTCCAGGAGGCGCTTTGACCTAGCCAACTTGGCACGTATAAAGGATTATGACCATTTAAGGTAATTTCCAAGTTTAAGGAGAATTTTTCTCCCGACCGTGTAGATTTTTCTTAGAAAAGAGGTGCTTTATTGAATTTCTCTAGGGTTGCTTTACAAATTTATCGATTTTTCCTTGTTTGAAAAAGTTGATGACCATTCATTCAAGAGCTCTGCATTGATTTGTTTCGTGCTCATTCATCATATGATAGTGACAGAAAGATCCTCCTATATTTCTTTCATATTTGGGCTTTTTCTTTTTGGATGGCTAATAGTTGAGTTTATCCCTTGTTAATATGTAGATGTCCTTGATTGATGTAGTCAAGTTGCACTCTTTAGGGAGTCTCGATCTGAAGCTTGTCTTTTAAGGTTGAATTCTAACTTTTCTATTGCTTGATTCAGGAACTTCATACTCGATGACCAATTTCCTTTTTAAAACTTTCAAAGCTCGTATGTAGGCAATGATCCACTTGTTGTTGGATGCCATTTTTAAGCAAAGGTGTAATAATCAGCCATCATTCCTTCTTCAAAGATAGTTCCTTTTTCATAGCACCGGATAGCCTTTTCATTTGAACAAACAAATTATCACCTTTACATCTTGCTTCTCCTAAAGCAAAGATGGGTGTAGGGCCAATATGGAATGGGTTTCGGCTCCAATTGTTTGGATCATAAGATTCTTCTCTCTTCTTTTTCATGACTCTTAAAGCTTCCAATCTTAACATTTGCTCTTTGTATAGCCTTGAATCTTCAACAACTTTATTAGAGGACCTAGCCAAATGCGGTTATGAAGATCCTTGTTTGGATTTTTGACTTTGCTAAGCATTTTGATGTGGGATCTAATGTTGACATGGAATGAAATAGGGATAAAGGAAAGTAAGGTTGGGAATTTAACAAGATCGAAGGTTCGAGCTCTCCTTTTTGTTGGATCTTATGTTGTTATCCCACCTTTTGGCAAAGCCGAGATACCCAAAAATTAACTGAAAATCGATGATTACTAGTCATGAATATCGATTGTGCATCGCAGGTTCACCATGGATATCGATGAATTTTGTCCGAGTCTGGATCGGGCTACAATTGACAAGACAAAACAAGCAAAGCCATAAAAGCCAGCGTTTCAAATTTCAGGTTAATCGGAGTTCGTATGGATGAGATATGATCGATACAAGTTAGAGAAACATGTTGTTCGTATCCATCAAAGAGTCGAGGTGATGGTCTACTCGAATCCATCAAGTCTTGCTTTGTTTGAATCCATCAGTAAAGCCCGTGTTCGAATCCATCCTGCTACGTCAACTTCGCATCGATCAACTGGAGCTCATTCTGATCGATACGAAGAAGGCCTTCATTCGGATCCATGTGCGTTGATGTGTTCGAATCCATCGAGTCAGAAAGACCTGGGTCGACACGACAATCTTGGATGCGAACGCGGCGAAATACTCGGGGCGACTCGATCAAACCGGAGTGAAAAACGGATCGACATGAAGAACACGCACCACGTCAACCTGCTGGCACATACCACCATCGATTCGAAGGGATCGATTCGAATTGATCGATTCAAACAGGATGAACAAACGAAGAACACGATTTCGAATCGATCATAACTTGAGATCTACAAGTCCAAATGCAATGAAATTTTCACAGGAGCTTACATACATGTTGTTGAATGTTCTCACCAAATTTCAGCTCCATCGGATGAGTTCTTGATCGATTCGAATGGAGTACGAATCGATCCCGAAACGGGCCCCAATTTCCTGAGGCCGGGCATGTGGGCCCCCTCACGTGCCAGAAGTAGTCTCCCGAAATATAGGCGAAATATCAGCCTCCTGCACCTATAAATAGAGCCCGAGGTCATTCAGAAAAGAGGGATCTGAATTCCGAAGCGCCCAGACTCTACCAGACTCTACTTTGCACTTCACTACTACCGTTGTACTCAAAGAACAGAGCTATAATCCATTGTAATTCGCTGTAATCAACTGTAATCAGCGAAGAAAATCAATAAAAGAAAACCTTTGAAGTGGACGTAGGCCGGAGATAGCCGAACCACTATAAATCTCGTGTTTCTGTTCATTGTTTCTAAATTGTGATATTCTATTTGCTTAGATTTGAGATTTGTGTTTGAATACTGGTTGATCTGTATTCATACACTGGTGCTTTCATGACATTCGGGGTTTGTGACCAATTTTGGCGCTAACACTTTGGTGCTTTCACTGAGAAGAACTAGCACCCGCTACACTAGATTCAAAGTTTAGATTTGAAAGTTTGAAGGATTCAGATTGACTCGACAATGACTCGACAAATAAGACAAAGAGCTGAGAGAAGCCAACAAGGAGGAAGTCAAGAGGCATCCTCTGGTGCTGGAGAAGGACAAGCTTCGATTTACATCACCAGAGATGAAATGGAAGCTATAGCAAATTCATTGCAAGAGAGGATGATGAAGACTCAGCAAGAGATGCTGCAGAATTTCTTCGAGCAGATGAGGGCAGCAAATGTGCAAAACGTTGGACCAACTACAGCAGCCGCAAGTGCGGGACAATGAGTCAGGATTGCGGAAACCAATGAAGGTCAGGTTCAAGGTCAGAATGCAGATCCAGAAGGCAATCAACAAGGACTTAGGGGCAGACCCTCAGGATCTGATGCTGGAAGGCCTACAGATGGAGCTCAACAAGCTGGAGCCAACGCTGATGCTAACGGGCCACACGAAGAGTACGTACCAGAATACCCTTCAAGACCAAGAGGGCAACCCCAGGATGGAGATGAAAAGATGGCTGGATTAGTCCGACGACATATGAGAGGAGGATTGTCCAATGGAGGACTAGAGGAAGTTAGTCGAAGTCCGTTCACCCCGAATATCAGGAATGCAAGGAACCCTCCAAAGTTCAAACTGCCTATGCTGGATCCTTATGATGGGAAGTCAGACCCAACGATGCATATTACTCGATACATCAGGCACATGGAAGTGTTGGGGGCATCCGAGGAAGTGATGGCTCGATGCTTCCCTCTATACTTGTTAGATTTGGCTGCACTTTGGTTCAGGCAATTAGAAACCGGATCAATCAGAACATGGGGCGAGCTTGTAGATTGCTTCATGAGACGGTTTAGGGTCCACGTGACACGACCCAAGAGTGTGATGACTTTGGCATCGATAAAACAAAGGACCAGAGAGTCCATAAAAGATTTTCTGCTACGATTTAATGCAACGGTGGCTTCTGTAGATCGCCCGGATCCATCGATGATTTTGATGGCAGCAGTGGCAGGAGTTGAGGAAGGCACCGAATTCAAAGATTCTTTGGCAAGAGACCCACCGCAAGATCTTGGAGAGTTTTACCATGAAGCTGAAAGATTCATTCGATTAGAAGAATCACGAGCCGAGAGGCAGGAAATAAATGATGTACAAGGCGAAGGAACCGCCAGGGAACAGCCTAGGGCGGACAAAGGAAAGAGAAAGCAGGATGATGCACATGATGGTCCTAATAAACGGAAGAAATTCCGAGAGCCCAGATTCAGGCAATACACAGATTTGGCGGCAAGCCTGGAACGAATTTACACTGAAACTCGGGGGCAACTCCCCTATCGAAAACCACCCAGGAGAGATCCCACAGAGCGGGAGCGTAGAACCAAAAAATATTTCCTATTCCATGAGTTGGATAGGCACACAACCGACGAATGCCGCCACCTAAAGGATGAGGTGGAAGAACATGCCAGGAGTGGTAGATTGCCACAATATGTAAGAGAACGGGCAGCGGCGGTAAGGCCTGAACAACTACCGCCTCCACCTAACAGAAACGATCCTGGATCGGGATCACGACTCGTCATCAACTGATTAAGATGGCAAGGGCCAAGTTTAGGATTTGGACTTCGGTCAAATAATTTCATTAGATTTGTTTTCAGAATAAACAGCTACTCCACTTACTCATGTACGGGAACCAGAGAGATCCCTAGGCATGCTCTGAGATGGAGATAGACTGATCTGCCCGGAGAGGCAATGTTTAGTTTTTTCTGGATGTTTGAGATTGAACATCTAGGACCTGAATTTAATAAATAAACTTGAATTTCTTGAAATAAACCTTTGACCGGAGAGTTAAAGGATGAGTATTAAATACCAATATAAAAATGATCGCTTTATGAACCTACCCGGAGAGACAGGGTCCGGAGTGCAAGAAGTGGGTTGCTTCGTCGGAGAGCGACAGGATCGACTCACTTAACGTCGTTTCCCATTCGCCGGAGAATGATTGGATCAGGATTCGATAAGAGCCCGGAGAGGCTATGATCGGCCCACGATTTAGGCCATGACATCGCTTAATGTTCAGATACACTGAACCGGAGTGCAAGAAGTGAGTCGCTTCGCCGGAGAGCGACAGGATTGACTCACTTAACACTGTTTCCCCTTCACCGGAGAGTGACAGGATGGGATCCAGCAGGAGCCCGGAGAGGCTACGATCGGTCCAGAATGACCAAGACATCGCTTTACGCCCTAACTGGGGCCAGAGTGCAAGGAATAGAAAGCAACGCCAGAGTGCAATAGGATCTTTCTATTCGATCGCTAAGTCTGGAATGGGCTTGGCAAGGGTCCGGAGTGACCATCGATAGTATGGAGAGACTGTAGAATTTCATTCTTAACTTCCACTGGAAGAAATTGATAACGATTCAGCTTCGAACAGCCATGGACTTGATTGAAAATGCTATAAGCTCTAAATAAAACATGAACTCACTACATTCAATTTGAGACTGATCAAAACACACCTTTTACCAAAAGGCATGTTTTGGGGGGGCAAAGTGTTATCC
The DNA here is from genome assembly GCA_030737815.1 of Allium fistulosum. NCBI lineage: Eukaryota > Viridiplantae > Streptophyta > Magnoliopsida > Asparagales > Amaryllidaceae > Allium > Allium fistulosum. Next base: position 404,551,751 of record CM060907.1, on the reverse strand, counting down.
CACCTTTTGGCAAAGCCGAGATACCCAAAAATTAACTGAAAATCGATGATTACTAGTCATGAATATCGATTGTGCATCGCAGGTTCACCATGGATATCGATGAATTTTGTCCGAGTCTGGATCGGGCTACAATTGACAAGACAGGACAAGCAAAGCCATAAAAGCCAGCGTTTCAAATTTCAGGTTAATCGGAGTTCGTATGGATGAGATATGATCGATATAAGTTAGAGAAACATGTTGTTCGTATCCATCAAAGAGTCGAGGTGATGGTCTACTCAAATCCATCAAGTCTTGCTTTGTTTGAATCCATCAGTAAAGCCCGTGTTCGAATCCATCCTGCTACGTCAACTTCGCATCGATCAACTAGAGCTCATTCTGATCGATACGAAGAAGGCCTTCATTCGGATCCATGTGTGTTGATGTGTTCGAATCCATCGAGTCAGAAAGACCTGGGTCGACACAACAATCTTGGATGCGAACACGGCGAAATACTCGGGGCGACTCGATCAAACCGGAGTGAAAAACGGATCGACATGAAGAACATGCACCATGTCAACCTGCTGGCACATACCACCATCGATTCGAATTGATCGATTCAAACAGGATGAACAAACAAAGAACGCGATTTTCAAATCGATCATAACTTGAGATCTACAAGTCCAAATGCAATGAAATTTTCACAGGAGCTTACATACATGTTGATGAATGTTCTCACCAAATTTCAGCTCCATCGGATGAGTTCTTGATCGATTCGAATGGAGTATGAATCGATCCCGGAACGGGCCCCAATTTCCTGAGGCCGGGCATGTGGGCCCCCTCACATGCCAGAAGTAGTCTCCCGAAATATAGGCGAAATATCAACCTCCTACACCTATAAATAGAGCCCCAGGTCATTCAGAAAAGAGGGATCTGAATTCCGAAGCGCCCAGACTCTACCAGACTCTACTTTGCACTTCGCTACTACCGTTGTACTCAAAGAACAGAGTTATAATCCATTGTAATCCGCTGTAATCAACTGTAATCAGTGAAGAACATCAATAAAAGAAAACCTTTGAAGTGGACGTAGGCCGGAGATAGCCGAACCACTATAAATCTCGTGTTTCTGTTCATTGTTTCTAAATTGTGATATTCTATTTGCTTAGATTTGAGATTTGTGTTTGAATACTGGTTGATCTGTATTCATACACTGGTGCTTTCACGACATTCGGGGTTGTTGACCAATTTTGGCGCTAACATATGTTTTGATTAATGACAAGAAATTCAACCGACACGAAGATTCATGAATCTACGACAAAGAACTACGAAGACCAAACTCAACGATATGAAGTATGGTTCATATATATCTGTTTAGAGTCTGTATATTATTAGAAATATGTTAAAATCTCTCCAATATGGTATATATACACACTAACACATACACAAACCATGCATATGCACAAAGAAGGCTATAAACAGCCGGCTGAACAACACCATTCAGCTGTCTAATTGTTGAAACATAGAATATCTTTCTATGCAATTTCAGCCGGCTAAGTGGAAACATTCAGACGGCTGAATAAGGCCAAAAATAACCTATTTTCTTGCTGTATCGAATTTAAAATAAATCAGAAGGCTGAGTTGAAAATTCAGATGGCTAATTATCTATAATAGCTAGTTTTCTGAAGGGATGCTTCTCTTCAACGAAGAGAAACATCATCTAATCTAAAGGTTGCATCTGTTTCTTTTCGTCGTTCCTTTTCATCAACGATTGCAACTCTTAAAACTCTATAAATAGAGTCTAGAATTCAACAAAAAACGAACCTAACTAATTTTAGTATTCTTGAATTCATATCTCTTATTCTCTATTTTCAATTTGCACTCAAACTGCATACAATCTCTGATTATTGATCACTCTATCTTCCACATTTCTCAAGCACATTACACTATATATCATAAAGGAGAAGATTATAGGAAGATTGTATTTAATTGACTTATTAGTGCTATTTAAGGAGCATACTACAGTCAAATACTTTTGTTTATTTGTAAAGAAGTCTTGTTCGGTTGCTTAAGCGGTAGAAGTCCTATTCGGTTGCTTAACCGGTAGAAGTCTTGTTCGGTTGCTCGGGCGGTGTAGACCTATTCCTCCGGGTTAAGTGAGGGTTGCTAGTTTAATTCCAGAAGGAGTCTGGGATTGGACGTAGAACGGGAGTAGGATTAAAAGTAAGAAAGTCCTCTTCGAAACCACCTTTCAAATCAGTCAAGATGATCTAAGACTCCTTTGAAATCTCCTTTTGAAATGTTTGACGTAATTGAAGGATGTAGCTTAATGGTGTCTAAGGGTTTTAACTATGTCGGCAAGGTTTTATTCCTTCGAAAGGAATCCTTTTAACAAGTTTTGATGCAATCACTCAATAATCAAATTCATATATGACATTGAACCAGATCCTATGCACTTGAAAACACCATGCACTTGCCTTATTAATAAATTTTTCATGAATACAAGAGGCCTAAGTATTACAAGGAAGTAAATTCCCCAATTTGATTTTAGGATTTAGGGTTTACAAATTTAAGAAAAGAACAGGTATCGAATGAATGAATTCAAATCCCCAAAACGATACCCCTAGGGTCTTATTTATAGACGCAGATTGAACCCTTTTGCATCAGTCCTTTCAATTTAGTCAAAGGGTGCCTTGAAGACCTTTCGTCGCTGGTGAATTCAGGACGCCCTTCTAACTTTGCTTTTGAATGGAACTTAGGGGCTTTCGACTCCATCGAAAGGTATAAAAGCGACCTTCACCTTGTTGTTGATGCGTTGTGTAAGTAGGAGAGGGTGTTGGCTTTCGACGCTGTCGAAAGGTGTATTTTTGGGGCTTCGAATGACTTGAAGCATAGTAGAAGGCTTAGTCGTTGAAGGTAGCTTTCGAAATCATTCCCATTGATTAATGTGGAACCTCCATCTTCTAGTGTTTAAGGAAGCAATATTGGTCATATACAAGATCTCCTTCACATTCGTGGAAGGTTTTAACCAATTCGAAAGACTGATCTATGCTTTTAAAGGGGTTGCTTTGGCAAAATATTCTTCTGCGGAAGGTAAATAATGGTGAAATCAACTGCTTCGAAAGATTTGGAACGTATGCGTAAGCTTGCTATCTGATACCTTCGAAAGATGCCTTTAACTCATACGAAACCCCTTATGCATGCGGAACCAACTGCTTCGAAAGGGGTTTACTAAAGCAAAAGGTTTTCCTCATTCCCCTTTGACCCCTTCGAAAGTCCATTGCTCATCCAATAGTTTGCAAAAGCATCTCTTCAACTCCTTCGAAAGGTCTTGCTATTGCTATCATTCTTCATGAATCCTTCTTCTATATTCTTTAAGGTTTCGACAAAGTTAGAGCAATTTCTGATGATAATAATGTATGTATGTCATCCATACGCAATATCAAATAAGATCACATATTTAATCATATAAACTTCTCTTTCGAACTAGTATCACTCACTCGACTTCCCTAGCGTGGACTTCGATCAAGTTACTTGATTAGAAACTTCCGTTCTCCTTACGTAGTCATATATTATAATAGAAAATTTCATAATCATATCAAGAATCTGTATCAAGTGTTCACCGTCAAGAATCAAGTGAAAAATCCTAGTTTGGATTGGTGTAAATCACCTCGAAATCATGTACTCAAATTTGGATCAAGAACGGTTATGCGAATAAAATGATCTACGTATAACTTACGTATTTATTTCATTGATTTCTTAAATACACCAATTCTTTTTCATTTTAAACCACATTCATCCGCATTTATAGTATTTTATTAATATTAAAATCATTATGCTCCATTTCATAACACATTTCTTGCATTTATAAACATTCAAAACTTAAGTAAATATTCGTATACTATTCCACTACTTCCTAAGAGTATATATACAATATCAGATTTGTTTTACTTAACCAAGATGTTCAACCAATTTAAAACTTGTCTTAACTTATTATCTTTCTATTCTACAGTTACAAAACTCTACTTTTATATTTTCACCAACACTTAACTTCAAGTTCTCAATTAATTTGGAAGTTTTTTACTATCCAAAATCATCGAAAATTCCAATTCATTTCAATAAATGAAAACTACCTACCAACATATCATAACATGATGCACACGCCAAACTGTCCTAATGCATATGGTACATGCATCCAATTTCTTTAAAGAAAATTTAAAAACTAATCATCGGGTTTTATTTCAAATCATTTTGAAATAATAATATACATATCTTCTTTTGTATATCAAATCATACTTTTGGGGATTAAATCAAAATCTGTTTTACCAAAACAACTCTATAGCAAACTACTATAGTAGCACCCCCTGCTTAGAAACTCAAAAATGAACGCCGATGATGCTACAGTCATCACCATAATTATTTTCCAGCAATAGAAGTGAGTTCGGTGCTTTTTGTCTTCTTTAAAATATTTCTATTCAAAAATAATTTTAAATAATAATATTATTATTCTCTCTTTACAAACTTTGAAAAACGATTTCCAAAAATACCAGGATTTAAGTTCTCAAATTCTCAATTTTAGATCCTTTTTATTTATAAACCATATTTAGATAAAGTTTCTTCCTTATCTAACTCATTTCACATATGTATATCTTTGTTTAGATTATAATAAACAACTTTTACTAAAATTAAATTTTAACCCAACATTATCACCAAACGCTTTATAGTCAAACTATGAAACTTAATTCACAAAGTGTTCGTTTCAATGTTCCTCAATTACTATTTACCCAACCCATGTAGTGAAAAGGTAAAACTGCTCATAAGTGGTTGAGCACAATTTCAAAAATCGAAAAACAATAATCAATGCTCATAAACTGACCGAGCACAACTAATCAAACAATAAATGATGATAACTGAATATTATCACCTCCTAACAAAAAACATCGTAAATAACAATATCAATTTTTGAAAATTTATTTTTTATAGATAAAATATAAACCTAGGTAAAATTATTTCATTTACCAATTTCAAAAAGAATATTGTATCAGTTTTCCTTTTTCAAGTGTTTAGAAATCCTTATCAGTAAATTGTACCTTCTGTATCGATCTGAATTCATAAATCACTCAATAGACCAATCAATACAATATAAAACAATATTATAGCACTAATAAGTACGTGCTCTTATATATATTACACTCAACTCATTCTAGGATGTTACCAACCCTATCTCTAATGAGTTTACCCCCACCAAAGCCTAGGTGTTTGCTCAACCTATGCTCGGATACCACGTTGTAACAACACACTTTTTCAACCCTCAAAAGTCGACACTAATACATCCACGGTATTCATGAGCAGAGCATCCAAGTGCCAGAAAGATAGATTGTTGGGGTGAAAGAAAGAAAACACAGAGCAAAATCTCATATCGTGACAAGTAATATATAATATACAACATATCTTTACAAAAGAAACTTTAATGTACATACATCAATCAGAGTAAACTAAACTATCATCAGCCTAGACAGTTATAATAATATGTCCTCATAAATGTTGATAAATACAATACAAGAAATGCAATGGAAAATAAAATACATGAATACTCTTGGAGGCATCCAGCTCGTTTCCTGAAGCTCCAAAGCATCCATAACTAAATCTAGAAATATGCTTGGGTTAACCCGAGCATTATAAGAAAATAATGTCCGGATCAGTCTAGTAAACCAGCATGAGAAACTCAAATCAAATCATATGGATTTTTATATTTATAAAAACCTTTCGAAAATAAAGGTTTCACGTAAGACCACGCCATACATAAACAAAAATGGGTTTTTACCTTACGATAACCAAACCATTTCCATAAGAAATCCAGTGATATCATAGATAATGTCTTGGATTTAAAATAAATATATAAAATATATGGAATAGTTACCCATAATTACATTCAACGGTACTAGGTTCTACAACTAAAACCGTAAAGGCATATATTGGAAAATGGGTTCCATACAATGGCAAGGCACCAGGGTACCACTTACCATAATACATCCCTAGATAAAATGTATTAAGATCACAAACCTTGCGACCTCTGCCAAAAGAGAACCGGCCCACCCCTTCCTAGATAGTATCAAATATGACATCACCCCGGTTGCTTTCCAACCTTTTTCTCATAAGCTCACATGCACATACCAAATCCATAAATAGTGATCTAGGAAGGTGAAGATCATACCCTAATGGGTGCAATCCACATAGCCATGCCTCATCTTCTGTGATTTTAGTCACTACCGAGTTGTAAGGCTCGATACAACGATTACCTTTTATATAGCAAGCCCACTTGGAATGCTAACACTGCCCTCTAAGTAACAATGTAATGACAACATTCATCCATACAAATTGTTCAGGATATGAACAATCCGAAGGCACTACTCCTACCATATTTTTTTGGAATCGCCTTTAGGATTAGTAGCAAATAACACCTACACTTCAAAGAACTCCATCTTTGATCATCTTCAAGTTATCTCCAATTCGAATGCTTATGCCGGTTCGAAGTAGTTTTCGGATAACTAATGCTTATCTGATCCCAGTCTCTCCAAAGCAACAATTGATAATTTCAAAACTAACTATGATTTTATAGTCGGTTATTTAACTATCAAATAAACAAATAATCAAATAATAAATTTAATTTCACATGCAAACCAAGCATGATTAAGCACATAAGCAACCACTAAGCCTTTTTAATTAATCCTTCCATTAATTAAAACCACTTTGTAAATACTTGTATGAAAATAATTTTACAAAGATATACATATACACTACTCATTCACTATTCATTTATACTCTTTCAATGCTTGAAGAAATATCCATATACTTATCTCCATAGCATAAGTATATTCACAAACCATTAGGGAAAATTTCCCTTTTTCCCAAAATTATATTCAAATAGGCCAAAAACAAATGTCCTTTAAAAACACTGTTTTCTATAAACCCAAACCACTTTCCTTTTGGTGTAAGTAAATGGATCATATGGAAACTAGACCAAATATACTTACCACCCCTTCCCGATTTCAAACTTGTGTTATTCCTCGATTAACAATGAAGTCGGACAAGTTAGAGAACCATCCTTGCCTCGACATACATTCTTAATTCTCACATATAGAAATGAGTTTCAATAACACATAATTTGATGTTAAGTATGAAAAGAATATTTTTCATACTACAACAGGTTATAAAGATCATTTATGGAAACCAAATCTCATTTCCTTTTATAAAATTCCTTTTATAAACCTTCTTTTATATTTAAAACTTCTTTTATAAATCTCCTTTATATTTATAAAACTTCTTCTATTTATAAATCACCTTTTATTTATGAAACTCCTGATTTTAAATCTCATATACTTCTTACTAATTTTCGGTTTTAAGATAGGACTAAATACTTTCCATAAAACGGTCATTCAATATACCACTATAATTCACAATTGTGATTTATTATTCCAATGTATCAAAATGATATCGTTTCCTTTTTTATAAAATATCATTTATAAATCTATTATTTGATTCATAAAATATCATTTATAAATCCATCTTTCTATACAATATTTTATATAAAGCATTTCACCAATATTTCCATCTTCTTTTAAAACGGAATCACTTTATTTAAAAAGATAAATTCCCCTTTTTTCCTTTAAAATAAACATTCGTTATTATATTAACTTTTTCGTAAAATAAATACTTTTTGGAATACTTTTAAAACATTTCCAAAAAGGTTAGAGTAAAATAGAGAAGTTCAAAAACCACTTTTAAATAAAATGCCATAGAAAAATCCAAAAATAACATTTAAAATCATCTTTTGTAACAAAACCATTTTCAAAATCAAAATAATAAATAATAGTATTTCAAAATACTATAATGAGGCCTAAAGCTACCATAGCACTTAACAAGTGCTTCCATAGATTTACAACTAAAGAGTTCAACTTTTCAACATATCAAGTCATATCCAATACTTTGGCATTCAACAACTTATACAATAAGTATATAAATATAAATGAAGTTAAAATCAACAGTGGCGAGGAATCTGGATACATCTACAAAACTCCCTTTATTACCGTATTTCATTTTATATATCATCTGCTTTACAAAGCGATAATTCAACAAAGGAAATAATTCAAACACACAACAATAATTTATAACGACACATATATCATATAGTGTTCATCCAAAGGTGAGTTAACTCACCAAAATTCCAGCTGACGCTTACGTGTTCCGGCTCGATCTAAAATCGAACGGTGTTCGATTTTATTTTAAAATCATACTTGCTTCAAACTTGATGAAATCAACTCTAATGCGTAGATAACACTTCTACAAGCGCAATGCAAAAGATCGCATCGTGATTGGACCTCGTATGCAATAGTTATGATTTTAATAAGAAATCGTATTTAAATAATTTAATTAATCAACTTAATTACTTCATTAACTTAATTATTCTCTCCAAACCCTTCTTCCCTCCCAAATTCACCTCCATGTGCATGAACCCACTCCAAATGTGCACGCACGCATACTGACATGGAGATCGAACCATTAATCGACGAACGAACTTGGCCAACGACTTTCTCTTCGCGCAAGCTTTCTTCACCCAACCACTTCGCCTCCGCTCATCCCTTTCAAACCGCGACCAAGTTCCTCCCCCTCTTCGGCCATGCTAGGTCGCACTCCCCAATCCTCGACCGCACCTTCCCAAACTCGGTCGCAAGATTCAACTTTCCTCCACAAACCCAAAGCCAACCTCCGTTCGTGCTAATTCCACCTAAATCGCAGTCGATTGCTAACACAGATTCCAGCCTTCACGCTGACCTTGGCCTAGATGTGCTGCACCCCCCAAATCCGCAAAGATTCAAAGCACTCCTTACGAGTTCAACGAATCTAATTTCATAATTTTTCGCGAACCATAGCTCTCGATTTTGATTTTAAAAGGTGGAGGCTTGATATTTTTTGTTTACAGAAGAGGGAAGTGAAAGAGAAAGAAAGAAAAAGAAAAGTGAAGAAAAGCATAAGGGTGGGGTTCTATTTATTTTATAATTTTCGGTACTTCGCTGCACAGTATTCCGTTCGCGTACGACTCGCAAACGACAGAAATAAAAATACGACTGCGCACAACAATGCGGCACAATTACAAAACAACAATAAAATACACTGGTTAAATTATTCTGTGAAATTTCAAAAATACCACGTTTGCCACAAAATGCGCCAAATGATAATTTAAATAATACGTCATTAAAATCAAATCGTTTTATTAACAATTGATTTTCTTATAATTTATTAACTTTGAATCAAATTTAAATATTTACATAAAATAAATATTTCAATTCGAAACGCTAAAAATTACGGATCTTTACATTATATCTGTGGCCACCTACTAAATTTATTTTTTACACTGCGATTGGCAAAGAAATGCTGGAGGCGACGCATGGTGCTTGATGGTCCACCGTGATGGCCCAAGCACAAATCACAATGCCAATAACAACAAACTTCGAAGTTGGTCAATTTCTACATTTGTTGTTTAATGAAATGTTTAATTGATAGAACATAAATAGTTCAAAAATCATAAAAGCTTGGGAAAATAATATAATAATGATAACAATAATAATAATAATAAACAGAGTCGTTGAGTTTGACGCCTACGTCAAAGAGTTGTGGATAAGTCACCGTTTTCCATGTAAAACGGTTCTAATTGCATAAAAAAGAAAAGATAGCATGTCATTCATTCAAGATTGTAGAAATCAACTGATTTCAACACGTGTAAAATAGTATTATTTTTCAGAGATAAATCTTCAATCGCTATCCGATTTGTTGTTTTCGAATCTTGTATATAGGAGACAAAGTAGAAATTAAATGCAAAAATCAAATATTTATACGAGAAAAAACAAAAAAATCGGGAAGCGAATCCAAGGAAATAAATGCATTAGCTTAAATTGAGGAGCTAATATCGATATCAACCATATATGCTCCCACATTAATAACAACTTTATTTTGAAATATTTTCTAGTTAGATAAAAGAAGAAAATTAGGAAAGAAGAAAAGGGGAGAAAATGGAAGGAATGCCACCAAATCCTGCGGATGGATCGGCATTCAAAGAGTGTTTTTCGCTCTCATGGCGGAATCCGTACGTTCTCCGTCTCGCACTCACGGCTGGCATCGGCGGTCTTCTTTTCGGTTACGATACCGGTACGATCTCTACAGACACAATCTGCATTTTGTACATGTATTTTATTTGTCGCGCAGTTTAGGGCATAATTGATCTTAAACCTCTGTCTCTACACAAAGTAATCGCAGTATTTTGCTTGCTATGATTTTGATAAAACAAGCAAGACATGCCTGGATCGGTAAACATTTCTACTTATTTCAGGGCTGGAACTCCAATGTTTTGCTGCCTGGACAAGTACACTAGGTTAATAGATGGAGTTCTATGTGTTAATGTTGTAAAGTGAGGAACTTGTGAAGGTTTATGTTGAAAATGGTTTTAAAAATGAATGAATTCTTAAAAATTTGACTAAGTATGAAATGGCTCCTATGGGAATATGAATAGTCCCACATTGTGGGATTATATAAAAGAATCAAGTATTTATACTTGATTCTTTGAAGCTAAGTTGGGCCCTTTGAGCACCCAATGATGCTCTTTTGTGAGGAGGGAGACCATGCTTGACCACCGCGTCCGACCGACTCGACCCGGGCCGGGTTCGGGTTACTTATATTTTTGGTACAAATTTATTTACCGTTTTTTGACCGGGCTGGAACGGTAAGAAACCCGTATTGAAGAACGTTACGCAACGTTTATTTATTTTTTGACCCGGTATTTCTCAGATCCGTTTTTCAAGACCACGTATCCCCCATTCAGTAACGCTCTTTTGCTCTTCCGTCTTCTTAATTGATACGAAGACGAAAATAAGAAGAACAACATTTTTTTTTTACAAAAAAAAAATAATCGAGCAACAAGTTTTTTGAGTGCAACCAGAATCGCTTCGTCCGTGCAAACGAACCGATACCACAAAAACTTTCGAGAGGCTGTTTTATCCTAGAGGCGGCGGTGATTGAGACGAACTGCTTGCACCATTGAGCAGATCACCGAAACGTCTTCAAGAGAGTGACTTGTCCACGACTCAGCCGAAGATAGCCATTGTTTCTAACAGTTTATACTGAGGTTTTTAAATATTTGACATGTGATTAATGGATAAGTTTGTTGTTTTAAATATTGATTCAGTGGCAAGTTTGATTCGTATCTTGGTCTAAGTTTAGTGCTTGAGATGGCCTTAGTTGGTAAACTGTCGCATTTCTATGTTTTGTAGTTTTGTTTGGCTTCTTTGATTCCAGAATTGAAGTCTTTTCAAACTAGTAATAAAATATGCCTTATAACTAACTATACACCACATGTTCAATGTACTATATCTGTACAGCTCAATTATTCACTTCATTGTTTGAACTGCTAGCACTTGTTGCTTTATTTCTTTAATGCATTGAATCATTGTGTCCAAAAGATGGTTTTTCTCATTTGATTTTGAATCGCAATAAGAAAAGTGATATCTTAACAGCCTCCACTAACTGTTTCTTATTGCATGTTACATACATTTCATACATGAACATGATATACAGTTCCAAATCTACACTATTAAGACCTTCATTTTTTGTGTTCCGATTTTGTTTGCTTATGCATTATTTAACAAAGTTATTGGGAAAAAAAAAACAAATTACCTAATACATGAACTATACAAAGCTAAATTTGACTACAAATACGTCCAAGTGGTTTTGAAATTGTAGAGATTATGTTTGAAAGTTCACTTTAGCAACTAAGGTATCATAATTAAAGTGCATAGTGTCCAAGAAGTTAGGATTCAATAAGTAACTAAAAGGTTGTTTGGAATCTTCTCATCACTTTAAGGTGTCATATTCTTCTTTTCTTTCTTTTCTGCTTTCTGTATCTCTCTATTATATACTGATCCTATGGATGGCTAACCATAAAATAGAGTTACAATCAAATCAGAATTCTTTGCGGGTTAGAATTCTTATCCAGTTTTTGGCTCAGTTAGAAAACTCAGTAAATGGAAGGAGGAGTAACTGAAGTCGATGCTAATGCTTTTAGTGATTGTCTTGTTCTTTCACGGAGAAATCCTTTCGTTCTTCGTCTCGCTTTTTCTGCAGGAATTGGTGGTTTGCTTTTTGGTTATGATACAGGTTTCATATATTTCATTTTATTTCATATTTTGGTTTATTTTATTCTAGTTAATGTTACATCAATGAAGACTTAAAAAAACATAAAAGGCCAATGATGTTTTAACCCAGAGGTTCACTTGGAATCGGCTCCCTATTTCCATTTAGTAATGACAGCAAGGGCTTGTTTTAATAATATTTGGTCAAATGTTCATATTTTGTAATTGACCATTTGCATAAGCCCAATGGAAAGATTGAATCTATTTTTGAATGTTCCACATCATTTTGGTTCTATTGTAATGAATGATTCCTTTTTTTTTCTCTGGAGAAGAACCCGTACATAATAGCGATCTGACATATGATTATTACTCAATACCCTGTTCATACAACAGATTACTTTCTTTGTGCACCAGTAAAAAATTATATTTTTTGTTTTGTACCTCTTCGAAATTAATTACAAAATTGTTATTGCGTTTTCATTTATAGAAATGCTATATCACAATCTTTCAAAGTAAAATTTTTGTTACCATCTAAATATTTTGTGGTTTAGAAAATGAAAATGCATATATTCTGCACTTTCTAAAGATGCATACAAAGTATGAAACAACAGTGCATATATAATGGATAATCCCTAAACAAAAATTAAAATTAGATACAAACACGTTTTACACATTCTTCACAAGTCGACCATTTTGCAGTTTCGGAAAATTAAAACAAAAAAATGTAAACATGAAAAAGTACCAACATAAAAACTAGAATATAACTAATAATTGCACTCTTCATACTTAAAGTATTAAATCAATAAAAACTTATTTTAAAATAAGTGCAGGTATGCTGAACCTTTGTAAGTGTATACAGAAATAAAATTGTAGATTATATATGTTGTTTACAACATTGTCAATGATGTAAAATTCAAACACTTTTAATTTAAAATTTACAAAACAATTTTTTCGAAGAGTAACTTTTATGCACTTTATATAAAGTAGCTCATACCAAATGAGTTTGTATAAATCAGCAAATTGTGACGGAACAATTTATGCACGGTTATATAGAATAAATAAACTATATGTAACAAGAATATACAGATACAAATATGCCACCAGAAAGGCATTTGATCAAATCAACTAAATACTTTGGGCGGTATCACATACGGTTTAACCGTTTAACTCATATCTTGGTTTCAACTTTTAACACAACTATTAGGCCATGTTAACCCAATGTCACTTTTTGCTGTTTTTCACATTATTTTCACACATTTGTAATAGCTTTGTTATTTTGCACCTACCATTTTGATAAATTCTATTTTAAAATGACAAATTAAACTTTAAAATAGCATCTACCATTTTGACAAATTATACTTAAGGGTCAAAAATATGCCAAATTGATTAAATACAGTTAAATAAAAATAGATGGTCATTGGTACAATGATATAAATAACCATCATGAAAATGATTGATATTGGGTTAACTTGTCAAAATGGTAGATGCTATTTTGAAGTTTAATTTGTCATTTTAAAATAGAATTTATCAAAATGGTAGGTGCAAAATAGCAAAGCTATTACAAATGTGTGAAAATAATGTGAAAAACGTCAAAAAGTGACATTGGGTTAACATGGCCTAATAGTTGTGTTAAAAGTTGAAACCAAGATATGAGTTAAACGGTTAAACCGTATGTGATACTGTTCAAAGTATTTAGTTGATTTGACCAAATGCTTTTCTAGCATATTTGTATCTGTCTATTCTTGTTACATATAATTTTGGGGCATTTCACTAGAAGGACAAACTTTGTAGTTCAATTAGTTTCTAGGACACACATCCACATAAATTAATTTCAAGGCCAAAATCAGCAGAATAATTACTTTTAAGGACAAAGTCAGCGGTCCAATTACTTTCAGAGACATAATTTCATAGGTTTTTAGACCTTAGAAACTAATTATTTTGCATTTTGTCCTTAAAAGTAATTATTTCAGTTGTGCGTCCTACAAACTAATTGCACTAGCTAAAGAGGCCATTGTGGCTAATTTCCACTATAATTTATTTATTCTATATATAACTGTGCATAAATTGTCCTGTCACAATTCTTATTGTTAAAGCCTAAATGTCCAGTCACAATTCTTATTTTTCTATATATAACCATGCCTTTCTGGCATGTTTCCGAAATGTCATATTCTTGTTGTTAAAGCCTAAATGTTTCGTCAATGGTGCCTGAATTTTTTAAGAGTAAAAATTATCTCAAAGCGAGTCACAAAAATTCCAAGGGGTGTATAAAATGTAAATTTACACTATTTTTTTTGTAGTAAATGCATGATGATTATTTCGTTTACTTGCCATAAAATTTGGCCTCCCCCCACCCAAAAACGAGGTCTTTACTCAACCACCCGCTGCTAATAGGTTGGAATTTTGAATGCTTTATGGTTTATACAACAAAAGCATAAACAGATTACAGATCTAATTTTTTAAGTTGAACAGAAAGATGTATATAGGCATGCAGTATTTACTAAAGACACCTGTATACTGCACTAGAATTTCAATGTATATTCCATATAAATGATACACATAACATAACGATAAATGCACCAAACATTGTTATTCATGTACTTATCAAAATATTAATATTATTTCCTTTTATTGACATTAATTGTATTTATCCACAATTCATGCTCATTTGGATAAGATTAATGACCAAGAGTGTGAAACACAGCAATTTTAGTTTATTATGATTTTACTTTTTATCTTATTATATTTTTACTTCTGTTTATTTTACTCCTTTAAATTTACATTCAGATCACTATTCATTGTACGTTTTCACTTTTCTTATATTTTGTTGATTTCCAGTTAATATATAAATAGACATAAAAGAATATTGCTACTTTTCTATAGTGTTCTCTCAGAAATATATCCTAGGTCAGCTTTGTTATATAACACAATTAAATTATTAATTGCTAATTTACAATTTACAGTTCCTCATTTCTTTTTTGTCCTCTTTTATTTTCTCTCTCTCTTGCATCACTCTCAGTAACATAAAATCTATATATAGTCATATAGTTTGGTCCTTTTAACCTGAACTTTATATAAATCTATCCATACGTTTTATATTGCTAAGATAATTAATGGAAGGTGGAGCAATAGAAGCAGATGCTTCTGCCTTATCATGGACAAATCCTTTTGTTCTTCATTTAGCTTTGTCTGCTGGAATTGGTGGTTTGCTCTTTGGTTATGATACAGGTTTTATATATACATTTATTATATTTTATTATTGTGAATGTTATTTTGCAAATGTTATTTCAAACACTCAACTCAAATATCTTTAGGCTAATTTCCACTTGACGTTTACTCATGTTATGCAGAGGATTATTTTGTTATCTTGCCTCATCCTTTATGTTTATAGGATTAGATTTGTCTGAGAGCTCTGATTTCATTCTCTCTCTCTCTATTTTTTTTCGTTGGTTGTGAGGGTTTGAGGTGGGGGTTGGGGGTGGGTGTGGGGGGTTGGAGGGTGTTGTGTATAGTGAGAATGATTGTACTTTATCAGGTAATAATGTTTGTCATATATATAATAATATGTCTGCTGTTGGTACCAATTGGGACCTTGGACTGTGAATACAGTTTTCACTGGAGGGACCACCATGTTTCATATACAATACCAATAGAATGATAGTTAATAAAAACAAATTTATGTGACAAGATACTAATACAATACCCTATAGATGATTTTGTTGATAAAGATTGATTCGGCCTAGAGGTATTACGAGGACGAGTATATACGCAGGCTCATGTGGACTTGCATATAATCACTTGGGTCTATGAACTTTATATATCATAACATATATACTACTGTTATATAATAACATATATACTATTGTTTTTAATGAGCAGGTTACTTTCTTTCCTTCATTAAAACATATTTAATGATTACTATAACTGCAACTGAAGATTAGTTAGATGTCTTACTCTCATCAATATTTCATTGTTGCATCTAACCTTTCACTCACATAATTAGTTTTGTTCTTTCCAGCGTGGAAAATATTTTTGTTCAATCCCGTCATTCACCTCTTCCATTAAGAATGTTGAGAAATGTACTTAGACAACTAACATACGTGTTTACGAATTAGTTAATTATTTATATTTATTAAGTGAATGTATTTTAAAATCAATCAATGTGTGTGCTTTTCATACTGCTTGATATGATGCCTATGTAAAAATTCATCGTTTTTTATAATATATTGACTTGTGGTCAAATTTAACTTCAAATTTTTTACTTTACTACTCGATATGATGTTTAAGTTGGACCCGCGTTTGTTTGATGGGCCAAATTTTTATAGTGTAGCTATTTAAAAATAATGACAATTAAATTAGTTCAATGACTGATTGCCGCATCAGCACATTCAAATATAGCCAACTGTCTTTGAATTGTCTTATGAATTAGTTCAGTATACATGAATAGTCACCAACCACAATTTATAACCAAATATCATCAACCCTTTATTGTGATCATATCAATGGTGGTAAAAGAGAGTGCACATTAGTACCTATATCAAAGTAAGTGTATCAAAACAAAATGATTACTTTTCAGTGGTTTCAATAGGACAATATAGGTTACAATATAGATGTTGACGGTAGCTTCATAGAGCCAGATATGTTCAATTTGACTGCTAACTGTATACTACTTTCCTAGCAATATTAAAAGTAAGTAGCGCACCCGACGAATTAAGCATAGTTATAATTATTGTTTAGGAGGAAATTTTAAAATAATAATGTATACAATGAAAAGAAAATAAGATCACACCTTTTTCTAAACCATTATGGTAACAAAGCGGTAGAAAAATACCAGGCACTGTGAAATACAATAGGTGAGGTTTTCTCTGTCCTTTTCCCTATAGTGAAATATAAAGTTTTAGTTTTTAACATTTTTATTAATAAAAAGAATAGAAATAATAATAGCAATAGTCATGCGTTTGTATAACTTTGAGATTTTTGTTCCATCTTTGTGAAGTAAAGCAATTAAAATTGATTTAACTATACTCAAATATGAATATTGAAAAAAAAAATCAAAAATTCGACCTATACGCATATAACTGAGTTGATCCTTTCTAGAACGGAAATATTTTTATTTTATGTAAATCCACATTTCCAAATTGCAATATGGCTATGGTCCCATAAAATTTAAAACATGCAAATTGTTTCACCTGCATTAGTTCTGGAAAAAATTTGTTTGTCTCTACAAATTACACAGGTACCAGTATATGAACATTTAAATCATGAGATTTAACATGCACCATGTCTCTGGAACTATGAGTTTGAACTAAATCTCCTTTGTACGAATTGTTTTTCCTAATTTGATTTAGTCTTCTCTTTTGCACAAAATATAATATTTCAACATTAGAATGAGCCTTAAGTTAATATTGATAAATTATAAGATAAAAAATCTTCTACATATATGAACGTAGCCAAAGAAAGAAAAAATATATCACATTTTGGAAGCAGAAATAAAAATTGTTTATACGTATATAAATGATACTATTATAATTTATCGCCTATATGCAAGTGCTGCGAACGTCTAAGTTAAATAGAAATGAAGTGTGAAAAGCATCGTTTGGAAAATAATGTTAAACAGGTCCACGAGTTAGTTGAGTTAACAGAGAGGGATTGCTGTTTAATGTGTGTGAATAAATGTATAAGATATATTGACTTGACCATCCATCACTTTGACCCTTCTTTTATCTTTCCAAACATTCTAATTGTTTTAATTAGTCTCACATCGTCCAAACATACTAACTGTTGTTGTATATAAGCTAAGGGATGAAAAAGGTAGTTGTTTCAATTGCATCTAATTGAGTTGAGATGATGCCTTAAGTTTAAAAACATGGCCCATTAATGAATCACATGCAAATTGAGAAATAGTTCAAATAATTTTAACTACTACTTCAACAACGAAGGATCCAACGGTTGCCACCAATTATTTAATAATTCTCATTATTAATGGTAAAGATAAAGATTATGAACAAATGTTACTTTCACAGTTCAGATTGGTTTCACCAATAAATAATATAATCTGCAACCACAAATGATTCAAATTTACAATTGCTTAGGCAGCTGGATTATTATTTTGATGAAGGATCTAACTGGAAAAACTGACAGCTATAACATAACATTTGATATTGTAACTAAATTTACTTGGTTTTATTCATTTGATATTGTATTGAAGGCCAAACTTTTACATTATACAATCAGTCTATCATCTCTGATAAGAAATCATATTCATATCTACCGATCAGTGTGTCCTCATGAGTGTTGGAGTTGGAGGTCCTGAGATCCTTTGACATGGTTATGATCTTAGAAAGTATTTATCTTTCTTTTTCTTAAAGACGATCTCCATGATTAAATAAAGACGATCTCCATGATTAAAACTTGCTGAATCCAAGACATGTAAGATGCAAACAAGTTGACCGGAGAATTTTGAAGTATTGAAGGGATAGAGATGTAGAGCCTTCCTCTATATTTTTTAACACGCACACGCACGTGTATACATACAACAAACAACATTACAACAACAGAAAATTTCTTTTGTTTTGCAATTTGATTGATTATAAGTGGTGCGCTGTACTTTTTATAGGCGTTATCTCTGGAGCATTGCTTTACATCCGTGATGATTTTTCTGCCGTTGATAGGAAAACATGGATGCAGGTATGCTTTTAATATTAGGAATAATACTTCCCTATGCACTTCGTGAAATACGAGCTATATTACTACTTGCTTTCGACGATCACCCTAACATTTGCTTTGTTTGTCATAATTATTTGGAATAATACATCCCTATGCACTTCGTGAAATACGAGCTATATTACTACTTGCTTTAGACGATCACCCTAACATTTGCTTTGTTTGTCATAATTATTTGGAATAATACATCCCTATGCGCTTCGTGAAATACGAGCTATATTACTACTTGCTTTTGACAATCACCCTAACATTTGCTTTGTTTGTCATAATTATTTGGAATAATACATCCCTATGCACTTCGTGAAATACGAGCTATATTGCTACTTGCTTTTGACAATCACCCTAACATTTGCTTTGTTTGTCATAATTTTAATACATCTGTGTGACAATCACCCTAACATTTGCTTTGTTTGTCATAATTTTAATACATCTGTGTGTTTCAAAAAAAGTAGACGGAAATTAAAACACAAACTTTAAAGAGTTGATGTTGTGAATGAAAAATTGTGGTTCAGGATAAATCCTCATAAAATACATCTTTTAGCAAAACCGATATCTAAAATTTTACGCAGGAACTAATTGTGAGCATGGCAGTCGCTGGAGCCATTGTTGGAGCAGCAATTGGAGGATGGTCTAATGATCGATTTGGGCGAAAGTTGTCCTTAATGGTAGCTGATTTTCTGTTTTTAGTTGGTTCAGTAATTATGGCTGCTGCTCCAACTGCAAATATTTTAATACTTGGTCGAGTGTTTGTTGGCCTTGGTGTAGGAATGGCTTCTATGACTGCTCCACTCTATATATCTGAAGCTTCTCCTGCTAGAATCAGAGGAGCATTAGTTAGCACTAACGGCTTCCTTATCACTGGAGGACAATTCTTGTCTTACCTCATCAATCTTGCATTTACCAAGGTTAGACACTCGTATTTCTTCATTTCAAATTATACTGAAAATTGTATGTATAATTAATACTCTGCACTGTAAGTGTATAGCCGAGAACAAGTAATTGTCAAATATCTTAAATCTATTATCATCTACATGATTACAGGAGAAAAGTTTGCATGACTAGCCTCCAAATCAGTTATAACCAAGTCTATTTTGGTATAAAACTACCTAAAGTATATTTATACTTAACCTGTACTACAAGTACAAACTCATATTGCATGGAATATAATTCCAACTATCATTGGTAATATTATTAATCAATTATTTACGCAGGTACCTGGGACATGGAGGTGGATGCTGGGCATTGCTGGCGTACCTGCTATTTTGCAATTTGGCCTCATGTTTTTCTTACCCGAGTCACCAAGGTGGCTTTACAGGAAGGTACAATACATGTAATTTCAAACATTTCGCCCTTTTTTAAAAATAAAAATAAAAATGCATAATTTGTTTTATATTAAAACGTCGATAAATGTCAGGGTAAAGAAGAAGAAGCAAAAGCCACACTTAGAAAAATATATCCAGCCAACGAAGTAGAAGCTGAAATACGAGCACTGCATGAGTCAGTTGAGAATGAAGCAAAAGAAAAAGGCAGTTCAGAGAAGATAAGCATTGGAAAATTACTGAAGACTAAGACAGTAAGAAGAGGGTTATTGGCAGGCGTTGGTTTACAAGTATTTCAGCAATTCGTAGGGATAAACACAGTGATGTATTACAGTCCTACTATAGTACAACTAGCAGGATACGCTTCTAATCAAACCGCGCTTGCATTGTCTCTAATTACATCTGGGCTCAATGCTGCTGGGTCAATTGTCAGTATATATTTTATTGATCGAACTGGAAGGAAGAAGCTAATGGTTATTAGTTTAGTAGGTGTGGTAATTTCCCTTGCAGTTTTAACTGCTGTTTTTGAACAGACTTCTACTCATTCTCCTGCTATCAGCTCTGTTGAAACCGCTAAATTGGATTATTTTACCTGCCCTTCTTATAAGCCAAATTCGGTATGGGATTGCACCATTTGCTTGAGAGCTTCCAGCCCTGAATGCGGTTTTTGTTCTTCTAAGAGTAACAAGGTATATTTTGCACATAATGTTTGATTCTATAAAGTTGTTTATTCATGTACTTGCATACACATATGTTTGGATGCATTCTTTTGTTTTTCCATTGCTTTCAAACATGCTTCAACAAAAACACACACACACACACATCACCAGAAAATGTAGCTAATTTAGATCAGAGCATTTAGATTTTAAATGAGAGATGCAAGGGTCTAATTTCTGGACGCCATAAATCTTTTCAATGAAGTTGAACTATATATTGTGATGAAGTGCACCTTTCAGATTTTCTAAAAATAATGAATCATGCTGAAATTAAATTAACTTTAGAAATGTTGATAATATTTTGTTAATATTGTTATACCATTTAAAAATTGGGGAAACGGCACTTTGTTGCACTTTTTTTTTGGAATCTTTTTTAAAATACTCGCTTTAAGTTTCAAAATATACCGTCCTTCCTTCTTAAAAATAGATTTCAAAAAACATCCACATTTTTAATATCAACGAGACTGCAAATATTAGTAGTTTCCAAAAAAAAAACAGGAAATTATTGTCAAGGACAAAATTTCTCAACATTTTAGCCTCAAGTACAGACATTCAGTATTTTTGTCTGAAGGACAACTTTATTTAAGTATCAGTTTTTACAGTTTTTAGGTATCAGTTTGTAGTTATCGGTAGCAGTTTTTAGGTATCAGTTTTTAGTTAGGTAGCAGTTTTGAAAGAATGTTTGTCCTTGTGAATAATTTTTAGAAGAATGTTTGTCCTTGTGAATAATTTTTAGAAGAATGTTTGTCCTTGTGGTTAAAATATTGAGGTCGTGTCCGTGAGACTAAAAATATATAAATTTTTGTCCTTTAAATTAATTCCCCCATGTCAGGAAATTGCAAATATTAGTATTTTCTTAAACTGAAGTGTAAACTGCAAATATTCGCACTTTTGCAAAAAAATTATTAAAACTAAAAAAAGGTTAAATTTTGGTCATATTAGCCTTCGATTAAATGCAAATTTGATTTTCGAAAGAAAACAAGATATAAGTCGAAAATAATTTTATGAGTGTGATTTAAAACATATGTTTAAGAAGATTTTTTTGTGCATTAAGTTTGAAAATAAGGAACGCAGTTTGGATTGGAACTCTAGTGAGCATCCATCTTCAAACATAATGCCTCGTGAATCATAGTATTTTTCCAAGTTTTTTGTTCCATATATATAACACTGGAAATGATGTTTCGTACGATGATTTTCTTCTTGTTTTTTGTTTAATACTTAAAGGTGGGTACAGGGCCGGTTCTAGAAATTGCAAAAACTTGGGTTGCTCCAGGCAAACAAGAGAGTAGATGAAGGAAAATAAAGGAACAGAAAATCTAAATACAACACGGTTACTGGTAATCGAACCTGCAACCTAATATCAAAAAACATACATATAACCACTATACCTAATCTCACTTTGTTAATAGGAAATACAACATGTTCATAAAGATAAAATATATTAACTGTCCATCTCCTCCACCATGTTGCCCCCTTCCGGGGGTTGCCCTAGGCGGCCGTCTGGTTGGACTTGCCCTGAAACCGACCCTGGGTGGGTAGTGTCTAATGCCCGAACTAAGGTTGTTCAGCTGGAAAAAAAAACTAACAAGCCACTAGACCAAAGAACCTTTTTGGAAAAGTTGCCCTTTTACTAAAATTAACCAAACTATTAGTAAAAAATTTTAAGGTTTGTGAATAAGTGATTGTCTGATAATTAGCAAGGAATATTGCCTCCTCCGCCATGTTGCCCCAGGCAACCGTCTTGGCTGCCTTGCCCTGGGGCCAGGCCTGCCACTGGGATGTGGTCTTGGATGACTTATGATGAAATTAAAACAAAAAACGAAAAATATTTGATACCATTTCGTAATTGCAGCTATTACCAGGTGCTTGCTGGATATCAAACTCAACGGTGAAAGGCTCGTGTCTAGCCGAAGGCCGATCATGGTACACCCGAGGCTGCCCGAGCAAGTTCGGTTGGCTTGCCCTGGTGGGCCTGGCACTGTACATCGTATTCTTCTCTCCGGGCATGGGCACCGTACCGTGGATCGTGAACTCCGAGATCTACCCCTTAAGATACCGTGGAATCTGCGGTGGGATTGCCGCCACAGCGAACTGGATATCGAATCTCATCGTCGCTCAGTCGTTTCTATCTCTTACAGAAGCCATAGGAACCTCCTGGACATTCCTGCTCTTCGGCTGCATATCTGTTTTGGCCTTGCTCTTTGTTATTATTTGTGTGCCTGAAACCAAGGGTCTCCCTATAGAAGAAGTTGAAGCTATGTTGGATGAGAGGAGCCTGCATTGGCAGTTCTGGCATAAGCGCCCTAAGTATGTAAAAAAGTCCACTGCTAAGTAAGGCTTGGTTCATTTTTTTTTTAATTAAACGGAAAAAATTATATGATCCTTAATAAGAAGTTAACGTGAGCTTTTATAGTTTAGCAAGAAAGCCTTTTCATTTTCTTGTGGAATCTTTGATATGAATGGTCAAAAGGATGCAACTGATAAAAATTCTGATTTTATATTTTACTATAACTGGACTGGGCCAGGACTGGGCCTAAGCTCCAAAGGGATACAATTTAGAATACTTTTGATTTGGCCCAGGACTAGCCCTATTCTTTGGCCCATGTAAAAGAGCATTCTTATTTAATATTTAGGTTTGTTTTAATGCTTAACTACGCTTTTAAAATTTGTATTCATCATTATTATGGAATGTGCTCAAAGGGGTACAACTGATAATAATTCTGATTTTATATTTTGCTGTAATTGGACTAGGCCAGGACTGATCATATTCGTTGGCCGATGTAGTGTTCTTAGTTTTAGAGTGTTGCTAAATACACCACAAAACACACTGGATGATACCCCTGTCTAATAATTGCCATCAAAATTTAAATCTCTACTTATTAATATCCAAAATACACCATAATTATTAAATTAATCATTTTAATATTTTAGTTGGAAGCTATGAAAAGTAAGTAATTTCGAATTTAATTTCCGTTTTCAATATTAGTTGCCCTATTAGATTGAATTGTTCTTTATCTAACAGTGGTAGATCAAGATATCGATTGTCCATGTGTTCTTTAAGTTTTTATTTTTCAACCTCCTTCCTTACTTTAAGTTTAATAGGTTCGATTTTTTAAATTTGATATTTTATTTGGACAATCGGTTATTGAACCCCGACTACTATATAATACTTTCGGATGTTGAAAACCGGTTGTATATATGATATTGAACCATGATGCTTCGGTTGTATACTGTAGAGTTTTCAATTTAGTACGCGATTGTACAAACCCGTTATCATCATTTATGATTCGGTTTTAAAAAATCGTCTTTGGCACATAGAATTCGGTTGTGAACAACTTGTAACAGCGGTATTTTTGTAACAAGTAGTGGTGGTATTTTTAAGTGCAAAATAAAAAATAAAAGGTGGAATTTTCAACTGGATATTATTTACTACATTCTTTAGTGTATTTAGCAACTCTCTTTAATTAAATGTATTTTTTAATTTAGGTCTGTTTTAAAACTTAACTGCACAAATATGTAATTTTTAAAGCTATTTATAAACATATGCCATTTTTGACCATGTCGGTGCCACGCCGGCAAAATTGTGCATACGATATTTCAAAAGGCGCCAGTAATGTTTTAGAAAATAACACACGTTTGTTTTCAAAAGTTGCTTATAGTGTTTGTCTGTTTAATATGGACAACTTTTCAAAAAGCGTTTATTTACTAGACATTTGAAACGTCGTAAGTATATTTTAGACAACATGGCATTGACATCTTTAATAATGGTTATAATAGCTTTGGTGTCACGCTTTTGTTTTTTATATTAACGTGAAATACGAAAAACGTCCCTTTATATATTATCAAATCTTAATCACTTAAAAATACGATCTAATATTTAACTTTTTTTAAAATTTACAAGGCCCTAAAAGTAGAATCTAACAATTAAACATGCTTTACAAATTCAAAACGTTTCTAAAACTAGGATCTAAAATTAAACTTTCTTTCCAAATTCAAAATACATCTTTTACAAATATACAAATTTTAATATAATTTGAAAATAAAAAATCATTTTTTCGATTGTTTTAAACGTATATAATTTATAAGAAAAATAATTCACGCGGAAAGCACGTGCCGTACAGGAGTGATATATATATATATATATATATATATATATATATATATATATATGATTAAATTTCAAAATTGATTCCAAATTTAAAAAATTATGTATGCTCTTTGCCGTATGGCTATTGATTCAATGGTGCGTTCTATCATTGAGCCACTAGTAGCGCGAAACGTGTCCCTACTTATCTATGAATAATAACTGTTAAAGTACGTTGGGATTCAAGTCTGCTAGATCCTTTGGCACGTGACTTCATCCACAAATAATTCAAAACCGTGTCCTTTTCACCTAATCTCGAGAAAGTGTCTTTAATTAAAAAAAAATTAAATCATGATTAAGATTTCATTAACTTAAGAAAGAAACATGTTAGTAATAAAGAAAAGCTAGCTTCCTTTGAGCAAACAACATCCCACGCGTCAATCTTGAAGGATGAGTGGTGGATTAGACAAAGAATAAAAATTGGGGAACATTTGGATAAAGAAAAACTTTGGTAGTCTACAAAGGATATGATTAATTAGTGAGTGTCATGTACGATGTTAAAGGAAGATCGAGGACTAATTTTTGTATTGGGTTCTTCATTTGAGTTTTTTTTTAATTGTTTGTTGGTATAGATAATTGGCAAAAGGTTAAGAAGCATGCTACCCTCGGTGCAAATGTAGACTGCAATTTAAAATTATAGTTAATTGGGTAAATACTACTTGGTTGAAATCATGTGGACATAGTCACCAGTGACGTACCAGAAATCTCATCGAGTGGGGATGAAAAATTAAAAAAGATTTTATGTATAATGTAAACAGATTCATATGTTCATAGATGTTGCGGTTTTGATCCAAAGTATATGTGTATATTAATATTCCACATAACCATAGAAAATATTACAAAATAACTTGTCAGTTTACAAAAAGTCTTACAAGTTTTAATAGATTAGTATTTTTTTTTGAAATATTTTGTATGATGAATTCAATGAAATAAGCACTATGTTAACGAATTTCTTCGTCAACCAAAAAAATGCAAGGATGAGAACCTTGACCGATGATGAGATTTGGAAAGTCTAAGATAGCGACGGTTGGCTGAGTTAAGGCTTAAGAGGAGTGAAAAGCAAGTCTGGGTTCATGAAGAAATCGTAGGCAAGGCCATGTAAAATCATATTTGCTTGAAGTAAATCCATATTAGACAATCATATGATGAAAAGATAAATCAAGAATATGAGTACTTTTGGAATTCGAAGCAATATTTGATTAGCAAATCATATATGCTTTGGGATTCGAAAGTTAGTCATAGTTCAAGATATCTTGTTGTTATTCAATATAATGTTGAATGTACTTTTGAAATTCGAAAGTAAGAATGATTCGCCCTTTCCATAGTCCCCAGGTCTGTGTTTATAAGGGAAGAGTTGTGGCACAACAGGTCAACTTCGGCATTCATAACTCTCGGCATTGTCAATGTCGCATGGAGCTAATCTTTGTCCAATCGTCACCTTTGGCATTCTTGGGTATATAATAGGGCTTTAGTATCGCCTCATTAACAGAGATATGCACTGTCAATGACTTTTGACATTGATGGCTTTAGTTATTATGATCAATGTCCTTTATTAGTGGGTGGCGAGATCAGCTTGAATCGGCATGAGTATGAAGCAATATCAATAAGGAGCTGCTTTGATAGCTTCTGTGGATATTGATGATGTTCGCCATTAACATCGCATGTATAGGTGAGCGGTGTCCACCAAGTGTTGATGAAATGCACAATAAGAAAGTCGACATTGTAGTGTGGCGGCATAGACCATTGATGACATCAATGATGGCAGTACTATCTGAAAGACGATGCTAAAAAGCAGCGACGTTGGAATGGGAGCGGCATCAAAGAGATTTGACATCATTCTTTAACGGCTTTGGCTGTAGGTATTATCAATGATGAGTGACGTTGAAAGAGTGCGGCACTACTGAGTTGCGACGTTCATTTTATTTTCACAGGTGAAAGGAGACATCGATAAAGCACGACATCAATGAGATGCGGTATAGGTCATGTTTACATAACATTGATCACTTAGTGGTCACATTCAACATCACTGGTTCTTTGAAGAGATGCGGCATTGGTCCTTATTTATTGAGAAAGAGTTGTGGCACAACAGGTCAACTTCGTCATTCATAACTCTCGGCATTGTCAGTGTCACGTGGAGCTAATCTTTGCCCATCACCTTCGGCATTCTTCGGTATATAATAGGGTTTTAGTATTGCCCCATTAACAGAGATATGTGGTGTCAATGACTTTCGGAATTGATGGCTCCAGTTATGTTGATCAATATCCTTTATTAGTGGGTGGCGACATTAACTCACATAATCTAGCTTCAAATTAATATTTTCATATCTTTGAATTCTCTGAAATAATTGTGGAATTGGATGTGTGATTGGTTGCTTATGTGATTATTTTGTTGTTGTTTGCTGAAACTGAATTAGGAAAATTGCTGTAATAAAATAGCGATATCTCGGTGCATATTAATCCAAAATGACATAAACTTTTTGTGGTAGATAGGTCTATTAGTTAGCTACAATTTTTCTTTTGATAACTTTTCGAAATTCTGAGGTTTATTAGTTCTAAATCGAGTTTGAATATGATAGTGTTGCTCTGTTCATGTGTAATTGCTAAGTTGAAATCTGAAATTAAAATGGCCATAAGTTTTTCGTTATTAATCGAAATTTGATGATTCTTGATGTTTTGGAAAGCATAGATAATATGCTACAACTTTTATTTTTTATGTTTTGTAATATTTTGTGGTTTTTATGGCCAAAAATACGTTTTAGTGCCACTGTCCTGAGAATTAACAACAACAATAATAAAGTAAAAACCTGATAATTGTTTTAGTCGTATCTTTTTCATTTATTATCGAAATTGGATGATTCTTAGTGTTCCGGAAAGCTTATTTTGTGTGTGACAACTTTGATGTTGAACATATTTGCAAATTTTGAGCATAGACTGATCGAAATTCTACTGCAAACTCTAAGCTATGTCACTTTGATAATTACATTATCTAAACTAAACAGTTAGTAAATTAAACGTATCTTTCTTGTTTCTTGTCGGATTTAGATAATTCTTGATGTTTTGGAAATCTTGGACTATGTTTTAAAACTTTCATGTTTTGAGTTTTGCAAAATTTTGAGGTTGAAGTAGTCGAAACCATATTTCTTTATCGCTGTCCTGAGAATAAACGACAACGAGAGTGAATTTAAAATATGAGAATTATTTTGAACATAACTTTTGAACCGTAAGTCAAAATTAGATGATCTTTATCTTGTTTAAAAGCTTAGACATTTTTCTAAAACTTTCATGTTTTGAGATTTGAAAAATTATGGGATATATGGGGTCGAAACTGCAGATCAAAATGCTTTAAATTTGAGTTGAAAATATAAATGGATATGTTTCTTATTCAAGTAATTTTACAAAAGAGAGTTTATTTAAATTTATAAATCTCAAACTTATTATATATTAGTTTCAATTTCTTTTGTAAATGATTTTAATAAGTAATTATAAATATATATACATATATTAATTCTTTCTAGTATATGGAGTTATGGATTTGAAGATATGAGTGATTATGGTTTTATAAAATAAGTGATAGAATATTCAAGTGGCTTTGGGAATATGGTTTTTAAAAAAAAGATGAGTCTAGTTTATTTCTAAATAATATATATATATATATATATCAAAATGGATTTGGAAGAATAATAAAAGTGGTTTTAAAATATGGGTTTATTAACTAAATGTTTTATACAGAAATTTGAGACACTGTGTACATAAATGTAAATTTGGAATAATTCGGGTTTATGGAATATTTTATCAAATAAGTGAAAATTTATTTTAATCAAAATAACAAATAAACTTATGGAAATTCATAACAAGTGTTTCTAAACAATAAACTCAAAAGAGAAAAATATTTTGAGAACCTTAATTCTATAATTTGAGAAGTACTAATAATCGACTTAGTGTCATCGATTGGTTTAAATGCTTTCGAATAACTCTTCGTTGAATATGGTATAACTCATTGAATAGAATATTTGAGTGGAATTTACTAGCATATTAACGAATACTTGAATTTCACCGGGTAGTATGGGATGCCTTGGTTAAATTTTTGTGATCGTAATTGGGAAAGCACTTAACACTTTAGAGTTGTATTCTCTTCTGGTGTGCGACAAGTGGTTGCTATATCCTTAAGAGAATATGGTTTAGGTTTTCCAGTGGTATCCGTAATAAGTGATATTTACTAGCTTTTAGTAAATACTTGAATTTCACCATACGGTATGGGACGTATTGGTTAAATTCTAGTGATTACTGAAGGTGAAAGTATTTGGCACTTTAGAGTTTACTCTCTTTTGGTGTGCGGCAAGTGGCTGCTAGATCCTTAAGAAGTTTATTCCTGGATTTCTTTTCAAAAATAATAATTTAATAATATTAAATAAATGTGGAATTATCGAGTCATGGTTTCTACGATCACCTTGATCGGTATGGACTATCCTTGAGATCATTCTGTGATTCTTTGTTCCCGGTCTGAGTACTATCCTTGGTATCGGATCGGTTCAAGTGATACCAATTTGTTTGTTTGTTTGCCATGGGTTTTGAGTACAATCATTGCGATTGTTTTGGACGATCATTACGATTGGTTTGGATTTAGATCACTTGGACTCTGGATATTTATATTTTTTGACTGTTTTGTGTTCGTGAAATAAGTATATATATTCTTGTGTTTGTGAAATAAACATATATTCTTGTATCGTGTGTTCGTGAAATAAATATATGTTCTTGTGTCTTGTGATGGACGTTAAGTTAATTCAGTTATTTTGTGTTTAGTGACTAGTTCGTGTTTGTGACGTAAACTTATAACCTTGTACTAAGTTAATCATTGATATTTGTATGCTTAGGGATATTGTGTTTTGTTCTGTGAATTCAATCCTGAACATCTGTATTTATTTATATGTTTGTTTTTGTGCTATATCTTGTTCTCACCCTATTAGATATTTAGAAATAGTCTGACCCGGGTGTTATTTTGCTCGGGTCAGGCCGAGACTTTTCAGGTTACAGGACAGGTTAACCTTTGAATGGTTGTTGATGCAGCAGCGGATTACTGAAATGATGATATGATGATAGTAGCGATCGATGGAGTAGAAGATACCAAAAGGCCCAAATCCGTTGATCCAAAGATACCGGATTCTAGCTATCCCAAACACGTTGATCGCGCACGATACCGTGTTTAAAGATCTGCGATTCTTCGACGTTGATCAAGCGCACTTGATTCCGCGAATCGGCTTCAACAATCGTTGATTCGAGCGCACTCGAATGCCGAAGGTGGAGATAGGAGATCACACTCAACTACTGATTTAATGAAAGCACAAAGCTAACAAACAAATTTATTCAAAATCAACCAACCTTTACAGATGACCAACACTCCGCTATTTATAGAAGTTACAACTCAACACGACTTAATTCTGGACAACACTTAGGTCGGCAACGACCTATCAAAGACAATGACCTATGACCTAAAACAATGAGACTTGAAACAAACAAGTTTACAACTCACGCTTACATCACAAAACATCCGACCTAAAAATTGGCCTACGACCTAACATAGGTCGTTAATGACCTAAGACATTACACATACCACAGTACAACATCACCCAAGGTCGAGCGACCTAAAAATACACGGCAGCGACTTAAAGAATAGCTTCTGGAAATCTTCATGCGACCTACCCCATGAGCGACTTAAGAAATGCAGCAGTGAACGACCTAACAACAGAAGGCAGCGACCTAAAATAAAGGCATCCAACTCAGCGACCTATCATAGGTCGTATCTCGCTTCTGCGACCTACATAGGTCGTAACTCCTCCCCGCGACCTAGTATAGGTCGTAGCTCGTAAAAACTGGTACTCGCAAGATCGGAGCGACCTACAGAACTGAGTAACTCGTTAGGTCGTTTGAGCGCCTTTTTCTTTAACTCGTTGGCTTGATCACATGCCTTCACACTGATTCTGTTAACTCATGAGAAACCTTCCATAGGTCGTGAGCGACCTTCACTAGGTCGTGAGCGACCTAAATTGGCAGATCGCGCTGCATCAGTTGTGCTAGCAAGGAGAGAAACATTTGGACTTTTAGTTTATCTCATTTAGGAATTTAGACCTTGTATATAAAATGTATAATTGAGATTAGAGAATTGATAAATTTGTATAACAATCGAGTTTAGTATTTCATTTTGTAAACTAAATAATTCGTATATGTATAAATTGAGATTTATTCCACTGTGATCTGTGACTGTTATTTATATGATATATTGTTCTGATTCTGAAGAATCTGTTTGTCTATTACTTTGTATTAATATTGTACATGTCAAATTTAGTTCATATATTAAGTGAGAAGGTATAAATGGCGTGTCAGTATTAATATAAAGATATATTCACATTCAATCGCCCTTAACAAGTCGTATTCTCCGGATTAGCAGATGATATTACTTGTAATGTTCTTTGTTAATCTGGGCATCGCGGTGGGGTCGTTATAGTTTTGTATCAGCTTGATCGACGTGAGTATGAAGCAATATCAATAAGAAGCGGTTTTGATAGCTTCTTTGGATATTGACGACATTTGTCATCGACATCGGATGTATAGGTGGGCGGTGTCCTCCTAGTGTCGATAAAATGTGCCATAAGAAAGTCGACATTGTAGTGTGGCGGCACTGACCATTGACGACATCAATGATGGGCAGTACTATCTAAAAGACGATTCTAAAAGCGTCGACATTGGAATGGAAGCAACATCAAAGAGACAGGACATCATTACTTAACGGCTTTGGTTGCAAGTAGTATCGGTGATGAGCGACGTAGAAATAGTGCAACATTAATGAGTTGCGACATTCATTTTATTTTCACAAGAAAGGTGGCATCGATAAAGCACAACATCAATGAGATGCGGCATAGGTCATGTTTACATAACATTGATGACTTACGATGCCGGTCTCATTCAACATCACAGCTTCTTTGAAGAAATGTGGCATTAGTCACATGCGATGTTGATGATGAACAATATCCCGATCTCTAGTAATAATACGCGACATTGAACGTTACTCTTTATTGATGAGACGCAGCATTGATTCATAGCCATTCTTTCGTTATTGAATATTGTTGCGGCATCATGGTGATGTCGCATGTCACCCATATTCGAGGTCAATAATGGTGATAACACACTCATTTTCCCATCATGCAATTGAAAATTATTAAGGTTTTAATATTTTCATAATTGAAAATAAATTTTAGATGGTTGCAGTAGCTATTATGTATCAATATGAACTTAATTATGATAAAAGATTTAAAAGAAACACACCAAATGGATTTAGACGTGATTTTTAAACAGCTTTTTTGTAAGCTGATAATTATCACTTAGATTTTAAATGGCAAAAACTGAACAAAAACTGGAATAGTTTTTACGGTTGTATATTATTATGCTTGGACAACAACAAACACAGCACCAATAAATTCACTATTGTTCTATGTGTCCTCTTTTTGGTTAGAAAATCTTGTTGTTATTTGTTTAGCTAGAAGCCAGCACTTCAGAAGGCCTTTATATTCAAATAAGTCCATTTTTTTTGAAATACAATTATAAAATGCCAGTGGGGGAGGAAGACCCCAGTAGGCCTGAATTGGTTCCGCCATTGATAGTTACATAGTAGTTGAAAAAAAACTAAGCCAAGATTCAAACATGGCAATGGGTCGTATAGATGATACAGGTTTAATCCAATTCAAAAGACACAACTTACTAGAATGTTTAATAGAAAATTTAGCACATAAAAGAGAAACTAATGTTGAGAAAATATATTGTGCATGATAATAATTTTCTTAGTTTTCATCAAGCCATGAAGGGTATAAACTATGTTACATGACATGAAGTACTAATTATAAAATTAATTCCATGTACACTATCAAAAATTTATTTTGGAAGACGTACCTGAAAAGATGTGATCCATTGGTCGCATATCAGTCTTAGAGAAGAAAATCGATGCACTGGGAAATGTGTAGGGTTATAAAGAAAGGTTGATGGAAATGAAATCGTTGATTTTAAATGATAAAATTGATGAAGCAAATTTGTCAATTGTCAAGCTTAAGTCCATTCTGAGTCTACTAGCATATTACCACATAATATGATAATGATTTTTGGTACATGGTCGTTAAAACAAACCTTTTAAATGATGATTTAGAAGATACCGTTTATACATCAGAGCCAAAGTGTCTCGAAGTCAGTGAAAGCGAAAATCAAACTTATGGATTTTAAGATCATCTATGATATTAATAAGCATTTAAAGGTTGGAGGGAGTATTTTGACCGAGAATTCAAATAGTTTGATTTCAGTTAAAATGTAGTATAATCGTGTGTCTATAATAAAGAAAATACAAATGTGAAAATATTTCGAAATAATATATAAACATAGTGCTACTGATGGGTAATGATGTATCCATATTACAGTTAGTCAAATAATGGATGTCTGATTATTGACAAAATTTCTTATAGAGGCTTCCTTTATACTCGGTATAATAGAATGTTTGGATTGTCCCATTCAATATGCATAGAGCCATATTAAAATGTTTAATAAGAGAAATACCGAATATGTACCAAATGAGTGGTTCCTGGCATTGAAAGTCCAATAATGTATTACGTTATCAATAATGCACTTTAGATTGCAAATTGAATCAATATTTTTTGTAAGTATCACGTGGTATATAGTTTATCGGTGACGGAGAATTGAGATCAATGAAGGAGATATATAATAATATTATCATAGATCCACTCATTAAGGCCCTTTCTCAGTTTAATCTGGGAGGACAGATTGATAGTATGATTATGGTACACCATAACCAACACCAAGTCCAAGTGAGAGATTAGTGGAGTTAAGGTTAAGCTCTAAGGGAAATGATGTGATTTGATTATATAATTTAGCTCTTATATAAAATCTTGTTCAAAATAAAGTAAGCTTTTGTTTTTATTCTCTATAGTATATATTGACATATTGTGACAAAAATAACAATACATTATATATATACAAGTATAAAATCCCTAAGATAAAGTGTTTAGTCAATCGTACTTACGAGTGTGTTCGTAACCAAGAATATTAGAACGTACAAATAAACACTTATCGTTAAATTCCTAGTCAAGTTGTATCAAGCACGGGATTTTGAAACATCTGTTATGACTAATGCATGTAATGCTTGATAGAGTTAGGGGTATGCCATAGGGTAATTCTATAATTTATTGTAAATTATTAACTCTGTAATCAATTCTTGTTCATAATAATAGGTGTTTTCTTTCTGTTATATGTTGTTATAATATGTTACAATTAGTTAATTATTTAATTTATGTATATTTAATAGAAAATCCACAAATGGTGTGTTTGTGACAGTAATTACAAATAATTGTACTCATGAGTATTTTATCACAATATTGTAATAAAATATCATTTAAATATTCCTAGTCAAGGTGTATCGAGACTGGATATCGATGCATCCATTGAAACTGGAGTACGTAACGCTCTTCCAATATTAGACAATGTATTACTCATGACTACCAGGGGGCATCTAGAGGTTACGTACCGATAGTAATTGGATAACTATGGAATGACTCATTCCATAGTATTCTATTGGTTTATATAACTGTGGTTAAACAGAAAATATTGGTGTGACATATTACATAGTTCTTTGACTTGAGAATACGGTTGATATTCAATATAAAAGCTCTGCTTTTGATTATAATTAAATCATGACATGACATCCATCGAACGACTATAGTTGGATTGAGTGAAAGTATTTAAAGTGAAATGCTATTCAAGAGAGGATTCAACTCCTCAGTTATACGAGGTTAGTATCACAGCTAATTAAAGTAAACTCAAAGTCAAAATCTCTGGTTAGAGTGGTTAGATTAATAATAATTGTATTATTGAACCAAATACTTTGTGTTTGAACTATAAATTTGAATATGGACTATATTATAATTTTGATCATTACCAAATTTCGTAAATCCTAATGTGATATAGTTTTGATGAAGAGAATTGGTGTAAACAATTGTCGCTGCTGGGTAACGCTTAAATAAAGTAAAATTGAATTTTTACCAAAGTCACGTAAGTGATTTATTTGACTATAATGTCACGATACCCGCTAAGTAACATGTGAACGTTAATATTCAAATTATTCAATATTAATAACTAGCCGCATTTACACCTAAGAGTCAAAAAACTGAAACGTCAAATGCTCATGTTACAACCTGATTTAATTAATTATACATTGTTATAAATTAATTAAATTAATATTCATGAAAAATTAATCATAAAATTTTATTTAATTTATGTTGACCAATATTAAATAGTGCGTAGATAATAGTTATAAATACACTTATCGACTAGTGTGGACGTTAATGTTCGACTTGTGCATGGCAATAACTTTTTTAGTTTCCATCAAGCCATGAAGGGTATATAGTCTACTACATGACATAAAGCATTAAATCTAGAATGAATTCTGAGTACACTAAGAAAATTTTATTTTTGAAGATGTACCTGAAATGATGTGATCCGTTGGTCACATATGAGTCTTGGAGAAGAAAATCGATGCACTTGAATATGTATAGAGTTATAAAGAAAGGTTGATGGAAAATGAACATTTTGATTTTAAATGTCAAAACCAATGAAGCAATTTTGCCGATTGTCAAGCTTAAGTCCATTCAAAGTCTGCTTGCATATTATCACATAATATGGCTATGAGTTTTCATACATGGTCATTAAAAAAACTTTTTAAATGATGATTTGGAGGATACTATTTGTACACCATGGCTAAAGTATCTCAAAGTCAGTGAAAGCAGAAATAAGACTCGTGGAGTATAAGATTGTCTATGATATTAGTAAGCATCTTGAGGTTGGAGGGAGTATTTTGATCGAGAAATCCAATAGTTTATATATAATAAAGAAAACATATATGCAAAACTATTTCCAAAATAATATATAAACATAATGCTACTGATTCGTAATGATGCACCCATATTACAATCAGTTAAAGAGAGGTTGTATAATCATTAATAGAAGTTTTGATCAAGGTTGTAAACATTGCTAGGCGGACACTATGTGTAATTATGGACTAGGGATTAATATTTAGATAGGGATTAATCAGAGTGATATTTTATGTAATCAGGGTAAAAAAAAGTGTTTTGTTTAGTGTCGATTGATATAAATTGAAAATTTGAGATTCTAAATGTGCTTAGGAATAGCCAATGAGGCAAGACTGCCTAAAACTAATACATTGATGCTTATAGGTGGTACTAAACCTTTAAACAATTTCTAACAAATGCTTATTAAATTATTTTTTCTTGCATGGGGCGGTAAACCTTGTCTAGATGGACCTAGACGAATCATTAGGTGGTAAGCCCCACCTAGTGCATAGGTGGGGCCTAGGTGGAGGCCTAGGAGGACTTTTACAACTATTGTCTTAATAGAGGCTTTCTTTATATTTGGTATAATAGAATGATTAGATTATCCCAATCAATATGCATAGGACCATATTAAAATGTTTGAGAAGGGAAATTCCAAGCATTGAAATATTCTCATGTGACATGAAATTATCCTCTCAAGTAAAAATTTCATCATCTACAAATGTGGAAAATGAGCATATGAGATGGTTCCTTATGCATCGGCAATAGGATCCATAATTTATGCTATGTAATGTACTAGATCAAAATTTGATCATGCACTTGATATAGTAGGAGAATAAAAAAATTCGAGTGAAGATCACAATACTTAAAAGTATTCTCAAATGTTTACGAAATACTACATGTATGTTTGCATAATTAGCAAACTCCTTCTGAAGGAGTGTTCAACATCGAACTTTTAAGTGATATTGATGTTAGTGGATGGGCCATAAATATATGTTCATGCATAGAGGGACTTTATGTTTGAAATATACCAAGTGGGAGATTGTTGAAGAATCGATTATAAGGTCAAGTACGTTGCCTTGAATGGTGTTGTAATGAAAACAATGTATATGCGCTTTAGATAACAAATAGGTACAAAATGAGTGGTTCCTATCATTGGAATTCCAATAATGTATTACGTTATCAATAATGCAATTTAGATTGCAAATTGAACCAATAACTCATAAGAAGTCGGTACATTTTTTAAGGATCACATGATAAATAGTTGATAAGTGATGGAGAACTGAGATCAAATGAAGTAGATATATACTAATAATATTATAGATCCATTTATTAAGGCTCTTTTAGTTTAATATGATACACCATAACTAGCACCAAATGCTAGTGAGAGATTGGTAGAGTAAAGGTTATACCCTAAGGGAAATTATGTATTATATAACTTAACACTTACATCAAATCTTGTTCAAAATAAAATAGGCTTTTGTTTTTATTCTATATCGTATATATTGTCATATTATGATAAAATTATAATACATTAGATATATACAAGTAGAAAATACCTAAGATGAAGTGTTCAGTCAATCGTTATTATGAATGTGTTTGTAACCGTGAGTAGTAGATTGTACAAACATTCACCTATCCTTAAATTCCTAGTAATGTATCAAGAACGGAATTTTGAAATATCTATTAAGACTAATGCATGTGGTACTCTCTTTATAACGACGACGATTTGCTGATGATCGTTGGGGAAACCAAAGAGCAGTTGTATTTGTTGGAGTAATTACATAATGACTAATTGAGAATCTTTTATAGGCTAAATATATCTAAGGCAAATAGGAGATCACATGTGATCACGTGCAATAGTCTCTTAATTTGAGAATATTATGGATCTTAGATGTATGAAACTATATTTTGATTGTGGTCAATCATACAATAATTAGAATCATGTCATAGTCATAGCTGGGCACATGTAAGACCATATGAAGGGAAACATCATTCAATGGAGAATTTATCTACTTTGATAAGGAAGGTTGTTGTCAACATCATTGGTCATCAACTTAAAATAGAAGTCTCTGATTGGAGTAGATCGGTTAATCCATATGCATTATTATATCAAACAAAGGAGTTTACAGTTTAGACTATGTAATTAACTATGAAAATTATTAGAGAGTTGGGCGTCTACACAACTCTATGTTTCTTAATGTCATAGTGACGATGAAAGAAAATGTGCATAATACATCGTTGGCTACGTGAGCAGCTTACAAAATTAGAATTAAATTTTCACATAGATGATTTTCGAGCAATCGAACTTATTCCACAATTGTAGTTCAACAATGTTCACACAAGCTTTAACGTTTAAAAAGTTTAAATTTTACTAAGTGCTCAGTTCACACTTAAAAGTCATATGTTAGTATTTATCAGCATAATTTCGATAACTTAATCAATTTAATCTATAAATTAATAAATTAAAATGAAGAAAATAGTATTAATTTTATAGGTTTTTATTTATTTATTAGAGATCTTAAAATTAATCAAAATAATATTCAAAGGTTAAATATTGATTTGATTAATTAGACTGCATAAAAAATTTGAATATTAAAAATCATTAACTATAGGGCATAAATTATTTAATTAATTTTAACCATACCAGATATTTTGGATAACTAATTGTATTTTGAATTAAATATATGATTAGGTATTTATCATATACGAAGTGGGAGAGAAATAAGGGTAAATGTCTAGATATTATATGGTCTTTCAAATGTTATAGATAAGCCCCTACTCTCTCATTCCTTAGAGCACAAAAGGAACAAAAAAATATAGGCTCCAGTAGAATAAGTTGAAGCCATTAGATAGGCTATGCAGGAAACTTGGGTGAAGGAGAAGTAGTTCTCTAAGGAGGAAATGGCCCGCAATATGATGTTTAATCGACCTGCAATTTCATCCATGATTAATTATTTTCAAACATCGAATTTTATATTATAATTTGTTAAACCAAAAGTTGTTTCAACATCCAAAATGTCATCAAGGTGGAATTATTTGAAAATGTTCCAATAACATCCATCGGTTTCAATATAATCACGAAGTTTTTCAAAAGTTCAAGTCATATATTCGAGGGTGAAGTAGGTGAATCGCGTAAATATGCAATAGTCCTTCATTCATATGTCAATAGGCAAAATAGGCGAATCACATATGTTACATTTCCTTGTTCATATGTCAGGACATAATAGGCAATATACATGGTAAACTTCAATTTAAACAAGGGCTCAAGTGGCCTTGTGCAAATTAATAATATGCAAGTCCAAGTTCAAGTGCATGAATAAAGTCGTATAAGTCCATTATCACAGATAACTAAATAAGAAAGTACAAAAAAAGTAGGCTATGCGGGGTGAAATGTCCAAGTCCTTATATGCAAAGAGTCCAATAGTTACAAGTGGCTCTAGAAATCCCCAAATCGATTTAGGGTTTACAGTTTACAATTTATAATTGAAAAATAGAGAAAGAAAATGATTTCACCCCTCCGAAAGTGGTGGATGGGTATATTTATAAAGATGGAAAATCGGTAGGATGGCTGACACATGTTCGCTCGCCATTCCTTCGTATGGTAGATACTCGGTAACCCTTATGTCTTTTAAAGTTCGACCTCTCTTGCCGCTTGTAAAATCTCGTCGTTCTTTGCTAATGTTGAAACTCGTTGTTTTTTGGAATTCGTTATCCATTCTATTTGTGGAAGCTCGACAACACATCTTCGTAGAAGCTCAACATCATTTATTATTTATAGATGCTCGACAACAGTTATTGTTGTTAATGCTCGACAATAGTTGCTTTATCAAAGGCTCGTTATCCAATTGATATCCTCCCCTATTGTTAGAGGCTTAACATCACCATTTCCTTGATCAAACTTGATAACCTCCCCTTATGGTTAGATGCTCGACATCTTCAAGTGGCGTGACATTCTTCCTTTGTTACATGCTCTACATCACCCTGTGTTGTAGAGGTTCGACGTCGTTTTCACATTTTTCACAACCCTACTTTCTTTAGGCTCAACAACCTTTGTGTTGTAGAACCTCGATATCCCTTAGAGATTCGGTACCTCTTCACTCTTTGTTAGGGCTTGCTAACTACTTAGATACTTGACATCCCTATTTTTATATAGACTTAACACCACTTTTATGGTTGCAAATGCTTGGAAACCTTACCGTCTTCAAGTTCGACAACCCTTGTAGCTCAATAACTCTCATTATTCA
Source organism: Allium fistulosum (assembly GCA_030737815.1). NCBI lineage: Eukaryota > Viridiplantae > Streptophyta > Magnoliopsida > Asparagales > Amaryllidaceae > Allium > Allium fistulosum. The sequence continues at coordinate 404,511,558 of CM060907.1, read as the reverse complement.
CTGATTCCTTTAAGCTACTTAACTCTTGAGTAGGAGCTTGACATATTTCGTTAGATGTTTGATGCCCTTGTTGATAAAGCACTATTAGAGGTTCACTACATCATTGATTTGGAAGCTCAACATATCATCATGGATTTACTGGCTTGTCATTTCACCATGCATTTATTGGCTCGATGCATATTTCTTCCAATGATTCCATATCCCCCTATGGACTTAATTTCTTTTTTCCCTTCATGATTTCTCAAGCATATTAGATAGTCTGAAAATATGTGGATAACATTTCCCCCCTCCTTGTATAAAAGAAGATTTTTACACTTTAGTGTAAAACCAAGTATCCTCTTACTTTCCAGCTCTCTATTCTTATAAGACTTTCTCTTTAAATCCTTATATTTTTTTATAAAGTAAATGGTGATGACTTCCATAATTTAAAGAAATTATTTCTTTTTGAAATTGACCGTTTTGTTTTGTAAATGCCAAAGAAATTTATGAAAATGTTTTCTTATTAGACTATTGAGATTTTGAAAGCTTGGTTTTAAAAGTCACTTTTGGAATGATTATTGAATCAGTGGCATTTTTAAATAAACCTTTCAAATTTGGTATAAATATGGATCAATTTTCCTTTTCATCTTTCTAGGCTGAATGCCTTCATAGACGGATCTTTGTTGCTTAAATGTTATTGCCTTGGTTAGTTATTCAGACTAAAAATTTTTTCCCTAAGTCTGAGTTTCTTAGATGATTACTCAATGATTTTTCTTTGTCACATGAGATTATATGAGCATGAAAAGTTACCTGACTTTTCCTCTGAAGGTTGCTTTAACTTTGCCCTAGGGCAAGATTGATCATGTTTATTTGCTCTTCCTCTAGAAGATTGCTTTGGCCCATCTTTAAGATGGAATTAGACTCATTTAATTGACTTCTTTATATAAGGTTGCCCCTTCTATACCTTTTAGGTAAGGCTTAAGGCTGGTCGGTGCTCTGGCTAGGCCATCTGAGGCTGGACCAAAATCTAATCCATCCTCCCTTTAAGAGGCGCTCTGGATAGACCTTATATGGGGACCGAAAGCTATTGGTCGATGCTTTGGCTAGGCCATCTTAGGCTGCACCAAAGTTTAATCTGTCCTCCCTCTAGGTGGCGCTCCGGACAGGCTTTATAAGCGAGATAGAGGGCTGTTGGTTGATACTTTGGCCAGGCCATCTTAAGCGGGACCAAAGTTTAACCCGTCCTCCCTCTAGGAGGCGCTCCAAACAGGCCTTACAAGCCGAACCAAAAGTTGGTCGGTGTTTTGGCCAGGCCATCTTATGCAGGACCAAAGGCGTATTCCATCCTCCCTCTAGGAGACGGTTCGACCAGGCCACCTAAGCAGGACCGAAGGTTTGCGGTGCTCTGGCCAGGCCTTATAGGCAGGACTAGAGGCTTACTACAACCTCCGTCTAGGAGGTGATGCAGTCAAGCCTTATAGGCGGGGTCAAAGGCTTATAATGCTTTGACCAGGCCCTCGTGGTAGGATAAAAGGCTTTTGCTTTATTTTATGAGTTTCTTTCTTTCCATTAATTACCGATTCTGTATATATACTTGTCGCAATTTATTTATCTATCCATTATAGGAAAATAAGGTCTTAGATGCTCGGCATTCCAAGTTCTTACTATTAAATTACCATCTAGTCGGCTTAGTAGATAAGTTCTAGGTGGGATTCCTTCGTGGATAGCAAGGGGTCCTCCCCAGTTTGGTCTGAGTGGTCCATCTGCCAAATTTTTTATATTTTCCATGACCTTTCAGAGCACCAGATCTCTCTTTCAAAATGATCTCCCTTTAACTTCGGTGTTGTAGTATCTTGATATCCTTTGTCCATATTCGGTTGTTTGTATAGCTGCTTCATCTCTTAGTTCATTGATTTAATCTAGGGATTCTTTTCTTTACCCTTGACTGGGATCAAAGGCATATGCAATCCTTCGATGGGATGGTATTTCAACTTCGATTGGAAGCATTGCTTCACATCCACATGTTAAAGAGAATGGAGTATGTCATGTCGTAATACTTTGTTGGTGGCTTCGATGGCTCCATTAGCCTTGGGATTAGCTAAAGATGAATTTTTTTTATTATCCCATTCTTATTGTAGAAGTTGGTGAAGTCATCACTTTCAAATTGGGTCCCATTGTCAGATATTATCTTATTTGGCGTTCCAAACAAGGCGACTTTGTTCTTGAACATAAATTTTTGCACTTTTCCTGACATTATATTTGGCAATAGTTCAGCCTCCACCCATTTGGTAAAGTAGTCGATGGCTACTACTGCAAATTTGGCTCCACCTTTTGATGTAGGTAACGATCCTATTAAGTTGACTCCCCACTCATCAAAGGGCCATGAACTTGAGATTAGGGTTAACTCATTTAGTGGTATATGTGAGACTGTTGAAAACCTCTAACATTTTTCACATCCCTTTACATAATTCACTGCGTCATTATTCATATAAGGCTAATAAATACCTTGTCTCATGACCCTTTTAGCCAACTTCGGGCCATTAGAATGATCCCTGCAGAACTCTTTATGGGCTTCTCTTAACAATTTTAAGCCATTCTCTAGACTAACACACTTCCGATAAGGGAGCGAATATCCTCTTTTATAAAGTATTCCATTCAACTTAGTAAATGTTAGAGCTTGCTATCTTATCCTGCTGGCTTTTCTTTTATCTTTTGGTAGTTTCCCTTCCACCAAGTATTCGACAATGGGTGTCATTCAGTTGTTCTTATATTGATTATTTATTTTTATATGAATGGTTCCTTCCTGGTTTTCACCATTACTACTTCCTAGTTCATTTTCTTTTTCCGTGTGTATAAGAGCTTGGGATCTAGTCAAAACCATGGTTTTATTTTTTGGTTCGGGGGAGTTTTCCTTAATACTGGGATTCTTGAGAATTACTCCCTCTGAGTACTTGGTGCATCGAAAAATATGCAAACTAGGCTAACATTTTCAATATCTTATTGACATAAAGGATCAATTTTGCATCCTTCACTTGATAAGTTTTCTTCAGATGATTAACCATTAATTTGGTATCACTGAAAAGTTCAATCCTCGGGATTTTCAACTAAAGATCTAAGGTAAGTCTTGCTATCATTGATTCATATTCAGCCATGTTCTTGGTAGCGGGAAACCTAACTTCATTGCATAATGTAATCGGTATCCATCAGGGGTACTGATTACATATTATGCACCAGCCCTTTGCTCGTTCGAGGCTCCATCAATGAATAGTTGCCATTTAGGCTTTAGATCTTTTTCGATTATTCTTCAATATATCTTATAAATTCATTAACAAAAACAGCTAGAGCTTGTACTTTGCTTGCCACTCGAAGCTGATATTCAATCTCGTACCGACTCAGCTCTATTCCCCATTTTACTAGCTTTCCTGGCATTTTGGGTTTACTAAAGATTTGCTTAAGTGGAAAATTAATTAAGGCCTTGATTGGGTGCGCCTGAAAGAAGGCTCTTAGTTTTCGAGCAGTGAGAATTAAACAGTATGCCAATTTCACTGTAACTGGATATCTAACTTAAGCCTTTTACTTGTGGAGTACACCGGAAGGTAAGCCTTATTTTCTTCTCTTACAAGAACTAAAATTACTGCTATTCAGAGACTGCTATGTAAAGGTATAAGTTTTCTCCTTTTATAGGAATAGATAAGATTGGAGGTTTTCGAGATGGTTTTTTAATACTTTGAATGCTTTTCGATAATCTTCTCCCCACTCAAAGTTCTTTTTCTTAATCACATCAAAGAAAGGGATGCACTTATCAGTGGCCTTAGAGATAAATTTGTTTAAAGCTGCTACCCTTCCATTTAGGCTCATCACATATTTACTTGTTTTTGGTTCTGCTAAGCCCTTAATTGCTTTGATTTGGTCAGAATTGGCCTTAGTTCCTCAAGCACTGACGATATATCCTAGAAATTTCCTAGATTGTATTCCAAATAGCATTTTTGCGGGTTCAACTTCATTTTATACTTTCTTAGTGCTTCGAACATTTCACTGGTATAGGGTCGTGTCCTATACATTAGCTATTGGCCCTAGCTAATTTAGTCCAAAATTCTAGTGTGTGGGGCTTTGTCACAGGTAAGACTAAAATTATGATTACACACAAAAGGGAATATATATTTGTATACATATAGGTTATTGGTGAGCCCGCAAAACCATTAGGATCAGGTGACCCTGGGGGAAGTTAAGTTAGGGACAGACCGTCCAGAAGAGAAGTATTTAATAGATAGTTAAGGACATACTGTCCATAAGAGGAGTGTCTAATAGATGTTAGATTATTTTGTTATTTTGTCTGATAGGCCCGAGTCAGCCAAAGGTTAATAGTTAGCCAAACAAAACTAAAGTGTTTGAACAGATAGCTCTTTTATTGCATGATATGTATGTTTACATAATGATGCATTACAATATTTAACTAGTTTTGGTTGTTGGAAAAGATATGTTTTATAAGAATGTTAGTGAGGGGAAACCCATTCCGCTAAGCGGCGTGGTCTCACTTAACATTAATAACCACGATGTATAGTATTATTCACACCAGGCATTATGTCTGACTCGAAGTTTATGTTTCCCCTTAAACTCTCGGGTGCTCAAAATTGATTTGAGCAGGCTGAGGGTTGAAGTTCTTTCAGGTTTTAGTAGGATGATGAATTGTTATCCGGGTTTATAACCCAGCTGGAACCGATAGAAAACAGAACAACCTTACGTAGACAGGATGGTTCAGGACTTAACCAGAAAATCCAAGACAAGGGATCAACAAGGGCCAAGCGATACGACTAAGATAACGACTGGGATCAACAAAGCCAAGATCAGCATTCCTTTAATCCAATCAATAGCTGAACATAAAAAGCTAGTGACTTGCCATCGAAACGTTACAACAATGATAAAGGGCTATGAAAATATCTCCATTTCCAGACTCCAGAAAAATCCTAAGTGGTCGGATCGTTAGTGACCCATGCCTCTCCCAAGACTTCAAGCAAACAAGCTACGAAACGCTAAGAAAGGAGGCAAGGCATTGGCCCGCAAACGAGCCAAACATTTCCTAGCTCATCTACTACTTACCTGCGAGCTGATGGAGGCATTGCCTGGCCAAGAATGTCTTTGATCCATATAAATACCACCATTTCTGCACTATAAACGGGATCTGCTCCGGATTGGTTGCTGAAGCTCTGCTAGAATTATTCTTCACTCTCTACCTCCCTCATAACAATCTCCAAAGGAATACACTGTGATTCTCCAGTGGATTCCAACTCTGGAGATTCAATCTAGCTAGAAAATAATCAAAGCAATATAATCAAACATCTACTGTAACAGCAATCAGTCTATAATAAAAATATAAAGTGCACGTAGGCTTCATTAACAGCCGAACCACTATGAAAATTCTATGTCTACTTTCTTTTACCGTTCTTTCTTTATATCTATAATCTGTGATATTGCTTTGTCAGAACAAGGCTGGTGCTTTCAAACTCTAACCAGGGCGTTGGTCCATTTTTTGGGTCAACATTTTGGTGCTTTCACTGAGAAGGTCCAATTCAGGAGCCAGATCTAGCTGTCGACTTTGGATCCCATAGGTCTACAAGTTAGAACCTTATCTTTGCTTGAAGAATCCACTATTTGGAATCAATGGCTCCTGGAAGAAGAAGAACTGCCTTAAGAAGGTCTATAGGGGCAGTAGTAGCTGGAGAAGATGTTAATCCCCAACAAACCGAAGTGAATGGTGCTAACTTAAGGAATCAGGCGCCTGCCTCCTCCAGTCAGCATGAAGTTGTTACCAAAGATGAGTTAAATAAAATGGTTGATGAGATGAACCAAAAAATGGAGAGTAGCCAAAAGGCTCTAATGGATAAGCTTAACCTCTCCTAACCCTACGGTCAAATCCCGCTCCAAGGACTATGCCTGAACCCGCGACTGCTATGGAACAAGAGAATTCCTCTGTTTCTGGTCTATGTAGAAGAAATGGAAAATGACCACAAAAAAGAGTGACAACATGACTTAATGTGGATGGAAATGTAAGTACTCCGTATACCATAAGGAAACCTATTCTGAATTTGAGTCAGGGGGCAAAGACCCCTGTAGAAGAGATAGTTATGGATCTTTCCGACTCAGAGGAAGGAGAGCCATACGACAAAGTGGAAGAAGACGTCAATGCATTCAATAATGCAAGGAATATCCAAACTGCTCTAGTGATACCAACCGCAAGCTAACGGGACATTGCAGGAGTGGCTCTCCCAAAGATAGGAGAGCCTAGGCCTCAGCCTACTCACTAAGACCATTTGCAAAGTCAAACAGTTGGCAAAGTGACTGATTGTCGTCCTTAGGGCTACCGGACATCAGAGGCATACATAGCAGACATGGTTAAATGATTAATGGAGGAGAGTAAAGATAGAAGAGAAAATGAGTGGGGATCTGCACCAAGCCGGACTCCCTTCACCGATGAAATCCTGAATGAGAGATATCCAGAAAAGTTCACAATGCCAATTATTACATCCTATGACAGAATGAAGGACCCGAAGCCTCACTTGTATAAATACAATTGGTATATGGATGGAGCGAATGCCTTTGAAGCTGTTCGATGCAGATGCTTCCTTATCTTTCTGAAGGGGTTGCGTCGGTATGGTTCACTACGTCAATGTGGTTCATGAGGCTTCCACCAAGATCCATCTCTACTTTTGACCAACTAGCGACAAGGTTCCTTGATCAGTCAGACTCCATACTGTGCAGCCAACGAAGACATGGTTGTTCCAAGGGAGTAACGAATCACTGAAGTCTTTCTCGAACAGGTTTAACACCACGGTGACGGAAGTAAGCAACCCAACGAAGACATGGTTTTTATGGCATTAGTTCATGCCATTCACCCTGAAACTGAATTCAGAAAGTGGATCAAAATGAAGCAACCTACCACCAGGAAAGATTTCAATCGCAAAGCAAGTCGGTACCTAAGCCTAAAGGAAGCGTAGGAATTGGAAGGGAAGTCTACTAGTGTGCAACCGGCAAATGCCAGGCAAAGCGATGTAGCAATGAATCAAAATGCGCAAACTTCTCGAAATGCTGAAGGAACCACTAGGAAAGACAGGAATTCAAAGAGAAAAGGTCAAAATTCCAATAAGAAGAATGGTAATGGTAGTAGTAAAAAGTTTAAAGGGTTTAGGCCCGAAGGCTACACTCCACTGAGCGACACACTAGAAAACATTTTTCTCACAATTCAAGGAACCAAGGAATGCAAAAAGCCACCCAAAAAGGAGGCAACCGAGCAGCAAAAGTGCTCAGGGAAGTTCTGCCGCTTCCACGAGATGCACGACCACAATACGAACGAATGCCGCCACCTAAAGAATCTCATTGAGGAACTGATCCATAGTAACAAACTCCAACAGTACGTAAGACAACTACAAAACCCTGATCAATCTGCAACTCCTCAACACCCAAGAGAACGAAGGAATCAAGCAGGAACTAGCGAAGAAGGGTTGAAACGAATTGACCAGAGACTCATCATCGGAACAATACCTGGGGGACCACATCCCCCACAAAGAAGTTGGGGAGAAATGGAGCGATATGCGAGTTCATTGAAGCACGCTCCGAAGGAATTATGTTTGGCTGTGGAAGATGAAACTCCAGTTAAGATGCAAAGGACCTTGAATGACGATATTGTGTTCCGAAATCAGGATGCTGAAGGGATCGAAGCTCCAACTCTCAATCCGATGGTTTTGACGGTAGGAATTGGACCTGAGGTAGTTCGCGGGTATTGGTTGACAGCGGCAGCTCCGTTAACAGTCTCTTTAAAAGTAATTTCGATCAAATGAAGATTGGCATGAAAAGTGTGTCTGCATGCCAACAAAGATTCAGGGGTTCACCGGAGAACCCAAACAACTAGTGGGAACAATAGACCTACCGGTAGAGCTTGGAGAAGGCAAGCGAAGGGTCACCCTCATTCAGACCTTTGTAATCGTGGATGAAACGTCAACATACAATGCATTCTTGGGAAGACCTGCACTAACCGACTTCAGAATAGCATTAGCCCAATGGTGCCTTACAATGAAGTTCCATACCGAGCACGGAGTCGTAATTGTGAAAGGAGACCAAAGCATTGCCCGGGAATGCTACACCGCAGAACTGTGCAAGTCCAGAAGAAAGGAAAATGGAAAGGATGTGGGGAAAACGCTCCACATCCGTGAACCCTCCGAATAGCAACTACAGAACCTCCCCTGGCTTGGGGACCATAGCCGATTCGACAAGGCTTTGGACCCTAGAAAGAAGAGCTCAAGGGAGGATCGGGCAACACCGGCATAATTGACGGTGTCTATCCTAGTTTGTATGGATGACCCAACACGGGTCCTGAAAATTGGGTTGCACCTTCGAAACAACATGCGGTCAGAACTAACCAAATTCCTCCACGCCAACTTGGACGCATTTTCTTGGACACGCTCCGATATGTGTGGGGTACCGCCTGAGGTTGCCTGTCATGCCCTTAATATTGACCCCAAATTCACCCTAGTTAAGCAAAAAAGGTGCAGCTTGGGCCCGGAACGGTCCAAGGCATTGATAGAAGAAGTAGATAAACTGATGGCTAACGGCTTCATTTGAGATGCAACCTACCCCGAATGGATATTGAACCCGGTCCTAGTCAAGAAGTTAAATGGAAAATGGCGAACCTGTATTGATTTCTCGGACCTCAACAAAGCCTGTCCGAAGGATAGCTTCCCGCTCCCGAGGATTGATCAACTGGTGGATGGAACAATGGGACATGAACTGCTGTTAGTTATGGATGCATACTCGGGCTATAACCAGATCCTGATGCATGAACTAGACCAAGAGAACACCGGCTTCATCACCGATTTGGGATTGTACTGCTATAGAGTAATGTCATTCGGCTTGAAAAATGCAGGGGCAACGTACCAAGGCCAGTGAATACTATGTTCAAACGCCAAATTAGAAAGACTATGGAAGTATATGTGGACGATATGTTAGTCAAATCATGAGTAGCTACTAACCATCTAGATAATCTCACTGAAATGTTCGAAATACTCTGCAAATACGGAATGAAGCTCAACCCGCTTAAATATCACTTTGAAGTAGCCTCCGAGAAATTCCTGGGATTCATAGTAAGTGCCCGGGCCATCGAAGAAAATCCAGAGCAAATAACAGCATTAGGAGAAGTCCAAGCCCCTAAAAATAAGAGAGAAATTTAAAGCTTGAATGGAAAGGTCGCATCACTGAGTCGGTTCATCTCTAAAGCTACAGACAAGTGCATACCGTTCTTCGACGCACTGAAGAAAGGAAGGAAAAACTTCGAATGGAGCGAAGCTTGCCAGACATCTTTCGAGGAACTGCTATGACATATGGTAGCTCCCCCGATTTTATCAAAGCCGGTGGATGGAGAAGACCTATTCATCTATTTAGCGGTTTCCCCGCACGCACTGAGCACAGCTCTCGTGCAGGAAGACACGAGAATCCAGCGACCTGTGTACTACATTAGCAAACGATTAACCGGAGCTGAGAAGAATTACCCAAAGCTGGAAAAGCTAGCGTATTGCCTTTTGTTTGCATCCCGGAAATTATGACTGTACTTCCAGGCTCATCCGATTAAAGTATTGACTGACCAACCCTTGAAGCAAGTTTTATACCAGCCAGAAACTTCCAGACGATTGCTCAAGTGGAATATAGAGTTGACCCAATACGATATCATATACCATCTAAGGAAAGCAATCAACGGGCAAGCGTTGATCGAATTCAATACTGAATTTATCGTAAGGGACAACGAGGAGAAAGTTCAGTCGGAAGCAGGCACGCAATGGAAGCTCTTCGTCGACGGTGCATCAAACAACCTCTGTTTGGGAGCAGGGGTAGTGCTTGAAACCCTCGAGGGGCGAGCCATTAGCTATGCTTTGCGCTTGGAATTCCCAGAAACAAATAACGAAGCGGATTATGAAGCACTGATCGTGGGTCTAAAGGTTGTGAAAAAACTCAAGATAAAATCTATTTACATATATAGTGACTCCCAGCCGGTCGTCTGCCAAGTGAAAGGGGAGTACCAAGCTCGTGGAGAAAATCTCGCCCCGTACCTGTCCAAAGTACAAGAGCTGTTAAGTGATATCGAGCACTACACCATAACTCACATCCCACGAGAGCAAAACACCAAGGCAGACTATTTGGCCAAGCTGGCAAGCTCCGGAGAAGCCCGGTCATTGGGATTGGTTCCAGTTGGAACGCTAACCAAACTGAGTATAGACGAAACAGACGTGGATTGGATTTTAGAGACCACCGTCGAGCCAGATACATGGATGACGCTGATAAAGGACTATCTACTTGCAGGAACCCTACCAACTGACCAAAATCAACTGAAGAAGCTCCTTCGCAAGGCTCCAAGGTTCATGATTCGGAAAGGGATACTCTATCGAAGGGGATTCTCGACCCCTCTTCTTAGGTGTGTGACCGATGATGAAGCACCACAAATCCTGAAGGAAGTACATAAAGGCGACTACGGAGACCACACCGGGGGGTAGACGCTGGCAAAGAAAGTCCTTCGATACAGATATTTTTGGCCAACAATAAATCGTGATGCTACAGATCACGCCATAAGATGCGATCGCTGTCAAAGATTCAGCAAAATTAAGAGAACTCCTTCAACGGAACTGACACAAATGGTCAGCCCATGGCCATTTGTGATACGGGGGATCGATCTGATTGGTGTCCTTCCAATAGCTAAAGGAGGAGCCAAATATGCTATAGTTGCCATAGATTATTTCACAAAATGGGCCGATGCGGAACCGCTGGCCACCATAACTATAAAAAAAGTTATTAACTTTGTCATTAAAAACATCATTTGCAGGTTTGGTGTGCCGTAAAAAATCATCACTGACAATGAAACCCAATTCGAAAGTACCGAGTTCAAAGACTTCTACAGGCGGTTCCGAATCGAAAAAAGCTTTTCCGTAGTGGCTCATCCATAAGCAAACGGGCAAGTGGAAGCATAAACAAGATCATCAAATCCACCATCAAAAAGCGATTAACAAAAGCAAAAGGAAATTGGGTTGAAGAACTTCCACTCGCACTATGGGCATACAGGACAACACACAAAGCGGTAATGGGCCACACTCCGTTCGCTTTAGCATATAGTTCAGAAGCAATGGTTTTGTTGAATTAGAAGTCCCCTCGCACCGAAGGTAGAATTTTGATCAAGCACAAAACGAGCAACTCCTACTCGAATCGCTAGACATGGTCGATGAAAAAAGAGAAGAATCAAAGTTGAGAATGGCTGCCCACCAAAAAAGGGTTGCATGGTACTTTAACTCCAAAGTTCATGGTCAGACCTTCGAAGTTGGAGATCTTGTGCTCAAGCGAGTTTACCCTATACCGGGAGCCTTCGGACCAAACTGGGAAGGACCGTATGTCGTTGACCAAAAGCTTAGCAACGGGACTTTTAAGCTAACAACCGTCGACGGGGTCGCAGTTCTCAGAGCCTGGAATAGCGAATCGCTCCGCCGTTATTTCATCTAAAAAACTATTTTATGTGTTTTCTATTTCTTCAACAAATAAGCCATCTCGGAAATGCTGGTGGCATTGTAAATAGGCAAAGAATCTACCATGCTTTCCTTAAAAAAGTTTTCTTCTTGAACCAACCAAACCGTGTTCATAATAATTACCCGCCGAGTCGACGAAAGAAAATCGACTCAAACCGTTGAATCGGTAAAATCCAATCTTTACCCTCTGATAATTGGACTGCTCCGGCAGCATCGAGAGGGCTAATAAAAAACTAAAACTCCTTTTGTTGCCCAAAGATAGGCAACACCAAGGAAAATCCAAACTCCTCGTGTTGCCCAAAGATAGGCAACATTGAGGAGCCCTAAAATAAAAACTCCTTGTGTTTCCCGAAGATAGGCAACACCAAGGAAAATCCAAACTCCTTGTCTTGCCCAAAGATAGGCAACATCAAGGAGCCCTGAAATCAAAACTCCTCGTGTTGCACGAAGATAGGCAACACCAAAGAAAATCCAAACTCCTTGTGTTGCCTGAAGATAGGCAACATCGAGGAGCCCCAAAATAAAAACTCCTTATGTTGCCCGAAGATAGGAAACACCAAGGAAAATCCAAACTTCTCGTGTTGCCCGAAGATAGGCAACATCGAGGAGCCCCAAAATAAAAACTCCTCGTGTTGCCCGAAGTTAGGCAACATCATGGAAAATTCAAACTCCTCGTATTGCCCGAAGATAGGCAACATTGAGGAGCACCAAAATCAAAAACTCCTCGTGTTGCCCGAAGATAGGCAACACCGAGGAGCACCAAACCTAAAACTCCTCGTGTTGCCCGAAGATAGGCAACATCGAAGAGCACCAAACCTAAAACTCCTCATGTTTCCCGAAGATAGGCAACCCCGAGGAGCACCAAAATGACAACTCCCAGTATTGTCCGAAGATAGGCAACACCGAGGAAAAACAAAAGCCATGCATCTCATGAGTCGTGCACCAAAATTCTAGCTCCTCGCATTGCCCGAAGATAGGAAATGCTAAGGAGCGTGAGAAACCACACAATATAGTCACGAATAATGAGTGCAACCTAGAAAAAATTGGCGCTAGAAGGGGGGCACTCAATGATCGACAACACATGCCCATGCGCAAATTGCATATTCACCTGGATGTCGCCAAAAAATGATATTACATGCTAAAATTGCAATATCTCCGAAAAAAGTAGAATCGAGTTGTAACTTAGCCAAATTTTGAATAATATTAATTAAACCATAAGTTATCGGCAACTTAAAAATGGTTTGAAGTTAACAGCCCTATGAACTAGAGGGCATACACCTGTATCGAGGCAGAACCAAACAAATATAATAAGTTCATAGGCTCTGCCAGTCCAAACAACAACAAGTTCACAAGTTCTACCTCAAAGTTTTATCAACTTTCAAACAAAAATTCCAAACAAAAGTTTTTAAGTTTTAGAAAATTTTCTAAAGTTTTGTGAATTTCCAAACAAAAACTCTCTAAGTGCCGTTAATCTCTAAGTACTATTACTTCGAATAAAGGACTTTGGCTATAATCATAGGACTAGCAAATATGAAATAAAACAAGCACAAGTACATAGAGCATATATGAATAGATAGATAAAAATACACTCAAAACATCATTGTATTGCTTATGATTTTCTATACATAGGATCAAAATGTGAGGGCCTACCCACACAACAATGCCCAAAAAAGAGAAAATACAGACTCTACAGTACGGACGCAAAGTGCAGACTCTGCGCTATGATTCAAAAAGAAACAAAAACAAGTCAAAACAAGTCAGTCTTCTTGCAAGCTGTTTGCCAAAATCAAGTCCATCCTCACGCCAACCGCTCAACGCTTTTTGCCACCGCTTCCCTTTCCACCTCTGGTTGGTAGTTTCTGCTTCTTTTTAGGGGAAGTTTCGCTGCCAGTAATGTCAATGATCACTTCGATGGCAATCTCCTCCTCCTCCTTCGAATGTATTTCTGAAGAGCTTCCCTTTCCTTTGTGTTTTCTTGACTTCCAGGAGCCCTTCGAAGCTTTGACTGCCTCCACCTTTTCCTTCTTGACGGCAAACAAATCATGATGAGTCTTCTGCGGCTGACTGTCTGCATCTCCTGCTCCTTAGCCTCTTCTGCAGTTATATCACCTTCCAAAGACGTTGAAGGGTCATCCAAGCCGTGGAGCGCCGCTATTTTCTCAACCTCTGGCCCTGGTTGTGAACTAGACGTGGATGTGGGAACTGGAGCAGGAACAGATACAATCTCAGAGGATGTGAAAATGGCAGGAGGCGCAGGCGCTGAAGTAGTTGGTGCATCAACAGGAAAAGTGGATGGACCTATAAGATCAAAAAGGAAAGCGTTAAACTCCTCTTGCTCCTATAGCGTAAGATGGAGACTCTCGAATTCGGGAGAAGCATCGACGTTACCGGCACCAGAGGAAGGATCATGAATGACGACTTCAAACTCATCACCTTCGCCTTCTTTTGAGGGCTCCACCACATGAGGAACAATGTCAAGTCCTGAGCTTATTGGTTAGTCGTGGAGTTGCTTTGATGGTTCACCCCCGCCTGAGGTAGAAGGCCTGGTAAACATGTTAGTAGCAGACATCAGGGCAGCATCAGCGGCCTCATTCTCTCGTTCAACCCGAAGGATCTCCTGGCCCTCAAGCAGTGCCATCTTGGAGTCATCATTGAGATAAGCATCTCGCAAATTTTGATCTGTATAAACGTTGCCGTTCTCAGCAAAGCGGGATAAGATTTCCTCCCAAACAAGGGCCAGAGTGCGTGGATACTTCGGGCCAAGGTAGTTGAGGCTCCATTGATGCAACAAGGAGTTAACATAAAAGTTCAGGATTGTTGCATCCAGCTTCTCCATTTTCCGATCAAAAGAATGTTGGAGGTCCCTTTACAACGAAGACGTACTCTGGGGGCAAATGTTATCCGGGTTTTTAACCCAGCAGGAACCGATAGAAAATAGAACAACCCTACATAGATAGGATGGTTCATGACTTAACCAGAAAAGCCAAGACAAGGGATCAACAAGGGTCATGCGATACGACTAAGACAACAATTGGGATCAACGAAGCTGAGAGATCAGCATTCCTTTAATCCAATCAATAGTTGAACGTAAACAGCTAGCGACTTACCATCGAAACGTAACAACAATGATAAAGGGCTATGAAAACATCTCCAATTCCAGACTCTAGAAAAATCCTAAGTGGTCGGATCGTCAGTGACCCATGCCTCTCCCATGACTTCAAGCAAACAAGCTACGAAATGCTAAGAAAGGAGGTAAGATATTGGCTAGCAAACGAGACAAAGCCATGGGTCGCTAGCGATCCATGGCTTTGACTCATGAGCCAAACACTTCCTAGGTCGTCTAATACTTACCTACGAGCTGATGGAGGGCCTGAGCCAGAAGGTCTCCGATCCATATAAATACCATCCTACCTGCACTATAGACGGGATCTGCTTTGAATTGGTTGTTGAAGCTCTGCTGGAATTATTTTTCACTCTCTACCTCCCTCATAACAATCCCCAAAAGAATACACTATGATTCTCCAGTGGATTCAAACTCTGGAGCTTTAATCTAGCTAGAAAATAATCAAAGCATTATAATCAAACATCTATTGTAACAGCAATCGGTCTATAATAAAACTATAAATTGGACGTAGGCTTCATTAACAGCCGAGCTACTATAAAAATTCTCTGTCTACTTTCTTTTACTGCTCTTTCTTTGTATCTGTAATATGTGATATTGCTATGTCAGAACAGGGCTGGTGCTTTTAAACTCTAACCAAGGTGTTGGTCCATTTTTTGGGTCAACACGAATAAAGCTACCAGAGGTGATCAGGAGGCTAACAGATAGCTATTTTGGAGTTGTAGTTCTTTGTTTTGTTATTTATTTCCCCTGTGTTTGTATTAAGTCAATTATGAATATATGACTCTGGTCAGCCAAGGGGGCATCTTCATATGTTGCTCTTGGCATATTTTGTAATAAGTATATTTTATCACTACTTAGGAAAGGTTTTGGGATTATGTAATATGAATATGGAACATGTGTTTTAAAATGTAATGGAAAATTCTGTTTTGAAATTTGTGATTTTTTCCTTATTCAAGTGGTTCTAATAGTATTGATACCATTAACATAGCCGTATTTAGTGGCCGGAAGTTAATACTATAGATGACTGCAGCATCTGTAGCGCTTAGCTTTGGGCCTCTAGATAGGGGATGTTACAACTTGGTATCAGAGCACAGGTTTATGAAATACTTTAACTAAAAATGATTTTTGAAAACATAATCCTTAGGAATTAGAGTTAAGATTGGGTATGGGGATAATGCTATAGTAACGTACTTGTATTTGCTATATATAAGTATACGCCTTATCTCTACTCTCCTATCTTTGTTAGGCTATTCTTCTGTATTTCATTAGGCTTGAATACAGACATGGACGGAAGAAGAGGCAGATTTCATCTGGGAGGAGACAACACCACCACAAATGGTAATGCCCGACCAAATGCTAAAAGAACTCATGGTCAGGTTCAAGCTAAAAACATAGGTGCTGGAGTCCCACAAGTAGATATGGGGGCTATGTATCAGTTTTTCATAAACATGATGCAAGCTGGGATTGCAGCTGGAGTTGTTGGAGGAAATGCTACGGGAGGAGTTCAAGAGACTCCTGTAGTCAACCAGTATGCTAACTTGAGTAGAGACTATGCTAGGCTTGGAGGGAAACCATTTATTGGGACTAAGGATGCTATCGAGGTGGAAAACTGGCTGCTACACTGTGAAAGGAATTTTGCTGAACTAGGGCTCAATGACAAGTAGAAAAGGAGACTTGCTTCAAGACAGCTTCAGGAAGCTGCTTTGTTTTGGTGGAATACTGTAACTGCTGGTGTGGATGAAGAGACTATGATGTGGACAGAGTTTAAGAGGAGGTTTCAAGAAAGGTTCATGTCAGTAATGGTGCAGTCTGTGTTGGTTAGGAAGTTTGCTGAGCTGGAACAAGGGGAGATGTCTGTTCTGGAGTATGCTAGAAGATTCGAGAAGTTAGCCTGATATGGGTATGCCATTGTTAATACAGTGTTGAAAAGAAATGAAAAGTTTATTAGAGATTTGAAGCCGGAGTTGGCTAGGGCTAATTTACCGCACATCAGAGATCCATGTGATGTGGTAGTGGAAATGGCATTGAGACATAAGGAGATGTTAGCTTGTTTGGAGAAAAAGAAGGAGAAGGAGGTCCAGGTTGGACAGGGCCAAAAGAGAAAATTTTTCCACAAGAAGAATGCTCAGAAGGGAGGAGCAGCGAAGAAGGGAAAGTCTGAAGTGGTTTGTTACAAGTGCGACAAGAAAGGACACTACGCCCATAAGTGTCGTACTGGAAAAGGAAAAGGAAAAGGAAAGGAGGTCATTGGAAAGAAGAACATCAGGTGTTTCAACTGTGATCCAGTTGGGCACTATAAAAACCAGTGCAAAGAGCCAGCTAAAGGAGATAAAGGCCAAGCGTTTGCACTGGAGCCTGCTACTTCAAAGCCGACAGTGCAGGAGAAAGGAAAAACAGTATTGGGAGGTATGCTTTAGATCCATGATATATATATTAGCGTTTCATTTGATACTGGTGCATCGCATTCTTTTATATCTCGATGTTTAGTAGATAAACTAAACCTAGAACTAGGGCTGTCAATGAATACCCGAAAAATCTGAAATCCGTCTGCATCCGCATCCGAAAAGCGGATAAATATCTGATATCCGGAAAAATGGATGCGGATGCGGATATGAAGACATCCGTATCCGAAAATTATTCGTTCGGTTTATGTTAAGATTATAGTTCAAATTATGTGTATTTTAATGCAGGAAATGATATTCATTTATTATTTTATTAAGTTAGTAGTTTATATTATATGTACTTAATGCTTATTAACTGCTCAAAACTATTTATTATCATCATATTTCTTAATTTTTAACATTTTTATAATCAATGAGATTGAAAAATATTTATGTTAAACTATAATTTTCGTTTTGTAATTCTTGATTTATCAGTCGTTAGCAGATAGGATAATTATCTGGACGGATCTGTGGATGTGGATATCCGATATCTGAAAATGATTTCAGATGCGGATGCAGATATAGTACTATCCGCATTCGAAAGCATCCGTTGACAGGCCTACCTAGAACCCACATATTAGTTACTTCCTTAAGAGTTGCAAATCCGATAGGTGGCTATGCGACACTGGGGATGAAGTGTGACAACTTAGAGTTCGAATTTCTATGTTACACCTTTGTTTGTAGTTTGCATGTATTTGACTTTGTAGGGTTTGGAATTATATTGGGCATGGATTGTTTAAGTAAATACGATGCTAGGATATTTTGCCTAGATAGGAAAATATCACTTAGAAACCCGAATTGTAGTGATCAGATAGTTTATGCTGTAGAAAACCCTAGCTATGAGGTGAATGCTTTGTTGGGTGTTATGGAGTTAAAAGATGAGTTGAATAGCGTTTTCATAGTTAGAGAATTCGCAGATGTTTTTGAGCCGGTAGTTGGATTACCACTGAAATGAGCCATTGAGTTTCAGATTGATTTAGTGCCTGGAGCAGAACCGGTAAGTAGGCCTCCAAGCAGGACGACACTTACAGAGATGAGGGAGTTAAAAACTCAGTTGGTAGACTTGGAAGGTAAGAGTTTTATTAGACCGAGTAGTTCGCCTTGGGGAGCAGTAGTATTTGCTTAGAAGCCGGATGAATCGTTATGGCTATGTATTGATTATCGTAAGCTGAATGAGAAGACGATAAAGAATCGATATCCATTGTTGAGAACTAAAAAATTGTTCGACCAATTGAGTGGAGCCTAGGTACTTTCTCAGTTAGATTTGGCGACATGATTTCATCAGCCTAGAGTGGTAGAAGATAGTATACCTTTAACGGCGTTTAGAACAAGATATGTGTCATATGAATGGTTATTATGCCGTTCGGACTCACTAATGCACCAGCATTCTTTATGGATTTGATGAACCAGATTTTCCACTAGCACTTGGATAGGTTCGTGTTGGTTTTTATAGATGATATTCTGATATACTCTAAGGATAAAAAGGAGCATGAGGTTCATCTTAGAGTTGTGCTTGAGATGCCGAGGCAGCATCAGCTAAAGGCAAAGTTTTCGAAGTGCCATTTTTGGAAGAAAGAAGTGAATTTTCTTGGCCACGTGGTTTCGGAGAAAGGATTGTCAGTCAATCTAGAAAAGATCAAAGCCGTTAATAATTGGAAGAGGCTAGAAACATTAACTGAGATAAGAAGTTTCCTAGGATTGGCGGGATATTATCGGAGGTTCATAAAGGATTTCTTGCGGATAGTAGCGCCGATGACCAAGCTAACACGAAAGGATGTGAAGTTTGTGTGGACCAATAAATGTGAGGAATCACTCCAGAGCTTGAAGCACTTGTTGGCACATGCACCAATGTTGGTGGTTCCGGAGGGGAATCAAGATTTAGTTGTTTACACTGATGCGTGTGGTACTGGGTTGGGCATTGTACTAATGCAGAGGGGTAAAGTTATTCCCTATGCTTCTAGACAGCTTAGATAACATGAGGTTAGATATCCAACGCATGACTTGGAATTAGCTGCAATTATTTTTTCTTTGAAGGTGTGGAGGCATTACCTTTTGGGAGAGAGGTTCGAGCTATATACAGATCATAAAACTTTGAAGTACTTGTTCTCTCAAAAGGAGCTGAACATGAGAAAATAGAGATGGTTGGAGTTTTTAGCCGCTTATGATTTTGGAATAGAGCACATACCATGGAAAGGCAACAAGGTTGCGGATGCACTTAGTAGGAAGCATTAGAATGTAGTGTTGGCCATGATAGTAGAATGGAAAGACTTAGAAACCTTGATAGCTTGCAGAGTACAGTGGAGATTCGAGGCTGGGTCTAGTGGGGGATCTGCTATATTATCTTGTTCGGAAGTCCGACCGTTATTGATTGAGGAGATTGCTTCTAAACAGGAAGAGGATCCAGTGTTAGCTAAAAGGATCGGGAAATTCAAGGATGGAATGGGGAGCGATGACTTAAAAGATTTCAGTCTTGGCCAAAGTGATGGTTAAGGAAGAAGGGTAGATTTTGTGTTCCAAACGTGGGAGACATAAGGAAGGAAGTCTTGGAGGAATGCCATCGTTTGAAGTTCACTATTCATCCAAGAGGAACGAAGATGTATAAGGATATGATGAGAAGTTTCTTCTGGGAAGGCATGAAGAGGGATGTTGGCTTATGCGTGAAACAGTGTTTGAACTATTAGCAAGTGAAAGCTGAGCATCAGAAGCCGAGAAGATTGCTTCAGCCATTAGATATTCCAGTATGGAATTGGGATTCTATTTCTATTGATTTCATAGACGGGTTGTCGAGATCTAATAGATGAAATGAAAGTATATGTGTCATGGTGGATAGATTGACCAAGAGTGCCAATTTCATTCCAGTTAAATCAAATAGGACGGCACCTGTATTGGCTAAGTTGTTTATGAAGAACGTGGTTAGACTGCACGGAATTCCTAGTAGTATTGTTAGTGATAGGATTCCTTATCCACTAGCGAGTTCTGGAAGAGTCTATAGGAAAGTTTAGGAACCAAGCTCAAGATGAGTACCGCTTACTATCCACGGACTGATGGGCAAACGGAAAGGGTTAACATGATCTTGGAAGAATTGTTGCGAGCTTGTGTATTAGACTTTGGAGGATCATGGGAAGATCACTTTCACCTAGTCGAGTTTTCGTATAACAATATTTTTCAAACTAGTATAGGGATGACACCGTTTGAGGCTTTGTATGGAAGACCATGCAAATCCTCTGCATGTTGGTTAGAGATCGGGGATAGATTGGTTCTTGGTCCTGATTTGGTAAAAGAAGCAGCAGAAAAGATTGAGCAGATAAGGGCGAGAATGAAGGAAGCTCAATCTAGGCAGAAAGGCTATGCAGATAAAAGACGAAAAGATCTAGAGTTCTCTGTTGGAGATCATGTCTTCGTCAAAGTACCACTGATGAAAGGTGTTATCAGGTTCGAAAATACGGGGAAGTTACGACCGTGGTATGTAGGACCATTTCCTATTTTAGAAAGGATTGGGAAACTCACATATAAAGTAGAGTTACCGAGTAGTTTGGCAGGAGTCCACGATGTTTTCCATGTGTTAACTCCTCTTCGATTGTGATCTAACGACCTAGGATGTGGAGCGACATAAGAAAGCTAACGACCTAAATACTGAAAGGACCTACGAGCTAACGACCTTTGGGGCTGATCTTCTGAAGTGTTGTTACTCTGCCGAATTGAGACCTCATCCAACACATTAAGCCTTCCAAACATTCAAGACACTACAACAAGCTTCGAGAAAGATCTTGCACATCCAACATGGATTCAAAGAGCCTTATCACATCGGAGTTTGAGTTACTAGTCTAAAGTGTTTAGGAATCGAAATGTATTGTATCTTGAAGTGCATTGTATCAATTTATAACCAATATCAGCAATAAAGGAATTCAAAGTGGACGTAGGCTCGATCTTAAGCCGAACCACTATAAAATCGCTGTATCTTTACCTTTTCTGCTATTTTCATCTTATATTCTGTTCCCGTATCACGGGTGGTGCTTTCACATTACTACTACACACACCAGGGTGTTAGCGTTCACTTTTCAGCGTTAACATTTTGGTGCTTTCACTAAGAATTGAACTCAGGAATATTGTCATCATTGCTTCGCAAAAGTTTGTTGAAAGAATTTCTCTAAAGACCAGAAGTCTATTTGAAATCATGGCTCCTGGTAGATCTACAAGATCCGGAAATGCTAATGATAGAGCTGATTCTTCTCCAGCGCCAAATCAGGCAACTCCTACCGTTGGAGTTACAAGGGCTGAATTAGACGATGTAGTGTCGAGATTATACCAGCAAATTGAAACTCAAAACGCTTTGATGATGGATAGATTAAACGCTCTACTTGGGGCAAATCAACGGCCAGAAAATGCTGAACCAACCTCTGCCGAAGATGCCCATAATTCCCAAGAGAAAGATATTCCTCAAAGAGCAACTGGCACCACCGAAACGCCACCTTTCCAAGCTGAAGGTTCAGGGCCACAGCCAACTTTTCGCGAATATTTGCCTAGGAAAACTTCCGAAAAAATAGCTGATGTCTGCCCGGCGATGCCTCTGAACAATGAGGAGTATCTATCAGGGATGGTTCACCGAATCATGAAAGAGAGCATGCAGAGGGAAGAAAACGAGAACGACTGGGGATTTGCTCCAAGCAAGACTCCATTTACCGAAAGGATCCTGAAAGCAGAATTTCCAAGGAAATTTGTACCTCCTACTATCCCGGCCTATAGCGGGACAAGTGACCCGAACCAGTTTCTCTACAAGTACGATTGGCATATGACCGGTGCAAGGGCATCAGATGAGATTAAATGCCGATACTTTCCAGTGTACTTAGAAGGAGTGGCTCTACTTTGGTTCACAAAGCTACCAGTTCGGTCCGTAGATCAATTTTCTGACTTAACTCGAAAATTCAAGGATCAGTTCAGGTTGTATGCTTCAAAAGCTAAGGATATAATGTCATTGTCCAACCTTGAACAAGCTCCCGGAGAATCTATCAGATCTTTTTTGAACCATTTCAATATAGCCCTAGCCGAAGTTGACAACGTAGAACCCTGTATGATCCTGACTTACTTGATGCGAGCCATCGACAAATCAAGTGAATTTGGAAAATGGCTAAAAATGAAGGAACCGAATTCACTTGAGAAGTTTTATAAAAAGGCCGACGAATTTATGCATCTAGAAAACCTCTCTGCGCCAGCAAGAGTGGTTATTGCCGAAGTCAAGAATAACGATGTTACTTCTAACAAAAGACAAGATGGACAAGATGAACTTTAAAATCTTGTATTTTTTACTGCTTTAAAAGGCCTGTCTCATTTCGATATGCAAGTATCTTTAAAATATTGCTAAAATGTCGATTTAATATTGCAGGCTATCAAAGCATAGCTTACCTATTCAATACGTCACAAGGCTCAGCGATTCCTATAAATCACTCAACGATAATGTACACTTCTCTGGCAAAAAGCAAACAACTTGCAAAAGGATGGGACATGCACTTGAAGTGATAACGAGGAATCGCTAGGAAGCAGATGGTGGAAGGACACAAGCAACAATGCTACTCCTCAGAGTCCGCGTGTTACTCTTCGGAGTCCAACGCTCCTCTTCATAAGCCTTCTTCGAAGGCACATTTCACCGGAGTTGAAGTGCAAAAATCTCTCTTCGGAGGCCCACTTCACCAGAGTTGAAATGCCAAACAAAGCACTCTTCGGAGGCACATTTCACCGGAGTTGAAGTGCAAAAATCTCTCTTCGGAGGCCCACTTCACCAGAGTTGAAATGCCAAACAAAGCCCTCTTCGGAGGCACATTTCACCGGAGTTGAAGTGCAAAAATCTCTCTTCGGAGGCCCACTTCACCAGAGTTGAAATGCCAAACAAAGCCCTCTTCGGAGGCACATTTCACCGGAGTTGAAGTGCAAAAATCTCTCTTCGGAGGCCCACTTCACCAGA
The DNA here is from genome assembly GCA_030737815.1 of Allium fistulosum. Lineage (NCBI taxonomy): Eukaryota > Viridiplantae > Streptophyta > Magnoliopsida > Asparagales > Amaryllidaceae > Allium > Allium fistulosum. The sequence continues at coordinate 404,488,509 of CM060907.1, read as the reverse complement.
GTTGAAATGCCAAACAAAGCCCTCTTCGGAGGCACATTTCACCGGAGTTGAAGTGCAAAAATCTCTCTTCGGAGGCCCACTTCACCAGAGTTGAAATGCCAAACAAAGCCCTCTTTGGAGGCACATTTCACCGGGGTTGAAGTGCAAAAATCTCTCTTCGGAGGCCCACTTCACCAGAGCTAAAATGCCAAACAAAGCCCTCTTCGGAGGCATATTTCACCGGAGTTGAAGTGCAAAACTCTCTCTTCGGAGGCCCACTTCACCAGAGCTGAAATGCCAAACAAAGCCCTCTTCGGAGGCACACAAACGAAGCCCTCCAACGAGGCACATCCAAGAACTTCATCGATGGAACCACCCAAGGGGCACCTTCTTGAAAAAAGAAGATTCAAGGGCGCAGCTTAATACTTATGACTATTTGTATAAACAAATTTCCGGTAAAAACAGCTAACGCCAGTCCCGTGGACACATTTAACGATGAAATACAACTTTCTGACCAACAGATCAAAACATTCTTCAGAAGTTCGCTTCACTGCGTAGGGGAATCCACTTTTCAACAAATAAGAGTGATCATCCCGAAAGTAGAAGTGTCCTTTAAAAAGAAAGAGAAAGAAAAACTTCTCTGATACAAAGCATACTCTATTAAAAGCAGAATAATATTTCCTCAAAACGGAAGAATTATTCTATAAAATAAGAATACAAGTCTTTTCAAAATATTGCAATGAGCTGTGGTACGGGGGCATGTAGCTATATTAATAAAAACAAACGCTCAAACAACATACCACAAGCTCACTGCAATGTCAAATAAAGAAACTTGTGCAAAAACAAGGAATAAATGCATTCACACATATACTGGCAAGAAATTGTACAAGTAAAAAGAACCATCGTATTCCATACTATAAAGTTTTTGTACATATGCAGGTTTCAAGCGGGGACCGGTACCCGCACAATCTCCGGTCAATACACGCAAAAAGCAAAAGGCAAAATAAGAAGCCTAAAGTCCAGCTTATCATTCATTCTTCCTGCCACCCTTAGAGCCCTTTCCCGGCTTGATAGCTAGTTTTGGAAGCCGTTGTTGGCGGATCAGGGGGGAGGAGAAAGAGGAGTAGTCAGATCTTCTTCAACTTTTTCTTCATCAGCTGAAGTGCTTTTCTTCTTCTTCTTCATTGCGCACTTCCCTTTCCTCTTTGAAGAAGACTCACTTCCTGGAGTAAACAGTGCAGAAAGCTTTGTGTCATCATCGAAAGATGGCTCCGGGGTCTTCTCACTGTCCTCAAGATCTTCCGCCTTCTGCTCTTGCGAAGCGGGTGGATCCTCCAAGCCTTGAAGGGCTTCTATTTGTTCTTCCTGCGACCCTGGCTGAGAAGCAGGAGTGGCTTGTAGGGATGGAGGAGGAACAGCTGGAAGAGGAGAAGTGTGTGCAGCATTCAGTGTTTTCGCTACAGAAGAAAAGAAGTTAAGATTAATATTCTCCAAAAAAAGAGAAGATATTGGATCATCAGGACTTAAGTAATAAGCAAGAAATTCATCGAGCCCAGTTGAATCGAACAAGTAGTCTACTTGAGCTAGATCAGACTTGAAGTTACCTAAACAAGTCGGCTTAATCACGACGACTTCAAAATTTTCGGCTTCAGCATCATCCTGGGACTTTGCCTCGACTTGAGCAGTGGGAGGCTCAGTAGTCGCGATTTTGACTTCGGTTTCTGCAGGAGGTGAAGAATAGGAACTGGAGCCAATGTTATCAGGGTCAATCGAAGCCGGAGGACGAGTGGGATCAGTTAAGGTCGCTTTCTCTAAACACTCTCCTCCTGCTACTTCGGCTCGCTCCCTAGCAAGCTGCTCTTTTCCCCTGGCAAGGGCGGTACGCGCTTCATCATCCAGATAAGACGCTTCAAGATCCGCTTCTGCATAGCCAGCGCCTCCAAACATATCAATTATCGCCTCCCACACTTCGGCCAAAGTAGTTTCGTATGTTGGACCCAGAAATGAGAGGCTCCCGCGCCCCAAGACGCTATGGATATAAAAGTCGAATAAAGTAGAGCTGATTTTAGCCTTCGTCACCTCGTGCGACTGCTCAGCTGCTTCATTTTCAGCAATAGCTGCAACTTGACCGGCAACTGACTCATCTCGCTCTTTTTCAACTTTAGAAAGTCGAGCTTTTAGCGCTGCAATCTCCAAGTCTTGGGAGTCGACTCTTTCCCGCAGTTGAGCGGTATCCTTGCGATATTTTTCAACTACATGCCGCTCTGCCTCAAGTTTTGTCTCAGCATCTCTTTGAGCAGCATGTGCATCTCGCACTTGTTTTTGAAAGACCTCTTCTTTTTGAGAATGCGAAGCGATAGAAGTGGCAAGATCATCTTCAAGTTTCTTGGCTTTAGCCTCGAGTCTCTCATTATCATCGGCGATGCTCTGCATTTCTGCATCATGTTGCTTAAGAATCTTCTTCTACTCCGAATGATCGTTCTCCATAGTCAACATGGCCTCGAGATTCATATGGTTAACTCTTTGAAGCTCGTCAACCAGTTTCTGCCATCCAAACATTCTCTCAATGTCGAGTTTAACAGCATCGAGGTTCTTCAGCATGGCCTACTTATCGATGGGAACCAAGTCTAAGTCAAAGCGAACTCCTTTTAGAAACCAATTCGGGAATCGGCTTTGAAGTTTAGGCGGAGCATCCTTGACTTGATACCGAGGCCTATTTATAATTGTCTGAATGTCGGTTCTTTCTAGAGCAGGAGAAACAGATGGAATGTCAAGAGAAAAAGGAGTAGTGGTCTTTTCAGAAATTGCAGATGCGTCCTTTTCGCTAAGTTTGGTCCGTTTGCTCGGATCTTCAGCAACGTGACTTTTCCCTTTAACGTCATAAGACTTCCTTTTTCGGGATTCATCATCCCTTCTCCTTTGCTGATCCTCGTAGTCCCGCCTTTCACGAGCTTTTCTAGCGGCTCTTTCTTCATCGGTTTCCCTATGGACAGTAAGATAGCGCCTATAATCATAAGTTTCACGGCTTCCATGGCGTAGGAAATTATCGTAGTATGAACCACTTCGTCCCATCGGAGAACCTAAAATTGAAGAAAAGTCAAGTCTTAGAAATCTTCAAAGTAGAGAAGTTAAGTAAATGAAAGTGCTAAGCATCCTAAGTGTGTGTGGCGTGCAAACTACGCGCGTCAGACTACAAACCACTCTTTGGTGTGGGAATGGTGACGACTTGTGTAACAGGCACTGTAATTTGTTGTAAAGAGGAAGTTGCCTCGACAACAAGAGAAATAGCCTTTGAAATGTCATCTTTAAAAAGCTCCTGTGAAGTTATAATCAAATCGCTCAACCCATCAAAAGTGTCATCACCGTATGCCCGGCAGAACTTTCTTTTTCAGCTTCTACGTCAGCCGTCTTTTCAGAACGACGAGGAGTTTCTTCTTCCTCAATAACCGAGGCAAGTGCAAATTTGCCGGACGACCCCGCAATGTCAATAAAAGTAGAACAATTTACCAGTGAGGTCTCAGTAGTAGGTTCTTTCGGTGTATGTTCTTCAGCAAGAGCTGGGGCATCTCATGTCTTTACTGGAGAATCAGGGACCTCATGAGGCTGAATAGAACGGGAAGAATGTAGGAGTCCGAATTGATGAAAAAACTCGTCTTTCAACAGAAATTGGATACTCCTCTCCTCAACTGGCACAGCATGAGCCTCTCAAAAGTTGGTTTGTGGCCAGGATCCCTAGAAGGAGGAGGAAGCGCTGAAAAAGTAAAGAGCGAAGTTAACACTTGACAATTCGGGCTTCGAAAAGTTCAGAAAACATAAGGAAAGAAAAAAAGATAAATGATCATACTTCCCACTCTCCAGATAGCATAAAATCCCGGAGGACAACGAACGTAGAAAAACTGACTCAGAAACCCGTGAACACTGTCAGGAAGACCAATGATCAGTTTGCCGTTCCTAGCACTTCTCACAAGTGTGATGGAAGGATGGTCTTTATTTTTGGCAAATGAGCACAAATAACAAACTTCGTCAAAACTCGGAAGACGATCCAGCATCCTCCTAAATAGCACACATAGTCCCATCAGGATGGCGTAGCCATTGGGATGTAACTGAAAGGGAGAGATAGACAGTCGAAGAAGAAGCTGCTGAAGAAAATCGTTAAAAGGAGGAATAGCTCCGTTCATGCACATTTGGCGATTAACGGCAACGAAACCGTGAGGTGGTATGTCAACAGTGTCGTTTTTCTCAGGAAGTATGGCATCTGCTTCAGCAATCCCGAACTGAGTGTACAGTTGGCGGAAAACTTTATATGATAGTGTGGTCGAGATTCTTTCTTGAGGATTAGCTAATGGAGCAGGAATAGGAATGGCCTCTCCAGCTTGAACTATTATCTCTTCTTGTTGGGAAGTCATTCTACATAAGCAACTGGATGTTCAAATGTGAAGGTGCACGTTTCCTAAAAAGTGTGAAGTGTTGTGCAGAACTAATAAAAACAAGCAAACATAACTGGAATTAAACTAGTTGACAATTGGTCAATTACGAGATTTCAGGACTTGTTAATCTAAAACTCAAGTGCAGTGTTAATGCAAACAAATCAGCTTTAGTTGACTATTTTAGTTTTGCTTTAATGTTTCACTTGAATTGGTTGGTTTACAGCATTTCGTTCACGCAGTTTATTTAAGTTGATTATTCTTTATAGACTAATCTGTCATTCGATGTGGGCAGTCAATGGCAGTATATTCGTCCCAGTTTTCTGCAGATATTGTGTTTAACAGGTTATTAGCATTAAAGTTAAAACAATCTGCAAAGAAGTGCAACACAGTTCAAGCTCAAGTTCAGTCAAATTCTCCCAGAATTTTGCAAGTCCTAGGTCGCCCAACGACCTAGCATAGGTCGGAGACTCTCTTAGATCGCACTGTGCAAGTCAAAAAGTTCAAGGTGATGCAAATTTGTCAAGTCCTAACTCGGCTGCAACCTAGAGCCTATGCCGCAAAAGTTAGGTCGTTGATATGTTAAGTCGCTATGCAGGCATTCAAGAAAGTTAAGTCGCGAATTTGAAGGTCGTCCAGCTTCCCTTAGGTCGCGAGTTATCTTAGGACGCTCAGATTCACTAAGTCACTGACTTCCTATCCACACAATCACTCACTAGACCCGATAACCCGTTATCTCCAATACAAAGAAATCCATCATCCTCTTCGTGAATTTCATCATCTCCACATACCATCAAATCACCCAAAAATCGATTCTAAATACCTCCGATCCATTATAGATATTACCGTGCCTTCATGAATCATTCGAAATGAAGCACGACACATGAATTGGACTTGAGTCGAAAAGCATGGATTCACGATTGGGAGGCGATTATGGTGGGATAGAGATTGAATTCACTTACGTAGTATGTTGGTAAAGATGAATCGACGACCAAATGAGTTGGATTCGCCCGTGGAAGTTCGAAGATTCGTCAATGGCAGTGGGAAATCAAAGCAGTAAGGTAAGGAGGAAAAAGCGACCTAACAGTTTATATAGGGCAAAAAGAAGAAGACGAATAGGCATACGAGTTAGCGAATGTTTTAGCTCGCTCACGACCTAGCAAAGTTAAGTCGAAGCACACGACCTACGACCTAGGCGTGTACTTCGAGGGGCAAATGTTAACTCCTCTTCGATTGCGATCTAACGACCTAGGATGTGGAGCGACTTAAGAAAGCTAACGACCTAAATACTGAAAGGACCTACGAGCTAACGACCTTTGGGGCTGATCTTCTGAAGTGCTGTTACTCTGCCGAATTGAGACCTCATCCAACACATTAAGCCTTCCAAACATTCAAGACACTACAACAAGCTTCGAGAAAGATCTTGCACATCCAACATGGATTCAAAGAGCCTTATCACATCGGAGTTTGATTTACTAGTCTAAAGTGTTTATGAATCGAAATGTATTGTATCTTGAAGTGCATTGTATCAATTTGTAACCAATATCAGCAATAAAGGAATTCAAAGTGGACGTAGGATCGATCTTAAGCCGAACCACTATAAAATCGTTGTCTCTTTACCTTTTCTGCTATTTTCAGCTTATATTCTATTCCCGTATCATGGGTGGTGCTTTCACATTACTACTACACACACCAGGGTGTTAGCGTTCACTTTTCAGCGTTAACACCATGTATCTCATCTGAGGAAATGTGTTGGGGATCCAGACACTACTATAGCACCGACTATGTTAGAAGATTTAGTAGTGGAACCAGACATGACTATAGTTAGTAAGCCTATCCGGATAGCGGTGAGAGATGAGAAGACGTTGAGGAATAAGACAGTCAGATTAGTGAAAGTCCAGTGGAGTGACAATGCTAAAGACTGTACTTGGGAAACTGAGAGCATGATTAGAGATGCTTATACTTATTTGTTTGTTAGTATGTTTTACCTTGATTGTTTTGTTGTGTACCTTATCGTAATTTTAAGGACGAAATTATTTAATGAGGGGAGATTGTAACACCTCATATTTTTAGCAACATTATTCAGGATATTTAATTGGTTAAATAAAATAAAATAATGTAAGGTGATTAATGGATAGAGATTTGATTATAACTAAGGGGTAGCCGTGCCATATAAATGAATAGGTAAATGAAGTAAAATGGACAAACCTTCATTTCATTTTATCACAAACGAAAACATCAAAATCAAGGCCGGCCACCATTAGCAAAGGAGAAGGAGAGAAAACCAAAGTTTTCAAGAGGAAAATCAAATCAACTTAATCAAGATCAAATCTCACATCTTTAATCACAAAGCTAAGCTGAATAATTACTACATCTCATTTTTCTTATGCTTTTGGTTTTAAGGATATTCTGAAATGTTTTTGCATAATAATGCCATGTTTTGAATGATTAGAAGTTTATATATGCTTGTTGATGATTTATGCATTTTATATTGGTTTTTATGATATGTTTGATATGAAAACCCTATTAAATGACATCCAATTGTCTTGCAAATTTAAATGTAGATTAGAAATGACATTTTAGAGATAGGTTTCAATTTTCATAATTTTCTATATTAATGTGGATTTTATATTAATTTTCTAGTGAATAAAATGATTTATTGGGTTATAAATTATTTACGAAAAAATAAATAATTATTTGGGTCTGAAATTTATGTATGTTAGTAAGCATATTGAAAAGGATTTTTTGGAATTTTTATAGGATTTTTCTAAGTGTTTTGATGAATATATAAAATTATTTAAGGTACGGGACTTAAATGTTTTATATATTTAATTAAGGAGAAGGGGTATTTTGTAAAATAAAATTATAGTTTATTTCTGAAATTATTAGCAGCACTTTTGAAAAAGGTATTTAGCAACCAATCAAAATTTGACAAACAATGGCAGGTTAGCTAAAAAGTCTCTTTTAAGTTAAAAACAAAAATAACATGCTTTAAGTGTGTTCCGCCACTTTCGGCACAGGGGGTTCCGACCCAGACCTTTCACCACCAATGGTTTCGAAACCAATGCGCATGGTATCAAGCTGCTTGGTACGTAGCGCATTGGATAAAGATGAGGGGTACTTGGTCGAAACGCTAGGTTCTGAAGGGGTTACAGTATGCCTTATTTAAAATAAAAGGTGGTGCCTGTTTTGCTTTCGAAAGGTTAGGTTTCGACTCAGCTGGCTTTCGGCTGGGTCAAATATTTTAAAAGGAAATTTTTCGAATGGGTTGCACTCTTCTATTTTAAGTAATGCTTTCGAACTGTCGAAAACCCTAGTTTCCTCCTTTCTACCTTTCAAAGTCAATGGTTTCGGAAGGTATACTTTGTTTTTAAAGTTAACCACTTCTCCAATGCTTTCGAGGGGATGGTTTCTACACTATCACTTCTTTACTTAGGAATAGCTTTCAAAAGTTAGGATTTCGACCTAAATGATTTTATAGACCCTTTTTATTCTGATTGAAGTATAACCCAAGGGTTTTGAAAGAGAATGGTTTCGACTTAAATGGTTTCGAAAGGTGTTTTTCACATGTTTTAAATTGAACCCAAGTGCTTTCGAAAGGTTTGAGTTTCTGAAGGTTTGATATTTTCAAAAGGTATTTAAAATGGTTTCGAGGAGGTGGTTCCCTAAAGAGTTTCAAAGGAGTCGAAAGGTAGTGTTTCTGATGGTTTCGAAAGAGTTGAAATGGAAGGTTTTCCCAAGGTTTTTAAATGCAATGTTTTGAAGTATTTTAAGATATGATGTCTAGGTTTAATGCTTTAGAAAGGAATGTTTTCAAAGGTTTCGTAAGGGTTTTAAGAATGGTCTCGAAATGAAGGATTTGGCCTTTCGGCCTAGATAAATGAAGGGTTTTACTTGGTTTTGAAAGGGGGACTTTCAATAGAATCGAAAGGGGGACTTTCAAGTGTTTAAGTCTCTTCATCAACTAAGGTTTGAGTAATATATATATATATATATATAACATGGTAAGATGATTTTGAGTAAACGTAGAGTATATGTATTTTTCTTGTATGAGTTTGATTTAAAGATTTTATATCGATTTGAGAAAAGGATTTTGAGAAATTTTTTGGGAAGATATCCCCAAGTAAAATGACTTGGATATTAGAGTACCAGATGGGACTGGTATAGGGTCGCGCCCTGTACATTAGCTATTGGTTCCAGCAAATTTAGTCCAAAACTCCAGTGTATAAGGTTTTATCACAGGTAAGACTAAAATTATGATTACATACAGAAGGGGATATATATTTGTATACATATAGATTATTGTGAGCCCGCAAAACCATTAGGATTAGGTGACCCTGGTAGAAGTTAAGTTAGGGACAGACCGTCCAGAAGAGAAGTATTTAACAGATAGTTAAGGACAGACCATCCAGAAAAGGAGTGTCTAACAGATGTTAGATTATTTTCTATTTTGTCTGGTAGGCCCGAGTCAGCCAAAGGTTAATAGTTAGCCAAACAAAACTAAAGTGTTGGAACATATAGTTCTTTTATTACCTGATATGTATGTTTACATAATGATGCTTTACAGTATTTAACCAGTTTTGGTAGTAGGAAAAGATTTGCAAAAGATATTTTTTATAAGAATGTTAGTGAGGGGAAACCCGTTCCGCTAAGTAGCGTGGTCTCACTTAACATTAATGACCAGGATGTGTACTATTATCAACACAAGGCTTTATGTCTGACTCGAAGTTTATGTTTTCCCTTTAAACTCTCGGGTGCTCAAAATTGATTTGAGCAGGCTGAGGGTTGAGGTTCTTTCAAGTTTTTGTAGGATGATGAATAAATCTACCAGAGGCAAGCATGAGGCTAACGGATAGCTATTTAGGAGTTGTAGTTCTTTGTTTTGTTATTTATTTTCGCTGTGTATGTATTAAGTCAATTATGACTATATGACTCTGATCATCCAAGCGGGCATCTTCGTATGTCACTCTTGGTGTACTTTGTAATAAGTATATTTTATCATTGCCTAGGAAACTTTTTAGGATTATGTAATATGAATATGGAACATGTGTTTTGAAATGTAATGGAAAATTCTATTTTGAAATATGTGATTTGTTTACAAGTGCTTCTGATATTATAGATACCATTAACATAGCCGTATTTAGTCGTCGGAAGTTAATACTATAGATGACTGCAACATCTGTAGCGCTTAGATTTGGGCCTCTAGATAGGGGATGTTGCAATAACTCTTATTATTCACTGATTTCTTTAAGCTACTTAACCCTTGAGTAGGAGCTCGACATATTTTCGTTAGATGTTTGATACCCTTGTTGATAGAGCACTATTAGAGGTTCGCTACATTATTTATTTGGAAGCTCAATATATCGTCATGGATTTATTAGCTCGTCGTATCACCTTGCATTTATAGGCTCGATGCCTATTTCTTCTAATGTTTGCATATCTTTCTATGGACTCGGTTGCTTCTTTTTCCCTTGATGATTTCTCAAGCGTATTTGATAGTCAAAAAAATATGTGGATAACATAATTCATTGCTAGTATATATATATATATGTATGTATGTATGTATGTATGTATATGTATATATATCTGTGTGCTTGCGTGCGTGTGTATTTATGTTTATGTGTTTGTATTTTTTTTTATCTTTTTAGTGATGCTAGCCGGTTTTTTCCCATCCCCTTTTTATTACTCAAAAAAATAAGGTATAGGAGTAGAGCTAAACCGCTCTAGCTACTACAAAAATAAGTCCACTCTTCCTCAATGTAGGAGGTGTCGCTACCCATATCAGAACGATCTAGTCCTATAACATCTACGTACCAATAGGCATACGAGGTTAAGAATGTAGTCTATAGAATTGTTGTAGTATATGTAACTTTTTTCACAAGAACCATCTTCCAATAAATGCTTGCTCCACTGGCCAAGCTCTCCTTCAATTACTATTATAAGCATTTCACCCGAAACTTGGTAATATAAGCAATAAAGCTCACCAATCTAATTCAATACGAATCTAAAATAATAATTTCTTACAGGATTATGTCGTATCTCAGTTGCACTGTATTCCTAAGACTACTTAGCATAAATCTAAGAGATATGTATATATATCGATACTAAAAATATATAATTTTAAGACTTTTATTCTATATAGTTACTTAATATATATATATATATATATATATATGTAAGTATATATGTATATATATGAATTTTATATTTTAATATGAAAAATATTAAAAATACTATTTTTTAATCTTAATCAAGAAATTATTTTATGAAAAATTAACTGTTTAAATTTATTTATATTAATCTGGGTTTTTAATAATTATATATAAATTTAATTAAGCATTGCCATATACATATATATATATATCATATATATATATATTAAATCAAAATTATTTTATAACCTATAAAATTACAGTGTAGTTTGTTTTGAACTGATGTGTTTTTATTTGAATTTTATCATAATTATTACAAATTTTAGAAATAGTACTATATACATAGTAAAAAACAGATCTAAATCTAAATAATTAAAGTTAAAGTTGTCTAAAAAAAATATTTTCGATTAATAAAATTGAATATATTTTGTTAATTGAAATATTTTTAGTTGATTTTTATCACAGATATATTATATAATATAAATCTTTAAACAAGTTAAATAAATTTAAATTACTTTTAAGTTAATAAAATAGTGTGAAAAAATATTTTTGGAATTAAAAAATAAAATTATAATTTTATCACATTATAATATATTTTGTTGAGTTTTCATTGTTATTTTAGTTATTATGAAATTTAGAATTTGTCAAATATATTAATAAATTATGTATATGTATGTATTTTATTATCATTGATAACCTGAAAATTATATACACACACACAAAAACTTGTGATTTATATATACGTTTGTATGTACATATTTATATGTGAAACACATATAGTGCATTTTTTATAACACACACACATATGTATGTATGTATGTATATAGGCACATTATGTGACATAAATCCCAATAATCATGTGTATGTAAGCTTTTATATAATGGTACTTATAGACACTAATATATACAAATACACACACATGTGTGTGCACATGTATTCCCCTTTGACGGTATTATAATATAATAATTGACATTTGATGTTCATTATATGCATTATGCTTTACTTTATTATAATAACTACAATGAAATGAATCTTAATCAATAAACAAGTCTCACTATTTCATATCAAACATTAAATATCATTTAAAGTAATCTATGTCATTTATGATAATGAACTAAAATGATCTAATGCATAATGAGTAAAAGGAATTTTTTGAAGTTTGCCCGTTTTACCTCATTGCTCGATGCGCCTGATCCAACAATATCAATGAGCCATAAAAGAAAAACCTTTACTCTCTAAGGCTTGTTAATTACTAAAGATTGGCATCATGAATGATACAATCCTCATTGGCTCCATCAATGAGAGAGTTGTAACATCCGTCTAATGTGTGTGATTCCCTATTAAACCTTATACCAGGTTGTGTCTTTTGGGGTGTTGCTTAGTCGATATTAACTATGTGATAGGTTTCCATCTTAGAGTCTTGTATCTTATCAAAGTCCATTATGTTTCATTAATTTCTCTAAAGAGAAATTACCACTCTAAGAAGAAAGCACGTCTAAAAATAATAATTTTTGCTCGTCATATGATAGAAATGTTATCCATGGGAATTTTAGGATAATTTATCTGCTTACACAATACTGATATGGCCTCGAGTTCACTAGGTTTTACTTTCTCATAGGTTGGACAACCCCATATATATTTAAGATGTAGTTTCTTTCTGTTATCCGGGATTTTAACCCAATAGAATTCAATGGAAGTTAGAACATCTGCATCAAGTCAAAATGAATCAAGAATCAACTAGAAGGATCAAAAGAACGAATCAAGAGGGACTCAAGAGAAAGAAGCAAAAAATAGCCTAAGGGTATGGATCGCTAGTGATCCATCACCCATGGATCAATAGCGATCCATAAATATTGCTCACGGTTCATCCATCCTTTTTGTATCATGAAGCATTATCTTTTCTAGGGACGCATGCTAAGTTTCACGATGTTCCAAGCAAGCTAGATCGAGAAGCGGGCATTCGTCTAATTCCAGTAATAGTTCAATGCAACATGTACATGAATTATCATCAAAACAAAGCATCTAGTCATAAAATTACAAGGATAGCATCTATGCAAGACCAGGAACATGATCCAATTGAAACAAGCTAAAAATGTGCTAACTTCATGGATCGCTAGCGATCCATGCCCTATGGATCGCTAGTGATCCATCATATTGGGTCGGTTTGCTACGAAACTTTTGGAGCATCTTTGTACCTTCAAATGTAAGCTTATGGCAAAGTGGCTTTGGCCTAAGTGTTCTCCAACCCCTATAAATACAATCCTGCCTACAATATAAAGGGGATCTTCTAGACTGGCTATTGAAACTCTGTAGAAACTATTCTTCACTCTTATCCTCTCACATAACAGTCATCTAAAGGGTTTACTGTGATTCTCCAGTGAACTCTAATACTGGCAACTTGGTCTAACTTACAAGATCCAATCAAATTGTAATCAGATTCAACTTGTAATTACAGTCAGTCAATAACGAAAGTTTAAAGTGGACGTAGACTTCATTAACAACTGAACCAATATAAAAATCTCTTGTCTCTTTACCTTATTCGCAAGTTATCATTCCTTGTTTCTATTTTGTTTGCCCTAATAAACAGAGCTGGTGCTTTCACACTTAATCCAGGGTGTTGATCCATTTTTTGGGTTAACATTTTGGTGTTTCATTGAGAATTAAACTCAGACTTAGATCTAGCTATCTACTTTAGATCGGATAGGTTCAGAAGTAAGATCCTTAATCTTTGCTTAGAAGATCTGCTGTTGAGAATCAATGGCACCTAGAAGAAGGAGAACTGCTTCCGAAAGATCCATAGGAGCTGTAATTGTTGGAGAAGAGATCAATCCTTAGCAAACTGAAGTCAATGGCGCTAACACGAGAGATCAGGTGCCAAGATCCTCCACTCAGCGTGAAGTTGTCATTAGAGATGAAATAAATAAAATGGTTGATGAAATTAATCATAAGATGGAAAACAACCAAAGAGCTCTTATAGGTAATTTGAATGCTCTATTGACCTTACAGTCACATGCTGCTCCAAGGACCATGATAGAGCCCGCAGTTGCTATAGAATAAGAAAATTCTTCCGCATCTGGCCTAAACTGGAGAAATGGAAAACGGCAGCAGAAAGGAGTGACAGGTGGAACCATAGAAATCAATATGGAAGGAAACGCAAACACTCCACAACTGTGAGGCAACCAGCTACAAACTTGAAGCTAGGAGCGAAAACCCTACGGGAAGATATAGCCATGGATCTCTCCGACTCAGAAGATGGTGAGCGACTTGACGACGACAAGTTGGAAGGAAGTAGCAATGTATTCAATGGTGCTAGGAAGATCCAATTTGCCCCTATCAGACAGACAGCAAGCCAACGGAACCCTGAGGGAGTGGCTCTCCTAAAGACAAGAGGGCCTAGGCTTCAACCCACTCACCAAGATCATTTGCAAAATCAAACACTTGGTTTAGTCTCTAACATCCAACCCCTAGATTATCGGACATCTAAGGCATATATCGCAGACATGGTCAAGTGATTAATGGATGAAAGTAAAGATAGAAAGGATGATGAATGAAGATCCGCTCCAAGTCAGACTCCCTTCATTGATGACATTCTGAATGAGCGGTTCCCAGAAAAGTTCACTATGCCAACTCTTCCTTCTTACGATGGAATGAGAGACCTGAAACCCCATTTTTATAAGTGCAGTTGGTACATGGACTGAGCAAATGCTTCGGATGCCATTCGATGTAGATGTTTCCCAATTTTTATGGAGGGAATTGCTTCCATATGGTTCACCAGGCTTCTGCTAAGATCCATCTCCACCTTCAATGAACTAGTAACAAGATTCCTTGATCAATTTAGATTTCACACGGCATAACCAAAGGATGTATTGTCCTTATCCGGCCTATTCCAGGGATGGAATGAATCTCCGAAGTCCTTTATGAATCGGTTCAACACTGCGGTAACTAAAGTAAGTAATCCAAACGAAGATGTGGTTTTCATGGCCTTGGTCAATGCTATCCACCCCGAGACTGAATTCAGGAAATGGATCAAAATTAAACAACCTACCACTAGGAAGGACTTCAACCGAAAGGCGAGCCAATTTTGAGATTGGAAGAGGCACAGGAATTAGAAAGGAAATCTGCTAACTTACAAATAACCAACATTGGGCAGAGTGGCTTGGCAACAAACCAAGGTATAAATACCTCTAGGACCACTAAAGGGAACGCAAGAAAAATGGAAATTAGAAAAGGAAGAACTATATTCCAACAAGCGAAACGGAAGTAGCAAGCGACTCAAAGATTTGAGGCTTGAAGAATACACCCCGCTCAACTATACTCCAGAAAATATCTATCTCGCGACACAGGGGACGGAAGAGAACAAGAAGCCGACTGAAAAGGAAGCAACTGAACAACAAAAGCGTTCTAGAAAGTATTGCCGCTTCCATGAGACACATGGCGACAACACGAATGAGTGTTGTCACCTGAAGAATTTTATTGAGGAGTTGATTCTGGAAAACAAGCTTTAGCAATATGTGAGGAGACCATAGAATCCAGATCAACCCGTAGCGCCCCAATCTCCTAGAGATCAAGGGAATCAAGCTGGAACTAGTAAAGAGGGACCCAGACGGTCTGACCAAAGACTCATCATTGGAACAATATTTGGAGGACCTCACCCCACGTAGAAGAGTTAGGGAGAAATGGCGTGGTATGCGAGCTTATTAAAACACATTCCGAAAGATTCATGCTTTGCGATCGAAGATGTAACCCCTACCAAGCAGCAGAGAACCCTGAACGATGACATGGTATTCTAGAACCGAGACACTAAAGGGATAGAAGCTCCAACTCTCGACCTCATGGTCGTGACGGTAGGATTCGGACTTGCCATGGTCCGACGAGTATTAGTAGATAGTGGCAGTTCTGTGAACATCCTTTTCAAACGCACCTTTGATCAGACAAAGATTGGTATGAAAGATGTATCCGCCAACCGAACAAAGATTTAGGGATTCACATATGATCCCAAACAACCTGTCAGGACAATTGACTTACCCGTAGAACTCGGAGAAGGTGACCGAAGAGTCATCCTTATACAAACCTTTGTGATCGTATATGAAATTTCCGCTTACAACGCCTTCCTGGGGCGGCCAGCCTTGGTAGATTTCAGGATTGCTTTAGCTCAATGGTGTCTAACCATGAAATTTCCGATAGAAAATAGAGTCGGGGTGATCAAAGGAGACCATAGTGCTGCTAAAGAATGTTATATCACGGAACTACGTAAGTTCAAAAGAAAAGAAAAGGGGAAGAATATGGGGAGAACTCTCCACATTCATGAACCTACCGAATAGCAACTAGATAGCCGCCCTGGCTTGGGGACCATAGTAGATTCGATAAGGCTTTGGACCCTAGAAAGAAGAGTCCAAGGGAGGAATGGCAGCATCGGCAGAATTGATTCTATCTGTCCAAGTTGATATGGATGACCCAACACGGGTCCTGAAAATCAGATCACATCTTGGAAACAAGATGCGACTGGAACTCATCAAATTCCTTTATGCCAATCTAGATGTGTTCGCTTGGACACATTCCGATATGTGTGGGTGTCACCGAAGTTCGCATGCCACACACTTAACATTGACCCCAAGTACATGCCAGTGAAACAGAAAAGGCGCAGCCTAGGACTCGAGCGATCCAAAGCTCTAAGAGAAGAATTGGATAAACTAATGGCGAATGGTTTTATCCATGACGCAACCTACCCTGAATGTGTATCCAACTCGGTTATAGTTAAGAAGTCCAATGGGAAATGGCGAACTTGTATCGAGTACTCGAATCTAAACAAAGCTTGCCCAAAAGACAGCTTTCCTCTACCTAGAATCGATCAGCTTGTGGACGGGACGGTTGGACATGAATTGCTATTATTTATAGATGCATACTCGAGATACAACCAGAATTATGATGCACGAGCCTGATCAAGAAAATACCAGTTCATTACTGATCTGGGACTATACTGTTATAAAGTGATGTCATTAGGCCTAAATAATGCTGGGGCAACCTACCAATGACTAGTGAACGCCATGTTTAAATGACAGATCGGAAAAACTATGGAAGTTTATGTAGCCGATATGTTGGTTAAATAGCGCATAGCTGCAAATCACTTGGACAACCTCACCGAAATGTTTGAAATACTCTGCAAGTATGGAATGAAGCTCAATCCACTTAAGTGCCACTTCAAGGTATCCTCTAGAAATTTCTTGGGATTCATCGTAAGCGCCAGAGGCATTAAAGAAAATCTGGAACAAATAACCGCTTTACTGGAAGTCGAGGTGCTGAGGAACAGGAAAGAGTTACGAAGCTTGAATGGAAAGGTTGCAACGCCAAGTCAGTTCATCTCAAAAGCAACCGACAAATATATACCGGTTTTTGACACACTAAAGAAGGGAAAGAAGACCTTTGAATAGAATCAAGCTTGTCAAACTACGTTCGAAGAGCTGTTGTAACATATGGAAACCCCGCCAATCCTATCCAAGTTGGTAGATGGAGAAGATTTGTACATTGACTTAGCAGTCTCGCCCCATGCATTGAGTGTCGCGCCTATATGAGAAGAAGCCTAGATCCAACAACCCATATATTACAGCAGTAAACGGTTCATTGGAGTAAAAAAAAATTATCTGAAATTAGAAAAACTAGCATATTGCCTCTTAATCGCATCCAGAAAGCTACGACCATACTTCCAGACACACCCGATCAGAGTGCCGGTAGATCAACCCTTGAAGCAAGTGTTATACCGCCCCGAGACCTCTGGATGGCTTATCAAATGGAACATTGAATTAAGTCAGTATGAAATCACATACCATCCTCGAAAGGCGATCAACATGCAAGCGTTGACAGATTTCATTGTCGAATTTAGAATACGAGATAACGAGGAAGAAATGAGTTCATAAGTGGAGACATGTTGGAAGCTGTTCGTCGATGGTACATCTAACAACTTCTGCTCAGGAGCAGAGGTAGTGACCGAGACTCCCGAAGGACGATCCATTTGCTATGTCCTGCGCTTGGAATTCCTTGCAACAAATAACGAGGCAGAATACAAAGTATTGATAGCTGGGCTAAAGATGGTGAAGGAACTTGAGATAAAATCCGTACACATTTACAGTGATTCTCAGCTATCATCTGTCAGGTGAGAGGTGAATACCAGGCTCGAAGGGAGAACCTTGCCCCATATCTGTCTAAAGTGCAAGAACTACTAAACGACATCAAGCATTACACCATAACTTATATCCTGAGGGAATAAAACATGAATGCGGATAATATGACCAAACTGGCCAGTTCAGGAGAAGCTCAGTCGTTGGGGCTGGTCCCAATTGAAACTTGACCACTCCAAGCATAAGCGAAATGGATATTGACTGAATTTTTTAGACAACCAAAGAACCAGAGACATGGATGATACCGATCAAGGACTACCTGCTCACAGGAACTCTCCCCACAGACAAGAACCAGTAGAAAAAGGTTCTCTGAAACGCACCGTGATTCGCAATACAAGATGGGATACTCTACCGAAGGGGATTCTCTACCCCCTTGCTCAGATGTGTAACCAATGACGAAGGTCGAAGGATCCTAAGAGAAGTTCATGAAGGAGACTGCGGAGTACCGGGAGGCAAACCCTTGCAAAGAAAGTTCTCCGGTATGAGTATTTTGGCCAACAGTAAACCGCGATTTAGGGAATACGCTAGACAGTGTGATCAATGCCAAAGATTCAGCAACATCAGAAGAACCCCCTCGACGGAGCTAACACAAATGGTCAGCCGATGACCGTTCGCAATCTAGGGAATCGATTTGATTGGTGTATTACCTATAGCTAAAGGAGGAGCCAAATATGATATCGTTTTTGTTGACTATTTCACCAAGTGGACCAAAGCGGAACCACTGGACACCGTTACCATAAAGAAAGTCATTAATTTTATTACTAAAGATATTATTTGCAGGTTTGGGATGCCACAAAAAATCATCACAGATAAATGAGGCTCAATTCTAAAGCGCTAAGTTCAAAGACTTCTACAAACGCTTCTAAATCGACAAAATATTTTCCGATGTCGCACATCCATAAGCAAACGGGCAAGTGGAAGCAGTAAATAAGATCATCAAGTACACCATTAAAAAGCGGCTAACTAAAGTAAAAGGAAATTGGGTCGATGAACTTCCACTCGCACTATGAGCCTATAGGACAATGCACAAATGTACAATTGGGCACTCTCCGTTCGCCCTAGCATATGGATTAGAAGCAATGATCCTGGTTGAGCTAGAAGTCCCTTCTCATCGGAGGCGAAACTTCAATCAAAGGCAGAACGAACTGCTCCTACTCGAGTCGCTCGATATGGTTGATAAGAAGAGGGAAGAAGCTAAATTAAGGACTGCCACTCACCAAAAAAAGGGTCGCACGGTGCTTCAACTCCAAAGTTCATAACCGCACCTTCAAGGTGGGAGACCTTGTCCTCAAAAGAGTCTACCCTGTACCGGGAGCATTTGGACCAAACTGGGAAGGACCCTATATGATCGGTCAGAAGCTAGGGGATGGCACATTCAAGCTAACACTGTTGATGGAGCCCAAATTCCCTAAGCATGGAATAGTGAATCGTTGCGTCCTTACTTTGTCTAAGACTGTTTTTGTATTTTCTATTTCCAGGAAATAAACCACCCAGAATAGCGAAAGCATTGTAAATAGGCAAAACTTGCCCAACTTTCATTAATAAAACTGCTTTGCTTTCTGAACCAATAAAACCGCGTTCACAAAAGTGACCTGCTAAGTCCATGAGGTCAAACCAACTCAAAACCATCAAATCGATACTTGAGATAGTGGAACCATTCTTAAATATGCCTCATCTACCCGCCGGATCGACCGAAGCAAATCGACTCAAACCGTTGGATCGGCGGAATCCGATCCCGGCCTTCTAAGAACCGGTGTCGCTCCGGTGGTGTCGGAAAGGCCCTAATAGAAGCCGCGGAGCCCATAAGCCTCGCACGCTCTTAAAAGCCGTGCATTTCTGTAACATCCCCCACTTGGAGGCCCAAAACTAATGGCTACGGATGCCGTAGTCATCCATAGTTATTAATCCTCGGCCACCAAATACGGTAATGTTAGATACATTGATATAACAGAAACACATGGATATGAAAAAAAAATTAAAATCAACAAAAAACTTTCTCATTCCATTTCAAAGCATTTCAAATTCATTACATAATCCCAATATGAGAACCACGTTTAGACAAAATATAATTATTACAACATATGCAAAGAGTGACATATAAAAATGCCCCTTTGGATGATCAGAGTATATAATTAGGCAATTTAAACAACTTTGCCTTTACAACTAAACACAGCAGAATCAAAATAGAAATGAACTCTAAATAGCTATCATGCATCCTTCACGTCTCCGGAAGCTTATTCGTTTAAAGAGATACCTTAAAACCTAAACTCTCAAACTACTCAAAATCAATTGAGCACCCAAGAGTTTAAGAGGAAAACATAAACTTCGAGTCAGACATAAAGCCTGGAATGAATAATAATCTACCATCTCAAACAATTTAGATATCTAGTGAGACCACGCCGCTTAGCGGAACGGGTTTTCCCCTCACTAGTAATTCAAAACATTATAAAACCATATATTGTGCTCCTGCAGTCACAATGGTTAAAACATAGTAATTTAAAATATTATGATGATATACAAACAAATAAATCAATTCTAGATTACCCATCCCCATTCATTTTTGATTATCTGTCTCATTTATAGTTTCTAGGGTCACTATTAACCTATTAGTTTTCATGGGCTGACTAATAACCTGCTTAAAGCTTATGGACTCCTTGTCTGGTTCCATAGTTTTCATGGGATCACTAAGAACCTATTGACCCTTGCCATTAACTTCATTGTTTCATGGGTTCCCTGAACCTATTGGTAACTCCAATAACTTCCCTCTTATCCTAGTTTTCATGGGTTGTTTAGGAACCTATTGACAGCTATCAATAACTTAATTCGGATTTAGTTTTCATGGGTTCACTACAAACCTATTAGCCCCTGCAGTAACTCTTTCTAATATTAGTTTTCATGGGTTTACTATAAACTTATTGGCATCTGCCAATAACTTTTCCTAAACATAGTTTTCATGGGTTTACTATGAACTTGTCTATCTGACAAATTAACTATTTAAGCATCCTATATTCTAGTCTATCTGACCTCCTGGATGCAATTCTATTCATTCAGAAGTTCATTCAATTTACATTCACTACTCGGTCAGCCTAGTTGGTTATTCTGTCTTTCTCCCTAACATGCAGTTATGAGTCCATATTAAAGTGAATATGTAAACTAGAAGAAGCAAACATATTAACATAATAATCACCAACATTTGTGGTTTGATATCCTTGAAATCATTTTCATATAAAACTAGGTTAATCCCTTTAACCTATTATTTTACTAAGGAAAGTTTCTTCAAAAACTCTAATTTGAAAGCATTTAAAGCTCTTTTATAATGCCATGGGTTTTTCCTTTAAAAATTGAGATTGGGTTCTTTATTTTGAAAACTAAGCTTTCGAAAACTTTAATCTTTACTTTTAAAACCATTGGAAAACTTCCTTTCGAAAGCATTCAAATCTTCTTTTCAAAACTCTGGGCACCTGCCTTTCAAAACACTTTAAAAAATTTCGAAACCTTTCGAATGTATTAAAGTATTACCATTCAATTATAGAAGCGTAGCTTCAAAACCATTTAAAAGTACCCCTTTCGAAACTATTGGGTTTACTTTAAAACATATCTTATTAGGTCTAAGTGAATACAAGCGAAAGAACCCCTTTCGAAACCTTTAATTTTTATATAGAATTGTTTGGGAAAATTGATGGTTTCGGAACCATCCTTTCGAAAGCTTAAATCCTTTAGGTAAAACATTGGAAGGATAGCCTCGAAACCCCTTTCGAAGCCATTGCCTTCAAAACCCTTGAACCCTTTAGAAAGCTTTAGGAAGTGGCTTAGTATAGGTTTAAAACAAAAGCTACTTTTCGAAAGCATTGATGACTTCAATCCCTTCGAAAGGCATAGGAACGACAGAAGGTTTCGACTTGGTCGGAACTACTTTTTTCGAAAGCATTGATTTTTAACTAAGTAATCCATTCGAAAGCTACTAATTAAACCAGAAGCGACAACCCCTTTTCGAAAGAAATTTAGAAAAATCCCTTCAAAAGCATCTGTGTCGACTTCTTTGAAAGCATTTAGTAAAAACAGGCAAGCGCATTTCTTTAGAAAGTAAAACAAAGGTTTCAACCCCATCGAAAGTTATGTTTCGACACCATGCCTTCCGCCCTTCTCCAATCAAGTGCGTACCAACATTGTGATACCTTGTTTATTGGTTTTGGCTTAGTTGGTTTCGACTTGGTAGGTTTCGACTTGATTGAAGGCGGAAGAATAGGGTCGAAAGGTGGCTTCTAAAAGAGGCGGGACCCACTTTTCTGGGTAAATATTGAATTAATTCTATTTAAATTAATTACTTTATAACTGCATATTTGTAAACATTTAATTGGTTGCCATAAACTTTTCAAATCCTTTATCAAAATAACTCCTGTATAATTTTAGATCTAAACAAAGATTAATTTTCTCAATTAAGCCCTTCTATTAAGCAAAACCATTAAAACTATTAGATCCTTCTTCTAAAATAATTTAATTTCCATAGTAAATTACTTAGGAAAAATCCCCAAAAATTACATAAATCCACTTTCAATATGTTATCTAACAAATAAAATTCTAGACCCAAATTCTTCATAAAATAACCGAAATTAATTTCTAAACCCAATTATTCATATTTCCCTTTGAAATTCATAATAAATTTTCCATGGCTTGGAAAATTGTAAAAATTAAAACCCATCTCCAAAATCATGTTTTACATAACATATAATTTCCTCATGGCATTCGAAATTCTATATTATCGGTTTTACCCTTAAAACCGTATAAAACTACATTCAAACAATCTTTGTTTAAATCAAACATGTTATAAAACCCAAGCATATCATCATCAAAATAATCATTATAATGGAATTTATCTTAAACCCGAAAATCAAATGAATATAAAAAAATAGAGATGATTTAGATTATTATTCACCTTGGTTATGATAAGGACTTTGAGATTTGACTAAGATTAATTCCCCTTGCTTAAATCCTTAACTTTGATTTAATTTTCTCCTCTTTTCTTCCTTAGCAATGTTCGGTTATTCTTTCCCTTATTTTGCATTTTTGTGAAACGAAAATGAACATGAATGGATGGCAAAGCCATGAATATATAAGGGTGCAACTATTTCCTATTATACCCTTATTTGAGTTAATTAACATATAAGCCATTGTTAAGCCCATTTGTTTAATTAAGCATGGCCCTTAATTATTTATTCAAATCTCAATTCTCCTTACCACTCTAATTATTTATATTATTCTATTTAATTTATCTAATCAAATCTCCTGAATAATGTTATCAAAAATTAGGGGTGTTGCGGGCTCCCCTTCTTAAAGAATTTCGTCCTTGAAATTCAGTAAGGACTAAATACTAAACATAGCAATCATCTGTAACAACTCCTAACAACCATACTAGCCTACCTGACTAGCAACTATCTATATAAATCTAATGTAGACATACCCTCAAAGCAGAGCAGGATAAGTATCTCCAATCTTGTCTTCTGTCTCCCAAGTATAGTCCTTCACATTGTCGCTCTACTGAACTTTCACCAACTTGACTGTCTTGTTCCTCAATCTTTTCTCATCTGTCGCTACAACCCGAATTGGTTGTCTAACAAAAGTCAAATTAGACTCTACTATCAAATCTTCTACCCCTGTCTAAGGAATAGTAGTCTCTGGATCATGCACATACTTGTGAAGATGAGACACATGAAACACATTATGGACACCTACCATACTGTTCAGCAACTCTACTCTATAAACGAGCTTTCCAATCCTCTCTATAATCTGGAATGGACCAACATATCTCGGTGCCGGTTTCCCTGACTTTCCAAATCGTACCACACCCTTCATCGATGATATCTTAATGAAAACCTTATCTCTAACTGAGAACTCTAGGTCTTTACGCCTCCTATCTGTGTAACTCTTTTGTCTGAACTAAGCTTCCTTCAACCTTTCTCGGATCAACTCAATCTTCTCTATCGCTTTTCTAACCAGATCTGGACCTCAGACTATCCTGTCTCCAGTCTCCAACCAACATGCTGGTGATTTGCATGGCCTTCCATATAAAGCTTCAAAAGGCGTCATTCCTATACTAGTCTGATGACTATTATTATAGGAAAACTCAACCAAAAGTAGGCGATCTTCCCAAGATCCACCAAAGTCTAATATACAAGCTCTCAGTAAATCTTCGAGTATCTTATTGGCTCTCTCTGTCTGCCCATCCGTCTAAAGGTGATATGTTGTACTCATATTAAGCTTGGTACCTAACACTTCCTATAGACTCTTCAAGAATTCACTAGTGAACAAAGCATCTCTGTCACTGACTATACTACTAGGAACTTCATGTACTCTAACCATGTTCCTTATGAACAACTTAGCTAAAACAGGTGTCGTCCTGGTTGACTTAACTGAAATAAAATGGGCACTCTTGGTCAACCTGTCCACTATAACCCATATACTTTCATTTTCTTTATTTGACCTTGGCAATCCATCTATAAAACTCATGGATATCGAATCCTATTTCCAAACAGGAATCTCCAAAGGTTGAAGCAATCCACTCAGTTTCTGATGTTCGGCTTTCACTTGTTGACAGTCTGTACACTACCTAACCTATAAGCCAACATCCCTCTTCATACCTTCCCAATAGAAGATCCTCTTCATATCTTGATACATCTTGGTTCCTCTAGGATAAATCGTAAACTTGGATCGATGACATTCTTCAAGAACTTCATTCCTTAAGTCCTCAACTTTTGGAACACCCAACCGTCCCTTCTTTCTCGACCATCGTCTCTGGTCTAGACTAAAATCCTTTAGATCATCGATCTTGGTTCCAACCTCAAACCTTCTACTTTTCTCGGCTAATAATGGATCCTCCTTCTGCTTAGAAGCAATCCTCTTAATCAACACTGGTCGAACTTCCAAGTAGGACAACATTGTAGTGCTCTGACTAGAACTAGCAGTCGATCTTAACTACACACTACAAGTAGTCAGAACTTCTAAATCCTTCCATTCTGCCAGCATAGCTAACACCATATTATAATGTCTTATGCTAAGAGCATCTACTACTTTATTTCCTTTCCTAGGAGTATACTCTATACCAAAATCATAATCAGCCAAAGACTCCAACCACCTCTGCTGTCTCATATTCAGCTCCTTCTGAGAGAATAAGTACCTTAAAGGCTTATGATCTGTGAATAGCTCAAATCTCTCCCTTAAGAGATAATGCCTCTAAATCTTCGATGCGAAGATCACCGCAGCCAACTCCAAATCATGAGTAGGATATCTCACTTCATGTGGTCTAAACTATCATGAAGTGTTGGCAATCACTTTACCCTTATGCATCAACACAGCTCCTAATCCGGTTCCACATGCATCGGTATACACCACCAACCCTTGGTTTTCGTCTGGAACTACTAACACAGGTGCATTGGTCAACAAATGCTTTAACTTAAGAGTGATTACTCACATTTATCAAACCAGACAAACTTCACCGCCATCCTGGTTAACCTAGTCAAAGGTGCTGCTATCCGCGAGAAATCCTTGATGAATCTCCGGTAATAGCCAACAAGTCCAAGAAAACTTCTAATCTCAGTCACCGTCTCTGTTCTATTCCAATTATTAATAGCTTCGATCTTATCTGGATCGACTGACAACCCCTTCTCTGAAACCATGTGACTAAGAAACTTAACATCTTTCTTCCAAAAATGACACTTGGAAAACTTCGCCTTCGGCTGATGTTGCCTCAGCATCTCAAGCACTACTCTATGATGATCCTCATTCTCTCTTTCATCCTTAGAGTACACTAAAATGTCATATATTAATACCAACACCAACCTATCCAAATACTCTCGAAAAACCCGATTCATCAAATCCCCGAAGAAAGCATGTGCATTTGTTAACCCGAGTGGCATTACTAACCACTCATACGACCATACCTAGTCTAAAATGCTCTTAAAGGAATATTGTCCTCTGCCACTTTTAACTGTTGGAAATCTGTCGTCCAATCCAACTAGGAAAACACTCTGGATCCACACAACTGATCAAATAGATCAACTATTCTCGGTAAAGGATACTTATTCTTAATCGTCCTCTCGTTCAACTTACGATAGTCGATACACATCCCCAATGACCCATCTGGTTTCTTCACGAACACCACGGCCACTCCCTAAGGCGAATTGCTTGGTCTAATAAAACTCCTTCCGTCTAGATCCACTAGCTGCACCTTCAATTCCTTCACCTTGGTCGGTGTCATCCTATTAGGTGGTCTACTTACAGGTTTAGCTCCTGGCACAAGATTTATCTGAAACTCAACAGCTCGTTTCGGTGGTAGTCCCGTAACTGGATCAAAGACATTTGTAAACTCTCTTGCTACTCGAACCTTACTTAACTCTTCTCCCACTTCCATAGCATTTAACAAAGCACAACTACTCCAAGCTAGTGTACTATCCGCTCAACTTAGCATAGTTATTCCCAATTGGAGCCACGGTATTAGCTCCTCTAATATTTCCAACAGCTCCAGCAGCAGCTCCAGTTTGCATCATATTAACGAAAAACCGATGCATCGCCCCCAGATCCACTGGTGGATTTCCAGCACCCACATTGGCATCTGCATTTTGGTTAGCATTAGCCTGTCAACCCAGGTTCCTGGTGGGTCGAACATTTCCATTGGTTGTGGTGCTTCCTCCACCGGGATTTCCTCTTCCATTTCCTGCCTCCATATCTTCTTTCTTGTAAATCTACATACGTGCCTTATTAAGATATAGAATAACGGTCTAAGAGAGAGGGGAATATGCACTTATATATATATATATATCAAATGCAAGTATGTTACTATAGCGTTATCCCAAAACCCGATCTTATTTTCTGATTCATTGGATTATGTTTGAAAATCTTTTGTGTTTAAATTTCTTTTAAGTTTCATAAACCTATGGTTTGATACCAACTTCTAACATCCCCCACTTGGAGGCCTAAAACTAACGGCTATGGATGTTGCAGTCATCCGTAGTTATTAATTCTCGGCGATAAAATACGGTAATGTTAGATACATTGATATAACAAAAACACATGGATATGGAAAAAATTTAAAATCAACAAACAACTTTCTCATTCCATTTCAAAGCATTTCAAATTCATTACATAATCCCAATACAAGAACCACGTTTAAAGAAAATATAATTATTACAACATACACCTATTTTTCTGGGTAAAGACTGAATTAATGCTATTTAAAGTAACTACTTTATAACTAACCTGCCTATTTGTAAACATTTAATTGGTTGCCATAAACTTTTCAAATTCTTTATCAAAATAACTGTTGCATAACTTCAGATCTAAACAAAGATTAATTTTTACAATTAAGCCCTTCCATTAAGCAAAAACCATAAACAATTAAATCCTTCTTCTAAAATAATTTAACTTCCATACTAAATTATTCAGGAAAAATCCCTAAAAATTACAAAATTCACTTTAAAATATGTTATCTAACATATAAAAATTACAGACCCAAATTCTTCGTAAAATAACCGAAATTAATTTCTAAACCCAATTATTCATATTTCGCTTTTAAAATTCATAATAAATTTTCCATAGCTTGAAAAATTGTAAAAATTTAAAACCCATCTCCAAAATCATGTTTTACATAACATATAATTTTCTTATGGCATTCGAAATTCATTATATCGGTTTTACCCTTAAAACCGTATAAAACTATATTCAAACAATCTTGTTTAAATCAAAAATGTTATAAAACCCAAGCATATCATCATCAAAGTCATCATTATAATGGATTTAATCTTAAACCCAAAAATCAAATGAATATAAAAAAGTAAAGATGATTTAGATTATTATTCACCTTGGTTATGATAAGGACTTTGAGATTTGATTCAGATTAATTCCCCTTGCTTAAATCCTTAGCATTGATATAATTTTCTCCTCTTTTCTTCCTTAGCAATGGCCGGCTATTATTTTCTTTGTTTACGTTTTTGTGAAATGAAAATGAACGTGAATGGATGGTAAAGCCATGAATATATAAGGATGCGACTATTTCCTATTATACCCTTATTTTAGTTAATTAATATATAAGCCATTGTTAAGCCCATTTATTTAATTAAGCACGACCCTTGACTATTTATTCAAATCTCAACTCCCCATATCATTCTAATTATTACATTATTCTATTTAATTTATCCAATCAAATCTCCTGAATAATGTTATCAATAATTAGGGGTGTTACAATTTCATAAGCCACGCACCACTTCTTTGATTGTGGAATCACATCCGAGCAAGCACGACTATCAAAGCCGCGCACCCCCATAAGTCGTGCATTACTTTTTGAGCCATGAAATTATGTCCTTGAAACATGAACTCCTCACGTTGCTCAAAGATTGGTAACGTCGAGAAATTCCAAACTATTCTGGATCGATGGGTCATATCGATCCTAAAAGCCATGCATCCCATAAGCCACGTACACTCTTAAAAGCCGTGCATTTCATAAGCCACGTGCACTCTCAAGTACCGGTATTGTCCTGGCAATGCTGGAAAACTCGTTTATTGCAGGACTCATAAGAATCAATCCACTCTCACTATTAGGAGTAATGGGCATGAATCCAGCAACATCACACGACTACGAATCGGCAAAGAATTCCGATTGTTGACCGACAAAATCTCTGGAATCGAGATGCTCAAATCACAAGTTCTTGAAGATAGGAACCACAAAATAGACTCGGTTACAGACATCCAAAGAATCACACTGATCAACCGGTCATTTGCCAAGTGTTTGAAGTAAACTACTCATGAACTGAGGGGAACACACACCGATACTCAAAAACAAAAGTTAAGTACTTCACAGTTCTATCTCCAAATAAAGAAATCCAAACAAAGAATTTTGGCGGTAATTATAGGACTAGATAAAATTACAGTAAATAAAATTGGCATAAGTGCATGAAACATAGATAGTAGAAAAATAAAGTTACAATAAAATGTCGACATTGTATTGCTTATAGCATTTTCTATGCAAAGTCAAAATGTGGGGCGTCGTACCCACACAATATCGGCCAACGAAAAGGAAAATACAGATGCTACAATAACAAAAGCAATAGGTGCAGACACTGCACTTGTACAAAACACGTATCAAACAAATCGGAATGTCCCAAAATCTGGCTCTACTATTACTTGAGCCTGTCAATGTTTCCTTCCACCGCTCCTCTTCCCACCTTTGCTCGGAAGTTTCTTCTTCTTCTCAGAATCCCTGCCAGGAGTTGTGTCGCTGCCTGAAATATCAACTATCTCCTCCGTGCTAGCATCTCCTCCCTATTCTTTGACCTTCTCGGAAGACCCCCCCTTGGTCCTGCACTTTCGGGACTTGCGGGAGCTCCATGAAGACTTTCTCTCCTCGATCTTTTCCTTCTTAATAGCCACCATGTGCTGTTCAGTTTTAATTAGTTGGCCAGTTTGGTCTTCCTACTCCCAAGCTTCGGCTGTTGTGAAATCGGCCTCCAAAAATACGGAAGGGTCATCCCGTGCAAAGCATCAATCTTCTCGGATTTCAGCCCTGGTTGTGAGTTAGACACAAGTGCAGCAATCGAAGTGGCTATAGAAACAAGTGTCGAGGCAGTTGAAATAGCAGCAAGCCTAGGAATCGAAGAGATCGGCAGGTTAGTAGGTAAATAAAATGGACATATAAGATCAAAAATGAAAGCATTCAACTCATCTTGTTCTTGCCATGTGAGCTAAAAATTCTCAAACTCAGGGGAAACAAGAAGGTTACCTGCATCAGAAGAATGGCCAAGAAATTCAACCTCATACTCCCCACCTTCTCCTTCTTTGGATGGCTTCACGATCTTTGGAAAAGTTCCGGGATGACCAAGGATTTTGAGACAGCTGTTGGAAGGGCAGACAACAAGGTAGTACCGGATGAGCTCACTAACTGATTTGTTATGATGATTCGCTAAGCCCGAAAATGAAAGGCTCGGGTAGCACTTTAGCAGTTGTAGTCGCAGCAGCGTCGGCGGCCTCCGGTTCCCTCTCAATTTGAATGGTTTCCCAACCCTCCATCAAAGCTTTCTTCGACTCTTCATTGAGATAGGCATCCTCCAACTCTTGCTTGGTGTATACATCCCCGTTCTCTCGAAAATGGGCTAGAACTTCTTCCCAAACCACAGCAAGAGTATGCGGGAATTTGGGACCCAGATAGTTGAGGCTCCCTGATGCAGCAAAGAGTTAACATAGAAACTCAAGATGGTGTCATCCATCTTCTCCATTTTTCTTTCAAAAGTATCCTACACTCCAAGTAATCCACTATCGTGGAGGCCTTCTCAACTTCAACCCAGGTCTTCTCAGTGTTAAGCTGCATGACTCTTTCCTGGAGCAAAGCAATCATTTGAGTCTGATCAGAAACGATCTTGTCACTGGAATCCACAATTCTCGAGTTATCAGAAATTGCCTTTTTATAGGCTTCGAGGACTGCGTTATGACCAGTGATAATTTTCTTCTGAGCTTCAATATCACATCACCGGCTTCAAGCTCCTCTTTCAACTTAATCTCATCCACGTGGGCTTTCTTGATTTCGTCTTGGAGCGTGATTTCTATTTTGTGTGGGCCTCTTTCAATTCCTTCATCAAGCTTGCTTTGCTCTTACTCTCTCGGAGTGCAGCGTCCCTCTCATTTGTTAATTGCTCGATTCTGGCATCACGTTCCGTTAGCGTCCTCTCATAATCATCTTTCTCTAACTCGAAAGAAAGGATATCTTAGTAATTATTGTGGTTCGTGTCTGCTAGTTGCTTGCATAACTTTTCCCATCCTTCTGCATGATCCAAATCACTTTGAATCGCCTGGAGATGGGGCATATAGGAATCTTTACGGATTGGGTGCAGGTTGCGATCAAATGTAACTCCCTTTAGAAACCATCCGCGGAACACAACTTCAAGTTTAGGGGGACTGGATGGGAGAATATAAGCTGGCCTCCTATGAGGACGTGAAGAACCAAAAGCAGGCACTACGTGGGTTGCTAGAGCTTGGGATGAATGTGAAACTTGAACAGTGGAAGCCGGAACTTCAACTCCGACTGGAGCCGGGACAAATGCTTGGTGCTCGGAGGGATGAGAACCGCGATCTACCTTTGACTTTTTGGGAGGCTCTTCTCAGTCATCAGGAGTTTTTCTATTATCTAACCACTCTTGTAAACCCTACCCCATTCTTTATCGTCCCGACGACGTACTTCTGTTTCCAAGTCTTTCCTCCTTCTCCACTCTTCTTCGGTTTTATGGAGCTGATGGAGCTTGAAGACTGTCTTGACTAGCATTGTGAATCGGTAAATTATTCAACGTCCTCGTAAAGTCATTCAACGTCCTCGTAAAGTCCACGGCCTCTCATAGTACCTGATATAAAAAATGGTTAAAGAGCTTTAGTGACAAGAAATGAACCTAAATAATGCATATGTAAGTGAACGTGACCGTAGTGAAATGTGTAACATGTCATAGGTGGCCTAAAAGGACTTCACAAACCGGATCGGAAAGCCAGCATGGTGAGAATCGGGCTAACTCTATACACAACATGATCGGGACAAGGAGGCAATCCCTCGACCTCGAAATCTTACCCCATTTGCTCAACGATATCTACATAAACATTGCTCAAATTTCCCAAATTAATATCAATTTTCTTAAGCGGAGAACCATGAAGTCGCTTAGCTGTTGGTCGAGCATCTTTAGCACAAATCTCTTGAAGAGCAAAATCTGAGAGAGTGGGACTTATTCCTAGAGTTATCATCACACAATTTGAAGTTTCCATCACTGGAACTTGCATTGAATTCTTCATCACTAGAGAAGGAATCATGGCTGCTACTATTCTCAACTTCACACTCCTTCTTTTCCATTGTTATCACGGCCTTGCCTTCACGCTACTTGAATTCCTCTTCCTTCCCTTCCGGTATCGGGGGCATCCTAAGCGGGCACTGGCTTCGGTCGTAATACCTCTTCCTTCATGAATTTCTTCGATTGACTCGCCAAACCGACCTTCTCCTTCTGGGAGATCGCCCTTTTCGGATCCGTGTGATGAAGAAGTGGAATGTGTTCGAATTCTGGAACGGGAAGGAGACGAAACTGCAATGGCTACGGCAGATCTCTTGGGATGCAACAGCCAATACCGAAGCAAATTCTCGTTCGTTAGCAAAAACTTAACCGATCTCTCTTTGGCGTTTACGGCTTTCAGAGTATGGAAGATTTGATCGAGTGATGGATCTTTGTTCAGCCTCGGAATAACTGCAAGAAGTATTCAATCTATCAAAAATCCCATAGCGACATATTAAATCTCAATGAGTAAAAGAGAAGGCTTACCCCAATCATCCAAAGACGATTAAATTCCTCAGGACACCTAACGAAAAAATACTGGGTCTTGAATTGGGACAGGTTACTTTGAAGCTGCAGCATGATCTTGTGGTTTCTTAGATCCTCGATGACCATAAGGGACGAGCATTCATCTCTCTTCTTGAATGGGAGAAAGTATATCAACACATCAAAGCTTGGGGCACGATTAAATGTCCACATAAAAAAGACATGAAGGCAAGTCAAGATCGCATACCGATTAGGGTGAATCAGAAATGGAGCAATTCCCAAGTTCAGAAGAGTTTCTCTCAAGAAGTGATTGAAGGGGGCACTGCTCCATTCAAGCACATATACCAGTGGCAAGCGTTGTACCTTGAAGGAAGCATATGTGCAAACTCATTCTTTGATGGAAGGCATATGTCATCATCCGGAATTCCATGTACTAAACAAATGTTATGCAGAACTTTAGCAGAGATTATGAAGGAAGCTCTCTTCGGAGGATTGAGTAAAACTCTAAAATTTGGAGGAGTCCGATCTACAACCGGACCAACCAGAACATATTGACAATATTCAGCTCGCGGTACTGAAGAAGTAGGCGCTACAGAAACAGCTTGTGAAGTCGCAATTGATGACGATTCAACTTCTATAAGTGTCAGACTTCCTCCACTAGATTTTCGACGGGATAACGGGTGCTTCATTCTATACAAGAGAACTTGTACCCAACGCGGTCAAGTAATTCTATTTTTAAATAAAAGTCCCCCTACGACACTTGAACTTCGAAAAAATATCAATTTATGCCGACACATCGGGTTCCAAGTGTTGACTGGGATAGTGCAGTGTGTTATCTATTTGGGATGGGCTCGGTGTCCTGAACACTACAAATGCTCTATCCTATGTAGATAGTTCACTTGCAGTGAATAAAGAAAAGAGCTTCTCATATCATTCATTAAAGTTCTTTTTCCTACACTTACTCATTATCGACCAACGATCTGTAACATCCCGTATCTGGAGGCCAAAAGCTAAGCGCTATGGATGGTACAATCATCCACGGTATTAACTTCTGGTGAGGAAATATGGTAATGTTAATGGTTTTCATAATATCAGAAGCACTTGAATATGAACAAGATTACAAATTTCCAAAAACAATAATTTTAGTGATTACATTTCAAACAAATCATATCCAAGTTACAAGAACCCAATGTATTCCCAGGCAATGATCAAATATAATTACAACAATATGCCAAGAGCGACATATGAAGATGCCCCCTTGGATGATCAAAGCAAAATAGACATAAATGTCTTAATACACAGCGAAAACAAATTTAAAACTGAATTCTTAAATTTAGCTATCTGTTAGCCACATGCTCGTCTTCAGAAGCTTATTCGCCAAAATCTACTAAAACCTGTAAACCTAAACCCTCAGCTTACTCAAATCAATTTTGAGCACCCGATAGTTTAAGAGGAAACAAAAACTTCTAGTCAGACATAAAGTCCGGTATGAATAATTTCTGTTACATCTCTGTTTACTGATATATAGTGAGACCACGTCGCTTAGCGGAATGGGTTTCCCCTCACTAATATTTTATTTCAAAACATTTATTTTGCAAATCCTTTCCTACAACCAAACTGGTAAATCAACCAATTATAATAATAATATAGCAAGATCCATTATGCTAAAACAGGAAATAAATGGACTATTTGTCCTAAATCTGAGCTATCTGCTCCTTTCTGGACTAACTGTCCAAAATCTGATTATACCAAAATAGCAATATCCTTTATGCTAAATAATGGACTATATGTCCATAAAATAGGTTAAAAAGGGTGGACTAACTGTCCTTAAGAAGTAGCAAGGTCCATTATGCTAACAAATGAACTAACTGTTCATATCTGGGCTAACTGCCCTAATTTGGACTAACTGTCCTCTAGGCTGACTGCCCTCAAAATGGACTGACTGTCCGAATTTAAATGAGCTGACTGCCCAAATTTTCTTTTGGTTAACTACTCTTTATATTTTCCTTGAAAACCTTTTCAAAATGATTTAGTCCATCAAATCATATATATACAAGGAAAATATATCTTTAGCTTTACTCTAAGCTATTTTTCCATGTTATATATACTTTACTCAAAATAATGTTGACGATGTTCAATAAGGATTATCTATCCTTTTAAAATAAGTTAAAGTCCTTTATAACTTAAAACACTTAGGCTATCTACCTAATCATATTATTCGAATCCTTTGTTTAAAACATTTAAACAACCTTTCGAAAATAATGAAGGTAACCCCTTCAAAACCATTAATAAAACCCTTTGAAATCATTGAAGGTAACTCCTTCAAAATATTTAAAAAGCCTTTCCTTTATAATCTTTAAAACATGTGACATCTGCCTTTAAATCCTTTAAACCTTAGCCTTTCAAAAACATTGTAAAACCATACCTTTCGACTTTGTCGAAAGGTCTCACCTTTTGACCTTATCAAAAGGTTTCTTTTCGACCTAGTCGAAAGGTCTCACCTTTCGACTTTGTCAAAAGCCTGGGGAACCACCCCTATGAAATCATTGATAA
Organism: Allium fistulosum; assembly: GCA_030737815.1. Lineage (NCBI taxonomy): Eukaryota > Viridiplantae > Streptophyta > Magnoliopsida > Asparagales > Amaryllidaceae > Allium > Allium fistulosum. The sequence goes on along the minus strand of CM060907.1, from coordinate 404,453,905 downwards.
AACCTTTTCGAAAGCATTGAAACTTAAAACCTTTCGAAATCATTGGGTTTGATTTAAAACAAGTGGAAACCTTTCGAAATCACTCGAAGTTGACTACTTCGAAAGCTTTAATAAAACGTTTCGAGTTAAAATATTTGGATTATGCCTTCAAGTTGAGAAAAAGGATCAGAAAAACATTGGATTCGGAAGCAACTGCCTCGAGACCTTTTAAAAGTAACTCTTTTAAAACCTTTTCATAAACAATGAAGTGATGGTGTTGGAACCAACCCTTCGAAAGCAATGGAGAGGCGCCAAGTTTTAGAAAACAAAAGATTCCATTCGATAGCAACCGAATCGAAAGGCAGGAAGCGGCAACTATGATCTTGTTGACTTAGTCGAAAGGTTTCATACCTTTGGACTTTGTCGAAAGCTTTACCTTTCGACCTTGTCGAAAGGTTTCGATTAAAACAAGAAACCACCCAATCAAAACCTTTTCTTTTAAACCATTTGACATTGTCAAAAGCTCTTTGTCGAAAGCTAGCAGGCATATTTTCTTCAAAACCAAAACAAAGTTTCATCTCTTTCGAAAGCTCTAACCTTTCGACCCTAAACCTTTCGACTCCTTTCAATTCACTACGTACCAGTTTCCTAATAGGCTAATACCATGTGCATTGATTATTGACCTAGTCGAAAGGTTTGTTACCTTTGGACTTTGTTGGAAGGTTTGGAATAGAGGTAGAACTTCTTGTCGAAAGAGTTGAAATAGTGAAAATCCAATTTATTCGTACTTTAAAATAGTTCTTTTGTACCCAACCTGCCTTATTTTTCTAAATCTGATTGGTTGCCAGATTTTTATATTCAAAAATGCTGCAGACTTTACTTATTTGGAAATCTAAACAATTTTGAAAAAGCCCCTTTCTCCATTATAATTATATAAAACATTTAAGTCTCATACCTTAAATAATTTTATATAACTATTAAATCGTCTTTTAGACAATTCTAGAAAAATTCCAGAAAATTAATTAATACGTTCTATTCAACATATAAAATTTTCGGATCCAAACAATAATTATTTTTCCTCTAAATAATTTTATAATCCAAAATACCATTTTCTTTCTTAGAAAATTCATAAAAATTCCACAAAAACTTAGAAAAATCTAAAAATTGAAATCCATCTCTAAAATATCATTTTAGATCACCATAAAAATTCGCAAGGCTAACGGATGTCATTTAATAGGGTTTTAATCTTAAATCATGTCATAAAATCTATATGGACATTTATAAATCATCAAAGTGTATATATAATCATTTTATCATTCAAAAACATGGAAAATCTTTACAAAATCATTTAGATTTAATCTTAAATCGAAACCATAAAAATTTGAAGATGTAAACATTATTCACCTTTGCTTTAGAGATTAAGGAGCTTGAGATTTTGAATGGGTTTTGATTTTAATTTGCTTTTCCTTAGTTTCCTCTTCTTCTTTCCTTGTTAATGGTGGCCGGCATTGATTTTGGAAATTATGAAATGGAATGAATGTGTACATAATACACGGCCTAAGGAAGGAGATATAGGAATGGCCTCTTTCCAATAATACCTCTCCTCTAATTCATTTTAAACCCTTCTTTTAATTTATTTGTTTAAAAAGGCGCGGTTACCTTAATTAAAATCAAATCTCAATCTCCTAATCAACACATTATTTTATTTAGTTTAACTAACTAAATCTTCTAAATAATGTTATCAAAAATCTAGGGTGTTACACGATTGGTAACGGATCCACTGTCACGCGGGAAGCTCTTTCCATTCCAGGTACACCAATTGTGCTATAACAGGACCAATCCGAAGTGAGCAACTATAGATTGATGGATCCAAATTGAGTAGAGAATTCTCAGCATAAGTCAATTTCAGCTCTCCAAAAGGTGATAAAAGAATAAGTTGCACACAAGATACTACCCTAAGCTATTATCACCTCCTCGAAAAACCAAAATCAATCTGCAAGACGTCGTGCCAGATTAACAATGTAACTCGGTGTAAGTTAATTATGATTCTATGGACGAAGATAACAAAACATGTCAAGCACCGAGGCAAAGCCCGTATTTCGTTCTGTGATAAACTCAAGACTCGATTTACCATCTTCTTCTAGAAAATCGCAATCAACTCTCCGATACGTCCATTACCAATACAACCTCATCATCAAATTGCTAAACAAATGCCAAAATCTACATAACCCACTGATGTGCACGTAAATATGCATATTTTTACCACCATATTTAATCTATTTAAATTAAATAAATGATCATATTGGGTATTTTAACTTGTTTAAACCAAAATTCAAATTATTTTAAATCGTCACATATTCATCTTCATATAGGGGAAAAATGGTCGTTTTTATGCATTTATTAAATTGTGAAAATTTACTTGGAATTTTCTATTTTGTTTTGTAGGAAATTTGGTGAATTTTACAAGTGGTTACATGATGATATATGCATGCACAAGAGTAAAGAGAACAAATGAAGATGGAAATAATTCAAAGTGAAGATAATGGAGGACCCCACCTACCCACCTACCTTAATGTACAAATTAGAGGCTAATGCACATGCTTATGGAATTAATGGATTCATGTACACTTAAATGATGATTAGTAGAAGCTAATGATTACTTGGCCTCCACACTTTCTCAAGGGTATTTTGGGCATTCCCCAAAAATTTGAATTAGGGTTTAACACATGTATAAGTACCCATTATGTTTCATGTAAGCCCCTTCTTCCTTAGTCTCTCCATTTAGTTAGTTTTTAGCTTAGGAATAAATCAAATCTCTCTTTCTTTTCATGGCTACTTAGCCATTTCTTCTCTTATGTAATTCTTTTTTTTCTTTATGCAATTTAATACATGTTCTTTTTCTTTTCTTGTTTATTTCCTTTCATGTTGTAGTGTAGATTTGTTTATTTATGCAAGTAGTGTAGATTTTCTTTTATGCAATTATATTAGTTCTCTTTTCCATTAGCTTTCATTTTCCTTTCTTTTTAGTTTCATGTTGCTAGCTACATTTGTTAATCAAATGACAAATATGAGAGGCTAAACCCCTTCAATTTAGGGGTAATGAAGCTCTCTAATTATGTAGCTTCAACTATTTGTTAATTCGTGCTCTCTTTTTGTGCTTAATGAAGATAATGAAGTGTTTTATTTGTTGTTCTTACTTTGAATTTGATAGCCTATATTGTTGACACCAAATAGGCTATGCTTAAACAATCACTAACACAAATGCCTCTTCATCAAAATATGATTATGGCATAAGAAAGTGATTTGAAATTAAAATTTGATGGTCTATATTTCTAATCAATAGTTAATAGGCTATACTTAAAATAGAATTCATTTTCATTTTCATTGTCAAATTTCATGAAAGTTAGTAAGTGGTTTAAGGGGTGTGTTATAGTTTGATGGCTTATGTTAGCTAATCAATAGCACAAATATGCCATACTTATGATAAACACATCAATTAAAGCACTAATGACCAAAAAAGAGAGATCGTGATTTCATATGTGTTGAACTACATGATCTAGAGAGTGGATTTATTCTCTAAATTGTCATTTAACTCTTATATTTGCATCTCTTTTCTTTTAGTTAGTTAGCTAATTTTCTAATTCTCTAGGTTAACTTTCACTCGACTTTGCTTTAATTTGATTGAATAGATTTTTAAAATCATCATTTCCCTACGGATCAACCTGTATTCGTCATGTACTACAAGTGTACGCCATGCGCTTGCGGTTATTTTTATTAATTCGTTCGACGGTTTTCTAAACCGATAGAATTACCATCGACGAAACAAGTTTTTGGCGCCGTTGTCGGGCAATTTGTTTTGATTTTGATTTTCTATTCTTTGAATTATTTTGTTTGATTTTTGTGTGTTTGTGTGTGGGTTTGTATTTTTAAAAAAAAACTGTGTTGTGTGTTTGCATGATTCTTGTTTTCAATCTTGTTTGTGTGTTTTGTTGTGGTCTCTAGTTGTTTGTTAGTTTGCATTTTTATAAAAAAAAGGAGACAGATTTTCATTTCGAAAATAATTTTTATTCATTTGCATTTACCTTAGCATCAACAATTTTCTATTACATCCTTCTTTTTCTTTTCTTCTTTTTACAATGTATTCCACTCATTACATTAGACAACTCTGTCAAACCAGCCTCTAAACTTATTCCCCTTCTTTTGCCTGCAAACAGAGCCTCATCCAAACAGTTTTTAACTTCTACTGCCATTATCCACTTCCACAACATTGGCAGTTCTACCATCTACAAACCCACATACCCACTGTGATTTGCACTTGACTGTGCACTACTGCACAACAAATACACATACATCATCTTCAACTACACCGATCGACTATAGACCACACACATACCTCTCCACAACTTCAAATCCTACCAAGTCATCAAACTGTCAAGTCATCACAGTGCTCATAACCAACTCCCCGATCAACTTCCATTGCAATTCCAACAGTCCATGTCTATAACACATCGCCTTTTCAATACACTCATAGTCTAACCACAACCTACCTCACGCACTCCACCAGTCCATTCGAAAAGAAAAAAAATTGTTGTCATTCACTACATAAAACATACCCGAAACACTGTTCTTTCATCCCATCAGCTCAACTTCCAAACCCCACAATCTACTCATCACTGCACATATACATTGCCACTGCTTTGCTTACTCATCAACCGAACGCCCTTCCACCTTCAACCAAAAAGATCACCTTACCACATACTTCACATTACAACCACCATCTCCACTTCAACTAACAACTGGCCCATACCATTCATCTACACCACGCAACTCCTCAACCACACACCCCACTCGACAGCACTTCTTCACTCCATCAACAGACACCACATCTCCCTGCACATACTTCAGCAGTGCTACAAAACAATACAACAAAACAGAACCTTCATAGCATCCTCAATAACCACCACTGTCTCATGTAATCACCACACCACTTCAAAACCAACTCCCCACTGACATCACCAAACATCCATCTTCAAGTACAACTACAAACTGTCGCCACCCCCGACAACCCAGTCTTCGACCACTCAACTATTGTGAAGACCAAACATCAAACGTGACTAATTGACTGAACTACTGCTACTTGATCACAACTACAAACTGTGTCACATTCCCTACTTCAACACAGCCACATCGGTCGACTACATTCCCTACTTGATCAGCAAACCTACTTATTGCTGTCAACCTTGCTCTCCGATCATAGTGAATACATCACACTACTACAACATTATTTCAACACAAATCCATCAGCAAAACGCTCGAATATCAACCATCTCCCAGAATCGAACCCAGCAACTCAAAGTATCTCAATTCGCAATCACTCATCAAAAATCACTGCGACCATCCATCCACATCAATCCCCCTAAATCAGCAATTCGCCTTCCTCCCCCATGCGATTTAAATTCCACATGATTTCACCTAAAAATTCAACGCGATTTCAGTCTCAACGATTGCTTCAATTTTGATTATTGGATTAGGTTGAGCGGCTGATTTGATTTTGAGTTTGAATGCTTTGAGTTGTATGCGTTGTTTTTCTTCGTGCTGTTAATTAGTTTCACCGAGAGAAGGCAGTAATCTTTAGTTTCGGGCTTGGGCTTTTAGTTGTGGACTGCCAGGTTGGAGTTTGTAAACTCTTTTTTTTTCTTCATTCTCTTCTTAAAAAAAAGAAGCAAGTTTGTTTAGTGAAGTTTATTTTCAACAGAAGTGAAAGTTTGTTTTTGATCTTAAAAAAAACAAACCATCAAGTTTCACTTTGTTTTTCATTTTGTTTTGTTGTGTATTGTTCTAGTTCTTTTTTTTTATAATTTTTTTTAAGTAAAACTTCACTTTTAAGTTTCCTCTCCAAAAAAAACTACTTTCTTGCTTATAAAAAAAATCTTGCTTGCTTATCTATTGTTTTATTAGTTTTGCATTGTTATTTGTTTGCTTTTGCATTTAAAAAAATTGAAAAAACGAAAACAAAAATCCATTCGTAGTTGCATTGTTAATACACGTTTAAATTCTGTTTTGCATTTCATTTTAGAATTTTGATTAATAATAACGATGGTTCTTAGTTGTATATTGACAATTTGTCTTCTTTAAACAATTTAAATTCTTAGTGTCTAGGCTACGGCACAGCAATATTCAGTTATAAATATTACGGTGATTTGTAAATATTATACTGAATTGTTCCTCTGAAGGTACTTAAACCTTCGGCTGCATTGCTACGGTGATTCGTGGTGCACCGATAACTTCTGCCCGTTACCTGGCTAAGAACTATCTTGTTGATTTAAGACAATTTGTAATTATACAATTTTGGGTTAACTTAGGATAAATGTTTTGTAATTAACCCTTGCATTCATTTAGTTGCATTAGTTCATGCATATTTTAAAAAAAAATTCAAAATCCAAAATTAAAAAAATGTATATATTCCTTTTCCTTTGAAATTTTAAAATCCTTTTTCTTTGAAATATTAAAAATCCAAAAAAAAAATTAGAAAAAAAAACCAAAAAAAAATCTCAAAAACAAAACAAAATTCAGTTTCCCTTTTGAAAAATAAATTTTATTTGTAAATATTTTTCCTTTACAAAATAAAACAAAAACATACTTGAAAATGTCCGAGTTTCCCCACTTACGTTAATTTTACAATAGTTGTGAAAATCAATATAATCCATATGATTTCACTCCAAATTCGTATGGATATTTTAACAACAACTATTGCTTAAATGATTCAAATTTTGAACCACAAAATTTTCAAAACGATGACCAGCCCTCAAGTCTTGAAAAGAGCATTTCGTCTTTACTTGAAATCTCTACACAACAAAATCAAATGATAAATGATTTGTGTAATACATATTTGGGCAATGATTCAAATCAAAATTTTCAAAATAATCAAAATTTGAATTCACTTCAAAATTCAAACGATTTCGAGTATAACCCATGCCAATTCAATTTTGAACTCCAAAATGAATTTCAAAAACAAACCATCAAGTTTCACTTTGTTTTTCATTTTGTTTTGTTGTGCTTTGTTCTAGTTCTTTTTTTTATAAATTTTTTTTAAAGTAAAACTTCACTTTTAAGTTTCCTCTCAAAAAAAAACTACTTTCTTGCTTATAAAAAAAATCTTGCTTGCTTATCTATTGTTTTATTAGTTTTGCATTGTTATTTGTTTGCATTTGCATTTAAAAAAAATTGAAAAAATTGAAAAAACGAAAACAAAAATCCATTCGTAGTTGCATTGTTAGTACACGTTTAATTTCTGCTTTGCATTTCATTTTAGAATTTTGATTAATAATAACGATGGTTCTTAGTTGTATATTGACAATTTGTCTTCTTTTAACAATTTAAATTCTTGGTGTCTAGGCTACGGCACAGCAATATTCAGTTATAAATATTACGGTGATTTGTAAATATTATACTGAATTGTTCCTCTGAAGGTACTTAAACCTTCGGCTGCATTGCTACGGTGATTCGTGGTGCACCGATAACTTCTGCCCGTTACCTGGCTAAGAATTACCTTGTTGATTTAAGACAATTTGTAATTATACAATTTTGGGTTAACTTAGGATAAATGTTTTGTAATTAACCCTTGCATTCATTTAGTTGCATTAGTTCATGCATATTTTAAAAAAAATTCAAAATCCAAAATTAAAAAAAATGTATATATTCCTTTTCCATTGAAATTTTTAAATCCTTTTTCTTTGAAATATTAAAAATCCAAAAAAAAATTAGAAAAAAAAACCAAAAAAATCTCAAAAACAAAACAAAATTCAGTTTTCCTTTTGAAAAATAAATTTTATTTGTATATATTTTTCCTTTACAAAAAAAACAAAAACATACTTGAAAATGTCCGAGTTTCCCCACTTACGTGAATTTTACAATAGTTGTGAAAATCAATATAATCCATATGATTTCACTCCAAATTCGTATGGATATTTTAACAACAACTATTGCTTAAATGATTCAAATTTTGAACCACAAAATTTTCAAAACGATGACCAACCCTCAAGTCTTGAAAAAAGCATTTCGTCTTTACTTGAAATCTCTACACAATAAAATCAAATGATAAATGATTTGTGTAATTCATATTTGGGCAATGATTCAAATCAAAGTTTTCAAAATAATCAAAATTTGAATTCACTTCAAAATTCAAACGATTTCGAGTATAACCCATGCCAATTCAATTTTGAACTCCAAAATGAATTTCGAAAACAAACCATCAAGTTTCACTTTGTTTTTCATTTTGTTTTGTTGTGTTTTGTTTTAGTTCTTTTTTTATAAATTTTTTTTAAGTAAAACTTCACTTTTAAGTTTCCTCTCCAAAAACAAACTACTTTCTTGCTTATAAAAAATATCTTGCTTTCTTATCTATTGTTTTATTAGTTTTGCATTGTTATTTGTTTGCATTTGCATTTAAAAAAAATGAAAAAATTGAAAAAACGAAAACAAAAATCCATTCGTAGTTGCATTGTTAATACACGTTTAATTTCTGCTTTACATTTCATTTTAGAATTTTGATTAATAATAACGATGGTTCTTAGTTGTATATTGACAATTTGTTTTCTTTAAACAATTTAAATTCTTGGTGTCTAGGCTACGGCACAGCAATATTCAGTTATAAATATTACGGTGATTTGTAAATATTATACTGAATTGTTCCTCTGAAGGTACTTAAACCTTCGGCTGCATTGCTACGGTGATTCGTGGTGCACCGATAACTTCTGCCCGTTACCTGGCTAAGAACTATCTTGTTGATTTAAGACCATTGTAATTATACAATTTTGGATTAACTTACGATAAATGTTTTGTAATTAACCCTTGCATTCATTTAGTTGCATTAGTTCATGCATATTTAAAAAAAAATTCAAAATCCAAAATTAAAAAAAATGTATATATTCCTTTTCCTTTGAAATTTTTAAATCCTTTTTCTTTGAAATATTAAAAATCCAAAAAAAAATTATAAAAAAAAACCAAAAAAAAAATCTCAAAAACAAAACAAAAATCAGTTTCCCTTTTGAAAAATAAATTTTATTTGTAAATATTTTTCCTTTACAAAAAAAAACAAAAACATACTTGAAAATGTCCGAGTTTCCCCACTTACGTGAATTTTACAATAGTTGTGAAAATCAATATAATCCATATGATTTCACTCCAAATTCGTATGGATATTTTAACAACAACTATTGCTTAAATGATTCAAATTTTGAACCACAAAATTTTCAAAACGATGACCAACGCTCAAGTCTTGAAAAGAGCATTTCGTCTTTACTTGAAATCTCTACACAACAAAATCAAATGATAAATGATTTGTGTAATTCATATTTGGGCAATGATTCAAATCAAAGTTTTCAAAATAATCAAAATTTGAATTCACTTCAAAATTCAAACGATTTCGAGTATAACCCATGCCAATTCAATTTTGAACTCCAAAATGAATTTCAAAATCAAAACGAAAATGTGATCCACTTTTCAAATAATTTTGGCAATGGGAATAATCTCGACTATGATATAAGTGAAAAATTTTGTTCTCAACACATCCAAATCGAAAATCCTCAAGCTAATAATTATAAATTGGATTTTGTTGAACAAATGAACGAAATTTACGATAATCACACGGATTCGTTGTTTGAAACTTATATGAAACAACGTGAACAACAAAACCAAATCCCAACGTGTGACGAGTTAAGTAATAATCCATCTTTTACCCAAATCGACGATTTTCAAATAACAACTTTTGAAATTGAAAATAATAATCTTAATGAAGTTGTTGAAAACACAATAATTGAGTAGGATTTCAATTCTTTTGAGGGTGTGGAATCAAATTTAAAATTCGATCTTCCTTTTCTCGATTCCGAAAATTTGAATACAACAACTTTGGATTTTGAACTTGAGATACGCAATGAAGTTGTTGATAATCCAACAAAGGAAGACGAATTTAATGAACACAAATTTTTTGGTCTTTTGGATAACGAGTTGTTAAACTCTGATGGGGAAGATTTAAAACACCAATTTGATTTTGAAATCAATAATTCTGAAGAATTTTTCAATGAACAGCCTGAATTTCAATTTGGTGAAAATAAACTTGAACTTCAATCAATCGTTTTATCAACCCCAAAAATCATTGAAAATAAAATGACTAGTACAATTTTTAATAAAACGGCATTCGTTTTTCCAAATCCAAATTCAACTTCGAAATCTTGTATGGTTTGGTTTTCTGAACCTAAGCTGTATCTCGTATACTTGACGAGGCAAATGAATCGGTTTTTGGAAGACCATTTCATTTACTTTTTGACGGTATACTTTCTGATCTCGTGTAAATACTATTAATTTTCATTTAAATAAAGGTCATGTTTTATTTTTATTTTTCTCCTTCCACTTGGGTTGACTGTGGGGACACAGTCAAAATCAAGTGTGGGGGAGACTCATCATCATTTTTTATTTTTCATGGTTTTTTTATTTTTATTTTCTTTCCAAAATTTAAAAAAAAATCTTAAAAAAAACAAAAAAAACAATTTTTTTTAAAAGCATTTTGATTTATTTTTAAAGAAACACTATAGGATAAATATATGGTTTTGGCTTATTAAATTGAAATTTTTGAAATTTAATTTGTCTTAACAAAAATAAAAATGAAGTTTGATTACAAATAAAATGGTTTAACTAGTATATAGGAAGATTCATACGTGTTAATTATGAAATACATCCTCATTGAAAATCTTTGTTTTAAAAAGTGGTGAATTTAAAGTAAAGGATATAACATTTTTTTGTCTTCTAAGTTAAATGGTGCTAAAATGATTTTGCAAAACTCTCTCTTCGAAAAAAGAAACACAAAACAAAAAGAAAAAAAATACAAAATACAAAAATTGTATATTTGTATATATATTTTTTAATAAACACCTAGAGTCATGTGTTCACACTCGTGTGTTCACTCGCCATGCTCTGTACCCTTCTCAAGTAAGCCCGAAAGGCAGTGCACAATCGATATATCTGGCCTCAGTTTATCTAAGTTAGGTGTGTGTATATAAAAATTATTTTTCTAATAATGCCTAAAGTCGATAAGTGTTCACACCTGTGTGTTCACTCGCCATGCTCTGTATTCCCCTCACATCAGTCCGCAAGGCAGTGCATGGGTAATATATCTGGCCTCAGTTTACCTGAGTTAGGCATATGTAAATATTGTTAATATCAATAAAATTTTCAAACAAGAGAGAGTAAGCAAATGAAATCCAAGCACTATTTAAACTTATTTGATTTGATTTGTTATTGAAAAGAAATGAAAATACCACTTTGAAGAACTTTGATAATCAACTAAGGATCCATTTCAAATTACACTATTATCAACCAAAACAACGAGTTAAACTATTGCCTATTTGTTATGATAACTTGATTTTTGTTGGAAATTTTGACAAGTAAATGACCTAAATTTTCAACATAATAACCAAACCTATATTTAACTTATTTGTGTTAATTTAAAAGTAAATCCTTCATTCGTAAATATTTTCAAAAAACTTGCATTCATCTCTTTGAAAATAAATCTTGCATTGTGTAAATATTTTCATCCTGCATTTGGATTTTGTGGGTAGTATCCGATGAAAACCCTCACGAGACAACACTCGTCCTACTGGGGACACCCAGAGGTTTAACGGCTTGTTGCATACGCTCAATGCAATCGTGCTCCCTACGAAAATGGATTTATCTTCCTTTTCCTTTATTCGAGGACGAATAAAAAGATAAGTGTGGGGGTATTTGATGTGCACGTAAATGTGCATATTTTTACCACCATATTTAATGTATTTAAATTAAATAAATGATCATATTGGGTATTTTAACTTGTTTAAACCAAAATTCAAATTATTTGAAATTGTCACATATTCATCTTCGTATAGGGGAAAAATGGTCATTTTTATGCATTTATTAAATTGTGAAAATTTACTTGGAATTTTCTATATTGTTTTGTAGGAAATTTGGTGAATTTTACAAGTGGTTACATGATGATATATGCATGCACAAGAGTGAAGATAACAAATGAAGATGGAAATAATTCAAAGTGAAGATAATGGAGGACCCCACCTACCCACCCACCTTAATGTACAAATTAGAGGCTAATGCACATGCTTATGGAATTAATGGCTTCATTTACACTTAAATGATGATTAGTAGAAGCTAATGATTACTTGGCCTCCACACTTTCTCAAGGGTATTTTGGGCATTCCCCAAAAATATGAATTAGGGTTTAACACATGTATAAGTACCCCTTATGTTTCATGTAACCCCCTTCTTCCTTAGTCTCTCCATTTAGTTAGTTTTTAGCTTAGGAATAAATCAAAGCTCTCTTTCTTTTCATGGCTACTTAGCCATTTCTTCTCTTATGTAATTTTTTTTTCTTTATGCAATTTAATACATGTTCTTTTTCTTTTCTTGTTTATTTCCTTTCATGTTGTAGTGTAGATTTGTTTATTTATGCAAGTAGTGTAGATTTTCTTTTATGTAATTATATTAGTTCTTTTTTCATTAGCTTTCATTTTCCTTTCTTTTTAGTTTCATGTTGCTTGCTACAAGTGTTGATATGATAACACAAGTGAGAGGCTAATCCCTTCAATTTAGGGGTATTGAAGCCTCTAATCATGTAGCTTCAACATTTTGATGTTTATGCTCTCTTTTTGTGCTTAATATGAAGTGGTTTAACTTGTTGTTTTTGATGTGAAGTTGATAGCCTATATTGTTGACAACAAATAGGCTATGCTTAAACAATCACAAACAATGATTACTTATTCATCTACATATGATGATGGTAATGAAGTGATTGTTGAAATTAAAATTTGATGGCCTATATTTCTAAACAATAGTTAATAGGCCATGCTTAAAATATATTTTGCTTTCAACTTTGTTGTTATATTTCATGAGAGTTAAATGTGTATTAGTGGTTGTGTTATAGTTTGATGGTTTATATTGTACTAATTAATAGCACAAATATACCATACTTATGATAAGCACATCAACTAATTACACTAATGACAAGAAAGAGAGATCATAACTTCATTTTGTTGATTTATGTGATCTAGAGAGTGGAATTATCTCTAAATTGCTCTCAAACTCTCATACTTCTACCAATTTCCTTTTTCTCATTTTTCTACATTTTTAGCTTCACACTTTTCAACTTTGGTTAATTTGATTGAGTAGGAAATTTAAATCAACAATTCCCTGCGGATCGACCCGTACTCACCATGTACTTCAATAGTACGTCGTGCGCTTGCGGTTATTTTATTTCTAAATTTTTCGACGGTTTTCTAATCCGATAGAATTTCCATCGTTAAACAAGTTTTTGAAATTCAAAAGGCGAATGCGGTTGAACTTAGGTTGTTGGCGACCTAAAGTAGGTAAGATCGACGGCGATCCAAGTGAACAAGGTCGATGGCGATCTAAATAGATGAAGCAATAGGAACTAGGGGCTAGCTCAAGGTAACGGGAAAGGTAAGAGGGATCAAAGGTAGGAAGCTACGGTAGTGAAGATTGGCGCCGGCGATGGCAGAAGCGAAATTAGGGTATGAATATGTTGGTTCGAGTCGTAAGGCAGAAGGATCGAGTCGCAAATGAGAATAAGATAGAGAAGGGTCGGCTTGAATGAGGAGTTAAATAGAAGATTGAATGAAAAATCTCTAAGTCCTTGGATCGCTAGCAATCTATGGACTATGGGTCGCTATCAATTCATCAAATTGCAACCAATCTCCTCCAAACTTCCCAAGCATGATCCACTTGTTATTTACAAACATCGTGAAAGTGATGGGACCGAAATTGATTTATTGTTATAGGCTATGACAATTCACATTAGAACTCAACGGTCAGCTGATTAATCAAAGCCTAATTTGCATAATACCCTCGGCATAATAAGTTAAATCTCATAAAATGGGAACTCAAAAGTAGTAACTTCCAGAGCACGCCTTGTTTTTAATGAAGGCATACTCTGGGGGCAAATGTTATTTGGGATTTTAACCCAATAGAATTCGATGGAAGTTAGAACATCTGCATCAAGTCAAAATGACTCAAGGATCAACTAGAAGGATCAAAAGAAGGAACTAAGAGGGACTCAAGAGAAAGAAGCAAATAGACTAAGGGTATGGATCGCCAGCGATCCATAAATATTGCTCATGGGTCGTCCATCCTTCTTGCATCATAAAGCATTAACTTTTCTATGGACGCCTGCTAAGTTTCACGATGTTCCAAGCAAGCTAGATCGAGAAGTGGACATTCGTCTAATTCCAATAATAGTTCAATGCAACCTGTACATGAATCATCATCAAAATAAGGCATCTAGTCATGAAATTACATGGATAGCATCTACGTAAGGCAAGGAACACGATCCAATTTAAATGAGCTAAAAATGTGCTAACTTCATGGATCACTAGCGATCCATGCCGTATGGATAGCTAGCGATCCGTCATATTGGGTCAGTTCACTACGAAACTTTTGGAGCATCTTCGTACCTTCAAATGTAAGCTTATGGCAAAGTGGCTTTGGCCCAACTACTCTCTAACCCCTATAAATGCAATCCTACCTACAACGTAAGGGGATCTTCTAGACTGGCTGCTGAAACTCTGTAGAAACTATTCTTCACTCTTCTCCTCCCACACAGCAGTCATCTAAAGGGTTTACTATGATTCTCCAGTGAACTCTAATACTGGTGAATTGATCTAACTTACTAGATCCAATCAAATTGTAATCAGATTCAACTTGTAATTGTAGTCAGTCAATAACAAAAGTTATAAAGTGGACGTAGGCTTCGTTAACAGTAGAACCACTATAAAAATCTCTTGTCTCTTTACCTTATTTGCAAGTTATCATTCCTTCCTTATATTTTGTTTGCCCTAATAAACAGGGCTGTTGCTTTCACACTTAATCCAGGGTGTTGATCCTTTTTGGGGTTAATACTTTCCAATCCATATTTCATATGGATTTGAAGACATGGCTTTAGTTGGTACTATATTTAACATATGTGTTATGATATAATTAGGGGTGTGCCCTAAAGGTAATTATGTATTTTAGTGTAATCCTAATTTTTTAAATAATCCTATTCGAAATAAGTTATGTTATTTTCCTATTATATGTGTTTGCATTAAACATATATAAATAAAAAATCCTTAGGAGTAATGTTTTATCGACTGTAGTTGCGAATGAGTTCATAACCATGAGTATTGAATCGATAATAACCAAAACACCAAATCATTAAATGTTCATAGTCAGGATGTACCGAGAAAAGGACATCGATACATCTGTTGAGACTAGTGTATGCCACACTCTCTATATGATGAACATCAATTTACTTATGACCATTGGGGCACCGAGGGGTTATGTACTTGTGATTGTTTGGAAAAATCACATAATGACACAACAAGAGTCTTCTATGGGTTACATAACTTGGTCAAAATAGAAGATCTCAAGACAATGACATATAGAAGTCTTTTTACATGAGAGTATCGTCGAACTCAAGTATGTATACTGTACTTTGAGTATAGGCAACCACATAACATAACAACCATGTTATGGCTATAGTTGGATATACATTAGAACACTTAAAGTGATACACTACTCAAAAGAGGATTCGTCTCTACATTTATAGATGGTCAGTATCACCATAATTGGTTATTCAAATTAAACTCAAAGCATCTGGCCAGAGAAAATCGGTTAATCGATTATTATTGAATTAAACTAAGGACATTAAAGCTGGCCTACGTAATTAATAAGGATATTAATAGAGTTTTTGACCTTAGTCCAACTCTATATATCTAAGTGTTATAGTGATGACAAAAAGAATATGTTATACATTGTCATTACTAAGTGAACTTATATTAGATCAGAAATACAATTTCTCTTAAATGAACATATTGAATCTCGACAAGGTCAATTAGAAGTAAGTTATGATTTACATATATGTATTTACTATAAATGTGTGTGTGTGTTATCATAATCATCATCTTAAACTATACATTTGGCAATTCTTTAAAATTATACATACACACACACACACACACATATATATATATATATATATATAGGTGTTAACAATAAATCTTCTCAACATCTCTGATGCCACATGAAAGGTAATTTAACTCAAACGAAACCATATTAATGGAAAGATCTCTTCCTTGGAAGCATACCTTTCGATCAGATTGTCATAGTTGAAAGGGTTTAAGAAGATTACTCCACCTTTCAACCTAGTTGGCTTGATAAAAAGGGTTTAAAGAGCTATCCTCACCTTTTGACTGGGTTGGCTTAGTCAAAAGGTTTCTAGGAATCAGTCTAGGGAGATAGCATTTGTTTGAATTCTTTTATTTGAGTGGGTTGAAAGCAATTGATCTTTTTAGCTTTTCATTCCTTTCGATCATATGGAAAGGTACTTTTCTGGTCCTTTCAATCATGTCGAAAGGATACATATTTTATTAATATGACACAACTGCTTTCGACTTCATGCCTTCGTTACTTTTGATGTGGAACCCCTTCGGACGAGTTACAGGTGTATATGGGAATAGACCCTTTCGAATGAGTTCCTCTCCCGATTGTTGTTAGTCAATCATAAACTGAAATCCCCTTCAAAGCACCCCTTTCGTTCGTGTCGAAAAAGGTTCAATTCTTTTGAAACGGTTCTAGCTTATAACTACCAAAGATTCACTCCATTTTTCATGTATAAAATCGACCTGGGTGTTTCCCAATTTCATAAATTCATCGTGGTCGAAACCCCATCATCATTCTTATTTCCACTGTTAAATGTAGGCTCTGATGATGATGTGTTTCGACCAAAACCTTAAGCATTACATAGACAAAAAGTGATTAAGAGAATAGGTTAGAATCATGTGCAATTGATCATTAGGCTAGCTAATGATCTAAATGATCTTCCTCGCCATCAAACTCCATATTGAATAAGCCATCACTCCTTTATTAATAAGCCAAAATGAGTTACAAGAAATAGAGCTTTTTGCCCAACTTAATTTATGGTTTCAATCAGGCTTAATTGCAATTAAGAGAGTGGAGTAGAAGAAATGAATTCAGGATTTTCAGAATTTGGTCCCCAAAATCGGACCCCTTGGGACTTATTTATAGATGTAGGTTGGCCCCCTTCCACGGCCATGCTTTCGACTCGGTCGAAGGGACCGCTCTTTATATGCCACTCCAAGCCTTTCGATGCTATCGAAAGGTCGTGACTCCTTTCGACGCTATCGAAAGGCATCTTTTTTGTGCTCTTTGATCTACTCTTGCGCTTCCTTTATCTTCTACCAGACCTTTTGACTGAGTCGAAAGGGTGCTTTGACAACCTTTTGCCTTTGTTGAACTTCAAGCATTGCTTCCTTCATAACATCTTTTGACGCCGTCGATAGGTTTCCAAGCGTGCCTTTTCTTTCATGTTGTCTTGTTGCTACTGGAAAGAAGATAGAAGCCTCCGACCCCATTGACATGTTGCTTATATCGGTTTCGAAGATATTGAAATACCAATAGTTTCGATGATGTTGGGTAGCCTTCGAATGCATGCCTGAGAATTGAGGCTGAACCTTCCCCTAATATTATTGGCCTTGACCGATTCGAAAGGCTTGTAAGTGCTTTCAAAAGGGTTATGATAAGGGCAAAACCTTCCGTTCTGAAAGGTTTAGCACGTAAGTGGGAGATTATCGTCCATTGCCTTTGAAAGGGGGTTTCGAAGCTGTCTTTGCTTATTTATCTGTGTCGAAAGGTTGGAAATGGCAGAAGGGTATTCCTGTTTCCATCAATATTGAAAGCCTTCGCACCGTAAGAGCAGTTGGTGCCTTCGACTCCTTCGAAACATTCTTAATGCCTTCGAAACGTCTTCTTATGACCTCTGTTGAAACCTATGCATGTTACTTCATCGAAACCTCACTATCATTCGCCTTCTTTCATACTTCTGCTTTTGAGGTAATTTCATGGCTAACATTTTTTCCCCCACCTTGTATGAACGAAGCTTTTGTTCTTTAGGACAAAATTTTTGAAACTTTCTTACTCTTCATAACTATATTTTTCCTGCAAAATTCAAAGTAAGTGATATTTGTTGTTGTTACCTCTTCATTATACTTTTATGCATGTTTAGTAATAGATTAGAGTATCGATGCTTTCATATTCGGATAGTTAGTTGATCATAATCCAGATTTAATAGATATGACACTTGTAATAAGTAGCTACCAAAGCACATCATAGACGTAGTCTATGAACTCCCTGTGGGCAATAACCAATAGCTGCAAATAAGGACAATGAGTTATTATCAGAAAATAAGCCTTTGTAGCTCATCCACCCTAATATGTATCTAGAGACTTTCCCATAAATTTGGATGATCCTGAAGCCTTTATTATGATGTTGGTGAGCATCATTTAGAGTTATAAAACATCAACTCCAGATTAAGCATTAAAAAGACCAGCTCGAAATTTTCATTTGTCTGTAGAAATCTCAATTCTATTACATCATATACCTAGCTTGGGATTTAAGAAATAATGAAATTTAACCTAGATTAAGGTATTAACTTGTGAAGTTTGGAAGTTGATAATGAGGTGTCCAGAATCCAAATAATAATATCTAAAATATAGCCCTCCGTGGAGCATTTCTATACTTAGATTCAGGCTTTTATGATAAATTAAATAGAAATTAATAAATATTGTCTTCATATCAAGATCTGAGCCCAGATCAAAGCAGATGTTGGACAATTATCTTTATAAAGGAACCTTCAGCCCAGATTAGGGCATATGTTGTGTAAGCAGACATCCATAGTAATTGTTGCCAAGATAGAAACCCTTTACCCAAATTAGGGCATATACTAGAAAACCAGAGATCCATGGGAATTATATTTATAATAGGAGCCACCAACCCAGATTAGGGAATTAAGGTGAAATCAAATAATGGTCTAGAAATCCAGATTCGAGTATAAAAACTGTAGGTGATTAATAATGTCCCAATACCCAGATTCGGGTATAATATAGATAGTTAATAATTGATAAAGACCCGAAACCCAGATTCGGGTATTAGTAGTAAAGTCCTAAAACGAATGTCCCAAAACCTAGATTCGGGTATTAATTGATGAAATTCATATATGAGAAACCAGAATCCCAGATTTGGGTATTTAATAGATGATGTCTAGAAACAAAAGTCCCGAAATCCAGATTCGGGTATTAATAAGTGGAGTTATGTTCTACTCCTTTGATGCATGAACCCTTCAGGTCTTGTTTATATAGAAATAATCTAATTAGCTGCCTCTTGAGCTTGGACGTCTCAGTCCATAATCGGATATGTCGTTTCTCTGGCTTGGACATCTTAGTCTCTTGTAGATATGTCGTTTCTTAGGTTTGGACATCTCAAATCATTATTTGATGAGCCTTCTCTTGGGCTTGGACGTATTAGTCTATTATTTGATGAGCCACTTCTCCGGCTTGGAAATCTTAGTCCATTGTTGAATGAGCCTCTTCTTAGGCTTGGACATCTTAGTCCATTGTTTGATGGGCCTTTTCTCGGGCTTGGACGTCTTAGTCCATTGTTGTCTGGTGCTCTTGGTTAGCTCATCTTAGAGGCTGGAACCAAGGACTTACCCGACCTCCCTCTACGAGGTGCCCTGCCTTGGCCCTTTTGCGGCATGGATAGGGGCTTGTTCGGTGCTTTATCCTGGCCATCTTATGGCGTGGATAAAGGCTTACTCCATCCTCCCTCCAGGAGGTACCTTACCCTGGCCATAGCATGACACAGATAAGGGCTTGTTCGGTGCTTTACCCTGGTCATCTAATGGCACGGATAAAGGCTTACTCCATCCTCCCTCTAGGAGGTGCCTTAACCTGACCAGAGGCGTGACCAAGGGCTTGTCCGGTGCTTTAACCTGACCATCTCATAGCGATGCTAAAGGCTTACCCGCCCTCCTTCCAGGAGGTGCTCTGCCCATCTCGGCATGGACAGAGGCTTCACTACACCACAAAAGGCTTTTAACAGCATTTGATAAACGCTGTAATATGATACAACAGCGTTATTACAAACGCTGTATAACGACATGCTGTCGTATATACATAACTTACAACAGCTTTTATATAAACGCTGTTGAAACATCTCTGTGAGAGCGTTTATTACGAGCTGTCAATAATATTTTTACAGCGTTTTCAGACATGCTGTATTATGTTTCAACAGCGTTTATAATTTAGTTGTCGAAGATGTTCAAATTCTACTTTAACTGTTTACAACGGCTTTTTCTAAACGCTGTTACTAAATCATCAACAATTTCGACAGCATGTTAAAAACGCTGTGATTGAATCATCAACTATTTCGACAGCATGTAATAAACGCTGTTATTGACAGTTTCAAGATAATTACAGCACGAATTAAACGCTGTTGTTTCTTCATTGACAGCATTAAAATAGATGTTGTCTTCTATTTATATGATTTTTACAGCATTAACATTCCACTATATTTGCATATTCCAGAACTACATTTTGAGTATAATCAAGCAACCAGTATATATAACATGTTTTAATGAATAATAATCTGTTAAATAAACTAGCTAAAACAATATTAATATACAAAAAACATCTATAAATCAAGTTTCAATAATATCCATAAACAAAAATAACACAGTAGACCAAGTTATCAAGCAACCAGTATAATCAAGTAATACATACAAGTATACTAACCAAAATATAGTTCTGGCATCAAAAATTACTTCGAATCCATAACTTGTTGCCGCATGTAAGATATCCACCTACCTATAGAGTAAAAGTTCAAAAGTTAGCAAAATAAATCAAAAATACAATTAATACAACAGTAACATGAAATGCAGTATGGAACAAAGGAAGTGCTGAAACCAAACGAACTATCTGATACAAAAGTGTTGAAACAATGGTAACATTAAATGCATTTTCGAAAGGAGAACTGAAGAGCTGAGCATGTTTAGAGTAAGAGATTGCTATACAAGTTGCGGTGCATGGCACTGGAGCAGGATGACAGTGTGCAACCATATTTCCCACTTGCATGTAAAAATTAATCTAAAGCTAGTATGTTTCCCACTTGAATGTAAAAATTAAAGCTAGTACTTTTCCCACTTGAATGTAAAAATTAATCTAAAGCTAGTACTTTTCCCACTTGTATGTAAAAAACATTAGATGCTTTTAGAATTTGCAAATCAATGGTAGAAATATAACATATGTAGATGCTTAGTAAATTTTCATAAAACATGGTTAATTTTCAAAAATAAAAATAGTTGGCTTAGATTATTTTTATAAACTAAGTTAATTTTAATTTTTAAATTTTAGTTAACTTTTATAAACTTAGTTAACTTGGTTAATTTTTATAAAATTAGTTAATTTTAATAGCCATGGTTAACTTTTATAAACTCAGTTAACTAATTTAATTTTTTATACAACTTAGTCAACTTTTATAAAACCTTGTTGATTTTCATAAAACATAATTAAATTAGTTACTTTGTTTTTGAGCTTGACTAGTTTTTATTAAACTTAGTTAACTTAGTTAAATTTTTGCAGAACTTAGTTAAATTAGTTAACTTTTATAAGACTTAATTAATTTTTATAAACTTAGTTAATTTTTATTAGACTTGGTTAATTTTTATAAACTTAGTTATAGTTAATTTTTTAAAATTTAATTAACTTAACTAATTTTTTTAAAATTTAATTAACTTGATTAATTTTTTATAAAATTTAGTTACATTTTATAAACTCGGTTAATTTTCGTAAAACTTAGTCTATTTTAGTGGAGGATAAGTATAAAGGATCCAATTAGCAAGAGCAATTTACAGTGATTCCGATGTGTATTTGTTAGATGATCCTTTTCGAGCAATTGTTGCTCCTTCAGGAGCGCATCTCTTTAAATATTTTTTTATAAGGCTAAAATAACACACAAACACTTTGCATATATTTGTTATTTTGTCAATAATGAAAAACTTTACTTTGTCCTTAATCGTATAACTTATTTCCAAAAAGATTATGCTACCCTATCATCACCCGTGTTTCATTCTTAAATATTTCCCACAATCTCTGATGTAGTTTTGTGAATAGATCATTTTTACAAATCATGTAATTTAATCAATTAACTTATTAGGTTAGTTTAGTAGGACATACCCTTATCTGACATTGTTAGCAAAAAAAGCATAAATAAAGATTTTTAAATTGAATTCTATGATGCTTTATTAGATTAATCCTAATAGAAGTTTGAGATCAATGATCAACTATATTCCTCATACTAAACTTGGATGTTACATGTGCAATACTGAGTTTATCTCAGTTGTCTATACACATTATGCATGTAACATTTAACAATATATACATAATTGATTTCTAAACCTGATATTTATGTAAAGAAATTAATTTCTATATGCATCTACCTTGTGTAGGAATGCCTAATACACCTCTTGCCTTCAAAAACAGTCATATACACAACTCATCAACTCGAATTCTTGAGTGCAGTAGACCTTATTCAAGCAATATTCATAGAAAGTTCAATTAAGTAAATTAGCTGACCTTGGTATACCAGCATTTAAGAATTAGTTGCAAGTTATATTAATATCCAACATTGATTAGAAGCATTTTCTTCACGTCATACACACCAAAATGAATATGGCTGAAAACTAAAAATGAACAAATTTTCCTACAGTAGATATAAGAAAATACAGTAGATTTAAGAAACTAGCAAGGATTCGTTACTGTATGAACTTGATATTCCTGATAGCTTTGTTGAAAAAAATTACCATCATAATATAACTCTATTGTTACAAAATTAAACCATATCATAGCATAGGCATAAACATG
This sequence comes from Allium fistulosum, assembly GCA_030737815.1. Taxonomy (NCBI): domain Eukaryota; kingdom Viridiplantae; phylum Streptophyta; class Magnoliopsida; order Asparagales; family Amaryllidaceae; genus Allium; species Allium fistulosum. Next base: position 404,431,115 of record CM060907.1, on the reverse strand, counting down.
ATGTAATGGCACAAATGATAAAATGAGAAACTAATACTTATTATCTTGAAACAAATAAATTGTACATAAAAAATTTGAGTTCTAATAAGAGGACAGATAAGATATACATACCTTACTGACATGACAACCTTGATGAGTTTCATAAGTGCCTTCTCTTGCCGCAATTTCTGAAGAAGCTTTTATAGCATGATAATATATTGTCTCAAAAATATCTCTATTTAGCTATTGAGCCTGAACAAACAGTTGAATAGTTAACAGATGAGGCACAAAGGAAAAAAATTATTCATACAAGTTAAAGACAACCAAATACCTCTTCCGAATCAAAAGGCATACCTAGCAACATAAATGCAGCTGCCAAGCCTCGTACACCTAAACCAATTGGTCTATGCCTCATATTTGACCTCCTGGTATGTATGCAAATTTGTATGACACAACTTATTCCTTCTCTATCCACGCAACCCAAAAAAGGATCGAAAAAAAAGATTTTTGATTCTAGATTCAAATAAATCATGTGGCAAGGATATTAATTTGTGACAATAAAATAAGGTAGAAAAAGGATTCACCGTTTTATATTATAGTATACCAGCTTAAACATCCCTCTTAGTTTATGCTTATCAAAATTAAGTGCATTTTATTTTGGTCAGACTTGAACGTTAACTGAAAAATTCATACAACATATGAATTAATAACTAAAGTATAGAACAGAGGGAACTCGCCTTGAAACCAATGCTATTTAAGTCGAACTGCACCTTTTAGTTGCTCGACTGGATTAAAAAATTAACCCAAACAAAGAACATCAACATCTATAAATATAAAACCAAAAATTAACGGAGCACGGTATCCCTTTCCAGACTTTACAAAATAAGGTTTTGAATACTACTTTATGTTCCGAGCACATCAGAAGGCAAACCCTTCTTCTTCATCCGTCTTGTATCTGCAAGCTCTGGATCTTGGAGTAGCAATTCATATCCAATAAGTCATCGAGTTTGTCATTAGAGATTCAAATTGAGCATGAGCTCAGTTTTGACAAAACTGAGAAGCGCCAATTTGAATCAAAACTGAGCTCAGTTTTGATTGAAATCGGAGCATGAGCTTAGTTTTGAAACAAAGCTCAGTTTTGACAAAACTGAGAGCTCATGACAAAACTGAAAGCCCAATGCAAAATGTATCTCACTTGATTAAAATTTTGTTCATCTGATGGTACACAAACACTCGCACGCACCTAGAATGTCTTTGTGGATGTTTCATGAAATCATGAATACATAATTTGAATATTAAGATAAATTTTATAATATTAGGTACATGCTTATTATGTACTGTTAAATGGTAACGTTTTTTTTAACAAAAACATAATGTGTTTGAAATTCAAGCTTAACATTTATAAAAATGCATAAATATGTGATGTACAAGATAACAGTATGAAACACTTGATCATTTACTATTATATCAAACTATCTACTAGTTGAATGTGGAAACTAAAGCTAGGCATCAATTGCGCGTTGAGTAAAATGATCACAAGGAACTTGACGTTCTTTTAACTCCTTTCATAGTTAAATGTTACTAGCTTCGAGTAAAGAAACTTTATAATGAAGAATCTGAATCACATAGATAACTTGAACTCATGTAGGAAAGAAGCACAAACAAGAAATTATAAACACAATCAACATACTTGAAGTTCTTCAAAAGGACCTCCACCATGAGAAAAAAGAAGCTCAATCTGTAGGTGCTCTAACTGACTACTCAATCTTTGCATTTCAGAACTCACGGGATCACCATCAATCTACAAAGTAAGCGACATCAAAATTATCTATATAATCTATAATAATAATATGATAATGAGAATATTCAAAATATTTAACGATTATAAAGTGGCATAAAATTATTTTGTTTTCAAATGTTTCTGGCTTGGTTTGCATATTAGAGAGTATTTATTGTCTCTTTAGCATTAGTTCCTACATGACTAATGCAAGCTACACATCAAACATATAACAGCCATCAGCACGATATGTTTAATACTAACAGTAACTAATTTTAACTAGTTTTTTATTATATAATACTAGTGGCTAATATGCATGTGTTACATAACTTGAACAGTACTAATGAAACACACATTTGATTTCTCTTCCACACCAACATATGTTTAAGTTATCTTGATTTGACCAATGTGGTGAAAGTGGTTAAGTTGGATAATCAGTCTATTCCTGAGGTAGTTTCTTCCAGTTTCCTTTTGACTATGTATAAACATTCATTTATCAGTAATGTAGGATATTTGTGAGCTATCAACATTCTATCTTTCTTTATCAGGGACAATGAGGGTAATACAAGCCGTGGTTCCTCACATGATTACTCTTAGAAAAGGAAAAGTTGTAAATATAGGAAGTGTTACTGCTTTGGCTCCTGGACCATGGGCTGGTGTTTATTCTGCTACTAAAGCCGCTATCCATGCACCAGCGGATACTTTTAAGGTAAGTTCAAAACAAGCTTTGTAGTAATTAGATAATTTGTATAAAGCTTACATACACGATAACATGCTTAGTAATTAGATAATTTGTATATAGCTTACACACCCAATAACATGCTTCACTATCGATCCTGAAGTTAAGTGATTATAGCTAACATCTAAATCATTACACACACTTAAAGAAAACATCAGTAAGTTGCCATTAATATGCACTAGCAGAACTTTTTGTGAATGATGCTAATTCATATAGCATTTGCTATATAAAAGAAAAGGAGTTCAGTCACTGTTTATATATTTTGATCTTGTTTTACATTAGTTGTAGGCTGGAACTGAGGAGTTTCAACATAAATGTCATACGTGTAGTTCCAGGTGCAATTAAATCAAATCTAGGAAATTCATCAATGGCCAAGTATAGCTAAATGCCCGAATGGAAATATTATAAACAATTTGAGGCTGCAATATGCTCATGTACTACTCTTTCTCAAGGCCCAAGAGCTACTCCTGTAGAAGAGTTTGCAAAGAAAATTATTGATGTTGTTTTGAAGAAGAGCCCCCTCCTAGGTTTTCTTATGGGCAGCCATCAACTATCTTTGCTATAATTCATTATCTTCCTTTGTTCCTCAAAGATTTTATTTATAGACTTACGCTCAAATGCTGAATTAAATATGAGTCTTTTTATATTGTTTTTAGCCAATCTGTGGACACTAGTCCTGACATAAAAGCCTGAAATAAAATATAAAAATATCGTGTTGATGACTATGGGGTTGTGAAGGTAGAGGTGATTAGATGTGGGTAGGGTTGCGGTAGTGTGTGATTGATGTATTTGGAGTTTTTTTTGGTATGGGTTAAAGTTGCAGTTTGGTGTTGATTAGGAGTTGGACAGAGGTTGTTATTGGTATTGGTGAGGAGCAAAAGGTTGAATGATGTTGGAGGCAGGTCGGGATTTTAGTTGCAGGGGGTTTAGGTTGACAGTGAATGGGATGGAGAAGTTTGTTGTGTTGCTTTAAATGTTGTAGAGGGTTGTAAAAAGGTTGAATTGAATGATTGGGAATGTGGCTGGTGTCTGTTCAATGCGTAGTGTGAGGAAACTAGAACAAAGAATGTGACAAAATTGCACTATGAAAAAACTTAACGGAGAATGTTGTATTGAAAATTTTGCGGTGGAAACAGAAATGTACAGTTTGAAAATAAAAAGAAAATGCACAAAAAAATCTTTTTTTATACTAAATGTATACAGTTGTATATGAGGTTCATTGTGGTTTTTGATGTGCAATTGTAACAGAATACTAAAAACTGGAAAATAGAAAACAAATGAAAACAAATGCACAAACACACAAATGCACAAACAAGTACAAATGAAAACAAATGCAATATGTTTTTGGGAAAAATTAAACAAAATAAAATAAAATAAAAAATAAAATATAAATAAATCAACACGATATTTTTATATGCATACCTAGTTACCTTTTGCAAACTATACACAGTCTTCAATGTCATGTCAATCTAAACCTGAAATAAAACTTAAGCCTTGGTGTTTAATAAATGAATAGGAGAAGTTGATTTGATCCTTAACTGTACCTTAGAAGCAAATTTTGATGTATCACTAATTATGTCTGCAACTTCCAGTTGGAAACCTGAAGAAAAATATAGTAAGAGATAAGTAAAAGATATTATGAGTGCATTACTAAACTGACAAACAAACTTGTAGTAAAAGATATAAGCTCAAAAGTAAATCCAACTATGATCCAAACTAAGCTGATAAACAAATTGATGTTCACATGTCCTCTAAAGAAATTGCTCACGTTAATGTTCACTACTCCCAGTTACCTAATATATGCCCTGTATGTAAAGATTTTGGGAATACATTACAGTTCTACCCATATAATGGAGAGAATCCAAAATAGTTATGTAAATGAGATACAAGCTAAACCTTAAAATTAATATGAAGAAAAAAATATAAGGCTGGCTAATCATAGATCTTTTTGTCATTTTCAAAACTCAAAAAGAACAGTGCCCATTCATAAGCTTTCTACCTCTAAACAACTAGCTAATAAGAAAGTCTATATTTCAAAAGTTGCATCTTCAGAAAACAAATAAGCAACTTTGTTAATTCCCATCAAGGCATTATTGCCATGTGTCTAAATCAAAATGAAAATCATATTCCCTCAACCTACGTCCAATCAACGACTACCCCATCCTTTCACCCATGCAACAACTTATGTTATGTCCCTTATTTCAAATCCTATCTCTTATCTTATCATCAAGCCTAATCCTTTGGAACAAGGAAAAGAATCATCCTCTAGTAACGATCATCATCAAAATCTAGCTTTAACCACTAATGTATCTAGTATTTTGCCCTCTTAGTTGAATTATCCAAATATGAATGCAATCTTAATCATCTTAATGAAACATGAAATTGAGTTTTATTTCTAACTATATCCAGACATGCGCAAGATGTGCATGGTGATACAAATACAATTCCTCACAACAATCAAAACAAAGTTCAATTAAGTTTTCCTAATCATACTAGTACTTCTATTCTGCATTACACTATTCTCAATAGCACCAACTTCTTGGCTTTATCTTCTACTGATACTGAAGTCCTCCCCATTCAACCTCATAACTATGGACACTTTTTCTACATAAAGCCTTGCCCACATCCCTGGTCTACTTTTTTGAATTTTAGGTAAACATGCATCTCCTAATTATCTTGTACTTGGAAAAGCTCTTTGCCATGACATCTCCTTCCTAATCACTTGGGAAACTTGCTACGGCTCATGTTACAATCTCTTGGTTGCTCTCTAACCCAACAGCTTCAACAGCTCCCTCACATGCTCATACACTTCATGATCTGCTTATGTTGTTCAACTATACTGTTCTAGCTTCTGTGCGGTTCTATTTTGTATAACTTTTTTGTTAGTTTGTAGCCCATGGCACCTTATATCCATGCAATTCTACTTCTTGCATCTAGTGTACCCTTGCTGTAGACTTCCAAGTACCCTCAATTTGTTATTTGCTATGAATGAATGCAATTCCAGGGTTCTGCAAAGATGCCCATGCAGCAAATTATTAGCAAGCCTAATATGACACATGCACTTGTTTGTTACAAACATTTATTCTTGAACTATGAAAGCATGGGCAAGCAATCCAGACTTGCATTCCTTCGGAGTTTCTTTTTGCTGCCTTTACTGCTCTTTGGATGGAACTACTTCTTTTCGTGCTTTTGACATAGATTTGCTTCATTTCCTGATTGTGATACTTGCTTTCTAAGACTACATAGTTTATTGAGCACGTATTGCTTCATTTTGTCTTGTATTGGATGTATAAACTATAAAACCTTTGTAAATTTATAGCTCAATTCAAACTACACTCACTGAAATAATCAAATTCTAGAGGATGAAGAAACTATCAAATTCCTGATTGTGATAACTATTATATTAGAAGTATAAATTACCGAATCATCATCCAGATCTTAATGGCGATTGATACACTAGTGCTCCTAATGGCCATCTAAGCAGCCTTTCGCATGTTGTGGTGGTAGAATTGAAGTTGTTGTTGGAAAGATGCCGGCGATGGCGATTTAGGGTTAAGCTTTGTATTTGGGGATATCGGGTTTAAAATTAAAGAATGAACATGAATAAAGTAAAATGTAAAACTAAGATTAGATTTTAAGATAAATGCATGAAGAATGAAATGCAGTATTGGGGATGAAGTATGAGGGTAAGAAGAAAAGGCGGCTAAAAAGAATTTTTATCACCCGCGTTAAAATTTCAGCTCTAACCTAAAATGTCAGCATTTATTAATCAATCTTATTCCTTTAAAATACCATTAACTGCATTTTTTGTTGAAACGCTGACAAAAATTGCTGTCAAAAGTGAATTTTGTTGTAGTGCTTTCTACTACATTAGATAGACTACCATCTTAGGTAGTATCCAAATATAAGGAGCATTTCACTCCCAATCATGTAGATTTTCTTTTTGAAGAAAGAGATGCTTTATTCATTCATCTTTGCAAAATATGGCCTCAAATGTTCCACATTCCATGTTCTTGGAACCATATTGCTGTCTGATCGGCATAATTTGTAAGCTCTTGAGGGGATTAGTTTGCAAATGATTAATAGTCCTTCCTAATTTGGCTCCAAGGGTCCATCTGCGGGGTGTTTGGTATATGCCATCACTCTTCGAAGTACCAAATCTCCTTCGTAAAATGATCAATTTCTCGCTTTTGAGTCATAGTATTTTGAGACTCTTCTTTGATATTCTACAGTTCTTACCACTACTTCATCTCTCAATTCATGTATTAAACCTAAGGATTCTTTTTCATCCCTTGATTCTTATCAAATGCGTAGGCGATTCTTTGGTGTAAGGGTCTCAATCTCAATTGGCAACATCGCCTCACACCCATATATCAAAGAGTAGGGAGTATGTCCAGTTGCTGTTTTGGTGGATGTTCGATAGGCCATAACACAAGCGGCGGTTCTTCTACTCAATTTGCTTTTTCCATGTTTAGCCGTTTTTCAGAATTGTCTTTATGGTTTTATTTGCAGCCTCAACTGCCCCATTTGCTTTTGGATGTGCGACTGATGAAAAACTATTAATAATTCTGTTCTTGTGGCAAAAGCGGGAGAATTATTCACTCTCAAATTGCATCCCATCGTCAGAAATTATCTTTTGGGGAATTCCAAATCTGGTTATGATATTCTTGATAGCGAATCTGAGCACTTTCCCAGAAGTAATCTTTGGAAGCGGCTCCGCTTCAACCCATTTGGTGAAATAGTCTATGACAACTACAACATACTTTTCCCCTCCTTTTGAAATTGGCAATGGGCCGATTAAATCTATTCTCCGTACATCAAAGGGCCATGGACTTGTTATGAGAGTCAACGGACTTGGAGGCAATCTGGGAATCTTTGAATATTTCTGACACTTTTCGCATCTTTTCGCATATTCAATAGTTTGGCTTACCATATGCGGCCAATAAAATCCCTGCCTCGTTATTTTCTTTGCCAACTTTGTTCCATTTGAATGATCCCCATAAAATTCTTCATGTGCTTCAGCCATTAATTTTATTCCTTCATTCATGCTTACACATCTTAGATAGGGAAGAGCATATCCTTTTTGATAGAGGATTACGTCCATTATTATGAAGGTTGGAGCTTGTCTCTTGATTTTCCTTTCCTTCCCTTTGTCTAATGGGAGTGTTCCTTTAACAAGGTATTCTACAATGGGTGACATCCAGGTGTCATCATATATGTTATTTGGACTAGGTTAGTCGACCCTTTTATCTAATATTTCTTTACTACTTTCCCTTCTCTCATCCCCTTGAGACTTTGCCTGAGACCTTGTCAGAACGAACAATTCTTTCTCCTGTTCGGATGACTCCTCTTTAATACTTGGAGTTTCCTAATATCCCACTGGAACAATACATGTCTCCGGGGCTCCTTTCGAGCTTGCTAGTTTTGCTAGGGAGTTTGCTTATGAATTTTATACACTTGGGACTTGGTGTATTGAAAAGTCTTCGAACAAAGCAAACATTCTCAATATCTTTTTCACGTATAATGATAGCTTGGAATCCTTTGTTTGATATTCCTGTTTCACTTGGTTCACCATTAGTTGAGAATCACTAAAAATCTACATTTGTGGAATCTTAAGTTCAAACGTCTCACTACCATAGATTTATATCCTACCACATTATGTGTTGCGGGGAATCCCAATTTCATAGCATAATGCAAACGGTGTCCTTCTGGTGTTATGATTACATATCCTGCACCAGGCCCTTTTTCATTTGATGCACCATCAACAAATAATTGCCACATAGACTTCTGATCTTTCTCCTTCTCTAATTGCTCCTTAATGAAGCTAGTGCACTCATTAACAAACTCCGCTAATCCTTGTCCCTTGATTGCGGCTTGTGGTTGAAACTCTATGTTATATTGACTGAGCTCGATCACACCTTTTACCAATCTTCCTGAAGTTGCTAGTTTGCTAAAGACTTGCTTTAGGGGGAAATTGGTCAATAACCTTATCGGATGTGCCTAAAAGTATGATCTAAGTTTTCGAGCTGTGAGAATTAAGCAATAGGCTAAATTTTCTATAACTAGGTATCGAATCTCTGCATCCTTTAAATGCCTACTTACATAATATACTAGAAGTTGTGCCCCATTCCTTCTCTAATCAACACTAACTAACTGCGTGCTCTGAAACTGCCATATATAGGTAGAAGGTTTCCCCATTCTCGGGATTTGAAAGTATTGGAGGCTTTTCCAAGTGGCTTTTTAGTTCATGAAAGGCTTTTCTACAATCTTCCCCCCATTTAAAGTTTTTTTTCTTCTTAATTACATTAAAGAAGGGTATACACTTATCGGTAGCTTTAGAGATAAATTTGCTCAGGGCAACCACCCTTCCATTCAAACTCATCACTTCCTTGCTGGTTTTAGGTTCGCCCATGTCCTTAATGGCTTGAATTTGATCTAGACTGGTTTTGATTCCTTGGTCACTTACAAGGTATCCTAGAAAATTTCCAGAATGAACTCCAAACGAACACTTTTGTGGGTTTAGTTTCATTTGATATTTTTGCAATACCTTAAACATCTCTTCCAAAACTATAAGATGATTTTTGGGTTCACCGGGGTTTACCAGCATATCGTCCACATAAAATTCCATGTTCCGGCCAATTTACTCCTGAAACATTCGGTTGACCAACCTTGGATATGTTGCACCTGCATTTTTTAATCCAAAGGGCATTGCTGTGTAACAATAAATCCCCCACTCAATTATGAAGCTAGTGTGCTCCTCGTCTGGTTTGAATCGGTATTTAGTTATACCCTGAATAGGCATCCATGAGAGATAATAACTTGTGTCCGCTTGTGGCGTCTACTAATTGGTTTATTCGTGGAAATGGGAAACAATATTTTCTACATGCTTTGTCCAAATCTGTGTAGTCAATGCAAGTCCTCCATTTCTCGATTTATTTCTTTACCAGTACTGGATTGGCTAACCACTTTGGGTAGTATATTTCCCAAATAAATCCATTTTCAAGGAGTCTGTTAACCTCTTCTTTCAAAGCTTCTGACCGAACTTCGTCCATTTGTCTCTTTCTCTGCCTTATGGGAATTGCTCATGGATTAATGTTAAGGGCATGACACATAACTGTTGAATCAATTACCACCATATCAGAATGTGACCAAGCAAATTCTTTGTAGACTTTGAGAAATTTATCAAATCCTTCTTTAAGTCACAATTAAGATCCTTTCCCACCTTAACCACTTTGGTAGACTTCATCTGAGTCAATTTATGCTTCCTCAAGATCCTCTATGAGTTTTATCCTCGCTGTTTCTCCTTGGCAATTCTGTGACTATTGGGCCTTCTTCCACTAATTTTGCATCAATTCTCTTCCTCTAGCCTCCAGAGGGAATGTACCTTTGATATATACATTTATTAGATTTATTAATTTTAATCTTTGCTTCGAATGTTGGATGTGAAGACCCATCATTTGAAAGCTATAAAATAGTAGAAGAATCAAAGTACGCAGAATACTCCCTTTTATACCGATATAGAGTGGAAAAATACATTTCCCAAGAGCTAAATTGCTCTCCTCGGACAGTTCCCCAGCTTCGCTTTGTCAGGAATTTTACCATTAGATATTTAGGGAAGACAAAGGCATCTATCTCATCAAGAGCTGGTCTACCAAAGAAGGCGTTGTAGTAGGAAGGATGATTGATTATCACAAAAATTGTTTTGAAGCTTCTACGGGTTGGCGGCACCCACATTTGAACAAGCAACTTTATCTATCCCACTGTAGTTGATCCTTTGTTGTTAAACCCAAATATGGGCTCCATGCTTGGCTCCAGCTTGTCTTCAGGAATGTTCATCTGATCGAAGGCATGCTTGAAGATTACATTGACTGCACTGCCTGTGTCAACCAGAATTTTGGAGACAATAGATAACCCAATTTGTGCAATAATCATCAAGGGATCGTTATAAGGATGGTGAACCCCTTTTCTTAACTCTTGTGGAGTGACAACAAGGTTAGGCATCTGAATGTTGAGACATGGGTTCTTCATTGGAGATTCCTCTTGGATAGAGTAGATCCTTTCTTTAGCTTCTTTAATATATCTGCTTCGGGCTCCCTTGCTATTTCCTACGGATGAGGCACACCGTGGATCGCATCAATTCTGTTGATTGGCGGGCTCAAGCTTAGGGGGCCCTCATCTTCCAACACATTCACAACATTGCTTGGACGTTTCTGTGGACCATTCTCTATTTGCTGGGTTTTCTGCTGATCTTGAACAAACTCCTTCAAGTGAACTTCCCGAATCAGCTTCTGAATTATTCCAGCCAAAACCCTGCATTCATTAGCTTTGTGGTCGTTAGCTTTGTGATAAGTGCAATAGTCTCCTCCCTTTTTCTATTTAGGGTTGATCTTGGCATTAAAGGAGACCGGAAAGTTGACTCTTTCCTTGGCTACTGCATACACATCAGACAAAGGCTTGTTTAAAGCAACTGTGTTAGCTATTGGTTTTCCCATCTCGTTCTTTTGTGGCCATGGTCTTGGCCAAATCTTCCCCCTTCTTTCTTGAGGATGGTTTTCTTCTTGGCATAGTAAAGCTCATCCATTCGAATGAACTTACCACGTTGGATATGGAAGTCTTGCAAGTCTTTGCAGTCGTTAACAAAGAGTTGCTCCAAAAGGGGGTGTTTTCAATTAAGCCAGAATGAACGGCTATAAGCTTATCTCGATCATTCGTGTCTTTGGCCTTTAAAGTTTCTGGATTAAACCTCCTCGGGTAATCTCCCAAGGACTCTCCCAGTCTTTTTTTATATTGGCCTAAACTATGTAGTCGACCGTGGGATCTTTGCAGATGCAGAATTGAGGAGAAAATTCATAAGAAAACTGTTTCCATGAGTATATAGTTCCCGGTACTGCCTGTACCATTTTGTTGCTGCTCCATGGAGAGTGACTGGGGACAATCGACATTTGACAGCTCCAAATGCATTATACAAGTCCATTTGGCTATCAAAATCCATCAGGTGATTGTCCAGGTCTATAACCCCATGATATTTCATTGATGGGATGTTGACATATGGCGGGATAACTGTGGCCATGATCTCATCAGTGAAGGGAGGCACTCTTTCATTGTCATTAACATTTTTGTCCATTGTTCTCTTTCCTTTCGAATTCATAGCATCTTTTATTGCCTTTTTAGCGGCATCTTTCAAGTAAGCTTCAATGTTTCCATAATTCTTCTGGTTTGGGAAATATTCCTTTGATGTTGAACTCCCAAACTGCTCAAGTGATTTGTCAAGAATTCTTCCTTGATGGTTAGCTTTCGATTGGGGGAGTTCTCTCTTCTTTGAGGACATCAGATCCACTTTGCCTTTATACTCATTGGAATTAGCTTTTAGGTTCCTTCTAGGGGAGACCACCTCTTCCCCTTGAGTTAGCATTATAGTCTTGGAAGATTTCTTAGATAGAGCCATCTTAGGTAGCTCCTACATCTCCTGTAGATGTTGTTCCAAGTATTTGATTTTAGCTAATTCTCATCTTGTTGTGTTGGTGATGAAGTTTGCCGAGGAACAGCCCTATCAAGATTAAAAGATGGAGCTATATTCTCCTCCGAAGTAGTGGTGTGGACAAATCCCTCTTCAATTCCACTTAACAGTTTTGATCTCATTTTTCCTACGTAATACAAATGAACCACAACTAGTCTGTAATATAGTGACAAGGTCGGAGATACAGGTCCTCCTTCTAGCGCCAAAAATGTTAAAAAGAAACCTTGTCAACGTCCCCAATGCCACGTGAATGGTAATTTAACTCAAATGAAACCATATTGATGGAAAGATCTCTTCCTTCGAAGCATACCTTTCGACCAGATTGCCATAGTCGAAAGGGTTTAAGAAGATTTCTCCACCTTTTGACCTGGTTGGCTTGATAGAAAGTGTCTAAAGAGCTATCCTCACCTTTCGACTGGGTTGGCTTAGTCAAAAGGTTTTTAGGAATCAGTCTAGGGAGATAGCATTTGTTTGAATTCTTTCCTTTGAGTGGGTCAAAAGCAATTGATCTTTTTAGCTTTTCATTCCTTTTAATCATGTCGAAAGGTACTTTTCTGGTCCTTTCGAATAAGTCGAAAGGGATGCATATTTTATTAATATGAAACAACTGCTTTCAACTTCATGGCTTTGTTACCTTTGATGTGGAACCCTTTCGAAAGAGTTACATGTGTATTTGGGAATAGACCCTTTCGAATGAGTTCCTCTCCCAATTGTTGTTAGTCAATCATAAACTGAAATCCCCTTCGATGCAGCCCTTTCGATCATGTTGAATGGGGTTCTATTCTTTTGAAACGGTTCTAGCTTATAACTGCCTAAGATTCACTCCATTTTCCATTTATAAGATCGACCTGGGTATTTCCCAGTTTCATAAATTCATCATGGTCGAAACCCCATCATCATTCTTATTTCCAGTGCCAAATGTAGGTTCCGATGATGATGTGTTTCGATCAAAAATTCCCAAGTCGATCATATGCATTGCATAGACAAAAAAAGATTAAGAGAATAGGTTAGAATCATGTGCAACTGATCATTAAGCTAGCTAATGATCTAAATGATCTTCCTCGCCATCAAACTCCTTATTGAATAAGCCATCGCTCCTTTATTAATAATCTAAAATGAGTTACAAGAAATAGAGCTTTTTTCCCCAACTTGATTTAGGGTTTCAATTAGGCTTAATTGCAACTAAGAGAGTGGAGTAGAAGAAATGATTTTCGTATTTTCAAAATTCGATCCCCAAAATAGGACCCCTTGGGTCTTATTTATAGATGCAGGTCGGCCCCCTTCCGCGCCCATGCTTTCGACTCGGTCGAAGGGGCAACTCTTTATATGCCGCTCCAAGCCTTTTGACTTAGTCGAAAGGCCGTGACTCCTTTTGACACTGTCGAAAGGCATCTTTTTTGCACTCTTTCATCTACTCTTGCGCTTCCTTTAACTTCTCCCAGAACTTTCGACTGAGTCGAAAGGGTCTTTTGACAACCTTTCGCCTTTGTTGAACTTCAAGCACTGCTTCATTCATAACACCTTTCGACGTCGTCGAAAGGTTTCCAAGCGCGCCTTTTCTTTTATGTTGTCTTGTTACTACTGGAAATAAGATAGAACCCTTTGACTCCATCGATAGGTTGCTCATATTGGTTTCGAAGATATTGAAATACCAATGGTTTCGATGACGTTGGGTAGCCTTCGAATGCATGCCTGAGAATTGAGGCGGAACCTTCCCTTAATATTATTGGTCTTGACCAGTTCAAAAGACTTGTAAATGCTTTTGAAAGGGTTATGATAAGGGTGAAACCTTCAGTTCTGAAAGGTTTAGCGCGTAAGTGGGAGACTATCATCCATTGCCTTCGAAAGGGGGTTCTGAAGCTGTCTTTGCTTATTCATCTATGTCGAAAGGTTGGAAATGGCGGAAGGGCATTCCTGTTTCCATCTGAATCGAAAGCCATCACACTGTAAGAGCAGTTGGTGCCTTCGGCTCCTTCGAAACCTTCTTAATGCCTTCGAAACGTCTTTTTATGACCTCTGTTGATACCTATGCATGTTACTTCATCGAAACCATACTCTCATTAACCTTCTTCCGTACTTTTGCTTTTGAGTTGATTTTATGGCTAATAGCAAGTATGTATGTATGTATATGTATAGATATATAATTTTCAAAATTAATTTTATTATTTAGTTATGTTAAATTATGTACTCATATATTTGAAATATACATACATATATATGTATGTATATACATATATAGAAATATTGTGTGTGTACATTATAACCATATTTATTTTTGGAATAAAAACTACTACTACTATTATTATATATATATATATATAAATAGTTAAACCAGGTCTATTATTAATATATTTTGGTTTAATATATATATATATATAAGAAATAATTTTATCACTTGTTGTTTCAAACACACATACACACATATATCTATAATTATATTACTACAAATTAAAAATATCTTTTGTGGTATGTATTAAAATAATTATATATGATATTATATATATATATATTATAATTATTTTACATTTTTAGAATTATTTAAATTTGAAATATTTTAATTATTCTAAACCTAATTTATTAGTCTATAATAAAAAAAGTTGTCTTCGAAATTGAAGTATATATTAGCACACAATTTTTTTTGAACAAGTCGAAACTTTCAAATTTAAGTTTATATTCTTAAAATATGCATGGCCGAAATAAAATAGGCTATAAAAATAAATATATATAAGTAATTTGGTCAAGGACCTCTAGCCCAAGTTGCACTTTAGACAAGGGTTCTAGAGGTCATCGGTTAGAGCCTTTAAGACATCATAATGAATGTTATGCTTGAATAAAGTATCACTCTTGTTATAAAAAATTATTTATTCAATAATTTTACAGTAAATAAAATTATTTGATCACTCATAAATGTCTTATATATATTTGAAATGGATATATATATATATATATATATATTATGTATATGTTTTATTATTTAGTTTTTTTAAACAGTCGAATTATTAAAAAACTATTTTATTTAACTCGTATAGTTATACATACATACACACACATATATATATTATACCATACTTAGTCATCCTATTAACTAGAGGACAAAGCTCGCAATTTTCCCTTTGAAACGCTAGTTTAGGATACAGCATGCATGCATACATACATACATACATACATATACATACACACATACATAAATACATACATATATGTATAGTCCTGACATCCATATTGCAATTAAATTATAAATCAATTCATTTAAATAATAATAACAAAGAAATATATTAGTTAATAAATTAAACTAAATTATTAAAGACTATTTTATCGATGAAATTACTAAATTGAATTCAGTATAAACAAATATTTATTCACAAAAATACGAATGAAAGACCTTATGCAAATTAATAAAAGGAATTTTTATGAAATTCATCGTCTATAAACCCATTGAAAGTACACCTGATCCAACTGTGGTATTAGAGCCCGCATTGTGCTTGTTTAAATAAATTAACCAACATTAAGGGCAATGCCTTAAGAAAAAATAAAAATAGATGGATTTCTAGGAAAGTGTGCTTAAATTAAGGAGAAGGTTACTCTAATTAAGAATCACGGTATGTTGAAAACCTCCCGATCTCCTAGCCTTTACCTGGCTTGTTGAAATGGTATGGTTCCTATGTTAATTCAAATATCATATTTGAATATTATAAAAAAAATTAAAATTATTTTAAGATATATAATTAATTACATAATTTATAAGTTGTAAAATGAAAATTTAAAATTGTCTTATATTAAATATGTAATTAAATTTTTTTATAAAGGGTTATAAAATGTAAATTTAAAATTGTTTTAATCTTAATAAAGAAATAAATGTTATATTACAAATGAATTATGTTGCTTAATTAATATAAAAAAAATATATGAATATATATATATAACAAAATAAGTTAAATTGTCATAATTAAAGATATATGTTATATGTGTAACTAAAATAAGAGTCAAAATAAATAAAACACATGAGACTTAAGGGATTATATATTAGATGAATCAAAAAGATATTTTGATAACATAAGTTATAAATGTTATATAGTCATCTCTATTGAATAGTTGATAATACTCTACAAAATTATTATAAATTATGTAATAATAACGTTCTCCATCATGTATAATATAAATAGAGTGCCTTACATATCTATGTTTGTTGAGTAAACACAATGCATAGAATATATAAGGTGATGTTTATATTATCTATAGATATATTAGAATGGCACATAACTTTGTTGAGCAAACTCAAGGGTTTCCTAACTCCCCTTATGATATCCAAAATTATTAGGTCTAGAGTGTCTAATGTACTTCATGATTTGTTGAGAAAACTAAAGGTTATGAAGATGATTAGGAGCATAGTTGAAATGTATGTTAGGAGTTATATAAAATATAATTAATAATGGGTTGCTTACCATTAATGGGGATTATGATTTGTTGAATAAACTCAAGGTCGCAGTAACATAGTAGACGAATCTTAATACCCACTGAAGGAATTTATGAAATTCTCGTATCTCTTTTCGGATTTTTGAGAGATGCAAAATTCAGTGGGAGCCTTGTTAGATAGATATAATTAACCATTCTAATAATTATAAGAACATATATAGTGATATCTAATTTACTTTGATGAATCTTCATAGATAAATAGCAACTATGAAGCAATTTTTCAAAAAATAACAATTTAACAGGGATTAACTAAAAAGACTGGCTAAGGAATGTTAAAATTGCACTTATATACAAATAGCTTTGGTACATCGTCACTAATGAACCTTTAACTAAACCAGATAAAGATGCCACGACCGAAAAAATTATGGTTTATGAGGATTGATTCTACTCTTAAAGATATTTTCCATATAATTTTTTTATCTATATGTACTTCCACTTAGAATCAGATATTGGATCTAGAACTCATATCTGTAATTCTTTACAAAGGCTTAGGAGTAAAAGGCTTGTCGGTAAAGGGAACATGGAATCCAAATTGTAAATGGAACTACCAAAGTTGCATTAGCAATGAGAGAATATAATTTGACACTAGTGAGTGAACATGATTTAATTTTAAGAAACTACTATTATGTACCAAATTTTATTCATGGAATAATATTCATACCTCGTTTGAAAGATGATGGATGTAGTTTTCTTTATAAAGACAATATTATGAATATTTGTGTTAAGAATAAAAAATTGGATTATTGAATAACAGTATTTATGCTGTTAATTTAAATCTTGTATTTGCCGTTAAAAATAATTCTATGTTTAAATTTAATGATAGTTATATTTGAAATTATAGACCATGCCTTAAGTAAGAAACGACTTAACGAATTAAGAAACCAATGGTTTCTACCATCGTTTGGAATCAAATCATTTGATAGTTATGAGTTGTATCTTCAATGTAAAATGGTAAAGCGCCCATTCAGTAGGAGCAATGACATAGTTGATGAACTCTTAGGACTTGTGCATACAGATGATAGAGTTAGATGTATGTCCTATGGGAAATTCTATAATTTATTGTGAATTATTAAATCTTTAATCAATACTCGATATTTTTTGTTGGTTAATACAACTAAGTTCAAATAGAAAATATCAATGTGACTAACTTACATGGTTCTCTCGACTTGAGAATACTATCGATCTTCAGTATGAAAGCTCTGCTTTGATTATAGTCAAATTACAACATAGAGTCAATCGAATGGCTATAGTTGGGTCAAGTGAAAGTATTGGAACTGAAACACTATTCAAGTGAGGATTTGTCTCCTCGGTTATATAGGGTTAGGATCGCAATCAACTGAAGTCAAATAATGTAAAAATCTATGGTCAGAGTAGTTCGGTTAACAATAATTATTATTATTTAATAAAGGACTTCATGTTTGGACTATAGAGTTAAATATGGACGATATTGAAATTTTGACAATTACCAAATTTCATAAGTCCAAAGTGATATAGTTTTGACAAAGATAATTAGTGTAAATAATTATCACTAATGGGTAACGCTTATAATAAGCAAAATTGGATTTTGCCAAAGGGTGTGTAAGTGATAAATTCAGCCAAAATGTCACACTGTTAGTGTGACGCCCCACCTCTATACTCACGCTAGCCAAGAACACTACGGGGTAATGCCATCGACTAGCACGAAGAATAAGGCTGTTGAGGAGCGACCATCTGTGTAATTGCTTTGTGCGAGTACCGATACGTCAGATAATATAACTTACATTTCCTTTCAAGAGGAAATCCGACATATCAAATACAAACTCAAAGCTACCACACAGTAGCTATGTGGACTTCGGAAACAAATATAGAAATAAACATAACACAAATCAGTCACAGATATTCATATCACAAAGGTGGAATCAGATATGAATATAACACATAAAAGTGTACATCAAAGTAGTGGTCAAACAAGATCCACTACATCACAAAAGAATAGATACATGTGCTAGACAAAAGAATAAGTATACATCAAGGAGTTTCCATCTCAAATGTATACTAACAAAAACTACTATGCTAAAGTAGTTAGCCGAAAGTCAGGTGAAGGACCCTGATAAGAAGTCAAGCATGAGCACCTGAAATATCTTGGTCTAACCCGAGTATTATTTAAGAAGAAAATAATAAACGGATCAGTCTAGCTATAAATATCAGATAAAATGAGATAGGATAAGAGTTATAACCAAAAACGTATGATAACAAAAATGCCATACTATGTCAAGTATACATCAAATAACAACAAAAATCATACAATATCTCAAATCATCTAAAAACACCAAAAAGAATCACATTCTTTAAATTATTCACCAAAACACAAATATTGATAGAGCTTATCAATGCAAACCACGAAAATTGGTGAAACATAAATTCTAGAAATCATCAATCAGAAATCCAGAAATCACAAAGGGGGAAGGCCTATCACAAACGGGAGCATGAAAACTCACCAACACGTGTATCGCAAACGGAATGCTATTCCATGGTCGCTAATCATAGAGCCGGTGCAACGGCGTAGTGCAATAACGGTACGCCCGAGGAACCAAAAACTCAAATATTTTGGAACAACGACGTAGTGCAATAACGGTACGCCCGATGAACTCGAAACTCAAATAATTCGGAACAACGATGTAGTGCAATAACGGTACGCCCGATGAACTCGAAAGCTGAAACATCGATGTAGTACAATAACTGTACATCCGATGAACCAAAAAGCCGGGACATCGATGTAGTACAATAACGGTACATCCGATGAACCGAACACCATAAAAGAACATGGGTCGCCAGCCCATAAAAGAAATGAGACGAAGCTCAATAAAACAAGGTACAGTCCCCCACGTGGACAAAGAGACATCGCACATTGCTAGTCTAAACCATAAAATGATCATCATCGGTCATTAAGAAGTGTCAATTACACTAAGCTAGTAAATAGATGAGTTTAGCTTCATGTCCCATAACCACTTTCTTAACTTAAATATTTATGAACAGGTTGTAGATTCCCACTCGAAAATTGTCACAAGAGTTCAATCGAACAAGTCCAAGAATTAACCGACGAAGTAAACGCAAGCGTTTCATACCACTTGTTTTACTAAGCCGTTTAATTAGATTTCTAATACGAATGAGGTAAAGGTTTGTATATAATAATAGATTGGAAAATGGTTTTAAAACGAGCTTTGTATTTAAAAGTAGTGTTGAAATCGTTTTGATGAAAGAGTTTGAGTATTTACTACTAGTATAGAAACCTTTGTATTTAGAAGTGACAAATCACAAAAATGATTGTAGAAACAATCAATCACCAAAATCCACATTCGAAGACGTGAATTAAATCCAAAGAAATCGATACCAAATCCATCAAAATGGATATTCCCAAAAATCCCGAAAAAGAAGTCATCAAGGTCGATAAAAGTGATAACAACTACTAGGAGCAAATAAAATCATAACGATGGAAATTTAATCAAGAAAATCCTAAATAGGCGAAAATGCACAGTTCCAGACGTCTGGGGGTCAATCCAGACGTCTGGATTTAGATTCTGGAAATTCCAAAAAAACCCTTCCAAACGTCTGGTTCGTCAAACCAGACGTCTGAAACCTTTTCAGACGTCTGAACTAAAGAATCAGACGTTTGAATTTAGGTTCTGTCTTTTTTTTATAATCTGAGCGCATGCATTTTTGCTCCAGGTCCAAACCAGACGTCTGGACTTGATCACGGCTTTGGAAAGAGATTTGAATCAGCTACGCCATTGGTCACCTTTTCTTTGGGGGAAGGTTTATGGAAATGAGAGGGCTTGAGACTTGATCGAACTCGGCTTTAGCTATTTTGTTTGAAACAACAATCTATTTCGGAGCTGTATGTAGTAGCTTGCTCTGTCACCTTTATCTCGAAGATCTTGAACTGACAAGAGATGCGCTAACTTACCCGACGTTATTTTGACGATCAGGGAATAGGGAGACCTAAAGTCTGCTTGCTTTTTTTTCTGAATGAATTGTCCGAAGCAGAATCGGTATGCACCAGACGTCTATTCACCTGGTCTGGGCAACAATTTGCCTAGGCCAAAGTGGCCAAAACGAATCGGAAGCGATCGGACGAACAACAACAACTAAGGATTTACACCTAGCGACAATCTGGCCTTATAGGCTCTTCAATACACCCCGAATACCAATGTCCAAATATCCATAGAAAGATTTTCATAAATTGGACCAAAACACCAAAATTTGGAAAATTCACCAAGTCAATTCAAATCAAAAGAAAATGAATATGCACAAGTGTTAGGAATTCATACCTAACAACAATGATAGCTATAGACGTAGATGTGAGTTAAAGAACTCACCTTTAAACCCAAAAACACAAGAGAGAAGCTATAGAGCAAGGCAAGAACAATCACTCTTCAATTTTAACCCAAGAAGCTTCAATCTAAGCTCAAAAGAAAAACATTTCCTAAGTTAGGGTTTAGGAAATTTCTGAAATTGAAGAGGAAATGAGATGGAGAAGATGAAGAGGATGCTTACCTAAGCTTCTCTTTGAATTTCGAGCAAGAACTTGAATTTGCAAATCAAACTAGGGTTTTGAATTTCTAATTTCCCATTCCTCTCCCCATTTTTAATTAAGCTTGAATGTATTAGGAAATGAGAATGAATGAAGAGGAGAGGGGGACTGAGTTAGGGTGTTAAGATGGGTTAGTGGGCTGAAACCCAAACCCAAAGCCCTAGTAGAAAAATAGCAAATTCTACTCAACTCTAAAAATATCGATGTTTATACTCAAAAAAGTTATAAACGCCATTTTGGAATCAATGGAAGTGGTCTCGAGTCCCAATTCGACTGTTTACAAAAAGTAACATTTTGGACTTTAATCCGATTAACGATGTTATATTTATATAAACATTTAAATATACAATCGTAAAATATGCGGGTTGTTATAGCTAGCTAAGGTGACGTGTGAATGTTAATATTTAAATTGTTTAATATTAATAGCTGACTAAATTTATACCTTTGAGTCACATAACCGAAATAATACACATTTTGAATTAACCACAATATTAGTTAATTTTTAATTTTTGATAATTAATTTAATTAACTAATATTTAAGATGTATTAGTTGTGACTTTTTAATTTATTGGATGCCATTAGTATTTAGTAAAGTGCGTATATAAAAGTTATAAATGCACATATCAATATATGATATTGGTAGAATGTTTAAATTCGATTTAAATAAGATAAATACTGAAATAGACTTTAAAAAAAGTAAACTAATTAATATTTGTAAATATTAATTGTTAAATAAAAAAATATTTCTTATTTGATTTGTTTGGTGTTATCTGGCCTTTTGACTAGGCAATATTCAAATAGACTGGATGAATCGAACTTGAGAGTTATCAAGGCAGGCAACCCGGAGAGATAACTCCAAAGTCCAAAAACCAGGTATAAACAAAGCCATGGGATGAAGACTATGGATGGCAATGGGGTGGGTTTTTTGTGCCTCAAAGCGGCCCTGGGTTTTCTAAACCCTGCCCCAGACCTGCCCCGTAGACCCGGTGCGGGTCTGGACTTTCGCTCCGTATCCGGAACTCATATGGGTCAGGGTAGACCCGCGCCGCCCCATGACCTGGTGATGCTTTACATATCCACTCAAAATAATGTATCAATATACATATATTTATTTTATTTGTAAGAGGGGTTGGTACTAAATGATACAATAAATATAGATATCAATGTGTTTAGAATGATAAGTAAGGTAATAAGAATGAGATGTATGATAACGGTTGAAGAAAAAATGCATATGTTATTATATAATTATTGGTGATACAACTTAATACCATAAAAAATATAACTTATTGAATGGAACATTAGAATATCCATGTTATGATCGCTTATGTATAAAAGGATCAACAAATCATCGTTATAGCAATAAAGCGATTTTATGAGATTTCAGCGGGGCGGGGCGGGTCCGCCAAGCCCCGACCCGACCTTAGACCCAGAGCTCGTAAGAACGGATCATGGGTCTACCTGCCCCGTTGGCCCAATGTGGCGGGTCTTGGCGAGTCAAAACAGGGGCGGGCCTACCGAGTTTAGTTAAACCCTAAACTCGCCCCACTGCCATCCCTAATGAAGACCCATCCATCTCAAGAAATAAGAGATACCAAACAAATAATATGTTGGATTGGTACTGATCCAACAACATGGATTTGTACCGATCCACAAAATCGCATCCATTTTTGCCTCAATTCCTCCTACATGCAAGTGATGATCCCATGATCCTATTTCAAGTTCCATTTCGTCGATCCCATGCAATTCTATATTGATCTTCTCATACACTCGAAGTCAGCAACTCCATTCTTCCACCGATACATCATTTGGATTCAGAATCAAGCTAATAATGCTGCAAACAAGCTTGGAATCACGAAGCTAACCACAAATTGAGCCAAGATAAGAAGTTTAAAGTCATCCATATGAAGAACATATGAATCGGTACCGATCCAAGCCTATGGATCGGTGCCGATCCGTGATTATTGATGAATTGTTGACTTAATTTCCTAGAGAAGTAGTCTATGGTGTGGAAAACTATATGGAGATTAAGGAGGTGAGATTTTAGGTTTTCTACAGCTATAAATAAAAGAGTAGGGTTCATTTTTAAGGCTCTTTTTGGGCTCTCTTGCTCTTTTACTCTAACCTCTTGTAATCACCTATGGATTTATAATGATCTTTACTGTGCGTATAAATCTCGTTTCGTTCTCCTAGGAAAATGATAAGGAAATCCGCCCACTAACGGTTAGGAGGTGATCTCTGATCTTATCTTTGACTGTTTAATTCCTAAAGAACCGGGGTTGAGTTTACCGTAAATTATCGAACGTTGTTTCGAAGAGACCAGGATCGGGTATGTTATCCGAAAACCGCTTCGATCCAACGAATGCGTTTCGAAGTGAAGATATCTTGAAGATGATGGAATTTTGAAGATGGAGCTCTCAAGTGTTTCATTCAGTCCTAGAATGAACTTGTATGGATGAATGCCGGTATTGCATTGTTGCCTGGAAGGCAATATTAGCATTCCAAGTGGAAAGTGCTATATAAAAAGGTAAAAGGTTGCCTTGGACCTCATCAACCGGGAAATGACAAAAATCGAGTATACAGCAGGGCCAAGTGGGTAGCTCCCAAGTAGGGTATGGTCATTCCAAATCTAGATCGGTTATTATCTCTCATTGTATGCTTCGGGGCCCATAAATGGAAGGGTGATCATAATCGGTACTACTAGTCAAGTGGTAGGCCAGTCTTGTATGGCAGGGGTACAAGATGTTCTTGTCAGACCCTGGTGCATTTATCTAGAGTTGTACCTTCGGAAGGTAGTTCCTTACCTTGTCATAGTATGGAATCTAATCACAAATATGTGCCTTACAATTTGGATTGTGGAACCTAGCGTGTTGGAATTTAATAATGTAACAATTTCGGCTAAGATTAATAAGTATTTGTATCTAGACCCTATTATAATATCAGAGAATTTGATATGAAATGTTTTGGTTGTCATAAGGTAAAAACCAGTCTATGTTTATGTGCGGCGCGGTCTTACAAGATATTCTTGATTTTTCAAAGGTTTTCTAGAACTTTAAAATCTAGTGGGTGTGTGTTTCTCACGCTTGTTTTCCAGACTGACTCGGGTGTTATTTTATTATAATGCTCGGGTCAGACCGAGCATATTATATATTAGTTTGGATGCTTTGGAGCTTCAGGAGACGTGTTGGAGGCCCAGCGACGTATTCACGTAGATGGTCATTTTTCCACTGTATTTATTGTTGTATTTATCAGCAATTATAACGACAAGCTGTTATAACTGTCCAGACTGAAATAGGTTAGTATACTCTGATTGGTGTTTGTATATATACATATTACAGTTTTGATTTTCGTGTAAAGATTCATGGTGCATTATAGATTATTCGTTCCGCTGTGAGATTCTGTGTTGTCTAGTCTTCTTTCCATCTTCTTCCTTCTTCTTTTTCCCGAAAAACCAGGTTTTCTGGCATTTGATTGCTCGGCATGTGATACAGTGGATGTATTAGTGTCGATTTTCGAGGGTCGAAAATCCCCAGTCATTAAAGTAAAGGCAAGGTCCAAGTTGAATATTTTGAAGTGCAAGGGTTGTTTGCTACTAACCTTGAGAGTGATTCCAAAACGGGTGTAGTGGAAGTAGTGCCTTCGGTTCATTCGTCTCCTGAACGACTTGTATAGATGAGTGCTGACATTGTGCCAATATATGGAAGGCACTGTTAGCATTCCAAGTGGAAATGCTATAATAAAGGTAAACGTAGCCTGAGGCCTCATCAACCGGAAATGACCAAAACAGGGTATGCGGCCGGGCTAGTGGTCATGCTCATCAGGTTATGTCATCACTATATCTAGAATCGATATTTGACCCATTTTTGTATGCTCCGGTACGGTTGCTGATCCCAACAGTGGTGGTGATGTATTCGGTACTACTAGTCAAGTGGTATGTTGGTTCTATGTAGCAAGGGTACAAGATGTTCTTGTCAGACCCCAGGTGTATTTTATCTAAAGGTGCAACTTTGGAAGGTAGTTCCTTACCAAGTCATGTATGGAATCCATTTCCCAATAAGTGCCATCAGTCTTAGTTGTATACCATTATGCTGGAATTTAATTAATGTAACAATTTCGGTTATGTTTATTATTTACTTGAAAATCCTAGACATTATGATAATATCACTAGATTTCTATATAAAGTGTTTTAGTTATCGTAAGGTAAAAACCCATCAGTGTTTATGTGCAGCATGGTCTTACGAGATACCTTTAATTTCAAATTGTTTTATAAAGTAAAAAATTAAGTTGTTTAAGTTTACTCACACCAGACCCATATCTGACTCAGAGTTTTATTTTCTTAAAACTCTTGGGTACCCAAATTTTTATAAGTAGCCAAGTGATCCAGGTTTCTAACGCAAGCATTTTGAAGGAGCTAGAGTAGGTGGCTTCACCTTTAACTAGTTATTATCTATTTTGGTGTGTATTTATGTATGATCTAAGTATGTTTGTATGGACAGGTAATTATGACTGCCCAGTTGAAAGTTCTAATGTAATGAACTTTGATGTATTATTATTATGGAAACGGCAATGTAATATCATATGTTATCTATTATATGTTGTTCTGATTCGT
Source organism: Allium fistulosum (assembly GCA_030737815.1). NCBI lineage: Eukaryota > Viridiplantae > Streptophyta > Magnoliopsida > Asparagales > Amaryllidaceae > Allium > Allium fistulosum. The sequence continues at coordinate 404,405,454 of CM060907.1, read as the reverse complement.
GGTGAGATTATGTGATTGTGTAGTTTTCTTCTTATCTTTCCTTTTTCTTCCTTTAGTGGCTCGTCTTTCGATGCAAGAAAGGCGGTCATTACAGATTTCCTTTGTGATATCCAATGTGTATTTAACATGACTTGTTAACACCATTAAACAACTATAGTAAACAAAAAAGCTTGATTATTAAAGCATAGTAAACATCCATATCAATCATATCACATCATATATATATATATGGAGTTTCTCACCTTCATTGGTTTCTAACTTCTCGAAAATTCTCTATAGCTTCGCTACGATCGAATCAAAGTCTACAAAATTGAGTCTTGGACCATAGAAAGGGCATGTCCTAAGCTTGCAAATGGAATTGTGCTCAGCCTTGGTGATGAAGGGTGGCGGCCGTGGGGTTTAAGTGAGGATGGTAGGTGATTTGCTTTGGTTTTGAAGTGGATTGTTTATGTATATATACTTATGTAAATTTAATTTCTTTTTGCAATATTTTTCTTCATAATTTCCTTAAGGTAGGAAGCCATGGAAAAGCTTGAGAATGAGGAAGAATATGAAGTAGAATAATGTGTAAAATTATGAAGAGAATGGTGGGTATTTATAGAAATTTTTTGGAAATAAATATCTAAATGTATAATTACACATTTGCCCCTTGCTCACACCCCCTCCATCTCTTCCAAATGCATGGAAAGCCACTCCCCTTATGCCTCCATGTGTGTGATGATGATGGTGTGTAAGTGAGTTGATGTTTACTTTTTAGGGTAGAAAATATCTTAGATATTTATGCTTTTTTACTATATGTAAATTCAAATGTAAATGGTAATTATATTTGTATGTATATATGTCTTCAAGTATATGTTAGGGTGTGTATGTGTATGTTAGATATGTGTTCAAGTGATATAAACAAGGTTGCAACAGCTTTGAACTACTTCCATTCGTTAAACCATTGAAAATTAAGAAGCCGATTCCCGATCACATTTTCACTTATAAATTAGCTTGCATATAAATGTAAAAAAAATTTGAAAACTAATTTCTTATCATTTTTCACTATTAAAATGATCACATTTGATTTACAAAACCATATATTTTAATATTAAACAATGGTTTACAAAAAGTGTCGTTATATCGATAAAGCGATACAAATTTTCTTATATTTTCGAATCAAATATATCTTTTTATAAAACTATTATAAATGATTTACTATCACTTCATAATTAATTAAAATGAATTATTATCATTTAAATACAATTATTTGAATAATTATAATAATTATTGAATTATTAAATTTCAATTTAAATTCATAAATCAATTATTAAATAGGGAGCGTTTGGCATACATTCCTGGTAAGGTTTGAAAATACACAAAACATCCCTCCGTTTTTTTAATAAGTTTCCGGTCCTCGTTTTCAAAATCACGCGCACAAAGACCCAAATACCCTTTACGTTTTTAACATTTCAAACATGTATATTTTTATAGAAACATCGGATCAGCATACCGTTTTCACCAAAAAATCAAAAAATTTATGATCTTTAAAATGAGATCCATTGTTGATACCAAAAAATCATATTTGCAGTAAAGGTGCAATTATTCCATATATCTGCAGACAATTCTACAAGTTTTGAACATCTTCGATTTTTCTTCAAATCTGCAACTATTGCATATAATTGCAGTCATGTCTACAATTATATGGTATAGTTGCAAAAATGTCTGCAATCATTGCATATAATTGTGATTGTCCTACTGTTGCCCCTCTATAAACCCCCAACCAACTCAGTGTGTAGTTGGATCCGCGAATAGTTTGTCATGCCGTTGTTTTTAATATGCACAATTCCACTCGTTAGAAAGATAATAAAATTTGTGATTTAATGGTGAAAATGGTTTGTTAATCCATCGTTTCTACAAGAAGTTATTGCATTTTAAAGATTGATAATTAATGGGGTGCAAATTTTAATTATGGATGTGAAATAACATCCATATATGAAGAATCAACATTGCTGCAATGTAGAAGAGGGGTATTGTAGGGAAGAAAATTGTAGTATTTGAAAATAGGGATGTAATTTATATCTTTTTTATGAGAATGATATTTTGTATATTAAGTTTGATTTTAGGGATGTGTCCCTTATTTTCACTATTAAATATGAGGTCATTATTGATGATGTCATAAACACTTTTTATTCTCAAAAATAAAACAAATTATTTATTTCATATTCTTGTTTAAATGGATAAATAAGTGTGTGTATCCAGCTTCGTGCGCGACTTCTGATAATTATAGAGTAGTTTATCGATAAAACGGTTTTTAGTCATTTTATCGATATTTTTCCAAAGTATACATTTTTGTAACTACTTATTCAAAATAAGATTACCATCATTATTTATTATTTAAGACAAAATAATCTATGTTAAAAAGATTTATTTTTCATATTTAAAAATAAATATAATTTATTAAAGTGATAAATTTGCGGGTCGTTATAGATTTTTTTTTATAGTCGAAGCTGATTTGAAAAATAAGTATACTTTTTAAATTTAGCCAAAGCCAATTTTAAACTAAACGAAAAATCATTTTTTTATTTCATTCGAAGCCTATATTTAAAAAATGTATTTTTTTATTTTTAAAATCCATGTGAATTTTAAAAAAAAAATTATGAAGTATATTTATGTTTTATTCATATAATACACACATATATTTAACCTATTATAAAGTTCAATTTTAATTCATATATTGTTTAAAATACAATTTTAACTTTCGAAACTATTTATATATAAATATTGAATTTATTGAAATAATATTATGTATCTTATATGTAGAAAAAATTGTTTTTTTAATTTACAAAGCCGAATATATATCCCATGGCATCCCGCATTAGTTTTTTCAAAGTTTAACGGGTCTACGCCAGCATGACCTATTGGCATCTTTTTTATTTTCAATTATTATGGAATTTTTCTCATTGTTAATAGAGGGGGACATCAAGATAGGGAGAATAAAACCAATAAGTCTACCCGATTACACACCTATTATTTATGTCGATGACATTCTCATTTTCTTCAAAGAAGAGCGAACCAGCATTGAAGAAATTAAAGAAGTTTTCAGAATATTATATGAGCCAATAGTTTTGAATTTATATAAAGAAAAATTAAAATCTATTTTGGAAGAGGAGTTGAAAAATTAAGAGGAGTTAGTGGAAACAATAAATATGAGAGAAAGGAGACTACCAATTAAATATCTAGGAATCCCGGTATCCTGTGTAAATATCAAAGGAAGCGAATATTCTAGACTAATTGATAAAATTAAAAGTAGAACGAAGGATGGGAAGAAAAAAAGTTGAGTCTAGGAGGTAGGTTGGAATAATTGAAATCAAGTACATACCTAATTACAGAATACTAGATGTAGTGTTTAGGACTACCAGCATCAACTATAAACCATATTAAACACATGTGTTTGAACTTTCTTTCAAAAGGCAAGCTAAGTAAAATCCCATGGAAGGTTGTATGTAAGAGTAAGGAGGAGGGTGGTCTTGGTTAACATTTGAGGAGTTGAATTCAACATTGATAATCTTGTTAATTTGGAAAATAATCATTGGAAAAGATATTTTGGCAAAGGAAACACAAGAGAAATACATAAAAATCAATCCTTTTGGTTGGTAAATATGAGAAGTGACGATTTTGGGGTTTGGAAGGATATTTAAAAAAATCGAAATGCGGTGCTCAAATGTATAAGGAGGAGGATAGTTAATGGAAAAACAACCTCATTATGGTTTGATCCCTAGTTGAGTGAGGGTAGACTTATAAGTAGAATGGAAATGGAAATGATGGAGAGAGTAAGAGGGGAGCAAATACTTGTCAATAATATGTTAGAGAATTGTGAATAGAAACCAAACGGTTACAATTTTCTCACTCGAATAAAAGACGACATTTATGGCACAAGAATTCATAACGGTAGAGAAAAGGATTATTAGGTATGTGCTCTAATAACGGTAGATACGGTTTCAAAAATATTTGGCAAACTATTCGTACAATACATAATAATGTTGAATGGGAAAATTTTATTTGGCACAAAATTCACATACCCAAAAAAGGCTATTTGCATGTACAAATGCACCAACAACTATCTACCCACCAAGATCAGATTAAAACAAAAGGGTCTAAACATTGAAACATCATGCATACTATGTGCTTAACATGAGGAAGACACGGATCATATATACTTTCAAGCAAGTACATAGACAACATGTGGAAATGGTGTAGAACCAAATTGAAATAGCCAGTAGCCTTAAATTACATAATCAAGTGGGAAACACTATTATGAGACACGGAAGTAATTCCAGAAGTGGGGATGTGGCAAAGATCGTGTTTTTAACTTGTATTTGGGTTATCTGAAAAGAATGTAACAAAAAATATTTGAAAACACATTAAAATCAAAACTAGACTTATGTAACTAGATCGCAAGCGTCAAAATAAGAATCAGCAAATCTAAACATACTAGCTATGCAAAACATGAAAGAAGAGCAAATTTGTAGAGAATGGAAATTGTAACACCCCACAAAATTTAATAAGAAATTAAAAATTCAAATAAGGCCAGAAATAGAAATTATGTAAATGTTGGAATTTGGTCATGGAAGTTGCACCATTGTGTCCGTGGTGATTTTTTAATAAATTTTCATACATAATATGCTAAAAATGGAGTCCATATGGAGAAGTTACGGACATTTGAAGTTTTTAGATTTAAAATGAATTTGAAATTTAAAATTTGAATTTTGGGAGAATTTAAAAAGTTTTAAATTTGAATTGGAACATTTACTTAAGTTGCAACTAACGTTAAGGAGAAATTAAAGTCAACGGTGATTTAATTGGAATTAAAAACAAGTAATAAATCAACGAAATGAGCAAACAATCAAAAGTCGCTGGCTAAAACAAGGCCGGTTGACTGCCTTTATAGGGCCAGTCAACTATTAGCAGTTGATCGCTCCTATAGTAGCGATCGATTGATTATGCTGTTTCAGGGCATATTCCTAGTTGAACTGTCCGGATTCATTTGGTTCCGATCTAACGTTCCTCATTTCTTCCTACCTCTATAAATAGACCCCAAGACCTCCACTTTTCCTTCATAAAATTTTGGGAACCCTAGCGAAGCTCTATCAAAATCTTTCCTCTTAGGGTTTTAGAAACAATAAACTTTTCTGATAAGTAATTTTACTTTCTAATCTCTAATTTAAATTAATCATTCTTCACCTTATTTTATGATTTCTGAAATCTAATTTATAAATACAATATATTTGTTGTATATTCAAAACGGTGAAGATCTAACAGAGAATTAGGAGCAGTATAAATCAGATCTCCTGTTCTTCTTCTTCTTCTTTGGGTTTCAGAATCAGTTAGAATTTTAGGTAAGAAGGTTATATGTTTAATTCTTTTGATTTCTAATTATATTCCTCTCTAGTTTTTTATTCTAAATCTTATTTCTGTATAGAATTCACTTTATTGTGTATTCCAAAAGAGCGAGATCTGAAAGAGAATTAGGTGTTGTGGAATCAAATCTAGTTAGGAAGCAAACAAATCTTTATGAGTGGAGATCGAGTTTTTCACATTTTTGTAATTGAATAGTATTTATTTGGATTTGATGTATGCCTTGGAAAATTTCGAAAACAAAAACACAAAGCCTAAAACCCCTAAAATTTTCCTAATTAAATATCAATCTTTATATATGTTGGAATTATAATTATTTTTTGTATTGATATATTAGAATCTAATTAATTGATATATTTAGATAATCTATGGTTAATTTAACATATGTCCTCTCTTTTGAATTGAAGTGTTAAAGGGTTCAAAAGGAAAATAAATTAGAAACGGTGTGTAAATTTTGAATTGAATTGTTAGCAGTTTGCACCACCTATTTCTATCAATTAAATAAATAAGGAATTCCTTTCTCACTTCAAAATGTTGTATAAAAAGGTTGAATTGAATATTGATGATCGAATTTGTGTTGATCTGTTCTTTAAAACTAAAAAGGGATTCTAGCATATTAATATGGAACAAGTGTAGATATTCCATGTTTATACAAATCTATTTTATTTGGCTATGGTAGTAGCAGTTATTGTTAGAATTACAGATTTGCATGAGATTGATATTTCAAAATATCTTATAAGCGAATTATTATCGAATTATTTTAACTTAATGATTAGACCTTAAATTCCATGCGCGTGTGTGTGTATATATATACCCATATATATAATATAACATATTAATTATAGCATATTGAACGTGATAATTAGTATTATTAGAATAATCAAGTAATATTAATATGTTGGAAGGGAGTTAGAGTAAATTAGGGAATTAATCCCTAACCATGGGCGTAATAAGGGGATAACCTATATGGCCTCAATTATTATTTGTGTAGGGTGATATATGTATATAGTGGATATACATATAAGTTATGACTAAGTCGTAGGGATGCGAGGTTAGTGCAAAGTTACATGGAAGTCTGCCCAGTTAAATCTAGCTACCAGCGGTGTGACTTTGCGGACTAACGTAGGACATCGTCTATAATAAATAACCACAGTGGATGTGAGGTTAATCCCAATTCTATATGATAAACCTGCCCAGTTAATCTGGCTACTAGTACTTACGAATTGTCGGACTAATGTGAGACGTCACGAGTGGATTATGGGTTATAAATTGCATTTTGGATGCGGTAGATGAAATCCTTCAGAGGAGTCTACTCTGGGTTTGAGGTATTTAATGGTTATGGTAGGGCCCGCCTCTTTTTAGGAGAAGTATTAAGTGACCTAATAAGATCTCTTACGATGTCAGCTAGTAAGAACCATGTAGGGGGCCACCTTAGGTTAGGTCTTAAATGATGGGGACCTGTCTTTATAGATCTTAAATGGCCAAGTCTACCTAAGTCCCATGAAAGAGGTATTTAAGTGGTTTAGAGGTTCTCTCTTGCATCGTTGACAATAGTTACTTTAGAATTTGGAAATGGGTTGAGTATTAAAGAATGAGGACCTGCCTGTTTTATAGGGTATTAAATGGTTAGCATCTACCTAATCACCAATAGAAGGTATTTATTGGTTTGGATACTTTCTCCTGCATTATTGATGTTAGTTGCATTAGAATTTTGAAGTTGGACTGGAAAGGCTTTTGGGCTTACAGTTAAAATTATTGGTATTTGTAGCACCACCATTTAGGGTGACTGTTACATTTGGTATGGTCTTAAATACATAAGACATATTTCTTATTTAAATAATACTGTCCAAGTACAATTATGGTAAAGTTTGAGATTTTCATTTCACCGGACATTTGTTGTTCTGACCCACTCCTCATTACAACACATAGGTTAGAGGAGGCATGGTTGATTTTAGAAGGAAAAGGTGGAGATGAAGACTCATGGCAGTTATATATATCTACTTATGCATTTTAAGTGTTTTTATTGTATCCAGTTCAGACAGTTATGTTATTATGAGATATTGTATTATGGAGACCTTATGTAAGCATGTTGATATATTTAACATGTCATGTTTCTAAAATTATTTTCTTTATGAAATGGATACTTGTTTCTAATATTATCCGAGAAGGAGTAGGCTGGTCATGAGTAGTAGAGATGCAATTAAAGTAGCCTCGGTACATTTTCTCTAAGGGTGTACTGTACGAAAGGTAGGCCCTCACATTGTCATGTATAGAATCCATTCTCCAATGCGTGCCTTCAGAATTAACTGTATACTATGTATGTTGCAATGTAATTAATCTAAACGTTTCGGCTATGATTTAATATTTATTTTAGACGTTATTATAATTTCACTGGATTTTCTATTTGAAATGATTCGGTTATCGAAAGGTAGAAACCCGTCCATGTTTATGTGCGGCGTGGTTATACGAGATACCTTTATTTTGAAAAGTTTCTATAACATTAAAAATCCATATGATGTGTGTTTCTCATGCTGGTTACTAGAATGATCCGGGCGTTATTTTCTTATAATGCTCTGGTCAGCCCGAGCATATTTCCAAATTTAGTGTAACAACCTGGAATTTTACCATTTTGATTTGTGAATATTTAGTTTAATTTAAATATTAAATTGACGGTTTTATTAAGTAAATAGCTCTCTTTTAAATTTATAACTAATGATAGAAAATTCATTTATGAATTCTGTTTACAAAAATAGATAGTTCGATGGAAAACCGAAAATGCGATCGAAAACCCCTTTTTAGCTTTTTATCGAACTACAGGTTACCGATAGTTGTAATATTTTTGTATATACTTTAAATAACATTTAAACAGGGTAAGCGAGAACCTTAGCTTTGGTGGGGTAAACTCATTAGAAATAGGGTAAGAAATACCCTAGAATCAGTTTAAGAGAGAGAGAGTGTGTGTGTATGAGAGCGCGTATTTGTTAATGATATAAAAATGTCATATATTGTGTTGTTTTATCATTCATGCGGTTTATGAATTCTGGTCGATGCGTTTGGCCCACGCTATCGATAGGAATTCCTAAGCATTTGAATAAGACCAACCAATATAGCATTATTTTAAATCGGTAAATAAAATAATTTTACCTAGGAGTATATTTTATATATAAAAGGATAATTTTCAAAAGTTAATATAGTTTTTGATTTGTTTGTTTGTTAAGAAATGATAATGTTCAATTACTGTCATTTAGGGTTTGATTAGTTATCCTCGTCCAGTTATCGGCATTGACTAGTGTTTGTGGATTCATCTGTAAATTTTCTTTCCTTAAACATGGGTTGGGTAGATAGAATCATGGGAACATTGAAATGAACATCTTATGAATTAAGTTCCACAATTCAACTATAAGGCGTTCGATATTAATGTTAGGTTAAAAATTGGATTTTAATAAATGATATTGTTACCACATAAAATTCCTTTCGACTCAGTCGAAACCTGTTTGAGTAGAAGATAAAGAAGAACAGGAGGAAAATGCTTCAGCCAGACCTTTCGAAGGAGTCGAAGGGATGCTATGACCAAAGTCCAAAAGCTTTAGAACCTTTCAAAGAAGTCGAAGGAGTCAAAAGCACCCTTCTGCCTTCAGTAACCACCTTTCGAAGCAGGTGAATCCATATGCATGAAGACCTTTCGAAGGAGTCAAGGCAATGTCTTTCGAAGATAATGAAAGGCAACTCTTCAAATACGCACCAAATTTTTCGAAACCAAGGGTTTCGCCTTCACTCATACCACTCAATAGCAAGTATTGGCCTAAATAACCCTTTCGAAAGCTATACTAAGCCTTTCGAACCAGTCGAAGCCATTGTAATCTAGGGAGGTTCCGCATCAAGTCACAGACAAGAGTTTAAATGCAAGCAACAACATCGAAACCATCAGCATCTCAACTTCTTCGAAACCACTAGACAAAGCCTATCGACAGAGTCGAAAGCTCTTATGAAGCTACATAGAGGAGGGAAGCTCAACCGCTCCTTTCGATAAAAGCATAAACATGCTAGTGTCAACACGGCAGCCACCTTTCAACCAGGTTGAAAGCATTAGGGTCGAAAGGTGCTGACCCACATTTATAAATAAGACCCAAGGGGTCTGGTTTTAGGGATTCGGATTCAGTCAATCTAAACTTGTATTTTCTTAATTCCAAAAGATTTAAAACCCTAATTTCTAAATTGAATTGAGGATTTTGAGTAAAAAAGTCTTATTTGATCTGTGAAAGGGAAGTCTTCAATCTTTTAGATTACTTAATTGTCTATAAAACTTTTACCATGCTTAACCTTGTGTTACAAGTGTCAATTGTATCGAATGGTTCCTCCCGACTCGATCAAAACCTGGTATATTCAAATAACTTCAATCATAAACCCCAAGATAACTTTCCATGAGCTTCTTCTTTCGACAAGGTCGAAACCTAGCCTCGATCCACTTAAACCTTTGAGACCCAGACTTTATACAAAGTGCCTAAGGATCTAGCTTTCAACAAGGTCGAAACCTCTATCTCGGATTCTAAATCGAAACCCTAACCACTTAACAACTTAAGTCTTCGACTGGGTTGAAACCCATTAAGTCAAACCTTACCTAAAAGTCTCTAAAGTGGCTTATTTGATTATTTCAACTGTATCGAAAGGAGAGTTTTCGAAAGGAATACTGCATTATCCTAGTAAGGTCGAAAGGCTAATAAGAAACGAAATTGATTGTTTCGACTGGGGCCGATCTGATCAAGTTTACATTGTAGCAATCTATTCGAAAGGGTAATCAAAGAGGAAATACACATCTCATCCTTCTCAACTTAACCGGAGAAATCCAAAAAGGGACAAACTTTCTTCCTAACTTAACTTTGGGGTGTTGATAAGTTTTCTTGTTAACATTTTTAGTGCTAGAAGGAGAGCTTGAACCTCCGATTTGGTTGAACACCCAACACCATTTGTCTATAATCTAACCCAATTCAATTCCCAGCTTATCTACTTTAGTCCAACATTATCATGGATAAAAGAATCAAAAGATCAGAGCAAGGATCTTCAAAACCACATTTGACAAGAGTCTCCCGAAGAGCCATTAAGGATTCCAACCAAAATGAAGAGCAGAGGCTAAGACTAGAAGTTCTAAGAATTATAAACAAGAAAAAAGCGAAATCATATAATCCTATGAAATGGAGCTTGAACCCCTTTCATATTGGCCCCACCCCTATTTTTGCCTTAGGAGGAAAGAAAAGTGGAAGTGACAATGTATTCAGTCAAACGAGGAGAACTATTCAACATTATTCCAAAGGAACAATCTTTGAAAAAGAGTTAATAGCTGACTACAATGCCTTTGCATTTAAATGGAAAAAAATTACAACAGGAACACTTCCAACACAAGAACTGCAAAGGGTGGCAAAAAGAAAAGCGATCGAAGAGTGTGAAACTACAAGGCCAAGAAACAAAAAATCAAAAATCCATCCTCAAGAATCAAGTTTCAAGTCTAGACTTCCTAAAGAATGCAACTTGACAACATCAATAGAAAATGACTATTTGCTAACCAAGGATGAGCTTAACTATTGGCCATCACAGAAAAAGAAGCCAAAACATGAAAGGAATCTAGGGGGATCCTACTGTCACTATCACATGATGAACATACATGAGAGTAATCATTGTAGAGCCCTAAAGGGGATGATAATCAATTCCTTCCGTCAAGGAAAGATTAATGAATTTGTAAAGAGAATATGCGGAAAATCAATAAAGAGTTACTTTTCTAAGAAAGATCTACATAGTTGGGAGTGAAATACTTCTTGAATTTGAATACTACCTAAGATGGTAGAAAGCCTCTGTCCACGCCGAGTTAGCCAGGGCAGAGCATCTCCTGGAGGGAGGGTGGAGTATGCCTTTAACCACGCCACGCTATGGCCAGGTTAAAGCACTAGACAAGCCCTTGGTCGCACCTTTGGTCAGGTCAAGGCACCTCCTAGAGGAAGGACAGAGTAAGCCTTTATCCGCGCCATACTATAGCTAGGATAAAGCACAAAACAAGCCCCTATCTACGCCACGCTATGGCCAGGGTAGGACACCTCCTGGAGGGAGGACGGAGTAAGCCTTTATCCGTGCCACACTATGGCCCTGTCCGCACTACGCTATGGCCAGGGCAGGGCGTCTTTTAGAGGGAGGTCGGGTAAGTCCTTGGTTCCATCCTCTAAGATGGGCTAATCAAGAGCACCAGACAATAATGGATTAAGATGTCCAAGCCCAAGAAGTGGCTCATCAAATAATGGACTAAGATGTCCAAGCCTAAGAAAATGCTCATCAAATAATGGAATAAGATGTCCAAGTCCAAGAAGAAGCTCATATAGGAAGGGACTAAGTTGTCCCAACCCGAGAGGCGGTATATCTCCAATGGACTAAGATGTCCAGGCCCGAGAAGTGGCACATCAGATTATGGACTAAGACGTCTAAGCTCGAGAAGTAGCCAATCAGATTATTACTATATATAAAGCCAAGAGGGTTTATTCCTATCAAAGAAGACAGAATCTAGGGAGTAAAGCAAGACTCCGTCTATTAATACCCAAATCTGGGTTTCGGGACCCTTATTTCTGAATTTCGCATATTAATACCTGAATTTGGGTTTCAGATCTTTATCAATTACTTACGGTCCTTATTATACCCTAATCTGGGTTGCGAGACTATTACTTATTAATTCCCTAATCTGAGCTTGAAATTTCTATTGTGGATTTCTATTATGGATTTCTATCACAACGAATCCGGGACAAAGAATATTCTCAAGAAGATCATTATTATAAGTTTCTGTTAATACCCGAATTCGAGTTTTGGATTTCTAAGTTTCCCAGTTTCATAAATACTCGAGAACGGGTCATAGGGTTTATATTACAAATATTCAGATAATGATTTCTAGAATTTTCCATATTTAGCACTTTAGAGAATAACTCTCTTACATATATCTCTGCTTCAGAGTAGGGTTTTCTATCAACAGACTTCAGACATTCTAGCGAGATGATTAAAGTTAAATTCTTAATTATTTCTCATCGTGGTTAAAGATAGGATTTAGACATTTGATATAAACTATTTTTCATGCGATTAACAGAGTTATTTGTTAATCTACACAAATGACATACATAGACTTATATGTCAATTTCAAACTAACAATTGGAGATATTGTTTGCTTCGTACTTTCCAAGAAAATCAAAACAACAAAGAAGAATGAAAGATTTAGCGAATGCATAAATTATAGTGTGGGCTACCAAACAAGCATTTTAGAAATAACATTACAAGTAGGAATCGCAAATTAGGTGATATTTACAAAGTTTATATGATTTACATGATTTATAGAACTATTTTCAAATATACAAGACAAGTATATACATTTCATGAATACAAATCTACAAATCTTGAGTAGCTATGCTCAGATTCTCAACAATCGAAGGATCAATTATGTAACGAATTGCGATGCAGAGGACCTCTTTGAGTTTCTTTTCTTTCCTCCTTATCCTGTCTACATCGTTGATTGCATCGATGTTAGTCTTCAGAGCATGATTGAAAGCTCTGTTCACACCTCTAAGGGTTTTATTTTCCCTTTCTAATGTCGCGATGCGCTTTTGAAGGAAGTAATTGTCACGCTTAAGTTCCTGAATCCTGGCAGCATACTCGTTTATACGTTGCGAATATTTAATCCTTCGCTGTTTATCAAAATACTTTGCCACTTCAAACTTGACTTTCCTACACCATTCACCCACTACCTTCTCGTCTAAGCTGGGAGGGGGATTAGTCATTGTGGGGAATTTCTGAGCTGCAAGGGAAGTTGACCTTGTAGGTCTAGTAATAGAAGGAGTAGTCTGGGGAGTCGGTAAATCAATACTCTGAATATTATCTCCCATAATATATTCTAGTGATTCACATTGAGCTTGATTATCCTTCAGTTTTATCTCCAAATCACTTATTTGTTGAAGGATTTCCGACATTTTCTAATCAAAGTCGATTGAAGGATTCAACTTTACTTTTCGCTTCAATGAAGAAATCATTTTATCTTTACTTTTGATATCAGCCTCCAAGCTGGCAACTTGATCCTTAAGGTTGCTAACGATAGTTTTCTAAAGTAAGTATCTCTTGTACCACCTTAAGGCTTCGGTATTTCCATGAAAGCATTTGAGTAAGGTGTCATCAAGAAGTTTGCTCCTTTCAAATTCTGTCAATAGCTTATCTCTAAGATTAGTAAAGTGCGACGTTGAATCAGGTGAGATAGGAGCTGCTGATAATTATAACTCCTACTTAAATAGAAAAAGAAACAAAATGAAGTCAAAATCAAAATGAAAAGTCTCTTTATTATTATGATAAAAGATTATAATTCAAATGACAACAAATACTTAAAGATACAATAGACAATTGTTTTATATCTAAAGTTGGGAAACTACATTTCTAACTTTATTTAATGAATGTGTGAAAAGTGTAATTGTCGAACCAAAAGGAATATCGATTCCTTCTGGAGTAATAACCAGTGGACATTTGCTATAGTCCCACTTCCCAACCGGAGGACTATTGCGGCCACAAATTAACTTAGTATGAAATGTTCTGATTTCCTTAAGAAGCTCCTCTTTTTCATCGCCAATAAAATAAAAGCGAAGACGAGGATATTCCAAATAAAGTTTTTGTAAATCTCTAAGGAAGCAGCATCTTGCTAGTTTTTAAGATCTTAGAATTGATGCCTTTTTGAGATAAAATCGTCTCAGTTTGACACATTGACTTAAATGGTCTCTAGAAACAAGTTGGCTAGATGAAAAATCACTCTGTGATAATATAATAAAATAAATCTAAGCATAAAAAGCAAGATTAAAACAAATATTTACAAATCAATATATTATTGCATGTTTACAATTATTCATCTGGTTCATAAAAAATAGACTTAGAAAATAATTCAGAGACAAAATTGTTCTTATAATACTTAAATATTTCAGAAGGGAGATCTTGGGGAATGGATCTGACCCGTGTTAAGTTCCAACAAGCTCCAGCGTGCGGGTCATATCTGAATTCATCTAAGTGTCTCTTATGAAAATGCCTAAGTAGACTCCCACTAAATTCGCCTAAATATGAAAAGTCAATAATTGAGTGTCTACGGTAGGCCTTATATAAGAAGTTGACTAAAATATCCCTTTCTTCAATCAACATCCAAAATAAGGTGACTAACTCCTGGGTTTCTTTAAGAGAGCATTGTAGCGAAGGCGTGCTCTCTTTAGCAGAGGGTAGCTTTTTGATGCTTAAAAGACGCCAGCACTGATGCACTTCTATCAAGCTTATGATATTTATTGGAAAATACATTGTGCTCCCTTATTTACTTGTCTAACTCCCTATATAATCTATTTATCTCCGCTTGTTTTCTTTCGAGTTTGGTTTTATAGCGGAGGACAATTTTCTTCCTTATCTAAAATGAATAATTTACACTATTATTATCTTCGGAGTGAAAGATATTTAAACAGAGGATCTCATACCTAAGATATCGGGACAGAGGTCTGAGAAACCTACTCTTTTCCTCTCGGTTCATTAACATTAATAGAAGCAGGATCTTCTTGAGGAGCAAAAGGGTGGCAGATTCAGGAGGGATTGCTGTGTGAGGAGATGGCTCATTCTCAAGAGCTTTTGTATTACCGTCTCCATCTTTATCAGAAGACTCGGTGTGGCCTTCTCCATCACCACCTAAACCTTGGCCACTATTGATGTTGTCATCATCGTCATCATTATCGTCGTCGTTGTTGTCATCATCATTATCCCCTCTTCTTCTGTAGCATCATCTTTGTTGACTTCATCCTCTGAGTCGGACTTAACTTCAAAAGGAGGAACTTTGATAAAAAAATTTTTGGAGGCGTCGATTTCCTCCCTCTTAGCAACTTCAATCCCTTGATCCATCTTTTTAATTCTATCCATCACCCTATCAACGAGAGCAGGGTCGAGCGAGGGGAAGCTCAAATCCAAGCACTTATCAACATTATCAGCATAAGCGAGCATTAAGGTGTTTTCAAAGGAGTTCATAATGATGTCTTTGAGAGACGAGTCAAGGAATTTGCGATTCTCGCTGCTTCACGTCCGAAATGGTGCCAATAGCCAATTTTAGAGAGGCTTTGTTCTTTTCCATCTTTTTCTTCAAGGTGGCATGCTTTGCTGTCATTCTGGCCTTCTCCTCGTCGGATTCTTGCAGGGTTAATTTCATCTCCAAGTTTTCATCGGCGAGGATTTGGTGAGCCTTTCTTTCTTCCAAAATGGCAGATTCCGACTGGGCAAGAGAAGTTCTCAATCGCTCCGGTTCAGAGGTTGCTTTTATCTTTTCCCGCAGATAAAGAAGAAACTTGGTTTTTAAGGAAGAAATCTCCTCTTGAAAGTTGGAGGACTCAGCAGATGACTTAGATGCCTGCTCGTGCAAAACAAGCCAACTCTTGGAAATCTGAAAAGAAAATACAACGCAAGTTAAAAGGCTTAAAGAAAAACATAGATAATAGTATTAAGTAACATAACACATACTAGGAGTTGTTTCTCAAGAAGGATCGGTAATGTCCTTCCAGATCAGGAATGGAGGATGGCGATTGAATTGAAGTAAATGATGGAGAATTTAAAATAGAATGGACCATCTTTTTGAATTCACTTGGATGTGTGGAAGTTGATGTTCCTGGGAGATTTAGAACTTGTGTGGGGGTCGAAGTCTCCAATGCCTTTTGCATCTGCTCAATTACACTCGGAGAGCCGGAGACAACGACTTGTGAAAGAGGATCGACTTTGGAGGGAGTTTCCTTAGGCAAGGCATGAGGAGCTTCGACAGACGGACTCTTTAAAGACTCCCCAACATTAATAGACTCCACTTCGACCAGCGGTGGATAATCAGGAACCTCAACCACTTTAAATTTCTTCTGAGGTGGCTCCACCATAGATGCTTTGATTAGCTTTCCTTTAGCAGCCACCTTTGACCTGGCAATGGCCTGGGAAAAAAATGACGTGTGTGAAGTCGAGGAAGGAGAAGCAAGACCACTAGTGGGTTTTTCCACTTGAGGAGCAACTGGAAAGAATTCAAACGGATTATAAATTAGCATAATAATTTGAAAGAACAACACAACAATATATAACGAGTGCAACATTCATAACCTATCGGAGTGGTCAGCATAGGTGGGTGACATAGGAGAGAAGTTTGAAGGGTCTATTAGAGAAAGGAAGCTTTTACCTTAGGAGGTATGTTGGACAGAAGGAGGATTGCCGAGGATCCTTTGGCCTGCCGGCAGAAGAGAGTGCTTTGGCAAATTTGTCGGAGTTAGCAGCGTCACTCTACTCCCGATCTTGCTTGAGGCTGCGACCAGAGACTCTACTGTCCTCTTATCTTCCTCGTTTAGATCTTTAGAGGGGGCACCTGACAAAAGCGAAGATTGGACAAGAAGAACCACTAAATGGAAAGAAAATAACGGAAGTCTGAATTTACGAGGGGCAGAGAAAGTCCCATTGATATTTGGGAAGCACTTGACGAAGAAGAACTGGTTCTCCCAGTTTCTAAATTTGTTAACCCCATCTGATATCAGCTTCTTCGGAGGGTTTTCCCTAAAGATTTGGCTATTAAGATTGCTGAGCTTGACCAGTTGGACCAAGCGATTCAACACTTTAGCATTTAAAGAAGGGAGTCCAGATTCCAATGCCATCAACTCTAAAGACAGAAGATAGGTGTACACGTTTGGGGATAGCTGGATTGGTGCAATTCCGAGATAGGAAAGGAACCTAGACAGGAACTCTGGAAAAGGGAGGAAACCTTCATGCCATATGTGAATGGCGGTATAAGCAAAGAACCCTTCAGGAGGGTTGCTGATGGTGTCAGACTCTCTAGGAGGGATGGCTTCCACACTAGTAATTCCATAATCATTAAGGATGGTGTATACTTCTTCTTGAGTGGATATGAGAGAATGCTTGGAAGTGGCTTCAATTTTCTTCAGAGAGCTCATGGTTCTACCAAGTGAAAACGTTTCAGTTAAAATTTCCAGTTTATTACGAACTTAACATTCTTTCAAGAATTTTAAAAACCTACAATGGCAACTTAAACATGAAACTTCAAGTTCTTTGATGAACGTTAAAGTTAAAGAAAGTCAGAAATTAAGAGCTTTCTACAGAGTCGAAAAGGATAAAAAGTTGACATTTAGCAGACACCTTTCGACAATGTGAAAAGCTTAAATATGGACATCTGCCAAGCTTTCGACAAGGTCGAAAGGGAGGGTTGGGGGTATATATCCTATCGACACTCTTTAACAATGTCGAAAGCTCAATAAGAACCAGGTTGTTAGAAGCAAATAGTTAATGCTAACTTAAAAACTTAAACAAAGTGCATACAACTAATATTCAATAGATAAGATAACAAGACCCTTCGACACTGTCGAAACCAATGACTTAAGTTTTCTAAGAAATGTGAATGCCATTGAAACCTTTTATACCCATTGAGTCGTAAGGTCAAAAGTTAAAGTCATATAAACTTGAAACGTTTCGACAATGCTGGAAAAAGGTGTTTATAGAGGGTTTCGACTCATTAAGTTACAAAAGGGTTTCGATAAGGTCGAAAGCAAACCACGGCTTCGAAAAGCATACAAAAAAGGAAAGATTACAATCAAGACAAAAGGTTTCAACTAGGTCGAAACGTTTTGCTTTCAAGGGAGTTAATTACATTCCACTTCACTATATAGCTTTCGACAAAGTCAGTTAAATTAGCGCCACAACACCTTTCAACTCCATCGAAAGAGGTTAAGGAAGCAAAATGAAAGTTGCCGCCTTAAACCCTTTAGAAAGGGTAGAAAAGTAAATTTGTGGTGCCAGTTTTTTAATCCATACAATTCAAAGCTTATGGGCGAAGAAAGTAGAAATCCCTTTCTTCCCCGAACCCGATTTCAAATCCAGGAATCTAAAATTTAATAAACAAATCAATTAATCCCATTAAATCTACAAACTTAAACGGGGATTAACCTTTTAAACTTTAGAATCTATAAAACGAGAATTCAGATTTTCTAAAAAGGTACAGTAATCATAAAAAAATCTGGAATTGGGTTTAAAACGAAAATTAACAAAAAAGAGAGTAGTAATAATCAAACTATGAAATCGAATTAACGTACTTCCAGTTAAATGAAAACTCAAAAAAGTTCCAGGAAAATTGAAATCAAAAATCTGGAATCCCGGTTGTGACATTCGCAAAATAAAATAAAATTGAGATTCGCCATTAAAAAAAAGAAGGAGAGATTAGAAGAACAAAATTAATTTTAACTTACGATTAGATCCGGTTTCTACTTTGATTTGAGGAAGTAGAAAGAAAATTTGAGGATTTATGATTCTTTTACTTGCGCTTGAAATTTGATTGCAGAAAAGTGAAGAAGAAGGAAGAAAGCGTACTTTATAAGAAAAGTCAAAGAAGGAGGAATGCCGTTGGATCAGATTTAAATGAATGGTCCAGATTCACACGGGGATGCCAAAAGGCGGGAAGTTCCTAGGTTCGTAGTTGACTTGGAAAGTCAAGCGCATCCCTTCGCAAGGGGAGGGGGGACAAATGTTACTACATAAAATTCATTTCGACTCAGTCAAAACCCGTTTGAGCAGAAGATAAAGAAGAATAAGAAGAAAAGGCTCCAGCCAGGTTTTTTGAAGGAGTCGAACAGATGCTACGGCCATAGTCCAAAAGCTTTAGAACCTTTCGAAGAAGTCAAAGGATTCGAAAGCACCCTTCCGCGTTCAGTGACCACCTTTCGAAGCAGGTGAATGCATATGCATGAAGACCTTTCGAAGGAGTCAAGGCAACGTCTTTCGAAGATAATGAAAGGCGACTCTTCAAATACGAGCCAAAACTTTCGAAACCAAAGGTTTCGCCTTCACTCATACCACTCGAAAGCATGTATTGGCCTAAACAACCCTTTCGAAAGCTATACTAAGCCTTTCGAACTGGTCGAAGCCATTGTAATCCATGGAGGTTCTGCATCAAATCACAGACAAGAGTTCAAGAGCAAGTAACAGCATCGAAATCATCGGCATCTCAACATCTTCAAAACCACTGGACAGAGTCTATCGACAAAGTCAAAAGCTCTTACAAAGCAACGCAGAGAAGGGGTGCAATTGTTTCTTTCGATAAAGGCGGAAGCATACTAGTGTCAACATGGCAGCCACCTTTCGACCAGGTCGAAAACATTGGGGGTCGAAAGGTGCTGACCCACATCTATAAATAAGACCCAAGGGGTCTGGTTTTGGGGATCCGGATTCAGTCAATCTAAACTTGTATTTTCTTAATTCCAAAAACTGTAAAACCCTAATTTCTAAATTGAATTGGGGATTTTGAGTAATAAAGTCTTATTCGAGCTATGAAAGGGAAGTCTTCAATCTTTTTGATTACCTAATTGTCTATAAAACTTTTACCAGGCTTAACCTTGTGTTACAGATGTCAATTGAATCGAATGGTTCCTCTCGACTCGATCGAAACCTGGTATATTCAAATAACTTCAATCATAAACCCCAAGATAACTTTCCATGAGCTTCTACTTTCGACAAGGTCGAAACCTAGCCTCGATCCACTTAAACCTTTGAGACCTAGACTTTATACAAAGTGCCTAAGGATCTAGCTTTCGATAAGGTCGAAACCTCTATCTCGGATTCTGAATCAAAACCCTAACCACTTAACAACTTAAGCCTTCGAATGGATCGAAACCCATTAAGTCAAACCTTACCAAAAAGTCTCTAAAGTGACTCATTTGAGTATTTCAACTATATTGAAAGGAGAGTTTTCGAAAGGAGTACCACATTATCCTAGCAAGGTCGAAAGGTTAATAAGAAACGGAATTGATTTTTTCGACTGGGTCGAAAGGCCGATATGATCAAGTTTACATTGTAGCAATCTATTCGAAAGGGTAATCAAAGAGGAAATACACATCTCATCCTTCTCAACTTAACTAGAGAAATCCAAAAAGGGATAAACTTTCTTCCTTAACTCAACTTTGGGGTGTTAACAAGTTTCCTTGTTAATAAATATTTATTAAAAGAAAGCTAGAATATTTTTGGGGAATGAATATTTGAGGTGATTTTTTTATAAAGAAGTGATTTTATATAAATTTGGTTTATAAAAAATGTGTTTTATAAACAAAAGGTTTTGAGGACTTAAATACCGGAATCTTGAAGAAGATTTCAAATGTTTATGGAAAAGGGGTAGTAATATTTTTACTTGAAAATATTTTTAAGTATAAATATTTTAGAAAGGAAATTTTAGAGTAGGGTATATTTTCTTTGGATAGTTCGGGAAATGAGTCTCAATTAATTTTGTGATAATATGAATAATCTTCTAAGTGGCGATCGAATGTTTACTTAGGCAAACATTGTAGTGCACTTAGTAAATTATCCCCTTTATCATTATGCGATCATAACGAGTTCGAATCCGAACGAATCTTAAGAATGTTTTAGTAAATGAGGCATTAAGGCTATTATATATATATATATAAGAAATACATATAATATTGTTTCAAAAGGGAATTTTGAAATAGAAGAAGGATTTTTTTATGTTAACTAGTTTGAGTCGCTCGAAAATAACTACAAATTGGCAGGAGATATGTTCGGGTGGTAAGCACTTCCCTTAAGTATCATCCTTCTTGGTAAAAATGAATGTATGATACTATTTGGTAGTACCCAGTTCCTTAGTATCATTTTGGGGTTACTCGTGCTATATACATGTATGTATGTATGTATGTTTGTATATATATTTTCTATGGTTAAAATATATAGTATCATTTCATAAAGGAGTTTTGAAAAAAAAACCTGGAAATTTAGTTCGCAGATCAAATTCGAAATGAAATGCTTGAATCAAATAGTTAAGCTGTCAAGATGTGGTAGGGTATTATACAAGTTAAACTTAAGTTAAGTTGTTGTGAAATATTTTTATAAATGATCTTAAAAGTAAAAAAAATTAGTATAAGTAAGAATCAAGAAGAATAAGTTTATAAGTTGTACGTAGATCACTCCTTTGCACGATTCTTGATTCAAGAT
Organism: Allium fistulosum; assembly: GCA_030737815.1. Taxonomy (NCBI): domain Eukaryota; kingdom Viridiplantae; phylum Streptophyta; class Magnoliopsida; order Asparagales; family Amaryllidaceae; genus Allium; species Allium fistulosum. The sequence goes on along the minus strand of CM060907.1, from coordinate 404,384,022 downwards.
CCGAGTACATGACTTTGAGGTGATTACACCGACCCGAATAAGAATTTATCATTCAATTCTTGACGACGAACACTTGGTGAAGGTTCTTGATAGATTATTAATGTTTTCTATCATAGTATATGGCTATATAAGGAGAACAGATGTTCCTAATCAAAGAGCTAGATTGTAGTTCGTACTTGGGAACCCGACCACCACCACATCTCCGCCTCGATCCAACCTTGCTTCCAACATCATCGGATCCATCCCTCGACCACCGGTTCGTCGGAATTCAATTTTTTGAACAAAACCAGTTCATCTCGCCACCACGACGCCATCCGACACCCTAAAATTCCATGACTAACCTTAAAAATCTCAGTTTGCCAAGACGAACGCGCCCATACTCTCCGATCGACAAACCGTGCTTAACGAAATACTGCCATAACTCGACCACCTACCAGTTTAGCCGCATAACTCCCACCCTATTCGACGAAACCACTTCTGACCATTTTTGATAAATACTAGACCCAACGATGAACGACTTTTTAGTTGGAACTTCTAGCTAATTCTCAACGGTCTTGGAGATAGTGATTTTTTAAACCTAGACGGGAATGTTTACTTCATTTTTTTCAAGGAACAGAGAAGGGAAGAGATGTAACAATACTCTGTGTGTATGTTTTGTATTAGCAGTAAGCCTATTTCTTCGTTTAAAATAAAAATATAAATCAAGATGATAATTTTAAAAATAATTACTTAAACATGAGATTGCCAAGGAAATCCCAATTCAAGTCACAAATAAATTTACACAACATCCCTACCTAAAAATATTCAAACAAGAATTTAATATCTCACCTTCCACATGGCTTTAAAAGTTTCGGTTTTTTTAATCTTTAGTGAAATAAGAATTTATGAGTTAAAAAGATGATAATTTTTTCAAAAATAAACAAAAGTAGAGAAGGTGGAAAAGTGGAGTTAAGAAGATTAATTGAAAATGAAGGATAGAATAAAAGCGAGATAAATGTTTTATTTTATAAACGCAAAACAAATGATCATACCGCTCTTACTCTTAATTTTCAACTCTCACATCATTTCAAAAAGTCACCCATAGGAAAATATGTTGGGTTTTAGGGTAATCCTTGTACCTTTGCTAAGTTACACACTTAAGGAATCTCTTCATTTCAAATCCATCATTTCTTATTTGAAATTTAAATATATTTTTCATTTTTAAATCCTTATTATTCTTATGTTTATTTCTTTCTTACATTTCAAATAAAATGTTCAAACATTTAAATGTTGTTTAAAGTATATACAAAGGTATTAGAACTTTCTATAACTTTTAGTACGATAAAAGCTGAAAATCTGAAAGCGGGTTTCAATCACATTTTCTGTTTTTCATCGAACTACCTATTTCTGTAAATAGAATTCAAAAATGAATTTTGTATCAGTTGTTATAAATTTAAAAGAGAGTTATTTACTTATTAAAACCATCAATTTAATATTTAAATTGAATTAAGTATTCACAAATCAAAATGGTTAAAATTCTAGGTCTTTACATTTAGTTTTGGATGCTTTGGAGCTTCAGGAGATGAGCTGGATGCCTCCAAGACGTATTCACATATATTTTATTTCTGATACATTGGTTGTTTATATTTATCAACATTTGTGATGACAAGTTGTTATAACCGTCTAGACCGATGATTGGTTAGTTTATTCCGATTGATGCATGCATATTACATTTTTCTTTTGTAAAGACCTGTTGCATATTATATATTACTCGTTACGATGTGAGATTCAGTTATGTCTTTTCTTTCTTTTACCCCAACAATCTGTCTTTCCGGCATTTAAATGTTCGACATGTTAATACTATGAATGTATTAGTGTTGATTTTTGAGGGTCGAAAAAGCGGATCGTTACAGAAGCCGTTTGAAAGTCCGTCGAATAACAGTAGTTCGACGACCAATATTCCGATGTTTTTTTCGTCGACTTTCGATGGTTTCCAATGACCGCCAACGATCAATAATTGTCGGAACAATTGTTGTTTCTTGTAGCGTTGGTTTAACGAAAGATTGCTCAGTCCTAAACGACGACCTATGGTGGTGGAAATGAACTATGAAAATGAATGCTGGTTTTAATTTAGTAATGCTGTTTTAACTTAGATACTAGTTTAATTTAGCATTCCGTTCATTTAATGTTAGTTTAATGTAACATTCTGTTTTATTCGAAGTCAGTTTAACATAGCATCTGCTTCTCCTGCGTACTAGTTCAAACGTGCTTTTATGTGAGACTAGGAAAAGGCAACTAAACACTGAACAGTTGAAAGTGCATTTCTAACTGTTGTCGACTTCACTGGCAGGTACCTTCTACTGTGTAATCATATTGGCGATGGTATTTTTGGAATTAAACACAAGTATGAGGGTCAAAATTAACCTCGTATCGCACACATAAAATGCAATAAATCGAAAACCAAGGGGTTCGTTGATATAAAAGATATTTTTAACTGTACCTGCTGACTGGAGACGGCGCTCTGTCCGTCTTTTCCCGATAAGCTCGGCCATGGTTGGAATCCCGAGCCGTTAATTCCTCTTTTTTATAATTGTTGTTAGCCTTGTTCTTTTAAAACCCTATTTATTTTTTCTTGCTCCTAAACCCTAATTTTCAATCTTTAATTCATCTCTTCGAGGTTAGTTAATGGCGTTACCCGGTCTTTGAGCTTCAGAATAGTTGATAAAAAGATTAGATCTGAATTTCTAGCCCGTAGATCTGACGAGGTATGATATTTCTACTCTTTTTTCTCTTATTTTTTAAGATTGAATGTGTTTTTTGGTTGAACTGCATTTCTGATAATGCTGCACTTTGGTGTCTGCAATTTTCATACTAAATTTGCAAAAAGATTTCTTTTTTAGTTTTCAAAAGTAGCAGACAGTTTTGCTATTCTTCTCTTTTCCCTATCCCTTCTTGTGTTGTCAATGCAACTGCACGGACATTCTGAAATTTTCGAAATTTTCACACGCTACCCACATAAATTTATTTCTTTCTGTGGAGATAATTGATACCTAATATTTTTCGCAATAATGAAACATTGATTTGTTTGACAAAGGAATGAAAGTAGAATGGAAATCGAACAAAACCACAATCATAACGGTAGCAACTACAAAAGAGCTCGTGGCAGCATGAGAGGAACTCACGTGAATCAAGAAGAAGATGAAGAAGATGCAGAACCTAAAGGACCTGAACTTGCCATTGTGGACTGCGCAAGCAATGATCGCATGCGCTCATGGCATCTTCCATCTTCTAGAATATACAGAGTTTCCCGTGCTACGGGTGGAAAAGATCGCCATAGCAAAGTTTACACTTCAAAAGGATTGAGAGATCGAAGGGTTAGGCTTTCTGTTTCAACTGCTATTCAGTTTTATGATCTTCAGGATAGACTTGGTTATGATCAACCAAGTAAAGCAATAGAATGGTTAATCAAAGCTGCACAATCTGCTATTGATGAGCTTCCCTCCCTTGATACTAGTAAATTCATGGATCTTGCAAATCAACAAGTTATTGATCCCGAACCCGAACTTGGTTACAACAATAATACTTATTACAACTATAATAATCAACAGCAGAATAGTAGTACTTCCGAAACTAGCAAAGGTTCGGTACTATCATTGTCTAGGTCTGAAACTAGAGTAAAAGCTAGAGAAAGAGCGAGGGAAAGAGTGAAGGATAAAGAAAAGGATAGCATGGATGATGACACTCAGGTTGATCCTAGCTTGAACTCACAAGGATCATTCACTAAACTTCTTACTGGAGACACAAATGGACAAGCTAGTTCTAGCGCTAGTTTCATCCAAAAACATATGCAGAATTTGTCTCCTGTATCTTCAACTGCTGATTACTTCAGTACTCAATCCGGGTTTTCTTCACAAACACATTTTGAGAATAACAATAGCAACAACAGTGTTTCTCCAGTTGGAATGGTGCCATTAATCAACAATGGTGGTGACCAACAGTTTGCATTTATGCAAGATCATTTCTTTCAAGGAGATTATAATTTGAACTTTTCTATTTCGCCAATATCTGGTTTCCAAAGGGGGACCCTTCAGTCCAATCCACCAAATCACCACCAAATTTCTCATAATCACAACCATCATCAATTCCTTCAGACTAATGCACAAAGACTTTCTTTGGGGTTAGATCGATCGAGCGTGTCGATGCCTGTGCATGTGCCTTTCTTCTTCGGAACTGCAGCAAATGGGTCTTCTTCGCCCAGTGAGAACCAGTATGCATCTGGATTTGATGGGCATTTGCAGCATCTTGAAATCAAAGGGAAGGGAAAAGGTTAAGCAAAACCATTCATGCTGGTAAATTTTAACTTGCATTTTTATCTATTTAGCTTGATTAAGGTATCTGTCCGTTTGATGCTTCGACTAATAGTTCTGTTAGCTTTCATTGGACTGTTTTTCATTATCTATCATCTCAACGGGTTTACATAGTTTTCAACCTAAATACCAACTGCTTATGTTTGTTGGACTTGAACATAATATATCTGGGCACTTTTTAGCTATAAATAATTATATATTTTGTATATTGCTTTGTTTGGCATGGCCAGATGTCTGGTTGTGACTTGATTTAGTCAAGGATTGATAAGTGGGATCCAGGTTTAGGCATTTTTATATTACTGTTATGACACAATACATGCAAACATTGTTTGTGGAATTGTCTATTATTATATATATAATTGCTCACTCTTCTTAAGTCTTCATTGTAACCATCTGCCTTTAAAGTATTATGTTGGGTGTTGAGGGTTAATGCTAATCAGTTCAAATAAGAGAATCTTTTTTCCTCCACTTGAAAGAAGCAAAATCACTCTTTTTTAGGTATAAACTTTGTAAATCAATTTTTTTTCTGGTTTTAAAATAAAGCGCTGAAAACTGATTAATTTTAAAGTTGATTATAATTAATTACAAATAGCAGCATGATACGTGGTACGTATTTTATGATAACAGCAAATTATCGAATACGAGTAGCCATAAACAGTGAAATTAACTTCATCACCATATCTTAAACAAGCATTTTCATGACCTCAATTTCGAGGAACTCTTGATACAAACAAAAAAATGATTGAAATTAAAACTAAAAAATTCATTAATTACACATAAACTTAACACCAAACATAACCATCTTTATCTCGGTAAATATGAGACATGGTATAATTTTCAAGAAGACTATAACATTCTAAATTTATATGCCACATGTCAAATATCCAATGCAATAATCATGCACATTTAAATTTCAAATGATTGTAGCCACACATACATTCTAAGAAAGGCATGCCTGATCAACTTGGATCGGTATCTAAATTACAACCCATAACACAATATTCAAGTAATGTAGGGAGCTGATACATTATGACTATGCTTAGGACTGAAGTTGGACGGAACTGACCTACATAAAGTAGTCAGGAGGACCCTTGCCTTTCTTTCTACATCCAACAATTTAAAACTAATATATATATATTATAAACATAATATATTATTGAAACATAACATGCAGTAATCATGTGTTATCCTCTACAATGAACCTTTGTTAGAACTTGGTCATCGTTTACTATATTACAGCCAAATGCAAAGTACTGATACCATCATATCTACTTAATTCGTATACGTTGCTATGATACACTATGGGTGCTTCACGGCCAATGTTCATGTCATGTATTGTTTATCATACCACATAAAATAGTCCTTAAACAAGTCTATATTAGAAGCAACACATTTTCTCTTCGAAAATACCATATCTCTTAAGGGGACATAGTATTAAAATGCATCATTAACTCACCTTGCTAATGCAAACACTTCACACTAATGAAAGGGTTTGCAATACATTCTTAAGTGAAAAATGATCAATTATCATCTTCAAGTTCTTCGTTGCTTTCTACAACAAAATTTAGCCAATTGTGCTACTTAAACCTATTTTAGTAGTCAAAATCCTTGGATCTACCCATTAACTAGTAAATCTCCACCCTATTCACTTCCTTTAGTGGAACCCTTACCACTATAGCATGGGAATAAATTATCTTCTCCATTTACCATTGAGCCATAACCCATCAACTTGTATCAAGTGCATCTCTTGCACTTTAAGCGCACAAGATGATATAGGTTGCAAGCCACACTATGTTGATGATAATACCATGCAATATCAAGGTTTCTTCTTGGGCTCTTAGTCTTGTATACTTATATTTAACATTGTATTACTTATGATCGTAATCTGGGGTTTATCTTTTATGGATGACAATTGCAGCATTGAATACTTTATTGTTTCACCCAAGGTCTCTATTCTCTCTCTTTTTTGCTCACTTAACCGGTAGCCTATAATTTATTACTATGCTGTAAATTTATCATCCTTATTCTCTCTATTATATATATATATATATATATATATATATATATATAATCAAAATTTCTGTTTACCATAAACAATTCTCATTTTTTAATAGTCTTACGAACATAGCAGAGTTTGTCATCAAGCTTCTAAAAAATATCTCAAACAATTCAATAAGATGTCATATTACAACAAAATATGTCTTGTGAACATCTTAAAGCGTCTTTTGTTCTTTAATACAGATATTTATTGTTTATTTTTAATATACATAAGGCATCATTACCATTGTTCAAGCACATAAGACTTCTTATGTGTCGTTTACCATGGGTCTTATTTTTTTTGTTTTTCATCGTCATCATCATTTTTTTTGTTTTATGTGGGGTTTTTGGTTTTTTTCCCTTTTTTTTTGTTGGGTTTTTTGTGTTTGGGGGGAGGGGGATGTGGGGATTCAAACATCCAATGGTGTGTGTTTGAAGCGACTGCTTCATGAGCAATTTTAGATGCAACTTTTATATTGGACACATCAGAATATACATACATGTATGTATGTATATGTGAGAGGAGGGTTCAATAACACCCCTCTTTTGGAGCACTTCTTTACACACATGCATATACATCTCTAAAAGTGCAGTTGATCTGGTGTGCAAGACATCTTGCTAATGTAGTTCCAATAGCTTATGCACTCATAAGTCCGGGTAATTCGACTTGTTGTCTAGCAAACCAAAATGCAACCTTGGAGATTCATAAATTCTTTTATAATTAACATGAAACATGTTGAACGAATTATGAGTCACAGAGTGAGATTGAGCTGAATATAGGAGATGCTGAAACCATAGTTTTACTTTGTAAATTGACACCAGCTTTTTTTCTTTAATCTAAGCTTCTGCTAGATGAACCAACTTTGGAACAATTTAGAGACTTAACTTTTGAGAGTGAATGATTTGGTCTTAGGTTAAAAAAGAAAAGAAAAAAGACGAACGTGATGGGAAAAATCAGTCATTTTCTCAAGCCTGGTAAGAAAAGTGGTCATTTTCTCAAGCGTATTAAAAGCGATGTTTAAAACTAAAGCCCAAGAAATTAATATTTGTTCAATATTTCATGTTGTTGCTTGCGCTCTCCCTCCATCCAAACCCCCTCCAATGCCGCCACCCCACCCCCACCCCCTCACACACAAAAAAAACCCCAAACACCCCTCCCTTTCTCTCTCTTTTATATTGGTAAAGGTGCGCTTGATATCATGATAAAAAGAGCAATATGTTCATATTCCTTATCCATTGTAGATTAGCATGTCATATACATGCTCTTTGCATGCCCGTTTGTTTGATTACTCATAGTTCTTCTAGTCAAACTGTCTGAAAATTATTTTATAGATGGGTGCGAACTACACAGAATCATTTTTTAGTTTATGATAACCATTTCATTCCATGCGACAATATAGTGAAGTACTAGTCCATATTTAAGCATACTGCAATTCTGATAATATACTGAAGTAGTTCATGTTCAAGCATTCCACAATTCTTAGTATTATGTGAAAAAGGCATTTTTACTGTTGTTGTTAATGAGGTAACTGTATGGTGTATCTGCTGTGCTGGCATTGAACTTTAACGAGTTATAAAAGAAAGAATTTATGGGAACCTTAGCTCCAACTATACTCTGTATTGTGTTTTTTATAGATAGCTGTTGTTGCTGAATATTATTGTGAAAGTTGACCACAAAGTTAAATATTGTGCCGGACTTTGATAATTGGCAACTACAAATGCATACAAGTGAAAAAATGTTGGACTTCATTGAATTGGGTCTCAAACCTTGGCTTGCTCTGCTTACAGAGTACTAGCCTTGGTGCACTGCATAGCTATGAACGGCGCACAATGGTGCGGTGTGGCATTTGCGCCCTTTGGCTCCATAATGTGGTGCACTAAATGACGCACGAGGCACACATGCTGCATGGTGCATAAAAGATGCGTCTTTTTAATTCCCATTTTTTAAAATCTTTTTGCACTATCTAAATATACATAAAAATTATTATTCATTTTATGATTGTGCTTAGAAAATTAATTAGTTTTTTTAAGTTCTTAAAGGATTTTCTTTCTTCTTTTAATGAAATATTCTCAAATCTAGTTGTAATGCAACATTAATCATGTATGCACTAACTAATATCGATGTTCGAACGTATTATATAATATTTACTTATATAATGATATGGTAACATTTTCTAACTTACATAGATAGACGCAAGTCTAAGTTATAGATTTCTGTAGCTGATATAATCAAAATATGCCAAGCAATCGTAAAAAATGAAATATAAAATAAAAATATTAATAACATATAACAAAATGAATACAACGAAATTATAGCTTGCAAAGCAAAACATGAAATATCACATTATTGCTTGAAGACAAACATGTGATTATCGACATGGAAAAACTAAATATTTGTATGTAATATTCTAAAAGCAAGTTGTAATATGATAGCCATCATGTATGCACAAATTGATGTTGATATTTGATGTGTCGTATGATATTTATAGGGGCATTTCACCAGAAGGACAAACTTTGCATTCTAATTAGTTTCTAGGACACACATCCATAGAAATTAATTTCAAGGCCAAAGTCAGCAGAATAGTTACTTTTAAGGACAAAGTCGGTAGTCCAATTACTTTCAAGGACATAATTTCATAGGTTTTTAGGCCTTAGAAACTAATTATTTTGCATTTTTTCCTTAAAATTAATTATTTCAGTTGTGTGTCCTAGAAACTAATTGCGCTTGCTAAAGAGGCCCTTACGGTTAATTTCCACATATTTATATGTATAATGATATGATAAACTTTCTGATCGTAGTTATACACTTTTGTAGTTTGATGTGATCAAAATATGCTAAATAACAGTAAAAAACTATAAATGGAAAAAAATGCAATGTATAATAAAGCATGGTGTGAGGTTCCGGCCGGAACCACGAGATTCCGACCATCTCGGATCAATTCGGGCCGAAGGCGGGACGGGATTATGTCAAAATCCTGTTCCGTTTAAAAAATAATCAAAAAAATAATAATCGGAGTTGTAGTAAGAGTAAGAGAAGGTAAGCTACAACAACCTCACATGTAAGAAATTCGAGCAGAGGAGCTTCGAAAAAATTCTCGAGCAGAGGAAATTCGAGCATCGCCGTGCTTCGACAAAATTCGAGGACAGCGGTGTCTACCAAATTCATTGCAGAGGAGATTCGACCAAATTTGAACATCGCAGGGAAGAAATCTTTGTTTGGTTTGATCTGATGTCATTTTTTGTTTTTTTTTGTTTCGTATGAATGAGTAGCAGCAAAACTAGGGTTAAATTAAGTTGAAATGGAAATGGGCTGAAGACTAATTAAATGAGCTGAAGATTATTAAATGGGCTGGAAGTTGATTAAAATAGAAATTTTATGTGGGCTATTTCCTTATCAATTTCGATTTGAGCTGAAATTATAGGAAACATGCCTTAAGTGGACTTGTATTGTTTGACTTGTGCCTTTGACTTGTATTGTTGGACTTGTGCCTTTGACTTGTATTGTTATGAAAAACACGTCTTGGACTTGTGTTATATATTGCATCGTAGTCTTTTTTATAGACTATATTTGTATATAGATTTGCAACATTATTTTTATTTATTAAAAATGCAAAAATCCGATATCATGATCGAAACCGAAACATAAACCGAAACTTCCGCAATTTCCAAAATTGACCGAAACCAATAAAATTTCAAATTACCAAAACCGAGTTCTCGAACCTTGTAATAAACGTATCTAGATAACAAATATATATGTGCGTGCGTTTGTGTGCACGCGCGCGAGACACAAAATCACAATGTGCAAAATATAATGAAATGTCATATCAGTTTAAAATAATTTTCATTTAAGACATACAAAATCAGTTATAAAGTCGGCATTTGAAATTTAATCGTTAAACAATACTTATAAGCAATAAGTTTTAACGCTAAATTTAAATTACAAGCAAATTATTTAACATCGAACTATATGATTAAATCAAATGATATTATATGTTTATGACATTTTGTTTAATGATATTTTTAGGTAATAATCAAAAAGATAATCCTTTTTAAGTCTATTGGTAAAAGATGTAAATTATATTAGGTTTGTTTAGTTAATTATGGTGTATACCAGTTATATAAAATATTACTTCATGTGTAGTAAATTGAAAATGCGTTCTATTTGTTGCACGGTGTGCGAAGGCTCCAGAAGGTTTTGTGCTTTTTTGCGCTGTGCACCGTTAATAACCTTGGTGCACTGTATGGTCATATATGTGCTTTTATTCTTGTTGGTGCCATTTGAAGCGACAAAGACGGTGTCCAACATGCCATGGCTATCTAGACATAGCACATTGATTTGCAAGCCTAATTCTTTATCCAAAAAATCACTATACAACTAGGGCTTGTTTGCGATCAATTTTTATGGGTTGGAGGCTTGTTTAATGTGTCTAATGTTGGATTTAAGCTTACACCAGGTTAGACTTACATGATGTTTCAGAACTGATATGTACTGATCTGTTGAAACGTTAAAAAATGGAATGTTCACATTTCTTTTGTAGCTTGCATCTAACATAAGCTTTTGTGCATCATATGTAAGCACTTAAACTGCATCTAACACACACACACACACTAGTGTATGATATGCACGTTGTTTGCACACATGCGCGTGATGTGGAAAATCAGTGGATGTTTATGTTACTTTGTCAATACTCGGAATGATGGGTATACTGGTGAATTCTGGATAACCAGTTCTTTTTATTAGTAATAATAGATAGATATAGGGGAAATGCAGAAGAAACGCGTAAGCAATAAAAATTGCACATCCAAAATATTTAAACATTAACCAACTACGGCAGTGTGCACATCCAAAATGTTTAATGCATTTTCTTCATTTCATACACAAACTGTTTGTCCCAAAGGCTCAAATCTTATCACGGATGATTTTATACATAAAAGAGACGCTTCTTTTATTGTTTTGGCAATGCGAGACTTGGGTTTTTTAAAGTGTTCACTTCTCTTGTGAGCTTACGTCCTTACATTTTTAGTATTCTATTCCTTAATTCAAATTTTTAAATGGTTGATTGATGAAAATTATTTTAAGTCATATATTTACATACATATTAGATATTATTTAATAGCTAGTATAAATTATGAATCATTTATTTATAGTAATTCAATAATTGTTTGATAATAATACAAAATTTTCATTATTATAAATATAAAATAACAATAATTACATTTACAATCTTGCAACCAAATCTACATCGCATTTTTTGACCACTGTTTAAAATATCTTGGAAGGCAAGTTCACCCAACTACAATTCTGTTACTCCTTTGTTTGTAAACACATCTTCAGATATTCAGATGTTACCTGGGGTTGTGCTCTGTAGGAAGTTAAGGTATCAGTCAATATAATGCACTCAACTTCTTGTGCTCCTACTGTTTGTCATGCCTATGCTTAACAACCTGATTATTGTTCATTTTGTCATGTTATTTCAAGTAGTAATGAATAAATTGCTCTTTGGTTCAGTTGATAATGATAAATGGTACCACATAAATTATGATTTTAGTTCTCATACAGCATACCATCTCATGAATTTTCAAGTAGTCACAGGTAGGGGGCTAAGCTGGAGGCTAAATAGAAGGGGCTGTGGGTTCTTGCCCTGTATATAATATATACGATGAGCGTTCAATGACACTCCTGTTTTGCATCACCCCTGTAGACCCATGTTTTCCACCACACAATCCGAATTAAATAATATGGCAAGTGGGAAGAGAAAGAAAACCATATGATTTAATTCCCATATGATTTAATTCGGATTGAATGGTGGAAATTAGGAGGCTATAGGGATGCTGCACTATTTGGGGTGTCATTGAACGCTCCTCTCTCTCTCTATATATATATATAGCACTGTTTTGTAGCATCCTGATATCAACCACAAGTTTACATTCAAAAATATTTGGTCTATTGATCCTAGCGATACATACATAAATATGTATGTATAGGTATATATATGTATATGCATGCTCGTGCGTGCGCACAAAGATTGGCTACACCTCAAATCCTCGGGTTTCAACTGCATGTTTCGATTTAAATAATATAATAAAGTGACAAGAAAGAGATTGTAATTACTTAAATGAAACATGTGGTTGAAACCGGTTTTGGGAGGGTGAGGGGGGTTTGAGTTGCAGCAAAAATGAGGTGTAGTCGATCTTTTTTGCCCCGTGCGCGTATGTACGGGCAAGAAATCGGTCACACCTCATTTTGGCCACACCTCTAATCTTCTGATTTCAACCTATTTCAACCGCATGTTTCCATTTAAATAATATGTGCATCTGATCCTTGTCCATACACACACGTGTGTGTATGTATATAGAAAATACACAAATAGATGACACATGAGATGTCAACCATTGAACCTCGTCATGACTTCAGCCCCATTAAGATGATCAACATCTATTGTGTCTCATTTTGTGTTTTATTTCATGCCCCAATAGCCAGCCCCATATGCACAGACGCACCCCACACACGCCGAGAGTTTCTCTATACCATATCTTGCATGTGCTGTATTGAACTACCCTTACTCTTGTGTTTATTTGGGAGATGCAGGAACTGAGGAGTCTACAAGCTCTGGTTATCTCTGGCCTTTTCATGAGATGGAGCATGCAGAATTTCCAACAGTAGGTCTATGTTTTGCTTTTAAACTGCTAGTTTATTCCTTCTTGCTGTTCCTTGTATGAGTGGGGTTGATTTGATTTCATCAATTGTATCAAAGTATTCTATGGTATGTGTGTTTCAAGGGGTGGAACTTTCATCTCATTTACTCTTATCAGCCTAGTGTTTGCTATAGAGCAAAATTTTATTCTTAACAGCATATTTCTTTTATGCTTTTTTTCTTTCCTTTTCGTCTGAATCTATAATGGCTTCTATGTTAGCTAAAATATTGATATGAACTATTTGTTGTTTAAAGAAAAGTACTGATCACTGACCAATGTGATACGCCTACTAGAAGTACTTGTGATTTTTATTTTGGAGATAATTAGAAAGAATGGACAAACTTCAAAAAAAAAAAGTTTTATTTTTATACCGCTGTAACCAGCGTTATATTCATTTTTACGTTATATAAAATGCTAGTTATATCTAGCATTATATTCAGTTTATTCTATATCAAATGCTAATTGAAATTGGTGGTCTTTTAAAAAATAAAATAAAATCTTAGTGTCTTTCGGTCTTAATTTTTTTACACTGTCAATTTTCCGTTTTTTTTTTGTAATGTGTGTCGTAACTCAAATTGCAGTTGCAACATATGTGCATTTTTTTTAGCTCGAGTCATAGAGTTAATGGTTTTGATATCAGTGAGATGAAGTTCAGGCCCAATTAAAATGGCCTGTTTTCCTAGCCCAAGGCATTATTCAAAGGCTGCTTCTAGGAGAGATATAACTTTATTTAAATAGGCAAGGGCCAAGATGCTGTCTTGTTTTGCGATGTGGGATCTGTGTCTCATAGACGTTAGTTACTTTTTTTCTTTTCAGTCTTAAACTAAATATTGTGTATCCTTTCACCTAGTCAAAATAACTTTATGATTGTAAAACTATTTGTCTGAATTTTTTTTAACCCAATTTACAAATAAAATTCTTTTAATGTGTTAATTTTACTTGTGCATGTGTTCGAAGGAAAAATAACCGTCACCTCCTTCATGATTTGATTGGCTCGACCTTCGGAACCTTCAATCAGGAATTATCATGGTTCAATATTAAAAACAATACGGAAAATTGTGAGATTTTGATATTAGGTGGATGTTGCTATTTACAACATCCTTTTGTTTATAGCAGGATGAAATGAAAACATTTTCAATTATTTTTATAGCTATTAGCCATTTAGTGAATTAATTAATTTTATTGCGTTTTATATGATACTTGGCACCTTGGTCAATATGAAGCCTTAACAATTAAGTTAATTGATTTACTAGTAGTAAAAAACGAATTAATTTATAGTTTTATTTTCTAAAGCTATTCTTATTTGGTTAAGTCCATAGTAAAATATTGAACTTAGCCAAGTTGATTTTGTCAATAACAACACCCAAAATTTTTATAGTTAAATTGGACAAAACATAAGAACTTTGAAAGTTATTTGGAGAGAAAACCGTCGAAAAATGCCAATTTTTTTGAAAAAGGTTGAATACTTTATGGAAAACTCGCGAACATGGAAAAAAAAGAACTTGGGAAAAAATATAAATAAGTCTGAAAAAAAATCAAATAAATAAATATAGCAGCCTGTTCCAAACAAATGGAAAATCGAGAAACAAACTATAGAAGACTTCAGATATTTGTAAAATTTGAAGCAAACTGAAGATCGATAAAATATGGAGATACTCCAAAGCTAAAAAATTCTGCAAAATTGAAAAAAAGAAAAAAAAACATTAAATATTATTTTATTGTCTAATTTACACGACGGATTATCGTTTCTGAAATTTTTCAGTAATTTTTAAATTATGGATACTTTTGAGTTTTGAAAAGTTTTTGACTTTTTATGATTATTAGTTCTTTGAAGTTTATTCTGATTTTTACTAATTTATTTTGCATTTTAAAAAGTTAAAATTTTTGATATTTATTTCGAATCTCTTAATTTTCTAATTTTTCGTTCTCGATTTCTTAAGATTTTGTTTGGTACTTTGATTTTCGGGTTTTTTTTCCCATATTTCTTTAGTTCCTCGCTTTCCGAATTTTTTAATTCATTCATATGTTTTCATTTTTAATGAACCTTTTCAATTTTTATAAGCTTATATGTTTTTTTTTTCTGATTTTTTCGGACTTCTAGGATTCTAGCATTTTGAGTTTCATTGATTCTTTTTAATTTCATATATTTTTCTACTTTTTATTTTTTCTATTTATCTCTTAACTTCCTTATTTTTCTCTCCAAATTCTTCATTTTTATCATTAGCTCTTAATTTCTTATTTTTGTTGAATTATTTTTGTATTTTTTTCTATATTTATTCAGGTTTGATATTTTCTTTTTAATTTTTTATTACCCCATATTTTAATATTTTTCAAACTTTTATTGTTTCCTTTTTAGCTTTATATTTTATTTTTTGATTTTTATTTTTTTTAATATCTACTAATATTTGAAGACTAATTTACTGTTTCATAACTGCATATTGCTTATGTTTTTCTTCTTCTGAATCTGTAATGCCTTTAATGTTAGCTAAAATATTGATATGAACCTCTTTGTTGTTTAAAGTAAAGCACCAAGGGTCCGTTTATTGGGGACGGTAATGGGGTATTTGAACGGAAAGTTGAGTGAACGAGAAATGCGTTTGTGTGCTGTGAATGTGGTATTTGAGTGTAGTATTTAAAATATGATTTTTAATTTAATTGATTTGCATAACTATTTATTTGTTTTGTTGTTTAAAATGCGTTTAATTAAAATGAAATAACAGTACATAAATCAAATTACATGCAAATTAATTAAAATATCTTAAAAAGTACAATGATAAAATGCATAGGAAATCATATTTGTTGATACCAATTTGGTTTATCGAATACTTTTGGTACTCTTTTGCGTGCCATTTTTCCGCAACCGCCGTCGATAATCAATTTTTTGCTAAGTCGTCGTTAAGAGCATTGAATAAATCTCTACTATTGAATTGCACAACAATTATCATCGGTTCACCAAAATTAATTTCTCCTTCTCCAAGACGTTGAACATGAGCAGCCATATCTACGTAGTTTATAGAATTTCCTGTTGAGTTGTTTGTGTTTGGATTGTCTGAATTCGTATGAGATTTTTTTACATGTTTATCATGCATTCGGTCAAATAATGTCGCACAGCTTCTCATCAGTTTCTCCACGACGTCTTCTCAAACGTACATGCACTAGAAGATGAACCAACGATTGGAGTTTGTTGCAATGGAGGATTGGTTGGTGAATTCAAATTTGGAATTAGTCTAGGTTCCGTATCATCCAGTAGACTAAAAAACCTATTAAAAGCTCATGTTCTATCAAATTGGGTCTGTGTAGGAGGAAGAGAAGTTTGTTGCGGTGATTCTTGAGAAGCAAACTTATAAAATGTTTGTCTAGTTGCATTTGTCTTTTGAAATAATTGTTGCATCCACTTCAAATTTTCAATCGTTTCAAATTCCCACAAGTAAAAAAAAACAAAAAAAACAATACAACATTACAAAAACAAAAATGCATGAATGAAATACCTTTACACAATCACTCCACATTTCCTCGCCGTCTGCAATAGTTTGTCTACGATTATCCAAACCAGCACCAATTTTGTTGCACAAACTTTCCCATTTAACTTATTCTCTTTCGAGACTATCGTATTTATGTCAAATTTTGATTTCATCTATCGATTCAATATACAGAACGTTTTCAACAGTTCGATTGCCACTATAGCTTTGTGCACTCCTTTTTTATTACTACCACATGCAGAATATGCTTTTACAGTACATTTCAGCATCATTTGCGTAGTTTTGGACGTCCAATTATGTAGAGCCTTTCGGTTTGATATTTTGATTTGAAAAAATTATGAAAAACATATAGTATGTAGGCAGAAGAAAACATAGACAGAAGTATAAAAATATATCTGAATAGTCTTTTGGATCAACGGAAAAAAATATAAAGGAAATGTTTCAAAGTGTGTGAAGTTGGAGAGGAAAGGGATGAATTATATAGAAGAGGAGGAAGGAGGAAAATGAGCTGTTAGAGGTGAAACGGTTTAACGTGTTCGAAGCGTCGGACGTTAAGTTACTATTCCCTCCAACCACTCGAACGAATTTGGTTGGAAAAATAGAACGGTGGGACGTCCGACGTGTCGCCAAAGGTAACGGAGCAAGTTTTGACTGCGAGCTCCCCCTAACCATTCCGAACGCCCCTTAAGCACTGACTAATGATGCACCTATAAGAACTACTAGTGCATTTTTTCTAATTACGTGAGTGTCACGTCACTCAAATTGTTTGCAACATGCAGTTTAATGATTTTGGCATCAGTGAGATGAAGTTCAATTGAAGTTCAGGCCCAGTTAAGATGGCCTCATTCCCTAGCCCAATGCATTAAAAATGAGCTGGCAGAGGGCGAAATATTCGATATATAAGGGGTAAGACCGAATATGTTGTCATTTATTGCAATATGGGATCTATATATAGCAGAAAGGAATTAGGCAGCACTGTCCAACACATGTGTTGGTTTGTTTATTCTTCGCATTCTAAAAGGGAAATAGGAAGATGACAAAATTTGAAAAAAATTTAAGCTAGTTATAACCAGCATTGTTTTTCATCCTAAAAAATAAACTTCTCATCCTTTATTTTAATTTTTTTTCTAAGTCTTTGTGTCTTTTTTCTTGTTTTTAAAGTAACTTAACATTGTATATCCGTTACTTAGTCAAAATAACTTTATGATCGTAAAACGATTATTTTGAGAGCTTCTTATCACAATTTTATAAAAGAGACTCTTTTATTAACATGTTAATTTTAGTTGTGCATATCTACCTAGAAAAAAGAATTATCACAGCCCCTTGTGATTTGAATAATTCAACCTTTGGAATCAATGAACTATCCTATTTCATTCATTAAGGATTTAATATTCGAAGGATGTTGCAAAGACTTACCTTGACATTGACTAGAAGGGAGTGTCTACTTCCAACGTTGACGTCTTAGTCGAGTAGTTCGCATGCTCCTTAGCTTCGGTTTTCTTTTATGATATGCTACCTCAATCTCCGATTTAAGAGCATGTGAGAACATATTTGTCAGCAAAATAATTAGCCTTTACGGATCGATTTGATTGAGGATAATTTCTGTTATAGACACAACCAAATGAAAACATTATCTAAGGCAAAAAAAATTGATACTTATTTATAAGTTAATTAATTTAACTGCTAACACTTTTGAATTAACAAATTTAACAAACACATAGAAACCAAAAAGACAATAATATCGATAAATATATTTTTAATTGAAAACAATTTTACTGTTCAAATTTTGTTTTATATGATACATGACAACTGGACATGAAGCCTTGACAATTAAATTATTTTATCAAATAATAATAAGATTCAACATATATTTTGTTATTTTCTAAAATTATTGTTATTTGGTTATGTCCATGATGACATATTGATCCCAAATTGATTTTATCGATAACAACGCAAGATATGCTTTTTCTAAATAAATTGAGAAAAATATAAGAACTTCGAAAAATTCTGTAATTGAAAAACCACTGAAAAATTTAAATCTTTTGAAATAGATTGAATACTTCTAGGAAAACTCACAAAGTCAATATATTATATATATATATATAAAGGTTTGAAAAAATTAAGAAAATAAATAAATACAGCAGATGTTCTAAAAACATAAAACATTGGAAATAAACTATAAAAGATTTTAGATATTCATAAAATTTGAGAAAAGCTGAAAATTTTTCAGAAAATTGAAAACAAATAAAAAATTAATAAACTTGATTATTTTATATACTTACATGATGAATTTTATCTTTTTTTTTTTAAAATTTTGTATTATTTCTGAATTTGTTAAGATATTTTGAATTTTTTAAGGCTTGTGAATTCCATAGTTATCCGTCCTTTGAATTTTATTCTCATTTTTACTAATTTTTTTTCGTTTTCCAAAATTTGAACTTAGATATTTATTGATTTATTTTGGATCATTTATTTTTGGTTTTTTGTTTTCGATTTCTTACGAATTTCTTTGATACTTTGATCTTTGAATTATTATTTTCCAACTTTCTACACCTTTCATTAGTTCATCGGTATGCTTTCACCCTTTCAAACTTTTTTTTAATTTTTTGAGCTTATATGATTTTTTTGTATATTTTTTAAATTTCAGATTTTTGAAATATTGAGGTTCATTGATTCTTTTTTAGTTCCACATATTTCCCCATTTTTTTAATTTTTTATGTGCATTATTTTCTTGATTATTTCTATAACTTCTCTGTTTTCTCTTTAGCTCTTGAGTTTTTAATTTTAGAATTAATTATATTCTTTCTCTATTTTTTTAGGTTTAATATCTTTTCCTCATATTTTGTTATTATTTATCATAATTGGTTCTAAGTATTTGATGTTTCTTTTTTAGTTTTATATTTCATTTTTAATTTTTTTTAATTTCTTAATATCTACTAATCTTTTGAAGACTAATTTTATTTGTAAATCAATATTTACTTTACTATGGTAAATTATAATTGGTTAACATAAAAACAACGGCAATGCTACTCTTACTCAAAAGGTATCACAACCAATGGAGTTATATCGATATTGTTATCACATTAGTTGCCTTTTACATCATCACTCCAAACCCAAAAACAACGTCTACACTTCAAAGTCAGATACAAGGAATATGATGTTGAACCTAACTTAACATTTATAAGGAATTTGATTTGTATTGTTGTGTTCCAGCATAAAGAGGTTAAGAAGCAAGAGGTACCCTTAGTAGAAGTACATTGGAGTGATGACCCCACCCGAACTAGTGAGATGGGAGAGCATATGAAGTAGACACATCGTGAAATGTTTGAAAAGTTACGACCGAAGTGAGTAGAAAATGTTGTAATGTATATAGAAATATATGTACCTTGTAATAATTGATTGGTTGAGATGAGTAAATATTCGTATATTTTCCTAATTATAATACATAGTATGTGTACGCCAAACACGTCGTATAATAAGTATGTAGGAAGAAAATCTTATATAGGAGATTACGGGGATGCAATTTCGTAAGGAGGAGAGAACATAATGACCTGGAGAAACGTGGTAAAGGTTGATAAATGATAGTAGTTGTCTAGTAATTCACGATCTTGAAAAGATGCTTTAACATAGTTATTATGCCATGTAAAGTAAGATACCGATTGAAAATAGAAATGTACAAGCTCCAAGCAGAAGCAGACTAGGAAAGAATAATAAAGGCAATGCATTAAGGCCCAAGCCATTATTTGGTTAAGAGGGAAATAAAATTTAGGCGGAAAAGCCAAAATTCGGGTACGGAGCAGTACAAGATATATAACCTAACCTCTCTCTTTTTGGTTGAAAAGTAAAATTCCAAATTCAAAGGCAAACTAAATTAGGAAACAAGAGGAAAAAGAAAAGGAGAGAGAATTGGTAGGAGCTAAGAAGCGATTGAAGAGGAAGTAGACATTGCAAAACAATAAGACAATGAAGTATGTAGGCAACAATCCATAGTAAGTCAAATCAGGAGCAGTAGCTTACAATGGCAGATTGGAAGGTGAAGTCAATCATTAATTTATCATTCAAAACACTCAATCAACCAAAGTTAATTTATTTTCGTATTATATTTAATTATCTGTATTCTGATGAATTATTTGGTTATGTTTTTATATTAGAGATGAGGTATTTGTATGAGTGATTATTTAAATTCCTATTTGATTGACGATGGTTGAGACGAGGTTGCTTAGATCGTGAATCCAACTTAGATATAGTAGTTAATTTGAGAAGATCAACACCTAGATGTGAATTTCCATGATATCTTTGAGAATCTGAAAACATTATAATAAATATAGATTGAGTTGTGATTCAAATCATTTGTGCAGATGAACTACGAAAGTGGGAGAAACTGCAGTAGTTAGACTGAGCTATGTGACGAACTGTTGATCATAATATAAGTTGGGAGGAAATCCAATTATGGAGATGAATTGTAGAAACTAGCTGGGTCTACTGTAGATCAGATCAGTAACTAAAAAGTAAAATGACAAGAGAGCAGAGCGATTTGAGGATGGTGAGGAGTTCCATTTTGTGTAAGCATCTCATTATGTTGTATGCCAACCTAATGAAAGATTGATTGTTATGTGAGAACATAACTTGAATGTCTAACAATTCCTTGTTCGAATGGTCGATTTGCATGGAAACGATCTATGTAGCTATCATTGAGAATTTCTCTCATAATTCAGGTGGAAGTCTCTATGCAGGTGGAATGTTTAGTGAACACAACAATCTCTGAAAATATGAGATATATTGTATACAATATGCGTGTTGGAATGATAGAGTGTCAAATAGGTAGTTTGAGTATGGTGTCGCACCATTTTAAGACTGTAGTACAAATAGAGTAGGGTTGTGTTAGGAGATGAGTGAGATCTGGAGGGCTCTTCAGTGGTAATACTTATGAATATACGGGTGTCATTTGCAAACAAAAGGCAGCGAGTATGAAAGATGAGTTACTTAAAAATATAGGTGAAGATAAAATAGGGTTCACATTTTGTTATGTAATAATGTGGATGAGACAATCCTATATTTTCTAAATTGCAGATGAGGCGATCCTACAACGAGTATAGAGGAGGTGATCCTATACTTTGTATATTAAGAAGTTCAGATAAATGTGAATCATTTGGGAAGTGTTACCCAAAACAAGGAGATAAAAGCATAACAGGATGACCCTAGGAGTTTAACTAGTTGTCAACTGTGTGGACAACAAGTGACCGTATGTAAATTTGAGATGTCTTAGTATGGAAAGGGAGTGAACCCTTTGAAACTAAGAGACGTGTTAAGAAGTGAACAACTATAGAGAGTATTAAACGAGATGTTTGATAGTCAGTAGAGTTTGCAAATAACCAACATGCGATTAATGTGGATATATGATTAGTTATGTGACCTAACATCGAGATATTGTATCAAAAAATGAAGATAAACCATTATTAATGGATGGTGTATCTAGTTGGCGGAGAGTATAAAATATGGTAAAGGTGAGCGGACATGATGGATGCATGATAAGCATCGGTTAATGTGATCATATGATTTGGGGTTACTTATATAAGCTAAATTGACAAGGTGTGTAATTAGCTGATAATGTGGAGGAATTTATAAAATGAAAAAAAGGAGGTGGGCAGGGCAGTACAAATGGGCTATTAACCTGGAAATATAAGATAAGGTTAGTTAAATGACCTTAGGTATTCTTCCAAAAATAATGATAAATGTAGTATGATTGATATATTAACCTATTATCGTAGTTTCTTTTTAAATTAATGCATGTGTGATGTGAATGTTATACACACACATTAGGTATTGACTGAGAACTATTCATACCAAACATTATTTTTAACTTGGGTATTTTCTATGTTTCCTGGGATTCTCTTGTTCGAGAGTAGACCATGGCAGGCATGTTTATTTAGATGCAGGCTGGACCTAGCCGGGAAGAAGGAGCAAAGCGGTAGTAATCTATTTCATCCTACGTAAGTTATAGTGATGTAATAAATTCATAAATCTAGTGTAATGCTGGAATGCTCGGCATGTCAGCCCTAACTTTATTAACTTGTTTTAAACTAATACTTCATAAAGGGATATGTGATGTATCATATATTTTATATGCATTCTATAGTGTCCGAGCCAATAATATGAATAGATATGCCAGTCAATTGTTTGAACTTTGTGTTAGTATGGTGGGTGTAACTGATAGAGTTAAGGATGTGCCATGGTAGCAATTATATAATTTGACTTTTGCATCAAAAATGACCAAACATCCAAGAACAGAGTTCCTGTAATAAATCATATTCATAAAACTAAGACATACCTTTGCATCACGGTCCCCCATCTTCTATGAGGGTACTCAGTATTTGGAGTATCGTACTTTATGTTCAGATGAATTTGACCCTATCTTTGGGGCTTTTTGGAAATATTACACTCCACAACCTCTGGAAGATTCAAGTCCAATTCTAGAAATGATCAGAATTGCACTTCAATGTCTCTAGGGGATTTGAGCCTAATCTCTAAGGCTAAAAAATTATATACTTTGCTGTCTCTACTGAAGCTATACCTTGTCTTTGAGGTAATCAACAATATAATCCATGGTCTCTGATGGAGTCAAACCCTAACTCAGAGGCTAGGAAGTTTATATTCTTCTATCTCTAGAAGAGTTTGCTTAGTTTATACTTCTGTCTATAACAGAGTTGATTGAGTTTATACTCCGTTGACTATGGCAAAGTTATACGAGTTTATACTTCACCATCTTTGGTAGAGTCGTATAGGTTTATATTGCGGTATGTCTAGAAGAGTAGAAGAATAAGCTATATGCAATTGCAAGCATTTGGTGATGAAAGGGGTTCACTGCTTCTAGGTTAGAAAGCGTCTGACAAGTCTAGCTATTCACTCATCGGCAAAAGGGATTTATGTATTTAAGATCGAGAGGCATTCAGTAAACCCATCTAGTAACTCATCAAATGGTAAAGATTTATGACTATTCAATTCTTTACAATTTGCATGCACATCTATCTCTGGATGTCTAGTAGGAGAAGGACATGCTCTGATGTCCGTAGGGGATTTAACACCGTGCCTATAAGCATGGTTTATACCCTTCCTCCACAAAAAATCAGTTCCATCTAGGGCATGCCAACTAGATTTTATAGCACCCTCGCTAGAGTTACCTACAAAGGGCTATATCAAGCCCAACAATTCATACATTAATTCTATAATTTTGTATAACTAAGCAAAATGTAGTATATCGGTTTATATTATTAGAATACAGTTCAGTTGGTTCATAAATCAATCACTAGGAATAGTTCGATTGATCTATGAAAATCAAGTTCATAATTAAGTAGTTCAAACAAAGTCCAAAAGGTATAGAAATCAAATCAAATTTGACAGTTCAGATCAAAACGCACCTTGGGTTTTAGCCCAAAGTGTACCTATGAGGTCTGTCTCTAGATCTCATACATGTGCAGGCATGTCAAGGTACACTCCCAAACTTTATTTTAATAGGAAATAAACAAAGAAAAGTCTAAGAATCTCCCATTGGTGCCTTAAAGGGATGACTATGCTCCAAGGAGCTACCATTAGTAATCACTGCTTGGTTCGTTGCCTATTGAGATTGTCGCCTATTTGAAGCTTGAACATCATTGGATGGATTCTTGACGTACTACAACAACCTTTTTTCTCGAATGTGTTTCTCGATTGTCTCCTTAAGATGTCGGTATTCAGTAGTCTGATGGCCATAGATCTCATTAAAGACGCAGTACTTGCCAGTTCCCTTCTCTACCGCAGTTGACTCTCTGGCCTTTGATTCACCAAAATCCTCGGTTTCCCAATTTGCGAGATAAATTCTTTCTAGAATTTCTATAAGCTCCGAACGTAGAAACTTTTCGTGTACTCCTTTGAAGCATTTCCTTCCTCCAACCTTTTCATACATCTTTCGCTTTCCCTTATTTTAAGGCTTTTCACCTCCAACTTGATGGATAATGATAGTCCTGCCTCAATATCATAATCATCCAAGTGCATGTACTTTCTGGCTTGATAATAGAAGTCCTCTAAGTTAAAGGTTGGATTTTTCCTATGTCCCCTTTAAAATTTTATCTTTCTTTTGATCCCTAAAACAACATCCAAGTGGATATCCACTAACCTAGTTGACATATAGTAACCGTAGAGCATTAAACCATGCAAGATAGCTCCATAGTGTTTCTCTATCCTTTTCGCCTGATATCTTCCAAGCACATTTCATTCTTAGGCTGAATGACATAAACTCTAAACCGACTCATGATCCTTTCCTTCAATGTCGCCCAAGTGCTAATGGATTTGTGCTTCAAACGTTAAACCACATAGTCGCTAAGTCTGACAAGAATAGAGGAAAGCAAATACACATTACTTCCATTGTAGCTCCAACTACCTCTTTATGCTTAATGAGTGCCTAAAATGATTTATGGGATCAGTTTTTCCAATGTATAGTTACTTATTGGCATTTTAAACTCGGATGGATTAACAACGTATCGAATGTTTGGAGTGAACAAACTCTGGTTCATCTCATTAACATCAAGTCTCCTATTCTGCTTACCCAACACTTGACATATTAGGTTAGTGTCTTCTTCCATTGGAAGACTTCCTTATTGCTTGGTGGGCAATGCCATACCCCCCGTGCAATGGATCAACCATCCGTGGACCGAACGGTCCAAACTCAGACGGTCCCCTTTTGGCAGCCAAGCGTGCAGTTCATGCATCTTTGCTAACTTTTGGTGGGATATCCTCCCTTTGTCCAACATGGGCTATATTGTTCTATCCGGTACCAATTGGTTTGATACTAAGACAAATAGATTGGAGCCTTAGCTAGTTTGGTTGCATGAAAGTCCATATATCCATGGCATTTTCTTCCCTTACTTGCTCCCTGACATCCATTCCTAATATGTTGCCAAAATAATTCCCAATTCGGTCTCTTTGGACATGCGTTGGTATTGCTTGCCCGAGCACGTAAGAACACACCTGTCATCTCCTATTGCTTAGCCAAAAAAGATGCTTCCACATTTGTAATCAACCAGCCAATTTCTGCTATTCCTTTCAGGACCAAACTTCATTTTGTAATAATTTCTTCGTTTTAAGTCGAAATGAGTGAAATGTAGTGACCCGTAATTTTAAACACTTCATCTTTGAATATCTAAGCTTTTGGAATATGGTTAAATGTGATAAAAGTGGTTTTATAACCATATTAAACTCCTTTTAATTAATAACTAATGGTAGGAAACTTTTTTTTTTGAATTTGTTTTACAAAAATAAATACTATGAAGAAATACCGATGATGTGATCGAAAATCGTTTTATCAATAAATGGATTTTTATTCGATATAAGTTGTTCAAACTTTATTTACATGTCTAAATAACAAATGAAGTCATTAATAGATAATAAAAATAATTTAACTTATTATGGTTAACCAATTAACTATTAAAAGCTTCTAGAAAGTCAAAGGAAGGAGATAATTAGTGTAGATATTTTCTTTGGCTTGTGAGATGGAAAGTTAGTCACATGTGGGAAGTGGGCTTTGGCTGGCTAAAGAAGGTAAGGGGTTATGATAACCTCTTGAATGCTCCTATATAAGTCCACTAAAGGTTAATTAATCCATTTCACAATTTTATGCACAAAAGTAAGGTCTTCAATCCTCTTAGTCTCTTCTATATAACTTTCTAAAATACAAATCAAATTAGCCCAAACCTTCACCAAACTCATGATATAAGCCTTAAACAACATAGAAATAAAGAATATCAACTTATAGCTTGAATAATTGGAGCAAGGAAACCCCAAACACCCAAGACCGTGAGCTATTTAGGCAAGTTTTGCCTTGGCCACTACACCAAATACTGAGATTTGCAACTAACCATCCGCACATTTGGCAACGGTTAATAACCGTTGCCATTTAGCAACGGTTAATAACCGTCTTGGTTCAGTTCGCAACGGGTTTTTCTTGTTGCTAATTGGGAACGGTTATTAACCGTAGCTTGTTTGGAGACAAATGATGGCGGTGAATTTCATCCTTTTGCGCCATAATTTTTGGCGCGCTTCGTTCCAATTAGCAACGGCTTTAAACCGTGGCTAATTAGCAACGGTTATTAACCGTCCCAATCTTTTAGCCGGCCCAGTGGCAAGCCCACCAAGCCCCTGGGATGGGGCAACCAACTAAGCCGGGCAACACCCAAAATCTGTTTTACTTCACAGTTACAGCTCAATAGCAATCTCCATGTTGGCGATCTGCTCGAACCCAAAAATACTAGGGTTTCAAAAATCAACGCTTTCTAAATAATCATCGCTGCATACTCGGCTATTCCATCAGCCATCGTCGGCTCAAGCTTGCCTCCTACGCGATATTTTCTACTGCTGATTTGAAGTCCTGCTACAGTCTCTATACTGCCACTGCTAATTAAGTATGCGAATTTCTTGTTTTGAGTTGTCTAATTTTCTAAAATTGAGTCGCCCTTATCTGTTTTACTTCACAGTTACAGCTCAATATCAATCTGGCGATCTACTCGAACCCAAAGAAACTAGGGTTTCAAAAATCAACGCTTTCTAAATAATCATCGCTGCATACTCGGCTATTCCATCAGCCATCGTCGGCTCAAGCTTGCCTCCTACGTGATATTTTCTACTGCTGATTTGAAGTCCTGCTACAGTCTCTATACTGCCACTGCTAATTAAGTATGCGAATTTCTTGTTTTGAGTTGTCTAATTTTCTAAAATTGAGTCGCCCTTTTACTGCTTTAGATTTCATTAACCTTGAAAACGCCTGAAGCTAATAACTTATTAGTATTTAGTTATAAACAAGTAGTTTTCTGTAAATAATCGTTTAGGAATTGAAATTTGAAAGCTGAAGCTAAAAAACTAATAATTATTTAGGAACTGATACTTACATGCTAGTTAGACATAGTTGCTTATAGTGACTGCTAGGGTATAAGTTGATGCAATGAATTTTGTTTTACTAAATATGAGACCATATTTAGTAAGTGGATAAAATTGTTGTTAATGGCGCAAACCAAGTATCAGGAGAGGGGTAATGCATAGACATTACTCTGGTGCTACAAAATGGCGCTGTTGTAATGGCAAATTTTTTGGAAACAGTTTGATGCTAATGTTAAATTTCAAGTGAAATCAAAAGAATATTCATCTGTTTAGTTAATATCAGAGTTGAACTTGGTGGAAAGCCATAAGATATTGTTACCCATGATTTATTATTAGCTCTTGTTATTTTCTTTCAGTATGTCTTTTAGTATAGACAAACAATGGATGAATCAATCTAATCGAAGAAATACAGAATATGTGGAAGGTGTGAGAAATTTCGTTAAATTTGTTGCTGAAAACGGTGGCAATAAGGAAAAGTATTCGTGCCCTTGCACGCGGTGCAAAAATGAAGATACATTCAAATTAAATGACATTCATTTTCATTCGCTTAGATATGGTATTGTTCAATCATATACCGTGTGGTGTTTTCACGGAGAAAGAATACCGGAGAAGCCAAAACAACAACCGGTTAGTCATGCCACAAATACTGATGAGTCCGAACATATTAGGATGGAGGATTTGATCAATGATGCAGATAGATTCCATCATTTTCAACCTACAAGTCAGTTTCATGATAATGCTAATATTGGTGAGCAGTTTACAGATAAATCATTTTTTGATAGTGCAACTGCAACAGAGCCATTGTATCCTTCTTGTCCAAAAGAGATTACAAAGTTGTATGCCATTGTGAAACTGAATAGCTTGAAGACCCAATACGGCTTTTCAGACAATGGTGTGACTGCAGTACTCGAATTCATAAAGGAGTTACTCCCCGAAGGTAACACGCTACCTTCAAAGTACCCCGACGTAAAGAAGATCATTAAGCAAGTTGGGATGAATTAGATAACTTATGATGCATGCATTAATGACTGCATCTTGTACTGGAAAGATAATGCGAACAAAGTTTCATGTACAAATTGCAACGCACCAAGATACAAGACATCATTCGACGAAGAGAGAAAAGCTACCACAGTACCTCAAAAGACCTTAAGACATTTTCCTTTAATTTCTAGATTGAGAAGACTGTATACTGTACCATGGATAGCAGAAGCGATGACCTGGCATGGTCGTGCCAAGTCCGGTACAACCGTAATGCGTCATCCGCGTGATACTTCTCAATGGAAAACTACAGATTCTTTTGATTCTTCGTTTGCTGCTGAACCACGAAATATCACGCTTGGAATAGCAACAGATGGTTTCTGTCCGAATACTTCTTTAACTAACCCTTACAGCTGTTGGCCAGTAATTGTAGTACCATATAACCTTCCTCCGTCTTTGTGCATGAAAAGAGAGTTCTCAATGTTAACATTGTTGATTTCTGGGCCAAAACAACCGGGGAAGGATATTGATGTTTATTTAGAACCTTTGATAGACGAGTTAAAGCAGTTATGGGAAGGAGTCGTTACATTTGATTCATTTATGAAATCTGAGTTCACAATGAGAGCTAGAGTGTTGTGGGCAATCCATGATCATCCTGCTCTTGGGACTTTATCGGGATGTACAACTCACGGCTACTTTGCATGTCCTCTTTATGGAGAAGAAACTACATCTGTTTATCTCCCTGAAAGTAAGAAGATTTGTTACATGGGACATCGTAGATTTCTTCCGTCCGGACACAAGTTTCGATACGATAAGACAAATTTCAACAACGAGCAAGAACTTAAGCGTCCTCCAAAACCACTGACTGGTTATCAAGTTGAAAAAAAGGTAGCGAATATAAAAATGAAAGTTGGTAAAAACATACCGGAAATTGGTCGAAAACGGAAAAAGACAATCGATGAAGAAGTTCCTGCATGGTATAGGAGGTCAAAGTTCTTTGATTTGCCATATTGGAAAACAAATTTGACCCGACATAATATTGATGTTATGCATACGGAGATGAATGTCACGAAACATTTGATCAACACAATTATGAACCATAAAGACATGTCAAAAGATGGGATCAATGCACGGAAGGATTTGAAAATCATGGGTATAAAACAAAAGTTGTGGGTGATAGAAGATCCTGAAACAAGTAAAGTAACCATACCAAATGCGACTTTCACTTTGAGCAAAGAAGAAAAGATACGGTTTTGCACCGTTTTGAAAAATTTGAAAGTGCCGAGCAAATTCTCTTCGAACTTCCATAACAATGTGAGCATCAACCCTCCTGAACTAAAAAATATGAAGTCACATGATTACCACGTCATAATGCAACATTTACTTCTGGTATTGCTTCAGCATTATTTTCCGCAACATAAGGATCTACGGAATGCTATTCACCGCATTAGTCTCTTTTATAACATTTTGTGCTCAAAGGTGATCAACAGGGAACATCTTCTAAAAGCAAAGGCTAGTTTGGTAGAAGCAATGTGTGTTATTGAAAAACATTTTCCACCTGCATTTTTTGATATCAGCATTCACCTTATGGTTCATTTAGCCGATGAAGCATTGATTTCTGGTCCTGTTAGATATAGGTGGATGTACCCATTTGAACGGTAAATTACTAATTTTAGTTATGTACATAATTATTCGATTTAAATAGCTATTGATGTCTACATTTTACAATTATTCATCTTCATAGGTTGATGAAAACATATAAAGGATATAGACAACTATGGTTCTCCAGTCGGAAAAAATGGTTCAAAGGTCGCTACGAAGATTGGTAAACTAGTAAGAAATCATGTGCCAATCTCATATCCAAGTTGGAAAAAAGTTCCGCCAAATTACAAGGAAGACGTGTGGAATCAATTGGAGGTAATAATGAGCTCCGTTCATTTATAATGCTTTCAATACAGAAATTAAAAATGGTTTACATGCATTTTTTGTTATGCAGAAATATTATGAGCTCGATCCTTTATCAAAGGACCTTATTATGAAAAAAATGTCCGAGGCTTTTAGGAGACACAAGAATGATTTGCGCAAGAATCATTATGACCTTTTCATCACTGACGAAGAAAGAATGAGAAATTGTCCACCGAAAATTGCTCAAGATGATTGGGATGAGTTCATAAGAAACGAATCAAAACCCGAGGCAAAAGAAAAAAGGAAGCGAGGCAAACAAAATAGATCAATGCTCGAATATGGTCATCATTCGGGACGTAAGAGTCACGCTATGATTACTCAAGAAATGGTATGTGTCATTGAATTGGTGCATCACATTGCATATACCGTTAGTTCCAAATATAATTTTAGGTCATTATATGCAGGTCGATTCAAGTAGTCCGAGAACAGAAGTATCACGTCTTCAAGTATGGGAGAAAACGCATAAGAAAAAAGATGGCAGCACGTCAGATGCGACATCTTCCTACTTTGTAAGTTAAACAAATAACAACGCCTCTAAATTAAATTTTCATTATTAATATATATGTATTTACTTTTTAGGACAAAATTGAAAAAGAAAAGGAAACGACGAGTGGTGGTGATGAAGCCGTCTTTATATCAGTGTTTGGTAAAGATGTAAAGGGCAGGAGTCGAAGTATTGGGACCAATATAGCTCCTAGCCAAGTTAAGAGTGCTGCCATTCCATGCAAACGGCTCAAACAGGCCCAAGGAATATATGAGCAACGACTGCAAAATGTGGAGCAAAAATTGATGAAGCTGGGCAATATGGATGATAAACTGGAGCGTCTTCTCAGCATAGCCCAAGATAATCGTCAAGTAGGCAGTGAAATCGCATCTTCTCAGTTTGCCACTCCGAACAATCAGTTAATCGACCAAAGATGTGAAATCCTGAACTTCGAGGACGAAGTAATTGCAACAGGTACTATTTTATTAAAATTTGAAGAAAATAATATGTTGCAAAGTCAGTGAATGCTTAACTTCGTGAACGGGAGAGTGTATCAGGAAACATACAGGTCAATTTCACGTCAGGGTTTAGCGATCGAGAAAAAAAAACGCACATCTTTTCTTTTGTAAAAAGTTCACAGTGAACGTAAGAACCAATGCACCCATCATCTCTGATTCTGCCTGTACATGTTCTCTGACTCACCAAAACCACATCACATATTCATCTCCAATACAATCTGTTACTGCTACCTTCCCTGTCATACTGCACATACAATATTCATCACTTCACCAACTGTCAAGATAACCACCAACTTCTATCCATAACCTCCAAACTGCTATATACATCACTGCCATACTTCTCATTAATCGCTTACAAACTGCCAATACTTCACAATCATATTCCTGCCACTTCAACCAAACTACTACAACACTTCGAGCAACTTCAATAATACATCACAACTGCTATTTCATATCATTGCTGTTTCATATCACTCAACAAACAATACTTCTACCAATACATTCAACTTACAACTGTCAACATCTGCCACTACCCTGAACACACTTCACTACATAACATCCATAGCAACCCCCTGCTGTCATCAACTGTTCAGCGCCACCACACTTCAACCACAGCATCTTGGTTGCCTGAATCTAGTTATGTATTTGATTCCTTGTAATCAGCGATTAGCGTTGAGCCTTTGTGATGATAAGCAGTGACTACTGTTTCTACCATTTATATTCTACGACAGCAATTTTTATGCCACGAACAGTTACTTTGCTTAATACAAGTTTCCAGTAGTGATAATACCCCCTGTAACAGTTTCCAGTAGAATGACTTATGCTTCGATTTGCACGCATTTAATATATATGTTGCTTGGTTGCCAAAAAAATTCTCTGTAATTCACTTCTGGCATTAAACCCAAGTCATTATTAGGCAAATTTGGGTCTAGTTCATATGCTATGAAACTTGGGCCATCGCTGCATGTTTGTGAAATGGTTTTGGGTAGCATGAGTTTTGTTTTTTGTTAGTTCTGTAAATGAAAATCCATATATTCACTCCAAAAATGCTTATATAACAGGTACTATATGTCGAGATTCCACAGCATTAGTAATTCATGGAAAAGCAGTACCACCCACATATGAAAAAGTGTTGTTGGATAAAATTTTATTGCCGAATGAGCTAACCGCCAAAATATGTCGACAATTTACCGAGACCTTTGGGGATGTTGGAGTCGGAGGTTATGTGAGCCATCAAAAGGGTTTGATACGATATCTTTAGTCGGAGGTATTGATATTTCTGACTTGTTCTTTGCATATATTGCTGATTTTCTTTTGTTTTCCTGTACACAATAGTACACACAGTCATGCATACATAAATACAAGCATGCAAGCACCTTTCACAATTTACATTCAAGACTTATCACATGCAAAATAGATATATCAAGTTTTAAGAATTTATAAGGGTGGTTTGCTCACCTGGATAGTTTGACAGTGAGGAAAGAGAACCTGAAAAAGATTTCAAAATCTGGAAATTGAGGCTTGATCAAATTTTCTTTATCCTAACCGTTGTTTGCTTTGAATTGCTTTGTACTAGTAGTCTTGGCTTTAGTTAGATGTATATATATGCCTTGTACTTGTAGTCTTGGCTCTAGTTAGATGTGCAGTTTGCTTTATTACTGCCTGGTCTGTCGTAGATGTATACTTGTAGTTTCTTTTACTGGTGTGCCTTTGATCTTGTTTACAGTCTGGCATAGTATCCATACGCATTTGGTCCAACCAGTTTGTTCTTGTATATCATGTGATGGTTAGTTTGCATCAGTTATTTATGCATTTCAGTATAGTTGCATTCTTGTGCTTTGTCTCTGCATTCACTTCAGATATACTGACTTTTGTTTTCATCCCCTGGTTGCTTGGTACATTTCTGTAGCTCCACTGATGGTCTATATTGTGTTGAGCTTCAAGTCTGCACTGCAAATCATTTTGCCTCGAGTTTGTAGCTGCATTGCAAATCATTTCTGTAGCTCCACTGATGGTCTATATTGTGTTGAGCTTCAAGTCTGCACTGCAAACATTGAAGTCTGAAAACTGGAATGCTTTGCCCTGTAATTAATGAAATCTTTGTACTATAGTGTAATAAACAATGCAGTGTAATAAGTATGATATTCCGACACGGTAGTATTCTGTTTGCAAAACAATGAGTGTAATTATAAGTTTGATAATAATATTATATGTATGGAATATGTGCGATATGTTTATAGTGCTTGTATACCAATATTTTGATATATATTGATATTCTGGTATATATACTGAGATATACGCAGTAGTGAGTTACAGATGTGATTTTGTAGGGGCAGGAGCAAACACTATGTGCAACGGTTGTTAACCGTTGCTTTATGTGTGACTTGGGAATAAAGCAACGGTTTTAAACCGTTTTTTACTGGACATAAAGCAACGGTTTATACCCGTTGCTTATTGTCCATAAAGCAACGTTTTATACCCGTTGCATATTTCCCAATTTGCAACGGTTAATACCCGTTGCCTTTGATCCAATTTGCAACGGTTTATACCCGTTGCCTTTGACACAATTTGCAACGGTTTATACCTGTTGCCTTTTGGACATAAAACAACGGTTTTTTCCCGTCGCTAAATTCAACCACTCCTGTAATGAAGACGGTTTTTACCCGTTGCTTTTAGACTTAACAACGGTTTACACCCGTTGTTAATATCTTATAATGGTGTAGTGGCCGAGAGAAAATTCATGGAGCTAGAAGGGATTTTGGTTCTTCATTTGGTTGAGGTAGGAAGTGAGCTTAGGTTCAGGCTTGTGCTGGTTGTGTACTTGAATAAGGGTGAGTAAACTCACGATTTGAGTTTATATGAAGTGAATAATATGCTTGTTAAAACTATAAGTAAAGTGCTTAACTAAATAATGTTATAACTTTTGAGATTCTTGCTTTGAAAAGTAAATGACACATATATATTATGCATATGAACTTCTATGACTTTCTATGACATGTTTCATTACCTTGACATAGTGCACATAGGTTTGGTTGGACCGTGGTTGACTTGGATTTGAATATAGAATAGTTTATATAGTGGAAGGTCGCTATAGAAGCACTTTAAAATACATTGTTTTGTTAAATTCCTATAATATTTTATAAAGACATCCCTAGGGGTTTCTTGGCATGATTGTGATGTATATTGAATATATTGTTTAATGTAAAAAAATCAAACCTTAAATCGTTTGTTATCATGTCAAAAACGAGCAAAACTTTCTTATGTAAAAACAGTGTAAAACCAGCTCTCTATCCACTATTTATTACACCATTTGTCTGTAGCATTTTTCCGGCTTTCCGTAGCATTTCTGGACCCTTTTATAGCATCGACTGCTATATGCTAATTTTTGCCGTGGAATATTAAAAATTCATAAAAATTGATATTTAAATAAAGTTTTCTTCTTTAATCTTTTTATAAGTGTTTTAAAATATTTAAAGTATTCTAAAAAAGTTTGATGCTTTAAATATATTTTTAATGATTTATTATAAATTATTAAAGTAAAAGTTTTAATATATTTAAAACATGCCTTTAGAAGTTTTTTTAAAATAAATTATAAAGAAGTTATTTTGAAATAATATTTTACATGAATGTTTAAATCATACTTTGTAACAGCCCTCATTTTTACGGTAATTAATTAAAAAGAGAATCAATTAATTAATAAATAGTAAATAATGAAAAATGAGATTTTAATTTTTTTTTGTAATTTGGCCATGAAGCTTATACCTTTGGATTCGCGGTGATTTTTTGGTCAATTTTCATATATAAACTTTTTCAATCGGAGTTCAAACAAAAGATTTATCAGCATTTGAATTTTAGTAGTTGGAAATAATTATATGTATATTTAAGGAAATAATTTGAAATTAATTAATGATAGATTCACGCCATTAAAATTAGCAGTGGATTAACAGTTAAGAAAAATTAATTAAGGCAGAAGATAACTGTAATTCACGTTTTTTTAATAACATAGGAAACAAATAAACACAAAGATCAAAACGCACCAAAATATATAGGTTAGGTCGACCATAACCTAGGCACGTTTGACAAGAGCGATCGATCTGGGTCATGGGTGGTCGACCGTTTTGAATATGACAGTGAAAGGAGGTCGTATGGTCCAGATCTAATCCAGTTGCATCTGATGGTTAGCACCGATTTAAAACTCTATAAATTAGGACCTAGAGCTTCACTTCCAACTCATTATTTTTCTAATGAGCGCAGAAGTTCTGCCATTTTCCTTTCTCCTCCAAAATTTCTGAATACACAAAAATAGATCTAGATTGCACGAATACACTTTGGAGAAGAATAGAAAAGAACAAAGGATAGGAAATAGGTTCAAATTAGGTTGCTACATCAAAGGTAAATTTTTAGATCTGGTTCTAATTGATAAATCTAAATCTCTTTTCCTTAATCCAATTTCTAATGAGGTCTGTATAAATATTGTCTTTTGATTTGAATAAGGAGTCAAAAAGTGGAGAATACAGATAACATGGTTAGATCTTGATTAGATTTAGAGATTTGAAAGCGGTAATTAAAGCTGAGTGGAAATATTATATATTTTTATATAATATTAGATTATATCGTTGCAGATCCATTCCTATATTCCTGAAACTGATAATTTAATTTTAAATGAATTCATATATACAAAATGTTGAAGACTACAACTTTCCTATAAATTTTTATTGATAATTATAGAAGCGTAATGATTAGATTTAATTCTGTAATTGCGAAATGATTTTAGTTATAAACTTTACGTTGGATTAGTTAACTGAAAACATAATGAATTAGGATTTCATTTTATTTGATATTGGCGATTGAGGCTGAAAATAAAGTTAATTGGACTTTTGAGATTGTAGTGATATTTTAATTCATTGGAATGTATATCATTGTAAGTGGATTTCCATATATTGTCAAGTTTAAATTTAGCAAAAGCGTGATGTTTGAAATGACAAGGAACAAATATATGCTATAAAAGAAAGTGATGTACAAAATAAAGGTAGTTTCTGTATTTTCTACTATCTATTTCAATAAAGAAAAAGAGAACTTTTCGTAATTGCAAACATCACACAAACCACCTCTTTGTGACAAAATATGGAAATTTACCGTGTAACAGTTAATTGTTAAAGTTCAGAATCTGTTTAACGACGAATTTTATATCGGTTTAGAAAAGCGCCGATAAATTTTGAATTAAAATTTCCACAAGCTCACGGCGTAAAATTTTAGTACGTGGCGAGTACGGGTCGATTCGCAGGGAATTTTTAAGATTTTAAAATTTTCTAATCAATCAAATTAAACCAAAAGTGGAGATTGTTTTGAAAACTAGAAAACTAAGCAAATGTTGAGATTAAAAACCATGTGATTAAAATTCAATTCAGAGGCAAATCCACTTTCTTATATTTTTCACATAAATACACATAAAATCAAATGATGATCTATTTTTAATCTAAGTAGGATTAGTGATGTATTTATCATAAGCATGGCCTATTTGAGTTATTAATTAACACAAATCAAACCATCAAACTATAATACAAATCTAGTCCTACTTTTTCAAATCTCATGAAACATGGCATAGAAAATGAAACCAAAATCTAGTTTAATCATGATCTATTTACTATTAATTAGTAACATAGATCATCAAATTTTGATTAAAACTTCACTTCATTGCCATGATCATATTTAGATGAAGAAGCAATATGTGATTAATGAGATAAGCATAACCTATTTGTTATGAACAAAGTAGGCTATCAAATTCTACATAAAACACAAACAAACACAAACAACCATTTTCTCATGAAGCACAAAAGAGATCATACATAGAAAATTATGTTGAATCTACATGATAAAAGAAAGCTTCATTACCCCTAAATTGTAGGGATTTAGCCTCTCATTTGTGTTATCATTTCAACACATAGAGATTTCAACATTGAAAATAAAATAAAGTAGAAAATAAACAAAGAAAAAGAAGATTAACTACTAGAAGGAAATGAACTAAACTAAGTGCATAAATGTAAATCTAAGCTATGAACATGAAATGAAAGAGAGCATAAGAATAAAAATGAGCATAAAAGTAAATAAAAGCATGTAGAAAAGAAAAGAGAAAGAGGTTAGGAAGCCATTTTTATTTCATGTAACATTGAGCTTACAACTTGCTTGCTTAATTTCCTAAGTAAAATGAAATGTAAGAAGATATTTACATGTACATAAGAGGGCTATTTATACATGCATAAAACTCTAATTCAATTTTTAGGGTGCTTCCCAAAATGCCCTTTAGGAAGTGTGGCCACCAAGTAACCATTAGCCACTAATTAATCCATCATTAAATGTGCATGAAGCTTTAACCTCCACTTAGTTGTCCATTAGCTTCTAATTGTAGATTTAGGGAAGTGGGTTAGGTCCTCCATTATCATGAGCTTGAATTATTTCCTCTTCATTCCTTTGTATTCCCTTGTGCATGCACATATCTTCATGAAACCCTCTTCCATATGCATCCAAATTCCTATAAAAATTATGAAAAATGTCCAAGTAAAAAGTCCCAATTTAACACATGCACAAAAATGACTATTTTGCCCTTGTATGTAGATGAATATGTGATGATTTGAAAATAATTGAATTTTGGTTTTAAACATGTTAAAATACCCAAATACGACATTTATTTAAATAAAAATAGATAAAATATGGATGTAAATATATGCACATTTACGTGCATATCAAATACCCCCACACTTATCTTTTTATTCGTCCTCGAATAAAGGAAAACTATGATAAATGCGTTTTCGTAGGGAGCACGATTGCATTGAGCGTATGCAACAAGCGTTAAACCTCTGGGTGTCCCTGGTAGGACGAGTGTTGTCTCGTGAGGGTTTTTAGCGGATACTACCCACAAAATCCAAATGCAGGATGAAAATATTTACAAAATGCAAGATTTATTTACAAAGATATGAATGCGAGTTTTTGGAAATATTTACAAATGAAAGATTTACTTTTAAATAGACACAAATAAGTTAAATATAAGTTTTGGTCATTATCTTGAAAATTTAAATCATTTACTCGTCAAAATTTCCAACAAAAATCAAGTTATCATAACAAATAGACAATAGTTTAACTTGTTGTTTCAGTTGATACCAAAGTGTAACCATGAAATAGATCCTTAGTTGGTTATCAAAGTTTATCAAAGTGGTATTTTCATTTCTTTTCAATAACATGTCAAATCAAATAAGTAAAAATAGTGCTTGGATTTCAATTGCTCACTATCTCTTATTTGAAAATTTTATTGATATTAACAATATTTACATATGCCTAACTCAGATAAACTGAGGCTAGATTTATCACCCATGCACTGCCTTTCGGGCTTACGTGAGGGGAATACAAAGCGTGGCGAGTGAACACACAAGTGTGAACACTTATTGACTGTAGGCGTTATTAGTTAAAGAAAATTTATATACTTACACCTAACTCAGATAAACTGAGGCCAGATATACTGATCGTGCATTGCCTTTCGAGCTTACATGAGAAGGGTACAGAGCATGGCGAGTGAACACATGACTCTAGGTGTTATAAATATATACATATATACAACTGTTTATTTTACTTATATATTTTTTTGTGTTTTTTTTTCTATTTTTTTAGAAAGAGAGAGTTTTGCAAAATCATCTTAGCACCATTTAATTTAGAAGATAAAAATGTTATATCCTTTACTTTAAATTTACCACTTTTTTAAACAAAGATTTTCAATTAGAATATACTTAATAATTAACACATATGAACCTTCCTATATACTAGTTAAACCATTGTTATTTGTAATCAAACTTCATTTTTATTTTTGTTAAGACAAATAAATTTTCAAAAATTTCAATTTATTAACCAAAACTCATACTTATCCTATAGTGTTTCTTCAAAAATAAATCAAAATGCTCAAAAGAAAATGTTTTTGAGATTTAGAAATTTTGATATATTTTTTTTGAGTTAAAAGAAAATCAAAATTCAAAAATGCTATGAAACGTAACAAAAATTGAAAATGAGACTCCCTCCCAAACTTAGTTTTTACTGTGTCCCCACAGTAAGTGCATGATATAATGAGTGTAACGGGGAAAAATATGTACATATTTACAAAAGAGGGTTAACATTCTTACTAGACGTAGCTTGGCTCACGAAGAATCATGAGCTCCTCCTCTTGGTTACTTGGCAATTCCAAGAAAGGTTTCAAACGATGACCGTTGACTTTGAAAATCGATCCATCCCTGGGGTTTTCTATTTCTACGACACCATGTGGAAAAACAGTTCGTACCACAAATGGTCCGGTCCATCTTAATTTAAGTTTCCTAGGGAATAAATGAAGTCTTGAGACATATAAAAGAACTTTTTGGTTAGGCGAAAACGTTTTTCTTAGGATTGACTTGTCATAAAAAACTTTTGTTTTTTGTTTATAAATTTTCTCGCTTTCATACGCATCGTTCCTAAGTTCTTCTAGTTTGTTGAGTTGTAGTTTTCGGTTTTTGCCAGCTTTATCGAGATCAAAGTTTAAGTTCTTTATTGCCCACAACGCTTTGTGTTCAATTTCAACCGGTAAATGGCAAGCTTTCCCGTAAACTAAACGAAATGGGGACTTCCCAAGATTAGTTTTAAAAGCGGTACGGTAAGCCCAAAGCGCGTCGGTCAATTTCTGAGACCAGTCTTTTCGATTTTTGTTGACAGTTTTCTCTAAGATTTGTTTTATTTGACGATTTGAAACTTCAACTTGCCCACAAGTTTGAGGATGATATGGAGTGGATAACTTATGGGTTATCGAGTATTTCATCATTAATGTTGTAAAAGACCGATTGCAAAAATGGGTTCCGTTATCACTGATTATTGTGCAAGGTGTGCCGAACCTCGAAAAGATGTTTTCTTTGAGAAATTTCACAACAATTCTATGGTCGTTGGTTTTGCAAGGAATGACTTCGACCCATTTTGAGACATAATCGACACCGAGAAGGATATACAAGTTTCCAAAAGAATTGAAAAAGGTCCCATAAAGTCGATACTCCAAACATCAAAGATTTCGATTGTAAGAATGGAGTTTAGAGGCATCATATTTCGTCGAGAAATTCGTCCAAGCATTTGACATCGATCGCAAGTTTTACAAAATTCAAACAAGACTTTGAAAAGGGAAGGCCAATAGAAACCACACTGAAGCACCTTTTTCGCAGTTTTTCGAGGACCGAAATGTCCACCGCACTCTTAATCGTGGCAAAACGAAAGAACATTCCTGATCTCATTATCTGGAGTGCAACATCGGATGATTTGGTTGGGACAATATTTGAACAAGTATGGATCGTCCTAATAGAAATATTTCACTTGGGACATGAATTTGCATTTGTTCCGTTTGGACCAAGATGAGGGAGTTTCTTTAGTGACTAAGTAGTTCACTATATCAGCGTACCATGGATCGATAGAAATTGAAAGAAGTTGTTCATCGGGGAAGTTTTCATTGATTGGCAAGGAAGATGGTGCGTTCGGAAGATGAGACAAGTGATCGGCTATGACATTATCAGATCCTTTTTTGTCTTTGATTGTAAGGTCAAATTCTTGAAGTAAAAGGATCCAACGGATCAAATGGGATTTAGCATCTTTTTTGGCAAAAAGGCATCGAAGAGCAGTATGGTCAGTGTAGACCGTGATGTGTGAACCTATCAAGTAAGGTCAAAACTTTTCGAGCGCAAAAACAACTGCT
The DNA here is from genome assembly GCA_030737815.1 of Allium fistulosum. Classification (NCBI taxonomy): domain Eukaryota; kingdom Viridiplantae; phylum Streptophyta; class Magnoliopsida; order Asparagales; family Amaryllidaceae; genus Allium; species Allium fistulosum. The sequence continues at coordinate 404,342,875 of CM060907.1, read as the reverse complement.
AGAAGCTCTTTTTCGGTTTTTGTGTAGTTGAGTTGAGCGTCATTCAAAGTCATACTTGCGTAGTAAATGACATGAAGGATTTTGTTGATGCGTTGTCCTAAGACAGCACCAACCGCAAAGTTAGAAGCGTCACACATTATTTCAAATGGGAGATCCTAATTGGGTGCACAAATGATTGGAGCAGAAATGACTTCAATTTTGATACATTCGAAAGAAGGGATACAATCAGAGTTAAAATCGAAAGGAACGTCTTTTCCAAGAAGAGTCGTCAAAGAACGAGCGATTTTGCTAAAGTTTTTCACAAAACGTCGGTAGAAGCCAGTGTGTCCTAGAAATGATCGAATGTCCTTAAAAGATTTGGGAATGGGTAGATTTGCTATTACGTCAACTTTTGCTTTATATACCTCAATGCCTTTATTTGAGATGATATGTCCAAGGACTATGCCTTGTTTGACCATAAAGTGGCATTTTCCCAATTCAAAGTCAAATGTTTTTCTTTACATCGATTTAGAACCAACTCGAGATTATATAAACAATCGGAAATAGAATCACCAAAGGTAGAGAAATCGTCCATAAAAACTTCTAGAAAGCGTTCAGTCATGTCAGAAAAGATGCCTACCATACATCGTTGGAACGTAGCAGGAGCGTTATAAAGTCTGAATGGCATACGTCGATAAGCAAAGTACCGAATGGACATGTGAAAGTCGTTTTCTCTTGATCTTCGGGAGTGATTGGAATATGGTTATAGCCAGAATAACCATCAAGGAAGCAGTAAAATTCGCGGCTGGCTAAACGTTCGAGCATTTGGTCAATGAAAGGAAGAGGGAAGTGATCTTTTACTATTGCAGCATTTAATTTTCGATAATCAATGCAAACACGCCAACCAGTTTGAGTCCGAGTAGGATTGAGTTTGTTAGCATCGTTTGTTATAATGGTAAGCCCAGACTCTTTAGGCACAACATGAATTGGGCTAACCCATGGGATATCGGAGATGAGGTATATGATACCGTTATCGAGGAGCTTAAGAATTTCGTCGCGAACCGCATCTTTCATTTTTGGGTTAAGCCTCCGATGTGCATCACGAGTGGGTTTGGCTTTGTCAATCAAGTGAATGCGATGTTGGACAATAACAGGGCTAATTCCTTTAATATCGGTAATGGACCACCCAATTGTTTCTCTGTTTTTCGAAAGAATAGAAAGTAAGGAAGATCCATAGGGGCAGTAATAGCTGGAGAAGATGTTAATCTCCAACAAATTGAAGTAAATGGTGCTAACTTGGGAAATCAGGCGCCAGCATCCTCTAGCCAACACGAAGTTGTCACCAAGGATGAGTTGAATAAGATGGTTAATGAGATCAACCATAAAATGGAAAGTATTCAAAGGCTCTAATGGATAAGCTTAACACTCTCTTAACCCTACAGTCAAACCCTACTCCAAGGACTATGCCTGAACCCACGGCTGCTATAGAATAAGAGAATTCCTCTATTTGTGGTCTACATAGAAGAAATGAAAAACAACCACAAAAAATGGTGACAATAGGGCATAACATGGAAGAGAATGCGAATACTCCACCCGCCGCAAGGCAACCAATTCTGAACTTGAATAAGGGGGCCAAGGCCCCACAATAAGATATAGCCATGTATATCTCTGATTCAGAAGATGGAGAGCAAGACAATCAATTGGAAGAAAATGCCAACGCGTTCAATGATGCTAGGAACATCCAAACTGCCCCAATCAGGCCAACTGCGAGCCAATGGGGTCCCGCGGGAGTATCTCTCCAGAAGACAGGAGAGCCTAGGCTTCAAACCACGCGCCAAGATCGTTTGCAAAGCCAAACACTTGGTGTAGTGACTGATTGCCGTCCCTAGGATTACCGGACACCAGAGGCATACATAGCAGACATGGTCAAACGGTTGATGGACGAGAGTAAAAATCGAAGAGATGATGAATGGGGATTTGCTCCAAGTTGGACTCCCTTTACCGATAAAATCTTGAATGAAAGATATCCAGACAAATTCATGATGCCAGCTATCCCATCCTATGACGGGACGTAGGACCAAAAACCCCATCTATACAAGTATAGCTGGTATATGGACGGAGCGAACGCTCCAGAGGCTGTTCGCTGCCGATGGTTCCTTATCTTTCTAGAAGGAGTTGCGTCTATGTGGTTCACCAGACTTTCCACGAGATCTATTTCTACCTTTGACCAATTGGCAACAAAATTCCTTGACCAGTTTAGGCTCCATACCGTGCAACCGAAAGATATCATGTCCCTATCCAGATTATTCTAGGGATGCAACGAGTCGTTGAAATATTTCATGAACCGGTTCAATACCGCGGTGACAGAAGTAAGCAACCCCAATGAGGACATGGTTTTTATGGCATTAGTCTGTGCCATTCACCCGGAGACTGAATTCGGGAAATGGATTAAAATGAAGCAGCCTACCACAAGGAATGACTTCAATCGTAAAGCAAGTCAATACTTAAGGTTGGAGGAAGCACAAGAGCTGGAAAGAAAGTCTACTGGTGTGCAACCGATGAACATCGGATAGAGCGATGTGGCGACGAATCAAAATGCGCATGATTTTGGAACTGCTCAAGGATTCGGGGGAAAATATGGGAATCAAAAGAGGAGAAATCCAAACTCCAATAAAAAAATAGCAATGGCAGTAACAAAAGGTTTAAAGAGTTCAGACAGGAAGATTATAACCCTCTAAATGACACTCCAGAAAATATTTATCTCGCAACATAGGAAATCGAAGAATACAAGAAACCCCCTAGAAGAGAGGCAATTGAGCAGCAAAAGCGCTCAGGGAAATTCTGCCACTTCCACGAGACACATGACCACAATACAAATGAATGCCACCACCTAAAGAATCTCATCGAAGAGTTGATCTAAGACAATAAGCTCCAGTAGTACATGAAAAAGCCGCAAAATCCCAATCAACCTATGCCCCTCAGCCTCCTAGAGAACAAAGAAATCAAGCTGAAACTAGTGATGAAGGGTCAAAAAGAACTGACCAAAGGCTCATTATTGGAACGATATCTGGGGGACCACACCCCGCACAAGGAAGTTGGGGAGAAATGGAATGGCACGCTAGTTCGTTGAAGCATGCTTTAAAGGACTCATGTCTCATAATAGATGATGAAACTCTGATCAAGCTGCAAAAGGTTTTGAGTGATGATATAATGTTCTGGAATCGGGACACCGAAGGGATCGAAGCTCCAACTCTCAATCCAATGGTGGTGATAATAGGAATCGGACCCACTGTAGTTCGACGAGTGTTGGTCGCTAGTGGCAGTTCTGTTAATATACTTTTCAAACGTACTTTTGACCAGATGAAAATCGGCATGAAAAGCATGTCTGTATGCCAAACAAAGATCCAAGGTTCACTGGCGAGCCCAAGCAACCTGTGGGAACAATTGACCTGCCAGTGGAGCTGGGAGAGGGCGATCGAAGAGTCACCCTCATTCAGACTTTTGTAATTGTGGACGAAACGTCAGCATATAACGCCTTTTGGGGCGACCCGCTCTAGCATATTTTAAAATAGCTCTGGCCCAATGGTGTCTAACCATGAAGTTCCCTACTGCAAATGGAATCAGAGTGGTGAAAGGAGAATAATGTGCTGCCAGAGAATGTTACATTGTAGAATTACGCGAATCCAGAAGAAAGGAAAAAGGGAAGGACGTAGGGAGAACTCTCCACATCCGTGAACCCTCCGAATAGAAACTACAGAGCTGCCCCAGACTTAGGGACCATAGCCGATTCGACAAGGCTTTGGACCTTAGAAAGAAGAGCTCAAGGGAGGAATGGGCGGCACTGGTAGAATCGATGGTGTCCGTCCCTGTCGACATAGATGACCCAAATAAAGTTTTGAAAATCGGATCGCACCTTGGAAATAAGATGTGTATGGAGCTTAATAAATTTCTCTACGCCAACTTGGATGTGTACGCATGGATGCATTCCAACATGTGTGGGATATCCCCAGAAATCGCATGTCATGCACTGAACATAGATCCCAGGTTCACACCAGTAAAGCAAAAAAGGCACAGCTTAGGTACCGAACAATCCAAGGCGCTAAGAGAAGAAGTGGACAAGTTAATGGCCAATGGTTTTATCCGTGATGCAACCTATCCGGAGTGGGTATCCAACCCGGTCTTATTCAAAAAGTCCAATGGGAAGTGGCAAACCTGTATCGACTACTCAAACTTAAAGTAAGCTTGCCCAAAAGACAGCTTCCCTCTCCCTAGAGTAGACCAACTTGTAGATGGAACGGCATGACATGAGCTACTATCATTCATGGACGCGTACTCTGGGTATAACCAAATCCTGATACATGAACCCGATCAAGAAAACACCAGCTCATCATCGACCTGGGCCTATACTGCTACAGAGTAATGCCATTTGGTTTGAAGAATGCAGGGGCAACTTATCAAAGGTTGGTAAATACCATGTTCAAGCATCAGATCGGGAAAACGATGGGGGTTTATGTGGACGACATGCTAGTCAAATCGTGAGCAGCCGTTAACCACCTGGATAACCTTGCTGAAATGTTCGAAATACTCTGAAAGTACGGAATGAAACTCAATCTACTCAAGTGTTACTTTGGAGTGGCCTTCGGGAAATTCCTAGGATTCATCGTAAGTGCCAGGAGCATTGAAGCAAATCCTTAACAAATAATGGCACTACGGGAAGTCCAAGCTCCGAAGAATAAGAAGGAACTACAAAGTTTGAATGGAAAGGTTGCAGCGCTAAGTAGATTTATCTTGAAAGTTACCGGCAAGTGTATACCGTTCTTCAATGCACTGAAGAAAGGAAAGAAAAACTTCGAATGGAATGAAGCTTATCAAACAACATTCGAAGAACTGCTGCGGCACGTAGAGGCTCCACTAATCCTATCAGAGCCCGTGGATGGGGAAGATTTGTTCATTTACTTAGCGCTCTCACCCCATGCATTGAGCGCCGCTCTGGTGCGTGAATAAGCAGAAATCCAACGACCCATGTATTACATTAGCAAGCGGTTTACTGGAGCAGAGAAAAACTATTCGAAACTGGAAAAGCTAGCATATTGCCACTTGATGGCATCTAGGAAGTTATGGCCGTACTTTCAGGCTCATCCAATTAAAGTATCGACTGACCAGCCCTCGAAGCAAGTGTTATACCGATCGAAAACTTTCGGACAACTACTCAAGTGGAATATAGAATCGAGTCAATATGATATCACATACCACCCAAGGAAAGCCATCAATAGGCAAGCATTAGCCGACTTCATCGTTGAATTTACTAAACGGGATGATGAGGAAGAAGTTTAGGTGGAAGCAGACATGCAATGGAAGCTCTTTGTCAACGGCGCATCTAACAACCTCTATTCGGGAGCAGGAGTAGTACTTGAAACCTCCGAAGGACGAGCCATTAGCTATGCTTTGCACTTGGAATTCCCTGCTACAAACAACGAAGCAGATTACGAAGCACTGATTGCTGGACTGAAAGTTGTGAAAGAACTCAAGATAAAATCAGTTCACATATACAGCAACTCCCAGCTGGTCGCCTGTCAAGTAAAAGGGGAGTACCAGACTCGTGGGAAGAATCTTGCCCCATACCTGTCCAAAGAACAAAAACTGCTAAGCGACATCGAACATTATAGTATAACTCACATTCCACGGGAACAAAACACCAAGGTAGATTATTTGGCTAAACCGGCGAGTTTCGGAGAAGCTTAGTCATTGGAACTAGTCCTAGTTGTGACTCTAACCAACCCAAGCATAGACGAAATGGACGTCGACTGGATCCTCGAAGCCACTGTCGAACCAGATACGTGGATGACACTAATAAAGGAATATTTACTTGCAGGGACTCTTCCGATAGACCGAAGTCAACGGAAAAAGCTTCTCCGAAATGCACCGTGATTCATGATACAAGATGGAGTACTCTACCGAAGGGGATTCTCGACCCCCCTCCTAAGGTATGTCTTTGATGAAGAAGCTCGATGAGTCCTAAGGGAAGTGCACAGAGGCGAATGTGGAGACCACACTGGGGGGCAAACCCTGGCGAAGAAAGTCCTCCAGTCTGGATACTTCTGGCCAACAATAAACCGCAATGCTACAGTCTAGGCCAGAAGATGTGATCACTTCAAAGATTCAGCAAAATTAAAAGAACTCCTTTAATAGAGTTAACGCAGATGGTTAGCCCATGGCAATTCACAATATGGGGAATGACTTGATTGGCATTCCACCGATAGCAAAAGGAGGAGCCAAATATGCTATAGTTGCCGTAGATTATTTCACAAAATGGGTCGAAGCGGAACCGTTGGCCACTATAACCACAAAGAAAGTCATTAACTTTGTTACTAAAAACATTATTTGAAGGTTTGGTGTGTCACAGAAAATTATCTCTGACAATGGAACCTAATTCAAAAGCACCGAGTTCAAAGACTTCTGCAAACGCTTACGGAGTGAGAAAAGCTTCTCAGCAGTAGCTCACCGCACGCAAATGGGCAAGTGGAAGCAATAAACAAGATCATCAAATCTACCATCAAAAAGCGACTAACTAAAGTCAAGGGAAACTGGGTTGATGAACTTTCACTCGCACTATGGGCTTACCAAACCACCCACAAAGCGGCAAACGACCACACTCCATTCGCTTTGGCGTACGGCTCACAAGCAACGATCTCTGTTGAATTGGAAGTCCCCTCGCACCGAAGGCAAAATTTCAATCAAAAGCAAACCAAGCAGCTACTACTCGAATCGCTAGATATGATCGATGAAAGAAGGGATGAAGCCGAGTTGAGAACCGCTGCCCACAAAAAAAGGATCGCACGGTACGTCAACTCCAAAGTTCACAACCAAACTTTCGAAGTGGGAGATCTTGTGCTCAAGAGAGTCTACTCTGTTCCGGGGTCCTTCGGACCAAACTGGTAAGGACCGTACGTCATCAATCAAAAGCTAAGAGATGAAATTTTCAAGCTAACAACAGTCAACGGAATTCAAATTCCCAGGGCCTGGAATAGCGAATCACTCCGTCGTTACTTCATTTGAAAACTACTTTATATACTCTCTATTTTTCAGCAAATAAGCCGTCCCGGAATGCTGGGGGCATTGTAAATAGGCAAAAAATTCGCCCTACTTTCCTTAATAAAATTTGATTCGCTTTTTTGAACCGACAAAAGTGTGTTCATAATAAATACCCGCCGGGTGGACGGAAGCAAATCGACTCAAATCGTCGGATCGGCGGAACCTGATCCTTGCCTTCTAAAAACCAGTGTTTCTTCGGCAACATCAGGAAGGCCCAAAACATTCGCTCCTTGCATTGCCAGAAGATAGGCAACGCCGAGGAGTACCAAAAGCCGTGCATTCCATAGGCCGCGCCAAAACATACGCTCCTCGCATTGCCCAAAGATAATGTCGATATTACATCCAGTCCCACACAATTTCTTGTGCAGATTTCTTTTCAGTTATAATGTCGATATTACAACCTCGATTTCAAGGCTACAAGATACACCCTCCTGTCTTCGAGTCTACGGCAAACTCTCTTGATTTAACCAGGCTACAAGATCACCTAATTGATTTACGGGCTACAATAACACCCAACTGATTTACAGGCCACAATCACACCGTTTCCAATCACACTTTGATAGAGAGAGACTCGATACACTTCGATCTTTCGATCTTTGATTACAATGATCCTATAACTCTAAGTAGCACTGAGATCTTTGAGAGAGAGTAACAGAGAATAAAACTAGAGATGATTGAGTTTGATTGACTTAGGATTTTGGCAGAGGATGTTGAAAACAACTGTTATTTATAGAAGAGCAACAGTCATGTCCATTCGTGAAAGGTTATGACGAATAGACACTTCATTTGAAAATTTGAAATTTGAAATTCTACGGCTACCATGTCGACATGGGGGGATGCACTTTGGGGAAAAACGCATCAGATGACAGATATGCTCCGTTGTCTGATTGCACATCTATCTGTCGTCTATTTCCTTGCTGTCTCATTGCACATCGGACCACAGATATGCCCCATTGTCTGATATGCACCAACACATCAAAAGAAAAAAAGCCATACGTTGTTTGATGTTATAGTATCATTTCTAAAATTTTCTATTAGACAACATATAAACATTGACTGATATGCATATCAATTACACTTATGTTATATTTGCAAAATGAAATATTGAATCACAATTTTATTTAAACAAATAATTTATTTCAAATCAAATTCAAACACAATACAACTTTCACTATACTTTCATTTTCGAATACAATACAACTTTCACTATTCTTACATTTTCAAATACGATACAACTTTCACTATCACTCTCATATATACAACTTTTCTCTACACTCTCATATATAACATTTTTTACTAGCACTCACTTACACTCACTCGAGTTTATTTTTGATATTGATCTTCATTTGCTTTCTCCAGCTTGTGTCCAGTCATCTCTTATACCTATCAAATAAACAACACGGTAAAATGGAAAAGGAAACAAACCTAAATTGTAAAAATAAAATAAAATTTGAATATTAATATTGCCTCAGTTTATGGGTTTGTTTTCTCTTCATGTTTTAGACATGGCCGGACAAATATATATATGCACAGACAACTTATGATATGTACAATGTATCACTATGAATATCAAAAGGCTGAACATCGATTAAATCTCACGGACTATTGCAAAGGTCAAGCCCGAAGGCTCAACACAGTGCAAATGTGCACAAGGTCAGGCCCAAGCCTCCTCGGGCTCAACTCAGGTGAACATATCATAAAACAAGTTTCATAAATTCAACAAACATAAGAGTACATAATGAATACAAGGCAAGAAATCTCAAAACAGTTTAAGCATAGTGCACATAAGAGCAGCATGAACAAAGCTGAAGTGCACATGTATAAACCAGACAAAAACAAGGAAATATTTCACACATATATAATACATATGTATGTGTGTATATACATGGAAGTAACAAGCAAGAAGACTGCATATAGCAGTAACAACCATTCAAGGTTCAGGTTATTCAAGTATCAATTTCAGGCCATTCAAGGTTCAGGGAAGGCAAGGATGTATACATTCAAGGTTCAGGGAAAGCAATCAAAGCAAAATAGATTTTGGTATCAAAGCATATTTACATGTATAAATCTCTGATTGCTTTGATACTTGAATGGCCTGAAATTGATGCATGTATATATATGTATAAACCATTCAAAGAAAAATGCATACATGTATATATGTATAAACCTTGAACTGATACATGTATATATGTATAAACCAAAATGCACACAAAAGTATGTATAAATGTATCAAAATGCATTCTAAGTTCAGGGAAAGCAATCAAAGAAAAATCCATTCAAGTATCAAAGCAAAAGGCATAAAAAATTCAACATATGAACCATGAACAATTCAAAAGCAGCTCAAAGCAATTCAAAATCAGCTCAAAGCATATATGTCTATACATATATACATGAACACATGAACAATTCAAAAGCAGCTCAAAGCTGTTCAAAATCTGGTTAAGGGATTTTACATGTATATACATGTATACATGTATGTATATGCATGTATATATATATATATATATAACACATGAACACATAACCAATTCAATGCACATGGTCCAGACTCATGGCATAAGACCAGATCATAAATGAATCAGTTCAAGTGCAGAAAAGAATCAGTTCAAGGCACTAGACCAGGCCAGATCATAAATGATCCAGCAAAACAGAAATGAAGTGGGATGTAATTGGCACACTAATATACATATATACACATATGTCTATACATGTATATATGCAACACATATTCAGAGATTCAACCAACAACAAGCTTTAAGTAATATACATATATACACATATGTAAATACATGTATATATGTACATACTCAAAATGGTTCAAGCTCAAGTACATACAAGTATATGTGAGAACTAAAACAACATAACACACATACAAGGGTGAAGATATACATACAAAAGCACTGGGGTATAATTATACAGACTTTTCACACATATGCAGAAACGAAGTAAGATGTAACAACACATATACACAAATACACATATGTATATACATGTATACATGTATATATGCAACACTGAAATCCCATATATCTCAAAACTGAAATCCTATTACACATATATACACATGAACACAAGTATATACAAATGAACACATGAACACAAGTATAAACATCACACAGATTAAAACAAGGCTGGACCAACAAGACTCACAGCAATAGGCAATGCTATGGACCTGCAATTCAACACAAGACTCGAGAAACTGGACACATATACAACAAGTATATACACATGACATATCAAGTGTTGAAGTGCACTGCCTTGAACAAGGCAGTTCCAGTCAACACTGCCTTGAACCACAAGGTCCAACATAGCAATCCACTAACTTCGACATGAAGTCAAGAGAACATGGTCAGGTGGCATAGTGAAAAACAAGGTCCAACCTAGCAATAAAATTAGCAATGGAAACCAAAGCAGAAATTCAAGAATTAGAAAACCTAATCAAACAGATACCAAAATCATAAATTCAAGAATCAAATCGAATCATATATTCACATATTTAGGAAATAAATTCCTATATAAGAAACCCAAATCGTCATCGGCCAGTGCACTTCAGCCAAGTTTTGTTCATTGTCATATAATCACCCAAGTCATCATAGGCAAACCAAGTCGAGATCAATACAAAATCAAATGGGGGCAGAAATCGAAAGGCAAATCAAGTCTATATACGGAAATATAGGAAATTAGTTCCTATAAAAATAACCCAATTCTTCATTGGCAGGATAACCAGATTCGAGAACAATATAAATCGAAAGGGGCAAAAATCATAAGAAAATCAATCGATGAACAATCAACAAGGAGTCGGAACCATCAATATAAGGAATGAAGCACGCATCCATTGATTTGCACAAAGACGAGAAGGAGACGACTTCAATTTCATTAAACCTTATGTAACTCCCCACCTCTATACTCACACTAGCCAAGGACACTACGGGGTAATACCGTCGACTAGCATGAAGAATAAGGCTGTTGAGGAGCGACCATATATGTAATTACTTTGTGCGAGTACCGATATGTCAGATAATATGACTTGCATTTCATTTCAAGAGGAAATTCGACATATCAAATACAAACTCAAAGCTACTACGCAGTGGCTATGTGGGCTTCAGAAACAAATATAGAAATAAGCATAACATAAATTAATCACAGATATTCATATCACAAAGGCGAAAACAGATATGAATATAACACATAGAAGTGAACATCAAAGTAGTGGTCATACAAGATCCACTACATCACAAAGGAATAGGTACAAGTGCTAGATAAAAGAATATGTATACATCAAGGAGTTTCTATCTCGAATGTATAAAAGCAAAAGCTACTAATCTAAAGTAGTTAGCCAAAAATCAGATGATGGTCCCTGATAAGAAGTCAAGTAGAAGCACCTGAAATACCTCAGTCTGACCCGAGTATTATTTAAGAAGAAAAATAATAAACGGATCAGTCTAGCTATAAATATCATATAAAATGAGATAGGATAAGAGATATGACAAAAACGTATGATAACAATAATGCCATACTGTGACAAGTATACATCAGGTAACAACAAAAATCATACAATATCTCAAATATTCTCAAACACTAAAACGAATGACATATTCTTTAAATTATTCACCAAAACACAAATATCGATAGAGCTTATCAATGCATATCATCAAAATTGGTGAAACACAAATTCTAGAAATCAACAACCAGAAATCCAGAAAACACAAAGGGGGAGGCCTATCACAAACGGGAGCATGAAAACTCACCAACACGTGTGTCACAAACGGAACACTATTCCATGGTCGCTAACCATCAAGTTTGAGCCGAAGCTCCACAAACGGCCCGAAGACCATGGGTCGCTACCCCACCAATTTGAACTGAAGCTCCACAAACGGGGTTTTTAGTCCCCCACACAAACAAAGAGACATCGCACATCGCTAGTCTAAATCACAAAATGATCATCAATGATCGACAAGTGTAAACTACACTAAGCTAGTAAATAAATGAGTTTAGCTTCATGTCCCATAACCACTAGCTTAACTTAAATATTTACGAACAAATTGTAGATTTCCACTCGAAAATTGTCACGAGAGTTCAATCGAACAAGTCCAAGAATTAATCGACGAAGTAAACGCAAGTGTTTCATACCACTTGTTTTGCTAAGCCGTTTAATTATATTTCTCATATGAATGAGGTAAAGGTTTGTATATACTAATAGATTGGAAAACGGTTTTTAAAAGTGAGCTTTATATTTAAAATAGCGTCAAAATCGTTTTAATGAAAGAGTTTTAGTATTTACTACTAGTATCGAAACCTTTGTATTTTAAAGTGACAAATCACAAAATGATTGTAAAAACAATCAATCACCAAAAATTCACATACGACAATGTGAATTAAATCCATAAAAATCAATATCAAATCCATCAAATGGATATTCCCAAAAATCCAAAGAAGGAAGTCATCAAAGTCGATAATAAGTGATAACAACTAACCGGATCGACAAAAATCAATTAAAATTGGAAATCCAAATCAAAAACAGCCAAAATAGGTAGAATTGGCAGTTCCAGACGTCTGGGGGTTCATCCAGACGTCTGGATTTGGGTTCTGGAAATATTCCAAAAACCTACTAAACGTCTGAACTCTAACCAGACGTCTGAAAACTAACTAGACGTCTGGTATGTTTGGACTAGACGTCTGGTCCAAGTCTCTGCCATTTTTTTCTTTTCTGCCGTATATTTTTTTTCATATCCTGCCCAAACCAGACGTTCGGACCTTCCAACCAGACGTCTGGTTGCCTTTTCTGGGCAACAATTTGCCTAGGCCAATGATGGCCAAAATGATTCGGAAGCGATCGGACGAGCAACGAAGGCTAGGGATTTATGCCAAGTGACAACCCAGTTTATAAAATATACTCCACCTAACTTTGATTCTACTCTGACACCCCCTATTCCAACAACTCCCCTTAAACTACTAACTCCCCCTTAAACTAAGCCTATCTAACCTATTTTATAATTATCCCCCTTTATCATCAACAAAAACTAATCCTAAACTACATAACTCCCCCTTAAACTAATACTATGGAACTAAAAGCTAATAAAAAGAATAATAAGCGAAACATAAATCTAATTTTATTATATACATTGTTATATTACACATATAAACACAAATGTATACACATAACATATAAAAACATTAACATAAACAATCTAATGAGAGTCTTTGATAATCGGTGACTTGTGAATCGAATAATTTGGGTAATGGAGACAAAAGTTTCCACGTTGTTCAACCAAATTACCATCTTTATCAAAACAGACTTTTCCAACGCAAATAACTTTATCGTCTTCGTCCATTTGTGCTTCTTCTTCTTCATTGTCTTCTTCTAATGGATTATGAATATGAATGTTAGAGGAGTCATCTTCAATCACGATTGGGTCCGCATGATTATCCATTAGAAATTTTTGCAAATTTCTAAGGATTTTTCCCTGTTTCTCTTGTTCCTTAGCCATCTTTATTTGCATGACTTGCAACTCAATCATCATTTGCAGAGAGTCCTTCAAAGTTTCCTCTATCTTCATGACTCGGGCCAGTGTAGTTCGCTGAAATGGACCAGCATTAGGAGAAGGGAAAGAAAAGGTCGCATTTTGGTTTGATTTGGAAGAGGAAGCCATTATTTTATATTTTCAGAAGTTTATTACAGAGAAAATGAAGAGAGAATATAGAAGAATTCGAAATATTGTGGTTTATATAACACCAAACTAATTTTAGAGGGAAAATCAAAATGTCAAATTTTACCGTTGTATGTCGACACGGGGGGTAGGGGGATGTCGACATCCTTATGGAAAATTTTACAATTTTTAGTTTTCTTTATTTTATTTAAATATATATGTTACTATATCTATATTCTATATCTTAGTTATAGATAAAATACCTTGTTCTCTTCTAAATTTAGTAAAGATTGATTGATTCAAGGGTTTGGTCAGAATATCAGCTATTTGATTCTCAGCGTTGATATTCAAGAGAAATAATCTCTTTACTTATAATATCTTTGAGAAAATGATGTCTGATATCAATATGTTTGGTTCTGGCATGATGAGTAGGATTTTTGGATAAATTTATTGCACTTGTATTGTCATAATAAATTGGTGATTTTGAAATATTTAATCCAAAATCCTTTAGGGTCTGTTGCATATAGATAACTTGAGAACAAGCCAAAGTAGCAGAGATATATTCTGCTTCAGTTGTTGATAGTGAGATAGTATTTTGATTTTTACTAAACCAGGAAACCAGAGAATGTCCTAAAAAGTGCCAAGTTCCACTTGTACTTTTTCAGTCTAATTTACAACCAGCATAATCGACATCACAATATGAGATTAAATCAAATGAATCATTTTTAGGGTAAAATAGGCCATAGTCTAAAGTGTGTTTAACATATCTTAGGATACGTTTAACAGCTTTTAAATGAGTCTTTTTGGGTTGAGATTGGTATCTTGCACAAAGACAGACACTATGCATGATGTCAGGCCTACTTGCAGTTTTATAGAGTAGCGATCCAATCATTCCCCTGTATAGTTTTTGGTTGATATCTTTTGACATGTCTTCTTTATTCAAGGTTTCATTGGTTGTCATAGGAGTGGGTTTTACACTCGCAGTGGTCATACCAAACTTATTAATTAGATCCCTAGCATACTTTTCTTGACTAATGAAAATACCACTATCTAACTGTTTTATTTGCAATCCTAAAAAGAAAGTAAGTTCACCCATATGACTCATCTCAAACTCTTTTGTCATTATTTCAAAAAACTCTTTGTTCATTTCATTGTTTGTTGATCCAAAAATTATATCATCTACATATATCTGTACTAATTGAATATCATTTTGTTTCTTTTAATAAAAAGAGTATTATCTACTTTACCAATTTCAAAATTTGATTGTAATAGGTAAGATCTTAGTCTATCATACCAGGCTCTAGGAGCTTGTTTCAGACCATATAAAACTTTCTTTAATTTGTAAACATGATATGGAAACTTTTCTTCATCAAAAAGTGGGGGTTGTTCAACACAAACATCTTCTTTAACAAAACCATTTAGAAATGCAATTTTGACATCCATTTGAAATTGTTATGGTTTGCGAAAGCAAGTAGAATTCTAATAGCTTCTAATCTTGCTATGGATGCAAATTTTTCATCATAGTCTATTCCTTCTTCTTGACAATAACCATGCACTACTAACCAAGCTTTATTTCTAATGACCTCACCTTGTTCATTCATTTTATTTTTATAAACCCATTTAGTTCGTATTATAATTTTGTCCTCAAGTCTAGGAACAAGTTCCCATACATCATTTCTAGTGAATTGATTCAGCTCTTCTTGCATAGCAAGAATCCATGAATCATCAAATGATGCTTCCTTTGGATTTTTGGGTTCAATAGTTGATATAAAAGCTACATTACTCATCTTGTTTAATTGATTTATAGTTCTGACAACAGATTCAATATTTCCTAGTATATTTTCTACAGGATGATCTTTTAAAAGCCTGATCCTTTTATTAGGATGAATAGTTTCACAATTTGTTTTATTAGATTCATTATTTAAAGTAACAAAATCATCTTCATCATTTATTTAAACAAAATCTTTGAAATTTTCATCAAAAGATACATGCATTGTTTCTTCAATGGTGTTAGTTTTTAAATTGGAAACCCTGTATGCTTTACTTCTATTAGAATATCCGATAAAGTTTCCTTTGTCGGATTTAGGATCAAATTTATCCAAATTGTCCTTTGTATTTAGAATAAAGCATTTACTTCCAAAAACTTTAAAATAAGATACCTTTGGTTTCTTATTGAAAAGAAATTCATATGGTGTTTTATTGGTTAAAGGTCTAATTAAAATCCTATTCAAAATGTAACAAGCTGTAGCGACTGCTTCACCCTAAAAATTTCTTGGTAATTTACTATCTGAAAGTATAGTTCTTGCACACTCTTGAATCATCCTATTTTTACGGTCTACCACTCCATTCTGTTGTGGAGTTCTTGGAAAGGAAAAATTATGAGTTATTCCTTTTTGATTATAGAAATTCTCAACATTTTTATTTTCAAATTCTCCACCGTGATCACTACAAATAGTTTTGATTTTTAAAGAAAGTTGATTTTTAATTCTTTTTGCAAAAGTTTTAAATGAATCAAAGGCATCACTTTTAAGTTTCAGAAAAATTATCCATGTAAATCTAGAATAATCATCTACAATTACGAAAACATATTTACTGTGATTTATTGACTGAATTTGAGATGGACCAAACGGATCTAAATGAAGTAACTCAAGAGGTTTTGAAGTTGAAATCATATCTTTCAATTTAAATGAACTCTTTCTAAGTTTTCCTAATTGACAAGCATCACATATACTATCTGCTTTAAAATCCATTTTAGGGAGACCTCTTACTAGATCAAGTTTTGAAAGTCTAGTTAAGAGTTTGAAATTCAAATACCAAATCCTTTATGCCAAATCCAAGGGTCACTTGTATTAGCCAAAAGACATAGTTTATCATTTGAGATTTTCATACTGAGAATATAAATATTTTTCTTCCTAATACCTTCAAAGATAATATTTGATTTATTATCTTCAATGTGACACTTATCCTTTTCAAATTTAATTTTGTACCCCTTATCACATAGTTGACTTATGCTAAGTAAATTATGTTTTAGATTCCTAACTAACAAAACATCAGAAATAGTAGGAGTTTTAGAGTTACCGACATTGCCGATGCCAATCACAAATCCTTTTGAGTTGTCTCCAAAGTTGACCAGTCCTCTATCTTCATAAATTATGTCATTCAGTATCTCCAGATTGCCAGTCATGTGTCTCGAACATCCACTATCAAGTATCCATTTATTTTTATTGATTTTCACCATTTGTCCATTGAGTGTTGATTCATCAAAAGTCATATAACACATCTGTTCCTACACAACACACCAATTCAGTAGATAACTTGATTTTCTATAATAATAATATGCAGACTTATGAAACAATGATGATATGGACAGTTTTAAACTAGTGTTAACAGAATTTCCAAAAAATGCCATTTTAAACTTTTTCAAAATTCAGATTATGATAACTTTGAAAACCAATGCTCTAATACCAAATGTAGGAAATTCGGATTATGGATCTTAAGGCTGGATTAACACTAGAGGGGGGGGGGGGGTTGAATAGTGTTTAATTAATTATATGTATCTTTTTGAAATCTTTTCAAATTAAATTTAAACAGATGCAATTCAAAAACACAAAAACAATCACAGAATCAGACACAGATGCAAATAGTAAATAAAAGCAGTAAAGGAAAGAACACACTGGAATTTTATTCTGGTTCAGAGTTACCCTATATCCAGTCCTGCACAATTTCTTATGCAGATTTCTTTTCAAATATAATGTCGATATTACAACCTCGATTTCAAGGCTACAAGATATACCCTCCTGGCTTTGAGTCTACGGGAAACTCTCTTAATTTAACTAGGCTACAAGATCACCTAATTGATTTACGGGCTACAATCATACCCAATTGATTTACATGCGACAATCACACCGTTTCCAATCATACTTTGGTAGAGAGAGACTCGATACACTTCGATCTTTGATTACAAATGATCCTATAACTCTGAATAACACTGAGATTTTTGAGAGAGAGTGACAGAGAATCAAACTAGTGATGATCGAGTTTGATTCACTTAGGATTTCGGCAGATTTTTGTTAAAATATAAGAGAATATTTGAGTGGAGAAGAAGGAGTGAATAAATAAAGAATAACTAACTTAAAATTCGTCGAAAACAACTGGTATTTATAGAAGAATAACGGCCATGTCCATTTGTGAAAGGTTATGACGAATAGACACTTCATTTGAAAATTTGAAATTTGAATTTCTACGGCTACCATGTCGACATGTTGGGATGAGGCATGTCGACATGCCCTAGTGAATTTTGAAAATTGATTTTTGTTTCTAAAACTTGTCAAAATAATTTCTAAAGTTTATAAACCATTTTGAATATAGTTTAAACTTAGAAAAGCGATTAAAAGGTAATCTAAAAAAATATATAATCTATAATATAAAAGTAATATTAAAAACTAAGTATATAATATATTTTTGAGATTTAAAGCTTATAATATTAAAACCAGGAGATAGTTTAAAAATAAGAGATGATTCTGAAATTAAAATATAAAAGATAATAAAAATAGTTTAAGGCTAAAATATTTAAACTGAGAGAGATGACTTTTAAAATGTTTTTGGAAAAATATTTAAAATAAATCATTTGGAAGATTTCGTGGATTCCATTTCACTAGAGAAGGTCATGGGTTCCATCCCATTAAAGAGATCGTAGGTTCCATCCCACTATTAAAGCGAGAAGGTGGATTCCATTCCGTAATTAAAATACGAATAAAGTTTTTAGTGCTATTATGAAGTTTTAACATAAATCTAGTCACTATTACTTATCTTGATATCTTTAACTCTTGAACTCTTGAAATCTTGAACTGTTGATACTCATGAGTCTTTAGTCTTGGTTTCTTCAACCTTGAATTCGTCAGTCTTGAATCTCTATACTCAGTCATGAATCTTTATACTGTACAGTCTTCATTCTTCAATACCTGCATATATATCCTGCATATATGTATATATCTAGATAAGAATATTAGTATTTATATTTTATAACAAGTCCTAAGGTTGTTGTCATCAAAACCATCATCTCAGGAACTAACAGACCGGACCAACCGTGACCAACTGGCCGTATTCCACCTGTGAAGTGGAAGGAGAAAGGGCGAAGAACGACGACTCAGTTGCCGAAAGTGCCGGACTTTATCCACTCGATTTATGGCACAAAGATGGGTGCTTTATTCTAACAACGGAACTCGCATTCAAAATTATCAGGTGGTTTTATTCTAAGTGCGAAGATGGGTATATTTCTTCTTTTACCTGAAATCAAAATTATCAAGCAAAAGTAAAAGAATTCACCAAAATCTCCTAAACATCGCTGTCTAGTAATCAAGGTAATTCCCAAATTCAAAATTTAAGTTTAAATTAATCTCTACTCTTCTTAGTTTTCATTCGAATTTCATTCATGCCTCAATCAAATTTTTAGTCTCCAGATCCCCAAATTGAAATTAAATTTTGGGTCGGCTTGCTGAAAAACTTCCTCTTAATTCATTTTTTTTTTAAATTAATAGAATTCATCTTTGACTTTGAATTTTGAGGTTGATAGTGATTGCTATTGAAAATCCCCTTATCGAGTGTGGTTCTTAATCCAAAATATTTGATTCTTTTTTTTTCCTTTGTTTGTAACCTGGTCGTTTGATTTATTAAATTTTTTTATACCTCTTTTGAAATTGAGTTAGGTCAATTTTAGATTAAACCCATTTTGTTAACAGATTTTGATTTGCTTGTACTTCAAGAAAATTTTGAAAACTAGATTCGTAATCGGGTTTGGGTCAGTTAAGCCCAATGAAATTTCCCGTAAACTTCTTGTTAATAAGATTTCTTATCAATACCCTAAAGTTATTCCAAGTAGTATGGTAAGTTCAGAGGGTGCTGTTAACCAAATTTATGGTCAACATCCCAAAGAATCCCAGTAGACAAAGTTATTGGGAAATGGTAGAAAGTGGAATCTCTTGAAAGATCCGTAAATGTCTTGTTAATAGTTCCAAGTTACCTCAAGTAATAGGATTGAGCTGAAATATACCGAAGGGTTGATGATCTGTAGAATTATTTATATATCTCCGCATGGAATTAGACTTTGATTCTGACCTTTCGGTGATGTCAAGAAAGCTTAGGAACAAGATTTGATAAGACCTTTCGGCTTTGCTGAGTTAATGTTGAGTGATCTGTAACACCCCATAGTTTCATGACATTATTTAGGATATTTAATTGGTTAAATAAAATAAAATAATATGGAGATTAATAGGTTAAGATTTGTTTTGGCTAAGGGTAGCCGTGCCATAATAAAGTGTTAACTAATTTAAAATAACCTAAAAATAAAGGTGTTAGGAAATGATAAGGGCAATATGGGAAATAGGTAGAGCTTATACCCTAAACCCTTAGGAGAAAGAAACTCACGTTCATTTCATTTTACACAAACTAAAAAAACTAAGGCCAGCCGTCATTTCCCCTCTTAAGAAGAAGACTAAAGTTAGGATTCTGGAGTTAGGTCGCAGCCTTCTTATCTCGTTAGGTCGCTAGGTTTCTAGACCGTTGAGTCGCTTAAGTCCTTTAGATCGGTAAGTCGTAGATCGTTGAGTGCTAGGTCGTTGAAAAGGAGGTGTTAACACTTGCCCCTCGAAGTATACGCCTAGGGACTAGGTCGTGCGCTTCGACACTTTTTAACTCGTGCTATCTGAGTTGCTAAGTCGTGAGTCGCTTGAGTTGTTAGGTCGTGAGCCGCTTGAGTTGTTAGGTCGTTTTAGGCCGATTCGAATTCCACCTTTCCTGCCTATAAGTTATTTAACTCACTTCGTCCTATTCACTTTATTGCTTACACCCAGCCGCCATTGCTGCATTCGAGCTCAAAGATTAACACGAAATCTTCTCTTTTTCATCTCCAATCGTTGATTCCAATAGTGAATTTAGGTAATTCCGATCATCCATTCGCCGCGTTTACCATCGATTCCTCCATAATCTGTTCCATACAATTTTCGTTATCATGTCATAAGATTATACTCTGACTCACCCTCAGATTTTTGTTGAATCATTGATGATTACTTTGAAAATGAATCGGCTTAAGGTTTTACATAGTTATTTGGTGAATGTTTGAATTTGTGGAGTTAGTAACGATTTCTGGAAATTTGGAGGAGATGATGGGGTTTTAGGTGTTTGGAGAAGACGAGGAGATATGAGGTTAACGGGTTAGTGGATAGCGGGTTACACCGTGGTGCTTTGAGCGACGCAACAGTGGTGGACGCGTGGCAAAGTGTGATTGGAGAATAGGACTTAGGTTTTTTAATAGGAGATAGCTTGATATCGCCGAGCTACTTCAGGAGCGACCTAGTGAATCGAACGACCTAAGAACCCTCGTGACTTAAGGGAAGCCGAACGACTTAACAAATCTGCGACCTAACTCTTTGCGACATAAAATTTAGGTCGCGGCTACACCTGAACGAGCTATTACTTAGACAAATTTGCACTGCCTTGACCTGAAGTTTCATGCCTTGAACTCTTTGACTTGGGCACTTTTTAACTCGTAGGAACATGATATTGCTGAACTTTCTGACTTAAACAGTGCGACTTAAGGAAGCTTCGACCTATGCTAAGTCGCTTGAGCTTGACTACTTGCAAAAATTTACAGCACTTAACTTGAATTTTCAACTTGAACTACCGAGATGACCTGCTTGAACTTGTTGCACTTCTTTACAGATTACATTAACTTTAATGCTAATTAACCTGTTAAACACAACATTTGCAGACAAATGGGACGAATATACTCATCATCGACTGTCCACATCGAGTGATGGATTAGATAAAAGAAACGATATTTTAATTAAGTAAAATAGTATGAATCTGATTAAATATGAAGTGATGTGAATCGACTGATTTAAGTAAAGCATCAACGCAAAATGCATACAGTTATAACTGCTTATTGCTAAATATTATCTGCATTGATACTACACTTAACTTTGATCTAATAACAAGCCTTGAAACTTCCTGAATTGACGTACATCAATCAGTACTATTTCAAGTTTTATTTTATTTACTTGTTATTTCAGTAGCTTTGCACAACACTTCACACGCTTTTAGGAAACATGCACCTTCATATTTAAATGTCAAGTTCCTTGTGTAGAATGACTTCTCAACAAGAAGAGATAGTAGGGCAAGCTGGAGAGGTCTTCCCTATAGCTAATCCCTTGGATGATCCCCCGGAAAGAACTTCAACCACTCTGAATCAACGGGTGTTCAGTCAATTATGTGTTCAGTTCGGTATTGCTAAAGCGGACGCTTTGCTTCCTGGGGTAAATGATACTGCTGACAGACCACCTCTTGGTTTTATCGCAGTTAATTGTCAGATGTGCGCGAGTGGAGCTATTCCTCCCTTTAACGATTTTCATCGACAGCTCCTTCTTCGATTAACCATCTCTCCTTTCCAGTTGCATCCCAATGTCTACGCCATCTTGATGGGACTGTGTGTACTGTTTAGGAGGACACTTGACCGTCTTCCGAGCTTTGAAGAGATTTGCTATTTGTGCACGTTTGCGAAGAATAAAGATCATCCTTCTATTGTATTCGTGAGGAGCGCCAGGAACCGTAAACTAATCGCTGATCTTTCTGAAAGCGCCCACGGGTTTTTGAATCAGTTTTTCTTCATTCGTTGCCCTCCAGGATTCTACGGCATCTGGAGAATAGGAAGTAAGATTGTCTATCTTCATTCACTCCTTTTTTGAGCCTTTCAAAATTCGAGTTGTCAAGTATTAACTTCATTTTTACTCTTGTAGCACTTCCTCCCCCTTCTAAAGACTCCAGTCACAAGCCAACTTTTGAAAGGCTAAGTGATGTAGCCGTTGAAGAGAGGAGTATCAAATTTCTTTTGAAAGATGAATTTCTACATCAATTTGGCCTTTTACATCCTACCCGATCCCTTCAGCTTCGCGATGCCCCTGCTTCTCAACTGGAAACATCTGATGCCCCAGTCCCCGCAAAAGAACTTGCATCGAAAGAACTTGCCGCAGAGGCTTCATTGATAAAATGCTCTAGTTCTGCTGAGGGCGCAGAGTTCTCCGGTAAGTCTAAACTTCTTCCGGTTATCAAAGAAGAGGAACTCCCTCAATGTCCCGGGAAGGCCGCCATGGAAGTTGATGAAGGGACGGAGAAGGAAAGTTCTGCCACAAAAAGTGCTGAAAATGGAACTACTGGTGTGACTCACTCGGCTGGGCACAACAGTGACGACATCTTCGGGGGGTTAAGCGATTTTTTGGTGACTTCTCAAGAGCTTTTTAAAGACAATATCACCGCTCCTAAGCTTGTCTCTCCATCGGTCGAAGCAACATCTGTCTTACGACCACTCCCGTCAACCCAAGAGTTAACCCCTATTGTAAAAGCCGACATCACTCCTAAGCTAAAGAGTGGTTTGTAGCTTGACGCGCGTAGTTTGCACGCCACACACACTTAGGATTTTTAGCAGTTACTCGGACTTAACTTCCTTTTTCGGGAGATTTCTAAATTCTATCTCTTTTTCATTTTCAGGTTCTCTAATGGGATGAAGCGGCTCGTATTATGATGATTTTCAACGCTACGGAAGGCGTGACTTTTATGATCCCCGACGCTATCTCTCTATTCCCAGGGAAACTGATGAGGAACGAGCGGCTAGGAAAGCTCGTGAGAGGTAGGCCTACGAGGAGCGGTATGGAAGAAAAGATGACCGCCATGACTCCTCCCAAAGAGATGACGATTCTCACAAAAGAAAGTCTCACGATGATAGGGGAAAGAGTCACATAGCCGAGGATCCAAGCAAGCGGGCCAAACTTGACGATAAGTCTTCATCTGAACTGCCTGTTGCTTTTGTCTCTTTAGATATTCCTTCCCGCTCTCCTGCGCTCAAAAGAACTGATATTCAG
Source organism: Allium fistulosum (assembly GCA_030737815.1). Classification (NCBI taxonomy): domain Eukaryota; kingdom Viridiplantae; phylum Streptophyta; class Magnoliopsida; order Asparagales; family Amaryllidaceae; genus Allium; species Allium fistulosum. The sequence goes on along the minus strand of CM060907.1, from coordinate 404,319,249 downwards.
TCAATCATCAACAGGCCTCCTTATTAGGTCGAGAAGCCTCCGACTGCACTCCAAAGCAGGTTTTCGAACTGGTGTTTGAAAGGAGTGCGATTTGATTTGGATTTGGTACCGATCGACAAACAAGCCATGCTGAGAAATCTTGATGCTGTAAAGCTCGATATCGAAAGAATGTCCAGTTGGCAAAAACTGGTTGATGAACTTCAAAGAATAAATCGCTTAAATCTTGAAGCTATGCTGACTATGGAAAATGATAAATCTGAGTGGCAGAAAATTCTTGACCAACACGATGCGGAGATGAAGAGCATCACTACTTTCAATGAGGAGCTTGAAGCTGAAGTTAAGAAACTTAAAGATGAGCTCGCCACCTCTTCCACTTCCTATACACAAAAGGAAGAGATGCTCTAGAAGCAATTTCGAGACGCTCACGCTGCTCAGCGAGATGTTGAAGCCAAACTTGAGGCGGAACAACATGTTGTTGAAAAATATCGCAACGATACCGTCCAGCTGCGGGAAAAAGTCAGCTCCCAAGACTTGGAGATTACCATGTTAAAAGCTCAACTTTCAAAAGCAGAAAAGGAGCACGATGAGGCCATTGCCGGAAAAGCGGCTGCTGAAGAATTGCACGAAACAACCAAGGCCAACATCAGCTCCACTCTTTTTGAGTTTTACGTTCTTAGCGTCTTAGGGAAAGGCAGTCTCTCTTTCTTGGGCCCGAAGTATGAGATTACAATTGCTGAAGTGTGTGAAGCAGCAGTTGAAGTGCTCAAAGAGGCCGGTTACACCGAAGAAGATTTTGAGGCTAACTATTTGGACGACGAGGGTCTTGCCGCCCTTGCGAGAGGGAAAGAACAACTTGCTAATCAGCGAGCCGAAGTAGCGGAAGGAGAGCGTCCGAGGAAGGCACCTTTGACCGACCCAGCTCGTCCTTCGTCTTCGGTCGATGTTGACATTATTGGCTCAAGTTCCCATTCTCCGCCTCCTGCTAAAGCCGTAACTGAAACTAAAACTACTCACACTGAAGAAGAGGCCCAAGAAAATACTAAAGCCCAAGACTATGAAATCGAAGTGATCAAACCAAGCTCTCCAGGTAACTTCAATTCCGATCTGGCTCAAGTGGACTGCTCGTTTGCTTCACATGAGCTTGATGAACTTTTTGCCTATTACTTAAGCCTTGATGTGCCACCATCTCCTCTGTTTGCGGGAAATACTGATGTTTTTAACTTTTCTTCTTCTGTAGCGAAAATAACAAGTGTTGTACCAGCTTCGCCTCCTCCCACCATTGTCCCTCCACCTCTTCAAGTTACTCCTCCTTCTGCTTCTCAACCAGGATCTCAAGAAGAAAATATAGAAGCTCTTCAAGGTTTAGATGACCCGGCGGCTTCACAAGAGCAGAAGGCCGAAGAACTTGAAGAGGGTGAGAAGACCCTAGAGAGATTCACTGCCGATGATACAAAGCTTTCTGATCTTATTTCTCTGGGCAACGAATCTTCATTGAAGAAGAGGGGAAAGCGCTCTCTTTGCCGGAAATACTGATGTTTTTAACTTTTCTTCTTCTGTAGCGAAAATAACAAGTGCTGTACCAGCTTCGCCTCCTCCCGCCGTTGTCCCTCCACCTCTTCAAGTTACTCCTCCTTCTGCTTCTCAACCGGGATCTCAAGAAGAAAAAATAGAAGCTCTTTAAGGTTTAGATGACTCGACGGCTTCACAAGAGCAGAAGGCCGAAGAACTTGAGGAGGGTGAGAAGACCCCAGAGAGATTCACTGCCGATGATACAAAGCTTTCTGATCTTATTTCTCTGGGCAGCGAATCTTCATCGAAGAAGAGGGGAAAGCGCGGAGTTTCAAAGAAAAAGAAGGGCGCTTCTGCTGATGATGAAAAAGCGGACACTTCCACCGGCGATGAGAAAACAGAAGAGGACCCAATTGCACCACTCTCTCCTTCTTCCCCTAAGAGTTCAAGCCGACCTAAGAAGTTAATCATTAGGCCCGGTGAAGGCTCAAAAGGCAGCGGGAGGAAGAGGAAATGAGTCCGGCTTTTATCCTTCTTGTTTTGTTATTTTGTCCTTTGTCTAGAGACTTGTATCGACCGGATATTGTGCGGGTACCGGCCCCTGCTTTTTGAAACCTGTGCATGTATAAAAAATTTGATAGTATGGAATAAAAATGACTCTTTTTACTTGTACAATCTCTTGTCAGTGTTTATGAATGCATTTATTCCTTGTTCTTGCACAAGTTTCTTTATTTTCTTTGTACGATACTGCAGTGAGCTCATGGTATGCTGTTTGAGCGTTGTTTTTATTAATATAGCTATGTGCCCCCATACCACGGCTCATTGCAATATTCTGAAAAGACTTGTACTCTTATTCTAGAGAATAATTCTTCCGTTTTGAGGAAATATTATTCTGCTTTTAGTAGAGTGTGCCTTGCATCGAAGAAGTTTTTCTTTCTCCCTTTTTTTTTTAAAACACTTCAACATTCAGAGATGGTCACTTTTTATCTTTTGAAAAGTGGATTCCCCTACGCAGTGAAGCGAGCTTCCGAAGAAAGCTTTGATCTGTTTGTCAGAAAGTTATGTTTCATCGTTGGATGGGCCCACGGGACAGACGTTAGCTGTTTTATCGGATATTTGTCTGCACAAATGATCACGAGTATTTAGCCGCGGCCTAGAACCTACTTTTTGAGAAGGTGCCCCTTTGGTGGTTCCATCAACGAAGTTTTTGGATGTGCCTCGTTAGAGGGATTTACTTGTTTAGTGCTTCCGAAGAAGGCTTTGTGCCTCCGAAGAGGGCTTCTTGATTTGTGCCTCGGGAGAGGGCTTGTTTGATATGCCTTTGGGAAGGGCTTTTTTGTTGTGCTTCTGGAGAGGGCTTTGTGCTGTTTTGCCTGAAAGTTACTTTCTCATAGTTGAATGGTCCCACGGAGTAGACGCAAGCTACCCGACTGGATGTTCGTTTGCACAAACGATCGCAATCAAGTAACAAGGGCCCGGAACCTTCTATCTTGGGAAGGTGCCCCCTTGGGTGGTCCCACCAACATTCTTGGGCGAGAGAAGCATTTCGATTTGGGCATGCCTCGTTGGAGGGCTTGTGCCTCCGAAGAGGTCTTTTGCCTCCGAAGAGGTCTTTTGCCTCGTTGGAGGTCTTTGTTTGTGTGCCTCCGAAGAGGGCTTGTGCCTCCGAAGAGGTCTTTTGCCTCCGAAGAGGTCTTTGTTTGTGTGCCTCCGAAGAGGGCTTTGTTTGGTTTGCTAGGAAGGTTGCATTTCACAGTTAAATGGGTCCACGGGGCAGACGCAAGCTACCCGACTAGATGTTCGTTTGCACAAACGATCGCAATCGAGTAACAAGGGCCTAGAACCTTCTATCTTGGGAAGGTGCCCCCTTGGGTGGTCCCACCAACATTCTTGGGTGAGAGACAAGATTCCACTTCAGCTGTTTTTGTCTGCTTGTCCATGTCTTTTCATCAACTGCCGCTTAGTGATTCCTCGTTATCATTCTCAAATGCATGTTCCTTTCTTTGGTAAGCTGCTTGATTTTTCCAGAGAAGTGTACTTCATGGTTGAGTGAATCCACGGGCAGACGCAAGCCACTTAACCGGATGTCTGTTTGCACAAACGATCACAGTCAGTTAGCAAGGGCCTGGTGCCTTCCTTTGGGAAGGTGCCCCTTTGGTGGAATCACCAACCGTTTGTGTGAAGTCCTTCTTGTGTAGGAATTGAGTCTGGAATTTTTGTGGCTTGGCATTCGTTTGTTGAGTGATTTATGGGAATCGCTTGGGTTTGTGACGTGTTGAATAGGTAAGCTTTGCTTTGATTTCCTGCAATATTAAATCGACATTTTAGCATCACATTTAAGATATTTGCATATCGAAATGATATAGGCATTTTAAAGCAGTAGAAGACACAAGATTTATAGTGGTTCGGCCAAGAATTGGGCCTACATCCACTTTATAGTTCTTATTGCCGAGTCACACTGATATTACAATGGCTTACAATACAAGAATGATTCATCCAGCATTATTTTACAAATCTAAGCATAGCTTTTAAGTAAAATATGGACGCAAGTGATTGCTGTTCCAGGCTCTCGGGATTGGATCTCCTTCGACAGTTGTGAGTTTGAAAGTGCCATCAAGAAGTTTTTTGCCTATGACATACGGCCCTTCCCAGTTTGGCCCAAACACTCATGTTGCTGTCATGATCCTTTTCAAGACTAGATCTCCAATTTCAAAGCTACGTTGACGAACTTTGGAATTGAAGTGCCTGGCTATCCTTTGCTGTTGAGCTACAACTCTGAGTTCAGCTTCTTTCCTTCTTTCGTCGAGCAAGTCAAGTGCTTCAAGTTGCAGCTTTTCATTTTCAGCTTGGTTGAAATGAACTCTCCTGTGTGAGGGGACCTCTATTTCCACTGGAATCATTGCTTCCGATCCATATGCTAATGAGAATAGAGTGTGCCCAATCGCAGTTTTGTGGGTAGTCCTATATGCCCATAGTGCTAGTGGCAGCTTATCAACCCAACCACCTTTTGCTTTTACAGTTTCTTTTTGATGGTTGATTTGATGATTTTGTTCACTGCTTCCACTTGCCCATTTGCCTGCAGATGAGCCACTGCTGAGAAGCTTTTTCGGATCTTGAATCGCCTGCAAAATTCCTGGAATTCTTCGCTTTCGAATTGGGTACCATTGTCTGTTATTATCTTCTGAGGCACACCATACTTGCAAATGATATTTTTAGTCACAAAATTTATCATCTTTTTAGAGGTAATAGTAGCCAATGGTTCAGCTTCAGCCCATTTAGTGAAATAATCAACAGCAACAATGGCATGTTTGATTCTGGATCTGGCAAACGGCATAGGCCCAATGAGATCTATTCACCAAATGGCGAATGGCCATGGACTGACCATCTGTGTTAGCACGGTGGAAGGTTCTCTAGGGATTTTTGCAAATCTCTGGCATCTGTCACACTTTCGGGAATAGCTAGCAGCATCACGGTTAATATCCGGCCAAAAATACCCATAACGGAGAATTTTCTTTGCAAGAGTTTGGCCACCTGAATGATCCCCACATTCTCCTCCGTGCACTTCAGCTAAAATTGACTTAGCCTCTTCTTTGGTTACACATCGGAGTAATGGCATCGAGAATCCTCGTCTGTACAAATGGTCGCCTTGAATTACATATCTCGGGGCTTTTCTTAACAGCTTCTGGCATTCTTTTGAGTTTTCTAGCAAGGAGCCGTTGAGTAGATATTCCTTGATCGGGGTCATCCATGACTCCTGTTCTTGAGATACAGCCATGATCCAGTCAATATCCATCTCATCAATACTCGGAGCTGTCAAGACTTCTACAGGGACAAATCCCAATAATTGAGCTTCGCCAGAGCTTGAGTATTTCGCGAGAGAATCTGCCTTCATGTTCTCTTCCCGGGGTATATGGTTTATTGTATAATGATCAAAATCATCGAGAAGCTCACAGGCTTTTGATAAGTAAGCAGGCAGATTTCCTCCTTTAGTTTGAAACTCTTTCTTGACTTGGCATACAATTAGCTGGGAATCACTGAAGATTTGCAATACTTTGATGCTCAGTTCTTTAGCAATCCTCAGATCGACAATAAGAGCTTCGTATTCGGCTTCATTATTTGTCGAAGGAAATCCTAATCTCAATGCATAACACAATGACCGCCTTTCGGGGGTTTCAAGCATAACCCCAGCTCCGGAACAGTAGTCATTTCTTGCACCATCAACATATAATTTCCATCGGATCGGAATGTCTTCAGTTACCTCTTCCTCACTGCCACCTTTATCTATGCATTCTGCAATGAAATCTGCTAAAGCTTGTCCATTGATTGCTCTTCGGGGGTGGTAGGTGATATCGTATTGACTGAGTTCAATATTCCACTTCAGAAGATGACCCGAAGTTTCAGGGCGGAATAAGACTTGCTTTAGAGGTTGATCAGTGAGGACTTTAATAGGATGAGCCTAGAAGTATGGCCTCAACTTTCTGGACGCGATCAATAGACAATAGGCGAGCTTTTCTAACTTCGAATAATTCATCTCTGCCCCAGTGAATCTTTTGCTGATGGAATAAACCGGACGTTGAACTTTTGTGTCTTCTCGTACCAACGCTGCACTGAGAGCATGAGATGAAACTGCTAAGTATATGAATAGATCTTCACCATTGTTGGGCTTAGAAAGTACTGGAGGCGTTTCCATATGATGTATCAGCTCATCAAAAGCTTTTCGACACTCAGGAGTCCATTCGAAATTCTTCTTTCCTTTCTTCAGAGCATCAAAGAAGGGAATGCATTTATCCGTGGCTTTGGAAATAAATCGACTCAAAGCAGCGACCTTCCCATTGAGGCTTTGTAATTCCTTCTTTGTTCTAGGGGGTTTGACTTCTCTTAAGGCAGTGATCTGAGAATGATTAGCTTCAATTGCCCTATCACTCACAATGAAACCTAAGAATTTTCCGGACTCAACCCCGAATGAACATTTCAGAGGATTCAGCTTCATCCCATACTTTCGGAGGATCGTGAACATTTCTGCCAGATGGTCCATGTGGTCTACTGCCTTCTTAGATTTCACTAACATATCATCAACGTACACTTCCATAGTCTTGCCAATTTGAGGCTTGAACATGGCATTAACGAGTCTCTGATAAGTTGCTCCCGCGTTCTTTAGTCCGAAGGGCATGACTTTATAGCAGTAAAGACCAACATCAGTGATGAAGCTCGTGTCCTCTTGATCCGGCTCATGCATCATGGTTTGATTGTATCCTGAGTAAGCATCCATAAAAGACAATGATTCGTGCCCGGCTGTTCCATCCACCAACTGATCGATTCTGGGCAACGGGAACAGTCTTTGGGACATGCTTTATTCAAGTCTGAAAAGTCGATACATACTCTCCACTTCCCATTTTCTTTTTTAACCAACACCGGATTATAAACCCAATTTGGATAAGTGGATTCTCTGATGAACCCATTCTCCATGAGCCGATCTACTTCTTCTTTCAATGCTGTTGACCTTTCAGGACCCTAGATTCTTCTTTTCTGCTTTACGGGTGTGAATTTTGGATCAATATTTAAGGCATGTACTGCGATTTCTGGAGATATTCCACACATGTCAACATGACTCCAAGCGAATACATCCAGGTTTGCTTTCAAGAATGATATTAGCATATTCTGAATTGTCGCACCGAGTTGTGAACCCACATTTAGCACCTTGTTTGGATCTTTCTGGTCAATAGGTATTGGCACCGTTACCTCTACCGGCACCACTCTATTCTCCCCTGCACTGGTTTTTCTGGGATCAATTTCCGTTCGCGCACCACTATGCTCACCAGTGCAGGGTCCACCCCGTACTTGCCACAAGGTGGGTTTTTTGATGCGGAGCGGAGCTGCCGCACCCTTTCCCATCTCTCTCTTCTTCGCCTCCCGCAACTTTGTGAGATAACATTCCCGCCAAGCATTCTGGTCACCCTTCAAAACACCAACTCCGTTATCAGTGGGGAATTTCATAGTCAGGCACCACGGGGCGAGAATAACTTTGAATGTAGCCAGAGTTGGTCGTCCGAAGAAGGCGTTATAAGCAGAAAATTCGTCAACAATAACAAAAGTTTGCTTACGACCACTTTTCTTTCCCCTTCACCAAGTTCTACAAATAAGTCGACGGTTCCGATGGGCTGTTTTGGTTCCCCAGTGAACCCAACAATTTTTTGCGAAGAAGCTTAAACATCAGCCATTGGAATTTTCATTTGTTCAAATGTCTTTTTGAAGAGGATATTACAAGAAGCGCCGCAATCAACAAGCACTCTTCTCACAATAGCTGGTCCGATACCGACAGATATTACCAAAGGATCCATGGTGCGAGCCTCAATTCCCATAGAATCTCTAACTCTGAATATGATGTCATCGTGACAAGTTCTTTGCTGTTTTGAAGGCACAACATCTTCCAAGACAAAAACAGTTTCTTCTTTCGGGGCATGTCTCAGGGCATGAGCATACCTTTCCATCTCTCCCCAACTTCTGCCTGCTGGGTGAGGACCCCCTGTGATTACATTAATAACAGGCCTTTCAGATTCCTGCACCACTGCCTTTTTACCTGAGCCAGATTGACGAGCAGGAAGTTGCTGCCCCTGAGTAGATGAGGCCAGATCACCTCTGTTTTTCTTGACATACTGTTGCAGTTTATTCTGTCGCAGCAGCTCTTCAATTAAATTCTTCAAACGGCGACACTCATTAGTGTCATGGCCAGGCTGATTATGAAATCGACAGAATCTTCCATTAGGCACAAATTTTATCCAAGCTTTATCTTAGGTGGTTCAGGGTCCTCAATAGCATCCTTGGTTGCGAAGAAGATGTTCTCTGGAGTCTCAGTTAAAGGAGTAAAACCCGAAAAACGGCGTGGTTTCTTCATATCTTTCTGCTTTTTCCCACCGTTACTTTCCCTTTTCTGACCACCAGATTCTTTCTTATTAGAAGCTTCAGCCACATGGTTGTTTTCAATTTCAGCCACAACCACCTTTGCTGGTGCAGGAAGATTTTCCAGATGCATAAATTCGTCAGCCTTCTTATAAAACTTCTCAAGTGAATTTGGTTCCTTCATCTTCAACCATTTTCCGAACTCACTTGTTTTATCGATGGCTCGCATCAAGTAAGTTAGAATCATTCGAGGCTCAGCATTATCCACTTCGGCCAAGGCTATGTTAAAGCGATTCGAGAAAGATTTGATAGATTCTCTAGGAGCTTGTTCGAGGCTGGACAGTGACATTATGTCCTTGGCCTTTGAAGCATACAACCTAAACTGATCCTTGAATTTACGAGTTAAGTCAGAGAATTGATCCACAGATTGGACTGGTAGCTTTGTAAACCAAAGTAGAGCCACCCCCTCCAAATAGACAGGAAAATATCTGCATTTAATTTCATCTGTTGCCCTGGCACCTGTCATATGCCAGTTATACTTTTACAAGAATTGATTAGGGTCGCTTGTCTCCCGATAGGCTGGGATAGTGGGGGAACAAATTTCTTTGGAAATTCAGCTTTTAGAATTCTTTCGGTAAACGGAGTCTTGCTTGGAGCAAATCCCCAATCATTTTCATCTTCATCCCTTTGCATACTTTCTTTCATAATTTGGCGAACCATTCCTGATAGGTATTCCTCATCGTTCAGAGGCCTTGCCGGGCAGACGTCAGCCACTTTCTCGGAAGTTTGCCTGAACAAACGTTCGCGAAGAGGTGGCTGCGGCCTTGAACCTCCAGCTTGGGGAGGTGCCCCTTCGGTGGTGCCAGCTTCCCTTGGAGGAATACTTTTCTCTTGGGAGTCATGAGCATCTTCAGCAAAGGTTGGTTCATTATTTTCTGGTGGTCGGTTAACCCCAAGCAGAGCGTTTAACCTATCCATTATCAAAGCATTTTGAGCTTCCATTTGTTGGTATAACCCAGACACAACATCATCAAGTTCGGCCCTTGTGACTCCAACAGTAGGAGTCGCCTGATTTGGCGCTGGAGAAGAGTCAGCCCTATCATAAGCATCTCCGGATCTAGTGGATCTACTCTTTCTTCCAGGAGCCATGATTTCAGATAGACTTCTGGTTTTCAAAGAGAGTCTTTCAACAAATCTTTGCGAAGCAATGGTGAGAATGCACCTGAGTTCGATCTCTCAGTGAAAGCACAAAAAATGTTAACGTAAAAATCGAACGCTAACACCCCGGTGTGAGTATTAGTAAAGTGAAAGCACCACCTGTTGGTGCGGGGAACTACAACAAGCAAATAATTGCAGTAAAAGTAAAGAGACAGCAGTTTTATAGTGGTTCGGCTCAAAATCAAGCCTACGTCCACTTTATCTTCTTTATCACAAGTTCGATTACAAGCTTCACAAGAATTCCTTCGATTACTCAACAATCGATACAAGTAATTAGCACTACAATGCAAAAGAGATTCTGGAATCCATCTTGAATGTAGTTGATCTTCTCTTTAGGTAGTTTGGACTGTTTTTGGTAGTAGAGGTGTTGTAGAAGTCGTGAATGCAGCAGAGTTTCGACGCTTCAAAGTCTGGAAAAAGTCCCCCTGAATATGGAGTAGGCGGGGTATTTATAGGGAAAATCTGGAGGTAGGTCGTAGGTCGTGGACGACTTAGGGGTTAGGTCGTAGGTCGTAGGTTGCGAGCGACCTAAGGGTCATCCTAAGTTAGCTTAAGTCGTTGGCAACTTAGTGGAGCCATTCTGGGTGAGATACTAGGTGTGAGCGACCTAATGTTGTAAATATAGAAGTTATCTCGGTCGGATTAGGTCGTGAGCGACCTAATAGAAGAGGCAGGTCGTGTGGCTTTACTCCGGAGCATGTTAAGTCGTTCCCTTCTCCTGAATTGCTAGGTCGCTAGGTCGCTAGCTCGTTAGGTCGCTAGCTCGCTAGGTCGCTTTCTGGAGTTAGGTCGCAGCCTTCTTATCTCGTTATGTCGCTGGGTTTCTAGACCGCTGAGTCGCTTAAGTCCTTTAGATCGGTAAGTCGTAGATCGTTGAGTGCTAGGTCGTTGAAAAGGAGGTGTTAACAATCTCAAAGCTAAGGTGAATAATTACTACATCCCATTATCTTTTGGTTTTTGGTTTTGAGACTAAAATCCGAAATGCCTTGATACTTGTTTTACATTATGTTTGATATGAAAACCCCTTTTAATGACATCCAAATGCCTTGAAAATTAAAATATAGGTCCGAAATGACATTTTAGAGATGTGTTTCAATTTTCAGAATTTTCCGAATTATGGTGGATTTTATATTAATTTTCTGGTGAAGAAAATTGTTTATTGGGTTACAAATTATTTTCGGTTAAAATAATTATTATTTGGGGATGAAATTTTTATATGTTAGACAACATATTAAAATAGATTTTCTGGGATTTTTCCAGATTTTTCCTAAGCATTTTGATGGATATATAAAATTATTTAAGGTATGCGACTTAAATGTTTTATATATTTATAAAGGAGAAGGGGCATTATGCAAAATAAAATGTTTTTATAAATCCTGGTAATTGTGGCAGCAAAATTCTAAAAAGTATTTATTGACCAATGAGAATTTGACAAACAAATGTAGGTTAGTTGAAAAGTTTCCTTTTTAAGTTTAAAGACAAAATTCATACTTTTTCCATGTTTCAACCCATACGGCTAAACACCTTCTGCACCAGACCTTTCGTCCCCGTTGAAGGGTTAGCTTTCGATAAAGTGAAAGTTCAATGCATAAGGTATTAAGAAATTGGTACGTAATGAATTAAATATAAACCGAAAGGTAAGTCGAAAGGTTGAAAGCCGAAAGGGTTGGAATATAATTATTTTATAAGTGAAAAGCTTTCGCCTGCTTTGCTTTCGAACCTGAGCTTTCCGCTTGGTCACTTCTGACCAGGTCAAGTTATTTAAAGAAAGACTTTAAAACCTTCGGATGTGTCGAAAGGTTGTAGCTGCTACTACCATTACTCTGTTTTGAAACCTTCCAGCGTCGTTGAAGGGTTTCCACTGTTTTATAAAGGTTTTTACTTTGAACCTTCTGACCTAGTCGAAAGGTTCACCTGTTCTTAAAGCTAGTCGTTTTCCCAATCTTTCGAAAGGAAGCTTTCTGCTTTGGTGACTTATTCTTGTTTTATAAATTGAAGTATAACCCAATGCTTTCGAAGGAGTTGTTTAAAAATGCTTTAAAGCTTTCGAAGCATAACTTTCGACTTAGCCGAATGGTTGTTTCCAATGAAGTTAACAGGTTTTAAAAAAAGGATTTCCACCTATTTGAATTTGAACCCAGAAATTTTTCGAAAGGTTTTAGAGGGTTAATGCCTTCGAAAGGTTTTGTTTACCGAATGTTTCTAAAACGGGGTCGAAGGCAAAGCTTTCGAAGGGGTTGAAGGCTAATCTTTTGAAGGAGTCGAAAGGTTACCTCTCGAAGGGGTCGAAAGGTTTTTATTTCTGAATGATTTTGGAAGGTTTTAAACGGAAGGGTTTCCAAAGGTTTTCGAAGGCAATGTTTCAAGTGTTTTAAATAGGATGTCTAAGGTTTTATTACTTTCGAAAGGTTTGAAGTTCAATGGATTCAAAAGGTTTGAGGTTCAATAGTTTCGAAGGGTTGAGTTTCAATGGTTCGAAAGGTTTTGAATTCTAAGGTTTTAAGGGTACCAATGGAAACAACAAATGAATATAACCTAAGTTAGGGTTACTAATGGAAATAGGTTAATCATGGGGTTAAATTGATATAAATAGAATCATGGGGCTAACATGATGCAGATAGATTCATGGGGCTAACATGATGCAGATAGATTCATGGGGCTAGCATGAATCTAATGGAAAATTCAATTAGAATCACGGGGCTAACATGATACAAATAGATTCATGAGGCTAGCATGAGTCAAATGGCAAATATAATCATGGGACTAACATGATATAAATAAACTCATGGGGCTAACATGAGACCATTAAAGTTCATGAGGCTAACATGAAATAGTTAGATTAATGGGGCTAGTATGAGTCAAGTGGCAAAATGATGGGTTCATGGTTATCATAGGAAAACTATGTGATGTAAAATGGATAATTTACATCAACTTAAGTAGAATGAATGTGGAATAGGTAGTCCCTCTTTGATAAACTTTAATTGGGGATGGGGAAATCCTAAATGTTTTCAAGTATGCATATCACCATAATGTTTTATAAATATATGTTTTAACCATTGTGGATGCAGGAGCCCAAAATATGGTTTTATGAAAGGTTTTGTAAAAGATATGTTTTAAAGGATGTTAGTGTGAGGAAACCCGTTCCGCTAAGCGGTGTGGTCTCACTTAACATGTTTAACCGGGATGAAAAGTATTATTCATACCAGGCTTTATGTCCGACTCGAAGTTTATGTTTTCCCCTTAAACCCTTGGGTGCTCAAAATTAATTTGAGTAGGCTGAGGAATTAAGGTCTTTTCCAGGTTTTAGTAGGATGACGAGTAAGCTACCAGAGGCTTGCAGGAGGCAAAACAGATAGCTATTTAGGAGTAACAGTTCTTGTTGTGTTTTGTTGGAATTTCCGCTGCGTTGTTTTGTATTAGGTCTATTATGACCATATGACTCTAATCAACCAAGGGGTATCTTCATATACCGCTCTTGGCATATTTTGTAATAATTATATTTGATCCGTGCCTGGGAACGATTTGGGATTATGTGTTATGAATGTGAAACAATTGGTTTTGAAATGTAATGAAGTAAAAATTTGTTTTAAATCTGTGTTTTGTTTCATATTCAAATGCTTCTAATATTATTGATACCATTAACATAACCGTATTTAGTCGCCGGAAGGTAATACTATGGATGACTACAGCATCTGTAGCGCTTAGTTTTGGGCCTCTAGATAGGAGATGTTACAGCTTGGTATCGGAGTAAGGTTTATGAAATACTTTAAATAAAAATGATTTTTGAAACCATAATCCTTAGAAATTAGAGTTAAGATCGGGGTATGGGATAACGCGATAGTAACATTCTTGTATTTGTTATATATATATGAGTATACGTTATATCTCTAGACTCCTTTATTAGTTAGTCTATTTATCTATATCTCACGAGGTTTTAATACAGATATGGAAGGAAGAAGAGGCAGAGTTAATATTGGAGGAGAGAGCACCACTACTAATGGAAATGCCCGACCTAATGCTAGAAGAGGTGCAGGTCAGGCTTAAGCTGAAAATGTGGGTGCAAGGTTCCTCAAGTGGATGTGGGAGCTTTGTATCAGTTGTTGGAAAACCTTTTGCAAGCAGGAGCTGCTGGAAATGTCGGTGGGGCAAATCTTGTAGTTTCAGTTGGATATAACTATGCTAAGCTGAGTAGAGACTATATCAGTTTGGGAGAAAAGCCGGTTGCTGGAACAGAAGATGCTGTTGAAGTAGAGATTTGGTTGTTTAATTGTGAAAGGATCTTTACAGATCTAGGCTTGAATGATGGGGAGAAGAGAAGGCTAGCCTCAAGACAGTTGCAAGGGTTGGCGCTTCATTGGTGGAACAGTATGACAACCGGAGTGCCAGAGGAAGAGTTGACTTGGGCTGAATTCAGGAGGAAGTTTGAGCAGAGGTTCTTATCTGAGGTGGCCAAGTCAGCATTAATGAGGAAGTTTATGGATCTTATCCAAGGACAGATGTCTGTGGTCGAGTATGTTGCAAGGTTTGATGAGCTATCCCAATATGGTTATGCTTTGGTTGACACAGAAGTCAGAAGGAATGAGAGATTCATTAGAGGATTAAGGCCAGAGCTGGGCAGAATGACTATGGCCCATATCTGAGATCCTTCTAATGTTGTAGTGGAGATGGCCATTCTCCATGAGGAAATGATAGTTGTTTCAGCTAGGGAGAAGCCCGTTGAATTCAATGGTCCTCAGGGGAAGAAGAGGAAGTTCTTCAAGAAGGGCGCTCAGAAATAGGGAGCTACCAAGAAAGGGAAAGCAAATATAGTTTGCTACAAGTGTGATAAGAAGGGTCACTATGCTAATGAGTGCCGTTCGGGAGATAGAAGGTTGGTTGTGGGGAAGCAGAATGTGTAATGCTATAATTGCAACCAGATGGGGCATTACAAGAATAAATGTCCTGAAGCCGCCAAGGCAGGGAACAGAAAGGTCTTTGCTTTGGAGCCATCGTCCTCTAAACCAACTGCTGCTGAGAAAGGAAAGTCTGTAATGGAAGGTACGCTTTTGATCCATGGCATACCAGTTAGGGTATTGTTTGTTACCAAAGCATCTCATTCTTTTATTTCTCGATGTTTGGTAGATAGACTTAACCTAGAACCGTCTTACTTAGTTACTTCCTTAAGGGTTGCTAATATGATAGGAGGTTATGCAAGACCATTTAGAGTTTGGTTTGCTAGGCTGTACTTTTGAGTGCTATTTGCATGTGTTTGATTTTTGGGGATTTGGAATTATACTTGGGATGAATTGGTTAAGTAAATATTATGCTAGGATATTTTGCCATGATAGGAAAATATCACTTAATCACCCGGATTGTAGTGATCGGATAGTTTATACCGTAGAGAACCCTAGTTGTGAAACATATGCTTTATTGGGTACTATGGAGTTGGAGGATGAGTTGCATCGAGTCTTTGTAGTTAGAGAATTCGTAGATGTGTTTGAGCCGGTAACTGGGTAGCCACCGAAACAAGCTATAGAGTTTCAGATTGATTTGGTGTTGGAGCAGAACCAGTGAGTAGACGCCGAGTAGAATGACCCCCACCGAGATGAAAGAGTTGAAGGTGCAATTGGTGGATTTGGAAGGCAAGAGTTTTATCCGACCAAGTAGTTCTCCATGGGGAGTTGCCGCCGTATTTGTTAAGAAGCCAGACGGATCGTTAAGGCTGTGTATCGATTATCGTAAGTTGAATGAGAATACGATAAAGAACCGATATCCATTACCGAGAATTGACGACTTGTTCGATCAGCTAAGTGGACCCAAGGTATTTTCTCAGCTAGATTTGGCTACGGGGTTTCATTAGCTTAGAGTGGCAAAGGATAGCATTCCTTTGATGACGTTTAGGTCAAGATATGGATCGTACGAATGGTTAGTAATGCCGTTCGGACTGACTAATGCACCTCCATTCTTTGTGGATCTGATGAATAGGATTTTCCGAGAGCACTTGGATAGATTTGTGTAGGTCTTCATAGATGACATTCTGGTGTACTCTAAGGATGAGAAGGAGTATGAAGTTCATCTTAGAGTTGTGCTCGAAACGTTGAGGGAGCATCAGTTGAAGGCTAAGTTTTCATAGTGTCATTTTTGGAAGAAGGAACTGAAGTTCCTTGGTCATGTTATCTTAGAGAAAGGGCTGTCTGTAGATTCAACTAAGATTGAGGCGGTGAATAATTGGAAGAGACCCGAGATAGTGACTGAGATTAAAAGCTTTCTTGGATTGGCTGGATATTATCAAAGGTTTATAAAGGATTTTTTGCGGATATCAACACCGATGACTAAGCTTACGCGAAAAGATATGGAGTTCGTATGGTCTGATAAGTGTGAGGAAGCATGCCAGACCTTGAAACACTTATTGAACCATGCACCGGTGTTAGTGGTTCCGGAGTGGAATCAAAATTTGGTAGTTTATACCGATGCGTGTGGAACCGGATTGGGAGCTGTGTTGATGCAAAGAGGTAAAGTGATTGCTTATGCTTCTAGATGGATCACCACATGAAGTGAGGTATCCTACGCATGACTTGGAGTTAGCTACCGTTATATTTGCTTTGAAGGTGTGGAGGCATTATCTTTTGGGAGAGCGATTTGTGCTTTATACTGATCATAAGTCGTTGAAGTACTTGTTCTCTCAGAAGAAGCCGAACATGAGACATCAAAGATGGTTGGAGTTTATCGCTGCTTTTGATTTTGGAATTTGGTACACACCTAGAAAAGGAAACAAGGTGGCGAATGCACTAAGCCGGAAACATCAGAATGCAGTATTGGCTATGGTTGCTGAGTGGAAAGATTTGGAAGCATTGTCAGCTTGTAGTGTGCAGTTTAGATCCGGGGAAGGTTCTAGTACCGGAAGTGCTGTATTGTCTTGTTTAGAAGTTAGGCCGGTAATGATTGAGAAGATAGCTTCTAAGCAAGAGGAGGATCCAGTTTTGGCTAAACGGATCAAAAAGTTGAGGGAAGGAACGGAGAGCGATGACCTAAAGGATTTCAGTCTTGACCAAAAAGGGTGGTTGAGAAAGAAAGGAAGGTTATGTGTTCCGAATGTGGAAAACATGAGGAAGGAAGTTTTGGATGAGTACCATCGTTCGATGTTCACTATCCATCCAGGAGGAACGAAGATGTATCAGGATATGAAGAGAAGTTTCTTCTGGGAAGGTATGAAACAGGACATTGGTGTATGTGTTAAGCAGTGCTTGAAATGCCAATAGGCAAAGGCTGAACATCAGAAGGCTAGTGGATTGCTCCAACCGTTAGAAGTTCCATTGTGGAAATGGGATTCTATCTCTATGGATCTTATTGATGGGTTGCCAAGATCTAATAGAGGGAATGAAAGTATATGGGTCATAGTAGATAGACTAAATAAGAGTTCCCATTTCATTCTGGTAAAGTCAACTAGGGTGGCACCTAGTTTGGTTAAGTTATTTATGAAGAATGTAGTTAGACTGCACGAGATTCCTAGTAGTACTGTCAGTGATAGGGATTCTTTGTTTATTAGTAAGTTTTGGAGCAGTCTACAGAAGCATTAGGAACCAAGCTCAACATGAGTACCTCTTACCATCCACATATAGATGGGCAGACGGAAAGAGTTTACAAAATCATGGAGGATTTGTTAAGAACTTGTGTATTGGATTTCGGGGGATCATGGGAGGACCATCTTCATCTAGTCGAGTTCTCGTATAACAATAGTCATCAGACTAGTATTGGGATGGCACCGCTTGAAGCTTTGTATGGAAGACCATGAAAGTCTCTCGTATGTTGGTTAGTGACCGAAGATAGATTTGTTCTTGGTCCGGATTTGGTGAAAGAAGCTGCAGAGAAGATTGAGTTAATCCAAGCTAGAATGAAGGAAACTCAATCTAGGCAGAAAAGTTATGCTGATAGAAGAAGAAAAGATTTGGAGTTTTCTGTCAGGGACTATGTGTTCGTTAAAGTTTCACAGATGAAGGATGTGATTAGATTCGAAAAGTCAGGAAAGTTAGCACCCAGATTCATCTGTCCTTTTTGTATTGTTGAGAGGATCGGAAAACTTGCTTACAGAGTAGAGTTACCGAGTAGTTTGGCTGGTGTTTGCACAAAAAATGGACAAACTCCTCCAAGTCGTATGATTTAGTTGATTTTATGTTGTTTTTAGTGATCTGGGTGATTTATGCAAATATATAAAAAGCAGGGACTAAACTGTAAAAGACACACAGATTTATAGTGGTTCGGCCAAAATGTGCCTACGTCCACTTTATATGTTATTCTCCTTTACTGTTCAGATTACAAGTCCAAAGCTTTGATACAAGTATATGAAAGTTGTTTGAAAGTTCTATCCGTGCTTGAGCTCTCAAACTTGTCCCCCATTGTTGTACCCCTACCCCTCTATTTATAGAGTGAGGCTGGGGGTAGGGGTCTTGGATGTATGTAGCTGCTGGTGGGCCTGGGCTGATGTAATCTGGCCTAGCATTGTTGGTTCGGCAGTGGTTGGTCCGGTGGAGAGTGGTGAGGATTGGTTCAGTGGTCTCGGTCCGATGGTGAGTGGAGATGGAATTGGTTCGGTAGTCTCAGTCCGGTGGAGAGTGGTGAGGATTGGTTCGGTAGTCTCGGTCCGGTGGAGAGTGGTGAGGATTGGTTCGGTGGTCTCGGTCCGGTGGTGGGTGGAGTTGGGATTGGTTCGGTAGTCTCGGTCCGGTGGAGAGTGGTGAGGATTGGTTAGGTAGTTTCGGTCCGGTGGAGAGTGGTGAGGATTGGTTCGGTGGTCTTGGTCCGGTGGTGAGTGGAGTTCGGATTGGTTCGGTAGTCTCAGTCCGATGGTGAGAATTCGCCCAATATTTGCCCCCCAAAGTGGGGTATATGCCTGCATATGTCACGCTTTGTTTACACCCTCATTCGACCCGAGTTCCGAACCAGTTGGTCCGGCTACCCTACTTTTGTCTATAAGTATGGGCTCCACGTCTTTGTCATTTCTTACTGTTTGAAAGAGCCGATCCGGATTCTTAACTGCCGAATCAGGTGAGGCTCCCCTCTACCGAACGAACCTTATGCTAGAGCTACCGAATGAGTTCGGGGAGCATAAGCGCCGAATGAGCTTTCGCCTTGTACTACCGAATGACACTTTGGGGAGTACGAGTGCCGAATGGGCTTTCTGCCCCGAACCACCGAATGCACCTTGTGAAGTGCGAGTGCCGAATGACCTTTTGCCTTGCTTTACCGAATGAATTCAGGAGTTTGAGTGCCGAATGACCTTTCGGCCTTGAACTACCGGATGCACTTATGTTTTGAATTACGAGTGAAATTCCAGATTGCATACACTTGCTTGTTTATATCTCTACATCCTTATTCTAACAATGTACTCTTTCGTGTTGCAGATAATGTCTCATAAAGTTGAAACTCGTTCCGACAAGAAGAAATCCCAGGACAGAGAAGATCCTTCCGCAGTGCCCCCAGCTCAGTCAGGACCGGGATGTCATGGGCCCACCCCGAGGTCACTAGTAGATGGGTACGGCCCTCAGGAGCTTCTGAACTCACCTCTTGACTGTTTCCCTAGCTCTCTCAAAGGCGAGCAGCTTGATGTTATTTCTCGCTCCTTTGGGATCGACAGAGCGCGCATGCTATTGCCAGGGGAGGGAGTGATGCCATATAATCCCCCCGAAGGATATTTCGCCTATAGTCGGTACCATTGTATGTGTGGGGCCATTCCCCCGATCAATGCTTGGATACTCAGCTTCATCACCTACTTGAAGGTGGCTCCATTTCAGCTTCAGCCTAACTCCTACGCCATCCTATAGAGCCTGTTTGTCATTTTCCAAAGGAGATACGGGCATCCTCCCTCCAACCGGGGGATCCGGTATTTGTACAATTTGAGAGGCTATAAGAAGGGGTCTCCATACATCAGCTTGGAATCAGCCGTATCTTTCAAGCCAGTCCTGGACTTATATTCGAAGTTCAGCATGTTCAAGAAAGAATGGTTTTTCGTTAAGGATGACTCTGTTTCCATCCGTCGCTTCACCTCTGGCTGTAAGTTGAAGCTTATTTATGATTTCTGTTCTGACTGCAATGCTTCTTATCATGTGCTTTTATTTCTTGCTAGCGACATGTGGCTTTGCGGTCGTGGAGAACAATCGCCTGGTTCAGATGGCTGTGGAAATAGAAGCCATTTTGGGAAGGGATAGGTCGGCTTCTTACTTGATCAGGAACGCTACACTTCTGGGGCACAACCTGATTCTACCACATCAGTCCGTGGTCAAGCAGAGAGACACAGCGGATGAGAGGGCTGCCAAGGCTCCAAGAGGGGCTACGGCGAAGAGCAGCAAAAGGAGACCCTTCTCAACACATCCAGTCGCCGGGGGGAAGAAACTCAGGAAGTCCGACGGACCCTCCCCCAGCACATGTCCAGATGTTCCGGAGGAGGAAAAAGTAGAGGAGGAAAGAGGCGGGGATGAAGGCGGAGAGTGGAAGTAGTAAAGAAGGCGACGGTGATCGTCACGGCGATGATGGCAGCGAAGGACAGGGCGGTGATGGCACCGGGGCTTTGCCTCCTGGGCAGGCAGGCGTGATTCAAGAGTGGACAGATGACGCTCTTCGCCAAGCCTTCGAAGAGTTGGAGGAAGGACCGGCCTTGGCGGAGAAGCCCAAGAAAGCTGGTAAGGCCGGGACTGGCGCCGATTTATCTTCCGGGAGTGCTTCTACTGAGGCAACTTCTGCGATTCAAGGTGAATTTCTCTTTATTCTTTTTAATTCTTGAACGATGGCTCAATGCATGCTGGTGACACTTGGTTTTCATTCCAGGAGCAGGCAAAACGGCCAAGACCTCAGATCTTTGGCACAGGCTTGAACAATACAGACTTCTCAAAGCTTTTGCCAAACCGAAGCCTCCTATTGACCGCCCTGGAGACGTAGTCGGCTATCGTCCTCTTCTTGGAGTTATTGAAGAAGATATACAAAAGAGGAAGAGGAGTCGATCTTTGTTTGAATCTCCTCCTGGCCCTCCGGCCCACTCCAGCCTATTCACGATATTACGGAGGAGGATACCGAGTTTACGCCTTCCCCACATCCGTTTGAGAATCCAACCGTCACCCCGATAGATCACCCTGGCTTGGTTCGTAATCCGTTTGCGGGTCATCCAGACCTAGACCTGGCCTCTCATGACATCTCCTTCGATGAGGCTACTGGTGAGCACCTCCTCCCTCGCAATCCTATGGTATGGGTGCTTGACGAAGCTAAGTCCCTGGACCTTGATTTGCTTACCACCCGGGTTGTAACTCTAGGGGATGAAGCTAAGGTGAACATCGACCGGGTTACCGAGGAGACCAGGAAATTGATGGGGCATCATGCTTGACTAGTCAAGGCCGGGGAGGAAATTGGGAGTGCCTACATTCGGTTACGGTTAATGGTTTCCGACCAGGCTAAGCAACTTGCCGATCAAGCCATTCAAATTTCTCAACACGAGGCCGCATCCAGGCAACTAAAGAAGACTATGGAAGAGGCCAGCAGGGCATAGCTGCGATAAATGGAGGCCGCCTGCAAGGAGAGGATTGACATGGCCATTGTGATGGTGGATGAGGTTCGACAAGCGGACCTCGAGCGGGTACAGGAATTATCGGGGAGACTTGAGACCGCGGAGCTTGCTCATTCCAGGTTGAAGGAGGAGATGGAGGCGATGAGGATATCCCTTCAGGCTGACCGCTCATGATACCGATCAGAGAGGGATGCTGCCGTTGCAAAGCTGCGTGCTTCTGAGGCCCGAATGAGGGAGCTTGAGGAAAACGAGGGGATGATGGAAGAGATGCTCCAGGATATGTATTTTCGTACTTGGAAACAGGGTAACTAATCCTGGATGGATGATTACCCCCGAGTTATGGCCAGGATTTATCTTCGGGCTTTGGAGAAAGCTAGGGATGATGCGGATAAAGAGGGTGGCGCGGTCTTCAGAATGGATGTGGTCACTGCCCAGTTTACCAAGGAGGAGAAGGTGGCGGTGAAGGAGGGTATGCGGCTGCTTGCTGCTGAGGAGGCAGGTGTGCAAGTAGAGGACGATGATCAGGATGGTCAGGAAGCAGGCGCTGGTAAGTCTTCCCTTCTAGTCTTTCCGTTAACTTGGTTGCTTATCACTAATGAATTCTTTCTTTGACCGGACAGGTGAGCAACAGGACAAGGGTAAAGCTCCGATACAGCCGGCTCCTTGACTTGACCTGGATATCTTTTTGTTGACTTGACATTGTTGTATATGTTAGTCTCAAAACAGTAACGTAACTTTTAGGTTGTAATTATGCTACTTGTAATAAACAACATTATTCTTGACGTGTAATTTTTAACTTAAGCTGATTCTGTCGTATTTGAATGCTTTTGTTATTTTGACATTTCGTATACGAAATATAGCTATGCATATGCCCGCAATTCAATTTTGTTTGACGCTAAGTTCTTGCTTAAAGTACAATTTCATATCTTGCAATGTTAATGTGATGAGTGAATAGCTACGTAAAAGAAGAAAGTACCGCCCTTCATTTTTTACTTGTAGATGGCAGCTTTGAATGTCTTGTGTGACTGAGTATGGAATGTGGCCTAGTGTCCCATTGTGAGTACCCATTTCCATTAGCGAATGTCTCCTATTCTGTGTCCTGTACTTTAGGGATTATTACAGAGGATAGGAGAAAAGTTTTTTAAATAAAATTGAAATATGAGAAATAGTAAAACTTCCAATCCCGGAAGGCCTTCGATGTGCTTAAGTTCATGGCAAACGGGCTTTGTAGTCACTTTCCCTAGCTAGGGGTCTTGGAGACATTTGTCACCCATCTTACGCCTCCGCGGGGAGTTAATCTTTTTTACCACAGCCGTACTTAAGACACATCGGAGCCGATATCGCACACAGTAACTACCCGGGCCATTATGGCCCGTAATCGTGGGTATTATTCGATTTACTGTGGCCGGCTAGCGTGGGTGCCGATCGTCAACCGTGAACTACCCCTGGCTGGCCACACCTTATGTTGGGGCTTAAAGTAGGTTCACAGTTGCCGGCGAGCCGAACACCGTAATGAGCTGCCTCGGCTATAGTCGGCCTTCTCGGTGGCTTATAATCGGCTCATTACAGTTGGCTTTAAGGGCTGTCGCGAGCAATGAGTTAACCCGCAGCAGAGGGATGCCGGAGCAAAAGTGTCTCATTGGCGAGGGCATAGATTCGCATAGTACCTGTTAGGTCTTGTCCAGGCGGGGTTGTGCCGTGATGTGTCTTGAATGAGGATGTCATTACACAGGATTTTGTTCAACAGAGAAGGATAAAGTTAACAAGCAGCCAAGATATAAAGGAACAAGTCAAAAAAGAGACAAGTTTTTTAAAGTGGTTCGGCACGAAAATGCCTACGTCCACTGATTCTCTTTGTTAATTCACTTCATATAGGCAGTACAAGTTAAGAAGTATTGACGAAGGTGTTGGATGTTCCATGCCCTCTGGAACACCTACCCGTCCACTGTTGACAAAATATAAGCTCCATTGTGGAGATCTTTATGAATTACATATGGTCCGTCCCAGATTGGATCTAGCGCTCCGGGGCATGTGAATATTTGCTTGAGGACAAGATCTCCCTCTTGTAAGCTACGATGCTTGACTTTGGAGTTGTATTGCGCTGCCACTTTTTTCTTGTGAGCTGCCGCTTTGAGGGCTGCATCATTTCTTCTTTCCTCAATTAGATCTAAAGACATGTGGAGGAGCTCTTCGTTCTCTTCTGGGTTGTAGTGGATTCTATGGTGGGAAGGCACTATAGTTTCAACTGGGAGCATAGCCTCTGATCCGTATGTCAAAGAGAAAGGAGTATGCCCCGTTGATGTTCTGAAAGATGTGCGATAGGCCTACAGTGCCGTAGGGAGTTCATCCACCCAAGCGCCTTTTGACTTTTCGAGTTTCTTTTTTATTAGAGTTTTGAGAATTTTGTTGACGGCTTCGACTTGTCCGTTTGCCTGGGGATAAGCTACGGATGAGAAGCTTTTGTGAATTCCGTGCTCTTGGCACCAGTTGGCAAACTCCTTGCTGTCAAACTGAAGTCCATTGTTCGATATGATTTTGAATGGGACTCCGTACCTGCACAGAACATTTTTGATCAAGAAGTTAATAACTTTTGCTGAAGATACTTTATTTAGGGGTTCTGCTTCAATTCCTCTGGCATGGACGATGAATCCTAGAAACTTTCCTGATGATACTCCGAAGGAGCACTTTAGAGGATTCAGCTTCATTCCATATTGGCGAAGTACTCGAAACATTTCATCCAGGTGGCTTACGTGATCGTCGGCTTCCCTTGACTTTACCAGCATGTCATCCACATAAACTTCCATAGTTTGTCCTATTAGCCCTGCAAACATCTTGTTGACGAGGCGTTGATAGGTGGCTCCTGCGTTTTTAAGTCTGAAAGTCATTACCTTGTAGCACTACAATCCCCGGTCAGTGATGAAACTAGTGTGGTCTTGATCGGGAGCATGCATAGGAATTTGGTTATATCCTGAGTATGCGTCCATAAAAGATAAGAGTTCGTGTCCGGCTGTGCTGTCTACAAGCTGATCGATTCGGGGAAGTGGGAAGCAATCCTTCGGGCAGGCGTTATTTAAGTTGGAGAAGTCAATGCACGTTCGCCACTTCCCATTAGCCTTCTTTACCAGCACCGGGTTGGCGATCCACTCTGGGTAGATGGCTTCTCGTATGAAGTCATTGGCAAGTAGGTTCTTTACTTCTTCATCGAGGGCTGATGATCGTTCTGCCCCCATACTTCTCTTTTTCTGTTTTACTGGCGCCTTGGTAGGATCAATGTTTAGTACCTGGCATGCTATGTCAGGGGAGATTCCGGTCATGTCAGCGTGTGACCATACAAATACATCCAAGTTGTGGCGGATAAAATCAATGAGTTGTTCCTTCAATTCTACTTTTAGTTGGGACCCGACTTTCAAAAGTCTACTTGAGTCATGTCGGTCTACAGACACAAATTCCATAGCCTCTGCAGGCTCGGCGGTGCCCTCCTCCTCTTTGTCCCTGGGGTCTAATTCATTGAAAGGGTTGCTAGTATATCGAAGAGGAGGGGCTTTCTTTAGTTGCTATGCTTCCAAACCTTTTTTGCAGAGGGCAATCTCTATACTCTTCCCTTTATCCTTCCTATGGTTGTTGCGAAGTTCAGTTACATAGCAGTCTCGAGCAATGTCCTGGTCTCCCTCTACTTCCCCTACTCCATTGTCCGTTGGAAATTTCATCTTTAGGCACCATGGGGCCAGGAAAATTTGGAAGTCAGACAAGGCTGGCCTTCCTAAGAAGGCGTTGTAGGCCGAGTGGTTTTCTATCAACACAAATGTCTGTTTCCGTACAACGGAGCGGGGATGACTTCCAATTTCAACAAAGAGGTCCAGTTGCCTGAGGGGCATCTTCGCATCTCCAGTGAAACCGTGTAGTGGTTTATTGCAGGGAGAAACATCCTTTATTGACAGTTTCATTTTGTCGAATGCATGCTTGAATAGGATATTTACTGAACTTCCAGTGTCTACTAGAATTCGGAAAACTTCGGCTGGACCGAGCCGGGCAGAGATAACCATGGGATCCATGTGAGGGTACTGCCTTCCCTCTAGGTCACGTCTACTGAATGTGATGTCATCACCCTCTTTCCGCTTCGGGTAGCGTTCTTCTATAACAGAATTAACGCAGTCTTCATTGTTTCTAAGTGACTTTCCATATCTTTCCATCTCTGCCCAGTTTCTGTCGGCGATGTGTGGTCCTCCCGAGATGGTATGGACCACTATCTTCTCTTGACCGGAGCCGCTGGCGTTGCGATTTCCTCTGCCTATTTCTAGGGAGGGTAGCCTCGGGTTCTCATTGGCAGGAACTGGAGTCCTGTTCTGACCTTTTACATAGCATTCCAGTTTCCTTCTTCTGATGTGTTCTTCAATCAAGTCCCGGAGATGATGGCATTCATTGGTATCATGCCCATGGGATTTGTGGAAGCGGAAAAATTTTCCAAACTTAATTGCGTTATCTGATTCCTTCTTGTGCGGGGGGGCGTTTGTATTTAACTTCGTCTTGAGTGGCTAGGAAGATGTTTTCGATCGTTTCATTCAAAGGGGTGTAAGCGTCAAATCTCGGTCCTGGCCGATATAGACGCTTTTCTCCCTTCTTGCCCTCAGCATTATCCCTAGAGTTATATCTTCGAACGTCCTTTGCTACAGCGGGCGCGTTGCCGTGAGCTGCCTTATTTTGTTGCCCTGACTGCCCCTCAGTGACAACGTCTTCAAGTCTCATATATTTCCCAGCTTCATGGAAGAAATCGGGTAATGTAGCTGGTTTTTCTTTTGTCAATCTTCTAGCAAATTTAGTATCCGGATGCACACCACTACAGAGGACCATTAAGATAAGCTTCTCATCGGCATCTTGGACTGCGGCCGCTGCGGCATTAAATCAGGTTAGGTATTGCTGCAGCTTCTCTCTAGGTTTCTGTTTGATACTGGATAAGGAATAAGCGTCCTTGGGTTGTTCCATATGAATGCAGAACTGGCTGATAAACTTTTCTTTCAGCATCTCCCACGAGCTGATGGATCCTTGGGGTAGATGACAGAACTAGGAGGTAGCTAGATCTGCTAAGAATAGTGGAAAGCATTTGCACAGTACTCCCTCTGTTGCTCCACTCATGAGCATATGCTGTGTGTATCTCTATAAGTGTACAACGGGGTCGGAAGTTCCTTTGTAAGGTTCCATTGTTGGCATCTTCCATTCTCGGGGGGTGATGGCAATTTCAATATTGCGGGCGAAGGGGCTGGTTACCCTAGCGCCTATCCATCGATCTCTTTGATCCCGTTGGAAGCACTCTCTGAACAAGCGTGCCATCCTTTCATCAGAATTTGGAGCAGATAGAAATGAGTTCGGTTCTGCTCTGTGGGACTGATTCCGTCCAGATGACCTGTAGGGATGGTACCGTCTATCGTTCCTGATATTTTCCAGTGGCTATCTTTGATCTTCTGGGAGCATGCTAGGGTCAGCTACAGTTGGCCCTTGCCTTGATCTTCCCCTGCCGGGTTCTGATCTAAGCACTTCCTCGGGTCCAACTTTGGGCTGGACTCTAGCTCGGCCCCGTTCACTGGTGTTTCCGTGGTTAGGCAGTACGACAGGCTCGGCTACAGTTGACCTCCGCCCGGTACCTCCCCCGTTGGGTTCGGTTCCAAGCGTTTCCTCAGGTCTAACTTCGGGCTGAGCTCGGTCTCGACTCCTACCATGGCCGCTTCTGTCGTTAGCTCCTTCGAAGAAGGAAGATCTTTGTTGTCTCTGAGATCCTCCAGGCTGGGACTCACCCCATGATTCAGTGTTGCGGTTGGACTCTTCAGCATCCCTTAAGCGTGACATGAGTTGGTCCACCAAGGCTTCCTACTGGGATGTGAAGCGGTTAGTCACTTCAGCCACAACCCTGTCTAGATCTGCCCTAGTAATTGCTGCCGGCTGTTCTGTGGCAGGGGTTGTCGGATTTGCCTGACCCTCATTTGGTACTGCTGCTGGAAGGGGACGATTTACTTAATCTGTGACCACTGGATCTGGAAGACTGCTGGTTGCGATGTTTTTTCCTTTGTTAACATCTTTCTTCTGCTTGGGTGGCATGTCTTCCAAGCAATATGCGATGCTGATAGGAAGAAAGTTAAGTGGGAGAAGCTGAAGTCCGGGGTTCAGCGTTCTCAGTGAAAGCACCAAAAATGTTTGCACAAAAAATTGACAAACACCTCCAAGTCGTATGATTTAGTTGATTTTATGTTGTTTTTAGTGATCTGGGTGATTTATGCAAATATATAAAAAGCAGGGACTAAACTATAAAAGACACACAGATATATAGTGGTTCGGCCAGAATGTGCCTACGTCCACTTTATATGTTATTCTCCTTTACTGTTCAGATTACAAGTCCAAAGCTTTGATACAAGTATATGAAAGTTGTTTGAAAGTTCTATCCGTGCTTGAGCTCTCAAACTTGTCCCCCATTGTTGTACCCCTACCCCTCTATTTATAGAGTGAGGCTGGGGGTAGGGGTCTTGGATGTATGTAGCTGCTGGTGGGCCTGGGCTGATGTAATCTGGCCTGGCATTGTTGGTTCGGCAGTGGTTGGTCCAGTGGAGAGTGGTGAGGATTGGTTCGGTGGTCTCGGTCCGGTGGTGAGTGGAGTTGGGATTGGTTCGGTAGTCTCGGTCCGGTGGAGAGTGGTGAGGATTGGTTCGGTAGTCTCGGTCCGTTGGAGAGTGGTGAGGATTGGTTCGGTGGTCTCGGTCCGGTGGTGAGTGGAGTTGGGATTGGTTCGGTAGTCTCGGTCCGGTGGAGAGTGGTGAGGATTGGTTCGGCAGTTTCGGTCCGGTGGAGAGTGGTGAGGATTGGTTCGGTGGTCTTGGTCCGGTGGTGAGTGGAGTTGGGATTGGTTCGGTAGTCTCGGTCCGGTGGTGAGAATTCGCCCAATAGCTGGAGTCCGTAATGTTTTTCATGTTTCTCATCTTAGGAAATGTGTTAGAGACCCCGAGACTACTATACCACCTACAGTGTTAGAAGATTTCATAGTAGAACCGGATTTGACCATAATTAGGAAGTCGATTTAGATTGTAGCTAGAGAAGAGAGGAAGTTGAGGAACAAGACAGTCAAGTTAGTAAAGGTTTAGTGGAGTGACGATGCTAGAGACTGTACTTGGGAGACAGAGAGCACGATTAGGGATACTTATCCTGACTTGTTTGATGGTATGTTTTACCTTTGATTGTTTTGTTGAGTACCTTATTGTAATTTCGAGGACAAAATTCTTTAAGGTGGGGAGTCTGTAACACCCTATAGTTTCATGACATTATTTAGGATATTTAATTGGTTAAATTAAATAACATAATATGGTGATTAATAGGTTGAGATTTGTTTTAGCTAAGGGTAGCCGTGCCATAATAGTGTGTTAACTAATTTAAAATAACCTAAAATAAAGGTGTTAGGAAATGACAAGGGCAATATGGGAAATAGGTGGAGCTTATACCCTAAACCCTTAGGAGAAAGAAACTCATGTTAATTTCATTTTACACAAACTAAAAACACTAAGGCCGGTTGCTATTTTCACTCTTAAGAAGAAGACTAAAGTTAGGATTCAAGAGAGGAGGATAATCTACTAAATCAACACCAAATCTCACGTCTATATTCTTAAAACTAAGCTGAATAATTACTACATCCCATTATCTTTTGGTTTTCGATTTTAAGACTAAAATCCGAAATGGTTTTGCAAGTTTATGTCATGTTTTGATGATTAAAGTTGGATATATTTATTGGTTGGTGAAATATGCATGTTCATACTTGTTTTATGTAATGTTTGATATGAAAACCCCTTTTATTGACATCCAAATGCCTTGAAAATTTAAATATAGGTCAGAAATGACATTTCAGAGGTGGATTTCAATTTTCATAATTTTCTGAATTATGGTGGATTTTATATTAATTTTCTAGTGAAGAAAATTGTTTATTGGGTTACAAATTATTTTCGGATAAAATAATAATTATTTGGGGATGAAATTTTTATATGTTAGACAACATATTAAATTATATTTTTTGGGATTTTTACAGATTTTTCCTAAGCATTTTGATGGATATATAAAATTATTTAAGGTATGAGACTTAAATATTTTATGTATTTATAAAGGAGAAGGGGCATTTTGCAAAATAAAATGTTTTATAATCCTAGTTATTACGGCAGCAAAATTCTAAAAAGTATTTTATTGACCTATGAGAATTTGACAAACAAATGCAGGTTAGTTGAAAAGTTTCCTTTTTAAGTTTAAAGACAAAATTCACACTTTTTCCATGTTTCAATCCATACGGCTAAACAATACTGTTTAAAGACTAAGTCGAAAGCATGGACTCGAAAGAGGGGCCGCCTGCATCTATAAATAAGACCCAAGGGGTCACATTTGGGGGATCCTTTCTCTTTGATTCTAAACTTGTATTCTTCTTAAACAAAGCATTGTAACCCTAAGTGGGTGATGATTTGGGAATTTAATAAAATAAAGTTTTTCTTGGATAAAGAGGGAAGTCTTAAACATTATTGATTACTTTACCATTACTTAAATCTCTATTGGATTAACTTCTACATTTCAGGTTCAAACCCATCGAAAGGTTTTTGCCTACAAGGTCGACAACACTTCTGGGCCAAACATCATTCGTAACCTTTCGATGCCATTAACTCTGAGGTTTAAACCAATCGACAAAGTCGACAACTCTACTGGTTCAAACATTCACTGTAACCTTCCGAAGCCATCAGCTCTGTGACCTACACCTTTTGACAAGGTCGAAATTTGCTCTCTAAATTCAAAACCCCAGACTTACAAGTCCTAACCCAAAGGAAGTCATTCCCATAGCCTTCGACAAGGTTGAAACCTTCCTTTAAAGGAATTAATCTAGGGATTTTCAATATAGTCAAAAGGAGGGCTTTCGAAGGAGATCTCAGACTAACTCAACTAGGTCGGAAGGTTAATCAACTTAGAGACTATACCTTTCGACCACATCGAATGGTTTGGGCCAAGGATTATTAACAAGAAAAGCTAAGTTGAAAAGCAATTCTTAAGGGTATCACGTCCACTATTCAAGCAAGTTTGTCCATTTTTATTAACATTACTTTGGGGTGTTGACAAGAAAACTTGTTAACATTTTTGGTGCTAAAAGGAGGGCTTTGTATGTTTGGGTTTTTGAATTTAGAGAGCAGATTTTGACCTTGTCGAAAGGTTTAGGTCACAAAGCTGATGGCTTCGGAAGGTTATAGTGAATGTTTGAATCAGTTGAGTTGTCAACTTTGTCGATAGGTTTAAATCTCAAAGTTAGTGGCATCGAAAGGTTATAAATGATGTTTGGGCCAGAAGTATTGTCGACCTTGTTGGATAAAACCTTTCAATGGGGTTGAACCTGAAATGTAGAAGTTAATCCAACAAAGATTTAAGTAATAGTAAAGTAATCAATAATGTTTAAGACTTCCCTCTTTATCCAAGAAAACCTTTATTTTATTAAATTCCCAAATCATCACCCAATTAGGGTTACAATGCTTTGTTTAAGAAGAATACAAGTTTAGAATTAGAGAGAGAGGATCCCCAAAACTTGACCCCTTGGGTCTTATTTATAGATGCAGGAGGCCCCCCTTTTGATTCCATGCTTTCGACTGGGTTGGAAGGTCCCCCTTTTATATGTAGCTATGAACCTTTCGACCTTGTGGAAAGATTTGCCCCTCATATGCCATTATGAACCTTTCGACATTATTGAAAGGTTTGCCTTACTTATACCTTCACGAACCTTTCGACTTTGTTAAAACGTTTGCCTTTTATATATACTTTTGTAAACCCTTTGACCTTGATGAGAGGTTTGTCTTCACTTGTTGTCATGAACCCTTCAACCTTGTCGGAAGGTTTGCGCTTTACTTGATTGTTGTCAAGAGCTATATTTCCCTTCAATGTTGTCGAAGGCTGTGCTTCCTTCTGATGTTGTCAGAAGGTCTTCTTTCATTCCTTTGCCTTTGTTGACTTTTGAGTGTTGCTTTCTTCATAGCACCTTTCGATGTTGTCGAAAGGTATCCTGGATGGGTCTTAACCGGTTCGTAAGGCTTGCCATGCTTTCAAAAAGGTCACCATGGGGTTGGTAATACTTGCTTTTCTTCTTCTTCTTCTTTGAAAGATAAGAACTCCGTGGATACTATGAGTTGAAACCTTCCGACCCCTTCGAAAGGTTTTGAAGCTGTTAAACTTTGATGACTGCATCCCTTCGACTCCTTCAAAAGGTTTGGTATGAACCCCTCTTTCTTAGTCTTTGTTGAAGGACCTTTCGACTTAGTCGAAAGGTGGATTTTTTAGAGTAACAATAGGACAACTGTTCATAAATAACATATGACAAGTTTGTTAGAAAGCATGAATTTCAAATCTCAATAAAGGGCCTCATGAAAGAGCTATAAAATGGGAATCAACATGCAATGTCCATGAACTCACGACAAATAAGATAAAATGTTGCTAAGAGTCCTGTAATCATGGAACAATGGTAATTGCCATAAGTTGACTAATATCAAGAATAATGAGGTTATCGATGTTAATTGGTTCAACAGTTTGAAATGAGTAAAAATAGCAAAGTCGTGAATAACAGTATCATATAAAGCTCCATTTTTGATATGAAGGTCGATAACACACACACTAAAGCTATTAGCATTAACAAGTCCATATTAATAATGTCGTGAAACTTATGATAAAAAATACTAACAAACACTACAAACTTGAAAAATGTCAAAACAATGTGGATATCGATGCCGACAAATACTGGCGACATGAATTGGAAATAAGATAGTTGGTTAGACAATTTATAACAAGTTAAAAACAATGGTGTCGAAAAGGTCGATTTCATATAGAGCTCTACTTGCAATGTTAAAAATAATTGTGAAAAAGTTAAGGAAAACAATATGGTATGACCATTAAACTATGTTTATAGGCAAACGTCGAATCAATATTGTCGATAAGAATATTGATAAGAGTGTCAATGAGGTAAATCGGAACAAATATTGTTGATGACCTCTAAGATCTCAATAAAGGGTTGCCACACTTTAACTTAGTCAATAAGATGTGATATGACTTTGGTGTTATTGATATTAATTAATCAAAAAAGAACGTTATTGGTATCAACTATCACAATAACAAAGGTTGTCGTGCCCCAATGAGACAAAACTTTAATGGTGCTAAAACAGCAAGAGTTTTATTAGTGTCGAATGTCATGCTAATATCATAATATTATTTTAAAACAGGTATCAAACTAATTATTGTCACGTCTATCAACTAAGATGCCCAAATAACAGTAGTGTACGTGACTTCGAATGGATCACCACACTTCGCTCTTATTACAAGCAAAATAAAAGTCATTGGCTAGTAAAATAGCAAGACAATATTATAACATCCCTATCTAGAGGCCAAAAGCTAAGCACTACAGATGCTGCAGCCATCCATAGTATTAACTTCTGGTGACAAAATACGATAATGATAATGGTATCCATAATATCAAAAACACTTGAATATAAACAAAGTCACGGATATCCAAAAACAACATTTTGACTGATTACATTTCAAAACCAATTCATATCCAAATTACATATCCCATATCGATTCCCATGTAAAGATTAATTATAATCATTGCAAAAATATGCCAAGAGCGGCATATGACGATGCCCCCTTGGTTGATCAAACCAATATAGTCATATCTAACTTAGTACACAGTGGAAATAAACAAAACAATAAGCAACTCCTAATTAGCTATTCGTTAGCCACCTACTCGTCTTCGAAAGCTTTATTTGCCAAAAGACTAAAACCTAAAACCTCAAACCTCAAACCTCACCCTACTCAAAACAATTTTGAGCACCTGAGAGTTTAAGAGGAAACAAAAATTTCGAGCCAGACATAAAGCCTGGTGTGAATAATTCTGTTACATCTCGATTTACTGATATTAAGTGAGACCATGCTGCTTAGCGGAACGTGTTTCCCCTCACTGATATCCTCTTTAAAACATATATTTTGCAAATCCTTTCTTGCAACCAAACTGGTTAATCAGACTAATTATATCAAAATAGCAATATCCTTTATGCTAATAAATGGACTATCTATCCAAAAACAGGTAATAAGTAGACTATCTGTCCACAACATAATAGCAAGGTCCGTTGTGCTACAAATAGACCATCTGTCCATACAACTGGGCTGACTACCCGCAAACTGGACTAACTGTCCGAATCAAAAGGGACCAACTGTCCGAATTATTTTCTTAGGGTTAACTACCCTATATATTTTTCCTTTAAAATCTTTTTAAAATTATTTAACCTTTTAAATCATACTTATACAAGGAAAATATATTCTTAGCTTTACTCTAAGCTATTTTGCCATGATATATATACTTTACTCAAAATAATGTTGATGGATTTTTATGAGGATTAGCTATCCTTCCAAAATAAGTTAAAACCCTAATCAACTTGAAAATACTTAAGCTACATTGGCTATTTAATACATTCGAAACCTTTGTTTAAAACCGTTAAACAACCCTTTCGAAACCATTGAATGTAACCACTTCGAAACCATTGAAAGACCCTTCCAAAACCAATAAACATCGCCTTTCGAAAATATTGGAAAAACCTTTCATTTCTTTTCTCCGACAGCATCAAAACATTAGACATCCTCCTTTAAAACCTTTGAAATATTGCCTTTCGAAAACATAGGAAAAACCCTTCCTTTCAACCCTTTCGAAACCCTGGGGAAGCACCCCTTTCGAAACCATTCCTTAAAACCTTTTGTAACAGTCAAAACTCAATCCTTTTGAAAGCATTTTGGGTTCAATTTAAAACATGTCGAAACCTTTCGAAACCATTCAATAATTTACCCCTTCGAAACCTTTGAAAAACGTCTTGGTCGAAACCATTTGGATTCTACCTTCAAGTGAAGCAAAAGGATCAGAAACCCATTAAAGTCGAAAGCATCTATTTCGAAACCATTTAAAACTATCTCTTTCGAAACCAATTTGGGTTTTACTTCAATCATAGAAAAAGGGTCTTTAAAACATTTAAGTCGAAAGCACCTACTTCGAAACCATTTCCTAAGTAAAGAAGTGATGGTGCCGAAACCATCCCTTTCGAAAGCTTTGGAGAATTGGCCAGGTTTTTAGAAAACAAAACAATCCTTTCGAAACCATCTGATTGAAAGGTTGGAAGCGGCAGCTAAAGGCTTCGACTTAGTCGAAAGCAATCATTTAAAACAAAAGTGCAAACCAATCAAAACCATTCCTTTTAAAACCATTTGACTCAGTCAAAAGCTACTCAGTCGAAAGCTACTCAGTCGAAAGCTATTTTAGTCGAAAGCACGTAAGCGAATTTTTAATTTAAAAATGAAGTACTTCCTCAACCCCTGGTTTCTACTCCATACCTTCCGCCTACATCAAATTCACTACGTACCAGAAAACTGATACCATGTGCATTGGTTTCAACTATGTCGGAAGCGAATATGAGGAGGCGGAACCTGGTGCCGACTGTGTCGAAATAGTGAAAAACATGTAGCAAATAGTTATTTTAACCTAACCTGCTTTACATGTCTAATTGTGATTGGTTGCCTCTTTCTTTACCAATAAAAAGTACTGTAAATTTTCAAAAGTGCTGCGACTTTCCATATTTAATAATTTAAATTATTTTACAAAAAGCCCCTTCTCCTCTTTTAATTATATAAAACATTTAAGTCTCATACCTTAAATAATTTTATATAACCCTTAAAATACTTAGGAAAATTCTACAAAATTTCTAGAAAATCTCTTTTAATATGATTTCCAACATATAAAAATTTCAGACCCAAATCTTTTATTATTTAACCATAAATAATTATTAATCTAAATTAACATTTTCTTTACTAGAAAATTCATATAAATTCCACATGATTTTAGAAAATTCCAAAAATCGAAACCCATCTCCAAAATAATATTTATGATCTTCCTAAAAATTTGCAAAGCATTTGGATGTCCTTTTATAGAGTTTTCACCTTAAAACATATCATAAAATCAATATGAAGATACATAAATCATCAACATGTATATATAATCATTCCATCCTTCAAAAACATGGCAAATCAATGCAAAATATTCGGCATTCATCTAAAAATGGGAATAATAAAAAATTGAGATGTAAACATTATTCACCTTAGCTTTTGTGATTAAAGAGATTGAGACGTGAATGGATTTGATTTGCTTGATCTTCTTTCTAGCTTTTCTTCCTCTTTTCCTTGTTAATGGCGGCCGATCTCTTTCAAAATTTTTGAAAATAAAAAGTGAACGTGTGTAGGAATACATGGTCTAAGGGTTTAGGTATAAGAATGGCCTCTTTCCTATTTTACCCCTCCTCTATTTCAATTTAAACTTCTTATTTTAATTCATTATTTAAATGGCATTACCCTTAATTAAAATCAAATCTCAATCCCCTAATTACACATTATTTTATTTAATTTAGCTAATTAAATATCCTAAATAATGTTTCCAAAAATTTGGGGTGTTATAGACTCCCCTCCTTAAAGAATTTCATCCTTGAAATTATAATAAGGTACACAACAAATCAAACAAAGAGGAAAAACATACCATCAAACAAGTCAGGATAAGTATCTCTAATCCTGCTCTCAATCTCCCAAGTACAGTCCCTGTCATTGTCTCTCCACTGGACTTTGACTAATCTGACCATCTTGGTTCTAAGCCTCTTCTCATCTCTTGCAACTATGCGAATTTGCTTCCCCACTATAGTCAAATCTGGTTCTATTACTAAGTCATCTAGCACAGTCGGTGCAATAGAAATCTCCGGGTCTCTAACACACTTTTTGTCATGAGAAACATGCAAAACATCGTGGACTACTACTAAACTGCTCGATAACTCAACTCTATATGCGAGTTTCCCGATTCGCTCAACAATAGGAAAAGGTCCAACGAATCTTGGTGCTAACTTTCTTGATTTCCCAAATCTAATCACACCCTTCATCGGTGACACTTTGACGAAAACTTGATCTCCAACTGAGATCTCTAGATCTTTCCGTCTCTTATCTACATAACTTTTCTGCCTAGACTGAGCCTCCTTCATTCTAGCCGAATGACCTCAA
Organism: Allium fistulosum; assembly: GCA_030737815.1. NCBI lineage: Eukaryota > Viridiplantae > Streptophyta > Magnoliopsida > Asparagales > Amaryllidaceae > Allium > Allium fistulosum. Next base: position 404,282,993 of record CM060907.1, on the reverse strand, counting down.
TCTTTTCTGCAGCTTCTCTGACCAAATCTGGACCACGAATCAACCTATCCCCGGACTCTAACCAACATACGGGAGATTTGACTGGCCTTCCATACAAAGCTTCAAACGGTGCCCTCCCAATACTAGTCTGATAACTATTGTTATATGAAAACTCGACTAAATGCAGATGGTCTTCCAATGATCCCCAGATATCCAATACACAAGCTCTTAACACATCTTCTAAGATTTTGTTAACTCTTTCTGTTTTCCCATTTGTCTGCGGATGGTAAGCGGTACTCATCTTGAGCTTGATCCCCAAAACTTCCTGTAGACTCTTCCAGAACTCGCTAGTGAATAAGGAATCTCTATCACTAACTATGCTACCAGGAATTCCATGTAGTCTAACCACATTCTTCATAAGCAACTTTGCCAAAACAGGTGCCGTTTTGGTTGATTTAACTGGAATGAAATGAGCACTTTTAGTCAATCTGTCCACTATGACCCATATACTATAATTTCCTCTATTCGACCTTGGCAACCCGTCAACGAAATCCATAGAAATAGAATCCCACTTCCATACTGGAATATCTAATGACTGAAGCAATCCAGTTGGTTTTTGGTGTTTGGCCTTTGCCTGCTGGAAAATCATGCACTACTTCACACACAACCCAATATCCCGCTTCATACCTTCCCAAACGAAACTCCTCTTCATATCTTGATGCATCTTAGTACCTCCTAAGTGAATAAAGAACTTTGAACGGTGGCATTCCTCTAAGACTTCTTTCCTTATGTTCCCCACACTTGGAACGCATAATCTCCCTTTCTTTCTCAAGCTCCCATTCTGGTTAAGATTGAAATATTTCAAGTCATCGCTCTCGGTTCCATCTCTTAACTTCCTAATCCGTTCAGCTAATACCGGATTGTCTTCCTGTTTAGAAGCAATCCTTTCGATCATCATTGGTCGAACTTCCAAATAAGATAACACTACGGTTTCTCTGCTAGACCCTGCCTCAGATCTCCACTGCACTCTGCAATCTGCAATCTGCTAATGCTTCCAGATCTTTCCACTCAGCAATCATCACCAACAGTACATTCTGATGTTTCCTGCTAAGTGCATCCACAACCTTATTGCCTTTCCCCAGTGTGTACTCAATCCCAAAATCGTAAGCAGCAATAAACTTTAACCACCTTTGCTATCTCATGCTTAGCTCTTTTAAGAGAACAAATACTTCAGCGACTTATAATCTGTATATAACTCAAACCTTTCTCCCAAAAGGTAATGTATCCATTCCTTCAAAGCAAAAATCACTATAGCCAATTCCAAATCATGCGTCGGATATCTGACCTTATGCGGTCTAAGCTGTCTAGAAGCATAGGCAATCACTTTACCTCTCTGCATCAACACAACTCCTAATCATGTTATATACACATCAGTATAAACCACCAAATCCTGATTCCCTTTTGAAACAACCAACACTGGTGCATGAGTCAATAAGTGTTTCAAACACTGGAACGCTTCCTCACACTTATCGGTCCACACAAACTTCACATCCTTTCTTATTTGCTTGGTCATCGGTGTTGCTATCCGTGAAAAATCCTTAATGAACCTCCGATAATAACCAGCCAACCCAAGGAAACTCTTTATCTCCGTCACTGTCTTGGGTCTCTTCCAACTATTCACCGCTTCAATCTTTGTCAGATCTACTGACAACCCTTCCTTTGAGACTACATGACCTAGAAACTTCACTTCCTTCTTCCAGAAAGGACGCCTTGAAAACTTCGCCTTCAGCTGATGCTGCCTCAGCGTCTCAAGCACCACTCTAAGATGAACTTCATGCTCTCTTTCATCCTTAGAGTATATCAAGGTATCATCTATGAAAAACGATATGAACCTATCCAAGTGCTGTCGGAAAACCCGTTTCATCAAATTCAAAAAGAAAGCTGGTGCATTAGTGAGTCCGAATGGCATAACTAACCATTCATACTACCTATACTTGCTTCTAAACGCCGTCAAAGGTATACTATCCTATGCTACTCTGAGCTGATTGAAACCTGTCGCCAAATCCAACTGCGAGAATACCTTGCCTCCACTAAATTGGTCGAACAAATCATCAGTCCTCGGCAATGGATATCCATTCTTTATCGTCCTCTCATTTAACTTACGATAATCGATACATAGCCTTAACGATCCATCCGGCTTCTTAGCAAACACTACGGCCGCTCCCCAAGGCGAACTACTCGGCTTGATAAAACTCTTGCCTTCTAAATCCACCAACTTCACCTTTAACTCCCTCATCTCTATAGTCATCCTGCTCGGCGGCCTACTCACTGGTTCTGCTCCCAGAACCAAATCTATCTGAAACTCAATGGCTCGTTTCGGCGGCAATCCAACTACAAGCTCAAAAACATCTGCAAATTCTCTAACCATGAAAACTTGACTCCACTCACCTTTTGATTCCATAACACCCAACAAAGCATTCACTTCACCGCTAGAACCTTCTACGGTATAAACAATCCGGTCACTACAATCCTGAGTTAACTCTTCCTCTACTACCTTCTATATCTATATTCAAACCTTATGATATACAGAAAAATAACCTAACAAGGATAGGTGACTAGAGATAAAGCGTATACTTATATATAGCAAATACAAGTACGTTACTATAGCATTATGCCATACCCCAGTCTTACTCTAATTCCTTAGGATTATGTTTTAAAAAACATTTTTAGTTTAAAGTTTTTCATAAACCATGCTCCGATACCAAGTTGTAACATCCCGTATCTAGAGGCCAAAAGCTAAGCGCTACAGATACTGCAGTCATCCATAGTATTAACTTCTGGTGACAAAATTTGGTAATGATAATGGTATCCATAATATCAGAAACACTTGAATATGAACAAAGTCACAGATTTCCAAAAACAACATCTTAACTGACTACATTTCAAAACCAATTCATTTCCAAATTACATAATCCCATATCATTTCCCAGGTAAAGATTAATTATAATCATTACAAAAATACGCCAAGAGTGGCATATGACGATGCCCCATTGGTTGATCAAAGCAATATAGTCATATCTGACTTAATACACAGCGAAAATAAACAAAATAATAAGGAATTCCTAATTAGCTATCCGTCAGCCACCTGCTCGTCTTTGGAAGCTTTATTCGCCAAAAGACTAAAACTTGAAAACCTCAACCCTCAGCCTACTCAAATAAATTTTGAGCACCCGAGAGTTTAAGGGGAAACAAAAACTTCAAGTTAGACATAAAGCCTGGTGCGAATAATTCTGTTACATCTCGGTTTACTGATATTAAGCGAGACCATGCCGCTTAGCGGAATGGGTTTCCCCTTACTAATATCCTCTTCAAAACATATATTTTGCAAATCCTTTCCCGCAACCAAACTGGTTAATCAAACTGATTATATCAAAATAGCAATATCCTTTATGCTAATAAATGGACTATCTGTCCAAAAATAGGTAATAAGTAGACTATCCTTCAACAACATAATAACAAGGTCCGTTATGCTACAAATGGTCCATCTGTCCATACAATTGGGCTGACTGCCCACAAATTGGACTAGCTGTCCGAATCAAAATGGACTAACTGTCCGAATTATTTTCTTAGGGTTAACTAGCCTATATCTTTTTCCTTGAAAACCTTTTTAAAATGATTTAACCTTTTAAATCATACTTATACAAGGAAAATATATTCTTAGTTTTACTCTAAGCTATTTTGCCATGATATATATACTTTACTCAAAATAATTTTGATGGATTTTTGTGAGGATTAGCTATCCATCCAAAACAAGTTAAAACCCTTTTCAACTTGAAAATATTTAGGCTACATTGCCTATTTAATACATTCAAAACCTTTGTTTAAAATCATTAAACAAACCTTTCGAAACCATTGAAGGTAACCCCTTCGAAACCATTGAAAGACCCTTTCGAAACCATTAAACATCGCCTTTCGAAAATATTAGAAAAACCTTTCCTTTCTTTTCTCCGACAGCTTCAAAACATTAGACATCCTCCTTTAAAACCTTTAAAATATTGCCTTTCGAAAACATAGGAAAAACCCTTCCTTTCAACCCTTTCGAAACCTTGGGGAACCATCCCTTTCGAAACCATTCCTTAAAACCTTTCGAAATAGTCAAAAGTCAATCCTCTTGAAAGCACTTTGGGTTCAATTTAAAACATGTCGAAACCTTTCGAAACCATTCAATAATTTACCCCTTCGAAACATTTGAAAAACATCTCGGTCGAAACCATTTGGATTCTGCCTTCAAGTGGAGCAAAAGGATCATAAACCCATTAAAGTCGAAAGCATCTGTTTTGAAACCATTTAAAACTATCTCTTTCGAAACCAATTTGGGTTTTACTTCAATCATAGAGAAAGCGTCTTTAAAACATTTAAGTCGAAAGCACCTGCTTCGAAACCATTTCCTAAGTAAAGAAGTGATGGTGTCGAAACCAACCCTTTCGAAAGCTTTGGAGAAGTGGTCAGGTTTTTAGAAAATAAAACAATCCTTTTGAAACCATCTGGATCAAAAGGTAGGAAGCGGCAGCTAAAGGCTTCGACTCAGTCAAAAGCAATCATTTAAAACAAAAGCCCAACCCATCGAAACCATTCCTTTTAAAACCATTTGACTTAGTCGAAAGCTACGCAGTCGAAAGCTATTTTAGTCGAAAGCAAGTAGGCACATTTTTAATTTAAAAAAGAAGTACTGCCTCAACCACTGGTTTCGACTTCATACCTTCCGCCTACATCCAATTCACTATGTACCAGTTCCCTAATACCATGTGCATTGGTTTCGACCATGTCGAAAGCGAAGATGAGGAGGCGGAACCTAGTGTCGACGGTGTCGAAAACAGTGAAAAACATATAACAAATAGTTCTTTCCACCTAACCTGCCTTACGTGTCTAACTGTGATTTGTTACCTCTTTCTTTACCAATAAAAAGTATTACAATTTTTCAGAAGTGCTGCTGACTTTCTAGGTTTAACAAATTTAAATTATTTTGCAAATAGCCCCTTCTCCTCTTTTAATTATATTAAACATTTAAGTCCCATACCTTAAACAATTTTATATAACCGATAAAACACTTAGGAAAAATCCACAAAAATTCTAGAAAATCTCTTTTAATATGTTTTCCAACATATAAAAATTTCAGACCCAAATCTTTTATTATTTAACTGAAAATAATTATTTACCAAATAAACATTTTCTTTATTAGAAAATTCATATAAATTCCACATAATTTTAGAAAATTCTGAAAATTAAAACCCATCTCTAAAATATTATTGATGATCTTCATAAAAATCCTCAAGGTATTTAGTTGTCATTTTATTGGGTTTTTACCTTAAAACATATCATAAAGTAAATATGAACATACATAAATCATCAACATGTATATATAGTCTTTCCATCATTCAAAAACATGGAAAATTAATGCAAAATATTCGGCATTTATCGAAAAACCAAGAATAATAAAAAATTAAGATGTAAACATTATTCCCCTTATCTTTAAGGATTAGAGAGATTGAGATGTTAATGGATTTAATTTGCTTAAGCTTCTTCCTAGCTTTTCTTCCTCCTTTCCTTATTAATGGTGGCCGACCTCTTTCAAAATTTTGAAAATAAAAAGTGAACGTGTATAGGAATACACGGCCTAAGGGTTTAGGTATAAGAATGGCCTCTTTCCTATTTTACCCCTCCTCTATTTCAATTTTAAACTTCTTATTTTAATTCATTGTTTAAATGGCACGACTACCTTTAATTAAAATCAAATCTCAATCCCCTAATCAACATATTGTTTTATTTAATATAGCTAACTAAATATCCTAAATAATGTTACCAAAAATCTGGGGTGTTACAAATATAAAGACTTATTAATTTCATGAATTGTAACAACGACGGTAATGGTGAATGTCGATGTGATGACATTTAGAGTCGGGGTCGTTCTTATTGATAGTTGAATCAAGGACATACCAGTTTTTACATCAATAATAATCAATATTGAAACCAATTCAAGTGATACAAAGACCTCAAACTATTGATAAACCTCCCAGAAGTATGGTGAGCGTGGATACCAATTTGGTTCGAGAATAGCAATGGATTCAGGTTTAATAGGCAAACTGCCTCGATAATAAGCTGAAATCCCCAAACCTTTATGAAGAAATCAATTCATAATCAATTAGTTCAAAGAATAATATAGATAGACGACACTCAACAATAGTGCATTTGCAACCTCAATCTTTAACACGTTAATAATCAAATTAAAGTTAACAAAGTCCCCAAATCAAACCCTAATAGCGATTCTAAAATCTAATTGATTGAATCAGTGTCTCAATTGAATTGAATTGAAATGAAAATCATACTTGAATGAGACTTGAATGATTATGAACCGAGGAAGTTTAGGATTTTCTTAAAAAGAAACACTGATTTCTTACTTGAGCTACTGATTACAGATAAAAGAAGAAAGATGGAAGAACCTACGTATTTATAGAAGGAGACATGCGAGCAAAAGCCATTGGATTAATTTTAAATAAACGGTTAAGTTTAGCGAGAGAAGACCAAACGGCGGTAAAAGGACGGTACCGACACTATTGACTTAAAAAGTCAATAGCTCATGTATACAGGGATGCATATGTTACTACTATAGTTGTCACTGAAGGAGTTGATGTGATGCCCAAATTACAGTAGTGTACATGACTTCGAATGGATCACCGCACTTCACTCTTATTATAAGAAAAATGAAAGTCATTGGCTAGTAAAATAACAAGACAATATGAAGACTTATTAATTTCATGAATTGTAACAATGACGATAATGGTCAATGTTGATGTGATGACATTCGGAGTCAAGGCTGTCCTAATCGATAGTTGAATCCAGGACATCCAATTTTTACATCAATAATAATCAATATTGAGACCAATTCAGGTGATATAAAGACCTTAAACTGTTGATTAACCAATAATTAAACCTCCCAGAAGTATGGTGAGTATGGATACCAATTTGGGTTGAGAATAACAGTGGATTCGAGTTTAATAGGCAAACTGCCTCGACATTAAGCTAAAATCCCCAAACCTATGTGATGAAGTCAATTCATAATCAATTAGTTCAAAGAATAATACAGATAGACGACACTCAACAATGGCAAATTCGCAACCTCAATCTTTAAGACGTTAATAATATAACTAAAATTAACAAAATCCCTAAATCAAAGCTAATAGCGATTTTAAAATCTAATTGATTAAATCAGCGTCTCAGCTGAAATGAATTGAAATGAAAATTGTACCTGAATGAGAACTAGATGATTATGAACCGAAGAAGTTTTGAATTTTCTTATAAAGAAACACTGATTCCTCGCTTAAGCTATTGATTATAGGTAAAGAAGAAAGAGGGAAGACAGTATTTATAGAAGGAGACATGCGAGCGAAAGCCGTTGAATTAATTTTAAATAAACGGTTAAGATCAACTAGAGAAGACCAAAAGGCAGTAAAAGGACGACACCAACACCATTGACTTGAAATCTCAATAGCTCCTTCATACAGGGAGGCAAATGTTACTACTATAATTATCACTGAAGGAGTCGATGTGCCACGTGACAAGGACATCGTGCCAATTAATAGCGCTAATGTAATAGTTTCTATACCAGAGGTTGCTCTTTGGTCACATCACACGCCATCATTATTACCAAGGACATAAGGATAGATCAACATCGAAGGAGTAGGACTTCGCCCTTCGTTGATAAAAGGTTATAAACTACGTCACAGGAAATAAGAGAAACAATGACGCCGAACCTAATCAGCATCACAAGTAATCAACATCCTGAGCCATTAATGAGCATCGATATAGCCCACATCGAATCTCATTGAAGTGATACTCAAATGACACCATTGTTTACCTATAGTAACCTAGACAAGAACGTCGCCGACAACCACAGAAGATGTTAGCAGCCCTACACTTCTCCCACTCTTAAAGGTCATCGACCGTCATGATGAAAGTCCCCATAGTTTGTAGTTGCCGCTAACTATCAATCTAAAGTGTTCCCGTACATAAGATGGGCAACACCAATGACTATCAATATTCACAAGGTAAAAATGACATTGTAGACAATTCCCAAATTTGTCGAAGCCTAGCACATAGCAATATTGGATTCGTTGAAGTCGTTGCTAATGCCATCACAAAAGTTGATGCTGAAGCGCACCAAAGATGCTGAAAGCAAGACAATGCCGCCTCCTCGGTGATGGAGCTAATGCTAGGTTGACGCTATCGAAGTCAAGCACTCCAAGGTCAAGCATGCCAAAGTCATGAAAGGCGGAGTAGAGCAGCGCCACCTCTATAAATATAGACATAGGGGTGTCAATTTGGGACGAATTTTCCATTCTCTCCCTTTTTTCTAAAATCAAGTCTTTGTAAACCATAAATCAATTTGGAGATTTTAGCCGATTGTAATACTTGAACTTTGTACACATAGGGAATTGGAAATCAAATAATTGAATAGCATATTTGACTTCGTTTTTGAACTTGCATGGCACATTGAATTGACTTCGACTTCGAACTTGTATAACATATTGGATCAATTCAACTTTGGACTTGAAGATCAATCCAACTTGGGATCGTAATTTGCATACTGACTTGCATATAGACTTGTGCTTCTATTCTCATATCGACGTGAACATTGACATTGACTATGTATCATATTACTTCGACTTTGATGACTAGACTTGGAATTAGTAGGGATGCATACTTACTATGATGACTTCGACAACCCTTTACAAAGCCTCACTTTGAGTTTGCACTGCTTACTCATACTTTTAGGGTTCGCAAATTTATTCGTTAATATTTTGGCACTAGAAAAAGGGCATGAACCTTCGTCTTCGTTAAAATCCCAAATGGAACTACCCTAGCCTGCATAAAATTAGGTTTTAAAGAACTTGTCCCACCAAGCGTATTCCATTCCAAGCCAACCTAACTTTAACCTAGACACTATGTCGATTAACCAAGTTAAGACGTCTAAACAAGGATCCTCCGAGCCTTATATGACTAAGCCAGTTTATTAAGCCACTAATGACTCTTAAATTCGTGAGAAACAGGTGCTACGATTAGTAGCATCATGAGTTATGGAGGAAAAGAGGAGATAGATAGTACCTTATAATCTCGAGAAGTAGAGTTTGATAGCTTTCCATGTAGGGCCAACGCCAATCTTTGCCCTAAAAAGATAGAGTAAAGAAGATAACGCTTTCTTGAAAATAAGAAAGGAAATCCAACTTAACGCCCATGGGATTATTTTCGAAAAAGAAATAAAATGGACTTTATTATTTTACCAAAAAGTGGGAGGATGTACTCAATCAACCTTACAAGGCATATGAAGCTTTAAGCTCTATAAAAAAGAAGACAACCTCTTATGGAGAATCTAGTGTATCACGACTTCTAAAAGATTGCACTCTCACCACTTCTATTGAGAACATCTATCTCTTGACCAAAGATGAGCTCTAATATTGGCCTTCGCAAAAGAGGAGATCAAAGTTCAAAAGAAATCATGGAAAATCATAATGTCATTATCATCTTGCAAACAGCCACAAAACCAATCAATGTAAAAGCCTGGAAGGAATGATCATTAATTTTCTTAGGTAAGGAAAACTCAATGAATTTATAAACGAATATTAAGCAAATTTATGATAATAGAAGCTGTTCAATTAAGTGAATCTACTTGGACAGGATGTAAGACTCTTCTAAATAATGGAAATGCCTAAACCACTGCCTAAGATAGTAGTTAGGGGCTAAAGCCTTTGTCTCCAGCTAATGTGGCCTAGACAAAGCGTCTCCTAGAGGGAGGATGGAGTAAGCCTTTAGTACCGCCATAAAAGGCCTCACTAAAGCACAGATGAAGCCTTCAACGCCATCATTAAAGGCCTCACTAAAGCATCGACCAAGCCTTTAGTGCCATCATCAAAGGCCTTAGGAAAGTGCCACCTAGAGGGAGAACGGGTAAGCCTTTGGCCTGTCCAAAGCGCCGAACTATGCCTTCAGTGTCGTTATCAAAGGCCTCACTAAAATGTCTCCTAGAGGGAGGTCAGGTAAGTCTTTGGTTTTGATTATGATAACTAACCAAATGCACCAGATTGCAAACCAAAGTCATTATCTATGACGGTGACATTGGTTCCGATCCAAGTAGAGATCATCACCTAAGATGGTGCCAAGCAAATCTATCAAAGTCAAAGCCATGTAGTGCTCCCAAAATCAAAGCCAAGTAGTGCTTCAAATCAAACAAAATCTTATAGAGGAAGGTCCATCAAATATGAACTGTTTATGCACCCCAACAAATGCAATTTTCAACTGCCAGATATGGATTTCTGATCTTCTATTCTTATTGCCAGATATGGATTTCTACTCTCCTTCTATTGCCAGATCTCGATTTCTAGTCCTTTTCTATTATTATCGGATATGGTTTTCTTGTCTTCTATTATCATTATCAAATATGGTTTTTCGGTCTTCTATTATTGCCAGATATGGATTTTCGATCTTCTTCTATTGCCAGATATGGATTTTTGGTCTTCTTTTATCATTATCATATATGGATTTCTTGTCTTCTATTGTTATCAGATATGGATTTCTGGTCTTCTTTTATTATTACCAGGTTGAATGTTGATCTAGACATCAAAAGCTTGGAGTACAGAGGCAAGATAATCAGACAATTCAATTCAAATCCATATACTTTATATTTAAGGTAACTTTCATTTATTACATACAAAATTACTGGTACAAAAGTCAAGCAGTTAAGAGGATTGTTCAAAGCCAATCTTCGCTAAGAGTCCATGCTAGCTTGTCTAAGTACTTGGCAACTGAAGGATCAGCGATGTGGTAAATGGCCGCATCTAGAAGATCTTTGATCCTCTTTTCCTTTCTCTGAATAGTGTTTGCATCATCAACTGAGGCAATTTTGATTTCCAAATGTAACGTCCCCTACTTGGAGGCCCAAAACTAACGGCTACAGATGCTGCAGTCATCCATAGTTATTAATCCTCGGCGACTAAATACGGTAATGTTAGATACATTGATTTAACAGAAACACATGGATATGGAAAAATTTTAAAAATCAAAAAATAAATTTCTCATTCCATTTCAAAGCATTTCAAATTCATTACATAATCCCAATGCGAGAACCACGTTCAAAGATAATATACTCATTACAACATACACCAAGAGCGAAATATAAAGATGCCCTCTTGGATGATCAGAGTATATATATGCAATTAAACAACTTTGCCTTTACAACAGCACAGCGGAATCAAAATGAAAGAGAACTCTAAATAGCTATCATGCCTCCTGCTCGTCTCCGGAAGCTTAATAATCTAAAGAGGTACCTGAAAACCTCAACTCTCAAACTACTCAAAATCAATTGGGTACCCGAGAGTTTAAGGGGAAAACATAAACTTCGATTCAGACATAAAGCCTGGTATGAATAATAATCTACCATCTCAAACCATTTAGATATCTAGTGAGACAATGCCGCTTAACGGAATGGGTTTTCCCTTCACTAGTATCCTAAAACTTTATAAAACCATATAGACATACCCTCAAAGAAGATTAGGATAAGTATCTCTAATCCTGTCTTCTGTTTCCCAAGTACAGTCCTTCTCGTTGTCACTCCACTGAACTTTCACCAACTTGACTGTCTTGTTCCTCAATCTTTTATCATCTCTCGCTACAACCCGAACTGGTTGTCTAATAAAAGTCAAATTAGGCTCTACTATCAAATCTTCAACCCCATCGGAGGAATAGTAGTATCTGGATTGTACACATACTTGCGAAGATGAGACACATGAAACACATTATGGACACCTGCCATACAGCTTGGCAACTCTACTCTATATGCAATCTTTCCAATCCTCTCTATAATCTGGAACGGATCAACATACCTTGGTGCCATTTTCCCCGACTTTCCAAATCGTACCACACCCTTCATTGGTGATACTTTAGTGAAAACCTTTTCTCCAACTGAGAATTCCTGGTCTTTACGCCTCTTATCTGCGTAACTTTTCTGTCTGGACTGAGCTTCCTTTATCCTTTCTCGGATAACCTCAATCTTCTTTGTCGCCTCTCTAACCAGGTTTGGACCTAAGACAAATCTATCTCCAGTCTCCAACCCACATGCTGGTGATTCGCATGGCCTTCCATACAAAGCTTCAAAAGGCACCATTCCTATACTAGTCTGATAACTATTATTATAGGAAAACTCCACTAAATGTAGGTGATCTTCCCAAGACCCACCAAAGACCAATACACAAGCTCTCAATAAATCCTCGAGTACTTTATTGACTCTCTCTACCCATCCATCTGAGGGTGATATGCAGTACTCATCTTAAGCTTGGTACCCAACACCTCCTGTAGACTCTTTCAAAATTCAGTAGTGAACAAAGCTTCTCTGTCACTGACTATACTTCTAGGAATTCCATGTATTCTAACTATGTTCTTTATGAACAAATTAGCTAAAACAGGTATCATCCTGGTTGACTTAACTGGAATGAAATGGGAACACTTGGTCAACCTATCCACTATGACTTATATACTTTCATTTCCCTTATTTGACCTTGGCAACCCATCTATAAAATCCATGGATATCTAATCCAATTTCCAAACTAGAATTTCTAAAGGTTGAAGCAATCCACTCAGCTTCTGATGTTCGGCTTTCACTTGTTGACAGTTTGCACACTGCCTAACCCACAAGCCAACATCCCTCTTCATACCTTCCCAATAGAAGCTCCTCTTTATATCTTGATACATCTTGGTCCCTCTAGGATGAATCGTAAACTTGGACCGATGACATTCTTCAAAAATTCTTTCCTCAAGTTCTCAACATTCGGAACACACAATCGTCCCTTCTTTCTCAACCACCCCCTCTGATCAAGACTGAAATCTTTCAGATCATCGATCTCAGTTCCAACCTCCGGCCTTCTAATCTTCTTGGATAATAATGGATCCTCCTTCTACTTAGAAGCAATCCTCTCGATCAACACTAGTTGAACTTCCAAATAGGACAACATGGCAGTATTTTTACTAGAACTAGTAGTTGATCTTAACTGCAAACTATAATTAGTCAAAGCTTCCAAATCCTTCCATTCTGCCAACGTAGCTAACACCACATTTTGATGTCTTCTGCCAAGAGCATCCACTACTTTATTTTCTTTCCCAGGAGTATACTCTATACAAAAATCATAAGCAGCCAAAAACTCCAGCCACCTCTACTGTCTCATATTCAACTCCTTCTAAGAGAATAAGTATCTTAAAAACTTATGATATGTGTATAGCTTAAACCTCTCCCCTAAGAGATAATGCCTCCAAATCTTCAATGCGAAGATCACCACAGCCAACTCCAAATCATGAGTAGAATATCTCAGTTCACGCGGTCTAAGCTGCCGTGAAGCGTTGGCAATTGCTTTACCCTTTTGCATCAACACAGCTCCTAATCCAGTCCCACATGCATCGGTATACACCACCAACCTTGGTTTCAATCTGGAACTACTAACACAGTGTATTGGTCAACAAATGCTTTAACTTAAGGAATGCTTCCTCACATTTGTCGGACTAGACATACTTCACATCCTTCCTTTGTCTTAGTCAAATGCGCTGTTATCTGCGAGAAATCCTTGATGAATATCTAGTAATAGCCAACAAGTTCAAGAAAACTTCTGATCTTGGTCACCGTCTCTGGTCTCTTCCAATTATTCACAGCTTCGATCTTATCTGGATCTATTGGCAAGCCTTCCTCTGAAACCACGTGACCAAGAAATTTAACATCTTTCTTCCAAAAATAACACTTGGTAAACTTCGCCTTCAGCTGATGCTGCCTCAACGTCTTAAGCACCACTCTAAGATGATCCTCATGCTCTCTCTCATCCTTAGAGTATACTGAAATGTCATCTATAAATACTAACACAAACCTATCCAAGTACTCTCGAAAAACTCGGTTCATCAAATCCACGAAGAAAGAAGGTGCATTCGTTAATCCAATTGGCATTACTAACCACTCATACGAACCATACCTTGTCCGAAATGCTGTCAAAGGAATACTATCCTCTGCCACTCTTAACTGATGGAAACCTGTTGCCAAATCCAACTGGGAAACGCTCTAGATCCACACAACTGATCAAACGGATCATCTATTCTTGGCAAAGGATATTTATTCTTAATCGTCCTTTCGTTCAACTTATGATAGGCGATACACATCTTTAATGACCCATCAGGTTTCTTCACGAACATCACGACCGCTCCCCAAGGCGAACTTCTTTGTCTAATAAAATTCCTTCCTTCAAGGTCCACTAGTTGCACCTTCAATTCCTTCATCTCAGTAAGTGTTATCCTGCTAGGTGGTCTACTCACAGGTTCAGCTCTTGGTACAAGATCTATCTGAAATTCAACAGTTCGTTTCAGTGGCAATCCTATAACTGGCTCAAAGACATCTGCAAACTCTCTTGCTACTCGAACCTAACTTAACTCTTCTCCCACTTCCATAGCACTTAATAAAGCACAATTACTCCGGTCAGAATTCTCCATGGAGAATATAATTCAGTTATGACTATTTGGGTGTCTTAGTGATATCTCCCTATCCTGGCAAAATATCCTAGCCTCATACCTACCCAACCAATCCATATCCAAAATGATCCCAAAATCTATGAAATCAAAAACATATAGATTGCATGCAAACTTATGACCTAACAAATCAAGTTCTTACTGGTTACATCTCATCCCTAGAGCTGCATACCCTCCTATTGGATTCGCAACCCTTAAGGAAGTAACAAGGTAGGTGGGTTCTAAGCATAATCTATCAACCAAACACTAAGATATAAATGAATGTGATGCACCGGTATCAAATAGTACCCTAACTGGTATACTCTGAATCAAAAGTGTACCTTCCATCATAGTCTTCCGTGCATTAGCTACAGCTGGTCTAGCGGATGATGGTCCAATAGCAAAAACCTTTCCCTTGTCCGCCCTGTTTGGCTCTGGACACTGGTTCTTATAATGCCCAACTTGATCACAGTTGAAGCACTTCACATTCTTCTTATCTGCAGCCTTCTTCCCCTTGCCTGACTGACACTCATGAGCATAATGACCTTTCTTGTCACACTTGAAACAAACTAAATCAACCTTTGCTCTCTTGGCAGCCTCCCCCTTCTGGGTTCCCTTCTTCTTAAAGAACTTTCTTTTCTTCCCTTGAGAACCCTAGATTTCAACTGGCTTCTCTCCAGTACAAATAGCAAGCATCTCCTCATGTCGAATTTCCATCTCCACCACTACATTACTAGGATCATGAAGATGTGGCTGGGTCTCCCTAGCGATCTCGGGCCTCAGTCTCCTAATGAACTTATCATTCCTCATGATGACGGTGTCTATAGTATTATATCCATAACGGTACAACTCATCAAACTTAGTGGCATACTCAACAACCGAAATCTCTCCCTGCTCCAAATCCATAAACTTCCTCAACAACGCTGATTTAGCAACCTCAGACATAAACCTCTGTTCAAATCTCCTTCAAAAATCAACCCAAGTCAATTCCTCCTCTGGAACTCTGGCAGTAACACTGCTCCACCAATGAAGTGCTGACCCTTGCAACTTCCTAGAGGCCAACCTTCTCTTCTGCTCATCATTTAAACCCAGATCAGCAAATAATCTCTCACATTGCAACATCCAAGTCTCTACCTCTATGGCATTCTCCGTCCCCATAAATGGCTTCCCACCAAGACTGGTGTAATCTCTTCTCGGCTTAGCATAATTATTCCCAACTGGAGCCACGGGATAAGCTCCTCCAACATTTCCAGCAACTCTAGTAGTTGCTCCCGCTTGCATAATATTGATGAAGAATTGATACATCGCCCCCATATCCACAGGTGGATTTCCAGCACCCACATTGGCATCTGCATTTTGGTTAGCATTAGCCTGCCGACCCGGGTTCCTCCTGGTGGGTAGAGCATTTCCATTGGTTATGGCGCTTCCTCCACCGAGATTTCCTCTTCCGTTTCCTGCCTCCATATCTTCTTTCTCGCAAGTCTGTATATGAGCCTTAGTAAGATACAGAAGAACGGTCTAAGAGTGAGGGGAATACGTACTTATATATATATATATATATATATATATCACATACAAGTACGTTACTATAGCGTTATCCCAAACCCCGATCTTATTTTCTGATTTATTGGATTATGTTTGAAAATATTTTAGGTTTAAATTTCTTTTAAGTTTCATAAACCTATGCTCTAATACCAACTTGTAACATCCCCTACTTGAAGGCCCAAAACTAATGGCTATGGATGCTGCAGTCATCCATATATTAATCCTCGGCGATCAAATACGGTAATGTTAGATACATTGATATAATAGAAACACATGGATATGGAAAATTTTAAAAAATTAACAAACAACTTTCTCATTCCATTTCAAAGCATTTCAAATTCATTACATAATCCCAATGCGAGAACCACTTTCAAAAAAAATATACTTATTACATCATACGCCAAGAGCGACATATGAAGATGTCGCCTTGGATGATCATAGTATATATAGGTAATTAAACAACTTTTCCTTTACAACAACAACACAGTGGAATCAAAATAAAAGAGAACTCTAAATAGCTATCATGCTTCCTGCATGTCTTCGAAAGCTTATTCGTCTAAAGAGGTACCTGAAAACCTCAACTCTCAAACTACTCAAAATCAATTAAGTACCCGAGAGTTTAAAGGGAAAACATAAACTTCGAGGCAGACAAAGCCTGGTATGAATAATAATCTACCATCTCAAACCATTTAGATATCTAGTGAGACCATGTCGCTTAGCGGAATGGGGTTTCCCCACATTAGTATCCTAAAACTTTGTAAAACCATATACTTTGCTCCTTCATCCACAATGGTTAAAAATGTAACATTTCAAAATATTACGATGATATGCATACAAGTTAAAATATTCTGGATTTCCCATCCTCTGTTTAATTGACTACCTGTCATATTTATAGTTTATAGGGTCACTATTAACCTATTAGTTTTCATGGGTTGACTAATAACCTGTTTAATTTATGGACTCCCTGTCCAGTTTCATAGTTTTCATGGGCTTACTATTAAAATGTTTAAATTTATGGACTCCCTGTCCTATTTCATAGTTTTCATGGGATCACTATGAAATGATTGGCCCCTGCCAATAAATTCATTATTTCATAGGTTCTCCCTGAACCTATTGGTAACTCCAATAACTTCCCTCTTTTTCAAGTTTTCATGGGTTAATTAGAAATCTATTGACATCCATCAATAACCTAATCCAGATATATTTTTCATGGGTTCACTACAAACATATAGGCCGCTGCCAATAACTCTTTCTAATCATAGTTTTCATGGGTTTACTATGAACCTATTGGCCGCTGCCAGTAACTTTTCCTAAACATAGTTTTCACGAGTTTACTATGAACCTGTCTATCTGACAACTTTAATATTTAGGAATCCTACATTCTGGTCTGTCTGACCTCCTGGAGCTATCCTACTCATTCAGGGGTTAATTCAATTTATATTAAGTACTAGGTCAACCTAGCTAGTTATTCTACCCTTCCTCAAAATACAGTTATGGATCCACTACAATGTGAATATATATATATATATGAAGAAGTAAATATACTAACATAATAATACCATCACCTGTGATTTAATATCTTAGAAATCATTTTATATAAAACTTGGTTAATCCCTTTAACCTATTAATCAAGGAAAACTTCTTCAAAAACTCCATAATTAAAATCATTTAAAACACTTTTTTATGCCATGATTTTCCTTAAAAATGAGATTGGGTTATTTATTTTGAAAACTATGGCTTTCGATACCTTTAATCAATACTTTCGAAACCATTGGAAAACTTCCTTTCGAAAGCATTAAAATCTCCTTTTCAAAACTCTTGGCTCCTGCCTTTCGAAACACTTTAAAACTTTTCTTTTGAAACCTTTCAAATGTATTAAAGTGAAACCATTTAATTATAGAAGCATAGCTTCGAAACCATATGAAAGTACCTTTTCGAAACAATTGGGCTTATCTTTAAAATATCTTTTGGGTCAAAGTGAATATAAATAAAAGTATCTCTTTTGAAACCCTTCCTTATCATATAAAAGTGTTTGGTGAAAACTTGATGGCTTCGGAACAATCCTTTCGAATGCACAAATCATTTAGGTAAAACACTTGAAGGTTAGCTTCGAAACCCCTATCGAAACCATTGTCTTCGAAACCATTAACCCCTTTCAAAAGCTTTAGGAAGTGGCTCATATATACAAAACAAAGGCTACCTTTCAATAGCATTGATATCTTCAATTCATTCGAAAGGCATAAGGTCGACAGAAGGGTGTTAGCTAGGTTGAAACTACCCCTTTTGAAATCATTAGTTTGGAAACTAAGTAACTTATTCGAAAGCTATACTTTAAACAATAAGGAGGCAACTCTCTTTTGAAAGCTATTCAAAAGACCCCTTCGAAAGCAGGTATTTCGAAACGTTCGAAAGCATTTAGTAAAACAGGTTGGCGCATTTCTTTAGAAAACAAAACAAAGGTTTCGTTCCCATCAGAAGTTATGTTTCAACACCATGCCTTCCGCCTTTCTCCAATCCATTACGTACCAATGTTGATACCTTGTGTATTGGTTTTGGCTTCGTGGGTCTTGACCTAGTAGGTTTCGTCTTAATTGAAGGCGAAAGCTATGAGTCAAAAGGTGCTTTTGAAAGAGGCGGAACCCACTTTTCTAGGTAAAAACTGATTTAATGCCAATTAAAGAAAATACTTTCTAACTAACATACCCACGTGTAAACATGTGATTGATTGCCTCAACTTTTCTAATTCTTTACCTTAATAACTGCCACATAATTTCTGATCTAAACCAAGATTAATTTAACAAATAAGCCCTTCCATTAAGCAAAACAATTAAATCATTTAGGTCCTCCTTTCAAAATAATTTAATCCTTATAGTAAATCATTTAGGAAAAATCCCCAAAAATCACAGAAATTCACTTTTAATATGTTATTTAACATATCTAAATTCCAGAGCCAAATTCTCAATATATTTTCCGTAATAAATTTCTAAACCCAATTAACCATATTTTCCTTTGGAAATTCATAATAAATTCTCCATAACTTAGAAGATTATGAAATTTAAAACCCAAATCCAAAATCATGTTTTACATAACATATAAATTCCTCATGGCATATGAAAATCATTATAGTTGGTTTTACCCTTAAAAATGTATAAAATCATATTTAAACAATTTTTGTTTAAATCAAACATGTTATAATCCAAGCATATCAGCATCCAAATTATCATTAAAATGGATTTAATCTTAAATATGAAAACAAATGATCATAAACATAAAATAGAGAGGATATAGATTATTATTCACCTTGATTATGATAAGGAGATTGGATTGAGATTCATTTCCCCTAGCTTGAATCCTAAGCTTTAGATTTAATTTCTCCTCTTTTCTCCTAGTAATGGGCGGCTCCTCTTATGTTTTTGTTTTATGTTTTGTGAAAATGAGAAAATAAACGTGAATCGATGGTATAGCCGTGGATATATTATAGTTATGGTAATAAGGTGCGACTATTTCCCAATATGCCCTTCTGTAAATTAATTAACCTATAAACCATTCTTAAGCCCATTTAAACAATTAAGCATGACCCTTAATTTTATTTTCAAGTCTCAATCCCCTTATCACTCTAATTATTTACATTATTCTATTTAATTTATTTAATTAAATCTCCTGAATAATGTTTTTAAAAATTATAGGTGTTATAGGATCTCCTCCTTAAAGAATTCCATCCTCAAAATTCAGTAAGGACTAAATACTAAACATAGCAAGCATCTGTAACAGCACCTAACAACCATACTAGCCTACCTGACTAGCAACTATTTATATAAAGCTAATATAGACATACCCCCAAAGCAGATCAGGATAAGTATCTCTAATCATGTCTTCTGTCTCCCAAGTATAGTCCTTCTCATTGTTGCTCCACTGAACTTTAACTAAATCGACTGTCTTATTCCTCAATCTTTTCTTATCTCTGCTACAACCCGAACTGGTTATCTAATAAAAGTCAAATTAGGCTCTACTATCAAATCTTCCGTCCCCGTCGGAGGAATAGTAGTCTCTGGATCATGCACATACTTGCAAAGATGAGACAAATGAAACACATTATGGACACCAACCATACTGCTCGGCAACTCTACTCTATATGCAGCTTTCCAGTCCTCTCTATAATCTGGAACGGACCAACATATCTCGGTGCCAGTTTCCATGACTTTCCAAATCAAACCACACCCTTCATCGGTGATACTTTAATGAAAACCTTATCTCCAATTGAGAATTCCAGGTCTTTTCACCTCTTATCTGCGTAACTTTTCTACCTAGACCGAGCTCCCATCATCCTTTCTCGGATCAACTCAATCTTCTTTGTCGCTTCTCTAACCATATCTGGACCTAAGACTAATCTGTCTCCAGTCCACAACCGACATGCTGGTGATTTGCATGGCCTTCCATACAAAGCTTCAAACGGTGCCATTCCTATACTAGTCTGATAACTATTATTATAGGAAAACTCCACTAAATGTAGGTGATCTTCCCAAGACCCACCAAAGTCCAATATACAAGCTATCAATAAATCCTCGAGTACTTTATTGACTCTCTCTGTCTTCCCATCCATCTGAGGGTGATATGCAGTACTCATCTTAGGCTTGGTACCCAACACCTCCTGTAGACTCTTCCAGAATTCACTAGTGAACAAAGCATCTCTGTCACTGACTATACTACTAGGAATTCCATTCACTCTAACTATGTTCTTCATGAACAACTTAGCTAAAACAGGTGCCGTCCTGGTTGACTTAACTAGAATGAAATAGGTACTCTTAGTCAACCTGTCCACTATGACCCGTATACTCTCATTTCCCCTATTTAACCTTGGCAACCCGGCTATAAAATCCATGGATATCGAATCCCATTTCCAAACTGGAATTTCTAAAGGTTGAAGCAACCACTCGGCTTCTGATGTTCGGCTTTCACTTGTTGATAGTTTTCACACTGCCTAACCCACAAGCCAACATCCCTCTTTATACCTGAATAATGTTATTAAAAATTAGGGATGTTACACCAAAGCACGCTGAAGTGTTCTGTTGGCTCCTTGTAAAGTTTTGGATCATACTATTTAATTCCTCGATTTTTTGTTTAAGAGTATATTTTTCACGCTACAGTCATTGAATTTTGCTTTTATATTCTTTGATAAATTGAGATACCTTTTCATCCCATTTCCTACTAAAGTGTTTCATACATTCAAATTTAACTTTTCTACTCATTTTGAGATCATGTCATCACTTAAGCCTAAAGGTGGATTTAACAAGGTTGGAAATTCTTGACTAGCCAAAGACATAGATCTAGTCGTTCTCCCGAGAGTTAGGTTAGGAAGACCAACTTCACCCCCACTCGTAATATGTTCTAATGATTGACAATAGACTTGACTTTTTATTAGCTCCACTTCAAGATCGTTTAATCGTTGATGAAATTTGGCTATTTCAACATCAAAATCAACTAGAGTCTTAGATTCCAAGAACTTTTCAATCCTCTCTATCAATGGTTGAACTCCTTAGACTTTCTCCTTTATTTCTACTTCCAAGTTGGAAGTTCGTTCTTTAAGATCTTTAAAATTCACTCTTAGTTGAAGGTATTTCTTGTGCCATTTTTATGCCTCCGGATTATTTGAAAATAGTAAAGCTGAGTCGTCTTGGGAAGTTTTCCTCTTCTCAATATCTACTAGCAACCTATCCTTAATCATAATAATTCATGAAGCATCTAGAAGATTATATGAACGCACTAACTAAGTTTCCTATTAAGAATAAGTGAAACAAACAACAACACACAAAGAAAAGTATTAATTTCCTACATTCAACAACGACAAAAGTTTACAAACAACAAGAAAGTTTGAGATAAATCAATACTCCGTTTTAAACATTCAATTGGTTCCTAAAGCTTCAAAATGGCGGTTTTGGTCTTTTCAAATGGCCTAGCCAACAAAGTGAGTGTAGAATCCAAGATAGCCTTAATTCCTTCCGGGGTATAAATAGGAGGGAACCGATGAAATCCCATTCCCCAACTAGAGGGCTATCACGACTACATTTTAATTTTGTGTGACAGATCAGATTTTGCTAAGAAACTTATCCTTTTCATCACCTAGGAAGTCAAAACACAGGTTGGGAAACCGCGTGTAAACTTCTTGTAAATCCCTAAGGAAGCAGTGTCTTGCCAGTTGTGATGTTTTAAGGATCGAAGATATCTCCTTAAAATTCTTCTTTAACTTGACAAACTAACTCAAGATTTCCCTAAGGGACTGGACTGCTTGATAAGTCCGTCGTTTGTACAATATGATAAAATTAGACAAAAGATAAGAAAACTAAAACGATAAAGCCCATAAGTAAACCAAGTTGCATATTGTAATTATACAATCATTCAGGTTCATGCAAAATAGATTTCTTATACATTTTAGAAATGGATCTCTTCCTATTATATTTATGTTTTACAAGGGGGTGGGGGGAGAACGAGAAGAAGGAGAAATATGAGAAACTTTAGGGAGATCCAGCACACACCAGGATGGGAATTGGATCCATTTTCATCTAGATATCTACCATTAAAACGTCCAAGAAAACCTCCACAATTGTGGCCTAAATATGAGAAGCCAATGAATTTTCCCCTCGAGTAAGCTCTGTAGAGAAACTTTTCCAATGCACTCTTATCTTCAATTAATGTCCAGAAAAGAGCCATTAATTCACCATTCTCTACCAAGAGCTTTTCCCAATGATGGCTTGCTCTCTTTATCCTAGGAGCGATTTCTCTTTCTTTGAAAAATCTTAATTTTGATGCACTCTCAGCAAGTTTCTTATACTTTTCAAACAAGTCATTATACTCCTTTGGATGTTTATCCAATTCTCTATCTAGACGATCTACATCCATTTTCTTCTATTTGAGAATACATCATAATGATATTTGATTTTCTCCTTAACTAAATAATTAATATATTAACTAAAAGTTACTTGATAGCTTGAGGCATTTGGATAAAGAGATCCATACCTGAGCGAGCGAAACTATAAGCGATGAGGTTTTTCCTTTGTCTTTGGACTGTTAGCCTTGGAAAGTGCTGCCCTTCTTAGGAGAATCTTTCTTTGGAGGGTTTTGCATGTCAGCAGTTTCTGTATCTTGACCAACTGAGTCTATGTTAGTGTCACCAGATCAATCCCTATCATCTGGTTGAACAGAAGACCCCTTTCTTCCACCTCTACCATCGTTATCGTCGTTGTCATCACCATCAGAGCCATTATTGCCATGGTCACCTCCATCCCTGTTCTCATCATCATCTTTCTCTTCCTCCTCATCTGACTTGATCTCCTTATCAGCTATATGATCATTAAAGGTCAAAAGCTTAGTAGAATCTTCCTCTACCTTCTTCTCAAGTGCTTGGGATTCGTTCGACGTTGCTACAAATTTATCCATGAACTTCTTGTTCCCTACTGGAGGAAGAGAAGGGAAGCCAAAATCAAAGCATTTATGAGTATTATCAACATATGCGATTAAAATCATTTTCTCATGAGAACTCTTGATAATTGTATTGAGGGGTTCGCTAAGGAAATAGGATACCTTCTATTTCGCATCCTTAATCACAACATATAACAACCTGTATTTGGAGGCCAAAAGCTAAGCGCAATGGATGTTGTAGTCATCCACAGTATTAACTTCTAGTGACGAAATATGGTAATGTTAATGGTATCCATAATATCAGAAGCACTTGAGTATGAACAAAATCACAAATTTCCAAAACAATAATTTGTGTGATTACATTTCAAATGAATCATATCCAAGTTACAAAAATCCCAACGTATTCCCAAGCAATGGTCAAATATAATTACAACAATACGCCAAGAGCGACATATGAAAATGCCCCCTTGGATGATCAAAGCAATATAGACATAAATGTTATAATACACAGCGGAAACAAATTTAAAACAGAATTCCTATATTTAGCTATCCGTCAGCCACCTGCTCGTCTTCAGAAGCTTATTTGCCAAAATCTGCTAAAACCTGAAAACCTAAACCCTCAGCCTACTCAAATCAATTTTGAGCACCCGAGAGTTTAAGGGGAAAAAAACTTCGAGTCAAACATAAAGCCTGGTATGAATAATTTTTGTTACATCTCTGTTTACTGATATATAGTGAGACCATGCCGCTTAGCGGAACGGGTTTTCCCTCACTAATATATCTTTTTTAAACATATATTTTGCAAATCCTTTCCTGCAACCAAACTGGTTATTCAACTTATTATTATTATAATAATAATATAGCAAGATCCATTATGCTAAAATAGGAAACAAATGGACTATCTGTCCTAAATTTGAGCTAACTGCTCCTTTCTAGACTAACTGTAACAACCCTGGTTTTGGTGATTACCTATAAATATTAAATTATAACTGATTATACCAAAATAGCAATATCCTTTATGCTAAATAATGGACTATCTGTCCATAGAACAGGTAAAAAAGGGTGGACTAACTGTCCTTAAGAAGTAGCAAGGTCCATTATGCTAACAAATGAACTAACTGTTCATATCTGGGATAACTGCCCTTATCTGGACTAACTGTCCTTTGGGCTGACTACCCTCGAAATGGACCGACTGCCCGAATTTAAATGAGCCGACTGCCTGAATTTTCTTTTCTTGGGTTAACTACCCTTCAAATTTTCCTTGAAAACCTTTTCAAAATGATTTAATCCGTCAAATCATATATATATACAAGGAAAATATTATTCGAATCCTTTGTTTAAAACATTTAAACAACCTTTCGAAAACAATGATGGTTACCCCTTCAAAACCATTAATAAAACCCTTAGAAATCATTGAAGGTAACACCTTCAAAACCATTAAAAAGTCTTTCCTTTATAACCTTTGTCGAAAGCCTGGGGAACCACCCCTATGAAATTTTTGAAAACCTTTCGAAAGCATTGAAACTTAAAACCTTTCGAAGTCATTGGGTTTAATTTAAAAACAGGTGGAAACCTTTTGAAACCATTCGAAGTTGACTACTTCGAAACCTTTTAAAACGTTTCAGCTTAAAATATTGGGATTATGCCTTCAAGTAAAGCAAAATGATCAAAAAAACATTGGAGTCGAAAGCAACTGCTTCGAAACCTTTATAAAACCTTTCGATACCATTTGAAAACAATGAAGTGTTGGTGTTGGAACCAACCTTTCGAAAGTAATGGAGAGGCGGCAAGTTATAGAAAACAAAAGATTCCCTTCGAACGCAACTGAATTGAAAGGTAGGAAGCGGCAATTATGATCTTGTCGACTTAGTCGAAAGGTTTCATACCTTTCGACCTTGTTGAAATATTTCAATTAAAACAAGAAATAACCTAAACAAAACTTTTTTCTTTAAAACCATTTCACATTGTTGAAAGCCCTTTGTCGAAAGCTAGTAGGCATATTTTCCTTTAAACCAAAACAAAGTTTCCCCTCCTTTGAAATCTCTTACCTTTCGTCCCTAAAACTTTCGACTCCTTCCAATTCACTACGTACCAGTTGCCTGATACCACGTGCATTGATTATTTGACCTAGTCAAAAGGTTTGATACCTTTCGACTTTGTCGGAAGGTTTGGGATGGAGGTGGAGCCTATTGCCGAAAGAGTTGAAATAGTAGAAAAACTATTTATTTGTACTTTAAAATAGTTCTTTTGTACCCAACCTGCCTTATTTGTCTAAATCTGATTGGTTGCCAGATTTTTATACTCAAAAATGCTGCTGACTTTCCTTATTTAGAAATTTAAACAATTTTGAAAAAGCCCCTTTCTCCTTTATAATTATATAAAACATTTAAGACTCATACCTTAAATAATTTTATATAACTATTAAATCATCTAGAAAATTCTAGAAAAATTCCAGAAAATCAATTAATACGCTCTTTTCAACATATAAATTTTTTGGATCCAAACAATAATTATTTTTCCTGTAAATAATTTTATAATCCAAAGTACCATTTTTCTTCCTTAGAAAATTCATAATAATTCCACAAAAATTCAGAAAAATCCAAAATTTGAAACCCATCTCTAAAATATCATTATAGATCACCATAAAAATACGGATGTCATTTAATAGGGCTTTTATCTTAAAACATGTCATAAAAATCTATATGAACATTCAAAAATCATCAACATGTATATATAGTCATTTTATCATTCAAAAACATGGCAAATCTTTGCAAAATCATTCGGATTAATCTTAAACCGAAACCATAAAATTTTTGAGATGTAAACATTATTCGCCTTTGCTTTAGAGATTAAGGAGCTTGAGATTGAATGAGTTTTGATTTGAATTTCCTTTTCCCTAAGCTTTTCCTTAGTTTCCTCTTCTTCTTTCCTTGTTAATGGTGGCCGACCTTGATTTTGAAAATTATGAAATGGTATGGATGTGTACATAGTACACGGCCTAAGGAAGGAGATATAGGAATGGCCTCTTTCCCATAATACCCTCCTCTAATTCATTTTAAACCCTTTTTAATTCATTAGTTTAAAAAGCATGGCTACCTTAGATAAATCAAATCTCAGTCCCCTAATCAACACATTATTTTATTTAGTTTATCTAACTAAATCTCCTAAATAATGTTATCAAAAATCTAGGGTGTTATAGACTCCCCTCCTTAAAGAATTTCGTCCTCGAAATTACAATAAGGTACACAAAACAAAAGAGAAGGTAAAACTTACCATCAAATAAATCAGGATAAGTATCTCTAATCCTGCTCTCAACCTTCCAAGTACAGTCTCTGCCATCGTCACTCCACTGGATTTTGACTAATCTGACCGTCTTGGTTCTGAGCCTCTTCTCATCTCTCACAACAATACAAACTGGCTTTCTCACCATGGTCAAATCTGGTTCTACCACTAAGTCATCTAGCACTATCGGTGCAATAGCAGTCTTCGGGTCTCTAACACACCTTCTGAGATGAGAAACATGAAAAACATCGTGGACACCTGCCAAACTGCTTGGTAACTCATGTCTATAAGAGAGTTTCCCCATCCTCTCAAGAATAGGAAAAGGTCCAATTAACCTAGGAGATAACTTCCCCGACTTCCCAAATCTAAACACACCCTTCATCGGTGATACTTTGACGAAAACCTGGTCCCCAACCGAGAACTCCAAATCTTTCCGTCTCTTATCTGCATAACTCTTCTGCCTAAACCGAGCCTCCTTCATTCTAACCCGAATGACCTCAATCTTTTCTGCAGCTTCTCTAACCAGATCTGGACCTAGAATCAACCTATCCTCGGTCTCCAACCAACAAACAGGAGATTTTCATGGCCTCCAATAGAAAGCTTCAAACGGTCCCGTCCCAATACTAGTTTGATAACTGTTGTTATAAGAAAACTCGACTAGATTGTAGGATCGATTTCACCTTAGAGTGGGGAGGGGTGAATAGGGTGATACTAATAATTATAAAAATTTAATGTGGAAATATAAAATAATTGCAACATAGATATAGCAGAATAATAGCAGCACAGATAATAGCAGATTATAAAAAGCAAAAATAGAACAACACAGATTTACCCAACTTCAGCAAAACCCTGCCTACGTGATGCCCCGAAGGTTTCTACTAGAAATTAAGTAGTCAAACGCTTACACACGTAAACTCATGACACCCGCTATCGACTAACCTAACTCTATGATCAAAACCCTGCCACAACTCAGCCACTGAGTTGTGAATTCTCGAACTACACCACCGTAGTTCGTCCCCTAGTCACACGACTAGAATTTACAAACGTTTAAAAGAAAGATTACAAAAATTACACAAAACCCTATTTAAAACCCTTAAGCCCAAATTATATTTAACTATAACCGGCCCAACAAAAATATAAAGAAATCTCCCTTTTATTCCCTTGGCCCGTATCCTTTTATTTCTTCGTTCGTTCCTCTTTCTGTTTTAGGGTTTTACGGGTTAAAGTCGCCGCTTGTTATTTTGCTTCAATTGAGATATGGGTTTGCTTTGGATTGATTGCTACTTTGTTCAACATCAGCTACTTCAACTTGTGGAGATTGAATGATGCTTTGAATTGGTACATTTGTCCTTTTTTCGATTTATATTATACTCGACTTTGATTCGAGGTGAATGATTTATTCCTCTCCGTTGTTGCTTGAACTCGAATACCTTTATCTGCCAATGATGATTCGGTTTAAATAGGATTCTAAATCCTACAATTTCGTTCGTATATATTTTATTGAATTCGTCTGCTAATTTAGCTCGGCCATTCGATGTTGCTTGGATGCTTGTGATGTTTTCCGACTTCTTCAATTCGTATAATTTCATTGCTTGAATATCACGGCTTTGATTTTTACTTGTTCGATTCCTTGGTCACCATTGCTTTGATTTTGAACCTTCTCTGTGAATTTCTGGTTTAACTTCGGCATCGTGAATATATGAATTTGTTACCTCTGTGACTTCGACACTTTGATTTTGTGATGATATTTTGAGATGAGAATTTTACTTTGACTTTGGTATAAAACTGCTACCTTGATTCCTGTAAATCTGTAAACTGCTTCATTTTTGTTCAAGATTGAATTCACCTATTTGATTGTCTCTTGATCACTGTCTTGCTTGGAGTTCAGTAACTTGCATTAGTTTCCACTGCATATATATGTATGTGCTTATACTTTGGTATTGCAGTCTTTATGTGTATGGACTAGCTTGAGTTGGTCTTCGAGTTACACTATAGTTTTTACTCTTGTGCATGTTCTGGTCTAGTTGATTTTGACACACTTGTGTACATGTTCATGTGTCTGACATCCTAGCTCTAGTTACTTTGAGTTTGGACATTGTCACTCCTTTTGAGTTGTAGTCTGAAGTAATTTGGTCTTGCATTTTTGTTCATCATGTAGTCTGCTTGGACCTTGTTGACAGATTGAGTTGCTCTGACCAGTTTATTGCATTCATGTTCTTTGTTTGCATTGAGTTGTTGAGCTTCACTTGTACTCAGTTGCATTTGAAACTTTGAACTGCTTCCATTGTTGCTAGAAAAAAATAAGAGAGTTCCATATGAAGTCATTACTGTTTATGCCTCTTATGTTTAAAAAATAGTTTGCAGACTGTTTTGATATTGATTTATGGTTCACTTGATATCTTTACATATGTATACTTGTTTGCCTCTGGTCATTGCATTCAGATGAGTTTTTTTCTTGACTGTGCACTCACTTGTTTCTCCTTTATGTGCTGTCCACCACATGTGTACATGTGTGAATATGCATGTATATGTGTATGCTGTTTCAAACAGTTTATTATGTTCTCTGACCACATGTGTACACTTGACTGTTGAGACTTGTTGCAGTTTTGTTCTTGACCCTGGTTTGAGTCATGTGTACATTTAAATTGCACCTGAGTTGAAATCCAGCCTCAGCTCGGGTTTGACCTTGTGCTCACTTGTCCCTATAGTTTTGTCAAGTGTACATCGGTGTGCACGGCCTTGTGGCATGTACACTGATACACTGTGCATGTCACAAGCTGTTTATGTAAGATGAATTCAAAATTAAATGATGATGAACAACCCAAATAACCGAGGCAAATAACATTTTCAAAATACACATTTTACTTTACACTGCACAAATATTTCTTTTTCAAATTTACCGCGTCGGTGTTTATTTTGCAGATATCTCAATGCTGGATTCAATCTGGAATAGAGTTGAAGATAAATACGAGCGAATGAGTGATATGTAGTGAGGTGCAAATGTAAATTAAAAATTGTGATGTAATCGAAATTGTATTGTAATAAAAAATTGTATATATAGTGAGAGTTCAAATTTATACTATTCAAAATTGTAATAAAATATTTGTTTGAATAAAAATATCTGTTTGAATTTAGATTCTGTGTTATTTATTTTAATCAGCAAATATTTATTCAATTATGTGAAAATAAAGTAGTACAATCACAAATACATTTAAATGAATATATATGTTTATTATCATCAAACAAAAATCATATACTAGCATATTCAACATAGATGCAGATGGTCTTCCCATGATCCCTAAAATGAAGAACACAAGCTCTTAACAAATCTTCCAAGACCTTGTTAACTCTTTCCGTTTGCCCACATGTCTGCGGATGGTAAGCGGTACTCATCTTAAGTTTGGTTCCCAAAACTTCCTGCATACTCTTCCGAAACTCGCTAGTGAACAAGGAATCTCTGTCACTAACTATACTGCTTAGAAATCCATGCAGTCTAACTACATTCATCATTCACAATCTTGCTAAAACAGGTGCCGTTTTGATTGACCTAACTGGAATGAAATGGGAACTCTTGGTCAATCTGTCCACTATGACCCATATACTTACATTATGTTAACACCTCCTTTTCGACGACCTAGCACCCAACGATCTACGACTTACCGATCTAAAGGACTCAAGCAACTCAAGGCTTCAGCGACCCAATGACTTAGCGAGCTAAGAGACTCACCGGCTCAACGATCTACAAGCTAACGACTTAGTGACTCAACGGGTTAACTACCTACCAGTCAACGACCTAATGACTCAGTAAAGACAACGACCTAATGACTCAGTAAAGACAACGACCTACCGAGCTAAAAGGGGAACAACCCACCGACTTACCGACCTATCGACCTAACGATCTACCGACCTAGCAAGCTTCGAAGTTGGGCCACATGCACATTGCCTCTTCAAGATTAAGTCGCTTACGACCTAAGCAAATCAAAAGAGCTCTTACAATACACTAGCTAAGTCGCTCGTAGTACATAACTCGCCCAGGATAGCTCCACTAAGTCGTGGACGACTTAGTTACCTTAGGTCATCCTTAGGTCGCACGCTCTTAGGTCGCACACTCTTAGGTCGCACATTCTTAGGTCGCATACGAACTATCACAGCCGATCTAAAGACTGCTCCTCTTATAAATACCCTGCCTACTCCACATTGAAAGAGGACTTTTCGAGAATTTGAAGCGCCGAGACCCTGCTGATTTCTCTACTGACTTCAACACTTCAAAGGCAAAGAATAATTCAAAGAATCTTTGAAAAAGAATCAAGTTCACTCAACATGAATCGAAAGATCTTTTCTGCATCAAAGTTCCGATTGCTTGTCTTGATTGTGTTGTAATCAAAGAGTTATTGTAAAATCTGTAATTGAATCAGTCATAGAAGAGATTAAATTGGACGTAGGCCTGAATTTGAGCCGAACCACTATAAAGTCGCTGTCTCTTTACTTTTACTGCAATTATCTGCTTGTTTTAGTTCCCATACCAACGGGTTGTGCTTTCACTTTACTAATACTCACAGTGGGGTGTTAGCGTTCGATTTTGACGTTAACATTTTTGGTGCTTTCACTGAGAATTGAACTCAGGGGTGTTCTCACCATTGCTTTGCAAAGATTTGTTGAAAGACTCTCCTTAAAAACCAAAAGTCTATCTGAAATCATGGCTCCTGGAAGAAAGAGTAGATATACTAGATCCGGAGATGCTTATGACAGGACCGCCACTTCTCCAGCGCCAAATCAGGCGACTCCTACTGTTGGAGTCACAAAGGCCGAACTTGATGCTGTTGTGTCTGGGTTATTCCAACAAATGGAAGCTCAAAATGCTTTGATGATGGACAGGTTAAACGCTCTGCTTGGGGTTAACCAACAACCAGAAAATAATGAACCAACATTTGCTGAAGATGCTCATGATTCCTAAGAGAGAAGTATTCCTCAAAGGGCAGCTGGCACCGTCGAAGAGGCACCTCCCCAAGCTGGAGGTTCAAGGCCGCAGCCACCTCTTCGCGAACGTTTGTTCAGGCAAACTTCCAAAAAAGTGGCTGACGTCTACCCGACAAGGCCTTTGAACGATGAGGACTACCTATCAGGAATGATTCGCCAAATTATGAAAGAAAGTATGCAAAGGGATAAAGGTGAAAATGACTGGGGGTTTGCTTCAAGCAAGACTCTGTTTATCGAAAGAATTCTAAAAGTTGAATTTCCAAAGAAGTTTGTTCCCCCTACTATCCCAGCCTATCGGGGGACAAGCGACCCTAATCAGTTCTTGTACAAGTATGATTGGCATATGACAGGTGCCAGGGCAACAGATGAGATTAAATGCAGATATTTTCCTGTCTATTTGGAGGGGGTGGCTCTACTTTGGTTCACAAAGCTACCAGTCCGATCTGTGGATCAATTCTCTGACTTAACTCGTAAATTCAAGGATCAGTTCAGGTTGTATGCTTCAAAGTCCAAGGACATAATGTCACTGTCCAGCCTCAAACAAGCTCCCGGAGAATCTATCAAATCGTTCTTGAACCGCTTCAATATAGCCTTGGCCGAAGTGGATAATGCTGAGCCTCGAATGATTCTAACTTACTTGATGCGAGCTATCGATAAAACAAGTGAATTCAGAAAATGGTTGAAGATGAAGGAACCAAATTCACTTGAGAAGTTTTATAAGAAGGCTAACGAATTTATGCATCTGGAGAATCTTCCTGCACCAGCAAAGGTGGTTGTGGCTGAAATTCAAAACAACAATGTGGCTGAAGCTTCTAATAAGAAAGAATCTGGTGGTCAGAAGAGGGAAAATAACGGTGGGAAAAGCAGAAAGATATGAAGAAACCTCACCGTTTTAAATCTTCAGATTTTACTCCTTTGACTGATACTCCAGAGAACATCTTCTTCGCATCCAAGGATGCTATCGAGTACCCTAAGCCACCTGTTAGCACCAAAATTGGTCACTAACCTCGTTCAGAAAGATTGTGTAGAGATATAAGTGATGAAAGTAAATTAAACAGAGAAGACAGTCCTAATTCAAATGCAGAAAGTAAGAACACCAAATTTATAGTGGTTCGGCGTAATTGCCTACGTCCACTTTGCTCAACTTTATTGATTTCCTTTATGGTTGATTACAAATACAATTCGTGAATCAAATGCTTGAATGAAATTGTTTAAGTAGAGAAGATGAGTCTTGAAAATGGCAGAGTCTCCCCGTATTTTCTCTCCAAAAAAGGATTCATTTCACTGTGACCCTGCCCCTCTATTTATAGGCAAATATGGGCTGGACTTCCCAAGCGGGCTTGTTAGCCGAACGTTCGAGCCCAGGTGCTGTGTGCCGAACCAGGTACGCCGAACGCTTCTGTGCCGAACGGTCCTTCCCATGCCGAACGGTCCTTCCCATGCCGAACGGTGCTCCTGGTGTATGGGAAGTGTGGGGTGATTGCAGTGAAGCCGAGCGTATCTCCCTTTGAAGCTTTTGACCAACCAATGTATGTAGTTCGAACGTTCTCGTTGCCGAGTTATCCTACCGCCGAGCTCCACTGACGTCGAGTACCGTGGGATGCCGGACACTAGTCGACGCCGAGCATAGGTTGTTGCCGAGTGCTCTCCTTGACGCCAAGTAGCTTGTTATGCCGAGCAGTCTTGACGCCGAGTACCCTGTTATGCCGAGCAGTCTTGACACCGAGTAGTCTCGATGCCGAGCGTTCTTGTATGCCGAGCAGCCTTGATGCCGAGCACCCTTGTGTGCTGAGTAGTCTCGATGCCGAGCACCATTGTATGCCGAACGCTAGCGTCGAGCATCGGTTGTCGCCGAGTGCCAGTTGACGCCGAGTTCCATTGGGATGCCGAGTGCTCCTGGATGTCAAACGCTTCGCCGAACACTCCTGGATGCCGGACACTCTCTGATGCCGGTCACTCTCTGATGCCGGACACTCTCTGATGCCGGTCACACTCTGATGCCGGACACTCTCTGATGCCGGTCACTCTCTGATGCCGGTCACTCTCTGATGCCGATCACTCTCTGATGCCGATCACTCTCTGATGCCGAGTTGAACTGGATGCCGAGTACTAGTTGCCTGGTCAAATCTCCAGGAAACACTTGCCCCCCAAAGTGTATCGCGTGGCCGAACGTGGTACGCTTTGAACCGTGCAACCTTTTCGTCACGTCTTAAACCCTTGGCTAACCTCGAACGGAGACGCCCCTTTTGTGGGATCGATGTGTGCCGGACGTGTTCCAAATGCCGAACGAGACATGCGCGTTCGAACGGTGCTTCCTTGCCGAGCGATGCTTCAGTGCCGAACCGTTATGCGCCGAACGCTATGACCTTGACCGGTTCTACCGGTCATGGCCTTTTCGACTTCTACCTCCCTCTATATAACCAGGCGCCCTTCCACCATCTTCCCTTTACGCTTTCTCTTCTGTTATTCCCAGAGATTTGCAATTCTTGCCACTCTATCAGATATAAAGTCTAGTTGATCCTTCTTCAACCTCGATCGTCGAACTAGGTATCATTCCCTCCACGATTACATTACTTCAACTTTAGGTTCACTAGTAGAAGTGGTTCGCACGTTCGGAGTTGCCGAACGGTGCATGGTAGTTAGACCTAGCTCCTTTGTGCTGATCAAGATTGGAAGAAAAAAAAGGAGATGGGGTGTCGAACGGCGTAACCTTCGCCCGGCGATCTTGTCTCTGTCGTTCGTCGTAAATGGAGGGAGAGCAGGGCGGAGTTATGGTCGAGGGCGGAGCACTGCCTTAGCCAGACGAACTAAGGCCGAACACTACCCTTATGCCGAATAGACATATATGCCGAATAGCATCTAGACCGAACGACATAATTACCGAACAACTGTCATGCCGAACAGTTACATACCTGCCGAACAATATAACTGCCGAACATTATATTCGCCGATCATCAAAAATGCCGAACAATATAAATACCTAGGCCGAACAATATACGTGCCGAACATTATATTCGCCGAACATCAAAAATGCCGAACTATACTTAGGATGAACAATGCAATTGTCGCACAATAACTCAAGCCGAACAACATTCAAATGCCGAACAAACATATATATGCCGAACAATTTCAATGCCGAACACTTGACAATGACTCAACCGAACCAAGATACACACCGAACTCTTCCCAGGACGAACAATGTAACCGCCGAACGACATTTAAATGCCGAACGATATAAATGTCAAATTAGACTTAAGCCGGATACTTCATAAATTACATGTTTTCTGAATCTTGAACTGTAATCACCTCAAGGCAAGCTTTTTGAGACGGTCAGCGATGACGGTCTTCGAAGGCGATGATTCGAAGCTAATTATTATATCTTTAAAACCTTCTTATTGTCTGTACACAATTGCTTGCACTAGTTCACACACCACGTGGGGGGAAAACTCGTGTTGCTAATTCTAACGCTCAACGTTTTGCAAGTGTAGCTTTCTCAAGCATTTAGCCAGGTTCATTATTTATTCGGGATGTCAGGAAAATCTAGTTCTGCCACCATATCTGACAGGCCTGGGCCGTCAGCAAAGCAAGGAGCCGCAGATGCTTCCAACCCGTCAATCTCTCCCGCTCACAATCTGGCGCCCGATGTTCTGGAGTCAACCATCTTACTGGACAATCCGGTCGATTCTCAAGCCTCGAGGATCAATGAGGCCGCTCTACGACGGATATGTTCCATTCACGAAATTCCCTTTACTGACGTGTTAGTTCCTTCGAGACACGACCGTCCTCATTTGCCCCCAGTCGGGTACACGGCCTGCAACAAGTTCATGTGCTGGATGGGCAGCGTGCCTCCGTTTAACCTATTTCTCCGGGATGTGCTGCAGTATATAGACATCGCTCCGTCGCAGCTGCACCCGAATGGTCATGCGTTCCTATATGGGACTTACTTACTCTTCATGGCTGTCTTCTCCAGACCTCCAACCCCCGGTGATATTCGATACATTTACATGTTCAAGAGACGGAAAGATAGCCCTTCCTTCATTTTCCTCGAGCCGTATCACAAGTGCCAGATCTTGACAGGGGCCTGTAGCAAGTTCGCCCTATACAAACAGGAATGGTTCTATGTGCGATGCCCGTCTGGTTTTGCTAGGAGATGGGTTGAAGGCAGTAAGTCTCTCTGCTGAACCGTTACTCGTACTTAATGGGAGTCACGTTTTTCTTAACTCTTCATTTCCTCTTTTCAGGTATTAACCCGCGTCCGGAAGGCCGAGGATATTCTGATGCTGTCGACGCGATTAGAGCTCTTCCGGCCGAGGATCGAGATATTCGAGCTATCATTTCAAATGAATCGCTGTCGGGGTTCGGCTTGCTAGCTCCTGATCGTCGGGTCAGCCTTCCAGAAGGTGTTACAATTCCCAAACCTCCATCTGGTAAAGGGAAAAAACTTGCCGGCCCGTCGTCACGTCGCGCTCCCGACGCGCACGAAGAAGGCGAGCGTAGAGAGGATGATGCACCCGACACTCAGGGCGAGAACGTGGGTCCTGCTTGGAATCCGGCAATCGAAGTTCAGGACATTGAGACGTCATCCTCCCCTTCGAAGGGAAAGAAAAAGCTGAAATATACAGTTCAGAAAGAGAAAGTTGGCGACACCTCAAAATCTACGCCTATCCCTCCTGAAAAAGAGGCTTCTTCGCAGCGTCTGGAGAGTTCTCTGAGGGGTCTCTCGAACCTCTCTATTCCCGAAGACATACTTAATTACGAGTTCGATGATCCTGAAGCTCTCAAATTCTCCTCACCCGCTAGAGGCAATGTAGGAGTTCAACTCCCGGCTTACAGAGACAATACTCCGATTAGCAAAGACAAACGAACGGGTCCGTCGGGGGGAACACTTAGGACACACACTCACATGCGCATTCCATAACATACTTCAAGTCTTTTTAATTCGTGAATTCTCCTTAATTCGTTGTTATCTTCCTTCTTTGCAGGTGATATGGGCCGCTCCCACGGACTTGATCGCCTTCAGGGGTCTTCAA
Organism: Allium fistulosum; assembly: GCA_030737815.1. Lineage (NCBI taxonomy): Eukaryota > Viridiplantae > Streptophyta > Magnoliopsida > Asparagales > Amaryllidaceae > Allium > Allium fistulosum. Next base: position 404,246,187 of record CM060907.1, on the reverse strand, counting down.
TATTTCATCACTCCGGACGGGATTCCGGTTCAGGCAGACGCCGGGACCGAGGTGATTACGAAGATAGGGACAATCGCCCTCGCGAGTCGTCTCACCGCAAGAAAGCGCACTATCAATCTTCTCAGTCCCGTGATCTTCCTCCTACTGCTGAGCCGGATAAAGAGAAGTCTTTGCAGAAGGGTTATCAGTCTGATGCTGCTCGAGAACAACATTCCAGTTCATCGAGTACGAGGCAAGTTCGAGAGCCGCGTAAAAGAACGGAATTCTCTAAGCCTCCTCCTCCTGCTCCTGCCGTGGACCCGACTGTTGCAGAAAAGATGGTCGACCTTAAGGCCAAGTTTCCGAAAATTTGTTTTGACGGTTTGAAATTCCTCCCGGCCATCCATCACATTCCTGGGCACGTGAAGCAAAGTGCCATTGCATGCAACAATGATGTCTATGTTCAACATGACGCATTCGTGCACTTGGTGGAGAAGATATCAGAAGTATCTGTTGAGCGTCAACACGAGATTGACCGTCTGACTCTGGAGGCTGACAGCGATAAGAAAATCATCAAACTCTAAGACGAAGAACTCGCCTCTTATAAGTTAAAGCTAGAAGCCGCTGAACAAGGTGCAAAAGATACTGCCGAGGCAGTTACTCGCTTAGAGGTGGCTCACAAAAAGGAGCTTGACGAAGCAGTTCAGCGCAGCGGCGCCCTTGCCCTAGAAAAAGACTCTGTCCAAAAAGAAAGGGACGCGCTCGCTACTCAAGTCAAAGAGCTAAAAGAACAACTCTCCAAGGAGAAAGAAGACAAAATAGCCGCTCAGGAAGAATCACAGCGGTATTGTGATGAGATTGTGGCTACCCAGCTCCTGAAGGCAAAGCTTGACGGTGAACTTGCCGGGGTCGAGAAAATGAAGGATGAGGCCCGTGAGGAGGGCAAAAGAATGGCTGAGGAGGAGCTTGATTCTCGCCTGGAGGCGGCCGCAGAGACCGGCAGGGAAGAAGTCAAAAGTATGTTTGACCCGTTGATCGCCGAGTACGGAGCCCGCGTCCTTATGCACCGCGACCTAACATTCTTGGGCGACGGCTACCATGAATCCCTGACTGAGGCATGAGAGACTCTGATGAAGATCAAGAAAGTCGAATCAGGCTCCGAAGAAATCGACGAGGATGCACTGGTGAAGGAGTTCCTGAGGGGGAATGAGCCATCGGATTTATCCGTAGCATTGGCTCTCTATGGCAAAGGCTCTTCCCCTTCGAAAGAGAAGAATAACGAGGCTGGCCCGTCAGAGGCCGACACTACTACTCCTCACATTGCCGCTCCTTATGCTGCTCAATCGGCTGGTCGGTCGACGCTTGATCCATTCGAGCAGCATGCCAGCTACGACCCCGAAGATCCCGGGCTCGGCGTTCATGTGCTGTCACCTATCCTGGAGGGTGAAACCCCGCGCGCCACCGACAGCCAACCTGATCCTGGTAGGAGATTCTTCTTTCTCTAGAAGTCGAAGTGATCCGTCATTTTTTGGCAGTGGTTATTCGTTCTAATGCCCACTTCTTATATTTCTCACAGGTTGTTCTGACACTGAGCTAACTCCGAGGAGCGATGACGCCAAGGAGGAAGCGGGGAAAACAAGCGACGTTGCTCACGCAGGGGTAACTCCCGGCCCAGACGCTCAAGTGATCGGGGCGCTTGACGATGACAAACTTGATACCTCGTCTCCTGCCGAAGGAAGCGACGAAGTTAAAATCACTGGCGCCTCTGAACATACTTCAGAGATGAGCATGAAGGATCGTCTTGCCGACGAGGAGAAGAGAAAGGTCAAAGTCAAAGTTGAATCTGAAGTCCTGGAACTTACTGACCCGCGGAATAGACCTTTGAAAATCATTCTCCCGGGCAGGTCCAAACCATTAGATGTTCCGTCTCCTACTCCTGACTCCGTCTCTCTAGCAAGCAAAAAGTCCAAGAAGAAACGTGAGGGAGAGGAGTCGTCGGAAACACCGAAGGCGGACAAGAAGAAGAAGTCGAAGAAATGATCGATGCACTTGTTCAACAAGTTTTTGCTTAAGTTTGTAACAGTTTCTATCTTTCATAACTTGTAGTTTGTATAGGCCCGAATTTTGTAGGAGTGATCTTGTATCCCTATTTTGGACTTATCGAATAAAATTTTAGTTTCTTCTTGTTTGAATGATTCTCTTGTCTTTATTTGGTTTGCTGACACTGTGCTCCGGGGACTTGGAGACTTGAGACTGTTCATACTCTAGTCCGCGCTCTGGGGACTTAGAGTACTCCGCTCCGCACTCTGGGGACTCGGAGATTGGAAATCGTTTATACTCTAGTTCGTGCTCTGGGGACTTAGAGTACTCCGCTCCGCACTCTGGGGATTCGGAGACTGGAAATCGTTTATACTCTAGTCCGCGCTCTGGGGACTTAGAGTACTCCGCTCCGCACTCTGGGGACTCGGAGATTGGAAGTCGTTTATACTCTAGTCCGCGCTCTGGGGACTTAGAGTACTCCGCTCCGCACTCTGGGGACTCGGAGACTGGAAATCGTTTATACTCTAGTCCGCGCTCTGGGGACTTAGAGTACTCCGCTCCGCACTCTGGGGATTCGGAGATTGGAAATCATTTATACTCTAGTCCGCGCTCTGGGGACTTAGAGTACTCCGCTCCGCACTCTGGGGACTCGGAGATTGGAAGTCGTTTATACTCTAGTCCGCGCTCTGGGGACTTAGAGTACTCCGCTCCGCACTCTGGGGATTCGGAGATTGGAAATCATTTATACTCTAGTCCGCGCTCTGGGGACTTAGAGTACTCCGCTCCGCGCTCTGGGGATTCGGAGATTGGAAGTCGTTTATACTCTAGTCCGCGCTCTGGAGACTTAGAGTACTCCGCTCCGCACTCTGGGGATTCGGAGATTGGAAATCATTTATACTCTAGTCCGCGCTCTGGGGACTTAGAGTACTCCGCTCCGCACTCTGGGGATTCGGAGATTGGAAATCGTTTATACTCTAGTCCGCGCTCTGGGGAGTTAGAGTACTCCGCTCCGCACTCTGGGGACTCGGAGATTGGAAATCGCTTATACTAGTCTGTACGCCGCACAGAATAATGTAATTTATCATCCAATTAAGAGATACAGAAACTTCATAGAAAATGTGGCTTCAAGCCTTTATTAATGAAAATCAACTAAATTGCTCGATTACAACTTCAAAAGGAAACTAAGTCATTATTGAATGGAAACATGCAGAAAACAATAGTGCCTATAACAAGAAAGGGAAAAATGCTAAATGTAATAGTGCCGCAAATGTTCACTGTTCCATGCTAGGGGGAGTGTCGCGCCATCAACGGTCGCTAGCTTGAATGTTCCTTCTCCAAGCTTCCGTTCAATGGCGTATGGACCTTCCCAGCTGGGATTCATGCGTGACGGCACTGGGAAGACTCGTTTCAGAACGAGATCACCCACATCGAAGATTCTTGGGCGGACTCTGCCATCGTAGTAGCGCTTGACTCGATGTCTGTGCGCCGCCGCCCTTAACTCAGCTTCTTCACGCTTTTCGTCGATGCAGTCCAGTGATTCCAGCAAGAGGTTTTGGTTCGTCTTGGGGTCATAGTATGTCACTCGGTGCGATGGAACTTCAAGTTCCACGGGTATTACGGCTTCAGAGCCGTATGCCAAGGCGAACGGAGTGTGGCCGGTCGCGGACTTGTGGGTAGTTCTATATGCCCATAATGCTGTCGGGAGTTCATCTACCCACTTGCCTCCAACCTTCTCCAGACGCTTCTTTAGTATGGACTTGATTATTTTGTTAACGGCCTCGACTTGTCCGTTAGCTTTTGGGTGTGCAACGGCAGCGAACTTTTTCTCGATGCCGTACTTTAAACAGAACTCTTTGAACTCTGTACTTTCGAATTGCGTTCCGTTGTCTGTAATGATGGTGCGTGGAAGGCCAAAGCGGCATATAATGTTTCGCACAACGAAGTTAATGGCTTTCTTAGAGGTGATAGTGGCCAAAGGTTCTGCCTCAGCCCATTTCGTGAAATAGTCGACTGCAACTATCGCGTATTTCGCACCACCTTTGGATAGAGGCAAAGAGCCGATTATGTCGATTCCCCAGATCGCGAATGGCCAAGGGCTGATCATTTGTGTGAGTTCCGTTGACGGAGCCCTCGGGATTTTTGCATATCTTTGACACTTGTCGCATTTTCTTGCGTAGTCCGCGGCATCCCGGTTTACGGTGGGCCAGTAATACCCATAGCGGAGGATCTTCTTTGATAGCGTTTGCCCCCCAGTATGGTCGCCGCACTCCCCTTCGTGGACTTCCCGCAAGACTCGCTTTGTTTCATCATGAGCGATGCATCGTAACAATGGGATTGAGAATCCTTTCCGGTACATGGATCCATCCTGCATTACGTACCGCGCAGCCTTTCGAAGGACCTGTCGTCTTTCGCTTCTTCTTTCTGGTAAAGCCCCGGTTGTCAGGTACAGTTTGAATGGGGTTATCCACGAGTCCTTCTTGATCTCTGTTTCCAACACAAGGTCGATTTTCATCTCGTCTGCACTCGGGGCATGCAAGACTTCCACGGGATACAATCCCATTTGTTGAACATCGTCGGTACTTGCGAACTTAGCCAACAAGTCAGCTTCTTTGTTTTGTTCTCGCGGGATATGTGAAATGTCATAACGCTCAAGATTTGATAGTAGTTCCTGGACCTGAACGAGGTACGGAGCAAGCTTTCGTCCTTTTGCTTGGTAGTCTCCTCGTACTTGGTAAACCACTAACTGCGAGTCACAAAAGATTTCGATCGATTTGATTCCGAGTTCTTTGATAAGCTTCAAGCCAGCGATCAATGCTTCATATTCAGCTTCGTTGTTCGTAGCCGGAAAATCGAGCTTCAGGGCATAACAGATTGATCGGTTTTCCGGAGTTATAAGAACTACGCCCGCGCCGGAGCAACGGTCGTTTGATGCACCGTCAGTGTATAATTTCCATCGAATGGGGGGAATGATGTCGTGATCGTCCGGTTTGATGGTTATGGTAAATTCAGCGATGAAGTCTGCTAACGCTTGCCCTCGGATAGCTCTCCGTGGTAAGTACGCGATATCGAATTGGCTCAACTCGATGTTCCATTTTAGCAATCTTCCAGAAGTTTCCGGTCGTTGAAGTACCTGCCTCAGGGGTTGATCGGTATAAACGCCGATTGAATGCGCTTGAAAGTACGGGCGTAGCTTGCGTGATGCAATCACCAAGCAATAAGCCAATTTCTCAATTTTAGGGTAATTCTTCTCTGCCCCCGTTAAACGCTTGCTAACATAATATACCGGCTTCTGGACTCGATCCTCCTCACGGACCAAAGCTGCACTTATCGCATGAGGGGATATAGCCAAGTAAACGTACAGCATCTCATGGTCAACTGGTTTAGATAGCATTGGTGGGCTCTCCAGATGCCTCACCAAGTTCTGGAAAGCTTCCTCGCAGCTAGACGTCCATTCAAAATTCCTCTTTCCTTTCTTTATTATGTCGAAGAATGGGATGCACTTGTCAGTTGCCTTGGATATAAATCGACTTAGCGCAGCCACTTTTCCGTTCAAGCTCTGTACCTGCTTTATAGTCCTGGGCCCTTGTACATCTCGAATGGCTTGGATCTTTTCTGGGTTGGCTTCGATTCCCCTAGCGTTGACGATGAATCCTAAAAACTTCCCTAATGCAACGCCGAAAGAACACTTCAGCGGGTTGATCTTCATTCCATAGGACCTGAGTATGTTAAACATTTCAGCTAAGTCTTGAATGTGGTCGTTTGACTGCCGTGATTTCACGAGCATGTCATCCACATAGACTTCCATGGTTTTGCCCAGCTGGTCCTTGAACATTCGATTCACCAGACGTTGGTAAGTTGCTCCAGCGTTCTTTAATCCAAAGGGCATCACTACATAGCAATACAGCCCGACATTTGTAACGAAGCTGGTGTGTTCTTGGTCCGGAATATGCATTGGGATTTGGTTGTATCCCGAGTACGCATCCATGAATGACAATAATTCGTGTCCTGCTGTGGAATCGACCAACTGATCGATCCTAGGCAACGGGAAACTGTCCTTAGGGCATGCTTTGTTCAAGTCGGAATAATCTACGCAAGTCCTCCATTTCCCATTTGCCTTCTTTACTAGCACGGGGTTGGAGACCCACTCCGGGTAGAGGGCGTCGCGGACGAACCCATTTGCTTTGAGTTTGTCCACCTCCTCTCCAAGAGCGGCGGATCTCTCTGGATCCATTCCTCTCCTCTTTTGCTTGACTGGGACGTATTTCGGGTCTACGTTCAACATATGACTTGTGATGGCGGGAGAAATCCCACACATATCAGAATGTGTCCAGGCAAAAACATCAAGGTTTGCCCGGAGGAAGTCGCTAAGGTCTTCTGTCATTGCGGGGCCTAACTGTGATCCGATCTTCAGTATTCGCGAAGGGTCGTCACGGCTAACTGAAATGTCAATTGTTAATTCAGCCGGTGCCGCCTTCTCTTCCCTGGGTTTCCCATCGTCGTCTCTCGGATCTATATCTCCGTAGATCCGAGAACTATGCCCGAGCCAGGGCTCGGGCACTACTTGTCAATTATTCGTATTGGGGATGCGGACGGGATTGTCCGCAACCTTTCCTTTCTCCCTCCGGTGGGCTTCTCGGAGCTCGGCCACATAACAAGAACGACCAGCTGCTTGGTCACCGTGAACAATGCCTACTCCTTTGTCAGTCGGAAACTTCAAAGTCAAGCACCACGGGGCTAGTGCCGCCCTGAATTCAGTCAGGGCCGGCCGGCCCAAGAAAACATTATACGGAGAGTCCACATCCAAAACTACAAAGGGTAGAATTCGTACCCTCCGACGTTCGCCTTGTCCCAGTTCAACTGGTAACTCGACATATCCTACTGCATCAGTCGCAGCGCCGTTGAAGCCGTGGATACGAGCTTTGGATGGTTTCAAGTCTTTTGTCTCTAGCTTCATCTGATCATAGGCCTTCTTGAAGATGATGTTGACTGAACTTCCACAATCAATCAAAATTCTTTTTACATATGCTGGTCCGATTGTTGCAGATATGACCATGGGATCGATGGTCGGAGCCTCCACCTGATCAGCGTCTCTGTTTCTGAACACAATATCGTCTGTCATCACGCGCTGCTGCTTAGCAGGGGCCCCGTCCTCTACGTTCGAACAGCACTCAAATTCTGCATGCTTCAAGGAGCTCGCATATCGTTCCATCTCTTGCCAGTTCTTATCTGCGGGATGAGGTCCGCCGATAATCGTATTTATAACCAGTCTTCCAACAGTCCGGGCAGGTTCCTCTAGATGATGTGGGGCCGGTGCACGACCTGGGTCGGACGTTCCATGTCCTCCTTCCTGTGGATCCTTTACAAATTCTTGCAACTTCTTTTGTCTGATCAATTTCTCGATAGCGTCATGCAGGTGTCTGCATTCTTCCATGTTGTGTCCATAGGTTTCATGGAATCGGCAATATTTCCCAGTCCGTTTCTATTCTTCAGTTGATTCTTTCGGACGTGGTTTTCTGTATTGAAAAGTATTGCATGTGGATAGGTAAATGTTCTCAAGCGGGGCGTTTAGCGGAGTGTACTCGCTGTAGCTTGGAATTCTCGACTTCCACTTTCCCGCTTCTTTCCTCTTTCCTTGACTCCTTCCTCCGGACTCTTTGGGCTGCACAGGCTTATTCTGCACGTTGACTTGGACCTTTCCTGAATTGTCTCCAGATTGCTTCACAGCAATGTTGCTCTTAATTGACTCTTGGGCAGGTCCCGGTGCCTTGTCTCGTCGTACCCACCTAGCTTCCTCTCTTCTTATGAACTGGTGCGCCTTGGAGTAGAAACGCTCTAGCGTAGTCGGAGGTTTTCCTGCCAGCCAATCTCCGAATTCAGAATCCGGATCTACACCTCTCATCACAGCCATTAGAATTGCATGGTCGTTGGGATTACTGACTTCAGTTGCCGCAATGTGGAATCTTTGTAAGTACTCCTTCAGCGACTCTCCGGGATTTTGGATTACACTTGACAGAGACATCACGTCCTTCGGGCGTGTAGTGTGTATCCTGAATTGCTCAATAAACTTCTTTGCCAACTCCTCGAAATTTGATACGGATCGCGGTGGAAGTCGGGTGAACCACATAGTAGCGATCCCAGATAGAGTAATCAGAAAGCACCTACACTTGGTGGCATCATTTGCTCTGGCTGAATCCATCATCCATTCATACCTCATTACATGTTGTCTGGGGTCAGTCTTTCCTTCGTATGCAGGAATGGTTGGCATGCTAAACTTCTTGGGGTAGGACGCTTGCAGCACAACATCCGTGAACGGAGTATGACTTCTTGACATTCCCCAATCGTCATTTGATAAGCCCTGATTTTCTTTCATCAGTTGCCTGATCATGGCTGTCAGATCGGGTGTCTGTATGGAAGCTGGGAGGTTGGAGTCAGTTCTACGTGCCTGTCCATGCTGATGCCTCCTTTCCTGGCGATCTGCCAATCGTGCGTCATGAGGTTCAACATTGTTAACATCTTGATGATCTGGAGCTCCCTCCTCCACCTGTACTCCGGTTCAGAAGTTTCCAGTTCTGGCTTGGTCGCGGTCTCCTGCTGTTCGAACAGCAACATCTGCCCTTGCAGTTTCAGTCTTACGGCGTCTGCGCCTGGGTGGCTCATCAGAAGAAGTTGAGCTGTCAGAAGAGGAATAAGCAGCTGGATTGCCCCCAGCATTCTGTTGCTGCTGTTGAGTGAGTTGTGCCATCAGGTTGGCATTAGCCTGCATCTGTTCTCCCAGTTGTCTCCTGCTTTCCCTAAGTTCTCTCATCAAGTCGTTGAACTCCACTCTGGTGACAACTGGAGTCTGTTCTTGAGCGGCAATCCCTGCACTCGGGATTGCTGGTTGATTGCTAGGTCCTGCTTGTTGCACGCTAGCAGTCTCTCGGGCATCCGCATTAAGAGAAGCTGACCTGGTACGTGGTCTTGCCATTGTAGAGTTATTGGTATGAACTCTGAGTAGGATCAGCGGATGTTCTATCAGTAAGTCGGATCTTCTTTGGGGGATTTGCTCAATCCAGTAGCTTCAAAGTAGATCCTTGAGGTCTGAGAATTCGATTCTCAGTGAAAGCACCAAAGTGTTAGCACCAAAATTGGTCACTAACCTCGTTCAGAAAGATTGTGTAGAGATATAAGTGATGAAAGTAAATTAAACAGAGAAGACAGTCCTAATTCAAATGCAGAAAGTAAGAACACCAAATTTATAGTGGTTCGGCGTAATTGCCTACGTCCACTTTGCTCAACTTTATTGTTTTCCTTTATGGTTGATTACAAATACAATTCGTGAATCAAATGCTTGAATGAAATTGTTTAAGTAGAGAAGATGAGTCTTGAAAATGGCAGAGTCTCCCCGTATTTTCTCTCCAAAAAAGGATCCATTTCACTGTGACCCTGCCCCTCTATTTATAGGCAATTATGGCCTGGACTTCCCAAGCGGGCTTGTTAGCCGAACGTTCGAGCCCAGGTGCTATGTGCCGAATGAGGTACGCCGAACGCTTCTGTGCCGAACGGTCCTTCCCATGCCGAACGGTCCTTCCCATGCCGAACGGTGCTCCTGGTGTATGGGAAGTGTGGGGTGATTGCAGTGAAGCCGAGCGTATCTCCCTTTGAAGCTTTTGACCAACCAATGTATGTAGTTCGAACGTTCTCGTTGCCGAGTTATCCTACCGCCGAGCTCCACTGACGCCGAGTACCGTGGGATGCCGGACACTAGTCGACGCCGAGCATAGGTTGTTGCCGAGTGCTCTCCTTGACGCCGAGTAGCTTGTTATGCCGAGCAGTCTTGACGCCGAGTACCCTGTTATGCCGAGCAGTCTTGACACCGAGTAGTCTCGATGCCGAGCGTTCTTGTATGCCGAGCAGCCTTGATGCCGAGCACCCTTGTGTGCTGAGTAGTCTCGATGCCGAGCACCATTGTATGCCGAACGCTAGCGTCGAGCATCGGTTGTCGCCGAGTGCCAGTTGACGCCGAGTTCCATTGGGATGCCGAGTGCTCCTGGATGTCAAACGCTTCGCCGAACACTCCTGGATGTCGGACACTCTCTGATGCCGGTCACTCTCTGATGCCGGACACTCTCTGATGCCGGTCACACTCTGATGCCGGACACTCTCTGATGCCGGTCACTCTCTGATGCCGGTCACTCTCTGATGCCGATCACTCTCTGATGCCGATCACTCTCTGATGCCGAGTTGAACTGGATGCCGAGTACTAGTTGCCTGGTCAAATCTCCAGGAAACACCACCTGAGATGAAGCTTGGGAAAAATTTTGTGCCTAATGGAAGATTCTGTCGATTTCACAATCAGTCTGGCCATGACATTAATGAGTGTCACCATTTGAAGAATTTAATTGAAGAGCTGCTATGACAGAATAAACTGCAACAGTATGTCAAGAGAAATAGAGGTGATCCGGCCTCATCTGCTCAGGGGCAGCAACTTCCTGCTCGTCGATCTGGCTCAAGTGAAAAGGCTGTGGTGCAGGAATCTGAAAGGCCTGTTATTAATGTAATCATAGGGGGTCCTCACCCAGCAGGCAGAAGTTGGGGAGAGATGGAGAGGTATGCTCATGCTCTGAGACATGCCCCGAAAGAAGAAACTGTTTTTGTCTTGGAAGATGCTGTGCCTTCAAAACAGCAAAGAACTTTTAACGATGACATCATATTCAGAGCAAGAGATTCTGTGGGAATTGAGGCTCCCACCATGGATCCATTTGTAATATCCACCGGTATCGGACCAGCTATTGTGAGAAGAGTGCTTGTTGATTGCGGCGCTTCTTGTAATATCCTCTTCAAAAAGACATTTGATCAAATGAAAATTCTGATGGCTGATGTTCAAGCTTCTTCGCAAAAAATTGTTGGGTTCACTAGGGAACCAAAACAGCCCGTTGGAACCATCGACCTATTTGTAGAACTTAGTGAAGGGGAAAGAAAAGTGGTCCGTAAGCAAACTTTTGTTATTGTTGACGAATTTTTTGCTTATAACACCTTCTTGGGACGACCAACCCTTGCTACATTCAAAGTTATTCTCGCACTGTGGTGCCTAACTATGAAATTCCCCACTGATAACGGCGTTGGTGTTTTGAAGGGGGACCAGAATGCTGGGCGGGAATGTTATCTCATAGAGTTACGGGAGGCGAAGAAGAGAGAGATGGGAAAGGGTGCGGCAGCTCCGCTCCGCATCAAAGAACCCACCTTGTAGAAATTATGGGGTGGACCCTGCACTGGTGAACATAGTGGTGCGCGAAAAGAAATTGATCCCAGAAAGACCAGTGCAGGGGAGAATAGAGTGGTGCCGGTAGAGGTAACGGTGCCAATACCTGTTGACCAGAAAGATCCAAACAAGGTGCTAAATGTGGGTTCACAACTCGGTGTGACAATTCAGAGTATGCTAATATCATTCTTGAAAGCAAACTTGGATGTATTCGCTTGGAGTCATGCTGACATGTGTGGAATATCTCCAGAAATCGCAGTACATGCCTTAAATATCGATCCAAAATTCACACCCGTAAAGCAGAAAAGAAGATCCCAGGGTCCTGAAAGGTCAATAGCATTGAAAGAAGAAGTAGATCGGCTCATGGAAAATGGCTACATCAGAGAATCCACTTATCCAAATTGGGTTTCTAATCCGGTGTTGGTTAAAAAAGCAAATGGAAAGTGGAGAGTATGCATCGACTTTTCAGACTTGAACAAAGCATGCCCCAAGGATTGTTTCCTGTTACCCAGGATTGACCAGTTGGTGGATGGAACAGCCGGGCACGAATTATTGTCTTTTATGGATTCTTACTCAGGATATAATCAAATCATGATGCATGAGCCAGATCAGGAGGACACGAGCTTCATCACTGATGTTGGTCTTTACTGCTATAAAGTCATGCCCTTCGGACTAAAGAACGCGGGGGCAACTTATCAGAGACTCGTTAATCCCATGTTCAAGCCTCAAATTGGCAAGACTATGGAAGTGTACGTTGATGATATGTTAGTGAAATCGAAGAAGGCAGTAGACCACATGGACCATCTGGCAGAAATGCTCGCGATCCTCCGAAAGTATGAGATGAAGTTGAATCCTCTGAAATGTTCATTCGGGGTTGAGTCCGGAAAATTCTTTGTTTCATTGTGAGTGCTAGGGGCATTGAAGCTAATCTTGCTCAGATTACTGCCTTAAGAGAAGTCAGACCCCCTAGAACAAAGAAGGAATTGCAAAGCCTCAATGGGAAAGTCGCTGCTTTGAGTCGATTTATTTCCAAAGCCACAGATAAATGCATTCCCTTCTTTGATGCTCTGAAGAAAGGAAAGAAGAATTTCGAATGGACTCCTGAGTGTCAAAAAGCTTTTGATGAGCTGATTCATCATATGGAAACGCCTCCAGTACTTTCTAAGCCCTACAATGGTGAAGATCTATTCATATACTTAGCAGTTTCATCTCATGCTCTCAGTGCAGCGTTGGTACGAGAAGACACAAAAGTTTAGCGTCCAGTTTATTACATCAGCAAAAGGTTCACTAGGGCAAAGATGAATTATTCAAAGCTAGAAAAACTCACCTATTGTCTATTGATCGCGTCCAGAAAGTTGAGACCGTACTTCCAGGCTCATCCTATTAAAGTCCTCACTGATCAACCTCTAAAGCAAGTCCTATTCCGTCCTGAAACTTCAGGTCATCTCTTGAAGTGGAATATTGAACTCAGTCAATACGATATCACCTACCATCCCCGAAGAGCAATCAATGGGCAAGCTTTAGCAGATTTCATTGCAGAATACACCGACAAAGATGGCAGTGAGGAAGAGGTAACTGATGATATCCCGATACAATGGAAATTATATGTTGATGGTGCAAGAAATGACTACTATTCCGGAGCTGGGGTTGTGCTTGAAACCCCTGAAGGGCGGTCGTTGTGCTATGCATTGAGATTAGAATTTCCTTCGACAAATAATGAAGCAGAATATGAAGCTCTTGTTGCCGGCTTGAAGATTGCTAAAGAACCGAACATCAAAGTATTACAGATCTTCAGTGATTCCCAGCTTATTTTATGCCAAGTCAAGAAAGAGTTTCAAACTAAAGGAGGAAATCTGCCTGCTTACTTATCAAAAACCTGGGAGCTTCTCGATGATTTTGATCATTATACAATAAACCATATACCCCGGGAAGAAAACATGAAGGCAGATTCTCTAGCGAAATACTCAAGCTCTGGCGAAGTTCAATTATTGGGATTGGTCCCTGTAGAAGTCTTGTCAGCTCCAACTATTGATGAGATGGATATTGACTGGATCATGGCTGTATCTCAATAACATGAGTCATGGATGACCCCGATCAAGGAATATCTACTCAACGGATCCTTGCTAGAAAACTCAAAAGAACGCCAGAAGCTGTTAAGAAAACCCCGAGATATGTAATTCAAGGCGACCATTTGTACAGACAAGGATTCTCGATGCCATTACTCCGACGTGTAACCAAAGAAGAGGCTAAGACAATTTTAGCTGAGGTGCATGGAGGAGAGTGTGGGGATCATTCAGGTGGCCAAACTCTTGCAAAGAAAATTCTTCGCTATGGGTATTTTTGGCCGAATATTAATCGAGATGCTGCTAACTATTCCCGAAAGTGTGACAGATGCCAGAGGTTTGCAAAAATCCCAAGAGCACCTTCCACCGTGCTAAAATAGATGGTCAGTCCATGGCCATTCGCCATTTGGGGGATAGATCTCATTGGGCCTATGCCGATTGCTAGATTCGGAATCAAATATGCTATTGTTGCTGTTGATTATTTCACGAAATGGGCTGAAGCTGAACCATTGGCTACTATTACCTCTAAAAAGTTGACAAACTTTGTAACTAAAAATATCATTTGCAAGTATGGTGTGCCTCAGAAGATAATCACAGACAACGATACCCAATTCGAAAGCGAAGAATTCCAAGACTTTTGCAGGCAATTCAAGATCCGAAAAAGCTTTTCAGCAGTGGCTCATCCATAGGCAAACGGGCAAGTGGAAGCAGTGAACAAAATTATCAAATGAACCATCAAAAAACAGCTGGAAAAAGCAAAAGGTGGTTGGGTCGATAAGCTACCACTAGCACTATGGGCATATAGGACTACCCACAAAACTACGACTGGGCACACTCCCTTCTCATTAGCATATGGATCAGAAGCAATGATTCCAGTGGAAATAGAGGTCCCCTCACATAGGAGAATTCATTTTAACCAAGCTAAAAATGAAAAGCTGCAACTTGAAGAACTTGACTTGCTTGATGAAAGAAGGAAAGAAGCAGAACTCAGAGTTGCAGCTTAACTGCAAAGGATAGCCAGGCACTTCAATTCTAAAGTTCGTCAATGCAGCTTTGAAATTGGGGATCTAGTCTTGAAAAGGATCATGACAGCAACAAGAGTGTTTGGGCCAAACTGGGAAGGGCCATATGTCATAGGCAAACAACTTCTTGATGGCACTTTCAAACTCACAACTGTCGAAGGAGATCCAATCCCGAGAGCCTGGAACAGCAATCACTTGCGTCCATATTTTACTTAAAAGCTATGCTTAAATTTGTAAAATAATTCTGGATGAATCATTCTTGTATTGTAAGCCATTGTAAAATCAGTGTGACTCAGCAATAAGAACTATGAAGTGGATGTAGGCCAAATTCTTGACCGAACCACTATAAATCTTGTGTCTTCTACTGCTATAAAATGCATGTATCGTTTCGATGTGCAAATATCTTAAATATGTTGCTAAAATGTCGATTTAATATTGCAGGATGTCAAAGCAAAGCTTACCCATTCAACACATCACAAGACCAAGCGATTCTTATAAATCACTCAACAAACGAATGTCAAGCCACAAAAGTTCAAGGTTCAATTTCTACATAAGAAGTACTTCTCACAAGCAGTTGGTGATTCCACCGAAGGGGCACCTTCCCAAAGTGAAGGTTCCAGGCCCTTGCTAACTGATTGCGATCGTTTGTGCAAATAGACATCCGGTTAAGTAGCTTGCGTCTGCTCCGTGGATTCACTTAAGAATGAAGTGCACTTCTTTGGAAGAATCAAACAACCTACAAAAGAAAGGAACATGTACTTAGAAGTGATAACAAGGAATCGCTGAGGAACAAGATGGTGAAAAGACATTGGCAAGCAGACAAAAAACAGCCAAAACAGAATCTTGTCTCTCAACCAAAAAGGTTGGTGGTACCACCGAAGGGGCACCTTCCCAAAGTGAAGGCACCGGGCCCTTGTTGCTTAATTGTGATCGTTTGTGCAAACAAACATCCAATTAAGTGGCTTGCGTCCGCCCCATGGAACCACTTAACTGTGAGACGCAACCTTCCTGGCAAACAAAACAACTCAAAGCCCTCTCCGGAGGCACAATTCAAAGCCCTCTCCGGAGGCACAAAATAAAGCCCTCCAATGAGGCACGTTGTAAAGTGAAATGTTTTTCTCAACCAAAAAGGTTGGTGGCGCCACCAAAGGGGCACCTTCACAAAGTTGAAGGCACCGGGCCCTTGCTAGTTAATTGCGATTGTTTATGCACGAACATCCAATTAGGTTGCTTGCGTCCGCCCCGTGGATCCAATTAACTGTGAGAAATAACTTTCTGGCAATACAAGAAGCCCACTTCGGAGGCACAAAGCCCTCTTCGGAGGCACAAAGCCCTCTTCGGAGGCACAAATTAAGAAGCCCTCTTCGGAGGCACAAAGCCTTCTTCGGGAGCACTAAACAAATAAAGCCCTCTAACGAGGCACGTCCAAAAATAAAATGTTATCTCTTGAAAAAGTCGTTGATGGAACCACCGAAGGGGCACCTTCTCAAAAGGAAGGTTCTAGGCTGCAGCTAAATGCTCGTGATCATTTGTGCAAACAAATATCCGATAAAACAGCTGACGTCTGTCCCGTGGGCCCACTCAGCGATGTGATATAACTTTCTGACAAACAAATCAAAAATTTCTTCGGAAGCCCGCTTCACTGCATAGGAGAATCCACTTTTCGAAAATGGAAGTGACCATCTCCGAAAGTTGAAGTGTAGAAAAAAAAGAAGAAAAGAAAACTTCTCCGATACAAAGCACACTCTATTGAAGCAGAATAATATTTCCACAAAACGGAAGAATTATTCTCCAGGATAAGAGTACAAGTCTTTTCAGAATATTGTAATAAGCCGCGGTATGGGGGCAATATAGCTATATTAATAAAAACAACGCTCAAACAAGCATACCACGAGCTCACTGCAGTATCGTACAAAGAAAATAAAGAAACTTGTGCTAAAATAGGGAATAAATGCAT
This sequence comes from Allium fistulosum, assembly GCA_030737815.1. Lineage (NCBI taxonomy): Eukaryota > Viridiplantae > Streptophyta > Magnoliopsida > Asparagales > Amaryllidaceae > Allium > Allium fistulosum. Next base: position 404,229,885 of record CM060907.1, on the reverse strand, counting down.
TCACAAATACTGACAAAAGATTGTACAAGTAAAAAGAATCATTTTATTCCATACTATAAAAAAAATTATACATGTGCAGATTCAAAAAAAAAGCGGTGGCCGGTACCTGCACAATTTCTGGTCGATACAAATCTTTAGATACAACCAAAAAAGGAGAGCAAGAAGGATAAAAGCCGGACTCATTTCTTCTTCCTCCCGCCGCCTTTCAAGTCCTCACCCGGCCTAATGATTAACTTCTTAGGCCGGTTTGAACTCTTCGGGGAAGAAGGAGAAAGAGGTGCAATTGGGTCTTCTTCTGTTTTCTCATCGCCAACAGGAGCGTCCTTCTTTTTCTTTGAAGCTCCATGCTTTCCCCTCATCTTCGAAGAAGATTCGCTGCACAGAGAAATAAGATCAGAAAGCTTTGTATCATCGGCAGTGAATCTCTCTAGGGTCTTCTCACCCTCGTCAAGTTCTTCGGCCTTCTGCTCTTGTGAAGCCGCGGGGTCATCTAAACCTTGAAGAGCTTCTATTTTTTCTTCTTGAGATCCCGGTTGAGAAGCAGAAGGAGGAGTAACTTGAAGAGGTGGAGGGACAACGGCGGGAGGAGGCGAAGCCTGTACAACGCTTATTGATTTCACTACAGAAGAAGAAAAGTTAAACATCAGTATTCCTCGCTGTAACGACCCGATATTTTCAACCATTCGCATCCATTATAAGTGTATAGGTAGACACTCATGCCGGAGTTGAATTGCTCAAAATACCGCGTTGTAATTAAAATTTGGCAAATCTCAGAATATACAGTAAATAAATATAATCACAGACACAGAGTAAAATAATGCAGCGGAAGTAAAAGAAATAGTAGTTCATGAAGCTACTATCTAAATATGTCAGAGTTACATAAGATACAACAGAAGAAATAGAGTACAACAAAAGTCTCAATAAAATAACCAAGTACAAGCTGAGTAGAACAACGGAACTGAAATAGATAGGACAAGACAAGCAGATAATCTCCAGCGATTCAAATCTCCAAGCGAGTGGAAATCCAAATCTGTGAATAACTCAGGCTGACCCGAGCGTAAAGCAAAACACAAAACACTCGAGTCAGGACAATATATACTTATATAATGTAAACCAACTCAAGCGAACTGTAATAAGGGTACAAGTAACTTAGAAGATGCTTGGGACTGTCCATCCTCTAAGGATCCGTTAAAATATCTACTATGTAGTAATATTCGCTATTATAATAGTGTCTAAATAAGTAAAGTATAATCATATAGAAAATAGCGTTAAGGGGATAGAGAACCTTAACGCGGTCGGATCTTAAAATCATAATCGTAGTAAAGCTCGATATGGTAGGTGACACGGCATAACTAGGCAATGCCAGGGTAGATATACCAATTATGCACACGGACTGATGGATACGCATAGCAGCCACTACCGTTCCACCTCGAACAACACTCCCAAATCGGAGGATGGCCATCTAATCAATCACAAGTAAGAGTATAATATCGAAGAAATGTGTCCGAGAAGAGGTGCTACCTCACTGGTCCGAGATCGCTCCTGTTTTAGCCACCTTATGCCAACTCACGGGAGTTGGGTCCACGTAACATACCTTAAGAACGTCGCCACCATCCTACTTCATTCTGGAATCTCCACCGCGTACACAGTTGCCAAAGTGGTTTTCGGTAAGACAGAGAGTATGTCCATATCCGATCCCGGTCTCTTTAACAACCCAACGTTATTATAACCCGTGGTTATAAGTTTAAAAACAGTTTATACTTCAAAATAGAATATCATTTCAAATCCAAATCTTTATCAAAATAAAGATTAAATCAATTCCAAACCATTTCCATATTTTTAAAATATCATATCATTTCAAAACTTCATTTCAAATCATTTCAATATATCAAAATATCATATCTTTTCAAAACTTCATTTCAAATCATTTTAATATATCAAATATCAATCTTTCCAAATCTTCATTTCAAATCATTTTAATATAATAAAATATCATATCCTTACAAATCCAAATATTTGACTTTAAATACCTTTTAAATTCAAAGATATCGTTCATTTACTATCATTTCAAATCACCTTTATATAGTTTATATTTCAATCAAAATAATTCATTTAAACCTTTTAAAAGTGTAATTATTATATTTTCAAATCAAGTATTCAATTTCCAAAGTTTCAAACCATTCTGAGTTCGTTTACTAAGTCAAAAACCCTAATTATTAAAATTTCAGCATTTTACAGCATTTAAAAACAACTGCTATAAGTTATATTTGAAAACATTTTTAATTCAGCAAAGACAGCACTTAAAACTGCTGTTAAAACTCAGTTTTAGTTGAATTATAGTTCAAAACAGAAAAGACAGCATTTCAGAAGTGCTGCGGTAGTTCAGATTTCAAAACAAGGGTTAAATTTGGTTTCAGCAAAGACTGCAGATCATTATAGCATTTCCAGAGAATGCTATAATAGGCCTGAGTTCAATATTAGCCTATAAGTTCAATTACAGCAACTACAGCATTTCAGAAATGCTGTAATAGCTCTTTTTACACAATTTTAGTTCAAAACAGAATCTATAGCATTTCTGAATGCTATTAAAAGTAGATTTCAGGTGTTAGTGTATTTCCAGCAATTAAATAACTTCAATTTAAAACACATAAACATTTTAAAAATCATATTTTAACATTTAAAATGTTCATTTACATATCATTTAACATATATCTTTTTCACAATAAATTTCTTATAATTAAATCCAATTTTCAACAATTTACTTAATAAATTTAAGTGTAAAAGTTTCCAATTCTTCACATTTCAACAAATAACTTAACACTTCAAATTTAAATTACCATTTCACAAATTTAACTAAATTTCCAATTTTATTTAATTAACTTAAACCTTTAATTAAAACCAAATTTCACATTTCCAAGTCAAGTTATATTTTCAAAGATCACTTTTAAACATTCATTTATTTAACCACTTAAACTCATAGAAAAATCAATAATACTTTAATAAATCGCTTAAATTCAAATTTAATCAAATGATCATATTTACCATTTTCCAAATATAATTAAATTTTCATTTTTATTCATATAACTTAAATATCATTTTTAACCAAAATTCCAAATTTCCAAACTTAAGTTATATTTCAAAATTTCACTTTTACCATTCATTTAAATTACATTTTTAACTTCTAGAAAAATCCAAATTTCTTTATTTAAACATTAAAAATCCAATTTAAATCAAATTTTCATAATTTTACACTTTTAAAAATATTTAAAATATTCAAAACACTTTATAAAATAACCACGGGCCTGTATATAGTTTTCTAACCTAGGTCAAGTGATACGGATATGTATCATTTCAATCCGCAGTTTATAAAGAAAAAACCGGGTTCTATCATTTCAAACCCGCAATCCCAAGTCAAAATAAATTAAGTAAAAACCGTTCAGGCCTATCATTTCAGCCCATAACGATTTTTCTCTATTCTAAAGTCCGTTCGGGTATGTATCATTTCAACCCATAGTGATTCTAGTCTACAGGGAACTTGCAGTGTGATAAACAGATATAAATAACAGAATAACATTAAATAACAGTAACGGATGATATAACAGGTGTATAAACATCATATGATCATAACATAGTCAAGTATAACATGATAATATATTTCTACAGATTCACAGGGTGTCAATTTACTAGTTATATAGGTACATATTGTCTGGTGAGAATAACTCACCTTTTTATGCTGGAGTTAGCGATCAAAACACACAGAATAGATTCCATAAAGCACGACAAACATGATACAGCATGACTTTTGATTTGAATGAATATAGAGCCTTGATATTTATCTTGTAAACAATAACCAAAACAAGACAATATATACATAAATATTTAACACAAACAATGTTGAAAAAATGAAGATAAGAGACAACAAAGGGATGAATGTTTTTGCCTTGCTTTCTACACTTGCTAGCATGACTTAGGGAATGTTTTGGTTCAGGTTTGGACATGGTTTGGGTCTGGTTTGGACCTAAAAAGGCATGGCTACAGGGCAAGAGCAAGGTGGAGGTTACAAGCATGAGAATACAAGGGGTCTAGGCTTGACAGTGGAGTTTTGGTGCACCACAAGGCTCGTCTACATGCATTGTTTGGCTCGGATCTTCATGTTTCAGATCTGGACAGAGGTGGGGAGGGGTGTGTCAAGGTCAGGTCAGGGGAGTGGTGGTGGCTATGGTGGTGGTTGAAGTGGATGAGCATGTAGAGGTGAAATAAGTATAGATCTAGGCATCTAGGTTGTAGTTTGAGGGGTTTGACCATCATTTGGGGTTCGGCTATGGTCAGATCTGGTGGGGTAGATGGTGGTGATGGTAGGGAAGAGATGGAAGGAGGTGGTGGCCGTGGAATAGGGGGAGAGCCGCTCCAATCAGGGGAGAAAGCAAAGCAAATTTGCATAGAAAATAGGAGAAAAAGTAGAAAGAAGGGAGGGATTTACCTATTTTTTTTTTTTGCAAGATGGAGGCCATGATTTTTTTTAGGGTTTAGGAGCTTTGGAAATTCATGAATGAGAGAAAAAAAAAAGTGGCGGCTGAAGAAATGAGGAGATGTGGCCAATTGAATGAAAAGTTAGGTTAAAAAGTAGAAGGGTTAGAAAATAAAATAGCCTTAGGAAGATAGAAAGTTTAAGGCCTTTCAAATTTCTTTAATTCATTTTTATAAGTTCATATTTCTGGTAATAACATTAATTTCAGTTAAAAATTCGAAAATTTGATAAAATATAAAAATATATATAATATTTATTGATTATATAAAGTAGGATTAAGGAAAATAGTTAAAACAGTGAACTAGACTAGAAAATTTTGAAATTGAATAGAATAAATTTTAGAAAATTCATATGAGCTTGCAATATATTTTTAAACATAAATAATAACATAAAATAAAAATATATTCACAAAGTAAATATTTAAAATTAAATTTACATATAATTTTTAAATGAAGAAAATAGCAGAAAATAGGAAAACAGCCCTTAAAAATGGAAAATCAACACGGTAAATTTTGGAAAAATTATATTATCATTTAAAAATATTAAAAGACAAAAATATACATAAAATAACATATTTACACATATTAAGATAAAATATAAGAATGAAAAATATGATTTATAAAATTTAAAATAGGCAAAATTGCACAATAAAACAAATTATACTAAAAATTGAAATGTACATAACTTTTACATTTTAACTCCGTTTTCAACGAAATGAAAAGCAGTATTCATGTTATCAAATCTATTTTCATAATAAAAGATAAAATTTATAATTTCAAATATTTAAAATTTAAATTTAAAAGTCAAAGTTTTACTATTTTAACCAAAATTCACTTTTCTGGAAATATTAAATTTAGTCATATTTGGAATTCTAATCCACATACAAAATCAAAGTTTTTTATATTTACAATAACAAAATTTATTGTTTTCATAAATAAAGCTTTTAAATCTGGAAATCAATTTAAAAATAATTGTAAAATACAGGGTTGTTACACTCTCCCCCACTCAAAACTTTTCGTCCCCGAAAAGGAACGAGGTACGGGGAAGCACAGAAAAAGATAGAATGAATAGAATTAAGACAAGATGATAAGAAAATTGGAATTACACCTGATAACTATTGTTATAGGTAAGTTTAATAAGATGGAGGTGATCAAATCAAGAATATAAGCACGAAAAAATCCTCTAGAGTCTGAATCTCCCTTTTCACTTGACCGACGGTCTATGAATGGAAAACAGTGTTCAAATCCGGATGAGTAACAAAGATTATCAAAGATTACAGAAAGATTTCTAAACAGAAAGATTATAGAAAGATGCTTATACCAGCCTGTCGCAAGATGAGGGAAAATAAGGACAACCAAAAGATGGTTTGAAAAACAAAATAAGATAATAATTTGAAACCATAATGCTTTGAAATCATAACAATTTAGGGATGTTTATCATTTGGAAATCATACTACTAAGATCATAACATTTGGAAATGTTATTCTAAAAAAACATAATACTTAGAAAATCAAAACACCTTTTAAAATAATCTTCATTTAAAATATTTTAATTCATTTAAAAGTTGTAACATTTCTAAGTTCATTCAATTATAAAAATTTCCAAAACATTGTATTTTCAAAACAGCAGCACTTATAAAATGCTACAGTAGATATATTAATATTTCAAATCAGTTTAATTTCAAAAATATTCATTTAGATATCATTTAACTTATGCCTTATTAAAACATACTTTTATGAATGGAATATCCAAATTAAACTATACTTCGTTTATTAAGTCAAAAGCTCACTATTTTACTTAGCTCTTAATTTAACACATAACCTAACACTTTATTTAAAATACCCATTTCATAAATAGATATTCCTTCAATAAGTTACACTTAAAATTTTCATTTGAAAACCAAATTCTCAATTATCAAATTTTAGTGATGTTAAAATACATTTAACTATTTAAATCATAATTATTCATTTTTCAAGACATATCTATTTCATAAATAAAATATTTATTGTTTGCACAAAAAATGGACAAACACCTCAAAGTTGTATGATTTAGTAGATCTTATGTTGTTCTGAGTGATTTGGGTAATTTATGCAAATATATGAAAAGCAGGGGCTAAACTGTAAAAAGACACGCAGATTTATAGTGGTTCAGCCAGAATATGCCTATATCCACTTTATATGTTATTTCTCTTCTCTTGTTTTGATTACAAGTACAAAGCTTTGATACAAGTGAAAGAAAGTTGTTTGAAAGTTCTCTCCGTGCTTGAGCTCTCAAACCTGTCCCCATTGTTGTACCCCTGCCCCTCTATTTATAGAGTGAGGTTGGGAGCAGGGGTCTTGGATGTATATAGCTGCTGGTGGGCCTGGGCTGACGTGATCTGGCCTGGCACGTCTTGGTCCGGTAGCGTTTGGTCCGGTGGTAGGAAGGTTGGTTCGGCAGTCTCGAATATGGTTGGTTCGGCAGTCTCGAATATGGTTGGTTTGGCAGTCTCGAATATGGTTGGTTCGGCAGTCTCGAATATTGTTGGTTCGGCAGTCTCGAATATGGTTGGTTCGGCAGTCTCGAATATGGTTGGTTCGGCAGTCTCGAATATGGTTGGTTCGGCAGTCTCGAATATGGTTGGTTCGGCAGTCTCGAATATGGTTGGTTCGGCAGTCTCGAATATGGTTGGTCCGGTTATGGAGTCTGCCGAATGGACATGGTGGGATGAGAATGCCGGATGGGTTTCTATTAGGCATGGATACCGAATGAATTCCTGCCGAATGGGCCCTGGAGAACGTCAATGCCGAATGAGTTTAGGTAAGCTTGGGTGGATGCATCTGGTTTTTTGGTCTCGAGGTCTTCTGGGTGAGAACACGCCCAACATTTGCCCCCCAAAGCAGGGCATATTCTCGAATATGGCATGCTTTGTTTGATACTTTCATTTGGCCCTTGGATACCGAACCAGATGGTCCGGTCGTGTCCTTTTGTCTATAAGTAGGGACCGTATGCCTTGGCTATTTCTTACCTGCCGTACTAAACACTTGTCTTTGCCGGATCAGACTCTTACTCTCGCCGAATCAAAACGTGGTAGCCGAATCAAATCTGGTAGCCGAATCAAATCTGGTAGCCGAATCAAATCTGGTAGTCGAATCAAATCTGGTAGCCGAATCAAATCTGGTAGCCGAATCAAATCTTTTTGCCGAATCAGGTGAGTGAATATTCTGCCGAATGAGTTTTCTTCATTTTTACCGAATGAAATGTGACGAACGAAGCTTGGCTCAACAGAGTGTCGAATGAACCTCTGACTCGAATACCGAACGAAACTCCGGTATCGGGAGTACCGAATGAACCTTGTTTTACTAGACGGACTTTTGTGTTGGATGGATTTTACATAGACTCGCTTGTTTATATCCCCCGTTTTAACAACATGTTTTTTTTTCGATGTTGCAGATAAATGTCTCGAAAGGCAGAAACTCGATCAGACAAAAAGAAATCCGGGGGCGAAGGAGGTTCCTCTGCCGTGCCCCCAGCTCAGCCGAATCCCGAACGTCACGGACCAACCCCGAGATCATTAGTGGACGGGTACGGCCCTCAGGAAATTCTGAACTCCCCGCCCGACTGTTTTCCTAGTTCCCTCAAGGAGGAGCAGCTAGATGCCATCTCTCGTTCTTTTGTAATTGATAGGGCACGAATGTTGTTGCCAGGGAGAGATGTTATGCCATACGACCCCCCTGAGGGGTACTTTGCTTACAGCAGATACCACTGCATGTGTGGTGCCATTCCGCCTCTTAATGCTTGGGTAGTCAGCTTCCTTACATATCTCAAGGTGGCCCCATTCCAGCTTCAACCCAACTCCTATGCTATCCTGGTGAGCCTCTTCGTCATTTTCCAAAGGAAGTATGGTCGTGCTCCTTCCAACCGGGAGATCCGGTACTTGTATAATTTGAGGGGCTATAAGAAGGGGTCCCCATACATTAGCTTGGAGTCAGCCGTGACCTTCAAACCGGTCTTGGATCTGTACTCTAAATTCAGCATGTTCAAGAAAGAGTGGTTCTTTGTTAGGGACGACTCCGTTTCAATCCGGCGCTTTACTTCTGGATGTAAGTTGATGCTTTTACTTATAATTTCTATTCCGATTGCGATGCTTCTTCTCATACTTTCTCATTTTTGCTAGCGACAGGTGGCTTTCCGATTGTGGAGACTGACCGCCTGGTTCAGACGGCGGCTGAGATAGAAGCCATTCTTGGGAAATATAGATCATCTGCCTTCTTGATCAGAAATGCGATTCTTCTGGAACATAACTTAATCCTTCCGCAGCAGTCAGTAGTTAAGCTGAGGGAAACGGCGGAGGAGAGGGCGGCTGCTCAGACCAAGGAAGGTGTTACGGTAGAGAGTAGCAAGCGGAAACCTTTCACTAAACCTCCAGCTGTCGGAGGTAAGAAACTCAAGAAGTCGGACGGTCCCTCCCCCAGCAATTGTCCACTTACCCGGGAGGAGGAAGACATAGAGGAGGAAAGAGGCGAGGGTGGAGATGGTCGGGATGGTGACAAAGGTGGCGATGGCATCGGGGCCCTACTTCCTGGGCAAGCGGGCGAGATTCAGGAGTGGACGGATGATGCGTTCCACCAGGCTTTTGAGGGGCTGGATGAAGATCCGGCTTTGGTAGAGAAAACCGGGAGGGCGGACAAAGCCGGGACTGGTGCAAGTGAGTCTTCTCCGACCATTCCAGCCAAGGTGGCTTCGACGACTCAAGGTGAACTCTTGACTCCTGCATGCTTCATTAATGATAGGGACTTAGGAATATTTTATGACCCGCTCCCGTCCTGGAATGAAATCCAGGACTTATTGCAGTATCCCACTCCTCCCCAGGGTTTGTACAACCACAGCTGTGTTTCTTTTCCTTTTTTAACTTGTAATTTACCGCGTTTCTCGAATCATATAGTGATGTAAGTTTGTGACACTTGTTCTTTATATCAGGAGCAGGCAAGACGTCCAAAGCCTCAGACCTTCGACACAGGCTTGAGCAATATAAGCTTTCCAAAACTTCTGCTAAGCCGAAGCCCTCGACCCAACGCTCCGGGGATGTAGTCGGCTACTGTCCTCTTCTTGGGGTCATCGAAGAAGGTATTTAGCAGAGGAAGAGGAGTCATCCTTTATCCGAACCTTTGTCTGGTCCTCAGCTTCCGGCTCAGCCTCTTCATGATATCACTGAGGAGGGTAGCGAGTTTGCACCTTCTCCGCACCCGTCTGGAAACCCTTCTGTTATTCACATCGATCGTCCCGACTTGGCTCGTAATCCATTTGCGGGTCATCCTGATCTGGATCCAAGCTCTCATGATATTATTTTTGATGAAGTCACTGGTGAACACCTTCTCCCCCGTAACCCCATGGTACGAGTACTTGATGAAGCCAAGTCCTTAGATCTCGATTTGCTCACTACTCGTATAGTCACTATGGGAGACGAGGCCAAGGCTAATATTGATCGGGTGGCGGAGGAGACCAAGAAGCTGATGGGGCATCTTGCCCGGCTGGTTAAGGCCGGAGAGGAGATTGGGAGCGCCAATATCCGACTTCGATTGGTGGTTTCGGATCAGGCCAAACAGCTTGCGGATCAGGCTATTCAGATTTCTCAGCATGAGGCTGCTACTGGACGATTAAGGAAAAACATGGAAGAGGCCAGTCGGGCCGAATTGCGGAAAATGGAAGTTACTTGCAAAGAGCGGATTGACATGGCTATTGCCACGGTGGACGAGGTTCGGAAAGCGGATCTCGAGCAGGTGGAGGAATTGTCCGAGAAACTTGAGGCTACAGAGCTTGCTCAAGCTAAGTTGAGGGAAGAGATGGAGGTGATGCGGAGGTCCCTTCAGGCTGATTGCTCGAGATACAGATTGGAGAGAGATGCTGCCGTCGAAAGGTTGTCGGCTTCCGAGGCCCGGATGAGGGAGTTTGAGGAGAATGAGGGAATGATGGATGACATGCTCCAGGACATGTATTTCCGAACTTGGAAGCAGGGCAATCTCTCTTGGATGGATGATTATCCCAGGGTCATGGCTAAGATCTATCTTCGGGCTTTGGAAGAGGCCAAGGCCGATGCGGATAAAGATGGTGGCGTGGCCTTCAGCATGGATGCGGTCACTGCCCAGTTTGCCAAGGGGGAGAAGGTGGCAGTGAAGGAGGGTATGCGGTTGCTCGCTGCTGAGGAGGCAGGGGTGCAAGTGGATGATACGACCAGAGTGGCCAGTAAGCTTATGCTGGTAAGTTTTCCTTTTCAGCTTCCCGATTAACTTGGTTGCTTATTACTAATGAATCCGTTTTATGACCGGACAGGTGGGCAACAGAGCAAGGACAAGACTCTGACGCAACCGGCTCCCTGATTAGACCTGGAAAACTCTTTTTGTAGGCTTGGTATGGTGGTATACGTTAGTCTTAAGACAGTAGAGTAACTTCTAAGTTGTAATTCTTGCTACTTGTAACAATCAACATTATTCTTGACGTGTAATTTTTTAACTTGGGCTGATTTTGTCGTTTCTTGAATATTTGTTGCTATTTCGATATATCGTATGAGAAATGTAGCTATGTATATTCTTATAATTAAATTGTGTTTGATGTTAGACTCTGGTTCTAAACCATAATTTTATGACTTGCAATATTAGCGTGTGGTGTGAACAAATTATAGTCATGTATTTGTACATAAAAGAAGGAAATACCGCCTTTCATGTTTTAATCGTAGATGGCAGTCTTGAATATCTTGTAGGACCGAGCATGGAATGTAGTCGAATGTCCTGCCACTGTGAGTCCCTACACCCATTGGTGAGTATCTCCTACTCTGTATCATGTACTTTAGGGATTGTTATAGGGGATAGGAAAAAAGCTTTTTAAGTAAAATTGAAATACGTAAAAAAGGTAAAACTTCCAATCACGGAAGGCCTTCGATGTGCTTAAGTTCGTGGAAAACGGTTTTTGTAGTCACTTTCCCTAGCCGTGGGTCTTGGAGACATTCGTCACCCATCTTACGCCTCCGCGGGGAGTTAATTCTTTTTTACCACAGCCGCACTTAAGACACATCGGAGCCGAGATCGCGCACAGTAACTACCCGGGCCATTATGGCCCGTAATTGTGGGTATTATTCGATTTACTGTGGCCGGCTAGCGTGGGTGCCGATCGTCAACTGTGAACTGCCCCTGGCTGGCCACACCTTATGTTGGGGCTTATAGTCGGTTCACAGTTGCCGGCGAGCCTAACGCCGTAATGAGCTGCCTCGGCTATAGTCGGCCTTCTCGGTGGCTTATAATCGGCTCATTACAGTTGGCTTTCAAGGCCGTCGCAAGCAATGAGTTAACCCGCAGCAGAGGGATGCTGGAGCAAAAGTGTCTCATTGGCGAGGGCATAGATTCGCATAGTACCTGTTGGGTCTTGTCCAGGTGAAGTTGCATCGTGGAGTGCTTTGAATAGAAATGCTACATACTCAGGATTTTGTTCAACAGAAAAGGATAAAGTTAACAAGCAGCCAAGATACAAAGGAACAAGTTAAAAAAGAGACAGGGTTTTTTAAAGTGGTTCGGCACGAAAATGCCTACGTCCACTGATTCTCTTTGTTAATTCACTTCATATGGGCAATACAAGTTAAGAAAAGTATCGACGGAGGTGTTGGATGTTCCATGCCCTCTGGAACACCTCTCCGTCCACTGTTGACAAAATATAGGCTCCGTTGTGGAGATCTTTATGAATTACATATGGTCCATCCCAGATTGGGTCTAATGCTCCGGGGCGAGGGAAGATTCGCTTGAGGACAAGATCCCCTTCCTGTAAGGTACGATGCTTGACTTTGGAGTTGTATTGTGTTGCCACTTTTTGCTTGTGGGCTGCTGTTTTGAGGACTGCATCGTTTCTTCTCTCCTCGATTAGATCCAAAGACATGTGAAGGAGTTCTTCGTTCTCTTTTGGGTTATAGTGGATCTGACGGTGGGAAGGCACTATAGTTTCAACTGGGAGCATAGCCTCTGATCCGTATGTCAAAGAGAAAGGAGTGTGCCCCGTTGATGTTCTGAAAGATGTGCGATAGGCCCATAGTGCCGTAGGAAGTTCATCCACCCAAGCGCCCTTTGATTTTTCGAGCTTCTTTTTTATTAGAGTTTTCAGAATTTTGTTGACTGCTTCGACTTGTCCGTTTGCCTGGGGATATGCTACGGATGAGAAGCTTTTATGAATTCGGTGTTCTTGGCACCAGTTGGCGAATTCCTCGCTGTCAAATTGAAGTCCATTGTCTGATATGATTTTGAGTGGGACTCCATACCTGCACAGAACATTTTTGATCAAGAAGTTAATAACTTTTGCTGAAGATACTTTATTCAGAGGTTCTGCTTCCACCTATTTGGTGAAATAATCAACTGCCACTATAGCATATTTGGCCCCGCCTCGGCCCATCGGTAGCTCGCCGATTAAGTCAATTCCCCATATTGCGAAGGGCTGGTCATTTGAGTAATCTCAGTTGTTGGTAGCCGTGGAATCTTAGCAAATTTTTGGCATCTGTCACATCTTTTGACGAAATCTGAGGCGTCCTTGCTTAGGGTGGGCCAGAAATATCCGTATCGAAGTATCTTTTTTGCTAATGTTTGCCCCCTGGTGTGATCTCCACAGCTCCCCTGATGGATGTTGGATAAGATTTCCTTGGCTTCCCTTCCGGCGACACACCTTAATAATGGGTTAGAGAAACCGCGCCGATAGAGGATGTCTTCTTGTATTGTATAGCGGGACGCTTTCCTCAAGATTTTCTTGACTTCATTACGCCCGTTGGGCAGTGTGCCACTTTGTAGGTAGTCTCGGATGGGAGTCATCCAAGTTGCTTCTTCGGCTGCGGCTATCAGATTCACTTGCTCAAAACTTAGGACTGTTTGCTTTGAGATGGTTACTGCCCCGAAGATGGCGATGTCTCTCATACTCGCTTGCTTTGCCAATTCGTCGGCCTCTTGGTTCTCTTCCCGAGGGATGTGTTTGACTAAGTACTAATCCAAACGGCTGAGAAGCAACTTGGTCTTCTTTAGATATGCTATGAGTCATTCCTCTCGAGCTTGGAATTCTCCTAGTATTTGATTAACAATAAGTTGAGAATCGCTGTGAAGACACAAAGAACTGGCTCCGATTTCTATGGCGATTTCTAGTCCAGCTATCACTGCTTCATATTCTGCATCGTTGTTGGTGGCAGCGAACTCCAACCTTATAGCATAGTGCAGTTTATTTCCCCTGGGAGTGATTATTACCACACCTGCCCCCGAGCCTTGTTCGTTAGATGCACCGTCCACAAAGAGATTCCACTTGATATCTTCTGTTATTTCCAGTTCCTCCTTATCCTCGTTGGTAGTGAACTCTGCAATGAAATCAGCCATGGCTTGTCCCTTGATGGCGGTGCGAGGGTGATAGGTGATATCATATTGACTCGGCTCAATACACCATTTGAGTAGTCGCCCGGAAGTGTCGGGACGATGGAGTACCTGCCTCAGTGGTTGATCGGTCAGAACTTTGATGGAATGGGATTGGAAATAGTGACGCAGTTTTCGTGAGGTGATTAGTAAACAGTATGCTAACTTCTCGAGCTTAGGATATCTAACTTCTGCCCCAGTAAACCTTTTGCTGACGAAGTAAACTGGTCGTTGCGTGCGGTTGTCTTCCCTTACCAAGGCAGCGCTCAGGGCGTGGGATGACACAGCGAGGTATAGGTATAATTCTTCTCCTTCGCTTGGAGTTGAGAGCACCGGTGGTTTCTGGAGGTGTTCGATTAAGTGAAGGAAAGCGGTCAGGCATTCGTCAGTCCACTCGAACTTTCCTTTATCTTTCTTTAGGGCTTCGAAAAAGGGGACGCACTTGTCCGTTGCCTTGGAGATGAATCGGCTTAGGGCGGCCACTTTTCCATTTAGGCTTTGCATTTCCATTCGGGTGGAAGGTATCTTGATATCTCTTAGCGCTCGGACTTGTTCAGGGTTTGCTTCTATCCCTCTGGCATGAACGATGAATCCTAAGAACTTCCCTGACGACACACCGAAGGAGCATTTTAGTGGATTCAACTTCATTCCATATTGCCGGAGTACTTGAAACATCTCGCCTAGGTGGCTTACGTGATCTTTGGCCTTCCTTGACTTTACCAGCATGTCATCCACATATACTTCCATAGTTTGTCCTATTAGCCCTGCAAACATCTTGTTGACGAGGCGCTGGTAGGTGGCTCCTGCATTTTTAAGTCCGAAGGGCATCACTTTGTAGCAGTATAAACCCCGGTCAGTGATGAAACTAGTGTGGTCTTGGTCGGGAGCATGCATAGGAATTTGGTTATATCCTGAGTATGCATCCATAAAAGATAGGAGTTCGTGCCCGGCTGTGCTATCTACAAGTTGGTCGATTCTGGGAAGCGGGAAGCAATCCTTTGGGCAGGCGTCGTTTAGGTTGGAGAAGTCAATGCAGGTCCGCCACTTCCCATTAGCCTTCTTTACTAGTACCGGGTTGGCGATCCATTCTGGGTAAACAGCTTCTCGTATGAAGTCATTGGCGAGTAGATTCTTTACTTCTTCATCGAGGGTTGCTGATCGCTCTGCCCCCATACTTCTCTTTTTTTGTTTTACAGGCGCCTTGGTAGGATCAATGTTTAATACGTGGCATGCTATGTCGGGGGAGATTCCGGTCATGTCAGCGTGTGACCAAGCGAATACATCCAAGTTGTGGCGGAGAAAATCAATGAGTTGTTCCTTCAATTCAGCTTTCAGCTGGGACCCAATTTTCAGTAGCCTACTTGAGTCATGCTTGTCTACAGATATAAACTCCATAGCTTCTGCAGGCTCAGCGGTGGCCTCCTCCTCTTTGTCCCTAGGGTCTAATTCATTGAAAGGGTCGCTGGTGTATCGAAGAGGAGGGGCTTTCTTTAGTTGCTATGCTTCAAGGCTTTTTGTGCAGAGGGCGATCTCTACACTTTTCCCTTTATCTTTCCTGTGGTTGTTGCGAAGTTCGGTTACATAGCAGTCTCGTGCAATATCCTGGTCTCCTTCCACTTCCCCTACCCCATTGTCTGTTGGAAATTTCATTTTCAGGCACCATGGGGCTAGGACAATCTGGAAGTCAGATAAGGCTGGTCTTCTTAAGAAGGCGTTGTAGGCCGAATGGTTTTCTATCAGCACAAACGTCTGTTTCCTTACAACGGAGCGGGGATGGCTTCCAATCTCAACAAAGAGGTCCAGCTGCCCGAGGGGCATCTTCGCATCTCCAGTGAAACCGTGTAGTGGTTTATTGCAGGGAGATACATCCTTCATTGATAGCTTCATTTTGTCGAATGCGTGTCTACCAGGATTCGGTAAACTTCGGCGGGACCGAGTCGGGCAGAGATAACCATGGGATCCATGTGAGGGTACTGTCTTCCTTCTAGGTCGCGTTTACTGATATGATGTCATCGCTTTCTTTCCGCTTTGGGTGGCGCTCTTCTATAACCGTATTGACACAGTCTTTATTGTCTCTAAGCGACTTCCCATATCTTTCCATCTCTCTCCAACTTCTGTCTGCGATGTGCGGACCTCCTGAGATGGTATGAACCACTATCTTCTCTTGACTAGAGCTGCTAGCGTTGCGGTTTCCTCTGTCGGTCCCTGGTGAGGGTAGCCTTGGGTTTTCATTGGCAGGGGCTGGAATTCTGTCTTGACTTTTTACATAACGTTCCAGTTTCTTCCTTCTGATGTGTTCCTCAATCAGATCTCGGAGATGATGGCATTCGTTGGTATCATGTCCGTGAGATTCGTGGAAGCGGCAGAATTTTCCAGACTTCTGTGCGTTATCTGATTCCTTCTTGTATGGTGGGCGTTTGTATCTAACTTCGCCTTGGGTGGCAAGGAAGATATTTTCGACGGTCTCGTTCAAAGGGGTGTAAGTGTCGAATCTTGGTCCTGGCCGATATAGGCGCTTTTCTACCTTCTTGCCCCCAGCATTGTCTCTGGAATCATTTCTTCGAACGTCCCTTGCCACAGCAGGGGCGTTGCCATGGGTCGTCTTTCTTTGCTGTCCTGACTGCCCCTCAATGGCAGCATCCTCAAGCCTCATGTATTTCCCGGCTTCATGGAAGAAATCGAGTAAAGTAGCTGGTTTTTCTTTTATCAATCTTCTAGCAAATTTAGTGTCCGGATGCACCCCACTGCAGAGGGCCATTAGGATAAGCTTCTCATCGACATCTTGAACTGCGGCTGCTGCGGCGTTGAATCTGGTTAGGTATTGCTGCAGCTTTTCTCCGGGTTTCTGTTTGACGCTGGATAAGGAATAAGCGTCCTTAGGTTGCTCCACATGAATGCGGAACTGACTGATAAATTTTTCTTTCAACGTTTCCCATGAGCTGATGGATCCTTGGGGTAGATGACAGAACCAGGAGGTAGCAAGAACTGCTAAGAAGAGCGGAAAGCATTTGCACAGTACTCCCTCTGTTGCTCCACTCATGAGCATATGCTGCGTGTACCTCTGTAAGTGTACAACGGGATCGAAGGTTCCTTTGTAGGGTTCCATTGTTGGCATCTTCCATTCTCGGGGGGTGATAGCAATTTCGATATTGCGGGCGAAAGGGCTGGTTACCCTAGCGCCTACCCCTCGATCTCTTTGCTCCCGCTGGACACACTCTCTGAATAAGCGTGCCATCCTTTCATCAGAACTTGGAGCGGATAGAAATGAGTTTGGTTCTGTTCTGTGGGATTGATTCCGTCCAGACGACCTGTAGGGATGGTATCGTCTATCATTCCTTATATTTTCCAATGGCTGCCTTTGATCTTCTGGGAGCACGCTTGGGTCAGCTACAGTTGGCCCTTGCCTTGATCTTCCCCTGTTGGGTTCTGATCTAAGCACTTCCTCGGGTCCAACATCGGGCTGAACTCTAGCTCGGCCCCGTTCACTGGTGTTTCTGTGGTTAGGCAGCATGACAGGCTCAGCTACAGTTGACCTTCGCCCGGTACCTTCCCCGTTGGGTTCGGTACCAAACGTTTCCTCAGGCCTAACTTCGGGCTGTGCTCGGTCTCGTCTCCTACCACGGCTACTTCTGCCATTAGCTCCTTCGAAGAAGGAAGATCTTTGCTGTCTCTGAGATCCTCCAGACTGGGACTCGCCCCATGATTCAGTGTTGCGGTTGGATTCTTCAGCGTCCCTCAAGCGTGACATGAGATGGTCCACCAAGGCTTCCTGCTGGGACGTGAAGCGGTTAGTTACTTCAGCAACAACTCTGTCCAAATCTGCCCTAGTAATTGCTGCAGGCTGTTCTGTGGCAGGAGTGGTTGGGTTAGCCTGTCCTTCATTTGTTACCGTTGTTGGAGGAGGACGATTTACTTGATTCGTGACAGCTGGATCTGGAAGACTGCTGGATGCGATGTTTTTTCCTTTGTTAACATCTTTTCTCTGTTTGGGAGGCATGTTTTCCAAGTGGCGGACGATGCTGTTAGGAAAACTTGTTAAGTAGATGAAGCTGAAGCTTCGAGCTTCTAGTTCTCAGTGAAAGCACCAAAAATGTTTGCACAAAAAATGGACAAACACCTCAAAGTTGTATGATTTAGTAGATCTTATGTTGTTCTGAGTGATTTGGGTAATTTATGCAAATATATGAAAAACAGGGGCTAAACTGTAAAAAGACACGCAGATTTATAGTGGTTCAGCCAGAATATGCCTACATCCACTTTATATGTTATTTCTCTTCTCTTGTTTTGATTACAAGTACAAAGCTTTGATACAAGTGAAAGAAAGTTGTTTGAAAGTTCTCTCCGTGCTTGAGCTCTCAAACCTGTCCCCATTGTTGTACCCCTGCCCCTCTATTTATAGAGTGAGGTTGGGAGCAGGGGTCTTGGATGTATATAGCTGCTGGTGGGCCTGGGCTGACGTGATCTGGCCTGGCACGTCTTGGTCCGGTAGCGTTTGGTCCGGTGGTAGGAAGGTTGGTTCGGCAGTCTCGAATATGGTTGGTTCGGCAGTCTCGAATATGGTTGGTTCGGCAGTCTCGAATATGGTTGGTTCGGCAGTCTCGAATATTGTTGGTTCGGCAGTCTCGAATATGGTTGGTTCGGCAGTCTCGAATATGGTTGGTTCGGCAGTCTCGAATATGGTTGGTTCGGCAGTCTCGAATATGGTTGGTCCGGTTATGGAGTCTGCCGAATGGACATGGTGGGATGAGAATGCCGGATGGGTTTCTATTAGGCATGGATACCGAATGAATTCCTGCCGAATGGGCCCTGGAGAACGTCAATGCCGAATGAGTTTAGGTAAGCCTGGGTGGATGCATCTGGTTTTTTGGTCTCGAGGTCTTCTGGGTGAGAACACGCCCAACATTTATCATGGCAAATATAACAATCAAATTTCTTTACACATTTATTCATTTAGACATCAATTAAACTATGATTTCAGGTTAAATAAACTTTATTACAAAATGTCCAATTCAAATGTATTTTATTTTATCTATTCCAAAGATACATTATTTATTATACAACATATTCATTTCAGGAAATAACCTTTATTAAAATTCCTAGGTTAAACTTAAGGTTCCATATTAAATCAAATTTGATTATTAAGTTATTTAAATAAAATCTCTTTAAATTCCTTTTCACTATTTACCTCTGTTAATCTTTTATAACTAAAATTTAAGTGTATAACATTTATTATAACCACTCAAATTTTATTTATAAAATCCTTTCTATATTGTATATTATCCAATTTCATATTCAACTTCTGTGTAATTTTGGTAAGTTATATTGGAATGAAATTGTATGTTATACAAATAAAACTTTCCAATTCAATTATCTCAAGTTTGAATCATTTATCCAAATTTTTGATTTTCTTTTTATAATTGAAATTATTCTTCAAGATGAAATTTAAGAATTAAATTTCCGGTTTCCTTCAAACCAGTTAGAGATAAATAAATATATGTACATAATATGTCAAATCAATTTAAATCATATATCTATATATTTTATAAATCAAATCATCTTTTAGAAATTCAAATCAATTAAATTCCCCAAAATAAAGCTGTAGCAAGACTACAGAACAGTCTCTTCACTTCGAAACTCGAAAATGAACGTCGATGATGCTGCAGTCATCACCGAAATTATTTTCCAGCGACAAAGAGAAGAGCACTAAATTTTTAAACTTTAAAATCCTTTAGAGACAAATTTTTATTCAAAAATACTTTAAATAATATATCCTTTTAAAACTTTAAACACAAGGTTTGAATCCATCGGAAATTAAATTCTTAAATTTCTTGTTTTAAATTCATTTCAGTTCCCAAATAAATTTATAAACAACTATTTATAAATTCATTTGCAGAACAGTAAATGATAAATCAAGTATTATCATTTCAAATTATCAATTTAAATCAATTTATTAAGTTCCATAAATTTACTTATATACATCAAAATTTATTTCATTAACAATTTTTAAAATAATATTGTGTCAGTTTGTTCTGTCAAAGTGTTTTAGAAATCCTATCGATAGCGTTGATCAGACGAATCGATCGGAAACCCAAATCAACATCAACAACTCAAACAACACAATATATAAAACAAAACATAGATTTACAAACATAGTTCAAAATGTTTGGAGAGTTTGGAAACAAAAGATAAGATGGTTAAACAGAGTAGGGAGATGGATAAGCTTAAATAAATCACGGCAACCTTAACCGGGTCAACCGTGACTTAAAGGATAAGATCAAATGTGGATTTTTCTGAGGTAAATCTACATTCGATCTCAAGGGATAGAGTTTGGAATAACAAAAGATATTAGCATCTAAACCAAGGATAAATATAAATCTCTGGTGAATCGATGCTGATTGTAAAGGATTTTCACCCCTTTACAAGAAAATTAGAATATTGGCGAGACCGCCAATTCACTATAAAGATCATTCGAAGTGGAGTCATGGGATACTCCAGAATCAAAAGATGATGAATAGTGAGGGACACGAATAAATTTTAGAACCGCAGGGAAAGTTCCAAAATTCAAAGGAAATCGAATCAAAAGGAAGAGATTCAAACTCGAACGAAAGTGATCCTGTAAATAAATTTACCATACATTCTAAGTTTTGCCTCAAAGCCAAAGCTCTGATACCAACTGTAACGACCCGATATTTTCAACCATTCGCATCCATTATAAGTGTATAGGTAGACACTCATGCCGGAGTTGAATTGCTCAAAATACCGCGTTGTAATTAAAATTTGGCAAATCTCAGAATATACAGTAAATAAATATAATCACAGACACAGAGTAAAATAATGCAGCGGAAGTAAAAGAAATAGTAGTTCATGAAGCTACTATCTAAATATGTCAGAGTTACATAAGATACAACAGAAGAAATAGAGTACAACAAAAGTCTCAATAAAATAACCAAGTACAAGCTGAGTAGAACAACGGAACTGAAATAGATAGGACAAGACAAGCAGATAATCTCCAGCGATTCAAATCTCCAAGCGAGTGGAAATCCAAATCTGTGAATAACTCAGGCTGACCCGAGCGTAAAGCAAAATACAAAACACTCGAGTCAGGACAATATATACTTATATAATGTAAACCAACTCAAGCGAACTGTAATAAGGGTACAAGTAACTTAGAAGATGCTTGGGACCGTCCATCCTCTAAGGATCCGTTAAAATATCTACTATGTAGTAATATTCGCTATTATAATAGTGTCTAAATAAGTAAAGTATAATCATATAGAAAATAGCGTTAAGGGGATGGAGAACCTTAACGCGGTCGGATCTTAAAATCATAATCGTAGTAAAGCTCGATATGGTAGGTGACACGGCACAACTAGGCAATGCCAGGGTAGATATACCAATTACGCACACGGATTGATGGATACACATAGCAGCCACTACCGTTCCACCTCGAACAACACTCCCAAATCGGAGGATGGCCATCTAATCAATCACAAGTAAGAGTATAATATCGAAGAAATGTGTCCGAGAAGAGGTGCTACCTCACTGGTCCGAGATCGCTCCTGTTTTAGCCACCTTATGCCAACTCACGGGAGTTGGGTCCACGTAACATACCTTAAGAACGTCGCCACCATCCTACTTCATTCTGGAATCTCCACCGCGTACAAAGTTGCCAAAGTGGTTTTCGGTAAGACAGAGAGTATGTCCATATCCGATCCCGGTCTCTTTAACAACCCAACGTTATTATAACCCGTGGTTATAAGTTTAAAAACAGTTTATACTTCAAAATAGAATATCATTTCAAATCCAAATCTTTATCAAAATAAAGATTAAATCTATATCAAACCATTTCCATATTTTTAAAATATCATATCTTTTCAAAACTTCATTTCAAATCATTTCAATATATCAAAATATCATATCTTTCCAAAACTTCATTTCAAATCATTTTAATATATCAAATATCAATCTTTCCAAATCTTCATTTCAAATCATTTTAATATAATAAAATATCATATCCTTACAAATCCAAATATTTGACTTTAAATACCTTTTAAATTCAAAGATATCGTTCATTTACTATCATTTCAAATCACCTTTATATAGTTTATATTTCAATCAAAATAATTCATTTAAACCTTTTAAAAGTGTAATTATTATATTTTCAAATCAAGTATTCAATTTCCAAAGTTTCAAACCATTCTGAGTTCGTTTACTAAGTCAAAAACCCTAATTATTAAAATTTCAGCATTTCACAGCATTTAAAAACAACTGCTATAAGTTATATTTGAAAACATTTTTAATTCAGCAAAGACAGCACTTAAAACTGCTGTTAAAACTCAGTTTTAGTTGAATTATAGTTCAAAACAGAAAAGACAGCATTTCAGAAGTGCTGCGGTAGTTCAGATTTCAAAACAAGGGTTAAATTTGGTTTCAGCAAAGACTGCAGATCATTATAGCATTTCCAGAGAATGCTATAATAGGCCTGAGTTCAATATTAGCCTATAAGTTCAATTACAGCAACTACAGCATTTCAGAAATGCTGTAATAGCTCTTTTTACACAATTTTAGTTCAAAACAGAATCTATAGCATTTCTGAATGCTATTAAAAGTAGATTTCAAGTGTTAGTGTATTTCCAGCAATTAAATAACTTCAATTTAAAACACATAAACATTTTAAAAATCATATTTTAACATTTAAAATGTTCATTTACATATCATTTAACATATATCTTTTTCACAATAAATTTCTTATAATTAAATCCAATTTTCAACAATTTACTTAATAAATTTAAGTGTAAAAGTTTCCAATTCTTCACATTTCAACAAATAACTTAACACTTCAAATTTAAATTACCATTTCACAAATTTAACTAAATTTCCAATTTTATTTAATTAACTTAAACCTTTAATTAAAACCAAATTTCACATTTCCAAGTCAAGTTATATTTTCAAAGATCGCTTTTAAACATTCATTTATTTAACCACTTAAACTCATAGAAAAATCAATAATACTTTAATAAATCGCTTAAATTCAAATTTAATCAAATTATCATATTTACCATTTTCCAAATATAATTAAATTTTCATTTTTATTCATATAACTTAAATATCATTTTTAACCAAAATTCCAAATTTCCAAACTTAAGTTATATTTCAAAATTTCACTTTTACCATTCATTTAAATTACATTTTTAACTTCTAGAAAAATCCAAATTTCTTTATTTAAACATTAAAAATCCAATTTAAATCAAATTTTCATAATTTTACACTTTTAAAAATATTTAAAAATATTCAAAACACTTTATAAAATAACCACGGGCCTGTATATAGTTTTCTAACCTAGGTCAAGTGATACGGATATGTATCATTTCAATCCGCAGTTTATAAAGAAAAAAACGGGTTCTATCATTTCAAACCCGCAATCCCAAGTCAAAATAAATTAAGTAAAAACCGTTCAGGCCTATCATTTCAGCCCATAACGATTTTTCCCTATTCTAAAGTCCGTTCGGGTATGTATCATTTCAACCCATAGTGATTCTAGTCTACAGGGAACTTGCAGTGTGATAAACAGTTATAAATAACAGAATAACATTAAATAACAGTAACGGATGATATAACAGGTGTATAAACATCATATGATCATAACATAGTCAAGTATAACATGATAATATATTTCTACAGATTCACAGGGTGTCAATTTACTAGTTATATAGGTACATATTGTCTGGTGAGAATAACTCACCTTTTTATGCTGGAGTTAGCGATCAAAACACATAGAATAGATTCCATAAAGCACGACAAACATGATACAGCATGACTTTTGATTTGAATGAATATAGAGCCTTGATATTTATCTTGTAAACAATAACCAAAACAAGACAATATATACATAAATATTTAACACAAACAATGTTGAAAAAATGAAGATAAGAGACAACAAAGGGATGAATGTTTTTGCCTTGCTTTCTACACTTGCTAGCATGACTTAGGGAATGTTTTGGTTCAGGTTTGGACATGGTTTGGGTCTGGTTTGGACCTAAAAAGGCATGGCTACAGGGCAAGAGCAAGGTGGAGGTTACAAGCATGAGAATACAAGGGGTCTAGGCTTGACAGTGGAGTTTTGGTGCACCACAAGGCTCGTCTACATGCATTGTTTGGCTCGGGTCTTCATGTTTCAGATCTGGACAGAGGTGGGGAGGGGTGTGTCAAGGTCAGGTCAGGGGAGTGGTGGTGGCTATGGTGGTGGTTGAAGTGGATGAGCATGTAGAGGTGAAATAAGTATAGATCTAGGCATCTAGGTTGTAGTTTGAGGGGTTTGACCATCATTTGGGGTTCGACTATGGTCAGATCTGGTGGGGTAGATGGTGGTGATGGTAGGGAAGAGATGGAAGGAGGTGGTGGCCGTGGAATAGGGGGAGAGCCGCTCCAATCAGGGGAGAAAGCAAAGCAAATTTGCATAGAAAATAGGAGAAAAAGTAGAAAGAAGGGAGGGATTTACCTAATTTTTTTTTTGCAAGATGGAGGCCATGATTTTTTTTAGGGTTTAGGAGCTTTGGAAATTCATGAATGAGAGAAAAAAAAAAGTGGCGGCTGAAGAAATGAGGAGATGTGGCCAATTGAATGAAAAGTTAGGTTAAAAAGTAGAAGGGTTAGAAAATAAAAGGGCCTTAGGAAG
Organism: Allium fistulosum; assembly: GCA_030737815.1. NCBI lineage: Eukaryota > Viridiplantae > Streptophyta > Magnoliopsida > Asparagales > Amaryllidaceae > Allium > Allium fistulosum. Next base: position 404,205,285 of record CM060907.1, on the reverse strand, counting down.
ATAGAAAGTTTAAGGCCTTTCAAATTTCTTTAATTCATTTTTATAAGTTCATATTTCTGGTAATAACATTAATTTCAGTTAAAAATTCGAAAATTTGATAAAATATAAAAATATATATAATATTTATTGATTATATAAAGTAGGATTAAGGAAAATAGTTAAAACAGTGAACTAGACTAGAAAATTTTGAAATTGAATAGAATAAATTTTAGAAAATTCATATGAGCTTGCAATATATTTTTAAACATAAATAATAACATAAAATAAAAATATATTCACAAAGTAAATATTTAAAATTAAATTTACATATAATTTTTAAATGAAGAAAATAGCAGAAAATAGGAAAACAGCCCTTAAAAATGGAAAATCAACACGGTAAATTTTGGAAAAATTATATTATTATTTAAAATATTAAAAGACAAAAATATACATAAAATAACATATTTACACATATTAAGATAAAATATAAGAAAGAAAAATATGATTTATAAAATTTAAAATAGGCAAAATTGCACAATAAAACAAATTATACTAAAAATTGAAATGTACATAACTTTTACATTTTAACTCCGTTTTCAACGAAACGAAAAGCAGTATTCATGTTATCAAATCTATTTTCATAATAAAAGATAAAATTTATAATTTCAAATATTTAAAATTTAAATTTAAAAGTCAAGGTTTTACTATTTTAACCAAAATTCACTTTTCTGGAAATATTAAATTTAGTCATATTTGGAATTCTAATCCACATACAAAATCAAAGTTTTTATATTTACAATAACAAAATTTATTCTTTTCATAAATAAAGCTTTTAAATCTGGAAATCAATTTAAAAATAATTGTAAAATACAGGGTTGTTACACTCGCAAAAGAGAGGAGATAGTGGCACGTCGAGGCTTAAGTAATAAGCAAGAAATTCATCGAGCTTATGTGAGGTGAACGAGTAGTCCACTTGAGCTAGATCAATGTTGAAGTTACCGGGAGAAGTTGGCTTAATCATGTCGATTTCATAATCTTGAGCTTCAGTACTTTCTTGGGCCTCTTCTTCGGTATGAGTAGTTTTAGCTTTGATTTCGACTTTAGCAGGAGGCGGAGAATGGGAACTTGAGCCAGTAATGTCAACGTCGACCGAAGACGAAGGACGGGCTGGGTCGGTCAAAGGAGCCTTCCCTGGATGCTCTCCTTCCGCTACTTTGGCTCGCTGATTAGCAAGTTGTTCTTTCCCTCTCGCAAGGGCGGCACGACCCTCGTCGTCCAAATAATTAGCCTCGAAATCCTCTTCGGTGTAGCTAGCATCTTTGAGCACTTCAACCGCTGCTTCACACACTTCAGCCAATGTAATCTCATACTTCGGGCCCAAGAAAGAGAGACTGCCTTTCCTTCAGATGCCGAGAACGTAAAACTAAAATAGAGTGGAGCTGATGTTGGCTTTAGTCGCCTCGTGCGAATATTCAGCTGCCGCTTTTCCAGAAATGGCGTCGTCACGTTCTTTTTCAGCTTTAGCAAGCTGCATCTTCAGCATCGCAATCTCCGCGTCTTGAGAGATAGTTTTTTCCCGCAGCTGAGCAGCATCTTTGCGGTACTTTTCAACAATTCTCTACTCTGCTTCAAGTTTGGCCTCAACATCTCGCTGAGCAGCGTGAGCGTCTCTTACTTGCTTCTGGAGCACCTCTTCCTTTTGTGTATAGGAAGTGGAAGAGGTGGTGAGCTCATCTTTAAGTTTCTTAACTTCAGCCTCAAGCTCCTCATTGTAAGCAGTGATGCTCTTCATCTCCGCATCGTGTTGATCAAGAATTTTCTACCACTCAGATTTATCATTCTCCATGGTCAACATAGCCTCAAGGTTTGCACGGTTTACTCTTTGAAGCTCATCGACCAGTTTTTGCCAGCTGGACATTCTTTCGATATCGATTTTGACAGATTCAAGATTTCTCAGCATGGCTTGCTTGTCAATCGGTACCAAGTCCAAGTCAAAACGCACTCCTTTCAAACACCAGTTCGAAAATCGGCTGTGGAGTGTAGGCGGAGGCTTCTCGACTTGATAAGGAGGCCTTTTGATGATTGATTGAATATCAGCTCCTTTGAGGGCAGGAGAGCTGGAAGGGATGTCTAAAGAGATGGAAGCAGCAGGCACTTTAGAGATTTCAGATGAAGACTTGTCGTCAAGTTTGGTCCGCTTGCTTGGATCCTCAGTTATGTGACTCTTTCCCCTATCATCATGAGACTTTCTTTTGAGAGAGTCGTCATCTCTTTGGTAGGAGTCATGGCGGTCATCTTTTCTTCCATACCGCTCTTCATGAGCCTGCCTCTCATGAGCTTTCCTAGCCGCTCGTTCCTCATCAGTTTCCCTAGGGGCAGAGAGATAACGTCGGGGATCATAAAAGTCATGCCTTCCGTAGCGTTGAAAATCATCATAATACGAGACGCTTCGTCCCATTGGAGAATCTGAAAAAGAAAAAGAGATAGAATTTAGAAATCTCCAGAAAAAGGAAGTTAAGTGCGAGTAACTGCTAAAAATCCTAAGTGTGTGTGGCGTGCAAACTACGCGCGTCAAGCTACAAACCACTCTTCAGCTTAGGAGTGATGTCGGCTTTTGCAATAGGGGTCAACTCTTGGGTTGACGGAAGTGGTCGCAAGACGGATGTTGCTTCAACCGATGGAGAGACAAGCTTAGAAGCGATGGTATCATCTTTAAAAAGCTCTTGAGAAGTCACTATAAAATCGCTTAACCCCCCGAAGATGTGGTCACCATCACGCCCAGCCGAGTGAGTCACACCAGTAGTTCCTTCTTCAGCATGCTCAGCACTTTTTGTGGCAGAACTTTCCTTCTCCGTCCCCTCATCAACTTCCGTGGCGGCCTTCCCGGGACGTTGAGGGAGTTCCTCTTCTTCGATGACCGGAAGAAGTTTAGACTTGCCGGAAAACTCTGCACCCTCAGTAGAACTGGAGCATTTTATCAATGAACCTTCTGCAACAAGTTCTTTCGACGCAAGTTCTTTTGCGGTGGCTGGGGCGTTAGATGTTTTCGATTGAGAAGCAGGGGCATCGCGAAGCTGAAGGGATCGGGAAGGATGTAAAAGGCCAGATTGATGTAGAAATTCATCTTTCAAAAGAAATTTGATACTCCTTCCCTCGATGGCTACAACACTTAGCCTTTTAAAAGTTGACTTGTGACTGGAGTCTTTAGAAGGGGGAGGAAGTGCTACAAGAGTAAAAATGAAGTTAATACTTGACAACCCGAATTCTGAAAGGCTCAGAAATGGAGTGAATGGAGATAGACAATCTTACTTCCTACTCTCCAGATGCCATAGAATCTTGGAGGGCAACGAACGAAGAAAAACTGATTTAAGAACCCGTGAGCGCTGTCGGGCAAGTCTGTAATCAATTTACGATTTCTAGCGCTCCTTATAAGTGTGATGGAAGGATGATCTTTATTCCTCCCGAACGAACACAAGTAGCAAATTTCGTCGAAGCTCGCAAGGCGATTAAGTGTTCTCTCGAACAACACACACAACCCCATCAGAATGACATAGCCATTGGGGTGCAACTGGAATGGAGAAATAGTCAACTGAAGAAGCAGCTTTCTGAGAAAGTCATTGAAATGAGGAATAACTCCGCTCAAGCACATTTGACGGTTGACCGCAATAAAGCCAGGAGGTGGCCTTTCGGCGGTATCATTTACTCCAGGAAATAAAGCTTCGGTCTCAACAATGCCAAATTGGACGCAAAGCTGGCTGAAAACCCGTTGGGTTAGAGTGGTTGAGACTGTTTCCAGAGGATTCTCCAGAGGATCAGCTATTGGTAAGACTTCTTCAATTTGTTCTATTGTTTCTTCTCATGCTTGATGAGAAGTCATTCTACATAAGGAACTGGATGTTCAAATATGAATGTGCACGTCTCCTAAAAGCGTGTGAAGTGTTGTGCGAAGCTAATAAAATAACAAGTAAATAAAAATAATAATACTGCTTGGCATATGTCAATTAAAACTGAGAGTAGTGTCAATGCAGATAACATTCGATAGTAAGCAGTTCTAACTGTGAGAATTTTGCGTTGACACTTCATTCAAGTTAGTTGATTCACAGCATTTCACACTCGATTGAATTTAGGTTATTTTACTTAAGTAGAATATTGTCCCTTGATCTAATCCATCATTCGATGTGGGCAGTCAATGATGAGTATATTCGTCCCCGTTTTCTGCAAATGTTGTATTTAATAGGTTATTAGCAATCAAGTCAATACAATCTGTGAAAAAGTGTAATAAGTTCAAGCAGTTCAAATTGGCAATTCAGTCAAGTTCTGTAAATTTTTTGCAAGTGTTCAAGTCCTTAAGTCGCAGGAACGACTTAAGACTAGCTCGGGATTACTTAGGTCGTCCAAATCATGTTCAACGACCTAACATAAGTCGGCCTTCCTTAAGTTGCTCTGCCTGGGTTATAAAAGTTCATCAACCCTACGAGTTAAAACTGCTCCACACGTTAAAATTAAGTCGTTTGATTGGTTTAGTCGTATGAATTCTTTAAGTCGTTCACTTTGGTTAAATCGCGCAAAAACTTTAAGTTGTTTGCTTGGTTAAGTCGTGCTAGTTCCTTAAACCGTTTGTCGAGTTATGTCGTGTGATTCATGTTCAAACCGTAAGTCGCTCCTCCTTAGATCATTAACTCACGTAATGCCTTATCCCGTTCACTACATCCCAATACGTCAATTCACCAACTCCCAAACTCGCTCAATCTTCCTCGGGTTGTTAACTCGCCTAGCGCCTAACTCACAAACCCGATAACCTGATAACTTATTGGCGCCTTCACAACAAAAAACCCTCGTCTCTCCAATACCACCAAATCACCCAAAAAACCATTAACATCGTCTCAGATTTGCCATGAATTCAATATTACTGTTTTATCATGAATCGCAGCCACGGCGTGATCGACGGTGGTCGCAAATTGATCGAAACACGATTCTTGACGAAATGCAGCAAAAGAAAGCGAATCGAAGTCGGAAAGTGGAAATCGGCGATTTGACGACGGGTGTAGGTGAACGATGGCCAGAATTACTTACGTAGTTGGATGGAGGGTTGATCGACGACGAGAAGGTTGGAATTTGTCTTCGAAAGCTTGGAGAAAACGCCAATGGTAGTTTCGAATAATAGAGCAAGTGAGGAGAAGGAAGGAGAAGTCGAGCAACTTATAGGCGGGAGAAGTGGAATTCGAATCGGCTTAAACGACCTAACAACTCAAGCGACTCACGACTTAGCAGCTCAGATGGCACGAGTTAAGAGGTGTCGAAGCACACGACCTAGTCCCTAGGTGTATACTTCGAGGGGCAAGTGTTAACACCTCCTTTTCGACGACCTAGCACCCAACGATCTACGACTTACTGATCTAAAGGACTCAAGCAACTCAAGGCTTCAGCGACCCAACGACTTAGCGAGCTAAGAGACTCACCGGCTCAACGATCTACAAACTAATGACTTAGTGACTCAATGGGTTAACTACCTACCAGTCAACGACCTAATGATTCGGTAAAGACAACGACCTACCGAGCTAAAAGGGGAACAACCCACCGACCTATCGACCTAACGATCTACCGACCTACCAACTTATCGACCTAACGACCTAGCAAGCTTCGAAGTTGGGCCGCATGCACATTGCCTCTTCAAGATTAAGTCGCTTACGACCTAAGCAAATCAAAAGAGCTCTTACAATATACTAGCTAAGTTGCTCGTAGTACATAACTCGCCCAGGATAGCTCAACTAAGTCGCGGACGACTTAGTTACCTCGGGTCATTCTTAGGTCGCATGCTCTTAGGTCGCACACTCTTAGGTCGCACATTCTTAGGTCGCATACGACCTATCACAGCTGATCTAAGGACTGCTCCTCTTATAAATACCCTGCCTACTCCACATTGAAAGAGGACTTTTCGAGACTTTGAAGCGCCGAGACCCTGCTGATTTCTCTACTGACTTCAACACTTCAAAAGCAAATAATACTTCAAAGAATCTTCGAAAAAGAATCAAGTTCACTCAACATGAATCGAAAGAGCTTTTCTGCATCAAAGTTCCGATTGCTTGTCTTGATTGTGTTGTAATCAAAGAGTTATTGTAAAATCTGTAATTAAATCAGTCATAGAAGAGATTAAAGTGGACGTAGGCTTGAATTTGAGCCGAACCACTATAAAGTCGCTGTTTCTTTACTTTTACTGCAATTATCTGCTTGTTTTAGTTCCCGTACCAATGGGTGGTGCTTTCACTTTACTAATACTCACACTGGGGTGTTAGCGTTCGATTTTGACGTTAACACATTACCCCTGTTCGACCTTGGCAACCCATCAATGAAGGCCATAGAAATAGAATTCCACTTCCATACTGGAATATCTAACGGCTGAAGCAAACCACTTGGCTTCTGGTGTTCGGCCTTTGCCTGTTGGCAATTCAAGCACTGCCTTACACACAAACCAATATCCCGCTTCATACCTTCCCAGTAGAAATTCCTCTTCATATCCTGATATATCTTGGTACCTCTGGGATGTATAGTGAACTTCGAACGATGGCATTCTTCTAAGACTTCCTTTCTTATGTTTCCCACACTTGGAACACATAATCTTGCTTTCTTTCTCAACCACCCATTTTGATCAAGGCTGAAATCTTTCAAGTCATCTCTCTTGGTTCCTTCCTTTAGCTTTTTAAACCGTTCAGCTAACATAGGATCCTCTATCTACTTAGAAGCAATCCGTTCGATCAACACTGGTCGAACTTCCAAACAAAACAATACAACAGTATTTCCACTAGACCCAGACTCGGATCTCCACTACACTCTGCAATCTACTAATGCTTCTAAATCATTCCACTCAGCCATCATTGCTAACACTGCATTTTGATGCTTCCTGCTAAGCCCATCTGCAACCTTATTACCCTTCCCTGGTGTGTACTCAATCCCAAAATCATAAGTGACTATGAACTCTAACCACCTCCGTTATCTCATATTCAACTCCTTTTGAGAGAACAAATACTTCAATGACCTATGATCTATATACAGCTCAAACCTATCTCCCAAAAGGTAATGTCTCCACACCTTCAAAGCAAAAATCACCAAAGCCAATTCTAAATCTTGCGTCGGATATCTGACATCATGTGGGCTAAGTTGTCTTGAAGCGTTGGCAATCACTTTACCTCTCTACATTAACACAACCCCTAATCTTGTTCCATAAACATCGATATAAACTACCAAATCCTGATTATCTTCTGGAACAACCAACACCGGTGCATGGTTTAATAAGTGTTTCAAACTCTGGAATGCCTCCTCACACTTATCGGTCCATACAAACTTCAAGGTCTTCCTTCGTCAGCCTGGTCATCAGTGCTGCTATCCGCGAAAAATACTTAATGAATCTCCGATAATAACCAGCAACCCAAGGAAACTCTTAATCTCGGTAACTGTCTTAGGTCTCTTCCAACCATTCACTACCTCGATCTTAGTCGGATCCACTAATAACCCTTCCTTTGAGACTACATGACCAAGAAACTTCACCTCCTGCTTCTAGAAGTGACACTTCGAAAACTTCACTTTCAGCTGATGCTGCCTCAACATCTCAAGCACCACTCTAAGGTGAACTTCATGCTCTCTTTCATCCTTAGAGTAAATCAAGATATCATCTATGAAAACCAAAACGAACCTATCTAAGTGCTCTCGGAAAATCCGGTTCATCAAATACACAAAGAAAGCGGGAGCATTCATCAGTCCAAACAGCATAACTAACCATTCGTACGACCCATATATGGTTCTGAACGCCGTCAAAGGTATACTATCCTCTGCTACCCTGAGCTGATGGAAACCCATTTCCAAATATAACTAAGAAAATACCTTTGCTCCACTTAGCTGGTCGAACAAATCGTCAATCCTGGGCAATGGATATCGATTCTTTATCATCCTCTCATTTAACTTTCGATAATCGATAAATAGCCTCAACGATCCATCTGGCTTCTTAGCAAACACGGCCGCTGCACCCCACGACAAACTGATCGGCCTGATAAAACTCTTGCCTTCCAGATCCACCAACTGCACTTCAACTCCCTCATTTCTAAAGGGGTCATCCTGCTTGGCGGCCTACTCACTAGTTCGGCTCCCGAAACCAAGTCTATCCCAAACTCAATAGCTCGCCTTGGTGGCAATCGAAGTACATGCTCAAACACATCTGCGAATTCTCAAACCACAAAAACTCGGCTCGTCCCATCATGTGAATCCAAAGCACCCAACAAAGAAACTCTGCACAGCTAGAACCTCCTATGGTGAAAACAATCCGGTCGCTACAATCCGGGTGTCTAAGAGATATCTTCCTACCCTGGCAAAATATCTTAGCATCGTACTCACTTAACCAATCCATACCAAGGATAATCTCGAACCCCATAAAATTAAACACATGCAAACTACACAAAAAAGTATGACCTAACAGGTCAAACTTAAACTGGTCACACCCCAACCCTAGAGTTACATACCCTCCTATTACCTTCGCAACCCGTAAGGAAGTAACTAAATATGTGGGTTCAAGGTTAAGCTTATCTATCAAACATCTAGATATAAAAGAATGCGATGCACCAGTATCAAATAAAACGCTAACAGACATACCATGAATCTGAAGCATTCCCCAAGAACTGCCTTTCCCTTCTCCTAGGCTATTGGCTTAGAAGCAGCAAGCTCCAATGCATACACCTTGCCCTTACCATCTCTAACGGGCTCCTTGCACTAGTTCTTGTAATGGCCTATCGGGTCACAGTTGTAGCACCTGACATTCTTCCCTTAGCCACCTCCTTTGCTTTCCCTGAGTGACATTCATTAGCAAAGTGCCCTTTCTTGTCGCATTTATAGTAGACAACCTCAGACTTCGCTTTCTTTGCTACTCCACCCTTCTGAGCACCTTTCGTGGGAAAGAACTTCCTCTTCTGGCCCTGCCCAACCTGGACCCCTTTTGCCTTGCACTTCTCAAAAGACTCAAGGACTTCTTCCTGTGTAATGCCCCAAAATTTTGAGGAAAATTATTTTAATAAAATAATCCAGTTCTAAAAATATTTAGATAAAATGTTGAAGGATTTCTTGATGAAATGATGTGCAAGAGTATGTGTGCACGTGCACACTGGAAATGGCACAAGGAAAAGGTTTTAGATCTCTGGAAAAAAAAATAGTTAAAAATATGAAATATATGATGTGAATATTTTCAGGAAGTAAGGAAGAATTAAATAGATATATGTATACACATGCTTATACCCAGATACATTTTCTTGAGCAGAGATACATTGAAACTAAGCAAGAAAAATGACACTAAAATAGTATGAGATAAAATATAAGTAAGTAAGTATGTGTAGGTAAAAATAGTAAAGAGGATTTTCAGAAATGAATAGAATATAAAATATAGTAAAGTCACACATTTAACATGACTTGAGCAAGTATTCAAAAGAAAAAATATATATATAGCCACTTTTCTGGAAAAGCAAAAGGAGGAAAGTACTGACCTTAATTAACTAGTATGGCCGGGGTACTAAGGATGGAAATGTAGGTACAAAATGCATGATACTGGCCAGGACAAAAATGGAATTTTATCTTGATAAAAACCCTAGTGAAAATGCTTATAAATAGGTAGTTATAACCAGAAAATCATTTTACCCGAGCTGCTTAAAATAAAAATAAAAAGAAGAAAAGAAGAGGGAAAAACATATTGGGATTTTTGAGCAAAGGCAGGAAGAATTTAGGTGAGTAATCTCACTAGATTCATGGCGTTAAGACCTGATAAGAGGCAGCCAAACCTTTATGTTGCTATAAATATTTTTCTGGTTTTTGTTAAAAACAGTTTTATTAATACTCTTAGAATGATTTTGATTTGATGTAATGTTTTGGATGCTCTTTGGATGGCCTTGATCTGATAAGATGTTTTATTATGGATGTGCAAGCTACTGTTTTATTTTTAAAAGCTAAGACATCAGATCTTTGAATTAGGGGAAGAATACTTATATCTGATATAGAATCATGGCAAGTAAATCTCAACAAAGAAAATAAAAATAAGCTGCAATATACATTGTGTTAACGCTAAAAAGTGAACGCTAACACCCGGTGTGTGTAGTAGAATTGTGAAAGCACCACCCGTGTGACGGGAACAAGAAGTAAGCAGTAAAATATCGAAAAATGCGGTAAAAGACAGCAGTTTATATTGGTTCGGCTTGAGATCGAGCCTACGTCCACTTTGAATCTCTTTATTACTGAATCTGGTTACAAGACGATACAATACTCTTATGAAAACAATATAGTTTGATCACAAAGACAATCTCGACTACTAGCTCAAACTTTGATGATGAAACTTGATGAATCCATGTTGGATGTAGGAAATTCCTCTCGTAGCTTGTTGTAGTGTCTCGAATGTCTGAAGATCTTCAATTGTTGAATGAGTTGAGAGTTTGGCAGAGTAGCGACGCTTCAAGAAATGATCGACCAAAAGTCCTCTTGCCGTTGGAGTTAGGGGGGTATTTATAGAAGTGAAATTCTGGACAGAAATTTTTCCCCAAGTCTTAGGTCGCGTACGACCTAAGTTAGGTCGTAGGTCGCGAGCGACCTAAGATAGGTCGTGGTCCTCTCATGACTCGGGAAGCTGGATTGATGGAGCTGCACTTGACTTTATCTGAAGTAGTAAGTCGTAAGCGACCTAAGATAGGTCGTAAGCGACCTAAGATAGGTCGTAAGCGACCTAAGATAGGTCGTAAGCGACCTAAGATAGGTCGCGCCCCCTTCTCTTCTTTTAGCTTGTTAAGCTACTTCCTGCAGTTAGGTCGTGAACCCACTTAGTTTGGTAAGTTGTAGGTCGTTAACTCCTTAGCTCATTAGGTCAGAGTTAGGTCGCGTACGACCTAAGTTAGGTCGTAGGTCGCGAGCGACCTAAGATGGGTCGCTGTGCCGTTCCAGGAATTAGGTCGAAGGTCTGTTCAGTAGTTAGGTCGGGGACTTTCTTAGGTCGTGGTGTCCCTTAAGTCGTAGAGTCTCTTCAGCAGTTAGGTCGCGTAGTAGTGAGGTCTTTAAATCGTAGATGCCAGTTAGGTCGTTCAGCACGTTAGGTCGCAAGCTTTCTTCAATAGTTAGGTCGCAAACTTTCTTAGGTCGCAAGCTTCCTTCAACAGTTGGGTCGCAAACTCGTGAAGTCCTTAGGTCGTGGGGTCTTTAGGTCGTAGAGTTTTAGGTCGGTACTAAAATATGAGTTAACATTTTCCCCTCGAAGTGCAGGCTTATGTCATAGGTCGTGTGCTTCGACTTAACTCCGCTAGGTCGTGAACGACCTAAAACTCATGCTAACTTGTACGCCTATTCGCCTTCCTCTCTCAGCCTCATATAAATTAGTTAGGTCGTATGCTTCTCCCCTACCTTACTGCTTCGATTTTTCCTGCCATTGACGAATCTCTGATCTTCTAAAGGAGAATTCAATCCATTTAATCGTCGATTCTTCTTCAACACTATACTCGTAAGTGAATTCGATCTTCATCCCGCCATAATCATTGTTGAACTATGAATCCTTTTCTTCGAACCTCGGTTCAATTCCGTATGCCATGCTTCATTTCGAGTGGTTGCCGTGATCGACACTTGATCGCTGCTTAACTGACTTACGAAGACACGGTAATTAGGGAAGTTTTGAATTGTTTCTGGGGTGATTTCATGGTATGAAGGGATGGAGAACTTCTTGAAGAGGACGATGGATTTCTATTAGGGGTTGATAACGGGTTATTGGGTTGAGACAGATTGCTTGGAGAGGAAGTTAGTAATTCAGCAGATCTGAGCGAGCTAGAAATTAGATCATGGGGAAGTTCTTGCGACCTATGCTAATTCGAACAACTTCCTGTGATCCGGTTCTTAGGTCGTGCTTGGAATCAAACGACCTAAGACTGGCAACTTAACCCCCTTGCGGCATAGGCTTTTAGATCGTGCCCGACTTAGGACTTGGACGAATTTGAATTGCCTGTAACCCTTTTACTCTACATGATGCGACTTAGTGAATCTCCGACCTATGCTAGGTCGCTGATCGACCTAACCCTTGTAAAATCTGGGCAGGACTTGACTGAACTGTTTAAACTTGAATTGCTTGAACTGAACTGCCTAAACTTTTTTTTATAGGACATCTCTAATGATAATAATAACCTGTTAAACATAGTATTTGCAGAAAACTTGGGATGAATATACTGCCATTGACTGCCCACATCGAATGACAAATTAGTCGATAAAGAATAGTCAGCTTAAATGAACTGTGTGACTGAAATGCGATGGAACAACATTTTCAAGTAAAGTATCAAAGCAAAACTACAATAATCAACCAAAGCTGATTTGTTTGCCATAACACTGTACTTGTATTTACAATAACAAACCCTGGAACTCAATAATTGACAAGTATTAACTAATTTGATTCCAGTTATAGTTGTTTGTTATTTTTTCTAGTTTCGCACAACACTTCACAATTTTAGGAAACGTGCATCTCGATATTTGAACATCCAGTTGATTGTGTAGAATGGCATCTCAACAAGAAGATTCAGGACCAGTCGGAGAAGCTTTCCCGATAGCCAACCCACTGATCGATCCTCCGGAGAGAACTCCGTCTACTCTGAGCCATAAAGTTTTTAGACAACTATGTACCCAATTCGGTATTGCCGAACCAGATGCTATACTCCCTGGAGCAAGCGACACAGCTGACAGGCCACCGCTTGGTTTTGTTGCAGTGAATCGTCAGATGTGCCTGAGTGGAGCCATCCCGCCTTTCAACGAATTTCTCCGGGAACTCTTTCTTCGATTAGCCATCTCGCCCTTCCAGCTTCACCCCAACGGTTATGCCATTCTGATGGGGTTGTGTGTTTTGTTCAGGAGGACGCTCGACCATCTCCCGAGCTTCGATGAAATTTGCTATCTGTGCACTTTTTCAAAGAACAAAGACCATCCTTCAATCGTGCTCGTAAGAGGTGCCAGAAACCGGAAATTGATTTTGGATTTGCCCGAAAGTGCTCACGGATTTCTGAGTCAATTTTTCTTTGTCTGATGTCCCCCAGGATTCTACGCTGTTTGGAGAATCGGAAGTAAGATTGTCTTTCGCCGTTCATCTCATGAGTTTTTCGAAATCCGAATTATCAAATGCTTAACTTCATTCTTTTTCTTTTTCCAGCACTTCCTCCCCCGCTCAGAAATCTCAGCCTCAAGTCAATCCTTAAAACCTTAAATGTTGTGGCGGCGGAAGAAAGAAGCGCCAAATTTTTGTTGAAAGATCAATTTTTGCATCAGTATGAACTTTTACACTCTTCCCGATCTATCCAACCTTATGAAGTCCCTAATTCTCCAGTAAAAACATCAGATGTCCCAGTCCATGCTGAAGAACTCTCACCGAAAGGACTTACCATTGAAACTTCATTGGTAAAGTGTTCTACTCCTATCGACATTGTGGGGTCATCCAGCAAATTAATACTTTCTCCCGTTATTGAAGAAGATGAAACTTCTCAACATTTCGAGAAAGTTGATGATAAAGGAGTCGAGAAAGAAAGCTCCACAAAACATGATGGTGACGATACCTTTGAAGGGTTGAGTGATCTGATGATCACTTCACAGGAACTTTTCAAAGATGATATAACTAAAGCTACATCTCCTGTGACTGAAGCGACATCTAGTTTGTAGAAAACTTCGTCGGCTCAAAAATCAACTCCCGCTTCTCAATCTGTTATCACTCCCCAACCAAAGAGTGGTTTATAGTTTGACACGCGTAGTTCGCACATCACACACACTTAGGATGCTTAGCACTTAAACGCACTTTGCTTCTTCAATTCAGAGATTTCTAAGACTTGTCTCTTTTCTTCAATTTCAGGTTCTATAATGGGGCGAAGTGGCTCATATTTCGACAACTTTCGGCGCTACGGAGGGCGCGATTCTTATGATTACGGACGTTATCTCCCCACTCGCAAGGAATCTGACGAAGAGCGAGCAATTAGAAAAGCTCAAGAAAGGCGAGCTTATGAGGTGCAACAGAGAAGAAGGGACGATGAATTCCATAAAAGGAAATATCATGATGATAAATGGAAAGGCCATGATGCTGGAGACCCGAGTAAACGGGTTAGACTTGATGAAACGGACGCGTCTGCAATTTCTGGAAAAACTGACGCTCCTATCTCTTCTAATATCCCGGTTGGCTCTCCTCCTTTAAAGAAATCCGACATCCAAGCGATCATCAACAGGCCCCAGTATCTAGTTAAAGATGGCCCTCCAACACTTCAAAGCCGATTTCCGAATTGGTGCTTAAAAGGAGTGCGCTTTGATTTAGATCTAGTTCTGATCGATAAAAAAGCCATGCTCAGAAATCATGATGCAGTTAGGCTTGACATTGAGAGGATATCGCAATGGAAAAAGCTTGTTGATGAACTTCAAAGAGTCAACCATATGAATCTCGAAAACATGCTGACTCTGGAGAACGATAAGGCTGAATGGGATAAATGGTGCAAGCAGCACGACGCGGAGATGACGAGTATCGCGGATGACAACACAAGGCTTGAATCTGAAGTCAAGCGACTTAAGGAAGATCTCGCCTCTTCTTCTGCATCGCATACTCAAAAAGAAGAAGTCTTTCAGAAGCAAGTGCGAGATGCACATGCTGCGCAAAGGGATGCCGAGATGAAGCTTGCAGCCGAGCAGCACATTACTGAGAAATACCGCAAAGAAAATGTTGAGCTGTGGGATACAACTGTTTCCCAAAACGCGGAGATTGAGATGTTAAAAGCTCGACTTCTTAAAATTGAGAAAGAGCGCGATGATGCAGTTGCTGGACAAGTTGCAGCTGAAGAATCTCATAAAGCAACTAAGGCCATTATTGACTCTACTTTATTCGACTTTTACATCCACAGCGTTTTAGGGCGTGGTAGTCTCTCATTATTGGGTCCAAAATATGAGATCACCCTAGCTGAAGTGTGGGAAGCAATAATGGACATGTTCGGAGGTGCCGGATATGCCGAGGCAGATCTTGAAGAGACTTATCTAGATAATGAGGCGCGTGCCGCCCTTGCTAGGGGAAAAGAACAACTCGCTGAGGCTAAAGCTGGAACAGTGGCAGAAGAGCATCCAAAAAAGAAAATATCTTTAACTGCCCCTGTCCATACTTCGATTTCGACCGACGTTGATATCGTTAGTTCCAGTTCCCACTCTCCTCTTCCTGCAAAAGACGTTGAGGGTAAGCCCATTACTACCGAGTCTCCCCTTACTCAAATCGAAGAGAAGAGCCAAGAAGACACTGAGGCTGATAAATTTGAAATTGATTTATCAAAACCGACTTCTCCAGGTAACTTCAAATCAGATCTGGCTCAAGTGGATTATTCATTTGATTCAATTGACTTGGATGAATTTCTCGCTTACTACTTAAGTCATGGCGATCCAATATTTTCTCTTTTCTCGGAGAATATTAATTTTGACTTCTTTTCTTCTGTAGCGGAAGCACCAAGCACTGTGCACTCTTCCCCTCTTCCAGCTATTCCTCCTCCATCTCTTCAAGTAACTCCTGCTTCTCAACCAGGGTCATAGGAAGAACAGATAGAAGCTCTCTGAGGCTTGGAGGATCCATTCGCTTCTCAAGAACAAAAAGTGGAAGGGATGGAGGACAGTGAGAAGACTCCGGAGCAGTAATTTGATGACAATACAAAACTTTCCAAGCTGCTGACTCCGGGAAGTGAATCTTCTTCAAAGAGGAAAGGAAACCATATACTAAAGAAGAAGAAGAGAAGTGCTTCAACTGGGGAAGACAAAACAGAAGAAGACCCAATCACTCCTCCTTCTCCATCTCGCCCACACCGGATTCCGAAATTAAATATCAGGCCAGGCAAAGGCTCCAAAGGTAGCGGGAAGAAGGAATGACAAGCTGGATTTTCTACTTCTTATTTTGCTTTTTGCACGTATCGACCGGAGATTGTGCGGGTACCGGTCCTCGCTTCTTTTGTAATCTGCACAATGTAAAAAGTTTTCATAGTATTGAATAAAATAGCTATTTTACTTGTACAAATTCTTGTGTATGTGAGAATGCATCTGTTTCTCATTTTTGGCGTAGAATGAACGATTCTTTTTACTTGTACAAAATTTTTTGTCTGTGTTTGAGAATGCATTTATTCCACATCTACTTTTCGTGATATTGCAATGAACTTGCGGTATGTTGCTTGCATATTACTTTTATTAATGTCACTGAATTGTATAGTGTTGCCCCCATACCACAAGTGCATTGCAACATTTCTAGCTTTTACAAGACTAATACTCTTATTTCAGAGAATAACTATTCCACTTTTAAGGGAAGAATCATTCTGCTTTTAATAGATTATATCTCGTTTTTGGAGAAATTTTCACTTTCTCTTCCTTTCTAAAGAACACTTCAATTTTCGGAGATGATCACTTTTATTTGTTAAAAAGTGAATTTTCCTACGCAATGAAGTGAGCTTTTGAAAAATGTTTTGATCTGTTTGTTAGACAATTATATTTCATTGTTGAATCAAACCACGGGACAGTCATTGGCTGTTTTACTGCATATTTGTTTGTACAAATAATCATAAGTATTCAGCCGCGGTCGTTAGTGGTTCTATTAACAAAGTTTTTTGGATGCGCCTTGTACCGGTCAATGCCAGTCGTATTTGTACAAGAACTGATTTGGATCACTTGTCCTCCGATAAGCTGGGATTGTAGGAGGAACGAATTTCTTTGGAAACTCTGCTTTTAGAAATTTTTCAGTGAACAGAGTTTTACTTGGAGCAAACCCCCAGTCGTTTTCGTCTTCATTCCTTTGCATACTTTCTTTCATAATCTGGCGAACCATTCCTGATAGATATTCTACTTCATTCAGAGATCTTGCCGGGAAGACGTCAGCCATCTTTTCTAAAGTTTGTGTGAACAAACGTTCACGGAGAGGCGGCTGCGGCCCCGATCCTCCAGCTTGGGGAGGTGCTCCTTCGTTGAAGCCAGCTGTTCTTTGAGGAATATCTTTCTCTTGATAATTATGAGCATTTTCAGTGAAGACTGTTTCATAATTTTCTGGTTGTCGATTTGCCCCAAGTAGAGCATTTAACCTGTCCATCATCAAAGCATTTTGGGTTTCTATTTGTTGGTATAATCCCGACACTACGTCGTCTAATTCAGCCCTTGTAACTCCGATGGTGGGAGTTGCTTGATCTGCTGTTGGGGAAGCGGAGGTTCCCTCGTGAGCATTTCCGAATTTGGTAGATCTACCCTTCCTTCCAGGAGCCATGACTTCAGATAAACTTCTGGTTTTGTAGGAAATTCTTTCAACAAACTTCCATGAAGCAATGGTGAATGATTGCCTGAGTTGGTTTCTCAGTGGAAGCACCAAAATGTTAACGCTAAAAAGTGAACGCTAATACCCGGTGTGTGTAGTAGAATTGTGAAAGCACCACCCGTGTGACGGGAACAAGAAGTAAGCAGTAAAATATCGAAAAATGCGGTAAAAGACAGCAGTTTATAGTGGTTCGGCTTGAGATCGAGCCTACGTCCACTTTGAATCTCTTTATTACTGAATCTGGTTACAAGACGATACAATACTCTTATGAAAACAATACAGTTTGATCACAAAGACAATCTCGACTACTAGCTCAAACTTTGATGATGAAACTTGATGAATCCATGTTGGATGTAGGAAATTCCTCTCGTAGCTTGTTGTAGTGTCTCGAATGTCTGAAGATCTTCAATTGTTGAATGAGTTGAGAGTTCGGCAAAGTAGCGACGCTTCAAGAAATGATCGGCCAAAAGTCCTCTTGCCGTTGGAGTTAGGGGGGTATTTATAGAAGTGAAATTCTGGATAGAAATTTTTCCCCAAGTCTTAGGTCGCATACTACCTAAGTTAGGTCGTAGGTCGTAGGTCGCGAGCGACCTAAGATAGGTCGTGGTCCTCTCATGACTCGGGAAGTTGGATTGATGGAGCTGCACTTGACTTTATCTAAAGTAGTAAGTCGTAAGCGACCTAAGATAGGTCGTAAGCGACCTAAGATAGGTCGCGCCCCCTTCTCTTCTTTTATCTTGTTAAGCTACTTCCTGCAGTTAGGTCGTGAACCCACTTAGTTTGGTAAGTTTTAGGTCGTTAACTCCTTAGCTCATTAGGTTAGAGTTAGGTCGCGTACGACCTAAGTTAGGTCGTAGGTCACGAGCGACCTAAGATGGGTCGTTGTGCCGTTCCAGGAATTAGGTTGAAGGTCTGTTCAGTAGTTAGGTCGGGGACTTTCTTAGGTCGTGGTGTCCCTTAAGTCGCAGAGTCTCTTCGGCAGTTAGGTCGCGTAGTAGTGAGGTCTTTAAATCGTAGATGCCAGTTAGGTCGTTCAGCACGTTAGGTCGCAAGCTTCCTTTAATAGTTAGGTCGCAAACTTTCTTAGGTCGCAACTTCCTTTCAGTAGTTAGGTCGCAAGCTTCCTTCAACAGTTGGGTCGCAAACTCGTGAATTCCTTAGGTCGTGGGGTCTTTAGGTCGTATAGTTTTAGGTCGGTACTAAAATATGAGTTAACACATTGTATAAGTGCTGACGCTTTAGAAAAGATATTAGGGATGCAATAGAAATTTCTATGTGCTGAATCCCTGATCAAATAGCAAAAATCTACAAAACAAAAATTATGATTCAGCTAGATCTTGAATCTGGTTTAATCATAGTTATTTGCAGATCATAAAAATTCATTATGCCATGTTTCTATTCTCAGTATAAATATTCTTGTACTTAATTCAAAGACAAGATATAGGTTAGCGGTATCCTTGGAAATAATTATTTGTTTGGAAAAAAATATGCTTGCAGAATTTCAGGGGTGTTTCAATGAACACAGTGACATGTTCACTTACCTATCTGATAATAGGATTAAATAAATTTAGTAAATGAACTAAGAATTGTGAGCCAAGAAGGCTGCTGGAATGCTTGTCATATTTGAAGTATGCAAGTTTGGCACATGGTTTGTTTAAGCCCTGAGATCTTTGTGCAATGATGTGAATTAGTTCATTGCAATGTGTCCCTGTGATTCCTTGATAGCAGATGAGGCTAGGATTAAAATGGTATTTGTAAAGGATATGCAAAAGTTATGAAATAAGAAAATGAGTATTTCTTAGATTTGTTGATTTGGAACCATGAGTATTCCAAGGCATTGATTGCTGCAGATTAATGTGTATGCTTGCATAATCATGTTTGTGCTAATGGTTAATTTGTGAAGTCATTGCATTTGCATAACAGTTTATCTGAAATATAGTAACATAGTTGATTTAAGAAATTGTTTAAGCAACTGGTTAATGCTTATGTACATTTATTTGCTTAATACCATGAATATATTGATGTTGCTCATACCAGATCATTGATCTGACCCTTATTTGCTCATGGCATATGGGGGTGTCTCAATTCAAACTGAGGCAGCCACTAATGCTTTTTCAGGGGATGCAAGACATAAGTAGAAAAGAAGATTATGGCTAATGAGAAAAAAATGGAAAAGCATGCTTGCTAGTTTTAATAAGAGCATAGGATGATTTATCTGCATGTATCCATGAAAACTTATGTTTTTAAAACTTCTTGTTATGTAATGAATTTGCTATGTTGGTCTGAACTGGATGTTTTCTGTTACATTTTGTTATGTATTAAGATTTGAGAATTTAAAGATTATTTGAGTTATGAACAAGTGGACAAGTTTAGAATATTATCTACCAAAAATCTGAAAAAAAAATGTATATATACTTGAGCAATTAACTAACATATTCTATACTCTGCGTTAGTCAATCTGGTGTTATATAAAAAGCATTCAGTTTGGGATAAAATATGGTTTAACTCGGGGTAATCTTTCAAGTATTTTGTTACCTTTTTATTTGAAAATTTTGTAAAAGAATTCAAGTTCATTGTGAGCTGTTTTGAGAAATGTAAATATCTTAAATAAGGCACCAAGTAGTTTGCATATGAATAACACTTTAAGAGACATGGTTGATGTTTGTCTGGTTGATCATGTTGGTCTGCAATTCAGTAGTGAAATGCATTACAGAACCTCTTTTCAAATGCTACACACATATGTGCATTTAGGAACTGGTTTGTATTATCAAACCAGAGAACACTCTGCAATCAAACCTGGCTCACCAAAAATCCAGGGATTGCACCATTTACAAACACTTTCAGAAAGACTTAGAAACCAATATGCATGAGAACCAAACATGGGTTGATTAATGGGATAAGTTAAAAACAGATGAATCCCAAAGAAAAGATTATGAGCCAAAATGATATAAGCATATATCATTTTCTGGTCCTAATCAGATATCAAACATCTGAACTGTACAAAAATAATAATATAATCTCAAGCATTCAGAGATTATCTTGTCAAGATAAATTATTGATAAATCGTAATTTTGAATAATTAAAGTTATCAAAATAAGTAAATAATTATGAGCAGGATCTACTCATATATTATAGGTATCAAAGACATGAAAAAAATTAATAAATGGGATAAGAAATTCAAAATTCAAATCAAACAGAATATGCTCTTGTTTACAAAATTTAATATGTATACTCTAATTTAAACAAGAGGGACATATACATCATGATATGTATATGTATATTTCTATGATTAAATTAATATACTTATATTAATAGGAATTTTAAATCCTGGACAAATTGTTTGAAAAGAAAAATGACTCTGAGAATATCAATTATAGGAATGTAAAATAAAATAAAAATAAAAAAATTTCACCAAAAATATATACAAAATTGGGAGGGTCATTTCATCCTGCCTCAAAGGAATC
The DNA here is from genome assembly GCA_030737815.1 of Allium fistulosum. Lineage (NCBI taxonomy): Eukaryota > Viridiplantae > Streptophyta > Magnoliopsida > Asparagales > Amaryllidaceae > Allium > Allium fistulosum. The sequence goes on along the minus strand of CM060907.1, from coordinate 404,184,516 downwards.
TCCACAACAATATCAGAAGGATCTCTAAGATGAGACAAAGTAACACTAGCCAACTCCGGCTTCAATCCTCTGATGAACTTCTCATTCCGCTTCAACACTGTATCTACAGAAGCATACCCATACCAGGCCAACTCTTCAAACTTACTAGCATACTCAACAACCGACATCTCACCCTGCACCAGCTCAGCAAACTGCCTAATCAAAGTTGACTGTGCCAACACAGACATAAACCTTTCCTGGAATCTCCTCTTGATATCCTCCCAGGTTACTGCCTCCTCATCAACTGTCACTGCCACATTGTTCCACCAAAACAGTGCGGCTCCCTAAAGCTGCCTGGACGCCAACCTTCTCTTCTGCTCATCATTGAGCCCTAGATCTACAAAAATCCTTTCGTAGTGCAACAACTAGTTCTCAACTTCAATGGCATCCTCCGTTCCCACAAACGGCTTCCCTCCTAGCTTCACATAATCACCGCTCATCTTAGCAAAATGATTAACTACTGGAACTTCTGGAACCCCTGCACCTGCAGCATTTCCTCCTAACACTCCGGCTGCAACTCCTGCACCAACATTAGGTCCGGCATTCCTTTAGGTGCTTCTCCCTCCTTGGTTAACTCTGCTTCTTCCACCATCCATATCTATATTAATACCTCAAGAGATGCAGAAAGATAACCTAATCAAAGATAGATGAAAGGAGTTAAAGCACATACTTATATATAACAAATACAAGTACGTTACTACAGTGTTAACCCAACCCCAAATCTTACTCTAATTTCTTTGGATTTTTGTTTTCAAAACAAATTTTTAGTTAAATTTTTCATAAACCTATGTTTTAATACCAAGTTGTAACATCCCGTATCTGGAGGCCAAAAGCTAAGCGCTATGGATGCTATCCATAGTATTAACTTCTGGTAACGAAATACGGTAATGTTAATGGTATCCATAATATAAGAAGCACTTGAATATGAACAGAATCACAAATTTCCAAAAACAATAATTTGTGTGATTACATTTCAAATGAATCATATCCAAGTTAAAAAAATCCCAACGTACTCCCAGGCAACGATCAAATATAATTACAACAATACGCTAAGAGCGACATATGAAGATGCCCCCTTGGATGATCAAAGCAATATAGACATAAATATCATAATACACAGCGGAAACAAATTTAAAACAGAATACCTAAATTTAGCTATCCATCAGCCACCTGCTCGTCTTTGGAAGCTTATTTGCCAAAATCTGCTAAAACCTAAAATCCTAAACCCTCAGCCTACTCAAATCAATTTTGAGCACCTGAGAGTTTAAGGGGAAACAAAAACTTCGAGTCAGACATAAAGCTTGGAATGAATAATTTCTGTTACATCTCTATTTACTGATATATAGTGAGACCATGCCGCTTAGCGTAACGGGTTTCCCCTCACTAATATCTCTTTTTAAAACATATATTGTGTAAATCCTTTCGTGCAACCAAACTGGTTAATCAACTGATTATAATAATAATATAGGAAGATCCATTATGCTAAAACAGAAAATAGTTGGACTATCTGTCCTAAATCTGAGCTAACTGCTCCTTTCTGGACCAACTGTCGTAAATCTGATTATACCAAAATAGCAATATCCTTTATGCTAAACAATGGACTATCTATCCATAAAACAGGTTAAAAAGGATGGACTAACTGTCCTTAAGAACTAGCAAGGTCCGTTAGACTAACAAATGAACTAACTGTTATATCTGGGCTAACTGCCCTTATCTGGACTAACTGTCCTCTGGGCTAACCAATCAAAACCTTTTCCTTTAAACCATTTGACATTGTCGAAAGCTCTTTGTCGAAAGCTAACAGGCGTATTTTCCTTCAAACCAAAACAAAGTTTCATCTCCTTCGAAAGCTCTTACCTTTCGTCCCTAAAACTTTCGACTCCTTCCAATTCACTACGTACCAGTTGCCCGATACCATGTGCATTGGTTATTTGACCTAGTATAAACGTTTGATACCTTTCGACTTTGTCGGAAGGTTTGGAATGGAGGTGGAACCTCTTGCCGAAAGAGTTGAAATAGTAGAAAAACTATTTATTTGTACTTTAAAATAGTACTTTTGTACCCAACCTGCCTTATTTTTCTAAATATGATTGGATGCCGGATTTTTATATTCAAAAATGCTACTGATTTTCCTTATTTAAAATTTATACAATTTTGAAAAAGCCCTTTTCTCCTTTATAATTATATAAAACATTTAAGTCCCATACCTTAAATAATTTTATATAATTATTAAATCATCTAAAAAATTCTGGAAAAATTCCAAAAAATCAATTAATACGTTCTTTTCAACATATAAAATTTTCAGATCCAAACAATAATTATATTTCGTGTAAATAATTTTATAATCCAAAATACCATTTTTCTTCCTTAGAAAATTCATAATAATTCCACAAAAATTCAGAAAAATCCAAAAATTGAAACCCATCTCTAAAATATCATTATAGATCACCATAAAAATCCGCAAGGCTAACAGATGTCATTTAATAGGGTTTTCATCTTAAAATATGTCATAAAAATCTATATGAACATTCATAAATCATCAACATGTATATATAGTCATTTTATCATTCAAAAACATGGCAAATCTTTGCAAAAATCATTTGGATTAATCTTAAACTGAAACCATAAAAATTTTGAGACGTAAACATTATTCACCTTTGCTTTAGATATTAAGGAGCTTGAGATTTGAATGAGTTTTGATTTTAATTTCCTTTTCCCTAAGCTTTTCGTTAGTTTCCTCTTCTTCTTTCCTTGTTAATGGTGGCCGACCTTGATTTTGAAAATTATGAAATGGTATGGATGTGTACATATTACACGGCCTAAGGAAGGAGACATAGGAATGGCCTCTTTCCCATAATACCCCTCCTCTAATTCATTTTAAACCCCTTTTAATTCATTAGTTTAAGAAGCATGCCTACCTTAAATAAATCAAATCTCAGTCCCCTAATTCATGGCACCTTTACTTCTCTTATGGATATGGCCACCAGATTTGAGAACCCTAATTCGAGAGGAAAGCAGGTTGTGTCAGCATCCTAGGGTAATTCCAGTAGTTCGAAGAAGAGAAAGCCCAACTTTCATCAGTAGAAGAAAAATTGGCAGAACTCTCAGGGTATTGGATATTCTTCTCAGAGGCAGCCACTTGACTTATCTTCCATCACTTTTTTCAAGTGCGACCAGAAGGGTCATTATGCCAACAGCTTTCCATCTTCTATCGGAGCCGCTATTCCTCTAGCCCAGGCAACCAGAAACAACCTTTGCCACATCTGTCTGCAGCCTGGACACTTCAAGAATAACTGTCCCACTCAGTAGAAAGGCAAGACATCTGGAGTCTTTACTATGATCTCTTCCACTCCTCCTTCTGCCAGTGATACTCAAGGTACTCTTCAGGGCACCTTTACTTTGCATGGTTTTCCTGTTCGTGTTCTTTTTGATACTGATGCATCCCATAGTTTTATTTCTATTGATCTTTGTGACAAATTTGAGCACATCTTGCAACCTTAATTGGAAACTTCATCCATATGTGTGACTAATCCCATCGGCGGTCCCGCCAATCTTAGTATGATTTGTAAAGGGGTTAAACTCGTTTACAAGAAGCGTCGATTTACCAGAGATTTCTATGTTTTGGGTTTCGACGCATTTGATATCTTACTTGGACGTGATTAGTTAAAGCGTTATGATGCAGTTATTTCATGCAAAGCCCAAACTGTCTCTTTAGTAGATGATCAGGGTAATTCTCTTGTGATTGGATGCCGAATGGTTCAGGATTATGTAGGTAGTTTTATCTTTTCTTTGGATTCTCAGCCTAGTGATCATGACTCCACCCTTGTTGTCAAGGATTTTCCTGATGTTTTTGGTGAAGTCAATTCATTACCTCCTAAGCGGAAAATTGAATTCCGCATAGATCTTATTCTTGGAGCCCGACCTGTTGTTCTTCTTCCCAAACGAATGACACATATAGAGAAAGCTGAGTTAAAGAAGCAGACTGAGGACTTATTTTCGAAGGCTTTGATTAGGCAGAGTTTTTTAGAATGGGGAGCAGTTGTTGTCTTTTTCACTAATTTTGATGGTTCTTTGAGGATGTGTGTTGATTATAGGGAGCTGAATAAGCTTACCTTAAAGAACAGATATCCTATGCCTCATATCAATGATATGTTCAATCAGCTCTATTGAGCTAAAGTATTCTCTCAGCTTGATTTTGCTACTGGTTTCCACCAGCTTCATGTAGCAGAGGAGAGCATTACCAAAACATCTTTTCGAACAGAGAATGGTTTTTATGAATGGTTAGTCATGCCCTTTGGATTAACCAATGCTCCTACCTTCTTCGTTGATCTTATGAATCGCGTTTGCCGCGATTTTCTCATCAAGTTTGTCCTGGTTTACATTGATGATATTCTCGTCTTTTCTAAGTCAGAGAAGGAGCATGAATCTCATTTGAGCTTTGTTCTCCAAACTCTTAGGAGTCATTGGTTGAAAGCTAAATTTTCTAAATGTCATTTCTGGAGGGATGAAGTTCGATTCCTTGGGCACATTGTTTTTGAAAATAGAGTCTTGGTTGACTCGGTTAAGGTCGCCGCGAATTAATGTGAGTCTATCCACCTTTCTTCTTTCGAAATTAATTCATCTTATCCTTCTTTGAACTTTTCCACCTTATTCTATTTTAGGATTGGAAGCCAATTAAGACTCCTTCTGATATTCGTAGCTTTTTAGGCCTTGCCGGTTATTATCGGAGATTCATTGAAAATTTTGCCCGCATAGCTGCACCTCTCACTACTTTAACTCGTAAGAATGCTATGTTTGATTGGAGTGATAAGTGTGAAGCAACATTTAATGAGTTAAAGCAAAAGCATACTTCTGCTCCTTTTCTCACCATTCCGAATGGGAGTGAGGGATTATCGGTTTATACCAATGCTAGTCGAGAATGTTTGGGTGTTGTCTTGATGAAGAATGGGAAGGTCATTGCTTATGCTAGTCGTCAGTTGAAGTCTCACAAAGCTAACTATGCCACACATGATTTGGAACTGCTTGCTATTCTATTTGGTTTGAAGTTATGGAGGCATCATCTTTTGGGAACTAAGTTTGAGATTTTTACTGATCATCAGTCTCTTAAGTATATTTTCACCTAGAAGCATTTGAACCAAAGGCAGGTTAGATGGCTTGAGTTTTTAGCATCTTATGGCCTCTACATCAACTACACTCCTGGGAAAGCTAATGTTGTGGCCGATGCCTTGAGTCGAAAAAAGGCCCTGCTGTGTCAGATTTTTGCTTTTTCGTCTCTTATGGATCTCATAGCAGCTAAGCAAGATGAAGATGAGATGCTTAAGCTTATGAAGGAGAATATTGGAAGGTGATAACTAGAGTGAGTTAGGAGCACAAATTGATCATAATGGAATTTTGAGGATTAATAACCGAATTTGTGTTCCGAATGTCGATGGATTAAGGCAGGAGGTGCTTAAGGAGAACCATCAGTCCAGATTCTCTATTCATCTTGGAGTTACCAAGATGCATCAGAATATGAAAAAGCTGTATTGGTGGAATGGTATGAACGTAGATGTTTCCATTTTTGTGAGTAGATGTGCCACTTGGCAACAGGTTAAGGCTGACCACCAAAAGGCCGCTAGATTGCTACAACTCCTTGAGGTTCCTATTTGGAAGTGGGATCAGGTTTCTATGGACTTTATCAATGGTTAACCGAGGACTAGAAGGGGTAATGAGAGTATTTGGGTACTTGTCGATCGATTGACCAAATCCGCTAATTTTATTCCGGCCAGCTCGAATCGAACTGCTTCGAGCTTAGTTGAGGTTTATATGAGAGAGATTGTCAGATTTCATGGTGTTCCTTCTAGCATTGTTTGTTATCGTGATCCTATCTTTACCAGCAAGTTCTGGAAAGCTTTTCAGGAAGCTTTAGGGACCTGTTTAAACCTTAGTATAGCTTACCATCCTCGTACTGTTGGCCAGACGGAAAGGATGAATCGGATTTTGGAAGATCTTCTTCATGCCTGTGTTCTTGATTATCGAGGATCTTAGGAAGATCATCTTCATCTTGTTGAATTCACTTATAATAATAGCTATTAGGTATAACTTTATCTTTGAAATATAAAATCATCTTAAGCTTCAATCAATTATATCTCATTCTTTTGAATTTAGGCAAGTATCAAGATGTCTCTATTTGCAGCTCTTTATGGATGATCTTGCAAATCTCCATCTTGCTGGATTGATTCCGGTGATCGTTTAGTCCTTGGGCCCGATATGATTCTCGAAGTATCAGAGAAGGTTAAGGAGATTAGGAGGAAGATGAGGATTGCTCATGATAGGCAGAAGAAGTAAGCTGTTAGGCGGAGGAGAGATTTGGAATTTTTAGTGGGTGATCAGGTCTTTCTTAAGATCTCGCCACTGAAGAATTTCGTTCGTTTTGGTCAGAGAGGAAAGCTTTCTCCTAAATTCGTTGGTCTTTTCCGCATCTTGGGAAGGGTTGGTCCTTTTGCTTATAGAGTGGATTTACCGGTGAAGCTATCGGGTGTGCATAACGTGTTTCTTGTGTCTCACCTTCGCAAGTATCTTCATGATCCATCTTTGATTGTTCAGCCCGCTTTACTAGAGAATTTGGACATCGAGCCAAATCACACTATTGAGAGGAAGCCACTTCGTATAGTCGATAGAGGTACAAAGCAGCTTAGGAGGAAATCTGTCAATCTTGTCAACGTACAGTGGAGTACATATGGTCGGGATTGCACATGGGAGACTGAGGAGTCCATGCGCACTTCGAATCCTAAATTGTTTGTATTAGGTACTTTTTGTTTCGAATCTATCTTATCTTTCTATTTGTTTCTTTTCTTCTATCTCATTCTTTTTCGAGGATGAAAAGTTTTGAGTGGAGGAGAGTGTAATGACCTGTAAATTCAGTCAAACTTAAAAGGAATTTGAATTGAAAATTTGAATTAATTATTTTAAACTTTAAATAAATTTGTATTTTAAATAGAAATTTTTGGAATATTGAGTATTTTATTTTTCCAAATTAAATGAAATAGAAAATTTTATGAAAATTTAAATTTTGGTCAAACTTAGTCAAAATTTGACTTTTGGTTAAAAATTTTAAATTTGAATTTTTAAATTTTGTTCTTTTTATATGATACTAGACTGAATTCTAATCTCCTCCCCACTTTTTTTTCCAAAATCAAATTCCTATTGCTCTAAAAACATGAATTACTATGAAAAATTGACATGAATTTGTGGTGTTTAGTTGTGTTTTATTTGTCCAAGTCTTATTGGGTTTGTTTGGTCTAATGGGCCTTGGTTAACCAAGAGACTCTAGTCATACCAAGTCATGTGACCCTTCCATTGCCTACGACCTTAGGTTTCCTATCTGACCAAACACCTACGTACAGATAATTCCCCTTGAGAAACTTTCTGGTCAGTCTTCCTTCCTCCTCCTCAAAATATACAGAAAACTCTAGATCTAAAACTCCAAAAACTCACAAATTAAAACTCCTTTCCTCCTCTCTTTAAAACCCTTCCTTCCTCCTCCTATAGCCGTCGCCCTCCACCACTTCCAAGGCCATCTCCTTCTCCCTCGTCTCAACCATCATCCAGGCCGAAAACCCTAGCCCCTTTCCTAGGCCATAGCCGAGCCTACCACCACCAAAACCCATCCATTCTTCCACCATCTCCTCCTCTAGCCTAGCCCCACCCAATCCTCTACCTTAGCCCACCATGGCCGCACCCAACCCCAAGCCAAAACCCTTGGCTGAGCCCTCCTTTCAACCCTAGGCCGAGCCCCTTAACCCCTCTCTTCCTTCCCTTTTTATAAAAAAAACAAAAGCTATATATATTTATATATGTTGTGTTTCATCAATTCAAGTTTGTGCTTTGGAATTGTTGTTGGAATTCGTAGCTTTGTGTTGTCAATTTTCCTAGCCTTAAAAGGTGAGCCATTCACTCAATATTTATATTCTTATAAAACTAGATGTGATTATATGCGTAGGACATATGCTTCATGATGTTAATATGAAATTGTTATGTTGGAAAAAAAGAAATGTTATATTGATTTAAAAGTTGTCACACATGCTTTGATAATTTCACTAACATGTTATTTGAAAAATAATGTGTGAAATGAAAAAGAAAAAAAAATTGATATGCCATACATTTGTTATGTTTGTAATTAGAAAATAACATAAGTGTTATGTTAGAAATGATTGCATATTATATTATGTTATGATAAGAAAATTTTGTGCCATAGGCATGTTAAATATGAACATATGCTATGTTGTATAATAAGTTATGTAAGTAATATGCTATGTTTGTAATTTGTTATGCAAGTCATATGATATGTTATGTAATTTGTTATGTATGTATTGTGCTATGTTATGTAAATCATTATGCAAGTTTTGTCTTATGTTTTATATATGTTACTTTATTTGCAAATCATGCTACAAGTTCCCTCAGTTAGGAAATCACTGTGGGTTGAAATGATACATACCCGAATGATCTTTTAGATTAGGGTAAATCGTTATGGGTTGAAATGATAAACCCAAGCGATTTTATTGATTTTGCAAATTTGGGATTGCGGGTTGAAATGATATATACCCGTAAATTTTTAATTATAGCGGATTGAAATGATTAATATCCATATCACTTGACCTTATGATAGAAAACTATATACGAACACCGTTTGTTTGTTTTTAAAGTGATTTATGAAATTTGGAAAGATGTGTTTAAAAAAAGGATGATTTTAAAATTTAATATAAAGATTTTATTTTAAAATATATATGTAAAAAAATTTAGATTTTTAAATTATATGTTTTAAGAATTTAAAATTTATAAGTTGCAGGATCGATTTCACCCTAGAGGGGGGGGGGGGTGAATAGGGTGATACTATCAATTATAAAATTTATTGCGGAAGTGTATATTAATTTCAACACAGATCACAGCAGAATAATATCAGCACAGATAATAGCAGAATAGTAAATGCAGAAAATAGAACGACACAGAATTTACCCAGCTTCGGCAAAACCCTGCCTACGTGCTGCCCCCAAGGTTTCTACTAGAAATTAGATAGTCACACGCTTACACACGTAAACTCGCTATACCCGCTATTGACTAATCTAACTCTACGCTCAAAACTCTGCCACAACTCAGCCACTGAGTTGCGAATTCCTAAACTACGCCACGTAGTTTGTCCCCTAGTCACACGACTAGTAAATACAACGGAAGTTTAAAAAGAAAATACAAATTAAAAACAAATAAACCCTAATTTAACTAGAGCCTTATATAATTAGTAACCAAACAAATAAACCAGGCCGGCCCAAAGTAAAATAAGAGTAAATTCCCCTTTATTCTCTTTTATTTCTTTGGCCGACTCCTCTTTGAAAATGGTTGCTTCGTTCTCGTTCGTTTCCTCTTTGAACAAAATTAGGGTTTGTGAAATTGGGGCTGTCGACTTCGATTTCTGGATTGAATGATGGTTTAGTGTCCCTTGCTTTGTCAATCGACGATCTCTGCTTAGCTCACGGCTGCCCCAATTGTTGATCGAGTTCGACTCCTGACTTTGGTATGTAATTTATGCCTTTTCTTCTCTGGATTAAATACTTGAACTCGATGATTTAAATTGCCGATGATGATTGGTTTATATAGGAGTTGAATTCCCTTATTTTCGTTCGTCTGATTTTGTTTGAATTTGTCAATTACTTTGCGTTGGCCATTGATCTTCATTTGGATGTTTGTGATGAATTCTGACCTTTTCAATTCCTACATTTTCGTTGCTTAATTACTTGATAATCACGGTTTGGGTTTCTTGACTTGGCTCGATTCCTTGCTCACCACGGTTCTGACTTTGATCTATTTCTTTGAATTGTTGACATCGGTCACTTGAATTTGTTTATGCAATTCCATGACTGTAGCATTGATTTCAGAAACCAAAACTGACTTTGATTTTGAAACTTTTTCAATGCTCGGCCCACTGTAGTTCCATCATCTCTGTGGTATGATCTGGAGCTCGAGTTGCTTCACCATTGACTGTGATTGTGTAGACATTGTATACATGATGTATATTTACTTGGTTGTGCTCATTGTGTAGCTTGACTTGATTACTTGTTGTTCGGTTTTTGCCTTGCCTTTATTTATGCTTGTTGACTTCGGCATTGGATTTGTTCGAACACCTACTTGTTCATGGTTGCTGATGCATATATGTTTGAGGTTTGCAATTCATTTGTGTTCTTCTTGAGTGATTCCCAGGTTAGTTTGCATCTTTGTATTCCAGTGTGCTTCAATCTAGTTCATGTATATACATACATACATGTGTGTATATATGTGTGTGCCTATGCATTTGTTTGATAGCATATTGAACTGTGATTATATTTGCCGTGCATTTGATTTCATTATGTTTACAACATAGTCATTGATATTGTTTAGATGCTTGAATGCATTTGAGTCTGGATTGCATATTTGGGCTCCTCACGACTTGTTGGTTTGTAGCCTCGAGTCGGGTTTGTGTTGCCTTCTTGTCTCGACTTTGTATTTGTTGGTTGCTGCACCTTTGATCTTGGTTGTTTGTGACTTCATTTATATTGCACCTGAGTTGAATCCGATAATTTGGGTTTGACCTGTGCTCACCTGCCCCTGTAAATATATCAAGTGTATATATATCGGTGTGCACGGCCTTATGGCATATACAGTGATACACTGTGTATGTCACAAGCTGTTCGTGTATGATGAATTCAGAATTAAATGATGACGAACAACCCAAATAACTGAGGCAAATAAAAATTTCAAAAATCACATTTATTTTATACTGCAAAAATATTTTATTTTCAATTTTACTATGTCAGTATATATTTTTGCAGATTGCTCAGATGCTGGATTCAAACTGGAACAAAGTTGAAGATAAATATGAGTTGAGTGAACGAGTGATATGTAGTGAGGTCAAATGTAAATGTGAAATGTATTGTAATTGAAATTGTATGTATATAGTGAGAGCTTGAATTTGTACTATTGTAATAAATATTTGTTTGAATAAAATTCCTGTTTGAATACAAATTCTGTGTTATTTATTTTATTCAGCAAATATCTATTTAATCTATGAAAATAAAATAGTACAATAGCAAATACATTTAAATGAATATATATATGTTTATTATCATCAAACAAAAATCATATACACCCATATTCAACATAAGTAAGTTTTAAAAATGTGAATTTTAAGGTTTTACTTATAACTTTACTTTTAAAATATATAATATAAGATTTAATTAATAAAATTTCATAAAAATTAAAATATATATTATGCTTTAAAATATTTAAATTAATGTAATAAAACAGACTTTTGTAATAACTTTAATAAATGAGGTTGGAAAGGTAGTTGGAACTAATTTGTAATTGAAATTGTTTTAAGAATTGAATTCAAATAAGAAATGATCGAAACTTATCGATTTTAAAGGCATGATTTTATAATTTGATTTGATTATAGTTGAATAACTGAAAGTTGCAAAATTAAATATAATTGAATTTGAATATTTAATTTTGATTTTTATTGTAAATTGAGATTTATTAAAGTGATTTTTTTAAAAGTGACCACAGTGTGAAATAAGCGTTTGGTTGTTGAAGAGACCGGGATTGGATATTGTCATACTCTCTGCCACTACCGAAAAACACTTTAACAACTTTGCACGTGGTGAAGAATCCAAAATGAAGTAGGATGGTTTAGCGAACGCTACTGGAATGAATTAAGAGGACGATGATGGATAGCCTTAACCTTCGGGTCATAATTAAAATGACTAAAACAGGAGCCATACCAGGCCAAGTGGGGTCGCTCCCCCTATCGGGCACATTTCTTCGAAACCATATCTATTACTTTTGTGATTTGATTTTGGTGTGCACACCTTTTATTTGGGAGTGTATCTCAAGGTGGGCGGTAGTAGCTACTATGCGTTACCACCAGTCCAGATCCGCAAAACGGTAGTATCCTACCCTGGGCATTGCCTCACGTGCCTTGTCATATTTATCCTAATCGAGCCCATTACGAGTTTGGTTTGTATCGTACCTATGGAGTTCTCCCTAAGTATCCCACTGGTTTGGTAGGGCTTACAGTATCTGTATAGACTATGGTATTTATATAAAATTGTGTTAAGGGGATATGGGTAACGCCTTAACGCTACTTTAATATTTTACTGTACTGTAGACATTATTTATGTAGCTTATTGTACTATGTATGTAGATAGTTCCACGGATCCTTAAAGGATGGAAATCCTAAATATCCTTTAAGTTATATTGCATTTCATTTGGCATTTCACTTGAGTTGATTTACTTACATAAGAATGTTAATCCTGACTCGATTGTTTTGTGTTTTGCTTTATGCTCGGGTTAGCCTGAGCATTACATCATTTGAGACTCACCTTTGGAGCTTGGAGCTTTGCTTTGAGATCTATCTTTTATCCATTCAGCTTTTTAGTTATCTCAATTATTCCATTTATTTCCAGCTGTTTATGTTCAGACTTGTCATTTGCTTATGTACTAGAGACTTCTTTGTATTTGGACTATGTTGTATTTGCTTTGGACTCTGTTGTTTCTATAGTAGCTTCATGAACTACTATTTATCTATTTCCGCTGCATATTGCTATATTACTCTGTGTTTGTGATTGATTTATTTACTGTATATGCTAAGTTTTGCCAAATATAAATAACAATCTGTTGTTTGAGCAATTCAAGTCTGACATGTGTGGTTTGTTGTCGATTTGAATGGTTCAAAATAGCGGGTCATTATAGTAGGTATCAGAGCGAGGTTTATGAAAAACTTAGCATATGGAGTAAAAACTCATTAGAGATAGGGTAGTAATACCCTAGAAAGAGTAAAATTAATAGGAGAATCATATTCGTTCGTGCTTGAAATTCTTTGTTAGAATTCTCTTTGATTAGGATTTCTTTTGAATTTTGGAACTTTACCTTTGTTCTAAAATCCATTCTTGTCTTTTTTTTCCCGATGAGTAACCGAAGGAATGTTCATGGTAGGGGTCGTGGAAATGCTCATGCACGACTTGTTGTTGCTCCTGTTCCACCAGCTCAGCCTAATAGGTTCACTCAACTTTGTAAGGAGTACTCTCAACTTGGAGGTACCAAGTTTACTGGAGCAGAGAGTATCATTGAGGCCCAGTAGTGGCTGAAGAGTTTAGAGAGGATTTTCACCGGACTTGAGATCACCGATGCTCAGATGCATCAGTTAGCTACTTGGCAGTTGCAGGAGTCTGCCTAGGATTGTTGGGAATCAGTTACTGCTCAGACTATTAAGGCAAATATCACTTGGGAGCAGTTTATGTGAAATTCTTAGTTGTCCTTTTTGTTAAGTTATCCTTTAGTTGTCCTTTTGCTAAGTTATCTCTTTAAAATTTATCTCCTTGGACTTTTCTTTATCTTTATCTTGGATCCTTATTTTTAGGGATGCTTTTGTGGCTAAGTGGATGCCCGAAGCCGGAAAGTCTCAGTTGTATAGGGCATTTATGGACCTTGAGCAAGGGGATATGACTTTTACAGAGTATGAGAGAAAGTTTAATGAGTTATCTAGGCCCAGCTTGATAGACACCCAGCTCAAGAAGAATGAGAAGTTTATTCATGGTGCTCACCCAAAGTATTATGACCGTTTGATTAGTCATGTTCATGGCACCTTTACTTCTCTTATGGATATGGCCACCAGATTTGAGAACCCTAATTCCAGAGGAAAGCAAGTTGTGTCAGCATCCCAGGGTAATTCCAGTAGTTCGAAGAAGAGAAAGCCCAACTTTCATCAGTAGAAGAAGAATTGGCAGAATTCTCAGGGTAATGGATATTCTTCTTAGAGGCAGCCACTTGACTTATCTTCCATTACTTGTTTCAAGTGCGACCAGAAGGGTCATTATGCCATCACCTTTCCTTCTTCTACCAGAGCCACTATTCCTCCAGCCTAGGCAACCAGAAACAACCTTTGCCTCATCTGTCTGCAGCTTGGCCACTTCAAGAATAACTGTCCCACTCAGCAGAAAGGCAAGACATCTGGAGTCTTTACTATGACCTCTTCCACTCCTCCTTCTGCCAGTGATACTCAAGGTACTCCTCAGGGCACCTTTACTTTGCATGATTTTCCTGTTCGTGTTCTTTTTGATACTGGTGCATCATATAGTTTTATTTCTATTGATCTTTGTCATAAATTTGAGCACATCTTGCAACCTAAATTGGCAACATCATCCTTATGTGTGACTAATCCCATCGGCGGTCCCGCTAATCTTAGTATGATTGTAAAGGGGTTATACTCCTTTACAAGAAACGTCGATTTACCGGAGATTTCTATGTTATGGGTTTCGATGCATTTGATATCTTACTTGGAGGTGATTGGTTAAAGCGTTATGATGCAGTTATTTCTTGTAAAGCCCGAACTGTCTCTTTAGTAGATGATCAGGGTAATTCTCTTGTGATTGGATGCCGAATGCCTCAGGATTATGTAGGTAGTTTTATCTTTTCTTTGGATTCTTAGCCTAGTGACCTTGACTCCACCCCTATTATCAAGGATTTTCCTGATGTTTTTGGTGAAGTCACTTCTTTACCTCCTAAGCAGGAAATTATATTCCACGTTGATCTTATTCCTGGAGCCCGACCTGCTATTCTTCCTTCCAAACGGATGACACCTAGAGAGAAAGCTGAGTTAAAGAAGCAGATTGAGGACTTGTTTTCTAAGGGTTTGATTAGGCAGAGTTTTTTAGAATGGGGAGCAGCTATTGTTTTTATCACTAAATTTGATGGTTCTTTGAGGATGTATGTTGATTATATGGAGCTGAATAAGCTTACCTTGAAGAACATATATACTATGCCTCGTATCAATGATATGTTCGTTCAGCTCTATGGAGCTAATTTATTCTCTCAGCTTGATCTTGCTACTGGTTTCCACCAGCTTCATATAGCAGAGGAGAGCATTCCCAAAACATATTTCCAAACCGAGTATGGTTTCTATGAATGTTTAGTCATGCCCTTTGGATTAACCAATGCTCTTGCCTTCTTCGTCGATCTTATGAATTGTGTTTTCTACGATGTTCTCATCAAGTTTGTCCTGGTTTTTGTTGATGATATTCTCGTCTTTTCTAAGTCAGAGAAGGAGCATGAATCTCATTTGAGCTCTGTTCTACAAACTCTTAGGAGTCATCAGTTGAAAGCTAAATTTTTTAAATGTCATTTCTGGAGGGATGAAGTTCGATTCCTTGGGCACATTGTTTTTGAAAATAGAGTCTCGGTTGACCCGGTTAAGGTCGCCGCGAATTAATATGAGTCCATCCACCTTTCTTCTTGCGAAATTAATTTATCTTATCCTTCTTTGAACTTTTCCACCTTATTCTGTTTTAGGATTGGAAGACAATTAAGACTCCTTCTGATATTCGTAGCTTTTTAGGCCTTACCGGTTATTATCGGAGATTCGTTGAAAATTTTGCCCGCATAGCTGCACCTCTCACTACTTTAACTCATAAAAATGCTAAGTTTGATTGGAGTGATAAGTGTGAAGCAGCATTTAATGAGTTAAAGCAAAAGCATACTTCTGATCCTTTTCTCACCGTTTCGAATGGGAGTGAGGAATTATCGGTTTATACCGATGCTAGTCGAGAATGTTTGGGTGCTGCCTTGATGCATAATGGGAAGGTCATTGCTTATGTTAGTTGTCAGTTGAAGTCTCACGAATCTAACTATGCCACACATGATTTGGAACTGCTTGCTGTTGTGTTTTCTTTGAAGTTATGGAGGCATCATCTTTTGGGAACTAAGTTTGAGCTTTTTACATATCATCAGTCTCTTAAGTATATTTTCACCCAGAAGCATTTGAACCAAAGGCAGGTTAGATGGCTTGAGTTCTTAGAATCTTATGGCCTCGACATCAACTACACTCCTAGGAACGCTAATGTTGTGGCTGATGCCTTGAGTCGGAAAAAGGCCTTGTTGTGTCAAATTTTTGCTTCTTTGTCTCTTATGGATCGTATAGAAGCCAAGCAAGATGAAGATGAGATGCTTAATCTCATGAAGGAGAATATTCATAGTAGGGAAGGTGATAACCAGAGTGAGTTAGGTGCCCAAATTGATCATAATGGAATTCTGAGGATTAATAACCGAATTTGTGTTCCGAATGTCGATGGTTTAGGGCAGGAGGTGCTGAAGGAGAACCATCGGTCTAGACTCTATATTCATCCTAGAGTTACCAAGATGTATCAGAATATAAAGAAGCTGTATTGGTGGAATGGTATGAAGCGGAATGTTTCCATTTTTCTGAGTAGATGTGCCACTTGTCAACAGGTTAAGGCTGACTACCAGAAGACAACTGGATTGCTGCAACCCCTTGAGATTCCCATTTGGAAGTGGGATCAGGTTTCTATGGACTTTATCGATGGTTTAACGTGGACTAGAAGGTGTAATGAGGGTATTTGGGTAGTTGTCGATTGATTGACCAAATCCGCTCATTTTATTCCGGCCAAGTCGAATCGAACTGCTTCGAGCCTAACTGAGGTTTATATGAGAGAGATTGTCAGATTTCATGGTGTTCCTTCTAGCATTGTTTGTGATCGTGGTCCTTTGTTTACCAGTAGGTTCTGGAAAGCTTTTCATGAAGCTTTAGGGACCCGTTTTCACCTTAGTATAGCTTACCATCCTCAGACTGATGGCCATACGGATAGGATGAATCAGATTCTTAAAGATCTTCTTTGTGCCTGTGTTCTTGATTATGGAGGATCTTGGGAAGATCATCTTCATCTCATTGAATTCACTTATAATAATAGCTATCAGATATAAATTTATCTTTGAAATATAAAATCATCTCAAGCTTCAATCAGTTAAATCTCATTCTTTTGAATTTAGGCAAGTATCAAGATGTCTCTGTTTGCCGCTCTTTTTGGACGATTTTGCAAATCTCCATCTTGCTGGATTGAATCCGGTGATCGTTTAGTCCTTGGACCTGATATAATTTTGGAAGCATCTGAAAAGGTTGAGGAGATTAGGAGGAAGATGAGGATTGCTCAGGACATGTAGAAGAAGTATGCTGTTAGGTGGAGGAGAGATTTGGAATTTTCAGTGGGTGATCAGGTCTTTCTTAAGATCTCGCCACTGAAGAATGTGGTTCGTTTTGGTCGAAGAGGAAAGCTTGCTCCTCGATTCATTGGTCCTTTCCACATCTTGGGAAGGGTTGGTCCTTTAGCTTATAGAGTGGATTTACCGGAGATGCTATCGGGGGTGCATAACGTGTTTCACGTTTCTTACCTTCGCAAGTATCTTCATGATCCATCTTTGATTGTTCAGCCTGCTTTATTAGAGAATTTGGACGTCGAGCCAAATCTCACTATAGAGAGGAAGCCACTTCGTATAGTCGATAGAGGAACGAAGTAGCTTTGGAGGAAATCTGTCAATCTTGTCAATGTATAGTGGAGTACAGATGGTCGGGATTGCACATGGGAGACTGAGGTGTCCATGCGCAGTTCGAATCTTGAATTTGTTTGTATCAGGTACTTTTTGTTTCTAATGAATCTTATCTTTCTGTTTTTTTCTTTTCTTCTATCTCGTTCCTATTTGGGGATGAAAAGTTTTGAGTGGAGGAGAGTGTAATGACCTATAAATTCAGTCAAACTTTAAAAGGGATTTAAATTGAAATTTTAAATTAATTATTTTAAACTTTAAATAAATTTGAATTTTAAATAGAAATTTTTGGAATATTGAGTGTTTTATTTTTCCAAATTCAATGAAATAGAAAATTTTCTAAAATTTTAAATTTTGGTCAAACTTAGTCAAAATTTGACTTTTGGTTGAAAGTTTTAAATTTGAATTTTAAAATTTTGTTCTTTTTATATGACACTAGACTGAATTCTAATCCCTCTCTACTTTTCGTTTCGTCAAAATCAATTTCCTATTTCTCTAAAAATATGAATTACTGTGAAAAATTGACATGAATTTGTGGTGTTTAGTTGTGTTTTATTTGTCTAAGTCTTATTTGGTTTGTTTGGTCTAATGGGCATTGGTTAACCAAGAGACTCTTGTCATACTAAGAGTCATGTGACCATTCCTTTGCCTATGACCTTATATTTTTTATCTGACTTAAACATCTACGTACACATAATTCCCCTTGAGAATCTTTCTGTTCACTCTTCCTTCTTCCTCCTCAAAATCTACAGAAAACTCTAGATCTAAAACCCCAAAAACTCAGAAATCAAAACTCCTTTCCTCCTCTCTTTCAAACACTTCCTTCCTCCTCATATAGTCGTCGCCCTCCACCATTTCCAAGGCCATTTCCTTCCCCCTCATCTCGGCCATCATCCACCAAGTAAGGCCAAAAACCCTAGACCCTTTCCTAGGCCATATCCGAGTCTACCACCACCAAAACCCATCCATTCTTCCACCATCTCCTCCTCTAGTCTAGCCGCACCCAATCCTCCACCTTAGCCCACCTTGGCCGCACCCAACCCCCAGCCAAAACCCTTGGCCGGGCCCTCCTTTCAACCCTAGGCCGAACCCTTTAACCCCTCTCTTCCTTCCCTTTTTATAAAAAAAAACAAAAGCTATATATATTTTGTGTTTCATCAATTCAAGTTCGTGCTTTGGAATTGTTGTTGGAATTTGTAACTTTGTGTTGTCAATCTTCCTAGCCTCGAAAGGTGATCCATTCACTCAAGATTTATAATCTTATGCTAAGTGAATGAATAACAACTGATAGGCCATATGAAATGTTGTGATAGCTAGGATTTTTCATAGTTTGTATATGATTTGTGACATGATATGTGTTCACTTATGTTCGCTTATGAATTGACATGATATGGCTATTGATAATATGTTATTTATTTATAAAAAATAGATGTGATTATATGCGTAGGACATATGCTTCATAATGTTAATAAGAAATTGTTATGTTGAAAAAAAAGAAATGTTATATTGATTTAAAAGTTGTCACACATGCTATGAAAATTTCACTAACATGTTATGTGAAAAATAATGTGTGAAATGAAAAAGAAAAAAAAATTGATATGCCATACATTTGTTAGGTTTGTAATATAGAAAATAACATATGTGTTATGTTAGAAATGATTGCATATTATATTATGTTATGATAAGAAAATTTTATGCCATATGCATGTTAATTATGAACATATGCTATGTTATGTAATAAGTATGTAAGTAATATGTTATGTTTGTAAGTTGTTATGCAAGTCATATGATATGTTATGTAATTTGTTATGTATGTATTGTGCTATGTTATGTAAATCATTATGCAAGTTATGTGTTATGTTTTATATATGTTACTCTTTTTTGCAAATCATGCTGCAAGTTCCCTCAGTTTTAGGAAATCACTGTGGGTTGAAATGATACATACCCGAATGATCTTTTAGATTAGGGAAAATCACTATGGGTTGAAATGATAAACCTAAGCGATTTTATTGATTTTGGAAATTTGGGGTTGTGGGTTGAAATGATATATACCCGTAAATTTTTAATTATTGCGGATTGAAATGATAAATATTCGTATCACTTGACCCTAAGATAGAAAACCATATACGGACACCGTTGGTCTGTTTTTAAAGTGATTTCTAAAATTTTGGAAAGATGTGTCTGAAAAAAAGGATGATTTTTAAAATTTAATATAAAAATTTTATTTTAAAACATATATGTAAAAAAATTAGATTTTTAAATTATATGTTTTAAGAGTTTTAAATTTATAAGTAAGTGTTAAAAATGTAAAATTTAAGGTTTTACTTATAACTTTATTTTTAAAATATATAATATAATATTTAAATTAATAAAATTTCATAAAAATAAAAATATATATTATGCTTTAAAAATATTTAAATTAATGTAATAAAACAGACTTTCGTAATAACTTTAATAAATGAGGTTGGAAAGGTAAGTTGGAATTAATTTGTAATTGAAATTGTTTTAAGAATTGAATTCAAATAAGAATTGACTGAAACTTATCGATTTTAAAGGCATTATTTTATAATTTGATTTGATTAAATGTTTATAAGTGAATAGTTGCAAAATTAAATATAATTGAAGGTGAATATTTAATTTTGATTTTTATTGTAAATTGAGATTTATTAAAGTGATTTATTTAAAAATGACCACGGTGTGAAATAAACGTTTGGTTGTTAAAGAGACCGGGATCAGATATTGTCATACTCTTTGCCAATACCGAAAACCACTTTAACAACTGTGCATGTGGTGGAGAATCCAAAATGAAGTAGGATGGTTTGGAGAACGCTACTGGAATGAAGTAAGAGAACGATGATGGATATCCTTGACCTTCGAGTCATAATTAAAATGACTAAAACAGGAGCCATACTGGGCCAAGTGTGGTCGCTCCCCCTATCGGGTACATTTCTTCAAAACCATGTCTATTACTCTTGTGATTTGATTTTGGTGTGCATACCTTTGATTTGGGAGTGTGTCTCGAGGTGGGCGGTAGTAGCTGCTATGCGTTACCACCAGTCCGGATCCGCAAAACGTAGTATCCTACCCTAGGCATTGCCTCGCGTGTCTTGTCATATTTATCCTGATCGAGCCAATTACGAGTTTGGTTTGTATTGAACCTATGGAGTGCTCCCTGAGTATCCCACTAGTTTGGTAGGGCTTACAGTATCTGTATAGACTTTGGTATTTATATAAAAATGTGTTAAGTGGGATATGGGTAACGCCTTAACACTACTTTAATATTTTACTTTACTGTAGACATTGTTTATGTAGCCTATTGTACTATGTAAGTAGATAGTTCCACGGATCCTTAAAGGATGGAAATCCCAAACATCCTTTAAGTTATATTGCATTTCATTTGGCATTTCACTTGAGTTGATTAACTTAAATAAGAATGTTAATCCCGACTCGACTGTTTTGTGTTTTGCTTTATGCTCGGGTCAGCCTAAGTATTACAGCATTTGAGACTCACCTTTGGAGCTTGGAGCTTTGCTTGGAGATCTATCTTTTATCCATTCAGCTTTTCAGTTATCTCAGTTATTTCAGTTATTTCCAGTTGTTTATGTTTAGACTTGTCAATTGCTTATGTACTAGAGACTATGTTGTATTTGCTTTAGACTCTTTATTTCTGTAGTAGCTTCATGAACTACTATTTATCTATTTCTGCTGCGTATTATTGTATTACTATGTGTCTATGATTCTATGATTGATTTATTTACTATATATTCTTAGTTTTGCCAAATATAAATAACAATATGTTGTTTGAGCAATTCAAGTCTGACATGTATGGTTTGTTATGGATTTGAATGGTTCAAAATAGCGGGTCGTTACAAACCTAGATCTAGTCGTTCTCCCGGGATTTGGGTTAGGAAGACCAACTTCAACCTCACTCTCAATAAGTTCTAAATATTGACATTAGACTTGACTTTTTATTAGCTCCACTTTAAGATCGTTTATTCGTTGATGCAATTTTGCTATTTCAGCATCGAAATCAACTAGAATCTTAGATTCCATGAACGATTCAATCATTTCTATTAATGGTTGAACTCCTTCGCCTTTCTCCTTCCAAGCTGGAAGTTCGTTCTTTTTGACCTTTAAAAATCACTCTTAGTTGAAGGTATTTATTATGTCATTTTTGTTCCTCGAGATTATTTGAAAATAGTAAAGCTGAGTCGTCTTGGGAAGATTTCTCTTCTCAATATCAACTAGTAACCTATCCATAATCCTAATAATTCGTGAACCATCTAGGATATTATATGGATGCACTAACTATGTTTCCTATTAAGAATAAGTGAAACAAACATCAACACACAAAGAAAAGTAGTAAGTTCCTACATTCAACAACGGCAAAAGTTTACAGACAACAAGAAAGTTTGGGATATGTCAATTCTCCATTTTTAAACATTCAATTGGTTCCTAAATCTTCGAAACTGCGGTTTTCGCCTTTCCTATTGACCTAGCCGATAAAGTGAGTATAGAATCCAAGGAAGCCTTAATTCTTTCCGGGGTATAAATAGGAGGGAACCGATGAAATCCTATTCCCTAACTGGTGGGTTATCACGACTTCATATTAATTTTGTGTGAGATTGGATTTCGCTAAGCAACTTATCCATTTCATCACCCAGGAAGTCAAAATGCAGGTTGGGAAACCACATGTAAACTTCTTGTGAATCCCTAAGGAAGCAGTGTCTCACCAGTTGTGATGTTTTAAGAATCGAATATTTCTCCTTAAAATTCTTCTTTAACCTGACAAACTTACTCAAGATTTCCCTAGGGACCGGACTACTTGATAAGTCTGTCATCTATACAATATGCTAAAATTAGACTAAAGATAAGAAAACTAAAATGATTAAGTCCATAAGTAAACCAAGTTGCATATTGTAATTATACAATCATTCGGGTCCGTACAAAATTGATTTCTTATACATTTTAGAAATGAATCTCTTCCTATTATATCTAATTTTGACGCGGGGGGGGGGGGGAGTGGGGGAGGGGTTAAGGGGAGGGAGGAGAACGGGAAGAAGGAGAAATATGAGCAACTATGGGGAGATCCCAGCACACCTTAAGATGGGGATTAGATCCATTTTCGTCCTGAAATCTACCATGAAAACGTCTAAGCAAACCTCCACAATTGTCACCTAAATATGAGAAGTCAATGAATTTGCCCCTCGAGTAAACTATGTAGAGAAACTTTTCCAATGCACTCCTATCGTCAATTAACACCCATAAAAGAGCCATTAATAAAGCATTCTCCGCCAAGAGCTTTTCCCGATGATGGCGTGCTCTCTTTATCCAAGGACTGATTTCTTTTTCATTGAAAAATCTTATTTTGATGCACTCTCGGCAAGTTTTTTGTACTTTTCAAACAAGTCATTATACTCCTTTAGATGTTTGTCCAATTCTCTATTTAGATGATCTATATCCATTTGCTTCTATTCGAGCATAACAGCATAATGATATTTCAATTTTCTCATTAACTAAAATAATTAATATATTAACTAAAAGTTACTTGATAGCTTGAGACATTTGGATAAAGAGATCCATACCTGAGAGAGCGGAACTGAAGACGACGATATTTTTCCTTTGCCTTTGGACCGTTGGCATTGGAAAGTATTGTCCTTCTAAGGAGAATCTTTCTATGGAAGTTCTTGCATGTCAGCTATTTCTGTATCTTGAACAACTGATTTTATGTTAGTGTTGCCAGATCAATCCTTATCATTTTGTTGACCAGAAGGCCCCTTTTAGCCACCTCTACCATCATTATTATCATTGTCATCATCATTTGGGCCATCATTGCCATGATCACCTTCATCCCTATTCTCATCATCATCTTCCTCTTCCTCCTCATCTGACTCTATCCCTTATCAACTATATGATCATTGGAAGTCAAAAGCTTAGCAGCATCAACCTCCTCTTTCTAAGGCGCTTGGGATTTTTTCGACGTTGCTTCAAATTTATCCATGAACTTCTTATTCCATGCTGGAGGAAGAGAAGGGAAGCCAAAATCCATGCATTTATGAGCGTTATTAACATATGTGATTAAAAGTGTCTTCTCATGAAAACTCTCGATAATGGTACTAAGGGGTTTACTAAGGAAATAGGACACCTTCTATTTTGCATCCTTAATCATAGCGGTTAACTTATCCAAAGAACTTTATTTCCTTTTAGCCTCTTCTTAGGGGATGCATTCTCTGCCACAAGCTTGGCCTCCATCATTTCAGCCTCCTCAAGCGCAAATTCTAAAGCCTTTACCCGGTTATCATAAATTTGTTTATCATTCTTTTCTTTAAGGAGTAAAGCTTTCATTTCTTTTATAGAAGTAGCCAACTTTTCCTTTTCTTGCATGGCTTCATCTCTCGTCGTGGTCAAATCTATAATGTAGTTGTTAAGTGAGGAGTTCTGCTCCTTAAGCTTGGATGTCTCACTTGTCGATCCTGAAGCTTCTTCTTAAAGTGAAAACAAGTGTTTGATGACCTAAAATGAGTAATAAAACTTGAGCCAAAATGTTATACGTGAAGTATTAACAGCTTAAAGTAATTAGTCAAAAAGGTACATACTAGCAATTGTTGCATAAGAAGGGCAACTCGATAGTCATGACTGTAGGAGGAAGGTTGTAACAGCTTGAGAGTAGCAAAATAAGGGGATTTGATGACTAGTTGGAGAAAGTCATCAAACTTGCTGACATGAGTTAATGATTGGCACTTGGAAGGAAGTGGATCCTTTGGTGTAAAAGAAAATCCAAGATCCTCATAAATGCGGTTCAGAGCTTCAGCAAAATTCGAGATCGTGATACGGAGAAGTGGATCTCGAGAATGCTCTGCTTCAGTCACTTGTTGGACCTCATCTACAGTAGCATTAAGATTTGGAGTCTCGAGATTTGAATTAGTATCGATTAACTTTTCCTCTTCGATAATAACTAGCGCTTGCACGTCCCCAATCTTAGGCATCTTACTAAGGGTAAGTGTAGCAGTAGAACTAGCACTTAGTTTCCTTTTAGCAGAAGTAAATGAGCTAGAAATAGCATCTTTAAGAGATTGAGGTTTGGGAGCCTGAACCGAAGCAGAAGTATCATCTTTCGCTGAGTTGTCTTGGAGAATCGATTATGGCTTCCTTCTATATAGAAGCAACTATTAAAGCAGATGAACCTGAATCAAGGGAATAAGCTTATGAGGTGGAATTATAATAAATTTTGAACAAATGCAATGGTATCTTACTAGGTATCCCAGGCTGAACGGGGGAGTTGGATGTAAAAGATTCGAGCTTCCCCATTACCAACAAGCTTTTGCACTGATAGATGTACTTTACCATCGTAGGCTCCCTTAGAATTTTTTGGCCATCCAAAATGATATAAAATTGAATAATTTTAGTCGGGGTTAATAATCTAGACATGCTCCCTATTTTCCCTACCGCCTGAGTTAGCGACAACACAAGTTTTCGATCTCGAGAGTTTAACTTCTTGGGGGAAGGATCTAAAAGAGGGACACCTACTAGTAAAGAATAATAAACCAACATGGATAAGCCAAATAAAAACTTACCAGCATTAGAAAATGATTCTCTGATACCAGAGAAGCATTTAACGAAGAGGAACCGAGTTTCCCATCCTCTCATCTTGTTGGCACACTCAGAATTCAAGCTTTTAGGGTGAGGATGAATTCGATACACCTGATGACCTAGTTGTTCACCAACCTTAGCGGGACCAGCTATGTGATGGATAATTTTAGCGCTAAGAGATAGGAGTCCAGCCCTCTCATGCTAATACTTCCAAGTAGGTCAAATATATATAGGAGTTTGGTAAGAACTGGATTGGTGCAATATTTAGGTGCTTCAAATATCTAAGGAAAAACCCTGGGAAAGGAAGATGGTCCGTGCGCCAGATATGAGTAGCAGAAAAAGCAAAGAGTCCCTTCGATAGGTTATAAATGTTATCTATATGGTCGACATGAATGGCTTCAACTCTAGTAATTCCAAATTATTGATGAATGGACTCCACTTTAGCTTAGGTAGTTACGTACGATGAATTCGAAATAATGTCTCCCTTTTTACTAGTTAAAGGAGAAGGTTTGGTCTCTTTACTAGCTCTCTTAGTGGGCTTCTTGCTAGATTGTTGGCCTTCCATTTTCCTGCCAGGTGATATTATTCTAAACTTAAGAAATTACCATAATTAATATTATATAAAAAATTTAATACATGATAATGCTAAGTCTAAAATTGTTGCTTAGGTAATCTATTTACTGCCAGGGTGATAAGGCATATACTAATCATAAGACAATAGTACATAAATAATATATGAAAAGTTTGCTAAAGAAAATAAATTTCAAACCTCAATAAATGAGCCTCATGAAAGAGCTATAAAATGGGAGTCAACATGCAATGTCCATGAACTCATGGCAAATAAGATAAATCATTGTTAAGAGTCCCGTAATAATGGAACAATGGTAAACGTCATAAGTTGACTAAGGTTGAGAATATTAACGTTATCGATGTTAACAAATAATAGTTTGTATAAGTTGATAATTTGTTAATCGGTTAAACAGTTTGCAACATGTAAAAATAGAATTGTCATGAATAGTAGTATCATATAAAGCTCCATTTGTAATATGAAAGTTGATAACACAAAATAAAGCTATTAGCATCAATAAGCTCACATTAATAATGTTATGAAACTTATGATATAAAATACTAACAAACCCTACAACCTTGATTAATGTCGATATAATAAGGATATCGATGTCGACGAATAGCGGCGACGTGAATTGGAAATATGATAGTTGGTTAGATAATTTAAAGCAGTTAAAAACAATGGTGTTGAAAGGGTCGATGTCATATAGAGCTCCACTTGCAATGCTAAAAATGATTGTGAAAAAGTAAAGGAAAGAGTAAGGTTGTGAGTATCAAACTATGTTTATAAGAAAACGTCGAATGAATATTGTCGATATGAATATTGATAAGAGTATCGATGAGGTAAATTACAACGAATATTGTTGATGACCTGTACGATCTCAACAAAGGGTTGCGGTGCTTTAACTTAATCAATTAGATGTAAGATGACTTAAGCGTTATTGATATTAATTAATTAACAAAGAATGTTATTGGTATCAACTATCACAATAACAAAGGTCGTTGTGCCCCAATGAGGCAAAACTTTAGTGGTGCTAAAACAACAAGGGTTTCATAAATGTCGAATGTCATGCTAATATCACAATATTCTTTTAAAATTGGTATCAAGCTAATTATTGTCGCGTCTAATCAACTTGGATGCCCAAATAACAGTAGTGTACGTGAGGAATGGATCACAACACTTCGCTCTTATTACAAGCAAAATGAAAGTCATTTGCTAGTAAAATAACAAGACAGTATGAAGACTTGTTAATTTCATGAATTTTAACAACAATGATAATGGTCAATGTCGATGTGATAGCATTCGAAGTCGGGGTTGTCCTTATCGATAGTTGAATCCAGGACATACCAGTTTTTACATCAATAATAATCAATATTGAAATCTATTTAGGTGATACAAAGACCTTACACTATTGATTAACCAATATTTAAACCCCCAGAAGTATGGTGGGTGCGGATACCAATATGGGTCGAGAATAACAGTGGATTTGGATTTAATAGGCAAACCACCTCGATATTAAGCTAAAAAACCCCAAACCTTTATGACCAAATCAATTCATATTCAACTAGTTCATAGAATAATACAAATAGAAGACACTCAGCAATAGAAAATTTGCAACCTCAATCTCTAACACATTGATAATAAAGTTAACAAAGTCCCCAAATCAAAGCCTAATAGCGATTTTAAAATCTAATTGCTTGAATCAGCGATTTAAATGAATTGAATTGAAATGAAAACCGTACCAGAATGAGAACTGGATGATTAAGAACTGAAGAACTTTGAATTTTCTTAAAACGAAATGCTGATTTCTCGCTTGAGCTATTGATTACAGGTAAAAGAAGAAAGAGGGAATAACCTGCGTATTTGTAGAAGGAGATAAGTGAGCGAGAGCCATTGGATTAATTTTAAATAAACGGTTAAGATCAGCAAGAGAAGACCAAAAGGCAGTAAAAGGACGACACCGACACTATTGACTTGAAAAGTCAATGGCTCCTCTATACAGGAGGCAGATGTTACTGCTGTAATTGCTACCGAAGGAGTCGATGGGCCAACTAACTAGGACCTCACGCCAATAAATAACGCTAAAGTAATAGTGTCAATACCAGAGGTTTCTTTTGGTCACATCACACGCCATCATTATTATCGAAGACATAAGCGTGGATCAGCGTTAATGGAGTGGGACTCCGCACTTCGTTGATAAAACGACATAAACTACGCACAGAAAATAAGAGGAACGATGACGCTGAACCTAATCAGCATCACAAGTGATCAACATCATAAGCCATTAATGAGCGTTGATATAGCGCACATCGAATCTCATTGAAGTGATACTCAGATGGCACTGTTGTTTACCTATTGTAACCAAGACAACATCGTCGTTGACAACCATAGAAGATGCCAGTAGTGTTACACTTCACCCACTCTTAAAGATCGTTGACCATCATAATGAAAGCCGCCAATGTCATAGTTTGTAGTTGCCACTAATTATAATCTAAAGTGTTCCACTACATAAGATGGGTGACGTCGAAGACTATCAATATTCACAAGGTAAAAACGACATTGTCAACACTTCCCAAATTAAAAACCTAGCACATAGCAATATTGAAGTCGTTAAAGTCATTGCTAACGCCATTACAAAAGTTAATGCGAAAGCGCATCGAAGACACTGAAAGCAAGACAATGCCACCACCTCAGCGATGAAGCTAATGCTAGGTTGACACTGTCGAAGCCAAGCTCGTCGAAGTCAAGTGTGTCAGTCATGAAAGGGGAGTGGAGCTGCACCACCTCTATAAATATAGACCCAAGGGTGCCGATTTGGGATGGATTTTCTGTTCTCTCCCTCTTTTCTAAAATCAAATCTTTATAAACCGTAGATCAATTTGGGATTTTAACCAATTGTAATACTTGAACTTTGTGCATGTAGGAAATTAGAAATCAATTAATTGAATAGCATATTTGACTTCATCTTTGAAATTGCATAACATATTAAATTGACTTCGACTGTGAACTTGTTAGCATATTGGATCGATTCAACTTTGGACTTGCACATCAATCTAGCTTGGGATCGTAGTTGCATATTGACTTGCATATAGACTTGTGCTTCTATTCTTATATCGACTTGAACATTGACTTTGACCATGTATCATATGACTTCAACTCTGATGACTAGACATGGAATTAGTAGGGATGCATACTTCACTATGATTACTTTAACAAGCCTCAATAAGGCCTCAATTTGAGTTTGCACTGCTTACTCATACCTTTGGGTTAGCGAATTTATTCATTAACAATATGCTTGTTAAAACTATAAGTAAAGTGCTTAACTAAATAATGTTATAACTTTTGAGATTCTTACTTTGGAAAGAAAATGACACTTATATATTGTGCATATGGACTTCTATGACTTTCTCTGACACATTTCACGGCCTTTACGTGGTGCACATAGGTTTGGTTGGACTCTGGTTGACTTGGACTTGAATATATAGAATGGTTTCTATTGCGAAAGGTCATTATAGAAGCACTTCGAAATGCACTGTTTTATTGAATTTCTATCATATTTTGGTTTCTTAGCAAGGTTGTAATGTATATTGAATATATTGTTTACTGTAAAAAGTCATACCTTAGATCGATTATTATCATGTCAAAAACGAGCAAAACTTTCTTGTATAAAAGCAAAGTAAAACATGCTCTCTGTCCACTATTTATTAGAGCACTTGTCTGTAGCATTTTTCTAGCTTTCCATAGCATTTATGGACCCTTTTGGCACTGGATGCTATATGCTAATTTTTGCTGCTGAATGTTAAAAATTCGTAAAAATTGATATTTAAATAAAGTTTTCTTCTTCAATCTCTTTACAAGTGTTTTCAAATATATATTAAAGTATTTTAAAAATAGTTTGATGTTTTAAATATATTTTTAATGGTTTCTTATAAATTATTAAAATAAAAGGTTTAATATATATATTTAAAACATGCTTTTTAGAAGTTTTTTGAAAATAAATTATAAAGTAGTTATTTTCAAATAATATTTTATGTGAATGTTTAAATCATACTTATAAGTATTATAAAAGTATTTTCATGTGTATATAGTTTTTTAAAAAATAGTTAAATATTTTATTTAAGTAAAAAGGTGTTTATACAACATTCTTGTTCTCTTAAATTGTTTTTAGAATTTTACTAAATATATTAGCTTATAAATAAACTAGTATACATATACATACATACACACATAGATATATATATATATATTATTTTTAAAAGGCTATTAAATTATAAAAAAATGTTTTAAAAAGAGGATTAGGGGTCGCTTAAGTAACTTAATCGTAATTTTTGTGTTTACTCGTTTATGGAAAGTAATTAATCCTCTACTTAGCACTAAAAGCCAACATAGTAGGCTTCCTCTATTTGTAAGTGTTAAGAATGATGTTCGAGTAGGGTTTAGAAGCAATAATGCTCTAACCTACCGGCTTCACTCTTGACCGAGGGATAGAGTAAATTGAGAAGGTCAGAAACGTGTTAAGTATAGGAGACATGATTTCCATATGCGATCATTTTAGGACTAGACAGTTGATTAGTTGACTATCGAACTTGACCAAAATTAACTTAGGAGGTATATGAAAGCTTCACGGTTTCATACGGTTTGAGATCCCCTAGGGAGGACTTATTAGTATAAAAAGTCTCTTCTTTAAGAATGTATATATATATAAGATCCTTTGGGAAGGACTCCCTTATTTCTTTTGCTTACTTTTGAAAGAATAAAAATTGAGTTACCGAAAATATATCGACTAAGTTTTGAAGAGTTCGGGACCGGATATGTATAATAGGTTTCTTACCAAGTACCACTTTAAAACTGATTACGAGTTCTATGTTTTGGAAGCGGTTTTAGAGTGGAATGCTATAAAGTTGAACTGTCTATCCTAAGTTTAAGTCCAAAGGAGATGTTAGCTTTAACATATCAAATAAATGATATAGAATTAAACTGCCTATCCTAAGGTTAAGTCCAAGAGGAGGTCAGTGTTAGCATATGTCGAACGACTTATGTTGGAATCCATGAAAGGGTTCAAGATCTGCTCGAGTAATAAAGGTTCATGTGAGAGATGCTGAATGTGACTTCACAATCGAAAATGATAGAAAATAGAGTAAGCCTTATCGTTTGGTGTTTAGCTAACCCAAGAGTATATCAACTCCATATTTGGAGATGCTTATCGATATTGCTAACACTAGTTGATGATATTTGGTATCATGTGTTCGGGCATGGACCTGCTATATTTACATAGAGGTATATTTTATCTAGAGATATAAAACACTCGGAAGGTAGTTTCCAACCTTTGTCATGAAGGTCGACCTCGACATACCTAGGAGACCTCTTTGGAAAATCCATATACATATGTACCTTAGCAATTTTAGTTGTACTTCTAATATTGTTGTGTTATGACATGCACGCGGCATAACCATCTTCTGATTTCTATTCTACATCCTAGACATTATCTATTGTATTACCTTATGTACATATCAAATGGTCTTGGTTATTCTGAGGGGAAAACCATTCTGGCGATTCGAGTGGTCCTAAAAGTAATGTTTTATGATTCGTGCATTTTTGAGTTTTCTCATACCAAATTCATGTCTGACACATGGGTTTTTTATTTTTCTTAAATTCCTCGTGCACTCTTTAAAGTAGGCTAAGTAAAATAGGTTTGACTATGGATGCTTCAAAGCTTCAGGAGACGAGCTGAAGGCTTCCATTTATCTATCTATTTCTATTTCCATTGCACTATTATTATGTATGTATCTGCATTGTGTGGACATGCAGTTATAACTGTCCAGGCTAATGATAGTACATAGATTTTGTAACTCTGAAATTACTCATTATTTTGGAGTAACCTTCAGTAATGTCTTTTTGGATATTTTATATTATCATTCCACTTGTGAGATTCTGATATTGTGTTCTTTCTTTCTTGTTCGGTTTCATTTCCTTTTTTTATCCTTAACAATTTGTCTTTTCGACACTAGCGTATTTGACACACGAATAACATGGGTGTATTAATGTCGACATTCGATGGTTGAAAAGTCGGGTCGTTACATGAAATTTAGACAAATAGAATTGCATCATCGAGTAGAACGCTTTATTGTTTTTGGATGTTCCATTTGGTGAAGTAGATAGTTGTCCTCCAAGGTGGTGCCCAAATCAGCTAGGTATTGGGCTAATTATAAGATGACCATATCTTTTAATCTATGGTTCAGATTGAGTTGCAATTTTGACCAAGGTGCATGTCTTGACCTTATGCATATTTTCTAAGTGGTTTGGGTGTGTTTCGAGACTATGCTATAGATTTCTTTAAAACTAATTATATAAATTAACCCTTATAGCGAATCTTTTTCAAATAAGTTAAGCTTTTGGTTTTGCTTTCTAATACATAATGTTATACTTGGATATAGTTAATTTTCAAAATACGTTAAATATATAAAAGTAGAAAATCCTTAGAAAAGTGTTTAATCGATTGCAGTTACGAATGCGTAAACATGTGTATTGAATCGTGTTAATAAATATTTATCCTTAAATATTCCTAGTCAAGGCATGTAGAGAATGGGATATCACCGTATTCATAGAGACTAGTGTATTGAAATCCCTCCATACGATAGACTATAAATCACTCATGACTGTTGGAGGCACTAAGGGGTTACCTACAAGTTATTTTTGGAACAATTATAGCATGTCCCTAAGACTCTTCTTTAGGTTAAAAGTCAAATAAAAGATCTCTTGTTACGGTGTATAGTAGTAATTTTACCGGAGATTATTGTAAATCTTAAGTGTCTAAACTATATTTTGATTGTGATCGATCACATAACAATGATGATCGTATTATGGCCATAGTTGGATATAAGTTGCACTGCTTGAAGTGAAACACTATTGAAGAGAGGATTTGTCTCCTTCAAAAAGAAGGTTAGTATCACCATAGTTTGTATACGACTTAAAGTCAAAGTCTTCAGCAAAAACAAGTCAGTCAGTTGATAAGTATTATCGGAGTGAACCATGGACTTTAATGTTGCAATATGCAATTAATTACATATATTATTAGTGTTTTGACCATTAATGAAACTCTAGATATTTAAGTGATACAGTGATGAAGAAAAAAACACGAACAATATATCATTGCTTAAGGGTTGTTTGTGAGAGTTTTCATTCTCACACACCAAACTTAAATTTGAAATAATTACGTTATTGCACGCTTACGTAATTATAAATTAGCAAGTTTAAGTGATATTAGATTTCCATTTAAAGAAGTAATTAGGTTGCGAAAGCTTACACAACAATGTAGGCGCACTTTAACTGTATGCTAAAATGTCAAGTTTAATTTCAACATATTCAATAAAATCCAAATAGAATCTAAAACAAAAAATGAGGTAACAAATGCTGAAAAGTAAAAGATACAAAGATTTATGTGGTTCAGATTAAGGAATCCTATATCCACTAACCAATTCTTTTCTCCTTTAATTATTTTCTAGTACAAGCTTTAGGGTTCTAGTGGCGTAGTGTACAATTTTTATAACATATAATATAGGGATAATAAAAATTCCATAACTATTTCCTACTGCAGTACCATCCCTTTTGTAGAAAATATTATGCCACATGGATTGCTGACATTATATCTTCGTATCCTTCCTCCATCGTTAGATCTTGTCATGTGTCCTTGATCCGTAAGCTTTGTTAAATGTGTTATCCCGCTTTTTGGTCAAAGCCGGAATATCAAACAAATTGGCAAGAAAGGATGGATATCAGGATTGGAGTTCAATTGGAAACAAGGCTGCAATGGATGTTTTCAAAATTTGGCCGAGCTCCGATCAGGACGGAATCGATTGAGAATGATGAACGAGGCTAGGAGAAACTATGTTTCAATTTTCAGACCAATCGGAGGTCGTATGCATAAGATATGGATGGATTGAAATGCACAGGGCACGGCTCGTATCGATGCATTTCGCATCGATCGTCATATGGTGGATCGAATCGATACCGTTCGTATCGATCGGAAAGTAAGGACTTCGAATCGATACCATTTGTATCGATCGACATGGGTTCGGTTCAGTGAAGTTCGCATCGATCAGGTTCTGGTTCGACTCGATGACTTCGTATCGATTGGATAGGAAGGCTAGGTGGATTTCGACTCGATGGTGACACACCCAGATTGGCAGGTAAGCATGCAGAGGTTTGTTCGAATCGATACGTTTCATATCGATCAGGATGGATTCAGGCTACAGGCTTCGTATCGATATAGTTCGTATCGATAGGAAGGTGAGGAATGGCGATGCAGTTCGTATCAATCGTTGCTAGAATCGATACGAAGGACTCACATACAGATCGATTCGAAGAAGATCGAAGGCATACGAGGAGGATACATTGGGAGACAGTTTCGTGGATACGAAGTAATGGATACGAAGTTGTGGATACGAACGAGCACACGTTCGATGAGCAAATAAAGGTCTTCGAATCCATTGGATCAAGGCGGCTAGAATCACAGAGTCGACCCAGTCAACTCGGAGTAAAAGGCGGATCTATACGAAAGACGTGCGCCACGTCAATACCCTCAAGCACAAGGCCATCGATTCGACCCTATCGATTTGAAGAGGATCGATTCAAACGGAGCTTATCAACCGGAAATACAATTTTGAATCGATCATATCTTGAGATTTACAAGTCCAAATGCAATGAAATTTTTACAGGAGCTTACATACATGTTGAAGAATGTCCATGCCAAATTTCGTCTCGATTGGATGAATTCTTGATCGATTCGAACGAAGCTTCGAATCGATCCTGACGTGGACCCAGATTTCCTAAAGCCGTACATGTGGGCCCCCTCACGTGCCAGAAGTGGTCTACCAGGTTTTTAGGCGAAATATCAGCCTCCTACACCTATAAATGGAGCCCTAGGTCATTTAGAAAGGGGGATCGGGATTCAGAAGCACCCAGACTCTACCGGATTCAATTCTACACTTCATCATCGCTGTTACATTTGAATTTCTTCATTGTAATCGCTATAATCAACTGTAATCAGGAAGGATAATCAATAAAAGATAAAACTTTGGAGTGGACGCAGGCTGGAGATAGCCGAACCACTATAAATTTCGTGTTTCTGTTCATTATTTCTGAATTGTGATATTCTGTTTGCTTAAGATCTGAGATTTGTGTTTGAATACTTGTTGATTTGTATTCATACACTAGTGCTTTCACGATACTTGGGGTTTGTGACCAATTTTGGCGCAAATGCTTTGGTGCTTTCACTGAGAAGAACTAGCACCCGCTACACCAGATTCAAAGTTTAGATTTGAAAGTTTGAAGGATTCAGATTGACTCGACAATGACTCGACAAACAAGACAAAGAGCTGAGAGAAGTCAATAAGGAGGAAGTCAAGAGGCATCCTCTGGAGCTGGAGAAGGACAAGCTTCGATTTACATTACCAGAGACGAAATGGAAGCTATGGCAAATTCATTGCATGAGAGGTTGTTGAAGAGTCAACGGGATTGATGCAGACTTTCTTCGAGCAGATGAGAGCTGCAGGGACACAGAACCTTGGACCAACCATAGCGACTGCAAATGTGGAACAAGGAGCCAGGGTTGTGGAACCCAACGGAGGACAGAATACCGAGCCAGGATTCAATCAACAAGGACTTGGGGGCAGGCCCACA
Source organism: Allium fistulosum (assembly GCA_030737815.1). Classification (NCBI taxonomy): domain Eukaryota; kingdom Viridiplantae; phylum Streptophyta; class Magnoliopsida; order Asparagales; family Amaryllidaceae; genus Allium; species Allium fistulosum. The sequence continues at coordinate 404,149,244 of CM060907.1, read as the reverse complement.
GGATCCAACACCGACGGACCTTTGGAAGCAGTTCAACAGGCTAGGGCCAACGCTGCTGCTAATGAGCCACATGAAGAATATGTGCCGGAGTTCCCTCGGGAGCATGGGGGGCAACCCCCGACAGAGAACGCTAGATTAGTGGAAATCATTAGGAAGACTATGCGTGGAGGTCTGACTAATAGAGATTTGGAAGGAGTGAACAAGAGTCCGTTCGCTCGGGAAATCAGGATAGCTCAGAATCCACCTAAGTTCAAGTTACCGAGCGTGGAAGTATATAATGGCAAGGCTGACCCGACTGATCACTTGATGAGATACACTAGACATATGGAAGTGCTGGGGGCATCGGAGGAAGTTATGGCCAGATGTTTTCCGTTGTATTTGACAGATCTAGCTGCAATGTGGTTTAGGCAGTTGGGAGAAGGATCTATAAGGACTTGGAGGGAGTTGGTGGATAGGTTTTTGGGACAGTTTCGGGTTCATATCAAGAGGCCGAAAAACGTAATAACACTAACGTCGGTAAAACAAAGGACGGATGAATCACTTAGGGCTTTTCTAACTCGGTTCAATGCGACGGTAGCTTCGGTGGATCGGCCGGATCCATCGATGGTTTTGATGGTGGCGGTATCGGGAGTCAGAGAGGATTCAGATTTTAAGGTATCATTGATACGAGACCCACCACTGGATCTCGGGGAATTCTTTCACGAAGCAGAAAGATTCCTTCGGCAAGAAGACGCATGTATGGACTAAAAGTTATAGGAGGTGAATGTGACAGAGGGTGGAGGACCATCCAACGGAACCCCAGATAAAGATAAAGGAAAAAGAAAGCTGGACGACGATTCAGGAAAAGCCGGGAAACGATGGAAGGATCCAAAGTTTTCCACATACACAGGATTAAACGAGACGCTGGAGCGGATATACATGGAAACCCGGAATCGCCTTCCTTACCGGAGGCTGGCTAGGAGAGAGCCATCCAAGCGGGAAAGGGCATCAGGAAGACACTGTCTCTTCCATGATTTGGATGGACACGATACCAACAGCTGCAGGCACTTAAAGGACATAATTGAGGAGCATGTGAGGAATGGACAATTGAGGCAGTATGTTGGGGCTCGGAATGCAGCGGTGGAGCAGGAGCAACCACCGCCCACCTCAAGCCATGATGGCGTGAGGCCCAGGAATGATGGTCGATTGGTTATCCATTGACCAGGATAATATGAAATAAGTAACAAACCATTGGCGAGTAACCAAGTCATTTACACATGTATGGGGACGGAGATAGCCCCTAGGCATGCTCTGAATGATGATAAACCGCAAAGCCATGGTTTGCGAAATCTGTCTTTTGTTTTTGGATTGGACACTTGGTTTTCTGGTTTGGTTTTGGAGTTTGGTTTGAACTCCTGGTTTTGTTTGCTTTCTGGTTTGGATTTTCGTTTGGATGGTTTTCTGTTTTGGATGTTGGTTTGGATTTCTGATTTTCGGATTTGATTTGGATTTTGGATTGGATTTTGATTGGATTCTTTTTGGTTTTTGATAAACGGTCATCGGGTATGGATTATGCCTGGCAAGGGGTGAGTCTTTTTGCCCGAACGTGGTAAATTGAATCATTCAAGTCGTCGAGTATGGACTATGCTCGGCAAGGGTCCGGAGTGACCAGAATTCGGCCTAGGACTTAGGCCCCCTATATTATCGGTTATCATTTCAGGTCGTTGAGTATGGACTATGCTTAACAAGGGTCCGAAGCGACCAGGATTCGGCTTAGTGCTTAAGCCACAACATTACTTACGTCCAGGGACACTGGACCAAGGTCGTCAAGTGTGGATTGCGCTTGGCAAGAACCCGGAGAGGTTAGCTCATCGTCCAGGGACACTGGACCAAGGTCGTCAAGTGTGGATTGCGCTTGGCAAGAACCCGGAGAGGTTAGCTCAACGTCCAGGGACACTGGACCAAGGTCATCAGGTGTGGATTGCGCTTGGCAAGAGCCCGGAGAGGTTATGGATTTGGATATCGACCCGGAGAGGTCCCGGATTCGGTTATTGGCTATTGGATAAGGGTGGATTAGGATTCGGTTGTCGGGTTCAAACGGATATGGATTTGGCTAAGGCTTTGGTTATTGGAATGGGAATTGGGCGTCGACTCTGAGCAGTCAAGGATGATGCACTCGAATGACGTGACTATAGGCTTCGGATATTGGATTAGGAAACTATTCGAAACACGCCTTCTTATCACAAGGCATGTTTTGGGGGGCAAATGTTATCCCGCTTTTTGGTCAAAGCTGGAATATCAAACAAATTGGCAAGAAAGGATGGATATCAGGATTGGAGTTCAATTGGAAACAAGGCTGCAATGGATGTCTTCAAAATTTGGCCGAGCTCCGATCAGGACGGAATCGATTGAGAATGATGATCGAGGCTAGGAGAAACTATGTTTCAATTTTCAGACCAATCGGAGGTCGTATGCATAAGATATGGATGGATTGAAATGCATAGGGCACGGCTTATATCGATGCATTTCGCATCGATCGTCATATGGTGGATCGAATCGATACCGTTCGTATCGATTGGAAAGTAAGGACTTCGAATCGATACCATTCGTATCGATCGGCATGGGTTTGGTTTAGTGAAGTTCGCATCGATCAGGTTCTGGTTCAACTCGATGACTTCGTATCGATTGGATAGGAAGGCTAGGTGGATTTCGACTCGATGGTGACACACCCAGATTGGCAGGTAAGCATGCAGAGGTTTGTTTGAATCGATACGTTTCATATCGATCAGGATGGATTCAGGCTACAGGCTTCGTATCGATATAATTCGTATCGATAGGAAGGTGAGGAATGGCGATGCAGTTCGTATCGATCGTTGCTAGAATCGATACGAAGGACTCACATACAGATCGATTCGAAGAAGATCGTAGGCATACGAGGAGGATACATTGGGAGACAGCTTTGTGGATACGAAGTCATGGATACGAAGTTGTGGATACGAAGTTGTGGATACGAATCCATTGGATCAAGGCGGCTAGAATCATGGAGTCGACCCAGTCAACTCGGAGTAAAAGGCGGATCGATACGAAAGACGCATGCCACGTCAATACCCTCAAGCACAAGGCCATCGATTCGTCCCTATCGATTCGAAGAGGATCGATTCGAACAGAGCTTATCAACCGGAAATACAATTTTGAATCGATCATATCTTGAGATTTACAAGTCCAAATGCAATGAAATTTTTACAGGAGCTTACATACATGTTGAAGAATGTCCACGCCAAATTTCGTCTCGATTGGATGAATTCTTGATCGATTCGAACGAAGCTTCGAATCGATCCTGACGTGGACCCAGATTTCCTGAAGCCGTACATGTGGGCCCCCTCATGTGCCAGAAGTGGTCTACCAGGTTTTAGGCGAAATATCAGCCTCCTACACCTATAAATAGAGCCCCAGGTCATTCAGAAAGGGGGATCGGGATTCAAAAGCACCCAGACTCTACCGGATTCAATTCTATACTTCATCATCGTTGTTACACTTGAATTTCTTCATTGTAATCGCTATAATCAACTGTAATCAGGAAGGATAATCAATAAAGGATAAAACTTTGGAGTGGACGCAGGCCGGAGATAGCCGAACCACTATAAATTTCGTGTTTCTGTTCATTATTTCTGAATTGTGATATTCTGTTTGCTTAAGATCTAAGATTTGTGTTTGAATACTTGTTGATTTGTATTCATACACTGGTGCTTGCACGATACTTGGGGTTTGTGACCAATTTTGGCGCAAACAAAATGTGCATGGATTGTTAGCATGAATACAAGAGGGGAAATTACTTTAGGCGAGAGAAGTTGGCTTTAGGTGGGATAATTTGACATTTGGCAGCAACTCTGAATTTTGAAAAGTTGTGCTTGAGTTTGAGGCCATGAGAAACTTTATGCGTGATTGGTGTTGATGCCATGTGAAGTATTTTGTTCAGGTGCCATGTTTCACTGTCGCTCTACCTATAATTGCATAGTTGGTTTGGGAATTGTTAGCTTGGCTAAGGTGGTACAATCTAATTTTGTTTGGGTATCGTAGTTTAATTATGGTTTTGGCATCGTAGTTCAACTGAGCTTTTGACAACGCAGTTTAACTAGGCTTTTGGCAACACGGTTCAAATAGGCTTTTGGCAACATAGTTCAACTAGGCTACTGGTAATGCAGTCTCTTGTTTGTCGGGTTTATCTAGGTACACCTTGCCCTTTACTTAAGGTTTACTGTTGTGCCGATGGCTATGCACTGAATGCGGGCCGCAAAGATTTTACATGAGTTTATATTTGGTTTTGCACGCTGTATGTTTTAAACGTATGTAGTTCCTTTCCTAGAGATGCATCTTATTTTGTTTTCCCATTACTTTGCATAGGTCTACAACTATATGCATCTAGAACTGCAATTGAAAATTTTATAGAAAAAATGTGCGTAAAACTTCCCCTTAAGTCTGCACTGATGAATATTAGTGTAGACTTGTCATTTCCTATCCCTTTTGTATTAATACTGTTTTTATTATGTATGTGTGTGTATAAAGTCCATCATCCGTTTCTCATTTTATGCCCCTTTCCATGTGTCTCAATGTGGTTGGTTACTTTTTCTAACCATTGTTACGTGAATCGTTTCGTATGCCAAAAAGTCTGCTTCATTTTTCGTGATTTCATTTTCTCATCATTGCTATCCAATGATTCATGTTTCTTGCACTGTTAGAATTCTGAAGCTGAGATCTTTTTAGTAAAGCTATATATTTCTCTATTCTTCTACTTTCATCTTTTCCAATTGCTTCTAGATGCTATTCGATTCATTACGCCATTCCTCAAACTAGCCCTTCATTTTCAGTTTTTTGCTACCAACTGTAAGCAATTTTATTTATTTCATATTCACTTTTGAAATTTTCTTGGTTTAATGCCATTTGTTTCTTCTTTCTTTTCACATTATGCTTTTGAGTTGTTTGATTGAATTCTTATGTTGTTTTACATGATTGATTTGCTAGTATAATTAAGGGATTTCGATACACCTTTTCTTATTTCCATTCATTTCATTCTCATTTCATTTTGTTTCTATTTTTTTAGTTGATCATGGATCCCAATGTTCTTCCTTTCCCCTTTGGTCAGGGTTCTTGCCTCTTTAATAGCTTAACTTTGGTCATTCATGATGCAAGCATAAATGGGGGTCTCTTGCACCATTTTGTGCTTTTTGATTATGAATTTAGTGTTCTAAGCTCCTCAGATCGCATGCATTTGCCCCCATAGGGGTTCATTTCCTTATCATCTGAGCATGTTAGGTTTTGGCACTACCTTCCTCTTTACCCTCTTACCAGAGAAGATTGGCCACTGTGGATTTATCTCCCATTCAATCGACTCACGTATCCTATTATATATTGGCTTATAGTTTTACCCTATATGCTGAGAATTAGACCCCACCAAAGTATCGAGAATTACTTTTCTTGTATTTCATTCACAAGAGCCATCCCATAGGCTACGATGGCTTTTATTCCATTTATGCTGTGAGCTCTCTTTTCTCATGCTCTCCTTATAAGACACAATGATGGGCAGACAAATTTTTCTTTATTTCCAATTGAAATGGTTATATCCCATCCTTCTAGGATTTTGATATTGCTCTTTCATTTTAATTTTCTTTTCTTTGACTTCATGTTTATATTGATTTTTGTGTTCTCCTTTTCCCTTCAATGGATTGTCTTAAGTTCGATCAGATTGAGTGAGGCATATTTGGTGGGCATATAAATTTTGCTCGAAACCTTGCCAATCGTACGGGTTCGTCATCATTTAATGAACCTCTATTACACAAACATGGCTTCTTCCTTCATCATCATTATTTCTCATGTTCCATTTTTACCTATACTCTTAATCCCTCAGCATCTGATGGTATATATTAGTTGATTTAAATTCCTTAAGTAGTTGATTAGCTCTCCTTTTCTACTATCGGGTTAATTTATTTTTTTATGATGCACATGCACTATGTCTTGTGGTATTTCTAGAGGTTTCAAGCCTAAATTTACAATGGAGATTAAGTGAAAAAGGTCAACAAAGGATGTCTCTAACATGGGCGATTCCAACAAATGTCCAAGGATTGACGCTCTTTTTAATCCCCTATCTCAAGACTCTACTAATGTTGCAGCCATCCCAGTAGCGCCTATTACTGTTGTTTTGCCATCCTCAGGCTTCTTTCCCTTGTCGATGGACAATGCCATCTCAGATCTTGTTGAACATAAGGGGCGGTTTATGTTGGATGACCTTTCTATTCTTTCTTCTACTCCCTTAGCACCATTAGCTCCTCTCTCAGCTTCACAAGTGCCTGCTATAGAGATTTTCATAACTTCCATCAAAAATTGTTTTATGTGCATAATTATGGGTTACTTAATTTTTCATCTTGTCTTACTATTCCTCCCTAATATTTTACATAGTTCGGGTATTTTCTTTCAGGGAGGCGCTTTTGCCTTGGAATTGCATAGGCATATTGACTCGTCCGAGTTTGCATTGCATCTCGCTGAGATGATGATCCCAAGGTTAAAGTGGGAGCTTTCTTTAGTCTCACTTGACCTCAAGGTTAGGGACAAGAGGGAAGAGGATTACATGAACTGACTGAAGGAAGTGTTATCCCGCCTTTTGGCAAGGCCGTGACACCAAAGACTTGATCGGAAAACAAAGACGGTTCGTCCTAAAGATTGGATAAACACAGGTTCACTATGGATACTAATGAATTTCGTCCAAGTCTGGATCGAGCTACAATCGATATGACACAACAAGCAAAGCTATATAAGCCAACGTCTCAAATTTCAGGTCAATCGGAGTCCGTATGCTCAAGATATTAACCCATCAAAATCCAAGCGAAACACCACACTCGTATCCATAGAGGAAAGCCCATTCATATCCACCTCGCTCCTCCATCTTGTATCCGTCACATATACGTTGCTTCGTATCCATCAGAGCAAGCAGTGGCTCGTGTCCATGGTAAGAAGCAGTGCATTCGTATCCATCTAGCTCATGACCATGGCCAAACAATGCTCTCATTCGTATCCATGGAGAAGGCACTGAGTTCGTATCCATCGAGTTATCAACCATCCACTTCGTAACCACCTCATTCGAATCAGTCAGATGAAAGTACCCAAGCTCATATTGATTAGTCGCTCAATCGATATGATGGAAGGAACCAACCAATGAGTGATACGAGATGATCCTTGAGTTATCGACACGAAGGACAAATATTCGTATCGATACGAAACCGTTATAAAGGACCGATACGAAACAACATTCAGGGAACGATATGAAGATAGTTACTACGGGTCGATACAAACAAGGCACATGCAAGTGGAAGACTCGGTCACTCGGCATGAAAAGTGGATCGATCCTAAATCATAACGCCACATCATCTGATCGACACGTGATGCATATTGATACGAATCAGAATGATACGAATTGCATTGATATGAGTTCGGCAGCACATTGAAAATCCAAACTTGCATCGATCATAACTCGAGATCTACAAGTCCAAATGCCACCAAATTTTCACAGGAGCTTTCCTACAACGACAAGAATGCACCATATCAATTTCATCCAAAAGGATCAATTGTTGATCGATACGAATTCCACTCGTATCACTCTGATATCGAGTCGAAATCACCTGAACTTGATCTCGTGGGCCCACCCACATGAGAGAAGAAGTCCTCCGAGATCTAGGTTAGATATTTTCTGTGTACGCTTATAAATAGTGACCCTGGACCTATAGAAAATGGACTTTTGGCTTCTCTACGTCGATACTCTGCCGAAATTGTTGTTGTAATTTGATTGTAATGTAGTAATCCACTTGTAACTAGCAAATTATAATCAATAAACATCAATCATTTCATAGTGGATGTAGGCCATACACCGAACCACTCTAAATTTGCATGTTTCTGCACTTTTTCTTATCTGTTGATTGGTGTGTTTGTTAGATCTGCCTCATTTTACATTTACTTTCTTCATTTTATCTCTTCAAACACATCTGAAGAGTTTTGTGCCCAATTTTGGTACAAATACTTTGGTGCTTTCACTAAGAAAACCCAGCTTTTCTCCTGCTCATTGGATCTACTACCGATATTGGATTACAATAATCTAAGGAGAAGATCCATATCTCAAGCCTAGAAGTTCTTCCATCCTTTTCAGATTTGCATCAAGTCTAGGAGAGAACTTCGCTATTAACTATGGTCGCTACTAGGACTACCTTAACCGCTGCATATCCAGAAGGACGGGATAGGCAGAACCCTACACAACTTCCCTCTGCAAACCAGAATGTTGTTGGACCTTCGAATCCACAAGGCCCTGTCACCAGGGAAGAGTTCCAGCTACTCATGCAAGAGCTGACTCAAAGCCGCCAGCAGCTTACCCAGCAGCTCCATGCCAACACGGAGTTAACCAACCGGCTGAACCGAGAAAGACAAAGGAGGTCCAGAAGGGATCAGGCTTCCTACTCATCTACCAAAAGCTTAGCTTCCTTTGATTACAATAATAGAACCACTAGCCATGGTTGGATGGAAGCTATGCGCAGGCTACCAAACATCAGCGCACTATGAGCCTTGGACAAGCGGGAGTCAGTCCGTCCACGAGCCACCAGACCGGACCCTCCTTCCAAGGAGGGACGACTCCTTATCGCACTACTAACAACTGCTCTACTGCCACTGCCATCGAGTTGGAATTTGACACTCGGAACCGAACGGATCCGAACCATCGCCAACGTGATTATACTCTCGAACCTTATGTTCCCGAAGACCCAAAGCCAAGGAGGCGAGGTATGGACAGTTGACCATGTCCAACCCATCCTCGCATTGTGGAACCCGACCACACCTTGGCCCAACATGCCTAGAATGTCCAAATGCCAGACATCCCGACAATGATCCGCCAGATGATCTATGAGAGCCAAGGCCTCACCAATGACGACTAGGTAATCTCCCGAAGTCATACCCCTTTCACGGATGACATCCTCTATGCTTAACCGCCTCGGTGATTTAGAATGCCAACTCTATCTGTTTATGAAGGGAGCCTGACCCTAACCAGCAGTTTTTAAAATATGAATAGTTGATGAATGCCGCACGGGCTGATGATGCGGTCAAATGCCAAAATTTCCCAATTTCCCTAGGGGGCATCGCGACTATGTGGTTTACACGCTAGCTACCCCGATCTATTTCATATTTCGACCAGTTAGCTACGAAGTTTGTCGAGCAGTTTCACACACATGTTACAAGGCCCAAAGATGTTAATACCTAATCCAGTGTCAATCAAGCTCCCTGAGAGACACTCCGACGTTACCTGGAAAGGTTCCACACTGCATGCGCCGAGATTAGTAACCCTAATGACAATTCCATTCTGATGGCACTGACTAAGGGGATCGATCCTGATTCCGAATTTGGCAACTGGTTGGCTGGAAAACCCCCTGCGTCATTGGACCGTTTCTATTCCAAGGTAGCTCAGTTCTTGAGGAGGAGGATGCAAAAAAGTCTAGGAAAAAGGATGATGCAGGGCCCATGTGGAAGGAATCCAGGGAAATGTCGCTGTGAAGCAAACCGAGGAGAGTTCTGGAAAGATGCAATTAAATATACAGAATAAACAGAATCAGCAGAAAGGCGATGGAAATCAGGGTAAGAAGCGGGATCAGAATCACGGACCGCGACATAGAGCTCCCATGTTTGACACCTATACTCCTTTAAATACATCCTTGTAGAATGTGTAATTGCAAACTTATAATGCTATCCAATATAAGAAACCTGCTCCGAAGCAATCGTCAGAGAAATAGATTCAAACTGGGAAGTTTTGTAGATTTCATGATAGTTATGGCCACAACACGAACGAGTGTCGTATCTATAGGATATTATCGAGAAGTTGATCCGAGAAAGAAAGTTTGAGTAGTTCGTTCGGGCGCCGCAGGCTGGAGGTGCGCGCCCATCGAATCAAAATCAAATACCAAATCAGGTTAGGCCGGAGGAAGCCGCGCGTACTGGCGGGCGGTTGCTGATTAACACTGTTAGTGGTGGTCCTCATCCAACGGATCAGAGCTAGAGGGAAATGGAGTCGTATGCCAGCTCTATTAGGCATGCGAACTTCGAATGTTGCAGTAACTTGGAAGACGAGGCTCCGACCAAATAATAGAAGACGATGACAGACGACAACATTTTTCGAGACAGGGATGCCGACCGAATCGAAGCCCCTACCATTGATCCACTAGTCATTTCAGCTTAGATAGGTCCTGCTTGGATGAAGAGGATCTTAGTGGATAGTGGAAGTTCAATGAACATACTCTTTAAGTGAGTCTATGATCAAATGAAGATGGAAGCGAAAGATTTAAAGCCTTGTCAGTCTCGTATTCATGGCTTCAATGGAAGTGTGACTATACCCACTGAGATGGTAGAGTTACCAGTGGAGTTGGGAGTTGAAGAGCGCTGGATAGTCCGGATACTGCAGTTTATTGTATTGGATATCGATTCACCGTACAACGCATTCTTGGGCCGACCGGCCCTAGCTGAGTTCAAGGCTGCTATCGCCCTTTGGTGTCTGACTTTGAAATTCCCTACCGACAATGGAGTCGGAGTTGTTTAGGGAGACCAGGCTGCTGGATGGGCCTGTTATGTTGCTGAGCTGCGGGAGGCGCGGCGAAAAGAGGAAGGAAAGGGCGTAGCGGAATCTCTCTGCGTTCGTTTTGCAGATAATTGACATTTAACGCCTAGGCCTAGGCCCGGGCACAACAACCAATTCCCGAGAGATCTTGACCCAAGAGATAATGAAAGTGAGGACGAAGTCAAAGACAGTCAGGCTTCTCTGGCAGAGCTGACGATCGATGTTCCGATCGAAAATGATGACGATTATAGAATGATAAAGATTGGATCTCAGCTAAGCCAATAGATGAAGGAGGAATTGGTTGAATTTCTCCGAGCAAACCTCGATGTGTTTGCCTGGACGCACTCTGACATGTGTGGGATCTCGCAGGACATCGTGAGCCAACCCTTGAATATTGACCCACGGCATGTCCCGGTCAAGCAAAAAAGGTATGGTATGGATCTAGAGAGATCTGCCGCCCTAAAGGAAGAGGTTGATAAACTCAAGTCGAACGGGTTTATCAGAGATGCGCTATATCCAGAATGGGTGTCTAACCCTGTACTTGTCAGGAAAGCTAACGGGAAATGGAGGACTTGCGTTGACTACTCAGACTTGAATAAAGCTTGCCCCAAAGACAGTTTTCCACTTCCCCGGATTGATTAACTTGTAGACTCAACAGCCGGACACGAGCTCTTATCCTTCATGGATGCATATTCCGGCTACAATTAGATTCCCATGCACCTACCCGATCAGGAATACACCAGCTTCGTCACCTATCTGGGACTTTACTGCTACAAAGTCATGCCGTTTGGACTCAAAAGCAACTTACCAATGGCTAGTTAATCGAATGTTTGCTAACCAGATCGGAAAAACTATGGAGGTATATGTAGACGACATGCTTTTAAAGTCACGATTCTACACCAGTCATATCAAAGACCTGGAAATGATGTTCAACATCCTTCGAGAGTATAGAATGAAGCCAACCTGTTGAAGTGTCACTTTGGGGTCGCATCTGGAAAGTTCCTTGGATTCATCGTTAATGCTCGGGGAATCGAAGCCAATCCCGAGAAGATCTGAGAAATTAGGAATCTTGAGACTCCAAGGACCATAAAGTAAGTTCAGAGCCTCAACGGGAAGGTAGCAGCACTGATCAGGTTCATCTCAAAGTCCACCGACAAATGCATCCCCTTCTTCGACCTAATCAGGAAAGGCAAACGGAACTTTGAATGGACTACAGAATGTGAAGGTGCATTCTAAGCACTGGTTCAACACTTATCCACACCACCTATTCTGTCAAAGCCTATTGATCATGAGAGATTGTACATCTACTTGGCGGTGTCAGAAAACGCAATCAGTGCTGTTTTGATTCGGGAGGAGGATCGGATACAACAGCCAGTCTATTACATCAGCAAACGACTGACCTGAGCAGAGAGAAATTATCCAAAGTTGGAGAAGTTAGCTTACTGTCTTGTCATTGCCTCGAGGAAGTTTCGCCTGTATTTCCAGGCTCATCCTATCACTATCTATACTGACCAGCCGTTACGACAAGTCCTTATGCGCCCTGAGACGTCTGATAGGTTACTCAAGTGGAATATCGAGTTGAGTCAGTTCGACATCACTTACGCACCGAGGCGAGCTATTCAAGGACAAGTCCTAGCGGACTTCATCGTCTAATTCACTATCCCAGAGGACTTGCCCGAAGCCAATGAATCTCCCAAATATGTCTAGAAGCTGCAGACAGATGGCGAATCAAATGACCGTTGCTCAGGCGCTAGAATTGTGCTCGAAACTCCTAAAGGCCGATCTATATGCTATGCTTTGAAGTTTGATTTCCATGCAGCTAACAACGAGGCCGAATATGAAGCTTTACTTGCCGGACTTAGACTCACCAGAGACTTGAAAATTATTGCTGTGGAGATTTACTATGATTCACAATTGGTCGTGTGCCAAGTTTGGGGGGAATAACAGGCCAGAGACCGGAGTTTGGCTGCTTATCTTGCTTGGGTCCAGGAAATATTGAATCAGTTCGATTATTATTCCATCTGTTGCATACCCCGAGAACGCAATTAGAAGGCCGATTCTTTGGCCAAATTAGCCAGCACCGGTGAGGCACAACAAATGGGACTCGTTCCCATTGAGAGATTATCTTCCCCGAGTATTGATCAAATGGAGACCGACTAGGTACATGAAATCATACCCGATAAGGAATCATGGATGACTCCACTCAGGAGCTATCTCAAGCATGGGATCCTGCCAGAACATAGGAGTGAGAAAAGACAAGTTCTTCGGAAGGCTTCACGATTCACTATTCAAAATGGAGCTACGTATAAAAGAGGATACTCTATTCCTTTACTCTGGTGTATCACGCACGACGAATTTAAGCAAGTATTACATGATGTACATGAAGGAGAATGTGGCGATCACACCGCGGGGCAAGCTCTTGCTAAGAAAGTGCTCCGATATGGTTATTATTGGCCGACTGTAAATCGCGACGCATCAGATTATGCTAGGAAATGTGACAGATGTCAAAAGCATGCTCGGATTCCAAGAGCCTCGCCTACCGAAATAACTCAAATGGTCAGTCCGTGGCCGTTCGTAATATGGGGCATCGATATTATTGGGTCTCTACCTCTGGCTAAAGGTGGCGTGAAGTACGCCATCATTGTAGTTGATTACTTTACCAAATGGGAGGAAGCCGAGCCCCTAGCTACTATCATGACGAAGAAAGTGATCAACTTTGTGGTATGCAACATTATTTGTCGATTTGGTCTCCCAAATACCATCATCATTGACAACGGAGCCCAATTCGATAGTGTCGAGTTCAAGAATTTATGTCAGCGATTCCATATCCAAAAGAAGTTCTCTGCAGTTGCATACCCACATGCGAATGGATAGGTCGAAGCTGTTAACAAAGTTATAAAGTCCATTCTAAAGAAACGATTGGAAAAAGCTGGGGGCAAATGGATCGATGAACTTCCTACGGCCCCATGGGCATATCGAACTACCCACAAGTCTACGACCAGCCACACTCCATTTTCACTTTCCTACGGCTCAGAAGCCGTTATTCCAGTCGAGTTGGAAGTACGTTCTCATCGTGTGACTTACTATGATCCGAAAACAAATGCTATATTACTTGCCGAATCTCTGGACTTATTAGATGAGAAGCATGAAGAGGCTGATTTGAGGGCAGCCGCGCACCGAAGTCGAGTCGCCCGATTGTACAATGCTAAGGTCCGACCCCGAACCTTTGAACTTGGCGATCTTGTGCTCAAGATAATTTACTCGGTCCCTTCGCATATGAAGCCAACGTGGGAAGGACCGTATGTTATTGAATGAAGACTCGAAGATGGGGCATTCAAATTATCAACCGTCGATGGTCTCACTTTGCCGAGAGCTTGGAAAAGCGAAAGTCTTTGTCGCTACTACATATGACAGGCTTTGTTTATTCATTTAGTCTGCTTTTCATTTGAAATTTGTTTATGCATTTCGAAATTTAAACTTGTAATAAGATAACTGACTTTGCCATACTTTCTTACTTCAGCAATAAAATGCAACCTCTCCGAGCCAGAGCAGTGATTCATAAAAAGCATCATACGACCATCACAATGCACGGAGAGCTAAGTTCTATCCTACGGTGGGACTTATTCAAATAGGGAGTGACTGTGATACGACCGGTCACTCGCTAAGTGAAACCTGAGCTTGGGGGAAAGCTATCACACTAAAGCCAAAAAGGATTGATACATGACAATCCTCTAACTAACTCTGGCTCCCAGAGTGCGAGCTAGAGTATAAACTTACAAATGTGGGCTCGACGAGGGTGGATCCGTCCACCTAACGACTTCACCCGTGTTTAATCCAAGCCCGAGGAGGATGGATCCATCCATCTAACGACCTCGCTTGTTAACTCAGGGTGGATGTGACCCGACCGTCCTCGATCCTGATAAATCTATCGTTCCCAAAGTGCGAACGAAATCATAAAACTCAAAACAGATGTGATCGACCTTATGTTGACTAACTCTAAGTCCCCAGAGCACGGGCTGGAGTATAAACTTGAACTGGGTGTGACAGACCACCCACAACTAACTCTAAGTCCCCGGAGCATGGAATGGAGTATAAACTTTAGCTGGGTGTGACAGACCGCCCACAATTCAATCTAAGTCCCCAGAGTGTGGACGCAATTCCGATTACTAAAATGGGTGTGACTGACCGCCCAAAAAACAACTTAAGTCCCCAGAGCGTGGACGTAACTTTAAACATTAAGTAGGCATGATCAACTGTCTACATGTGAGTTCAATCCCCAGAGTGTGGATGCGATTGTCAATAAGTGAGCGAGTGTAACCCGACAACTCGAATTCATCTCTCTACCGCTCTGTTCCGACTGAGTGAAGCTAAAAAATGTCGAAGGTGAAAAGCAACCACCTTCCGACCACTTTGACTCATCCCCAGGGCTGGGGGCATGACTCTAGCACCAACTACTAATCGAGACAGTACAACGTTGAAGAGTGACTTGATGT
This sequence comes from Allium fistulosum, assembly GCA_030737815.1. Taxonomy (NCBI): domain Eukaryota; kingdom Viridiplantae; phylum Streptophyta; class Magnoliopsida; order Asparagales; family Amaryllidaceae; genus Allium; species Allium fistulosum. The sequence continues at coordinate 404,134,142 of CM060907.1, read as the reverse complement.
TTGGTTATAACCCGAAGCCATGACTCCGAGACTTAACAACCGAACACAAGTACGATTCAAAGACTGATGCCTCGCAAGTATGTCGAAAGAAAACTCGAGTGATGCAACACATAAATAAATAAACTCAGAGTTATGCAAAAAAAAAATTCTATTTCATTTATCCTTTAAAAGCAAAATAGATACAAGGAGTCTATGCCAAAAAAATCGTACTAGCAGGGGCCGAACCCGCATCTATACACGGCCTACAAGAATGAAAAGAAAGTTCCTAACTATCTACCAAAAAAGGGATGCCAAGATTCATTCCTACTCCTAGGGCTTCTTCTTCTTATGCTTTTTCTTCTTTGGAGTCGACCCACTGGAGCTGCCAATATGATGCCGCTTCGAGCTTTTGCCTTTACTAGGCTTGTCCCCGGCCGAGAGAATTATCATGGTCTCCTCCTCCGAACTCACTGGAATCGGGATGCTTTCAGAGTGCATGGTCGGAGGGACTGGGGCACTTTCCATGTGAGAAGATACGCGGGGAACCCCAGTAACGATAATCGTGCCACCCGGGGAGATCATGAGCAAAGGGGCCGGGCCAGGTCCTACCATTCCAAATCCTGTGTTGTTACCCATTGTTGCGCCCGCCATCTCAGCATTAATTTCCCCCATTATTGCGTCGTCATGAGATGCTTGAGTATTAGGCAAAACGCTGGCGGTCGGAGCCGAAGAGCTGGCCACGAACGCACTTTCACTCATAACAAATGGCAAGTCAGAAAGTGGATCGCTGTGGGTGCCTAGGAGCTCATCCATCATTTGCTCGTTAAAAGTGAAAGCACTCACATCAACTTCCCCGGCTGTAGCAGTAGTGTGGTCGTCATAGCCTCCGTTATGATTGCCTCCTGCTCTTGGTTTTGTTCTCGGGTTGCATGGGGCATGGTCGGTGCTGCTTCTATAACTGAATGGAGATAAGATAAAATATTAGAAATTTCCTTTGATAGTACTCCGGACTTTGAATGAGTTCGAAAAGTGTTCGGAATACCTTCCTCAAGTTAGCTCGCGACAGGGACCGGGGTTCCTCCTAACACATGCTTGCGGGCTAGAGATAGTTGTGGCTGATCCGGATCATAGGCCAGCACAGGTAGAGGATCAACAACAAGAGTGGATTCAGGCTGGATTGGCATAGGGATCTCAAAGCTTGTATCATGATAGTCGACACCAGAGCCCTCTCCAACCCTCCGAGTGCTGAGTAGCGAGCTTCTCTTTCTCAAATGCGACAGTGGCGTCATAGAGAATTCTCCTCTCTTCCTCATTCAACACTCGGTTTTCCAGATCAAATTCATCGAGGGATTCTGTATGATGCTCTGCCTTCTCATCGGCCAAAAACCAGTGCCAAGCACTATGTAAGTGAGTTGGATAATCGCTGAGCCAGCTCAAGTCATGGTATCTCAGAACGTTGACATTGTAGGTAATTAAAAGATCTGCAATGTCACTATCAAATCCGGCCTTCGCTGCCCTGGCCTCAACCCTAGTCTCGGCCTCCTGAGATTTTAACTTCACCGCATCCCGCTCATTCCAAGCCTCTACAGTTTGGTCATAGGCCTCCTGAGCGATCTTGTTAGCTTCATCTTTTTCCTTAACGACTTTGTCGTATTTGGCTTTAATCTCTAACAGCCCTCGGAGTGCTTCATTTGTTTTGGCAGTGACTATGGCGTTCCTATGGCCCATATCATCTACTAACTTTAAATGCTCCTGCCTCATCCTCTCCAACTCCTTATTGGCCTCGTCAACCTTTTACAGGGCCTCCATTTCAGAATTCTTTAAAGTATCATTCTCTCCAATGAGCATTGTGATGATCCAATCCTTCTGGGTGATGGTTTCTTGAAGCTCTTCAATTTTCTTTCCCCGCTTAAACGCCATAGGTGAAACTTTCTCGGTGGTTTTCTTCCACTCACGATATTGGACAAAAGCATGATATACATGATCATGAATGATTTTTTCTGCTTCGTTTGGAAGCACCATCAAATTTGGAGGAAAATGGAAGCCGTTGAAGCATATGTTCGGAAAATCTCTTTTCAGTTGGGCTATCCGAGCGGCTCCCTCACCCGTCGACTCTGTAACCACCGAAGTAGCTGAAATAGAGGTGTCCTCCTCGGTTGTACGGCGATGTTCACTGGGTCTTGGAATTATCGGAGGCACCGGTTGGCACGAAGTCACAACAATCTATGTCCTTGAACTGGGAGGTGGCAACGAAACCCTAGGTGGAGGAGAGCATGATCGGGAGTGGCGTCTATCTCGCCTCTCCTTTTCTCTTTCTCGTTCCCCCTCCCTTTCCTTGGCTCTCTCTATCGTAATAATCCCTCTCTTGACTAGAGTGGCGGCGTTCATAGTCAGAATCATGCCTACGAGATTCCCTATAAGAACTGGAAGATTCGCGTGCAGTGCGGAGACTACCAAGCATAGACGGTTTCTTCGACATCGGATCTGCAAAATTAAAAGAAAGGCAAAGTTAGTTATCTTTAGAGATTGGACAACTCGTTAATATTGAGTATGTGATGTCATAAAGTGTATGCATGTATGTGCTAACCCCCCGACCAACTGGTTATATCGGCCATGCTCGAAGGAGTTAGCTCGCCTAAATCTAAAGCGCTTTGAAGCCCTTCCAATCCGGTATCCTATTAGAGCGATGCATAGTCCGGGATTGGAATATCTACAAGTCCTTTGAAGGGGTTATCCATGTGAGAGGTAGGAGCGTCCGAAATAATAACACCAGCAGCTGGTAGAGACACAACCATAGATTTCTGTCTCGTAGATTTGCAAAGTTTACAAGCAACCGCCTTGCCTTTCCTTATCCTTTCTGAATGTCGAGGACTATCTGAAGGCCCGGCTACGGGTTCGTCTTCAGTAGGCATATCTTCTTCGCCACCCTGCTCAGCGATTACAACTCTAGATGCTCTTCATCTAGCTTGTCTTGCTAGAGCTGCCCTGAGAGATCCTTCAAGCCCTATGCTCTGATCTCCGTCAATCAGCCCGAAGGCCCTCAGATTTTCATCCGTAAGAACCGCTTCGATCTCTCTAAACTCGCCCGGCACCACCTGAAGGACCCTGACGATTTCCCTAAATTGAGCGCCTTTGGGTCGAGGAATTGAAGCTGTAAAGAGGAAATAACATTAAGCTCAGTGTAAATAGGGATTAACCAATTAGTCGCCGGAGGAATTGAAACACTTACGTCTATCTAGCCATCATCTAGCGAATCTCGGCGGGCATCGAACATAGAACCACTCGGTTTTGAAGTAGCTAAGTTTGGTCCAAAACCCAATCACAATTTGATAGTTTCTTACTCCCTCTAAGAATGTGAAAGAGGGATTATCTCCCCGACTCTTTACATTGAACAACAATCTGACTTCCTCTGGAGTCGGGGGCTGGAAAAGGTGCTCCATGAAGACGATGAATAGACTTTTCACCAAAGCATACCCTTTCGGATGCAACTATGATGGGGCAATCCCTATGTAAGATAACACTTCTCGGATGTATTGATTGAATGGAGGAAGTGTCCCAGCTGTACACGAGAACCTGTTAAAAGCGGTGTACCCTTCTAGAGGAGTATGTGACCTATCGTTTGGCCCTAGTAGCAGGACGTCATTCAACGATAGCTCGTGCCTTAAGTAAATCCTTCCTAACATTTCATTAGTCTTGTGGATTCCCAATAAAGGCTGCTCCTGGTAGCTCGTCTGTTGTAGGACTTATAACTTCGGCAGCAATAGCCGGCATCTTTGTTATTGTAAGGGGTGGGCTTTGAGCCTCTTGTTGTTGCAAGCTTCCGGGCTCCATAGCTAATCAACTTAGTAAAACCATCATTGGGTGACAATAATCCCATGTTTTCCCCAGAGTGAAATGTATGAATGTGATATGCAGTGCAATGCTATATAATACTTAAGAAAATTCTACGAAGATTAGCAAAGTGTTTGCAAGTCGAGACTTCAGAATTCAACCGGAGTGACCGTCATCGCTGACCGTCTCAACCATGCCATCCAGGTTTTAGAGATCAATCCAAGTTGAGATTAATTAAATATTGTCAAGTTACGGTTCCATCGACTAGCTTCGAAAGACAGTCAAATATGCAGTGGAATGGTTAAGTCGATATGCAAGGCAGAAGCTCGTCGGAGTCATATGTTCAAATATACAAGGGGGCCTCGAGTTCGTCAAAATTCAACTCAAATCAATCACTAAAACTCCAATTTGTATCGGTCGAAAAAGGCAGTTCATATCCATTAAATGTGCGAGTTCGTGTCGATCGAAAAAAGTGTGTTCGTATCGATCCTCTAACAAGCAATTCGTATCGATCATGTATGCTCAATTTCATATCGATCATATGCACCACCTTCATATCGATCAACCGGTCCGAGCCTTCCTGTCGATCATTTCGAATCGATACGAAACCTTACCATCGATCAATACGAAGATACTCCACCTGATCGATACAAAACCTAGCAACCCAAATCGATTCGAATGCTCATAATCCAGATCGATACGACTCATCCTCCTTCCTTCACTAATACGAAACGGAGGTCGGACAACCCTTCCATGAGCTCCTTCGTGCCCCTCAATTCCTTTTCTTCTCCAACTTCATCCAAGCCTCATCCTTTCCACACTCGACCTCGCTCCAGCCATCCATGGCCACTACACCACCAGAGTCGATCGTGGAATTGGCAGAGATGGCCAGAGATTCTAAGTCTCATTATTTTAACACAAGATTCATTATCTAATTACCTAAGTTTAAAAAATGATTAGAAGGATTCGAGGCTTAATTCAATTCGAAGGCAAAGGCGGCTTGAATTTCTTTCAGCTAGGAGTGATACGAATGAAGGAGAATGAGAAAGTGGAAAAATCTACTAAGTACCAAGCCTTATATACTATAGAAACTACCATTCGTCTCCCAGTGGTCTTAACTGGTTGAAGCGGTCGATGGCGCGATCGATATGAGGGTTATTTCTTATCAAATGTTTGACCAAGGTAATTCCAACAGCATAGATTCGAAGTGACTACTCGTAACCCTCGAGCGACCGAGACAAGGCAAGTGTGAATCAAGTTTCTTTCGTACCCGATAACATATCGATACGCAATGAAAGGTAGAGGGTTATCTGGACTATTCAGATTGATTCGAAGCACATCGATATGAGCCATTATGTTCGTATCCACCAATGTGAAGCCCACTAAGGCTTGTATCCATCGATACGAACGACACTGAAACACCAACCAAATTCGTAACGATCGCCATCGATACGAAAGCAATTTTTTCAACTTTTCACATCGATTCAGGAGAGGATCAATACGAAGAGATATTCTAAAAACAACCGTCAAGCGTTGTTATAACTCGAATTTCACATCGATTCAGAAGAGGATTGACACGGAATTCGATACAAGAAAACTGACAATGACTTGTGATCGTGCAAATGTTAACGGGAGTCAGGTTAACATGCATTTATGTGTGCGATGGATTAATATTCAATTTTTAAAGTTCACAGGAACTGGATGCTCACCTGGTTACAATCGCAACAATGAATAACAAATTTCTGGCGCTCAATACTCAATTACAATAATGCATGGTACAATCGTTGGCAGTCAACAATTCAGTATTTATATTACCGAGAAACAGTCAAAGGTTACATCTTTTGGTGAAATGACAACAACTTTGCATCGATTCAGATAGAACTTTTCAAACGAAAGGTTACAACTTTTCAAAGCACGTCATGTTCATACAAAATGTACTTTGGGGGGCAAATGTTAACTCGCATTTTGGCAAGGCCATGACACCAAAGACTTGACTAGAAACCAAAGACGGTTCGTCCTAAAGATTGGATAAACACAGGTTCACTATGGATACTGATGAATTTCGTTCGAGTCCGGATCGAGCTACAATCGATATGACACAACAAGCAAAGATATAAAAGCCAACGTCTCAAATTTTAGGTCAATTGAAATCCATATGCTCAAGATATTGATCCATCAAAATCCAAGCGAAACACCACACTCGTATCCATGGAGGAAAGCCCATTCATATCCACCTCGCTCCTCCATCTCGTATCCGTCACATATACGTTGCTTCGTATCCATCAGAGCAAGCAGTGGCTCGTGTCCATGGTAAGAAGCAGTGCATTCGTATCCATCTAGCTCCTGACCATGGCCAAACAATGCTCTTATTTGTATCCATGGAGAAAGCATTGGGTTCGTGTCCATCGAGTTATAAACCATCCACTTCATAACCACCTCATTCGAATCAATCAGATGAAAGTACCAAAGCTCGTATCGATTAGTCACTCAATCGATATGATGGATTGAACCAACTAATGAGCGATACGAGATGATCCTTGAGTTATCAACACGAAGGACACATATTCGTATCGATACGAAACCGTTGTAAAGGACCGATATGAAACAACATTCTGGGAACGATACGAAGATAGTTAATACGAGTCGATACGAACAAGGCACATGCAAGTGGAAGACTCGGTCACTCGGCATGAAAAGTGGATCGATCCTAAATCATAGCGCCACATCATCTGATCGACAAGTGATGCATAATGATATGAATCAGATCGATACGAATCGTATCGATACGAGTTCGGCAGCACATTGAAAATCCAAACTTGCATCGATCGTAACTCGAGATCTACAAATCCAAATGCCACCAAATTTTCACAGGAGCTTGCCTACAACGTCAAGAATGTACCATATCAATTTCAGCCAGAAAGGATCAATTATTGATCGATACGAATTCCACTCATATCGCTCTGATATGAAGTCGAAATCACCTAAACTCGATCTCATGGGCCCACCCACATGAGAGAAGAAGTCCTACGAGATCTAGGCGAGATATTTGCTGCCTACGCCTATAAATAGTGACCCTGGACCTATAGAAAATGGACTTTTGTCTTCTCTACATCGATACTCTACCAAAATTGCTATTGTACTTTGATTGTACCATTGTAATCCACTTGTAACCGGCGAGTTATAATCAATAAACATCAATCATTTCATAGTGGACGTAGGCCATACTTCGAACCACTCTAAATTTGTGTGTTTCTGCACTTTTTGTTATCTGTTGATCGGTGTGTTTGTTAGATCTTCTTCATTTTACATTTACTTTCTTCATTTTATCTCTTCAAACACATCCAAAGAGTGTTGTGCCCAATTTTGGTACAAACAGGAAGCATATGAGCAGGCTAAGGAGGCAGAGAGGAAAGTTAAAGGGGTAGACAAGAATGTTGCAAAGGTCGCTAATATGACAATGAAAGATGTTGCTGGATTGTTGTAGAAGGTGAAGAATTTAGAGAGAAATTGTGCCAAAGCAGCAAAGGATGCGACTCCATAGCTCTCAATGTTTTATTCATTTTTCTGCCCAGGTGAAGAGACAATTCTTCGTCGATCGTCTTAATGATGTGGAGGCCGAGGTGCACTTAGACATCTAGGATAACTTTGGGTTGATAAAGATCACTTCGGACCATTGTTGCTCTTTATAGGCACATGAGCATAGTGGGGTTGCAATCACATAAGAATCTATTCAAGACATGTTTGATGACTCTAGCTCATAAGAAATTTCTATTGTTGCACACGAAATTGGGACTGGCCCTACTCCTAAGACGGTAACTGGATCCTTCTCCCATGACAATGTAACTAATCAACCTTAGCTTAATTGCCAACTATATCTTTGGTTTTGTCTCCTATTACCTTTTGGGAGTTCTGTTATTAGGACTCAAGTTATTTTCTTGTTTTTCTTAAGTTGTAAAAAGGAAACATATCATTTGTAATTAATTTATCTTTATTCAGGCTTGTTTTAAATTTATTTATTATTACTTATTTCTCGTGTTTTAGTTGATTTATGCTAAAATTTCCCTATATAATTACATCTTCTGTTTTAGGTAAAAAAATTAGATGCTGACAATCAATCGTCCTTGTTGTCACATATAGAAATCACCTTCATTGAACGCTTAAAGAAAAGTATTATCACATCGAGGCATAAATCACGAAGAGGTTTGATAATAGTGATGCAATCGTTAGTATGTGGGAAAAGGAATTAGACGAGGTGTTTGCGTAGTTAAGGGAGGAGACTTAAGGGCCTCTAGCTAAAGCAGCCCAAGTGGTTCAATATAAAGAGGTGCTAAGTGACTTAGTTTTGCATAGGTAGCGACCTACCTTAGAGGGTGAATCACTTCCACTAGATATTCCTTATTTGGAATGGTTTAATGATAAGCTTAGCTATAATAAGGAGTGATGTGTCCTATTTTTCTAATTGAACATGATGCTATTACCTTTTGTTTTAGTAGAATCTCTTTAATAAAATCATACTTGTTATTATGTTTTTTGGTTATTGACTTTACTTAGACTCAATGATTTTTTTTGAATATTTACTCCTTAAGAGTCATCCACTCCTTCACATGAGGCGATTCTGGACATCTCTCCGCTTCATGAATCAGCGAGCCTACCAATGCTTATCAGCCTTCTCTTAATTTGGTGGCAGACCACCTGGCTCTAGATAATGTTTCTAAAATGGGTGAGGATGTATGTAATGAGCAGGAGGTAATTGATGATGACCTTATATAAGGGCCAAGTTAGACAAAGAAAGGTGCAAGTAGATATTTAGAATCTATCTTTTAAGTTGGAGGAGGCCAAACAAGTTATACAAAGTCAACACATGTGTATAATTATTCAGTGCAGTGATTTAACTACTACGTAAGAAGGAATTAGAGACTGCATAAGCACATATATCCAAATTAAAGAAGCTTCTAAAGGAGGCCAAAATCCTATATGTTATAACTTAGGAGGAGAAAATAAAGGGATTGAAGGATTTGTTCTCTCTTTAAGCAGCTAAGCAATTAACAATGAAGAAAATCTTCCTTCTTAGCCATCTTCTCCTAGGCAGTCCAAACTTGGCATAGTTCATGCACCTCTCCTGGCTTAGACATTAAAGTTTCCTTCAAATAGAAAAAAGGCGTGGTAGACTATTACCAATCTAAGTTTAATGAATAAAAGGGTGCTAACAATAAAAGGTTGAAAGGATCGGGGGTGGAGGTTTTACGCAAGTGTTACCGACTGCATATAAGTTATTCAATGCCATTTTCAAAAAGACTATGAAAATGAAGGTGGAAGTTTTGAATGAACTAGATCAGTTATGAATTGATATTCAATGCATAAATGAACTTGAAGACCAATTTTCAAACTCTACCCTACCATTGCTGTCCTCATCTTTTGGCTTCTACACATCCCTGTTTCCCTACACCTTCAATTTCTAGTTTAGCTCATACCACCTTGGTTGAGAGGCATCATCAAGAGAAAGTCAGGCGTGTTATGATCGACATAGCAGTATTGTGCTTATTTGTCATTTTTAATCATTTTTTTCCTACACTCGACCTTATTTTCTTATACAATTGCGCTAGTTTTGTTCCTACAGAACGAGGCATGGGTATTCCTTGGGTCGATGACAACAATAACCCATGGCCTCTAGTTGTCGATGCACCTTGATGTTACTCGGTCGTTATAACTAAGATATTTGATTCCTTCATAGTCTTAAGACACAGAGAGCATTTGGACAATGCTCCTATGATGTAGTTCACCCCTCTCGTAGAAGGAGATGGATGTTGACCATGGAAGATTCCATGTTTGATTATGACTTATATCGCAGTTGAGTACGGGGTGTGTAAGATTTGGAGTACTTGTCAATTTTGTAATGAATTTGTGTATGTGATACTTTGCGAAAGACTTGTAAATAAACTAAGTAGTAATTGTTATTTGTGTTTTTATCTCATTAGCTTCTTAAACCTCCATTTTGTATCCTTACCTGAGCTTTATATGGTGTTTGTTGTTTTCTTATGCTTTCCCATAGTTTAGCTTTGAGGGTAACATTTGCTGTGGTCGGTTCCCCTAATGTATAACAATGTATTTCCTAATTTTTTCTTTTTAGCATTTCTCCTTTGTGCGCTTGGCATGATCTATTCTTTTTTGGTGCTGACTATTTTAATCGTATTTGACTAAGAAGCCAGATTGTGTGTTTACAACCCTTTTTATTTGGGAGCATGGTTTTTGATACTAGTTCTTACCGTCTAGTGCAGTTTTTTCTCAAAAAGCTGAGTTTTCTATTTTATAACTCCAGTTTTTGTTTGTGCAAGTATATAATATAGAAGCATAGATTGTTATATTGGTCGGGCCATCTAATATCCCTACGTCCAGTTTATCATTTTATTACTCCTTCATAATTATAATTGTACATTACATTTTTGTTACAAGGAACTTTTATACAAAGTATGACTTGAATTGCTCTGAATTCCGCATTCTTGGAATGTGATTCCCATTTAGACTAGATAGATGGTATGTGTGGTTTGCTACTATTTTTGCGATAGCTAGGGGCCTTCCTACTTAGGTCCTAGTGCAACATCTGTTGTGTCCATCATTTTGGCCATAACTTTCCTTAGAACTAAGTCCCTTTGTGAAATTTTCTCTCTTTGAGTCTTGAATTATAACCCTTTTCCATCCTTTTTCAATAGGCTACGAACTCAACTATAGCTTCATCCCTTCTTTATTATTTGAAATTCAGCACAGTTTCTTTAAGATGCACTATTTAGTTACGTACGATAAGCGCCGGTGCAAAGGCACTTATACCTCAATTGGTAGCATGACTTCATAGTCATATGTCAAGGAGAATGGGGTATGTCCCATAAGTAATCTAGTAGAGGTTATATAAGCCATAGAACTCGGGTAGTTCTTCTGCTCATTTTCCTTTTTATTTTGTAAGTCTTTTCTAGAGCAGTTTCTTAATGTCTTATTTGCTACCTCGACCTAACCATTTTTCTTAGGTGAGCTACTGAAGAGAAGCTCTTGACTATGCTATTTTTCTCATAATGGTTAGAAATTTCATTGCTTTCTAATTGTGTACTATTATCAAATATTACCTTATAAGGGATTCCAAACCTAGTAATAATATTCCTAGCTATGAAATTTACTATTTTCTTTGAGCTTATGATTGCTAATGGTTTAGCTTCTACCCACTTGGTGGGATAATCTATAGCAACTACTGTGTACTTTGTCCATTTTGGATATTGAAAGCAGTCATATTAGGTCGATGCCCCAAGTGTCGAACTGTGAGGGCTACTCATCAGATTGAGTTCATGCAATCGCAATCCTAGGATACTGGCAAACCTTTGGCATCAATCACACTCATGGACAAACTTCAATGAGTCATATAGTGCAATTAGTTAATAATACCATTTTAGCCAGTTTCACTCCTCATGAGTGATCTTTGTAGTACCCTTCATGAACCTCACTCATGACTCTGACTCCTTCCTTAGGATACATCAGAGATAAGGGGCTGAGTATCCCCTTTTGTAAATATTCCATCGAAGAACGTAAAATATGGGGCTTAATACTTGAATTTACTTGTTGCATTCTTATTTATAGGTGAAGTTTATTCTAGTAAGAACCAGTTTATAGGGGTCATCTAAGATTCCACATTGTCTTGTTGCACTGATGGCACAGTTTGATGACTATGCGAAGTATCTGGTTCGACTTGGTTTATCGCAGTTTGACCTCTTGCAAGCTAGGCTCATGTTAGGACCAATTTTGGTTTGCCTTTGAAATACTATGTTCAGAAAAGTGTCCCATTAGCACTGCTTTTGTTTATTATATAGCTTTAGTGCTTGGAAGCTTAGTTAGAGAATCTATACTAGAAATTCTTCTCTGAGAGTTTATTCTATACTAAATAGTTCAAATTGAACAAAAATTCCTTGGATAGCTAGACATATGTGTTTAAGGTAAGCTCTTTGGTTTAATAGTTTCCCTGCACTTGATTTACTGCAAGTTGGAAATCACTTTGAACTTTAATATGTTTTACCTTCATTACCTATGTCATTTTAATGACAACGGTGAGTGCTTCATATTTTATGACATCATTTATTGCTTTGAACCCAAGTTTGACTGTGCCATACAATTTCCGCCTATCTAGGGGTGACTAGCACGTTTCTTATGCCCACACCATGTTCATTTTATGCTCCATCCACATATGATTGCCAAAACAATAAAGAATCCACTACTTCTTAATTATATTGCTCTACGGGTACCGTGCATTCTATTATAATCAGCTAAGGCTTACTCTTTGATCACTTTCCATGGACAGTATGATATGTCATATTGACTAAGTTCGATAGCTCATTTTAACAAACGGTTTGATGACTTATGCCTTTGTAATATTTACTTCAATGATCAGTCCTTTAGCACTTTGATGGGAAGTGCTTGAAAATAGGGATGCAATTTCCTTACAGTGAGTATTAAATTATAGGCTAACTTTTCTATCAAGGAGTAATTAAACTATGCTCTAGGTAAATATTTTCTTATGAATTATTGGCCTTTGTAATGCTTTTTCTTTATGAACTACACCCGTGATGATAGTTAAATATACGAACAAGTCCTCACATGCGATCAGTTTTGAAAGTATGGGTGGGCTTGATAGGTGATCCTTTAATGTTTGGAACGCAGATTTGCATTCTTCTGTCCATTCAAGTTTCTTGCCTTTCTTGATTTTAACAAAGAAAGGAATGCATTTGTTAGTGGCCTTTGAGATGGATGTGCCCATGACAGCTACCTTCCCGTTTAAGCTCATGACACTTTTTGGTTCTTCTAGAACTTCCATTTTTCTGATGGCTTCATTTTTGGGGTTTTCTTCTATTCCTCTTACACTTAAAATGTAGCTAAGGAACTTTCCCAATTGAATTGCAAAGGTATACTTTAGGAGATTCAGCTTCATCTTGTACTACCTAAGCTCGGCTAAGGTTTCCTCCAAGTCAATGAATGTAGCTTATATGTTCCTGATCTGGTTCAAACATTGCTATTCTACTGTAACCTAAATAAGCATCCATGAATGTAAGGAGTTCGTGGCCGCTAGTTGCATTGACTAGTTGGTCGATGCAAGGTAGGGGAAATCTATCCTTAGGGATAACTTTATTGAGGTTGGTAAAGTCAATACCCGTTCTCCACTTTCCATTAGGTTTCCCCATATAGATCGGATTCGCTATCCACTTTGGGTAAAATATCTCTCTGATGAAGTCATCCTCCTTCAACATTTTGACTTCCTTATACAGAGCATTGTACCTTTTTTGATCCAAGGTGTGTTGTTTTAAACCTATGGGATGTGCATCTGGGTCAATACTACAAGTATGGAAAATGATGGCTGGATCTATCTGCAACATATTTGAATAGGTCCAAGCAAATACATCAGCAAATTTTTCAGGAAACTTATTAATTTTGAGTGATGTTTGTTGCTTAAATTCTTTCCAGTTTTTGTCACCTTCCTAGTGTCTAAGGGGTCTAGTTGAACATCTTCTAAGTCATACACTGGCTTTAAATTCTCTCCTATATTCCTAGTCTAGGACCCACCTCATCTTATATTTCAAACGGCTTTGATGAAATGGTGCTTTTTAGTCTTTTTTTATTCCTATATGCAACTACATATATACTAAATATATAGTCATAAATTGGAAATTGACCTCTTTCAGTGTCAGCATTGGCATTATGTTCCAACACGGTTCTTTGAAACGACTTATTATCTTTTACATTTTCATTATTACAAGAGTTAGGAGAGACAACAATATAATTTGAAATAAATTATTGCTAGGATTCAAAGTTATATTGTATAATTCTATAGCTAAAAATTGCTCCTCCCAAATGCTACCAACCCTAGCTAGGGTGAGGAATTTCATTAGTAGATCCTTTTATGAGATGATAACCCTAAGTTATATTAGCGTAAGCCTTCCTAGGAAGGCATTGTAGGGGGACTACTAATCAGTGACCAAGAAATTTACATAGAAATATTTATGGAGTAGTGCAGTCCCTATGGTAACTAAAAGCCTAGCCAGGCCAACTGAACCAGTTGTAGTATTGTTGAAGCATTTATTGATTCAAGGCTTGGCATTAGCACTTCTATTGGGATCTTCATCTTGTTATATGCAGCTTTGAGTATGACGTTCACTGAGCTCCTAAAATCTGAAATTTTCATATTGTAGTTTGAAATATACACTTTTACAACCATAAGATCCTAATGAAGGAAAACTATTCCAATAAAGTCTACAACAGTGAAGGTGATGTCTAGTGTAGACTATTGCTTGACATGATGCATAATTTTGCATTCAACTTTTGCTTCTTGGACATATATGCCCATTGATTGTTTGCTTTTGCCAGCCATGTGGGGTCCTCCTTGGATTATTGCTATGTGGATACTCTGGTTCCCTACTTGATATGCATGTAGATATGGAGACTGACTTTGTGTGAGGATTATTGTGCCAACTTTGTAGAAGGTGCATGGGTAGCCCTTTTGGATTAACCTTTTAATTTCATTCTACAAGTGACGATAGTTGTTAGTGTGGTGGGCATTCACCCTATGGAAGCGATAATAAGTTCCCCCTTTGTTATACTCTAGCTTCTCTCTTGTTGGGACATTTTATGCCAGCTCAGTTCTGGTCGTTTCATAGATCTATCTAAGAGGGTTTGTGTGTTATGAAGTTAAACTCACTTTGCCTCTTAGCAGGCGGGTTGTAGTTATCTGCCCCCAGATTTCTTTCGTTTTGCGTGGAGATAGTTCTTTTAAGTTGTCCTCCCTCAGCAACATGAATTTCCCATATCTATATATACTCACTAACTCTCTCATAGAAAGCCTTCATGCTCCTGCAACATTTTCTGCTCTGTGCAGTTAAAGCGCTTGGCAGATTCAATGAGGTGGAGGTGCAAAAAGTCATAGCGGGGAAACAGCGAGGATATAGCGGATGACTCTAAAATAGCATATAAAACTCATACTTAATGTATTTACAAATATATAAATGGTAATTAAATGAAAAATTAACATCCAATTGAATTATAATTAATACATAAATAATATTAAATAAAAACACGTGCGAATATACTGTAAATAAACGTAAAACTGTTATATAACATAATTGAATTTAGTAGAATTAGAGTATTTTCATTTATGAAAATATATTAAAAATTCAATTGGATAAATTAATTTCATAATTTTCATAATGTATAAATGTCATTTTTCAATTCATTTATTTTGAAGAAGATATAGCGGAAATAGCGGAATATGGCGGGAATAATGGGATATAGCGGAAATAGCAAGGCTTAAAGCGGAAAGGCTATATTTGGGGCTATGTGGAAAAATCGTAGTGGTAAAAATCCGCTATGAGATATAGCAGGGTGATAGCGGGGCATTAACTACACAGTTCCCGCTATTCTTATCCCTTATGTTTGTATTGTTTTTAATTCCAATGTGGACTGCCATGAGCAGAGTTGCCTCACTTCTTATCCTAATTCTCATTACCTATAATTTGAAACACTTGATGCAGCCATCCAAGCTTTCGTTGGCCCTTTGCTTGCTCAAGATAGTGTATTGGGGTTTGGGGAGACGCCTCTTCCTAAGTTGAACTACTAGTGGAAATCAGTTGATAGTTGGACCTAGAATGGATCTCTCCCGGAAAGTGTCTTCTAAAACATCTGAATGCTACTCCAACTAGATACACTAAGGACAACTTACAATGGACTAGTCTCCCTACTTTTAAGATGTACAAATAGTATTCAAATGTTCATAGATGGCCATCGAGGTTGGATGCTCCATCATATTTTTCGATAGCAGGGGCCCTGAAGCTATCAGGAAATTAAGATTAAATAATGGCTTCACTAAACGGATAAAAAATCTCCTCGCCTCTTCCCTTTTGTTTATTCTGCTAGCATAACTATGTCAACTCTTCCACATAGGCTTTTAGTCCCCATATATCTTTATCTTTACCACTTATATTTGATGAGTCGCATTTATAAACTGAGATGGCCTAATTATTGTCTTGTGAAGCCTGCATACTACGCTTTGACAGCATCAGAGGGTTGATGTTTGACTGTTTGGCTTTTATGTTGGGGTTGATTTGGGCCTTGCTATTGGATCCTCTCCCAAACCCTTTGAACCCGCTTCATCGTTATCAGTGGTGAGATTGCTGTGTTTATTCACCACTCATTCAGTTTGCACAACCGGGGAATTATGGCAATGAGTCATGGAGCTATGGGAGTTTGTACATTTAGGTGGGGGATATTGGGCTACCATCTATTCTATCCCAGTCATTATATCGTTGACCGGAGTTATGAACGTAGTTAGGGCTTCGAGAATTGGATTAGTGGAGGTAACCTGTAATAGGTCTGCTATTGATTTGGATGAGGATGTGAGATGTTTATTATTGGTTTTAGTGACTAAATGATCCGCTTCTATTAGGTGGGGGTAGAGGAATTTGTAGGTTACAATAGGGGTGTTGTGGTTGTCAAGTACAAGGGATTTTTTTGGAAATAATTTGCTACGGGCTCGGCCCTCCTTCTAGCACCTAGATGTATACGAGATTTTTCATTCTCACGACACTAACTTAAATTTGAAGTAACTACAATGCTAGACACTTAAAGAATTATTAATTAGCAAGTTTAATTGATATTAAATTGTCGTTTAAAGAAGTAATTATATTGCTAAAGCTTACAATTATGTATAAACAATTTAACAATATGTTAAATTGTCAAGTTCAATTCAGCAACAAATTCAATAAAATTCAAATAGAATATAACATAGAAAACAAGGTAATAAATGCTGAAAAGTAAAAGAGACAAATATTTATGTTGTTCGGATGTTAAGAAATCCAATGTCTATGGGTCAATTCTTTTCTAGTACAAGCTTTTGGATTCTAATGGCAGAATGTATGGGAGGCTACAACACGTTGCACCTCTGCTACTCAGGATCGACACTACCCCCCTTCTCGAGTAACACCGAATATGATCACCCCATTGGTTGCAATCAACAACCACACAATGGGATCCCGAAGCATACATTAATATAGTTCTAGATTTGGGATGGTCATACCTTACTTGGGTGCAACCCACTTAGCCCTGCCGCATGTTCGTGCTTTATTCATTCCCTAGGTGTGAGGCTTGAAGAGCCCATGCTCTTACCATTTCCTCCTAGAAAACCATTTTGGAATGCTAATATTGCCCACCGGGCAACCAATGCAATACTAGCATTCATCCATACAAGTTCGTTTTGGGATTGAATGAAACGCTTGAGAATTCCGTCTCCAATTCCATCATCTTCAAGATGTCTTCACTTCGAACGCTCAAGTTGGATCGAAGTGGTTTTTAGATAACATATCTAATCCCGGCCTCTTTGAAACAACCTTCGATAGTTTTCGGTAAACTCAACCCCGGTACTTTAGGAAATAAACAGACAAAGATAAGAACAGAGGTCACCTCCTAACCGTTAGTGGACAGATTTCCTTATCATTGTCTTAGAAGAATGAAATGAGATTTATACGCACAGTACAACATCATCGGAGATGACTGTGCTACATAACTCACGTGTTTCCCTTAGATATTTCCAAAGCTACATTTGGGTCCAAATTTGATAGTCGGTTATTTAACTATCGAATAATAAACATTCAATCGGGGATTTAATTCCATAGGAAAAACCAACATTTGGTTAAGCATCAAGGAACACTAAGCCTTCTTAATTAATCTTTTCATTAATTAAAGTCATCTTGTAAATACTTGTATCAAAATACTTTTACGAAGATATATTCACAAATCATTATATTTTCAATACTTAGGAAATATTTATATACTTATCTCAACGGTATAAGTATATTTACCAAACATCGAGGAAGATTTCTCTTTTACCAAATTTTAAAATCATTTATAAACCCCATTATAAATTTCTAGAACCCTTTATAAACCATTTTATAAATTATTATAAACCCTTTATAAACCATGCAATTATTTATAAAATTCATTTTTATAAATCTCTAAACTCATTTCTAAATTTCGTTTATAAATATCCATCTATTTATAAACCTCTTTACCTTGTAAATAATCTTCCTTTAATCTTCAAACCATTTTATAAGCTTCTCTTATAAAAATCCAAGTCCGTTTACAAAACTCTATTTATGAATCTCGAAAACATCATAAATAAACAATTATTATTAACTTTTAACCTCTTAAAAATAATAATTAATAGTCCAAACCATAATGGATAAAACAATAGTTAGTCTTTACCATATAAGTAATAATAATAAATTTCCAAAATATTATTAATAATCATTATTATTAATTCTAAACCATATTAATAATTTAAATAATTAACCTTTCAAAATTATTTAAATATTTATAAACAACTTTAAACAATATTAACATAAATAACCAACTTTTGGAACATAATATATTTCTTTGATAAAAAACTATACTTAGATCTTAAACCCAATCATTCTCATACTTATAAAACTATATTTAAGAATCTCTTTTCATTTTATAAAACTTCCTTTCATAAAACCCATTTATTTATGAACTCCATTTATAAATCTATTTCCTTTATGAATCTCACTTATTCATAAATCTGATTTAAAACACCAATGGCCATCCGTTTTAACGTTACCTACATATGGATAAATTCCTTTTATAAATTCCTTTCTATTTATGAAAATATCGTTTAACATTCCAAATTTATCCTCGCCATCATTTTCCAAAATAGAGTTAAATATTTCTAAAATATCATTCTGAATCTTAAATAAATCTACTGTTTGATTTATTCTTCAATTTATTAAACGATAATAGTTCCCTTTAATTATAAACCCCGTTTATAAATTCCTACTTTTATTTAAAATATAAGATTTTACAAACCTTTACTTCTTTTGTAAAATATTACTTTTATAAATTATTACGTTTACAAAATCTCACATTTTTGTAATTAATCTTTCATATATGTACACACACAAATATATATATATATATTACTTTGTCTAAAATGGTTAATAAATATTAATGTAAAAATATTTCTAATTTCCTTTTAACCGTATCCCTTCACTACAAACGATGGACTTATTTAAGATTTTCAAAACTCTTTATTTTATAGTTCGAAAATATCTATTTAAAATATTTTATATTCTATCAATTTATAATATCCAAAAATCGTACCTTTGATTTTTAAAGAAATCACTCCTTCAAATAATTTAAGACTAATTATTTAAAACATATATAATTTCCAAAATCGCTTTAAAATCCCTTTAAATCAAATCACTATTTTATAGTATTTTAATATACCAAAATGAGGCTCAGTGCTACTAAAGCACTAATTACGCAAAGTCATATCCATATCATCAATATGACATTCAACAAATCATATATCACTATATATATGAAAATAAAATCAACAGTATGAGGAATCCCGTTGGATCCCTCCAACATGGCCCCCTGCATCACATACAATATATAATCATAAAAATATAAATCAACCGCTTCATGGCGATACTCGTATACAAAGGGTCATCCACTCTTACAGGGGAACGCAATAGGGTCTCATCCGCTCCAATAGGCGGGAATATATCTAATCCAACTAATAATAATTAGTAAATTATCCAAATAGTTAATAAATATCCAAACATCCGATATATAATTTTTATCGATTAAAAATATTTCTGGTTAACCAAAAAGGTGAAATTAACTCACATTGATTTCGTAGTTGCCAAAACGCTTCATTTTGGGTTAAAATTGAACAAACGTCTAATTTTAACCCAAAATTACAACTAGCTCTGAATTTGTCCGATAAAACTCCATAGCGTAGTGCTCGCTGATACGAATGCAACGCAACTTGTCGGCTCGAAACAGACCTGGTACGAGTTAAATATGAATTAATTAACGTTCAGAATAATAAATTAAAAATCAACATATTTTAATTAAAGTTTAAACTAATTAAACTTTCTTCCATCTCGTTCATATCCAGGCATGAACAAAACCATCGATCACGACCATCTTCAATTTGCCACGCAGCCATCGTCGCCGTACGCGCCTGCCACCACGTGCCGCCCAGCCTCGCCGTTCGCCCTCGCCCTCCGTGCCAGCACTACGCGTGCGCGCGTCGTGCGAACAAATATCGCATTGAACCCATATAGCTGCTCGCGTCGCAGCCTCCTAGCCACCGCTTCCAATGTCGCCGCGCTCCTGTCGCCTTGCCTCGCCTCCACGTGCGACTTTGTGGTGGCCACGAGCGCGTTTTATTTTTTTTCCTTTTTTTCCAGTTTCAAAACTTTCAAAAGAGGGAAATTGAAATTTATAATTGAGATGGGTATGCCTAAGGTATGCATGGGTATGGGCAAAGGCACGGGCACGGCTACATCAAGTACATACATATGTTATTTAAATTTTAAATATTCATCTTTAAAAGCCCGAAAATCTCGAACTCCAAACAAGGTGTGCCGCCTGGCGTTCTGTATGTTATACCCCTATTCCGAGCGCAGCAGAACTAGTCTTAAGGCCTAATTCGATCGTATGCAGAAAATATCTTCTCAAGCCCAGTTATTTAAATTCATTTCTGAAATTAATTTCTACGCGTTTCGATCTCACACGACCAAACAATACGTCCAACCACTACGAAATTCGACGGCATATAATAATTCACTATTATGGATCCAATGAAACTGGTTTCGTCGTAATCCGAGACAGTGCCCCGGAAGGTCATTTTTATACGTTAATTAAAACGAGTAATTCCTAAAATCAGTTAAATCACTCTTAGATCCAATTTAAAAGTTTAGTATCTTCATTCTTGTTTAAATAGAAATTAATTCAACTTTTGAAATCGTTTTCATTCATATTAAATTCAAGATTCAATTATTTAAACAATTTCAAATATTAAATTTAACAATTTAGTTATCAAATAAATCGTTATATTTGAAATCCAAGTTATTTAACTTATAAAAATAACTTTTCAATATTTAAACTAAACTAAATATTCTAAATTCACATGACTAAAAACCTCGGTCGTTGCAGGTTCATCCACAACTAAGTTTAAAATTTTCATATTAAATTACTTATAAGGTGTGTGACATCTTCAATTCATATTTAAACATAACTACATCGCCAAAAAAAAAGTTTAAGCTACCTTGGATGTCCGTATGCAGACTTCAATAGCAAGCTTTTATGTATATGCAGAGCCGGCCCCAGGGTAAAGCGTGCAAACCAATTGCCTAAGGCAACCCCCACGATATATTGAGAAATTCCACGATAGTTTAATGGATCAAGTGGACGTTTAACAATTAAAATTTTACATTTTAATAAAATTATAAACCTAGTTAAATTCATTTTATTTATCATTGTCTATATTACTTCCAATATAATTAAATTTTCTTTGACTATTGGCAACATGACTATATTTTGTCTAGGGCTTTCCAAATGATAAGACCAGCACTGCATGGATGGTGTAAAAACCTTAAATTGAAATATTCAATTCGGGATTCAAAAGTCAAATCATAGCTCTAAAGACACCAATCTTTTTGTGAATCTGTTTAAACATGTTATAGCATGTTATTATGATAAAAGTAACACAATATTTTGAAATGTTCATGTAGTCTGTGTGTCTAACAACAAACTAAAAGGCATAAAATGTATAAATCATTCACAAAATTATCATGATATGAGTAAAGCTTAGAATAAAAATCAGTAGCTTCAAAATGATTCCCCAACTTTGTCTATAATACTGGAAAAGTGTTGGTCAATGTTAGGTTGGAAAAAAAATCTTTAGTTTCATTGGTTGGAACTTTTTACATAAGTGAAATTCATACAAATCCATATCAATATATTAACCATTTCATCTATGTCGAGGGGTGAAGATTCTCACTTATTTCATGGAAGCACCAGAAGGTAATAGTGTCCAAAACACAGGTTCTATTTCACAACACAAATAGCATATTCTATAACCTGTACAACACACTACATTGTACACTATAGCTATTAACAAATTCCATCTAATCACATTTTTGTGCAGAATGGTAACCAAGATGCAAATATTTCTTAGAATCATTACACACACATTTATAGACACACACATTTATATGTATGTATATACATACATACATAAAGATGTGTGTGTCCACACACACACACACACACACACATATATATATATATATATATGAAATTATCAATATTATAAGTAGTATAAATGCAAGACTGTTACAATTTCAAAAGAGTAAAAACTACTGACCTTCCTTCAAACAGCGGGTAAATATTTATACCAAGATTGGAAAGGTAGACATAATCAAGAGAATCAAAGAAAGGGAAGAACAAACCTTGAAGATATTAATTCAAAGAACTGTCTTTTTGCATATTCATGCTCCGGTAGGTAATATCCATACGCATAAGTCCATTTCAATATCTTCTACATTCCACTATATACATAAAATTATGGAATTATCAAACAATATGTACATGGTGATAAAACTGCTAGTAAATAGCGAGAAACAAAAGTAAATTTGAGTTAAGACTCTGGTTGACTTTGTTTATCACTCAAATTCTCATGCTGAATGGTTTTGCAAATATTTGGTTATAATATAACTATTATTATTATATTATATATATACATAAAGGAAATCATTGTAAAAGAAAATAATAAAATGTGTGCTTATTTTGAAAACCTTCAATTTATATAAGGACAAAATTTCAAATTAGACCCCGGAAAATATCCTAGTTCAACTTTAGGCCTCGTTCAAAATTTATTACAAAAAAAGACCTTTTGCTTTATACAGCATTTTTATACTTGTCCATTCCAAAAATGCGCAAATACAATTTTTTTTTCAAAAATAACACTTGCGCATTTCAAAAATGCTCAAATACAAATTTTTTTCTTCAAAAATAACACTTGCGCATTCAAAATTTATGCAAATATTAATTTAAAAAAAATACACTTGCAATCATCACACATATACAAATTTGTGCAGAACGTTAACCAAGATGCAAATATTTCTTACAATCATCACACACACACACACAGAGACACACATATATGTATATGCATGTGTGTATATATATGTATATGTATGTCTACATACATACATATATGTACATACATACATATATGTACATACATACATATAGATGCCTGTGTGTCCACACATACATACATACATACACACATACACACACACATATATGAAATATTATAGGTAGTATAAATGCAGAACTGTTACATTTCAGAAGAGTAAAAATTACCGACCTGCCATCAAATAGCTTAGGGTAAATATTTATACCAAGATTGGAAAGGTAGACGTAATCAAGAGAATCAAAGAAGAAAGGGAAGAACAAACCTTGAAGATATTAATTCAAAGAACTCTCTTTTTGCATATTCATGCTCCGGTAGGTAATATCCGTACGCATAAGTCCATTTCAATATTTTCTACATTCCACTATATACATAAAATTATGGAATTATCAAACAATATATACATGGTGATAAAACTACTAGTAAATAGCGAGAAACAAAAGTAAATCTGAGTTAAGACTCTGGTTGACTTTGTTTGTCACTCAAATTCTCATGCTGAATGGTTTTGCAAATATTTGGTTATAATATACCTATTATTATTATATTATATATATCTATACTATAATGCAAAACCTTGGTCAAACCGGTCAAAGTGAAGCCTTTTTCTGACTGCCCAGAAGACCCTTATCGTATAATAAGTTGTTGAGAATACGAAGGACCAAATCGTCATTTTCCTTACCCACAACTTTGTATGTTCCTTCCCCTACGTTTTATTCCACTACGCATAAACTAACATGAATCCTCTTCTCCGATCTCTTCTTCCTAATACGATGGGTATTTCTCTCAATCGGTCTATTTTAAATGCCCATACGAATTTTGTAGGATATGCAAAATTGATCTGGCTATGGAGACTGATTCCCTTCATATTCCTAGATCTAAGTTGAGAATAAAACAGACAGGAATAGCTCATCGCAAGAGGTAAATCTAATAATTTGTCTTATGTTAAATCTGAATTTGCATCTTATTTTAGTCCATGCTTAGCTCATGCTTGATTTCTTTTTAGGTTCATGAAATGATTTAATTGGTTTTCTTCAAAGCAGTTTCAGATAAAAATATCCTGAACGTTGAATGTAAAGTCAATACAGTAAGAAGAAACTCTTATCGCTGTTAATTCTCATTATTACAAATCGAGTACGATTTCTATGTAATCAATTCACGAATAAATCCTTTGTCAGCTTCAAATCGTGTACTGATATGATCCCTTCACACTGGAATAAGCTCCGCCGAATACTATTTTTGGCCTATTTAAGTTTGAGTTTCCTCTATAATTTCAACAATTAATTTGTAATTTCAAATCAATTTGTTGTCTTATTTTGCTTGAACAGAGCTTCTGGAAGTATGGTCAAATATTATTACACTTCTAAGTTTATTTACTATTAATTTGAATGGTTTTGTTATACATAAGTCAGACGGTAGGTGGAAATTCTCATCATGTGAATGCAATCTTTTTAATTTTTTAGACTATTGTAAGGATGTTATTTCATTAATTTATTATTTCGTGCTTAGCTTTAGTAAATTTATGTTTGGTCAGCACCAGTTTATGATTACATTGGATAATCGCATTATTCTGTAGGGACCTCTAATACAAGTGAAAACGATTGTATAGTGTGTGCGCTCCCACTTATCTTATAAATAATTTTTGTACATGACCTGAAATTTTGAATTGAAGATAGCAATTAAGATTTATCACGGTTGGTTTACGTATTATAAGGTGCATATTGGATGGACGACGGTAGGTCAGTGAATTTATAGCTCATTTGCAATAACCACTGTCACATGCTACATGATTTAATATTTAATAAGCATTATTATCACACGATTCAGCAACTGCCACATTTTCTTCCCTCATTTTCTTCCATCTTTCCTCTCATTTGAAATCCCCTCTCCTTTCACTTTTCTTATTCGAAACATCATCGACTCACTTCCTTTCGCCACCTTCACCTAATCGACAAGCAGCTCTACATCACTGTCCTTGACATCTCCTACACCAAACTCTCTGCCTCCACACCTCATTCCCTCACCTCCCTTTCCGATCTCTGTCACCAAATAGGGAAGCGCAGAAATAGGAAAAAGCATGAAAGCATGGGCTTTACCTTATTCGTACAGTCTAAACCTTTGAATGTTACCTGCGTTGAATATGCCGGCATTAATTTGTAAGATAATCTGTAGTCCACAATCTTTTTCACATCCTTCATCATAGTTTTTGTCTTCCTATATGTATTAAAAGAAAATAAAAGAAAGCTGTCCAAGCATATGGAGATTATGCTGTGGTTGCTGTCAATTCCATGGATTTTGTTCACAAAATGGTAAAACTACCTCCTTTATGCGATTTTTGCTCTGTTTATTTACGGTGACATGTTTGCATACAAACTGTTTGGCTGAATGTTACATAATAATTGTTTAATGTGTTCGGTTTAGTACAATTTAATATGTATGAATTATTACGCTCGGTTATTTATTAAATGGCATCATTTTAGTTTTGTTCAAACAAGCTGTAATACATTGCTTCTTGCTGTAAGGTTATCCATTTCTACTCCATACGCCGTTGTTTTGTATGTAAATGGGAATATTTAATTAATATTGTTTTGTCCGTTCAAACAAAAGATTAAGTCAGATTAATACTAACCGTCTTCTATTTATTCTTTACAGTTGCAATCTCAGTTCAAGTTATGATGTTAATAAATGCATGTTATTGATGGATGTGGAAAGCCAATTGTAGACAAGATTAAGCATATTCAACTCGACAAGTCGCTGTGACGGTTTTATTGAAACTGTATGTTTTCTCTTGGTTCACTAAATTTCTTAAAGATTTTGCTTTTATAATTAGTTTTCTCTACCTAGCCTAGGATTTTTATTTTTGGGTTTTGTATTGTTACTACCAACTACCAAAATATTATTCAAATTCTACTTCATTACGTAATGATTGCTTAGTTTAATTGGCCAAATGCGCATATCAGTATATGTCTTTGGATGTTTTATTTTATCACACAATTTTTTTATGAGGATAACTATTTCTGCCACAGAAAGCAAACTAATTCATGCAAATTTTTGGATGTTTTATTTTGAATTGCTACAGGCCTCTTCTCTCAACTTCCTTCATGTAAGCAAATCTTTGATTTACTGCTTTAAAAAATTGATTGTTTATTTTGAGATTTTTTTCCTTTTCAGATGTTGTTTGCGGATTTGGTAGATGAATTTGTAACAGGTAATTTAATTCTACTTCCAGTTCCAAAATTTGTGAGTTTAAAATTGAACTAACATTTCATTTAACTCATTCAATAATTTTATTGGTGCATTTAAATATGCTTCTTCTGCAGGGATGACATATAAATTTCCTTTAATGTGCTAGATATTTGTTATGTTTTAATTACTTTTAAATTTCCTTAAATGTGCTAGATGATTTTATCGATTAGACTTCATTACTCTAGTAGACACAGTCCAAGGACTGTAGCAGGCCTTTCCTACAATAGTTATGGCTAAACTCTCCTAGAATTCTGTTGCACTTCACTCTACTACTACTCAAGCCATATAGATATAGCTTACTTCCCTTTAGAAACAAGGTCATCATTTCGCTAAGTTGACTGATATAACAGAAAATTTGATACTGTGCTAAATTTGCTACGTGAAATGTGTTTGGTTCAACTCATACACACACACACACTCTTAAAATTATGTAAGAGAGAGTCCTTCAATAGCTTTATCAGTAAAAATTATATTTGGTACTCACATTATGAAGATCACACATTGAATCAACTAAGCTCCAAGAAATGTGATGCATGTGAACAGAAATATATGCCTTAAGCCAAGTAGTTTTTATATGGTTAGGAAGAGGAATTTAAGTGTAAACCTGATGGTAATGAAACTCATTTGCTTTAGTTTATCACCAAGTAGATATATACTTACAGGTTAGTGTTTACCATGATTTATTTAGTACTCACATTATCAAGTTCACACATTTTATCTAATAAGCTCCAAGAAATGTGATACACGTGAACAGAAATATGTGTTAAGCCAGTTAACTTTTACATGTTTAGAAAGAGTAATGAAGCTCATGTGCTTTAGTTTATTACCAAGTAGATGTCTACTTATAAGTTAGTGTTTAACATGATAGTTCACAATGCATGTACGGTTAAGACAAGCAGGCCAAAAAAAACGGTTATATCATGAGGAGGCCTTTTGTTTTTGCAATTCATTAACTGCTCTGTAGGAATACAGTTGAAAGAGAAATTTGAATATTTTATTACTGTCAGTCAGTTAACTATGCTTAGCACATTTGCAAACCTTCTACAATGACGTAATTCACATATATAGTTCAGTAATATATCTAGAGAACTGCCGAATTAGAAACCCCCATGGTAGAATGGCCAACTTCATCTCATTATTGATCTTAATCTATTTTTTTTACCCGTTTGGTCACAATATACTACTCTTTAACATCAATGGTTCATATAATAGTTAGTTATCTTTTGGAAGGATTATACATTAAACATGTTCACTTTCTTTGACAAATATCATGATGTAAACATAGTTTATTTCCATGACAAATATCGATAAGTACTTTTCCATGTTGCCAAAAATTGAGTTTGTGATAGTATTGTTTTGAAGATATTTTGGTGGGATTTATGCTTGGAAAAATTGAACAGAGTGACATACATGCGGAGCTGATCGTGATTGGTTACTGCTTGGATTTACTGCATGATAAGATGTTGCAGGAGAGGATTGTTGCTGTCCGGATCTACTGCCCAAGGCCTATAAGAGGAATACATGCGCTGCTAGGATGGGAGAATGCATCAGAAACAGCTGCTAGAGTAATAGCCAAGTATGAATGTAAGTTGTTAGCTTTGAAGGTTACATGGTGAACTAAATGTGAGTTGCTGAATTGAATTACATGAAGCATGAAGGTCACAAAGCTCAGTTTTGCAGGTTGCAGTAGTGAATTGAGCGACAGAAAGCATAAGTGACAGGAGCACAAAATATGAAAGCGGGCAAGAAGCAGGGTGCTGACCTAGCAGGTTGATAGTTCTACAAGAAGCCTGAAGGTGTTAGCAATGCAGGTTGCTAATATGAGGTGGATATGTGATAACATGTAGAAACTAATATGTAATGGGTCTTTAAGTTTTGGGTTGTATGTAAGTTTGAATGTAAAGGGTATGTTTTTGTTTTGGGGTTGGATATAAGTTTGAATGTAAGGGGTATGTTTTTTGTGACTAATATGTAATGTCTGTATGAATGGTTCTTTAATGATAAGTTATTAGGCTGGGAATTTGTTCCCATCCTGGGTTTCAACAAAAAAAAATAACATGTAGAAACCGTTAGGAACATCTAGCTGAATTTGAATTGTTGCAGATGCAGCTTGACCATATAGAAGCTTTAGATGATACTGCCATTCAGAAGATTACAAATGGTTGCAGGCAGCTGAAGCGAGAGGCTGAACATTGATAATGGGTGTTGTAGTACTAAGAGCGCAAGTAGCAGAAAACACATGCAGAAGAGATCCCCGTATCGCAGTGCTCATATTAGTGAGAAGAGGACATGTACTGACAAACATATCATCTATTTCTCTAGGCCAGATTTGTTGGACTAGCAACCATACTGGATTAGTGAGAAAATTTATGTCATTAGATTACTTTTATAACCATAATGATTCAAGTCAATTTTTGGAGAAGGTCATTTGAAATCTACTTATTTTATGAAGATATTACTCCCATCTATCATTTCAAATGATAGCCTGTCTTACAAATTTTTATAATGATGTTATCTTAAAGGAAAATTTGAAATTTACACATTAGCGTCAAGTAGTTTTATACTTCAGCAAGTATTGAGGAGGGTTTGTGAGGAAGAGAGTACCATGGGAAATGCAATCACTATGGTGGACAAAAAATTTCTATATATATTAATAAGGCGATCGATTACTTTTTAAAACAAAGATGACGTAAATTATTCAGTTTTTAGACTATAGGAAGTGCTAATTTTAATATTTGTTACATTTCTCTGGATATTGATATGACAGCTGATTACTTTCTTTGCTTTGTTCTATTATTTTATAAAATAACTTAATCTCATTCATGTTTTGACAAACATTTGATTTTGTGCATGTACATACATAAAAAATGCAGCATTATGTATATTTCAAAATATTAATAAGAAAATTAATTACTTTGAAATATTGAATTTGAGGATTCAAAGATAGTGAACACTTTAACAATTCGCATGTATTTAATCCCAATTTAAGTTCTTCATCACTTTCAACAACTACAATGCCTTGAGAACAAAAAAAATTATACTTAATTTTAGAAAGTAATCCAAGTCACCTTAAATCAATAATATAATGTATGTCAAATACTTTGGTCAACAAGTCAAAGATAAGCCTTTTTCAAACTATCCAAAATGCCCATGTTTGAAATTATCTATCCACGTTATGTACTAAAGGAGATTTCATTCAGTTTACTGCCCCATGTTATGTTTGAAATTAATTCCGTACGTTTATTACTTTTCTTTCTGTCCATATAAGGTAGGTCTGATATAAAGCTTCTTTCCATGTTCGATACAAACATTTCATTTACATGCCCATCGACCGTGGATGCATTCTAAAAGTTAGTATCCAAAACATGCAACATTACGTGTACGTCAAAGTTATTTTATAAAATTCAATATACCTCACTTACATTGTTTTTTAACACCAGTTCCTTCTGCGCACGTGCATCGCACATGCCAACCTACTCGTATACATAAAGGAAATCGTTGTAAAAGAAAATAATAAAATGTGTGCTTATTTTGAAAACCTTCAATTTATATAAGGACAAAATTTCAAATTAGACCGCGGAAAATATCCTAGTTCAACTGTAGGCCTCGTTCAAAATTTATTACAAAAATAGACCTTT
This sequence comes from Allium fistulosum, assembly GCA_030737815.1. Classification (NCBI taxonomy): domain Eukaryota; kingdom Viridiplantae; phylum Streptophyta; class Magnoliopsida; order Asparagales; family Amaryllidaceae; genus Allium; species Allium fistulosum. The sequence goes on along the minus strand of CM060907.1, from coordinate 404,104,367 downwards.
TGCTTCATACAGCATTTTATACTTGTCCATTCCAAAAATGCACAAACACAAATTTTTTTCTTCAAAAATAACACTTGCGCATTCAAAATTTATGCAAATATTTATTTTATTTTAAAAAAAATACACTTGCAATCATCACACAAATACAAATTTGTGCAGAACGTTAACCAAGATGCAAATATTTCTTACAATCATCACACACACAAACACAGACACACACATATATGTATATGCATGTGTGTATATATATGTATATGTATGTCTACATATATATATATGTATATATATGTACATACATACATACATATATATATATATATGTATATATATATGTTATATATATATATACGAGTATGGTGGCACGTCCGTTGGACGTGTGAAAAGAAAGAAGTGAGCAAATTTTCTCTTTGCTACAATTATGGTATTGTGAGAATTATTGTAAAGTTTTCGCTAATTGTGGAAAAAAAGAGGGAAACGATATAGCAACCAAACAAAAAAGACTTCAACGTGTACATAATGTTACATCGTTTATGTGTGTATGCGCACAAATCAATCATTTTCTATATATTTAGTATAACCATGTTACATAAATAACCAAATTGTTGTAATCAAATTGTATATAAGATGTTAACATAAGTGAATATGCACACACACAGAGTGTGTGGGGGGGTGATAATTTACAGTAAAGTTAGTTCTTGAAAAGATATACTCAATTGATATTTTTGGAGATTTACCACATTCATGGCTAAGAATGAAACTTAATATAGTGCATTGATAAAAGTATCCCTGTCTGTGGTACCTGTTGTCAAAATTATCCACGTCATCAAAGTATATATTTGACATTTCATAAAAATGGACGAATTACTTTACTGCAAAAAATTTCATTGATGATTATGTACTTTAAGAAAATATTTCATTACAAATGCATGGATTATCCTTGTCATTATGTGCCTTTGAAAATTCATATAAACGGATATATCAGTGTAAACCAAAATGATTGACTTAAAATTAGTTTAATGTTAAACGCAGCATGCTTATTTATTTGAAACTTATGCATTTAAAACTTTATACACGTTCAAAGTTATATATTTATTTGAAATTATGTATTCATGAGAAACTCATATATATAAGAAGCTTTATGTTTACAAATCCAATATGCTTTCTGAACATGTATTTGAAATTTTATGCATTTCGAAATCATAGGCTTTTCGAAATCATGTTTTGAAAGCCTGAAACTTGCGGTTAATTCCAAAACTTTATATATAAATTTGGAACCATAGATACCTGAAGCCTATATTTATTCATTCAAGACTTGTATATTCACAAACCCCTATATACTTTTCAAAATCTGCCATATAAATTTAAAGCTCTATGCTTTTGAAACTCAGGTACAAACCTGACACACACATGTGTGAAGCTACGTGTGTATCAGAGACTTCATACATTCAGCTGAAGTCATTTGAAATAAGCATATTATTCCAAAATAAATGTCATCAAAGTATATTTGACATCTCATAAAAATGGATACATCAATCTACTCCAAAATAAATGAAATAAAATTACTTTGCTGCAAAATTATTCATTGTTGATTACATACTCAAGAAAATATTGCATTAGAAATGCATGGATCGTCCCTGTCATCAAGTGCCTTTGAAGTTTGATATAATCGGACATAATACTGTACTCTTGAACTAAAATTACTTTAATGTTAAACACAGCATGCTTACTTCGAAATGCTGGTTAAACATGTAAGATTTCAACACTGGTTATTACTCTGAGACATGTACCGAGCACACATGACATAAAAGCATATCTAGTATGATCTAGGGATGGATATGACATTTTCTATTTGATTCAAAATATATTTATCACATATTTGGAACTGCAGATATATTTATGTATTTTAGTTAGATTTTTATTTTATTTTAGCATACATGCCATTTAAATCAGGTGATAGAGCAACAACCAAAAGCAAAAAGTAAAATGCAAAACCTTGACTATTGAACATAAATAACTCCAAAAGTCTGCAATTTTTATGTTTAAAAGTTAAAAGTACATCAACAGATTGGTAGACAGGTTATATAATTTAGTACTAACATAACATTCAGCCACAACATCTGTTTATATCCACTAAATATATTTGTTGATTTTGCTCTCTCCCATCTTTGTATTTGATAAAGGAGAATTTGATTCCACCTGTAAGCCAAAAATCATCAATACATGTACATATGATTTAAGAATTTTGATATTCAGTGCGAAAAGATAACATGTATGTTAATGTGAAAATTACCTATGGTAGTTTAGTTCATCTGATATTAGGGTGCATGTAATCTAAGTACATATTTTATACTATGATGAAAATTAAGCAGTTCATTATATACCCACATATGAAAGGTCATGATAAAAATGAAATGGAATTCAATGCTTTGTTTCCAATATTTACAGCCTTATCAAATCAGCGGCTAATGCCATGGACAATAGTTTAGATACAAAAATCAAATTGCTATAATGACTAAATTAACATCTAATGCATACCAAATGAATAATTACATACGTAGAATAAAAATGGTTTTACCTTAATTGTCCAAAAGAATTATACCAAATTTAGCATTATTGACAATCTAGCATTTCATCATTTACCCACTAATGGATTGCAATGATAAAAAGGATTTTCAATGTAATGCTATGTTACAAAATTTTACGACCATAGCAAATGATTGAATCAATGAAAAAATTGTCCAAACTTGATATGAAATCCGTTAGCAGTAATCTAAATAAAGAAAAATAAAAATTTGTATATGTATAAAAATCAAAATTAAACCAAACAGACTTAATTAATAACAAATATAGAAAGAAAAATGTATATCTTCATGGTCCAAAACAACTTTGAACATGATATTTCTGGAGGTGCTATTGTTGGTAATGAACTGCAAGTGTAATTCTAGTCAAAAATAAATAGCTTTTGGTATAAAATATACGTATATTTAACAGGAATTCTCAAATAAATTAAGGTAAGTTTAAGACAATGTGAGAATAGAGTGATTTTTATATATGTCCTTTAAAATACTCAATCCAAGTTTCTATTTTTATGTCAGTCAAATATCATATTCAAAGTGAGAATATACATTTAAATACTCAAATGGTTTTACCAAATACATCTTTTTTCTCCTTTTACATCTAATTGTAAATTCACATAATACCTTTTTTTTACATTTTTCTACATTAAGCTTTCCGCATAATTATAGTAATAAATGACTATAAAGTTTGATTTTAGCTGATAAATTGTTTCATAAATAAAATAATCATGGAAAGTATGAATTACCAAATTTTAATGAAATGCATACATCACTGAGCACCAAGATTTTTCTTTCTTAAAACCTTGATGTTCTGCAAAGGCAAAAAGAAAAATATAAACATTGCAAATAACTTTCATTTTTTGTCAGGTAAGCCTGTTATACTGGATGATGCATGAAATTCTCCATTTCAGTTATATACATATATATGTATAGGAATTCACAAACATAATGAGTATTATTTTTAAATATAAGAAATAATGTTTTATTTTGTCGATAGTTTAGGTAGTAAATTTTCTGGTACAAAATATGTTTAAATCAACTCATAAATGAATTTGAATGACAACAAAATTTATTGAAAAGTTCAATCTAGAGACTTAAACGGTATAAAAATAAAAATTAAACCAAACAGACTTAATTAATAACAAATATAGAATAAGCAAATGTATATCTTCATGGTCCAAAACAACTATTGAACATGATATTTCTGGAGGTGCTATTGTTGGTAATGAACCGCAAGCATAATTCTAGTTGCAAATAAATTGCTTTTGCTATAAAATACATGTATATTTAACAGGAATTCTCAAACAAAATTAAGATAAGTCTAAGACAATGTGAGAATAGGATGATTTCTATATCTGTCCTTTCAAATACTCAATCCAAGTTTCTATTTTTATGTCAGCCAAATATCATATTCAAAGTGAGAATACATATTTAATTACTCAAATGGTTTTACCAAATACATCTTTTTTCTCCCTTTACATCTAATTGTAAATTTACATCTTCTTTTTTTTGCATTTTTCTACATTAAGCCTTGCACATTATTATAGTAATAAATGACTGTAAAGTTTGATTTTAGCCGAAAATTTGTTTCATAAATAGAATAATCATGGGAAAGTATGAATTACCTAATTTTTAATGAAATTCATACATCACTAAGCAGCAAGATTTTTCTTTCTTAAAACCTTGATGTTCTCAATGGCAAAATGAAAAATATAAACATTGCAAAGAACTTCCATTTTTTGTCAAGTAAGCCTGTTATATTAGATGATGCATGAAATTTTCCATTTTAGTTTTAGTTAAGTTAGAAATAGTATTAATGAAAGTAAAATTTTGACCAAAAAAGGCAGTCACCTTCGTCGTATTAGCGTGCATTTCAGCCTTTAAAATATGATACATATTTAAAAATTATGATAAAAAAGTTTGAGCAACAAAGTAATAAGTGTAAACCTTCATTATATTGTGTCATTTGATTTCAAATTGTTGCAAGGCAAGATATGAATACAAAAATAAAATTGAAGCAGCCAAAAACTTATGCATTAATAAGTTAGGCATTAAAGTGGTGATTTGGTAGAAGGAAAATATTTTTGGTCCCTACATGTATTGATTTCATTTAAGGGAAGGAAATAAGGAAATTGGTACGAAAAAGGAAGGGACGAACAACTAAGCATGAATTCAAAAAAATGTGTGGTAGATCATGGTGTGTGGATTGTCTCTCCACCTTGCCTTCCTCCATGATCCATTACTACCATGCTTCCGGTCAACACTATAATCTTCCAAACCTCTATCACATTGAAATAATTTGAACTAATTTGCAATCAAAGGGAGGCAGAAGGTCTCTGTTGTACAAACAATGAATGCTTGGATTTAGAAAAAGCTTAACGGCAAGTTTCCATTAATTATTTTTGAAGGATGATAGAATTATAGGAATGAATTGATTGATGGGATAACTTGATTTAATAGTGAAGAAAACATGTTAGCTTTGTTAATTAAGTAGTGAAGAAAACATGTCACAACGATTTAACTACGGAAGATGAAGGTAATCATGGTAATATTTAATGAATGGCAAAACTACTACTAACTGCTAATTAAGATTTATATTATATTATTAAATGAATATAATTCATGAAAAATAATAATTATGTTTTGTGTGTAAAACACAACGCACAGAGACAATCAAGTTTAAAGATTAGAGTTATATGATTTTAAAGGACAACAAATTCAACTTAATGTACAATTAATTTCTTCTTCAATGCAAATAATATCCATATGTTTTGTATACTATATGAACATAAGGTGAAATAATAACAGTGGGAAAATCATTATGAATTCAACATTTGGTTGAAACTAATGTTTATTGATTACAACTTCAGATGCTATAATGCCCTTGCATTAAGGGATCCATCATACCAAAGATAGACCTGAAAACGGTATAAAATTGTAACTAAGGCAAGGTTTCTTTAAAGTTTCACCACACTCTAACATTTAAGCAAATTCATAGGCCTTCCATGGGCAAATAAATCCATTTTATTAATATTGTTCAAAAGTACCAACTCAAACCACAAAGTAGTTCTGTCCATTCCTTTTGCTATGACAATTGGATCTAATATCTAAAAAATCAAATAAAATTCAAAGTGTCACTCAAAACTGTATACTATAATTGAATTGAACCATTTCTGATTAGCTACGTACCTTCTAGTGATGCTTTGTTTCTCAAAGTTTTTAAACGTTTTGAATGTCAGCACCACTGAATGATATGGGAAACTTAAGGTTGATGCAAAACTTTGTACTACTGTAGAGGATTGATACCTTTTGATGATCGGCGTTTAAGCAGAGGGCAGTGGAACTGAAACCGTGGGAAGAGCCTCTGGTGCAGTGAATCAATCGCGGTGAACATCATTATCGAATCGTTAAGATTATCATGCCTACCCAAAAAATGAATCGCGACATCAGTAATTGGAATTGTAATATGATGACGGTAATAATATGATGAAGGTAACATTTTACCGAACTTAGAATTCGTTTACTAACCTTGTTCTCAGATCCGAGTTTACTTTGGGAGGAGTGGACGTGGTTACATCAAATCAACACTGGCGCACCGCCATTGTTTTCGCTGTTTCCTTATCGTTGTTCATACTGCAGTTACCATTTAGAAGAAGAAAGCGTAAATTAAAATCGATTAGAAGGATGAGTTTATCATCGATGTTGTATGAGAACAGCGCACAAAGTCGACTGTCTTACCGAATCGAAAACGGAGATAAAGAGGTAGAGAAATGGTGTTCTACCATGAATCAGTCAAACTGCTCCACTCTACCAATATCAAAATCGCTTTTGAAGGCGGCTACATGGGAGGAAATTGTTTGATTTGTTAGTGTGCGAAAATTGTAAGTTTCAGTTAATGAACATTTTTTTGTCTTTCGATTTGGAAGGAGGAAGGAATAATTGGGAAAGTGGGATCTGGCAACCGATTTGGGAACATGGTGGACGGGAGAAAGACAATGATACCCTCAATGTGTTTTAATTGTCGTGGACTGAAAGAGAGATTTTTGGCAAGGAGAAAAAGGCTTCACTTTGACCGGTTTGATCAAGGTTTTGCATTATAGTATAGATATATATATATATAAATGCGTGTGTGTCCGCGCACACATACACACACATACACACATATGAAATATTATAGGTAGTATAAATGCAGAACTGTTACATTTCAGAAGTAAAAATTACCAACCTGCCATCAAACAGCTTAGGGTAAATATTTATACCAAGATTGGATAGGTAGACGTAATCAAGAGAATCAAAGAGGAAAGGGAAGAACAAACCTTGAAGATATTAATTCAAAGAACTGTCTTTTTGCATATTCATGCTCCGGTAGGTAATATCCATACGCATAAGTCCATTTCAATATTTTCTACATTCCACTATATACATAAAATTATGGAATTATCAAACAATATATACATGGTGATAAAACTGCTAGTAAATAGCGAGAAACAAAAGTAAATCTGAGTTAAGACTCTGGTTGACTTTGTTAGTCACTCAATTTCTCATGTTGAACGGTTTTGCAAATATTTGGTTATAATATAACTATTATTATTATATTATATACATAAAGGAAATCATTGTAAAAGAAAATAATAAAACGTGTACTTATTTTGAAAACCTTCTTATATAAGGACAAAATTTCAAATTAGGCTTTAGAGAATAACTTATTTCAAATTTAGCCCTCGTTCAAAATTTATTACAAAAATATGTTTGATTTTGCTTCATACAGCATTTTATACTTGTGCATTCTAAAAATGTACAAACAAATTTTTTTTTTTCAAAAATAACACTTATGTGCGCAAAACAAGGCCTATTTTTGTAATAAATTTTAAACGAAACCTAAAGTTGAAATAAGTTATTTTTTGTGGTCTAATTTGAAAATTTGTCCTTTATATAAATAACTAACATAACAGCAGAAGAAATGAATTCAAAGCTATTAAAAGCAAAATATATCCATCTAACATTATTTAAATTTAGCCTCAATCTGAAGCAATTGTAATTAAAAAATTAGAATCAAGTTACACAACCTATTTTGCATAACTTTGATGAAAGTCATCGAAGACTGAAAATGCACACAACTTAAAAATATAATTATTGATCATCAGTTGCACGTTTACGTAGCCATTTCGTAAGTCTGTACACGCACAGTGTGTAAGAGTGCAAATGTCTGTGCTTAGAAACAAGTATAATTTGTAGTTTATTTAATAAATTTTATAGATATTTTCCAAATCTGACATCTTTGCTACAAGGCATTGTGTGCATGGACTTTGTTTGGCTGGAGACGAGATGAGGTGTAGTTATACATAACAAATCAACCACCTCATAAAATATTGATAAAAGTTACAGTTTAGTGAAAGGTATGAATTTTGCAGGACTATCGAAGAACTGTATTAAGGGAAATTATAAACCAAACTAAATAAAATTAGCATACCTAGGGCCGGACAGGTAAAAAAGGCAAAATATGTCCTTGTTTTGTTTTGTTTTGTGGAAAATAGACACAAAGAAAACCTTTGAACAAAATTTAGATTGGAAGACAACAAGTTTCGTTTTTGGACGGAATGACAAACTTTAAAAAAAATTAAGCCGCAGGACAATGCTAATTATAATTAGCATTTTGTACGGTGTAAAATTGAATATAATGTTAGTTATAACTAGCATTTTGTGTAGTGTAAAAACTGAATATAATGCTAGTTATAACATTGTCATTCAGTCCAAAAGTGAAACTTACCAAAAGTGAAACTTACTGTTCTTCAGCTTATTTTTTTTTTCAAAGTTTGTCATTCTTCCTAATTTCCTCGTTTTGTTTTTGTATCCAGATTAGGAAAAAAAATTTAATTAATTAAGCATAAACAAGAATGCATGATCGTATTATGAAGGAAAAATAATGATGAAAAGAATCACATAACATGTACAAGTAGGTTCATCCACAACCAAGTTTCAAAATTTCGTACTAAATTACTTATAAGGTGTGGCATCTTCACTTCATATTCAAACATAACTACATCGGTAACATCAAAAAATATATATTGAAGTTTAAGCTACCATGGATTCAGTAACAAGCTTTTGTGATTCAAAAGACAAATCATCTCTAAGGATATACAATTTTTTTGTGAATCTGTTTCAACCAAGGTTCAAAATTCCATTTTCCGTTTCTGTTCCAACCATTGGTCGTAGTTTTAAAATTTCCGGTTCCATTCCAAAAATTCTGGAAGTTACGCTTTAATTCTGGTTTTTATAAATTCCGGTACTTTTTTTTTGCTTTAATTTGCTATATACGCTAATAAATATCCAATACTATCATAAATTTATAGTACATTTTTTACATTACATACGAAATATACACTTTAATTAAATCAATTGGGTAAGATTCTGTATTGTTCATTTGAGATTTTAAAACTTTGTTTAATTTGAAAATTTTATATTTTTTATTATGATTCAGTGTAAATTAACAAAAGTATAACAACTTTTTTTTATGAAACCATATGATTTCTTCTACATTTATTTATTGTCCCGATTAATTTGTTTTTTTTAATTATTATATATTTGTTGTATTTTTTTAATTTTTTATAAGTTTTTTTCAATATTTGAAAAGCAAATCCGGAATTTAGACCGGAACGGGAACTTTGACCGAATTCCGTTTCGGTTATGACCGGAATAACCGAAATTCCGCCGGATTTCGAACCATGGTTTCAACATATTATAGCACGTAATTATGGTAAAAAACAACACAATGTTTTGAATTGTTCATGGAGTCTACGTGCCTAACAAAAATTTAAAAGGCATAAAATGGAAGAAATCATTCATTAAATTTCCATGATATGAATAAAGCTTAGAATAAAAATCAGCAGTTTCGAAATGATACTCTAATTTTAACTATAATACTTGGAAAAATGGGTATTTCACCAGAAGGACAAACTTTGTAGTCCAATTAATTTATAGGACACACATTCAAAGAAATTACTTTCAAGGTCAAATCAGCAGAATAATTACTTTCAGTTGTGTGTCCTAGAAACTAATTTCACTTGCTAAAGAGGCCCTTATGGCTAATTTCCACCTGGAAGAAATGTTGGTCAATGTTAGGTTGGAAAATGCTTTAGTTTCATCAGTGGAAATTTTTTTAGATAAGTGAAATTCATACAAATCCATATTAATATATTAAATCAATTCATCTCTGTTGAGGGATTAAGATTCTCATGTATTTCATGGAAGCAACCAGCAGAAGGTGGTAGTGTCCAAAACACTGATTATATTTCACAGGACAAACAGTAGATTCTTTAACCTATAGTGCACTCAACGTTGTATGCTATAGCTATTAAAAAATTCCATCTAGTCACATTTTTGTGTAGAACGGAGACAAGGTGCAAATATTTCCTACAATCATTATTAATATACATACATATATGTGTGTGTGTATATATGTATATGTATGTATGTAGCATGTATAGGAAATTTACAACATTATAACGCAGTATAATAGCAAAGCTGTTATACTTTCAGAAGAGTAAAAATGACTGACCTGCCTTGAAATAGCTTACTAGATTTGTAGGGTAAATATTTATACCAAGATTGGCAAGGTAGACATAATCATGAGAGTCAAAGAAGAAAGGGAAGAACGAACTTGAAGATATTCAAGGAACTGTCTTTTTGCATGTTCATTCTCCGGTAGGTAATATCCATACGCGTAAGTCCATTTCAATACTTTCTACATTCCACTATCATAAAATTATGGAATTATCAAACAAAATATACATGGTGACAAAACTGCTAGTAAATAGCGAGAAACAACAGTAAAAATATTAACTGTAGCCAGGCTTCGATTATCATATTACTACTTTTATTATTGTATTATATAAATAAAGGAAATCATTGTAAAAGAAATTAATAAAATGTGTACTTATTTTGAAAACCATCAGTTTATAGAAATATCAAATAACTAACATAACAACAGAAGAAAAACAAAATAGATCCATCTATCAGAAATTCAAATTTAGCCTCATAAATGATCTTTTTCCTACTATGCATTTATGAAGGAATATATTATTAGAATCTGAAGCAATTGTAATTAAAAAGATAGAATCAAGTTACAAACAATAACCTATGCAGCAATGAAACTAGACTAAAGTGAATGATATTGTACAAGGTATTTATGTGGTGTGAACAACTTAATATGTAAATATTGAATCCCATAAAAGTTTGACCAAAATCCCATGCAAGTCTGCTTACAGATCACATGTTCTTCTCAAATAGGCAAATGAAAAATGGTGAAATGCACCACTGATGTCAGAAAGTCTTACAACTTATCTATGATATAAATAACATGAAAACGATCAACTATGGTGGAAGGTAAAATATCCTAAAAGTGTCAAACATACCTTTTCAGTTTGCATACTATGAAGACCAGCAAGTGCTTTCTGCCTTGACTGCCAATTCAAAATAAATTGGGTTCAATCAAAGATAAAGTAGGAGCTTGTGAGGTGTCCAAACAAGTACATCAAACCAATGTTTTGAAAACCAAACCGTAAGTCGGACCGTTGTATCTCAAGGTTCAAGGTTTTGATGGTCGGACCGGTCGAACCGCTGAAACCTTGCATTTTTATTTTTTTTAACGATTTGTACATTCCAAATTGAAAAATATAAACTCATGTTGTTTAATACATGATATTGACTCATGTCATAAAAAATACCAAACACATATTATTACTCAAACACAAGCCCAACATATCTCATATAACATGATCTTAAACATACAGACCGATAATAATTCATATATAATAGTTGAAAACATCGTATAAATACCACAATAACATAAACTTGAACATTTCATCATGGTTTTAACCTCAATCACACATTAAAGTTAACATGTATATAATAGTTGACACCTACATATTAATAATAAAATAACATGAACCTGCAACATGGTTTTATTCATAGTGCTATTAGAAGTTTGCAGCAGCAAAGAGTCAAATGATGGAATTTGTAGTTTAGATTTTAGTACGATTATGATTTTTGAAATATAGATTTACTTGTTTTATTCAAAGCAATACAAAAGATGAAAATGAGAGAGAATTATAGGATGAGAAAATAGGAAAAATTAAAAGAACCGCGGTTCAACCGGATAAAATTAATGGTTGGACCGCCGATTTGAAGGTTCGACCGAGGTTCACGCATGACTAAGGTCTGATTGAGTTCCGAACCGTGATCATTCAAGGTTCAGGGTTATTCGAGGTCGAACCGAGGCTGGATCGGGTTTTCAAAACACTGCATCAAACGCTAAAATATCGTATAAAAATCTCCAAACCATTCTCCACGCTCTAGACCAATTCTCCATGAAAATAGATCGCTACCTCATCAGCTTGTATGGATCGGTACAACTCCAACGGTATGGGTCGATACCGACCCATAATATTGCCAAATTGGGCATATTCAACTCTTCATGTTGGATCGCCTTATGGTTAGCTTCGTGATTCCATTGTTGTTTGCACCAGCATTAGTTTTTTCTAAGTCCAAATGACGGAGTTGTGGAAGAACAGAGTTGCTGATTCAAGAGTTCGTGGAAATCGATAGAGAATTGCACTGGATCAACAGAACAACACTTGGGGTAGGCTTCTAATATCGAGTAGATGACATAGGCAGAAGATGAGCATCATTGGGAAAGAAAATAGGGATCGGTACCGATCCATAGAGTGGGGTCGGTGACGACCCGCTTCTTAGGTGGTTTTGTGATTGTCTTAGCTTGAGTTGTTTCTAGATTGACCTTGTAACTTTGTTTGCGTTAGGTTTCCAGAGTCTTGGGCTATCCCTGTAGGCTTCTAGCCTTGATAACTCCAAGTTCGACTCATCCAGTCGAAATTGCCTGGTCAAAAAGCTGAATAATACTGCCATATCGACAATCCTCTCGGAAGAAACATCTAGAGAGACATGGCTAAGTACATGGTCATTTATAGAGCGACACGGACCATTAGCAAATCTTGTAGCCTTTGCTAAGGGATTATTTATTAATCCCAAGCCAAATTTCACCAAAGGATTAAACTGTCCCATATACTCTTTCACACCCATCTGTCCCTGTCGTAAGTTGATAAAACTTAGCAAAATGCAGATCTCTCTCAACTGCAGAGATGAAATAAGCTTCAAATTTGTGTTTACACTTTTACCAAGACATTACACTCTCGTCCACCTCAGCCGCTACTAAGTCCCACCAACTGAGGGCTTCACCATAAAGCTAACGAGAGGAAAGCTTCCTCTTCATCATATAATCAAGATACATGTCGCCAAAGATTCGATCGAACATGCATGGCTAAGTCCAAGTCTCAATGTATGACTTGTACCTACATATGGTTTATTGCTTAGATTAGCGTAACTTATGTGGATTTTCCATAGTCAACCCTAAGAGCTGGGATGACTACTTCTTTTGCTATATTTGCACCACCCACAACTTTAGGAGCACTAGTCGTGGCTGTTTGAGGATTTGCTTCGGGCATGGTCGGCAAAAATGCCCTAAACCAAGATGGAACAACTATTTAGTTCCCTTCCTATGAGCTGGCCATAGCCTATGCTCGTTCTCTTCCTCTTCTCGCATTCATGTTGCTTGTATTTAAACTAAGTCCATTAGCAATTGTATGAGGAATGGAAGTAATGTACTGTGGTGTAATGTGCATGCATATGCAATATGGTATATAAAAAAAGCGTTCCCTCGTACGTTTGGTCACTGTATGTCCTTTGCCATGATCAAGTGCCTCGGCTCTTACGTGTACTTTGTTCCTTCAAGTATTCCTAATGTCTTTTACTTGATGAAACTTTCCTATGTATTGCTTCCTCTCGTACACTTGAATCAGACTTGTCACTCAATGTATCCCTGGTGTTGAACCTACTCCGGTACCACATGTGAAGTCTTGCCACTCCTGACAACCTACTGGATCATCAATCTACTTTGCAAGTATGGGAACACAACAATCCTTTAAGTGATAAAACTAAAACTATCCATTATGTATCGTCATCTGCAAACTCAAAGCTTAAGGAAAATATATAATAGAAAATAGTGTAGTACAACATTATAGATACAATATACCATATACATCAGAGTATTGAAGATATAGCAGTTCATCTCATGTATACACACATGTTGTTTATTAACAAAGAAAACATAACCCAAACCGGATAATAGCTGACAACTCGCCAAGCTTTACCGATTTCTCCAAGACTTATTAGATAGTACTTCTCTAGACCTAATTCACGGCCTACTCAGGAGAGTACCCAAGAGTTGTAAAAGAAAACAACAAAGATAAAACATAGGTCTGACATAAAGCCAGGTGTGAGGTGGAAACTAACCCGAGATATTAGGTACCTAAATGTGTGTATACTAAATATATGAAATATTGGACAATGCACATATGGGCACATTGAACCATAACTCAAACTGTCTTACCTGCATCCAACAAGTTAGAATAACAACAACTCTAAAGGCATAATAAAGCATGTGGTATATAATACTATATCACCGTGTAAAGTCCGGTCATCATCTAATCATGGTGTATGGAACATACATCTATACCTATCCGCCTAGAGTGCTATGTGTGATGAGTATTACATCAGCAACCACACATTTCTTGCACCATTCATTATCTCCACCCAGTACGAACCGTAGCGACTATAGTGAACCTATAATCTAGGGAAAAATTATGTCCAAGGGCTATTTTCACCGTCAACATGCTACTAGGTATGGTTTACCTTCGATATCAACTATTTTCACTGTCATTGTATAACTTGTACTGTTTTACCTTCAATTTTCCTCTAAGGATCCACCTCTCCTTTCATTCACTAACTACCATTGTCCAGGTCATCAACAAATCGTTTGAGAGCCAATCAATGTGTCACTTCTGCACGTTTAACACTACATACAATAGTACGTGAGAGTTTGCATACTAAGCACCTTAACTTCATTGTCATGCTAGAGACGAGTGCTACTCATCTAGTGGCCATCCACTCTAATGTTGATGCCCTTAACTCCTAGGTATGCATTTGCAAATAATATTAGGATTATAGGACTTATCACCTTCTTCTTGTTACTTCAATAGTCACTATGTAACCTTTAAGAAGTTACATGGTTGTAGAGCCCAGACTAGTAGTCTTACATCTCGAGTTCATTCGTTTGTTCGTGTCGACCCACTATTATACCATTCGACCACCCATCGGTTCAAGATTTGCTAAGGCTAGAATATCTAACCGTGGCTTAAAAATTGAAGTATCTGAATTCTTCCAAAACTTACATAACAAAGAACATGCTGTATTAAGGAAAGCATTCAAAGTATTATTGAAATCGAATTTCGTATGAGGGAGATATGCCACTTCGAAGATCGATATAAACTACCCTAAGTTTACTTTGGGCTTTCCCTAGTGGATTCCCATGTCAGCCCAAGTCACACCAATTCTGATCGAGAACCATATTAATAAATAGCTCTTTGGGTTTTCCCTTAGCCCGGCTTCGAGCCAACTCTCCATATCCTTTGAGTCTCCCTTGCAACCTTAGGGATCGGTAACGATCTATAATTAGTTAGTACCTATCCATTTACTTAGCCAAAATTAGTGCGTTATCTTTACTTTTATCCCATCACCACCAATCCATAATGTTTACTTGGGCCTTCATTAGCTCGTCTTGAGTGCATCCTGTGTTTATTTCAAAGTAACTTCAAATGGCAAGTTTATAGTCTGTTTTGATTGGAAAAATCTACTCTACACAATAGTAATGATTTTAGAACTTAATCATTCAATTTATGAAAATTCTCTTTTTATCCTTTATTATTTACTTAACAGATTAATTATTAAATTAACAACATTAATTACTGGGTGTAAATTATATGGGTTTTTACAAATGAAATCCAAACCATGGAGTCAGTAGATGCTCTTATTGAAGAAATCCACATTTATTCAGCTATAACACCATTCATTTTTCCTACGACTAGCTCTGTAGTTCTTGATGTTCCTATGTTGCTTCCTCAACCTTACTTCTCATCCTCTAGAAGTGAATGTAGGAATATATATTAAAAAAAAAAGTTTTGAGAGTAGAGAGAAGAAACTTGTTCTCACTAATCCACACAACTCACACACAAAGAAAAGAAACTTGTTCTCACAAATAATACTTTATTATTATTTTTTCTTTGCTTGATTACTTGATTGCTTAATTGCTCTATTACAAGCACTACAACAAAAAAGTAAAATAGAGACAACATTTTAAGACCCAAATGAATTTTGTCTTTAAACAAAGTCCAACTAGAGACAAAATAGTTGTGTCTCTAGTGTTTTTACAAAAGACCAATTGAAAGTCTTTAGTGGGTCTCAATGTATTAACTCAAGCCCAACCACTTCATCAATCCTCTGATCTCGCTATTCTCCACGTTCTAATTTCTCATCAATATACCTGCCTTCAACGCATCATTCCTCCTCGATCAATTAAAACCCTAGCTAATCCTCTATGGCCAAACAGAAATAAAGGGGGAAAAAGTAATCTTTGAGCCGCCGAGATACACAGGTTTATTCGAAGAAAACAAGGTTAGTTTTTCCAAATCTATTCGTAAATCTATAAGAATTTTGATGTATAGTCTGTTCTTCCAATTGTTTTGCACTAGTTATTTTGAATGGTTATTTCGATTTGACTGCAGTTGCTGAACATTTTTATTGATTATCGATTGTTGTTTATTTGATAAAATTTGCATTTGTTATGTTGATGATGATTTGATTTTTGAGTTTGCCATAATAATTCACATTTTGTTTTAGTTATACTGGAAAAGATTGATTGAGAGATATAGCTTATTCTTATTAGAATCTACAAGTTTTATTACTTCATCCACAACATAGTTGAATGAGTTTATGCAATGATTTTTCTTCTGTAAATTGTAATTTATTGGTGGATTAACTAATAACATTTTTTTTGTTTTTATAACAAGAATAGATACAACTATCATCACTTTAAAAATAAAAATTAGCCTCTAGCATAAATTTACCGAATTCATGTTTGTATTGTCACAGTTTCTTTCATTCTGAATTCTAAAAAGATACTTGGGTTGCAATTTCACTATATTACCACACTTTCCAGACCCATTTCTTCATTTCCAACCTATAGTAATGCTAGACTAAGAAGTTTTGACTTTCTATTTTTGCTTTTGAAGTTGGTTAGCTTGGTGAAACTATGTAGCTTAAAACACTAGTTGAGGAGTACTAAAGCAGTAGTTGAATCAGTTTATGGAAAAATAAGTTAACTTGAGCATTTGATAGTTTATTTATCTGTTGAGAGTACATCAAACTTGGAAGTTGCAACAATGATAAATTAAGCATATTCAATATATATTGTTACTTCATATCTAATAGAAATATTTATAAGTTTAACATTCATAATGAAATAGTTTTTCGTAGCTTTACTGCACTAAACATACAACTTCTAACGTGCTCTACCAATAAGCAATATCGTTTCAATCCTTCATGCCAGCTAGTACATATATAATCATGTATCTTGCCATGCTTCCTAGAAAGAAGAAAAAAAATGAATGATTAATTTTCTAAATAATATTTATTTGATAAGCAAGGACACGAGATTTCAAACTTATCTAAAATATCTCATTTTATTGTTTTCATTCAGCACATAATGTCATGTTTGAGCAATTGCCTCCAAATTGATGAGCTTTAACTTTAGCATGCACAATAAATGTGTAATCTTATGTCTCAAGCTATTTACTAGTAATAAGTAAGCAGGAAATTGTTATACTCGACTACAAAAATTGGATAAAGAGATGTAGAACTACACTTGTGATGTTGAGAGTCATTATTGTTTATTTAATTCGGGTATGGTTTCTTATTTTGGATAGAAGAAGATATAATTGTTTTGTCCATTAGATTATCGAAAATCAAAGTATGATGGTAATATTTTGCTTGTTTCCATGAAGTTTTGAAGATAAATTAATTTTATTTTTTTTAATTGAGCTTGGGTGTGTAGGAAATAAAGTTTTGTAATAAACATCTTACTTTAGTGTTTTACTTTTGTTTCTTAAAGTTTGGTGATAGATATATATCTTTTAATTGAAGAAGTGGTACTGTCCTAGATATTTCTTTGCAACCGAGGAAGATTTGAATACTATTTTTATTTTGATTATTCTTTTAAAGTGATCAATGCACCTTTATCATAAAGTTGTACATTCGAGGTATTTGCTCACTGGTAGTTAGCACATAAATTGAATGGTTCAAAAAATACTATTTTTCAAGTCAATTTTTAATTCATATGAGATATCCAATGATATAAACGCTATATTTATGCTATTGATCACAAAACTCGATCTGATTATTGATGGTCTAACATGAAATTTTAATTTCATTGCTAGGGTCAATGTTCAAAATTGCTGATTGGAGCAAAGCCTAGTTGTAACTTGGAAAAAAGGTTCTCTCTTATTGGTAATTCATATTCTGTTTTATAACCAATTGATGTTTATTTAGTTGCTTTCGAGTTGTCCTAAAACTTTTAAATGATGAATTTTAGTTAGTGGAAATTTAGTTATGTCCCTTATTTTCAGTTTTGGTACACAAAACCCTTTCAAAAACGTATTTAACTAACACTCCATTTTTTATTTCAGTAATTTTATTTTCAGCTTTGTGTTTGTTCAAACATATTCGAGTTTGAATTACAATTATTTATTTGAGATCCAAATTTATCCCTTGTATTACTAAGCTATAAAACTTTCTTTTTATTGCAAAATTTTAGACAAGAAAACAAAGTAATAAACCTTATGTACTTTGATATGCATGGAAAGTGGGAAAAATGTTAGAATCCATATGTTGTAGTAGTTATGTTTTCATATATGATTGTTTTATATTGTTATCGTTAGCCTACCTAAACAAAATTATATCATTGTTGTCTAGGCCATAACTAGTTAGTGGTAATTAGTCAGCTCCAATATTTTTTAACCAATAGGTAGAAGCTGATCTTAGCACATGTTCACTTTTTGATAGAAAATTCACAAACTAAAAAATTCCAAAGTCATTCATCTTTAAATTTATGGACCGAAATTTCAATAAGATTTAAAGTAGTCCGACATTTAAATTACCAACTATTCATGAATATCACATGTCACATGTCACATGTAGAAATTCGGCATTATGTTATTTATTGCAAACAAAATAGCAAATTAATATGATAAATAGTCTATTATTGTTTTAATGCAACTTCAAACACTACTTTCATTTTTTCATTAATACTTGTAGTGATTTGATATATCATATGTTATATAAAGGAACTTGAGATGGGTAAACCGATGAATTTCCAAGAAAGTTTGGTAGCTTGGCATACTAAAAGAGAAAAAGCGAAGGAAAAAGGAAAAGCAAATTGTGCCTCTATATCGACCTGTGAGTTTGTCGACAACAAGTCGCGAAAAGTACATGTGAGTTATTTTATACTTTTTAATTTATTTTTAGATCTCGTTGATCAAAAAATTAAAACAAATTAACCAAACTGGTTCAGTCTATTTACCACACCAAGATATATCATTCTATTTATAAAAATCCAAATACTTTCAACAATATTGCAACACTAAGTTCCCAAAATCTTTTAACCTCTAAAATTTGTAATTTTTTTATATCTACGATTGTTTTATACATACCCTTATTTATAAAATCATTTATGCAATTAATACCTACAATATAATCTACTTTCTTAATTGTTATACTATAGGATCAACAAATTTTTACCTTAATGATCATTTGAGTTAGATTTTTGTATCCATACTTTCATATTAAACCCAACTGTTTTTAATCTGGTAAGAAACACAGTAAAATCATTAGTTATTCCAACTTTTTGAATAAAACAAAGTAAGCATTTATGATCTATGCTACTAAAGCGAGGATAAGCAGCATATGTTATTGTATATTATTATTTAAAAAATATATAGTTTATTTCTTATTCAAATGTAAGAATAAGTAATGGTTGATCATATGATCCTCTTTAGATTTAGGCATTACGCAGCTTTAAGGCCTTCCAAATAGGTATGAAATCATACTATTCTGACTAAAAATAATAACAAATCCATACACTTATTTACCTAAACAAAGCATTACTATTTTAGTTACATACAAAATATCAAACTCAGTATTGAAACTCTACAAATATCTCATCCTAAAACTTTATCTACTTTTCTTACACTTTTTGAATTTGGAATCCTCTTTTACTATGCTTTCGTTGAAACTGTATTATTACTTGGAGCAATTTTTGTTTAAAGTTTGGGTAAAACTTTCATGTCTTTAATATCACTATATGATGATAGTTTGATATAAAACTGATATAGGGATGTAAAGTATGATTAAATCCAATATAAAAGTGACCATAATTATTATTTAAAGTACCATATTCAAATTTATCTTTTGAGAAGTATTCAAGAATCAGGAATATCATTTTATGCAAAAAGTATTTGTCCCATAAAAATAATTTAGATGATGTCTGAGAAAAAGTCATAAGGGCTTCAAAGCTATTGTATGTTTGATCTTTTTTGTATGTGTGACTACTTTGATAAGACTAAATTCAAGGTAGATTATTTGAACCAAAATAAACTACAACATGAATGGTTGAAATGTGCACAAGAATCTTTTTTGGTTTTATAAATAATCACAAGGAACACAACCACATGATTGATGAAAAATATGATTAAAAGCATATTGTGAAGATTTTGAAAACAACTATTTCTTAGAAGACCTTTTAATGAATCAAAAATGAGTTATAGCTTTTCCTGCTTTAACATGACTAGTTCATCCTAATGATGCAACTTAATTTATCTACTTCTCTTCTTCCAATAAATCTAAAGAGTGTAGTAACAAACTGTTGTAAATAGCATACGACTTCCATTTTAAAACTTGTGGGTACAATTTAAAGGTATAGCCCAAAATATGTCCACTTGACCAATCATCTGTGTTTTATTTTTTTGATAGTTTTAATCTGTGTTTTCTTACCGTTGTTACATTGTTTTTGAGCTATATCACTGTAAATAGCATAGGACCTTTTTTGGTATTGCAATGTATAGCTCTTCATCCTAATAAGTCAGAAAATTCATAAGCTAGTGAAGAGCGTCGATAATAAATTAATGAAGTTTTTGACATGGTAATAGCTGCAAGTTATCACAATGTTTTTGGGGGGATAAAATGCGAAATTTTGAAATATTTTTCATTTCTTTTTATCGATTTAGGAAGGTCATAATCCATATCATGGATATCTATTGGATGGTCATTTGAGTATTCTTGAAATAACTTATTAAAATAAACTCTATGCATTTCTGTTTTTTGATGACCCTGGTCCTCCATATGAGCAATTTCAGTATCAAATGTGTTTAACCTTTTTGTGCATATTTACCAACTTCCTGAATTATTTTTTTCTTCGCTTTTGTTTGCCCATATTTTCTCAATTACAAACATCACATGATGTTTAATCTTTCTCTGGTTTTATCTCTTGACGTTTAGTCCAATGAACTTCTCATGTTCCTCACCTTAACTTCTCAATGCAAACATCATATGACATTTAATCTAATGAACTTCACATGTTTCACTAGTTTGCTCTGGTTTTGTCCAAAAGTGAGTTTTCCTTGGGAGTCTATCAACAGAAAAAGAATTTTAGGGTTGTTTTTCTGAACGAGCTGCTTCAGTTTTAGCTTTCTTTGCCTACAGCATGATTGCTACAATAAAATTAGTAGGATGAGACTGTTGAGCCTTCTTTTTAGCTGGTTTCATTTCCTCAGGCTTAGAAACTGCTGGAATTTCCTTTAGTTCATGAATTATGTTCTGCCACAGCATCTTGAAAACTGCAAAGTTGTCCAGGTTCTTTATTTTATTATTCACATTCAAATTCTCTCCTTGACATCTCCAAATTTTCTAAGAACTCGGTATCCTCTTCATCTAGGGCTTTGGGAGGCCTATGCTTAAATTTATCATTGAATTTTTCTCTGTTTTCTTTCAGTATCTCATACATAGATCTGTATTTTTGCACCTTACCATCTTCTACTCTCTCACCTCTCGTCTGTTTAAATTTATCTAACTTCGCATATTTATTATTTAAAAAATGGAATTTAATGCTTAAAATATGATCTCAGATAAAAATCACTAAAACTAGGAAAAAAGAAAAGACCCGCTCTTTAGAAATGAAAATGACTAGTTTCAGGGAAGATTTGCTTCTTCCGTTATCATCTCCTTTTTTCCTCTGGATTTAGGTATTGATTTTTTTTCTTTTTTCTTACTCACAAAATCTGAAGCCCCATTCTCATTATAATAGAAATCATCATGCTCGAGTTCATTCATTTGGTCCAACTAGAAGCAACAAGCAGTGTAACAAGGCTTTGCACTGTGAAATTGCCGCCTTTTTCGAATTAGCATTGCAAACAATAAAATTGGCTAAACAAGATAATATAAGGAAAAAAGTTGCTTAAATTTGCGAGCATCACCATCAAACATTGCTGATTCTTTGAAGATTGGCATGTAACGAAGATGCTTTACAATCATAATCAAAACCCAAGTGCTTGCAAATAAGAAAATTAAGCTAGCCAACCATAACTGAATGGAGACACTTTCCCCCTTAAATTTTAATAAATATACCCACATGAGCCAGTGATGTTGCGACACCATCCATACTAATATGCAAACAAATCCCTTCCCACTTTAGCTTCAGATTGCTCCATGGAAGAATAAGGGGAAAAAGGAAAAAGTACCATACTAAGTATTATGCAGTAATCACCTTGTTAAATGCAACAAAAGTAACTGTCTGCACAAATAGACAAAATGGAATACCCTCAAAGAAGGAAAAGATGAGAGCTAGCTGAACCATCATCTGTGGCAGGAAAGAGCTTAAGCCTTCTTTTAAATTGAAAACCCATGTTGATGGTGGAGATAAATATGATAGAAGCATTTAGAGATATTATGCCTTGGGTCAATTCGAGTGAGATGAGATAGTATAGCTTTATTTAGGAAATTCCATCCATATAAATAAACTAAAAGAGCTGTTCACATTAAATATATTGAGCCAATTAATAATCCTAATAGTATTTTCTCCTTTGTGAAGAAATTTTCAAGTAACAAACCAATTGGAACTGTTTTAAATGACTCTTTATGTTTTGGGTTCCATCTCTGAATTGATGTTCGTCAATATGACAAAGTATCCAAAGAATGATAGGACAAACTAGAGGCTCACGGTTTCATCTAGTACCAATAATAAAAGAAAATGGATTTTGGTATTGAATTATCAACCTAGCTTCTTGAATATATGTACTCTCATGAGTATTTGA
Source organism: Allium fistulosum (assembly GCA_030737815.1). Lineage (NCBI taxonomy): Eukaryota > Viridiplantae > Streptophyta > Magnoliopsida > Asparagales > Amaryllidaceae > Allium > Allium fistulosum. Next base: position 404,081,464 of record CM060907.1, on the reverse strand, counting down.
ATTTACCATCTTGACAACCTACTTCTTATTGGACAACTTATATTGCTTTGACTATGCATACATTGAATTTTCAATCTAACTTCTTGAATATATGCACTGTCATAATAATATTTGAAATTAGCTTCATAGCAGCCTTTTCTTATTGGATAGTTAATATTGCTTTGATGCCAAAAGTATAGAATTCATGGTCATCACTGCATATCTTTTGGTAAAATGTTTTTAAAGCCTTTTAAAACTGAGAACGTGGCATTAATACTGCAAACAGGATCTTCCCATATATGAATGTTTTACTAAAATAAGATTTAGCATATGATAATAAGATGATACAAGACATTTGATAATGATCACATTTTTAGATTAATTATAATTTTATTGTGTATTACAATTTTATCATCATCCATTAAGGCAATACAGTAAGTTCTTTGTTATTATGTTGTTTTTTTGTCATATGCTATATGTTCTTACAATCTCAAATTGTTTCAGGAAACATACATGAAGAAAAAAGATGAGCTACTAGAAGACGAAAATGTGTGGAATCCACGAATTTGGTTGAGTCATTGGGAGGCCTTACCCAACGAAGAGTTTACAGAGCACTTCATACAAGTACAATATTGCATAAAAGTTTTCAATCCAACTTATTAGCAGATCATGCAAATCAAGAGCAATCTATCAAGCATCAAACCTTCGAGGAAACATTCTATCTCAATATGAAGATGATGCATGAATGCTTCATGCTTGCTAGCTTCTCAAAATATCAGCAGAATCAAGCATGTTGTGTTGGGAAGCTTGTTGCTGTATGGCCTTTCTTTTAACTTTTTATATGTTTTATTTTGTTCGAATTTTTTTTCATGACTAGAATGTGCTTACTTTAGAATGGATATAACTCAAGCATGATTTTTTTTAGTTATTTCCTAATGTAATGGATACACTGGATTTTGTTTTTCTAGCAGTGGCAGTTGGTTGCTATTGTTTTTACATGTTTTAATAATTTGTCCATTGTCTAGTTATGTGTGGAGTTTGATACTATATTTTGCTTTTTGATTGATTTGTCATGATCCCGAAACATTATATATAAGTGGTTATATGTTGCGTTTCCTGTTTCAGTTGTATAGTAATAACACTATATTATTATACTGTATGCTGCATTTCGTGAAACACTGTATTTTGATACTATATGTTGCATTTCTTGTTTCAGTTCTTTAATAATAACATCTATATTAAGGATTGATTTGAAACAGTATATGTGGTCTCTAGTGTTATGTTAAAGACCCATAAAATTGTCTCTAATGAGTTTCTAATCTAGAGACTTACTTGAGACCATCAGTGGGGTCTTTAATATATTTAGAGACAAATATTTATGGTCTCTGTTTATTTAGAGACCTGATTTTAAAGACAGTATTATTTGTTTTAAGTTGGTGTCAAATATAATTTAGAGACAAAATCTTTCATTTAGAGACAAAATAAAAAAGTTTCAAATAACCTTTTTTGTTGTAGTGAAGTGAGGGGGGAGCTCCACTATTTATAGTCCCTAATAGATCATTCTAGAATTACTTTTACTTGATTACAAAGAAAACGTAATTCTAGAAACACCTTTACTTGATTACAAAGGAAACGTCATTCTAGAAACGGCTTTACTTGATTACAAAGGAAACGTCATTTTAGAAACGCCTTTACTTGATTACAAAGGAAACGTAATTCTAGAAACGCTTTTACTTGATTACAAAGGAAACGTAATTCAATAAATCAAGTTTATATTTCAACACCCCCCTTTAAACTTGATTTACCTTCCTTTATGCTAAACATATTACGCATACCAAGTTTTTTCTTTAACTCCTTGAAAATCTCCAACTTTAAAGGCTTCGTTAAAATATCGGCAATTTGATCTTGCGTCTTGCAATGCTTGACAACTACTTCTCCTTTTGTTTCAAGACGTGCCACGGGAGCAAAAACTTCTTTGTAATCAACACCATACTTTTGCTTGTAGCCTTTCACAACTAATCGTGCCTTATGTTTTTCAACTTCACCTTGTGCATTCAACTTTGTCTTATAAACCATTTGACTCCAATGGGTTTCTTCCCATCAGGTACTTCAACCAACTTCCATGTTTGGTTCCTTTCAATTGCATCAATTTCTTGATCCATGGTTTGTCTCCATTTTTCTTCCTTGGCGGCTTCTTCAAAATCAACCGGATCCGCAGTTGCATATAAAGCAAAATCAACAAATTCATCTTCTAAAATTCTTCTTGTTTCTCCATAAATCTCCGCAAGAGGTCTTGTCTTTCTAGGTGTTGATTCTGAACTTGAAGATGATGAGGTTGGAGGAGAATTAGATGGTGGAGTGGGTGGAGTCGATCCTTCTTCTTCAATTGGCTCAAATGCATCATTATCAAGCAAGATACTTGTACTCATTTTCTCATTTTTCCTTTCCCATGCTTCTTCCTCATTGAAAATTACATCACGACTAATAATAGTCTTCTTTGTGATGGGGTTATATAATTTATATGCCTTGAATCTTTCACTATAGCCAACAAAGATGCACTTTTCAGATTTGTCATCAAGTTTTCCTCTCTTTTTATCCGGCACATGAGAGTAACAAATGCTTCCAAAAATTCGGAAGTGGGAGACACATGACTTGTGACCACTCCATGCTTCTTGTGAAGTCTTTCCTTGAACACTTTTAGTTGCCGCACGGTTGAGAACATAGCATGCACATGCTACAGCTTCGACCCAAAATGTTTTAGGCAATCCTTTTGTCTTCAACATACTTCGAACAAGTTCCATGATGATACGGTTCTTTCTTTCGACCACCCCATTTTGTTGAGGGGTTGAGCGGACCGTTAGTTGATGATGAATGCCATGATCCTTTAAGAAATTTCCGAATTCTTCCGTCATATATTCTCCACCACGATCGGATCGGAGTGTCTTTATAGAAAAACCACTTTGCTTCTCCACAAGTGCTTTAAAATTTTTGAACACTTCAAATACTTGAGATTTTTCTTTGAGAAAGTAAATCCACATCTTGCGACTATAGTCATCAATAAAAGTGAGAAAATACCGATTACCTCCAAGAGAGTTTGTGCGCATAGGTCCACATAAATCCGAATGCACTAGCTCCAAAGAATTCTTTGCTCGCCATGCCTTTTCCTTTGGAAATGGATCTCGATGGTGCTTGCCAAAAACACAACTTTCACATACTTGATCTTGTTTGCTAATATTTGGAATGCCTCTCACCATATGATCTTTGCAAATCTTGGATAGAGTGCTAAAACTCAAGTGATTATAACGAAGATGCCAAAGCCATGACTTGTCATTAACAATATTAGCAAAACATGGAAATGCTTCATTTTTAATTTGCAACGGAAACATTTTTGTTGGTGTCATCTTCACTTTTGCAATAAGAACACTAGTTTTGTCTTTGATCTCACATAAATCATTTTTGAAATTCACATTATTTCCCTTCTTTAAAAGTTGCCCAACACTCAAAAGATTGTGTTTAAGATCGGGAACATAATAAACAATAGAAATATAATTTGTACCTTGCTTTGTCCGTATCGGAATATCACCACTGCCTTTGACAATGAGCCTTTTGTTATCACCTGTCTTGACTTCTCGTTGGACACTTTCATCAAAATTCACAAAGCAACTTTTATTTCCGGTCATGTGATTACTACAACCACTATCAATATACCATATATCATCAAAAGAAGCTTCTTGAACATTACAAGCAAGAAGCATACTTTCATCTTGTGTCTCCAAATTCTCATGTAGAAAATTAGAATTATCCTTTTCATCATTAATTCTTTTAAAACAATCCTTTTTCATATGCCCATATTTATGACAATAATGACATTGAATATTATAAGAGTTACTTCTTCCTCTTCCACTGTATCCTCCACGACCTCTTCCTCTTCCTCCTTGAGATGAGCTTGAATTTTCACTTTGAATTTTGCCTACTCCTTGTCCTCTACCACGGGCTGATCTTCTACCTGTTCCTCTAAAACCACCACGGTTGGTGTCTCGAATTTGAAAAGCTTGCTCGGAAGGAGAGGAATCAAATTGTTTGATGCGAAGCTCATGAGATTGTGGTGAGCCCAACAATTCTTCAAGAGAGAAAGTATTCAAATCTTTTGATTCTTCAATAGCAACAATAACATGCTCGAATTTCCTTATCATACTTCGAAGAATTTTTTCAATAATTCTTTTATCCGAAATTTTTTCACCGTTGACTCGAAGTTGATTAGCAATAGAAATAGTTCTATTATAAAATTCCTCCACCGATTCAATTTCTTACATTTTGAGTAAATCAAACTCACCTCTTAGAGCTTGAAGTCTTACCATCTTTACCTTTTCTTCACCTTTGTACGCCTTGTTGAGGATGTCCCATGCCTCCTTTGATGTTGATGCCGAAGAGATCCTTTCAAAAATTGCTTCATCCACCGCTTGATAGATAAAATAAAGAGCCTTCTTGTCCTTCTTTCGAATCTCTTTCAAAGTATTCAATTGTTGTGTTGAAAGTGTTGCTTGATTCTCCAGTTCTTCATATCCATTTTCAACAATCTCCCAAAGATCTTGAGAGCCATACAAGACCTTCATTTGAATGCTCCATTGATTGTAATTCTTTCCCGTCAAATGAGGAAGTTGAGGTTGCAACATATTGTTGGAAGTCATCCCTAAACCTTGCTCCGATACCACTTTGTAGGAATATATATTAAAAAAAAGTTTGGAGAGTAGAGAGAAGAAACTTGTTCTCACTAATCCACACAACTCACACACAAATAGAAGAAACTTGTTCTAACAAATAATACTTTATTATTATTTTTTCTTTGCTTGATTACTTGATTTCTTAATTGCTCTATTACAAGTGAGGGGAAAGCTCCACTATTTATAGTTCCTAATAAATCATTCTAGAATTACTTTTACTTGATTACAAAGAAAACGTAATTCTAGAAACACCTTTACTTGATTACAAAGGAAACGTCATTCTAGAAACGCCTTTACTTGATTACAAAGGAAACGTAATTCTAGAAACGCTTTTACTTGATTACAAAGGAAACGTAATTCAATAAATCAAGTTTATATTCCAACAGTGAAACTACCATCTATTGTTAAGGAGGGGCAGATTCTTGACTCTAAAACTCCTACTTCGGTCCAAGAAACTAACGCTAGTGCTGAGCCGCTTTCGACAGAGGGTATTTCAATCCATCCTCATTTGCTTTAGAAAAATTACTCTTATATCTCCTTAAAGATTTTTATCTCACTAGTATATCTTGCATGTTTCAATGCATACTAAAGCTCCATCGGTAGTCCTTCTCTCGACTTTAACAACCACCGAAACGATAGGGTTCATGCCCATACCAAACACTTAAAAGATAGAATCTCTTCTTGATGGGGACAATCTGATACAGCACACCCTCCAACTAATGCTCAACCTGCAAATAAAGTGCACCTATGCACGTTACAATATCAACTAATGCTATGCTAGACTGCTAGTGGACAAATACGGTTACAGCAAACTTTTGCAATTTTAAGAATCTTTTCTATTACAATTTTATAGGCTATAATTTACTTTACAATGCATTGGCTGATATGTTGCCACTTGTCACAATTAGTTACAACAGAATTATGTAATAGCTATATATTGCTGTGAATGAATGAGCAAAAGGAGGCAGAAAATGAAAACTTACCTTTCTTCTTCACTGTTTCTTCTTCCTCTCCACTGAGATTTCTCTCTATCTCAAGTTTTCCTCATCTTTCACGTTCTCTTATTTTTAATCCGCATCACAATCCCATCATAGATCTTGAAGAAAAAGGTGAGGCTTGCCATATGCATTACCTCGATAAGGAGCTGACTTCTGCAAAATCCTTCACTCCCAAAAGATTGTGCTTATCAAGGATAAAAAGAAGAAGCTTCAAGAACATCTTCCACAGTAATCCAGCGCTCCTCTATATGATCAAGTGCATCGGAAGATGAGATAACAAGGGCAAATATTGAAAAACAATCTATATTTAGTTCATTATGCACTAGACTTTTATAGTGTTTTCACGATTAATTATGTAACATTAATAATATATAATGTTGTTTGGATGTGTAAGCAGTACAATGTTTAAAATTTAATTCAATTTCGTTTTGATTATTTATAGTCTAAAATTTTAATTTTCATTTTACATTATTAAATTGAAAGTTTATTTTATGTATTCTATGTTGAATTTTATTTGAATATAATTTTAATTATATTATCATTATATTAACAATATTAATTTGATTTATAATGATATTATTTTTCTAAATAATATTTAATGAAATAACTTATTATCAGTTTAAATTACAAATATAAATTTAATAATAAAATAATTTTCTTACATAATTATATATATATATATATGTGTGTGTGTGTGTGTAATTTTAGCTTTAGATATCAAATATCTAAATAAGACTAATAGTATCAAAACATGAATAAAATTCATATTGATGAAGTTAATATGAAATTATTTAATTAATAATTTAATATATATGCATCAAATTTTGATGTCAAATACAAGTATACAATATAAAGTTAAATAATGTCAATTTATTCATAATTCTAGCATAAACATAACAATATAAGTTGTGTGAAAAATGGAGTTCATACGTGATAGTTATTCGTGCTTAAAAATTCAGGTTTAAATTATAGCTTTACATTTAACATTGGTATTTTAACAACATTACATTCATCCACCTAAAAACCTAGCTGCTTATACCATCATCACTCCATATTTTATTTTGAATGACCTACTTTTCTGGAGAAGATGAAACCACCACCATTAGACTCCTCTCATCACGACAATCCATCTTATACCATTAGATTTTATTTTGATGCCCTGTTTGGAAAACTCTAATTTTTAGCAAAGCCAATTTCGCAATATGCCACCATTGCCATCATTAGAGATAGTATGCCAATTCGTTAAAGATCTATATCTCTTGCGAAGTCGAGTGTAGAGGAGTCGCCCATAACCCCATCGATCGTCAATGATGAAGTGCACCGTGCACATGCACCATGCAACAAATAGTGAAAAAATTATTAATTTTTTTTTATAAATAATTCGATTTCTAAGTATTTTTAAATTGGATTTGGCGAAATTAATTTCAAATTTTTCCATAATAATCATGTAGGTTGAATACACCTTGAACCGTCAACTTGGCCTTTAAGAGAACTGTTCTCTAACTTAGTGGTGGGTTATAAAGTCTACCATTAATATATAATTTTAACTGGGGTGAGGGAAATTCTATGAGGCCTCTAGGTAAATTTATAGTATCAATAAACTATGTAGAATATCTTACTTACATCCACAACTCAAGGTATTAGTCATTATAAGTGAGATCTTATCTCATTCACAAAAATTTGCCTCATTTCATTTTAAAACAATTTTAGAAAAATCGGCTATAAAAATAGTAAAGATATATATATATATATATATATATGTATGTATGTATGTATGTATGTATGTATGTATATTATTTGTTATATTTTAATATATATTTATTTATATTTGTGTATATATTATTTATTATATTATAATTATTGTATTGGCCTATATATATATATATAAATTATATATTTTGTTAGTTAATTTTAACCCCTCTAATAATAGTGATAACAAACTAATATAACAATTATATTTACTTCTCCACAAAAATAACTTATATCTTTCATAATTTATTTCATCGAAATTTTTTTATTCGGAAGATGAGAGTTGCGGTTAAGTTACTCTTAGGTTTTAGCTCAACCCTCAATAATATATTTAAATTTTTTAAATAGTGCGACTGTACAAACTTTGTTAAAGCACGATAGTGAACATGACATCAGTTGCTATATATTATCTGGGTTAAATCCAATTTCTTATAGTTTAAAATGACACCCTTAAGAAATGATATATTTTGCACATTTTCTCTTCTTCATCAATACATACCTTAATTATTTAGAACTCGATTTATTGTCAAAACTCTAATAATATTGATACTTAATTGCATAGGACAACATTAAACTCTATGGTTCAATTTGATAACATTTATCAATTAACCAATTTGCTTTGGACAAAGGCTTTGACTTTAGATTGACCACCAATTACGGTTATATTAACCTCTTAATTTGAGAAGATAAATTCTCTTTAGCGTTGCACTTCATGCGGTTCAACTTATCTAACAATGACCTTTACACAATCATCACTGTCGTGTGATTGACCATAATCAAAATATAGTTTAGACAATTAATATTCATAAATTTTCAAGTCAAAAGACTACTACACATCATCACATGTTATCTTATATTTGGTTTTTTTACCGATAGAAGACTTTCGTGTCTAATTCTAAAATTTTCCAAAACAGTTATACGTACGTAACCCCTTGGTTCCCTTACGATCATGAGTAATTCACCGTCAAACATATAGAGGGTATTATGTACAATAGTATCAATGGATATATTGATATCCTGTTGTCGATGCATCTTGACTAGGGATATTACTGAAAAGTATATATTTATGTGATTCAATACCTACGGTTGTAAACACAATCATAACTACAATCGATTATGAACTTTTCATAAGGATTTTCAACTTGTATATATTAATGTATTTAAAACTATATTTATATCCGAATAAAACAATATATGTAATAGAAAATGAAATCAAAAGCTCACTTTATTTCTGAAAATATTCGCTAGAAGAGTTAAGTTATGTATAATCAGATTACTTAATTTCCCTTAGGGCACATCCTTAACTTTACCAATCACCAAATTGCACTCGACGCCAATTATGGTGACTAATAACCATGCTTTTTTCAGTTTTTGAAGATTGAACTGAAAAATAGCCTTTGTGAGTGGATATATAATATTTTATTTTGTATCCACCTTTTCGATTATGTTTCTCCATCACTAATAAACTGTTTTATCATGTAGTAGTTGTAGAGAATATATCTCGACCTCTTATTGGTTTATCGATTCCTTTTGTAATCCATGTTACATCTTTGTTATTACAACTAATTATTGGGTTCTCAGTGGTGGGAACCTTTCCGAGCTTTCTTATAAATTTGCACACATATACTGCGTTTATTGCAGCACTATTCAAGATGACGCATTTAGCCTTTATAGTTAATATGCCACGACCTCTCATCAGAACATTTACAACATAAAGCTCCTTTATTAAAGGTAAACATGAATTTGAGATTAACTTGCTATTTTAGATGTCACTTATGAATTGCGATTTGTAACACTACTTCGTAAGGAGTTTGTTTTTTCCATAAATAATCATCTAGTGTTTCGTAAATATTTTCAAGAATATGCTTAACAATCGCTCACTGATCTTAATTTGGATTTGTTGCTATCTTACTGCACTAATTAGAACAATGAATTTTGGTCTAATACATAATATATCATATGTGATGGTTCTTATTACCGATGCATCGAGTATCCATCTCATATGTTCCATATTAAACATTTTAATATGGTGCCAGTGTTGGGATAACCCCAACATCCTCTTACACCATATGTAACAACCCAAAATTTTCAACCCTTGGATTTAACGTTCAACCGATGTTCGCATCTCAATGATAAAAAACGAAAGATCTATGATAGCAAGAAGCAAACATATATTTCTAACTATATCTTTCTGAACTTACAACGGAAGGAACAATATGTGATATAAAACGAGCTTGTGGTCAAACCACTCCTTATAACATATTTAGGATCATAATTCATACAATACTCAATCCAAACTATAGACGGCACACTAATGCTAAACCGATTGAAAATACATAATAAAAATAGAATATATTGATATTTTTTCATGAATCTGTTCCACGACACAGTAATATACTGAATGTCTATAGGATCTTTTATGTAATGCAACTTATATATAAGTGTATGTTACTAGTTATACTAAGAAAAGAATAATAACTGAATATAAAGACGATAAATAATTAAAGCAAGCACACTAGATATTTTATACTAGTTCAGACCTCCCATCCTACGTCCAGTCCCAAAGCTCCCGTTCGGTATTTCTTTTAACCCAAATAACTCTCGCTTCGCCCAGAGGAATAAGACAATAAAAAAATGTTTCTCTGACAATCTTCTGTTCCAAATAACATGGATTTTGACTAATAGTACAAATCTTCCTATGATGCCCTTTGAGTGTGTGAATGTGAATGCTTTGAACTATGGGAAGTGGTTATGATAGATTGAGAACATGTAAGCAATGTATGCACAAATATATATGTAGACAAAAATAAGAAATCAAGAGAATAGTTTAGAAATTATTGTTCCGATTCTTAATCTTTAAATTATATATAGGTTTGAGTAGATGTATTTGAGGAGTCATTACTGTTTAAACAAACTCTATTTGTTTTAATGGCTGCAATCGTTGAAGAAGGGATACTATTATTCAATATGAAATGAAGCATCTTTTAAGACTGGAGCAGTTGCTATATGACAGACGTCTGTGGGAAAACCACAGACGTTTGTGGCTTAAGAAATTAAATTCCCAAAAATATTCATAGACGTCTATGGCTTTCCACAGATGTCTGTGGATGGCTATATTTGAATATCATAGTTTTTCGTATGCCAATGTCGAATATACGAATTTTTTTTATATATATACTCAAGGAGACCTTACAATGTTTTTCCAGGATTCTTAATACACTATTATAATCTTATTAGTCATAGCATGATTCATAAGTTTTTGTTTGCCTTTGAATCTTGATATCTTTGAGCATGACAATCTCTTGTAGTGTACACCTATAATCTTGATAAGATATAATAAAAGTGATGTATAGTTGTTGTTGTTGAAACCATAGAATGGAGGTTCTAACATTTTCTCCCCTTTTGGTGATGACAACTATACAATCGTTAGTTATAATAATAATTTGTCCCTAATTTGTCCTTAATTTTATCTCCCCCTATGTATATGCATATTATCTCCCTTTGTGTATATGCATATACTTCTCCCCCATTTTCATTATCAAAATAGAAGTACAGAAATTATGTAGACATAAAATAGATATATGATCATAGGCAGGTCAAGAAAATTGGACAATAAAGTAATGTTTTAACAAGAGACATACAAAAAAATAGAAGTTTAAATAATATAGGTAATCAAAGAACGTAAATGATTAAATAAACGAAGTTAGTTATACTAGTTTGAAGAGTAGGAAAATCCGCCATAATTTTCATAATACTCCTAGTGTGCTGAAGGATCTTGCTAGTATGCTACTAGCCAATTAGTTTGATCGTTATACTCCCAGTATCCAAATATCATCTTTTGATGCTTCTTTAAAAATTTTAGGTTCAAATTTAATGAAAATTCAACTTGACTCGTTGACGCTTTTATATTTAAATCAACCGTAATATTATTAATTGGATAGTCCTTCCTAGGTGGTGAAGTTATCACGTTATCATCATTATTATTTTCATGTATAGGTATATTAGTTTTATTTTTAACTTCTTCATCATCATTTTCATTATTTGTAAAGTTTTCATCAAATGATACATGTAGACTTTCTTCTATAATGTTTATTCATTTATTAAAAATTCTATATGCTTTACTTCGATCCGAATAGCCAATAAAAATTCCTTCATCAGCTTTAGAATCGAATTTTTGTAGATAATCTTTTGTGTTTAAAATAAAACATTTTGATCCAGATACTCGAAAATACGATACTTTAGGTTTCTTTTTGAAAAATATTTCATAACATGTGTTTTTAGTCATTTGGTCTAAGTATTACATGATTCAATACATAACATGCGGTAGCAACAGCTTCAGCCTAAAAACTTTTTGGTAGGTTACAACTATTTAGTAAGGTTCGTGCACATTCTTGTAAAGTTCGATTTTCCTTTCTACAACACCATCTTGTTGAGGTGTATGTTGAAATGAAAAATTATGACTAATTCCCTTTTTGTTGCAAAATTTTGTAAATTCTTCATTTCCAAATTTGCCTTCATGATCGCTTCGTATAATTTTAATTTATAAGTTCATCAAAATTTGTAATTCGTTTGAATTTTTTTTGAATATTTCAAAAGTGTCACTTTTATATTTTAAAAATAATGTCCAAGCATATCTTGATAAATTATCAACAATAACAAAACATATTTGTTATGATTTATTGAGCGTACTTCAGTCGATTTGAATAAATCTAGATGAAGTAGTTCAAGAGATTGCTTTGTGGAGATTTCCGTTTTAGATTTAATAGAACTTTTCTTTAATTTACCAAATTGACAAGCATCACACAAGTTTTTAACTTTGTAGTTGATCTTAGATAATCCTCTAACTATTTCATTTTTAGATAGTTTGTTGATATTCTTAAAATTTATATGAAAAAAATGTTTATGCCATAATCATGGATCATCATGATTTGCGGCCAAACATAAATTTGTGTTGTTTTTGACATTGATGTTTAAAATATATATGTTTCGATTTCTAAATCCTTCAAAAACTAGATTTTTATTTTAGTCAAAGATATTGCATTTGTTTTTCTCGAAATCTATTTTAAATCCTTTATCACATTACTGACTTATACCTAATAAGTTATGTTTTAAATTTTCTACCAATAAAACATTAGTAACAATAGAAGAGTTAGAAATATCGATATTGATGACTTCTCCAATGCCAATGACAAATCCTTTTGAATTATCTCCGAATGTCACAGTGCCACCATCGATATATATTATATTGGATAACATATGAACATTCCAACCATGTGCTTGGAGCAACCACTATCAAGTATCTATTACTCTTTACTTTTTATTTTAATTTTGGGTACCTCATCGGTGTTAGCCACAAAACACACATTTGCTTATTCTGAGTCACTTTCACCATCACTGTCGGATGAAGAAGATGAATCTGAATCGTCAAAGCTCTTTTCTTTTTCTTGAATTTCTCAAACTTGCTTTTCTTTTTATCATTATTGAGCTATGGACAATCCTTCTTCATGTGGCCAAAATTTTCACACTCATAGAATTTAATCGATATTTGATTTGAGGAGTTTGGTTTGCCACCATTTTTAAATCTGGTCATCTTCTTGAACTTTTTGAATTTGTTGTAGTTTTTGGCAACAGAAACAATATCATCTTCATCTAAGTCCGAATCTTTGTTACTTGCTTAGAATGCTATGTTTTTATTTTCATGATTTTGATCCTTTCTAGCCTGCAAGTTAGCTTCATATGACATCAGATTTCCTATTAGCTCTTTGAGATTGAGTTGAGAAAGATCATTAACTTCTTTGATGGCTAAAACTTTTCTTTCCCATTTATTTGTAAAAGAGTTTAAAATTCATATGACTAAATTAAAATCTATGAATTATACTACAAGTGCCATGAGATCATGTTGAGTGGTTTGAAATTGAGCATACATATCAATAATTGATTCATTTGCTTTCATTTTGAAAGATGAAAATTGGTTTTGTAAAATCGAGATTTTAGTTTGCTTGACTTTGGTTATTCCTTCAAGTGTGACTTGTAAAGTGTGCCATATATCGTATGCAGTTGTGCAAATCATGACACGTGAAAACTCATTTTTTTCAATTAGCAAAACAGTACATTCATAGTTTTGGCATTGTTAGATGCCACTACTTTTTATGCATTAGTGCAAGTGCTAATGTCAGTGTTAGGTGCATCATATTTGTTTTGAGTTGCTAGCTATATTTCTAACCTATTTTCTTCCATAAAAATTCTCATATGAGTTGACCAGTAAGCATAGCTAGAACCAGTAAATAGTGGAGGTTATGTAGTTGATTGACCTTCTTGAAATGTACTTGCCATAATAGATAGTTTTCAATTACGTGTTACTATAAACTGAAATAACTCTACTCTGATACCAAGTGAAAGTCCATAGGATCTTATATGTAATGCAACTTAAATATAAGAGTATATTACTAATTATATTAAGCAAAGAGTAATAACTAAATATAAAGACGGTAAATAATAAAATAGAGCACACTAGATATTTTATACTTGTTCGGACCTCCCGTCCTACACCCAGTCCCGAAGCTCCCCTTTGGTATTTCTTTTAACCAAATATCCCTTGTTTTGCCCAGAAGAATAGGCCAATACAAAAATGTTTCCCTAATAATCTTGTGTTCCAAATAACACGGATGTTGACTAATAGTACAAATCTTCCTATTATCTCCTTTGAGTATGTGAATGTGAATGCTTTGAGTTGTAGGCAGTGATTATGATAGATTGAGAATATGTAAGCAATGTATGCACAAATATATAAGTAGAGAGTAATAAGAAATCAAGAAAATAGTTTAGAAATTCTTGTTTAAATTCTCAATTTTTAAAGTATATATAGGTTTGTGTAGATGCATATGAGGAGTTGTTACTACTCAAACAAACTCTATTTGCCTTAATGGCTGCAACCATTGAAGATGTGATACTATTATTCAATATGAAATGAAGCATCTTTTCAGACTGGAGCAATTACTATGACAGACGTCTGTGGGAAACAACGGAATTATGTGGCTTTAGGAATTAAATTCCTAAAAATATTCACAGACGTCTATGGCTTTCCCATAGATGTTTTTGGATGGCTATATTTGAGTATCACAATTCTTTATATGCCAATGTTTAATATATGAATTTGTGTATATATATACTCAGGGCCGGCCACAGGGTAAGGCGAGCAAGACGGCCGCCTAGGGCAACCGACCCGGTAGGGGCAACAATTCCAGCGGTGGCTTGGTTATGTAATATTATTACTAAAATATTGTTTGTACCAAAAATGGTCACAAACCCCAAGTGTTGTGAAAGCACCGGTGTATGAATACAAATCAGCAATATTCAAACACAAATATCAGATCTAAGCAAGCACAAACAACAATCCAGAAATAATGAACAGTGACACGCAATTTATAGTGGTTCGGCTATCTCCGGCCTACGTCCACTTCAAGGATTTTTATCTTTTATTGATGTTCTTCGCTGATTACAGATGATTACAGCAAATACAATGAATGAATCTGAATATAACAGCAATGGAAAGGAGTAGAGTTGAATCCGGCAGAGTCTGGACGTTGAATGGCTGAAAGATCCTTTTTCTGTTGATTCTGGGGCTCTATTTATAGGCGTAGGAGGCTCAGATCTCGCCCAAACTTCAGGAGACTTCTTCTGGCACGTGAGGGGGCCCACGCGACCGGTCCCACCAAGTTTCAACTCAATCTGTGATCGATTCGAATCAATTTCGTATCGATCAGGAAATGCTCCAATCGAGCTGAAACTTGGCAGGATTGCTCTTTACCTTGCATGGAAGCTACTCTGAAAATTTCGTTGCATTTGGATCAGGGATTTGTGAGATATGATCGATACAAGATCGTATTTTCGTGTGTGCTGCTCTGTTCGAATCCATGGATTCGTATCCATCGCTCCAAGTCGACCTGGGCACGTGAGCGCGCAGTGACGTGGTGCGGAACTCTTGGATCTCTCCACCTTTTTTGCCGCGTCGAACGAGTCATTCGCATCTAGCGCCGAAGCTTCGCCCATACCAACTCGTTATTCGCATCCACGTGCTTCTGTCTTTATTCGAACCAGTTATCGATTCGACGTGGTCCTCGTTCGCATGGATACGAAGAAGGACTTAGGCGTTATCGATTCGAATAACCACGAATCACATGGATACGAACCAAGGCTCGGTAATACGAGCTAAACTGATATGACGCTACCGCCTATGGATCGATGCGAGGAGTCCAATACCGGATGGATTCGAACAACTCCGATTCGAACAAAGTTCTAGAATAGATTCGAACAGTTTGAGGCGACGTCGCTCAGATGGATACGGAACTGATCGATTCGAACAAGCCAATGCGATGGTTTCTGATGGATTCGAATATGATTGATTCGATGGATTCGAACACATCATCACCCTAGCTCGCCGATGGATACGAACAACATGCCTATTTAACTTGTATTAATCATATCTCCCTACTACGAACCCCGATTAAGCTGAAACTTGAAACGTTGGCTCTCCCGGCTTGGCATGCCATGTCTTGTCAATTACAGCCCAATCCGAACTCGGACAAAATTCATCGATATCCATGATCATCCTGCAATGCATATTTAATATTCATGGTTGGTTAATATTGATTTCAGTTAATTTTTGGGTATCTCAGCTTTGCCAAAAAGTGGGATAACACTTTGCCCCCCAAAACATGCCTTTTGGTAAAAGGTGTGTTTTGATTAATCTCAATTCGAATGTAGTAAGCTCAGGTTTTATTCGAATCTTATGATTTTTCAATCGAGTTCGTGGCTGTTCGAAGCCGAAGCATTATCAATTTCTGCCAGTGGAAGTTAAGAATGAAATTCTACAGTCTCTCCGGACTGTTGTCGATCGCTCCGAACCCTTGCGAAGCCCATTCCAGACTTAGCGGTCGAATAGAAAGATCCTATTGCACTCCGGCGTTGCTTTCTATCCCTTGCACTCTGGCCCCAGTTAGGGCGTGAAGCGATGTCTTGGCCATTCTGGGCCGATCATAGCCTCTCCGGGCTCCTGCTGGATCCCATCCTGTCACTTTCCGGTGAAGGGGAAACAACGTTAAGTGGGTCGATCCTGTCGCTCTCCGGCGAAGCGATCCACTTCTTGCACTCCGGTTCAGTGTATCTGAACATTAAGCGATATCTTGGCCTAAATCGTCGGCCGATCATAGCCTCTCCGGGCCCTTGCTGGATCCCATCCTGTCACACTTCGGTGAAGGGGAAACAGCGCTTAAGTGAGTCGATCCTGTCGCTCTTCGGCGAAGCAACTCACTTCTTGCACTCCGGACCCCGTCTCTCCGGGTAGGGTCATAAAGCGATCATAATTTTGTATTAGTACGTAATATTCGTCCTTTAACTCTCCGGTCAAAGGCTTATTCAGGAAATTCAAGTTTATTTATTAAATTCAGACCCTAGATGTTCAATCTCAAACATCAGGGAAAAAGTAAACAACGCCTCTCCGGGCTGAACGGTCTATACCATCTCAGAGCATGCCTAGGGATCTCTCTGGTTCCCGTACATGAGTGAGTGGAATAGCCGTTTTATTTTGAAAGCAAATCTAATGAAATTATTTGGCCGAAGTCCAGATCTCGAACTTGGCCCTTGCCATCTTAATCAGTTGATGATGAGTCGTGATCCCGATCCAGGATCGTTTCTGTTAGTTGGAGGCGGTAGTTGTTCAGGCCTTACCGCTGCTGCCCGTTCTCTGACATATTGTGGCAGTTTACCACTCTTGGCATGTTCTTCCACCTCATCCCTTAGGTGGCGGCATTCATCGGTAGTGTGTCCATCCAGCTCATGGAATAGGCAGTATTTTCCAGTCCTGCATTCCCGCTCCGTGGGATCTCTCCTGGGTGGTTTTCGATAGGGGAGTTGCCCCCGAGTTTCAGTGTAAATCCTTTCCAGGCTTGCCGTCAAATCTGTGAATTGCCTGAATCTGGGTTCCCGGAATTTCTTCCGTTTATCAGGACCGTCCTGTGCATCATCCTGCTTTCTCTTGCCTTTGTCTACTCCAGACTGTCCTCCTGCGGTTCCTTTGCTTCGTGTAGTGTTTATTTCCTGCCTCTCGGCTCGTGATTCCTCTAGTCGAATGAATTTTTCAGCTTCATGATAGAACTCTCCTAGATCTTGCGGTGGATCTCTGGTCAGAGAATCTTTAAATTCAGTGCCTTCTGCAATTCCTGCTACTGCCGCCATCAAAATCATTGATGGATCCGGGCGATCTACAGAAGCCACCGTTGCATTGAATCGCAATAGAAAATCTTTTATGGACTCTCCGGTCCTTTGCTTTATCGAGGCTAAAGTCATCACACTCTTGGGTCGCGTCACATGGACCCTAAACTGTCTCATGAAGCATTCCACTAGCTCACCCCATGTCCTGATTGATCCAGTCTCTAGTTGTCTGAACCAAAGCGCAGCCAAATCTGATAGAAATAAAGGGAAGCATCGTGCCATCACTTCCTCGGATGCCCCCAGCACTTCCATATGCCTGATGTATCTGGTAACGTGCATGGTCGGGTCTGACTTTCCGTCATACGGGTTCAGCGTCGGCAGTTTGAACTTTGGAGGGTTCCTTGCATTCCTGATATTTGGAGTGAACGGACTCCGACTGACTTCCTCCAATCCTCCGATAGACAATCCTCCTCTCATGAGTCGTCGCACTAATCCAGCCATCTTTTCATCTCCATCCTGGGATTGCCCTCTTGGTCTTGAAGGGTATTCTGGTATGTACTCTTCGTGTGGCCCGTTAGCATCAGCATTGGCCCCAGCTTGTTGAGCTCCGCCTATCGGCCTTCCAGCATCGGATCCCGTGGGTCTGCCCCCGAGTCCTTGTCGATTGTCCTCTGGATCTGCATTCTGTCCCTCATCAGGTTCCGCAATCCTAGCTCCCTGTTCCACATTCATAGCCGCTGTAGCTGGTCCTAGGCTCTGCGTCCCTGCAGCTCTCATCTGTTCAAAGAAATTCTGAAGCATCTCTTGTTGACTTTTCATCATTCTTTCGTGCATCAGATTGGTCATGGTCTCCATTTCGTCTCTAGTGATGTAGATCGAAGCCGGCTCTTCTCCAGCACCAGAGGATGCCTCTTGACTTCCTCCTTGATGGCTTCTCTCAGCTCTTTGTCTTCTACTTGTTTGTCGAGTCATTGTCTTCAAATCTTCGAGTTTTCAAATCTGAACTTCGAATCTGGTGTAGCGGGTGCTAGTTCTTCTCAGTGGAAGCACCAAAGTGTTTGTACCAAAAATGGTCACAAACCCCAAGTGTTGTGAAAGCACCGGTGTATGAATACAAATCAGCAATATTCAAACACAAATATCAGATCTAAGCAAGCACAAACAACAATCCAGAAATAATGAACAGTGACACGCAATTTATAGTGGTTCGGCTATCTCCGGCCTACGTCCACTTCAAGGATTTTTATCTTTTATTGATGTTCTTCGCTGATTACAGATGATTACAGCAAATACAATGAATGAATCTGAATATAACAGCAATGGAAAGGAGTAGAGTTGAATCCGGCAGAGTCTGGACGTTGAATGGCTGAAAGATCCTTTTTCTGTTGATTCTGGGGCTCTATTTATAGGCGTAGGAGGCTCAGATCTCGCCCAAACTTCAGGAGACTTCTTCTGGCACGTGAGGGGGCCCACGCGACCGGTCCCACCAAGTTTCAACTCAATCTGTGATCGATTCGAATCAATTTCGTATCGATCAGGAAATGCTCCAATCGAGCTGAAACTTGGCAGGATTGCTCTTTACCTTGCATGGAAGCTACTCTGAAAATTTCGTTGCATTTGGATCAGGGATTTGTGAGATATGATCGATACAAGATCGTATTTTCGTGTGTGCTGCTCTGTTCGAATCCATGGATTCGTATCCATCGCTCCGAGTCGACCTGGGCACGTGAGCGCGCAGTGACGTGGTGCGGAACTCTTGGATCTCTCCACCTTTTTTGCCGCGTCGAACGAGTCATTCGCATCTAGCGCCGAAGCTTCGCCCATACCAACTCGTTATTCGCATCCACGTGCTTCTGTCTTTATTCGAACCAGTTATCGATTCGACGTGGTCCTCGTTCGCATGGATACGAAGAAGGACTTAGGCGCTATCGATTCGAATAACCACGAATCACATGGATACGAACCAAGGCTCGGTAATACGAGCTAAACTGATATGACGCTACCGCCTATGGATCGATGCGAGGAGTCCAATACCGGATGGATTCGAACAACTCCGATTCGAACAAAGTTCTAGAATAGATTCGAACAGTTTGAGGCGACGTCGCTCAGATGGATACGGAACTGATCGATTCGAACAAGCCAATGCGATGGTTTCTGATGGATTCGAATATGATTGATTCGATGGATTCGAACACATCATCACCCTAGCTCGCCGATGGATACGAACAGCATGCCTATTTAACTTGTATTAATCATATCTCCCTACTACGAACCCCGATTAAGCTGAAACTTGAAACGTTGGCTCTCCCGGCTTGGCATGCCATGTCTTGTCAATTACAGCCCAATCCGAACTCGGACAAAATTCATCGATATCCATGATCATCCTGCAATGCATATTTAATATTCATGGTTGGTTAATATTGATTTCAGTTAATTTTTGGGTATCTCAGCTTTGCCAAAAAGTGGGATAACACTTTGCCCCCCAAAACATGCCTTTTGGTAAAAGGTGTGTTTTGATTAATCTCAATTCGAATGTAGTAAGCTCAGGTTTTATTCGAATCTTATGATTTTTCAATCGAGTTCGTGGCTGTTCGAAGCCGAAGCATTATCAATTTCTGCCAGTGGAAGTTAAGAATGAAATTCTACAGTCTCTCCGGACTGTTGTCGATCGCTCCGAACCCTTGCGAAGCCCATTCCAGACTTAGCGGTCGAATAGAAAGATCCTATTGCACTCCGGCGTTGCTTTCTATCCCTTGCACTCTGGCCCCAATTAGGGCGTGAAGCGATGTCTTGGCCGTTCTGGGCCGATCATAGCCTCTCCGGGCTCCTGCTGGATCCCATCCTGTCACTTTCCGGTGAAGGGGAAACAACGTTAAGTGGGTCGATCCTGTCGCTCTCCGGCGAAGCGATCCACTTCTTGCACTCCGGTTCAGTGTATCTGAACATTAAGCGATATCTTGGCCTAAATCGTCGGCCGATCATAGCCTCTCTGGGCCCTTGCTGGATCCCATCCTGTCACACTTCGGTGAAGGGGAAACAGCGCTTAAGTGAGTAGATCCTGTCGCTCTTCGGCGAAGCAACTCACTTCTTGCACTCCGGACCCCGTCTCTCCGGGTAGGGTCATAAAGCGATCATAATTTTGTATTAGTACGTAATATTCGTCCTTTAACTCTCCGGTCAAAGGCTTATTCAGGAAATTCAAGTTTATTTATTAAATTCAGACCCTAGATGTTCAATCTCAAACATCAGGGAAAAAGTAAACAACGCCTCTCCGGGCTGAACGGTCTATACCATCTCAGAGCATGCCTAGGGATCTCTCTGGTTCCCGTACATGAGTGAGTGGAATAGCCGTTTTATTTTGAAAGCAAATCTAATGAAATTATTTGGCCGAAGTCCAGATCTCGAACTTGGCCCTTGCCATCTTAATCAGTTGATGATGAGTCGTGATCCCGATCCAGGATCGTTTCTGTTAGTTGGAGGCGGTAGTTGTTCAGGCCTTACCGCTGCTGCCCGTTCTCTGACATATTGTGGCAGTTTACCACTCCTGGCATGTTCTTCCACCTCATCCCTTAGGTGGCGGCATTCATCGGTAGTGTGTCCATCCAGCTCATGGAATAGGCAGTATTTTCCAGTCCTGCGTTCCCGCTCCGTGGGATCTCTCCTGGGTGGTTTTCGATAGGGGAGTTGCCCCCGAGTTTCAGTGTAAATCCTTTCCAGGCTTGCCGTCAAATCTGTGAATTGCCTGAATCTGGGTTCCCGGAATTTCTTCCGTTTATCAGGACCGTCCTGTGCATCATCCTGCTTTCTCTTGCCTTTGTCTACTCCAGACTGTCCTCCTGCGGTTCCTTCGCTTCGTGTAGTGTTTATTTCCTGCCTCTCGGCTCGTGATTCCTCTAGTCGAATGAATTTTTCAGCTTCATGATAGAACTCTCCTAGATCTTGCGGTGGATCTCTGGTCAGAGAATCTTTAAATTCAGTGCCTTCTGCAATTCCTGCTACTGCCGCCATCAAAATCATTGATGGATCCGGGCGATCTACAGAAGCCACCGTTGCATTGAATCGCAATAGAAAATCTTTTATGGACTCTCCGGTCCTTTGCTTTATCGAGGCTAAAGTCATCACACTCTTGGGTCGCGTCACATGGACCCTAAACTGTCTCATGAAGCATTCCACTAGCTCACCCCATGTCCTGATTGATCCAGTCTCTAGTTGTCTGAACCAAAGCGCAGCCAAATCTGATAGAAATAAAGGGAAGCATCGTGCCATCACTTCCTCGGATGCCCCCAGCACTTCCATATGCCTGATGTATCTGGTAACGTGCATGGTCGGGTCTGACTTTCCGTCATACGGGTTCAGCGTCGGCAGTTTGAACTTTGGAGGGTTCCTTGCATTCCTGATATTTGGAGTGAACGGACTCCGACTGACTTCCTCCAATCCTCCGATAGACAATCCTCCTCTCATGAGTCGTCGCACTAATCCAGCCATCTTTTCATCTCCATCCTGGGATTGCCCTCTTGGTCTTGAAGGGTATTCTGGTATGTACTCTTCGTGTGGCCCGTTAGCATCAGCATTGGCCCCAGCTTGTTGAGCTCCGCCTATCGGCCTTCCAGCATCGGATCCCGTGGGTCTGCCCCCGAGTCCTTGTCGATTGTCCTCTGGATCTGCATTCTGTCCCTCATCAGGTTCCGCAATCCTAGCTCCCTGTTCCACATTCATAGCCGCTGTAGCTGGTCCTAGGCTCTGCGTCCCTGCAGCTCTCATCTGTTCAAAGAAATTCTGAAGCATCTCTTGTTGACTTTTCATCATTCTTTCGTGCATCAGATTGGTCATGGTCTCCATTTCGTCTCTAGTGATGTAGATCGAAGCCGGCTCTTCTCCAGCACCAGAGGATGCCTCTTGACTTCCTCCTTGATGGCTTCTCTCAGCTCTTTGTCTTCTACTTGTTTGTCGAGTCATTGTCTTCAAATCTTCGAGTTTTCAAATCTGAACTTCGAATCTGGTGTAGCGGGTGCTAGTTCTTCTCAGTGGAAGCACCAAAGTGTTTGTACCAAAAATGGTCACAAACCCCAAGTGTTGTGAAAGCACCGGTGTATGAATACAAATCAGCAATATTCAAACACAAATATCAGATCTAAGCAAGCACAAACAACAATCCAGAAATAATGAACAGTGACACGCAATTTATAGTGGTTCGGCTATCTCCGGCCTACGTCCACTTCAAGGATTTTTATCTTTTATTGATGTTCTTCGCTGATTACAGATGATTACAGCAAATACAATGAATGAATCTGAATATAACAGCAATGGAAAGGAGTAGAGTTGAATCCGGCAGAGTCTGGACGTTGAATGGCTGAAAGATCCTTTTTCTGTTGATTCTGGGGCTCTATTTATAGGCGTAGGAGGCTCAGATCTCGCCCAAACTTCAGGAGACTTCTTCTGGCACGTGAGGGGGCCCACGCGACCGGTCCCACCAAGTTTCAACTCAATCTGTGATCGATTCGAATCAATTTCGTATCGATCAGGAAATGCTCCAATCGAGCTGAAACTTGGCAGGATTGCTCTTTACCTTGCATGGAAGCTACTCTGAAAATTTCGTTGCATTTGGATCAGGGATTTGTGAGATATGATCGATACAAGATCGTATTTTCGTGTGTGCTGCTCTGTTCGAATCCATGGATTCGTATCCATCGCTCCGAGTCGACCTGGGCACGTGAGCGCGCAGTGACGTGGTGCGGAACTCTTGGATCTCTCCACCTTTTTTGCCGCGTCGAACGAGTCATTCGCATCTAGCGCCGAAGCTTCGCCCATACCAACTCGTTATTCGCATCCACGTGCTTCTGTCTTTATTCGAACCAGTTATCGATTCGACGTGGTCCTCGTTCGCATGGATACGAAGAAGGACTTAGGCGCTATCGATTCGAATAACCACGAATCACATGGATACGAACCAAGGCTCGGTAATACGAGCTAAACTGATATGACGCTACCGCCTATGGATCGATGCGAGGAGTCCAATACCGGATGGATTCGAACAACTCCGATTCGAACAAAGTTCTAGAATAGATTCGAACAGTTTGAGGCGACGTCGCTCAGATGGATACGGAACTGATCGATTCGAACAAGCCAATGCGATGGTTTCTGATGGATTCGAATATGATTGATTCGATGGATTCGAACACATCATCACCCTAGCTCGCCGATGGATACGAACAGCATGCCTATTTAACTTGTATTAATCATATCTCCCTACTACGAACCCCGATTAAGCTGAAACTTGAAACGTTGGCTCTCCCGGCTTGGCATGCCATGTCTTGTCAATTACAGCCCAATCCGAACTCGGACAAAATTCATCGATATCCATGATCATCCTGCAATGCATATTTAATATTCATGGTTGGTTAATATTGATTTCAGTTAATTTTTGGGTATCTCAGCTTTGCCAAAAAGTGGGATAACAAATATGTTTGTATGTGAACTTTTATAATTCAAGCTGTAGCCTAGTGGTTGTGTCTCCTTTCCTTGTCTAGGGCAACCCAGGTTCGATCTTGGCAAATGATTTTAATTTTTGTCTGGGGCAACAGTTGTGTTTGGGCCAGCACTGTATATACTCAAGGGGACCTTACAATTGTTTTCTAAGACTCTTAATACATTATTATAACCTTACTAATCATAGCATGGTTCATAAGTCTTTGTTTGTCTTTGAGTCTTGATATCTTTGAGCATGACGATCTCTTGTAGTATATAACTATAATCTTGATAAGATATAATATATGTGATTGTACAGTTGTTGTCATTGAAACCATAGAATGGGGGTTCTTGTTTAACGATGGTTTTTCTATGAGTTAGAAAATTGCCGAATAATTTAATTTAAAAATAATTGCAAGCGCACAGTGTACAATTTTAGTACTTGGCGAGTACGGGTCGATCTACAGGGAAGATTTTAAAATTATATTAAATCAAATTAACCAAGAGTTTGAAATTGTTTTAAGCTAAAAATGTAGAAAAACTAGAAAAAGAAAATGGATAAAAATATGAGAGTTTGAAGGCAATTTAGAGGCAAATCCACTCTCTTGATCACATAAATCAACACAACATGAAATTATGATTTTCTTTTTTGGTCATTAGCGAGTTTAGTTGATGTGTTTATCAATAAGTATGGAATATTTGTGCTATTAATTAGCCCAATATAAACCATCAATCTTTAACATACCCACTAAACCACTTGCTAACTCTCATGAAAATTAAAAAGGAATTTGAAAATAAAATCTATTATAAGCATGATCTATTAACTACTAATTAGAAATATAGATCGTTAAATTTTGATTTTAAAATCACTTCATTACCAACATAATATGTAGATGAAGAGGTAATTTGTGTTTTGTTTGTCTAAGCATAGCCTATTTGGTATCAACAACATAGGCTATCAAATTCAAAGCTAAAACAACAAAGTTTAACCACATCAAGCATTTCAATTAACCACAAAATGAGATTAAAAATATCGAAATGTTGAATCTACATGATTGAGAGAGCTTCATTACCCCTTAAATTGAAGGGGTTTAGCTTCTCATATTTGTTATCATGTCAACAAATGTAGATTGCAACATAGAACAAAAAACAAAAAGATGAGAGCTAACTAATTTTGCATGAAATAAATCTACTCTACTTGCAAGAAATAAAACTACACTAATTGCATAAAATAAGAATTAAAAGAGAAGAAATTAAATTGCATAAAAGAGAAAAATTACATAAAAGAAGAAAATGGCTAAGTAGCTATGAAAAGAAAGAAAGAACTTTTGTTTATTTGTGAGCCTCAAACTAAACTAAATGGAGGCTCAAAGGAGGCTAAGAGAGGAAAGACTAATTACATGAACATAAGGGGTATTTATACAAGTTTGAAACCCTAATTCATATTTTTGGGAACTACCCAAACTACCCTCTTAGAAAATGTGGCTACCAAGTTATCATTAGCATAAGATAATCCTCCATTAAGTGTGCATGAAACTTTAATGACCATTAGCATGTGCATTAGCTCCTAATTTGTACATCATGGTAAGTGGGTAGGTGGTGTCCTCTATGTTTCATGAAATGAATTATTTCCATCTTCATTCCTTTGTATTCTTTTGTGCATGCATATTTTCCATGAAACCTTTTGTAATTTCCATCCAATTTTCCTATATATAAAAATAAAATGTGGAAATAAATATTCTCAAATTAATATATGCACAAAAATGACCATTTTCCCCCTATATGAAGATGAATAAACGATGATTTGAAAATAATTTGAATTTTGGTTTAAACATTATAAAACACCTAATATGATCATTTATTTAATTTAATCAGATTAAACATGGAAGTAAAAATATGCACATTTAAATGCACATCAGTTCTAACATATACTTATGACTGAAAAGAAAATTTATTATAATTTTCTTATTCTTGAAAATATTATAATCCTCATACATTGTATAATGTCAGGTGAATATAAATACAATATATGCATCGGTAATGCCTCCATCATTCGCACTATCAAAACCACCTAAGTCAGCTTGATTCCATAGTCCATCAACCTATCAATATCATATAAAAAGAATATGGAGAGAGGGTCGGACTTATGTCTATGTGAGTGAAACCAATCTATTCTACACCTACTTTAAATATAATGTTACTTCATTATTTCAATCAATTTAACTTGTGTAAACATACCTTAACCTGCCTACATGCATACAAGAGTAATAACATCAACATCCAAGGGTTGACTACTTAATTAAGGTCAATGCTACACATATCCGCTTAATGTATTTCATCTAAAGGTCATACATATATTAATGACATGAAATAGCATGCCTTACGCTCACTATACTGCGACTAATGAACATAGCCGTACCTATGGTCCATCGAAGGTTGAATAACCCTACATATGAGTGTCTCTATTCTATCACAATCTATGTACTATATATGTGCTATCCGTGGCTCCCTGATAAGTCAATATAAGCCACTAATTTAAACATGGAATTAATATGAACATCAAGGATTAACATTTATATCCAACACATTCGGGTCCACACATCAAACATTCAAATATTCCATATAGAAACATATCATAATGTCATTTCCTTGTCCATAAGAATTGTAACAACCTGCCTCAATACAAACCTACTCCGACCCAGAAAAAGCCCATCGAAACTCGAACCCATTCCAAAGATGGCTGTTAGTTGGTATAAAGAACAATACAGAGCTATTTATATACAAATTTATAACTCACAGTGGAAGGGTAAAATATAATAACAGAAACAATACCCATTTTATTTAAAATCCAAATGTCATAAAATCCATAATACAGAACCCAGTAACAACCGTTACATATCCTTAGTACAATATTTTTAAAATACAACGTTTTCCTTTGATGGGTGCATTAGAAAATAACATAAGTAGATAAATAGGCAGAATGCCACAAGTTCCCTAAAACCATTGCTTCCTCTATTAGCATCTTCTTTCCTAACTTGAGTTGTACTGAGGATGGAGTCATAACAACATATGTCTGGTGAGTAAAAATCTTGACCTTATTATAATAGTACTCGGGCAGTAAATTTAAATGAGAATACGTCTTTTGTATATTAGCTTTAGTCTTTCCAACTTTAAGCCCTAGGGCTTTTCCAGTTTCAATTCCATAACTGTTACTCTTACAATCCAATAACTCATATCTATTATCAATAATGTCCTATCAATGTAAGAGATAGTATACAAGCACTTAATACCTTTTTAATGGGAATTAGGTAGACTCTGACAATTTATTACCTTATTTAAGGCAGGCCCCCTGTCATTTAATACCTATCACAAGGCGGACTTCTCATTGGTACTTATCTAGCTGACATTTCATGGAATCTCTCTGGTTACTTAATACGGAATATCAAAGTGGATCCGTTTCAAGACATAAACTATCGTGCCTACCTATTAAACTCGACTATTTAATACTTCTTACATAGGGAAGAGGCCATCCCTCACACAACTACTAAATACCATTAATCCCTAAAGTAAGTCCTTTTGTATTATGACCCATACCTCACAATGATGTCTCACATCAGTCCGATTATTCATAGGTGCTGGTAGCCAAATTAGCTGGACAGATTTACTCTACAGAATTTGGGACTAGCCTCACATCATCCATAGTTACTTATTATAGATGATGTTTCACATCAGCCCCAATTTCACACTCTCGTAGCCATATTAGCTGGGTAGACTTTCACGTTCTTTTAGCTGACCTCACATCCTTATAACTTAGTCATAATTTATAACACTCTCTTAACAGATTATCACACATCTCACCGTATCCATCATTAAGGCTTTATAAGAAAACTTCTTATTTCACATGTACAATTAATTACTTACCTAAGAAGGATTCAATAATAATTAATAACCTATTGACTACGTAATTAGTACATTATAATTATACGTTCTTTACGCTAATATATATGCACACATACATACACACACAAATACACACACACACAGATATTTATATGTCTATATATATGTGTGTGTGTGTGTATTATGCGCACCTAGAAAATTTCTAAGTATGCTAAGATTACGCTCTAAACTAGACGGTGCAAACTACGCATAAGAATTCATATCATACGCACCATTTCCTAATGAAAACCCTTAATCAAAACCAAAGAAATAGATAAGAAGTGGAATAGAGGGTATGTTAACCGGGTTTTTAACCCAACGGAGTTCAATGGGAACTAGAACATCCACATCAAATCAAAACAACTCAAGAATCAACCAAAAGGACCAAAAGAAGGAGCTAGGAAGGACCTAAAAGGAAAGGAGCAAAAATAGGCTAAGGGGATGGATCGCTAGCGATCCATCATCTATGGATTGCTAGCGATCCATAAGGATTGCTCGTGAATCCCCCAAACCTCTTGCATCATGAACCAATATCTTTTCTAAGGATGTCTGCCAAGTTTCATGGTATTCCAAGCAAATTAGTTTGAGAAGTAAGCATTCATCCGATTCCAGTCATAGTTCAATGCAACCTGTATACGAATCACCATCAAAACATAGAAACTAGTTACCAAATTACATGGAGTGCATCTACATAAGGCAAGGAACACAATCCAAGTAAAATGATCCAAGAATATTCTAACTACATGGATCGCTAGCGATCCATCATTTCTGGTCAGGTCACTGTGAAACTTTTGAAGCACCTTCATATCATTAGGTTTAGGTCTCTAGCAAAGCTGTCTAGCCCAATAGCTCTCCATTCCCTATAAATACTCACATATCCACAACATAAAGGGGATTTTTTTTTGATTGGTTGCGGAATCTTTGCAGAAAGAATTCTCCACTCTTCTCATCCCATACAACAGTCACCTAGGGGTTCACCGTGATTCTCCAATAAATCTTGCACTTGTTACATGATCTAACTTAGGAGATTCAATCATATTGTAATCTGATTTCACTTGTAGCAGCAGTCAGTTAACAAAAAGTTATGAAGTGAATGTAGTCTTCATTAACAGCCGAACCACTGTAAGAATCTTTTTGTTCCTTTACCTTTTCTATGATCTACTATTGCTTTTTCTATTTTATTTACCTTGATCGATAGGGCTGGTGCTTTCACACTCAATCCAGGGTGTTGATCCATTTTTAGGTTAACATTTTGGTGTTTTCACTTAGAACCTAACTCAGGCTCAGATCTAGCTATCTATTTTGGATCAGATAGGTTCAGAAGTTAGATCCTCAATCTCTGCTTAGAAAATTTGATGTTGAGAGTCAGTTGCACCAGGAAGAAAGAGAACTGCTTTAAGAAGATCCATAAGGTCTATAATAGCTGGAAAGGAAACCAATCCTCCGCAAGTGGAAGTCAACGGTGCTGTTTGCGCCAAAAATGGTCACAAACCCCGAATGTTGTGAAAGCACCAGTGTATGAATACAAATCAGCAATATTCAAACACAAATCTCAGATCTAAACAAACAACAAACAGCAATCCAGAAATAATGAACAAAAACACGAGATTTATAGTGGTTTGGCTATCTCCGGCCTACGTCCACTCCAAAGTTTTTATCTTTTATTGATCGGTGCTTGAAGATTACAATTTCGTGTGTTGTATTACAACTGATTTTCTGAGCTAAGTCTGAATCTAAGGCAGCAATGGTAATCTGGAGTAAATCTGGCAGAATCTTGGCGCTCTTTAGCTCTCAAAATTGTCCGACCTCTTTTCTGAATGACCAGGGGCTCTATTTATAGGTGTGGGAGGCTGATATTTCGCCTAAACTGAAGGAAGACCAGTTCCAGTACGTCAGGGGGCCCACATGCCCGCTTTCTGGAAATCCGGGCCCACTTTGGGATCGATTCGAAGCTATGTTCGAATCGATCAAGAAATCGTCCAATCGAGCTGAAATTTGGTGAGAACATTCTTTAACATGTGCTCAAGCTACAGTGAAAATTTCATAGCATTTGGACTTGTAGATCTCGAGTTATGATCGATTCAAGATCATGTTTCTGGTTGATAAGCTCCCCTCGAATCGATCTTCCTTCGAATCGATTAGGTCGAATCGATGGTGTCGTGTGCCCAAGTGAAGACGTGGTGCGTGTTTCCCGGGTCAATCCTCCTTTTCCTCCGAGTTTACTGGGTCGAATCCTGGGTTTCAGCTGCTCCCTCTTGGTTTCAATGGATTCGAAGCCATGCTTCTTCGAATCGATTCGAATGGATGTTCGTTCGAATTGATCAAAGAAAGTATTGATCGATTCGAAGTTGTCTCCACAGGGTAGATTCGAGGCACTACAACTGGATGGATTCGAAGGACTTCCTCCTAAGGGATACGATGTGGAGTAGCTTCATGGATTCGAAAGAACTCAATTTGATGGATACGAACCAGATGTGTGTGAGGTCTCTACCATTCTGATTGATGCAGAGGCAATGGATTCGAACGTAGCTCCTGCCGATGGATACGAAGACGTTGGTGCGAAGCCCATGGATTCAAACCGAGGTGTGATGAGAATGATCGATTCGAACTACGCCAAATCCGATGGATGCGAACCAGATGGATTCGAAATTGCCATCACCTCAACTTCGATGGATCCAAACAGCATATTTTCCCTACCTTGTATCGATCATATTTCCTTCATACAAACTCCGATTAACCTGAAACTTGAAACGTAGCATCTCCTAGTCCTCATCATCATCTCCAATCGATTTCGTCCTGATCGGAGCTCGGCCAAATTTTGACGATATCCATTGCAGCCTTGTTTCCTATTGAACTCCAATCCTGATATCCAGCCAATTTGTCGATATTCCAGTTTTGACCAAAAAGCGGGATAACATTTGCCCCCCAAAACATGCCTTGTGATAAGAAGGCGTGTTTTGAATAGTTTCCTAATCTGATATCCAAGGTCCTTAGCCAATTCCATGCCCATCCAAACTCGAAGACTGAGTTATTAGTCCATCCTTATCCAACAACCGAATCCAAGACCTCTCCGGGTCGGTATCCAAGTCCATAACCTCTCTGGGCTCTTCCCAAGCGCAATCCACACCTGACGACCGTGGTCCAGTGTGCCTGGACGTTGAGCTAACCTCTCCGGGTTCTTGCCAAGCGCAATCCACACCTGACGACCGTGGTCCAGTGTCCCTGGACGTTGAGCTAACCTCTCCGGGTTCTTGCCAAGCGCAATCCACACCTGACGACCGTGGCCCAGTGTCCCTGGGCGTAAGTAATGCCGTGGCTTAAGTCCTAAGCCGAATCCTGGTCACTCCGGACCCTTGTTGAGCATAGTCCATACTCAACGACCTGAAACAATAATCGATAATAGGTGACCTAAGTCCTAGGCCGAATCCTGGTCACTTCGGACCCTTGCCGAGCATAGTCCATACTCGACGACCTGAATGAGTCAATTTACCACGTTCGGGCAAAAGGACTCACCCCTTGCCAGGCGTAATCCACACCTGACGATCGTTTGTCAAAAACCAAAAAGAATCCAATCAGAATCCAATCCAAAATCCAAATCAAATCGGAAAGCCAGAAATCCATACCAGAAATCAAAATCATCATCCAAAACGAAGAACAATCATCCGAATGAATGCAAAAACCAGAAAAACAAGCAAAATCAGGAGTTCAATCCAAACCCCAAAAACAAACCAGAAAACCAAGTGTCCAATCCAAAAACAAAAGACAGATTTCGCAAACCATGGCTTTGCGGTTTATCATCACTCAGAGCATGCCTAGGGGCTATCTCCGTCCCCATACATGTGTAAATGACTCGGTTGCTCGCCAATGGTTTGTTACTTATTTCATATTATCATGATCAATTGATGACCAATCGACCATTATTCCTGTGCCTCATATCCTCGTGGTTTGAGGTAGGCGGTGGTTGCTCCTGCTCCACCGCAGCATTCCGAGCCCCAACATACTGCCTCAACTGTCCATTCCTCACATGCTCCTCAATTATGTCCTTTAAATGCCTGCAGCTGTTGGTATCATGCCCGTCCAGATCGTGGAAGATACAGTGCCTTCCTGATGCCCTTTCCCGTTCAGATGGCTCTCTTCTAGCTGGCCTTCGGTAAGGAAGGCGATTCCGAGTTTCCAAGTAAATCCGCTCCAGCGTCTCATTCAATTCTGTGTATGTGGAAAACTTTGGATCCTTCCATCGCTTCCTAACTTTTTCAGAATTTTCGTCCAGCTTCCTTTTTCCTTTATCTTTATCCGAGCTTTCGTTGGATGGTCCTCCACCCCCGGTCACATTCACCTCCTTTAACTTTAAATCAGTGCACGCGTCTTCTTGCCGAAGGAACCTTTCAGCCTCATGAAAGAACTCCTCGAGATCCAGCGGTGGGTCTCGTACTAAAGATACCTTGAAATCTGAATCCTCTCTGACTCCCGATACCGCCGCCATCAAAACCATTGATGGATCCGGCCGATCCACCGAAGCTACCGCCGCATTGAATCGAGTTAAAAATGCTCTAAGTGATTCATCCGTCCTTTTCTTTACCGAGGTTAGCGTCATTACATTCTTTGGTCTTTTGATATGAACCCGAAATTGTCCCAAAAACCTATCCACCAATTCCCTCCAAGTCCTGATAGATCCTTCTCCCAGCTGCCTGAACCACATCACAGCTATGTCCGTTAAATATAAAGGGAAACATCGAGCCATTACTTCATCCGATGCCCCCAACACTTCCATGTGTCTAGTGTATCTCATCAAATGATCAGTTGGATCAGCCTTGCCATTATATACTTCTACGCTAGGTAACTTGAACTTAGGTGGATTCTGAGCTATCCTGATTTCCCGAGCGAATGGACTCCTGTTCACTCCCTCCAAATCTCGATTGGTCAAGCCTCCACGCATAGTCCTCCTAATGATTTCTGCTAATCTAGCGTTGTCTGTCGGGGGTTGCCCCCCACGCTCCCGAGGGAACTCTAGCACATATTCTTCATGGGGCTCATTAGCAGCAACGTTGGCCCTAGCCTGTTGAACTCCTTCCAAAGGTCCTTCTGCGTTGGACCCTGCGGGCCTGCCCCCAAGCCCTTGTTGATTGCCTTCCGGTTCTGTATTCTGTCCTCCATTGGGTTCCGCAACCCTAGTTCCTTGTTCCACATTTGCAGTCGCTATAGTTGGTCCAAGGTTCTGTGTTACTGCAGCTCTCATCTACTCGAAGAAAGTCTGCATCATATCCTGTTGACTCTTCAGCAACCTCTCGTGTAATGAATTCGCTATAGCTTCCATCTCGTCTCTGGTAATGTAAATCGAAGCTTGTCCTTCTCCAGCTCCGGAGGATGCCTCTTGACTTCCTTCTTGTTGGCTTCTCTCAGCTCTTTGTCTTCTACTTGTTTGTCGAGTCATTGTAGAGTCAATCCGAATCCTTCAAACTTTCAAACCTAAACTTTGAATCTGGTGTAGCGGGTCTGAGTTCAATTCTCAGTGAAAGCACCAAAGTGTTTGCGCCAAAAATGGTCACAAACCCCGAATGTTGTGAAAGCACCAGTGTATGAATACAAATCAGCAATATTCAAACACAAATCTCAGATCTAAACAAACAACAAACAGCAATCCAGAAATAATGAACAAAAACACGAGATTTATAGTGGTTCGGCTATCTCCGGCCTACGTCCACTCCAAAGTCTTTATCTTTTATTGATCGATTCTTGAAGATTACAATTTTGTGTGTTGTATTACAACTGATTTTCTGAGCTAAGTCTGAATCTAAGGCAGCAGTGGTGATCTGGAGTAAATCTGGCAGAATCTTGGCGCTCTTTAGCTCTCGAAATTGTCCGACCTCTTTTCTGAATGACCAGGGGCTCTATTTATAGGTGTGGGAGGCTGATATTTCGCATAAACTGAAGGAAGACCAGTTCCAGTACGTCAGGGGGCCCACATGCCCGCTTTCTGGAAATCCGGGCCCACTTTGGGATCGATTCGAAGCTATGTTCGAATCGATCAAGAAATCGTCCAATCGAGCTGAAATTTGGTGAGAACATTCTTTAACATGTGCTCAAGCTACAGTGAAAATTTCATAGCATTTGGACTTGTAGATCTCGAGTTATGATCGATTCAAGATCATGTTTCTGGTTGATAAGCTCCCCTCGAATCGATCTTCCTTCGAATCGATTAGGTCGAATCGATGGTGTCGCGTGCCCAAGTGAAGACGTGGTGCGTGTTTCCCGGGTCAATCCTCCTTTTCCTCCGAGTTTACTAGGTCGAATCCTGGGTTTCAGCTGCTCCCTCTTGGTTTCAATGGATTCGAAGCCATGCTTCTTCGAATCGATTCGAATGGATGTTCGTTCGAATCGATCAAAGAAAGTATTGATCGATTCGAAGTTGTCTCCACAGGGTAGATTCGAAGCACTACAACTGGATGGATTCGAAGGACTTCCTCCTAAGGGATACGATGTGGAGTAGCTTCATGGATTCGAAAGAACTCAATTTGATGGATACGAACCAGATGTGTGTGAGGTCTCTACCATTCTGATTGATGCAGAGGCGATGGATTCGAACGTAGCTCCTGCCGATGGATACGAAGACGTTGGTGCGAAGTCCATGGATTCAAACCGAGGCGTGATGAGAATGATCGATTCGAACTACGCCAAATCCGATGGATGCGAACCAGATGGATTCGAAATTGCCATCACCTCAACTTCGATGGATCCAAACAGCATATTTTCCCTACCTTGTATCGATCATATTTCCTTCATACAAACTCCGATTAACCTGAAACTTGAAACGTAGCATCTCCTAGTCCTCATCATCATCTCCAATCGATTTCGTCCTGATCGGAGCTCGGCCAAATTTTGACGATATCCATTGCAGCCTTGTTTCCTATTGAACTCCAATCCTGATATCCAGCCAATTTGTCGATATTCCAGTTTTGACCAAAAAGCGGGATAACAGGTTCTAACATAGAAGATCAGATGCCGATATCTTCTATTCAGCATGAAGTTGTCACTAGGGGCGAGTTAAACAAGATAGTTGATGAAATCAACCAAAAGATGGAGAACAACCAAAAAGCTCTTATGGAAAAACTAAATGCCATCCAAACCTTGCAGTCACTGTCTACTCCAAGAACCTTGATAGAGGTTGCGGCTACCATAGAGCAGGAAAACTCTTCTGTTTCTAGCTTAAATAGGAGAAACGAAAAGCAGCAGCAAAAAGTAGTAGTAGGTCGAGCTGTAGGTATCACCATAGAAGGAATCACGAGCGCTCCACCAACTGCAAAGCAACTTGCCATGAACTTGAATCTAGGGACGAAAACCCTACGAGAAGATATAGCGGTGGATCTCTCCGACCCTGAAGATGGTGAACAGTTTGACGACGATGACTTGAAAGAAAACACTAACGCACTCAATACTGGTAGAAAGGTCCAAACCGCCCCTATACAACCAACAGCAAGCTAACTGGACTCTGAGGGAGTGGCTCTCCTGAAGAGAGGAGAGCCTTGGCTTCAGCCTACTTACCAAGACCGTTTGCAAAATCAAACACCTGGTATGGTCACTAACGGCCAACCCATGAATTACCGGACATCCGAGGCATATATTGTGGACATAATCAAACGTCTAATGGACGGAAGTAAGAATAGGAGAGATGATGAATGAGGATCCGCTCCAAGCCGGACTCCCTTCCCTGATGAAATTCTGAATGAACGATATCCTAAAAAGTTCACCATGCCGATTATTCCATCCTAAAATGGAACTGGAGATCCAAAACTTCACTTATACAAGTACAGTTGTTACATGGATGGAGCGAATGCTTCAAATGATGTCCGATGTAGATGTTTTCCAATCTTTCTATAGGGAATTGGTTCCATTCATAGGCTCCTACCTAAATCCATCTCCACTTTCGGTTCATTAGCAACAAAGTTCCATGATCAGTTTAGGCTTCACATGGCACAACCAAAAGACATGATGTCCTTATAGGGCCTATTCCAGGGACAAAATGAATCTTTGAAATCCTTCATGATTTGGATTAGCATTGCGGTCACTGAAGTAAGTAATCCAGACGAAGATATGGTCTTCATGGCCTTGGTCCGCGCCATCCACCCTGACACAATTTGGAAAATGGATCAAGATGAAACAAAATACCACCAGGAAGGGCTTTAATCAGAAGGTGAGACAGTATCTGAGATTTGAAGAGGCAGAGGAGCTAGAATGAAAAAACTGCTAACCTACAACCAACCAACGTTGGGCAGAATGGTTTGGCGGCAAACTAAGACGCTAATACCTCCAAGGCCGCTGCCGGAAAGGACGGGAATCGAAATAGGAAGAATCAAAATTCCTACAGGAAAAATGAAAGTAGCAAGTGACTTAAAGGCTTGAGTCCCGAAGACCGCACTCCTTTCAATGATACTCCAAAGAACATTTACCTCGCGACTCATGGGACGGAAGAGTATAAGACGCTGCCTAAAAAGAAAGCGACCGAACAACAAAAGCGTTCCAGAAAGTAATGCCGCTTATATGAAACACATGGTCACAACACGAACGAGTGCCATCACTTAAAAAACTTGATTAAAGAGCTGATTCAGGAAAATAAGCTTCAATGGTATGTGAGGAAACTAGAAAATCCAAACCAGCCTGTAACACCCCAAGCTCCTAAGGACCGAGAAAACCAAGCTGGAACCAATGAAAAGGGATCTAGACGGACAGACCAGAGAGTCATTGTCAGAACAATATCTAGAGGACCTCATCCCATTCAGAGGAGTTCAAGGGAGGAACGAGCAGCGTTGGCAGAATTGACTATGCCTGTCCCAATCGATATGGATGACCCAACTCGGGTACAGAAAATTGGATCACATCTTGGGAACAAAATGCCACTGGAACTCATCATAGTCCTTTGCGCCAAACTAGATGTATACTCTTGGACACTTTTGATATATGCGGGGTTTTGCCGGAGATTGCATGATATGCACTTAATATTGATCCCAAGTATACACTAGTGAATTAAAAAAGAGGTAGCCTAGGACCCAAACGGTCCAAAGTGCTGAGAGAAGAAGTGGATAAGCTGATAGAAAATGGTTTTATCCATGATGCAACTTGCCACGAATGGGTATCCAACCCGGTCTTGGTCAAGAAGTCCAATTGAAAATGGCAAACTTGTATCGACTACTCGTACTTAAATAGAGCTTGCCCAAAAGATAGCTTTCCTCTGCCTATAATTGACCAACTTATGGACGGGACAGCTGGACATGAACTACTATCATTTATGGATGCTTATTCGAGGTACAACCAGATAATGATGCATGAACCTAACTAGGAAAATACCAGTTTCATTACTGATTTGGGATTATACTGCTGCAAAGTGAGCCTTTTGGCTTAAAGACTGCTGGGGCAACTTACCAACAAATAGTGAACGCTAGTTTATACATTAGATCGGGTAGACTATGGAAGTTTATGCAGATGATATGCTGGTTAAATCGCGCATAGATGACAACCTCACTGAAATGTTTGAAATACTCCACCAATATGGAATGAAACTCAATCCACTTAAATGTCACTTCGGAGTAGCCTCTAGAAAATTCTTGGGATTCATAGTAAGTGCCAGAGGCATCGAAGCAAATCCCAAACAAATTACGGCTTTACGGGAAGTCGAGGACCCGAGGAACAAGAAGGAGTTACAAAGCTTGAATGGAAAGGTTGCATTGTTGAGCCGGTTCATCTCAAAAGCAACCGACAAATGTATACCATTCTTTGATGCGCTAAAGAAGGCAAAGAAGAACTTCGAATGGAACCAATCTTGTCAAACTGCATTCGAAGAGCTGCTGCGACATATGGAAACCTCACCAATCTTGTCCAAGCTAGTAGACAAAGAAGACCTGTACATCTACTTAGTAGTCTCGCCACATGCATTAAGTGCCACACTTGTACGAGAAGAAGCTAAGATCCAACGACCCATATATTACATCGGTAAATGGTTCACTGGAGCCGAGAAAAACTATCCGAAATTGGAAAAACTATCATATTGCCTCTTGATTGCATCCAGAAAGTTACGATCGTACTTCCTAGCACACCCATCAAAGTGCTGACAGATCAATCCTTGAAGCTAGTGTTATACCAGCCCGAGACCTCTGGACGGCTTATCAAATGGAACATCGAATTATGTCAGTACGAAATCACATACCATCCTCAAAAGGCGATCAATAGGTAGGCGCTGGAAGATTTCATTACCGAGTTTACAATAAAAGATAACAAGGAAGAAATGACTCTGGAAGTGGAGACACGTTGGAAGTTGTTCGTCGATGGTGCATCTAACAACTTTTGCTTGGGGGCAGGAGTAGTGCTCAAAACTCTCGAAGGATGATCCATTTTCTATGCCTTGGGCTTGGAATTCCCTACAACAAACAACGAAGGAGAAATACGAAGCATTGATAGGTGGGCTGAAAGTTGTGAAGGAACTCGTGACAAAGTCCATAGACATCTATAGTGACTCTCAACTAG
This sequence comes from Allium fistulosum, assembly GCA_030737815.1. Classification (NCBI taxonomy): domain Eukaryota; kingdom Viridiplantae; phylum Streptophyta; class Magnoliopsida; order Asparagales; family Amaryllidaceae; genus Allium; species Allium fistulosum. Next base: position 404,042,892 of record CM060907.1, on the reverse strand, counting down.
TCGTCTGCAAGGTGAAAGGCGAATACCATGCTCGGGGAGAGAATCCCGCCCCGTATCTATCAATAGTGCAAGAACTGCTAAATGACTTCGAACATTACACCCTAAATTATATCCCAATAGAACAAAACATGAAGGAAGACTATCTAGCCAAACTGACCAGTTCCGGAGGAGCTCTGTCATTAGGACTAGTCCCAGTTGAAATGCTAACTGCTCTAAGCATAAGCAAGATGGATATCGACTGGACCTTTGAGACGTCGGAGAACTAGAAAGGTGGATGACACCGATCAAAGACTACCTGCTTAGAGGAACACTCCCCTACAGATAAGAAACAATGGGAAAAGCTCCTTCAAAAGGCACCACGTTTTATAGTACAGGATGGGATGCTTTACTGAAGGGGATTCTCTACCCCCTTGCTCAGATGTGTGACCAACTATGAAGACCAAAGAATCCTCAGGGAAAATCATAAAGGAGACTGTAGAGAGCACACTGGGAGTAAACCCTCGCAAAGAAAGTTCTTTGATATGGATATTTTTGGCCAACAGTAAACCGCGATGTAGTAGATTATGCCAGACGATGCGACCAATGCCAAAGATTCGACAAGATCAAAAGAACTCCTTCGACAGAGCTGACATAGATGGTCATCCCATGGCCATTCACGATCTGGGGAATTGATTTGGTTGGTGTATTACTAATAGCCAAAGGAGGAGCCAAATATGCTACTGTTGTTGTTGACTATTTCACCAAATGAGCCGAAGCGGAATTGTTGGCCACTATTACCACAAAGAAAGTTATTAATTTTGTCACTAAAAACATTATCTACAGGTTTGGAGTGCCACGAAAAATTATCATGGATAGTGAGACTCAATTCGAAAGTTCTAAGTTTAAGGAAATTTGCAAACGCTTCCGCATCGAGAAAAGCTTTTCCGCTATTGGCAAATGGGAAAGTGGAAGCAATGAACAAGATCATCAAGTCCACCATCAAAAAGCGACTACCTAAAGGTAAAGGAAATTGGGTTGATGAACTTTCATTCGCACTATGGGCTTACAAGACAACGCACAAGTCTGCAACCGGGCACTTCTTGTTCGCCCTGGCATATGGTTCATAAGTAATGATCCCAATCAAGCTAAAATCCCCTCTCATTGAAGGAAAATTTTTAGTCAAAGGAAAAACGAGTAGCACTTACTCGAGTCACTTGATATGGTCGATGAGAAGAGGGAGGAAGCCAAATTAAGGACTGCCCCTCACCAGAAAAGGGTCGAGCGATATTCCAATTCTAAAGTCCATAACTGTACTTTCAAAGTGGGAGACCTTATCCTCAAATGGGTCTACCTTGTACCAGGAACATTCAGACCAAACTGGAAGGGCCCTAAGTGATCGGCCAAAAGCTAGGGGATGACACATTCAAGTTAATAACCGTTGATGGAACCTAAATTAACCGAGCTTGGAATAGCGAATCGCTGCATCGTTATGTTATCTAAGACTATCTTATGTATTTCCTGTTTCCTGCAAATAAGCCGTCCCGGAATATCAAAGGCATTATAAATAGGAAGAATTGCCCAACTTTTATTAATAAAATTGCTTTGCTTTCTAAAACAATAAAACCGTGTCACAAAAGTAACTGTTGAGTCCACGGGGTCAAATCTACTCAAAACCATCCAATCGCTACTTAAGATAGTGGAACCATGCTCAAGTACACCCCATCTAGCAACCGAGTCAACGGTAGAAGATCGACTCAAACCGTTGGATCGACGGAACTCGATCCCCGCCTTCTAAGAACAGGCGTTGCTCTGTTAACACCAGGAAGGCCCAAACCAAAGCTGCGCATTTCATAGGCCGCGCCCCGCTTCTCAGGTTGTGGAGTCACGCCTAAGAAAATATAATTACTTAAGTCATGCACTTACATAAGCCGCGCATCACTTCTTGAGCCATGGAACCACGCTCTTGAAGCACGAACTCCTCACGTTACCTGAAGATTGGTAACGTCTAGAAATTCCAAGCCATTCCGGATCGATGGGTTATATCGATCCTATAAGCCGCACATTTCATAAGCCGCGCACTCTCAAAAGCTACACATTATGTAAGTCGTGCACTCTCAAAAGCCGCGCATTTCGTAAGCTGAGCACTCTCAAAAACCGCGCATTTCGTAAGCCATGCACTCTTAAAAAGCCCTGGATTTTGTAAGCCACACACTCCTAAAAGCCGTGCACCCCATGCAAGCATTGCTCGATGTTGCTCCAGCACCATCAGCAAACCATTAAGATCTTGTAAGTACCAGTATTGTCCTGATAACACCGGGAAACTCGTTTATTGCAGGACTAACAAGAACCCACAACTATCAATCGGTAAAGAATTCTGATTAACCGACATAATCTCTAGAATCAAGACGCTCGAGTCATAAGTTCCCAAATATAGGAACCGCAAAGTAGATTCGATTACAGACATCCAAGGAATCGCTTGGATCAACTAGTCTTTTATCAAGTGTTCAAAGAAAACAACCCTGTAAAGTAGGTGGCACACAGATACCAACATTTAGTTGAAAGGAAAACTACTCCAGAGGCCAGTTTCTCCAAACAAAGAATTTTGGCAATCGTTCCATGTGCAAACATAAGTAGTATAAAAAACAAGCTAAGTACGTGATATATATGGAAGAACACAGAAGAGATAACATTTGAAATATTAATCTTTTCATTCCTTATAACATTTTCTGTACAAAGTCAAAATGTGGGGGCCGTACACACACAATATCGGCCAATAAATAGAAAAGTATAGACGCTACAATAACAAAAGTAATAAGTGCAGACTCTGCAATAGTACAAAATACATGTCAAACAAATCTGAATGTTCTAGTATCCGACTCCACTATCACTCGAGCATGTCAATGTATTTTTCCGCCACTTACCTTCCCGCTTTTGGTTGGAAGTTTCTTCTTCTTCTCAAAATCCTCGTCAGGAGTCGTGTCAATACTAGAAATATCAATTATCGACTATGTGCCCTGATCTCCTCCTTATTTTTCGACCCCCTCGAAAGACTCCCCCTTGGTCTTGCACTTCCAGGACTTGCGGGAGCTCCTTGAAGACTTTCTTTCCTCAATCTTTTCCCTCTTAACGGCCACCATCCGCTGTTCAGATTTACTTAGCTGGCTAGCTCAATCTATTTGCTCTCGAGCTTCAGCTACTATTTAATCACCCTCTATAGATATGGAAGAGTCGTCCAGACCATGCAACTCGGCAATCTTCTCAGATTCAAGCCTTGGTAGTGAGCTAGATACGGGTATGATGATCGAAGCTGCTACAGAAACAAGTGTTGAAGTGGTCGAAATAGCAACAGGCCTTGGGACAGAAGAAATTGGTAGTTCGATAGGCAAGGATGACAGACCAATAAGATCAAAAATGAAAGCATTCAATTCGTCTTGTTCTTGCGGCATGAGATGAAAGTTCTCAAACTCGGGAGAAACAAGAAGGTTGGCTGCATCGAAAGTGTGATTGAGAATTTTAACCTCATACTCCTCACCATCTCCTTCTTTGGATGGATGCACGATCTTTGGCGAATTTTCATGATCACCCAAGGCTTTCGAAATAGCCGTTGAAGGGGCAGACAACAAAGCAGTACCGGTTGAACCCCAAATAGTTCTACCTTGATGATTCACCAGGCCTGGAAATGAAAGGCTCTAATAGCGCTTTAGGAGTTGCAGGTGCAGTAGCAACGGCGGCCTCCTGCTCTCTCTCTCTCTATCTGAATAATCTCATAGCCCTCTACCAAATCCTTCTTTCACTCTTCGTTAAGATAGACATCCTCCAACTCTTTCTCGGTGTATACATCCCCGTTTTCTAGGAAACGGGCTAGAACATCTTCCCAAACCACAGCAAGAGTATGCGGGAATTTAGGGCCAAAATAGTTGAGGCTACCCTGATGCAGCAAGGAGTTAACGTAGAAATTCAAGATAGTGTCATCCATCTTCTCCATCTTTCTTTTGAAAGTATCCTGCAGCTCCAAGTAGTCCGTCATCATGGCGGCCTTCTCAACTTCAACTTCGGTCATTTCAGCATTAAGCTGCACGACTTTTTCTTGAAGCGAAGCAATTATTTGAGCCTGGTCAGAAATGGTCTTGTCACGGGATTCCACCATTCCCGCATAATCAGTGATTGTCTTTTTATGAGCTTCAACAGCTTCATCATGACCAACAATAGTTTTCTTTTGAGCTTCGATGATCACATCTCGAATTTCAAGCTTCATTTTCAGCTTAACTTCATCAGCGTGGACCTTATTGATTTCGTCTCTGAGCATGATCTCGATTTTTGTTCGGGCCTCTTTCAATTCCTTCAGCAAGCTAGCGTTGCTCTTACTCTCCCAAATTGCAACATCCCTCTCCTTTGGCAGTTGCTCAATTCTGACATAACGTTCCATTAACAACCTCTCGTAATCATCCTTTTCTGACTCGATGGAAAGGATCTCTTGGAAGTTGTTATAGTTTGTGTCCCCCAGTTGCTTATATAACTTCTTCAACCTTCAGCTTAATCTAAATCGCTTTGAATCGCCTGGATATGGGGCATGTAAGAATATTTATGGACCGGGTGTAGGTCACGATCAAATTTAACTCCCTTCAGAAACCATACGGGGAGAGCGGTCTCAAGCTTAGGAGGACCAGATGGGAGAATATAAGCCGGCCTGCTATGGGGGTGTGAAGAACCAGAAGTAGGCACTACGTCAGTTGATAGAGTTTGGATTGATAGAGAGACTTAAACAGTAGAAGTTGGAGCTTCAATTTCAACAGAGACTGGAGCCATAGCAAATGCTTGGTGCTCAGAAGGATAAGAACAATGGTCTACCTTTGATTTCTTAGATGGTTCTTCCCGATCGTTTGGAGTTTTCCTCTTCTCATAACCACTCCTTTAAACTCTGCCTCGGTCTCTATCATCTCGACGATAAACTACGGCTTTCGAATCCTTACTCCTCCACTACTCTTCCTTGATTTCTCGGGGCTTACGGTGACTTAAAGTCCATCTTGACCTTTACTGTGCATCTATAATTTGTTCAAAGTCCTTATAAAGTCAACGACCTCTCATAGTACCTGGTATAAAAAATAAATGAAGAACTTTAGAGATAGAAAATGAACTCAAATAATGCATATGTAAGTATACGTGACCCTAGTGAAATGTGTAATGTGTTGTAGGTGGCCTAAAAGGACTTCACAAACCGAATTGGGAAGCCACCACAATGGGAATTGGGCTAACTCTAGACACAGCATAACCAGGGTGAGAAGACAATACCTTGAACTTGAAATCATCTCCCATTGGTTCATCGATGTTTACATAAACGTTGCCCAAGTCCACGAAGTTGATATCGGTTTCGATAGATAGAGAACCGTGAAGTCATTCGGATGTTGGAGGAGAGTCTTTAGTAATAATCTTTTGGAGAGGCAAATCCGGGAGAATAGGACTCATTCCTGAAGTTTCGTCGCATGATTCGAAGTCTCCTTCACAGGAACTTGCGTCAAATTCCTCAGCATTAGAGGAGGAATCATAGCTACTGCTGCTCTCAATTTCACCCTTCTCCTTTTTCATGATCACCGCAGCCTTTCCCTCACACTGCTTGAAATCCTCTCCCCCCTCCTCCAGGATCAGAGGCATCCTAATCGGGCAACTGGCACCGGTCGTAATGCCTATTCCTTCATGAATTTCTTTAGTTGATCCACCGAATAGACTTTCTCCTACTAGTAGATCATCCTCTTCGGAGTCGTGCGATGAAGAAGTGGAGCATATTCGAATCTTGGAACAGGAAGGAGATGGAACTTCAACAGCAATGGCAGATCTCCCAGGATGCAACATCCCATATCGAATCAAATTCTCATCCGTTAGCAAAAACTTGACCGATCTCTCTCTAGCGTCTATGGCCTTCAGACTATGAAAGATGGGATCAAGTGATGGATCTTTCTTTAGCCTTAGAATAACTATAAGGAGTAATCAATCTATTAAAAATCCCGCACCACCATATTAAACCACAACAAGAAAAGGATAAGACTTACCCTCTATCATCCAAAGGCGATTAAATATCTTAGGACACCTAATGGAAAAATATTGAGTCTTGAACTAGAACAAATTACATTGAAGTTGCAGCACAATTTTGCGATATCTTTAGGCCTCGAGGATCATAAGAGATGAAAATTCGTCGCTCTTCTTGAATGAGAGGAAGTGTCTCAGCTCATCAAAGCTTGGGGCACGATTGAATGTCCGCATAAACAAAACATGAAGACAAGTCAAAATTGCGTATCCGTTGGGGTGAATTTGAAATGGAGCAATTCCCAAGTTCAAAAGAATCTCTCTCAAAAAAGGATTGAAGGGGGGCAATGCTCCATTCATGCACATGTACCCTTGGTAGGCGGTGAACCTTGAAGGTGGCATGTGTGCAAACTCGTTTTTCAATGAAAGGCTTACGTTATCATCCGGGATGCCATGCTGCAAATAAATGTTGTGCAGGACTTTAGTAGAAATTACGGTGGAAGGTCTCTCTAGAGGGTTGAGTAAAACTCTAAAGATTGGAGGAGTTCTTTCTACAATCAGACCATCTGGAATCAATTGACCATATTCAACTGGTGGTGCCGAAGAAGTAGGCACTACTGAAACCATTTGTGAAGGCATAACTGATGTTGATACGGCTTCCAAGAATGATGGAATTCCTCCACTGGATTTAGGATGGGATGACGGGTAGTTCATTCTATACAACAAAACTTGTAATTAATGTGGTTAGGTAATTCTATTTAAAACTAAAAGTCCCCCTATGCTTAACACTTGAATTGCGAAAAGATATCGATTTATGCCGACTCATCGAATTTCAAGTGTTGACTGGGGCAAGTGCAGTGTGTTGTGTATGTGGGATGGACTTGGTGTCTTGAACACTACAAACACTCTATCGTATGTAGATAGTTCACTCGCAGCGAAGAAAGAAAAAATCTTTCATATCATTCATTAAAGTTATTTCTCCTACACTTACTCGCTACCGATCAACGATCGATAACAGATCCACTGTCCGAAGCGACACAGATATCTCTTCTTATTCTAGGTACACTGGCTATACAACGACGGGACCAATCCAAAGTGTACAACTATAGATCAATGGGTCTGAATCAAGTAAAAAATTCTTAACATCAACCGATTTCGGTACTCTGGAAAGTGATAATACCATGAGTTGCACACGATATGCTACCCTAAGCTATTATCACCTCCCAGAAGAACCAAAATTAATATGCAAGATGCCATGTCGGATTAACGGTGTAACTCAGTACAAGTTAATTCTAACTCTGTGGATGAAGATAGTAAAACATGTCAAGCACAGTGGCATAACCCAAGCTTCGTTTCATGAAGAATTCTAGACTCGATTTACTATCTTCTTCCACAAAGTCGCAATCAAGTCGAATTCTCCTTTGCATCCATCACCAACACAACTTCATCACCAATTCGCTAAATAAATGCCAAAGTCCACATTACCAACCTCAAGTCAGAAGAAGAATATAGTCCATCTCAAGTTGTTGGCGATCCAAGGTGGGCAACCTAGACAGCGAGCAAGGCATGTGATGTTTCAGGCACTAAGGGCTGGCTCAAGATGATGGCGAAGTCAAGTGGGATCAGTGCAAGAGAGCTTCAGTGGTGAAGATCGATAACGGCGGTGGAATAAGCAAACTTAGGGTTTGGTCGCGTTTTAGCTTGGATCGTAGAAAGATTGGCTCGATTCATAGAGAGAGTGTGAAATGGTGAAGGATCGGCCCAAACAAAGCTAAATAGGAGAATATATGGAAAAATTTGCAAAGTCCTTGGATCGCTTGCGATCCATGGACTATAGATCACTAGCGATCGATCGAGTTGCAATTGATTTTCTCCAAACTCGCCAAGTATGGTCTAATTGTTGTTTGCAAGCATTTGGAAAGTTGTGGGATTGAAATAGATTTGTCATCACGAGAAACAACCGTTCACATTGACGACTCAACAGATGACTAATAAGCCAAAGCTAAATTCGCTTGATAGCCTCAACACAATCAATTAAACTTCACGAAAGGGGAACTCAAAAGCAGTTATTTTCATAGCACACCTCGTTTCCAATGAAGGCAAACTCTGAGGGGAAAATGTTAACCAGGATTTTAACCCCAATAGAATTCAATGGGAACTAGAACATCCACGTCAAGTCAAAACAACTCAAGAATCAACCAAAAGGACCAAAAGAAGCGGCTAGGATGGACCCAAAAGGAAAGGATCAAAAATAGGCTAAAGGGATGGATCACTAGCGATCCATGAGGATTGCTCGTGAATCTTCCAAACCTCTTGCATCATAAACCAATATCTTTTCTAAAGGTGTCTACCAAGTTTCATGGTATTCCAAGCAAACTAGGTCGAGAAGCAAGCATGCATGTGATTCCAGTCAGAGTTCAATGCAACCTGTATACGAACCACCATCAAAACAAGACAACTAGTTATCAAATTACATGGAGAACATCTACATAAGGCAAGGAACACAACCCAAGTGGAACGATCCAAGAATATTCTAACTTCATGGATCATTAGCGATCCATGCCATATGGATCGCTAGCAATCCATTATTTCAAGTTAGGTTGCTATGAAATTTTTTGAGCACCTTCGTATCATTAAGTTTAGGTCTCTGGCAAAGCGGCCTAGCCCAGTAGCTCTCCAGTACCTATAAATACTAACTTATTTGCAACATAAAGGGGATCTTTGATTAGCTGCGGAAACTCTGCAGAAACTATTTTTCACTCTTCTCCTCCCATACAACAGTCACCTAGGGGTTCACTGTGATTCTCTAGTAACTCTTGCACTTGTGACTTGATCTAGCTTAGATGATTCAATTATATTGTAATCAAATTTCACTTGTAGCAGCAGTCGATTAATAGAAATTTTAAAAGTGGACATAGGCTTCATTAACAGCCCAACCACTGTAAAAATCTTCTTGTTCCTTTACTTTTTCTAGGATCTATTATTGATTTTTCTATTTTGTTTGCCTTGATAAGTAGGGCTGGTGCTTTCACACTCAATTCAGGGCATTAATCCATTTTTTGGGTTAACAGGGTAAAACATTAAAATTGTAAAATCTACACAAATTCCATAAATTTAATATATAAAAACAATTGATATTCTAACCTAAGAATTGACATTTCGCTTTTGGGAGGATTTTGGGGGTTTTAATGTGATGTTTTCGTAAACCAAAATCCCTAATGGCGTATATCAAATCCAAACTACACTATTTAATTACTAAAATAGAAAGACTATGATTTCTACTCACAATAGGCCCTTAGCTCTTCCTTACTTTGGATTTGTAACGCCTTCAATATTCTCTTTCAGATCTCCCATTTTAGATATATATGATAAGAGATTTTTATATATATATTAGATTCATAAATTGAGTGATTAGAGGAGGATTAAATTTGAAATAAAATAATAAATATCTAGAATCTATTACTTGAAACCCTACATAATTTTTTTGAATCTTTGAAGAGAGGCTGACAATGCTTCGTTTGGTTTTAAAAATAATTAATGAATAAAAGTAAGAGGGATAGGCTCTTATTTATAGTGGTTGGAATGCACTAGGGCCATTGGATTTAATTCGGTTTAAAACAATAAAATCTGCATCGTTAACTGTTGCAAACAAACCCTAGTAGCCATACGATAACTAGTCAACCAGCCTAGGGTAGTCAAAGTCGACCGTTATGTTTATTTAAGGAACTATTTATTATGTCGTTGTTTTATTTATTTATTACCTAATTAATTCCTTAATGTTAATGTTAATTTTAATGATTATTTAACCCTCAATCTAACTATTATTACTTTTCAAATTTCAAATTTGAGAATTATTTAATTATTTGAATTTGAATTATAAATTTCAAACGTCCATAACTTTTCCGTTTGAGCGCCGTTTTCAACATATTATATATGGAAATTAATCAGAAAATTGCTATGAACGCAACGCCATAACATTCATGGTCAAATTCTATTGCGAAAATAATATTTTTAGCCTTATCTCATTTAATTAATTAATCTATTTTATTTGTTTCTTATTAATTTTTATGGGGTATTAAATTCTCCCCCCTAAAAAGGATTTCGTCCCCAAAATCTTTCCAAGGGCAGACAACATAATGCGTAACAAACATTCATGTTACACAACCAGGTTATCTACACAACCATCTACTCAATCTAAAGTATAATGTGATTATGTATCCAAACATACTATAGGCGAGCTCAGTCCTAGCGTGAATGCCAGTATCGTGACATATAGACATGTATGCAGACATCCTAAAACTGTAAAAAGTGTTCTATATGAGTGCAAAAGTGATAGTAAAAGTGTAGAATACATATCCTACCATCCAATCTCGCAACCACGATGCAACCAAAACCTAAGTTGGAGAGAAAAGCTTGCCGGTAAAAAAGGTTAAGCTAAGAAGTCATCGTGCTTTCCGTCGGGTTTTTCCCAATTGTACTCGAAACAGCCTAATTTCTTTGTTATAGAGCATTCTAGTTCCGTGCTCCACAATCCATGGGGTGTCACAAGATTCTATTGGCTTCGTCCTAATATCCCTAAATTGGTCATACTCTAACACGATAGCTATTCTATAAAGGCATTTCCTCTGCAAAACATCATGCACTCCTGATAGTTTATCCGACAGCTCCATACGATAAGAAAACCTTCCCATTGTTTCTGAAATTCGGAAAGGCCCAACAAATTTTGGTGCCAACTTTCCCAGCTTTCCAAATCTCACGACCTTCTAAGAAAGGAAACTTTGATAAACACTGTGTTCCCTACTTCAAACTCTAACTCTTTTCATTTTTGTCCACATAGGATTTCTGACGATCTTGTATGGCCTTCATTCACTGCCTAATAAATTATGTATTTTCCTTTTGGCACGTCAAACACCTAGTGGCAAATTTTTCCACCTTATTCTTCATCCCTGTCCCATAGAAAATTCTCTTCATATCCCTATTTATTTTATCTCCTTCGAGGTGAATGGTCATCCTTGAATGGTGTCATTTCGCAAGCTAAAATTTATTTTCCCTAAAATTCTAAAGGTTTTCTTTTGGGTTATTACATTTAGCTACTAACCAAATTTCCTCATTAACTTCCAATCTTACCTAAAATTTATTGCTAGTTAAATGTCCTTGCGAAATTTTCTTATGTACGTTGTTTCTTAATATATATTTATCTGGCGGTCTAATCTCATCCATAAAACCAGCCCAATGATAAAACAAGGACATACCTTATACCATATCATACACATATCCAATAATCTAAGGTAGACAACTAGAGATAACAATCCAAAAACTCTAAAAGAAAAATGTTAAATTATGAATTTACTTGAATTTTCAAAACAATAACTTCCCAATTAACCCTTTAAAAAATTTATTCAAAACATTTCAAGGAATTTTCCAAAAGTTTTTTGTCAAATTCTTTTTCATGGGGTTGGATTTAGAAATTGACTTTAATTGTCCTTTCTTTTTTACTCAATCTTTATAAAAATCCGATTATCTCCTTGTCGTGATTAGTGTACACCTTCTTTTGGGAATTTGCTCTAGTACATCTTGTTTTATTCCTACCATATATTACTTTCGGTTGTTTACATCACATAGGTTCTTACCTCCCATCTGTTTTTATGTATTGGGCTACGCCCACTAACCTTTATCTGTATAATTAAGTCTATACAATTTACTATATTGACGACTATACCACCTTATAATATTTGATTACTACATAACATATTTATTTGCTATTTCTATAAATGTTAATTGTCCGTAATAAATGATTATTGTTCCAACAGACAATTTTTTGGGACATTTATTTATTCACTAAAATTTTACCCATTATGTCTTTCTTATCTTTCCATATTTACTCTAATAATCTCTTTAATCAGTCTCATTAATCCATTTATATCATTTTCAAATTTTTGTAACTCCTTGTTTATTGCACATTTATTGCCTTATTAACTTTAGAGTTACAATCTTTACAATCTACATTTCCTAAGAAAGTATTATATGTTAAATCAAAGGTTTGCTAGTGTTTTTTATATAGTATGATTTTTTAAAAACATTTTCAAAGATAACAAGTATGCCAATAATGCGTATACCTAACCAAGTTGATTGGGTGACCTATGCTCTGATACCAAATGCAACAACCCACGTCGATACAGGTCTAAATTTCGATCCAAAAAAGGCCCATCGAAACTTAGACCCATTTCCAAGCTGGCTGTTGGATGGTATAATTAACAATATAGAACTATTTATCTACACATTGAGAACTCGCAATGAAAGAATAAAATATAGTAACAGAAACTGTACTCATTTTATTTAAAATCCAAATGTTATAAAACCCACATAACAACTGTTACATTCTATAGTACAATATTTTCAAAAGATAATAATTTTGTTTAATGGATACACCAGAAAATAACATGAGTAGATAAATAGGTAGACTGCCACAAGTTCCCTAAATGCCATTGCTTCCTCAATCATCATCTTCTTTCTTAACGTATGTTGTAATAAGAAGGGAGTCGGAACAACATACGTTTGTGAATAAAAATCTCGAGTTTTACTATAATAGTACTTTGCTAGTATACTCTAATTGAGAATATTCTTACGCATATTAGATTTAGTCTTTCAACTTTAAGCCCTAAGTCCTTTTCAATTTCAATTCCATATATGTTACTCTTACAACCCAATAACCCATATCTATCATCAATAATGTCCTATAAATGCAAGAGATAGCACCCAAGCCACTTAATATGTTTTTAATAAGAATTAGGCAGACTATGACCATTTAGTACATTATTTAAGGTAGGTCCCTCATCATTTAATACCTATCCTAAGGAGGACTCCTCACTAGTACTTATCTAGCTGACATTGCACGGAATCTCTACTGTCACTTAATATTTCATATTGAAGCGGACCCATCTCAAGATATCCACTATCGTGCCTACCGATTAACCCTAGCAATTTACTACCTCCTACATAGGGAAGAGGCAGACCCTCACATAACCACTTCATACCTTCAATCTCGGAGGCAGGTCCTTCGTATTATGACTCGTATGTCATAGTGACGTCTTACATTAGCCCGACTGTTAATAGGTACTGGTAGCCAAATTAGCTGGGTAGATTTACCCTATAGAATTTAGGTCTAACCTTGCATCATCCGTAGTTACTTTCTATAGACAATGTCTCAGATTTTCCCCAATGTCACGCTGCTAATAGCCATATTAGTTGGACAGCTTTCCTTGAGCTTTTGATTGACCTTGCATCCCTATAATTTAGTCATAATTTATAACACTCTCTTAATATATTATCACGCATCCCACCGTATCCATCATTAAGGCCTTGTAAGAAAACTTCTTATTTCCGCTCTATAATTAATTACTTGCTTAAGGGGGATTCAATAATAATTAATAACTGCGCAATTAATATGTTATTTATGCTATATATATATACATATTTGTGTATAAATGCGCACCCAACAAATTTCTTAGTGTGCAAAGATTACACCCTAAACTAGCGTTAAAATGTCAAACTTTCAAAAAATAATACAAGTCCCATTTCCATATTAACAAATATACCATAAATCCAATATCCATAATTCAATAAACAGACTTATATAAAATAAAATCCAAAACCAATTTATTTTATACTAAAACAACGGATTAAATCAATATTAAAAACTTTTGATTTAAATACTTTTACGCCCGATTCTATTTTTATATGAAATTAGAATAAGGAAATTTCTACTCAAATTGTGGAAATAGATGATGTAAAATACAAATAAGGATTCATACCTTACACAACATTTCCTAATCAAAACCCTTAATCAAATCTAAAGGAAAAGATAAGAAGTTGAGTAGAAGGTAAAACATTGAAATTGTAAAATCTACACAAATTTCATTATTTTAATATATAAAAACTATTGAGATTCCAACCTAAGAATTGACATTTTGCTTTGGGGGAATTTCGAGGGTTCCAATGTGATGTTTTCGTAAACCAAAATTCCCCAAGGCATATATCAAATCCAAACTACATTATTCAATTAATAAAATAGTTAGATTTCCACTCACAACAGGTCCTTAGCTCTTCCTCATTTTGGATTTTTCTTGCCTCCAATAATCTCTTTATGATCTCCCCTTTTAGATATATACTACATGGGATTTGTATATATATTAGATTCAGAAATTGAGGGATTGGAGGAAAATAGAATTTGAAATAAAATAACAAGCATCTAGAATCTGTTACCTGAAACCCTTAAGAACTTTTCTAAATCTTTGAAGAGAGAGACTGACAGTGCTTCACTTGGTTCCCAAAATAAGTTATGAATAAAAGTGAGTGGTCCAGGCTCTTATTTATAGTGGTTGGAATGCGCTAGAATCGCCGTATTTAAGTCGGTTTGAAATAATAAAATCTACATCGTTACCTGTTGTAAATAAACTCTAGCTACCATATGATAACTGATCAACCGACCCTACCTTACCCGTCGACTGCTAGAGGTCGAACGACTAAGGGTAGGCGGTCGATAGTTACATTTATTTTGGCAACTATTTATTCTACGATTGTTTTATTTATTTATTTCCTTAACAATAATGTTAATTTTAACGATTACTTATCCCCCAATTTAATTACCATTAATTTTAAAATTTTAAAATTGAGAATTATTTAATTATTTGAATTCTATTTAAATTATTTTGAATCTGAAATCTTCAAAAGTCCACAATTTTTCCACTTGAGCTCCATTTTCAAATATATAGAAATTGATCAGAAAATCACTGTGAATGCAACGCCATAACTTCTGTGGTCGAATTCTAAATATTGTAAAATTTCCATTTTTAGCCTTATCTCCTTTAATTAATTTATCTAACTTATTTATTTCTTATTAATTTTTAAGGGGTGTTACAAGAATCACTCTAGAGATAGTCTGGAGCGTCACATGAAACCTATTTCCAAAAAATGTATTATTGGGTAAAAATGTGGTCTAATCCTATGTGCTTTGAATTCAAAGGAAGGTAGGTTCGTTCTTGAGTTCAATATGCAAGTCAAAGCATACAAGTACCGATTTTAGGCTCGTATGGAAACAAGTGTAAGTCATATGTTTATATGAATGAATTATATAAAGAAGAATTTATTTAAGTCCTCAATAACAAAATCCCAATTCTGGTTTGACCTAACGACCATTGAAATCCCAGTCTCAAGTCTTTTCTTGTGCATACAAGAAAATATAAAACGAGGTAGAAGTGCAACTAGAATTGACCACTTTATAGTATGAGGTACATGCCTATTTATAGAAGACTTTAACCTTTAAATTCATGACACATGTCATCTAGTAGAATTAACAATCATGATTTGCTTATTCAGGGTGACATGTGGCACGGTCTTTCTATGACTTCTTCATGATGACTTGCCATGTTAGTCCAATGGCTGAATGCCATGTGGTTAGTTAATTTTGATTTTGGTGTTGTGCTTCTCAACTTGTGTTAGCTCTAGTTGCCAATGTACGATAGCTCCTTGATTTTCATTAGGTGATAGCTCTCTTATGTCTTAAACATGTGATAGTTTCAAAGTGTCTACTTTTGTTGGCTTAAGTAATCATCATGCAATAGCTTTGAAGATGCCACCCTCTGATAACGTAAGAAGCCAACGTGCGATGGCTTTGTAGACTTCAACCTCTTATAGCTCATCTGGTCAACATGCGATTGCTATGGAGACATTAACCATCAATAGTTTATTTGGTCAGCATGCGATGGCTGTGGAGACATCAACCTTCGATAGCTCATCTGATCAACATGCGATGGCTTCGTAGACCTCAACCTTCGATAGCTCATCTGATCAACATGCGATGGCCTTATAGACTTAAACCTTTAATACCGAATCTAATCAACATGCAATGGCCATAGAGACATCAACCCTCGATAGCCTATCTGATCAACATGCGAAGGCTATAGAGATATCAACCCTCGATATCCTATTTAGTCAACATGCAACGGCTATGGAGATATCAACCCTCGATAGCCCATCTAGTCAATATGCGATGGCCATAGAGTCATCAACCTTCAATATTATTTCTTTTAATTGCTTTAGGACCATCAACATTCAATAGTTTTTCTTTTAATTGCTTTGGGACCATCAACCTTCAATACCTTTTCTTTTACAACTTGTGATGGTTGTAACCCTATCAACTTGCGATTGCCTTTTAGTTTTGAGCTTACGATAGCCCATATATTATCAACTAGCAATCGCTTGCTTTGGCCTTTATTTTTCAATGGTTTTATCTTCCATCAACTTGCGATGGCTTGCTTTCAACCCGCGATAACCAGCATCTTTTAGGCATAACATGATATTGGTTGGCCTGTTTCACTTAGGCCAAAGATAACCCTGGCACACAATAACCCGACTGGTTGATTCTGTAACTCGTAACCAACTAATAGATTATTAATGACATATCGACCAATTACAAGTTAAGGTCGACTGGTTATAACGATTATATTTTTTCATTTTTTTCGTTTGGGTCTTTGTCACTTCACCATTTTTCTACTAGGAATCATTTAATTTTAAGTTTGATTTAGAATCATTAAACCAATATTAATACTTTAGTTTACATAAAAATCTGATTAATATAATATCCAAACTCGCTTTGATTATCAAGTAAAGTATTTACTTCCATTGTTGTTTACTATCAACTATTCCTGTACTAATCCTTACTCACACGTACATTTCTTGTGTAATCATTATTATGTTTATATATTAAAGTTTCCTTACATCAATTCTTAAATTGTTTATTTGACTTAAACTACTTTAATTATATGAATCACTTTATAATCAATCAAATTCCTAGTTTAGCCCATTACTTGTCTGAACATTAATTTACTCACCGCTAATCATTTTTGAATAACAATTTACGCTAAATAAAACTATACTCAATCCTAACACCGATTAAAGTCAAATTATAACATTATATTAATATATATATATGTATGTATGTATGTATGTGTGTGTGTGTGTGAAAGAGGCAAGCCTACTCACCGAAATTGGTGATCCAAACCCAAAGTCCTCCACGGTATGAAAATCATGTGCATAAACCTTAGAGATTCTTCCTAATTCTTTTCCAATCGAAGCCCTCGATGTCGCAATCATTTCGATATATGCTTTGTGGAATTTCGAATTGAATTGAAAAGGTATGGGTCTTTGATTGAATATAGAGAATGGAAGAGGAGGGGAATGAGAAGAAGAAGAATGAAAAATTAGAAAAGGAATGTAAGTTATTTTATTGGGACTTTTTGTAAAGGAGGGAATTGTCCATTGAGAATTTGAATTCGGATTTCAAATTGTTGGGCCAAGCCCACTTTGCTGACACAAACTCAAGCTCATATCTTCATCGTATGACCTTCGATTTGAACAAACTTATATACTATTCGGATCATAAAAATTTATCGATCGCATTGGCGTAGATGTTGTTGCACAATTCAACTGTTTATAAAATGACCACTTTGCCCTTATAGTTTTAAATTGACCAAATTACCCTTTTTAATTTATTTCATTATTTTTTATATAAAGACTAGTTATTACATTCCCCTTTCCTAAAAAAATTATCCTCCAAATTCCCAAAGGACAAAGAATGCATCTCTTACACGCGTATCTTATGTAACATGGTAACCTACACGCATGACATGCACAAGAACCAAATCATACTTTCAAACAACTATCTACACATAGCAAACATCTTTAATT
This sequence comes from Allium fistulosum, assembly GCA_030737815.1. Classification (NCBI taxonomy): domain Eukaryota; kingdom Viridiplantae; phylum Streptophyta; class Magnoliopsida; order Asparagales; family Amaryllidaceae; genus Allium; species Allium fistulosum. The sequence continues at coordinate 404,025,150 of CM060907.1, read as the reverse complement.
ATTAAAACAATTATGATATATACTTAGGGGAGGATCATAACATCAAATGTGATATAGCATGACATACGAACATAAGATATCGATATGGATGTGATATACTAGATAAAATATGAATATGCAACTATGGGCATCCATATGAATGCAATATATATTCAAATATCACCATTTGAAATAAATATGAATGCAGTAGTTAAAAGCATAACACTGATTGTAACATATCAATAGAAATCAAACTAAGTTAAATACCTGATGACTTACGACCAACATTAAATAATCGAAGTAATAAATCATACTATGGACTAAGCATCAAATAAATATATACAATAATCATTCAACCATACCTAGTTGAACTATTATTATAACAAACAAATAATAAAATATATTCCAAAAAAGAGAAAAATGGAAATTTTGGGTCCTATCATCGGCTTCCCGAGTTCCCTTAACTAGATCTCTCATCCCATCTTAAGCTCCACTACTGTATGTATACTCATCTCCTAAATACTAATGTTGAATGCATGTGCACATCCACTATCTCTATAACTCATGCTACTAATTCAAATATCGGATGGCGAAATGCCCAAAAACAAGTAGCCTTGGCCTATGCATCCCTAATCTAAAACGCAACCTCATAACCTATTAATTGTGCATAGACCAAACTATATACATGCACCAAATCCTAATAATCCAGTAGCAAACTTGTTAGTTCAATTGTCAGATGCTAGGGAAAAATAACTCAAAAGTGGGTGGTGTCTCACTTAAACAAACCAATAGTTTGAATCACTAAACAATTTTTTTTTTCAATAAAGAACATCAAAATCGGGCAATGTCTCAACTTGGTGAATATGTCTTATCCCATATTACAAATTCCAATCCAACTTAAGTGGTATCACTGTGTTTTTGATATAACTCCTCCAAACATCCTACTTTTTTTGATACTAAAGTACCACCTTCTCACTATACAAAATTTTTATCCTAAGTTATATGACACATAAGCAAGTAAGCATTTAAATAAGAGTAATCTTATTCTATTTAACTTCCAATAAAGAAACCAAAATATGAACCTAAGTAGAATTATAATCTATGTGAAATTCTAACCCAAAATAGTGACAATGTATTGTCGACTATGTAGTACATTGTTTATTTGCACCACATATGCAACACAAACTATGTATCATTTAATCACTACTCCCAAAAGAGATTCTTCGAATAAATAGTCTTTTTTAAATCCATCTATTACCTTTTAAAAATTATTCCCATGTCTTCAAACCTCATTTTCCATGAAAATCGCCTCTGCACATTCATATTGCGACCTACAATAACTTTCTTTTGATCCATTGGACTAATCTTATCATAGTAAATATTTGAATCACTTTAGTCTGCAAAAATCGAGATATCTTCTTTATAGTTTCATCTACAACTCAATCCAAAATATCTTTCTCCATGAAAGTCAACATTTCTATCATTTCTTGATTCCTTAAAGCATGCTTATCCAACAACTAGAACTAGTTCTTAATTTTATATCTATCTGCAGTACCATCTTATAGAATCTCAATACCAACCAAATCCGAAATATCTTTAACCAATAAAAGTCAAAACTATAATCAATTAATTATTCCGAAATCATATCTATCCATATAACTCTAAATACTTCATTCCATTTATCGAGAATACAAACTCATGAAATCCTATTGTCAATTTATGGCAGATTGCCTTCTTAGCATCCATAAATTAAATTCTAATGGTCTCTCCATATAAGAACACTACTTGTGTCCTTTCCTTTATGTATATTGTTAGACTAAAAACTAGGCCTAAATAGATTTCAAGTTCAAGCAATCAAAGAAGTTCAAAGAAGATTGGACAGAAGACTCACCTCACTTGCAAGCAATCCATATCCAAATAGCTAAAAGGGTAATATACCAATTATGGATCGTACCATATCGATATTATAGTTCAACTCAATGGAAAACGATTAATATCTCAAAATTTAAAAGTCGGATACACATGAAACTTTAGGAACATCAATATATTGAAGAGTGGAGCCCGATCGCATGCCAAAATGAGCACATAGAATGATTGGTAATGATCATTATTATGAAAGATGTGGGACCTACGATCGATACCATGACTTCTTCTGGATCTAGAGATTCCATTGTCGAAATTTTAGGAAGATATTTAACCGTCTTCCCCTATAAATATAAACTTGATTGTTCATTTTCGGGATCTTTACGCTGCTGTTTCCTTTGTATTCCATTGTAACTATGGATCATACCCAATCCATCCCTCTGTACTTAGCAATCCAAGTGATTAATAAAGTTATTTCTCCAAAGTGGACATAGGCTTTCAATGCCAAACCACTATAAATCATTGCGTTTTTGTTATTGCTTATTTTATGTTATTAAATTTCCCGTTTCCTCTTTTTTCATTGGATTTTCTTCATTTATTTCTCTACAAAATCTCTATTAGGTGTTTGTTCCAATTTTTGGTGTAAATATTTTGGTGCTTTTATTGAGAGTGAAATTCTCAGCTCTATTTGGATCGCTTTGCTACTACTGGATTGCATAAATCCAAGGAAGAGATTCAGAATTATCTTCGACATGTTCATCTGTTCTATTCAAATTTCAAATGTCTAAGGAAAACTATCAACAATGGTTAGAAACACTAGATCTACTTCTTAAAATACAAAGGGAAACGAGAATGCCAGAATCCAGTAAGGAGGCCAAAGCAATCTATCAATAGATGCTATCAATCCAATTGATGTGCAGAATCCAGCTGATACCATCACAAGAGCCGATTTCCATAATCTGATGAGATAGCTCATGGATAGCTGCCGACACCAACAGATTCAAGCTAATATCGATCTAATGAATCAATTTAGGGATCAACGACATGGGAAAACTAGAATGGAGCCGACTCCCTATTCTACACCGGAGAGCTTAACTTCATCAGATTACTATCACAAATGAAGACTTCGCAGAACCGAGGGATATTACACTGAAACATGAACCCGCCATCATCTGATCAATCCAGACAGACAGATAATGATCGGTACCTATCCATCTGGAACAATCAGCTATGATCAAACTTTTGGAGGCGGATTACAGTAGATGATGGGAAGTATGGACATTGGTGATGCCGTGGTTGATCAGGATGTTGGAGTTCAAGTTAAGGCAGATCAGTTACCCTTTCGGAATGACGACAACGTGAACACACGCAACACACATCGGGAGGACGTTGAGCCAAGGAAGCATGGGATAGCCTGTAGACATCGACCGGACCATTCACATGAGGTAGAGGACAACTACCGCCTGGCACCAACTATCCAGACGCCGGATTTGTCGACTATTGTCAAACAGATAAAAAGGAAAACCAAGGCTTGACTAATGACGATTGGGGAATCAAAGGAAGCCATACCCCGTTCACTGACAATGTTTTACATGTGGAATATCCGCGGAGATTTAGCATGTCGTCGATGCCTACCTACGAGGGAAAAACCAACCTTAGTAAGCACACCATGAGATATGAGTGGCTGATGGACTCCGCACGAGCCTACGATGCCATAAAATGCAGATGTTTTCCCATCGCTCTTTCTAGCATAGTAATAATGTGGTTTACGAGATTACCCCTATGGTCGATCTTTAGATTTGATGATTTAGCAATGAAGTTTGTAAAGCAGTTCCATATGAATGCGACTTACACCAAAGAGGTAATGTCCCTATCAAGCGTGATTCAGGCTCTAGGAGAATCGTTGAAAGATCACTTGGAAAATTTCCATATGGCTATCACAAAAGTCAGCAATCCAAATGAACAGTCAATATTGATGGCGGTAATAAGAGGGATTGATCCAAAACCTGACTTTGGCGATTGGTTAGTTGGCAAACTACGCATGACATTGGAGCATTTCTATGCATAGGCAACTCAGTATTTGAGGAAAGAGGAAGTTAGATGCTCTAGGAAGAAGAATGTTGCCGAACTGAGTGGGGAGGGAGTACATAGTAACATTGCAGTGAAGTAGTCCGGGGAGATTTCCGGAAAAGTTCAAGTGAATGTCCAAAATAAACTGAATCAGCAAAAGAAAGGTTGTGATAAGAACCGTGAACGAAAGCGGGATTCTAGAAGAGGAACGCCAAGGATTCCAATGTATGATACCTATACACCACTCAATACGTCTCTAGAGAACGTCTACTCGTCTACATGCAATACCATACTATATAGTAAGCTACCTCCAAAAGAATCAACAAAGAAGCAAAAGTAAGCTGGAAAATACTGTTGTTCCATGAATGATATGGTCACAACATAAATGAATGTAGGCATCTCTAGGATATTATTAAGAAACTAATTCGAGAAAGAAAGCTACAAAAATTTGTTAAAGCCCTATGAAATGGCATGCAGGAGACATCCGACCCCAAAGGAGGATGAGCACCACACAGGGATGAAGAGCCTACAGGACTGGTGGAAAATTAGTGACCAATACAATAGTCGGAGGATCGCATCCAGCTGATAAGAGCTGGCACAAGATGGAGCGCTATGCTAGCTCAATCAAGCATATGAATTTTGAATGTTGCTCAAGTATATAAGATGAGGCTTCGAGAAAACAACACATATAATGGCAGACGACATTGTATTCAGAAATAGAGATGCAGACAAGGTGGAGTTACCGACGATCGACCCAATGCTCATTTCGACCATTATCAGCCCTGCCTTAATGAGAAAGATCTTGGTTGACTGTGGAAGTTCTGTGAATATAATTTTCAAAAAGGCTTAATGATCAGATGAGGATGGAAGCCAAGTTGTTGAAACTGTCTAAAGCCCTCATTCATGGCTTTAAAGGTGCTGTGACCGAAGCTGTCGGTTATGTCGAATTTCCCGTGGAATTGGGAGAAGATGACCGTAGGAAAATGCGGATGTAGCCATTTGTTGTTTTGGATGTTGACTCTCTATATAATGCTTTTCAGGGCCGACCGACCCTAGTTGAATTCCGGGCAGCTCTTGCCCTGTAGTTTTTTACTTTGAATTTCCCAACTGATAACGGTGTTAGAGTTGTGCATGGTGATGAAGCGACCGGACGTGCCTGCTATGTGGTTGTATTGAAAGATGCTCAACTTAAGGATAAAGGTAAGGGTGTGTACAAGTCTCTCCACATCCAAACCACTGAAGATTGATAACTGACGCCTAGACCTTGGCTCGGGCACCACAGTCGATTTTAAAAAGACATAGATCCGAGAGATGACGAGGAGGAGCCCAAAGAGACCAAGGTTGCACTAGCTGAGCTGACAAATGACATCATGGTCAGCCATGATGACCCATCATGGCTCCTAAAAATTTGATCACAGCTTTGCCCCACGATGATGAAAGAACTTATTGGTTTTCACCGAGAAAATCTTGACGAGTTTGCTTGGACCCACTCGGACATGTGTGGGATTTTGCCCGCCATTGCAAGCCATACATTTAATATCGACCCGAGGCTTGTCCTAGTGAAACAAAAATGGCGTGGCATGGATCCGAAGAGATCTGCCGCCCTTAAAGAGGAGGTGGACAAGCTCAAAAGTAGTGGGTTTATTTGTGATGCCCTCTACCCTAAATAGTATCTAATCTTGTACTTGTGAGAAAGGCGAATGGAAAGTGGCAGACATGCGTTAACTACTCCGACTTAAACATGGCATATCCAAAAGATAGTTTTCCCCTTCCAAGGATCGACTAGCTGGTAGACTCAACCGTAGGACACGAGTTGCTATCTTTCATGGATGCATATTCTGGATATAATTAAATCTCTATGCACATCCCCGACTAGAAGCACGCCAGCATTATTGCCGATGTGGGATTTTATTACTATATGGTAATGCCATTTGAATTGAAGAATGGTGGAGCAACTTATCAGCGCCTAGTCAACCGATTGTTTAAAGATCATATTGGAAAGGCGATGGAGGTATATGTGGATAATATGATTATGAGGTTACGAAGATCAAGCGACCACATTAGAGACTTAGCAGAGATGTCCAATATCCTCTAATATTAAATGAAGATCAATCCTCTGAAATGTTCCTTTGGCATCACATCAGGAAAATTCTTGGGTTTCATTGTCAATGCTCGCAGAATCAAAGCTAATCCTAAAAAAATTTGAGCAATTAACCACATCCAGGTGCCAAAGACTATCAAACAAATGTAGAGCCTAAATATGATGGTTGTCGCCCTATGTTGATTTATTTCCAGAGCCACCGATAAATGAGTTCTTTCTTCGACTTGATTAGAAGAGGAAAAAGGAACTTTGAATGGATGAAGGATTGTGAGGACGCATTCCAAGCTTTGGAGAACCATTTAGAGAGGCCTCCCATCTTCTTGAAGCCAATGGACCATAAAGACTTGTAAATCTACTTCATTGTGTAGGTACATGCTATAAGTGCCGCACTGTTTCATGAGGTGAATCAAATCTAGCAACCATTCTATTATGCTAGCGAGCGACTGACAGGAGCTGAAAGGAACCATCTGAAGGTAGAGAAATAGTGTATGGCTTATTGATTGCGTCATGAAAGCTCCACCTCTATTTTCAGGCTCAACCCATTAACGTCTACACCGATCAACCGTTACGACAAGTCTCACAACGACCTGAGACATCTGGAAGGTTACCGAAGTGGGACATTCAACTGAGCCAATTCGACATCACTTATCTCCCTCGAAGAGCCATCCAAGGATAGGCACTGGAGGAATTTATAGTGGAATTCACTACACAAGATAATCTCCAAGAGGTCTGTGGAGCCCCTACCATTCGATGGAAAATGTTTATGGATGAAGCATCCAATGATCGTTGTTCCGGAGACAGAGTCATGCTAGTAAATCCAGAGGATCAATCAATTTGCTAAGCTTTGAAGCTCGACTTCCCTACAACGAACAACGAAACTGAGTATGAAGCTCTTATTGTTGGACTCGAACTTGCCAGAGAACTGGAAATAAAATCTCTTGAAATCTTTTGCGATTCCCAGTTGGTGGCATATCAAGTCATGGGAGATTACCATGCTAAAGGACAATGAATCACTCCATACCTTATCCGAGTTCAGAGGATATTGACTGACTTTGAGTATTATGACATCACGCACATTCCTCGAGATCAAAACAAAGAGGCCGACTCATTGGCAAAGTTTGCTAGCATTGGGGATTCACAACAAATGAGCATGGTTCTAGTCAAAGTATTAGACATTCTGAGCATAAACTAGATGGAAATTGATTTGATACTAGAGACGGAGTCTAAAAAGGAGTTGTGGATGACTCTATTTAAAGATTATTTGTTACAGGTAGGCCTTCCCGAATGAAGGAATGAAAGACGACAAATCCTTCATAAAGCTTTACGATATATCATTCAGGAAGGAGTCATGTATAAAAAGGGTTTTTCTGTTCCCCTGCTCTAGTATATTGCTCGTGATGAAATAAAACGAGTCCTAAGGGATGTTCATGATGGGGAATGTAGTGATCACACTCGAGGGCAAACCATAGCAAAGAAAATACTCCGATATGATATTATTGACTAACTGTCAACCAGGATGCTACTGATTACACTAAGCGATGCAACAAGTGCCAGATGTATGCAAACATTCCAAGAGCTCCGCTGAAGGAAATTACATAAATGGTCAGTCCATGGCTGGTTTCCACATGGGGCATAGTTATTATCGGTTCCTTACTAATCTCTAAAGGTGGTGCAAAGTACGCCATCATAGTAATTGGTTACTTCATCAACTGGGCCGAAGTGGAACCTTTAGCCATGATCATGATGATGAAAGTAATCAACTTCACTATCCAGAACATCATTTATCGTTTTAGCCTTCTACGAACCATCTTAATCGATAATGGAACTCAATTCGATAATGTTGAATTCAAAGACTTCTATCATCGGCATTATATTGAAAAGGGATTTACAGCAGTTGCTCACCCTTAATCAAATGGATAGGTGGAAGATGTGAACAAAATCATAAAGTCTATTCTGAAGAAACATTTGGAAAAGGCTAGAGGCAAGTGGGTGGATGAACTCCCAACAACATTATAGGCTTACATAACTACCCATTAGTCCGTGATCGGTCATACTCCATTCGCTCTTGTGTATGGCTCCAAAACCATCATTCATGTTGAACTCGAAGTCCCTTCTCATTGAGTGACCTACTACAACACCAGAACAAGTAGAGATCTTCTCTTAGAATCTTTAGACTTTGTAAATGAGAATCGCAAAGAAGCTGATTTTAGGGCAGCTGCACATCGACACCGAGTCACCCAATATTACAACACTAAAATTCGACCTTGTACCCTTGAAATTGAGGATCTCGTCTTAAAATGGGTTTTTCCTGTCTCATTACACATGAATCGTACATGAGAAGGACCGTATGCTATTCAAAAAAGGTTTGGAGAGGGAACTTTCAAGCTAGCGACTGTTGATGGCATCACACTCCCAATAGCATGGAATAGTGAGTCTTTACGACACTATTTTACATAGTTTATTTTTTTTATTCAATTGTATCCAATATTCAAATTTGCTTTAGCATCAAAATTTTCCAAATATGTAATACGACAAATTATGTCATTTCTTTCCATTTGGAAAATAAAGTTTGACATCTTCTTCATATCTGTGATTGCTGTAGCAATACATGTTAGCTGCGATACCCGACTAACTAATGTTGACATGTCCAAGCAGGTTCCCAAAGTTTGGAGCTAGTCGATTACATAAGTTCACAATTAAATTAAACAAAATGAATGTGGTCCGACTATTAATTTGATGATTCTTGCTCATAACTCGATAGGAAGAGTGCCTAACCAGAAATGCATGTGACTTGACCATCCGATAACTAAATTAATCCCACCGAGTTATGGGGCAGACAAGAATCGAAAGCGATCGTGATACAATTGATCGCTCGCTAAGTTAAACCTTGGACTTGGGGGCAAATCAATCAATTAAGGAAATTATGGTCCAACTATTTTTCAAAATAACTATAAGTCCCTAGAGTGTGTATTAGAGTATAAACACAAAGTGGGTGCAATTCGATCACCCACCAACTAACTTAAACCTATAGTGCGAATATGAGTATAAACAAATGGATGAGTGCGGTTTGACCACTTACTATTCTATAAACTCCAACCTGAAACCAACAGGAGGAGTATAAATTTGCTAAAGATGGAATTTGGCCATCTTCTATCTAACACCTCTAATCCAAAAACTGGAGGTAGGAGTATAATCACTTATATGGCTGAATACGACAGTGTAACACGAGGGCTTGAGGCCACGATCTAGTACGAATTAAGGCCACGACCATATGGAGGCCACAACCGTATGGAGGCCTTGAGATAAAATTAACAAATTATCATTTGAATCAATGAGCGACAAATTACAAGTACATTGAATGGAAAATGTAATTGCTCAACTACTTAAGTAAATTCACACAAGAGTTCGACGAAAGTAAAATAATTTTATTCACATAAGCTTGGAAAGTCAAGTTGTAACGACCCGATATTTTGGACCATTCGCATCCGCACATGTCGAACTTGAATAATTCAAAATACCGAATTGTTAATTTAAATTGGCAAAACTCAGCATATACGGTAAATAAATAGAACACAGATCACAGACACAGAGTAATAATATGCAGCGGAAATAAAAGAGATAGTAGTTCATGAAGCTACTATATAAATATATAAGTTACATCAGAGTTAAACCAGATACAACGGAAGAGTAATACGATACATCAGATACAAATCAGAATACATCACTGGAATCATCGAATACTGAAAGCAGAATAGATGGCTGGATCTTCAAGCAAAGCTCCAACTTCAAAGGTGAGTCTCGAATACTGGTACATTCAGTCTGACCTGAGCGTAAAGCAAAACACAAAACACTCGAGTCAGGATTAACATTCTTATATCAATAAACCCAACTCAAGTGAAATAGCAATTGAAATACAAGTAACTCAAAGGATGTTTGGAATAACCATTCTTTAAGGATCCGTTAAACTATCTACTAGGTAGTAATGTACGCTAAGTAGATAATGTCTATCAGTAATATAAGGTATCAAAATAGTGTTAAGGCATTACCATTATCCCCCTTAACACATTTTATACAAGCGTTATAGTCTATACAGCACTGTAAACTCCACCGTAAACTAGTGGGATATCAGGGAGTACTCCATAGGTATAACACAAAACAAATTCGTAGTGGTAGCGTATATAGGGATCCAAGTATGACAAGGCACATGAGGCAATACCCAAGGTAGTGAAACTACCGTTTGCCTGATCCGGACTGGTGAGAACGCATCGCCGCAGCGATCGCAACACCGCGAAACAACACTCCCAAAATCAAGGGTGCACCAATCGACAATAAGTGATGAGTAGTTTTCGAAGAAGTGTGTTCGCTCGAGGTAGCTAGCCCCCATTTGGCCCGGCACGGCTCCTGTTTTAGTCATTTCCAATTTGACACAAGTGTCAAGGCTATCCATTATCGTTCTCTTTCTTCAGTCATCACGTACATCATTCCAACCACTTCATTCTGGATCACACTCCGCGTATAGTTATTAAAGTGGTTTTCGGTTTAGACAGTGAGTATGTCCCTAACCGATTCCGGTCTCCTTTAATAACTTTCGTGATTATTACACCGATTGGTCATTTAATATATTTCAAACCAAATCAAATTCAATTCCAAATAGAATTTTATAAACCAATATTCCATTTGTCTTTATATATCAATTTCCAAAATTTACGTTTCAAAACTTCCAAATTCATAATTTCAAAATCTTATATTTCAATTTCAATTTTTATTTAAACAATTCAAATATTGATTTAAATTCGTATATAAGTTTCATTCCGAAATCATTTAAATTAATTTAATTTAACATTCAAATCAATTTAAATTCCTTTATCGATTTCATTCAACATTCGTCAAGTAAATTTATCATTCAAACCAATTTCTATTTAATTTCCAATTCATTAAATCAATTACTTAAGTTCAACTTCATTATATCAAAACTTCAAATTTAATTAAATTAGCTTCGACAAATCAACCCTTTAAATTACAAGTCTTACATTAATTTCAAAAATCACATTTGCATTTCTTGATAAAGAAATTCAATTTCACATATTCATTTACTTAGTTACAATTTCAAGCTCAATTAATAAAGAACTAAATTTCACTAATTAAAAAGTTCAATTTTAATTATCAAAGGATTCAATTTTATTTAATTATTAAATAATTCAATCTCGTTAAATTATTGAATAATTTCAAAACTTAATTCAATCATTTCTTAAATTAAACAACATTCTTTCATCTAATTCTTTATTAATATTTTGTTCAAGATTATTAAATATTCACATTTAAATTTCATTAAAATTCAATTTCCAACTTCGTTTCAAAACCATATTATTTATTCAAATAAAATCTTCATTTTATTTTTAAATCAAATTATTGACCAATCGGGTTTTTATTTAATTCTCTATCCTAGGTCAAAGTTCAATTTGGGTATTTATCATTTCAACCCGATTCCATTTCAATTCAAAAATCAAAGCATAACAAAGGGAACTTGCAGTGTGATAGCTGGGATGGTGTCAAAGTAAATAAACAAGCAATAACAACAATCAATATCAATCCAATAATCAATTCAAATAATCCCGAAATAATCGTATTAATTTACATTTGTTGTTTATGCGAATTAATATAATTATTTCTAGAATCTACACTATCATTTCATGCAGATTAAAGATTATTACAATAATATTAATACGGTTCTTCACTTGATATCTATTGTTCAATTTCAAACTACATCAATTTATACACATACATTCAATGGTTCAAGGTGTAGTTAACACTGTTTCTACGTGTCAATTTATTTAACATTTAAAGGGGTCATATAATGCAAATGTCATCTAATCGAATTCAACACATATATAAATTTCAAATTTTAACTCCTACGTCGATTTCAATTGTAAATTTTTATCACTTTATACTTAACAATTTAACGTTCAATATCAACATCAAACAATCGATCATTTATCAACCAAACTGGATTATCATTGTATATATAACAAATAATGGTGTCATATGTCACAGGTGAACTGTATAGGTAATAGCATATATAACAGTGTAAATAGCTAATAACAGTATATTTCAATTGTCGTTTCAATTGAAATCAAATTTAATAAATAAAAGAACATTAATCGTGAGTGATTGCTCACCTTTCGAGGCTAGAAAAATTTGACGACTCGACATGATACGAATTGAATCACGAATCTAGACCATCGAACAATCCAATCAGCAACTCAAAGCAAAGTAAGCTGAGTGCGGATTTTGGGGACAAAGCTGAAAGATAGGAATCGATGAGAACGAATCAGAATTAACTTGATATAAGCGAAAAAGATATATATTATTATTATTTTAATAAGATCAATAATTTAATTCCAGACAAATATAAAATAAAATATATGCATATAATTTGAAATTACTATTTTCTCAAACCCATCAAAAATCAAGATATATATTTTAAAGTCTATATGTATTTTAAGGTCAAAATATGTACATATATAAAATATATAAACACATATATAGTAATTTATATGCAACACGAATCAAAAAAAAATGTATTCAACATACATGCGATGCATATATACATCTTAAATCAGTATTATATTAACACATATGCAGACAAGACACCCACTGAGCAAAATAGTTTTGGAGACATAGATGCACACTAAAATAAAGCAACACGTACACAACTTATATTATATTAAACAAACAACCTCCATATAATCCAACATATAACTACACACAAAACTATATGATTAAATATATATATATAATTATCAGTAACAATTATATCTAGAACCAAAACCGAAAGATTATACAAGTGGAAAAAATACCGCTTACATATATATGGAAAAATATATATATACATATAATAGTAATATATACATACAACGAAATCTATACTGTAAAATTAATATATATAGCTAACATGCGAATCTTAATATATATTTATAAATCAACACGTCATTTAACAACTAGTTACAAAATCATATATAATCATACAGTAAATATTTAAAACCAACATATTAAAGCTTATAGATATATGGACTAATATATAAATATATAAACTTACATACCTTTTCCTTTTATTAAAATAATAATATATTCTTTCTAGTAAAATATCCAGCAAGCATATTCTTAGCCATATAAATCTTATTTTCCCAAAAGCCTGTTATGAATGAAACCGACAGCAATATGAACAACTATGTCGGCTATTATGGATAACTCATATAAAATATATATACAACTAACAACAGACCAACTTATATATTTTAAATATACAAACATCAAAAATCAATATATAACAAATATAAACTCATACTTATTTATAAACACGGATAGTTTAAATATGTATAAACAATGTATATATTGTATAACGAATACTTATCAAAGATATGCAAAACGAAGATATACTATAAGCCTTTACACTGCACGCATGTATACCGGTGCCTTCATCAAGTATATATTTTCAAACTAATATGAACAGTATATAATACACCTTTATAATTTTATAACGTTTATATCTAACCGACCCTACATATAAATAAAACATATTATTAGACTAAGATACATATAATTTAACATATATTAGCTTTTATATTGCAATTGTTACATGTATATGCAGACACTTAACACTTAACGCATACTGTCCTCTATAACAAACATAATACATACCTATATATTTTAACTACACCATATTAAAACTAACGTACAACTAAAACTTGTATATAAGTCAAAAATTAAAGTTTTAATATATATAGTTTATAATACATATAAACTTACTCAGCACAAAAAAATGGTACTAATACATATAAACATATTATGTTATAACAGACTGTAAATATAGTAATATATGAATGAAACTCAAATAACTTATACTATATATATATATATTGTTAACAAAATATACCACAAACTTGCCTGAGAAATAGGGAAGTACTGATGGCTCGGAATGGTGCCATGCGGAAAAAGGAGGGGCGAGCGAAAATACTCGGCCAAGGTGTGTTTCGGCCACGAAATGATGGGGAGGCTCGGATCTTGGAGAGGCTGGAGGAAGAAGGAGCGGCGGTGGTCTTGTATGGCTGTTGAGGAGGGGAGCTGAGCGTGTGGTGGTGGGATAGGCGATGAAGAGGTGGCTGCTTGAAAACATGGAGGAGAAAGTATGGGCGGAGGTGGAGAAAGAACGTAAAAAAAAATGGAAGCAAAGGGAAGAACCACAGGAGAGGAGAAAGAAAATGAAAGCTACGGCAAAATAAAAAGTTGCATATGATGTTACTTCCCCAGTAACGTCAGAGAAGAAGTTGGAACGCATAGTAAAGGAACGGACCAGAAAACACTGCAAAAGTAAAACTGAAATTTAATAAATGTTAGGGGCCGTTTTATTTTAGCCGTTTGAAATTTGAATGGGTGCAGAAACCAAAAGGTACGGAACGGGTACCAACACGGAAAACTGTTCGTCGTTTCCAGTGCGTACCGAACACCGAATTTTACAAAATGAATATACTAGAGATCAACACGACGAGACGATCAAAACGGTATGCAGATGTTTGTGGTACGATTTAATTATAAAAATTCGAATTTTCTACTATCGGAAAATGTAAGAAAATCGCAGAAAAATAAGATCGACGGAGCTAAAGAAGTCCGAATTTGGAAAAACAAAAAATGACGTCTTGCTCAGAAGATGATTTAGAATTTTTCTATATAAAAATATTTGGGTTTCGAAAACGTTTTATTTTCATCGCTTTTTAACTGATTAAATTGAAGTAAATTTACGCACGAAATAAACTTTCATATTTTCGAACGAAAATTTACCAGTTGCTACGTTTAACTAGACGCATTCCAAATATCAAATTTATATCTCAAAATTTTATCGTTTAAAGTTTCACAAAATTTCAATTAATAACGTTATTAAAAACTGGTTAAATTTACGGGTTGTTACACTATCCCCCACTCAAAACTTTTCATCCCAGAAAAGGAAGGAGGTAGGAGAATAGAACCAACTGGAAGAAAATAGATTGACAACAAAATAAAACAATTTATTTAACATATAAATTTCAACTTAAATAAATTTATGTTCAACAATTTGTTTTTAAATTCAAGGTTTTCATTAAATTGATTTGATTTCACATTTATTATTGTTAGGTACAAAAGGTTTCTTCCAAATGAAATTCAATTTAAATTCAATTAATCCAAGATACTCCCTTAAGTTGATTTAATTCAATTTATTAACTTTCAATACAAATATTCTTCTATTAATCATACCTATTATTTATTTACCTTATTATTCTATTTATCTCCATAAACATTTTATAGTTTAAAATTTAAGTGAATAACCTTTATTATATGCACTCACATTTTATTTATAAAGACAATTTATTGTATATTCTCCAATTTTCTTAAATTAACAATTTCAAAAGTCCTAAATTTGAATAGTCATTTATTATAATCACACTTTATTCGACAAATTTAATTCTTCCTCATACCAAATTATTATTAAATTTATTCTACTTAATATATCCTATCACATATATATTAAGTATATTTACATTTATTTTAACTACTCAAATTTATTTAAAATTTCTTTTGATATCATTTTCTGCTGTATAATATTCAATTACATAGTTAACTTTTGAAAATTTAGGTAAGTTATATTGAATGCAATTGAGTATTATACAAGTAAATTTTACAATTCAGTTATTTCAAGTTAAGTATTTATAAAAGAATTTGGCTTCATTTATAATTGAAAATCATCCCTTAAGAAAATTTAGAATTAAATTTCCGATTAAATTTAAACAATTTAGAGATAAATATATACATACAATATATCCAAGTCAAATCTAAATTAAATACTGATATATATGTATATAAATATTTTTAAATCAAGTCATACTTTAAAAATTCAAATCAAATTCATTTCAAAACAAAAGTGTAGCAAGCTACCGATGGTCTCTACTCTTCGAAACTCGAAAATGAATGTCGATGATGCGGTCGCCATCACCGAAATTATTTTCCAGCGACAAAGAGAAGAGTACTGATTTCAACATTTTAAAATTCTTTGAAAATGGTTTCTATTTGAAAATACCTTAAATAATATACATTAAAATTCTTTGGAAACAAATTATAGTCAAAATACCTTTAAATAATGTGCATTTTAAACCTTTAACCATAGTTCGAAATCATTGGAAATTAAATTCTCAAATTCTAATTTTAAATTCATTTCAAATTCCAAATCAAATTATAACCAAGTTTATAAATTCATTTATTTATTATTTCTAACAACAAATTCATTATCAATTTAGTTTTAGAAAAATTTATACTTATATATAAGGTAATCATACAAATCCATTTTACTTACCAAATTTGAAACAATATTGTGTCAGTTTGCTCTGCTCGAGTGTTTTGGAAATCCTATCAATAGCGTTGATCAGACGAATCGATCGGAAACCCAAATCAACATCAACAACTCAAACAACACAATATATAAAACATTTTAATATAAATTTACACATACACTTCCTCGCTCAACGATACAATAATGGATTCCAAAGCAAGGATAGAGATTCAAATTTGATAGACTCAAATCAAAGAGAGTTTCGATTCGAAGATAGGTTTAAAACAAAGACGAGATAGTTAAGTAACAAAATAGGAAGATAGATAAGTTTATATAAATCGCGGGCAACCCTTACCAGGTCGACCGTGACTTCAAGAATAAGATCGATGCAGAATTCCGAGGTATATCAACATCCGATCTTGAGAAATAAAATTCAGGTATAGAAGGAGATAGATAGCATCGTTTTACCGGAGATGTTTGTATCCTCGGTTTACGATGTCTATTGTAAAGGAGTTTCACTCCTTTTATAAATCAATTTGAGATTGGCAAGATCACCAACTCATTATAAAGATCATTTGAAGTGGAGTTATGGAATATTCCAGAATTAAAAGAAGACAAATAGTGAGGGACAAGAATGAATTCCGGAACCGAGGGAACATTCCAAAATTCAAAGGAATTGAGTCAAAAGGAAGAGATTGAAACTCGAATGAGAGTGATTCTGTAAATACATTTACCCTATATGCTAAGTTTTTCCTAGAGCTACCAAAGCTCTGATACCACATGTAACGGACCGCGTCAGTGGGGTAACGCCCACCGTAGCTACAGCAGTACTTGTGTTCTGCCTTTACAGCCAGCCTCTCGACTGCACCAACCCCGCAGGGACATGTAGGAATAAGAGTCATCCGCTCGCTACCAAACCAAATGCGAGAATCCCCTATCATGCTGCACCCGCCAAGTGCATAGGCAGACACACATGTCGAACTTGAATAATTCAAAATACCGAATTGTTAATTTAAATTGGCAAAAGTCAGCATATACAGTAAATAAATAGAACACAGATCACAGACACAGAGTAATAATATGCAGCGGAAGTAAAAGAGATAGTAGTTCATGAAGCTACTATATAAATATATAAGTTACATCAGAGTTAAACCAGATACAACGGAAGAGTAATACGATACATTAGATACAAATCAGAATACATCACTGGAATCATCTAATACTGAAAGCAGAATAGATGGTTGGATCTTCAAGCAAAGCTCCAACTTCAAAGGTGAGTCTCGAATACTGGTACATTCAGTCTGACCCGAGCGTAAAGCAAAACACAAAACACTCGAGTCAGGATTAACAGTCTTATATCAATAAACCCAACTCAAGTGAAATAGCAATTGAAATACAAGTAACTCAAAGGATGTTTGGAATAACCATTCTTTAAGGATCTGTTAAACTATCTACTAGGTAGTAATGTATGCTAAGTAGATAATGTCTATCAGTAATATAAGGTATCAAAATAGTGTTAAGGCGTTACCATTATCCCCCTTAACACATTTTATACAAGCGTTATAGTCTATACATCACTGTAAACTCCACCGTAAACTAGTGGGATATCAGGGAGTACTCCATAGGTATAACACAAAACAAATTCGTAGTGGTCGCGTATATAGGGATCCAAGTATGACAAGGCACATGAGGCAATACCCAAGGTAGTGAAACTACCGTTTGCCTGATCCGGACTGGTGAGAACGCATCGCCGCAGCGATCGCAACACCGCGAAACAACACTCCCAAAATCAAGGGTGCACCAATCGACAACAAGTAATGAGTAGTTTTCGAAGAAGTGTTCGCTCGAGGTAGCTAGCCCCCATTTGGCCCGGCACGGCTCCTGTTTTAGTCATTTCCAATTTGACACAAGTGTCAAGGCTATCCATTATCGTTCTCTTTCTTCAGTCATCACGTACATCATTCCAACCACTTCATTCTGGATCACACTCCACGTATAGTTATTAAAGTGGTTTTCGGTTTAGACAGTGAGTATGTCCCTAACCGATTCCGGTCTCTTTTAATAACTTTCATGATTATTACACCGATTGGTCATTTAATATATTTCAAACCAAATCAAATTCAATTCCAAATAGAATTTTATAAACCAATATTCCATTTGTCTTTATATATCAATTTCCAAAATTTACGTTTCAAAACTTCCAAATTCATAATTTCAAAATCTTATATTTCAATTTCAATTTTTATTTAAACAATTCAAATATTGATTTAAATTCGTATATAAGTTTCATTCCGAAATCATTTAAATTAATTTAATTTAACATTCAAATCAATTTAAATTCCTTTATCGATTTCATTCAACATTCGTCAAGTAAATTTATCATTCAAACCAATTTCTATTTAATTTCCAATTCATTAAATCAATTACTTAAGTTCAACTTCATTATATCAAAACTTCAACTTTAATTAAATTAGCTTCGACAAATCAACCCTTTAAATTACAAGTCTTACATTAATTTCAAAAATCACATTTGCATTTCTTGATAAAGAAATTCAATTTCACATATTCATTTACTTAGTTACAATTTCAAGCTCAATTAATAAAGAACTAAATTTCACTAATTAAAAAGTTCAATTTTAATTATCAAAGGATTCAATTTTATTTAATTATTAAATAATTCAATCTCGTTAAATTATTGAATAATTTCAAAACTTAATTCAATCATTTCTTAAATTAAACAACATTCTTTCATCAAATTCTTTATTAATATTTTGTTCCAGATTATTAAATATTCACATTTAAATTTCATTAAAATTCAATTTCCAACTTCGTTTCAAAACCTTATTATTTATTCAAATAAAATCTTCATTTTATTTTTAAATCAAATTATTGACCAATCGGGTTTTTATTTAATTCTCTATCCTAGGTCAAAGTTCAATTTGGGTATTTATCATTTCAACCCGATTCCATTTCAATTCAAAAATCAAAGCATAACAAAGGGAACTTGCAGTGTGATAGCTGGGATGGTGTCAAATTAAATAAACAAGTAATAACAACAATCAATATCAATCCAATAATCAATTCAAATAATCCCGAAATAATCGTATTAATTTACATTTGTTGTTTATGCAAATTAATATAATTATTTCTAGAATCTACACTATCACTTCATGCAGATTAAAGATTATTACAATAATATTAATACGGTTCTTCACTTGATATCTATTGTTCAATTTCAAACTACATCAATTTATACACATACATTCAATGGTTCAAGGTGTAGTTAACATTGTTTCTACGTGTCAATTTATTTAACATTTAAAGGGGTCATATAATGCAAATGTCATCTAATCGAATTCAACACATATATAAATTTCAAATTTTAACTCCTACGTCGATTTCAATTGTAAATTTTTATCACTTTATACTTAACAATTTAACGTTCAATATCAACATCAAACAATCAATCATTTATCAACCAAACTGGATTATCATTGTATATATAACAAATAATGGTGTCATATGTCACAGGTGAACTGTATAGGTAATAGCATATATAACAGTGTAAATAGCTAATAACAGTATATTTCAATTGTCGTTTCAATTGAAATCAAATTTAATAAATAAAAGAACATTAATCGTGAGTGATTTCTCACCTTTCGAGGCTAGAAAAATTTGACGACTCGACATGATACGAATTGAATCACGAATCTAGACCATCGAACAATCCAATCAACAACTCAAAGCAAAGTAAGCTGAGTGCGGATTTTGGGGACAAAGCTGAAAGATAGGAATCCATGAGAACGAATCAGAATTAACTTGATATAAGCGAAAAAGATATATATTATTATTATTTTAATAAGATCAATAATTTAATTCCAGACAAATATAAAATAAAATATATGCATATAATTTGAAATTACTATTTTCTCAAACCCATCAAAAATCAAGATATATATTTTAAAGTCTATATGTATTTTAAGGTCAAAATATGTACATATATAAAATATATAAACACATATATAGTAATTTATATGCAACACGAATCAAAAAAAATGTATTCAACATACAGGCGATGCATGTATACATCTTAAATCAGTATTATATTAACACATATGCAGACAAGACACCCACTGAGCAAAATAGTTTTGGAGACATAGATGCACACTAAAATAAAGCAACACGTACACAACTTATATTATATTAAACAAACAACCTCCATATAATCCATCATATAACTACACACAAAACTATATGATTAAATATATATATATATATATAACTATCAGTAACAATTATATCTAGAACCAAAACCGAAAGATTATACAAGTGGAAAAAATACCGCGTACATATATACGGAAATATATATATATACATATAATAGTAATATATACATACAACGAAATCTATACTGTAAAATTAATATATATAGCTAACATGCGAATCTTAATATATATTTATAAATCAACACGTCATTTAACAACTAGTTACAAAATCATATATAATCATACAGTAAATATTTAAAACCAACATATTAAAGCTTATAGATATATGGACTAATATATAAATATATAAACTTACATACCTTTTCCTTTTATTAAAATAATAATATATTCTTTCTAGTAAAATATGCAGCAAGCATATTCTTAGCCATATAAATCTTATTTTCCCAAAAGCCTGTTATGAATGAAACCGACAGCAATATGAACAACTATGTCGGCTATTATGGATAACTCATATAAAATATATATACAACTAACAACAGACCAACTTATATATTTTAAATATACAAACATCAAAAATCAATATATAACAAATATAAACTCATACTTATTTATAAACACGGATAGTTTAAATATGTATAAACAATGTATATATTGTATAACGAATACTTATCAAAGATATGCAAAACGAAGATATGCTATAAGCCTTTACACCGCACGCATGTATACCGGTGCCTTCATCAAGTATATATTTTCAAACTAATATGAACAGTATATAATACACCTTTATAATTTTATAACACTTATATCTAACCGACCCTACATATAAATAAAACATATTATTAGACTAAGATACATATAATTTAACATATATTAGCTTTTATATTGCAATTGTTACATGTATATGCAGACACTTAACACTTAACGCATACTGTCCTCTATAACAAACATAATACATACCTATATATTTTAACTACACCATATTAAAACTAACGTACAACTAAAACTTGTATATAAGTCAAAAATTAAAGTTTTAATATATATAGTTTATAATACATATAAACTTACTCAGCACAAAAAAATGGTACTAATACATATAAACATATTATGTTATAACAGACTGTAAATATAGTAATATATGAATGAAACTCAAATAACTTATACTATATATATATATATATATATATATATTGTTAACAAAATATACCACAAACTTGCCTGAGAAATAGGGAAGTACTGATGGCTCGGAATGGTGCCATGCGGAAAAAGGAGGGGCGAGCGGAAATACTCGGCCAAGGTGGGTTTAGGCCACGAAATGATGGGGAGGCTCGGATCTTGGAGAGGCTGGAGGAAGAAGGAGCGGCGGTGGTCTTGTATGGCTGTTGAGGAGGGGAGCTGAGCGTGTGGTGGTGGGATAGGCGATGAAGAGGTGGCTGCTTGAAAACATGGAGGAGAAAGTATGGGCGGAGGTGGAGAAAGAACGCAAAAAAAAAATGGAAGCAAAGGGAAGAACCACAGGAGAGGAGATAGAAAATGACAGCTACGGCAAAATAAAAAGTTGCATATGATGTTACTTCCCCAGTAACGTCAGAGAAGAAGTTGGAACGCATAGTAAAGGAACGGACCAGAAAACACTGCAAAAGTAAAACTGAAATTTAATAAATGTTAGGGGCCGTTTTATTTTAGCCGTTTGAAATTTGAATGGGTGCAGAAACCAAAAGGTACGAAACGGGTACCAACACGGAAAACTGTTCGTCGTTTCCAGTGCGTACCGAACACCGAATTTTACAAAATGAATATACTAGAGATCAGCACGATGAGACGATCAAAACGGTATGCAGATGTTTGTGGTACGATTTAATTATAAAAATTCGAATTTTCTACTATCGAAAAATGCAAGAAAATCGCAGAAAAATAAGATCGATGGAGCTAAAGAAGTCCGAATTTGGAAAAATGAAAAATGACGTCTTGCTCAGAAGATGATTTAGAATTTTTCTATATAAAAATATTTGGGTTTCGAAAACGTTTTATTTTCATCGCTTTTTAACTGATTAAATTGAAGTAAATTTACGCACGAAATAAACTTTCATATTTTCGGACGAAAATTTACCAGTTTCTACGTTTAACTAGACGCATTCCAAATATCAAATTTACATCTCAAAATTTTATCGTTTAAAGTTTCACAAAATTTCAATTAATAACGTTATTAAAAACTGGTCAAATTTACGGGTTGTTACACAAGTACAAGTATTCACGGCAAAAGAATCAAAAAGCCAGGACCTATCCCATACAAATTCGACCAACAAAACCGAAAAGACTTAGGAGCATGAGTATAGGTGATGAATCACTTCCTCATCGACTTCCTTTTCTTCCTCTTGGAATCAGGAGAGATTTCCCTCGAACTTTCTCCACTCCTCTTCTCCCCTCTCTTCCCGCTTCCTTGGCCTTTAATCAGAGTAGACTGGGTTGACCCAATAGGGGCATCTTGAGTAGATTCTGGCTGAGGAGTGGGGCCATCCATAGTTTCTCCAGGAAAAACAATGGAGATGGTAGGAGGAATGATCTCCATTTTCCCCTGCTTGACTTTCACCTCAAGGGCATTGTCCACTTCAAGTTCATGTGCCATTTCTTGCATAGAGGGGCTTAAAAAAGATTGGGAAGCTCAATAATCACAACATCATCATCAACATGAACCTCTTGACGTGGATCGCTTTCTTTCCTCAACAAGGCATCCACCAGGTGTTCGGTGATCATAAAAGCTTCCTCTTTCGGTACATCTTGGGTTGTTGCCGAAGCCGTGGCAGTAACAGACTCTGTCGTTGGCACCTGAGGTTCTGGTTGAGATTCTTGAGGAAGAGGTGGAATTGCTGCCAGCGGATCTAAAGATAAGAAAACATAACTAAAAAGATTAGATATATCAACTAGAGACACTCCATCTTTCTGAAGGACATGTGATTTTAATGAAATACCTTCTCCAGGTTGATCCCCCACGTTAGCTGGACAGCCACCAAAACCTCCTTCCATAATCAGTAATAGCCCACTATATGCGGCTTCTCCGGATTATAACCGGTCTCGGTATAAGAATCCACAGTGGTGCTGGAATAGATTGGATCACCGGATTCTAGTCATCTACGATGTTGTGTGACATGGATCTAGAACCTTCGCCAACTTCATGTTGAGAAGTTATGACATGTTCTTTTTGGAGTATAAGCTAGGTTTCATGTCGAACTTTGGTTTCATCACCCAATAGAATTTCACCTTCCTGCCTACTCAAATTGATTTTTCAGTGCCGCGAGCCTCCTTCTCCTCCTGAACAAAATGCTCCCAATCATGTACAAGATGGTAAGGGCAGTCACCCTAGAGCCACTCCAAGTTTCTATACTTCAAGAAGTTGGCATTGTAAAGAATGAGCAGTGGATCTAATTCCTCCATAATCTCGTCCCTGACCTTTTCTTTCATGGCCTCCACTTCTCGATTAATGAGGGCATCAATGTCTTTGACTTTTTCGACAACAGTGTCTGTTTCAAGCCTGATGGTAACCAATTCCTCACAGGCATCCTAGCCGATTTTCTATGCCTCCTCTTTACCTTTGGATTCACGCTCAAACTTAGTTTTATACTCAACTGTCTTCTTTGGGTCGCACCCTTTCTACCAACAATTTATGATTCCGATGATGAAGCGCTTCAACCTCGGCCAAATGCTTGGCCTTCTCATCCTAAAATGCCTTAGTGGCCATTTCAGATTTCTCTTGGCTTCTGCCTATGAGCTCCTTAAAGATTCTCACTCATTGGATAGAGTTTTGATGATCCGCTTGTCTTCGGCCTCTTGACGTTTCAACTTCTCAATATCTGCCACTCCCTTCCAGGATACTTTAGAATTCCTCTCCGCCGCTCCCATCCACCTTTATACTACCTATGGATATCATTCACACAATCCATTGTCATTTGTTGGACTTTTTTAGGAACTTTTTTAAGATTAGATACAAAGAAAAATCCATCAAGACATACATTTGGAAAGTTTGACTTAAGTTAGGCCATGTGAGTAGCGGCATCAACTTGTTGAGCTTCAACGACAACTTGGGTGTCAGCGCTTTCTTTGCTCGACCTTTGTTGGTGAACACGACGTCAGTGATCATTTGGTCATTGAGGGTGAGATGGAACGACGAACTGTGAAGAAACTGAAGTGGAAGGGGGATTGCAAGAGGTGTCAATAGGAGGAACGTTTTCGTGATGATCTTGTTGTCTTTTAGAATCTTTAAAGGCACGAGATATAGATTCGGACTGCTATTTGTTACAGGAAGATTTGTCTCCGTCACCTCTATTTTGGTAATCCCGATCCTAGTTGGAGCGATAGCTGGGGTCATATTCACAACCACTACCTTGGTGATACGAGCCCGAACGAGAACCAGGATCCTGGTGTGATATTTCCTGCAGAGACTAAAACATGTGCTTCTTCCTCATCATTGTTTCTGTAAAGAAAGACAAAGAATTGGATCAGTTCTAAGTATTGAAGGACCCGAAATAAGAGCAATGCAATATTGTGAAGTGCATGCGAACATGTGTCTCCTTATGTGCCCCCAACAGACTAGTTATTAAAGCTTTACTAGTAGAAATAACCTCTCCACTAGTGGTAGGAGGGATTCCAACCTAGTTCTAGTAGGAGATTCTGATCCATCGACGCTCATGTCAGTAAAATGAAAGGCATCAAAGTCATCCGGTATCGGAAGATCGAATAATGCCTTAAATGTTTCATCCAAGTGTTTTAAAGGTTGAGAGGCGGACTGATCTGCAATAACCTGATTGTCGATGGATAGCTTGGACTGTTTGAAGAGGCGGCTCTTAGGGAACATGCAAACGATCTTCTTCCTTTTTCTTTTTTCGAGGTTGGGGGGCTGCGAGGCTTGCAAAGATCTGACCGCAGCCCCAAAATTAGAACCTACGTCATCACCGCCAAGTTCGACACCCTTATCTCCCATTGCGTTTTATCGGTAGCTTCCCGAGCCTCCTCAATTGGGGCACAACAGGATCAACTTGATGGCCTTCATCATCATCCGCATCCCACTTCTCAACATCTATAACTCCAGTAGTGACCGGTAGCACTATGCTACAGCCATCTTCCATCAGGTAGTATGTAATGAGTCATTCATCAGTAATGAGATTCTCGATGTCTTTATCTTTTGATGGAACCTTTTTGAGCACCAAGACCGCATCTATATATTGTTTTCCATCCAGTCATAGATAAGAGCCTGCATAAATCAGAAAAATTGCTTAGTTTTGGATACGACCTGGATATAAGCACTCAAGAAATTAAGCAAGGAGTAACACTCACCAGTCAGAATCTGGCACTTCTTGGCTGACTCGAGAAATGTGATCAAAATGCTTCCATTTCGTCGCTTGAAAGTGAAAACAAATCGAATGTCTTTAGGAGTTAGAGGATGAAACAAAAACTCCATGAATGCTATGTAGGTACAGTTAAGCAAGGCATAACTATTTGGATGCATTTGTGATGGTGCTAACCCTATATGATATAGCATCCCTCAGATAAATGAATTGAAGGGTAGGATGCATCCTGCCCAACACATGAACTTGTTGCATATCGTGAACCCTTCGGGGGTCATATGAGCTCTATCATCTCGAGTCGGGACTCGCACGTCATCAAATAGCTACCCGTGCCTGGCACAAATTCTACAAAGAGAGGCTTCATTAATTTGGAAGCTACAAAATCCTTTAGATCTTCCAAAAATATTGTATCTTCTAAAGTGTCGGGAGCAGGTTCTATCACTTCTGCTGAAAGGACAGGAATGACAGAGAAAAGGTCAAGTGATGGATGTGTACTTTTCGATTGTTCAGCTTGATGTCTAAGGGAAAATTCATCAGAAGTAGTTGCGGAGCTCGATTCGCCATATGTACTATTGTGCTGTGAAATCTGTTCAGAGGACATGGCAACTAAACTCCTCGAGCTTCTGGATCCCATAGCTACTAAACTCAGTAGATAATCATCATCATCAGAAAAAATAACTTGTTTCCCTCATGCAAAGTGTCTGCTAGTGCTAAGTGGTGCGGTGTCGTGCAATGCAATAAAACAGTTTAGAATTAAAGACTATGATTGTGACAAGACTCCAAGGTTCGATCGGAGAGACCGTCATTACTGACCTTCTCAACCGATTCTCTACATTAATGGCAAAGGGTTTAGTCCAATCATTGGGATCGGTTGTTGGCATATCGAAGTTCAAATTATGCATTCAGAAGTGGATGAGCTTCAAAAATTTGTCCAAGGAATTAGTAACAAACATAAATATGTAGGAAATTAGTCAAGTTCCACAGTTCAATTGCCATATATGTCTAATATGTAGTGCATTTCATACGCAAGTCATGCACGACCACTCAAGCGTTCAAGGCCGAAGCTCATCACAAAGTTCTAATTAAGATTTTAGGATTTTAAGTATGTTTATCTAAGTTAACCCAACAGCAGATCCAAAATAATGTTATGACCGATCGATCCTAATGCACCCGATTGACGTTTCTACACGATCATTTAACACCCGAATGTTCTTCAAATGATTGTTCTCCAACCTTCAACTCCGGTTCCACACTTCCTCCAATTCAAGACTCGAACCACCACTCCGAAAAACGATCGGCCAGAAAACTCTAACAGAAAACGACCGGTCCAAATTCTCATCATATTTTCAAATACCAATCCATTTAATGATCGATCGAACTCCATTTCATTCCCTTATTCTAACAACTTCACAACATCCACCTTGTTAGAGATGATTAGTGACAGACTAAGTTTTGGAACTCCACCGGTTGAGAACGATCTTCTACCTTCAACATCAAACTGGCGCATTCCATCTAATCTCAACACTGCATCATCATCTCCCCCTTCGCTCCAACCGATCAAATCACCATGAATGGAATCATGCAAGCTAGAATAAGATCCCATCATCTCGACTAAATTCTAACCAGTAAGCAGAAAATCGAACATACCTATGTATAAAAGTGGAAAAGCGAAGGCGATTTGGATTCGAGTACGAAGCAAGATCTATAGGGGATGGCGGTGGCGATGGTTGGTGTAGCAAAGTGTCTGACCGACCTATGGAGATGGTTGCAAGATAAATATGGAGTTGGATCGGAAGGCTCAGTGGATCAATGGTATGAAGGAGAAGAAGAGGATTGGTTTTTTTGTTTTTGGTTCGGGTAGCTACGACAGAGAGTGAAATGAAGTGAAGAGAATAATCTAAGTATCCAAGTATATATATGAGGGATGCAAAATGAACCATCAAAGTTTGTATTTAAGTGGAAGCCCAACCAATAAACGATCGGGTACAATCATTTTATGATGGTCTTACGTCGATCCATTCTTCTAAACTTACAGTTCATTCAAATGGACAAATCAAGAAACGATCAGACTAGATCGTTCTGTGATAGGTGTACGTCGATCCTTCTCTGTAGTATGCAATGCAATTTGTTCGTTCAACATATACTTAGAGCATGTACAATCCAAACTAATGGTTTTGGAATGAATCATCATCTTCTTTCTCGGGCTAAAAAAAGAGAAGGGAGAGAGGGGGGAGAACAATCAGACATGATCCAATCTCAAATGAATTTGACCCGATCCATATTAAAAATGGATCAAGTATGATCCATTCACTTGATGGATTCATGCAGATCCATCTTAAAAAAGATGAAAATGATTGAATTGAATTCACCAAATTGGCAATGACCCATGAGAACGAACGCATCCAGAAGCTAACAACAAAAACGTGTACATGAACGTGCGCGTGTGCATCCTAAAAATTTAATTTCTTGAAATCGACCGAAATTGAATTCTCACCTGGAATTATTAGAAAGAGAATCAGATCGGATAACCGAGGCCTAGTAGCTCCATGGAACCGTGCACAACTATTAACTGGTAAATTACAATTCACAATTTATGCTATTGGAAATCATTCAATCATCATGTCAAACAGAAAAAGTTACGACTCTTCAAGGAAAGCAATTCATCGAAAGGATGACAACTTTTCAGAAAGCTAAATGGATTCCTTTCTGATGACTCTAACTTGCATCGATTCAAAGCACATCATGTTGAAATAAGATGTATTTTGGGTGGCAAGTGTTATCCAGCCTTTTGGTCCGACTATATTCGAACTGATTAAACAAGTTAGACTCGACTGCCATCAAGAATGACAAGTTAGATTAGCGATCACGAAGCCTAGAGATTAGGCACGGATGTTAATATGAAGCAGTGACGATGTGAAAGCAAAAGACGGACCCAATAGAATGATAAAAGTATGAAAGTATACCATCTACTGAAAATGGATAGGGTATCTCCATATTCACCAATTATGGATCGTACCATATCGATATTATAATTCAACTCAATGGAAAACGATTGATGTCTCAAAATCTACAAGTCAGATATGCATGAAACTTTAGGAACAACGATATATTGAAGAGTGGAGCCCACATATCAATTGCATGCCAAAACGATCCCATAGAACAATCAGTATCGATCATTAGTATGAAAGATGTGGGACCCGCAATCGATACCATGACTTCTTCGGGATCTGGAGACTCCATTGCCAAAATTTCAAGAAGACATTTAACCGTCTTCCGCTATAAATATAAACTTGATCATTTATTTTTGGGATCCTTGCGCTGCTATTTCCTTTGTATTCCATTGTAATTACGGATCCTACCTGATCCATCCCTCTACACATAGCAATCCAAGTGATAAATAAAGTTATTTCTCCAAAGTGGACATTGGCTTTCAACGTCGAACCACTATAAATCGTTATGTTCTTTATATTGCTTAATTTTTTGTCATTTAATTTCCTATTTCCTCTTTTTCCATTGGATTTTCTTCATTTATTTGTCTATTGAATCTCTATTGTATGTTTGTGCCAATTTTTTGTGCAAACATGGTTGAATTAATATATGGCACAACTCGCATTTGATGTCTTCATGATGGCTTGGCACGGTCTGACTAATCAGAAGTTTCCACATGACTAGTTGGAGTATTTGACATGTATATTTCTTAATGTGTGAGAGATTCTTTACATTCAATAACATAATTTCTTGGTTCGTGATAACCTTGTGTCCCATCATGCAATAGCTTGCTTATTAGGCTTATGATAGTACCAATATGCGACAACATCTCCCAATATGTGATAGCTTCAGCATTTAATAATGTTAACATAATATAACTTCAATATTTGATAACTTCCACATGCGATTGCTCTTTATCTCAATATGGGGCAATTCCTTGATGTTCTTAACATGTGATAGTGTTTGGTTTCAATGTGCTATAGCTTTGACTGCTTTGCCAGTTCCTTATGTAATAGCTTTATCGCTTTAACACATGATAGCTTTTATGAATTCAATATACAATATTTTCATACTATGGTGGCTTATTTCAACATGATAGCTTGACTTCAACACACGATAGCTTCAATCTAAGATACCTTGAATTCAATGCACGATAGCTTCAACCTGCGATAGCTTGCCTTCAACACTCGATAGATTCAACTTCCGATAGATTCATGACTTGTGATTACTTTTCACGTCTCATTCTTCGACATCCTTTATATTCATATCAACCTTCGATAGCTCTTAACCTTAATCTGTAGTAGCCTTTGTTAACATATGATAGTTTTCATTAATTGTAGAATTCAACATTCGATAGCTTGTATGCAGTAGCTTTCACCCTTAATACTCGATAGCTTTATCATGTAATAACCCTGTCTTATGGAAATCTTGCCACTTTCTCTCATTATAGTTTAGTGCCTTAGAATATTTTTGTAAAAAAATTTAGGGTGAAACACTTTCCCCTCATAAGAAGTTTGCTTATGCTTTAATTTAGTGAGCTTTAGTCTTAAGGTCACTCCTTTCCTTGGATGTTAATTTTTTCCTATTATCTCACCTTTCTTTATTTTGATTAATCTTTTTCCATTGATGGACAACGTTTCGACCAAATTTATGATTAGATAATCTTTCTTCCGAGATGTTCATTCATCATTAGAGCTTAACTGACCATCCTTTCTTGGATGATCACTTTGGCCAGGCATGGAGGCAGGATCAAAGGATTTATTGAACACTACTATTTGGGTAGTTGCTTTGGCCAGGCATGGAAGCGGGACCAAAGACTTACTTGACCATCACTCTTTTTATGGTTTCTTTGGCAAGGCGTGAAACCAGGGCTAATAACTTAATTAAAAATCACACTTCAGATGGGATCTTTGGCCAGGCTGGTAGTAGGACCAAAGGCTTAATTAACCATCACTCTCTAGATGGTTTCCTTGCTCAAGCATGGAAGTGGGACCAAAAGTCTAACTTATCCTATAGTGGGTATGAGGTATGCTCATGCTCAATGAATTCCAATTATCTCGTCAGGCAAAGAGATATGTTAAGCATAATGCATCTCAATTTGGGGTAGTTCATTAAAATAAATATTTTAAAATGCTTTATCTCTTTATTCATATAAAGTAGTGAAGTAATGTGTTAAATGCTCGGTATTCCATTCTTGCTGTTACATTCTCATCAGGCCTACTTCGTTGATAATTCCCGGTAGAATCACTTCATGGATAACCAAAGTTCCTTCCTAGTTTGGCCCTATTGATATATCAGATGAATTTTTGGTATTGACCATTACTCTTTTGAGCACCAAATCGACTTTTTGGAGGCTCTTTCCATTACCTTTGAGTTATAATACTTAGTAGTTCTTCTCCATTATTCCGCCGTTCTTAATCCAACTTGGTCTCTTAGCTCATTAACCAAATCTTAGAATTCATTTTTCATCTATTGGTTTAGTTCGTAGACATGTGCAATTCTTCGACGTTATGGGATTTCTACTTTTATGGACAACATTTCTTTGAATCCATATGTCAAAGAATATGTGGTATGCATAGTGGTTGTTTTTGTGACAGTTCTGTATGACAATAAAACAAGTGGAAGTTCTTCTATCCAATTCTCTTTACCTTATGGATGACCATAAAACAAGTGGAAGTTCTCCTACCTATATCTATATGACCATAAAACTACCTTTTCAAGAAATTCTTAAGGGTTTTATTCATGGCTTCTACTGCTCCATTAGCTTTTGGATCGACTACTAAATAAAATTTCTTTATTATTCAATTTCTTTTATAGAAATGAATGAACTCTTCACTTTCAAATTGAGTCTCATTATCATAAATCATTTTATTTGGGTGTCCAAAGCGGCTAACTATATTTTTGGTTAAAAATTTCAAGACCTTCCTGTAGTTATGTTGGATAATGGTTCAACCTCAACCTATTTGCTAAACTAGTCAATCACTACTATTGCAAATTTCGCGTCCTTTTTGTGATAGGAAAAGGTCCTATTAAATAAGGCACCCAAAAGTAGAATGAGGCTTGTGACAAGTGACACTTCACTTGGAGGTAGGCGTTGAATTCTTGATAATCGCTGCATCTTTTGCATTTTTAAACAAAGGTTAAAGCATCTTTACTCATGATCATGCCAATAATACCCGTCTTACTATTTTCTGGGATAATTTCTTGTGGTTGGAATTGTCACCGTAGAACACTTCATTAGCTATCTTTAATAATATCATTCCTTTTTCTGGAATTGTTCATCTTAAATAAGGAACTGAGTATCCTTTCTTATATGATATCCCATTGATCATGGTATACGAAGGTGTTTGGCATCTTAATTTCCCTAACTCGTTCCTATTCTTTGGTAACGTTTCTTTTTATAAATATTCTACTATTGGTGTAATCCAATTATTCATATATTGATCCTCATTATCATTCTCTTGTACTCCTTCGCAAGTCGTCCCATGTTCATCTTTGCCCTTGAAATCTTCTCCTTTACTTTGTAGTTGTCAATTTGTGAATGAGTTAAAACTAGTGTTCTTTACTATGATTCTTTTTTCATAAACTTAACACTTAGAATTTGCTAGAAACCATTGGTAATCTTCACTTTAGTCCCTCCACGCGAACCGGCTAATTTTCCTTATGAATATGCTTGAAAATTTTTCTCCCATGACATTTGATGGATTGAAAAATCCTTAAATTGGGCTAATATCTCATCGATCTTCATTATGTTCTGAGTTTATCGTGCATCCTTTATTTGATAGGTTTTGGTTAGTTGATTTTCCATTAACCGGGAATTGCTAAATACCTCAATCTATGGATTTTAAGATGCTAGCCTAAAGTTAGACCCATGATCATTGATTCTTAATCGACCACATTATTGGTTGTGGTAAATCCTAATTTCATTACATAAAGTAATCGATGTCCATCGCAAGTAATTATTGCATACCTGGCTCTGGCTCCTTATTTATTTGACGTACCATCTATAAATAGTTCTCATCTTAGATCAAGCTTTCTTTTTTGAAATTAATGTTTAATAAACCTAGTACATTAAGTTACAAAATCAGCCGACGCTTGTCCCTTTATTGCTACTAGAGGTAAATATTCAATATCATATTGACTCAATTCCATTTCCTACTTTATTAACCTTATAGATGTTTCGGGTTTATTAAAAATTTACTTGAGAAGACAGTTAATTAGTAAAGATTTTAACTACAATTGCTTGGAAATAAGACCTTAATTTCCGAGTTGACGGGACTAAACAGTACGCTAACTTTTATACAACCATGTACCATATTTCTGCACTCTTTAGCCTTTTGCTCTTATAGTACATTGGTAATTGAACTCTATTTTCCTCTATTATTAGGATTGAATTGATTGCATGCTCGGATACTATTATATATAAGAACAAATCTTTACCTTCTACCTAATTGGATAATACTGGTGGCTTGACCAAATGATCTTTTAACTCTTGGAATTCTTTGTAACATTCTTCAGCCCATTCAAAAGTTCTTGTTTTCTTAAGCATAGCAAAAAATGGAATAAACTTATTGATGGTTTTTGATATAGATTGGTTGAATGATGCCAGTCGACTATTTAAGCTCATCACATTTTTACTTGTTCAAAGCTCTGATATATCTCAGATCGCGTTTATTTTTTCAGGGTTTGCTCTATCCCAATACACTTACTATATATCGCATTCAAGTCTTTTATATGGTCCATCCTTTCTTTGGATTTCACTGACATGTCATCTACATATACTTCCATGTTTTTGAAAATCTGATTTTTGGACATCCTATTTCCTGAACATTGATGTGTGGCCACTGCATTTTCAGTCCAAAGGGCTTGACTTTATAGCAATTTGTTCCCTAATAGTTACGAAGCTTGCACGCTCCTCAACCGGCTTAAATATAGGGGTTTGATTATAGCTTGAATATGCATCCATGTGTAGTAACAACTTGTGCCTACAAATTTTGCATCTACTAACTGATCATTCCTTGGAAGGGAATATCAATCCATTGGACATGCTTTATTTAAATCAGTAATAATCAAAACAAGTTCTCCATTTCCCCTATATTTCTGATTAAGCAACAAGTTTTTCAATCATTTTGGGTAATATACTTCTCTGATAGGCTGGTTTCTAGTATACCCTTATTTGTTCGTACTTTATCAAATTTCCTATTTTGACTTATAGGAGTATAACTCAAAATTATACTAAGCACATGACACATTATTGTAGGATTAGTTCCAACCATGTTTCAAGAGTCCAAGCGAAAATGTCATTGATTGTTTAGAGAAAGTGAATTAGTTTTCCCCTGATATCTCTATCCAGCGCTCTTCCTATCCTTATTATTTTAGTGGAATCCTAAGGGTTTATATTTATCTGCTCCAACTTTACCGTAGACTTTATGTTATCTTCATCGTGTTTCGAATTTGTTTCGACGACTATCATTTCTAGGGCTTCTCCATTAACTTATTAGCTTGTTTAGTTTATTTCAATGTTTTTCCTTCTCTTTTCCAGAAGTCTTACCGTTTTAGCCCCAACTTTTCATTTCATAATTGAGGCTTTTAGCCTACTGTCTTGAGATCTTACTTCTTGATAACTAATTTCCTAGAGCTTGAATTTTTTTAGTTTTATTTAATTTTGACACATCATTATAAAAGATACCATTCTAGTAATTACATTGTTCCAAGGTTGCAAAGTCCATTTCCGTAGAACTAAATTGCTTCCCTCGCACGATCCCTCATCCAGCCAAATAAATCAAATTAATAATGATATGCTTTGGGGAGACAAAAGCATCCACTTAATCCAAAACAGGTCTCCCAAAGAAGGCATTGTAATAAGAAGGAAGTTCATTACCACAAATAGAAAAGTCCTAGAGTAAGATAGGGTTCCCATTTGAAAATATGACTTTGTTTGCCCAATTTGATATATCATTTATTATTGAACTCGAAGATGGACTTGAGGCAGGGCTCAAGCTTTTCAACGAAATATCCACTTAATCGGACGCATGTTGAAAATGAAATTTACTATGCTTCTAGTGTCCACCAAGATTTTAGATGCTATAGACAATCCAATTTGTGCATAAATAATTAATAGGTCATTATGAGGGTGCCTCATCCCCCTTAACTATTTTGGAGCAGCCACTAAATACGGGTTTTGCATGATGTATTTGTAGGACTTTTCCAATGGCTCCTCCACCATGAATATCTTCCCTCTTTGGTTTCACAGATATATTTTTCCTTAGAACCCTACTTATTCCAACAATACCACACCCCGCAAGAATCAAATTGATATGATTGATAGGTAGTAAGGACTCCTGTCGTGTTTCAGTATCTAAAAAATTTGCACTATCCTATGAAGGTATCTCAGTGTTACTAGGGCAAGGGAATTTCCAATTTCCCTTAACAAACTCTTTGAGGGCTCCTCTTCTGATAATATTTTGAACAATTCTAGCAAAGACTCGACAGACGTCTATTTTATGTTCGTTTATCTTGTGAAAATCATATTAATTTCCCCCTCCATTTGGTCTTGAGTTAATTTTGGCCTTCTTTAATATAGAATATTCCATCTCGTAATTTGTTATTGAGAAATTATATGAGCTGTATTGGTTGAAGTTAGCGTAATTAGCCCTAGCTGCTTTATCCCATCTCCCTTTTTATTTTAAATCAAGAATCCAAACTTCTCTCTTTCTCCTCCCCTTTGTTGAGATTTCCTCTTCTCATGAAAGATCTCATATGTACGGATGAATTTATCTTCTTGGAAGTAAAGTCCTTTAAATTACCATGTCTACAAAGGTAGAGTTTTTTCCAGAATGGGGTATTGCTATCAATCCAGATTTTACCGCCATCGGCTTTTCTTTATTACTTACATTTTCAGCTTTTGTCGCTTCAGAATTGAACCTGTTGAGATAGTCTGTAATAGCTCTCTAGGTTTTTTCTTTATGTTAGCCAAGACATTTGAGTCTATAGTTGGTTCATTTGAGGTAGAAGAATTGGATGGAAAATTTATAGGCGAATCACTACTATGAATAGAAAGTCTTTTCGTAGCAGGATACTATTTCGCTGCTGCACCTAGGAAAGTTACGGGGAAGAGTCTACAACTTGCTATTCTTGGTGTGTCATAAATCTCCATTTTCTGTCAAAGCAAATATTTCATCATCTAGGTCGTCTGACCCATTATATTTGAGAAATTTTAACATATGATTGAAATGGAACCACCATTACTTCTTTCGTAAACGAAAAACCCTGTAATTTTTGTTTACTCTGGGATTCATCAGCCTCTTTCCTCTCATATCCATCATATCTTTAACTAATTTACTAGCTAAGTCTTTCAGGTATGCCTCATCATCTTTATAATCTCTCCTTTCTTGCTTATATTCTTCGAGAGAAGATGTGCTTGCAGATTGCACAAGCAGAGATTTTTTTGGCTTCTTAGCTCCTTATTTATTTTCAAGTTTGGTCGATTATTATTTTCAACTTATTTTCCCAAGCCCGACTAGGGCTTATTATGAGCTTTTGCTAACTAATGGCTCTAGCTTCATCTTTTCTCTTGGGTTCCATGGCACTCTTTAGTAACGATATATATTTAACGTATCGAAGGATCGTAAAATATTATTTTTTGATTCATAAAAATTCATATGACTCTAAAACTTTGGGAAATGATTACTAGAGACATTTTCCATATTTAGAATTTTTATCGAACATTTCAGACCCATAAATTCTTGTATAGGAGTAAAATTAGAGTTTGAAACCACTTTCATGAAATTGAGTTTGTGGTTTCTCTTTTTGTAGAGTGGTCATAATAGGAAAACGGACTTACTGTTTAAGAGATATAGCCATTTTAAATTTTGGTTGCCGATGGACAGATTAATGGGCAATTGAACTAAGTCTGTACTTGGTCCTACTAATGAATTCAGGGAATTATGCCTAATTAGGGAGATGGGATAGTTCTAAATCATTTCCAATTTTCCCAAAATAATTCCAAATCTCCATTAACCCTAATTCATTAAACAGCTCATCTTTTGCTTACTAATCTCTGTCAATTCCGTCATTCAAAGGGTAACTAAAAAAGGGAAATATAGATCTATCATCTTGGTGCATAGAAATTTGTGCTCTTGGTTGTTCATATCAAATTTGGGCATCTAAAGTGGTAGTTTGGTATTATGTGAGTGATTCTTGATCTTTCAATATTCTATGCTTGTCCATATGTTAACAATGATGTTATTAATATGATTTTAAGCTATAGTTAAACAATTAAAAATGTTAATGGCTGAAATTGAAAAAAAAGATTGGATTGATTTTAAGTGGTTTTACAACCTCTTTTGGATCATATAGTCATTTTGGTACAAAAATAGATCTTGGTTAAATCATGTATGTTAATCTAGTTTCGAATATATATGTTTGATGAATGCTTATGGATGATATGTAAGCTTGGATGAATTGTTTTGATATGGTTAGCTAGTGTTTTTGTAAAGTTAGGAAAGAGGGCATCGACTTTTGCAAAAAAAAGAAGGAAAAAGTGATTAGAATTAGATGAAACTTAGAGAAGGGTCTCTGTAGGAGAGGACATACCTAAAATGCTGGTCATATGTTGATTGGAGGTTGTTTGGCGGGATAAGTAATGGCTAGTAAGGAGATGAATGCTGCTTGCTGGAGTTATTTCCAGTTCCAGTCCGCAATGGAGATTGCTTTAGGGGCAGAAGCTAAAGAACTTTGATACAAGCTTCAAGACAAAGCTAGGAAGGAACTCCAGAAGCAAAAGGTCGAAATTGGCTAAGTATAGATGTTGGTACCGACCACTTTTGGTATTTGTTTGTTCGCTTGGGGTCTGATGGTAAATGCCAAAGCACAATGAGGAATGATTGCTTCAAGACTTTGATGATGGTAACTCGATGGAAAGTGGAGTTAGGTACTGATGACGGGGACTCGACGTTGAAAGGAGTAATAGTTATCTATAAAGGGCGGGTTCTAATAAGGGTGACCCATAGATACAATGTTGAATGGTTCTATCGCGAAAGAAGGAATGTGGAATGGTTCCTCTAGGATAATGGAAACAGGATGGATGTAACGACTCGGGTTTTGCCCGCTCGAAAATCGACATTCATACTTTACATCGTACTCGAATGCCATAGATTCGACCGTTCAAATCCGATTCGCCGGAGCTTATAACACCATTAAGTATAACAACACAGCGGAAAAGAAAAAGAATATAGATATACAACATCTGATACAATATCCAGATACAATGATGATACAATGAATATCTATATACATCAGAGATATGATACAAGAAATAGCAGCGGAAAGAAAATAGATAACACCAGCAGCGGATAGAATGTCTCCAATAGAATGCTCCAAGATAAGCAACGTCAGTCCATGAACTCCAAGAACTGAACTAGCTCCAGATAATCTACTAAACCTGAATATCTGAAAAACTCAACTCTAGACTGCCCGTGTGGAAAATGGTGGGCACCCAGAGTTTAGGAAGGGAACAATAAACTCCGGATCAGTCATGGGACTGGTGTGAGCAACAAAAATAGTTTATCTTTAAACAAACACGAAAGGCTTTTAAACATTGAAATCCGCAATGCTTTTCGAAAATGAAACTACCTTAAGACCTCCCACCACACACACAATGCAAACGCAGAATTGGAGGAGATTTCTTCTTATGATAGTCAAACATGATTACTATGCCAACAAAACTCCTTTGATATTATTACTAGTGCATAGTGTGAAAATATTTTGAAAGTATAATATCAATCTTAGCCAGCATACAACATTTCATCGTATGCCTACTATAGCTACTACGTTCAATAGCAGGTTACCGCCACATTCCATAGCAGGTAATACAACTAAAACCGTACAGGGTTCGTATTGTTTCTTTGGATTTTCCAACAAATGGTCAGGCTAAGGAACTTCCTTCCCGAAATAGAAACGCCTCTGGAAAGACGCCCCGGATCCTAACCGGATCTCTGCAAACAAAAGGCCGACGCTACCTCACGCTGTACAGCTGTAACTAGGTAACTAACACACGAGTCATGTCATCCCCCGGTCGTTACCGACCTTTATCCGAGCGCTCGATAACCAACATCACACATAATAAATAAAGTGTATCCACATGAGTAAGTATCTGGGCTCCATACCATGATACCACCCTTTATCCAGAAGGAAATGACATGCCCTAGGGGCGCTACCCCTACAAACCTTTGTCGCAACATTCCTGTTTTGACCATTACCGGGTTGTGAGGCTCGACGAAGTCTCGTCCACAAAGCTACGCTTCTTCACAAAGCCACGCTTTTTCACAAAGCCACGCTTTGACCAACAACTGATCATCAGCACTTCGTATGCCACATTACCAAATTGGGAATGTATCACTAGTAACCATCAACTACATAACCTCTGAGCTCGTACGTCTCAAAGAAGGGTGTTAAGCTAAGAGAATAAATTCTCCGCCACCAACAGAAATGTATTTGATAGAAACCAGCTTTACATCTCAAAGTGTAACGTCAGACACACATCCATACAAGTCTGTTCCGGGTTCGAACAGAACCGAAGGCACTTCCAAAGAAGCCCTTGCAAATCCGGGTATTCACAATCTCGATCGGACTTCCCATCACTTAGGGAATCTCTATACCGGAGCCATGATGCAGAGAAAATCGATAGGTCATCATATCGCTCTCGCAAATACCCGGTCTTCACCACCGGTCTTCAAATGCTATCCATATCGTCGTATCACTATTCGGAATGGGTTATATGACACAAAGGTCCTTTCCCGGCTAAACCGAATAACGAGCGCAATTAAAAATCATATGGATACTGGGGTCTCAGTTAAATCACAGCTTAAAGCTTAAACTTTTCATTCGAATGGTAAAACAAATTACCATTTCCAACCTTTTAAACAAAAGGATTTATTTCAAAAACCTTCAATGGTTTAAACAATTTCCACACTTTTAATCTTTTAAACGAAAAGATTCAGTTCACAAAGTTAACCCCATTCACAAAGATTCATTCATAGAATTTCAAATCGATTTCCATTTCAATTGAATTAACTCGTTAAATCCTTAAATCAAGATTTAACTTATAGCTTTTAAAACAATTCCATTTCAAGTTGGATTAACTCGTTCGGTCTTTGAATCAAAGACTCATTTCATAAATTTCAAAACATTTCAATTCTATTTCAAACTTGAAATTCTTTCAACACAAATTTGGAAGTTCATTACTTTTGTGAAAGCTTTTACTATTTGAAAAACAAATAGTTTCATTTCAGAAAAATCCAGTTATATATTTACACGAGTTAAAACCCTTGAATAAAAATTCAAATTCCCAAATCAATATCTTTAAAATGGTTTAACCCATATATAACTTGTACAACATCTTTAATCCCTAGTTTCAAATCAAAGAATCCAATTTCAAACTTGAATTCAAATTTAAATCAAATTATTTAAATTTTCAAAACTCGATTAAGTTATTCAAAATAACTTTTATCTTTGAAATTCCATTTCAAAAACTTTTCACTTTAAACCCAAATTTCTAATTTCAAAATCAATTGAAATTAAAATTTCCATTTCAAAAACATCAAATTTAATTTATCTGTGATTTAACCGATTTCCACGTGAAATCCATATTTGTGTGTGTAAAGGTGTAGTCCAGGGGTTTCACACAAAAGTGCGCAACATCAATCATCACAGATATATCGATAAGCGGTATAATCCATAACGCTTATCTTCATTCACAGATTCATAGATAAAATAAATTTATCAGTCACAAAGATTCACAATTATAATTCGATGTGGGTTTCGGATAACCAACTGGAATCCGACTCCCTGTCGCATCGAAATTCAAGTGCCGTTTTACGGCCAAGGGTTTCATATTCACATAGTAATATATCACAGAAACAGAAATCACAGCTCAGCACAACATAAATCTGGGTATATCACAAATGATCATATATCAAGGATATCAAACAATTCACATTCAATAGAATTCAAAACATTCATAAGTAAGGTCAGTTAATTGTTTGATTTATTCAAATCAGATTAATTTCTTATGAATTACTAATCCTGGTTAATCAACATCGATAAATTACAAATTATTTTGATAAATTACTCTTTAATCATTTATTAATTAACCGTTAACAATAAAATAATTAACCTTTAATTATAATTCATCAATCTTTAATTATTTAAATAATAAATCTTTAATTATAAATTTCACCATTTAATTGATTGTCTTCAATTAATAAATTAACCTTTAATTAATTACCATTTAATTAATTTTCCTTAATTATAAATTAATCAGCTTTAAGTTAATAATTTATCTTTAGCTAATTATAAATCATCAATCAATATATATTTAACTTAACTTTTTAAGTTAATGAATTTAAAACATTAAATTTATAACCTTTTTTTTTCTTTTCTTCAAAAATCTGGAATTAAATATTCAAAATTTAAACTCAGTTTAATATTTGTTTCAACTTAAACTTAATAATTTAAAAACTGAGAAAAACTGGCACTGTTTAAACTTGAAAATGAACTGACCCAAGGCCACCTCAGTTTGCTTCGAGAAAAACAGAAATTTACCCGAGCCAAATCTAATTTTCCTCGAGTTCGCATTCGAGTATACTTGGTATCGTTAAAACTGAGAAAACACAGACCTACCCGAGTTCATCCTAATTTACTTCGAGTAAAAATGGAAATCCACCCGAGTAATTCTCGAGCCTCACATTCTTCTCTAATTCCACATACACGCTGACACACTCAACCACACCGTGCACGTACACCATCACCAGAGTAGCCTCCGACCTCTGATGAGTCTTCCAGCACATCACCCTTCGCCACTGCACCCCAATCCGATCATCAATACATGAATCCAAGCCTTCGATCAAATTCGAGTAACCCAGTCCAGACTGGAAACTAAACATCGCCGGAAAAACTCTTCGCCCAAGCTATCTCGACCACCAGGGGTCGAGCAACTCCAGCCACGCCTTGTCGAACTCCCACACCACCATTTCCCATAACCTCAAGCAACTCGAATCACCAGGGAGTCCATGGTGATCAAATTTTCCGACCTGATCAAAACTAGGGTTAAAAATTTAATCCCTCCGCCATCATCGCCACGGCGATCATTATAGCCTCCAATCATTTTTCCTAGACTCGTCGACCTTCTCGCTATCTTCCAACGTGATCACGACTCTCCCTATCACCTCGATCACCTACGATAGCTCAAACTCCATTTCCAGTTAACCCAAAACCCCTCACTCGATTCCCCACTAAAAATCATGAGTTGCCCTTTAAAAATCATGACTCATGATACTTATTCAGATTTTATACCTGAATTCGAAAAACTACGAAGCTGGAAATTCCTCAAATCTCAAGCTTCCACTGTGCTTTCTCAAGATACAGAAAATATACAACTTGTATTCTTTGAATACATTTTTACATCTTGATTTATACTCAACCCAACATATCTTGTTTGATAATCCAGACTTATTAGAGAATAGATAAGGGAAAATAATTTTTTTTAAAGAGATTAAGCCTGTAAGTTTAGAACAGAGCAAGTCTTCTTGCTTGTAATCCACCATTACTTCATACTGCTATATCACGCAAAAGATCTAAATAAAATATGGATTTACTTACTCACAAATATCAAGAAACAAAACAGGTTAAGCTTCTAAAAAACAAGGAGTTGCTCACCTTTACAGTTTGAAAACAGAGATCTATTTTTACAGTCATATACACACAAACATTTTTATATATGCAGACACACACTGATATTCATACTGTCCTATTTCATTCATTTAGATATTCAACCATCACACAAGCATGTACATACATATATTCACAGGGATAAAAACATGTTCACAGGCATATTATATTCAGAGATGATCATGCACTTTAACTATATACTTATATTTTTAAAACATTTGTTACTCACCTGAAAATGTTTGAAAACAGAGAACACTTTTCTTTTGTTTTGAAAAATCTACAGATTGAATCTTCCTCTTTGAAACTTCTCGTTTGTTTTGTAAATTGATCTCAAGTTTGGAAATATAGTGATGTTTATGTTTTCTTTTCTTTCAGTTTTACTATGTTATGTTTTGAACGAAGAAAAGTATGGCAGTTGATATATACAAATTTGTGTACAGGCTGAACAAGATATAAATTGTACCTCTCTTTTTTTATTTGTACCTTGTTAACCAGAGATTTTTATAAATATGGTGGCTGATATGATTTTCTTCCTTGCTTGAGAAGATAGCATTAAATGCTCATGTTCCCACCTTTGTTTACATGTAAGCCTATTTTATTTTTATGCAAGTACACGGCTTGTTTTATTAATGATGTTGCTTGCTCCTTTTATCTCAAGCCTTGTGATATAATAAAGTTCTATCCTTATCATATTGTTTGAATCCATAGATATATCTTGTTTGTATTATGTGTGTAAGTATATTGTATTCCATTTTGTATATATTTGATTTTATTGCTTAATACAAATTCTTGTTTTGTTATATTCATTTTTATTTCTATTTCTAACTCAGATATTATTATTTTACTTTAATATTTATCGTCTTGTATTTATTTCATAAATTCAAATCATTATTAACCATTTACTTGAAATTTGAATCTAATCACATATATACAATATTTTAGATTTTAATTGATTTAACATA
Organism: Allium fistulosum; assembly: GCA_030737815.1. Lineage (NCBI taxonomy): Eukaryota > Viridiplantae > Streptophyta > Magnoliopsida > Asparagales > Amaryllidaceae > Allium > Allium fistulosum. Next base: position 403,981,543 of record CM060907.1, on the reverse strand, counting down.
GAATTCATCTGGAGGGGAAACTCGCATCATTTTAATCAATTTAGTTTTACTATTTTTATTCAAAAATACAATTAATTATCAATTTAAATTTAATTAAAATTCGGGGTCGTTACAGACTTCCCCTCTTAAAAGAATTTCGTCCTCGAAATTAGTAGGTACGAAAATAACACAGAGATAGACAGATTCGATCTCCTATAATACTCAAACACAAGATACAGATTCCGAATTCAAGTCGGAATATCTCAGAATACATACCAATTTGTCCCTCTTCGGACTTTGGTATTCACAAGAAATTACAATAGAATTTCAAATTTTGATTTATAATCGAAATCGTTTTATCGATTCAATTCAAATTTAGCTTCATATTCTATTAATCAAATTAACTTAATTTAAAATTTCCAATTTCAAATTCAATAAGGTTTAAATCAAAAAGCTGATAAGAAACCGATGAAGATACGAAGTAAGGATTTTCTACAACGATTCGTAGGGCATCACCACATCGAAAATTCTTCTTGTAGCTGATACGAAGCAATCAAAAGAATTGAAAAGACGAATCACAGGAGATTGATAAGAAAGTTGTTTTCACTGTTGCAGGGTATTGACCATTTATAGTCGTATTCCCTGTCCCCTATCTCGTCCTCTTCTTGAACTCATACTCACTATCAGTGGATAGTAAGAGAATTTACTGAGACATTCGAACGGATATCTGAGAATTACTCATTCTAGAGTTTACTTCACTCTATCTCTAATGAGCTACTTAACATGTTATACTCCTGAGCTAAAGTTCAACCTTAGCTCTGATACCAAATGTAACGTCTCGGGTTTTGCCCGCTCGAAAATCGACATTCATACTTTACATCGTACTCGAATGCCATAGATTCAACCGTTCAAATCCGATTCGCCGGAGCTTATAACACCATTAAGTATAACAACACAGCGGAAAAGAAAAAGAATATAGATATACAACATCTGATACAATATCCAGATACAATGATGATACAATGAATATCTATATACATCAGAGATATGATACAAGAAATAGCAGCGGAAAGAAAATAGATAACACCAGCAGCGGATAGAATGTCTCCAATAGAATGCTCCAAGATAAGCAACGTCAGTCCATGAACTCCAAGAACTGAACTAGCTCCAGATAATCTACTAAACCTGAATATCTGAAAAACCCAACTCTAGACTGCCCGTGTGGAAAATGGTGGGCACCCAGAGTTTAGGAAGGGAACAATAAACTCCGGATCAGTCATGGGACTGGTGTGAGCAACAAAAATAGTTTATCTTTAAACAAACACGAAAGGCTTTTAAACATTGAAATCCGCAATGCTTTTCGAAAATGAAACTACCATAAGAACTCCCACCACACACACAATGCAAACGCAGAATTGGAGGAGATTTCTTCTTATGATAGTCAAACATGCTTACTACGCCAACAAAACTCCTTTGATATTATTACTAGTGCATAGTGTGAAAATATTTCGAAAGTATAATATCAATCTTAGCCAGCATACAACATTTCATCGTATGCCTACTATAGCTACTACGTTCAATAGCAAGTTACCGCCACATTCCATAGCAGGTAATACAACTAAAACCGTACAGGGTTCGTATTGTTTCTTTGGATTTTCCAACAAATGGTCAGGCTAAGGAACTTCCTTCCCGAAATAGAAACGCCTCTGGAAAGACGCCCCGGATCCTAACCGGATCTCTGCAAACAAAAGGTCGACGCTACCTCACGCTGTACAGCTGTAACTAGGTAACTAACACACGAGTCATGTCATCCCCCGGTCGTTACTGACCTTTATCCGAGCGCTCGATAACCAACATCACACATAATAAATAAAGTGTATCCACATGAGTAAGTATCTGGGCTCCATACCATGATACCACCCTTTATCCAGAAGGAAATGACATGCCCTAGGGGTGCTACCCCTACAAACCTTTGTCGCAACATTCCTGTTTTGACCATTACCGGGTTGTGAGGCTCGACGAAGTCTCGTCCACAAAGCTACGCTTCTTCACAAAGCCACGCTTTTTCACAAAGCCACGCTTTGACCAACAACTGATCATCAGCACTTCGTATGCCACATTACCAAATTGGGAATGTATCACTAGTAACCATCAACTACATAACCTCTGAGCTCGTACGTCTCAGAGAAGGGTGTTAAGCTAAGAGAATAAATTCTCCGCCACCAACAGAAATGTATTTGATAGAAACCAGCTTTACATCTCAAAGTGTAACGTCAGACACACATCCATACAAGTCTGTTCCGGGTTCGAACAGAACCGAAGGCACTTCCAAAGAAGCCCTTGCAAATCCGGGTATTCACAATCTCGATCGGACTTCCCATCACTTAGGGAATCTCTATACCGGAGCCATGATGCAGAGAAAATCGATAGGTCATCATATCGCTCTCGCAAATACCCGGTCTTCACCACCGGTCTTCAAATGCTATCCATATCGTCGTATCACTATTCGGAATGGGTTATATGACACAAAGGTCCTTTCCCGGCTAAACCGAATAACGAGCGCAATTAAAAATCATATGGATACTGGGGTCTCAGTTAAATCACAGCTTAAAGCTTAAACTTTTCATTCGAATGGTAAAACAAATTACCATTTCCAACCTTTTAAACAAAAGGATTTATTTCAAAAACCTTCAATGGTTTAAACAATTTCCACACTTTTAATCTTTTAAACGAAAAGATTCAGTTCACAAAGTTAACCCCATTCACAAAGATTCATTCATAGAATTTCAAATCGATTTCCATTTCAATTGAATTAACTCGTTAAATCCTTAAATCAAGATTTAACTTATAGCTTTTAAAACAATTCCATTTCAAGTTGGATTAACTCGTTCGGTCTTTGAATCAAAGACTCATTTCATAAATTTCAAAACATTTCAATTCTATTTCAAACTTGAAATTCTTTCAACACAAATTTGGAAGTTCATTACTTTTGTGAAAGCTTTTACTATTTGAAAAACAAATAGTTTCATTTCAGAAAAATCCAGTTATATATTTACACGAGTTAAAACCCTTGAATAAAAATTCAAATTCCCAAATCAATATCTTTAAAATGGTTTAACCCATATATAACTTGTACAACATCTTTAATCCCTAGTTTCAAATCAAAGAATCCAATTTCAAACTTGAATTCAAATTTAAATCAAATTATTTAAATTTTCAAAACTCGATTAAGTTATTCAAAATAACTTTTATCTTTGAAATTCCATTTCAAAAACTTTTCACTTTAAACCCAAATTTCTAATTTCAAAATCAATTGAAATTAAAATTTCCATTTCAAAAACATCAAATTTAATTTATCTGTGATTTAACCGATTTCCACGTGAAATCCATATTTGTGTGTGTAAAGGTGTAGTCCAGGGGTTTCACACAAAAGTGCGCAACATCAATCATCACAGATATATCGATAAGCGGTATAATCCATAACGCTTATCTTCATTCACAGATTCATAGATAAAATAAATTTATCAGTCACAAAGATTCACAATTATAATTCGATGTGGGTTTCGGATAACCAACTGGAATCCGACTCCCTGTCGCATCGAAATTCAAGTGCCGTTTTACGGCCAAGGGTTTCATATTCACATAGTAATATATCACAGAAACAGAAATCACAGCTCAGCACAACATAAATCTGGGTATATCACAAATGATCATATATCAAGGATATCAAACAATTCACATTCAATAGAATTCAAAACATTCATAAGTAAGGTCAGTTAATTGTTTGATTTATTCAAATCAGATTAATTTCTTATGAATTACTAATCCTGGTTAATCAACATCGATAAATTACAAATTATTTTGATAAATTACTCTTTAATCATTTATTAATTAACCGTTAACAATAAAATAATTAACCTTTAATTATAATTCATCAATCTTTAATTATTTAAATAATAAATCTTTAATTATAAATTTCACCATTTAATTGATTGTCTTCAATTAATAAATTAACCTTTAATTAATTACCATTTAATTAATTTTCCTTAATTATAAATTAATCAGCTTTAAGTTAATAATTTATCTTTAGCTAATTATAAATCATCAATCAATATATATTTAACTTAACTTTTTAAGTTAATGAATTTAAAACATTAAATTTATAACCTTTTTTTTTCTTTTCTTCAAAAATCTGGAATTAAATATTCAAAATTTAAACTCAGTTTAATATTTGTTTCAACTTAAACTTAATAATTTAAAAACTGAGAAAAACTGGCACTGTTTAAACTTGAAAATGAACTGACCCAAGGCCACCTCAGTTTGCTTCGAGAAAAACAGAAATTTACCCGAGCCAAATCTAATTTTCCTCGAGTTCGCATTCGAGTATACTTGGTATCGTTAAAACTGAGAAAACACAGACCTACCCGAGTTCATCCTAATTTACTTCGAGTAAAAATGGAAATCCACCCGAGTAATTCTCGAGCCTCACATTCTTCTCTAATTCCACATACACGCTGACACACTCAACCACACCGTGCACGTACACCATCACCAGAGTAGCCTCCGACCTCTGATGAGTCTTCCAGCACATCACCCTTCGCCACTGCACCCCAATCCGATCATCAATACATGAATCCAAGCCTTCGATCAAATTCGAGTAACCCAGTCCAGACTGGAAACTAAACATCGCCGGAAAAACTCTTCGCCCAAGCTATCTCGACCACCAGGGGTCGAGCAACTCCAGCCACGCCTTGTCGAACTCCCACACCACCATTTCCCATAACCTCAAGCAACTCGAATCACCAGGGAGTCCATGGTGATCAAATTTTCCGACCTGATCAAAACTAGGGTTAAAAATTTAATCCCTCCGCCATCATCGCCACGGCGATCATTATAGCCTCCAATCATTTTTCCTAGACTCGTCGACCTTCTCGCTATCTTCCAACGTGATCACGACTCTCCCTATCACCTCGATCACCTACGATAGCTCAAACTCCATTTCCAGTTAACCCAAAACCCCTCACTCGATTCCCCACTAAAAATCATGAGTTGCCCTTTAAAAATCATGACTCATGATACTTATTCAGATTTTATACCTGAATTCGAAAAACTACGAAGCTGGAAATTCCTCAAATCTCAAGCTTCCACTGTGCTTTCTCGAGATACAGAAAATATACAACTTGTATTCTTTGAATACATTTTTACATCTTGATTTATACTCAACCCAACATATCTTGTTTGATAATCCAGACTTATTAGAGAATAGATAAGGGAAAATAATTTTTTTTTAAAGAGATTAAGCCTGTAAGTTTAGAACAGAGCAAGTCTTCTTGCTTGTAATCCACCATTACTTCATACTGCTATATCACGCAAAAGATCTAAATAAAATATGGATTTACTTACTCACAAATATCAAGAAACAAAACAGGTTAAGCTTCTAAAAAACAAGGAGTTGCTCACCTTTACAGTTTGAAAACAGAGATCTATTTTTACAGTCATATACACACAAACATTTTTATATATGCAGACACACACTGATATTCATACTGTCCTATTTCATTCATTTAGATATTCAACCATCACACAAGCATGTACATACATATATTCACAGGGATAAAAACATGTTCACAGGCATATTATATTCAGAGATGATCATGCACTTTAACTATATACTTATATTTTTAAAACATTTGTTACTCACCTGAAAATGTTTGAAAACAGAGAACACTTTTCTTTTGTTTTGAAAAATCTACAGATTGAATCTTCCTCTTTGAAACTTCTCGTTTGTTTTGTAAATTGATCTCAAGTTTGGAAATATAGTGATGTTTATGTTTTCTTTTCTTTCAGTTTTACTATGTTATGTTTTGAACGAAGAAAAGTATGGCAGTTGATATATACAAATTTGTGTACAGGCTGAACAAGATATAAATTGTACCTCTCTTTTTTTATTTGTACCTTGTTAACCAGAGATTTTTATAAATATGGTGGCTGATATGATTTTCTTCCTTGCTTGAGAAGATAGCATTAAATGCTCATGTTCCCACCTTTGTTTACATGTAAGCCTATTTTATTTTTATGCAAGTACACGGCTTGTTTTATTAATGATGTTGCTTGCTCCTTTTATCTCAAGCCTTGTGATATAATAAAGTTCTATCCTTATCATATTGTTTGAATCCATAGATATATCTTGTTTGTATTATGTGTGTAAGTATATTGTATTCCATTTTGTATATATTTGATTTTATTGCTTAATACAAATTCTTGTTTTGTTATATTCATTTTTATTTCTATTTCTAACTCAGATATTATTATTTTACTTTAATATTTATCGTCTTGTATTTATTTCATAAATTCAAATCATTATTAACCATTTACTTGAAATTTGAATCTAATCACATATATACAATATTTTAGATTTTAATTGATTTAACATAGAATTCATCTGGAGGGGAAACTCGCATCATTTTAATCAATTTAGTTTTACTATTTTTATTCAAAAATACAATTAATTATCAATTTAAATTTAATTAAAATTCGGGGTCGTTACAATGGAGGAAGGAAAGGTCTTAGATATGCATGCTAAGGGATCATTGATACTGGGAGTGTTTTCTAATGTACTCAAAAGAAAAGGTATTATGTGGATGCTCATAGAGAACTTAGAATGGCAATCACGGAGCAGTGGAATGGATCTATATACCTTGGATCGGTGGAAAGGGTCTAGTGCTAGCTTCAGGCTGTAGTACACTAAAAACTGGGATTTGTCTATTAATCTCTGATAGAGGAATGGTCATATGAGTTATCTAATATCCGGGGCATTGATTGTTGTAAGGATTATTTGATGGATGGCATGTTTGCTTTGGATGTTTTTCCTTGTGGTCTTTCACTTTAGGGATGTCACTTAAGATAGGTATTGTGGATAGGAACACCTAGACACCTATCATTGTACTTAGGTTGCAGTAGAGCCTATGATGTTTGTAGAGCAGCATATTATGTTCGTTATGTGCTAACTATTTGATTGCAAGGACATATTAGGTATGGTTTGTATACCCTTATTCCTTACAGTAAAATCTCATTATTTTATTAATTATAATAATATTTATTTTTGACTTTTAGCCAGAATTTATTTGAAAAACAATGATTTAAAAGTTTAAATTTGGAACTTGAATTGTGCTATTGAAATCCAAAAGATGTTAGTAAATTTTTTTCGCAAACTAATTAATATTAGAGAAAAATTGGAATTAGTTGGAAAATAAAACAATATTTTATAGTAGTTGAAAATTGAAAAGTAATATTTTAATAAAATAAGAATTGTTCTGGTTAAATTTGAATTAAAATGCCTCAAACGGAATATTATTCGGAGACCGAACCACGGTAGGGTAATAATGCTGTTAACGGCGTAAAAAATTATTTAAAAGGTGTAAAATTATTCATGGAAAAATAAAACAACTACAATTTTTCGTTCGACCAAAATTTTCCATTCTTATTTGTTTCATCGTTATAAATTAACGTATCCCTTTATTTTTAGGGAAACTTTGGTTCACATCCATGTTAAGTTTTAAAATGTACAAAACATCCTTCACAAAACAAAATTATAAATTACATCCCTATTTTTGAATACAGGGAATTAATTTCCAAAAGTGAAAATTGGGCCTACATCCTTAAAACAAAACATAATCCTCCAAAACACCCTCCATTTCAAACCTTATAAGTCAGGCCCCTATTTTTGTTTCGGCTTAATTTTTTTCATAAATACCCTCGTTTATTTGTAAGGGTAATTTTGATTGCAGCGAAGATTTGAAATCAATGTTTCCAATTCAGATTTAGATCGATCTACTTTTCGAAATCATATTTCGGCTTTATTATAGCTTCATCATCTTCTAGGTAAATATGCGATCTACTTTTTAAAGGCAGTTTTTCTTTTTAATTGACTGTGTTTCTTTTCTCATCAATTATTATGAATAGTGGTAGAATTTAATGGTATTCATAGGATAAAGTTTGATTCTAGTTGTAGAAGGGTTGATTGAATTATACTAGTTACAATTGTAAATAAATGCAGATTTGTTTGCAAAGTTTGTAAGTAATTGCAGACTTGCTGCGAAGATTATAAATAATTGCAGACATATCTGCAATTAATGTAAATAAATGATGGCTTGTGTGCAATTATTGTAAATACATGCAAACTTGTCTGCCATTAGTTGTTTGTAATTTTTATAATTGTTTATAGGTGAAAGATTGATCATAATGATAATAGTGTTTTAAAATTAAAATTCTTATAATATTTGCCGATTTATCTGGAATTTTTTATAGTAATTGCATATGTATCAGCAAATAATCTATTTTTTACTTGTAATGGTATGCATTCATTTTTGGTTTTTTATTATTTATTATTTTGTAATTATAATGATGTTTTGTTATTTTAATTTACAGCGTTGCTGGCAATATTGGTGTTTCAGTGCTTTTGATGGTTGGACACGATAGCTTTTCTTTACGTGTTCATTTTGAAAATACAGTTGATATGTTGAGAAATGCTATTTGTGGTAAATGGTCTGATTTAAGTCTACTATCGTTTGATTTATATTATGTTAGAGATGGTACGAGAAGGAATATTGAAACTACTTCTGATCTTCAATCTATCTTGCTATTGTCTACTCATAATCATGAGGATTACTTGGTTATTTTTGTTGACATTTTTCCTTCTAGTTCTTCGGCAAACAATGTTGATATTATTTGATCAGATGTGGCTACTTGTAGTAGTGATTCCTCCTTTGCTAGCACCGGTGGTTCTAATATTCATTTCAAGCAGTAATTGAGAAATGATTCCAATCGATCTGTCTTTACTGGTGTTGGTCAACAGTTTCCAGGTGGTGTTACTGAATTTAGGCTCAATTTGATGATATATAGTATTAAGAGTGGGAACAGCTTGATTTGTTTAAGAATGACAAGGAAAGAGTTACTGATGCTTGTTCTCGATCTAAAAGTAGCTTCAGGATTCAGTCTTCTATTAAGTTTAATCTTTCTGGCTATTTTGTTATAAAGAGATTTCAACCTGAGCATTCTTGTGGTGTAGGAATTCTTGATATTAATGATCCTCCAGTTTCAAGTAAACTGATTAAATTGTTGGTTTATGATCATATTCAAGCTAATCCATTGATGAAGATCAAGGACATTATTAATCTTTTTCAAACTGAGTATAGTATTATTTTGCTTATAGTGGAAAGAGGTTGGCTTTAGAAGATTTACATGGAAGTGATATGATGTCTTATCATCACTTGAAGTCTTATTTTGATGTTGTTCTTGAAACTAATCCTGGCAATAAAGTTGTTTTTGTGCATAATTTTAGTACTCATCAATTTGAGAGGGTTTTTATCGGTTTTGAAGCTTATGCTCATGGTTTTCAATTTTTTCGGCCATTAATATTTTTGGATACTACTTTTATGAAGGGTAGAGCTCAAGGTTGTTTAATGGCTGCTACTGGTAAAAATGGCAGTGAAGGTATGTTGTTTACTTTTTTTATATATTTGCTTCAATATCTTATATTATTCTAATTTATCGCTGATTTGTCTACAATTAATATTAAAATTTATTGATTTTTCTACAAAATTTCATATTAACTTCAGAATATCTGAAATTGTTAACATCATATACTTGTATATTTGCTTCTTTTTACTCTCGTGTATTTTATGTAGTTGTTTTTAAATAATTCATACTGTACATGATATAATATTATCGTTTTAATTCAATTATGCAGATTGTATGCATATTTGGTACAATTATTCACAATTATTTCCTTGTCATCGACATATATTCTAAATAATTGCATATTATTCTACACTATTTTGCAATAGTTGATTGCTTTTCTGCAATTATTCCGATTAACTGCTGTAGTATTGTTATTTTGCTTAGTTATTTATATGTTTACTATTTTATCATGTTTTTCCCTATAGCAATTGCAATTGTTTCCGGTGAAGATGAAAATAATTTGATTTGGTATTGTGAACAACTTAAAGGCTTCCTAAAAGATGATCTTAGAAAAAAAATTTAATTTCTAATCGGCATCCTGGTCTTCTTGTTGCTGTTCCAAAAGTGTTTCACAATTCAGCTCATGGTTCATGTTTTTATTATTTGAACAATAATTTGAAAGTTGCTCTAAAATTTGAATTTTCCAAATCTAATAAGAAGTGGTTGTTAGATTTGTTTGCACGTGTTGCATATGCCTTTAACTTGGATGATTTCAATATAGCATTGAGAAATTTTAAGGATGCTGGTGGATCTAACGTGGCAAACTATTTGAATGGAATTCCTTTTGGGAAGTTTGCTAATGTTTTTTTTCCTATATGCCGTTATGGTGAAATGTCGTCTAATTGTTCTGAGATTTTTAACAAATGGATTTTTGTAGAAAGGTATTTACCGATCACTGCTTGCTTGGATAAAATTTGAATTAAGTTAGTGAAGCATATGTCTGATCGTCGAGAACTTGCCGGTATTTGGAATAGCATTCTATGTCCAATCAATGAAAATCGTTTGAGAAATCTAAATTTGGAAGGAGTTACATGGTTTGTTATTAAATCAAGTGAACAAGTATTTGAAGTTCATTCTCCGGTCCGACAATCTGTCGATTTTTGTAATCAGGTTTGTTCTTGTAATTTGTGGCAAATCTACGGCTTTCCTTGTGCTCATGCTGTTAGATGTATTTTGAGTTGTGAAAAGTTGAATGTGTATGATTACATTGAAGATTATTTCAAAGTTGTGTATTTTCGATCAGCTTATTCTCATGATACCAGTCCAGTTATAAACTTCACAAAAGAAGATGTCTTGCCCGATGCTGTTGATATAGCACCTCCTATAGGTTGAAGAATGCTTGGTCGTCCATCAGCTTATAAGAGAATTAAATCTACCGCTGAAATTACAAAGACTATTAGATGTAGTTTATGTAAGAAGTTAGGTCACAATAAAAGGACTTGTCCTTTGAAACACATGTAGTACTGTTGCCTTTTCTTTTGGGAATATTTTAATGTACTACTAAAGCATCAAGTTTTCTTTATTCTGTTTTTTTTGTATTTCTGCTGCAATTATATTGGATATTTATTGTTTTTTAAGTGAATAAACAGAATATTTCTAGCATGTCCTGCAATAGTTGAGCAATAGCGCCGTCATATATGCAATTTTTTTGAATAATTGTGTATATTTCTGCACTTTGTAAATGTTGTTGCATACTTTTTTGCAACCTTTCTAATACTTTGCTTTATATCTGCGTAAATGTTCTGAATAATTGCGTAAATGTTTTGAATAATTGCGTAAATGTTCTAATAATTTGCAACCTTTATAATAATCCTCTGAATAATTGCGTAAATGTCAGCAGCCATTAAGGATAAATGTAGACATATTTGCAATAATTTGAAAATTTTGCATAGATGTTTGTAGTTATTCAGGATAAATGCAGACATATCTGCAATAATTTGAAAATTTTGCTTAAATTCTACAATAGTTCAATATATTTTCTTACTTTTCCTCCAACGATACATATAACTCAATTCTACCTTAGAAAATGCTTATTTAGTAATTTTGATAACTATTATCATATTAAAGCATTAAATTTATCTTTCAAACAAATAAGTTTGCTAGTATATATACATTTCATAAGTTCTACACTAAACACCCCAGTTACAAAACATCGTTACTGTTTGTTGGCTTCCGATAATAAAAATTTCTGTGTTAGACTTTCTTCAAAGCTCCAGCCATATGATTTGCACGATAGAATTTGACATGCTAATTCAGCTCTTTGTATTTTGATAACATAAAACCTCTATAAAAATTAAAAGTTTTTATTAGGCAATTTATTTTCAGTATCAATAATTTATTCTTCTTTTCAATTTACATACCAGTTTTCTTGCAGCTTTGGCATGTGGACCTTCATGTCTTGGCTTCATCGAATCATAATAAATCCACCATCTGTCTTCTTTTATAAATTCCAAAAGAGTGAAATGTCCATTTAGGTGAATTGGGAAGAACATTTTATCATAGTTTGTAAAACTATTTTTGATCGGATCATCAATTAGAGCTTGTATGACCTTTTTTGTATTGCTGAGTACGAAAGTCTATAGTAATATATATTAGCAAATTGAATTTATAAATTTTTAAAATAATATTTCATTAAAATGTTATAAAACATACAGTTGCATAGACTTTGAAGAACAAAATTTTGAATGCATCTTTTCCAACTCATGTGCATACCAGTCGATGATCTACAAGAATAGTTATTTTATTAAATAATGATATATTTTTGAATTTTTGGGAATTTATGTAGAATTATCCGCGATAATTATGAATAATTATTGAATTATCAGCAAATAATACGAAAATTTGCAGATTTGTCTGTAATTATCAACAAGTAATATGAAAAATTACAGTAATTATTATGAATAATTGTAGATTCTTCTTTGTAAATTAATATAAAAAACTATTTTCAAACTTCTATTCCTGGCCATCAAGGAATCTTCCAAGAATTAACTCACCCAGGGCAGTTCTAGATATTAATATCTCTGTCTCTACTGAGATATGCACTCTTGCTATAAAATTATTGAAGAATATTTGTATTATTATCAATATTCAGACAATATAGCAATTATAATCAATATTTGCTGATATGTATGCAATTAACAGGTATATGCCCAGATAATATAGTAATTATTTTCAATATTTGCTGATATGTCTTCTACTATTAGTGAAATTTTGACAACACAGCATACATTTCCAATATTTGCTTATATGTTTGCAATTTTTGTGTATATTTACAGACAACGAAGCAATTATTAAGGTTATTTTTCAAACAACATAGCAATTTAAACAATTATTTAAAATTTGTACTTTGTTGATATGTCTGCAAATATTTTTACCTGTGGTCATTGGTTCTAAACAATTGTTCAAGCAATTTGATTTTCTCGTTGCCTAGCCTTTGTACATTCAAACATTGTTTGACATTTATTTTTGCATTTGTAGGAAACACATTTAATCTTGGTTCTGCTTTATATTCTTCTACAATTATTGGCTTGATTTCTTTTTCTTTCTTTGCTTTTTGATCTCTTTTTCATTTTCAACTTCAATTTCTTCGGTTGATTTTTCTCTTTTTTTCTTCTCCTTGCTTTCTATCAATTGTTTTTTTTCTTCAGTTTCTTCTTCTGCCTTTTTAAAGATATCGTCAAGTTCTTGACTGCTTTTGAGACCTTGTGGTTCACTGTTGCTTTCACTTGAAAGAATTTTAAAGTTTGGGTTATATTCTAGTAGTTTTTTCCATTTTTCAGAGCTTTCCGTTGTAGGTTCTTTCCCAAAAAATAGTTTCTTTCATTTTATCTTGAGGAATTGTATCAATATTCTCAAAATTGTGTTCAACTTGAATTGTTTCATTATCAGCAGCACGATCAACCTCATCTTTATTTCCTTTAGTGGTTTGAAATGAAAAATACATTTAAAATTTAAATTTTTAGTGATTTTGAAATGATAATGAATATATTCAGTTATTTCCCAAATAATAGGAAATATTGCATAATATGCAGCACTTATTGATAATTATTGCAGGGTTCATCTGCATTTATTCATTGTAAATGCACGTTTCCTCAAATATTATGAATAAGTGTAGACAAATCAGCAAATATTTATGAATAAGTATAGATATATCAGAGAATGATTCAGAAAATTACCAAATGAATGTTTTGTTTGTTTTGGATCATTTGCAATAGCAACATTTTATCTTCATTTTTGTTTGCTTCATCTTGGTTTTCTTCTTCATTCAAATTGCTTTCATCAACATTCTTATATTTGTCAATTTGCTTCATTTCATCTTCCTTCTTTTCTTCTTCATCATCATCTTCTTTCTCTTCTTCTTCATCATCTTTCTTCTCTTCTTGTTTATTTTTATCATCTGCATCTTCATTCTGTTCTTTTGGCTCAACACTTTCAACCATTTTAGCTTCTCTTTCGCAATATTTGAAACATCTTCTTGTGCATCATCTTCATCTTCTACTTCAATACTTTCATCAGCTGCTTCATCATCTTCTTCCTCCTCTTCATCATCTTCCTCTTCAACATATTCATCATCCTCTTAATTATCTTTTTCCTTATTATCTTTTTTCTTTGTCAATATTTCAAATTGTTCAGAAGCATCGCCGCTTTCACTTTCTTCACCTTCTTCACTTTCAGAGAAATAATCTTCGGTACCACTTACTTCTTGTAATGATCCTGAACTCGGCCTTCGAATATCGGCACCCGTACTTCACTTGTACTCAAAATGCCGCAGATTCAAATGCCGAATCTGGGTCACCGGAGCTTATAACACCCTTAAGTATAACAACATAGCGGAAGAAAGAAATAGATGATATCATATACAACTCCAATGAATACAATATCCAGTATGATATACAACAATGATATCAATATGATACAACAATATCAGAGATAAAAAATGATAAAGCAGAAAACAGAACTGATAACTCCAAATGATCCTCAAAAGAGAATGAATCCAACTTCTCCAACATCAAGCTCGAAACACCAACCAATGCACCAAGATAAGCAGGTGTAGTCACCCACTCCGATGAAGTGAACTAGCTCCAGATAATCTACTAAACCTGAATATCTGAGAAACCCAACTCTAGACTGCCCGTGTGGAAAATTGTGGGCACCCAGAGTTTAGGAAGGGAACAATAAACTCCAGGTCAGTCATGGGACTGGTATGAGAAAACAAAACAGTTTATCCTTAAAACAAACAACAAAAGAATTTTAAAACATTGAAATCCGCTATGCTTTTGAAAAATGAAACTACCATAAGATCTCCCACCACACACACAATGCAATCGCAGACTTGGAGGAGATTTCTTCTTATGATAGTCAAACATGCTTACTACGCAAAAGAAAACTCTTTTGATATTATTACTAGTGCATAGTGTGAAAATCCTTTCGAAAATACAATATTAATCTTAGCCAACATACAACCATTATTGTATGCCTACTATAGCTACCATGTTCAATAGCAGGTTACCGCCACATTCCATAACAGGTTATACAACTAAAACCGTACAAGGTTCGTATTTTTTCTTTGGATTTCCAACAAATGGTCAGGCTAAGGAACTTCCTTACACCGAAATGGAAACGCCTCTAGAAAGACGCCCCGAGAACCTAACCGGATCTCTGCAAACACAAGGTCGACGCTACCTCACACTGTACAGCTGTAACTAGGTAACTACCACACGAGTATGCCATTCCCGATCGTTACCGACCTTTATCCGAGGTACCTCGATCACAAAGCAACAACCACAAAGTATAATAAATTTGCAGCATCAACATAGGTAAAATATCTGGGCTCCATACCATGATATCACCTTTTATCCAGAAGGAAATGACATACCCTAGGGGCGCTACCCCTAAAAAACCTTGTCGCAACATTCCTGTTTCGACCATTACCGGGTTGTGAGGCTCGACGAAGTCTCGTCCACAAAGCTACGCTTTTTCACAAAGCCATGCTTTGATCAACAAATGATCAACAACATTTCGTATGCCACATTACCAAATTGGGAATGTATCACCAGTAACCATCAACTACATAACCTCTAAGCTCGTACGTCTCAGAGAAGGGTGTTAAGCTAAGAGAATAAATTCTCCGCCACCAACAGAAATGTATTTGATAGAAACCAGCTTTACATCTCAAAGTGTAGTGTTTGACATACAACCATACAAGTCTGTTCCAGGTTCGAACAAAACCGAAGGCACTTCCGAAGAAGCCCTTGCAAATCCAGGTATTCACAATCCCGATCGGACTTCCCATCACTTAGGGAATCTCTATACCGGAGCCATGGTGCAGAGAAAATCGACAGGTAATCCTTTCGTTTTCGAAAATACCCGGTCTTCACCACCTGTCTTCAATGCTATCCATATACGTCGTATCTTTATTCGGAATGGGTTATATGACACAAAGGTCCTTCCCCGGCTAAACCGAATAGTGAGCGCAATATTTTAAAACATATGGATATTGGGATTTCAGTTAAGTCACAACTTATTACCCAAAACTTTTCTTCAAATGGTTTAAACACGTTACCATTTTAATCTTTTACATGAAAAGATTCATTTCACAAAGTTCACCCAGTTTCACAAAGATTCATTCACAGATTTTCCAAATCAATTTCCATTTCAATTTGGATTAACTCGTTAAATCTTTAAAACAAGATTTAATTTATAGCTTTCGAAACTAGTTTCCAAAGATTCATTCATAGCCTTTCAAAACAATTCTATTTCAAGTTGGATTAACTCATCTGGTCTTTGAATCAAAGACTCATTTCATAGCTTTCAAAACATTCCAATTCCATTTCTATTGAATTAACTCGTTAAATCTTTAAGTCAAAGATTTAACTTATAGCTTTCAAAACAATTTCATTTCGAATGGTTTAAACAAATCGCCATTTTAAATTTGTTAAAATAAACAGATTCAATTCATAGCTTTCAAAAAGAATTCACTCATAACTTGGGAAACCTTTTTTCAATTCAAACTTGAAATTCCTTTAATTCAAATTGGAATTTCATTTCTTATATGAAAGCTTTTATCATTTGAAAACAAACAATTTTCATTTCGGAAAATCTGATTCATTTTTACGAATTACAATCATTGGGTTAAATTCAAATTTCCCAAACCAATACTTTTAAAATGGTTTAAATTCATATAAACATATTTATAACATCTTTAACCAAAATTTCCAATCACGGAATTCAATTCCAAATTTTGAATTCAAATTGGAAGCTTTATTAAGTTATTTAAAATGACTTTTATCTTACAAACTCCTTTTCGAAAGTTTTAACATTTAACCCAAATCCATTTCCAAAATCAATTGAAATTAAAATTTCAATTTCAAAAATATTAAATTTAAATCATCTGTGACTTAACCGATTTCCTCGTGAAATCCATATTTGTGTATGTAAGAGTGTGGTCCAGGGTTTTAACACACTAGTGCAACATCATTCAATCATCACAGATCAGAATACAGAAATATAGTTGATAAGCGGTATAAACTATAATGCTCATCTTTCATTCACAGATATATAAATCACAGATAATAATTTACATTCATCCCAGATAAATAACTACAGTACAGATCACACACAAATCAGAATATATATCACAAAGCATCACATATCAGGGATATCAAACAATTCAACCATTCAATACAATCCAAACATCCGTAGGTAGGATCAATTTAATTATCTGATTGATCTAAATCAGATTAATTTCTATGAATAAATTACTAATCCTGGTTAATTAATCATTAATTACAAACCATTTGAATTAATTATCCTTTTATTAATTAATTAACCTTTAATCAATAGTTAATTATCCTTTAATCAATTATTAATTAACTTTTAATAATAAATTAATTACCCTTAATTCATTCCTTAATCATTAATTAATAAATCTCAATTATTAATTAATTAACCTTTAATTAATCACATAATTAAATTAATTATCTTGATAAATTAATCTTTAAATAATTACATAATTAATCCTTTTAATTACATTAGGTTATTATACTTTTAATTAGTCACTTTAATTAATTAACTAATTAACTTTAAATCTTTAAGTTAATTAAGGATTAAAACACTTCATCTTTAAATCATTTACTTAATCACAACACTAAGTTTATTTAAAATAAACTTTTAAAAACAAAGGTTATATATATATATCGAAATACTTTAAACTCAAAAATTTTATTTTATTTTTTTCTTCAAATCTTTTATAAACTCCATCTTAATTAAACATTAATTATTTTTAAAGAAATGGTTAGTAATTTATCAAATCCTGATTAAGTTTTAAACATTAAAACTTATTATTTCTTTTAAATTAAAAACCTGCTTACTTTCAATTCAACTAAAACCCAAGCCTACGTTTGAAATACTCGAGCCCAATCTCGAGTTGCCTACACTTCCCTTTTGCTTCGAGAAAATCACCAAATGCTTCGAGAGTTGACCCGAGCCAGGTCCTTCTTCCACAAAATCTCTAACTCCACCAGACACCAACGTGCACCGTGCACGTGCATGGTCTCTCCGGCCTTCAACGATCAACGTCGGGGTCATCCACAGTCGACCACCACCTCGCCGTCGCATACGACCACCCAGATCCTACCATCTCTCCCCAAATCCAAATCGAACTAGTCGATTGAACCTGGAACAAAACTCTCGACCATCATCCTCTTCGCCAATGACGAATTCGACACCGGAACCCTCGTCCTTCCGACCACAACTGCACCATGACCCCAGTAACGTTTTCCCCCTAGCGCGATCGGCTACAGTCCACTATCGATGACAAGATTTCCTCCTTAAACCTTGTTAACAAAACTGGGTCTAAAATCCTAGATCAACCACGTTCGGCCACCACGGCGTTCAAGAAATTCATCCCACATTTTTCTGATGATCCCCAGACCCTCATCCTCCTTCAACCTTGATCTCGACGATCATCCTTGCACCAATCATCGGAAATCGACGAAAAACCATTTTTCGTTTAACCCAAAATTTCCCACAAATTATAAACTTAAAAATCATGATTTCACCTTTAAAATTCATCGTTTTTGAAAACGTTTCCGATAATGTAATTGAAATAATAAATCTTGACTCTCGAATTTTTGATATGTTTTGTATTCATCTGTCTTTCTTGATTTTCCAGCAAATACTTTAATAATTTATACTTAAAATTATTTTTAAAACTTAAATCATGATTGTACTAACATGTTTTGTTTTAAACTTAAATCCTAAAGAGGGTGAGAAAGAGAGAATATGAATTTTTTTTACAGGTTTTGAATCCTATTACTTGATCCAGAGAAAACTATGCCTATATAACAGACATGCCCAAGCATATGTATATGTATATATACAATAGATTTCAACCAAGTAAACATATTATCACAACCGCATCAAAGTTTTAGATCAGATCAATAAAGGTTTACTCACTTTATTTCCAGAAGAAACAGAGCTTTCTTATTTTTGACACAGTCTTGAATTTTTCTGGCTGAAGATCTTCTTGAATCTGTGATTGTATTTATGGATTGTTGTTTTAAACTGAATTTGTTTGTTTATGTTTGAACCTTACTTCAGAAGTTACTTAGTTGTGATGGACGAACCAAGAAAAATGAAGAAGTTGATATATGGAAAGAAGCTTACAGGTTGATGTATTTGTACAAGTGATTGTATTGTTTTGTACAATAGGATCAGAGTTTTTTTTCTATTTTCTTTGTTTGACTAGGCTGATAAGATATAGGGTAGTATACTAGAGACATTTACATTAATTATCATGTACAACATTATCTTCATTCGGTTGAAGATATATGGCATTAATTGCCTTTGTACAAATTTGCCTATTTTATTTCTTTTGCTTTATTTTGGCTGTACAAATGAAGATAGTGGTGGCTTTTCTATGCAAGCTTTTATAGTTTATATATTTGTATTTCTTTTGAATGTATATGTATTTTTGTTTTCATTTGTTCACTTGTTTCATATCTTTTGTTTGCATACACATTTTCTTTTCTTATTTGAATGTGTTTTCTTTTGTTTTGTTGTGGTTATAATTTATTTATTGTGTTATAATTTATTTTGTTTTAAAATTTATAATCTTGTAATATAAATGAATATATTGTTTAAATTTACCTAATTTGTTTTAATATATATATTCTAAAATTTACCTTATGTATTTTTATATCTTATGTATTTTTATATCTTATGTATTTTTTTAACCATTTACTTACGATTTAAATTCAAATCAAATATATATATATATATATATTTGTATAATTTCAAATTTACTCATATATGCTCAAATACATATATATTCACATATATACACATATATACAATATTTTAAATTTAAATGATTTAACACATAAAATTGATTTTTCTCTCTCGGGGAAACTCGCTTAAATTTTCAATTAACTATACAATTTTGATTCAAAAATTCATTTAATTATCAATTAAATGTAATTAAAATTCGGGGTCGTTACAGATTTCCCCCCTTAAAAGAATTTCGTCCTCGAAATTTGCCAGGGAGACACAAAGATAGATGAAGAATGTTTAATCAAATCAAACTGAGCATCTATTTTGCATTTGGCTTACCAAATCAGAATATCAATAATAGATACAAGAACGAATCTGTTTAACACTCCACAAAATAATCGGGTTATTCAGATCTACGAAGCATGCAGGGGCATCGGTCAGTTCGAAGGGATAACTAACCATTCGTAGAACATATCCGGACCTAAAGAATAGATAGATCTATGGATACAATTTCAAAACTTTTAGTTTAAAAACCAAATTATACCTATCAACCGTAGCAACCAAAGCAACCAATTCATCCAAACAAATAATTCTGACTGACTTATTTGGGTTTACATCCCATATTTATATATCGAATTTCTTCCTGGATCCACCAGAAATTATCGAAGAATTGAGAAAAAGATGCTGAACAAAAGAGATTGATAGAGAAAAAATTGTTTCCTTGTTGTTACAGGGTATTGACCAGTTATAGTCGTATTCCCCTGTCCCCTATCTCATCCTCTTCTTACACACATACTCACTATCAGCGGATAGCAAGAGAATTTACTGAGGCTTACGGACGGATATCTTAGGAATACTCATTCTAGGGTATACTTCACCCTATCTCTAATGAGCTACTTAATGTGTTATACTCCTGAGCTAAAGTTTTATCCTCAGCTCTGATACCAATTGTAATGATCCTGAACTCGGCCTTCGAAAATCGGCACATGTACTTCACTTGTACTCAAAATGCCGCAGATTCAAACGCCGAATCTGGGTCACCGGAGCTTATAACACCATTAAGTATAACAACACAGCGGAAGAAAGAAATAGATGATATCATATACAACTCCAATGAATACAATATCCAGTATGATATACGACAATGATATCAATATGATACAACAATATCAGAGATAAATAATGATACAGCGGAAAACAGAACTGGTAACTCCAAATGATCCTCAAAAGAGAAAGAATCCAACTTCTCCAACATCAAGCTCGAAACACCAACCAATGCACTAAGATAAGCAGGTGCAGTCATCCACTTCGATGAAGTGAACTAGCTCCAGATAATCTACTAAACCTGAATATTTGAGAAACCCAACTCTAGACTGCCCGTGTGGAAAATTGTGGGCACCCAGAGTTTAGGAAGGGAACAATAAACTCCAGGTCAATCATGGGACTAGTATGAGCAAACAAAACAGTTTATCTTTAAAACAAACAACAAAAGAATTATAAAACATTGAAATTCGCTATGCTTTTGAAAAATGAAACTACCATAAGACCTCCCACCACACACACAATGCAATCGCAGACTTGGAGGAGATTTCTTCTTATGATAGTCAAACATGCTTACTACGCAAAAGAAAACTCTTTTGATATTATTACTAGTGCATAGTGTGAAAATCCTTTCGAAAATACAATATTAATCTTAGCCAACATACAACCATTATTGTATGCCTACTATAGGTACCATGTTCAATAGCAGGTTACCGCCACATTCCATAGCAGGTTATACAACTAAAACCGTACAAGGTTCGTATTGTTTCTTTGGATTTCCAACAAATGGTCAGTCTAAGGAACTTCCTTACACCGAAATGGAAACGCCTCTGGAAAGACGCCCCGAGAACCTAACCGGATCTCTGCAAACACAAGGCCGACGCTACCTCATGCTGTACAGCTATAACTAGGTAACTACCACACGAGTATGCCATTCGCGGTCGTTACCGACCTTTATCCGAGGTACCTCGATCACAAAGCAACAACCACAAAGTATAATAAATTTGCAGCATCAACATAGGTAAAATATCTGGGCTCCATACCATGATATCACCTTTTATCTAGAAGGAAATGGCATACCCTAAGGGCGCTACCCCTAAAAAACCTTACCGCAACATTCCTGTTTCGACCATTACCGGGTTGTGAGGCTCGACGAAGTCTCGTCCACAAAGCTATGCTTTTTCAAAGCCATGCTTTGATCAAAAAATGATCAACAGCACTTCGTATGCCACATTACCAAATTGGGAATGTATCACTAGTAACCATCAACTACATAACCTATGAGCTCGTACGACTCAGAGAAGGGTGTTAAGCTAAGAGAATAAATACTCCGCCACCAACAGAAATGTATTTGATAGAAACCAGCTTTACATCTCAAAGTGTAGTGTCTGACATACAACCATACAAGTCTGTTCCGGGTTCGAACAAAACCGAAGGCACTTCCGAAGAAGCCCTTGCAAATCCGGTATTCACAATCCCGATCGGACTTCCCATCACTTAGGGAATCTCTATACCGGAGCCATGATGCAGAGAAAATCGACAGGTAATCCTTTCGTTTTCGAAAATACCTGGTCTTCACCACCTGTCTTCAATGCTATCCATATACGTCGTATCTTTATTCGGAATGGGTTATATGACACAAAGGTCCTTCCCGGCTAAACCGAATAGTGAGCGCAATATTTTAAAACATATGGATATTGGGATTTCAGTTAAGTCACAACTTATTACCCAAAACTTTTCTTCAAATGGTTTAAACACGTTACCATTTTAATCTTTTACACGAAAAGATTCATTTCACAAAGTTCTCCCAGTTTCACAAAGATTCATTCACAGATTTTCCAAATCAATTTCCATTTCAATTTGGATTAACTCGTTAAATCTTTAAAACAAGATTTAATTTATAGCTTTCATAACTAGTTTCCAAAGATTCATTCATAGCCTTTCAAAACAATTCTATTTCAAGTTGGATTAACTCATCCGGTCTTTGAATCAAAGACTCATTTCATAGCTTTCAAAACATTCCAATTCCATTTCAGTTGAATTAACTCGTTAAATCTTTAAGTCAAAGATTTAACTTATAGCTTTCAAAAAAATTTCATTTCGAATGGTTTAAACAAATCACCATTTTAAATCTGTTAAAATAAACAGATTCAATTCATAGCTTTCAAAAAGAATTCACTCATAACTTGGGAAACCATTTTCCAATTCAAACTTGAAATTACTTTAATTCAAATTGGAATTTCATTTCTTATATGAAAGCTTTTATCATTTGAAAACAAACAGTTTTCATTTCGGAAAATCTGATCATTTATACGATTACAATCCTTTGGTTAAATTCAAATTTCCCAAACTAATACTTTTAAAATGGTTTAAATTCATATAAACATATTTATAACATCTTTAACCAAAATTTCCAATCATGGAATTCAATTCCAAATTTTGAATTCAAATTCAAATTGAATTATTCAAATTGGAAGCTTTATTAAGTTATTTAAAATAACTTTTATCTTACAAACTCCTTTTCGAAAGTTTTAACATTTAACCCAAATCCATTTCCAAAATCAATTGAAATTAAAATTTCAATTTCAAAAATATAAAATTTAAATCATCTGTGACTTAACCGATTTCCTCGTGAAATCCATATTTGTGTGTGTAAGAGTGTGGTCCAGGGTTTTAACACGCTAGTGCAACATCATTCAATCATCACAGATCAGAATACAGAAATATAGTTGATAAGCTGTATAAACTATAATGCTCATCTTTCATTCACAGATATATAAATCACAGATAATAATTTACATTCATCCCAGATAAATAACTACAGTACAGATCACACACAAATCAGAATATATATCACAAAGCATCACATATCAGGGATATCAAACAATTCAACCATTCAATACAATCCAAACATCCGTAGGTAGGATCAATTTAATTATCTGATTGATCTAAATCAGATTAATTTCTATGAATAAATTACTAATCCTGGTTAATTAATCATTAATTACAAACCATTTGAATTAATTATCCTTTTATTAATTAATTAACCTTTAATCATTAATTAATTATCCTTTAATCAATTATTAATTAACTTTTAATAATAAATTAATTACCCTTAATTCATTCCTTAATCATTAATTAATAAATCTCAATTATTAATTAATTAACCTTTAATTAATCACATAATTAAATTAATTATCTTGATAAATTAATCTTTAAGTAATTACATAATTAATCCTTTTAATTACATTAGGTCATTATCCTTTTAATTAGTCACTTTAATTAATTAACCAATTAACTTTAAATCTTTAAGTTAACTAAGGATTAAAACACTTCATCTTTAAATCATTTACTTAATCACAACTGTAAGTTGATTTAAAATAAACTTTTAAAAACAAAGGTTTTATATATATATATATATATATATATATATATATATTGAAATACTTTAAGCTCAAAAAAAAAAATTCTTCAAATCTTTTATAAACTCCATCTTAATTAAACATTACTTATTTTTAAAGAAATGGTTAGTAATTTATCAAATCCTGATCAAGTTTTAAACATTAAAACTTATTATTTCTTTTAAATTAAAAACCTGCTTACTTTCAATTCAACTAAAACCCGAGCCAACGTTTGAAATACTCGAGCCCAATCTCGAGTTGCCTACACTTCCCTTTTGCTTTGAGAAAATCACCAAATGCTTCGAGAGTTGACCCAAGCCAGGTCCTTCTTCCCCAAAATCTCTAACTCCACCAGACACCAACGTGCACCGTGCACGTGCACGGTCTCTCCGACCTTCAACGATCAACGTCGGGGTCCTCCACAGTCGACCACCACCTCGCCATCACACACGACCACCCAGATCCTACCATCTCTCCCCAAATCCAAATCGAACTAGTCGATTGAACCTGGAACAAAACTCTCGACCATCAACCTCTTCGCCAACGACAAATTCGACACCGGAACCCTCGTCCTTCCGACCACAACTGCACCACGACTCCAGCAACGTTTTCCCCCTAGCGCGATCGGCTACAGTCCACTATCGACGACGAGATTTCCTCCTTAACAAAACTGGGTCTAAAACCCTAGATCAACCACGTTCGGCCACCACGGCGTTCAAGAAATTCATTCTACATTTTTCTGATGATCCCCAGACCCTCATCCTCCTTCAACCTTGATCTCGACAATCATCCTTGCGCCAATCATCGAAAATCGACGAAAAACCATTTTTCGTTTAACCCAAAATTTCCCACAAATTATAAACTTAAAAATCGTGATTTCACCTTTAAAATTCATCGTTTTCGAAAACGTTTTCGATGATGTAATTGAAACAAGAAATCTTGACTCTCGAATTTTTGATATGTTTTGTATTCATTTGTCTTTCTTGATTTTCCAGCAAATACTTTAATAATTTATACTTAAAATTATTTTTAAAACTTAAATCATGATTGTGCTAACATGTTTTGTTTTAAACTTAAAGCCTAAAGAGGGTGAGAAAGAGAGAATATGAATTTTTTTTACAGGTTTTGAATCCTGTTACTTGATCTAGAGAAAACTATGCCTATATAACAGACATGCCCAAGCATATGTATATGTATATATACAATAGATTTCAACCAAGTAAATTTTTTATCACAACCGCATCAAATTTTTAGATCAGATCAATAAAGGTTTACTCACTTGATTTCCAGAAGAAACAGAGCTTTCTTATTTTTGACACAGTCTTGAATTTTTCTGGCTGAAGATCTTCTTGAATCTGTGATTGTATTTATGGATTGTTGTTTTAAACTGAATTTGTTTGTTTATGTTTGAACCTTACTTCATAAGTTACTTAGTTGTGATGGACGAACCAAGAAAAATGAAGATGTTGATATATGGAAAGAAGCTTACAGGTTGATGTATTTGTACAAGTGATTATATTGTTTTGTACAATAGGATCAGAGTTTTTTTCTATTTTCTTTGTTTGACTAGGCTGATAAGATATAGGGTAGTATACTAGAGACATTTACATTAATTATCATGTACAACATTATCTTCATTTTGGCTGAAGATATATGGCATTAATTGCCTTTGTACAAATTTGCCTATTTTATTTCTTTTGCTTTATTTCGGTTGTACAAATGAAGATAGTGGTGGCTTTTCTATGCAAGCTTTTATAGTTTATATATTTGTATTTATTTTGAATGTATATGTATTTTTGTTTTCATTTGTTCACTTGTTTCATATCCTTTGTTTGCATACACATTTTCTTTTCTTATTTGAATGTGTTTTCTTTTGTTTTGTTGTGGTTATAATTTATTTATTGTGTTATAATTTATTTTGTTTTAAAATTTATCATCTTGTAATATAAATGAATATATTGTTTAAATTTACCTAATTTGTTTTAATATATATATATATATTCTAAAATTTACCTTATGTATTTTTATATCTTATGTATTTTTTTTAAACCATTTACTTACGATTTAAATTCAAATCAAATATATATATCTATATATATATAATTTCAAATTTACTCATATATGCTCAAATACATATATATTCACATATATACACATATATACAATATTTTAAATTTAAATGATTTAACACATAAAATTGATTTTTTCTCTCGAGGAAACTCGCTTAAATTTTCAATTAACTATACAATTTTGATTCAAAAATTCATTTAATTATCAATTAAATGTAATTAAAATTCGGGGTCGTTACACTTCTTGTAAGAGTAGTGTCATCATATCAGATTCAATGGAAGAAGTTTCTTTTTTGTATTTACTTAGTTCAATTTTTAGGCGAGAATTTTGATTTTGATGGCTTTTGTTGTCCAATTCAAGCCTTTGAATTACTTCTTTGTATTTTTCTTCTCTTTCTTTGTATATATTCTCATATTCATTGCCTTTTTTCTAAACATCTTTTAATATGTCTATTTGCTTCCCTTGAGTGTCCTGAAACAAAGTGTTGAAACATTTTGTTTAGTAGCTTCAGAATTTATTAGTAATAATTGCATATGAAACAGCCAATATTACAAATAATATCAGATATGTCTGCAGTATTGGGGAGTATATAATACATCAATTAATTAATTATTCCCAATATTTGCTTCCTATTCTGCAAGTATGTTTTATAATTGCAAATATGTATACAAGAATTATAGATAATTGCAGATATGTTTGCAACTATTGCTGATAATTGCAGTTATATCTGAAAGTATGGCTTTTAATTACAGATATGTCTACAAGTATTATAGATTATTGCAGATATGTCTGCAATTATTTCTTATAATAGCAGTTACATCTGAAAGTATGTTTTATACCTGGAGACTAGGCAAGTATTACAGATATTTGTAGATATGTTTGCAAGTATTTCAGATAATTGCAGTTATATCTGAAATATGTTTTATATTTGCAGATATGTCTACAAGTAACATAGATATTGTAGATATGTCTACAACTATTGCTAATAATTGCAGTTATATCTGAAAGTTTGTTTATTAATTACAGGTATGTCTACAAAAATGTTGCAGCCAAATACAGTAGGAGAAGTTTTGCCGTGTCTTCTCTTACATCTTCTGCAGTTCCTTTTATTACAGAAAATAATGGGTTTTCTATCTTTTTCTTGTGGACATTGGCATCCCTTTAAAAATGTCTGCTGATGAAAGAATTATACTCATTGTCACTTTTATCTTGCTTTTTAATGTGGCCAGATGTTTTGACCAATTCACATGTTGTAGGAACATCAATTAGTTATCCAATGTCATGCTTTGAAAATGTAATTTTCTGATCACCAGACTGGAAATTATCTCAAATATTTTCTATAGTTTATGACGATTATATCAATAGAGGTCGAAGTTTTGATCGTTTCTTTAACTGAAATTATTCCATTATAAATCATTTCAATAAATTTATAGAAAGGTAAGCAGTCGAAATATTTTTTGTGAGAATTCCTAAGCAAATTTTCCTTTTTAATCCTCATCATTAGTTCAATAAAAGATTTCAGACTATTTCTATAATTCTCTTCATTAGTAGGGGACTTTGTAGCATCAGCTGTTTTTCTCCTTTTAGTTCTTGTATTGTTATCTTCTTCAAATTCAACATTAGCTTGAATATGAATTACAGATTTTTCTTCAGTGACATTTTCCTCTTCTTCAATTACTTTCTGAGTAACTTTCTACAATAATATAAAGAAAATTCCTAGATATCTGGAAACGATAAAAAGGAATGATAAGCAAAAGTTTTGTAGCAAATGTTTAAAAATGGTGCATTTTTCTGCAAATATTATGAATAATTGCATGTATTTCTGCACTTTTTTGAATTATTGCATGAATTTTTTTGAACTATTGCTGATAAATAAGCAATTAATCAGTATAATTGCAGAGATAGATGCAATTATTCTCAATAACTACAGAGTAAATAATTACAGACATACACCTCTGCAGTTATTATGAATAATTGCAATAAAAGATGATGATAATCGATTTTTAGTGAATTAGTGCTGATAAATGTGCAATTATTATAAGTAATTGCAAAGAAACATGAATTCAATCTTCACAATTGAATTATTTGCATTAATTCAATATTCTACATAATTGCTGTTATTTCTTTAGTTATTTTGATTAACTACAGACTATTCTACAATTATTCTTTTTTTTTGAAAATATGTTGCAATTTTGCAGATAATTGCTTGCACGGATTCAATCTTCCATATAGTTGCTTTCATTTCTTCAACAATTTTTATTAATTGCAGATCATTCTGCAATTATTCTTATTTTTTGGAAATATGCCTGTAATTTTCTAGATGCCTACTTGCATGCATTCAATTTTCCATCTAATTTCAGTTCTTTCTTCAATTATTTTGATTAATTGCAGATTATATTGCAAATTATTTATATTTTTTCAAATTTATGTATGTGTAATTTTCCAGATAATTGCTTATGTGCATTCTATTTTTTGTATAATTAATGTAATTTCTTCTATTATTTTGATTAATTGCAGGTTAATCTGTAATTATTCATATTTTATTTAGAATTATGTTGCAATTTACATGCTCTTGCTTGCATGCATTGAATTTTCTAGGTAATTGTCGTAACTTCTTCAATTATTTTATTTTATAGCAAAATTTTCTGCATTTATTCTTATTTTTTTGGTATTATCTGGAAATGTTCCAAATTCTTGCTTACATATATAAAATTGTAAATAATACCATGTATATGTGCGAATAATGTTGAAATGAGCTATCTATGAATCCTTAAAACAAATTGATCAATTATAACTGAAAAAAATCAATTCCAGGAAGAAAACTGGGCATTTACCTTCGATTTTGCCATTATAATTGATTTCATCTTCTTCAATTCGCTCTTTTTTCGATTCATTTCGACTTCATCTTCAGTCTTTAAATTTCGTTCACTTACAACTCTGGATTTCAGGAATTTAGGTATGCTTTGAAAAAATGTCGATGGTAGGAATTTGGAAGGTTTTGGGTTTTGTATTAATACAACTTAAGGATAGAATATTGAATGAATGCAAATAATTCGATTATGAAGATTGAATTCATGTTTCTTTGCAATTATTTATAATAATTGCATATTTATCAGCACTTATTCACTAAATATCAATTATTATCATTTTTCATTGCAATTATTCATAATAAATGTAGAGGTGTATGTTTGCAGTTATTTACCTTGTAGTATTGGGAATAATTGCATCTATCTCTTCAATTATACTGATTAATTGCCTATTTATCAACAATAGTCCAAAAAACTCCATGCAATAATTCAAAAAGTGCAAAAATACATGCAATTATTCACAATATTTGCAGAAAAAATGCACCAGTTTTAAACATTTGTTGTAAAACTTTTGCACATCATTTCTTATTATTGTTTCCAAATGTCTATGAATTTTCTATACATTATTGTAGAAAGTTACTCAGAAAGGAATTGAAGAAGAAGAAAAAGTTACTGAAGAAGAATCTGTAATTCCTATTCAAGCTAATGTTGAATTTGAATAAGATAACAATACAAGAACAAAAAAGAGAAAAACAGCAGATGCTACAAAGTCTCCTATTAATGAAGAGAATTATATAAATAGTCTAAAGCCTTTTATCGAACTGATGATGAGGATTAAAAAGGAAAATTTGCTTAGGAATCCTCATAAAAAATATCTCAAAAGTTTAACTTTCTAGATTTATTGAGATGATTTATAATGGAATAATTTCAGTTAAAGAAACGATCAAAACTTCGACCTCTATTGATATAATCGTCAGAAACTATAGAAAACATTTGAGATATTTTCTTGTTTGGTGATCAGAAAATTACATTTTCAGAGCTTGACATTGGACAATTACTTGGTGTTCCTACAACAGGTGAATTGGTCAAAACATCTAGCCACATTACAAACCAAGATAAAAGTGACTATGAGTATAACTCTTTCATCAGCAGACATTTTAAAGGCGATACCAATGTCCATAAGAAAAAGATAGAAAAACAGTTATTTTTTGCAATAAAAGGAACTACAAAAGAGAACAGAGAAGACATAGCAAAACTTCTCCTCCTATATTTGGCTGCAGCATTTCTTGTATCGAATTCTAACTCAAATGTATCATGGAACATGGTTCCATATTATGTATGTAATGCAAAAATGTCCCCGATTTCATGGCCCAAAACAATTCATAAACATCTTATGGATCAAATAGAAAAATATGTCGACAAGCCAAGAAAAATCATAGCTTGTGTAACATTATTATTGGTATGATATTTCAACATAAATAGATAAGTTGCCAAATTATATATATATTTGATATTAATTATTTTCTTTTCAGTGGTGGATTTGTGAAAAGACTCATGTGCTAAAGTTAGCTAAATCTGAATACAAGATCTGATACCCATTAGTTGGAAAATGGAACATTTCAAAGCTTAAACCAATTATGCTACTGATAATGAGATACAAATCTGTAAGTCTATAAATAATAACACTTGAATTTGGAAAATTCTGAAATTATTTGAAGGAAATTTGTTATTCAGGATACTTGTAGACATATCTGTAATTAAAAAACATACTTTTAGATATAACTGCAATTATCAGCAATAGTTGTAGACATATCTGCAATAATCTATGTTACTTGTAGACATATCTGCAAACATAAAACATATTTCAGATATAACTGTAGTTATCAGAAATACTTGCAGACATATCTGCAAAAATCTGTAATACTTGACAAATTGCTAAATATAAAACATACTTTTAAATATAACTGTAATTATCAAAAATACTTGCAGACACATCTACAATAATCTATAATACTTGTACACATATCTGCAATTAAAAAACATAGTTTCAGATATAGCTGCAATTATAAACAATAGTTGCAGACATATCAACAATTATCTCTGATTCTTGTAGACATATCTACAATTATAAAACATAGTTGAAGAATAGGATGCAAATATTCATAATAATTGCTTAATTGTTGTATTATATACTCCCCAATAAATGCAGACATATCTGCAATTATTTGTAATATTTGCTTTTTCATATGCAATTATTACTAATAAATTTTGAAACTACTAAACAAATATATTTCAACCCTTTGTTTCACGATACTCAAGTGAAGTAAATAGACATATTAAAAGATGCTTTAGAAAAATGCAATGAATATGAGAAAATATACAAAGAAAGAGGAGAAAAATACAAAGAAATAATTCAAAGGCTTTAAATTGACAACAAAAGCCTTCAAAATCAATATGCTCACCTAAAAATTGAACTAAGTAAATAAAAAAAAGAAACTTCTTCCACTGAATCTATTATGATGACACTACCCTTACAAGAAGTAAGTGGTACCGAAGATTATTTCTCTAAAAGTGAAGAAGGTGGAGAAAGTGAAGAAAGTGAATGTGATGATGCTTCTGAACAATTTGAAGTATTGACAAAGAAAAAGGCTGATAAGGAAGAAGATAATGAAAAGGATGATGAACATGTTGAAGAGGAAGATGATGAAGCAGCGGATGAAAGTATTGAAGAAGAAAATGAAGATGATGCACAAGATGATGTTTCAAATATTACAAAAGAGGAGCTAAAATTGGTTGAAAGTGCTGAGCCACAAGAAAAGAATAAAGATGCAGATGATAAAAATGAAGAAAAAGAGAAGAAAGATGATGAAGAAGAAGTAAGAAGATGATGATGAAGAAAAGAAGGAAGATGAAATGAAGCAAACTGAAAAATACAAGAATTTTGACGAAAGCAATTTGAATGAAGAAGAAAACCAAGATGAAGCAAACAAAAATGAAGATAAAAATGTTGCTACAGCATATGATCCAAAACAAACAAAACATTCATTTAGTAATTTTCTGAATTATTCTTTGATATATCTGTACTTATTCATGAATATTTGCTGATATATCTACATTTATTCATAATATTTGAGAAAACATGCATTTATAAAGAATAATGGAGATGAACCCTGCAACAATTATCAATAAGTGCTGCATATTCTGCATTTTTTCCTATTATTTAGGGAATAACTTCATATATTCATTATCATCTCAAAACACTAAAAATTTAGATTTCAAATATATTCTTTAGTTCAAACCACTAAAGGAAATAAAGATGAGATTGATCGTGCCGATGATAATGAAACAATTCAAGTTGAACACAATCTTGAGAATGTAGATACAATTCCTAAAGATAAAATGAAAGAAACTACCGTTGGGAAAGAACCTACAGAGGAAAGCTCTGAAAAATGGAAAAAACTATTGGACTATAGCCCAAACTTTAAATTCTTTCAAGTGAAATCAGCAGTGAACCACAAGGTGTTAGAAGCAGTCAAGAACTTGGCGATATCTTTAAAAAGGCAGTAAAAGAAACTGAAAAAAAACAAAAAAAATAATTGATAGAAAACAAGGAGGAGAGAAAAAGATTAAAATAAATGTCACACAATGTTTAAATGTACAAATGCTAGGCAACGAGAAAATCAATTTGCTTGAATAATCCTTCGAAACCAATGACCTCAGGTAAAAATAATTGCAGACATATCAACAAAGTACAAAATTTAAATAATTGTTTAAATTTCTATGTTGTCTGAAAAATAACCTCAATAATTGCTCTTTTGTTTGTAAATTTACCCAAAAATTGCAGACATATAGTACAATACTAGGAATGTTTGTTGTGTCAAAATTTCCCTAATAGCGGCAAACATATCAGCAAATATTGGAAATAATTGCTATATTGTCTGGACATATACCTATTAATTGCATACATGCTAGCAAATATTGATTATAATTGTTGTATTGTCTGAATATTGATAATAATAAAAATATTCTTCAATAATTTTATAGCAAGAGTGCATATCTCAGTAGAGACAGTGATATTATCATATCTGGAACTGCCTTTGGTGAGTTAATTCTTGGAAGATTCCATGATGGCCAGGTACAGAAGTTTAAAAATAGTTTTTTATATTAATTTACAAAGAAGAATCTACAATTATTCATAATAATTACTGTAATTTTTCATATCAATTGCTGACAATTACAAACAAATCTGCAAATTTTCATATTATTTGCTGATAAGTCAGCAATTATTCATTACTTTTGCAGATAATTCTACATAAATTCCTAAAAATTAAAAAATATATTATTATTTAACAAAATAATTATTCTTGTAGATCATCGACTGGTATGCACAACAGTTGGAAAAGATGCATTCAAAAATTTTGTTCTTCAAAGTCTATGCAACTGTATGTTTTATAACTTTTTAATGAAATATTTGTTTAAAAATTTATAAATTCAGTTTACTAATATATATTACTACCGACTTTCCAACTCAGCAATACAAAAAAGGTCATACAAGCTCTAATTGGTGATCCGATCAAAAATAGAGTTACAAACTATGATAAAATGTTCTTCCCAATTCACCTAAATGGACATTTCACTCTTTGGAATTCATAATAGAAGACAGACAGTGGATTCATTATGATTTAATGAAGCCAAGATATGAAGGTCCACATACCAAAGCTGCAAGAAAACTGGTATGTAAATTGAAAAAAAGAATTAATTATTTAAATGGAAAATAAATTTCCTGATAAAAACTTTTATTTTTTACAAAGAGTTTATGTAACAAGCTTGTTAAAAAATTGAAAAAGAAATATTGCAGACCTTCAAGTTTAATTACATTTACAGACAGCACACAACAACGTAGTGATTCGTAAGTATACGACAACAAATAAACTTGAAATATTTGCATATCATGCTGCAATTATTCTGACTAATTTGAAAATAATATGCAATTATTGCAAGGTTGATTTTGTAATATTTGTAATGAATATCATGAGAGAAAGATGTGAAAACAAGGTTATAAACAAAGAAGATATTCAATATGGATATGATACTATCGAAATACAAAGAGCTGAATTAGCATGTCAAATTCTATCATGCAAACCAAATAGCTGAGCATTGAAGAAAGTCTAACATAGCAATTTTTATTATCAGAAGCCAACAAACAGTAATGATGTTTTATGACTGTGGTGTTTAGTGTAGAACTTATGAAATGTATATATACTGGCAAACTTATGTGTTTGAAAGCCAAATTTAGTGCTTTAATATGATAGTAGTTATCAAAATTACTAAATAAGCATTTTCTGAGGTTGAATTGAGTTATATGTATCGTTGGAGGGAAAGTAAGAAAATATATTGAACTAGTGCAAAATTTACACAAAATTTTCAAATTATTGCAAATATGTCTGCATTTATCCTGAATAACTACAGGCATCTATGCAAAATTTTCAAATTATTGCAGATATGTCTGCATTTATGCTTAATGACTGCAGACATTTACGCAATTATTCAGAAGATTATTACAAAGGTTGCAAATTATTAGAACATTTATGCAATTATTCAAAACATTTATGCAATTATTCAGAATATTTATGCAGATATAAAGCAAAGTATTAGAAAGGTTGCAAAAAAGTATGCAACAACATTTACAAAGTGCATAAATATACACAATTATTCAGAAAAATTGCAGATATGACAGCAATATTGCTCAACTATTGCAGAATATGCTAGAAATATTCCTTTCATTCACTTAAAAAATAGTAAATATCCAATATAATTGCAGTAGAAATACAAAAGAAAATCAAGAAAACGTGATGCTTTAGTAGTACAGTAAAATATTTCCCAAAAGAAAAGGCAATAGCAGTACATGTGTTTCAAAGGACAAGTCCTTTTATTGTGACATAACTTCTTACATAAACTACATCTAATAGTCTTTGTAATTTCACCGGTAGATTTAATTCTCTTATAAGCTGATCAACGGCCATGCATTCTTCTACCTATAGGAGGTGTTATTTCAACAGCATCAGGCAAGACATCTTCTTTTGTGAAGTTTATAACTGGATTGATTGCACGAGAATAAGCTGATCAAAAATACACAACTTTGAAATAATCTTCAATGTTATCATACACATTCAACTTTTCACAACTCAAAATATATCTAATAGCATGAGCACAAGGAAAGCCGTAGATTTGCCATAAATTACAAGAACAAACCCGATTATACAAATAAACAGATTGTCGAATTAGAAAATGAACTTCAAATACATGTTCACTTGATTTAATAACAAACCATGTAGCTCCCTCCAAAGGTAGATTTCTCAAACGATTTTCATTGACTGGACATAAAATGCTATTCCAACTACCAACAAGTTCTCGACGGGACATAAGCTTCATTAACTTAATTCTAATTTTATCCAAGCAAGTAGTGATCGGTAAATGACTTTCTTCCAAAATCCATTTATTAAAACTCTTAGAACAATTAGATGACATTTTACCATCACGACATGTTGCTAAAAAACCATTAGCAAACTTCTCAAAAGGAATTCCATTCAAAAAGTTTGCCACGGTAGAACCACCAGCATCCTTAAAATTTCTCAATACTACATTGAAATCATCCAAGTTAGAAGCATATGCAACACGTGCAAATAAATCTATCAACCATTTCTTATTAGATTTGGAAAATTCAGATTTTAGAGCAACTTTCAAATTATTGTTTAAATGATAAAAACATGAACCATGAGCTGAAATGGGAAACATTTTTGGAACAGCAACAAGAAGACCAGGATGCCGATCAGAATTGAAAACAAAATTTCTAAGATCGTCTTTCAGAAAGTCTTTAAGTTGTTCACAACACCAAATTCAATTATTTTCATCTTCACAGAAACAATTGCAATTGCTATAGGGAAAAAACCTGATAAAATAGTAAACATATAAATAACTAAGCAAAAAAGCAATACTATAGCAGTTAATCGAAATATTTGCAGAAAAGTAATCAACTATTGTAAAATAGTGCAGAATAATATGCAATTATTTAGAATATATGCCGACGATAAGGAAATAATTGTGAATAATTGTACCAAATATGCATACAATCTGTATAATTAAATTAAAACGATAATATTATATCATGTACAGTATGAATTGTTTGAAAACAACTACATAAAATACACGAGAGTAAGAAGAAGCAAATATACATGTCTATGATATTAACAATTTCAGATTTTCTGCAGTTAATATGAAATTTTGTACAAAAATCAACAAATTTTAATATTAATTGCAGATATATCAGCAATAAATTAGGATAATATAAGATATTGAAGCAAATAAATATAAAAATGTAAACAACATACCTTCATTGCCATTTTTACCAGTAGCAGCCATCAAATAAACTTAAGCTCTACCCTTCATAAAAGTAGCATCCAAGAATATTAATGGCCGACAAAATTGAAAACCGTAAGCACAAGCTTCAAAACCGATAAAAATCCTCTCAAATTGACGAGTACTAGAATTATGCTACAAAACAACTTTACTGCCAGGATTAGTTTCAAGAAC
This sequence comes from Allium fistulosum, assembly GCA_030737815.1. Taxonomy (NCBI): domain Eukaryota; kingdom Viridiplantae; phylum Streptophyta; class Magnoliopsida; order Asparagales; family Amaryllidaceae; genus Allium; species Allium fistulosum. The sequence continues at coordinate 403,944,864 of CM060907.1, read as the reverse complement.
AACATAACAATAAGACTTCAAGTGATGATAAGACACATATCACTTCCATGTAAATCTTCTAAAGCCAACCTTTTTCAACTATAAGAAAAATAATACTTTAAAATAATACTATACTCAGTTTGAAAAGGATTAATAGTGTCCTTGGTCTTCATCAATGGATTAGATTGGATATGATCATAAACCAACAATTTAATCAGTTTACTTGAAACTGGAGGATCATTAATATCAAGAATTCCAGTACCACAAGAATGCTCAGGTTGAAATCTCTTTAAAACAAAATAGCCAGGAAGATTAAACTTAATAGAAGCATGAATCGTGAAGCTACATTTAGATTGAGAACAAACAAAAGTAACTATTTCCTTGTCATTCTTAACCAAATCAAGCTTGTACCCACTCTTAATACTATATATCATCAAATTAAGCCCAATTTCCGTAACACCACCTGGAAATTATTGACACCAGTAAAGAAAGATTGATTGGAATCATTTCTCAATAACTTCCCGAAATGAATATTAGAATCACTGGTGCTAGCAAAGGAGGAATCACTACTACAAGTAACTGCATCTGACCTAATAATATCAACATTATTTTCCGAAGAACTAGTAGGAACAATGTCAACAAAAATAACCAAGTAATTCTCATGATTATGAGCATACAACTACAAGATAGATTAAAGATCGGAATTAGTATCAATATTCCTTCTCATACCATCTCTAACATAATATAAATAAAATGACAGTGGACTTAAATCAGACCATTTACCACAAATAGCATTTCTCAACATATCAACTGTATTATCAAAATGAACGCGTAAAGAAATGCTATCATGTCCAACCATTAAAAGCACTAAAATACCAATACTGCCAGCAACGCTGTAAATTAAAATAACAAAACATCATTATAATTACAAAATAATAAATAGTAAAAAAACCAAAAGAGAATGCATACCATTACAAGTAAAAAATAGATTATTTGCTGATACATATACAATTACTATAAAAAAATCCAGATAAATCGGCAAATTATATGAGAATTTTAATTTTAAAACAGCATTATCATTATGATCCATCTTTCACCTATAAACAATCATAAAAATCATAAACAACTAACGACAGACAAGTTTGCATGTATTTACAATAATTGCACACAAGCCGTCATTTATTTACATTACTTGCTGACATGCCTGCAATTATTTACAATCTTTGCAGACAAGTCTGCATTTATTTACAGTCTTTGGAGACAAATATGCTTTTATTTACAATTGTAACTACTATAATTCAATTAACACTTCTACAACTTGAATCAAACTTTATCCTATGAACACTCATTAAATTATGCAATTATTTATAATAATTTATGAGAAAAGAAACACAGTCAATTAAAAAGAAAAACTATCTATTAAAAAATGGATCACATGTTTACCTAGAAGATGATGAAGCCATAATAAAGTCGAAATATGTTTTCAAAAAGTAGATCGATCTAAATCTTAGTTGGAAACGTAGATTTCAAATCTTGGCTGCAATCAAAATTACTACGACAAATAAACGACGGTATTTATGGAAAAAAATTAAGCCGAAACAATAATAGGGGCCCGATTTATAAAGTTTGAAACATAGAGAGTTTTGAAGGATTATGTTTAGCTTTTAGGATGTGGCCCAATTGTCACTTATTTTTAACCCCAAGGGAATCTTAAACTGCCAATATAAGTGCAGTGCATCTATCTCCTTCACTACTTCTCCCTGTACAAATATCAAAACATCACCACATTATTAATCATTCAACATGAAACCCAAAATGCCTAGTGCCCACTATTTTTTTTATCATCCCGGACTTCTTCACCATCAACAATAGGCTAGTGTATCATAATGAGTATTCTCATCTTTTCTTGTTTACAATATTTTGCATCTCTACTCATACATACCTTTAAGTATATAATCATCATCATTAAAGTTAAACATAACAAAGTCGGTGAGTGTAATTCTTCTTTCAAACTTTATATGGAAAAGTTAGTGAGCATGTCCTCTTTTACTTGCTACATTGATATAATTGTAAGGCATTCTAAGAGACTAATTGAAAATTCTTTATGCCTTCTATGTTTACAACAAACTAAATTCTCAAATGCTAAGAATTGCACAGGCAGACTCTATGGTACATCAGACTAATAACCTCTTTGAGTTTTGTTGTATTTGTCTATACAGACACTAAAATTTATTAGATAAATTAAATACTGACATATATGACCATAAAAAAATGCATGCAAAAATATTGCAAAGTTAAAATAGTTCGAAGATCTCCAAGGAAAACTTGAACTGATTACTAATACGTAAACTTGTATATTGGTATGAAGAAGCAGAGAATAAGATAAATAAATGTATGTGCATATATACGTATACACACACACTAACGCACATATTCCCGTTCAAAAATTAAATTCCCTATAACTCAAAATCTAAGATGAATTTGAACATTCAACCAAAAGAGAACTTGTCGAGGAAAGTGAGAAGAGGAAATCTGCTAGATTTCGCCTTTTTTTACGTCCATTGTGATCAGAATTGACACCGTCGTATCCGTGTCCATATCTTAAACGAGTTCGCTAGGATTGGAATACAAATTACTAGTATAACCGTATTGCGTAGCTAAGCGCAACAATGGTCTCGATTCGGTCATTGATGGCCTGAGGTGGCAGATCCATGGCTAAACAACTGGCAAGGAAGAAGGAAAGGGGTACATGCACATAGAAATAAAAGGCGTGGAGTTGGTTGCTGAAGGTAGAATGGCAGATGTTAGGGTCGTAGCGTCCAAAGTGGTCGGAGGCGATAGGGTTAGGCGAAGAGGGGATACATGCAGGTTTTCTTCTTGTTGACTACTGGAAATGAACGAAGCAAGGAAGAAAAAGGAAAAGAAACGACGTGCCCTATATTTCATGCATGCACAGGAAAGTAAATGCAGCCACCATTTCATGCATGCACATGCATAGGAGAGTTCATTAAAAGAAGAGTAGAAGGGAAGAGAAAGTGATGAGGTGGCCAGAAATAAATATAAGGAAGAAGTTTAAGTTTATTAAATTAAAAGAAAAGAAGTGAAGAACAAAGTTTAAAAGAAAATAATAATAATAATAAATATTCTATTGTTCTCAATTAAAAGAAAATAATATGTTTTTGAATTGACTTTGAATTATTTAGGATTTAATGAAATAAAAAAGTTGAATCCTATTTAAAAATATTTCAAATAATATATGGTTTGAATAATATAGATATGTGATGAATTGTATTTGTGTTTATGATGTTATGCGAGTTTATTTATTCTTGAATTCCATTATTGCAAGATAAACACTTTATTTTGGCCCAAGTATTAACATTTGATGTCGTGTTTTATAATTGCCTTTGCTATAAATAATGATATAAACTGTAAGTTAAACCATATTGCATGAACACAACTAATCCAATGGGCTATATAATGGGTTTAAAATGCCATTTAAGGAATGAATGTCGTTTGGGATGACCAAATGATTTTAAAAGTAATAAATTTAATATTTCTCTAGTTCAACATAGGACTAGACTATTTTTATCCATCCTAGCAGACTTACTTGAGGGTCACAACCTGAATCGTGACGACCATGCCCCTTGTCACTTTGTCCAAATGATCTATTGCTATGACATTTAAAGCTATCAAGGATAATGAATTTCGTCGGAGACGTAGTGCAAATGAAGAGAAGTAGTGCCATTGATGGGATATGATGCAGTTGATGTAGTGGACTACAACACCAGTAGGAATTATCACATCTTCAGATACCTGAAGGGTACAAAAACAGAGGGATTACATGAAGTGCACATTACAACTGACTGGAAGTGTACGGTGAAATAGACCGGAATAGCTTGCCAGGGCAGATTAGTCTATATAGAGGGTAGATCCACAGATGAGATTTACGTGCAATCCTCCTGGGATTTACACGATGACAAGATGATTTAAACCTTCTGGTAAGTATTATTAGAATTGTCGTTCAACTTATAAATGATTTTTTTCAAATACTGGTTTGAATTTGTACAACACACGACAACTAATAAGTAAAATGAATACGATATAATATCCCAGTAGACTAGGGTTGTAGCTGCGTATATTATATTGAATAGTGTCTTGACATGGGTGTTATAATTGATTGTGAAAATGGGGATTTAGGAAATTGTTTGGTGTGTGACCCTGTGTGTAACTTATATGTCCCATAAAACCCGACACAACACATTCATCTATTTCTATTGCATAATTATACTCATAGCTAGATGTCTAGCCTGACTCAAGGTTTTGTTTTGTGACAACTCCTCGGGTCAGACCGAGGTTGTTCTATTGGTTTGGTATGACTATATATACTTTGTGGGCTGCGATATGAAATTGGAGCAGATGACGATGGTGAGTACTTACTCTACTTGTACTTTGTGTTGGTAGATGTGATTATTTATGTGATGGGTTGTGTATAATATGTATATTCATTGTTTTTTGTTCCTTCGATTCTATTAGTTGGAAAATTATTATTTATGTCACTATACTGTATTATTCAAGTCTATAGATCGTGTGCATTGCCTTGCATCGAGACGAGATGCATATTATTTCAAATATATTCAAGTATTGAAACGTATCTGTGTTGATCCAAAGTAGTGTATATGAGAGATCGCTCCTTCTATGCCCATTGATCCAAGTTATCGGATAGTAAACTTCCTCTGATATTTTGATCACTGGAGCCGAGGCACCACACTTAATATATCGACTTGTATATTATTTTGAGATTTCTTGTCGCTCACACCAAACTATTGTCTGACTCGAGGTTTTATGCAATGATTCTTATTACCTTGGATACTCTTAAATGAGTAGGTTGGATAGCAGATCTATATGCCATGCAGTGCAGTGCAAAAGATGAGCTGAAGGGGGCTTTCTTGTATTTTATCTGGATACTTTTGCTTATCACCATGTATGACACTGTAAAGCCTAGGTAGTGTTCGTCTATTATCTATATTAGAGATAATTTGAATCTATTAGCAGTTGTACAAACTCTATTATCATTTTGTATAATTTTGTGGACCTATGTACTCTTATATTGTAGTTTCTTTTAGTTATTACTCTGTTTTATATCTATGATATATATTATATTTTATTTGATACTCTGTGAGATATACGTCATTTTCTATGATATTTTATTTCTTTCCAGCCCATGATAATTGTCCTATATCGGTAGGGCACTGCACCAGCACACTATTTAGTTATATCGGGTGCTTATGGTGTAGAACGGTCGTCACATTGGTATAAGAGTTTAGGTTACACGATTAACCCGAGTTGTTACTAAGGTTCAGTAGTGATAGGGAAGGAGTTATCACTTTAGGCTGGATTAAGAGAGAGAGAGAATGTTTGTCTATATATATAAATGAAAGAGAGAGAGAGAGAGCATACTTGTTATATATATATATATAGGTTTTCAAAACTATACATTATATAAGTCGCATGCACACATGAGTATCATAGATGTAGTTTTTTTTACGAGAGAATGATAATTCTTGTTACAGATCAAGAACGAACGGGGATATAAGAAACACTATGAGGAACCCATCACTAGAGTCAAGGAAGGAATTGATTCGAGGGTGCTAACCTTGACTTGATGGCGATGTTCAATGCGATGTTGGTGGACATGCTACAAAATGCCGAAGTGGTCACTCCGAATGGTGCTGCTGGTGGTGGTGCTAAACTGCAGGCACCTAAAATCGATTGTGCTAAGCTGAATAAGGATTTTTCTAGTATTGCTGGCAAACTATTTCAAGGATTTATTGGATACTTGCGAAAAAAATTTGACACTTGCGAAAGAATTTTTGATGAACTTTAATTGGATGACGCAATGAAGAGGTGGTTGGCTTCCCGATAACTTTATTGGAGAGCCGTGAACTAGTGGAACACTATAAGAGTTTCTACTCTCGAGGATCGGTTTATTTGAGACCGGTTCAAAACCCGATACGAGGAGAAGTTCATTTCAACTTCTCTGAAGTTGGTGCTATTTAGGCAGTTTGCAGGAGACATGTCTATCTCCAAGCATGTTGCTAAGTTCGATGCCTTATCGAAATATGGGATGTCTTTTATTGACCCTCCGCTGAGGAAAAATGAGAAGTTTCTTATGGGTTTGGATGACTACTTAAGGGAGAAGTTAGTAAGCCATAATGGTGAGCCATTTGAGAGACTCGTCCAGAAAGCACTTCGCCAGAAGAGTTTGTACCCTAAGTCTAAATCAGCTGTTGTGGTTAAGGAAGAGCCAAAACAACAAAAAGGTGGTGGAGGCAAGAAGAAGTGAAATGAAAAAAGGAAGCAATTACAAGGAAAGAATGCTTGCAAGAAAGCAAAGTGGGATCTTGTTTACTAAGGTTGTGGGGACAAGGGCCACTTGATTAGAGACTGCCAAGCCAATGGAAAGAAGAAGTATTATAATTGGGGAAAGTTCGAACATATGCAGAATTGCCAAAACTTGTGCACCAGAAGCAAGTCGTGAAGCATATGCTTTGGATGATGTCTTGACTTTGTTGGGTGCTCCCTCAGGGAAGGAGAAGGGAAAGAGTATCACTATTCAAGATATGCTTTCTATTTATGAAATTTCCATATGTGTTTTGTTCAATACCAGGCTTCACATTCCTTTATATCTAGTGATTTGATAGATACATAAGGATTTAGATCCAAAATAGTCGATGGACCTTCATCAACAACGAACCATATTGAAGGCCACACTAGTCTTTGAATGGTTTGTCGTGGTTTCGTCTTATCGAGTTACGGATTCCCTTTTGATTGTGATTGCTTTGTTTTGGATTTCATTGTATTTGGGATCATCTTGGGGATGGACTGGCTGAAGAAGTATGCGGTAGTATTGGACTGTGAGAAGCTGTTGATAACGATTGGGACTAAAGCGGGGCAAAAGGTAGTGATTGGATGCCTTCCAGTGGATTGTATTATGGTTAGCTTTCTATGTTTTCTTGAGGTCCCATAGGATGAGGTATCATATGTGCCTATCGTTAGATCAAGATATATTCGAGGAGGCAACTGATCATCGCCACACTGCCATGCTGAAACAATGAGTTTGCATAGACTTGGCGAAGGATGCTAGTTTGATAGTTATGCCTTTGAGGTATATGGCACATTTATAGGAGAAGAAATTGGAGGTGCAAGTGAACGACCTACTGAGGCAAGGGTTCATTCGTAGGAGCATATCTAAGTGCAGCACACCTGTAGTATTTGCTGCTAAGGCGGATGAATCTTTGAGGTTATGTGTAGATTACAATGAGCTGAATAAGGTAAGGATGAAGAACAAGTATCCACTTCTCCGTACTGATGACTTTCTCGATCAGATCTATGGTGTAAAGGCGTTCTCTTAGTTAGATCTTGCGATGGGGTTTCATCAGCTGAGAGTAGCAAAGAAGCGTATGTTGATTACAACATTTCATATGCTGTCATTTTCTATGAGTTGTTGGTTATGCAGTTTGGGCTAACCAATGTTTTAACATATTTTGTTGATCTCATGAACCGTGTCTTCAGGGATCAACTGAACAAGTTCATGCTTGTGTACATGGATGATATTCTGGTATATTCTAGGATAGAGGAGGAACACAAGACACACCCGAGGATTGTGCTTAAAGTGTTGAGGAAGCATAGTTTGAAAGAAAAGTTTTCGAACTATCACTTCTAGAGGAGAGAAGCGAGATTTTTTTATCATGTCGTCACTGAGCAGGTTATTGCAGTAGATCCTGCCAAAGGTGGCAGCGGTTTAAGATTTGAACCAATCCAAGAATGCTACCGATGTGAGCAGTTTTCTAGGATAGGCCATATATTATTGAAGTTTTATCAAGGACTTCTTATAGGTAGCAGTGTCATTGACAAATTTGACAAAGAAGGACCAGACTTTTGTTTATGAAGTGAAGTATGATCATGCATTTGTGAGTCTAAAGAAGAGGTTAACGACTACACCTATGTTGACTATTTTGAGTGGGAATGAGGAGCTGACTGGATACGCGGAGGCCTATGGTACTGGACTAGGTGTAATGTTGATGTAAAGGTGAAAATTTATTGGCTATGCTAGTCGACAGCTGAAACCGCATGAGAAAAGGTATCCAACACACCATTTGGAGTTGGCGGTGATAGTGTTTGCTTTGAAGATTTGGAGGAATTGTCTATAGGAGAAAGGTTCAAGATATTTATGGAACACAAATCCTTGAAATAACTTTTCTCTTAGAATGATCTCAACATCGTCAGTAGTGATGGTTGGAATTCTTGGCTTCCTAAGACTTTAGCATTTCCTATATGCTCGGTATGGGGAATGATGTCATTGAAGCGTTGAGTAGAAGACAGGCCAATTTAGGAGCATTGTTTTTAGAGTGTAAGAAGTTGGAATATATTACTGACATTGACTTCAGACCTCGATGCAAGTTAGATCTGGAAATGTTGGCAAGTTTGACTATCAGACCTACTGTGATTAAGCGGATTGATACTGGTCAGAGGCGAGATGCAAGACTAGCTGAGATCATGGTGAAAATAGAAGGATTGGAGTCAGAGGGGATGAAGAAGTACAGACTCGACCGAGATGTTTGGCTCTTTCAGGATGGGAGATATTTTAATTTCAATGTTGGTGGCTAGGAGACAAGGTACTACAAGAGTGCAATCATTCCCGGTTGACTATACATCCCTACGGTAATAAGATGTACCACAATATGAAGTAGATGTATTATTTGAAAGGGACGAAGAAGGATACTGTGACATTCATCTCGAAGTGTATGAACTACTGGTTGGTGAAGGCAGTGCAGATGAAGTCGAGTGGGTTGATGCAACCACTTGAAGTTCCTGAGTGAAAGTGGGAACAAGTTTCAATGGATTTCATTGACGGATTGCCAAGGAACATAGGAGGGTACGATAACATTTGGGTCATAGTCCATAGGTTCGTGAAGAGTGTCAATTCATACTTGTTAAGACCAATAAACGACATCCAAATTGGCCGAGTTGTATGTGATATTGGTGGTACGATTCCATGATGTGTCAAAGAGCATTATGAGTGCCCGAGACTATTTATTCACTAGTATAATTTGGAAGAGCTTACAATAGGCATTCAAACGGAGTTGTATCTCAGTACAGCTTATCAACCACAAATCGATGGGAAAACCAAGAGAGTAAATTGTATATTGGAGGATCTCTTGCAATCTTGCATACTTGATTTTAAAGGCTCGTGGGATGATCACTTACATTTGGTAGAGTTCGCATATGATAATGGTTATCAGTTCAGTATCGGTGTGGCACTGTAAGAAGCAATGTATGGTCGAATGTGTAATGCTCCTTTGTCTTAGTAGGAAGCGGGTGAAAAATTTATACTTAGGCTAGATATGATCATAGAAACCTTAGAGAAAATTGCGATCATTCGACGAAGAAAGAAATCTGCTTAGGATAGGAAGAAGAACTACACTAATAATAGATGACGAGATTTAGGGTTCTCTATCGGTGATATGGTGTATGAAGATTTCCTTATTGAAGAATGATATTTAATTCGGTAGTAAGGGGAAGTTGGTGCCGAGATTTGTAAGTCCTTTTTCGATAGTGGAGAGGATTAAGATCCTAACAGATAGGGTTGGCTTACCTCGAAAGATGGTAGGTATGCATAACATATTCCACGTCTTACATTTGTGGAAGTTTGTGCGCGGCTTTGGCATGACGATTGCACCGAATCAACTTGATGAGCCAGAGGGTTAGATATCTTATAGGCGGGTCCATATTGTCGAACGCGATATGAAAAAGCTTAGGAGGAAGACGATGGAGTTGGTGAAGTTTCAATAAGGCAAAAGTAAAGGTGATGCATGTGGAAAACCGAGGAGAGCATAAGGGCTACATATCTGGAACTCTTTGAACGGTAAGGCATATTGTTTATCATATTTACTTTCACTTTTGATATCGCACATGATAGTTTAGTATCTCGCATGCTAGGATAGGTTTACCTGTATCATATATTACATGACTGATTGTTTGATATGTTTGATGGTTGCATGTACTTTAGGCATATGGGGTAATTATGGTTGAATATTCTTTGATTTATTTGGGAATTTCAGGGGTGAAATTTCTAAAGAGGGAGAGTACAACGACTCGTATTTTATGTATCAAAGGATTGTAAAATATAAATTTAATTCATATGAGATCATATGATTCTAAAACATTAGGAAATGACTACTAGGGAATTTTTCCATACTTACAATTTTTATCGAACATTTCTAACCTAAAAATTCTTGTACGGTAGTAGAATTGGGATCTTAAACCACTTTTATTAGATCGAGCTTATAGTTTCTCTTCCTGTAGAGTGATTATAATATAAAAATGGACTTACCGTTCGAGAGATTTGGCTATTTTAAATTTTGATTGCTGTTGGACAAATTAGTGGGCAATTAAACTAAGCCCATACTTAGGCCCACTAATGAATTTAGAGAATTGTGACTAATTGAGAGAGATGGGTATATATATATATATCATACCCACTTTCTCAAAATAATTCCAAACCTCCATTAATTCTAATTTCATAAAAAAGCTTATCTTTCCCCTAATAATCTAAGCCCAATCCATCACTAGAAGGGTAATTAGAGAAGGGGACTGTAAATCTATCACCCTGTGCTTGGAAATTCATGCTCTTGGCTGGTTGTATCAGATTTTGGCATCTGAAGTGGTAATTTGGTTATCAGATGAGTGATTTTTGATTTCTCACTATTCTATACTTGTCCATATAGTTAAAAAAATTGTACTTTATATGATTTTCATGTTAAAATGATTTTAATCTTCAATTAAACCTTCAAAAATGTTTATGTCCAAAATTCAAAAAAAAATTGGATTTGATTTTAAATGGTTTTAGAATTTCTTTTGGATCGTATAGTCAGTTTGGTAAAAAAACTATATCTAGGTTAAATTGTGTATGTTAATCTCATTTGATGGATTATGTATGTTTGATGAATGCTTATGAATGATATGTATGCTTGGATGAAATGTTTGGATATGGTTTGCAATTGTTTTAGTAGAGTTAGGAAAGAAGTCTTCGATTGTGGTAAGACGAAGGCAAAAGTAATCGGAATTGGATGAAACTAGGAGGAGGGGAGGAGCCAAAGTCGCAAGTTGATTAGAGTAGGTTTGGTGGCTAACTAATGGTTAGTGACGAGATGAATGCTACTCGGTGGAGCTAGTTCCAGTTCTAGTCAGCATGGGGAGATTGCTTAGAGGAAAAAGCTTAGGAACTTTGAAACAAGCTTCAAGTAAAAGCCAAGAAGGAACTCCAGAAGCCAAAGTTCAAAAATTGGCTAAGTATAAATGTCGGTTCCGACTACTTCTAGTCAGTACCGATCACTATTTACGACACGTGGGTTGGAGCTTAGGGCTTGGAAGCTTGAGGAATGAAGTAAGGGGCCCTAAGCAGGCCCATGAAAGGGAGTCCAGGAAGGAAAACACATTAGTTGAGTATAAGTTAGAGTATTCATATCGGTACCGAACCCTTCTGGTCAGTACCAACATGAACTAATGGTAGTCGGGTTTGTAGAATTTCCAAAGGGGAATATGGGGACTCTTCAGGTCGTTCTGAAGGTGTTGGTTTTTTTGCTTGGGGTCTGATGGCGATGTGAAAGCACGATGAGCAATGATTGCTTCGGGACTTCAATGATGGTAACTCGATGGTGAATCAGGGTTCCGATGATGGCTACTCGATGTTAAAAGCAATCGTGAGAATGATTTTCCACAAAGAACGGTTTCTAGGAAGAGTGACATAGGAATATAATGTTGAATGGTTCCATCATGGAAAGAAGGAATGAGGAATGCTTCCTTGAGGACAATGAAAACTAAATGGAGTAAGGAAAGGGCTTGGATACGCGTGCGATGAGATCGTTAATACAGAGTGTTTTATGATGTGCTCAAAATCAGAGGTATTGTAAGGACACTCATTGGGTACTTGGAATGGTACCCCAATGGAATGGATCTGTATACCCTGTACCAATGGAATGAGTCTACTGTTAGTTACGGGATACGAGTGAGTACACTGAAAACTGGGATTTTTCCATTAATCTCTGATAGAGAAATGGTCATGCGAGTTATCATATATCCTGGGTGCATCGAGTTATCATATATCCTGGGCCCATAGTCTCTCACTCTTGGGATGTCACTTGAGATATGTATTGTGTATAGGGATAGTTGGGCAACAGTCATTGTTCTTAGCTTGCAGTACACCTTATGGTGTTTGTAGAGCAGCATATTATCTTCGTTATGTGTTAACTCTTTAGTTGTATAGACAGGTCAAGTATGGTTCGTATACCCTTGTTCCTTACTATATCAACTTGATTAGTATTTTGAGATTTCTTATTACTCTTACTAGATTGTTGTCTGGCTCGAGGGTTTATCCATTGCTTCTAATTATCTCGAGTACACTTAAATGAGTAGACTAAATAACAGGTCTAGATGGCACGCGGTGGTCGTGCAGAGGTAGACTGGGAGGGAGCTTTCTCATTTTATATCTAGATCTTATGCTTACTCCGATGTGTGACACTATTGAGTCTAGGCACTGTTCATCTATTATCTATATTAAAGGGAGTTCAAGTTTATTAGTATTTGTATAAACTCTATTATCATTTTACATAACTTTGTGAACTTGTGTACTCTAATATTGTAGTTAATTTTAGTTATTATTATCTCGCTTGTTTTATATTTGTGATGTATATTATATTTTATTCAATGCACTACGATAGGTTCTATGATATTTAATTTCTTTCTAACCCTTGATCGTCCTACATTGACCATGCATTATAGCAACGTACTATTTATTTATATTAGGTGTTGGTAGTTTTGGGTGGTTGTCACATCTTCCCAAGACTCTAAATCTTTTGATGTAATGTATTAACATCTCTTTGAGGGGATTTAACCTCTCGCATTCATCATTTTTTTCTTTTTAACTGTCGAAGTTGACTTCCAAAATACAGACATCTCAACCAGTTCATGCATTGACTGAAGTTGTTTATGTAGGACCTTAATACTAGCACTCTCATTTGTCATTTCAACAGGAACTAAAGCTTCTTCGGCCTTAGTGTTTTCAATATTGAATTGAAGTGTTACTTTCTCTTCAAGACTGACGTGGTGCATTGCTTCTTTCACTTGGACATTGAACTTTTTTACCCTTCTCATTTATGCTAAATCAAGGTAATCGTTCCAGAGTTCAACCCTCAATGAAAACGAATAAAATTTTAGGCCAAAAACTAGGCCTTACATATATTTAAGTTAAAGTAATCAAATAAGTTCAAAGATGCTTGGATAGGAGACTCACCTCTTTGGGCAAACATGTCCATGTTCAAATAATCAAGAGGGAAATATGCAATTAGTTAAATGTTCAAGTACTAAATCAAGAAGTCACCGTTCTAATTTGACTTAAACAACTATTTGAGTCTCAAATTAAGCTTTATTGATTCATTGATTGTAAAAAATGAAAACGAGGAAGAAGTACAATTAAAAGTTTGCCCCTTCTGAGTATGGGTTACATGTCTATTTTGTAAAGAAACCATGCCCTTGGATTCATGACTCGTAGCACCCATCGGAGACGAATGATTAAGATATTGCTGACGTGATACATGGTTGAATTGATATGTAGCACAACTCACGTTTTGATTTCTCCAAGATGACATGGCATGGTTGGACTAGCCAAAAGTTGCCACATAGCTAACTGGAGTATTTCAAGTGCTGATTTCTTCATGTGCGATTAGTGGTTTCTCAACATTGGATAACATCATTTTTTGTTTGAGATAACCATGGGTCTAATCATGCGAAAAATTCCTTCTTTGGCTTATGGTAGTAATAATGTAATAACCCTGATTTCTTCATCGTAAATTAAATAAATTTAAGTTAAAGTAAAAAAATTTGAGTTTAATATTTGATAACTATTATATTTGAAAGTAAATTTTAATTTAAGTGAGGTTTTGTTAGTAAAAGATTTTGTTTTAATTAATTAAATTAAAATAATTAATTCTTTTTAAATAATATATTGAAATTGAATCAATTGTTTTAATTGAACATAAAATATTTTTAAGTGTAAATAATTTTGTTTGATTAAAACAGTTGAAAATAAATAAGCGGGCATCAAATTAAATAAAATTGTCCAATTACCAAAATATAATTTTTATAATGGAATGTAAATTAATTCAAACTAAATTGAAATTTATCTACTGATAAATTAAAAAGTTTATTAAATTAAAAGAGCTTAATATTAAGCCTGTTATCCAACCTTTTGCCATGCGGTATTTGGACAGACTGGACGAGTCAAACTTGGAGCTATCAAAGCAGGCAGCCTAGAGAGATAGCCCTAGAGTCCAGAAACCAAGTACAGCCGAGAATTTATAAGGCTTACTTTGAGGGGCGAGTGTTACTATCGAATTTGTCATAGTCTTTGAAGGGTCTTAAACAATTGAAATAGGCGAGCAAACGATGGAGAAATGATCCAAGGACTTTGAGAATGTCATAAAAAGGCATAAAAAATAAATATAAAAAAATGAGCGATAAAAGTTGAAAATGAGGAAGTTAAAATTATTGGAAGAGCCAACTTGAAGTAAACCTATAAAATTCTCAGGTCAGACTCAATGCAGAATAGACTTGAGAAATTCCCAAGTCGGGCCTGACGCAATCCATAAAAAACCCTAAGAGCGACTCGATACCGACTCCCAGGCACGAGTTAAACTGAATCCTGATGGCTCGGAGAAAACACACAAAAAACTCGGGTCTGACTCAAAGCGGGAAAAGGAAAACTCAGAACAAAAAAATCTTAGAAAATCACATGTCAAGCCCGAAGTAAACGCTCAAATTTCTCAGGTCGGACTCTAAGCAAGTTCAACCACTTAAAAAAGACAAGACAAGCAATAATCCACCAAAGTTAGGGTTCGGTACTGACCCCACTCTAGGGATCGGTACTGACTCCTAGTTCCGCCTAGGGTGGACCCCATCTTCTGCATGCATGCCTTACTTGACGTCAAAAGCCTATATCCAATGTCACTTTGTTGAATCAATGCAATTCTCTATCGATCTCCACAAACTCCTAAATCTACAACTTTGCTCTTTTACAACTCCATAAGTTGGACCCTGAAACAAGCTATTATTAATGCAAACAACTATGGAACGACGAAGCTAACCACAAGATGAACCAAGATGTAAGGTTAAAGGTAGCCATTTTGGCAATTTTAGGGGTCGATACCGACCCATACCCTTGAAGTAGTACTGACCTATCGAACCTGATGACGTGGCTCTCTATTTTCATGTAGAACTGGTATATAACATGGATAATGGCTTGGAGATATTTTATATGAGATATTGGGCTTCCTACCTCGATAAATAGAGGGTAGAGCTCATTTTTCATGATCTTTTGGCTCTAGTTCTATTCTAAGCTATATTCTTGTAATTCTGAAAATCTAAGTGTCGGAGTTGTACCGACCCCTAAGAACTTCTGCCTCCAAGTCAGAAACAAGTAATATAATATTAAAGTGGATGTAGGCCTTGCTTTGCGGAACCACTATAAATTGTTATGTGTTCTCTTTTCCTCATTTTTCGTTTATTCTCTTCATATTTTACACTACATAAGTCTATAGACGTTTGTGCCATTTTCGATTCAAATTTTTTGATGCTTTCACTAAGAACTTCAATCTCAAGCCACTTGAATCAATCTTATATTATAGGATTCCCTGTGTCCAAGAGATAGATCCAATTCTTCTTTCTTTTAATTCTACAACTTTGATTTACAATAATCTACATGAAGCTTTCTGCCATGGCCCCATCAAGGAAGGAACTCCAAACACGTACCACAACCCCCATAGTTGGAGGTAGCGGTGCCGAGAATCAGAA
This sequence comes from Allium fistulosum, assembly GCA_030737815.1. Taxonomy (NCBI): domain Eukaryota; kingdom Viridiplantae; phylum Streptophyta; class Magnoliopsida; order Asparagales; family Amaryllidaceae; genus Allium; species Allium fistulosum. Next base: position 403,928,979 of record CM060907.1, on the reverse strand, counting down.
TCCTTGGCATGTTGATGAAGTCACCTAATCAGAGTAACCAGAAATCCGGACTCCAACTGATGTCGAGAACAGAGTGGAGATGGATAGAACGATGAAGCAGATGGAAGACAGATTCCATGCTAAGCAGAGGAATATGAAACAAGCAATGTGGTAGAGCTTGGGATTGCTGAATGAACTGACTCAAAATAACTGTAGATGGAGTAGAAGGGATTCTAGCTTAGAGTTAGACAGTTCTTCTTCATGAGAACAAAGACGACAGGATAGGTGGAAGAAGAAGACTCAATACGCTGTTGGGACATCTCAACAAGGAGAAGGACAAGCTCCAGGCATGATCCTAGGGATCGGTACAGACCCCTACCTGCGAGTCGGTACCGACTCCCATAATGGTAGGCCCAGAGCCCATCTCTCGGAAGGAAACTTGGATGTGATTCCTGAGTATGCCGCTGAAGGTCAGAATCTAAAAAACTACCCTATTGCTGATCGTGCTACACATAGGAATCAAACAGGGGGGAATGCTAGATGAATGGGCCCCCCGGAGTTTGGGGAGCCTAGGTATAGAGCACTTCCCAAGTGTGTTTGTTGAGCCAATCACTTGGGGAAGGACTCAATTATCGCAGTTCAGTTGAACCTACTGATCTGAATTATCTGGAGGATATAGCTAGGAGATTGGTTAGTGAAAACAGATCTAAAAACAATGATGAATGGGGTACCTATGCAAGTCAAAACCTATTTACGGAAGATATTATTCACGCAAGGCATCCCCAAAGATTTAATATGCCAACGATGTCGTTGTATGGAGGAATGTCGGATCCTAGGCAACACTTAAAGAGAGACGAACAACATATGGATTTAGCCAGAGCTTTAGATGCTGTGAAGTGTCTCTATTTCCCAATTTTTCTAGAAGGGGTGGATACAATGTGGTTCACTCAGCTTCTGTTGAGGTCAATATCATATTTTACTGAGTTATCATGAAAGGTCATGGAGCAATTCCATTTACACACCTCTCGTTCAAAGAGTGTGATGTCACTGTCCAACATTTATCGAAGCTAAAGAAGAGTCGTTGAGGGACTATTTGAATTTGTTCCACACAGTTGTAACTGAAATAATGGATCCCAAGGAAGATATGGTACTAATGGTGCTCTGTAGGGGGATTCACCCCGACTTGGTTTTTGGGGACTAGAAAAAAACGAAGCAAATGTCGACAATGGAAGCTTTTTACAGGAAAGCCAATGAATATTTGCGTCGAGAGGATGCACAGAAGAATCCATGGAGGACCGTTGTTGGAAACCCAAATGAGGTGGTACAAAGCAACGTTGCTGTAAAGCAATCTAGAGGCAATTCTGCTAACACAGATATGAAGGTTGGTAACAAGAATGACAATCAAAGAAAGCAGAATACAATTCCAGGTGGCCAATGCAGTGAGAACATCAAGTGCTCAAGGAGCTTGAAACCTGAGGAAAATACACCTCTAAACGATATGTTAGAGAATATCTACCTTGCCACCATGGGATAGAACAGTATAAAAAGCCGCTCGGAGAGAGGCGCCTGATAAAAAAAAGCGCTCGGGAAAGCATTGTCATTTCCATCAAGCTAATGGACACAATACTAATGGATGTTGACATCAAAAAAATACGAGCGAGGAGTCGATAATGAATAACGAGCTCCAACAGTTTGTTAATGAACCACCAAATGGTGGAGAAACCGTGAGACCCCAGGGTCCACCCGCTTTAAGTGAATAACCCAAGCCCAACAGACAGGAGCAAAGGTGTACCGAACCAGATTTTTGACCCTTGAAAATCGACACTAATACGTCCATTGTATTTCATGCCGAGAAATCGAATGTCGGAAAACCCAATCGTTAGGGGAAAAGAAGAAGAAAGAAGATAAGAAGAAAACTATACAACATAGAATCTCACAGCGGAACGAATAATCTATAATATATCACAAGTCTTTACACAAAAGCAAACCTGTAATATGTGTATATGCAAACATCAATCATAGTATACTAACCTATTTCAGCCTGGACAGTTATAACAGTCTGTCCTCACAATTTCTGATAACACACCAATGAATATAGCGGAAAAATAACCATTTACGTGAATACGTCTCTGGGCCTCCACTCGTCTCTTAAAGGTCCAAGCATCCAAATTAATTTGTAATACTCGGCCTAACCCGAGCATTATAATAAAATAACACCCGAGTCAGTCTGGAAAACCAGCATGAGAAAACACACCCGGATGGATTTCAAGTTATAAGAAATATTTGAAATCAAAGTTATCACGTAAGACCACGTCGCACATAAACACAACGGGTTTTTACCTTACGATAACCAAAACACTTTTACCGAATATTCAATGATATTATAATAATGTCTAAGGGTTCAAAATAAAATATTAAAATAGTTTAAATGCTTGCATCTCACATTTCAACATAGTTGGGCACAATCAAAATTGTAAAGCTCATGTAGGAGAATGGATTGCATACAATGACTAGGCACTGGGGTACCACCTATCACGGTACATGTCTAGAAAATGTACCGAGATCAAACCTATCGATCCCTGCCAACACAAGACCGGCCTACCCCTTACTGTATAGTACCGAATAAGTCATCACCCCAGTTGTTCCCAACCTTTTTACTGTGATTTCATGCACAACCAATCCATAAATATGTAGATGTAGGGTATCTAGAAAGGTGATAACATACTCTAATGGGTGCGACCCACATAGCCTTGCTACATCTCCCCTTATTTTCAGTCTTTCCTAGTTGATGAAGCTTGAGGCAATGTTCACCTTTTTGAATAGCAATCTCACTTGGGATGCTAACACTGCCTTCCAGGGAACAATGCAATGATAACATTCATCCATACAAGTTGTTCTGGGTTTGAACAAACAAATCTCTTCAAAGATCACCATCTTCATTATCCTCAAGATTTCACAATTTGTAACGCTCAAATCGGATCGTAGTGGTTTTCGAATAATCAAATCTGATCTTGGTCTCCTCGAAACGATCAACGAATTTGGCCAGATTTTGATAGTCGGCTATTTAACTATCAAATTACACACATAAGCAGTCACTTGGTCCATATTATAAATATGTCAAAAATTTATTTCAAAATACCTTACAGAGATATATATTCAAAACTCTTCAATATTTCAATATTTGGAAACAATTTCGAATACTTATATCCATAACAAGATATTTTCAAACCATATCAGTACTTAGAAATATTTCCAAGTTCAATTCATAACTTCTTTTATGAATTCAAGTCATTTTTGAAGTTTCTATATCTAACTATTTTGGAAATTTCCTAAGTTTCTAGAAACCCCATTATAAGATTTCTCTTATAAAATCACATCCGTTCAACAAAAATCGGTTTGCAAATTTCGAGAGTATTTATAAATAAATTCCAAGTACTTACTTTAAAATTCTATGTAAAATAATAAGTACTTTTAAAGAATAAGAATTTACTTTCCAAACCCGTTTGAGTAATTATTCAAAATATCAAAACACTTTTAAATAAATATCGATAACTCATTCCCAGTTCATTTTTAAATAAAACTAATTAATTTACAACGCTTATTATAAAAATTTAAATTCTTTTCAACTAATGTTAAATATTTGATCAACCAACTTTATGAAATATTTCCATACTAAAAACAGTTTTAAATTACATAGTTTAATAAATAAAAATCAAATTTTTGAAACTAAACTTAACTTCTCGATAAAAATATTTTTAAAATTCCAATATAACTAATTTCAATTTATAAATCTCTCTCGATTCATAACACATCGATTACATTTCCAATTTCATAACACTTCTCACATTCCAAAAATAGAATCCACCATTTCTTTCAAAAACCAATTTTTCACCTTCCGTTATAAATTCACATTGTGAATTTAAACTCAGAATATCACGTACAGTATTCCAATAATCAACCTTTTATTTAATTAAAATTTATCCCTTTAAAATAATCCAAATTCAATATTAATATTTTTATTTCTAAAATCGCCGTTGGAATTCTTTTTAAAATTCAAAAATATTATTTATGATATTTATAATACCAAAATTAAGGCCAGTGCTACTATAGCATCCAATAAGTCAAATCATGACATAATCTATAACAGGTTATTCACACACATCATATATCACTATATATGAAATTAAAATCAACATTTTTGAGGAATCTAGTTGAATCCCTCCAACCAGTTTCCCTGCAACCACAGATGTTATATAATCATAGAAATATAATCACCACTTCGAGGCGGGATATCGCAATAAAAAGGGTCACCCGCATTTATGCGGGGCACATAGTGTCTCTGCTCCAATCGGCGGGAAATATACCCAAATACTAATATATGTACTACTATATATAATATACATCCAACTGATAATGATTTATCAGTCTATCCAATCAACCAATAAATAATTTTAACTATTTAAAATAAAACCAATTAACCAAAATGAGTGAGATTTACTCACTTTGATTCCAGTTGTCGCATCCGCGTTCGAATTTAGCTAAAATTCTAGAAGCTCCAAATCGCTCCAATCCAATTCCATTGCATAATATTTGTCAATACGATTCTAGCACAAAAATCCACGTTTGATTTGGACCTTTATTGAATAAGATATTGAATTTACAAAATTCATGAATTAAATAATATTAAATTTACTAATTACACTCTAATTACCATCACAATCTCTAATCCCTCCCTCTAAATCTTCTTCCTCCCCTGTACACAAGATACATAGAAATGGTCGTGCACTCCTCCACCATGACAAGGAGCACCACATCATGATCCCAAAATCCAACGATTCCATCGAACATCTCCCTCGAGCTCCACCAAGCCATACCCACCATGACTACTCCGGCTCCACCCATCAAAACGCGTCCTGACCATCCTCTGGCTGCAGTAGGAAACGTCGCCCACCAAACTTCGACCGCCTATCGCCAAACGCCAGCGAAAGGCTCCCCTCGACCCCCCCCCCCCCCCCCCGATCTCAAATCAGTCCTCCACTACATGAATCGATGAACCAATGTCGAGAAATCTGAAACCCTAGTTCATGACTCCACACCGTCGAACGCCAGACAACATCGCACCCAACAAAAGACATCTTAGGTCGAAGCTCTTGTTAAACCAAGAATTATAAAATTTGTTTCAGATTTTATTATTGAGTATATTTTGAGATGTAATTTTTATTTTTTTATGTTGAAATCCCTTTTTTTCTGTTCTCTGCTTGAAAATGAAGAAAGGGGGAAATGCATTTTTAAACTAGTGAGATTTTCGACCCTCAAAAATCGACACTAATACGTCTATTGTATTTCATGCCGAGAAATCGAATATCAGAAAACCCGATCGTTAGGGGAAAAGAAGAAGAAAGAAGATAAGAAGAAAACTAAACAACATAGAATCTCACAGCGGAACGAATAATCTATAATATATCACAAACCTTACAAAAAATCAAAACTGTAATATGTGTATATACAAACATCAATCAGAGTATACTAACCTATTTCAGCCTGGACAGTTATAACAGTCTGTCCTCACAATTGCTGATAACACACCAATGAATACAGCGGCCAAATAACCATTTACGTGAATACGTCTCTAGGCCTCTAGCTCGTCTCTTGAAGCTCCAAGCGTCCAAATTTATCTGTTATACTCGGTCTGACCCGAGCATTATAATAAAATAACGCCCGAGTCAGTCTGGAAAACCAGAGTGAGAAAACACACCCAACTAGATTTAAAGTTATAAGAAATATTTGAAATCAAAGGTATCACGTAAAACCACGCCGCAAATAAACATGACGGGTTTTAACCTTACGATAACTAAAACACTTTTAAAGGAAATTCTGTGATATTATAATAATATCTAAGGGTTCAAAGTAAAATATTAAAATAGTTGAAATGCTTGCATCTCACATTTCAACATAGTTGGGTACAATGAAAACCGTAAAGCTCGTATTGGAGAATAGATTCCATAATATGACTAGGCATTGGGGTACCACCAATCACAGTACACTTCTAGAAAATATACCGAGATCGAACCTATTGATCCTAGCCAACACAAGACCGGCTTATCCCTTATTGGATAGTACCGAATATGTCATCACTCCAGTTGTTCCCAACCTTTTTACTGAGATCTCATGCACAAATAATCCATAAATATGTAGATGTAGGGTGTCTAGAAAGGTGATAACATATCCTAATGGGTGCAACCCATATAGCCTTGCTGATCTCCACTGATTTTCAGTCATTCCCGGTTGATGAGGCTTGAGGCTACGTTTACCTTTTTGAATAGCAACCCCACTTGAAATGCTAACACTGCCTTCCAAGCAACAATGCAATGATAGCATTCATCCATATAAGTTGTTCTGGGTCTGAACAAACCAATATCTTCAAAAACCACCATCTTCATTATCCTCAAGATTTCATAATTTATAACGCTCAAATCGGATCGAAGTGGTTTTCGGATAATCAAATCCTATCTTGGTCTCTTTGAAACGATCAATGAATTTGGCTAGATTTTGGTAGCCGATTATTTAACTATCAAATTACACACATAAGTTGTAACATCCTCTATCTAGAGGCCCAAAAATAAGCACTACATATGTTGTAGTCATATATAATATTAGCATCTGGTGAGTAAATACGGCTATGTTAATGGTATCACTAATATCAGAAGCACTTGAATATGAAACAAAACACGGATTTCAAAAAAAACAACCTTTACTCTGTTACATTTCAAAACCAAATGTTTCACATTCACAACACATAATCCCAAATCGTTCCCAGGCATAGATAAAATATAATTATTACAAATTATGCCAAGAGCGATATAAGAAGATACCCTCTTGGATGATCAGAGTCATATTGTCATAATAGACTTAATACAAACACACCAGAAATATAACAAAGGATAAAACTGCAACTCCTAAATAGCTATCCGTTTGCCTTCTGCATGCCTTCGGTAGCCATATTCGTCATCCTACTAAAACTTGAAAAGGCCTTAACCTCTCAGCCTACTCAAATCAATTTTGAGCACCCGAGAGTTTATATGGAAAACATAAACTTCAAGTCAGACATAAAGCCTGGTGTGAATAATACTATACATCCCAGTTAAATATGTTAAGTGAGACCACGCCGCTTAGCGAAACGGGTTTCCCCTCATTAACATTCTTTAAAACATATCTTTGCAAAACTTTTTCCTGCAACCAAAACCGGTTAAATACTATAAAGCATCATTACGTAAACATACATAAATATCTGGTAATAAATGAACTATCTATTCAAACATAAAAGTTTTGTTTGGCTAACTTTTAACCTTTGGGTGACTCGGGCCTACCAGAAAACATATTAAATAATCTAACATCTATTAGACACACCTCTTCTGGAATATCTGTCCTTAACTATCTGTTAAATATTTCGCTTCTGGACGGTCTGTCCCTAGCTTAATCATCTCCCAGGTCTTCCTGATCCTAATGGTATTGCGGGCTCACCAATAACGTATATGTATACAAATATATATTCCTTTATGTGTGTAATCAAAAAAACAATTTTAGTCTATCTGACCAAGCCCTACACACTGAATTTTGGACAACAATTATGTAACAACCCGCATATTTTACGATTATATATTTAAATTTTTATTTAAATATAGCATCGTTAATTATGTTAAAGTCCGAAATGTGACTTTTTGTCAATAGTCGAATCCGGACTCGGGACCACTTTCATTGAGTTCAAATCGACGTTTAGCACTTGTTTAAGTATAATCATTGTTGTGTTTGGAGTTGATTAGGGTTTTTGTATTTTCGTTTGGGCTTTGAGTTGTGTTCTTCCCCATTAACCCAACAAGGTAACCCAAACCCTTCTACCGAATACCCTAACTCCTCTCCTCTTCCTTCATTCCATTCACAATTTCCTAACACTCCAAGCTAAAGGAAAAAATAGGGGAAAAGAAGGGAAATTAAAATTACTAAGCCCTAGCTTTTCTTAGGAATTCAAATTCAAGTTATAAATCAAAGAGAAGCTTAGGTAAGCATCCTCTTCATCTTCTCCATCTCAATCTCTCTTCAATTTTTAGAATTTCCTATAACCTAATATAGGAAATCTTTGCATGTGATTCTAGATTGGAGATTCTAGAGGAGTAGTTGAAGAGGAATTAATCTTAGCTTGTTTTAGAGCTTATCTTTTCTATTTTTAAGTTTAAAGGTGAGTTCTTGAACTTACATCTATGTCTATAGCTTTGATTGTTGTTAGGTATGAATTCCAAACATATATTACTTATTCAATTGCTTTGAATTGAATTGGTTGGTAAATTTTCCTAATTTTGGTATTTTGAAGTCAAAATTTATGAAAACCCTAGTATGGGTGTTTAGACATGTTTTTTGGGTGAATTGAAGGGCCTTTAAGGCTGGGTTGTCGCTTGACATAAATCCCTAGTCGCATTTGCTCATTTATTCGCTTTTGAATCCAAGAAGTTGTGTAGGTTTACCCATTTAAGGACTTTGCAAATTCTATCCTGCTACAGGCGACAGATGTCTGTGGATTATCCACAAACGTCTGTGACCTCAGGGTTACAATTTCCTAAAACAGGGGACAGACGTCTGTGGATTTTCCATAGACGTCTGTGGCTGTCGAATTTTGGAAATTGGCTTATTTTTATGTGGATTTCCGATTTATCGATTTTTAATGTCCATATAGTTATTGTCAACCAAAATCAACTTTGATGATTTCTTTTCTGGATTTCTGGTGTTTCCATTTGATGGATTTGATATTGATTTCCATGGTTTTGATTCACGTTATCGAAATGTGGATTTTTGTGTTAGATTGTTTTTACAATCGTTTCCATGATTTGTCACTTTTAAATACAAAGGTTTTATACTAGTAGTAAATACTAAATCACTTTCATAAAAATGATTTCAACACTACTTTTAATACAAATCTCATATTAAAAACGTTTTCCAATCTATTAGTATACAAACTTTTACCTCATTCGGATGAGAAATCCAATTAAACGACATAGCAAAACAAGTGGTATGAAACGCTTGCGTTTACGTCGTCGGTTAATTCTTGGACTTGTTCGATTGAAATCTCATGACAATTTTTGAGTGGGAATCTACAATTTTTTCGTAAATATTTAAGTTAAGCCAGTGGTTATGGGACATGAAGCTAAACTCATTTATTTATTAGCTTAGTGTAATTACCATTATTGATCAATGATTATCATTTTGTGATTTAGACTTGCGATGTGCAATGTCTCTTTATCCGCGTGGGGACTACACCCCATTCTATGGAGCTCCAGCTCATTTTTATCGCGTAGCGACCCATGGTGTTTTGACCATTTGTGGAACTTCGGATCATTTGTCCGCAAGGGGGGACTATACCCTATCCTGTGGAGCTTCGGCTCATTTTTATGGGGTAGCGACCCATGGGACAACGTTCCGTTTGTGATACATGTGTTGGTGAGTTTTCATGCTCCCGTTTGTGATAGGCCTCCCCTTTTCTGTTTTTTGGATTTCTAAATATTGATTTTTGGAATTTGTGTTTCACCGATTTTTGTGATTTGCATTGATAAGCTTTATCAATATTTGTGATTTGGTGAACAAAATTAAAGAATATGATATTCTTTTTGGGTGTTTGAGAAAATTTAAGATATTGTATGATTTTTATTGCTATCATATATATTTATCATATCTCTTATCCTATCTCATCTTACATGATAATTATAGCAAGACCGATCCATTTATTATTTTTCTTCTTAAATAATACTTGGGCCAGACCGAGGTGTTTCAGGCGCTCCCACTTGACTTCTTAGCAGGGACTAGCTTCTAACTTTTGGCTAACTACTTTAGCTTAGTAGTTTTTGTCTTTCATGTATACGAGAAAGAGACTCTTTGATGTATACATATTCTTTTATGTAGTACATGTACCTATTCTTTTTGGATGTAGTGGATCTTGAATGACCACTACTCCAATGTTCACTTCTATGTACTATATTCATATCAATTTCTGCCTTTGTGATATGAATATCTATGCCTGATTTTGTGTTATGATTATTTTATATTGTTTCTGAAGGGCATTTAGCCACTGTTTAGTAGCTTCGAGTTTGTATTGAATATGTCAGATTTCCTCTTGAAATGAAATGCGTGATATACTATCCGACATATCGGTACTCGCTCAAAGCAATTATACAGTTGGTTGCTCCTCAACGACCTTATTCTTCATGCTAATCGACGACATTACCCTGTAGTGTCCTTGGTTAGTGAAAGTATAGAGGTGGGGCGTCATAGCTTGGTATCAGAGCCAAAACTTCGGAACAATATAGGATATTATGACGAGGATCATTGTCCTAAGTCTCTCTTAGGAATCGTGCCTTGGGATTTAATTCGAGTCTTAGGATCCGTTCTATCCTGTTTTATTTTATGATGCCTTGTTTTATCAATCATTCTGAGAATAACCATTTTCCTTTTCTTTCTTTTTGTTTAAGAAGAGAAATGGTTAGAGCATGCGTCCTAGCACTGGTCAATCCAGTGGTCCTCCTCATGATGGCGTATTCATGTCTGCTCAACAGATTTTGGATCATGTAAAGAATGCCCAAGCTGCCGGTCCCATTCTCGAGTCTACTCATCCTAAATCTGGGTTTGCATGCTTATGCAGTGATTACACCAATTTGGGTGGAAAGCCATTCAAAGGTTCCGAAAGCGTTATAGAAGTCCAAGCTTGGCTTAGAACATGTGATCGCATCTTCTCTCACGTGAATCTTTTGAATTTACATCGAGCCCAAGTGGCTTCTATCATACTCCAGGAGAGAGCATTAGATTGGTATAAGCTTTTAATTTTAAAAATTGTTGAAGCGGATCTTACTTGGGAGCAATTCTAAGAAAGGTTCGAGTTAAAGTTTGTACCTGAAGCATAAAAGGTAACTTTAGCTCGATGTTTCATTGATCATATTCAGGTTGAATCTCCTGTAACAGATTATGTCGCATTTTTTGAATCCCTCTGTAAATATGGGATCGAGTATATTAATACCCCTTTGAAGAAGAATTAAAGGTTTATCTATGGTCTGAATAAGAATCTCAAAAAGGCTTTACTTCTGAAACTAGAAGTGCCTTTCGATCAGCTTGTAGATATCGCTCTTCGACTTGAAGAGGCCGATAAAGAAAGTGATGGTGATGTTGGGGGTGCTAAGAATAACTTCAGCAACAACAAGAAGAGGCATCCCGATAATAAGTTCAAAGGCCCTCATTCCAACAAGAAAGGGAAGCAAGCAACTTCAGTAGCGAAGACTCCTACCCCTGGTCATGGAGAATGCTACAATTGTGGTTCTAAGGACTACTATGCCAATAAGTGTCCAAGGTCCCTTACTTGTCGCTATTGCAAAAGTTCGGGTCATCCTATATCTTCATGTCCCAAACTTCAAAACAAGAAGGAGGGAAAGCTGAATGTAGTGCAAGCTTCTAGTAACCCTTCTCTTGGTCAAGGTATTTCTCATTCTGCACTTGATGGCATTATTATGTTTCGTGATCATCCTATTCGAATTCTTTTTGACCCGGGTGCATCTCACTCTTTTATATCAAAAGAACTTATGGATACTTTGTCTTTAAATGTTACGGGCTTGATGACTTCACTGAAAATTGCGAGTCCGGTTGGTGTACCCTTGACACTCAGTTTATTTTGTAAGGATGTTGAGATTAATTTATGTGATTATGCTTTCCATGCCGATTTGCATGTTATGCGTTATTTAGGTTTCAGAATGATATTGGGAATGGATTTGCTTAATCGTTATGAGGCCCACATCCTATGTCCCGAGAGGACTATCCATCTTCGACATCCCTAATCGATTAAGCAAATTTCTATCATTCTTAATGATTCCGATTCCGATTCCGATTCCAATTCGGTGGCATCCTTATATTCTCTAAACCCACATGATGATGACAATGATGATGACAAAGATGTCATTTCCCTCATTCACGTTGTTCGTAAATTTTCTGATATCTTTGAGGCTGTTTTAGGATTAACACCTAAGCGAGCAATTGAGTTCAGAATTAATCTAATCCCGGGAGCTCTACCTATAACTCGTCCTCCTTATTGTATGTCCAATAAGGAAAATATGGAGATGCGTAAACAATTATCCGAATTGGAGGCAAAACAGTTCATTCGTTCTAGTTCCTCTCCTTGGGGAGCTTCAGCTATCTTTGTAAAGAAATCTGATGGTACACTCAGACTTTCCGTTGACTACCACATGCTTAATGACCTTACCATTATGAACAAATATCCCTTGCCTCGGATTGATTATATATTCAATCAACTTTGCGGTGCTAGATTCTTTTCATAGTTAGACTTAGCAACCGGTTTTTATCAGCTTCAAATTGCAGAGGATAGTATTCCTTTGACATCATTTCATACTCATTATGGATTTTTTGAATGGCTTGTTATGCCATTTGGTTTAACGAATTCTCCAGCTTATTTTGTTGACCTTATGAATCGAGTTTTCAAAGACTTCCTCGACCGATTCGTTCTTATCTTTATTGATTATATTATTGTTTATTCTAAAACTGAGGAAGAGCATGAAAAACATCTTCGAAATATGTTGGAAACTCTTAGGAGCAATCAATTGAATGTAAAAATTTCTATGTGCCATTTTTGGCAATCTCGTGTGAAATTTTTAGGACATATTATTTCTGAATCCGGAATTTCCGAGGATCCTTCAAAGATTGAGGCGATTCAAAACTGGATGAGACCGGAGAGTGTAAATGAAATTTGAAGTTTTCTTGGATTGGCGGGCTATTACCGTCGATTCATAAAAGACTTTTCTAAAATTGCCTTACCTCTTACTAGTTTGATAAAAAAGGGAGTCAAGTACATTTGGGTAGACAAATGTTAAGCTACGTTTCAGAAATTAAAAAAACTCATTTTCGATGCTCCTATTCCTGTGATTCCCGAAGAGAACCAAGACTTGATAATTTATACCGATGCTAGTTGTATTGGTTTGGGAGTCGTTCTCATGTAAAGGGAACGTGTTATTGCTTATGATTCTAGGCAGTTAAAGCCAGACGAGACTAGATATGCCACTCATGATTTAGAGCTCGCGGCTATTGTTTTCGCTCTTAGAATTTGGCATCATTATCTTTTATGAGAGAAATTTGTTCTCTACACCGATCATAAATCTTTAAAGTATTTATTATCTAAAAAGGAACTTAATTTGCTTCAACAACGTTGGCTCGAATTCCTTGCATCTTATAATCTTGATATTCTTTATACTCCCGGAAAGGGATCGTGTTGCCAATGCCCTTAGTCGTAAGCAACAAGTGGTTGTTTCCATGATGATATCGGAATGGAATGATCTCGAGACTTTATCCACTTGTAAGATTCGAGATCGTGAATCTAATTCATGTTCATCTCTTGTTTTTTGTAGCCTTGAGGCTTATCCTTCTCTTTTAGACTGCATCCTTGAAGCTCAAAAACACAACTCTGAATTGGCTCATCTTAGCCAAAGTTGTAGAGATAACAATAATATTGATGGTTTGAAAGACTTTGAAATTGATGCTCGTGGAGGCATTCGAAAATTTGGTAGACATATTGTGCCAAATATTAGTGGTCTCTGTAAAGACATTTTAGAAGATTGTCATCATTCTAAATTTACCATTCATCTCGGTAGTAGTAAAATGTATGCAGACATGAAGCGACTTTATTATTGGGATGGAATGAAATCTGATATTGCTAACTTCATTAAGCGTTACAAGACTTGCCAACTCGTAAAGGCCGAGCATCAGAGGACTGGTGGGTTATTGCAACCTTTAGATATTCCTGTCTGGAAGTGGGATCAAGTTTCCATGGACTTTATTGACGGTATTCCCCATTCTCGTTCAGGTCACGACAGTTTATGGGTGATTGTAGATAGACTTACAAAATCCACTCATTTTCTTCCCGTTCTGTCCAGCCGAACCGTACCTCTTTTAGCTAAGCTCTATTGTTAGCGATTGTGATCCATTATTTACTAGTGGATTTTGGAAAGGTCTTAAAAAGCTTTTGGAACGAAGTTTAATATTAGCACCACTTATCATCCTCAGTCCGATGGACAAACGGAGCATGTGAATCAAACTCTTGAAGATCTCCTTCGTGCATGTGTTCTTGATTTTGGTGGAAGTTGGGAAGATTTATATTTCTCTTGTTGAGTTTTCTTATAATAACAGCATCCAATCTAGTATTGGTGTAGCACCTTTCGAGGCACTCTACGGAAGGCCATGCCGATCTCCTTCATATTTGCTTAGAACCATGAGAAGCTGATTTTAGGTCTAGATTTTATTTGTGATGCCACAGAGAAGATTGACCTTATTCGTCATAGGATAAAAGAAGCTTAGAGTAGACAAAAATTCTATGCCGATAACCGAAGAAGGAATTTGGAATTTTCTGTGGGAGATTTGTTATTCATTCGTGTTTCGCCCATGAAAGTTGTATTGCGTTTCAGTCGATCTGGAAAATTAGCAACTCGATATATTTTCTCGTTTTCCATCACCGAACGCATTGGTCCCGTGGCTTATCGCCTTTCGTTACCGGCTCAATTTTCCGCTATTCATGACGTATTTCACGTTTCTGTACGGAAATGCCTTAGAGATTTCGATTCTATTCTTAAGCCTAGTGTTATTGAATAAATCGAGGTTTCACCTAATTTGACTTATGAGCAACATCCTAGTATCATTGCCATGGAGGTACGCTTTTGTAATAAAGACGTTCTGCTTGTGAAAGTTTAATGGTCCGCAAATCCTAAGGATTGTTCTTGGGAATCCAGAGAATTCTTCAAGCGAACACATCCTAATTGACTCTTTCGTGCTCCTTAAGGTGAATTTCTCATTTCAATTTTCCTTTTTGTGATTGTCATGTCATAGAATGGTTGTTACTCTTTATTTCCTTCTTCAATATTGCAAGGACGCAATTTCTTTAAGGAGGAGAGTCTATAACAACCCGCATATTTTACGATTATATATTTAAATGTTTTATTTAAATATAGCATCGTTAAATATTTTAAAGTCTGAAATGTGACTTTTTATAAACAGTCGAATTCGGACTCGAGACCACTTTTATTGAGTTCAAATCGATGTTTACAACTTGTTTAAGTATAAACATTATTGTGGTTGGAGTTGTTAGGATTTTGGTATTTTCATTTGGGCTTTAGGTTGTGTTCTTTCCCATTAACCCAACAAGATAACCCAAACCCTTCTACCAAATACCTATCTCTTCTCCCTTCCTTCATTCCATTCACAATTTCCTAACACTCCAAGCTAAAGGAAAAAATGGGGGAAAAGAAAGGAAATTAAAATTCCTAAGCCCTACCTTTTCTTAGGAATTCAAATTCAAGTTATAAATTAAAGAGAAGCTTAGGTAAGCATCCTCTTCATCTTCTCCATCTCAATCTCTCTTCAATTTTCAGAATTTCCTACAACCTAATCTCGGAAATCTTTGCATGTGATACTAGATTGGAGATTCTAGAGGTGTAGTTGAAGAGGAATTGATCTTAACTTGTTTTAGAGCTTATCTTTTATATTTTTGAGTTTAAAGGTGAGTTCTTGAACTCACATCTATGTCTGTAGCTTTGATTGGTGTTAGGTATGAATTCCTAACATCTATTTCCTATTCAATTGCTTTTGAATTGAATTGATTTGGTGAATTTTCCTAATTTTGGTATTTTGAAGTCAAAATTTATGAAAACCCTAACATGGGTGTTTAGACATGTATTTCAGGGTGAATTGAAGAGCCTTTAGGGCTGGGTTGTCGCTTGGCATAAATCCCTAGTCGTAGTTGCAAATTCAATCGCTTCCGAATCCGAGAAGTTGTGTAGGTTTGCCCATTTAACGGTTTTGCAAATTCTGTCCTGCTACAAGCGACAGACGTCTGTAGATTATCCACAGACGTCTGTGACCTTAGGGTTACAATTTCCCGAAACAGGGGACAAACATCTATGGATTTCCCATAGACGTATGTGGCTGTTGAATTTTGGAAATTGGCTTATTTTTATGTGGATTTCCGATTTATCGATTTTAAATGATCCATTTAGTTATTGTCAATCAAAATCAACTTTGATGATTTCATTTCTGGATTTTTGGTGTTTCCATTTGATGGATTTGATATTGATTTCCATGGTTTTGATTCACGTTATCGAAATGTGGATTTTTGTGTTATATTGTTTTTACAATCGTTTCTATGATTTGTCACTTTTAAATACAAAGGTTTTATACTAGTAGTAAATACTAAATCATTTTTATAAAAATGATTTCAACACTACTTTTAATACAAAGCTCGTATTAAAATCATTTTCCAATCTATTAGTATACAAACCTTTACCTCATTCGGATAAGAAATCCAATTAAACGACATAGCAAAAAAAGTGGTATGAAACGCTTGCGTTTACTTCGTCGGTTAATTCTTGGACTTGTTTGATTGAAATCTCATGACAATTTTCGAGTGGGAATCTATAATTTGTTCGTATATAATTAAGTTAAGCCAGTGGTTATGGGACATGAAGCTAAACTCATTTATTTACTAGCATAGTGTAATTTACACTTATTGATCAATCATTTTCATTTTGTGATTTAGACTTGCAATGTGCAATGTCTCTTTATCCGCGTGGGGGGACTACACCCTGTTCTATGGAGCTCCGACTCATTTTTATCGGGTAGCGACCCATGGTGTTTTGACCGTTTGTAAAGCTTCAGCTCATTTGTCCGCAAGGGGAGACTATACCCTGTTCTGTGGAGCTTTGGCTCATTTTTATGGGTTAGCAACCCATGGGACAGCGTTCCGTTTGTGGTACACGTGTTGGTGAGTTTTCATGCTCCCGTTTGTGATAGGCCTCCTCCTTTGTGTTTTCTGGATTTCTAAATATTGATTTCTGGAATTCGTGTTTCGGCAATTTTTGTGATTTTCATTGATAAGCTTTATCAATATTTGTGATTTGGTGAATAAAATTAAAGAATATGATATTCTTTTTGGGTGTTTGAGAAAACTTGAGATATTGTATGATTTTTATTGTTATCAAATATATCTGTCGTATCTCTTATCCTATCTCATCTTACATGATAATTATAGCTAGACTGATCCATTTTTTTATTTTTCTTCTTAGATAATACTCGAGTCAGACCGAGGTGTTTCAGGTGCTCGCACATGACTTCTTAGTAGGGACCAGCTTCTAACTTTTGGCAAACTACTTTAGCATGGTATTTTTTGTCTTTCATGTATACGAGATAGAGACTCTTTGATGTATACATATTCTTTTGTGTAGTACATGTACCTATTCTTTTGGAATGTAGTGGACCTTGTATGACCACTACTCTGAAGTTCACTTCTATGTATTATATTCATATCTATTTCTGCCTTTGTGATATGAATATTTGTGCTTGATTTTGTGTTATGATTATTTTATATTGTTTCCGAAGGGCATTTAGCCATTGTGTAGCAGCTCCGAGTTTGTATTGAATATGTCAAATTTCCTCTTGAAATGAAATGCGTGATATACTATCGTACATATCGGTACTCGCTCAAAGAAATTATACAGTTGGTCGCTCCTCAACAGCCTTATTCTTCCCGCTAATTGACGACATTACCCTGTAGTGTCCTTGGTTAGTGAGAGTGTAGAGGTGGGGCGTCACAAATTAGTTTGGGCTAATAGCTAATGTATAGGGCGCGACCCTATACCTGTCTCATCCGATATTCTAATATCTGAGTCATTTTTACTTAGGGATCCTCTCCCATAATTTTCCTTGAAAACCTTTTCAATATGATTTAAACCCTTTAAATCAAAGTTATACAAGGAAAATATGAAATCTTTATGCTTTACTCAAAACCACCTTGTCAAGTTGTATAAATATAATTTACTCAAACTTAAGCTGATGAAAACATTTAAACATTTGAAAGTACCCCGTTCGATTCCATAGAAAGTACCCTTTTCTAAATCTTTGGAAAGCATCTCTTTCGAAACCAAGTAAAACCCTTTAATTATTTAGGCCTAGAGGCCAAAACCTTTCCTTTTGAATCCATACTTCAACCTTTCAGAACCATCGAAATCTTTCCTTTCGAAAGCAATAAAACATTAGACATCCTACTTTAAAACATTGCCTTAGAAAACCTTTGGAAAACCTTCCAGTTTAAACCTTTCGAAATCATCAGAAAATATGACTTTTCGACCTTGTCGGTAGCTACCTTTTGTCCCCTTCGAAAGCTACCTTTCGACTCTATGCTTTCGACCCCTTCGAAAGCTTGGCTTTCAACCCCTTCCAAACCATTCAGTAAATAATACCTTTCGAAAGCATTAAACCTTTAAAACATAAATATTTTGAAAGCTCTTTGGGTTCAATTCAAAACATGTGGAAAACTTCTTTTAAAAACCTTCCGACTTCTTTGAAAGCTTAGCTTCGAAAGCTTTAAAACATATCATTTAAAACAATAGGCCTCTACCCTTAAAACAACTCCTTCGAAAGCTTTGGGTTATATTTAATTATAAAACAAGGGTAAATCAACTAAGTCGAAAGCTTTGATACCTTTCTAAAGCATGGAGAAGCGGCTAGTTTTAAAACAGGTAAAACTTTCATGATCAATCAAAGTAAACCCTTCGACTTTGTCGGAAGGTTCAAAACAAAACATTTATATAAAGCAGCAGTAACCATTCGACTATGTCGAAAGGTTTCAAAACAAAGTAGCAGCAATAACCTTTCAACCATGTCGAAAGGTATAAAACCTTTCTTTTAAACATTTTGACCTAGTCGAAAGCAACCAAGTCGAAAGCTTTAATTCGAAAGGAAAGTAGGTGAAAGCTTGTAGTTTATAAAACAAATATACCCCAACCTCTTTTTGGCCATCGACTTTTCGACTAAGAACTCTTCGACTCTGTCTAATTCATTACGTACCAAGTAGCTTGATACCATATGCATTGGTTTGATCTTGTCGAAAGCTTAGAACCTTTTGATCTTGTCGGAAGGTCTGAGTCGAAAGGTTTACTGCTGTAATAGGCTAAAACATGCTAAAAGTATGATTTCTTTGTTTTTAACTTAAAAAGGATAACTTTTCAACTAACCTGCCTTTGTTTGTCAAATTCTCATTGGTTAAATTTTTTTTTTAGAAATGTGCTGCCACTAGTTTCAAAATTAATAATCATTTTGTTTTACAATTTGCCCCTTCTCCTTAATTAAATATATAAAACATTTAAGTCCCTTACCTTAAATAATTTTATATATTCATCAAAACACTTAGGAAAAATCTGTAAAAATCGCAGAAAAACTATTTTAATATGTTGCCTAACATATAAAAATTTCGACCCTAAATAATTTTTTTAGCCGTAAATAATTTTTAACCCAATAAATCATTTTCTTCACTAGAAAATTATATAAAATCCATATAGATCCAGAAAATTATAAAAATTGATACCCATCTCCAAAATATCATTTCTGTCCAATATTTAAATTTTCAAGGCATTTGTATGTCATCTAATAGGGTTTTCATGTCAAACATATCATAAAAACTAACATAAACATGTATAATTCATCAACAAGCATATATATACATATAACTTCAATCATCAAAACATGGCATAAACTTGCAAAAACATTTCGGATCTATCTTGAAATTGAAAACCATAAGAGAATGGGATATAGTAATTATTCACCTAAGCTTTGAGAATAAAAAATGTGAGATTTGATGTTGAATAAGTTGATTATCTTCTTCTCTTGAATCCTAGCTTTATCTTCCTTGAGAATAAAAATGGTGGCCGGCCTTAGTAAAATTTTTGTTTGAGTGAAAATGAAATGAACGTGAGTTTCATTCCTAAGGGTTTAGGGTAAAAGCCTTTCCTATTTCCCATATTGCCCTTCTCACTTCCTCACACATTAGCTTATGTTATTTCATTTTAATTTGCACATTAACATGTCACGACTATCCTTAATTTAATCAAATCTCAACCTATAAATCTTCACGTTATTTTACTTTATTTAACTAATTAAATATTCTGAATAATGTTGCCAAAATAGGAGTGTTACATAAGCAGTCACTAGGTCCATATTATAAATCTTTCAAACATTTATTTCAAAATATCTTACAAAGATATATACTCAATCTCTTCAATATTTCAATATTTGGAAACAATTTCGAATACTTATATCCATAACAGGATATTTTCAAACCATATCCGTACTTAGAAATATTTCCAAGTTCAATTTATAACTTCTTTTATGAATCAAGTCATTTCCGAAGTTTCTGTATCTAACTATTTAGGAAATTTTCTAAGTTTCCAGAAATCCTATTACAAGATTTCTCTTATAAAATCACATCCGTTCAATAAAAACTGGTTTACAAATTTCGAGAGTATTTATAAATAAATTCCAATTACTTACTTTAAAATTATATGTAAAATAATAAGTATTTTTAAAGAATAATAATTTACTTTCCAAACCCGTTTAAGTAATTATTCAAAATTTCAAAACACTTTTAAAAAAATATCGATAACTCATTCCCAATTCATTTTTAAATAAAACTAATCAATTTATAAAGCTTACTATAAAAATTTAAATTCTTTTCAACTAATATTAAATATTTGAATAAACAACTTTATGAAATATTTCAATACTAAAACCAGTTTTAAATTACATAGTTTAAAAAATAAAAATCCAATTTTTAAAACAAAACCTAAGTTCTTGATAAAAAAATATTTTTAAAATTCCAATATAACCAATTTCAATTTATAAATCTCTCTCGATTCATAACACATCTATTACATTTCCATTTTCATAACCCTTCTCGCATTCCAAAAATAGAAACCATCATTTCTTCCAAAAAGCGAATTTTCACCTCTCGTTATAAATTCACACTGTGAATTTAAAATCAAAATATCACTTACAGTATTCCAAAAAATCAATCTTTTATTTAATTCAAATTCATCCCTTTAAAATAATCCAAATTCAATATAAATATTATTATTTCCTAAATCGTTGTTGGAATTCTTTTTAAAATTCAAAAATATTATTTATGATATTTATAATACCAAAATTAAGGCCAGTGCTACTATAGCATCCAATAAGTCAAATCATAACATAATCTATAATAGGTTATTCAAACACATCATATACCACTATATATGAAATTAAAATCAACATTTTGAGGAAATCCAGTTGAATCCCTCCAACCTGTTTCCCTGCAGCCACAGATGTTATATAATCACAGAAATATAATCACCGCTTCGAGGCCAGATATCACAATAAAAAGGGTCACCCGCTATTATGCGGGGCACATAGTGTCTCATCCGCTCCAATCGGCGGGAAATATACCCAAATACTAATATGTACTACTATATGTAATATACATCCAACTGATAATAATTTATCAATCCATCCAATCAACCAATAAATAATTTTAACTATTTGAAATAAAACCAATTATCCAAAATGAGTGAGATTTATTCACTTTGATTCCAGTTCTCTCTTCCGCGTTCGAATTTAGCTAAAATTCTGGAAGCTCCAAACCGCTCCAATCCAATTCCATCTCATTGTATTCGTCAATACGATTCTAGCATAAAAATCCAAGTTTGATTTGGGCCTTTATTGAATAAGATATTGAATTTACAAAATTCATGAATTAAATAATATTAAATTTACTAATTACACTCTAATTACCATCACAATCTCTAATCCCTCCAACTCTTCTTCCTCCCATGTACACGAGATACATAGACATGGTCGTGCACTCCTCCATCATGACATGGAGCACCACACCATGATCCCAAAATCCGATGATTCCATCGAACATCTATCCTCGAGCTCCACCTAGCCGTACCTACCATGACTACTCCGGCTCCATCCATCAAAATGCGACCTGACCGTCCTCTGGCCGCTATAGCAAACATCGCCCCTCCAACTTCGGTCGCACATCACCAAACGCCGGCCAAAGGCGCCCCTCGTCCCTCTGATCTCAAATCAGTCCTCCACTAAATGAATCGATGAACCAATGTCAAGAAATCTGAAACCCTAGTTCACGACTCCACACTGTCGAACGCCATACAACATCACACCCAACAATAAACATCTTAGGTCGAAGCTCCTGTCAAAACAAGAATTTTAAAATTTGTTTCAGATTTTATTACTTACTATATTTTGAGATATAATTTTAATTTTTTAATTTGAAATCCCTTTTTCTCCTGTTCTTTGATTGAAAATAAAGAGAGGGGGAAACTCGTTTTTAAACTGGTGAGGGAGTATGGCTTGTATGGGTTTTTTGTGGGCTGATGTGAAGGGATGGTGGCTGCCCCGGTCAAATCTGAATAGATTATATTATTTAAAATTTCAAAATATCTAGCTGTATAATTACGGACCCCTATCGGGACGTGCCGCCTGGCACTCCCAATGTTATACCCCTATTCCGAACGCAATGGAACAAGTTTCGAGACCTAATTTAATCATATGTAGAAGATAGCTTTTTGAGCCTAATTATAATATTTAATTTCTGATATTAATTTCAACGCGTTTCTATCCCGTACGACCTAACGGTGCATCTGATTTCGTCGAAATCCAAGACTATGTCCTGGAAGGCTATTTTTATATGTTAATTAAAACAAGTTATTTTCAAAATCGAGTAAATCACTTTTAAATCCAATTTTAAAAGTTTTATTATCTTTATTGTTATTAATAGAATTTAAATAAGCTATGAAATAATTTTTATCTAACTTAAAACTCAAGATTCCATTATCTAGCCAATTTCAATTATTAAATTTAACAATTAAATTGGCCAATAAAATTCTATATTTGAAATTCGAGTTATTAAATCTATAAAATTAACTTTTCAATATTTAAAATTGATTAAATATTCCAATTTCAAATCCCTAAAATCCTAGGTCGTTACAAAATGCGAGCTAATGATAGACTGGTCATAAACTAACCGGTCGCTTGAGGATGGAGCAGCAGCCGATAGCCATGCACCACATCTGTCACTATCTAGTTTTCGCTTCTGCAAATAAGCCTCCTAAAGACTCCGGGGCATTATAACAGGCAGGACATGTCATTTCTTCCAATTATTAATAAAATTAACTTCTTGAACCAATAAAACCTTTATCTTACAAGCAAGATTTCTATGCCTTGAAGCTATCTACATGACCAAGGAAGCACTCCTCAGTCCTCAAATGATGGATGGGGAGTGCAGACTCACAAACTACTGGGTCAACGGTCACATTTGATCCCTAACCTTCTGAAAGCCTAGGTTCCTCCGGAAGTGTTGGAAAGGTCCAGGGAAGAACCTGTCATTTCCTGTCTTTGATAAAGCAGCTTTCCTAGTCTAGGACTCCGTGTCTCCGTTACTTAGTAGTCCTTATTTGACCGACTCAAAGGGATTTGCATGTGATTAATTCAAAATATGTAGGTACTCAAAGAGAGGTGCCACCCAAACTCCGATGGTCCACGATCAAACCATAGAGGTTCAACCAAACTTGGCATCCAAAGATAGATGCCAATTAACTGTCATCCCTGGCGTAGGAGTAGGAGTGTAAACCCAAAATGGACGTGATACGACTGTACGAATGCTAACTTTCGCCCACAATGCAAGGGAGAGAGTATAAACTCAAACTGCACGTGACATAATCGTCCGTACACTAACTCTCGCCACCAATTTGTGGGAATGAGTATAAACTCAAACTGGACGAGACATTATCGTCCGTACACTAACTCTTGACCCCAATGCGAGGGCAAAAGTATAAACTCAAACAAGATGTGACAAGATCGTCCGTATACTAACTCTCGCCCCCAACGCGAGAGTAGGAGTGTAAACTCAAACCGGATGTGACATGACCATCTGTACACTAACTCTCACCCTTAACATGAGGGTAGGACTATAAATCAAAGCGAATGTGAAACAACCATTCACTTATTTAACTCTTATCCCTATAGTAGGCACATGAGTAGAAACAAAAATAGACATGACAGGACCATCCAATCCTTCACATCTTGCTCGGAATTAGCAGAAACAGAATATCCATACCCGGGCAGGATTTAACTTTCAAGCCTTCGATCATCGCCCGTAGTAAGGCGCTATTAATAACGATGGATTTTCTATCGATTAGAAAACCATTAAAACATATAATCATTATAAAAACCACAAGCACATGGCATGCAGTCGTAGTACGTATGCGAGTATGGGTCGATCCACAGGGAAAGAATTTTCTAATATTACTCAATCAAATTAGCCCAAAGTTTTTGAAAATCGTTTTATACTAGAAAATTAAAAAAATTAAATAGAGCAAAAGTGAATAAAACTATAAGATTAAAGAGCAATTTAGAGGCAAATCCACTACCAATCATTGATATAAATCAACACAAAATTTATTTATATTCTCTCATTAAATTATTAAGTAGAAATGATAGATGTGCTTATTATAAGTATGATTTATTTATGTTATTAATTAGCACAACTTAAACCATCAAACTCTAACACACCATTCAAGCCCACTTGTCAATTCTCATGAAAATGAGATGAAAGTAAACCACTCTTTAAACCAAAGATTAAAATTAAGATACACTTCATAATTATCACTCAATTTAATAACCAAAAACGTATACTTATCATATCACGTCTCTTCAAAAGCAAATCAACATGCTAAAAAAATTGTTTTGGAATTTTTTGTTTTATTTTTGTTTTATTTAGAAAGAAAATGCAAAAAATAAACCATGAAAAATCAAAATAAACATGAGACTCATCCCCCACACTTGATTTTGACTGTCTCCTCATAGTCAATGAATGATATGGTGAGTGTAAAAGAGAAAAATATACACATATTTACAAGAGAGGGTTAAAATTTCTTACTAGACGTAGTATGGCTCATGAAGAGTCATAAGCTCCTCCTCTCGATCATATACCAATTCCAAATAAGGTTTTAAACGATGACCATTGACTTTAAAAACCGATCCATCTCTAGGGTTTTTTATTTCTATGGCACCATGTAGAAAAACGGTACTTACCACGTATGGTCTTATCCACCTTGATTTTAATTTCCAGGGAATAAATGAAGTCGAGAATCATACAAAAGAACTTTTTAATTTGGCAAAAATGTTATCCTTAGGATTGACTTTTCATGAAAAACTTTTGTTCCTTCTTTGTAAATTTTCTCATTTTTAGGCGCGTCGTTCCTAATCTCCTCTAATTCATTGAGTTGCAATTTCCCTTTTTTGCGCACTTTTTCAAGATCACAGTTTATGTTCTTAATTGCCCACAATGCTTTATGTTCAAGTTAGACAAGTAAATGGCACGCTTTACCATATATAAGCTTAAAAGGAGACATCACAAGAATGGTTTTATACGTAGTTCTGTAAGTCCAAAGTGCATCTGTCAATTTTTGTGACCAATCTTTTCGATTTTTGTTCAGATTTCTCCAAAATTTTGCTTGATTTGGCGATTTGAAACTTCAACTTGGTCACAGGTTTGAGGATGATAAGGAGTGGACAAATTATGGGTTATCGAGTATTTCTCCATTAGAGTCTCAAATGATCGATTGCAGAAATGGGTTCTATTATCTCTTATTATTGTGCGAGGTGTTCCAAACCTCAAAAAGATGTTTTCTTTTATGAGTTTCACAACAACTTTATGGTCATTTGTTTTACAAGGAATGGCTTCAACCCATTTTGAGATGTAATCAACGGCAAGAAGAATGTACAAATTTTCGAAAGAGTTGTGAAACAGTCCCATAAAGTCAATACCCCAAACGTTAAAGATTTCAATTATAAAAATAGGGTTCAAAGACATCATGATTCGTCGAGAGATTTTTTCCAACATTTTGCAGCGATCACTAGTTTTATAGAACTCAAATGCATCTTTGAAAAGAGTAGGCAGGTAAAAATCACATTGAAACACCTTTTCCACTGTTTTCTTTAGACCGAAGTGACCACTACCAGCTTGGTCATGACAAAATGAAAGAACACTCTTAATTTCGCAATCTAGAATGCAATGTCAAATGATTTGGTCAGAATAATGCTTAAACAAGTATGGATCATCCTAATGGAAGTACCTGACTTGGGAAAGAAATTTATATTTATCTTGTTTTGAACAAAATGAAGAAGTTTCCTTAGCGACTAAATTGTTCACTGTATGGGCATACTATGGATTGATGAAAACGAAAAGGAGTTGTTCATCAGGAAAGTTCTTGTAGATCATTAAAGAAGATGGAGCGTTTGGAAGACGCAGTAGATGACTGACAAAGGCATTGTCGGATCCTTTTTTGTCTTAGATCGTAAAGTCAAATTGCTGGAGTAATAGGATCCAACGGATCAAATGGGACTTAGCATCCTTTTTCGCAAAAAAGTACCTAAGAGCAGAGTGGTCTGTGTAAACCGTAATGTGTGAGCCAATCAAATAAGGTAGGAAATTTCAAGCTCTACCATTAGAAGTTCTTTTTCGGTGGTTGTTTAATTGATTTGAGCCTCGTTTAGAGTCATACTAGTGTAGTAGATGACGTAAAGAATTTTATTGTGCGTTGTCCTAAGACAGCACCAACCGCAAAGTTAGAAGCGTCACACATTATTTCAAAAGGAAGATCCCAATTGCGTGAGCAAATGATGGGAGCAGAAATGAGTTCATTTTTGAGACGTTCAAAAGAAAAATCAAAATCAGAATTAAAGTCAATTGGAATGTCTTTTCCAAGAAGAGTCGTCAGAGGTAGAGTAATTTTACAAAAGTCTTTCACAAAACATCGATAAAAACTAGCATGTCCAAAAAATGAACGAATGTCCTGTACAGATTTGGGAATGGGTAGATTCACAATTACATCAACTTTGCTTTATCAACCTTAATGCCTTTGCTTGAAATGACATGCCCAAGGACGATGCCATGTTTGACCATGAAATGACATTTAACCTAATTTAACATCAAGTGTTTTCCTTGCGTCAATTCAGAACCATCTTAAGACGATGTTAGCACTCGAAAAATGAGTTTGCAAAGATGGAGAAATCGTCCATAAACACTTCCAGAAAGCATTCGATCATGTCGGAAAAGATGCTGACCATGCATCTTTGGAAAGTAGCATGAGCGTTGCAAAGGCCAAATGGCATACGTCGGTATGCAAAGGTGCCAAAGTGACATGTGAAAGTTGTTTTCTCTTGTTCTTTGGGAGCGATAGGAATTTGGTTATAACCAGAATTACCATCAAGAAAACAATAGAAATCATGGTCGGTTAATCATTCAAGCATTTGGTCGTTGAAAGGAAGAGGAAAGTGAACTTTACATGTTGTAGCATTTAATTTTCGATAATCAATGCAAACACGCCAATCTGTTTGAGTACGAGTCGGGATGAGTTCGTTAGCGTTGTTCTTGATAATGGTAAGTCCAGACTTTTTAGGCACGATATGAATTAGGCAAAACCATGAACTATTAGAAATGGTGTATATGGTTCCATTATCGAGGAGTTTAAGAATTTCATCTCGAACCACATCCTTCATTTTGGGGTTATGCCTTCGTTACGCGTCTTGAACAAGCTTGGCTTCATCAACTAAGTGGATACGATGTTGAACAAAAGTGGGACTAATTCCCTTTATATCGGTTATCAACCATCCAATTGCCTCTTTGTTTTTCGATAAAATTTGAAAGAAGGAAAGCTTCTTCATCAGGAGAGAGATTTGAAGAGATTATGATAGGAAACGTTTTGTTGTCACCTAAGTATGCATAATTAAGGTGATCAGGTAGAGGTTTGAGTTCCAACCTAGGAGGTTGCTTAATCAAAGAATTTGGTTGAAGATCTGAGTCAACCATGAGGGGTTCAAATGGAAGCGTACTTTCAATTTTGTTAGGGTCATCTTGAAACAGTTGTTCATATTCAGTCTCGCGTTCATTATTAAGGTCAACTGGTTCGTTGTCAAAATTTTCTTAAATGGAGCTTACTTCTAACATTTGGTCAAGTGGTTTGTTTGATTGATTTTCAAGATTGAGAATGTTAAGATCCAAAGTCATGTTTACAAAAGAAATTTTCATTGTACCATTTCGACAATTGATTAGGGCATTTGAAGTGGCCAAGAAAGGTCGGCCTAAAATTAATGGAATATGACTCATCGGATTATTCATGGGTTGTGTTTCTAGGACGATGAAATCGATGGGGAATATGAATTGACCGATTTTGATGAGTACGCCCTCAATTTTTCCCACGGGTTTCTTTATTATAGGATCTGTAAATTGAAAAGTTACTTTCATCGATTTTAGTTCACCCAAGCCAAGTTGCTGGTAAACTGGATAAGGAATCAAATTGTCACTCGCACCTAAGTCTAGTAAGCACTTATTAATCGTCTTGTCTCCTATCGTGCATGAGATCGTCGGACTTCCAAGATCTTTGTATTTTATGGGGATTTATTGAGGCAAAACTTCGCTAAGACCAGCAGCTAAGAAAACTTTCTTGGGTACATGAGTGTGTCATTTTGAGTACACAAGTCTTTCAACTATTTAGTGTAAGTTGGGACTTGTTGAACGAAATCAAGAAGGGGGATATTCACTTTGACTTGTCTGAAAATTTCCAGCATCTTTTCCACTTGATCGGAATGTTTCTTAGGTCGACGGCGATATGGAACTGGATTTCGATACACTGTAGGTCGATCTACTTGAGTAGAAGAAGAAGAATTTGGATTAAAACTTGATTCGACATTTGACTCGATATTTTGTTTAGAATCGCTTGTCGTTTTCGATGTGTCAAGAGGATCTTTTGGTAAATCGCTTGGATTAACAACTTGGTTATCGATTTGTTTACCGAAATGCAAAATCGTGATAACATTCATTTGGTTCACATTGCTATAATGAACAACATGTGCATGATTCGAATTCGTGTTTTGATTTCTGGGATTCGAAACCGGCTGACTTGGTAATGTGCCTCGCTCACGTTCACTCTCAGAGGTGGCTAATTGACTCATTTTCATATCAAGTTTTGCAATCGATTGACTTGTATTATGCATGTACGAGGTTAACAAATTTTGCAAATTGTAGTTTGATTGGAAGTTTTGAGTGGTTTCTTTAGCCAAAGTTTCAAGACTTTTCTCAAGTGAAGTCAATCGTTTATATTCTTGGTGAGCAAAAGATTGTTGTGATTGATTTTGAGACGGACTCGCAAAATTTTGTTGAAAGTGGTTGGTCTGAAAGGGAGGATTCGAAGCATTGTTCGAAAATGCTTGAAAATTGGGACAAACCAAATTCGTGTTAGAATTATTTTGGTTCCATGCAAATTTAGGATGATTTCTCCAACAAGGATTGTACGTTAGAGAAAACAGGTTATTCTTAATCTTGTTAAAAGCATTGAGTTGTTCTACCGATTTGGGACACTGATCTATGATGTGATTCGGGTCGTTGCATTTAGAACACATTGGTTGGGAATCTTGGTTCATTTGGTTAGATGAGAAAACGTTGTCGGATTTATTAATCATTACATTGGTTTTAGCTTCCAAGGCCAATGATTATCCTATCGAGTGTGCGTTCAATCATGAATAAATGGGTTTTTCGTTAGAATGTTCCCATTGGGTTGATTTTTCTGCCAAGTTTTCAAGGAATTGCCAAGCATCGTCATGATTTTGTGTGAGAAAATTTCCTTGGACATCGATTCAAGCATGGTTCGTGAACTATTTTCAAGTCCATCGTATAAGATCTGCCGAAGAGTCCATTTTTCAAATTATGGTATGGAAATTTTATCAAAAGCTCTTTAAATATTTCAAAGTCCTTTCCGAAAGTTTCACCCCTAAATTGATGAAAATTCACAATTTCTTTTTGGATTTTAGTTGTTTTTTCCAAGGGGTAGAACTTCTTTAAGAAGACATTAACGAATTGGTCCCAAGTTTTGATCGGGTTCGACGTTAAGCTGTACAACCATTTTTCAGTGTAATCGGTATGAGGGAATGGAATTAACTGAAGTTTGATTCCATCGTCATATAATTATTGGAGTTTAATGGTTGCACATACTTTTTCGAATTTTGTTAAGAAAATGTATGGGTCATCATGTTCAAAATTGCCAAATTTCGAAAGAGTGGCAATGTGATTTGAATGAATTTCGAAGTGATTACTCGTTAGGGCGGGTAATGTGATAGAAGAAGGAATAGAAGCTCTATCAAGAAAGATTCTATCCATGAGAGTTCGAGGAGGATTTTCATACGCCATCGTTGGAGGATCGTTCATTTGAGTTAAACGATTTGTTGATGTGTCACGAGTTCATGTACTCATGCACAAGTGAAAAGATCAAGAAGAGAAAGACGTGAAAATCAAGGTTAAGAGAATGAAAGAAGTTTTTAGAGAATGAAGTAGAGCAAAAAATTATTATTTTTGTATAAAAAAATTTTAAAGGAAAAATATTTACCAAAGAGAATTTATTTTTCAAAAGGGAGATTTGATTTTTTTTTATATTTTTTTTTCTAGTTTTATTTTTGAAAAGATTATTTTTGGATTTTTTTCTAGAAAAAAGCTAACATAAGTCAAATGCTTATTTTTGGATATTTGATTTTGTTTGATTTTTTTTAAAGGAAAAGATTTGAAAAGATTTTTTCTTTTGGATTTTTGTTTTTTTTGAAAAAACTAAGTTAAGTAAAATGTAAAAAAAAATACATTTGGATTTTTTTGATGTATGCATGAACTAATGCAACTAAATGAATGCAAGGACTTAATTACCAATTTTCTGTCCTTAGCAGCCCTTAACCCAAAATTTTATGTTCACAATTTGACTTAATCCAACAAAATAGTTCTTAGCCAGGTAACAAACAAGGGTTATTGGTGCAACACAAATCACCGTAGCAATGCAGCCGAAGGTATAAGTACCTTCTAAGAAACAATCACTATAATATTTACGAATCACCGTAGTACTTATAAATGATTATTGCTCTGCCGTAGCCTAGACACCAAGAAATTGTATTGTTGAAAAAAGACAACTTGTCAAGATATAATTAAGCCCTAGATGAGCTCGCCACACCCTTAAGTCCAACGTCTAACCATTATTTTTAGTCAAATTCTACAATGAAATGTAATTTGTGGGACAAGGAAGAGTGATAAGATTCCCCACCTTATGTGAAGTTGGGTATTTCCTTTAAAAACTAGATGAAATGAATGAAAAACAGAAACTAAATGTGTATGAAAAATGAAACCACGAATGAGATTTTGTTTTTGTTTTTGGATTTTAAAATGCAAGCAGCCAATAATGCAAAGAAAATAATAAAAATAGATAAGAGCACGATACCATAGCATGCATAATTATTAGCAATTGATTTTAAAAGCGTTGATATTTCTTTTAAGCAAGCAAGCAGAGCAACGCGTTTATTTGGTAAGCAGTTCCATTTTGCAACCTGTAATTCACAGCTTGAAAATTTGAAAACAGATAATTTAATTTAGATCAAGAATAATTAAATAGAAACTAAAATTTTGACTAAACAAAACAACTCAACTTTCAAAACAAGACAAAACAATTAACTTTAACTCAAATTAAAGAGCAATGCAAACAAAACAACTCAGCCCAAGCCCAACTGAATATTTTTTGTTTTAAAAAAAATTACATTACCGAGCCCTTAAAACCAGTATGCCTTTTTACAACGACCGACACCCCTTAATTTTCTATCTTCTCTCTACTAATAAAATGAACTCGCAAATTGAAAGAAATCGAATCGCGATTTGGGACTCACGATTGGAAGACGGAGGTGGTCGTACTTGGGTTACGGTGGTGGTTAATTACAGGTAGGTAATGGGTTTGAAGGTGGATGGAAGTCGCGATGTAGGCAACAACGGTCGCATTTTGATGCTCCAGTTAGGCGATTTGGTCCTCGATTATAGCGATGGTGATGCAGAAATGAGGACTCGGGTTTGGGTATGGTTGTTTCGCAATTGGGTGGTTGTAGAATTTAGGGTTTGAAGAAGGAGTTGATGAATGGAATTGGTGATTTCGTGGTTGGGGCAGAGTGGTGATTTAATTTGTAGGTGAAGGTTGGTGTATGGTGAAGCGGTTGTTCAGGTTTGGATATAGGTTGGAGATATTGGTTGAGGTAGTTGCAGGGTGAATTGTGATGGTTTTCTTAATGAAACATTGACTGAATTTGGATGAAGTGAGTACGTGGTTCTAGTTTGGAGCAGGAGTTTGTAGTTGTTATGTTGTTGCTGTGTAGTATTTATGTTGAAGTGGTTTGAAGTAGGAGTTTGTTGAATGGAGGTGGAAGTATGACGCAGGGGAGGAAGATAGAGGGATGTGTATAGGAGGAGAAAAGAAACAGCGAGTGAGGCAAAAGTTTGGGATTGTGCTGAGTTTGATGATGGCTGTGTTGTTGTCTAGTAGAAGAGGGCGATGACAGAGGCAGGCAGAGGTGAAACTATTTCTGGTGATGGGGTAGGGCAGCAGTGTGGTTAATGGTGGATGGTGATGATAATGTGCACGACTTGTGCACGTTTCAGGCAGAAGGGAGAGGAAGTGCAGAGGGTTGCTGCATGACAGAGAGTTTGAGGTAGATGGTGGGAGGAGTTTGCGTTATTTTTGATGGGAGAAGAAGGCAAACAGTGCAATAGAGAAGGAATCTTGTTTTGTGAATTAGAGGAGGAAGGTGATGATGGTTGAACTTTCTGTTTGCTAGTTTGTGAGAGGAAGGGAAAGTTGTAGTTTTGGCAGAAGTGCTGGGTGACTGTTGATGAAGCTGCTTGACCTTTGGGGTTATGACTATTTGAGTGGGATGGGGAGGATGAGGCAGTGTATATTTTTCAGCAAAAATGTAGTTGGAAGGTAGTGTGTATATTCAAGGGGGGGTGGGAAGGATGGTATGGAAGTGAAGTATTTTGTGGTGGAGGAGTTTCAGGTGATTGGTAGAAGTTGAAATTGAAGGTTGAAGGTGATGTGCACACAGTAAAAGAAATGTACATAATGAAATGCACAGAGAATAGAACAAATGCAATGAATTTTTTTAAATGCCTGTAACCAATAATTTGTAGCTGTTTTTTGCAAAAATGAAATACAAATTGCAAAATGCTGGTGAAATGGTTTTGATAAATGTTGTTTATGTGTTGATATTGTTACAATGAATGGAAGTAGAAAACTAATTTGTAGCAAACAACATACTGTTTTGATAAATGTAACAGCATAGAACTAAATGTAATAAAACAAATGCATGTACTAAACAACACACTGAAAACAGTAATTTTCTCAGAAGTTTACACAAAACAAATGCATGTTTTTTTCTTTAACTAAAGTAGAAAATGAAAAATAAAAAAAAATTAATTCAACGAGTAAAATTAAAATTAAATTTCAGTCCTCCGTCAGCGGTGCCAAAAACTTGTTAAAACGACATATTTTCTATTGATTAGAAAACCATCGAAAAATATAATCGTTATGAAAACCGCAAGCGCACGACGAACAGTCGTAGTATGTATGCGAGTATGTGTCGATCCATACGGAAAGAATTAATTTTAATATTACTCAATCAAATTAGCCCATTGTTTTTGACAATTATTTCAAACTAGAAAATTGTAGAAATTAAACTAGAGCAAAAGTGAATAAAATTACGAGATTAAGGAGCAATTTAGAGGCAAATTCACTTTCAATCATTCATATAAATCAACAGAAAATTTATTTATAATCTCTCATTAAAATATCAAGTAGAAATGATAGATGTGCTTATTATAAGTATGATTTATTTATGCTATTAATTACCACAACTTAAACCATCAAACTCTAAAAAACCATTCAAACCCACTTGTCAATTCTCATGAGAATGACATGAAATTAGAAATAAAATCTATTTTAAGCATGATCTATTTACTATGAATCAGTAACATACACGCTTAAATTTTGATTCTAGTTCAACTTTCATCATTAAAATACTTAGGCAAATGGTCAAATAGTTTATGTTATACCGGATTAAGTATAGCCTATTTGTGAAGTCAACATAGACTATAAAATTCACTAAAAGAAAAACATAAACCACCATCATTCATAATTTCCGTTAAGCACAAAAGAGAGATCACAAATGAAATCATTATGTTATTTTAATATGTTTCATGAGAGCTTCCTTACCCCTAAATTGAAGGGGTTTAGCTTCTCATATTTAAATACATGTTAACATAAAATGATTTAAATATAAAAAAAGAAGAAAATGAGAGCAAATTAAAAGAAAAGAGAGCTAACTACTTGCATGAAATAAAACTAAACTAATTACAAGAATTAAATCTATGCTAATAATATGAAATAAGAGGAGCATAAAGTAAATAAGAGTGCATAAGATAAAATAGCCATAAAAGAAAGTATGAAATAAATTTGCATGAAAGTAAAGAGCAAGGCTAAGACGCCATTAAAGAGACATTTTATTTATCATTGATTTGTGGCTACAATATTGCATAAAAATGAAGAAGATGATTACATGAAACATAAGGGGTATTTATACATGTTTAAAACCCTAATTCTCATTTTAGGGGACTACCAAAAATGCCCTTGAGATAGTGTAACTTTCAAGTAATCATTTGGGAATTAATTAATCACCACTAGCATGCCTTTAAGCCTCCATTAACATGTGCATATGTTTTTATTTATGGAACATAAGTTAGTGCATATTTGGGCTCCTCCATGTTGCGTGAATTCTTTTATTTCCTTTCTTCCTTAGCTTTCAACGTATATGCATGCATGCATCCATGAAACCTCTCTATATTTGCACTCCATTTTCTACAAATAAAAATAAAAATGTGCAAATAAATTTTCTCAAAATTAAATCATACACAAAATTACCATTTTACCCCCAAATGAAGATGAGTAAATGATGATTTGAAAACAATTTAAATTTTGGTCTAAACATGTAAATTACCTTAATATGCTCATTTATTTAAATAAAAGTAGATTAAATATGAGACTAAAAATATATACTTTTACATGCAAATTAGGGGCAACTGGAAATAAACATCATGGATGAGGATGTACAAACTACGAGCCTAAGTAGTTAATCCTGAACCACACCTGGAGCTTGGCGCAATCGAGGATCTCTATCCTTGAAAAGGTTACTTGAACTGCTATCCTAAGCAGTTAATCTCCATCGATGCCCGGAGGCAAGCGCGATCATGCTTAGAATCCCAAAGAGGAAAATGAAAAGGTTGACTCACTAGCTAAGTCGGCTAGTCCTGGAGATGCGCGGCTCATAGGCTTAGTTCTGGAGGAATTACTTTTAGCTCCATGTAATGACCAGATAGATGTCGATTGGATCTTGGAGA
Organism: Allium fistulosum; assembly: GCA_030737815.1. Lineage (NCBI taxonomy): Eukaryota > Viridiplantae > Streptophyta > Magnoliopsida > Asparagales > Amaryllidaceae > Allium > Allium fistulosum. Next base: position 403,893,791 of record CM060907.1, on the reverse strand, counting down.
CTAAAGCAGAAAAGGATTAATGAATGACTCCAATAAGATATTATTTACAAAGAATCCTTCCAAAGAGAAGGAATGAACGACGGAAGCTCCTTCGACAAGCTTCGAGATATATCATACTGGAAGGAGTACTTTAGAGGAAGGTTTTCTCTGTCCTTATGCTTCGGTGTGTCACTCAAGACAAGGCAAGGCGAGTTCTAAAAGAAGTTTATGAAGGGGCCTGCGAGTACTACAACCGAAGGCAAACCATAGCGAAGAAGATCCTCCGCTATGAATACTCCTGGCCAACCATCAACCGATACACAGTTGATTACACACAAAGGTGTGACAAGTGCCTAAGATTCACTGAAATTCCAAAAGCCCCATCGATGGTGATTACTCAAACGGTAGGTCATTGGACATTTGCAACTTGGTGTATCATATCATTGTTGTACTGACGATGTCTAAAGGTGACACGAAATGCACCATCGTCATGGTTGATTACATCAATGAATCAGCTGAGGATGAGCAATTAGCCCCGATTACCATGAAGAAAGCGATCAACTTTGTAGTTCGGAATATTATTGGTCGTTTTAGAGTTCCATAAGCAACCATTACCGACAACGGAATCCAATTTGTCAGTTCCGAATTCAAGGATTTCTGCTGCCAACATTGCATAGAGAAGAGGTTTCCTATGGTGGCGCACCCCCAGGTGACTAGACAGGTTGAAGCTATATACAAGATCATCAAGTCCCTCCTTAAGAAGTGATTAGAAAAGGCCAAGGACAAGTGGGTCGACGAACTCCTATTAACACTTGGGCTTATCTAGCCATCCACAAGTCAGCGACTGGCCATTGCATACGGATCGGAGGCTATGATTCCGGTCGAACTGGAAGTACCATCTCATCGAGTGACACACTACAACCCATAGACAAATAAGCAGCTCCTTCTGGAATCTCTTGATATGATCAATGAGAAGTGTAACAAAGCTGACTTGTGAGCAGCTGCACATCATGCACCAAGTTGTCAGATACTACAACACCAAGGTATCCAAAGTTAGGTACCGACCAAAACTTCTACCATCCACGATCAGACCTATGAAGTTCCACCATCCTTGACATCCACAGGTAGATTCTAGTCAACTTCTTCATCTCTCGACATGGGGTAAGTCAAAGTGGATGTGACATGATTGTTTACTCATTTATTTATGCCCGGAGTTTGGCAGAGTGTTAATGTCTTACCCAGATGATGGCGAGGCAGAAACATAACACAAAATGAACGTGACTCGACCTTTCATCCAACTAACTCTTCCCCTTGAAGTGGAGGTAGGAGTATAAACCAAAAAGGATGTGACTTGACCGTCCATCCATTAACTCTTCCCTTAATGTAGGGGCAGGAATATATACTAAAATGCACGAAACCTGACCATCCATCTATTAGCTCATGCCCAAAGTTTGGTGGAGCATCAATGTCTTGCCCAGAGGATCACAAGGCCGAAGATCCATGCCCAGAGTAGGCGAAGCAAAAGATCCACACCTGATGAAAGGCAAGATTTTACCTATAAACTTTGATTGATGCGCGGAGTCAGGCGCGATTGCAATTAAACATCCTCGATATGGATGTCCAAATCACGGTTTAATGTGGTTGATGCAAACCAACACCAGGAGTGGGTGTAGTCAAGTCATGCATCCCAAAGAAGGATGAAAAACTTGCTACTCATGCTAAGTCCCTTTGATCAATTCCCGATGTCTAGCACGATGGAATGTTACTATCCTGGAAAACAGTATCTAAACCACAATCTTAAGTGGTAATTCTTGACCAATGCTTAGAGTTCGGCATGGTTGAAACACGCATCTAGGAGAAGGATGCCCTGCTCGCCGTTAAAGACAATTCACTTCAATCGATGCCTAGGGGCAGGCGCGATCGCATTTAAAGTTCCTTCAAAAGGAATGTTTGGATCACCTTTCTAGGTGATTGAAGTTCTACTAGATTACAGAATTAGATATGTTTACATGTAAATGTCTAGAGATTGGCGCTTCAACAATTGCTTTACAATGAAAGGTCGGAAAAGCGCAGAACGTGTTAACGGCTAAGTCCAACAATAATCATGATAAGAAATAGATTGCAAGTACATTGAATGGAAATCACATTTCTCAAATATATGGACAAATTCACACAAAAACTTGACGAAACAAAGTCTTTGTTATTCACATTCAAAATGGAACTTGGACAGAAAAGTACAAGTTTTATTTACACCTAATATAAAAACAAACAACAACAACAACAATGTAGATGATGACTTACATATGCCTATATAAATAGTGCATACGATCAAGAACATCTACAAAGGAGTACATGTTTATACTTGTATGTAATTATATTCGACACCCAACGACTAGAGTCAAAGAAAAGCAGACTCGTACCAGGGAAATCCATAAGAGAAACTAGTTTAGAATTACTAAGCTTGGAATAACAGATCAAGAGAGCACTCTCCAATTTTATAACACTGGACACTGGTCAAGCATCGTAATGAACAACTATCGACATAACTCTTTATATAAGCTATCCATAAGAAGGATAACGACCATTCAAAGCACATAGTGGAATTGTTTATAGCAATCCTAACTTATCTCGATTCGAAGCACATCATGTTTGAAACAAGATGTACTTTGGGGGAGCAAATGTTATCTTGCTTGTTTACTATGCAGTATTCGGACAGACTGGACGAATTGAAATTGGAGTAATCAAGGCAGGTAGCCCAGAGAGATAGCCTTAGAGTCCAGAAACCAAGTATAGCCGAGAATTCACAGGGCATACTTTGAGGGGCGAGTGTTGCGATCGAATTTGCCAAAGCCTTCGAACGGACTTAAACAATTGAATCGGACGAGATGGAGAAATTACCCAAAGACTTCGAGTATGTCATAAAAAGGCAAGCAAAAAGAGATGTCAAAAAATGAGCAAAAAAAGTTGAAAATGTGGAAGTTCGAACTTTTAGAAGAGCCGACCTAGAGTAAACCCACAAAATTCTCAGGTCAGACTCGAAGTAGAATATACTTGAGAAGTCCCCAAGTCAGACCCGAGGTAATCCATAAAAAACCCAAAGCATGAGTCGGTACTGACTCCTGATGGCTCGGAGCAAACACTCAAAAAAACTTGGGTCTTAGTCCAAGAAGGCAAAGGAAATATCAGAATATAAAATCTTAGAAAATCATAGGTCAAGCCCAAAGTCAATGCTCAAATTTCTTGGGTCGGACTCTAAGCAAGTTCAACCACTTCAAAAAACCGAAGACATGCAATAATCCACCCAAGTTAGGGTTCAGTACTGACCCCACTCTAGGGATATGTGCCGACTCCTAGTTTTGCCTTGGTGGACCTTATCTTCTGCCAGCATCCCTTACTTGACGTCAAAAGCCTATTTCCAATGTCACTTTGTTGAATTAATGCAATTCTCTATCAATCTCCATGAACTCCTAAATCTGCAGCTTTGCTTTTCTACAATTCCATCATTTGGACCATGAAACAAGTTATTATTAATACAAAAAACTATGGAATCATAAAGCTTACCACAAGATGAACCTAGGTGGAAGGTTGAAAGTAGCCATTTTGGCAATTTTAAGGGTCAGTACCGACCCTACCCTTAGAGTTATACCGACCCATCTAACCTACGACATGGCACTCCATTTTCATGGAGAACTTGTCTATAACATGGATAACGGCTTGTAGATATTTTGGCGAGATTTTAGGCTCTCCACCTCTATAAATATAGGGGTATGGATCATTTTTCAAGATCTTTTAGCTATAGTTCTATCTAAACTATATTCTTGTAATTCTAAAAATCAAAGTATCATAGTTGTATCGACCCCTAAAAACTTCTGCCTCCAAGCCAGAAACAAGTAATAGAATACTTAAGTGGACGTAGGCATTGCTTTGCCAAACAACTATAAATTGTTATGTGCTTCTTATCCTCATTTTTTATTTATTCTCTTCATATTTTACTCTCTACATAAATCTTTGGGTGTTTGTCCCCTTTTTGGTTCAAACAAAGCCCAAGCCCATTTAAAATGCTCATTCATTCTCCTTAACCCAAACCATTATTCTTCTATTTCCAAACCATATCTAGCTCTTCAAAACCAGATTCGACCTTGCCCAAATTCCTAACTTTGCCCTAAATCACAAATCACGACCAATTTAATTTTTATAAAAAAATATAAGCATGGTGCACTCGTGCTAGCATCAGCAATAGCGAACGAACGATGCAAGGAGGGACTACGATGAAGTGATGCGAGCTTAGCATTGGTGGCATCGTGATGGTTGCCAAGCTCGACCTTTTGGTTTGTGTGTGCAGACGTTGAAGGCAAGCGGTTATAGGAGGTTGCGACAGGACCTAGCAATGGTCGGTAGCAATGGCAACGATGGTTAGGGGAAGGTAATGTGGTTGGTTTAGTGATTAGCGGGCACGAATTCTTATGTTTGAGCTAGTGGCCCACAAGTTATAGGTGCATGAGGAGGCAGTGGCTGCTGTGTCAGAAACAACTAACGACTCGAGAGCAGCGATGGATGGCGCAGGCATTGTGGTGATGACAATTAGCAACTATGAAGTAGGAGCCACGGAAATTCTTGGGTGACGTCAATAGCAGTGTTGTGCTTGTGATGATGGAGTTACCGATATATATTCAAGCATCGTTTTGGTGAGATTGTATACTCGCATCTATATCTCTTTCATTGCCTATTGTGTATATATATATCCCGATAGTTCATTGCATTGGTTGGATGAATTGATTGAGATTATTAATTGAATTGTTTGGATGAATCGTCGGTTTGATATATTGGATGAGATTTTGTGTTTGATAGTTTATGTAGGTTCATCAATATGCAATGGAGACGTCCGATTGCATTTTGATTTGTGCAGTATATTTATATATATTGTGTGTTTTCATGGATGGCCAAAATTCGATGTCATTCGACTCGGGCCACATGGAAAAATTTATATTGAAGGTTGGTTGATATTTTAAGGAATTTTGCTCCATAGTTTATATTTTAGAATTTATTTATTTTCCCGTTTTAAAAGAATTTGAATAGCTTTGGAAAATTATTTATGGGGATTTAAAATTAAATTGAAGTATATATTTTTTTAAATAAATAAGAGCGGTTGTAAAGTAAAATGATTTATCGAAAATTGTTTGGATGTAAATGCTGGTTCGAAAATAAAATTAGAGAGTATTCAATATTATTAGAATATATGGAATTTTTAGTAGTATGAATGATGGATTTTAATAATATTTTTGAGAGACAAATTCCTTTGTAAAATGAACTTTTAATAAACAGGGCTTCAAGGTAATTTCATAAAGGGATCTTTGATTATCAAAATCTATTTTTAAGAGTTTTGGAATGTATACCATATATATATGTATATATATAGGTTTGGAATTGATTTGGAGCTACTAAATCGGTTTAAAATCATATTTGATAGTAGAAAAGTATGAAATGATTGTTATGAGTAATAATTGATTTTACAAGATTTAAGATATAGAATGGGATTTCCAGAAGTAACTTATAAATATTAAAATTCAATTTTGATTAAATAAATGGTTAAAATATAATTATTTTGTTTATGTAAAAATTTTTAAATGCTTTTATCAATTATACATATGTTTTTATAAATAAATAAAATTACATTTCTTTCTAAATAAAATGTGAGTCGTGTTTGTACCAATTCTGATTAACGAGGATTAGAATAAATGGAGTTATGGTACCATTTGGGATGGGCATTCGATAATATTTCTCTAGTTATTCTTAGGACTGTTATAAAGAAAAGCATATATGAGTGTAATTTATGAGCATCGAGTAAATGTTCGAGTAACACTAGGTGGTATGGGATGCTTGAGCTGATACTTATTTTATTACTCTCTGTAAGTAGACGTCACTCGACACAGTTAAGTCTATGGGGTATTATGGTGATGTGAACTGATAGTAAGCAAGATGAGAGTCATAAGTGTGTCTATCTTCTGTTTGTACTCCAATTATACAACGTGGAGTAAAACAGATTCATTGTTCACGTTGATTTGATAATGAGAATTGAGACTTGAGTAAGTAGATTTGATTCTCTTTAGCTTTAACTTTGTTTCCTAGGTTTCCTTCCTCTTTTCTTCTTGCTTATGGTCGGCTTTGATTTTTTTCTCTTTGATTGTTTTAGTAAGATGAAAACGTGAATGATATGGAAAGTAAGGGTTTAAGGGGTGAAAGGTTTATCTATTCCTATTTTACCCCTCCCATGTATTCTCTTATGTTTAAAGTTATCAAAACAATATTATCAATTTATTTAGTTAAGGTCCGACCTTAATATTTGTCAAACCTCAATTCCCTTATCACGCTACACATTGCATTATTATATTTAATTTATCTAATTAAAATCTCTAGAATAATGTTAATCAAAATTAAGGATGTTATATTACGACTAAGAGATGACCTAATCATTCATTGTGATAGTACCAAAATAGTTAATTATGATGCTGAGAGCACATAGTAATGAGAGTCCAGATGATTATCCATGTTACTAATAGTTGAGTGGATTATTAGGGGTCTGCGAGACCATATGTTTATTCTTTTTGGTTGAGAGCCAAGTTGATTACTATGAGGTTAAAAGTCTGGATGATTATTATGTGATTATCGATCTCTTAGATTATTTATGAGATTGAGAGTCTAATAAGTTGTGTAACCCTCTACACATCGATGGTACTACTATCGAGGATAGCAAGAAATGCTTAAAGCATGGAGTTAGGCCCTGTACCCTTCTGTTATATGGTTATCTGAGAGATGACCCTGGCTACCGAGGGTATGTCATATATATATTTTGTGTTATGTTTGATTTGGGCGATTATTTTGTGTTATATATATTTATTTAGTGGAAGGGACCAGGTATGTCTACTTTACGATTATCCAAGGGACAATCCTAGAAACGTTGTGAGTATGCCACATGATGTTTGAGGACCTCTTAGGCGTTTTGATAGTTGGACGTGTTTGTTATTTCACCCATTTTGATGTTGTATTTCTTAATGTGTTATTTTATTATTTGGGGACTAGATGATTATATGTACATAGTAAGTGGTATGGTGTCATACATATATTGAGTTGTCTACATGCCGCATTGGGATTTATAGTTGTTGCTATCTTTTGACACCAACATTCTAGGTATAGTCTAGCCCGTGTGTTATTATATAATACTCGGGTCAGTCCGAGACATTTTAGGTTTAGGGACAAGTTGACCAGTTTGTGGAAGTTGGGCATAAAAGGAGGATTGAGTAATTGTATATAGTTTGTATATTTGTATCTACACATGTTCATTTGTTGATGAGATGTATAGTTTGGACATGTTATGTATATATTTGATGATACTAGGCATTAGACTATTTGTTATTATATGTTATCGTTGCGTGAATGACTTTATGTTCTCTATGATTTATTTTATATTATGTATAAGGGAGTTGTTTATAATTTTTGAAATATGTACCAGTGTTAGCCCAAGGGAATATTCATGTGTGATAGCTAAATATCGCTTCATTCTCCATATTAACAGACGGTATTACCTAGTAATACTCTTTGGTAGTATGATTATAGAAGCAGGGTAAAACATTTGGTATCGAACTAGGTTTACAACAATATAAAGTATAAGAGGCACGTGTCTTGACCTTAGACGAGACATAGAGTCCTTGTCTCCATGGGTATGTGGTAGATTATTGTTTATACTCAAGTGATACTAGGAGTATACGATGATTACCGGGGTAATCATCTGAGGATGTAGTTATATTTTTCTTATTACATAATATATTTCTTCTACCTTGTTCTGAATGTAAGTCTATGTATGAGGTCTTTGTATGAAAAGTGGAGAAATTAATGGAGGTTGTGAAGGTAGAACTAGTTATTTCGGCCAGTAGTGTCGGCATGGATGATGAATGTTAGACCTCTGTAGCTTTGAAGTAAGAATGAAGTTTTTCGATTAGTGAAGCTATAAAAGACCCTAATTCGAATCTCATATTGTATGCTTCACAATTCTAAATTGTGATAAGGCAAGTTGAGTAGAGGATTCAGTAGAGATCGGAGTTGCGCAGCTAAAACTGATTGATAAATTTCCACTGAAGGCGTTTGTTTGCAAGTTTGAAAAGGTATTTATTATTTAATGCTTGTTTGACTTTATTGATAGATGTTATGTGATTATTTTTATTGCTATTAATGCTTGATGAATTGGATGTATATATGAATTTCAAAACTAATTTTTTAATTCAAATAAGCAAATAATATGTTAAAATATGAGTTTTATTTTATAAAGTGAGTGATAATGTTTTGATATTTTATTTTGGTGTTAATTTATCCATCGAGTTCTTCAAGAATTCTGGTCGACGCGAGCGCATACATATTCGATGGGGATTTCTTAGCACTTAAACGAGGCAAAACTGACACGATATTTCGGAATGACACAAGAAATATTTTACTCAGAATTGTATATTATTATATAGAATAATATACTATTTAGAGAACAAATATATTATTTTTCTAGATTAGATGTGTTTTGATTGACATATGCATCCATTGAATATTAATGTGAAGTTGAAAGTAATAGGAAGGCAATGTTGATATATTATACTATGCAATCAACATTAGCCTATTGGAGAAATGAATCACTATGGAGTGAAAACATTGCATATTTTAATATCAATATATTTATGGATTATAGTATATAAAGATATTTGTTTAAAATTGAATCAAAAGAAATTTCTAGTGCAAAAAAAATATATAGGGAATGGTTTAAAGAATATTTTGAAACAAAAATAATATGTTTTGAAAAGAGAACAATGTTTTGGAAAATGGAGAATTAATATTTTGAAAAAAAAATGTAAAGATTTTGGAAGTGCTATAAAAAAAATCTAGAAGCAGCTACTATTTTGAAAATTTTACTTTGAGCGATGACAAAGATTTTCAACAAGAAGTTTAGAAGATAGAATGATATTTTTGAAGAAGGTTATTGAGTTATATTGTTGAAAAACAAGTATTATTTGGCATATTGATAAAGAATAACAAAGTAGTAAAAAAATATAGTCAAATAATATAATTGATTAGAGTTGAAAATGAATTTACTAAAGACAATAACAAATTGAAAATGTGTTACTGATTATATTAATAAAGGTTTATGAAAAGTTTTTAATTTTTAAAACATATTTGGAAAAAAGTGAGCTATTTATGTAAAAAAAATTTGAAATCATTTTGAATATGAAATAAAATTCATTAAAAAAGAAAAGGAAAAATAATAGAAGTGAAATTGTATATTGATTTTTAAAATGTATATATGTTACTAAAGGAATAAATATCTAAAATAATTTTTAGAAGTGGTTAATTAATTAAAGAAGTTATTCTAGATAAAAAAACAAAGTACTTATTTCATGAACTTGATTTAAAGAATTAATGGAAATTTTAAATGTCCTTTTCTAAATACATAAAGCTTGTATAAAACTTATATATGTAGCAGTATCCAATTTTAATGGATCTTCAAAATGAATTAAATTTGAAATTTCTAATCGAAATTGTGTTTGGAGTAGACAAAAGTTTTAAACAATATATATAAATTTTCTAAGTTTAACAAATGACTTGTTTTAACCTTCAATTTTACCCCATCGATCCATTTGCGACGAATTTAATTTCAACATAAGGAATTGTTATTAGATAACTTTCCTTTGAAATGCAATATGATAATTTGAAGTTAGCTATGATATAAACATGAATTATAAAACATCATATATTGTTGTTTGGAAATTGGAAATTTCATGTAACATCGCTGAAATTCATTTGACCATAACTTACAAATGACTTGTCCGATTTTGACGACTTTACTCATTCTGTAAAGATAAGAACATAAGAAACAACTTTTATTTTAAGTATTTTGCAAAATTTTGAAGTTTTCAAAGCTAAAAATGCTGGTTTGTTAAGCAGGCCTGCACATTTTTGACATTTTTAGTTTTTGCTTCCTAAAGAAGAAATGCCATAACACGTATTGTAGTTGACATTTTTGTGATCCGAAAATTGTTTTGAAAAGGTAATACAGTAAGTAACAACTTCTCTTAGGAACACATCTCTAATTCTGTGTTTTTGACCTTCAAAAGTTTATTGGAAAGTGGTTAAACATGAAAGTTGCGTTTCTTTTACGTTACATAAATGCATATTTAATATACTTTTTTATATGATGCTAATATTCAAACTTAAGTGGAGAATAGGTACACTAGGAGCATATTTGGATAATGGGTAATGTTGGCTTGCTTTTACTGGTGTAAAAGTTAAATAGCTCACTTAAATGTTAATTAAAAGATACGTATTTTTACAATATATCGGTATGTGTGTGTATATATATGTATGATATTATATTGTTTTCTCCATGTTTCAGGATCCCCATTGATTGGGATGTATATTTATTGTGATATATTGCTTGTTAACTTGCCTTTTGGCAAGGCAGTATACATGTGGATTTAACCCAAATAGACTTCACGATTATCGAGGCTGGAATATCATCGATTTGGTTCAGATGGATGGGTGGACAATTGACTGCGGATAATAATATGAAGCCAGGATTCAGCATAGTTGATGGATGAATGATGCAGGGCACTCGGAATATGGATTTTGGCAAGGATGGAAGCTGCTTTGGGTCGGGTCGGCATCTGCTTCAGGTCGGTACAGGCGTGGCTTTGGGTCGGCATAGGAGAGAGATCATATCACTTCGAGGAGTCGGCATTTGGATTACTTCGGGTTGGCTATAGGAATAACTTCGGGTCGACTACAAGCTCACTACGGGTCAGCATCGCTTCAATTTGGGGTCGGCATTGAGAATGGGTTGGATCGAGTCGGCATGGACTTCACTCAGGGTCGGCATTGAGATGGAGGTTGTATCACTGGGGGATGGCATTGGGAAGAAGTGCTACGGGTCGACATTGCTTCAACTTCGGGTCGGCTATGGGGATCGCTTCAAGTCGACAACGTATGTACTTCGGGTCGGCATTGAGAAGGGGTTGGATCGGGTCGGCCTAAGCTAAAGGTTGTGTTACTTCAAGTCGGCTACAAGTTTACTTCGGGTTGGCATACCTTTTACTTTGGGTCAGCATACGATCTACTTTGGGTCGGCATAGGATGGACGAGTTGGGCTCGGCAATCGTTATGGTGGGCCTATGTAGGTGAGGAGGCCCTGTAGTCGGAGTTCAACCTATAAATACAACAGGCTTGGCTTCAGAAAAGGGATTTTTGGATTCAGCTTCTCTTCATCTTCTACCTAAAGGCTACTCTGCCATTTTTATTATGAAATTCTTGATTGTAACTGAAACAAAATTTCAGTATAATAAAAAGGATTTTTCTGGAGTAGACGTAGGCTAGAGTTAACCGAACCACTATAAATCTTGTCCTTTTCATTTGCTTTCATTTTAATTTTGGCTATTCTTCATATTATATTCTATCCATATACTCTATCTGTGATCTGTGATTGGATATTAGTGCTTTCAATTATAATTGGGTGTTGGTGGCCAATTTTGACCCCATCATTTTGGTGCTTTCACTATGGGAGCTTGCATTCAGGAATTCGGAAGATAGGATCTTGGATTTGAAAGCTTGAAAGTTTTGATTTGGAAAGTAATGGCTAGGCAATCAACAAGGAAACATAGAACAGAGAGGAGCCATCATGAAGGAAGTCAGGAGGCTTTCTCAGGAGCTAATCAAACCTCAATCTTCATCACCAGAGACGAGATGGAAACAATGATGAATACTATGCAGGAAAGGATGCAAAAGAGACAAGAGGAAATCCAGGATAAGAACCAGGGAACAGAAGCAAGCAGGATGATGGATGGAGTGAAATCGTCGGGAGCACCCCTGGTCAACCAGGGACGATCAGCAAAACCATAGTCGATCGTTATATAACGATCGGTGTCAGTCGTCCCCCACTCGGGGGCTTGCCCCCGGGTCATGTTAACTCAATTCTTGACTAGATATTGAATGGCTCTATGGATTTTGGCATGGATCAGAACTCGGATGCGCATTTGGAAGAGGATAATTTCGAATTCCCTCACAGACTCGGGGGCAGGATGGAAATGACAATCGGAGACCACTTATGGATGCTGGAACAGCTAGAAATTGGAATCCATGACTTGTAGCATAAATTAGCAGGCTTAGATATGGATTGGATCAAACGAGGGCAAACCTCGACCAAGGAGAATGGATTAGTACAACTCCCCATGGAATTGGGGGCATGGATTTGGTTGGCTTTGCTTGGAAATGTATAGCAGTGATGGAATAAGAGCAGTCATAATCCGCCATAAATCGGAGCTAGCCCGGCTTAAGGGCACAGGTCGCCGTCTCTTGATGGCATAAACTAAATAACTAATAATAAATCCTACACCAAAACAGCTAAGTCATTTACACATGTACGGGATCGCGAACGGTCCTTAGGCATGCTCTGAGATGGCGATGAACTGTCATAACAAATGATTTCGAAACTTACTCGAATGTGAAATCTGCCATTGATAATATTAAGTCCCATCCGGATGGTCACCTTTTGCCTCGAACAGGCACTCAACCTCGAACGGTCATTTTGCCCTGAACGGCACTCGATCTCGAACGATCACATTTCGCCTCGAACGGCACCCGATCTCGAACGGTCAAATTTCACCCTAAACGACACTCGGTCTCGAACGATCACCTTTCGCCTCGAACGGCACCCGAGCTCGAACGATCATATTCCACCTCGAATAGCACACGATCTCGAACGATCATATTTCACCTCGAACAACACCCGATCTCGAATGATCATATTTCGCCTCGAACGGCACTCGATCTCGAATGATCACATTTCGCCACAAATGGCACTTGATCTCGAATGATTACATTTCGCCCTGAATGGCTCTCGATCTCGAACAATCACATTTCACCTCGAACGATCACATTTCGCCTCGAGCGGCACACGACTTCGAACGATCATATTTCACCTCGAACAGACGCTTGATCCCATCCGATCATCATCGGCCTAGGACGGCTAAGAATTTTATTAACGATCCCGAACGATCGTTATTAACAATCAGGCAAGATCATTGGTCTCTCCACTGTTCATTCATAGATTTTGAACATCGAGCTTACGGCAATACAAAACACGCCTTCCTATCGCAAGGCATGTTTTAGGGAGCAAAGTGTTAACCTGCCTTTTATTAAGGCAGTATACAGGTGGATTTAACCTAAATAGACTTCACGATTATCGAGGCTGGAATATCATAGACTTGGTTCAGATGGATCAATGGACAATCGACTACGGATAATAATATGAAGCCAGGATTCAACATAGTCGATAGATGAACGATACAGGGCACTCCGAATAAGGATTTTGGCAAGGATGGAAGCTGCTTTGGGTCAGGTCGGCATCTGCTTTGGGTCGGTATAGGCGTGGCTTTGGGTCGACATAGGTGGAAGATCGTATCACTTCGAGTCGGCTATATGAATAACTTCAGGTCGGCTACAAGCTCACTTCGGGTTGGCATCGCTTCAATTTGGGTCGGCATTAAGAAGGGGTTGGATCGGGTCGGCATGGACTTCACTCTGGATTGGCATTTGATAGGCTTCGGGTTAGCGTAGTCCCTGATTTGGGTCGACATTGAGATGGAGGTTGAATCACTTGGGGTCGGCATTGAGAAGAAGTGCTTTGGGTCGGCATTGCTTCAACGTCGGGTCGGCTATGGGGATCGCTTTGAGTCGGCAACGTTGGGTCGGCATTGAGAAGGGGTTGGATCGGTTTGGCCTAGGCTAAAGGTTGTGTTACTTCGGGTAAGCTACAAGTTTACTTTGGGTCGGCATACCACTTGCTTCGGGTCAGCATACGATCTACTTCAGATCGGCATAGGATGGACGAGTTGGGCTCGGCAATCGTTATGGTGGGCCCATGTAGGTGAGGAGGCCCTGTAGCTGGAGTTTCACCTATAAATACAGCAGGCTTGGCTTTAGAAAAGGGACTTTTGGATTCAGCTTCTCTTCATCTTCTACCTAAAGCTACTCTGCCATTTTTATTCTGAAATTCTAGATTATAAGTGTAACAAAATTTCAATATATTAAAATGGATTGTTCTGGAGTGGATGTAGGCCAGAGTTAGCCAAACCGCTATAAATCTTGTCTTTTTCACTTGCTTTCATTTTAATTTTGGCTATTTTCATATTATATTCTCTACATATATTCTATTTGTGATCTGTGACTGGATATTGGTGCTTTCACTTATAATTGGGTGTTGGTGGCAAATTTTGACCCCAATATTGCTTTTAATTTTCATAATTCTCTCCAAACAAAGGAGATTGTACTGAAGTTTTTCAAAAATTCGGACATTAAATATTTTCACAAATTTTATTGTATGCAATTAAGAAAGTCGTTGAATGAATCTATTTAAATTATAGTATACGATAAGGTAGACTGGAGAGGGTAAGCCACATAGAGGATTATGTAAATTGTTTGAAGCTTGTAGAATAAGAAGAAAGTTAGGGTATGAGTTGTATATAATGTTTCCTTATAAGAAATTGGGTGGACACAATTTTCTTATGGGGAAAGTCTGTAACATCCCTGATTTCTGAGCCGTAAATTAAATAAATTTAAATTAAAATAAAATTGTTTGAGTTTGATATTTGATAATTATTATTTTGAAAGGAAATACTTATGTATTTGAAGTTTTGTTAATAAATGATTTTTTTTAATTAATTGAATTAAATTAATAAATTATTTTCAAATAATATATTGAAATTGAATCAATTGTTTTGATTAAATATAAAATATTTTTAAAGTGTAAATAATTTTATGTGATTAAAATAGTGGAAAATAATAAGCAGACATCAAATTGAATAAAAAATTTCAATTACCAAAATATAATTTGTAGAATGAAACGTAAATTAATTTAAACTAAATTGAAATTTAATTACAAATAAATTAAAAAGTTAAGTAAATTAAAAGAGCCCAATATGAAGCTCTAACCCATTTAAAATGCTTATTCCTTCTCCTTAATACAAACCTTTATTCTTCTATTTCCAAAACCGTATCTAGGTATTCAAAACCCGATTCCACCTTGCCCCAATTCCTAATTTTTTCCTTAAATCATAAATCGGTACTAAAAGAAAAGTTTTAATATACACACACACACACGAGTATGGACATACTCATTTGGGCATCAGTGCTAGCAAACGAATGATTCAAGATGGGTCCATGACGAGGAGATGCAGGCATAGAATTGGTAGCATCGCGATGATTTCCAAGCTCGACCTGATGGCCTGTGCATGCGGACGTTGAAGGCAGGTGGCTTTGGGAGTTTGCGACTGGTGTTGGCAATGGTCAGTGGTAGTGGTGACAACTACCTCCGATGGTTAGGAGAAATGTAACTGGGCTAGTTTGGTGATTGGCGAGCGCAAATTCATCTGCTGGAGCTAATGGCCTGCGAGATGTAGACGCATGAGAAGGCAATGGCTACTCTGTCAAAGACAACCGACGACTCTAGATCGACAATGAATGGCTCAGGCATTATGGTTATGGAAATTAGCAGCTATGAAACTGGAGCCGAGGCATTCTTAGGTGATGTAAATGGCAGTGTTGTGCTTGGGATGATGGTAGTTGCTGATAAGGAATTCAAGCATCGTTTTGGTGAGCTTTCACACTTACATCCATGTCTATTTCATTGCCTGCTAATCATACACGCATGCATGCATACATACATACATACATATGTATATGTATATGTATATGTATATGTATATGTATATGTATATGTATATGTATATGTATATGTATATGTATATGTATATGTATATGTATATGTGTGTGTGTATGTGTGTCCCGTTAGTTGATAACATTGTTTAGTTGAATTGATTGAGATTATCGATTGAATTGTTTGGATGAATTGTTGGTTTAGTATATTAGATGTGATTTTGTGTTTTATGGTGGAGTTTTGTGTATATTGGATCATCAAAATGCAAAGGAGATGCTTCCCTATTGCATTTTTAATTGTGTAGTTTATTTATATATGTTGTGTGTGCATTACATGGATGGTTGGAATTTGATGTAATTTGACTCGGACCAGAAGAGAAAATTTATATTGATGATTGGTTGGTATTTTAGGAATTCTGTTTCTAGTTTATATTTTTGAATTTATTTATTTTCCCATTTCAAAATGATTTGAATAGCTTTAGAAAATTATTTATAGGATTTTAAATTTAGACTGAAGTATATTTTTTAATAAATAAAAGTGGTTGGAAAATAAAAGGATTTATCAAAAATTGTTTGGATATGTTACCCCGCCTTTTGGTCAAGGCCGGGATATCAACAAATTGGCTAAAAAGGATGGATATCAGGATTGGAGATCGATTGGGATCAAGGCTATGATCGATACCGTCAAAATTGTACCAAGCTCCAATCAAGGTGGGATCGATAGGGAATGATAAACAAGGTTCGGTGAGGCAACACTTTGAATTTCAGATCAATCGGAGTTCATATGCTCAAGTTATGGATGGATCTATATTGGTGAAAACTAGTTTCATATCGATACGTTCGTACCGATCATTTTGGTGTTTGGTTTTGATCGATCGACATTCGTATCGATACATTTTTTATCGACCGAATTCTTATTGATCAAGCAGCTTCAGGAAGGAAATGGTTTGATGGATGCAGACTGATGACTTCCTATTGATACATGCATATCGGTTGGATGGATATGGCAAAGCAAGTTGGCACGCTTCGTATCGATCAAAGCTTGGATCGATACGAGGAGCAGAGCAATCAGTGGGTACGAGGTTTGATGGATACGAAAGCATACACTTCTAGAACGCTTAGGATCGATACGAAGGAAGGATGCTGGATGGATATGAAAATCACTCAGGAGCCATTTTGTATCGATCGCATTCGTATCGATCGATACAAAGGAACCGATCCAGGGAAGGAGCGCATTGTATGGATCGAAGCGCAAAACTTGGATCGATACGTAATTGATGGATGCATGATTGATGGATACGAAACTCTGGATGGATATGAAGGTTCCAGCCTACATGTACAAACTCAATCTTGGATCGATCATAACTCTCAAACTACAAGTCCAAATGCTATGAAATTTTCACAGAAGCTTTCTTATTCACTCAGGAACGTCCATGATCGATCTTAGCTCCATAGGGCCATTTTTGGATCGATATGAAATGCACTTGGATGATCGATCCCAAACGACCCCTGATCGATCTGGTGGACCCACCTACGAATGAGAGAGGGTATTCCGACTTTGGAGGGAGATATTTCCAGATCTACACCTAAAAATAGCACCCATATGCCTACTGAAAAGAACTTTTGGAAGCTCTTACGCCATTACTCTCCTGAAACTCCATTGTAACTTGAGTGCTATTGATTGTACTGTTGAAAATCAGTTAAGAATCATCAATAAATGACAAACTATTCAAAGTGGATGTAGGCTACAACATCGAACCACTATAAATCTTACTTTTTTTCATTTTAATTTTGTTATTACTTCATTTTTACTCTCTACATCATTTGGATCTGATATCTGTGTTTGGATATTGAGGATTTGTGTGTAAACACTGGTGCTTTCATTACTTCTGGGGTTTGTGACCAATTTTTGCGCAAAAACTTTGGTGCTTTCACTGAGAAACCGAACTCTAGGATTTAGATGCTTGGATTTTGGATCCGAAATCTTAGGAACTCAGATTCTGGGAAGCAATGGCTAAGCAAGCGACAAGGAGACAGAGAATGGAGATGAGTCGGCACGTAGGATGTCAGGAGGCTTCCTCAGGAGCTAATCTGGCCTCAATCTTCATCACTAGAGACAAGATGGAAATAATGCTGAAAAGTCATGATGATATGATACAGAACCTACTCCGACAGGTTGGACAAGCTAGAGTGCAAAACCAGAGGAATGGAGTAGTAGGAGATACTGGAAATGGGGATCGTGAAGCTGGAACAGCAGGAACAGATGCAGTCCAAAATCAGAACCAAGGAAACGGAGCAACCAGAATACAAGATAGAGTGGAACCATCATGAACTGCCCCTGAACCAGAGGGAAATCCCTCGACTCATGTTGGCTCAATTCTAGGAAGGATACCAGGCGGCGTTGTGCGGTTTGGCATTGATCGGGATATGGGTGCTCATCCAGAAGGGCGGGTTTTAAGATTCCCACGCGGACTCGGGGGCCAGGTCGGAAATAGCAGGCAGAGGCTACCACTTGATGACAATGATAGGTTAGCGAACATGATCAGATGGGCTATGAGGGGAGGATTGGTGAATAGATATTTGAAAGATGTGAATAGAAGCCCCTTTGCTCCTACGATCAGGCAAGCTAGGAATCCACCGGATTTCAATCTACCAACGCAGGAAATGTATGATGGGAGAACAGATCCCGATGTTCACCTGACAAGGTACATGAGACACATGGAAGTAATGGGCGCATCGTAGGAAGTCATGGCGCAATGCTTCCCTTTGTATTTGACGAATATAGCAGCACTATGGTTCAGACAACTGGAAAGCGGCTCTATTGGCACATGGACAAAGTTGATCGAGAGGTTTATGAGGCAATTTTGGGTCCACATCGTAAGACCCAAGAATGTGATGACTTTAACATCGATGAAACAATGGAAGGGAGAGTCACTTAGGGATTTCTTAACCAGATTAAATGCGGTTGCGGCTTCCGTGGATCGATCTGATCGGTTTTGATGGCAGCAGTCTCAAGGATTGCGGATAATTCGGACTTTAAGATATCGTTCGAGCAGGATCCACCGATGGATCTCGGAGAGTTTTACAATAAAGCAGAGAGGTTTCTACGACAGGAAGATGTGAAGGCTGAAAGAGTGGGGAGGGAGGCTGAAGTTTATGCGGTTAAAGGTGGAGGTCCACCCAGGGAGGATTCAAACAAGGACGATAGAGGCAAAAGGAAAATGAATGACAGCGGTAACACATCAAAAAGGCAAAGAAGGGAATCTAAATTCTCTTCTTACACGGATTTGACCAAAACTCTAGAAAGGATTAATTTGGATACTCGAGGGAGCCTCCAGTATCGAAGGCCGGTAAAAAAGAAACCCTCTGAATACAAGCGGGCATTAAGAAAGCATTGCCTATTCCTCGAGCTGGATGGGCACAACACGAACGACTGCAGGCATCTGAAGGATATTATTGAGGAACATGTGAGGAATGGTCATTTGCAACAATACACAAGGAAACGAGCTGTGGCACTAGAACAAGAGCAGCCACCGTCCACCTCAAATGAAGATAGCACTAGATCTAGGCATCGTCATCGTCTTATTATTAGCTAATTGGATTTATAGATGGAATAAGTAATAAACCACGAAGTAATGCGGCTAAGTCACATACACATGTACGGGATTGGGGACGGTCCCTAGGCGTGCTCTGAGATGATCATAAACCATGATGCTTGGGTTTATGAAATATTGTTTTTTCTATTTTTCTGCAAACTCTGGTTTCTTTTTTTAGTACTATGGTTGTTTGGTTTTCTTGGTTGTATGAACTTTTATTTTATCAGTTAAACTTTGTGATGATTGGACTTGAATTAACGTAATAAATACTACCGGTCACACGGTTACGGTCCCAACCGAAGAGACGGGGCAATAACCGCGAGTTACGAGTCCCTTCGCCGGAGAGCGACAGGATGGACTCGAACTCGGATATAAGTCCTCAATCGGAGAGTCGAGGCCGGAAAATATATGTCCTCGATCGGAGAGTCGTGGCCGAAGAATGTAAGTCCTCGATCGGAGAGTCGAGGCCGGAGAATGTAAGTCCTCGACCGGAGAGTCGATGTCGGAGAATATAAGTCCTCGACTGGAGAGTCGAGGCCGGAGAATATAACTCCACGATCGGAGAGTCGAGGCCGCAGAATATAAGTCCTCGACAGGAGAGTCGAGGCCGGAGAATATAAGTCCTCGATCGGAGAGTCAAGGCCATAGAATATAAACCATGGATGAGCCCTCGACCGGAGATTCGAGGTTGGAATAGGATGAAATGACCCGGCAAGGTCTATGGCTTTGGATATGGACCCAGAGAGATTCCGGTTTTGGCTGCGGACCCAGCAAGGTCCCGGATTTGGATTACAGGACCCGGAGAGATCCCGGATTTGGATGTCGACCCGAAGAGGCCATAGATTTGGTTATTGGGCTCTGGGTATGTATAGATTAGAACTCGGTTGTCGGGTTCAGATGGATATGGAATTGGCTAAGGATTTGGTTATTGGATTCGCAATCGGATATCGACTCAGAATAGCCGCGGATTTGGATAAGGATACGGCTATGGCACTTGGATAAAATGGCCTGGTAATGGATTGGATTAGGGATCGAATGATATGGCTATGGATGGAATATGGATGTCAGATTTAAAGCTATTCAAAACACGCCTTTCTACCGCAAGGCATGTTTTGGGGGGCAAATGTTACCCCGCCTTTTGGTCAAGGCCAGGATATCAATAAATTGGCTAAAAGGGATGGATATCATGATTGGAGATCGATTAGGAATAAGGCTATGATCGATACCATCAAAATTGGACCAATCTCCAATCAATGTAGGATCGATAGGGAATGATAAACAAGGCTCGGTAAGGCTACACTTCGAATTTCAGGTAAATCGGAGTTCATATGCTCAAGTTATGGATGGATCAATATTGGTGAAAATTGGTTTCGTATCGATACGTTTGTATCGATCATTATGGTGTTTGGTTTGGATTGATTGACATTCGTATCGATACATTTTGTATCAATCGAATTCGTATCGATCAAGTAGCTTCAAGAAGGAGATGGGTTGATGGATGCGGATTGATGACTTCGTATCGATACATGCGTGTCGGTTGGATGGATATGGCAAAGCAAGTTGGCACACTTCGTATCGATCAAAGCCTAGATCGATACGAGGAGCAAAGCAACCGGTAGGTACGGGGTTTGATGGATATGAAAGCATACACTTCCAGAAAGCTTGGGACCGATACGAAGGAAGGATGCTGGATGGATACGAAAACCCCTCAGGAGCCATTTCGTATCGATCGCATTCATCGATCAATACGAAGGAACCGGTCAAGGGAAGGAGCATATTGATGGATCGAAGCGCAAAACTCAGATCGATATGTAATTCGATACGAAACTCTGGATGGATACGAAGGTTCCAGCCTACATGTACAAACTCAATCTTGGATCGATCATAACACTCGAACTACAAGTCCAAATGCTATGAAATTTTCACCGAAGCTTTCTTATTCACTCAGGAATGTCCATGATCGATCTCAGCTCCATTGGGCCACTTTTGGATCGATATGAAATGCACTTGGATCGATCAGGATCGATCCCAAACGACCCCAGATCGATCTGGTGGGCCCACCTATGCATGAGAGAGGGTATTCAACTTTGGAGGGAGATATTTCAAGATCTACTCCTAAAAATAGCACCCCTATGCCTACTGAAAAGGGACTTTTGGAAGTTCTTACGCCGTTACTCTGTTGAAACTCCATTGTAACTTGAGTGCTATTGATTGTACTATTGTAAATCAGTTGAGAATCGTCAATAAATAACAAACTATTCAAAGTGGACGTAGGCTACAACGCCGAACCACTATAAATCTTGTGTCTTCTCTTACTTTCTTTCATTTTAACTTTGTTAATTCTTCAATTTTACTCTCTACATCATCTAGATCTAAGATCTATGTTTGGATATTGAGAATTTATGTGTAAATACTGGTTCTTTCATTACTTCTGGAGTTTGTGACCAATTTTGGCGCAAAAAGGATATAAAAGCTGTTTTGAAAATGAAAATAGAGAATTTTCAATAGTATTGGAATATATGGAATTTTACTAGTATAAATGAAGGATTTTAATAATATTTCGAGAGATAATTTCCTTTGTAAAATGAATATATAAGAAAAAAGATTTAAAAGGTAATTTTATAAAGGGATCTTTGATTATCAAAATTTATTTTAGGTTCTCGAATTTATCCCCATTATATATGTATGTATGTATGTATGTATGTATGAATGTATGTATAGTTTGGTTTGGAATTGATTTGAGTTATTAAATTGGTTTAAAAGTCATATTTGATTGTAAAATATTATGAAATGACTGTTAAGAGTAATTATTGATTTTAAAATCTATTTCAAAAGATTTAAGATATAGATATGAGATTTCTTAATGTAATTTTTTTTGGCAAGGCCGACGGGGTTAGATGGACCCCGACCATTTTATTGCAGCACCAAAAGAACTACACACAAACAACAGCAAGCAAAGCTCAAGAAAATACAGAGGGAAACAAAGTGCTACAAACACGAAGGGAAACAGAAACAAAAAACAAATAATATTTCTTAATGTAATTTATAAATATTAAAATTCAATTTTGATTAATAGATTGTTAACAAATAATTATTTTATTTATGTAATTTTTTTTAAATGCTTTTGTCGATTATAGATATGTTTTCATAAATAAATAAGATTACATTTCGTTCTTAATAAAATGTGAGTCATGTTTGTACCAATTCTATTTAAATAGGATTTAGAATAAATGGAGTTTTACAATACTATTTGGGATGGGGCTTCGATAATATTTCTCCAGTTATTCTTTGACCTTGTTATATACAATAATATATGTGAGTGTAATTTACGATCATTAAGTACATGTTCGAGTAACACCAAGTGGTATGGCACGCTTGAGCTAATACTTATTTGATTACCCTCTATAAGTATATGTCACTCGATAGGGTCGAGCCTATCGGGTATTATGGTGATGCGAACTTAGAGTGAGTGGGCTTAGAGCTATAAGTGGGTTTAACTTTTGTCTGTACTTCTATTATACGATGTGGAGTAAGCCGAATTGGCTAGTATCCATCCTGTCGGCCTGATTGTAGGATCGCTTCCTGAATCTGTGACACACCATTTGATGTATATGGATGAGAGCCAATACCCATGTGTCATATAGGACAGCAATCTGTTATCATTAGGGGCACTTATAAGGTCTTGACCATCGCATAGCGCAGTCTTGCACTTGATGGAAATTGGGTCACGATGCCCATCAAGGTAACTAAGACTGTAGGAGTAGTAATGAGAGCATATGAGGAAGGCTCTTGGAGCAAGTTGAGAGCGAGGGTTCTTAGTCTCCCATTTAGTTGTTATTGATGGGATGACATAGACACATACTTATTCACATATATGAGATTGCTGTGTTTATGGTTGAGAGCCGATCAAATCATTTGTTGTGACTGATTCCAAAATAGTTATTTATGATGCTGATAGCACACTGGACTAAGAGTCTAGGTGATTATCCACTTTATTAAGAGTTGAGTGGATTATTAGGTGTCCAAGAGATCACATGTTTATTTTATTGGCTGGGAGACAAGTCGTTTACTTTGAGGTTGAAAGTCTAGATGATTATTATGTGATTATCGATCTCTTAGATTATTTATAAGAGCAAGAGTCTACTAAGTTGTGTAACCCCGTACACATCGATGATAATGCTATCGAGGATAGCTAGCAATGCTTAGATCTTGGAGTTAGACCTTTTACTCTTCTTTTATATGGTTATCTGATAGATGGCCCTAGCTAGTAAGGGTATGCAATATTTATATTTTGTGTATACTTGATTTGGGTGATTATTATGTGTTACACACACACACACATTATTTGATATATTCACTCTATAATCCATTGAAATAAGACCCTTCGTCTTGCATCTCTTGCATATGTCATTTGTTTCTTCTTTCGACCACTTTTGGGTTCCTTCCTTTTTTGCTTGCCTTGCCATAGGCTCGTTCTTAGACTCCTCTTTAACCAGTTCTCCATAAAGTGAGTTTAATAGTGTTGCTTCAACCAAACCTTCAAACATGGCTCCATATGGTATTTGGTTAAGTGCTATTTCCTTTAATAATGAGTTTAACCCTTTTGCAAATTTTAGTGCTTTCTTATCAAGTGCATTGATCAAATTGAGTCCAAATCTTCCCAATTCATTAAATTAACTAATGTACTATCCAATTGATAACTCTCCCTATTTCGATTGGATGAACTTTTTTTATAACAACCATTTCTATACTCCTAAGTAAAACTTAACTTCGAATTTCCTACTAAAATCTTCCCATCTTATATTTTCCTCATCAACTTTAGAAATTACTGTCTCTTACCGATTAGTTGCTCCTTCATGAAGGCTCTAGAAAGCCACCGTCCCTTTGTAATCTCATTCAAACATGGCAAAACGAACATTTTCTCACAAGTGCAAAGCAATACCCATGTCACCGAATAATGTTCATTTCCTACATATGGTTTCCTACCCATAGTGCCAAAATCTCTATGCAGTTTTGAGAAGTCTACTATAGGTGGTGGTTGTGCAGGAACAACTCCTTAGGTAGTAGGTACAAGTTTTATGGGGTTGACACTGACCAGGTAGCAGTAGTCTGGGCTGTTATCTATAGATACTGTCTGAAACATGTAGGGATGTTCACTCCAGAGATATCTAAAACAGTAACTCTGGTACTAACTCTAGTCCCCGTCTTTACCCCACTATCATTAGCCTCTGCTCTAAGCTTGACTTAGTTACTCATTTTCTCTTATTTGCTAATGAGATTGATTAGCAACTCCTTAACATATAGTTAACTCAATTAGAACAGGAAATGGTGTATACGTATGTACTCAGTTCTTAATATATATATATAAGTTTATAAAAATACAAATACATTCTGTTAATACATTCTAATCCTTAACTTAAGGATAAGTTTTGCTCTTATTCCAAATGTAGCAACCTGCCTTTCTCAACCCTTGGATTTAACAACCGAACAAACTTTTAAATCTTGAAAATCGAAAATAACAGAGCTTTAGGTTGTGATAACAAAAAACAAAGTGATATTTCTAACTATCTTTCTAAACTTGTAGCGGAAGTAACAATATATTATATAAAACACACTTATATTCGAACCAATCTTTATAACCTATTCAAGGAAATAATCAATAAAATATACAACTGTTAATCCATACTACACACAAATACATAAGTAATGCCTTTGTTATTCCACCATCGACACTACCTTAGTCAGCTTGATTCCAAAGTCCGTTAACCTATTAATATCATATGGAAAGAATATGTAGAGGGGACAGACTTATGTCTAAGTGAAACTAATATTTTCCATATATACTTCAAATATAATGTTATAACACTATTTCAATCTATTTAACTTGTGCAAACATACCTTCACATGCCTACATTCATACAAAAGTAATAACATCAGCATCCAAGAGTTGACTGCTTAATTAAGGTCAATTTTACACCTAAGCGCTTAACATATTCATCTAAACATCATATATGTATCTGTGTGTGTATATATATACACTAAAGACACGCATAGTGTGTCCCATACTCACTATAATTCGACTGAAGTACACAGTCGTAGGTACAGTCGGTCGAAGGTCGTACAAGCCTATAAATGGACGTCTCCATTTTCCCACGATGTACATATTATATATATGCGATTTATGATGTGGTAAGTCAATAGAAGCCACCATTGTATCAAACCCATTCGAGTTCACATATTGAACATTTAAAATTTCCATACATAGGTTAAATCATGTTATTGGCTTGTCCAAAAGAATCGGTCCAGAAATAGTCTGAAACTCATGCAAAACTTAACGTATACTAGGTGGCCCAACCCACTTAGACCAAATCCAACTCAAGCACACAAATATAGCTGATCATCCCTTTAACTCATAAGTGGTCGTCTAGTTACAAATTAAGGTCGATCGGTCATGATGAATTTTTTTCATTGTAATCTTTATTCCTTCTCCGTTTTGCTTCCAGGCTTCATCATTTCATTTTATATTTGTTTTACTATCGTTAAACCAATGTTTATACTTTAATTTACATAAAAATCTCATATATATCATATATAAACTCGATCATATTCTCAAATAAATTATTTACTTTCATTGTTGTTCACTATAACTTATTACTCCCGCATTTTCCAAACAAAAGGAAATTAATGTAAACACTAAGCCAAAGGAACTGCTCCCATAAGAGAAGTCAAACTATAAAAAGGACACAAGAATAAAATCCAGGTAATACTACGCCAAAGCCTTAAGGACGATGACACAAAAAATCGCAGCACTCCGTTAAAATAAATTGGCACTATAATACTACATCGAACTTGAAAAACCCACAAAGTAGGAGGACTAATCTACGAACCTAACACTCACTTCAACTGGTAGAACTGCGATAGTGCTTTCAAGCATAGAATATGAAGGTTGTGTTGCGGTCCCACAAAGTAAACATTAATAGGTTGGTACCGAGATGTAATCTCTAAGTAACAATGAGAAATGGAGGTTGTACGTTTTGAAAGCAATCCTTGGAATACGAAATTGCGACACACCCCCTAAGCGATTATACACAAACGAGGGTGCACCACAATCTTAAAACAAATATCTAAAGTGACATGTTTGTGTCTCAATTTGGAATCAAAAAGTTATGACGGATGTGCCGCTATCTTGAAGTGACAAAACTGCACCGCAATCCTATATCAATACCGAGTTAATGAAGAATGTGATGTCATCATGATGTGAACAATGCCTTGATCCTTAAGAACACTATCCATAAACATGAAAGACCTAAGGGACAAGGTGATGAAAGGACCGATTTGCAAATAAGAGTTGAACCTCATTCCCCAAACAGAAACCAAGAGATCTCAACTTCACACAAAGATCGTTAAGCCCAACTCTAAGACAAGAGCAAAGCGGCAGTCCTCTATTGGAGAAAATGACCCAGAACCAAGTCATGCAAAGTAGAAACTTTCCAACTTAGCAGCATAATCTCTTCTATGAAGCCATACAACTCAACTCCAACACTTTGTTTTGCTGATATCTCGGACTGAAAAGTGAAGTACAGCCTCGTCATTATGGGTGCAATACAAATACCACGCAGCATCACTACCACAGAAATAATGAAGACACAACTCCCAATAAACTACAGTTGTAACGACCCATAAATTTTAATAATTTTTATAACGTATTTAATTGAATTTTTGTGAAATTTTAAATAATAAAATTTTGAATTGAATATTTAATATTTGAAATACATCTACTTTAACATAGCAAGTGGAAAATTTTCATCTGATAATACGGAATTTTATTTTTTTGTGTAAATTCTATTTTAATTCAAATCAGTTAATAACTGATGATAATAAAATGTTTTCCAAACCTAAATATTTTTTTTATATTATAAATTTGTACATCATCTTCTGAGTAAGTCGTCATCTTTCGTTTCTCCAAATTTAGACTGCTATTGGTCCATTTATCTTATTTTCGGCAAATTAGCAGCGTTTTTAGTACCAAATATCAACTTTTGATAGGATGATCGTACCACTGATATTTGTATACCGTTTTGATCGTCTCGTCGTGCTGATCTCTATGGTATATTCAATTATAAATTTCGAAGACGGGAAGACAATGAAATCTACGGAATGGTTTCTGTACCGGTTCCGTATTTTTGAACCTTTTGAATCTTTTGTTGATTCGTTATCCACTGGTAAACAAATAGTCAATAGCCACTTACTTTATTACTCTCTGAATCTAAATTCGTGACTTTCACTTTTCCCATTTTTCATGCTTTACATTTTTCATTTCTTTCAATTGCCTGTTTGACCTACAAAAAAAACAAAAACAAAAATCCCTCTGCCTCATCACTTTCCTCGCGTCTCTTCCACGCGCATGAAACCCGCCTCCACTGCCTCGTGCTCCACCCGTCCCTACTTTCCATCACCCGAAAACCCAGCCAAAGCCATACTCCCCTACCACCACCGAAGCAGCTCCGCCCACGACCCACCTACCCCGCGTGCTGCTCCTCTCACCACCTTCTTGCCGAGCCCAGGCAGCGCCTCCCCTCAGCCCACCTTATCACCAACGTCTCCTTCCTCTGCCATTTGATCACCTCTTCCATTATTATGCGTAAGTATGTGTATTAATATATATATGAAATTTTTTGAAAAAAAATACATTTGTTTATTTAGATGTTGTTTCAGTATATATACAGATTTATAAAGTTGTTTATATATGTATTATATTTTGTTTTTCTAGTGTATATTTGTCTTGCTCTTACTTTCTGCCGAAAGGAAAATAATATAAGTACTATTTATTTTATAATTAAAGTAGCCGTATTATTTATATTACATTCTGTAGTTATATATATATATATGTTTATTACACATTTAAGTTGATATATCCTACTATTTATTATCTATAGGAGTCATATATGAGTATACGTATATATATATATATTTTGTCAGCTGCATATATGATTTTATTATTAAGTTATATGTTTAATATACATATATATATATATATATTAGTTAATATATATATATATATATATATTAATCTGTTGAGTTTGTATAAATTTATAATAATTTACTTTATATACAAGTTGCGTATAACATGTTTGATTGTATGTATATGTAATATAGGTATGGCTATAGACTTGTTTATATATATATATATTAGAAAGTGAATATACTTGTATTTGATTACCATATTATCATTTTGCTTGAGAAGCATGTTTATAGAATAGGCAGGTTATACATATATATTCCTGGTCTGCATACATATCTTATTATATATATACATTTAATATATTAGAGTTTCTAGTTTGGATAATATGGTAATATATATGTATCAAGTTTATGCTAATATATATGTATCAAGTTTCCATATTCTTCGTGTATATATATATGTATATGCCCATTATATATCTGACATATATATGGTATACATAAAATTTACTTAGGTTGTATATTTTGTTGTATACTTTGTAAACTGTGTCTGCATATGTTGTTTATATCTCTAGTCTGCCTTTTTGCCGCATGTATATATTGTGATCATAGTTTAATTTATATTTTGTTTTTCTAGTGTATATTTGCCTTGCTGTTACTTTCAGCCGAAAGGAAAATAATATAAGTACTATTTATTTTATAATTAAAGTAGATGTATTATTTATATTACATTTTGTAGTTATATATATGTTTCTTTCATATTTAAGTTGATATATCCTAGTATTTATTATCTGTAGGAGTCATATATGAGTAAACGTATATATATATTTTGTCAGCTACATATATGATTTTATTATTAAGTTATATGTTTTATATACATATTTATATTAGTTAATATATATATTAATCTGTTGAGTTTGTATAAATTTATAATATTTACTTTATATACAAGTTGCGTATAACATGTTTGATTGTATGTATATGTAATATAGGTATGGCTATAGACTTGTTTATATATATATATATATATATATTAGAAAGTGAATATACTTGTATTTGATTACCATATTATCATTTTGCTTGAGAAGCAGGTTTATAGAATATGCGGGTTATTCATATATATTCCTGGTCTACATACATATCTTATTGTATATATACATTTAATATATTAGAGTTTCTAGTTTGGATAATATGCTAATATATATGTATCAAGTATATGCTAATACATATGTATCAAGTTTCCATATTCTTCGTGTATATATATGTATATGCCCATGATATATATGGCATATATATGGTATACATAAAATTTACTTAGGTTGTATATTTTGTCGTATACTTTGTAAACCGTGTCTGCATATGTTGTTTATATCTCCAGTCTGCCTTTTTTGCCGCATGTATATAGTGTGATCATAGTTAATTTTATACCTACATATATTTATAGATATAATCTGCAAATTTTTGCCTATAGGGTGCCTATATGTTGATTTTGCGATAATATATATATGAGTTTGATTTAATAATGATTCGAAAGTTATATTATTTTAATATTTGTCTTGAATTGAAATATTGAAATAAATAAATAATATAATAATAATGTATATATTTTCAGTTTATATCAAAACTGATTCTGATTGGTTCTCATCGTTTCCCATTTTATTAGTTTTGGTCCGTCGTGTCTTTTTTCTTCATCGAATTTGTGCCCATCTCACTTTGCTCTGGATTCGTAACTCATTTCTGTGTCAAATTTCTCTAGCCTCGAAAGGTGAGCAATCACTCACGATTAACGTTCTTATATTTATTAAATTTGATTTCAATTGAAACAACAATTGAAATATGTTGTCATTAGTTATTTACATTGCTATATATATGCTGTTATATGTATCTGTTCACCTGTGACATCTGACACCATTATCTGTTATTTATATTGATGATATATGCCTGTTATATTATTATCATATATGTTCTCACTCTGCAAGTTCTCTGTTAGTATATAATTCCCTATGGGTTGAAATGATACATACCCGAACGATTTATAGAATAGGAGAAAATCGTTATGGGTTGAAATGATAAACCCAAGCGATTTTCATTTGAATTGAATTTGGGATTGAGGGTTGAAAAATATATATACCCATAGATATTTAAATTGCGGATTGAAATGATAAATATCCGTATCACTTGACCATAGGATAGAAAATTATATACAGACACCGTTGGTCTACCTATAAATATTATGAAAATGATTTCTATGGTTTTGGAAAGAAATATATGGTTTAATAAATATTGATTTCAAGATATTATATATAAATGTATGTTATAAGGTTTAAATTCTTGATTTTTAAATTTATATGTTTTGAAATTTTTAAAGTTATAAGT
Source organism: Allium fistulosum (assembly GCA_030737815.1). Classification (NCBI taxonomy): domain Eukaryota; kingdom Viridiplantae; phylum Streptophyta; class Magnoliopsida; order Asparagales; family Amaryllidaceae; genus Allium; species Allium fistulosum. Next base: position 403,863,144 of record CM060907.1, on the reverse strand, counting down.
TTGTTTTGGAATTATATATTTTAAGAATTTACTTATAATTTTACTATTTTAAAATATGTATAAATTAGTTTTAATATAAGATAAGTTTGATAATAAGATTTAGTTTAATAAAGTTTGATATAATTTATATATAATATATTTAATTTTTTTTTCAAAAATAGGGTTTATAATAATTTTTAATAAATTAAGGTTGGAAAGATAGAATTGAAATTGATTTGAAATGGTATTTAATTAAGAATTTATTTAATTAAATAGATTTGAAACTTATTGAATTTTAGATGTTTAAAAGATATGACTTTATACCTTGTTTTTGATTCCGAGTGATTAAATAAATAAATTGAAGAAAATATTTAGTTTAAATTGTAATTTAAGGCTTATTTAAATTGATATTGGATTTTATTAAGTGAACATTTCAAACCTAAAAAGTAATGATGTTAAATTTGGATATAAATGAGATTTTCAACTTTAGTTTTGAAATGTCGAATATTTAAACCTTTGAAATATATTGAAATTGAAATGGAATATTTTGTGGGTCAAATTGGTAATTGAAATCGATATAATTTGAAATGGTTTATTGAGAAACTGAATTGAATTGAAATTGGTGAATTAAGATTTAATTAAATTTGAATTTTGAATTTGAATTGATTTGAATCGATTTGTGAAATTTGAGGAAGCTATTTTATTATATAAGGTATTTTAAACTATTTTATATTTTTCTTTATAAATTATTTTAATATAAACTATTTTTATATAAATCATTTTCAATATAAATTATTTTAATAAAAAATATTTTAATATACTAACTATTTTATTTTAAACTATTTTAACTTATAACTATTTTATATAAACTATTTTATTTTATAAACTATTTTATTATATATACTATTATTAATATCTAAACTGTTTAAAGGAAAGTGTTATAATTTCAAGTGTTTTGGTTTCGTAAGTGTTATAATTTCCAAAGTGTTATAATTTCAAGTGTTTTGGTTTCGTAAGTGTTATAACTTTGAAAGTGCTATGATTTTTGGAAATGGATATATTTAGATGAAAATGATATCGTATAGATATGGTTTTTTGAAATGGAAATGATATTTTGGTTTGAATTATAAACTATTTTGAAATGACCGCGGTGTTATAATAACGTTTGGTTGTTAAAGAGACCGGGATTGGTTATTGTCATACTCTCTGCCAATACCGAAAACCAGTTTAACAACTGTGTACGTGGTGGAGATTCCAGAATGAAGTAGGATGGTGGCAACGATCCTATATGAGGTATATACGTGGACTCGACTCCCATGAGTTGGCATAAGGTGGCTAAAACAGGAGCAATTGACGGGCCAAGTGAGGTAGCTCCTCCAATCGGACACACTCCTTCGATACCATTCTATTACTTTGTGATTGATTGGGTGCACCCCTTGGATTTTTGGGAGTGTGGCTTGAGGTGGGCGGTAGTGGCTACTATGCGTTACGACTAGTCCGGAAGTGTAATTGGTATATCTTCCCTGGCATTGCCTTGTTGCCGTGTCACCTACCCTATCGAGACCACTACGAGTTTGTTTTGTACCATACCTATGGAGTGCCCTTTGACGACGCCCAGTACGGGGGAGATTATGGTACTGTATAGACTATGGGAATATAAAAATGTGTTAAGCGGGATATGGGTAAAGCCTTAACACTATTTTAATACTTACTTTACTATAGACATATTATAATAGTGTATTGTACTACATAGTAGATAGTTCCACGGATCCTTAGAGGATGGTTATCCCAAACATCCTTTGAGTTACTTGTATTTCAGTTGATATTTCACTTGAGTTGGATTTATTGATATATGAATGTTAATCCTGACTCGAGTGTTTTGTGTTTTGCTTTACGCTCGGGTCAGACTGAGTGGCACATCATTTGAAACTCACCTTTGGAGTTGGAGCTTCGCTTGGACATCCATTCATCTATTCAGCTTGTAGTTATTCAGTTGATTCCTGTGATGTATTCAGATTATTGTTATTTGACTATTATATTGAGACTTCTATGTATTCGAAACTTCTGTTGTATCTTGTTTAACTCTGTTATATATATATAGTAGCTTCATGAACTACTATTCTTTTGTTTCCGCTGCTTATTGTTATATTACTCTGTGTTTGTGATTCTGTGATTATTTTATTTACTGTATATGCTGAGTTTTTCCAAATATAAATTAACAATCTGATATTTTGAACAATTCAAGTCTGACATGTGCGGATGCGAATGGTTGAAAATACCGGGATGTTACAACAGTGAAGCCCTGAAGTATAGTAATGGTGGGATTCTTCTCAAAATGAGAGCCAGATTCTCATTACAGCATCATTTACACATATGTGCATTCCACAAGCCTGTTGCTTTTTAGAATCAGAAAGTCATAGCCTATTCAATTTGGACTTTCCCGCTTCAATTCCCAACTTCCTGCTATAATTTCAAGCTTCCCACCTAAGTCCAATATTCAATTGCTCAAATTACAATCTTCCATCAAAGGCTACGTTAGCAATCCACGCACATCAAACAAGCAAGATGGATGGTCAACACATGGCATGATCCAAAGGCATAAATCAAGAGAGTGGAAGAGTGACAATGGCAATCCACATAAATCTCTGTGTACTATAAATAAATAAGGCATATTGAAAAAGGCGATTTTTACTTTACTCTTTTTTGACGCGCTAATGAAAAATTGTACCCTCTGCTATTTTTGATTGTTCCAAGAATCAAGAGAGAAGATAGTGACATTTTACCCATCGACATAGGATTCTTTAACATCTAAACTATGTAAATTCTTTGTGTTCTTTTATAGCTTTCAGGACTTTACTTTATTGTTTAATTTTGTCAATGCTTTGAATTGAGATAACAAACTGATTCTGAATATATTTCTCCCTATAATTGTGTAAGCTTTAAGGCAACAAAATTACTCCTCTTAAAAGAAATATTAATGACTTAATTTTGTTGATTCTTAATTACAAAAGCGTTTAGTACCATGATTCATTTATAGAAATACTCGAATGTTTCTGAGACAAAAAATTTCACTAACATTTTCTGTGCTAGAAGGAGGGCTGATTTCCCTCTCAGGTAAAACTCACATACACTTTCTTCAAATACCATTACAATACCATGAATCCTATATATTCCACTACTCCTCCTGCTCAAAGAGCAATTTCACCTAGCCTAAAAAAACATTCATCCCCACTATAGCGCAAATTAAGGCGGAAGCTTCTACAGAGCCCACCTCAGACACTATCCTAGCTGTTGTTTAAGTCTTCACAAACAAAATGAACCAACACATGGAAGGATTAGAATGATCCATGGCCTAACATACCGCTCTTAAGTCAATCTCCCCTCAACCATCCACGGCTCACTGCCATCACTCACCGAATGTGCTGGCTATGCAACGTGTGAGTGATAACGGCACTCTCAAAAATGAGAATGCTAAAGCCGGCCCAAAAACTGATGAAAAACAAAGGAAAATTCTAGAATCAACTCTTAGAATAAATCAAAGCATGCTAATATCAACCCACTATTACTAAAAAGGAAGCCACGATCTACTCCCAACGATGATGACGTTACTTCACTCTATAGGGACAGATCATCCAAATGGACCCTAGATTAGATGAGATCCGTCAGCTAAAGGCTCGTGCTGAATAGCTGGCAAAACATTGCTGGAAATACAATGGAGAAGAAGTAAAGTAAAGAGGTTCTTCCCTATTCAGTGAAACCATCATAGTAGTAGATTTTCCAAATAACTTTAAAGCCCCATCGATTGACACATTCGACGAAACCATAAACCTAAGTGACCACAACTTCATCTTTGACTACAATATGGATATCCTAAAAGTAGGGAAAATGGCTCGGTGCAAACCCTTCCTAGTGTATCTAACTCGGGCTACCTTAAGACGATTTAGAAGATATGGACCAGAGGAAGTCCGTTCTTAGTGGCGGTTATCTGCCAATTTCTTAAGAAAGTTCAACTCGAGAAGGGCACCTTCCCTGAATGTAAATACACCATCCTGCGTAAAGCAGGGCGAATATAAGAGTCATCACAACTTCATAAAATGCTTCAAACCTAAGGCGCTCCGTATTACGGGTACTTATGACAAAGTGCTACTAATGGCAGTGCAGGTTGGGGTCAGAAAGGATACTACCATGTAGGAGAAGAGCAGTATAAAGTCGTGTCGTAGCATGAAGGTTTTCAATGAAAGAGCTAGCGACTACATTAGGATGGAAGAAGCTTGTTTTGCAACATAGTCTAAAAGAGCTTATGTTTCATACAATAAGAACAAAAGGGGTGTAGAGGGATACCATCAGCCCGCAAAGCAATAGAAGGAATTAAACTTCGTTGTAAAAACTCCCATCACCCATACTTCTGGACAGATATACTAGATAACCAAGGCCAAGCTGTCTTATAATGTCCCGAACAAGGGAAAAAAGGCAGAACAGAACAGAGGTGGAGTATACTGCCGCTTATACAGGTAAAATGGCCAGTGACACCGTATAAAATTAACGATAATTAATAAATAATTAATAAGGATCCAAAAATGAAATATGAGAAAACATTGGAATTTGGCCATGAAACTTGCATTATTATGTTCATGGCTAGCAACTTTCATATTTGGAGTTACGCGATCAGAACTCAAACGAAAAATTTATCATTATTTGAATTTTTCGAAGCAAAAACAAATAAAAAAAGGAAATAAATTACATTAAATATGGGACCCCATAGGTCGGCCCCTCCATGGGCCAGTCGACTGCTAGCGATCGACCGCCTATAGTGGAGCAGTCGATAGGTTTGGACGTTGCGACTATGGTTTGAACACTGGCCAACGGTCCAGGTTCAATTATTTTAATCTAACAGTTGCGATCGATTCATGCGCCTATAAATAAAGGCCTAATCTCTCACTTCTCTTATCGTATTTTCTTATTCAAACATTGAAGCTCTGCCATTTTCTCTTCTTCACTACTTCTAAAAACTAAAAATATTATATATATACAAATCAGAGAAGGGCAGAAAATAAAAGAGAAGAAGGGAAGAAGCGAATCAATATTGCGGAAAAAAGGTAATTTTTATAATTATAAATCCATATTCCCCTTAACCCTAAATATCTTCTCAGATCTATAAATTTTATAGTGTGCGTGTATATATATATGCCTTGTTATACATATTCTTTTTTATTAGAAAGAAAAATGAATCAAGTAAAGGAATGGATTCTGTTTTGGAGATTTGGAAAAGCTTAAAAAGGTGAGTAGAAAATTATATGATTTATTTATAACATTGAAATTTATATCATTGGATTTTATTTAATATTGTGCCTAAGATCCAATGAATTGCTGGCTTAAAACAAATGTATAGGAATATCGCCTATATATTCAATAAAATAAGTAATTAGAATAAGAATAGTATGTACAACCTAATTTGGAAATTTGAACTCGGTCCTCCATATTTCTTATTGTAGAATGTTTTGTTTTATTCCAGATCCATAATTGAGATGTAAATTAGGTTTCCCTAGTTAACTTGGAATGTGAATTTCTATGTTTTGATTTATTTGGAGAGTTCCGTGTAATTTCCACAAATTATCCAATTCTAAAATATGTATAAATGTGCGTCGTTTGAATTAACAAGGGATATACTAAAAAGGGAAAGAGATGTGTAAAATATGGATATTCTTTTCCGTAGTTTACACTGTTTATTTCAATAAAAGAAAAGAAATAATTTCTTATAATTTCGAATGAAGCAAAGTCTCGGTTTTGGTTAATTTATGGAAAATTTTAATGGTAATCCTTTTTAGAAGGACATCCCTGGTAAATTAAAATATGGAAAGGAATGTTTTAGTTTAGAAATTAATATTTAGAAATATAAAATATACACGTATAACCGTGCTTAATGTTTAAAATTAAAGAATTAAATATATATATATTTATATATATAATATATAGCATTACTTATGACTATTAAAACACCTTAAATTTTTTATAACATTATTTAGGAGATTTAGTTAGTGAAACTAAATAAAATAATGTGTTGATTAGGAGATTGAGATTTGATTTTAATTAAGGTAGTCGTGCCTTTTAAACAAATAAATTAAAAGAAGGGTTTAAAATGAATTAGAGGAGGGGTATTATGGGAAAGAGGCCATTCCTATATCTCCTTCCTTAGGCCATGTATTATGTACACATTCATTCCATTTCATAATTTTCAAAATCAAGGCCGGACACCATTAACAAGGAAAGAAGAAAAGGAAACTAAGGAAAAGCAAATTCAAATCAAAACTCATTCAAATCTCAAGCTCCTTAATCTCTAAAGCAACGATGAATAATGTTTACATCACTAAATTTTATAGTTTTAGTTTAAGATTAAATCTGAATGATCTTACAAAGATTTGCCATGTTTTTGAATGATAAAATGATTATATATACATATTGATGATTTATGAATGTTCAAATAGATTTTATGACAAGTTTTAAAATGAAAACCCTAATAAATGACCCCTGTTAGCCTTGCGAATTTTTATGGTGGCCTAAAATGATATTTTAGAGATTGGTTTCAATTTTCAGATTTTTCAAAATTATTGTGGAATTATTATGAATTTTCTAAGGAAAAAAATGGTAGTTTGGATTATAAAATTATTTACAAGAAAAATTATTATTGTTTGGGTCCAAAAATTTTATATGTTGAAAAGAATGTATTAATTGATTTTCTAGAATTTTTCTAGAATTTTCTAAGATGATTTAATAGTTATATAAAATTATTTAAGGTATGAGACTTAAATGTTTTATATAATTATAAAGGAGAAAGGGGCTTTTGCAAAATTGTTTAAATTTCCAAATAAGGAAAGTCGACAGCATTTTTGAATATAAAAATCTAGCAACCAATCAGATTTAGACAAATAAGGTAGGTTGGGTACAAAAGAACTATTTTAAAGTATGAATTAATAGGATTTTCACTATTTCAATTCTTTCGGCAATAAGTTCCGCTTCTATTCCAAACCTTCTGACAAAGTTGAAAGGTATCAAACCTTTTGACTAGATCAATAATCAATGCACATGGTATCAAGCAACTAGTACATACTGAATTGAAATAAGTCGAAAGGTTTAGGGTCGAATGGTTAGAGCTTTTGAAAGTGATGAAACATTGTTTTGGTTTTAAAGAAAATATGCCTGCCAACTTTCGACAAAAAGCTTTTGACAATGTCAAATGGTTTAAAAGAAAAGGTTTTGATTGGGTTGTTTCTTGTTTTAATTAAAACCTTTCGACAAGGTTGAAAGGTAAAGTTTTCGACAAAGTCAAAAGGTATGAAAACTTTCGACTAAGTCGACAAGATCATAGTTGCCGCTTCCTACCTTTCGATTCAGTTGCTTTCGAAGGGAATCTTTTCTTTTCTAAAACTTGTCGCCTCTCCATTGTTTTCGAAGGGTTGGTTCCAACACCATCACTTTATTATTTATGAAAAGGTTTTAAAAGAGTTACTTTTAAAAGGTTTCGAAGCAGTTGCTTCCGACTCCAATGTTTTTTTGATCCTTTTCCTCAACTTGAAGGCATAATCCAAATGTTTTAAATCGAAACGTTTTATTAAAGCTTTCGATGTAGTCAACTTCGAATGGTTTTGAAAAGTTTCCACTTGTTTTAAATTGAGCCCATGGTTTCAAAAGGTTTTAAGTTTCAATGCTTTCGAAAGGTTTTATCAATGATTTCATAGGGGTGGTTTCCCAGGCTTTTGATAAAGTCGAAAGGTGAAAACTTTCGACTAGGTCGAAAAGAAACCTTTCGAAAAGGTAAAAAGGTGAGACCTTCCGATAAAGTCGAAAGGTGTGGTTTTGCAATGTTTTTGAAAGGCTAAAGTTTAAAGGATTTAAAGGCAGATGTCATATGTTTTAAAGCTTATAAAGGAAAGGCTTTTTTTTGTTTTGAAGGAGTTGCCTTCAATGATTTCGAAGGGTTTTATTAATGGTTTTGAAGGGGTTACCTTCATTGTTTTCGAAAGGTTGTTTAAATGTTTTAAGCAAAGGATTTGAATAATATGATTAGGCAGATAGCCTAAGTGTTTTAAGTTAAGGACTTTAACTTATTTTAAAAGGATAGATAATCCTTATTGAACGTCATCAACATTCTTTTGAGTAAAGTATATATAACATGACAAAATAGCTTAGGGTAAAGCTAAAGATATATTTTCCTTGTATATATATGATTTGACGGACTAAATCGTTTTAAAAACGTTTTCAAGGAAAATTTAAAGGGTAGTTAACCAAAGAAAATTTGGGCAGTCAGCTCATTTAAATTCGGATAGTCAGTCCATTTTGAGGGTAGTCAGCCCTAAGGACAATTAGTCCAAATAAGGGCAGTTAGCTCAAATATGAACTGTTAGTTCATTTGTTAGCATAACGGACCTTGCTATTTCTTAAGGACAGTTAGTCCACCCCATTTAACATGTTTTATGGATAGATAGTCCATTATTTGGTGTAAAGGATATTGCTATATTGGTATAATCAGATTTAGGACAGTTAGTCCAGAAAGGAGCAGTTAGCTCAGATTTATGACAAATAGTCCATTTATTTCCTGTTTTAGCATATTGGATCTTCCTATATTATTATTATAATCAGTTGATTAACCAGTTTGGTTGCAAAAAAGGATTTGCAAAATATTTATTTTGAAAAGAGATATTAGTGAGGGGAAACCCGTTCATCTAAGCGGCGTGGTCTCACTATATATCAGTAAACAGAGATGTAATATAAATTATTCATACCGGGCTTTATGTTTGGCTTGAAGTTTTTGTTTCCCCTTAAACTCTCAGGTGCTCAAAATTGATTTGAAGAGGCGGAGGGTTTAGGTTTTTAGGTTTTAGCAGATTTTGGCGAATAAGCTTCCGAAGACGAGCAGGTTGCTGACGGATAGCTAAATTTAGAAATTCTGTTTTAAATTTGTTTCCGCTGTGTATTAAGACATTTATGTCTATATTGCTCTGATCATCCAAGGGGGCATCTTCATATGTCACCCTTGGCGTATTGTTGTAATTATATTTTATCATTGCCAGGGAATACGTCGGGATTTTTGTAACTTGGATATGATTTGTTTGAAATGTAATCACTAAAATTATTGTTTTTGGAAATTTATAATTTTTTTCATATTCCAGTGCTTTTGATATTATGGATACCATTAACAATACCGTATTTCGTCACCATAAGTTAATACCGTGGATGACTGCAGCATCCATAACGTTTAGCTTTTGGCCTCCAAATACGGGATGTTACAACTTGGTATCAGATCATAGTTTTATGAAAAATTTAATTAAAAAGGGTTTTGAAAATAAAATCCAAAGGAATTAGAGTAAGATTGGGGTTGGGATAACACTATACTAACATACTTGTATTTGCTATATATAAGTATGCGCTTTATCTCCATTCATTTATCTTGATTAGGTTATCTTTCTGTATCTCATGGGGTTTGAATTCAGATATGGATGGTAGAAGAAGAAGAGTTAACTTAGGAGGAGGAAGCACCGAAAGGACTGACGGACCCAATGCTGGGAGAAACTAAGGTCAGGCAGAGTATGTTGGTGCTGAGGTCTCGCAAGTTGGAATGGAAGCCATGTATCAGTTTTTTAGGAATATGATGCAGGTGGGAGCTGCAGTCGGAGTGTTAGGAGGAAATGTTGTAGGAGCAGGGGTTCTGGAAGTTCCATTGGTTATTATTTCGCCAAGATAAGTGGAGATTTTGCGAAGCTTGGAGGGAAGCCGTTTATAGGAACGGAAGATGCCATTGAAGTTGAGAACTGGTTGTTGCACTACGAAAGGATTTTTGCAGATCTAGGGCTCAATGATGAGCAAAAGATGAGATTAGCATCCAGGAAGCTTCAGGGAGCCGCATTGTTCTGGTGGAACAGTGTGACAACGACAGTTGATGAGGAGACACTAACCTGGGAGGATTTCAAGAGGAGATTCTAGGAGAGGTTTATGTCTATCATGGCACAGTCAGCTTTGATTAGGCAGTTTGCTGAGCTGGTGTAGGGTGAGATGTCTGTTGCTGAGTATGCTAGGAAGTTTGAAGAGTTGGCCCAGTATGAGTTTTCTTCTATAGATACAGTGTTGAGGCGGAATGAGAAGTTTATCAAAGGATTGAAGCCAGAATTGGCTAGTGCTACTTTGTCCCATCTTAGAGATCCTTCTGATATTGTTGTGGAGATGGCTTTGAGGCATGAAGAAGTCCTTGAGTCTCTGGAGAAGGGCAAAAGGGGTCCAGGTTGGGCAGGGCCAGAAGAGGAATTCTTTCCCAAGAAAGGTGCTCAGAAGAGTGGAGCAGCCAAGAAAGCGAAGTCTGAGGTTGTCTGCTATAAATGCGACAAGAAAGGACATTTTGCTAATGAGTGTCAGGGAAGACAAAGGATGTGGCTAAGGGGAAGAATGTCGAGTGTTTCAACTGTGACCAGATAGGCCATTATAAGAACCAGTGCAAGGAGCCCATTAGAGATGGTAAGGGCATGATGTATGCATTGGAGCCTGCTGCTTCTAAGCCAACAGCCCAGGAGAAGGGAAAGGTAGTTCTTGGAGGAACGCTTCAGATTCATGGTATGTCTGTTAGCGTTTTATATGATACTGGTGCATCACATTCTATTATCAATAGATGTTTGATAGATTAGCTTAACCTTGAACCAACATATTTAGTTACTTCCTTACAGGTTGCGAATCCAATAGGAGGGTATGCAACTCTAGGGTTGAGGTGTGACTAGTTTAAGTTTGACCTGTTAGGTCATACATTTGACTGCAGTTTGCATGTGTGGATTGGTTCAGTGAGTACGATGCTAAGATATTTTGCCAGGGTAGGAAGATATCTCTTAGACTCCCGGGTGTTAGTGATCGGATTGTTTTCACCGTAGGAAGTACTAGCGGTGAGGTGTTTGCTTTGTTGGGTGCTTTGGATTCATATGATGAGTTGAGCTGAGTTTACGTGCTTAGATAATTCACAGATGTGTTTGAGCCTGTAGTTGGATTGCCGTTGAAGCGGGCCATTGAGTTTCAAATAGATTTGGTTTTGGGAGCAAAACCAGTGAGTAGGCTGCCAAGCAGGATGACCCCTTCAGAAATGAGGGAGTTGAAGGTGCAGTTGGTGAATCTAGAAGGCAAGAGTTTTATCAGGTCGAGTAGTTCATTGTGAGGTGCAGCGGAAGTGTTTGCTAAGAAGCCGGATGGATCATTGAGGCTATGTATCGATTATCGAAAGCTGAATGAGAGGATGATAAAGAATCGATATCCATTGCCCATGATTGATGATTTGTTCGACCGGCTAAGTGGAGCAAAGGTATTTTCTCAATTATATTTGGCAACGGGTTTCCATCAGCTCAGGGTAGCAGAGGATAGTATACCTTTAATGGCGTTTAGGACCAGATATGGATCGTACGATTGGTTAGGTATGTCGTTTGGACTAACGAATGCTCCCGCTTTCTTTGTGGATTTAATGAATTGGATTTTCAGAGAGCACTTGGATAGGTTCGTGATGGTTTTCATAGAAGATATATTGATTTACTCTAAGGATGAAAGAGAGCACGAAGTTCATCTTAGAGAGGTACTTGAAATGCTGAGGCAGCATCGACTGAAAGTGAAGTTTTCGAAGTGTCACTTCTGGAAGAAGGAGGTGAAATTTCTTGGTCATGTGGTCTTAGAAAAAGGCTTATCAGTGGATCCAACTAAGATCGAGGCAGTGAATAGTTGGAAGAGACCTGAGACAGTAACCGAGACTAAGAGTTTCCTTGGGTTGGCTAGTTATTATCGGAGGTTCATTAAGGATTTCTCATGGATAGTAGCACCGATGACCAGGCTGATGAGGAAGGATGTGAAGTTTGTGTGGACCGATAAGTGTGAGGAAGCATTCCAGAGTTTGAAACAATTACTGACTCATGCACCTTTGTTGGTTGTTTAAGAAAGGAATTAGGGTTTGGTAGTCTATACCAATGCGTGTGGAACAGGATTAGGAGTTGTGCTAATGCAGGGAGGTAAAGTGATTGCTTATGCTTCTAGACAGCTTAGACCGCATGAGGTCAGATATTCGACGCATGATTTAGAATTGGCTGTGGTGATTTTTGCTTTGAAGGTGTAGAGACATTACCTTTTGGGAGAAAGGTTTGAGCTGTATACAGATCATAAGTCGTTGAAGTATTTGTTCTCTCAGAAGGAGCTGAACATGAGGCAGCAGAGGTGGTTAAAGTTCTTAGCCGCTTATGATTTTGGGATTGAGTACACACTAGGGAAAGGCAACAAGGTTGCAGAAGCACTTAGCAGGAATCATCAGAATGCGGTGTTGGCAATGATAGCTGAGTGGAAAGACTTAGAAGCATTGGAAGATTGTAGAGTGCAATGGTGATCTGAGGCTGGGTCTAATAGTGATACAGTTGTATTGTCTTATTTAGAAGTTCAACCAGGGTTGATCGAATGGATTGCTTCTAAGCAGATAGAGGATCCAGTGTTAGCTAAGCGGATCAGGAAGTTAAAGGAAGGAACCAAGAGCGATGACTTAAAAGATTTTAGTCTTGACCAAAATGGGTGGTTGAGAAAGAAAGGAAGATTATGTGTTCTGAGTGGGAAACATAAGGAAGGAAGTCTTAGAGGAATGCCATTGTTCGAAGTTCACTATACATCCAGAGGTACTAAGATGTATCAAGATATGAAGAGGAGTTTCTTCTGGGAAGGAATGAAGTAGGATATTGGATTGTGTGTAAGGCAGTGCTTGAATTGCCAACAGGCAAAGGCCGAATACCAAAAGCCAAGTGATTTGCTTAAGTCGTTCGACATTCCAGTGTGGAAGTGGGATTCTATTTCTATGGACTTCATAGACGGGTTTCCAAGGTCAAACAGAGGTAATGAAAGTATATAGGTCATAGTGGACAGATTGACCAAGAGTGCCCATTTCATTCCAGTTAAGTTAACCAGGAGGGCACCTATTTTAGCAAGGTTGTTCATGAAGAATGTGGTTAGACTGCATGGAGTTCCAAGCAGTATAGTTAGTGATATAGATCCCTTTTTCACTAGCGAGTTTTGGAAGAGTCAGCAGGATGTTTTGGGAACCAAGCTTAAGATGAGTACCGCTTACCATCCGCAAATAGATGGGATAACGGAAAGGGTTAACAAGATCTTGGAATATTTGTTAAGAGCTTGTGTTATGGATTTCGGGGGATCATGCGAAGACCATCTGCATCTAGTCCAGTTTTCGTATAAAAATAGTTATTAGACTAGTATTGCAATGACACCGTTTGAAGCTTTGAATGGAAGGCCATGCAAATCTCCCGTTTGTTGGTTGGAGACCGGGGATAGGTTGATTCTTGGTCCGGATCTGGTTAGAGAAGCTGCAGAAAAGACTGAGGTCGTTCGGGTTAGAATGAAGGAGGCTCGGTCTAGACAGAAGAGTTATGTAGATAAGAGATGGAAAGATTTGGAGTTCTCAGTTGGGGACCAGGTTTTCATCAAAGTATCACCAATGAAGGGTGTGCTTAGATTTGGGAAGTCGGGGAAGTTATCTCCTAGGTTCAATGGACCTTTTCCTATTCTGGAGAGATCGGGAAACTAGCTTATAGACTTGAGTCACCGAGCAGTTTGGTAGATTTCCACAATGTTTTTCATGTTTCTTGTCTTAGAAGGTGTGTTAGAGACCCGGAGACTACTATTGCACTGACAGTGCTAGATGACTTAGTGGTAGAACCGAATTTGACCATAGAGAGAAAGCCAGTTCGCATTGTTGCAAGAGATGAGAAGAGGCTTAGAGCTAAGACGGTCAGATTAGTCAAAGTCCAGTGGAGTGACGATGACAACGACTGTACTTGGGAGGTTGAGAGCAGGATTAGAGATACCTATCCTGATTTGTTTGATTGTATGTTTTACCTTCTTGTTTGTTTTGTGTGCCTTATTTTAATTTAGGGGACGAAATTCTTTATGGAGGAAGTCTGTAACACCCCGGATTTTTGATAACATTATTTAGGAGATTTAGTTAGTAAAACTAAATAAAATAATGTGTTGATTATGATATTGAGATATGATTTTAATTAAGGTAGTCGTGCCTTTTTAGACAGATAAATTAAAAGAAGGGTTTAAAATGAATTAGAGGGGGGGTATTATGGAAAAGAGGCCATTCCAATATCTCCTTCCTTAGGATGTGTATTATGTACACATTCATTCCATTTCATAATTTTCAAAATCAAGGTCGGCCACCATTAATAAGGAAAGAAGAAGAGGAAACTAAGGAAAAGAAAATTCAAATTAAAACCCATTCAAATCTCAAGCTCCTTAATCTCTAAAGCAAAGGTGAATAAAGTTTACATCTCTAAATTTTTATGGTTTCAGTTTAAGATTAAATCTGAATGATTTTGCAAAGATTTTCCATGTTTTTGAATGATAAAATGATTATATATACATGTTGATGATTTACGAATGTTCATATAGAATTTATGACATGTTTTAAGATGAAAACCCTATTAAATGACATTCGTTAGCCTTGTGAACTTTTATGGTGATCTAAAATGATATTTTAGAGATTGGATCCAATTTTCAGATTTTTCTGAATTATTGTGGAATTATTATGAATTTTTTAAGGAAGAAAATGGTATTTTGGATTATAAAATTATTTACAAGAAAACTAATTATGGTTTGGATCCAAAAAATTTATATGTTGAAAAGAACGTATTAATTGATTTTTTGGAATTTTTCCAGAATTTTCTAAGATGATTTAATAGTTATATAAAATTATTTAAGGTATGGGACTTAAATGTTTTATATAATTGTAAAGAAGAAAGGGACTTTTTCAAAATTGTTAAAATTTCCAAATAAGGAAAGTCGGCAGCATTTTTGAATATAAAAATCTGGCAACCAATCAGACTTAGACAATTATGGCATGTTAGGTACAAAAGAACTATTTTAAAGTACGAATAAATAGGATTTTCACTATTTCAACTCTTTCGGTAAGAAGTTCCGCCTCTATTCTAAACCTTCCGACAAAGTCGAAAGGTATCAAACCTTTCGACTAGATCAATAATCAATGCACGTGGTATCAGGCAAGTGGTATGTAGTGAATTAAAAGGAGTTGAAAGGTTTTGGGTTGAAAGGTTTGAGCTTTCAAAAGAGATGAAACTTTGTTTTGTTTATAAAGAAAATACATCTGCTGGCTTTCGACAAAGAGCATTCAACAATGTCAAATGGTTTAAAAGAAAAGGTTTTGATTAGGTTGTTTCTTGTTTTAATTGAAACCTTTCGACAAGTTCGAAAGGTAAAGTTTCGACAAAGTCAAAAGGTATGAAACCTTTCGACTAAGTCGACAAGATCATAGTTGTCACTTCCTACCTTTCAATTCAGTTTCTTTCAATGGGAATATTTTGTTTTTTAAAACTTACCGCCTCTCCATTGCTTTCGAAGGGTTGGTTCCAAAACCATCACTTCATTGTTTATGAAAAGGTTTTAAAAGAGTTACTTTTAAAAGATTTCAAAGCAGTTGCTTTCGACGATAATGTTTTTTTGATCCTTTTGCGTAACTTGAAGGCATAATCCAAATGTTTTAAATCGAAACGGTTTATTAAAGCTTTCAAAGTAATCCACTTTGAATGGTTTCGAAGGGTTTCCACTTGTTTTAAATTGAACCTAATGATTTCGAAAGGTTTTAAGTTTTAATGCTTTCGAAAGGTTTTATCAATGATTTCATAGGGGTGGTTCCCCAGGCTTTCGACAAAGTCGAAAGGTGAGACTATTCGACTAGGTCGAAAAGAAACCTTCCGACAAGGTCGAAAGGTGAGACCTTTCGACAAAGCCGAATTTTGTGGTTTTGAAATGTTTTTGAAAGGCTAAGGTTTAAATAATTTAAAGGCGGATGTCATATGTTTTAAAGGTTATAAAGGAAAGGCTTTTTTTGTTTTGAAGAAGTTACCTTCAATGATTTCAAGGGTTTTATTAATGGTTTTGAAGGGATTACCTTTATTGTTTTCGAAAGGTTGTTTAAATGTTTTAAACAAAGGATTCGAATAATATGATTAGGCAGATAGCCTAAGTGTTTTAAGTTATAAAGGACTTTAACTTATTTTAAAAGGATAGATAATCCTTATTGAACATCATTAACATTATTTTGAGTAAAGTATATATAACATGGCAAAATAACTTAGAGTAAAGCTAAAGATATATTTTCCTTGTATAAATATGATTTGATGGACTAAATCATTTTGAAAAGGTTTTCAATGAAAATTTAAAGGGTAGTTAACCCAAAGAAAATTCAGGCAATTGGCTCATTTAAATTCGGACAGACGGTCCATTTTGAAGGCAGTCAGCCCAAAGGACAGTTAGTCCATTTGTTAGCATACCGGACCTTGCTATTTCTTAAGGATAATTAGTCCACCCTTTTTAACCTTTTTTATGGACAGATAGTCCATTATTTAGCATAAAGGATATTGCTATTTTGGTATAATCAGATTTAGGACAGTTAGTCCAAAAAGGAGCAGTTAGCTCAGATTTAGGACAGAGTCCATTTATTTCCTGTTTTAGCATAATGGATCTTGCGATATTATTATTATAATCAGATGATTAACCAGTTTTGTTGCAGGAAAGGGTTTGCAAAATATATGTTTTGAAAAGAGATATTAGTGAGGGGAAACTCGTTCCTCTAAGTGGCGTGGTCTCACTATATATCAGTAAATAGAAATGTAACAGAAATTATTCATACCAGGCTTTAAGTCTGACTCGAAGTTTTTGTTTCCCATTAAACTCTCAGGAGCTCAAAATTGATTTGAGTAGGCCAAGGGTTTAGGTTTTAGTAGATTTTGGCGAATAAGCTTCTGAAGACGAGCAGGAGACTGACAGATAGCTAAATTTAGGAATTCTGTTTTAACTTTGTTTCCGCTGTGTATTAAGACATTTATGTCTATAAAGCTTTGATCATTTAATGGGGCATCTTCATATGTTGCTCTTGGCATATTATTGTAATTATATTTGATCATTGCTTGGGAATATGTTGAGATTTTTGTAACTTGGATATGATTTGTTTGAAATGTAATCGCTAAAATTATTGTTTTTGGAAATTTGTGATTTTGTTCATATTCAAGTGCTTCTGATATTATGGATACCATTAACAATACCATATTTCGTCACCTGAAGTTAATACTGTGGATAACTGCAGCATCCATAGCGCTTAGCTTTTGACCTCTAGATACGGGATGTTACAACTATATACGTATTAATTATTAATAGCGTAATAATTAACGGACTAGATCTTATAGAGATTAATTACAAATTTAACAGGCGATAAATTTGTGATTAATAGAGAGTTAAAATGGAATTAATTGGGACTGATTTGGTAATTTAATATGGCATTTAGCGAAGAATTGAATAAACATAATAGGTGGATTTTTAAATTAGTAAATAGATTAAATGCGGATTGATTAGAGACTGTCCAATTTTGATATTAATGACTAATTATTACGGGTAATAGAAATTTATTTGACATTACAAGGAAACCAAAGCCTAAGTATATAAATTAGGAATAATAACATAGCGAATAAATAAGTATAATACTATTAATTATACATGAAAGCAATATAATTTTCATAGTAGGAAATTATGTAGCTTAAATTAAACGTTTAGGACCAATGTGAATTAGTGGGCCTAGCCCAACACTTAGGCTTTAGGTGGTAGGTTTGATTTAGTGGTTGGGATGATTGGTCGGTAGAGTTACATAACAAAAGTCTACCCTTCACCAAGAGGCTACAAGCAGTTGTGTATACTTACTATTGATATGGGACATCTCCAACTATAGGACCCATGAGGATGGGATATGCGTA
This sequence comes from Allium fistulosum, assembly GCA_030737815.1. Classification (NCBI taxonomy): domain Eukaryota; kingdom Viridiplantae; phylum Streptophyta; class Magnoliopsida; order Asparagales; family Amaryllidaceae; genus Allium; species Allium fistulosum. Next base: position 403,845,340 of record CM060907.1, on the reverse strand, counting down.
AGATGTAGGACATGCTTCTGGGTCAGAGGTATTAAGTAGCTAATACAGGGTCCACCTCCTTCCTACTTAAGAAGCATTCAATGGTCTAGGTTAGCGTTAAGCACGGTAGTGGGAAATCTTAAGAGGGGTCTGCTTTAGTGTCGAGGTATTAGGTGGATATTGTAGAGTTTGCCTCTACCTATAAAATAGTATTAAGTGGCCCGATGAGATCCCATGCGATGTCAACTAAGGAATGCCAAAGAAGGGTCCGTCTTAAGTTAGGTATTAAATGACGGGCACCTGCCTAGGATATAGGTACAAAATGGTCAGAGTCTGCCTAATTTTCTTCAAAAAGGTATTAAGTTACTTGGATACTACCTCTCACATAGTTATGACATGACTCACGGTAGTTGCATGGGATTGGAAAGGGTCTTTGGCCTAAGTTGAGGGTAGGTTGTAGAGTTGGGATGCGTTAGTAATACAGCAATTGAGACACCCCACCTATGTACCTATATATCTAAGAGTATTACTAGGTAATACTATCGAATAATACAGAGAATGAGGCTATATGGGATACACACGTGTATATTCCCTTGGACTAACACTAGTATGGATTGAAACATCAAATAAATAACTCACCTATACGTAAACAGTATTAGTACAAAGAAATAAACACATTTGCATCAAGGATAGAACACCACATAATATACAGTAAATAACAGAGAACACAGAGTATGAATTGTAGCGATAATATGTAATACTATGAGAGTATAACTCATCTTAAATGTCAACTATCTCAAAACAATACAATGAATAATTAATATATACAACTCAGTATTATATATATACCGCAAATCAAAGTCATATAAATATCATACAACAATCCTAATATAAATCTCCTCTAAGCCCACTATACACAACTTGGTCATGGGGTCCCAGTACCTATAGTGTATTGGACTGACCTGAGTATTACATAAATAACACACATGTCAGACTATGTCTAATCAAGAATCAATAATATGGGCAACACAAAATAAATGAGGAAAAGTAATATGATAACCCTACCATAGAAACTAAAGTCAACTGTCAATATGTCAACATGTATATATGGTAATGTACGCATGGTATATGAGTTTAATACCGTAGATATTCAACAAAATATCAGATCACTTGAATAACTCAAAACCAAGCATAAAGATATCTTCGCCCATATAAAAGAACATCAAATCCGTAATCACAAAATCAATACAAATGGGTGAATAATACATATCCAGAAATCATTATCTAAATCCAGAAAATATCGCTAAGTAACACTAAGTATATTAGGCTAGCATGCCTAAATATATCTCTCAATCTCAATAAAACATCATCATCAAAACATGTATATAGGATAGGATAGGATGCCTATCAATATACTGAGAACCCACTACACTCTAGACACATATCACAGAATATCATCTTCTCATATAAAAACTATCAAAATACATCTTTATGGGGAACGACTATATGATAGACACAAAGTCCCAAGTAGAGCCATTATATAACAATTTGTGGGTCATTCAACCCATATCTATACTAAAGTGAGGTGTGTCAATAGTATATGCCAAACTACTACTCCGTCAGTACCGGAAGGGAGAATGATAGGGCAAAGTAAGCACCAAAGACACAAAGTCTCTATAGTCTTAGTTACCATCATGAAATTGTGGCACATATCCACTGGTGTGCTCACCAACGCGAGGACTCAGTAGTCACGTTTGACTCTAGGCTCTATAGGTAATAGACAATTCGCCTATGTGATGTAAGGGAAAATGTACGAAGCAAGACTGTAACATTTCCCAATTGGAGGCCTAAAACTAACGGCTACGATGCTGCAGTCATCCATAGTTATTAATCTTCGATGACCAAATACAATAATGTTAGATACATTGATATAGATACATTGATATAACAGAAACACATGGATACAGAAAAATTTTAAAATCAACAAACAACTTTCCCAATCCATTTCAAAGCATTTCAAATTCATTACATAATCCCAAAATCGTTAACCACGTTCAGAGAAAATATAATTATTACAACATATGCCAAGAGCGACATATGAAGATGCCCCCTTAGATGATCAGAGTATATAACCAGGAAAATAAACAACTTTGCCTTTACAACAAAACACAGCGGAATCAAAATAGAAAAGAACTCTAAATAGCCATCATGCCTCCTGCACGTCTCCAGAATCTTATTCGTCTAAAGTGGTATCTTAAAACCTCAACTCTCAAACTACTCAAAATCAATTGAGTACCGGAAATTTAAGGGGAAAACATAAAGTTCGAGTCAGACAAAAAGCCTGGTTTGAATAATAATCTACCATCTCAAATTACTTAGATATCTAGTGAGACCACGCCGCTTAGCATAACAGATTTCCCCCTCACTAGTATTTTATTCAAAATTTTATAAAACCATATATTGTGCACCTGCACCCACAATGGTTAAAACATAGCAATTCAAAATATTATGATCATATGCAAATAAGTAAATCAATTCTAGATTTCTCATCCCCATTCATTCTGACTATCTGTCTTAGTTATAGTTTCTAGGGTCACTATTAACCAATTAGTTTTCATGGGCTGACTAATAACCTGTTTAATGTTTATGAACTCGCTGTCTGATTTCATAGTTTTTATGGGATCACTAAAATCCTATTAGCCCCTTCCAATATCTTTCTTGTTTTATGGGTTCTCCCTGAACATCTTGGTATCTCAAATAACTTCCCTCATATCCTAGTTTTCATGGGTTGACTAGGAACCTATTGATATCTGTCAATAACTTAATCCGGATATAGTTTTCATGGGTTCACTACAAACCTATTAGCCCCTACCAATAACTCTTTCTAATCATAGTTTTCATGGGATTACTATGAACCTATTGGCCCCTACCAATAATTTTTCTATACATAGTTTTCATGGGTTTAGTATGAATCTGTCTATCTGACAACTTCTTTAATCAGTGTTTGGGCATCCTATATTCTTGTCTTCCTGGCCTCTTTGATACAATTCTACTCATTCAGGAGTTAACTCAGTTTATATTCACTACTGGGTCAACCTAGCAGGTTATTCTACCAATAACTTAATCCAGATATAGTGTTCATGGGTTCACTACAAACCTATTGGCTCCTGCCAATAACTCTTTCTAAACATGGTTTTCATGGGTTTACTATGAACTTATTGGCACCTGCCAATAACTTTTCTTAAACATAGTTTTCATGGGTTTACAGTGAACCTGTCTCCTTGACAACTTCAATATTCAGGCATCCTACCTTCTGGTCTATCTGACATCTTGGATGCAATTCTACTCATTTAGGAGTTAGCTCAATTTATATTCACCACTAGGTCAACCTAGTTGGTTATTCTACGCCCTTTTCCCTAAAATACAGTTATGGATCCATATTAAAGTGAATATGTATATTAGAAGAAGCAAACATAATAATATAATAACCACCATCATCTATGGTTTAATATCCTTGAAATTATTTTCATATAAAACATGGTTAATCCCTTTAACCTAATATTTTATCAAGGAAAATTTCTTTAAAAACTCCAATTTAAAAGCATCTAAAAGCTCTTTTATAATGCCATAGGTTTTACCTTTAAAAATTGAGACTGGGTTCTCTGTTTCGAAAACTAAGGCTTTCGAAACCCTCAATTTTTACTTTCGAAACCTTTCGAAAACTTCCTTTCGAAAGCATTCAAATCTTCCTTTCAAAACTCTAAGAACTTGCCTTTCGAAACACTTTAAAATCTTCTTTCGAAACCTTTCAAATTTATTAAAGTATTACCATTCAATTATAGAAGCATAGCTTCGAAACAATTTGAAAGTACCCTTTTCGAAACCATTGGGTTTAATTTAAAACATATCTTATTAGGTCTACGTGAATAGAAGCGAAAGTACTCCTTTCGAAACAACAAAATTGATTTTGGGGAAAAACAGATGGCTTCAACACCATCCTTTTGAAAGCTTAAACCATTTAAGTAAAACATTTGAATGAAAGCTTCGAAACCCCTTTCGAAGCCATTGCCTTCGAAACCCTTGAATACTTTCGAAAGCTTTTAGGAAGTGGCTTAGTACAAGTATAAAACAAAGCTACCTTTCGAAAGCATTGATGACTTCAATCCCTTCGAATGGCATAGGAACGGCAGAAGGGTTTCGACTTGGTTTAAACTACCCTTTTCAAAAGCATTGGTTTTAAAACTAAGTAACTCCTTCGGAAGCAACAATTTGAATAAGAGGCGGCAACCCCTTTAGAAAGACCCCTTCAAAAGCATCGGTTTCGACTTCTTCGAAAGCATTTAGTAAAAATAGGCAAGCGCGTTTCTTTAGGAAGTAAAACAAAGGTATCGACCCCATTGAAAGCTTTGTTTCGACACCATGCCTTCCGCCGTTCTCCAATCCACTATGTACCAACATTGTGATACCTTCTGTATTGGTTTCGGCTTAGCTGATTTTGACCTGGTAGGTTTCGACTTGATTGAAGGCGGAAGCATAGGGTTGAAAGGTGGCTTCTAAAAGAGGCGGAACCCATTTTTCTGGGTAAAGGCTAAATTAATGCCATTTAAAGTAATTACTTTATAACTAACCTGCTGATTTGATATATGCAAAAATTTAATTGGTTGCCATAAGCTTTTCAAATTCTTTACCAAAAAAACTGCCGCATAATTTCAGATCTAAACAAAGATTAATTTTCACAATTAAGCCCTTCCATTAAGCAAAACAATTAAAACAATTAAATCCCTTCTAAAATGATTTTATTTCCATAGTAAATTACTTAGAAGAAATCCCCAAAAATTCCAAAAATTTACTTTCAATATGTTATCTAACATATAAAAAATTTAGACCCAAATTCCTTATAATATAACCGAAATTAATTTCTAAACCCAATTATTCATATTTTCCTTTGAAAATTCATAATAAATTTTCCATAGCTTGGAGAATTATAAAAATTAAAACCCATTTCCAAAATCATGTTTTACATAACATATAATTTCCTCATGGCATTCAAAATTCATTATAATCGGTTTTGCCCTTAATAACATATAAACCTATATTCAAACAATCTTATTTAAATCAAACATGTTATAAAATCCAAGCATATTATCATCAAAATCATCATTATAATGGATTTAATCTTAAACTCGAAATCAAATGGTTATAAAAAATAAATAGAGATGATCTAGATTATGATTCACCTTGATTAGGATAAGGAATTTGAGATTTGATTGAGATTAATCTTCCTTGCTTTAATTCCTCAACTTTAGATTGATTTTCTCTTCTTTTCTCTTAAGTAATGACTGACTCCTATTTTGATTTATGTTTGTCTGTGTTTTATAAATGAACGTGAATGGGAATGAAATGAGAACATAAGGTAATAGTCTGGCAATTTCCTAATAAGCCCTTCCGTTAATTGTTTCCATGTTAATTAACAATTAAAACCATTTATAAGCCCATTTATATCATTAAGCTTGGCCTCTAGGTATTTATTCAAATTTCAGTCCCCTTATCACTCTAATATTTAAATTATTCTACTTAATTTATCTAATTAAATCTCCTTAATAATGTTATTAAAAATTAGGGGTGTGACAGGCTCCCCTCCTTGAAGAATTTAGTCCTCGAAATTCAGTAAGGACTAAATATTAAACATAGCAATCATCTGTAACCACTCCTAAAAACCATACTAGCTTACCTGACTAGCAACTATCTATATAAAGCTAATATAGACATACCCTTAAAGCAGATCGAGATAAGCATCTCTAATCATGTCTTTTGTCTCCTAAGTACAGTCCTTCTCGTTGTCGCTCCACCGAACATTCACTAACTTGACTGTCTTGTTACTCAATCTTTTCTCATCTCTCGCTACAACCCGAACTGGTTGTCTAACAAAAGTCAATTAGGCTCTACTTTTAAATTTTCCAACCCTGTTGGAGGAATAGTAGTCTCTGGATCATGCACATACTTGCGACGATGAGACACATGAAACACATTATGGAAACCTGCCATACTGCTCGGCAACTCTACTCTATATGCAAGCTTCCTGATCCTCTCTCTAGCTTGGAACGGACCAACATATCTTGGTGATAGTTTCTCTGACTTTCCATATCGTATAACACCCTTCATTGGTGATACCTCAATGAAAACCTTATCTCCAATTGAGAATTCTAGGTCTTTACGCCTCTTATCTGTGTAACTTTTCTATCTGGACTGAGCTTCCTTCGTCCTTTCTCGGATCAACTCAATCTTCTCTATCGCCTCTCTAACCATATCTGGAGCAAAAGACCAATCTGTATCCAGTCTCCAAACAACATGCTGGTGATTTGCATGGCCTTCCATACAAAGCTTCAAAAGGCGTCATTCCTATAGTAATATGATAACTATTATTATAGGAAAACTCAACCAAATGTAGGTGATCTTCCCAATATCCAACAAAGTCCAACACACAAGCTCTCAATAAATCCTCGAGTATCTTATTGACTCTCTCTATCTGCCCATCCGTATGAGGGTGATATGAAGTACTCATCTTAAGCTTGGTACCTAATACATCATTTGGAATCTTCTAGAATTTGCTAGTAAACAAAGCATCTCTGTCAGTGACTATACTGCTAGGAATCCTATGTAGCCTAACTATGTTTTTCATGAACAACTTAGCTAAAACAGGTGCCGTCCCGGTTGGCTTAACCGGAATGAAATGGGAACTCTTGGTCAATCTGTCCACTAAGACCCATATACTTTCACTTCCACTATTTGACCATGGAAACCCATCAATAAAATCCATGGATATCGAATCCTATTTCCAAACTGGAATCTCTAAAGGCTGAAGCAACCCACTCGGCATTTGATGTTCGGCTTTCACTTGTTGACAGTTTGCACACTGCCTAACCCACAAGCCAACATCCCTCTTCATACCTTCCCAATAGAAGCTCCTCTTCATATCTTGATACATCTTGGTCCTTCTATGATGAATTGTATATTTGGACCGATGACATTCCCCAAGAACTTCTTTCTTTAAGTCCTCGACATTCGGAACACATAATTATCCCTTCTTTCTCAGCCATCCTCTCTGGTCAAGACTAAAATCCTTTAGATCATCGATCTCTGATCCTTCCTCAACCCTTCTAGTCCTCTCGGCTAATACTGGATCCCCTTCTGCTTAGAAGTAATCCTTTCGATCAATTCGGGTCGAACTTCTAAACAGGACAACATGTCCGTACTCTGACTAGAACTAGCAGTCGATCTTAAGTACACACTGTAAGTAGTCAAAGCTTCTAAATCTTTCCATTTTGCCAACATAGCTAACACCACATTATGATGTCTTTTGCTAAGACATCCGCTAACTTATTTCCTTTCCCAGGAGTATACTCTATACCAAAATCATAAGTTGCTAAAAACTCCTGCCACTCTGTTGTCTCATATTCAAGTCCTTCTGAGAGAATAAGTGCCTTAAAGACTTTTGATCTGTGTATAGTTCAAATCTCTCCCTAAGAGATAATGTCTCCAAATCTTTAATGCGAAGATCACCGCAGCCAACTCCAAATCATGAGTAGGATAACTTACTTCATGCGGTATAAGCTGTCGTGAAGCGTAGGCAATGACCTACCCTTTTGCATAAAAACAGCTCCTAATCCAGTTCCACATGCGTCGGTATACACCAGTAACCCTTGGTTTCCGTCTGGAACTACTAACACATGTGCGTTGATCAAAAAATGTTTTTTACTTAAGGAATGCTTCCTCACATTTATCGAACCGGACAAACTTCACATCCTTCATGGTTAACTTAGTCAAAGGTGCTAATATCCACGAGAAATCCTTGATGAATCTCCGGTAATAGCCAGCAAGTCCAAGGAAACTTCTAATCTCAGTCACCCTCTGGTCTCTTCCAATTATTAACAGCTTCGATCTTATCAGGATCGACTGACAAACCTTTCTCTAAAACCACTTGACCAAGAAACTTAACCTCTTTCTTCCAAAAATGACACTTGGAAAACTTCGCCTTTACCTGATGCTGCCTCAGCATCTCAAGCACTACTCTAAGATGATCCTCGTGCTCTCTTTCATCCTTAGAGTACACTAAAATGTCATCTATAAACACTAACATGAACCTATCTAGGTACTCTCAGAAAATTCGTTTCATCAAATCCACGAAGAAAGCAGCTGCATTCATTAATCCGAATGACATTACTAACCACTCGTAGAAACCATAACTAGTCTGAAATGATGTCAAAGGAATATTGTCCTCTGCCTCTCTTAACTGATGGAGGCCTATCGCCAAATCCAACTGAGAAAACACTCTAGAACCACTCAACTGATAAAATAGATCATCAATTCTCGGCAAAGGATACTTATTCTTAAATGTCCTCTTATTCAGCTTACGATAGTCGATACACATCCTCAATGACCCATCTGATTTCTTCACGAACACCGCAGCCACTCCCCAAGGCGAACTGCTTGATCTAATAAATTCCTCCCTTCTAGATCCACTAGCTGCACCTTCAACTCCTTCATCTCTGTCAGTGTCATCCTACTAGGTGGTCTACTAACAGGTTCAGCTCTTGGCAAAAAAAATATCCAAAACTCAACAACTCGTTCGATGGTAGTCATGTAACCGGCTCAAAGACATCTGCAAACTCTGTTGCTACTTGAACCTTACTTAACTCTTCTCTCACTTCCATAGCACTTAACAAAGCACAACTACTCCAGTCATAATTCTCCACTAAGAATATGATTTGATTATGACACTCTAGGTGTCTTAGTGATATCTCCCTATCCTGACAAAATATCCTAGCCTCATACTTACATGATCCTGAAATCTACAAAATTAAAAACATACAGACTGCATGCAAACTTATGACCTAACAAGTCAAGTTCTAACTAGTCAAATCTCATCCCTAGAGTTGCATACCCTTCTATTGGATTCGCAACCCTTAAGGAAGTAACAAGGTACGTGGGTTCTAAATATAACCTATTAACCAAATTCTGAGATATAAATGAATGAGATGCATCAGTATTGGATAGTATCCTAACTTGTATACTCTGAATCAAAAGCGTACCTTCCATCATAGTCTTCCCTTTTTCAGCTGACTTAGCAGATGATGGTCCTATAGCAAAAACTTTTCCCTTGTCCACCCTGACTGGCTCTGGACACTAATTCTTGTAATGCCCAACCTGGTCAGAGTTGAAACACTTCACATTTTTCTTTTCTACAGCCTTCTTCCCCTTGTCTGAACGGCACTCATGAGCATAATGACTTTTCTTATCACACTTGAAACAAACTAAATCAGTTTTTGCCATCTTGGCAGCTTCTGCCTTTTGGGCTCCGTTCATCTTAAAGGACTTTTTCTTCTTTCCCTGAGAACCCTGGATTTCAACCGGCTTTTCCCTCGCTCAAATAGCAAGCATCTCCTCATTTAGGATTACCATCTCCACCACTACATTACAAGGATCACAGAGACGTTGCAGGGTTAACCTAGCAATCTCAGGTCTCAATCCCTCAATAAACCTCTCATTCCTCTTAATGATGGTGTCTATAGTAGCATACCCATATCGGGAAAACTCATCAAACTTATTAGCATACTCAATTACCGACATCTCTCCTTGCACAAAATCCATAAACTTTCTCAGCAATGCTGACTTGGCAACTTCATACAAAATCCTTTGTTCAAATCTCCCTCTAAACTTTGCCCAAGTTAACTCCTCCTCTGGGACCCCCACAGTAACACTATTCCACCAATGAAGTGCTAACCCTTGCAACTACCTAGAGGCCAACCTCCTCTTCTGCTCATCATCTAAACCCAAATCAGCGAAGATCCTCTCACAATGCAACAACCAATCCTAAACTCCTATAGCATCCTGCATACCCATAAACGGCTTCCCACCAAGACTGGTGTAATCCCAACTCAACTTAGCATAAATATTCCCAACTTGAGCCACAGGATTAGCTCCTCCAACATTCCCAACAACACCAGTAAAAACTCCTGCTTACATTAGATTGATGAAGAACTGATACATCGCCCACATATCCACTGGTGGATTTCCAGCACCCACATTGGCATTTACATTTTGGTTAGCAATAGCCGGTTGACCCGGGTTCCTCCTGGTGGGTCGAACATTTCTGTTGGTTGTGGTGCTTCCTCCATCGATATTTCCTCTTCCATTTCCTGCCTCCATATCTTCTTTCTTGTAAATCTACACACGAGCCTTAGTAAGATACAAAAGAACAGACTAAGAGAGAGGGAATACATACTTATATATATATATATATCAAATATAAGTACGTTACTATAGCGTTATCCCAAACCCTGATCTTATTTTCTAATTAATAAGATTTTATTTTGAAAAATCTTTTAGGTTTAAATTTATTTTAAATTTCATAAACCTATGCTCTGATACCAACTTGTAGCATCCCCCACTTGGAGGCTCAAACTAATGGATATGGATGCTGCAGTCATCCATAGTTATTAATCTTCAACGACCAAATACGGTAATGTTAGATACATTGATATAAAAGAAACACATGGATATGGAAAAAATTTAGAATAAACAAACAACTTTCTCATTCCATGTCAAAGCATTTCAAATTCATTACATAATCCCACAATCGTTAACCAAGTTTAGAGAAAATATAATTATTACAACATATGCCAAATGGGACATATAAAGATGTCCCCTTGGATGATCAGAGTATATAACCAGGCAAAAAAACAACTTTTCCTTTATAACAAAACACAACGGAATCAAAATAGAAAACAACTATAAATAGCTATCATGCCTCCTTCGTGTCTCCGGAAGCATATTCGTCTAAAGTGGTACCATAAAATCTCAACTCTCAAACTACTCAAAATCAACTAAGTACTCGAGATTTTAAGGGGAAGACATGAACTTCGAGTCAGACAAAAAGCCTAGTATGAATAATAATCTACCATCTCAAACCATTTAGATATCAAGTAAAACCACGCCGCTTAGCGAAATAGGTTTTCCCCTCACTAGTATCTTATTCAAAACTTTATAAAACCATATATTGTGCTCCTGCATCCACAATGGTTAAAACATAGCAATTCAAAATATTATGATGATATGCAAAAAAGTAAATCAAATCTGCAGCTCCCATCCCCATTCATTCTGACTATTTGTCGTAGTTATAGTTTCTAGGGTCACTATTAACCTATTAGTTTTCATGGGCTAACTATCAACCTATTTAATGTTTATGGAGTCCCTGTTCAATTTCATAGGTTTCATGGGATCACTAAGAACCTATTGGCCCCTGCCAATATCTTCCATGTTTTATGGGTTCTCCTTGAACCTATTGGTCTCTCCAATAACTTCCCTCATATCCTAGTTTTCATGGGTTGACTAGGAACCTATTGACTTCTGCCAATAACTTAATCCGGATATAGTTTTTATAGGTTCACTACAAACCTTTGGCCCTTGCCAATAACTCTTTATAAACATAGTTTTAATGGGTTTACTATGAACCTATTCGCACCTGCCAATAACTTTTCCTAAGCATAGTTTTCATGGGTTTACTATGAACCTGTATATCTGACAACTTCAATATTTAGGCATCCTACCTTCTAGTCTATCAGATCTCCTGGATGCAATTCTACTCATTCAGAAGTTAGCTCAATTTATATTCACTACTGGGTTAACCTAGCTGGTTTTTCTGCCCCTTTTTCTCCAAAATATAGTTATGGGTCCCAATTAAAGTGAAAATGTATATTAGAAGAAGCAAACATAATAACATAATAACCACCAAAATCTATGGTTTAATATCCTTGAAATCATTCTCATACAAAACATGGTTAATCCCTTTAACCTATTATTATATCAAGGAAAACTTCTTCAAAAACTACAATTTAAAAGCATTTAAAAGCTCTTTAATAATGCCATGGGTTTTACCTTTAAAAATTGAGATTGGGTTCTTTGGTTTGAAAACTAAGGCTTTCGAAACCTTTAATCTTTACTTTCGAAACAATTGGAAAACTTCCTTTCGAAAGCATTCAAATCTTCTTTTCAAAACTCTAGCCACTTGCCTTTCGAAACACTTTAAAACCTTTCTTTCAAAACCTTTCGAATGTATTAAAGTATTACCATTCAATTTGAGAAGCAATGCTTTTTAACCATTTGAAAGTACCCATTTCGAAACCAATGGTTTTAATTTAAAACATATCATATTGGGTCTAAGTGAATACAAGCAAAAGTACCCCCTTTCGAAACCATAAAAATGAGTTTGGGGAAAAACAGATGGCTCGACACCATCCTTTCGAAAGCTCAAACCATTTAAGTAAAACATTTGAAGAATAGCTTTGAAACTCCTTTCAAAGCCATTGCCTTCGAAACCCTTGAATCCTTTCGAAAGTTTTTAGGAAGTGGCTTAGTACAAGTATTAGCTACCTTTTGAAAGAATTGATGACTTTAATCCCTTCGAATGGCATAGGAACGGCAGAAGGGTTTCGACTTGGTCGAAACTACCCTTTTTGAAAGCATTGGTTTTAAAACTTAGTAACTCCTTCGGAAGCTACAATTTAAACAAGAGGCGGATACCCCTTTCGGAAACAATTTAGAAAGGCTCCTTCGAAAGCATCTGTTTTGACTCCTTCGAAAGCATTTAATAAAAACAGGAAAGCGCATTTCTATAGGAAGTAAAACAAAGGTTTCGACTCAATTGAAAGCTATGTTTCAACACCATGCCTTCCGCCCTTCTCCAATCCACTATGTACCAACATTATGATACCTTGTTACTAGTTTCGGCTTGGATGGTTTCGACCAAGTAGGTTTAGACTTGATTGAAGGTGGAAGCATAGGGTTGAAAGGTGGCTTCTAAATGAGGCGGACCCCACTTTTTTGGGTAAAGGCTGATTTAATGCCATTTAAAATAATTACTTTATAACTAACCCGCCTATTTGTAAACATTTAATTGGTTGCCATAAACTGTTCAAATTCTTTACCAAAATAACCGCCACATAATTTCAGATCTAAACAAAGATTAATTTCATAATTAAGCCCTTTCATTAAGCAAAACAATTAAAACAATTAAATCCTTCTTCTAAAATAATTTTATTTCCATAGTAAATTACTTAGGGGAAATCCCCAAAAATTGGATAAATTTATTTTCAATATGTTATCTCACATATAAAAATTTCAGACCCAAATTCTTCATAAAAAACCAAAATTAATTTCTAAACCCAATTATCCATATTTTCCTTTCAAAATTCATAATAAATTTTCCATAGCTTGGAAAATTATAAAAATTAAAACCCATCTCTAAAACCATATTTTACATAACATGTAATTTCCTCATGGCATTCAAAATTCATTATAATCGGTTTTACCCTTAAAACCGTATAAAACTATATATTCAAACAATCTTGTTTAAATCAAACATGTTATTAAATCCAAGAATATCATCATCAAAACCATCATAATGGATTTAATCTTAAACACAAAAATCAAATGGTTATAAAAACAAAATAGAGATGATTTAGATTATTATTCACCTTGGTCGGGATAAGGGCTTTGAGATTTGATTGAGATTAATCTTCCTTGCTTTAATTCCTTAGCTTTAGATTTATTTTCTCTTCTTTTCTCCCAAGTAATGGCCGGCTCCTCTTTTGATTTACGTTTGTTTGTATTTTGTAAAATGAACGTGAATGGGAATGAAATGAGAATATAAGGTAATGGTGTGGCAATTTCCCAATAAGCCATTACGTTAATTGTTTCCTTGTTAATTAACAATTAAAACCATTTACAGGCCCATTTATATCAATAAGCTCGGCCTCTAGGCATTTATTCAAATCTCAATCCCCTTATCACTCTAATATTTACATTATTCTATTTAATTTATCTAATTAAAACTCCTGAATAATGTTATTAAAAATTAAGGGTGTTACAAAGACCATAAAGCAACATAAATATAATGTCACAATCCAGAATGTGACCCCCGATTAGGTCGCTAGGTTGGATTCTAGCCATCCGGTCCTCTCTAACGCAAATAAATGAAGTACATCATAATAGTGGCATATATAACTAATACATATAGACAAGAAGTCTTACTTATCGTTAGGCACATAGCTATACTTGCTGAATGTAGGCACAAAGCCATACTCATCCCTACATGTATCACCTCACTCACAAAACACTATTCCCATCACGTGAGTGCCATTTACTTACAATGAAAAACCATATAATATCATAACATCGTCCGATACAACTGAGTGATACTAAAACGTTTATTCACTGCTTATAAATACCACTCTTGTAACGATCTTCCTTTCTTACACCTAAAGATGACACTTAATACATCCATAGTATTCGTGTGCCGACCATTTAAGTGTCCGAAGGACAAGTCATTTGGGGTGAAGAGAAAATAAGATAAAATAGAATCTCACAAAACATGATGAGTAATCTATAATACGAACAAGTCTTTACAAAAAGAAATCATCTTTATTATACACAACATTAGAGTATATTAAGTTATTATCAGCCTGGACAGTTATAATAGCATGTCCTTATAATTGCTGATAAATACAGACGAAAACAAAACAAAATAGAATAGTGGAAGAATATAAGATACGATAATACGTCTTGGAGAATCCAACTCGTCACCTAAAAGCTCCAAAGAATCCAGCTAAATCTGGAAAATATGCTCGAGGCCCCGATCAGTCTTGTAAAACTAGTGTGAGAAACTCAAATCATAAGGAATTTTATTTGTTATAACTTGTAAAATCCTTTAAAATCAAAGTTATCTTGTAAGACCCCACCGCACAAAAACACAGATGGGTTTTTACCTTACGATAATCAAAACATTTTATATACAAAATCCAATGATATTATAATAATGTTTAGGATAAAAGTGCACATTAATCATAGCCTAAATTGTTACATTAGTTGAATTCCAACATAATAGGTATATAATCAAGTCAAAAAGCACTTACTTGAGAATGGATTCCAACTATTTAAGGGTAAGGGTCTACCCACTGAATCCGTACACCTTTAGATAAAATGTAAGTGTGGCTACAACGCATTCAGCCTCTGCTACTCAGGACCGGCCCTACCCCTTACTGGATAGTGCCAAATATGATCACCCCTTAGTTAATAAACAATGATAGTGGGCCATAAAGGATACATAAATATCATTACTAGATCTTGGAATGATCATACCCTAATGGGAGCGCCCCACATAGCCATGCCGCATGTCCCTACTTTAGTCATTTTTCTGGTTGATAACGCTTGAGGCTACAATTACTTTTTTTGTATAACAACCATCTTATAATGCTAACACTACCCTCCGGGTAGCAATGCAGTGCCAACATTCATCCATACAAGTTCATTCTAGGTCTGAACGAAATCGAAGGCACTACCTATACTACATCTCTTTTGGAATCACCCTCAGGATTAGTAGCACTTGCACTTCAAAAGCTTCGTCTTTAATCATCTTTAAGATATCTTCAGTTCGAAATGCTTGAGTTGGATCGAGGTGGATTTTGGATAATTTATACTTATCCGATCCCGGTCTCTTCGTAACAACTTTCGATAGTTCCGATAAACTCAACTCCAGGTTTTCTGGAAATAATTAGACAATACATAGGAGTAGGGATCACCCCCTAACCGTTTAAGTGGATGTATTTCCCTATCATTTGTCATAGGAAAACAAAACGATATTTATACGCATAGTACAGCATCATCGAAGATGACTATGCCATATAACTCACGTGTTTCTCCTAGATATTTTCGGAGTTATATTTTGATCCAAATTTGACAGTCGGTTATTTAACTATCAATTAAACAAACAACAACAAATTCAATGTTTTAATTACCCATAGCAACCACTAAGCCTCAAAACAATCCTTTCATTTATTAAATCTCTTTTCAAAAGTATTTGTCAAAAAAATTCATATACTTATCGCACTGATATAAGTATATTCACTGAACATTTATGAAAGATTTCTCATGTCCAGCCATATCAAAGGATCAAAAAAATGTTATTTAAATTGGAGATAAAGATAACCTTAAACAATATTCCTTCAGTGTTAAGTGTGGAACGAATGTCCATACCACCAGCATTAAGAAGGTCAGTTATAGGAAATCCAATCTCAGGTTCTTTTATAAATTTTCTTCTATAAATCCTCTTAATAAATGTCTTTTATTTTTGAATCTCCTTTACTTAAATTCCAAACTCATTTACAAAATTCTTTATAAATCACCAAGTTAAATTTACTAAACTATTTTATAAATATCAAAACCATTTATATACCTCTTTATAAATCTCTAAAATTATTTATAAAACTTCCTTTATAAATATCTAAAATCATTTATAAAACTTTCTTATAAATATTCCTTATTTTAAACAAAATTTCTTAAACAAACTCATTTAATAAAGTCCTTTTGATAAACAAAACGATTATTTAAAACACCTTTACTAAAATCATTACTTAACAAGAAACCATTATTGAAAGTATGATTGACCTTAAAAATTAGAAAGAAGCTTAGTGACCACAATGGTTCTCATTTAACAAAGTTTACTTTTCTAGTTATAACATAGGTATTTACATAACAAGTAGATATATATAAGGAAATTAGCCAATAACAATCAATCATATAAGTAAATGTCCAAGTTACCAAAATAGCAGACGGGGAGTTGTTCTGCTAAACATATGTTCAAGTTAATATAATGGTAGAATAGGTTTTTATTATGCCTAATAGATGTCAACATAATCTACTTGGGAAATTATGGTAGAACGGCGATTTATTCTACCAAACAAATGTCCAATGTAACTTGGTTAATAGAATGTTATTTTAACCATTAGGTTCATAATAAACCGAGTCTACTTAAGGATAAAAGACAATGAAATCCCTTTGATTAAAATCTTTCGTTAAAAGAAAGTTGCTTCTTGAAAACAAAACTGATCTTTAAAAACAAGGTGATCTAAACTTCTAAAACTTTATTTAATAATTAAATGACATATAAACTTTCTATTTAAAAATAATCAAACCTTTAATTAATAATTAAACGACAATTAACTATTAAATTATTAATTAAACCATAATTAATCCTCTATTAATTATTAAATAATAATTCAAACCTTCATTAATAGTTAATTATTAATTAATCTCAATTAATTAATTAAATAATCTTTAATTAAAACTTAAATAATAATTAAACCTTTATTTAAAATAATTAAATCATGATTAAGTTTAATTGAATCTTTAACTTAAATTTAACTTGATTGGTAATTAATCAATAATTAAACTCTTTATTTAATTAATAATTAATTAAAAATAAATCATATAATTAACTCATAATTAATTAAAAATTTATCTTTCTTAATCAGTAATTAATTAAATTTAATCATACTTTTCAAAAATAAATAATTAGCGCTAATCTACACTTAATTAAAGTTAATAAACCTTGTTTAATACTTAATTAATTATTAATTATCAAAATTAATTATATAAAATTTTTATTATTAACAACTTAATAAAATTCTAAAACATTTTTTTAGGTTTATAAAACATTTCTCAAACAATTTAAAGTATGAAAAACTAAATTTTCAAAAATTGAACTTTTATCAAAACTGCATCTATGGCGGCAATCACTATGGATGCAATAACTTGGAAACTTATTTTGTGTATACAATACCCTTTGAAACTCTTACCCTTTAAACTTCTAACTTATTTTAATAATTTATATAAGTGTTTGAAAATCCTAAAAGTAAAGTTAGAAACTTTATAAAACTTTTGTTAGAAAACAAAGTATGTAAAACAACTTAAACTCAAAGGATCCCTATATCACTTGACAAATCCATCACAAACTTATCATAGCGTCACACCACATATCATATGCTCTAACATTTATCACATACCATACAATCTACATAAAGTAAATTTACAACTTTCAAACCAAACTACATTAACTTCCATTCCAAGTTTGTACTACCATATCCAGGCACATATATACCCATACATAAGCATCATAACAACACTATTTTAAATCAATCATAACAACATAATTATCAATCACATATTATACACTAATTTTTCAATAAATAAGAATTTTAAACTTTAAATTGAATACCAAAATGTTTACTCACCAAAAGTTTGCAAAACCTTTCCTACATTTGAAATAAAACTTAGATTTTTGCTCCCTCTTGCTAAAAATTTGATTTTTTTGAAGCCCTAGAGGACTAGTAGGCTCGGTCTAAGGCATGCATTGCTCGGCCATGGCAAGAACAAGGATGTATGGGCTTGACTTGGAGAGGTGGAGGGACTTCGGATAAGGTTGAATTCACAAAACCAGACCCAAAAATTGATCATCTTCTCTGGGATTTTTTGCCATGTTACACTTGAAATTTGGATAAGTTTTCTCAATAAAAGTTCTTAGAAATTATCCTCTCTACCATTTCAAAAGCAGAATAACTCAATTTATATTTGTTTTGAGGAAGATATGGTCAAGGGAAGAAGATGTATTTTTGGACTTGAAAATCTAGGTCCAAAAATGGGTCTAAACAAACTAAGATTTGGACATGGCTATGCTCAAAATTTGAAGAAGTGGTACACATGAGAGTTGTAGCCACTAAAATTTCATACGGTTTGAAAAAAAATAAAACCTCCATTTAGTTAAGATATGAGAAAGATATGGTAGAATGAGGAGAAGGCAAAATTGAAGAAATGAAAGGGGCATTTAAAAGCAAGAAACAAAGTAAATTAGCTTAATCCCTTGGTCCTTTATCCTCCACCTCCTCTTGCCACATCACCATGCTCCTCTTCCCCCATGTATTCATGCCACCTTCTTGTCAACCCTCATTTTCCAAGCTCCAACATGATATAAATCCACATGTATTTTATGTTAACCTATGTTTCCTAAGGCACCTTCTCTTTTTAACATTTTTAAATATTAATTCTTATTTTCATAAAATGTCACATTACTTAAATATATGCATTTAAGTATACATATACCAATATCCATACTAACTCAAATATAAATGTATATGTTATATTATACAATAGATTCCACAACATTTCCGACAACTTTTAGCCGATGAAAAGTCGAAAATTCGTAAAACGAATTCCGGTCACATTTTCGATTTTTCTTCAAACTATTAATTTTTTTAAACAAATTTGAAAAATTATTTCACCATCATTAGTCATTATTTAAAAGAGTTTTATTTTAGTTATAAATCTATTATTTGAATATTTAAAATTAATTGAATATTAGCAAATCAAAGTAGTAAAATTTCGGGTCGTTACACTCTCCCCCTTAAAAGAATTTCATCCCCGAAATTTTACCGCTTCCCTAAACCCAGAAACACTTAACACTACTCATAAGCACGTATGATGTGCATAGATCATCCCTATGCAAAATCCGATTTGATCACTCTCTTGAATACAGTGCTTTTACTTTTGAACTAGTATCACTCACTTGATTCCCTAGTGTGGACTTCGATCAGGCTTCTCAATTAGAAACCTCTGTTCTCCTTACATATCTATATACTATGATAGAAAACTTTGGTTCTAAATTAAGAACCCTCACCGAGTGTTGGCCGTCAAAAATCGAGTGATAGAAATGGTGTAAAACACCTTAAGTTATGTACTCGAATCTTGGATCGAGAATTATGTGAAAAAGAAAATGATCTATGTACAACCTACGTAACTATCTTATTGGTTCTTACTACCCAACTACTTTCTATCCTCCCAAAATCATTTATGAAAACATTTCATAACAATTCCAACTTAAGTTCAAACATTTTTAAATGATATAACTTATTTATGAAACCTTTTCATAAAATCATTTTAATTTATTAACTTGTATAATACTCTCATACACCCTAAGAGTATATACAAAACATCTAATGTTTAATTCTATTCAGTTTTAAACTATTCAGATTATAAATCCAAAATAATTTGGGTCTTAAAACTGAGTCGACCAATCCAACCTCTTTGCCTATTCGGCCTGGCATGTAGCTAAGAAGAGTAGGACATTGGTATCCCAACTCCGTCCTAGAGTTTACTTTTTCTTAGACACTTCTAAGTTCAAAATGTTTGTTAGCCGGCCCAAGAACATCCAATAATTTTTTTCCTTTTTTTTACTTTCTAAGTGTTAAAATCAAAAAACACAATTTAATAAAACCAAGTTTACTAAAAAAATTATTAAATTAATTCAATTTTAAAACTTCATTTATTCACCCATCCTTTAATCAAAATATTTGAAAACTTAGGACCCAAATGCCCGGGTTTTATTTCAAATATCTTTTTGAAATGATACTTTATTTTTTTTACCCTTAGAAAATATATGTATAGCCCGAGTAATTTCAAAATGATATCAAGGAACTAGGTACTACCGAATAGTATCATGAATCCCTTTACCAAAAGGGATAATATTCAAGGGAAGTGTTTACAATCCGAACACATCCTTTCCCATTTCTAGTCACTTTCGACTCACTCAAACTAGTTAATTATAAAAATATTTCTTCCTTTTCAAATCCTCATTTTAAAACAATACTATATACATATATTTAAGCTAAATCATTTTTAACAAAATATTTATTATCCACTTACTTTGGATTCATTCGCCAAAGAGAATAATTTGCTGAGTGCACTATCATATTCGCCTAAGAAAACATCTGATTGTCACTTAGAAGATTATTCAGATCATTACAAAATAGATCGAGACTCATTTCTCAAATTGTCCGAAGAAAAATCTTATTCTCAAATTACATTCAAAATTAAAGCATTTTTAAGAAATAATATTACTACTTTTCCAAAGTCATTTGAAAACTTTATCAAAATCATCGGGTTTTAAAATCTTTGAAAATCCATCTTATTTGTAGAATATATTTTATAATCCTAATTTATAAAATCAACTTTTTATAAACTCGTCTAAAATATTTCTTTTTAATAAACACCTTAATTTAAAATCTAATTTTAATCCAATATATCATCAAACTGTGAAACTCAATTCACAAGGTGTTTGATTCAATGTTCCCACAAATTCCTACCTACCCAAACTATACTTTACTAAGGAAAATTTTTTGTGAGCCACTCAACAATAGTTAATGCTCAAACTGGATGAGTATAACTAAACAAAACCTCTATGTTAATAACTAAATATTATCATCTCCTAACAAACAATAGAAGAAAAATAACTGTATAAATTTTTGAAAATTATTCCTTTATATATAAAATATATTCCTAGGTAAAATTAATTCATTCACCAATTTAAAACGATTCTATGTTGATTGGCCTTGTTCAAGTGTTTAAAGATCTCTATCAATAACGTTAGCTACTCGTATTAACCAGAATCCATAAACCACTCAACCAATCATCCAACACAATATGAAGCATTTTTATAGCACTAACAAATACGCACTCAATATATACACTCAAAATCATTCTGGGGTCTCACTTACCATATCTCAAAGGAGTAATCCCCACCAAAGCATAGGTGTTCGATCTACCTAAGCTCTGATACCACGTGTAATGATCTTCCTTTCTTACATGTAAAGACGACACTTAATACATCCACGGTATTCTTGTGCCGATCATTTAAGTATCTGAAAGACAGGTCATTTGGGGTGAAGAGAAAAGAAGATAGAACATAATCTCACAAAACGTGACGAGTAATATATAATATGAACAAGTCCTTACAAAAAATTCATCTTTATTATACACAACATTAGAGTACATTACTTATTATCAGCTTGGACAGTTATAACAGCCTGTCCTTACAATTGCTGATAAATACAGACAAGAACAAAACAAAATAGAACATCAGAAGAATATAAGATACATGAATACGTCTTGGAGAATTTAGCTCGTCGCCTAAAAGCTCCAAATAATCCAGCTAAATTTAAAAAATATCCCGGGCTGACCCGAGCATTATACGAAAAATAACGCCCAGATCAGTCTGGTAAAACCAGCGTGAGAAACTCAAATCACAAGGAATTTTATTTATTATAACTTGTAAAAATTTTTAAATTAATGGTATCTCGTAAGACGACGCCGCACAAAAACACAGATAGGTTTTTACCTTACGATAACCAAAACATTTCTATACAAAATCAAATGATATTATAATAATATCCAGGATATAAATACATATTAATTATAGCCAAAATTGTTACATTAATTAAATTCCAGCATAAAAGGTATACAATCAAGTCCAAAGGCACTTATTGGATAATGGATTCCAACAATGAAAGGGTAAGGGTCTACCTACTGAATCCGTACACTCTAGATAAAATGTATGGGAGGCCATAATGCATTACACCTCTGCTATTCAAGACCGGCCATAACCCTTACTGGATAGTGCTGAATATGATCACCCCTTGGTTGATGAACAACCATAATGGGCCCCCAAAGCATACATGAATATCGATACTAGATATTGGAATGATCATACCCTAATGGGAGCGACCCACATAGCCCTGTTGCACGTCCCAACTTTAGTCATTTTCCCAGTTGATGAGGCTTGAGGCTACGATTACCTTTTTATATAGCAACCATCTTGAAATGCTAACACTACCCTCCAAGCAGCAATGCGGTACCAGCATTCATCCATACACGTTCATTCTGGGTCTAAATAAAACCAAAGGCGCTACCTCTACTACATCCATTTTGGAGTCACCCTCAGGATTAGTTGCAAGTAGCTCTTGCACTTTCAAAACTCCATCTTCAGTCATCTTCAAGATATTTTCATTTCAAAATGGATGAGTTGGATTGAAGTGGTATTTAGATAATTTATACTTATCTGACCCCGGTCTCTTTGAAACAACTTTCGATAGTTCTAATGAACTCAACCCCGGTTTTTTTGGAAATAATCGGACAATACATAGGAGCACGGATCACCCTCTAACCATTTAAGTGGATGGTTAGGAAAAAAACAAGATTTATACGCATAGTACAACATCATTGAAGATGACTGTGCCATATAACTCACGTGTTTCTCCTAGATATTTCCAGAGTTATATTTTGATCAAGATTTGATAGTCGATTATTTAACTATCGGCAAAACAAATAACAACAAATTCAGAGATTTAATTACCCATAGCAACCACTAAGCCTCAAAACAATTCTTTCATTTATTAAATATCCTTTCAAAATTGTTTATTAAAAACATTCGTATACTTATCGCACTGACATAAGTATATCCACAAAACAATTATGAAAGATTTCTAATTTCCAATCAAATCAAAGGATCAAAAAAATGTTATTTAAGTTGGAGATAAAGATAACCTCAAACAATATTCCTTCAGTATGGAACGAATGTCCATACCACCAGAATTAAGAAGGTCAGTTAAAGGAAATCCAATCTCAAATTCTTTTATAAATTTCCTTCTATAAATCCCCTTAATAAATATCTTTTATTTATGAATCTCCTTTACTTAAATTCCAAACCCATTTACAAAACTCTTTATAAATCACCAAGTTAAATTTACAAAACTATTTTACAAATATCAAAACCATTTATATATCTCTTTATAAGTCTCCAAAATTATTTATAAAACTTCTTTTATAAATATTCAAAATCATTTATAAAACTTCTTATAGATATTCCATATTTAAAACAAAATCCCTATAAAAAAAACTCATTTAGTAAAGTCCTATTGATAAACAAAACGATTATTTAAAACACCTTTACTGACATCATTACTTAACCTGAAACCATTTTAAAAAGTATGATTGACCACAAAAATTAGATAGAAGCTTAGTGACCACAATGGTTCTTATTTAATTGAGTTTACTTTTCAAGTTATAACATGGGTAATTACATAACAAGCAGATATATATAAGGGAATCAACCAATAACAATTAATCATATAAGTAAATGTCTAAGTTACAAAAATAGCAGACGGGGAGTTGTTCTGCTAAACACATGTCTATGTTAATATAATGGCAGAACAGGTTTTTATTCTGCCTAATAGATGTCAACATAATCTACTTGGGAAATTATGGCAGAACTGTGATTTATTCTACCAAACAAATGTCCAATATAACTCAATTAGTAGAATGGTATTTTATTCTGCTAAACAAGTGCCACTGGGTTTCATATTCAATTAGGTCTACTTAAGGATAGACAACAAAGAAATCCCTCAGATTAAAATCTTCATTTAAAAGAAAGTTGCTTCTTGAAAACAAAACCGATCTTTAAAAATAAGGTGATCTAAACTTCAAATGCTTTATTTGATAATTAAATAACATTTAAACTTTCTATTTAAATACAATTAAACCTTTAATTAATAATTAAACAATAATTAGCTATTAAATAAATTTCTAAACCCTAACTAATCTTTTATTAATTATTAAATAATAATTTAAACCTTAATTAATAATTAAGTATTAATTAATCTCAATTAATTAATTAATTAATCTTTAATTAAATTTAAATAATAAATTAAAACTTTATTTTAAATAATTAAATCATGATTAAATCTAATTAAATCTTTAGCTTAAATTTAACTTGATTAGTAATTAATTAATAATTAAACCATTTATTTAATTAATAATTAATTAAAAATAAATCATATACTTAACTCATAATTAATTAAAAATTAATCTTGCTTAATCAGTAATTAATTAAAATTAATCTTACTTTTTAAAGATAATTAATTAGTGCTAATCTACACTTAATTAAAGTTAATAAACCTTATTTAATAATTAATTAATTATTAATTATCAAAACTAATTAAATAAAAAATTTATTATTAAAAAATTAATTAACTTCCAAAACATTTTTATTAGGTTTATAAAACATTTCTCAAACAATTTAAAGTATGAAAAACTAAATTTTCAGAAACTAATTTTTTATCGAAACTTCATCCATAGCGACTATCGTTATGGATGCCACAACTTGGAAACTTAATTTATGTATGCAATACCCTTTGAAACTCTTACCCTTTAACATTTTAACTTCTTTTAGTAACTTATATAAGTGTTTTAAAATCCTAAAGTAAAGTTAGAAACTTTATAAAACTTTTGTTAGAAAACAAAGTAAAACAACTTAAACTCAAAGGATCCCTGTATCACTTAACAAATTCATCACTGACTTTTCTTAGCATCACAACACATATCATATACTCCAACATTTATCACATACCATACAATCTACATAAAGTAAATTTACAATTTCCAAACCATACTACATTAACTTCCATTCCAAGTTTATACTACTACCACATCCAAGCACATATATACTCATACATAAGCCTCATAACAACATTATTTTAAATCAATCATAACAAAATAATTATCAATATTATGTATGTTTGTATATATTAAATAATACTTTTATATAATATAACTTTATAATTAAATATATTAAATTTCTATCTTTTAAATGTATATTCTTAGTAAGTTTACATTTATTTTACAATATTTTAAATATGTATGTTGTATGTGTGTGTGTATATATATATATATATAAAAATTAAAAAGCTCAGGCTAAGGTGGACCGTGCCTGAAGCAACTTCGTTCCTTCTCTGATCATCCTTCACCAATTTCCTTCCTTCACTCACGTATGTTGTTACTCTCATATCACAGATCGCATAATAATAACATATCATTCAATTTAAGAGCATACGCATAGAACTACAGATTAAACATTAGTTTGTGAGTTTAAACTCACCTATACGCTGCTCCACCCTCTTCCTTCCCCCTATCGAACGCATGCACATAGCACATTACCGTAGCAACACAACCCGATGTCCTTGCCATAGATGCATATGAGTATCGAGATACACACATTCAAATTTGAAGATTTTAAACAATTTATTTGATTTAATTCTAATTTTTCCAACAAAAGAGGGTTTGGTTAATTAATTGAGGATGATAAAAGAGAAGGGACGAAGTAGTGTAAATGGTAACCAATAAACGAGGAAAAGTCTGGATAGAGAAAAGTCTAGATTTAAAATTTTGGGCTTGGGCTTAAGGGTATAGGGCTAAGTTAAAAATATATTTATTTATTTTTTATTATTTTTTTATGACTATTATTTTTCTAAACTATTTTCTGTTTAATTTAAATAATATAAATTTCTACTTCAAAATTATTTTTTCCCAAGCCAATATTATATTTCAACTACATCACTTTTATAAAATATTGTCTTCACATTTCAACTTATTTAAATTTAAATATCTTATTTTCACATTCTAAATCCTTTTACTGCATAATTTCTAAACCTATCTATTAAATAAATCCCTCGATTCAAATTTAATTAATTAAATCACTATTATTAAATTCAGTTAATTATTACTTAAAATTCGGGTTGTAACAGACTTCCCCCTTAGGAAAATTGTGTCCTTGCAATTTCCTAAAAGGAAAAATCAATAACAAGTTAATATCACTTCCAATTCATTTTAAATACCAAACATTTACCAAAAGTAAAAATTACTTTCTAGAATTACAAAATACTTTATCTAAATAATTCACTTTTTAAAAAATATATATTTTTCCAGGATTTCATATCATTCTAATTCAAACATGATTCAAATTCAATTTTTTTTCATCGAGTAATGTTTATAATAATTTTCACAAAGCCAAAATCTAATTAATAAATTTTCTACTAAAATCTCATTTCTCTATTTTATATAGTACCTTCTGTTATGTTGTTTAGATTTAATAATTTCAAATGCTCCTTTTTAGAAAAATTTCCATGAATTTCTTATACAAATATTCAACACTATTCAAATTTATATGTGGAGGGAAGTTTATGAATTTATTCCCAAAATTTTGAAATTTCAAAGATAAATTTATATTACCTATCAAAATAAATCTCAAATAAATAACACATTAAATTTTAGAAACTTTTATTCTTTCAAAACACTATATTATCAGACAGTTTTCTCTATCGTCAAAAAGTAAAATTGTCAAAACCCATGATTTATCAAATTTCAAAATCAAATACTCCATACTTTATCATTTAGCAACACCAGTAACCAAAGTGAAATTCATCTTTTTACTTCAAAATATTTAATATTAATAACCTTTAAAACAATTTATATTTCCAAATTTTCATATTAACTTCCGAAATCTATTTTAATATTGCAACTTCATTACACTCATTTATAATACATAGATCGCTTATTATTGTAACGACCTAGTATTTTGGACCATTCAAATCGACAATAAATCCACACATGTCGGACTTGAATAATTCAAAACAATGGATTGTAAATAAAATTTGGCAAAACTCAGCATATACAGTAAATCAAATAATTACAAATCACAGACACAGAGTAATATAACAATAATGCAGTGGAAACAAAAGGGTAGTAGTTCATGAAGCTACTATATATATAACAGAGTTAGTCAAGATACAACAGAAGTCTCGAATACAATAGATGTCTCAATACAATAATCAAATACAAGATCTGAATACATTACTGGAATCAACTGAATAACTGAAAGCAGGATCGATAGATAGCTGGATCTCCAAGCGAAGCTCCAACTCCAAGGTGAGTCTCAGATGCTGTATTACTCAGTCTGACCCGAGTGTAAAGCAAAACACAAAACACTCGAGTCAGGATTAACATTCTTATATTCAATAAATCCAACTCAAGTGAAATATCAACTGAAATACAAGTAACTTAAAGGATGTTTGGGATAACCATCCTCTAAGGGTCCGTTAAACTATTTACTATGTAGTAATATACGCTATATACAGTAGTGTCTAATCAGTAAAGTATAATCATATAGAAAATAGCGTTAAGGGGATGGAGAACCTTAACGCGGTCGGATCTTAAAATCATAATCGTAGTAAAGCTCGATATGGTAGGTGACACGGCACAACTAGGCAATGCCAGGGTAGATATACCAATTACGCATCCAGACTAGTGGTGATGCATAGCAGCCACTACCGCCCACCTCGAACAACACTCCCAAATCAAGGGTGGCCACCAAATCAATCACAAGTAATAGAATGGTATCGAAGAAGTGTGTCCGATCAGAGGTGCTACCTCATTGGTCCGTCAATCGCTCCTGTTTTAGCCACCTTATGCCAACTCACGGGAGTTGGGTCCACGTATATACCTTAGGATCGTCGCCACCATCCTACTTCATTCTGGAATCTCCACCGCGTACACGGTTGTCAAAGTGGTTTTCGGTATCGACAGAGAGTATGTCCATATCCGATCCCGGTCTCTTTGCCAACCAATCGTTATTATAACCTGTGGTTATAACTTTTAAAAACAATACTTTACTTCAAAATAAAATATCATTTCAAACCATATCTTTATCAAAATAAATATTTATCATTTCCAAATCATTTCAATATTCCAAAATATCGTATCCTTTCAAACTTCTTTTCAAATCATTTCAATATATCAAAATATCATATCTTCCAAAACTTAAATTTCAAATCATCTCAATATCAAAATATCATATCTTTGATAGTTATACTTCGAAACCAAAAATCATTTTTATTTCAATACTATACCCATTTCAAAACAATATCATTTCCATTTCAAACATATATTCACCTTTCAAATAGTCTATACTTTCAAAGTTATAATTCTTTTGAAACTAAAACATTTGAAATCATTATACTTTAAAAATCACAACATTTCGAAAACATATATTTGAAATCATCTTTTAATTCTACAAATTTACAAATTTATTAAATTAAACCCAAATTTCAAATTTTTATTTTTATTTCAAACCATCATTTTCAACTCAAATTCAGTTTACTAACAAACCGTTTCAAATCTTATAAATTTCAAATATAGGTTTAATTCACAAAATACAATATTCAATCTTTAGTATATTTCAAAGCTTAAATATCCCACATTTCATAAATTCAAAATCATATATATACATTTCAAAATATCAAAATATTATTCAAAACATCATTCATTTATATTTCATTTAAATACCATTTGAATCCATTCTTTTTATTAAATTTAAATACCATTTTAAACTCACATAAAAATCAAATTCTTCCATTTAAAACCATTTAAATGTCTCTTCATTATCTTTAGCATTTTTAACATTTTATTTCCAAAATTATATCATTTTCCAAAGATTATTTTTC
This sequence comes from Allium fistulosum, assembly GCA_030737815.1. Lineage (NCBI taxonomy): Eukaryota > Viridiplantae > Streptophyta > Magnoliopsida > Asparagales > Amaryllidaceae > Allium > Allium fistulosum. Next base: position 403,816,307 of record CM060907.1, on the reverse strand, counting down.
ATTAAAATTTATTAAAACAACAAAATATAGTTTTCGTAGCACTTACAAAATGCTATGTAAAGTTATAGTTTAAAATAGTTCATTTAACAAAACGACAGCACTTAAATGCTGTAATATATTTCCATTAAAATTAAAATAAACTTAAATGTTAAGTTTAATCACTACAACACTTACAAAGTGCTATAATAGCCTTTATTCCAAATTAACTCTTTAGTTCATTTAAACAACTACAGCAATTACAAAATGCTATAATATCTTTTACATACATTTCAAAAATGCTGTCAAATCAAATTTAGAGCTTAATTACCATTTCACAAATTTAAATAAATTTCCAATTTTATTTAATTAACTTAAACCTTTAATTAAAACCAAATTTCACATTTCCTAGTCAAGTTATATTTTAAAAGATCACTTTTAAACATTCATTTATTTAACCACTTAAATTCATAAAAAAAATCAATAATACTTTAATAAATCACTTAAATTCAAATTTAATCAAATTATCATATTTACCATTTCCCAATAAAATTTAATATCCATTTTATTTATATAACTTAAAATATCATTTTTAACCAAATTCCAAATTTCCAACTTAAGTTATATTTCAAAAATCCAGTTAAACCATTCATTAATTACATTTTTAACACATAGAAAAATCATAATTTCTTTAATTCAAAATATTTCAAAATCAGTTTAAATCAAATTTCCTAAATTTATATTTTTAAAATACTTAAAAATATCCAAAACACTTTATAAAATAACCACGGGCCTGTATATAGTTTTCTAGCCTAGGTCAAGTGATACGGATATGTATCATTTCAATCCGCAGTTTAAAAAGAAAAAAATCCGGGTTCTATCATTTCAAACCCGCAATCCCAAGTTAAAATAATTTAAATAAAAACCATTGAGGCCTATCATTTCAGCCCATAACGATTTTTCCCTATTCTATAGTCCGTTCGGGTATGTATCATTTCAACCCATAGTGATTCTAGTCTACAGGGAACTTGCAGTGTGATAACTGATATAAATAACAGAATAACATGAAATAACAGTAACATACGATATAACAGGTGTAATAATAGGGGTGAACATCATATGATAATAATATAGGCATACATAACATGATAATATATTTCTACAGATTCACAGGGTGTCAATTTACTAGTTATATAGGTACATATTGTCTGGTGAGAATAACTCACAGTTTTGTGCTGGAGACACAACGACGAATGCACGAATGAGATCCAAACAAGCACGATAACACGATTCAAATAAGAGTGGAGGAGCCAAAGTATCAAATCCCTTGAATACAAGTCCAACAAAACAATATAACAACGATGAGTTTCAAATCAACTACGATCAAAACTACACTAGAATAGACTGCACATAATCAAATAGAAATGCTTGCACTTGCTTTCTACCTCATATGCTTCAGCAATGGGCTGTAAAAGCACTGTAATGGAAGGGTTTTGGATCAGGTTTGGATCAGGTTTTGGGTTCAACAAGTCGTCCATACATAGGAAAGGATGATGCAAAGGTATGTGTGCATGGAACTACAACTATAGGGCAAACAAACATGATTTCATGCAACCAAAGGCCACGGCCAAGGCAACCATAGGCACGGCCAGATCTGTAGGGGGTTAGGTACAGGTGTGGTAGTGGGTTTCAGGTCGTCTATTGGTGTGGAGGTGGAGTTGGTGGTGGCCAAAGCAAGATATGGAGGAGATAATGGAGTTTATGGCCAGACTAGGCATGTTTGTGGATTTTTTTTTTTTTTTTTTGCAAATTTTTGTGGTATTTCCATCTTTGGGATGCCATGGCCTGAAATGGACAGAGGAGAGGCTGATGTTGCAGCTGTAGATGGAGGAGGTGATGGTCGGTGAAGATGGTGGAGAGTGGGCCAAGCAAAGCTTTGCAAAGAGGGAAGCAAAATCATTGAAATTGTGAAGAAGAGAAGAGATAAAGGAAGCCATTGTTTTTATATTTTATTTTTCTCATGCCGTGAGTTTTTAGGAGAAGATGAGAAACATATTTCACGTGAATTTGAGGAAGAATTCAAGGCAATGCAAAAAAAAAAGGACGGCTACTCAAAAAAATGAAAGGGCAAAGCAAGTGAAAGGTCAAAGTAAATGAAAAGTCACAAGTAATATGAAAAGGTTTGACTCTTTATATTTCTATTTCCTTTAAATTAAAATAAACCATATATATTTAAGTAAATAAAATATAAAACTGAACAAAATAAAGTAAGAAAGGAAATAAATAAATAAATATTAATTAAATATGATTAAATTAAGAAAATAACAAAGAAAATGTAAATTAGGCTTGAAAATTTGAAAATAAATGAAATGAACTTTTGGGAAAATTGTATGTACATGAAAAATATTTATAAATGAAGATAAAAACATAAAAATAAAATGCATACATAAAATGAATAAATAAATTTTAATTAAATATAATTTAAATGAAGAAAATAATAGAAAAATGGAAACTAACCTTTAAAAATAGAAAATAAATTCAATGAGCTTTGGAAAAATTCAAACATCACTTTAAAAATATTAAAAAGGTAAAAATATATGTAACATAACATATAATACAATTTAGAATAATATATGACAATTAAAAAGATTATTTATATAATTTAAAATAAACAATATTGTTAAATAAAACAATTTACATCCAATTTTGTAAAAAGCATAGCTTTCACAATATTATTTGGATTTCAACGAAACGAAAAGTAGTGTTCTTGAAATTTTATTTAATTTCATAACAAAAGATAAAATTCAAATTTCCAAACTTTTAAAATTTAAATTTAAAAGTCAAAGTTTGACCAGATTGACCAAAATTCACATTTTCTGGAAATATTAAATTTATGCATGTTTGAAATTCTAATCCACATCAAAATCAACATTTATAATTAAAATAACAAATTTATTCTTTTTCATAAATAAAGCTTTTGAACCTGGAAAAATCAATTTAAAAATAATTGTAAAATACAGGGTTGTTACAATTATATTCTATTTTAATATTTACATGAACTTATCTAAATCTCATTTAGTTATCTGTAAATACCTCTTAACTTATATCAACACACAGCACATGATGATGTTTATTTATTCTTCATTCCTTAACATTTACTATAGTATTCTTCAAAACGTATTTCTAACTATGTCAGAGTATCATCAAATATGTATACATTTATATTTACAAATTCTCAAGCACTATAAAATAGGATGATATTGCTTCACCATTTAATAAAGTGACAACCATTATCAATTAGCTACAATACGCCTCTCCACCGATCTCAACTGTCCACTAATATTCAATGGCTGCTAACATCGCTAAAAATATATCAATATGTATATAAATTATCTTTAACAATACATTTCCCAAAATAATAAATATAAATTCTTATTTCCGAAACCTTTACAAATAATGATTTCAACATCACTTATTCAAAATATCTAACTTTACTTAAACTAGTATTTTAAGTATACTTTTTTTTAAATACTTCAACTTTCCATAAACTATTTATATCTTTCAGAACATTGTGTCCATGTAACGACCTAGAATTTTAGTCATGCGAATTTGAAATATTTAATTAATTTGAAAAATGAAAATATTGGTTGAATAAGTGAAATATTTTAAATTTCAAATATAGGGATTTATTTAAATAGTGAATTTAAATAATTGGAATATCTAAAAAAATTGAATCTTGGATTTAATACGAATAACAATGATTTCGAAATCTTATTTAAATTCGAAATAAATAAGAATGAGGTAATAAACTTTTATATTTGGATTTGGAAGTGATTTATTTGGTTTTAATAATAATTCGTTTTAATCAACAAGTGAAAATATCATTCCGGGGCGCTTTCTCGGATTTTGACAAAACCAGTGCCATTAGATCCGTAACAGTGAATTGTTGTACGCTGTCAAGTTTCATGACGATCGGACATACTGTGTGGTCAAGCGAGCTCGAGACGCGTAGAAATTAATTATAGGAATTTAAATAATATAATTCAATTTTAAAAGCTAACTTCTGCATATGATTGAATTAGGCTCCAATACTAGTTCCATTATGTTCAGAATAGGGGTATTTGATGTAGAACGCCAACCGGCATGCCTCGATTAGATTTTGAGGTTTTTAGGTGTATAATATCAGATATTTTTGGAATTAAATAACAGAATGGGACAAACCCATACCCCATCAACTTCACGGCCTTACCCTCCACGTACAAGCCCAACGCCATCTCTAATTTATATCACTTCAGCTTCCGCCACTTTTCATTTTTTCAAACCTGCGTATTCGAAAAAAAAGAGAATCCGCCTTTCAAAATTAATAACAAATCACGTAAAATCATAGAAACCAAAAAGGTGTAAGCATTGTAAGTAGAGAGCATAGATCTTCAACTTGATATTCGATTAAAGGTTGCAGCTGCTATTTTCTTGGATCGACATTCTACAGTGAACCATTTTTGGAAATAGCAAAAACTAACGTTAGTGATTTAAGGATTTGTGGTCATCGATGTAGAATTTGGAACTTGTTTATGGATTCGTGGTGGTAAGTGGCTTCAGCGCTGGGCTTTAGAGGGTGTCCGGTCATCTTTTGCAACGTGCTTTCGTGCACTATAGCAGGCTATGGGGTGGAGTCACGATGTGTATAAGGAGGCCGAGTGGATTGAAGAGGGGATGGTAGGGTAGCATTTGCGAAGTGAGGCTCGCTAGATTCGTCGGTTTGTGATTCCATCAAGTGTGGAGCAAGAGAGGAAGGAGAGAAGGGTAGCCATAGGATGAGTTTACTATGTTGTTAAGGGGAGTAATTAATGAACGAAGGAAGGTGGATTAGTTTAATTAAATATGTAATTAGTGAATTATTATATTTTTAATTCGCTAAACTTATTATCGCAATAATTTTTGCGTATCAAGTCCAAATCGAACACGGTCAGTTACGTTAGATTTATATTTTCTAACACTATGAAATAGAATAGGTTGGTCAATGATTGGAGTTTATGGTATTTTAACACTAAAATCGAACATCATTCGGATTCTGACAAAACGAAAATGCCTCGGCGATAACTAAAATTTTTGATGAGTTAGACTCACATTTTTGGTTAACCAGTAATGTTCTATAATCGATAAAATTATTGATTGGATGTTTATATATTGATTATTTGGTTTTGATGAATTATCGCTTTTAGAATCGATTAGTATATGAAATCAATTGTAGGGAAACATGTTGGATGGATCCAACAGGATTCCTCAACACTAATGAATTTTATTTATATATATATATGTGTTGATATATATATATATATATATATATATATATATGAGTTGTGATGCAATGGAACAGATCCCTCCCTCCAACGAGATTCCTCGCCATTGTTGAATTATTTTCAGTAATATTCCAGTTATATGAATCATTGAATATTAAACCTGATTGTTTGACACTACTGGTTATGACATTGTTATATGTTCAAAACTTAAACCCTATAGTGATAGAAAATTAATATCGATATTGGTCAAACATTGGGTAGCTATTTGTATTTTACAAGTAACATAAATTGTTATTTAAGTTGGAGTTGGTTTTTGAGATAGGAAATGATTTTAATCTGAAATTGGGTTTCGGAAATTTTGTTTTAAAGGATTTAACTTCTATATTACTCCAACCTTTTTATCTGTCTTTTCTAAGTTATTTATTTATATTTAATATTATTTTAAGATTATTTATATTTAATATTGTTTTAAAGATTATTTATTTATAGTTAATGTTGTTTTAAAGTTATTTATAATTATTTTAATATTTTGAAAAGTTAATTATTTGTATAATTAATATCGCTGGAAATTAATAAATTATTACTATTTATATTAATGGTAAAGATTAATCATTACTGTTTATTTAATGATGTTTTGAAATTATTAATTATTATTTTAAAGATCTTTGAAGTGAATAATAATTATATATTTATAATCTTTATGGTTAATAATTATTATTATATAATAGTGTTTTGAAGTAAATGATTTTTAATTATTTATAAATGTTTTCGAGACTTATAAATAGAGTTTATAAACGGACTTGGGTTTTTATTAGAGGATTTTTATAATTAGTTTTATGGATTTATGAAGAGTTTAGGAATGATTTAAGAAATGATTTAGAGACGTTTATAAATGGTTTAGTGATTTATAAAATAATTTATAAACGGGTTTTAGAAATTTATAAAGGAGTTTATAAATGGTTTTAGAATTGTGTAAAAAGAAAATCTTCCTCCGTTCTGTGAATATATCCTTGTAAAAGTAGTTTGATATATGTATTTCCAAGATGAATTTAATTAATGAAAAGATTAATTAAAGAGGTTAGTGGTTGCTTATGCACTTAACCAATGTTGTTTTTTTCCTATGCAATTAAATCCTTGATATGAATGTGTGTTTGTTGATAGTTAAATAACCGACTATCAAATATGAACCCAAAACGTAACTTTGGAAATATCTAGGAGAAAAATGTAAGTTATATTTCATAGTCATCCCCAATGATGTTGTACCGTGCGTATAAATCTCATTTCGTTCTCATAGGAAAAATGATAAAGAAATCTGTCCACTAACAGGTAGGAGGTGACATCCCCTCTTATCTTTGACTGTTTATTTCCTAAAGAACTAGGGTTGAGTTTACTGAAAACTATCGAATGTTGTATTAAAGAGACCGGGATTGGATATGTTATCCGAAAACCAGTTCCATCCAACTCAAGCCTTTTGAATTAGAGACATCTTGAAGACGATGGAATTGAAGACGGAGTTCATTGATGTGCAAGGGCTGCTTGCTACTAATCCTGAGAATGATGCCAAAATGGATGTAGTAGAAGTAGTGCCTTCGGTTTGTCCATCTCCTAGACAACTTGTATGGATGAATGCTGGTATTGCATTGTTGCTTGGAGGGCAGTGTTGGCATTCCAAGTGGGAAGTGCTATATGAAAGGTAAAAGGTAACCTTAAACCTCATCAACCTGGAATGACTAAAACATGGGAGAAGCAACAGGGCTAGGTTGGTCGCTCCCATTAGGGTATTATCATCCCTATCTAGATTCGATCGTATCCCTCATTTGTTCGCTTCGGGGCCCATTAACAAAAAGGCGATCGTATTCGGTATTATCCAATAAGGGGTATGCCGGTTCTGTAACAACCCGCAAATTTTGAAAATATTTTAAATGAAAATTCATTTGAAACTTTGAATATAATTATTTTAAAATTTGATAAATTTGGAAATTTAATGTAATATTTTGGGATTTGATGTGAAATGTTCTTCCAAATTTAATAAAATAAAGATTTTTCTTAAAATGAAAATTTTGGTCAACTTTGGTCAAAGTTTGACTTTCTGTGAAAATTTGATTTTTGAACTTTTACTTTTTTTTATGAAGATGGATTTAATTATAACATTTTCTTTGTTTTTCGTTTTGTTAAATTTTGATTCCTACTTCTTAAAATTTACAGCTTTTGGCGTATTACACGTAGTTATTTTCCCTATAACTTTTGTCTTATTTATATTTTGATTTGTTTGGGCTTATACTAGTGGGCTAGGAAATGCTTTAGTAGATGAGAAGCCACCTGTTGAGATGACTATATAATATCCTAGGGTTTTCTTGACTCCTCATTTTTCATTTGTGCCTCCGCAGAAATTGATGTAAGTTTTCTTCTTCTTCCTCACCTTCATCTTCTTCTCTAAAATTTTGTTTTCCTCTACAATTTTCCTCCTCCTCTCCTCAACAAATTTCGGTCATGCTTGTCTCTACACCCATCTCCTCTTCCTCCAACCAGAAACCCTAGCCAAAACTACCTCTTCTCCTTCTTTTTCCCCTTTCATCTTCACCAATTTTGGCCTCCACCTCCACTTCCTCCAACCAAAAACCCTATAGCCGAACCCCTTCCTTTTTCCCCCTTTTCTTCTTCATTTATTTTGGCCATCACCACCATCGTCCTCTCCAATTGCCAAACCCTAACCCTAGCCTTGCCATAGCATATGGCCGAACCCAAAACCTAGCCAAACCCTAACCCTAGCCTTACCTTGGCCATGTAGGCCGAACCCTAAACCCAAACCTTGCTTTCCTCTAGCTTTATAGCCATAAATCCAAGCCTATAGACCAAACCCTAACCCAAATCTAGTTCGGGCCGAACGAAAGCCCATATGGCCGAGCCCAAACCATCATGGCCGAGCTATTTAACCCCTCTAGGCCGAGCCTATTAGCCTTTAGGCTAACCCTTCTCAATTATTTTACAAAATATAATTTTATACTTCTATTTTTCTATGTGAATTATTTTTTACGTGTGGAATTTATTTTATTTTTCAAGCGTCGGATTTGGATTCTCCTCTCACTCAAGCTTGTTCGTAATTTGTTGTGCTTATCGTAGTCGTTGTGTTGCGTTTTGAATGACTTCTCTAACCAAAGAAAGGTGAGTAATCACTCTTGACAACATACTTATATTTTGGTGAATTGACGACAATTGAATTGTATGGATATGTATATGCAAGTTAGAAATTTCACCTATGTTTTTATTATGTTATTTCATATGATATTAAACCTGTTGTGATCATATGCCATGATATATTGAATATTGTTATGTTTATTTAATATTCTATTCTCACATTGCAAGTTCCTTCACTATGGGTTGAAATGATACATACCTGAATGATCTTTAGTTTAAGGAAAATTGTTATGGGCTGAAATGATAGGCCTGAGCATTTTTATTTGACTTAGGATTGTGGGTTTGAAATGATATAAAACCCAGAAAATTTATAAATTGCGGATTGAAATGATATATGTCCATATTTACTTGACCCTAGCGTAGAGAATTTTATACAGACTCCGTGGTTGATTTAAAATGATTTTCTAAAAATTATTAAGTATTTTGGATTTCTATATATGAATCTCAACTAAAATTTAATGTAATAATTTCTATGAATTTGTTTACATGAGTTAAAATTTTTATAAGAAATAGATAGTTGGAAATGTAAATTTTGGAATCTAATTTACAGTATGAAGGTTAAATGAAATTTTATAATCCGATTTGACTTAATAATGGTATTTTATTCTAACTTATAAATTGTAAGTTATAGTTCATGTAATAGTGATTAAAATGATAAATGGTTTTTTCTTGTGGAAAAAAAAGTAAGTTAAAACGTACATTTGACATGTAAGTTTTAACTAATGTAAATGGTATAACTTGGGTAATAAAAATGATAAATGTTATTTGCTAAGAAGAAAATAAAGTGTAAGTCAATAACATACTTTTAACTTAGCATAAGGATTTCAGCTTTAAAATTTGACATTATAGTAACAAAGTTATTTAACTAAAGGTGTGGTTTCTTTGATGACCAAATAGCTAAAATTAGAGTATTATAATAAGAATGATATAATGACTATTATAAAAAATGTAAATATATGTACTATTTGATTATATAAACTATTGTAGTAGGAAGTATTACATTAACAATTCAAAACTGCTGCGATTTCTTAGGGTAGCAATTCAAAACTGCTGAGATTTCCTTACTGTAACAATTCTGCACTACTGCGGATTCTTACAGTAACAATTCTGCACCTTTGCGAATTCTTACAGTAGCATTTCTGCACTGCTGCGAATTCTTACAGTAGCATTTCTGTACTGCTGCGTTTTCTTAAAAGTGACATTTTCTGAATGCTACAAGATTTTCTAAAAGGTTATGATTCCGAATGAATGGTTCTAAAGGTTACATTTTTAAAGTGCTATGATCTCTAAACTTTTACGTTTCAAAGGGGTTATAATTAAATGAATTTGGAAGTGTTACAACTTTGGGGAAATGAATAATATTTTAAAGAATAATGATATGGAATTTATATGGTTTTTGGAAGGAATATGTTTAATATGAAAAATAAAACATTTGAAATTGAATAACCACGGGTTATAATAACGTTTAGTTGTTAAAGAGTCCGGGATCAGATATGGGCATACTCTCTGTCGATACCGAAAACCACTTTAACAACTGGGTACACGGTGGAGATTCCAGAATGAAGTAGGATGGTGGCGATGATCCTAAAGGTATATTTATGTGGACCTAACTCCCGTGAGTTAGCATAAGGTGGCTAAAACAGGAGCAATTGACGGGCCAGGTGAGGTAGCTCCTCCGATCGGACACATTTAATCGTTAGCCATTCTATTACATTGTGATTGATTTGGTGCGCACCTTTGATTCGAGAGTGTGGATCGAGTTGGGCGGTAGCTGCGGCTATGCGTTTCCAATAGTCCGAAAGTGTAATTGGTATATCTACCTTGGGATTGCCTAGTTGTGCCGTGTCACCTACCCTAGCGCGCCTTCTACGAGTTTGTTTTATGTTGTACCTATGGGGTATCCTCTGGCGGCCCCAGTTTACGGGGAGTTACGGTACTGTATAGACTATTGGTATTATAAAAATGTGTTAAGTGGGAAAATGTAACGCCTTAACGCTATTTTAATAGTTTACTTTATTTTAGACATTATTATAATAGCATATATTACTACATAGTAGATAGTTTAACGGATCCTTAAAGGATGGGCGATCCTAAGCATCCTTTAAGTTACTAATGCATTTCTTTTGCAGTTCACTTGAGCTGATTTACAATTTATAAGTATGTATGTCCTGACTCGAGTGTTTTGTGTTTTTGCTTTACGCTCGGGTCAGCCTGAGTTTCACAGCTTTGGATTCATTTTTTTGGAGCTAGAGATCCGCTGGAGACTTAGCTGTCTACCTGATATTTCCAGGCCAGTTATTTCCACTCAGCTTTTGCTTTTGTATTAGAGAACTCATGTATCTAAACTTTCCATTGTATTTGTGTTCAGACTTAGGTATTATGTATTAGTTTGAGACTATGTATCTAGGAGCTTCATGAACTCCTATGTTTATTTTATTCCACTGCGAGTTATTTTGATATTCTGTGTCTTTGATTCTATGATTGATTTTATTTTCCCCAAATTTTATTAACAGTCTATTGTTTTGAATTATTCAAGTATGACATGTGTGGTTTTATTGTCGATTTGAATGGTCCAAAACGGCGGGATGTTACAGTTGGTATCAGAGCTTTGGTTTTAGGCAAACCTTAGCCTACGGGGCAAAATCTCATTAGAGATAGGGTAGAAATACCCTAGAATGAGTAAAATCAATCTTAGAATCATTCTTTGCGAGAGAACGTATTTTCAAGTATAAAATGGTTTTCAAACGATTTTTCAAATGATTTTAAAGGATTATTTTGGATATAAATTTTTTCTTGTTTTAAAATCTAATTTTCCTTAGAGTTTCCCTTCTTTTCGAATCCACCTTGTTTAATAGAATTCTTTGATTAGGATTTCCATTCTAGTTGAATTTTGTCTTTTGCCTTTCTCCTCTATCTTGGTCCTAAAGAAAAAAATTCATTCTTGAATTTCCAGGATGAATCGTAGGCCATTTCAAGAATGATTGTCCCTTGTATCAGAAGGGCAAGACATCTGGAGACTTTGCCATAACTTCTTCCACTCGTGCTCCACCGACTCCACCTACTCCTAGTGATACCCAAGGTACTCTCCAGAGCACCTTTACCTTGTTTAGTCTTCCTGTTCGTGTTTTATTTGACACTGGAGCTTCGCATAGTTTCATTTCTGTGGACCTTTGTGATAAGTTTGAGCATATCCTTTCACCTAAGTTTGCAACCGAACCTTTGTGTGTTACTAATCCTATTGGTGGTCCTGTAAACCTTAGTAGGATTTGTAACAATGTGAAACTCTTCTTTTCCGACCATCGCTTTTCTGGTGATTTCTATGTTCTTGGTTTCGATGCTTTTGACATGTTGCTTGGAGGAGATTGGCTGAAGATGCATGAAGTTGTTATCTCTTGTAAAACCTAGACTGTTTCTCTTATTGATGATTTTGGTAAGCCCTTGGTGATTCAGTGCCGTATGCCTCAGGAGTATGCGGGCAGTTTTATCTACTCTCTTGATTCTTCCCTTAGTGATATTGATTCTACTCCTATGGTCAAATTCTATCCCGATGTGTTTGGTGAAGTCACTTCTTTGCCTCCTAAACGGGAAATCGAATTTCATATTGATCTTATTCCTGAAGCTCGATCTGTAGTTCTTCCTCCCAGAAGAATGGCACCCCGTGAGAAGGTTGAGTTGAGGAAGCAAATTGAAGACTTGTTCTCCAAAGGTTTGATCAGACCCAGTCATTCCGAATGGGGAGCAACAGTGGTTTTGTCACTAAGTCTGATGGTTCTTTGAGGATGTGTGTTGATTATAGGGAGTTGAACAAGCTCACTATGAAAAACAGATATCCAATGCCTCGTATTAATGATATGTTCGATCAGCTTTATGGAGCTACTGTATTCTCTCAGCTTGATCTTGCCACCGGTTTCCACAATCTCAGGATTGTCGAGGAAAGTGTTCCCAAAACTACTTTTCGTTCTGAGGATGGTTTCTTTGAGTGGTAAGTTATGCCTTTTGGTTTGACTAATTCCCTGGCTTTCTTTGTCGACCTTATGAACCGGGTTTTTTGTGATGTTCTTAATAAGTTTATTCTAGTCTTCGTCGACGATATTCTTGTTTTCTCTAAGTCAGAGGAGGAGCATGAATCTCATTTGAGCTTTGTTCTGGGAAATCTTTAGAGTCATCAGTTGAAGGCTAAATTCTCGAAATGCCATTTTTGGAAAGATGAAGTCCGATTTCTTGGACATATTGTTTCTGGTAATGGAGTTTCTGTTGATCCGGTTAAGATCGCTGCGATCAATGTAAGTCTATCTTCTCTTCTTCCTTTGTACATTAATTATTCTATCTCTTTCTCGGTTCTTATTCCCCCTGTTCTATTTTAGGATTGGGAAACTCCTAGGACTCCATCCGATATCCGTAGTTTTCTGGGCTTTGCTGGTTATTATCGAAGATTCATTGAGAATTTTGCTCGGATTGCTGCAACTCTCACCGCTCTAACTCGTAAGAATGCTAAGTTTAGATGGAATGATAAGTGTGAAGCTGCATTCAATGAGTTGAAGCGCAAGCTTACTTCCGCGCCAGTTCTTACCGTTCCAAATGGAAATGAGGGATTAACGGTATACACTGATGCATGACGTGAAGGATTAGGAGCCATTCTGATGCAGGATGGGAAGGTTATCGCTTATGCCAGCCGTCAGTTGAAGACTCATGAAGCCAATTATGCAGCCTATGATTTGGAATTGCTTGTCGTAGTTTTTGCTTTGAAGCTTTGGAGACACCATCTATTGGGAACTAAGTTTGAGCTCTTTACGGATCATAAGTCTTTGAAATATATTTTCACCCAGAAGGACTTGAATTTGAGGCAGGTTAGGTGGCTTGAGTTTCTAGCTTCTTATGACCTCAACATCAACTATACCCCTGAGAAAGCTAATGTTGTAGCCGATGCTTTGAGTCGAAAGAAGGCGATGTTATGTAAGCTTGTTGTTTCTTCTCCTCTTATGGATCGTATTATTGCTAAGCAAGATGAGGATGAGATGCTTAGGCTTATTAAGGAAAATGTCCATAGCAGGGTTGGTGGTAATAGCCAAGATGGAAGTGGAGCTTAGATCGATGATAAAGGGATTTTGAGGATTAATAATCGGATTTGTGTCCCGAATGTTGGTGGATTGAGGCAAGAGTTACTTCAGGAAAATCATCGCTCTAGACTTTCTATTCATCCAGGTGTGACGAAGATGTACCATGATATGAAGAAGCTATATTGGTGGAGTGGTATGAAGCGTGATATCTCTCTTTTTGTTATTAGATGTGCAACTTGTCAGCAGGTTAAGGCAAATCATCAGAAGACCGCTGTATTATTGCAACCCCTTGAGATTCCCAATTGGAAATGGGAACAAGTTTCTATGGATTTTATTGATGGATTACCAAGGACTGGGAGAGGTAATGAAAGTATTTGGTTATAGTGGATAGATTGACTAAGGTAGTTCATTTCATTCTGGTTAAGTCTAACCATTCTACTTCTAGTTTAGCTGAGATTTATAAGAGAGAGATAGTCCGTCTTCATGGTGTTCCGATCAGTATTGTTTGTGATAGAGATCCCATCTTTACCAGTCTGTTTTGGAAAGCTTTTCAGGAATCTTTAGGTACTCGTCTGAATCTGAGCACTGCTTACCATCCGCAGACCGACGGTCAAACGGAAAGAGTGAATCAGATTCTGGAAGATCTTCTTCGTGCCTGTGTCCTTGATTATGGAGGATCTTGGGAAGATCATCTCCATCTCGTTGATTTCACCTATAACAATAGTTATCGGGTATAATATCAAATATCTGTTTAAGGTTGTCTTAAACATTTGTTTATCTCATTCCATCTCTTAAAATTCAGGCTAGTATCGAAATGGCTCCATTTGCTGCTCTTTATGGACGACCTTGCAAATCTCCATCTTGCTGGATTGAATCCGGTAATCATTTGGTTCTTGGTCCGGATATGATTCTAGAAGCATCTGAGAAGGTTGAGGAGATTAGGAGAAAGATGAGGATTGCTCAGGATAGGCAGAAGAAGTATGCTGACAGGCATAGGAGGAGTTTGAAGTTTTCTATTGGTGATCAGGTTTTCCTTAAGGTCTCTCCATTAAGAAATGTGATTAGGTTTGGATGGAAAAGGAAGCTTGCTCCTAGGTTTATTGGTCCTTTTCGCATCTTAGAGAGAGTTGGTTCCTTAGCTTATCGTTTGGAATTTCCTAAGAAACTTTCTGGAGTGCATAATGTGTTCCATGTTTCGTATCTTCGTCGGTATCTTCATGATCCATCTTTGATTGTTCAGCCTTCTGCTCTCGAGAGTTTGGTTGTCGAGACAAACCTTACTGTCGAGAGGAAGCCACTTCGTACTATCGATAGAGGTACGAAGCAACTTCAAAGAAAATCTGTCAACCTAGTCAAAGTGCAATGGAGCATTGATGATCGGGATTGTAATTGGGAAACGGAGGAGAGCATTCGTGCTTCGAATCCGGAATTGTTTGTTCCAGGTACTATTCGTTATCCTACCTTATCCTCTTTGTTTTCTGGGTCTCGTTCCTTTTCGAGGATGAAAAGTTTTGAGTAGGGGAGAGTGTAACAACCCGCAAATTTTGAAAATATTTTAAATGAAAATTCATTTGAAACTTTGAATATAATTATTTTGAAATTTGATAAATTTGGAAATTTAATGTAATTTTTTGGGATTTGATGTGAAATGTTCTTCCAAATTTAATAAAATAAAGATCAACTTTGGTCAAAGTTTGACTTTCTGTGAAAATTTTAAAATCTGAATTTTGAACTTTTACTTTTTTTTATGAAGATGGATTTAATTCTAACATTTTCTTTGTTTTTCATTTTGTTAAATTTTGATTCCTACTTCATAAAATTTACAGCTTTTGGCGTATTACACGTAGTTATTTTCCCTATAACTTTTGTCTTATTTATATTTTGGTTTGTTTGGGCTTATACTAGTGAGCTAGGAAATGCTTTAGTAGATGAGAAGCCACATGTTGAGATGACTATATAATATCCTAAGGTTTTCTAGACTCTCCATTTTTCATTTGTGCCTCTGCAGAAATTGATGTAAGTTTTCTTCTTCTTCCTCACCTTCTTCTTCTTCTCTAAAAAAAATTTCCTCTACAATTTTCCTCCTCCTCTCCTCAACAAATTTCGGCCATGCTTGTCTTTACATCCATCTCCTCTTCCTCCAACTAGAAACACTAGCCAAAACTACCTCTTCTCCTTCTTATTCCCCTTTCCTCTTCACCAATTTTGGCCTCCACCTCCTCTTCCTCCAACCAAAAACCATATAGCCGAACCCCTTTCTTTTCCTCCTTTTCTTATTCATTTATTTCGGCCATCACCACCATCCTCCTCTCCAATTGCCAAACCCTAACCCTAGCCTTGCCATAGCCTATGGCCGAACCCAAAACCTAGCCAACCCCTAGCCTTGCCTTGACCATGTAGGACGAACCTTTAACCCAAACCTTGCCTTTCTTTAGCCTTGTAGCCACAAACCCTAGCCTATAGACCAAACCCTATCCCAAATATAGTTCAGGCCGAACCAAAACCCCTATGGCCGAGCCCAAACCATCATGGCCGATCCATTTGACCCCTCTAGGCCGAGCCTATTAGCCTTTAGGCTAACCCTTCTCATGTATTTTACAAAATATAATTTTATACTTCTATTTTTCTATGTGAATTATTTGTTTACGTATGGAATTTATTTTATTTTTCAAGCGTCGGATTTGGGTTCTCCTCTCACTCAAGCTTGTCCGTAATTTGTTGTGCTTGTCGTAGTCATTGTGTTGCGTTTTGAATCACTTCTCTAACCAAAGAAAGGTGAGTAATCACTCTTGACAACATACTTATATTTTGGTGAATTGACGATAATTGAATTATATGGATATGTATATGCAAGTTAGATATTTCACCTATGTTTTTATTATGTTATTTCATATGATATTAAACCTGTTGTGATCATATGCCATGATATATTGAATATTGTTATGTTTATTTAATATTATGTTCTCACACTACAAGTTCCTTCACTATGGGTTGAAATGATACATACCCGAATGATCTTTAGATTAAGGAAAATTGTTATGGGCTGAAATGATAGGCCTGAGCAATTTTATTTGACTTGGGATTGCGGGTTTGAAATGATATAAAACCCGGAAAATTTATAAATTGCGGATTAAAATGATATATGTTCGTATTTACTTGACCCTAGGGTAGAGAATTTTATACAGACTCCGTGGTTGATTTAAAATGATTATCTAAAAATTATTAAGTATTTTGGATTTCTATATATGAATCTCAACTAAAATTTAATGTAATAATTTCTGTGAATTTGTTTACATGAGTTAAAAATTTTATAAGAAATAAATAGTTGGAAATGTAAATTTTGGAATATAATTTACAGTATGATGGTTAATTGAAGTTTGATAATCCGATTTGACTTAATAATGGTATTTTATTCTAACCTATAAATTTTAAGTTTTAATTCATGTAATAGTGATTAAAATGATAAATGGTTTTTTTTATTGGAAAAAATGTAAGTTAAAACGTACATTTGACATGTAAGTTTTAACTAATGTAAATGGTATAACTTGGGTAATAAAATAGATAAATGTTATTTACTGAAAAGAAAATAAAGTGTAAGTTAATAACGTACTTTTAACTTAGCATAAGGATTCCAGCTTTAAAATTTGACATTATAGTAACAAACTTATTTAACTAAAGGTGTGGTTTCTTTAATGACCAAATAGCTAAAATTAGAGTAATATAATAAGAATAATATAATGACTATGATAAAAATTGTAAATATATGTACTATTTGATTATATAAACTATTGTAGTAGGAAGTATTACAGTAACAATTCAAAACTGCTGCGATTTCTTAGGGTAGCAATTCAAAACTGCTGAGATTTCCTTACTGTAACAATCCTGCACTACTGCGGATTCTTACAGTAACAATTCTGCACCTTTGCGAATTCTTACAGTAGCATTTCTACACTGCTGCGAATTCTTACAGTAGCATTTCTGTACTGCTGTGTTTTCTTAAAAGTGACATTTTCTGAATGCTTCAAGATTTTCTAAAAGGTTATGATTCCGAATGAATGGTTCTAAAGGTTACATTTTTAAAGTGCTATGATCTCTAAACTCTTACGTTTCAAAGGGTTATAATTAAATGAATTTGGAAGTGTTACAACTTTGGGAAATGAATAATATTTTAAAGAATAATGATATGGAATTTATATGGATTTTGAAAGGAATATGTTTAATATGAAAAATAAAACATTTGAAATTGAATAACCACGGGTTATAATAACGTTTGGTTGTTAAAGAGTCCGGGATCGAATATGGGCATGCTCTCTGTCGATGCCAAAAACCACTTTAACAACTGTGTACGTGGTGGAGATTCCAAAATGAAGTAGGATGGTGGCGACGATCCTAAAGGTATATTTACGTGGACCTAACTCCCGTGAGTTAGCATAAGGTGGCTAAAACAGAAGCAATTGACGGGCCAAGTGAGGTAGCTCCTCCGATCGGACACACTTCATCGTTAGCCATTCTATTACATTGTGATTGATTTGGTGCGCACCTTTGATTCGGGAGTGTGGAACGAGTTGAGCGGTAGCTGCGGCTATGCATTACCAATAGTCCGAAAGTGTAATTGGTATATCTACCCTGGCATTGCCTAGTTGTGCCGTGTCACCTACCCTAGCGCGCCTTCTATGAGTTTGTTTTATGTCGTACCAATGGGGTATCCTCTGGCGGCCCCAGTTTACGGGGAGTTACGGTACTGTATAGACTATTTCCATTATAAAAATGTGTTAAGGGGGAAAATGTAATGCCTTAATGCTATTTTAATAGTTTACTTTACTTTGAACATTATTATAATAGCTTATATTACTACATAGTAGATAGTTTAACGGATCCTTAAAGGATGGGCGATCCTAAGCATCCTTTAAGTTACTGATGCAATTCTTTTACAGTTCACTTGAGTTGATTTACAATTTATAAGTATATATGTCCTGACTCGGGTGTTTTGCGTTTTTTCTTTACGCTCGGGTCAGCCTGAGTTTTACAGCTTTGGATTCATCTTTTGGAGCTAGAGATCCGCCGGAGATTTAGCTGTCTACCTGATATTTCCCTTCCAGTTATTTCCACTTAGCTTTTGCTTTTGTAGTAGAGAACTTATGTATCAAAACTTTTCGTTGTATTTGTGTTCAGACTTAGGTATTATGTATTAGTTTGAGACTATGTATCTAGGAGCTTCATGAACTCCTATGTTTATTTTATTCCGCTGCGAGTTATTTTGATATTTTGTGTCGGTGATTCTGTGATTGATTTTATTTGCCCTAAATTTTATTAACAATCTGTTGTTTTGAATTATTCAAGTCTGACATATGTGGTTTTATTGTCGATTTGAATGGTCCAAAACGGCGAGATGTTACAGGTTCTGTGTTGGCGAGGGTGATAGGTTCGACCTCGGTATTATTGTATCTAGAGAAGCACCGTGACGGGTGGTACCCTAGTCTTTATATGGAATCCATTCTCCAATAAGCGCCGTATAGACTTAGTTGTGCCCAACTATGCTAAAATGTGAGATGCAAGCATTTTAGTTATATTCATATTTTACTCTGACCCCTAGACACTATTATAGTATCAATGAATTTTATATATAAATGGTTTTGGTTATCGTAAGGTAAAAACCCATTCGTGTTTATATGTGGTGTGGTCTTACGAGATACCTTTATTTGGAAGGTTTTTGATAAATATTAAATTCCATTTGGGTATGTTTTTCTCACACTGGTATACCAGACTGATCAGGGCGTTCTTCTCTTCCAATGCTCGGGTCAGACCGAGCATATTTATAGATTTCTTTGGATGCGTTGGAGTTAAGGAGACAAGCTGGAGGCCCAGGACGTATCTACGTATTTCTTTGTATTCCGCTGTGTTATCTATTGGTTGTATTTATCAACAATTGTAAGGACAGGCTGTTATAACTATCCGTGTTAAAATAGATTAGTGTACTCTGATTGGTGTATGTATATTACATTTTTTTCTTTCTTTGGGTAATGATTTGTTGTATATTATAGATTATTCATTCCGCTTGAGATTCTATGTTGTTTAGTTTTCTTTTTTCTTCTTCTTTTCCCTTAACGAGCGAGTTTTCCGACGTTCGATTGGTCAGCACGCAATACAATAAACGTATCAGTGTCAATTTTTGAGAATCAAAATACTATTTTGTTGCACTTGGTATCAGAGCGCAAGGTTAAGCGAGAACCCAGGTATAGGTGGGGATTACTCATTAGGGAAAGGGTCGATAGCACCCTAGAATGAGTTGAGTGCATATATGTATGAGCGCATATTTTTTAGTGATATAAAAGTGTTTTATATTGTGTTAATCGATCTATTGAGTGGCTTCTGGATTCTTGTCAATAAGAGTAGCTAACGTTATTGATAGAGATACCTAAACACTTGAACTAGACCAATTGGCACAATATTGTTTTAAATTTGGTAAATGAAATAATTTTACCTAGATTATATTTTATATATAATGAAATAATTTTACCTAGATTACACCTAAACCCTTTAACATTATCATTTATTACTTGATTATTCACGCCTACCTAGTTAGGAGCATTGACTATTTTTCGTTTATTGAGTAGTCATGCCTGATCAGTTTATGGGCATTGACTATGGTGCTAGGTTAGGAGGAGTTTGTCCTATTTACTAAATGGGTTGGGTAGATTAGTGATTGTGGAAACATTAAAAATGAACAGCTTGTGAATTCAGTTTCAAAATTTGACTATAAGACGTTCGAAGATAATGTTGGGTTAAAATTTGATTTTTAAATAAAAAATTGTTTGTTATAACTTAACAAGGTAACATTTTGGAAATGATTTTATATAAGAAAATGAAATTATATAAATCTACCTTATAAATGTGGTTTATAAATTAAAAGGATTTAAACTGAGAATATAAGAATTTAAGTCCTATGTTTTGGAAATGGATATTCAAAGGTTTTGAATAATAGTAGTAGTAGTATTTTGAAGTATTTTGAATATAAATATTCCAAAAGATTTTGAAGGAAATAGGAATATTTTAAATGGGTGTTCAAACGGAGATAGAAAGCGTTGACCTCACTTCGGTCATTGGAAAATAATTTCAGTGATGACTACAAAATCATCAGTATTCATCTTCGGGTTTCTAAGTGACAGATTACTACCACAGAAGATCTGTTTTGGTAAAACCAGTTTTGATTTAAATACTAAATATGATTTTATTATTCAAAAAAGATATATTATATATTACTTCAAAATAGAATTGAAATAAATCCTGGTATTTAATTCTAAAATTGTCAATTAAGAATTAGATGGATGCATGTAGCCTATACATTAGGGTTGATATGTTTGCATCTTTGTTGCATATGTTGTTTGTTATTTTCATTTGTCAAAATGAAATAGGATTTTCGACGACTTTGGACAGTCGGAACTTCAAAATTGGATATAGAATTTGAGCTAAGTGTTTTAAGAGAAAATAATAAAATAAGTTTTTCTAACTTATAAATCTAAGGAAAATAATGAGTAAATGACAAATTTTAAATTTGTCAGACATTTGGGTTAAGTAAAACAAATTTGAACAATGCATATATACTCTTAGGATAAAGAAGAGTGTTATACGAATATAAACTTAAGTTGTAATTATAGGATGTGTATGAAATTAATTTATGAAGTGATAATAAAAATGAGTTGTGTTGTATATAAAGTTATAATAAACTTAAGTAATGGTTTTATGGAATGGTTTATAAATGATAGTGGTATTTAACAAAATGTTTATAATAAACTTAAGTAAAATTTGATGGATGGTTCTTAAGCGATATTTGTATTGAAGGAAATATACTAAATAATAATGAAGGTAGATAAAAAGAAAATTGGTGTAGTTAGAAACCAATTGGAATAAGTACATAAGTTGTACGTAGATCATTTTATTCGCATGTCTGTTTGATCTAGATTCGAGCATATGATTTCGAGGTGATTTACACCGGTCCGAACAAGGATTTTTCACTCAATTCTTGATGGCGAATATTTGATATGGAATTTTGATTGGTTTTGGAGTTCTCTATCATAGTATATGGCTATGCAAGGAGAATGGCGGTTTCTAATCAAGGAACCGGACCGAAGTCCGCACTAAAGAAGTCAATGGACGATACTAGTTTGAAAGTGAAATTGGTGATTGAGTGATTGATCAGATTAGATATTGTGTATGGATGGTATATGCACATCTTATGGGCTTTATCATAAATAAATATTGTCATTACAAAATGCAGATAATATGGTTACGAATTATGTGGTTGGATATCATTTGTAATAAGATGCAGGTATATAGAAGCAAAAGCTAGTTTGATGCCTTTGATTTCGTAAGTAAATTTGATTGCCCGACTAAAAGGTACATGTTTCTATTTGATTGATTGACGATTTATGATTGAGCCATTTGGTTTTTTTGTTTTCCTTTGATGGTTTGGACTTGTAGTGACGATTGGTAGTTGTTCCAATCTAGCCACATAAAGGAGACGATGCCGAAATTGTTTGTAAAATCAAAGAGTTAGAAAATTTTGTAATCAAGTTTCAACAAATTGATTTTGAAAAGTTTAAAGGTTAGGAGCATTTTTCTTACCTTAGAAATTTCAGGAACAAAATTCTTTTAATGGGGGAGAATGTAACGATCGAGAATTTTAGTTATGTGAATTTGAAATATTTAATTAATTTTAAATATGAAAATATTGGCTGAATAAGTGAAATAGCTTAAATTTCAAATATAGAGATTTATTTGAAGAGCGAATTTAAAAAATTGGAATATCTAAAAAGATTGAATCTTGGATTTAATATGAATAAAAATGATTTTGAAATCTTATTTAAATTTGGAATAAATAAGAATAGGATAATAAACTTATTTAATATCTAAACAGATACATGTTTTGGCCAGAAATGGTGTTAGATTCTTTTTGCAGGTTCACTGGATTGTTGATGGTTGGATTGCTGTTTGCAGTTAGGAGTTCTTCTTAGTTCTTCTACATCTTCAGTGTGGCGTTCTACTTTCTGGATGATTCACTTTTCAGAGATGCGCTCTCACCAATTCTTCCGAGTCTATAGAGTGGCATTTTTTCATTCTAGATCATTCGCACTTCTAGTTCTTCCGAGTCTGCAGCGTGGCGTTTCCTTCTCAGATGGAGTTGTCTTCTAGTATCATTGGCGCTGAGTTGCTTCATAGATTTTTTAGGTACTTCTAACACCTCAATACCGGGCGATGGTCTTGTCAGAGCTCGATATTGGGTGTAATGGGCAGTGGCCTTGCCGGAGCTCATTCTAGGGTTACCTGAGTTATTTTCTTTGTTATTTGTACTATGATTAGCTATCTGTCAGGCATGTTGGCAGCACCTTATCTTCTATGACATATACATATTTACATGTGTGCTCTCTCTATTCTAGAGGATCACACATTTTTCTCAAAAATAAACTTTTAAATTTAGATTTAGAAGTGATTTATTTGTTTTTAATAATAATTCATTTTAATCAACTGGTGAAAATATCATTCCGGGGCACCATCTCGGATTTTGACGAAACTAGTGCCATTGGATTCGTAATGGTGAATAGTTGTACACCGAGCGTTCAGTGATGATCGGACATATCGTGTGGTCGCGCGAGCTCGAAACGCGTAAAAATTAATTACAAGAATTTAAATAATATAATTCGATTTTAAAAGCTAACTTCTGCATATGATCAAATTAGGCTCTAATACTAGTTCCATTGTGTTCAGAATATGGGTGTTTGATATAGAACGCCAGGCGGCATGCCTCGATTGGAGTTTGATATTTTTAGGTGTATAATATCAGATACTTTTGGAATTAAATAATAGAATGGGACAAACCCATACCCCCATCAACTTCACAGCCTTACCCTCCATGTATAAGCCCATACCCCATCTCTAATTTATGTCACTTCAGCTTCCTCCTCTTTTTACTTTTTTCAAACATGCATATTAAAAAAAATAAAAAAATAAAAGAGAATCCTCCTTTCAAAATTAATAACAAATCACATAAAATCATAGAAATAAAAAAGGTGTGAGCTTTGTAAGTAGAAAGCATGGACCTTCGACTTGATATTCGATTGAAGGTTGCACGTGCTATTTTCTTGGATCGACATTTTACATGAACCATTTTGGAAATTGCAAAAACTAGGGTTAGTGATTTAAGGATTTGTGGTCGTCGATGTGGAATTTGGAGCTTGTTTTTGGATTCATGATGGTAAGAGGCTTCGGCGCTGGGCTTTGGAGGGGGTCTGGTCATCTTTTGCAACGTGCTTTCGTGCACTGTAGCGGGCTATGGGGTGGAGTCACGATGTGTATGCGGAGGCAGAGTGGATTAAGGAAGGGATGGTGGGGCAGCATTTGGGAAGAGAAGGTCATTGGATTTACCAGTTTGTGATTCCATCGAGTGTGGAGCAAGAGAGGATGGAGAGAAGGGTGGCCATGGGATGGGTTTACTATGTTGTTAAGGGGAGTAATTAACGAATGAAGGAGAAGGGTTTAAGGTGGATTAGTTTAATTAATTATGTAATTAGTGAATTATTATATTATTTAATTTGCTAAAGTTATTATCGCTATAACTTTTGCTTATTTGGTCCAAATCTAACGTGGGCATTCGCGTTACGTTCGTATTGTCGAGCACTACGAAATGGAATAGGTTTGGCGGAGATTGGAGTTTATGGAATTTTAAGCTAAAATCGAACATCGTTGGGATTCAGACGAAACCAAAATGCCTCAGTGATAACTGGAAATTTCGGTGAGTTGGACTCACCTTTTCGGTTAACCATTAGTGTTCTATAGTCGATAAAAATTATTGATTGGATGTTTGAATGTTTATATGTTGATTGTTTGGTTTTGATGAATTGTTGCTTTTGGAAGTGATTAATATATGAAACCAATTGCAGGGAAACGGGTTGGAGGAATCCAACGGGATTTCTCACCACTGTTGAATTTTATTTATATATATGTGTTGATATATATATGAGTTTTCATGCAAGGGGACAAGTTGGAGGGATCCAACCAGATTCCTCGCCATTGTTGAATTGTTTTCAATAATATTTATGTTATATGAATCATTGAATATCAAACCTGATTGTTTGACACTATTTGTTATGACATTATTATATGTTCAAAACTTAAACCCTGTAGTGAAAAAAAATCAATATCGATATTGGTTAAACGTTGGGTAGCTATTGGCTTCAAATTTGTATTTTAAAAATACTATAAATCGCCATTTGAGTTGGAGTTGGTTTTTGAGATAGGAAATGATTTTAATCTGAAATTGGGTTTTGGAAATATTTTGTTTTAAAGGATTTAGCTTCTATTTTATTCCAACCTTTTTATTTGTCTTTTCTAAGTTATTTATTTATATTTAATATCGTTTTAAGATTATTTATATTTAATATTGTTTTAAAGATTATTTATTTATATTTAATGTTGTTTAAAAGTTATTTATCAATAATTTAATATTTTGAAAAGTTAATTATCTAGATAATTAATATAGCTTGAAATTAATAAATTATTACTATTTATAATAATGGTAAAGATTAATCATTATTGTTTTTTTAATGATGTTTTTAAATTATTAATTATTATTTTAAAGATGTTTGAAGTTAATAATAATTATTTATTTATAATGTTTATGGTTAATAATTATTATTATATAATAGTGTTTTGAAGTAAATGGTTTTTAATTATTTATAAATGTTTTCGAGACATATAAATAGAGTTTATAAATGGACTTGGGTTATTTTTAAAGGAGTTTTATAATTAGTTTTATGGATTTATAAAGAGTTTATAAATGTTTTGAGAAATGGTTTAGGGACGTTTATAAATGGTTTAGAGATTTATAAAATAATTTATAAATGGGTTTTAGAAATTTATAAAGGAGTTTATAAATGGTTTTAGAATTGTGCAAAAAGGGAATCTTCCTCCATTCTATGAATATATCCTTGTAAAAGTATTTTGATACAAGTATTTCCAAGGTGAATTTAATTAGTGAAAAGATTAATTAAAGAGGTTAGATTTTGCTTATGTGCTTACCGATGTTGGTTTTTCCTATGGAATTAAATCTCTAATATGAATGTGTGTTTGTTGATAGTTAAATAACCGACTATCAAATATGGACCCAAAACGTAACTTTGGAAATATTTAGGTGAAACACATGAGTTATATGGCATAGTCATCTCCGATGATGCTGCACTATGCGTATAAATCTTGTTTCATTCTCCTAGGACATATGATAAGAAATTCGTTAACTAATGGTTAGGAGGTGGCCTTCGCTCTTATCTTTAACTGTTTATTTCCTAGAACCGGGGTTGAGTTTACCGGAAACCATCGAATGTTGTTTCGAAGAGACCGGGATCAGATATGTTATCTGAAAATCACTTCAATCCAACTCAAGCGTTTCGAAGTGAAGAAATCTTGAAGATGATGGAATTGAAGATGAAGCTCTTTGAAGTGTAAGGGCTGCTTACTACTTATCCTGAGGGTGATTCCAAAATGGATGTAGAAGAAATAGTGCCTTCGGTTTGTTCATCTCCTGGGCAACTTGTATAGATGAATGCTGGTATTGCATTGTTGCTTGAAGGCAGTGTTAGCATTCCAAGTGGGAAGTGCTATATGAACGGTAAAACATAGCCTCAAGCCTCATCAACGGGAAATGACTAAAATATGGGAGATGCAGCAGGGCTAGGTAGGTCGCTCCCATTAGGGTATAATCATCCCTATCTAGAGTCAATTTTATCTCTCCTTTGTATGCTTCGGGCCCATTAACTAAGGAGTGATCATTTTCGGTACTATCCAATAAAGGGTAGGCCGGTTTTGTGTTGGCAAGGGTCGATAGGTTCGACCTAGGTGTAATTTTATCTAGAGATGCACCATGATGGGCGGTACCCCAATAGCCCAGTCATTGTATGGAATCCATTCTCCAATAAGCACCGTTCATATGTAGATGAATGCTGGTCAAATCTCAAGAAGAACGCAACCATCTAAGCGATCTTGAAGAAATGTTCGGAGTATTGCAAAAACATTAGATGGAGCTTAACCCATAGAAATGTTTTTTAGGACCCAATCTGAAAAGTTTCTAGGGTACATTATTAGTGCTCGAGAAATAAAAGCCAACCCTGATGAGATCCAAGCAATTAAAGGCATGTCAAAGCCCAAAACAAGTATAGATGTGATGAGCTTAAATGGAAGAGTAGCAGCATTAAATAGGTTCATTTCCAAGGCCACTGACAAATGCATCCCATTCATCGATGTGATTAAGAAGGGGAAAACCTTTATCACTATATAGTAGTTTCTGAACACACTATTAGTTATGTTATAATAAGAGAAGAAAAGGGAATTCAGATTCTGATATATTATACAAGCAAAAAAGTTTAAGATGCAAAAACCGAATATCTGATCATAGAAAAACTAGCGCACTGTTTAATGCTCACGACACGAAAATTGAGAGCTTACTTTCAAGCACATCCAATTAAGGTCTTAACTAACTTTCCACTCAAGTAAGTCTTTATTAAACTCAAAGCTTTGGGAAGATTAGTAAAATGGGAACTAGAAATTAGACAGTATGATATTGAATTTCTACCACGAGTGGCAATTAAAGGACAAGCTCTGGCCGATTTTGTTAATGAATGTACATGATTCATCATAGAGCAATCATAAAAAGAAAAGGATCTAATGCCTAAGTGGTAACATATCATAAATGGAGCTTCAAACGAATAGGATATGTGATTATTACCGCCGATGGACACCGTTTACACTATGTAATGAAATTGAGATTTCCAGCTACTAATAATGTGGCAGAATATTAGTCAATGATAGCAGGAATCACCCTACACCCTCATTTGAAGATTCTTAGAATTGAGACCTTCAGTGATTCACGGTTAATGTTAAATTGGTTGAACCAAACATATCAAACAAAAGATGCCAAGTTGATCTTATATGTCTAGAAGGTGTTGAAAATGTTGACTCAATTCGAGGATTTCTCAATACACTAAGAGGAAAGAATTCCCAAGCTGATTCTTTAGCTAAACTGGCTAGCTCTTGAGGAGCACCGAAAACTCAAATTCTGCTAGTAGGCTACCAATCAAACCCTACTATAGAGAAAAAAGGTCCCGAGCCAAAAAAATAATCCTTAGTATTGACTAGATCATAAGCCTTAATGCAAGGAAAAAGGAAAACGAAATGCGGACCTTCATGAAAAATCCTCTGATATATAAACTAACGATCAATATGAGAATAATTGGATGACACCTATCATCGAATATCTGACAAAAGAGAAATTGCCAGCAAACAAAGAGGAAGCAAGAAGAATAAAACTTCAGGCCCCAACATTCATTATAGTAAATGAAATACTTTACAAAAAAGGGTATTCACTCCCTTACTTAAGATGTGTTAGTCCAGAAAAAGGAGCAGAGTTATTAAGAGAACCCCCAGAAGGATTCTGTGGGCTAAAAAGGTCATGAGACTGGGCCTCTACTGGCCTTAAATGACTAACTATGCTATAGATTTTATGAAGAAATGTGAGAAATGCCAAAAGTTCTCTAAGATCCTTCACTTGCCACCAAGTGAATCGACTTCGATATCAAGTTCATGGCCTTTCAATGTTTGGGGCATCAACCCGATAGGCCCATTACCTATATCCAAAAGAGGAGGTAAAATTGCAGTAGTAGCCATCTATTATTTCACCAAACGGGTAGAAGCAGAACCATTACCAAATATCACATTAGGAAAAGTGCTTAATTATTAATCAAGAATATTATCACTAGAACTGGAATTCCATATAAGATAATATCCAACAACGGAACTCGGTTTGAAAGCATGGAATTTACCCAGTTCTGCAATAGAAATGAGATTATCAAGAGCTTTTCATCTATAGCACACCCCAAGGCTAATGGAGCCATTTAAGCTCCCAATAAAACTATTAAGACCATCCTAATGAAACAGTTGGAAAAAGCAAAAGGAAATTAGGTAGAAGAACTACCTCTTATGTTGTGGGCTATAGAACTTCTACCAAAACAGCGACAGGACATATCCCATTTCCTCTAACATATGGATGAGAAGCCATGCTTCCAATCGAGGTTGAAGTGCCCTCTCATCGAAGGATTGCATATGCATTGATCCAAATCAAGAATTGAAAAGTGAATCCCTAGACCTATCAACAAGCTAAGAGATGAAGCATCTGTACGAACTGCTGAATACCAATGCAAAATAACTAAGTACTGCAATTCCAAAGTCAAGGAAAGATCATTTCGAAAAAAGTATTCGGTACTCCAAAAAGTTATGGAAAATACTACAAATCCAACAGATGGGCCGTTGGGATCAAATTGGGAAGGACCCCTTGTTATTCACGAAGTAATCTTACCAGGAACCAACCAACTATGTCAACCAGATGGTAAGTTCATAGTAAGAACTTGGAATGCTAAACATCTGAAGCCATATTTTCCTATGATGAATCAATAAATAAATTTACAAATGCCAAAATAGGAATAGCACCCGATATTAAAATGTCATATTCGTGAAGCAGAAACATAAATGGACTCCTATTAATGTGGAATAGGTTGAATTATTCGATTTGAATTTCAATTGTAAATTCATCCAAAACATCTTAAAGGAAAATGGAATTTTTTTCATCAAGTAAAACTACTTAGTTTAGAGTTTGCTTGCCATGGTGCATGCCTTATTTAAGGATTCATACAATGGAACCTCATTACCATTTTTTTATTCATTTAGATATGGTATCGATATAGGATGTTCCCACCAAAGAAAACTCTACTTTATCTCGATTTCTCTTTTTAAAAAGTAATTAATTAAATACAAAAAAATAGTATAATTAGAGTACTAATAAATAAGACTAATTATTGCGTAAGAAATCGTATTAATATAACTATATTTTTCCAGTTCATTTTATATTATAAAAATACAAATATAAAATGCATTAATTTAATTCTTAATCCATTTCCACTTAAAGAAAGAATGTCTACGTAATCAATAATCAAATGAAAGGAAAGAATTAAAAGGAAAAGTCTAAACCACCACCTAAGATGGTAGTAAGGAGTGAAATAAAGCCTTTGATCCCGCCATAAGGGCCTGGTCAAAGCACCTCCTATATGGAGTTCGGAGTAAGCCTTTGGCTTTGCTAGAGATGGCCTGACCAAAGTATCTACAAGCCTTTAGTCCCGCCTACGCGGCCTGGCCGAAGCACCTCCTAGAGGGATGATAGAGTAAACCTTTGGTACCGTCTAAGAGGGCTTGGCCAAAGCATCGAACCAGCCTTTAGTACTGTCTATAAGGTCATACTGAAGCACCTCCTAGAGGGAGGTTTGGTAAGACTTTGCTTCTACTTAAGACAGCTAACCAAACATATTGGACAAAAGACCTAAATCATTGCCTAAGATGGTGATAAGGGGTTTGATCCAAGTTGATATCATCTCCTACGTTGGTGACCAAAAAAGGACTAAGATGTCCAAAGCCCAAAGAGAGGCGCAAAGAAAAAGGACTAAGATTTTCAATTCCCAAAAGGAGGCGTAGAGGAAAAGGGACTAAGATGTCCGAAGTTGAAAAAGAGGTGCAAAGAAAAAGGGACTAAAATGCCAGATGTCCAAAGCCTAAAGAGAGGCGTAAAGAAAAAGGGACTAAAATGCCAAATGATCAAAGCCCAAAGAGAGGCTTAAAGAAAAACGACTAAGATGTCCAAAGCCCAAAGAGAGGCGCAAAGAAATAAGATTAAGATGTCCAAAGACCAAAGAGAGGCGTAAAGAAAAAGGGACTAAGATGTCCAAAGCCCAAAGAGAGGCCACAGAAAAAGGACTAAGATGTCCAAAGCCCAAAGAGAGGTGCAAAGAAAATGGACTAAGATGTCCAAAGCCCATAGAGAGGCGCAAAGAAAAGAGACTAAGATGTCCAAAGCTCGAAAAGAGGAAAAATAATTCGATATAGATGAGCCATTTGCACTCCAAAACAAAAATCAAACAGTCTTTTCGAAGAATATTTATTAAGTGTGAGTTATTTCACTTCAAAGTAAAGAAAGTGGGGTTTCTCCACAAAATAATATCATTATTGCCAGATGAAATTTCTAGTCGTCTTCTATTATTATTGCCAGACAGATCTTATGGTCTTCGATTAATATAGCCAAATGGATTTTCTGGTATTCTTCTATTATTATTGTAAGATAGATTTTCTAGTCTTCTATTATTATAGCCAGATGGATTTTCTAGTCTTCTATTATTATTACCAGATAGATTTTCTAGTCTTCTATTATTATAGCCAAATGAATTTTCTGGTCTTCTTCTATTATTATTGCCAGATAGATTTTCTGGTCTTCTATTATTATTGCCAGATGGATTTTTTGGTCTTCTATTATTATAGGCAAATAGATTTTCTGATTTTCTATTATTATTACCAGATGGATTTTTTTGTCCATCATTATTATTGCCAGATGGATTTTCTGGTCTTCCATTGTTATAGCCAAATGGATTTACTGATCTTCTTCTATTAATAACCAGATGGTTTTCTAACCTTTTGTTATTACCAAAGGGTATTCTGGACTTCTATTATTACCAAAAGTTATCTTTGTCTTCTATTATTGCCAAAGTGTATTCTGGTCTTTTATTATTACCAGAGGGTATTTTGGTCTTCTATTATTACTCATTTACAGCTCAATTAAACCTCAAAAAGGATTGCTCAAAAATAAATTGAATTTAAAGTTAGTAATGGAAATTGTCATCCACTTTATGTTTTACAGGAAAACAAAACTAAAAAGAAAATCTTACAAAGGATTGAGAGAGCAAGCAAATTTTTTGTTTTACACTAAAGTACAAAAAGCTTCTTTTATACAAGGAGAGGGACAAATGTTATCCACGTAATTTCTAAAGGGTATAAGCAAAGGAGTTTATGTCGAAACTAAACAATAATATCGCAGCTAGTGATGTCGAAGGTTTAATAATCTCGAAAGTATATGATTTCAAAGCTTAAATGTAACACCCCTAATTTTGATTAACATTATTTTGAACATTTAATTAGATAAATTAAATGAAATAATGTAAATGGCTAAGAGGATTGAGATTTGATAATCACTAAAGGGCCATGCCTTAATAAGAATGATTAAAACATAAGTAAGAAGGAGGAAATTATGATAAGGGCAAAGTGGGAAAAGGATGGGTTCCCTAAACATATACCTTCATTTTCTTCCCCTTCATTTCATTTTACATTCACACAAACAAAAGAGAAGGAGGCCAGCCATTTCTAGGAGCATTCAAGAGAAGATAAAGCTAGGAATCAAGTAGAAAGCTTAGAGGAAATCAATCTAATACAAATCTCAACCTTCTTAATACATTCAAAGTGAATAATAAGTATATGTATTTCATGTTTTAATTATTGTTTTCAGTTTTGAGTTTAAATCTGAACCACTGATGATATTATGCCATGTTTCGTAGTATTGAATGATTATATGCTTATTGGTGAATTTATAGGATTTATTTATAAAATTAAGTGATGTTTGAGTTGTAAAACCTATCATATGACACCCAAACAACTTGAAATTTTGATATGATGTTAGAAACATTATTCTAGAAATAGGATTTAAATTTCATAATTTTCTGATAATGTATGAATATTTTATGATTTTCTCAATTGAAGAAAATGGATTACTTCGGGTTTTAATTATTAAAAATAATTAAATAAAGTTTTTGGCTTCGAAATTTTTATATCATGAATGGTATATATAAATAAATTTATTATGATTTTTTGGAATTTTTCCCAAGTGATTATGATTTAATTAAGCTAGAAAGGCTAATTAATTATTAAGATATTAATATAAATTACAGGGTTGCTAATTACTTTGCAAACGATAAAAATCTGCTCTTCGGGGGTTGTCTGAAAAGATTTTGGTAAAGAAGTTTTTATCCAAAAGTATTTTGCCAAATAGTTAGGGTTGGTAGAAAACAAAGCGCTTTTATAAGTAAATTTGCAGTTTTCATGTTAATTACGAAAGAGCCATGCCGATAGCGTCATCGTCGCCCCTATCTATTCCCCATCAACCTATGATGATGTGCATGATATCAACTTAAATTAACATAGAGTGAATTGGCTAATGTTGAAGAGACTCAGAGTCGTCTTCGCTGACAATGACCTTGCCGCATGATTTTAAGTGCCGCGTTTTATATAACAGGCATGTTGCCTCTTTTCTTAAACAATGTTGTCGACCCCAATACTTTCAAAGAGATGATTTTTTCGAAGTGACTATTTCGGCTATATGATGTCGCATATTTATGACTTTGACCCTATAGGCATAATGCCGCTATTTATGACTCCGACAGTATATGATGTCATGTTTAATTCTTTTACTTTATTCTTTTAACTATTTCAGGAAGGGCAATGATGTCGCTCCCAATGACTTCGGCACTAATGAGGCCGCTATTTTCTATAAGGCAGTGATGCCGATAGTAATGACTTCGATCCTATTCTTTTATTGGTTTTAAACTATACAAACCTAAGCTCTTCGACTTCGACACTATAAGAGGTGTGAAGAGGAGTTTTGGCCTTGTGTTTTGAAGGTTAAGGATTTTAACTAGTTTTAAGCGGCGAAGACCACTTTTTGGTAGTATCCCTTGCCGCTTTTATCAATATAAAGGATTCATATTGTTTTGGCCTTATGGCCTATGGTTTTGAGAGGCAATGACCTCAAATGATTTCAAACTTCACCAATATTGTCTTATTAAAGCATATATCATGGCATAATTATTTTGTATTAAGTAAAGGGCTATAACCTTCCTTGTTTTTTACTATGATTTCAAGAATTAAATAATTTATAAAGAAAAGTGTTTTCAAGGGAATAAAAAGGCTACTTAGCCCAGTATTTTGGTAATGAGATTGTTGTTATTATCACTTTTGGGTAAATTGCGATAAGATAAATTGACTCATAAATTAGAAAGCCAGATGGGACTGGTGTAGGTTAACATCCTATACTTCAGCTGTTAGACCTAGCTGATATTAGTCAAAAATCCAATGCGTAGGGCTTTGTTAGAGACCAAAAGTAGGTGTACGCATAAAAAGGAATACTTAAAGATGAGTTAGGTTATTGGTGAGCCCACAAAACCATTATGATCAGTTGAGTCTAGGAATAGTAATTTTAGACAAACCATCCAGTTTCTTCTAGCAGGATGGGTAGAAAATTTGATATATCTGGTAGGCCCGAGTAAGCCATGTAGGTTGGTAGTTACCTACATTAGGACATATAGTCCACTGATTTGACGGATAGTCAAGATTACCCAGGTTGCATGCATACCTATTATTGTTATATTGTTATATTATTACTTTAACCAGTTTGGTTGTGGGATTATAATTTGCAATATATATATATATATATATATATATATATATTTAAAGGATACTAGTGAGGGGAAACTCATTCTTCTCAGGGGCGTGGTCTCACTAGATATCAATTAGCCGAGATGGCATATGATTATTCGCATAAGGCTTATTGTCTGACTTGAATTTTATTTTTTCCCCTTAAACTCTCGGGTGCTCAAAATTTAATTTTAGTAGGTTAGGAGTAAGGGTCTTTCAGGTTAAGTAGGTTTGGTAAATAAAGCTTCCGAAGACGTGTAGGAGGCAGAAGCTAGCTATGTAGGAGGAGTCTATCTATTTTTATTATCCCCTATATTATGTCAGTTATTGTATGAACGTATTGACAGTAGAAGTATCTATCTATTTAGCAACTCTGATCATCCAAGGGGGCATCTTATTATGTCGCCCTTGGCGTAATTTGTAATAATTATATCTTATCTGAACCTGGGAAACGTTTTGGGCTTATGTAACGAATATGGAATGCTGATTTGAAATGTAATGAGAAAAGTTGTTTTTGAAATTATGTTTAAATTATTTATATTCTTGTGATTTTGATATTATGAATACCATTAACATGACCACATTTTGTCACCAAAAATTAATACTATAGATTTCTACAGCATTTGTAGCGCTTATTTTCGGGCCTCAAGGTAGGGGATGTTACAACTTGGTATCAGAGCATAGGTTTATGTAAAACTAAAGAATTTTAAACTTTAAAAAGAGTTTTTGAAATCATAATCCAAATGAATCAAAGAATAAAATTGGGGTGTGCGATAATGCTATAGTAAAGTACTTGTATTTGCTATATATAAGTATACGCTATATCTCTATTCTCCCTCTCACTTAGACCGTTCTTCTGTATCTTACTAAGGTTCGAATGCAGATTTAAAGGAAAGTAAGATATGGAGGCAGGAAACATAAGAGTGAATCTCGATGGAGGAAGCACCACTACTAATGGAAATGTCAGGTCCAACATTATGAGAAATCTGGGTCAACAAACAACTGCTAACTTAGGTGCAAGAACACCACCGGTTGATATGGGAGCAATGCATCAGTTCTTTGTCAACATGATGCAAGCGGGAGCTGCTGCTAGGTTAGTTGGTGGAAATGCTGGAGGAGTGAATCAAGAGGCCCTAATTGTTAATTAATATGCCATTTTGAGTAGGTTCTATGTGAGACTTGGATGGAAACTGTTTATTGGAACGGAGGATGTAATTGAAGTGGAGAATTGGTTACTCCATTGTGAAAGGATTTTCATTGATCTCGGTTTGAATGACGAACAGAAGAGGAGAATGGCGTCCAGGAAATTGTAAGGTGTGGCATTGTACTGGTGGAATAGTGTGACGGTTGGAGTGACTTGGGTAGAATTCTTAGCAGCCCAGGGGGTTGCTTCTTAGCCGGCATTCTTTTAGCCGGGCAAGGAAATATATCCTTAGCCGGTAAAAGAAAACTGGTTAAATTAATATTTTTCCTTAGCAGGGCACTTATGGCATGCTAAGGAAATATATTAATTTAGTCGGCTTTCTTTTAGCCGGCTAAGGATATATTTCCTTAGCCGACTAAAAGAAAGCCGGCTAAGCTTTTCACTAATTGGGGGTGGGTTTTGGTTGAATGTGTTAGAATTGACCATTTTTAATCCACACGGTTGAGAATGCTCTTACCATTACCGTACCGTTTTTACTGCTAAACGAAAATTGGTTGTCGTTATCGTCACCGATCGACTGGTATATCAAAGACTTGTACATCGATAATTTGGTAACTGTTACACTGGTAATGGTAAATTACCATCTGTCCAAAAAAGTCCGCAAGTTGATATGTTTTTACACTATAATGCATTTTCAATTAAACTATTTATAGTGCTACTTAAAAAAATACATAAACGAGAAAGAAAAGAATCGTATTTAACGCTATTTCACATTAATACTAAACTAAATTTTTTCATTTGTTTGGTTCTAAACGATTGCAATAAAGCATATTACAGGAATATACCCGTGTTTTAAATTAATTGGAAAAATTACCGTCATCATTGTTTTTGAAGAAAATGTTACCTACAATTTACTATTAAAAATTTAATGTTGAAAATTTTAATTTTAAGTTTACCATTGCAATATCGATTAAACTGATATATTAATTTTAATAAAAAATTGTTACCGGTTGACTAATAATGGTACGGTGATGAAACTTCTGCCATTAGCAATGGAGTCATAGTTTCTACCGTGTTTGAAATTGGTTTTAAGATTAAATATTCTACGATTTTAATATCCCAACCAACGAAACTATATTACATCTCATTTAATTTTGGATTGTGCATTCTTTTTATTTAACCCCAATCATTCTATCGTAATTATGTATTTTAGCAAGTATATAAAATTTTCTTGTCATGTCAAACAATTTATTCCGTAACTTATATGGAATCTATGAGATTTAATCATTATGTTTATATAAAATTGAAATTGGATTACAAAATGTCTTCGTAAGAGTGACGAACATAATATCATATGTACTATTTTTGAAGAAATTTGCTTTTTCGTTCTTGTTAGAAAGATGCAAGTGTTAAAGGATGTCGCTGGAATTGTCAAATGGAGGGATTAATTTAAATGACAAAAATTTGTATATTTTTAGCCTTAAGGACACGACCTCAATATTTAACCAGAAGGACAGACATTCTCCTAAAAATTAATCATAAGAACAAACATTCTTCCAAAATTATTCATAAGGACAAACATTGTTCCAAAACTGCTACCGAATTAAAAACTGATACCTAAAAACTGCTACCAATAACTACAAACTAATACCTAAAAACTGCTATCAATAACTAAAAACTGATACCTAAATAAAGTTGTCCTTCAGACTAAAATACTGAAGGTCTGTCCTTGAGGCTAAAACGCTGAGAAATTTTGTCCTTGACAATAATTTCCTGTTATCAATACAAGCAACCTCATTATTAGAAAAGCATAGACGTCATTTACAATTTCTAAAAAGAAAATTATAGTTTGTGGAAAGACATTAAAAACTAAAATAAATCAACGGCTCAAATACTTTACTTGAATTATAGTAAAGTTTTATGGGTATTATTCAGATTTAATATTGATAATTAAGTTGATATCACATGAATCAACGATGAATTTTAGAATTTAATGAATTAATGCTCTTGAACAAAGTTCCCATAGATTTAGTGTGCTACTATTAACACCTTGAAAAATGATTATAGCAATCATTAAAATTTTACTATCTATCAATTCTTTTAACATACTTATAACCATAAAAATCTATTTTCTTATTCGGCCTAAAACAACCATAGTGTTTTAATCTCACTTAGAAAAACTTAGGTACATTATCATAAAACATCATCAGAAAACAAAATATTCAAAGTTTAAAATCAAAATAAAATATCTCTGTTTTTTCTAATTGATGAAGCCAAATGAAAATTTAGTGGATGATCATAATTTCTATAAATATAAAATAGAAATATAAAGAATTTAGTTTACTTTTTATTTCTTAAAGTCTAATTTTCTTTCACGTATCAATCTTAAGTTTGTTACTTAAAGTTTTTTTATTTATTATTTAGGATGAGTTTAGTTATCTCATGGCTAACAAAAAATTTGAGGATATGAAGTTTTATGATGTTGTAATTGAAATTCTCAAAGCGTAAATCATTAAATTGTAATATTTTATCATATAATATTTATATCACTTTTTCTCTTATATTTTATTTGATTTTTTTTATTGTTAGATGAAACATACTAATCACAACAAAATTGAGAATACATTTGTTGTTTCGGATAAAAAAGTGTTTTGCAGTGAAATATAAAATAAGACAATCAATCAAATGCTTAAAAAGGCATACAAGTTGATTTGACAAACCACTTTTCAACTGATTAAGTAAGTATCTATACAAGCAATACAAGCAACTTCATTATTAGAAAAGCATAAATGTCAATTTATAGTTTCAAAAAAGAACGTTATAATTTGTGGAAAGACATTAAAAACTAAGATAAATCAACGGCTCAAACACTTACTTGAAATTACAATAAAGTTTTATGGGTACTATTCAAATTTAATATTAATAATTAAGTTGATATCACACGAATCAACAATGAATCTAGAATTTAATGAGTTGACGTTCTTGAACAAAAGTCAAATTTCTATGAACATCGTAAGAAAACAACCACAGCCTTTTAATCTCACCCACAAAAATTTAAATAGACTATAACAAAACATCGTCCGAAAAAGAAAAAAAAACTAAACTTAAAGCCAAAAATTTCTCTTATTTCTAATTGATGAAGCCAAATAAAGATTTACTGAATAATTCTAACTTTTGTAAACACAGAGAATTTAGTTTATTTTTTGTTTTTTAAAGTCTAATGTTCTTTTGTATATCAATCTTAGATTTGATATTTAGAATTTTTGTAGTTGTTATTTTAGGACGAGTGTGGAAATTTCACTGCTAACACAAAATTGGAGGATATAAAGTTTGATGATGTTGTAATTAGGAGTGTAATTTTGTACAAGTATACGTTGTCCATTTGAGTCCATGGTCGTAAAACGTGCGTTTAAGTCTGTTCAATTTTTATTTAGAACAACAAAATTTGTACAAGTAAAAATCTCGCCTGACCTGTTTTCGTTCAAATTCATCCGAATTTTTTATAACTGAGTATATCTATTATGTTCTTTAAAATATTTATGATAACTATTTGGTGGATTGATTAGGTAAAGGTTCATAAAATATGTATAATTCAGTACACACTGATAAAAATAATATAGCTGATAAAAACTCTATCAAAAATCATAAAATCCGATGTAAATAGTAATGTCTATCCGTGTCTGTTCAACTCGGTGGCCGAAAAACGTCCATCCATGTCTGTCTGATTTCATTTAAGACATGAATTAGGGTAGCAAAATTTGTACGAGCATAAATCTTGTCTGGTCTGATTTCATTTACGGCAAAACTGAACTCACATCCGTCCGGTCCGGTCCAACTGATTTAACCTTCTAATTGTAATTGAAAATCTCGATTTAAGTTATTGAATTGTAATGTTTTATCGTACAACATTTA
Organism: Allium fistulosum; assembly: GCA_030737815.1. NCBI lineage: Eukaryota > Viridiplantae > Streptophyta > Magnoliopsida > Asparagales > Amaryllidaceae > Allium > Allium fistulosum. The sequence continues at coordinate 403,777,344 of CM060907.1, read as the reverse complement.
TGTTACTTTTTCCCTTGTATTTTTTTTTTGATTGTTAGATGAAGAATACCAATTACAATAAAATTGAGAATACACTTGTTGTTTCAAGAGAAAGAATGTTTTATAGTGAAATCATGGAATAAGACAATCAATCAAATGATTCAAAAGACATGCAAATCGATTTCAGAGTGTACTTTTCAACCGATCAAGTAAGTATTTATTTAAAATTTCATCATTTTAAACACGGTTAGAAAATAAATTTTATTATTTTATTTTTGATTTTCTGTAAGATACGTAATTTTTGTTATGTTTTGAAAAGAGTGGAATTTGGTTAGCGAATAAGAGCGATAAATGTTGTATTTTGAAATATTTGAATATCTGTTTACTTAAAATAAAATAATAGTTGTGTTAAGAATGAGAGAACCGGACGTTTTTATAGTGGCATTTTAGTTTTGGATGCCAAAAACATTTTTCCAAACATCAACGGTGCCACACAAGAATTAAATTTGGATGCAAAATATTCCTATATTTAATAATTTATTACTTGCAAATAATAACTTTTAATTTTCTTTAAAAACTATATGATATACATAACTGACCTTAGTTCTTAAACACTTCTAATTCCCAAACAATCGTAGATTAAATTTTATTGAAAACAAATTTATTTTTTTTCCGACACATTATTACAAAAAAGTTATTTATTTATTTTTTAATTTCTTTTCCACTAGCAAAGATTAAATAGTTAAATTTGGAAGTAGGAAAAAACAAAAAATGTGGGACAGCTGGAGCAAGAAACAGAAAACCGTCTAGTCAAGCATGCAGAGCTGTCACATCACTGCTCCGACCACAACCCAACTTTGACCATTCCCCAATATCCGCTTTCTTTCCAGAATATTCCCTTATCCTCACCTCAGGTGACCCCATCTTCGTCCTTCATGGGTGCTGTTTCTGAAAGACTTTTCATAGTAGAAAGGTGACCGTATCGTTCCTTGTTATGCTCCTAACTAGCTACACGCCTATTCTTTATTCATATTATTTTGTCCTCTTTCTTCTTTAAAAAATAAAAAAGAGCTTATCATATATTGTATAAATACAGTGTGATCGTATTCCATTTACGTCATGCATGAAAAATGCATTAATTTATTTTTGGAATTCTTCTTCACCTTTTTTTTTAAGAGTTGGTTCAACTTATGCAATAGTTTGATATGTCGTCTACACTCAATCATAATTTTTAAAATTTTAATTTTTTTTTACAAATAAGTCCGGTACAAAAAGTTTGACACCAAACCTGAATTCAAAGCTGGATTGTTATCTAGCACCTGAATAATCCAAAATCTGTCCGTATTTATCCTAAAAGTTATATTTTTAGAGGTTTTTAGGTTCAGGGAAAAAATTGGAGAAAAAATTAATTTCAGAGACAAGAATTTTGATTTTTAGGCCGAAAGACAGTTTTTAGTGTAAATCACGGAATGATAGTTGCAACTATCATTTTCTGTTCACATTAAAAGTGTAATTCAGAATAAAAAATAAACTTGTTGTCCTTGAGACTAAATTCTTTTGCAACTTCTTCCTTATGCCTATTTTCCTGAAAAAAAAAATGTAATTATCAATATTGCTTTAAATTTTTTTCTTAGCATATTTATTAATTTACAATGAATTAAAATTTTCCATTTATTTCTTTGGATTCATTAGTTTTGAACGGGTCGAAAATTATAAGATATTCGTCCGCATCCGACGATACAAATATTCGACATTCAAAAATGATTTCGGATATACATACGGATATACCACTATCCGAATCTGTATCTGACCGTTTATCGACCTAATTCAGAGGTTTATGATCTATCATGCATTGGCTAAACATAACGCGAGAAGTGCCCGTTTCATGTGCAGACGTTTGTTCAACAGATGTCCGATCTCAAGCTCCTGGTCATTTAGACGTTTGTAACTAGGTTACATTTTTGTAACATGCAAAAAGTATAACATGCAACCATTGAAACGCTCGAGATGCTCCAAGTCGTGGGGATTTACAACTAATGCACTGTAGTTCGCCTGCTGCATGAACAGTACCAAGCTTTATTTTCCAATTCTGTAGTTAAAGATTCAATGGCAGAGCATAGTTTCAGAAACGACAAGCAAAGATCATCAATTGCACCACCCATAAAAGGTTCGTAAATAGTTTACTGTGCAGGGAGTATGATATAATTATCAAGTCCTTTCTTGTCAATGTGTTTCCCTGCATGAGAAAGCAGACAGACTATATCTACAGTGTCCATCTATAGTTTTCCTTATTTACGACCATTTTTTTTTTCTTTTCTTATATATAAGATTTTGCTCATGCGTCCTTGTGTTTTATGCTGAAAGCATCAAAGAAAAGTTTCCAATTTTTTTGAAATGTTTTGAGTTACATTTGGAAGATAATGTAAGTATACTTATGTTACATGATTATAACATAAACATGCCGTTTCAAAACTAATTACATAAACATATTTGTTTTGCAACTTTAATCGAAAATGGTGTTATGGTATTATCAAAGATTGCACCCATAACAATTTTTCTTTTTGTCGTTTTTAAAATTTGTAAAATGTGATCAGCATTTTTAAAAGAATCAACTTGGATCACATGAAGACATGACGATGAGTTCAGACTAAAAACAAAGAGAAAGGGAAGAAAGCGTTGAAATCAAAGCTTTGGTCTTATCCGACGGTTCCAAAGACGGTATAGACACTCCAAAACACGCTTCACCTACTGGCGGAAGTTAACGACAACCAGCGTCTGCTAAAAAAGGCAGCGGACGCTAGCCGTCGCCTAGTCTGTATATACAGACTGCAGCCCGCGAACAAAACATTTCACAAACTCTCCAAATCTCAAAATCTGCCGCCCCGCTTCCCATCTGCCGTCACGCCACCCCCACGCTGTCGCCGTCCGCCGTCGCGCCACTCCTGCCGCCGTCGCTCCTTCCGGTCTCTTCTCCGTCAATTTCAGCTTATAATTAATTAAGTATGATTATAAAACCCTAATTTTGAAAATTTGTGTACTATGAATTTGAAATTGATGACTATTTGGTATGAGTTGATAATAGTGTGTTCTAAGTTGAGTAGGGGATGTGGTTTCTAATTAAAAAATTAGTTGAATATGGATTTGTAATTGATGATTATTGCGTATTAGTTATGTTAATATATAGTGTATTAGTTGATTTTGAGGATATTAATTAGTGGTTTGATTGTTTACTTTGTAGTTAAAATTAGGGTTAATTTAAAATTCGAAAATTAGTCCGTAATTATTGATTAATATGCTTATTGTTGATTTTACATGAATGTTGTTATAGTTTAGAATAATGTTTGTTATAGTTTACGCAAAAATTAGTGTATAATTAATGATTAACATGCTGCTAGATTGGTACGGTTAAATTAGTATATAAAATAAAATTAATTTAATTTATTACAAGTGCTAACATCTAATTGCTGTATACAAAATCGATAAAAAAATCTAAATTTTTAACTGAAGTTTAGAATATGTTTTAAAATTCCAAATGTACTAAGTAGGCGATTTAAATAGTTGATTGAATTATATAATTTTGAAATGAGCAACATCAAGAATTTCAAGCTAAAATCATGTTTTGAAAAAAAATTAAGAAACGAATATAACAACAATAAATATTCTACTAAAATCGATTTTGTTAAAAATGAAGAAATGAATATAATAACATTAAATATCTTGCTAAAATCGATTTTGTAATAAGAATTAAGAAATGAATATAACAACAACTAATATTGTACTAAAATCGGTATTTTGTAAAAAAAAATGAAGAAACAAATATAACAACAACAAATGTTCTACTAAAATTGATTTTGTAAAAAAATTAAAAAATGAATATAATGTTGATTTGAAAGTAAGCATTAAATATTATTTCAACAAATAACTGACGCTAAAAAATTAAAGCCTTTAATCTCAAAAAGTTTTAATTTAGTTTAGAAAATACAACAACAAAAATATACCCCTTGGATGCAAAGTTATGCGTAGAAGACAAGTGAAGTAAAGTGCTATCGAAATTAGATAGAAGTGTGGTGTGTGAAGCCTTTAGTTCTAGTTGGCTTTACTTTATTTTAGAAAATACAACAATAAATATTCTACTAAAATCGATTTTGTAAAAAATGAAGAAAGGAATATAGTAACATTAAATATTTTGCTAAAATCGATTTTCTAATAAAAATTAGGAAATGAATATAACAACAACTAATATTGTACTAAAATTGATTTTGTAAAAAAATTAAGAAACAAATATAACAACAACAAATATTCTGCTAAAATCGATTTTGTAAAAAAATGAAGAAATGAATTTAAGAACATTAAATATTTTGCTAAAATCAATTTTTTGAGAAAAAAAATTAGGAAATGAATATAACAAAAACAAATATTCTGCTAAAATCGATTTTGTAAAGAAATTAAGAAATAAATATAAAAACAAATATTGTACCGATTTTCCAAAAAATTGAGAAATAAACATAACAAGAATAAATATTTTACCCAAATCGATTTAAAAAAAATTGAAATGAATATAATGTTGATTTGAAAATAAGCATTAAATATTATTTCAACAAATAATTGATGCTAAAAAATTAAAGCCTTTAGTCCCAAAAGGTTTTAATTTAGTTTTGAAAATGCAACGACAAAAATACACCTCTTAGATGCAAAGTTATGCGTAGAAGAGAAGTGAAGTGAAGAACTGTCGAAATTAGACAGAAGTGTGGTGTGTGAAGCCTTTAGTCCTAAATAGCTTTACTTTATTTTAGAAAATACAACAACAATATACCATTTGAGTGCAAGTTATGCGTAGAAGAGAAGTAAACTGAAGTGCTGTCGAAATTACTAACATATATTTTCAAATCAGGAAAAATGTTCGATTATTTCCTCGACCGTACTTGGATGTATGAAGTCAGAACTGGTAGGAAAGGTTCGATAAAGGAACATTTCTATAACGGTGTACACGAATTTATTAGATTCGCTAAATCTAATAATCGAAATAACGAAGAAATTTGTTGTCCGTGTAGTAAGTGCCAACATTTGAAGCATTGAAAACCAGATATAGTTGAAGTATATTTGTATAAATATGGTTTCGTGCCGAATTATTATTTCTGGGATCGTCATGGAGAACTTGTTGAACCTACACCTAATCATGTAGTGTCAGAGGACGATAATATTATGACAAATCCGATAGAAAATATGGTGGAAGATGCAGCACGATCAATGTTTCCTACCATTCAAGCTGACGATGAAGACGTAAATATCGAAGAATAACCGACTGTAGGAGCTAAAAGAATATATGATTCATTGGATTCTGCTAAGAGACTGTTGTGGGACGGTTGTAAAAGCGGAACCGAACTATCAGTAATCGCTGAATATATTACTATGAAATCAAAATTCAACCTTACAGAAGCTGCATTTACAGCAGTTGTACAAGCTGCAAAACGACACATGCCACCCAATAATCTGATGTGCGATAGTCATTATAAAGTGAAAAAACTGATGTCCGCTTTCGGTCTGCCGTACGAAAAGATAGATACATGTGTAAAAGGTTGTATGTTGTACTGGAAAGATGACGTTGACCTTAGAAAATGCAAAATATGTAACGAGGAAAGATACAAATCCAGAAAGAAGAAAGGAAAAGATGTTCCGTACAAGAGAATGTATTATTTACCCATCACTCCCAGGCTTCAAAGGTTATATGCATCTTCTGCTACGGCATGTCATATGCGGTGGCATAGTGTGAGAACACCGGAAGAAGGAAATTTGATACATCCATCTGACGGAGAAGCATGGAAACATTTCGATAAGACTATCCCGCATTTACTGCAGAAAGCCGTAATGTCAGACTCGGTTTATGTATGGATGGATTTTCACCATTCTCTCAGTTTGGTAGTAAATATTCATCCTGGCCAATTATCGCTACTCCGTATAATTTACCTCCATGGATGTGTATGAAAACACCATATATGTTTCTCACTATTGTCGTCTCTGGCCCTCATGATCCAACACAAGTAATCGATGTTTATTTACAACCATTGATCGAAGAGTTGAAAAAACTACGGAATGAAGGAGTTGAAACATACGACATTTCGAGATTTTTTTTCCATATGTTCGCTTCTTTATTATGGATTATTAGTGATTTTCCTACATATGGGATGCTTTCTAGTTGGAGTACGGCCGGTCGTCTAGCCTGCCCTTATTGCATGGAAGAAACATGAGCATTTTCTTTACGGCATGGTAAGAAAGTTTCTTGGTTTGATTGTCATTGGTGTTTTCTCCATCCTAATCATACTTTTAGAAGAGACAGAAAAAACTTTATAGCTAACAGAGAAGATAATATGCAACCACCAAAGATTTGGACAAGTGAAGAATTATATGAAATTGTAATGGACAATCCAAAGATACATGAAACTTGAGTACAGATTGAAATTCCAGGAAAATTGGACTTTCATAATTGGTGCAAACAAAGTATATTTTAGGAGTTACCGTATTGGAAAGATCTCTTACTCCGACATAATATTGACGTGATGCACAATGAAAAAAATGTGTTTGATAATGTGTTTAATACAATTTTGAATGTAAAGGGGAAAACTAAGGACGATTTGAATTCGAGACTTGATATAGCACACTTTTGTAAATGTCCTGAACTTCATATGAAGCCCGATGACAATAAAAAAACCCAAAGCATGCTATGAGGTAGACAATAAGCAAGTAAAACTCATGCTAAAGTGGGTGGAAGAACTAAGATTTCCCGATGGGATTTCTTCTAATCTTCGTAGATGTGTTGACTTTAAAAATAGTAAATTGAGTGGGATGAAAAGTCATGATTGTCTTATCATGATGGAATATTTACTACCCATGGCTTTCAAAGAACTATTGCCCGTAAAAGTATGGAGTGTTATAACAGAATTAAGTATGTTTTATAAACAGCTTTGTTCGACGACATTAAAAGTAGATCGTATACGTATACTTGAAGTAGAAATTCCCATACTGCTCTGCAAACTGGAGAAAATATCTCTGCCAGGTTTCTTTAATGTAATGGAGCATTTACCTATTCATCTTCCATCCGAAGCACTTCTTCGAGGTCCTGTGTAATATGGGTGGATGTATCCATTTGAGAGGTAATATTGAATATTTGGAATATTTATGTCAATTTAAAATTCAGATTTCTATATCTAAACATAAATTAAATTTATTTTGTAATAGGTACTTGAATCATCTAAAGAAAAAAGTTAAACAAAAAGCACGAGTTGAAGGTTCGATTTGCAAATCATATCTTGAAGAAGTAGCTTCATTCTCTTTCTCTCATTACTTCATTGACGATGTGAACTTATCGTTTGTAAGCATTCCTCGTAATGATGAAGTCGTTGAACAAAATTCTTCTTAAACAATGTTATCTATTTTGAGACAACATGGCCGACCTGCTACAAAATTTGTGGAAATATGGTTAGACGATAGAGATTACCATGTAGCGCGCACATATGTTCTTCTAAATTGTGCTGAAGTTGCACCATTTGTTAGGTAATAATAATTTCATATATAATTCACTTATACGTACATATTAATTATAAGCCATATTACATATTTGCAGTATCTACGAATCACAGCATCCATCTGGCGATCTCAGTAAAGAATTTGCTAAATGTTTTTGGAACTACGTTTATGATCCAAGAAACTGTGTCGTTGATGAAGGTTTACAACATCTTGCGATCGGACCAAAAAGAAATGTGAAGACTTATCAATATTCTTCGTCAATTGATTTATGTTCAACACGAAAGATTACGGGGCTGAAAAATTAACATATAATAGCGGTGTATTTGTCAAAGGTAGTGATGATCCAGATGAGCATATAAAAGATTTTTACGGTGTCTTAACACAGGTTCTAGAGTTGACATATTATGTAGAACCTGCAGAAAAAGTTTTTTTATTCAAATGCAATTGGTTCAGCAATGTTCCTGGTTTTTGTATCAACGTGCACAAAGATTATAAGCTTATTGAAATAAAGCATACCTCACATTACTATAATTATGATCCTTTCATATTAGCTAAGCAAGCATTACAAGTTTATTTTGCTCCGTATCCATCCTTAAAAAGAGATAAAGCGGATTGGTCGGTTGTTTTTAAAACAAAGCCAAGGTTTACATTTGAAATAATATTCCAGACGAAGCAGCGTATCAAGCGGATCTTGAACCAAATACAGAAATAATAATAACCGATGACATTGATTTAGGGTCGTTGAATAATGAATCGAATGTTTTATAAGATGCATTTGAAAGTACTGAAGAAAACAAGATAGAGTACGAGACTGAGTCTGAATCAGAAAACAACGAAGAATGAAAACTCTGAATATTTGCATTGCTTGTTGTATAATGTATTATTATGGGCTGCATATTATTCTGAGCTATGTATTAATAATGATGACTATGTTTTGAGCTATGTACTATTATGTTTTGAAATTTCTATATATGTATTCATGAGACCTTGTCCCATTTATTATAATTTAGTGGAAGTTTTTTGTGATGATTAATGAAACATGCTTTGTATTAATAAATTTATGTTTTTTCATTCTGTGATATTATTTTTCTGTGGTAGATATGTTTGGCAGGAGACGCAGTCAAAGATCCGAGCCTTCTCCATCTCCCGGCGCGGGTGCTAGTGGCATGGCACCGGATTTACGCCCACTGGCGGAGGTAGTTCCAAAAAGCGCTGGGTAAGTATCAAATTTATTTGAAGTGTATTTTTTAATATTTATTAAATATCTACATCAAAATTTATACAGGGGCTTTGAGGTGGAGCCATCAGATTTCATCATACAAGTTTCCAGGAAGGCATTTATGAGTAGGATGTCCGGCTGTTGGCCTCATTGGGACGACATCCCATCGCATATCAAGAATGCTATATTGGCTGATGTACTCGTAAGTATAAGTTTGAATTTCAGTTGAAAATTAATATAATGTACATAATTCATACTAATTTCAATATGCAGGCAGCCGTGCGTGTAGATCCAGAGGATATGGATATTTTTACCAATCACTGGAATAAAAGGATGAGAAAAAATTATAGGGACACTATGTCTACGGCTAAGAATGTAGGTAAAAACCTAATTGGATGGGCGCTGATGTGTGGGCTTAGTATCTCCGGCTCTGGGACACTCCAGAAGTGAAAGTAAGTTATATACTTTTGCATTGTTGTTAATTTTTTTTAAATTTCATATGTTAGTTGCAGTAATTTAGTTAATCGTGTATATAAATTTGTAGGAATTATCTACCCGAAACCATGCATATAGGAATAAAAATCCTTCTTTGCACCGTGGCGGCTCCAAATCCTTCCAAGAACCTAGGAGAGAGTTGGTAAATTTATAAATTGTGTTTAAAGAAATCTAAAATGTTATCTAATCATATTTGTAACATTGTTTATTCATATGTATATATTTTCAAGTAGCGAGGTACAATTACGAGCCTACTATGGCTGAGGTGTTCACGGCCACGCATGCCATTAAGCAGACAGATAAGGAAGGTAATGTTTCATATGAGTGGATGGACTATAAATCTAGATCCGTAATGGTAAACATGCTTATCTTTAATGACAATATTTCATATTCCTTTATTTCACATTTGATAAACTTTAAATTGAATATTTATCGTGTCAAACTATTGTTCGTAATCGCAGGAGAGATATGAAGCGGAGCGGGCACGAGTAGCGCAGTCCACCGGCCATGCAGAGGTAACATTTGAGGAGTCAAACCATATTTGGGATGCTATTATTGATCCACCTTCGCGAAATAGGCAGTACAGTTATGGAAATCCGAAGGTAAACTTCTTCATTTACTAATATATTAATTTACACATGCAAATGAATTTAAACTTAAGTGAGCAAATTATAAATTGAATAAGGAACCTGAATAATTGAAATAAATAAATTGCTACCAATGTATAACAGTTAATTATAAATATTAGTCGCATAATTAATCAACATTTTTGTTCATACTATTTATAATGTTCATAAATTATAACTAGATATCAACTATTTCACAGACGTTAATGTCCCAGTGGGCTTACAGGAGATCCCAAGCCGAGGAGGAGATTGCTCAAATTAAAAAACAGCCGGAGGAGATAAACGATTGGAGGAAGAGCGCATTGGCGCACCAGCTAGACAAGCATATTGCAGCCTACTTGGAACAACATGGGACGATGCATGGGGAAGACAGGTCGGGCGACGACGACGAGTAGGTATGCTTGTGTTTCTATCGGATTTTCATAATCTTGTTTTGTAGTCATGTGACATTTGTGTATATATTTGATACATGTTCGTTGGTTGTTGTGTTTGATGGATTAGTGGACATTTGTGTATACATGTGATTGATGGATAATATTTGTACATATGGTTACATTGTTTGATGGATTTGGAATGTTTCGTTTGATTGGTGTGATATATTTATATGGTGGTGATGAAATGTCTATGTAAAATTATATGTTGCATTATATATATGATTATTTGTGATATGTGTGAGATTATATGATGGATGTAGTGGTATTAGTTGTGAAATTGAATGTATATGTGTTGGAAAGAGATATGAATTTGGTCGTGTGGTTGGATGGATTGAATGGCAGAATTGGTTTAGAAAATTTGTCCCAGGTTAGCGATGGCCAAATGACCCAGATTAGCGACGGCTAGTGACGTCTAGCGATAGCTAACTGGTTCACGTTAGCGACGGCTAGTGACGACTTGAGGCATCATCCCTGTGATAACTAATTTTTCACGTGTCCAACAAGGCATCGCCAACCGTCGCTATTTTGGTGACGGAGCCATCGCTAAAGCCGTCGCTTTACTATGTGGCGGCATGCTAAATAGCGACAGCTAGGGACGGTCTGCGACGCCTTTTTGCCGTCGCTAAAGCCGCCTTGTTTTGTAGTGAGATCAAAATGCTCCAAAAATGCATTAAGTTGGTTCTTCAACTTCCATTGAGGGCAATTAAAACTTCACAACATCGCAATTTATCTGTTGGATATGACCTAAAGCAAACATATCCACGCAGTGTACAGAGCACCGAATACCCCTAGTTAATGTCATGCAGTTGATCAAGATTGGTCATTGTTGCAAGGTAGTTCATACGAATCGTACTCTTTTGGTTTGAGAAGAATTTCAAACCATGAAGATATAAAAGGTACGAAAGACAATGTCGATCATATGAGGAGGTTATCTCTTCGAGCATCAATGTACTGTTGTAAAATGTCAAAGCAACAACTCCACTGGTAGTAGTTGTAAGGGAAACTGAGATGAAATGCTAAGTATAATCATCGTCAAATGACGAAGGTCTATGGTCAAGAACTCCAATAACCACTCATTACATAAAAATATAGAGTAACTCCTAACTCAAAGTAAGAGAAGTAAAAACTATGGGTGGTAGGCCAATGCCTCTTAGCTAAAGTTGTAATGAAGCATGATCACACGATTATATGGACCTAATGGCAAGAAAAAGCAAACGGAGTAGCGTAAATCCTATCTACAATCAATTGAAGTGGTTTGTTATGAAAGTGGAGATCAACTTAGGTCAACTCTCATGATACCAATCTACCTAATATGTATAGTAAATAATTGCGCATAATTACCATTTCATTAAGTAACATGATATACTAGTAACTGCATAATGGTTAATAATCATCATATTACAATTAATAGTTTTCATTTTAGAGTGAAAAAGTTCTAAGTATACATGCAATGTGTCTAAAGCAGTCAAAATTTTATGTGTATAACCCTTTGAAAGCTATTGTAAAACCAAAAATTAATCGGTTGTCAACTCGAGTGTTGGGATTCAATGTGTGAGCAATGTCATGAGATTTATCAAGCTGACCCTAAGCAAGAAGTATGAAATGGGGATTAGCCATTTATACACCGGAATTAATCGAAGATTAATCGAAGCTTGGAGTTTCTAATAACTCATCTACTTGGATAAATTTTAATATCTGGTTTTGTATTAATTACCCGAATATGAAATATGGGCATTTGAATATACTTAAGGGTATTAAAGGAGGTAAGATTGCTTAAAACTAACACATATAATCTTACACGAGGCAATAAATTCCAACTAATGCTTAACCAAGTGCATTGATACTCAATTAGGTTATTAGATAAGGTGGGAAGACTCACCTTAATGAGCATAGATAAATGAGTAGACGTAAGACTCGACTAAAACCTAGGCAAGTCTTAAGCAAAGATCAAGAATGATATTTACAACATAGCATACGAGACTAATTGCCTTATTTATCAGGACTGAAGACTTATTTTATTGAATTCGTAATTTCGTTGACATAAGAAAAACATATAAAGTTTGTTAAAATTGGATAATATGATATAAAAAAGGATGAAAAGAAAGTTAGGGGTAAAGTTGTAATTAAGTCAGAATCGAGCCTTATGATTTCTGAAATGAGGCTTACCTCTTCTTTATTTTGATTCCTCTTCTTCTTCCCCGAACTAATAAATTGTATTTTCAAATCTTTATAATTTCTTCATTTCTTAACATGAAATCACAAATAAATACACCAAATTCAAGTTAGCTACAAAAATAGCTATTCAAGTTGGAATTTTAGTGAGAATTAAGCTTAGATTTTTGAAATATAGAGAGCTTCAAGAGTGAGCCGATTTGAAGATTGGATGTCTTTGGATTTGATGAGTGAGATTTATCTTCTGTACTCTGCTATCACCATTTATGCTATATATTATTGTTATTTATCAAATGTTGGGTTATGACTTGATGGATGGACATGAATTGGGATTTTTTTAGAGATAAGCATTTTATTGAATGAGTACCTATATATGTTTAATCATAAAATGAATGTATTGAAACAATTAAGAATGGCAGTGTTGAGTGTAGTGCATCGATATGTTTGTTTGATTGTATTGATTGTTTTTTATTTATAGATGATATAATGGATAGAAGTTTGTTAGGATATTTGAGAATGACTATATGGAAGGTATGTGCATGTTAGAATGGAAGTCAAGTAGTTATACATGAACGATTCCTGGATGGTATTCGTCGCCTTAAAGTTGTTCGTCTAATATAATGCCATATTCATCTGTGTCGAACAACCTATAACAAGGGCATGAATCTGATTAGGGAGACTTTAGTGTGAAGTGTCTCGGTGACATGGAGGAAAACATTAAAAAGAAGAGAAGAAAGACGAATGAGAGAAAGAGAAGAAGGTGGGTCGAATTTTCACTGTACATCATCGGCATTCATTTTACCATAAATCTATTCTATGTTCACAATAGCATCACTTACTATTAACCAGATTTTTGGTCAACACCCCGAATAGTGCCTTCCATAGGAAAGAGAAGGTAGGTTAGGTTGAAAGGTACGTTAGCTTAGATAATAACTCCTATGCTTTACACCCATAATTGATATATTTGGACTTGAAGATCACGATGTAGGCGAAAGTTTGATCTTTCAATCGGAAGGTTATTACCAGAGGTAGACTTGTTTCGAACCGTCGTGATACCTTTCTCTACAGCTCTAATGGAGATTAACCAAATGTTATATTTCAAAGTTGTGCTCTAGTGGTTCCGAAAGGTTTGGATGATTGACTCCTTTGGCAACAAGGTGAAAATGGAATCCTGGGCAATATGTGAAGACCCTTGATCTTGTCGAAAGGTTTATTTGCTCTTAGGAATTTGAATTTGATCTGGCCGAAAGGTATTAGAATTATAACTACCAGATTGAACTTTGTTATCCTGTACTTAGAATGTTCCGAAGGGTTTGAGTGGTGGACTTATGTCCGCGGAAGGTTAGGTGATTGCTTTGGTACAAGTATCTACTAATTTTGGTTCAAGAATTCCAATCACAATGCTAATAACCCCGGAAGGTATTACTTGAATCGACCCAAATCAGTTGTCGGCCCTTCAAACTTATGAGCATGAACCCTTCGGAGGAACTGATCCTGTAAATCAATGTTATAATAGCAAAGAGAAAAGCAATGGATAAAATGATTCATGAAATCAGAAGACTTCCTTTGCCATCTATAATAAGACTTTACTTTTATTGAATTTCCCCAAATCAAATCCCCAGTTAGGGTTACAGAATCGTGATCAAGAAGTTACAAGTTTTTTTTGAATGAGGAAAAAGCCCCCCCAAACTGGACCCCTTGGGTCCTATTTATAGATGCGGGTGGCATCCCATCAGCCTTATGCCTTCATCTGATATGGAAGGTTGCTTTTGGTATGCGGTTGTAAATCTTTCGGTCTTGCCTGAAGATAGTTTCTTGTACACGGTTGTAAACCTTTCATTATTATTGGAAGGTTCGTTGATTGTGTATCATCATAGTCTGCCAAACGCTGTCGAAAGGTTTTTCCTTCACTTGTTTTCAAGAAGCCGTTGCATTTACCGAAAGGTTTTTTATATGCACAGCACGTGAACCTTTCGATCCCACCTGAAGGTTTATCACCTTAGTGAACCCTTTGGCCTTAGTGGAAGGTCGCTTTTTCCTGCTTGACTACTGCCCAAAAGTTGTATCTTCCCTGGGTAATGGCGGAAGGTTGTTTTCCGTTGACTTGTTAATGCTGTCTTTATCTAAACCTTCCAGTAACATCGGAAGGTGCCCTGCAGGTGTATTATCTGGCCTGAAAAGCTCATTGCGTTTTTGGAAGGGTTGGCGTGAGGCCACGTCTTTGTTTCCTCTTGTTTGCTTCCTCCGGAGGGTAAGTGCCTCCTGATCATTGTAAAATGACACTTTACTTCTTCCATGAAAGGTCTTGAGCCGCTTCATATTATTTACTACATCCCTTCAATCTCTCCGGAAGGTCTGATCCTGCTCTTTTCCTTTCTTTCCTCTGTTTAAGTCCTCATGGCTTAAGCAGAAGGTGAATTTTCTGAGTAACATTCCCACCCCCCCATGCGAAGGGATGCACTTGAATTTCCAAGTCATTCTTTCTAAGAATCATGGAGTTTTTGGCTTCCTCTTCCTACAAACATAAATTCCAAGTACAAGTAAAAGAGCCATTTTAAACATTTCACCTTCTTCACAACAAGGAAGTCATTTTTCATTCATTTTTTTATAAAACTTGATTTATAACAAGGAGGCCATCTTCCAGCAAATGTGAGGTATAGAGTTATTCTTAACATCGAGTTAATATTATGATTCGAGATTCATCTAAACTCCATTATAGTAATTTAAAGCATTCTTTTTTGCCTCTCCAAAAGATTTTAAAGTTGCAGCGCTAAACCTTCCGATGGGATCGGAAGGTAATTCGTCTTTTACTTTACCTTACTATCGGTAGGTCCAAATGGCCTAATACTTAATCCTTCCGACAACAAGCTTTTAGTGGAATCAGAAAGTCCTAAACCTTTTGATTTCTTCCTGCTATTCAAAATATCATATAATTAAGTAACAAATATATAAATTCATCTTCAATTGTTCAACGTAACTTAAGAAATTCACCATACATCTAAATATTCACATATATATATATATACACATATACTACTTCGTACTACACTTTTCAAAATGATCTATCACATTAACATCCTAAAATTAAACACCGAAAGTGACCAAAAAATAGCAACATGTCTTCTTTCTCTTTATTCTACGACCCCTTGGAAAAGGCGGAAGATGTGGAGCTAAGTCAATGGAGTTGATGGAAATGGGCTCAACCCATATTGGCTGATATGGAGAACAAGTTATTAAAGCTGGATTCTCTCCCGAAACATCCCAGATGACCAAATCCATCCAAAATGTGTTTGTAGCCAAGTCGAAAAGAAAAGAGTATGTTGCTTTTATATGTGGATTGGGAAAATTTGGTTGCGGGTGAGTAGCATTACTAGATTGCGCGCTACCAACCTCTTTCGCTTCTTGCGGAAGGTTTAAAATGCTCAATGCAAAGCAACAACAACAATGGGGTGCTTTCGCATTGATGAAATTGGGATGAATCTGATGGAGGTTGCAAGCAGCCATTGATTCTTTTTTTTTGTAATAAAAGTTAGAAGGGAAAGTGATGGAAGACGAATGGATTTCTGATAGAGATTTTTTGTGCGAACTCTTATACGCTCTCTCTCATATTTCCAGAGGTTTGTCATTAAATGTTGTTGTCTTTTTGTATGATTACCGTTTCACCTTTGATTTGAAAGCATTTTTGGTTAAGTCTTATTTTACGAAATTCCGCAAACGATAGTCCTGACACAACGCTTTTTGAGAAAGAGTGGTGAACTCTTAACCTTCTACTGGATCACAAGTTAATAGAGACACTTTGGCTGTTTTTATGTAAAGTACACTTTTAACATTCAGCTCTGAAATTTTAGTTTTTGGGTAAATTTCAGTAAGAGTTTTACTTTTGTATTTCTATTTTCATGTAAATTAGGACTTGGCCTAAATCTTCATGCACGTTATAATTTGCTTTGAATTAGGTTGTTTATCAACAAAATTCCTTAAATGGCTCAGGCATTATAAGTATAGGTTTGTTCTCAAATTTCTTTCTAAGTCCATTTCATATGAATTGGGGGAGTGATTATAAATGGGTGAAAAGTATTTATTCTATGAATATATATTTCTTAGTATGTATTTTATATTTCACTTGTCTATACCATGTTATTCCTAACTATATGTTCCTTAAATCATGTCTCCTTAATAAGCCAACCTAGTTAACATGCTATATAGATGAAGGCCTCTTTCCAAAATGTCCTAATATTGATTTCCCTAGGGTAAATGGTTTTGTATGTGGAACACCCCCACTTCTCACCTGGCTTCCTATGAAGGTAGAGGGGAAATTCTTTTTAAAGTAAATTGGGATATTTTATTCAATATTGATTGATAGTTACACTATAATACCCTTCTAACCGAGAGATGAAATCAGCAAATACACGCTAGTTACCATTCTAGATGGGGTTATTGTATCTTATTATTAACAACAAGTTTCGACAATAAACACACTCTAATATGTGTTCTTATTGTTGAAATAAAGGGAATTGTTTTGCTTGTTGATATTGGAGACTTGAACAAGACTAGTTTTTCCTTCCGAAGCTCCTTCTTCGGAGTTCACAATGATTTTGGATAAGTTAAGAATGGAGCTCAAGCAAAGTTAATTTTGCAAAAAATTATTTAATCTCTAAGCTCACATGTTGCACTATTCAAAATTTCTTTACGGAAATTGAGATTTTGGAATTAAATCTTCAAGAAAGAGGGAGGCTAGAGTATTGAAGTTTTAAATTATTTCATTGGTGGAGTTACTTGTATAAATCTTGAGTTGAAATGATTAAGCTTCATGAGAAGATAGATGGCTTAGAAATAAAATCTAAAGATAGTCGGGTTCTTGCAAATCTTTAGAGTCCCTATTTGTTATCTCAGTTTCAAGTGTCAATACTATAATATCCATGGGTTTTGCTAGTATGATTGATAAGGTAACGAGTATCTCAATTTACACATAAGACGTGTTTTCCATACCTTGGTAATGCTATGCAGCTTAATGTAATACTTATAATGTTGCACATGCTACTTGTTTCGTTATCTTTGTCTACACCTTGTTTATCTTTGATTCAGATATGCCTCTTGGAGATTGATGTGTCTCCGAGCTTTACGTTCCAATGCTTGACTCCTCTTCTGATTAAGCGAATCTAGATTCTTTGTCATCCTACCTTCCTTGCAAAACATGTAGCGCATAGTATTCTTTAATTACTAGTTGGAAATCGACAATTTAATCTTAAAGCCATCAGTTGCTTGGATTAGCAATCCATTGTAACAATTATATGAAAAGCAATTCACTTAAAATGTTTAGGTCTCATCTTTATCCATAATGAGCGATGAATATAGATTTAACTCCTTTCTCTTGTTCGACATTCCTTGATGGGACATTTATGATTGAGATCTTGATAAGGTAGATTTTGAATTCATTTTTCATTATCTAGGGGATTTGAGAATAAAGAAGGTCGGAAGTTTCCATTAGGAGACTCTTTTGGCAATAATCTTCTTCCGATAATATTCCTTGACTCGGATCAAATTACTTGAGATAAATAAGAACCCAAAGATTGTGCACTCAGATTGGGGCTTTCAATAACTAGTAGTCTTAGCATCATTAATGATGAAGCTTTACAAGATATATTCAGACACAGATTCGGGTATTAGAAAATATTGAGATAATTTGGCAGTCGCTTTTTGGTATATTCTGATAATAGGCGATAAAGAGTTAGGAGGCTAAAATGCCTTTCCTTGATGATAAGCAATAGAACCCAACCGTATTGTTTCCAATGATGGTCGTCATAAGGATAGAAATTCATATTTGTTGATAAGATACCGGGGTCTCTAATTTGGAATCAATAGTAAAAGTTAGGAAAATCGTATGTAGTAATTAGATAACAAAGGTCTGGAATACCCAATGCGGCACTTGATAATTAGTAGAAGACCAAGAATCCACCCTGGTATTTAGTATCTGAAGACCAGAAAACCCATCTCGAAGTTTAGGTAATAGAAGTTTAGAATACCATATTTAAAAGTTAATAATGAAGGGTTAGGGACTTAGCCTGGCGATGAGTAATAAAAGACCGAACTACCATTCTTGGTAGTAGGTTATAGAAGACTAGAATGACACTTCCAGAATTTCGTTTCTAGTAATAGAAGTCCAAGGTAATTTTAGTAATGAGTAACAGAAGGCCAGCAATCTAATTCAGCGCCGATGATGGAAATCCAAAAAAAGAAACAGCTTCTGGTAATAAATAACAGATGATTAGAATATCCTTTTCTGATATTTGATAGTAGAAGTCCAGAACATCATTTTAGATATTTAATGACCGAAGTCCCGAATCACATTTTTGAAAATTAGTAACAGAAGACCAGAATTTCATTTCTGGTAAACAATAATAGAAGACCAGAATATGCATCACGTAGAAGCTCGAGAATTCTTTCTGATATTGTCTACTAAACGTGCCATCATCAGGCTTTGAGGATTTCATGCATGCTTTTGCTTTCTCGGACCCGAGTTTTCTTTGTCCTTTTGTCATTTGTTTTTGGCCTATTTTAGGTGGGGACTCTTTTGTCCGGTTTCGTGCTTATTTAAGCAGAGCCTATTTCAGGCTGTTTGTCATCTTTTACATTACCGACCTTTTTGGTGGTTTCTATTTTAAGCTATGCCGATTTCTGGCAGTGCCTATTTTAGGCATGGACTTTTCATAGTCTGTCGAACATTTCGTTCGGGTCTCCGGTGCGCTTGGCTAGCTTATTTTGAAGCTAGGCCCAAGGACTTACCCGACTTCCCTCCAGGAGGCACCTTAACCTAGCCATAGCGTGACGCGGTTAAGGGTTTGTTTGGTACATTGGCCAGGCCATAACATGGCAGGACCAAGGGATTACCCGTCCTCCCTCTAGGAGGTGCCTTATCCTGGCCATAGCGTGACGCGGATAAGGGCTTGTGCTGCTTTAACCTGGCCATTTCTGGTTTCGGCACGGATAAAGGCTTACGCCCTCCCTCTAGGAGATGCCTCAGCCTGGCCATCTTGGCGCGACCAAGGGCTTTCTATCATTATAGGTAGTCTACTTTTTTAGGTAGTCCAAGTTTAAGGAGAATTCTTCTCCCAATCATGTAGACTTTTCTCACTTTGAGAATAGAACCTTTATTTCATGACTAGGTTAATCCCCTACAAACCGCTTCAACTTTCCTTGTTTTAAAAAGTGTAGGACCATTTTCCCGAGTACTTTACATTGATTGGTATCATGTCCGTTTATGAGATGGAAGTCACAATATGCTCCTTTGGATCTTCTTTCAAACCTTGGTTTTTTCTTTTCAGAAGGCCAATAATTCAGTTCCTCTCTGGTTTTAACATAGATGTCTTCAATTGATGTTGTAAGGTTATACTCTCTAAGAAGCATTGACTTTTGAGCCATCTTTGACTGGCGTCTAATTCTTTTGCAGCTTGGTTCAAATGCTTCTTTTTGAGGAGCAGGTTTTCTTTTTATCGCCCGTTGTTCTTCTTTCATGGGAATTTCTCTCAGTTTTAAGGTTTCGGTTGGAAATTCCTTGATGATTCTTATATTTCCACCGGGTAGCTCTTTTATCTTCCTTACTTCTTCAATTGAAGATTTCTCCATGTATCCATAGTTTTCCCTTGAATGGCAAGCCCCGTTTATAATCCTACTCCACTTATATGTGAGAATATTATAGTATTTTATCATTTCTTTTTCAAAGATACTTCCCCGAGAGTATGACTGAATAGTTCCCCTCATTTGATTAAAAATGTTGTCACATCCACTCATTTTCCTTCCAAGTGCAAAAATTGGGGTCGGTCCCACGTGGAAAGGATTTAAGCTCAATTTATCAGGGTTATAAGAATCTTCCTTCTTTCTGTATATAATTTTCGAGGCCTCAAGTCTTAACCTTTGTTCCTCATCTTGATTGGAGTCTTTGACATTCACATAGGAAAGCTTTGTCAAGTGTGGTTCGGAAGATCCTTGTTCAAACCTCTTAAATCTCTTATCCATTATGAAACCGAAGTAAGTGATGTTAAAGTGGAACTGGTCTAATGGGAATTAGAGAGCTGTGGTGTTAGAGAATCGATCAAGCCGGATGTTCGAGCCCTCCTTCTAGCGCCAAAATGTTAACCAGATTTTTGGTCAACACCCCAAATAGTGCCTTCAATAGGAAAGAGAAGGTAGGTTAAGTTGAAAGGTACGTTAGCTTAGATAATAGCTCCTATACTTTACACCCATAATTGATATATTTGGACTTGAAGATCACGATGTAGGTGGAAGGTTTGATCTTTCAATCGGAAGGTTAGTACTAGAGGTAGACTTGGTTCGAACCGTCGTGATGCCTTTCTCTATAGCTCTAATGGTGATTAACTAAATGTTATCTTTCAAAGTTGCGCTCTAGTGGTTCCAAAAGGTTTGGATGATTAACTCCTTTGGCAACAAGGTGAAGAATGGAATTCTAGGCAATATGTAAAGACCCTTGGTCTTGTCGAAAGGTTTATTTGCTCTTATGAATTTGAACTTGATCTGACCGAAAGGTATTAGAATTCTAACTACCGGATTGAACTTTATTATCATGTACTTAGATTGTTCCGAAGGGTTTGAGTGGTGGACTTATGTCTGCAGAAGGTTAGGTGATTTCTTGGGTACAAGTATCTACTAATTTTGGTTGAAGAATTCCAATCACAATGCTAATAACCCCGAAAGGTATTACTTGAATCGACCCATATTAGTTGTCGACCCTTCAAACTTATCAGCATGAACCCTTCGGAGGAACTGATCCTGTAAATCAAAGTTATAACAGCAAAGAGATAAGCAATTGATAAAATGATTCATGAAATCAGAAGACTTCCCTTGCCATCCATAATAAGACTTTACTTTTATTGAATTTCCCTAAATCAAATCCCCAATTAGGGTTACAGAATCGTGGTCAATAAGTTACAAGTTTTTTTTTTGAATGAGGAAAAAGTCCCCCCAAACTGGGCCCCTTGGGTCCTATTTATAGATGCGGGTGGCATCCCATCAGCCTTTTGCCTTCATCCGGTACAGAAGGTTGCTTTTGGTCTGCGGTTGTAAACCTTCCAGTCTTGCCTGAAGATAGTTTCTTGTATACGGTTGTAGGCCTTTCATTATTGTCGGAAGGTTCGTCGATTATGTATCATCATAGTCCGTCGAACGCTGCTGAAATGATTTTCCTTCACTTATTTTCAAGAAGCCGTTGCCTTTACCGGAAGGTTTGTTATATGCCTAGCACGTGAACCTTTCGATCCCATTGGAAGGTTTATAGCCTTTGTGAACCCTTTGGCCTTAGCGGAAGGTCGCTTTTTCCTACCTGACTACTGCCAAAAGTTGTATCTTCCCTGGGTGATGGCGGAAGGTTGTTTTCCGTTGACTTATGAACAATGTCTTTATCTAAACCTTCCGGTAACATTGGATGGTGCCTTGCAGGTGCATTATCTGGCCTGAAAAGCTCATTGCATTTTCGGAAGGGTTGTCATGAGGCCACGTCTTTGTTTCCTTTTGTTTGCTTCCTCTGGTTGTTAAGCGCCTCCTGATCATTATAAAATGACACTTTACTTCTGCCATGAAAGGTCTTGAGCCGCTTCATATTATTGACAACATCCCTTCGATCTCTTCGGAAGGTCTGATCCTGCTCTTTTCCTTTCTTTCCTCTGTTTAAGTATTCATGACTTAAGCGGAAGGTGAGTTTTCTGAGTAACACTTACCAAGTGGGTCCTAAAACGAGTCTATCTCTTATGTCCAATCTACAAACGAGTGACTTACATGGTTTACTATAAAGCACCACAAATGGTGCCATTTCAATACTCAACTAACAATTGTTACAGATAAAACTTCATCAAATGAAAATGATCTTTCCAAGATCCACTAAAGTCTAGGACATGTTCCCTTAACAAAACCTGTGGTACTTGGTTTACCCTTTTCGGTTGACCTTCTGTTTGTGGGTGGTAAGTCATACTCAAGTACAATTCTATGCCTATAGTACTCTGTAAATTTCTCTGGAACTCACTTGTAAATAATGGTTCCCTATCACTTATCGAAGCATCCTCCTGAAGTTGACGAGTACCAACCTCCTGTTTAGAGCATCATCATATCCCTTGACTCCAAAGATAAGCTTGAAAGAGTTAGGGATATGCCCTAGGGGAAAGTATGTAATTTATTATAAATATCTAAATCTATAGTCAATTTTGTTGATAATAAAGGTATTTGATTTCTATTATATACCTTGTTATATTATGATATAATTAATAAAGTAATTAATTCAAAGTATATTAGTATGAAAATCCTTAAGTAAAATGTTATGCGATGGGTAATTAATCACATAATAAAAGAACCTTTTCTTTCGAGAAAGGATATCGATACATCCATTGAAACCATAGTGTGTAACTCTCTCCATATGTTGGACAATGTATTACTTATGCCTGTTAGGGGCACCAAGCGGTTATGAACTTGTAGTTATTAGATAATCATGGAATGAATCATTTGAGTGTTTCATGTTAGATAGTAAGAACTAGGCTAATTAAGAAATCTTAATGCATCGATATTATATAATTTCCTTGATTTGTGAATAATGTGGAACTTTAAGGTGGATATTCCACATTGATTGTAGTTAAACCATGGCATGACAATCCACCAAACGACTATAGTTGGGTCTGAGTTGAAACATTGAAAGTGAAACATTATTGTATAGAGAATTTTCCTTCTCAGTTGTATGATGTAACACCCCATTAATTTAATGATACTTAATTAAAAAATTAATAAAACCAAAAATGTAAATTTCACAAAAATCAAAATTTATCTATGAAACTTGCAACGTTGTATTTATAGAAAGTTTCTGACCAACTTTTATTTACAAAGTTTTATGATCGGAGTTCAAATGAAAAAGTTACTAATGTTTGAATATTTTAGGTCGAAAATAATTATATATGTAATTAAGAAAATTGATGTAATTAATTAATGTTAATTAACATTAATGGTTACTTAAAGTATAAGCAGTGTCGACACTAAATTTGATCAATTTAAAACATATAAATAACATGGAAAATGAAACAAATGAATACATAACAAAAATAGGGAGCAGGTCGACCCCTCATTGCTACCGGTCGACAACTAGCGGTTTACTAGTTGCATCAAAGCAGTCGACCGCTTATATGCCAGCGGTTGTGAACTGAACCTAAGCTGAACGATCTAGATTTAATATAATTAAATCTAACAGCCGACGTTGATTCAAACCCCTAAAATTCAGGCCTAACCCCTCACTATTCTTCTCATATTTTCTGAAGCAACGACGAAGCTCTGCCATTTACTCTTCTCCTCAAATTCAAAACTCTACATAAATTATAATATATATATAAATGGAGAAGAGTGAAGTGTAATAGTAGAAGAAGAATAGTAACGAATCGAATCACCAGCCAAGATTAATGGTAAATCTAAATTAAATCCAAATCTCTTCTCAGATCAGAATTTCTAATAAATATGTATATGCTTACGATACATATTTCGATAGGGAGTAAAAGTGAGTCAAACAGGAATAACAGGACGTACATCTGAAGATTTGGAAGCTTAAAGGTGAGTAGAAAATTATATATTAGTATATAATATTGGATTTATATCGTTGTCAATCAGTTCCTTATATGCTTAATTATAATTTGAGAGTTATAAGCTTATATATATGCATGTAATGAATTTGAAAACCATGCCTAGATATTCTATGAATTGTTAACTTTGATTAAATACTATATTTACTTGAATCTAGAAAGTAAAGATGCAAGTAGTCCCCCAATTT
The DNA here is from genome assembly GCA_030737815.1 of Allium fistulosum. Taxonomy (NCBI): domain Eukaryota; kingdom Viridiplantae; phylum Streptophyta; class Magnoliopsida; order Asparagales; family Amaryllidaceae; genus Allium; species Allium fistulosum. Next base: position 403,753,095 of record CM060907.1, on the reverse strand, counting down.
ATAATATTGTAAAATAATTCTAAGTTTATTGGTTGAATGACAAATGTTAGTAAACATGAATTAGAAGTTATTATTAATTTAACTGGGGTTTAAGTAGCATTTTAATTCACTGTAATGAAGCATGTTACAATGTGAATTTGTAAATTTCTAGTTTTATAAATATGAATAAAAGTGTATAGTTTGAATAACAAGGAATATGCCTAAAAGGAAGAGATGTATAAATAGGGAACCGTATTTTGTACCATCTATTTCAAAACAAAAATAGAAAAGACAATCTCCTGTAATTCCAAACATAACACAAGTCCTATTTTTTATACTTTATGGAAAATTACAGCATTAATGTTTTCCTTCGGAGAGATGTATTTCCAATGTATTATAATGCAAACATCCCTAAGTATAAACCAAAGTATTGTAAGTAGAGATAGTAACAATAATTCAATTATAACTCTAATATATGGGGTAAGTTAGAAAATGAAAAAAAAGGCGATGAAATTTATGTAAAGAAATGAAGTGAGTAATTTCAAAGATTTAGTAATCAAAAAAGGTAGTTAACAGCTGAAAAGGAACAATAATCAATATTTAATAGTGTTAAGTGGAAGCTAAGCAATAAAATATGTCTTAATGTATTAAAATTAGAAGTAAGCGACAAATGATACTAAACAGCGTTAATGAAATAAGAAATAAGTTGTGTAAAAGTAGTAGAATATTAATAGTTGAATATAGGACGCATAGTAAATATATATATATATATATATGTATGTATGTATATATATGTATATATATATATATGTATATATATGTGTGTATATATATATAGAAAGTATATATTATGGTGGATCGATTATACAAATGACAAGTATATGACTAATTTAAACTATAGTGTAACAATAGTAAAGTATGTAAATAAGAATAATCACACCAGGGATTTTATACTAGTTCGGACCTCCCGTCCTACGTCCAGTCCCGAAGCTCCTCTTCGAAATTTCCTTTCACCAAATAACCCTCACTTCACCTGGAGGAACATGTTTACAATAACAGAGTTTTTTTTCAAGAGTGTGTACTCTATTACATGGATTTTGACTATATAGTACAATTGAACTTCCTATATCTCTTGAATGATTGAATACAATATTGTTCGAGAGAGTATGGAAGTGTATGATCTCAGATTTGCAGATTTGATAGCAAGTAGATGGTTAGAACAAGAGATGATCAAGATAGAGAGTCGAGTAAATTAGTTGAATTTTTTGATCCTTCTTGATTCTTGTTTATATAGTTGTAGAAGGTTGCTTCTAGTAGTTACATCTCTTCCCTTTCAGTCTAGAGTCGTCACTGTTCACTGGTGAAGAGTTGTGGAGGAGAGATGGAGTTGTGTCTCTTCGAAGATGACAGTTGTAATTTTGAATTTTCTGCCCCGAGCCCAGTTTCCGACGTCTGAATGGTGTTTTCAGACGTTTGAGAACCTTTTATTATTTTTGTTCATCTTCTACGTTCAGACGTTTGAAGTTCTGCATTCAGACGTCTGAACCTGTTAAGTGATGTTCTCCTGGGTTTATTCTTGAGTGTATCTCTCTTCGATCTTTGTGCAACTTTGTAGATGAATCTCTTTAGTGCTTTTGTCATCGTCTTGTCACAGTAGTGGTTTGTCTTGCTTTGTATTTGTATCTGTATAGTTGTATGATATATACATGATTTCCATTGTATAGTTGTCATCGTCGAAACCGTAAACTAAAGGTTCTAACATTCTCCCCCTTTTTGATGATGACAACTATATAATGTACTTAGATAATAATTATAGAATGGTTCTCCCCCTAAATACGATCCCCCCTATAAATGTGCATATATATTTTTCTCCCCCGTTGTCATTATAAAAAATAATCGAAGAATTATTAAAATAATGCAGAACCAAGTATGATGTACATACATAATTATATTACTAACAAAAAGTTAATGATTACATCATTAAGCACATCAAAAAAGAGGAATATTGATAGTGTCTTACCAGAACTTTGATAAGGGAGTTAATTACTACAAAATATTTACCTTATGAAGTCAAGGTAGTTCATCATGAGAGGAGTCTAATTTACCTTTCCCTTTATCGCCGGTTTTTGGCGATGTGTGAGGAGATTGAGAAGGTGTAGACCAGTCAGAAGAAGGTTGATGGACTTGTTGAAGTGCATGATTAAGTTTGGAAACCACCGAAACGAGAGATTCTTCAACTTTGGAAAGCCTTGTGGACAACGTGAGATCAAGCTTCGCAATTTGTTTACCAAGGATAATTTGATTTCTTGATAGGAGCACTTGGTTTTGTAAGGTTAATTGAGCAATATTCTCATTAGCATGAGGCTGAGTTCGTGCTTCCAGTATCTCCATATCAGAGTGATATTCAAACGAAGAAGGAGGAGGTGGAGATGGTTGCCTTGGTGGTTCAACATCACCTTCTTCTTGTTATTGTTGAGGAGGAGGTTGATCTTGTGCATTTTGCCATTCTAGAAAAGTTATATAAGATGGTGGTTCCTCCAGCAAATGCATAAGATTGAAATATCTGTTCCACTATATTTGATAGGTAATTCCTCAAAAGTAGAAATGTACGATGGGATGTTTAGTGCTCTGAGAATTCGCATAATATAAGCCGGGTAAATGATTGTATGGCGAGATCTATTCCAAAAACCTTTTAGTTCATCGAAAATGAACTGAGCCCAATTGATCTTAGTTCGACTAAATAGTGCATATAGTGGTTTGTGTTTAAGATCAGTAATTTGTTCTTGGCTACCTAATCGAGGGATAATGGTATTTATAAGCATTCGGGTAAGGAGCCTAGCACGTGGCCTAAGGAATTTGGATGAAAATTGAGGCATTCGATTTTCCCATAATTGATGAGTGATAGTATCATGAGGTTTGAATCGCATGTCCTCCATTTCAGATAGATTTTGACCCGTATAAGAGCACTCTAAGAATCGTCCAATTATACCAGGGGTTAACTTGATTGTTTTTCCATAGACACTTGTCCATAACCAATCTTCATCATTCTCAGTAGTCCATACCGATGGACTATCCAGATTAGAGTAAAAAAGATATATAGCTAGTTGATCGATAGAAACATCGTTGGCATTAAAAGAGATAAGGGTTTTCAATTCACCTTGCTCACATATGTCGTCCATATCATATGAAGGAAATTTTATTAGGTTATAGAAATGTCCTAGATGCATCTTCTTAATCTTCAAGTCGTTAAACAGTCGTATATTTGTTGGATTCTGAAATAACCAATTGTTGATTTGAGTATCAGTCACCATCAATGGTTGAGAGGAAGATCCTTCTCCATGCATCCTTTTCTTAATTCCCATCATTTTAGTTCGTGGTGGCATTGATTTGAAGAGAAATTCGATTTAGAGATTTTGAAAGAAATAATTTTTAATTTGGAAATGAATTGAAGTGGTGAAATAGTGGTTAATCGATCAGGTATAGGGTTTGAAAAAAAACTGTCGTTTCCCGTTCTAGACGTCTGAAAAAGTAGATCAAAAGTCTGGAAATGTCTAAATTAGAAACAGAAAGTAAAGTCAAACATCTGGAATCAAAACTCAGACGTCTGGAAAGTTTTAATCTGAGATAGAGAGTGATTTCAGACGTCTGGACTTGAGTTCAGATGTCTGGGAACATATAATTTGTTCCAGATTCTTAATTCAGACGTCTGGAATATATTTCAGACGTCTGAACACTCCAGATTATCTTTTTCTTGAGAGTATTATGAAGAAGAAAAAAAAACTTTATTTATTGAATAGAATACAATATAATACAAACAAATATATATATGTATATAATCGTCTCCAAACGTCATAGTTTATTTTTCTTGGTTCCATTCCTGACGATCCCATGAATTTGGTTTTTCCTGGGTATTTTCTTTCGATGCTCGTATTAGTGACCAAGAAGGAAGTATTGGACTGAAATGTCCTTCAGATGTTCCTTCTCCCCATAATCTTCGTGGAGTTATGTGACGAGAATGTAACAACCCTGTATTTTGTGATTTATTTTAATGGTTTATTTTGATTATTTTAATTCCTGATTTTAAAACTTTTTTTTATTTATTAATATGAATAAATTTTGTTATTTTAAATATAAATTTTGATTTTTGTGTGAATTATAATTCCAAACCTGAACAAATAATATATTTCCAGAAAAAGTGGATTTTTGGTCAATCTGGTCAAATTTTGACTTTTAAATTTAAAATATAAATATTTGAATTTTTGAATTTTATCTTTTATTATGAAAATAAATTTAATTTCAAGAATACTGCTTTTCATTTCATTGAAATCCGATTTTTATTGTGAAAGTTATGCTTTTTACAATATTGTGTGTAAATTGATTTATTTAACAATATTGTTTATTTTAAATTATATAAATAATATTTTTATTTTTCATATCTTGTTTTAATTTGTGTATATGTATGTAATATGACTTGTTATGTATATATTTTATTTTTATTTTAAATATTTTTTTAGTGTAGTTGTTATTTTTCCAAAAACCAGTTATATTTTGTTTTCAATTTTCAATACTAGTTTACATATAATTAACTATATTCGTATATTTTTCTATATTTTACTAAAATTTATTTATTTATTTCATTTTCACTATATTTTGTATTTAGCTTTATTTTATTTTCCTGGATTTCATTTTGATTTATCTGCATAAAGAAAAGGAAATATCAAGAGACTTTGGCCTTTAACCTTTGACCTTCCACCTTCACATCTCTTTATAACTTTGGGCCGTTCTTTCTCTTGCCTATAGCCATGACTTTCTTTATGCAATTCACATGAAAACATCACTTTCTCATTCCTCATTCACGTATGTTTTTAGATCTGAAGAAAAAAAATGGTAATGTCTTCCTCTTTTCTATTCTTTTTCACCTTCTTTTATTGATTTTCATTTGTAAATTGCCTTGAAATCTTCATGCTTTGCTTGGCCATACTCCTCCACCACCTCCTCCGACCAATGCCACCACTATCCATGGCCACTCCACCATCCTTTCCCTCTGACTTGACTAGGTCGTGAGCCCCCTTGAAGCTATCATCACCAAATGTTGCAAAATCACCTTGAAACTAGCCTAGCCGAACCCTTTATGCACATACCATTCATTTTTCACCTAAACCACCTCCTTGGCCGCCGCCACCAGTCCCTCCACCACCTCTAGCCGACACTCCAAACCCCACCTTACCTTCCTCTAGCATGGCCATGCCCACATCACCTCAGGCCGACCCCAATGTTTGCACCAATATCCACTTATTTGCCTTAAACCCTTTGCATTCCCACCTTGTAACTTCCACCACTTCACCACACCCCTTAGCCGCCCTTTGCACCACCTTCTCCAGCCCATACCTGAACCAAAACCACTGCCACACCATCTCCTAGCCTCCAACAGGTCTGGCCGTGCCATTTGTAGCCTTGCCCGAAGCTTGAAATTGTGCAAAAAAAATACACTTGTTTGCCTTGTACTTGTATTTTCATACATAGCAACTTCCATAACTTCATACTATAGCTAGGCCGATCTTGGCTTGACCATACTTGACCAAATACACCCCATGGCCGTGCCTTATCACTCTTTGGCCGAGCATAGTGATGGTGAAAGCAAGTGCAAGCCATTTAATTATTTGTTGTTCCTTAGTTTCTAGCTTGTTAGTGTGATATTTGGTGTTGTATATTCATGTTATATATATTGTTTTGTTTCTATGTACAAGACAAATAGCTTTGGCTCTCCCCACACTTGAATCGTAGTCATGCTTTCGTGCTTTCCAGATCTTTGTTTGTGTGTCTTGTTGTGTTATCTCCAGCTTGTAGAAGTGAGTATTTCTCACCAGACATTTGTTAGTCCATGAGTTGATGGTTTTGATGACAACAACCTTAGAATAAGATTATAAAATATAAATACTAACATTATAGTTTAGATATATATGTATATGCAGGATTTAATCATGCAGGTACCAAGAATGAAGACTGTACAATTTAGAGATTCAAGATATCAAGATTGAAGACTCATGAGTATCAAGAATATCAAGACTATCAAGATTTCAAGATTTCAAGATAAGTATTGAGTCTAGAATTATGTTAAAACTTCACAATAGCACTAAAATCTTCACTCCAATTTTCTTTTGGCATGGAACCCATTTCTATCTTTTTAGTGGCTTACAAACCCACGACAAGTAGCTTACAAACCTACAACAAGTGGCTTACAAACCCACGAACATCCTGGTTTTGTACAAGTTCTCGAGTCCTGATGTGATGAGATATTCTGCAGGAAGAAGCTTGCAAAACTACTTCAAAATGATTTTCAAAACTACTTCAGAATAATTTTCAAAACTACTTTTCAAAATGTTTTAGCCTTAAAAATTATTTTTTCAAATGATTTTCAAAAAGATGTTTTAGCCTCAAAATATTCATTGTTTTTGTTTTTAATAAACCCTTGTTTTAAACATCGTTTGTTTTAAAATATCTTTTAATTATAATATATTTATACTTAGATTTAAATATAAAATTATAGTAAAATTATATATATATTATTCTCTATATTCATCTATGTATTTTATCTATAGTCAAGTATATTTATAAAGTTTAAATAGCTTTTAATATAAGATAAAGGTTATGTTCAAAGAAAATCAAATCATCAAAAATTGCTTTGGGATGTCGACATGCCCTAGTACCCCATGTCGACATAGTGACAGTTAGATTCAAAAATTTGAATTTCAAAAGAAGTGTCTATTCGTCATAACCTTTCACGAATGGACATGGCTGTTGTTCTTCTATAAATAGGGGTTGGTTTCAACGAATTTTATATCAGATTTTCTGGTTTTTCACTTCTCTTCTTCTTCCACATTTTCTTATTCAAAATCCTATCATCGCTCTGCCGAAATCAACATTGAATCTACCTAGATCATCTCTGGTTTGATTCGCTATCACTATCTCAACAATATCCCAGTGCTATTTAGAGTTATAGGCTTCTTTGTAATCTATCTAGCGAGAAAAGTTGTGATTGTAGCCTTGGAAATCAATCAAGCGAGAAAAGGTGTGATTGTAGCCTTGGAAATCAATTGGGTGAACTTGTTGCCCCGGAAATCAAGTATCTCTACCCAGAGGATTGTGATTCTGGAGGGTGTACCTCGTAGCCTTAAAACCGAGGGTTGTAATTGTTGAATTGCTTTTGAAAGGAAATCCGTACTTAGTTGTGCGGGACTGGATGTAGGGTAAATCCGAACCAGTATAAAATCCGATGTGTTCTTTCCTTTACTGCATTTACTTTATTTCTGCATCTGTGTTTGAATCTGTGATTATATCTGTGTCTGAATATTACATACATTTGTGTACAAATCAACAATAACTCAAAAAGATTTAGTAATTTCTTATAAACACAATTCACCCCCCTCTAGTGTTTATTCTAGCCTTAAGATCCATATTCCGCATTCCTCACAACATTTCGTACTTATATAAGTAGTAAATTGACATCCTGTGAATCTGTAGTTCATATTATCATATTATACCTGACTATGATATTATTTATATGATGATCACCTTGTTTATTCACCTGTCATATCATCTATTACTGTTATATAATGTTATTCTGTTTATTTATATCAGTTTATCACACTGCAAGTTCCCTGTAGAATAGAATCACTATGGGTTGAAATGATACATACCCGAACAGACTTTAGAATAGGGAAAAATCGTTATGGGCTGAAATGATAGGCCTGAACGATTTTTATTTATTTCATTTAACTTGGGATTGCGGGTTTGAAATGATAAAACCTGGATTTTCCTTTGCAAATTACGGATTGAAATGATATATTATCCATATCATTGGACTTAGGTTAGAAATTTGATATAGACTGTGGTTAAAATATTTTTTTCTAAAATTTTTAAAATATTTTGATAATGTAAATATTATGATAATTTGAATTCTAATTTGAATTTAAAAATGATTTTTATAAAGCGTTATTGATTTTTCTATAAATTAAAAATAGTTAAATATATAAATGTTAAAAATTGAAATTTGAAGTATAACTTAACTTGGAAAATGTGAAAGTGTTTTAAAAATAAAAGTTAAGTTAAGAAAATAAAATGGAATTAAATAAAATTATAAAATCGTAAACTTAATTCAAATGTTAAGTAAATGAAATGTTATAAAATTTTACATTTATTTTATAAATGAATCATTAAAGATTTGATAATTATTTGTGAAAATTTCACTTTGTAAAAGTCATAAATTAGGGGTATTTAAATGATTGTTTTTAAAGTGAGAAAATATGATTTTTATAAGTTAAAATGGATTTAAATAAATTTTAATTGTTTATGAAATTGTAGTGAAAGTTTGGAATTTAAATTGACAGCATTCCTGAAATGCTATCATTTCTAAAGTTAAAGATATTACACCATTTTGTAAATGCTGTAATTGATATAAATGAACTAAATGGCTAAAATGAACTAAGTGCTGTAGTTGCTGAATTTAACTAAAGTTTTATTTGAAATCTGAACCTATTACAGCATTTAAATGTTGTCTTTTGCTAATTGAATTATTTTTAAACATAACTTTCTGTAGCATTTTCTAAATGCTGCAAAAGTTGAAATTCCACTATTTTAATATATTTAAGTGAATAAATGAATTTTGAAAATGGTAAAATTTTGAGAATTGAATATTTGACTATTAAATATAATAGCTTCATTTTTAATGATTTAAATGGAATATTTTGATTTGAAATATTTTGATATTTTGAAATGGATTTGAAATGATATTTGATTTTGAAGTATAAAACACCATTTTGGAATTTTAACCTCGAGATGTAATTTAATTTATGGTTTAACTGATCCTTAGTGGATGGGCGATCCCAAGCATCCTTTAAGTTATTGTGCATTATAGTTCACTCGAGTTGGTTTACATTATATAAGTATGTATGTCCTGGCTCAAGTGTTTTGTGTTTTACTTTACGCTCGGGTCAGCCTGAGTATTTACAACTTAGCTTTGGATTTCTTTTCTGGAGCTAGGAATCGTTGGAGATTCTGCTTGTCTAGTTATCTATTCCCTTTCAGTTTCAGTTGTTCTATTTCAGTTCTGGTATTTATAAACTTCTATGTATTTGAGATTTCTGTTGTATATGTTTTTTTCCAGACTGATATTATGTATTTTGTTTGAGATTTTGTTATAGTAGCTTCATGAACTACTATGGTATTTTAATTTCCAATGCGAGTTATTCTGATATTTCTGTGTCTGTGATTCTGTGATTGATTTTATTTGCTCCGAAATTTATTACAATTTGTTATTTTGTATTATTCAAGTCGGACATTTGAATGGTCCAAAATAGTGGGTCGTTACATTTGGTATCAGAGCTTTGGTTTCTAGGCAAACCTTAGCCTGCGGAGCAAAAACTCATTAGAGATAGGGTAGAAATACCCTAGAATGAGTGAAATCAATCTCAGAATCATTCCTTTGTGAGAGATTGTATTTTCGAAGTATAAAATGATTTTCACATGATTTTAAAGGATTTTTAAAGATTATTTTGATATAAATTTTTCTTGGTTTGAAAGAAAATTTTCTGAACTTTATCCCTTTCATATCCACCTTGTTAGTAATTTCGTTGATTTAGGATTTCCTTAAAAATTCTGAACTTCTATCTTGGTTGGGATTTCTTCGATTAGGATTCCTTTGAATTTTGGAACGCTCCCACTTGTTCTGAAATGCATTCCTGTCTCCCCTAATTATATTCTTTTGATTTTGGAGCATTCCATAACTCCACCTCGAATGACCTCTAAAGATTGTCAGTTCCGCCATTTTTGAATGATTTGTTAAGGGGTGAAACTCCCTTACAATTGGCATTGATTCACCGAAGATTTCTGTATCCTCGATTTACGATGCTATTTTTCTTCTGCTATACCTGGATTCTATCTCTGGCGATCGAAGGTCGATTTGCCTTAGATTTTCGCATCGATTATATTTCTGAAGTCACGGTTGACCCTGTTAAGGTCGCCCGTGATTTATATAGGCTTATCCATCTTGTAATTGGTAATTTAATTATCTCATCTTCATTTGAGCTTATCTTCGAATCAGAATTCTATTTGATTAGAGTTCATAAAAAATTAAATCTCTGTTTGTTGAAATCCATCCTTGAATCATCCTTTGAAAAAAATTGTGTTTGATTGTATTTTGAAAATTTTGTATACATCGAAATTATTATTTTGATAAGGATGACCATATTTTATATATAAGTGAAATGTTTTCGGTAAGGATTATATACCTTTTAAAATGAGAATTTGAAGTATCAAAAGGATTTGAAATTTTGAAATTATATAAGAAATTGATTCATACAAAATGATTTACAACTGAAGGGTTTGGATTTGAAACTTTAGAGATTGAACTCCGGCATTTTTGAAATTGGTTTAAGATCTTGGAATATAAAATAATACGATTTGAAAGTATTTTTCCCAATAAGAAATGTTTCAATGATTTTAATGGGTTTCAATGATTTCGAAGGAAATTCAAAGAAGTTTTCAAAGTAAATAAAAGTCCAGAACCCACTTATGTCGTTGGAAAATAATTTCAGTGATGAATGCATGCATCATCGACATTGATTTTCAAGTTTCAGAGTGGGGGAAAGGCCACTCTAATAGCTTTGTTATGCGAGTGATTTTCTGAAACCAATTTTGATTCCCAAATCCCGAAGTTTGATTTGATATTCGAAAGATATACGTATATATATATTTGAAACGATTTGAAATGAGCCGGTGTTCAGTCCTTGGGTTTCAGATCGGGTAATATAACCCTATCTTTTGGAATTGATTTACTGATTTTTTGTTGATTTCCAACTCTTTAATTTGAAATATGATTTCTTCGACTATTTGAATGTTCGAACACTTCCAAATCAAGGTTAACATTTCAAAGCTAAGTAATTTTGTAAAGTATATAAGTATAGTTTTGTATAATATGATTTAAATAAGTTTGAAACTGGTTTGTTAAGTAAATGAATAAGGCTATTTTGAATTTTTCTAATAAGAAATTAAGATTTGAAATGTTTTGAAAAGAATTTGGTCTTCAAAATATTTTGAATAAAATTTAGTTTAAATGTTGTAACTGAGTAACATCTTTATAAAACTATATATTTAACAAGTTGGAATAGATACATAAGTTGTACGTATGTTGTTTTATTCGCATAATTAATTTGATCCAAGTTTGAGTACACAAGTTCGAGGAGAATTTCACCATTTCGTGTTAGGATTTTTCATTTGATTCTTAATGACGAATATTTAATATTGATTTTGGGCTGGATTCTAGATTTCTCTATCATAGTATATGGCTATGCAAGGAGACTGATGGCTTCTAGTCGAGAAACCATATCGAAATCCGCACTAGGGAAGTCGAATGGACAATACTAGTTCGAAAGCGAACTTGTGTGATCGAGCGAGCGATCGAATGTGATGTTGCAAAATGATGACATATGTAAATCTTATATTCTAATATCATTGATATACTTGACGCTGAAATTGGAAGTTGTTGGGTTGGATATCTTTGTAATTTAATTGGAATTTTTCCTTTATGAAAAACTACTATCAATTTAAAACCGTTTTTTTACTATTTTTCTTTTATTTTCATAAACAAACTATTTTATTCTATTTTATATACAAAACTACTTTTACAAAACTATTTTATATAAAAAGCTATTTTACAACTATTTTTTTATACAAAACTATTCTAAATTAAAAATCTTTTAGTAAGCAAAGATGTTCAATCCCATATGGCTCTTCATGCAGCAAAATTTATTTTTTTAAATTTTGATCCTTATATAAGATAGACTTTATGTAAATATAAGATGATTTTGGAAATGAATTGTTTGACTTAAATTATATTGATTTGGAAATTTGGATTTGTTTTCTAAATTTATTATTTTGGAAACTTTGGAACTGAAGATATTTGATTTGGAAGAATAATTTGGTGAAAGCGTATATGATTTTTAAAATTGTATTGATATTGAAACAAATTGAAATTTGAGAACCTTGTGTTACTAAATACTTGATTTGGGAGTTGTCGAACTTATATTAAACTTGTTTGTATAAGTATGATGTTGATTCGAAAACTATGGATTTGAAAAGGTACTCAATTTGAAAAGTGAAATCTTATATAATTGAAGTTTATATAAGTGTGATTTGATATACTATTGATTTTGGAAAGTATTTGATTTGAAAATGAAATCTTATATATAATGGACTTTATATAAGTATGATATTTGAAAGTGATTTGAGAAGGTACTATATGATACATATTTTCGAAGTAAAGATATGGAAAGTGCCTTCTGCTTGATATCCGCTTTGTGGCCACATTATGGATTCATTCTATCGATATTATTCTCTCTGATTTTGGTTTTCCAGATATGATACTCGAGTGTCCATCGATTTTTCTTCGAGCGACTGCGTAGCGTAATTCGCCTGGCTGAGATGGCCCAAGGGTACGGATGTTTCCTGGGGGATCCAGGCGTAACCATTGTGTATCCTGTGATCTATGTAGGTCATTTTTAGTAGTGAAATCCGCAGGGCTGAGAAAGCTTACGGATACGAATGTTTCCTGGGGGATCCAGGCGTAACCTTTGTGTATCTACGGTCTACTAGTCATTATGGCGTAATTCGTAGGGCTGAGAAAGCTTACAGATACGGATGTTTCTTGGGGGATCCAGGCGTAACCTTTGTGTATCTGCGATCCATGGTTAGACAAAGGTTTTTTGTTGTTTTGTTTGGATTGTACTTTCCATATCTGTTTTTAAAAGGGTTTTCCAGTATTTTCACTGGGTGTTGAAACAAGTCTACTAAGTACCTGGAGAATTCTAGCTTTGCGCCTGATCAACGCACTGCCAGAGTCTGCAGGAACGAGGACAAACTTGTTAAGAAATCGAGTTATAAAAGTATTTTGATAAAATATTATATAAAGGATATTTTGATCGGTTATTTCCTTTCTAAAAGATTTTAAAGTGTTTTAAATATTGTTTACTTCTTAACTAACAAGTTGAATTTAAAGGACTTTTATGGATATAATAAAATGGATTTAACCAAATTATTAAGTATTAAAAAATTCCAATTGAAATTTATATGGTTTTAAATTAATGGCTCATCCTTGTCTTTCGTCCTATTTTCCCTTCTAACTATTCCTATTTTCCACCTTGTTAAACTTACATATAACAACAGTTATCAGGTATAATTTTAATCTTCTTGTCATCTTGTCTTAATCCTATTCCATTCTATTTTTTTTTGTGTTTTCCGTACCTCATTCCTTTTCGAGGACGAAAAGATTTGAGTGAGGGAGAGTGTAACAACCCTGTATTTTGTGATTTATTTTAATTGTTTATTTTGATTATTTTAATTCCTGATTTTAAAACTTTTTATTTATTTATTAATATGAATAAATTTTGTTATTTTAAATATAAATTTTGAATTTTGTGTGAATTATAATTCCAAACCTGAACAAATAGAATATTTCCAGAGAAAGTGGATTTTTGGTCAATCTAGTCAAACTTTGACTTTTAAATTTAAAATATAAATATTTGAATTTTTGAATTTTATCCTTTATTATGAAAATAAATTTAATTTCAAGAATACTGCTTTTCGTTTCATTGAAATCCGATTTTTATTGTGAAAGTTATGTTTTTTACAATATTGTGTGTAAATTGATTTATTTAACAATATTGTTTATTTTAAATTATATAAATAATATTTTTATTTGTCATATCTTGTTTTAATTTGTGTATATGTATGTAATATGACTTGTTATGCATATATTTTATTTTTTAAAACATTTTTTTTAGTGTAGTTGTTATTTTTCCAAAAACTAGTTATATTTTGTTTTCAATTTTCATTACTAGTTTACATATAATTAACTATATTCGTATATTTTTCTATATTTTCCTAAAATTTACTTATTCATTTCATTTTCACTATATTTTTTATTCGGTTTTATTTTATTTTCCTGGATTTTATTTTGATTTATTTGCATAAAGAAAAAGAAATATCAAGGGACTTTGGCCTTTAACCTTTGACCTTCCACCTTCACATCTCTTCATAACTTTGGACAGTTCTTTCTCTTGCCTATAGCCGTGACTTTCTTTATGCAATTCTCGTGAAAACAACACTTTCTCATTCCTCATTCACGTATGTTTTCAGATCTGAAGAAAAAATTGGTAATGTCTTCCTCTTTTCTATTCTTTTTCACCTTCTTTTATTGATTTTCCTTTGTAAATTGCCTTGAAATCTTCATGCTTTGCTTGGCCATACTCCTCCACCACCTCCTCCGACCAATGCCACCACAGTCCATGGCCACTCCACCATCCTTTCCCTTTGACTTGACCAGGCCGTGAGCCCCCTTGAAGCTATCATCACCAAATGTTGCAAAATCACCTTGAAACTAGCCTAGCCGAACCCTTTATGCACATACCCTTCATTTTTCACCTAAACCACCTCCTTGGCCGCCACCACCAGTCCCTCCATCACCTCTGGCCGACACTCCAGACCCCACCTGACCTTCCCCTAGCATAGCCATGCCCACATCACCTCAGGCCGACCCCAAAGTTTGCACCAATATACACTTATTTGCCTTAAACCCTTTGTATTCCCACCTTGTAACTTCCACCACTTCACCACACCCCTTAGCCGCCCTTTGCACCACCTTCTCCAGCCCATACCTGAACCAAAACCACTGCCACACCATCTCCTAGCCTCCAGCAGGTCTGGCCATGCCATTTGTATCCTTGCCCGAAGTTTGGAATTGTGCAAAAAAATACACTTGTTTGCATTGTACTTGTATTTTCATACATAACAACTTCCATAACTTCATACCATAGCTAGGCCGACCTTGGCTTGACCATACTTGACCAAATACACCCCATGGTCGTGCCTTATCACTCTTTGGCCGAGCATAGTGATGGTGAAAGCAAGTGCAAGCCATTTAATTATTTGTTGTTCCTTAGTTTCTAGCTTGTTAGTGTGATATTTGGTGTTGTATATTCATGTTATATATATTGTTTTGTTTCTATGTACAAGACAAATAGCTTTGGCTCTCCCCACACTTGAATCGTAGTTGTGCTTTCGTGCTTTCCAGATCTTTGTTTGTGTGTCTTGTTGTGCTATTTCCAGCTTGTAGAAGTGAGTATTTCTCACCAGACATTCCGTACTTATATAAGTAGTAAATTGACATCCTGTATCTGTAGTTCATATTATCATATTATACCTGACTATGATATTATTTATATGATGATCACCTTGTTTATTCACCTGTCATATCATCTGTTACTGTTATATAATACTATTCTGTTTGTTTATACCAGTTTATCACACTGCAAGTTCCCTGTAGAATAGAATCACTATGGGTTGAAATGATACATACCCGAACGGACTTTAGAATAGGGAAAAATCGTTATGGGCTGAAATGATAGGCCTGAACGATTTTTATTTATTTCATTTAACTTGAGATTGCGGGTTTGAAATGATAAAACCCGGATTTTCCTTTGCAAATTACGAATTGAAATGATATATTATATGTATCATTGGACTTAGGTTAGAAATTTGATACAGACTGTGTTAAAATATATTTTTCTAAAATTTTTAAAATATTTTGAAAATGTAAATATTATGATAATTTGAATTCTAATTAGAATTTAAAAATGATTTTTATAAAGTGTTGTTGATTTTTCTATAAATTAAAAATAGTTAAATATATAAATGTTAAAAATTGAAATTTGAAGTATAACTTAACTTGGAAAATGTGAAAGTGTTTTAAAAATAAAGTTAAGTTAAGAAAATAAAATGGAATTAAATAAAATTATAAAATGGTAAACTTAATTAAAATGTTAAGTAAATGAAATGTTATAAAATTTTACATTTATTTTATAAATGAATCATTAAAGATTTGATAATTATTTGTGAAAATTTAACTTTATAATAATCATAAATTACGGGTTATTTAAATGATTGTTTTAAAGTGAGAAAATATGATTTTTAAAAGTTAAAATAGATTTAAATAAATTTTAATTGTTTATGAAATTGAAGTGAAAGTTTGGAATTTAAATTGACGGCATTCCTGAAATGCTATCCTTTCTAAAGTTAAAGATATTACAGCATTTTGTAAATGCTGTAATTGATATAAATGAACTAAATGGCTAAAATGAACTAAGTGCTATAGTTGCTGAATTTAACTAAAGTATTATTTGAATCTAAACCTATTACAACATTTAAATGCAGTCTTTTGCTAATTGAATTGTTTTTAAACATAACTTTCCGTAGCATTTTCTAAATGCTGCAAAAGTTGAAATTTCACTATTTTAATATATTTAAGTGAATAAATGAATTCTGAAAATGGTGAAATTTTGAGAATTGACTATTTGACTATTAAATATAATAACTTCATTTTTTAAATGATTTAAATGGAATATTTTGATTTGAAATATTTTGATATTTTGAAATGGATTTGAAATGATATTTGATTTTGAAGTGTAAAATACCATTTTGGAATTTTAACCACGGGATGTAATTTAATTTATGGTTTAACTAATCCTTAGAGGATGGGTGATGCAACACAGAAGTAGATCTGAACCAGCGGTCAAATCTATCCAGGATCCAATCACGAGTTGCGGAAAAATAAAGCGATGAAACAAGATAAATTGATGAATTGATGATACCCAAGTGCCCAAATCCGTTGATCTCTCGAGATACCGGATTCTAGCTATCTTCAACACGTTGATCGCGCACAATACCGCGTTAGAAGATCTACGATTCTTCGACGTTGATCTCGCGCACGAGATTCCGTGAATCGGCTTCAAATTCGTTGATTCGAGCGCACTCGAATATCCAAAGATGGAGAAAGGAAATCACACTCAACTTCCAATTTTAATGGAGGCACAAAGCTCTCAACAAATTTTTACTCAAAATTCAACTCCCTTTACAAATGACAACACACCCCTATTTATAGGAAATTACAACACATACGACTCAACACGTGCGACTCACGACTTAACATCATACGAGTTACAACATCATACGACTTAACAACATACGAGTTACGAGTTACAACACCATACGACTTAAAAAATATGACATAAGAATAATAACGACATAACAACAATGCGACTTAACAAATACAACACAAACGACTGAAGAAAAAGCGGCACAGCAGTTCAAGACAGCATGGTTTGTAGCGACATAAAAGCTTGCAGCGTAATGGAGGCGACATAAGGCATAGGCGGCATAGCGACATAAGAAACAAGCGGCATAACTGAGCGACTTATAGAATGAGCGACATAAGAAACAAGGCAGCAAAGCTGAGCGACTTATAGGATGAGTGACATAAGAAACAAGGCGGCATAAGAATACGGCACCGCTTTAGGAACGACTTAAGCGACTTAACGACTAAGCGACTTAACGACTTAAGCGACTTAACGACTTAAGCGACTTAAGAGAAACAGCCATATCCATTTGAGTCGCTCCGTTGAGTCGTTAACTTGCTATCTCGTGCTTGTCTCGCTTGCTTATCATGGTGCGCTGCATCATCCTCCCCTGGTTGAAAAGAATTCGACCCCGAATTCACACTTTCCTCTTCTTCGACACGCTTATCCTCATGATATGGAATCAAGTGTTTGACATTGAAAACGTCAGCAGTATGGATATGATCCGACAATCTTAACTGATACGCATTCTCATTAATCTTCTTTACGATTTCCAAAGGGCCAATCTTTCTAGCAGCTAGTTTATTGTAAGTACTAATAGGAAATCGATCCTTAGTCAATACTGCATATACAAAATCTCCTTCTTTGAACTCAACATTTCGTCGCTTAATATCCGCGGATTGCTTATATTTCTCATTCTCCTTAAGCAATCGTTCCTGCACAACCTTGTGGCACTCTTGCAATTCATTCACAAAATCACTAGCTCGTTTGATCACTCCTTTCTGCTGTGGTACTATAGATAAATATAATGGTCCCTTAGGCATTGTTGAGTAAATGACCTGGAATGGACTGAACCCAGTGCTACGATTAACTGCATGGTTGTGTGCAAACTCAGCTTGACACATCTTGGAATCCCAACTCTTCAAATTGTCATTTACGAGGCATCTCAATAGATTACCTAGGGATCTATTCACAACTTCTGTCTGTCCATTCGTTTGTGGATGATAAGCACTGCTAAATTTCAGCTTTGTCCCGACCATTCTCCATAGACTCATCCAAAAATGACTCAGAAAATGAGTGTCTCTATCCGATACAATAGATTCAGGCAACCCATGAAGACGATAGTTCTCTCTGAAATATAACTGTGCGACATTAACTGCATCTGCCGTCTTCTTGCATGCGACAAAATGTACCATTTTTGAAAACCGATCAACCACCACATAGATAGAATCATTGCCACGTTGCATTCTCGGCAATCCCAATACAAAGTCCATACTAACATCCACCCATGGTTTAGTAGGTATAGGCAATGGCATATATAAACCTGCATTTGTTGCGGTCCCCTTTGAAACTTGACAAATATGGCACATCTAAACGAACTTTTCAACCTCCTTCCTCACTCACAGCCAAAAATAAGACTTTGAGATCAACTGCATAGTACGGTCATGGCCCACGTATCCTTCTTCATGTAATTCTTTGATGATTTTCATTCGCAGACTGCAATCTGGAATACACAACTGATTTCCTTTGAATAGAAAACCATCAACCAACATATATCCATCCATGTTTCCCTGCTTGACTTTGTCTAGGATCTTGGAAAAATATGAATCTAAAGTAAGCAAATCTGGAAGTAAGTCAAAACCCATCACCTATACTCGCATGGTTGTTAGTAAATTATTCCTCCGACTCAATGCATCGGCGACACGATTGGTTACTCCAGACTTGTGCTTTACGACGAATGTAAATTGCTGCAAATAAGCTATCCACGATGCATGCCTAGCTGCAATTTTATTCTGCCCTTGTAAATGTTTCAATGCTTCATTATCCGTATACAAAACAAATTCTTTGTGGAACAAGTAATGTCTCCAATGCTTCACGGCCTGCACAATAACATAAAACTCCACATCATAAGTACTGTATCTCATCTTTGCTCCAGAAAGCTTTTCACTGAAATAGGCATTTGGACGACCCTTCTGACTCAACACTCCTCCAATTCCAACTTTGGACGCATCTGTATGTAACTCAAATAGTAACTGAAAATATGGAAACACTAGAATCGGTGCTGATGTTAAAAGTTCCTTGATATGTTCAATAGCAGATCTTGCCTCTTTCGTCCATGAAAACTGCTTTCCTTTCATACAATCAGTAACAGGAGCCATCACACTACTAAAGTGCGGTATAAATCTTCGATAAAATGACGCTAATCCATGGAAACTTCTGACTTCTGTTATAGTTTTGGGCTGTGGCCAATTTCTGATTACGGCTACTTTACTCTGGTCCACTTGTATCCCTTCCTTGGACACGACATAACCCAGAAATAAAACACTCGGCGTCATGAACATGCATTTCTTCGTCGTTGCATAGAACTGTTCTTGATGAAGAATAGATAACACCTTTCGCAAGTGTTGAACGTGCTCCTTTGTGCTTGCACTATATATCAAGATATCATCAAAGTAGACTACAACAAACTTCCCGATGTAAGGTCTGAAAATTTGATTCATCACCCTCATAAATGTACTTGGTGCATTAGATAGACCAAATGGCATGACCAGCCATTCATATAATCCTTCCCGAGTCTTGAATGCTGTCTTCCATTCATCACCTAGACTTATGCGAATTTGATGATAACCACTCTTAAGGTTAATCTTAGAAAAGATTACAGACCCACTGAGTTGATCCAATAGATCGTCAAGTCTTGGCATAGGAAATCTGTATCTGACAGTTATTTTGTTGAGTGCCCTGCTGTTTGTACACATTCTCCACGAACCATCTTTCTTTGGCACCAACAGAGCTGGTACAACACAAGGACTGAGACTCTCTCGAACACGCCCTTGCTCAAACAATTCTTCAACCTGTCTCCTCAACTCTTCATGCTCTTTCGGACTCATATGATAATGCGGCCTATGCGGTAAAACAGCACATGGCACTAGGTCAATTTGATGTTGTATGTCCCTTAGTGGGGGTAAATCCTTGGGTAATTCCGTAGGAAAGACATCTTCAAATTCATTTATCACCGGTCTAACCTCCGTAGGAATTTCAAGATCTTCACTTGTTTCATACCCAATCAACATAAACAATTCAGCACTATCTTCCACTTCTTTAACAAATTCTCTCGAAGATAATAGACTAGTTCGGTCCATTTTCTTCTCTGACTTACTTTCACTTTGTTCACGCTTCTTAGGAACTAAGGTGATTTGAGTACCTTCGAACATGAAACTGTAGCTGTTGGTGCGACCATTATGTTGTACAGCTCTATCATATTGCCATGGTCTTCCCAATAGTAGATGACATACATCCATATCGACAACATAACACCAAATTTCATCTTTGTACTTCTTCCCAATAGAAAATGTAACAAATGCTCGTCTTCCCACTGTCACTTCTCCACCTTTCTTTAGCCATGCCAGTTTATAAGGTCTAGGGTGTTTTTCAGTCTTCAACCCTAACTTCTTGATGGCTTCTTCAGAAATAATGTTATCGCAGCTTCCCGCATAAGTAACAAATTGACAAACCTTTCCCAAGATAGTACATGTAGACTGAAAGATATTGCTTCTCAGCCAACTAGAATCATTCTCATGCTTTGGCGTTAAACAAGACCTCCTCATCATCAAGTTACACCCTTCGTCTCCTAACATAACTTCTTCATCTTCATCAAACTTTGGTGGTTGAGAATAATCAATTTCAGCTTCCACATCCTCATACTCACATTCCTCTGCAACTAATGCTCTCTTCTTTGGCTTTGTACAGTCATTACTTTTATGACCAAACTCCTGACAATTATAGCACTTGATACTGTTATTGACCTTTGCTTTAGCGGCTTCATTTACAATTGGTTTATTGACTGCCTTGGAAACATTAGCACTGCTACTAGCACCCTTATTCTGGTTGTTGGAACTCGTAAACACACCACTTCCTCGTCTCCCTTGTTTCTCCCAAGCTAGATCTTTCTGACGTGCTTCAGCAACAGACATAGGATTAAACATATTAACCAAGTCTTGAATTTGTATTCGTAACCCTCCAACATATATAGCCGTTAGCTGTTCCTCGGTTTCCATAATATCATTCCTTGCAATCAATTGATAGAATTCATCTGCATAGTCATTCACTGTCTTCGTCCCTTGTCTCAAATTCTGCAAACATTGATACATAAGAGATTGATAATTGTACGGCAAGAAAGTCGCTTTCATCATCTTTCTCATCTTCTCCCAAGTAACAACTTTTGATTTTCCCATTCACTCCCGAGTTAGTTTAGTTTGTTGCCACCAAGCCATAGCTCTTCCCCTTAGTCTTGTAGCGATTAATTGGACTCTGTGATTCTCAGGCACATCCTTGAATTCCAAAATTTCTTCAACATTCGACAACCAATCAAGAAATTCTTCTACTTGCATACCACCTTTGAATTCTGGAATTTCCATCCTCATACTTGACTCCCATTTACGATCATTTTCTGAATCTCGATATTGATTTCACACTTGGCCTTGATTTCGATAATGAATACTACCTCCATCACCATCTTCCTCAAAATCAGATGTATTTCGATATCGATCCTGACCATCTACATCCCTACGACCACGCATATCCCTTCTACCCTGTCTTTCAGCATTACGATATGGTTCATTTTCAAAACCACGTTGAGTTCTTCCCTCTGCATTTTGGTACCCATTGTGGTTTCGCATCATTGAAACTGATGATTCTCTCCTATCTCGATAAGACTGGGGTGACATCCTCCTTTCTTCCGAAACCGATGGCGAAACCCTGTTTCCACCCTGGTTCGAAACTGGTGACGTTCTCCTTTGATTTTGATTCATGTCAATCATCAATTTCTCCAATTTTTCAATACCCTCATTGAACTTTTCATTGATACGCTGCTCCATCTGCCCAGCTTCTTGTCTTCTATACAAATCTTCAACATTTTGATGGCGATTAGCACGTCTCGGAAGCATGATCAAATCTTCAACAAATCCAAACACAAACTTCACTTCGATCCAAAAAAATCTCGAATCAAAACTCCCCAACTTGTTTGAAGTCTCACGAACACTCAAATGAACAAACAACTCAATTCGAACTCCAAAAACTTCAAATCTTGAAACTTCACACCCAACGAACTTGGAAAAGTTCGTCTCCTTGCTCTGATACCAAATGACGCAGCACGGAAGTAGATCTGAACTAGCGGTCAAATCTATCCAGGATCCAATCACGAGTTGCGGAAAAATGAAGCGATGAAACAAGATAAATTGATGAATTGATGATACCCAAGTGCCCAAATCCGTTGATCTCTCGAGATACCAGATTCTAGCTATCTTCAACACGTTGATCGCGCACAATACCGCGTTAGACGATCTACGATTCTTCAACGTTGATCTCGCGCACGAGATTCCATGAATCGGCTTCAAATTCGTTGATTCGAGCGCACTCGAATATCCAAAGATGGAGAAAGGAGATCACACTCAACTTCCAATTTTAATGGAGGCACAAAGCTCTCAACAAATTTTTATTCAAAATTCAACTCCCTTTACAAATGACAACACACCCCTATTTATAGGAAATTACAACACATACGACTCAACACATGCGACTCACGACTTAACATCATACGAGTTACAACATCATACGACTTAACAACGTACGAGTTACGAGTTACAACACCATACGACTTAACAAATACGACATAAGAATAATAACGACATAACAACAATGCGACTTAACAAATACAACACAAACGACTGAAGAAAAAGTGGTACAGTAGTTCAAGGCAGCATGGTTTGTTGCGACATAAAAGCTTGCGGCATAATGGAGGTGGCATAATGGAGGCGGCATAAGGCATAGGCGGCATAGCAACATAAGAAACAAGCGGCATAACTGAGCAACTTCTAGAATGAGCGACATAAGAAACAAGGCGGCATAGCTGAGCGACTTATAGGATGAGCGACATAAGAAACAAGGCGGCATAAGAATACGACATCGCTTCAGGAACGACTTAAGCGACTTAACGACTAAGCGACTTAACGACTTAACGACTTAACGACTTAAGCGACTTAACGACTTAAGCGACTTAAGACAAACAGCCATATCCATTTGAGTCGCTCCGTTGAGTCATTAACTTGCTATCTCGTGCTTGTCTCGCTTGCTTAGCATGGTGCACTGCATCAATGGGCGATCCCAAGCATCCTTTAAGTTATTGTGCATTACAGTTCACTTGAGTTGGTTTACATTATATAAGTATGTATGTCCTGACTCGAGTGTTTTGTGTTTTACTTTACGCTCGGGTCAGCCTGAGTATTTACAGCTTTGCTTTGGATTTCTTTTTTGGAGCTAGGAATCGCTGGAGATTCTGCTTGTCTAGTTATCTATTCCCTTTCCGTTTCAGTTGTTTTCAGTTCTAGTATTGATAAACTTCTATGTATTTGAGATTTCTATTGTATATGTTTTTTTCCAAACTGATATTATGTATTTTGTTTGAGATTTTGTTATAGTAGCTTCATGAACTACTATGGTATTTTAATTTCCGCTGCGAGTTATTCTGATATTTCTGTGTCTGTGATTCTGTGATTGATTTTATTTGCTCCGAAATTTATTACAATATGTTATTTTGTATTATTCAAGTCGGACATGTGTGGATTATTGTCGATTTGAATGGTCCAAAATAGTGGGTCGTTACAGAGAACGCGAAGGAGTTTCTGTGAGACGAGGAGAGCGTGCATGAACACAATCCTTAGTAGGAGAATGTCCACATATGGCAAGAATGCATTTTTCCAGAAAGTTTAAATGTGATCCCTGGCGTCGTTGTTTGTAATACATTTCTCGTTGTACATCCATCATTTCTTTTTGATAATGATGGATTTCATCTGCTTTTTCCGAAAGAGAGGATGAGGGAAGATTCATTTTATGTTTGGCTTTCTTCCCTTTTGGAGAAAACCCTGTACGATATGATGGTGAGGGCATAATGTGGAGAGATGGAGATGATTTTGGAGTTGTTTTGGTGGGAGATATGTATGTACTCCCAGATGAGGGGCATGAAAAATCGATGGTAGAGTAAGTGGAATTGTGATCACATGACATGTTTTAGGATTTGGTTAATATATTGCAGAAGAAGTTTGTACTGTGGTTTTGTTTGAAAATTATATGTATATAAGAGTAGGAATTTGCTATTTTAATCATTCCATTTGTTTTAGTTTGTTAAATTTCTTGTGGTGTTTAGAGAAAGTGTCTGATCCATAGATTATGAGAGGTATAAAATAAATATTATTTTGTTTTATAATTTTATTCATGTTTCTATACAGTTAGTTCATGGTTTAAAACTGGTTAACCAATGAAATGAAAATTTAGTATTAGTTGTTAAGATCATTAAGAGAACATATTCCTAAATCGCGTCGTAGTTTAACAAACGTCTGTTCATTTAGTGGTTTTGTGAATATATCTGCTATTTGATTCTCAGTATTTACATATTCTAATGTAATAATTCCTTTTTTGACATTGTCTCTTAAGAAATGATGTCTTATATTTATATGTTTAGTTCTAGAGTGATTTACTGGATTTTTAGATAGATTGATTGCGCTAGTGTTATCACAATAAATCGGGGATTTTTCAATTATTTTTCCAAAATCTTTTAAGGTTTGTTGCATGTAAACTAGTTGTGCACATGCTAATGCCTCTGAAATATATTCGGCTTCACAAGTGGATAGAGAAACACAATTTTGTTTTTTTTACTAAACCATGAGACGAGAGATTGTCCAATGAAGTGACATGTTCGACTAGTACTTTTTCTATCCATTTTGCATCCTCCAAAATCCGCATCGCTATATGATACAAGTGCGAAGGAAGATCCTTTTGGATAGAATATTCCATAGTTTTTCGTGTTAGATAAATATCTCAAAATACGTTTAACGGCTCTTTGATGAGATTCTTTTGGTTTTGCTTGAAAACGTGCGCAAAGATAAACACTCATCATTATATCAGGTCGACTTGCGGTTAAATATAATAACGGACCAATCATTCTCCTACATAATTTTTCTTCATAATTTTCTCCGTTTTCATCTTTATCAAGATGAACCGTAGTACTCATAGGAGTAGGTTTACTAGATGTTTTATCCATACCGAAACATTTTAATAGTTCATTGCAATATTTTTCTTGATGTATAAAGATACTATTTTCTAGTTGTTTTATTTGTAATCCTAGAAAGAAATTTAATTCTCCCATGTTTGACATTTCAAATTTATTTTTCAATATATTAGAAAATTGTACACATAAATTTTCATTAGTTGATCCAAATATGATATCATCGACATAAATTTGAATAACTAAAATATCATTATTTTCTCTTTTAATAAATAAAGTCGTATCAATTTTACCAATTTGAAATCCTGATGAGATTAAATGAGTTTTAAGCCTATCGTACCATGCTCTAGGGGCTTGTTTTAACCCATATAATGCTTTATTTAATTTAAAAACATGATTTGGAAATTTTTCATGTTCAAATAATGGTGGTTGTTCAACATAAACATTTTCTTTGATAAAACCATTTAAAAATGCACTTTTGACATCCATTTGATATAATTTAAAATTGTTATGACAAGCAAAAGTGAGTAGAGTTCGTATAGCTTCTAATCTAGCTACAGGTGCAAAAGTTTCATCGTAATCAATTACTTCTTCTTGATTATACCCCTGTGCTACTAAACGTGCTTTATTTCGAACTATATTTCCGGTTTCATCGGATTTATTTTTAAATACCCATTTTGTTCCAATGACGGATTGATCTTCCGGTCTTGGAATGAGTTCCCAAACATTATTTCGTTCGAACTGATTTAATTCTTCTTGCATAGCTAATATCCAAAAATCATCTTTAGAAGCTTCTTTATAGTTCTTTGGTTCAAAATTTGAAATGAATGCAACATGACTTATTTGATTAAGTTGATTTCGAGTTACTTTAGAATTTAAATCTCCAATAATGTTATCTATAGGATGATTCTTTAAAATCCTAGGAGGTGAAGCTAGAGTATTATTTTGATCAATAGCTTCATTATTATTGTGAGGTGTGTTAGAAGAATCATTTGGATGTATTTCTTCTTCGTCATTAATTTGTGTACTTACAAAATTTTCATCAAAAGAAACATGTAAACTTTCTTCTATAATATTTGTCCTTTTGTTATAAATTCTATACGCTTTGCTACAATCCGAATAACCAACAAATATTCCTTCATCGGCCTTAGGATCAAACTTTCCTAGTTTGTCTTTATTATTTAATATGAAACATTTTGATCCAAATGTTCTAAAATATGATACTTTAAGTTTCTTACCAAAAAATATTTCATAACAAGTGTTTTTTGTCATTGGTCGTAGTGTCACTCTATTCAAAACATAACAAGCCGTGGCAATAGCTTCAGCCCAAAAATGTTTTGGAAGATTACTACTATTTAATATTGTTCTTGCACATTCTTGTAATGTTTGATTTTTCCGTTCAATTACACCGTTTTGTTGTGGTGTACGTGGAATTGAAAAATTATGATTAATTCCCTTTTTATTGCAAAAATTTGTAAAAAGTTCATTTTCGAATTCTCCTCCATGATCACTGCGAATATTTTTAATTTTCAAATTCATTTGATTTTTTATTCTTTTTGCAAAAATTTTAAACATACCAAAAGTGTCACTTTTATGTTTTAAAAACAAAGTCCATGTATATCTTGAAAAATCATCAACAATTACAAAAACATACTTGTTATGATTTGTTGATCTTACTTGAGTAGGACCAAATAAATCTAAATGCAACAATTCTAATGGTTGTTTTGTTGAAATATTATTTTTAGATTTAAAAGAACTCCTTTTTAATTTTCCAATTTGACATGAATCACACAAATTGTCTATTTTATAATTTATTTTTGGTAAACCTCTAACTAGTTCATGTTTTGATAATTTATTTATAAATTTGAAATTCATGTTACAAAATCGTTTATTCCATAGCCATGGATCATCAAGTTTAGCGGTGAAGCATAAATCGGAATTTGGTTTTATATTCATATTCAAAATATAAATATTTTTATTTCAAAATCCTTCAAATAATAAATTTTTATTATTATCAAATATATTGCATCAATTTTTCTCGAAATTTATTTGAAACCTTTATCACATAATTGACTAATGCTAAGTAAATTATGTTTTAAATTTTCTACTAATTAAACATTAGAAATAATAGGAGAGTTACATATACCGATGTTTATGACTTCTCCAATTCCAATGACATATCCTTTTGAGTTATCTCCAAAGGTTACGGTGCCTCCATCGATATATTTTATATTTGAGAGCGTCTTGGCATTCCTGGTCATATGTTTTGAGCAGCCACTATCTAGTATCCATTTCTCCTTGCTTTTATTTTTGGGTACCTACAAAACAAAAAATTATTCAAATGGTACCCACTTCTTTTATTAGGGTCCTAAATGTTAGGAGGGGAGGGTAGTCATACCCAAGTGGGTTTGGGTCCTTTAAAAACAAAATTATTATTAAATACTACACTTGATAAAAAAACTATCAATATGTTTTTGTCTAATTAACTTATTTTTATACTTTGGTATCCAAATTTTTATATTTTTAGATTTTACATCTTTACTTAACTTTGGTGTCTTTTTGAAACTTTGATACAAGATACTTTGCTTTATAGTATTACCTTTTTTCTTTTGTGAATTCTTTTCAAATCCAAACCATTTCGATAGCTAGAAGGTTTCGAAATTTTGAAATTATCAAGATATTGTTTTCCTTTGTGAAACTTTGAAACATTGTTAGTAATTTTTTCTAGTTTATCCTTTAATTCACAAATTTCAGTTTTTGAAATTTCTATACTACTTTTTAATTCAGTATTTTCCTTAATCAAATTATTATTCTCAAGTTTAACATATCTATTTCACTAAGTTGTGTATCATATTCGATAGACTTTTTACACTTTTCTTGTGAAATCTCCAATTCTCCTTCTAAAATAACCTTTTCATCCTTTAATAATCCAATTTCTAGTTCTAATTGATTTATTTTGGCTAGGTGTTCTTTATTCAATTTTTTGATTTGTCTAAACTTATCATCAAGTTCCATACTTAATTCTAATAGTTCATTATAGCTAAGTTCTGGATATACCTCATCAGTGTTAGCCATAAAACATACATTAGCTTGTTCTCCATCGCTATCACCATCACTATCAGAAGATGATGATGAATCAGAATCGTCCCAAGTGACTTTAAAAGCTCTTTTCTTCTTAAATTTCTCAAATTTGTTCTTTTTCTCATTGTTGCGTTTAGGACAATCCTTCTTCATGTGTCCATATTGATCACATTCATAGCACTTGATTTGAGATAGATTTATTGTATTGGACTTCCCTTCTTTTTGGAATTTGGTCATTTTTCAAAATTTCTTGAATTTGTTGTAATTCTTGGCAGTGAAAACTATATCTTCTTCATCCAAATCTGAGTCATCATTCTTTGCTTGAAATGCTATGTTCTTCTTTTCAACATTTTGTTCTTTTCTTGCCTGTAAGTTAGCTTCATAGGACATTAAATTTCCTATCAACTCTTCAACCTTAATAGTAGAAAGATCATTAGCTTTTTCAATAGCTAATACCTTCCTTTCCCAATCCGATGTTAAAGAGTTGAGTATTCGAGAAACTAAATCAAAATCAGTAAACTTAACTCATAATGCCATAAGATCATGTTGAATAGTTTGAAATCTAGAATACATGTCAACAATAGTCTCATTTTGCTTCATTTTGAATGAGGAGAATTGGTTTTGCAAAATTCAAATCTTAGTTTGTTTGACCTTTGTTGTACCTTCATGTGTAATTTGTACGGTATGCCAAGTGTCAAACGCAGTGTACATAACATGACACGTGAAAATTCATTTTTATTTAGAGAGCAAAATAAAACATTCATAGCTTTAGCATTGTTTGAGGCTAAGGTCTTTTGTGCATCGGTCCATGTGCTCATAGCAGTGTCAGGCGCTTCATATTTATTTTGTGTAGCAGACCATATTTCTAGACCATTTGCTTCCATAAAAATACGCATACGGGTTGACCAATATGCATAGTTGGAGCCATTAAATAGAGGGGGACATGCGGTAGATTGACCTTCTTGAAAGATACTTGCCATATTAGTGATTCAAAAACTTGTTACAGTACTTTTGATCAAACCTTGCTCTGATACAAATTGAAAGTCTATATTATGGTGGATTGATTATACAAATTACAAGTATATGACTAATTTAAACTATAGTGTAACAATAGTAAAGTATGTAAATAAGAATAATCACACCAGGGAGTTTATACTGGTTCGGACATCCCGTCCTACGTCCAGTCCCGAAACTCCTCTTCGGAATTTCCTTAATGTTAGAACCCTTAGTTTACGGTTTCGACAATGAAAACTATACAATGGAAACCATATATATATATCATACAACTATATAGATACAAATACAAAGCAAGACAAACCACTACTATGAAAAGACGCTGACTAAAGCACTGAAGAGATTCATCTACAAAGTTGCACGAAGATCGATGAGAGATACACTCAAGAATAAACCCAGGAGAACATCACTTAACAGGTTCAGATGTCTGAATGAAGAACTTCAGACGTCTGAACGTAGAAGATGAACAAAAATAATAAAAGGTTCTCAAACGTCTGAAAACACCATTCAGACGTCTGAAACTGGGCTTGGGGCAGAAAATTCAAAATTACAACTGTCATCTCTGAAGAGACACAACTCCATCTCTCCTCCACAACTCTTCACCAATGAACAGTGACGACTCTAGACGGAAAGGGAAGAGATGTAACTTCTAGAAGCAACCTTCTACAACTATATAAACAAGAATCAAGAAGGATCAAAAAATTCAACTAATTTACTCGACTCTCTATCTTGATCATATCTTGTTCTAACCATCTACTTGCTATCAAATCTGCAAATCTGAGATCATACACTTCCATACTCTCTCGAACAATATTGTATTCAATCATTCAAGAGATATAGGAAGTTCAATTGTACTATATAGTCCAAATTCGTGTAATAGAGTACACACTCTTGAAAAAGAAAAATCTGCTATTGTAAACCTGTTCCTCCGGGTGAAGTGAGGGTTATTTGGTGAAAGGAAATTCCTAAGAGGAGCTTCGGGACTAGACGTAGGACGGGAGGTCCGAACCAGTATAAAATCCCTGGTGTGATTATTCTTATTTACATACTTTACTATTGTTACACTATAGTTTAAATTATTCATATACTTGTCATTTTATAATTGATCCACCATAATATAGACTTTCGTATATATATATATATAGCCTTAAGTACGTATCTTTGGGGGGTGTAAATTATTAAGTCTAGTTAATAACTTAGATTAGTTAAAAATGACATACTCATTAATAGGAATGTGAGATTAGTAGTGTTACATAACAGAAGTCTGCCCATGGCAAGGGGTTACCAGTAGTTGTGTATACATTATACTGATGTGGGACATATATCCAACTACACAACCCGTGAGATTATACTTCGCATATAGAGGAAGAGTATATACCAAAGTAGGATGGTTTGCCCAGTCGAAGTGTCAGAGGGCCAAGTGGAGTCTGCTTCAACCTTTTAGGGAGTTTGTGTTAAGTAACCAAGTAGGCATTTCCCTGGTTGCATTAGGAAATCCAACTGTAAGGGTGAGCATAGGCACGGTGCTATGACAATGAGGTAGTTACCATATATATGAGGAGTAGGAACTATTTACATAGGTTGAGATCGTCATCAGTCTTGTGTGGTCAGCGGAACGAAAATGTTTACGCTTAAAGGGGCTACACCTCCTACCAATTTAGGTCACGTATAGGACATGCACTGCCTCACAATTGTTTGTTAGTTTGTTATTTATTAGAAGGTAAGGCTATATAACCCTTAATGGAGGCCTTTAAAAAAGAGATAGATTACAGCTAAATAGTTATAATGTTGTTATTAGGCACTAAAGGAGTTCCTTGGTATGCACGGTGATGAGGGCATGATACTGCGTTGACGATGAACCCGACTAGGTGCGGAGTTATAGATACTATAAGGGAAAGTATCCTAGTCCAGAAAAGGACCACGGTACTTATATATACACCCATATATATACACATATGGTTATCGTATACCTCAAGTAGGTGGGCGTACCGTATGTGTATATGAAGTCAATACTACTAAGTTTAAATAGTAGAAATAACATGTATTGGAAAGCAATCGGTATAACCTAGTGTTCTGTATAAAGTATGTAATTTACTAGTCAACAGAACGTTGTTCTGACCCCTCCTCATTACAACCTACATGATAGACTTAGAGGTACAAGTATTGGTACAAGGCGGGAATGGTGGAAGGGCAGATTTCTTATGCATGCTCAGCACTTACAAGGATACTAGATACTTAAGGTATTAGCCATGGTCCGTAATTATATGTTTTATTATACTTTACTCTTCTCTTATGATTTTTATCAATAGTGCTTTGATATATTTCTATTTATTTACAAGCTACTAACACCAACGATTCGTATTTTTGTGGACTTGGGTTTTTGATTTAGCAAAAATTAGGGCCAATTGAGGTGCGAGTTGTTACATT
This sequence comes from Allium fistulosum, assembly GCA_030737815.1. Classification (NCBI taxonomy): domain Eukaryota; kingdom Viridiplantae; phylum Streptophyta; class Magnoliopsida; order Asparagales; family Amaryllidaceae; genus Allium; species Allium fistulosum. Next base: position 403,721,355 of record CM060907.1, on the reverse strand, counting down.
TGGTATCCAAACTTAGGTTAGTCGAACATAGGAATTAGGATATGTTGAGTGAACATATTTGTATTTTTACTATAATTATAAACACACACACAGATATATATATATAGCCGAATCCTACAAATCCCGACTATAGAAGTGGTTGAAACCATATTATGAAAAGATAGACAATCCGACTATGAGTTGGAACAGTAGATAAAGTTGAAGATATACACCTATCACGATCACCCTACGGGAAATAGGTTGTATTGAAATGCATTGACTTAAGAAGAGTGTGAATGCGACATATAGAATGGTCCTTGAAGCTGGATGGTACATGACTTCCTTGTTAGGCCTTGATTGCCTAATGGTTTTGGATTCCTGTAGGATTGTCAATTGATGATGTACGATAGATCCAGATAAATGTAAAGTAAATCATCTATATGTTGCAGATATCTGAAAGTAAGAATTGAGCTAGTTCCCGAAGGAAGGTGTGTAGGAATCACTCCAAGATAATTATCTGATTTTAAATATAGGAAGATAAGTCGAAACTAAGTGGGAAAGAGGAATAGTCACAAAGAAGGGATAAACAGAACCCACTTTGAGTCCGACCCCCATATGAAGGAATTTAATAAAAGGTTTGGATACATACACACAAATATATATACATACATACATACATACATACATATATATATATATATATGAAATGATTTTTCAAGAAAACTCTTATTATGTAAAGAAGTAAACATTAAAGTTTTCTGCAAATTAAAATATCATTTTACATTTTACATAAATAATAATTTCTAAAAGAAATTAAAGTTTGTTTAGATTGAAAATTTCAGTTGAAAAGAGTTTTAATAAAAAGATATTTATTTTAAAATAAAAAAAGAGTGTATGTGTAGCTTAATGATTTATATTGATCTTGTAAATTCGAAGTTTTAAAAATTATTTTAAAGAGATGGGCAAAAAGAAAGTGGTATGAGTTTTAAATGGAGTAAGAACGGGAAATAAGATTAGAACCCAAAAACAAAAGCAATAGGTGGGTGCACTGCTATGGGTAGATAGGAATTTTCAGAATAATCAGAAAGAAGATAAAGAGGACGGAGGTAGGATAGGAGCAGATGGAGTTGGCTCCATGGCCGAAGTAGGAAGCCGTAGAGCTGTAATCACAAGGGCTGATTATAGAGTGATATAAGATTCCTAGATCTAGATCGAGGCCGAGCTACAGAAGTAAGTGTGGAGTAGCAGCGCCAGGGTCATGAGCGTGGTGGTATATCTACCATGCTTCGATCATTCTGGGGTTATGGTAGTAGTTTGGGCTCTTGCGTGGGAGCAGGGCCATCCAATATCCCTTAAATAGTAAGGTTAGTAGTAGTAGTTATTTTCATCTAGAATATTGATTTCATTTAGGTTTAATTTGTAAGCATTAGTTGTTTCTGTTGTATAAAACACGCACGACGTTAATGAGAAATGCACTTTTTTATTTGTTTTTTAATTAAACACTGTATTTATTGGGAAAAAGAATAAATAAGGAAATATCATAAAAGAGAGTTAACTAATGCAAAAGAAAATAAAATAGGAAAAGACTGGAAGTTTATAGAATAAAATAGAAAATTTATTTAATTAGCTACTAAAAGAAAAATATAGTTAAGCCCCAAAAAGTAGTAAAATTTTGGGCGAGAAATTTTAGCGCGTGAAGTGTAGGAAAATGTTGTTGCGAAACAACAGGTAACTGTCGCTATGCCTTAGAAGCTGAAATTTACAAATAAACTTGTGTACTGATTGTTGTTCTAACATATAAGAAAAGGTTTTAGAAATTTAAAAATTTACATGTAGTAGATATGATTCAATCATTGACATTAGCCATTGACTAAAACCCGATTGCGTTTAATGTGGTTTGATTTGTTTTGAAAAATTAAAAATAAATACTTTCTAAAAATTGGTTTAAAAAACATTGATTTTTTTGATATAAATATTTATGAACGTTTTGAAGAGTAAAGTTTCATTTTAAAACTTTCCAATTATAAATATTCCAGTTGTTTCTTTACAGTGGATCTGATAATTTTGTCCACTACTTCCACTTACCCATTTGCTTGTGCTACCGCGGAGAAGGTCTTCTCGATTCAGTACAACCGATAGAAATTTTTGAGCTCAGCACCCTTGAATTAAGTCCTGTTGTCCGTGATAATCTTCTGAGGCACTCAAACTTGAAAATAATACCTTTTTGTTACAAAATTAATTACTTTTTTAGTAGTGATCATGGGAAGCGGTTCTGCTTTAGAGCATTTTGTAAAGCAATCGACTATAATGATAGCGTATTTGGCTCTTCCTTTCGCCATTAGTACCATGCTAATAATGTCGATTCCCTAGATCGCGGATGGCCAAGGACTAACCATCTACGTAAGTTCTATCGATGTGGTTCTCAAGATCTTTGAGAATCTTTGGCACCTGTCACATCCTTTCGTATAAACAGTTGCATCTTTTTCAGCATCGGCTAGAATTATCCATAATAGAGAACTTTCTTTGCTAACATCTACCCCCGGTGCAATTCCCGCAGCAGCCTTCATGAATTTCCCAATCCTGGCTTCATCTTTGGTTACACACCTAAGCAAAGGGGAAGAGAATCCTCTTAAGTACAGCTCTACGTCCCGCATTATGAATCACTGTGCCTCTCGAAGGAGCTCCTTTCACTCATTTCAATCTCTGCGGAGTACTCCCCTTAGTAAGTAGTCCTTGATTGGCATTATCCATGACCCTGCCTCTTCTAAAGTCTCCAAAACCCAATCAACATCCATTTGATCTATGCTAGGAGCAATCAACACTTCTATTGGACGCAATCCCATCGGTTGCGCTTCTTCGGAACTAGCTAGCTTAGCTAAGGAATTGGCTTTCATATTCTTGTAACGACCCATAAATTTTGATTGGTTTTAATAACGTATTTAACTGAATTTTTTGAAATTTTAAATAATTGAATTTTGAAATAAAATTTTATATTTGGAGTACGTCTATTTAAACATAGCAACTGGTAAATTTTCATCTGATAATATTGAAGTTTATTTTATTGTGAAATTTTATCTCAATTTAAAATCAGTTAATAACAGTTGAATTTAAAAGTATTCCGAAACCTAAATATGTCAACATGAGAAATTTATTTAGAACACTCTGAATCAGACTGCCAAATTCGTTTCGCGAAATTCGGATTTTTCTAGCTCCGTTTAGATTTTTCCGTACGAAATAGCAGCATTTCTGGTACCGATTATCGACTTTTGGTCGGATGATCATACCACTCATATCTGTATACTGTTTTGATCGTATCGTCGTGCTGATCTTTGTAGTATATTCGTTTCTGTGTTTTGAAGTCCGGTACACAGTGAAACCCGTGAAAACGGTAAACTGTACCGGTACCACTTTTACACTTTCAATAGTGGTGTCCATTCAAATTTCAAACGGGAATTTACAGCAACTAGCATTTATTACAACATTCATTATTTACAAAATTTCAGCCTTTAACACACCACACCGTTTGGAAAGTCTGAAACGTATAAAACCTTATACGTTTTGGTATTCATAATTCGAACGACTCATTTTCCAGCTTTATAATTTTTTTTTGTAAAGCAAGAAGAGCTGCTGTCATTTTTCCTTCGCCTCATTTCCATCTCCCCACTCTCTTCATAAATAATCAAGCTTTCATCTTCCCTTCTCAGATCCACTTCTTCTACATATCACGCACGTCTCCAGCTCGCCGCATCCACCTTCCTCCTCTCCTCCGCCCGTGGCTTTTTCCCCATCACCGCTCGTGTTCGCCTCCACCTTCGACCACCGACCATTCCATCATGGCCTGTCTTCCTCTACGCCGATGCTCCTCCGCCTCTTCCCATGTCCATTGTTCGGCAGAGCATCTTTTCTATGGAGGTAAAGATCTGCATCGGTTTGTTATATATTGATCTTTTAGCAATATATATATATATAATCTCTATAGCGTTCAGCTGTATAAGTTTATACAAGAAGCTGTTTATATATATATATAGTTATCTATGTTATAGATATTATAGTGTTGAGTCTATATATATATATTCGGTTGATATTTTGATTTATGAATAGGTCTTGTCTATATAAAGTATATAAGTCATAAGATCTACATATATGTGTTTTAAGTTTTGGAATTTTGTTAAAGATATATATTTAAACGGAACATTGATTTTTAAAGTATAAAGTTCATGTTGATTTTTTTAAAAGTTATCAAATCTATTAGTTAATACCTAAGCCAGTACACCTGTTGGTCATATATATATATATATAAGTTATATATGTACCAATATATTGCTTTATATATGTCTATAGGTTAGTACTGTAAGTTTGCATAACTTGTTAGTAATATATATAAGCTACATATTGGTTTGTTGTTGATTTGAAGTATGTGTATTATCAGATCTGTCACATGTATATAGTTATAATAAGTTGAGATAATGGTATAGGCAAGTGTTTGCGTACAGATAGACTTATATAGTAAGTTGTAATAAAGTAAATTTGTGTAGTCACATGAGTTTATATATATAGCCTTCAAAGTAAAATTGAAGTTAGTAGTGTGTGTGTGTGTGTGTATATAAATATATATGGGGACTTTGTTCGAAACATGTATATATTATTTTATGTTATGGGTTGCATGAGTATATATAAGTTGCAGTGTATATTATACATTAGTATATCAGTCATATATATGCTAAATTGTTATATATATATAATTATATAAGTTGGTATTTACGTTTATGAAAGTTGCATTTATATATTTGGGTAGGCTAATTGTTCCTTGTTTTGGCACTCTGCTGTTATACACATATTCCAGTATACGAGTTGTTTTGGTCTGCACGTGTTCTTGGATCTACTGTAGTATATGTCTTATGAGGCTTTAAAATATTATATATTTTTTCTATTTATCCATGTCCTGTTATACTAGGTTGTTGAGTTTGCATTTTGGTTTACATACTATATCATATGTCTGCATAGTTAGATATAATGTTCTTGTTTTTGGTTCATTGATCTTATTTTATATATACATTTTTCATGTATATATATATTGAGTTCAACCTATATTTGTCTTAATATATAATATGGTTCAGGTTCATAGATATTAACTATGTAAAGTTTATATTTTCTCTGTTTTCATAAGTTATGCATGCTAGTTTTATAAACTTTATACATATTAGTTTAGCTTAGTCACAATCTACAAATAACTTTAAATCTATATTTTTTTTTAGTTTATATAAAGTTATGATATTTGTTAGTTTTGTATATATAAGTGTTCACACACATATATATATATATATATATATATATATATATATATATATAGTAACTAGTTATGTAATATATAGAGAGGAGAATAGGTAGTTTTATAAGAGCTATATATATAGTTATATATATAAGTTCACATATACCAATTACCTCCATTGACCCAGTTCTGATTTGATTTCGTCAATTCCGTATCTATCAGCTTTGTCCATCGTGCCTGTTTTCTTCTTCGAATCGTGGCCATCTAGCGTTGCTTTGGGATTCGCAGCTCATTTCTTTGTAAAATCTATCTAGCCTCGAAAGGTGAGATATCAGTCACGATTAACGTTCTTTTATTTATTAAATTTAATTTCAATTGAAACGACAATTGAAATATGCTGCTATTAGTTATTTACACTATTATACATATGTTATTACCTGTATCAGTTCACCTGTGACATCTAACACCATTATCTGTTATTTATATTGATGATATATGCATGTTATGTTATTATCATATCTGTTATCACTCTGCAAGTTCCCTGTTAGTATAGAATTCACTATGGGTTGAAATGATACATATCCGAACAGACTTTAGAATATGAGAATTTCGTTATGGGTTGAAATGATAAACCCAAGCGATTTTCATTTGAATTAAATTTTGGATTGCGGGTCGAAATGATATCTACCCGTATATATTTAAATTACGGATTGAAATGATAAATATCCGTATCACTTGACCATAGGATAGGAAAATATATACAGACACTGTTGGTCCATATATAAATATTTTGAAAATAAATTCTATGGTTTTGGAAAGAAATATATGGTCTTAATAAATGTTGATTCTTAAATAGTAATGATATATGTAGCTTTAATGATAATATTTAATTTGATTAAGATTGACCTAATACATATAATATGTTTAAGTATTAAATTTATATTTCAAAATAGATTTTGGTAATAATTTGAATAAGTTAAGGTTGGGAAGATAATTTTATATAATTAAACCGATTTAAAACTTACTGAAATTGAGATTTAGATATGATTTACAACTTGGGTTTGATTTAAGTAATTTAATGAATATTTCTTTTTTAAATAAAATTTAAGGAAATATCTAGTAAAAATGTAATTTAAGGCTAGTTAAATGATATTAAATCTATTAAGTGAATATTCCCTGATTAAATAATAATGAAGTTAAATCAAGAGCTATATGAAACTGTTAAATTTAACTTTGAAAATGTTGAATATTAAAGCTTTGAAATATATTGAAAATTTAAATGGTATATTTAGAATTGAATTGAATTGATGAATTGAGCTTTGAATAAATTTGAATTTGGAATTTGAAGTTGATTTGAATCGATTTGTGAGACTTGAGGAATTTATAAATACTTAACTTTTTAAATTATTTAACCTATATATTCTATTTTGGAAAATAAATATATTTGAAATGAAATGATATTTGGGTTTTGAAGTATAAATAAAATGGAATGACCACGGTGTTATAGTGTATATTTCTACATTGTAGATAGTTCCACGGATCCTTAGAAGACGGTTATCCCAAACATCCTTTAAGTTACTTGTATTTCAGTTGATATTTCACTTAAGTTGGATTTATTGATATAAGAATGTTAATCCTGACTCGAGTGTTTTTTGTTTTGCTTTACGTTTGGGTCAGACTGAGTGATACAACATTTGAGACTCACCTTTGGAGTTTGGAGCTTCGTTTGGAGATCCAACCATAGATTCAGCTTTCAGCTTTCCAGTTGATTTGTTCAGGGAGGTCATCTGTTTGAACTGGAGACTTCACTATATTTGAGATATTCTGATGTATTTTATTTCTAACTCTGAAATTTATATAGTAGCTTCATGAACTACTATTTATCAATTCCGCTGCATTATTGTTATAATACTCTATGTCTGTGATTCTATGATTATTTTATTTACTGTATATGCTGAGTTTTTCCAAATATAAATTAACAATATGATATTTTGAGCAATTCAAGTCCGACATGTGCAGATGCGAATGGTTGAAAATAACGGGTCGTTACAGTTGGTATCAGAGCGTGGTTCTAGGCAAAACTTAGCATATATAGTAAATTTATTTACAGAATCACTTTCGTTCGAGTTTTAATCTCTTCCTTTTGACTCGATTTCCTTTGAACTTTGGAACGTTCCTTGCGGTTCCAAAATTCATTCTTGTCTCTCCCTATTTGTATTCTTTTGATTCTGGAGTATCCCATAACTCCACGTCGAATGATCTCTATAAGAATAGGCGATCCCGCCAATCTTTGAATGATTTGTAAAGGGATGGAACTCCTTTACAACTGGCATGATTCACCGGAGATTTATATATCCCTCGGTTTGATGTTGCTATCTCTTGTTATGCCGAATTCTATCTTTGGCAATCGAATGTCGATTTTCCTCAGAATTCTGCACCAATCTTATTTTGAAGTCACGGTTGACCCTAGGGTCATCCACGATTTATAAAAATATATCTATCTTGTATTTTGTAATTTAGTTATCTCATCTTCATTCGAGCCTATCTTCAAGTCAGAATTCTATCCAATTGGAGTCCCTCTAATTGGAATCTCTATCTTTGTTTTGAAATCCATTGAAAATCGGGTTTGTTTGTATTTTTTTGGAAAGTGTTTTATATATCGAAATTATTATTTTGATAAGTATGATTATGTTCTATATATAAAAGTGAAATGTTTTCGATAAAGATTATATACCCTTTTTAAAATGAGAATTTGAGGTTTAGAAAGGATTTGTAATTTTGGAAAAAATTATATAAGAAATTTGATTTATCTAAAAATGATTTATAACTGAAGGATTTTAAATTTGAAATTCGAGAATTGAACTCCGGTATTTTGAAATTGGTTTTAAGATTTTGTAATATATAACAATAATATGATTTAAAAGTATTTTCCGAATAAGAAATGTTTCAAATGATTTTAATGAGTTTCGAAGAAATTTCAAAAGAAGTTTGAGAAAATAGAAGTCCAGAAATCACTTATGTCGCTGGAAAATAATTTCGATGATGAGTGCACGCATCATCGACATTGATTTTCGAGTTTTAGAGTGGGGGATAGGCCACTTCAGTAGCTTTGCTATGCGAGTGATTTTGCGAAACAATTTTGATTTCAAATTCCGAAGTAAGATTTGATATTCGAAAGATATGTGTATATATATATTTAAAATGATTTGAAGTAAGCCGGTGTTCAGTCCTTGAGTTTTGGATCTGATTTGATATAACCCTATCTTTTGGAATTGATTTACGGATTTTTTGGTGATTTCCAACTCTTGGATTTAAAATTTGATTTCTTCGACTATTTTGAAGGTTTGAGCACTTCCAAATCAAGATTAACTTTTCAAAGCTAAGTAATTTTGAAAAGTATAAAGTATATAAGTTTGGTATGTATGTTTAAAGTATGTAGTAATATGCTTTAAATTAGTTGAAACTATTTTGTTAAGTAAATGAATAAAGCTATTTAAAATTTTTCTAATATGAAATTTAGATTTGAAATGTTTTGAAAAGAATTTGGTCTTCAAAATATTTTGAATAAAATTTAGTTTAAATGTTTTAACTTAGTAACATATTTATGAAACTATATATTTAACAAGTTGGAATAAATACATAAGTTGTTCGTATGCTGTTTTATTCGCATAATTAATTTGATCCAGGTTTGAGTACACAAGTTCGAGGTGAATTACACCATTTCGTGTTAGGATTTTTCATTCAATTCTTGACGACGAATATTTGATATGGATTTTGGGCTTGATTCTAGAATTCTCTATCATAATATATGGCTATGTAATGAGACTGATGGCTTCTAGTCGAGAAACCATATCGAAGTCTGCATTAGGAAGTCCAATGGACAATACTAGTTCGAAAGCGAACTTGTGTGATCGAGCGAGCGATCGAATGTGATTTTGTGAAATGATGACGTATGTACATCTTATATTCTAATATCATTGAGATACTTGACGCTGAAATTGGAAGTTGTTGAGTTGGATATCTTTGTAATTTAATTGGAATTTTTCTTTTATGAAAAACTACTATCAATTTAAAACCATTTTTCAAAACCATTTTTCTTTTATTTTCTTAAACAAATTGTTTGATTCTATTTTACATACAAAACTATTTTACAAAATTATTTTATATACAAATCTATTTTACAAAACTATTTTATTTACAAAACTATTTTATTTACAAAACTATTCTAAATTCAAAACCTTTTATAAAGAAAAGATGTTCAATCCTATATGGCTCTCTATGCAGCGAAATATGTTTTTGAAATTTTTGATCCTGATATAAGATGGACTTTATGTAGGTATAAGATTGATTTTGAAATCCATTTATTTTGGAAATGAATTGGTTGACTTAAATGATATTGATTTAGATCTTGGATTATTTTCTAAATTTATTATGTTGGAAACTAAAGATATTTAAACTGAGAAGAAATAATTTGGTGGGATTGTATATGATTTGAAACTGAACTGATATTGAAACAAATTGAAATTTTAGAACCTTATTTTTACTAAATACCTGATTTGGGAGTTATTGAACTTATATAAATTTGGTTTGTATAAGTATGATGTTGATTCGAAAACTATTGATTTGAAAAGGGTACTCAATTTGAAAAGTGAAATCTTATATAATTGAAGTCTATATAAGTGTGATTTGATATACTATTGATTTTGGAAAGTATTTGATTTGAAAATGAAATCATATATATAATGGACTTTATATAAGTATGATATTTGAAAGTGATTTGAAAAGGTACTAAATGATACATATTTTCGAAGTAAAGATATGGAAAGTGCCTTCTGCTTGATATCCGCTTTGTGGCCACATTGTGGATTCATTCCACCGATATTTCTCTGATTTTGGTTTTCTGGATATGATACTTGAGTTTCCATCGAATTCCATGGCAATCTCCATGGTCTTACGAGCGCGACTTCATGGCGTAATCGCAGGGTTGTGGGGCGGCCTATGAGTACGGATGTTTCCTGGGAGATCCAGGCGTAACCATTGTGTATCTGCGATCTATTGGGTTGCTTGGTAGCGTAATCAACATGGGCTGCGAGAGCCTAGGGTACGGATGTTTCCAGTGGGATCTAGGCGTAACCATTGTGTATCTGCAGTACTACCAGTCTTCATGGCGTAATCGCAAGGTTGGGGGGCGGCCTTCGTGTACGGATGTTTCCTGGGGGATCCAGGCGTAACCATTGTTTATCCGCGATCCATGATCGACATGTTTTGTTTTTTTGGATTGTACTTTCCATATCTGTTTTAAAAGTTTTTCCAGTATTTTCACTGGGTGTTGAAACAAGTCTACTAAGTACCTGGAGAATCTAGCTTTGTGCCTAATCAACGCACTGCCAGAGTCTACAGGAACGAGGATAAACTTGTTAAGACATCGAGCTATAAAAGTATTTTCGAAAAGAAAATTTGTTTTGATATAAAAGTGTTTTGTTATAAAAGTATTTTATTTTAAAGGTACTTTGTTATAGAAGTATTTTTCAACAAAGAAATTCTGTATTAATATTTGAAATTGAAATTCTTAGGGTTTGAATTAATTATTCATGCTCGATACTTTTCTTTTGAATCTACCTTATCTATCCAGCTTTATTTATTCACCTATATTCTGTTTTTCCAAATCCTCCTTCTCTTCCTTGTTGACTATATCCTTTTTAAATATTGTTTATTTATATACTGCATGGTTTAATAGAAATTTTAGTGTTATAAATACTTTAGAAGTTATTAATTAAATAAAACATATTTAAAGTAAATGATTATTGATTTATTAAATAATATTTGAAAAGTAACTTGAGATAAAAATTAATAAATTTATGAATTATGGATTTAATGTTTTCAAATAGCTTCTTTATAAATAAGTAATAATGTAAATAATTGTTTCCAAATAGTTTTCATATATTTATAAAGGTGTTATTTAAACATATAAATGGTATTTACAAAGGAAGCAGGAAATTTTACAAATGGGTTTTGAAAAAAATATAAAGTATTAAAGAAATTGAATTTCAAATGAAGTTTTCAAATGAATATTTCAAGTAAAATTTATATAGTTTAAATTAATTGTTTATCCTTGTCTTTTAATCTACCTTTTCTGTCTGGTTGTTTCTATTCTCCTACCTCCTTCCTTTTCAGGGACGAAAAGTTTTGAGTGGGGGAGAGTGTAACGACCCATAAATTTTGATTGGTTTTAATAACGTATTTAACTGATTTTTTTGAAATTTTAAATAATTGAATTTTGAAATAAAATTTTATATTTGGAATACGTCTATTTAAACATAGCAACCGGTAAATTTTCATCTGATAATATTGAAGTTTATTTTATTGTGAAATTTTATCTCAATTTAAAATCAGTTAATAACAGTTGAATTTAAAAGTATTCCGAAACCTAAATATGTCAACATGAGAAAATTTATTTAGAACACTTTGAATCAGACTACGAAATTCGTTTTGCGAAATTCGGATGTTTCTAGCTCCGTTTAGATTTTTCCGTACGGAATAGCAGCATTTCTGGTACCGATTATCGACTTTTGGTCGGATGATCGTACACTCATATCTGTATACTGTTTTGATCGTCTCGTCGTGCTGATCTCCACTGTATATTCGTTTCTGTGTTTTGAAGTCCGGTACACAGTGAAACCCGTGAAAACGGTAAACTGTACCGGTACCACTTTTACACTTTCAATAGTGGTGTCCATTCAAGTTTCAAACGGGAATTTACAGCAACTAGCATTTATTACAACATTCATTATTTACTAAATTTCAGCCTTTAACACACCACACCGTTTGGAAAGTCTGAAACGTATAAAACCTTATACGTTTTGGTATTCATAATTCGAACGGCTCATTTTCCAGCTTTATAATTTTTTTTTTGTAAAGCAAGAAGAGCTGCTGTCATTTTTCCTTCGCCTCATTTCCATCTCCCCACTCTCTTCATAAATAATCAAGCTTTCATCTTTCCTTATCAGATCCACTTCTTCTACATATCACGCACGTCTCCAGCTCGCCGCATCCACCTTCCTCCTCACCTCCGCCCGTGGCTTTTTCCCCATCACCGCTAGTGTTTGCCACCGCTATCGACCACCGACCATTCCATCATGGCCTGTCTTCCTCTGCGCCGATGCTCCTCCGCCTCTTCCCATGTCCATTGTTCGGCAGAGCATCTTTTCTATGGAGGTAAAGATCTGCATCAGTTTGTTATATATTGATCTTTTAGCAATATATATATATATATATAATCTCTATAGTGTTCAGCTGTATAAGTTTATACAAGAAGCTGTTTATATATATATAGTTATCTATGTTATAGATATTATAGTGTTGAGTCTATATATATATATTCGGTTGATATTTTGATTTATGAATAGGTCTTGTCTATATAAAGTATATAAGTCATAAGATCTACATATATGTGTTTTAAGTTTTGGAATTTTGTTAAAGATATATATTTAAACGGAACATTGATTTTTAAAGTATAAAGTTTATGTTGATTTTTTAAAAAGTTATCAAATCTATTAGTTAATACGTAAGTCAGTACACCTGTTGGTCACATATATATAAGTTATATATGTACCAGTATATTGCTTTATATATGTCTATAGGTTAGTACTGTAAGTTTTCATAACTTGTTTGTAATATATATAAGCTACATATTGGTTTGTTGTTGATTTGAAGTATGTGTATTATCAGATCTGTCACATGTATATAGTTATAATAAGTTGAGATAATGGTATAGGCAAGTGTTTGTGTACAGATAGACTTATATAGTAAGTTGTAATAAAGTAAATTTGTGTAGTTACGTGAGTTTATATATAGCCTTCAAAGTAAAATTGTAGTTAGTGTATATATATATATATATGGGGACTTTGTTCGAAACATGTATATATTATTTTATGTTATGGGTTGCATGAGTATATATAAGTTGCAGTGTATATTATACATTAGTATATCAGTCATATATATGCTAAATTGTTATATATATATATAATTATATAAGTTGGTATTTACGTTTATGAAAGTTGCATTTATATATTTGGGTAGGCTAATTGTTCCTTGTTTTGGCACTCTGCTGTTATACACATATTCCAGTATACGAGTTGTTTTGGTCTGCACGTGTTCTTGGATCTACTGTAGTATATGTCTTATGAGGCTTTAAAATATTATATATTTTTTCTATTTATCCATGTCCTGTTATACTAGGTTGTTGAGTTTGCATTTTGGTTTACATACTATATCATATGTCTGCATAGTTAGATATCATGTTCTTGTTTTTGGTTCATTGATCTTATTTTATATATACATTTTTCATATATATATATATATATATATTGAGTTCAACCTATATTTTTCTTAATACATAATACGGTTCAGGTTCATAGATATTAACTATGTAAAGTTTATATTTTCTCTGTTTTCATAAGTTATGCATGCTAGTTTTATAAACTTTATACATCTTAGTTTAGCTTAGTCACAATCTGCAAATAACTATAAATCTATATATATTTTTAGTTTATATAAAGTTATGATATTTGTTTGTTTTGTATATATAAGTGTTCAAATATATATATAGTAACTGGTTATGTAATATATAGAGAGGAGAATAGGCAGTTTTATAATAGCTATATATATAGTTATATATATATATAAGTTCACCTATACCAATTACCTCCATTGACCCAGTTCTGATTTTATTTCGTCAATTCTGTATCTATCAGCTTTGTCCGTCGTGCCTGTTTTCTTCTTCGAATCGTGGCCATCCAGCGTTGCTTTGGGATTTCAGCTCATTTTTTTGTAAAATCTATCTAGCCTCGAAAGGTGAGCAATCACTCACGATCAACGTTCTTTTATTTATTAAATTTGATTTCAATTGAAACGACAATTAAAATATGCTGCTATTAGTTATTTACACTATTATTGTAACGACCCGCTATTTTGAACCATTCGCATCCGCACACGTCGGACTTGAATAATTCAAAATACCGCGTTGTTAATTTAAATTTTGGCAAAACTAAATACAACAGAAGAGTAACACTATACATCAGGTACAAATCAGAATACATCATTGGAATCAACTGGATATCTGAAAGCTAGATAGATAGCTGGATCTCCAAGCGAAGCTCCAACTCCAAAGGTGAGTCTCGAATACTGGAACACTCAGTCTGACCCGAGCGTAAAGCAAAACACCAAACACTCGAGTCAGGATTAACATTCTTATATCAATAAATCCAACTCAAGTGAAATAGCAATTGAAATACAAGTAACTCAAAGGATGTTTGGAATAACCATCCTTTAAGGATCCGTTAAACTATCTACTATGTAGTAGTGTACGATAAGTAGATAATGCCTATCAGTAATATAAAATATCAAAATAGTGTTAAGGCGTTACCATTATCCCCCTTAACACAATTTTTATATAAGCTTTATAGTCTATACAGCACTGTAAACTCCACCGTAAACTAGTGGGATATCAAGGAGTACTCCATAGGTATAACACAAAACAAATCGTAGTGGTCGCGAATAGGGATACAAGTATGACAAGGCACATGAGGCAATACTCAAGGTAGTGAAACTACCGTTTGCCTGATCCGGACTGGTGAAAACGCATCGCCGCAGCGATCGCAACATCGCGAAACAACACTCCCAAATCAAAGGTGCACCAATCGACAACAAGTAATGAGTAGTTTTCGAAGAAGTGTGTTCGCTTGAGGTAGCTAACCCCCATTTGGCCCGGCACGACTCCTGTTTTAGTCATTTCCAATTTGACACAAGTGTCAAGGCTATCCATTATCGTTCTCTTTCTTCAGTCATCACGTACATCATTCCAACCACTTCATTCTGGATCACACTCCGCGTGTAGTTATTAAAGTGGTTTTCGGTTTAGACAGTGAGTATGTCCCTAACCGATTCCGGTCTCTTTAATAACTTTCGTAATTATTACACCGATTGGTCGTTATATATATTTCCAAAACCAAATCAATTCAATTTCAAATAGAATTTAAAAACCAACATTTCATTTGTCTTTCTAAATCAATTTCCATAATTTACGTTTCGAAACTTCCAAATCACCAATTCAAAATCTTATAATTCAATTTCAATTCAAATATTGATTCAAGTTCGTATATCAATTTCATTCCGAAATCATTTAATTTAATTTAATTTAACATTCAATCAATTTAAATTTATTTATCTATTTCATTCAATATTTGTTAAGTTAATTTGTCATTCAAAACAATTTCTATTAAATTTCCAATTCATTAAATCAATTACTTAAGTTCAACTTCATTATATCAAAACTTCAAATTGAATTAAATTAGATTTGTCAAATCAATTCTTAAAATTACAAGTCTTACATTCATTTCAATAAATCACATTTTATTTCTTGTTAAAGAAAATTCAATTTCACTTATTTACTTACTTAGTTACAATTTCAAAGCTCAATTAATAAAGAAACTAAATTTCACTTATTCATGGAGTTCAATTTTACTTATTAAAGAATTCAATTTTATTTAATTATTAAATAATTCAATCTTATTTAATTATTAAATAATTTCAAAACTTAATTATCAAATAATTTCAAACTTAATTATTAAAAAAATTTCAAACTTAATTCAATCGTTTCTCAAATTAAACAACGTTCTTTCATCAATTACATTGTTAATATTTTGTTTCATATTATTAAATGTTAACATTTTCCTTTCATTAAAATTCAAATTCCAACTTCGTTTCAAAACCATATTATTTATTAAATAAAATCTTCATTTTATTTTTAAATCAAAGTATTGACCAATCGGTTTTTATTTAATTCTCTATCCTAGGTCAAAGTTCAATTTGGGTATTTATCATTTCAACCCGATTCCAATTCAATTCAAAAATCAAAGCATAGCAAAGGGAACTTGCAGTGTGATAACTGGGATGGTGTCAAAGTAAATAAACAAGCAATAACAATCAAACAATCAATTCAATAATCTCGAAATAACCGTATTAATTCACATTGTTGTTTGTGCAAACTAATATAATTATTTCTAGAATCTACACTATCATTTCATGCAGATTAAAGATTATTCCACTAATTATTTATACGGTTTTTCACTTGTCATTCAATTTCAATTTTCAATTCTTATACTACAACAATTAATCCAATATACGTCGATGGTTCAAAGTGTAATTATCACTATTCTACATGTCAATTAATCTAACAATTAAAAGGGGTCATATTCAACTAATCAAATTTAACATATAAATCAGTTTTAAAATTGTTAACTATCCTATATCAATTTCAATTTTGCATACTATTTATCACTTAACACTAACAAATTAACGTCCAATATAAATATTGAACAATCAATCAATTATCAGCCAAACTGTATTATCATCGCATAAATAACAGATAATGGTGCTAGATGTCACAAGTAAACTGATACAGGTAATAACATTTATATAACAGTGTAAATAACTAACAGCAGCATATTTCAATTGTCGTTTCAATTGAAGTCAAATTTAATAAATAAAAGAACATTAATCGTGAGTGATTGCTCAACTTTTGAGGCTAGGGAGCGAGAATAGACAACGAAGTTGAGTTACGCATTGCAAGCACGACTTCCGAAATAATCTAGATTGGCACGAATCGACAAGCAAAGCTGTTTAATAGGAATTGCCGAAATCAAATCAAAACATTCAACATAGCAACAATTACAAAACATGTCCTGCGTCAAAGTTTAACAATATAATTCTATGTACTACCGAGATCGAAATGGTCTGAAATTTGGTATGAATAAAGATCAAAACTTGTATAACTGCAAAAGAATCACTTGATTTGGACAAGAGACGAGAAAAGTTACGATGTCACAAACATAGACTTAGGCCATGTTGCGACTGTCAAATGTTCAGGTCTGAAAACCCCTCTGGTTCTGACTTTCAGGTAAGAAACAGAGGACTGAACCACCTCGTATGAAGCTAAAATTTTATATATAGAAAGTAGAAAACTTTATCTTTTAAACAAAAAGGGAATCACTGTATTCCGACGTAAGACAGAAGAGATACGATGCGTCAAACATGAACTCAGGTCGTGTTTGCACCAGTGTAAAATAATTTCAAGTACAAAAGAACAGCTGCCTGGGTCAAACTTCCAGATCCTCGACCACAAATCAAACGATGTCGGATTTTGCTGAAATTTGACACGCATAAACTAGGTAACTTCGACTCCTTTTTAAAATAGAATCAACCCATTCCGATAAAACATGAGTAAGATATGATATCGTGAACATGAAGTCTAACTGCTGTTCAGAAAAAAAATAAAAATAAACATGCAAACAAGTGCAAAATCAGTTTGGTTGCAACTTTATAATATAAAATACCCATATCTACCAATTTATAAACCTCACATAATTTCCAAAAGATGTTAGAAAACATAGACGTATACTAACCCTTTAAACAAACAAATATATAAACTAACAATATATAATCTATTTCTAACATGCATAGCCTATGGAAATAAATGTATATGAATATATATACTACACAAAATATAACTCAATTACATCAAAATATAATGAAACACTTATATATATACCTAACAACTGTTATATATACATTATAATATATAGAACTGTTTCAAAGCCCAAGGCCATATGCATATTCGAAATCAAACAGTGTATATATATAAACTAATATATTTTAAAACATTGTATATATTATAACCGAAAGACAATATAAAAATGACGTATAACTATAACCAACTCTTATTACATAACAACTTATATATAGACTGATACATAAACTAACATATATAAAAAGCTATATACTACATATGTAGACTAATCTATCATCTGAAGGTGAAGCTGTCAGTAACATACATACAACATCTGCAACATATATACGTATAAATCGATCTAAACAATATACGTATATAATAGTGTTAACATATATAACACTGTAATTATGAATATATAACTTTTTATATATGTTTTCGTGTTCAGTCCTTTTTTTTAAAACAAAAAAAACTAACAGACAAATTATTACCCGAGCTTCAAGTATGCATATGCACACGGATTCGAAGGCTGTTGGTGGTCAGACAGCAGGTGGAAGGTTGCAGGCGAAGGAAAAATTTTCCGAGGAGTGGATGTTTGACCAGGTGGAGGCAGGCTTGGATAGGTGGAAGATCGGTTGAGAGACAGAGAAGTGGGGTGGCGGTTGTTGGCCAGAGGTGGAGGAAGTGGGTTGCTCACGGCTAGAGGGGAAGCTGTGATTATGAAGGCGGTCGGGTTGTGGAGTTTGAGGTGGACGTGGTGGGGTCGACGAACGAGCAGGCGGAGGTGAACTGTGTTCGGAGGTGGGGCTCGGGTCCGGCGCGCAGAGAAGGGGTGCTCCGATGGGTTGGGGAAGAGAGCGGCAGTGGTGGCTATGCTAGAGGGAGGTGGCTGTCGCAATGATGAAAGGTGGCTTCCCAGATCCAAAGTAAATATACATACGTTCAAACGTGATGAACAAAATGCTTGAAGCAAAGCTTCCTTCTGTCCAAATGAAAGTATGAACAGAAAAAGAGGAAGAGAGTGAGTAAGTTGAATCCAAAAGATGAAGAGACAGTGCACCTTTTCTTAAAAGCAACAACAAATATATTAGAAATATTCAAATGTAATGAACAGAAGGGTCACAATTGATAATTTCAAAAATATTGAATGCAGTGACCATTATGATCATCCGGTGAATTTAAATGTTCACGGAAAGCCAAAAGGTAAAGATTTGAATACCGTTACGGTCATTCGTTTCACGGATTCCGCTCTGAATCGGACTTCAAAATGCAAGAACGAATATACTGTGGAGATCAGCACGACGAGACGATCAAAAAGGTATATAGATATTAGTGGTATGATTGAATTATAAAAATTCGAATTTTTCTACTGGCGGAAAATGCAAGAAAAACGTAGAAAAATAAGATCGACGGAGCCAAAGAAGTCTGAATTTAGAAAAATGAAAAATGATGTTTGCTCAGAAGATGGTTTAGAATTTTTCTATGTAAAATTATTTAGGTTCCGAAAACATTTTATTTTCATCGCTTTTTAACTGATTAAATTGAAGTAATTTTACCCGCGAAATAAACTTTCATATTTTCGAACGAAAATTTACCAGTTGCTATGTTTAACTAGACGCATTACAAATATTAAATTTTTATTTCAATCTTTTATTTTTAAAATTCCACAAATTTTCAATTAATAACGTTATTAAAACCAGTTAAATTTACGGGTCGTTACAATTATACATATGTTATTACCTGTATCAGTTCACCTGTGACATCTGACACCATTATCTATTATTTATATTGATGATATATGCCTGTTATGTTATTATCATATCTGTTATCACTCTGCAAGTTCCCTGTTAGTATAGAATTCACTATGGGTTGAAATGATACATATCTGAACAGACATTAGAATAGGAGAATTTCGTTATGGTTGAAATGATAAACCCAAGCGATTTTCATTTGAATTAAATTTTGGATTGCGGGTCGAAATGATATCTACCCGTATATATTTAAATTACGGATTGAAATGATAAATATCCGTATCACTTGACCATATGATAGGAAATTATATACAGACACCGTTGGTCCATATATAAATATTTTGAAAATAAATTCTATGGTTTTGGAAAGAAATATATGGTCTTAATAAATGTTGATTCTTAAATGGTAATGATATATGTTGCTTTAATGATAATATTTAATTTGATTAAGATTGACCTAATACATATAATATGTTCAAGTATTAAATTTATATTTCAAAATAGATTTTGGTAATAATTTGAATAAGTTAAAGTTGGGAAGATAATTTTATTTAATTAAACCGATTTGAAACTTATTGAAATTGAGATTTAGATATGATTTACAACTTGGGTTTGAGTTAAGTAATTTAATGAATATTTCTTGTTTAAATAAATTTAAGGAAATATCTAGTAAAAATGTAATTTAAGGCTAGTTAAATGATATTGAATCTATTAAGTGAATATTCCCTGATTAAATAATAATGAAGTTAAATCAAGAGCTATATGAAACTGTTAAATTTAACTTTGAAAATGTTGAATATTAAAGCTTTGAAATATATTGAAAATTTAAATGGTATATTTAGAACTGAATTGAATTGATGAATTGAGCTTTGAATAAATTTGAATTTGGAATTTGAAGTTGATTTGAATCGATTTGTGAGACTTGAGGAATTTATAAATACTTAACCTTTTAAATTATTTAACCTATATATTCTATTTTGGAAAATAGATATATTTGAAATGAAATGATATTTGGGTTTTGAAGTATAAATAAAATGGAATGACCACGGTGTTATAGTGTATATTTCTACATTGTAGATAGTTCCATGGATCCTTAGAGGACGGTTATCCCAAACATCCTTTAAGTTACTTGTATTTCAGTTGATATTTCACTTGAGTTGGATTTATTGATATAAGAATGTTAATCCTAACTCGAGTGTTTTGTGTTTTGCTTTACGCTGGGTCAGACTGAGTGATACAGCATTTGAGACTCACCTTTGGAGTTTGGAGCTTCGTTTGGAGATCCAACCATAGATTCAGCTTTCAGCTTTCCAGTTGATTTGTTCAGGGAGGTCATCTGTTTGAACTGGAGACTTCACTGTATTTGAGATATTCTGATGTATTTTATTTCTAACTCTGAAATTTATATAGTAGCTTCATGAACTACTATTTATCTATTCCGCTGCATTATTGTTATAATACTCTGTGTCTGTGATTCTGTGATTATTTTATTTACTGTATATGCTGAGTTTTGCCAAATATTAATTAACAATTTGATATTTTGAGCAATTCAAGTCCGACATGTGCGGATGCGAATGGTTGAAAATAACGGGTCGTTACAATTCTCCTCTCTCAGAATGTGATATATCATGTAGCGTTCAATTTCATTGAGTAACACCCAAGCTTTCGATAAGTAAGGGGCAAGTTTAGTGCCCTTAGCTTTCCCTTCTAACCTGGCAGATGAGTAGTTGGGAGTCGCTGTAGATATGCAGAGTTTTTATTCCTAATTCCTTTGCAATCTTCGATCATGCTATCAACACCTCATATTCCACCTTATTGTTTATAGAAGGAAATTCCAGCTTCAAAGCATAGCAAATTTCCTTTGAGAGTTTCAATCATAACTCTCGCTCCTGAGCAAAATTCATTTGACGTGCCGTCAACGAACAATTTCCACTGGTGATGTTGTGACCATTGTGTCCTCTACCCCATCATCCAGAATAGTGAACTCGGTGATGAAGTCAGCCAGCGCCTATCCGTTAGTCGCTCTTCGGCGATGGTATGTCACATCATACTGGCTCAACTTGATACTCCATTTCAATAGTCTTCCTGAAGTCTCAGGTCTTTATAATACCTATTTCAGTGGCTGATCCATCAATACTATGATCGGATGGGCCAGAAAATATGGTGTCAACTTCCTTGATGTTATTAGCAAGCCTTATGTCAGCTTTTCCAACTTTGGGTAATTCCATTCAGCTCTGGTGAATCGCTTGCTAATGTAGTAGATAGGCCGTTGAACCCTAGCTTCCTCATGCACAAGCGTCGTGCTTAATGCATGGGTAGACACCGCCAGATAAATGAATAAGTCTTCTTCGTACATCGATTTAGATAGAACCAATGGTGTCTCCATATATTCCAGTAGTTCCTCGAAAGCATTCTGACAGTCTTGATTCCACTCAAAGTTCTTCTTACCCTTCTTTAATGCATTAAAGAATGATATGAACTTATCTATCGCTCTAGAGATAAATTGGCTTAATGTTGCGATCTTTCTATTTAAGATTTGTAACTCTTTCTTCGTTATTGGGGCTTTAATGTTCCGTAAGGCGTCAATCTGCTCTGGATTGGCCTCAATGCCCCTTACATTCAAAATAAAACTGAGAAATTTCCCAGAAGCTACTACAAATGTACATTTGAGCGTGTTCAATTTCATTCCTTACTTCTGAAGGATCTCAAACATCTTCAAGATATCATTGTATGGTTTCTAGACACTCGCGACTTACCCAGCATGTCGTTCACATACACTTCCATCGTTTGCCTGATCTGGTCCTTGAACATTGTATTTACCAGTCTCTGGTAAGTAGCTCTAGCATTCTTCAGACCGAATTACGCGATAGCAATATAGTCCTAAGTCTGTGATGAAGCTGGTGTTCTCCTAACCTAGTTCATTTATCATAATCTGATTACACGCTGAGTAGACATCCATGAATGAGAGCGGTTTATACCTAATGGTTCCATCAACAAGATGGTCGATCCTGGGCAATAGAAAGCTATCCTACAAAGAGATTTTACTCAAATCCGGTAGTCAATGGTGGTTTGCAACTTCCGATTCAATTTTTGTACCAGCATGGGGTTTGACACCCACTTAGGATTTGTAGCGTTGCGAATAAAGCCTTTGTCCAATAGCTTATCCACTTCTTACATTAATATGGAAGATCACTCCAGATCTAGGCTGCATCTCTTCTGTCTCACCAGCGTTAACTTGGGATCGATGTCAAGTGTGTGACACGCTATCTCCGGCGATATCCCACACATTGGAATGCGTCCAAGCAAACACATCCAGATTTGCTCGAAGAAAGTTAATCAATTCCTTTTGCAATTTGATTCCCAACTGAGAACCAATCTTCAAGACTTGAGCTGGGTCATCCATGTCAACTGGGACAGCCATCGTAATCTCCTCCGGTGCTACCCTTACCTCCCTTGACTTCTTCCTAGGGTCCATAGCCTTGTCGAAGCAACTATGTTCCCCGAGCTAGGGGCTATTCTGTAATTGCTATGCTTATGGTTCTTGAACGCAGAGAGTCTTCCCCATATTCTTTCCCTATCCATGACATTTAACTTCACATAATTCTGCAATGTAGCACTCCCTTGCCGTGCTTTTATCTCTTTTCACTACTTTTATCCCATTCTCTATCGAGAATTTCATCATCAGACACAATGGGGATGCACAGTTTATTTCATAATTGAATGTGACAATAGATGTAGTGGATGGACCTTAATTATTATATGCCAAAAAGAAAAGTTAAGTTATGTGGGTTATAGTAGAATGACATGTTAGAAAGGTCTATTAAATGTAAGTAGGAAGAGATAGGGTCATAACATCGTTATTGTCAGTAGATGTAGAAAGGCAGCTTCCAGCAATTGTTTCTTTGAGGTTTGGGTTGTAAGCATTAGTTATTTCTGTTGTATAAAACGCATATGATATCGTGAGAAATATTCTTTTTGAAAACTTAGTTTTCTAAATGGACCGCTATATTAGTTTGATAAATATGGAAGTAAGGAAATTTCATTTAGATAATTAACCAATGCAAGTAAGACTGGAACTTCATAAAATAAATTAGTAAATTTATTAACTAATAAAAGTAAAGTAATCTTAAGCACAAAAGCCTTAAAGTTTTAGGAAGATAAATTCTGACGAGCGAAGAACAAAGAAAGTTTGTAGCGAAGCCATAGGTATGTGTCTCTGTGCCTTAAAATCCATAATTTATAAATGAACTTGTTTGCTGGCTATAAATTTAATATAAAAGAAAAAGTTTTTGAAAATTGAAAATTTACCGTGTGGTAGGATACAGTCCTCTATGGACATTAAACTATTGACTAAATCCCGCCTACGTAGGATGTTACGTAATTTGTTTTGAGAAAAATATATACCTTTGAAAATTTTTGTTCAAAATTCTTGGTTTTGGAAAATAAGACACATTTATAAAAACTTTTGGAAAAAAAATTTGAACGAAAATTTTCCCATATATTTCAATGGTTTTATATAAAAAAATCAATGAGCAGAAAACAATTAAAATGTTTGATTTTTGATACGGCTCATGCTTAGCATAAAGAAAACATCAGCATGTTAGCAAATAGAAATTTTACTATGTAGTAGAAACGACAGTAAAATAAGATATAGTTAGTGAAGAGGAAAAAAAGCTATCTCAGATATGGAATTTATTTCTCCATATCTTGTCGCTAGGTGAATAAAAACTGGTTTTAAAATAATTCTGCTTTAAAAGTTTAAAAATTTAAAAGTAAATTTATTTATGCGGACTGTACTTGGAAAAGTTGGTGAAGAATTGGAGGAGGTTCTAAGGTACAGGAAAAAAGAATACACAAAAAAGGATGGAAATATGGAATTCTCCATCTAAGCCTTTTTCCGGCATAAAGAACATAGATTTAAAAAATTGAATTTTTCAAAATTTGAATATTAGCAATGTGTGCTAGGATTTTAGATGATATGGATTGAATGTAAAATTGATTGAACTATACTTCTACTCGTAGAAGCGTGGGAAAAGTTGGATACAAAATAAAAATTTTGAATTTCAATTTTTACATGCATATAGAACTGCTAGTATATATAGGTTGTTTGCATCATATTTTCAAACTAGTCTTAAATAATGCATTTCATATCATATATGTTGTGATAAACTGTGCACTAATACATGATTGTTTGCAAAAATTTATCGTACACTGATTGGATGGATAGCTAGAATGGTTGCACGTTATGTTGTGTGATTCCGTCCTTAAGGAATCTCAGGGACGAAATTCAGGGAGAATGTAACACCCCATAATTTATAATTAATTAAAAAATTAATTAATAAATAATAACGTCAAAAAATAGAGCATTCACGAACATCAGTATTTGGCTACAAAACTTGCACCTTTGGATTCGTGATGATTTTCTGACAAATTTTAATATATAAAGTTTTCCGGCCGGAATCCAAACAAAAAATTTATTGACGTTTGAAGTTTTTGAGTTGAAAATAATTATATATGTAATTAAAGAAATAAATATAGTTAAATAATGTTGATTAACATTACTGGTTAATTAACGTTTACATAACGTTTAAGTATTGTTAATGTTACAGAGAAATAAAAAGAAATTTATATCGAACAAACATATAAGGAATCAAATTTTCAAACGTTAACGGTGTAGATCACTTAACGAAAAAATAAAGGATCGGTCGACCACTAAACCGCACCGGTCGACCGCTAAGGGGTGGTGGTTGATCGGTTGAAACGTCAAATTTGATATTTTGACGTGGCCGAGCAGTCCGCGTTTAAAATAATTAAGTCGAGCGGCTGGTATTGATTCAAATTCCTATAAATATGGACCTGAGCCCTCACTTTTCGATGTCAAAGCTCTACCATTTTCTCTTATGCATAAAATTTTTAATTCTTAAAATATTTTTTATAGTTTACATACATATATACAAATGTTGAATAATAGATGATGGTTAGGAAGAAGAATAAGGTCGAATTAAACCATCAAGCCAAGGTAAATTATAAATCCGGATCTGGAATTTAAATTAAATCCAAATCTCCCATTTGATCTAGATTTCTGATAAGCATATGTATGCTTGTGGTGTATGTATTCTAATAGGGATAAAAGGGAGTCAAACTAAATAACATGGATTAGATCTGGAGATTTGTAAAGCTAAAATGGTGAGTGAGAAATTATATTTTTATATAATATTGGATTTATATAGTTATGAATCTACTCTTATATGCCTAAAATGTAAATTGGATTTGTAGGCTAAAATTGTATACGTGTACTGAATTTATAAACCCTGCCTACATATTTTGTGATTAATAACTTGTATTTGATATTGCATGTACTTGAATATGGAAAGGGTTGGGCAGTAAAAATCCATGAATTTAGTATTAGGTAGCAGTATTCCTTGAATTTGTTAAAATATGTTGTAGTTACAGATTTGTGGATTAATTGATTTATGCAAGTAGATGTAAATTAGAAGTTACCACAATAAATTGTTGAGATTTAAGTGTTATTTTAATTCATTTGAATGTAGGGCGTTGGAATGCAAATTTCTATAACTTATCAAGTTCAGTTTTGAAAATAAAAGTGTACTGTTTGAAACAACAACGAATACATCGAAAGAAAGAGATGTATAAAATAAGAATATTTTACCATATTTTATACTGTTTATTTTAATAATTAGAAATATAATTCCTTGTAATTCCAAACGTAACACAAGTTCCATTTTGAATAAGACAGAAATTTACAGTGTTAACCTTTCCTTACGAGAGAGATGTAAATTCCAATGCATTAAAATGGAGAAATCCCCAAGGATTAAATAATGAATTGTAATTTGATAATAATAATAATAGCAGTCTAAAAGAAGAATTGATGTGTGTGTGTGCACGTGCGCGCAATATAAGCAAGATAGAAATCAAACAATAACGATGCAAAAGGTAGGCAAGTAATGATAAAAAAAGGTTTATGGAAAGTTCAATAAACAAGGAAGGGTAGTAAACGTTAAAAGGAATAAAAGGAAGATTTTAATAAAAATAAATGGAAGTAAATGAGAAAAAATATTTTGATCCTTTAAAAGAAAGTGGTAAATGACCTTAAATTGAATAAGAAGTAAACGCATAAAGAAGTAAAAAAATGTTATTAACAGTGAATATTGGAGGCATAATAATCAAACAAGTAAGAATGAATATACATATACATGCATATAAACACACATACACACATATATACATACATAAACACACACACATCCTTAAGTATGTGTTTATGACGGGTGTGAACTATTAAAGTTAGTAAATAACTTAGATGGATAAGAATGACATAGTCATTAGAATGGATTAGAATGCGAGGTCAGTACTGTTACATAATATAAGTCTGCCCATCTGCCCACCACAAGGAGCTACCAACAGTTGTATGTATATTATACTGATGTAGGACTTATCCAACCGTAGGATCCATGGAATTATATACGCTTGCATATAGGTGAAAGGAATACCTTAATAAGGTCTTCTTCAACCTTTTAGGAGGGGTATTGCCTTGATCGTGTCAGGCAATATAAATGGGACAATGAGCAAAGATCGACATTCTATCAGTGTGTTGGTATCATATTAGGGAGTAGGAGTTGTACATAGGTCGTGAACGTCATCGGTCCTGAGCGGTTAGTGGAAAAGAAGAGGGTTACACTGAAATGGGCTACACCTCATATTAGTGTAGGTCACATTTTGGTCATACACCGCTATAGCTGTTCGCTAGTGTGTTTGTTAGGGGCAAGGCTAGATAACCCTTAAGAGAGGTCTTTCAAAATGAATGGGTAGTCCATAGAGCCGAGTCCACAATATCCCATGGAGTCGAGTCCATAATTGTTCGAGGAGCTGAGTCCTCTATAGTTTGTAGATCTTAGTCTACTATAGTCCGACGAGTTGAGTCCTCTACAGACCGTGGATCTGAGTCAACAATAGGAAGCAAACAAGTAGAAAATCTCTAGAACGATATAGAATATGGCTAAATATTATTCACATTATTATTAGGCGATATGGGAGTTCCTTTGTATGCATGATGATGAGGACATGATACTGCGTTGATGATGGTTCCTGCAGAGATCCTGGGTTATGGATACTAGAAGGGATAATATCTTGGTTCCAAGGGGGACTATTGTACTTATATATATATATATATATTTGTGTGTGTATTTAGTTATCATTTACTTCGGGTAGATGGGGCCTATATATGCCTAAATGGAGTTGAAACGACTAAGCAAAATAAAAGGACATAACATGTGATGGAAGGCAATCAGCATAAACTAGTGTTATATATAATGTGTGTACAATTTACCAGTCACCAAAACGTTGTTCTGACCCCCTTCTCATTACAACCCATAGGATATCTTTAAAGGGACAAGTACCAGTGTTTTCTATAAATTCGAAACCAAACAAATGTAGTTCCAAATTTGACTTGTAATTTGGTTGTTCCAATAAGATCTATCAATGAAAAATATAAAATGTATGTAGGGCATATAACTCATTAAACAATTATAAAAAAATTGTGTGTTCTTTCTTTTCTATTTGCAATCCTACATTTTAAATTCATTTTTTTTAACAATTTGGGAGTGTTAGACCAACATTTTGGCTATCCTTTTTTGTGCAATCACTGAGAACTGAGATCAAAATGGATCTATACTTGATTGCAAGATTTGAGTAAAATCTCGAACTGGATCTCAAGAAAATGGCTTCGAGAAAAGGATATAGTAGACTAGTGATTGAAAAAGTTGTCTTATTCGGATGATGGAGTAAATGAAGGGGATTAGGAAGGAACTTCAGCTCAACCCGAAGTTGTGATGAGTCACGAGCTAGATAGATCGAAAGATGCAAAGCGTATCGATATTGAGATAGAAGGCAGAAACGACAAGAAGGGGTTGCTAGAACCTCAAAGAGTCAGAGGAGACGAATTGGGGCTTGGGCTCTAATTCAAGGATGGGTTGGTAACAACCCATATTGAGTCCGCACTAATCCATCGCCTACTAAAGTGGTTCTTGGAGATGATTCAGGTGGGGAGGCTAATGCTATGGAAGGTTAAGTTAGTGGTCCTCAGTAAGGAGTTGCTGGAGAAAATACAACTGGAAATGCTCAAAGAGGATGCTACCCGACTAAGCATAATAAGAGAACTAAGTGAATGGTCTCCTAGGAGTTCGGGAGACCTAGGAATTGTTGTGATATCATAATTTGCGAAATCGAATATGCTACTTTACTTGCAATGGTCACCATTCAGATCGAGGAGGAAATGATGAAATAATTAATAAAATGATGTAGAGATTGATTTAGCAGAATCAGTGGCAGGATCACAGTTAGGAGACCATCGTTAGTGGGAATCCCTTTATAGAGGAGATTAAGGTGGCTCGAATCCTAAGAAATTCATTAGGCCGATAGTGCTGAGCTATAATGGGTTGACCAACCCCATGCAACATTTGACGAAATATGACTGGCAAAGGATGGTGCCAAAGATGATGAGGATGTGAAGTGTAGGTGTTTTGGCCTCTTTTAGGAGGGATTGGCTATGATGTTATTCTGTAGGTTGGAAACTAGATCCATATCATCTTATAATGAGTAAAGCGAATAAAATTTTGTATCACTTTCAGGTTCACTTGGTGTAGACTAAGGACGCGATATCCTTAGCTTATATGCATCAACGGTATAGTGGTTTGTTGGTGAGCTTTTTAAAGAGGTTCAATGTCGATGTGACATAGGTAAAGAACTCTATGGATGATACTGTTTAAGTGGTGCTCATAGCGGGAGTGAACAAAGGTACTAATTATGGTAGGTGGATGAAGAGGGAAGCTACGTTGAAAGACTTTTACAGGAAAGCTAACCAGTTTTTATGCTTGGAAGAGGCGGATTTGGAGGAAAATGTTAGCACTGGCAGTTAGGCTGCACCAAGAATCATCTTTAAAAGTAACGTCGCTACCAAGCAGGACAGTTATAGCAGTAATGGAAATAATAATGCTTTTTAAAATGTATGACCAAAGGAAGCATTTTAGATTTAAACCATGATGTCAAGTGCATAAAGGTTATTGACAATGTTGAGAACGTTAATCTTTTGATGCAAGGTATATTAAATATAAGAAGCCTTCCCTGAGGGGGATATTAATGAAGAGAAGCACTCAGGAAATTATTGCAGGTTCTAAGAGACTCATGGACACGCGCCTACATCTTAAGGATATGATAAAGGAATCGATGCTGAAGAACAACTCCAGGAACATGTTAGAAACCCACAAGAAGGTAGGCAAATAAATGTGCATCTTTTGAGGCAGCTGCCTCTAGGTAATGGAGAAGGTATCAGAGGAGAGGGCCAAGGCCATGAAGTTGGAACTTGGTGATAAACACTATATTTGGAAATGCACATCTTATAGAAAAGTGTTGGAACAAAATTGAAACATACGAATGCTCATTGAAGCCGTTTGCTTAGGAAATGCATTATAAAATAAAGGAAGGAGCTCTAGCTAGACCTAATGGGGGATCATGATGAGAACGTCTTCGGTAATAGAGATGTTGATGAGGTTAAGGCTCCGACAATCAACTCTATGGTGATAATAGCCACGATTAGGCCGACTATAGTTCGCCGAGTGCTAGTGGATAGCAGGAGCTCATTAAACATCCTCTTTAAACAAAATCTTGATAAAATGCAACTCCATAAAAAGATTATGTTGCCTTGTAAGTCTCAGCTTTAAGGATTTACTGAATATGTGACAATTTCAATTGGTTGCAACAAATTGCTTAACCAACTTAGAGGATGACCTCCATAAAGCGATATGGGTACAAAACTTTGTTTTGTGGGATGGATTCTCCACCAACAATGAATTCTTGGCCCGATCGACCCTAGCTGATTTTCGAGTTGCACTCACTCTTTGGTTTCTAATGATGAAATTTCTCATAAGTAATGGATTGGGGGAAATTCAAGGATACTAGAGCACAAGTCTAGAGTGCTAGTCGTAGAGCTTTGAGAGGTGCAACAAGCGTAAAATGGGAAGAAAACTAAAAAGGTTCTATGTATTTAAAATAGAATGACATTACAATTACCATTTGAGCTTTGGATCGGGTATGCTAGCGACCAATTTACGTCTATGATACCGTGAAAAGAGTCCAATGGGGCGAGGGCAAGACCCGTAGAGCTGATGGAAGAGATTCAAGTGGATGAAGACGTTCCAACAAAGACTGCTAAACTGAGATCTCAACTCAGCTTGAGGATAAAATTGGAACTACCTAGATTTCTTTAGGCAAACAAAAACATGTTTGCTTGGACATATTTCGATATATGCGAGGTTTTACATGAAGTTGCATGCCATATGCTGAACGTGAACCGGACCTTTTCTCCTATGAAATAGAAATGATGCAGCATGGAACTGAGTGATCCATTGCACTGAAGGAAGTAGTCGAAAAGTTAAAAGAAAATAACTTTATTCGCAATGCGTTGTACCCAGAATGGGTTTCAGACCCAATGATGGTCAAGAAGGAAACATAAAGTGGAAGACATGCACCGACTATTCTGAATTGAATAAAACGTGCCTAAAAGACTACTTCTTGTTGTCATGGATCACCTGACTAGTAGATGGAACGGTCGGACAAGAGCTTCTCTCATTCATGGATGTTTTTTATGACTATGATCAGATTGCATTGTATGTCCCCAACCGGAATCATATGAGATTTATTACAGATTTCAAACTTTATTACTACAAAGTCACACCATTCAGTTTGAAGAATCTCGAAGCTACTTATCAGCGTTTGGTAAACAAGATGTTTACAAAGCAAATAAGAAGGACGATGGAAGTTTGTGTGTTTGCTATGCTGGTAAGAACAAGAATATTAATGGACCACATAGACGATCTTCCAGAATTGTTCGATTGTAACATTCCGTATCTAAAGGCCAAAAGCTAAGCGCTATAGATGTTACAGTCATCTATAGTATTAACTTCTGGTGACAAAATACGGTAATGCTAATGGTATCCGTAATATAAGAAGCACTTGAATATGAACAAAATCACAGATTTCCAAAAACAACATTTCAGTGATTATATATCAAACAAAATCATATCCAAGTTACATAATCCCATAACATTTCCCAGGTTTTGATCCATTATAATTTACAATAATATGCCAAGAGTGACGTATGACGATGCCCCCTTGGTTGATCAGGTAAATATAGTCATACTAACATAATACACACAACGGAAAAATAAACAGAATGATCTGTAATTCCTATTTAGCTATCCTTCAGCCACCTGGTCGTCTTCAGATGCTTTATTCGCCAAAAGACAAAAGCCTAAAACTTCAACCCTCAGCCTACTCAAATCAAATTTTGAGCACCCAAGAGTTTAAGTGGAAACAAAAACTTTGAGTTAGACATAAAGCCTGGTGTGAATAATTCTGTTACATCTTAGTTTACTGATATTGAGTGAGAGGACGCCGCTTAGCGGAACTGGTTTCCCCTCAACAATATCCTTTTCAAAACATATATTTTGAAAATCCTTTCCTACAACCATACTGGTTAATCAAGCTGATTATAGTAATAAAATAATAGCAAGATCCATTATGCTATTTACTGGAAATAAATGGACTAATTTTCCGAAATCTGGGCTATCTGCCCTCAACTGGGCTAACTGTCCTCAAATTGAGCTAACTGCCCTTTGGTTGACACGGGCCTACTAGATACTATATCAAATAGTCTGAACAACTGTTAGACAAAACTTTTGAATGGTCTGTCCTTAACTTACATCTTCAAGGGTCAACAAATCCTAATGGTTTTGTGGCTTACCAATAACTTACATGTGTACATAAATATTCCGTTTTGTGTGTAACCAACATTTTAATCTTTTCGGTGACTAAGCCATACACACTGGAATTTTGGACTAAATTAGCTAGGGGCTAATAACTAATGAGCATAAGGCGTGACCCTACACAAGTCCTATCAGGTCTTCTAACTTTAGTCATTCTCTTACGGTTAACCACCCTTTTTAAAGTTTTCCTTGAAAACATTTTCAAAATGATTTGGTCCTTTAAATCATTAATATACAAGGAAAATATATCTTTAGCTTTACTCTAAACTATTTTGTCATGTTATATATACTTTACACAAAATAATGTTGATGATATTCAGTAAGGATTGCCTATCCTTTTAAAATAAGTTAAAGTCCTTTATAACTTGAAAACACTAAGGCTATTCTACCTATTTATCATATTCTAAACCTTTGTTTAAAACCTTTAAACAATCTATTCGAAACTCTTGAAAGTACCCCTTTCGAAACCACTGAAAGAAACCCTATCGATATCGTTGAAGGTAACTCTTCCGAAACCAATAAAATTCTTTCCCTCGAAAGCTTTAAAACATTAGACATCCTCCTTTAAAACCTTTTAAACCTTGCCTTTCGAAAACATAGGAAAAGCCTTCCTTTTCAACTCGGTTGAAACCCTAGGGAACCACTCCTTTCAAAACCATTCATTAAAACCTTTCGAAAGCATCAAAACTCAACCCCTTCGAAAGCACTTGGGTTCAATTTAAAAACTGTGGAAACACCTTTCGAAACCATGAAATCCCATCTCTTTCGAAACCATTTGGGTTATACTTCAAATAAAAGAAAAAGGGTCCTTAAATCATTTAAGTCGAAAGCACCTGTTTCGAAACCATTTCCTAAGTAATGAAGTGATGGTGTCGAAACCATCCCTTCGAAAGCGTTGTAGTGGGGGCCATATTTTAGAAAACAAAAGGAACCTCTTTGAAACCATCTGGATCGAAAGGTAGGAAGCGGAAGCAAAAGGTTTCGACACAGTCAAAAGCAAACATTTAAAACAAAAGCGCAACCCAATCGAAACCATTCTTTTAAACAATTTGACCTAGTCGGATGATAACTAAGTCAAAAGCATCTAAGTCAAAAGCAAGCAGGCGCATTTTCATTTAAAACCAAAGCAATGCATCGAACCCTTCGAAACCCCTTGGTTTCGATGCTATACCTTTCGCCCTCTTCCAATTCACTACGTACCGGTTGCCTGATACCATGTGCATTGGTTTCGATGTGTCGAAAGGGAAGGAATGGAGGTGGAACCTGGTGCCGAAAGCTTGGAAACAGTGAAAAAGCTATTTATTTGTATTTTTAAACTATACTTTTGTACCTAACCTGGCTTGTTTTTCTAAATTAGATTGGTTTCAAGTTTCTCTTTTCAAAAGTGCTGCCGACTTTCCAGATTTAACAATTTTTAACTTTACAAAAGCCCATTCTCCTCCTTTAATTATATAAAACATTTAAGTCCCATACCTTAAATAATTTTATATAACCATCAAAACACTTAGGAAAAATCTACAGAAAATATAGAAAATCACATTATATATGTTTTCTAACATATAAAAATTTCAAACCTAAACAATTAATTATTTACCCGTAATTAATTTATAACCCAAAATACTATTTTATTTACTAGAAAATTCATATCAATACCACGATAATTCAAAAAAAAATCTGAACACTGAAATCCATCTCTAAAATATCATTTCAGATCTTCATAAAAATTCATAAGGCATTTAAATGTCATTTATTAGGGTTTTCACCTTAAATCCTATCAGAAAATCAATATGAATATACATAAATCATCAACAAGTATATATATCATTCCATCATTCAAAAACATGGCAAATCAATGCAAAATAATTCGGAATTCATCTTAAAACCGAAACCATAAAAGAATTGAGATGTGAACATTATTCACCTTAGCTTTAGATATTAAGGAGCTTTAGATTTGAATGGATTTGATTTCAATTAGCCTTTCCGTTAGCTTTTCTTAATCTTCTTTCCCCTTTCCTTGTTAATGGCAGCCGGCCTCTTATTTTTAAAATTTTAAAATGAAAATGTACATGTAACATAATACACGGTGAAGGTTTGAAGGATATAGGAATGGCCTCTTTCCTATTTTACCCCTCCCTTATTTCAATTTAAACTCTTTCTTAATTCATTTATTTTAAATGGCACGACTACACCTTAATTAAATCAAATCTCAATTCCCTAATCAACACATTATTTTATTTAATTTAGCTAATTAAATATCCTAAATAATGCTACCAAAAATCTAGGGTGTTACATCGATGCACTTTAGAAATATGGAAAGAAACTGAATCCACTAAAGTGTTCATTTAGGGTTGCATCGAGCAAGTTTTTTGGGTTCATTATGAACTCAAAGGGCGTTAAAGCTCACTAAGAATAGATTGAAGCTTTAACAACCCAGCAAAAAAGAAGGCAAATTTAGAGGTTGAATGATAAAGTTGCCATTATGAGTAGGTTCATCTCAAAAGCAATCGATCAATGTATACCATTCTTTAATACCCTCAAGAAGGAAATGGGACATTTTGTTGTATAGATGAATATGAAGCTACTTCATAGAATTAAGATCTATTAGAACATCTACGGAAACCATCATTCTTATCAAAACCTTTAGAAAGGGAAGATCCATACATCTACCTATCAGAGTTGACATAGGCATTGAGTGCGACACATGTATATAAGGATTTTAAGATCGAAAGGCAAGTATAACAAATTAGCAATTAGTTCAGTGGAGCGGAAAAATTGTATCTGAAGTTGTAAAAGATGGCATACTGCTTGATGATAGCATCCAAAAAGTTGAGACCGTGTTTTCAGGCTTATCCAATAAGATTGTTGATCGATCAACCTCTTAAGCAAGTATTACATCAACCTAAGAATGTGGGATGGTTATTGAAATAGAACACTGAGATGAGTCATGTGTAATCACTTATCATCCTAGTAAGGTCATCTTTAGCCAAGTAGGGGATTTCATTGATAAATTCACCATCTAGGAACACGACATGGAAGAGGAATTAGTTGAGCTCTCTCAACATAAATTATACATCAATGGAGAATCCAACTACCATTGCTTCGTAACTGGAGTAGTTCTGATAACTTCAGAAGGTCAAAAGATTTCTTATGCATTACAACTTGAGTTCTCTGCTATGAACAACGGTGTAGAGTATGAAGCATGGATAATTGGACATTATATAGCAAATAAGTTAGAAGTAAGGGCACTACACATCCATAATGACTCCCAATTGGTTGTTTGCCAAGTGAAGAGGAAATTTCAGGTTAAGGATGCATGACATGCCCCTTGCTTGTTAAAGGTGTTGGAACTACTAGATGATATTGAGCATGACACGATAATGCACATTCTTAGGCAGAGAAATGTAAATGACAATTTAGTAGCCAATTGTCAATCTGTAGTAATGTGCAGCTGTTAGGGATCTTTTCAGTGGAGGTGTTGAGATTTCCAAGCATAGAAGAAATGGATATATTTTATATTATGGAGATTGAGGATAAGGTGTCATGGATGGCTCTATCAAGAATTATTTGCTGAAGGAATTTCTTCTGAAAAGTCGGGATAAAAAGTGAAAACTCTTGCTTAAAGTGCTATGCTAAGTTATGCAAGACGGAGCGCTATTTTAGAGAGGATTCTCTACACTCTTCTAAGGTATGTCGAAAAGTATGAGGTTAAAAATATCCTAGGAGATGTCAATGAAGGAAGCTGTGGTGATCACATTAAGTGACAAAATTTAGCAAAAGAAGATTCTTCGCTATGAATATTTCTAGACGCCTGTCAACTGGGATGCCACTGAATACTCTTGGAAGTATGACAAGTGTAAGAGATTTAAAAATATACCTAGAGCCTTATCCAGTGGGATTATGCAGATGGTTTGGTTGTGGCCATTTTCCATTTGAGGAATTGATATCATTGGAGTGCTATTAATGTCTCATGGAGTAGAGAGATACACAATTGCAGTAGCCAACTACTTTAAAAAATAGGACAAGGCGGATCCCTTCACCACGATGACTTCGGTGAAAGTGATCAACCACTGCGTAGGTTAGGAGTGCCATTAAGGGTCCTTAAAAACAGTGCAACTTAGTTCAAAAGTTAAGAATTCTACGAATGAACTCAGTTTGAAAGTCCTGATCAATTTGAATGTTTGAGAAGAACTTTCCAACGTAGCACTCCCAGAAGTGAATAGACATGTGGATGTTGTGAACAAGATCATCAAATTCATCATAAAGTAGTGATTGAAGAGAGCTAAAGGCAACTGGGTGGATGAGTTACTACTAGCATTTTGGGCTTATTGAACTACCCAGAAGTCCGCAACTGGGCATATTCCATTTGCATTAGCCTACAAAACTGAGACCATGGTGCTAGTTGAATCTTAGGTCCCTTATCATAGACGAATGCATTTTGACTCTGAGGTGAATGTGGAGCTATTAATATCTTCCCACGACATGGTGGATAAAAAATGAAAAGAGGCGAATCTGATGGTAGCTCCTCACCTACAAAATGTAGCAAGGCATTTCAACATCAAGCTCTGAAACCGTACTTTTGAGATATGGGAGATTTTTTGAAAATTGTCTTACCTAGTATGGGGCACTTTATCCAAATTGGGAAGGACCCTATCTGATAGGACATAACCTTAGGGCGACAATTCCATGCTATCAATAGTCGATGGGGACCCAATTCCACGAGTATGGAATTGTGAGCATTTGCACCACTATTTTATTTAATTTATTGCATATAAGGTTTTATGTTCATTTGGATTAGATGTAATAAATCGAAATTAACTATTGAGTAACTATTGGATTGATTGGAACAAAGTTATCATTTTTGAATTAATGGAATTCTACAGTATCTATAGCCCAAACATACATTCTTTGTTTTGAATATCTAGATGTCTAGGTATCTAAAGACAGGTATTGACAGAATACTTAGAACCATGGTTGGTTCCTTGGAGTATATTCAGACCGAGGGAAGATTGAATAATTCACCCTTAATCGTCTTATCTCTTACCAACTCCCGAAGAAGGGCGAAGTCAGAGATAGATGCCCAAAAATAGGAATCATGGACACCAATGCTCGTAGATAGGCAATAGTTCTTAATTTCATTCTTATAGGTACAAAGACTAAGTTATATTGGTGCTTGTGTGGACACAAAAGAAAAGTCATGTAATTTTAGTCGAGCACTACAGCACAATTTTGTTTATAGTATGACAAGGTATGTTTAGTGGGTGAACAATAAAACTAAGTAAGTGAAAAACACTATGTAATTATGGAAATTTATTCGTATGCATAGAGCTACGGTAAATAAATGTTTTACATGGATCATGTTTGCGCCGAAATTGGTCACAAACCCCAAGTATCGTGCAAGCACCAGTATATGAATACAAATCAGCAAATATTCAAACACAAATCTCAGATCTAAGTAAACAGAATATCACAATTCAGAAATAATGAACAGAAACATGAGATTTATAGTGGTTCGGCTATCTCCGGCCTACGTCCACTTCAAAGGTTTTCTTTTATTGATGTTCTTCGCTGATTACAGTTGATTACAATGGATTATAGCTCTGTTCTCTGGGTACAATGGTAGTAGTGAAGTGCAAAGTGGAGTCTGGTAGAGTCTGGGCGCTTCAGAATCCCGATCCTCCTTCCTGAATGACCTGGTGCTCTATTTATAGGTGTAGGAGGCTGATATTTTGCCTAAATTTAGGGAGACCACTTCTGGCACGTGAGTGGGCCCACATGCCCGCGTCCAGGAAATCTGGGCCCGTTTCGGGATCGATACGAAGCAATTTCGTATCGATCAAGAAATGATCCAATCGAGCTGGAATTTGGTGTGGACACTCTTCAACATGCATGTAAGCTCCTGTGAAAATTTCATTGCGTTTGGACTTGTAGATCTTAAGTTATGATCGATTCGAAATTGCGTTCGTCGTCTGTTCATCCTGTTCGAATCGATCAATTCGAATCAATCCCTTCTAATCGATGGTGGCATGTGTTAGTAGGTTGACGTGGCGCGCGTTCTTCATGTCGATCCGCTTTTCACTCCGGTTTGATCGAGTCACTCCGGAGATTTTTCCGCGTTCGCATCCAAGATTATCACGTCGACTCAGGTCTTTCTGACTCGATGGATTCGAACTCATCAACGCACATGAATTCGAATGAAGGCCTTCTTCGTATCGATCAGAATGTGCTCCAGTTGATCGATGCGAAGTTGAAGTAGTAGGATGGATTCGAACACGAGCTTTACTGATGGATTCGAACAAAGCAAAACTTGATGGATTCTAATAGACCATCACCTCGACTCTTTGATGGATACGAATAACATATTTCTCTAACTTGTATCGATCATATCTCCTCCATACGAACTCCGATTAACCTGAAATTTGAAATGTAGTATTTTCTAGCATTGATCATCATCTCCGATCGATTCTGTCCTGATCGGAGCCCGGTCAAATTTTGACGACATCCATTACAGCCTTGTTTCTAATCGATCTCCAATCCTGATATCCATTGTCCCTTGCCAATTTGTTGATATTCCAGCCTTAACCAAATGGTGGGATAACAGATCATAGACACATGCAGGTATTGTAATGACCCATAAATTTATCACTTTAAAATATGGATATTTAAAATTAGGATTTCGAAATGACAATACATTATATATAACATTTGAATATTAAAAAGTGTGATGTGACAATTTCCTAAGTTTAAAATTAAAATAAAAAGATGCTTTGTGTAACATCAAGAAACATAAACACATATGGGAATTAAATGCATGTTGGCTTAAAAAATGAAGGGGTAGGGGACTAAGTCACATGAGGAAGGGAGGAGGAAACATGGTAAATAAGGTAGTAGGATGAGAATAGAGGGTATGTATCCTAAGGCTAATTTAGTAATTTAACCTGTTCACTTTGTGTATATACAAGTTTCCTAATTCTTTTTCTCATTTTCTCATTTCTATTTTCATTTTCGAAACCTTCATTCAAGTTCCACTTGAGTTTTCATGGCTTCCTAAATTTCAAAAGTGAGAAATATCTACTCTTTTAAATTTCTTCCTTAAACAAAAACCACTAAAATTCATTTCTTTTTCAACTACACCTCCTCCTTACCAAAACAAGACTAAACACCTCTCAATCCAACCATGGCCGAGCCCATGATGTCGATGGCCAAACTCATCTAGCCTATTTAAGGTTCAAAAATCCAAGCTTTAGTGAAGAAAAAGATAGATCGGGTGTCAGTCAAGGTGAAGTGGTAGTCCGAGTTAATTTGGTTGCACTTTGGTGAGTAAAATCTCACCTTCTAAACCAAAAAAATTTAACTTTAATATTTTCCATTTTAGTAGTTGATAATTTCTTGTTGTATATGTACTGAAATGTAATGGTTGTTGGCTAGGTTTAGGCTTTGAAAAGATGACATCTTTGGTAGTTAGTAAGTGATTTAAAAACTAGTTGAAAAAGTTTAACTAAGTGATATAAGTTATGTTCTCTTCATGTTATGAATATTATTTGCTCTTATATATATGTCATACTTATGTTATGTGATGCGATGCTTGGATGAAAATCAATATGACATGAAAGTAGTTATAAAAGTGTCTCTATAGCGACTATCGATATATCGACACATTTGGAAAACACCATCTCTTTGAAACCTTTTTGTTTATTCTTGCACTTGGGTTTTGTTTTACAAAGTTAATTAAGTTTTTGAATAATAATGAGTTTAAATTTAATTAGCCATTTTAATAATGATTTTTAAATTTAATTAGTAATTTTAGTTAACCAGGATTAAGGTTAATTAATTAACTTAATAGTGATGTGTTTAGAATTAATTAATTACTTTATTAATGATAATTAAAATTAATTAATCATTTAATCTAATGATGTTTAAGGTTATTAATCATTTAATAATGATAGATTAATGTTAATTAATCCTTTTCATTAATGGTGTTTAAAATTAATTAACCCTTTGTAATTAATGACTTTTAAAGTTAATTAATTAGTTTAAATTTAATTAATCTTTTTCTTTAATAATTTTTTAAATTAATCAATCATTTTAATTAAGGGTGTTTAAATTTTATTGATTAATGTAATTAATGATATTTAAAATTTATTAATCAATTTAATGATGTTTTGTTTTAGACAAGCGATTAGCCCTTTTAACAAATGGAATTTAAAGTTAATTAATTAAATTAATTAATAAAATTTAAAGATAACTAAATCACTCTTATTAATGATATCTAAAGTGATTAGTTAATTTAATAAAGATTTTTTATGCTATTAAATCTTTATTATAATGGTGTTTTAAAGTCAATGAACCACTTTAACAAAGTTATTTAAAGTTAATACTTGTAATGTGAAGCACAAGTACGAATTCGGTTTTAAAAGCAAAAGTTTGATTTGTTCATGGAGATGAATTAATTTTTGCGATATCACTTATATGGAAAGGATTTAGTTGTATACTTAACACTAAACGTCGAAGAGAGAGGCTCGTCTCTATCCCGACAGTTAATAATGTACACTGAGACATGACTTTGAGGTAACACTACCTTAACTTGTCCAACATCAATGTTAACCAAGGGATAATACAAGTTTGAAATCGATGAGTGGTGGTGAGTTTATAAGAATTAGTTTCCACATACGATCGTTTTGTTATCTTCGATAGTCGGTTTTTGGACTATCAATTACCTCAACCTTCTTTGTACTTCGTCGCTCTATGATGATGTGTTGCTCACTTGGGCTTTGTTGTCCTTTATCAAAAATGACTAAACCCAAAGAGCGAGTGGAAGTAAAGCTATGTGGGGTTGCTCCCATTAGGGTATTATCATATCTACTCTAGATTTGGTTCAGATATTTGTGGACTAAGATGTGCAATACTCGGATTCTTGATAACCATTGGCGGGTTCCGGCTTGGACGTGTCCGAGAGCCATCGGAGTTCTCAAGTATATTTCTGGAGGTATGCTTTTGGTAAGGGAGGTGCACCCTCCTAGTCATTTTTGGAAAATTCCCCTTTTCCTTACTGATTTGAAACTTCGAATTTGTCTTCTTAATTGCATCGGGAAGAGTCTAGCACCCTTTGCAATGTTTATTTATTCATATTCATTCTTTACGTTTGGATGTGGTTCTTATGAGAGGAACCCGTTCTGCGTTTGGCGGCCTGTTCTCAAATGTTGTTGTTTTAGAGTTTTGCTTTGTTAACCCAAAAAATGGAACAACACCGTAGATTGAGTATGAAAGCACTAGCCTTATTCTTCAAGGGAAATAATATAGAGAATAAATATCTAAAAAGCAGAAATAAAAAGAAGACAAGAAGATATTTGTAGTTGTTCGGCTGTTAATAAAGCCAATGTCCACTTTATAACTTTTATTACCAACTGATTGTTGTTACAAGGTGTATTGGATTACAAAGTTTGTCAATATCCTAAGTTAGACTAAGTCCCCAAAGTTGGAGATCACTGGAGAATAACAGTAAACCCCTTGAATGACAGTTGTGAGGGAAGAAAAGAGTGAAGAAAGCTTTCTACAGAGTTTCAGGTCCGGAGGATCCTATTTTTGTTGTAAATAGGAGAGTATTTATAGAGGTAGGGAGGGCTATTGGGCCAAGCCTGGTTGCCAGATGCTC
Organism: Allium fistulosum; assembly: GCA_030737815.1. Taxonomy (NCBI): domain Eukaryota; kingdom Viridiplantae; phylum Streptophyta; class Magnoliopsida; order Asparagales; family Amaryllidaceae; genus Allium; species Allium fistulosum. The sequence goes on along the minus strand of CM060907.1, from coordinate 403,679,303 downwards.
GCAAATGATCATAGGAAGGCGCTTTGAAAAGTGCATCGGGATCCGAGCTAAAATGATGGATCGCTAGTGATCCATAGGTTATGGATCGCTTGCGATCCATAAGTTAGGCTCGGAGGTGATCCAATGCCTTTGTGTACTTCCCTTGCATTGTCTTCTGGGCAGCGTTTGTTGTCTTCTGTCGATGTTGTTCATGTAGTCTTGTAGCATGTTGCCTTGTTTTGATGATGGTTACCTTACTGGTTGCATTAGACTTCTAATTGAAGAAGGCAAATGCTTGTCTCTCGATTTAACTAGCTCAGAATCTCATCAAACTTAGCCATTGTTCTTAGAATATAGATTGGATCATGATGCAAGAAGATCGATGAACCCACGAGTAAATACCATGGATGGCTAGCGATCCATAGGCCATGGATCGCCAGCGATCCACATCCTTAGTGAATTTTGTTTTCTTCTCCTCTAACTTCCTTTGGCTTGCGGTTCTAGTCCTTTTGGTTGACTTTTGAGCTATTTTGACCCGATGAAGTTGTTCCAGCTTCCTCTAGATTTTGCTGGGTTAAAAAATCAATAACATTTGCCCTTCAGATTATGTTTTCATTGAAAACAAGGTGTGCTCTGGAAGTAATCGACTTTCCAGTTTCAGCTTGTCGAGTTTCAAGTTATCGTGTTTGGGCCACACGACTTCGACCTTGGCTATTCCATTGATCATTAACCTGGACTACCATTGCTTGCCATAACAGACCAAATTTTACTCTATAGCTTTCTAGAATTTCTTGAAGTAGCATGTGGATTTCACTTAAACAAATTTGAGATCGGTTGCTAGCAATTTTATGGATCGCTAGCAATCCAATTACTTAACATTTTTTGGTGCAGCTCTTCTATTTAAATACTTTGTGCTGACCCATCTCAGTTCTTACTTTCTTCTCGCAGCCCGTTCTTCCAACTTCTTGTGATTCAAGCTATCATCTTCTTGCGATTTAATCCAAGTTCGACCAAGTCCAAGCTCCATTCGACCCATCAGCGCCGCTGATCAACCTCTTCGCCGTTGACTCCTAAACCTCACCGCCGCCTTTATTTCTACCACACTTCTTTTAAATCGCCATCGACCAAACCCAAGCTCATTCGCTTGTTTCCTTGGATCATCGCCGACCCATCGTGTTTGGATCACTGATTGAGAACTCCAACCATCTTTGTGTTTTTATCGCTGATTGAGAACTCCAACATTCTTTCTGCTTTGATAATTAATTCAATGTGGGTTATGTTATTTTGGCGTTCATTTATCGATTTGGTGATGGTGTTGTATTCGTGATGATAGTCGTTGAAAGTCCGAGTTGATTGCGACTTTTGGGAAGAAGATAGTAAACGAAGTCTTGAGTTTTTTATGGAACGACATTCGGGTTTTGCCTCAGTGCTACATGCTTTACTTTTTGCGCCTCAAAAATCAAAATTGACTTGCACCAAGCTATGCTGATAATACTATGCGACATATTGCGAATTGGCCCTAGTCCTTCTAGAGGATTTGGATTAGTCTTTTTTTCTTTTGAACGTTCGGTATACTATACTGAGAAGAACTTTCCATATCGCTACGGACAACAGATCCGTTATTGATCGTTTATCGATATCGGGTAAGTGTAGAAGAAGCAATTCCAAAAAGAAAATGAAATGGAAAATCCTTTTCCTTTCCGCTACGAGCGAACTATCTACACATGATTGAGCATTTGTAGTGTTCAGGACACCGATCTCCTACCCCATAGATAACACACCTCATTGCCCCATCACATACTTGAAATCAGACATGTCGGTGTGAATGGACATTTCTTTGGAATTCAAGTGTTATGTGGGGAATTCTTAGTTTAGAGTAGAATTACCTTACTGTTTCTGACGCAAGTCCTGTTGCTTCAAATGAAGTACCCATCTTCTCGTCGTAAGTCCAACAAAGGAAGTCCTGCACTTTCGGGAGGCCGAGTCATTATCTGTTGCCCCTTCTTCTTCTACTTCGCAGGCTGAGTACGACCAACTAGTCACAGTCGGTCTAGTTTTGGATCGAACTCTTCCAAACTACAAAGTTCTTCTTAATCTGCCAGAGAGAGCCTCCTTTGTGATCTATGCTAAAGTTTTGCACAACATCTGCCTACAACACGACATTACGGAGGAAGACGTGCACCTCCCAAAGAAGGATGAATTCACTCATATACCCCCTCCAGGATATACTGCTTGTCATCGGTATATGTGCCCGAACGGTGTGGGGCCCCCTTTCAACGACTTCTTGAGAGAAACCTTCTCGAACTTGGGAATCGCTTCGTTCCAGATTCATCCCAGTGGATATGCTATCTTAATTTGCCTACATGTTCTTTTTATATGGACATTCAACCATGCTCCGAGCTTTGACGAGCTGAGATATTTTCTCTCATTTAAATGAAGAGACGATTGTCCATCTTTGGTCGTGATTGTGGCTCAGAGAAACCGTAAAATCATGTTGCAACTGCAGAGTAAATTATCTCAATTCAAGACTCTATACTTCTTTTTTAGATGTCCCAAAGGGTTCAATCATCTATGGACAACGGGGGGAAAGTTCTTTTCCTTACTTGTTGAGTTTCGATGTGTCGTTATGGAATTTCTGACAAGTTCATTACCTCCTACGGTTATTTTTAGGCCGAACAAGGACTTATCTTTTGAGGAAACTTTTCGTATCCTGAAGGCTGTAGATGTCAGGGAAAGATCAGTCAAATTCTTACTGATAGATGAAAACTTGCTTCGGTACGGACAGTTGCATCTAGGGAGATCTACAGTCCCAATTGAGGTCCCATCCCCTTCTCGTTCTAGAATACGAATGCGATCTATTCCTTCGTCTCACGGTTCCGAAGAGGGTGCTTTTCAAGAAAGGGAAGGCATGTTCGGGGAGCCAGTTGAAGATACTCACGAGGGAAACGATGACTTGACCGGAGCCAGTTGCCCGACTAGAATGCCCCCAATTCCAGAAGAAGGCGAAGAAGAGTTTAAACGGAGAGAAGGCGAGGCTGCGATAGTAACGGAAAAGGAGGAGGAAGAAATTGAGAGCAGTAGTGATGAGTCATCCTTCAGCGATGATAAATATTTCAATGCAAATTCCGATGATGGAGATTCTAAATCGTACGACGAGACTCCGAGATGAGTCCCGTTGCTTCGATCTCTCCTCCCCTAGAGATAAGCAATATAAATGATGCTCCAAAAGTAGGACGACGTCGGGATTTCCAGATTAAAAATGCCGGCGTAGACTTTGGGGATCTAAGTAGTGTCTACATCGATTTTGACGCACTAATGAGGGAAGATTTTAGATTTGACGAGATGTCTCCTCTTCCGAGCCATGTTGCACCCTAAATCAGTCTGATTCCTTCCACGTCAGCTACCCGATCTGGTTAGTTATGTCGTTTTAGGCCCTCCCCTAGGCACATCACACGTTTCACTAGGGTCACACTCACTTATACACGTATATTTCATGCCTATTCTCTATTACTAAAGATCTTTATCTATTTTTCATGTCAGGTACCATGAGAGGATGCGGTCTCTACGACGACCTTAAGGAATTCACCAACTCTCAACGCTGGTCGAAAGGATCCTCCAACCATCACCACTCTCGCGAAAAAAGGAGGAATGGAGAAAAGGAAAGTATTTAAAAGCTGAAGCTCATCGTCGAGACGAGAGTGAACAGGGTCGAGTGTACAAAGGTATTTATGAGAAATAAAGACTTTCAATGAGCAAGAGGAACCACCTAAAAATCAAAAGTCGATCGCAGTTCTCATTCTTCAGAACAACAGGCCTTCGCTCCGGTCCCCGCTTCAATCGGTCCGGAAATTCCGGTTTCTTCTATCCATATTCCATCTTTATCTTAAGTTCCATGGTCCCATGTGGCGCTTGCCCCCGGTTGTTCATGCCCCCACCAGAGATCTTTCGTCTGGTCCTCCCAGGCTTGAAGCAGCACTCCTCATGTGGTTTTTTAGAGGGGTTAAATTTGATCGTGATCTTCATCCGGTTCGCTAAGATTCATACATGCCCCACCTTCATGCAATTCAGAGTGATTTGGAGCAAGCCAAGGGCTGGGAAAAATTGTGCAAACAACTACCAGACACGAACCGCGATAACTTCCAAGAAATCCTCTCCTTTAAATTGGAGAAGGATGACTTCGAGAAAGCGTTGGCAGAACGTGATGCCAGAATTAAACGACTAGAAGAAGAAAGAGATGCGGCACTTTGAGAAAGCTAGAACAATGCTGGCTTGCTAAAAGAGAAAAAATAGGCACATGCAAAGATAGAGATCGTCCTTCGAGATGAAATTAAGAAAGCGCATGTGGAAGAAGTTAAGTTGCAAGAGGAACTTGAAGCTTACAACATGATCATCAAAGCCCAAAGGAAGTCTGTTTCCATCCATGACAAGATCGTAAAATAAAACGCTCGCGGAATATGAGGAAGTCGTGAAGTCATGCGATAAGACCATCTCCGATTAGGCTGAGACGATCGCCATGTTCTAGGAAAGAGTTGCGCAGCTTAGCGCCGATAAAACTCGTGTCGAAGTCGAAAAGGCCGTCATTATGATGAATTATTTGGAGCTACAGAACACCTTTGAGAGGAAGATGGAGAAGATGGATGAGACCATCTTAAACTTTTATATCAACTCCCTACTGCACCAGGGGAGTCTCAATTACTTGGGCCCTAAATTCTCGTGCACTCTCGCCGTGGTTTGGAGGAAATTTTGACCCGTTTCCATGATAGAAGGGATGTCTACACCGTGCGAGAGCTAGAGAACGCCTATCTTAATGAAGAATAAACGAAAGCGTTGATAGAAGGCCAAGAAATTTTTCGATTTGAAAGAGAAAAGAAAGCTACCGATGCTACCAAGGCAGCAATTGCTAAGGCGTTACCAGAGCCCTTCATTTCTGGTCCTAACAAATCATCGAGGCAGCCCCTGTAGCTGGATATGAGGTCGACATTCTCGGTCACTCCTTTAGTACTGGTAATCTTCTTGTTTCCCCCGAGTTCGAAAACTTCTTTCGTGTTCCTCTCTGTAGCTGCTTCGATTGCCGTGTCCATGTTCGGCTTGCAGCCGGGGCCGGAGTTTGAGAAAATCGCCGCATTGCATGGCTTGGATGACCCTTCCGTATCTTTGGAGGGTGACTTTACAGCGGGCGAAGTTTGAGAGTAGGAGATTTAGATTAAGCAGCCGCATAAATCTCAACAACAACTGGTTGCCATCAAGAAAAAGAAATTAAAAGCGATAAAGTCCTCAAAGAGCTCTCGCAAATCTCAGAAGCGCAAGACGAAAGGAGAGACCTCCGAGAAAGCACAGGAAGGAGAGATCAGCACCAATGAGATAGTCGACATCACCGTCAACAACACTACTCTTGAGGGGAAGCAAAAACTTCAAACAAAAGGCGGGAAAGGGAGTGGTGGAATAAGGTATTAAGAAGCTTGGACGATATTTGAGCTAATTTTGAGACATTTTGTGTTGTTTAGATCAAGTGTAGAGTCTACACTTACCGCTTTTTGTTGTACTGTTTGTACCTTTTCTTTTTGTTGGCTAGTATTGTGTGGATATGGCCCCCACATTTTTACCTTGTAAAAAGAAGTTATAAGTAATACATTGCTAATATTTTGACTGTAACTTTACTTATCTGGTTATCTATGTTTCGTGTACTTGTGTCTATTTTGCTTACTTCTATTTTATTTTATCTAGTCTTATGAAAACTGCCAAAATTCTTTGTTTGGAGTAACAGAACTTGTGAAGTGTTTTTGTTTTTGAGCATTTATGTAACATCCCTTATCTAGAGGCCCAAAACTAAGCGCTACAGATGTTGCAGTCATCCATAGTATTAGCTTCCGGCGACTAAATACGGCTAAGTTAATGGTATCAATAATATCAGAAGCATTTGAATATGAAACAAAACACAGATTTCAAAACAAATTTTTACTTCATTACATGTCAAAACCAATTATTTCACATTCATAACACATAATCCCAAATCGTTCCCAAGCACAGGTCAAATATAATTATTACAAAATATGCCAAGAGCGGTATATGAAGATACCCCCTTGGTTAATCAGAGTCATATGGTCATAATAGACCTAATACAAAACAACATAGTGGAAATTCCAACAAAACACAACAAGAACTGTAACTCCTAAATAGCTATCCATTTGCCTCCTGCATGCCTTTGATAGCTTATTTGTCATCCTACTTAAACCTGAAAAAGACGTTAATCCCTCAGCCTGCTCAAATTAATTTTGAGCACTCGAGAGTTTATGGGGAAAACAAAAACTTCGAGTCAAACATAAAGCCTGGTACGAATAAAACTATACATCCCGGTTAAGCATGTTAAGTGAAACCCCGCCGCTTAGCGAAACGGGTTTCCCCTCACTAACATCCTTTTAAAACATATCTTTTACAAAACCTTTCATAAAAAATCATATTCAGGGCTCCTGCATCCACAATTGTTAAAACATATATTGATAAAACATTATGGTGATATGAATACTTGAAAACAATTAGGATTTCCCCATCCCCAATTAAAGTTTAATTATATCAAAGAGGGACTACCTATTCCACATTCATTCTGCTTAAGTTAATGTAGACTAACCACCTCACATAGTTTTCCTAGGATGACTATGAACCCATCATTTTCCCACTTGATTCATGCTAGCCCCATGAATCTAACTATTTCATGTTAGCCCCATGAACTTTAATGGTCTCATGTTAGCCCCATAAGTTTATTTATATCATATTAGTCCCATGATTATATTTGCCATTTGACTCATGCTAGCCCCATGAATCTAGTCGAATCATGTTAGCCCTATGATTCTATTTGAATTATCCATTTGATTCATGCTAGCCCCATGAATATATTTGTATCATGTAAACCCCATGATTAACCTATTTCCATTAGTACCCCTAACATAGGTAATATTCATTTATTATTTCCATTGGTACCCTCAAAACACTTAGAATTCAAAACCTTTCGAAACCATTGAAACTCAACCCTTTGAAACCATTTGAACCTCAAACCTATTGAACTTCAAACCTTTCGAAAGCAATAAAAACTTAGACATCCTATTTAAAACACTTGAAACATTGCCTTGGAAGACCTTTGGAAACCCTTTCGTTTAAAATCTTCCAAAATCATTTAGAAATAAAAACCTTTCGACCTCCTCGAGAGGTAACCTTTCGACTGCATCGAAAGCTTAGCCTTTGACCCCTTCGAAAGCTTTGCCTTCGACCCCCTTTTAGAAACATTCAGTAAACAAAACTTTTCGAAGGCATTAACAACCTAAAACCTTTAAAAAACTTTCTAGGTTCAAATTTAAACAGGTGGAAAATTTTCTTTTAAAACCTTTCAACTTCATTGGAAACAACCTTTCAGCTAAGTCGAAAGTTTTGCTTCAAAAGCTTTAAAGCATCTTTTAAAACAACCCCTTCGAAAGCTTTGGGTTATACTTCAATTTATAAAACAAGGATAAGTCACCTAAGCCGAAATCTTCCTTTCGAAAGCATTGGGAGAAGCAGTTGGTTTTAAAACACATAAACCATTCGCAATCAATCAAAGTAAACCCTTCGACCTCATCAGAAGGTTCAAAACAGAACATTTGTGTAAAGCGGCAGTAACCTTTCAACTACGCCGGAAGGTTTCAAAAACAAATGCAGCAGTAACCTTTCGACTGGGTTGTAATGTTTATAACCTTTCTTTTAAACATTTTGACCTGATCGAAAGCAACCAAGTCAGAAACTCAATTTCGAAAGCAAAGCAGGCGAAAACTTTTGGTTTATAAAACAAACATTCCCCAACCTTTCGACCAAGAACCCTTCGACTCTGCCCAGTTCATTACGCACCAAGTACTTGATACCATATGCATTGGTTTGACCTTGCCTAAAGGTTCGATCCTTTCAACTTAGACGAATGGTCTGGGTCGGAAGGTATTATGCCTAAAACGGCTGAAACATGCCAAAAGCGTGATTTTCTTGTTTTTAACTTAAAGAAGGTAAGTTTTTAATTAACCTGCCCTTTTTAACAAATTCTCATTGGTAAACATTTACTTTTAAGAAAAAGGCTGCCGCAAATTTCAGATTTAAATAAAAAAATTTATTTTACAAAATGTCTCTTCTCCTTAACTAAATATATAAAACATTTAAGTCTCATACCTTAGATAATTTTATACATCCATCAAAACGCTTAGGAAAAATCTAGAAAAATCCCAAAAAATCTATTTTAATATGTTGCCTAACATATAAAAATTTCATCCCCAACTAATTATTATATTAGCTAAAAATAATTTATAACCCTATAAATAATTTCTTTCGCTAGAAAATTTATATAAAACCCACCATAATTTAGAAAATTATGAAAAATGAAACCCATCTCTGAAATATCATTTCTGACCTATATTTAAATTTTCAAGGCATTTAGTTGTCATCAAAAGGGTTTTCATATCAAACATATCATAAAACAAGTATGAACATGCATATTTCACCAACTAATAAATATATCCAACTTTAATCATCAAAACATGGCATAAACTTGCAAAAACATTTCGGATTTTAGTCTTAAAACCAAAAACCAAAAGGTAATGGGATGTAGTAATTATTCACCTTAGCTTTGAGATTACAAATGTAAGATTTGATGTTGATTTAGTAGATTATCCTCCTTCTCTTGAATCCTAACTTTAGTCTTCTTCTTAAGAGTGAAAATGGTGGCCGACCATAATGTTTTTAGTTTGTGTAAAATGAAATGAATGTGAGTTTCTTTCTCCTGAAGGTTTAGGGTACGTATAAGCTCCACCTATTTCCCATATTGCATTTGTTATTTCCTAACACCGTTGTTTTAGGTTCTTTTAAATTAGTTAACACCCTATTATGGTATGGCTACCCTTAGCTAAAACAAATGTCAACCTATTATTCCCCACATTATTTTATTTAATTTAACCAATTAAATATCCTAAATAATGTCATGAAACTATGGGGTGTTACAATTTCTATTTGAGTACCGGTGTACGCCCCCAAGTTCACAGGCTGTTTACTTTGAACACTTGACAAACGACATGTAACTTATGGTTTGAATAGTCTACAAACCAAAACATGGAATAAAACTAAGTTACAATTTGTTTTTTTTCTTTTGCAAGTTTTGTAACTTTAGTATTTTGTTTATGTTTTATGCAATTCTGGAAAGTGTGTAAAATATGCATGTTAAAAATACGCATAAAAATGTAAAGTAAGTGCAGAATATATAGTTATAAGATTAACTATTAAAAAATTCAGGAACACTTTTAATGAAGTCAACAATCTTACTTTGATATACCTTTTGCTAGTCAAATATAGTTAGCTTGACGTGATGATCAAATACATATAAATTTACCATCTTCAAACATGCACTTCATTGCATAGAGCATGCACATTGCATGCATTAATAGTTAATCGTTATCCACGTTAAATGTTATTGTTAATTATTGGGTGTCAACAGTTGGAGCTTTCTACCGATTTGTAGCACTTTGGTTTTGTTGGATTCATGCACGTTACTCCTGATAATGGGAGTGGGTTAATCCTTGTATTCCTATGAGTGATAAGTTTTCGAGTATTACCAAGGCAATTTCGGTACTTAAAAGTGTGTGTGGCTTATTAAATGCGCGACTTTTTAGAGGTATGCGTGGCTGTTGGGACCTATATGACCTGTCGATCCAGAACGGTTTTGAAACTTCTCAATGTTGCCAATCTTTGGGACATGAAGAGTTTATGTTTTAAAAGCATGATTCCACGAGTCAAAAAGTTAGTGTGTGGCTTACGTGATGAGCGGCTTTTTATTTGAGCCTTCCCGATGTTGCCGGAGCAACACTGGTTCTTAGAAGGCGGGGATCAGGTTCCGCTGATCGAACGGTTTTGGTCGATTTTCTTCCGTCGACTTGAAGGGTAAGTGGTGCGTACGTGAGCGTGATTCCACTATTTCAAGCAGCAATTGAACGGTTTTGAACCGATTTGACCCTGTCGATTCAGCAAGTTACTATTATGAACATAGTTTTATTTGTTCAGAGAGCAAATCAATTTTATTATTAAGAAAAGTTGGGCAAGTTCTGCCTATTTATAATGCTCATGGTATCCCCGGGCGGCTTATTTGTTGAAAAATAGAAAGTACATAAGGTAGTTTTCAGATGAAGTAGCGGCGCAGCGAATCACTGCTCCATGCTCTAGGAATTTGGAATACGTCGACGGTTGTCAGTTTGTAAGTTCCGTCCCTTAGCTTTAGACTGATCACGTACGACCCTTCCTAATTTGGTCCGAAGGCTCCTGGCATAGGTAGGCATGTTTGAGGATGAGGTCTCCTACCTTAAAGGTTCGGTTGCGAAGTTTGGAGATGAAGTAGCGCGCGACCCTTTTTTGGTGGGCAGTGGTCCTCAACTCGGCCTCTTCCCTCCTTTCGTCAATTGTATCGAGCGACTCGAGTAGGAGCTGCTCGTTTTGTTCTGATTGAAAATTTTCCTTCGATTAGAGGCGACTTCTATTTCAATGGGAATCATCACTTCTGAACCATATGCCAAGGCGAACAGAATATGACCGGTTAACGCTTTGTGGGTTGTGCTATAAGCCCATAGTGCAAGTGGAAGTTCATCAACCCAGTTTCCTTTTGCTTTAGTTAGTCACTTTTTGATGGTGGACTTGATGATCTTGTTTATTGCTTCCACTTGCCCGTTTGCTTGCGGATGAGCGTCCGTGGAAAAGCTATTCTCAAATCGGAAGCGTCTGCAAAAGTCTTTGAACTCGGGGCTTTCGAATTGGGTTCCATTATTAGTGATGTTTTTCTATGGCAAACCAAAACTGCAAATAATGTTTTTAGTAACAAAACTAATGACTTTCTTTGTGGTTATGGTTGACAGCAGTTCCGCTTCAGCCCATTTTGTGAAATAATCAACGGCAACTATTGCATATTTGGCCCCTCCTTTTGCTATTGGCAGTACGCTAATCAAGTCGATTCCTCATATTGAAAATGGCCAGGGGCTGACCATAGCTCTGTTGAGGCGGTTCTTTTAATTTTGCCGAACCTTTGGCAATAATCACACCATCTGGTGTAGTCTGCGGCATCGCGGTTTATTGTTGGGTAGAAGTATCAGTACCGAATAACTTTCTTTGCAAGGGTTTGCTCCCCAGTATGGTCTCCGCATTCGCCTTCGTGCACTTCCTTCAGGATCCATCGAGCTTTGTCTTCAGTCACACGTCTAAGAAGGGGGGTAGAGAATCCCTTTCGGTAGAGGATTCCATCTTGTATTACGAATCGTGACGCCTTTTGGAGAAACTTTTTCTGTTGATTCCAGTCAGTTGGAAGGGCCCATATAAGTAAGTACTCCTTGATTGGTGTCATCCATGTTTCCGGTTCGACGGTGGTCTCAAGAATCCAGTCGACATCCATTTCGTATATACTTAGGGTAGTCAGAGTCTCAACCGGGACTAGTCTCAACGATTGAGCTTCTCCGGAGCTTGCCAGTTTAGCTAAGCAGTCTTCTTGGTGATTTTCTCCCGCGGAATGTGAGTTATGGTGTAATGTTCAATGTCGTTTAGCAACTCTTGTACTTTAGATAAATACATGGCGAGGTTCTCTCCTCGGGCCTAGTATTCGCCTTATACTTGGCAGACGACTAACTGGGAGTTGTTGTAGATGTGAACTGACTTTATTATGAGTTCTTTCACAACCTTCAGTCCTACTATCAACGCTTCATATTCTGCTTCGTTATTTATTACGGGGAATTCCAAGCATAAGGCGTATCAAATGGCTCATCCTTCGGGAGTTTCGAGCACTACCCTTATCCCCAAACAGAGGTTGTTAGATGCACCATCAACGAAGAGTTTCCATCGCGATTCCACCTTCAATGGTACTTCTCCTTCATTATCCCATATGGTAAACTCAGGGATGAAATCTGCCAGCGCTTGCCCATTGGTGGCCCTTCTCGGATGGTAAGTGATATCATATTGGCTTTATTCAGTGTTCCACTTGTGGAGTCGTCCAGAAGTTTCAGGTCTGTACAATACCTATTATAGGGGATGATCAGTCATTACTTTGATTGGATGCGCCTGGAAGTATGGTAGTAGCTTCCTAGACGCGATCATGAGGCAACGCGCTAACTTTTCTAGTTTCGGGTAAATTCTCTCGGCTCCAGTAAACCGCTTGCAATGTAGTATACGGGTCGTTGAATTTTCACTTCTTCACACACAACGGCAGTGCACAACGCATGAGGTGAGATTGCTAACTAACTCAATAGGTCCTCTCTGTCCACTAGCTTTGATAGGATTGGTAGAGCTTCCTTGTGTCGCAACAATTCGTCAAATGCGGTTTGACAACCTTCACTCCATTTGAAGTTTTTCTTTCCTTTCTTTAATGCATCAAAGAACGGTATACACTTGTCGGTAGCATTCAAGATAAATTGGCTTAGTGCGGCAACCTTCCCATTCAAGCTTTGTAATTCCTTCTTGTTCTTCGGGGCTTGGACTTCTCATAGGGCATTTAGTTGCTCTGGATTTGCTTTAATGTCTCTGGCACTTATTATGAATCTTAAGAACTTTCCGGAGGCTACTCCGAAGTGATATTTGAGTGGACTGAGTTTCATTCCATACTTCCGGAGTATTTCAAACATTTTAGCGAGATTATCCATGTGGTTGGCAGCTACTCGCGATTTGACCAACATGTCATCCACGTAGACCTACCTAGTTTTCTCGATTTGATGCTAGAACATGGTATTTACTAATCTTTGTTAGGTTGCTTCAGCATTCTTTAAACCGAAAGGCATTACCCTGTAGCAGTATAGTCCTAAATCAGTGATAAAGCTGGTGTTTTCTTGAACACGTTCGTGCATCAAGATCTGGTTGTACCCTGCGTATGTGTCCATGAATGATAGCAATTCCTATCCCACCGTCATGTCCACAAGCCGGTCAATTCTGGGCAGAGGGAAGCTGTCTTTCGGGCAAGATTTATTTAAGTCCGAGTAGTAGATACACGTTCTCCACTTTCCATTAGGCTTTTTAACTAAGACTGGGTTAGATACCCATTCAGGGTAAGTCGCATCGCGAATAAAACCGTTGGCCATCAGTTTGTCCACTTCTTCTCTTAACGCCTTGGACTGCTCAGGTCCCACACAGCGCCTCTTTTGCTTTACTAGAGTAAACCCGAGGTTGATTTTGAGCGCGTGGCATGCAATTTTTGGCGATACCCTACACATATCGGAATGTGTCCAATCAAACACATCCAAGTTGGTGCGAAGAAATTTAGTAAGTTCCAATTGCATCTTATTTCCAAGGTGCGATACAGTTTTCAAGACCCCCGTTGGGTCATTCATGTCGACTGGGACAGACACCATCAATTCGGCCGGTGCTACCCAATCCTCCCCTAAACTCTTCTTTCTAGGGTCCAAATCCTTGTCGAATTGGCTATGGTCCCTAAGTTAAGGGCGGCTCTGTAGTTGCTATTCAACAGGCTCATGAATGTGGAGAGTTCTCCCCACATCCGTCCCACTTTCCCTTCTTTTAGATTCATGTAACTCTGCAATGTAACATTATCTAGTGGCATATTGATCTCCTTTGACCACGCCGATTCCGTTTGCCATTGGGAACTTCATGGTAAGGGGCCATTAGGATAGAGCGATCTTGAAATCTGCCAATGCAAGCCGTCCTAACAAGGCGTTATTTGTGGAAGTTTCATCCAAAATTATGAATGTCTAAATGAGGGTGACTCTTCGATCAACCTCTCCAACTTCCACTAGCAAGCCAACCGTCCTTACGGGTTGTTTGGGTTCACCAGTGAATCCTTGGATTTTTATTTGGCATGCAAACACGCATTTCATGCCGATCTTCATCTGGTCAAAGGTACGTTTGAAAAGAATATTAACAGAACTGTTGCTGTCAACCAATACTCATCGAACCACAATAGGCCCGATTCCCACTGTCACCACCATTGGGTCGAGAGTTGGAGCTTCGATCCCTTCGGTATCCCAATTTTGGAACACTATTTCATCATTCAAATTTTTTGCTGCTTGGCTGGAGCCTTATCATTAATTGTGAGACATGATTCCTTCAGAGCGTGCTTCAACGAACTCAAATACCCTCTACCTCTCCCCAACTCCTCTACGCGGGATGTGGTCCTCAAGTTATTGTTCCAATAATAAGTCTCTAGTCAGTCCATTTTGATCCCTCTTTACTGGTTCCAACTTGGTTTGTTTGATCTCTAGGAGCTTGAGGAGCCACGTTCGGATCAGGATTCTGTGATTTTCTCATGTATTGCTGAAGCTTTTTTTCCTGGATCAGCTCTTCGATCAAGATCTTTAGATGGTAGCATTCATTTGTGTAGTGACCATGCATCTCGTTGAAGCAACAGAACTTCCATGAGCACTTTTGTTGTTCAGTTGCTTCCTTCTTAGGGATTTTTTTATATTCCTCAGTCTCTTGTGTTGCGAGATAGTTGTTTTCTGGAGTATCGTTGAGAAGGGTGTAATTTTCGGGCGTAAAGCCTTTAAGCCATTTATTGTTGCCATTTCTTATATTAGAATTTTGTTTCTTCCTTTCCTGATTACCATCTTTCCCTATGATTCCTTCAGCAATCCCAGAAGTGTTCATGTTCTGGTTTATTGCCATGTCACCTTGCCCGATGTTCATCGGTTGCACGCTAGTAGACTTCCTTTCAAGCTCCTACGCTTCCTCCAATTTCAAGTATTGGCTTGCTTTGGATTGAAGTCCTTCCTTGTAGTGGGTTGCTTCATTTTGATCCATCTTCCGAATTCAGTTTCGGGGTAGATGGCATGAACCAAACACATAAAAACCATGTCCTCATTTGGATTGATTACTTCCGTCATTGCGGTATTGAACCGGTTCATGAAAGGTTTCAACGATTCTTTTCAGTCCTGGAATAGTCTGTACAGGGACATTGCATCCTTAGGCTACGTGGTGTGAAGCTTGAACTGATCAAGGAATCTTGCTGCTAGTTGGTTGAAAGTAGAAACAGATCTCGGCGGGAGCCTAGTAAACCACATGGAAGCAATTCTTTCCAGAAATATTGGAAAACATCTGCACCGAAAAGCATCAGAAGCATTTGCTTCGTCCGTGTACCAACTGTACTTGTACAAATGGGGTTTTGGGTCTTTTGTACCATCATAGGATGGAATAGTTAGCATCGTGAACTTCTCTGGATATTGCTTAGTCAGGATCTCATCGGTAAAGGGAGTTCGACTTGGCACGGATCTCCATTCATCATCTCTCTTATTCTTATTCTTATTCTCATCCATCAGTCGGTTGACCATATCCGCGACAAATTCCTCTGATGTCCGGTAATCCTGGGGGCGGCCATCGATCACTACACCAAGTGTTTGGCTTTGCAAACAGTCTTGGTAGTGGGCTGAAGTCTAGGCTCTCCTGTCTTTGGGAGAGCCACTCCCTTGGGATGTCGTTGGCTTGCGGTTGGCCTGACTGGGGCAGTTTGGACATTCCTAGCATTACCAAATGCATTAGCGTTTTACTCTAACTTGCCTTTGTTAAATTGATATCCATCTTCTAAGTCAGAGAGGTCCATGGCTATATCTTCTTGTAGGGTTTTTGCTCCTTGGTTCAAGTTCAAAGCTGGTTGCCTTGCGGCCAGTGGAATACTTGTGTTTCCTTCTATGTTGATTCCCACGGTTCTTGCTGTCGTCCTTCTTTGCGGATACCTTCCGTTTCTTTTATTTAGGCCAGAAACGAAAGAGTTTTCTTGTTCTACAGCAGCCGCGGGTTCATCCATAGTTCTTGGAGAAGGATTTGATTGTAAGGTTAAGAGAGCATTAAGCTTATCCATTAAAGCTCTCTGACCGCTTTCCATTTTCTGGTTGATTTCATCAACCATTTTATTCAACTCGTCTCTTGTAATGACTTCGCGTTGATTGGAAGATGCTGGCATCTAATCTCCTACATTGGCACCATTTACTTAAGTTTGCTGATGATTCATCTCTTCTCCAGCTATTACTGCCTCTATGGACCTTCTAGAGGCAGTTCTCTACCTTCTCGGAGCCATTGACTCTAAGCAACAGATTCTTAAACAAAGATTTTGGATCTAACTTCTAGACCTATCTAATCCAAAGTAGATAGCTAGATCTAAACCCTGAGTTGGGTTCTCAGTGGAACCACCAAAACCCAAAAAATTAATCAACACCCTAGATTGAGTGTGAAAGCACCAGCCATATTCTTAAAGGGCAATAATATAGAGAATAAGTATCTAAAAAGAAGAAATAGAAATAGGAGAAGAAGATTTTTATAGTGGTTTGGCTGTTAATAAAGCCTACATCCACTTTATAACTTTTATTAGTGACTGATTGCGGTTATATGATGTATTGGATTACAAAGTTCTTCAGTATCCTTAGTTAGACTAAGTGCCCAATGTTGGAGTTTACTGAAGAATTATAGTAAATCCATTGAATGACTATTGTGGGGGAGGAGAAGAGTGAAGAAAGCTTTCTGCAGAGTACAACAACTAGTCCGAAGGATCCTGTTTATGTTGCAGATAGGAGAGTATTTATAGAGATTGGAGAGCTACTAGGCCAAGCCTTGTTACTAGATGCTCGCAAATGATCACAGGAAGGCGCTCTGGAAAGCGCATCACGATCCAAGCTAAAATGATGGATCGCTAGCGATCTATAGGCTGTGGATCCCTTGCGGTCCATTAGTTAGGCTCAGAGGCGATCCAATGCCTTTGTGTGCTTCCCTTGCTTTGTCCCATGAAGGTAGTAGCGACCTGACCAAAATATATAGATCCCTAGCGATCCATATACTTAGCCAATTTTTGGTCTAGGTAGCATTTGTTGTCTTGGGTTGATGTTGTTCATGTAGTCTCGTAGCATGTGGCCTTGTTTCTATGACGGTTTGCTTATTGGTTGCATTAGATTGCTTATTGAACAAGGTGAATGCTTGTCTCTCGATTTAACTAGCTCGGAATCTCATCAGACTTAGCCATTATTCATAGAATATAGACTGGATCATGATGCAAGAAGATCGATGAGCCCACGAGTAAATACCATGGATTGCCAGTGATCCGTATCCTTTGTGAATTTTGTTTTCTTCTCCTATAACTTCCTTTGGCTTGCAGTTCTAGTCCTTTTGGTTGGCTTTTGAGCTATTCTGACTCGATGAAGTTATTCCGACTACCTTCGGACTCTACTGGGTTAAAAACCCAGATAACATACTTATACCAGACATAATGTCTGAGCCGAATTGTTTGTTTCCCCTAAACTCCCAGGTACTTGTTTTTATTTGAATAGTTCGAGAGTAGCTGGTGTATTATGGACTCTTTTGAAGACGACATCCACGTAGGAGGCCTTTATATATTTAGTTGTCTATTTTCGCTATTTGTTTAATTCATGTAAGTATATTTTGTTTCAGCAAAAGGAATGGCAGGTTGTTATAACTACTAAAGCTTATTGTAGTACTTTTGTGTAACTTTGATAACTCCATGTTAGGGAGTAACCGTTTGTACTATTTTACTGTTATGATATATTTAATGGTTTTGTTATGATATATTCTGTTCAGTTCTTTTTATTTTCACCCTAAGACAATCCATTTTTCAAATGATTGGGCAATGATACATGAATATCGTGAATGTATTAACTGTCATACCTAGGAGCCCGAAAGGTGGGTCGTCACTGTTGATATCAGAACTTCGGTTGAGCGAACACCATAGCCTGATTGGGGTATAATTCATAGGGATATGGTGAGAAGATCCCTAGAAAGAGTTAATCTTGAGAGAGCGTTTTATCACCCACCCTAAAGTCTCATTTTAAATCCTTTGTTATTGTTTCACTTAAATCATTTTGGCCCTAACTTTGTACTCTAATAATACCTATCATTGTGCAGGTAATTGAAAATGAGCACAGACAGAAGATGGAGAGGATCTAGAACCAACACGTTGCAAATGGCAGAGCTGCTAGAAATGGGCTGGTTATAGAGCCGGTAGAAGAAGCAGCGGCACAAGTTCAACCATCTCAGAACTTTGCTACTCCATGCAAAAATTATACTTCTTTGGGTGGTGTACCTTTCTATAGGACTGAAGATATTCCGGGAGTTCAAACATGACTCTGCACTTGTGAAAGGATATTCGGGGATCTTCGGTTGGAGGATGTAAGGAAGCAATTGTTGGCATCGCGACAGCTCCAAAAGTCTGCGATGGACTAGTGGGATTCGATGATAGTTAATTATAACATCCCCTATCTTGAGGCCTGAAGTTAAGCGCTATTGATGCTGCAGTCATCTATAGTATTAGCTTCCGGTGATAAAATACGATAATGTTAATGGTATCCATAATATTAGAAGCATATGAATATGAAACAAAATCACAGATTCCAAAAAAGCATACTTTACTGATTAAATTCCAAAACTTATTTCATATTCCATTACACAATCCCAAAAAGTGTCCCAGGTTTTGATCAAATATAATTATTACAACTAAGAGCGACATATGAAGATGCCCCACTGGATGATCAGAGTACTAAATAGACAAAATCTGTCTTAACACATGACCACGGAAATAGAAAAAAAAGCAATAACTCCTAAATAGCTATCCATGCCTCATGCACGTCTTTGGAAGCTTTATTCATCCACCTACTAAAACTTATAAATCCTCAAATCTCAACCTACTCAAATCACATTTTGAGCACCCGAGAGTTTAAGGGGAAAACATAAACTTTGAGTCAGACATTAAGCCTGGTGTGAATAATACTATACATCTCAGTTATCTGATTTTAAGTGAGACCACACCGCTTAGTGGAACGAGTTTCCCCTCACTAATATCCCTTTTTAAAACTTATCATTTGCAAATCAAAATCTTTCAACTAAACGGGTTAAAGCAATAAGAGAAATATCATGCATGCATACAAATTAGGTAATCAATGGGCTATCTATCCAAACACTATAGTATTGTTTGGCTAACTACTAACCTTTGGATGACTCGGGCCTATCAGACAAAATAAACAAATGGTCTAACTTCTATTAGATACTCTTCTTGATGGTCTGTCCTTAACTTACTTCTCCCAAGGCTAACTGATCATAATGGTTTTGCATGCTCATTAATAACCTATCTTCACTTTGTATATTTCTTTCTGTGTGTAACATCATTTTAGTCTTGTTAGCGCCAAAATTGATCACTAACCCCCAAATCCAGATGAAAGCACCAAATACCAATCACAGCTCAGAGATAGAATGTATGTAGAGAGTAATAATGTGAAGAACAGTTAAAACTGGAATGAAAGTAGTAAAGAACAACAGATTTTATAGTGGTTCGGCTAACTCCGGCCTACGTCCACTCCAGAAGTTTGCTTTTTCTTGCTGTAATAATCGATTACAGTTACAAAATGGCAGAGTTGCCTTAGCCTTAGAAAAGAGAAAGTAAGAGAGCCGAAAGAAGATCCCTTTTCACTGTGCCCCTGCCTCTCTATTTATAGACAAAGATGGGTTGGACTTCCCTGGTGGGCCTGGTAGCTGAATACCTCAGCCCAAATGGAGTGGTCTCCATATGTCGAACCATAGATGTCGAACGCTGAATGCCGAACAAGGTGTGAATGCCGAACGATCTCCTCATGCCGAACAAAAGTGAGGCCGAACACCCTGAATGCCGTGAGAGGCATTTTCGCCGAACGATACCGGAGGCCGATCCAGTGTATTCGTGTTGAACGACTGATTGTCGAACAAAACTTAGGCCGGACGATACTCTGGTCGAACGCTATCAAGGCCGAACCATCTCTTGGCCGAACGATACTTAGGCCGAACAATAGTTAGGCCGAATAATAGTTTATGACGAACAATTCTGCCATGCCGAACGTTCGTACATGCCGAACGTTATACCCTACCGAACGTCTCTCGATGCCGAACGTTCCTTGATGCCAAGCGCTTCCGAATGCCGAGCGCTTCCGAGATGCCGAGCGTATCTTGACGCCGAACGTCACCTGGATGCCGAATGCTTCATGGAATGCCGAACCACTCATGTATGCCGGACGCTCTATGTATGCCGAGTACTCTTGCACGCTATTCGAACATGAATGCCAGACGAACCATATGTGCCGAACCTCCATCATGCCGAACCATGTTTAATGCCGAACCATGCTTCCTAGACCCAAATTATAGTTGATTCATCTTTATCCAATCATATTTCCATCTCCTAAGCACATTGCATCAACCATCCATCCAGTCGACTAAATCCATCGTACTATAGCCTCGACGAACATGTAGTTGATTAAGTTAAACTCGTCTGTCCGCGGCCGTACCAAAAGGTGGGTTAACACTTGCCCCCCAAAACATGCCTTGCTGTGAAAGGTGTGTTTTGAATAGCCTCAAGTCCAATATCCTAAGTATGTATGTATCCACATCCATACTTTCCGATTCATAATCCAATCCATTACCAAGCCATCTTATCCGAGTGCCACGGCCATATCTTGATCCATTTCCGCGACTATTCCGAGTCGATGTCTGATTCCTATCCAGTAACCAAGTCCTTATCCAATTCCACATCCATTTGAACCCGACTACCGAGTTCCAATCCATCCATATCCAATAACCTATAACCATATCCGTGACCTCTCCGGGCCGATATCCAAATCCGGGACCGCTCCGGGTCCTTGTCTGAATCCTTAGCTATTCATAGCCAATATCCAAATCCGTAACCTCTCCGGGTTCTTGCCAAGTGCAATCCACACTTGACGACCTATGTTAAGTAATTCCATGGTGTTCATGGTTCAGTGTCCCTGAACGTCGAATAATGTCATGGCTTAAGTCCTAAGCCGAATCTTGGTCACTCCGGACCCTTGCCGAGCATAGTCCATACTCGACGACCTTTTAGCCAAAATCCGGAGAAAATCCAATCAAAATCCAATCCGAAATCCAAATCCAAACAGAAAACCAGAAATCCATGTCAAAAATCAAAACCAAAAAACAAGCAAAACAGGGAGTTCAAACCAAACTCCAAAACCAAACCAGAAAAAGCAAATGTCCAAGTCAAAAGAAGAAACAGATTTCACAAACCAGGGCATCTCGGTAAGCCATCATCTCAGAGCATGCCTGAGGGTTATCTCCGACCCCATACATGAGTAAGTGATTTAACCGTTTTCCTGGAGTTTGTTACTTATTCCAAACCATCAAGATTATTTGATGACTAATCGACCACCATTCCTGGGCCTCATGCCCTCGTCGTTCAAGGTAGGCAGTGGCTGCTCCTGTTTCCCCGCCGCATTTTGAGTTCCGACATATTGTCGCAACTGACCATTCCTTATATGCTCCTCGATTATGTCCTTCAAATGCCGGCAGCTATTAGTATCATGCCCATCCAGGTCATGAAAAAGACAGTGCCTTCCTGACGCCCTTTCTCGTTCTGAGGGTTCCCTCCTTGCTGGCCTTCGATAGGGAAGGCGATCTCGAGTATCTAAGAAAATCCGCTCCAACGTTGCGTTCAATCCTGTGTAAGTGGAGAACTTTGGTTCTCCCCAGCGCTTCCTTTTCCCTTTATCCTTGCCCCCACCCGAGCTTTCATCGGGTAGTCCTCCATCCTTAGTCATGTTTACTTCCTTTGACCTCATGTCCAAACATGCATCCTCTTGTCGAAGAAATCTTTCAGCTTCATGAAAGAATTCCCCAAGATCCAACGGTGGGTCCCGCACCAACGATACTTTGAAATCTGAATTATCTCTGACTACTGATACCGCAACCATCAGAACCATTGATGGATCTGGCCGATCCACCGAAGCAACTACTACATTAAATCGAGTTAAGAATGTCCTGAGCGATTCATCTGCCCCCTGTTTGACTGACGTTAGCGTCATCACGTTCTTTGGCCTTTTTATGTGAACTCGAAACTGACTTAAGAACTTGTCCACCAGTTCCGTCCATGTTCCAATGGATCCATCCCCCAACTGTCTGAACCACATAGCAGCAATATCAGTCAAGTACAGGGGGGAACATCGGGCCATAACCTCTTCCGTTGCCCCCAGCACTTCCATATGCCTAGTGTACCTCATCAAGTGGTCGGTGGGATCCGCCTTTCCGTTGTATACTTCCAGAGTGGGTAGTTTGAAATCTGGTGGATTCCTAGCTGTTCTAATGTTCCGGGTAAATAGACTTTTGTTAATTCCCTCTGAACCCCTGTTTGTCAAACCTCCACGAATAGTCTGACTGATAATGTCAGCCAATCCAGTGTTTCCAGACTGCCCCCCAAGTCCCCGAGGAAATTCTAGCACATATTCCTCATCATGTATTCCTGTATTCCTATCGACGTCAGGCTGCGTAGCATCATCCGATATCCCTCCATGAACTGGTCCAGCATTACCTGGTGGTGTGCCCCCGAGTCTAGGTCCATCTAGATTGTTAGCTGTTTGTTGATTGGGAGCTGCCTCCTGCTGAATCACTCCATCCTTCCGCTGGTTGAGTTCCTCTGGTCCAGTTCCACAAACTTGAGCTCCTGCAGTTCCTGGTTGTCCAAATTGCCTAAGAAGAGCCTACATCATCTCCTCTTGTCGTTTCATCATCTGCTCCTGTATAGAATTCATCATCGCCTGCATCTCATCCCGAGTTATGTAGATGGATGCATGATCTTCTCCAACTCCAGAAGAGGCCGCTTGACTTCCTTCCTGATTGCTCCTTTTCGCTGCTTGCTTCCTTGTTGGTGGCCTAGCCATTGCTTTCTAGGATCCAAGTTCCTAACTCCCAAAATTCCCGAGTGCTTGTTTCTCAATGAAGGCGCCAAAGTGTTAGCGCCAAAATTGGTCACTAACCCCCAAATCCAGATAAAAGCACCAAATACCAATCACAGCTCAGAGATAGAATGTATGTAGAAAGTAATAATGTGAAGAACAGTTAAAACTGAAATGAAAGCAGTAAAGAACAACAGATTTTATAGTGGTTCGGCTAACTCCGGCCTACGTCCACTCCAGAAGTTTTCTTTTTATTGTTGTAATAATCGATTACAGTTACAAAATGGCAGAGTTGCCTTAGACTTAGAAAAGAGAAAGTAAGAGAGCCGAAAGAAGATCCCTTTTCACTTTGCCCCTGCCTCTCTATTTATAGACAAAGATGGGTTGGACTTCCCTGGTGGGCCTAGTAGCTGAATACCTCAGCCCAAATGGAGTGGTCTCCATATGCCGAACCATAGATGCCGAACGCTGAATACCGAACAAGGTGTGAATGCCGAATGATCTCCTCATGCCGAACAAAAGTGAGGCCGAACACCCTGAATGTCGTGAGAGGCATTTTCGCCGAACGATACCGGAGGCCGATCCAGTGTATTCGTGCTGAACGACTGATTGTCGAACAAAATTTAGGCCGGACGATACTCTGGCCGAACGCTATCAAGGCCGAACCATCTCTTGGCCGAACGATACTTAGGCCGAACAATAGTTAGGCCGAACAATATTTTATGACGAACAATTCTGCCATGCCGAACGTTCGTACATGTCGAACGTTATACCCTGCCGAACGTCTCTCGATGCCGAACGTTCCTTGATGCCGAGCGCTTCTGAATGCCGAGCGCTTCCGAGATGCTGAGCGTATCTTGACGCCGAACGTCACCTGGATGCCGAATGCTTCATGGAATGCCGAACCACTCATGTATGCCGGACGCTCTATGTATGCCGAGTACTCTTGAACGCTATTCGAACATGAATGCCAGACGAACCATATGTGCCGAACCTCCATCATGCCGAACCATGTTTAATGCCGAACCATGCTTCCTAGACCCAAATTATAGTTGATTCATCTTTATCCAATCATATTTCCATCTCCCAAGCACATTGCATCATCCATCCATCAAGTCGACTGAATCCATCGTACTATAGCCTCGACGAACATGCAGTTGATTAAGTTAAACCCTTCTGTCCGCGGCCGTACCAAAAGGTGGGTTAACAAATCTTATATGTGACAAAGCCATACACACTGGAATTTTGGACTTATATTAGCTAGGAGCTACTAGCTAAAGTAGAGGGTGCGATCCCATACCAGTCCCATCCGGTATTCTAATATCTAAGTCATTTACTTAGGGTTAACTACCCCATCAAATTTTCCTTGAAAACATTTCTTTCAAATTGATTTAACTCTTTAAATCATATATAAACAAGGAAAATATACCCTTTACTTTACTCAAACCTCTTTTCCATGTTATATATACTTTACACAAAACATTATTGATGAAAACATTCGAAACCCTTGTTTAAAAGCTTTAAACAACCCATTTCAAAACCTTTTAAACTACCTCTTCCGAAACCTTTGAAAGTACCCCTTTCGAAACCATTGAAAGCACTACTTTCAAAATAAGTTAGCTCCTTTACTTTGAAACCTTAGGCCGAAAGACCAAAACATACCTTTCGAAACCATTTACTATAGACCTTTCGAAAACATTGAAAGTATCCTTTCGAAAACATTAAACATCCTCTTTTTAAAACACTTTAAACGTGCGTTTCGAAAACATTGGAAACCTTACATTTAAACACTAAAGGTAAAGCCTTCGAAATCATTGGGGAACTACCCCTTCGAAACCTTTATCGTATACCTTTCGAAAGCATTAAGTCCCTAAATCAAACCTTTCAAAAGCATTGGGTTCAAGTAAAAACATGTGGACCCACCTTCTAAAACCATTCCTTTTGAAACCTTTGGGTTTAACTCTCAAAATATCAAAAGGGTCTTAAAAGAACTAAGTCGAACGCAACTCTTTCGAAAGCAATTTCCTACGTAAAAGAAGTGGATGGTGCCGAAACTAATCCCTTCGAAAGCATTGGAGAAGAGGCTCGGGATTTAAAATGAAAGCACCCTTTCGAAGGCATTGCTTTGAAAGGTAGAATGCTGTAGCAAGGGTCTCGACCCCTTCGAAAGCATTTTCTTAAAACAAAGGGCGGCAACCTCTTTCGAAACCTTTCTTTAAAACAATTGACCAAGTCAAAAGCTATCTCGTTCGAAAACATCCTTTTCGAAAGCAAAGAAGGTGCATTTCCTTTGAAAGCAAAACAAGGCGTCAATCCCTTCGAAAGCCCTATTTCGACTCTATACCTTTTGCCTATCTCCAATCCACTACGTACCAAGTCTTTGATACCATGTATATTGGTTTCAAGCTGGTTGGAGGTAGAAGTATGTAGTCGAAAGGTGGCTGCCAAAAGTGGCGAAACAGCAAAACCTTATAAAAACTGATTTTTGACTTTAAAATGTAATTTCTTTCCAACTAACCTGTTTTGTTTGTCAACATATGATGTATTACCAATTTCTTTTCCAAAATATTTTCTTAAATTACTACCGAATTTTAGAAATAAATAATTTAAAACATTTATAAATTGCCCCTTCTCCTCTTATAAACATGTGAAACATTTAAGTACCATACCTTAAATAATTTTATATATTTATCAAAACACTTAGGAAAATTCTACAAAAATTCCCATAAATCACTTTTAATATGTTTTCTAACATATATGAATTTCTGTTAGCCACAAAATTAACTCAAAGGCAGAAGTATGAAAGAAGGCTAATGAGAGTGGGGTTTCGTTGGAGCAACATGCATAGGTTTCGACAAAGGTCACAATAAGACATTTCGAAGGCATTAAGAGGGTTTCGAAGGAGTCGAAGGTTCCAACTCCTCTTACAGTGTGAAATCTTTGAATTCAGATGTAAACAAGATTACCTTTCTGCCATTCCCAACCTTTCAACAAAGATAATTAAGCAAAGACAGCTTCAGAACCGCCTTCGAAGGCAATGGATGATGGTTTCACACTTACGCGCTAAACTTTTTGGAACAAAAGGTTTCATCCTTAACATAACCCCTTCGAAAGCATTGACAAGCCTTTCGAACTGGCTAGAGCCAATAATGTTAGGGGAAGGTTCCGCCTCAATTCTTAGGCATACATTCGAAAGCTACCCAACATCATCGAAACCATTGGTATTTCAATATCTTCGAACTTGTTATGAGTAACCTATCGATGGAGTCGAAGGCTTCTATATATTTTATTTCCAGTAGCAATAAGACGACATGAAAGAAAAAGTGGGCTTGGGAACCTTTCGACGGCGTCGAACGGTATTATGAAGGAAGCGGTGCTTGAAGTTCAACAAAGGCGAAAGGTTGTCATAGGACCCTTTCAACTCAGTTGAAAGGTCTAGGAGAAGATAAAAGAAGCACAAGAGTAGGTCAAAAGAGTGCAAAAAAGATACCTTTCGACAGTGTCAAAAGGAGTCAGGGCCTTTCGACTAAGTCGAAAGAGTTGGAGCAGCATATAAAGAGGGCTTATTTCGACCGAGTCGGAAGCATAATCATGGAAAGGGGCCGACCTACATCTATAATTAAGACCTAAGAGGTCCTGTTTTAGGGACCGAATTCTGAAATCCTGAATTCATTTCTTTTACTCTATTCTCTTAATTGCAATTAAGTCTTATAAAATCCCTAAATCAGATTTGGGGAAAAAGCCCTAATTCTTGTAACTCATTTTGGTTTATTAATAATGGAGTGATGGCTAATTCAACAAGGAGTCTGATGATAAGGAAGATCATTTAAATCGTTAGCTAGTCTAATGATCAATTACACATGATTCTAACCTTTTCTCTTAATCTTTTTTTTCTATGCAATTATAGGATCGATTTGGGAATCTCTGGTCGAAACACATTATCATCGGAACCTACATTTGACATCAGAAATAAGAATGATGATGGGGTTTCGACCATGATGAATTATGAAACTGGAAACACCCAGGTCGATCTTATATAAGGAAAATGGAGTGAATTTTAGATAATTTTAAGCTAGAACCATTTTGAAAGAGTGAAACTCCTTTTCTACACAGTCGTAAGGGGAGCTCCGAAGGGGATTCCAGTTTATGATTGACTAACAACTACTGGAGAGGAACTCATTCGAATAGGTCTATCCATAAAAACATTAGCAACCCTTTTGAAAGGTTTCCAAATCAAAAGTAGCGAAACAATGAAGTCCAAAGCAATTGAGACTTATTAATGAAATATGCATCCCTTTTAACATGATCGAAATGACTAGAAAGGCACCTTTCGACATGGTCAAAAGGAATGAAAAGTTAAAAGGATCAATTGCTTTCGATCCACTCAAACGAAAGGGATCAAATAGATGCTATCTCTCTAGACTAATTTTATGAAACCTATCAACTAAGTCAACCCAGTCGAAAGGTGAAGATAGCTTTATAGACCTTTTCGATTGAGCGAACCAAGTCGAAAGGATGTACAATCTTCTTAAACCCTTTCAACTATGACAATATGGTCGAAAGGAATGCTAAGAAGTTTGAGTTCAATTAGCTTTCACGTAGCATCGGGGATGTTGAAAAAAAAATTTGTTAACATTTTTGGCACTAGAAGGAGGGCTCGAATCTCCGACCTTATCATTGTATTACAGACTAATTGTGACTCATTTGTCTTACGTAGGAAAAATGAGATCAAAACGGTTAAGTGGAATTGAAGAGGAAGTTGTTAACACCACTACTTTGGAGGAGAATATAGTTCCATCTTTTAATCTTGATGGGACTATTCCTGGGCAAACTTCATCACCAGCACCACAGGACGAGAATACAGCTAAAATCAAGCGCTTGGAACAATAGCTGTAGGAGATGCAAGAGCTACTAAAAATGGTTCTATCTCAGAAATCATCCAAGACTCCAAAGTCACGCAAAGGGAAGATGTGGTCTCCCCCAAAGAATTCTAAAAGCTAATTCCAATTAGTATAAAGGCAAAGTGGGATCTGACGACCTCAAAAAAGAACTTCCCTAATCGAAAGCTAACCATCAGGGAAGGATTCTCGACAAATCACTTGAACAATCTGGGAGTTCAACATCAAAAGAATATGCCCAAATCAGAAAGATTTTTGCGATGTCAAAGCTTACCTAAAAGATACTGCTGAGAAGGCGATAAAAGATGCAACCATGGATGAGAATGTTAATGAGAACGAAAGAGTGCCTCCCTTTACCGATGAGATAATGGCCACAGTTATCCCACCATATGTCAAGATCCCATCGATGAAATATTGCAGGGTTACAGACCCGGATAATCACCTTATGGCTTTTGATAGCCAAATGGACTTGCATAATGCGTTTGGAGCTATCAGATGTCGATTTCTCCTAGTCACTCTCCAGGGAGCAGCAGCAAAATGGTACAGGCAGTACCAGGAAAAAACTATATACTAATGGAAGCAGTTTTCTTATGAGTTTTCTGCCCAATTATGCATCTGCAAAGATCACACGATCGTCTATACACTTTTGGCAAATATAAAAAAAAGACAAGGAGAGTCCTTGGGAGATTACTTGAGGAGGTTTAATGCTAAAGATTCAAAGGCCAAGGACATCAATGATCGTGATAAGCTTATAGCCGTTCATTCTGGATTAATTGAAAACACCCCCTTTTGGAAGCAACTCTTTGTTAACGGCTACAAAGACTTGCAAGATTTCCATTTCCAAGCTGACAAGTTCATCCAGATGGATGAGATTTACTATGCCAAGAAGAAAACCGTCCTAAAGAAAGAGGGGGGTAGATTTGGCCAAGACAGTGGCCATTAAAGAATGAGATGGGAAGAACCAAAAGCTAACGCAGTTGCTTTAAACAAGCCGTTGTCTTATGTGTATGCAGTAGATAAGGAAAGATTCAACTTTCTGGTCTCCTTTAAGGCTAAGACCAAGCCTGAACAAAAAAAGGGAGGAGACTATTGCGCTTATCACAAAGCCAATGGCCACAAAACTAATGAATGCAGGGTTTTGGCTGGAATTATACAGACGTTGATTTGGGAAGGTCATTTGAAGGATTTTTTTTAAGATTTACAGAAAACCCAACGAACAGTAAATAGTCCACAAAAACGTCCAAGCAATGCTGTGAATGTGTTGGAAGATAAGGACCCACTAAGCTTAAGCCCACCAATCAACATGATTGACTTGATCCATGGTGGGCTGCATCCAACAGGAAACAACAAGGGGCCCGAAACAGTTATATTAAAGAAGCCAAAGAAGGGATCTACTTTGTCCAAGAGGAAACCCCAATGAAAAAACCACGCCTTAAGATTCAGATTCCTAATCTAGTTGTCACTCCATAAGAGCTAAGAAAGGGGGTTCATCATCCTCATAATGATCCTATGTTGATTACTGCACAAATTGGGTTATCTATTATTTCTAAAATTCTGGTCGACATGGGCAGCGCAGTCAATGTAATCTTCAACACACCTTCGATCAGATGAACATTCCAGAACACAAGCTGGAGCCAAGCATAAAGCCCATATTTGGATTCAAAAACAAAGGATAAACTCTAGTGGAACAGATAAAGCTGCTCGTACAAATTGGAGTGCCACCAACCTGTAGAACATTTGAAACTATTATTGTGATATTCGTTCAACCCTTTACTACAACAACTTCTTTGGTAGGCCAGCTCTCTATGAGATTGTTGATTTTGTCTCCCCGAAATACCGCATGATAAAATTCCTGACAAAGTGAGGCTGGGGAACTATCCGAGGAGATCAGTTTAGCTCTCAGGAAATGTATTTTGCAAATCTTGATCAATATAAAATGGAGCATTCTACATACTTTGATTCTTCTACTATTTTACAGCCTTCGGATGATGGATTTTCACATCTAACATTCGAAGCAAAGATTTAAATTAATAAATCTAACACACATATGTATCAAAGGCGCATTCCCTCTGGAGGCAAGAGGAAGAGAATTGATGCAAACTCAGTGGAAGAAGGCCCAATAGTCACAGAATTTGATTGTCGAGGAGAAACAGAGAGGATAAAACCCATAGAGGATCTTGAGGAAGCATACATTGACTCAGATGATGCTACCAAAGTGGTTAAGGTGGGAAATGATCTTAACGGTGACTTAAAAAAGGATTTGACACAATTTCTCAAAATCAACAAAGATGTCTTTGCTTAGTCACATTCCGATATGGTAGGAATTGATCCAAAGGTTATGTGTCATGCCATCAACGTTAATCCAGGAGCAACTCCCGTAAGGCAGAGAAAGAGACAATTGGACAAAGTTGGGTCAAAAGCTTTGAAAGAAGATGTTAGCAGACTCCTCGAAAATGAATTTATTCAGGAAGTATACTACCCAAAATGGTTAGCCAATCTAGTACTGGTAAAGAAATCAAATCGGAAATGAAGGACTTGCATCGAATACACGGATTTGAACAAAGCATGCCTAAAAAGATTGTTTCCCATTGCCACGGATAGATCTATTAGTAGACACCACAAATGGACAAAAGTTGTTATCTCTCATGGATGCCTATTCAAGGTATAACCAAATACCAATGTTCAAACTAGATAAGCAGCACTTTAGCTTCATAACTGAGTGGGGGACTTATTGTTACAAAGAAATGCCCTTTGGATTGAAAAATGCAGGTGCAACATATCAAAGGTTGGTTAACCGAATGTTTAAGGAGCAAATCAGCCGTAATATGGTAGTTTATGTGGACGATATGTTGGTAAAGTCAGGTGAACCCGAAAATCATCTTAAAGATTTGGAAGAGATGTTCAGGGTATTGCGGAAATATAAAATGAAACTAAATCCACAAAAGTGTTCATTTGGAGTTCATTCTGGAAAGTTTCTAGGATACCCTGTAAGTGCCTAAGGAATCGAAGCCAGTCCAGATTAAATTCAAGCTATTAAGGACATAGTCGAACCTAAAACTAGTAAAGAAGTGATGAGTTTGAATGGAAGGGTAGCTGCCCTAAGTAGATTTATCTCTAAGGCTACCGATAAGTGTATACCCTTCTTTGATGTGATTAGGAAGAAGAAGAACTTTGAATGGGGAGAAGATTGTAGAAAAGCCTTTCAGGAACTAAAAAGCCATTTGGAAAAACCTCCAATACTTTCAATTCCCGAGAATGGGGAAACCTTGTACTTATATATAGCAGTTTCGAAGCACGCCGTTAGTTCAGTGATGATTAGAGAAGGGAATAGGGCACAACTACTAGTATATTATGTAAATAGGCGGTTAAATGATGTAGAGATTCGATACCCAGCTATAGAAAAGTTAGCCTATTGCTTAATTCTCATAGCTCGAGAGCTTAGAGTGTACTTTCAGGCAAATCTGATAAGGATATTGACCAATTTCCCCCTAAAGCAAGTCTTTAATAAACAAGAAACTTCAGAAAGATTGGTAAAATGGGGGATTGAGCTCAGTCAATATGACATAGAGTTTCAACCATGGGCCGCAATCAGGGGACAAGCATAAGCTGACTTTTTATTGAGTGCACTAGTTTCATTAAGGAGAAAGATCAAAAGCCCATGTGGCAATTATTTGTTGATGGTGTATCAAATGAACAAGGGGCTGGAGCTGGATATGTAATCGTAACATCAGATGGACACCGTTTGCATTACGCGATGAAACTGGGATTCCCCGCAACAAATAATGTGGCAGAATATGAATCTATGGTAGCGGGATTAACCTTGGCATTAGAACTAAAACTTCCACGGATACAGATCTTTAGTGATTCTCAACTAATGGTGAACCAAGTGAAACAAGAATATCAAACAAAGGATCTCAAGTTATCCATGTACGTAAAAAAGATCCGGAAAGTGCTTGCTTTGTTCGAAGACTTTTCAATACACCAAGTCCCAAGAGCAGAAAATTCACAAGCAGACTACCTAGCAAAACTGGCGAGTTCAAAGGGAGCCCCGAAGACACGTATTGTTCCAGTGGGACTTCAGGAAATTCCAAGTACTGAAGAGGAGCCATCCGAACAAGGGAAAGAATTGTTAGTACTGACAAAATCTCAAGCAAAATCTCAAGGGGAAGAAAGAAGAGAAAGTAATAAAGAAATATCAGATAAAATGGTCGACCAACCTAGTCTAAATAACATATATGATGACACATGGATGTCACCCATTGTGGAATACGTAGTTAAAGGTATACTCCCATTAGATAAAGGAGAGGCAAGGAAAATCAAGAGTCTGGCTCCAACCTTCATAATAATGGATGGAATCCTCTATAAAAAAGGATATGCTCTTCCCTACCTAAGATCTGTAAGCATGAATGAAGGAATAAAATTAATGGCTGAAGCACATGAAGGATTTTGTGGGGATTATTCAAATGGAACAAGTTGGCAAAGAAAATTATGAGGCAAAGATTTTATTTGCCGCATATGGTAAGCCAAGCCATCAAATATGTGAAAAGATGTGAAAAGTGTCAGAAATATTTAGAGATTCCCAAATTGTCCCCAAGTTTGTTGACTCCCATAACAAGTCCATGGCCCTTTGATAAATAGGGAATAGATTTAATCACCGCATTTCCAATTTCAAAAGGAGGGGCAAATTTTGCTGTAGTTGCCATAGAATATTTCACCAAATGGGTAGAAGTAGAGCCGCTTCCAAAGATTACTTCCGGGAAGGTGCTTAGATTCGTTATCAAGAATATCATAACTATATTTGGGATTCCCCAAAAGATCATTTCTGACAATGGGACACAATTTGAAAGTGAAGAATTCTCCCACTTTTGCCACAAGAATGGAATAATTATAAGTTTTTCATTAGTCGGACAACCAAGAGTGAATGGGGCAGATGAGGCTGTGAACAAAACCATAACGACGATTTTGAAAAAGCGGCTAAACAACGCAAAAGGAAATTGGGTAGAAGAATTGCTGCTTGTATTATGGGCCTATCGAACATCCACCAAAATAGCAACGAGACATACTCCCTACTCTTTGACATATGGGTGTGAGGTGTTGTTGCCAATTGAGATTGAGATACCCTCACATCGAAGAATCGCCTACGCATTTGATAAGAACCAAGAGCTAAAAAAATAATCCTTGGATTTGATACATGAATTGAGAGATGAAGCACTAGTAAGAACCATAGAATATCAA
The DNA here is from genome assembly GCA_030737815.1 of Allium fistulosum. Lineage (NCBI taxonomy): Eukaryota > Viridiplantae > Streptophyta > Magnoliopsida > Asparagales > Amaryllidaceae > Allium > Allium fistulosum. Next base: position 403,646,497 of record CM060907.1, on the reverse strand, counting down.
AGAAGAATCTCAAAATTCTACAACTCAAAAGTGAGAAATCGGTCATTTCACGAAGGAGACATAGTACTTCCAAGAGTGATGGCAAACACCAAACCCAGCAGATGGACACTTGGGGCTGAATTGGGAAGGACCATTAATCGTTTGCAAAGTAATCCCCCCGGAAGCTTACAAATTATGCCGACCAGAAGGCAATATGGTTCCGAGAACATGGAATGCCGAACATTTGAGGCCATATTTTCCAAAGATGAATGAATAAAGCATCTCTTTCATCAAAAAGAAAATCTACATGGTTTGGAGTGAAATGCTCTTTATATTTGGATACTACCTAAGATGGTAGAAAGCCTCTGTCCGTGCCAAGATGGTCAGGATAGAGCACCTCCGGGAGGGAGGGCGGGTAAGCCTTTAGCCACGCCATAGGATGACCAGGTTAAAGCACCGGACAAGCCCTTAGCCACGCCTCTGGTCAGGTCAAGACTCCTCTTGGAGGGAGGATGGAGTATGCCTTTATTCACGCCATAAGATGGCTAGGATAAAGCAACGAACAAATCCTTATCTGTGCCATGCTTTGTACAGGGTAAGGCACCTCCTGAAGGGAGGACGGAGTATGTCGTTATCCGCGTCATAAGATGGCCAGGGTAAAGCACCAAAAAAGCCCTTGTCCGCGTCGCAAAAGGGCAAGGGCAGGGCGCCTCTTGGAGGGAGGTCGGGTAAGTCCTTGATTTTAGTGTCTAAGATGAGCTTACCAAGAGCACCGGACAACAATGGACTAAGACGTCCAAGCCCAAGAAGAGGCTCATCAAACTATGAACTAAGATGTCCAAGCCCGAGAAGAGGCTCATCAAACCATGGACTAAGATGTCCAAACCCGAGAAGAGGCTCATCAAATAATGGACTAAGACGTCCAAGCCTGAGAGAAGGCTCATCAAATAATGGACTGAGATGTCCAAGTCTGAGAAATGACGTATCTACCAGAGACCAAGATGTCTAAGCCAGAGAAATGGTATATCCGATTATAGACTGAGATGTCCAAACTCAAGAGGCAACTAATTGGATTATTTCTATATAAACAAGTCATGGAGGGTTCATGCATCAAAGGAGTAGAACATAACTCCACTTATCAATACCCGAATCTAGGTTTCAAGACTTTTGTTTCTATACATCACCCATTAAATACCAAAATCTGGATTTCGGGTCTCTCATATCTAAATTTCATCAATTAATACTCGAATTTGGGTTTCGGGACATTCGTTTTAGGATATACCCGAATCTGGGTTTCGGGTCTTTAAAAATTACTAACTATCTATATAGTACCCGAATCTGGGTATTGGGACATTATTAATCACCTACAGTTTTTATACTCGAATCTGGATTTTGAGACTATTATTTGATTTCGCCTTAATTCCCTAATCTGGCTTCGTGACTCTTATTATATAGATAATTCTCATGGATCTCTTGTTGTCTAGCATATGCCCTAATCTGGGCAAAGGGTTTCTATCTTGGCAACAATTACTATGGATGTCTGCTTACACAACATATGCCATAATCTGGGATAAAGATTCATTTACGAAGATAACTGTCCAACATATGCCTTGATCTGGGCTCAGATCTTGATATGAAGACAATATTTACTAATTTCTGTTTAATTTATCTTAAAACTCTGAATCTAAGTTTTGAAATGCCCCACGAAGGGCTATATTTTGGATATTATTATTTGAATTCTAGATACCTCATTACCAACTTCCAAACTTCTCAAAGTAATACCCTAATCTGGGTTACTTCATTATTTCTTAATCCCAAGCTGGGGATATGAGGTAATAGAATTGAGATAGACAACCGAAAACTTCGAGTTGATCTTCGGAGTTGATGTTTTATAACTCTAAATAATGCTCACTAACATTTGAATAAAGGCTTCGGGATCACTTAAATTCATGGGAAAGTCTCCAGATACATATTAGGGGGAATGAGCTACAAAGGCTTATTTTTTTATAAATACTCGTTATCCTTATTTGCGGCTATTAGCCGTTTCCCACAGGGAGTTTGTAGACTACATCTTTGATGTGCATTGGTAGCTACTTATTACAAAATTCATATCTATTGTATCCGGATTATGATCAACTAACTGTCCGAATAAGAAAGCATTAATACTCTAATCTATTATTAAACATGCATAAAAGTATGATGAAGAGCTAACAACAGCAAATATCATTTACTTTGAATTTTGCAGGAAAAATAAAGTTATGAAGAGAAGAAAGTTTCAAAAAAATTGTCCTAAAGAACAAAAGCTTCTTCCATACAAGGGAGGGAAAATGTTAGCCATAAAATCAACTCAAAGGTGGAAGTATGAAAGAAGGCTAATGAGAGTGAGGTTTCGTTGGAGTAACAGGCACAGGTTTTGACAGTGGTCATAAGAAGACGTTTCGAAGGCATTAAGAGGGTTTCGAAGGAGTCGAAGGCGCCAGCTCCTCTTACAGTGCGACAGCTTTCGATTCAGATGGAAATAGGAATACCTTTCCACTATTCCCAACGTTTCGACATGGATAAATAAGCAAAGACAGCTTCGAAACCCTCTTTCGAAGGCAATGGATGATGGAATCACACTTATGCGCTAAACCTTTTGGAACAAAAGGTTTCGTCCTTTTCATAACCCCCTCAAAATCATTGACAAGCCTTTCAAATCGGTCAGAGCCAATAACGTTAGGGCAAGTTTTCACCTCAATTCTCAGGCATACATTCGAAGGCTACCCAACATAATCGAAACCATTGGTATTTCAATATCTTTGAAACCGGTATGAGTAACCTATCGACGGAGTCGGAGGCTTCTATCTTATTTTTAGTAGCAATAAGACGACATGAAAGAAAAAGCACGGTTGGAAACCTTTCGACGACGTCGAAAGGTATTGTGAAGGAAGCAGCGCTTGAAGTTCAACAAAGGAGAAAGGTTGTCACAGGACCCTTTCGACTCAGTCAAAAGGTCTGGGAGAAGATAAAAGAAGCGCAAGAGTAGGTCAAAGAGCGCAAAAAATATACCTTTCGACAGCGTCGAAAGGAGTCAGGGCCTTTTGACTAAGTCGAAAGGTTGGAGCGACATATAAAGAGGGGTCCCTTCGACAGAGTCAGAAGCATAGCCGCAAAAGGAGGCTGACCTACATCTATAAATAAGACCCAAGGGGTCCGGTTTCGGGGACCGAATTCTGAAATCCTAAATTCATTTCTTTTACTTTACTCTCTTAATTGCAATTAAGTCTTATAAAATCCCTAAATCAAATTGGGGGGAAAGCTCTAATTCTTGTAACTCATTTTGGTTTATCTATAAAGGAGTGATGGCTAATTCAACAAGGAGTCTGATGATAAGGAAGATCATTGAGATCATTAGCTAGTCTAATGATCAATTGCACATGATTCCAACCTTTTCTCTTACTCTCCTTTTGTCTATGCAATGTATAGGATCGACTTGGGAATCTCTTGTCAAAACACATCATCATCGAAACCTACATTTGACATCAGGAATAAGAATGATGATGGGGTTTCGACCATGATGAATTATGAAACTGGGAACACCCAGGTCAATCTTATACAAGGAAACTAGAGTGAATTTTAGACAATTATAAGCTAGAATCATTTCAGAAGAGTGAAACCCTTTTCGACACAGTCGTAAGGGGGGCTCCGAAGGGGATTCCATTTTATGATTAACTAACAACTATTGGAGAGGAACTCATTCGAAAGGGTCTATCCATAAAAACATCAGCAACCCTTTCGAAAGGGTTCCAAATCAAAAGTAGAGAAACTATGAAGTCGAAAGCAACCGTGCCTTATTAATGAAATATGCATCTCTTTTGACACGATCGAAGGAATAGAAAGGAACCTTTCAACATGGTGGAAAGGATGTACAATCTTCTTGAACCCTTTCGACTATGACAATCTGGTTGAAAGGAATGCTTCAAAAGAAGAGATCCTCCCATCAACATGGATTCATTTGAGTTCAGTTACCTTTCATGTAGCATCGGGGATGTTGATAAGTTTTCTTGTTAACAATTTCTGACCCAAAGCTAACATATAATTGTATAATTAATTTTAAACCTAATTAAACCATTTTCTTTACTTGAAAATTCATAATAATTCCACATTAATTCAGAAATTTTGAAAATTGAAACCATCTCTAAAATATTATTTTTGACCTTATATCAAAATCACAAGGCATTTGGATGCCATTTAATATGTTTTTCAAGTTAAATTTTATCATAAAACCTATATGAAATAGCATAAATCATCAACAAGTATATATATCCATTTAAACAATCAAAGTATGGCAAATCATTTGAAAAATATATTCGGATCTCAACAAAAACCGAAAACAATAAAATGAGATGTAACATATTATTTACCTTTAGCTTGTGATTAAGGAGTTTGAGATTTGCTTTTTGAATTAGATTGATTATGCCTTCTTCTTCCTGATTTTAGCTTATCATTCCCTTGCTTTCTTCTAATGGTGGCTGGCCTTACTTGATTAAGTTTTTTTTGTTTGTGAACGTGTAAAATGAAAGTGGTATGAGGGTTTGGGGGTATAAGAATATAACCCATTCCTATTTTTCCCTTATCCCGTTACCTTTATCTATGTCATTTTAATTCTCTCTTGTTCATTGTTTAATTTGGCACGGCTACCCTTCTATTATTCAAATCTCAATTTCCTTAACCATTTACATTATTTCATTTAATTTGACTAATTAAATGTCCTAAATAATGTTAATCAAAATTAGGATCGTTTTAGACTCCCCTCCTTAAAGAAATTCGTCCTCGAAATTACGATAAGGTACTCATCAAAATAAATCATAAAGTAAAACATGGATTCATTTGAGTTCAGTTACCTTTCATGTAGCATCGGGGATGTTGATAAGTTTTCTTGTTAACAATTTCTGACCCAAAGCTAACATATAATTGTATAATTAATTTTAAACCTAATTAAACCATTTTCTTTACTTGAAAATTCATAATAATTCCACATTAATTCAGAAATTTTGAAAATTGAAACCATCTCTAAAATATTATTTTTGACCTTATATCAAAATCACAAGGCATTTGGATGCCATTTAATATGTTTTTCAAGTTAAATTTTATCATAAAACCTATATGAAATAGCATAAATCATCAACAAGTATATATATCCATTTAAACAATCAAAGTATGGCAAATCATTTGAAAAATATATTCGGATCTCAACAAAAACCGAAAACAATAAAATGAGATGTAACATATTATTTACCTTTAGCTTGTGATTAAGGAGTTTGAGATTTGCTTTTTGAATTAGATTGATTATGCCTTCTTCTTCCTGATTTTAGCTTATCATTCCCTTGCTTTCTTCTAATGGTGGCTGGCCTTACTTGATTAAGTTTTTTTTGTTTGTGAACGTGTAAAATGAAAGTGGTATGAGGGTTTGGGGGTATAAGAATATAACCCATTCCTATTTTTCCCTTATCCCGTTACCTTTATCTATGTCATTTTAATTCTCTCTTGTTCATTGTTTAATTTGGCACGGCTACCCTTCTATTATTCAAATCTCAATTTCCTTAACCATTTACATTATTTCATTTAATTTGACTAATTAAATGTCCTAAATAATGTTAATCAAAATTAGGATCGTTTTAGACTCCCCTCCTTAAAGAAATTCGTCCTCGAAATTACGATAAGGTACTCATCAAAATAAATCATAAAGTAAAACATGGATTCATTTGAGTTCAGTTACCTTTCATGTAGCATCGGGGATGTTGATAAGTTTTCTTGTTAACAATTTCTGACCCAAAGCTAACATATAATTGTATAATTAATTTTAAACCTAATTAAACCATTTTCTTTACTTGAAAATTCATAATAATTCCACATTAATTCAGAAATTTTGAAAATTGAAACCATCTCTAAAATATTATTTTTGACCTTATATCAAAATCACAAGGCATTTGGATGCCATTTAATATGTTTTTCAAGTTAAATTTTATCATAAAACCTATATGAAATAGCATAAATCATCAACAAGTATATATATCCATTTAAACAATCAAAGTATGGCAAATCATTTGAAAAATATATTCGGATCTCAACAAAAACCGAAAACAATAAAATGAGATGTAACATATTATTTACCTTTAGCTTGTGATTAAGGAGTTTGAGATTTGCTTTTTGAATTAGATTGATTATGCCTTCTTCTTCCTGATTTTAGCTTATCATTCCCTTGCTTTCTTCTAATGGTGGCTGGCCTTACTTGATTAAGTTTTTTTTGTTTGTGAACGTGTAAAATGAAAGTGGTATGAGGGTTTGGGGGTATAAGAATATAACCCATTCCTATTTTTCCCTTATCCCGTTACCTTTATCTATGTCATTTTAATTCTCTCTTGTTCATTGTTTAATTTGGCACGGCTACCCTTCTATTATTCAAATCTCAATTTCCTTAACCATTTACATTATTTCATTTAACTTGACTAATTAAATGTCCTAAATAATGTTAATCAAAATTAGGATCGTTTTAGACTCCCCTCCTTAAAGAAATTCGTCCTCGAAATTACGATAAGGTACTCATCAAAATAAATCATAAAGTAAAACATACCGTGAAACAAGTAAGGATAATCATCTCTAATCCTGCTCTCTGTTTTCCAAGTAGAGTCTCTTTCAGCGTCGCCCCACTGGACTTTAACTAATCTAACTATCTTGTTCCTTAGCCTCTTCTCATCTCTTGCGACTATACGAACTTTCTTTCTAACTATAGTCAAACTCGGTGCCACCATTAAGTCCTCCAACATAGTCGGTGCCATAGGAATCTTCGGATCCCGAATACACTTCCTTAGATGAGAAATATGAAAAACATCATGGACTCCTGCAAAACTATTCGGTAACTCTACTCTATATGCGAGTTTTCCAATCCATTCTACAATAGGAAATGGTCCAATGAATATTTGTGCCAATTTCCCGAATCTGATTACACCGTTCATCGGTGATGCCTTGATGAAAACTTGGCTGAGACCTCTAAGTCTTTCTGTCTCTTATCAGCATAACTCTTCTGCCTAGATTGAGCTTCCTTCATTCTATCTTGAATTAACTCAATCTTCTTTACAGCTTCTCTAACCAAATCCAAACCAAGAGCTAACCTATCCCCTGTGTGTAACCAACAAACGAGAGATTTGCATGGCCTTCCATACAAAGCTTCAAATAGTGCCATCCCTACACTAGCCTGATAACTGTTGTTATATGAAAACTCGACTAAGTATAGATGGTCTTCCCATGATCCTCTCTGTTAACCCTCTCTGTTTTCCCATCTGTCTACGGATGGTAAGCGGTACTCATCTTGAGCTTGGTATCCAAAATCTCCTGTAGACTCTTCTAGAACTCACAATTGAATAAGGAATCTCTATCAATTACTATACTACTAGGATTTCCATGCAGTCTAACTACATTCTTCATAAATAACTTAGCTAAAACAGGTGTCGTCCTGGTTGATTTAACTGGAATGAAATGGGCACTCTTGGTTAACCTGTCCACTGTGACCCATATACTTTCATTTCCTCTATTAAATCTTGGCAACTCGTCTATAAAATCCATTGAGATCGATTCTAATTTCTATACTGGAATATCCAAAGGCTGAAGTAACCCACTTGGTTTATGATGTTTGACTCTTACCTATTGACGATTCAGACACTGCTTTACCCATAAGTCTACATCCCACTTCATACCTTCCCAGAAGAAATCCGTTCAACTAATATTGGATCCTCCTTCTTCTTAGAAGCAATCCTTCCGATCATCATTGGTCGAACTTCTAAACATGAAAACATAATAGTTTCCTTACTAGATCTAGCTTCAGATCTCAACTGTATTCTACATGTCGTCAACGCTTCCAAATCTTTCCACTCAACTATCATTGCCAACACCGCATTCTAATGTTTTATACTAAGTGCATCTGCAACCTTGTTTCCTTTTCCTGGTGTACTCAATACCAAAGTCATAAGCGGCTAAGAACTCTAACCACCTCTACTGTCTTATATTCAACTCCTTCTGACAGGATAAATACTTCAGCGACTTATGATCCGTATATACCTCAAATCTCTCAACCAAAAGGTAATGTCTCCACACCTTCAACTAAAAAATTACTGCAGCTAATTCCAAATCATGTGTTGAATATCTAACCTCATGTGGTCTAAGCTGTTGAGATGCATAAGCAATCACTTACCTCTTTGCATTAACATAGCTCCTAACCTTGTTCCACATGCATCTATATACATTACTAATCCCGATTCCCTTCCGGAACAACTGACATAGGTACATTAGTCAATAAGTGTTTCAATCTCTGGAATGCTTCCTCACATTGATCAGTCTAAACGAACTTCATATCCTTTTGCATTAGATTGGTCATCGGTGCCACTATCTGTGGAAAAATCCTTTATGAATCTCCGATAATAACCAGCTAATCCAAGAAAACTCTTTGTCTCGATCACTGTCTCGGGTCTCTTCCAATCATTTACTGCTTTGATCGTAGTCGGATCTACGGACAACCCTTACTCTGAGACTACATGACCAAGAAACTACACTTCCTTCTTCCAGAAATGGCACTTCGAAAATTTCGCTTTTAGCCGATGTTGCCTCAGCGCCTCAAGCATCACTCTAAGATAAACTTCATGCTCCCTTTCCTCTTTAGAGTATATCAAAATATCATCTATGAATACCAACACGAACCTATCTAAGTGCTCTCGGAAAACTCGGTTCATCAAATCTACAAAGAATGCTGGCGCATTAAGCAATTCGATCGACATTACAAACCATTCGTACGATCCATATCTAGTTCTAAATGCCGTCAAAGGAATACTATCCTCTGCCACTTTATGCTGATGGAAACTTGTTGCTAAATCCAATAGGGAAAATACTTTGGCTCCACTCAACTAGTTGATCAAATCGTCAATTCTAGGTAACGAATATCGATTCTTTATCGTTTTATCATTCAACTTATGATAATCGATACATAACCTTATCAATCCGTCCTGCTTCTTAGCAAATACTACGGCTGCTCCCCAAGGCAAACTGCTTGGTCTGATAAAATCCTTGCCTTCCAAATCCACGACTGTATCTTTAACTCCTTCATCTTGGTAGGTGTGATTCTGCTTGGCGGTCTACTCACCGGTTCCGCTCCTGGTACCAAATCTATTTGAAACTCAATAGCTCGTTTCGGTGGCAATCCTACTATGAGTTCAAAGCCATTTTCGAGTTCTCAAAAAACAAAGACTCGATTCAATTTGTCTTCTACCTCCACAATACCCAACAAAGCATTAACCTCAAAACTAGGGTTTTCTATGGAATATACAATCTGATCACCATAGTCATAGTGTCTTAGTGATATTTCCCTATCATGGAAAAATATCCTAGCATCGTATTTACTTAACCAATCCATACCCGAAATAATTCTAAACCCTTCAAAATCAAACATATGCAAACTACAAAACAAATGTATGACATAACTATTCAAACTCTAGGTGGCCACATCTCATCCCAAGTGTCGCATACCCTCCAATCGAATTTGCAACCCTTAAGGAAGTAACTAGGTATGAGGGTTCTAGGTTAAGTTTATCTACCAAACAATGAGATATAAAAGAATGCCATGCACCAGTATCAAACATAATTCTAACTGACATACCACAAATCAAAAGAGTACCTCCCAACACAGCTTTTCCTTTCTCCTACGCTGTTGGTCTCGAGGTAGCTGGCTCCAATGCAAACACTTTGCCATTTCCATCATTGGCTGGCTCCTTACATTATTTCTTATATGTCCAATTTGATCGCAGTTGAAGCATCTAATATTCTTCTTCCCGATCACCTTCTTTCCACCACCCGAGCGACATTCATTTGCAAAATGCCCTTTCATGTCACATTTATAGTAGACAACCTCCGCCTTTCCTTTCTTGGCAACTCCACCCTTCTGAGCTCCTTTCTTATGGAAAAACTTTCGCATTCGACTCTACCCTCCCTGAGCTTCCTTTTCCATATTCCTTTCAAGAAAATCAAGCATCTCTTCATGTCTCAAGGCCATCTCAGCAACAACATCACATGGATCCCTAATATGCGGAAATGTGGCCTTAGCAAGTTCAGGCTTCAACCTACGAATGAACTTTTCATTCCTCTTAATAACGGTATCAACAGTAGCATAGCCATATCTCGCTAACTCTTTAAACCTCGTTGCATACTCAAGTACTGTCATATCCTCCTGCTCCAATACAACAAACTTCTTGAGCAGAGTAGACTTTGCAGTCTCCGACATAAACCTCTCCTCCAATCTCCTTTTGAACTCATCCCAAGTCATAGTCTCCTTATTAACTCCGATCGTAACACTGTTCCACCAATACAGTGCTGCCTCTTATAGCTATCTAGTAGTGAGTCTTCTTTTTTGCTCATCGTTGAGCCCCAAATCAGCGAAAATCCTCTCGTAATGAAGTAACCAATTCTCTACTTTGATTGCGTTTTTAGTGCCAATAAATGGCTTTCCTCCCAACCGAGCATAATCTCTACTCAAAATAGCATAGTTGTTGACTACTGGAGCTCTCCGATTTCCTCCTTCAACGTTTTCTCCAACTACTCCAGCAGCAACTCCCGCCTGCATTATGTTTATGAAGAACTGATACATTGCTCCCATGTCGACTTGCAGGACTCCAGCACCCACTTTGCAGCTTATGCCTGACTTTGATTCCTCCTGGTGTTTGGTCTGGCATTTCCATTAGTTGTGGTGCTTCCCCACCAAGGTTAACTCTTCCACTTCTAGCGTCCATATCTGCATTCGAGTCTTCGTAAGATACAGAAGAATAGCTAAGAGAGGTAGGAGAATAGAGATAAAGTGTATACTTATATATAGCAAATACAAGTACATTATTATAGAGTTGTTCCATATCCCAATCTTTTCTCTAATTCCTTAGGATTATGTTTTCAAAATCATTTTATGTTTAAAGTTACTCATAAACCTATGCTCTGATACCTGTTGTAACATCCCCTATCTTGAGGTCCGAAACTAAGCATTACGGATGCTGCAGTCATTTATAGTATTAACTTCCGGTGACAAAATACAGTAATGTTAATGGTATCCACAATATCAGAAGCACATGAATATGAAACAAAATCATAGATTCCAAAAACAGCATACTTTACTAATTACATTTCAAAACATGTTTCATATTCCATTACACAGTCCCAAAACGTGTCCCGGTTTTGATCAAATATAATTATTACGAAATACGCCAAGAGCGACATATGAAGATGCCCCTTTGGATGATCAAAGTACTAAATAGACAAAAATTGTCTTAATACATCACAATATAAATAAAAATAAAAGTAACAACTTCTAAATAGCTATCCATACCTCATGCACGTCTTCGGAAGCTTTATTCGTCCACCTACTACAACCTGTAAATCTTCAACTCTTAACCTACTCAAATCACATTTTGAGCACCGAGAGTTTAAGAGGAAAACATAAACTTCGAATCAGACATTAAGTTTGGTGTGAATAATACTATACATCTCGGTTATCTAATATTAAGTGAGACACGCCGCTTAGCGGAACGGGTTTCCCCTCACTAATACCCTTTTTAAAACTTATCTTTTGCAAATCAAAATCCTACAACCAAATGGGTTAAAGCAATAACAACAATATTATGTATGCATACAAATCAAGTAATCAATGGACTATCTGTGTGAACACTATAGTTTTGTTTGGCAAACTACTAACCTTTGGCTGACTCGGGCCTACCAGACAAAATAAACAAATAATCTAACTTCTGTTAGATACTCTTCTAGACGGTCTGTCCCTAACTTACTTCTCCCAAGGTCAACTGATCCTAATGGTTTGCGGACTCACCAATAACCTATCTTCACTCTGTATATTCCTTTCTATGTGTAACATCATTTTGGTCTTACCTGTCACAAAGCCCTAAACTGGAATTTTGGACTCATATTAGCTTATGGCTACTAGTAAAGTATAGGGCGCGACCCCATACCAGTCCCATCTGGTTTTCTAATATCCGAGTCATTTACTTAGGGTCAACTACCCCATAAAATTTTCCTTGAAAACATTTCTTTTAAATTGATAAACCCCTTAAATCATACTTAAACAAGGAAAATATGCTTTTTTGCTTTAGTCAAATCTCTTTGCCATGTTATATATACTTTACACAAAACATTGTTGACGAAAGCATTCAAAACCCTTTTTTAAAAGCTTTAAACAACCACTTTCAAATAAATTTGAAATTACCTCTTTCGAAACCTTTAAAAGTACCCCTTTCGAAACCATTGAAAGCACATACCTCGATCTTACTCTAATTCCTTAGGATTATGCTTTCATAAATCTTTTTAGTTAAAGTATTTCATAAACCTATGATCCAATACCAAGTTGTAACATCCTCGATCTAGAGGCCCGATGCTAAGCACTACAGACGCTACAGTCATCCATAGTATTAACTTCCGATGACCAAATATGGTAATGTTAATGGTATCCATAATATCAGAAGCACTTGAATATGAAACAAATCACATATTTCAAAACTACTTCTCATTACATTTCAAAACATGTTCAGTATTTAGATTACACAATCCCATAATGTATCCCAAGTAAAGATCAAATATAATAATTACATAAATACGCCAAGAGCAATTTAGGATGATGCTCCGTTGGTTGACAAGAGTACTATATTGTCATAATTGACTTATTACGCATAGTGGAATCAAACAACAAAACAACAACTCCTAGATAGCTATCCGTAAGCCACTTACACATCTCCGCAAGCTTTATTCGCCAACCTACTAATAACCTGTAAACCTCAACCCTCAGCCTACTCAAATTAATTTTGATCATCAGAGAGTTTAAGGGAAAACATAAACTTCGAGTCAGACATAAAGCCTGGTGTGAACAATACTGTACATCTCAGATATTTGATATTAAGTGAGACGACGCCCCTTATCGGAACAGGTTTCCCCTCACTAATATCCTTTTAAAACATATCTTTTTGTAAACCTTTTTCCTGCAACCAAAACTGGTTAAAACTGTAAAGCATTATCATGTAAACATACATATATCAGATAATAAATGGACTATCTATCCGAACATTATAGTTTTGTTTGGCTAACTACTAACCCTTGGCTGACTCGGGCCTACCAGATAATATAAACAAAATAATCTAACATCTGTTAGACACTTCTTTGCTAGACGATCTGTCCTTAACTATCTGTTAGACACTCCTCTTCTGGATGGTCTGTCCCTAACTTAACATCTTCCAGGGTCACCTGATCCTAATGGTTTTGCGGGCTCACCAATAACCTATCTATATACAAATATATTCCTTTCTCTGTGTAATCATAATTTTAGTCTTACCTATGAGAAAGCCCTACACACTGGAATTTTGGACTAAATCAGTTGGGGATAATAGCTAATGTATAGGGCGCGACCCTATACCAGTCCCATCTGGTATTCTAATATCTGAGTCATTTTACTTAAGGATATCTTCCCTTAAAGTTTCCTTGAAAACCTTTCCAAAATTATTTAAAATCTTTAAATCAACTTAAACAAGGAAAATACATATACTCTATACTTTACTCAAAATCACCTTGCCATGTTATATATATACTTATTCAAACCTTTGTTGATGAAAAACATTTAAACCTTTGAAAGTACTCCTTTCGAATTCATTGAAAGTACCCCTTTCGAAACCAAGTGAAACCCTTTATTCAATCTAGGTCAAATGGCCAAAACCTTCCTTTCAAAACCATTCGTAGAAACCTTTTGAAACCATTGAAAAACCTACCTTTCGAAAGTTTTAAAACCATATCATTTCCTTTAAAACTGCCTTTCAAAAACATTAGAAAAACCTTTCCTCTTAGACCTTTCGAAACCATTAGAAAACCTTCCTTCAAAACACTTCGAAACCATTAGAAAACCTTCCTTCAAAACCTATTGTAATCATTAGGGAACCACCCCATTGAAATCTTCATTTGAAACCCTTTCGAAAGCAACAAAACATTAAACCTTTCGAAAGCCTGTGGGTTCAATTTAGAACATGTGGAAACGTTTCGAAACCATTCAAATTTACTCCTTCAAAACCTTTGAAAACGTTGCAGTCAAAACCTTTGGATTATGCCTTCAAGTAGAGTAGAAGGATCAGAAACTCAATAAATTTAAAAGCATTCCATTCGAAAGCTATTCCTAAGTAAAGAAGTTATGTTGTCGAAACCAACCTTCCGAAAGCATTGGAGAAGTGGCCAAGTTTTAAAAAAAAGTATTCCTTTCGAATCCATTAGGTTTGAAAGGAAGAAAAGCAGCAGCTAGGGGTTTCGACCCCTTCAAATCGTTACTTAAAATAAAAGAGCACAACCCATTCAAAACGAAAATTTGACCTGGTCAAAAGCCAACCAAGTCGAAAGCAAAGTAAGCACAACTTCATATTAAAACAAAGGCATGCTTCGACCATATCAAAACCATACATTTCGACTCTGTACCTTCCGCTTTATCCAATTCACTACGTACCAAGTATATTGATACCATGTGTATTGGTTTCGATAGCAATGGTGGCAGAACGTCTAAGGCGAAATCCCTGGTGCCGAAAGTGGCGAAACAGGCTAAAAACAGGTAAATTTTGTCTTTAACTTAAAAGAGAGATACGTTTTGACTAACCTACTATGTTTGTGAAATTTTCATTAGTTTTAAAATTTTCTTTTTCAAAAGTGATGCCAAGATTTCAGAAATAAACAATAATTTTACTTTATAAAAAATCCCTTCTCCTTTTATAAATATATAAAACATTTAAGTCCCATATCTCAAATAATTTTATATATTCATTAAAACACTTAGGAAAATTCTATAAAAATTCACAAAAATCATTTTCAATATGTTTTCTAACATATATAAATTTTAGATCCATATAATTAATTAATTAGCCGTAAATAATTTTTAACCCAAAATAATCATTTTTCTCTACTAGGAATTTATATAAAATCCACAATAATTCAGAAAATTATAAAAATTGAAACCCATCTCTAAAATCTCATTTATTATCAACATTTAAATTCGCAAGGCATTTGGATGTCATTTAATAGGGTTTTCATATTAAAACATATTTTAAAAATCAATATGAACATGCATAAATCACCAACAAGCATAATATAAAGTTTTAATCATTCCAAAACATGGCATAAACATGCAAAAACACTTTGGATTATCCTTAAAACTTAAAATCATATGAAAATGAGATGTAATAATTATTCACCTTAGCTTTATGATTAAAGATGTGAGATTTAAAAGAATTTGATGTTGACTAAGCTTCCCCTTTTATCTTTCTTTCCTTTACTCTTGAAAACGGTGGTCGACCTCTTCATAGTTTTAATTTTTGTAAATGAAACGAAGTGAGGTTTCACGGCTAAGGGTTAGGGTATTAGAGTGTCTATTTTCCCATTTTACCCCTTACTTATTTCCTAACACATTTTTTTTATCTCATTTTGAAGTACTCATTAACATGGCACAGCTACCCCTATTAATCACAAATATCAATCCATTAATCATCTTACATTATTTTATTTTATTTAAATAATTATATATCCTAAATAATGTTACTAAAAATATGGGGTGTTACACCCAATTGGGGGTCTGACAAATCTTGACACTATGTGTTTAAATGTTCCTATTTTTTATCGAGATCGGCACTTCTCTTCCGACTTATTCATTCTTGGGTTCATGGGTTTTCGAGTATTATTGGTTATGGATTGGTTAACTAAGTTTGGAGCCGTCTTAGATTGGGTTAGAAGTGTGGTTGTAGTAAAGTATGTAATGGGTAGAAGCACTGATATATGTTGTAAGGGGCCTAATGAGCTTTTGAGAAGTTTTCTCTATTCTCTAGAAGTGGCTAAAGAGGAGATAAGAGATATAACGATTGTTCAGGATTTCAAGGATATTTTCGATGAAGTGCCTGGTTTACCTCCTCACCGTGATATGGAGTTTTATATTGATTTTATTCCAGGAACTAGACTGATTGTAGAACCTCCTTGAAGGTTTGGTCCGAAGGAGAGAAGGGAATTAAGAGAAGTAGACGTTTGACTTTTTGTAGAAGGATTTGATGAGGCGTAGCATACCAATTTTGGAATCGCTAGTAGTTTTCGTTACAAGGCAAAAGGTTCTCTTAGGTTATGTGTAGACTACTGGGAGTTAAACACAAGGACTATTAAGAATAAGTATCCTTTACCCAGGATCAACGATATGTTTGACCAGCTCCACGGCGCTTAAGTAATTTCTCGACTGGATCTTGCCACTGGTTTTTACCAATTAAGGGTAGCAGAGGAAAGTGTGCCTTAAATAGCTTCTCGTACCCCTGATAGTTTTTATGAGTTGTTAGTCATTCCGTTTGGACTAACTAGCGCACCCGCTTATTTTGTAGACTTAATGAATCGAGTGTTCTGAGATTTTCTTGATAAATTTTCCTCGTTTTCATTGATAACATTCTTGTTTATTTTAAGGTGAAGGAAGAGCACAAGTATCATCTCCAAGTTATTTAAATACTTTAAGAAGTCTTGTGTTGAAAGCAAAGTTTTCTAAATTTTATTTCTAGAAATCTGAAGTTGGGTTTCTAGGACACGTAGTTATGGGAGAAGGCATATTTGTAGACCTAACTAAAGTAGTCGCGGTTCAAGACCGGAAGAAGCCCGAAAATGCAACAGAGGTTAGAAGTTTCTTGGGATTGGTAGTATTAGGGCTAACTTATTAAAAGCTGCACGTTTAGTAGGGTATTTAGGAAGGTACTGCACATGGTTGTGTTTGGGAAATCAAGTACTTTACCTTACCTAGCTATTGGCTTAGCCCAAAGGAGAGAGTAACCAAAAGGATATACCCAATATAAAGGCCTGAATTGGTTTTGAGCCTCGGACTAACTTTCAAAATCTATTTTGATATGATAAATAATATTTTAAATTTAAAAGGTTAAGTCTAAAAAAAAGTAGAAATTTTATAAATGTTATAAAATATTATTCAAAAATGTTTTGGAAATCAATTAATTTTTTCAATAATTTTATAATTACTAATTGGATTAGTTTAGTAATCAATTAATCAAAATTAATTTAATAAATTAAAAACATATACAATGTTATATATATATATATATTTATCTTAAAATGTTTAAGGTAATTAGTAATTAAAATTTTGAAATTGGTTAGATTTAATTAAAAAAATTAAATAAATAAATAAATTAAATGTTAACTAATAAATAATATAAATGTATAATGATATATTTATATTATTATAAATGTTATGATATATATTCAATCAATTTGGAAATGTTTAAAATAAATAAAATTTAATTAATTAATAGTTAGTCAATTAATTAGTTAAGATTTAACTAATAAAGTTAAAGTTAAATTAAATATGATTTAATTATAAACGGTGGAAGTCTAATAAAACCAAATTAGATTTAAGGAATAAATGCAAATGCATAGTATGTATACCGTGGTTTTAGATGTGTTTGGCATTTGAATCATGAGGGTATTTCATAAGAGATACTTTATTCCATAAGTCGATATCACTCAAATAATTATATACCAAATTTATTCCTTGATATAAATATTGTCTTATACTATTTATATATTAAAAATTGCTTCCATACTCTTTGATTATTGAGCAAACTCAATCTATAGAAGTCGTGTGTGGTATTACTAATATATTGACTAGACAGGGTAAGATATTAAGCTCTAAGCACACCACTGTTGAAACGGTCCTCCTAGAGCGGTCCACTAGTCAGACGTGGTCTAAAGCAAAACTTGCTCTAGACCATGCGTTATTTTATCATATTTCGACCTTCGCTTCCCCTTTGATCCAAACCCGACAACAATGAAAACACTACACTACATTTCAATATCCATATCACACTCCATAACAAAAAAAATTCGATCAACAAAGATTATGGTAAATAAGTTCATCAATAAACAAGCAAATAAACAATTTCAAACACTTCATCCAATTGTGCAATAAAATAATTTGTACATAGACTCATGAGTGGAGAGCATTCACCTTAGTTTAGAGAAGCACCAATCATCTCGTCGCCTTTTATAGCATCACCAAAACCCAACTTTCCATTTATTGTAAATGCAACTTGATAATAAAACTTGCTTAAAATTCCACTTTAAAGGTTCATAGGGGTGTAGAGTCATATAGAGAAGCCTGGTTTCCAATTTCATACTTTATGGTAATTTATTTGATTTGATATAAAAATTTTAGAAGAGCATTAGGGTTTTCATAGGGGACTAGGAAGATGAAGGCAAGTGTTAGATGGGATGGGAAAACGAAGGCAAGGTGGAGGATTCTAAACTCCTCATGAAAAAGCAATGAAGTGGATATTTTCCTAAGTACTAGGATGGGCCGAACGAGCTGGCTTATTCATTAGTTTTAATTCTTTTTCTTTCTTTCTTCTTTTCTCATCCATTTATCTACCATGAGAAATTAGCCGAAAGTTCCAAATAAAATTCATATTTGTTCTCAACAAATGTCTTACTAAGGTTTCATAAATTGTCTAATGATTATCTTTGTAATATCCCCCGACTTGAAGTCCTAAAACTAACAGCTACGGATGCTGCAGTCATCTATAGTTATTAATCCTCAGCGACCAAATACGACAGTGTTAGATTCATTGATACACAGAAACACAAGAATATGGAAAAAATTTAAAACTTCAAAAAAAGATCACATTCCATATTAAATCATTTCCAATTCATTACATAATCCTACAATCGTAAACCATGTTCGGAGAAAATATATTTATTACAATATACGCCAAGAGCGACATATGAAGATGCCCCCTTGGATGATCAGAGTATATACAGGCAATATAACAACTTTTCCCTAACAAACAACACTGCGGAATCAAATAAAAGGGAACTCTAAATAGCTATCATGCCTCTTACACGTCTTCAGAAACTTTATTCATCTAATGAGGCACCTGAAAACCTCAACTCTCAAACTACTCAAAATCAATTAAGTACCCAAGAGTTTAAGGGGAAAGCATAAACTTCGAGTCAGACATAAAGCTTGATATGAATAATAATCTGCCGTCTCAAATCATTTTGGTATCTAGTGAGACCACGCCGCTTAGCGAAACGGGTTTTCCCCTCACTAGTACCCTAAAACTTTTCTAAAACCATATACCGTGCTCCTTCATCCACAATGGTTAAAATAATTCAAAACAATATAATATGATGATATGCAAAATAAATAAATCAATTCTGGATTACCCATCCTCATTCATTCTGACTATCTGCCTCAATATAGTTTCTAGGATTACTATTAATCTAATAGTTTTCATTGGCTGACCAATAACTGGTAAAACATTTAAGGAATCCATATCCAATTACATAGTTTTCATGGGATCACTATGAAACTATTGGTAACTCCAATATCTTTACTCTTAACCTAGTTTTCATAGGTTACTAGGAACCTATTGGTGACTCCAATATCCTCTCTTCTTACCCTAGTTTTCATGGGCTGACTAGGAATCTATTGGCATCTGTCAATATCTTAATCCAGATATAGTTTTCATGGGATAACTACAAACCAACCGGCCCCTGCTAGTATCAAATCATAGTTTTCATGGGCTTACTGTGAACTTGTCTTTATAACATCTTTCTTTATACATAGTTTTCATGGGCTAACTATGAACCTATTGGCCCCTACCAATATCTTTTCCTTTACATAGTTTTTATGGGCTTACTGAGAACCTATTGACCTATGCCAATATCTTTCTTTTATATTTTAGGATCCTATATTCTGGTCTTCCTGACCTCCTGGATGCAATTCTACTCACTCAGGAGTTAGCTTTAATTTATATTCACTACTAGGTCAACCTAGCTGGTTAGTTTGCCCTTCCCTAAAATATTGTTATGGGATTCAAAACAATGTGAATATATTTATATTTGAAGAAGCAAACATAATAACATAACAATACCACTCCCATGGGTTTAAATTTTTTATCAAGGAAAGCTTCTTCTTAAAATCAATTCGAAATTCCTTTAATTTATCCATGGGGGTTTCTCCTTTAAAATGATTTTGGGTTACAAAACCTTTCAAAGCCTTTTTTTCGACTTCATAGGATGACCTCCTTCAAAAGCATTAAAATTCGTATTCAAATCATTAGGCTCCAGCCTTTCCAATACTTTAAAACCTTCCTTTCAAAACCTTTCTATTTTATTAAAGTATAACATTTAACTTTAGAAGCATAGCTTCGAAACCAGTTGAAAGTACCCCTTTGATATCATTGGAAGTAACCCTTCCAAAATCATTGAAAGTCATGCTTTCTAATGCATTGGTTTATACTCAAAATATTGTTTGGGTCAAAGTGAATATAGGAAAAAGCATCTCTTTCGAAACCATCCTTTGTCCTATAAAAATATTATGAAAAATCAGATGGCATCGGCACCATCTCTTTCAAAAGCTTTAAACCATTAAAACAAACATTAAACAATACAACTATTTTACCACTAGACCCCGCCTCGGGTCTCCACTACACTCTGCAATCTGTTAATGCTTCTAAATCTTTCCACTCGGCAATCATTGCCAATACTGCATTGTGATGCTTCCTGCTAAGTACATCTGTAACTTTATTGCCTTTCCCTTGTGTGTACCCAATCCTAAAATCATAAGCGACTATGAACTCTAAGCACCTCTGTTGTCTCATGTTCAGCTCCTTCTGAGAGAATAAATACTTCAGCGATTTATGATCTGTGAATAGCTCAAACCTTTCTCCCAAAAGGTAATGTCTCCACACCTTCAAAGCAAAAATCACCGTAGCCAATTCTAAATCATGCGTCAGATATCTGACTTCATGCGGTCTAAGCAGTCTAGAAGCATAGGCAATCACTTTACCTTTCTGCATTAGCACAGCTCCTAATCCCATTCCACACGCATCAATATAGACTACCAAATCTTGATTCCCCTCTGGAACAACCAACACCGGTGCATGGGTCAATAAGTGTTCCAAACTCTAGAATTCGTCCTCACACTTATCGGTCCACACAAACTTCACATCCTTCCTCGTCAACCTGGTCATCGGTGTGGCTATCCGCGAGAAATCCTTAACGAATCTCTGATAATAACCAGCCAACCCAAGGAAACTCTTAATCTCGGTTACTGTCTCGGGTCTCTTCCAACTATTCACCGCCTCGATCTTAGTCGGATCAACAGACAACCCTTCTTCTGAGACCACAAGAGTAAGAAACTTCACCTCCTTCTTCCAAAAGTGACCTTCGAAAACATTACTTTCAGCCGATGCTGCCTTAGCGTCTCAAGCACCACTCTAAGATGAACTTCATGCTCTCTTTTATCCTTAGATTAAATCAAGATATCATCTATGAAAAACCGCACAAACCTATCCAAGTGCTCTGGGAAAACTCGGTTCATCAAATCCACAAAGAAAGCTGGAGCATTCGTCGATACGAACGACATAACTAACCATTCATACCATCCATATCTGGTCCCGAATGCTGTCAAAGGTATATTATCCTCTGCTACCCTGAGCTGATGGAAACCTATTGCCAAATCCAACTGAGAAAATACCTTTGCTCCAATTAGCTGGTCGAAAAAGTCATCAATTTTGGGAAATGGATATCGATTCTTTATCATCCTCTCATTCAACATATGATAATCGATGCATAGCCTCAACGATCTGTCTGGCTTCTTAGCAAACACTGCCACTGCACCCCATGGCGAACTGCTCAGCCTGACAAAACTCTTGCCCACTAAATCAACAAACTACACCTTCAACTCCCTCATCTCTGAAGGGGTCATCCTTCTTGGCGGTCTACTCACTGGTTCTGCTCCCGGAACCAAATCTATACGAAACTCAATAGCTAGTTTCGACGCCAATGCAACTACAGGCTCAAACACATCTGCGAATTTTCTAACCATGAAAACTCAGCTCAACTCATCATCTGAATCCAAAGCACCCAATAAAGCAAACACTACACCGCTAGAACCTCCTACGGAGAAAATATTCCGATCTCTACTATACGGGTGTCTAAGAGATATCTTCCTACCCTGGCAAAATATCTTAGCATTGTACTCACTTAACCAATCCATACCAAGGATGATCCTGAACCCCATAAAATCAAAGACATGCAAACTGCACATAAAAGTATGACCTAACAGGTCAAACTCAAACTGGTCACACCTCAACCCTAGAGTTGCATACCCTCCGATTGGATTCACAGCCCGTAAGGAAGTAACTAAATATGTGGGTTCAAGGTCAAGCTTATATATCAAACATCTAGATATAAAAGAATGCGATGCACCAGTATCAAACAAAACGCTAACAGACATACCATGAATCTGAAGCGTTCCTCCAAGAACTGCCTTCCACTTATCCTGGGCCGTTGGCTTAGAAGCAGCAGGCTCCAATGCATACACCTTGCTCTTACCATCACTAATGGGTTCCTTGCACTGGTTCTTATATTGGCCTATGTGGTCACAGTTGAACCACCTGACATTCTTCCCCTTAGCCACATCCTTTGCTTTCCTTGAGCGACATTCTTTAGCAAAGTGCCCTTTCTTGTTGCATTTATAGCAAACAACCACAGACTTTGCTTTTTGGCTTCTTTACCCTTCTGGGCACCTTTCATGGGAAAGAACTTTCTCTTCTGGCCCCACCTAACATGGACCCCATTTGCCTTGTTGTTCTCAAGAGACTCAAGGACATCTACCTGCCTTAAAGCCATCTCCACAACAATGTCAAAAGGATCTCTAAGATGAGACAAAGTAGCACTAGCCAATTCTGGCTTCAATCTTTTGATGAACTTCTCACTCCGCTTCAACACTGTATGCACAGCTGCATACCCATACCGAGCCAATTCTTCAAACTTCCTAGCATACTCAGCAACAAACATCTCTGACGCCATTCCACTCATATTTATTTACCGATGATTTAACTTACATAAGATCTTTTAGTTCCGACTCGAGTGTTTTGTCTTTTCAATTCACTCGGGTTAGCCTGAGCATTTTAGGATTTGAAGACCTTATTTCTGGAGGACGAAGACGAAGATTTATGCTACTATTATTTATTATATTTATTCCACTGCATTCATACTGTTCCGCTGCATTATTTATTTATCTCTGATATGTGTAACTCTGATTCTATGTTGTATAAGTATAATCAATTACTTTGTAAATAGCTTCATCAACTGTTATTTGATTATTATATTTTGACATTCCGCTGCGAGATTCTGTATTTGTTTTATTTCTTTCTCTTTTTCTTATTTACCCCAATAACAATCTGCCCTTCTGTATGGTTTGAGTTGGCATGCATGTCTGCTTAAAGTGTTCAAAAAGGTGGGATGTTACAAGAAGCACTTGAATATGAACAAAATCACAAATTTCCCAAAACAATAATTTTGAAGATTGCATTTAAAAAAAATCATATCCAAGTTACAAAAATCCCAACGTATTCCCAAGCATTGATCAAGTATAATTACAACAATATGCCAAGAGCGACATATGAAGTTCCCCCTTGGATAATCAAAGCAATATAGACATAAATGTCTTAACACACAGCGAAAACAAATTTAAAACAGAACTCCTAAATTTGGCTATCTGTCGCCTCATGTTCGTCTTCGGAAGTTTATTCGCTAAAATCTGCTTAAACCTAAACCCTCGGCCTACTCAAATCAATTTTGAGCACCCGAGAGTTCAGGGGAAACAAAAACTTCGAGTCGGACATAAAGTCTGGTATGAATAATTTCTATTACATATCTATTTGCTGATATATAGTGAGACCACACCGCTTAGCGGAACAGGTTTCCCCTCACTGATATCTCTTTTCTAAACATATATTTTGCAAATCCTTTCCTGCAACCAAACTAGTTAATCAACTAATAATAATAATATAGAAATATCCATTATGCTAAAACATGAAATAAAATAGACTACCTGTCTAAAATATGAGCTATCTGCTCTTTACTGGACTATCTGTCCTAAATTCTAAGCTAACTGCTCTTTTCTTGTCTATCTGTCCTAAAACTGATTATACCAAAATGGCAATATCTTTTATGCTAGATAATGGGCTATCTTCCCAAAAAAGGTAAAAAGGGTGGACTAACTATTCTTAAAAAGTAGCAAGGTCCATTATGCTAACAAATGAACTAACTGTTCATATCTGGGCTAACTGCCCTTATCTGGACTAACTGTCCTATGAACTAACTATCCTTTAGGCTGACTGCCCTCAAAATGGACTGACTGTCCGAATTTAAATGAGCTAACTGCCCTAATTTTCTTTTGGGTTAACTACCCTTTAAATTTTCCATGAAAAACATTTCAAAATGATTTAGTCCGTCAAATCATTTATATTTACAAGGAAAATATCTCTTTAGCTTTACTTAAGCTATTTTTGCCATGATATATACTTTACTCAAAATAATGTTGATGATGTTCGTTAAGGATTATCTATCATTTTAAAATAAGTTAAAGTTCTTTATAACTTAAATCACTTAGGCTATCTGCCTAATTACTATATTTGAATCTTTTGTTTAAAACCTTTAAACAACCTTTTGACAATATTGAAGGTAACTCCTTCAAAATCATTAATAAAACCCTTCGAAAGCAGTGAAGGTAACTCCTTCATAATCTTTAATAGAAACCTTTCGAAATCATTGAAGGTAACTCCATCAAAATCTTTAAAAAGCCTTCCTTTTATAAGCGTTAAATATATAACATCCATCTTTTAAAACCCTTTAGCCTTTGCCTTCGAAAAACATTGGAAAACCATACCTTTTGACCTTGTCGAAAGGTTTCACTTTTTGACCTTATCGGAAGGTTTCTTTTTGACCTAGTCGAAAGGTCTCATCTTTCGACTTTATCAAAAGCCTGGGATACCTCCACTATGAAATCATTTATAAAACTTTCGAAAGTAATGAAACTTTAAACCTTTCGAAGACATTGGGTTCAATTTAGGATAAGTGGAAACCTTTCGAAACCATTCGAAGTTGACTATTTCGAAACCTTTAAAACGTTTTGGCTTAAAACGTTTGGATTATGCCTTCGAGAAAAAGGATCAGAAAAACATTGGAGTCGAAAGCAACTACTTTGAAACCTTTCGAAACCATTCGAAACTTTGAAGTGTTGGTGTTGGGACCAACCCTTCGAAACCAATGGAGAGGCGGCAAGTTTTAGAGAACAAAAGATTATCTTCGACTCCATCTGGGTCGAAAGGTTTGGAAGCAGCAACTATTCTTTCGACCTTGTCGAAAGCTATACCTTTCGACTTTGTCGAACGGTTTCAATTAAAACAAGAAAGAAAAACAATTGAAACCTTTTCTTTTAAACCATTTGACAATGTCGAAAGCTCTTTGTCGAAACTAGCAGGCGTATTTTCTTTAAAACCAAAATAAAGCTTCATCTCTTTTGAAAGCTCTAACCTTTCATCCCTAAACCTCTTGACTCCTTCCAATTCACTATGTACCAGTTGCCTGATACCATGTGCATTGGTTATTGACCTTATCGAAAGGTTTGATGACTTTCGTCCTTGTCGGAAGGTTTGGAACAGAGGCAGAACCTCTTGCCGAAAGAGTTGAAATAGTAGAAAACTATTTATTTGTACTTTCGACCTTGTCGGAAGCTTTTCCTTTGTTTTATCTTCTTTTTCTTTATTAATGGTGGCGGGCCTTGATTTTAAATTTTTTGAAATGAAATGAATGTGTACTTAACACATGGCCTAAGGAAGGTGATATAGGAATGGTCTCTTTCCCATAATACCCCTCATCAACCCTTCATTTAATTTATTAGTTAAAGGGACGACTACCTTAATTAAAATCAAATCTCAATCTCCTAATCAACACATTATTTTATTTAGTTTATCTAACTAAATCTTCTAAATAATGTTATCGAAAATCTGTGGTGTTACATTTCTCATCCCTTGCAACAACCTGAAATAGTTGTCTAACAAAAGTCAAATTAGGCTCTAGTACTAAATATTCCAACCCTGTCGGAGGAATAGTGGCCTCTGGATCATGCACATACTTGCGAAGATGAAACACATGAAATACATTATGGACACCTACCATACTGCTCGGCAACTCTACTCTGTATATGAGCTTTCCTATCCTCTCTATAATCTGGAATGGACCAACATATCTCAGTGTCAGTTTCCCTGACTTCCCAAACTATACCACACCCTTCATCGGTGATACCTTAATGAAAACCCTATCTCCAACTGATAACTCTAGGTCTTTATGCCTCTTATCTGTGTAATTCTTCTACCTGGATGAGCTTCCTTCATCCTTTCTAGGATTAACTCAATCTTTTCTGATGCCTCCCTAACAAAATCTGGACCTAAGACCAACCTGTCTCCAATCTCCAACCAACATACTGGTGATTTGCATGGCCTTCCATACAAAGCTTCTAAAGGCGCCATTCCTATACTAGTCTAGTAACTACTATTATAGGAAAACTCAACCAAATGTAGGTGATCCTCCCAAGATCCACCTAAGTCCAACACGTAGGCTCTCAATAAATCTACGAGTACCTTGTTGACTGTCTCTTCCCATCTGTCTGTGGGTGATATGCGGTACTCATCTTGAGATTTGTGCCTAACATATCCTATAGACTCTACCAGAATTCGCTAGTGAATAAAGCATCTCCGTCGCTGGCTAAGCTTCTAGGAACTCCATGAAGTCTAACTATGTTCTTCATGAACAACTATGCAAAAACAGGTGTCGTCCTGGTCGACTTTATTGGAATGAAATGAGAACTCATGGTCGACCTATCCACAATGACCCATATACTCTCATTTCCTCTGCTTGACCTTTGCAACCCATTTGTAAAATCGCTGGATATCGAATCCTACTTCCAAACTGTAATCTCTAGAGACTGAAGTAACCAAATCGGCTTCTGATGTTCGACCTTCACTTGTTGACAGTTTACACACTGGCTAACCCACAAACCAACATCCCTCTTCATGCCTTCCCAATAGAAGCACCTCTTCATATCTTGTTATATCTTGGCTCCTCCAGGATGAATCGTAAACTTGGATCGATGACATTCCCCAAAAACTTCTATCCTCAAGTTCTCAACATTTAAAACACATAATCACCCCTTCTTTCTCAACCATCCTATCTGGTCAAGTCAAAAATCTTTCAAATCGTCGACCTCCGTTCCAACCTCAAGCCTTCTAATCCTCTCGGCTAATAAAGGATCTTCCTTCTGCTTAGAAGCAATTCACTTGATCAATACTGGTCGAACTTCTAAACAGGACAACACGGTAGTACTCTGACTAGAACTAGCAGTCAATCTTAACCATATCTAGTTTGAAATGCTATCAAAGTAATACTATGCTCTGCCACTCTCAACTGATGGAACCATGTCACCAAATCCAACTGGGAAAACACAATGGCTCCACTCAAATAGATCATCAACTCTCGGCAAAAGATACTTATTATTTATCGTCCTTTCGTTCAACTTACGATAGTAAATACACATCCTTAACGAACCATCTGGTTTCCTTACGAATACAACGGCCGCTCCCCAAGACTAACTGCTTGTTCTAAAAAAATTCCTTTCTTCTAGATCCACTAGTTGCACCTTCAATTCCTTCATCTTAGTCGATGTCATCATGCTAAGTTGTAACAACCCGCATATTTTTACAATTTTATATTTAAATATTTTATTTAAATATAGCATCGTTAGTTGGATTAAAGTCTGAAAAACTACTTTTTGCAAATAGTCGAATTAGGACTAGAGACCTCTTCCATTGAGTCCAAAATGGTGTTTGCGACCTTTTTGAGTATAAGCATCGATATGTTTAGAGTAAGTTGATTTTTGCTATTTTCTGTTGGGCTTTTGGGTTTGGGTTTCACCCCAACTCACTCTATAACCTAGTTCAGCCCCTCTCCTCTCCTCTTCACTTCATTTCTATTTTCTTAAACACTCAAGCAACTGAAAATGGGAAGAGGAATGGGGAATTAGAAATCCAAAACCCTAGTTTCCTTACCAATATAATTCTTGCTCCAAAATTCAAAGAGAAGCTAAGGTAAGCATCTCCATCTTCTTCTCCAACTCATTCTCTCTTTAACTTTAGTTATTTCCTAAACCTAACTTAGGAAATGTTCTTATTTTGAGCTTAGATTCAAGCTTCTAGAGTTGAGATTGAAGAGTGGTTGATCCTCCTTTGTTTTCAAGCTTCTTCCTCCTTGTTTTTGTGTAAAAGGTAAGATTTTTATCTCACATCTATGTCTATATCTATCTTTGTTGTTAGGTATGAATTCCTAACATCTATTCATGATCATTTGCTTTTGATTTGAATTGGTATGGTTGATTTCTGATTTTTTAATTTGAAGTCCAATTTTTGTGAAAATCCTATAATGGATGTTTGGATATGTTGTTTGGGCTGTATCGAAGAGCTTATAAGGCCGGGTTGTCGTTTGGCGTAAATCCTTAGTCGTCGTTGCAGGCTCGATCGCTCCCGAATCGATTTGGCCATTATGGATACCAATGCCAGACGTCTGGTTTTGCCTCCTGGAGAAAAATAATACACGGCAGAAAAATAAAAAGAACAGTGACTAATTTCAGACGTCTGAATTATCGTTCTAGACGTCGGAAAGGATGTCAGACGTCTGATTTGTGATTTCAGACACCTAGTTGGTCTTCTGGAATATTTCCATAAACCAAAACCAGACTTATGGATTTACCCCCATACGTCTAAAAGGATTTCAGACGTCTGATTATAGGCTTCAGACGTCTGGATGGTTTTCTGGAATATTTCCAGAAACCAAATCCAGACGTCTGGAACAACCCCTCAGACGTCTGGAAATTCACAGTTTTTCCTATTTGCCTAATTTTGAGTAAAATTCCAGTGTTAATCGTTTTTTGTCGATCCGATTAGTTGTTATCACTATTATCGTCTTTGATGACTTTGTTTTACGGATTTTTGGGAATATCAATTTTGATTGATTTGGTATCGATTTCTTTGGATTTAATTCACGTCTTCGAATGTGAAATTTTGGTGATTGATTTTTTTTACAATCATTTTTATGGTTTGTCACTTTAAAACGCAAAGGTTTCTATACTAGTAGTAAATACTCAAACTCTTTCATCAAAACGATTTCAACACTACTTTTAAATACAAAACTCATTTTAAAATCGTTTTCCAATCTATTAGTATATACAAACCTTTATCTCATTCGTATGAGAAATCTAATTAAACGACTTAGTAAAACAAGTGGTATGAAACGCTTGCGTTTACTTCGTCAGTTAATTTTTGGACTTATTCAATTGAAACTCTTGTGACAATTTTCGAGTGGAAATCTACAATCTGTTCGTAAATATTTGAGTTAAGCAAGTGGTTATGGGACATGAAGCTAAACTTTTATATTTACTAGCTTAGTGTAATCGACACTTCTTGATGATCGATGATGATCATTTTATGGTTTAGACTAGCAATGTGCGATGTCTCTTTGTCCACGTGAGGGGACTGTACCTCGTTTTATTGAGTTTCATCTCATTCTTTTATGGGCTAGCGACCAATGTTCTTTTTGTGTTCGGTTCATCGGATGTACCATTATTGTACTACATCGATGTCCCGACTTTTTGGTTCATCGGACGTACCGATATTGTACTCCGTCGTTGTTCCGAAGTTATGTTTAGCGACCATGGAATAGCGATCCATTTGTGATACACGTGTTGGTGAGTTTTCATGCTCCCGTTTGCGATAGGCCTTTCCCCCCTTTTTGTGATTTCTGGATTTCTATTGATGATTTCTAGAATTTTTGTTTCACCAATCTTCATGATTTCATTGATAAGATTTATCAATATTTGTGCATTGTTGAATTTGTGTTTCTCCAACATTTATGACTTGGCGAATAAAAATAAAGAATATGATATTCATTTTTCTTTATTCCTTGTGACTTGTGCTTGGCTTGTGCTTGGCTTGGCTTAAAGAACATCTAAGCCAAGCCAAAACTACTCAAGACTTTACTAAAAAGACTAGAAGAATAAGCCATGAGGGACTCAAGAAGAATTACCCAAAAATTCACTAAAGGGATGGATCGCTAGCGATCCATCACTTATGGATCGCTAGCGATCCATAAGGAAGCTTAATGGGTTCTCAAAGCCTCTTGCATCATGATCTACTACCTCTTCTAAGAATATTTACCAAGTTTCATAGCATCCCAAGCAGCGTAGTTCAAGAAGTAAAGACTCATTTGATTCAAGCTGTTTTGACCAAAGCAGGTAACTTAAAATGGAACTATAGAACTCACACGAAGTCAGACTGACCTGAAATTTTGGAAAACATTTAGGAAACATAGAAGAAGGCTCACAAAAAAATGAGATCATTTGGAGTTGACTTGATGGATCGCTAGCGACCTAACTAGATGGACCGTTAGCGACAAATCTAGGGTGCGCCCCACCACCTCAAAATTTATGGTGGGTCCCTGACACCCTATAGAGTGTTCCTGCAAAGTTTTGTTCGATTTCATTAAGATTTGAGTGAGTTTTGAATGATTGTTCTGGACTAGATGACCCATGAAAACGGATGATCAAGCTAACTCCAAACAACTAACACTACGCCATAGATGGCCTACTGCAACGAAATTACATGGTGTTGCTAGCTATAATGTAACGATAGGTATGCTGATTTTTGTCTATTACAACACTCGCTTCAAGGTGTTAGCATAGGTATCAACAAGATGTTGCAGTAGCTATAGATGTATTCAAATTAAAAAATTAATAAAATTAGCTATCCGCGTGAATACGATCCAACGGTCTACATTTAATCCGATTGTTAAACTGGATCACCGCTACAATTTGCTCCAGATTTTCGTTTTCCCGCTTTACTTTTCATATCATTTTCGTTCTCACCCCCAATTTCTAAATCCCTAATTTCTAAATCATATTTTCGTTTCTTTTTTTTTTCTTCCAAATTTGCTGGTGGGTTCGCAATTTGCTGGTGGGTCGCCGTTACTTCGCGGTCACCGTTACTCCGCGGTCAACGGTGTACATAAAGCTCGTTCTTCACTCTCTGGGTCACCGTTACTCCGCGGTCAACGGCCTTCTTGTGGGTCGCCTCGACGCTGCTGGCGATTCATCTCCAGCGATCGTTGAGGTTTCAGACGCCATTCCTCTTTCACACTCGAAAATCGTTGGTTTGAGCATAGTAGGATACTATCATGCGAATGAAAGGGCTGGGGATTTGGAATTGGGTAACATTGCAAAAAGAACCGAGGATTACAATTTCAGATATTTTCCTCAAGCTGCAGTCCTTTTGGTGAATTCTTATTTTAATATTTTCTATGACCCTTTTGTTTTGTTTGTGTTTTGGTTGTAATTGGATATTATTTTTCCAATTAGTTGGACATTGAGAAATTGAAGGAGCTTCCAAATAAGAAGGGACGAGATCCGGTGGTGCAGGTTAGTCTGTTTATTTTGCCTGTTAATTTGACTGATGACTCAGTAATTTTGGTTGTTGCTCATGTACTTCATACAAGGTTGATCATTTTGCTTCTAGAAGCAAACAGACAGTGTAACCATTTTTATTTAATGCTTCTACTTCCTACTGCTAAATTTTGAAGTTGGTCTCTTTATTGTGTCAAATTAGAGCATTTGGTAAAAACCTTTTGTATGATATGATGATTCTTTCACAATGAGTTAGCAATCGACTTATGAGGCCTCAAACTATGTTGGATATTCATAGACATTAAAGTATATACCAAAGTAAGGATATCAAATGATATTTCGACTTGAGTAGCATAAGGTATGTGGAAATGTAGTGGTAAGTTCCATCTTGACATTACAAATGGCAGGTTAGCTGAAGAAAATGTCTATGTTTCTCTTGTACATGCCTGATGCATTCACTGTTTTTGCTTGATGGGCTGCCTATGTGTACTGCTGTGTTTCTTGCACTGGCTTGTCTATATTTTGCTGAACCTGGTATTTGTGACAGGTATTGAAGACTGGATAGCTGGATACAAGCTTGAAGACAGAGTCAAATCAAATGTGCATGAGTGTATGAATGCATGAGCTGAAGACAGGTTTCAAAGAAGGCTCGATCTTCCAAAATGGACCCCCGCCGGCGCTGCGCCCGGACCCGCTTCTCGGCTCGCCTTCGGCTCGGCACTCAGCTCGTCATATATTTGTCAGTGTCATTGTCGATGTCTGTATAAATTGAAACTGCATATGTAATGAGTGAACTGAGTGTTGTAGTGAGGATTATCTGTATATGTAAATATCAGTGTTATATATCATTGAATTGTAAAATAGTGGAGTCAGGAATTTGTACTATTTCAAATGTTGAAATAAAATATTTATTTAAATAAATTACTGTTTGAATATCAAATTCTGTGCAATAGCATTTTATTAAATAAATATTTATTTCTATTAAAAAATCAAATATGCTCTACATTGTGGGCCCCACAATTTCAGAAAGTTAATATCTATAGCAACATTTTGGAATGTTGGTACAGACACCTATGGATGTTGCCATAGACCCAAATAGGGTTCTATTGCAACAATATTTCTTATGTTGCCTTAGATAGTCAAAATGTTGCCTTTGAGGTCTGCGGCAACGCGGCAAAATGCATCACCGAGAAAGTGTTGCCTTTGCCCTTTTTTAGCCTACAGCATCATTTTTTGGCACTTCCTGCATCACTTCTTTGGTGTTGCAGTATGCAATCTATGGCATAGTGTTAATATTTGGACAAGGCACTTAAATAGTAGATAGGAAGACAACCAAACAAAGATCACTCAAAAATATGCTAAGTGGATCAATAGCTAGCAATCCATCCCCTATGGATAGCTAGCGATCCATCAAGATAGGTCGGATCACCCTCAAACTTTCCGAGCTCCTTCGTAGCACTAAGTAAAGGCTTCTGGTAGAAATATATGCTAAGTGAATGGATAGCTAGTGATCCATCAAGGTAGGTCGGATCGCCCTCAAACTTTCCAAGCTCCTTCGTAGCACTAAGTAGAGGCTTCTGATAGAAAAATATGCTAAGTTGATGGATAGCTAGCGATCCATCCCCTATGGATAGCTAGTGATCCATCCCCTATGGATAGCTATAAATCCATAGAAATGACTCAGATTGATTTGATATATTTGGTGATGACTGGGCATAAAAACTGGACTCTTCTGCACTCGAACTTCTAGCCTAATACTCACTGAATTCCCTTATAAATACTCACCTATCTATAACATAAAGAGATCCTCCGGACTGGTAACTGATACTCTGTTGGAATCTTTCTTCACTCTTCACCTCCCTCACAACAATCTTCAGAGGAGTTCACTATGACTCTCTAGTGGATTCTAACTTTGGAGATTCAATCTAGCTAAGGATAATCAAGAGCTTTGTAATCAAACACTTCTTGTAACAGCAATCAGTCTATAATAAAAATTATAAAGTGGACGTAGGCTTCATTAACAGCCGAACCATATTATCCAAGAGTGTTGATTACCAGAGTGTTGATCCATATTATCCAAGAGTATTACCGTGTAATACTATCGAATAACACGGAGAATGAGGCGATCTGGGTGTTTCTAGGATAGAACAATGCAAAACTAACATCATCACATATAAATAGATCACGTCGTACTCTAACGGACGTGAATAATGTATATTACACATTTTAATATTTCATACAATATCCAAATTTATTTTGTACATTTCAAGCCATTTAATTAAAATATACAACTATATAAATGTCTAACACAAAAGAACACATAACCATTTTAATTAAAACATACAACTATATAAATATACATTTTAATATTGACTCTATCCATCCATCACCTCGTACCCAAAACTATATCAGCTAAACCTGCAATAAATCCTCGGGTTTGAGGAAATTAACCAGAAAATGGCAAACAATCAAAAGGCTCTTACGAAAAAGATAGATGCTCTCTTAGCACTCTAATTACTAACTACTCCCAGAACAGTGCTTGAAGCCCTGGCTGCTACGGAGCAAAAGCATTCTTCTTTCTAGCTTGAACGGAAGAAACAGAAGGTAAAAGCAACAGGAAGTAGTGGGCGGAGCTCCAAGAACCATGACGGAAGAAAATGTTAACACTCCATCCACTGCAAAAGCACCTGCTACAAACACGAACTTAGGGGTGAAAACCCCACGAGGAGATATAACGATGATCTCTCTTGCTCTAGAGATGACAAACAATTTGAGAAAGACAAATTGGACGAAAATGCTAATCTGCAAAATGCTAGAAGAATGTAAAATCCCCCACTTGGAGGCCCAAAACTAACGGCAATGGATGCTGCAGTCATCCATAGTTATTAATCCTCAGCGACCAAATACGGTAATGTTAGACAAATTGATATCCAGAAGCATATGGATATGGAAAAAGTTTAAAATTTCAAAACAACTTTCACATTCAATTCCAAACAACTTTCACATTCCATTCCAAACTCATTTTAACATTCATTGCATAATCCCACAAGTTAACCGCGTTCAAAATAATATAATTATTACAATATACTCCAAGAGCGACATATGAAGACGCCTCCTTAGTGATCAGAGTATTTAATCGGCAATAAATCACTTTGCCTTAACAAAATAACACAAGGGAATCACATGAGGAAGAACTTAAATAACTACATGCCTTTTGCACGACTCCAGAAGCTTTTTTCATCTTAAGAGGAACCTGAAAGCCTCAAATCTCAAACTACTCAAAATAAATTGAGTGCTCGATAGTTTAAGGGGTAAACATAAACTTCGAGTAAGACATAAAACTTGGTATGAATAATAATATACCATCTCAAATCATTTAGATATCTAGTGAGACCACGCCGCTTAGCGGAACAGGTTTCCCCTCACTAGTATCTTAAATCCTTTATAAACTATTTTATTTGCCTTTGCATCCACAATGGTTAAATCAATTCAAAACATTATTATGTGATGATATGCAAAACAATTGAATCAATTCTGGATTACCTATCCCCAATCATTTTGACTACCTGTCATAATTATAGTTTATAGGATTACTATTAACATAATAGTTTTCATGGGATAACTAATAACTGGTTAAACTTTTAAGGACTCCTTGTCTAATTATATAGTTTTCATGGGATTACTATAAACCTATTGGTAACCCCAATACCATTTCTTTTATATATCCTAGTTTTCATGGGCTGACTAGGAACCAATTGACTAACAGTCAATATCTTTCTTTTACCCTAGTTTTCATGGGCTAACTAGGAACCTATTGACAATCTGTCAATATTTCATTTTCTTATCCGGATATAGTTTTCATGGGCCTACTATAAACATGTCTAACTGACATCTTTAATATACATAGTTTTCATGGGCCTACTATAAACCTGTCTAACTGACATCTTTAATATACATAGTTTTCATGGGCTAACTATGAACCTATTGGACCCTGCCAATATCTTTTCCCTTACACAGTTTTCATGGGCTTACCGTTAACCTATTATCCCTACCAATATCTTTTATTTATTCACTATTAGGTCAACCCAACTAGTTATTCTACCTTTTTCCAAAGTATAGTTTTTGGATTCATTATAAAGCAAATATATACATATATGAAGAAGCAAACAATTTAACTTGGTTAATTCCTTTAAACTATTTAGACTTCTTCATAAGTAAGATTTCAAAATACTTTGTTTATTAATATGCCATGGTTTTGCTTATAAATAAGATTGTGTTAATTGTTTTGAAAACTTTACTTTCGAAACCTTCGAACCTTGCTTTCGACCTCACTAGATAGCCTCATTCGAAAGCATATATCTCTTTTCAAATCATTAGGCTTCTTCCTTTAAAAACGGTTTAAAATCCTTCTTTCGAAATCTTTCAACTATAATAAATTATTGCTTATTAATCATTATAAGCATAGTTTCGAAACCATTGGAAGTACCTCTTCCTAAAGCATTAGAAGTCCTCCTTTTGACATCATTGGGTGTACCGTTTTAAAATATCATTTGAGTCAAAACAAATATAAACAAAAGTATCTCTTTCGTAACCATTCATTACTGTATAAAAATATTGGGAAATTTATGATGGGATCGAAACCATCTCTTTCGACAGAATTAAAAGCTTACCTTTTAAAGTATTTAAGGATAGCTTCGAAATCCCTTTCGAAACCATTGCCTTCAAAACCCATAACCTTTTCGAAAACATTTAGAAAGTGGATTAATATAGCTTTAAAACAAATAAAACCTTTCAAAAGTATTGATGACTTCAATACAGTCAAAAGGTATAAGAATTGGCGGCGGGGCTTCGACTAGGTCGGAATTCTTATTTTGAAATCATTGATTTATAATTACAAGAACATCTTCGAAACCCCTTTTTCTTTTAAAACAAACATGGAAACCCCTTCGAAAGCCATTATAAAACTTCTTTTAAAAACATATGTATCGACTAAGTCGAAAGCTTAGAAAAACAAAGACAGGCGCTTATCTTTTTAAAACAAACCAAGGTAACAACCCCATCGGAAGCTATGCTTTCGACACCATACCTTTCATCTTTCTCCAATCCACTATGTATCACCTAGATGATACCCTATGTATTAAATTTAACTTAATGGGGTTTCGATATGATCGAAGGCGAGAGCAAAGGAGTGAAGGGTACTCTGATTAGAGGCGAGACCTATTTTTCTAGATTAAATACTAAATTAAGCAACTTATATAAACTAACCTGCTTACATGTTCATTTCTTATTGGTTGCCTTAAATTTTCCCATGCTTTTCAAAACTAGCCGCTTTTTTATTTTGGATAAGTATCAAACTTAAACTTTTGCAAATAAAACCTTCCTCTTTATTTATACGTAAATCATTTTGATCCTCCTCTCCAAATAATTTATTTTGTATATTAAATCACTTATGAAAAATCCAAAAATTTACAGAAATTTAATTTGATCATGTTATCTAACATATCAAAATTTCAGATCAAAATTCTCAATATATTTTTTGAAATAAATTATTAAACCCAACGTGCTATATTTTCATTCAAAAATCATAATAATCTTTCCAAAGCTTGGAAAATTATCTAACTTAAAACCCAACTCTAAAATCATGTTTTACATAACATATAATTTTTCCATGGCATTTAAACATCTTTAACACATGGTCTTAAATCCGGTACGTATATTTAACAAATAGAGATGAAATTATCATTCACCTTAATAGTTGATAAGGAAAGTGGATTGAGATGGGTTGGATTCCCCTTTTCAATTCTTTTTCTTTGAATTACTCATTTCCTTTTCTTTTTGATGGCCGGCTCAATTCTTCTTTTACTTACGTTTTTGATTTGCTTTTAAAATGAAGTCAATCGGAAATGCAATGGTAAAAAGAGAATATATATAAGGATAAGGGGTTATGTAGAGCTTAATCCCATTATACCCTTATGTAGATTAATTTACTAATAATCTATTCCCATGCCCATTTAATTTATTACTTAAGCACGACCACTTAATATTTATTCAAATCTCAACCCCCTTATCACTTAACATTTGCATTATTATATTTAATTTATCTAATTAAATATCCTGAATAATTTTATTAAAATTTGGGGTGTTACAAGCTCCCCTCCTTAAAGAATTTCGTTCTCGAAATTCAAATAAGGACTAAAAACTAATCATAGCAATCATCTGTAACCACTCCTAACAACTATACTAGTCTATCTGACTAGCTATTATCTTTATAAATCTAATATAGTCATACCATTTAAAACAGATCTGGCTAAGTAACTCGAATCATGTCTTCTATTTCCCTAGTACAGTCCTTCTCGTTGTCGCTCCACTGAACTATCACCAACTTGATGGTCTTGGACCTTAATCTTTTCTCATCACTCGCTACAACCCGAACTGGTTGTCTTACGATTGTCAAATTAGGCTCTACTACCAACTCATCCAATCCTATTGGAGGAATAGTAGTCTCTAGATCATGCACATACTTTGAAGATGAGACACATAAAATACATTATGGACACCTACCATATTGCTCGGCAATTCTACTCTATATGCGAGCTTTCCAATCCTTTCTATAATTTGGAATGGACCAACATATTTCGGTGCCAACTTTCTCGACTTTCCAAATCGTATCACTCCCTTCATTGGTGACACCTTAATAAAAACTCTATCTCCAACTGAGAACTCTAGGTCTTTATGTCTTTTATCTGCGTAACTCTTCTATTTGGACTAAGCTTCCTTCATTCAATCTCGAATCAACTAAATCTTCTCTAACGCCTCTCTAACCATATCTGGACCTAAGACTAATCTGTCTCTTGTCTCTTACCAACATGCAGGTGATTTGCATGGCCTTTCATACAAAGCTTCAAAAGGCGCCATTCCTATACTAGTCTGAAAACTATTATTATAGGAAAACTCAATCAAATGCAAGTGATCTTTCCAAGATCCACCAAAGTCTAGCACATAAGCCCTCAATAAATCTTCGAGTACCTTATTGACTCTCTCAGTCCGCACATCCGTCTGTGGATGATATGTTGTACTCATCTTGAGCTTGGTACTTATTACTCTTTGTAAACTTCTCCAAAACTCGCTAGTGAATAATGCATCTCTGTTGTTGACTATTCCACTAGGAATTCCATGAGGTCTAACTATGTTATTCATGAATAATTTCGCCAAAACAGGTTTCGTTCTGGTTGACTTGACTGGAATGAAATGGGCGCTCTTGGTCAATCTGTCCACTATGACCCATATGCTTTCATTTCCCTTGTTCGACATCGGCAACCCGTTAATAGAATCCATGGATATAGAATCCCACTTCCAAACTGGAATCTCTAAAGGCTGAAGTAACCCGCTCGACTTCTGGTGTTCGACTTTCTTCAATTGACAGTTAGCACATTGTCTAACCCATAAGCCAACATCTCTCTTCATGCCTTCCCAATAGAAGCTTCTCTTCAAATCTTGATACATTTTGGTTCCCCCAGGATGAATCATAAATTTGGATCGATGACACTCATCTAGAACTTCTCTTCTCAAGTTCTCTGCATTCGAAACACATAATCGTTCTCTTCCTCAACCATCCTTTCTGCTCAATGTAAAAATCCTAAAGATCATCGATCTCGGATCCCACCTCGAGTCTTTTAATTTTCTTGGCTATCTCTGGATCCTCTTTCTTTTTAAAAACTGCCCTCTCAATCAGCATTGGTCGAACCACTAAACAGGCCAACCTAGCGGTACTCTCACTAGAATCAGTAGTCGATCTCGACTTTATACTACACGTTGCTAGAACTTCTAAATCCTTCCATTTTACGAACATAGCTAACAGCATATTCCGATGTTTCCTACTAAGGGAATCCGCTACCTTATTCCCTTTTTCTAGAGTATATTCTATACCAAAATCATAAGAAGCCAAAAACTCTAGCCACCTCTGCTGTCGCATATTCAACTCTTTCTAGGAGAATAAATATCTTAAGGACTTATGATCAGTGTATAGCTCAAATCTCTACCTAAGAGATAATGTCTCCAAATCTTCAATGTGAAGATCACCACAGCCAACTCCAAATCATGAGTAGGATATCTTACTTCATGTGGTCTAAGCTATCGAGAAGCGTGGGCAATGACTTTACCATTCTACATCAATATAGCTCCCAATCCTATTCCACATGCATCTGTGTACACCACCAACCCTTGGTTTCCGTCTGGAACAACTAACACTGGCGCGTTGGTCAAAATTTTTTGAACTTAAGGAACCCTTCCTCAAATTTGTCAGACTAAATGAACTTCATATCCTTCCTGGTTAACTTAGTTAAAGGTGTTGTTGTTCGTGAAAAATCTTTGATAAATCTTCGGTAATAGCTAGCAAGTCCGAGAAAACCTCTGATCTCGGTTACCGTCTTTGGTCTCCTCCAATTATTGACAGCTTCGATCTTAACTAGATCTACTGCCAAACCTTCCTTCGAAACTACATGACTAAGAAACTTGACCTCCTTCTTCCAAAAATTACATTTAGAAAACTTCGCCTTTAACTGATGCTGTCTTAGCGTCTCAAGCACTACTATCAAATGATTCTCATGATGTCTCTCGTCTTTTGAGT
Organism: Allium fistulosum; assembly: GCA_030737815.1. Lineage (NCBI taxonomy): Eukaryota > Viridiplantae > Streptophyta > Magnoliopsida > Asparagales > Amaryllidaceae > Allium > Allium fistulosum. The sequence continues at coordinate 403,606,472 of CM060907.1, read as the reverse complement.
AACCAAAATGTCATCTATGAATACTAACGCGAACGTATCCAAGTGTTCTCGGATAACCCAGATCATCAAGTCCACGAAGAAAGAAGGTGCATTCATCAAACCGAATGACATCACTAACCATACATACGAACCATACCTAGTTCGAAATGTTGTCAAAGGAAAATTGTCCTCTTCCACTCTCAACTGATGGAAATCGATCGCCAAATCTAAGTAGGAAAACACTCTGGCTTCACTCAACTGATCGAACAGATCATTAATTCACGGCAAAGGATATCTATTCTTGATTGTCCTTTCGTTCAGCTTACGGTAGTCGATGCACATCCCCAGTGACCCATTCGACTTATTAAAAATCACGGCCGCTCCCCAAGGCGAACTGCTTGGTCTAAGAAAATTTCTTCCTTCTAGATCCACTAGTTGCACCTTCAATTCTTTCATCTCAGTCGGTTTCATTCTGGTAGGTGGTCTACTAACAGGTTCAGCTCCTGGTACTATATCTATCTGAAACTTAATAGCTCATTTTGGTGGTAGTCCTGTAATAGGCCCAAATATATCTGCAAACTCTCTTGCACCTCGAACTGACTTAGCTCCTCCACTGCTTCCAAGGTACTTAACATAGCACAAACACTTCCGTCGGAATTCTCTACGGAGAAAATGATCCGGTTATGACTATCTGGGTGCCTTATTGATATTTCCCTTTCTTGGCAAAATGTCCTAGCATCATATCTACCCAACCAATCTATACCCAAAATGATCCCAAATCTACGAAATCATAAACATACAAATTGCATGCAAACATATGACCAAACAAATTAAGTTCTAACTGGTCACATCTCATCCATACAGTTGCATACCCTCCTATTGGATTCGCAACCCATAATTAAGAAACAGGGTAAGTGGGTTCTAAGCATAACTTATTAATCAAATTCTAGGATATAAATGAATGTGATGCACCAGTATCAAATAGTATCCTAACTGGAATACTTTGAATCAAAAATGTACCTTCCATCGTAGTCTTTTCCTTACCTGCTGCAATTGATTTGGAAGAAGACGATGTTCCAATAGAAAAAACCTTCCCTTTTTCTGCCCTAACTTGCTTTGGACACTGGTTCTTGTAATACCAAACTTGATTGTAGTTGTAACACATAATATGCTTCTTATCTGCAGCCTTCTTCAGCCCCTTGCATGACCGACACTCATTTGCCAAATGACCCTTCTTGTCACATTTATAGCAAACTAAATCAGCTTTTAACTTCTTGGCTGAATCTCCCTTCTAGGCTCCTTTCTTTTTGAAGAATTTCTCTTCTTTCCCTGAGAACTTTGGGATTCAATAGGCTTCTCTCTAGCACAAATTGCAAGCATCTCTTCATGGCGAATGGTAATCTCCACCACCACATTACAGGGATCATAGATATGAGTCAGGGTCGCCCTAGCAAGCTCGGGCCTTAGTACTCGAATGAACCTTTCATTCCTTCTGATGTTGGTGTCTATAATAGCGTATCCATAATGAGATAGCTCATTAAATCTATTTGCATATTCGATAACTGACGTGTCTCCCTAAACTAAATCCATAAATTTTCTCACTAATGCTGGCTTGGCAACTTCAGCAATAAACCTCTGTTCGAATCTCCTTCGAAAATTAGCCCAAGTTAACTCTTCCATGGCAGTCACGCCATTCCACCAGTGAAGTGCCAACTCTTGCAACTGTCTAGAGGCCAATCTTCTCTTCTAGGCATCTTCTAAACCCAAATCATAGAAAATCCTTTCACAGTGTAACAGCTAATTTTCCACTTCTATAGCATCTTCGATTCCCATAAACGGTTTCCACCCAAACTGGTGTAGTCTCGGTTTAGGTTGGCATAATTATTCACAACGGTAATCATAGGATTTGCTCCTCCAGTATTTCCAGTTGTTTTTGGTTGCATCAAATTAGCAAGGAACTGATACATCATCCCTACATCTATTGGCGGATTCCCTGCACTCACATTGACTTTCGCATTTTGATTAGCGTTAGCCTATCGACCTTGGTTCCTTCGGATATTAGGTCTAGCATTTCCATCAGTTGTGGTGCTTCCACCACCTAGATTTCCTCTTCCGTTTCCTGCTTCTATATCATCTTTCTCGTAAATCTATATATGAACCTTAGTAAGATACAGAAGAATGGTCTAAGAGAATTGGGAATTAAGTACTTACATATATATCTATATATATCAAATACAAGTACGTTACAATCGCGTTAAACCAACCCCGATCAATATTTTTGATTCATTAGATTATGTTTTGAAAATCTTTTAGGTTTGAATTGCTTAATATTTCATAAACCTATGCACTGATACCAACTTGTAACATCCTCCATTTGGAGGCCCAAAACTAACGGCTATGGACGCTGCAGTTATCCACAGTTATTAATACTCGGCGACCAAATATGGTAATGTTAGATAAATTGATATACCAGAAAAACATGGATACGAAAAAAGTTTAAAACTTCAAAACAACTTTCACATTCCCTTCCAAACTCATTTGAACATTCATTACATAATCCCACAACATTAACCACGTTCAAAAAATATAATTATTACAATATACTCCAAGAGCGACATAGGAAGATGCCTCCTTGGTGATCAGAGTATTTAATAGGCAATAAACCACTTTGCCTTAACAAAATAACATGGCGGAATCATATGAGAAAGAACTTAAATAACTAAATGCCTTCTACACGACTCCGGAAGCTTTTTCTATCTTAAGAGGTACTTGAAAACCTCAAATCTCAACTACTCAAAATCAATTGAGTACCCGAGAGGTTAAGGGGAAAACATAAACTTCGAGCCAGACATAAAGCCTAGTATGAGTAATAATATACCATCTCAAATCATTTAGATATCTAGTGAGACCATGCCGCTTAGCGGAATGGGTTTCCCCTCACTAGTATCTTAAAACCTTTATAAACCATTTTCTATGCCCTTGCATCCACAATGGTTAATTCAATTCAAAACATTATTATGTGATGATATGAAAAACAATTGAATCAACTCTGGATTAGCCATCCCCAATCATTGACTATCTGTCATAATTATAGTTTATGGGATTACTATTAACATAATAGTTTTCATGGGATAACTAATAACCGGTTAAACTTTAAAGGACTCCCTGTCCAATTATATAGTTTTCATGGGATTACTATGAACCTATTGGTAACTCCGATATCATTTATTTTTTATATCCTAGTTTTCATGGGCTGATTAGGAACCTATTGACTAACAGTCAATATCTTTCTTTTAACCTAGTTTTCATGGGCTAACTAGGAACCTATTGACAATCTGTCAATATTTCATTGTCTTATCCATTCATAGGTCTACTATAAACCTATGTAACTGACATCTTTAATTATACATAGTTTTAATAGGCTAACTATGAACCTATTGGCCTCTGCCAATATATTTTCCCTTACATAGTTTTCATGGGCTCACTGTTAACCTATTGGCCCTACCTATATCTTTTATTTATTCACTACTAGGTCAACTCAACTGGTTATTCTACCATTTTTCGAAGTACAGTTTTTGGATTCGTTATAAAGTGAATATATACATATGAAGAAGTAAACAATATAACTTGGTTAATTCCTTTAACCCATTTAGACTTCTTCATGAGTTCCATTTCAAAATACTTTGTTTATTATGTCCTGGTTTTGCTTTTAAATAAGATTGGGTAATTATTTTGAAAATTATACTTTCGAAACCTTGCTTTCGACCTCACTGGATAGCCTCCTTCAAAAGCATATATCTATTTTCCAAACATTAGGCTTCTGCCTTTAAAAACACTTTAAAATCCTTCTTTTGAAACTTTCAACTATAATAAAGTATTGCTTATTAATTATTAGAAGCATAGTTTCGAAACCATTGGAAGTACCTCTACCTAAAGCATTGAAAGTCCCCCTTTAGACATCATTGGGTTTACTTTTTTAAAATATCATTTGAGTCAAAACAAATATAAATGAAAGTATCTCTTTTGAAACCATTCATTACTATATAAAAATATTGGGAAATTTATGATGGCATCGAAACCATCTCTTTCGACAGAGTCGAAAGCTTACCTTTTAAAGTATTTAAGGATAGCTTCGAAACCCCTTTCGAAACCATTGCCTTCGAAACCCATAAACCTTTAGAAAGCATTTAGAAAGTGGCTTAAAATATCTTTAAAACAAATAAAACCTTTCGACGGTACTCATGACTTCAATACACTCGAAAGGTACAAGAATCGGCGGTAGGGCTTCGACTAGGTCGGAACCCCTTCTTCCAAAGCATTGGTTTATAATTAAAGGAACACCTTCGAAACCCCTTTTTATTTTAAATAAAACATGGCAACCCATTCAAAAGCCATTATAAACCTTCTTTTAAAAACGTATGTGTCGACCAAATCGAAAGCTTAGTAAAACAAAGGCGGGCGCTTATCATTTTAAAACAAACCGAGGTAACGACCCTAGCGGAAACTATGCTTTCGACACCATACCTATCGCCTTTCTCTAATCCACTACGTATCACCTAGATGATACCCTATGTATTGAATTTAACTTAATGGGGTTTCGACATAATCGAAGGCGAAAGGAAAGGAGCGAAAGGTACTCTGATTAGAGGTGAAACCTATTTTCTGGATTAAATACTAAATTAAGCAACTTATATAAACTAACCTGCCTATATGTTCATTTCTTATTAGTTGCCATAACTTTTCCCATGCTTTGAAAACTAACCGCCTTTTTATTTTGGATAAGTATCAAACTTAAACTTTTGCAAATAAAACCTTCCTCTTTATTTATACGTAAATCATTTTGATCCTCTTCTCAAAATAATTTATTTTTTATATTAAATCACTTATGAAAAATCTCCAAAATTAACATAAATTTACTTCGATCATGTTATCTAACATATCAAAATTTCAGATCCAAATTCTCAATATATTTTTTGAAATAAATTATCAAACCCAACGTGCTATATTTTCATTCAAAAATTCATAATAATATTTCCAAAGCTTGGAAAATTATGAAACTTAAAACCCAATTCTAAAATCATGTTTTGCGTAACTTATAATTTTTCTGTGGCATTTAAACATCAATAACACATGGTTTTGATCTTAAATCATATGAACCATTATTTAAACAATCTTGTTTAAATTTAAATAAACCATGATTCAAGCATAACTTCATCAAATATCACACATACAAATTTAAACATAAATCCGAAACATATATTTAACAAATAGAGATGGAAATTATCATTCGCCTTAATCTTTGATAATAAAAGTGGATTAAGATGAGTTGGATTCCCCTTTTTAATTCTTTTTCTTTGAATTACTCTTCTTCTTTTCTTTTTAATGGCCGGCTCTATTCTTCTTTTACTTACGTTTTTTATTTCCTTTTAAAATGAAGTCAATAGGAAATGAAATGGTAAAAAGAGAATATACATATATAAGGATAAGGGGTTATGTAAAGATTATTCCCATTACACCCTTATGTAAATTAATTTACTTATAATCTATTCCCATGGCCATTTAATTTATTACTTAAGCATGGCCACTTAATATTTATTCAAATCCCAATCCCCTTATCAAGGTTTTAAATATCGGATTTCGGTCACGTTTCGTCTCGAAATTTTTACACAAGTTATCTCGTATCAGGGGAGATCTCGGACGAGATGAGTACATATCGGGTGTACATCTCGGATTGATATCTCGGGTCTTATAATGCATCTCGGGAATATCTCGGATGTACTTATGTGTCTAAAATTGATGTGTCAAAAATTTATTTAATGGTTATAACTTTCTTAGTAAAAATAAAAATGGTAACATACTTGAATTACATGGAAAAAGGAATATTTTTAGAAGAGTGGTAGCTTGATTGGTTTAATTGATTTGGTAATGATTGAATAATATCCTTTTATTTGAACATAATAAAGAAGTGAAACCTTTTGCTATGACTCATTAAGATAAAAAGTAAAGAATATGTTCAAGAAGTTGGTGAATTATAATTGGATTGAGTAGTTTCTTTTGAATCAATTGAAAATAAAAAATATTATGCAAAATAAGAAAAATGTATAATTTCGGGTGAGATCTCGGATTGAGATTTTGATTCATATTTCGGGTGAGATTTGAATATCTCGGACGAGATGAGTGTCGAGAGAGATATGGAGGAGATTTGATGTCTCGTCTCGTTTAAGTGTGAAAATGAGATCTCGGAGGAGATCTCGGGCGATATATAGGAGATTTAAAACCATGCCCCTTATCACTTAACATTTTCATTATTCTATTTAATTTATCTAATTAATTATCCTGAATAATGTTATTAAAATTAGGAGTGTTACAAAGAAGCTCTAAAACCCGTGCCGCGGTATGGTGCAAAGCAATGGATGATGAACTGCTACTCAAACGGTACTTCTAGAGGCAGTAGAACCAAGAAGATATGACATAAACCCGTATCAATTACAAGGCCAAGCTCCCGTGGTATATTATGACCACTACCAATTGACCAGTCTCCAATCCCATCATGGAGCTTCCATCGTTGAATCATGAATGGTCGTCGTCGAAAATCATCAAAATTTATCAAAATGGTCATTAAGAAATTCACTTCAGGGTTGACTTGAAGTTGAACTCGGGTAATTGCCTATTTGACTCGAAGCAGACTTTGGAAGTCCCGATTCGAAGTCGAAAATGGATAATCATCCATTTGACTTGAAGCAAAACCAGTAGATTTTGGCCCGAAATCAGACTCGGGTAAAATATAGATTTTCTCCAAGCAAACATGGGAATGACTCCAAGCACCGTTTGTCACCAACCCAGCACTTCAAATTATGTGAATCCAAGCGAACTATGTGCTAGCTACAAGAAAATGGCAAATTTTCTTGTGTCGGACTTCAAGTAAAATACCCCCGATCCATCAATGCCGATCCATCTTCTTTTGCCAATAACTCGAATATACGAACTCCAAATGCATTGAAATTTGGAATGCAACCTTATGGGCCCTTTGTTGTCTCTTAAATCGATCTCACCTAGTTTGAAAACTTTTGGGAATCGTCACCGAGCCATAACTCCATCTTAAGTGATTTTCCATTCAATCGGCATTTCCAATCATTCAAACATGGGAAAAGCATGCATATATCATTCTTAAGCATTATAAACAGTTGTAGCTTAAAAACGGACCAGACTAACAACGATTAGAGCTTCTTCCCAATCGAAACCCATTCATTGAAGCTGTTCAGCATGCAGAATATCAAAAGAAGTTTATCATGCTAACTATACCTTCCTACAACTTATGACTGATTCAAAACTGCTTTTTAACAAGTATAACCAACATATGGATCAAACTACTACAAGGACCTCAGGAATCCTGCATAGAGAGTAGAGGTAGTGCAAAGGATCAAACAACCTACTAATCTGGGAGAATTCTATAGGAAGGCAAACCAGTTTTAGAGACTAGAGGTAGTGCAATTGGCAGAGGGAAAACTCGAGAATTTTCCAAAGAACATACCAAATGATGAAGGAGCTATAGAACCTCAGGGACCTTTTGCACAAGCAAGGCCACTAAGACCTAGTAGAAAAGCACCTTGGCTAACAGAAAAATTAAACGAAAGGATGATTATCAAAGAACACTCTAGCTGAATAGCTACTAAGGAATGGGGCAGCGACCAAAACTGATGCCTTCTCAATTATCCCCACCTACTTTGCTTTCGAAATGAGCCTTGCTGGACACCAGGGGCATTGTAGACAACGTAGAAAAGGAAACAATTCTATGCCCTTGAACTATGAATGAAAAGAACATGCTTACTAACCGTTGGATCAACGGGTCATGTCGATCCTTCCTTCTAAGAACTGGCATTACTTCGGTAGCATCGAGAAGGTTTATCCAAAGGATCATCGAGCAAACAGATCCAACCTCCCATTCTCTAGGAACCAAAAAAAACTGTATTCACGCAAGCCAAATCCTAAAATTCTCTTTAAAGTCGATGAATTATCGCCCTAAGGCCGTTTGGTCGTCAGCTTCGACCGTAAAAATCCCTTCGCAAACGTGAAGGTCTTTCGCAAACTAAAGCTTTGTGAAGGTAAACCGGTAGATCAATGGTCATTTGATCCAAAAATCCCTTCGCAAATGTGAAGGTCTTTCACGAACTAAAGCGTCGTGAAGGTGAACAGGTAGATCAACGATCATTTGATCCATAAAACCCTTTGCAAATGTGAAGGTCTTTCATAAACTAAAGCGTCGTGAAGGTGAACATGTAGATCAACGGTCATCTGATCCAAAATACCCTTCGCAAACGTGAAGGTCTTTCACAAACTAAAACATCAAGATGGCAAATTGGTAGATCAGCAATCATTTGATCTAAAAAACACTTCACAAACATGAAGGTCTTTAACGAACTAAAGCATCATAAAGGCAAACCGGTAGATCAACGGTCATTTGATCCAAAAAAACCTTCGCAAACGTAAAGGTCTTTCCCAAACTAAAGCATCATGAAGGTAAACTGGTAGATCAGCGGTCATCTAATCTAGAAAACCCTTCGCAAATGTGAAGGTCTTTCACAAACTAAAGCACCGTAAAGGCGAGCCGGTAGATCCGCGGTCATCTGATGCAAAAAACCTTTCGTGAATGAGAAGATCTTTCACAAACTAAAGCATCGTGAAGGTAAACCGATAGATCAGCGGTCATCTGATCCATAAAAAACTTCATGAACATGAAGGTCTTTCATGAACTAAAGCATCGTGAAGGTAAACCGATTGATCATCGGTCATCTGATCCAAGAAACCCTTTGTGAACGTGAAAGTCTTTCACGAACAAATGCGTCGTGAGGGCGAACCGGTAGATCAACGAAATTTATTTACGACTTATATCCGTGAAGGTAAATTGGAAGATCAGCGGTCATCTGATCCAAAGCCCCCTGAAGTCAACGAAGTCATGCTCTGGTGCCACAAATCGATAATCATATCAATCACTCCGCATAATTAAACAACCGATGAAACAAACAGTGCTAAACTCCAAAGCTTCAAAGTTGCTCAAAGGAACTAAGCCAAAACTAAACTAACCTTGTGGTTAATCAGAGGCTGACTCGAATCAAGCCAACACTTAGAACTTGGGAGAACTGCTCCCAATCGACTGGGGGCAACCAGACAAGTTGTGAAGAGACCCTGGGTACGGTTCAAGTGCGCCAATAGCCCTGTGGCATGGGGGACATGGCACACACTTCAGTTGCCACAAGGAAGGCCGGGACTAATCATACCACAGTTCTGTTATGCCCGATCAAAAATTCTAGCATTCTGACAACTATGGACTTGACAACCTAGCTAGCGCAACAAACAAAATAGAAGTATAATACTTGCTTACTTCTTCCCAACTCTTCCTTTACCACCCTTTGTGACCAGATCCTTTTCCTCTGAGACTATAAGCTAGTTGAAGACCAATTCTCTAAAGGCGGTTTGGACCAAAATCTTACTCTTGCTCCGAACTCCCATAAGCTCTTTCTTCATAACCATCTCCGTGCAATCGGCTGTAGATCTCTCCACCAAGGCAATATTATTTGTTTGGCCATGTATATCTTCCAGAAATATGGGAGGATCGTCCAAGCCACGCTTACCCGATACAAAAACTAATTCTTTCTTAGAACTGACGAAATTGCATTCTAATGAAGTCAAATTGTCGGATTGATAGGAAAACTCAGTCCTTACCTTCTAAGAACTGGTATCGCTCTACCAGCACTGGGAAGGCCTAAACCATTGTGCGCATCCCGTAAGCTGCGCACTCCGCTGCGCATCACTTCTTAAGCTGTGAAACCACACTCTCGAAGCATGAACTCCTCACATTGCCTGAAGATTGGCAGCGTCAAAAAGGTCCAAACCGTTTCGGATAGATGGGTCATATCGATACCATAAGCCACACATTTCGTAAGCCACGCACTCTCAAAAGCCGCGCATTTCGTAAGCCGCGCACTTTTTAAGTTGCGCACTCTTAAAAGTCACGCATTTCATAAGCCGTGCAAGCACTACTTGATGTTGCTCTGGCATCATCAGTAAACAGTTAAAATTTCTTTGTACCGGTGTTGTCTCGACAACACCGGGAAACTTTTTTGTTGCAGGATTAACATGGATCAGCGACCACTACCCGGAAAAATCGACTTTGCTCCGTTAGTGCCGCAAAGTTTCCAAACCAAAAAGTTGGCAAAGAATTCTGATCTTTGACAAAAGTTAGTGTATAAAATGTCTAAATTCAAGACATCTAGGTCACGAGTTCTCAGAGATAAAAGCTGCGACGCACCTTTGACTGGGGGCATCCAAGGAGCTACCTAGAACATCAAGTCTCTCATCAATTATTCAGAAAAGTCAGCCCTGTGGACTGAGAGGCACATAACACAATAAAACTTAGTCAGGATAAAAAAATCGATCCAACCTGCAAATAAAATGAGGAACTTGTTGTCATCTAGAGATAGACGATGATGGAAGGCATTTACAAAATCAAATCATCAACGCAGTAGTTTCCAAAGGCAGAAGCAAGTGCTCGACTAAGGTCCCAAACGTCGACTTGCAGAAAACGAGCCTTGCAAAAAACTAGTTATTATCCGAAGACGGGCAACGGCAAGGAGAGAATGCTCAAAATTGAGCAACTAAACCATTGATTCCCAAAGATTGGAACCAACGAATAAGATTGATATCCGCAACAATACTATCAGCCGAGCATAATGCATATGGCCTGAAACAAGCTAAGTTTCAGTTTCATAAATTCAAGACAAACACTATCATACTCTACAAGTCCGTGATCGGGATAGGGATGGGCACGGTCGTACCAATGGCAATGTGATGACCTACTCCATAGCTTCTAATTTTCTATAAGAACATGAAATTTGACACATGGAAATGAAGGTTTTCGCGGGTAGTCGTCAAAACATAACAAAAATCGGTTGGAGGAAACTCGATTTTTTATGTATAAGAATAACTATGGAATTGGTTAAGCAATAGCCTTGCATCTCCAAGGGTGAAACTTGATGGTTCTAAACAAAGCTAGGCAACAAAAACGCCTTGGACTCTCACCTTCGAGAACATGGCGTATCCCGAAGTTAAGCAACGTTGAGAAAACAGCCTCATTGGGTTAAAAGGAATCTACTCAACTCTACAGAATCGGATGAATGATTCAATCCTCACCAACATAACTTTAATATTGCTCGAAGATAGGTAGCACTAAGAAAATACTTTTACAATGAAATCATCGAAGTGCTAGTTTCTGAAGACTAAAACTGGTACCTAACTGGACTAAAAGTACCAACGAATCGACGGGGGAAATCGATCCCATCCTCTTGAGTATCGGTGTTGCCCCGGCAATGCCAAGGCCTTCTCTCATTTCCTAAGTCCCAATGTTGGTCTGGCAACATCGAGAAAATTTTCTATTTCCTAAGTATTAGGTGTTGCCCCGGCAACACTGGGAAACTTTCTATTTCATAAGTATCGATGCCGCCTCGGCAACACCGGGAATTTTCTACTCACTAGTACCGGTATTGCCCCAGCAATACCAGGAAAACTTTAATGTACGGGGTTGATGAGAATGACTCATCGTAGTGAACCATCAATACACTAGCTTTCAGAGATAGAAGTTGGTCCTAAACTGAGTTTCTACCTTTGTCTTTAGAATACTACTATTGCCCGATGATAGGCAACGACCAGAAGACATAACCTTTCATAGGTCAATCAGATGGTTCGACCTTACATAGCAGGAATCAGCCACTGCACGGGAATAAGGCATCACCAAAAGAAAATCCCAGGGTTAAATCGCTCATGTGCAAATTTTTAGGAATCCCAGGGTTGAATCGCTCATGTGAAAATTTTTAGGAATGAAAGCCGGTGCACAACCAAATTTCTAGAATTCAACTTAGAAAGAGTTAAGCAGCCTTGAGGAAATGCTGCTTGAAACCTAGCAACTAGTTACCAATTCCCGAAGATAGGAATTGGTGTATGAATAGAACTTCCACGACGATGTCAGCAGCCAAGCAAATCATGCATGGCTAAGAGTAAGTAGGAACAATCACTGAAGGTGGGAAATAAAATCATCAAACTTCCTCAATCCTAGAATAGGATTAAGAGCCATACCAGGGGAAATTGGATCATTTGTCCCAAACCTCTCCGTCTCTCACAATCACCTAAATACAGGCGTTCAAAATAGCAAGTCCCTCGAGCAAGGATAGATGTACAGATGTTTGATTGAAAGAAATGTTGCAAAGTCCAACACAAATGACCGTGAGGTTGGTTTAAGAAAAGTTCTGTATCGCAAAACAGAGCGTTCTGGCAGCAAAATCACCAACAAAGGAAATAAAGGATTTAACGTTCAGAAATCAACCGTCGCTCGCAATCTGGCGATGACGAGAAGGATCGACGACCTACTTACGGTATAACTAGATCGTTTGGTTCCAACTTGAGGGAATATGTCATTACTCGAAGTTTGGTGATGCTAAGAAGAAACCTTAGAATGAAACTATCGATACATTGACTTCCGAAAACAGAAGCAAGAGTTAGATTGAATCTTCAGCCCTACCTTCTGGCATCTCATGCTATTTGAAGATTTACAACATCAAGGAAAAATCCAAAGAGTTGAGCCATCTACACACGAGTTTCTGGAGACATAAACTGATATATGGTTAGGGTCTCAACACTGGACTTGGAAAAATTCACTCTAGCAAAAGATGATGGCGACGCGCCTATCCAGTATATGCACCTAGAATGACATTGGATGTTGATGTCAACTTGGAGGAATTCGATAACAGTTAGGAAACAGACATCACTGAAAAAAGCAGAGCTTGTAATCAAGCAGCAATGTCCCTAGTTCCTGGAGATAGGAGCTATCGTGTCAATCAAACTATGGTAATCAAGCGTATTGCCTAGGAGACCTAATCTTCCGAGAACAAATAGACCTAGTATTCAGATAAACCAGCCCTATGGACTAGGGCAGATACACCAACGTTTTGTTAAAATGAACTCAATCGAGCATAAGTAGGGATTAGCTTTAGAACTGGCTAGATCAAGCTACCTCATAGTTCTGAACAAAGCTATGAAATAGAATATCTCGAAATGACCACAAAAGTATTACTTACATGCATAGAATTACGGTAAACAAGTATGTTGCACATGAACACAAGAGGTGCAACAGCAAGAAAAAGCAAAGACTGGAATCGAGCAATTAAACGAATAGTCCCCGGAGACAGAGGCTGGTGTACATGTTGAATTTCAAAAATCACATAGGAAGGATAATCACAATCGAACAAGTCATGCACTAGTTTCCGAAGACTGAAACTATGCTTGATCAAACATCAAATACAACTCTACAAGAGCATTTGTGCCTTATAATTTAACTATAATCAATCATCCCAATATGACAGGAATAATAAGCGAAGCCTAAGTTGCGAAGGACCGAACTTCTAGAGCAATGGAAATCCTTCCGCCAGACTGAAAATTAGATGACCGGAAAGTCATTTTCTATAATAAAACTTGGCATTAAACCCTATCGGGTATGTTTTACTTTAAATAATATCCTTGTAAATCAATGCCTGGAATCCAAGGGAAGTCGGCGTATGTTGACCGGTCGGGTTCTAAACGTTGATCGGGGCAAATGCAGTGTGTTATCTATATGAGAAGAGTCCAGTATCCCGTATACTACAAATGAACAATCTACTGTAGATAGCTTTCTTATATTTGAAAAAAAAATCCATATCATCCTTTTAGATTATCTTTTCCACACTTACCCATTAAATGATTGGTAACGAAGCTACTGTCCATAGCGACGCGGAAGCTTTCCTTTCAAGATCACTGAAGTACAGAAACAGGAAGAGCGATATGATCGAATCATCCATTATATCCAATTTTGGAATAAATCATCGCATTAGAATTCAAAACGGCGACAGGAACATAACCAAATCCTCGAAAAGAAACTGTTAAAGACAAAGAGCAAGACTTCACTACAGAACGGCGTACAATTGTTCGAGACAAAACTTAGCTTCACCGTCGGTCGACTTAAAACTATATATTTCGACTCCAAACCTACATCATGCACCCACTTACCGACCTAAACCATTGTGTAAACAACGGAGCAAAAATTGCATCGTCAATACTAGGAATTGAAATTCAAATTGAAATCAAAAAATGAACGGCTATCAAAAGTCAGTCAATTGAAAACAACAACGATTCCGATGATTCACATCGAAAATTCAATAGACCGCTGAATAGTTAAAGCCAAATTTGCATGGTAACCTTGACACGATCAACTAGATTTCACAAAATGAAAACTCAAAACCAGTTACTTCTAGAGCACACCTTGTTTCCAATGGGGGCATACTCTGGGGGGCAAATGTTAACTGGGTTTTTACCCAAGCAGGAATCCAAATGAGTTAGAACATCTAATCCAAGTCAAAACAACTCAAGACATGACTAAAAAGACCAGAGGAATAGGCCAATAGGGACTTAAGAAGAATTACCCAAAAATTCACAAAGGAGATGGATCGCTAGCGATCCATCACCTATGGATCACTAGCGATCCATAAGGAAGCTTTATGGGTTGTCAGAGCCTCTTGCATCATGACCTACTACCTCTTCTAAGAATACTTACCAAGTTTTATAGCATTCCTAGCAACATAGTTCAAGAAGTAAAGTCTCATCTGATTAAAGCTGTTTTAACCAAAGCAGCTAACTTAAAATGGACCTACAAAACTCATACAAAGTGAAATTGACTTGAAATTTTGGGAGAACATTTAGAAAACATAGAAGAAGGCTCATAAAAAAATGAGATCATTTGGAGTTGATTTGATGGATCGCTAGCGAACTAACTAGATGGATCGCTAGCGGCCCATCTAGTGTGGGCCCTACCACCTCAAATTTTATGGTGGTCCCTGACACCTTCTAGAGTGTTCCTGCAAAGTTTCGTTCGATTTCGTTAAGATTTGAGTGAGTTATGAATTATTCTTTTGTACTAGATGACCCATGAAGACGGATTATCAAGCTAACTCCAAACGACTTGATATTTGGACATGGCACTTAAATAGAAGATAGAAAGACAACCAAACAAAGATAACTCAAAAATATGCTAAGTGTATGGATAGCTAGCGATCCATCCCCTATGGATAGCTAGCGATCCATCAAGGTAGGTTGGATTGCCCTCAAACTTTCGAGCTCCTTCGTGGCACTAAGTAAAGGCTTTTGGTAGAAATATATGCTAAGTGGATGGACAGCTAGCGATCCATCAAAATAGGTCCGATCACCATCAAACTTTCTAAGCTCCTTTGTAGCACTAAGTAAAGGCATCTGGTAGAAAAATATGCTAATTTGATGGATAGCTAGCCATCCATCCCCTATGGATAGCTAGTGATCCATAGAAATGACTCAGATTGATTTGAGATTTTTAGTGATGACTGGGCATAACAACTGGACTCTGCTGCACTTGAACTTCTAGCCTAATACTCACTGAATTCCCTTATAAATACTCACCTATCTACAACATAAAAAGGATCCTCCGAATTGGTAGCTGAAACTCTGATGAAAGCTTTCTTCACTCTTCACCTCCCTCATAACAATCTTTAGAGGAGTTCACTGTGACTCTCCAGTGGATTCTAACTTTGGAGATTCATTCTAGCTAAGGATAATCAAGAGCTTTGTAATCGAACACTTCTTGTAACAACAGTCAGTCTATAATAAAAATTACAAAGTTAGCGTAGGCTTCGTTAACAGCCAAACTACTATAAAAATCTTCATGTCTTCTTTCTCTTACTGCCTTTTTCTATATCTATTATCTATATTATTGCTCTGTGAGAACAGGGCTAGTGCTTTCACACTCAAACCAAGGTGTTGATCCACTTTTTGGGTTAAAAAACCTACTACAAGGAAGGAATTCAATCGTAAATCAAGTCAATACTTAGGATTGGAGGAGGCGTAGGAGTTTGAAAGGAAGTCTACTAGTGTGCACCCAATGGACGTCGGACAAAGTAAGGTGGCGATAAATCAAAACACAAACGCTTCAGGAACCGCTGAAGGAATCACAAAGAAAGATGGAAATTAAAAGAGCAAAAACCAAAACCCCAATAAAAGAAATGGTAATGGCAACAATAAACGGCTTAAATGATTTAGGCCCGAAGATTACACCCCTCTAAATAACACTCCGGAAAATATCTATCTCGCAACATAGGAGACTGAGGAATAAAAAAACCTCTAAGAAGGAAGCAACTGAGCAGTAGAAATGCTTGGGAAAGTTTTGTCACTTCCATTAAACACATGGTAACAACACAAACGAATGACGCCATCTAAAGAACGTGATTGAAGAGTTGATCCAGGAAAACAAGCTTTAGAAGTACCTAAGAAAGTCACAGAATCCTGATCAACCAGCGGCTCCTCAGGCTCCTAGAGATCGGAGAAACCAGGCCGGAACCAATGAAGAGGGATCAAAACAAACTGACTAAAGACTTATTATAGGAACGATATCTAAGGGACCACATCCCATGTAGAGAAGTTGGGGAGAGATGGAGCGATATGCAAGTTCGTTGAAGCATGTTTCAAAGGAATCATGTCTCGCAATAGAAGATGAAACTCCAGCCAAGCTGTAGAAAGTTTTTAAGTGACAATATAGTGTTCCAAAATTGGGATACCAAAGGTATTAAAGCCCCAACTATCGATCCAATGGTGGTGATGGTAGGAATCGGTCCCGCTGTGATTCGGCGAGTGTTGGTCTATAGTGGAAATTCTATTAACTTACTTTTCAAGCGTACCTTTGATCAAATGATGATTGGCATGGAAAACGTATGTACATGCCAAACAAAGATCCAAGGGTTTACTAGCGAACCCAGACAACCTGTGGGGACGATTGACCTGCCAGTGAAACTTGGAGAAGGTGATCGAAGAGTCACCCTCATTTAGACTTTCGTAATTGTGGACGAAACTTCCGTATATAACGCCTTCTTAGGATAGCCCATGCTAGCAGATTTTAGAATAGCTCTAGCCCAGATGCCTTACCATGAAGTTCCCTATGATAAATGGAATTGTGGTGGTGAAAGGAGATCGGTGCGCCACCAGGGAATGCTATGTTGCAGAACTATGTGAATCGAAAAGGAAGGATATGGGGAGACTCTCCACATTTCATGAACCCGCTGAATAGCAACTATAGAGCAGCCCCTGGCTCGGAGACCATAGCTAATTTGACAAGGCTTTGGACCTTAGAAAGAAGAGTTTAGGGGAGGATCGGGAAGCATCGGCAGAATTGACGGTGTCTGTCCCAGTCGACACAGACGACCCAACGAGGGTTTTGAAGATTGGATCGCACCATGAAAACAAGATGCGACTAAAACTTACTGAATTTCTTCGTTCCAACTTGGATGTGTTTGCTTGGACGCATTCCGATATGCGTGGGGTATCACCAAAAATTGCATGCCACATGCTCAACATTGACCCCAAGTTCCCACCAGTAAAGCAAAAGAGGCACAGCCTGGGCCTTGAATGGTCTAAGGCGTTAAGAGAAGAGGTAGACAAGCTAATGGCTAATGGTTTTATCCGTGACACAACTTACCCTGAATAAGTATCTAACCCGGTCTTAGTCAAAAAGTCCAATTGGAAGTGGCGAACTTGTATTGACTATTTGGACTTAAATAAAGCTTGCCCAAAAAATAGCTTCCCTTTGCCCAGGATCGATCAGTTTGTGGATGGGACAGCAGGGCACGAACTGCTATCATTCACGGATGTATACTCGGGCTATAACCAGATCCTGATGAACGAACCTGATCAAGAGAACATCAGTTTCATCACCAATCTGGGACTATATTCCTACAGGGTAATGCCATTCGGTTTAAAGAATACTAGAGCAACATACCAAAGATTAGCGAATACCATGTTCAAGCACCAGATCGAAAAGACTATGGAGGTTTACGTGGATGACATGTTGGTCAAATCGCGAGTAGCTGCCAATTACTTGGATAATCTTGCTGAAATGTTCGAAATACTCCAAAAGTATGGGATGAAACTCAATCCACTCAAATGTCACTTCGGAGTGGCCTCCGAAAAATTCCTAGGGTTCATAGTAAGTGCTGGGAGCATCGAAGAAAATCCAGAGAAAATAACGGCACTACGAGAAGTCCAAGCCCCGAATAATTAGAGGGAATTGCAAAACCTGAATGGAAAGATCGCAGCGCTAAGCCGATTTATCTCGAAAGCTACTGACAAGTGTATACCATTTTTTGATGCATTGAAGAAAGGAAAGAAAACATCGAATGGAGTGAAGCTTGTCAAACAGTGTTCAAAGAATTGCTGCGACACATGGAAGCCTCACCAATCCTGTCAAAGCTAGTGGACGGAGAGGACCTATTAATTTACTCAGCAATCTCACCACATGCATTGAGCACCGCCCTTGTGCATGAAGAAGCGAAAATCCAGCGATCCGTGTATTACATTAGCAAGTGGTATACCGGAGCCGAGAAAAATTACCGAAGCTAGAAAAGCTAGCGTATTGCCTTCTAATAACATCTAGGAAGTTGCGACCATATTTCCAAGCACATCCAATCAAAGTACCAAACGATTAGCCCCTGAAGCAAGTATTGTACCGACCTAAAACTTTCGGATGACTTCTCAAGTGGAACATCGAGCTAAGCTAATATGATATTACTTACCATCCAAGGAAGGCTATCAATGGGCAAGCACTAGAAGATTTCATCGCCGAGTTTACCATACGGGACGACGAGGAAGAAACATCACTGGAAGTGGAAATGCAATGGAGACTCTTTGTTGATGGTGCATCTAACAACCTCTGTTCGGGGGCAGGGGTAATGCTTGAAACCCCCGAAGGACGGGCCATTTGCTACGCCTTGCGCTTGGAATTTCATACGACAAATAACGAAGCGGAATACGAGGCATTGATAGCATGACTAAAATTCATGAAAGAACTCAAGATAAAATCCATTCACATCTACATCGACTCCCAGCTAGTCATTTGCCAAGTAAGAGGCGAATACCAGGCTCGAGGGGAGAACCTTGTCCTGTATATATCTAAAGTGCAAGAGTTGCTAAATGACATCGAACATTACACCATAACTCATATTCCATGGGAGCAAAACAGCGAGGCGGACTACTTGGCAAAATTGGCAAGCTTTGGGGAAGCTCAATCATTAGGATTAGTCCCGGTTGAGACTCTAATCACCCCAAGTATAGACGAAATGTATGTCGACTGATTCTCGAGACTACCGTCGGATCAAAAACATGGATGACTCTGATAAAGGACCAATTGCTTATAGGGACCCTTCTGATTGACCGGAATCAACGAAAAAAGCTTCTCCGGAAGGCGCCGTAATTCATGATACAAGATGGAATACACTACCGAAGGGGATTCTCAACCACCCTTCTTAGGTGTGTGTCAGATAATGAAGCCCGACGGATCCTGAAGGAAATGCACGAAGGCGAATGCGGAGACCACACTGGGAGATAGACCCTTGCGAAGAAAGTTCTCCGGTACTGATACTTCTGGCCAATAATAAACCACTACGATGTAGACTACACCAGAAGGTGTTATCATTGCCAAAGTTTGGCAAAATTAAAAGAACTCCCTCAATAGAGCTAACGCAAATGGTCAGCCTGTGGCTATTTATAATACGGGGAATCGACTTTATTGGTGTACTGCCAATAGCAAAAGGAGCGGCCAAATACGCTATAGTTGGCATTGATTTTTTTACGAAATGGGCCAAGGCGGAACCGCTGGCCACTATAACCACAATGAAAGTCATTAATTTTGTTGCTAAAAACATTATTTGCAAGTTTGGTGTGTCATGGAAAATCATTAGTGATAATGGAACCTAATTCGAAAGTGCCGAGTTCAAAGACTTCTACAAAGGCTTCTGAATTGAGAAGAGCTTCTCTGTGGTCGCTAATCCGCAAGCAAACGGGCAGGTGGAAGTAATAAACAAGATCATCAAGTCCACTATCAAAAATCGATTAAATAAAAAAAAAGGAAACTAGGTTGATGAACCTCCACTTGCATTATGGGCTTGTAGATCTACCCACAAAGCGGTAACCGATCACAGTCCGTTCGCTCTGGCGTATGACTCAGAAGCAATGTTACCCGTCGAATTAGAAGTTCCATCACACGGAAGGAAAAATTTTAATCATAAACAAAACAAACAGCTCTTACTTGAATCACTGGATATGATTGACGAAAGAAGGGAAGAAGCCGAGTTGAGAAACACTGCCCACCAAAAAAGGGTCGTGCGACACTTCAACTCCAAAGTTCACAACAAAATATTTGAAGTGGGAGACCTCGCCCTTAAACGAGTCTATCCAGTTCTAGGGGCCTTCGACCCAAACTGAGAACAACTGTATGTAATCAATCAGAAATTAAGGGGCAGAACTTTCAAACTAACAACTGTCGACGGAATCCAAGTTCCCAGAGCATGGAACAACGGATCACTACGTTGATACTTCATCGGAAAACTACCATAGGAAAAAGGAAGAGTATAAAAGAAGACATGTACACATCACTTTTGTCACTATTTCTAGGCTTCTCCAACACACTACCTCCCTTCACCATGCACGGCCAAAGCCCTTCCCCCATGTGCACATCACTTCCATCCTCTCATGTATACATATGTTGACTTCTTTATGTTTAAAGAGTAAGAAATCATTAAAATACATTATTTATTTTATATTATATTTCTTATACATAATTATATTTATATATGTATGTTTATATTTATGTTATCATATGTATGTAACATACACACACACACACACACACAGATATATATATATATATATATATATATATATATATATACATGTAGGGTTTTAACACTTTAACGTCTTCGAATAATTTTTGTTTGTTAAATCGTTGAAATCTGGCGAACCGATTATCAGTCACATTTTCACTTATACTTTAACGTACAAAAACTTGTAAACAAAATTTAAAATAAATTTCCTATCATTTTAAACCAATTAAAATGATTACATTTAAAATATAAAACCATAAAAGTTTATATAAAAAAATTATTTACAAAAATTGCTATTATACTGATAAAGTGATATTGATTTTTCCTTATATTTTCAAATCGAATATATATCTTTATAAAGTACTATAAGTGATTTATTTTCGCTTTATAATTATTCAAAATGAATTATCATCATTTAAAATAATTATTTGGATAACTTAAATAATTATTAAATCATTAAATTTCAATTTAATTTAAATAAATCAATAATTTAAATTCAATGTTATCTTGTTGAGATAAATTTGAGGAAAATATTCATGTAAATATTTTTTCAAACTAATTTTACTATTACTTATCATTAGTTGAAATGATATTATCTGTATTATCATTTTTAATTAAAAATAAATTTAATTTATCAAAGTGATAAATTGGCGTGTCGTTACGGATTTCCTCCTTAAAAGAATTTCGTCCCCGAAATAACCAAACAAAACCCAATGGTTTTCCTCAAAATATTTATTTTTAACTTACATCTGTATGATGTATATAGATCATCTGTATACAAAATTTGATTCAATCTTCTATTCGAATTCACAACTTTACTTCCGATCTAGTATTGATCCCCTGATCCTTTAGTGCAGATTCTGACCAGGCTTCCTGATCCGAACTTTTGTTCTCCTTGCATAGTTCTCAACTATGATAGAAAATTCAAGCATCTAACCATAAACCCTTATCAATGTTCGTCGTCAAGAATCGAGTGATAAATTCTTTTTCAAATAAGTGTCAAGACACGTTAAAGTTCCGCACTCGAATATTAGATTAAATCGTACGACAATACAATACACATATTTCATATGTGTTTATTAACCTTTCAAAAAAAATTATGAAAACATTTCATAAAACTTTCATAAAGATACTTCTTTATACATTACCATTTTACATTTTTTATTTCCAAATTTTATACTTAAAACACATTTCTTTTTCAAAAGTCAAATATCTTTTTATTATAATATATTTCTAAACATATCTTAGTGGTTTATGGAAAACTTATTTCCAAAATAATTTATTAAATTGATAAATCACCATAAACTTCCAATATTAAATGTGAAAATATTCTTTATTTGGTTCAAACTTCCTTTATCAGTTAACAGTCCTTCATTAATTAAACTTCCTATATATATATATATATACACTCTTTGCCTTTAGAGTTCAATATATAAAAATATTCATATATTTATTCAATTGCTTTAAGTATTCACTTTTTACTTACTTTAAAATATAATCAAAGTGATTAAATTAATTACTACCAAAACATTGTTAAAATGAACTTCTCCTTATAATATCTTCCATCTTTTTATAATACCTCTAATACTTGTTATTATCTTTTAAAATCCCTTTATTACAGATCTAAATATATTCATAAGATTTCTTCCAATGTGTTATTCAATGGTTTAAAAACAAATATTGCTAAAACATCATTTAAAACAAACCTAAAAACCATTCAACTTTAACTATTTACTTAAAGATTGGTACTAATAAAAAGTTGGGACAACCATCATTTATAAATCTTCGCATTCTTACAACATTTAAACCTTCCAATGCTAGGGTCCAAAAAGAATATCTTTGTTTCCCCACTAAACCAATACAACTCAAAATAATACATCAAAACAAAATACACTGCTCATACATACTTACTTCTCAGATTCTATTCCTACTCTTCTAAGTCCGAAGACAAAGGTGGACTCCAACATCCCAAATTAATCATTACCTCCCCTTCTCCCTCTTCTTCACTATCCAACTCATTATCGGCCTCCTTGCCGTCCTCCTCTTGTGCTTCTTCAATTTATGGGGTAACCATGGCTGATCCAATCGGACCTATCCCAAGCCTGCTGGTACTACTGGTATGATTCCTCCTTCTTCCAACTCCTCTAATCCTTGCACATTTTCTTCCCACGGATTTTGAAATTCACTGACTCCTTCCTCTTCTTCTTCTTCTGCCATCTCCATATTGTTGCTTCCTATTGCATCCCAGTTTATGTATGAACTGGACGATGCCTCCTGCCATATAACATTCTCCTCACCCATATTCCATATCACATTGTTGCACTCGCTTGATATGATAGCATTCGGGTCTTCCATTGGCTCAGATTCCCCCTCCATTGGTTCTACCTCCTCTTCTATAGGTTTTGATTCCTCTTCCATTGGCTCATCCTCCTCTATGGGTTCCAAGATGGAACCAGCGAGATTCGCTACCTAATTTCCCTCTGAGGCTTGCCCAGGTTCGCCCTCGCTAGTGATTATAATAATTTCCAGAGCTGGGGTTTGTATAAGCATTTCGAGTACTGGGTGCTCATCTTTAACCCCTACATGTATACGAGATATGGTCTTCCCTAATCGGAATCCACCAATGCTAGGCGGATGTACTGGCTGTTCCTCTTCATCGCTAGAGAAAACTATAAGGTTATCCTTTTCTCCTTAATTTTCCCTAGAGGATTCCCATTTCGCATAACTTCTCCCATATGGTTTCTACAAGACAATAATTATTCATTTAGACACAAGTAGTAGGTAATTGCTAGTGTATTCAAAGGTAGAGAGTTTTGATTAATACTCAAAAAATGGTCCGGGGCTCATTTCTAAAGTTGGCTTTTAAAATTCTTTGTATAATAGGTTTTATTATTTCGAAATCTCTTTGAAACTTTTACCAAAATATTATTTTCCTTTCAAATACATATATATAATTTTGGGTAAAATGATTTCATATAAAACCAAATTCATTTGTATATATAACAAATACACACCCATATATAATACTCAAACTCATTCTAGGACATTACTAACCCTATCTCTAATGAGCCACTCATCCTAGGGTATTACTAACCCTATCTCTGATGAGTCTTTTACCTCTATCATGTTCAGGCATTCGCTCAACCTAAGCTTTGGTACCACGTTGTGACGACCCGTTTCTTCAACTCCCATCATCGATAAAAAGAGGTTTTGTGAAAAGGGAATCATTCTTTCCGGTATAAATGGAATCATTAAACCTCTCTTTTTAAATCCTTTGATTACATAAACCCTTTTTAAATTCCAAATCATTACATCTTTTCTTAGGAAATATTCCAAATCATTTATTTAAATCTTAGCAAAGATTTCTTAATTCAAAATTCTTACTTTTGATTTAGTTGAAACCATGTTATCTAGGATGTTAATCCAAAAGCAGTAAATTTTAAGCGAGAAGAATCCATAGAAATCATTTAATTCTACTCAATATCAATCCCTGTATTCAACAAATACTATGGGTGGAATAACGACGAAATCACCTTTTAAATTTCACGAATAGTATGAGTTCCATCTTGAGGATTTAACACCAAGTGTAAGAAGATCATCTCTCTACAATCAAGTTGTATTTAATTTAAATTTGGAAAATTTAAGTTCCTTCATACTTAACTCATTTTCGACATTTCGATCTTATCTATCCCTCGCCCTGGAAAGAGGCCGGGTGAGCTAGGGCACTGGTTGCTCCTGAACATCTCCTTAGTTTAAGCACCTCACATCCGAATCTCACAAATAGAAAAATCCAGTCTACTCGTCGGCTTTTAGAGCCAAGATTAAACCGCTATTTATAATAGCTTTTACTTTAATTCATTTATTTGAACTTTCCTCAGTAAGCTAGAAAACCTCAAAATTTTTATGAAAACTCTTACTTATCCATTTGAACACATTTAAAAAAGATTTGGATAAGAATCGATAAGTTTAAAACTATATTTCAAAAGTTATAGAAAGTGCTGCGGAAAAGTGCCTTTTAAGCTACATTGATCAAATCAACTTTTTATTATTTAGAAATTCATTTTTATAACTCAAATCACTTTTTAAAAAAATTAAAAGATTTATAAGATTTATTCCACATTTCTAAACATTTTTAAAACATTATTTTCAAAGAAATCCAGTTTTGGATTCCGAACTGTAGAATCGGGATTTTTCCAAAACTTGTTTTACTCGTATTTCAAAATCTACTTATCGGAATCTCGATTTTCTTTCTTTGTAGGAAAACTATGGATATAATAGTTTGGAAAATTCTTATCTCGAAGAATTCCGAGCAATATTCCAACTTTAACATTTGTTTGACTTTAATAGCGCGAAATCACGAACTACCGTTATGCGACGCGCTTATTTTTGACCAAATATTCTATTTCTTTCCAAACTTCACCAAAACACTTCTAAATGTTTATAAAACATTTTAAATACATTATAAACCATTTATAAGAGAATTAACAATTCCATATACACCAATTCATTAATTCAAGGAAAGTGGTCTCCTTTTGTGTTCTCGACGTGTATATTCGTGACTAGGATATATATTCCACATTCATATGAAAACAACCAAACTTGATGATCAAATCATATTAAACATCCATTTGCAACATCATATTATCATCCAACATACAGTATAATAGTTATAGGAGTTCTCATCTTCATTTTCCCTTCGAACTAGTTTTAAAATGGCTATAGCTTCGCTATCTCGAAATAAAAATCCACGAAATCGAGCTTGGATCCTTGAAATGGCCGGCCAAGCCTTGGTGCTCATTTTCTATGGTGGGAAAGAGGTGGAGCTCACGGCCTAGGATGGTGAATGGTGGTGTCATGGGTTTAGGAGGTGGAGAGATGGAGATTCGAGCTTGTTTTGAGGTGTTTAACTATATATAACTATACACTATGATTTTATTTCTTTTTAAAAATAAATTTGGACATTACTATTTTTAGAATGAAATCCATTAATGTGGAGATAAAAGCTTGAAAACTATGAAGAAGAAAAGGAATGAAAAGGAAGAAAAGATGGTAGGGTATTTATAGGAAGAAGGAAGAGTATAAAAGAAGATATGTACACATCACTTTTGTCACTATTTCCAGGCTTCTCCAACACACTACCTCCCTTCACCATGCACGGCCAAAGCCCCTCCCCCATGTGCACATCACTTCCATCCTCTCATGTATACATATGTTGACTTCATTATGCTTAAAGAGTAAGAAATCATTAAAATACATTATTTATTTTATATTATATTTCTTATACATAATTATATTTATATATGTAGGTTTATATATATGTTATCATATGTATGTAACATATATATGTATGCATATGTATTGTTTTAACACTTTGAACGTCTTCGAACAATTTTTGTTTGTTAAATCATTGAAATCCGACGAACCGATTATCGATCACATTTTCACTTATACTTTAACGTACACACATTTTAAACAAAATTTAAAAATAAATTTTCTACCATTTTAACACAATTAAAATGATTACATTTGAAATATAAAACCATTAAATTTTATATAAGAAATTTATTTACAAAAATTATTATTATACTTATAAAGTGATATTGATTTTTACTTATATTTTCAAATCAAATATATATCTTTATAAACTATTATAAGTGATTTATTTTCACTTTATGATTATTCAAAATGAACTATCATCATTTAAAATAATTATTTGGATAATTTAAATAATTATTAAATCACTAAATTTCAATTTAATTTAAATAAATCAATAATTTAAATTCAATGTTATCTTACTAAGATAAATATGAGAAAAATATTCTTTTAAATATTTATTCAAAATAATTTTAATATTACTTATCGTTACTTGAAACGATATTATCTATATTATCATATTTAATTAAAAATAAATTCAATTTATCAAAGTGATAAATTGGCGGGCCGTTACACCGAGGACATTGTAAATAGGCAAAAACTTGCCCAACTTTTTTTAATAAAATTAATTCGCATTTTGAACAAATAAAACTATGTTCATATTACTAACCTACTGGGTCGACGGGGTCAAATCGGCTCAAAACCATTCAATGCTACTTGAGAAAGTGGAATCACGCTCAAGTACGCTCCGCTTACCCACCAAATCAATGGAAGCAAGTCAACTCAAACCGTTGGATCGGCGGAACCCGATTCTTGCCTTCTGAGAATCGGTATGGCCCGGCAACATCGAAAATGCTCAAATAAAAAGACCGCGCATCCCATAAGCCTTGGACTAACTCTTAAAACACAAACTCTTCGCATTGCCGAAAGATAAGCAACACTGAGAAGTATCAAAAGTCATGCATCTCATAAGCCGCGCATTAACTCTCCATGCCATGAAATCACACTCCTAAAACATAAACTCCTCACGTTGCCCATGTACAGGCAACATCGAGAAGTATCAAAACTATTCCGGATCGACAGGTCGCATCGATTCCAAAAGTCGCGCATTCCATAAGCCGTGCATACTCCCAAAAAGTCGTGCATCCCGTAAGTCGCGCACACTTTTAAGTATCGGAATTGCCCCAGCAATATTGGGAAACTTATCCACTACAGGAATAACAAGAATCAACTCACTCCCATTATCAGAAGTAACAGGCACGACTCCAACAAAATCGAAGTGATACAAACCAGCAAAAAACTCCAATTGCTGACACTCAATAATTAACTATAACATTTAACGTAGATAACGTGTAACTGTCGACAGTTAACTCATACAATATGCATGCTCTAAGCAATGAAGTGCATGTTTGAAGATTGCAAAAATCCTAAGAAATGATACTCATAAGTATCTACTCATGTTTTTGAGAAGCGATAAGTGGTTTAACTTCCAAAAACTTGCAAAGATTATTCATTAAGTTAATCTTGTAATTGTATGCTTCTGAATATTTTAATAGTTAACCTCATAACTATATATTTTGCACTTAGTTTACATTTTTATGCACATTTCAAGCATGGATATTTTGCATACTTTCCAGAATCGCATAAAAACATAAACTATATACTAAAGTTACAAAACTTGCACAAGAAAAAATCGATTTGTGACGTAGTCAAATTCCAAGTTTTGGTATGCAAAATATTCAAATCATAGGTTACCGGTCGTTTGTCAAGTGTTCGAAGTAAACAGCCCTATGAATTCGGGGGCATACACCGGTACTTAAATAAAAATGCTTAAAAAAACAAAATTTTCACAGGTTCTGTTACTCCAGACAAAGAATTTTGGCAGTAATCATAGGACTAGATAAAGTGAAATGGAAGTAATCAAAGCAGACATAAGTGCACAAAATACATATGAGCAGATAAGTAAAGGTACAGTCAAAATATTAACAATGTATTACTTATAACTTTCTTCCGTACAAGGTCAAAATGTGGGGGCCGTACCCACATAGTACTGGCCAATAAAAGAAAAAGTACAGACGCTATTCAAGCACAACAAAAGTACTAAGTGCAGACTCTGCACTTGAACAAAACAATGCAAAATGAACCAAAACCATATCAGCTACCACCCAAGCTTCTCAGCAACTTTTTCCACCACTCCCCTTCTCGCCTCTTATTCGTAGTTTTTGCTTCACCTCAGGATTACTGTTGCTGCCAGTAATATCGACTATTTCCTTGGTGCTGACGTCTTCCTCCTGCTCTGTAACATTCTCAGAAGACTCGCCTTTCGTTTTACGCTTCTGAGACCTACGGGCGCACTTAGAGGCCTTTATCGCTTCAACTTTCTCTTTCTTAATGACAATTAATTCTTGTTGAGATTTTTGTGGCTGCTCAATCTGAGTTTCCTGCTCTCGAACTTCGGCCACCGTGAAGTCATCCTCCAATGACACGGAAGGGTCATCCAGGCCATGTAGTGCGGCGATCTTCTCAGTTTTCTGCCCTGGTTGCAAGCCAAACATGGACACGGCGATCAAAGCAAATACAGAGATGAGCATGGAGGCGGTAGATATAGAAACAGGTCCAGGCAACCAGGAAATTGGTGGATCGGCAGATAAAGAAGACAGACCTATAAGATCAAGAATGAAAGTGTTAAATTTGTCCTACTCCCACGGCGTGAGTAAAAAGTTCTCAAACTTGGGGGAAACATGAAGATTACTTGCACCGAAAGAATGACCGAGGATGTCAACCTCGTATTCACCACCTTCACCCTCCTTGAATGGTTCCACAACCCAAGGGAAATCTTCAAGCCAAGAACTTGTTGACAGATCGCGGGGCTACCTCAATGGTTCGCTGGGACCAGAAATAAAAGGCTCTGATGACGCTTCAACAGTTGTTGTCATGGTAGCATCACCAACGTCCTTCTCTCTTTCAATCCGCAAAATCTCCCAGCCTTCTAGCAACGCCTTTTTTGATTCTTCGTTGAGATAGGCATTCTCTAACTCTCGCTCGGTATAAACATCCCCGCTGTCATGAATATGGGTCAAGATTTCCTACCAAACCACAGCGAGAGTGCGTGAAAATTTAAGGCCTAACTAGTTGAGACTCCCCTGGTGCAACAAGGAGTTGACATAAAAGTTCAAGATGGTCTCATCCATCTTCTCCATGTTTCTCTCAAAAGTATTCTGAAGCTCCAAATAATCCGCCGTAATGGCCGCCTTCTAAACTACGACACGAGTTTTATCGGTGCTAAGCTGCGCGACTCAGTCCTGGAGCCTGGCGATCATCTCAGCCTAATTGGAGATGGTTTTATCGCGCGACTTCACGACTTCTTCATATTCAGCGATTGTCTTATTGTGTCCCTCTATGATCTTTTCATGGTCGGAAATAGTCTTCCTTTGGGCTTCGATGATCGTATCGTGGGTTTCGAGTTCCGCTTGCAAATTAACTTCTTCGGCATGCGCTTTTTAATTTCATCTTAGGACGATCTCGATCTTCGCATGTGCCTCTTTTAACTCTTTCAGCAAGCCAGCGTTGTTCTGCTTTCTTGAAGTGCCGCTTCCTTTACTTCTTCTAGCTATTTAATTCTGGCATCGAGTTCCGCCAACGCTCTTTCGAAGTCATCCTTCTCCGATTCACGGGAGTGGATTTCTTTATAGTTGTTACAGTTCGTGTCCACTAGCTGTTTGCATAATTTTTCCCACCCTTCGACTTGCTCTAAATCATTCTGGATAGCCTGAAGATGGGGCATGTATGTATCTCTACAAACCGGATGAAGATCACGATCAAATTTAACCCCCATAAAAACCACCCGAGGAGTGCTGCCTCAAGCCTGGGAGGACCAGATGGAAGAACATAGGTAGATCTCCGGTGGGGGCATGAAGAACCGGGGGGTAAGAGCCACATGAGATGACGAGACTTGAGTTGAAGGTGGAATGTGGAAAGAAGAAACTAGGATTTTAGGACCGATTGAGGTTGGGGCCGGAGCGAAGGCCTGTTGTACCGAAGAATGAGAACTGCGATCAAATTTTGACTTTTTAGGTGGCTCCTCTCGCTCGTCGAAAGTCTTTCTTTTCTCGTACCTGCCTTTGTATACTCAGCTCCACTCCCTTTCGTCTCAACGACAAGCTTCAACCTCTAAATCCTTTCTTCTTCGATATTCCTCCTCTATTTTGCGAGGCTGACGACAGTTGGAAGATCGCTTCGACCATCGTTGAGAGTCGATAAATTCATCGAGATCATCAAAGAGACTGCATCCTCTCGTGGTACCTGACATGAAGAATATATAAGAAGTCTTAGTAATGGAGAACAAGCATGAAAAGCATATGTGTAAGTGAGTGTTACTCAAGTGAAACATGTAATGTATTTTGGGGGAGGGCCTAAAACGATGTCACAAATAGGATCAGGCAGCCGTCGTGGAAGGAATTGGACTGATTTCAGGCGCAATATGGTCCGGACGAGGAGACACCTTATAACATCCCTAATTTTTGATAACATTATTCAGGATATTTAATTAGATAAATTAAATAGAATAATGTAAATGTTAGGAGATAAGGGGGTTGAGATTTGAATAAATATAATAAGATCGTGCTCAATTAAATAATTAAATGGGCTTAAGAATGGGTTATAAGCTAATTAATTTACATAAGGGTATATTGGGTATTTACCGCACATAACCCCTACCCCTATATATTTTTATTCCTACCATTTTATTTCCCATTCAGGTCATTTTGAAAACGTAAAACAAAAACTTAAAGAGGAGTCGGCCATTAAGAGAAGAGAAATCAAAGTAAAGCTAGGGATTCAATCTTAGGGTAAATTAATCTCAATCCAATCTCCTTATCTTAATCAAAGTGAATAATGATTCCATCTCTATTTTTGTTTTATAATCATATGCTTTTGGATTTAAGGGTAAATTCGTTTTTATGATGATTTAGATGATGATATGCTTGAATTACAAATTATTTGATTTAAACAAGAGTGTTTAAATAAGATTATACACGATTTTAGGGCAAAACTGATTTATGTTAATGTTTAAATGCCATGGAAAAAATTTAGGATATGTAAAACATGATTTTGGAGTTGGGTTTTAATTTTGATAATTTTCTAAGCTATGGAAAGATTGTTATGAATTTTCAATGGAAAATTTGGTTGATTGGGTTTATAAATTTATTTCAGAAATTATATTGAGAATTTGAATCTGAAATTTTGGTATGTTGGATAACATGATTAAAATGAATTTCTGGAATTTTTGGGGATTTTACCTAAGTGATTAGCTATGCAAATTAAATTATTTTAGAAGAGAGATTTCTTTGCAATATTGGCTTTACTTTATGGAAGGGATTATTTGCTAACTTAACCATGGTTTAGAAATGAAATTAGCGGCAGTTATTTCATTAAAGAATTTGAAAAGTTAAGGCAACCAATCTGGTGTCTACACTTGGCAGGTTAGCTAGAAAGTGTTTGCTTTAATTAGTAGTAAATCAGATTTACCTAAAAAAGTTGGTTCCGCCTTCTTTACAAGTACCTTTCGACTCAAAGCAACCGCCTTCAATCAAGTCGAAATCACTAAGCTGAAATCAATACACAAGGTATCATGCAGATGGTACGTAGTGGATTGGAGAAAGGCGGAAGGCTAGGTGTCGAAAGCTTGGCTTTCGAAGGGGTCGATACCTAGGTTTGTTTTAAAAAGAGAAGCGCCTGCCTTTGTATTATTTATGCCTTCGAAGGAGTCAAAGCACATGTTTTCAAAAGAGGTTTTAAAAAGCTTTCGAAGTGGTTGCCATCAACTTATGTTTTAAAGAGTAAGATTTCGAATGGGTTTCTTTATTTATAATATAATGCTTTCGAAAGAAGGGGTTCCGACCTAGTCGAAGCACTGCTGCCGTTCTTTAACCTCTCGAGTGTATTTAGTTCATCAATGCTTTCGAAAGGTAGCACTTGTTTTTAAAGATGTTTTAAGCCACTTCCTAAATGCTTTCGAAAGGATCCAAGGGTTTTAAAGGTAATTGCTTCGAAAGGTGTTTCGATGCTATCCTTTAATGTTTTGTTTAAATGATTTGAAGCTTTCGAAAGGGATGGTGCCGACGCCATCATGTTTTCCCTTATATTTTTATATGATAAAGGATGGTTTCGAAAGAGATACTTTCGTTTATATTCACTTTGACCCAAATAATATTTTAAGTATAAACCCAATGGTTTCGAAAGGGGGACTTTCAATGATTTCAGAAGGGATACTTCCAAAGGTTTAGAAAGGGGTACTTTCAATGGTTTTCGAAGCTAAGCTTCTAAGTATTATTAAGTAATACTTTAATATGTTTGAAAGTGTTCGAAAGAGAAGATTTAAAGTGTTTCGAAAGGCAAGGACCTAATATTTTGAAAAGAGATTTATATGCTTTCAAAGGAGGTTATCCAGTGAAGTCGAAAGCAAGGTTTTGAAGGTTTCGATAGCCTTAGTTTCCAAAGCAAATAACCCAATCTCATTTTTGAAAGAAAACCATGGCATAAATAAATAAAGTGCTTTGAAAAGGAGTTATTCGAAGAAGTTTTCTTTGATTAAAAAGGTTAAAGGGATTAACAAAGTTTTATGTATGCTTCTTCATATATGTGTATATATATTCACATTGCAATGGACCCATAACTGTATTTTGGGGAAGGGTAGAATAACTAGCTAGATTGACTCAGTAGTGAATATAAATTGAGATATCTCTTGAATGAGTAGAATTGCCTCCAGTAGGTCAGGAAGACCAGAATATAGGATGCAAAACTTTTAAAGGAAAAGATATTGGCAGTGGCCAATAGGTTCTCAGTAAGCCGATGAAAACTGTATATAGGAAAAGATATTGGTAGGGGCCAATAGGTTCATAGTAAGCCCATGAAAACTTTGAGTAAATGAAGATGTCAGAAAGACATGTTCATAGTTAGCCCATGAAAACTATGATTTTATATTGGCAGGTGCCAATAGGTTTATAGTGAACCCATGAAAACTATATCCGGATTAAGATATTGATAGGTGTCAATAGGTTCCTAGTCAGCCCATGAAAACTAGGATAAGAAGAAAAGATATTGGGGTCACCAATAGGTTCCTAGTCAATCCATGAAAACTATGATAAGAGTAAAGATATTGGAGTTACCAATAGGTTCAAAGCGATCCCATTAAAACTATGTAATTGGACATGGAGTCCTTAATCGTTTTATCGGTTATTAGTCAGCTCATGAAAACTATTAGGTTAATAGTAATCCTAGAAACTATAACTGAGATAGATAGTCTAAATAAATGGAAATAAATAGGGATGGGTAATCCAGAATTGATTCATTTATTTTGCATATCATCATATCATAATGTTTTGAATTGTTTTAACCATTGTGGATACAGGAGCACATTATATGTTTTTAAAAATGTTTTTGGATACAAGT
Source organism: Allium fistulosum (assembly GCA_030737815.1). NCBI lineage: Eukaryota > Viridiplantae > Streptophyta > Magnoliopsida > Asparagales > Amaryllidaceae > Allium > Allium fistulosum. The sequence goes on along the minus strand of CM060907.1, from coordinate 403,572,921 downwards.
GAGGGAAAACCCATTCTGCTAAGTGGCATGGTCTCACTAGATATATAAATGGTTTAAGATGGGAGATTATTATTCATACCAAGCTTTATGTCTAACTCGAAGTTTATGTTTTCCTCTTAAACTATCGGATACTCAACTGATTTTGAGTAGTTTGAGAGTTGAGGTTTTCAGGTACCTCTTTAGACGAATAAGCTTCTGGAGATGCGCAGGAGGCATGATAACTATCTAGAGTTCTCTTTTATTTTGATTCTACTGTGTTGTTTGTAATGGTAAAGTTGTTAAATTGCATATATATACTCTGATCATCCCAGGGGCATCTTCATATGTCGCTCTTGGCATATGTTGTAATAAATATATTTTATCTAGACATGGTTAACGATTGTTGGATTACGTAATGAATTGGAAATGTTTTGAAATGGAATGTGATCTTGTTTGATGTTACAAATTTTTTCCATATTCATGTGTTTCTGTGTATTAATATATCTAACACAGCTGCATTTGGTCACTGGGGATTAATAATTAGGGATGACTACAGCATCTGTAGCCGTTAGTTTTGGGCCTCCAAGTAGGGAGATGTTACAAGTTGGTATCAGAGCATAGGTTTATGAAACTTTAAAAGAAATTTAAACCTAAAAGATTTTCAAACATAATCCAATGAATTTGAAAAGATGATCGGGGTTTGGGATAACACTACAGTAACGTACTTGTATTTGATATATATATATATATGTGTGTGTGTGTGTGTGTGTGCACGTACTCCCCTCTCTCTTAGACCGTTCTTCTGTATCTTACTAAGGCTCGTATGCAGATTTACGAGAAAGAAGATACGGAAGCGGGAAATGGAAGAGGAAATCTCGGTGGAGGAAGCACCACAACTAATGGAAATGCTTGACCTAGTACCAGGAAGTATCAAGGACGACAGGCTAATGCTAACCTAAATGCTGAAGCCAATATGGATGCTGGAAATCCACCAGTAAATATGAGGGCAATGTATCAGTTCTTCGTCAATGTGATGCAAGCAGGAGTTGCTGTAGGTGTTACTGGTAATGTTGGAGAAACTAACCCTGTGGCTCCAGTTGGGAATAACTATGCTAAGCGAAGCAGAGATTACACCGGTCTAGATAGAAAGTCGTTTCTGGCAATGGAGGATGTCTTAGAAGTAGAAAATTGGCTATTGCATTATAAGCGTATCTTTGTTGATTTGGGTTTAGATCATGAGCAGAAAAAAAGGTTGGCCTCTAGAAAGTTGCAGGGGTCAACACTTCATTGGCAAAATAGTGTCTCTGCCGGAGTTCTGGAGGAAGAGTTTACTTAGCCTAAATTTAGAAGAAGATTTGAACAGAGGTTATTATCTGAGGTTGCTAAGTCAGTGTTGATGAGAAAGTTTATGGATCTAGTTCAGGGAGAAATGTCGGTTATCGAGTATGCCACTAGGTTTGATGAGCTATTTCGATATGGGTATGTTATTATTGACACTGACATCGGAAGGAATGAGAGGTTCATTCGGGGATTGAGACATGTGCTTGCTAGAGCAACCATGACACATATATGTGATCCTTGTAATACAGTTGTGGAGATGGAAATTCTCCATGAGGAGATGCTTGTTGTTTGTACTAGAGAGAAGCCAGTTGAAACCTAGGGTTCTCAGGGAAAGAAAAGAAAGTTCTTTAAGAAGAAAGGAGCCTAGAAGGGAGATGCTGCCAAAAAGGCAAAGATGGTTTATTTTTCTACAAATGGGACAAGAAGGGTCATTATGCAAATGAGTGTCGGTCAGGCAAGGGGAAGAATGCTGCAGACAAGAAGAATGTGAAGTGCTTCAACTGCGATCAAGTTGGGCATTATAAGAACCAGTGTCCAGGGCCAGTCAAGGCGAACAAGGGGAAGGTTTTTGCTATTGGTTCATCTGCTAAGCCAACTGCAGCTGATAAAGGAAAGACTGTGATGGAAGGTACGTTTTTTATTTAGAGTATACCTATTAGGATACTATTTGATACCGGTGCATCACATTCATTTATATCTCAGTGTTTGGTTTATAGGTTATGCTTAGAACCCACATACCTTGTTACTTCCTTAAGGGTTGTGAATCCAGTGGGAGGGTATGTAACTCTAGGGATGAGATGTGACCAGTTAGAACTAGGTTTATTAGGTCATAAGTTTGCATGCAGCCTATATGTTTTTGATTTCGTATATTTCGGAATCATTTTGGGTATGGATTGGTTGAGAAGGTATGAAGCTAGGATATTTGCCAAGATGGGGAGATATCACTAAGACACCTTGATAGTCATAACCGAATTGTATTCCCAGTAGAGAATTCCGACCGGAGTAGTTGCGCTTTATTAAGTGCAATGGAAATGGGAGAAGAGCTAAGTCGGGTTCGAGTTGCAAGAGAGTTTGCAGATGTTTTTGAGCCAGTCGCTGGATTACCACCGAAATGAGCTGTTGAGTTTCGGATAGATCTTGTTCCCGGAGCTATACATGTGTATAGATCACCTAGCAGGATGACACCTACTGAGTTGAAGGAATTGAAGGTGCATCTAGTGGATCTTGAAGGAAGGAATGTTATTAGACCAAGTAGTTCATCTTGGGGAGCGGCTGCATTATTCGTGAAGAAACCAGATGGGTAGTTGAGGATGTGTATCGACTATCGTAAGTTGAATGAGAGGACGATCCAGAATAAGTACCTTTTTCCGAGAATTGATGATCTGTTCGATCAGTTGTGTGGAGCGAGAGTATTTTCCCAATTGGATCTGGCGACAGGTTTCCACCAGTTAAGAGTGGCGGAGGACAGTATTCCATTGATAGCATTTCGGACTAGATATGGTTCATATGAGTGGTTAGTAATGCCATTCGGGATAATGAATGCACCTGCTTTCTTCGTGGATTTGATGAACCAAGTCTTCCGAGAGTATTTGGATAGATTCGTGTTGGTGTTTATAGATGACATTTTGGTATACTATAAGGATGAAAGGGAGCATGAAGATTATATTAGAGTTGTGCTTAAAACGCTGAGCCAGAATCAGCTAAAAGTGAAGTTTTCCAAGTGTCATTTTTGGAAGAAAGAGGTTAAATTTCTTGGTCACGTGGTATCAGAGAAGGGCTTGTCAATCGATCCAGATAAGATCGAAGCTGTTAATAATTGGAAGAGACCAGAGACGGTGACTGAGATTAGGAGATTTCTTGGACTTGCTGGCTATTACCGGAGATTTATTAAGGATTTTTCGTGGATATTAGCGCCTTTAACTAAGCTGATCGGGAAGGAGGTGAAGTTTTTCTAGTCTAACAAATGTGAGGAAGCATTCCTTAAGTTAAAGCATTTGTTGACCAATGCACAAGCCCTAGTATTGCCAGACGGAAACCAAGGGTTAGTGGTGTATACTGATGCTTGTGGGACTGGATTGGGAGGTGTGTTGATGCAGAAGGGCAAAGTTATTGCCTATGCATCCAGACAGTTTAGACCACATGATTTTGAGCTAGCTGCAGTGATCTTCACATTGAAGATTTGGAGGCATTATTTCTTGGGGGAGAGATTTGAGCTATACACATATCATAAGTCTTTAAGATACTTATTCTCTCAAAAAGAGCTGAATATGAGACAGCATAGATGATTGGAGTTTTTGGCTGCTTATGACTTTGGTATAGAATATACACCAGGGAAAGGTAATAAAGTAGCGGATGCTCTTAGCAGAAGACACCAGAATGTGGTGTTGGCTATGTTGAAAGAATGGAAGGATCTAGAAGCTTTGGCCAGTTGTGGTATGTAGTTAAGATCGACTGCTAGTTCTAGTTAGAGCACTGCCATGTTGTCCTATTTAGAAGTTTGACCAGTGTTGATCGAGAGATTGCTTCTAAGAAGAAGGAGGATCCATTATTAGCCGAGAAGATCAGGAGGCTTGAGGTTGGAACTGAGATCGATGATTTGAAAGATTTTTGTCTTAACCAGAGAGGATGGTTCAGAAAGAAGGGGCGATTATGTGTTTCGGATGTTGAGAACTTGAGGAAAGAAGTTCTTGGGGAATGTCATCAATCTAAGTTTACGATTCATCCCGGGGGGACCAAGATGTATCAGGATTTGAAGAGGAGCTTCTATTGGGAGGTATGAAGAGGGATGTTGGCTTGTGGGTTAGGCGGTGTGCAAACTGTCAACAAGTGAAATACGAACATCAGAAGCTAAGTGGGTTGCTTCATCCTCTAGAGATTCCAATTTGGAAATGAGATTAGATATCCGTGGATTTTATAGACCGGTTGCTAAGGTCAAACAGAGGAAATAAAATTATACGGGTCATAGTGGACAGGTTGACCAAGAGTACCCATTTCATTCCAGTAAAGTCAACCAGGACAGCACCTGTTTTGGCTAAGCTGTTCATGAAGAATGTAGTTAGAGTACATGGGGTTGCTAGTAGCATTGTCAGTGACAGAGATGCTTTATTCACTAGCGAATTCTAGAAGAGTCTACAGGATGTGTTAGGCACTAAGCTCAAGATGAGTACCGCATATCACCCTCATACGGATGGACAGATAGAGAGAGTCAATAAGGTACTCGAGGATTTGTTGAGATCTTGTGTGTTTGATTTTGGTGGATCTTGGGAGGATCACCTACATCTGGTAGAGTTTTTCTATAATAATAGTTACTAGACCAGTATAGGAATGGAGCCTTTTGAAGCTTTGTATGGAAGGCCATGCAAATCACCAGCATGTTGATTAGAGACAGGAGATAGATTGGACTTATGTCCAGATTTGTTAGGGTGGCGTCGGAGAAGATTGATGTGATCCAAGAACAGATGAAGGAAGCTCAATCAAGACAAAAGAGTTACGCAGATAAGAGGCGTAAAGACCTAGAGTTCTTAGTTGGAGACAGGGTTTTCATTAAGGTATCACCGATGAAGGGTGTGGTACGGTTTGGGAAGTCGGGAAAATTGGCACCGAGATATGTTGGTCCATTTCAGATTAGAGAAAGGATTGGAAAGCTCGCATACATAGTAGAATTGTCGAGCAATATGGCAGGTGTCCATAATGTATTTCATGCGTCTCATCTTCGGAAGTATGTGCATGATCCAGAGACTACTATTCCTTCGATAAGGTTGGAAGATCTAGTAGTAGAGCCTAATTTTACTTTTATTCGACAACCGGTTTGGGTTGTAGCGAGAGATGAGAAAAGATTGAGGAACAAGACAATCCAGCTGGTGAAAGTTCGGTTGAGCGACAACGAGAAGGACTGTACTTGGGAGATAGAGGACATGATTCGAGATACTTATCTTAATCTGTTTTGAGGGTATGTCTATATTAGATTATATAGATAATTACTAGTCAGGTAGACTAGTATGGTTGCTAGGAGTAGTTACAAATGATTGCTATATTTAGAATTTAGTCCTTACTGATTTTCGAGGACAAATTTCTTTAAGGAAGGGAGCCTGTAACACCCCTAATTTTTGATAACATTATTGAGGAGATTAAATTAGATAAATAAATAGAATGATGTAAATGTTAAGAGATAAGGGGGTTGAGATTTGAATTAATATAATAAGGTCGTGCTCAATTAAATAATTAAATGGGCTTAAGAATGAGTTATAAGCTAATTAATTTACATAAGGGTATATTGGGTATTTTCCGCACATAAACCTTACCCCTATATATTTTCATTCCTACCATTTTATTTCCCATTCACGTCATTTTGAAAATGTAAAACAAAAACTTAAAGAGGAGTCGACCAGTAAGAGAAGAGAAATCAAAGTAAAGCTAGGGATTCAGGCTTAGGGGAAATTAATCTCAATCCAATCTCCTTATCTTAATCAAGGTTAATAATGATTCCATCTCTATTTTTGTTTTATAACCATATGTTTTCGGATATAAGGGTAAATTCGTTTTTATGATGATTTGGATTATGATATGCTTGAATTACTAATTGTTTGGTTTAAACAAGGGTGTTTAAATAAGATTATAATCGGTTTTAGGGAAAAACAAATTTATGTTGATGCTTAAATGCCATGGAAAAAATTTATGTTATGTAAAACTTGATTTTGGAGTTGGGTTTTAATTTTGTTAATTTTCCAAGCTATGGAAAGATTGTTATGAATTTTCAAAGGAAAATATAGTTGATTAGGTTTATAAATTTATTTCAAAAATTATATTGAGAATTTGGGTCTGAAATTTTGATATGTTGGATAACATGATTAAAGTGAATGTCTGAAATTTTTAGGGATTTTTCCTAGGTGATTAGCTGTGCAAATTAAATTATTTTAGAAGAGGGACTTCTTTGCAATATTGGCTTTGCTTAATGGAAGGGCTTATTTGCTAACTTAACCATGGTTTAGATATGAAATTAGCGGCAGTTATTTTAGTAAAGAATTTGAAAAGATAAGGCAACCAATCTTGTGTTTACACGTGACAGGTTAGTTAGAAAGTGTTTGCTTTAATTAGTAATAAATAAGGTTTACCCAGAAAAGTTGGTTCCGCTTTCTTTAGAAGTACCTTTCGACTCAGAGCTACCGCCTTCAATTAAGTCGAAACCACTAAGCCGAAACCAATACACAAGGTATCACTCAGATGGTACGCAGTGGATTGGAGAAAGGTGGAAGGCTAGGTGTCAAAAGCATGTCTTTCAAAGGGGTCGATACCTTGGTTTCTTTTAAAAAGAGAAGCGTCTGCCTTTGTTTTATTTAACCGTTCGAAGCAGTCGAAGCATATGTTTTCGAAAGAGGTTTTAAAAGCTTTCGAAGGGGTTACCATCATCTTATGTTTTAAAGAGTAAGCTTTCAAATGGGTTTCTTTACTTATAAATATAATGCTTTCGAAAGAAGAGGTTCCGACCTAGTCGAAGCCCTGCTGCCGTTCTTTAACCTCTCGAGTGTATTGAAGTCATCAATGCTTTTGAAAGTAGTACTTGTTTTCTAAAGATGTTTTAAGCCACTTCCTAAATGCTTTCGAAAGGATCCAAGGGTTTCGAAGGCAATGGCTTCGAAAGGAGTTTCAACGCTATCCAATGTTTTATTTAAATGATTTGAAGCTTTCAAAAGGGATGGTGCCCACGCCATAAGGTTTTCTCCAATATTTTTAGATGATAAAGGATGGTTTAAAAAGTGATACTTTCACCTATATTCACTTTGACCCAAATAATATTTTAAGTATAAACCCAATGGTTTTGAAAGAGGGACTTTCAATGATTTCGAAAGGGATATTTCCAAAGGTTTCGAAAGGGGTACTTTCAGTGGTTATGAAACTAAGCTTCTAAGTATTATTAAGCAATACTTTAATATGTTCGAAAGGTTTTGAAAGAGAAGATTTAAAGTGTTTTAAAAGGCAGGGGCCTAATGTTTTGAAAAAAGATTTATATGCTTTCGAATGAGGTTAACCAGTGAAGTCAAAAGCAAGGTTTTGAAGGTTTCGACAGCCTTAGTTTTCAAAGTAAATACCCCAACCTCATTTTTGAAAGAAAACCATGGCATGAATAAATAAAGTGTTTTGAAAAGGAGATTTTGAAGAAGTTTTCTTTGATTAAAAGGTTAAAGGGATTAAAAAGTTATTATGTATGCTTCTTCATATATGTATGTGTGTGTGTGTATTCACATTGTAATGGACCCAGAACTATATTTTGGGAAAGGGAAGAATAACTAACTAGGTTGACCCAGTAGTGAATATAAATTAAGATAACTCCTGAATGAGTAGAATTGCATCCAGGAAGTCAGGAAGACCAGAATATAGGATGCTAAACTATTAAAGGAAAAGATATTGGTAGGGGCCAATAGGTTCTTAGTAAGCCCATGAATACTGTGTGTAGGAAAAGATATTGGCAGGGGCCAATATTCACAGTTAGCCCATGAAAATAATGATTTGATATTGGCAGAAGCCAATAGGTTTATAGTGAACTTATGAAAACTATAGCCGGATTAAGAAATTGATAGGTGCCAATAGGTTCCTAGTCAAGCCATGAAAACTAGGATAAGAAGAAAAGATATTGGAGTCACCAATAGGTTCCTAGTCAACCCATGAAAACTAGGATAAGAGTAAAGATATTGGAGTTACCAATGGGTTCATAGTGATTCTATAAAATTGTGTGATTGGACAGGGAGTCCTTAATCGTTTTACCGGTTATTAGTCAGGCCATGAAAATAATTAGGTTAATAGTAATCCTAGAAACTATAACTGAGATAGATAGTCAAAATAAATGGGGATGGGTAATCAAGAATTGATTCATTTATTTTGCATATCATCGTATCATAATGTATTGAATTATTTTGACTATTGTGGATGCAGGAGCACAGTATATGGTTTTAAAAAGTTTTTAGGATGCTAGTGAGGAGAAAACCCGTTTCGGTAAGCTGCGTGGTCTCACTAGATATCTAAATGGTTTGAGATGGTAGATTATTATTTATACTAGGCTTTATGTCTGACTCGAAGTTTATGTTCTCCCATTAAACTCTCGGGTACTCGATTGATTTTGAGTAGTTTGAGAGTTGAGGTTTTCAGGTACCTCTTTAGACGAATAAGCTTCTCGAGACACGCAGGAGGCATGATAGCTATCTAGAGTTCTATTTTATTTTGATTCCGTTGTGTTGTTTGTAATGGCAAAGTTGTTAAATTACCTATATATACTCTGATCATCCAAGGGAATCTTTATATGTCGCTCTTAGCGTATGTTGTAATAAATATATTTTCTCTGAATGTGGTTAACGATTGTGGGATTATGTAATGAATTGGAATTTTTTGAATTGGTATGTGATCTTGTTTGATGTATTAGATTTTTTCCATATTCATGTGTTTCTGTGTATCAATGTATCTAACACCACCGTATTTGGTCGTTGAGGATTAATAACTATGGATGATTGCAGCATCTGTGGCCGTTAGTTTTGGGCCTCCAAGTAGGGAGATGTTACAAATTGGTACCAGAGCATAGGTTTATGAAAGTTTAAAAGAAATTTAAAGCTAAAAGATTTTAAACATAATCCAATGAATTTTAAAAGATGGTCGGGGTTTGGGATAATGCTATAGTAACATACTTGTATTTGATATATATCTGTGTGTGTGTGTGTGCGCGCATACTTCCCTCTCTCTTAGACCATTCTTCTGTATCTTACTAAGGCTCGTATGCAGATTTACGAGAAAGAAGGTATGGAAGCAGGAAACAGAAGAGGAAATCTCGATGGAGGAAGCACCACAACTAATGGAAATGCTCGACCTAGTACCAAGAGGAATCAAGGCCGACTGGCTAATGCTAACCTAAATGCTGAAGCCAATGTGAGTGCTGGAAATCCACCAGTAGATATGAGAGAAATGTATCAGTTCTTCATCTATGTGATGCAAGCAGGAGTTGCTGTAGGTGTTACTGATAATATTGGAGAAGCTAACCCTGTGGCTCCAGTTGGGAATAACTATGCTAAGCGAAGCAGAGATTACACCGGTCTAGATAGAAAGCCGTTTATGGCAATGGAGGATGCCATAGAAGTAGAAAATTAGCTATTGCATTGTGAGCGTATCTTTGCTGATTTGGGTTTAGATCATGAGCAGAAAAAAAGGTTGGCCTTTAGAAAGTTGCAAGGGTCAGCACTTCATTGGTGGAATAGTGTCACCGCCGGAGTTACAAAGGAGAAGTTGACTTGGGCTGAATTTAGAAGAAGATTTGAACAGAGGTTCTTATCTGAATTTGCTAAGTCAGCATTGATGAGAAAGTTTATGGATCTAGTTTAGGGAGAAATGTCGGTTATCGAGTATGCCACTAGGTTTGATGAGATGTCTTGATATGGGTATGCTATTATTGACACTGACATCAGAAGGAATGAGAGGTTCATTCGGGGATTGAGACCTGAGCTTGCTAGAGTGACCATGACACATATATGTGATCCTTGTAATGTAGTTGTGGACAAGGAAATTCGCAATGAGGAGATGCTTGCTATTTGTACTAGAGAGAAGCCAGTTGAAACCCAAGGTTCTTAGGGAAAGAAAAGAAAGTTCTTTAAGAAGAAGGGAGCCCGGATAGGAGATGCTGCCAAGAAGACAAAGATGGATTTATTTTGCTACAAATGTGACAAGAAGGTTCATTATGCAAATAAGTGTCGGTCAAGCAAGGGGAAGAAGGTTGTAGACAAAAAGAATGTGAAGTGCTTTAACTATGATCAAGTTGGGCATTATAAGAACCAGTTTCCAAAGCCAGTCAGGGCGGACAAAGGGAAGGTTTTGTTATGGGATCATCCGCTAAGCCAACTGCAGCTGAGAAAGGAAAGACTTTGACGGAAGGTACGTTTTTGATTCAGAGTATACCAGTTAGGATATTATTTGATACTGGTGCACACATTCATTTATATCTCAGTGTTTGGTTGATAGGATATGCTTAGAACCTACATAACTTGTTACTCCCTTAAGGGTTGCGAATCCAGTAGGAGGGTATGCAACTCTGGAAATGAGATATGACTAGTTAGTACTTGGTTTGTTAGGTCATAAGTTTGCATGCAGATTGTATGTTTTTGATTTCGTAGATTTCGAAATCATTATGGGTATGGATTGGTTGAGAAGGTATGAGGCTAGGATATTTTTCCAAGATAGGGAGATATCACTAAGACACCCTAATTGTCATAACCGAATTATATTCTCAGTGGAGAATTCTGACCGGAGTAGTTGCGCTTTGTTAAGTGCAATGGAAGTGGGAGAAGAGCTAATTCAGGTTCGAGTTGCAAGAGAGTTTGTAGATGTCTTTGAGCTAGTCGCAGGATTACAATCGAAATGAGCTGTTGAGTTTTGGATAGATCTTATGCCAAGAGAAGAACCTGTGAGTAGACCACCTAGCAGGATGACACCTACGGAGATGAAGGAATTGAAGGTGCAGCTAGTGGATCTAGAAGGAAGGAATTTTATTAGACCAAGCAGTTTGCCTTGGGGAGCGACCACGGTATTCGTGAAGAAACCAGATGTTTACTTCCTTTCTAAACAACAGACTTGCATCCGGAATGGTCAGGTAATTCTATTCTAAACTAATAATTTCCCTTACAACACTTGAATTCAGAAGAAATATTAATTCATGCTGACACATCGGATTTCAAGTAGGTATCTTGGCAAGTGCAGTGAATTGTCTATAGGGGGTGAGCTCGGTGTCATGAACACTACAAACAATTTCCCGTGTAGGTAGTTCGCTCGCAGCAAAAAAGGAAAAGAACTTTCCGTATCGTTTTCTTATTGGAGTTACTTCTTCTACAGTTACCCGTTATCGATCAACGATCGATAACGGATCCGTTGTCTGAAGCGACGTGGAAATTTCTTCTCAGTACAGGAACACCGAGCATGCAAAAGGAAACAAGATTAATCCAAGTTCACTGGAAGGACTAAGGCCAATTCACGATGCGTCATACTATATCGGCAATGTAACTGTGTGCAAGTCGATTATGATTCTATGGACGAAGATAGCAAAACGTGTCAAGCACCGGGGCAAGGCTTGAATTTTGTTTTGTGAAGAACTCAAGACTTGATTTACTATCTTCCTCCATAAAATTGCAATCAATTCGGACTTTCCACGACTGTCATCAAGAATACGATTCCGTCGCCAAAACGACAAATCAACATCATAATCAGCAAACCCACCTTTAATCAGTAATCAAGAGTCAAGGAGGATTGAAGTTCTCGACCTAGCGACCAAAACAGGGGATCGGCGGCAACTTATGCAAGTCGGTGAGCTAACCTTGGGTTTGGTTGTCGGCGGTAAAGGAGAACTGGAAACAACGGCAAAGCGGCAGCAGCGAGGCTATAAAGTCGATGACGGGATGGTCGACGGCGGCGTTGGAAGGTTGGATCGAGTCGTTGAGGAAGATAGATCATGTCGCTGAAAGAAGCTCAAATCGTTGGAGGAAGTTGTAAGCTCTAGTCGTGAAATAATGATGGGGTAGGTCGGCTCGAGGGCTTAAATAGGAACAAAGAATATACACGAAAAATATTCTCAGTAATTGGATCGCTAGCGATCCATAAGGCTGCTTGCTCTTTGTCTCAAATTTTCCAAGCGACATCCATATACGACTTCAGGGCATGATGGGAAGCTATAGAGTAAAGTTCGGTCTTTTATGACAATCAATGACAGTCCAAGGCAAAACTTAGCAAGCGACAGCCTAGTCTAATTCAAATTCATGTGACTCTAACACGACTACTTGAAATTCAACAAGCAGAGACTAAAAAGCGATAACTTCCAGAGCACGCCTTGTTTTCAACGAAGACGTACAATAGGGGGCAAATGTTATCCGTGTTTTTGACCCAGCAGGATCCAAGAGAAATCGGAACAACTTAATCAAGTCAGAATAGCTCAGAAGTCAACCAAAAAGACTAAAGCAACAAGCCAAAGGGAGTCAAAGAAAAAGAATGGAAAATGCACTGAGGACATGGATCGTTAGCGATCCATGGCCTATGGATCGCTAGTGATCCATGGTATTGACTCAAGGGTCCATCGATCCTCTTGCATCGTGATCCAACATGTATTCTAGAAACAATGATTAAGTTTATTGAGATTCCAAGTTAGTTAAATTAAGAGACAAGCATTTGTCTAGTCCAATCAGCAATTAAATACAACTAGCAAGTAAACCATCATCAATACAAGACAACTGTAGAATACAATAGCCTATGATTTTTGTTTGATGATAATAAACATATATATATTCGTTTAAATGTATATGTTACTGTACTGTTTTATTTTTTCCACATAATTAAATAAATATTTTTTGAATAAAATAAATAACTCGAAATTCATATTTAAACAAATATTTTATTACAAATTCAAATAGTACAAATTTGAGCTCTCACTACATTTACACATTTTCAATTACAATACAACTTCAATTACAGCACAATTTTCAATTTACAATTTCACCTCACTACATATTCACTCATCACTCGTATTTGTTCTTCAACTCTATTCCAGCCTGTACCCAGCATCTGAACTATCTGCAAAATAAACACTAATGCAGTAAAATTGAAAAAGAAATATTTAACAATGCACAATGAAGTGTGTGTTTTGAAAATATTGTTTTCCTCGGTTATTTGGGTTGTTCGTCATCATTTTTTAAATTCATCTTACACTAACAACTTGTGACATGCACAGTGTATCACTGTATATGCCACAAAGTCGTGCACACCGAAATACACTTGCTTGTTAAAATTGCAGGGACAGGTGAGCACAAGGTCAAACCCAGCAACAAAATCAAGATCAAAGTAGGGTCCAACCAACTAAATCAAAGAAACAAAATCAAAGCAACATAGTTTTAGACTATCACAGTTCAATTCCAACCAACATGGCAACAGCCTCAACCACATGAAGATCAAAGTAGGGTGCAAACACAATAAGGAACAACTGTTTCAGAAATACAGACATGTACAAACATGCATACGAACTTAGTGCACACACAAAAACCAGCAACTCAATGGATGCTGCAAAGTGAAGCACATGAATAAGTAATGAACATCATACATGTAGGCACATTCAAACCAAACTAAAGGCAGCGGCATAAGCAATACAATGGTCGAGCTACAAGAAACATGAAGCATATATATATAATGGTATAGTTCATACACTCAACCAAGCACTCAGCAAACCAAAAAGAGAAACATCAAGTAACATACAACATAACAGCAGCTCAACCAAAATGGAACCACACAATCTAAAGCAATCAACAAACAGTCTACTTGAATGCAAAGGAGCATGACAACATACACAAATGGGTTAACATGAATGCAAAACACTTGAATAACAAGCACATATGCAAGTTCAGTTTAAACATGTAGTGCAAATATACAAAGTGGTGCACTAGACATGTATGCATTGGAGCATGTATGCATATATATATACATAGTGAACACATTGGAGCTACAGCAATAACATACACATGAATGCAAGCACTCGGGGGACAGAGCATAGCAACATCAGGTCACACACATATATACATACATATATGTATGTATATACATGGACACAACAAACAACTCAACCCAGCAAACATTGACATGTATACAAGCAAAGTGACATGTATATACATATGCAATAGAGGGGACATAAAGGCAATATGAGTATGCAGCAGTCACATATACACATCAAAAACAGTGAAGAAGATGTGGTTAACTATCAGTAGCAATTCAAACAAGTCAAGGCCGAGATAAATATCAACAGGGGTCAAACATATTTGATCGCATTTCAGAAAATGGAACAGCAAATCATGGTGAACAAGTTAGAGATTGATGAACAAGTCCTAGGAGAAAAGAACGGAATGATTCAAATCAATTCAAGAAAATACGAATTCATCAGAAATCTATAGAGTAACAAATTCAAATATATCAACTAATGAACAACTTAGAATCATCACAATCGTTCAAACAAGAATCGAGACAAAAGCGAAGCGCAGGTGACCTCTAGGGAGGAGTTAATATCTTGAGAGTGATAGATGTTAGTCCATGAGTTGATGGTTTTGATGACAACAACCTTAGAATAAGATTATAAAATATAAATACTAACATTATAGTTTAGATATATATATGTATATGCAGGATTTAACCATGCAGGTACCAAGAATGAAGACCGTACAGTATAGAGATTCAAGATACCAAGATTGAAGACTCATGAGTATCAAGATTATCAAGAGTTCAAGATTTCAAGATAAGTATTGAGTCTAGAATTATGTTAAAACTTCACAATAGCACTGAAATCTTCACTCCATTTTTCTTTTGGGATAGAACCCATTTCTACCTTTTAGTGGCTTACAAACCCACGACAAGTAGCTTACAAACCCACGACAAGTGGCTTACAAACCCACGAACATCTTGGTTTTGTACAAGTTCTCGAGTCCTATCATAATGAGATATTCTGCAGGAAGAAGCTTGCAAAACTACTTCAAAATGATTTCCAAAACTACTTCAGAATGATTTTCAAAAAAAATTTTCAAAATGTTTTAGCCTGAAAAAATATCCTTTCAAATGATTTTCAAAAAGATGTTTTAGCCTTAAAATATTCTTTGTTTTTAAACTTCGTTTGTTTTAAACTATCTTTTAATTATAATATATTTACTTAGATTTAAATAAAATTATAGTAAAATTATATATATATATATATTATTCTCTATATTTACTTGTGTATTTTAACTATAGTCAAGTATATTTATAAAGTTTAAAATAGTTTTAATATAAGATAAAGGTTATTTTCAAAGAAAATCAAATCATCAAAAATTGCTTTGGGATGTCGACATACCCATGGTGACCATGTTGACATAGTGTCAGTTAAAATTCAAATTTCAAATTTCAAAATAAGTGTCTATTCGTCATAACTCTTCACGAATGGACATGGCTGTTGTTCCTCTATAAATAGGGGTTAGTTTCAACAAATTTAACATCAGATTTTCTGGTTTTTCACTTCTCTTCTTCTTCCACATTTTCTTATTCAAAATTCTATCATTACTCTGCCGAAATCAACATTGAATCTAACTAGATTATCTCTGGTTTGATTCTCTATCACTATCTCAACAAGATCTAAGTGCTATTTAGAGTTATAGGCTTCTTTGTAATCTATCTAGCGAGAAAAGGTGTGATTGTAGCCTTGGAAATCAATCAAGCGAGAAAAGGTGTGATTATAGCCTTGGAAATCAATTGGGTGAACTTGTTGCCCAAGAAATCAAGTATCTCTACCCAGAGGATTGTGATTCTGGAGGGTGTACCTCGTAGCCTTGAAATCGAGGGTTGTAATTGTTGAATTGCTTTTGAAAGGAATTCGTACTTAGTTATGCGGGACTTGATGTAGGGTAACCCCGAACCAGTATAAAATCCAATGTGTTCTTTCCTTTACTGCATTTACTTTGTTTCTATATCTGTGTTTGTTTCTGTGATCATATCTGTGTCTGAATATTGCATACATTTGTGTTCAATTTAACATAAACTCAGAAAGATTTAGTAATTTCTTAAAAACACTATTCACCCCCCTCTAGTGTTATTCCTAGCCTTAAGATCCATAATCTGCATTCCTCACAATAGAAACCTCCTATTGAGATTGAAATAATCACTTGAAGAAGTAAGAGCAAAAGTGCTACAGAAGAGGGTCGAATCGGCGGAACAAACCGCTGAGGAAGGAAGTGGCATCAGCAGCCTCGGCAGCAGCAGGAAAGACTTTCTGGTCAACCCGACCCCCTCTTTCTCTGGCTTGATAGTGCACAATTCCTAAGAAATTGAAGAATTCAAATCAATTTTCATAGTCAAAGCATAAATGAAAATATAGGAAATCAATTCCTATATAAGCCCCATTCATCATCGGCAAATAATCACGAGTTCGAAAACAATAAACGAAAGCATTCAAGAGACAAAAACATATCCCTATCGAACTCAAATCTGGAGCAATCGAATAACACTGATTGAAGAAGCAACGAACTAATTAAGGAACAAAAGCATACAAATTCAAAGTGCTATTTTCAAGCGGCGGCTCCAGATCAACAAAACCATAAATCGAAGACAACAAAAGTGAAAGAGGATATCGACCTGGATATTCAAAAAAATAAGAGCATCATTTTTTTTAACCGCATTTTTTTGGGCCGATACTATTTGCTTTGGGCTTTAGTTATATAGGGTTTTTTTTATAGTTTTGTTTTTACTTTGTAATTTTCTCTTTTAAAATTTGGTAAATTCCTAGTTGTGTAACTAGGTACAAACTACGGGGCATAGTTCGAGAATTCTCAACTCAGTGGCTGAGTTGTGGTAGGATTTTTAGCTTAGAGTTAGGTTAATCGAGTTAGCAAGTATCGTGAGTTTATGTGTTTTTGTAAGCGACTGATTACTTAATTTCTAGTAGAAACCTTGGGGGCAGCACGTAGGCAGTTTTTGTCGAAGCTGGGTAAAACTGTGTGTGATCTTTTCTGCATTGCTTTCTGTTTTTGATTTTTATTTCCTCATTAATTTTTAGTAAACCCAATTCACCCTCTTCTTTCTAGGGTGAAAACGATCCTACAAGTGGTATCGGAGCTAGGAAATTTTTTTTTTTTTTATTTTCTTTCTTTCAGTGGCTTCTTTTAATAATGCTTTTGTTGAAGGTCATTCCATAGCTAGGCCGCCCATGTTCAATGGTGAATATGCATATTGGAAAACTAAAATGAAAATTTTTCTGAAAACCATAGATGCATGGAATATTGTTGAAACGAGATATAGCACACCAATAGTAATGGTAGATTATCAAGAAGTTGATAAACCTACGGATCAATGGACAGATCTTAAAAATAAACTGCAAACTGTTAATGCTAAAGCTATGATTTCTATTATTTTCTCATTAGATCAAATTGAATTTAATCGAGTCTCACATTGTCTAACTACGTAGGAAATTTATCACACGCTTGAAGTGACTCATGAAGGAACCTCCCAGGTCAAAGAATCTCGCCTTGCCATGCTTAGTAGCGAGTACGAGAACTTCATAATGGAAAATGATGAAAGTGTCAAAGAAATATATGGACGACTTTCTAATCTTGTATACAAATCAAAATCCTTAGGAAGACCATACACAGAACTGGAAATAGTCTGAAAGATCCTCAGAATTCTCCCATGAAATTTTGAAGCAAAGTTGACTGCCATTCAAGAATCAAAGGATCCGAAACAATTTAAAGTTGAAGAACTCATCGGAAACCTCACCACTTATGAGCTAGAAATCAAATTCAAGGAAGAACGTGAAGGAGGAGATACGCGAAAGAAATCAATAGCTCTCAAAGGAACGATGGAAAGTGAAGATGATGATGGTGATGATGAAGGAGCAGCTGAACGGGCACTGAATATAATAAAGAGATTCAAAAGGTGGAACTACAAGTATGGAAATCCTGCCCTTAATCAACAACTGAAGAGTATAATCGTCAAAGTTCTAGACAACTCAGAAAAGCAGGAGATCATTTGTCACTAGTGCAATAAACCTGGTCATATCAAGCCAAATTGTCCTCAAAATCGAGTCAGCAAAGGAAAGAAACCGAAAAGGAGAAGTTTTGCAGCAACTTGGGATGAAAGTGATGAAGATGATAATGAAAGCACTGGCAGTGAGAATGAAAAAGCAAATCCGTGTGTTCTAGGAGAATTAAGTGACAACGATGATGACGAGCCAAGCGAGGTATCAAAACTTACTCACTCGTAATTACTTATATATTTTCATGAAGTAAATGGCTGTTTTGAAAGACTTAGGGAAAAGTACGCTAAAATTGAATCACAAAAAGATAGTTTGATAAAACTAAATAAGCAGCTTGATCAATTTGTTCAAAACTATAGAAATAAAAGCCCTAAGTGTGATAAGTGTCCATCATTAGAAGAGGAAATAAAAAAAATCAGAAACTAAAATTAAATCACTTGAAAATGAAATTCTGATTTTGAAAGAAAATGAAAATACTAGGAGAGAAAATTCTATTAAAAAGTGCAATTTGTTATTGAATGAAAATGAATCTCTCAAGTCACAAGTCCAACAATTGTATACGACTTTAGGAAATTCTCCAAAGGAGAAAGATCACTAAATATGCTATTAGGGAAACAAACCGTTAATACTATTAGACAAGGACTTGGGTATACTCAATCTGAAAAAGGTAGAAGTGAAACTAATCATGTCAATTCCAAGTGCACGATTTGTGAAAAATTGGACACAATCACAACAATTGTTGTTATAGACCCAAACACATGAAAACCATACCAATTTGGGTTCCTAAAGGCATGAATGTAAAATCTCTTAAAATCAAACAAATTTGGGTGCCAAAAGGAACAAGCATAGACTGTCTTGGTTCTACTTGTTTCTCAAAAAAATTTGTCACTAACAATCGTGGACCTATGAAAACAAATAGGTTGCTAAACTCTTCTCTCGTGTAAGTGTGTTGGCAGGCTAAGGAACAGCAAGAGTGGTACCTGAATTCTGGCCGTTCTAGGCACATGACGAGTGACAAATCAGTTCCTTAGCCTAGAGAAGTACAAAGGTGGCAGAGTCACAATGGGCAACAACGATAAATGTAAAATTATCGGTAAAGGTAAAGTAGGTAACGATACATTTACCTTAAACGATGTATATATATTGAAAATCTACACCATAATCTTATTTCAATCAGCCAGTTATGTGATAAGGGAATGAATGTTGTTTTTGATTGTGATTTGTGCAAAATTGTTGACCAATCATCAAAAGGTATATTATTTTTAGGTAAAAGGAAAGGTGATCAACTGGGAAAATTTGAGCCAAAAACTGACGAAGACATGTTCATGGGATACTCTTCTAGAAGCAAAGCTTATAGAGTATACAACAAAAGGACAAGAATAATCGTGGAGTCAATCAATGTGAAATTTAATGAAGGCATTGATGATCGAAGCAAGGAAACAATCAAAAGCAATGTCAAAGAGGAGAACAGAAAAGTTGAAAATGAAAATCCAAAAGAAACTGCAACCGCGGAAGAAATCCAAAGAAATCTGGAACCAGAGAGATTGAAATTCAAAGCAGATCATCCTCCAGAATTGGTAATGGGTAATCCTACGCAGGTATTCAAACTCGTTCGTCCTTTTGAAATTTATGTGATTTGTGTCTATACAGTGGATTTATTTTAGAAATTGAACCCAAAGACATAGATACAGCTCTCAATGACGAGAGTTTGTTTATGGCTATGCAAGAAGAGCTAAATCAATTTGAATGAAATGATGATTGGATTCTAGCACCTAGACCTAACGATTATCCAGTTGTAGGAACCAAATGGATTTTTAAAAATAAATTTGATGAATCTGGAAATGTGATTAGGAACAAAGTTAGGTTAGTTGCTAAAGGTTATAATCAAATTGAAGGAATTGATTTTGATGAAACTTTTGCACCAGTAGCAAGACTAGAATCCATTAGAATATTGTTAGCTTTTGCTTGCTATAAAGGATTCAAACTAAGACAAATGGATATTAAAAGTGCTTTTCTTAGTGGAATTTTGAAAGAAGATGTACTCGTTGAACAAACTGAAGGGTTTGAAAGTCAAGAATACCCTAACCATGTATATAAACTTAAGAAAGCACTATATGGATTAAAAAAAGCCCCTAGGGCTTGGTATGAATGTCTTAGCACTTATCTTCTTGAAAATGGGTTCAAAAAGGGCTGTGTAGACACCACATTATTTATATTGCACAAAAATGATGACCTTTTGATTGTTCAAATATATGTTGATGACATTATTTATGGTTCCACTAACAACCTTTTGCATGAGAAATTTGAAAAAGTCATGCAAGAAAAGTTTGAAATGAGCTTGGTAGGAGAGTTGAAATTCTTTTTAGGATTTCAAATCAAACAAAACGAAAAAGGTACGTTCATCTCTCAAACAAAATATATCATAGAGCCTGTCAACAAATTTGGATTGAAAGATGCTAAACCAGCAAAAACTCCCATGTGCACAACAATTAAACTTGACAAGGATGAAAAAGGTAAGGTAGTTGATCAAAAGAAATATCGAGGTATGATTGGATCACTTCTTTATCTTACTACTTCTAGACCAGACATTATGTTCTCTATTTGTTTATGTGCACGGTTTCAATCAAATCCAAAAGAATCTCATTTAAAAGCTGTAAAAAGGATTATAAGGTATCTGTTGCACACCCCACGGTTTGGTCTTTGGTATCCAACTAATGATAACTTTGAGTTAAAAGGGTATTCTAATGCAGACTATGCTGGTATTCTAGTTGATAGAAAAAGTACTGGTGGAACGTGTTTTATGTTGGGACATTCGTTAGTTGCATGGTCAAGTCGAAAACAAAATTGTATTGCATCATCTACCACTAAGGCAGAGTGTATTGCTCTAAGCGGTTGCTCTACTCAAATTTTATGGATGATACAAACTTTGTCAGACTATGGTCTAAATTTTAAATGAGTTCCACTTATGTGTGATAGCAAAAGTGCAATTGATCTCACAAATAATCATGTACATCATTCTCGCACCAAGCATATAGATGTTAGACATCATTTCATTAGAGATCACATTTCCAAAGAAAATATCTGCATAAAGTTCATTTCAATTGATTCTCAATTGGCAGACATTTTTACAAAACCCCTTCCAGAAAATAGTTTTTGTCGACTTCGTCTCAGTTTAGGCATTTTAGAAATGTGATTTTATATTTTTTTTTATTTGATCTTAAATTCCTATGATAACTAATCTGACTCCCTATTGATTATCGAAAAGATAAATAGTGACTGAAAAAAGTGATGAGTGTTGATCTTGATCATACATTATGTCTTAATAGAGTATATTTAGAAAATTTCTTTAAAAATTTAAACAAAATTTGTAATAACTTGGTTGGTAAAATTTCCATGACAATCTCTAGTTCTATCATATTTCTACGACAATCACTCATCAAAATCCAATATAGTATGTCAAAATGTGGTATTTAAATAGGAAATTATTCATTTTTTTAATTAATTAGCAATAAAATCATCCAAAAGTACTCACTCTCATTTAAAAGTTCTCACAGTTATGCATGGGTGAACTACTTGAAATCTCTGATTATGTGCTTTCATGCTCGTTTAAAGTCCTCACGATTATGCATGTATGGAACACATATCAAAATTGGATGAAATAGACAAGTTAATTCTAACCCCATTTAAAAGTCCTCACGGTTATGCATGGTTAGAAGATGCTTGAAATTATTTTTTTAATAAAAATAGAGAATACTACTAATCTCATTTAAAAGTCCTAACGGTTATGCATGGTTAGTAAGTATTTAAAAAATTCTTGTCATAAATATACCATAAATGGACACAACTATATGGTTTTCTATGCCAACATCACCCCTATCACTCTAAAATGGAATATGCGCCTAATAGAGTATTTATGATTTTTGTTTGATTTTTTTTTAAAATTTACTATGTATATTCGATTAGGTATTAATGTTGTATTAATGTTTATCATTTTATCACTCTTATCTAACATTGTTATTCTTTTGCTAATAACAAAAGGGGGAGAAAAGTAAAGATTTTGGAAAATAAGTCGTATTTTTTATTTTTGCATATTCTCATCTAGGTTCATTGCATTTTTTTTATTTTGCATATTTTTTTATCTTATTTTCATGCATATGTGAAGGGGGAGCTTTATTGTAGGGGGAGTATTAAAATAAAGGGAGCTAATAGAATTCATCAGGACCAAATACATTTAATAGAGTCAAAATCTTAATATATGTTTATTATCATCAAAAGAGGGAGATTATAGAATACAATAGCCTATGATTTTTGTTTGATGATAATAAACATATATATATTCGTTAAATGTATTTGTTATTGTACTATTTTATTTTTTCAGCATAATTAAATAAATATTTGTTGAATAAAATAAATAACTCGGAATTCATATTTAAACAAATATTTTATTCAAACAAATATTTTATTACAAATTCAAATAATACAAATTTGAGCTCTCACTACATTTACACATATTCAATTACAATACAACTTCAATTAAAACACAATTTTCACTTTACAATTTCACCTCACTACATATTCACTCATCACTCGTATTTAATCTTCAACTCTATTCCAGCCTGTATCCAGCATCTGAACTATCTGCAAAATAAACACTGACGTAATAAAATTGAAAAAGAAATATTTTACAGTGCATAATGAAGTGTGTGTTTTGAAAATATTGTTTGCCTCAGTTATTTTGGTTGTCCGTCATCATTTTTCTAATTCATCTTACACGAACAACTTGTGACATGCACAGTGTATCACTATACATGCCACAAGGTCGTGTAGACCGATATACACTTGCTTGTTAAAATTGCAGGGACATGTGAGCACAAGGTCAAACCTAAGCCAAGACTGGATTCAACATAGGTGCAATGACTCGAAAAAAATAGTTCAGAAAGTGCACAAGACATGGTCAGGAGCAACAAAATAAAAGCAACACAGTTTCAGACTATCAAGTTCAGGTCCAACCAACATGACAACGGCCTCAACCACATGAAGATCAAAGTAGGGTGCAAACACAACAAGGAACAACTGTTTCAGAGATATGGATATGTACAAACAGGCATACAAACTCAGTGCACACACAAAAACTAGCAACTCAATGGATGCAGCAAAGTGAAGCACATGAATGAGTAATGAACATCATACATGTAGGCACATTCAAACCAAACTAAAGGCAGCAACATAAGCAATACAATGGTCGAGCTACAAGAAACATGAAGCATATATATAATGGTACAGTTCACACTCAACAAAGCACTCAGCAAACCAAAACAGGAAACATCAAGTAACATACAACATGACAGCAGCTCAACCAAAATGGAACCACACTATCAAAAGCAATCAATAAACAGCCTACTTGAATGCAAAGCAGCATGACAACATACACAAATGGGTTAACATGAATGCAAAACACTTGAATAACTAGCTCATATGCAAGTTCGGTTTAAACATGTAGTGAAAATATACAAAGTGGTGCACCAGACATGTATGCATTAGAGCATGTATGCATATATATATATATACACACACACACACATAGTGAACACATTGGAGCTACAGCAATAACACACACACATGAACACACATAAATGCAAGCACTCGGGGGACAAAGCATAGCAACATCAGATCACACACATATATACATACATATATGTATTTATATACATGGACACAACAAGCAACTCAACCCAGCAAACATTGACATGTATACAAGCACAGTGACATGTATATACATATGAAACAGAGGAGACATCAAGGCAACATGAGTATGCAGCAGTCACATATACACATCAAAAACAGTGAAGCAGCCGTAGGTAACTATCAGTAGCAGTTCAAACAAGTCAAGGCCGAGATAAAAATCAACAGGGGTCAAACATATTTGATCGTATTTTAGAAAATGGAACAGCAAATCATGGTAACAAGTCAGAGATTGATGAACAAGTCGTAGGTTAAAAGAACGGAACGATTCAAATCAATTCAAGCAAATACGAATTCATCAGAAATCTATAGAGTAACATATTCGAATATATTAACTAATGAACAAGTCAAAATCATCACAATCGTTGAAGCAAGAATCGAATGGCCGAGCAAAGAAATTGAAGAATTCAAATCAATTTTCACAGCCAAAGCATAAACGAAAATATAGGAAATCAATTCCTATATAAGCCCAATTCACCATCGACAAATAATCACGAGTTCAAAAACAATCAACGAAAGCATTCAAGAGACAAAAACATACCGAAGTCGAACTCAAATCTGGAGCAACCGAATAACATTGATCGAAGAAGCAGCGAAGCTAATTGAAGAACAAAAGCCTACAGATTCGAAGTGCTATTTTCAAGCGGCGGCTCCAGATCAACAAACCCCTAAATTGAAGGCAGCAAAAGTGAAAGAGGATATCGACCTGGATATTCAAAAAGAATAAGAGCATCATTTTTTTTAACCGCATTGTTTTGGGCCGATACTATTTGCTTTGGGCTTTAGTTATATAAGGTTTTTGTTTTATAGTTTTGTTTTTACTTTGTAATTTTTCTCTTTTAAAATTTGGAAATTCCTAGTTGTGTAACTAGGTACAAACTACGGGGCGTAGTTTGAGAATTAGCAACTCAGTGGCTGAGTTGTGATAGGGTTTTGAGCTTAGAGTTAGGTTGATCGAGTCAGCGGGTATCGCGAGTTTATATGTTTTTGTAAGCGACTGATTACTTAATTTCTAGTAGAAACCTTTGGTGCAGCACATAGGCAGTTTTTGCCGAAGCTGGGTAAAACTGTGTGTGATCTTTTCTGCATTTCCTTTTGTTTTTGTTTTTTATTTCCGCACTAATTTTTAGTAGACCATATTCACCCTCCCCCACACCCCCTCTCGGGTGAAAACGATCCTACAACAACGTGCTACGAGACTATGCGAACAACATCAACACAAGACAATAGAGGCAAACTGGAAGGCAAGGTCCAAAAATGTTCTAAGTATATGGATCGCTTGCGATCCATACCCTCTCATTGGCTTTCTATATCCTTCATAGGGTGAAATAGAGATAGGCGCTAAGTAATCAGCTCACATTCGAGCATAAACTATGGATCACTAGCGATCCATAGACTATGGATCGCTAGCGATCCATCTTTTGGCTCGGGTCGTGATGCTCTCTCCAGTGAACCTCCCTATGATCATCTACAAGCATTTGACGAATGGGCTTGGCCCAGTATCTCTCTAACCTCTATAAATACTCTCCAATCTGCAACACAAACGAGATCCTTCGGACTGGTTACTGAAACTCTGTTGGAAGTTTTCTCCACTCCTCACCTCCCTCACAAAAGTCTTCAAAGGGGTTCACTGTGATTCTCCAGTGGATTCCAACCATGGAGATTCAATCTAGGTAAGGATATTCAAGAGCTTTGTAATCAAATACATCTTGTAACAACAATCACTCAATAATAAAAAATATAAAGTGGACGTAGGCTTCATTAACAGTCGAACCACTATAAAAAAATTTCTTGTCTTCTTTCTATTTTGGCTTTTCCTATATTCATTATCTATATTATTGCTTTGTAGGAATAGGGCTGGTGCTCTTACACTCAAAACAGGGTGTTGATCCATTTTTTGGGTAAACACTCAACAAGGATTGTAAAATATGATTTCAATTCCAAAATGTATTTTCATATAGAAAATTGTTTTCTATAAAAGTTGTTTTTCCCAGTTTAAGTTATTTGATCTAAAACTCCTACTGTAATTAGTTACAACGAATAAAACACCATTCTATAATAAGTGGTTAAACGAAGCTTCGTATTTTGTCCGCTATTATCGTAATTACAGAAATAGTGGGACCATACCATATTACCCTTCTTAATAGATGCATCAAGTTACGAAAAATTATTTTCGTAAACATACAAAATAATATTTGTGAAATAATAACTTTTTTCAGTATTGATTGGAAATGAACATAATTTTATTTCAATATAGATATTATGAACATTCATTATAAGTTAGTACTATAATAATTTTATTTGTTTTCATGACAAAACGATGTATTGGAAAACTCAGAATATTTGATATTTTCACAATTATTTTGGAGTTATGGACTAAGCCATAGTTTTGGTAAATAATTGTTTAATCATATGATTATGAATCATATGATACCAATGAATTATCTCTCAAATGATTAAAGACAAAGCACCCATTCATTAGGGGCAACATAAGAGTTGGTGAACTCTTCGGATTGATGCATATAGATATATTCAGTCATAAGTCTATTGATACAAAAACAGCCCTACATACTTCGTTAAAATTCAATGATTAATTATCGTATAGATGAACATGTGTATTTGATACACATATAGTATGTCTGTAATAATTTGAAAAAATATAAAACGGAAATAAGTAATGTAACATGTAGAAGAAAATAAAATGGTTCGATTTGATTGAATAAGTGTGTATATTGAAAAAAGTTTCAAATTCACCCTAAAATGAATAAAGATTCTATCTCAAAAGTCACACCTCCCTATGACTCACAATGATTTATCAATAGGGGGTTATCATACTTTGTTGAACAAAGTACGATTGATAATGAGTGAAGTTGAGTTAAATTCTTTCTATAAGGTCGTTTACTTAAGAGTAGTACATAAAGTTAAAATTAATTTCATTTAAAGAATAGTTTATGATATCATACTAGATAAGGGTTTATAAGAAAACCCCACATGTCAAAGGTCAAGAAGTAGATAAGTTGTGCAAGTCAAAAGAATGCACGTAATAATTATTCATGAGGGATCTTGTGTTGACTACCCCAAAGGAGTTTGGGACCGATCAATGTTAGTGACCAGTTTATGTTTTGAAGAAAATCATAAACTAAAACAAAATCAATTATGTATATAAGGCAATTCATAAATTTATGAATATATATTCCATTGCATTGAGGGGCAATTGTTTCAAAAAACGCCAACTTCATAACGAAGGAATTTATTTTATAAATTATTGGTAGCAAAATGGATTTGGATACGATCTAAAGTTAAAGCTAATTATGAAAGATGAAATGATATTATCAAACCCTAAATGGGTACAACTAATTAGAACTCATAATATGTATTCTTGTGCATTGAAGAGAAACTATGAGTTGCATACTAATATCGAGAAAAGAAATTCCTATGTTGTCAATAAGATATTAAGAGTATGGCCTCTACCGTATGGAATAAGTGAAAATCTAGAATGGATTCAACGTACAGTATAAAAATATGATTTTGATAGTTGTACTCAAAAGCATATGATCCATCGGCCGTAAATGTATTTTCAAGAAGAAGACCAACACTATTGGAATGGAGCGAGCAATGTTGATAATAATAACATCGAAAATTTTAATTATTGAAATTAGAATACTAGATTCGTCATTTAATATGCTTAACATAATTTGGATTTTACTTACAAATTAATTCCTGGTATGATTTTGAACTTTAGTACATATGTGTTGAAACATAAATTTCAAAATAATTGTTTAGAATAGACTGTTTGCACATAACAAACAAAGAGCCTTGAAGTCAGTTGGAGCAATACAGAGTTTGTAGGTTCCGAATATGATCCTAGAGCTGATACAAAAGTATCATTCAATAAGCATCAGAGTAGAATAATTATTTTGATCGAAATATGTAATAGCTTGATTTTCTATCAAAATACAAAGGAAGTGTGCATATTTAAGAAAGATTGTAAAGGTACTAGAATATTTTTAAAGTGTATAAACAAATGTGTGATTAGTAATGATGTATCTAAGTTAAAATTTATTATGGTTAGTTGTTTAATACTCGACATTGGATTTGTAAATAATATCTTTTATAATCAGCATTAAAGGATGTTTGGAATGTCCCAAACGGTATACATAGATACTATACTAAAATGTTTAATACAGAGAATGTCAGATAGATCCCTTATGCATTGGAAATAAGAATTATCATACACGTTTTATTGTTTGCAATATCGTATTTCGCTTATGTATCTGATATATAAAGCAAGTATCAAACTTGAATTAAGATCACTATTGAAAGTTAAGAGTATTCTTATGTATTTGCGAAACACTAAAGATTTTTTATAGGAATAACGAGCTTTTTTTAAATAAGTATTCAGACTCTAACTCCATAAGTGATCTTGAGTATAATATGCTAATACTAAATTCATGTTCAAACCTTTGTTAAGCAGCTTTAAGTCGAAAATTTCCCAAATAAAAGGGCTGTGACTGATTCAACGAAAAAGCTAAGTACATCGCCTTGAATAACGTTGTAATAAAGGAAATATTATAAATGCACAAATTTATAACCGAGCTACGAGTGATTCCAGAGTTAAGAAACCCATATGGTTGTTATATGATAAAAGTATCGCGATAAAGATCACAATAGAACCTAAAGTTCGTTGAAGTAGAGAAACATACTCTTAAAAGTTTCACATGATAAAGATAGTTTATCAATATTGGAGACAGTTAATTGATAAAGTAGATAATTAACACAATATAATGGAACCATTCATGAAGGGACTGACTAGACTGGTTCTAATAACCTGATCAAAGGAAAGATATTGAGATTCTCTGATTGTCCCCAAGTGTAAGTAGGAGATTGATGGAGTTAGAGGTATGCCCTAAGGAAAACTCCGTAATTTATTATAAAAAATTTGCTCTATTTTGTGTTAATTGATTATTTATTTTAAGTATATTATATAAAAAATTCTTAAATGATATGTTATGTGATAGTAATTACAGTCTGTTGTAATTATGAAAAATTTATCAAATTAACAATAACATATTATTTTGAATATTCCTAGTCAAGATGTTTTGAGATAGGATATCGATATATCCATTGAGAAGAGTACACGACGCTTTCCAAATGTTAGATAATGTAGTACTCATTGCTTTTAGGGGCACCAAAGGGTTACTTATAGTTATTGGATAACTGTGGAATGACTCACTAGAGAGTTTTCTATTGGTTAATATAAATAAGGTCAAATGGAGAATCTCAAAGTGACGATATTGTATAGTTCTCTCGACTTAAGAATAACGTTGAACTTCAATGTGAACAATCCACTTTGATTATAGTTAGATCATTGCATAGTGTCGATCGAACGACTACATTTGGGTCTGAGTTGAAGAATGGAAGTGAAACACTATTCGGTAGAGAATTCATCTCCTTGGTTATATGAGGTTAGTCTCACAGTCAAATGTAGTCAATTCAAAGATAAAATCACTAGTCAGAGTAGTGCAGTTAATAATAATTTTATTATTGAATCAAGGACTTTATGTTTGGATTAAACAAGTTAAATGTGGAAGATATTGGAATTTTAACCAATACCAAATTCCATGAGTCCTAAAGCAATACAGTTTTAACAAAGAGAATTGGTGTAGATAATCGTATTACCAAGTACCACTTAAAATAATAAAATTGAATTTTACGAAATTTGTATATGCAATAAATTCAGCCAACTGCCACACCACATGCTACGGTGACGTGTAAACGTTAATATTCGAATTATTCGATATTAATCACTGGCTGAATTTACATCTTTGAGTCACACAACCACAATATTGAATACTCCAAAATACCACTTGATTTAATTAAATTATAAATATTATAAATTTATTAAATTTTATTTTATTATTGGATTCCATTAGTAAGTAATCTGGTGGGTATATAAAAGTTATATATATGCATATTGATATATGATATCGAAAGAAATTTAAATTTTGTTTTAACTAATTATTTACTAAGTGGGCTTGGGACTTTTGAAGACCTCTCTAGCCATATACATTGTCGGTCCAAGGAGTGTGGGAAGTGAGGTTTAAAGCTTTAAAATTTGCTTTGAATTGTTAAGCAAGGAATGAGTGAAATGAGAAGAAAAAAGGCTTCATATCTACCTCTTCCCAAATGCTAAAAAAACACATTTATGCATTATTTTGTTTTCTCATTCTCTTCTCATCTTGGCCATGAGGAATCATCCACCACAGAAAAAAAAATTAGAAAAATTTTTAGAACAAAGTCAATTAAAAAGGTAGTGGTGTTCATCTTATGTCTATTGCAAATTCAAGAGGTGTTTGGATCAGATTTAAATAAGTGTCACTCAACACTCGAGGTTCTTTTCATTGGCTACAGTTTATTGGTAACTTTTTATTATAAATGTTATTTATAATCTTATATGATGATCACCTTATTTATGGTGTTTGTATAATTTGATTGTTATAACGAATTCATATGTATGTTTGTTGTCCAATTTCTATACATACATACATACACGTACATACATACATACATACATACATACATACACGTACATACATACATACATACATACATACATACATACATACATACATACATATATATATATATATCTGTGTGTATGTGTGTCTATGTGTGTGTC
This sequence comes from Allium fistulosum, assembly GCA_030737815.1. NCBI lineage: Eukaryota > Viridiplantae > Streptophyta > Magnoliopsida > Asparagales > Amaryllidaceae > Allium > Allium fistulosum. The sequence continues at coordinate 403,542,637 of CM060907.1, read as the reverse complement.
CGTGTGTGTATGTATATAACTTAAACATATCGTTGTAAATATTACTTTCAGTAAAATTTTAAATATAGAAAATAAATTTCAAAAAAAATTAAATTGTTTTTAATAACTTTGAAATACTAGAATGTAATATTTGTAATTAAATATATATATAATATGTGTTTTATAAATTAAATTATTTAAACCTAATTTATTTGCATGTATCTATTTTCGAATAAATTATATATATATATATATATTATAATTTATGTTCTAAATATATGTTTTTAATTCTTTTATATAAATAATATATGTATTATTTTAAAAAAATTATAGAATTCCTACAGGTTTGTTATTTAAAAAAACATTTTTCGCAATGTTTTTTTAGCTAAAAGTTAAAGAGAATCAATTTTTTAAACATATGGGTATATCTACAAAAAATGTTCTAAATCTAAAAAACAATCTTTTTTACTGTTGTATATTCGAATTAATAAAATAACAATCTTGTATATATGTATGTGCGTGTGTGTATTTGTATACACATACATTAAAAATTTTGAAATTTGAAATAGACATTTATCATGATATAGATAAGTTTTTAACTGTAAAACTAACATGGTTTTAGATATTAATTCAGACTAATTTGAATTGATCAAAGTCTTTATATAAACAAAAATATTATAATTATTTTGTATACGTATACATAAAATATTTTGAAATTTGAATCCAAAATTAAAATAGATATTTATCTAGGTCTAGGTCTATTTTTTACCTTTAAACCTAACAAGATTTTAGATATTAATTCAAATTATTTTGAATTGGTCAAAGTCTTTAAATATATAAAAATCTTATAATTTTTTTTAAATAATCTTATAATTTTTATTTTGTACATAAATACATATTATTCAAATTATAGTGGGCAATAGATGTATGTATGAAGGGACAAATGTGTCTGTTGCGATGTAAATCTCAACATTTATATAGGGACACAGTTAACTATGTACACTTTATAGGTTGTATGTGCACTATACAGACATAATTGTATTTGATACACTTATAAATTATATCAAATATAAATTGAATAACACCATTTATATTAATAAATAAAATAAAATAAACGTTTTATTTAAATTATTTAGATTGGATCTAAAATTAAATAGACTTCATAGACCTACTAAAAATCTAAAAATAGAATATATTTTTTTAATTCATCTATTTAACCCGCTACGTATTGGTCATATTCCTTCAATTATTTCCTAAGTCATGGGGGTTGATGATGCATCCATAGGAGGATTTAAATGACGTGAAGAAGTTTGGAAGGGTGCACCAATGATGTTGGATGATGAGGAGACCATGGAAACGTATGCGATGTGTTCCGGTTCGTATAATGACTTTGATACAGTCGGTCAATGGTTTTCAAAATGAGAAGACCATGGTATTTGTTCTACGATTTGATACGACATATATGTCAATGGACTAAATTCATGTTCTTAATTGGCCGCACTTCGGTACATATATTGCTAGACCATTTTTTACAAGGGGTTCGTTGTCGCGGTCGGATGCATTCATGCAATGTCGAATTGGAGGTAGGAGGCCTTTTTTTGGGTTCCTAGTTAATATTTTTTTTCTTCTTGTATGTAACTTAGTGGGTAATAGTGAGGCATATGATTTATAAATTTGGGTTGGATACGATCAAGGATAGCGGTGTGGATGCCTTAGTGCAGCATCATATCGGTATTATATTAGTTACCGTACTTTATGGTGCTAACATTATTGAGTGACCCAAGCCACATATAGAGTTTAGTGTTTTCTTTACATTTAGGATACCATTATTATTTAAGTAGTTAGATTTATCACGTATCCCATAGCATTATGGTCGAATTGTACCCACTTGTTGTATAGTGGAGATGAAACATGGTGAGTTATGGTTGTGTTACCTGGTAGGATATCACTTGGTAGTGTACTGTTAAACATACAATTGGCGATATCTTTTTTCATCAGACTTTACATTTGACCCTCCCTCCCTCCCCCCCCCCCCTCGGTGTTATCACTTTTATTATTTTTTGTTTGAGTATGTTAACTTATTGATAGTTTGAGTATAGACATGTCAAACTTATCCATGTATATGGTTGAACTCTATTTGTCTAGAATATTTTGCGCTATGACAGTGTATTGTATGCAGAGCCGGCCCTGGGCATGGGCTAGTTGGAATATGGTCCAGTGCCCAATTCTAAAGAGGGCCCATTATTTTTACTTGTTACTATTCAAAATTTACATATTTTGTCTTGGTTAAATATTTCTTTGCTCCCGTTGGTATTTGAAGCATATAAGCTTCTTGCTAGTACAAGATCAATTCCCATCTTTTGCAATTTTTACTAATTAATTAGGTTCTATTTTTACTTTCTCCGTACAAAACTTAATTCATTGCACGGGGCCCATTAGCAGCTTGAACCGGTCCTGATTGTATGTCTTATTTATCTATATGGTGTCCTCCAAGTTTTGCGAACGTTTAGTACTTTACTCATTCCCTAACGAGATTGTTTGCGGACCTGTGATAGATACATACTGTTTGGATATATTTTACCTCTAAACCCATCATCCGTGATATTAAAGTATCTGGATGTCTATTCAATGCATGCGTTCCGAGCTTTACGATTCCAACATTCTTTTATTTATTAGTCCAAAGGGAGGCAATCGATCAAATGATTCAATGCCAGAGTTTGGTTGAGTTACTGGTATTCCTTTGTATCTTCTTATGCCTTCAAGACATATGATGGTAATTATAAAGAGACATCTCTTGCGGTTGTTCGCTATGGACTTACGATCACCTCGGCGATGAATCTTTACAACGACATTTCATTGTTTTTTCTTTCAAAATAAAATAAAAAAAGGTAGAAATGAGAGGAAATGGTCAAATCATGGATTTATATGCATCAAAATTATTGGCGTATAACACACCTAGATGCTAGACATGTACACATCACATCTACATGTTAGGCGTATATTTTATACAAGCTTAATTAACAATGACCCTGCAAAAGGACAACGTCCTTAGGGTTCTAATATCAATAGTTCAAAGCCACAGGGTGCTTAAAGTAAAATTTCCATATAAAAACTAAAACAGGGGAAATCAAGAGTGACCCATCCTTTTCTTTTTCTTAACTGTCAATCAACCTTCTCAAAATTTTCACCTTCAATTCAATTTCAACTCACATCAATGGCTAGAGAAGTTCATCCCTTCCTCTCTCTCCTCCTCTTCTCCCTCCTCATATCCATTTCATCGAACACAACCCAAACATCTTCACAATCCGCCACCTCTCCAATGCAAACCCAAGAACTATCCGCATTGTACGAAGTGATCTCTTCACTGATCGAAGACGAATCATTCGCCCAGCTTCATCCTCGTCCATGCTCCGACACGCCATGGCCAGGCATCCAATGCGAGCTCATCCAAAACCAAATCACAAACATCCAAGACCCGTTCCTTCATGTCACCAAATTGCATATCGGACCCGATATCCTCAACCCGCCCTGCAAATCGAACCCAACCCTTTCTTCTTCCATACTAAACCTCCCATTTCTAAAAACACTGTCGCTATTCAACTGTTTTCAAACCCCATCGAAATTCTCGCTCTCTCCTTCGCTCTTCACCAATCAATCCTCACTGGAGCAGCTGGTGCTGAATTCGAATTCAGGCCTTTTTGGCAAAATCCCCGAAACGATCTCTCAAGTGAAAAACCTCCGAGTCGTTAGCTTATCGGAGAACAATTTCTCCGGCGAAATACCACGTGGAATATCCGGGTTGAAGAAGCTGAAGCAGCTGGATTTAAGCTACAATCATTTCACCGGAGAAATCCCTGACGAAATCGGAGGTTTAACCAGTTTGACCATTCTCGATTTGAGCTGGAACAAATTACAAGGTAAAATCCCCAAATCAATCGGCGAAATCAACAGCCTTCAAAAAATCGACTTAAGCTTCAACTCTTTATCCTACTCAATCCCTGAAGAATTCGGAAATCTGCGAAGATTAATTTTACTTGATTTGAGCAATAATTCAATCACGGGGCCGATTCCAGGAAGGTTCTCGAATTTGCAAGAGTTGGAGTACTTCTTGATCGAAAACAACCAGATAAATACTCCAATCCCTGAATTCATCGGGGAGTTAAGAAAATTATCGGTTGTTGGGTTTTCGGGCTGTGGCTTAACCGGCCCAATCCCAACTAGTTTGGGCCTTCTCAAAAACTTATCCGCTTTGCAATTGGACCGGAATAAGCTTAACGGGTCTGTGCCTGCTAATTTATGTACATTACAAAGGTTGGGACAATTAAACCTGAGTCAAAATGAGTTGACCGGAGAAGTTAACTTCGGTGAGGAGTTCGTCACCAGACTTGGAAACAGACTTGATATTAGAGATAATACCGGATTATGTTTAAATTCATCAAGGGTTAATAAGGTGATTAGTGATAATGACGGTATGGCAAGCAACGATGTGCAAGTTAATGATGGTTTTTTGCTTTTATTATGTAGCAGTAATGTTTTCTTTATTTTAGCTTTATTGTGGTTGTAAAATGGTAAAATGCCCGTGTAAGAATTATGTTTGTATTAGTTTGTTCTTATGAGATTAAAAGTCACGAGTTCGATCTTCGAAATTGACATTTGTTGGCACCGATCAATTATGTTTCAAAAAATGGTAAAATGCACGTGTATGAAGCTATTATGGGAGCGTTTGTGGCGGTTGGCTGAAGGAAAAGCAGTAGCAGATTTTTATATTTGACGTATCGGAGTTATCAGACGTAAAAGTTAAGTCAACGTCTAGAAAAGAGGCGATTCACCGTTTTGATTTCCAGAGTTTTCTGAGAAAATTGTTTTATCCATTTTCCTACGATTTAATTTTTTACATCCTACCAAATTTCTAATTTAAATTTTTCCACAAACGCATTAATTTTTAAACTTCATACCTCTGATTCAATTTATCTAATTCAATTTGCCAGCAAACACATCCTAAATTGGTAAGTGTAGAAGTTAGGGCTGTTAATTTTGTACGAGTGTTCGATGTCCGTTCGCATCCGTGGTCGAAATACGTCCGTCCGAGTTCGTTCGATTTTCAATTAGGACACGGGTTAGGACAATAAAATTTGTACGAGCAAAAATCACATCCGGTCCATGTTCGTTCGAATTCGTCCGAATTTCTTATAATTTAGTATATCCTTTATGTTTCTCAAAACGTATATGACAACTATTTGATCGGTTAACTAGTAAGGATTCATAAAATGCTTATACTTCAATACACATTGATAAATATAACATGGCTGGTGGAAATTCTATTAAATAACATAAAATTTGATATAAATAACAATGTCCGTCTATGTCCGTTCGAGTCCGTATCCGAAAAACGTATGTAGGTGTCCGTTCGATTTTATTTAGAACACAAGATAGGACAACAAAAATTGTACGAACATAAATCTCGTCCGGTCTGTGTCCGGTCCGATGTTATTTAGGACAGAAACTGAACGAACCCCCGTCCGGTCCGTTCCAACCGATTTACACCCTTAGTAGATGTACTTTTGAGTCAAAGATTTGAGCTTATTTCAGAGTTCTGCAAAATTACTATTAATGAATGAAATTTGCATATGCAAATATTTTGTGCAAATCTTTGATCAGTGTTTGAAAATAGTAGGATTTTTAAGTTGCTGCTACAGCTTTTGCATGTTGCTGCAGTGAACTTACTGCCAGCTTTTGTTTTTATTTGGATATTTGGATGTGGGATGTGAAGTGATAGAACCGAATTTTTGCTTGTTCTGCAACGGTGTCAGTGTTGCGTTTTTATGTACCGTTGCAATTTGGAATCATGAATTTTATTTCCTTATTGAGCGTTTGTGAATGCTCGATTCAAACGATGCAAATATTGGAAGTTCGGTGTAATGAATCCACGTGTCAACGGTTTTTAAGCCGGATTCATGATTCTATTTTGTTTCGTAAATGAGTAAAGTTTATTGCTAATTTTAAAATTTATATCGTTTGCTAAAAAAAAAAAACTTTGAAACCCCAAGATCCATGGATTTGAGTTATAAATATAGTTAGTTATATAAGAGATGTAAGTGCCATGGATGGGTAGTAAATTGCAAAAGATAGAACATAGGTAATTTCGATGACGATTGGGTAAGACATTTACATTCATTTATTGCTTATTTCTCGATAATTTTAAGCATAATGTTGGTATACAAAATACAATGGTTATTTTTCAAAAGAAACGCAAATATGTAGCTGCAAATAGAAGAATTATTTACCAATTACCAAATTTTGAATACTGATCATACTAAAAGTATGTAAAATAGAAGAATTATGAATTACCTGGGAATAGCAAGTGGGGAGCAGCTGGGTGAAGTAGGCACAGGCTTTGGAGCTATCACAGCAGTGTTCATGAAGTCAAGATATAAGAAACCAAACATATTTAAGGGATGAAGCCATCACACAGTAAATCATTAAGCTATTAAAGAACAAAAATACCAGGCTATTGAAGGTCAACGAAGTAAAGCTATTGAAGTTCTGGAATGCAAGGTTATTATAGGTCAGCAAATCCCAGCCTTTCAAATTAATAGTTGTCACGTTTCAGAAATCTAATCGTGTAACTTACCTATCAATAGGCATATATCTCCTACTAAGAAGGGGCTAGTCGATCAATCAAACTTGATTCTAGTCGGCATGTTCTAGTTGGTAGATTTTTTCGGGCAATGGACAATTGTGCAATAGTTGGTGACGTTACATTTTAAAAGATGAGGAAAGGCAAAATTTTGGTAAAGTGTTGACTACCAAACCGTTGCCACAGTTTAGTAGTGTTTTGATTGGTACTGAACCGTAAAAACTATTCGGTATTTAATACTTAAGCAAATTCTAAGAGTTATTATATCGTATTCAATTCAGAGAACATGGGAAAGGGAATAAGTATTTCAACCATACCAGAACAACAGAACCGATGTAATGATCCAGAATTTCAAACACTTCGTATTTAAATATCTGAATTATTTAAATATTTGAATCTTTGATTAAATAGATTTAATAACCTTCTTAACTCCCTTTTAAATCATAAGTAATGATGGAAAACTTATTTTTGAAAAATGTTTACAAAAATAAATATTTTGAAGAAAAATCGATGTGATCGAAAATCGGTTTGTCGATAAACAACTTTTTATTTAATACGAGTTGTTCGAATTCTTGTTGTCTAATGGTCTAATGAACATATTAGGAATTAATTAACACACTTTGATTCATAAAAAATGGAATGTTCTAGAAGTTTCTAATGGATAAGAGATATTAACATGTTAAGGGTATTTAAGTATTTTGTTAAAAGTGAAGTGATGTAAAGAAGAAGTGATGGACATGTGTGGAGGTAAGGCTTCCATGGCATGGTGGGGGGGGGAGAACAAGTTTGGACAACACCATTTTGAGCCTATATAAGGAGGGGCATACCCTTGTTAAATAATCACAAATTCACAAAGCAAAACCAAGCTTCTTTAATGTCTTCTTCTTATCTAAATGTTCAAAAGAAATTTTTCGCAAATCAACTCATAATCCACTCAAACTTTTCCGCAAGCCTTAGGGCAATATTACAACACCTTCTACCTAGCTAGAATTGAAAGAAGCAATGCCATGCTCCCCTCTCAAGTGATGGCCGTGAGAAATAAAGGCAAAATTGGCTTGGACAAGCAAACTTTAAGCAAGAATAAGGAAGGAAGGTGGTTGCAATGTGATGGTTGGAAGTGTTTTTGAGTTTGGTTATGCTTGAGCATGTGTTTGGCTTGGATCTAAGTGAATTATCTCACTATTTTGCTTGGTTATATTGTGTGTGTAACATCCCGCCGTTTTGGACCATTCAAATCGACAATAAAACCACACTTGTCAGACTTGAATAATTCAAAACAATAGATTGTTAATAAAATTTAGGGAAAATAAAATCAATCACAGACACAGAATATCAGAATAACTCACAGCGGAATAAAATAAACATAGGAGTTCATGAAGCTCCTGGATACATAGTCTCAAACTAATACATAATACCCAAGTCTAAACACAAATACAACGGAAAATTTAGATACATAAGTTCTCTACTACAAAAGCAAAAGCTGAGTGGAAATAACTGAAATGGAAATATTAGGTAGACAGCTAAATCTCCGACGGATCTCTTGCTCCAAAAAGATGAATCCAAAGCTGTGAAACTCAGGCTGACCCAAGCGTATAGCAAAACAAAAAACACTCGAGTCAGGACATACATACTTATAAAATGTAAATCAACTCAAGTGAACTGCAAAGGAAATGCATAAGTAACTTAAAGGATGCTTGGGATCGCCCATCCTTTAAGGATCCATTAAACTATCTACTATGTAGTAATATACGCTATTATAATAATGTCTAAAGTAAAGTAAACTATTAAAATAGCGTTAAGGCGTTATCCATTTCCCCCTTAACACATTTTATATATTCCCATAGTCTATACAGTACCGTAATCCCACCCGTACTAGACGTCGTCAGAGGGCACTCCATGGGTATGGTACAAAACAAACTCGTAGAAGGCGCGCTAGGGTAGGTGACACGGCACAACTAAGAAATGCCAGGGTAGATATACCAATTACACTTCCGGACTGTTGGTAACGCATAGCCTCAACTACCGCCCAACTCGATCCACACTCCCGAATCAAAGATGCGCACCAAATCAATCACAATGTAATAGAATGGCTAACGATGAAGTGTGTCCGATCGGAGGAGCTACCTCACTTGGCCCGTCAATTGCTCCTGTTTTAGCCACCTTATGCTAACTCACGGGAGTTAGGTCCACGTATGTATACCTTTAGGATCGTCGCCACCATCCTACTTCATTTTGGAATCTCCACTGCGTACACAATTGTTAAAGTGGTTTTCGGTATCGACAGAGAGTATGCCCATATCCGATCCCGATCTCTTTAACAACCAAACGTTATTATAACCCGTGGTTATTCAATTTCAATTGGTTTATTTTTTCATATCAAACATATTCCTTTCAAAACCATATAAATTCCATATCATTATTCTTTAAAATATTACTCATTTTTCCAAAGTCGTACACTTCCAAATTCATTTAATTATAACCCTTTTGAAACGTAAAAATTTAGAGATCATAGCACTTTAAAATGTAACCTTTAGAACCATAACATTCGGAACTACAACCCTTTAGAAAATTTTGTAGCACTCTAGAAATGTCACTTTTAAGAAAATGCAGCAGTACAGAAATGTTACTGTAAGCATTCGCAGCAGTGCAGAATTGTTACTGTAAGAAATCGCAGCAGTGCAGAATTGTTACTGTAAGAATTCGCAACAGTGCAGAATTGTTACTTTTAGAAATCGCAGCAGTGCAGAATTGTTACTGTAAGAATTCGCAGCAGTGCAGAAATGTTACTGTAATACTTCCTACTACAATAGTTTATAAAATAAAATAATATATATATATATATATATATTTATTTATTTATTTATTTACCGTTTTTATCATAGTCATTATATCATTCCTATTATATTACTCTAATTTTAGCTATTTGGTCATTAAAGAAACCACACCTTTAGTTAAATAACTTTGTTACTATAATGTCAAAATTTAAAGCCGAAATCCTTATGCTAAGTTAAAAGTACGTTATTAACTTACACTTTATTTTCCTTTCAGTAAATAACATTTATCATTTTTATTACCCAAGTTATACCATTTACATTAGTTAAAACTTACATGTCAAATGTACATTTTAACTTACATTTTTTTCCACAAAAAAAATCCATTTATCATTTTAATCACTATTACATGAATTAAAACTTACAATTTATAGGTTAGAATAAAATACCATTATTAAGTCAAATCGGATTATTAATTTTCAATTAACCTTCGTTCTGTAAATTAGATTCCAAAATTTACATTTCCAACTATTTATTTCTTATAAATTTTTTAACTCATGTAAACAAATTCATAGAAATTATTACATTACATTTTAGTTGGGATTCATATATAGAAATCCAAAATACTTAATAATTTTTAGAAAATCATTTTAAATCAACCACGGAGTCTATATATAATTCTCTACCCTAGGGTCAAGTAAATACGGACATATATCATTTCAATTCGCAATTTATTAATTCTCCAGGTTTTATATCATTTCAAACCCGCAATCCCAAGTCAAATAAAATTGCTCAGGCCTATCATTTCAGCCCATAACAGTTTTCCTTAATCTAAAGATCATTCGGGTATGTATCATTTCAACCCATAGTGAAGGAACTTGCAGTGTGAGAATAGAATATGAAATAAACAGAACAATAAATAACATATCATGACATATGATCACAACAGGTTTAATATCATAGGAAATAACATAATAAAACATAGTTGAAATTTCTAACTTGCATATACATATCCATACAATTCAATTGTCGTCAATTCACCAAAATATAAGTATGTTGTTAAGAGTGATTACTCACCTTCTTTGGTTAGAGAAGTGATTCCAAACACAACACAACGACTACAACAAGCACGGCAATTACAGACAAGCTTGAGTGGGAGGAGAATCCAAATCCAAAGCTTTGAAAAATAAAATAAATTTCATATGTAAACAAATAGAATTCGCATAGAAAATAAAAGTAGAATTTTTTTTAATATTTGTAAACATATGAAAGGGCTTGTCAAAGGGACACATAGGTTTGGTCTAAGGTTTGTTTGGGTTCGGTCTGGGCTAGATTAGGGTGGGGTTCCGTTCAGCTAGGGTTAGGGTTTGGGTTCGGTCTAGGCTAGGGTTAGGGTTTGGTTGTGGAGAAGGTGGTCATGGCCAAGGCAAAGCAAGGGTGAGGTGATGGTTCGACTGTAGGGTTTGTGGTGGGAAGAAGAGGAGTGGAGGCCGAAATTTGTTGAAGAGGAAGGGAAAAAGGAAGGAGGAGAAGTGGTTTTCGCTAGGGTTTTTTTTTGTTGGAGGAAGAGGAGATGGGTGTGGTGATGAGCATGGTCGAAATTTAAGAAGGAGGAAGGAGAAATTTTAGAGGAGAAGTCTAGGGTTTTGAGGAGGAAGTGGAAGAAGAAAAACTTACATTAATTTCTTTCTACAGAGGCACAAATGAAAATGAAGAGTATAACAAAACCCTAGGATATTATATAGTCATCTCAATCATGTGGCTTCTCATCTACTAAAGAAATTCCTAGCCCAATAGTACAAGCCCAAAATCAAAATGTAAATAAGATAAATGTTATAGGAAAATAACTGCGTGTAATACGCCAAAATTTGTAAATTTTGAGAAGTAGAAATCAAAATTTTACAAAACGAAAAACAAAGAAAATGTTAGAATTAAATCCATCTTCATAAAAAAAAGTAAAAGTTCAAAATTCAAAATTTAAAATTTTCACAGAAAGTCAAACTTTGACCAAAATTGACCAAAATTTACATTTTAAGAAAAATCTTTATTTTATTATATTTGGAAGTACATTCCACATCAAATCCAAAAATATTACATTAAATTCCAAATTTATAAATTTTAAAATAATTAAATTCAAAGTTTCAACTGAAATTCCATTTAAAATATTTACAGAATTTACGGGTTGTTACAGTGTGTGTGTGTGTGTGTATTGTGTTTGAAATATAAAGTTAAAGTAACATAAAATAAATAAATTTATAAACTTTGGACCCCTCTTGCTTTTAAAAGCAAATGACAACTTTATATTGTATAACTTCACTTTTATTACCCACTTAAACATGTGGCGTGGTCGTGATTTGATGTTTAAATGGTTGTTTGGATTATGTGTTGAATAGAAGTATGTTTGAACGTTTTTGAAGCGAGAATAGTCACTATAAGTGCACTTTAATATCCCTTAACTTTAATTTGTATAAATTGGATATTTATGATCATAACTTGGGATAATTTGATTTGGTTGTTCACTACACATATTTATTTTGATGCACTAGACAGTAAAGATATAGTTTAGAAAGTTATAGAAATTGTGAACCAAAGTTGTGAAAGTTAGAACAAAAAATGTGGTTAAAAATATACTTTGTAAATATAGTCTGTTTTCGGGAATTCTTATAGAAAAATTAAAAGATATTCTTAGAGGTTTCTTTCTATGGTATTTAAGTACCCTAAGGGTAGTACTTACTTTACAATTTTTAGGTCTAAATTATTTGTTTAAGTGGTTAAAACTAGTCTTAAAGATTGTGCATTTCAGTGTGTTCATTAACAAAGACTTTTAACAGCATTTATAAATGCTGTAGTAAGTTGCTTATGGTTTTAAGTGTTTAAAAATGATATTTAAATTTGGTATTTTTCGCTAATCTTTTTACAGATGTTTTTGAACCTATTTTAAAGTATTTTATCGTTGGTTTGAAGTTTAAATATTTGTTTAATAATTATATAAGTATTTTCAAAGTAAAGAGGTTTTATAATATAAAACATGTTTTTCATCAAATCATAAATTAGTTATTTTCATGTAATATTTTACATAGATATTTAAAACTAAGTATTTTTAAAGTATATAAAAGTTTTAGAAAAGGTAATTAAATAGGCTTAACACTAAAAGCCTACGAGGTAGACTTCTCTATTTGTGAGAGTTAAGATTGATGTCGAGTAGGGATATGAGAAATAACGAGATTAACAATCACAGAATCAAAACATTGATAAAAGTAAATGCAGTAAAAGTAAAAAGGGAAGAGCACACCAAGATTTTATACTGGTTTGGAGTTAACCTACATCCAGTCTCGCACAATTCCTTGTACGGATTTCTTTTCAACTAGTAAATGCAAATACAATCTCGATTTCAAGGCTACGAGACACACCCTCCAGAATCTCGACCTTTGGGTAGAGTTATTTTATTTTCGAGCTACAAGCACACCTAATAGATTTACAGGCTACTTAGTACACCCAATTGATTTCACGGGCTACAATCACACCCAAAGTATATCAATATGATTTGATAGAGATTTATAGACTTAGATCTTCGATCTTGATTACAATTGATCCTATAACTCTTGAATAACACTTTGATCTTGATTTAAGTGAGAGAGATAACAGAGAAAGTGAGTAAATGATAGAATCAAACTAATAGTGATTGAGTTTGATTCGGGTTGAATCGCCAGAGTTTGGGTATATTTTTATTTAGGAAATGAGTGAGAGGAAGGAGGAAAGACGAATAAGAAAATTATGTTAAAAAATTCGTTTGAAAGTCTGGTATTTATAGAGGAATAATGGTCATAACCATTCGTGAAGAGATGCGATGAAAAAAAACTTCTTTTGAAATTTGATTTTCAAAAATATTAGCCACTATGTTGACATACTCTTCATGAAACTTAAAAACATTATTTTGAAAATTCGTCGCTTTGTAAAATAGTTTGATACTTTGTAAAATCATTTAATCATAGTTTCTAAATATTTTAATCATAATAAAACTAAATAAATTATTTTGAAATATTTAAATATAAAAGATTAAATAGTATATAGAAGTATACAAGTAAATAAATAAATATATAATATATATATATATATATATTAAAATCAAAGTAAAATATATAAACTATAAAACTCAAAAATAATACAAAGTAAAGCTTAATAAAACTATATAATATAATTTTGAAAGCTTTAATATAAGTATTAAATATAATGTGAATAATATATATATATATAACAAATATAATTATAACTTATAAGTAAATGTCTAAAATTAAAGTATAAATAAAAATTCAATATATATAAAAACTTAGAAACTCAAAATAATATCTTTGTAAATATAAGAGATTAAAAATCATTTTGAGAAATATTTTGAAAAGTTCATTTTTTGAAAACCAAGATACTTTGGAAAACATTTTAAAACATTTAAAATGGAGAGAGAGAGAGATCGGGAAAAGTGCTATTAGAGTTTTAACATATAATCTAAGACTCTGTAACTTATCTGGGATAAAATTTTGAACTCTTGAAATCTTCAATACTCATGGATCTTCAATCTCTAACTCTTGAATCGGCTTCTTGAATCTTCTCTTGATCTACACTTGATACTATACAATCTTCTTAATTAACACCTGTCTAATATCCTCCACTATATACTACATATAACTTGATAAAAAACATTAGTATCTATATTTTATATAATATCTATAGTTGTTATCATCAAAACCAATACCTTTGGTACTAACAATTTCGCCTTTAATTGACGAGTGAGCGAAGATAGAGATTGTTACACCAAAAAATTTCAAAGTTTGAGCAGGTCTAAAACTACTATATGCCAAGGTAGTAAAGCTATTGCATGGAAAAGATAGTAAAGCTATCGCACACTAAGGATGTAATGCCATCGCATGGCAAAGGTACTAAAGTTATCACATGTCAAAGAAGTAGAGACTATCATATACAAGCTATCCCGTAAAACGAAAGCCATCGCAAGCAACTTGTTAAGTTTTAAGGGATGAAGCCATCACATAGTAAATCATTAAGCTATTATAGAACAAAAATACTAGGCTTTTGAAGGTCAACAAAGTAAAGCTATTGAAGGTCTGGAATGCAAGGTTATTGCGAGTCAACAAAGTAAGGCTGTCGATGGTCGGGAATGCAAGGCTATGGAGGGTCAATAGAGTAAGGTTATCGATGGTCAGGATTGCAATGCTATAGAGGGTCAACAAATAAGGCTATCGAAAGTCAACGATATAGCTATTGCATGACTAAAATACTTCTATCACATGTTTGAAAATGGAGACAGAGATATTTCAATTTAGCCACGTGGCAACTCCTGGTTGGTCTAAATTATTTTAGAGGTAGTAAAGTTAAGCCATGCCACATGTCACAATATAGAGATGCCACATCAGCAAAATCTCAACCTTTCAAACTAATAGTTGTCACGTGCCAAAAATCTAATGGTGTAACTCACTTATCAATGGACATATATCTCCTACTAAGTACGGGCTAGTCGGCATGTTCTAGTTGGTATAAGAATCAGTCAAACTTGAGTCTAGTCGACATGTTCTAGTTGGTAGGTTTTGTTCGGGCAATGGACAATCGTGCAATATTTGTTGATGTTACATTTCAAAAGAGGAGGAGGAACAAAAAAAATTTGGGAAAGTTTTCACTACAAAACCGTTGCCACAGTTTAGTAGTGTTTTGATTGGTACCGAACCGTAAAAACTATTTAGTATTTATACTTAACCAAATTACTAAATTCAAAGAACATGGGAAAGAGAATAATTTTGTTGACCATACTAGAACAAGGGAACTGATGTGACGACCCGGAATTTCAAACACTTCGTATTTAAATATCTGAATTATTAAAATATTTGAATCTTTGATTAAATGTGATTAAATTTATTTAATAACCTTCTTAACACCCTTTTAAACCATAAGTAATGATGGAAAACTTATTTTTGAAATTTTTTTACAAAAATAAATACTTTGAAGAAAAATCGATAATGTAGCCGAAAATCGGTTTATCGCTAAACAACTTTTTATTTAATATAAGTTGTTTGAACTATTATGCACTTGTCTAATGGTCAAATGCACACATTAGGAATTAATTAACACACTTTGATTCATATAGAAAATGGAATGTGCTAGAAGTTTCTAATGGATAAGAGATATTAACATGTCAAGGATATTTAAGTATATTGTTAAAAGTGGTGTGATGTAAAGGAGAAGTGATGAACATGTGTGGAGGTAAGGCTTCCATGGCATGGTTGGGGTAGGAGGCGGTGAAAATAAGTTTGAGAACCACCATTTTGAGCATATATAAAGAGGGGCAACCCTTGTTAAATAATCGCAAATTCACAAAGCAAAACCAAGCTTCTTTAATGTCTTCTTCTTCTCTAATTGTTCTAAATAAATTTTTTGCAAATCAATTCCAAATCCACTCAAACTTTTCCATAATCCTTAGGAAAATATTACAACACTTTCTACCTAGTCAGAGTTAGAAGAAGCAAATCCATGCTCCCCCCTCAAATGATGGCCATGAGCAATAAAGGTAAAATTGCCTTGGAAAAGCAGGTTTTAAGCAAGAAGAAGAAAGGAAGGTGGTTGCAAGGTGATTGTAGGAAGTGTTCTTGAGTTTGGTTGTGCTTGAGCATGTGTTTGGGTTGGATCTAAGTGAGTTATCTCACTATCTTGTCTGTATATATTGTGTATATATAGTTGTGTTTGAAATATAAAGTTAAAGTAACATTAACTAATTAAAGTTATAAACTTTGGACCCCTCTTACTTTCGAAAGCAAATGACTACTTTACATCGTACAACTTCACTTCTATTACCCTCTTAAACATTTGGCATGGCCATGACTTGATGTTTAAATGGTTGTTTGGATTGTGTGTTGAATTGAAGTATGTTTGAAAATGTTTGAAGCAAGAATAGTCGCTATAAGAGCACTTCGATATCTCTTAACTTCAATTTGTGTAATTGGATATTTATGATCTTAATTGGGATAATTTGGTTTGGTTGTTCTCTACACATATTTTAGTGTATTGGACATTAAAGAAATGGTTTGGAAAGTTATAGAAATTGTGAACCAAAGTTGTGAAAGTTAGAACAAAAAAATGTGGTTATAAATACACTTTGTAAATATAGCATGTTTTCAGGAATTTTTATAAATAAATGGGAAGATATTCTTAGGGGTTTCTTTATATGATTTTAAGTACCCTAAAGGCAGTACTAAAGGTAAAAATTTCAAATCTTAAATCATTTGTTTAAGTGGTTAAAACTAGTCGTAAAGATTGTGCATTTCAATGTGTTCTTTAATAAAGACTTTTAACATCATTTATAAATGTTGTATGCTTATGGTTTTAAGTGTTTAAAAATGATACTTAAATTTGTTATTTTTCTCTAATCCTTTTAGATATGTTTTCTAGCCTATTTTAAAGTATTTTACAGTTGGTTTGAAGTTTAAATATGTTTAATAATTATATATATTTTTTCAAAGTAAAGAGGTTTTATAATATAAATCACGTTTTTCGTCAAATTATAAATTAGTTATTTTCAAGTAATATTTACATAAATATTTAAAACCTATTAACAAGTATTTTAAAGTATATATAAGTTTTGAAAAAGGCAATTGACTGGGCTTAACACTAAAAGCTGACGAGGTAGACTTCTCAATTTGTGAGAGTTAAGATTGATGTCGAGTGGGGATATGAGGAATAGAGCTCTAACCTACCGGTTTCCCCCTTGGTCGAGGAATAGTTAAGTCAGGAATGTCGAAAACGTGTTAATCTCGTTATTTACTTATTTGTTTGAAAATTAACTACC
This sequence comes from Allium fistulosum, assembly GCA_030737815.1. Lineage (NCBI taxonomy): Eukaryota > Viridiplantae > Streptophyta > Magnoliopsida > Asparagales > Amaryllidaceae > Allium > Allium fistulosum. The sequence continues at coordinate 403,525,407 of CM060907.1, read as the reverse complement.
TTTGCTTAACTTTAAAATCCAACGAGGGTAGATTTATCTATTTGTGAGATTCAAGAATGAAGTGTCTAGGCAAGGCTTTGATATGCAACCAGTGCTCTAACTTACCCGGCTTCACTCTTGGACGAGGAATAGTTAAGTTAGAATGTCGAAAATGAGTTAAGTACATGAATCATGATTTCTATAAGTGATCGTTTTTAACAAGATAGTCGATTAGTCAACTATCGAACTTAACCAAATATTATCTTAGATCTTTAAAAGAATGTTTTATAGTTAAGCATAAGTGAAATGTTTTTGGGATTTTTGTGACAATGTGTTAATAACATTCATCTTTAAACCTTTTTGATTATACTTATGAATGTAAATAGATCTTTAAAAGAACGTTTTAAAGATAAGCATAAGTAAATTTGTTTTGGGTTTGTAGTGACAATGTTTAAGTAACATTAGTCTTAAACCTTTTTGGATTTATGAAAGTACTTAGATCCTTAAAATGGATATTTTGAAGTAAATTAATCAACTTAGAGAAACCCTATTATTCAACTTAAAATTAATCAACTTAGAGAAGAATAATAATAAAAGTAGCTTGATTTCAACTGTGCAATATAAGAAATGTTTGTAATCAGTAAAACATTTTAAACAAGTTTGTAAACTCAACTCTTGTATTGTGTATTGTTAGAGTTCACTCATTTTAAACATGTTAGTATGTATGGAAAGGAAAGGGGCTCCCGACGATGGATTGGCATACAATACTAAAGATTGCACTGTGGTTAGCAAAAGGGCTTGCCTACCTTCATGAAGATTGTAAGCATCAATTCGTTTTTATATTCATCTATTGTATTATATTTTGGGTTGTCTAATCTATGATTTCTAAATAAAGGCCACTCGCATCTCATACATAGAGAAAAAATCGTCCAACGTTCTTCTCGGTTTCAACTTCAAAGCAGTGGTTTGAAATTTTCCGGGTTTCATATCAATTTTCCGGGTTGAAATGATATATGTCCGTATTTACTTGACCCCAGGGTAGAGAATTTTATACAGACTCCGTGGTTGATTTAAACTGATTTTCTAAAAATTATTAAGTATTTTGGATTTCTATATATGAATCTCAACTAAAATTTAATGTAATAATTTCTATGAATTTGTTTACATGATTTAAAATTTTATAAGAAATAAATAGTTGGAAATGTAAATTTTAGAATCTAATTTACAATATGAAGGTTAATTGAAATTTAATAATCCGATTTGACTTAAAAATGGTATTTTATTCTAACCTATGAATTGTAAGTTTTAAATTCATGTAATAGTGATTAAAATGATAAATGTTTTTTTGTGGGAAAAAATGTAGGTTAAAACGTACATTTGACATGTAAGTTCTAACTAATGTAAATGGTAGAACTTGGGTAATAAAAATGATAAATGTTATTTACTGAAAAGAAAATAAAGTGTAAGTTAATAACGTACTTTTAACTTAGCATAAGGATTTCAGCTTTAAAATTTGACATTATAGTAACAAAGTTATTTAACTAAAGGTGTGGTTTCTTTAATGACCAAATAGCTAAAATTAGAGTAATATAATAAGAATGATATAATGACTATGATAAAAACTGTAAATATATGTACTATTTGATTATATAAACTATTGTGGCAGGAAGTATTACAGTAACAATTCAAAACTGCTGCGACTCCTTATGGTAACAATTCAAAACTACCGCGATTTCCTTACTGTTATAATTCTACACTGCTGTGGATTATTACAGTAACAATTCTGCACTGCTGCGAATTCTTACAGTAGCATTTCTGCACTGCTGCGAATTCTTTCAGTACCATTTCTGTACTGCTGCATTTTCTTAAAAGTGACACTTCCTGAATGCTAAAATTTTTCTAAAGGGTTATGGTCCCGAATGTATGGTTCTAAAGGTTACATTTTTAAAGTGCTACGATCTCTAAATTTTTACGTTTCAAAGGGGATATAATTAAATGAATTTGGAAGTGATACAACTTTGGAAAAATGAATAATATTTTAAAGAATAATGATATGGAATTTATATGGTTTTGAAAGGAATATGTTTGATATGAAAAATAAACCATTTGAAATTGAATAACCACGGGTTATAATAACGTTTGGTTGTTAAAGAGTCCGGGATCGGATGTAGGCATACTCTCTGTCGATACCGAAAACCACTTTGACAACTTTGTACGCAGTGGAGATTCCAGAATGAAGTAGGATGGTGGCGACGATCCTAAAGGTATACATACGTGGACCTAACTCCCGTGAGTTAGCATAAGGTGGCTAAAACAGGTGCAATTGACAAGCCAAGGAGGTAGCTCCTCCGATCGGACACATTTCATCGTTAGCCATTCTATTACTTTGTGATTGATTTGGTGCGCACCTTTGATTCGGGAGTGTGGATCGAGTTGGGCGGTAGTTGCAGCTATGCGTTACCAACAGTTCGGAAGTGTAATTGGTATATCTACCCTGGCATTGCCTAGTTGTGCTGTGTCACCTACCCTAGCGCGCCTTCTACGAGTTTGGTTTGTACCATACCTATGGAGTGCCCTTTGACGACGTCCAGTATGGGCGGGATTACGGTACTGTATAGACTATGGGAAATAAAAGTGTGTTAAGGGGAAAAATGTAACGCCTTAACGCTATTTTAATAGTTTATTTTACTTTAGACATTATTATAATAGCGTAAATTACTACATAGTATATAGTTTAACGGATCCTTAGAGGATAGGCGATCCCAAGCATCCTTTAAGTTACTGATGCATTTCTTTTACAGTTCACTTGAGTTGATTTACATTTTATAAGTATGTATGTCCCGACTCGAGTGTTTTGTGTTTTTGCTTTACTCTCGGGCTAGCCTGAGTTTTACAGCTTTGGTTTCATCTTTTGGAGCTAGAGATCCGCCAGAGATTTAGCAGTCTATCTGATATTTCTATTCCAGTTATTTCCACTCAGCCTTTTCTTTTGTAGTAGAGAACTTATGTACCTTGAATTTCCAAATGTATTGGTTTCAGACTTTGGTATTATGTATTAGTTTTGAGACCTTGTATCTAGTAGCTTCATGAACTACTATAGTTATTTTATTCCGCTGCGAGTTATTCTGATATTCCGTGTCTGTGATTCTGTGATTGATTTTATTTGCCCCAAATTTTATTAACAATCTATTGTTTTGAATTATTCAAGTCTGACATGTGTGGTTTTGTTGTCGATTTGAATGGTCTAAAATGACGGGATGTTACAGTTGGTATCGGAGCTTTGGTTTTAGGCAAACCTTAGCATACGGGGCAAAAACTCATTAGAGATAGGGTAGAAATACCCTAGAATGAGTAAAATCAATCTTAGAATCATTCTTTGTGAGAGAACGTATTTTCAAGTATAAAATGGTTTTCAAATGATTTTTAAAGGATTATTTTAGATTAAAAAAATTCTTGTTTTAAAATCTAATTTTCCTTAGAATTTCCCTTCTTTTCGAATCCACCTTGTTTAATAGAATTCTTTGATTAGGATTTCCATTCTAGTTGAATCTTGTCTTTTGTCTTTCTCCTCTATCTTGGTCCTAAAGAAAAAAATTCATTCTTGAATTTCCAAGATGAATCGTAGGAATGCCAGAGGTCAGGGTCATGGTGTTGCCCCAGTTCCAGCACCAGTTGCACCCATTAGGTTTACCATTCTCTGTAAGGAGTTCACTCAGCTAGGTGGTACTAAGTTTACGGGATCAGAGACCATCATTGAGGCTCAGCAGTGGCTGAGGAGTTTGGAAAGGATTTTCGCTGGTGTGGAGATCACCGATGCTTAGAAGCGTTAGTTAGCAGCTTGGTAGTTACATGAGGTAGCCTTGGATTGGTGGGAGTCAGTTACAGCTAACACTATTGAGGCAGATATTTCTTGGGAACAATTTTGGTATTGTCTTGAGTTAGTCCTTTTGAATTTTATTTAGGTTATCCCTTTGGAATCTTTCTTAAGTTTGGATATTGTGTTTTAGGGAGGCTTTTGTGGCGAAGTGGATGCCAGAAGCTGGAAAGTCTCAGCTATACAGGGAGTTTATGGATCTTAAGCAAGGGGAGATGTCATTTTCTAAGTATGAGTGGAAGTTCAACGAACTTTCCAAGTTTGGTCCTAGCTTGAGTGATACCCCTCTTAAGAATAATGAGAAGTTTATAGCTGGAGCCCGCCCAGAGTTTTATGATCGTCTGATTTCTCATGCGCACAGCCCTTTTACTGGATTAATGGATATGGCCATTAGATATGAGAACCCCACTTCTAAGGAATCATCTGTTGTTCGTGCACCTTCATCTCAACCTTCATCTGGCAACTCTAAGAAGAGGAAATCTAATTTCCATCGACAGAAGCAGAATTGGCTTAAGAATCCAGGTTTAGGATCTTCTTCTCCCCGAAGGCATCCTGTTGATCTTTCTTCCATCACTTGCTTCAAGTGCGATCAAAAGGGTCACTATGCCAATAGTTGTCCCACTTTAGCTGGAGCTGTTGTTCCTCCAGTTCAGGTGACTAGGCGAGACCTCTGCTATGTCTGTTTGCAGCCTAGCCACTTCAAGTAGGATTGTCCCTTGTATCAGAAGGGCAAGACATCTGGAGTCTTTGCCATGACTTCTTCCACTCATGCTCCGCCTACTCCACCTGCTCCTAGTGATACCCAAGGTACTCTCAGAGCACCTTTACCTTATTTAATCTTCCTGTTCGTGTTTTATTAGACACTGGAGCTTCGCATAGTTTCATTTCTATGGACCTTTGTGATAAGTTTGAGCATATCCTTTCACCTAAGTTTGCAACCGAACCTTTGTGTGTTACTAATCCTATTGGTGGTGCCGCAAACCTTAGTAGGATTTGTAACAATGCGAAACTCTTCCATTCTGACCATCGCTTTTCTGGTGATTTCTATGTTCTTGGTTTCGATACTTTTGACATGTTGCTTGGAGGAGATTGGTTGAAGATGCATGATGTTGTTATCTCTTGTAAAACCCAGATTGTTTCTCTTGTTGATGATTTTGGTAAGCCCTTGGTGATTCAGTGTCGTATGCCTCAGGAGTATGCAGGCAGTTTTATCTACTCTCTTGATTCTTCCTCTAGTGATCTTGATTCTACTCCTATGGTCAAACTCTATCCCGATGTATTTAGGGAAGTCACTTCCTTACTTCCTAAATGGGAAATTGAATTCTGTATAGACCTCATTCTTGGAGCTCGACCTGTAGTTCTTCCTCTCAGAAGAATGGCACCCCGTGAGAAGGTTGAGTTGAGGAAGCAAATCGAAGACTTGTTCTCCAAAGGTTTGATCAGACCCAGTCATTCCGAATGGGGAGCAACAGTGGTTTTTGTCACTAAGTCTGATGGTTCTTTGAGGATGTGTGTTGATTATAGGGAGCTGAACAAGCTCACTTTGAAAAACAGATATCCAATGCCTCGTATTAATGATATGTTCGATCAGCTTTATGGAGCTACTGTATTCTCTCAGCTTGATCTTTCCACTGGTTTCCACCAGCTCAGAATTGCCGAGGAAAGTATTCCCAAAACTGCTTTCCGTTCTGAGGATGGTTTCTTTGAATGGTTAGTTATGCCTTTTGGTTTGACTAAAGCCCCAGCTTTCTTTGTCGACCTTATGAACCGGATTTTCCGTGATGTTCTTAATAAGTTTGTTCTAGTCTTCGTTGATGATATTCTTGTTTTCTCTAAGTCTAAGGAGGAACATGAAATACATTTGATTTTTGTTCTGAAGACCCTTAGGAGTCATCAGTTGAAAGCCAAATTCTCGAAATGCCATTTCTGGAAAGATGAAGTTCGATTTCTTGGATATATTGTTTCTGGTGATGGAATTTCTGTTGATCCAGTTAAGATCGTTGCAATCAATGTAAGTCTATCTTCTCTTCTTCCTTTGTACATTAATTATTCTATCTCTTTCTCGGTTCTTATTCCCCCTACTCTATTTTAGAATTGGGAAACTCCTAGGACTCCATCTGATATCCGTAGTTTTCTGGGCCTTGCCAGTTATTATCGAAGATTCATTGAGAATTTTGCGGATTGAAATGATATATGTCCGTATTTACTTGACCTCAGGGTAGAGAATTTTATACAGACTCTGTGGTTGATTTAAACTGATTTTCTAAAAATTATTAAGTATTTGGGATTTCTATATATGAATCTCAACTAAAATTTAATGTAATAATTTCTATGAATTTGTTTACATGATTTAAAATTTTATAAGAAATAAATAGTTGGAAATGTAAATTTTGGAATCTAATTTACAATATGAAGGTTAATTGAAATTTAATAATCCGATTTGACTTAAAAATGGTATTTTATTCTAACCTATGAATTGTAAGTTTTAAATTCATGTAATAGTGATTAAAATGATAAATGTTTTTTTATGGGAAAAAATGTAGGTTAAAACGTACATTTGATATGTAAGTTCTAACTAATGTAAATGGTAGAACTTGGGTAATAAAAATGATAAATGTTATTTACTGAAAAGAAAATAAAGTGTAAGTTAATAACGTACTTTTAACTTAGCATAAGGATTTCAGCTTTAAAATTTGACATTATAGTAACAAAGTTATTTAACTAAAGGTGTGGTTTCTTTAATGACCAAATAGCTAAAATTAGAGTAATATAATAAGAATGATATAATGACTATGATAAAAACTGTAAATATATGTACTATTTGATTATATAAACTATTGTGGTAGGAAGTATTACGGTAACAATTCAAAACTGCTGCGACTCCTTATGGTAACAATTCAAAACTACCGCGATTTCCTTACTGTTATAATTCTGCACTGCTGTGGATTATTACAGTAACAATTCTACACTGCTGCGAATTCTTACAGTAGCATTTCTGCACTGCTGCGAATTCTTTCAGTACCATTTCTGTACTGTTGCATTTTCTTGACAATTTATTAATTTTCCGGGTTTCATATCAATTCAAACCCGCAATCCCAAGTCAGATAAAATTGCTCGGGACTATCATTTCAGTCCATAACAATTTTCCATAATCTAAAAATCATTCGGGTATGTATCATTTCAACCCATAGTGAAGGAACTTGCAGTATGATTACAAAATATTAAATAAACCTAACAATATTCAATATATCATGGCATATGATCATAACAGGTAAAATATGATATGAAATAACATAATAATATTCAATATATCATGGCATATGATCATAACAGGTAAAATATGATATGAAATAACATAATAATATTCAATAGTGAAATTTCTTAACTTGCATATACAAATCCATACAATTCCATTGTCATCAATTCACCAAGATATAAGTACGTTGTCAAGAGTGATTACTCACCTTTCTTTGGTTAGAGAAGTGATTCAAAACGCAACACAACGACTACAACAAGCACGACAAATTACGGACAAGCTTGAGTGAGAGGAGAATCCAAATTCGACGCTTTGCAAAATAAAATAAATTCTATACGTAAACAAATAATTCACATAGAAAAATAAAATAGAAAAATTATATATTTGTAAACATGTGAAGAGGGCTTGTCTAGGGGACACATAGGTTTGGTCTAGGGTTTATTTGGGTTCAGTCTAGGCTAGATTTGGGTGGGGTTTGGTCTACGCTAGGCTCGGCCATGGCTAGGTTTTGGGTTAGGTGGGTTCGGCCTTAGGCTAAACTAGGGTTTCGGCTAGGGTTTGGGAGTAGGTTCGGCCATGGTAGCTTAGGGTTAGGGAAAGTAGATGGTGATGGTGGTCGAATTGGTTGAAGGGAAAAAGGGGAAAAAGGAATAGGAGGAGGATGGGCCGAAATTGGTGAAGAGGAAAGGAGGAAAAGGAAGGAGAAGAGGTAGTTTTGGCTAGGTTTTTTTGGTTGGAGGAAGAGGAGATGGGGTAGTGACAAGCATGGCCGAAATTTGTTGAGGAGAGGAGGAAGAAAATTGTAGAGGAAAGGAGGGAGAATGTCTAGGGTTTTGAGGAGGAAGATGAAAAAGGAACTTACATTTTTTTCTTCTGTGGAGGCACAAATGAAAGTGAAGAGTCTATCACAAACCCTAGGATATTATATAGGCTTCTCATCTAACTAAAGGGTTTTTTAGCCCATTTGTTCAAGCCCAAAGTCACAATGAAAATATGGTAAATGTTAAGAGAAAATAACTGCGTGTAATACGCCAAAAGTTGTAAGTTTTTGAGAAGTAGAAATCAAAATTTAACAAAACGAAAACAAGGAAAATGTTTGAATTAAATTCATCTTCATAAAAAAAGTAAACGTTAAAAGTTCAAATTTTATAATTTTCACAGAAAGTCAAACTTTGACCAAAGTTGACAAAAATTTGAAATTTAAGAAAAGTCTTTATTTTATTAAATTTGGAAGAACATTTCACATCAAATCCCAAAATATTTCATTAAATTTCCAAATTATCAAATTTTAAAATAATTATATTTAAAGTTTCAAATGAATTTTCATTTAAAATATTTTCAAAATTTGCGAGTTGTTACAGAGAGCACTTGTGAATGGAGTACTAGAAGCAAGGAAGAAGAGTTAGCCAATAACTGGCTAAGTAAACAAGTCGGTGCCGACTTGTTTGAGTTGGTACCGAGTTGTTTCGGTGGGTCCAATGATGGTGAAACTTTTGGAGAATGGAGTAGAGGTTAAGTAGATCGTGCTAGAGGTGTTGGCTCATTCACATCTGTTTGGATGACGATGTAACAACATGATGAAATCTATGTATCTGCGTTTTGTGACTTGTGGGGGGAGTAGGTGTCGAAGGTAGTGGCTCGATAAAGGAGAGAGCCGTAGAAAGGGGAACGTGGGGGTGTTCATGGATAATGAATACTGAATGGAGCAAGAGAAGGGCTCGGATGTATATGTGCTAAGGAATTGTTGATACTCAGAGTGTTTTCTGTTGTTCTTGAAGTAGGGGTATTGTAAGTGGGGATACCCATGGGTCAATTTAGAGACCTGTATACCCTGGATCAGTGGCTTTGGGTCTAGTGTCTAGCTTTGGGCTACGGGACATGTATCGACCTTTAAGCTACGTTGTACGAGGGTACAACGAATATCGGGATTTCCATTAGTCCCTGGCATGGGGGTATACGAGTTATCATATATTCAGGGCATATGGATGAGTGATAGTGTAACACCCCCACCTCTATATCCATACTATCCAAGAGTGTTACGAGGTAATATTGTCAGATAATACAGAGAATGAGGCGATATAGGGTACATGCGTGAATATTCTCTTTGGCTAACACTGGTACGTATTAAAACATCAAATAAATAACTCACTTATACATACACAGTATCAGCATAAAACAATAAACATGTGTGCCTCTAGGATAGAACGATACATAATATACAATATATAAATCGAGATCACAGAGTCAGAATTGCAGCGATAATATTATATATATATATATACATATATATTATGTCCAATATACAACTCCAGAGTTTACATACATGAAATTATATAATACACGACTAATATATATAATATTACATCCTAGTCTCCTCTATGCCCAATATAAAAGTCGGTCTCTCTGTCCCTATACCTGAAATGTCTCGGACTGACCCGAGTATTATATAAATAACACACAGGTCAGACTATATCTAAATATATAGGTCAATGTATACATAAATATAGGATATACATAATATAATGGTAATGGCATATTAACAATAGTATAACATAATAGTAACACTCTCAAAACACAGCATAAAGATGTCATCATCCATATAAAACACATCAAATCAAAATTCACATAAAATAACACCGTGTAGGTGAATCATCCATATCTTGAATTCAATATCAAAACCAGAAATGAACAACAATGAGATACCCTCAAGTATAATCGGGCAAGAACACTTTAATGCCCAAATATCTCTCAATCTCACAATGTAAACTATTTTATATTCATTTAAACATTCTATTGAATTCAAATATGTTATTTGAGAAGGATTTATTGGTTTAATTTTATATATTAAAACAAAATCTTTTATTAATAATTTTTAAATAAATAAATATCGACTTTCAAAAATATAATAATTATCAAATGTCGAATTCAAACAACTTTATTTTAGTTAAATCTACGTATTATTACGGTGTAGAAAACAGAGTTGTTACAGAATTTAAAAATTATTCACAATATAGAATATTTCATATTTATTTAGACATTATATTCAATTCAAATATGTTATTTGAAAAGGATTTATTAGTTTAATTTAATTTATTAAAACAAAATCCTTTATTAATAATTTTCAATTAAATAAATATTCACTTTCAAAAATATAATAATTATCAAATATTGAATTTGAACAACTTTATTTTAATTAAATTTACGTATTATTACGGCGTAGAAAATAGGGTTGTTACAGATAGTGAGTATTGCATGATGGATGCTATGGTTGCTTTGGTTGCTTTCTTTAGTGGGCTACCACTCATAGATATCATTGGGAGTTGGTACTGGAGATAGGGATATATGTACATCAACCATTCTATTCTCTATAGTACCTTTATAATATTGTAGAAGCGCATATTATATAGTTATGTGCTAACTCTTTGGTTGCAGGGATAGGTCAGGTATGATTCGTGTACCTTTGCTCCTTGCTATATTTACCTGCATAGTATTTTGAGATTCATTTACTGCTCAAACTAGACTGTTGTCTGACCCAAGGTTTTATGCTTTGCTTCTTATTATCTTGGGTACTCTTAAATGAGTAGACTAGATAACAGGTCTAGGTGACACAGTAGCTGTGTAGAGGACTTGAATAGGGTTCCGGCATAGTAAACATTTACGTTGATTTTAGGGTTAGGTTACGGTTGAATTTATTGAGGTTAGCAACCAGTTAAGGGCATTGGATCTAGCCTAGAGAATATTTTAGGTGATCCCGTACACACATCTCAGCCTGGCGACGAAGCAACTGATCATAGCCGTTCGAACACGTTAGAGAACGCTCTATTTTACACAGCCTATGGTAGATCACTTGCCCCTCTGGGTCGACCGCTATTGGTCGACCATCGACCATCTTGGGTCGACCGGTCAACATGTTTTATTGTGATTTTTTATTTTTAAATGTTTGTTCTATTTTCAAATCTTCCGATGTCCATAACTTCTAATTCCTAACTCCGATTACGAAGTGTTATATATGAAAATCATCTAAAAAATCGCTACAAACGCAATGGTGCAAGTTTTGTAGCCAAATTCCGACGTCTGTGGAAATTTTTATTTTTGTTTTTTATTTAAATTTAATTTTTCTATTAAATTTCCGTTAAATTTTTGGGGTGTTACATTCTCCCCCTTTAAAAGGATTTTGTCCCCAAAATCTCAAAGGACGGAAAAATGTAACATATACACAACAACCAATAGCTATAATCATCTACTGATCCATCATCCATGGGATTTCATTGTCCTTGAAAATTTTCTAATGCGGTATGAAATGCATATGAACCTTTGCTGATGCAGAATTAGGTGGTCTCCTGATCCAATTAACCTCATGTCATGCTAATGCTCATGTCATGCATCTAAATGTATACAACATCCTAAATAAGTATACTTGCATTCCTATATGTTTGCACAATCATTTAGCCCATATGCAACATCCATATGCATAACATCCACAAACATAACAACAATCAAGAGATAATATGCTACCAAATGTGAGTGTGTGTATACCTAGAGGATATATTGTCTTAAACGTGTAAGAGAAAACAATCCAAACAATACATCCACTAGCATCCATCATCCATAATACGTCATATTGACATGTTTACAACCATTCCTACCATTCAATAGTCTCTACCTAAAGGGTATACCAAGCTTAGTCTTATACATAAGTACTCTATACTTATCAAACTTAAATTGGAAACATACCAAAGAAGAGTTGTAGGTAGGTAAGGAAGATCTTCTCCTCAGGCTCCCATGTACTCTCCGCTAGATCGTCTTCCCATTGGACTTTAACAAGTTTGACCTCCTTTTTGCGGAGTTGCTTTGCACCATGCTCAAGAATACGAGTGGGTGCACGATGTACAAGCGACTCCCTCTCAACCTCCACCTCCTCTGGCTGCTTCGGCTTAACTACGGTAGGTATACCATGCAAGCACTTCTGCAAGTCTGGCACATGAAAAACATCACGTACCCCCGTTAACTTCTTCAGAAGCTCTACTTAATACGCCAACTTCCCTACTCTAGCAACTACCGAGAAAAACCCTACAAACCTCGGTTCTAGCTTCCCCGACCTACCAAACCTCACAACATGTCTAAGGGGTGAAACTTTCACAAACACCATGTCGCCCACTGTGAACTTTAACTCCGTACGTCTCCTGTAAGATTTATGCCTATCCTAAGCGGTCTGCATTCTCCTACGGATTAAGTCCACTTTCTCTGATGTCTCCCTCACCATGTCCTTCCCAAGAATAATCCTATCCATAGTGTCCCGTCAACCTGATAGTGATCTATAGGGTCTACCGTATAATGCCTTGAATGATGGTAACCCAAAGCTAGCCTGATAAATATTGTTATAGGTAAACTCCACCAATGACATGTGATCCTCCCAAGAACCTCCAATGTCCAAATGCGCATTCGTAGTAAGTCCTCCAATATTTGATTTACTCTCTTCATTTGTCCGTCTATCTACGGATGATATGCAGTGCTCAAACTCAACTCGATCCCCAAATCCTCCTCTAGAATTCTCCAGAACTCACTGGTGAAAAGCGGATCTCTGTCGCAAATTATACTAATAGAAACTCCATGTAACTTAATGATCTCTCTCTCGTATAGAGTTTTCAATCATGCAGCCATCCTCGTACTCCTCGCTAGTATGAAATGAGCGCACTTGGTCAACCGATCGACTATGACCTAAATGTTGTCATTTCCTCTCCTATTCCTAGGTAAACCATCCACAAAATCCACATAAATACTCTGACTCTTCCATTGAGGAATATCTAATTGCACCAACAATCCTTTCGGTTTCTCATGCTCCGCCTTTATCTTTTAGCAAGTCATAATCTAGCCACATTCTACGCCACATGCTTCTTCATACCGGGCTAATGACTCTCTTCATGTCGTGATACATCTTGTCACCATCGGGATGAATGGTCATCCTAGAATGGTGAGACTCAGCAAGTACTGCATTTACCAGATCCATACTACGAGGAACACAAAGCCTACCATCCCTCCATAACTTTCCTCTCGAGTCAATGGCATAACGCCTCAAAGGACATGATTACTGTCCTATACCAATCCTGTCATTAATATCCACTAGCTCCTTGTCTCCCTTCATCCTAGACCCAATATGCTCCATTAATGTAGGCTGCACATCTAAATCTGCTAGCAATCCCGGAGTAATATCTAATGATGGTCGGAAGTCGAATGTGGAAATGAACTCCAAATGTTTCCGCTCCAAGAACAAAGGACTCAATACTGGCCCCTTTATACTACTATTAATTAAGGGTCCTCTGTCTCACTCAAGTGAATTGGTTTCGAGAGCATTCCGCCAGTTTTTGGCGACTTTCACTTTCAACCCGATTCACCACTGTATGATGTCTACTCAGAGCATCGGCCAAGACATTACCCTTGCCCAGGGTATATGAGATATCAAAATCGTAGGATGCCAAAAACTCCATCCACCTTTGATGCCTTAAATTCAAGTCCTTTTGGAAGAACAAATACTTCAAGGACTTCTAATCTGTGTATCGCTCAAACCTCTCTCCTAAAAGGTAATGCCTTCATGACTTGAGCGCAAAGATAATGGCCACCAACTCAAAATCATGGGTAGGGTAGTTTCTCTCATGGGTCTTCAACTGCCTACTAGCATAACTCACCATCGTTCCTTCTTGCATCAAGATAACGGCTAACCCTGTACCATAGGCGTTGGTATAAACTGTAAATGGCTTCGTTCCATCAGGTAATATCAAAATTGGTGCACTCGTCAACACCTCCTTTAACTTAATAAAAGCATTTTTTGCATTTTGCATCCCACGAGAAAACTAGTTCTTCTTGGTAAGACGGGTTAGAGGGGTAGAGATCTTTGTGAATTCCTTAATGAACTTTCGATAGTAGCCTGCCAAACTAAGGAAACTTCTCGCTTTTGTGGCATTCTTTGGCACCTGCCATTTCTTGAAATCTCTCTTCTGATTCAAAATCGAAAAAATCTCTATTTGATGGAGCTTCTTCCTATACCTATGAATTCCATATCAACCGATAATCCACTTTCTGAGACGATGTGTCCCAAAAAGCATATTTCCTCTCTCCAAAAGTGGCACTTCGAAAACTTAGCCTTCAGTTTCTACACATGGAGTGTACTCAACACTTCTCCTAAATGCAATGTTTGCTTCTCCTCACTTCTCGAATAGACTAGGATATCATCCACAAATACCACGACGAACTTGTTAAGATTCCCTTTGAAAACTTGGCTCATCAAATCAACAAAGTAGGTAGTTGCATTGGTCAGTCCAAAGGGCATGAGTAACCATTCAAAAAGTATATCGGGTGCACGGAAGGCTGTCTTCTTGATACTGTCCTCGGCTACATGAAACTGGTGGAATCTAGTAGCCAAGTCAAGCTAGGAGAACATCTTAGCACCAACTAACTAATTAAAGAGATCGTTTATTTGGGGCAGTGGATACCGATTCTTCTTTGTCTGTTTATTCAACTCCCTATAAGCAATGCAGAGTCTTAGGGAACCATCTGCCTTGGTGGAAAAGACGACTAGTGCTCCCCACTAAGAAATGCTTCTCCTAATAATTCCCTTCTCTAATAGCGCATTTACTTGCTTGTTTAACTCGCATCTCTCTTTGGAGAGATATGCCTAAATGGTAAGACGACGGGTTTGGCATTCTCAACAAGATAGATCACAAACTTGATCTCTCTTTGGGGCGGAAGACTGATAACCTCAGCAAAAACATCTAGGAAATCTCTAATGATAGGCACTGAATCACACTCGTCATATGATAGGCCAATGAATATAAGTAGCTCAACATAACTGATCCTCAGGAATCGTAATAAACCTTCAAGCTACGTCCACTACACATGCTCAATCTGACGACCTTCCTATCACAGTCTAAAAAGGTTATATACATCGTCATCCAATCCATGCCAAATATCAACCCAAACCCAAAGAATCCCAATACAAAAGCATCACAATCAAACTCAACCCATAAAATAAACAATTTCAAACCCCTACATACCATCGACAAATAGGCCGATCCTCCTACAGGGTTCGACACAATTACATGGTCCATGACTATACTAGTGTGTAAGTGTAAGTCATCAACAAGTCTACTAGAAATGAAAGAATTTGAAGCCTTAGTATCAAATAAACTGTGAATAAATAAATGGAAAAGTGTCAACACACCTTCGATCGCCACTTTCTTTCCTTTGTCCACCACTGGCTGAGCATTCGAGCTAGGGACTGCCTCCCATGCATAAGCCGCAACCACCTAAGTAGAGGTCTTCTAGGGTGCTGGACATGCCTGCTTCACATGCCCAAACTAATCGCAGTTAAAACACTTGACTTTTGAAAGATTTGTCATGCACTCCTTCAAGAAATGGCCCCTCCTACCATACTTTCTACATTGCATATCCTTCTTCTGTGTCTTTCCTTTGGGTCCACCTCCTCCTTTACGCTAGTTCTATTGCATTTTCCCTCTAGCCTCCTTGGATTTTTCTTCCATAGCTCCCTCCACGGAGACGATGTTTAGCAAGGCATCTTTATTAGACCCTTGTTATCCACATATTTTTCGACTACCAAATATGCAAGAAGAATTGTCAAGGGAAGAGAAGCAACTAAACCAATAGAAGGATACAGAAGCGTTACAAGAAAAAAGAGATGTCGAGCCTCTATAAGCGGGAAGAGATGTTGAGCTTCTACAAGAAGGAAGGGATGTCAAGCCTCTAAAACTGTAGAAGTCGACGAGCATCTAAGAAGAAGGGGATGTCGAGTCTACTATAACATGAGAACCAACAAATATGCTATGATGAAGATGATTTAGAGTTGAAAGAAAAAACTATGGGCAATATAGAAAAGCTTCCCCAATAATACAAAATGACATTGATACAAATATGCCTCCTTGTAGAAACATTTTGGATATTGAGCTAACTTTTGGTTTAACATTTGGCTCTAGAAGAAGGGCTGAAACTCTGGGTGTTCGAATAATAACCAAAATGCCCATGATTTTTAAATTTTCAAAAAAAGTTCGAAAAAGCTCTTGAAAATAGAGGGTAGGTTTTTGTAAAAATAACCGTTGAAATTTTTTTCAAATTAGATTTGTTAATAAAAAGTTATGATTATCTGAGCTTACGTTTCATTACATGAATCTTATGTTTCTTCAATTCTTTGTCACATTAACTTAAACATTATTTCATTTCTGCAGCATTCATCTAAGGGCTCACGCACACTACATATATTATCAAATGGTCCTTATTCCACCAATTCAAATGGAGAAATAGCACCATCTTCAAGGTATCGAGCTTCTAATGATAAGAAATTATTTCGCTTCCTTTTTATTTGCACAAATTAACCAGAATTGATTCATTTAATATCGCTTCATCTTAATAGAACCACAAGCAAACACCACTTATCTATTAACCTCCTAAATCCCTTGACCTTTAAAGAGAATAAGCATGAGATTAGCATCGTGTGCGCTCAAGTGTTAGTTAAGCATACTTTTCATACAATAGATTTAAATACATGTGGAAATCAAGCATTTGATTCATCATAGGGGCAGAAGATGACTATTACCTAGAAGACTTCTTGCATTTGTATATGCCACATTGTTAAACCCTAACATACTTTATTTATACCATCTTTGTATTTATTATTCTGAGTGCAGTTTTTGGATGCTCGTTGAATAATTTATATAGTCTTTGCTTTTATTAGCTTAGATCAGACATGTCGGGCCTATAAGCAATAGAGGTGTCGATCATATAGGCTTAAAGTAGTCAAAAATCGTATTTAGTCCAGTAGTAAGCTTCTACATTAAGGTATCAAAACATCTAAAAGTATGGTGCCAAGCCTGTAGATACAACGGTTTTCGTGCATGTATAATCAAGTGACAATATGGAGTATGTAAAGATCAGACATGTCAAACATATAAAGTATCAGGCACGTTAGCACACTGGAATAGGATGATGAGGTTGTCGAATTTGACAGCATTTAGGTATCGAATATCTAAATGATATGTATATCGAGCATGAATAGCAGTAAGATACTGAGTTTGAAGTTACCAAGCTTGTCGACATAGCATATATTCAAACAAAAATACAATGATCATGGTAGTATATTGCCAAAGAGGAAGAGTGCAACATAGAGTTATTTAATATAATGATAAATCATGTACAAAAGCTCCCTGTTTTAATGTATATACCAACTATACTTTATAGTACATAGCCCCATGCTTCCCACTGTTTGATTAAACAAGCACAAAGTTGGATATAGCTATTAAAATAGGAAAATAAGCTACTGAAGTAAGTACAACATAGTGCAAAAATAAGTCAACACATCAAGAATTCTTTGCAGAGATGATAAGGCCATTGAGTTAAAATAAGTTATGAAAGCAGAAGAATTGTCCATTCAATGTAGCAGGCAATTTTAAGGTTGCATTTGGTGTGCTGGTTGAAGAAGAACCGTCTATCACTCAGAATCATGGATTCCAACGTCAAATATGGACATCTAAGTCCAAAGTGCTGAATTAAATTGGCCCTCAATCTTTTATTTCTAGATTGGAATTTAAATTCTCTTTCAAATAACGGAAATCTTCGTTATTGATCGGATTTCTAGTTTCTATAAATTAATGAGTCGGCACTACTGGAGCATATTCTTTAAGCAAAAAGAAAGTGCAAGTAATATATTATTTAGAGTTATGGATCTTGTCTTCAGAATAAAAATCTATGGTATTCTGACTCTTTCTATCAACCAGAGACTATCAAGACTCTCCCCTTTCTAAATTATCTATGAGCAAAGGCTCAAAGTTACAACTTCTCTTTATCTGGAACAAGGGATGATCTAAATGTCCAAAATAAAAGTCTTATTCTCTATCTCAAGGCCAGAATTTATATATAATAATGGATTTCTTTATGGGCTTCTGCATCATTATCAGTCCTTCATTTTCCAAAAATGGTTAGTATTCAAAATCCTTTTAAAAGAAGATTCTTACAGAAAAGCATGTTCTTGTCTCTAAAGCCTATCAGACTTTTCAGACTTACAAACAAGGCATTCCTTTTCGTTAAGCAAAACCCAAAGCGGTACAACTATATGTATCATACAAAGTTGGAGTAATATACACCAATATCTATTTTGACAAGTAGTTTTATATAAGAAGTTTTACCCAGGGCATCTTTGAGAAAATATAAAAAAATAATCAAAACAACCATTGCTAATTACTCTATGGATTGTTGTAAAATTTTCAAATAGATTTGGGGTTTGGGTTTTGATTTGGAAGAGAAGAAGTAAAGAGAGAAGAAGAAACCTATTAGTCCCACATGGTAAAAAGTTATACAATATATTTGTATAAATATAGTTTTTTCATGCGGATGTTGGGGCCTTGGGGCTCCCACATGTTTGCTTTGTTATGAGAAGAGAAGTCATGCAACACCACACCCGCGCCGCCACCGTCCGTCCGACCGAACGGGTTCGAGTTCGGGAATATTCTTCTTCACAGAGTTGTTTTGCGACGCCAGAACTCCGTCGCCATTACTCTGTTTTGTGACGCCTCTGAGGTGTTGCAAACGTCACAGAATTGCTCTCTTCTTTCTATTCTATACAAATTGCATCATCAGAAACCATTGCTCTAAAGTGTTCTTGGTCGGATCAAAGGCGTGCAAACTTTGAATCCGATTACGCTGTTATAGGGCTTCATTGAATCCTGAAAGTCGATAGTTCGATAATCCGTTTGTACCTGGTGAATTGAACTATTGTCTGAAAGAATCTATTCCATAGATCCTTGAAGTCGAAAGTACAGCATTATCTTCTTCACAATCGCCATCAAATTTGTCTCGAACTGCAAAATCCCCAAAAAATTTCAGACAATATTATTCAACCATGGAAGGTTCGAGCGCTCTACAAGTTATGAATCAACATCTAACTCGATTAGAGGGTTTTGATGGCGACAATTACACTCGTTGGCAAGAGACGATGAAATTTTTCTTGGTCACCGTCAAGTTGTTCTACATTTTGGAAGATGACTTGGAAGAAATCCCGAAGGAAACTGATAAGGACGATGCTGCTCTAAAGGCTAGACGTGCAAAGCGCAAAGAGGACGATTTTCTATGCAGAGGCCATATTCTGAATGCGCTATCTACCACAGTCTACAATGCTCATAGGATCTTGGAAACAGCGAAGGCACTCTGGACTGCACTGGAGAATAAGTACCGCATATCCGAGGCAAGTAATAAAAAGTTTTTTAATTCCAATTTTATGGATTTCAAAATGGTCACCAATAAGTCCATAATTGGACAAGTAAGCGAAATCTTACTGTTGATAAATCAACTTAAAGATGCTGGAATTGATCTCCCTGAATCTTTTGTTGTTGGAGTTGTAATTTCTAGACTTCCGCATAGTTAGAATGACTATAAGAAAAAGATGAAGCATGCGGAAATGGATTATAATTTAGACAGTTTACAGCGTCATCTTCGTATTGAAGAAGACTCTCGCAAACGCGATCTAGATGATAATCCGCAAACCGAGTCCCATTCTAAGGCAAATAATATTGAAATTACTGATAAGTTAAAGCCAAAGAATGAGACACAGTTTAAGAAGAAAAATCATTTCAAAACCAACAACAAAAAGAAAGGTGCTTGTTATTTTTGTAACAAGCCCGGCCACTATGCCCGAGACTGCCGTCTGCGGAAGAAACAACAAAAAGTGAATGTGGTCGAAGACTCGCTTGTGGCTGTAGTGTAAGAGGCGAACTCCGTTAGCGGCAATGATAATTATTGGTGGTTCGATACTGGAGCAACCATTCACATTTGCAAAGACCGTAATCTGTTCAAAAGTTACGAAAAAAATAAAGGAGTAGCCGACGAAGTTACTGGACCAAATAAGGTTTCAAGCAAAGTTCTGGGAAAAGGCACTATAGAACTTACTTTCACCTTTGGAAAAGTTCTTACACTAGTAAATGTATTTTATGTACCTGATATGTGTAAGAATTTGGTATCTGGATACCTTCTTAACAAAGAAGGATTCAAGATGGTGTGTATGAGTCTGATAAGCTAGTGTTGTCTAAGAATGGTAGATTCATTGGACAGGGATACTCTTGTAACAACATGATTAAGTTGAATCTAATAAAGAAATCTTCTGTTTATATTGTTGATTCTATTAATTTATGGCATGGTAGATTAGGACATGTTAATTATAATTCCATTAGAAATATACATAAATTAGGTTTAATTTCTTATTGTGATTTCGATACCATCTCTAAATGTGAAATATGTGTTAAAGAAAAAATACACCGAAAATCCTTTAAATCCGTAGAAAGGAAAACTGGTTTGCTTGATTTGGTATATAGTGATGTGGGTGACTTAAAAAGTCATATATTCCTATGGTGGTAACCAATACTATATAACATTCATTGATGATTATACTAGATATGCATATATATATATCTAATGAAAACTAAAGATGAGGCTTTTGATAAATTCAAAATTTATAAAGCAAAGGTCGAAACACAATTAAGAGTTAAAATTAAAATATTACATTCAGATCGTGGTGGTGAATATTTCTTAAATGAATTCACCTTGTTTTGTAAACAACAAGGTATAGTTCACCAATGTACTGCTCCATATACACCACAACAAAATGGTGTTGCTGAAAGGAAGAATAGAACCTTAGTAGAAATGGTTAATGCCATGCTCATAAGTTCTAATTTACCTTATAACATATGGGGTGATGCTATGTTATCTGCATGTTATATTTTAAAAAGAGTACCACTTAAAAAGAATAATATTTCCCCTTATGAATTATGGTTTAATAGAAAACCTAACCTAACTAAACTTAAAGTTTGGGGTTGCTTAGCATATGTTAGAAGACCAGACCCTAAACGACCAAAGTTAGGAAATAGAGCATTTAAATCTGTTTTCATAGGATATTCACTTAATAGTATAACTTATAGATTCCTTATTCTTGACACTCTAGAAATTATAGAATCTGTAGATGTAGAATTTTTTGAAAATCAAACTGTTGAGATCCCATTGAGATCATCTAGTCCAGAACCTAGTTTGGCTAATGATATCAATGACGATGATTATGCTCCTGCTCAAAACAGCAAGGAAGTATTAGTACCAGATAATAGTACTGAACAACGGAGAAGTAAAAGAGCGAGAATAGAGAAGGACTATGGTCCTGACTTCATTACATATCTTGTAGAAGGCAGTAAGGACGAAGTCCTTAATGTGACTAAATATGTAATGAACGTCGATGGCGATCCCAAAACTTATTCTGAGGCTATGAGTTCCAGAGATTCCAATTTCTAGAAAGAAACTATCAATGATGAAATTAATTCCATACTGTTAAACCAAACTTGGGTTTTAACTGATTTACCTCCCGGTGCTAAACCTATAAGATGTAAATGGATATTCAAGAAAAAGTTGAATACAAATGGATCCATTGATAAGTTTAAAGCCAGATTAGTTGATAAGGGATATAAGCAAAGACATGGAGTAGATTACTTTGATACATATG
The DNA here is from genome assembly GCA_030737815.1 of Allium fistulosum. Classification (NCBI taxonomy): domain Eukaryota; kingdom Viridiplantae; phylum Streptophyta; class Magnoliopsida; order Asparagales; family Amaryllidaceae; genus Allium; species Allium fistulosum. The sequence goes on along the minus strand of CM060907.1, from coordinate 403,503,762 downwards.
CTTCAGTTGCTCGCATATCTTCTATACGCTGTTTAATTGCACTTGCATCAATTCATAAATTAGTCATACATCAAATGGATGTAAAGACTGCTTTTCTAGATGGAGATTTAGAAGAAGAGCTATATATGGAACAACCTAAAGGTTTCAAAACCCCAGGCCAAGAAAAGAAAGTTTGCAAATTAGTGAAATCTCTTTATGGCCTGAAGCAAGCTACCATGCAATGGCATGAGAAATTTGATAAAGTTGCACTGTCATATGGATTCATTGTTAATGATGCTGATAAATGTATTTATAGGAAATCGGATAACAATGGTAGTGTTATAATATGTTTATACGTTGATGACATGCTAATATTTGGTTCCAATATATCATGTGTGAATGAAACTAAAAAGTTTCTGTCTTCTAAATTCGATATGAAAGATTTAGGAGAAGCTGATGTAATTTTGGGAATTAAAATTGTTAGGAAAGAGGGGGAGTTATTACTAACTCAATCTCATTACATAGAGAAATTCCTTCAAAAGTATGGTCATTACGATGACAAACCAGCACCAACTCCTTTAGATCCTAGTATTAAATTAGAAAAGAACACTAGACGTACTATCTCTCAACTAGAGTATTCCAGTGTTATTGGGAGTCTTATGTATGTTATGCATTGCACTAGACCAGACATCGCACATGCTATAAGTGTATTATGTCGATTTACGAGCAATCCAGGCTTCGACCATTGAAAAGCTATTTCTAGAGTTTAGGTTATTTGAAAGGAACCATTGAATATGGTTTATCTTATAAAGGATATCCTGCTGTAATAGAAGGATATAGTGATGCAACCTGGAACAATGTAGAATCCAAATCCAAGTCTACTACTGGATGGATCTTTACATTAGGAGGCACTGCTGTGTCTTGGGCTTCCAAGAAGCAGACCTGTATTTCTGACTTAACAATGTTGTCAGAATTGATTGCATTAGCCGATGCATGTAAAGAAGCGGAATGGCTTAGGAATTTATTAATGGAAATCCCTTTATGGAAGAAGCCATCTCCAGGAGTCTTGATTAACTGTGACAATCAAGCAACGATATACAATGTGTCTAATAAGACATATAATGGAAAGTCTAGACATGTGAGTCTAAGACATCAAATGGTGAGACAACTACTCAAAAGAGGAGTTATAACTGTTGACTACATAGAAACAAAGAAAAACTTGGCTGATCCACTTATAAGGTGTCTTCCAAAGGCAATGGTTTCTATAAAGTCACAAGAAATGGGACTAAGGTCTGTGAATGAAGGTTGATCATCCTTAATAGAAACCCAACTTATGTCTTGAAAAGGATAGACAAAGTTCAATGGGTACCAACAAGTTAAGAGAATGATTATGGAACACTAAATCGATAATCCCATATTATTTAGTGTTGGATTCTGCAAGAACAAAGGATGGATATATATCCTTAATAAGTCTAGAAACCTTAAAAGGTGAATCGCAGAAACACCTTAAGAGACTTACCTGTATGAGTATGGAAATCAGGCTGTTTCCTAGGAAAGTAAGACCGCTTTCTAAGTAGACTCATGAACCAGGATTTAAGCACATGGCCATTAACGTGCTGAGCAATATAGAACACTTTACATAAGGAAATCAACATGTGTGATTGTTCCGGTTTTATCATATTGGATACTTGGTTCAAGATTCGTTCACCATAGAATCTAGATAAGGCTTTGAATGGTTTACACTAAGTAAAGGTTCAAATCCAAAAGATACCTTTTATTTATGTGTTGGTTTTCACGATGATGCAAAACTTGATCTTAGAACTACATAGGCTTGATCCCATTTGGGTATGTAGGAAGTCACTCTAGTGATTCAGCCATCCTATTTATTAATTTTTCTTATTTTGAAAATTGGGGGAGATTGTTGTAAATTTTTCAAATAGCTTTGGGGTTTGGGTTTTGATTTGGAAGAGAAGAAGTAAAGAGAGAAGAAGAAACCTATTAGTCCCACATGGTAGAAAGTTATACAATATATTTGTATAAATATAGCTTTCTCATGCGGATGTTGGGGCCTTGGGGCTCCCACATGTTTGCTTTGTTGTGAGGAGAGAAGTCATGCAACACCACACGCGCGCCGCCGCCGTCCGTCCGACCGAACCGAACCGTGCCGGGTCGGGTTTCGAGTTCGGATCCGGAAATATTTTTGGATCATATGTAAATAGTAACGGGTCGGATTTCAGCCCGTTAAGGACCCAAAACCAAAATTTCTAAAATTTGAATTAATGGCGGGAAATTTGTAACGTTTTTTAAATGTTACAAAATGAATAGACGCAACCGTTTGTAATAGTTTTGAACCATTACAAAATGAATAGACGCGACCGTTGCAAACGGTTACGACGCTTGGCGAATAGGCACCTCTCTACCACTATAAATATTGACGCCCAGAAAACATTGAAAAAAGTTTTGATCATTCTGTTTCTTCTTCTTCTTCTTCATAGAGCAGTTTTGCGACGCCAAAACTCAGTCGCCATTACTCTATTTTGTGACGCCTCCAAGGTGTTGCAAACTCAGAAAACGTCACAGAATTGCTCTCTTCTTCCTCTTCTTTCTATTCTATACGAATTGCATCAACAAAAACCATTGATAAAGTGTTCTTGGTCGAATCAAAGGCATGCAAACTTTGAATTCGATTACGCTGTTATAGGGCTTCATTGAATCCTGAAAGTCGATAGTTCGATAACCCATTTGTACTTGGTGGATTGAACTATTGTCTGAAAGAATCTATTCCATAGATCCTTGAAGTCGGAAGTACAGTATTATCTTCTTCACAATCGCCATCAAATTATTCTCGAACCGCAAAATCCCCAACATGGATCATGGAAAGCACATATGTATCTATTTCAAAGGTGGTTTATAAAATCTTATTGGTAATCTCTCATAAAAGGTTTTGATCTAAAAATATGTTGAAAAAAGCATTGTTAAAGTTTTCCGAAATCATTGAAAACTATACTTGTCTTTCAAAAGAAAAATCTATGCATATCTTTCAAAAAAGTTTTTAGAACTTCCAACGCCCATCAGTGCCCCTAAAACTCTAATTGGAGAGGTTTATTCTTGATTAAAGGACTATTGGTTCATGAATCATGAAAAACGGTCATTTATTTGAGATTTGCATTTCTACTATGAGATTTTCTCAAAAACCCTTCTTGGTAGCAACACCAAGAGGGGGTTTCTCTGCCAAAGGAATCAAATATCCAAAAAAAACTTTTTGACTCGTTGACTCGAAGCCCAAACCAACAAAAATGTTTTATAAAAGAAAGACCGATCCTTAGAAAATACTCCTTGGTTTATTGAAAATAGTATGAGAAGAAGTTCTTTTTCGAAAACCCATTCTTTCTTCCAAAGAAAGATTTCATACCTGAAAAGTTGGAGTTTTAATTAAATTTGCTTTCAAGAAGGTTTTCTCAAATTTATTATTTGGATGAGAAACCATGAGACTATTATAATAAACGGTTCTACAAATACTTTCCTTGGTTTAGCGGGTAAGAGTCATGATAAGAAAGGGTTCCTCAAAAAAAATAACAACTCGATACCCCGCCGAGTATAAACATTGGGAGAACCTTGGTTCAAGGCGCACTGTGCTTATTGAAACTTTTTACCTGATGAGGTCAATAAAGATTCATTGAGCAAAGGCATACCTTGTACCCAACCGGTGTATACCTTGGTTCAGATGTCCAACGGAATGCCCAACTAAAGATATTGGAAGAAGGTGTTATCAACGCAACTGGCACAATAAGTCAGTATAAAATCCTAAATCACTGTAAGGGACAAAAAAGTTCAACCTAAATCACTAGTAAGGGGCGAAAAAGTTAAAAGCCAAAATCACTAATATGGGGCGAAAAAGTTCAAAGCCTAAACCATTATCTAAAAGGTAATAAGGGACGAAAAAGTTCAAAGCCTAAACCATTACCTAAAGCACGGTAAGGGGCGAAAAAGTTCAAAGCCTAAACCATTACCTAAAGGGTAATAAGGGGCGAAAGAGATCAAAGCCTAAACCATTACCTAAAAGGCAAAAGGAATCAATCAGAGCATAAATCCTTACCAAAAGGTTAAGTAGGGGCAAAAGGAATCAATAAGAGCCTAAATCTTTACCTAAAAGGCATAGAAGGGGCATCCTTGTATAAAGAAGCTGGTATAATTGCCCATCAAGGGGCATAAATGCCTAACGAAAGATGTTGGAAGAAGTCGTTATAAATGTCACAAGAAGTTAGTATAAAAAACCCTAGGCTAAGATTCCAGGTGACTGGTTAAGGTGACCAGTATAAAAAAGTAAGCCCTAGGGTAGCCAGGTGCACCCAAAAAGATTTTCAAACCAGTTTGAATTCAAACCCAGATGACATCCAAAAGAGGTGTGGATAACCAACCAACGAAGAGAGCCTAAGATGTATTCTACGGTAAACCAAATGGATATGTGTTTAAAGTAAGATGAACTAACCTAGCGGCTATGGTTTGAACATCAAATTCTCAAGGGAACATTAACCTGAATCTGGATAAATATCCATTTGAAAGTAAAGTATGTCAAAAACCGATCATAAACGACTGCTTTGAAGTTGAAACCCGGAAAATTAATATGAAACCCGGAAAATTGATATGAAACCCGAAAAATTAATAAATTGCGGATTGAAATGATATATGTCCGTATTTACTTGACCCCAGGGTAGAGAATTTTATACAGACTCCGTGGTTGATTTAAACCGATTTTCTAAAAATTATTAAGTATTTTGGATTTCTATATATGAATCTCAACTAAAATTTAATGTAATAATTTCTATGAATTTGTTTACATGATTTAAAATTTTATAAGAAATAAATAGTTGGAAATTTAAATTTTGGAATATAATTTACAATATGAAGGTTAATTGAAATTTAATAATCCGATTTGACTTAAAAATGGTATTTTATTCTAACCTGTGAATTGTAAGTTTTAAATTCATGTAATAGTGATTAAAATGATAAATGTTTTTTTGTGGGAAAAAATGTAGGTTAAAACGTACATTTGACATGTAAGTTCTAACTAATGTAAATGGTAGAACTTGGGTAATAAAAATGATAAATGTTATTTACTGAAAAGAAAATAAAGTGTAAGTTAATAACGTACTTTTAACTTAGCATAAGGATTTCAGCTTTAAAATTTGACATTATAGTAACAAAGTTATTTAACTACAGGTGTGGTTTCTTTGATGACCAAATAGCTAAAATTAGAGTAATATAATAAGAATGATATAATGACTATGATAAAAACTGTAAATATATGTACTATTAGTTTATATAAACTATTGTAGTAGGAAGTATTACGGTAACAATTCAAAACTGCTGCGACTCCTTACGGTAACAATTCAAAACTGCTGCGATTTCCTTACTGTAACAATTCTGCACTGCTGTGGATTCTTACAGTAATAATTCTGCACCATTGCGAATTCTTACAGTAGCATTTCTACACTGCTACGAATTCTTACAGTAGTATTTCTGTACTGCTGCGTTATCTTAAAAGTGACATTTCCTGAATGCTACAAAATTTTCTAAAGGGTTATGGTCCCGAATGTATGGTTCTAAAGGTTACATTTTTAAAGTGCTAAGATCTCTAAATTTTTACGTTTCCAATGGGTTATAATTAAATAAATTTGGAAGTGTTACAACTTTGGAAAAATGAATAATATTTTAAAGAATAATGATATGGAATTTATATGGTTTTGAAAGGAATATGTTTCATATGAAAAATAAACCATTTGAAATTGAATAACCACAGGTTATAATAACGTTTGGCTATTAAAGAGTCCGGGATCGGATATGGGCATACTCTCTGTCGATACCGAAAACCACTTTGACAACTGTGTACGTGGTGGAGATTGTAGAATGAAGTAGGATGGTGGCGACGATCCTAAAGGTATACATACGTGGACCTAACTCCCGTGAGTTAGCATAAGGTGGCTAAAACAGGTGCAATTGACAAGCCAAGGAGGTAGCTCCTCCGATCGGACACACTTCATCGTTAGCCATTCTATTACTTTGTGATTGATTTGGTGCGCACCTTTGATTCAGGAGTGTGGATTGAGTTGGGCGGTAGTTGCAGCTATGCGTTACCAACAGTCCGGAAGTGTAATTGGTATATCTACCCTGGCATTGCCTAGTTGTGCTGTGTCACCTACCCTAGTGCGCCTTCTACGAGTTTGGTTTGTACCATACCTATGGAGTGCCCTTTGACGACGTCCAGTATGGGCGGGATTACGGTATTGTATAGACTATGGGAAATAAAAGTGTGTTAAGGGGAAAAATGTAACGCCTTAACGCTATTTTAATAGTTTATTTTACTTTAGACATTATTATAATAGCGTAAATTACTACATAGTATATAGTTTAAAGGATCCTTAGAGGATAGGCGATCCCAAGCATCCTTTAAGTTACTGATGCATTTCTTTTACAGTTCACTTGAGTTGATTTACATTTTATAAGTATGTATGTCCCGACTCGAGTGTTTTGTGTTTTTGCTTTACTCTCGGGCTAGCCTGAGTTTTACAGCTTTGGTTTCATCTTTTGGAGCTAGAGATCCGCCAGAGATTTAGCAGTCTATCTGATATTTCTATTCCAGTTATTTCCACTCAGCCTTTTCTTTTGTAGTAGAGAACTTATGTACCTTGAATTTCCAAATGTATTGGTTTTGGACTTTGGTATTATGTATTAGTTTTGAGACCTTGTATCTAGTAGCTTCATGAACTACTATAGTTATTTTATTCCGCTGCGAGTTATTCTGATATTCCGTGTCTGTGATTGATTTTATTTGCCCCAAATTTTATTAACAATCTGTTGTTTTGAATTATTCAAGTCTGACATGTGTGGTTTTGTTGTCGATTTGAATGGTCTAAAATGGCAGGATGTTACAGTTGGTATCAGAGCTTTGGTTTTAGGCAAACCTTAGCATACGGGGCAAAAACTCATTAGAGATAGGGTAGAAATACCCTAGAATGAGTAAAATCAATCTTAGAATCATTCTTTGTGAGAGAACGTATTTTCAAGTATAAAATGGTTTTCAAATGATTTTTAAAGGATTATTTTAGATAAAAAAAATTCTTGTTTTAAAATCTAATTTTCCTTAGAATTTCCCTTCTTTTCGAATCCACCTTGTTTAATAGAATTCTTTGATTAGGATTTCCATTCTAGTTGAATCTTGTCTTTTGTCTTTCTCCTCTATCTTGGTCCTAAAGAAAAAAAATTCATTCTTGAATTTCCAAGATGAATCGTAGGAATGCCAGAGGTCAGGGTCATGGTGTTGCCCCAGTTCTAGCACCAGTTGCACCCATTAGGTTTACCATTCTCTGTAAGGAGTTCACTCAGCTAGGTGGTACTAAGTTTACGGGATCAAAGACCATCATTGAGGCTCAGCAGTGGCTGAGGAGTTTGGAAAGGATTTTCGCTGGTGTGGAGATCACCGATGCTCAGAAGCGTTAGTTAGCAGCTTGGCAGTTACATGAGGTAGCCTTGGATTGGTGGGAGTCAGTTACAGCTAACACTATTGAGGCAGATATTTCTTGGGAACAATTTCAGTATTGTCTTGAGTTAGTCCTTTTGAATTTTATTTAGGTTATCCCTTTGGAATCTTTCTTAAGTTTGGATATTGTGTTTTAGGGAGGCTTTTGTGGCGAAGTGGATGCCAGAAGCTGGAAAGTCTCAGCTATACAGGGAGTTTATGGATCTTAAGCAAGGGGAGATGTCATTTTCTAAGTATGAGCGGAAGTTCAACGAACTTTCCAAGTTTGGTCCTAGCTTGAGTGATACCCCTCTTAAGAATAATGAGAAGTTTATAGCTGGAGCCCGCCCAGAGTTTTATGATCGTCTGATTTCTCATGCGCACAGCCCTTTTACTGGATTAATGGATATGGCCATTAGATATGAGAACCCCACTTCTAAGGAATCATCTGTTGTTTGTGCACCTTCATCTCAGCCTTCATCTGGCAACTCTAAGAAGAGGAAATCTAATTTCCATCGACAGAAGCAGAATTGGCTTAAGAATCCAGGTTTAGGATCTTCTTCTCCCCGAAGGCATCATGTTGATCTTTCTTCCATCACTTGCTTCAAGTGCGATCAAAAGGGTCACTATGCCAATAGTTGTCCCACTTTAGTTGGAGCTGTTGTTCCTCCAGTTCAGGTGACTAGGCGAGACCTCTGCTATGTCTGTTTGCAGCCTAGCCACTTCAAGTAGGATTGTCCCTTGTATCAGAAGGGCAAGACATCTGGAGTCTTTTCCATGACTTCTTCCACTCATGCTCCGCCTACTCCACCTGCTCCTAGTGATACCCAAGGTACTCTCAGAGCACCTTTACCTTGTTTAATCTTCCTGTTCGTGTTTTATTTGACACTGGAGCTTCGCATAGTTTCATTTCTATGGACCTTTGTGATAAGTTTGAGCATATCCTTTCACCTAAGTTTGCGACCGAACCTTTGTGTGTTACTAATCCTATTGGTGGTGCCGCAAACCTTAGTAGGATTTGTAACAATGCGAAACTCTTCCATTCTGACCATCGCTTTTCTGGTGATTTCTATGTTCTTGGTTTCGATACTTTTGACATGTTGCTTGGAGGAGATTGGTTGAAGATGCATGAAGTTGTTATCTCTTGTAAAACCCAGATTGTTTCTCTTGTTGATGATTTTGGTAAGCCCTTGGTGATTCAGTGTCGTATGCCTCAGGAGTATGCAGGCAGTTTTATCTACTCTCTTGATTCTTCCTCTAGTGATCTTGATTCTACTCCTATGGTCAAACTCTATCCCGATGTATTTAGGGAAGTCACTTCCTTACCTCCTAAATGGGAAATTGAATTCTGTATAGACCTCATTCTTGGAGCTCGACCTGTAGTTCTTCCTCTCAGAAGAATGGCACCCCGTGAGAAGGTTGAGTTGAGGAAGCAAATCGAAGACTTGTTCTCCAAAGGTTTGATCAGACCCAGTCATTCCGAATGGGGAGCAACAGTGGTTTTTGTCACTAAGTCTGATGGTTCTTTGAGGATGTGTGTTGATTATAGGGAGCTGAACAAGCTCACTTTGAAAAACAGATATCCAATGCCTCGTATTAATGATATGTTCGATCAGCTTTATGGAGCTACTGTATTCTCTCAGCTTGATCTTGCCACTGGTTTCCACCAGCTCAGAATTGCCGTGGAAAGTATTCCCAAAACTGCTTTCCATTCTGAGGATGGTTTCTTTGAATGGTTAGTTATGCCTTTTGGTTTGACTAAAGCCCCAGCTTTCTTTGTCGACCTTATGAACCGGATTTTCCGTGATGTTCTTAATAAGTTTGTTCTAGTCTTCGTTGATGATATTCTTGTTTTCTCTAAGTCTAAGGCGGAACATGAAATACATTTGATTTTTGTTCTGAAGACCCTTAGGAGTCATCAGTTGAAAGCCAAATTCTCGAAATGCCATTTCTAGAAAGATGAAGTCCGATTTCTTGGATATATTGTTTCTGGTGATGGAATTTCTGTTGATCCAGTTAAGATCGTTGCAATCAATGTAAGTCTATCTTCTCTTCTTCCTTTGTACATTAATTATTCTATCTCTTTCTCGGTTCTTATTCCCCCTATTCTATTTTAGGATTGGGAAACTCCTAGGACTCCATCTGATATCCGTAGTTTTCTGGGCCTTGCCGGTTATTATCGGAGATTCATTGAGAATTTTGCTCAGATTGCTGCACCTCTCACCGCTCTAACTCGTAAGAATGCTAAGTTTAGATGGAATGATAAGTGTGAAGCTGCATTCAATGAGTTGAAGCGCAAGTTTACTTCCATGCCAGTTCTTACCGTTCCAAATGGAAATGAGGGATTAACGGTATACACGGTTGCCAGTCGTGAAGGTTTGGGAGCCGTTTTGATGCAGGATGGGAAGGTTATCGCTTATGCCAGTCGTCAGTTGAAGACTCATGAAGCCAATTATGCAGCCCATGATTTGGAATTGCTTGCCATAGTTTTTGCTTTGAAGCTTTGGAGACATCATCTATTGGGAACTAAGTTTGAGCTCTTTACGGATCACAAGTCTTTGAAATATATTTTCACCCAGAAGGACTTGAATTTGAGGCAAGTTAGGTGGCTTGAGTTTCTAACTTCTTATGACCTCGACATCAACTATACCCCTAGGAAAGCTAATGTTGTAGCCGATGCTTTGAGTCGAAAGAAGGCGATGTTGTGTCAGCTTGTTGTTTCTTCTCCTCTTATGGATCGTATTATTGCTAAGCAAGATGAGGATGAGATACTTAGGCTTATTAAGGAAAATGTTCGTAGCAGGGTTGGTGGTAATAGCCAAGATGGAAGTGGAGCTCAGATCGATGATAAAGGGGTTTTGAGGATTAATAATCAGATTTGTGTCCCGAATGTCGATGGATTGAGGCAAGAGTTACTTTGGGAAAATCATCGGTCTAGAATTTCTATTCGTCCAAGTGTAACGAAGATGTACCATGATATGAAGAAGCTGTATTGGTGGAGTGGTATGAAGCGTGATATCTCCATTTTTGTTAGTAGATGTGTAACTTGTCAGCAGGTTAAGGCTGATCATCAGAAGACCGCTGGATTGTTGCAACCCCTTGAGGTTCCCAATCGGAAATGGGAACAAGTTTCTATGGATTTTATTGATGGATTACCGAGGACTAGGAGAGGTAATGAGAGTATTTGGGTAATTGTGGATAGATTGACCAAGTCAGCTTATTTCATTCCGGTTAGGTCCAACCGTTATGCTTCGAGTTTAGCTGAGATTTATATGAGAGAGATAGTCCGTCTTCATGGTGTTACTGTTAGCATTGTTTGCGATAGAGATTCCATCTTTACCAGTCAGTTGTGGAAAGCTTTTCAGGAATCTTTGGGTACTCGTCTGAATCTGAGCACTGCTTACCATCCGTAGACCGACGGTCAAACGAAAAGAGTGAATTAGATTCCGGAAGATCTTCTTCGTGCCTGTATCCTTGATTATGGAGGATCTTGGGAAGATCATCTCCATCTCGTTGAATTCACCTATAACAATAGTTATCAGGTATAATATCAAATATCTGTTTAAGGTTGTCTTAAACATTTGTTTATCTTATTCCATCTCTTAAAATTCAGGCTAGTATCGAAATGGCTTCATTTGCTGCTCTTTATGGACGACCTTGCAAATCTCCGTCTTGCTAAATTAAATCCGATAATCATTTGGTTCTTGGTCCGGATATGATTCTAGAGGCATCTGAGAAGTTTGAGGAGATTAGGAGAAAGATGAGGATTGCTCAAGATAGACAGAAGAAGTATGCTGATAGGCGTAGGAGGAGTTTGGAGTTTTCTGTTGGTGATTAGGTTTTCCTTAAGGTCTCTCCATTAAGAAATGTGATTCGGTTGGGACGGAAAGGGAAGCTCGCTCCTAGGTTTATTGGTCCTTTTCGCATCTTAGAGAGAGTTGGTTCCTTAGCTTATCGTTTGGAATTGCCTGAGAAACTTTCTGGAGTGCATAATGTGTTCCATGTTTCGCATCTTCGTCGGTATCTTCATGATCCATCTTTGATTGTTCAGCCTTTTGCTCTCGAGAGTTTGGATGTCGAGCCAAACCTTACTGTCGAGAGGAAGCCACTTTGTATTATCGATAGAGGTACGAAGCAGCTTCGAAGAAAATCTGTCAACCTAGTCAAAGTGCAATGGAGCACTGATGATCAGGATTGTACTTGGGAAACGGAAGAGAGCATTCGTGCTTCGAATCCGGAATTGATTGTTCCAGGTATTATTCATTATCCTACCTTATCCTTCTTTGTTTTCTATGTCACGTTCCTTTTCGAGGACGAAAAGTTTTGAGTTGGGGAGAGTGTAACAACCCGCAAATTTTGAAAATATTTTAAATGAAAATTCATTTGAAACTTTAAATATAATTATTTTAAAATTTGATAATTTGAAATTTAGTGTAATATTTTGGGATTTGATGTGAAATGTTCTTCCAAATTTAATAAAATAAAGACTTTTCTTAAATTTCAAATTTTTGTCAACTTTGGTCAAAGTTTGACTTTCTGTGAAAATTTTAAAATTTGAATTTTTAACGTTTACTTTTCTTTATGAAGATGAATTTAATTCTAATATTTTCCTTGTTTTCGTTTTGTTAAATTTTGATTTCTACTTCTCAAAAACTTACAACTTTTGGCGTTTTACACGCAGTTATTTTCTCTTAACATTTATCTTATTTTCATTGTAACTTTGGGCTTGTACAAATGGGCTAGAAAACCCTTTAGTTAGATGAGAAGCCTATATAATATCCTAGGGTTTGTGATAGACTCTTCACTTTCATTTGTGCCTCCACGGAAAAAAAATGTAAGTTCCTTCTTCATCTTCCTCCTTAAAACCCTAGACTTTCTCCCTCCTTTCCTCTACAATTTTCTTCCTCCTCTCCTCAAAAAATTTCGGCCATGCTTGCCACTACCCCATCTCCTCTTCCTCCAACCAAAAAACCGTTGCCAAAACTACCTCTTCTCCTTCCTTTTCCTCCTTTCCTCTTCACCAATTTCGGCCCCACCTCCTCCTATTCCTTTTTCCCCGTTTTCCCTTCAACTAATTCGACCACCATCACCATCTACTTTCCCAAATCCTAACCCTAAGCTACCATGGCCGAACCTACTCCCAAACCCTAGCCGAAACCCTTGTTTAGCCTAAGGCCGAACCCACCTAACCCAAAACCTAGCCATGGCCGAGCCTAGCATAGACCAAACCCCACCCAAATCTAGCCTAGACTGAACCCAAATAAACCTTAGACCAAACCTATGTGTCCCCTAGACAAGCCCTCTTCACATGTTTACAAATATATAATTTTTCTATTTTATTTTTCTATGTGAATTATTTGTTTACGTATGTAATTTATTTTATTTTGCAAAGCGTCGGATTTGGATTCTCCTCTCAAGCTTGTCCGTAATTTGTCGTGCTTGTTGTAGTCGTTGTGTTGCGTTTTGAATCACTTCTCTAACCAAAGAAAGGTGAGTAATCACTCTTGACAACATACTTATATCTTGGTGAATTGATGACAATGGAATTGTATGGATTTGTATATGCAAGTTAAGAAATTTCACTATTGAATATTATTATGTTATTTCATATCATATTTTACCTGTTATGATCATATGCCATGATATATTGAATATTATTATGTTATTTCATATCATATTTTACCTGTTATGATCATATGTCATGATATATTGAATATTGTTATGTTTATTTAATATTCTGTAATCATACTGCAAGTTCCTTCACTATGGGTTAAATGATACATACCCGAATAATTTTTAGATTAAGGAAAATTGTTATGGGCTGAAATGATAGGCCTGAGCAATTTTATTTGACTTGGGATTGCAGGTTTGAAATGATATGAGACCCGGAAAATCAATAAATTGTGGATTGAAATGATATATGTCTGTATTTACTTGACCCTAGGGTGAGAATTTGATACAGACTCCGTGGTTCATTTAAAATGATTTTCTAAAAATTATTAAGTATTTTGGATTTCTATATATGAATCTCAACTAAAATTTAATGTAATAATTTCTATGAATTTATTTACATGATTTAAATTTTTTATAAGAAATAAATAGTTGGAAATATAAATTTTGGAATCTAATTTACAGTATGAAGGTTAATTGAAATTTAATAATCCGATTTGACTTAAAAATGGTATTTTATTCTAACCTATAAATTGTAAGATTTAAATTCATGTAATAGTGATTAAAATGATACATGTTTTTTTTGTGGGAAAAAAATATAGGTTAAAACGTACATTTGACATGTAAGTTCTAACTAATGTAAATGGTATAACTTGGGTAATAAAAATGATAAATGTTATTTATTGAAAAGAAAATAAAGTGTAAGTTAATAACGTACTTTTAACTTAGCATAAGGATTTCAGCTTTAAAATTTGACATTATAGTAACAAAGTTATTTAACTACAGGTGTGGTTTCTTTGATGACCAAATAGCTAAAATTAGAGTAATATAATAAGAATGATATAATGACTATGATAAAAACTGTAAATATATGTACTATTAGTTTATATAAACTATTGTAGTAGGAAGTATTACGGTAACAATTCAAAATTGCTGCGACTCCTTACGGTAACAATTCAAAACTGCTGCGATTTCCTTACTGTAACAATTCTACACTGCTGTGGATTCTTACAGTAATAATTCTGCACCGTTGCGAATTCTTACAGTAGCATTTCTGCACTGCTACGAATTCTTACAGTAGCATTTCTGTACTGCTGCGTTATCTTAAAAGTGACATTTCCTGAATGCTACAAAATTTTCTAAAGGGTTATGGTCCCGAATGTATGGTTCTAAAGGTTACATTTTTAAAGTGCTAAGATCTCTAAATTTTTACGTTTCCAATGGGTTATAATTAAATGAATTTGGAAGTGTTACAACTTTGGAAAAATGAATAATATTTTAAAGAATAATGATATGGAATTTATATGGTTTTGAAAGGAATATGTTTCATATGAAAAATAAACCATTTGAAATTGAATAACCACAGGTTATAATAACGTTTGGCTATTAAAGAGTCCGGGATCGGATATGGGCATACTCTTTGTCGATACCGAAAACCACTTTGACAACTGTGTACGTGGTGGAGATTGTAGAATGAAGTAGGATGGTGGCGACGATCCTAAAGGTATACATACGTGGACCTAACTCCCGTGAGTTAGCATAAGGTGGCTAAAACAGGAGCAATTGACAGGCCAAGGAGGTAGCTCCTCCGATCAGACACACTTCATCGTTAGCCATTCTATTACTTTGTGATTGATTTGGTGCGCACCTTTGATTCGGAAGTGTGGATCGAGTTGGGCGGTAGTTGTGGCTATGCGATACCAACAGTCCGGAAGTGTAATTGGTATATCTACCCTGGCATTGCCTAGTTGTGCCGTGTCACCTAACCTAGCGCGTCTTCTACGAGTTTGGTTTGTACCATACCTATGGGGTGCGCTCTGACGACGTCCAGTACGGGCGGGATTACGGTACTGTATAAACTATGGGAAATAAAAATGTGTTAAGGGGGTAAATGTAACGCCTTAACGCTATTTTATTAGTTTACTTTACTTTAGACATTATTGTAATAGCGTAAATTACTACATAGTAGATAGTTTAACGGATCCTTAGAGGATGGGCGATCCCAAGCATCCTTTAAGTTAGTGATGCATTTCTTTTACAGTTCACTTGAGTTGATTTACATTTTATAAGTATGTATGTCCTGACTCGAGTGTTTTGTGTTTTTGCTTTACGCTCGGGTCAGCCTGAGTTTCATAGCTTTGGTTTCAACTTTTGGAGCTAGAGATCCGCCGGAGATTTAGCAGTCTATCTGATATTTCTATTCCAGTTATTTCCACTCAGCTTTTTCTTTTGTAGTAGAGAACTTATGTACCTTGAATTTCCAAATGTATTGGTTTCAGACTTTGGTATTATGTATTAGTTTTGAGACCTTGTATCTAGTAGCTTCATGAACTACTGTAGTTATTTTATTCTGCTGCGAGTTATTCTGATATTCTGTGTCTGTGATCTGTGATTGATTTTATTTGCCCGAAATTTTATTAACAATATGTTGTTTTGAATTATTCAAATCTAACATGTGTCGTTTTATTGTCGATTTGAATGGTCCAAAATGGCGGGATGTTACAATCTGGATCCCGACCTATCCATCAAAACAACTTGGTCCTCTCTCCAAAGCATTCAACTTCACGTTCTAGAAACAAGTCGGCATATCCTCAAACACTTAACCAATTTCTTGCATCTTGGCATGTACAACCATATTTAGCTATTCTATATCACCCCATACTAACCGCCGACCTACTTGACCCATACAAACAACTCGATACCGACTTGTATACTTAGTGAATTGAAACTTGCAACTTGAGCTACTAGCTTCCTCCATACTCCAGAGGCTACCCTCCAAGTTTCGTACATTTCCAACCATCTTTAATTTTAATTTACCCAATTCTCCAACCTATCTTCCTAAACATTCAAAACACTAGCAAACAACATCAAAGCACAACAAACAACCATAGAATAACATGCAGATACATCCAATCACATAAGCAATACATAGAATTATAGCACTCAAACAATTTCTAATCCAAATCTAAGACATCAATGAGCATATGAATATGAACAAGGTGGATTACAAAGCCATATCTACAAATCATATTAGCATTCATCAATTTAGGTCATAAACATATGTTAACATGTGATTAAAGTTAGAAAAGGATTTTAAGAACAAAAATCATGTTAAATCCTACAGTTCTACCATAAAAACATGCATAGGATAGTGAGATGGCATAAACCACTCAACAATCATTAAAGTCAACCGATTTGAGTCTCGATCCAAAGTGGACAGCAATAAAAAGCAATTTGAATCAACCAAAATGATGACCTCTATCTTCTAATCAATGGTCTATTCACTAATCTTCAATTTGGTTTGATTTAGAGAGTAATTTGCATGATTATGGATGAATCTAGGGTTAATGGGGGTTCAGATCCGATTTGGAAGAGAGAGGGAAAACTTTTAATTTGACTCCTCTAACCCATATTTATAGTAATATCGATTTTGACTAATGGGCCTAATCATGGGCTTAATCAATTACATACTAATTCTAGCCAGCAAACGTCTAAACTTAAAACTGACATAACTTCCTAACTGTAAATTCGTTTCTCTATTATGACCACTCTACAGAATGAGAAACTATCATCTTAGAGAAATGAAACTAGTTTGAGACCATAACTCGACTTCTATCAAAAGTTATAAGCCAAACACGATTTCCAAGTTTAAAATAGTCACATGGAAATTTGGGAAAATCATAAGTGTGTAAAATGTACCTAAGAGTCGTATCCCAAAATAATAGAGTCATACGACCTCATATGTATAAAATAAAAATATTTTACAATCCTCAAATACATAAAATACAGGTTGTTACATTCTCCCTCCTTTAAGAATTTCATCCCCGGAATCCGTAAACAGGCCAAAATATAAGCAATCATAGTTATCCCGCATGCTTACTAATTATATGCAATCATCAAACATCTCAAACAAGCAGCCATGCAATCAACGGTACAGGTGAACTTATCCTAGCATGTAGAATACTAACGTATCAAATATAATATACCATGGTGAAAGTGGATACGATAAACAATGGATCTTGCCATTCAAAGAGCTCTGGACATGTAGTCCTCATGCTCTCTTCAGTCTCCCACGTATAATCGTCATCACTTCTGCTTCATTGTACCTTCACTAGCTTCATTGACATTCTCCTAAAATGTTTTGTATCATACCCAACAATATGAAGCAGCCTACGAGATCTAGAAACTCCTGGTTCTACCTCAACATCTTCTAGCTTATCCCGTGTAATCATCACGCCTGAGTCCTGCACAAAATTCCATAGATAAGGGACATGAAAAACTTCGTGCACGCCTACCATTTTTTGAGGTAATTCGACCCTATATGCTAGCTTTCCAATTCTCTCAACTATTGAAAATAGACCTACGAATCTCGGTGCCAACTTCCCCTTTCTACCGAATCGAACTACATTCATCCGAGGAGAAACCTTCACAAATACAATATCTCTAATAGAAAACTCTAAATCTCTTCAGTTCCTATCAGCGTAGCTTTTCTGTCGATTCTGAGCAGCTTTATTATATTGCCGATTGATCTCAATCCTTTTTGAAGTCTCTAATCATATCTGGCTCAGGTATCAGTTTCTCGCTCGCTGCCCGCCCACATGAAGGAGCGTTACACATTCAGCCATACAATGCTTCATAAGGAGCCATGCCAATACTCGACTGATAACTATTTTTGTATGCAAACTCCACCAGATGTAGATGGTCATCCCATGATCCTCCAAAATCTATAACATATGCTCGTAAAAGGTCTTCCAATATACAATTTACTCTCTCGGTTTGTCTATTTGTTTGTAGGTGGTAAGCTGCACCAATATGCAGCTCAGTCCCTAACGCCTCTTGTAAGCTATTCCAAAACACACTGGTGAACAACGGGTCTCGGTTGCTTGCAATGCTCTTTGGCACACCTTGAAATCGTACTATCCACTTTACATACAACTCTGCCAACTTGGATGCCGTTCTACTTGACTTGAAGGGTATAAATCTTCAAATCTTCGTCAACCGATCAACCAAGACCAAATGCTATTGTACCCTGATCGAGTCCTCAGCAGTCCATCTATAAAATCCATCGATACTTTCTCCCATTTCCACTCAAGAATCTTTAATGGTTGCAACAATCCACTATATTTCTTCTGCTCCGCCTTTACCAATTGGCAATTCATACACATCAAGATGAATGCCCCAACATCCTTCTTCAAGCCTTCACAATAATAAATTCGCTTCATATCTCAGTACATCTTATTACCGTTGGGATGAATAGTCAACTTAGAATAATGACACTCTCGTAACACTTCATCCCTTAATCCACCAATATCGGGAACAAATAATCTTCCATCCTTAGAAGCCAACCTTCTTGGTCGAGTTTGTATTGCTTTATGTCTTCAGATTATGCTCCTTCTTTTCTCTTTGCTATGATCTTCGCTTGCCTAGCATCTCGCTTTTGACTAGCACCAATCCTTTCGATTAGAGTAGGTCTAATCAACAAACTTGCCAACATTTCTGGTTCCAGCTCGAAATGAGGTCTAAAATCATAACCAGCAATATACTCCATTGCTTCCATTCCAAGGACATTGCTCCTAAACTAGCATGTCTTCTACTCAATGCATCAGCGACTGCGTTCCCTTTTCTTGGTGTATAGGAAATATCAAAATCATAAGAAGCCAAGAACTCCAACCACCATTGATGACGAAGTTTGAGATCCTTCTAACAGAAAAGGTACTTCAAGGATTTCTGGTCCGTGAACAGCTCAAACCTCCTAGCAGATAATGCCTCCACATCTTTAAAGAAAAAACTTTCACCACCAATTCCAAATCATGAGTCAGATAATTCCCTTCGTAAGGTTTTACCTATTGGCTAGCATAGGCAACAAATTCTCTCTTCTGCATCAATAACGCACCTAATCCAGTACCACATGCGTCTATATATACTGTCAATTCCTCATTTCCACTTGGAATGGTTAACACTGGTGCACTCGTTAACCTCTCTTTCAGAATCACAAATGCATGCTCACACTTTGCATCCCAAACAAAATTCTTCTTCGTCAAATTGGTCAACGGTGCCGCTATATTTGAGAAGTCCTTGATGAAGTGTCTATAGTATCCCGCCTATCCTAAGAAACTCCCACATCTGTTGCATTCGTGGGTTCGTTTCAATCTCGAACCGCTGCCACCTTTGCAGGATCTACTGCTATGCCTTGTCCCGAAATGACATGACCCAAGAATCTTACTTCTTCCCTCCAAAAGTGACACTTAGAGAACTTCACTCTCAACTTGTGCTTCCTTAATGTCTCTATCACAATCATTAAGTGCGTCTTGTGCTCCTCTTCAGTTCTAGAATAAATCAAAATATCATCCACGAACACAAGCACAAACTTGTTCAGCTGGTCTCTGAAAACCCAATTCGTGAGATCTACAAAGTATTCTAGAGCATTGGTCAACCCGGACGTCATTACCAACCACTCATAAAAGCTCGATGGTGTACGAAACACAGTAATAGGCACACTCTCCTTCGCTACTATCAACTGCTGAAATCTAGTTGCCAAATCCATTTAAGAGAACACCTTTGCACCGTGAAGCTGATTAAACAAGTCATCAATGCATGGGAGTGGATACTTGTTCTTCTTCGTCACTTTATTCAGCTTACGATAATCCACACACAACCTCAAAGAGCCATCCATTTTAGCCTCGAATACCAAAGGTTCACCCCACTCAGATATACTCCTTCAAATGAACCCTCTTCTTAATAGGTCATTCACTTGCACCTCTAATTCCTTTTGCACTCTGGGTGACATACGCCTCAAAGGCGTAACAATAGGTCTAGCTTCCTTCATTAAGTATATCCAAATCTCAATCTCTCTATGTGGCACAATCCAGTCACTTCCTCAAAGACATTCAGACACTCTCCAGTGATTGGCATAGATGACAACCCCCCCCCCCCCCCCCGTGAAACCTCTAGTGAATATAGAAAGGTAACCATCACTCCATTCTCCGGTAGGCAGTTAACCACTACCATTTTCCCTTCCACATCTCCAATTGTCCCCAATAGCTTCTCGCAATACACTATTATCGCATACTTCTTAAGCCACTCCATTCCCAAGAATCCTGAACCCAACAAAATTCAAGACAAAACAATAAAAAATAAAAGAGCATCCATGACTCGATAAAACTAAACCACTACAAACCATGCACAAGCTAATAGAGCCTCCAACATGGTTTGTTACAATCAAGGGTCGGTCAACTACCTTGTGTCTTAATCCCAAATATGTCTACTAGGTAACTACATATAAATGAATGTGAAGCCTCGGTATCAAACAAAACTCGAATAGGAACATCACCAATAGAATGCATACCTTGAATAACGACTCCCTTTCCTTTCTCCTTCGCCGAGTGAGCACTCGATGAAGTTAGGACTATGTCCAAAGCATACGCTTTCACAACCTGCTTATCCTTCACCGATTCTGCACAATCCTTCTTTAAATGCCCAAGCTCATAATAATTATAGCACTTTCTCTTGTCGCTCGCTTTGCAGTCTTTAATCAGGCAACCCTTCTCCTTGCATCCATAGTAAGTAAGTTCCCATTTGCCCATTTTCTAACCATTCTTTTCTTGAGACCGCTTCCTCTTTCCGTTCCACTTCTTCTTGCCTCCACCGCCTTGCTGTAGTTTTGATTCCACTTTCTCAACAGAAGCAACAACAATCGTCTTAGTCTTTGTATATAAATTCTTAGGACGAAGCGCTTTCTCAACTAGCTTCTCAAATGGCTTATCAATGTGGTCCACTAGCTTCTCTCCTAGATAATCATCCAGGAAAATAATAAACTTCTCATTCTCTCTCAATGGAGTATTGATGAATGACATCCCATACTTCGATAAAGCATAAAATTCTACAACGTACTCATAAACTGTTATCCCTCCTTGCTTAAGGTCAGCAAACTTCCTAAACAGCACCAACTTCTGAGCAGCCATAATGAACTTCTCTTCAAACCTTGCTTTGAACTGGTCCCAAGTAAACTGATCTTCTGGGGTAGTAGTGGTAATGGCATTCCACTAGTTCATGGCCCGACCGTAAAGCTGTCTGGAAGCCAAAAGGTAATGTCTCCACACCTTCAATGCAAAAATTACTGCAGCTAATTCCAAATCGTGAGTTGGATATCTAACCTCATGCGGTCTGAGCTGTCGAGAAGCGTAGGCAATCACTTTACCTTTTTGCATTAACACAACTCCTAATCTTATCCCACAAGCATCCGTGTATACCACTAAGTCCTGATTCCCTTCTGGAACAACTAGCACAGGTGCATTCATCAATAAGTGTTTCAGCTTCTGGAATGCTTCCTCACACTTATCGGTCTAGACAAACTTCACATCTTTCCGAGTTAGCCTAGTCATCGATGCCGCTATCCACGAAAAATCCTTAATGAATCTCCGATAGTAACCAGCTAGACCAAGAAAACTTCTTACCTCGGTCACTGTCTTGGGTCTCTTCCTATAATTCACTGCCTCGATCTCAGCCGGATCTACAGACAACCCTTTCTCTGAGACTACATGACCAAGGAACTTCACTTCTTTCTTCCAGAAATGACACTTCGAAAATTTCACCTTCCGTTGATGCTGCCTCAATGTCTCAAGCACCAATCGAAGATGAACTTCATGAATTCTTTAATCTTTAGCATATATCAAAATGTCATCTATGAACACCAACACAAAGCTATCCAAGTGCTCTCGTAAAACTTGGTTCATCAAATCTATAAAGAATGTTGGCGCATTAGTTAGTCCAAATGGCATCACTAACCATTCGTACGATCTATATCGGGTCCTAAACGCCGTGAAAGGAATACTATCCTTAGCCACTCTGAGATGATGGAATCCTATTGCCAAATCCAACTGAGAAAATAATTTGGCTCCACTCAACTGGTTGAAAAAGTCATCAATCCTAGGCAAAAAATATCAATTATTTATCGTCTTCTCATTCAACTTATGATAATCGATACATAACCTTAACGATCCATCCGATTTCTTTACAAACACAGCGGCTGCTCACCAAGGCGAACTGCTTGGTCTAATAAAATTCTTACCTTCTAAATCCACCAACTACACCTTTAACTCCTTCATCTCGGTAGGTGTCATTTGACTTGGCAGTCTACTCACCGGTTCTACTCCTGGTACTAAATCTATTCGAAACTCAATAGCTCGTTTCAATGGCAGTCCTATCGCGGGCTCAAAGGCATCTGCAAATTCTCTGACAACGAAAACTTGATTCAACTCGTCTTCTACCTCCATAACACCCAACAAAGCGTTAACCTCAAAACTAGGGTTTTCAAAGGAGTATATAATCTGATCACTATAGTCAAGGTGTCTAAGTGATATTTTCCTATCATAGCAAAATATCCTAGCATCATATTTACTTAACCAATTCATATCCAAAATAATTCCGAACCCTACGAAATAAAACACATGCAAACTGCAAGCAAATACAAGACCTAATAATTCAAACTCTAAGTGGTCACATCTCATCCCAAGAGTCGCATAACCTCCTATCGGGTTCGCAACCCTTAAGGTAGTAACTAGGTATAAGGGTTCTAGGTTAAGCTTATCTACCAAACAATGAGATATAAAAGAATGCGATGCACCAGTATCAAATAGAACTCTAACTGACATACCAATGAATTAAAAGCGTACCTCCCAACACAGCTTTTCCTTTTTCCTCTGCTCTTGGCCTCGAGGTAGCTGGCTCCAATGCAAACACTTTGCCTTTTCCATCCTTGGCTGGCTCATTGCACCGGTTCTTATAATGTCCAAGTTGATCGCAGTTGAAGCATCTAATATTCTTCTTCCCGATCACCTTCTTTCCATCTCCCGAGTGACATTCATTGGCAAAATTCCCTTTCCTATCACATTTATAGCAAATAACCTCTGACTTTCCCTTCTTGGCAGCTCCACTCTACCGAGCTCCCTTCTTATGGAGAAACTTCCTTTTCTGGTTTTGCCCTCCTCGAACTCCACCTGCCTTGTTACCCTCAAGAAAAGCAAGCATCTCTTCCTGCCTCAAAGCCATCTCAACAACTACATCGCACGGATCTATGATATGCGATAATGTGGCCTTAGCAAGCTCAGGCTTCAATCCGAAAATGAACTTCTCATTCCTTTTAATAACAGTATCAACCATAGAGTAACCGTATCTCGATAGCTTTTCAAATATGGTTGCATACTCAAGCACTATCATGTCTTCTTGCTCCAACTCAGCAAACTTTCTGAGCAAAGTCGACTTTGCAATCTCCGACATAAACCTCTCCTCAAACCTTCTTTGAACTCGGCCCAAGTCACGGTCTCCTCATTGACTCCGACCATAACACTGTTCCACCATTACAGTGCTGCTCCCTATAATTGCCTAAAAGCAAGCCATCTCTTTTGCTCATCGTTAAGCCCCAAATCAGCAAAGATCCTCTTGCAATGAAGTAACCAATTCTCCACTTTAATTGCGTCCTCAATCCCAATAAACGGTTTTCCTCCCAGCCTGGCATAATCTCTACTCAGCACAGCATAATTATTGACCACCGGAGCTCACTTATTTCCTCCTTCAGCATTTACTCCAACTAATCCAGCAGCAACTCCTGCTTGCATCATCTTGACAAAAAACGGTACATAGTCCCCATATCAACTTGTGGCATTCCAGCACCCACATTAGCAGCTTCTGCCTGACTTGGATTCCTCCTAGTGTTTAACCTGGCATTTCCATCAGTTGTGGTGCTTCCCTCACCAAGGTTAACTCTTCTACTTCTAAAATCCATATCTTACGTCTGTAAAATCTACATTCGAGTCTTTGTAAGATACAGAAGAATAGCCTAAAAGAGATGGGAGAATAGAGATAAAGCGTATACTTATATATAGCAAATACAAGTACGTTACCAGAGCGTTATCCCATACCCCAATCTTTTATGTAATTCCTTAGGATTATGTTTTCAAAAGTCATTTTAAGTTTGAAATTTCTTTTTAAGTTTTCATAAACTTATGCTCTGATACCAAGTTCTAACATCCCCTATCTTGAGTCCCGAAGCTAAGCGCTACAAATGTTGTAGTCATCCATAGTATTAACTTCCGGTGACAAAATACGATAATGTTAATTGTATCCATAATATCAGATACACATGAATATGAAATAAAATCAACACAGATTAAAAAAAAATTGATTACATTTCAAATCAATATTTCATATTCAATTACATAATCCCACAGTCGATTCCCAGGTTTTGATCAAATATAATTATTACAAATTATGCCAAGAACGACATATGAAGATGCCTCCTTGGATGATCAGAGTACTAAATAGACAATCAGTCTTAATAGAACATAGCGAAAATAAAAAAAAATAGCTCCTATATATAGCTAGCATTGCCACATGCACGTCTTCGAAAGATTATTCATCCAACCTACTAAACCTGTAAAACCTCAACTCTCAATCTACTCAAATCATATTTTAAGCATCCGAGAGTTTAAGGGGAAAACATAAACTTTGAGTTAGACATAAAGCCTGGTGTGAATAATACTATACATCTCGGTTATCTGATATTAAGTGAGACCATGCCACTTAACGGAACTGGTTTCCCCTCACTAATATGCCTTTTAAAACATATCTTTTGCAATCAAAATCCTGCAATCAAACTGACTAAAGCAACAATAGCAATATCATATATGCATATAAATCACGTAATTAATGGACTATCTATCCGAACAATATAGTTTTGTTTGGCTAACTACTAACCGTTGGCTGACTCGGGCCTACCAAACATAATAAATAATCAAACTTCTGTTAGACACACTCTTGGACGGTCTGTCCTTAACTTACTTCTCCCAGGTCAACTGATCCTAATGGTTTTGCAGGCTCACCAATAACATATCTTTACTATGTATAATCCTTTCTGTATGTAACATCATTTTAGTCTTACCTGTGACAAAGCCATACACACTGGAAGTTTGGGCTTATATTAGCTAGGGGCTATTAGCTAAAGTTTAGGGTGTGACCCTATACCAGTCCCATATGGTATTCTAATATTTGAGTCATTTACTTAGGGTTAACTATCCCATCAAATTTTCCTCGAAAAAATTTCTTTCAAATTGATTTAACCCTTTATATCATACTTAAACAAGGAAAATATACACTTTGCTTTACTCAAATAACTTTGCCATGATGTATGCTTTACACAAAACATTGTTGATGAAATATAATAGGGTTATCTGCTAACAAGATTTCTTATCGTCACCCCAAAATAGTGCTTAGGAAGATGAAAGTTCTTTCTATAAATAGTGGATGTGAATCCCTTTAGAATTGCCTTCGAACTTAGCCTTACTGGTAGATAGCTTTCGAATCAGACTTTTCAACATCGTCGAAAGTATTAGGTGCTGCGTTATGAAACCTTCCGACTTTATTGAGTTAATATGAGATCCTCTTCAAGAGTTTCCTTCTTTGTTTAGATTGAATTTCCTTGAATTTGTCCTTAAAAGGTTAGATTTTATATTGTTGAAAGGTCGGGAGGATATCCCTCTATGGGTCTTAGTTGGATATCAAACTTCTCAGTGGATATGTAGAAGCTTTCGACCTTGTCAAAAAGTTTGGTCACTTATATGATGTATCTTTGATCCTTGTCGAAAGGTTTAGGAATGGTCTCTTTTGGATTAAACCTTGTAAGTCCATGTATCTATACTTAAAGAGTTGTCTTTGTCCTAGTCGAAAGGTTTGACCACTTGAATTATAACTCCAAAATGTTATTGATACTGTTATAGCATAGCACTTTTGACTTAGTCGAAAGGTTTGGTCCACAAAGTTAACCAATTCGGAAGGTTATCAATGATGTTTTGACCGAATATGTTATCAACCTTATCAAACGGTTTAAACTGCAGGGCCAAGGGCTTCGAAAGGTGGCAGTATTTACTTGTAGTTGAAGTGTTGTCGACCTTGTCGACAAGAACCTTTCGGTGATATTGAACCTGAAATTAGGAGTTAATCCAACAAAAGTATAAACAAACAGTAAAGTAATTAATAGAGCATAAGACTTCCCTCTCTTTCCATGAAAATCTCTATTCTATTAAATCCCCAAATCAGCACCCAATTAGGGTTACAATGTATTGGTTAAGAAAATACAAGATTAGCATGAGAGAATTCCGATCCCCCAAAACAGGACCTCTTGGGTCTTATTTATAGCTACAGGCGGCCCTCCTTTCGACTCCATGCTCTCGTTTGGGTCGGAATGTCTCCCTTTTATATGCGGCTTTAAACCTTTCAACTTTGTCGAAAGGTTTGCCTTTCACCTGCTATTCTGGACCTTTCGACTTAGTCGAAAGGTTTGCCTCTCTTTATGCCTTCATAAACCTTTCGACTTTGTCGAAGGGTTTGCCTTCTTTATACTGCTGTGAACCTTTTGACCTTGTCGGAAGGTTGCTCTTCTCTTGGTTGTTGTGAACCCTTCGACCTTGTCGGAAGGTTGGTCTTCAAAAGCTGTGCTTTCGTTCAACGTCGTCGAAAGGTTGTCTTTCGCTCTTTGTTGACTTGTGAGTGCTGCTTTCATCATAAAACTTTCGTCATTGTCTAACCTAGATGTGCTTTAACCGGTTCGAAAGGCTTGTTTTGCTTTCGAAAAGGTCACTAAGTAGTTGCTCACACTTGCTTTGACTTCTTCATCCCCTTCAAAAGGTAAGAACACCTTGGAGATTAGAGATGGAACCTTTCGATTCCTTGGAGATTAGAGATGGAACCTTTCGATTCCTTCGAAAGGTTTGATGCTAATGAATTTTGATGACTGCATCCCTTCGACTCCTTCGAAAGGTTTGGGCTGTACTCCTTTTCCTTTGCTTTTGTTGAAAGACCTTTCGTCTTAGTCGGAAGGTTGATTTTTAGTATAACATTTTCCCACCCATTCGAAGGGATGCTCTTGACTTTCCAAGTCATCTTTGTCGAAAGCTATAAAACTTCCCGCCTCTTGGCCTTCCCGCGTTGATCTGGAGAGTCCATTCAAATCAGATCCAATGGTTTAGAATTTGGGCGACTTTTCTTATATAGTACGCTTCTTCTCTTTCTTTCTCTTTTACCTGAAATTAAAATCATTGTATACAAGTAAAAGAATTCCCAAAAATTTTTGAATTTCGATTTGCAACAATAAGGCAATTCCTTGAATTCGTTTCATAAATCTCAATCTAATCTTTACCCTTATCGGTTTTCGATTGAATTCCTAGTTTTCTAAACCCAAAATCGAAATCTAATTTTGATTTGGTTTGCTGAATTTTTTTTCTCTAAATCGGTTTCTAACAAAATCCATCTGTGGCTTTGGATTTTTAAGCTGGTGATGTTTGATAAAGGAAAATCCCCTTATCGGGTTCAATTTTAAATCCAAAGTCTCTAAATTCAGCTTTATGTTTTTAATCCTGGTTTTTGACTTATTGAAAATTTGTATTCCTCTTCAAAATCGAATTAGATCGGTTCCAGATGAAATCAGTTTTGTTAATGGATTTGTTTTACTTGTTTTTCAAAAAGAATTTGAAAACTGCATTTATTATTGGGTTTGGGTTTGGTTAAATCCAATATGACAACCTGGAACCCACTAGTGTACAACTTGGTAACTCAAAATGACCTTTCTACCCCATCGAAGGGGACTGAGGCAGCAATAATGGATTCGCCCTCTTTGTACCTTTCGATGGGGTCGAAAGATATTGAGATGCCAACTTTTCATTGTTGTTGAAAG
This sequence comes from Allium fistulosum, assembly GCA_030737815.1. Classification (NCBI taxonomy): domain Eukaryota; kingdom Viridiplantae; phylum Streptophyta; class Magnoliopsida; order Asparagales; family Amaryllidaceae; genus Allium; species Allium fistulosum. The sequence continues at coordinate 403,475,875 of CM060907.1, read as the reverse complement.
ATTAGATAATTTTATGGTGTAACCTTTCGATAACGAGCTTTTGACAAGGTTGAAGAGTTTTGAACCTTTTGACTTCTTGTTTTCGACAAGGTTGAAATTCCTCAACCTTAGGGTTGCTTCTGTCCATCTTTTTCGGAACGGTTGAAGTACGCATGAGCCAAAACTGAAACCTTTCGACTTCAATGGATATGACATATTTTGATAACTTTGACCAGACCTTTCGACAACATCAGCCATATCAATATTTTTTTTAACTTCAGAATTTTAAGGTTTTGGTTTTGACCATGTTGAAAGGTCTTGCCACTTAACTTTATGTTACACTTGAAGTAGATCCAGGTTTCCATAGAGATTTTGACATTGTCGAAAGGTGATGAATGGGCTGATGTTCCACCTCTTCCTTTCGATTTTGTCGATAGCTTTAGGAAGTTATATTTTTGCTTTCTTTTTCAACATTGTTGAAGTATGATGGTCAAAGTTGATGTCATTGTCCTTTCAACATTGTCGAAAGCTTGAATTGCTAACCTTTCGACATTGTTGAAAGCTTGATCTATAACCTTTCTACTTTCTCGAAAGTTTTCATTATAAACCTTTCGACTTTGTCGAAAACTTTTATTATAAACCTTTCGACTTTGCCGAGAGCTTTAACTGTTAAGTTTTTGACTCAAACTTTTTGCACCATCTTCTAAACCTTGTGTATGTTTTCATTCTTAAGCTGTCTAAGCAAACTTATTTACTTTTGAATTCTTGATTGCTTTCAAAATTCATAATTGATTAAGAGTTTTTAATTAAAACGTTTTCACTGACAGAATCATGAGCTCTCCAAAGATTGAAGCCACTGCTAAGCCATCTTCCATCGAGTCTCATAGTGAAGTGAATGCCATACTGAAAGACTTTGGCATCACCGGGATTGAAGCCATCCCTCCTAAACTCACTGATACCATAGACAACCCTCCAGAAGGGTATTCTGCATACACGGCCATCCACATATGGCATGGTAGCTTTCTTCCATTTCTTGAATTCTTGCTCTCCTACTTGTCTCACATGGAGTTGCTCTAATATAACTTTCTCCCAATGTTTGTACCCATCATTTATCTCTTGAAATGCTGGCGTTGGAATCCGGACTTCCTTCTCTCAATCCTGAAGTTTTAAACTCCTTGACCAAGCTAGAAAGTTTAAGCAAATTTAACAAGCAGATCTTTAGAGTTAATGTATATAAGAAGCTGATATTAGATGGAATCAATAAGTTTAAGGATTGGGAAAACCAATTTTTCTTCGTCAAGTGCTTTGCTGATATTCACGGGGCCTTTGCCTCCCCCCATAAGTCTATTTTAATATTGTCTCTACTTTTCTCTATATTTCATGTTAACTAATCTCTGATCTTTTCATGTGAATCTCCCAATACACTTAGTGATGCAGACTAGAAAACCATCGATTATTTAACCGCAGCTCTAGAACAACTTAGGAGCAGGTTTAGGCTCTTAACTCTTTTGAATATAAGGAAACACTCTTTGCTGCCGCCTGGCCATAGGATTCTAGGCACTCCACCCACCATTATGCACACCTCTCACAGCAAGCGTTTCCTTTCCTTAGGTGATGCTGAGCATTTTACTTCGATGTCCCTCATCCGTGCTGACACTTCAGGTATATTATTAGCTTCTTTTTCTCTGGAACTCTCTGAATTACTTTGACTTATTTTATATTTGCTTTAATTTGTTTCAACTCCCTCAAAGGCCATTGTATCTTCAAGTGATGCTGCTCCTCCTCCACCCTCTTTAGATGTGACATTGGTCTTGGAGGCTTTTGCTAGATCCAAGAGATCTTCAAAAAGAAAACTAACAATGCCTCTTGAAGATGCTCCTCCAGCTAAAGTAGCAAAAATCACTGATGTGGAGGAGGAAGAAGAGTGTATATCTCTAGAGAAAGCTTCAAAGAGCCCTATTGTTGAAGCTTCTAAAGACCACACGAAGCAAACTCCGCCTTCTTTGGAACCTTTTCCTCGTATTACCTTCATCGATTCCCCAACCGTGCTACTGCAAATGCAGCTTGCTCTTCTACAGACTCCTTATAAGGCGCAGATCCCTCCGGAGTCGTCATCTTCCATTCCTCCGCCGACTACTTTCAATGAACTCGTCGAGCTTATCCTTCATTTAGAATCTTTTACTTCTTCTTCTTTGCCGTCATTTAGCCCAGACTTGGTAGAAAATCACCGCTCTCTCATGGAGCAACAACTCTTGGTAAGCTTTTATCTAATTAACCCTATTATCTTTGGATCTTTCTAATTGCTAACTTGTGTTACACTTCTTCTTGTTGCAGATTTCCAGGAATTGGATTTCCTTAAATGAACATGTCTCCAAGCTTTCTTCTGGATCCTCCAGGCTACAGGAGGAAAATACTAAACTGAAAAGTCAAATATCTTGACTGACCACTACTCAAAATGATTGCTCCTCTGAGTTGGAGTGAGTCAAGGCTTCCCTCACTAGGGATGAGGACGATCTAGAAGCAGAGAGGTGAGCCCATCGTCTTTCCTCCGATGAAAAATTTGCAAGGGAGTTGGCTTTGAAGTGTTCGGAGGAGGAGAAAGCTCATTTGGTTACTAAGAATATTCTGCTGAAAGCTAAATTCAAGAGGACCAGAGCTTCACTTAAGCTAGCTGTTCGAACCCTCTCCGATTTCCAAAAGCATGTCACTGAGTTCGCTGAATCCACCTTAGGGCCTATGATGCTGAATCATTTTAAAGATGCCCTCATGCTCGCCTACGCCGATAATCATGAGAAATGTCCTGACTTTGGCTTCCCTTCTCTCAACCCAGCTTTAACCAAAAGAGTTATGGACAAAATTAATCAAATTAAGCAGGGTACCAAGACCGAAGGTAAGGAGGGGATTGTTAATGTCAAGGAAGCTCTCTTTTGATATCCCCTCTTTCGATATTGAATCTGATTCTGAAGATGAGGGTGGTAAAGATGAGGACCCCAAGGAAAAAGGTGATGATGGCGACGACCTTTATTGGGACAGTGATTATGATGATAACCCCTTTGGAGGTTAAGGCCTTGGTGGAGCAAAGGAGGGCCTTCTGGTGCTTCGGGGATGGATAACGGTGATCAAGTCAAAGCTCCTGAGAAAGGGAAATCTCCTCCGAAAGACATGCCACCAACATCTCCTGGTCCATCTGCTCTCCCAAGGGAGGAAACTGCTCCCACTCATACCGAGGATCCGTAAGAAAAAGAACATGCCCCCGAGGCTTACATTACAGTTTCATAGGTATGTGCTTCTCTTATTAAATATCTTACACTCCAAAAATAATAATCAGTGATAAATCATTTTTCTTAGATAAAGAAGAAGTCAAATTTTCCTTATTGAACAAAACTTGAAAGCAAACAGGCGGAAATTAACAAGTTATATAGGGTGTTAGACAAATTAATAAAGGAACACAATGCACTATCTCAAAAATATCATAGCCTGGATAGGAGTACTTCCGTTCTAGCATCTTTTAAATACCAGAGGGCGGCTACTTTATTTAAGAAAGTGCGTCACCGGTACGATGCTCTCTTAAAGGAAAATAGAGAGTTAATAACTCTATTCTGGATGATGATGTAAGAGAGAGACATCTTAGTCAATTTTTTGTATAAAGCATATTGTAGACACTCTATCATTGATATTTCATACTTAGGGGAGTTCAATGGGGGTCTTCTTAGACGTTTTCACAAAAGATACTTAGATGAATTTGGTTCCGACCCGCATCCTAGAGCTCTAGAACTTACCATGGGTCAAATCGATTCTTAAAGACCTTCCCCCTGAAAAGCTTAAGTACTATAAGGACAAATTTATTTCTGAGTTTTTCTCTTAGTTTATTTTGTATGAACCGGATGAGTGATTGTAAATATGTATCATGTAATTGATTTTTGAATACATGCTTTTGTTATGTTCTCTATGCTTAGTTTCTTTTACTGTACTATTTTAGAATATCAGTTATTTAGGTCGTGTCTTCCCTAGAGGTCACTTAAGTCAATACGTTAACTTGAGGATATTTTACTCTAAAAATGCACCAACTTTAAAGACTTCGAAGTTAGCGAGATATTATTTTCTTCGGGATTTACAAAAATTATACTTGGAATACCCTCGTCTCCGCTTCGACTTCCTCGGCGAAGAAAAGGAATCATTCTTAAAAGAAATCAAAACATTTCATTCCAAGTTAATTTGTGGACGTGATAGTCCACCAGCCAGAAAATGGGATTATAGTTGTTATCCCGCCTTTTGGCAAGGCCGTGATACCAAGAACTTGACTGGAAACCAAGGGAAGTCCATCCCGAAGATCGGTTATACGTAGGTTCACTATGGATATCGATAAATTTTGTCCGAGTCCAAATCAAGCTACAATTGACAATACATGACAAGCAAAGCTATGAAAGCTAATGCTCCAAGTTTTAAGTAAATCCGAGTGCGTATGCTCAAGATATGATCGATGCAACTCAAGGAAGCAAACCGTTCGTATCCATCAAAGAGCCGCGCTCGGGTCGGTCTATTCGAATCCATCAATAATCGCCTTGTTCGTGTCCATGAAGCAACCAGGGAAAATCTGACTTTGTATCGATCTTTTTTGAATCGATCAGAGGCGCGCTATTTCGTATTGATCAGGAGAACTGCACTTTTCGTATCCATCAACTGAAAGGCTTTCCTCGTATCCATAAAACATCGACTCTTTGTATCCATCCATCGATATCATCTCGCATCCACCTGTTCGTATCGATCACATTATCAGTTGTTCGTATCCATCAAGTTGGAACAACTTCGATCGATACGAACAAGACCACACGATCGATACAAACCATGCAACTTGGATCGATACGAACATAGCCACGCCACTCGATACGAACTGAGCCGTTTCCATCGATACCAACAGAGCCACAGCGAATCGATGCGAAAAAGGCGCAAACGTTGGGGAGACCCGGTAAAATCAGCATCAAAAGTGGAGCGATCCAAAAATTAAGCACCATGTCAACTCGCAGGCACGTGCTCAACATCGAGTCGAAATCATCGATTCTAACAGCATCGATACGAAGGGAACCGTGACCGAAAAACCCAAATTTGCATCGATCATAACTCACAAACCACAAGTCCAAATGCTATGAAATTTTCACATGAGCTTGCGTACAACCTAAAGAATGTTCATGCTAAATTTCGACTCGATTGGGTCAAATCTTGATCGATGCGAAATTCGTTCGTATCGATCACGGATCGAGTGCAAATCAGATGGGATCGATCGCATGGGCCCGCTCATGTGCCAGAAGTGTTCTCCCGAGATCTGAGCAAGATATTTTCATCCTACGCCTATAAATAGCATCCCAGAGCCTACAGAAAAAGGATCTTTTGGCTCTTTGATGTCCAGACTCTGTCGAATTCACCAATTTATTCAAATTCCACTGTTGTACTCGAGATTTACTACTGTAAGTCGCTGTAACCAGTAACCAAAAGTTAATAAAGATCAATCATTTCATAGTGGACATAGGCAACACGCCGAACCACTCTAAATTCCTGTGTTTCTACGTAGTTTCTTGTTTGTTTTTTGAAGTGTTTGTTAGATAATCCTCGTTTTCCATTTAATTTCTTCATTTTATCTCTTCAAACCCTTCCGAAGAGTGTTGTGCCCAATTTTGGAACAAACACTTTGGTGCTTTCAATGAGAAAAAACCCAGTTTTTTACTTTTTCTCATTGGATATACTACCGATATCGGATTGCAAACATCCAAGGGGAAGATCCAGATCTCAATTTCAGAAGTTCTTCCATCCTATTCAGATTTGCTACAAGTCTAGGAGAGAGCTTCATCATCCATCATGGTTAACACAAGGACTACTTCTACAGCTGCAGATCCAGAAGGACGGGACAGACAGAATCCCGTACAGCCGCTTCCAGCCGATCAGAATGCTACTGGACCGTCAGATCCGCAAGGCCCTATCACCAGGGAAGAATTTCAAATGTTAATGCAAGAATTGACTCAGAGCCGCCAACAGCTCACTCCACAGCTCCGTGCTAATGCAGAACTAACCAACCAACTGAACCGTCAATGACGAAGGAGATCCAGGAGGGATCAGGCTTCATATTCCTCCACCGAGAGTTCAGCCTCTTCTGATTATCATCATAGATCTACACGCCCACGGCTAGACAAAAGCTACACACAGGCCACTGGGCATCAACATACATTGAATGTTGGGCAACTGAGAGTTGGCCCGTCAACCAGCAATCAGACTGGACCCTCCCCCCGAGGAAACGCTACCCCACACCATATTACTGATAACCATACTGCGACAGCTACTGATTTGGGCGCTGAGACCCGAAATCGGACAGATCTGAACCATCACCAGCATGAATACCATCCTGAGCCTTACGTCCCTGAAGACATAGAACCAAGGAGGCGAGACATGTACCGTCGACAGTGACCGGCCCCTCCTCGCATTGTGGAACCCGACCACACCTTGGCCCAATCTGCTCAAAATGTCCAGATGCCCGACCTGCCAGCAATGATCCGTCAAATGATCCGTGAAAGTCAGGGTCTTAGCAATGATGACTGGGGAATCTCCCAGAGTCATACCCTTTTTACTGACGAGATACTCTATGCTGAACCACCTCGGCGATTCAGGATGCCGACTTTACCCGTTTATGAAGGAAACTCTGATCCTAATCAGCATATCCTAAAATATGAATGGTTGATGTATGTTGCACGAGCTGATGATGCAGTCAAGTGCCGAAGCTTCCCGATTTCACTAGGGGGCATAGCGACTATGTGGTTTACCCGACTGCCACCTCGATCTATCTCATGCTTTGATCAGTTGGCAACAAAGTTTATTGAACAATTTCATATGCATGTCGCAAGACCGAAGGATGTTAATATTTATCTAGTGTCACCCAAGCTCCTAGAGAGACACTCTGGCGTTATTTAGAGAGATTTCATGCTGCATGTGCTGAGATCAGCAACCCAAATGATAACTCTATTCTTATGGCACTGACTAAGAGGATTGAGCCTGATTCTGAGTTCAGCAACTGGTTGGCCGAAAAACCCCCTACATCATTGGACCGTTTCTATTCCAAGGCAGCCCAATTCTTGAGAAGGGAGGATGCAAAATAGTCTAGGAAGAAGGATGATGCGGGGCCTAGTGTGGAAGGAATTCAGAGTAATATTGCTATTAAACAATCCGGAGAGAGTTTCGGAAAAGTGCAATTGAACATTTAGAGTAAACAAGATCAGCAAAAAGGTAATGGTAACCAGAATAGAAAACGGGATCAGAACCGTGGTCCACGACGTAGAGCTCCTATGTTTGATAATTATACTCCTCTGAATACGTCGCTGGAGAACATATATCTACAAACCTGCAATACCATTCAGTACAAGAAACCTACTCCGAATTAGTCATCGAAGAAGCAAATTCAGATGGGGAAGTTTTGTAGATTGCACAAAAGCTACGGCCATAACATAAATGAATGTCGTCACTTACATGATCTCATCGAAAAGTTGATAAGAGATAGGAAGTTAGAACAGTTTGCGCGGGCGTCGCAGTCTGGAGGTGCGGGCCCATCGAATCAAAATCATGTACCGAATCCGGCTAAACAGGAGGAACCCACTTGTACTGGCGGGAGGTTGGTGATAAACACTATTAGTGGTGGTCCTCATCTAGCAGACAAAAGCTGGAAGGAAATGGAGTCGTATGCCAGCTCTATCAGGCATGCGGACTTTGAATGTTGTAGTAATTCCGAAGATGGGGCTCCGGCCAAGCAACAAAGAATGATGGCAGATGACATCATATTTCAAGGTCGGGATGCCGACAGGGTCGAAGCCCCCACTATTGATCCGCTTGTCATATCAGCTCAAGTAGGTCCTGCTTGGATAAAGAGGACCTTGGTAGACAGCGGAAGCTCTGTGAATATCTTGTTTAAATGAGCCTATGACCAGATGAGAATGGAGACTAAAGTCTTAAAGCCGTGTCAGTCTCGTATTCATGGCTTCAACGAGAGTGCAACTATACCCGCTGGAGTGGTGGAATTGCCGGTGGAGTTAGGAATTGGTGAACGCCGGAGAGTCCGGATACAGCAGTTTGTTGTTTTGGATATCAACTCCCCATATAATGCTTTCTTGGGCCGACCAGCCCTACTTGAATTCAAGGCTGCCATCGCCCCATGGTGTTTTAGTTTGAAATTCCCTACCGACAATGGCATCGGATTTATTCAAGGGGATCAGGCCGTAGGGCGAGCCTGTTATGTTGCTGAGCTGCGCGAGGCGAAGTGAAAAGAAAAGGGGAAGGGCGTAGAGGAATCTCTCTGCGTCCGCTTTGCTGATAATTGACAATTAGCGCCTAGGCCCAGGCCCGGGCACCCCAACCAATTCCAAAGTGATCTTGACCCGAGAGGCACTGAAAGTGAAGACGAAAGTAAAGACAGTCAAGCTTCTCCGGCCGAACTGACGATCGATGTTCCAATCGACAATAATGACGACTCGAAAATGATAAAGATTGGATCTCATCTAAGCCAACAAATGCAAGGGGAATTGGTTGAATTTCTCCGGGTAAACCTTGATGTGTTTGCCTGGACGCACTCTGATATGTGTGGGATCTCGCCGGACATCGCGAGCCACACACTGAATATTGACCCGCGGTACGTCCCGGTCAAGCAAAAAAGGCGTGGTATGGATCCAGAGAGATCTGCCGCCCTTAAAGAAGAGGTAGATAAGCTTAAGACGAATGGATTCATTCGAGATGCATTATACCCGGAATGGGTATCCAATCCTGTACTTGTCCGAAAGCCAAATGGGAAATGGAGAACATGTGTTGACTACTCAGACCTGAATAAAGCTTGCCCGAAAGACAGTTTTCCACTTCCACGAATTGATCAACTTGTAGACTCAACGGCTGGACATGAACTTTTATCCTTCATGGATGCGTACTCTGGCTATAATCAAATACCCATGCACTTGCCCGACCAGGAGCATACCCGCTTCGTAACCAATATGGGACTCTATTGCTATAAAGTTATGCCTTTTGGACTCAAGAATGCTGGGGCAACTTATCAACGGTTAGTTAATCGAATGTTCGCTTACCAGATTGGAAAAATCATGGAGGTGTATGTGGACGACATGCTAGTCAAGTCGCAATTTTCCACCTATCACATCAGAGACCTGGAGTCAATGTTTGATATCCTCCGAGAATACAGAATGAAGCTCAACCCATTGAAATGTCACTTTGGGGTAGCATCCGGAAAATTCCTTGGGTTTATCGTCAACGCTCGAGGAATCGAAGCCAATCTCGAAAAGCTTCGGGCGATTAGAAATCTTGAAACTATGGAAACTATAAAGCAAGCCCAGAGTCTCGACGGGAAAGTAGCAGCACTGAGCAGGTTCATTTCAAAGTCCACTGACAAATGCATTCCCTTCTTCGTTCTAATCCGAAAAGGAAAACAGAACTTTGAATGGACTACGGAATGTAAGGGCACTTTTCGAGCACTAATTCAACATCTCTCCACACCGCCAATTTTGTCAAAGCCTATCGATCACGAGAAATTGTACATTTACTTGGCGGTATCAGAAAATGCAATCGGTGCTGCCCTAATTCGGGAGGAAGACCGAATACAAAAGCCGGTCTACTACATAAGCAAGCGGCTAACCGGAGCTGAGAGAAATTATCCAAAGCTAGAGAAGTTGGCATATTGTCTTGTTATTGCCTCGAGGAAGCTCCATCCATATTTCCAGGCTCACCCAATCACCGTTTACACCGACCAGCCGTTACGACAGGTCCTTACGCGTCCTGAGACGTCTGGTAGGTTACTCAATGGAGTATTGAGTTAAGTCAGTTTGACCTTACTTACACTCCAAGGCGAGCCATCCAAGGACAAGTCTTAGCAGATTTCATAGTTGAATTTACCATCCTAGAGGACTTTCCCGAAACAAGTGAATCTCCCAAGTATATCTGGAAACTACATACAGATGGTGCATCAAATGACCGCTGCTCAGGTGTAGGGGTTATACTTGAAACTCCTGAAGGTCGATCTATATATTATGCTCTAACGTTCAACTTCCATGCAACTAATAACGAAGCCGAGTATGAAGCCCTACTGGCTTGATTAAAACTTGCTAGAGATTTAAGGATCATTGCGGTGGAAATTCACTGTGATTTGGTCGTGTGTCAAGTTCGAGGGGAGTACTAAGCCAGAGATCGAAGACTGGCCGCTTACCTTGCTCAGGTTCAGGAGACATTGAATCAGTTTGACTATTATGCCATCTATTACATACCACGAGAACACAACCAGAAAGCCGACTCGTTAGCAAAGTTAGCCAGTACAGGTGAAGCACAACAAATGGGACTCATTCCTGTACAGACATTATCTTTGCCGAGCATCGATCAGATGGAAACCGATTGGATATTTGATGTTGTTTCCAAGAGGGAGTCGTGGATGACTCCATTCAGAAATTATCTCGAGCACGAAACCCTGCCAGAGCGTAGGAGCGAAAAGAGACAAATTCTTCGAAAAGCTTCGGGGTTCACTATTCATAATGGAGTCATGTATAGAAGAGGATACTCTGTTCCTTTACTCCGGTGTATCGCTCACGATGAAATCAAATGAGTATTGCATGATGTGCATGAAGGAGAATGTGGCGATCATACCGGGGGGCAAGCTCTTGCCAAGAAAGTACTTCGATATGGATATTATTGGCCGACTGTAAATCGTGATGCATTGGATTATGCCAAGAGGTGTGATAAGTGTCAGAAGCATGCTCGAATTCCTAGAGCCCCACCTATCGAGATAACACAGATGGTCTGCCCATGGCCATTCGCGGTATTGGTCATCAATATTATTGGCTCTTTACCTCTAGCCAAAGGTGGTGCGAAGTACGCCATCGTAGCAGTTGATTACTTTACCAAGTGGGAGGAAGCTGAGCCCCTTGATACAATCACGACAAAGAAGGTGATCAACTTTGTAGCGTGCAACATCATTTTTCGATTTGGTCTCCCACGTATTATCATCACTGACAACGGGACCCAATTCGACAGTGCCGAATTTAAGAATTTCTGTCAACGATTCCACATTCAGAAGAAATTCTCCACAGTTGCACACCCTCAAGCGAATGGACAAGTTGAAGCTGTTAATAAAGTTATAAAATCCATTCTGAAGAAACGACTGGAAAAATCCGGGGGGCAAATGGGTCGATGAGCTTCCTATGGCCTTACGGGCTTACCGAACAACCCACAAGTCCGCGATCGGTCACACTCCATTCTCTCTCTCTTATGGTTCAGAAGCTGTTATTCCAGTCGAATTAGAAGTACCTTCTCATCGTGTGACATACTATGATTCAAAGACAAATGCTATATTACTTGCTGAATCTCTTGATTTACTGGATGAGAAGTTTGAAGAGGCTGATTTGAGGGCAGCCGCATATCGGAGTCAATTCGCCTGATTATACAATGCCAAGGTCCAAACCCAAACCTTTGAACTTGGCGATATCGTACTCAAAAGAATTTATCCGGTCCCTTCGCATATGAAGCCAACTTGGGAAGGACCATATGTTATTGAACGAAAGCTCGGAGATGGCACATTCAAATTATCGACCATTGACGGTCTCACTCTTCCGAGAGCCTGGAACAGCGAGAGTCTTCGTCGCTACTACACATAACAGGCTCTGTTTATTTATTCAGTCTGTTTTTCATTTGCAATTTGTTTCTGCATTTTGAAATTTGAATTTGTAATAAGGCAACTGACTTTGCCGTATTTTCTTGTTTTAGCAATAAAATGCAATCTCTTCGAGCCAGAGCTGTGATTTACTTGAAATACTTCATATGACCATCACTATGCATGAAGAGCCAAGTTCTATCATATGGTGGAATTTATTCAAATAGGGAGTGAGTGTGATACGACCGGTCACTCACTAAGTGAAACCCGAGCTCGGGGACAAGCCATCACACTGAAGCCAACAAAAGGATTGATACACGACAATCCTTTAACTAACTCTAGATTCCTGGAGTGTGAACAGGAGTATAAACTTACAAATACAGTTTCGAAGAGGGTGGGTCCGTCCACCTAACGACTTCGCTCGTACATTGACAAAGTTTGAGGAAAATGGATCCGTCCATCTAATGACCTCTCTTGTTAACTTGGGGCGGATGTGAACTGACCATCCGCGATCCTGATAGATTCGTTGTTCCCGGAGTGCAAACAAAATTCAAAAACTCACAACAGATGTGATTGACCATCTGTTTACTAACTCTAAGTTCCCAGAGTGCGAACTGGAGTATAAACATCACCTAACTCTGGATTCCCAGAGTGCAAACCGGAGTATAGACATCAAAATGATCCGGATTCCCAGAGTGTGAACCGGAGTATCAACATAAAAACCAACTCCAAATTACCAAAGTGCGAATTGGAGTATAAACGTTAACTCAAAATACTCGGAGAGTGGATTGAAGTTTGGACATGAGCCGGATTGGGATCGACCGTCCGTAAAAAAACTCTAATTCCCCAAAGCGTGGTTAGAGTGTAAATGCAAAACGGGTGTGACTAACCGCCCGTGAAAATAACTTAAGTCCCCGGAGTATGAACTTACACTTGAAACATAAGCAGATACAACCGACCACCGACGCACAAGTGCAATCCCCGGAGTATGGATACAATCATCAATAAAAGAGCGAGTGTGATTCGACCACTCGAGTTCTCCTTGTTTCAGCATCAATTCAATGATATTAAGCATGATGCGTTGAAGGCAAAATACGACCGTCCAATCTTTCCAAATCATCCCTGAAACTAGGGCCAGAACTTAAGTGTCAATCGCTGACTGAAGCAGTACAACATCGAAGTTCAACTTAATATCCAGTCATAACTTGTGGCCATGATTTCAGAACTTGACGAATAAACTCAAACGAGATTCAAAAGTTGAAACTTCAAAAGTGTACTGAATAAGGAATTCAAATGCTGGAACACTTAAGCAAATAAACACACATCAAGTTCAAAATAAAATAAAGTTTCATTTCAACTATTTGTGAAAAGAAATTATGTACAAGTTGATTCCAAAATTCCTACTAGCGGGGGCCGAACCCGCATCTATACACGGCCTACAAAAAAAACGAAAGTAGATTCCTATTTATCTACCAAAAATGAACCGAAGAAGCACGTCTACCCTCTTTTCTTTTTTGGCTTCCTTTTCGGTGTAGACCTACTGGAGCTGCCACTTATCTTTCTTTTCGAGCCTTTGCCTTTCGGCGACTGATCTCCAGTAGGGGACATGATATCAACTTCCTCATCCGAGCTCAAGTATACGGGAATGCTCCCTGAAGGTGGATTCGGAGGAACTGGATCGACTATAAGAGGCGGGATAGGCACACTGGTATCAATAACTGTACCACCAGGTGATATCATCCTTAACGGAGCCGGACCAGGTGCCGCCATCCTACCTCCGAAGCTACCACCATAAGTCACTGCCTCCATTTCAGCGTCGATTTTGGCCAATATTTCTTACTCATGAATCGCTTGAGCCTCGCTGGGAGCATCAGTGGTTGGCATTGAAGAGCTAGTAGCAGGTGCGCTTCCACCCATAACAAATGGCAGGTCTGCAAAGGGGTCGCTGTGATGACCAAAGAGTTCCTCCATCATCTGCTCATAAAAAATAAGCATGCTCCCCTGCGTTCCATCAATCGGCGCAGTTGTAGTTATGGTGGTTGCTTCAGTGATGATGGCCTCCTGCACTTGATGTGATTCTTGAGTTGCAGGAGGCGTGATCGGTGTAACTCCAGTCACTGGATAGAGAAAAAAGGAAGACTGTTAGTAAACGCTTCAAATCAAGGTCCTGATTTTGAGCAAGTATGCGGAATGTTCAGAGTACCTTCCTCAATTTGGCTCGTGGATGGCTGAAAGGCTTCAGAAACTTGTTCTCTAGCCGGAGATAACTGCGGCTGATCTGGATTGTAAGCAGGAACTGATTGGGAATCAACCACAGGTGCAGATTCAGGCTGGGTTGGCACAGGAACTTCAGCACTTGCATCGTGGAGCTCAACACCTGGACCTTCTCCGGCCTCCAAGTGTTGGGTGCCAAGCCTCTCCTTTTCATGCGAAATCATCGACTCATGGAGAATCTTTCGTTCGTCTACATTTAGCATACAATTCTCAAGTTCAGACTCGTCGATTGATTCACCCAGATGCACTGCCTTCTCCTCCTCAACCAATCGGCCCCAAGCGTTGTATAAATGTATCGGCTAGTTGTCAAGCCAGGCTAGATTTCTATGCCTCAAAACGTTAGCATTATAAACAATGAGGAGATCTTCAATATCAGTTTCCAGCCTAGACTCCGCCATTCGGACCTTCTCCTTGACCTCAGTCTCCACCACCCGGACCTTAGCTATTTCTGCATCCCATTTGCCCCGAAGCACAACGGCCTGTTCACAAGCCTCTTGGGAAGCTCTATTTGCATCATATTTTTCTTTGATGATTTCGGAAAATCTAGCTTTAAGCTCAGCAAGTTCTTTCAGAGCAGCGTCCCGTTCAGCTGTGATAATGGTGTTTCAGTGGCCCATCTGCTCCACCAAGGCAAAGTGTGTTTGCCTCATCCTATCCATGGCCAAGTTCGCCTCATCGGCCTTTTTGGTGACCTCTATCTCTGATTTCCGAGAGGACTCGGCTTCATTATTAAGCACTTGGACGATGGGGTCCTTTTGGGCGAGATCAGATTCTAACTTTTCAATTATTTTAGCCCGCTCGAAGGCCACCTTCGATGCTTTCTCTGCAGCCTTCACCCACTCTTTGTACTAGGAATAGATGCCATGAATGTAGTCATGCATTGTATTCTCTGCCTCTGATGGAATTCTCTTTAAGTGAGGAGGGAAAATGTAGCCGTCAAAGCATATATTTGGAAAATCTTTCTTTAGCTGAGCAATTCTAATGGCCCCTTCCCCAGTGGGCTCGGTGATAGCTTGTTCAGTAACGACTGGAGGCTCAACCTCAGTTCTATGGCATTGCGACTCAGGCCGAGAAGCTTGCGAAGATGGTTTGTGACGAGGGGTTTCTACCTGTTGTTTTCCCTGGCCCGAAGGTTGCATAGGGAGTCGAGGGGGTGGAGAACGCGATCGGGATCAATGTCTCTGTTCTCTGTAATCCCTATCTCTATCCCTCTTGTAGCGTTCCTGAATAGAATAACCACGATCGTGGTTTCTGTCATCCTCCCTCCGGCGGGACTCATAATACGAGCCTGGCGATTGGCATGCCGAACGAAGACTGCTGAGCATGGAATCTCGTTTGTTCATCGTATCTGTAAAGTAAAAGGAAAACGGAGTTAGTGAATTCTTGAAACATGCAATGTAAGGCTGGAAACCGTGTGGTGATGTGAAGTGTTTATGTGTGTGCAACCCCCCGACCAACCGGTATTGTCGGCCGCACTGATAGATAAAGACTCGCTTAAATCTAGAGCATTTTGAAGCTCCTCCAATCCGGTATCATGTGGAAGTGACACATAGTCCAGAATCGGAATATCGGCAAGCCCTTCAAAAGGACTCTCCGTTGGCGAGGGAGGAGCCTCTGAGATTATAATACCGGGGGTCGGGAAAGAAACCACAACTGATTTCCACCTCGAAGACTTAGGACGTTTGTAAGCAGTGGCCTTGCCTTTTCTTCTTCCTTCTGTCGCTTGAAATCCGGCCGAAGACCCAGCAACAAGTTCATCATCCGTGGGCGTTCTCTCTTCATCACCTCCCTCAGCAATTACGACCCTGGGCACTTTACGCTTTACCCGCTTTGTCGGGGCCACTCTTAGTGTTCCTTCAAGCCTTATGCTCTGGTTTCGCTCAATAAGCCCCACGATTAACAAATTTCTATCAGTTAGAACCGAATCGATGCCCCTCATTTCACTTGGAACTTCTTGAAGGACCCTTACTATTTACTTGAAGTACCCGCCTTCAGGTCGTGAGATTGCGGCTATAAAGAAAAGAAGATATTATTTTTACATCAACCACTATTATCTTGACAACTCTTAGAAAAGACCGCAACACTTACATCTGACTAACCATCAGCTAGCAAATCCTGGGGGGCATCGGACGTAGAACCATTCTGTTTTAAAGTAACTCAGCCTTGTCCAGGACTCGGTTACTACTTGACAATTCCTAACCGCCTCCAGGAATGTAAAAGATGGACTATCTCCCCTACTCTTGATGTTGAAAAGATACCTAATCTCGATTGGAATCGGTGGCCGAAAGAGATGCTCCATAAATACAATAAATAAACTGTTCAGCATAGTGTATCCATTGGTGTGTAGTTATGATGGAACAATTCCAAAAAAGACAGCACTTCTCTAATGTATTGGTTAAATGGTGGAAGTGTGCCTACTGTGCATACATGACGATTAAAGGCAGTAAACCCCTCCGGGGGAGCGTGCGGTCTATCGTCTGGTCCTGGCAATAGTACATCATCCAATGAAAAATCATGCCTTAGGCATATTCATCCCAACATGTCTTCAAAGACGTTGGACAATACAGAATCTTGGGGATTACAAATGAATGTAGCATCAGGTAGTTCGTTCGGAGCAGGGTCTATGACTTCGGCTACGATGCCTGGCAATTCTATCATTGGAAGAGGCAGACTCTAATTTTCCTGTTGTTGTGAACTTATGGACTCCATAACTAATCAACTCATTAAAACCCATTGTTAGGCGATAGTAAGCCCGTGTGTTCCCCAGTGTGAAGTGTGTGAATGTGTAAGTGCAGTGCTACATGTTACTTGACAAATTCTACAGAGTTAAAGAAAACATTCAAATAACAAGACTTCGAAATTCAACAGGAGTGACCGTCATCGCTGACCGTCACGACCGTGCCATCCAGACTTTAGAGACCGATCCAAGTCAGAGTTCGTTAAAATTTTGTTAAGTTACAGTTCCATCGATGAGCTTCGAAGGATAGTCAAATATGCAGTTCAACGGTCAAGTCCAATTATGCCAGATTGAAGCTCGCCGGAATTAAATGTTCGGTTATTCAAAATATTCGCATCCATCACGGTCAAGGCATGGATCAGTCACAAGAAAGTTAATTCGTATTGGACTGACTTGGTCTTGTTCGTATCGATCGTGGAGCAAGAGATTTCATATCGATCACCCGAGGTTCCAGTTCGTATCGATCAGCAAGCCTTTCGCCTTCGAATCGATAAATAGGGTCGCTACTTCGTATCAATCACCGTCTCCTATCGATACAAAGTCGCTTCCTCAACACTCCTTCTTCTCCAATCGATACGAACTTCAATCATCTTGCAGTCGATGTGAATCACTCCTCCTCAACTGGTGCGAGCAATCCCTTCGCGTCCATCTATCCTTCTTCTCCAAATAGCACGAATGCCACGCTGGCCTCCCTCGACCTCGCTCCGACCATCTATGGCCTCCGTTTCACCAGAATCGGTCACGGAAATAAGTGGATTGGCATACAAATATCGAGTCTCATTGTTTTTAACACAAATTCATTGATTAATTACCTAGAATTAGTGTTTGGTTTGGAGATTTGAAGGCTCGACTCGATTGGGAAGCAAAGACAGTTCTGGGTTCTCCTTTTTCAAAGCGATGCGAAAACAGGGCAAGAGAATAAGTAAATGAATTTTTTTAAGTGCCAAAGTATTTATACTACGAAGGGATCTATTCGTCTCCCAATAGCCAAGTACCGGTTGGAATGGTTACATCCACCATCGATACGAACAAGCTTATTCGTATCCATCAATCCAGAGCGATTCCAAATGTAGCTGTTTGTATCCATTCACAATCGATCCTAAGACGACTTTTCAACCTTTCACATCGATCCAGGAGAGGATCGATACGAAGGGACGTTCCAAAACAACCATCAAGAGTTGTCACAACTCGAATTTCACATCGGTTCAAGAGAGGATCGATATGGAATTCGATACGAGAGAGCTGACAACAACTCGCGAACGTGCGACATTAACGAGAGTCAGGTTAACATATATGCATGTATGCCGGACTAATATTCAATTTTCAAAATTCACGGGGATTGGATATTCACTTGATGATGGTTACAACAACTAACAAATAATCGCTATCATACAACAATCAGTTATAACAGTACACGGTACAACGTTTGGCAGTCAACAATTCATATTACTGAAAAATCAGTCAAGGATTACAACTTTCGACGAGAAAACAACAGCCGTTTGACAAGTCAGATGGAACTATTCAGAATGAAGATTGCAGCTTTTCAAAGCACGTTGATGCAGCGCAACCCTCATTTGTCAAAGGCATAAGTCGTGACCAAGCTTTGCGACCTAACGTAGAAGTTGTAGGTCGACTACGACCTACTGATGACGAGCTACGACTTAACAAGGGAGGGATACGACTTAACCAAGTCAGGGAGAAAGGTCTACGACCTAAGGAGCCACGTGAGGAGGAGTTACGACTTAACCAAGTCAGGGAGGAAGGTCTACGACCTAAGGAGCCACGTGAGGAGGAGTTACGACTTAACCAAGTCAGGGAGAAAGGGCTACGACCTAACAAAGCTTGTAAGTCGTTGGTACGACTTAAGGAAGATACCTGCGAGTTAACAAGTCCTTTGAGTCGTCTGAACGACCTAACGAGTCATGTTTAAGTCAAGAAGTACTGGATGCCGTTGATTCGTCTGCCGAGTTAATCTCTACCATTGATATCTGTAAGTAGCTGATCTGAGATGCACATGTTTTAAGTCGCTGAAGACTTGTTGCCGTTAATTTTCTGCCGAGTCAATCTCTGCCGTTGATTCTTTAAGTCGTGAAGAAGCTATTGTTAAGTCGCTCTGTATTAACGTGTTGTATTTCTTAAGTCGTATGTCGACTGTTTCGTAGGTCGTCTGTTTGTAATAAGTCGTATGCTTTGGAGGTGTCATAAGTCGGAGTATGTTAAGTCGCAACTGTTATAAGTCGTAAGTCGTGGGAAGTTGTTAGGTCGTCAACGACCTAAGTGATATGTTTGTATTCTCTGTTTCTTAAGTCGCAGAAACTTGTAGCCGAAGATCTTGATGCCGCGCACATCTGAACCGTTGATGTTAAGTCGTAAGTACTCTAAGTCGTGTACGACCTATGTAAGTCGTGATGTGCTGTATACTTTCTTAAGTCATAAGTCGGAGGGGTTATAAGTCGGTTGCCGACTTAGGAGTTAATGTAATTTTCCTGTTTTCTTTGCGTGAGTTGTAAACGCCTATAAATAGGCCGTGTGAGTCATTTGTAAAGGTTGTTGATTTTTGAATAAAATTCTCTTTTGATTGCTGTGTGCTTTCATCTAAATTGGTAGTTGAGTGTAATCTCCTATCTCCTCTTTCGGATAATCGAGTGCGCTCGATTCAACGATTGTAGAAGCCGATTCGCGGAATCAAGTGCGCTTGATCAACGCTTGAAGAATTGAAGATCTTTGAACCCGGTATCGTGCGCGATCAACGAGTTCGGGATAGCTAGAGTTCGGTATCTTCGGATCAACGAATTTGGGCATTTCAGTATCTTCCAATCCACCGATTACTACATTCAACGATCTACATTGTTTTTGTAATATCCGCTGCGTCAGTTTGGTATCAGAGCTTGTTCTAGCCAATCATAGCTAGATCGAGACTTGGAGCCTATTCATTTAGAAGTTGAAGTGATTTGCCGAGCCCGAAGTGAAGATTTGAGTTTGTGTTATCACGGTCGAGAATAGTGGGAGTTGTTCGCATTAGTTCAAAGATTGATTGATCGAATTCGTATTGGAAGCCGAAACTTTGTCCATCGTGTTCATCGCGATTTGATACAAAGTGGAAGTTTTCGATCCGTGTCATTTTGGATCAAAGTCCGGAAAGTGTTTGAATTTGAAGTGTTGAAGAGTTTGGAAGATTTCAAGTATGCCGCCAAGAAGAGCTAATCGACATCAAAACGTAGAAGCTTTGTATCGAAGAGAAGAAGCTGATGAGATGGAGCAAAGAATCAATGAAAACTTTAGTGAGAAGCTTAACGAAGGAATTGGCCGGTTGGAGAAGCTTATGTTAGAAATGAATCAAAATCGGAGAAGGGTTTCACCTGAATCTAACCATGGGGGTAGTAGAGTCTCGCCACATTCCAATCGAGACAGAAGTGTTGAAAATGATCAAGGGCGTGGGAGGAACGTGAATGATCGTGAACGAAGGAATGTAGATAGAAGGGATGATCGTGGAAGACGTAATGGTAGTAGAGATGTGGGTGGACGAGATAGACAACGATATACATCTGATTTTGAAGAGGAGTATGATGGTGGTAGTGTTCGAGGACAAGGACGAGGGCAAGGAAGAAATTACTCTGAGTATGATCATAAGTGGGAGACGGGGATGAAGACTGAAATTCCTGAATTCAAAGGTGGTATGCAAGCGGAGGAGTTTCTAGATTGGGTGGCTAATGTTGAAGAGATTTTTGACTTTAAAGAAGTTCCAGAACATCGTAGAGTGAAGTTGGTTGCTACGAGGCTGAGGGGTAGAGCTTTGGCATGGTGGCAGCAAACTAAACTTACACGTGAACGGATGGGAAAGTCAAAAGTTGAATCTTGGGAGAAGATGAAGAAATTGATGAAAGCAACGTTCTTACCTTACAATTATCAATCTTTGATGTATCAACGTTTGCAAAACTTGAGACAAGGGACGAAATCTGTGAATGACTATGCTGACGAATTTTATCAACTGATTGCAAGGAACGATATTATGGAGACAGAAGAACAGTTAACAGCCAGATTTGTTGGAGGATTGCGAATGCAGATTCAGGATATGGTTAATATGTTCGATCCAAGATCTGTAGCGGAAGCACATCAGAAAGCGTTGGCTTTGGAGAAACAGGGACGACGAGGAAGTGGTGTGTTTACTAATTCTAACAATCAAGTGAAGGATGTTGGTGGGAGTTCTAATGTTACTAAACCTATCAGTAGACCAGTAGTGAAGGAGGCTGAGAAGACAAAGGTTAACAACGGTTTCAAATGTTACAATTGTCAGGAATTTGGTCACAAAAGTAGCGAATGTCCAAAGCCGAAGAAGAGAGCTATGATAGCAGAGGTTGAGGATGAGGATGAAGAAGCTGAATGTTCCAATTCACCACCTGATGAGGAGGAGGAAGAAGTGACGGGAGACGAAGGTTACAATCTAATGATGAAGAGGTCCTGTTTAACACCAAAGCAAGAGGAGGATTGTAGTTGGTTGAGGAGCAATATTTTTCAGTCAACATGTACCATTCTGGGGAAAGTTTGCAAATTTGTTATTGATGCTGGAAGCTGTGATAATATAATTTCGTCAGAAGCTGTGAGGAAGTTGGCATTGAAGACTGAGAAACATCCGAAACCGTACAAGCTAGCTTGGTTGAGGAAAGGCGGGGAGGTGAAGGTTGGACGAAGGGCTCGTGTGAAGTTTTCTATTAGGAAGAAATATAAAGACGAAATCTGGTGTGATGTTGTGGACATGGACGTTTGTCATTTGTTGCTGGGGAGACCGTGGCAGTATGATAGGGCGGTGCAACATGATGGGCGTACCAACAGTTACAGTTTCATGTTTGAAGGCACAAAGATTACTCTAGTTCCAAAGAAGCGACAGCCGGAGGAAAACAAGTTGGAGGAGATTGAAGAGCTCAAAACTTTGTTATCGTTGAAGGAGTTTGTGAAGGAAGTAGAGGAGGAGCCTGAAGTATTTTTATTGATTGGGCGAGAGAGTCGTGAAGAAGTTGAAATTCCAGAAGAAGTTAAACCAGTTTTGAAAGAATTTGACGATGTATTTCCAGAGGAATTACCAACGGAGTTGCCACCGTTGAGGGATATTCAACATCAGATAGATCTTGTTCCAGAAGCAGTGTTGCCACACAGACCACATTATCGAATGAGTCCGAAGGAACATGAAGAGTTGCGGAGGCAAGTGGAAGAATTGCTTGAACAGGGGCGTGTGCAGGAGAGTTTAAGTCCTTGTGCTGTACCAGCTTTATTGGTACCCAAAAAGGATGGAACGTGGAGGATGTGCACTGACAGTCGAGCATTAAATAAGATTACTGTGAGATATAGATTTCCAATGCCGAGGTTGGATGACTTGTTAGATCAAATAAGCGGAGCTACTATATTTTCGAAGATTGATTTGAAGAGTGGATATCATCAAATTCGTATCAGACCAGGAGATGAGTGGAAGACAGCTTTTAAAACCGGGGAGGGTCTATA
This sequence comes from Allium fistulosum, assembly GCA_030737815.1. Classification (NCBI taxonomy): domain Eukaryota; kingdom Viridiplantae; phylum Streptophyta; class Magnoliopsida; order Asparagales; family Amaryllidaceae; genus Allium; species Allium fistulosum. Next base: position 403,453,727 of record CM060907.1, on the reverse strand, counting down.
TGAGTGGTTGGTCATGCCGTTTGGCTTATCGAATGCACCGAGTACTTTCATGAGGGTAATGAATCAAATTTTTAGACCATTCATTGGGAAGTTTGTGGTGGTGTACTTCGATGATATTCTGATATATAGTGGGAGTCCAGAGGAACATTTGAATCATCTTAGAGAAGTGCTGATGGTATTGCGACAAGAACAATTCTATGCTGCAACGAAGAAATGCGTGTTCATGACGCATAGCGTTTTATTTCTGGGATATGTTGTATCGGAAGAAGGAATACAGGTTGACCAAAGTAAAGTCGAAGCAATTAGAGATTGGCCGCAGCCCGAGACGATAACGGAAGTTCGTAGTTTTCACGGGTTGGCTTCATTTTATCGAAGATTTATTCCACACTTTAGTAGTGTGATGGCACCTGTTACGGATTGTATGAAGGGTAAACAATTTTCATGGACGAAGGAAGCAGGAGTTGCTTTTGAACGAATCAAGGAGTTGTTGACGACAACACCAATCCTAGCATTACCTAATTTTCAGTTGTTGTTTGAATTACATACTGATGCGTCAAAGGTTGGGATAGGAGGAGTGTTAAGTCAAAGGGGTCGTCCTATTGCATATTTCAGTGAGAAGTTGTCAGGAGCAAAGATGAGATACAGTACATATGATGTGGAATTCTATGCTGTTGTGCAATCTATTAAACACTGGAGACATTATCTATTTCAGAAAGAGTTTGTTCTGTATACTGATCATGAAGCATTGAAGCATTTGCAAGGGCAAGACAAGATTTCAGCGAGACATGCATCGTGGATTGCATATCTGCAACAATTTACATTTGTTGTGAAACACAAGTCGGGAGTGACGAATCGTGTTGCTGATGCGTTGAGTAGAAGAAATCACTTATTAACTACATTGAAGGTTGAAGTGACGGGGTTTGAAATATTGCCAGAATTATTTACCGATGATCCTTACTTTGCAAAGTTTGTTGATAAAGTCAAGGAGGGAGAGACGGATGAGTTCGTGATGGTAGATGGTTTTCTTTTTAAAGGAAGTCGATTGTGCATACCGGAGGGTAGTCTGAGAATGAAGATTATCAAGGAGTTACACGAAGAGGGACATGTTAGGAGAGACCGTACCTTACAATTGATTTCACAATCCTACTTTTGGCCATCGATGAGGAAAGAGGTAGAGAAGTTTGTGGAGCGTTGTCATATTTGTCAGGTTTCGAAAGGAACTGCGACTAATGCTGGTTTATATATGCCGTTGCCCGTGCCTATAAAACCATGGGTGGATATCAGTATGGATTTTGTTTTGGGTTTACCTAGAACTCAAAGGGGGAATGATTCTATATTTGTTGTGGTAGACAGATTTTCGAAGATGGCACATTTTATTGCTTGTAAGAAGACGGCGGATGCTGTCCATGTTGCTCAATTGTTTTTCAAAGTGATCTATCGACTCCATGGATTGCCAAAATCTATTGTGTCGGATAGAGATACTCGATTTCTGAGTCACTTTTGGTTGAGTTTGGGGAAAATGGTGGGAACGAAACTGAAGTTTAGTAGTGCATATCATCCGCAAACGGATGGACAGACCGAGGTTGTGAATAGATCATTGGGAAATTTGTTACGATGTCTTGTACAAGACAACCTGAAGAGTTGGGATGTGAAGTTATGCCAGGCAGAGTTTGCTCATAATCATGCTGTGAATCGAAGTACTGGGTTCAGTCCATTCCAGATTGTCTATTCGAGCTTACCAAAAGGACCGTTGGATTTAACGGTGATACCACACTCAAAGGGGACAATTAAGAAAGCTGCTGATTTTGTTGAAGGGCTGACGGAATGTCATAAAATCGTTCAAGAACGATTAGAGAAAGCAAATGAGAAGTATAAACAATCTGCAGATTTGAAACGAAGAAGTGTTGAATTTCATGAAGGTGATTTGGTTTATGCAGTGTTAACAAAAGATCGTTTTCCGGTAGGCGCTTACAATAAATTGAAAGCACGAAAAATTGGTCCGGTGGAAGTTGTGAAACGAATCAATGAAAATGTTTATAAACTGAAGCTGCCAGATGATGTGTATACGTCTGATGTTTTCAATGTTAAACATCTCGTACCATGTCACGGAGATGAATGAACCGATAGAGAAGAATTTACAAATTCGAGGTCGAATTTTTCTCAACCTGGGGAGGATGATGCAGCGCAACCCTCATTTGTCAAAGGCATAAGTCGTGACCAAGCTTTGCGACCTAACGTAGAAGTTGTAGGTCGACCTCGACCTACTGATGACGAGCTACGACTTAACAAGGGAGGGCTACGACTTAACCAAGTCAGGGATAAAGGTCTACGACCTAAGGAGCCACGTGAGGAGGAGTTACGACTTAACCAAGTCAGGGAGGAAGGTCTACGACCTAAGGAGCCACGTGAGGAGGAGTTACGACTTAACCAAGTCAGGGAGAAAGGGCTACGACCTAACAAAGCTTGTAAGTCGTTGGTACGACTTAAGGAAGATACCTGCGAGTTAACAAGTCCTTTGAGTCGTCTGAACGACCTAACGAGTCATGTTTAAGTCGCGAAGTACTGGATGCCGTTGATTCGTCTACCGAGTTAATCTCTACCATTGATATCTGTAAGTAGCTGATCTGAGATGCGCATGTTTTAAGTCGCTGAAGACTTGTTGCCGTTAATTTTCTGCCGAGTCAATCTCTGCCGTTGATTCTTTAAGTCGTGAAGAAGCTATTGTTAAGTCGCTCTGTATTAACGTGTTGTATTTCTTAAGTCGTATGTCGACTGTTTCGTAGGTCGTCTGTTTGTAATAAGTCGTATGCTTTGGAGGTGTCATAAGTCGGAGTATGTTAAGTCGCAACTGTTATAAGTCGTAAGTCGTGGGAAGTTGTTAGGTCGTCAACGACCTAAGTGATATGTTTGTATTCTCTGTTTCTTAAGTCGCAGAAACTTGTAGCCGAAGATCTTGATGCCGCGCACATCTGAACCGTTGATGTTAAGTCGTAAGTACTCTAAGTCGTGTACGACCTATGTAAGTCGTGATGTGCTGTATACTTTCTTAAGTCATAAGTCGGAGGGGTTATAAGTCGGTTGCCGACTTAGGAGTTAATGTAATTTTCCTGTTTTCTTTGCGTGAGTTGTAAACGCCTATAAATAGGCCGTGTGAGTCATTTGTAAAGGTTGTTGATTTTTGAATAAAATTCTCTTTTGATTGCTGTGTGCTTTCATCTAAATTGGTAGTTGAGTGTAATCTCCTATCTCCTCTTTCGGATAATCGAGTGCGCTCGATTCAACGATTGTAGAAGCCGATTCGCGGAATCAAGTGCGCTTGATCAACGCTTGAAGAATTGAAGATCTTTGAACCCGGTATCGTGCGCGATCAACGAGTTCGGGATAGCTAGAGTTCGGTATCTTCGGATCAACGAATTTGGGCATTTCAGTATCTTCCAATCCACCGATTACTACATTCAACGATCTACATTGTTTTTGTAATATCCGCTGCGTCACACGTCATGTTTTCACAAGACGTACTTTGTGGGGAAAATGTTATCCCACATTTTGGCAATGCCGTGATACCAAGAACTTGATTGGAAACCAAGGGAAGTCCATCCCGAAGATAGGTTATACGCAGGTTTGCTATGGATATCGATAAAAAAATTTCGAGTCCGAATCAAGCTACAATTGACAATACATGACAAGCAAAGCTATGAAAGCCAACGCTCCAAGTTTCAAGTCAATCTGAATGTGTATGCTCGAAATATGATCGATGCAACTCAAGGAAGCAAACTGTTTGTATCCATCAAAGAGCCACGCTCGGGTCGGTCTGTTCGAATCCATCAATAATCGCCTTATTCGTGTCCATGAAGCAACCGGGGAAAATCTGACTTCGTATCGATCCTTTTCAAATCGATCAAAGGCGCCCTATTTCGTATCGATCAGAAGAACTTCACTTTTCATATCCATCAACCGAAAGGCTTTCCTCGTATCCATAAAACATCGACTCTTTGTATCCATCCATCGATATCATCTCGCATCCACCTGTTCATATCCATCACATTATCAGTTGTTCGTATCCATCAAGCTGGAACAACTTCGATCGATACGAACAAGACCACACGATCGATACGAACCGTGCAACTTGGATCGATAAGAACATAGCCACGACACTCGATACGAACTGAGCCGCTTCCAATGATACGAACAGAGACACATCGAATCGATGCGAACAAGGCGCAAACGTTGGGGAGACCCGGTAAAATCGGCATCGAAAGTGGAGCGATCCAAAAATTAAGCGCCACGTCAACTCGGAGGCGCCCTACCCTGGCCCTTTTGCGGTGCGAATAGGGGCTTGTTCGGTGCTCTACCCTGGCCATCTTAGGCGTCGACAGAGGCTTACGCCATCCTCCGTCAAGCAGGTGCATTACCCTGGCCATAGCATGGCGCGGATAACGGCTTGTTCGGTGCTCTACCCTGGCCATCTTAGGCGTAGATAGAGGCTTACTCCGTCCTCCCTCCCGGAAGGGCTCTGCCCTGGCTATCTCGACGTGGACAGAGGATTTTCTCCAATCTTAGGTGGTACTACCATCATAGGCAGTATCCAAATTTGAGGAGCATTTCACTCCCAATCATGTAGACTTTCTCTTTTCAGAAAGCTGATATTTATTAATCTTTTCTCAAGTTCTCTTTACAAATTCAGTGATCTTTCCTTGTCTAAAGAAATTGATGATCATCTCCTCTAGGGCTTTACATTGGTTGGTTTCATAACCATTCATCATATGATAGTGACAGAAGGATCCTCCCAAGTTCCTTTCATGTTTTTGCCTTTTCTTTTGTGATGGCCAATAGCTAAGTTCATCCTTTGTAAGCAAGTAGACGTTTTCCGTTGATGTGGTTAAGTTGCATTCTTTTGGAAGTTTGGACTTGAAACTTGACTCTTGAGGATGATTCTTTGGCTTTTTACTTTTTGGCCTTATCTTTTCATGTTCTTCAATTATCTTTCTTTTTGCTACCCTTTGAATCTCTTGGTTTGGAAGCGCTCTTGTTACTGTTGGTTGCCATTTGTGTGCAAAGGCCTTGTAATTATTCATTATTCCTTTCCATGCCCTTGGAATAATGTTGAATTATTATTCTCATTTGACTAAAGACATTGTCACTTCCAGTTGTTTTCTTTCCAAGTGCAAAGATTGGGGTAAGGCCTACATGAAAAGGATTCAGACTCCATTTTTCAAGGTCATAAGATTCTACTTTCTTTTTGTTTATAATCCTTAAGGCTTCGAGCCTTAGTTTTTGCTCTTCATCTTGATTGGAGCTTTTGATGTCTACTTGGGAGAATCTTGTCAAGTATGGTTTAGAAGACCCTTGTTCAAATCTTTTAAATCTTCTACCCATGTTCAAACCAAAATGTGTAAACTTGACATAAGATTGATCCAATGGGGATTAGAGAATAGTAGTGTTAGGGGGTTAACCAAGTCGGAGGTTCGGGCCCTCCTTCTTGCGCAAAAAAATGTTAACAAGATTTCTTATAAACACCCCAAAATAGTGCTTAGGAAGATGAAAGTCCTTTCTATGAATAGTGGATGTGAATCCCTTTGGAATTGCCTTCGAACTTAGCCTTACTGGTAGATAGCTTTCGAATAAGACCTTTCGACGTCGTCGAAAGGTTTAGGTGCTGGGTTATGAAATCTTCCGACTTTATTGAGTTTATATGAGATCCTCTTCAAGAGTTTCCTTCTTTGTTTAGATTGAATTTCCTTGAATTTGTCCTTAAAAGGTTAGATTTTATCTTGTTGAAAGGTCGGGAGGATAGCCCTCTTTGAGTCTTAGTTGGATATCAAACTTCTCAGTGGATATGTAGAAGCTTTCAACCTTGTCGAAAGGTTTGGTCACTTATATGATGTATCTTTGATCCTTGTCGAAAGGTTTAGGAATGGTCTCTTTTGGATTAAGCCCTGTAAGTCCAGGTATCTATACTTAAAGAGTTGTCTTCGTCCTTGTCGAAAGGTTTGATCACTTGAATTATAACTCCGAAAGGTTATTGATACTGTTATAGCATAGCACTTTTGACCTAGTCGAAAGGTTTGGGCCATAAAGTTAACCACTTCGGAAGGATACCAATGATGTTTTGATTGAATATATTATCAAACTTATCGAAAGGTTTAAACTGCAGGGCTAAGGGCTTCGAAATGTGGCAATATTTACTTGTAGCAGAAGTGTTGTTGACCTTGTCGACAAGAACCTTTCAGTGATATTGAACCTGAAATTAGGAGTTAATACAACAAAAGTATAAGCAAACAGTAAAGTAATTAATAGAGCATAAGACTTCCTTCTCTTTCCATGAAAATCTCTATTTTATTAAATCCCTAAATCAGCACTCAATTAAGGTTACAATGTATTGGTTAAGAAAATAAAAGATTAGAATGAGAAAATTCCGATCCCTCAAAACAGGACCCCTTGGGTCTTATTTATAGATGTAGGCGGCCTTCCTTTTGACTCCATGCTCTTGTCTAGGTCGGAATGACTCCCTTTTATATGCAGCTTTGAACCTTTCAACTTTGTTGAAAGGTTTTCCTTTCATCTGCTATTCTGGACCTTTCGACTTAGTCGAAAGGTTTGCCTCTCTTTATGCCTTCATAAACCTTTCGACTTTGTCGAAGGGTTTGCCTTCTTTACACTGCTGTGAACCTTTCGACCTTGTCGGAAGGTTGCTCTTCTCTCGGTTGTTGTGAACCCCTCGACCTTATCGGAAGGTTGCTCTTCGAGAGATGTGCTTTCCTTCAACATCGTTGAAAGGTCGTCTTTCGCTCTTTGTTAACTTGTGAGTGTTGGTTTCTTCATAAACCTTTCATCATTGTCGAAAGGTAACCTGGAAGTGCTTTAACCGATTCGAAAGGCTTGTTATGCTTTCGAAAAGGTCATCAAGTAGTTGCTCACACTTGCTTTGACTTCTTCATCCCCTTCGAAAGGTAAGAACACCTTGGATATTAGAGATGGAACCTTTCGACTCCTTCGAAGGGTTTGATGCTAATGAATTCTGATGACTACATCCCTTCGACTCCTTCGAAAGGTTTGGGATGTACTCCTTTTCCTTTGCTTTTGTTGAAAGACCTTTCGTCTTAGTCGAAAGGTTGATTTTTAGTGTAACCTTATCTATCCCTCCAAAGTTAAAAACCCTTTTTAACTTAAGAAATCTTAGGCCATGAAGCCAAGATAAACCATTTGAAACCTTTGCTTAAAAACTTTAAACATCCCTATTGAATCCAATGAAAGTACCCCTTTCAAAATATGTTAACTATTATACCTTGAAACACTAGGCTGAAAGGCCAAAACATGCTTTCAAAACCTTTAAAATAACCTTTCGAAATCATTGAACATATCCCTTCGAAAGCTTTATAAATCTTAGACATCCTCTTTTCAAAATACTTTAAATTTCCTTTCGAAAGTATTGGAAACCTTCCATTCAAATACTTAAAGTACCTTTCAAAAACATTAAGGAATTTCCCCTTCGAAACCTTCATTATATACCTTTCGAAAGCAATAAAGTCCTTTACTTAAAAAAACCTTTCAAAAGTACTGGGTTCAAGTAGAAGTTTGTGGAACATAGCTTCAAAACCATTTAAAACATCCCTTTTGAAACCTTTGGTTTATCTTTAAATAGAATAAAGCGTCTTAAAAGAACTAGGGCGAAAGCAACTCTTTCGAAAGCATTATTCCTAAATAAAAGCAAGTAGGTGGTTTCGAAACTAACCCTTTCAAAAGCTTTATCTTTCAATAAAACAATGGGTCTTAAAATAACTAGGGCGAAAGAAACTCTTTCAAAAGCATTATTCCTAAGTAAAAGCAAGTAGGTGGTTTCAAAACCAACCCTTTCAAAAGCATGGAGAAGTGGCTTCATATTAAAAACCAAAGCACCCTTTCGAAACCATTGTTTGAAGGAAAAAGTGGCCTTAACTACATCGAAGGTAGTATGCAGCAGTAGAGGTTTCGATTCCTTCGAAAGCTTGTTTTAAAAACAAAAGATGGCAACCTCTATCAGAAGCCCTTTTTCTATAACAAAGGTGTATTTGACTAAGTCGAAAGCTATTTCCTTCGAAAACCTCGTTTGATAACCAAAATAGTTCAAAGACTACTCCTACCCCTTCGAAAGCACGTTTCGACTCTATATCTTTCGCCTATCTCCAATTCACTACGTACCAAGGAAATTCCTAAGGGAATTTCACTCACCGTTTGTGCAAAGGGTTATTCATCCTACTTAGTACTACTTTGGGATGTTGACAAGAAAACTTGTTAACAACCACCTTAGGTAGTATCCAAATTCAAGGAGTATTTCACTCCCAACCATGTAGATCTTTCATAGAAAAGCAACTCTTTATTGATCTTTCTCACATTTTCTTTAAAAATTCATTGATCTTTCCCTGACGAAAGAAATTGATTATTATCCCCTCTAGGGCTATGCAATGATTGGTCTTATGTCCGTTCATCATGTGATAGTGACAGTAAGATCCCCCTAGATTCCTTTCATGCTTTAGCTTCTTTTTCTGTGATGGCCAATAGTTAAGCTCATCCTTGGTGAGCAAGTAGACATTCTCTATTGACGTTGTCAAGTTGCATCCTTTAGGAAGTCTAGATTCGAAACTTGATTCTTGAGAATGGCTTTTCTATTTCTTATTTCTTGGCCTCGCAGTTTCACATTCTTCAATCGCTTTTCTTTTTTCCACCCTTTGTAGTTCTTGTGTTGGAAGCATTCTTATCGTAGTTTGTTGCCATTTGTATGCAAAGGCATTGTAGTCAGCATTTATTCCTTTTTCAAAGATTGTGACTTTGGAATAATGTTGAATAGTTCTCCTCATTTGGTTGAATACATTGTCACTTCCACTTTTCCTTCTTCTTATGGCTAAAATTAGGGTGGGGCCAATATGAAAGGGGTTCAAGCTCCATTTCTCAGGATCATATGATTCCGCTTTTTTCTTGTTTATAATTCTTAGAGCTTCAAGTCTTAGCCTTTGCTCTTCATTTTGGTTGGAATCCTTAATGGTTCTTTGGGAGAATCCAGTCAAATGTGGTTCTAAAGATCCTTGCTCTGATCTTTTAACTCTTCTATCCATGATAACGTTGGACTAAAGTAGATAAGCTTGGAATTGAGTAAGGTTAGGTTAGAGACAAGTAGTGTTGGATGTTTAACCAAGCGGAGGGTCGAGTCCTCCTTATAGCGCCAAAATGTTAACAAGAAATCTTGTCAACACCCCAAAGTAGAATTTAAGGACAAGGTAGATTCCTTGTGGTATCTTTTAGATGAGATGAGGGGAATGAAATGTGTGTGTGTTTACTTTTGTACCCTTTTGAACAATTTGCTTAAGTAAGGATTTGCTCAAGTTAACCTTTCGATCCAGTCGAAATGGTTAGTTCTTTCCTTCAACCTTTCGACCTTGTTGAGATAGTTTGGTTTTCTCTTCGGAAGCTCTCCTTTCGAAACAGTTGAGGTACCCAAATGGATCACTTTGGCAACCTTTAGATAGTGTTTATCTTTAGTGGATTTCGACCCAGTCGAAGGCTTTATTTGTTAAGTGGCTAGGGCTTTAATCTTGAATCTGAGAATGAGGTTTTGACCTTGTCCAAAGCTGAATCCTTAGGCACCTTATTAGGTTTAGGTTTCTTAAGGTTTAAGTGGATTGTGGTTGGGTTTCGACCTTGTCGAAAGCAATAATCTTTAATTGTCTTGGCTTGGGTTTGGGTTAAAGGCCAAAGTGAGTTGGCTTGGGGTATCGACCTGGTCGAAAGGAGAAGGCTTGAGAAAGGTGGCCTCATACCAATAACTTGTATTACTTGGAAATATATGGGTTTCGACCTACTCATAAGAGACCCTTCGATTCAGTCGATACCTATAACACAAAGTTAGATCTGATAAAAGCTTGAGAAGTAGTAAAGTAATTAGAAAAATTGACGACTCCCCTTTATCCACTCAGAGAAGACTTTATTAATCAATTTCCCTATTTCGATTTACAAATTAGGGTTTTATAGCTCTTTGTATTTAGAAAGTACAAGTTTAGAATGAATGAATTCGGATCCCCTAAACCTGGCCCCTTGGGTCTTATTTATAGATGCGGGTCAGCACCTTTCGACCCCAATAACTTCGACTTAGTCGAAAGGTGGCTGCCGAAATGATTCTTGAATGCTTCCGCCTTTGTCGGAAAAAACAGTTGTGCTTTTCTTCTTTGTATTGCATTGTAAGAGCTTTCGACTCAGTCCATAGGCTTTGTTTGGTTGTTTTGATGGTGTTGAAATGCTGATGGTTTCGACACTGTTGGTTACTTCTGAACTCTTGCCTATGACTTGATGCGGAACCACCCTAGATGATAATGGATTCGATCGGTTTGAAAGGCTTGGTATAGATTTCGAAAGGGTTGTTCAAGCTGATACATGCTTTTGAGTGATGTGAATGAAGTCAAAAGCTTTGATCTCGAAAGGTTTGGCATATATACAAAGAGCAGTTCTTCATTGTATTCAAAAGGTGTTGCATTGACTCATTCGAAAGGTACTCATGCATATGGGATCACTAGTCGAAAGGTGGTTACTGAAGGCGGTAGGGCGCATTCGACTACTTCAACTCCTTCGAAAGGTAAGAACCTTCTAGATCTTGATTGTAGCCTCCTTCGACACCTTCGAAAGGTTTTGAAGCTTTCAGAATTTGGCTGTAGCATCCCTTCCACTCCTTTGAAAGTTCTAGGTAGAATCTTTTCCTCTTATTCTTCTTTGACCTCTGCTCAAACTGGTTTTGACTAAGTCGAAGGGAGATTTTGTTAGTAGCTAATAAGTTGTGTAAAACTGAAGACGGAAAAGATGACGAGACTTCGAGGTTCAACCAGAGAGACCGTCATTCATGACCGTCTCAACTGTTTCTGTGTATCATCAGGGAATGATGCAGCTTTAGTTTCGCGATTGATCGTCAGCCAGCAAAAGTTTGGTTTTTATCTAAGTTACTAATGAGCTTTAAGATAATAGTCAAAGGCATTGGTTTGTGTCATAGTTCTAAGGTCATTTGTTACCAAATTAGCAGTTCAAATCGTATGCAAGCCATATGAAGTCCTAATGTCTGTTCAAGTATGTAAGGAAAAAGCTCATCATTTAGTTCAAGTTTACTCATTTAAGTTCCATTTTTTGAAAAAAAGTTCATTTTCAAACAAGGCCGATCGTTCGTGAATGCAAACAAGGTCGATCGTTTCCTTAGACAGTGTCATCCGATCGTTCGCAGTAGCCATTTTCACCGATCGTTCTTGTGGGCCTTCAATGCCGATCGTTTTTTCCATGCCATCCGCTAATCATCCTACTTCGCCATGTCCACCTCAAGAGCCTCCAACTCCAAAGCATTGCTAATCGTTTGTAGGCAATCTTCAGCCTCCAACGTCCCAGGGCTTAGTCGATCGTCCAAGAACGATCATGATGGATCGATCGTACGACTTCTTCATTTCCACTACACCAACTTCCTCAACAAATGATCAGCTAAGTCTATAATTCGATCATCCCTCATCAAGACAAGTCACATCATTTTCTCTACATACGATCGTAAGAATTGGAAAAGGTAAAAACATCAACTGAACGAATCGATTATCACAACGATAATGAAGTTCAAAGCCTCATCCTCGAATTATAAAGCAATTTTAAGATTCGTTCTACCTAATTTTAAGATATGGGAAAGGTGGAAGATTTGAAATCGTTTCGAAGCAAAATCCAAAGGAGGGCGATGATTTTTTTAGATGACGGATCGTTGTTTGGATCGGCAAGAAGAAGAAAAGGAAACTCGTTTTTCTTTGCTTTGGAATGGAATGATACAAAATAAGCCGAAGGAAGAAAAGAAATGGTTAAGTGTCGATGCTTATATAGGAAAGGTGTATGCCGATCGTTATCGGTCTCAAAAATTATGCCGATCATTCCATGTCCAAGCCATATGCCGATTGATCCACATCCAAGCCATATGCTGATCGTTCAATGTCCAAGCCATATGTCGTTCAATCCACATCCAAGCTCTGTGCCGATCGATCCACATCCAAGCTTTATGCCGATTAATCCACCTTCAGGCTCTATGCCGATCATTCTCTATCGAAACCATACGTCGATGGTTCAATAACCTAGCATATGCCGATCGTTACATAATCACAAACGGTTTGGAATTTATTTTCTAAGAAAGAGAGGATTATAGATATAAAAATAGTAATATATATATATATATATAAAGAGAGAACATGAATGAAAGAATGATGACTAGTGGAAACTGTTTATAAAAAGTTTTTTCCTTAAAACTAGACAACGACTCGTAAACGTGTAATCGTGAATGGGAGTTAAGTACATACACGTATACTTACAAGTATAGGTTTCAAAGTTTAATTTTCTGAAATTGACAAAAAACTGAATAATCACCTGGAGTCGACCAGAGGAAAACTAAAGCTAAGTTGCTGAAGCTTAGGAATTGCCAGAATCAAAACAAGATGATCGCTAACAAGTTATGATCCCATGTTATGCTTCTGGAAATCGACCAATCATCACAATAAATAAAGAAAATACGACCTTCGATAAGAAAATAGCTCAATAAAAGGATAACAACTATTCGATGAACCAGATGGGTTTCTTTCAGACGATTTTAGCTTGCAACGATTCAAAACACGTCATGTTTGATACAGGACATACTTTAGGGGGGCAAATGTTATCTCGCCTTTTGGCAAGGCCGTTATATCATCAACTTGGCTAGGAACAGATGGTCATCAACCTTAAGAATCGATTACATACAACAATATAAACGATGGTCGGGCAAATTCGGGCTGGGTCCCAATCGAGGTGTAATCAACATAAAGTGACTCACATAGCCCCATGAAGTTATATCTCAAATTTGGAGCTGATCGGAGTTCGTATGCTCAAGTTACGGACGAAGTAAAAATTTGCATGGATTGATCGATAAAGATCCATTAAATAGCTCAAATCATCGAAGAACGATCAATATCTCAAGACCCACAAGGCCAATTCATTTGAAACTTCCAGAGCATCAACAAAATAAAGATTGAAGCGTACTAAAATGATCGCAGGTCATAAGGTTGAAATTAGAGGTTTGCCGATAATTTTTGCCGAGCCATAAAAACGATCGGCAAATTTCAATGCATGATCCAAGTACAACAAAGATCGATCCATATCTCCCAAGTTACAAGTCAAAATGATTCCATATTTTAGCAGCAATGTCAAGAGGCATGTGGGACCCCTAAAAACGATCGCTCAAATTAGATGCAAGAAAAAGGATCGGCGAAACTTTAGCCGATCGTTGTTGTTTTTCAAGATGAGTCCACCGATCGTTGGACCCCTATGGACCTAGAGAGCCTTCTACCGAAGTCTTAGCGAAATAACTCATCATCTCTCCTTATAAATACAGGCCTTGTGGTTCATTTTCTAGATCTTTACACGGCTCATTACTTTAGACTTCATTGTAATCAAGTATTCTCTATTCTCAACTGTTGTAATAAGATTCATAAGTGATCAATAAAGTTAATCTTCAAAGTGCACATAGGCATACAATGTCGAACCACTATAAATCTATGTTTCTGATTATGCTTTTTATTTGTTGTTAGCTTAATCTATTCCTCAGTTTTAATTTTACTTTCTTCACTTACTTTTCTACATAAATCTATCCTTGGTTGCTTATAACTAAATTTGGTGCAAACAGCAACCAATGTGCATATAAATTGCGAATGTATACATTGTTGATGTAAATCCTAACATCTATATACGTATACAGTAACTATGTACACATTACTATGTTGCATATGCACATCATATACACAAGAGTGTATATTGATATACTTTAATTTATATAATAATTAATTAATATACATTTGTAAAAATATTAAATAAAATTGGAGTTTATTTAAATAAACTAGATTGGATCTAGTAAAACACATTAGACTTTATAGACCCACTATGATTGTAATGACCTGGAATTTTGGACACTTCGTATTTAAATATCTGAATTATTTAAATATTTGAATCTTGGATTAAATATGATGAAATTGATTTAATAACCTTCTTAACCCCCATTTAAATCATAAATAATAATGGCGAAGTAGTTTTTGAAATATGTTTCCAAAAATATATTCTTCGAAAAAAAATCGATAATATGACTAGAAATTGGTTTATCGATAAACAGGTTTTTGTTCAACATAAGTTGTTAAAACTCTCGTGCAATTGTCTAATGATCAAATGAATACATTAGGAACTAATTAACACTTTTATTCATAAAGCAAATAGAACATTCTGGAAACTTCCAAATGTATAAGAGATATTAACATATTAAGGGTATAAGAGTATTTTGTTAAATGTGAAGTGATGTAAAGGAGAAGTGACAGGCATGTGTGGAGGTAAGGCTTCCATGGAATGGTTGGGGGTGAGAACAAGATTAGGCGAGACCATCTTGAGCCTATATAAGGAGGGGCATACTCTTGTTAAATAATCACAAATTTACAAAGCTAAAAGAAGGCTCCTCTAATGTCTTCTTCTTATCTTATGTTCTAAAGAAATTTTTTTTGCAAAACAACTCCAAATCCATTCACACTTTGCCACAAGACTTGGGGAAATATTACAACACCTTCCACAATATTATATTTGAAGAAGCAAAGCCGTTCTTTCCACTCATTGAATGGCCGTGAGCAAATATGAGGTTTGAAGGGGCAAAAAGCAAGTTTGAAGCAAGGAAGGAGAAAGGAAGGTGATTGCAAGGTGATGGTAGGAAGTGTTCTTGAGTTTTGTTGTGCTTGAGCATGTGTTTGGCTTGGATCTAAGTGATTTATCTCACTATCTTGTTTTTATATATTGTGTTTTTGAAATATAAAGTTAAAGTGACATTAACAAAGTAAAGTTATAAACTTTGGACCTCTCTTGCTTTTAAAAGAAAATGACAACTTTATATTATCTAACATCACTTCTATTACCGTCTTAAACATATGGAATGAACTCGACTTTATGTTTAAATGGTTGTTTGGATTGTATGTTGAATTGAATTGCGTTTGAAAGCTTTTGAAATGAGAATAGTCGCTGTAAGTGCACTTCGGTATCCCTTAACTTTAATTTTTGTAAAAGGAAGTTTTATGAACTTAACTTGGAATAATTTGATTTGGTTGTTCTCTACACATATTTTGGTGTGTTGAACTATATATAAATGGTTTGGAAAGTTATAGAAACGGTGAACCAAAGTTGTGAAAGTTGAAGTAAAAATGTGGTTATAAATACACTTTGTAAATATAGCGCGTTTTTAGGAATTTTTATAAATAAATTGGAAGATATTCTTAGTGGTTTCTTTCCATGGTTTTTAAGTACGCCAAGGTCAATACATACTATACAAATTTCAAGTCTTAAATCATTTGCTAAATTTGTTAAAACTTGTCGCAAAGATTGTGTTTTTCAATGTTGTTCTTTAACAGAGACTTTTAACAACATTTATAAATGATGTAGTAAGTCGCTTATGGTTTAAGTGTTTAAAAATGATCTTTAAATTTGGTATTTTTCTCTAATATTTTTTGAAATGTTTTCTAACCCATTTTGAAGTTTTTATAGTTTCTTTAAAGTTTAAATATATTTTTAATAATTATATATGTAATTTCAAAGTAAAGAAGTTTTATAATATAAAATATGTTTTTCATCAAAATATAAATTAGTTATTTTCAAGTAATATTTTACATAGATATTTAAAACCTATCTACAAGCATTTTTAAACTATTTACTTATATATATGAGTTTTGAAAAAGGTAACTGACTAGGCTTAACACTAAAAGCCAACGAGGTAGACTTCTCTATTCGCGAGAGCTAAGATTGACGTCGAGTAGGGATATGAGCAATAGAGCTGTAACCTATCGACTTCCCTCTTTTTCAAGGAATAGTTAAGTTGGAATGGCAGAAACGTGTTAATCTTGTTGTTTACTTATCTATTTGAAAATTAATTAACTTTTCTTAACGTTAAAAACCGACGAAGTAGGCTTATTTATTTGTGAGAGTTAAGATTGACGTCGAGTAGGATATGAGCAATAGAGCTTAAACCAACCGGTTTCCCTCTTGACTAAGGAATTGTTAAGTTGGGAATGTCAGAAACATGTTAATCATATTGTTTACTTACTGGTTTATGCAAGTCATAAATACTATACTTAATACTAAAAGTCGACGAGGTAGATTTATCTATTTATGAGATTCAAGAATGAAGTGTCAAGGCAAGGATTTGATATGTAACCAGTGCTCTAACTTAACTGGCTTCACTCTTGGATGAGGAATAGTTAAGTTGGAATGTCGGAAACGAGTTAAGTATATGAATCGCGATTTCTATAAGCGATCGTTTTTAACTAGATAGTCACTCAGTTGACTATCGAACTTCCAAATATTATCTTAGATCTTTAAAGGAATGTTTTAAAAGAAATACAAGTATTAAATGGTTATGGGTTTTTCGTGACAATGTATTAATAACATTGATATTTAACTCTTCTTGGCTATATTTATGAATGTAAATAGATCTTTAAAAGAAAGTTTTAAAGATAAGCATAAGCGAAATGGTTTTTGGTTTGTAGTGATAATGTTAAAGTAACATTAGTCCTAAACCTATTGAATGGATCAATGAAAGTGTAATGACCGACCTACATCTTAGGTATAGAATGGTTGTCAAAGGAAAAAAAGGAAATAAAGAAGAAGAAATAGAAAAGAAGAGAATGGAAAAGAAGAAAAGGAAACATCGTATAATCACATACCTGTCGAATATCTCACATCGCATCAGTTAAAATATAATAGCAACCACATGTATAAAACAGTCAAGACAGTAATAACAATATGAACTAATCATCAGAGTATAAGATCCATAGAGTTATACAACATAGTAACAGAGTTTAAACAACTTGAAAATAAACTCAACTGATACATTGTCTCTAATAATAATAAGTCAAACACTGTCAAAGCTCCACAGTGTCACACGGTGGAATATACAATAATAAACTCAAATATAAGTATGTATAAACGTCACCTCTTGCTAGTCGATCTGTAGAACTCCATATTTTATCCACATCTGCTCTCAAATCTACTCATTTAAGAGTACCCAAGATAATAAGAAGCAAAGCATAAAACCGCGGGTCAGTCAACTGCCTAGTGTGAGCGATAAACAAACTCAAAATACTATAAAAGTCAATATAGTATACGGAACAGAGGGTATACAAATCATACTTGACCTGTCCTGCAACCAAAGAGTCAACACGTAACATAGATAATATTCTACTTTACAACATCATAAAAGGGTACTCCATACTCAATATCGAGGGGCTAGGTATCTCCATCCACAATACCTACTCCATACTAAGTAAACTATACGGGGTGTCTAGGTATCCCTATGCACAATACCTATATTGTGTGACATCCCTAGGGTGACAGGTGGCAAGTGAAGCAACCATAACAAACATAACATCCATCAAACAATACTAACTATCACCTAGTGTGCTCAAGATATATGATAACTCGTATGACCTCCTTTCTACCAAGGACTAGTGGAAATCTCGGTTCTCCGTTGTACTCTCGTATCTTGCAGCCTACAACTGGATACATGTCTCGTAGCCCAAATCTAGACACTAGACCCAGAGGGTCCAGGGTATATGGATCCTCGCTACCAATCTATGGGTGTCCCCACTATATAATACCCCTGCTTCGAGTACAAAAAAACACTCCAGGTCATCAACGATCCCTTAGCACATACACATCCATCTGAGCCCTACTAGCTCAATACAATTTCCACTATCTGGAACCCACCATATTCCTCCATTCCGCGACTCCCAAAATGAGCCTCTTCAGTACTTTCTACCTCTATGAGCCATAAACTAAACATATGGGTGTCTAATCTTCGGTACGTGCTACCCCCACGAGGCACAAACCGAAGGTACAAGAGTTCTCATCATGTTGTACATCATTATCCCCCATAATGCGAACGAGCCAACACCTCCAGCACGATCTACAAGTTCCTAAAACTATCAACCTTGGAACCTACTTCCAACATGAACCAATATTTGAAGTACCAACACTCATGTCGAAGCATCACATCATTGCCTCGCCATCTAAATCGCTTGCTAAAGAGCAACAATAATAAGACTCTAAGTCGGTCGCATGAACATACAATCAAATCACGCACCACGAAATCTCCATAACGTCCAAGCCAAAGATCGGCCAAATTACCAATCGACAACAGTGATGGACATTGATCACTCTACAATAGTCAATACCGACCACCTTGGTCTTCTACTTAAGCAAAACAGATAAGTACAAAACAAAAGGAAACATCTGACATCCATCCAGAAGTCCGAAGCCTCATTTTCCACCTCAGATCCGTCGACACATATCCTAATCCTCCTCTACAACTTATCTCTCTCGTTAGGTTTTTGCGTGTGTGAAACCCCAACATACAAGATATTCCCCTAACACCCTGTTAAGACCTCGGTTTCGATGTCTACTATGAATTTTGACAAACGACAACTATATACATTATATACTAACATATGTTTTGCAGGAATAGCCACAAGACTGGATTCATATTATCTTCATGCTGCATATGTGTTGTTTTGGGTCTTTGTTTAGTATTAAAATTTTGTGAAAATCTCTCCTCTAAGATATATATATATACACACTGTGCTAAGAATAAAAACTCAATTTCAGACTGAATTCAGACGTCTGAAATAACCTATTCAGACGTCTGAATCTGAAGATAAAACTCAATTTTTTAACAATATTCAGACGTCTGGTTCTGGTATTTCAGACGTCTGAATATAGATAAAAATAGCCTAGTTTCTTTCTGTCTTGCACGTTTAAAATTTCAGAAGTCTAAAAATTTACTTTCAGACGTCTGAATCTTTACAACTGCTATTTTTGTGAAAAGACACTTCTCTTCACCTAAGAGAAACTCTTTCAAATTCAATAGTTGCAACTGTTCTTTTCAATATAACTTTTCATCTATAGTTGCAACTCTTTATACACTATAAATAGATTACAGAATTCAACAAACAATTTACCGAATCTAATTTTAATATTCTTGAATTCCTATCTATTCTATATTTTCAAACTGCACTCAAACTGAATATATTTTCTGATCGTTTGATCACTCTATCTTCCACTATTCTCAAAGCACATCACTATATATCCTAAAGGAGAAGATTATAGGAAGATTGTATTATCAAGAGACAAATTCGTGTTATTAAGAACACACAGTGTCAAATACCTTTTGTATAAGTTGAAGTCCTGTTCTGCTGTTCAGGCGTGTGAAGACCTCTTCGGCTGTTGAGGCAAAATCCTGTTCTGTTGCTCAGGTCCCTTGTTCGGCTGTTCAAGGGTTGTTGTAAACCTGTTCCTCCGGGTTAAGTGAGGATTGTTGTTAGTGAAATTCCAGAAGGAGTCTGGGACTGGACGTAGAACGGGAAGTTCGAACCAGTATAAAAATTCCTGGTGTGCTCGTTTATTATTTACTATTATCTGCTAATTATTCCTTTATTCCGCACTGCTTTTGTACTATTCCATATAGCACGATCCGCATCGAACTTTCATTTGGTATCAGAGCAGGAATCTAATAACCGTTACACAGTTATTTGATAATCTGCTTATATGGCCAACATGGATAACAACGCTATTCCAAATCCTGTCACTAACTCTGGCATCATAGAAGGACAAGCCACTGGACGACCTCCTTTCTTCAATGGATTAAATTATAACTATTGGGCGACACGAATGCGTATTTATATGCAGGCTAATGGTTTTGATGCTTGGAATATCACACAAGCCGAATACACTGCACCAACCACTGAATATACTACTTGGTCGACAGCCCAAAAAGCAGAAGCTACCTTAAATGCCAAGGCTATGAACATGTTGTTTTGTGCTCTAGATAGAAATGAATTCAATCGTGTTAGCATATGCACCACTGCATATCAAATATGGCAAACATTAAAAACAACTCATGAAGGAACAAGCAAAGTCAAGCAAAGCAAGATATCTATGCTCAAAAATCAGTTCCAAAATTTCCGAATGAATCAAGACGAATCCATAAATGATATGTACTCTAGATTTCAAGATATCCATCATGCCTTGATCGGACTTGGTGTAACATATTCAGATGCTGATGTTGTCTCAAAAATCCTAAACTCTCTAACTGACGAGTGGGAAAGAAAAGTTTTGGCAATTGAAGAAGCTAACGATATTTCAGAAATGAAGCCAGAAGAATTAATAGGAAATCTAATGTCATACGAAGTCAATTTACAGGCAAAACGAGTTCAAACTCAAGACAGGAAGAATATAGCCTTCCATGCTGAAAAAGATGAATCAGAATCAGATGATGAAGATTTAGCATTTATTGCTAAAAATTTCAAAAAGTTTCTCAGACACAAAAAGGGAAATAGAAACAATGGAAGAAGGAACTTTAATAAACCTTCTTCATCAGTTCTAGAATGCTTCAACTGTCACAAGAAAGGACACATGCAAAAAGATTGTCCAGACCAGAAGAAATCAAATCACAACAAGTTTAAGAAGGACAAGATCAAGAAGAAAGCATTCTCTGTCACTTGGGATGATTCAGACTCTTCGTCTTCTGATAGTAGCAGTGAAAGCGAAAATGAACAAGCTAATCTATGCTTCATGGCTACTGAAAATGAGGTATCAAATTTTACCTTCGATGATATGGTAGAAATTAATACTGAATTAATTAGTACTATGAAAAATCTCAAGAAAAAGTATAAAGAAGCTGTTGAACAAAAGAACAAAGCAGAATTCGAAAGAGATATGCTTAAAGACGAGAAGAAAATATTAGAAGAAGAATTAGAGAAAATTCAACTTTCATCTTCTAATAATGATTCTCAATTAACCTTCTTGAGTCAAGAAATTGAAACTCAAAAAGGAAAGAACGATGCTTTGTCTTCTGAAAATCATGAGCTAAAATCTAAAGTCAAACTGATTGAGT
The DNA here is from genome assembly GCA_030737815.1 of Allium fistulosum. Lineage (NCBI taxonomy): Eukaryota > Viridiplantae > Streptophyta > Magnoliopsida > Asparagales > Amaryllidaceae > Allium > Allium fistulosum. The sequence goes on along the minus strand of CM060907.1, from coordinate 403,432,759 downwards.
TGGAAAATACTGGATTAAAGGCTAAATTAGAAGATATTTCTAAAAATATCTCTAATTTTAATAAGGGGAGAGAAAATTTATCTAAGATAATTGAAAACTCTCAGCCTTCTACCAGTAAAAAGGGACTAGGATATATTAAGAAACAAATAGCTCCTCAAAATAATTGGAGACAGTTTGTTAAATCAAAATCCACATCAGTTCAATCGAAAAGAAATCAAGAACTGAAAGCTTCTATACATAAACCAAAAGGGATACAGATATCTAAAACCATAAAAATATGGGTTCCTAAAACAAACAATAGTTTGATTAGGAATACATATATAAAATCCTTTTTGGAAACTGTTCATAAAAGTCAGAATTATATTTACAAAGGGAATACCGGACCCGAATGGGTTTGGTTTCCTAAGATCTAACTCTTAGGACCCTATAAAAAGGTGGGTACCAATGGTCTTAATTCTATTTTTTGCAGGTCCCACTTAAAAAGAGAGGAAAGTGGATTCTAGATAGTGGTTGCTCTAAACATATGACTGGAGACAAAAGTATGCTGACAAATATTACCTACACAAATGAAGGCTCAGTCACATTTGGAGATAATTCCAAAGGCTATATCATCGGCAAAGGCGATGTGAGCAACTTCGGTAACTCTAATACTCCTCTTATCTCTAATGTTTTACTTGTTAAAAACCTGAAGCACAATTTGTTGAGTATCAGCCAATTGTGTGACAAAGGATTCAAAATCTCTTTTTCCGAAGATAAGTGTAGCATTTTAGATCACAATGGAAATCTCATATTTGAAGGTAATAGAAACAGAAATATATATGTTCTGAATATGAAAGTCAATCATAATTCAGATATGTGCTTAATAGCTAATGAAAATGATCCTTGGTTATGGCACAAACGTTTCTGTCATATTAACTTCAAATCCATTAATAAGTTATCTAAAAATAACTTAGTAAAGGGGTTACCAAAAATGAACTTTAAAGTAGATCATATTTGTGATGCTTGTCAATTAGGTAAATTAACAAAATCATCATTTAAATCTAAAAAAGTCATTTCGACATTACAACCACTAGAGTTACTTCATATGGATCTATTTGGACCAACACAAGTGCAATCCATAAATCATAACAAATATGTGTTTGTAATTGTCGATGATTTTTCTAGATATACTTGGACAATTTTTATGAAAAATAAAAGTGATACTTTTGATCAATTTAAAATTTTCGTCAAGAGAATCCAAAACTTGAAGGATTTAAAAATTAAGAATATTCGGAGTGATCATGGAGGAGAGTTCGAAAATGAAGCTTTTGAACAATTCTGTAAAAAGAAAGTAATTTCTCATAATTTCTCGTTTCCTAGAACTCCACAACAAAATGGAGTTGTAGAACGAAAGAATAGAACTTTACAGGAATGTGCAAGAACTTTGTTAAATGGAAGCACACTTCCAAAACATTTTTGGGCAGAAGCTGTAGCAACTGCCTGTTATGTTTTAAACAGGGTTTCCATTCGACCTCTCACTAAGAATACTCCATATGAACTCTTTAATAGTAGAAAACCAAACATATCCTATTTCAAAGTTTTTGGTTCAAAATGTTTTATATTAAACACTAAAGATCAGCTTGGCAAATTTGATGCGAAATCTGACGAAGGTTTCTTCCTAGGATATTCGGATCGAAGCAAGGCCTATCGAGTGTTTAATAAAAGAACAAATACTGTTGAGGAAACTCTACATGTATCGTTTGATGAAAATTTTCAACAAATAACAAGTATAAATAATGATGATGATGATAACATCATAAATACAGAATCTGAAAATGTTAAAATAAATGAAAACGAAATTGATAATCCTAATGAGAACGATAATATTCAAAATGAATTAAAATCTCCACCACATATCTTACGGGATCATCCTGTTCAAAACATTATTGGAGAAATTAATTCAAACGTTCGAACTAGGAATCAATTAAACCAAATGGGCCATGTAGCATTCTTATCTACTATCGAGCCAAAGAACCCAAAGGAAGCCTCTACCGACGAATACTGGATCATTGCAATGCAAGAAGAACTAAATCAGTTTGAGCGCAATGAAGTTTGGGAATTAGTTCCTAGACCAAGTAATCAAACTGTTATTGGAACAAAATGGGTTTACAAAAACAAGGCGGACGAACAAGGAAATATCACTAGAAATAAAGCAAGATTGGTGGCTCAAGGATACAATCAGGAAGAAGGTATCGACTATGAAGAGACTTTCGCTCCTGTAGCAAGACTAGAAGCAATTCGAATACTACTGGCCTATGCGTGTTTTCATAATTTTAAACTTTATCAGATGGACGTTAAAAGTGCCTTTCTGAATGGATATATTAAAGAAAATGTGTATGTTGAACAACCTCCCTTATTTGCTCATGAAAAATATCCCAATCATGTATATAGACTTAAGAAGGCTCTATATGGTTTAAAACAAGCACCACGTGCTTGGTACGAACGACTTAAGAGCTATCTAATCTCTTCGGGATTTCAAATTGGAAAGGTTGATCAAACATTATTCATTAAACATTCAAAAAGGGATATTTTAATAGTTCAAATCTACGTTGATGATATCATATTTGGTTCCACCAACGACAAATTATGTCAGGATTTTTCGGATATTATGACTAAGGAGTTTGAAATGTCCCATATGGGAGAATTATCATACTTTCTTGGTCTACAGATTAAGCAATTACCAAATGGTATATTTTTTAATCAAGAAAAATATTGTAATAATCTAATCAAACGCTTCGGAATGGAAAATACTTCTGCCAAACCAACTCCTATGAGTACAACAACACATCTTGAAAAAGATGAAAATGGCAAAAGTGTTGATCAGAAACAATACCGAAGTATGATTGGATCATTACTATATTTAACTGCAAGTCGTCCTGACATAATGATGAGTGTCTGTTTGTGTGCTAGATTCCAAGCCAATCCAAAAGAATCACATTTAAGAGCAGTGAAACGTATTCTACGTTATCTAACAAACACAAAGGATTTTGGTCTATTCTATCCTAAAGAATGTCCATTTGAATTAGTTTCATATAGTGATGCTGATTTCGGTGGTTCTCGAACAGACCAAAAAAGTACAAGTGGTACGTGCCATTTTATTGGAAAATCACTTGTATCTTGGTTTAGTAAGAAACAAAATTGTGTTTCTCTCTCTACATGTGAAGCAGAATATATTTCTGCTGCTTTGGCTTGTACTCAAGTAATCTATATGCAACAAACACTCAAAGATTTAAATATAAATTTAACAAATTCCACTATATATTGTGACAACTCTAGTGCTATTAACTTATCTAAAAACCCTATTAATCATTCACGAACAAAACATATTGACATTCGTCATCATTTTCTTCGTGATAATGTTGAAAAAGGGACAATTATTTTAGATTTTGTTTCTTCTGAAAATCAGTTAGCTGATATTTTTACAAAACCTCTTTTAGAAAATATTTTTGTTAAACTAAGGCGAGAACTTGGTATTATGTCTCTTCAAAATTTATGATTTTTTATATATACTATTTAAAAATTTTTTATGGCTAATATCCTTTTTACCTTTTTTATCTTTTGTTTTAACAGACGGATATTACTAACAAATGAGTTTCAGCCATTCCTTTTATACTATTTTTGAACTTTCTATCTTATTATAAATTGTTCAATTCTAATCTTCTGTTTCATCAAAGTCATTTCTATTTTCTGTTTTCTAATAGAAAATTCCATCTAAAATGAAAATCAACTTGTTCATTCTACTTCTCTCCATGGCTTCTGAATCCGATGATTCTCCATCATCTTATTCTTCGTCATCTCTTGAAATTTTAGTAACTCCAACACCTCATGAGAAAAATAGACCTTGTTCTTCTCGTGAACGTTCTAGCTATACTCCTGAAAAAAAGAAATCTCGCCGGTTTCTTTTCTTTGGTTCTCCATCAACCAAAGAAAAAATATCAGAGATGCATCATTACCAAAGAGAACAGTTGGATTTACAACGAGAGATGTATTATGAACAAAAAGTTAATTCCAAACGACTTAGTTTTATTGAACAAGTGGCTTTGAAATTCTGTGGTACATCTCCTAAGAAAGATGTAGTTCAACCTTCAACATCTCAGCAAATAACTTCATCTGGATGGAATTCATGGGAGCCGAGTCCACAAACTCCTTCGGTTCCACAAAACTCTTGGGAACGTCAACCATATTGGTCTCCCTTGCGGCCATATACAGAGATAACCAAGATCGAACCAGAAGAATGTAAAACTCCAAGTGACTCGGATAAATAATTTCTTATAGATTCTTTATATATTTTGTGTATTTCTATTTTCTTGTAAAAAGAAAAATTTCAGACGTCTGAACTCTTTATTACAGACGTCTGAACAGTGTAAGAAAATAAAATTTATAACAGTTTCAGACGTCTGAAACTATGATTTCAGACGTCTTAAAATAGGCTTTTTTGCACTGTTTTCTTTCTGTTTCCATTTTCTTATATTCAGTCGTCTGAAAGTATTTTTCAGACGTCTGAAAACTGGAAATTTTTTTAAAATTAAATTTACACGAATTTCAAGACACCAAACCCTATTATTCCTCCCGTCCTTTACTTTTTTGCTTTTCTGCATCTTCTTTTTTCAGTCCTTTCTTCTCCATTGTTATGTATCTTAAACTATCTTCTGCAACTTCTTTAATTTATGTCTACTTTGTTTTATCTGGTAGGATTACTGATTACCTTTTTGCAATGACAAAGGGGGAGAATATGGAGTTAATTCCTTTTAACAGGGGGAGCTTTCGTATATAGTTGATAAAAAGTGTTAATTCTTTTTGACAGGGGGAGTTTTAGTATATAGTTGTCATCGTCAAAAAGGGGGAGAATGTTAAGACCTCGGTTTCGATGTCTACTATGAATTTTGACAAACGACAACTATATACATTATATACTAACATATGTTTTGCAGGAATAGCCACAAGACTGGATTCATATTATCTTCATGCTGCATATGTGTTGTTTTGGGTCTTTGTTTAGTATTAAAATTTTGTGAAAATCTCTCCTCTAAGATATATATATATACACACTGTGCTAAGAATAAAAACTCAATTTCAGACTGAATTCAGACGTCTGAAATAACCTATTCAGACGTCTGAATCTGAAGATAAAACTCAATTTTTTAACAATATTCAGACGTCTGGTTCTGGTATTTCAGACGTCTGAATATAGATAAAAATAGCCTAGTTTCTTTCTGTCTTGCACGTTTAAAATTTCAGAAGTCTAAAAATTTACTTTCAGACGTCTGAATCTTTACAACTGCTATTTTTGTGAAAAGACACTTCTCTTCACCTAAGAGAAACTCTTTCAAATTCAATAGTTGCAACTGTTCTTTTCAATATAACTTTTCATCTATAGTTGCAACTCTTTATACACTATAAATAGATTACAGAATTCAACAAACAATTTACCGAATCTAATTTTAATATTCTTGAATTCCTATCTATTCTATATTTTCAAACTGCACTCAAACTGAATATATTTTCTGATCGTTTGATCACTCTATCTTCCACTATTCTCAAAGCACATCACTATATATCCTAAAGGAGAAGATTATAGGAAGATTGTATTATCAAGAGACAAATTCGTGTTATTAAGAACACACAGTGTCAAATACCTTTTGTATAAGTTGAAGTCCTGTTCTGCTGTTCAGGCGTGTGAAGACCTCTTCGGCTGTTGAGGCAAAATCCTGTTCTGTTGCTCAGGTCCCTTGTTCGGCTGTTCAAGGGTTGTTGTAAACCTGTTCCTCCGGGTTAAGTGAGGATTGTTGTTAGTGAAATTCCAGAAGGAGTCTGGGACTGGACGTAGAACGGGAAGTTCGAACCAGTATAAAAATTCCTGGTGTGCTCGTTTATTATTTACTATTATCTGCTAATTATTCCTTTATTCCGCACTGCTTTTGTACTATTCCATATAGCACGATCCGCATCGAACTTTCACACCCGTCACCGCTAATCGGTGTTTTCAACCAAAACAGCCAACTAAGCAACCATGCAACCAACAACCATACATACATCCAAAATAGCATCCATATGACATGTATTATACATCCATATCAACCATTGGAGAAATCACATCAAAAATAGCCCAAATCTAATAATTCTCTAACAAAGGCATGTCGATGGAAAATATGTGATATTCTATATAAATCATTTTAAAATAATTTTATTTTATTTTATAAAAATCTAGTAAGTATATACGTATAGGAAAATTACATTTCAAAACCAAAAATCATTCTCGAACGTCAATATAATACTATATAACCAATCATAGTATGGTGAGAGACAATATCACTAATCTCCATAAAATCTATCTAAATAATTGCCAAAGCGTAGATCTCTCCATAACGTATACAATGCAAGAAACCGCATCCAAAACGGACCTCGTATGCAAAAGATATGGCCAATATAAGAAAAGAGATTATTTAAATAATCAATTCATTAGTTAATTACCCATATTAAGCTAATTAACTTTTAATCCCTCTTCCCTTCCAAGTGTACATCAGTATACATGTACGCTATAGTGAAACCTACCTCCTCCTTACCTTTTCTCCTCTCTAACTCAACGAATACTCAACGAAATCAAGATCCGTCTTCGCCAACAAACTCTGCTTTGAAATATCTTCGCCCTGATATCAAAAATGAGGAGCTCCATCAACCAAGGGATGATGCGATTTGGAAGCCACACGCAATCCATCCTATGGATGCGTTTTGCAAATGGCGACCAAATCATCTCAAAATCTCAGCGGTGGTAGTTATCGGCAAGAAAAAATCGATGACGATCTCCATTCCACCTATCGTCGTCTGTAGGTCCACCTAGGTCTAACCTTAGATCGGCCATGAAGAGGTCGACATCGCCAATCACAGTTGATCAAAATTCCACCACGGTCATCGTGAAGCTCTCATCGATACGAACTCAACATATCTAATTTCATGATTCTTAGTGGAGTGGATCGGTTGATATTATTTTGAAAAGGGGGTTTGGGGAAAATGCCATTACTAGGCAATGAAACAGTGAAATAGAAATTTGATTAGGGAAGGATTAGATTTGGGGATATTTATATTAGTATAATATTCTTTGTTCATTTGATTTCTCAAATAAATGGTCATACGTTTCGAGCCCGTATGATCACATGACACGTTCGATCGCAACAAAACTCATCGGCGTACGTCACCTCATGTTTCTAGATCCAACGGTATAAATTTCGTTGATTGTGCCCCAAGATACTAATTTCACGCATTTCGAGATCGTTTCGGCCATCGAATCGTCCGATCTCCAAATATGACTATCCATATACTCATTTTATTCACAACGTCAATCCAAACTCAACGGAAGTGATCTCGAGTCCTGATTAGACCATATGCCAAAAATCATATTTTGGGCCTTCATTTCATTAACGATTAAATATTTAAATCAATTATTGAAATATCTCATTATGAAAAATACAGGTCGTTACATTCTCCCCTCCTTATATGATTTCATCCATGAAATCACAAAGTAAGGAGAATATCTCCAAACTCATAGAACCTCAAAAGCCTTACAGATTCTGAAAAATTCGGTAGCACCTCCTTTTTATGGCTAGGTTCGGGAAAAATCCCAATACAACAAGGATATATATACATCATATATTTAAACATACTAGATCATATATAGAAATTATTATCTCTATAATTTTTAAAGTATATAAACCAAGAAATCAATGTCGAGACTAAGGGCTTGAGTCAAAGTTTAAAGCTCCAAATGATAAGGTTGCATTGATGACAAATGTCGACGTCAAAGTCCTCATCAACGTAGAAGACTATAAGATCATGTTGAAAAAACAGCACCGCTACTTAACTATTATCGGTATTCTTCTATGTTGCACATCATCTATGATGTCGACGTTGTCACCCAAGCATCATAAGCCATCAATGACTGTCAATATAGTCTATGGCGTACTTTATTGATGTTGAATCTCATCGATGTTGCTATTCGTCTATTGAAGCAAGCTCGTTGTCAACAACCTTGAAGGTAGTTAATAAAAGTGGCACCGCACTTCACAAGTATGTCGAAGACACTGTTCTACGATGGCACCATGGGTCATCATCACCAAAGGAATATAAAGTAGCACTGCTCTTCATTATACTCAAGCTGCACTTCATCTCTCATTTAGCACACTTCATCAACATTAGGAGGATGTTGCTATTCATCTACATCGCTAGTACTCAACTATTGTCACTAAAAGTTTCCAAAGTCATCGACTTCGATGCAATATCATACGAAGACGTTCATTCATGACAACATTCAGTGATGACGAGACTCATGAATTTCAAAGCAAGGTTAAATAAAGCCATACCCGATCAATGTCAACAATGCCTTATTTCATTAGCTATTGAATATCGACATCGAGGGTCATCAGCGTCGTTGCTATTCTGTGTCCTCATCCTTCTTCAGTATCGAGTGATGCCGCCAACCATCAGTCAGTAAGATTTCAAGACATGGAGTCATTGTAGCTAACAGACATTAGCTATATCATTTATGTATTCAAAAGGGTTGTCGAAGTCGCTACTTGATAACGTCGCCTTATGTGGGTGTAGTGAAAGTTGATCAATGGTGAAGGAATTACCAACACCAAGCTTAATGATGCCGAATATTAACTCTATTGTGCCAGTACCGAAGTCCCACTGTATGAATACAAAAGTACAAACCTTGACACTAGACGACGCTTCTAATGTCAAAGCCGATAAAGTTCCAACCTTGATGTTCGACGATGCAATGAATGCCGAAGCCTACCACTTACCGAACCCTATAAACATGGACCTAGTGGCTTCGTAAAAAGCCAAATTTTCTCTCCTCGTTTCTTACATTTTTCAGCTTTGTAAACCCTAAATCAATTTGTGGATATTGCTAATTGTAATATCTGAGTCTTGTACACATAAAGAATTGGAAATCAAATAATTGCATAGCACATGGACTATAATTTATAACTTGCATATTTTCTTTTGACCGCAATTCTTATTTTGATTTGACTTCAAACTCGAATAAGCGTACCATGTTGACCTTATTCGAGTTTGAGACTTACATATCCAACTTCGACTATAACCTGACTTCGACGCTGATTTTGTATAACATATTTGGACTTACACATTGAACTTGCACATTGACGTCGACCCTACATAACTCCGGCTTTGACGATTGAACATGGAATTGCAACGGACATTGAATCATGCACATCTCAGCCTATGACTTTGACGACTTCAACCATCTTCAAAGAGGCTACTCTTTGATTAACCCATCTTTTATTTGCTTTTTGGGTGTTGACGAATTTATTCGTTGACATTTTGGCGCAATAAGGAACCTTTCGATACTCTATAATTCTCTCCATAGAGTAATTGCATAAAAATTCTTGTTTCAGGAAAAATGGTAAGGACCAAGTAAAATAATAACATCCCGAACTTCAATTTAGAAAATATGGAGATTAGGCAATCTTCGTTTTCCTTAACAAAGCTCTCGAACGGTGAAGCTAAAGGTCGAGATTTAGCATAGCAATTGATAATTATGCAAGAACTTCTTAAGCAAGCCACATCTCAAAGATCTTCCAATATGACAGCTTATAAAAGAAGGAAATGAAGTGGAATCTGCAAGCAAAAACCAAGATGAAGCGCATTCTTCAAAGTCATAAGAAAAAGAAAGCACTAAAGCTAAGATAAGTTAATAAAACGAATATTAAGAAGGCCAAGAAGGAAGGTCACTTGAACAATTAGATAGCCTAATCACATGTAAAGAGCATAGGCTATGAAAAAGAACGCAATGATGTTGAAATCAACCAAAAGGACATTCTCAACTTGAAGGGTGTGCTTAGGGAAGAAAGAATCCTTGACCTAGAGGAAAGTAGTAACTTTCGGAAAAATCATTTTTCAGAAGAAATAATGGCTATTAGAGTTCCATCTCACATCGAGATTCAACCACTAAAGTATGATGGGACTACCGATCCAGATGATCGCCTTGTAGCTTTTGAACACCAAATGGATTGTATAATGCTTTGGGTGTAATTCGTTGCAAGCTCTTTCCAGTAACTTTTCATAGAGCAGCTATTAAATGGTATAAGAATTAGCCAGAAAAGACCATATATTCTTGGGAGCAATTTTCCTATGAATTTTTGACACAGTTTTACATATACAAAGACCCAACGATGGATTCCAGCATGCTAGCCAATTTAAGCAAAGGCCAGGAGAATTGCTTGGTGAATACCTAAAGAGATTTAATACAGAAGCATTAAAAGTAGAAGATGTGACTGAGAGAGAAAAGTTGATGGCATTTTGTTCCAGGTTAATCGAGCAAACTCCTTTTTAGGAAGAACTTTATATTCATATATGTAAGGATCTACGACACTTCTATTTCCAGGCTAGAAAGTTTATTCAAATGGACGAGATGAACTATGCCACGAAGAAATCTCAACAAAACAAAAAAGTAGGAAAGTTTGGTTCCAATCATCTCAAAAGGCCAAAATGGAACGAAAATATGAAAGAGAATCGGAAAAAGGTTTCAAAAGTCGATTATGTAGACTTAAACAAACCCCTTTCCCATATTTTCATCATGGCGAGAGACGATGAAAATTTCCCTATTACTCGTAAAATATGTAGCCATTCTGAACCCAATACGAGAGGAGATTATTATGACTATCATAAAGTAAATGGACATAAGACCGACGAATGTCGCATTTTGGCAGGGATAATTCAGAGTATGATCAAGTCGGGATTTCTAAAAGAATTCCTAAAGGATGCTTAAAGGAATTCCCACTCCAAAGGAAAATTCAAGAAGAAAAGCTGTTTTTATAACTTCAAACTAAGATTCCAGTCATACTGTAAAGCCTTATGGCCATTGCTTACCATGGATCAATTCCATTCATCAAAATTTCTAAACTAAACTCATAATTTTTTTAATTTGATTTGTACTTGAAATCAATCATGCATTAACACAAAATTTGAGTGTCTTTACAGGTTAAAACAAAACCAATTCAGTTCATCCACAAAGTTCAGAATTTCCCTATCAAAGCATAACAAATTTCTACCTATCTCTAGAGGAAGATAGCTCAAGTGTTCGGTATAAAGTGGTACTCTATCCTGAGGCTCGAATCAATGCGATATAAAGAATTTCATTTATAGGATCCAAAATTACCATCAAACTTCCATCATAGGCCAATTCTTGGAAAAACATTCAAAGTCTTCCCAAAAGAAGGGATTCTTAGAAAAAAGCATGCTCTTGTCCATAAAAGTCTATTAATTCATGAATCATGACTTTCAGACTTACAAACAAGACATTCCTTTTTGCTAAGAAAAACCTGAAAAGGTATAATTATAAAGATGGAAGTAAATACACCAACCTTATTTCAACAAGTCATTTTATTGCAAAAAAGGTTTTCTAAACATGTCTTCAAAAAAAATTATTTTTAAAAATCAAGAAGAAATATGTCTAATTACCTTACAGATAAGAGAAGGCAAATATTTATTTATTTTAAGAAAGGTTTATAAAATATTTGGAAAAATGTTACATAGCATTAGTAAATGCACAAAATAGATTTCAGTTTAGTATGCCCCGATAAAAAGCATTTTCAGAGCTTCCTAAAATTATTAAAAAGGAAAGACTTGTGCACTTTTTTCAAGAAAAGTTTTTAGAACTACCAAGACTAATTGGAAAAAATCTAATCAGAAGAGCCTATTCTTGATTGTTTCATGAATCATGACCACTAAGTCTCTTATTTAGGATTTGTGTTTCTATTATTTTTTAAAAAATAGTTTCTCAATTTATCAAAGAGGTCTGTCTACAGAAAATTCCTTCTCCCAAAGAGAAGTTTCAAGATAGAAAAGTTGACGTTCAAAGGGGTTTTCACAAACATTTCAAATTTCCAAAAAATTATTTTCATAAACAATTTTCTTAAAGAAAAAACTTTTTTAAAAGCCTCCTCCGGGAGCACCTCCTAGCCGGAGGGTCAAAACCTCTAACATACTACAAAGCCTCCTTCGAGAGCACCTCCTAGAGGGAGGGCCGAAACCTCTAACATACTACAAAGCCTCCTCGGGGTACACCTCCTAAAGAGAGGGACAGAAGCCTTCGGCCAGTCTGGAGCGCCTCATAGAGGGAGGAGGGTCCAACACCCACCAAAGCCACTGATTAATTCCAGGAGCGCTTTCAAAACCAAAAGGGACAAAGATGTCCGTAACCCGAATCAAAGGCAAGGCCCAAGAAGGGGTAAAAGGTAAAAGGACGAAGATGTCCAAAACCATAAATGGAATGGATGAAGGTGTCCACAACCCAAAACAAAGACAAAGCCCAAGAAGAGGCACAAATAAGTAAATGGACGAAGATGACTACAGCTCAATGCAAAACCAAAACTCAAAAAGATAAAAGACATAAAAGAATTTAAAGGCTAATGAAGAAGAAAAAGGAATTAAGCAATGAGCAAATCCTTACTAGAAGAGTAAAAAATAGCTTTATTCAAGGAATGGATCAGAGCAGATTTCTAATAGATCTAGTCTAGAGTTAGAACTAAGGAAACCTTCAAAGCAAGGTCTATATATAATAAGTATCAATAAACTAATTGGGCCCGTTGAACAATCAAACAACCAAATTGAACTACCTGCTGAACAGCCAAATAACCAAACGGAACTACCTGCTGAATGGCTGAAAATTTGAACGACTAAACAGAACTACCTGCTGAACGGTTGGATGGTCGAATGGAACTACTTGCTGAATGGTTGAACGGAACTACTTGGCTCCAATGTAAGAATAGTAATAACAATAATAAATCACAAATACTGTAACAACTGCATATCTTTTAACAAGAGACACTTCTTTAAACAATGAAAGTTTATATTGCTATTCGAAACACTAGTCCACGGTAAGAGTTCCCGATATAGCATTTTAGGTAGGGCTGCAAAATTAGTGTTAGATGAACTTGCGAATTTACTGCTTAAATTTACTCGAATTACCATTACTAGATGATTTTATGATGAGTTTAGGAATTTCTTATTATCGGATAAAATTTTGACAAGCTTTTGATCGAGTTTCTTGAATGAATTTTTGATTTCTTGATGATTGAATTCCTGGTTTTCATGGTGGTTTTCTTGATGATTTTGGATTTCCTATTGAATGTTTGATTTTCTTATGGAATTAAAGAATTCATATTAAAATTGGTTTGGATTTCTAGTCTTCTTCTATTATTGCGAGATATGGATTTCCGGTCTTCTATTATTACCGCCAGACATGGATTTTTGGATCTTTTATTATTGCCTGATTTTGATTTCTGGCCTTCTATTATCATTAGATAAGGATTTATGGTTTCTTATTACCAGATGATTTTCTGATCTTCCTATTATCAGATTGGATTTTGGATTTCTTATTATCGGATGATACATAGGATTAATAGCTTCCTTATTATCAAAGGGTTTTCTAACCTTTCTTCAAAATTAGCACCTGATATTTGTTTGCGACTAAATTGGTCACAAACACCCAAGAATAGTTTTTTTAGAGAAGTAAGTGAAGAAAAATAAAATTAATAGGTAAGCAATAGAAAATAACCAGTAATCAAAGACACAGAAGTTTATAGTGGTTCAGCGTTGTATGCGTACATCCACTTTGAAGATTATCCTTTATTAATCACTTATTAATCTGATTACAACAGGAGAAGATTTCAAGTGTTTGATTACAATGAGTCTAGAATAACAAGCGGCGTAAAGATCCTGAAAATGAACCATGAGGCCTGTATTTATAGGGAGAGATGATGAGATATTTTGCTAAGATTTCGACAAAAGGCTCTCTAGGTCCATAGGGGCCCACCATAACGATTGGTGGCCTAAACCTGATATCCTGGAACGATCGGCCAAAGTTTAGCCGATCGTTATTTTTGCCTCCAATTTACGTGCGATCGTTTTTAGAGGGTCCCACATGCCTCTTGAACTTGTCCCTAAAATAGGAAGTCAATATTAGTTGTAGATTACGAGATATGGATCAACATTTGCTATACTTGGAATGTTCACCGATCGTTATGAAGGATCGGCAAATAACGATCGGCCAATAATGATCGGCTATCTTTATTTCTCAAGGCATTTATGTGCATTTTTGTGGGCTCCACTCTTCAATATACTATGGCTCTGAAAGTTTCAAGTGAATTGGCCTTGTGGATTTTGAGATATCGATCGATATAATTCCTTGCTTCATCCGTAACTCGAGCATACGAACTTTGATCGACTCCAAATTTGAAATGTAACTTTACGGGGCTATGATAGTCACTTCATGATGATTGCACCTCGATTGGGACCTAGTCCGAATCTGCTCGACCATTGTCCATAGTATTGTATATAATCGATTCCTAAGGTTGATAACCATCCGTTCCTAGCCAAGTCGATGATATCATGGCCTTGCCAAAAGGCAGGATAACATTTTCCCCCCAAAGTATATCTTGTTTTAAACATGACGTGCTTTGAATCGTCGCAAGCTTGAATCGTCGAAAAGAAATCCATCAAGTTTATTGAATAGTCATTATCCTTCCATTAATTTGTTTTCTTGTCGAGGGTCATGTTTTCCTTATTCGTCGTGATGATTGGTTGATTTCCAATAGTATAAATACGGGATCACAACTTGTTAGCGATCATCCTGCTTTGTTCTTGGCAATTTCTAAGCTTTAGCAAATTGGTTTTAATTTTTCTCAGGTCGATTTAAGGTGATCATTCAATTTTTGTCGATTTCAAAAAATTAGATTTTGAAATGTATACTAGCACATATACGTGTCAGTACCTGACTCCGGATCACGGTTACATGTTAACGGGTCATTGTCAAGTTTTGAAATTTTTATAAACAGTCTCTACCGATCGTTATTCTTATTTACGTTCTCCCTTTATATATATATATATATATATCACCGATCGCTTACTTTTCAGAAAGAAACTTTGGATCGTTCCTTGTCATCGACATAAAACCCTTGCTTTAAAACGATCGGTATCTAGCCTGCTTGTAGAACGATCGGCATAAGATCGTTACCTCGAAACGATTGGCATAACTTCAGGGTCACGAACTATCGGCATAGACCCTACCTATATTAGCACCTTCACTTAGTCATTTTTCCTTCATCCTTCATTTCATATCATTTCCAATTGAGAAGAAAAGAACAAACCATTCCACTTCCTTCGTTTGCCGATCAAAGAAACGATCCAACTTTCCCAAAACAAAACTACATCTCTTTAAGTTAATCATCATTCAAGCGCTCCCCCAGATCTCACCTCACTTTGAACTCAACTTCATTTCCCTTTCCAGACTCTAACTTAGGTTGATTGATTCAAATATGCTTTATGATTCGAGCATGAGACTTTGGGTTTCATCAATTTCTTGATGTATGAATTAATCAGTGGATCGACAAAAATTGAAGGAGATTATTGCCTTAACCGATCGTTTGTTGAAGAGGATGAAGCAGTGAAGTTGGAGAAGTTGTTCGATCGATCCATCATGATCGTTCTTGGATGATCGGCAAAACTTTGGGACCTTGAGGCTTGAGTGTTCAACAATCGTCTACAAACGATCGACAATGTTTTGGAGTTGGAGGCTTTTAAGGTGAAAAAGGGAAAGTGGGACGATCGATCGATGACATGGAGACAACGATCGACACTGGAGGCAAAGGAGAACGATCGGTGGATATGGCCAACTGTGAATGATCGGCAAATGTTGTCTAGGGAAACAATTGGTTATGAGGGATTAAGGAAAACGATCGGTGGGAGTGCTTTTATGAACAATCGGCCTTGTTTGGGGAACGATCGGTGAATTTTCAAAATGGAACTTAAACAAGTAAACTTGAACTAAATGATGAGCTATCACCTTGCATACTTGAATGGACATTCGAAATTGCATATGGCTTGCATATGACTTGAATTGTATATTCGATAACAAATGACCTTAGAACTACGACAAGAACCAATGCCTTTGACTATTCTCTTAAAGCTCATCAGTGAATTATATAAAAATCGAAATTTTGCTTGCTGACGATCGATCGTGAAACTCAAACTGCATCGTTTCCCGATGTCACAGAGAAACAGTTGAGCCGGTCAGGAATGACGGTCTCTCCGGTTAAACTTCAAAGTCTTGTCATCTTTACCGTCTTAGTTTCTTACAGCTTGTTACTGTATTGTACAGCACCTCATCGCACCACACTAGCACTCACTATGCATTGAGGGGGTACAAGTTACCTTATCTAACCAAGATTTTTACTAAGTTTAATAGCAATGGGTTCTAGACGTTCTGGGCATCTTGCAGCTATACCAGCTGGATCATCTTCTCAACAGAATAGCTTATGTGCACGTAAATGTGCATATATATACATCCATATTTTATCTCTTTTTATTTAAATAAATATGATATTTGGGCATTTTAACATGTTTAAAACCAAAATTCAATTGTGTTCAAATCATCATATATTCATCTTCATTCAAGGGAAAAATGGTCATTTTTGTGCATGTGTCAATTTGAGAATTTTTACTTGGACATTTTTTATGATTCTTATAGGAAATTTTGATGCATATGGAAGAGGGAGTCATGAAGATATATGCATGCAAAAATGAATACAAAGGAAAGAAGAAGGAAATAATTCAAGTCCAAGATCATGGAGGACCCTACCCACTTGCCTAAATCTACAATTAGAAGCTAATGGACAACTAAGTGGAAGTTAAAGCTTCATGCACATTTAATGAGGGATTAATTAGTGGCCAATGGTTACTTGGTGGCCACACTTCCTAAAGGGCATTTTGGGAAGCTCCCTAAATATTGAATTAGGGTTTTATGCATGTATAAATAGCCATCTTATGTACATGTAAATATCTTCTACTCTCTTATATATTTTCTTAGGAAATTAGCAAGTTGTAAACAAAAATCAAAGTGAAATAAAAATGGCTTCCAAGCCTCTTTCTCCTCTCATTTCTACATGCTTTTCTTTGTTTTATTGTTAATGTTTATTTCTATGCTCT
Organism: Allium fistulosum; assembly: GCA_030737815.1. Taxonomy (NCBI): domain Eukaryota; kingdom Viridiplantae; phylum Streptophyta; class Magnoliopsida; order Asparagales; family Amaryllidaceae; genus Allium; species Allium fistulosum. Next base: position 403,415,716 of record CM060907.1, on the reverse strand, counting down.
CTTTCTTTTTATGTTCATAGCTTAGATTTACATTCATGCAATTAGTTTGATGTTATTTCATGCAAGTAGTTAATCTCACTTCCTTTGTTTAATTTCTACTTCTCTTTGCTTTCCAATGTAGTAACTTACATGTGTTGATTTGATCACACAAGTGAGTAGCTAAACCCCTTCAATTTAGGGGTAATGAAGCTCTCAAATATTATGTAATTTCAACATTTTTATGATTTATGATCTCTTTAGCTTGTGCTTCATGAAAGTGAATTTTGATGTAAGTTTACACAAGTGGGTTTGATAGCTTATATTGCTTATGCAAATGAGCTATTCTTATTCAACATAAACATAATTTACATCATCATTTGCTAATTAATTTTTGATTTTGGAATGAAGGTAAAAATGAAATTTGATGATCTATATTACTAGTTACAATAGTAAATAGATCATACTTAGAATGGCTTTTTCTTTGGCTTCATTTTCATGAGAATTGATAAGTGGTTTATTTGTTGTATTATAGTTTCATGGTTTGAGTTATGTTAATTAATAACATAAACAAACCATACTTATGATAAATACAACAATTATTTCACTTAATATCAAAGTTAGAGATCATAAATTATTTGTTTGTTGATTTACAAAAATATGAGAGTGGATTTGCCTCTAAATTGTTCTCTAGTCTAATAGTTTTTAAATCACATTTCAATTCTAGCTTTAGCTTCATTTTTCTATAGTTAACAATTTCCTCTCACTTTGGTCTAATTTGATTAAATTGAAAATTTTAAAATCTTAAAAATTCGCTGCGGATCGATCCATACTCGCCACGTACTAAAATTGTACGCCGTGCGCTTGCGGTAAAATTAATTCAAAATTTATCGGCATCTTTCTAACTCAATAGAAAATTTGTCGTTAAACAAGTTTTTGGCGCCGCTGCTGGGGAATTGTTTTGATTTTATTTTCTATTCTTTGAATTGTTTTCATTTCATTTTTTTGTGTGTTTTATTTTGTGTGTTTGTTTGTAATTTAAAGAAAAAAATTGTGTGTATGTGTGTGATTTTTGATTGTGTTTCTTGTTTTCTAGTTGCAATTGCATACACATTTCTAAAAAAAAGCATATACAATTTCCAAACTAAAAAGGAAATTTATTTCACTTTTCATTTACATTTTACATTTTTACAGTTTTCATTTCTCTGTTTTCATTTTACAGTTTTCATTTCATTCCACAACTACACCAGTTCAATTGTCACAGCCTACCCTATTTCTTCACTGCCATCAGTTCACTGCTACATTCTCCACTATTTCATCTGCATCCTCTACCTAACAGACCACCAAACTCCTCTGTGCATGTGCACATAAACCCTGCACATACAAAACTTCACCCCTCCTTTACATTCCAACACACTACACACAGTGACAACCACCTCCACAACACAAACTGCACCCATACAACTTCACATTACCTGCTCTGTGCCAACACTTCTTCATTTCCAACATATCTTGTGCACAATGCACAACCACTGCTTGTTCACCACTGCCTGCCTTCACAATCCAAAACTACCTCTGTCACCTTCAACATTCGCATCAGCTTCAACCATCAACTTCAACAATCCAAGCATTCAACTGCACCATACTTCACCACTATATGCACCATCAACAACTTCATCTTCATTCAACTACTACTCATTTCTATTCATTTCTGCATTAACTTCCTCTGCCATCAACTTGAACATTCCACCACATCAGTCAAGACCATACTGCCTCCAGCCAACCATACACCTTTCAACAAAAACTGCAACCAGAGAGACCACAACATCCTACCACCATACTCTCCATACAAATATCACAAACACAACTTTCAACCTTCAACAACATCACCAATCATAACTTCACTTTCCTCTGATAACATCCCACTGACCACTGCCTACATTTCTGACCTACTGCAACCATTCATACCAGTCCATCCACTTCTCGACAACTCGACAACAATCAACAACCACACAGTCAATACTTCTGCATACCACCACAACTGCACCTCTGTTTCACAATTTCTTCATCCTCTAAAAACTGCCACTCCAAACCCTATTCCTACAAACTTACAACACTGCAGCTACCCCTACCGCCTTTCCACTTCCTTTACAGCAATGCCTCTGCGACTTCAAACCACAAAGAAAACTCTTCAAACTCCATATAACAATGTCCTGCATACAACTCACATACCCCATTTCACCACTGCCATCATCAACCATCAGCAACCAAATCGCCTCCAGTCCAACTCACCGCGACCAATAGCTGCCTCCCTACCAATCACTGCCTCGACCTCAAGATCACCCATCTCCTAAACCACCAATCACCGCAACCCTTGAACAATTCACGACTTCATTACGAAACCACTTCTGCAACACATCGAACGACCAATCGCCTTAATCCCCAATTGCAGCCGTGACCATCTCCTTAAATCGCCATCGATTTCCAAATCGGCCACCCTCAACGTCAACTGCCACCCAATCCTCAACCTCCAACTGAAAATACCACCGCAACTCCATCACACAACCTCGATTCTTTCACCTACGACCAACAACCTACCAACCATCGCAACCCGAGATCCACCTTCCTCTTCGAATCACCCAATACCCCAATCGCCAAACAACTCACAAATACCATCACCATCTTCAAACTTCGCGAACCAAATTGAAAAAAAGAGATTTTTGATTTGTGAAAATGAACGTAATTTGGGTGCGTAATTTGGTGAATCGAAGAGAATTTGAAATATTCGGTGTTTCATTTCACTGTGTTTGAGACTTGAGATTAAGAGAAATCGCTTACGTTGTTGTTGTTATTTTTTTTTAATCGGGCTGTAGGCTTACTTGGACCAAAGGTTAATATTAAAAAAACAAACATGTTCTCTCATGTATATCTCTTGTTTTAGATTTGTATATATCTTTTTTTAAATATACAAAAAAAAGAGTTTTCTATTGTGTTTTAATTTGTTTTGTTTTGGTTTGTTTAACTTCTTCCTTGATAATTTTTTGTTTAAGTTTATTTTAGTTTAATCTTGTTTTTATCCAAAAAAAAAGTTTCAAATTTGTTTTATTTTCATTTGTTTTAGTTTCTTCTTTTATTTAAAAAAAATTGTATATATATCTTTTTTTTTATTTTCAGGTGGCCAAAGCAAAAAGTTACAAGGAATTGCTTGCCAAAAATTGCTTGCTTGCTTTAAAAAAAATTTGCTGCTTTTAAATAAAATTAGCTAATAATCTGCACGCTTTGGTATCGGGCCATTTTCCCTTGTTTTTATTTGAATTACATTATTGGTTGTTTGCATTTGCATTTATATAAAAAGAAAAAAAATTCAAAATCCAAAAACAAAAACCAAACTTCATTTTAGTTGCATTGTAAATTCACGTTTAATTTCTGTTTTGCATTCATCTCATCTTGTTTTATTTTCTGAAGGGCAATACCTCAATTCACATAAGGTGAGGGATTTCATCACCCTTTCCTTAGCCCACAAACGCATTTCATTGTAGAATTTGACTAATAATAAAGGTTAGACATTTGACTTAAGGGTGTCACGAGCTCACTTAGGGCTTAATTGTATCTTCACAGTTGTTTTCTTTGAACAATTTTGTTTCTTGGTGTCTAGGCTATGGCAGAGTAATAACCAGTTATAAAAATTATGGTGATTCATAAATATTATACTGGTTGTTCCTCTGAAGGTACTTAAACCTTTGGTTTCATTGCTACGGTGATTCGTAGTGCACCGATAACTCCTGCCCGTTACCTGGCTGAGAAATATTTTTGTTGATTTAAGACAAAGTGTGATAATACAATTTTGGGTTAGGAGCTACTAAGGATAGAAAATTGTAATTAAGTCCTTTGCATTCATTTAGTTGCATTAGTTCATGCATATTTAAAAAAAAAATCCAAAATCCAAAATCCAAAAAAAATCAAAAATCCTTTATCATTTCCTTTGAAAATTTTCAATCAAAAACAAAATTTCACTTGGTAAATAGTTTTCCTCCTAGTTAAAAAAAACAAAAACAATTTTTTACTTCATTTTTTTCAAATCTTCTTTCATTCTCTAAACTCGATTCTAACTTCTTTATCTTCTCGACTTTCACTTGTGCATGAGTACTTGGACTCGTGACACAACAACAAATCGTTGGACTCGCGACTCAATAATTAACCGTTTAACTCGAACAAACGATCCTCCCGAAATGGCGAACGAGAACGCCCCTCGAACTCTTATGGATATAATCTTTCCCGATAGAGTTTCTATTCCATCTTGCATTACGTTACCTGTCCCTACGGGTAACCATTTCGAAATTCACTCGAACCATATTGCCACACTTCCAAAATTTGGCAATTTCGAGCACGATGATCCCTACATTTTCTTGACTAAATTCGAACAAGTTTGCACAACCATTAAACACCAACAACTTTCCGATGATGGAATCAAACTTCGATTAATCCCATTCACTCTTACAGATTACGCTGAAAAATGGTTGTACAGCCTACCATCGAACTCGATTAAAACTTGGGAAGAATTTGTAAAAGCTTTCTTAAAAAAGTTCTACCTCTTGGAAAAAACAAGTAGAATCCGAAACGAAATTGTAAATTTTCATGAATTCAAGGGAGAACCATTTGGAAAATATTTCGAAAGATTCAAAGAGCTTTTGATAAAATGTCCACACCATAACTTTGAAAAATGGACGATTTGCCAAATCTTATACGATGGACTCGAAAACAGCTCACGAACCATGCTCAAATCAATGTGCCAAGGCAACTTTCTTGCCCAACATCACGACGATGCTTGGCAATTTCTTGAAAACCTTGCTGAAAAGTCGCCCCAATGGGAACGTTCGAACGAAAAATCAATTTACTCGTGATCGAGTGCAAACTCGATAGGATCTTCTTTTGCTTTGGAAGCTAAGATCGACGCAATGATTAAAAAATTCGATAATGTTTTCTCATCGAATCAAATGAACCTAGCTTCCCAACTGATGTGTTATAAATGCAACGATCCTAATCATATAGCCGATCAGTGTCCCAATTCTGTCGAACAAATCAATGCTTTCAATAAAGCAAAAAACGACCCATTTTCTCCAACGTATAATCCTGGTTGGAGAAATCATCCAAATTTTTCTCAGAACCAAAACAATCTCAATACGGTTCATCCCAATATTCAAGCATTTCTGAATAATGCTTCGAATCCTCCCTTTCCACCCAACAATTTTCAACCAAACTTTGCGGATGCATCTCATAATCAATCGCAACAATCAAATTTTCAACCAAATGCTGCTCCCCCTCCCCAAGACGATAAACGTTTAACTTCGCTTGAGAAAACTCTTGAAACGTTGGCTGAAGTAACTACTCAAAGCCTTCAATCAAACAACAATTTGCAAAATTTATTGACCTCATATATGCAAAACACAAACCAATCAATTGCAAAACTTGAAATGCAAATGAGTCAATTAGCCACGTCTATGAGCGAACGTGAACGAGGAACATTCCCAAGCCAACTCCTTCCAAATCCCAAAAATCAAAACGCAAATTCAAATCAAGCCCATGTTGTTCAAGATAGCAATATCACCCAATGAATGCTATCACAACTCTACGTTCCGGTAAACAAATCGATAATCAAGTCGTTAATCCAAATGACTTAACAGAAACCTCTCTCGACGCTTCAAACGAATCGGAACAGATCGTGGAGCCAAATGTTGAATCGAATGCCAATCAAAATTCTTCTTCTACTCGAGTATACCCGCCTACCAAGTATCGTGTTCCATTTGCACATCGTCTTCGACCCAAGAAACACTCGGACCAAATGGAAAAGATGTTGGAAATTTTTAAACAAGTCAAAGTTAAAATTTCGCTTCTTGACATCGTTCAGCAAGTCCCAACGTATGCGAAATTTCTTAAGGACTTGTGTACCCAAAATCGACACACTCAAGTGCCCAAAAAAGTCTTCTTAGCAGCCAGTTTGAGTGAAGTCTTGTCTGAATCCATGCCCGTTAAATACAAAGATCCTGGTTGCCCTACGATTTCGTGTACAATTGGAGACAAGACGATTAACAAATGTTTGATTGACTTAGGCGCGAGTGTCAACTTGATCCCATACTCCGTATACGAACAATTAGGCTTAGGTAAGCTCAAACCCACAAAGGTCACGCTTCAATTCGCCGATCGCTCGATTAAGAAGCCTGTGGGAGAAATCGAGGACGTGCTCATTCGAGTAGGGCAATTCATATTCCCCGTTGATTTTATCGTTCTCAAAACCCAACCCGTGACTAATCCTGCAAGTCAAATTCCAGTGATTTTAGGCTGACCATTCTTAGCCACCTCAAATGCCTTAATCAATTGTCGTAACAGATCGATGAAAATCTCTTTTGGAAACATGACTTTGGATCTCAACATTTTCAATCTTGAAAGCCAATCGAACGAACCTCGTGAACAAACGTTGGAAGTTAGTGCCATTAACGAAAACTTCGAAAATGAAACACTTGACCTTAACCATGAATGCGAGGCCGAGTACGAAAAATTGTTTCACGAAATTCCCAACGAGATTGAATACACTCTTCCTTTTGAATCACTTTCAGTTGAGACCGAATCTCAACCTAATTCTTCGATCGAAAAACTCCCGAAGTTGGACCTCAAACCACTTCCCGATCACCATAAGTACGCATACTTAGGTGATAACGAAACGTTGCCCGTCATAATTTCCGCAACTCTCTCTCTCTGGATCAATAAACTTCTCTTATCTCTATTCTTTCGAAAAACATGGAAGCGATTGGATGGTTGACCTCCGATATAAAGGGAATTAGCCCTGCTATTGCTCAACATCACATCCATTTAATCGACAATGCCAAGCCTGTTCGTGACGCGCAACGAAGGCTTAATCGAAAAATGAAATATGCGGTGCGTGATGAAATTCTTAAACTTCTCGACAACGGAATCATTTACCTAATCTCTGATAGTTTATGGGTTAGCCCAATTCACGTTGTACCGAAAAAGTCTGGGATAACCGTTGTCAAGAATGATTCAAATGAACTTATTCCAACTCGTACTCAAACGGGTTGGCATGTTTGCATTGACTATCGAAAACTAAATGCCGCAACATGAAAAGATCACTTTCCACTTCCCTTCATTGACCAAATGCTCGAACGTTTAGCTGGCCACGAATTCTACTGCTTCCTTGATGGTTATTCCGGCTATAACCAAATTCCAATCGCTCCCGAAGATTAAGATAAAACGACTTTCACATGTCCATTCAGTATCTTTGCTTATAGACGTATGCCATTCAGACTTTGTAACGCTCCTCTGACTTTCCAACGATGCATGGTTGGCATCTTTTCTGACATGATTGAATCCTTTTAGAAGTTTTTATGGATGATTTCTCTATTTTTGGCGATTCTTTTTCTCAATGTTTACATCATCTCGAGTTGGTTCTAAATCAATGCAAAGAGAAACATTTGACTTAGAATTGGGAAAAATGCCACTTTATGGTCAAACAAGGCATAGTCCTTGGACATATCATCTCAAATAAAGGCATTGAGGTGGATAAAGTGAAAATCGATGTCATTGCAAATCTACCCATTCCCAAAACTATTAAGGACATTCGATCATTTCAAGGACATGCTGGCTTTTACCGATGCTTTGTGAAAGACTTTAGCAAAATCGCTCGTCCTTTGATGACTCTTCTCGGAAAAGACGTTCCATTCGATTTTAACTCTGATTGTATCTCTTCTTTCGAACGTCTCAAAAACGAACTCATTTCTGTTCTAATCATTTACGCACCCAATTGGGATCTTCCTTTCGAAATAATGTGTAACGCTTCAAACTTTGCCATTGGTGTTGTCTTAGGACAACGCATCAACAAGATCCTTCACGTCATTTACTATGCGAGTATGACTTTGAACGACGCTCAACTCCACTACACAACAACCAAAAAAGAGCTTCTAGCTGTCGTTTTTGCACTCGAAAAGTTTTGACCTTACTTGATAGGTTCACACATTACTGTGTACACGGACCACTCTGCCCTTCGATATCTCTTCGCTAAAAGGGATGCTAAATCCCGTTTGATTCGTTGGATCCTTTTACTTCAAGAATTTGACCTTACAATCAAAGACAAAAAAGGATCTGATAATGTCATAGCCAATCACTTATCTCGTCTTCCAAACGCACCATCTTCTTTGCCAATCAATGAAAACTTCCCCGATGAACAACTTCTTTCCATTTCTATCGATCCATGGTACATTGATATAGTGAACTACTTAGTCAGTAAAGAAACTCCCTCATCTTGGCCCAAACAGGACAAATACAAATTCATGTCCCAAGTGAAATATTTCTATTGGGACGATCCATACTTGTTCAAATATTGTCCCGACCAAATCATCCGACGTTGCATTTCGGATAATGAGATCAGGAGTGTTCTTTCGTTTTGCCACGATCAAGCATGTGGTGGACATTTCGGTCCTCAAAAAACTGCAAAAAAGGTGCTTCAGTGTGGTTTCTATTGGCCGTCTCTTTTCAAAGACTCATTTGAATTTTGCAAAACTTGCGATCGATGTGAAATGCTTGGACGAATTTCTCGACAAGATATGATGCCTCTAAACCCCATTCTTACAATCGAAATCTTTGATGTTTGGGGTAGCGACTTTATGGGACCTTTTCCCAATTCTTTTGGAAACTTGTACATCCTTCTCGCCGTCGATTACAACTCAAAATGGGTCGAAGTCGTTCCTTGCAAAACCAACGACCATAGAATTGTTGTGAAATTTCTCAAAGAAAACTTATTTTCGAGGTTCGGCACACCTCGCACAATAATTAGTGATAACGGGACCCATTTTTGCAATCGATCTTTTGAAACTTTAATGAAAAAATACTCGATAACCTACAAGTTATCCACTCCGTATCATCCTCAAACTTGTGGGCAAGTTGAAGTTTCAAATTGTCAAATAAAACAAATCTTGGAGAAAACTGTCAACAAAAATCGAAAAGATTGGTCTCAGAAATTAACCGACGCGCTATTGGCTTACCGTACTGCTTTTAAAACTAACCTTGGGATGTCCCCATTTCGTTTAGTTTACGGTAAAGCTTGCCATTTACCCATTGAAATCGAACACAAAGCGTTGTGGGCAATAAAGAACTTAAACTTTGATCTTGAGAAAGCTGGCGAAAACCGAAAACTACAACTCAACGAACTAGAAGAGCTTAGGAACGACGCGTATGAAAACGAGAAAATTTACAAAGAAAGAACCAAAGTTTTTCATGACAAGTCAATCCTAAGGTAAACGTTTTTGCCTAACCAGAAAGTTCTTTTATATGACTCAAGACATCATTTATTCCCTGGGAAACTTAAATCAAGATGGACCGGACCATTTGTGGTGCGAACTATTTTTCCACATGGTGCCGTAGAAAAAGAAAATCCCAGGGATGTATCGATTTTCAAAGTCAACGGTCATCGTTTGAAACCTTTCTTGGAATTGCCATGTAACCAAGAGGAGGAGCAGATGATTCTTCATGAGCCAAGCTACGTCTAGTAAGAATGTTAACCCTTTTTTGTAAATATGTACAATTTTTTCCCCGTTACACTTATTATATCATGCATTGACTATGAGGAGACAGTCAAAATTATGTGTGGGGGGGGAGTCTCATTTTCATTTTAATTTTTTAGTTTCATGGCATTTTTTAATATTCATTTTCTTTTAACATAAAAAAAATCTCAAAATTTCTAAATCTCAAAAACATTTTTATTTTAGCATTTTGATTTATTTTTGAAGAAACACTACGGGATAAGTATAAGTTTTGGTTAATAAATTGAAATTTTTGAAAATTTATTTGTTTTAACAAAAATAAAAATGAAGTTTGATTACAAATAACAATGGTTTAACTAGTATATAGGAAGGTTCATATGTGTTAATTATGAAGTATGTTCTAATTGAAAATCTTTGTTTAAAAAAGTGGTAAATTAAAAGTAAAGGATATAACATTTTTATCTTCTAAGTTAAATGGTACTAAGATGATTTTGCAAAACTCTCTCTTTCTAAAAAAAATAGATAAAAAAACAAAAAATATATATATATAAGTAAAAAAGCATTTGTATATATGTATATATATATTTAACACCTAGAGTCTTGTGTTCACACTCGTCTGTTCACTCGCCATGCTCTGTACCCTTCTCGCGTAAGCCCGAAATGCAGTGCATGATCGATATATCTGGCCTCAGTTTATCTGAGTTAGGTGTATGTATATAAAAATTCCTTTTAATAACGCCTACAGTCAATAAGTGTTCACTCGCCATGCTCTGTATTCCCCTCACATCAGTCCGCAAGGCAGTGCACGGGTAATATATCAGGCCTGAGTTTACTTGAGTTAGGCATATGTAAATATTGTTAATATCAATGAAATTTTCAAGTAAAAGAAAGTAAGCAATTGAAATCCAAGCACCATTTTAACTTGTTTGATTTAACTTGTTATTGAAAAGAAATGAGAATACCACTTTGACGAACTTTGATAATCAACTAAGGATTTGTTTCATAGTTACACTTTGTTATCAACTGAAACAATGAGTTAAACTATTGTCTATTTGCTATGATAACTTGATTTTTGTTGGAATTTTTAATGAGTAAATGACTTAAATTTTCAAGATAATGACCAAAACTTATATTTAACTTATTTGTGTCGATTTAAAAGTAAATCCTTCATTTGTAAATATTTTCAAAAACTTGCATTCATCTCTTTGTAAATAAATCCTGCATTTTGTAAATATTTGCATCCTGCATTCGGATTCTGTGGGTAGTATCCGCTGAAAACCCTCATGAGACAACACTCGTTCTACTGGGAACATCTAGAGGTTTAACGGCTTGTTGCATACGCTCAATGCAATCGTGCTCCCTACGAAAATGGATTTATCTTAGTTTTCCTTTATTCGAGGACGAATAAAAAGATAAGTGTAAGGTATTTGATGTGCACGTAAATGTGCATATATATACAACCATATTTTATTTAAATAAATATCAAATTTGGGCATTTTAACATGTTTAAAACCAAAATTCAATTTTTTTCAATTCATCATATATTCATCTTCATTCAAGGGGAAAATGGTCATTTTTGTGTATGTGTCGATTTGAGAATTTTTACTTGGACATTTTTTATGATTTTTATAGGAAATTTTGATTCATATGGAAGAGGGATTCAAGAAGGTATATGCATGCATAAATGAATACAAAGGAAAGAAGAATGAAATAATTCAAGTCCAAGATCATGGAGGACCCCACCCACTTGACTAAATCTACAATTAGAAGCTAATAGACAACTAAGTGGATGTTAAAGCTTCATGCACATTTAATGAGGGTTTAATTAGTGGCTAATGGTTACTTAGTGGCCACAGTTCCTAAAGGGCATTTTGGGAAGCTCCCTAAATATTGAATTAGGGTTTTATGCATGTATAAATAGCCCTCTTATGTACATGTAAATATCTTCTACTCTCTCATATATTTGCTTAGGAAATTAGCAAGTTGTAAACAAAAATCAAAGTGAAATAAAAATGACTTCCAAGCCTCTTTCTCCTCTCTTTTCTACATGCTTTTCTTTGTTTTATTGTTAATGTTTATTTCTATGCTCTCTTTCTTTTTATGTTCATAGCTTAGATTTACATTCATGCAATTAGTTTAATGTTATTTCATGCAAGTAGTTAATCTCATTTCCTTTGTTTAATTTTTACTTCTCTTTGCTTTCCAATGTTGAAACTTACATGTGTTGATTTGATCACACAAATGAGTAGCTAAACCCCTTCAATTTAGGGGTAATGAAGCTTTCAAATATTATGTAGTTTCAACATTTTTATGATTTATGATCGCTTTAGCTTGTGCTTCATGAAAGTGAATTTTGATGTGAGTTTACACAAGTGGGTTTGATAGCTTATATTGCTTATACAAATGAGCTATTCTTATTCAACATAAACACAGTTTACATCATCATTTGCTAATTAATTTTTGATTTTGAAATGAAAGTAAAAATGAAATTTGATGATCTATATTACTAGTTACAATAGTAAATAGATCATACTTAGAATGGCTTTTGCTTTGGCTTCATTTTCATGAGAATTGATAAGTGGTTTATTTGTCGTATTATAGTTTGATGGTTTGAGTTATGTTAATTAATAACATAAACAAACCATACTTATGATAAATACAACAATTATTTCACTTAGTATCAAAGCTAGAGATCATAAATTATTTGTTTGTTGATTTACAAAAATATGAGAGTGGATTTGCCTCTAAATTGTTCTCTAGTCTAATAGTTTTTAAATCACATTTCAATTCTAGCTTTAGCTTCTTTTTTTTGTAGTTAACAATTTCCTCTCACTTTGGTCTAATTTGATTTAATTGAAAATTTAAAATCTTAAAAATTCCCTACGGATCGACCCGTACTCGCCACGTACTAAAATTGTACGCCGTGCGCTTGCGGTAAAATTAATTCAAAATTTATCGGCATTTTTCTAACTCAATAGAAAATTTATCGTAAAACAATAACCCTGACGTGGAATCAACTACGACTGAATTTGATAGTCCATCCTCTAGTCATCTTTTATAACAACTGGAAAGCCCGGGCCCTCAATTTGATATTTCTGTTGCAGTTCCCATCCTTCCAATGGAAGTTGTCGATCTTGCTACCGACGCTCTAGAGGACGCAGTTATTCGGGAGAACCCTACTGATTCGGTAGCCTTTAAAATTAAGGAAGATGCTCTTCGTCGAATCTACATAAAGCATGGAATTCCTTTTAATGATGTGTTGGTTCCATTGCGGTATGACAGGGTTCATAGACCCCCTGAAGTGTATACGGCATGCAGCAAGTTCATGTGCTGGGCCAGATGCATCCCACCATTTAATTAAAACATTCAGGAGATTCTTCATTATTTAAAGATAGCTCCAGCATAGCTTCGTCCAAATGGCTACCCTCTTCTCAACTATACTTATATGGTATTTATGGAGTTCCTGTACCAACCTCCAACCATCAATGACATTCGATTCATATTCACTATCAAACGGTGGACAGGGAGTCCTTCGTTTACCTTTCTTGAGTCGGTGAAGAGGTGCCAGATTTTAACTGGCGCATGGAACAAATTAAGTGCCTTTAAAAGTGAGTGGTTCTTCGTTCGTTGTCCGCCTGGTTTAGATCAACAATGGCTGAAAAGACATAAGTGTTATCCACTATCTTTAAATTAGCATGGAAAAATGATATTCAAGTCGTATTCCTTACTATGCTACTCCTTTACAGGTATTGTCACTCGGCCTAGCTACAATCTTTATGAGGAGGCAGTCACAACTTTGAAAAATGCACCACCCGAGGATAGGAACATCGAATAACTGCTCATGGACGAACGTCTCGTTACTTTTTGTTTGATAGAAGAGGGCCTCACATAGGGCTAACCAATGTTGCCCAGACTGCATGGATAAGACAATGGGTTGCAGTCGGTCAAAGGGACAATCGAGTCGATCCTGCGGTGCCTCTAGTCATGAGTGCTCAGGAATTCACTGATATCGATGCCGAAGGATATAAAGGCGATGTGCCCGGTCACAATGGTGCCGAATCCGGTCTTGGGGTCGATGTTAGATCCTTGCAGACCTCACAACCCTCGGTTCTTAATAGGAGAAAGAAGAAAAAATGTGTACATAAATTTCCAAAAAGTCATCTCTCTGATAAATCCAAGTCATCGATGGCTTCTAAGATTTCTCAAGATGAATCTTCTTCACAACCGTTAGAGCGTTCAAGTTTACCACTTGATTCTTTGTCTAGTCTACCAATTCCACATGACCTTGATGCTTTTCATTTTACTGATGTGAGCATCGAGGGGTCGGAATCTCCCACCAAAATTGGCACTGAGATTCCTACTTCTAGAGGAGAAATTACTCCAATGAGCAAAGCTCCTGCACCTGGTTTGTCGGGGAGTAACGCAAGGACACTTGCACACACTTGCACCCCTCAACATTACATTATGCTCAACTTGTGCTTTTCAATGCTTAAAGTTAATTGATTTCTATTTCCTTTTGTAGAAACGATGGTGAAGAAAAGGAACATGTTTGATTCCCTCCAGGATATACACCACCAATCCTCTGGTTCATGCTCTAGCTCTAACCGTTAAGGTGGTAGTCGAGAGTATTATGATTCCAATTATCGCTCCGGTTAGGACCGGGGTCATCAAGGTAGATGTGATAGGGATAAGCCTCCCTAAGACAAACATCGATCAAGATCGAGATCTCCCCCTCCAAGGTGTCCCGAGAAGCCAACTGATCGTCGGGACCTACCTATCGTTCCGTCTCATGGTCCACCTTCCGCCTCAGTTACTCCACGTCCTTTGGTTCCTTCTCATTCTCAACGGTTCAGCGATCGCCGTCGCCATAGTGAACATGCTACTGCCCAAACACCCAGCAAGGAAAGTAATGAAGTTGAAGCTGTTGCTGAAGATCCTATGTTCAATTCAACTGCTCGTATGGCACAGCCTCGAGAAGAGTTTCCAAACTTATGTTTTGAAGGGTTCTTTTTCCCTCCCAACCTGATGAGGGTACCATACCATGTTCAAAAAAGGACTATCGACTATGTGAATGACATCCACATGTAGTACCATGAATGGATGAAGGTAGCAGACAAAATGTTGAAAGTATCTTTTCAGCATGTTGTGGAAATTGAAAAGTTAAAACGCCAGGAATCTCAAGATAAAAGCATTATGGATACTCTGACAAATGAGTTAGAGGCTTCTAGGACTTCCCTAGCAGAGGCCGAAGGAAAAACTAACGATGCTGTTAAATCCATGGAAGAGATGAAATCTAGTTGTCTTGATATGGTTCGAGTGTTGCATTATCGAAATCAAGTAATAGCACTCGAGCGGGATACAGCTCGAAGTAATGAATCAGCAGCCCTGAAGGAGATAGTAGAACTCAAGGCCAAGCTTGAGTATGCAAATAAGGAAAAATATGATGCTTAGAAAATCTCTTTGGATGCTTGTGACGAGCTGGTGAATATCAGACTTGAGAGAGACACGACTGTTGAAAGGGCCAAAAATGTCGATGCACTTATTTAGCGTGAAGCAGAAGCTACCAAGGACAAGGTTAGGGAGAAGATAACAGATGAGCTCAACCCACTTCTTATTCTTTACAACACCAATGTTCTCAAGCATAGAAATCTAACATGGCTGGATGATGAATATCCCTACCAGCTCTGGCGTGCGTGGGAACTTTTGTTGTAGAAGAAAAGAAACTTATTAATTCGGAGGATATCGACCTATCTAGGCTTGAAAGTGAAATGCTATTTGGCGATGAACCTTGAACATTGAACGATATCCAGCTTACACTTCAGAAAGAATCTGCTACTGCTTCTTCACATGAAATGGGTGAAGGATCCGGGTCGGCACAACCTGATATTACAACTGAATTTCCCCCAGCACCTAAGGTCATCCCTAGCGTCATGGCAGGCTCTTCAACCATCCCCGGGTATGATCCAGACAAGCCTCAACTTTCTCCAATTCCCGAACGCTGTTCTGAGGATATTTTGACTCAACTTGAGAGCCGCACCGAGGAATGTATTCTGTCGACATTTCCTGTCTTTCAGATAGTTTGGGATTATCAGTTGATATTTCTAATCTTTTTGCCTATTTTTTCTCAGCATTGAATCTATCAGGTGTCGCTCCTCTTCCCTCACAAGAGCCTCAATTGGAATTGCAAGCAGCTATGATAGCTGTTGCACAGGGTGCTCAAGAAGAAGCCTTTGTTGTTGATGATCAATTCATGGAGGCATTATTAAAGGAAGGGAGTGACCCACACCATGAAATTCCCTTCGATGAGGATGTTGTGATCACGGGTTCTTTGAACCCCACTGATGAACTCAGCATGAAAGAGCGCGTTGAGAGGGAAGAATTGTTGAAAATGAAGGCAAAAACTGAGCCAGTTGATTTGGACTTCAATGAATCGATTCTTATCCCACTCAAGGTGATCCCTCCTGGTGGGACAATTCCCCAGGATGAGGTCCCCTCCCCCCCGCTTCTGATGCTGAGAGTGCCTCGATCCCTTCTGCTTCTAAAGATGATACCACCTCCATCCATACAGTTGAAGATGTTTCTTCAAAGAGAAGCTGAGGTGAAAAGGGGTCGAAGAGTGGATCGAGTGGCAGTTCGGAAGGAGCCACTCCAAAGAAGCAAAGGAAAGATAGGAAATCCAAGAACTAATCTTCGGGCTGGAGTGATATTTAAATAGTTTAGATAGCAACCTTTTCTTTTCGTTGGTCGTATTTGTTTGGGTACAACCTCCACTTTGATTTTTCATTTTGGATAAACTTGTGTTGTGTACAGCAAGTTTTTATGTGAATAAGAATTCTTTTTTTTTGTATAATTATTTTATACACTTGTTTAAATGATCGAGCTATCGCGTTTTCCATTTAATTTATTTGTGATTCATTGCTCATCGGATCGGATATCGATCCGGTTTATCCATCCCAAAGCCTCCTTGAGGTCATGGCCTTGAGTCACATCAAACACTACGCTCGAGCCTTAGTGTTACGCTTGTTGAACTCAGCGATTTGAGTAATTGTACTCTCGCCCCCAGTCTCGGGTTAGCGGAGTTAGGTGATGGATGGTCGAACCCCATCCTTAGCGAGTTTACACTCCTCCTGTCATTTTTAGTTCAGAGTTCATAGAATAGTGAGCGGTTGAACCACACTCATCTATTTGTTTATACTCATATCCGAACTACGAGGATAAGAGTTAGTTGATAGGTGGTTGAACCGCACCCGATTTATGTTTATACTCCAGTCCGCACTCTTGGGACTTGGAGTTATTTCACGGTTAGTTGAATCACACCGAATTTATGTTTATACTCCAGTCTGCACTCCGGGGACTTTGAATTATTTCGAAGAGCAGCCGGATTGTACTCTCCATAATTGATTGATTTTCTCCTGGAGGCTGGAGGTTTAATTTAGTGAACGATCTTTCGTGTCACGATCGCTCTTATTTTATTTCAGTTTCGTCGTGTAACTGATACACAATGCTACAATAAACATAAAAATAATGGGAGTTTAAGAATTTATTTGCTAAATGGAAAAAAAAGACGTAATCTGTCTTATTTCATATCTGGAAAATTAAATGCTAAAGCAAACTCTAAAAGCAAATACAACTAAATGTAAAAGAAATCAACTAAGTGAAATAGAGTCGTAAATGCTTGCTATTCCACACCCTTGGTAGTGTGATGCCATCAACAATCATTAGCTTGAAAGTTCCCTCTCCAAGCCTCTGTTCAATGACATATGGTCCTTCCCAGATTGGATTCATGTGCGATGGGGTAGGAAAAACCCGTTTTAGGACGAGATCGCCAATGTCAAAGGTTATAGGTCAGACTTTAATGTTGTAATATCAAGCGAATCGATGTCGATGTCCAGATGCCCTCAGATCGGCTTCCTCGCACTTCTCATCTATAAAATCGAGAGATTTTAAGAGGTGATCTTTATTCGTTTTGGGATCATAATAAGTCACTCGATGAAAATAAACTTCGAGCTCAATAGGAATGACTGCTTTGGAACCATAAGCAATGGCGAATGGAGTATGACCAGTCGTAGACTTGTAGGTGGTCTTGTAAGCCTACAATGCTGTAGGGAATTTATCCATCTACCTGCCTCTAGCCTTTTCAAATCGCTTCTTCGGAATAGACTTTATGATTTTATTTACAGCTTCAACTGGTCTGTTCGCTTGAGGGTGAGCGACCATTGCAAACCTCTTTTCAATACAATACCTCTGATAGAAGTCTTTGTATTCGGCACTGTCGAATTGAGTTCCATTATCTGTTACAATAGTTCGTGGTAGACCGAAACGACATATGATGTTTCATACAATAAAGTTAATTACTTTCTTCATTGTGATAATGGAAAAAGGTTCTGCTGTGGCACATTTGGTGAAGTAATCAACTGGGACGATAGCGTACTTTGCACCACCTTTAGAGATTGGTAAGGAACCGATAATGTTTATACCCTTATGGAAAATGGTCATGACCTGATCATTTGTGTGATTTCCATCGGAGGAGCCCTTGGATCTTTTGCATATATCTGACACTTATCACATTGTCTTACATAGTTAGCGGCATCTCGATTTACGGTTGGCTAATAATACCCATAACGGAGTATTTTTTTGCCAGAATTTGCCCTCTAGTGTGATTGCCACATTACCCTTCGTGAACTTCTTTTATGACACATTTTATCTCATCATGAGCGACACATCGGAGTAGGGGAACAGTGAAACCTTTCCTATAAATAATTCCTTCTTGCATGGTATACCGTGAAGCTTTGCGAAGGATTTGGTGCTTTTCATTCCTTCATCCAAAAAAACTCCCTGTAGCAATAGTCTTTGATTGGAGTCATCCACGACTCCCTCTCAAGCCCCGCTTCTAGTATCCAATCAATTTCCATTATGTTTATACTTGGGGCATTTAATACTTCAACCGAAACCAAGCCCATTTGATGTGCGTCACCAGTGCTAGCAAACTTTGCCAATGAATCAGCCTCTCTGTTTTGATCCCGTGGAATATGCGAAATGTTGTAGTACTAAAATTCTGTCAATAACTCTTGGACATAGGTAAGGTATGGAGCAAGCCATTTTCCTTTTTCTTGATAATCTCCCCTGACTTGGTACACTACCAACTGTGAATCGCAAAAGATCTCGAGAGTCTTTATTCTCAGTTCTTTAGCGAGTTTAAGTCCAGCAATCAGGGCTTCGTACTCAGCTTCATTGTTCGTTGCTGGAAAATTAAGCTTTAAAGCATACCAGATCGACCGATCATTAGGAGTTATAAGCACAATTCCAGTTCCAAAACAAAGATCATTGGATGCTACATCGGTATACAATTTCCACCGTAAAGTAGGGATTTCACTATTCTCCGAGGAATCATCTTGCGTGGTGAATTCTGCCAGTGCCTGACCCTGGATAGCCCTTCGAGGGAGATAAGTGATATCGAATTGACTAAGCTCGATATTCCACTAGAGTAATCTTCCAGACGTCTCAGGTCACTATAGGACATGTCATAGTGGCTTGTCGGTGTAAACATTGATTAGGTGTGCCTAGAACTACGGGCGGAGCTTCCATGATGCGAACAGCAAGCAATATGCCAATTTTATAATTTTGGATAGTTCCTTTCGGCTCTCGTCAATTGCTTGCTGACGTAGTAAACCGGTCTCTAAATTGGATTCTCCTCACAAAGTAGCGTAACACTTATAGCATGTATTGACACGGCCAAGTAAATGTACAAATCTTCATGATCCACCAGCTTTGACAAGATAAGGAGCCTCTCCAAATGATTCATCAAAGCTTGAAATGTGTCTTTACAATCCTATGTCCATTCAAAGTTTCTTTTCCCCTTCCTAATCAAATCAAAGAAAGGAATGCATTTGTCGGTAGCTTTGGAAATAAATCGATTTAAGGCGGCAACTTTTCCATTCAGAATTTGTACTTATTTAACAGTCTTCAGTGCTTGGATATTATGGATAGCCTGAATCTTCTCGGAATTAGCTTCTATTCCGTGAGCATTAACAATAAAACCCAGGAACTTCCCTGATGCTACACCAAAAGAGCACTTTAAAGGATTAATTTTCATCTTGTAATGTCGTAGGATGCCAAACATTTCTGCCAAGACTCTAAGGTGGTCGCTTGATCATTGTGACTTCATGAGCATATCATCCACATATACTTCCATCGTTTTTTCAATCTGATCTTTAAACATATTGTTGACTAAGAGTTGATAAGTCACTCCCGCATTCTTGAATCCAAATAGCATTACTACATACCAGTACAATCCAACATCGGTAATGAAACTGGTATGCTCCTGATTGGGAATATGCATCGGGATTTGGTTATATACCGAGTGTGCATCCATGAAAGATAGCAATTCGTGTTCCACGGTGGAATCCACCAGCTTGTCGATCCTCGAAAAGGGAAAACCGTCTTTTGGACACGCCTTATTCAAATCTGAATAATCAATGCATGTTCTCCACTTCCCATTCGCTTTTTTCACAAGTACAAGATTAGATATCCATTTAGGGTAGAGGGCATCATGGATAAACCCGTTATCTTTTAGTCTATCCACTTCCTCTTTGAGAGTGGCAGATCTCTCTGGATCCGTGCCGCTCCTTTTTTGCTTCACCTGGACATGCCTCAGGTCGATATTCAATGCATGGCTCGCAATGGAAGGCGAGATTCCACACATGTCAGAGTGAGTCCAAGCGAACTTGTCAAGATTCGCTTGGAGAAAACCAACTAGTTCTTTCATCATCGGGGTGCTGAGCTATGATCCAATCTTTAGAACTCATGATGGGTCATCGTGGCTAATTGTGATATCAATTGTAAGCTCAGCCGGTGAAGCCGTTGTCTCTTTGGTCTCCTTTTCATCATCTCTTGAATCTATATCTCTATAGAACCGACTGTGGAGCCCAAGCAAGGCTCAGGTGCTAGTTCTCAATCTTCGGTAGCTTGGATGTGGACAATCTTGTCCACACCCATACCTTTTTCTTTACGCTGAGCATCCCTCAACTCAGCTACATAACAGGCATGTCCAGTCTCCTGGTCGCCCTAAAAAACCCTAACACCATTATCTGTCGGAAACTTCAAAGTCAAACACCATAGGGCAAGAGCTACCCGGAATTCAGCTAGGGCCGGTCGACCCAAAAAAATGTTGTATAGAGAGTCAACATCCAAAACAACAAACGGCATGATCGGCACTCTACTTCGTTCATGTTCCCCTAACTCTACCGGTAATTCCATATAACCAACAGCTTCAGTTGCAATGCCATTAAAACTGTGTATACGAGCTTTAAATGGTTTTAAATCTTTGGCCTCCATCCTCATTCCATCATAAGCCTTTTTGAAGATTATATTTACTGAACTTCCACAATTAATCAATATCCTTCTCACCAAAGCAGGGCCAATCATGATCGAAATGACCATTAGGTTGATTGTCGGAGCCTCTACCTTATCTACATCTCTATTCCTAAACACAATATCATCTGCCATCGTGCGTTGCTGTTTTGCCGGAGCTCCATCTTTCGTATCCGAATAGCATTCAAAATCGACATGCTTAATCGCACTAGCGTATTGTTCCATCTCATGCCAACTTTTATCAATCGGATGCGATCCTCTCCGACTATTGTGTTAATCACTAATCTTCTTTCGGTCCATGCAGGTTCCTCAGCCCTGTGCGGTACTTGTCCACGGTTGAGGTCGGATGTCCTCTGCCGCCATCCTGTGGGTTTTTTACAAACTGTTGTAACTTCCTTTCTCGAATCAGCTTTTCAATAATATCATGGAGGTGCCTGCATTTATTGGTGTTATGCTCATAACATTCATGAAACCGACAATATTTCTCGGTTTGTTTCTACTTCTCGGTTGATTCGTCTGGAGGCGACTTCCTATACTACATGGTATTGCAAGTAGACAAATAGACATTCTCCAAAGTCGTACTCAGTGGCATGTAAGTGTTGTACATTGAAATCCTAGGTTTTCCTCTTCCAGAATCCCTCTTCCATTCCCGGCTCCAATCTTTGTCTTTCTTTTGCTGATTTGGTTTGTTCTGGACATTCACTTGAACTTTTCCAAAGCTTTCATCAGACTTCTTTACTGCAATATTGCTCTGCACTCCTTCTCCACTTGGTCCTACAACATTCTTCTTCCTAGAGGATCTGGCTACCTCCTTTCTTAGGTACTAAGCCGCCTTTGCGTAGAAGCGTTCCAATGTCGTGGTCGGCTTGCCAGCTAACCAATCGCCAAAGTCAGATTCTGGATCTATCCCTCTCGTTACAACCATCAATATCGCATGGTCATTGGGTTACTGACCTTCGTAATAGCCATATGAAATTTCTCCAAATTATCTTTTAATGATTCTCCTAGAGCCTGGATCACGCTGGATAGGGACATTACATCCTCAGGACGAGTTGCGTGCATTCGGAACCGCTCCTCAAACTTTGTTGCCAAATCATCAAATCTAGATATTGATCGTGGGGGTAGCCTTGTAAACCACATTGTCACTTTTTCAAAAATAGTTATGGGAAAACATCTACACTTGGTTGCATCATCCGCTCATGCGGAATCCATTAGCCATTCATATCTCATGATGTGCTGCCTGGGGTTGGTTTTCCCTCATAGGCGGACATCGACGACATGTTGAACCTCCTTGGATATGCTGCATGCAAGACATTATCAGTGAATAGGGTATGGCTTCTTGAGATTCCCCAGTCATCGTTAGTCAAGCCTTGGCTCTCTCGCACTACCTGTCTGACCATTGCCGATAAGTCCGGCGTTTGGATGGTTGGTGCAAAGCGGTGGTCGTGTTCCACCTCGCGCGAATGGCCGGTCGGTGCTGATGGGCCATGTCACGCCTTCTTGGTTCACCATCTTCCCGATGTTCATCTCGTAAATTTTCTTCATCATCATTTCGGGGAAGCACTTGGTCAACATTTAACTGAACTCCATCTTTTAAATCAGCCACTGCAGCTCCGGTTTGAATCCCAAACGTGCACAGGTAAGTTCCCTTCTCTAGCAGAGGGATTAGCACTGCTCATTCCTGGTAGACCATGACGGTCTGTCTGTTAACGCCTTGATGTTTCTGCATGATATCCGTCTGTTCTACGATGCCTATGTCTGTGATACCCATCCAACGAACTAGAGCTCTCTGATGCCAACCAAGGGGTGGCATCCCTCTTAGTTTTTCCCTGCTGTTGCTGAGTGAGTTGGTTCATTAGCTCGATATTAGCCTAGATCTGCTGATTTAACTCTCAACTCCTATTCATTAGCTCTCTCATCAGATTCTGGAATTCAGCTCTTGTAATAGAGTCAGTTGGGTTCTAGACTTCAACTATTTCAGCATTCACATTCGCTAGTTGACTGCTCGGGCCTCCTTGTTGGATAGTAGCGTTTTCATTTCCTTCCACCTTTTGTGAAGTAGATCAAGTATTCCTCACCATTATTAATAACTTAGCTTAGATTTCTACCAATCTGAGTAGTACGAGCAACTACTTGAAGATAACTGCAGATCTTCTTTGGAGGGATTTATCAAATCTAGTAGCAACAAAGGGATCCTAATAAACTGAGAATCAATCTTTCTCAGTGAAAGCACCAAAAATTTTGCGATAAATTGGTCACAAATACCCAAGAATAGCTTTTGTAGAGAAGCAAGTGAATAAAAATAAAATTAAACTGCGTAGTTGAATAGGTAAGCAATATAAAATAATTTAATCAAAGACATGGAAGTTTATAGTGGTTTCGGCATTGTATGCCTACGTCCACTTTGAAGATTATCCATTATTAATCACTTTTTAATATGATTACAACATGAGAAGATAGCAAGTGCTTGATTACAATGGAGTCTAGAGTAACAAGCGGCGTAAAGATCCTGAAAATGAACCATGAGGCCTGTATTTATAGGGAGAGATGATGAGATATTTCGCTAAGATTTCAACAAAAGGCTCTCTAGGTCCATAGGGGCCCACCGTAACAATCGGTGGCCCTAACCTGATATCCTAGAATGATCAACCAAAGTTTAGCCGATCGTTATTTTTGCCTCCAATTTACGTGCGATCGTTTTTAGAGGGTCCCACATGCCTCTTGAACTTATCCCTAAAATATGAAGTCAATCTGAGTGGTAGATTACGAGATATGGATCAAACTTTGCTATACTTGGAATGTTCATCGATCGTTATGAAGGATCGGCAAATAACGATCGGCCAACAACGATCGGCTATCTTTATTTCTCAATGTATTTATGTGCGATCATTTTTGTGGGCTTCACTCTTCAATATACTAAGGATTTGAAAGTTTCAAGTGAATTGGCCTTGTGGATTTTGAGATATCGATCGATCTCCACTGATTTGAGCTGTTTTATGGATCGTTCACGATCGATCCATAAAATTCTTTGCTTCGTCGTAACTCAAGCATACGAACTCGATCGACTCCAAATTTAAAATGTAACTTCATGGGGCTATGCCAGTCACTTCATGTTGATTGCACCTCTTTTGGGTCCCAGTCCGAATCTGCCTGACCATTGTCCATAGTATTGTATATAATCGATTCCTAAGGTTGATAACCATCCGTTCCTAGCCAAGTCGATGATATCACGGCCTAGCCAAAAGGCGGGATAACAATATCTTTCTAATTTTTAGTCAAATGAATTTTTAATTTTCTATAATTACTATCATATCAACATGGCAGATTTCATGTTTTGAGATAGAAGTTACCATAAGGAGACAAGAATCAAAAGTCGGATAACAATGGAGTCTGATCTAAGATTTTACAAGCAACTCAATATTGAGAGCCAATCTCCGACAACTAAAGAAGAATTAGCTCGGGAAGAAAAGCTTCGGAGCTCATACAAGTTCTCTTGAAGAGTTTCTTGCTTAGCCCTCCATCCGCTTACCAGATGATATTATTCCAAATTTGAATACCCACACTTAAGAGCATGTAGGAAATTTACGTGATAAAAAGGTTTAAAGTCCAAAATAACTATTATAACAAGTCAATGACTATCGAATAACTAATATAGAGTTCGTAAGAAAAACTTAAACTTTTGTGTTGGTTAGAAGAACACAAATAAATGCTAAATCTATGATAAGAAAATAGGTCCGTGAATATGAACCGAAAACTTTAATAATTAACACAGAGCGTACTAAATGTAATACTACACTAGTAAAACTATGTCGAGTGAATAGGTTAATACCAATGTAATATGAGTTACACTATAAAGCAAAAATATTCTACTATTAAATCATGTATTAGTATTAACCCGGATGTACGAAATTTAAGGTTTTAAATGATCTGGATAACTTGAAAACGTCCTTTTTTGAGTTTAAATTGCAAGCGCCATGAGATTGAATGGATTTGAAAGGCTAAGCAAAGCAAAAAAAAATTCATGGTTTTACCCTAAAGAGTAAATAGCTTCTTCTATACAAGGAGGGGGCAAATGTTATCCCTATAATTTTTAATGGGTATAAACCAAGAAATCAATGTCGAGACTAAGGGCTTGAGTCAAAGTTTAAATCATCAAACGATAAGATAGTGTTGATGATGAATGTCGACGTCAGAGTCCTCATCAACGTCGAAGACCATAAGTTCATCTTGAAATAACAGCGCCGCTCCTTAACTATTGTCAGTATTCGTCTATGTCGCATATCATAAGCCATTAATGAGTATCAATATAGCCTATGATGCACTTCATTGATACTGAATATCATTGATGTTGTCTTTCATCTATTAAAGCAAGCTCGTCATCAACAACCTCAAAGGTAGTCAATAAAAGTGGCACCACACTTCACAAGCACTTCGAAGACACTGTTCTATGATGGCGCCAAGGGTCATCGACACCAAAGGAATATAAAGTAGCACCACTCTTCATTATACTTGTAACACCCATAATTTTAATAACATTATTCAAGAGATTTAATTAGATAAATTAAATAGAATAATGTAAAGATTAGAGTGATAAGGGGATTGAGATTTGAAAACTAAATAGAGGCCGTGCTTAATTTAATAAAATTAAAAGAATGAGTTTATGGAAATGGTTTTATAAGTTAATTAATAAGAGAATAAGGCCATCCACCATAACCCTTAACCCCTAAACCCTTATTCCTATTATTATTTCATAAGTTAAAAATTCTAAAACATAAACCAAGAAGCTCAAGCCGCCCATAACCTAGGGGAAAAGAGGAGAAAATTTAATTAAAAGCTAAGGAATCAAGCAAGGAGAATTAAGCAAGATCAAATCTCAAGATCCTTATCCAACGCAAGGTGAATAATAATCAAAACCATCTTATTTTCGGTTTTAAAGAGCATTTGATTTCTGGTTTTAAGTATAAAACCTTTATGGTGTTTTAATGATGATATGCTTGGATTACAAGATATGTTTGATTCAAACAAGTATGTTTGATAAATGTTTTATTCGATTTTAAGGCTAACATCGTATATTTTGGGTTTTAAATGCCATGAGGTTTTAATATGTTATGAAAAACATTATTTTGGAGATGAGTTTAAATTTTCCTAATTATCCAAGCTATGGATAATTTATTATGAATTTTTAAAGGAAGAAATAGATAATTGGGTCTAAACATTTATTTCGGCTATTATACAATGGATTTTGGGTCCGAAATTTATATATGTTTGATAACATATTAAAGGTGAATTAAGATGATTTTTGGGGATTTTTCCTAAGTAATTTACTAAGGAAATTAAATTAATTAAGTTGAAGGACTTAAATGTTTTAATTGTTTTAAAGGGAAGGGCTTCTTTGCTAATTATTTTTAATTAACTCTGGATGAATTTTGCGGTCTTTTAGAAAAACATTTGGTAAAGTTTATGGCAATTAATTATATTTTTACACATAGGCAAGTAAGTTGAAAAGCATTTACTTAAAAAGGCAACAAAACAGTTTTATAAAGATTCATTGTTTCGCCACTTCCAGTAGCAGCCTTTCGACCTCATACCTCCACCCCCAACCAAGTTGAAACCAATACACAAGGTATCGATGCTTTGGTACGTAGTGGATTGGAGAAAGGCGACAGGTACGGTGTCGAAACCATGCTTTTGAAGGGGTCGAGGCCTTTGTTTTGTTTTCCAAAGAGATGTCGCTTGCCTTGCTTCTAAAAGAATGCTTTTGTAAGGGTTGAATTACTTTGATATAGCTTTCGAAAGGGTTGTCGCTTTCTTGTTTTAAAAGGGCGGCTTACGAATGAGTGTCATGTTTTATGTTTTAAAATGGAGCTTTCGAAAAGGTAGTTTGAACCTAATAGAAATTATGCTGCCATCTTTATGCCTTTCAAATGGATTAAAGTTATCAATGAGTTCGAAAGGTAAGCTCTTGTTTTATAAATATAACAAGCCGCTTCCCAGTGCTTTCGAATAGGCTCCAGTAGCCACTTATACTAAAAGTTTCAAAGGCAATGGCTTCGAAAGGTGTTTTCGAAGCTATTCTTCCAACTATTTTACTTAAAAGATTAAAGCTTTCGAAAAGGTGGTTCCGAAGCCATCTGTTTTACCCCAAACTCTTTTATTTGAAGTTAAATGGTTTCGAAAGTGGTACTTTCCCTTATGTTCACTTTGACCCAAAAGTTATGTTTAAGATTAAACCCAATTGTTTCGAAAGAGGTATTTTCAAATGGTTTCGAAGCTATGCTTCTAAAAGTTGGAAAGTATTGCTTTAATACTTTCGAAAGGAATGTTTTGATGGTTTTGAAAGAGATGTTTTAAAGTGTTTTGAAAGCCATATGCTTAGTGTTTTGAAAAGAAGATTTGAATGCTTTCGAAAGAGGTATTGTAATGGTTTTGAAAGTAAAGGTCTAAGGTTTCGAAAGCCTTAGTTTTCAAAACAAAGAACCCAGTCTCAATTTTAAAGGAAAAAACCCATGGCACTATAAAAGAGCTTTAAAATGACATTTAAATTTGGAGTTTTTGAAGAAGCTTGCCTTGAAAACAAAATAATGGGTTAAAGGGATTAACCAAATTTCATGTGGAAATGATTTCAAGGATATTAAACTATAAATGTTGGTATTGTTTTGTATTTGCTTCTTCTATAAATATATTCACTATGTAATGGACCCATAACTGTATTTTGGTGGAGTAAGGGCAGAATAGCCAACTAGGTTGACCTAGTAGTGAAAATAAATTAAGTTAACTCCTGAATAAATAGAGTTGCATCCAGGAGGTTAGGTAGACCAGAACATAGGGTGCCCAAAGACTGATCAAAGAAGTTGTTAGATTAGACAGGTTCATAGTAAACCCATGAAAACTATGTTTGGAAAGAGTTAGTGGCAGGGGCCATTAGGTTTGTAGTGATCCCATGAAAACGATATCCGGATAAAGTTATTGACATAAGTCAATAGGTTCATAGTCAACCCGATGAAAACTATGATATGAGCAAAGTTATTGGAGATACCAATAGGTTCAGGGAGAACCCATGAATTAACTGAATAAAGTTATTGGCAGGGGCCAACGGGTTCTTAGTGATCCCATGAAAACTATGAAACCGGACAGATAGTGCATAAGCTTTAAATAGGTTCTTAGTGATCCCATGAAAACTATGAGACCGTACAGATAGTCCATAAACTTTAAACAGGTTATTAGTCAGCCCATAAAAACTAATAGGTTAATAGCGACCCTAGAAACTATAACTGTGACAAAAAGTCAAATGAATGGGGATGGGAAATCCAGGATAATTTGCTTGTTGCATATCATCATGATATTTTAAAATTTCTATGTTTTTAACCATTGTGGATTCAGGAGCATGGTATATAGTTATTATAAATTTTTAGGTAAGATACTAGTGGGGGGAAATCCTGTTCCGCTAAGTGGCGTAGTCTTACTAGATATCTAAATGGTTCGAGCTGGTAGGTTATTATTCATACTAGGCTTTATGTCTGACTCGAAGTTTATGTTTTCCCCTTAAACTCTCGGGTGCTCAATTGATTTTGAGTGGTTTGAGAGTTGAGGAGTTTCAGGTTCTCCTTTAGACGAATAAGCTTCCGGATACGGGCAAGAGGCAAGCTAGCTAATAAGGAGTTCTTTTCTATTTGATTCTGTTGTGTTTTGATGTAAAGGAAAAGTTATTTGATTGCCTATCTATATGTACTCTGATCATCCAAGGGGCATCTTCATATGTCGCTCTTGGCTTAGTTTGTAACAATTACATTTTCTCTAAACATGGTTCTCGAATTTGGGATTATGTAATGAATTTGAAATATGATTGAAATGGAATGAGATATTTGTTTAATGGTTTTAAAATAATTTCATATCCATGTGTTTCCATTGTATCAATGTATCTAACATTACGACATTTGGTCGCCGAGGATTAATTACTATGGATGACCAGTATTTGTAGCCGTTAGTTTTAAGCCTCCAAATGGGGGATGTTACAAGTTGGTATCAGAGAATAGATTTATGAAAACTTAAGAAATTTAAAACTAAAATATTTTTCAAGACGTAGTCCAATGAATCGGAAAATAAGATCGGGGTATGGGTACTAAAATATTTTTCAAGACGTAGTCCAATGAATCGGAAAATAAGACGTAGACCAATGAATCGGAAAATAAGAAATTTAAAACTAAAATAGTAACGTACTTGTATTTGATATATGTATCTATACTATAATGCAAAACCCTGGTCAAACCGGTCAAAGTGAAGCCTTTTTGGCATTTCCACAAATACCCATCGTGTGCATTGCTACATGCTACTAAATAACACCACTACAAAAGAGGCTATTATTGTCATTTTTAATGCCCCGAGTGGTTTACTTTGGCGTTCGAAATTCTCCCCCACGAAGTCGCCCACGTTATCCATTTCTTCCATTTTCCCTATCTCAAAGAACAGTATTCTTCTCCGTCAAGCTTAAACAATGATTTCGGGAAAAGAAAAATCAATGGAAACAAATAAAAACTATGAAGCGATTCACTGTCTAAAACAAGTAAAGAGATTTGGCTCCTCTTTGGGCAATCGTCAATAGCCAGATTTCAGCCATGGTACTCTATGAAACCCTATTTTCAGTTTTGTTTGCCAGTTCGCTTTTTATACTTTCATGTTCATAGTAAATTGATTGCCAGGATACTTCTGACATTTTGGTTTCCTACTACAGTTTGCTGCTAACTTTCTTCCCACGTTCCAAAGCACGCCTATCACTAGACCATCAGCTGCTGCATATTACATGCTCATCGTTCAGCCCACTTTCTGAAAGTTCATAAGCAAAATGAATATGGGTTGAGATGAGTGGGGAAAACCGAATTTGATCCCAAAACTTCATTTTTAGGTATTTTTAAATTAATTGCTTTTCCTGTTGAGATTTGTTATTTATTCGTCGGCAACCAATATTTAGTTGACGTTCAGGATGATCGATTGCCTCAATGTTGGACCTTCATCTAAGCTTCCTCTAGGAAAGATAACTTTTGGGTATTATTTTCTTTTTAAAATCGATAATTACATGATCTTATTTTCATCCATGAAGGTGTTCGCAGACATTAAACGTGGAAATGGAAAATGGTCCCATAATACCAGATTTACAAATCGCACCTACTTGATTCTATATGGTAAAACATGAAAATTCAAACCTATTTGATTTGGGTGTACATTTTTTTCCTTTATTAGGTAAAGTAGGCATAACCTTGACAAATTTGACCCAACTACTCATGTTTCCTCCCACTTCTTCTTATTTGTATTTACACCTAATACGGTTAAAATTACTTTACAGATTTAGATGTCGTGTGAATGAGGATCGACGGTGCTTGAGGTTGGCTTTTTCTCTAAACTACTTAAGACATGTTTTACTATTATTTTCATTTTTGGGACCATTTAATCTTTGTGTACCCAAGCTTGGATATCTTATAAAGAGTGGTTGTTCATGTTTATGGTGGATTAATTAAAAAATTATGGATTTCTGTAATTTAATTTTGAGTGATATGTGGGCTATACAATAAACAAGAGTTATTTTCAGGAACAAGTTTCATGTAGATAGTCGTTTAATTCATTTTTATGTATGTATTACTGCATTTAGTATAATATAAATAATTGTTTCAACCTACAAGCACATGGATTGTTATTTTATCATCATTACTATAATGTTCCTTTTATGTTAGGATTCAACGTAATAGAGATTGTTGCCTAAACATTCATATTGTATGATTAAATAAGAAGTGATGACAACTACATTTACCCGTGCTCTTCTGAAGCCATATTCAATTAATTAATTTTCACTTTATTCTTTTTTATTCCACATTTTCTTAGCTTCTATTCAAATTTTCTGTTATTAAAACCATAAATTTTTGACTTGGGAAAAATTTTCAATTATTCTTTATGTTATGCTGAAGTAGAAATTCTAAAAAAGCCAAGGGAAATTTCGAATCCTAGCTCTATCTCTAACAGCATATAATCTTTGAAGTATAAATGTCACTTTCATTTCCAGGTTTTGGTTAATAGTGTAGAGCATTTTGGTAAAGTTGTGATTATAGTTATACCAGAAAATTGATGCAGTGGCATATGTAGCATAAAATTCTAAGACACAATAGGCATGCATGGTTTGTTTTATAGATAAAATCTAACCACATACTACTCCGTGCCCTCCTTTTTTTTTCCTTTATTAGGTAAAGTAGGCATAACCTTGACAAATTTGACCCAACTACTCATGTTTCCTCCCAATTCTTCTTATTTGTATTTACACCTAATACGGTTAAAATTACTTTACAGATTTAGATGTCGCGTGAATGAGGATCGACGGTGCTTGAGGTTGGCTTTTTCTCTAAACTACTTAAGACATGTTTTACTATTATTTTCATTTTTGGGACCATTTAATCTTTGTGTACCCAAGCTTGGATATCTTATAAAGAGTGGTTGTTCATGTTTATGGTGGATTAATTAAAAAATTATGGATTTCTTGAATTTAATTTTGAGTGATATGTGGGCTATACAATAAACAAGAGTTATTTTCAGGAACAAGTTTCATGTAGATAGTCGTTTAATTCATTTTTATGTATGTATTACTGCATTTAGTGTAATATAAATAATTGTTTCAACCTACAAGCACATGGATTGTTATTTTATCATCATTACTATAATGTTCCTTTTATGTTAGGATTCAACGTAATATACATTGTTGCCTAAACATTCATATTGTATGATTAAATAAGAAGTGATGAGAACTACATTTACCCATGCTCTTCTGAAGCCATATTCAATTAATTAATTTTCACTTTATTCTTTTTTATTCCACATTTTCTTAGCTTCTATTCAATTTTTTTGTTATTAAAACCATAAATTTTTTACTTGGGAAAAATTTTCAATTATTCTTTATGTTATGCTGAAGTAGAAATTCTAAAAAAGCCAAGGGAAATTTCGAATCCTAACTCTATCTCTAACAGCATATAATCTTTGAAGTATAAATGTCACTTTCATTTCCAAGTTTTGGTTAATAGTGTAGAGCATTTTAGTAAAGTTGTGATTATAGTTATACCAGAAAATTGATGCAGTGGCATATGTAGCATAAAATTCTAAGACACAATAGGCATGCATGGTTTGTTTTATAGATAAAATCTAACCACATACTACTCCCTGCCCTCCTTTTTTTCCTTTATTAGGTAAAGTAGGCATAACCTTGACAAATTTGACCCAACTACTCATGTTTCCTCCCACTTCTTCTTATTTGTATTTACACCTAATACGGTTAAAATTACTTTACAGATTTAGATGTCGCGTGAATGAGGATCGACGGTGCTTGAGGTTGGCTTTTTCTCTAAACTACTTAAGACATGTTTTACTATTATTTTCATTTTTGGGACCATTTAATCTTTGTGTACCCAAGCTTGGATATCTTATAAAGAGTGGTTGTTCATGTTTATGGTGGATTAATTAAAAAATTATGGATTTCTGTAATTTAATTTTGAGTGATATGTGGGCTATACAATAAACAAGAGTTATTTTCAGGAACAAGTTTCATGTAGATAGTCGTTTAATTCATTTTTATGTATGTATTACTGCATTTAGTATAATATAAATAATTGTTTCAACCTACAAGCACATGGATTGTTATTTTATCATCATTACTATAATGTTCCTTTTATGTTAGGATTCAACGTAATAGATATTGTTGCCTAAACATTCATATTGTATGATTAAATAAGAAGTGATGAGAACTACATTTACCCGTGCTCTTCTGAAGCCATATTCAATTAATTAATTCTTCACTTCAATATCGATAACGACAACCATTTTTTACCTCTTTCAATCAAAAACATTGTTGACATCTGTGTAACCATTTTTATTTCCTACAAGCAGTACATGGAGCGAGAAAGCGTTGGAAGTATTATCCCGCTATCAAAGGTAATGTTTACTGTTATTTATTTTCTCCTTTTTCATAGTATAAACTGTTGTTTGATGCATTTATTACTCAGTTTTCTGATGCTTTCTTTGAATCACATATTGAAAATGACAGTAGATTGTTTCGCACCTCATGAACATAATACATCGTAAATATTACAGTAAATTGGATGAATAAGATAAACTTGAGTTTATTTTTAGGATACTGTCATCTTTTTGAATTTGAGAAATAGTTTATCTTCTTCCCTTGATAACTGAATATGTGGATTTTCTCTATAAAAAAATTTAACTGAAATTTCAAGATGTTATTACTTTACATTTTCTTATTTCTATGACATTTTGATGTACAGAGCTTGGATTTATAATTGTTTACAAATGTAAAATACGGCAGTAGAGGGTTTTTAACTGTTATTCTCTCCATTTTTTTATTCATTACCCAGTTGACTTTATTCCTATTTTTTTCCATCATGTCTTTACAGTATAAGTTATCCTCATTTATTTTACTGCTACTTATACTCATACTGCACTGCTCAAAACATACACACGCATAAGTTTATGATGTTATACATTCATATTTTCTTTTCTTTTTTCCTTATCATATATTGTTGTAGAAAGCTTGGATTTATGTTTGTTTACAAGGCTGGGTTGACGTATGCTTTAAATCTTTCTGTAAGTGTTGCTCCACCCTTTTATTTGTTCTTTTAGAAATTTATATCTGTTTCGCTCAAATGCTTCTTTTTTTGTTTCACTTCATGATTTCACTACCATATATTCTCTTATGTTTCTTTGAGTTTTAACTTCAATTTGCTTATGAACAATTGTTACTCAATTTCGTCCACTTTAAATGGAAGTTGTACATTTCATCCATGATTTGTTTTATTTGTGTTCTTACCCATTTGACAGTTGCAGAAAATTAATCATATTGTCATATCCCTTGGGTTTAAATCCGGTATTTAAAGTAACTTCACAACTTAAAGATACATATAACATACACTCTCAGCTCCACATTGGCATTACTTTTGGTTTTGGTATATTTATTCTTCACAGACTTCAAATCATCATATCATTTCCACGACGTTGACTTTAATAAGTAAAATAATTGGATTGGGACAACTCATATTCTCTTCTAACGATAATGGATTTTAGTAATAGAGTATGTAAGCGAAATTCAATTTTATTATGTTTTTTTGTTCGTGAACAACCAACGAAATGCTAAAATGTGGTCATAGTATAAAATGGTTATTTAAATGACATGTAATTTCAGTAATTGTAATATTTACTAAACTACCATGGATAAATTTTGCATTAAACTGCAAGGTGTTATTCTCTTATATCTTCTACTAAAAATATTCCGAGATTTGTATGCATATCTACTCTTTTATTTTGGCTCTTACATGGCTTCAAAATATACTGTTAATTCAGTTTGTGAGCTTGCGTGTACATAAACACACACCCATACATACATATTTCTAAATGATGATGAGTTCTGTACTTGATTGATGAGACTTAACAACTGTATATTTCATGTCACTAGAGAAGTTATCTGAATTGAGTTTTACTTTCTGTAAAATAGTCCCATGTCTATGCACTATTTTCTACTTTCTACATTTGCAACGTAAATAATTTCAATAACTACTGCTTAATAAAAATTAATTATGTATTTTATTAGTAAACTTCAGGTCATATAAAAATATTATTTTAATTTACATATACAAAACATTTTTCCTCAAAAATAGGCCATTTAATACTTCCCAAAAAAATGGAAACTTAGTTTAAGGAAACTTAGGTTAGGTTGAAAAGTATAAGTATACAAATCTAAATAATCACTCCATTGGAACCAAATTTAAACCAATTTTTTGTTTTTAAAAATGATATTCATTATGTTTGGGAATTGGTATTACATATAGATGTATCTATAAGCAAAAAAATTCTGAATACATACAGTTGCTTTGATTATTTTATCAAATGGAATTTTCAAATAAACGTCAGTTATGGAAATTTACTTTTGCAACCAATCAAGTTTTTATACAAATTTTTCTGTTACAGAAATTTACACTCACTTTGTTGGAAACATAATCATTCTAGCTTTGATTATTCATCTTCCTTAATTTATATACATTTGTAAATCAGTTTCTGCAATTTAGCCACTACTTCGCTCATTTATTTGGTATACTTATGAATTTTGGTAATAGGTCATCAAAGTGAATTCCTTTTTTATTATGGATTTGTATATTTGAACAAGCAATGAAATGCAAAATTGTGATCATAGTATCAAATGGTTATTTATAGGACATTCTCTTTCATAAACTGTAATATTGACTGAACTATCATGGTAACTTTTGCAATGAAATATAAGATGTTGTTTTGTTATAACTCATAATAATATATTCTGACATAATATGCAGGTCTACTCTTTTATTGGCCTCCTTTATCAAATGCAAATACATATAAGAGAGAGTGCAAAAGTAACAAGCTGAAGTAGTGGATAAAAAGTGTGCTGCTGCATGTCATCATGTTTACCACCAATCGCTGTTTGTACTTACCCTCATTTCCAACGGACGTCATTAAGAAGTTTGCATGTTTTATCAATATATTTATTTGTAATCATAGAAAGGTATTGGTCACTATAAAATTCAGAGAAGCTTTAACTCACATGAATACCATTATTTTCACATACGTGTAATATTTATGATAGTACATCTATAATTCATTATTAATTGACATATAACTAGAGCTTTATTACAAGTATTATAAAATAAATAATTGAAACAATTGCTGATTTGATAATTTACTGGCGGACTCATCATATGCATGATGTAAATGATGATAATTTCATTAATCTGCCTCATTACGAAGTTCATTAGCTAAGTGATCAGTTGGTTGTTTACCGACTTTTTTTGTAACCTGAACTATTTATTTCTATATTTTTCCTTATTGTTAAGGAATCGCACTTCAGGCCTTACGTCCGTGTCAAAATATGTGCTTACCATTTCTTTACGAAGTGCACTAAAAATATATATGCTGTTCCATATCAATATCTGTTACTGTCTCTTAACAGTAACTTATCATACACATAAAGGTGGAACCCAATGCACGAGGCTCCGCCCAATAACGGACTATAGGGAGATCGATAATGTATGCAGCCTTTTTCTCGCATTGTAAAGAGGTTGTTTTCAGACTCGATTCTGGACGCTCAGATCACCATGCAGGTGACCTAACCGTTGCGCTAAGACTCCACCTCTAACTTATCATACACATAACACAAAAAATATTATCTACACTGAAATTACAAACCTGTGGACGGACAAATAAGAGAATAAGGTAGCAATAGAATTTAAAACTCATTTCCAGCTTTATTCAAATTTTTCTAAGCACACGTCCATCGGACGTGCATGAGTACTGGATTTTTACCAAAGGTATTACAACTATTATTAAAGATATACACACACATATACTGTGCACATATGTATGTATGTGACTCTGTCTATATTTCACTACCATAACTGTAGCGCACACAAAATTTTCACCCTTCCTTCTTGGCACACGTCCAACGGACGTGCCTCCATACTCGTATATATATATATAAGTACGTATTCCCCTCTCTCTTAGACTGTTCTTCTGTATCTTACTAAGCTTCGTATGTAGATTTACGAGAAAGGAAGATATGAAAGCAGGAAACGGAAGAGGACATCTTGATGGAGGAAGCACTACAACTAATGGAAATGCTTGACCTAATACCAGGAGGAACCCGGGTTGAAAGGAAAATGCTAATCAAAATGCAGATGCCAACGTAAGTGCTGGAAATCCACCGATAGATATGGTGATGATGTATCAGTTCTTCGTCAATCTAATGCAAGCTGGAGTAGCTGCAAGAGTAGTTGGGAATGTTGGAGGAGCAAATCCTGTGGCTCCAATTGGAAACAATTATGCTAAGTTGAGCAGAGATTATACCAGTCTTGGTGGGATGCCGTTTTTTAGGAACGGAGGATGCTATAGAAGTTGAGAATTTCTTTTGCATTATGAGAGAATCTTCGCTGACTTGGGGTTAAATGGTGAGTAGAAGAGGAGACTAGCCTCTAGGCAATTGCAGGGAGCAGCGCTTCATTGGTGGAATAGTGTTACTACCGAAGTTCTCGAGGAAGAATTGACTTGGGTGGAATTCCAAAGGATATTCGAAGAAAGGTTTTTGTCTATAGTTGCCAAGTCGGCATTGTTGAGGAAGTTCATGGACTTAGTGCAAGGCGAGATGTCGGTGATTGAGTATGCCACAAAGTTTGATGAGTTATCTAGATATGGATATGCTACTATTGACACCGTCATCAAGAGGAATGAGAAGTTTACTCGGGAATTGAGGCCCGAGATTGCAAATGCGACTTTGCCACATCTTCGTGATCCTTGTAATGTTGTTGTGGAAATGGTGATCCGACATGAGGAGATGGTTGCTACTTAAGGGAAGGAGAAGCAGGTTGAGACCGAAAGTTCTCTTTGCAAGAAGAGAATTTTCTTTAAGAAGAAGGGAACCCAGAAGAGAGAAGCTGCCAAGAAGGCAAAGGCTAATTTGGTTTGCTTTAAGTGCAATAAGAAGGGTCGTTATGCTCATGAATGCTGAACTGGAAAGGGGAAGAAGGCCACAGATAAGAACGGAGTGAAGTGCTTCAACTGTGACCAGATTGGACATTACAAGAATCAATGTACAGAACCAGCCAGGGCGGACAGGGGAAAGGTCTTTGCGTTGGAACCATCTTCTTCTAGGCCAACTACTGTTGAGAAAGGAAAGACTGTGATGGAAAGTACGCTTTTGATTCGAAGTATACTAGTTAGGGTACTATTTTATACCAGTGCATCGCATTCATTTATATCTCAGTGTTTGGTTGATAGGTTATGTTTAGAACCCACATACCTTGTTACTTCCTTAAGGTAGAACTTGATTTGTTAAGTCATAAGTTTGCATGCAGTTTGTATGTTTTTGATTTCATAGATTTCGAAATCATTTTTGGTATGGATTGGTTGGGTAGATATGAGGCTAGGATATTTTGCCAAGATAGGGAAATATTGCTGAGACATCCTGATAGTCATAACCGAATTATATTCTTAGCGGAGGATTTTGACTGAAGTGCTTGTACTCCGTTGAGTGCTATGGAAGTAGAAAATGAGTTAAGTCAGGTTCGAGTGGCAAGAGAATTTGCAGATGTTTTTGAGTTGGTCATAGGACTACCACTGAAGCGAGCTGTTGAGTTTTGGATAGATTTTGTGCCAGGAGCAAAACCTATAAGTAGACCACCTAGCAGGATGACACCGACCGAGATAAAGGAGTTGAAGGTGCAGCTAGTAGATCTAGAAGGGAGAAACTTTATTAGACCAAGCAGTTCACCTTGGGTTGCGGTCGCGGTGTTCATGAAGAACCAGATGGGTCATTAAGGATGTGTATTGACTATCGTAAGTTGAACGAGAAAACGATCAAGAATAAGTATCCTTTGCCGAGAATCAACGATTTGTTCGATCAGTTGTGTGGAGTCAGAGTATTTTCCTAATTGGATTTGGCGACGGGTTTCCATCAGTTAAGAGTGGCAGAGGACAGTATTCTGGTTACAGGGTTACGGACTAGGCATGTTTCGTACAAGTGGTTAGTGATGCCACTCGGGTTAACGAATGCACCAGCTTTCTTCATAGATTTGATGAACCGTGTTTTTCCGAGAGAACTTGGATAGGTTCGTATTGGTTCATATATGACATTTTAGTATACTCTAGAGATGAAAGAGAGCATGAAGATCATCTAAGAGTAGTGCTTGAGACACTGAGGCAATATCAGCTAAAAGCGAAGTTTTCCAACTGTCATTTCTAGAAGAAAGAGGTTAAGTTTCTTAGTCACATGGAAGGGTTTGTCAGTCGATCCAGACAAGATCGAAGCTGTTAATAACTGGAAGAAACTAGAGACGATGACTGAGATTTGAAGTTTTCTTGGACTTGCTGGCTATTACCGGAGATTCATTAAGGATTTCTCACGGATGGCAGCGTCTTTTACTAAGTTGACCAGGAAGGATGTGAAGTTTATTTGGTCTGAAAAATGTGAGGATGCATTCCATAAGTTAAAGCATTTGTTAACCAACGCGCTTGTGTTAGTGGTTCAAGACGTAAACCAAGAGTTGGTGGTTTATACTGATGCATGCGGAACCGGATTAGGAGCTGTGTTGATGCAGAAGGATAAAGTCATCGCCTACACTTCACGACAGCTTAGACCGCATCAGGTGAGATATCCTAGTCATGATTTAGAGTTGGTTGCGGTGATCTTTGCATTGAAGATATGGAGACATTATCTCTTAGGGGAGAGATTTGAGCTATACACGGATCATATGTCCTTAAGATATTTACTCTCTCAGAAGGAGTTGAATATGGGACAACGGAGGTGGCTGAAGTATTTAGCAGCTTATGATTTTCGTATAGAGTATACACCTAGGAAAGGAAATAAAGTAGCGGATGCTCTTAGCAGAAATATCAGAATGTGGTGTTAGCTATTTTGGCGGAATGGAAAGATTTAGATGCTTTTACTACTTGTAGTGTGCAGTTAAGATCAACTACTAGTTCTAGTCAGAGCACCACCATGATGTCCTATTTGG
The DNA here is from genome assembly GCA_030737815.1 of Allium fistulosum. Taxonomy (NCBI): domain Eukaryota; kingdom Viridiplantae; phylum Streptophyta; class Magnoliopsida; order Asparagales; family Amaryllidaceae; genus Allium; species Allium fistulosum. The sequence goes on along the minus strand of CM060907.1, from coordinate 403,376,253 downwards.
GAGTTCGACCAGTATTGATCGAAAGGGTTGCTTCTAAGCAGAAAGAGGATCCATTGTTAGTCGAGAAGATTAGAAGGCTTGAGGTTGGGTCGATGAACGATGATCTAATGGATTTTAATCTTGACCAGAGAGGATGGTTGAGAAAGAAGGGACAGTTGTGTGTTCCGAATGACGGGAACTTGAGGAGAGAAGTTCTTAAGGAATGTCATCGATCCTAATTATGATTTATCTTGGAGGAACCAAGATGTATCAAGATATGAAGAGGAGCTTCTACAGGGACGGTACGAAGAAGGATGTTGGCTTGTGGGTTAGGCTGTGTGCGAACGTTCAACAAGTGAAGGCCGAACATCAGAAGTCGAGTGGATTTCTTCAACCTTTGGAGATTCCAGTTTGGAAATAGGATTCGCTATCCATGGATTTTATAGATGGGTTTCCATGGTCAAATAGAGGAAATGAAAGTATATGGGTCATAGTAGACAGGCTGACCAAGAGTGCCCATTTCATTACAGTCAATTCAACCAAGATGGCACTTGTTTTAGCTAAGTTGTTCATGTAGAACATAGTTAGATTGCATGTAATTCCTAGTAGTATAGTCAGTGATAGAGATGCTTTGTTTACTAGTGAATTTTGGAAGATTCTACAAGATGTGATAGGTAACAAGCTCAAGATGAGTATTGCGTATCACCCTCAAATGGATGGGCAGACAAAGAAAGTCAATAAGGTACTCGAGGATTTATTGAGTGCTTGTGTGTTAGACTTCGGTAGATCATGGGAAGATCACCTACACTTAGTTGAGTTCTCCTATCAGAATATTTATCAGACTAGTATAGGAATGGCACCTTTTGAAACTTTGTATGGATGGCCATGCAAATCACTAGCATGTTGATTGGAAACTGGAGACAGATTAGTCTTGGGTCTAGATCTGATTAGAGAGGCGATAGAGAAGATTGAGTTGACTCAAGAAAGGATAATGAAAGTTACTGTGCTATAGGATCGTGTAATATGGATAAACTACTTGTGCGGAATAATAATTAAGTAAGTAAATAATTAAAGCAGTAAAGTAAAAGACACTAGAGATTTTTATACTGGTTCGAACTCCCGTTCTACGTCCAGTCCCAGACTCCTTCTAGAATTAAACTAGCTACCCTCACTTAATCCGGAGGAATAGGTTTACACCACTTGAGCAACCGAATAGGACTTCTACCGCCTAAGCAACCGAATATGAGTTCTACCGCCTGAGCAACCGAATAGGACTTCTTTACAAATAACAAAAGTATTTGACTGTGGTATGCTCTTTAAATAGCACTGATAAGTCAATTAAGTACAATCTTCCTATAATCTTCTCCTTTGTGATATATAGTGTAATGTGCTTGAAGAATGTGGAAGATGGAGTGATCAATGATCAGAGTTTGTATGCAATTAGAGTGCAAATTGAAAATAGATTAAGAGATGAGAATTCAAGAATATTAAAATCAGTTAAGTTAATTGTTTGTTGAATTCTGAAATCTATTTATAGAGATTAAAAGGTTGCAACTACTGATGAAAAGCAATGTTGAAAAGAACAGGTGCAACTGTTGGTTTGAATATGTTTCTCTTTGATGAAGAGAAGTGTCTTTTCATAAAATAGCTGTTGAAAATATTCAGCCGGCTGAAATTGTTTATTCAGCCTTCTGAATTTGATAAAATCGTAAACAGCAAGGAAATAGGCAATTTTTGGCCTAAAACAGCCGGCTGAATAAAGTCATTCAGCCGGCTGAATATTGTGAAACCATAAAATTGTTTCAGCAATCAGACGGCTGAATGAATCCATTCAGCCGGCTGTTTCAACCTTTTGTGTAGTGTAGTGCATGTGTGTATATGTTTTTATATATATATATCATTTCAGGAGAGATTTTAACATATTTCTAAATAATATAAAGACTCTAGACAAAGGATTATCAGCTTCAAAATATTCTGAATGTTAATCTGCAATGAATCTCCTGCATAATTGATTAGTACACACAAATATTTATTTATATAGTTTGTCACAATCAAAACGATGTAAAATCGAGGTTCCAACATTCTCCCCCCTTTTGATGATGACAACTATATAAGTATAAATAATATATTTACATAAATACTTACATTAACATTGCTACTCCCCCTGTAAATATGCACAATAATTTAAGCTAACTTTCTCCCCCTTTGTCATTGACAAAAAGTAAGATATAAATGCATAGAAACATTGTAAAGCAAAGATTAAAACCCATACTCGAGATGTCATTAAAAGAGAATAACAATATTCATACAACATTTTATAAGTAACTAGATAGAGAAACATAGAAATTTGAAAAGAAAATATTACAAACTGAAGCAAAAACAAAGAAAAATAAAACTAGATAGAGACAGAAGGCTCATCATCATCAGAATCCGAACTCGAAGACGACCATTGAAAGGGAGAAGGGTTGTAAGCTTCGGTGGATGTAGAACCCGAACAAGAAATTTTATCCCATATCCTATTAAGAAATCCTTTTATGGAGTTGAATTTCTTCTCCGTCTTCTTTTCAAGAGTTTTAATGTCCCGATGAAGTTTTGATTGATTTCGGGATAGGGTGATGATAGCTTGTCTGGAGGAAGTTTCCAGGCCAACAACTTGAATGGAGTCATCGTCCTCTTCTTCTTCTTCATGTTGGGTATGCGAAGAGGAGGCAATACTAGTGTCACGAGGTTGTGGAACACCTTAATGAACATTGTGAGACCATTCTTGAAAAGAAATGATTTGTTGTGGAGGAGGCCGGGGAGGAAGACCCATCAATCCTAAGGTTTTTCCGCCTAACTCACTAATGCTTGAAAACTCGGAGTCGGACATTGGAATGCCAAAGTTGAGAATGATACGCATAATATAAGCACCATAATGGATGGTCTTATATTTCCTTCGGATTGTGATGTCTTGAAATTCATCTAAAATGATTTTGCCCCAATTTACTTGTTGGTTAGAGTAGATTGAATAGAGGGCTTGAAAATCCCTTTTATAAACTTTTTCATAACTTCCCGTTCGAGGTTGTAAGGAGCGAATGAAAGCACAGTGAATAAGGCGTGCTTGTGGCCTTAAGGTGCTAGATTTTAATGCACTTAAATCGGTAAGGTGATCGGACAAGAAACAATGTGAAACTTCATCTCTATGATCCATATCAACTTCAATATCATCTATATCAACACCTTGAAATGAACAATTTAAAATATTGCCTAATCTTTGTAAAGGCAAAAAGATTTTAGTGCCACAAACTATTGTCCAAACACAATCTTGTCGATTTTGGGGATTATGGTGGTCTAGATTCAGATTTGCAAGAAAATGTTTGATCAAAAAATGACTAATTCTAACATTATTGGGAGCATACCCTATGAAATTATCAAAGTGGAATTGCTCGGCTAATTCTCTAATTAGGTAAGCCGCGAAATCCGAGAACTTCATGAAAGCCCCTTCAAAGATATTAGAATTTTTCATGGAATTGAAGCGGGAGACTGCAACATCATTCCAAAGTCATCGACGAATCCGATCTTCGGAAGGACCAAAGGCGGATTCCCTTCTGTGTTTTGATCTAGGAGCCATTAGAGGTTAAAAATGAAGAGTAAAAGATGAAAATTTGAAAAGGTTGTGCTAGGGTTCTGAAGTGAATGGGTAAAAGGTGAAAAGATGAATATATAGGTAGGTGAAAAGTAAGGGTAAAGTTGGAAGAAAAAGTGTAGGGCCTAGTTAAAAAATGCCTCAGGAAGAATTCAGCCGGCTGTTTCACTGTAAACAGCCGTCTGAATTTTTTCCCGCAAGAAAATAGTTCATTTTCGAACTTATTCAGACGCCTGTTTGAAGTGATTTAGCCGTCTGAATCTGGGGAAAAAAATTTCCAGGATAATATTCAGCCGTCTGTTTGAGTATAGACAGCCGGCTGAATTTTGTGAAAGCATATGGCTACCTTTAACTTTTATAACAAGTATTATTATTAAAGGAACCGTGTGAATACTTTTGAATAAACAAACAAGATTACATATTAACAAAAACTTTTAAACAGATTTGGAAGAGGAGCTTGGAGTGTGATATTCATCCGGCTCTATTTTTGTGTTCTCTTGAAATGGCCTGAGTGGTGACCATCCATTACCGCGTTCCCATGAATTCGGAGATATTGGTGGACGCTGCGGTGATAGTTCTCAAGGATTGCGTCAGAATGGAGAATAAACAGGAGACGGTTGATGAACCGTGCTTTTGGATGAGGAACCACAGAATTTCAATGCGACTTGTTCCAAAAAGCTTAAACGCTTGGCATTAACTTTTTGTTCATAATAAAGTTCGCGTTGTAAATCCAGCGTTTCCCTTTAGTAGTGATGAATGTCATCTATCTTTTCCTTGGTAGATGGTGAACCAAAAAATAGAGACCGTCTTGTTCTTTTACCGGGTGGAGTGTACCCCGTGTGAGTAGAAGGAGGAACAATTGGTACTGGTTCATAAATCAGTGTTGGAGTAGGTAAATTCACCGATCCCGAACTAGGAGAAGAATATGACAGTGCAGAGGATGCAGAGTTGTGCTTGGAAGACATTTTTGATTAAGAGAGTTGAAATAGTAAAAAATTTAATTGATTTCAAAAGAAAGAAAAGGAGTAGAGGTATTTATATGTAAGAGAATCATATAAATAGAAATAAGATTGGTGGTTAGGTTGTTAAGAACCAGAGAAAAAATTGGTTGTAAAAAAAATGTAAGGTAAAAAAAATAAACAATGAAAATAGAATGTAAACCAAGTTTAGTTGTAAAGAAAAGAGTAGTGGAGTGGTAGAGCACCAGATTTCCAAGTAAGAGATCTCGAGTTCGAGTCTAAATTTTTTTTTTATTAAAAATTATAAATCCTTTATGGATACAATTCCTAATTCTCCTCTTAATTTTATGAAGATACTTTCATTTAAAGTTTTTGTAAATATATATCTGCCGATTGATTTTCAGAGGATACAAATTCCATTCTGACTAAATCATTTTCAATATTATCACGAAGAAATGATGACGTATGTCAATATGTTTAGTTCGTGAGTGATTGACAGGATTTTTGGATAGGTTTATAGTACTAGTATTATCATAAAAAAATATTGATTTAGATAAATTAACACCAAAATCTTGAAGCGTTTGTTGCATATAAATGACTTGAGCACAAGCTAAGGCGGCAGAAATATATTATGCCTCACAAGTTGAAAGTGAAACACAATTTTGTTTCTTGCTAAACCAAGAGACTGAGGATTGTCCAATGAAGTGACAAGTCCCACTAGTACTTTTCTGTTCCGTCCGACATCTTCCAAAGTCAGCGTCACTATATGAAACTAACTCGAAAAGACATTCCTTCGGATAGAAAAGTCCAAAATCTTTGGTTTTGCTTAGATAACGCAATATGCGTTTTACTGCTCGCATATGTGATTCTTTAGGACTTGCTTGGAATCGAGCACATAAACAAACACTCATCATTATGTCAGGTCTACTAGCAGTTAGATAAAGTAATGATCCAATTATACTTTGATATAATTTTTGGTCAACACTTTTGCCATCTTCATCTCTATCGAGATGAACTGTTGTACTCATTGGAGTTGGTTTAGCAAAAGTATTTTCCATATTAAAGCATTTATTAGATTATTACAATATTTTTCTTGATTAATAAAAATTCCATTTTCTGTTTGTTTAATCTGTAATCCAAGAAAATAAGATAATTCTCCCATATGTGACATTTCAAATTCTTTGGTCATTATTTTTGAGAATTCCTGACATAATTTTTCATTTGTAGAGCCAAAAATAATATCATCTACATAAATTTGAATAATTAAAATATCCTTTTTAGTTCTTTTAATAAAAAGAGTTTGATCAACCTTCCCAATTTTAAAACCAGAATCTATTAGATAGCTCTTAAGACGTTCATACCAAGCACGGGTGTCTTGTTTTAGACCGTATAAGGCTTCTTAAGTTTATAGACATGGTCTGGAAATTTTTCATGTGTGAATAACGGAGGTTGTTCAACAAAAACATTTTCTTTTATATAACCATTTAAGAAGGCATTTTTAACATCCATTTTATAAAGTTTGAAATTATGAAAACATGCAAAGGCCGGTAAGATACGTATTGCTTCAAGTCGTGCAACTGGAGCAAATGTTTCTTCGTAGTCAATTCCTTCTTCTTGATTATATCCTTGTGCAACTAATCTAGCTTTATTCCTAGTTATATTACCTTATTCGTCTGCTTTATTTTTGAAGACCCATTTAGTACCAATGACTATTTGATCACTTGGTCTAGGAACTAGTTCCCAAACTTCATTTCGTTCGAATTGGTTTAGCTCTTCTTGCATAGCTATAATCCAATAGTCATCCGTAGATGCTTCGTTTGCATTTTGAGGTTCAATTCTAGAAAGAAAAGCTACATGGCCCATTTGATTAAGTTGATTTCTAGTTCTAACATGTGAATCAATTTCACCTATGACATTTTCTACTGGGTGATCTCATAAAATCCTAGGAGGAGATCTTAATTCATTTTCATTATGAAAAATGTTTTCATTTTCTCCAAAATTATAAACAATGTTTCCATCATCTTCAAAATTATTTTGAGTAACCGTATTTGTGACCGTCTTAGGTATATCTTCATTATCCTCAAAAAATTTATTAAATTTGAAATTTTCGCCGAATGAAACATGAAGAGTTTCTTCGATTGTTTTTGTTCTTTTATTGAAAATTCGATAAGCTTTGCTTCGTTCTGAATATCCTATGAAGATTCCTTCATCGGATTTTGGATCGAATTTTCCAAGCTGATCTTTTGTGTTTAAGATAAAACATTTTGAACCAAAAGTTTTAAAATATGAAATGTTTGGTTTTCTTTGATGAAATTGTTCATGTGGAGTGTGTTTTGTTAAAGGTTGGATGGAAACACGATTTGGAACATAGCAAGCAGTTGCTACAGCTTCTGCCCAGAAATGTTTTGGTAATGTGCTTCCATTTAATAAAGTTCTTGCACATTTTTGTAACGTTCTATTTTTCCTTTCTACAACTCCATTTTGTTGTGGTGTTCTAGGAAAAGAAAAATTATGATAAATTCCCTTTTTATTACAAAATTGTTCAAAAGCTTCGTTTTCAAATTCACCTCCATGATCACTTCTAATATTTTTAATTTTTTAATTTTTGAGATTTTGAATTCTCTTTGCAAAATTCTTGAAATTTTCAAAAGTATCACTTTTATTTTTTAGGAAAATAGTCCAAGTATATCTTAAGAAATCATCTACTATAACATACACATATTTACTATGATTTATAGATTGAATTTGAGTTGGACCAAAGAGATCTAAATGTAATAGTTCTAGTGGTTGTATAGTAGAAATATTTTTCTTTGATTTAAAGGATGATTTTGATAAATTTCCTAATTGACAAGCATCACAAATATTGTTTACTTTAAAGTTCATTTTTGGTAAACCTTTTACTAAATTATTTTTAGATAATTTATTTATAGTTTTAAAATCAATATGACAAAATCTTTTGTGCCATAACCAAGGACCATTTTCTTTGGCTATTAAACACATATTTGTATTATGATTTATATTCATATTTAAAACATATATATTTTTATCTCTAAAACCTTCAAAAATAAGATTTTTATTTTTATCAAAAATGCTACACTTGTTTTCAGAAAAGGAAATATTGAATCCTTTGTCACATAATTGGCTGATACTAAGTAAATTATGCTTCAAGTTTTTAACTAATAAGACATCTGTAAAAAGAGGTGAATTAGATATACCGTTATAGCTCACATCGCCTTTGCCGATGACATATCCTTTGGAATTATCTCCAAATGTGACAGAACCTCCATCTGAGTAATTAATGTTTATTAGCATCCCTTTGTTTCCTATCACGTGTTTTGAGCAACCACTATCTAGTATCCATTTTCCTCTCTTTTTGGATGGTACTTGCAAAATATAGAATTAACATTGGTACCCACCATTTTATTTTGGGTCCTAAGAGTTAGGTCTTAGGAAGCCAAACCCAAGAGGGTTTAGAATTCCTTTTGAAAAGAAAATCTTTGTTTTTATGAATAGTTTTTATAAAAGATTTTATATACTTATTTCTAATTGAAGAATTATTTGTTTTAGGAACCCAAATTTAATTGATTTAGTAAAATTTGAAATTTTAGAACTAGGTTTTTCAACTTTATTATTCCTTTTATATGAAGAATTCTTTTTCTTTGAAATGATTTTAGAAGATTTTTTATATCCTAGTCCTTTTATATTTGAAATAGTTTGAGAATTTTCTATAATTTTGGAAAGATTTTCTCTACCTTTATTAAAATTAGAAACATTTTTTGTAATGTCTTCTAACTATGTTTTAAAGCTAGAGTTATCTAACTCTAAAATCTTGATATTTGCTTTAAGGTCATGATTTTCAATTAATAAAGCATCATTCTTTTCTTTCTGAGTTTCTATCACTTGACTTAGCAGAGAAAGTTGAGATATCATATTAGAACAAGATTCTTTAGTAACTTGAAGTTCTTCTTCTAAAATTTTATTTTCATCTCTTAGCATTTCTACTTCGATTTCAGCTCTATTCAATTTTTCAAGGGTTTCTTTGTACTTTCTATTTTTGCCTTTTAGTTTTTCAAGTAATTCTGAATTGATTTCCAAAAGGTCATTAAAAGTTAGATCACTTACCTCGTCTTTTGTGGCCATAAAGCAAATGTTAGCTTGTTCTGAATCACTGTCCGAGTCACTTTCTGATGATGAAGATGATTCTGTATCGTCCCATGTGACAGAGAAAGCTTTCTTCTTGAATTTGTCCTTTTTGTGCTTATATTTGTCTTTCTTTTTCTTAAGACGGTCTTTCTTGATATGACCTTTCTTGTGCATTCATAACATTCTAGAGCAGATGATGATGGTTTGTTGGTGTTGTTATTGTTGTTGGAGCTGTTCTTGTTATTTCTAAATTTGTTGCTCTTTCTAAATTTCAAAAACATTTTGAAATTTTGCAATGAACACCATATCTTCTTCATCTTAGTCTGATTCATCTTTTTCTGCTTGGAATGCTATATTTTTCTTATCTTGAGCCTGTACTCGTTTTGCCTGGAGATTAACTTCATAAGACATTAGATTTCCAATCAACTCTTCTGGCTTTATGGTCGAAATGTCGTTAGCTTCTTCGATTGCTAAGACTTTTCGTTCCCACTCATCCTTTAGTGAGTTGAGGATTTTTGAAACAATATCAAAATCTATGTAAGTTTCTCTCAAAGAATGATATATATCTTGAAATCTAGAGTACATTTCATTTATAGTCTCATCTTGCTTCATTTTAAAATTTTGGAACCGATTTTTTAGCATAGAAATTTTACTTTGTTTGACTTTGTTAGTTCCTTCATGTGTAACTTTAAGTGTACGCCAAATTTCATGAGCAGTTTTACTCATGCTTATTCTATTAAACTCATTTTTGTCTAATGCACAATATAACATATTCATAGCTTTAGCATATGCAGTAGCATCTAATTTTTGCATGTTAGACCATGTTGAATATTCAGTAGTAGGAATAATATATTCAGATTGCATAATGTTCCAGGTTTCATAACTACTTGCTTGTATATAGATTCTCATTCTAGTAGCCCAATAGTTATAGTTCATTCCATTAAATAGAGGTGGTCGTGCAGTAGATTGACCTTCTAAAAAGGTAGTGTTAGCAACAGTGCTGGTGTTGTTATCCATATTAAAACAATATCAGATAACTATGTTACGGTTGTATGATGGCCTTGCTCCGATACCAAATGAAAGTAACTGTGCTATAAGATCGTGTAGTATGGATAAACTACTTGTGTGGAATAATAATTAAGTAAGTTAATAATTAAAGCAGTAAAGTAAATGACACCAGAGATTTTTATACTGGTTCGAACTCCCATTCTACGTCCAGTCCCAGACTCCTTTTGGAATTAAATTAGCAACCCTCACTTAACCCGGAGGAATAGGTTTACACCGCCTGAGCAACCGAACAGGACTTCTACCGCCTAAGCAACTGAATAGGACTTCTACCGCTTGAGCAACCGAACAGGACTTCTTTACAAATAAAAAAAGTATCTGACTGTGGTATGCATTTTAAATAGCACTGATAAGTCAATTAAGTACAATCTTCCTATAATCTTCTCCTTTATGATATATAGTGTAACGTGCTTGAAGAATATGGAAGATAGAGTGATCAATGATCAGAATTTATATGCAATTAGAGTGCAAATTGAAAATAGATTAAGAGATAAGAATTCAAGAATATTAAAATCAGTTAAGTTAATTGTTTGTTGAATTCTGAAATCTATTTATAGAGATTAAAAAGTTGCAACTATTGATGAAAAGCAACGTTGAAAAGAACAGGTGCAACTGTTGGTTTGAAGATGTTTCTCTTCGATGAAGAGAAGTGTCTTTTCATAAAATAGCTGTTGAAAATATTCATCCGGCTGAAATTATTTATTCAGCCTTCTGAATTTGATAAAATCGTAAACAGCAAGAAAATAGGCAATTTTTAGCCTAAAACAGCCGGCTGAATAAAGTCATTCAGCCGGCTGAATACCGTGAAACCATAAAATTGTTTCAGCAATCAAACGACTGAATGAATCCATTCAGTCAGCTGTTTCAGCCTTTTGTGTAGGGTAGTGCATGTGTGTATATGTTTATATATATATATATATATATCATTTCAGGAGAGATTTTAACATATTTCTAAATAATATAAAGACTCTAGACAAAGGACTATCAGCTTCAAAATATTCTGAATGTGAATCTGCAACGAATCACCTACATAATTGATTAGTACACACAAATATTTATTTATATAGTTTGTCACAATCAAAACGATGTAAAATCGAGATTCCAACGAATGAAGGAATCTCAATCTAGACAAAAAAGTTATGCATATAAAAGGCGTAAAGATATAGAATTCTTAGTTAGAGATAGAGTTTTCATTAAGGTATCTCCGATGAAGGGTGTGGTACGATTCAAAAAGTCAGGGAAACTGGCACTGAGATATGTTGATCCATTCCCAATTATAGAGAGGATCAGGAAGCTCGCATACAGAGTAAAGTTGCCAAGCAGTATGGCAGGGGTCCATAATGTGTTTCATATATCTCATCTTCACAAGTATGTGCATGATCTAGAGACTACTATTCCTCCGACAGAGTTGAAGGATTTGATAGTTGGATCGAATTTGACTTTTGTTAGACAACCAGTTTGGGTTGTGGCGAGAGATGAGAAGAGGTTAAGAAATAAGATGGTCAAGTTGGTGAAAGTTCAGTAGAGCGACAACGAGAAGGATTGTACTTGAGAGACAGAAGACGGGATTGGAGATACTTATCCTAATCTGCCGTGAGGGTATGTTCTATATTTTCCTTATATAGACTGTTGCTAGTCAGGTAGGCTAGTATTGTAGTTAGGAGATGCTACAAATGATTGCTATGCTTAGTATTTAGTCCTTACTGAATTTCGAGTACGAAATTCTTTAAGAAGGGGAGCCTGTAACTCCTAATTTTAATAACATTATTCAGGAGATTTAATAAGATAAATTAAATAGAATAATGTAAAGATAAGAGTGATAAGGGGATTGAGATTTGAAAACTAAATAGAGGCCGTGCTTAATTAAATAAAATTAAAAGAATGAGTTTATGGAAATGGTTTTATAAGTTAATTAATAAGAGAATAAGGCAAGGGTATTATGGGGAATAGCCGTCCACCATAAGAGAATAAGGCAAGGGTATTATGGGGTTTGAGAGTTGAGGATTTTCAGGTTCTCCTTTAGACGAATAAGCTTCCGGAGACGTGCAAAAAGCAAGCTAGCTAATAAGGAGTTCTTTTCTTTTTGATTCCACTGTGTTCTGATGTAAAGGCAAAGTTGTTTAATTACCTATCTATATGTACTCTGATCATCCAAGGGGCATCTTCATATGTCACGCTTAGCGTAGTTTGTAATAATTATATTTTCTCTGAACGTGGTTCTCGAATTTGGAATTATGTAATGAATTTGAAATATGATGGAAATGGAATGAGATATTTGTTTGAGGGTTTAAAAAAATTTCATATCCATGTGTTTATGTCATATCAATGTATATAACATTACCACATTTGGTCGCCGAGGATTAATAACTATGGATGACTGTAGCGTCCGTAGCCGTTAGTTATGGGCCTCCAAGTAGGGGATGTTACAATACTTAATGCTGCTCTTCGTCTCTCATTTAGCATGCTTCATCAACATTGGAAGGATTCCGCTATTCATCTACATTGCCACTACTCAACTATTGTCACCGAAAGTCACCAAAGTCATCGACTTCGATGCAATATCATACGAAGACATTCATTCATGACAACATTCAGTGACAACGAGACTCGTGATTTCTGAAGGGACATTAAATAAAGCCATATCCAATCAATGTCAACAATGCAACATTTCATCAGCTACTGAATATTAACATCGAGGGTCATTAATGTCGCCGCTATTCTATGTCCACATCCTTCTTCAGTATCGGGTAATGCCGCCAACCATCAATCAGGAAGATCTCAAGACATGGAGTCATCATTGACATACATTAGCTACAACCATTGATGCATCCAAAAAAGTTGTTGAAGTTGCTGCTTGATAACGTCGCCTTCCATCAATGTTGATATATGGGTGTAGTGAAAGTTGATCGATGGAGAAGGAATTTGTTACCCATAAAATCCACTCAAAGAACAAAGGCATGAAAGAAGATACGAAAAGTACCAGCTTCTACTAAAGTGGGTTTCGATAAGGATCATGAATGAAGGCTTCAAAGACATTGGGAAGGCTTTCGAAGGAGTCGTTAGCAGCAGGCACCCTCACAAGTGATAAACCATGTACAAGCCTCCGAAAAAGATGAAAAAGGAGAAGCAAGACCATCCATCTGCCTCTTTAAGACCTTCCGACACAAATGGACAGCTTCGGAACCCCCCTTAAGAAGGCAATGAATGTTAATCTCCCATATGCACGCCAAACCTTTCGGAACTAAAGGTTTCACCCTTATAACAACCCTTTTGAAAGCTTACACAAGCCTTTCGAACCAGTCGAAGCCAATAACATTAGAGGAAGGTCTCGCCTCAATCCACGGGCATACATTCGAAAGCTACTCAACATAATCGAAACCATTGGTACTTCAGCATCTTCGAAGCCCCTATGGACAACCTATCGACAGAGCTGGAGGCTCCTATCTCACTTCCGATGACAACAAGGCAATATGAAGAGAAAGGCGCATTTGAAGACCTTTCGACAACGTCGAAAGGTATTCTAGAGAAAGCAGCAAGAAGAGATACTCAAGGCTTAACAAAGGCGAAAGGATGATAAAAGACCCTTTCGACTTAGTCGAAAGGTCTGAAGAGAGATAATGGGAGCGCAAGGGTAAATCAAAAGACACAAAGGAGATGCCCTTCGACGGAGTTAAAGGCAGACAAGGCCTTTCGACCAAGTCGAAAGGCATAAGGCGGCATATAAAAAGGGGTCCTTTCGACTGAGTCGGAGGCACATGCGCGGAAGGGGCCGACCTACATCTATAAATAAGACCCAAGGGGTCCCATTTTAGGGATCGATTTTTGGAATCTCGAGTTCATTTCTTTTACTCCAATTTCTTAGCTGCACTTAAATCTTCTAGAAACCCTAAATCAAATTGGGGATATAGATCTCTTAATTGTAACTCATTTTGGATTATTAATAAAAGAGCGATGGCTGGTTCATTAAGGATTTTGATGACGAGGAAGATCATTTAGATCATTAGCTAGTCTAATGATTCATTGCACATTATTCTAACCTATTCTTTTAACTTCCTTTTGTCTATGCAATGCATAGGATCGACTTGGGTATATACAGTCGAAACACATCATCATTGAAACCAACATAAGACAATGAAAATAAGAATTATGATGAGGTTTCGACATTGGTGAATCTTTTAAACTGGGGGATATCCAAGTCGATCTTATACAAGAAAAACAAAGTGGAGCTTAGTCAGTTACAAACTGGACCAGCTTCGAAAGAATGAAACCCTTCTCGACCTGATCGAAAGGGGTGTTCCGAAGGGGTCCCAGCTTATAATTGGCTAACGATCAATTAGAGAGGAATTCATTTGAAAAGGGGCTATCCCCAGCTACATATGAAACCCTTTTGAAAGGGTTCCTCAATAAAAGTAGCGAAACCACTGGAATCGAGAGCTGCTATGTCATACTAATAAAATATGCATTCCTTTCGACGTTGTCGAAAGGGCCAGAACAAGCCTTCCGACATGATCAAAAGGAATGAGAAGCCAAAATGGATAGTTGCTTTCGACCCATTCAAAGGAAAGGTTTCGAACGAGATGTCGCTTCCTTAGCCTACATTTTCAAGCGAACTACTTAAACCCTTTCGACTAAGTCAACCTGGTCGAAAGGTAGGTTTCAAGGGAAGAGATCTTCTCAACAATTTGGTTTCGTTTAAACTCGGTTACCTTCCATATATTTTTGGGGAAGTTGACAAGTTTTCTTGTTAACATTTTTGGCGCTAGAAGGAGGGCCCAAATCTCCGACCTTGTTACTATATTATAGACTAATTTTGGTGCATTTGACTTGCATAGGGAAAATGAGATCTAAATGACTAAGTGGAATTAAGGAAGGAGTTATCAACACCACCACTCTTGAGGAGAACATAGCTCCGTCCTATAATCTGGATGGGGCTGTTCAAGGACCGCATTCATCACAAGCTCAACAAGTTGAGAATACTGCAAAGATCAAGCACTTGGAGCAGCAGCTGCAAGAGATGCAAGAGCTACTCAAAATGGCACTATCTCAGAAATCTTCAAAGACACTAAAACCAGCTCAGGGGAATGAGGTGGTTTCGCCTAGGAGGAATTTAAAAGCTTCTCTAATGAATACAATAGCAAAATATATCTAAAATCCCTCCAGGAAGAAGGAGCGTCCTCAGTTAAAATCTAACCATCAAGGGAGAGTTCACGACAAGTCGCTTGAACAATCCAGAAGCTCAACATCAAAGGATTATTGTCCGAACCAAAAAAACTATCATAATGTTGAGGCTTATCTAAAAGATGCAGCTGAAAAGGCAATAAAGTATGCTATGAACACAAAAGGGAAAAGGACTATGGATGAAAATGCTAATGTTAATAAAAGAGTACCGCATTTAATTGATGAGATCATGGCTACAGTCATCCCACCTTATGTAAAGATCCCAACAATGAAATACCATGGAGTTACAGACCTGGATGATCACTTAATGGCTTTCAATAGCCAAATGGATTTGTACAATGCATCTGGAGCTGTCAGATGCCGATTATTCCCGGTCACTCTCCAAGGAGCTACAGCAAAGTGGTACAAACAGTATCGGGAGAAAACCATCTATTCATGGAAGCAGTTCTCTTATGAATTCTCCGCCTAGTTCTGCATTTGCAAAGATCCCACAATAGACTATACAGTCTTGGCTAACATAAAGCAAAGACAGGGAGAGTCCTTGGGAGATTATCTGAGGAGGTTCAATGCTGAAGCTCTAAAATAAAAGGATATGAATGACTGAGACAAACTGATTGTAGTACATTCCGGCTTGATAGAAAGCACCCCCTTTTGGAAGCAGCTCTTCGTTAATGGGTGTAAAGATTTACAATATTTCCACTTCCAAGCTGACGAGTTCATTCAGATGGATGAGCTTTACTATGCTAAGAGGAAAGCAATCCCCAAGAAAGAAGAGGGTTGATTTGGCTTAGACCGAGGACATAAAAGAACAAGATGGGAAAAGCCAATCGCTAACGCAGTTGCTTTAAGCAAGCCACTGTCTTACGTTTATGCTATGGTCAAGAAAAGAGTCAACTTTCCAACCTCCTTTAAGGCCAAGAATAACCTTGAGCAAAGGAAGGGAGGTGATTGCTGTGCATATCATAAGACAAATGGCCACAAAACTGATAAGTGTAGGGGTTTAGCTGGAATCATCCAGAAACTGATCTGCGAGGGTCATTTGAAGGAATTTGTTTAAGAGCAGTAGAAAACTCAACGGACGGGGGATGGTCCACAGAAACACCCTGCCAATGCCATCAATATACTGGAAGATGAAGACCCTCTAAGCTTGAGCCCACCTATAAACAGAATTGATGTAATTCACGGAGGGCCGCACTCGGCGGGGAACAGTAAAGGAGCCCGGAACAGATACATCCAGGAAGCTAAAGAAGGTGTCTTTTCAGTCCAAGAGCCCCCATCGAATAATCCACGACTCAGTGTTCAAATGTCGAACCTTCTTGTCACTCCTCAAGAGATGAAAAAGGATGTTCACCGTCCGCATAATGATTCTTTGATGATTACTGCTCAGATTGGATTATCCATCGTCTCCAAAATTCTGGTTGACACAGGCAGTGCAATCAACGTAATCTTCAAGCATGCCTTTGACCAAATGAATATCCCCGAAGACAAATTAGAGCCCAGCATGGAGCCTATCTTTGGATTCAATAATAAAGGGTCAAATCCAGTGGGGCAAGTAAAGCTACTCGTGCAAATGGGAGTGCCACTAACTTGTAGAACCTTTGAGACTATTTTTGGGGTTATCAACCAGCCCTCTTACTACAACGCCTTCTTTGGCCGGCCGGCTCTCGACGAAGTAGATGCATTCGTCTCCCTGAAATATCTCATGGTAAAATTCTTGACAAAAAGAGGATGGGGCACTATCCGAGGGGAGTAGTTCAGCTCCCGAGAAATGTATTCTGCTACTCTAGACCAATATAAAAGGGAGTATTCCGCTTACTCTGATCCTTCTACTATTTTACAACTTTTGGATGATGGATTTTCACATCCAACATTCAAAGCAAAGATTAAAATTGACAAATCTAACAAACGTATGTATAAACGTACATTCCTTCTAGGGGAAAGAGGAAGAGAGTTGATGCAAACTCTGCAAAAGAAAGCCCAATTGTCATAGAATTTGATTGTCGAGGGGAAACAAAAAGGATTAAACCTATAGAGGATCTTGAGGAAGCATACATAGATTCAGATGATGCTACAAAAGTGGTAAAGGTGGGAAAAGATTGAATGGTGACTTGAAGAAGGATTTAATCCAATTTCTTAAAGTCAACAAAAATGTATTTGCCTGGTCACATTCTGATATAGTAGGGATTGATCCAACGGTCATGTGTTATGCACTCAACATCAATCTAGAAGCAACCCCCATTAGGTAGAAAAAGAGACAGCAAGATAAGATACGATCAAATGCTTTGAAAGTGGAAGTTATCAGACTCCTTGAGAATGGATTTATCAGGGAAATATACTACCCAAAGTGGTTAGCCAATACAGTTCTGGTAAAGAGATCAAATGGTAAATAGAGGACTTTCATTGACTACATGGACTTGAAAAAAGCATGTCTGAAAGATTGTTTCGCGTTGCCACGAATAGATCAGTTAGTGGATGCAACAAGCGGGCACAAGATGTTATCTCTTATCGATGCGTATTCAAGGTACAATCAAATATCGAAGTTCAAACCGGATGAAGAGCACACTAGCTTCATAACTGAGTGAGGGATTTATTGTTACAAGGCAATTCCATTTGGGTTATAAAATGCAGGGACAACATATCAAAGATTGGTCAACCGAATGTTTAAAGAGAAAGTTGGCCGAAACATGGAAGTTTATTTGGACGGTATGCTGGTAAAGTCTACCAAAGCCAACAATTAGCTTAAAGATTTGGAAGAGATGTTCAGGGTATTGCAAAAATATCAAATGATACTGAACCCACAAAAGTGTTCTTTTAGAGTCCATTCTAGAAAGTTTATAGGCTAATTTGTAAGTGCCTAAGGGATCGAAGCTAGTCCTGATCAAATTCAAGCCATTAAGGACATGACCGAACCTAAAACCAGTAAGGAGGTAATAAGTTTGAATGGAAGGGTGGCTGCCCTAAGTAGATTCATTTCTAAAGCTACCGATAAGTGTATACCCTTCTTTGATGTAATCAAGAAGAAGAACTTTGATTGGGGGGAAGATTGCAGGAAAACCTTTCAGGAACTAAAAAACCACTTGGAAAAGCCACCGATACTTTCTAGTCCCGAGAATGGGAAAACTTTATACCTATATATGGCTGTCTCAGAACACGCAGTCAGTTAACTATTGATTAGAGAAGGGAGTGGGGTACAACTTTTAGTATATTATGTGAGCAGACGGTTGAAGGATGCAGAAGTCTGATACCTAGTGATTGAAAAGTTAGCCTATTGCTTGATTCTCACATCTCGAAAGCTCAGAGCATATTTTCAAGCACATCCAATTAGGGTATTGACTAATTCCCCCTTAAGAAAGTCTTTAATAAGCCAAAACCTTCGGGAAGATTGGCAAAATGGGGAATGGAGCTCAGCCAATACGACATAGAATTTCAGCCACGAGCCGCAATCAAGGGGCAAGCATTAGCAGACTTCATTAATGAATGCACTAATTTATTAAGGCAATAACTCCTACTCTATCTCTACTGGTGTAACATCCCCTATCTGGAGGCCTGAAGCTAAGCGCTACAAATGTTGCAGTCATCCGTAGTATTAACTTATGGTAACCAAATACGGTAATGTCAATGGTATACATAATATCAGAAGCACTTGAATATGAAATAGAATCATCACAGATTAAAACACTTTTCTGATTACATATCAAAACAACATTTCATATCCAAGTTACATAACCCCAATCGTTTCCTAGGTTTAGATCAAATATAATTATTACATAAATACACCAAGAGCGACATATGAAGATGGCCCCTTGGTTGATCAGAGTACTAAATAGTCATATCAGACTAAATACAACACAGCGGAAATAAAATGAATAAATCCTAAATATAGCTAGCCTCATGCTCGTCTCCGGAAGCTTTATTCGTTCACCTACTAAACCTGTAAACCCAAACTCTCAATCTACTCAAATTAATTTTGAGCACCCGAAAGTTTAAGGGGAAAAACATAAACTTCGAGTCAGACATAAAGCCTGGTGTGAATAACACTATTACATCTCGTTTACTGATATTAAGTGAGACCGTGCCGCTTAGCGGAACGTGTTTCCCCTCACTAATATCCCATTAAAACATATCTTTTTGCAAACCAAAACCCTGCAACCAAACTGGTTAATCGGACTGATTATATCAATAATAGCAAAAATCATATATGCTCAAAAACAGGTAATAAATGGACAAGCTGTCCAGACAAAATGTAGTTTTGTTTTGCTAACTACTAACCTTTGGCTAACTCCGGGCTACCGAACAAACTAAAAATATTATCTAACAACTGTTAGACATACTTCTGGACGGTTTGGCCTTAACTTACTTCTCCAAGGGTAACCTGATCCTAATGGTTTTGCAGGCTCACCAATAACCTATCTTTTTACATATACATTCCTTACTATGTGTAATCATCATTTAAGCCTTATCTGTGACTAAGCCCTATACATTGGAATTTGGACTAAATTAGCTAGGGGATAATAGCTAATTTATAGGGCATGACCCTATACCAGTCCCATCTGGTATACAATTATGTGAGTCATTTTACTTAGGGTTAACTACCCTTAAAATTTTCCTTGAAAACCTTTTCAAAATCATTTAACCCTTTAAATCATACTTATATAAGGAAAATAAACTATTTGCTTTACTCAAATCTCTTTTCCATGACATATGCTTTACTCAAAACATTATTGATGAAAACATTCGAAATCTTTATTTAAAACCTTTAAACAATCTTATTCGAAACCAATGAAAGTACCCCTTTCGAAACTATTGAAAGTACCCCCTTTCGATATAAGTAAACTACTTTACTTAACAACCTTAGGCCTAAAGGCCAAACATACCTTTCGAAACCATAGACAGTAGTCCTTTCGAAGACATTGAAAACACCTTCTTCGAAAGCTTTATAAACCTTGGACATCCTTTTTTAAAATCCTTTAAATATGCCTTTCGAAACCATTGGAAACCTTCCATTTAAACTAAGGTAAATCTTTTGAAAATACTGGAAACCATTCCTTTCGAAACCTTTAGTCGTCACCTTTCAAAAGCATTAAATTATACTACTTAAAACAAACCTTTCGAAAGCATTGGGTTCAAGTTAAAACATGTGGATAAATCTTTCGAAATCATTCCTTTCGAAACCCTTGGGTTTAAATTTCATAATATCAAAAAGGGTCTTAAAAAACTAAGTCGAAAGCAAATCTTTCGAAAGCAATCTCCTAAGTAAAGAAGTGGATGGTGTCAAAACCGATCCCTTCGAAAGCAGTGGAGAAGCAGCTCTAATTTTTTAAAACAAAGGGACCCTTTCGAAACCAATCTGGGTCGAAAGGAAAAAGGTGGCAGTAAGGGTTTCGACCTTATCAAAAGCATTTACTTTAAAACAAAGGCACAACCTCATTCGAAAGCATTCTTTCTTTAAAACCATTGGCCAAGTCGAAAGCTATCTTATTCGAAACCATTCTTTTTCAAAGCAAAGCAAGTGCACTTCCATTTAAAAGCCATAAAAGGTTTCGACCCCTTCGGAATCCCTTGTTTCGACCCTATATATACCTTTCACCTATGTCCAATTCACTACATACCAAGTCTTTGATACCGTGTGCATTAGTTTCGATCAGGTTGGGGGCGGAGGTACTAAGTCAAAAGATGGCTGCCGAAGATGGTGAAGCATCGGAACCTTATAAAATCTGATTTTTAACTTAAAACGGTAATTCTTTTCAACTAACCTGCTTATTTATCATATTATAATTGGTTGCCTTAACTTTTCAAAATCTTTTCTAAAAGGTGCTGCCGAATTTTAGAGATTAACATTTTAAAACATTTGCAAATGGCCCCTTCTCCTTTTATAAACATATAAAATATTTAAGTCACATACCTTAAATAATTTTATATATTTATTAAAACACTTAGGAAAATTCTATAAAAAATCTCATAAATTATTTTTAACATGTTTTCTAACATATTTAAATTTCTGACCCAAAACATATATATAATATATATAATTGCCGTAATTAATTTTAAACCCAAATACCCATTTTCTTCACTATAAAATTAATCATAAATCCATGTTAATTTAGAAAATTATAAAACTTGAAACCCGTCTCTAAAATATTATTTTTGCCCATATACTAAAATCGCAAGGCATTTGGATGTCATTTGATAGGTTTTTCACTCCAAAACATGTCATAAATCAATATGAATAAGCTTAATTCATCAACAACCATATATATTTATATATATCTAATTATAATTCAAAACATGGCAATATACTTTGCAAAATCATTCGGGTCTAATCTTAGAAACCGAAAACATCAAAATATAAGATGTAACATATTACTCACCTTTAGCTTTGTTGTTAAGGAGTTGAGATTTGATCTTGAATTGAATTTTAATTAAGCTTTTCCTCTTGATTTAGCTTTTCTTCCCCTTACTCTTCTTCAATGGTGGTTGGCCTCTAGGTTTAGTGTTTTAGATTACGAATGTGAGAAATGTTATGGTATGAAGGGTTTAGGGTATAAGAAAGTAGCTTATTCCTATATTGCCCCTTATCTAATTTCCCTCTCCTATTTCATTTTAAAACCATTTAATTCATTATTTAACAAGGCACGGCTACCCCTTATTTATTAAAATCTCAATCCCTTAACCATTTAATTTTTACATTATGCTATTTAATTTAGCTAATTAAATTTCCTAAATAATGTTATCTAAAATTAGGGGTGTTACATACACCCCTCCTTAAAGAATTACATCCCCGAAATTATGATAAGGTACACATCAAATCAATTCTAAAGGTAAAACATACCAGGAAACAAGTTAGGATAAGTAACTCGAATCCTGCTTGAAAGTTTATATGGATCGATAATATAGTTAAACTACGACTAGCAAGTGCGGAATTATAAATAATAGTAAATAGCAGTAAAAAAGACACCAGGGATTTTTATACTGGTTCGAACTTCTCGTTCTACGTCCAGTCCCAAACTCCTTCTGGAATTTCTCTAACAACCCTCACTTAACCCGGAGGAACAGGTATTACACCGCCTGAGCAACCGAACAGGACTTTCCACCTAAGCAACCGAATAGGACTTCAAATACAATTTGGTAAATTGTTTCTTGACTTGTGTGTTCTTTGAATAACACGAATATAGTCAATGTAGTACACTCTTCCTATAATCTTCTTGATATGATGATTTGAATGTGCAAAGATAGGAAGTATAGATTGAAAATCACTTGATATTATAATAATATAAGATCAGAATACATAGAAAGAATTGGTTATTGAAATAGTGAATTTTCATCTCTATTTATAGTATTGAATAGTCTTAATTTAATAGTTGCAACTATTAGAAGGAGTGCAACTGTTGGTGAAGAAGACAACTCTTCAGATTTTGATTTTCATGAAGAGATGCTTTAGTTCGTCAAGTTCAGATGTCTGAGATAAAAGTGACAGATGTCTGAAAATTTTGAAATTCAAAAAATAAAAGAAAGACAAAAACAGTCAATTTAGACGTCTGTCTTTTAATTCAGACGTCTGTTTAGGATGACAGACGTCTGTTATTAAATTGACAGACGACTATTTCATATAAAAATAAAGGCACTCAAAGCATAGAGTTCAGACGTCTGTTATATTACTTTTAGACGTCTGATATTGATGTCAGACGTCTGAAATAATATACAGACGTCTAATTCTGTACTGTTTTGTTCCTTCCTTTATTTTAGCACTTTTGAACTTGAGATAATATATAATTTTGAAAATACTTTTTTATATCTTTTAAATAATAAAAGATATTTTATTTTAAAAACATGATTTTCAAAAGTATATTTGTGTGTGTGTGTGTTTCATCATCATATCAGAGATTGTACATAGATATCTAAATAGAATTTTGAGAACTTTAATCTTGTAGATGATATGATAATAGCTTCTTTTGTAGATTCCTGCAAGAATATTTGACATTATAGTATATAGATTGAAATATATAGTTGTCGCATTAAAATCGAAGAAGGCAGGTTCCAACATTCTCCCCCTTTTTGATGATGACAACTATATAATTCAACGATTAGTATAACCATACCTTTTGCTCCCCCTGTCAATATGACCATAATATATAGCAGAAATGTTATTATTTCTCCCCCTTTGTCATTAACAAAAAGAATTGTTGGGGTTGGTTAGATAAAAAGAAGTAACAAAGCTGTGAATAACAAAATAATTAAGAAATGTAAACAAACCAAGCATGTACCAAAATGATAATAACAAATCAATGTTTAAGACACAGCATTTGTTTACCCAACACAGTTGACTAAGAAAGACAGATAAAATTATACAATCAACTTAGAAGTTTTAAACACAACCAACAAAAAAATTTTATGAAAGAAAATTTGTTTGAACCAAAAGACAAACCAAAAAAAACCATCTTCATTCACCATTCTCCCCAAGTTGGAGAAGAAGGAGGAGAAGATCCATGAGACTTTTTCCATAATTGACGAAGAATTGTCTTGATATTTTTCAAATCTTGTGCATTCTCTTCGACTTTGGCATCTAAATCATCGAATCTAGAATTGATGGAAGAAAAGCCTTGTGCTATTTGTTGAGAAATTTTCTTTTGATTTTTAGAGATAGTGATGTCGGATTTGAGTTTTTCACTTTTAGTATAAGTGCGTGAAGAACCAGAAATTAGTTCAATCTCGTAAGATTCCAGGATTGAACTTTGGATAAAAGCTTGCTCAAAAGCTTCGTCTTCTCCTTCATCATCTTCCCTTTCATCTTCATCATCCCTTTCTTGTTCAGTATCTCCTTTATCTCCATCATGTCCGGAACTGCCTACTTTTGATTTTCCCTTTTCTTTTTGTAAGGCTAGTTGTTCCGCTTTGTAATCATTATATGTTGGAAATGTCGGAGGAGATTCCGGTAATCCCATCAAACTAAAGAAGCGAATGTTGGATACCTTGATCTTTTCAAATTCAATTGACGGACTTTGAATAGACAAGTTAGATAGAATTCGAGTAATATAAGGAGCATAGACAATAGAACGCTTCTTCGAGTCATGATAAGTACGAAATGCATCATAAAAATATTGTGCCCAATTGATTTGAGTATTAGAAAATATTGATTGAAGCGCCTTATCTTCATCATCATAGATTACCTCATGGCTTCCTTGCCGCGGAAAAATTGTTTTTATTAGCATTCTAAGCAATAATCGAGGTCGAGGACGAAGATGATTTGATCTATCTGTGGACTTTTCTGGTTCAAAAAGATAATATTCTAATTGTTTAAGTTCTTCTCCTTCTAACTTAAAATCATCTATGTCGACCCCATCCGAGCTACATTTTAAAATTCGTCCAATGTCAGCAGGAGTTATTTGTAGAATGTTGCCGAATATGCTTGTCCAAAGCGTTCCTTTATCTCGATGAAGTCTAATTTTTGGATTGTTAACATTTGCAAGAAATAGTAGGATACTAAGTCTACAAATGTTGACTTGATTGTCTTTGAAATCAATGAGACTAGTAATCTGAGATCTATCAGTATAGAGCCGAAGTTTGTACATAGGAAAATGATCAAGATTATGAAAAATACCATGAAATGATGGTAGAGAAGATAAATGCTTGTAACGAGCCATACTTCGGGGTTCGTGGTATAACCAAGCTGTAATTTGATCTTCCGAAGGGAGAATATGAGAAGGTTGTTGAGAAGAATCTCCTTTTTGTTTCTTTGATTTGGGCGCCATTTATTTAATTTGAAGAAAGCTAGGGTTTTGAGTTTGAGAGAAAATAGACGTGAAGAAGAAAATAAACCGTTGGTATGATTTATATAGTTTTCTTCTTAACAGGGTTTCAGACGTCTAAAAATATACAGACGTCTGAGGTTCTGTAGATTAGAATCAAAGACGAGAAGATTAGACGTCTAAAAATTTAAAACAGACGGCTAAGAGGTATGACAGACGTCTAAAAAAATTGACAGACGGCTCAGAAGGTTTAAAATGAAACAGAGAGTAAAAAACATTTTGAACTAAATTCAGACGTCTGAAAATTTTATGTTTAGACGTCTATATTGGAGAACAGACGTCTGTTATTTTTAAACAGACGGCTAACTTTATACCAGAAAAATTGAAAAAATTTTAAACTTAATTTAGACGTCTATGATAAATGATTCAGACGTCTGTGTGGCTGAAAATAGTAAAAGTAGGTGTTTTACAGACGTCTGTTGAAAGATGTAGACGTCTGTATGTCTGATGATGAATGTTTTTGCTAAGTTTAAAGAAAAGAAAAAATATTTAATTATTTATTTATTTTGATAAAAACAAAGCAAATGTGAATAACCAAATCAACATACAATCATATATATATTTTCTACTTAGGAGTCTTTGGAGTTTTTGGAGACTTCGAAGACTTCCCTTTGGATGATTCGTGTTGATTTTGTTCACCAGACTGTTTAATGGGAGACCATTGAGGTTGCCGATCCCATGAATTTGGGGAAATAGGTGGTTGTTGAGGACTTTGTTGCCAAGAATTCCAACCGATGATGTTGGTTGAGAGTATAAAATGGGTTCAGCAACAATATCTCTTGGGATATCTTTTCCACAGAATTTTATTGCAATGGACTCTAGTAAGCTAAGTTTTCTAGAGTTAATCCGTTGCTCATAGTACATATCCCTTTGTAGATTGATAATATTTTGTTGATCGTGATGAATATTATAAATCTTCTCCTTAGTTCGTGGTGAGAGGTCAAGACATTTCTTGGCTTTCTTCCGGTTAGGTGTATGTCCAGAAAGTTCTTTTCCATTATTATGACGGGGTTCATTTGATGGAGTAGGAGTGTCAAATTCGGAGGAAGATGTAGTTGGTGGAGAATACTCTGAATTTGAATAGTCTCCAGAATGTGACCCAGCCATGATGACAAGAAATATAGTAAGAAGGAATTCCATTGTTTAAGATTTGAAAGGGATTGAAAATGTAAGATGTCTTTGAAAGCCAAAAGTCGAAAGACAATATATATTTGATACTTTACCATAATATATGAAAGAATGGATGGTTGATAGTAATTAGAAAATGTAAGCCATGAATAATCTTAGAATGTTTTTAGGGAAACCAGAGGAATAGGAAGTATATTTAATGTAACCCACATGTTATTTTTGGTTTTTAAAAAAATCAATGTGGTTAATTTTTTTTAAATAAAAACGTATTTGACCATAAATTTTAGTGTATAATCAAGTGTTTAATCAAACTTTTGATTCCTAGTAGGCAAAATCACAAATGCTATTTATCTTAAAATTTATTTTAGGCAAACCTTTTACTAAATCAATTTTTGGATAATTTATTAATAGTTTTTGAAATTAATGTGACAAAATCTCTTGTGACATAGCCAAGGATCATTTTCTTTGACTAATAAGCACATATTTGTATTATGATTTATTTTCATATTTAAAATATAAATATTATGATCTCTTACTCCTTCGAAAATAATATTTTTGTTATGATCAAAAATATTGCATTTATTTTCAGAAAATACTATGTTAAAACCTTTATCACATAATTGACTAATACTTAGTAAGTTATGTTATATATTTTTAACTAATAAGACATTTGTAATAAGAGGTAATTTAGATGTACCGTCATTGCTCACATCGCCTTTGTCGATGATGTAACCTTTTGAATTATCTCCAAAAGTGACAGATCCTCCATCTGAGTAGATAATGTTAGTTAACATATTTTTTTTGCCTGTCATGTGTTTTGAGCAACCACTGTCTAGAATCCATTTTCCTCTTGTCTTAATCGGTACCTGCAAAAAATTTTAAAATTCTATTGGTACCCACTTCCTCTATAGGGTCCTAAGGGTTAAATCTTAGGAAGCCAAACCCAGTTGGGTTTAGAGTTCCCTTTAAAAATAAAATTTTCATTCTTATGTACAGACATAATAAAATATTTAATGTAGTTTTTCCTAATCAAATTATTATTAGTTTTTGGAACCCAAATCATAATTGATTTTGGATGAATAGTTTTTGAAGAAGTTTTTTGAGTAGATATAGATTCCTTTTTCTTAAAAATAGTATATAAAGAACCATTATTTTTAGAATGCTTTTGTATTGGTTTTTTATATCCTAACCCCTTTTTATTTGAACAAGTTTGAGAATTCTCAATTATTTTAGAGAGACTCTCTCTTCCACTGTTAAATTTAGAAATATTTTTAGAAATATTTTCCAGTTTTGTTTTAAGATGTGATACTTCTATATCAAGTGTTTTAATATTAGAGTTTAAATCATAATTCTCTTCTGCCAATTTAACATTCTCATATTTTTGTCTTTCCATTTCACTGCTTAAATCAATAAATTGAGATGTTATATTAACATAAGATTCTTGAGATTTTACTAATTCTTCCTCTAATATTTTCTTTTCATCTTTTAACATGTCAGTTTCTATTTCAATTCTATTTAATTTTCCTAAAGCATCTTTATATTTACTCTTTAGGATTCTAAGTTTATCTAACAATTCAGAGTTTATTTCTATTAAATCGTCAAAAGTTAGATCACTTACATCATCATTTGTTGCCATAAAACAAACGTTGGCTTGTTCTGAATCACTGTTATTATCACTGTCTGACGAAGAAGATTCTGTATCATCCCATGTAACTGAGAAGGCTTGTTTCTTTTTATATTTGTCCTTTTTGAGATTATTTTCTTTCTTCCGATCAGGACAATCTTTCTTTATGTGGCCCTTCTTGTGACATTCGTAGCATTCAAGAGATGAGCTTGATGGCTTATTGAAACCCTTGTTATTTCCAAATTTATTTCCCTTTTTGAATTTTAAAAACTTCTTGAAATTCTTAGCTAAAAATGTCATATCGTCTTCTGATTCAGAGTCTTCTTTTTCTGCTTGAAAGGCGATAGTTTTCTTGTCCTGTGCTTGTGCTCGTCTTGCCTGCAAATTTACTTCATAGGACATTAGATTTCCTATTAACTCTTCTATTTTTATGGTTGAAATATCATTAGCTTCCTCGATAGCTAAGACTTTTCGTTCCCATTCATCAGTTAAAGAGTTAAGGATTTTTGACACAACATCAGATTCAGTAAAAGTAACTTCTAAAGCTAAAAGTGAGTGATAAATATCCTGGAATCTAGAGTACATTTCACTAATACTTTCTCCTTGTTTCATCCTAAAGTTTTGAAATTGGTTTTTAAGCATAGAAATCTTGCTTTGTTTTACTTTATTTGTTCCTTCGTGTGTAACCTTAAGTGTATTCCAAATTTCAATTCCAGTTTTACAAATACTGACTCGATTGAATTCATTTTTGTCTAATGCGCAAAATAACATATTCATTGCTTTTGCGTTTGCAGTAGCATCTAGTTTTTGTGTATTAGACCATGCAGCATATCCTGTAGTAGGAATATGATATTCAGTTTGAATGATATTCCAAGTTTCAAATCCACTTGCTTGCGTAAAAATTCTCATTCTAGTTGACCAATAACTATAATTTAATCCGTTAAACAATGGTGGTCGTGTAGTGGCTTGTCCCTCAGTGAAACTGTTGCTAGTGTTATTGTCCATATTAAAAATATCAGATAACTATGTTATAGTTATGTGATGACCTTGCTCTGATACCAAATGAAAGTTTATATGGATCGATAATATAGTTAAACTACGACTAGCAAGTGCGGAATTATAAATAATAGTAAATAGCAGTAAAAAAGACACCAGGGATTTTTATACTGGTTCGAACTTCTCGTTCTACGTCCAGTCCCAGACTCCTTCTGGAATTTCTCTAACAACCCTCACTTAACCCGGAGGAACAGGTATTACACCGCCTGAGCAACCGAACAGGACTTTCCGCCTAAGCAACCGAATAGGACTTCAAATACAATTTGGTAAATTGTTTCTTGACTTGTGTGTTCTTTGAATAACACGAATATAGTCAATGTAGTACACTCTTCCTATAATCTTCTTGATATGATGATTTGAATGTGCAAAGATAGGAAGTATAGATTGAAAATCACTTGATATTATAATAATATAAGATCAGAATAGATAGAAAGAATTGGTTATTGAAATAGTGAATTTTCATCTCTATTTATAGTATTGAATAGTCTTAATTTAATAGTTGCAACTATTAGAAGGAGTGCAACTGTTGGTGAAGAAGACAACTCTTCAGATTTTGATTTTCATGAAGAGATGCTTCAGTTCGTCAAGTTCAGATGTCTGAGATAAAAGTGACAGATGTCTGAAAATTTTGAAATTCAAAAAATAAAAGAAAGACAAAAACAGTCAATTTAGACGTCTGTCTTTTAATTCAGACGTCTGTCTAGGATGACAGACGTCTGTTATTAAATTGACAGACGTCTATTTCATATAAAAATAGAGGCGCTCAAAGCATAGAGTTCAGACGTCTGTTATATTACTTTTAGATGTCTGATATTGATGTCAGACGTCTGAAATAATATACAGACGTCTAATTCTGTACTGTTTTGTTCCTTCCTTTATTTTAGCACTTTTGAACTTGAGATAATATATAATTTTGAAAATACTTTTTTATATCTTTTAAATAATAAAAGATATTTTATTTTAAAAACATGATTTTCAAAAGTATATTTGTGTGTGTGTGTGTTTCATCATCATATCAGAGATTGTACATAGATATCTAAATAGAATTTTGAGAACTTTAATCTTGTAGATGATATGATAATAGCTTCTTTTGTAGATTCTTGCAAGAATATTTGACATTATAGTATATAGATTGAAATATATAGTTGTCGCATTAAAATCGAAGAAGGCAGGTTCCAACATTCTCCCCTTTTTGATGATGACAACTATATAATTCAACGATTAGTATAACCATACCTTTTGCTCCCCCTGTCAATATGACCATAATATATAGCAGAAATGTTATTATTTCTCCCCCTTTGTCATTAACAAAAAGAATTGTTGGGGTTGGTTAGATAAAAAGAAGTAACAAAGCTGTGAATAACAAAATAATTAAGAAATGTAAACAAACCAACCATGTACCAAAATGATAATAACAAATCAATGTTTAAGACACAGCATTTGTTTACCCAACAAAGTTGACTAAGAAAGACAGATAAAATTATACAATCAACTTAGAAGTTTTAAACACAACCAACAAAAAAATTTTATGAAAGAAAATTTGTTTGAACCAAAAGACAAACCAAAAGAAAACCATCTTCATTCACCATTCTCCCCAAGTTGGAGAAGAAGGAGGAGAAGATCCATGAGACTTTTTCCATAATTGACGAAGAATTGTCTTGATATTTTTCAAATCTTGTGCATTCTCTTCGACTTTGGCATCTAAATCATCGAATCTAGAATTGATGGAAGAAAAGCCTTGTGCTATTTGTTGAGAAATTTTCTTTTGATTTTTAGAGATAGTGATGTCGGATTTGAGTTTTTCACTTTTAGTATAAGTGCGTGAAGAACCAGAAATTAGTTCAATCTCGTAAGATTCCAGGATTGAACTTTGGATAAAAGCTTGCTCAAAAGCTTCGTCTTCTCCTTCATCATCTTCCCTTTCATCTTCATCATCCCTTTCTTGTTCAGTATCTCCTTTATCTCCATCATGTCCGGAACTGCCTACTTTTGATTTTCCCTTTTCTTTTTGTAAGGCTAGTTGTTCCGCTTTGTAATCATTATATGTTGGAAATGTCGGAGGAGATTCCGGTAATCCCATCAAACTAAAGAAGCGAATGTTGGATACCTTGATCTTTTCAAATTCAATTGACGGACTTTGAATAGACAAGTTAGATAGAATTCGAGTAATATAAGGAGCATAGACAATAGAACGCTTCTTCGAGTCATGATAAGTACGAAATGCATCATAAAAATATTGTGCCCAATTGATTTGAGTATTAGAAAATATTGATTGAAGCGCCTTATCTTCATCATCATAGATTACCTTATGGCTTCCTTGCCGCGGAAAAATTGTTTTTATTAGCATTCTAAGCAATAATCGAGGTCGAGGACGAAGATGATTTGATCTATCTGTGGACTTTTCTGGTTCAAAAAGATAATATTCTAATTGTTTAAGTTCTTCTCCTTCTAACTTAAAATCATCTATGTCGACCCCATCCGAGCTACATTTTAAAATTCGTCCAATGTCAGCAGGAGTTATTTGTAGAATGTTGCCGAATATGCTTGTCCAAAGCGTTCCTTTATCTCGATGAAGTCTAATTTTTGGATTGTTAACATTTGCAAGAAATAGTAGGATACTAAGTCTACAAATGTTGACTTGATTGTCTTTGAAATCAATGAGACTAGTAATCTGAGATCTATCAGTATAGAGCCGAAGTTTGTACATAGGAAAATGATCAAGATTATGAAAAATACCATGAAATGATGGTAGAGAAGATAAATGCTTGTAACGAGCCATACTTCGGGGTTCGTGGTATAACCAAGCTGCAATTTGATCTTCCGAAGGGAGAATATGAGAAGGTTGTTGAGAAGAATCTCCTTTTTGTTTCTTTGATTTGGGCGCCATTTATTTAATTTGAAGAAAGCTATGGTTTTGAGTTTGAGAGAAAATAGACGTGAAGAAGAAAATAAACCGTTGGTATGGTTTATATAGTTTTCTTCTTAACAGGGTTTCAGACGTCTAAAAATATACAGACGTCTGAGGTTCTGTAGATTAGAATCAAAGACGAGAAGATTAGACGTCTAAAAATTTAAAACAGACGGCTAAGAGGTATGACAGACGTCTAAAAAAAATTGACAGACGGCTCAGAAGGTTTAAAATGAAACAGAGAGTAAAAAACATTTTGAACTAAATTCAGACGTTTGAAAATTTTATGACGTCTATATTGGAGAACAGACGTCTGTTATTTTTAAACAGACGGCTAACTTTATACCAAAAAAATTGAAAAAAATTTAAACTTAATTTAGACGTCTATGATAAATGATTCAGACGTCTGTGTGGCTGAAAACAGTAAAAGTAGGTGCTTTACAGACGTCTGTTGAAAGATGTAGACATCTGTATGTTTGATGATGAATGTTTTTGCTAAGTTTAAAGAAAAGAAAAAATATTTAATTATTTATTTATTTTGATAAAAACAAAGCAAATATGAATAACCAAATCAACATACAATCATACATATATTTTCTACTTAGGAGTCTTTGGAGTTTTTGGAGACTTCGAAGACTTCCCTTTGGATGATTCGTGTTGATTTTGTTCACCAGACTGTTTAATGGGAGACCATTGAGGTTGCCGATCCCATGAATTTGGGGAAATAGGTGGTTGTTGAGGACTTTGTTGCCAAGAATTCCAACCCGATGATGTTGGTTGAGAGTATAAAATGGGTTCAGCAACAATATCTCTTGGGATATCTTTTCCACAGAATTTTATTGCAATGGACTCTAGTAAGCTAAGTTTTCTAGAGTTAATCCGTTGCTCATAGTACATATCCCTTTGTAGATTGATAATATTTTGTTGATCGTGATGAATATTATAAATCTTCTCCTTAGTTCGTGGTGAGAGGTCAAGACATTTCTTGGCTTTCTTCCGGTTAGGTGTATGTCCAGAAAGTTCTTTTCCATTATTATGACGGGGTTCATTTGATGGAGTAGGAGTGTCAAATTCGGAGGAAGATGTAGTTGGTGGAGAATACTCTGAATTTGAATAGTCTCTGGAATGTGACCCAGCCATGATGACAAGAAATATAGCAAGAAGGAATTCCATTGTTTAAGATTTGAAAGGGATTGAAAATGTAAGATGTCTTTGAAAGCCAAAAGTCGAAAGACTATATATATTTGATACTTTACCATAATATATGAAAGAATGGATGGTTGATAGTAATTAGAAAATGTAAGCCATGAATAATCTTAGAATGTTTTTAGGGAAACCAGAGGAATAGGAAGTATATTTAATGTAACCCACATGCTATTTTTGGTTTTAAAAAAAAATCAATGTGGTTAATTTTTTTTAAATAAAAACGTATTTGACCATAAATTTTAGTGTATAATCAAGTGTTTAATCAAACTTTTGATTCCTAGTAGGCAAAATCAAAAATGCTATTTATCTTAAAATTTATTTTAGGCAAACCTTTTACTAAATCAATTTTTGGATAATTTATTAATAGTTTTTGAAATTAATGTGACAAAATCTCTTATGACATAGCCAAGGATCATTTTCTTTGACTAATAAGCACATATTTGTATTATGATTTATTTTCATATTTAAAATATAAATATTATGATCTCTTACTCCTTCGAAAATAATATTTTTGTTATGATCAAAAATATTGCATTTATTTTCAGAAAATACTATGTTAAAACCTTTATCACATAATTGACTAATACTTAGTAAGTTATGTTTTAAATTTTTAACTAATAAGACATTTGTAATAAGAGGTAATTTAGATGTACCGTCATTGCTCACATCGCCTTTGCCGATGATGTAACCTTTTGAATTATCTCCAAAAGTGACAGATCCTCCATCTGAGTAGATAATGTTAGTTAACATATTTTTGTTGCCTGTCATGTGTTTTGAGCAACCACTGTCTAGAATCCATTTTCCTCTTTTCTTAATCGGTACCTGCAAAAAATTTTAAAATTCTATTGGTACCCACTTCCTCTATAGGGTCCTAAGGGTTAAATCTTAGGAAGCCAAACCCAGTTGGGTTTAGAGTTCCCTTTAAAAATAAAATTTTCATTCTTATGTACAGACATAATAAAAGATTTAATGTAGTTTTTCCTAATCAAATTATTATTAGTTTTTGGAACCCAAATCATAATTGATTTTGGATGAATAGTTTTTGAAGAAGTTTTTTGAGTAGATATAGATTCCTTTTTCTTAAAAATAGTATATAAAGAACCATTATTTTTAGAATGCTTTTGTATTGGTTTTTTATATCCTAACCCCTTTTTATTTGAACAAGTTTGAGAATTCTCAATTATTTTAGAGAGACTCTCTCTTCCACTGTTAAATTTAGAAATATTTTTAGAAATATTTTCCAGTTTTGTTTTAAGATGTGATACTTCTATATCAAGTGTTTTAATATTAGAGTTTAAATCATAATTCTCTTCTGCCAATTTAACATTCTCATATTTTTGTCTTTCCATTTCACTGCTTAAATCAGTAAATTGAGATGTTATATTAACATAAGATTCTTGAGATTTTACTAATTCTTCCTCTAATATTTTCTTTTCATCTTTTAACATGTCAGTTTCTATTTCAATTCTATTTAATTTTCCTAAAGCATCTTTATATTTACTCTTTAGGATTCTAAGTTTATCTAACAATTCAGAGTTTATTTCTATTAAATCGTCAAAAGTTAGATCACTTACATCATCATTTGTTGCCATAAAACAAACGTTGGCTTGTTCTGAATCACTGTTATTATCACTGTCTGACGAAGAAGATTCTGTATCATCCCATGTAACTGAGAAGGCTTGTTTCTTTTTATATTTGTCCTTTTTGAGATTATTTTCTTTCTTCCGATCAGGACAATCTTTCTTTATGTGGCCCTTCTTGTGACATTCGTAGCATTCAAGAGATGAGCTTGATGGCTTATTGAAACCCTTGTTATTTCCAAATTTATTTCCCTTTTTGAATTTTAAAAACTTCTTGAAATTCTTAGCTAAAAATGTCATATCGTCTTCTGATTCAGAGTCTTCTTTTTCTGCTTGAAAGGCGATAGTTTTCTTGTCCTGTGCTTGTGCTCGTCTTGCCTGCAAATTTACTTCATAGGACATTAGATTTCCTATTAACTCTTCTATTTTTATGGTTGAAATATCATTAGCTTCCTCGATAGCTAAGACTTTTCGTTCCCATTCATCAGTTAAAGAGTTAAGGATTTTTGACACAACATCAGATTCAGTAAAAGTAACTTCTAAAGCTAAAAGTGAGTGATAAATATCCTGGAATCTAGAGTACATTTCACTAATACTTTCTCCTTGTTTCATCCTAAAGTTTTGAAATTGGTTTTTAAGCATAGAAATCTTGCTTTGTTTTACTTTATTTGTTCCTTCGTGTGTAACCTTAAGTGTATTCCAAATTTCAATTCCAGTTTTACAAATACTGACTCGATTGAATTCATTTTTGTCTAATGCGCAAAATAACATATTCATTGCTTTTGCGTTTGCAGTAGCATCTAGTTTTTGTGTATTAGACCATGCAGCATATCCTGTAGTAGGAATATGATATTCAGTTTGAATGATATTCCAAGTTTCAAATCCACTTGCTTGCGTAAAAATTCTCATTCTAGTTGACCAATAACTATAATTTAATCCGTTAAACAATGGTGGTCGTGTAGTGGCTTGTCCCTCAGTGAAACTGTTGCTAGTGTTATTGTCCATATTAAAAATATCAGATAACTATGTTATAGTTATGTGATGACCTTGCTCTGATACCAAATGAAAGTTTATATGGATCGATAATATAGTTAAACTACGACTAGCAAGTGCGGAATTATAAATAATAGTAAATAGCAGTAAAAAAGACACCAGGGATTTTTATACTGGTTCGAACTTCTCGTTCTACGTCCAGTCCCAGACTCCTTCTGGAATTTCTCTAACAACCCTCACTTAACCCGGAGGAACAGGTATTACACCGCCTGAGCAACCGAACAGGACTTTCCGCCTAAGCAACCGAATAGGACTTCAAATACAATTTGGTAAATTGTTTCTTGACTTGTGTGTTCTTTGAATAACACGAATATAGTCAATGTAGTACACTCTTCCTATAATCTTCTTGATATGATGATTTGAATGTGCAAAGATAGGAAGTATAGATTGAAAATCACTTGATATTATAATAATATAAGATCAGAATAGATAGAAAGAATTGGTTATTGAAATAGTGAATTTTCATCTCTATTTATAGTATTGAATAGTCTTAATTTAATAGTTGCAACTATTAGAAGGAGTGCAACTGTTGGTGAAGAAGACAACTCTTCAGATTTTGATTTTCATGAAGAGATGCTTCAGTTCGTCAAGTTCAGATGTCTGAGATAAAAGTGACAGATGTCTGAAAATTTTGAAATTCAAAAAATAAAAGAAAGACAAAAACAGTCAATTTAGACGTCTGTCTTTTAATTCAGACGTCTGTTTAGGATGACAGACGTCTGTTATTAAATTGACAGACGTTTATTTCATATAAAAATAGAGGCACTCAAAGCATAGAGTTCAGACGTCTGTTATATTACTTTTAGACGTCTGATATTGATGTCAGACGTCTGAAATAATATACAGACGTCTAATTCTGTACTGTTTTGTTCCTTCCTTTATTTTAGCACTTTTGAACTTGAGATAATATATAATTTTGAAAATACTTTTTTATATCTTTTAAATAATATAAGATATTTTATTTTAAAAACATGATTTTCAAAAGTATATTTGTGTGTGTGTGTGTTTCATCATCATATCAGAGATTGTACATAGATATCTAAATAGAATTTTGAGAACTTTAATCTTGTAGATGATATGATAATAGCTTCTTTTGTAGATTCCTGCAAGAGTATTTGACATTATAGTATATAGATTGAAATATATAGTTGTCGCATTAAAATCGAAGAAGGCAGGTTCCAACACTGCTCTCAGTTTCCCAAGTACAGTTTTTCTCGTCGTCCCTCCACTGGACTCTGACAAATCTGACTGTCTTGTTCTTTAGCTTCTTCTCACCTCTCGCGACTATACCAACTGGTTTTCTAACTATAGTCAAATTCGGCTCCACTACTAAATCATCTAACACAGTCGGTGCTCTAGTAGTCTTAGAGTCTCGAATACACTTCCTTAGATGAGAAACACGAAAAACGTCGTGGACTCTTGCCAAACTGTTCGATAACTCTACTCTATATGCGAGTTTCTCGGTTCTCTCTACAATATGAAATTTTCCAATGAACCTCGGTGCCAACTTTCCTGATATTCCAAATCTAATTATACCTTTCATCGGTGATACCTCGATGAAAACATGATCTCCAACTGAGAATTATAAGTCTTTCCTTCATTTAACCGCATAGCTCTTCTGCCTAGACTGAGCTTCCTTCATCCTAGCTCGAATGATCTCAATCTTTTTTGTAGCTTCTCTAACTAAATCTGGACCAAGAACCAATCTATTCCCGGTCTCTAACCAACAAATGGGAGATTTGCATGGCCTTTCATACAAAGCTTCAAATGGTGCCATCCCTATACTAACCTGATAACTGTTGTTATACGAAAACTCGACTATGTTTAGATGGTCTTCCCATGATCCTCCAAAATCTAACACACAAGCTCGTAACAAATCTTCTAAGACTTTGTTAACTCTCTCTGTTTGCCCATCTATCTATGGATGGTAGGCGGTACTCATCTTGAGCTTGGTACCTAAAATCTCATGTAGACTCTTCCAGAATTTGCTAGTGAATAAGGAATCTCTATCACTAACTATACTAC
Source organism: Allium fistulosum (assembly GCA_030737815.1). Classification (NCBI taxonomy): domain Eukaryota; kingdom Viridiplantae; phylum Streptophyta; class Magnoliopsida; order Asparagales; family Amaryllidaceae; genus Allium; species Allium fistulosum. Next base: position 403,338,921 of record CM060907.1, on the reverse strand, counting down.
TAGGAATTCCATGCAGTCCAACTACATTCTTCATAAACAACTTAACTAAAACTGGTGTCGTCCGGGTGGACTTAACTGGAATGAAATGGGCATTCTTGGTTAACTTGTCCACTATGACCCATATGCTTTCATTTCCTCTATTAGATCTAGGCAACCCATCTATAAAATCCATTGAGATAAAATCCCACTTTCATACTAGAATATCTAAAGGCTGAAATAACCCACTTAGTTTCAGATGTTCGGCTTTTACCCGTTGATAGCTCAAACACTACTTCGCCCATAAGCCTACATCTCTCTTCATACCTTCCCAAGAGAAAATCCTCTTCATATCCTGATACATCTTAGTTCCTCCCGGATGAATGGTGAACTTCGAACGATGACATTCCTCAAGAACTTCTTTCCTGATGTTTCCTACATTCGAAACACGTGATCTTCCTTTCTTTCTCAACCACCCGTTCTGCTCAAGACTGAAATCCCTCAAGTCATCGCTCTCTGTTCCATCCCTTAACTTTCTGATATGTTCAACTAATACTGGATCCTCTCCTTGCTTAGAAGCAACACTTTTAATTATCATTGGTCGAACTTCTAAACATGACGACATAACAGTTTCCTTACTAGATCTAGCTTCAGATCTTCACTGTACTCTACATGTTGTCAGCACTTCTAAAGCTTTCCACTCAGCTACCATCGCTAACACTGCATTATGATGTTTTCTGCGAAGCACATCTGCAACCATATTGCCCTTTCCTGGTGTGTACTCAATACCAAAGTCATAAGCGGCTAAAAACTCTAACCACCTCTGCTGTCTCATATTCAACTCCTTTTGAGAGAATAAATATTTCAATGACTTATGATCCTTGTATAACTCGAATCTTTCTCCCAAAAGATAATGTCTCCACACCTTCAATGCCAAAATCACCGCAGCTAATTCCAAATCATGAGTTGGGTTCCTAACGTCATGCGGTCTAAGCTGTCGAGAAGCATGGGCAATCACTTTACCTCTTTGCATTAACACAGCTCCTAACCCTGTTCCACATGCATCTGTATATACCACTAAATCCTGATTCCCTTCTGGAACAACTAACATAGGTGCATTCGGCAATAAGTGTTTCAATCTCTGGAATGCTTCCTCACACTTACCGGTCCACACGAACATCACATCCTTTCGTATTAGCTTGGTCATCGGTGCCGCTATCCGCGAAAATTCCTTTATGAACCTCCGATAATACCCAGCTAATCCAAGAAAACTCTTTATCTTAGACACTGTCTTTGGTCTCTTCCAATTATTCACCGCTTCAATCTTAGTCGGATCTACAAACAACCCTTTCTTTGAGACTACGTGACCAAGAAACTTCACTTCATTCTTCCAAAAATGATACTTCGAAACTTCGCTTTTAGCTGATGCTGCCTCAGCGTCTCAAGCACTACTCTAAGATGAACTTCATGCTCTCTTTCATCTGTAAAGTATATCAGAATATCATCAATGAATACTAGCACGAACCTATCCAAGTGCTCTCGAAAAACTCGGTTCATAAAATCTACAAAGAATGTTGGTGCATTTGTCAGTCTGAATGGCATCACTAACCATTTGTACGATCCATATCTGGTTCTAAACGCCGTCAAAGGAATACTATCCTCTACCACTCTAAGCCAATGGAACCCTGTTGCTAAATCCAGCTAGGAAAATATCTTGGCTCCACTCAACTGGTCGAACAAATCGTCAATTCTAGGCAACGGATATCGATTCTTTATCGTCTTCTCATTTAACTTACGATAATCGATACAAAACCTTAACGATCCGTCCGGCTTCTTAGCAAACACTGTGGCTGCTCCCCAAGGCGAACTACTTGGTCTAATAAAACTCTTGCCTTCCAAATCCACCAACTGCACCTTTAGCTCCCTCATCTCGGTAGGTGTCATCCTACTTGGCGGTCTACTCACTACTTCTGCTCCCGGTACCAAATCTATCCAAAACTCAATAGCTCGTTTCGGTGCCACTACGGATTCAAAAACATCTGTGAATTCTCTAACCACGAAAACACGACTCGTCTTCTACCTCCACAACACCCAACAAAGCATTCAACTCACAGCTAGGGTTTTCTATGGAATATACAATCCGATCACTACAGTCAGGGTGCCTAAGAGATATTTTCCTATCATGGAAAAATATCCTAGCATCGTATTTACTTAACTAATCCATACCCAAAATAATTCTGAACCCTACGAAATCAAACACATGCAAACTGCAAACAAAGGTATGACCTAACAAATCAAACTCTAGGTGGTCACACTTCATCCTAAGTGTCGCATACCCTCCTATTGGATTTACAACCCTTAAGGAAGTAACTAGATATGTGTGTTCTTGGTTAAGCTTATCTACCAAACAATGAGATATAATAGAATGCGATGCACCAGTATCAAATAGAGCTCTAACTGACATACCATGAATCAAAACCGTACCTCCCAACACTGCTTTTCCTTTCCCCTGCGCTGTTAGTCTCGAGGTAGCTAGTTCCAATGCAAACATCTTGCATTTCCCATCCTTGGCTGGCTCCTTGCACTGCTTCTTATAGTGCCCAATCTGATAACCGTTGAAACACTTTATTCCTTTCTTCTCAGCGGCTTTCTTTCCCTTCCCTGTCCGGCACTCATGGGCATAGTGTCCTTTCTTGTCACACTTGCAATAGACCACTTATGCCTTTCCCTTCTTAGCAGCTCCACCCTTCTGATCTCCGTTCTTGTGGAAAAACTTACTCTTCTGACTCTCCCTCCTTGAGCTTCTTTGGCCTTATTTCTTTCCAAAAAATCTTGCATCTATTTATTCCTCAAGGCCATCTCAAAAACATCACTTGGATCCCTAATATGCGGTAACATAGCCTTAGCAAGCTCAGGCTTCAACCACCTGATGAACTTCTCATTCCTCCTAATCACAGTATCAATCGTAGCATAACCATATCTCACTAGCTCCTCAAACCTCATCGCATACTTGAACACAGTCATATCCCCCTGCTCCAACTCGGCAAACTTCCTAAGCAAAGTGGACATAGAAATTTCTGACATAAACCTTTCCTCGAACCTCCTCCTGAACTCAGCCCAGTCATATTCTCCTCGTTGACTCCAACTCTCACACTGTTCCACCAAAATAGTGCTGCCTCTTGATGCTATCTAGAAGTGAGTCTCCTTTTCTACTCATCGTTGAGCCCTAAATCGGTGAAAACCCTTTCGCAATGAAGTAACCAGTTCTCCACTTCGATTGCGTCTTCAGCACCAATAAACGGCTATCCTCCCAGCCGAGCAAAATCTCTACTCAGAATAGCATAGTTATTCACCACTGGAGCTTCTTGGTTCCCTCCTCTAGCATTTTCTCCGACTACTCTAGCATCAATTCCCGTCTGCATCATGTTTACAAAGAACTGATACATTGCACCCATGTCTACTTGCGGGACTCCAGCACCCACATTTCCAGCTTGTGCCTGACCTTGGTTCCTTCTCGTATTTGGTCTGGCATTTCCATTTGTAGTGGTGCTTCCCCCTCCAAGGTTAACTCTTCCACTTCTAGCATCAATATCTGTATTCAAGCCTTGTAAGATATAAAAGAATAGCTTAAGAGAGATAGGAGAATAGAGATATAGCGTATACTTATATATAGCAAATACAAGTACGTTACTATAGCGTTACCCCATACCACGATCTTATCTCTAACTCCTTAGGATTATGGTTTCGAAAATAATTTTAGTTTAAAGTTTTTATAAACCAATGCTCTAATACCAAGTTGTAACATCCCCTATCTGGAGGACCGAAGCTAAGCGCTACAGATGGTGTAGTCATCTATAGTATTAACTTCCGATGAACAAATACGGTAATGTTAATGGTATCCATAATATCAGAAGCACTTGAATATGAAATAGAATCATCACAGATTAAAACACTTTTCTGATTACATATCAAAACAACATTTTGTATCCAAGTTACATAATCCCAATCATTTCACAGGTTCAAATCAAATTTAATTATTACATAAATACGCCAAGAGCGACATATAAAGATGCCCCCTTAGTTGATCAGACTATCGAATAGTCATATTAGACTTAATACAACACACTGGAAATAAAATGAAACAAACTCCTAAATATAGCTAGCATCAGCCTCTTGCTCGTCTTCGGAAGCTTTATTCGTCCACCTACTAAACCTGTAAACCCAAACTCTCAATCTACTCAAATTAATTTTGACCACCCGAGAGTTTAAGGGAAAAACATAAACTTCGAGTTAGACATAGAGCCTGGTGTGAATAATACTATTACATCTCGATTTACTGATATTAAGTGAGACCATGCCGCTTAGCGGAATGGTTTTCCACTCACTAATATCCCACTAAAACATATCTTTTTGCAAATCAAAACCCTGCAACCAAACTGGTTAATCAGACTGATTATATCAATAATAGCAAATATCATATATGCTCAAACACAAGTAATAAATTGACATGCTGTCCAGACAAAATGTAGTTTTGTTTGGCTAACTACTAACCTTTGGCCGACTCAGGCCTACCAGACAAACTGAACAAATTACCTAACAATTGTTAGACATACTTCTGGATGATCTGTCCTTAACTTACTTCTCCAAGGGTCACCTGATCCTAATGGTTTTTTAGGCTCACCAATAACCTATCTTTGTACATATATTTTCCTTTCTGTGTGTAATCATCATTTGAGTCTTACCTGTGACTAAGCCCTACACACTGGAATTTTGGACTAAATTAGCTAGGGGCTAATAGCTAATGTATAGGGCGCGACCCTATACCAGTCCCATCTGGTATACAATTATCTGAGTCATTTTATTTGGGGTTAACTACCCTTTAAATTTTCCTTGAAAACCTTTTCAAAATCAAATAACCTTTTAAATCATACTTATTCAAGGAAAATAAACTATTTGCTTTACTCAAAACATTGTTGATGAAAACATTCGAAACCTTTGTTTAAAACCTTTAAACAATCTTATTCAAAACCCATGAAAGTACCCCTTTTGAAACTACTGAAAGTACCCCTTTCTATATAAGTAAACTACTTTACTTAATAACCTTAGGCATAAAGGCCATACATACCTTTCGAAACCATAGACAGTAGTCCTTTCGAAAACATTAAAAACATCTTCTTCGAAAGCTTTATAAACCTTGGACATCCTCTTTTAAAATCCTTTAAATATGCCTTCCGAAACCATTGGAAACCTTCCATTTAAACTAAGGTAAACCTTTTGAAAATACTGGAACCATTCCTGTCGAAACCTTTACTAGTCACCTTTCGAAAGCATTAAAATATACTACTTAAAACAAACCTTTCGAAAGCATTGGGTTCAAGTTAAAGCATGTGGATAAACCTTTCGAAATCATTCCTTTCGAAACCTTTGGGTTTAACTTTCATAATATCGAAAAGGGTCTTAAACAACTAAGTCAAAAGTAACTCTTTCAAAAGCAATCTCCTAAGTAAAGAAGTGGATGGTGTCGAAACCTATCCCTTCGAAAGCAGTGGAGAAGCGACTTTAATTTTTTTAAACAAAGGGACCCTTTCGAAACCAATTTGGGTCGAAAGGAAAAAGGCGGCAGCAAGGGTTTCGAATGAATTGAAAGCCTTTACTTTAAAACAAAGGCGCAACCTCATTCGAAAGCATTATTTCTTTAAAACTATGCACCAAGTCGAAAGCTATCTTATTCGAAACCATTCTTTTCGAAAGCAAAGCAAACACACTTCCATTTAAAAGCCATAAAAGGTTTCGACCCCTTCGGAACCCCTTGTTTCGACCCTATACCTTCGCCTATGTCCAATTCACTACGTACCAAGTCATTGATACCGTGTGCATTGCTTTTGATCAGGTTGGGGGCGGAGGTACTAAGTCGAAAGGTGGCTGCCGAAGATGCTGAAGCATCGGAACCTTATAAAATCTGATTTTTAACTTAAAAGGTAATTCTTTTCAACTAACTTGCTTATTTGTCATCTTATAATTGATTGCCTTACCTTTTCAAAATATTTTCTAAAATGTGCTGCCGAATTTCAGAGATTAACATTTTAAAACATTTGCAAATAGCCCCTTCTCCTTTTATAAACATATAAAATATTTAAGTCCCATACCTTAAATAATTTTATATATTTATTATAATGCTTAGGAAAATTCTATAAAAATTATCATAAATCACTTTTAATATATTTTCTAACATATTTAAATTTCTGACCCAACACATATATATAATTGCCGTAATTAATTTTAAACCCAAATATCCATTTTCTTCACTAGAAAATTAATAATAAATCCACGTTAATTCAGAAAATTATAAAATTTGAAACCCATCTCCAAAATATCATTTTTGACCATATACTAAAATTGCAAGGTATTTGGATGTCATTTGATAGGTTTTTCACTCCAAAACATGTCATAAAATCAATATGAATAAGCTTAATTCATCAACAACCATATATATATATATATATATATATATAATTATCATTCAAAATATGGCAATATACTTTGCAAAATCATTCGGGTCTAACCTTAGAAACCGAAAACATCAAAATATGAGATGTAACATATTACTCACCTTTAGCTTTGTTGTTAAGGAGTTGAGATTTGATATTGAATTGAATTTTAATTAATTTTTTCCTCTTCATTTAGCTTTTCTTCCCCTTACTCTTCTTTAATGGTGGTCGGCCTTTAGGTTTAGTGTTTTAGATTATGAATGTGAGAAACGTTATGGTATGAAGGGTTTAGGGTATAAGAAAGTAGCTTATTCCTATATTGCCCCTTATCTAATTTCCCTCTCCTATTTCATTTTAAAACCATTTAATTCATTATTTAGCAAGGCAAGGCTACCCCTTATTTATTAAAATCTCAATCCCTTAACAATTTAATCTTTACATTATTCTATTTAATGTAGCTAATTAAATCTCCTGAATAATGTTACCTAAAATTAGGGGTGTTACAACTGGATTGCGGTATCAACTTAGGTTAATCTTATAACCTACGCTCCGATACCAACTGTAACGACCGCCCTACCCCCTTAATTATAGAATAGTTATGAAATGAAAGAAAAAGAAATAAAGAAGATGAAATAGAAAAGAAGAGAATGGAAGAGAAGAAAAATGAAACATCACATAATCACATAACCCGTCGAATATCTCACATCGCATCAGTTAAAATATAATAGCCAACACAAGTATAAAACAGTCGAGACAATAATAACATTGTGAACTAATTATCAGTGTATAAGATCCGTAGAGTTATACAACACAGTAACAGAGTTTATACGATTGGAAAATAAACTCTACTGATACACTATCTTTAATAATAATAAGTCAAACACTATCAAAGCTCCACAGTGTTACACAACATAATATACAATGCTAAACTCAAATATAAGTATAAGTAAACGTCAGCTCCTGCTAGTCCATCTGCAAAACTCCATATGTCATCCACACCTGCTCTCAAATCTACTCATTTAAGAGTGCCCGAGATAATAAGAAGCAAAACATAAAACCTCAGGTCAGACAGCAGTCTGGTGTGAGCGCTAAACAATCCCAAAATACTATAAAAGTCAATATAGTATATGGAACAAAGGGTACATAAATCATACCTGAACTATCCCTACAACCAAAGAGTCAGCACATAACATGTATAATATGCTCCTCTACAACGTCAGAAAAGGGTACTCTATACTCAGTATCTGTTGGAGTGCCCAGGTATCTCCATCCACAATACCTACTCCATACTAAGTAAACTGTCCGGGATGTCTAAGTATCCCTATGCACAATACCTACCTCATGTGACATCCCTAGGGTGATAGTTGGCTAGTGAAGGAACTATAACAAACATAGCATCCATCAAACAATACTAACTATTACCCAGTATGCTCTAGATATATGATAACTCATATGGCCTCCTTTCTATCTAGGACTAGTGGAAATCCTGGTTCTCCGTTGTACTATTGTATCTCGCATCCCAAAGTTGGATACATGTCTCATAGCCCAAAGATGGACACTAGACCCAAAGGGTCCTGGGTATACAGATCCTTGCTGCCAATCCACGGGCGTCCCCACTATACAATACCCCTGCTTCGAGTATAACAGAAAACACTCCGAGTCATCAACGATCCCTTAGCACATACACATCCATCTGAGCCCTACTAGCTCAATACAATTTCCACTATCCATAACCCACCATGATCCTTCACTCCATGATTCCCAAAATGTGCCTCTTCGGTACCTACTACCCCCACGAGTCATAAACCGAAGATACAGAGTGTCTAATCTTTGGTACCTGCTACCCCCATGAGCCACAATCCAAAGATACAAGACTTCCCATCATGCTATACATCACCATCTCCTATGATGTGAACGAGCCAGCACATACAGAGTCCTAAAACTATCTACCTTGGAACCTACTCCCAACATAAGCCAATATCCGAAGTACCAACTCTCATGTCAAAGCATCACATCATCCCCTTGCCATCTAAATCATTTGCCGTAGAGCAACAAAATCAAGACTTGAAGTCGGTCGCATGAATAAACCATAAAATCGCACACCACGAAATCTCCATAATGTCCAAGCCAAAGATCGGCCAGATCGCCAATCAACAACAGTGATGGATATTGATCACTCTACAGTAGTCAACACCAACCACCTTGGTCTTGTACTTAACCAAATCGGATAAGTACAAACCAAAGGGAAAATTCTGACATCCATCCTGAAGTCTGAAGCCTCGTCTTTAACCTCAGATCCATCGACATGTATCCTAACCCTCCTCTACAACTTATCTCCTTCGTTAGGATATCGAATGTGCAAAACCCCAATGTACAAGATATTCCCCGAACACTCAATCACCGCGAATCGGTGTTTTCAACCAAAACAGTAAAAAAAGCCAAACAGCCAAACAAGCAACCATGCAACCAACAACCATACATACATCCAAAATAGCATCCATACAACATGTATAATACATCCATATCAACCAATGCGGAAATCATATAAAAAATAAGCCAAATCTAATAATTCCCTAACAATGGCAGGACGATGGAAAATAAGTGATATTATATATAAATCATTTTAAATAATTTTATTTTCATTTATAAAAATCTAGTTAGTATATAAGTATAGGAAAATCACATTTCAAACCCAAAAATCATTCCCGGACATCAATTTAATACTACACAACCAATCATAGTATGGTGAGAGACAACATCAATCACCTCCATAAAATCTATCCAAACCATTACCAAAGCGTATATCTCTCCATCGTGGGCGCAAAGCAAGAAACCGTATCCAAAACGGACCTGGTATGCAAAAGATATGGCCAATATAAGAAAAGAGATTATTTAAATAATTAATTCACTAGTAAATTACCCATATTAAGCTAATTACCTCTTAATCCCTCTTCCTTTCCAAATGTGCATCCCTGTACAGGTACTCTATAGTGAAACCTACCTCCTCCTTACCTTTTCTCCTCTCTAACTCGATGAATACTCAACGAAATCAAGATCCTTCTTTGCCAACAAACTCTGCTTCAAAATCTCTTCGCCCTGATATCAAAAATATAGATCTCGATCAACCATGGGAGGATGCGACCTGGAAGCCGCATGCAATCCCTCTTATGGACGCTTTTTGCAAATGGCAATTAGATCATCTCAAAATCTCGACGGTGGTAAATATCGGCAAGACAAAGCCGACGGCAATCTCTGTTTCGCCTATCGTTGACCGTAGCTCCACCTAGATCTAACCCTAGATCGGCCATGAAGAGGTCGACATCATCGATCATAGTCGATCAAAGTACCGCCATGGTCATCGCAATGTTCTCATCGATACAAACTTATCGGATCTAGTTTCGTGATTTTTAGTGGAGCAGATTGGTTGTTATTGTTTTTTGAAGTGGATTTGAGGAGGAGGCCATTACCAGGCAATGCAATAATGAAATAGAAACAAGATTAGGGAGGGACTAGATTTCAGGATATTTATATTAATATAATATTCTTTTTTTATTTGATTTCTTAAATAAATGGTCATATGTTTAGAGCATGTACGATCATACGATGTATCTGATTGCAACGAACTTGTCTGTGTACATCACCTCAATTATCCAGATCTAATGATATAAATTTCATTGCCAACTAAGGCTACACTCCAGGATGCTAATTTTTCATATTTCGAGATCCTTTAGGCTATCAAATCGTCCGATCTCCAAATATAGTGATCCTTATACTCAGTTTAATTCACAACGTCAATTCGAACTCAAAGGAAGTGGTCTTAAGTCCTGATGCGGTCGTATGCAAAAATCATATTTTTGGGTCATCATTTAATTAACGATTAAATATATAAATCAATTATTTAAATACTCATCGTTAAAAATACCATAGTATTCTTATTTTTGCTGCATTACTACATTGTACATATCAGCATTTGTGAAAACATGCAATTATAACTGTCTAGGCTGATGATGGTATTTAGTTTTTGTAACTTTGAAATTTCTGTATCGGTGTAACCCTTTGTACCGTTCTCTTGATATTATATATTATCGTTCCGCTAGTGAGATTCTGATGTTGTGTTCTCTTCTTTCTTGTTCTATTTTGTTTTGTTTTACCCTAAAAATTCATCTTTCCGGCAATTGGGTGTTCGGCATGTGAATACCATGGATGTATTAGTGTCGACATTTGGGGGTCGAAAAGTTGGGTCGTTACACTTGGTATTAGAGCTGAAGGTTAAGCGAGAACCTTGGCTTTGGTTGGGTATGACTCATTAAGAGATAGGGTAATTGAATTCCCTAGCAAGAGTTGAGTGTATTATACATATAAGAGCGTATTTGTATTTGCTATAAATGTATACCTTAAAGGTAATTATAACTGCAAAAATTAAAGATCTTATATAAGGTAACTTATATAAGTATGAATTGTTAAAGTGTAGTTTAATTAATGTAGGGATTAATGATGTACATTCGTTACCCCTCATTAATTTGTTTACTCATGCTCGGCTATTTTGAGCATTATTATCCTTTGTAGAATGCTTTGACATGCTTGACCAGTGTATGAGCATCATTATCATTTGTAGATTTAGTAGCTTAGTTGTGCTCGGCCAGTTTATGGGCATTGACTTTTATTTGTTGATTGTTGATTTGTGCTCGACCAGTTTATGAGCAATTTTTCCTTATCACTGCATAGGTTGGGTTGATAGTATTTGTAGATGCATTGAAATGAACACCTTGTGAATTAAGTTTCGCAGTTTGACTATGAGACGTTTGGTGATAATGTTGGTTTAAAAGTTTAATTTGTAAAAGATGTTTATTTTAATATGGGAAAGATAAGATATTTTGTAAAATAAAAATTTTTGAAAAGATTTTATATAAGTATGGTTAATAAAACATGATCTATAAACATGGAGGATTTAAATGATATTTTGAGAACTTAAATCTCATTGTCTTTGGAAATGTTTTTCAAGATTTTGGAAAAATAATAGTGGTATCATTTGAAAGTAAGTATTTGGGAAATTGGTTTATGAAATTGAGATCATGGCTCTTAGTAATATTTACGAAGTATTTGATACTATTTTGAAATGATTTTTAGTTAAGTCCGAAAGGCATGAACCAGATGTATTGAACTCACTTATGTTGCTTGAAAATAATTCAGGTGATGACTTTAACATCATCAACGTTTATTTTCAGGTTTCTAAGTGGGGGATGCTACAAGGTTGTTTTAGTAAAACAGATTGCGATTTGATTTCGAAAGTGTGATTTGTTATACAAATGATATATGTATGTATTATTATTTCAATACAATTTGAAATAAAACCCAGTGTTTAGTTCTAAAATTTTTCTTTGGAAAGAAATTCGATATGAACTTTTAATGTAGAAAAGATTATATGTATGCTATGTAGGATGCCCAAGTGGTAGTGGCATAGCCCGGAATAAATGTTGGAACTTTTCGGGTTTTCCCATTTTTGGGTAAAGTGTGTTTCATATATTATTGAAATTTGTTAAGTTATTTTATGGAAACATGTAGCCTACGCATTAGGATTGTAAGGTATGTATATCATGTTATGATATGTTATTTGGTAGATTTCATTTGTTAAAATGAAATGGGATTTTTCGACGATTTTGGACAGTCGGAAACTTTAAAAATCGTTATAGAACTAGAAGAAAAAATGTTTTTGAGTGAACTATTATTCACTTCAATCAACTTCTCAATTTCTCTATTTAATCGCAGCACTTCCCTTTCGCTTTTCTCATGCAAAATCTCAAAATAGTATTTGTTTCTTTTCCTTAATTAAAATAAGTGAACTTATTAACTAAAGCTAACAAGTAATTATAAGCATTTAAGAAATGATAAATTTCATACCTACGAAATTGGAGCATGAGTTTTCTCTTTTACTTGATGGATGGGAGGGGTATCTTTTGATAGGATGTCCTCCTGAGGAACGTTCCGAGATCCAAAGGGATCTAGAAAGCTTGTACCATGGGCTGACAAGCCTAAGTCATGGCTACCTGGTCCGCTGCCACTATCTCCTGGTCCTTTAGGATCCTTGTTATCATCACCCCCATCCTCATCATCTTTGTCATCATCATCAATTTCATTTTCCTCGTCATCTTGTCCATCATTATTTTCATCCTCGTCAAGTAGTGGGTCATCAAAAGATAACAGCTCTTGAGGGTTGATAGGAGCCTCTTCTGGAAATTCATATTAAAGTGACCCAGAAACTCTTCCTAGCTTGAGGTCAAACTTCCTTTTAAATTTTTTGTTTAAATCCGGGAGTGAAGGAAAGTCTAACCTTGAATGCTCCCTTATGTTATCAAAGTATGTGATGTGGAGGGAATTTTCATAGCATCGTTCCCTAATTTTGGGGAAGCCTGATTGATAAATTAAGAAACTTTTTGTTTGGCATCTGTGATAATGTTGTTCGCATAGACGAGGGTGGCGTCTTTTTTTTCCAACTGATTAGCCATTTGAGCCTTTTCATTTCTGAATTGCTTAAGCTCTGCCTCGAGGGCCTTCACCCTCTTCTCGACCACTAACCTAGTTTTTCTTTCTCCATCTATGTCAGAGGCAAGTTTGTTCTTTTCAGAAATAGCCTCATTTCTCTCTACTACTACATCAAAAACTTAGCCCTCAAGAACCCTGACCATACCTATCGATGTGGAAATCTGCTCCTTAAAATTTGGAACTTAACCGATAGATTCTTGAGAGGCTTGATGATGGGAAAACAAGTGCTTGGCCACCTGGAGCATATAAGAACTATAAGTTAAACAGGAATATACAAATTTAGAGTTTGAATTATCCAAGCATGAAAAGATACATACCATCAAAAGCTATTGAAAATGAATATGGAGATGATCCATACAAAAAATAGAAGATTGCAGTGGCATTAGAGAAGCCACGGATGGAAATTGAATAATTGAGCAAATTAAACCCTCAAAATCGGAAGGAATATTTTGAACTAGAACTTCGGAGGGAAGAGATTCAGGAGGAGGAGGAGTAAGGCCTAAGTCCTGATATAAACGTAGTGTGACATCTATGGGCGAAGGGATTGAAATATCAATAGTAGGATTTGGGTTGTGAGTAGCATCTATTTTTCTTTAAGGATATTGATCTAGCATGCTTAAGTCAACAAAACTAGAACCTTGATTAACTGGAGCCACGTCTATGTTTAATTCTTCCTCGATAGCAATCAGATTTTGGCTTTCTCGTAGGTGAGGCCTCTTGTTTGGTGAAGAGCTTAAGTCACCAGATAAATCATCGGAGCCATGTTTTCTTTTATGATTCTCAGCATCCATATTTTTTAGCGCTTAGATAATGGAGTCCTCGATGGGGGCAGCAGTAGTAAGAGCAACCGATGCAGAAACGCGAGTCTTAGCCTTTTTGGATTTAGAGGCTGCAACAATAAGAGCAGAACCTATATCAGAGGGAAAAATCATAAGATAGTGATGAAGGAGGCTTTGTTGAAATAAGAGCTTACCAGAAGAGTCATGGTTAATAGGGCAAGATTTAGAAAAAGAAACTTATTTACCGGTAACCAGGGCTTGTCTCCCATGAGCATCTTTCTTCACAATAGCAGGTTCCCCAAGCACCTTGTGGTTCTCCTGGATTAAGGAGTATTTTCTAAGATTGACCTCAGTTAAGATCCTACGTATGTCTCCTATAGTTTGAGATTCCAGACTCAAAGTACCAATTGTTTTAGCAATGGAAGAATTTGTTCCCTTGGAAGTGAATTCTGAAAAAGGGATAACTACCATAAGACAATAATAGAATATAGTATAAGTAATAAAGGAAAAAGCGACAAGATTTACCAGGAGTAGAGAAGGACTCTCTAATTTTAGAAGTGTGGGCCTTAACATGGAAAATTGGTTATTCTAGTCTTTAGATCTGTTGATCAAATTGGTGATCAGACTTTTCTAAGGGAGAAGACGATATATGTACTCGCTAGCTGATTTTCCACTTTGATGGGAGTTACTAATGAACGAAGGGTATCAACATCGAGAGAAGTTCAGCTTCCCTAGCCAAGATCTCAAGACAACTTAGGTAAGTGTAGGAATTGGTTAGAAATTGAATTGGAGCAATGCCCAGGTTATTTAAATATCGAACAAAGAAGTTAGAAAGAGGAAGATGGCTAGAATGCCAAATGTGAATTGGCGTGAAAGCAAAGAAACCATTCGGAGGATTAGGTATCCTGCCGGACGATCCTGCAACTCTGGCCTCTATATCAGTAATCCGAAATTGTTGCAGGATAGTATTAACTTCATCCTAGGTAGTTATAAGAGATGGGACAAGCCTATAATCTCCTTTTTTTGAGATGGGAAAAGCCTATAATCTCCTTTTTTGAGATAGAAGAAGGTTTGTAACCTTTGTTGGCTTTCTTGCTAGCCATTTGTCTAATAGGTGGTATTACACAAGATCAAGAAAGTATTGCATATTTTATAAAAAGTTTGACATACTTGAGAAAATACTAAAGATATATTGTTATCCCGCCTTTTGGCAAGGCCGTGACACCAGGAACTTGACTAGAAACCAATGACTGTTTGTCTGGAAGACCGGTTATACGCAGGTTCACTATGGATATCGACGAATTTTTTTCGAGTCCGGATCGAGCTCAAATTGATATGACACGACAAGCGAAGCTATGAGAGCCAACGTTCCAAATTTCAAGTCAATCCGAGTTCGTATGCTCAAGTTACGATCGATGCAAAATGAAGGGAACAACTCAGTTTTCGTATCCATAGCTAAGCCTCTATTCGAATCCATCGCTTTCGTATCGATCAGAACGGCAGTGACCTCGCATTCGTCCAAGAGCCTCTGTTCGACTCAATCGAGTTCGTATCCATCAGGAAGCCACAGTTCGACTCGATCGTCTAATGCCTACTACGTATCCATCAGCAGATAAGTGCACTTCGCATCCATCAGCTGGAGCGCGTTGCTCGAATCCATCGAGCAACAATAGTTCGTGTCCATCATTTATCCAGTCTGTACCATATTGGAAAAGCCTTGTTCGAATCCATCAAGTTCCGGTACTTCGTATCCATCGTCGATCCACTGTTCGAATCCATCGTGTTGCCATTATTCGAATCGATCGAGCCATCACTATTCGCATCCATCCAGGCCCTTCGGCTTCGTATCGATCGACCGGAGTCGATTTCCATCGATACGAACAGAACCATACTGGCAACGCGTGCCATTCAGTTTCCATCGATACGAATAGGTGCGTTTCCATCGATACGAACGAAGCAAGACTATCGATACGAACAACGTAGTTCTGATCGATACGAACCAAACAGCCTGCCGAAAGTCTCCATTTCGTATCGATCATATCTCGAGATCCACAACTCCAAATGCTATGAAATTTTCATAGAAGCTTACGTGCATGCTAAGGAATGTCCACGCCAAATTTTGACTCCATCGGACGCAATCTTGATCGATATGAAATCCGTTCGTATCGATCACGGATCGGACCGAAACTTCGCGGGCTTGGGCTCGCGGGCCTAGTCACATGCCAGAGGGAGCCTCCCGAGATCTGAGCGAAATATCAGCCTCCTACACCTATAAATAGACCTCCAAAGCCAACAGAAAAGGGGATCTTCTTCTTCTTTGAATTCTCCAACGCCCAGACTCTACCGGATCCAAAGCTAAACTCCATTGCTGCATTTACCAACGAATTTCACTGCTGTATATCATCATTATCTGTTGTAACTCGATGAAATCAATTATAATCATCAAAGAAACATCAATAAAGCAATCAACTTCATAGTGGACGTAGGCAAAACGCCGAACCACTCTAAATTCTTGTGTTTCTGTGCGTTCTTATTACTTTCATTATCTATTTTTGGAGTTTTTGTTAGATAATCCTCTTTTTCCATTTAATTTCTTCATTTTATCTCTTCAAAAACTTTCGAAGAGTGTTGTGCCCAATTTTGATACAAACACTTTGGTGCTTTCACTAAGAAAAAACCCAATTTTTCTCCTACTCCTTAGACCTCCTATCGATACCGGATTGCATAAATCCAAGAAGAAGATCCAGATCTTGAACTTTGAAGCCCTTCCATTCTATTCAGATCTGCATCAGATCTAGGAAAGGACTTTCATCAATTCGCCATGCTAAGTACACGGACTACCTCTACAGCTGCTGATCAGGGAGGACGGGACATGCAGAATCCCGCGCAATTGCCTCCATTAAACCAAGATGCCACCGGACCTTCAGATCCATCAGGCCCGGTCACCAGAAAAGAGTTTCAGATACTGCTTCAAGAATGGACCCAGAGTCGCCAACAGCTAACTGAACAACTGTGCGCCAACACAGAGTTGACCAACCAGCTGAATCGCCAAAGGCGCAGAAGATCCAGAAGAGACCAAGGTTCTTATTCTTCCACAGAGAGTTCAGCCTCATCTGATGGTCATCACCGATCCACACGCCCACGGCTGGATGTAAGCTACACCCAGGCTACAGGACACCAACCTGCTTCGAATCATAGGCAACCCAGAACTGGACCATCCACTAGTCATCGTACATGACCTTCGTCCCGAGGAGGTGCTGCTCCTTATCATGTCATAGGCAATATTGCTACCACCACCACTACTGAACAAGGGGTTGATGCTGGAAACCGAGCTGATCCTCATCGAAGCCAGCGAGAGCATACTCCAGAGCCTTATGTCCTTGAGAATGTTGAACCAAGGAGGCGAGGCACGGACCGTCGACCGCGTCCGGTCCAAACTCGCGCTGTGGAACCCGACCACACCTTGGCACAACATGGTCCTAATATCCGAATGCCGGATATACCAACAATGATTCGCCAAATGATCCGTGAAAGTCAGGGTCTCTCTAATGACGACTGGGGAATCTCCCGAAGTCATACCCCTTTCATCGATGACATATTGTATGCTGAACCACCTCGGCGATTCAGGATGCCAACTTTTCCAGTTTATGAAGGAAGTTCTGATCCCAATCAACACATCCTGAAGTATGAATGGCTAATGAATGTTGCGAGAGCTGATGACGCAGTAAAGTGCCGTAGTTTCCCTATTTCCCAAGGGGGCATTGCTACCATGTGGTTTACTCGTTTGCCACCACGATCTATCTCTAACTTTGACCAGATGGCCACCAAGTTTGTTGAACAATTCTGTATGCACGTGGCGAGGCCTAAAGACGTTAACACTCTGTCTAGTGTTACACAAGCTCCCGGAGAAACACTTAGACGTTACTTGGAGCGATTCCATGCTGCGTGTGCAGAAATAAGCAATTCCAATGACAACTCTATCCTGATGGCATTGACTAAGCGGATTGATGTTGATTCCGAGTTCGGAAATTGGTTAGCTGAGAAGCCACCCGCGTCATTGGACCGTTTCTATTCCAAGGCAGCCCAATTCTTGAGAAGGGAGGATGCGAAATAGTCTAGGAAGTAGGATGACGCGGGGCCCAACATCAAAGGAATCCAGAGTAACATCGTCGTTAAACAATCCGGAGAGAGTTCTGGAAAAGTTTAGTTAAACGTGTAAAATAAACAGAATCAGCAGAGGGACAATGGAAATCAGGGCAAGAAGCGAGATCAGAATCGTGGTCCCCGACGTAGAGCTCCCATGTTCGATAACTATACTCCATTGAACACGTCGTTGGAAAATGTGTATTTGCAGACTTGTAACACCAAGCAATACAAAAAGCCTGCCCCGAAACCGTCAACAGAAAGACAAGTTCAGACTGGGAAGTTTTGTAGATTCCATGAGAGTTATGGCCATAACACAAACGAGTGTCATCATTTACAAGATCTCATTGAGAAACTGATACGTGAGCGGAAGTTGGATCAGTATGTGCGGGCACCGCAGTCAGGTGGTGCGAGCCCATCGAATCAGAATCGTGCGCCAAATCCGGAAAGGCAGGAGGAACCCGCTCGTACTGGCGGGAAGTTGGTCATTAATACAATAAGTGGTGGTCCTCACCCAGCAGACCGAAGCTGGAAGGAAATGGAGTCGTAAGCCAGCTCTATCGGGCATGCGGACTTCGAGTGCTATAGTAGTTTTGATGAAGGGGCTCCGGCCAAGCAACAGAAGACGATGACAGATGACATCGTGTTCAGAAACAGAGACGCTAATAAAATCGAAGCCCCCACCATTGATCCACTGGTCATCTCAGCTCAATTATGTCCTGCTTGGATAAAGAGGATCTTAGTTAACAGTGGAAGCTCTGTGAACATTTTGTTTAAGCGAGCTTATGATCAAATGAGAATGGAAGCCACAGACTTGAAACCTTGTCAATCCCAAATCCATGGTTTCAACGAAAGTGCTACTATACCCACTAGAATGGTGGAACTGCCAGTGGAGTTAGGAGTTGGAGAACGTCGAAGAGTACGGATGTTATAGGTGGTTGTTTTGGACATAGACTCCCCTTATAATCTTTCCTGGGTCGACCAGCCCTCGCTGAATTCAGGGCAGCCATCGCCCCGTGGTGTTTAAGTTTAAAGTTTCCCACTGATCATGGAGTGGGAATCATTCAGGGAGATCAGGCTGCTGGAAGAGCATGTTATGTCGCAGAGCTGCGGGAGGCGCAGTGAAAGGAGAAAGGAAAGGGCGTAGTGGAATCTCTCTGCGTCCGCTTTGCTGATAATTGACAATTAACGCCCGGGCCTAGGCCTGGGCACCCCAGCCAATTCCAAAGGGATCTTGACCCAAGAGAAACTAAAGACGAAGAAGAATCTAAAGAAATTCAAGCATCCCCGGCCAAACTGACGATTGATGTCCCAATTGACGATGACGATGATTCAAAAATGATAAAGATTGGGTCTCAGTTAAGCCAGCAAACTCAAGAGGAATTGGTTGAATTTCTGCGGGCGAATCTTGACGTATTCGCCTGGACGCATTCTGATATGTGTGGGATCTCGTCGGACATCGCGAGCCACACTCTGAATATTGACCCGCGGCATGTCCGGTCAAACAGAAAAGGCGTGGTATGGATCCAGAGAGATCTGCCGCCCTTAAAGAAGAAGTAGAAAAGCTTAAAGCGAACGGGTTCATTCGAGACGCGCTATATCCTGAATGGGTGTCGAATCCCGTACTCGTCCGAAAGCCGAACGGAAAGTGGAGAACATGCGTCGACTATTCTGATCTGAATAAAGCTTGTCCCAAAGACAGTTTCCCGCTTCCCAGAATTGATCAGCTAGTAGATTCGACAGCTGGGCATGAGCTCTTATTCTTCATGGACGCGTATTCTGGCTACAATCAGATACCGATGCATTTACCTAATCAAGAACATACCAGCTTTGTAACCAATCTGGGACTTTATTGCTACAAAGTTATGCCATTCGGACTCAAGAATGCCGGGGCTACTTATCAACGATTGGTTAATCGGATGTTTGCCAATCAAATCGAGAAAACAATGGAAGTATATGTCGACGACATGCTTGTGAAGTCACGATTTTCCACTGACCATGTTATAGACTTGGAAACTATGTTCAACATACTTCGAGAATACAGAATGAAGCTCAATGTTCGTCGACGGAAATTCTTTCGGTTTAGAAAACCATCGAACGAATTTAAATTAAAAATAACCGCAAGTGCACGGTGTACGAATGTAGCACGTGGCGAATACGGGTCGATCCGCAGGGAATTGATGATTTTAAAATTCTATTCAATCAAATTATACCAAATTCGAGAGATTGTTAAGCTAGAAAAATGAGAAAACTAACTAACTAAAAGAAAAAAGATGCAAATATAAGAGTTAAATGACAATTTAGAGAATAAATCCACTCTCTAGATCATGTAGTTCAACACATATGAAATCATAATCTCTCTTTTTTTGGTCATTAGTGCTTTAATTGATGTGCTTATCATAAGTATGGCATATTTGTGCTATTGATTAGCCAACATATGTCATCAAACTATAACACACCCCTTAAACCACTTACTAACTTTCATGAAATTTGACAATGAAAATGAAATCTATTTTAAGTATGGTCTATTAACTATTGATTAGAAATATAGACCATCAAATTTTAATTTCAAATCACTTTCTTTTGCCATAATCATATTTTGATGAAGAGGCAATTAGTGTTAATGATTGTTTAAGCGTAGCCTATTTGATGTCAACAATATAGGCTATCAAATTCAAAGCAAAAACAACTAGTAAACCATTTCTATCATCATCATTAAGCACAAAAAGAGAGCATGAATTAACAAATAGTTGAAGCTACATAATTAGAGAGCTTCATTACCCCTAAATTGAAGGGGTTTAGCCTCTCATATTTTTCATTTGATTAACAAATGTAGCTAACAACATGAAAGCAAAATGAAAGGAAAATGAAAGCTAAATGAAAAGAGAACTATTCTACTTGCATAAAAGAAAAGAAATCTACACTACAACATGAAAGTAAATGAACAAGGAAAGTAAAATGAACAAGTATTGAAATTGCATTAAAAAAAGTAATTACATAAAAGAAGAAATGGCTAAGTAGCCATGAAAAGAAAGAAGAGAAGAGCTTTCTTTATTTTTGAGCCTAAACTAAACTAAAGAGACTAAAGGAGAGAGAGAGGTTACATGAACATAATGGGTTATTTATACAAGCATGAAACCCTAATCCATAATTTGGGGAATGCCCAAACTACCCCTTAGGAAGTGTGGTGGCCAAGTAACCATTATCATCCATTAATCATCATTTAAGTGTACATGAAGCTATTAATTCCATAAGCATGTGCATTAGCCTCTAATGTGTACATTAAGGTAGGTGGGTAGGTGGGGTCCTCCATGATCTTCACATTGAATTATTTCCATCTTCATTCCTTTGTGTTCTTTTTGTGCATGCATATCTTCTTCATGAAACAACTTGTAATGGAAATCAAATTCCTACAAAATAGTATGGAAATTTCTAATTAAATTTTCTCAAGTTAATTTATGCACAAAGAATGACTATTTTGCCCTTGGATGAAGATGAATATGTGACAATTTGGAATTAATATGGATTTTGGTTAAAACAAGTTAAAATACCCAATATGATCATTTATTGAATTAATTAGATTAAATATGGTGGTAAAAATATGCACATTTACGTGCACATCACTCAACCCACTGAAATGTCACTTTGGAGTTGCATCCGGAAAATTCCTCTGGTTTATCGTCAACGCTCGGGGAATCGAAGCTAATCCTGAAAAGATTTGGGCGATCAGAAATCATGAAACTCCGAAAATTATAAAGCAAGTCTAGAGTCTCAATGGGAAAGTAGAAGCATTGAGCAGGTTCATTTCAAAGTCCACCGACAAATGCATTCCCTTCTTCGATCTGATCCGAAAAGGAAAATGAAACTTTGAATGGACCACGGAGTGTGAAGGCGCTTTCCAAGCACTAGTTCAACATCTATCTACACCACCTATCATGTCAAAGCCTATTGATCATGAGAAGTTGTACATATACTTGGAGATATCAGAAAACGCTATCAGCGCTACCTTAATTCGGGAAGAAGACAAGATACAGAAGCCAGTATACTACATCAGCAAGCGATTGACTGGGGCTGAAAGGAATTATCCGAAATTAGAGAAGTTGGCTTATTGCCTTGTTATTGCATCAAGAAAACTCCGACCGTATTTCTAGGCACATCCCATTGTTGTTTACACCGACCAACCGTTACGACAGGTCCTTATGCGGCCTGAGACATCTGGTAGGTTACTCAAGTGGAACATCGAACTGAGCCAGTTTGATATCACTTACACTCCAAGACGAGCCATTCAAGGACAAGTCCTAGCCGATTTTATAGCTGAATTTACTGTTCCAGAGGACTTGCCCGAAACTAGTGAATCTCCCGAACATGTCTGGAAGCTTTATACCGACGGTGCATCAAACGACCGGTGTTCGGGCGCTGGTGTTGTACCTGAAACCCCCGAAGGCCAATCTATATGTTATACTTTGAAGTTCAATTTTCATGCGACCAATAATGAAGCTGAATATGAAGCCCTCTTAGCTGGTTTGAAACTTGCTAGAGATTTGAGAATTATCGCCGTGGAAGTTTATTGTGATTCACAATTAGTCGTGTGTCAAGTACGGGGAGAGTATCAAGCGAGAGATCGAAGGCTGGCTGCTTACTTAGCTCGAGTTAAGGAAGTACTGAATCAGTTTGATTATTATGCTATTTATTGTATACCTTGAGAACACAACCAAAAAGCCGATTCATTGGCAAAGCTAGCCAGCACAGGTGAAGCTCAGCAAATGGGACTCGTTCCCGTAGAAACGTTATCTTCTCTAAGCATTGACCGGGCAGAAATAGTCTGGGTATGCGAAACCGTCCCCGAAAAGGATTCATGGATGACTCCACTCAGAAATTACATTGAGCATGGAACCCTGCCGGAACGCAGGAGTGAAAAAAGACAAGTTCTTCGAAAGGCTTCACGGTTCACCATTCAGAATGGAGTCATGTATATAAGAGGATACTCTGTTCCTTTACTCCGGTGTATCGCTCACGATGAAGTTAAATGAGTATTGCACGATGTACACGAGGGAGAATGTGGCGATCACACCGGGGGGCAAGCACTTGCCAAGAAAATACTTCGATATGGATATTACTGGCCTACTGTGAATCGCGATGCGTTGGAATATGCAAAGAAATGTGATAGGTGTCAAAAGTATGCTCGAATTCCTAGAGCCCCTCCTACTGAGATAACGCAAATGGTCAGCCCATGGCCGTTTGCAATGTGGGGCATCGACATCATTGGTACTCTACCTCTGGCAAAAGGTGGCGTGAAATACGCCATCGTCGCAGTTGATTACTTTACAAAGTGGGCTGAAGCTGAAGCTCTTGCTACCATAACGACGAAGAAAGTAATCAACTTTGTAGTTCACAACATCATCTGTCGATTCGGTCTCCCACAGACCATTATTACGGACAACGGAACCCAATTCGACATTGCTGAATTTAAAGATTTCTGCAAACAATTTCATATCCAAAAGAAATTCTCCGCAGTTGCACACCCTCAGGCAAACGGATAGGTCGAAGCGATTAATAAAGTTATAAAGTCCATTCTGAAAAAACGACTAGAAAAGGTAGAGGGCAAGTGGGTCGATGAACTTCCTATCGCTTTATGGGCTTACCGAACAACCCACAAGAACGCGACCGGTCACACTCCATTCTCTCTCTCTTATGGTTCAGAAGCCGTTATTCCAGTTGAGCTAGATGTACCTTCTCATCGTGTGACATACTATGATCCAAAGACAAATTCTATATTACTTGCCGAATCTCTCGATCTACTGGATGAGAAGCGTGAAGAGGCTGATTTGAGGGCAGCCGCACATCGAAGTCTAGCCGCCCGATTGTACAACGCCAAGGTCCGCCCGCGAACCTTTGAACTAGGCGATCTCGTCCTGAAAAGAATTTATCCGGTTCCTTCGCATATGAAGCCGACATGGGAAGGACCGTATATTACTGAACGAAGGCTCGGAGATGGCACATTCAAATTATCGACCGTTGACGGTCTTACTCTGTCAAGAGCCTGGAACAGCGAAAGTCTCCATCGCTACTACACATAACAGGCTATGTTATCTCGTTTAGTTTATTTTCCATTTTTGAAATTTGTTTCTGCATTTCGAAATTAGAATTTGTAATAAGGCAAATGACTTTGCCATATTTTCTTATTTCAGCAATAAAATGCAATCTCTTCGAGCCAGAGCTGTGATTTACTTAAAATGCTTCATATGATCATCATTATGCACAGAGAGCTAAGTTTCACCATACGGTTGAATTTATTCAAATAGGGAGTGACTGTGATGCAACCGGTCACTCGCTAAGTGAAACCCGAGCTCGGGGACAAGCCATCACATCAAAGTCAAAAACGGATTGATACACGACAATCCCTCACTTAACTCCCGGTTCCCAGAGTGCGAACTGGAGTATTAAAATACGTCTGCGAGGAGGGTGGATCCGTCTGTCTAACGACTTCGTCCGTATCTGAACCAAGTTTGAGGAGGGTGGACCTGTCCATCTAACGACCTCACTTGTTAACTCAGAGTGGATGTGATCCGACCATCCATGATCCTGATACACCTTGCATTTCCAGAGTGCGAGCGAAATCCAAAAACATACAGCAGGTGTGACTGACCATCTGCTTATCAACTCCGAACTCCCAGAGTGCGAGTCGGAGTATAAACATCAACTTCGAACTCCCAGAGTGTGAGTCAAAGTATAAACATCAACTCCGGATTCCCAGAGTGCGAAACAGAGTATAAGCATCAACTCCGAACTCCCAGAGTGCAAGTCGGAGTATATACATCAACTCCGGATTCCCAAAATGTGAAACAGAGTATAAACATCAACTCCGGACTCCCAGAGTGCGAGTCGGAGTATATACATCAACTCTGGGCTCCCAGAGTGCAAAACGGAGTGTAAACATCAACCTCAAGTTCCCGGAGCGTGAATCGAAGTATAAATATCAACTCCAAACTCCCAGAGCGCGAGTCGGAGTACAAATGTCGATTCCGAGTCCCTAGAGCGCGGACGTATGATTTAAACTTAAGTCGGCGTGACCAACTGCCAATAAACAAATGAGAATCCCCGGAGTGCGAATATGATCGTCGATAACCGGACAAGCGTGAATAAACCGCTCAATCTCCACTTGTCTCAAACATCCATTCAGTGGCACTAGACTCAACGTGTTATGAGTAAGAAGCAATCGCTGACTGATGTTCTACAACTCATCCCCGAGACTGGGGGCAGGACTTAAGCATCGACCATCGACTGAAGCGGTGCGACGTCAAAATTCAACTCGCTTCCCAATCGCGAACCATGTCCGCAGTTTCCAGACTTGGTGCAAAGAGACAAACTTGACTCAATAGCTGAAACTTTACATGTGCATTTCAAACATTGAAACACTTAAGCAAATAAACAAGAAGCTCAAAAAGAAAAAGTTTCATTTCTACTATTCATGAAAGAAATTCGACTACAAGTTTGTTCAAAAAAATTCTTACTAGCAGGGGCCGAACCCGCATCTATACACGGCCAACAAAATGCAAGTCAAAATAAACCAGGGAAGCATGTCTAATCTTTCTTCTTCCTTGGCTTCCTTCTCAGTGTAGACCCGCTGGAGCCGCCACTATTTTTCCTCTTTGAGCCTTTGCCTTTTGGTGGTCGGTCTCAAGGCGATGGCATAATCTCGACATCCTCCTCCGAGCTTGAGTGATTAGGGATGCTTCCTGCGGGCGGAGTCGGAGGAACATGATCAAGTACATAAGGTGGAATGGGCACGCTGATGATGAAAACAGTACAACCAGGAGATATCATTCTAAGCGGAGCTGGTCCCGGTGCTGCCATCCCACCTCCAAAACTGCCACCATGAGCCGCTGCTGCCATTTCAACGTCGATTTGGGCAAACATCTCCTCTTCAGTAACTGCTCGAACCCCGCTGGGGGCATCAGTAGTTGGCATTGAAGAACTCGTAGCAGGAGCGCCTCCATCCATAACAAATGACAAGTCGGCAAGAGGATCGCCATGACAGAGAAAGAGTTCTTCCATCAGCTGCTCATCAAACTCAATCGTACTCCCATGCGCATCGTCAAGTGGGACAGTTGTAGTTACTATGATCGCTTCGGTCACGATAGCCCCCTGCGTCTGATATGATTCTTGATTAGTTGGAGGCATGGCCGATGCAGCATCGATCAATGGACAAAAAATAAGAGAACTGTTAGAACTTAATTCGAGCGAAGATTTCGACTTAAGAAAGATATATGGAATGTTCAGAATACCTTCCTCAGTTTGACTTGTAGGCAGTAGAACGGCTTCAGTAACTTGCGCTGCAGCCGGAGACTTCTGCGGCTGATCCGAATTGTAGGCAGGAATAGCTTGGGGATCGACCGCATACGAGGATTCGGGCTGGGTTGACGCTGGAACTTCAAGACTCGCCTCATGATGGTCAACCCCTGAACCCTCTCCTATTTCGAGGTGCTGGGCGCCGAGTCTTTCCTTTTCATGTAGAATCATTGACTCGGGAAGAATATTCCTTTCATCTTCAGTCAGAATGCGATTCTCGAGTTCGAACTCATCCACAGACTCACCCAGATGCGCCTCCTTCTTCAACTAATCGGCCCCAGGCGTTGTATAGATGTGCTGGATAATCATCGAGCTAGGCTAGACCTTTGTGCCTCAGCACATTAGCGTTGTAAACAACGAGAAGGTCTTCGATATCAACCTTCAGCCTGGACTCGGCCGACTTCACTTTCTCCTCGACCTCAGTCTCCACCTTGCGGACTTTGGCCACAACCGCATCCCGTTCACCCCTAAGCAAAACAGCCTGTTCACACGCCTCATGGGCTGCGTTATTCGCATCATCCTTTTCCTTGGCCATGTCGGAGAATTTAGCCTTAAGCTCATTGAGTTCCTTGACCACCGCATCCCGTTCGGTGGTAACAGTAGTATTCCGATGGCCCATCTCCTCTACCAAGGCAACATGTGTCTGCCTCAACCTCTCCATTGCCACATTCGCTTCGTCAGCTTTTTTGGTGGCCTCAATTTCAGATTTTCGTGAAGACCCGGCCTCAGCAGTGAGCACTTGAATAATCCAGTCCCTTTGAGCGAGTTCGGTCTCCATTTTCTCAAACGCTTTGGCTCGCTCAAAGGCCATCTTGGAAGCTTTCTCTAAAGCCTTTACCCACTCTCTGTACTGGGTGTAGATATCATGAACGTAATCATGCATCGTGTTTTCCACTCCAGATGGGATTCTCTTTAAGTGAGGTGGGAAGACATAGCCATCGAAGCATATGTTCGGAAAATCCTTCCTCGTCTGAGCCAATTTAAGGGCCCCTTCACCTGTGGGCTCAGCTAAGACCTGCTCTGTAATTATGGAGGCCGTGGTTTCAACTCTCTAGAGATGAGTCTTAGATCTAGAAGTGTGAGAAGATGGCCTGTGACGTGGAGGCTCTGGTGGATGAGGAATAAGAACGGGAGGTGGAGATGGGAGTCTAAGAGGAGGAGAGTGTGATCTAGACCGATGTCTATATTCTCTGTCCCTGTCACGCCCATACCTATCTTGGTTAGAGTACTCGTGATCGCGATCTCTATCTGAGTCCCTCCTACGGGAATCGTAATAGGTAGAAGACTTTCGGGCCGAGTGAAGATTCCCGAGCATTGATCCTCTTCCGGACATCGAACCTGAAAATGAGAGACGAAGGAAAAGTTAGTGATTTCTTAAGTTGGACGATTTACAGTTATGAATCATGTAGTGTAGTGAAGTGTATGCATGTGCAACCTCCTGACCAACCGGAAATGTCGGCCGCACTCATAGCAAGCGACCCGCTCAGCTCAAGAGCATTGTCAAGCTCCTCCATCCCGGTGTCGTGTTGAGATGACACATAATCCGGAATCGGGATATCAGCAAGCCCTTCAAAAGGATTCTCTACTGGCGGGGGAGGAGCCTCCGAAATTCTAATCCCCGGGATGGGCAAGGACATAAACACAGATTTTAATCTCTCGGATTTAGAACGCTTATGAGCAACAGCCTTGCCTTTTCTCCTTCCTCCTGAATCATGGACATCGGAAGAAGGTCCAGCTTGGAGCTCGGTGTCAGTAGGCATTCTCTCTGGATCAACTTCTTCAGCTATTACGACTCCGGGCGCCTTGTGCTTCATCCGTTTCTTCGAGACCGCTCTAAGTGTCCCTTCCAACCTTATGCTCTGCCTCCGCTCAATTAGCCCGACAGTCCTCAAGTTTCTGTCAGTCAGAACCAAGTCAATATGCCTCTCTTCCCCCAAAACCGTTTGGAGGATCCAAACTAGCTCTCTGAAGTATCCACCATCAGGTCGGGAGATTGCGGCTGTGAAAGAAGAAAAGTATGCCAGTTCTGAGGTCGGTTATAACTATCTCGATAATTCAAGAGAAAGAATTGTAACACTTACGTCTATTCAACCATCGCTTAGCAAATCCAGGGGGCACCAAACGTAGAACCATTCATTTTTAAAGTAACTTAGCCTTCCCCAGGAGCCCGTTACAATTTGGCAGTTCCTGACCGCTTCCAAGAAGGTGAATGAAGGGCTATCTCCACGACTCTTAACGTTAAATAGATATCTAATCTCGATCGGCTTTGGTGGTCGAAAGAGGATCTCCATAAACAGAATGAAGGTGCTATTCAGCAAAGCATACCCGTTGGGGTGTAGCTGGGATGGAGCTATTCCAAGGAAAGATAACATCTCCCTTATATATTGATTGAAAGGAGGAAGTGTCCCCGGTGTGCAAGCGTGACGGTTGAAAGCAGTAAACCCCTCCAGGGGATCATGTGGCCTGTCATTTGGCCCAGGCAGTAACACGTCATCAAGCGACAAGCCATGCCTTAAACAAATCCGTCCCAGCATATCTTCGGAGATACCGGACGGCACAGAATCTTATGGACGACAAATGAACCGGGCACTTGGAAGCTCGTCCGGAGCTGGGTCTATAACTTCGGCTTCAATGACCGGTATCTCGATGGTTGAAGGAATTGGACTCGGAAGTTCCTGCTGCTGTGAACTTGAAGGTTCCATGACTAACTAGCTTATGAAAAATCATTGTTAAACAGACAATAATGCTCGTGCATCCCCAAGTGTAAAGTGTGTGAGTGTGTGGTGCAGTGCAGTATTGTATATCACTTGAGAAATTGTACAGGATTGAAGAAAGCATGTGAACGATGAGACTTCAAATTTCAGTCGGAATGACCGTCATTGCTGACCGTCACAACCGTGCCATCCAGTTATTAGCGATCGATCCAAGTTAAAGTTGTGAAAGCTTGTTAATTTACAGTGTCATCGATGAGCTTCGAAGGAAAGTCAAATATGCAGTCCAACAGTCAAGTCCAATTATGCCGAAATGAAGCTCGTCGGAGTTAGATGTTCAAATGCACAAGAATTTTCAAGATCATCAAGGTTAGGCATATTGTTGATCATCAAAGTT
The DNA here is from genome assembly GCA_030737815.1 of Allium fistulosum. Lineage (NCBI taxonomy): Eukaryota > Viridiplantae > Streptophyta > Magnoliopsida > Asparagales > Amaryllidaceae > Allium > Allium fistulosum. The sequence continues at coordinate 403,309,538 of CM060907.1, read as the reverse complement.
CGGGTTTACATCGATCAGTGTGGATGTTCGCATCCATCAGGGGAACGGATTCGAGTTCATATCGATCGTTCAAAGTCCATATCGTGTCGATCCCATGGCTCGCAGTTCGAATCGATCGGAGCCTACTCCTTCGTATCGATCAGTAAAACACCCACTTCGTATCGATCAGAAAACGTCTATTTCGTATCGATCAATATCGACTCGAGACAACCAATGTTAGGAAACTGTTCCATGACCGACACGAAGCCCAAGGCAAGACAATGATACAAGATTTCAATTCGGGGATCGACACGAAGCAGGACACTCTCTTCCTCAATCGATACGAGATTGTGGCCAAAGGACTGCCCACCAACCATTTCGAATCGTTGTTTCTTCTTCTTCCCTAGATCGATTCGAACTCCATTTTACCCTTCCTTGACCTCACACGTTATCTACTCCCTCGAGGCAACATTTGGACAAGGATTCGAATGGAATAGCGTGCGAATTTGAGTCTCGTCGTTTTAGGACTGAATTTGTTCAATTGATTACCTTATTTTCGATAACTAGTTTAAGGGATTGAAGGATTTGAATCGATTCGAAGTCGAGCCATTTTCCTCTTCTAAGTATTTGGAACGATACGAAAGGAAGGCACAAAAGTAAAAAGTGAAAAGTGAAAAGTGGCTAAGTCCACAGTATTTATATGGACTCGAGCATGAAGGCAAAAAACGATTCGCATCCCTGTAGATTCGACCGGTTGCAAAACATCACCACAAGATTGATTCGAACAAGCCTTTCAATCCATCAACCCTCAGACGACTACTATTTCGTATCAATCGTGGGACTTCTGTTCGAATCCATTGAGCATTGCGCTGTTCGAATCCATGAAACCGAGTCTGATTGATATGAAGTCTTCACCAAATCCATCGATACGAAACCACTGTTCGCATCGATCATCTTCGACTCCATCCCCAGTTTAGCGACATGAAGTATGCAGTTCGAATCCATCAAACCACGGCATCCAGAGGTCAATATTCATCGATATGAAGGCACGTTTCGTATCCATTTTAGTGGCTCACGCCAATTCAAAAATGCATTCCACCAAAGTTCGTAACCATCGATACGAAAGTTAATTTCGTATCCATCGAATCTTGGATCCACCGATACGAACGACCGCTTCGTATATATCAAACCCCACATCCATCGATTCGGAATGCTCATTTCGTATCCATCAATGAATACCGATGCAAAAACGGTATTTCAACCCTTCACATCGATTCAGGAGAGGATCGTTGCGAAGGAACATTTCAAAACAACCATCGAGCGTTGCTACAACGAATTTCACGTCGGTTCAGGAGAGGATCGATACGGAATTCAATATAAGATAAACTGACAACGACTTGTGAACGTCAGCGAGAGTCAGATTAACATATATGCATATACGTCGGACAAATATTCAATTTTCGACATTCACAAGAATTGGAAACTCATTTGATAACGATTACAACAACAAACGGCTAATCACTAGCATACAGCAACCAATTGGCAGTCAACAGTTTACATTATCGAGAAAATCAGTCAAAGATTACAGCTTTCATCGAAAAGACGATAACTATTCAGAATGAAGATTGCAGCATTTCAAAGCACATCATGTTTCCACAAGACGTACTTTGAGGGGCAAATGTTATCCCGCCTTTTGGCAAGGCCATGACACCAGGAACTTGACTAGAAACCAATGACTGTTCGTCTTGAAGACCGATTATACGCAGGTTCATTATGGATATCGACGAATTTTGTCCGAGTCCGGATCGAGCTAAAATTGATTTGACACGACAAGCGAAGCTATGAGAACCAACGTTCCAAATTTCAAGTCAATCCGAGTTCGTATGCTCAAGTTACGTCGATGCAAAATGAAGGGAACAACTCAGTTTTCGTATCATAGCTAAGCCTCTATTCGAATCCATCACTTTCGTATCGATCAGAACGGCAGCGACCTCGCATTCGTCCAAGAGCCTCTGTTCGACTCGATCGAGTTAGTATCCATCAGGAAGCCACAGTTCGACTCAATCGTCTAATGCCTACTACGTATCCATCAGCAGATAAGTGCACTTCGCATCCATCAACTGGAGTGCGTTGCTCGAATCCATCGAGCAACAATAGTTCGTGTCCATCATTTGTCCAGTCTGTATCCATACTGGAAAAGTCTTGTTCGAATCCATCAAGTTCCGGTACTTCGTATCCATCGTGGATCCACTGTTCGAATCCATCGTGTTGCCATTATTCGAATTGATCGGGCCATCACTATTCGCATCCATCCGGGCCCTTCGGCTTCGTATCGATCGACCGGAGTCGATTTCCATCGATACGAACAGAACCATACTGGCAACGCATGCCATTCACTTTCCATCGATACGAAAAGGGGCGTTTCCATCGATACGAACGAAGCAAGACTATCGATACGAACAACGTAGTTCTGATCGATACGAACCAAACAGCCTACCGAAAGTCTCCATTTCGTATCGATCATATCTCGAGATCCACAAGTCCAAATGCTATGAAATTTTCACAGAAGCTTAAGTGCATGCTAAGGAATGTCCACGCCAAATTTCGACTCCATCAGACGCAATCTTGATCGATATGAAATCCGTTCGTAACGATCACGGATCGGACCGAAACTTCGCGGGCTTGGGCGCGCGGGCCTAGTCACGTGCCAGAGGGAGCCTCCCGAGATCTGAGCAAAATATTAGCCTCCTACACCTATTAATAGACCCCCAAAGCCAACAGAAAAGGGGATCTTCTTCTTCTTTGAATTCTCCAATGCCAAGACTCTGCCGGATCCAGATCTAAACTCCATTGCTACTATTACCAACGAATTTCACTATTGTAAATCATCATTATCTGCTGTAACTCGCTGAAATCAATTGTAATCATCAACGACACATCAATAAAGCAATCAACTTCATAGTGGACGTAGGCAACACGCCGAACCACTCTAAATTCTTGTGTTTCTGTGCGTTCTTATTACTTTCATTATCTATTTTTGGAGTTTTTGTTAGATAATCCTCTTTTTCCATTTAATTTCTTCATTTTATCTCTTCAAAAACTTCCGAAGAGTGTTGTGCCCAATTTTGGTACAAACATATATGGAATTCCTAAATATAGATGCAAAACACGATGAACAACAAGATGTCTAGCCTATAAATTCTTAATCAATGAAAATTATTTAGTTCATAATAAAATGCCAAGACCATGAATGGTTGTCGAATTTATAACCGCTTGATAGTTCACTAAGAAGTCCATTTCTAGATACCGATCCTATAAAGAGATGATGAACTTGAAGCTACCTAGCACCTTCATAATGAATCAAAAAAAATGATTATTGAGTTCATGGCAAGAAATTTTGTTCTTAATTAGCCGCTGGGTTCATAAGAAGGATTAAAAATTACATCATGTTATTGAATTTACAATGGGGTGTCGAACTTGTGATTAGTTATAGGTCCATAGCAAGGTATCGATCTCATAAATTGTTAGTGAGTTTGAAGTGGTTTAAAGGCACCTTAACTAATTATAGAGTTTAATGTCAAATGTAAAAATAGCTAATGAATTCACAGCTAATTTAAAATGCTATAACTGCTTTTTGAAGCCACAGTGAGATGTCAAACTTATACAAAATATCGAATTTGTAACTATATGACAACCCTTTAAGTAGTTATCGAATTTATAGAAGAATAACGACACACTATGAGGTTGCCGAGTTTATAACTGAATAACAATCCTTCAAACTATTGTCTGGTTCATAACCGGTTATCGAATTTCTAGATGGTTGTCGAATTTTTAACTTATTGTCGAGTTTATAACTAGTTAGTGAGACCTTAAAAGGATACCGAATTTCAAATTAGTTGTCGAGTTCTAAAGATGACTGTTGAGTTTGTAAACCAGTAAATAGTTAGCAACAGACTCTCAAATTTAGGTGGATACCGAGTTTTTTATAATTAACTAAGTTTCTAATTAAGGTCGGATTTCTAAATAGGTATCATTGAAGCTTCATAAAATTATCGAATTTCCAATAAGTTGTCGAATGCACAATAGCCATCAAATTATCGAAAAATGATGTACTGCAATTAACATTTGAATCCAAACACTAAAATTCTTGAAATTACAAAAAAGAACACAAACCCAATCGCCTCAACCCTAATTGCAAAATTGAAATTCCCATCTTTTATCTTTCGTTTAAATTGATTAAAAATAGAAGCTGCACCTTGAAATCGAGATTGAATGTTGAGAAATTAAAAAGTTTTTTATTAAAATAAAGAAACTAAAATTGTTGTTTCAAGTTTAGCTTGCAGGTAAAAGCGTGAAGAAGAAAGAGAAGAAGATATTTATAGGAAAAGGGGAAATAATCTAGAGCATTGATTTCAATTTAAATGAACGAATGAGAACAAAGCAGAATACAAACAAGTGGCGGTATTTATATCGAAAGACAACGATGTCAATGTCGAGGCGGCAAATGTCAATTTCAAGGCGGCAACTTGAAAAGGCAGATTATACTAAAGTATAGTTTCTTCTACACAAATGGGGTAAATGTTACTACAAATATTCATAAAGAGCTTCTAAAGAAAAAGCATGTCGAGTTTGAAGATAATATGGCATGTCAAGCCAGAAGAAAGCCAAGCTATCAAGCGTTCAACGTTTAACAAAAAGATCAAGAACTTAAAGAAGACGACGTCGAACAACAACAACAACAACAACAATAACAGCAAGGGGGTATTGAATTTATGAAAGGCAATGGGGGTGATGAACCAATAAATACTTCGATTATTGGACCCAAAATACCTGAGATGACAAAGACATAAGAAGATGGTGCCGAGCCCAACAACTATGAAGGTTGTCGAGCAACAAGAGTAGAATATGGTTGTTAACTAGTATTTTACCCAAGTAGAAGTCAATGGAAGTTGGAATGTCGAGACGAATATAGGACGACTTGAAAACTTAGAAGTACACTAAAATATGTTAGAAAGGCAACTTGGCAAAATTCCACTTGGATTGGAACTAAGTCCTTAACTCGTCACCGAGTTAAGGGTCCTTGAGTCGGTACCAACTCAATGAATCAACCCTGTCCACTTCCAAAATTCCACACCATCCCTATATAACTCCAAGGAGTCGGTATCAAGTGTTTTATCCGAAGTTTATACGACCAATCTCGAGATTGATGAAGTGACATCAGAGAAGCCGGGATAACTCAAGTGCTATAAACAAGATCGTTGGAATTAACTCATTGACAATGGAAAACTACTGGAGACGAATCAACTAAGAGATAGCGGAGCAAAAAGAAAAAGGAGGTTTGCACCTAACCCCTTGACTCGGTACCGAGTGAAGGCTAGTTAAGTCGGTACCGAGTCAAGCTATTTACTTATGGAGACCACAACTCTCTTGTGTGACTTTGGCCTGCCTTCTGTACTTTATTGCAAGTGGGCTTTAACCACTATATCATTGTTCCCCTATAAATACAATCCATAGAGCAACCAAAACAGGATCTAGTTTCTGCCATCACTATGGGATGCTCTTCCTCTTCTTCATCTTCTATCTCCACACAACAGTCACCAAGGCAGCTAGTCTGGGAAATCCTAGGACATAGAACCTGTCCAACCCTTGTACTTGTGACTTATTCTCTTTCAAATCTCTTGTAATCACAAATAAACTGCATCAAATCTATAAGCAACAAATCTATAAAGTGGACGTTGGCCATAGATTGTCGAACCACTATAAGATCTTGTGTCTCTCTACTTTATTTTTGCTACTTTTCTTTTATTTCTATTATTATTTGCTAGATTTAGGTCTCGCGGTTTCCATACAACATATCTTTGGATGTTGATCCATTTTTGGTGTCAACATTTTGGCACTTTCATTGAGAATACTGAACGTAGGCTTCGATCTAGCTCTCTACTTTGGATTGCATAAGATCTACAAGTTAGATCTGAAAAGTTTGCTTGGGGAAATTGAAGATTTGCTATTCCAATGGTTTCAAGGAAAGGAAAATCTGCATTTGGAAGATCTATAAGAGCAACAATTGGTGGTGATAAAGCAAACACCCACTGAACAGAAGTAAACAATAAAAATCCACTACCTGGATCTTCTACTCAGCAAGAAGTTGTCACTAGAGGAGAGCTTAATTAGATGATCAATGAACTTAACCAGAAATTTACTGTTAGTCAGAAAGGTCTCATGGATAAGATGGATGTGTTGCAAACTTTGCAGCTACCCACAACAATAAGAACTAGAAGGGAAAGTTCTCCGGTAATAGAACAAGAAAATTCCTCTGTTTCTGGCCTAAACCAGAAGGATGGAAAGCAAAAACAGAAGGAAGCAACCATTGAGTTACTGGGGACATTGCAGGAAAAAGTAAAGGGGTTCCCCTACAAGGAGAAAGGTCAGTAGCAAGCATAAACAACTCAATACCGACCCAAACTTTGGGGTGAACACTCCTCGGGAAGGTGATGCATTGCTCATTTCCGACTCTGAAGGCGATATACAGCTCGACGGTGATGACTTAGAGTTGAATATCGATGTTAATGGACGAAAATTAGGAAATGGAGTTCAAACTGCCATAGTAAGACCAATTGCATGCCAATGGAACTCTACAGGAGTGGTTCTCCTAGAGAATGGAGAACCTAGGCTTCAGCTGGCAAACCGAGAACATTTGTGAAGTCAAACACTCGGTGTAGCTCTTGATAGTTGACCAATAGATTACTGCGCCAGCGAGGAGTACATCGCTGACATGATCAAACGATTGGTGGAGGAGAGCAGGGGCAGAAAGAACGAAGATTAGAGTTCTGTACCAAGCCAAACTCTATTTACTGAAAATGTTTTGAGAGAAGAATTCCCAAGGAAGTTTACGATGCCAATAACGCCATCGTACAATGCACTATTGATCCTAGGCAATACCTGCTTATATACGAATGGCACATGGATGGAGCTAGAGCTGTGAACGCAGTTCACTGTAGATGTTTCCATATCTTCTTGGAAGGAGTTGCTTCCATGTGGTTCACAAGGCTCGTGCCAAAGTCCATATCGACTTTAATGAATTAGCTAAGAAGTTCTTGGAGCAGTTCAGGCTCTATGCTACCCGGCCAAAGGATGTGATGTCCCTATCTAGCTTATCTCAAGGACCTAAGGAGTCTCCGAAAGCTTTCATGAACCGATTCAACATCGCTGTTATGGAAGTTAGAAATCCGAAGGAGGACCTTGTATTTATGGCCTTAGTCCGGGGCATTTACCCGGATACGGATTTTGGTAGATGGTTAAAGATGAAGCAATCCACTACCATTTCACCGAAAGGCGAATCAGTTCCTGTGGTTGGAAGGAGCAGGACTGGCTAAAAAAAGGTCAAAGATAGACAGTTGAAGGAACAAATCCAGAGCAACATCGCAGTGAATGCTGAGAACTCTAGTAATCAGAAGAAAAGAAGTCAAAACCATGGTAATGGGCATAACGCGAATGAGAACCGTCCAAAGAACTTTGGATTGGAGGATTACACTCCCTTGTACGACACACCGGAGAATATATATCTTGCCACTCAAGGACCCAAGCAATATAAGAAGCCGCCTAGGAGGGAAGAAACATAGCAAAATAGACGTTCTAGGAAGTACTTTCATTTCCATGAAACCCATGGGCACAACACTAATAAATGTCGACATCTGAAAATTTTGACCGAGGAGCTAATAAAGGAAAACAAGCTCCAGCGGTACGTTAGGAAATCGCAAAATGGCAGATAAACAACAAGGCTCCGGTGTCTACGTGCTCAAGGAAAACTGCCTTAACCCAATAAAGAGGGGCTTAGGAGAGCTAATAAAAGACCGGTGGGAACTTAACCTTCAAGCTTGTTGGTCACCTAGTAATGAAGCAGCAACCTAAGACAATACTGTTTCATTCATCCCCATCTAATTTCCTTTCGCAAATAAGCCTCCTAGGGACACTAGGGGCATTGTAAATAGGCATGATTTGCCATTTCTTCCACTCATGAATAAAGTCAGCTTCTTGAACCAATGGAACCGTGCTCTTGCAAGTAAAACTCCTATGACACGCAACCGGCAGCACAAGTGAGAAAACGCTCATCTATCCTCGAATGATGGACAGGGAGTGTTGACTCATAACCGCCAGACCGACGCATCGTATCAATCCCAACCTTCTAAGAATTGGTGTTGTCCCAAGATTGGAAATGTCGGGAAGGTCAAATCCGCCGAGTCGATGGGTAAAATCGACTCAAACTGCCGGATCAATGGGTCATATCATTCACAAACCTTTTGAGAAGACTGGCAATGTCAGGAAGGTCAAAACTCTAGAGTCGACGGGGAAAATCGACTCAAACCACCGGATCAACAGGTCGTATCGATCCAAAACCTTCTAAGAACTAGCATTGTCTCAAGACTAACAACGTCGAGAAGGTCAAAACCATCGAGTCGATGGGGAAAATCCGCTCAAACCGCCAGAACGACGGGTCATATCGATCCCAAACCTTCTGAGAACTGGCGTTGTCCCAAGATTGGCAACATCGGGAAGGTCAAAACAACCGAGTCGACGGGGCAAATTGACCCAAACCTACGAATCATCAAGTCCTATCGATCCCATGTCTTCTGAGAATCGGCGTTGCTCCGACGACGTCAGGGCGTCCTAAAATCGAAGAGTCGACGGTCACATCGACCCCTTACCTTCTAAGAACCGACTTTTTCCAGCCACGTCGAGAAGGTTCTAACTGTCGGGCCAACGATTACTTCGACCCCTTATCTTCTGAGAACCGACGTGTTCCAGCAATGTCGGGATGGTTCCCACTGTCGGGTCTATGTTCATTTCGACCCCTTACCTTCTAAGATCCGGCATTGCCACGGCAATGTCGGGAAGGTTCAAACAGACAGATCGATGGTCACATCGATCCCTTAATTTAGCAGAAGTAGTGGAAAATAGTAGGGCTTTAAGTGGATCTACCATTTAATAGTGCTAAATTGAAAAACGTAACAGTCGAAGTGTGCTACGTGCTTTAATGGGGCATTAGCGATGCTTTTGTGGGACTTTAACTAATTTGTTTTAACATATCAGTATAGTATTTTATAGCTTTATGAATCATGCCTTATCGTTATGAATGTGAAAGTCCAAAGCTATTAAAATATACTTCAAAACTCTATCAAAGCATACTTATAATGCTAATAGAAATATACCATAGGCTAACAAAAACATGAAATTTCTAACATAAACATACACTTTAACTAAAAAGCTTCTTTCACTTAGTTAAAACATGCAACTCTGCTTAATGAAAATATGGTTCTTTGCTTAAAGGAAACATGCCTTACTAGTCGATGAAAGTATGGTTTAAGCACATAAATCAACACTTTTCATTAACGAGACAGCTTCAGGGAGCGACTTTGTTTTAGTGGAACAACGTGACGGCTGGTGTGGATGAGGAAACTTTGACATGGGCAGATTTCAACGGGAGGTTCTAGGAGAAGTTCATGTCTGTGATGGCACAGTCAGCTCTGATTAGAATGTTTGCTGAGTTAGAGCAAGGGGAGATATCTGTTTTGGAGTATGCCCGAAGGTTCGAGGAGTTGGCCAGATATGGGTATGCTTTAGTAGGTACAGTGATGAAGAGGAATGAGAAGTTTATCAGGGGGTTGAAGCCTGAGTTAGCAAGGGCTACAATACCTCATATTAGAGATCCCTATGATTTTGTAGTAGAGATGGCCTTAAGGCATCAGGAGATTCTTGATTCTCTATAGAAGAGTAAGGTTAAGGAGGTCCAGGTTGGACAGACTTAGAAAATGAAGTTCTTTCCTAAGAAGGATGCTCAGAAGGGTGGAGCAGTAAGAAAGGGAAGTCTGAGATTGTTTGCTTCAAGTGCGACAAGAAGGGACATTTTGCTAATGAGTATCATGCTGGAAAGGCAAAGGAGGTAGCTGGAAAGAAGAATGTCAGGTGCTTCAATTATGACCAGATTGGCCATTATAAGAACTAGTGTAAGGAGCCCGCTAAGGATGGAAAGGGCAAGGTGTATGCATTGGAGCCTGCTACTTCGAAGCCAACAGCCCAGGAGAAAGGAAAGGCATTTTCGTAAGGTATGCTTCAGATTTATGGTATGTCTGTTAGCATTCTATTTAATACTGGTGCATCACATTCTTTTATATCTAGATGTTTGTTAGATATGCTTAACCTAGAACCCACATATTTGGTTACTTCCTTATGGGTTGTGAATCCAATAAGAGGGTATGCAACTCTAGGGTTGAGATGTGACCAGCTAGAGTTTGACATGTTAGCTCGTACTTTTGTTTGCAGTTTGCATGTATTTGATTTTGTGGGGTACAGGATTATTCTTGGGATGGATTGGTTAAGTGTGTACGATGCTAGGATATTTTGCTAGGATACGAATATATCACTCAGACACCCTGAATGTAATGATCAGATAGTTTATACCGTAGACGGTTCTAGCGGTAAGGTGAATGCTTTGTTGGGTGTTATGGAGTTGGAAGATGAGCTGAATCGAGTTTTCGTGGTTAGAGAATTCACATATGTTTTTGAGCCTGTAGTTGGATTGCCACCAAAACAAGCCATTGAGTTTCAAATAGAATTAGTTCCGGGAGTAGAATCAGTGAGTAGGCCGCAAAGCAGGATGACTCCTATAGAGATGAGGGAATTAAAGGTGCAGTTGATGGATTTGGTAGGCAAGAGCTTTATCAGGCCGAGTAGTTCGCCTTGGGGAGTAGCCGTAGTGTTTGCTAAGAAGCCAGATGAATTGTTGAGGTTATGTATCGATTATCGTAAGTTGAATGAAAGGATGATAAAGAATCGATATCCATTGCCGAGGATTGATGATTTGTTCGACCAGTTGAGTGGAGCCAAGGTATTCTCGCAGTTGGATTTGGCGATAAGTTTCCTTCAGCTCATAGTAGCAAAGGACAATATACCTTTGACGACGTTTAGAACCAAATATGGGTCGTACAAATGGTTAGTTGTGTCGTTCGGACTGACTAATGCGCCGGCATTCTTTGTAGATTTGATGAACCGGGTTTCCCGAGAGCATTTGGATAGGTTCTTATTGGTTTTCATAGATGATATCTTGATATACTCTAAGGATGAAAAAGAGCATGAAGTTCATCTTAAAGTGGTGCTTGAGACGCTGAGGCAGCCTTAGCTAAAGGCGAAGTTTTTGAAGTGTCATTTCTGGAAGAAGGAAGTGAAGTTTCTAGGTCATGTAGTCTCAGAGAATGGGTTGTTAGTAGATCAGACTAAGATTGAAGCGGTGAATAGTTGGAAGAGACCCGAGACAGTGATATAGTGTTTCCTTGGGTTGGCTGGTTATTATCGGAGGTTCATCAACGACATTTCATGGATAGCGGCACCGATGACCAAGCTAACAAGAAAGGATGTGAAGTTTGTGTGGACCGATAAGTGTGAGGAAGCATTCCAGAGTTTGAAACACTTACTGACCCAGGCGCCAGTTTTGGTTGTTCCGAAAGAGAATTAGGATTTGGTGGTTTATATGAATGCGTGTGGCATAGGATTAGGAGTTGTGCTGATGCAGAGAGGTAAAGTAATTTCCTATGCTTCTAGACAGCTTAGACCTCAGGAGGTCAGGTATCCAACGCATGATTTTGGAATTGGCTGTGGTGATTTTCGCGTTGAAGGTGTGTAGACATTATCGTTTGTGGGAGAGGTTTGAGTTATATACAGATCATAAGTCCCTGAAGTAGTTTTTCTCTTAGAAAGAGATGAATAGGAGACAGCAGAGGTGGTTAGAGTTTATTGCCGCTTATGATTTTGGGATTGAGTACACACCCGGTAAAGGCAACAAGGTTGCAGATGCACTCACTACAAGAAAACTGCAGTTTACCTACGCCAAATTGGCGTAGGCGGGGCGTAGGTAAATGCATTAACTACGTAACACCTACGCCAATTTTGGCGTGGGTAAAACTTGCGTAGCTAATAAAATACCTACGCTTTACCTACGCCATCCGTTGGGTTGTTTCCTACGCCTTTCCTACGCCATAATTTTCTTACGCCTTCCCCACGCCATGTTGTACCTACGGTTTTGTTACGACATTTTTACTTCTTTAAGTGCTTACGCCTTTCCTACGTCATTTGTTTATCTACGTCTTCCCTACGCCCAGTTTTCCTACGCTTTCCCTACGCCATACACACGACTTTTTACTACATTAATATTTCATTTCCCTACGCCTTCCCTACGTCTTTTCTGAAGCAATTTTGATATATTACTCTTCTATTTCATTTCACCACATTAAATAGAAACTAAAATCAACTTATTTTATATATATACACATTCCAACAAAAAGATTAACGTCAAACCATTCATTTTTAATTCAAAAAACAAATATCTCATTCATATTACAAAGTCAAACAATATTAATCAAGTTCCTACATGTTAAAATAATATGATAATATGTTCATGATACATGACATCATACAAATACCATTAAAAAGTTTTCAATACCCTCATCCCTCACGACGATCATTCGGCTCTTCCTCAAATCGCTGTCGAAGCATCTCGGTGAGTTGTTCATACTGCATCTTCAGCATTTGAATCTCCCCTTCTTGACGCTCTACCTTTTCCTCTAGTTTGGCTCTAGTCTGTGCTTCTCCCATATTGATGCTATAAGTGGCGTCTTTGTATTTCTGCATTTTATCAAATATTGCATCAATTTCTGCATTTTAAACTAATTAAAATAATGTTTTGTTGAAAGTTTAAATACTTACTCCAGGGATATTGCCATAATATGGCCTACGGTCCTTTCTTTTAGCTATAGCACCGGTAAGCTTGTCGAATACTTCTTCCTCGACATCATACGAAATTACTGTGCCCTGACTTTTCAATTCTTCAATTCTAGCTTGATATTGTGCCTGTATTTGTGATTTTTCAAATACAAGAACAAAAACATAAATACATGCTCACACTGTGCAATTTCAGATAAAATATGATGCAGGTTCAAGTTGGTTGTGTAACAGATAAAATAGACCAGTATGATGCAAATAATGATGCAAATAACTCAAGTTAACATCAGGCACTGAATTTAATCATCAACATTAAATATTAAACCGAACAAATAAACTCAAAAAAACTGTTACATTTTGTTAGATATTAAGAGCTCAATTTTGAAAATACTATAGATAAATAGGAAAGGAAACCATTTGCATCAACATGGCAAAATCTGCTTTAGCAAAAATAGAATCAACCGTTGCTTGCTAACAACAAAAGAATAAAATGAAAAGTAACTTATATTAAATAAATAGCAAGGTGCACGTGCGATTGAAATTTTTAGAGGAACTAAACCATAATTTTTGTTTAGTCATGGATTATCATATATCTCAGATTCTCAGTATACAAAAGGTTATACAACTTGTTTTAACAAAGAGCTTTTCAGAAACCTGCTTATAGTAACAATCTTTACTTATCAGCATGTGCAAACAACTTTGTATACTACCTAGTTCAATTAATCCTAACACAAAATCTCGTGTTCAGTGATGTCTAGAAGTTCATATGATTGTTGAATTCGTTAGTAAAAAGGTATCTTTCCCATTCTTAAAAAACCATCAGTCTCTTGAATGTTTTGTTGAAATCTGGAAACCCACTCTTTCAGAGGAATGCTACATTTTGTTATCTTTTACCATCATGTCAATAAAAATTGAATACATGAGAAAGTGTTTGCAGCTGTTTATTTTTAGTTCCTTGTCATATAAATTATGACTAACATAACGTTAGCACTTAGCACATATGGTCCTCTTGCCCATATCGGATTGCTACGTATACCCGTTAACATTCAAATCCATCCACGTTCCACTCACCATGAACCTTCTTGCTTTGACATAAGATTCAATATGAGTGATGATGAGAGGTTAGTACAATAAAATAAAGTGTTGTGGAGAATTGATTAACCCACCCAACAACAGTACTGATCAAATCACACCCCAAAATGGGGACAAATTTTCAAGTTATTTCGATCAATGGATAGAGCAACAGCGGTATGACCTCCAAGCACTACTTGCTGCCACTTCAGCCTTCTCCCCTTCTACTCCTGCTGAACACCAACAGAATCGTCAAATTCAGTCCCTTATCAACCGGGTTATATCAAACTATGAAAACTACTACAACCATAAGTCCAACTTTGCTAAAATAGATGTGAAGTTGATGTTCTCTCCTTCCTGTACCTCCACTACCGAAAATATGTTCCCACTGTAACAAACAATCATTTAGCTCTCTAACTTTGCTTTAAGATACGACTTTTCTAACCCACACGAAATGCTAAAAGGTCTCAGATTCCCACTGTAACATCTCCCACAACAGCAACTTCAATCCACAACATCATTCTCAACCATCTCATCAACCCAGTTCACAAGTTTGCAAAATTCACGGGTCCTGCAGTTTTCCACTTTTTTTGTTTTGCATTGCACGTGTATTTTGGCATAGTCTCTAACGTCCAAATGTGAAATTTTCAATTCATGTGAGAAGTGGATATATGCTAGGCGAGTGAATAATTACTCCCATGGCTAGGATGAATTACTGGAAAAAGAATCTATCTTAAAAGCTCGGTGAACAGGCACTGTGGACCACGATTGAATTGGCAATAAGCTCTTGTTTCACTCTTACCCCTCATTTTATTAAATTTTACGGGTTTACGTTAGTTGTATTGGTTAGTTTATCTGAAATGAAAGTACTTCATCTCATAATAAACTTCATTTTATTAAAGTACTTCATCCGAAATGAAAGTACTTCATCCGAAATGAAGGCACTGTGGACCACGATTGAATTGGCAATAAGCTCTTGTTTCACTCTTACCCCTCATTTTATTAAATTTTACGGGTTTTACGTTAGTTGTATTGGTTAGTTTATCCGAGATGAATCGCGCAACAGTCACTCTCAAACTCTACTTCGACCAATTCCTCCAACATGCACTTCATCTCATCTCAGTTTCAAAGTTAGCTGGACAGTCAAAAGCACATGCACAAATGAAAGTGGCATGCTCAAAACAACCCCACAAAACAGTGTACTAAACTACCCCACAACCTATACAAAAAAGGCTTTAAGTTTAAAACGAGTGGTTTTGAGCCAAGATTTCTGCAGCTTAAAATATCATACTTCAGATTCTGCAGCAGCATACATAACCTAACAAAAAATTAGAATAAGCAAAGAAAAAAAATGGGTCGGTTTTCAAAATGTATGCAGACATGTCACATTCAATCTTCCAAGGAAAAATCAAGGATAGTGTAAACCAAAGCAAGGTAGACATAAAAATTAGATTCAATGTAAACCAAACGTCAAAGTCGAACATAGATTTTGATAAACGTTTTGCCGGTACGGATACAGAATCAAAACAGCAGACGTTACTAAAATGTCTACGTCTTAGCAACTTGTTTGATGCTACTTGGCACAAAAGTGATTTCGCAATTAAAGGGGTGCGGTTACGACGGTATGATTCTTGGCATTTTGGGTGTGGTACAGTGCAATCTAATTTGCCTCTTTGAACTAAGGTCTAAGATGGCTTGAAACCCCAAATCGGTACATTTTTTAGTCCATAAATATCGCATACCTAATTAGACAACTCAGAACAAGAAATTCGCATACCTAATTAGCAGTGGCAGATAAAGAGACTGTAGCAGGACTTCAAACCAACAGTAGAAAATATCGCGTAGGAGGCAAGGATGAAGCGACGATGGCTGATGGAATAGCCGAGTATGCAGCGATGATTATTTAGAAGGCGCTGATTTTTGAAACCCTAGTTTTTTTGGGTTCAAGCATCGTTTTTTTTTATTCGTGAAAAACTGAGGGCAGGAGAAGGAAGTAAAGGGGATCAACGGAAAAAAAAATTGAATGGGTAGGGACGGCGTAGGAAATTTCCTACGTCTTTCCTACGCCAATGTGGAATTGTATAAAATTAACAAAGGCGTGGAAATGGCGTAGGAAATTATCTACGCCTTTTCTACGATATCATTTTAGTGTAGACGATTTCCTACACCTTACTTACGCCTCGATTTTTTTTCTACGTGTTGAATTTGGCGTAGGAGAAGCGTAGGAAATTTCCTTACGTTTTCCCTACGCCTTTACCTCTTTCTACCAGTTTCCTACGCCTACCCTACGCCCCGCCTTTTGGCGTAGGGAAGACGTCGGAAATTTTGTGTAGGAAACTGCAGTGTTTTCTAGTAGTGACTTAGCAAGAAACATCAGAATGTAGTATTGGCGATGATTACTGAGTGGAAAGATTTAGAAGCATTAGCATATTGCAGAGTGCAGTGGAGATCTGAGGCTGGGTCTAGCGGAGAAATCGTAGTGTTATCTTGTTTGGAAGATCGACCAGTGATGATCGAAAAGATCGCTTCTAAACAGGATGAAGATCCGGTATCAGCTGAACGGATCAGGAAGTTAAGATATGGAACCGAGAGTAATGACTTAAAAGAATTCAGTCTTGACTAGAATGGGTGGTTGAGAAAGAAAGGATATGTGTTCTGAGTGTAGGAAACATAAGGAAAGAAGTCTTGGAGGAATGACATCGTTCAAAGTTCATTCATCCAGGAGGTACTAAGATGTATCGGGATATGAAGAGGAGTTTCTTCTGGGAAGGTATGAAGCGGGATATTGGCTTATGGGTAAAGAAGTGCTTGATTTGCCAACAAGCAAAGGCCGAACCCCAGAAACCTAGTGTGTTGCTTCAACCATTGGATATTCCAGTATGGAAGTGGGATTCTATTTCTATGGATTTTATTGACGGGTTGCCAAGGTCGAACAAGGGAAATGATAGTATATGGGTCATAGTGGACAGACTGACCAAGAGTGCCCATTTCATTCTAGTTAAGTCAACCAGAACGGTACCTGTTTTGGCGAAGTTATTCATGAAGAATGTAGTTAGACTGCATGGAATTCCTAGTAGCATAGTAAGTGATAGAGATCCCTTATTCACTAGCGATTTCTGGAAGAGTCTACGGGAAGTTTTGGGAATCAAGCTCAAGATGAGTACTGCTTACCAACCGCAGACAGATGGGCAAACAGAGAGAGTTAACAAAATCTTGGAAGATTTGTTAAGAGCTTATGTTCTGGATTTTGGGGGATCATGGGAAGACCATCTGCATTTTATCGAGTTTTCGTATAACAACAGTTATCGGACTAGTATTGGGATGGCGTCGTTTGAAGCTTTGTATGGAAGGCCTTGCAAATCTCTTGTATGTTGGTTAGAGACCGGGGATAGGTTGGTTCTTGGTCCAGATTTGGTTAGGGAAGCTGCAGAAAAGATTAAGATCATTCGAGCTAGAATGAAGGAGGCTCAATCTAGGCAGAAGAGTTATGCAGATAAGAGACGGAAAGATTTAGAGTTCTCAATTGGAGATCAGGTTTTCGTCAAAGTTTCACCAATGAAGGGTGTGATTAGATTTGGGAAATTAGGAAATTTAGCTCCGAGATTCGTTGGACCTTTTCGTATTTTTGAGAGGATCAGGAAACTCGCATGTAGAGTTGAGATACCGAGCAGTTTGGCAGGAGTCGACGATGTTTTACACGTTTCTCATCTCAAAAAGTGCGTTAGAGATTCGAAGACTACTATTACACCGACTCTGCTAGATGACTTAGTAGTAGAACCAGATTTGACTATAGTGAGAAAGCCTATTCATATTGTTGTGAGAGATGAGAAGAGGCTTAGAACCAAGACGGTCAGATTAGTCAAAGTCCAGTGGAGCTATGATGACAAGGGACTATTCTTGGGAGGTTGAGAGCAGGATTAGTGATGTGCACGTCAATGTGCATATTTTTACATCCATATTTAATCTATTTTTATTTTAAATAAATGTCATAATTGGGTATTTTTACATGATTAAAACCAAATTTCAAATATGCTTTAAAGTCATCGTTAAAACATCAATGTGGGGGTAAAAGGGTAATTTTGTGCATGAATTAATTTTGAGAATATTTATTTGCACATTTTCCTTTTAATTATAGGAATTTTGGATGGAAATATGAAGGTGTTTTCATAAAGGTATGCATGCACAAGGAGGGAAACAAAGGAATGAAGATGGAAATAATTCAAACCATGCATCATGGAGGACCCCACCTACCCACTTATCTTAATCTACAATTAGAAGCTAATGGACAAGTTAGTGAAGGTTAAAGTCTCATGTATACTCAATGATGGATTAATTAGAGACTAATGATTAATTGGTGGCCACACTTGCTAAAGGGTATTTTGGGAAGCCCCCTAAAATATGGATTAGGGTTTTGTGCATGTATAAATAGCCCTCTTATGTACATGTAAATGATCTTCTTCTCATTTAAATACTTATCATTAGAATGCAAGTTGTAGCTTCAAATCAAATGAGAAATAAAATGGCTTCCTAAGCCTCTTTCTTTTTCTACATGCTCTTTTATTTTGTGTTCATTTTTATTTACATGCTTTCTTCATTCTAATGTTAGTAGATTAGCTTCTTCTTTTATGCACTTAGTTTAATTTTATTTCTATGCAAGTAGTTTAGTTCTTTTTTCTTCCATTGTCATTAGCTCTTAACTTTTTTGCTTGCTTTAAAATGTTGAAATTTACATGCGTTGATTTGATAACATAAATGAGTAGCCAAATCCCCTCAATTTAGGGGTAATGAAGCTCTCTAAAAATATGTAAATTTAACATATCTTGTCATTTATGATCTCTTTCTAATGCTTCATGAAAGTGAATATTGATGCAAGTTTATAAAATCGAATTTGATAACCTATGTTATAATTACAAATGGGCTATGCTTACTCCACATAAACACAATTTACATCATCATTTTACTAATTGATTTTTGATTATGGAATTAAAGTAGAAACCAAATTTGATGATCTATGTTACTAAATACAATAGTAAGTAGATCGTACTTAAAATAGCTTTTGCTTTGACTTCATTTCCATAGAATTGATAAGTGATTTTATGTGTTGTATTATAGTTTGATGGTTTAAGTTATGTTAATTAATAACATAAATAAACCATACTTATGATAAATACATTACCAGTTCCATTTAAAATCAAAATAGAGATCATAGATTATTTTTGTGTTGATTTACAAAAATATGAGAGTGGATTTGCCTTTAAATTGTTTTCTAATCTCATATTTTCATTCTCTTGTTCTAGCTAGTTTTTTAATTTTTAGCTTAAAAAGCAATCACAACTTCAAATCTTGGTTTAATTTGATTGAATAGAAAACTTTAAAATATATATAATTCCATGCGGATCAACCCGTATTCGCCACGTACTAGAATTGTACGCAGTGCGCTTGTTATCCCGCTTTTTGGTCAAAGCCGGAATATCAAACAAATCAACAGGAAAGGATGGATATCAGGATTGGAAGTCGATTGGAAACAAGGCTGCGATGGATGTCGTCAAAATTTGACAGGGCTCAAATCAGGACGGAATCGATTGGAGATGATGATGAGGACTAGGAGAGGCTACGTTTCAATTTTCAGAACAATCGGAGTTCGTACACACAAGATATGAATGAATTAAGATGCACAGAGCACGGTTCGAATCGATGTACTTCGCATCGATGGATGTTGGTTCGAATCGATGAAGGTTCGAACCAGTTGAAGTTTACTGCACTTCATGTCGACATGGTTCGTATCGATGAAGACGAAGTCAGACATTTGCTATGGGACAACATGTTCGAATCGATCGAAACGAAGTATAATGCTTCGAATCGATGAGGTCAAGGAGAGTTCGAATCCATCGGGTTAGGGTATGTTCGAATCGATCGATTCGACGAGATCGATTCGAAGCATGCCCCTAGGATCGATGGGTACGAATTGGAGATATGCACTAGTCAGGGAAACACGCACATACGGATCGATTCGAAGAAAATCAAAGGCATACGAGAAGGATACCTTGGGAGCCGGCTTCGTAGATACGAAGTCATGGACACGAAGGATGGGTGATCGCATGGATTCGAAGGATTCAGGGACAATGTTCGTATCGATCGTGCTCGAATCGATCGATACGAAGGAAATGAACGAATGGATATGAACTGAACACGAAGAATGGATAAGAGCTGAGGTACGAAGCATGATTAAGAGTGTGAAGTATGCGCAACTCATGGGAAGAAACGTTCAACGCGGCGACAAAGATGGAGTCGACCCATTCAACTCAGAGAAAAAGGAGGATCGACTCAAAGATTGCGCGCCACATCACCACAAGCGCGCGTGCCATGATCGATTCGACCTAATCGATTCGAAGGAAGATCGATTCGAAGGGAGCTTATCAACCAGAAACATGATCTCGAATCGATCATAACTCGAGATCTACAAGTCCAAATGCTATGAAATTTTCACAGTAGCTTGAGCACATGTCGAAGAATGTTCACACCAAATTTCAGCTTGATTGGACAATTTCTTGATCGATTCGAACATAGCTTCGAATCGATCCCAAAGTGGGCCCGGATTTCCAGAAAGCGGGCATGTGGGCCCCCTCACGTGCCAGAACTGGTCTCCCTTCAATTTAGGCGAAATATCAGCCTCCTACACCTATAAATAGAGCCCCAGGTCATTCAGAAAAGGGGTCGGACAATTTTGAGAGCTAAAGAGCGCCTGGACTCTGCCAGATTTACTCCAGATCACCATTGCTGCCTTAGATTCAGATTATAATCATAAAATTCGTTGTACTACGCGATAGGAAATTGTAATCTTCAAGCATCGATCAATAAAAGATTAAAACTTTGGAGTGGACGTAGGCCGGAGATAGCCGAACCACTATAAATCTCGTGTTTTTGTTCATTATTTCTGGATTGCTATTTGTTGTTTGTTTGGATCTAAGATTTGTGTTTGAATATTGCTGATTTGTATTCATACACTGGTGCTTTCACAACATTCGGGGTTTGTGACCATTTTTGGCGCAAACAGCGCTTGTAGTTAGTTTTTAATTTAAATTTATCGGCTATTTTCTAAACTGATAGAAAATTAGTCATTAAACAATTAGAGATACTTATCTTGACTTATTTGAGGGTATGTTTTACCTCTTTGATTGATATGTTGTGTACCTTATCATAATTTCAAGGACAAAATTCTTTAAGGAGGGGAGTTTGTAACACCCCATATTTTTGTTAACATTATTTGAGATGTTTAATTAGTTAAATTAAATTAAATAATGTGTTGATTAGGGGATTGAGATTTGATTTAATTAAAGGGTAGCCGTGTCATTTAACCTATGAATTAAAATAAGAGTAAAATTGAAATAGAGGTGGGGTAAAATAGGAAAGAGGCGCTTCCTATATCCCTAAAACTTGGCCATGTATTACTATACACGTTCATTTCATTTTTATAAAAAAAATTACTAGAGGTCGGCTACCATTAACAAGGGTAAGGGGAAAAAGATAGAGAGAAGTTGGGAAGAAGCTTAAGCCAATCAAATCCATTCACATCTCAATCTCTTTAATCTCTAAAGCTAAGGTGAATAATGTTTACATCTCATATTTCTTTTCTTTTCGGTTTTAGGATGAACTCTAAACCTATTTGCAATGATTTGCCCTGATTTTGAATGATTGAATGATTATATATACATGTTGATGATTTATGTATGTTTATATTGATTTTATGGTATGTTTTAAGGTGAACCCTATAAAATGACATCCAAATGCCTTGTGAATTTTTATCAAGATCATAAATGATATTATAGAGATGGGTTTCAATTTTTAGAATTTTCTGAATATTTGTGGAATTTATATGAATTTTCTAGTAAAGAAAATGTTAATTTGGATTATAAATTATTTATGGTTAAATAATAAAAGGTTTGGGTCTGAAATTTTTATATATTGGAAAACATATTAAAAGAGATTTTATAGAATTTTTGTAGAATTTTTCTAAGTGTTTTAATAGGTATATAAAATTATTTAAGGTATGGGACTTAAATGTTTTATATATATTTATAAAAAGAGAAGGGGCTTTTTACAAATAATCCAAAAAGTTAGTTCTGAAAATTGCAGTACTTTTTAGTGGTAAAGAAAAGAGGCAACCAATCAAAATTGGACATGTAAAGCAGGTTAGGTGAAAAGAACTAGTTGCTACATGTTTTTCACTGTTTCAATGCTTTCGGCACCAGGTTCCGCCTCCTTAGCTTCGTCTCTGACACAGTCGAAACCAATGCACATGGTATCAGGAAACTGTTACGTAGTGGATTGGATGCAGGCGGAAGGTATGGAGTCGAAACCAGAGGTTCCGAAGGTGTTGAGGTATTACTTAGCTTTTAAATTAAAATTGCGTCTTCTTGCTTTTGACTAAATGGCTTTCGACTGAGTAGCTTTCGACTTAGTTAGCTTTCGACTATGTCAAATGGATTTAAAGAAATGATTTCGATTAGGTTGTGCTTTTGTTTTAAATGATTCCTTTCGACTAAGTCGAAGCCCTTTTACCGCCTCTTTCTACCTTTTGACTCAGATGGTTTCGAAAGGGTTGTTTACTTTGTTTTCTAAAATTTGGCCACTTCTCCAATGGATTCGAAGGGATGGTTTCAACACCATCACCTCTTACTTAGGAAATGGTTTCGAAAATTATGCTTTCGACTTAAATGTTTTTAAAGACCCTTTTCTATGATTGGAGTAAAACCCAAATGGTTTTGAAAGAGACTGTTTTAAATGGTTTCGAAATAGATGCTTTCGACTTTAATGGGTTTTTGATCCTTTTGCTCTACTTGAAGGCATAATCCAAATGGTTTCGACCGAGACGATTTTCAAAGTTTTCGAAGGGGTAAATTTTGAATGGTTTCGAAAGGTTTCCACATGTATTAAATTGAACCCAAAGGCTTTCGAAATGTTTAGTATTTTAATGCTTTCGAAAGGGTTTTAATGAATGGTTTCGAAGGGGTGGTTCCCCAGGGTCTCGAAAGGGTTGAGAGGAAAGGTTTTTCCTATGTTTTTGAAATGCAATATTTAAAGGTTTTAAAGAGGGATGTCTAATATTTTAAAGCTTTTGAAGGAAAGGCTTTTAATGGTTTCGAAAGGGTCATTTTCAATGGTTTCGAAGGGGTTACCTTCAAGGGTTTTGAAAGGGTTGTTTAAAAGTTTTAAACAAAGGTTCGATTGTATTAAATAGGCAATATAGCCTAAGTCTTTTCAAGTTAAAAAAGACTTTAACTTATTTTGAAAGGATGGGTAATCCTTATTAAATCTCATCAACATTATTTTGAGTAAAGTATATATATAACATGGCAAAATAGCTTAGAGTAAAGCTAAGAATATATTTTCCTTGTATAAGTATGATTTAAAAGGTTAAATCATTTTGAAAAGGTTTCCAAGGAAAAATACGAAGGGTAGTTAACCCTAAGAAAATGATTCGGAAAGATAGTCCATTTTGATTTGGACATATAGTCCAGTTTGCGGACAGTTAGTCCAGTTTGCAGGATGTCCGCCCAATTTTCGGATAGATTGTCCATTTATTACTTGTGGACAGATAGTCCATTAGTTACCTGATTATAGCTTAACGGACTTAGCTATTATTATCATTATTATATATCAGTTTGATTAACCAGTTTGGTTGCAGGAAAGGATTTGCAAAATATATGTTTTAAAGAGGATATTAGTGAGGGGAAACCCGTTCTGCTAAGCGGCGTGGTCTCACTTAATATCAGTAAACCGAGATGTAACAGTATTATTCAGACTAGGTTTGATATCTGACTTGAAGTTTTTGTTTCCCTTTAAACTCTCGGGCGCTCAAAATTGATTTGAGTAGGCTGAGGGTTAAGGTTTTTAGGTTTAGAAATTTTGGTGAATAAAGCTTCCGGAGACGAGCAGGCGGCTGACGTATAGCTAAGTAGGAGTTATAGTTTTATTTTGTGTATTTTCGCTGTGTATTAAGTCAGATATGACCATATTGCTTTGATCAACCAAGAGGGTATCGTCATATGTCGCTCTTGGCGTATTTTTGTGATGATTATATTTGATCTTTACCTGGGAAATGATATGGGATTATGTAACTTGGTTATGAATTTGTTTTGAAATGTAATCTGTAAAATGTTGTTTTTGGAATATGTGATTTTGTTCATATTCAAGCGCTTCTAATATTGTGGATACCATTAGAATTACCGTATTTTCTCACCAGAAGTTAATACTATGGATGACTGCAGCATCTGTCGCGCTTAGCTTTTGGCCTCCAGATACGGGATGTTACAGAGCTTCCTTCATTCTAGCTCGAATAAACTTAATCTTCTATGCCGCTTCTATAATTAAATCCGGACCAAGAACCAACCTATCCTCGGTCTCTAACCAACAAACTGGAGATTTGAATGGCCTTCCATATAGAGCTTCAAACGGTGCCATCCCTATACTAGCCTGATAGTTGTTATTATACGAAAACTCGACTAAGTGTAGATGGTCTTCCCATGATCCTCCAAAATCTAGCACACAAGCTCTTAACAAATCTTCCAAGACTTTGTTAACTCTTTCCATTTGCCCATCTGTCTGTGGATGATAAGCAGTACTCATCTTGAGCTTGGTACCTAAAGTCTCCTGTAGACTCTTCCAGAACTCACTACTGAATAAGGAATCTCTATCACTTACTATACTACTAGGAGTTCCATGCATTCTAACTACATTCTTCATAAACAACTTAGCTAAAATAGGTACCATCCTGGTTGACTTAACTGGAATGAAATGGGCACTCTTGGTTAAATTGCCCACTATGACCCATATGCTTTCATTCCCTCTATTTGGTCTTGGCAACCCGTCTATAAAATCCATTGAGATAGAATCCCATTTCCATATTGGAATATCTAAAGGATGAAGTAACCCACTTGGTTTTTGATGTTCGGCTTTCACCTGTTAACAGTTCAGACACTACTTCACCCCTAAGCCTACATCTCTCTTCAAACCTTCCTAGAAGAAACTCCTCTTCATGCCCTGATACATCTTAGTTCCTCCCGAATGAATAGTGAACTTCGAACGATGGCATTCTTCAAGAACTTCCTTCCTAATGCTTCCTTTGTTCAGAACACGTAACCTTCCTTTCTTCCTCAACCACCCATTCTGGTCAAGACTAAAATTTTTCAAGTCATCGCCCTTTGTTCCATCCGTTAAATTCCTGATCCGATCAGCTAATATTGGATCCTCTCCTTGCTTAGACCTAATCCTTTCGATTATCACCAGTCGAACTTCTAAACATGACAACATAGCAGTTTTTTTACTAGAACTACTCTTAAATCTCCACTGCACTCTGCATATAGTCAATGCTTCAAAATCCTTCCACTCGGTTATCATCGCCACCACTGCATTCTGATGTTTTCTGCTATTTGTGTCCGAACTTTATTGCCCTTTCTTGGTGTGTACTCAATTCCAAAATCATAAGCGACTAAAAACTCTAACCACCTCTATTGTCTCATATTCAACTCCTTCTAAGAGAATAAATACTTCAGCAACTTAAGATCTGTATACAATTCAAATCTCTCTCTCAAAAGGTAATGTCTCCACACCTTCAATTCAAAAATTACCATAGCTAATTCCAAATCGTGTGTTGGATATCTAACCTCATGCGTTCTGAGCTGTCAAGATGAATATGCAATCACTTTACCTCTTTGTGGTAACACAGCTCCTAATCCTGTTCCACATGCATCTGTGTACACAACTAAATCCGTATTCCCTTCCGGAACAACTAGCACAAGTGCATTAGTCAATAAGTGTTTCAGCTTCTGGAATGCCTCCTCACACTTATCAGTCCAAACAAACTTCCCATCCTTTCGCGTTAGCTTGGTCATCGGTGCTGCTATCTACGAAAAATCCTTAATGAATCTTCGATAATACCCCGCTAATCCAAGAAAACTCTTTATCTCAGCCACTGCCTCGGGTCTTCCAATTATTCACTGCTTTGATCTTAGTCGGATCTACAGACAACCCTTTCTTTGAGACTACATGACCAAGAAACTTCACATCCTTCTTCTAGAAATGACACTTTGAAAATTTCACCTTCAATTGATACTGCCTCAACGTCTCAAGCACCATTCTAAAATGAACTTCATGCTCTCTTTCATTCTTAGAGTATATCAAAATATCATCTATAAATACCAACACGAACCTATCCAAGTACTCTCGGAAAACTCGATTCATCAAATCTACAAAGGATGTTGGCGCATTAGTTAGTCCGAACAGCATTACTAACCATTCATACGATCCATATCTGGTTCTAAACGCCGTCAAAGGAATACTATCCTCTGGTACCCTAAGCTGATGAAACCCTGTTGCTAAATCCAACCGGGAAAATACTTTGGCTAGACTCAACTGGTCGAACAAATCGTCAATTCTAGGTAACGGATATTGATTCTTTATCGTCTTCTCATTCAACATATGATAATCGATACATAACCTTAACGATCCGTTTGGCTTCTTAGCAAACACTACGGCTGCGCCCCAAGGAGAACTGATTGGTCTGATAAAATTCTTTCCTTCCAACTGCACCAACTGCACCTTAAGCTCCTTCATCTTGGTAGGTATCATCCTACTTGGCGGTCTACTTACCGGTTCTTCTCCTGGTACTAAATCTATTCGAAATTCAATGGCTCGTTTCGACGGCAATCCTACTATAGGTTCAAAGACATATGCGAATTCTCTAACAACGAAAAGGCGATTTAACTCGTCTTTGGTCTCCACAACACCTAACAAAGCGTTAACCTCAAAACTAGGGTTTTCTACAGAGTATATAATCTGATCACTACAGTCAGGGCGTCTAAGCGATATTTTCCTATCATGGCAAAATATCCTAGCATCTTATTTACTTAACCAATCCATACCAGAAATAATTCTGAACCCTATAAAATCAAACACATGCAAACTGCAAACAAAGGTATGATCTAACAAATCAAACTCCAGGTGGTCAAATCTCATCCCAAGAGTCGCATAACCTCCTATCGAATTTGCAACCCTTAAGGAAGTAACTAGGCATGAGGTTTCTAGGTTAAGCTTATCTACCAAACAGTGAGATATAAAAGAATGCGATGCACCGGTATCAAATAGAATGCTAACTGACATACCATGAATCATAAGCATACCTCCTAACATAGCTTTTCCTTTTCCCTCTATTGTTGGCCTCAAGGTGGATGGTTCCAATGTAAACACTTTGCCCTTTCCATCCTTGGCTGGCTCCTAGCACTGGTTCATATAATGTCCAATTTGATTGCAGTTGAAGCATCTAATGTTCTTCTTCCCGATCACTTTCTTTCCATCTCCAGAGAAACATTCGTTTGCAAAATGCCCCACTTGGACTTCATTTTCCTTATTTATTTCCAGAAAAGCAAGCATCTCCTCATGTCTCAAAGCATTTTCCACTACAACATCACATGGATCCATGATATGCAGTAATGTGGTCTTAGCAAGCTCAGTCTTCAACCCCCTAATGAAGTTCTCATTTCTCTTAATAACAGTATCAACAGTATATGTATATTGACAAAACATAAGGAAGATTTAATCTTTTTAAAATATAATTAAATGGGCCATACTCAAATACCACTTAAAGCCTTACTTGTTATAAACCAAACCACTATCCTTAAGTGTTAAATATGGAAAGAATGTTTCCATACCACCATAATTAAGAAGGATTAATTATCAAAATCAAATCTCATTCTTTTATAAAATTCCATTCGTTTTTATAAGCCCAATCATATTTACAAATACCTTTATAAATCCTAAATTAATTTATAAAACTTCATTTATAAATCTCTAAAATGATTTATAAACTCCTTTTCTATTTATAAAACTCTTTCCCATTTATAAAACTCTTTTATAAATCTTCCTTTATAACTCCTTTAAAAAAATCGTTTATAAAATCCTTTACAAAATATCACTAGTAAATCTCCTTTAAATAAACCCCCTTTATTTAGTAAAATCCCTTTTGTACAACAAATTGTTATTTATAAATACCTTTATTTAGCTAATTAATTGTCTTTAAACATCATAAATAATTAATTAATTAACCTTAAAACATCCTTAATAATATAATTAATCAACTTACTTTAAAATATTTTCAATAAAATAGCTAATCAACTAACTTTAAAACATCTTTCATAATTATATAAACACTTAACCTCAAATTGTTAATAAAATTTACGTTAATTTAAATTCATAACTTTACAAAACCAGAAGGAGACTTGGCGACCATAGTGGAACTAAATCAAGTTACCATTTAATTAAATTTGATTTTCCAAGTCATATTATTGGTATTTACATAAGCCAATATATATATATAATCAATTAGCAATCACTAGCTAATCCATCAGTTATGCAATATTAATTTATTGGTATACAATTCAATGTCTAAATCAATATAATAGTAGAACGGGGATTTATTCTGCTAAATGGATGCCCAAATAATCTACTTAATTTAATTATAGCAGAATGGAGATTTATTCTGCTAAATAGATGTCATCAATATTCTATCCAATTAAATTATAGCAAAACGGTGTTTTCTTCTGCTAAACAGATGTCCAAAATAATCTATTCAATTAAGTTATAGTAGAACGTGGATTTATTCTCCTAAACAGGTGTTATCAATAAATTATTCCTATTTGTTTAGCAACTTAATGACACAGTGTAACATCCTCTATCTTGAGGCTCAAAGCTAAGCGCTATTGATGCTACAGCCATCTATAGTATTAACTTCCGGTGACAAAATATGGCAATGTTAATGGTTTCCATAATATCAGAAGTACATGAATATGAAACAAATCATAGATTCAAAAACAACTTTTCTGATTACATTTCACAAAATATGTTTCATATCCAATTACATAATTGCAATCATTTCCCAAGTTCAGATCAAATATAATTATTACATAAATACACCAAGAGCGACATATGAAGATGCCCCTTGGATGACCAAAGTACTAAATAGTCATAATAGACTTAATACGACGCAGCGGAAATAAAAACATAACAACTCCTAAATAGCTTGCATCAGCCGCCTGCTTGTCTCCGGAAGCTTTATTCGTCCACCTACTAAAACCTGAAATCCTCAACCCTCAGCCTACTTAAATCAATTTTGAGCACCCGAGAGTTTAAGGGGAAAAACATAAACTTCGAGTCAGACATAAAGCCTGGTGTGAATAATACTATACATCTCGGTTATCTGATATTAAGTGAGACCACGCCGCTTAGCGGAACGGGTTTCCCTTCACTAATGTCATTTTAAAAACATATCTTTTGCAAACCAAAATCCTGCAACCAAACTGGTTAAAACAATAATATCAATATCATGTAAGCATATAAATCAGGTAATCAATTGACTATCTATCCGAACACTATAGTTTTGTCTGGCTAACTACTAACCATTGGCTGAAACGGGCCTACCAGACAAAATAAACAAATAATCTAACTTCTTTTAGATACTTCTCTTCTGGATGGTCTGTCCCTAACTTACTTCTCCCATGGTCAACTGATTCTAATGGTTTTGCGGGCTTACCAATAAACTGTCCTCTCTTTGTATATTCCTTTCTGTGTGTAATATCATCTTAGTCTTACCTGCGACAAAACCCTACACACTGGAATTTTAGACTTATATCAGCTAGGGGCTACTAGCTAAAGTATAGGACGCGACCCCATACCAATCCCAAGTGTTATTCAAATATCCGAGACATTTTACTTAGGGTCAACTACCCTTAAAATTTTCCTTGAAAACATTTCTTTCAAATTGATTTAACCCTTTAAATCATACTTAAACAAGGAAAATATACTTTATGCTTTACTCAAATCACTTTGCCATGTTATATATACTTTAAACAAAACATTATTGATGAAAACATTCGAAACCTTTGAAAGTACCCCTTTCGAAACCATTGAAAGTACCCCTTTTGAAATCATTTACAATAAACCTTTCGAAAACATTGAAATCATCTCTTTTGAAAGCTTTATAAAACCATAGACATCCTCTTTTTTTGAAAACACTTTAAACATGCCTTTCGAAACCATTAGAAACCTTTCATCTAAGACCTTTCAAAAACATTGAGGAACCACCCCTTCGAAACATTTATCCTTAACCTTTCGAAAGCATTAAGTTCTTTACATAAATCAAACCTTTAGACAACATTTGGGTTCAAGTAAAACATGTCGACCAACCTTTTGAAACCATTTAAAACCATTCCTTTTTGAACTATTTGGGTTTAACTTTCAATAGCACAAAGGGTCGTAAAACAATTAAGTCGAAAGCACTCTTTCGTAAGCAATTTCCTAAGTAAAGAAGTGGATGGTGTCGAAACCAATCCCTTCGAAAGCATTGGAGAAGTGGCTTAGGTTTTAGAACAAAGAAACCCTTTCGAAGGCATTGCTTCGAAAGGTAAGATGCGGCAGCAAGGGGTTTTGACCCCTTCGAAACATTCTTTATAAAATAAAGGTGCAATCTCTTTCAAAAACATTCTTTAAAATAATTTGACTAAGTCAAAAGCTATCTAAGTCGAAAGCATTCTTTTCGAAAGCAAAGCGGGTGCATTTCCTTTTAAAAGCAAAGTAAGGTTTCGACCCCTTCGAAACCCCTTGTTTCGACTATATACCTTTCGCCTATGTCCAATTCACTACGTACCAAGTCTTTGATACTATGCGCGTTGGTTTCGACGGAGATGGAGGCGGTAGTACCTAGTCGAAAGGTGCTACCGAAAGTGGCGAAATAGGAAAAACATGGCAAAACTGATTTTTAACTTTAAAAAGTAATTCATTTTCAACTAACCTGCTTTGTTTGTTAACGTATGATTGGTTGCTAATTTCTTTTCTAAATTCTTTTCTAAAAGTGCTGCCAAAATTTCAGAAATAAATAATTTAAAATGTTTACATTCCCCTTCTCCTTTTATAAATTTATAAAACATTTAAATACCATACCTTAAATAATTTTATATACTTATTAAAACACTTAGAAAATTCTTCAAAAATTCCCATAAGTCACTTTTAATATGTTTTCTAACATATATTAATTTCTGACCGAAAACAATATAAATTGGCCGTATTTAATTTTAAACCCAATTAACCATTTTCTTCACTGGAAAATTAATAACAAATCCACATTAATTTAGAAAATTATGAAATTTGAAACTCATCTCTATAATATTATTTTTTGACCTTATATAAAAATCTCAAGACATTTGGATGTCATTTAATAGGGTTTTCACGTTAAATCTTAGCATAAAATCCATTTGAGCCAATTCTTTAGCGCGTCCCTTTTCTCTATTCCATTTGAGCCACAGCGAACCAATGAAAATGTATGGATCGCTGGTGATCCATACACTTAGCTTATATCTGGACCTTGGTGTCTTGAGTGTCTTTGTCGTCTTGTATTGATACTGTTCACGTAGTCTTGTTGCACGACACCTTGTTTTGATGACGGTTTACTTGCTAGTTGTATTTAGCTGCTGATTGGACGAGGAAAATGCTCGTCTCTTGATCTAACTAACTCAAAATCTCGTCAAACTCAGCCATTGTTTATGTAATATGGATTAAATCATGATTAAAGAGGCTTTGAAAACTCCTAAGTTAAACCCATGGATCGTTAGCGTTCCATGTCCATAATGAGTATTCCCGTTCCGTTTGCTTGGCCTTCTTTGGCTCGTTACCCTAGTTCATTTGGTTGACTTATGGCTATTCTGACTCGATCGAGTTGGTCCGATTAACTCTTAGATCTGGCTGGGTTGAAAACCCAGATAACATTTTCACCCTAGAGTATGTCTTCATCGAAAACAAGGCGTGCTCTGTAAATAATCGCATTTTAGTCTTTGTTTGTTGAATTTCAAGTAGTCATGTTAGAGTTGCATGAATTTGAATTAGACTAGACTGTCGCTTGCTGAGTTTTACCCTAGATTGCCATCGCTTGCTATAAAAGACCAAATTTCCCTCTGTAGCTTTCCGGAGTGTCTCAAAATAGTGGGTAGACATCGCCAGGCATTTGAGGTCGCAGGCATGCAACCGTATGGGTCACTGGCGATCCATAGCTGATGGATCGCTGGCGACCCGACTACTTAACATTTTTTCTTGCGTGCTTTCCTTTCTTATTTAGGCACTCGAGCCGACCACCACCATACCTATTTCACAACCCGATCTTGCCAACTCTTCTAGCGATTTAAGCCTCCTCCCGTGACCTAATCCATCTTCCTCAGCGACCCGATCCAACGTTTGCATTGTGATTTCCTCAACGCCGCTGAAATTGCTTCGCCACCGATTCCAAATCTTTGACTCCCACGCTAAACCCTTGCCCTTTTCGTTCGCTCTATAGGGTCACCGCTGATCCACCTTGTTTGGCTCGCTGATCTTGAAGCTTTGACCATCTTCGTGTTCAAATAGTTAATTTGAGGTGGGTTTGCTGATTATGACATTGGTTTGTCGTTTTGGTGGCGAAGTTGTATTCGTGGTGTTAGTCGTGAAGAGCCAAGTCGATTGTGGCTTAATGGAGGAAGATAGTAAATAAAGTCTTGAGTTCTCCACGGAACGACATTCGAGACTTGCCCCAGTGCTTGACATGCTGTCTTCGTCCATTTAGCCAGAATAGACTTATGCCAGGTCTCATAACCGAGAATACACGACACGTTGTGAATTTATTTCGTCCTTCTAGAGGATCCGGATTGACTTTGCTTTCTTTTGCGTGCATGGTGTACCTGTACTAGGATGGACTTTCCATGTCGTTACGGACAACGGATCCATTATCGAACATTGATCGATAACAGGTAAGTGTAGGAGATGTAATTTCAAAAAAAAGTGATACGGGAAGTCCTTTAACCTCTTGGCTGTGAGCGTACTATCTACATAGGGTAGAGCGTTTGTAGTGTTCAGGACACCAAGTCTACCACTGATAGATAAACATCACACTTGCCCAGTACATACTTAAAGCCTGACACATCAGTGCGTGCCGATATTTCTTCGAAATTCAAGTGTGATACAGGGAGTTCTTATTTTAGAGTTGAATTACATGATCGTTTCGGATGTAAGTTCTATTGCTTAGAATGAAGTACCCGTCCTCTTGTCGCAAGTCTAGCGGAGGAAGTCCTGCGCTTTCGAAGGCCGAGTCATCGTCTGTCGCCCCTCCTTCTTTTGCTTCACAGGCTGAGTATGGCCAGCTAGTTCCGGTTGGTCCGGTCATGGACTGGACTCCTCCTAATTTCAGAGTCCTTCTAAATCCACCGAAGAGAGCTTCTTCCATGATCTCTGCCAAGTCTTGCACAATATCTGCCTGCAACACGGCATCTTAGAGGAAGATGTGCGCCTCCCAGAGAAGGATGAGTTTGCTCATATGCCACCCCGGGATATAATGCTTGGCATCGGTATATGTGCTTGAACGGAGTTGTGCCCCATTTTAACGATTTTTTGAGAGAGACCCTCTCGAACTTAGGGATTGCTTCATTTCAGATTCAGCCCAACGGCTATGCCATCTTAACTTGTCTGCACGTCCTTTTCATGCGAACATTCTACCATGCCTCGACCTTTGATGAGTTGAGATACTTTTTTTTCATTCAAAGGAAGAGATGAGTGTCCTTCCTTGGTTGTAATCGAGGCCCAAGGGAACCGTAAAATTGTATTGCGACTACAGAGTAACTTATTCCAATTCAAGACTCAATATTTCTTTGTTAGATGTCCTGAGGGGTTCAACCATCTTTGGACAACCGAAGGTAAGTTTCCTTTCTTTCTCATTGAGTTCTGATGTGTCACTGTGAGATTTCTAACAAGTCGAATACTTCTTATAGTTATTTCGAGGCCGAACAGGGACTTGTCTCTTGATGGAATTTTTCGAACCCTGAAGGTTATCGATGTTGGAGAAAGATATGTTAAAGTCTTATTGACTGACGAACACTTGCTTCGATACAGACTACTGCATCCGGGGAGATCTGCAGTTCTAGTTGAGGTCTCGTCCCCTTCTCGATCCAGGGTACGCACGCGATCGACCTCCTCATCTTACGGTTCTGAAGAGGGCGCTTTTCAAGAACGAGAAGGCCCATCCGGCGAGTCAGCTGAAGAGACTTACGAGGGAAAAGATGCCATGTCCAAGGCCAGTAGCCCAGCTAGGATGCCTCC
Organism: Allium fistulosum; assembly: GCA_030737815.1. NCBI lineage: Eukaryota > Viridiplantae > Streptophyta > Magnoliopsida > Asparagales > Amaryllidaceae > Allium > Allium fistulosum. Next base: position 403,275,557 of record CM060907.1, on the reverse strand, counting down.
GATTCTAAAGGAAGAGGAAAAGTAATTTAATCAAAGGGAAGGCAAGGCCGCCTTGGACATAGAAAAAAAGGAGGGAGAGATTGGGAGTAGTAGTGATGAGTCCACTTCTAGTGATGATTTCTATGTAGAATCTGATGATAGGGATTCTGAATCGTGTGATGGGACTCCAGGGTTGAGCCCCACTGTCCCAAATTCTCCTCCTCCAAACATGAGCGGTAAAGGTGGTGCCTCGGAGATCAGACGGCTTCAGGATTCTCCGAGTAAAGACGTTGGCGTGGACTTTTGGAGATTTGAGCAATGTTTACATCAATTTCGACGTGCTCATGGGGGAAGACTTCAAATTCAAAGAGATGTCTCCTTGTCCAAGCCATATTGCGCTCGAAATTAGCCCAATTCCTTCCACGACGTCCGCCCGCTTTGGTTTGTGACGTCGCTTTAGGCCCTCCCCCAAAACACATTACACGTTTCACTAGGGTTACACTCACTTACACATATATTTTTCATGCCTATTTTCCATTTTTAAGACTTTTTATATATCTTCCATGTCAGGTACCATGAGAGGACGCGGTCTCTATGATGATTTTGAAGAATTCACCAAGTCCCAGTGCTGGTCAAAGCGATCTTCCAATCGTCACCTACCCCGCAAAACGGAGGATGAATATCGAAAAAGAAAGGATTTAGAGGTTGAGGCTCGCCATCAAGACGAGAGGGAACGGGGCCGAGTATATAAAAGCGGATATGAAAAAGGAATACTTTTGATGAGAGAGAAGAGCAGTCAAAAAAGTCAAAATTTGATCGTGGTTCCCATTCTTCAGAACAATAGGCCTTCGCTCCGGCCCCTACCTCGATTGGTTCTGAAATTCGGCTTCTTCTGTACACATTCCATCTTCAACTCAAGCTCCATCGTCTCATACGTCTCTTGCCCCTGGTTCTTCACGCCCCCACCGGAGACCTGCCTATGTCCTTCCATCTGGTCCTCCCAGGCTTGAGGCAGCGCTCCCCGGGTGGTTCTTAAGGGGGGTTAAGTTTGATTAAGATCTTCATCCGGTTCGTAGAGATGCATATATGACCCACCTCTAGGCAATCCAAAATGATTTAGAATAGGCCGAAGGGTGGCAAAAATTATGCAAACAGTTGGCGGACATGAACTGCAACAACTATCAGGAAATCCTCTCCTTTAAGTCGAAGAAAGACGATTTTGAAAGAGCTTTAGCTGAACACGACTCCATAATCGAATAGGTGGAAGGGGAAAAAAATGCGGCACTTCGAGAAAGCAAGAACAATGTCGGCTTGCTGAAGGAGCTAAAAGAGGCGCATGCGAAGATCGAGATCGTCCTGAGAAACGAAATCAAAAAAGCGTATGCCGAAGAAGTTAAACTGTAAGCGGAACTTGAAGCCCGTGGTACGATCATTGAAGCCTAGAGGAAGACTATTTCCAACCACAACAAGATCGTACAAAACCACAGTAAGACGATCACTGAATATGTAGACATCGTGAAGTCGTGTGATAAGACAATCTCTGACCAGGCTGAGATGATTGCCATGCTCCAAGACTGAGTCGCGCAGCTTAGCGCCGATAAAACTCGTGTCGAAGTTGAGAAGGCCGCCGTCACAGCGGATTACTTAGAGCTTCAGAATACTTTTGAGAGAAAGATGGATGAGACCATCTTGAATTTCTATTTCAACTCACTGCTGCACCAGGGGAGTCTCAGCTACTTAGGCCATAAATTCATGCGCACTCTCGTTGTGGTTTGGGAGGAGATCTTGCGGATTAAAAGAGAGAAAGAAGCTGCCGATGCTACGACGACAGCAACTGCCGAAGTGCTTTCGGAGCCTTTTATTTCTGGTACCGGCGAACCATCGAAGCAGCCCTGTGATCCATCAGCAAGTCCTGGGCTTGAAGCTTCCTCTCAGATTGTGAAGCCGTCGAAGGAGGGTGAAGGCGGTGAATACGAAGTTGACATTCTCGGTCATTCTTCTGGTGCAGGTAATCTACTTGCCTCTCTCGAGTTTGAGGATTTTCATCTCACGCCGCAAGATCAGGATGAATTTAACGCTTTCATTTTTTATCTTATAGTTTCGTCTTCCTTACCTGTCAATCCGCTGGCTTCCTCGATGCCTGGACCTACTGCTATCTCTACCGCTTCCGTGCTCGTTTCTGTACCTACTTCGGTCGCCGTGTCCGTGTTTGGCTCGGATCCGGGGCCGAAATCAGAGAAGATCGTCGAACTGCATGGTTTGGATGACCCATCTATATTATTGGAGGGTGATTTCACGACAGGCGAAGTTCGGGAGCAAGAAATTCAGATTGAGCAGCCATGTAGATCTCAAGAACAACTGGTTGCCGTTAAAAAAGAGAAGGTTGAAGCAACAAAGGCTTCTAAGAGTTCCTACAGATCTCGGAAGTGCAAAATGAAGGGCGAGTCAACTGAAAAAGTTACAGAGCAGGAAGAAGACATCAGCACTGAGGAGAACGTCGACATCACAGGCAGTGACACCACTCCCGAGGTGAAGCAATAACTTTGAACAAAAGGCGGGAAGGTGAGTGATGGAAAGAAGCACTGAGAAGCTTGGGTGGTAGCTGATCTGGTTTTGATTCATTTTACTTTCTTTTGTTCAAGTGCAGAGTCTTCACTTAGTATTTATTTTGTGTTGTATGTACTTTTTCCTTTGTTGGTTGATATTGTGTGGATACGGCCCCACGTTTTGACCTTGTATAGGAGAAAAATATTAGTAATATACTATTGATATTTTAACTATACCTTTACTTATCTGCTCGTATATGTCATGTGCATTTATGTCTATTTTGTCTGCCTCCATTTCACTTTATCTAGATCTGTGATTACTGTTAGATTCTTTGTTTGGAGTAACAAAACTTGTGAAATGTGAAATTTTTGTTTTTAAGCATAACATTTTATTTAAGTGCCGGTGTATGCCCCCAGTTCACAGTGATGTTTACTTCAAACACTCGACAAACAACCGGTAGTTTATGGTTCAAATAATTTGCATGCCAAAACTTGGAATTTGACTAAGTCAAAATTCAATTTTTTCCTTTTACAAGTTTTGCAACTTACGTTTTCATGCGATTTTGGGAAGTATATAACATATGCATGTATAAAATGTGCACAAAAATGTAAACTTAGTGCTGAACATATAGTTATGAGATTAACTATTTGAAAATTCATAAGCATACAGTTACGAGATTAACTTAATGAATAATCTTTGCCAATTTTTGTAAGTTAAACCATTTATCACTTCTCAAAAATGTGAGTTGGTACTTATGAGTATCATTTCTTTAGATTTTTTGCAATCCTCAAATATGTACTTCATTGCTTAGGGTGTGCACGTCATACGAGTTAACTATAGACAGTCAAATGTTATTCACGTTAAATGTTTCGGTTCACCATGGAGCGTCAGCAATTGGAGTTTTCTGCTGGTTCGTAGCACTCAAATTTTGTTAGAGACACGCCCATTACTCCCGGTAATGGAAGTGGTTTAATCTTCGCAATTCCTGTGATGGATGAGTTTCCCGGTATTGCCGGGGCAATTTTGGTACTTAAAGACTTCTCAATGTTGCCAATCTTCGGGCAACGTGAGGAGTTTATGTTTTAAGAGCGTGATTTCACGGCTTGGAGAGTTAGTGCACAGCTTATGAAGTGCGCGGCTTTTGATACTTCTCAGCGTTGCTTATGTTAGGGCAACGCGAGGAGCTTGTGTTTTAAGAGTTATTGCACGGCTTATAAAGTGCGCGGTTTTTGATACTTCATAGCGTTGCCATTCTTCGGGCAACGCGAGGAGTTATTGTTTTAAGAGTTAGTGTGCGGCTTACGGGATGCGCAGCTTTTTCATTTGAGCCTTCCCTATGTTGTTGGGACAACACTGGTTCTTAGAAGGTGGGGATCGAGTTCCGTCGATCCAACGGTTTGAGTCGATTTGCATCAGTCGACCCGACGGGTAAGTGGAGCGTACTTGGGCGTGATTCCACTTTCTTAAGTAACAATTGTATGGTTTCAAGTCGATTTGACTCCGTCGACTCAGCAGATTACTATTAAGAACACAATTTCATTTGTTCAACAAGCTAATCGATTTTATTAATAGAAGTTGGGCAAGTTTTTGCATATTTACAATGCACCCGGCATCCCAGGATGACTTATTTGCTGAAAAACAAAAAGTGCATAAGGTAGTTTTCAGGTGAAGTAGCGGTGCGGCGATTCGCTGTTCCATGCTCTAGGAATTTGGACTCCGTCAATGGTTGTCAATTTGAAAGTTCCATCCCTTAGCTTTTGATTAATCACATATGGCCCTTCCCAGTTTTGTTTGAAGGTTCCCAGCATGGGATATATCCGTTTGAGGACGAGGTCTCCCACTTCGAAGGTTTGGTTGTGAACCTTGGAGTTGAAGTATCGTGCGACCCTTTTTTGGTAGGCGATGGTCCTTAACTCGGCTTCTTCCCTCATTTCGTCAATCATATCAAGTGATTCGAGTAGGAGCTGCTCGTTTTGCTTCTAATTAAAGTTTTGCCTTCGGTGAAAGGGGACTTCTAGTTCGATGGAAACCATTGCTTCCGAGCCATATGCCAAGGCGAACAGAGTGTGTCTAGTTGCCACTTTGTGAGTTGTCCTGTAAGCCCATAGTGCGAGCGGAAGTTCATTGTTGGCACCAAAATTGGTCACTAACCTCGTAGAGAAAGATTATGTAGAGAAATAAGTTATAAAGGTAAATTAAACAGAGAAGACAATGTTAATCTAAATGCAGAGAGTATGAACACCAAATTTATAGTGGTTCAGCGTAATTGCCTACGTCCACTTTGAGATTAACTTTATTGATCTTCTTAATGATTGATTACAAATACAATTCATAGATCAAATGCTTGAATGAAGTTGTTAAGTAAAGAAGATGAGTCTGAAAAATGGCAGAGTCTCCCCAGTGTTCTCCCAAAAAAGATCCTCTTCACTGTGACCCTGCCCCTCTATTTATAGACAAAGATGGGCTGGACTTCCCAGATGGGCTCGGTAGCCGAACACTCTAGCCCAATTATAGTGGTCGCTGCATGCCGAACCAGGTAGGCCGAACACAATGATGCCGAACCATCCTTCCTATGCCGAACGGTGTGTTTGATGTGTGGGAAGTGCAGAATAGTTGTCAGTCGAAGCCGAACGTGCCTCTGTCTGAAGTGACCGAACAATGCTCTCTGGCCGAACGATGCATTCTGGCCAAACGATCCCTTTGGTCGAACAATACTTCCATGTCGAGTAATCATATACGCCAAACGCCTTCTAATGCCGAGTACTCTTGGATGCCGAGTACTACGCCGAGTACTCCTTGACGCCGAGTGCTACTGGATGCCGAGTACTACGCCGAGTACCCCTAGATGCCGAGTGCTTCTGGACGCCGAGTGCTACTGGATGCCGAGTACTCCTGTTGCCGAGTTCCACTGGATGCCGAGTACTATTGGATGCCGAGTACTACGCTGAGTACTCCTTGACGCCGAGTGCTACTGGATGCCGAGTACTACGCCGAGTACTCCTAGATGCCGAGTGCTTCTGGATGCCGAGTGCTCCTGTTGCCGAGTTCCACTGATGCCGAGTACTCCTGTTGCCGAGCAATAGTCTCCTGGCCAAATCACCAGGAAACATTCATCAACCCAGTTTTCTTTTGCTTTAGTTAATCGCTTTTTGATAGTGGACTTGATGATCTTGTTTATTGCTTTCACTTGCCCGTTTGCTTGTTCAGTGCCGAACACCATCATGCGCCGATGCCGAACGATATGATCTTGACCGGTTCCACCGGATATGGCCTTTTCGACTTCTTCTGTTTCCCTATAAAAGCCAGCACCTCTATCCTTCTTTTCCTTTTCGTACTTCCAATACCTCTACCTTGCCCCTGCCGAACCTATCAGCATACAACTCGCCGATTCTTCCCAAGTCTCTTCCTTACCAACTAGGTACCGATCCTTTCATCTCAATATAGCCTTTATGCTCGAACTCCCTTAATTGATGGGATAAATCAAGCCTTGGACAAAATGCCGAGTCACGCGACGAGGGTGGTAGGAAGTGTAAATAGAGATGAGTTTTTTCTAGAAATCAATGATAGACACACTCTGGTTTGGCATAGGTATTTTATGCCGGACCAGATTGGTGGAAGTAGAAAGATGGAGGGAATAGGAGATGATCAGGGGGCATCATGCGGTATGTTCTGGTACGACTTGCCGAGCGATGTGCCCTCATGGTTCGGTGTGGATGGAGGAAGAGATGAGGCCAATGTTGAGGACAACGTGCCAATGTTCATCTCTGCGGAACAGTCACAAACATCGTTCCATACTTAGGCTAAAACACGCCGAACAAAACAAGGCAGAACACGATTAACATGCTGAACAATGACTTAACCGAACAACTCTTTAGCCGAACAATGACTTAGCCGAACAATGCTTTAGCCGAACAATGACTTAGCCGAACAATGCTTTAGCCGAACAATGACTTAGCCGAACAATGCTTTAGCCGAACAATGACTATGCCGGACAATGACTTTAGCCGAACCAGGACTTTAGCCGAACAATGACTTTAGCCGAACCAAAATCTCAACCGAACACTCATTAACTATATCTTCCCACATAGCAAAACAAGAAACAGGGCCCAAACATTCTAGCATACGTGAAGCCGACCCGGATCGCTAACCTCTTAGCTTCAGTAAACGTAAATCTGAACTTAGATTATCATACGTTTTCTGGATCTGGAATTGCAATTACCAAAAGGCAGGCTTCTAGGGACGGTCAGCGATGACGGTCTTCGAAGGCGATGTCTTGACGCTCAGTTTTATATTAACAGCTTTGCGACTTTCAAACTTTCAATTCTTTTACACGACTGCCTGCACTAGTTCACACATCACGTGGGGGGAATATTCGTGTTGTTAACTCTAACGTTCAACGTTTTTTAAGTATAGTTTTCTCAGGCGCTTAGCCAGATTCATTATTTATTGGGGATGTCTATGAAGTCTAGCTCTGCCACCATATCTGATAGGCCTGGGCCGTCATCAAGGCAAGAAGCCGCTGATGCTTCAAATCCGTCGACTTGCCCTGCCCATAACTTAGCACCCGATGCCTTGGAGGCAACAATTCTTTTAGACAACCCGATCGATTCACAAGCTTCGAAGATCAATGAAGCCGCACTTCGAAGGATATGCTCCATTCACGGGATTCCTTTCGCCGATGTGTTAGTCCCTTCGCGACACGATCGTCCTCACCTGCCCCCAGTCGGATATACCACCTGCAACAAGTTCATGTGTTGGATGGGCAGCGTGCCTCCGTTTAATTTATTCCTTCGGGACGTGTTGCAGGACATCGACATTGCTCCATCGCAGCTACATCCGAACGGTCACGCGTTTCTATATGGGACCTATCTACTCTTTATGGCCGTCATCTCTAGACCTCCAACCTCTGGCGACATCAGATATATCTATATGATCAAGAAACGGAAAGACAGCCCTTCCTTCATGTTCCTCGAGCCGTACCACAAATGCCAAATCTTGACAGGAGCATGCAGTAAATTCGCCCTGTACAAACAGGAATGGTTCTACGTGCGTTGCCCTCCTGGTTTTGCGAGGAGATGGGTAGAAGGCAGTAAGTCTCTTCGCTGAGTCATCATTCGCGTTTAATTGGAGTCGTGCTTTTTCTAACTCCTCGTTTGGTCTTTTCAGGTATCAACCCGCGTCCGGAGGGCCAAGGATATTATGGGGCCGTTGAGGCCATCAGAGCTCTTCCTGCCGAGGAACGCGACATCCGAACCATCATTTCGAATGAATCATTGTCAAGGTTCGGCTTGTTAGCCCCAGGTCGTCGGATTAGCCTCCCGGAGGGCGTCTCCATTCCTAAGCCAGCCTCTGGTAAAGGGAAAAAACAGGCCGGATCATCATCACGCCGCACTCTCGATACGCATGAAGGAGGTGAGCACAAAGAGGACGAAGCTCCTGAGACCCAAGGAGAGAATGTGGGTCCCGCTTGGAATCCGGCGGTCGAAGTTCATGACATTGAAACGTCATCCTCCCCTTCGAAGGGAAAGATTAGGTTAAAATACAATATTCGGAAGGAGAAAGTTGGCGGCACTTCAAAAGATGTGCCTATCCCGCCAGAGAAAGAGGCTTCCTCACAGCACTTGGAGAGTTCCCTGAGCGGTTTGTCGAATCTTTCTATCCTCGATGATATACTTAATTACGGGTTTGACGATCCTAAAGCCCTCAAGTTCTCTTCGCCCGCTAGAGGCAATGCGGGAGTTCAACTCCCGGTCCAAGGAGACAATACTCCGATTAGTAAAGATAAAAGAACTGGTCTGTCGGGGGGAACACTAGGACACACACGCACATACGCATTCCATCATACACTTCAAGCTTTTTTTTCCCCGGATTTTTCTTAACTCGTTGTTATCTCCATTCTTTGCAGGTGACATGGGGCACTCTCACTGACTCGATCGCCTTCATGGCTCTTCCATATTTCATCACTCCGGACGGGACTCAGGTTCAGGCAGACGCAGGGACAGAGATGATTATGAAGATAGAGACAATCGTCCTCGCGATTCGTCTTACCGTAAGAAGGCATATTCTCAATCTTCACAGTCCCGTGATCCTCTTCCTCCAACTGAGCCGGATAGAGAGAAATCTTCAAAGAAGGGTTACCAACCTGATGCTCCTCGAGAACAACACTCTGGTTCATCGAGCACAAGGCAAATTCGGGAGCAACGAAAAAGAGCAGAACATCCAAAGCCTCCTCCCCCTACTCCCACGGTTGATCCAACTGTAGCGGAAAAGATGGTCGATCTTAATGCCAAGTTTCCAAAAATTTGCTTCGATGGTCTGAAGTTCCTCCCGGCTATTCACCATATCCCTGGGCACGTGAAGCAGAGTGCCATTGCCTGTAATAACGACGTCTATGTTCAACATGACGTGTTTGTACACTTGGTTGAGAAGATCTCAGAGGTGTTCGTTGAGCGTCAATATGAGATTGATCGCCTGAAATTGGAGGCTGGCTGCGACAAGAACATCATCAAGCATCAAGACGAAGAGCTTGCTTCGTATAAGTCGAAGCTGGAGGTCGCTGAACAAAGTGCAAAAGATACTGCTGAGGCAGTTACTCGTTTAGAGATGGCTCACAAGAAGGAACTTGATGAAGCAGTCCAGCGCAGCGGTGCCCTTACCCTAGAAAAAGATTCCGTTCAAAAAGAAAGGGACGCGCTCGCCATACAAGTCAGAGAGCTGAAAGAATTACTCTCCAAGGAGAAGGAGGACAAAGTAGCTGCTCAAGAAGAATCCCAACGGTATTGTGATGAAATCGTTGCTACTCGGCTCCTGAAAACGAAGCTCGATGGCGAACTCGCTGGGATTGAAAAAATGAAGGATGAAGCCCGTGAGGAGGGCAAAAGAAAAGCTGCGGAGGAGATTGACTCTCGCCTCGAGGCGGCCGCATAAGCCGGCAGGGAAGAGGTCAAATGCATGTTTGACCCGTTGATTGCTGAGTACGGAGCCCGCGTCCTTATGCATCGTGACTTAACATTCTTGGGCGATGGCTATCTCGAATCCCTAGCTGAGGCCTGGGAAACCTTAGTAAAGATCAGGAAAATCGAGTCGGGCTCTGAAGAGGTCGATGAGGAGGCCTTGGTGAAGGAGTTTCTTAGGGGGAATGAGCCAGCGGATCTATCCGCAGCTTTGGCGCTTTATAGCAAAGGCTCTCCCCTTTCAAAAGAGAAAAGTGATGAAGCTGGCCCATCTGGGGCTGAGACTACGGCTCCTCATATTGCTGCTCCTTTCACTGCTCAACCGGCCGGTCGGTCGACACTTGATCCATTCGAGCAGCATGCCGGTTATGATCCTGAAGATCCCGGGCTCGGCGCTCATGTGCTATCCCCTATCCTGGAGGGTGAAACCCCACGCGCGACCGATAGCCAACCGGAACCTGGTAGGAAACTTTTCTTCTCTAGAAGTTGAAAGATCTGTCATTTTCCAGCAGTGGTTATTCGTTTCAATGTTCATTCTTTATGTTTTCATGCAGGCTGCTCTGACCCCGAGCCAACTCCGAGGAGCAATGACGCCAAGGAGGAGGCAGAGAAAACAAGCGACGTTGTTCACGCGGGAGTAATTTCTGGTCCCGATGCTCAAGTGATCGGGGCGCTAGATGATGATAAGCTTGACGCTTCATCTCCTGCCGAAGGGAGTGATGAAATCGAAATCACTGGCGCCTCTGAGCATACTTCAAAGATGAGCATGAAGGACCGCCTCGCCGAAGAGGAGAAGAAAAAGGTCGAGGTCAAAGTTGAACCTGAAATACTGGAACTTACCGACCCGTGGAACAGACCTTTGAAAATCATTCTCCCGGGCAGGTCCAAACCACTGGATGTTCCGTCTCCTACTCCTGACTCCGCTTCTTTAGCAAGCAAGAAATCCAAGAAAAAGCGTGAAGGAGAGGAGTCATCAGAAAAAACAAAGGAAGACAAGAAGAAGAAACCGAAGAAATAATCAATACACTCGTTCAACGAGCTTCTTGCTTAAGTCTTGTAGTTGCTTTTATCTTTTGTAGCTCGTAGTTTGTATATATAGGTTCTTAACTCTGAGTTTTGTAGAAGTAACTGTGTAACCCCATTTTGAACTATTGAATGAAGTTTAGTTTCTTTCTCGTCTGAATGATTCTCCTGCTTTTCTTTGGTTTGCTGACTAACTGTAGTCATAACTCAAGTTCTTATGAGTTGCATTATCTCCCAGTCCATTCTCGTGTTGTTCAAACATTTCCAGACGTGGCATACTTCTTGTTCCACGTTTCTCGAGTACTTGGACTTTTATCTAAATCTGCGCTCTGGGGATTTAGAGTAAGTTGATCCGCGTTCAGGGGATTCGGAGATTCGTATCGTTTATACTCTAGTCCGCACTCTGGGGACTTAGAGTACTCCGATCCGTGCTCTGGGGATTCGGAGATTTGAAATCGTTTATGCTCTAGTCCACACTCTGGGGACCTAGAGTACTCTGATCCGCGCTCTGGGGATTCGGAGATTTGGAATCGTTTATACTCTGGTCCGTGCTCCGGGGACTTAGAGTACTCCGATCCGCGCTCTGGGGATTTGGAGATTTGAAATCGTTTATACTCTGGTCCGCACTCTGGGGACCTAGAGTACTCCGATCCGCGCTCTGGGGATTCGGAGATTTGGAATCGTTTATACTCTGGTCCGCGCTCCAGGGACTTAGAGTACTCCGATCCGCGCTTTGGGGATTCGGAGATTTGAAATCGTTTATACTCTAGTCCGCACTCTGGGGACTTAGAGTACTCCAATCCGCGCTCTGGGGATTCAGAGATTTGGAATCGTTTATACTCTGGTCCGCGCTCTAGGGACTTAGAGTACTCCGATCCGCGCTCTGGGGATTCGGAGATTTGAAATCGTTTATACTCTAGTCCACACTCTGGGGACTTAGAGTACTTCGATCCGCGCTCTGGGGATTCGGAGATTTGGAATCGTTTATACTCTGGTCCGCGCTCCAGGGACTTAGAGTACTCCGATCCGCGCTCTGGGGAGTCGGAGATTTGAAATCGTTTATACTCTAGTCCGCACTCTTGGGGACTTAGAGTACTCCGGTCCGCGCTCTGGGGATTCGGAGATTTGAGGTTGTTTATACGAATCCGTACGTCGTACAGGATAATGTATAATGTAGTTCGTCATTCGATTATGAGATATAGAAACATTAGTGATTCGTGGAAAATACGGGTTTAAGCCTTTATTAATGAAAAACAACTAAACTGCTTGATTACATAGTTAAAAAGAAACTAAGTTATGACTGAACGAAAACATACAGGAAATAACGGTTCCTAACACAAGAAAGAAAACATGCTAAATGTAATAATGCCGCAAATGTTCACTGTTCCACGCTCGGGGGAGTGTCGTGCCATCAACGGTCGCTAGCTTCAATGTTCCCTCTCCAAGCTTCTGTTCAATGACGTTCGGACCTTCCTAGCTGGGATTCATACGCGAAGGTACTGGGAAAACTCGTTTCAAAACGAGATCACCCACATCAAATATCCTTGGGCGGACTCTGCCGTCGTAGTAACGCTTGACTCGGTGCCTATGTGCTGCCGCCCTTAATTTGGCCTCTTCACGTTTTTCGTCGATACAATCCAGTGATTCCAACAAGAGGTCCTGATTCGTCTTGGGATCATAATATGTCACCCGGTGCGATGGAACTTCAAGTTCCACGGGTATAACGGCTTCAGAGCCGTATGCCAAGGCAAATGGAGTGTGGCCGGTCGCGGACTTGTGGGTAGTTCTATAAGCCCATAATGATGTCGGGAGTTCATCTACCCACTTGCCTTCGACTTTCTCCAGACGCTTCTTCAGTATTGACTTGATTATTTTATTTACGGCCTCGACTTGTCCGTTAGCTTTTGGGTGTGCAACGGCGGCGAACTTCTTATCGATGCCATACTTTAAACAGAACTCTTTGAACTCTCTGCTTTCAAATTGCGTCCCGTTGTCCGTAATGATGGTGCGAGGAAGGCCAAAGCGGCATATAATGCTTCGTACAACGAAGTTAATGACCTTCTTAGAGGTGATTGTGGCCAAGGGTTCTGCCTCAGCCCATTTTGTGAAATAGTCGACTGCAACTATTGCGTATTTCGCACCACCTTTGGATATAGGCAAAGAGCCGATTATGTCGATTCCCCAGATTGCAAATGGCCAGGGACTAACCATTTGTGTGAGTTCCGTTGATGGAGTCCTCGGGATTTTCGCATATCTTTGACACTTGTCACATTTCCTTACGTAGTCTGCAGAGTCCCGATTCATAGTCGGCCAGTAGTATCCATAGCGGAGGATCTTTTTTGCTAGCGTTTTCCCCCCGGTATGGTCGCCACATTCCCCTTTGTGAACCTCTCTTAAGACCCGCTTTGTCTCGTCATGAGCGATGCACCGTAATAATGGGACTGAGAATCCTTTCCGATACATTAATCCATTCTGCATCACGTATCGCGCGGCCTTTCGAAGGACCTGTCGCCTTTCGTTCCTTTTTTCTGGTAAAGCCCCGGTTGTCAGGTACAGTCTGAACGGGGTCATCCACGACTCCTTTTCGATTTCTGTTTCCAACACACGGTCAACTTTCATCTCGTCTATGCTCGGGGCATGCAGGGCCTCAACGGGATACAATCCCATTTGTTGTGTGTCGCCTGTGCTTGCAAACTTAGCCAACAAGTCGGCTTCTTTATTCTGTTCGCGCGGGACATGTGAAATGTCATAACGCTCAAGATTCGACAGTAGTTCTTGGACCTGAACAAGGTACGGGGCCAGCTTCTGTCCCTTCGCTTGGTAATCTCCCCGCACTTGGTAAACCACCAACTGTGAGTCACAAAAGATTTCAACTGATTTGATCCCGAGTTCTCCGATGAGCTTCAAGCCAGCGATCAGTGCTTCATATTCTGCTTCGTTATTTGTAGCTGGGAAATCGAGCTTCAGAGCATAACAGATTGATCGGTTTTCCGGAGTTATAAGAACTACACCCGCGCTGGAGCAACGGTCGTTTGATGCCCCATCAGTGTATAATTTCCAACGAACGGGGGGAATGACGTCGTGATTATCTGGTTCTATGGGTATGGTAAACTCAGCGATGAAATCTGCTAATGCTTGCCCTTGTATGGCCCTCCATGGAAATTAGGCGATATCGAACTGGCTCAACTCGATGTTCCATTTTAGCAATCTTCCGGAAGTTTCTGGTCGTTGGAGTACCTGCCGCAGGGGTTGATCGATATAGACACTGATTGAGTGTGCTTGAAAATACGGGCGTAGCTTACGTGATGCAATCACCAAGCAATAGGCCAACTTCTCGATTTTAGGGTAATTTCTTTCTGCCCCCGTTAAACGCTTGCTAACATAATACACTGGCTTCTGGATTCGGTCCTCCTCGCGAACTAAAGCCGCACTTATTGCGTGTGGGGATACAGCCAAGTATACATACAGTATCTCGTGGTCTACTGGTTTTGACAGCACTGGTGGACTCTCCAGATGCCTCACCAGATCCCGGAATGCTTCCTCACAACTGGACGTCCATTCGAAGTTCCTCTTCCCCTTCTTTATTATATCAAAGAATGGGATGCACTTGTCAGTTGCCCTGGATATGAATCGACTTAGCGCAGCTACTTTTCCATTCAAGCTCTGTACCTGTTTTATAGTCCTGGGCACTTGCACATCTCGAATAGCTTGGATCTTTTCTGGGTTAGCTTCAATTCCCCTAGCATTGACGATGAATCCTAAAAACTTCCCCGACGCAACGCCGAAGGAACACTTCAGAGGGTTGATCTTCATCCCGTAAAACCTGAGTATGTCGAACATTTCCGCCAAGTCTCGAATGTGGTCGTTTGACTGTCGTGACTTCACGAGCATGTCAACCACATAGACTTCCATCGTCCTACCAAGCTGGTCCTTGAACATTCGATTCACCAAACGTTGATAAGTCGCTCCTGCGTTCTTTAGTCCAAAGGGCATTACTACATAGCAATATAGCCCGACATCCGTAACGAAGCTGGTGTGTTCTTGGTCCGGAATATGCATCGGGATTTGGTTGTATCCCGAGTATGCATCCATGAATGATAACAGCTCATGTCCCGCGGTGGAGTCGACCAACTGATCGATCCTTGGTAACGGGAAGCTATCCTTGGGGCATGCTTTGTTCAAATCGGAATAGTCTACGCAAGTTCTCCATTTCCCATTTTCCTTTTTCACCAGTATGGGGTTCGATACCCATTCAGGATAGAGGGCGTCGCGGACGAACCCATTGGCTTTGAGTTTGTCCACCTCCTCTCTGAGAGCAGCGGACCTCTCCGGGTCTATTCCTCTCCTCTTTTGTTTAACCGGGACGTATTTCGGGTCTATGTTCAACATATGACTCATGATGGCGGGAGAAATCCCACACATATCAAAATGCGTCCAGGCGAAAACATCAAGATTCGCCCGGAGGAAGTCACTAAGGTCTTCAGTCATTGCGGGGCGAAGCTGTGATCCGATCTTCAGTATCCGCGAAGGGTCGTTTCGGCTAACTGAAATGTCAACCGTTAGTTCAGCCGGCGCTGCCTTTTCTTCCCTGGGTTTCTCATCGTCGTCTCTCGGATCTATGTCTCTGAAGATCCAAGAATTATGCCCGAGCCAGGGCTCGGGCACTACTTGTCAATTATCCGTATTAAGGATGCGGACGGGATTGTCCGCAAGCTTTCCTTTCTCCCTCCAATGGGACTCTCGGAGCTCAGCCACATAACAGGAACGACCAGCTGCTTGGTCGCCATGAACAATACCTACTCCTTTGTCAGTCGGGAACTTCAAAGTTAAGCACCACGGGGCTAACGCTGCCCTAAACACAACTAGGGCCGGTCTGCCCAAGAAAACATTATACGGAGAATCCACATCCAAAACTACGAAGGGTAGGATTCGCACCCTCCGACGCTCGCCTTGTCCCAGTTCAACTGGTAACTCAACATACCCCACTGCATCGATCGCTGCGCCGTTAAAGCCGTGTATACGAGCCTTGGACGGTTTCAAGTCCTTTGTTTCCATTTTCATTTGGTCATAAGCCTTCTTGAAGATGATGTTGACAGAACTTCCGCAATCAATCAGAATTCTTTTCACATATGCCGGTCCGATCGTCGCAGATATGACCATCGGGTCGATGGTTGGAGCCTCTATTTGATCAGCATCTCTGTTTCTGAACACTATATCGTCTGTCATTATGCGCTGCTGCTTAGCAGGGGTCCCATCCTCCACGTTCGAATAACACTCGAAATCTACATGCTTCATGGAACTTGCATACCGCTCCATCTCTTGCCAATTTTTATCTGCGGGGTGAGGTCCGCCGATAATTGTATTTATGACTAGTCTACCCACAGTTCGGGCAGGCTCCTCGGGATGACGCGGAGCTGGTGCGCGACCTGGGTTAGTCGTTCCATGTCCTCCTTCTTGTGGATCCTTCACAAATTCTTGCAACTTCTTTTGCCTGATCAACTTCTCGATAGCGTCGTGCAGGTGTCTGCACTCTTCCGTATTGTGCCCATAAGTCTCATGGAAGCGACAATATTTTCCGGTTCGCTTCTGCTTCTCGGTTGATTCTTTTGGACGTGGCTTTCTGTACTGAATAGTATTGCAGGTAGATAGGTAGATGTTCTCGAGAGATGCATTCAGCGGGGTATACTCGTTGTAACTTGGAATTCTCGATTTCCACTTCCCCGCTTCTCTCTTCTTCCCTTGATTTCTTCCTCCAGACTCCTTAGGCTGCCCAGGCTTGTTCTAGACATTGACTTGGACCTTTCCCGAGTTATCTCCGGACTGCTTCATAGCAACGTTGCTTTTCATAGACTCTTGGACAAGTCCTAGTGCATTATCTCGTCTTACCCATCTAGCTTCCTCTCTCCTTATGAACTGGTATGCCTTTGAGTAGAAACGCTCTAGCGTAGTCGAAGGTTTCATTGCCAACCAATCTCCAAACTCAGAATCCGGATCCACACCTCTCATCACAGCCATTAAGATTGCATGATCGTTGGGATTACTGACTTCAGTTGCCGCAACATGGAACCTTTGTAAATATTCCTTCAATGACTCCCCGGGACTTTGGATTACACTTGACAGAGACATTACGTCCTTTGGACGAGTAGTGTGTATCCTGAATTGCTCAATAAACTTCTTTGCCAACTCCTCGAAATTGGATACAGACCGCGGAGGAATTCGGGTAAACCACATAGTAGCGATCCCAGATAGGGTAATTGGAAAGCATCTACACTTGGTGGCATCATTTGCCCTAGCTGAATCCATCATCCATTCGTACCTCATGACATGCTGTCTGGGGTCAGTCTTTCCCTCGTATGCAGGGATAGTTGGCATACTAAACTTTCTGGGGTACGCCGCCTGTAACACAACATCTGTGAATGGAGTGTGACTCCTTGATACTCCCCAATCGTCATTCGACAAGCCCTGATTTTCTTTCATCAATTTCTTGACCATGGCTGTCAGGTCTGGTGTCTGTATGGAAGGTGGAAGGTTAGAGTCCGTTCTACGTGACTGTCCATGTTGATGCCTCCTCTCCTGGCGATCTGCCAATCGTGCGTCTTGAGGTTCGACATCATTAGTGTTTTTATGGTCTGGGCCTCCAGCCTCCATCTGTACTCCAGTTCCTAAGTTTCCAGCTCCGACTTGGTCATGGTTTCCAGCTGTTTGAACAGCATCACCTGCCCGTGCAGCTTCAGTCTTACGGTGTCTGCGCCTGGGAGGTTCATCAGAAGAAGTTGAGCTGTCGGATGAGGAATAGGGAGCGGGATTGCCCCCAGCATTCTGTTGCTGCTGTTGAGTGAGTTATGCCATCAGGTTGGCGTTAGCTTGCATCTGCTCTCCTAGTTGTCTCCTGCTTTCCCTGAGTTCTCTCATCAAGTCACTGAACTCTATTCTGGTGACAACTGGAGTCTGGTCCTGGGTGGCAATTCCTACACCCGGAATCGCTGGTTGATTGCTAGGTCCTGCTTGTTGCACGCTAGCAGTCTCGTGGGCATCCGCATTATGAGAAGCTGACCTGGTACGTGGTCCTGCCATTGTAGAGTTATCGGTATGAACTTTGAGTAGAATCAACGGATGTCCTATCAGTGAGTCGGATCTTCCTTGGGGGATTTGTTCAACCCAGTAGCTTCAAAGCAGATCCTTGAGGTCTGAGAATTCAATTCTCAGTGAAAGCACCAAAGTGTTAGCACCAAAATTGGTCACTAACCTCGTAGAGAAAGATTATGTAGAGAAATAAGTGATGAAGGTAAATTAAACAGAGAAGACAATGTTAATCTAAATGCAGAAAGTAAGAACACCAAATTTATAGTGGTTCAGCATAATTGCCTACGTCCACTTTGAGATTAACTTTATTGATCTTCTTAATGATTGATTACAAATACAATTCGTAGATCAAATGCTTGAATGAAGTTGTTAAGTAAAGAAGATGAGTTTGAAAAATGGCAGAGTCTCCCTAGTGTTCTCCCAAAAAAGATCCTCTTCACTGTGACCCTGCCCCTCTATTTATAGACAAAGATGGGTTGGACGTCCCAGATGGGCTCGGTAGCCGAACACTCTAGCCCAATTATAGTGGTCGCTGCATGCCGAACCAGGTAGGCCGAACACAATGATGCCGAACCATCCTTCCTATGCCGAACGGTATGTTTGATGTGTGGGAAGTGCAGAATAGTAGTCAGTCGAAGCCGAACGTGCCTCTGTCCGAAGTGCTTAACCGAACAATGCTCTCTGGCCGAACGATGCATTCTGGCCGAACGATTCCTTTGGCCGAACAATACTGCCATGTCGAGTAATCATATACGCCGAACGCCTTCTAATGCCGAGTACTCTTGGATGCCGAGTACTACGCCGAGTACTCCTTGACGCCGAGTGCTACTAGATGCCGAGTACTACGCCGAGTACCCCTTGATGCCGAGTGCTTCTGGACGCCGAGTGCTATTGGATGCCGAGTACTCCTGTTGCCGAGTTCCACTGGATGCCGAGTACTATTGGATGCCGAGTACTACGCCGAGTACTCCTTGACGTCGAGTGCTACTGGATGCCGAGTGCTACTGGATGCCGAGTACTCCTAGATGCCGAGTGCTTCTGGATGCCGAGTGCTCCTGTTGCCGAGTTCCACTGGATGCCGAGTACTATTGGATGCCGAGTACTCCTGTTGCCGAGCAATAGTCGCCTGGCCAAATCACCAGGAAACATTCATCAACCCAGTTTTCTTTTGCTTTAGTTAATTGCTTTTTGATAGTGGACTTGATGATCTTGTTTATTGCTTTCACTTGCCCGTTTGCTTGTGGATGAGCAACTGCAGAGAAGCTCTTCTCAATTCGGAAGCATTTGCAGAAGTCTTTGAATTCAGCACTTTCGAACCGGGTCCCGTTATCGGTGGTGATTTTTTATGACACACCAAACCTGCAAATAATGTTTTTAGTAATAAAATTAATGACTTTCTTTGTAGTAATGGTGGCCCGGTTCCACTTCGGCCCATTTTGTGATAGAGTCAACGGCAACTATAGCGTATTTGGCTACTCCTTTAGCTATTGGCAATACGCCAATCAAGTTGATTCCCCAGATTGTGAATGGCCATGGGCTGACCATCTGTGTTAATTTTGTTGAGGGAGTTCTTTTAATCTTGCCGAATCTTTGGCAACGATCACATCGCCTGGCATAGTCTGCTGCGTCGCGATTTATTGTCGGCCACAAATATCCGTACTTGAGAACTTTCTTTGCATGGGTTTGACCTCCAGTATGGTCTCCGCATTTGCCTTCATGCACTTCCTTTAGGATTCTCCGAGCTTCGTCATTCGTCACACATCTAAGAAGGGGGTTGAGAATCCTCTTCGGTAAAGTATCCCATCCTATATTACGAATCGCGGTGCTTTGCGGAGAAGCTTTTCCGTTGATTCCTGTCAGTTGGAAGGGTCTTGTAAGTAAATAGTTCTTAATTGGCGTCATCCATGTTTCCGGCTCAACGGTGGTCTTGAGGATCCAGTCAACGTCCATTTCGTCTATGCTCGGGGCAATCAGAGTCTCAACCGGAACTAGTCCCAATGATTGAGCTTCTCCAGTGCTTGCAGTTTAGCTAAGTTGTCAGCCTTGGTGTTCTACTCCCATGTATGAGTTATGGTATAATGTTTGATGTCGCTCAGCAACTGTTGTACTTTAGACAGTTATAGTGCAAGGTTCTCCCCTCGAGCCTGGTACTCGCCCTTTACTTGGCAGACGACTAGCTAGGAGTCGCTGTAGATGTGGATGGATTTTATTCCAAGTTCCTTCACAATTTTCAGCCCTGCTATTAAGGCTTCGTATTCTGCTTCATTATTTGTTGAAGGAAATTCCAAGCATAAGGTGTAGAAAATGGCTCGTCCTTCGGGGGTTTCAAGCACTACTCCCGCCCCTAAACAGAGGTTGTTAGATGCGCCGTCAATAAAGAGTTTCCATTACATCTCCAATTCCGATGGTGTTTCTTCTTTGTCATCCCACATATTAAACTCAGCGATGAAATATGCCAACACTTGCCCATTAATCGCTTTTCTCGGATGGTAAGTAATATCATATTGGCTCAGTTCGGTGTTCCACTTGAGAATTCATCCGGAAGTTTCAGGTTGGTACCGTACTTGTTTCAGAGGTTGATCAGTCAGTACTTTGATTGGGTGCGCTGGAAATACGGTCGTAGTTTCCTAAACGCGATCAGGAGGCAATATGCTAGCTTTTCTAGCTTTGGGTAATTTTTCTCGGCTCTAGTAAACCGCTTGCTAATGTAGTATATGGGTCGTTGGATTTTCGCTTCTTCACGCACAAGGGCAGCGCTTAAAGCATGAGGTAAGACTGCTAGGTAAATGAATAGGTCCTCTCCGTCCACTGGCTTTGACAGGATTGGTCGGGCTTCCATGTGTCGGAGCAATTCTTCAAATGCAGTTTGACATGCCACATTCCATTCGAAGTTTTTCTTTCCTTTCTTCAACGCATCAAAAAACGATATGCACTTGTCGGTGGCTTTCGAGATAAATCGACTTAAAGCTACGACCTTCCCATTCAAGCTTTCCAATTCTCTCTTGTTCTTCGGGGCTTGGAATTCTTGCAGGGCTGTTATCTGCTCTGGGTTTACTTCAATGCCCTAGCACTTACGATAAATCATAAGAATTTTCCGAAGGCTACTCCAAAGTGACATTTAAGTGGGTTGAGTTTCATTCCATACTTTCGGAGTATTTCAAACATTTCAGCGAGATTATCCAGGTGGTTGGCAGCTACTCGTGATTTGACCAACACGTAAACCTCCATAGTTTTCCCGATTTGGAGCTTAAACATGGTATTTACCAATCTTTGATAAGTTTCCCTAGAGTTCTTCAACCCAAATGGCATTACCCTATAGCAGTGTAGTCCCAGATCGGTGATGAAGCTGGTGTTCTCTTGATCAGTTTCGTGCATCAAGATCTGGTTGTACCCGAAGTATGCATCCATGAATGATAGCAGTTCATGTCCTGTCATTCCATCCATAAGCTGGTCTATTCTGGGGAGAGGGAAGCTGTTTTTCAGGCAAACTTTGTTTAAGTCCGAGTAATCGATACAGGTTGGCCATTTCCCATTGGACTTTTTGACTAAGACCGGGTTAGATACCCATTAAGGATAAGTTGCATCATGGATAAAACCGTTGGCCATTAACTTGTCCACCTCTTCTCTTAACGCCTTGAACCATTCAGGACCCAGGTTGCGCCTCTTTTGCTTTACTGGTGTGAACTTAGGGTCAATGTTGAGCGCGTGGCATGTGATTTCTAGTGACACCCCATACATATCAGAATGCGTCCATGCAAACACATCCAATTTGGCGTAAAGAAATTTAGTAAGTTACAACCACATCTTCTTTCCAAGGTGCGATCCAATTTTCAAGACTTTTGTTGGGTCGTCCATATTGATTAGGACAGACAATGTCAATTCTGCCAGTGCTGCCCATTCCTCCCCTGAACTCTTTTTTCTAGGGTCCGAAGCCTTGTCGAATCGGCTACGGTCCCCAAGCCAGGGCGGCTCTATAGTTGCTATTCAAAAGGTTCACGAATGTGGAGAGTCCTCCCCACATCCTTACCCTTTTCCCTTCTTCTGGATTCACGTAACTCAGTAATGTAACATTCTCTGGTGGCGCATTGATCTCCTTTGACCACCCTAATTTTGTTTGCAATCGGGAACTTCATTGTAAGGCACCATTGGGCCAAAGCGACTCTGAAATCAGCTAAGGCAGGTCATCCCAAGAAGGCATTATACGCAGAAGTTTTGTCCACGATTATGAAGGTCTGAATGGGGTAACTCTTCAATCCCCCTCTCCAAGTTCCACTGGCAAGTCAATTGTCCCTACGGGTTGTTTGGGTTCACCAGTAAACCCTTAGATTTTTGTTTGGCATTCAGACATGCTCATCATGCCGATCTTCATTTGGTCAAAGGTATGTTTGAAAAGTATATTGACAGAACTACCGCTATCGACAAATACTCATCGGATGATAGCGGGTCCGATTCCTACTATCACCACCATCAGGTCGAGAGTTGGAGCTTCGATCCCTTCGGTATTTCGGTTTCTGAATACAATATCATCATTTAAAGTTTTTTGCTGCTTGGTCGAAGCCCTATCTTCTATCATGAGACATGATTCCTTCGGAGCGTGCTTTAATGAACATGCATATCGCTCCATCTCTCCCCAACTTCTATGTGCAGGATGCAGGCCTCCAGATATCGTTCCAATAATGAGTCTCCAGTCAGTTGCTTTGATCCCTCTTCTGTAACACCCCATATTTTTAGTAGCATTATTTAGGATGTTTAATTAGTTAAATTAAATTAAATAATGTGTTGATTAGGGGATTGAGATTTGATTTTTATTAAGGGGTAGCCGTGTCATTTAACCAATGAATTAAGATAAGAGTTAAAATGAAATAGAGGAGGGGTAAAATAGGAAAGAGGCCATTCCTATATCTCTAAAACTTGGCCGTGTATCCCCATACACGTTCATTTTCATTTATCAAAATTTTAAACCCTGAGGCTGGCCACCATTAACAATAAAAAGGGGAAGAAGATTGTAACATACCCCTACTTGGAGGCCCAAAACTAATGGCTATGGATGCTGCAGTCATCCATAGTTATTAATCTTCGACGAGGATCACAGAAATATTGAAAAAAATTAACAAATCAAAAACACATTTCCATATTCAAATCAAATCCTTTCTTGTTCATTACATAATCCCCAAATTACGTTAACCACGTTCAGCAAAATATAATTATTAAAAATACGCCAAGAGCGACATATGAAGATGTCCTCTTGGTTGATCAGAGAATATAGTAAGGCTAATAAATCTGCCTTTACAAACAAAATACACAGCGGAAAGAAAAAACTCTAAATAACTGTCTGCCTCCTGCACGCCTCCGGAAGCTTTATTCGTCAGAGAAGAAAACCTGAGAACCTTAAATCTCAAACTACTCAAAATCAGTTGAGTATCCAAGAGTTTAAGGGAAAAACAAAAACTTTGAGTCATATATAAAGCTGGTATGAATAATAATCTAACATCTCAATCCTTTTAGATATCTAGTGAGACCACGCCGCTTAGTGGAACGGGTTTTCCCCTAACTAGTATCCTAAAACCTTTATAAAACCAAATTCTGTGCTCCTGCATCCACAATGGTTAAAATATACATTTCAAAACATTATGATGATATGCATACTTAAAAATAAATAAGATTTTCCCATTCCCAGTTTAATCTGACACCTTGTCATAATTATAGTTTCTAGGGTCACTATTAACCTTTTTAGTTTTCATGGGTTTACTAATAACCTTGTTATAACTAATAGACACCCTGTCATATTCATAGTTTTCATGGGATCACTAAGAACCTATAGGCTCCTGCCAGTTAACTTAATTAATTCATGGGTCCTCCTAAACCTATTAGTCATTCCAATTACTAATCACCTTATCCTAGTTTTCACGGGTTGACTAGGAACTTATGGACTTATCCAGTAACTCACTGCACATCCTAGTTTTCATGGGTTGACTAGGAACCTACTGATACTTCCATTAACCACATTCTTATCCTAGTTTTCATCGGTTTACTACGAACCTATTGACTGATGTCAATTCTTAATCCGGATATAGTTTTCATGGGTTCACTATGAACCAATTAGCCCCTGCCAACTGTCCTTATGCATAGTTTTCATAGGTTAACTATGAACCTTTTGGTATGCACCAATAACTACCTGATCATAATTTTTGTGGGTTTACTATGATCCTTTTGGTATGCACCAATAACTACCTTATCATAGTTTTCATGGGTTTACTATGAACCTTTTGGTTTACCTCCAATAACTACAAAGTTTAGGCATCCTATATTTTTGGTCGCCTTGACTCCATGGATGCAATTCTACTCATTCAGGAGTTTAAGTAATTTATATTCACTATTTGAGTTAACCTACTGGTTCTTCTACCCCTTTTTCCCCAAAATACAATTATGGTTTATCTTGTGAATATACTCATATTTGAAGAAGTAAAACATTAATTAACAATACCACTCCTGTGGGTTTAAGGTCCTTGAAATACATATCATAAAACACTGTTAACACCTTTAACTTATATTTTTATCAAGGAAATACTTCTTCAAAATTACATACTTAAAACTCTTAAAAAAATCCTTTATATAAGTCGTGGGTTTCCTTTAAAAATTAGAGTATGGGTTTTCAAATCTTTTAAAACCAAACCTTTCGACCTTGTCAAAAGGTCTTCAAAACAACCTTTTGAAACCATTGAAACCATTCAGCGATTCAAACCTTTCGAAAGCATTCAACTCTTAAAATATAAACCTTTCGAAGACTTACTGGGTCCATGTTAAAATATGCGAAAGGTCAACTCTTAAAACCTTTCGACTACAATAGAAGCAACCTTTCGACCTTGTCGGAAGGTCTGCTTCGAAAGCTTTAAAACATTTCATTTAAAATAATAGACCTCTGCCTTTTTAAAGCAACTCCTTCGAAAGCTTGGGTTATACTTCAATTATAAAACAAAGGAAAATCATCTAAGTCGAAGGCTATGATACCTTCCGAAAGCAATGGGAGAAGCGGCTGGTTTTTAAAACAAGTAAACCTTTCGTCTTTGTCGAAAGCAACGACTTTGAAAGGTTGGAAAAAGCAGCTATAACCTTTCAACTGTGTTGGAAGGTTCAAAACAAAACAATGATAAGTGGCAGTAACCTTTCGACTTTGTCGAAAGTTTTAAAACCTTTCTTTTTAAACATTTGACCTAGTTGAGGGCAACCAAGTCAAAAGCTCTAATTCGAAAGCAAAGTAGGTGAAAGCTTTTGGTTTATAAAACAAACATACCCCAACCTCTTTGGCCATCAACCTTTCGACTAAGAACTCTTCGACTCTGTTCAATTCATTACATACCATGTAACCTGATACCATATGCACTGGTTTGACCTTGTCGAAAGCTATAACCCTTCGACTTAGTCAAAAGGTCTGGGTCAAAAGGTTTACAACCGTAAAAGGCTGAAACATGCGAAAAGTATGATTTCTTTGTTTTTAGCTTAAAAGGTTAACTTTTCAAATAACTTGCCTTTGTTTGTCAAATTCTCATTGGTTAACAATTTATATTCGGAAAAATGCTGCCACTAATTTTCAGAAATAAATAATAATTTTACTTTTATAAAAAATGCCCATTCTCCTTAATTAAATATATAAAACATTTAAGTCTCATACCTTAAATAATTTTATATATTCATCAAAACACGTAGGAAAAATCTGGAAAAATCCCAAAAAATCTATTTTAATATGTTTCCAACGTATAAAAATTTCAAACCCAAATTATCTTTATTTTAGCCGTAAATAATTTATAACCCAATAAATCATTTTCTTCACTAGAAAATTTATATAAAATCCATACAAACTCGGAAAATTATGAAAATTGAAAATCATCTCCAAAATCATGTTTTCTATAACATAAAAAATTTCCCTGGCATTTAAAAATCATTTCATCTCTGTTTTACCCTAAAACCGTGTATATCCCTTATTAAACAACCTTGTTTAAACACATACAAATCATAAACAAGCATATCATCTTCAATATATCATAAAACAAATTTATCCTTAAATCCAAAACCATATGATGTAAAAATCAAAATAGAGACGTAGAAATTATTATTCACCTTAGATTGGATAAGGAAATTGAAGTAGGATTGAGACTGATTCCTTCTAACTTGAATCCTAGCTTTTAGTTGATTTTCTCTTCTCCTCTTTCTAATGGTCGACCTTGCTCTCACTTCTTACGTTTAAAATTTTGTTTGAGATAAAATGAACGTGTATGACTAAGGGGACAGTATAAGGGTGGGAAACACAGGCGGCTAATTACCCTAATGCCCTTGCATTTAATATCCTAACCATTTATATAAGTTCATTTGATTAATTAAGCACGACCGCCTAGTTTATTAATCAACCTCAATCTCCTTATCTACGTTATTCTATTTAATTTATTCTAATTAAATTACCTGAATAATCTGAATAAAATTAGGGGTGTTACAAAAATTAAAAAAAGCTAAGGAAGAAGCTAATTCAAATCAAATCCATTCACATCTCAATCTCTTTAATTTCTAAAGCTAAGGTGAATAATGTTTACATCTCATGTTTCTTCTTTTTCAGTTTTAATATGAAATCCAAAATATTTTTCATTGATTTGCCATGTTTTAGAATGATGGAATGATTATATATATATTTGTTGATGATTATGGTTATTCATATAGATTTTATGACATGTTTTGATATGAAAATCCTATTAAATGACATCCAAATGTCTTGCGAATTTTAATATAGACCAGAAATATTATTTTGGAGATGGGTTTCAATTTTCATAATTTTCTAAATTAATGTGGAATTTATATAAATTTTCTAGTGAAGAATATGTTATTTTGGGTTAAAAATTATTTACGGTTAAATAATAAATGGTTTGGGTCTGAAATTTATATATGATAGAAAACATGTCAAAAATGATTTTTTGGAATTCTTATAGAAATTTCCCAAGGGTTTTAATGGATATATAAAATTATTTAAGGTATGGGACTTAAATGTTTTATATATTTATAAAAAGGAGAAGGGGTATTTTGTAAAATAATTCAAGTTGTTATTTCTCGAAAGTCGGCAGTACTTTTAGAAAAGAGAAACTTGCAACCAGTCATAATTTGACAAACAAGGCAGGTTGGGTATAAAGAAATAGTTTAAGAAAGGACTAATCTACATGGTTTTACTGTTTCGATGCTTTCGGCACCAGGTTCCGCCTCCTTACCTTCGCCTTCGACACTATCGAAACCAATGTACATGGTATCAGGAAAATGGTATGTAGTGAATTGTTAGTAGGCGGAAGATATAAAGTCAAAACCAGGGGTTCCGAAGAGGTTGAGGCATTACTTTGCTTTTAAAAGAAAATGCACCTTCTTACTTTCGACTAAGTAGCTTTCGACTAGGTGAAATGGATTTAAAGAAATGGTTTCGATTGGGTTGCGCTTTTGTTTTAAATGACTGCTTTCGACTAAGTCGAAACCTTTTGGCTGCCGCTTTCTTCCTTTCGACGCAGATGGTTTCGAAGGGGTTATTTTGTTTTCTAAAATTTGGCCACTTCTCCAATGCTTTCGAAGGGATGGTTTCGAAACCATCACTTCTTTACTTAGGAATGATTAGGAAAGGAATGCTTTTAACTCTAATGGGTTTCTGATCCTTTTGCTCTACTTGAAGGCTTAATCCAAATGGTTTCGACCGAAATGGGTTTCAAAGGTTTCGAAGGAGTAAATTTTTGAATGGTTTCGAAAGGTTTCCACATGTTTTAAGTTGAACCCAAAGGCCTTTGAAAGGTTTAGTGTTTTAATGCATTCGAAAGGGTTCTAAATGAAGGTTTTGAAGGGGTGGTTCCCTAATGATTTCGAAAGGTTTTGAAGAAAGGTTTTCCAATGGTTTCGAAGGAGTCGAAAAGGAAGGTTTTTCTGGTTGTTTCGAAAGGATTAAAAGGAAAGGTTTTCCTAAGGTTTCGAAAGGCAATGTTTAAAGGTTTTAAAAGAAAGATGTCTAAGGTTTTTAAAGCTTTCAAAAGGAAGGATTTCCAATGGTTTCGAAAGGGTTTTGAGAATGGTTTCGAAAGGAAGGTTTTGGCCTTTCGGCCTAGATTAAATAAAGGGTTTTACTTGGTTTAGAAAGTGGTACTTTCAATGGTTTCCAAAACGGGTGCTTTAATAGATTCGAAAGAGGGACTTTCAAAGGTTTAAATGTTTTCATCAACTAAGATTTGAGTAAAGTTTGTGTGTGTATGTATAACATGGAAAGGTGATTTTGAGTAAAGCATAGAATATATATAGATTTTCCTTGTTTGAGTTTTATTTAAAGGTTTTAAATCATTTTGAAAAGGTTTTCAAGAAAAATTATGGGAAGGGATCCTTAAGTAAAATGACTTAGATATTATAATACCAGATGGGACTGGTATAGGGTCGCTCCTTATACATTAGCTATTAGCCCCAGCAAATTTTGTCCAAAATTCCAATGTGTAGGGCTTTTTCACGGGTAAGGCTAAAATTATGATTACACACAGAAACGAATATATGTTTGTATACGGATAGGTTATTGGTGAGCCCGCAAAACCATTAGGATCAGGTGACCCTGGGAGATGTTAAGTTAGGGACAAATCATCCAGAAGAGAAGTATTTAACAAAGGACAGACATCCAGAAGAGGAGTGTCGAACAGATGTTAGATAAATTTTGATATATTGTCTGGTTGGCCCGAGTCAACCAAAGGTTAATAGTTAGCCAAACAAGACTATAATGTTTGAATATATAGTTCAATTATTACCTGATATTTATGTTTACATAATAATGCTTTATAGATTTTATCGGTTTTGGTTGCAGGAAATGATTTGCAAAAGATATGTTTTAAAAGGATGTTAGTTAGGGGAAACCCATTCCGCTAAGCGGCGTGGTCTCACTTAACATAAAATAACAGAGATGTATAGTATTATTCACACCAGGCTTTATGTCTGACTCGAAGTTTTTATTTCCCCTTAAACTCTCGGGTGCTCAAAATTGATTTGAGTAGGTTGAGGGTTGAGGTTTTCAGGTTTTAGTTGTTTTGGCGAATAAAGCTTCCAGAGACAAGAAGATGGTTGACGGATAGCTATTTAGGAGTTGCAATTTATTCTATTTATGTCCGCTGTGTATATTAAGTCAGATATGACTATTTTGCTTTGATCAACCAAGGGGGCATCGTCATATGTCGCTCTTGGCATATTATTGTAATAATTATATTTGATCTTTACTTGGAAAATGATATGGGATTATGTAACTTGGATATGAATTTGTTTTGAAATGTAATCAGTAAAATGTTGTTTTTGGAAATCTATGATTTTGTTCATATTCTAGTGCTTCTGATATTACCATTAGCATTACCATATTTTATCACCAGAAGTTAATGCAATGGATGACTACAGCATCTGTAGCGCTTAGCTTTTGGCCTCTAGATACGGGATGTTACAACTTGGTATCAGAGCAAATGGTTTTTTCTAAACATAATCCTGGGGAGTTAAAGTAAGATCGGGGTATGGGATAACGCTATAGTAACATACTTATATTTGCTATATATAAGTATACACTTTATCTCTAGTCCCTTATCTTTGTTAGGTTATTTTCTGTGTATTATGACGTTTGAATACAGATATGGATGGTAGAAGAGGAAGAGTTAACCCAGGAGGGGAGGGCACCGATGGGAATGCCAGACCTAATGCAAGGAGGACCCAAGGTCAGGAACAAGTAGAGAATGTGGGTGCTGGAGTCCCGCAAGTTGGAACAGAAGCTATGTATCAGTTTTTCATGAATATAATGCAAGCGGGTGTTGCTGCTGGAGTAATGGGAGGAGGAGTTTAGGAAGCTGCAGTTGTCAACGATTATACTAAGTTGAGAGGAGATTATACTAAGCTTGGAGGGAAGCCATTTATCGGAACCGAGGATGGTATCGAGGTGGAAAACTGGTTATTGCATTGTGAGAGAATATTTGTAGACTTGAGGCTCAATGATGAGCAGAAGAGGAGGTTGGCATCAACACAGCTTCAGGGAGTTGCTTAATTTGGTGGAATAGTGTGACTGTGGTAGTGGATGAGGAGACCATGACATGGGCAGAGTTTCAAAGGAGGTTCCAAGAAAGGTTCATGTCAGTGATGGCGTAGTCTGTTTTGATCCGGAAGTTTGCTGAGTTAGAACAGGGAGAGATGATTGTTCTGGAGTATGCAAGTAGGTTTGAATAGTTAGCCAGATATGGTTATGTTGTTGTGGACACAGTGATGAAAAGGAATGAGAAGTTTATCAGGGGATTAAAGCCTGAGTTGGCCAGGGCTACCTTACCACACATTAGAGATCTCTGTGATGTGGTTGTGGAGATGGCATTGAGACATGAGGAGATGCTTACTTGTTAGGAGAAGAATAAGGTAAAAGAAGTCCAGGTTGGGAAAGGTCAGAAGTGTAAGTTTTTTCACAAGAAGGGTGCTCAGAATGGTGGAGCAGCCAAGAAGGGGAAGTCTGAGGTGGTCTGTTTCAAGTGCGACAAGAAGGGTCATTTCACTAATGAGTGTCGTACTGGAAAGGCAAAGGAAGTGACTGGGAAGAAGAATGTCAGATGCTTTAACTGCGATCAGATAGGCCACTATAAGAATCAATACAAGGAGCCCGCTAAGGATGGAATGGGCTAGGTGTATGCATTGGAGCCTGCTACTTCAAAGCTAACAACTCGGGGAGAAAGGAAAGGCAGTTTTGGGAGGTACACTTCAGATTCATGGTATATCTGTTAGCATTCTATTTTATACTGGTGCATCGCATTCTTTTATATCTAGATGTTTGATAGATAACTTAACCTAGAACCCACATATTTAGTTACTTCCTTACAGGTTGTGAATCCAATAGGAGGGTATGCAACTCTGGGGTTGAGATGTGACCAGTTAGAGTTTGACTTGTTAGGTCATACTTTTGTTTGCAGTTTGCATGTGTTTGATTATGTGGGGTTTGGAATTATTCTTGGTATGGATCGGTTAAGTGAGTAAGATGCTAGGATATTTTGCCAAGATAGAAAAATATCACTTAGGCACCATGATTGTAGCAACAGGATTGTTTATACCGTAGAAGGTTCTAACGGTAAGGTGAATGCTTTGTTTGGTGTTATGGAATTGGAAGATGAGCTGAATCAAGTTTTCGTGGTTAGAGAATTCATGGATGTTTTTGAGCCTGTAGTTGGATTGCCACAGAAACGAGCCATTAAGTTTTGGATAGATTTGGTTTCAGGAGCAGAACCAATGAGTAGTCCACCAAGCAGGATGACCCCTATAGAGATGAGGGAGTTGAAGGTTCAATTGGTAGATTTGGAAGGCAAGAGTTTTATTAGGCCGAGTAGTTCACCTTGGGGAGCAGCCGCAGTATTTGCTAAGAAGCCGGACGGATCGTTAAGGCTATGTATCGATTATCGTAAGTTGAATGAGAAAACGATAAAGAATCGATATCCATTGCCTAGGATTGACGATTTGTTCGATCAGTAGAGTGGAGCCAAGATATTTTCCTAGTTGGATTTGGTGGCAGGTCTCCATCAGCTCAGAGTAGTAGAGGATAGTATACCTTTGACGGCGTTTAAGACTAGATATGGATCATACAAATGGTTAGTTATGCCGTTCGGACTGACTAATGCGCCGGCATTCTTTGTGGATTTGATGAACCGAGTTTTCCGAGAGCACTTGGATAGGTTTGTATTGGTTTTCATAGATGATATCTTGATATACTCTAAGGATGAAACAAAGCATGAAGTTCATCTTAGAGTGGTGCTTGAGATGCTAAGGCAGCATTAGCTGAAGGCGAAGTTTTCGATGTGTCATTTCTGGAAGAAATAAGTGATGTTTCTTGGTCATGTAGTCTCAGAGAAAGAGTTGTCAGTAGATCCAACAAAGATTGAAGCAGTGAATAGTTGGAAGAGACCTGAGACAGTGACTGAGGTAAAGAGTTTCCTTAGATTAGCTGGTTATTATCGGAGATTCATTAAGGATTTTTCGTGGATATCAGCACCGATGACCAAGCTAACGAGAAAGGATGTGAAGTTTGTGTGGACCGATAAGTGTGAGGAAGCATTCCAGAGTTTGAAACACTTATTGACCCATGCACCGGTGTCGGTTGTTCTGGAAGGGAATTAGGATTTGGTGGTTTATACAGATGCGTGTGGAACAGGGTTAGGAGCTGTGTAGATGCAAAGAGGTAAATTGATTGCCTATGCTTCTAGACAGCTTAGACCGCATGAGGTCAGATATCCGACGCATGATTTGGAATTGGCTGCAGTGATTTTTTCATTGAAGGTGTTGAGACATTACCTTTTGGGAGAGAGATTTGAGTTATATACAGATCATAAGTCGCTGAAATATTTGTTCTTTCAAAAGGAGCTGAACATGAGATAGCAGAGGTGGTTAGAGTTTATTACCGCTTATGATTTTGGGATTGAGTACACATGGGGGAAAGGCAACAAAGTTGTAGACGTACTTAGCAAAAAGCATCAGAATTCAGTGTTGGCAATGATTGCTGAGTGGAAATATTTGAAAGCATTAGCATATTGCAGAGTGCAGTAGAGATCTAAGGTTGGGTCTAGCAGAGAAACCGTAGTTTATCTTGATTGGAAGTTCGACCAGTGATGATTGAAAAGTTTGCTTCTAAACAAGACAAGGATCCAGTGTTAGTTGAACGGATCAGGAAGTTAAGGGATGGAACCGAGAGCGATGACTTAAAGGATTACAGTCTTGACCAGAACGGTGGTTGAGAAAGAAAGGGAGATTATCTGTTCCGAGTGTAGGAAACATAAGGAAAGAAGTTTTGGAGAAATGCCATCATTCGAAGTTCTCTATTCATCCAGGAGGAACTAAGATGTATTAGGATATGAAGAGAAGTTTCTTCTGGGAAGGTATGAAGCAGGATATTGGCTTATGGGTAAAGCAGTGCTTGAATTGCCAGCAACTAAAGGCTGAACACCAAAAGCCAAGTGGATTGATTCATCCATTGGATATTCCGGTATGGAAATGGGATTCTATTTCCATGGATTTTATTGATGGTTTGCCAAGGTCAAACAGAGGAAATGAAAGTATATGGGTCATAGTGGACAGACTGACCAAGAGTGCCCATTTCATTTGTTATCCCAACTTTTGGCAAAGTCGAGATACCCAAAGATTAACTGAAAATCAATGATTATTAGTCATGAACATCGATTGTGCATCGCAGGTTCACCACGGATATCGATGAATTTTGTCCGAGTCCGGATCGGGCTGCATATGATAAGACATGTCAAGCAAGGTCAGATGAAGCAACATTCCAAATCTCGAGTCAATCCGAGTTCATACACCCAAGATATCATCGACGCAAGTGGAGGACATAGCCTTGAGTTCGTCTCCCTATGGTTCGAATCCCCTAGGGTCGAATCCATCAAACTCGACTCCAACAAAGTTCCCCTGATGGCTTCGAATCCATGAGAAATGCTTTAGCCTTCGACTTCATCGTCTCCGTATCCAACGCATCAAGCTCACGTGATCTACTTCGAATCGATGAGGTCTTAGTCGATTCGAATCCATCGGTTTCTCCCTGCTTCGAATCCATGAAGAGGACCATAGCTTCGACTCCATGTCGCTATTGTCTTCAAATCCCAAAGACAGAGGATGCTTCGAATCGATCAGTAACGACCTTCCACGATCGATACGAAGGAGCATGAATTCAATCGATTCGAAGGAAGCACGTCTTCGAAACAATAGTCTCGAGTCCACTTAGTCCACACAGCTAAAACCCCGGGTACGACTCAGTAAAACTCGGAGATAAAGGAGGGTTGACCCGAGGCATGCGTGCCACACCATTGTCTTCGCATGCGGGAGGATCGATTCGAACGAATCGATTCGAACTAGATCGATTCGAACCAGGCTAGTCAACCAGAAATGCAACCTTGAATCGATCATAACTTGAGATCTACACATCCAAATGCTATGAAATTTTCACAGAAGCTTGAGCACATGTTAAAGAATGTTCACACCAAATTTCAGCTTGATTGGACAATCTTTTGATCGATTCGAACCTAGGGTCGAATCGATCCCGGTATGGGCCCGGATTTCCATAAAGCGGGCATGTGGGCCCCCTGACGTACCAGAACTGGTCTCCCTTCATTTTAGGCGAAATATCAGCCTCCTACACCTATAAATAGAGCCCCTGGTCATTCAGAAAAGAGGTTGGACAATTTTGAGAGCTAGAGAGCGCCCAGATTCTGCCAGATTTACTCTATATCACCATTGCTGCCTTAGATTCAGACTTAGCTCAGCAAATCAGTTGTAATACAACACACGAAATTGTAATCTTCAAGCATCGAGCAATAAAATCATAAAAACTTTGAAGTGGATGTAGGCCGGAGATAGCCGAACCACTATAAATTGTGTGTCACTGTTCATTATTTCTTGATTGCTGCTTGTTACTTGCTTAGATCTGTGATTTGTGTGTTAATACTGTTGATTCGTATTCATACGCTGGTGCTTTCACTACACTTGGGGTTTGTGATCATTTTTGGTGCAAATACTTTGGTGCTTTCACTGAGAAGAACTAGCACCCGCTACACCAAATTCAAAATTTAGATTTGGAATTTTAAGGATTCAGATCTGACTCTACAATGACTCGACAAACTAGACAAAGAACTGAGAGGAGCCAACAGGCAGGAAGTCAAAAGGCATCCTCTGGCGCTGGAGAAGGACAAGCTTCGATCTACATTACTAGAGATGAGATGGAAGCGATGAATAACTTAATGCAGGAAAGAATGGTGAAAAGCCAACAAGAGATGCTGCAGAATTTCTTCGAGCAGATGAGAGCTGCAGGGATGCAGAACCCTGGACCAGCTACAGCGGCTGTGAATGTGGAACAAGGAGCTAGGGCTATGGAACCCAACGGAGGACAGAATGCAGAACCAGAAGGCAATCAACAAGGGCTTGGGGGCAGGCCCGCAGGATCTAACGCAGAAGTACCTTTGGAAGGAGCTCAACCGGCTAGGGCCAACATAAATGCTAACGAGCCACCCGAAGAGTACGTACCGGAATTCCCTACAAGACTCGGAGGGCAAGACAGCGACATGACAAGGGGGCAACCCCTAGGTGGAGATGAAAGAATGATCGGCCTAGTGAGACGACTCATGAGAGGAGGGTTTTCAGGAGGAGGATTGGAAGAAGTTAGTCGGAGTCCGTTCGCTCCGAATATCAGGAATGCAAGGAACCCTCCGAAGTTCAAACTACCAACGTTGAATCCTTATGACGGAAAGTCAGACCCGACCATGCATATCACCAGATATATCAGACACATGGAAGTACTGGGAGCATCCGAGGAAGTGATGGCACGATGTTTCCCCTTATTCTTATCAGATTTGGCTGCGCTTTGGTTTAGGCAGCTAGAAACCGGATCAATCAGGACATGGGGCGAGCTTGTGGATTGCTTCATGAAGTAGTTTAGGGTTCACGTGACGCGACCTAAGAGCGTGATGACTTTGGCATCAATAAAACAAAGGACCGGAGAGTCCATAAAAGATTTTTTGTTACGATTTAATGCGACGGTGACTTCTGTAGATCGCCCGGACCCATCGATGATTTTGATGGCGGCAGTGGCAGGAGTTGGAGAAGGCACCGAATTCAAAGACTCTTTGACTAAAGATCCACTGCAAGATCTTGGAGAGTTTTTCCATGAAGCTGAAAAATTCATTCGATTAGAGGAATCACGAGCCGAGAGGCAGGAAATAAATGTTGCACAAGGCGAAGGAACCGCCAGGGAACAGTCCAGGGCAGACAAAGGAAAGAGAAAGCAGGATGACGCACATGATGGTCCTGATAAACGGAAGAAATTCCGAGAGCCCAGATTCAGGCAATACACAGACTTGGTGGCAGGACTGGAACGAATTTACACCGAAACTCGGGGGCAACTCCCCTACCGAAAACCACCCAGGAGAGATCCCACGGAGCGGGAACGTAAGACTGGAAAGTACTGCCTATTCCATGAGTTGGATGGGCACACTACCGATGAATGCCGCCACCTGAAGGATGAGGTGGAAGAACATGCCAGGAGTGGTAGATTGCCGCAGTATGTCAGAGAACGTACGACGGCGGTTAGACCCGAACAACTACCGCATCAACCAAACAGGAATGATCCTGGATCGGGATCACGACTCGTCATCAACTGATTGTGATGGCAAGGGCCAAGTTCAAGATTTGGACTCTGGTCGATTAGTTTTCTTAGATTTAATTTCCAAAATAAAACGGCTATCCCACTTACTCATGTACGGGAACCGGAGAGATCCCTTGGCATGCTCTGAGATGGAAATAGACCGCTCCGCCCGGAGAGGCATTATCTTGTTTTTCCTGGTGTTTGAGATTGAACATCTGGGATTTGAATTTAATAAAGAAACACTTATTAAAATAAACCTTTGACCGGAGAGTTAAAGGATAAACATTAAATATCAATATAAACATGATCGCTTTATGATCCTACCCGGAGAGGCAGGGTCCGGAGTGCAAGAAGTGAGTTGCTTCGCCGGAGAGCGACAGGATCAACTCACTTAAGCATCGTTTCCTATTCACCGGAGAGTGATTGGATCAGGATTCGATAAGAGCCCGGAGAGGCTATGATCGGCCCATGATTTAGGCCATGACATCGCTTAATGTTCAGATACACTGAACCGGAGTGCAGGAGGTGAGTCGCTTCGCCGGAGGGCGACAGGATTGACTCACTTAACGTTGTTTCCCCTTCACCGGAGAGTGACAGGATGGGATCCAGCATGAGCCCGGAGAGGCTATAATCGGCCGAGAACGACCAAGACATCGCTATACGCCCTAGCTGGGGCCAGAGTGCAAGGGATAGAAAGCAACGCCGGAGTGCAATAGGATCTTTCTATTCAATCGCTAAATCTAGAATGGGTTTGACAAGGGTCCGGAGTGACCATCAATAGTACGGAGAGACCGTAGAATTTCATTCTTAACTTCCACCGGAAAAAATTGATAACAATTCGGCTTCGAACAGCCATGGACTTGATTGAAAATGCTATAAGCTATGAGTAAAACATGAACTCACTGCATCCAACTTAAGACTGATCAAAACACGCCTTTTACCAAAAAGGCATGTTTTGGGGGGCAAAATGTTATCCCAACTTTTGGCAAAGTCGAGATACCCAAAGATTAACTGAAAATCAATGATTATTAGTCATGAACATCGATTGTGCATCGTAGGTTCACCACGGATATCGATGAATTTTGTCCGAGTCCGGATCAGGCTGCAATTGATAAGACATGTCAAGCAAGGTCAGATGAAGCAACATTCCAAATCTCGAGTCAATCCGAGTTCATACGCCCAAGATATCATCGACGCAAGTGGAGGACATAGCCTTGAGTTCGTCTCCCTATGGTTCGAATCCCCTAGGGTCGAATCCATCAAACTCGACTCCAACAAAGTCCCCTGATGGCTTCGAATCCATGAGAAATGCTTTAGCCTTCGACTTCATCGTCTCCGTATCCAACGCATCAAGCTCACGTGATCTACTTCGAATCGATGAGGTCTTAGTCGATTCGAATCCATCGGTTTCTCCCTGCTTCGAATCCATGAAGAGGACCATAACTTCGACTCCATGCCGCTATTGTCTTCAAATCCCAAAGACAGAGGATGCTTCGAATCGATCAGTAACGACCTTCCACGATCGATACGAAGGAGCATGAATTCAATCGATTCGAAGGAAGCACGTCTTCGAAACAATAGTCTCGAGTCCACTTAGTCCACACAGCTAAAACCCCGGGTACGACTCAGTAAAACTCGGAGATAAAGGAGGGTTGACCCGAGGCATGCGCGCCATGCCATTGTCTTTGCGTGCGGGAGGATCGATTCGAACGAATCGATTCGAACTAGATCGATTCGAACCAGGCTAGTCAACTAGAAATGCAACCTTGAATCGATCATAACTTGAGATCTACACATCCAAATGCTATGAAATTTTCACAGAAGCTTGAGCACATGTTGAAGAATGTTCACACCAAATTTCAGCTTGATTGGAAAATCTTTTGATCGATTCGAACCTAGGGTCGAATCGATCCCGGTATGGGCCCGGATTTCCATAAAGCGGGCATGTGGGCCCCCTGACGTACCAGAACTGGTCTCCCTTCATTTTAGGTGAAATATCAGCCTCCTACACCTATAAATAGAGCCCCTGGTCATTCAGAAAAGAGGTCGGACAATTTTGAGAGCTAGAGAGCGCCCAGATTCTGCCAGATTTACTCTAGATCACCATTGCTGCCTTAGATTCAGACTTAGCTCAGCAAATCAGTTGTAATACAACACACGAAATTGTAATCTTCAAGCAACGAGCAATAAAATCATAAAAACTTTGAAGTGGACGTAGGCCGGAGATAGCCGAACCACTATAAATTGTGTGTCACTGTTCATTATTTCTTGATTGCTGCTTGTTACTTGCTTAGATCTGTGATTTGTGTGTGAATACTGTTGATTCGTATTCATACGCTGGTGCTTTCACTACACTTGGGGTTTGTGACCATTTTTGGTGCAAACATCATTCAAGTTAAGTCAACCAGAATGGCACCTGTATTAGCGAAGTTGTTTATGAAGAATGTGGTTAGACTACATGGAATTCCTAGTAGCATAGTAAGTGATAGAGATTCCTTGTTTACTAGCAAGTTCTAGAAGAGTCTACAGGAAGTTTTGAGAACCAAGCTCAAGATGAGTACCGCTTACCATCCGCAAATAGATGGGAAAATGGAGAGAGTTAACAAAATCTTGGAAGATTTGTTAAGAACTTGTGTAATAGATTTCGAGGGATCATGGGAAAACCATTTGCATTTAGTCCAGTTTTCGTATAACAACGGTTATCAGACTGGTATGGGATGGCACCATTTGAAGCTTTGTATGGAAGGCCATCAAATCTCTTGTTTGTCGGTTAAAGACTGGGGATAGGTTGGTTCTTGGTCCAGATTTGGTTAGGAAGCTTCAGAAAAGATTGAGGTCATTCGAGCTAGGATGAAGGAGGCTCAGTCTAAGCAGAAGAGTTATGCAGATAAAAGATGGAAAGATTTAGAGTTCTCGGTAGGAGATTAGGTTTTCGTAAAGGTGTCACCGATGAAGGGTGTGATCAAATTCGGAAGATCAGTAAAGTTAGCACCGAGATTCGTTGGACCTTTTCATATTGTTGAGAGGATCGGGAAACTCGCATATATAGTTGAGTTACCGACCAGTTTGGTAGGAGTCCACGATGTTTTCCATGTTTCTCATCTCAGAAAGTGTGTTAGAGACCTGGAGACTACTATTGCACCAACTATGCTAGAGGACTTAGTAGTAGAACCGGACTTGACCATAGTTAGAAAGCCAGTTAGTATTGTTGCGAGAGATGTAAAGAGGCTTAGAACCAAGACAGTCATATTAGTTAAAGTCCAGTGGAGCGACGATGACAGGGACTGTACTTGGGAGATTGAGAGCAGGATTAGAAATACTTAACATGACTTGTTTGATGGTATGTTTTACCTCTTTGATTGATTTTTTGTGTACCTTATCGTAATTTCGCGGACGAAATTCTTTAAGGAGGGGAATTTGTAACACCCCATATTTTTTGTAACATTATTTAGGATATTTAATTAGTTAAATTAAATAAAATAATGTGTAGATTAGGGGATTGAGATTTGATTTTTATTAAGGGGTAGCCGTGCCATTTAACCAATGAATTAAGATCAGAGTTAAAATGAAATAGAGGAGGGATAAAATAGGAAAGAGGCCATTCCTATATCACTAAAACTTGGACGTGTATCCCCATACACGTTCGTTATCATTTAGCAAAATTTTAAACCTTAAGGTCGACCACCATTAACAAGAAAAATGGGAAGAAGATTAAGAAAAGCTAAGGAAGAAGCTAATTCAAATAAAATCCATTCACATCTCAATCTCTTTAATCTCCAAAGCTAAGGTAAATAATGTTTACATCTCATGTTTCTTTTGTTTTCGGTTTTAAGATGAAATCTGAAATATTTTGCATTGATTTGCCATTTTTTGAATGATGGAATGATTATATATATTTGTTGATGATTTATGGTTGTTCATATTGATTTTATAACATGTTTTGATATGAAAACCTTATTAAATGACATCCAAATGCCTTGCGAATTTTTATATAGACCAGAATTATTATTTTGGAGATGGGTTTCAATCTTCATAATTTTCTGAAATTATGTGGAATTTATATAAATTTTCTAGTGAAGAAAATGTTATTTTGGGTTAAAAATTATTTATGGTTAAATAAATAATGGTTTGGGTCTGAAATTTATATTTGTTAGAAAACATATAAAAAGTGATTTTCGGGGATTTTTGTAGAATTTTCCTAAGGGTTTTAATGGATATATAAAATTATTTAAGGTATGGGACTTAAATGTTTTATATATTTATAAAATGGAGAAGGGGTATTTTGTAAAATAATTCAAATTGTTATTTCTGGAAAGTCGGCAGTACTTTTAGAAAAGGGAAACTTGCAGCCAATCACAATTTGACAAACAAGGCAAGTTAGGTACAAAGAAATAGTTTAAAAAAGGACTAATCTATATGGTTTTTACTGTTTCGATGCTTTCGGCACCAGTTTCCGCCTCCTTACCTTCGCCTTCGACACTATCGAAACCAATGCACATGGTATCGTGAAACTAGTACGTAGTAAATTGGATGTAGGCGGAAGGTATAGAGTCGAAACCAGGGGTTCCGAAGGGGTTGAGGCATTACTT
Organism: Allium fistulosum; assembly: GCA_030737815.1. NCBI lineage: Eukaryota > Viridiplantae > Streptophyta > Magnoliopsida > Asparagales > Amaryllidaceae > Allium > Allium fistulosum. Next base: position 403,235,205 of record CM060907.1, on the reverse strand, counting down.
TGCTTTTAAAAGAAAATGTGTCTGCTTGCTTTCGACTAAGTAGCTTTCGACTTGGTTGGTTTCGATTAGATCATATGGATTTAATGAAATGGTTTCGATTGGGTTGCGCTATTGTTTTAAATGACTGCTTTCGACTAAGTCGAAACCTTTTGGCTGCCGCTTTCTTCCTTTCAACCCAGATGGTTTCAAAGAAGTTATTTTGTTTTCTAAAATTTGGCCACTTCTCCAATGCTTTCAAAGGGATGGTTTCGACACCATCACTTCCTTACATAGGAATAATTATGAAAGGAATGCTTTCAACCTTAATGGGTTTCTGATTCTTTTTCCCTACTTGAAGGCATAATCCAAATGGTTTCGACCAAAACGGTTTTCAAAGGTTTCAAAGGAGTAAATTTTTGAATGGTTTCAAAAGGTTTCCACATGTTTTAAATTGAACCCAAAGGCTTTCGAAAGGTTTAGTGTTTTAATGCATTCGAAAGGGTTTCAAATGAAGGTTTTAAAGGGGCGGTTCCCCAATGATTTCGAAAGGTTTTGAAGAAAGGTTTTCCAATGGTTTCGAAGGAGTCGAAAAGGAAGGTTTTTCTGGTTGTTTCGAAAGGATTAAAAGGAAAGGTTTTCCTAAGGTTTCGAAAGGCAATGTTTAAAGGTTTTAAAAGAAAGATGTCTAAGGTTTTTAAAACTTTCGAAAGGAAGGATTTCCAATGGTTTCGAAAGGGTTTTGAGAATGGTTTCGAAAGGAAGGTTTTGGCCTTTCGGCCTAGATTAAATAAAGGTTTTTACTTGGTTTAGAAAGTGGTACTTTCAATGGTTTCGAAAGGGGTGCTTTCGATAGATTCGAAAGGGGGACTTTCAAAGGTTTAAATGTTTTCATCAACTAAGATTTGAGTAAAGTCTATATATATATATATATATATATATAACATGGCAAGGTGATTTTGAGTAAAGCATAGGATATATGTAGATTTTCCTTGTTTGAGTTTGATTTAAAGGTTTTAAATCATTTTGAAAAGGTTTTCAAGGAAAATTATGGGAAGGGATCCCTAAGTAAAATGACTCAGATATTAGAATACCAAGTGGGACTGGTATAGGGTCGCGCCCTATACATTAGCTATTAGCCCCAGCTAATTTTGTCCAAAATTCCAGTGTGTAGGGCTTTGTCACGGGTAAGACTAAAACTATGATTACACACAGAAACGAATATATGTTTGTATACAGATAGGTTATTGGTGAGCCTGCAAAACATTTAGGATCAGGTGACCCTGGGAGATGTTAAGTTAGGGACAGATCGTCCAGAAGAGAAGTATTTAACAGATAGTTAAGGACAAACCGTCCAGAAGAGGAGTGTCTAATAGATGTTAGATAAATTTTGATATATTGTCCGGTAGGCCCAAGTCAGCCAAAGCTTAATAGTTTGCCAAACAAAACTATAATGTTTGAACAGATAGTTCATTTATTACCTGATATGTATGTTTACATAATAATGCTTTACATATTTAACCAGTTTTGGTAGCAGGAAAAGATTTGCAAAAGATATGTTTTCAAAGGATGTTAGTGAGGGGAAACCCGTTCCGCTAAGCGGCGTGGTCTCAGTTAACATAAAATAACAGAGATGTATAGTATTATTCACACTAGGCTTTAAGTCTGACTCAAAGTTTTTGTTTCCCCTTAAACTCTCGGGTGCTCAAAATTGATTTGAGTAGGCTGAGGGTTGAGGTTTTAGTTGTTTTAGTGAATAAAGGTTCCGAAGACGAGCAGGTGGCTGACAGATAGCTATTTAGGAGTTGCAATTTATTCTGTTTATGTCCGCTGTGTATATTAAGTCGGATATGACTATATTGCTTTGATCAACTAAGGGTGCATCGCTATATGTCGCTCTTGGAGTATTATTATAATAATTATGTTTGATCTTTACCTTGGAAACGATATGGAATTATGTAACTTGGATACGAATTTGTTTTGAAATGTAATCGGTAAAATGTTGTTTTTGGAAATCTGTGATTTTGTTCATATTCAAGTGCTTCTGATATTATGGACACCTTTAGCATTACCGTATTTTGTCACCAGAAGTTGATACTATGGATGACTGTACCATCTATAGCGCTTAGCTTTTGGCCTCTAGATACGGGATGTTATGTCTTCACTAGTTCCTGCTTGGTTTCTTTGATTCCTAGGGGCCTGAGGAGCCACGGGCTGGTGAGGATTCTGTGGTTTTCTGACATATTGCTAGAGCTTGTTCTCCCGAATCAACTTATCAATCAAGTATTTTAGGTGGCGCCATTTGTTTGTTTTGTGACCGTGCGTCTCGTGGAAGCGGCAGAACTTCCCTGAGCGCTTCTGTTGCTTGGTTGCTTCCTTCTTAGGTGGTTTTTTATATTCCCTTATGTCGCAAGATAAATATTTTTCGGAGTTTCGTTGAGTGGGGTGTAATTTTCAGTCCTGAATCCTTTAAGGCGTTTATTGTTTCCATTTTTCTTATTGGAATTCTGATTCTTCCTTTTCTGATTTCCATCTTTCCCTGTGATTCCTTCGGCGGTTCCGGAAGCATTTGTATTCTGATTCACTGCCGCGTTACTATATCCGACGTTCAACAGTTGTATGCCAGTTGACTTCCTTTTTAGCTCATGCACCTCCTCCAATCTCAGGTATTGACTTGCTTTGTGATTGAAATCCTTCATTGTAGTGGGTTGCTTCATCTTGATCCACTTTCTAAACTCAGTTTCGGGATGAATGGCTCAGACCAAAGCCATGAAAACCATGTCCTCATTTGGATTACTGACTCCTGTCACTGCGGTATTGAACCGGTTCATAAAAAACTTCAACGATTCGTTTTGTCCCTGGAATAATCCGGACAGGGACATCACATCTTTAGGTTGCGCGGTATAGAGCATGAACTGATCAAAGAATCTCGTGGCTAGTTGATCGAAAGTAGAAATGGATCTCAGTGGAAGCCTAGTGAACCACATGGAAGCGATTCCTTCCAAGAAAATGGGAAAACATCTACACCAAACAGCTTCTGAAGCGTTTACTCCATGCATATACCAACTATACTTGTACAAATGGGGTTTTGGGTCCTTCATCCTATCATAGGATGGGATAGTTGGCATTGTGAATTTTTCCGGATATCGCTCATTCAATATCTCATCAGTGAAAGGAGCCCGACTTAGTGTGGATCCCCACTCATCATCTCTTCTGTTTTATTTTCGTCCATCAAACTCTTAACCATATCCGCGATGAATGCCTTTGATGTCCGGTAATCCTGGGGACGGCTGTGTGTCGATGCACCAAGTGTTTGACTTTGCAAACGATCTTGGCGTGCGGGCCGATGCCTAGACTCTCCTGTCTTTGGAAGAACCACTCCCTCGGGATCCCGTTGGCTTGTGGTTGTTCTTACTGGGGCGGTTTTGACATTTTCAGCATTGTCGAACGCATTAGCATTCTCTTCCAACTTATCATCATTAAATTGTTCTCCATCCTCTGAATCGGAGAGGTTCATGGCATATCCTCTCGTGTGGTTTTCACCTCTTGATTCAAGTTCAAAGTTGGTTGCCTTGCGGCGAGCGGGGTACTTGTATTCCCTTCTGCATTGATTCCCATAGTTCCCACTATCACCTTTTTCTACGGCTGCTTCCCGTTTCTCCTGTTTATGCCAAAAACGAAAGAATTTTCTTGCTCTATGGCAGCTGCGGGTTCAACCATAGTTCTTGGAGTAGGATTTGATTGTAAGGCTAAGAGAGCATTGAGTTTATCCATCAGAGCTCTTTGACTTCTTTCCATTTTTTGGTTGATTTGATCAACCATCTTGTTCAACTCGTCTCTTGTTATGACTTCGCGTTGATTAGAAGAAGATGGCACCTGATCTTCTACGTTGGCACCATTTACTTCAGTTTGTTGATGATTCATATCTTCCCCAACTACTACTGCCCCTATGGACCTTCCAGAGGCAGTTCTCTTTCTTTCTGGAGCCATTGCTTCCAAGCAACAGATTCTTCAAGCAAAGATTAAAGATCTAAATTATGGACCTGTCTGATCCAAAGTAGATAGCTAGATCTGAACCCTGAGTTGAGCTCCTCAGTGAAAGCACCAAAAAGTTAACCCAAAAAATGGATCAATACCCTAGTTTGAGTGAGAAAGCACCAGCCCTGTTCTTACAGAGCAATAATATATAGAGAATAAATGTAAAAGAGAAGATAATAGAAAGAAGACAAGAGAATTTTTATAGTAGTTCGGCTGTTAACGAAGCCTACGTCCACTTTATACTTTTTATTATTGACTAATTGTTGTTACAAGCTGTATTTGATTACAAATCCCTTAAATATCCTTAGCTAGATTGAATCTCCAAGGTTGGAATCCACTGGAGAATCATAGTGAATTCCTTTGAAGACCGTTGTGAGGGAGGTGAGGAGTGAAGAAAGCTTCCAGCAGATTTTCAACAACCAGTCCAGAGAAGATCCCATTTGTGTTGCAGGTAGGATGGTATTTATAGAGATTGGAGAGTCATTGGGCCAAGCCCGTTCACTAGATGCTTGTAGATGATCACATGAAGGAACAGTGGGAGATATGCAGCGACCCGAGCCAAAAGCATGAATCGTTAGCCATCCATAGAGTATGCAAGCCAATTCCTTAACGGCGCCCTTTGCTCTATTCCATTTGAGCCGCAGCGAACCAATGACGATGTATGGATCGCTGGCGATCCATAGTGTATGGATCACTGGCGATCCATACACTTAGCTTATTTCTGGACCTTGGTGTCTTGAGTGTCCTTGTTGTCTTGTATTGATGTTGTACATGTAGTCTTGTTGCACGACGCCTTGTTTTGATGAAGGTTTACTTGCTGGTTGTATTTAGCAGCTGATTGGACGAGGCAAATGCTTGTCTGTTAATCTAACTTACTTGGAACTCGTCAAACTCAGCCATTGTTTTTGTAATATGGATTGAATCATGATACAAGAGGCTCTGAAAACTCCTGAGTTAGTGATCCATAGGTCATGGATCGCTAGCGATCCATGTCCTTAGTGAGTTTTCCCGTTCTGTTTTCTTGGCCTTCTTTGGCTCGTTACTCTAGTTATTTTGGTTGACTTCTAGGCTATTCTGACTCGACCAAGTTGCTCCGACTCCTCTTGGATTCGGCTGGGTTAAAAACCCGGATAATAGGTGTGGCCTTGATTTTGAGAAGGAGGGTGTGTAGGAAGAGAAGAGAAGGCTTTTAAATGATTTTTAAGGGTTTAAAGTGGAAAAAGACATGGTTTTTAAATTTTGAAACTAAGGTAGCCATTAAAGTGCTTTTAGGAAGAAGGTGATGAAGTTTGAAAAAAGGTAAGAAATGGAATAAAAAGGAGAGAGAGAAAATATGGAATTGTTTTTATATAAAACGAAATAACCAAATTACCAAACTAACCTTATAAGTGCATACCCTCCACTTAAAATGTGCCACATCACCACCATCCATCTCCTTCTCCCTTTACACACACAAGCACCCCCCCACCCCTCTTTTATCCACCAAATAATTCACTTCCTTTGTACCATGATGTTAAGTGGTAATGTGACATTTCATTCTCTTTTATTTTTATTTTTATTAAATTAAAAAATGTTACATCTCTCTTTTCTTATTTAATTAAGAGAATATAATTTACTATTTACAATTATTAACCTTAAACGCACTTACGTTATTTGTAAATGTGTGTATAGATATACCAAAGTGCTTACAACGTTTTCGACAAATTTTAGGCGATGAAAAATTGAAAATTTGAAAAGTGATTTATGATCACATTTTCTATTTTTCTTCAAACTAAATATTTTTGTACACAATTTGAAAACCATTTCACCATCATTAGTTATTAATTAAAAGAGGGTATTTCAATTATTAAAATCATTAGTTGAATATTTAAAATAAATTAAATATTCCCAAATTAAAACGATAAAATTCCAGATCATTATAAAACATAACATGAATATGCTAATGGGAGTGTAGCTATCGAAAGTATGCTTCCTCGAGCTAATAGAAACAATATTGTAATTAAATTGAGAACTCTTTTATTACCTAAATGGTAATATCTTTTTGACTAAACTTTCCACTTACTGAATTTATATTCGTTATTTCTTTACTTTTACTAATTTTAATAGTATAATAAAGAGAAATATTTTATATATTAATTACTTATTTAATTAATTAAGTTATTTCCAACATTTTCTCTCATTTTTTCTTTTCTATGGTAATTCATATTAGTTCCAAAATGCATGGAGGAAAATTTGGGAAAATTTTCCAAAAAGCAAATTCGCTTGATTTTACTACATATAAAAATATCAAACTAAAATATTTAATTTTTATATTTTAAATTAATTAAATCCCAAATTACCCATTTTCCCTCTTAGAAATTCATAGTAATCCATATGAATATGAGAAAATTCCCAAACTTAAAACTCATCTCCAAGATCTTCCTACCACATATCCTAAACTCATAATGATTTGGATTTATATGTTCAAGTTATGATCATAATAGCTTGTTGGCTTTTATGTAAACATATGTTTATTTATTTCCAACACATAAGCATCCATATCCATGCATATAAAATCTCTAAAAATGTAAAAAGTACAAATCTGAGTTCATTTAGGATAAACCCAAAATCAGGGCTTATTACTCACTAAAGCCTTGAAATATGTTGTGGTCTTCTTCTTCTCATTGAAAGTAAAAGCTTTTTTATCTTGAAATGGTAGATTCTCTTTATCATTCTATAATTTGTCGCTGTGAGTTTTCATCAAAAAAATTATCACTATGAAAAGGTTTTCCGTGGGTTTCGAGAATATAAGTATGGACAAATGAAATGGAGGGTTTATGGCTCAAAGATGGGTGGCACTCCATACCTGATTTGGAGCTTTTGGCAGTAGTCTTTGCGTTGAAGATGTGGAGGCATCATTTGTTAGGTGAGAAGTTTAAGCTTTATTAGGACCATAAATCTTTGAAGTATCTTTTTACTCAGAAGGACTTGAACTTGAGGCAGCAACGTTGGTTGGAGTTTCTTGCAGCATATGATCTTGAGATTTCAAATGCGCTGGGGAAGGTGAATCTTAATGGTGTGTTGAGCATGAAGTATGCTGTTATGGCAGAGGGATAAAGGAAAATCAACATAGGGATAGTCATCTTGCCCGGCTAGCGAAAGGTGTTAGTGAAAATGTTGCTCTGGAGAAGTATCCAGGATTCGAGGTAGATGGCCAAGGCATTTTAAGGGTGAATGGACGGCTATGTGTTCCGAATGTTGACGGCATTAGGCAGGAATTTCTTATGGAAAGTCATCATTCTAGATTGACGATACATCCAAGAGTCACTAAGATGTACCAGGATATGAAATGTGCTTTCTGGTGGGAAGGTATGGAAAGAGACGTTTCTCTTTGTGAGCAGATGTGCTAACTGCCAATGCGTGAAGGGTAGTCATCAGAAGATGGTATGTTTGCTTCATCCACTAGAGGTTCCAAAGTGGAAGTGGGAGCAGATTTCTATGGATTTTATTGATGATTTTCTTAGATTGAGCAGAGGTGATGAAGGCATATGGGTTTAACGTTGATAGATTAACCAAGAGTGCGCACTTCTTACCAATTAAGGCAATAAGGACGGCTTCTAGTTTGGCTCAGCTTTATGTTATAGAAGTTGTTAGGCTTCATGGCATTCCATGTAGTATTGTGAGTGATCGAGATTCAATCTTCACAAGTTAGTTTTGGAAGGGTTTGCATGATGCGCTTTAAACGGAGCTCAGTTTGAGTATAGCTTATCATCCTCAGACAGATGGACAGACTGAGAGGGTGAATTGGGTTTTGAAGGATTTACTAAGAGCTTGTATTCTTGACTTTGGGTGTTCTTGGGAAAATCACTTGCCGCTTGTTGAGTTTTCTTATAACAATAGTTTTCAAACGAGTACTGGGATGGCACCCTTTGGGGCATTGTATGGAAGGCCGTGTAAGTCTCCCTCGTGTTGGGTAGAACCGCGAGATCGCTTAGTGCTTGGACCAGATATGATATGTGAGGCTATGTATAATGTAGCAGATTAGGAAGCACTTGAAGGTAGCTCAGAGTAGGCAGAATAGCAATGCTGATATGAGGCGTCGGGATTTGGAGTTCTCAATTGGGGACTTTGTGTTTATCAAAGTTTCTCCGATGAGAGGTGTAATTCGGTTTGGTAAGAAGGGAAGTTAGCACCACGTTTTATTGGACCTTTTCCAATACGGGAGAAGATAGGCACTTTGGCTTATCGGGTAGAGTTACCGACTAAGTTATTGGGTGTACATGATGTTTTTCACATATCTCATTTATGGAAGTATGTACATGATCCTACTTTGATTATCGAGCCATCGCGGCAGGAGGATTTGGAGGTTAAGCCCAACTTGACCATTATGAGACAACCTATTCATATTGTTAATCATGATATGAAGAGGTTGAGGACTAAGGTAGTGGAATTGGTCAAGTTACAATGGAGTGAGGATGTTCGAGATTTCACTTGGGAGATAGAGGAGAATATTATGGCCTCTTATCCAGAGTTGTTTTCTAAGTTAGTAGATTCTATTGTATCTTATCTTTTGTTGTGTACTCACCCGTTTGTAGTGGAGTCACTTAGCTTTTATCTTTGTTATATGTAGTTTGAGAAGTATTCTATATATTCACCTTTCTTCTATTCTCTTTGTGTTATTCTTGTTTGGATTTCGGGGATGAAATATCTAAGGAGGGAGAATGTAACGACCTGGAAATTCGAACACTTCATCGTCGAATATCTCAACTTTTAGAAATTTATTAAATATTGAAAATATGATTTATAACCTTATTAAACACTTTTTAATTAATATATAATGTTATAAAACTTGTTTTTGAAATATGTTTACAAAAATATATTCTTTGAAGAAATACTGAAAATGTGACTAAAAAACATTTTGTTAAAAATCAATATTTTGTTAGATAGAACTTACGGAAATAATTGCATACTTGTAGGATGTCATATGAACACATTAATGAGACCTTAAAACCTCTTATATATAATGGTAATTAATTAACGTAAATGCTTCTAGAAGGAAAGACTAAAGAACCCTTGATTTAAGGAGTAAAAGGTGGAGTGAATTAAGAAAGTTATGGTGCGTAAGAGCATGGTTACCCATGATCTCTTGGCTGGCCATTTGAGGGCATGGAGGGTCATTTAGCCACTTATTAAAGCCTATAAATAAGCACCCATAGTCACTTGAGATAGTTATCAAAGCACTTGAAAAGTTTCACTTCATTTCACTCTTTTCTCTTCTCAAAAACTCTATAAATTAGAGTAACTCCATCAAACACTTTCCAAACTTCTCCAAACTCATGATGTCATCCTAATATAGCATAAAATATCACCACATAAACTCAAAACCAAAAGAACTGAAGTCATTCTCCCCATTCCTCTTGGGGCCGTGAGCATCTAGGCCATTTAGTGCCTTGGTCGTGCACTTTTCTTGCTCCATTCTCTCTTATTGTGCTTGATCCTAAGCTTGTGTGCTGAAGAAAGGAAGCGTAGGGGGTTTGATTGAATGTTGATAGGAAGATAGTGGAATTTGATTCAAGTAAAGGCGAGTTATCTCACTCATTAATCAAAACCCATAAAACATGCCATATGTGATATTATATTTGTTAATTTTGCTTGATAATATTGCTTGCTATATATTAGTAATAATAGACATTAACTACTTAAAGTTATGACCATGATTATATGCTTCAAAAAGTATGTGATTTGCTAAAGCATTGCCTTTTAAACCATTAAGACGTGTAGTTTGAATTAAGTGCATTCGAATACTTAAAATGGACATGTTAACTTGTTTATAGGTTAAAAACATATTTAGTAGTAATGTGGATGGAATTTGGAATCAAATATGTGTATAAAAGTGAATGACACTAAACATTGTTTTGAATGTCCATATAGCGATAATCGCTATAAATGCACTTTGAAATCCCTTCCTTTTATCTCACTTTTTAAACTCCATATTTTAAATATTTTCAGTTATGATGTTTTATATACTTATAGTAGTATAAAAGATAGTAGGAAATAAAGTTTTAAAGCTATGTTGATTATAAAACAAAGTTAGAGAAGTTATGGTCCACATAACGGTAGTCACTATGGATGCAATTTTGAAAACAAATCAGTTTTTAACAAAGTAAAAACGTTGTAATTTGGGTATTTTATGAAAATATTTTAAAGAGAGTTTTATAAAAGATAAATAAGTATTTTAAAAGAAGTAAGAAGTTTAAATATGTTTTTAAATAATTATTTTAAGTATAAAAGAAAAGGTTATTTCAAATTTATATAAAACCGGTTTATTTTATAAATATGGTAAAGGTTTTCAAAATCAATATTAAGTAATAATTTTTAAAGTAATAATTCCTATAACTATTTATAAGAAGTAATTTAAAGGTATTTTATTTATATATAAGTTTATAAAACCATTTTTAACTAATTTATTAAAATAAGAACTTTTGCACACTTTCTTCCTTAACTTATTTTAAATTCTATTTCCTTATTAAATAAAACTACTATATATAAATCATTTTAAATAGAGTTCAAATATATTATTACAAATAATGTCAAATGACTTTTGATTTAAAAGAAGGGATGATAAGTAACAACTATGTAATGACATTTGTTTAATTGTTTATGGAATGTTAGTATTACTATGCTTAGCACTAAAAGCAATACGGGTAAGCTTCCCTATTTGTGAGAGTCAAGACTGATGTTTAGGTAGGGACGAAGCAATAAAGCTCTAACCTATCAACATCCTTCTAGACTGAGGAATAGTTCAACAGAAATGTCGGAAATGAGTTAAGTATACGAACCTTGATTTTCATAAGCAGATGCATGAGATTTGATAGTCGATTATTCGACTACCAAACTTAACTTAGGAGTATATGAAATGCTTCATGGATTAATACCAATGAGAACCCCCAAGGAGGAGCACTGATACGAAATGCCTCTAGCTTTCGATTACTTCTAAAAGAACCGGAATTGAGTTAACCGGAAATTCATCAAGTGGTTTTGGAGAGTCCGAGATCGGTAAGTGTTTTACTTACCAAATACCACTTCAAAACTATTATACGGGTTCTAAGTCTTGGAAGTGGAATGATGGAGACCATGTGTGGTTCCAAAATGTATTGAGATAATGGAATCCATGTGGGATTCATAATTAGATCGAGTATTGGAGACTCGTGTGAAAATGCCGAACGTAGCCTTGATATTGGAAAATGACTAAACATAGAGTACGCTGCACGATCCTAGGGTTTAGCTGACCCATGAGGGGTACAACAACTCCATATCTAGAGTATGCTTATAAATGTTGTTTGCGGGGAGTTGTTGATACTTGGTACACATTGTTCACGCTAGTGTTCAGATGATGTCCCGGTTGTGTTTACCTTATGGTATATTTTATCTAGAGATATATTGCGCTCGGAAGGTAGTTTCTGATCCTTGTCATAGGAGATCGGTCTCATTGCGGAGGTCTTTGTGGAGAATCCATTTATACGAACGTGCCTTAGCGGTTTTGTTTGTATACCTAAATATGCTATTGAATGTAACAAATGTAACCATTCCAGCTATTTTCATATTTATATTACACACCTTAGACATTATCTATAATATCACCTAATGTAAACATAAATTGACTTTGTTCTTTCGAGCGAAAACCAATCCGGTGATTCGGTTGGTCTCGGAAGTACTATTGTGTTTATACGCATTCCTCGGTTTCTCATACCAGACTCATGTCTGACATGTGGTGTTTCTTTTCCCAAAACTCCTCGTGTGCTCTTTCGAGTAGGTTGAGTAAAGCAGGTCTAAGGGTTGGATATTTCAAGCTTATGGAAACAAGTTGGATGCTTTCACCTATCTATCTACCTATTTTCATTTATGTTCACTATTATGTATGTATTCAGCATTATAAGGACATAACTATCCAGGCTAATGATAGTACTTAGTCACTTTTGTAACTCTAAGATCCATGTATGTGGGAGTAACTCTTTGTACTACATTTTTGGTATATTATATATTATCGTTCTGCATGTGAGATTCTGATATTGTGTTCTTTCTTGTTCCGTTTCTATCTTCCTGGCACTTGGGCGCTCGGCACATGAATAACATATATGTATTAGTGTCGACATCCGGGGATCGAGAAGGTGATTGTTGCATTTTTGGTGTAACTCATAATTTTGGGAGAGTCAAATTATGGAAAGCTTAGAATTCAAAAGGTTGAAACATATGTTCAATAGTTATAATGAATAACCACCATTGGATGGCAAAACCTCAAAAAGAAGTAGAAATATGTTCAACGGTTATAATGAATAACCACCATTGGATGGCAGAACCTCAAATAGAAGCAGAAATATTGTTCCCTATTTTAATTTTTAACAGAAAAGGGTCATTGTTAGATGTAAAAGTAAAACCAAATTAAAGGTGGTTATTGTGTGAAAATTCTCATTTTCATATTTCAGTTATTGAAGGTATATAGGAACAGGAAGATCAAAAAAATTTGTGTTGACACATATTTCAAAAACTACTTTGTTGCAATTTTTTGTGTAGACACATATATGCGCATATGGGTCATGTTGAACTATTGTATGGTTAACGATCTTGAAGATGATTAACTTGTAAACATGGTGCATTCACGTAGGAGTGTTTTGATGTTTTTTCTAACAGCCCAGCTTTCTATGTCATATAAATAAATGAATGTTATTAAAATAAAAGTGTTTAAATTTGATTTGTGATGATTCATAAATTGAAAATAAATTTTTAGTTAATTAAATTCTATTTAATAAAAGATTTTGATGAAATAAATTGAATTGAATTAATAAATGATTTTCAAATAATTCGTTGAAATCAAATCAAATGATTTAATCAATATAAACTATTTTGAGATGTAAATAATTTTTATGTGTTTGAAATAGTTGGAAAAAAAATTATTTTGTAAAGAATAATGGATTATTAAATAAAAATATGCGGAAATTGAATTGAATAAAATTGCCCAATTATTGAATTACATTTAGAGGTTGAAGAGTAAATCATTTGTATTGGGTTGGAGTTTTAATCACAAATAAAATTAAATTTCTTCAAAAGAAAAGAAAGAAAATTTTAATGGGTTTCAACAACGACCCAAATTAATCGGGCCCAAGTCTATTATCGTTTTTCCTTCGCTTTTGGAAAACTATTCATATTTCGCGACTCAAGCCCAAACCCGTATATTTTCTCCTAATTCATTTTATGCCCTAGTGACTCTCAAAATCAAAAATCAGAGGAAAAAAAGAAAGAAAGAAAAAATCGATGGCATCGTTCAAGATGCGGGTTCGAGAGGTGGGAGGCAGCCAGGAAGAGGCACTTGTGCTCGTACGATTAAAGGGGGAAGTGGGATGGTGAGTGGAAGTCGTCGCGTTCGATCTAAGAGCAACAAAGCATAAGATGATGGCAATGGCTGGGGTTGAGGTCAAGGGTAGGTGACGTGAAGTAGGAGCTCGCATTCAAGAGGAAAGTCGCGACCTTACTGTGCAACAGTGGAGCGATGGTGGTGACCTGGGGTGACGAGCCATGCATTCTCTGGAAACAATTTGGAAGAGGTCGTGACTAACCTAGGATGGAGGCGAACGATGTAGCTGTTGTCGCTAGGAAGTAAGTGCTGAGGAGGAGCGTTTGTGCAGTTAGAGGCCAAAGTAGTGGTCTGGGGATGCGCGTGCTTTGGTGGCCAAGCTAATGATGTCCTCTGGTCGAACACATGCCTGATGAAGAAGGGAGCACACAACGATCGCCAGGCTGGTGATGCTAGGAATTTTGATAGTTAAGAGGAATAATAGCGAAGTGGAGCGGCTGTCGACGGTGGACACTTGAGTGAAATCGAAGCATGAAGCTTGTTTATCGATGGCACTCGTTAATTGGATGGATTGAGTGCGTCATTTTGGTAAGTTAATCTCACTGACAACTATGTCCATTTCTTTTTATTTGATACGTATTCCCTTATCTAATTGTTTGATTTGTTTGATTGGATGGATTGTTGATTATTGGATAAAATTGGATGTTTGTTGACGATTGATGTTTGATGTTGCTTGAATTGGATGGAATGGTGTTGTGAACTATGATTATTTTGTTGCAATGATAACAGTTAGATAAATGTTTTTATTTGAGTAGTAATCTGATGGTTGCAAATTATTAAATGATAATTTGAAATTATTTGGAAAAGAGGTAAATAAATTAAAGAACGTAAATTTGAAACAAATAAATTATTTTGGTGATAAACAACGAATTCTAGAAAGATGTTTTATTTTTAGTATTGAGATTATTGAATTAATAAAAAAATTGAAAGAGGAATGATTTTGGAAAAATATATATAAGTTGAATAATTTTGAGAATATTGCAAACGGAAATTATTTGGAAAATGATGAACTTTTGGTATTTGATAAAATAAGGAAATTTGGAAGATTTATATTTTATTTATCGATAATTATAAAAGTATTTAGAGGATATTTATGTACTGAAGTTTGAAATCTATATTTTTGTAATGACGAGCAATTTGAATTTAAATAAAATGATGTCTTGAAGTATTATGAAGTAAATGTAAATTATTTTATTTATTGAGAGAAAATTTGCATTTGTTATATAATGAGAAGTGAACCCTGGAAGAGATTTATTTATATTTGTGTCTAACTATTGAAGTATTTTAGGAATAAATTATATGAAATAGAATTAGAGTTTGATGAATTATTTATCAATAATATTGGTTTAAAGAGGTTTGAAAATAAATGAGGAATTTAAAAGATGAATTTTGAAATTATAAATTTGAGTTCGAAAATATTTATTGAATGGGAATACTCTTTTGATTTAAAGTATTTTAATAATATTAAAGTGGAAATTTGAAGTGAAAGTCATTTTTGAGGTTTTAAAAATTTATTAACAAGTTTGAATAAAGTTTATTCGAAAACAAATGAATTGTTTTAAAATATTAGATTTTGAAATTAGATGCGAGAATCAATAATTATTATTTTAAAAGAGGAAATAAATAAAAGAGATGTTTTGTGACAAAATATAAATCAATTATTTTTATAAAAAGAGGGAACAAAAATGAAGTGAAATATATTGAAATAAAAACCCTCCATCTCGTTAAATAATAATTGAATAAAATATTGATGTGCATGTAGATGATTGTTGATTTCTTGTTACGAACGAGATAAACTTATAATTTCCATTTCTCTTATTAATTGATGGTGTTGTGTATATGATTATATTTCACCGGGCACTATGGGATGTCCGTGTGGGGTGTATATATTTACTCAACACAAGTATAATGTCGAATAATTCATTGAAGGCCGAGTATTTGGTATTTGGATGTCCGTGGATTATTCTATATTATACATCCATATTAATCAATATTATTTGGATTTCTAACTTGGTGTGTATGGCAAATTATATTATTCCATATTTTAATTTAAAGCAGGAATATGATTACCTCCGCTTTTGAGTGAAACGAGAATTACGAAGTCCTAATGAGGATGTAATGGCTAGAAGTAGTTTTGCTAGCCCCATCGTAGCTTAACCGATCGTGGGGTCGCTCCCCAATGGTTGTGGCAACATGGCCCCCTTATTGTGTGGTCACAGTCTGCTTCACGAGCCAATGGAACAAATTCAGAGCGAGGCGAGGTGGTGGATGGGAACGAGAAGCGAGAAGCGAGGAGGCGAAGTGGCAAGGAAGCGATGTGTGTTTATTGTGCAGCTAAAGAATGGTGAGGACGTTGAGAAAAATATTACGAGTTGGGTCTCCCTTTGCACCTGAGAAGCATCAAGGCTCAAGTGTAGACTCGGCTTCTGGCAGTAGCAATAATAACAGCACATATATAGCAGCAGTAGTAATGAAGTTAATAATGAAGAATAAAATGAATAAACTTAGTACTGCTAAATAAATATGAATAATTGATGTTTGTAGTGTGCTGTTTGCGATGTATGTTGTGTGTGATGTGTGATGTGTGATCTATGATGTGAGCGATGGATGTTTTGATGTTTAATGGATGTTTCGATGGTCGATTTTTGATGGATGTTGTTTGATGTGTCGTGGATGTTTTATTATTCCTTTGGATCAATTTCTTATTATGTTGTGTATATTATTATTCTTTGAGATATTATATATATTCTCACCATTGAATCTAGACATAGTCTAACCCTTTATTATTTATATAATACTCGGGTTAGTCCGAGACATTTCAGATTCAGGGACGATGAGACCGGATTTGCTTATTGGGCTTAGTTGGAGACTGTATTACTAGATGTATTGTGTATTGTGTATTTGGACCCGTGTATGCATATGATGTTGGATTAGATGTATTGCATTTACCTTGTATATAATTGAGATTTAGTGGAAATGACTTTTGTATCCCACTCAGATTTATGTGTTGTATTATATTTTCATCGCTGCGTAGAAGACTCTGCGTTCTCTATGATTTATTTTATATTGTGTATTGTTCTATCCTTGGACACCACATATATTTATTGCTTCGTACCGATACTATCTACGTTGAGATGAGCAGTTTTTATATTATGAGATGTATTCAGTGTTAGTCCAAGGGAGTATTCACGTGTGCTTCACCCACATCGCCTCATTCTCTGTGTTACGTGACAATATTACTCATTAATACTCTTGGATAATATGGGTATAGAGGTGGGGTGTTACATTGTTGGTATCAGAGTAAGTTTAGAACAATACAAAGTATAAGAGACATGAGTCCTGACCAAAGATGAGACTTAGAGTCCCTGTCCCCATGGGTGCGAGGTAGATTATTGCTTATACTTAATTGATAATAGGAGTATAAGATGATTACGGGGGTAATCATCTAGGGACGTATTTGTACTTTTCTTATTATATAATAATATATTTTCTACCTTTTATCGAGTGTAAATCTCTATATGAGATATAGATGAATAAATGGAGGTTAAAGTGGTAAAAGTAGTTGGTCCAACCAGTAGTGTAGGTATTGAAGGTGAATATTATAACTCTTTGTGGCTCTGAAGTGAGAAGGAAGTTGTTTAGTTAGAGAAGCTGCAAAAGACTCTAATTTGAATTTTTATATCGAATACTTTATGATTTTAAATTGTGATGAGACGAAGTGAGATGAGTAGAAGGATCCAATGATGATCAAAGTGGCATAGCGGAAGTATATAGATTGCTTTCCGCTAAGTATTTTCATTATTTGGCTATTTTGATTGGATGATTGATGTTTTGATTGCTATGCGTTGTTGTATTGATTTATGATGTTTAGTTTGAAGGATTCATCTTGAGTGTGGCATTCGTTAGAAATTATCACTGAAGTTAGTATCCTATATGAGTTTGGATGATTTGAACCCAACGGTGTTTTCGCTTGCGAAATTACCGTGAGAGAATGATAATTATATTCACATAGATTGAAATGAACATGAAGATAAAAGCTTGCTTGTTTATTATTAAAAATAAATTAATAATGATGTTTGAGATTTTATAAGTTGAGTATTTTTAATTATATTTGTATAGATTATTTATAAACCTTTTTACTTAAGCAAGCATATGTTGATTAAAAATCTTGTTGGCTATAGTGTGTGTGTGTGTGTATGCTTTAAGGATAAGTTTTATTAGAAGTTGGAAAATGTTTTTATAAAAGGATTTTTTTGAAGTAAAATTTGTCGTTTATTTGTCCATTGAGTGTTTAGAAATTATGGTCGATGCAATCTAGCCAACATTATCGATAGGGATTCCTAAACAGTAGAACGAGACTTATGGCCATAATATTTTGAAGAGAGATGAATTATTTTAAAGGGATGTAGTATATTTTGAGTTATATTAAAAACCAGTATTTGAAATAATGTCTCGAAGAAGTTATATTAATTATTTTGAAGAGATTAGAGGGATTTAAATAATATTTTAAAGCAAGCAAAATGTTTAAGTAAAAAAGAGGTATTATTTTGAAAGAAATATATAATTTGAGGAAAAGTGTAATTAATATTTTGAAAAAGATGTTTTGGATGGAAAGCGATATTTTAAAGAAGTATTTCGGTTAAGTTTCGAAAAGAATATATATAAATAAATTTTGATAAGAGGAATATTCTTTAGAGATGATGGTTTAGAAAAGATGAAATATGAAAATTTTATAATATTTTGAAGTATTAGAAATTATTTTGACTTGAATATGAATATATCTGAGTATATAAGAATGAATGTTATTATAGTGAGGAAACGAATTGATTTGAAAAGCAATAATTTTTTCTCTATATTTAGATGATTATTGTGATAATTGCAGTCATCGAGCATTAGTGGACAGCTGTAGTCGATGGTGAGGCAATGTTGATCGAACGGTCAACACTGCAGCCAATTGGCAAGTAAACCACTAGAAATTCATAGCGTGGCATTGTCGCTTGATTAATAAATATATTTTTGAATCTGAAATTAGTATAGCTATGATGTTTTGCGATTGGATGGCTGTTATATTGTATGATATTTGCGATTTGATTCGTGTTGTAAAACATTTATGATGTGATGTACTATGAAAAAAAGGAATAGGAAACGAAATATTTAGCCTTTCGGTGCTAATAATATGTATTGACATGATATGTATTGAAGTAAGACAAAAATTATTTTGGAAAATTCGAGGGAAGTTTTGAAAAGTGATTTTAAAGTATTTGAAGATTTTGAAATAACGATGGTATATTTAGACAAGCGCTAACCCAAAAAATGGACCAACACCTAAGAATATTATGTGAAAGCACCAGCCCTGTTAGGATAGGGCAAAGCTAAAATAAAATAGTAATAAAGTAAAAAAAATAAGAGAGAGACACAGAGATTTTTTTGTGGTTCGGCTGTTAACTAAGCCTACTTCCAATTTATAACCTTGCTTATTGATTTGATCTTGTTTGTATGAGATTACAAGGGATTTGAGAGAGAAAGAATTACAAGTATAGGGGTTAGACAAGTTCTAAGTCCTAGAATTGCCTAGAGAAGCTGCCCTGGTGACTGTTGTGAAGAGGAAAGAGTTAAAGAAGAGATAGAATTCTTGCGTAGTGATAGCAGAATCCAAATATTTCTTGGTTGCTCCATGGTTTGTATTATAGGGGTAGTAGTCATATCGGATCAGAAGCCCGCTACCAGAGAAGTCCAGAGACTGGCCCAAGGTGGTATAAGAAATATTATAACAACCCAAGTTATGGTTTAGACTCGGTACCGAGTCAAGACCTTGATTAGGGGCCAAGTCTAATCCTTAGCCATAACTTGGCTAAACTCTTTTGTTTTGAACTCCTTGCTTCGTCTAGATGTCCTCCACGTAATTTGGTAGGTTATTGACGAGTTTTGATTATTATCCTTCCACGACTTGGGTTATCCCGCGATTTGGACCGTCAAGTCTTCATTTCTTATGATTAATTCTTGGAACTCCACGAAACTTCGTGAATACGCATAGAAAGACTCGTGGATCAATTTCCAAAAATATGAAGATGCCAAGACTTGGCATTTAAACTCGGTACCAACTCAAAATCCTTAACTCGTCGGAATCCCTAATTCGGTACCAACTCAGATCCTTGACTCGGTACCAGTTAAGGACTTAGTCCCATTTTTAGTGAAACTTACCCCAGTTGTTTTCTAGCTTCCTCTAAGTGTGCTTACCAAGTTTGGAGTTGTTTCAATGAGATTCATTAACTCGGTACTGAGTTAAGGAGTTGGCTCCAAACATAGAGAAACTTTCTCAAGTTGCTTCTCTAGCTTTTCTAAGCGTGCTTGCTAAGTTTCAAGTCATTTTGTCTTCGTCTTGTTTGGGGTCGTCCAAAGGTTGGAGTGCTTGGAGTCCGACCTGAGAGTTTTATGAGTCCGACCTGAGAAAAATCACAACTCAGGTCTGGCCCAAGTTTGTCTCGGGTCCGACACCATGTCACTCAGTTTTAGTTGACTCAAGTCCGATCCGAGTTTGTCTTGGGTTCGACTCCAGTCCGACTCCAAGTCACTCAGTTCTGAGTTAACTCGAGTCTGACCTGAGTTTGTCTCGGGTTTGACTCGGGTCCGACTCCAAGTCGCTCGGTTCTGAGTTGACTCGGGTCTAACCCGAGTTTGTCTCGGGTTTGACTCGAGTCCAACTCCAATTCAATCAGTTCTAAGTTGACTCGGGTCTGACTCGAGTATATATTGGGTTTGACTCAGGCCCGACTCCAAGTCATTTTGTCTTGTCTTTCTATTCCTCGGCTCTGGTTTTCTTTCATTTTTCCTAGGTTCAGCTCAGGTACGACTCAGGTCCGACACCAAGTGCCAAGTTTAATATTTCAAGTCAACTTTTTCCGCTCATTTTTTGATATTTTCTTCTTCTTGTCTTTTTATGATGTTTTCAAAGTACTTGAATCATTTTATCTTCATTTGTACGTTCTAACTTCCGATTGAAATCAGCTTGGTTGAAAACCCAGTAACTATTTTCCCCTAGAGTACGCTTTCATTGAAAACAAAATGCGCTCTACATTGAGACAAACCCTAAGCTGATATTCCGTAACCTCCAGCTTGATCGTTTGAGCGTCGTCTCGAGACGTTGCTTTGGTTTGGTTGATTGTCCGTTAACTTTTCATTTTAGTTACAGTTAAAATTCCATTCCTTTGCATTAGCGACGTAATCTACACTTTGGAGATTACGTTGCGCTTTAGGTTGGTATAGAAACACTTTCATGATGATTTCAGAATGATGGCAATTTCGAAGGGAGATGGTTGAATTTTGGATTGTACTTAACCAATAGTAAAGCTGAGTTTTGCCTCTGCCAAATGCACGTTGTTCCATAGTTAGGTCCAGCTCTTTGGCATCAACTCTCTTTTCGAGAATTTGGCTAAGTTCTTATCTCTGTTTGAATTCTAGTGCGACGATTATGTTAGTGCCTTAGGTATTGGTTTTGATGATAACAACTATAGGACATTATATAAAAAATATAGATACTAATGTTTTATCAAGTTATATATAGTATATAGTGCAGGATATTAGACAGGTATTGATTAAGAAGACTGTACGGTATCAAGAGTAGATTCAAGATGCTAATATAGAGTTTCAAGAGTTGGAGAATGAAGACTCATGAGTATTGAAGAGTTCAAGAATTCAAGATATTCCAAATAAGTTATAGAGTCATAGAATTTTTGTTCAAACCCTGGTAGCACTTTTCTTGATCTCTCTCTCTCTCTATTTCAAATAAGTTTTAAATATTTTTCAAATATCCTGGTTTTCAAAATAATCTTTTCAAACTTCTTTTCAAAATATTTCTCAAAATAATTTCTTAAACTTTTATATTTACTAAGGTATTATATTAAGTTTTTAAGTATTTTTTTAATCTATTACATTTTATGGTATTTTAGTTTATATCTTCCTTATGTTCATTTTTTATATTTATATTTTGATTTTAGATATTTACTTATAATTTATAACTATTTTGATTTTACATATATTATTTACATTATATTGAATACTCTTATTAAATCTTTCAACATTTTTTTATAAAATTTTATTAAGTTATATTTTGATTAAAATGTGTATAAACTATATTTAAATGATTCTACAAAGTATCAAATTATTTTACAAAGCAACAGATTTTCAAAATAATATTTTTAAAGTGTTTTTTAGTTTTGTGAAGAGTATGTCGACATACTCTATCTATGTATATCGACATAGTGGCCATAATTTTCAAAATTCAAATTTGAATGGAAGTGTATTTTTGTCGTATCTCTTCGTGAATGGACATGACCATTGTTTCCCTATAAATTCCAAACTTCCAAACGAATTTATAATCATCATTTTCTTATTCATCTCTCCTCCTTCCACTCTTTCGTTTTCTAGATCAAAATAGACCCAAACTCTACCGAAATTCAACCAAAATCAAATTCAATCATCACTAGTTTGATTCTCCTTCATCTACTCTCTGATTTCTCTCATCTCTCTCACTCAAACCAAGATCAAAGTGCTATTCAAGAGTTATAGGATCAATTGTAATCAAGATCAAAGATCTGAGTCTGTAAAACTCTATCAAATCATGCCGCTATAATTGTAAGTGTGATTGTAGCCCGTAAAATCAATAGGGTGTGCAAAGTAGCCCGTAAATCTAGTGGGTGTGCTTATAGCTCAGAAATCAAGTTACTCTACTTAGAGGTCAGGATTCTGGAGGGTGTGTCTCGTAGCCTTGAAATCGAGATTGTATTTTCATTTACTAGTTGAAAATAAATCCGTAGAAGGAATTGTGCGGGACTGGATGTAGGGTAACTTTGAATCGGTATAAAATCCCGGTGTATTCCTTCCTTTTTATTTTTATTGCATTTACTTTTATCCGCACTTTGATTTTGTGATTGTTAATTACATCATTCCAAGTAGAATCTTAAATAATTTGAACTTAAATAATTTGAAAAATATTCATATAATCCATTAAACACTATTCACCCTCCCTCCTCTAGTGTTAATTTAGCCTTAAGATCTCTATTCCGCCGACTCACATTTGGTATTGGAGCATTGGTTTTCAAAGTATTCATAATCTGATTTTTGAAAAAGTTTAAATGGCTGCCAACACCGGTAATAGTACTATTAGTAACACTGTTAATACACTTGTTAGTAACTCATTTATAGAAGGACAATCTACTGCTAGACCTCCACTTTTTAATGGCAATAGTTACACATATTAGTCAAGTAGAATGAAAATTTATTTACAATCAATTGGTTTAGACACTTGGAATATCACACAAACTGAGTACACTGAACCCGAGACTAATTATGCATGGACTGCTGACCAAAAAGTAGTTGCATAAAGTAACTATAATGCTATGAATATATTATTTTGTTCATTAGATGGAAATGAATTAAATAGAGTATCTATATATTAGTTTGCTTTTGAATTTTGGAGAATTTTGCAAATTGCACATGAAGGCACAAGTAAAGTTAAACAGACCAAAATTTCCATGTTAACAAACTAGTTTCAATTATTCAAAATGAGTCCATATCTGATATGTATAGTAGATTCCAAGATATAGTACACTCACTTATTGCACTGGGTAAAAGTTTTTCTAAGGAGGATCAAGTTAGAAAAATCCTCAATTCACTTACTCTTAAATGGGATCAAAAGACACTTGCAATCAAAGAGGCTAATGACATTAGCACTCTAAAAATTGAAGAGTTAATTGGCAATTTAATGTCTTTTGAAGCACAAATACAGGGCAGGAAAGAAAACAAAGCAATAGAGACGAAATCTATAGCGTTTAATGCAATGACGGATAATCTAGATTCAGACAGCGATGATGATGAATAAATTGCTTTCATGACAAGGAATTTCAAAAAAAATTAAAATATAGGAAGATGAATAATTTCAAAAGGAATGACAACAATAATCCAGGAAGCGGAAGTGGAAGCGGAAAGGGCATTAGATGTTATAACTGCGATGAACCCGACTATTTAAAATGAGATTGTCCACATCCCGATAAACTGAAAATTACACCAAATACCGATTCATCCAGAAAATGAAGGACTTATGCTACAACACTAGACGATTTAGATACTTCCTTAAGTGATAGTGAACCAGGTACTGAGAATGCTAATATATGCTTCCCAGTGACATTTAATGAGAAGTCTGGAGAAACAGAACTAAAATAGGTACGCATTTAAATTAAAATTTTGAATTTTTCGTTGTTGATTGGATTTTGATTGCTAGGAATAACCTATAGATTAATAATAATATTAGTTGAATAATGCATGCATATATTTTAAATAATATATATATATATTTATTTATTTATTTATATATATGAATAAAATATTAAACGAAAATAATATAAAATATATTTTAAATTATTTACTGTATATATTAAATAATAAATATAAGATAATTATAAGTATAGATAAATAGGAATTCTTTGTTGAAGTTTCCTTTTTTTTGAAAATTTCGACCTATATGTCGACATACCCCATATGCATATGTCGACATATGTAGGCATATTTTGAATTTGAAATTCAAAATTTGAAATTCCCTCTACCTTTTCACCAACTCCTATGTTCTGAAAAGATGTCTCTTGACCAGTGAAAATATCATTTGATTCTCTATTTATTTACTCTATATCCATCCATTCATTTTTCACTTTTATTTTCATATTCAAAAACCATAAACTCTCTTATCTCTTCAAACTACTCTTCAATGGAATCCTCAAGCTATACTAAGGCAATCATGAGTCTTTCTACGAAAATAAAAGAATATCATTTTAATGATCAAGAAGCCATGTAGGCCTATATTGAGTACATATGTTTTGGAAAAGTTTCGGAAAAGTCTTTCTTGAAAGATTTGCTATTTTTGTAAATTTTCCTACTTATGATCTTTTTAATCTTTGTTTGGAAAAGGAAATTCTTGGTTTGATCAATGCTTCTCAAAATAATTTCGTTTGTTATCCAAAATTGGTGAAGATGTTTTATGCAAATTTAAAAGGAAAGTTTTATGATGAAAGAGAAGGAGAAATTTGGAGTAGTGTCAAGGGGACACAAATTGTTTTAAATTATGAACTTTTGGGTCACATTCTTGGATGCAAATCTAGTGGAATGGACCTTTCAACTTTTCAAATTGATTTTCGAGATCGTGAAGTAATCCATGACATTTTCGAAAGTAATGATGATTTTGAATTAAAAACAAAAATTTGCATCCAAAAGCAAGAATTTTAAGCCTTCGTTTGCAACAAAGTATCACTCATAGAACGGGTAATTATAATAACCCGACACAAAAAGTTTTCAAAGCCCATTTCCCAATTTATGGTCAATACGACATAAATTGGTCTCAAGTCATTTTGGATGAACATTTTTCTAAAAATCTTTCTAAACATGAAAACACACTATTTTATGGTATATCTTACTCATGTTTCCAATTATTTTGGTGTTGACCTTAAAGGAGAGGAAACAATTCCTCGAAAAATATTTGACAAGGCCAAAATTTCACATGCATATTTCACCCTTTTTTAAGCATTATGAAATGCTTGCGGAAAGGAACAAAGGTTGGCTTGGGAAGAGGAGCAAGAAATAAGAGAAGAAGAGGAAGGAGAGAAAATGGAAGTCGATGAGGAAGAACAAGAAGAGAAGGAGGACACTTCTTTGGAAAGGAAGACACTTCCTTGGAAAGTAAATATGCTACCTAAACCATCCAACAAAGATCTTCTCAAAAATCAAGAGAAGATCATTCACAACCAAAGAAAGCTTAAGAAATCATTCTCAAAGAGATTTACCTCAATTTCCAACAAAATGGATAAATTCTTTGAAAAGATCATCCGCAAGCTTGGTGGTTCTTCTTCAACTTCATCTACATCTTTCTAGTTGTTTGTTTAACATATCTTTGTATTTGGATTTTCTAGTTTTAATTTTATGTTCAATCTCATGTATCTTTCTTTTATTCCTTGTACTCATCCTTATTATCAATGAACATTCTATTTCTTGTTGTTATACATTGTCAATTATCTCTGGAAAATCATACAAATATAATAGTATAGGCCAAAACAAAAGAATTATAAAATAAAGTAGTTTTGAAAAATATATTTTATATGTTGACATATGCAAATCATGTATGTCGACATATAACGGCCAGTTTTCAAAAAAAATAAAAATTAAAAAAATAATAACTACCAAACACCAATTCATTTCAAACGGCTTCTTATCCCTATATATATCTATTCACTCCAGAAAATCATTATTTTCAGTCTCTATCTTCACTCTTTTTCATATATAAACTTATCTCTTCAATAATGGCTTCCCCACATCAAAAACTTTGCGAAAACCTCAAACAAACTCTTGAATCATTCAAGAACATTCTTTCTTTCATCCTAAGAAACTAGAGGCAGTTATAATTGAGTCAAATGCAGATGATCAAGGAGCAAGAAAGGCATTTCGATGCGATTCGATGGATGATTTCTGCCTTGAACAAAAAAGAACTAACCACCAATCCAGAGTGTATCATCAAAAATAATGATGAAGATTGGGATGCTATCAAAGCAGATCCAATCTTTGGCACTGATGGATGGGTTGAAGTTCCTAAAAATGTCTAGTTTAAATAGGTTTGATTGTATATAAATAATAATACTTGATTTGGTTTGGATTTGACTGGTTTGATTTGTATGGATTTGTTTGAACGGTGTGTGACATTGACTTTGTTGGATTAATTGAATATTTAGATTGATTATGATTATTTCATTTTACATATCACTTGTTGTTTTTATATAATCATTCTCATCATCATTATATATAAATCTTATATATCAATTAGTATTTTATTTAGGGGGAGTTAGAGTTAGAATTAGAGTAAGAATTAGTGTTAGGATTATAGTTTTAGTTGTTTATTATTGTTGATGACAAATGGGGAGAAATATATAAAATCTAGGCATAGATTAAGGGGGAGTTTTGTAACTCGGGGGGTTTATATTATATTTTATATATAGAGTTCTCATCATCAAAAGGGGGAGATTGTTAGTATCTTAGGTATTGGTTTTGATAATAACAACTATAGGACATTATATAAAATATAGATACTAATGTTTTATCAAGTTATATGTAGTATATAGTGTAGGATATTAGAAAGGTACTGATTAAGATGACAGTACAGTATCAAGAGTAAATTCAAGATGCTGATATTGAGTTTCAAGAGTGGGAGAATGAAGACTCATGAGTATTGAAGAGTTCAGGATTTCAAGGTATTCCAGATAAGTTATAGAGTCGTAGAATTTTTGTTCAAACCCCGATAGCACTTTTCTTGATCTCTCTCTCTCTATTTCAAATAAGTTTTAAATATTTTTCAAATATCCTGGTTTTCAAAATAATCTTTTCAAACATCTATTCAAAATATTTCTCAAAAATAAGTTCTTAACCTTTTATATTTACAAAGATATTATATTAAGTTTTTAAGTATTTTTTAATCTATTATATTTTTTGGTATTTTAGTTTATATTTTCCTAATGTTTATTTTTGATATTTATAATTTGATTTTAGATATTTATAATTTGATTTTAGATATTTACTTATAATTTATAACTATATTGATTTTGTATATATTATTTACATTATATTGAATGCTCTTATTAAATCTTTCAAAATTATTTTATAAAGTTTTATTAAGTTATATTTTGATTAAAATGTGTATAAACTATATTTAAATGATTCTACAAAGCATCAAATTATTTTACAAAGCAACGGATTTTCAAAATGATATTTTTAAAGTGTTTTTCAATTTTGTGAAGAGTTTGTTGAAATACTCTATCTATGTATGTCGAAATAATGGCCATAATTTTCAAAATTCAAATTTGAATGGAAGTGACTTTTCGTCGTATCTCTTCGCAATATGGGCATGACCGTTGTTTCCCTATAAATACCAAACTTCCAAACAAATTTTTAATCATCATTTTATTATTCATCTCTCCTCCTTTCACTCTCCTAATTTCTAAATCAAAATATACCAAAACTTTGCCGAAATTCAACTAGAATATTCAATCATCACTAGTTTGATTCTCCTTCATCTACTCTCTGATTTCTCTCATCTCCCTCACTCAAACCAAGATCAAAGTGCTATTCAAGAGTTATAGGATCAATTGTAATAAAGTTCGAAGATCTAAGTCTGGAAAACTCTATCAAATCATACTGCTATACTTATGGGTGTGATTGTAGTCCGTAAAATCAATTGGTTGTGTTTAGTAGCCCGTAAATCTAGTAGGTGTGCTTGTAGCTCGGAAATCAAGTGACTCTACCCAGAGGTCGGGATTCTGGAGGGTGTCTCTCGTAGCCTTGAAATCGAGATTGTATTTTTATTTACTAGTTGAAAAGAAATCCGTACAAAGAATTGTGCAGGACTGCATGTAGGGTAACTCCGAACCAATATAAAATCCTAGTGTGTTCCTTCCTTTTTATTTTTACTGCAATTACTTTTATCTGCACTTTGATTCTGTGATTGTTTTTGTGATTGTTAATTACATAATTCCAAGTAGAATCTTAAAGAATTTTAAAAATATTCATATAATCCATTAAACACTATTCACCCTCCATCTAGTGTTAATTTAGCCTTGAGATTCCTATTTCGCTAACTCACAGATTCATTCTGAAATCGAACGTAGTGGATGATTCCATTGTATTGCTTTTCTCATTTCTACACTTCTAGTAATCCTGAAAATAAAAGCATTCACGTCACTCCAAACAGTGGCTACATTATCGATTTCTCATCGATAAAGGGTAAGTCCCAAAACGATAATATTAAAGTACGACGCAACTCGTTTTTCTAGTTCGAGCAAGCTATCTACACAAGATGGTCCGTTCATGATGTTTGGGGCACTGGAGTCACTTTGCATAGATAACACACTGCACTTTCCCTGGTCGATGCGCGAAATCCGACTGGTTAACATACGTCGACTTCCCTTGGATTCTGGGCGTTGTTCATACGGGAATATTATTCAAAGTAAAACATACCCGACAGTGTTGAATGTCGAGTTTGATTGTTTAGAATGACTTTCTGGTCATCCCATCTTTAATATGGTGAAGTAACTTCAACTACACTAGAAGCTGGATCCTTTACAGCTTAGGCTTTGCTTTTTATCTGTTATACCGGGACGATTGATTATGGCTGAATTACAAGGCACATTTGCTATTGTGGGGTTGTTGCAAAATCCACCTCCTCCTATAAATGAGTATACGGCCTTAAGAGCCTTGGAAGAAGTGGGAGGAGCAAGCAGGGATTCCTCGAAGCTTATTGTCCTGTCGGCCTTCTTTTTAGTTGTGCTTATGTGAGGGCGGCCTCCGTTGTCTCACAACTTTATGCAAATAGACAAAATCCTAGCAACTTCTTTGGTTATGTTCCTTTATTCGAACCTGCATACATTTTCCAAAGTGCTCTGCTTGGCGACATAGGGGCATCATTTAAATAACTCTGTATCCATTCTTGCACGTGTTTGGTGGTGTTCCTTTCGACTAACTACTAGTCGTGGATAACACCATTTTTGCGCTGCTCCTAACTATCTCAGAAAGTAGCCGGGGTCTTCATTTCCTTGTTGTATGACCTTTGCCAAGAATTGAATCTTGTTTATGGAAGGTTTAAAATGCCTGACTCTAGGCACCAGTAGTAGCTAGATGTAATGAGGAAAATTATTCAACTGCCCCCTGTCTAATTGAGCTTCCCCAATCCCGGTCTTGGATCGAAAAAAAGTCCAACGGTACTTGTTTTCAATTTTCCACGGCTATCTTCGCCTATCCTCTATCAAGCATGTCCTGTTGGTCGCTGACGCTGTCGTTGAAGTTCGGTTAGGGATAGTTTCAATCTTTGGAAATTAATGCATGAATCATTCGATTCTGATTATCCTTTCTTGAAGTTGCTTATTTCCAGGGAACAACAAAATTTCTAAAGGCTGGTGATTACACCTTCTTGATGTTGCCAATGTCCAGGCGATGACAAATTGTTGTAGGTTATAGCTAAAATTCCATTCGTGCATCAGTTCCTATCTTTGGAAATTGGCACATCAATGACTCAATTCTGACCTTTCAGTGCCGAGATGTTCCTCTCGATATCAAGAACTTTTGGCTCACTACTTCCACTTATCTGTTTGTCTTTTTTCAATGTGCTCATGGCAAGCGGTTCCACTTTGCCACCGATAGTCGATTGCAAGGATAGTATATTTTGTTCTTTCCCTCACCACCGGGTGCACATCGATAATGCTGATCCCCCTTTCATTCCGATTTCCAGAATCCAATCTGCGCACCAGTTTCTGTCTCCGAGGACTGGCGGTTTAACTGCTCGATTTCGAGCATTGCCTTTTCTCGCTGCTGCACCTTCTGTGTTCCTATGCGACATATTTATTTATCCCAACTCTGTGTATATAAATAATACTCCTATAGTCATTTTGGCATATTCTATTACTTAGCTCCGATCAAAACCGTGATGTAGCTTCGCTTAGCCAATTCCGTGACCGTTCCTATTTTGGCTCGGTGGAGTTCATTTCGACCAAGTGTAGGTGTATACGCGCCAGTCCATAGGACTGATCACTCTGAATACAAAGTCCATACATTTTTAAAAGACTAGGTTTCTTAAGCAATACGTTTGACTGCCCCTAGCATGATTTGCATGGTAGTTCCAATCTTCGGGAACTAGTGACTTTGCTATTTGATTCCCAGAACTAAATTTTCAGTGTTGTTAATCCCTTAACTGCGATCGAATTCTCTCAAGTTGACAACATCAGCTAATGTCAACTTATTTTCATAGTAAATTCTTTCAAGCCCAGTGTTGAGATCCTTGATGTTGTGAATCTTCGGGTAGTGTCAGATTCCAGAAGCTAGGGTTGAAGATTCGATTGAGCTTCTACTTCTATCTCCAAAAGCCAGTATATTAATAGCCATATTTTAGCAGTTTCTCCTTGGCATCGCAATCTTCGGGCGATGTCATATTCGAGCATGTTGGCACCAATTGATCCGATTGGTCCATAAGCAGGTTATCAATCCTTCTTGTCATCGCCAGACTTCGGGCAACGGCAAATTTATGCAGGTTGAAGTTGAAATATCAACCTAGTTCCTTGTTTGGTTTTTAGAACCTTTTCGTTGTCGCCGATCTCCGAACAACAATGAATTCTTGAGCTTAGGTACTTCCTCTCCCTGTCAACGCCTATCTTCGAGCAATGGCAGATTCCTAGAGGTTAAATTTTTTCCATTCTAACACCGTCTTTCAAACAATGCTAGATTCCCAAAGGAGGGAAGTTGGTTCCTTTTCGACGTTGCCTATCTTCCGGCAATGCCGAATTCCTGGACTTTAAGACCTTCATTTCCCTAGGTGGCAATTTGTTGCATCAATGCTCTACTTTGCGAAACAGAACTATTATCTAACCAACTTTGTGATTATTAGTGTTTGGAGTTGGCGAGGCTTCCTTTGAGCAATTATTTGTGCATTTATCCCTCTTCGTGGGACTAGCAATTTCGAACGCTTGTATTTGAGCATTTGTGAGAGGTGGAGAGGTGTTGGGTAAATGATTCAGTTGCCCCTAGTCCAGCTCTCAATCTTACTCTGAGATTGAGGAAGTCCGATGATAACTCCCGACTTTCCATGTTTTTCCTGCTTTTCCTTTTCCGTGCATGCCTTTCTTGACTACTAACATCGCCACGAAAGTCATGTTCATGTGTTAGTTCGTATATTCGAGAGCTAGTGATTTAGCTGCTTGGTTCCAAGCAAGATTTTCTTGAGGTTGCCTGTCTCTGGGCTACATCAAAACTCTTTCTATTTGGTTGTGCACCAGTTTACTAGTACACGAGCGATTTGATCCTGGGAATTTTCCTTTGACGCTGCCTTATCTCTAGGCAGCGGTTGATTCATGTGATGAAGGGCCGAACCATTCGATTGGCCGACGAATGGTTATGTCTTCCCATTGTCGCCTAACTTCGGGCAACAGTAATTTTCTAAAGACAAGCGTAGAAACTCAGTTGAGTACCAATTTCTATCTCCAGCGGCTAGTGCATCGATGGTTTACTACTGTGAGTGTTTCTCGTTGACCATGTAGTTTGAAGTTTTCCTAGCATTGTCGAGGCAACATCGGTATTTAGAAAATAGAAAGGTTCTCGATGTTGTCGGGGCAATACCGGTACTTGGAAAATAGACTCAGCGTTGCTCGGGCAACACCAGTACCTAGAAAATAGAAAGTTTCCCGATGTTGCTGGGGCAAAACCGGTACCTAGGAAACATGGGAGTTTCTCAGCATTTCCGAGTCAACATCGACACTTACGAGGTTGGGATCAATTTTCCCCATCGATCTGATTGTTTTAGGCCCTCCCGACGTTGCCTGAGCAACACCGCTTTTCAGAAGGCAGGGATCGGTTTTTCAGTTGATCCAGCGGTTTGAGTCGATTTTCCCGTCGACTTGGCGGTATTGTATTCCGGTTGGGTACTAGTTTTAATCTTCGAAAACTAGCACTTTAATGATTGGATCATAAGAGTCTTTCCTTAGTGCTGCCAGTCTCCGGGTAGCGTTAAAGTTCTGCAAGTTAGGATCGAACCGTTCGTTTGATCTTGTATTGTTGGCAAATTCCTTTTAACTCAACATGGCTTGTTTCTCGACATTGCCTAACTCCGGTCTACGCCACATTCTGAAAGAATAAGAGTCTCGATCATTCCATTATTAGCTTTTTTTATAAATGTCAAGCGTTCCACTTAGCGATGTAGGGCCGTTGTTTAACCAACTCCATAGTTGTTATTATTCGCATAGGGTCGAATTTCCTCCGCCCGACTTTTTTTGCAATCTGACTTCCATTTATGGAACCCATTATTCGCAAGTGCCAAACTCTGGGCCTTTATTGAAAATTAGACATTGTGGAGCGAGTCGTTACATTACCCCCGGTACAACTACACTCTTCCCATCCTAATCTTGAACCGGTGAGTTCGGTAATGCTTGTCTTGAATTTGTGACAATTATCCTTGCTTGTTCCTGGCCATATGCATTCTGTTGAGCTAATAGCATTGTTGCGGATATCCGCCTTATTCGTCCGCTTCAATCTTCAGAATTGATGATTTAGTTGCTCGATTACGAGCGTTCTCTCCTTGTCATTGTTTGTCTTCGAACAACTGTTAGTTTTGTGCAAGCAAGGGTCGAAGTACCTGATCGATCTTCAGGTGGCTGATTATTCCAAGAGCTGCTAACGTCCAAGCCATGGAAAACATATGATAGTTGAGGGTTATCCTTCCTAACATCGCTAGTCTCCGAGCAGCATCAGATTCCTGAAAGATGACCTATTCCCTTCGGACATTGCCAATCTTCTGGCTATGCTGGATTCTTGCAGGTTAGAGTTTGAGAACTCAGTCGAGCACCTGCTTCTGTCTTTGGAAACTGTTGCATCGATGATTTGATTCTCCAAAAACCTTCCACCGTCCCCGATCTCTAGACGATGGTAAGTTCTTCATGTTATTATCTATCTCGGGGCGATAGTAATTTCTTAATGATATCGCCTATCTCTGGGTGATAGTAAGCTCTAAGGAGTTCGATTCTCTTGCCGATATGACGGTATGGAGTTCCCGATGTCGCCGGGGCAACATCGACGCCTAGGAGGCTGGACCAATTTTCCTTTCAATTTGGTATTTGAAAGATCTCTCGGCGTTGCTAGAGCAAATCCGGTATTTGTAATGTCGGATCGCTCCCCAGTGTTGCTGGGGCAACACTGGCACTTGAGAGTGGGAGAATTTTCGACATTGCCGGGGCAATGTTGATTCTTGGAAAGCGATGATTGATTTTCCACCTATCCTGCAATTGAAAAACTTCTCAGTGTTGTCGGAGCAACATCGGTACCTAGAAATTTGATAGCCTCTCGGTGTTGCCCGAGTAACACCGATAACTAGAAAATAGAAGGGTTTCCCGATGTTGCCGGGGCAACTGTAACATCCCCTATCTAGAGGCCCAAAGTTAAGCGCTACAGATGCTGCAGTCATCCATAGTATTAACTTCCGGCGACTAAATATGGTTATGTTAATGGTACCTATAATATCAGAAGCACTTGAATATGAAACAAAATCACAGATTTCAAAAACAAAATTTTACTGATTACATTTCAAAACATATGTTTCACGTTCAAATAACATAATCCAATAATTGATTCCTGAACCTTATTGCATAAATACGCCAAGAGCGACATATGATGATGCCCCCTTGGTTGTCCAGAGTACTATATAGACATAACTGTCTTAAATACAACACGGTGGAATAAAACAAAACAGCAACTCCTAAATAGCTATTCGTCAGCCACCTGCTCATCTCTGGAATCTTTATTCATCAAACTACGAAAACCTATAAAACCTCAACCCTCAGCCTCCTCAAATCAATTTTGAGCACCCGAGAGTTTAAGGGGAAAAACATAAACTTGAGTCAGACATAAAGCCTGGTGTGAATAATACTATATATCTCAGTTATTTGATATTTAGTGAGACCATGCCGCTTAGTGGAACAGTTTCCCTCACTAATATCCTTTTAAAACATATCTTTTGCAAACCTTTATCCTGCAACCAAAACTGGTTAAAACTGTAAAGCATTATTAAGTTAACATACATATCAGGTAACAAATGAACTATCTGTCCAAACACTATAGTTTTGTTTGGCTAACTACTAACCTTTGGCTGACTCGGGCCTACCAGATAATATAATCAATATAATCTAACACCTGTTAAACACTCCTCTTACGGTCTGGCCCTAACTATCTGTTAAATACTCCTCTTCTGGATGGTCTGTCCCTAACTTAACATCTCCCAGGGTCACCAGATCCTAATGGTTTTGCGGGCTCACCAATAACCTATCTGTATACAAATATATATTCCCTTCTGTTTGTAATCATAATTTTAGTCTTACCTGTGACAAAGCCCTACACACTGGAATTTTGGACTAAATTACCTGGGGCTAATAGCTAATGTATAGGGTGTGACTCTATACCAGTCCCATCTGGTATTCTAATATCTGAGTCATTTTACTTAGGGTAACCTTCCTTTAAATTTTTTCTTGAAAACCTTTTCATCTCAAATCGATTTAAATCCTTTAAACCAAACTTAAACAAGGAAAATATATACTCTATGCTTTACTCAAAATCACATTGCCATGTTATATATACTTTACTCAAATCTTTGTTGATGAAAACATCTAAACCTTTGAACCCCTTTCGAATCCATTTAAAGTACCCCTTTTGAACCAAGTAAACCCTTCTTTCATCTAGGCCGAAAGGCCAAAACATTCCTTTCGAAACAATTCATAATCTTCCTTTTGAAAACATTGAAAAACCATTCCTTCGAAAGCATTAAAACCTTAAATGTCCTTCTTCAAAACCTTTAAACATTACCTTTCGAACACATTGGAAAACCTTTCCTTTCAAACCTTTCGAAACCATTGGGGAACCACCCCTTCGAAACCTTCATTAAAAATCTTTCGAAAGCATCAAAACCTTAAACCTTTCGAAACAATTTGGGTTCAATTTTAAAATATGTGGAAACACCTTTCGAAACCATTCAAAACCATCGTTTTTGAAACTATTGGGTTTATCTTTAAAAATCTCTAAGTCGAAAGCTACCCAATCGGAAGCAGGGTGCCGAAAGTGGCGAGACATGCATTTGGCATGAAAAACTGGTTTTTAACCTTTTTAAGTAATCTTTTTAACTAACCTACCTTGTTTGTTAAAATCTTATTAGTTGCTAATTTTTCTTTTCTGAAAGTACTGCCATAATTTCAGAATTAGTTAATTTAAATCATTTAAAAAATACTCCTCATTTTAAAAATATATAAAACATTTAAGTCTCATACCTTAAATAATTTTATATATTCATCAAAACACTTTGGAAAATTCTCCAAAAATTTCAGAAATTCCTTTCAAATATGTTTTCTAACATATATAAATTTCAGACCCAAATTATTTATAGTTTAACCGTAAATTATTTATAACCCAATAGATTATTTTCTTTACTATAAAATTAATATAAAATCCACATTAATTCAGAAAATTATGAAAATTGAAACCCACCTCTAGAATACCATTTCTGATCTATATCTAAAATACCAAGGTGCTAACTTCCCTATATATTCATCAACAAGCATATATAAACATTTTGCCCATCAAAATCATGGCTAAACTATGCAAGATAAATTCGGATTTCCTTAAAACCGAAAACATTTAAGAAATAAGAGATGTAGTCATTATTCACCTTAGCTTTGTGATTTAAGATGTGAGATTTGATATTGATTAAGTGATTTAATTCTTCCTCTTGAATCCTAGCTTTATCTTCTTTCTCTTTGCTAATGGTGGCCGACCTTAGACTTAAAATTTTTGCTTGTGAATGTATGTATGAACGTATGGAAGTAAATTCCTAAGTATTTAGGGTATTAGAATGCTCTATTTCCTATTTTTCCCCTCCTCTATTTGCCTTAACACTTCATTCTTTAGTTCATTTGTTTATTCATTAACATGGCACAGCTACTCCTTAATTAAATCACAAATATCAATCCATTAATCAACCTACATTATTTAATTTAATTTAGCTAATTAAATTCCTTAAATAATGTTACTAAACATATGGGGTATTACATACTCCACTCCTTAAAGAATTTCCTCCTTGAAATTACGATAAGGTGCACATCAAAACAATCAAAGGTAAAACATACCATCAAACAAATCAGGAAAAGTGTCTCTAATCCTTCTCTCAGTCTCCCAAGTACAATCTCCATCATCGTCGCTCCACTGGACCTTCACTAATCTGACTGTCTTGTTCCTCAACTTCTTATCATCTCTCACGACTATCCGGACAGGCTTCCTAACCATAGTCAAGTCTGGTTCCACTAATAAATCCTCTAACACAGTCGGTGCTATAGTAGTGTCAGGATCCCTAACACGCTTCCTCGGATGAGATACATGGAAAACATCGTGGACTCCTGCCAAACTGCTCGGTAACTCTACTCTGTACGCGAGTTTCCTAATCCTCTCTAAAATATGAAACGGTCCTACGAATCTCGGTGCTAACTTCCCTATCTTCTCGAATCTGATAACACCTTTCATCGGTGATACTTTGACGAAAACATGATCTCCAATAGAGAACTCTATATCTTTCCGTCTTCTATCTGCATAGCTCTTCTGTCTAGACTGAGCTTCCTTCATTCTCACCCTTATCAGCTCAATCTTCTCTGTAGCTTCTCTTACCAAATCAGGACCAAGGACTAATCTATCTCCGGTCTCTAACCAACATGCGGGAGATTTGCATGGTCTTCCATACAAAGCTTCAAACGGTGCTATCCCTATACTAATTTGATAACTATTTTATACGAAAACTCGACTAGGTGTAAATGGTCTTCCCATGATCCTTCAAGTCTAATACACAAACTCTTAGCAAGTTTTCCAAGATCTTGTTAACTCTTTCTGTTTGCCCATCTGTCTATGGATGGTAAACGGTACTCATCTTGAGCTTGGTTCCTAAACTCTCCTGTAGACTCTTCCAGAACTTGCTAGTGAATAAGGAATCTCTATCACTAATAATACTACTAGGAATTCCATGCAGTCTAACCACATTCTTCATAAATAACTTAGCCAATACATGTGCCATCCTATTTGACTTAACAGGAATGAAATTGGCACTCTTGGTCAATCTGTTCACTATGACTCATATACTTTCATTTCCTCTACTAGATCTCCTCAACCCGTCTATGAAATCCATATAAATAGAATCCCACTTCCATACCAAAATATCCAATGGCAGAAGCAACCCACTTGGCTTCTGATGCTCGGCTTTCATCTGCTAACAATTCAAACATTGTTTCACCCATAAGCCTACATTCCCCCAAAACTTCCTTCCTAATGTCTCCTACATTCGGAACACACAACCTCCCTTTCTTTCTCAACCACCCATTCTGATCAAGACTAAAATCCTTCAAGTCGTCGCTCTTCATTCCTTCCTTTAACTTCTTGATCCATTCAGCACACTGGATCCTCCTCTTGTTTAGGAGCAATCCTTTCAATAATTACTGGTCGAACCTCCAAACAATATAACACAGTAGTTCCTTCACTAGGTCCAACTTCAGATCACCACTGCACTCTGCAAGTAGACAACGCTTCTAAGTCTTTCCATTCCGCTATCATAGCCAACACTGCATTCTGATGCTTCCTACTAAGTGCATCTGCAACCTTGTTGCCTTTCCCTGGTGTGTACTCAATTCCAAAATCATAAGCAGCAATAAACTCTAACCATCTCTGTTGTCTCATGTTCAGCTCCCTCTGAGAGAACAATTACTTCAATGACTTATGTAACATCCCGCTTCCGGAGGCTCAAAACTAACTGCTACGGATGCTGCAGTCATCCATAGGTGTTATTTCTAAGTGACTGAAATCGGAAACTTGAAACCACTGGCAACACAGAAACACAAGAATATGAAAAAATTTAAACTTCAACAAAACAGAATTTCTCAGTTCTTATGAATTTCAATTTAAGATTTAATTACATAATCCCAGACGTTAACCACGTTCAGATCACATATACATGTACAAAATACGATAAGAGCAACATATGAAGATGTCCCCTTATGATGATCAGAGAACTAATAAATATGAACTTTACAGTTCTTAGTACATCACAGCGGAATACACAAAATAGCTCCAATATAGCTAATATTGCCTCCTGCACGTCTCCGGAAGTTTATTCATCCAAAACCTAAAAGTCTCCCACTCTCAAACTACTCAAATTAATTTTGAGTACCCGAGAGTTTGTGGAGAAACAAAAACTTCGAGTCAGACAATAAGTCTGGTATGAATTATCCCTAGTCATCTCTTATCATAAATAGATATCTAGTGAGACCACGCCACTTAGCGGAACGGGTTTTCCCCTCACTAGTATCCTAAATAAACATGCAAATCATTTACTATGCCCCTGCACCCAAAATGATTAGTCTAAACATAATATGAAATAAAGCCATAAATCATATGTATTGGATATCCCATCCACCCATTTATTGGATATCCCATCTAGAAGCAATTTATTAGATTTCCCATCTAAAATCTTTAAAATGACTATCCGCCATAATTTAATAGGACTATCCATCCCAAATCCATTCAAAATAAATACAGATTATCCATCGCACACTCCATAGTTTTCCTAGGAAGACTATGAAATCTTGGGTGCCAAATCCGAAGGCTAACCACCTCTGGCAAAACATTATTTACTTTATAAATTTGATGTGGGCTATCCACCGCACATTCCATGGTTTTCCTAGGTTAACCAAGAACCCATCACTTGGCCAAAAATATCATGATCCCCATGATTATTTATAAAACATCATGGTCCCCATGATTAATTATTTTCCCCAGGTATACCACCTGTTTAACATATTCCCATTGGTAGCCCTAATTAGGTTAAATTAGATAAAACACATTAATAGCCCCAATGTATATTTTCGAAAGCATATTTCTGTTTGTAACCCCAAACTATGTAACGAAAACATTAAACCCACCCCGATGTCCCCAAGGTTTTATAACATTCATTTTTTATAAGGATCCCCCTTACATATTCAAACAAAGATAAGTATTTTATGTTATAACCCTTCGAAGTAACACCTTCGTCTTAGCAAAGTTTTACCTAAGAAAAATGGTTTAAAACAGCCCTTTAAAAACTCTTCGAATGAAGTCCCAATCGAAAGCAAATAAACATCCAAAGTTAGCCCCTTCGAAAACCTTTCGAAATCAAAACCTTTTGAAATCAGAACCTTTTGCAATCATTGAAGATAACCCCTTCAAAACCTTTCGAAATCAAACATTTCGAAATCAAAACCTTTCGCAATCACTGAAGATAACCCCTTCAAAACCTTTCGAAATCAAACCTTTCGAAATCAAAACCTTTCAAAATCAAACCTTTTGAACTCAAAACCTTTCGAAATTAAAACCTTTCGAAATCAGAACCTTTCACAATCATTGAAGATAACCCCTTCAAAACCTTTCGAAATCAAACCTTTCGAAATCAAAACCTTTCGAAATCAAACCTTTCGAACTCAAAACCTTTCGAAATCAAAACCTTTCAAAATTAAACCTTTCGAAATCATTGAAGATAGCCCCTTCAAAACCCTTTGAATTAAACCTTTCAAAATTATTTTAAAACAATACTCTTGAAGGTTTAAGCTTTCGAAGATCCCCTTCGAAACCCTTCTTGAATATAAAATTTTAGTCTTTTATAAAATGATAGAGTCGAAGGATCCCCTTCCAACTTATTCGGAGAAAAAAAATTATTTCTATCCGAAAGCAAAAAAGCAGCCTCCCCATCCCTTCGCCCTTTTCTCCCCTTCAGCCCTGTGCCTACCTTTCGACTTTGACAGAGGGTAACTGTTTACCTTCCGTCTTAGGCGAAAGGTACCTTTCGACTTCATCGAAAGGGAAAAAGCGGGCTTGTTGGAGTCGAAGGCAGAACTGGGCCCACTGAAGTGATGTTTTTATCTTGTTTGTCTAATTTTGATTGGCTGAGGAACCTTCTCTTGTACTTCCAAATAGTAAAAAGTATACACAAGTCAACCTTTTTCTCAAAACACTGTACTTCTTCCTCAATTATTTCCAAAAGCAATTTCCTTCCGAATTTAAGTAATTTCGGAAGCAAATTTTCAGTTTAGCCCTTGGGCTTAAATAATTTAATTACCTTAGTAAATCACTAAGGAAATTTTCCCAAAAATCGGATAAATCATATACTTCAACATATTAAAATTTCAAAGCATATGAAGATCAAAACAACTTGGAATTTTACCAAAACCGAATGAAAACGTGTTAATTAGCTCATTAACATTTTAAAACACCTATGTCTTATCCAAACAAAGGTTTAAATGGTTATATCCTAACCAAAATCACAAACATGAATCGGATATAACCCATAACCGATCCAAACACTGATAAACATGATTATTCACCTCGATTAGTGGATTGGAGAATGAGATACTTTCCTAGCTTTAATTCCTTAGCTTATTCTTCAATTTAAACTCTTCCTGGAGCTTTTTAATGGTCGGCCGAAATATGTGGGAGTTAAGAATGAGAAAGTGGAAGTTTATTTAGGTGGAGGAAGAGATATATACTAAGAAATGTAGCCCCATTTCCAAGTTTATCCTTTAGGAAAAATTTCTCCTTAATTTATTTAAGTCTTTTTATTTTAGTCCATTCTTTTAGACACGGCCATTGGATTTATTAGTATCATCTCCCTACTATTCA
Organism: Allium fistulosum; assembly: GCA_030737815.1. Lineage (NCBI taxonomy): Eukaryota > Viridiplantae > Streptophyta > Magnoliopsida > Asparagales > Amaryllidaceae > Allium > Allium fistulosum. Next base: position 403,194,521 of record CM060907.1, on the reverse strand, counting down.
CATTATTCTATTTAATTTATCCAATTAAATATCCCGAATAATGTTAATTAAACCTTGCTGAAAAGTTGTCCCACTGGGAACATTCGAACGAAAAATCAATTTACTCATGATCGAGTGCACACTCGATAGGATCTTCTTTTGCTTTGGAAGCTAAGATCGATGCAATGATTAAAAAATTCGATAACGTTCTCTCATCGAATCAAATGAATCAAGCTTCCCAACCGATGTGTTATAAATACAACGATCCTAATTATATAGCCGATCAGTGTCCCAATTCTGTCGAACAAATCAATGCTTTCAATAAAGCCAAAAACGACCCGTTTTCTCCAACGTACAACCCTGGTTGGAGGAATCATTCGAATTTTGCGTGGAACCAAAACAATCCCAACACGAATACGATTCGTCCCAATTTTCAAGCATTCAAGAATAATGCTTCAAATCCTCCCTTTCAGCCGAACAATTTTCAACCAAACTTTGCGGGTCCGTCCCATAATCAGCCGCAACAATTAAATTTTCAACCAAGTTCTATTCATCCTCCCCAAGACGATAAACGTTTAACTTCGCTTGAGAAAACTCTTGAAACGTTGGATAAAGCAACTACTCAAAGCCTTCAATCAAACAACAATTTGCAAAATTTATGGACCTCGTATATGCAAAACACGAACCAATCAATTGCAAAACTCGAAATGCAAATGAGTCAATTAGCCACGTCTGTAAGAGAACGCGAACAAGGAACATTCCCAAGTCAGCCCCTTTCAAATCCCAGAAATCAAAACGCAAATTCAAATCAAGCCCATGTTGTTCAAGATAGAAACATCACCCAATTGAATTCTATCACAACTCTCCGTTCCGGTAAAAAAATCGATAATCAAGTCGTTAATCCAAACGATTTACCGAAAACTTCTCTCGACACTTCTAAAACAACGAACGACTCAGAACAGAACATGGAGCCAAACGTCAAATCGAATACCAATCAAAATTCTTCTTCTACTACTCGAGTAGACCCGCCTATAGAGTATCGTGTTCCATTTCCACATCGCCTTCGACCAAAGAAACACTCGTACCAAATGGAAAAGGTGTTGGAAATTTTTAAACAAGTGAAAGTTAACATCCCGCTTCTTGACATCGTTCAGCAAGTCCCCATGTATGCAAAATTTATTAAGGACTTGTGCACCCAAAAACGACACACTCAAGTGCCCAAAAAAGTCTTCTTAGCCGCCAGTTTGAGTGAAGTCTTGTCCCAATCAATGCCCATCAAATACAAAGATCCCGGATGCCCTACGATTTCGTGTACAATTGGAGATAAGACAATTAGCAAATGCTTGATAGACTTAGGTGTGAGTGTCAACTTGATTCCATACTCCGTGTATGAACAATTAGGCTTAGGTGAGCTCAAACCCATAAAAGTTACGCTTCATTTCGCCGATCGTTCCATTAAGAAGCCCGTGGGAGAAATCGAAGACGTGCTCATTCGAGTAGGGCAATTCATATTCCCTGTTGACTTTATCGTTCTCGAAACACAACCCGTGACAAATCCCGCGAGTCAAATTCCATTGATTTTAGGCCAACCATTCTTAGCCACCTCAAATGCCTTAATCAATTGTCGTAACGGTTCGATGAATATCTCTTTTGGAAACATGACTTTGGATCTTAACATTCTCAATCTTGAAAGCCAATCAAATGAATGCGACCAAACGTTGGAAGTTAGTGCCATTCACAAAAACTTTGAAAATGAGACACTTGACCTTAACGACAAACGCGAAGCCGAGTATGAAAAACTGTTTCATGAAATTCCCAACGAAATTGAATACACTCTTCCCTTTGAATCGCTTCCAGTTGAGTCTGAATCTCAACCCAACCCTTTGATCGAAAAACTCCCGAAGTTGGACCTCAAACCACTTCTCGATCACCTTAAGTACGCATACTTAGGTGAAAACAAAACTTGTCTTGTCATAATTTCTAACGATCTTTCTCTTGACCAAGAAGCTTCTCTTCTCTCTGTTCTTTCAAAAAATAAGAAAGAGATTGGATGGTCGATTACCGATATTAAGGGAATGGGCATTCTTCTTAGCAAGAATTATTGCAGTATTAGTCCCGCTCTTGTTCAACATCGCATCCATTTAATCGATGATGCCAAGCCTGTTCATGACGCGCAGCGAAGGCTTAATCCAAAAATGAAAGATGCGGTGCATGATGAAATTCTTAAACTTCTCGACAACGGAATCATTTACCCAATCTCCGATAGTTCATGGGTTAGCCCAATTCACGTTGTACCGAAAAAGTCTGGGCTAACCATTGTCAAGAACGATTCCAACGAACTTATTCCAACTCTTACTCAAACGGGTTGGCGTGTTTGCATTGACTATGGAAAACTAAATGCCGCAACACGAAAAGATCACTTCCCTCTTCCTTTCATTAACCAAATGCTCGAACGTTTAGCCGACCACGAATTTTACTGCTTCCTTGATGGTTATTCCGGCTATAACCAAATTCCCATCGCTCCCGAAGATCAAGAGAAAACGACTTTCACGTGTCCATTCGGTACCTTTGCTTATCGACGTATGCCATTCGGACTTTGTAACGCTCCTGCGACTTTCCAACGATGCATGGTTGGAATCTTTTCCGACATGATCGAACGCTTTCTAGAAGTTTTTATGGACGATTTCTCAACCTTTGGCGATTCTTTTTCCCAATTTTTACATCATCTCGAATTGGTTCTAAATCAATGTAAATAAAAACATTTGACTTTGAATTGGGAAAAATGCCACTTTATGGTCAAACAAGGCATAGTCCTTGGACATATCATCTCAAATAAAGGCATTGAGGTAGACAAAGTGAAAATCGATGTCATTGCAAATCTACCCATTCCCAAAACTATTAAGGACTTTCAATCATTTCTAGGACACGTTGGCTTTTACCAACGCTTTGTGAAAGACTTTAGCAAAATCGCTCGGCCTTTGACGACTCTTCTCGAAAAAGATGTTCCTTTCGATTTTAACTCTGATTGTATCTCTTCTTTTGAACGTCTTAAGAACGAACTAATTTCTGCTCCAATCATTTGTGCACCCAATTGGGATCTTCCTTTCGAAATAATGTGTGATGCTTCGAACTTTGCCGTTGGTGCTGTCTTAGGACAACGCATCAACAAGATCCTTCACGTCATTTACTATGCGAGTATGACTTTGAACGACGCTTAACTCAATTACACAACAACCGAAAAAGAGCTTCTAGCTGTCGTTTTTGCACTCGAAAAGTTTCGACCCTACTTGATAGGTTCACACATTACTGTGTTCAAGGACCACTCTGCGCTTCGATATCTCTTAGCTAAAAAGGATGCCAAATCCTGTTTTATTCGTTGGATCCTTTTACTTCAAGAATTTGACATTACAATTAAAGACAAAAAGGATCTGATAACGTCATAGCCGATCACTTACCTTGTCTTCCGAATGCACCATCTTCTTTTCCAATCAATGAAAACTTCCCTGATGAACAACTTCTTTCAATTTCTATCGACCCATGGTACGCTGATATAGTGAACTACTTAGTCACTAAAGAAACTCCCTCATCTTGGTCCAAACGGGACAAATGTAAATTCATGTCCCAAGTGAAATATTTCTACTGGGATGATCCATACTTGTTCAAATATTGCCCCGACCAAATCATCCAACGTTGCATTCCAGATAATGAGATCAAGAGTGTTCTTTCGTTTTGTCACGATCAAGCGTGCGGGGACATTTCGGTCCTCGAAAAACTGCGGAAAAGGTGCTACAGTGTGGTTTCTATTGGCCTTCTCTTTTCAAAGACTCGTTTGAATTTTGTAAAACTTGCGATCGATGTCAAATGCTTGGACAAATTTCTCGACGAGCTATGATGCCTCTAAACCCCATTCTTACGATCGAAATCTTTGATGTTTGGGGTATCGACTTTATGGGACCTTTTCCCAATTCTTTCGGAAACTTATATATCCTTCTCGCTGTCGATTACGTCTCAAAATGGGTCGAAGTCGTTCCTTGCAAAACAAACGACCATAGAATTGTTGTGAAATTTCTCAAAGAAAACATCTTTTCGAGGTTCGGCACACCTCTTACAATAATTAGTGATAACGGGACCCATTTTTGCAATCGATCTTTTGAAACTTTAATGAAAAAATACTCGATAACCCACAAGTTGTCCACTCCGTATCATCCTCAGACTTGTGGCCAAGTCGAAGTTTCAAATCGACAAATAAAACAAATCTTGGAGAAAACTGTCAATAAAACTCGAAAAGATTGGTCTCAGAAATTGACCGACGCGCTTTGGGCTTACCGTACTGCTTTTAAAACTAACCTTGGGATGTCCCCATTTCGTTTAGTTTACGGTAAAGCTTGCCATTTACCCGTTGAAATCGAACACAAAGCGTTGTAGGCAATAAAGAACTTAAACTTTGATCTTGAGAATGCTGGCGAAAACCGAAAACTACAACTCAACGAACTAGAAGAACTTAGGAACGACGCGTATGAAAACGAGAAAATTTACAAAGAGAGAACCAAATTTTTTCATGACAAGTCAATCCTAAGGAAAACGTTTTCGTCTAACCAAAAAGTTCTTTTATATGACTCAAGACTTCATTTATTCCCTGGGAAACTTAAATCGAGATGGACCGGACCATTTGTGGTACGAACTGTTTTTCCATATGGTGCCGTAGAAATAGAAAACCCTAGGGATGGATCAATTTTCAAAGTCAACGGTCATCGTTTGAAACCTTTCTTGGAATTGACCAGTAACAAAGAGGAGGAGCTCATTATTCTTCATGAGCCAAGCTACGTCTAGTAAGAATGTTAACCCTCTTTTGTAAATATGTACATATTTTCCCTATTACACTCATTATATCATGCATTGACTGTGGGGACACAGTCAAAATTAAGTGTGGGGGGAATCTCATTTTCATTTTTTTTAGTTTCATGGCATTTTTGAATTTTCATTTTCCTTTATCTAAAAAAATCAAAAAAAAATCTAAATCCTAAAAACATTTTCTTTTTAGCATTTTGATTTATTTTTGAAGAAACACTATAGGATAAGTATAAGTTTTGGTTAATAAAATGAAATTTTTGAAAATTTATTTGTCTTAACAAAAATAAAAATGAAGTTTGATTACAAATAACAATGGTTTAACTAGTATATAAGAAGGTTCATATGTGTTAATTATGAAGTATGTTCTAATTGAAAATCTTTGTTTAAAAAAGTGGTAAATTTAAAGTAAAGGATATAACAATTTTATCTTCCAAGTTAAATGGTGCTAAGATGATTTTGCAAAACCCTCTCTTTCTACAAAAATATATATTAAAAAATAACTTTTGTATATATGTATATATGTATATATTTTTAACACCTAGAGTCATGTGTTCACACTTATGTGTTCACTCGCCATGCTCTGTGCCCTTCTCACGTAAGCCCGAAAGGCAGTGCATGATCGGTATATCTGGCCTCAGTTTATCTGAGTTAGGTGTATGTATATAAAAATTCTTTTTAATAACGCCTGCAGTCGATAAGTGTTCACACTTGTGTGTTCACTCGCCACGCTCTGTATTCCCCTCACATCAGTCCGCAAGGCAGTGCACGGGTAATATATCTGGCCTCGGTTTACTTGAGTTAGGCGTATAAATATTGTAAATATCAATAAAATTTTCAAAAATACAAGAGAGAGTAAGCAATTGAAATCCTAGCACTATTTTTGACTTATTTGATTTGACTTGTTATTGAAAAGAAACAAATATACCACTTAGATAAACTTTGATAATCAACAACGGATTCATTTCATAATTACACTGTGTTATCAACCAAAACAATGGGTTAAACTATAGTCTATTTGCTATGATAACGTGATTTTTGTTGGAAATTTTGACAAGTAAATGACTTAAATTTTCAAGATAATGACCAAAACTTATATTTAATTTGTTTGTGTCAATTTAAAAGTAAATCCTTCATTGTAAATATTTTCAAAAACTTGCATTCACATCTTTGTAAATCAATTTTGCATTTTATAAATATTTTCATATCGCATTCGGATTTTGTGGGTAGTATCTGCTGAAAACCCTCATGAGACAACACTTGTCCTACTGGGGACACCCAGAGGTTTAACGGCTTGTTGCATACGCTCAATGCAATCGTGCTCCCTACGAAAACGGATTTATCTTAGTTTTAGTTTATTCGAGGACGAATAAAAAGATAAGTGTAGGAGTATTTGATGTGCACGTAAATGTGCATATTTTTACCACCATATTTATTCTATTTAAATTAAATAAATAATCATATTGGGTATTTTAACTTGTTTTAACCAAAATCCATATTAATTCCAAATTGTCACATATCCATCTTCATATAGGGGCAAAACGGTCATTTATGTGCATATATTTCTTTGAGAAAAATTAATTGGAAATTTATATGTATTTGTGTAGGAATTTGATCTCAAATAGGAGTGGTTTCATGAAGACACTTGCATGCACAAAATGAATACAAAGGAATGAAGATGGAAATAATTCAAAGTGAAGAACATGGAGGACCCCACCTACCCACCTACCTTAATGTACAAATTAGAGGCTAATGCACATGCTTATGGAATTAATGGCTTCATGTACACTTAAATGATGATTAGTAGAAGCTAATGATTACTTGTCCTCCACACTTTCTCAAGGGTAGTTTGGGCATTCCTCAAATTATGGATTACGGTTTCATGCTTGTATAAATAACCCATTATGTTCATGTAACATCTTCTACCTTTCATATTACTTAGAAAATTAGAGTGCAAAATTGTAATCAATGTTTCATGAAATAAAAATGGATTCTTAGCCTCTTTCTCTTCTCTTATTTACATGATTTTATTTACTTTTCATGCTTTTATTTATGCTCTTTCCTTTTCTTTGTTATTAGATTAGTTTTACATTCATGCAAGTAGTGTAGCTTAATTCCTTTTGTTGTAAGTAGTTTAATTACATTCTCTTCTTTGCTTATTTTCTATTTTCTTCTCTTTTTAATGTTGAAATTTACTTGTGTTACTTCAATGCGACAAATGAGTAGCTAAACCCCTCAACTTAAGGGTAATGAAGCTCTCAAGTATTATGTAAATTCAACAATTCTATGATTTATGATCTCTTGTATTTGTGCTTCATGAAAGTAGATATTGATGTAAGTGTATACAAGTGGGTTTGATAGCTTATGTTGCATTTGCAAATGATCTATTCTTATTCAATATAAACACAAGTTACATCATGATTTGCTAATTGATTTTTGATTTTGAAATGAATGTGAAAACAAAATTTGATGATCTATATTACTAATCACAATAGTAAATAGATTATACTTAAAAATAGTTTTTGCTTTGCTTCATTTTCTTGAGAATTAACAAGTAGCTTCTTTGTTGTATTATAGTTTGATGGTTTCCTTTATGTTAATTAATGACATAAATAAACCATACTTATGATAAATACAACAATAAGTTCATTTAATATCAAAACTTGAGATCATAGATTATTTGTTTGATTGATTTACAAAAATATGAGAATGGTTGGCCCTTAAGTTGTTCTCTAATTTCATAGTTTTTAATCTTATTTTTATTTTAGTTTTAGCTTCTCTTTGTTCACAAATAGTAGAAAACAAGTTTCTCTCATTTTGGTCTAATTAGATTGAATAGCAAGTTTAAAATCTTAAAAATTCCCTGCGTATCGACCCGTACTCGCCACGTACTTCAATAGTACGCCGTGCGCTTGCGGTTATTTTAATTTGAAATTTTTCGACTATTTTCTAAACCGATAGAAAATTAGTCGATTAAACAAGTTTTTGGCGTCGTTGCCGGGGAATTAGTTTTGATTTTAATTTTCTATTCTTCGAATTATTTTCCTTTGATTTTTGTGTGTTTTTATTTTATGTGTGTTTGCATTTAAAAAAAATGTTGTGTGTTTGTGGTTTTATTTTTGTTTGAGTGTTTGTTTTGTGTACATTGGGGTTGTGTGAGTGTGGTTGTTCCATTTGTTTTCTTCTTGCATTTGCAATTTTTATTTCTGTTAAAAAAAAGAGCATACTCAATCTAAAAAAATATTCTATTTCATTTTCAAATTTTTATTTACATTTTACTTTTCTTTTTATATTTATTTTCCTTTAATACAAAAAAAGAAGAAATTAAATTTTCTGTCATTCTCATAAACCAAAGCATTCAAAATCTTGTGAAAATAAACATAGCACGCATCGATCTACCTTACCAAAGATTATAGTGAAACCCTAGCAATGGCTTCCATGATAATCAAAAATAACCCAATCTTTGAAATAAACCCTGATCAGATCTCTAGAGGCTCCCCTCACCTTCTCAATCCCTCTCTCATTTCCTCTCCTCCTTCTAATCCAAAAGATAAACCACCTGATCAAGATGAGGAAGGATTTCAAATAGTTATGAATCGACGCAGAAACTAACTCTGCAAAATCTCAGAATCCCTCGCAAAGATCAACAATGGTTCAATCAGATAGATTATCGGCTAGACCTACGTCCTTAGGACGGGAAAAATACACAAATCCGTCTAATAGGCAATCAAGATCCAGCCAATTGACGAAGACACCAAGAACTCAACCTTCTGCCGCATACATTTCAACAAGGGCAGCCTCATCCTGGGCAGATTTAGTCAAGAATGGTGGCTTCAGCAATAATACTGATCTCAGTTACTCTGCCCCTATCAATTTGGGAGACAAGAAAATAGTGGTCGTTAAAGAGGAAATAAGCAAAAGGACTGAGGATAAATGGAGCAACTCTATCATAGCTTATGTTTATGGAACTCGTCCAAACTATCATCATTTCAGGAATTTTGTTTCCTATGGGTAACTTCGAAATCTTTACAAGAAACAATGGCTTCTTCATTATTAGATTCTCAATGGAGCAAGACTGTGTCAATGTTACTCAAAATGGTCCCTACTTTATCAATGGCAAATTAATAATCTTGAAAAGATGGGACAAGAATCTAATTCTTGATCGTGACCTTCTCTCTACCTATCCAATCTGGATTAGGCTACCTGAGCTAAACCTCCGATTATGGGATAAGGAGGCTTTTGCCGCCATAGCTAGTGTAGTGGGTAAACCGCTAAAACTAGACGAGCCTACAGCTAAGGAGACTCGTCTTAGCTATGCCAGAATTCTAGTTGAGATAAAGGCCACAGATGATCTACCAGATATAGCGTTAATATCCATGCACGATGGAGAAAGCATCAAACAAATCATTGAATACGAATTTATTCCTCCTAGATGTCAAAAATGTGCTTGTTTTGGGCACCTCTCTGATACTTGCTCTTGGAAAACTGTTTGGAAAGAGAAAAAATCTTCCAATAATAATTTGGATAAAAACTCTTTGGACATTTCAGAAAATGAAAGCGATCGAAATCAAGTAAATCAAGTTCTGGAAAAGATCTCTTCTGTTAATAATATCACTACAAACAATTGTGATGCTGAAAATCTTTTACAAACTTCTGAAATCAATATGAGCTTGGAGGCCCCAAAAGAAAATGTTGGGAAAAATCTTGCGGAATTGACTGAGCAATCAGAGAGTTTCACCCCACAAGCTTTTTCAAGTGAGAATAAGGATAAAACCACAATTCTTGATGTAGCCATGGATACTGATCAGCAACAGATGGAAACAGTTGCCTCTTCAGATCATTATGGCAATTCCCAGAAAGATAATAATATTCAAACTTTTTACAAAGAGGACCAGATAGAACAGTTCTTGCTTCCTCCCCCCCCCCCTTCAGGAGAAAGCAATTTTAGTTACAAATATGGTTTCTAATCAACTAGATACTGTTTCTAACTATCAAATTGCCTCAAAATTCAACACTTCAGAAAGTTGTGCTCTGCCTGAATCCTTGATGGAGAATGCTGGATTGCTATTCTCTTCTGTCTCCTCCTCTCCTATCAAAAGCAAAAGGAAGAAGACCAGGAAAAAGTCCATACATGAAATCATAAATAACAATACAGAAGGCAATCCAAACAGTCCTACTACTAACTCTTTTGAGAAGAAATACATTACTAAAAACCCAAAATGGGAAGAATTTCTCAAAGTTCATAACAAAAAAGGTTGCAAAAGGAAAGGAGAAAAAGCTGCTGAAAGCTTGGGAATCAACAGCAAAATCCTGATTTAGCTGTTATTGTATCCTTTAGTATCCTTTATTTCCTTTTTTTTATTATTATGAATATTATTACTTGGAATGTCAGAGGTCTTAACTCTCCTGAGAGGAAATTAGACCTTTCAAATTTATTGTCTTCTCATAAACCATCTCTTGTAGGCATTTTAGAACACAAATTGTCGGATAAAAACATTGAACTGTTTAGGACTAATAAACTTAATAATTGGCATCTTATTCACAATAATTCTATGGGGGGGAATGGTAGGATCATTGTTCTTTGGGATCCTAACATTTGGGACCTCTGTAACTTTACCCTTAATTTTCAATTCATTCACTATAGCTTCAAAAATAAGGGCGGTTTACAAATTTTTGTTTCTTTTATTTATGCCTCCAACTTTGAAAAGGATAGAACTCTTCTCTGGAATTCTCTCATTCAGCTTAACTATAATATTTCCCTCCCATGGGTTATTATGGGTGACTTTAATACAATTACTAAAGTTCACGAAAAAAGAGGAGGAATTCCTGTACCACTAAAAAAACTAGAATTCTTCTCTAATTTTCTCATAAAAACTGGTTTAATTGAGCCTATCATCAATGGTAATAAATTCACTTGGAAATCTGGTGAATTTAGAAACATTCACTGTAAACTTGATAGGATTCTTGTCAATAGATCTTTTATAAATCATTTCTCTGACTTTAATTGCTACACATTACCTCAATACACTAGTGATCATACTCCCATTCAACTTACTTTATCTCAAATTTCTACAACTAGGAAAAACTTTCCTTTTAGATTCAAGAATGGATGGGTCTTAGACTCAGATTATAAAAAGGTTTTTCAAAATAGCTTACATTTTCCCTCAAATGGTTCTGCTCAGTTTAATTTCAGAAACTTTCTCCATTTTACTAAAAACAATCTTAAAGCTTGGAATTGTACCAAAAATAAAAACAATAATGAAATTAAACAAATTAGAGAGGACTGTGCTAAATTACAAGATAGCATTGATAATGACAGCTCTGATAATATCAAAATTAAAGAATTCTATCAATTATAGAAAAATCTTTCCAACACCCTTCATGTTGAAGCTGCTAACATTAGGCAGAAAGCCAAAGTTAATTGGCTTTCTCAAGGGGATTTGCCTACTAAATTCTTTTATGCTAAAATGTCTGGCCGGAAATATCATAACAATGTTGGTAAATTAATCAATAGTAATGGTAAGATCATCAATGAAGCCCTTTTATTAGAAAAAGAAGCTATTCTCTATTTCACTGAGTTGTTTTACACTAAGGATAACTCCTACACTTTTCCAACCATTTTCCCTAAGTATGTTCTTCATCCTAACAGTGAGGATATTCTCCTTGCTCCTATTTGTATTGATGATATTAAAAAAATCATCTTTTCTGCCAAAGATGATAAAAGCCCTAGGCCAGATGGGTTTGGGGCCAAATTTTACAAAACTCACTGGGATGATATTAAAAATATGTTATATAAGGCAGTCAATGAATTTTTCATTTCTGGTAGGCTTTTAAAAAATATTAATCATACTTTTATAACCCTTGTCCCTAAAACCAAAAATCCTACTTGTCTGGGAGATTACAGACCCATTGCCTGCTGCAATTTCCTTTACAAAATTATTGCCTCTATTCTTAGTAGCAGAATTAAATGCTTTTTAAAATTTCTCATTTCCAAAAATCAATGTGCTTTTATTCCTGACAGGTTTATTGTTGAAAATACTCTTCTATCTCATGAACTCCTAAGGGATTTCAACCAAGCTGGTAAAAATAAAATGTGTCTTAAAATTGACCTTCACAAAGCATTTGATAAAATAAACAGAAATTTTATTATTTACATGATGGGTCAACTAGGTTTTAATGAAAAATTTTGTAACTTAGTTAAGGAATGTATTTGTAATGTTTCCTACTCCATTCTTGTTAATGGATCTCCCTGTGGATTCATTCACAGTAATAGGGGTATCAGGCAAGGAGACCCTTTATCCCCTTATCTTTTTACAATTGCTATGGAGTATTTCTCCCTTCAAATGGAAATGGATCTCTTATGTAAAAATATGAAACCTATTAACTCCACTATCCCTTGTATTACTCATCTATTATATGCTGATGATTTACTAATTTTTTTAAATGCAGATACTTTCTCTGCTGCTACCATTAAAAAAAATTTTGACAATCTCAAAAATCAAGCTGGTCTTCTCATTAATGAAAATAAAAGCAAAATATTTTTCAGCAAAGACTGCAGGAACAAGACAGATATTCTCAACATTTTAAATTTCCAGCAGAGTGATCTCCCTGTCAGATATCTTGGGTTACCCCTCAGTAATAATCAGATCAAGGAAAGAGACTGTGTCAAACTCTATGAAACCATTCAAAACAAAATTAATAACTGGTCTAGCAGAATGCTATCTATAGCAGGTAGAGTTGAACTAGTTCATACAGTAGTCACTGCGGTCATTATGTACTGGGTGCAATCTCAAAACATTCCAGCAAAAACCTTAAAAAAAATTGAAAAACTTTGTTCCAACTTCATATGGAATGGAAAATTTCATAAAATTTCGTGGAACACCATAACTAAAACCAAGGAAGCTGGGGGATTGGGAATCAGAAACTTTTCAGATATTCATGAAGCTTGCAAATTTAAACTTTTTTGGAAATTCATTGAAGGCAAATCATTATGGGCTGAATGGATGAGGGCCAAGTATGTCAAAAAGAAAAATTTCTGGTCCATGCCCATCAAAAGTCATTATTCTTATGTCTGGAAAAATATTCTTAGTTGCAGAGAAATTGGAGCCAAGCTTCTTGAGCGTAAATTTAAAGATGGAAAATGCACAAGCCTATGGTTTGATCCTTGGATCAATGGCAACTCACTTATCAACCTTCTAGGCTGGAACAACCTATATTATTATGGAAAAGTAGGGGCTTCAGTTGACACAATTATTCAAAACTCTACTTGGAATTCAGAAGCATTTCCTACAACTAACATCTTTAATTCTTCAATTAATAAAATTGATATTGACACTAACACAGATGAAGATACTTGGTGCTGGAAATTATCTACTAAGGGCAGATTTTCCTTTAAAAACACTTGGGATTTTTTAAAAGGAAGGGAAATGGAAGTTGATTGGCACAACTCTGTTTGGAACTCTGCTAACTGTCCAAAAATGGCTTTCTGCACCTACTTTGCATTATTAAATCGTCTACCAACTAGAGAAAGGTGTGGCAAATGGAACAAAAACTCTGGTAATATCAATTACCTATTTTGCAAAACCGAAATCGAAAACACTGATCATCTATTCTATGATTGTACTTACTCTAGACATGTTTGGTTCATTGCCAAAAATAAGCTCAACATAAATCAAAATTTGGCTCTCCAAAACATTAGAGACAGCATTCATTATTTTCAGAAAGCTTACAAAGGAAAGAAAGCAGATTTCAACAAAGCTACAGTAATGCTTACTACTGTCATCTACTTCATTTGGAAAGAAAGAAACAACAGATTACATAACAAAGTTGAAACAGACTATATTCAGCTTTGGAAAACTATCGAAATTGAATCCAACATCATACTTCACAAATTCAGCAGAAACAGCAACAGTCATCGTAATATTTCTATTGAAGACAATTATGATAACTTAGTTGAAGAATACTTACAGAAGGAGAACTTTAATAAAAGTTCTCAACTCCCTGCTTTTGATGATAATATAGTGGATAAGCCATCAAGTTTCATAAATCGCAGTTCCTCGGATGAAGGTTGCTACCCCGCTCTGCATACCAGGAATAATTCCTGCAAGGGAAGAAATCAAAATTTTAACAATCCTTATTTTAAAAGCTCTCTAAACAAAAAATCTTATTACTCTTTACCTGATATGCATAGGGAGAGCCGTCCATTCAACTCTGAGCCTCTGCTTCCTTATGACTGTCAAATGCATAACAACATTATCATATCCAATGCTGATGTTCATAATGATAAGGACTTCAATAATTGCAAGCACTCATCTTATAAGGTTCTTTCCAAAGCCACTAGCAAGGACACTGTTGATAACATTCCAAGCAATCAGATCGCAACTTATCAGGGTAGAAACAAAAGCAATCAGACTGCAACCTGTCAGGGAAGTAACAAGTCTCTTAATTTTAATTATATTAGGACTAATAAAGGTATTAGCACTAATCAAAACATTTTTATACCTGATTATAGCATGAGGATCTGTTGGAACGATAAGGCTAACAACAACTTTCCCCTGCCTGATAACGAGCAAAGATTAGGAGACTCTCACTACATCAGCAAGCTTAATAATAAAATCTACCACTTATCTGTTTGGGAAAAAGGAGAGAGCAGTGACTACTGCGTTGATAACTGCTCAGATCTTCTAAGGACAAATCTTAAAGAGGCTTCTAACTCGTCTATCCTCATTTCCTCTGATTTGAAGCTTGGTAGCAACCATAACAACAAGGAGAACAGCTACAGGGAAACTAAGACTAAAACAACTCGACAAAGTCATTTTAGCCTAGTTCCTGATATCCCCAGGCTTCGAGATAAAGAAATCAAGGAGTGGAGACCTCCTTAAGCTCTAGTGAGAGATCTTTTTCGTGATTTTGCAGTTTTTCTCTGCCATTTTTTGTTTTGCTCCGCCATTTTTTTGAGCTCGAGTGTTTTTTGGAGGCGCTGCCTCGTTTCTGTTTTCTGAGATCTAGGGTTTGCCTAGCGTTGTTTTGTGTTTGTAATCTTGGTTTCGGGTACTTAGCTCTTACCCGTTTCTTTTTCTTTCTGTAACTATCTGGGCTTGGCCCATTTACCCATTTTCAAAAAAAAAAAAAGAAATTTTTTACACTGCACTATGCAACTGTTCACTGTGCACTTCTGCCACAGCCTCTACAGTCACCCTGCTTACAATTTCATTACCACCCTGACCAGCCTCAGCTCAAATTTTCACAACCCCTTCTCATCAACTCCTGCTACCCCCAATACAAACCATTTCCCTACACACTAATCAACTTCTTCCTGTCACAAAAGCATCAAACAATCTCGCATACCACCTCTCCCTAATTCACCAGATTGTCATCATCATACTACCATAACTGCTGTGGCATTCCCCCATTACATTTCAGCAATTCCATCACAACATACCACATCATAAATTGCAACAATAGTTCATCAACCCAAACCTCCATTCATTGTCACTTCCCTGTTGCAATTACAACAATCATCTTCCTGACCCAAACAAAGTCAAACCCCTTACCATAAATCATTGACATCCACAAACTGTTCCACTAATGTCTCAAAACTTTGCTATCACTTCTGATCACATCCAAGACTTCAGAAACATTCACCTACTTCCACAAAGACCCCATCTTTGCCTTCACAGACTTAACTGCTGTTGTTACTTCCACTGCCAATACAAGACCACTGGAATACCATCATCACTGAAACTGTTTAACAACACCATCCCACCTAAAAACAGCACTGACCAACTTCAGCTGCCACTCAAACATACCGCCTCCTTCATACTATACAAACATCCCACTTTTACATTCAACCAACCACCAAAATTGTTGTTGCTCCACCACTGTACACTGTCCGTATCAGTGCACCACACTTACCGCTACTGCAAACATCATCTCGAGAGAAAAAGGGAGAAACTGCTCACTAGAACTCCACAGCCAAAACACAATACTATCCTTTCACCCAAACAACTTCGCAACTTCAACAACTTCACATCACCGCCTGTGTTCATCTCTACGACTCAACCAATCATTTTCCTTCCAGCAACCCCTTGCCATCACCATTTCCTTTCGATAAAAGCTACTCCAACATCGAGCAAACATCGTCGTACCCTAATTTCATCCAACACTCGCTGCCATCATCAGAGTCAATTGCCACATATAAACCGCTGCTCGACTTCCTCCAAAAATCACTGCCAAACTGCACTTCTGCGTACTTTCAACGCGCGATTCCAATTCAATCACCTCAAACGGCAAGCAATCGAACCATTCTCACTTCGATCCCAATCGCCAAATTCCACAACCAGAAACACCATATTGCGACCTGCACTCCTCAATCGCCTCACTAAAGCAGCCACCTCGACTAAATCGCGAATCCCATAACACGATTATACGATCGCAATTCAAAAAAAGAAAATAATCGTTTGTAGTTGATTTTTGTTTCAAAAAAAAACTTGCATTTTTTTAGACAGAGAGAAGCAGGATTTTGATTTCGTGTATTCTTTTGATTAAAATAAAAAACAAAACATTGTTTCGGGCTTGGGTATTTTGTGGGCCGAATTGAAAGTTAAGCTTGAGTTTAATTTTTTTTTCCTTCACATTGATTATCTAGTTCACATTGAATTTGTATTGCCTTCAATTGTTTTATTTCTTTTGTTTTACTTTGTTTTCTTTCTCCATATTAAAAAAAAGAATTTGTTTTGATTGTGAACGAGACACTGGTTTAGTTAGAGAAATAAGTTGCGGCATACTTCGTATAAAAATAAAGTGGTTTGTTTCTTTTAAATTGTTTTGGGCCGTTTGGGCTTTGGGCAGTTTTGTTTATTTAATTTTCTTTATAGACAATTGAATAGTAAGTTATTTTGTTTGGCTTTTGTTTTCATTTGGTTTTTAAAACCATAAAAAAAATTATTGTATATATCTTGTTTGATTCCTTTGTTAGGGTGCAAAATCAGAAGATCAAAAGGAGTAACTGCTTGCTAAATAAACTGCTCCACTTGCTTGCTTTAAAAAAATATCATATTGCCGCTTTAAAAATAAGTTGCTTATAAATCTGCACGCTCTGGTATCGTGCCCCTTCATCCTTTGTTTTTTATTTGAATTGCATTGTTGGTTGCTTGCATTTGCATTTATAGAAGAAAAAAATTTCAAAATCCAAAAAACAAAAACAAACTTCATTTTAGTTGCATTGTAAATTCACGTTTAATTTTTTCTTTGCATTCATCTCATCTTATTTTCTTTTCTAAGGGCAATACCCCAATTCACATAAGGTGATGGATTTCATCACCCTTTCCTTACCCCACAAACGCATTTCATCGTAGAATTTGACTAATAATAAAGGTTAGACATTTGACTTAAGGGTGTCGCGAGCTCATCTAGGGCTTAATTGAATCTTAACAATTGTTTTCTTTGAACAATTTTATTTCTTGCTGTCTAGGCTACGGTAGAGTAATAACCAGTTATAAAAATTATGGTGATACGTAAATATTATACTGGTTGTTCCTCTGAAGGTACTTAAACCTTCGGTTGCATTGCTACGGTGATTCGTGGTGCACCGATAACTCCTTCCCGTTACCTGGATGAGAAATATTTTTGTTGATTTAAGACAAAGTGTGATTATATAATTTTGGGTTAGGAGCTACTAAGGACAGAAAACTGTAATTAAGTCTTTTGCATTCATTTAGTTGCATTAGTTCATGCATATTTAAAAAAAAATCCAAAATCCAAAATCCAAAAAAAATGTAAATTTTACTTAACTTGGTTTTTAATCCAAAAAAAATCCTTTTTTCCCCTCTTTTGAAAATTTTCAATCAAAAACAAAAATCCAAAAAAAAATATAAAATCTTTTCAAAAAGAAAATAAAATTTAAAGTTCAAAAACAAAAAAAATTCAAAAATCAAATTTCCATTTTCAAAAATCATAAATTCCTTTTGGTAAATATTTGAAAATTTGAAAATTCAAAAACAAAAAAATTACAAAAAAACCATATAAAAATTCGAAAAGCCAAAAACAAAACAAAAATCAAACTTCTCTTTTGAAAATAAATTTCACTTGGTAAATATTTTTCTTCCTTAAAAAACAAAAACAAAAAAAAATTCACTTTGTTTTTCAAATCTTCTTTCATTCACTAAACTCAATTCTAACTTCTTTCTCTTCTCGACTTTCACTTGTGCATGAGTACTTGGACTCGTGACACAACAACAAATCGTTGGACTCGCGACTCGACAACTAACCGTTTGACTCGAACAGACGATCCTCCCGAAATGGCGAATGAGAATGCCCCTCGAACTCTTATGGATAGAATCTTTCCCGATAGAGTTTCTATTCCATCTTGCATCACGTTACCCGCCCCTACGGGTAACCATTTCGAAATTCATTCAAACCATATTGCCACGCTTCCAAAATTTGGCAACTTCGAGCACGATGATCCATACATCTTTTTGACGAAATTCGAACAAGTTTGCGCAACCTTTAAACCCCAACTTTCCGATGACAGAATCAAACTTCGATTAATCCCATTCGCTCTTACGGATTACGCTGAAAAATGGTTGTACAGCTTACCATCAAACTCGATTAAAACTTGGAAAGAATTCGTAAAAGCTTTCTTGAAAAAATTCTCCTCCTTGGAAAAAATGAGTAGAATCCGAAATGAAATTGTAAATTTTCATCAATTCAAGGGAGAACCATTCGGAAAATATTTTGAAAGATTCAAAGACCTTTTGATAAAATGTCCACACCATAACTTTGAAAAATGGACGATTTGCCAAACCTTATACGATGGACTCGAAAATAGCTCACGAACCATGCTCGAATCAATGTGCCAAGGCAATTTTCTTGCCCAACATCATGACGATGCTTGGCAATTTCTTGAAAACCTCGCTGAAAAGTCATCCCAAAGGGAACGTTCAAATGAAAAATCAATTTACTCACGATCGAGTGCAAACTTGATAGGATCTTCTTTTGCTTTGGAAGCTAAGATCGATGCAATGATTAAAAAATTCGATAACGTTCTCTCATCGAATCAAATGAATCAAGCTTCCCAACCGATGTGTTATAAATGCAACAATCCTACTCATATAGCCGATCAGTGTCCCAATTCTGTTGAACAAATCAATGCTTTCAATAAAGCCAAAAACGACCCATTTTCTCCAACGTACAACCCTGGTTGGAGAAATCATCCGAATTTTGCGTGGAACCAAAACAATCCCAACACGAATACGATTCGTCCCAATTTTCAAGCATTCTCGAATAATGCTTCAAATCCTCCTTTTCAGCCTAACAATTTTCAACCAAACTTTGCGGGTCCATCCCATAAACAATCGCAACAATCAAATTTTCAACCAAATTCTGTTCATCCTCCCCAAGACGATAAACGTTTAACTTCGCTTGAGAAAACTCTTGAAACGTTGGCTAAGGCAACTACTCAAAGCCTTCAATCAAATAACAATTTGAAAATTTTATTGACCTCATATATGCAAAACACGAACTAATCAATTGCAAAACTCAAAATGCAAATGAGTCAATTAGCCACGTCTGTAAGTGAACGCGAATGAGGAACATTCCCAAGTCAGCCCCTTTCAAATCCCAGAAATCAAAACGCAAATTCAAATTAAGCCCATGTTGTTCAAGATAGCAACGTCACCCAATTGAATGCTATCACAACTCTCCGTTTCGGTATACAAATCGATAATCAAGTCGTTAATCAAAACAATTTACCGGACACTTCTCTCGACACTTCTAAAACAACGAACGACTCAGAACAGAACATGGAGCCAAACGTCGAATCGAATGCCAATCAAAATTCTTCTTCTTCTACTCGAGTAGACCCACCTACAGAGTATCGTGTTCCATTTCCACATCGCCTTCGACCAAAGAAACACTCGTACCAAATGGAAAAGGTGTTGGAAATTTTTAAACAAGTGAAAGTTAACATCCCGCTTCTTGACATCGTTCAGCAAGTCCCCATGTATGCAAAATTTATTAAGGACTTGTGCACCCAAAAACGACACACTCAAGTGCCCAAAAAAGTCTTCTTAGCCGCCAGTTTGAGTGAAGTCTTGTCCCAATCAATGCCCATCAAATACAAAGATCCCGGATGCCCTACGATTTCGTGTACAATTGGAGATAAGACAATTAGCAAATGCTTGATAGACTTAGGTGTGAGTGTCAACTTGATTCCATACTCCGTGTATGAACAATTAGGCTTAGGTGAGCTCAAACCCACAAAAGTTACGCTTCATTTCGCCGATCGTTCCATTAAGAAGCCCGTGGGAGAAATCGAAGACGTGCTCATTCGAGTAGGGCAATTCATATTCCCTGTTGACTTTATCATTCTCGAAACACAACCCGTGACAAATCCCGCGAGTCAAATTCCATTGATTTTAGGCCAACCATTCTTAGCCACCTCAAATGCCTTAATCAATTGTCGTAACGGTTCGATGAATATCTCTTTTGGAAACATGACTTTGGATCTTAACATTCTCAATCTTGAAAGCCAATCAAATGAACGCGAATAAACGTTGGAAGTTAGTGCCATTCATGAAAACGAGACACTTGACCTTAACGACGAACGCGAAGCCGAGTATGAAAAATTGTTTCACGAAATTCCCAACGAAATTGAATACACTCTTCCCTTTGAATCGTTTCCAGTTGAGTCTGAATCTCTACCCAACTCCTTGATCGAAAAACTCCCGAAGTTGAACCTCAAACCACTTCCCGATCACCTTAAGTACGCATACTTAGGTGAAAATGAAACTTGCCCTGTCATAATTTCTAACGATCTTTCTCTTGACCAAGAAGCTTCTCTTCTCTATGTTCTTTCGAAAAATTAGGAAGCGATTGGATGGTCGATTACCGATATTAAGGGAATTAGTCCCGCTCTTGTTCAACATCGCATCTATTTAATCGACGATGCCAAGCCTGTTCGTGACGCGCGGTGAAGGCTTAATCCAAAAATGAAAGATGCGGTGTGTGATGAAATTCTTAAACTTCTCGACAATGAAATCATTTACCCAATCTCTGATAGTTCATGGGTTAGCCCAATTCACGTTGTACCGAAAAAGTCTGGGCTAACCATTGTCAAGAACGATTCCAACGAACTTATTCCAACTCGTACTCAAACGGGTTGGCGTGTTTGCATTGACTATCGAAAACTAAATGCCGCAACACGAAAAGATCACTTCCCTCTTCCCTTCATTGACCAAATGCTCGAACGTTTAGCCGGCCACGAATTTTACTGCTTCCTTGATGATTATTCCGGTTATAACCAAATTCCCATTACTCCCGAAGATCAAGAGAAAATGACTTTCATGTGTTCATTCGGTACCTTTGCTTATTGACGGATGCCATTCGGACTTTGTAACGCTCCTGCGACTTTCCAACGATGCATCGTTGGAATATTTTCCGACATGATTAAACGCTTTCTAGAAGTTTTTATGGACGATTTCTCAATCTTTGGCGATTCTTTTTTCCAATGTTTACATCATCTCGAATTGGTTCTAAATCGATGTAAAGAAAAATATTTGACTTTGAATTGGGAAAAATGCCACTTTATGGTCAAACAAGGCATAGTCCTTGGACATATCATCTCAAATAAAGGCATTGAGGTAGACAAAGCGAAAATCGATGTCATTGCAAATCTACCCATTCCCAAAACTGTTAAGGACATTCGATCATTTCTAGGACACGCTGGCTTTTACCGACGCTTTGTGAAAGACTTTAGCAAAATCGCTCGGCCTTTGATGACTCTTATCGAAAAAGATGTTCCTTTCGATTTTAACTCTGATTGTATCTCTTCTTTTGAACGTCTTAAGAGCGAACTGAATTCTGCTCCCATCATTTGTGCACCCAATTGGGATTTTCCTTTCGAAATAATGTGTGATGCTTCGAACTTTTCCGTTGGTGTTGTCTTAGGACAACGCATCAACAAGATCCTTCACGTCATTTACTATGCGAGTATGACTTTGAACGACGCTCAACTCAATTACACAATAGCCAAAAAAGAGCTTCTAGCTGTCGTTTTTGCGCTCGAAAAGTTTCGACCCTACTTGATAGGTTCACACATTACTGTGTTCACGGACCACTCTGCGCTTCGATATCTCTTCGCTAAAAAGGATGCCAAATCCCGTTTGATTCGTTGGATCCTTTTACTTCAAGAATTTGACCTTATAATTAAAGACAAAAAAGGATCCGATAACGTCATAGCCGATCACTTATCTCGTCTTCCGAAAGCACCATCTTCTTTGCCAATCAATGAAAACTTTCCCGATGAACAACTTCTTTCAATTTCTATTGACCCATGGTACGCTGATATAGTGAACTACTTAGTCACTAAAGAAACTCCCTCATCTTGGTCCAAATAGGACAAATGTAAATTCATGTCCCAAGTGAAATATTTCTATTGGGATGATCCATACTTGTTCAAATATTGTCTCGACCAAATTGTAACGACCTATAATTTAATCACTTTGAACTTGAATAGTTAATATGTTTTTAAATGATTAAATAATGGATTGTATATCTAGAATACAAATTTGGATAAAACGTCTCGAATGGATTTTTTAAAACTGATGTAAAATGTTAGTTTAAAGATGGTTCGAGTTATAAGGCGGTTAGGGGTACCAATTTATTTAAGAATAAGTTTGTCTAATAAAACAGAATAGTATAATTACTTGCCTAATAAAACAAGAAAGAATTATTAACGTGCCTAATAAAACAGAATAGTATAATTACTTGCCTAATAAAACAAGAGAGAATTATTAACCTTGCCTAATAAAACGGAATAGTATAATTACTTGCCTAATGAAATAAAATAGTATAATGATTATTATATTCCACGCGGATGGTTGCCATTGGACCAAAATCTGGTCGAATCTGGTTCTGCCATGCGGATGGTTGCCATTGGACCAAAATCTGGTCGAATCATGTTATGCCATAGTTGATAAGGAGGATTCCTATTGGACCAAAATATGGTCGAATCAAATTAAGCCATCAAGATGTTTTCTATTGGACCAAAATGTGATCGAATCAAATTAGGCCATCAAGATGTTTACTGTTGGACCAAAATGTGGTCGAATCAAATTAGGCCATAAAGCTGGTTTCTATTGGACCAAAATCTGGTTGAATCTGGTTAGGCTGTAGGAAATGACTAAAGTACCCTTCTCTTCGCCTATAAATAGCCAAGTCCATATCTCATTTTAATTCATTCACAAACTAAAGAAAAGAACTAAAATTCATTATCAAAGGTGAAGTATTCCAAGTCTCCATCAAAGCAAATAGGATGTGAGTATATTCCTTGTTTTCATAGTTTAGTGGGTATAACTTATTCTATGAGTATAATTTAATTATTTTATAGTCAGTGTAATCTTAATCTCTTTCCTTTGACTCATTCACATTTTAACTAATGTTGTGTTAACTATTGATTGTAAATTGTTAATAATAATGGGTCTGTTATTATTCTTGTTTGGTTGTTTGATATGTGCTCGGCCAGTTTATGAGCAATAACTTTGATGTTTAGTTAAAGGGAACTTACACCACCTACTTAGGATTGACATTTAGTGACTTTTTGGTTAAAAGGAAATAACACCCCTTTTAGCTATCTCATTTAATTAAAAGGGAGCTTCACCCCTCTTGGTCGTATTCCTTTAAATATGATAGGTTTAAGTTATGATTTGAATGGAAGTTTTAAATCTTTGTTTAAAGTATTTTAAAGGAGCTTCAAAATTTATATAATGGTTTAAATGGGTTATTTATGGAAAGTAAGTAGTCCTATACTTGACACTAAAAGCCAATGAGTAGATTGATCCTCTATCTGTGAGATCTGGAACCGAAGTGTCTAGGCAAGGCTAGGAGCAACCAGTGCCCTGACTTACCTGGCTTTGTTTCTGGGCGAGGGGTAGAGTAAGTCGAGAATATCGGAAACATGACAAGTGTAGGAGATTTTATTTCCATAAATGATCTTTATAATTATAATGGAAAACATTCACATTTCTTATATACAATTGTTTTTGACCCATCTAAGTATGCTTTTGAAATATGAAATCCTCCCAAATGTTTTGTGAATATACTTATATCGATGAGATAAGTATATGGATTTTTCCAAGCATTGAAAAAGTATAAGATTTAATTTCCATATACAATTGTTTTTTTATCCCCGATAGTTGATATCTTAACTACCAATCGCGATACCCTTCTTCCTTTTGTTTTTGTTTTATCAATCTAAGACGATTTGTTGCTCATTTAGAGCATTGATATCCTTTATCAGAAATGACTAAATAAAGAGTGAGTAGGGCCAAGCTATGTGGGATTGCTCCCATTAGGGTATTTTCACATCTACTCTAGATTGGTTTCGGTTGTATGCGCACGGAGATGTGAAATACTCGGATACTCGGTAAGGTTGGCAGGGTCCGGCTTGGAGGTTTCCGAGAGCCATCGTAGTTCTTAAGTATATTTTCTAGAGGTATAATTTCGATAAGTGGGGCGCACCCTCCTAGTCATTGTTGGAAAAATTCTTTTTCCTTATTTTTGATTCAAATCTTTAGATTGATTCTTTCTTAATTGCATCGGGAAGCGTCTTGCGCTCTTCGCGATGTTTAATTATTTGTGTCCATTCTTTTATGCTTGGATGTTGTCCTTGTGAGGGGAAACCCGTTCTGCATTTTTGCGACGTGGTCTCACCGGTTATTTTGTGTGTTCTATTTTTTTATTTGGAGTTTACTCATACCGGACTTATTGTCTGATCTGAATTGTTTGTTTTCCCTAAACTCTCGGTTACTCATTTATATTTGAGTAGTCCGAAAATGACAAGTTTCTTTGGGCTCTATTGAAGATCGTGGACAAGCAGGAGGCTCCTTATCTATCTAGCTATTTATTTCCGCTGTTATGAGATGTTGACTCTATGTGTGTATATTTAAAGGCAGGTTGTTATAACTACCTAGACTGATAGTAGTACTTTTGTTGTAACTCTAATAACTCCATGTTGGGAGTAACCTTATGTACTGTCTTATTTTTATGTTATATTTAACCATTCCATTGTGAGACTATTGTTGTGTTCTTATATTTTACCCCATGACAACTCGTCTTTCAGATACTTGGGCAACAGCATATGAATACCATGGATGTATTAAGTGTCGTTCTCAGGGGTCAGAAAGGTGGGTCGTCACACAAATCATCCGACGTTGCATTCTGGATAATGAGATCAGGAGTGTTCTTTCGTTTTGTCACGATCAAGCGTGCGGTGGACATTTCGATCCTCGAAAAACTGCGGAAATGGTGCTATAGTGTGGTTTCTATTAGCCTTCTCTTTTTAAAGACTCGTTTGAATTTTATAAAACTTGCGATCGATGTCAAATGCTTGGACGAATTTCTCGACGAGATATGATGCCTCTAAACCCCATTCTCACGATCGAAATCTTTGATGTTTGGGGTATCGACTTTATGGGACCTTTTCCCAATTCTTTCGGAAACTTGTATATCCTTCTCGCTGTCAATTACATCTCAAAATGGGTCGAAGCCGTTCCTTGCAAAACAAACGACCATAGAATTATTGTGAAATTTCTCAAAGAAAACATCTTTTCGAGGTTCGGCACACCTCTTACAATAATTAGTGATAACGGGACCCATTTTTGCAATCGATCTTTCGAAACTTTAATGAAAAAGTACTCGATAACCCATAAGTTATCCACTCCGTATCATCCTCAGACTTGTGGCCAAGTTGAAGTTTCAAATCAACAAATAAAACAAATCTTGGAGAAAACTGTCAATAAAAATCAAAAAGATTGGTCTTAGAAATTAACCGACGCGCTTTGGGCTTACTGTACTGCTTTTAAAACTAACCTTGGGATGTCCCCATTTCGTTTAGTTTACGGTAAAGCTTGTCATTTACCCGTTGAAATCGAACACAAAGCGTTGTGGGCAATAAAGAACTTAAACTTTGATCTTGAGAAAGGTGGCGAAAACCGAAAACTATAACTCAACGAACTAGAAGAACTTAGGAACGACGCATATGAAAACGAGAAAAATTACAAAGAGAGAACCAAAGTTTTTCATGATAAGTCAATCCTAAGGAAAACGTTTTCGTCTAACCAAAAAGTTCTTTTATATGACTCAAAACTTTATTTATTCCCTAGGAAACTTAAATCGAGATGGATCGGACCATTTGTGGTACGAACTATTTTTCCACATGGTGCCGTAGAAATAGAAAACCCTAGCGATGGATCGATTTTCAAAGTCAACGGTCATCATTTGAAACCTTTCTTGGAATTGCCCAGTAACCAAGAGGAGGAGGCACCAAATCTATTCGAAACTCAGTGGCTCATTTCGGTGGCAATCCTACTACCGGCTCGAAGACATCCACGAATTCTCTACCATGAAAACTCAATTCAACTCGTCTTCTAACTCCATAATATCCAACAAAGCATTCACTTCACAGCTAGTGCTTTGTACGGTATATACAATCCGATCACTACAATCAAGGTGTCTAAGTGATATTTTCCTATTGTGGCAAAATATCCTAACATCGTACCTACTTAACCAATCCATGCCCAATATAATTCTGAACCCTACAAAGTCAAATATATGAAAACTGCAAACAAAGGTGTAACCTAGCAAGTCAAACTCCAAGTGGTCACACTTCATCCCAAGTGTCGTATACCCTCCTATCGGATTTGAAACCCTTAAGGAAGTAACTAAGAAAATGGGTTCTAGGTTAAGCTTATCTACCAAACAACGAGATATAAAAGAATGCGATGCACCAGTATCAAACAGAATGCTAACAGTCATACCATGAATTTAAAGCGTACCTCCTAACATTGCCTTTCCTTTCTCCTGCGTTGTTGGTCCCGATGTAGCAGGCTCCAATGAAAATACTTTTCCTTTCCCTTCCTTTGCCGGTTCCTTGCATTGGTTCTTATAGTGGCCAATCTAATCGCAATTGAAGCACTTAATATTCTTCTTCCCGATCACTTCCTTCACCTTTCCTATGCGGCATTCATTAGCAAAGTGCCCTTTCTTGTCGCACTTATAACAAACCACTTCAGACTTTCCTTTATTCGCGGCTACCCCTTTCTGAGCACCCTTCTAATGAAAGAACTTCCTTTTCTGACTCTGCCCCACCTGGACTTCCTTTGTCTTATTCTTCTCCAAAGAAGCAAGAATCTCCTCATGTGTCAACGCCATCTCCACTACAACATCACATGGATCCCTAATATGAGGAAACGTATCCCTTTCCAACTCAGGCTTCAACCCCCTTATGAACTTCTTATTCCTCTTCGTCACAGTATCCACGGTGGCATGTCCATACCTTGACAGCTCCTCAAACCTTCTAGCATATTCTAACACATACATCTCTCCCTGCTCCAACTCAGCAAACTTTCTGAGCAAAGCAGACTGCGACATCACAAACATGAACCTCTCCTGAAACCTTCTCCTAAACTCAGCCCATGTCATCTCCTCTTCATTTACTCCAGCCGTCACACTATTCCACAAAAATAAAGCTGCTCGCTGAAGCTGTCTCGAAGCAAGCCTCCTCTTATGCTCATCATTGAGCCCCATGTCTGTAAAAATCCTCTCACAATGCAGCAACTAGTTCTCCACTTCTATAGCATCCTCGGTTCCAATAAAGGGCTTCCCTCCAAGCCTAGCATAATCTCTGCTCAAGACAGCATAATGGTTGACCACCGGAGCTTCCTGAACTCCTACTCTAGCATTTCCTCCAACCATTCCAGCTGTAACACCCGCCTGCATCATATTTGCGAAAAACTGATACATAGCTCTCATATCCACTTGTGGGACTCCAGCACCAACATCCTCTGCTTGTGCCTGACCTTGGTTTCTCTTGGTATTCGGTCTGGCATTTCCATTTGTGGTGGTACTTCCTCCAGATTCACTCTTACACTTCCAGCGTCCATATTTGTATTCAAGCCTCATGAGATACAGAAGAATAGCCTAAGAGAGATACGAAACTAAAGATATAGCGTATACTTATATATAGCAAATACAATTACGTTACTATAGCGTTATCCCATACCCCAATCTTACTCTAATTCCTTAGGATTGTGTTTTCAAAAATCATTTTTAGTTAACATTTTTCATAAACCTATGCTCTGATACCAAGTTGTAACATCCCCTATCTAGAGGCCCAAAGTTAAGCACTACAGATGCTGTAGTCATCCATAATATTAACTTTCGGCGACTTAATACGGCTATGTTAATGGTGCCCATAATATCAGAAGCACTTGAATATGAAACAAAATCACAGATTTCAAAAACAACATTTTACTGATTACATTTCAAAACATATGTTTCACGTTCAAATCACATAATCCCATAATCGTTTCCTGAACCTTATTACATAAATACGCCAAGAGCGACATATGATGATGCCCCCTTGGTTGACTAGAGTACTATATAGACATAACTGTCTTAAATACAACACAGCGGAATAAAACAAAACAGCAACTCCTAAATAGCTATTCGTCGGCCACCTGCTCATCTCCGAAAGCTTTATTCGTCAACCTACTAAAACCTGTAAAACCTCAACCCTCGGCCTACTAAAATCAATTTTGAGCACCCGAGAGTTTAAGGGGAAAAACATAAACTTCGAGTCAGACATAAAGCCTGGTGTGAATAATACTATACAACTCGAATTACTGAAGGATATTTGGAAAATATTTAAAAGAAAAAATATCCGACTAATACGTAAATTGCATTATTTTATAAAATCTTTCATTGAAAAAATATACATAAATCTATTACTATGTATCATTAAGATTCCAAGTTTTAAATCAACAGACAAAATTTTAACTAAATTATTTGATATTTAGTGAGACCACGCCGCTTAGTGAACGGTTTCCCCTCACTAATATCCTTTTAAAACTTATCTTTTGCAAACCTTTATCCTGCAACCAAAACTGGTTAAAACTGTAAAGCATTATTATGTAAACATAAATATCATGTAACAAATGAACTATCTGTCCGAACACTATAGTTTTGTTTGGCTAACTACTAACCTTGGCTGACTCGGGCCTACCAAACAATATAATCAAAATAATCTAACACCTGTTAAACACTCCTCTTACGGTCTGGCCCTAACTATCTGTTAAATACTCCTCTTCTGGATGGTCTATCCCTAACTTAACATCTCCCAGGGTCACCAGATCCTAATGGTTTTGCGGGCTCACCAATAACCTATCTGTATACAAATATATATTCCGTTCTTTTTGTATCATAATTTTATTCTTACCTGTGACAAAGCCCTACACACTGGAATTTTGGACTAAATTACCTGGGGCTAATAGCTAATGTATAGGGTGCGACTCTATACCAGTCCCATCTGGTATTCTAATATCTGAGTCATTTTACTTAGGGTAACCTTCCTTTAAAAATTTTCTTCAAAACCTTTTCATCTCAAATCGATTTAAATCCTTTAAACCAAACTTAAACAAGGAATATATATACTCTATGCTTTACTCAAAATCACATTGCCATGTTATATATACTTTACTCAAATCTTTGTTGATGAAAACATCTAAACCTTTGAACCCCTTTCGAATCCATTTAAAGTACCCCTTTTGAACCAAGTAAACCCTTCTTTCATCTAGGTCGAAAGGCCAAAACATTCCTTTCGAAACAATTCATAATCTTCCTTTTGAAAACATTGAAAAACCATTCCTTCGAAAGCATTAAAACCTTAAACGTCCTTCTTCAAAACCTTTTAACATTACCTTTCGAACACATTGGAAAACCTTTCCTTTCAAACCTTTCAAAACCATTGGGGAACCACCCCTTCGAAACCTTCCTTAAAAATCTTTCGAAAGCATCAAAACCTTTCGAAACCATTTGGGTTCAATTTTAAAATATGTGGAAACACCTTTCGAAACCATCTCTTTCAAAACCTTTGGGTTAATCTTTAAAAATCTCTAAGGGTCACAAACAACAGGGTTGAAAGCAACTTTTTCGAAAGCCAAAACCTAAGTAAAGAAGTGATGGTGTCAAAACCATCCTTCCAAAAGCATTGAGAAGCAGTAGGGTTTTTATAAAACAAAATCAACCCTTTCGAAGGCATTGCTTCGAAAGGTAGAAAGTGGCAGCTAAGGCTTCAACCTAGTCGAAAGCGGTTATTTGGAAACAAAGGCGCAACCTCTTAAAACCATTTCTTTAAGCCATTTGACCAATTCACAAGCCAACCAAGTCGAAAGCAATATAGTCGAAAGCAAAGCAGGCCCATTTTCAATTTAAAGCAAAGTAGCGCTTCAACCTCCTTCGAAACCACTGGTTTCGACCCAGTTCCTTCCGCTTTTGTCCAATTCACTATGTACCAGGTTAATGCTACTATATGCATTGGTTTGATGGCATAAATACGGAACTACTAAGTCGAAAGCTACCCAATCTGAAGCAGGGTGTCAAAAGTGGCGAGACATGCATTTGGCATGTAAAACTGGTTTTTAACCTTTTTAAGTAATCTTTTAACTAACCTACCTTGTTTGTTAAAATCTTATTGGTTACTAATTTTTCTTTTCTAAAAGTAATGCCATAATTTCAGAATTAATTAATTTAAATCATTTACAAAATACTCCTTCTCCTTTTATAAATATATAAAACATTTAAGTCTCATATCTTAAATAATTTTATATATTCTTCAAAACACTTTGGAAAATTATACAAAAATTCCAGAAAATCCTTTCTAATATGTTTTCTAACATATATAAATTTCAAATCAAAATTATTTATAATTTAACCGCAAAGTATTTATAACCCAATAAATCATTTTCTTCACTAGAAAATTAATATAAAATCCACATTAATTTAGAAAATTATGAAAATTGAAACCCATCTCTACAATATCAATTCTAATCTATATCTAAAACCGCAAGGTGTTTAGGTGTTATTAAATAGGGTTTTCACATCAAAACATATCATAAAATCTATATGAATAAGCATAAATCATCAACAAGCATATATAAACATTTTGTCCATCAAAATCATGGCTAAACTATGCAAAATAAATTTGGATTTCCTTAAAAATGAAAACATTTAAGAAATAAGAGAAGTAGTCATTATTCACCTTAGCTTTGTGATTTAGGATGTGAGATTTGATTTTGATTAAGTGATTTGATTCTTCCTCTTGAATCCTAGCTTTATCTTCTTCCTCTTTGCTAATGGTGGTCGGCCTTAGACTTAAATTTTTTTCTTGTGAATGTATGTATGAACGTATGGAAGTAAATTGCTAAGGGTTTAGGGTGTTAGAACGCTCTATTTCCTATTTTAACCCTCCTCTATTTGCCTTAACACTTCATTCTTTAGTTCATTTATTTATTCATTAACATGGTATGGCTACCCCTTAATTAAATCACAAATCTCAATCCATTAATCAACCTACATTATTTAATTTAATTTAGCTAATTACATTCCCTAAATAATGTTACTAAAAATATGGGGTGTTACAGCAACACTAGTACTTAGGGAGTTGGAAAAAATTTTTACCATCGATCCGGCATTTTGGGAGTCTATACTTCTTATTTGGAGATTTAGAAAGTACTTTTTCGATTGCATGAGATATTTGTGCATTGCTTACAAGAACGTGGTTCCATCGGTTCAAGAAACGATGCGCAGATTGTAGTATATGGGAATATTGCATACTTGAATGCGGTTCCATTAGTTTAAGCAGTGAGGAAGTGGTGCATACTTGAACACGGTTCCATTGGAAGAAGTGAAGTGTACAGCTCCATTGGTTAAAGCAACGAAGAAGTGGAGCGTACTTGAACACAGTTCCATCGGTTCACCTGAACACAGTTCCATCGGTTCAAGCAGCGAAGAAGTGGAGCGTTCGTGAACATAGTTCCATCGGTTCAAGCAGCGAAGGAGTGAAGCATACTTGAATATAGTTCCATCGGTTCAAGCAGCAAAGAAGTGGAGCGTACCTTAACACAATTTCATCGGTTCAAGAAGCAAAGAAGTCGAGCGTACTTGAACACAGTTCCATCGGTTCAAGTGGCGAGGTGCAGCTTATGGAACACAAAAACCGGAGACCTTATAGAGAAGAAAACAAATCAAATAAGGATGTTGGGTCTCCAGTTTTTTGTGAGAGCACCTACTCCGATTTGATATATGCTTTCTTCTCCAATTTGGTAGCTGCTTTCTTCTACAATTTGGTAAATACTTTCTTCTCCAGGTTTTTGTGTTCTTCTCTCTATTAGAGAGAAAAACAAAAAAACCGGAGACCCAACATCCCTATTTGATTTGTTTTCTTCTCTATAAGGTCTCCGAATTTTGTGTTCTTCTCTCTATCGGAGTGGGTGCTCTCACAAAAAACTGGAGACCCAACATCCCTATTTGATTTGTTTTCTTCTCTATAAGGTCTCCTATTTTTGTGTTCTTCTCTAAAAGAGAGAAGAACACAAAAATCGGAGACCTTATAGAGAAGAAAACAAATCAAATAGGGATGATGGGTCTCCGGTTTTTGTGTTCTTCTCTTGGGAGAATGCTTGCAAGAGCACAGTTTCGTTGACTCCAGAAGAGAAGTGCGGCTTATGAGAGACGCACGAGGAGATTTTCTTACAAGAGCACGGCTCCATTAGCTCAAGAAGCGATGTGCGGCTTATGGATGTACACAGGAGTTTGTGCTTGCAAGGATGCGGTTCCATTGATCCAAGAAGCGGTGTGCAGCTTATGGATGCGCATAAGAATATTTGCTTTCAAAACCGTGGCTCCATCGGCTCAAGAAGCCCTTCGGTGATTATTTAGGTCCTTGTAATAGGCTAAATAGAGATTTCATGTCATTAGGACGTCCTTGTGATGTGTAAAATGGAGCCTGAACTCCTCCAAAAACCTCTTTGCCAGTTCGTTAAATGTGGAAATGGATTTCGGTGGAAGTCTCGTAAACTACATGAAAACGACTCCTTCCAGGAAGGTATTGTTGTCTAAGATCTGTTGTTCCATTGTATGATGTCATAATCAGCATGGTGAACTTCCGAGGATATTCTTTCCTTCGAAAATTTTCAATGAACGGAGTTCGGCTTAGTGAAAAACCCCACTCCTCGTTCTTCCTACTTCCCTTCACCAACTGTTTGACCATGTCAGCGATGTAGTCTTCGCTGGCGCGGTAATCTAAAGGTCGACTATCAGGGGCTACACTGAGTGTTTGACTCCACAAACGGTCTCGGTTTGCCAACTGAAGTTTAGGTTCTCCGTTCTCAAGGAGAACCATCCTACAGAGTTTCGTTGATGTGTGATCGGCCTTATCGTGGTAGTTTGGACTTCATTTCCAACGTTTTTCTTATTTACATCAGCATTTAGTTCTAATCCATCACCATCAAGTTGATGTCATCTTTAGAGTGAAAAACAAGCATTGCGTTGTTCACTTGAGGAGTGAGGAGTATTCACTCTAAGATTTGGGTTAGCACTAGGTTGTCTTCCAGTAAGAGAGCACTTACATCGCCCGTATAACAATCCTTCTAGCTCCACCAGCTACCTCTTTCAGTTTTTATTTGTCATTCCTCCCAGTTAAACCTGGAATAAAGGAATTCTCATGTTCCATAGCAGCTGCAATTTCTTGCCTAGCTCTTGGAGCACTTGATGGCTGCAGTGCTAGCAAAGCATCAATCTTATCCATGAGAGCTTTTTGGCTATCAGCCATTTTATGGTTAAGCTTATTAACCATCTGGTTGAGTTCTCCTCTTATAACAACTTCTTGGTGAGAAGAAGAACCTGGAGCAGGGTTTCCATTGTTAGCTTCGGTTTGGTGGGTGTTTGTTTCATCACCACCATTAGTTGCTCATGTGGATCTCCCAGGTGCGGATTTCCTTTTGGGAGCCATTGGAGCAGCAAATCTTCAATTTCTTCGAGTGAACTTTTTGGATCTAACTTCTGGATCAATTCAATCTAAAGTGGATAGCTAGATCTAAGCCTTGATTTAGTTTTCTCAATGAAAGCACCAAAATATTAACCTAAAAAATGGATCAACGCTATATGAAAGCACCAACACTGTTAGGATAGGGCAAAGATAATAGAAAATAGTAATAAAGTAAAGAAATAGGAGAGAGAGACATAGAGATTTTTTATTGTGGTTCGGTTGTTAACTAAGCCTACGTCCACTTTATAACTTTGCTTATTGATTTGATCTTATTTGCATGAGATTACAAGGGGTTTGAGAGAGAAAGCATCACAAGTATACGAGTTAGACAAGTTCTAAGTCCTAAACTTGCCTAGAGGAGCTGCCCCGGTGACTGTTGTAAAGAGGAAAGAGTTGAAGAAGAGATAGAATTCCTACGTAGTGATAGCAGAATCCAGATCATTTCTTGGTTGCTCCATGGTTTGTATTTATAGAGGTAGTAGTCATATCGGATCAAAAGCCCGCTACTAGAGAAGACCAGAGACTGGCCCGAGGTGGTATAAGAAATATTGTGACAACTAGAGTTATAGTTTAGACTCGGTATCGAGTCAAGCCCTTGACTCAGGGTCGAGTCTAATCCTTAGCCATAACTTGGCTAAACCCTTTTGTTTCGAGCTCCTTACTTCGTCTAGATGTCCTCTATGTAATTTGGTAGGTTATTGATGAGTTTTTATTATTATCCTTCCACGACTTGGGTTATCTCATGGTTTGGACCGTCAAGTCTTCATTTCTTACGATTGGTTCTCTAGAACTCTACAAAACTTCATGAACACGCATAGGAAGACTCGTGGATCACTTGCCAGAAATATGACGATACCAAAACTTGGCATTTAAACTCGGTACCAACTCAAAATCCTTAACTCGTCAAAATCCTTAACTCATCAAAATCCTTAACTCGTCAAAATCTTAAACTCGTCAAAATATTAAACTCGGTACCAACTCAAATCCTTA
This sequence comes from Allium fistulosum, assembly GCA_030737815.1. Lineage (NCBI taxonomy): Eukaryota > Viridiplantae > Streptophyta > Magnoliopsida > Asparagales > Amaryllidaceae > Allium > Allium fistulosum. Next base: position 403,159,822 of record CM060907.1, on the reverse strand, counting down.
ACTCGGTACCGAGCTAAGGACTTAGTCCCATTTTCAGTGAAACTTCTCCCAGTTATTTTATAGCTTCCTCTAAGTGTGCTTACTAAGTTTGGAGTCATTTCGTTGAGATTCCTTAACACGATACCGAGTTAAGGAGTTAACTCCAAACATAGTGAAACTTTCCCAAGTTGCTTCTTTAGCTCTTCTAAGTGTGCTTGCCAAGTTTCAAGTCATTTCGTCTTGTGTGGGGTCGTCCAAAGGTTGGAGTGCTTGGAGTTCGACCCAAGAGTTTTGTGAGTCCGACCCGAGAAAAATCACAACTCGGGTCTGACCTGAGTTTGTCTCGGGTTTGACTCGGGTCCGACTCCAAGTCATTCGGTTCTGAGTTGACTCGGGTCTGACCCGAGTTTGTCTTCGGTTTGACTCGGGTCCGACTCCAAGTCACTCAATTCTGAGTTGACTCGAGTCTGACCCGAGTTTGTCTCGGATTTAACTCTGCTCCGACTCCAAGTCACTCAGTTCTGAGTTGACTCGGGTCTTGTCCCGAGTTTGTCTTGGGTATGACTCAGGTCCAACTCCAAGTCACTCAGTTCTGAGTTGACTTGGGTCTGACCCGAGTTTAAATTGGGTTTGACTTGGGCCCGACTCTAAGTCATGTTGTCTTGTCTTTCTATTCCTCTACAAAGGTTTTCCTTCATTTTTCCTAGGTTCAGCTCAAGTATGACTCAGGTCTGACACCAAGCGTCAAGTTAAAAATCTTAAGGCAACTTTTTTCGCTCATTTTTTTATTTTTCTTTCTTCTTGCCTTTTAATGATGTTTTCAAAGTCCTTGAATCATTTTATCTTCGTTTTGATGTTCTAACTTCCATTTGAAATCGGCTTGATCAAAAACCCAGTTAACAATGAGATATAGAATATTATGAAAAGTGATACTTTTATGTGAGTATAAATAAATAAATAAATGAGCTTTTCAACAATGAAATAACAATGGAATAAATTATAATGAGATGAAGTAAGAGATTTAGAAAAAGAATGAAGTCTATGTTGTGAAGGAAATCAAATTTGTAAGTCACCGTTTCAATATGATCTACTCTTAATGGCATAACTTTTGATTTTGTGAATGAATTCCGAAGGATCTTCTTTCATTTGAAAGATGTGTTAAGAAGAAATAACTTTTTTGTTAATAGCTTTTCAAAATCTTTGAAGTTTGTAAAGATTTAAACACGAATTAGTAAAAATGGTGTTTGCTATCCCGAAATGCTAATTTGCTCAAAACCGAGCCGAACTCTTTTGCTCGTAACTTTTGAACCGTTCGTCCGATTTTGATGATTTTTCCATTAAGAAGGTTTAAAACATAAGAAACAACTTTTGTTTGATGTGTTTTACGAAATTTTGATGCTTTCATGGCCAAAAACTCGATTTTCATAAGTGGGCCTGCATTTCATATTCATTTCAGAATTAACAATATTTGGAAAAATCACCATAACTTTTAATGCATTTTTTATTTTCTCGATCCGGAAGATGTTTTAGAAGCAAAATTCATGACTCTACAACTTTACTTTTGGAAGAATCGAATAATTTTGCGTTTTTGATGCCTAAAACTTTGGTGCAAGTCGAAAATAAAAATAAAAATATAACTTTGTTGCTTACTTATTTGAATGTAATGTTACTATATGCTTTTAAATATAATCTCATATGAGTTATTTAAGTTGAGATAGGTATACATAAAGTATATTTGGACCGCTTGGCATGATGGCATGCTTTTGCTCGTTTAATAGTAAGAAAATTTGCTTAAGAATACTATATAGAAGTATGTTTTTACATTATGACGAGATATATAGTGATATTATATTGTTTTCCATGTTTCGGGATGCCCAGTGTTGGGATGCCTATTCGCAGATGTATATTTTGTAATTAGATCATATTTTGATTTTTCAAAATGCTCTCCGTAAAAAGAAAACTCAGCCAAAATTTTTCGAAAAATCGGACACTTATAATATTTTCACAAAATTTATCGTATGCGAAGAACAGAAAGTCATTAATTGATTATATTTAAAATAGCAGTATATGATAAGAGGCGTTGAAGAGTATGAGCCACATAAATGATTGAGTGGTTGAGCTTGTTGAGCATTGATTACGATGAAAGTCAGGGTATGAGTTGTGTATGTCGACTTTCTTATAGGAAATTACGAGGATGTAATTTTCTTGAGAGGGGAAGTCTGTAACAGCCCGGCTTTCTACGCCATATAAATAAATGAATTTTATTAAAATAAAAGTGTTTCAATTTAATTTGTGATGATTCGTAAATTGAAAATAAAATTTTAGTTTACTAAATTCTATTTAATAAAAGATTTCGATGAGATGAATCGAATTGAATTAATAAATGATTTTCAAATAATTTCTTGAAGCCAAATAAAATGTTTTAATCAATATAAACTATTTTGAAATGTAAATAATTTTTATGTGTTTGAAATAGTTGGAAAATAAATTTATTTTGTAAATAATAATGGATTATTAAATAAAAATATGCGGACATTGAATTGAATAAAATTGCCCAATTATTAAATACAATTTAGAGGTTGATGAGTAAATCGTTTTGAATTGGGTTAGAGTTTTAATCACAAATAAAATTAAATTGCTTCAAAAGGAAAAGAAAGAAAATTTTAATGGGTTTAAACAAGAGCCCCAATTAATCAAGCCCAAGTATATTATCGTTTTGTCTTCGCTCCTGGAAAACTCTTCCTGCTTCGCGACTGAAGCCCAAACCCATATATTTTCCCCTAATCCATTTTATGCCCTAGTGACTCTCAAATCAAAAATCAGAGGAAAAAAAGAAAGAAGAAAAAAATCTATGGCATCATTCAAGAAGTGGGTGGCAACCAAGAAGAGGCGCTCGTGCTCGTGCGATTCAAGGGGGAAGTGGGCTTGCGATTGGAAGTCGTCGTGTTCGATCTGAAAGCGACAATGCATAAGATGATGGCAATGGCTAGGGGTGAGGTCAAGGGTAGGTGATGTGAAGTAGAGCTCACATTGAAGAGGAAAGTCGCAACCTTACTATGCGACAGTGGAACGATGGTGGTGACCTAGGGTGATAAACAACGCATGCTCTGGTGACAATTTGGAAGAGGTCGTGACTGGCCTGAGATGGAGGCGAAGGGTCTAGCTACAATCGCTAGGAAGTGGGTGTTGAGGAGGAGCGTTTGTGCAATTGGAGGCCGAAGCAGTGGTCTGGGGATGCACGTGCTTTGGTGGCCGAATTGACGATGTCCGCTGGTCAAACATCGACCCAATGAAGTAGAGAGCACATGAAGATCGCAGGCTGGTGATGCTAGGAATTTTGACGGTAAAGAGGAATGCTTGGCGAAGTGGAACGGCTGTCGATGGTGGACACGTAAGTGAAATCGAAGCCTGAAGCTTGTTTTTCAACAGCAATCGTTAATTAAATGGATCGAGCGTTGTTTTGGTGAGTTAATCTCACTCAGAACTATGTCTATTTCTTTTCATTTGATGCGTATTCTTGTATATAATTGTTTGATTTGTTTGATTGGATGGATTATTGATTATTGGATGGATTATTAATTATTGGATGAAATTGGAAGCTTGTTTATGATTGATGTTTGATGTTGCTTGAATTGGATGGGATGGTGTTGTGAACTACAATTATTTGTTGTTGTGACGATTATAGTTAGATAAATGTTTTTATTTGAGTAGTAAACTGATAGTTGCAAATTATTGAATGATAATTTGAAATTATTTGGAAAAGTGGTAAATAAATTAAAGAATGTAAATTTGAAACAAATAAATTATTTTGGTGATAAACAGCGAATTCTAGAAGGATGTTTTATTTTTAATATTGAGATTATTGAATTAATAGAAAATTTAAAAGGGAAATGATTTTGGAAAAATATATATAAGTTGAATAATTTTGAGAATATTACAAATGCAAATTATTTGAAAATGATGAACTTTCGATATTTGATAAAATAAGGAAATTTGGAAGATTTATATTTTTATTTACCGATGATTATAAAAGTATTCAGAGGATATTTATGTAATGTAGTTTGAAATCTATATTTTTCTAATGACGAGCGATTTGAATCTAAATAAAATGATATCTTGAAGTATTACAAAGTGAATGTAAATTATTTTATTTATTGAGAGAAAATTTGCATTTGTTATATAATGAGAAGTGAACTCTGGAAGAGATTTATACATATTCGAGTCTAACTATCGAAGTATTTTGGAAATAGATTATATGAAGTAGAATTAGAGTTTGATGAATTAATTACCAATAATATTGGTTTAAAGAGGTTTGAAAACAAGTAAGGAATTTAGAAGATGAATTTTGAAATTATAAATCTGAGTTCGAAAATATTTATGGAATGTGAATACTCTTTTGATTTGAAGTATTTTAATAATATTAAAGTGGAAATTGGAAGTGAAAGTAAATTTTGAGGTTTTAAATAGTTATTAACGAGTTTGAATAGAGGTTTCTTCGAAACCAAATGAATTATTTTAATATATAGATTTTGAAATTAGATGAGAGAATCAATAATCATTATTTTAAAAGAAGAAATAAAAAAAATGTTTTGTGACTAAATATAAATCAAGTATTTTTATAAAAAGAGGGAACAAAAATGAAGTGAAATATATTGAAATAAAAACACTTCATTTCGTTAAATAATAATTGAATAAAATATTGATGTATGTATAGATGATTGTTGATTGCTTGTTATGAACGAGATTAAGTTATAATTACTCGCTATGTTGAATTACAAAGTAATCAAAATGAAGAATAATGAATTAGAAAGCGATTTAAGCGAAAGTGATCTAATAAGCAAGGAATTTTTTTTTAATATTGATTAATTGAGGGTGCTGTGTATATAGCTATATTTCACCGGGCACTATGGGACGTCCATGTAGGATGTATTTATTTACTCAACACAAGTCTAATGTCGATAATTCATTGAGGATCGAGTATTTGATATTTGAATGTCGATGGATTATTCTGTATTATACACCCATATTAATCGATATTATTTGGATTTCTGACTTGACGTGTGAGGCAAATTATATTATTCCTTATTTTAATTTAAAGCAGGAATATGATTACCTCCGCTTTTGAGTGAAACGAGGATTATGAAGCCCTAACGAGGATGTGACAGCCATACGTATTTTTGCTAGCCACATCCTAGATTGACCGGCCATGAGGTGCTCCCCGATGGTTGCGACGACATGGCCCCCTCGGCACATGGTCGCGGTCTACTGCATGGGCCAATGGGACGAATTCAAAATGAGGCAAGGAGGTTGATAGGAGCAAGGAGACGAGGAGGCGAGGAAGCGACATGCGTTTATTATGCAGGTAAAGGCTAGTGAGGACGCTCATAAAAATATTACAAGTTGGGTCTCCCTTTGCACCTGAGAAGCATCGAGGCTCGGGTGTAGACTCGGCCTTTGTCAGTAGCAATAATAATAGCACATATACAGTAGTAGTACTAATGAAATTAATAATGAAGAACAAAACGGATAAACTTAATACTGCTAAATAAATATGAATAATTGATGTTTGTGGTGTGTTGTTTGCGATATATGCTATGTGTGATGTGTGATTTGTGATGTGTGCAATGGATATTTTAATGATTGATGGATGTTTTGATGGTTGTTGGGTGATGGATGTTTTTTAATGTGTCGTGGATGTTTTATTATTCCTTTGGATCAATTTTTTATTATGTTGTGTTTATTATTATTCCTTGAGATATTATATATATTCTCACCATTGAAACTAGACATAGTCTGATCCGTTTATTATTTGTATAATACTCGGGCCAGTTCAAGACATTTCAGGTTCAAGGACGATGAGACCAGATTTGCTTACTGGGCTTAGTTGGAGACTGTATTACTAGATGTATTGTATATTGTGTATTTGGACTCATGTATGTATATGATATTAGATTAGATATATTACATTTATCTTATATATAATTGAGATTTAGTGGGAATTTGACTTTTGTATCCCACTCAAATTTATGTATTGTATTATATTTTCATCGATGCGTAAATGACTCTACATTCTCTGTGATTTATTTTATATTTTGTATTGTTCTATCCTTGGGCACCATATGTGTTTATTGCTTTGTACTGAGACTATCTACGTCGAGATGAGCAGTTTTTATATCATGATACGTTTTCAGTGTTACTCTAAGGGAATATTCATGTATGTTTCACCCACACTGTCTCATCCTCCATTTTACTCGAGAGTATTACTCAGTAATACTCTTGGATAATATAGGTATAGAGGTGGGGTGTTACATATTTGTCTAAAGATAATTTTTGTTTCATCCTATCTTTTATATTTTAAATGTATGATTTTTTTTAAATTAAACTATCTCTCATGTTTATATCATCATTTATGCATATAGATCAATCAAAAATCACCAGGTACATGAATCTAAGTATGGATGAACGCTTGATTGGTTCGGCTAATTTTCAGGTAAAACATGTCAAACCGAATTGAAAACGAAAAAATCAAAATCGATCCGATTTAATTTTGTTTAGTTCGATTGGTAACAAAATTATCGAACAAAAAAGTATGTTATTAAAATGTTTGATTTACTCCAAGTAAAGCATAACTCTATGTTTGGAGATATTTTCATAGGGATATTATCTTGAGTACTTTTTATTTTTAAAATAATTGACCTATTTCCAATAAATAAACTTTTTTTTACTACTAAACTAATTATTAAAAGTACTATAATATGATAAACCTGAATAACATAATAAAAGTTCGGTTAATTTGAATAAATCGATAATTAAAAAAATTACATTACAAAACGAACTCCAAGTGACTTAGTTTCATGACCAAACCGATCGAAATAAACCGGTTTGATGGTTAGTTCAGTTCTGGTCTAATATTTCTCAACCCTAGAATTATGCCATAATTGATCACATTATATGAGACTAAAAATATATGAGAAATAGTCATTATGATTACTTTCTTACTTCAAGCCAATACATGCCCGATACAATTTTACCATACGAAAAGCAAATAATATGTATAATATATCCAATAATGAGTATTAATTTGCTTACAAATCCAATACATTATCATACAAAAGATATAATACATCAAAATATCGAAAACTAAACTAAAATGGTAGCTTGAACTTCAAACAAACCTTTACTTTATTTGCACTTTGTGGAGCCTTGAATGTCTTCATGCTTTTTATGATAACATTACTCTCTTTAAACCTGATAGATGAAATAAAAGTTAAGCAGAAAAGACAGAAGTAATCGATGAGCCTTAACCTATAGAATGTTGTAGATTTGATGGTAGGAAGCATGATCTGTTTTGTTAGAAAATTTAAAAGTGTGCTCGGAATAGACATTAATGATATCATTATATATTCAATTGGCATTAATGGTAACATTAATATTTAGAATTATAAATAAGTTTATATGGTGTAACATAATACAAATTAAAAAAATGTTTGTAGGACACTTATATGGAATCAAACTTCTAAAAAAATTTCAAAGTTTTCCACTGTATCTAGATCAAAAGCGATACATTTTTCTTCGAAATAATATATAAAAGTTTATTATTTTAATATTATTTTACTTCATATACAGTGTTTTTCCAAAATTTATTTTCTTATATAATTATATAACTAAAAAATAGCAAAGGATGAACGTTAGAAAAATGGATTATGTAGCATTGAACCAATTATTCATTAAACTTTAGAATAAAATATCATTTTTAAGTTTACATGTAACATATTTTACTAATTAATAGGAGATTTTATGGCATCAACATATTTTTGAAATCAATAACTTCCTGCAAGACAAATGAAAAGAACTATATTCATAATCCTACAAACTGAAATTTTAACCTCAAATTAGAAATTAGAAATTAGAGCAAAAATTGCAAATTGAACATCAAATTAAATGAAAAGACAAATAATAAAAAATCTAACCTTTTAATCAAGCTCGATCGAGCCAGTGGGCTAATTTTTTTTGAGGTTGTTAACTCAAAAATTGGATCAACACCTAGTATCAAATGAATGCATCAGTTTATATTAAATGAACAGAAAAGCAGTAAAAAGAGACATAATTTTTATAGTGGTCCGATGTAATCTTCGGCCTACGTCCACTTTAATCTTTTATTAGTTGTTCTCTCTCTGGATTACAACTAGGTTTTCTTAGATCTGACCAAAATCTAGTGGATTTTAGATTTACAATAGAGTTTCTATGTTGTTTGTGAGTCATTAGTATTAAGAATTTGTTGATCTAAGTCCTAGAACAGCAAATAGTTGTTTCCATGTGACTTTAAGGAGGAAATGTTAGAAGTGAAGAAATAGCAGAGTCTTTGTCCTTAGAGAATTCAACTCCTTTTTGGTTGCTCTATGGCTTGTATTTATAGGGATATCAGTCATGTTGGGTCAGAAGTCCACTTGGAGCAGAGTCCAAACGTCGACCTAAAGGAGTGAGGAAAATCTCAGGACCCACCGAGGTGTTCAAACATGTCGGTGAGGACACGATCATGTCGGCGAAGACCATTTTGTATTGCCCCAAACTTATCAAACTCTTTTGCATTCTTCATGCTACTCGATTTTGATTTGCCCCATGCTGTTTCCATTGATCGTTGGTCGTCCGAGTTAAGTCGATTCTTACTTCTTTCCAAAAAAGCCCGGTATCAGCCTTTTTGCCTACAAGGTCAGTAGTGGCTTTTTTCCTTAGCTCGAAATAACTTGTACTCTTTTGCAGCACTCTTTTATTCCCATACGAAGGTGTCCCAAGAAGTCGCAACATTTACGAAGTTGTTAAAAATATATCGGTTTACCTCTCTTTATGTCGATAACGACATGTGTGATTAGCCTATTTTTGGTTGAATTTTTTCTGAGATGTTTCTTTACTCCATCTAAGAGTGCTTGCCAATTTTCAAGTTATTTCGTCCTCATTTGAATCTTCTAAGTCCAATTGAAATCTTCCTTGCTAAAAAGCTAATTAACACTTGCACCCCAAAGTACGCCTTTCGAACGTAAGGTGTGCTTTACTCAAGAACAAGTTTCGGACAGCGGTCTTCGATAGTTGAGCTCTCCAGCTGCTTCAATCTTAATGAATCATCTAGTTCCTTTGGATTCTCTTGTAAATCAATATTAGTCATCACATTTAATGTGGATTTTTCAAAAGTCAAATAAGTAGAAATCCTAAGTGTTCATTCCAGACATCCGACTCAAAGCGTGCTTATTGACCAATCTCGGTCTCATACACGTGTAAGCGGTCTGAGGTAATAATTATCCTAATCAGTCATCTTAGGCATCCCACTCAGAGCATGCTAAGGGACCGTTTGGGATCTTATACACATGTAAGCGACCTAAGGTTATTATTGTTTTTATTGCTCAATGTGAAAAGCAAAATACATGAAAAGAAAAGGAAAAAACAAAGTGTGGGAATCGAATTCGACTCCTGTTCTGGGATTGTCATCCGATGGAAGTCTCTGATCCATAACTTGTTCCAATGGTGAGCTTATGTTTTTAGCTCTTGCCATCATGCCTTCTAATTTTGATTTTCCACTATAGCTCCAACATCACCCATTCCAGGCATTAAAGCTTATCGTAGATCCAAATTGACCGTGCCCTCGAGATGTGGGGGTATTGTTTCAGTTTGTTTTATATCTAGATGCTCCTACATTGGCTCATTGTCCTTGATTCTAAATTCCAGCAACTCTAGCTATTCCTTGTTGTCCCGTCCTTTGGAATAATCCTTCAAGCATTTCCTATTGTCTAGGTATCCCTCCATCCGGCATCTCCTTCATCATTCTCTCTATTTCTTCTCTGGTCACGTAGATGGATTGATGAGAATTTAAGGACACCTTCTGGCTGCCCCCAAGCTCTGGTTGACTTGCTCCGGTTTTAGATCTAGTATTAGGCCTCTTCATCTTCTCCAGATCTCATATTCAAGCTTCAAATTTTCAAATCTAGCTTTAATCTAAATGAAAACACCCAAATGTTAAGTCAAAAATTGAATCAACACCCAAATATCAAATGAAAGCACTAGTTCAGATTAAATAAACAAAAAAGCATTAAAAAGAGACATAATTTTTATGGTGGTTCGGCTTAATCTCCAACCTACGTCCACTTTAATCTTTTATTGGTTGTTCTCTCTAAATTACAACTAGTTTTTCTTAGATCCGACCAAAATCTAGTGCATCGCATATTTACATTAGAGTTTCTAGTTTTTTTTGAGTCACTAGTACTAAGAATTTGTTGATCTAAGTCCTATAATAGCAAATAGTTTTCCTAGGTGACTTTAATAAAGGAAAGGTTAGAAGTTAAGAAGTAGCAGAGTCTTCGTCTTTAGAGAATTCAGCTCCCTTTTTGGTTGCTCTGCGGCTTGTATTTATAGGGGTATCAGTCGTGTTGGGTCAGAAGTCCACTTGGAGCGGAGTCTGGATGTCGGCCCAAAGAAGTGAAAATTTTCAGGACCCAAGTGTTCAAACATGTCGGTGAGGACATTATCATGTCGGTGAAGACATCTTTGTATTGCTCCAAACTTGTCGAACTCTTTTGCATTCTTCATGCTACTTGATTTTGAGTTGCCTCATGCTATTTTCATTGATCATTGGTCGTCCAAAACAAGTAGATTCCTACTTCTCCCCAAAATAGCTCGGTATCAGCTTTTTGTCTAAGAGGTCGGTAGTGACTTTTTTCCTTAGCTCGAAATGACTTGTACTCTTTTGTAGCACTCTTCTAATCACATATGGAGGTGTCCCAAGAAGGGGAAAAAAATTTAAAGGACAAATTAAAGTAAATAATTACTCACAAGGACACGCGCAAAAAGTTTTTACCGTAAGGACAAAGCCCAAAGACCAGATACAATTTAAAACAAAACAAAGAATTCCGTTCGTCTTCCTCCTTCTTGCTTTCACTCAGAATTTGACGAAATTTTGCTCGAAAAAAAAATGGCACCGCAAAGCAGAAACAAATCTACATCTCCAACACACAACCGCAACAATCGACAACCGATGAACAACAAGCACAACAATCGACAGTCGAAGAAAACCTAGCTACATCGAAAGTGGAGCAACAAAGTGAAAATCAAAATGTCGAATCACTTCCAACAATAGATATTCAAAAAAAATGCAATGATAGAAGAGGAAAACCTACCTCTAATGGAAATGATAGGAATGACAATAAAGGGAAAAAGCAGCAAGTTAAAACTTAAAAAACCTACATCAGTAGAAGAGGAAAAGCAAAATAGAGAAAAAAGAACAAAAGGAAGACATGAAAAAAATACGGCAATTGAAAGCAGACCAGAAATAAGAGAAAGTATACTAGAGAAGGTAACTGTTACTATAAAATCAAGTATAACAAAGTTAGTATAATTTTATTATAGTAACATTGAATTTTTTGCACAGAACAAAGAAGAGAACATGCAACAAAAAATAGTTGCAGAGAAAACAATTGAAGAAAATATGCAAAAAAGAGAACAAAGAACAAAACGAAGAAATGAAAAAACGATTCAAAAGAAAATACAAACAGAAACTGAGGTAACTGAAATTGCAAAATTATGAAACTAATACTAACAATTTCATACTGTTAAATGTATTCTAATATTATCAAAAATGTTAAACAGGAAAAATCTCAGAAAGAAGAAGGCAAAAAAGTTGCAGATGAAGAGTCAGAAGAAGAATAGCTCAATTCGGTAAAATTAGAAGCATTATAAATTTATAACATGATAGATATTGCAAAAATAATACCTATAAATCATTTGGTAAAAGAGAAGACCGATAATTACAACAAACTGATACCTACTTACAACAAATAATAGTCAGCATCATTTAGTGTAAATCGTTTGGTAAAATAATGGTCAATATCATTTAGTTGAAATCTGATACTTACAAAAAACTGATACTGTAACGACTCGTATTTTTAACACTTTAAAAATACGAATTAAAATGAAAATTTTGGATAAAAATCCGAATGAAATAAAATTTTGTGTTGTTAAATGTGAATTACAAGTTAAAATACAAAACTGAATTCTGAAATAACTTATTTGTAAATTAAATATGGATGTTAACTTGTAGTGAATGTAAATAATGAATTGAATTTGATTGTAAACCAAATTGGTTATGATTGTAAACAAAGAATAAATAAAATGGTAGATTTAATAATGGAAGTTTATGTTATTGAAACTAATATAAATAAATGTAACTTAATATTACAGTTGATTGAAAGCAGATAATAACTGAAACTGTAATTCGATAAAGATGTTAACTTTTAATTGAACGTAAGTAAAGATTTAAATTTGAATGTAACAAGTAATTGAATTGAATTGAATTTGATTGTAAACAACGAAATAAATAAAATGTTACATTTAATATTGAAGTTATAATATGGAAATAAACGTAAATGAATGTAATTTAATATTACTGTGAATTTAAATAAGATGATAGCTGAAGAAAATGAAAGTAAATGAATTATAAACTATTGATAATAATGTATAAGTAAATGGTTGATTCAATAATGAAAGTGTAAATCGAAATAAAAGAATTCATTTGGAATTAAATAACTTGAATTTGAATTACAATATAATTGAACGCTGAATCTAATATAATCTTTTATATTGGATTTATAATGGAAAACTGCATTGTAAAATATTGTTAATTACTGTGAAATTAAAAATGGGATTTGTGAACAATTGAAATTTGATTTAAAAGTTAATAATTTAAAATTGGGAATTTTATATTGAAATTAAACAGTCGAATAATTTATTTTTCGAATATTGGATTTAATTAGACAATTAAATCGATAATTTAATAAGTTAAATTTCAGAAATAATTGAAAATCGAGTTGAATATGATTGAAAATGATTTGTAAAATTTTATCTTATCATATTGGAGTTATAGTAATGTTATAGAACTTTTAAAATTGAATTTAAAGTTAATTTGTGAAAACTGAATATTTTTAATATTTAATTATCGACTGAAAAATATCCATTTTTCGAACAGTCTCAGAATTGAACGAAACTAGTTCTATTGGATCCGTAATAGTTTGTTATTGTCGGATTTCAATTTTCGTAGCAATCGGAGTTATCGTTTGACCGTGGCAGTTCGAAACGCATCGAATTGTTTTTAATATTAATTCGGCGAGAGAAAATAGTCAATTTTCAAAAAGTCTCGGATTTCGACGAAACCAGTTTCATCAGATCTGTAATGTCATATTATTATAGGATTTCAAATTTCGTGTCAATCGGATTTACCGTTTGTCCGAGGCGAGCCCAAACGCACAGAAATTTGATTAACCGATTTAATTTTAAATCGATCGTTTATTGCCGTAACTCGCACAGATGATCGAGTTAGCTTCCGAAACCTGTTCCATTGTGTTCGGAATGCTGGATAAACCCTAGAAACGTCGGTCACCACGCGAGATTTGAAGTTCGGATTTTGGAGTGAATAGTGTTTTTCGGTAAATTTTTATAAAAGGAACCCTTTATCATTTCATTTGAAAACATCAGCCCTAGGGTTTCATAGCCGCCACTTTCAAATTCAATGGCCAGAAAATTTCGAAACTTCTTCCTCATTTTCCTCTCAATCCATCAACAATTAGCAAAAGCCGTCAACTACAAAGTTGTAGAGGACGATGAGAGCTTCAAATCCATACGGAGATGATCGAAAACGGAGCAACGAATCAACAGGAAATCGAGCTCGAAGCTGCTGCGTTTTTCACGTTTTTCGAGGCCAAAGGGGCAGCCGAGTTCCATGATATTCACGGTGTAGGTAGAGTTCGCCGAGGGCTTCGCGATGGAGGTGGCCGATCGTCTTCAAGTCGTGTATTTTGGTCGTGAAAATTCAAAGAAGAGAGGCGGCTATGGGTTTCATACTCACGGCTTTGAACGAGAGAAGGAAGAAGGGGTGGTGCGGCCAGATCTGATGGGGTGGAAATCGACGGCCTGGATCGTTCTAGGTTAAAAAAAAAATTAAATAAAATGTAAATTGTTTATATTATTAATGTGTACAAACTTCTAAAATGCATAACTTTTTCATACGAGGTCCGATTGGAACGAAACTTTTTGCGTTGCGATCGTAATGACGAGAGCTTCGAAATAAAACTGGTTTGGATGGATTTGGAGACGGTGGAAATTTGGGCTAAAGTTGGGCGTCGTCCAGTTTTAGTTCCAAACCGGAACGTCTCGGCGACAACAGAAAATCAAAGTGAGTGTTTTATAACGCTCACAACATACTGAATATCTTTATGATAGTTAAATTTGACATTATGAAGTGATATGAATTTATTTGTCGTTGTTTGATAAAAATTTAATTGTCATATAGATTGTCGTGTGAATTCACCGTTGAAAATTTAAATTGACAGTAAATTGAAATTAGGATTTAATTGAAATCAAATTTCCCGATATTAATAACTATGAAATTGCCGTGAATTGTATTGACTATTGGATGATTTATTTCGATGGATGCTATTGGTTGATATTTAAATGTTTGGATGTTTATTTGCTTATATACATCCTGTTATACATGCACATGACACTGTGATTGGTTTAAGTAATATATATTCATCCCTGACATTTAATTGAAATAACTAACCACTTGGCCATAGGTTAGAGAATTATATACGGACACCGGGTTGGTTAAATTAAATGATTTTAAAAGTTGTTTTGAAATTATTTAAATGAATTGATTTTAAGAATAAAAATCCAATTTATGGAAATTGAATTATTTTGAATTGAAGCTCGAGATGTTGGAATTTAAACTTGGTAAATGAAATTGTTTAATTATTCGAAGTTTAGATTTTTAAGAAAAAATGAAATATGGCGTAAAGTTTCGAAAGTCGATTTGTTTTAAAAGATTGGACTTTTAATCGAACTCTGAATATTTCTAAGAAAATTTATATGAAATGATATTTCAAGTTTGAGTTGGAATTGAAATGAAATATTGAGGCAAAAATGATTTTTGAAATGAAATCGTATATTTTGAGTAAATATGATATGATTTTGGAAATGGATTTATTTGAAGTGAAAGTGATATCGTGTTGATACGATTTTGATATTTTAATGAGATATTGAGGCGAAAATGATTTAAAATGAAATCCTATATTTTGAGTAGATATGATGATTTTGAAATGGATTTGATTTTTGAAGCGAATATGATATTTTGATATCAATTATGAATTGATTTAAAATGTAAAAGAGCCATCAGTGTAATAATACGTAGTTATTAAAGAGACCGGGATCGGATATGGACATACTCTCTGTCGATACCGAAAACCACTTTAATAACTAATATACGTGGAGTGTTGATCCAGAATGAAGTGGATGGTTTGGTGAACGCGTTGACTGAAGAAAGAGAACGATATTGGATGACCCCTGACATGACTAAAACAGGAGCCGCGCCGGGCCATTGAGGTTCGCCATCTCTAGCGGACACACTTCTTCGATACCATGTCTATTACTTTTGTGATTCGATTTGGGTGCACCCCTTGATTTGGGAGTGTTGTTTCGCGGTGTTGAGGTAGCTGCTGGCTATGCTCAACATCAGTCCGGATCACGCAACTACTAGTATCCTAGTTGGTATTGCCTCATGTACCTTGTCATACTGATTATCCTATTCGCGACCACTACGATTTTGGTTTGTACCTTTAGTATATGGATTGCCCTCTGGTGACTTCCGGTTTTGGGGAAACTACGGTCATGTATATGCTCTTGGGAATAAAAATGTGTTAAGGGTGGAATGGGCCATGGCTTAACGCTAGTTTGATATTTTACTTTATGATAGACATTATTGTATATAGCGTATTCTATTATATAGTAGATAGTTTAACGGATCCTTAGGAGATGGAAATCCCGAACATCTCTTAAGTTAATGCACGCACGTTAAATACTGGATAGGAGGTGTCTAAAACCCGTAACATCTCCGACGCCGTCACACTCATATTTACTTATTCGATTTAACTTACATGAGATATTTTAGTCCTGACTCGAGTGTTTTGTCTTTTCATTATGCTCGGGTCAGCCTGAGCATTTCAGATAAGGTTGAAGATCTATTCTGGAGGACGAAGACGGAGTTTGGTATTCATCATTTGTATTCTACTACTGTATTATTTTTTCGCTGCATTGTTGTATTATCTCTGATATGTATGTAACTCTGATTTATGATGTATAATAATAATCAAATTTATTTATTTAACAGCTTCATGAACTGTTATTTTATTATTATATCTTGTCCCTTCCGCTGCGAGATTCTGAGTTTGTTTCTGTTCTTTCTTTTCTTTTCTTATTTAACCCCAATAACTATCTGTATTTTGGATTGTTTGAGTCGGCATGTGTGTATGTTTTGTCGACTTGAACGGTCAAAAATGTGGGTCGTTACAGATACCTACTTACGAAAAACTGATACCTACTTACAAAAAACTGATACCTACTTGAAAAAAAATGATACCTACTTAGTACAAACTAATACCTAGTTACTGCAAACTAATACCTAGTTACTGCAAACTTAAAATCGATACATATTTCATTGAAGATATTTCACTGCAGCTAATACCCAACCTATTATTACGTTTCAACATAATTTGTTTCACAAATTACTTATTGTCTTTATTTTGAAATAATAGGATGATGATGATTTTGTTAATCCACATCCAAAATGCATTAAAGGCAGATCACAAACAAAACAACATAAAGTATCAAAATCCGAAGACAAAAGGCATGAAACTGCTTATAGATGTGGATTGCAAGCAGTATTCAAAACGGTGAAAATGATAAAACAAAAAAATGCTCTATCCAAAAAGCAGATGGACATATTGAAGAGCACTCCTTTCTATAATTTCTTTAGAGTTTTTTATGAAGAGAAAATTCTGATGAAAGAATGTAAAAAGCATCAACATAATTTGGATGTTTTATACCAATGCTACTCAGTTGAGGAAGATGCATTCTTATTTGCTAAAGAAAGAATGAAAGTTACAGCAAGAGATATAAGTTTTATTTTTGGCCTACCATTAAAAGGAATTAACATTGAGCCAACTCAGAAAATGACAAACAGAACAATTCCAATGCAGTGCAGAGAATTTGCAAAGAGAAACTTTGGCAATTGCACTTACATAACAAGGAATGTTGTGGAAAAAAGAATAAAGCAAGAAGTGGCAAAGAAGAAAAAGGAATACGAAGAAGACTTGCCACTGTTAATAGTAATCGAAATACTATTAACATTCTTCTTCCCAAACAACCAGCAAAAGTTAAGATGGAGAATTCTACCATACTTAATTAATGTAGAGACAATGTAATTGGTTTCTTGGTCACTAACGATAGAAAAGAATTTCAGTAAATTTGTCAAGAAGTTCATCCATAAGTCAAGAAACATGTCGGGATGCTCCATGCTTTCATTGGTAAGATAAAATAATCAAAATTATTATTTGATTTTTTTTAACAAACATATCTAATCAATTCATTTTATGTTAACAGTATTGCATTTGTGAGAAATTGCATCTCATTCAACAAAGACAACATTATACTATAGCTTTACCTAGATTTGCAAAGTGGGACTTAAGTAAACTAAAAGACAAAGCAATCAAAGATGATTTTGATAATGTGAAAGAGGGTGATGTAAGCTAAAATTCCATTTAATTTTTGTTAATCAATATGCTTTAACTCTTATGTAGAATAAAGTTTAATTGTATATCCTTTCTTCTATTACATAAAACTGATACTACAGTGAGCAAAAACTGATACCATATCATTACATACTAATAGTATAAGAAACAGAAACTAGAATGCAAAAACTGATACCATATGTTTATTTGCTTGAAACCGATACTAATAGTATCAGAAACTGATACTAGAATGCAAAAACTGATATCATATGATTACATGCTTGAAACTAATTGTAGAAGTATCAAAAACTGATGCTAGAATGCAAAAACCGATACCATATGATTTCATGATTGAAACTGATACTAGAAGTATAATAAACTGATACTATAATGCAATAACTGATACCATAGTTTTACATCCTTGAAACTGATACTAATATTATAAGAAACCGATACTAGAATTCAAAAACTGATACCATAGTTTTACATGATTGAAGCCGATATTAATAGTATCACAAATTAAGACATTATCTATTTGTTTTATCGCATAGTATTTCCTCTTTTCGTTACAATAAAAATTCAATTATCATTGTAAATTGAAATCATAGCTTAAAACTAAAACAAATTTTCCAATACCAATTTTATAGGTGAAAGAAATTACAAATCCCAGCCCATATGAAGAGTGTCTACTTCAAATAGTAACTGTAGAACAAAATTTGCCCAAAATTCAAAAAGAAAAGCATGGAAAAAAGAGAGAGTTTGAAGAAACTAAAGAAAGTGCACATTCATTTGAGGAGGACATAAGCGTCAGGATCTTCCAAATGCATATAAAAGATTTGGAAGAAGAAGCAAAGAAAACAAAAAAAGAATTGGAAGTAGAAAAAAAAGGAGAATTAAAGCAGAGCAAGAAGTTTTGAGTTTGAAAGAAGAGTTGAGAGAAATTAAGTTGAAGTTGAAAGAAAATGAAGAGAAAAGATCGTAGGCTGGAGACAACACCAAGAAATTTGAAGCTGATTTGAATGACAGTGAAGAAAACAGAGAAAAGAAAATTGAAAGTTCAATGTACAAAGCGACAGTTTACAAACTGAACTAAATGCAGATAATTTTGCAGAAATGGAAACAGGAAGAAATGAACAAGATAAAGAAACAAAAGCTGAAGAGAGTGTACAAAAATTAACAGATAAAACAGAAGAAATGGAGAAACATATGCCCATCGAAATAGAAAGTGAATTGGATAAAAAACTGAAAAATGAAGAAATACAATGTGAACATGAAGAAGAAAAACAGGCTCCAACTGAAGTGCATCAAAAAGAAGATTTGGAAAAAGAAAGTCAAGTGCAGAAAGACAAAAACAGAAGATACTCAACATCTTGAAGAGGATATGAATGTAAAAAAACAAAATGTACAGTACAGCATTTCAGTGCTTGACTTTACCCCTCCATCTTTCAAACTTTACGACACACTAGAGTTTGAAAGTGAAAAAACTAAAGAAGAAAAAAGATGCAGAAAAAACCTGGGCGACCAGCTGCTAGAAAAGGGAAACAAACAGTGGCAAAATTAAGTGGCAAAAAAATCAAAGCAACACAAAAAAGTACAGCTTCTTATATTCAAAGATTGAAGGCAAGAACAAGAGTGAAAAAACAACGTGACAGCTTTGAATATGGGGTGAATCAAAAAAAAAGTTGCAAATAAACCAAAACCCAAAAAAAATGAAGATGTTGAAAACAAAAGTGCACAAGACAACTGTCCAAAGCCACTTGCAGTGATAGAGCCAACACTTTCAGAGATAGGCCTTGCACATTGCAAATGTTTGATCTATCTCAATGTTGAGCAACAAAATGTGATCAAAACTTTCTTTTCATTGACGACATCATCACAAAAGTAAGTGTACAAATATGTATATCAATATTAAATATGAAATTAAGTTTATCTAACATATACAAATTGTCTTTGTTAAAATAGTGTAGTGGCATGGGAAGAGAAGGACGCAATCAGAGGAGGTTGTGTCATAACAAAAAATGCACTAAAACGTGTACTAGAAGGAAACGAGACAGATGGGCAGGTACATAATTTTTTTTTCTTTACATCAAAACTGATACCAAAATAAAAGCAAAAATGATACCTAAATCCACAGCATGCTTAAGTCGACTTGATGCTTTATTATTTTTATACTTATCAACATATACCACTATTAACATTAGTGATACTACTTACTATTTAATATTGCTTCACCAATAAAAAAACTTATACTTTCCTGATTTTAATACAGGTTATAGATTGGTATATTTCAAGATGTGGACTGGAAGAACACAATTATGCTTTCACAACTACAATGACGGTAAATAAAACTTTAATATCCAAGTACATAATAATTGCTTCATTTATTAAATCATAACTTATTTTCATATTAAACAGAAAGGAACTGTGTGTGATATAATGGGTGTGAAAAAAAGTCTGGTCCTCCCTATGTTAGAATCCATTGTACAAGACAAATTTGCTGAAAGTATATATTTTCCTTTGCATTGTGAAAACCATTGGACATTAGTGCTTTAACATACCCAACAATGCAATGGTGTCATGTTGATTCTAACCGTCCTAGAAGATCAAATGAAAGAAACAATTCCTGTTTAAAAGAAGCTATAAAATTGGTATGAGCTTTCTCTTTCTTTTAAAAAAATTACTTATTACAGATAAAAAAGGTGAATATGACCTAACTTTTTAACATTTTGTCTTTATCAAAGACAAAAAATAGAGAAATGCTCAAAGAAATCTGGAAAAACAATAACATAACAGACATGGAGGTGAAACCAGATGATATGCATCAAATAAAGTGTGCACAGCAAGTAGAAGAGACGTAAGTTTTTTTTGGTTAAAATGATATCTACTGACAACAAAATGAACAATACAATTGAAACTACTAGTCACAATCAATTGACAGTTGCTCATTATTCAAACTATCTGTGTTTCTGCATTATAATATTTCATACATACTTCTATACATCATTGTATGCCTTTTATATTTAATTGAATTTGATTCATAACAAAAATATTGAAAAATATTATCTCTCAATCATAAACATTTAGTTCAGAATAAAGAGTTACTAAAGAAAAAAAATTGATACCTACATAAAAGAAATTGATACCTACAGAAACAAAACTGATACCTACATAATAGAAACTGATACCTACAGAAACAAAACTGATACCTACAAAAACAAAACTGATACCTACATAATAAAAAATAATAAAAAATATTTAGCAAATATATCTTAAAGTAATAACTACAAACACAAAAATTCATACAGAAATTGATACTAATTGTGCTAGTAAAACTGTTAAATATTTAACTCAAAGCATACTATATGCTTGTACCATTATCTCTGAAATTCAATGTTTTGTATTAATTATAAACCTGATAATACAACTTATGCAAACTGATACTAACATTACATTTTGGTTTCAACAGGCTTGACTGTGGAATATTTGTAATGATATTCATCATTTCACTGAACAAAAGCAGAATACCAATAAAACTTGAAAAGAAGGAAATATTATCCATAAGAGCAAAGATTGTACATGCAATATTGACAGATGATGAACATTGCTGGAGCCTATCTAAATACATGTCTAGCTTAGAAGAAGAAAGAAAAGGAAAGAACTGAATTCACATTGTGTTGTTTCACAACTAAATTTGGTACTTGTAAAGTAATGTAGTTCTGTTGAAATTTGTACTTGTGAAGTAATGATGTTCTGTTGCAATTTGGTACTTATGAAGTAATGATGTTCTGTTCTAAAAACAATGCTGCTCTTACTTGTAAAAACAATACTGATCTCCTGGAATGATATGTTGTGGTTGGTGTTCTTTTCTTTTCCTGTTGTTTATATTATAATAAGATTATATAGTGTAAGTTCTATTATGCAGCTATGGATCCCACATAATATTATAAGTTTTATGATGCAACTATCAGTTGTATAATGATATTATCAAATTTCATATCATATTTCAATACAAAACAGTAACTGAGTATCAGTTCTTATGACTAATAGTATCAGTTTTGCTAAAACTGACACTCGACATACTTTATGAAACAACAATTAGTGTTGATGTTAGTTTTTGCTAACACTAGATATCATTCTAATTATTTATTAGTACTGGTGTCAATTCTAGCATGTATTATAATAAACGAAACTGATACTAAAAACAAACTAAAACTGATACTAAAGTCGTTTATATCCAATCAAACAAACATTATCTCCAACCAAGCTAACTGATATTGATACTGTAAAAACTGATACCAAAACTTATAAAAAATGATACTTGTAAAAACTTATAAAAACTGGTACTGTAAAAACTAATACTGTAAAAACTGATACTATAAAAGCTGATACTGATACCAAAACTTGTAAAAACAAACACCAGAACTGATACTGTAAAAACATATAACTGATACTAAAACTGATACTATCACTTATACTAAATAGCTGAAATTAAAATCAATTTGATAATATGCTATACTGAATACAAGTTAATAACAAAAGGTTCAATTACAATAAACCACCAAAACAAGTCACACATCCACTTATTAATCTAAACAAATTCAAAATGTAAAATCAAATCACATCCTCTTCGAAGCTTGACAATTATGTTTATTATGACCAAACTGCTTGCACTCGCCACATCTGTTTTGCTTGTTCTAAAAATATGAAAATCCTCCTTTGCGCTTGATTGATGGTCTACCAGCGCCACGTTTCTTCTTTGGTGGCTTGATAACATCTTGAATGCTACCATCAACAATAGGCCTATCATAATTTGGAATAGGATTTATAGCAGTGGCATAAGAACATCGATAAGCATCAACAGTGAAATAATTCTCGACAAAATCATATACAGACAACTTAGACTTGTTCATACACTTTATAGCATGAGCACAAGGAAATCCCGTAATTTTCCATTGGTTGCAACTACAAACTCGTTCCTTCGAATCAACACAATGAGAGTTTGGAGATTTCACTTCAAAAGCAAAATCAGAAGATTTATATACATCCCATCCAAATCCTTCTTCAATCAATTCACCTAAACGTAACTCCATAGAAGGGCAAAGACTTGTTCTCTACAAACGACACTCTTCTCTTCTTCTAGCCATTTGTTCCATAATCTTAACACGAATACCATCTAAACACGAAGTAATAGGCAATGCTCGTTCAACTAAAATCCAACTATTAAAACTTTCTGCAACATTCGAACTATATTCACCATAACGTTTCCCTGGAAAAAATAAATCCACCCACTTATCAAATGACTTATCCTTTAAAAAATTCACACTAGCAACACCACCAATTTGACAGAACTTAGAATGTGCTCCTTCAAATTCATATAGATTAGAAGCTCTAGAACACATTTTGAATAGATCAACAATAGACACGTTTGCATTTTTGATTTTGTTCCATATGCAAATAGCAATAACTGTGATAAGCTGAAGGAAAAACATCACGAACACCTGAAAGCAAACCTTGGTGGCGATCTGACATAAAAACCAAAGTACGATCTTCTTGAAGCATTTGTTTTAAATGGTTCAAAAACCATGTCCAATTATCCACATTTTCTACAGAAACTACACTCATAGCTAAAGGGAAGAAACCTACAAATGCAAAAATAATTAGTAAAAAAACTAAAACTAATTATGACCATAAATCTGAAACAATTCATGAAACTGATACTAACAGTAAAAAAACTGATACTGAAAACCCGATACGACCATTATAAAAATATTGATAACCACGACAGAATGCACATTAATCTTCATTCTAACACAACAAAGTAATGAACATTGACATATATTATGATACAAATGAAATTTCAATACTACACAACTATATATGATACCATATATTAACATACTTGAAACTGATACTAACATTATACACAAACTGATACTAATCTTCTGCTAAGAAGTATGAAATTATGATACCAAATACAAACTTACAATTCAATACAATGCAAATTCTGATACTAGAAACTTGCTAACTGTAAACAACATATCTTAAAACTGATACCAACATAATACTAATTATGATAACAAATTAATATTAATATTAATGCTAATGCTAACTATTATGATCTCAATACAAATAAATCAAAACTGAAAACAAAGACATACCTTGATCACCATTTTTTGCAGTAGCACCCATCAACACACCAGGACGTCCCTTCAAGTGAGTAGTATCTAAGAATATCATAGGACGACAATACTTGAAACCAAGTAAACAAGCGCCAAAAGCAATAACCACCCTCTCAAATTCATTACTACAAGGATCAACATCCATATCAACATAACAATCTGGATTGGACTTCTTCACTGCTTCCAAATACCAACTCAAATCATTATAATACAAAGCATCATTACCATGCAACTCCATTAATGCAAGTTGTTTCCCATGATAAGCATAACCGTAAGACAACTGAAAATTGTATTCTCTTCTAAAATCAACTATAATATCTTTAGGCTTTTTACTAGGACAATCAAGGATCTCGTCAATAATCAACAATTTAACAAACGAACTAGATATATGTGGATTATTCACATTTCTAAGACCAACCCCACAAGAATGATCAGCAACCATATTTCTCATAAAAAACTTCTTCAATTCTCCAGAATCACAAGAACCATGGACTTTGAAAAGACAACCATCCTTATATGAAAAGTAAATTACAGTAACTCTTGTAGCACAATTCTTTAAAAATACTAATTCATACTCATTTTGAATTTGATATGCCATCAAAAGTTCTCTAAAATGTTCAGCTCCTCCAAAACAAAAACCAACAAAATCGGAAATGCATAATGTCGACCCTCTCCTCAACATATCTTTTAAATAACTTTTACCATTAACAACAACATTTGAACAGACAGATACAGTAGAAGATGAAGACGCACGAACATTAGATTAACTTGAAATAGAAGAACCATCAACATATTCCAATTCAGAACCCTTAACCTTAACAGTAAAACCAAAGAAAGAACTTTTCTTGTATAACTGAAAACAAATTATACTCTGAATATGAGAATCAGTATCAACCATAATAACTTTGTCCTCAAGTACATAAGAAATCTGAATAGAAGAAGGAGTTAATTGAGACCAACATCGACATATCTCATTCTTCAAATCATACAAAGAGCAATCGATAGACAATCGAGTGCTAAAAGTGTTATTATTCAACACAAACAGACAAAGAAGACTTATCACCACTGCCAAAAAAATAAAGACATTAGTAAAAATATGTTCAATTTAAAACATTAGTTTTTCCATTTCAGAAAACTGATACCTACCGTATACAAAACTGATACCTAGTTATTGATAATCAAAAAAATTGATACTAAGAAAAAATAAAAATGATACCGAGAAACTGAACCTAAGATATAATACTTTTCCACTCTATCACAACCTTATATACAACCCAATCAATGATACTTTTTCAATCATCCCAACATTAATGCAAGATAATGCAAGATAAATTAAATGTAAAGCATATTAGAATACAACATTGCATAAAGAAACAAATAAAAAAAACCTGCCGCTGCTTCCAAAAGTTGCCATAGAAGAATGAACAAGCAATCAGAAAAATAACACTGCATGTGATTTGTGAAAACGAACACAATTAGAAATCACAAACAAATGTTTTTTAACTCTATTAGAAAAGGAACAAAAAATAGAATAATATAAGCATACTTAGTTAATACAATTTGAAGAAAAACGAGATCACAGTAGAAATATAAAAAGAACGGGATCGACAAACGGGCGTGAGAAAAAGTTGATCGATGAACTAGAATTTTCAGAAGAACGATATTCAAATGACCGAACGAGGTTGATCGATATTTTAATTGCAAGAGAGATATTGGATCGCGACAGAAAAATTTTGATTGAAAGGAAGAAGAAGAAGCGCGCGAAAGTGGGCTAGAAGGAAAATACGATAATTTGTCCTTTAGAGAAAATTATTAGTGGGTTGTCTTACATCCAAAAAAAACCCTAAAAATTGTCCTTGAGGAAAATTTCCTGCCCAAGAAGTCGCGACATATACGGAGTTGTCAAAACATGTCAGTTTACCTCTCTTTATGCGACTACCGACAAGTGAGGTTAGCCTATTTTTGATTGAAATTTTTCTAAGAAGTTTCTTTGCTCCATCTAAGAGTGTTTACCAATTTTTCAAATCATTTCGTCCTCGTTTGAATCTTCTAAGTCCAATTGAAACCTGCTTTGCTAAAAAACGGTTTAACAAAGGTCTTCAAATTATTTTTCCATAAAAAAATAACATTGAAAGCAGTTAGTAGGAAAACAATCGCGGTAAAATATGAATAAAATCATAAATAATTCAAGTTGAACATGAGGTAAAAAACTATTAATGAATTCAGTCAAATTCTTGTTAGAATAAAAAAATTAACTCGACTAAAAATTGCTTGGAAAGAATTTCTAATTTGATTTAGGTTGGTATTCAACTTGTTTTTGAACTGTAGGATGCATATGAAACTGGAAAAGAGAAAGAGACAATATTATGATGAAATAAAATGGAAGTGAAAGAATTAGAAAATGATAAATGTTTAAGATGTACATTAGTATTTCTTTTAAAATGTATAATGGAAAGATAATCTATAAACCATTAATGAGTCCATTGGAATTCTTTTAAGAAATAACAACAATAAGAATAAGTAATGAAAAAGTATAGAACATTTAAACTACTGGGACACATGGCAATACAGGGTAATTTTGGAAAAAATGGCAATGACGCTCAGATTTAAACTCGGCTTTCATATAATATAATAGATAATAGATGGATAGATAATAGATAATGGATATATGGATAAACAGATATTATATAATTGTATTAACGATTTCTTTAATTGTCAAACATTGTACGATATTTTATCTAAGTTTTTCACCTTTCAGTTACAACTCGCTAAAATAGTAATAAAAAGAGTAAAAAGTGCTCCTCTATCCAAAGAGAACAATGAAGAGCTTCTAATTCAAAACATTACACGAAAAAAAGAATGCTTGAAAGATGGTGAAAAAACATTGTATATATAAGGTATATATGCATATACAAAACTTAGAAAGAGAGCATATAATACTAGTAGAGACTGCAAGATAAACAAAGCAAATAAATTATGAGATTTAAATAAAATGAGAATCCATTTAACATAAAACACAAAGCTTAGACAATTATTTTTTATTTATACTCATACCAGAATCTATTTCGCTTCCCTTTCTCTTTTTTTGCTTTCAATATAAAAACTTGAATGCACTCAAGGTATTAGAAGAAGGAAAACAAAAAAGAATAAAAACGAATAAAAACTTCCATTTTGTTTTCTCTAATATCTCATTATGATTAATCTTATGTTTAAATGTTTTAAGTTGTGTCTCAACATTTTCATATCATTAAGCTGAAAAAAATTATCAAACTAGAGACTGCTTATGTTCTACACCCAATATCACGAGACGTTGTAAATTAAAAGATCACCTGATCATTCAAGAAGTCATCAAAGGTCCCTATATCATGGGATTGTTCATGTAATATAAACCTGCTCATGATTTTTATATTTCCACATGACATGGATGACCTAAAAGCATGATAAAAATTAGTTTTTGATTGTTGCTAATTACAGCAATTACCACGCGGGGATTTCGGCTTTTACTTTTTATATTTTGCTTAATTTTACCATATCCAATGGAAATTGATTTCGGACATTACATAATTCTAGACAGCTACATATTTCCAAGCAAAAGGTTTTACACATGCGTTGTTCAACAAATGTATTCGATTTTACACGTCCATTGTCTAACAAACATTTTCGGTTTTCAATAACTATCTAATTTCGATCAACTAAGAATATTCCAATTTATACAAATAGGTTTAAAAATTGACAACCAAGTGAAACAAGAATAATTCGACTATCTCTCTCCGAACGTTGTTGTGTTTCAACTTGAACTTGGACCTTTTGATATTCAATATAAAATTTTAAAATAAAAAAGGACGTGCATTGTGGTAATTTTAAGTATGATCTTAAAATTGTATGGCAATTTTCAACCGTCGTAAAAAGACAAGAATAAAACGTGTTGTAATTAGCAACACTTTAATTACTTATATAAACCTCGTCGGTATTCTAACCAAAGCTCAACTTCTAAATGTTGGAAAAGAAAAATGTAACCAGTTCACCAAAAGATATCTTAGTGCCTTCAATTAATGGATCCTAGACGTCATAATCATAATCAATTTTCTAACTCAATTTAAAAGCAAAAATGTAAAAAAAAAAAAAAAAAAAAAGATCATTAATCTAACTCAATTTAAAAGTATAATACATGAGAAGCAAGAGATATTACAAAAAAATTTATCATTCTCTAACTCAATTTAACAAGTATAATAATACATCTCGCCATCTCTAGGGAAAAAACTGAGACTGGAATGTACTGAATATCAAGGAGAATTGTATCAAAAAAAAAGCATTATAAACAGAATTTAACTCCTCATCTGCTCTCATAAAATAAAGCTTCTACTGCAAAAATAAAAGTTGAACTCCATGGAAGATTCCAACAAAGTTTCTCATTCTTTCCTATCTAAGAGAATCTGCAAAATGCACCAAAAAAACATTGACAATGGTTGAAATTTGAAATATTTTGAATTTCAAAAATATAAAACATTTATTTACAAGGTGTACATACCATAACATGAAAGATGACCGGCAACAAGCTACTATTAACAAATCATGGAATGTAGACCTCGACGGTAAAAAAAAACTGTATAGAAGGCATTAGCCAATCATGGACTAAAAAGAAAAAAAATAAGGGCATTGTTAAAGGGACTCCGATTTTGGATAAGAGCAAATTTTGAGAGGATTCCGGCTAGGAAAAGTGATACGGACACTCCAAAAAAAGGGTTACAATTTTACTCATCGCGCAAAGCAAAATTTGGCAACAACCCATCGAAAAATGAGAAAAAAATCGATGATGATTCACCGAAAATTATTTTCAGCAGGGTCTTGTCGAAAAAACAGTGAAAAACCTTATGATTGATCACCGAAAAACTGAGGGTGGTTATAGGTTTATTTATTTTCGCAACGAAGAGCAAAAAATTTTATAGCAGTATTCCAAAAAATGAAAAGATGACCACACCTAACCAAATTTGGTGTCCCTTTAACAATGCCTGAAAATTATTGAGATATCAATATATCATAATATTAATGTCTGAGCACATAACCTACCATATGTTAGCATTTCTAAGAGTCGATTAAATGCTTCTTCCCCTTACTGAATGATCTGAGTTTTTCAATGAGATGCTCTTTTAATGATTCTGGAATTTGAGAGAAAAAAGGTTCTGCATCATCTTTTAGTTGTTTCCTGCAGTTATAATTGAATGTTATCACAATACACCACAGAAGAAAAAAGACCGTTCTGCTTTATATAACATGAAATATATGTTGGCCGGTTTGATATTAGATCATGGTAAACCACAAATGTCTGATGCTGCAACTTCATTATAAACAATTGTGCCACTTTGCTAAAGAAACAATTTTAATTTTTTACCGCTTTTTTGAGGCCATCGTACTGCATTTACTGTTGTTTGCTTGAATGTATAGAAATAGTTTACTATCGTATAATTCGAATGCATTATATTTCACTAGTCCTGTTGTGTAAAATGCGTACTAATTTAACATAAAAATTCAACTAAAAATTGAATTTGCATGTACGTCTATCTTAAAACCTGAAAGATAAAATTTCAATGGTCAAATATAAGAGCATTTTACAACTGAGAATAAAAATTTATATGCATGATACCTAAATATGATCAAAATCGGTTAATTTTATCAAAAACGCCTAGCTTCGATTAATCCCAATTAATCCCTGCCTAGAGTAATATGTACAAGACCTTTTCATTCATGCATTAACGGACTTGTTTTAGTTGCACCTTAACCAATAGGGATTTTAAGCTGCAAGCTAAATCGGCAATAGTAGTGGTAAATTACAGACATTGGAGTGTTAATAGGATGAAGAATTTTTATCCTAAAAGGTGGAAGAAGGGATTCGCATGCTTTTCATTGGCTGGGAAAAAGGATCGCCATGAAGTAAGATTATTGTAAGAAATAATCTGCTTGTGTACACAAGTCAATTTAAATTCGGATAAGATAATGTCGCGACATAAGAGTGAAGGTAGAACATTGGATGAAATTTACAGGCATATTTGCCTCCTTATCATGACCTCAGGAGTCAGGATAGCCTCTGTATGATGCAAGTGATAAAAAATGTGTACATCTTAAGAAAACTTGTGCTTCTTCGGCTATGTATTTATAAAGGGACTTTTTATATAGTGCCGGATTTTACATTTATCAGAGAAATAGCGGTCACAGCAGTGAAAGTCTAATCGCAATAAGAAGCATGATGAAAGAAAGGAATTCGGAATAAAGCTGAACGAACAGAGGATGAACTGACCAGAGAGGCAAAAATCGTTATTACATATGTATGGGTACTGAAGATTCAATTTTGTGCATCAAATGTAAGCTGATAAAGTTGTATGACCATTATTATGCAGTAAGCATGCAACTATCCAACTCATCACACATAATATTATTTCAGATGATACCACTGTTCATAGTAAGTTCAACTATCTGACCAATCTAATTAGTATATTCTGAAGATACTAAAGCAGTCCAATATAATTAGATGAATATAAACTCAAGGAAATTAACACAGGTCAATAGCATGAATCATTGCAAGCTCAAAGTAAAACAAAAGGTATGCGAAATGTTTGAAATAGTGATGCAGGATTTGTTGTTAGTTAGAGAAAATAGCAAATGGCAGCCACTGCACATCTATAAGCTAAGAGACTTGAAACGTTATCACATATCAAATGATTATATAGAGCCTAACCTTAACTCGGTGTTGTCCAAAGTTTTGCCTGCAGTTTGTGTGCAAATCTTCTTTCTTGTGTGCATGAAATTGTACACATTATTAACCCACTCACATGATCGCAAAGTAGAAATGGCTTCTGAAGTGATTCTGCATGATTCAAACACCAACCACATGAATCTCACAGGGGCGTTCTTTAAAGAAAATGACTAGATATGCAGAAGAAGAAAAAATATAAACTTACATTTCTTTGAAACTTTCAAGTTCTTTACAACGATTTCCTTCACATAATATTGGAGTCCTGCATAGAGCATGAGGATCAATTCGGGATGAAATGATTTGCTTTTTATTACAACCCTCCAAACCTTCATTCTTCTTATCATCAAAGGATTTTCTCTTGAGGGTGGTTGTGTTATTTTCATTCTTCAAATGCATGTTGCTGGATGGATTAACTTGATCTAGTTCTTTATCGATTGCTGAAACATTTTGAGTAGTACCATCCTTGTGCTCCACATTTTCATTATTGTGCATGTTTCCATTTGATATCTGTAATATCTTCTTCTTACCACTTTCCACTTTATTGGCAACACTTTCAATTGATGGCAAATTGACCCTGTTCTCAGACTTTGACTTGTTCAGTGAACCATTAGAGGGTGGAGTTGCATTCTCTTTTCCTGCTGGAGTTACTTTATGGTTCCCATTTATCTCGATAGAGCCATTTGTATTAGCCAAATGGTTGCCACTTCCATTAGAAAGTAGTTTTTTTGTACCAGGATTCTTGATATTACTAAACTTCATTTGTGAAGATGCAGATTTATTACCATTTGTAATTGATGAACCGTTATTCTTAAAAGCAGCTTGCCCATTCAACCTTGTACTTGATGATTCAGTGTCACTTGGATAAGGCTTATAGGTACAAGGCGAAGTAGATTTGATATGCTTGGGGTTTGGATTATTCCGTAAATAGAAAAGAATATAGACCTTTTCTGATAGAACTTCTTGCACGCTTGAGAGTGAAACTTGAGAATCATTACAACAGTACCAGCGGCCAAAAGGATCCTACAGAGGATGCAATAATGATTCAACGGTTGGGGAAAAGAATATGTGTGGAGGAACAGAAAAAGTCGAAAGTTTTATTTCTAAAAACAGAAGAAAAATAACAAAACATAAATGGAACTGTAAGTCTGTAATAATAACCTTGATATATGCATAATAATGACCAGATTCAGGAGATAGTCCTGAATGCACAATACTTCCGATAAGACTATATTCTGGTTGGCAATCCTGCATTTAAATCAAATATACGTGTGAAGCAAAAACAGCACTGTATTCTGAATATATTATATAAGGATGTTTAAGTTGATCTAGAGATCTACGGTTTAAGTAAAGATCAGCCAGCTATTTACATAATATTTCTACGCGCATGGCATGGCTAACTTTTTCATTGCAGATGATCCCATGGACATATCAAATAACCTAGTATCTCAGACAGATTACTCATGGGATATCTACAGCAGAACCTCCTATGGTAAAGTATGCTGAAAAATATGTTCATGTAAAAAGTACTGCCTATTCGTAAAATGAGGGATGAGAACTTCTACAGTGTTAAAGTCAAAAGGCATTAAAATATTTCTGTTGTTAATAATTTGCCAATATTATCATTTATTTATTCACTTTACATTTGTTTCAGTTCACTTCAAACGTTAACCTAAAATTTAAAAAGATGCATGTTTAACATAGATAAAAACTATATATATATATAATTATATATATATATATATATAAACGCACATACATACATAGGGCAAGGATCGGCTACACTTCAATTAGGCTACTCCTGTAATCTCCCTGATTTCCACCACAAGTTCAAATATAAATAATAGTACTTTCTCTCTCTTCCCACTACACTATATGATTTAAATTGGAACTTGTGGTGGAAATCAGGGAGGATTTGAGGTGTAGTCAAATTGAGGTGTAGCCGATACACACACATATACATGCACGTACGCACACGTATATACACATATATAAGTTTGTTCATCCCTTTCGTTGTTATCAAAAATCGTACGATTTAGATCCCGTCCCGTCTCAGATCCGATCTCTCCCATTACGATTCGCTTTACATTAACGATTCAAACTCAGTGAAAACCGCAAAAAAATATTCATAAAATCTCACTAATTATTTGGAAGTAATAATAGTGCAAAAAGATGTGAAATAATATATACTTGAATATTCGTTCTAATGTCTGACAAACCACTAACACATTCAATCCTAATAAATATTTATATATTCATATATCTAATAATCTTGTCAATATTAATTAAAAAAAATTATATTAAAACACGTTCTTCCATTTTCGAATATGGATTTTACAATTATGACAATACTAATAAACATAATTTTATTAAAACACATTCCCGTTTCATTTTTAAAAGTTGGTCTTTTAAAATGGCTGTGTTTCTCAGATTGGTTTGCGTATCCACTCCTGTACCGGTTCAGTTCCAGATTCCGCTTCCATTCATGTTCCTTGTTTTTCTAACCCGTTACTTTCAGAAAGCCATTTCACAATTTTCCTCCACAAAATAAACCTATTGCCAAATCTTTATTATTTATAAACAGAATAAAACCTATTTGTATACTTGATCTTAAATGATATAAAATGGCAACTAGATACCAACTTCCTATGAAGAAGAAGCTAAGTTGGCGTGGATGCATGCAGAAATAGTGGACCAAACCTATTTATATGCATTATGTGATAACAGTAAACGTAATTAAAACAAGTGTACCTTGGCTGTACTGCACATAAACTTTGAAAGTGATAATACTTCTTCAAATTCAATATTTTTATTGATCTTTCCACTGTATGTGCCCTCGAATCTCTACAATAACATAAGAAATGGATGAATATCACCACGCCGATTAAGGCAAAAAGAAAATCATAAGTAATGCTTAAAGACTAAAATGAGAGATAACAAAAACAAGATACCACCTTAAATTGGATGACAAGAACATTGGGAGCACGAAATACAAACATTTGCTTCTTGGCTACAGAGAGCTTCTTGCACCTACAATAATTTGTGTTTGTAAGAAACACATTCCAGTGTTCATTCACCTTGTGCTTAGGCAAAATTAATTAACTGGTTAACTAAATAAAATAAAATGATGAGAAACTAACTTAATGTTGTTGTCAAGTTGAATTTGAATGGTGTCAAAAACCTCCAATATAAGGGCATGTATCCTTACCAAGAACTCATCAGTAATTCAGAGAGGTTGGTGTAACGACATGTAGGCTCTTAATGTATAAAAATATTATGAAGTTTGGAGCTTAAGAAACCTATGCTGGATAGCAACATAAGTCGATAAATTATCAATAGCTGAATCAATGTTCAAAACCCAAGGTATTAATACAACTGATTAAGACCTGAGTATCGCTACAGGCATCAAAAAAAAATTTCATATTAGCACCCTTAGCAAGACTCTAAAATAACTAATAATATCACTAAGGTCGTGTAGCTGTAATAATTCTATTTTCAACATAAAGCATTGAGAAATGGTAAAACATGGTTTACCATACATAGTTTCTGGAACAAACTTATATTTAAGTATGATTCAAAATAAAAAATGAATAGAATCACCATAACAGATGTAAGCCAAATTCCTTACTTGCTGCAATCATACTTATTATTCCCATCCAAAATTTCAGGCTGGAAAAATCTTCCAAAAGCATCTTTCAAAGAATTTGTCTGAAATATATCAAGGCTGATATCTAGAATCTCATCTGTCTTGTTTGACTCTCCTTTGCAAGACAAACACTTCACTTGACTCAATAAAGCTCCCCCAAAAATCTCATTCATCACACTAGTAGGTCCAATAGAACCGCCATTACAAGAAGGAGAACCTGTAATCTTCTTTGTCGATCTTGAGCAAGTGTTATGACAAGCATCTATTACATATCGAAGAAACTCATGTGCATCTTCTTGCCTCCCCAAACGAAAATTTTCAGCCAATTGAGCAATACATTTCTGGATCTTGATTGGGGAATCTACAACAGATGCTTCTAGAGTTAATGATCTTGAAATCTGGCGTTCCAGGATGCAAAATGCACAGTCCTTTAGCGTCTTGCCTATATACAAAAAACACTGATTAATGAAACTTAGAATTAGTTGTAAATTAGGGGAAATTATACAATGATCTTCCAATCTAGTAGAATGTGAGCTTTGACATCAAGGTTTGAGGACTTCTTTTCACTTTTGCTCCTTTATCGTTTTTGAATTTTCAATTAATACCATTTATATTGATAAATTCAATTAAGGTTCTCATTTTGAATTTCTGAGTATCAATGTTTTGGTAACAAAAATTGTATCTGGAGATTAATTTGAAAAGATGTTACTTTTCACTAAAGACAGAATGATTGATTCATATATTTAAAAAATTTACAAAACAAATAGAATTCTTATTATCCTTTTTGTATGACAAAGAATAATATACAATGGCCAAAACAAATTAAAAAAATAAACTATTTTTATAATCCATGTTCAAAAAAGCCCAAAATATCTTTTCATTAAGCAACATCCTAATTCTATTTGCAGTAATTTTTATTTCTGGTGTTTGCGTTTCCTTTCTTTTCTTCCTCTCTTTAGCATGTCATGCAAAATAAAAATGATATCTTTTTATAATAACTATTTAATTTCACTCTTGATTATTATGCATTGGTGGATGTTGTTTATATTTTTACCCTCTTTGTATATATGCCTTCATCGGGATTGATCTGGATCAGCTAGAAGAACAGTGTTGTAAATAAAACCTTGAACCTCACAGTACATATTCTATATGTGTACTTCATTCAATCCTACCTTTGAATGAATCAAATATTAAGTATGTTTTACCACTGCACTAAATTTTATTTAGCAACCAATGAAAAACCATCGATACCAATTACTAGACCTATAAAAATGCTACGACCTGACTTTTGTGAATGTCACACTACATGAAATTATTTGTTCGAAATTTTATCTAGCAAAAAGGTAAATGTTGTCATTACTAATTACTAAACCCATATAAACGCTATTCTTGGTTCGATAGGAGTGTAAGCTTAGACAACAAAGTTTGAGAACTCAGTTTTGTTGTTGACTTGTTGGCCTTGTAGCTTGTACGACTTTAAATTTATTGAATCACTGCAATTTTTTAATAATTCCTAAAATGTTTTCCATTTAGGATTTTGATGATTATTTTAATTAAAAACACATTAGTAACTACCGTGTTTAGTTTACTTCTTAAAGATAAAATTAAAAATGCATTACCATTTGTTGCAGAAAGAAAGCAAATATATAGAACAATGAGCTGTAAATAGATCAATGATGACTTGAATACAAAACAAATCAAACCTATTTTTTGTACCAAAAAATAACACATAAGGTTAAAACTAATAAATAAATTAAACCATAATCTCAAACTTAAACGGTAAAATAATATCAGAAATTTTATGTGGTGCAACTCATTATAGCTGCATGTGTTTATTTTTTTCCTCGTTTTTCAAACATTTTGTGCAAATAAAAATATTTAGTTTCATTATGGACCGTTATTTGTCCTTGAATATTACTTATTTTCTTTTCTTTTCTTTTCGTCTTTTACATCTCACTCTATAAAAGAAGATATGTAATCTAAAATCGAGAAATTACGAAGCTTATCAGATTTGTCACTACTGATGTGATCTGAAACAAATATCATGGTTTCAGTCAAAGACCTAAAAATTTACTGTTCACATTTCATATGTGCATTCAATCTAATATTGAAAAGCTGACAATCATTTTTTGATAATTCAGACAATTAGTTTATTTTACAAAAGAACTTATTTTTAGCAAACAAGAATAAATTATCGTTGTCATGTGCTATTTACAGAAAAAAATGCTACCTTCATGCTTTGATAGGAGAGTGAAATTCACTTATGAACCATTATACGTGTGTGTGTAAAATTTTAATTAAATAAAAATATCTTAGTCTGTAACCAATCATAATGAAGTATGTGTATTTCAAAATTCTAAATTTAGTATCGTGTTGCATTTGCGTACATTTGTATCCAAAAACAAATCGTATCAAACAAAATTAAGGTAAGATTCATATGCAATCCATATGTGTAATCAATCTAATCCAAGTTATCTTTTGATAGCTGAGCATCATTTACCCATGTATTACAATGACACGAAATTGTATAAATATCATATATATTGTGTTGCTAATATTAGTTAGTGCTGGTACTTCTGGCAAAGGTGAGGCTGACAGTAAATACCATTTTAATTAATTATGAATTGGAATTTACGTTTACACTGTAAATTGTTAATCAGTGTCTCCTATTCAAATTAAAAACACTAGAACCACGCTTTAACATTCTTAACACTGTATCCTAAAGTAAATCCATTTAACAATTTATTTATTGTTTCCAGGTATTTATCATCCTCATAATCTTTTTTTTTTCTGATTGAGGTCGACTACTTAAATTTTTATTTTTCTTAAATTTCTACGTTGAATCATAATTTTGCTAAATTTAATGTATCTTTAGATTATTCTTAATTTATTTTCAACATTGATTTCAAAACTTCTTTTTTCATTTTCTAGTGTAAATTTTGATTTCATTTGTTTCGAGATTTTTGATATTAGAAAAATTATACTTTTCAAGACGAAATTCTTAGGTGTTTGGTGAATGAAATAAAAAGTGATATATAATATCAAAATATATGTACGTTTTAGATGGTTATAAATTAAAAGAGATGAAAGTGTTTTTCCACCATTATTAAGTTTTCCATCTAGTTAAATTGGTATGAAAAGGGGACGTGAGCCATATATGAATCTACACAATAGCACCGTAATATTTGGTAGTAGTAGATCATAAATTAAAACATTTGTTACTAGGTTGAATGACTAATTTTTCAAGCAAAACAAATTGTAAAATAGCATCATTGATTATGCACCAAAATTTGCTAGTCTACAAGGCCCTTTCCAAAGTATTTGTCAACTAGCACTTTGATGTACGAGAGATGAAATTTTATAAACTCTTATCAAATGAAAGAACATTGCTTTCAAAAGTTTATTCAATATTAAAAAAAACCAACCTTCGTATTTTTCTTTTTCACCATTAAAAACAAATTCCAATATTGCAACGGTTAGATTTTATAAAGTAGAAAAAAGCATTACATAGATTAATAACATCACTAACAAATTTAATATGAATTCTTAAGGTTATAAAGTGTCCACCTATTAATATAGCTAGAGAAAAATAAAAGTACTAACTTTTTCCAAGTAGACAGTTCGAGTATGATACGTCTGCCAAACAACCATATCCAATTTTATTTGAAGGAATCATGATCATACTCCAATAAACAATTTTGATTTATTATTTAAAATATATAATTGGTCAGAGTGTACTCATTTCCTAGTTTGTGTTGTTCAATATTATTTCAGTTTTTTTAAATGTACATACCTAAAATAAATAAACAAACAAAATAATGTGTTATATATGATTGGTCGTTGTACCCATATCCTAGTTTGTGTCATTCAATTTTATTTGAATTTTTTTAAATGTACATACCTAACATAAATAAATAAACAAAATAATGTGTTATTTTGGGTTGTTTGCTATTTTACACTATGACAAAATGACCCGTTATTTTGCCCTACAGATAACATGCACGCTCTGCGCTATAGGCAATTCTGTGTTACTGCGCACGCTATGATAACTATATTTTCGAGATGATAGTAACACATTAACTTCCAAGTATAAAATGTAATAATATTTCTGCTCTTATTTTATTCCTGATTAGATTTGAGAATGTTTTTACTTGCTATCCGTTATAAATATTCTTAGGAAACAGTTCTGCACTAACGGTAACAAATAAATATATCCAAATCCAAATATTGGTTGTGCACATGTTCACAAATTGTAAATGGATAGAAAACCCGATGATCATTTCCAATGGGTGTCTCATCACCTCCCCGGCACTCCATGCTTCGTATATCAATCTCCACACTGAATATACTGCCCCTGCAGTGCATCATCCCTTGGCTGTGTACTGAATTGACAAGCACTGACAATGGTTTTAAAGTGAGGTTGCGTTTGCAGCTTTTGCATTAACCAACCTTAAACCATGAGATCCCTTAACAAAGAACTTTTGCTTTTCATAGACAGTTGCTGAAACCCCATGGCTTCAACAACTGCTAGAAAGCCATCATATTGGTGCTGCTGCCCCCATGCTCTAATTAATATATGAAATCAGCATGGAATTTATCAACGGTGTTACTATTCACCCCAAATTTCCTCAAAATATTACTGGTATCTAATTATTACCCAAACCTACATAATATTCCTACATTCACCACCCAAACTTTTTTTTAAAACAAAAAAGAAAGAATAGGCACTCGCTCTCATTTTCTCTCACATCGCATGCAGAAGGCTATTTATGTTTAACATCTGAATAGATTTCACTGCAGAAGGAAGACAATTAAGAATTTGCAGGTGGTTTCACAAGGTAATGGCATGGCAACAAGAACTAAGACTGTGATTTGATCCCTAATTTAATATTTATAATAAAAATTCATTCTTTTTTTTTCAACGTATTGACGAAGGTTTGAGTTTTAAGGATTGTATGATTATTAAGTTGTATTATCACTGATTTACTGATACTGCATCGAACCGATTAAGGGATTTGATCAGAGTAACGATGGGAGATCCAAGGTTTTGAATATAATGAAATAAACGTCAGTGGGAAAATAGAATGAATGGATGATTTTTAAGGGTGTTTATGATCATGTTTTTATTATTATTTACCTGATTAATTTAAAGTGAACTATGGTGTGAACTAAGGTTCGAGAACTCGGTTTCAGTCTCGGTCTTTTATAATTTTAGAAATTTCGATCTAATTCGTAAATTTCAGCAATTTCAGTTCCAGATTTGGATTTCCTTGATTATTTTTTCTTATAATTACTCGTATACTTGCTTAATTTATTGAAATAAATGTATAATTTATATTTAATTGAAAAATAATATATGAACGAATGTTGGTGATTAATTATAAATACTTATAGCACTAAAAAGTGTTTATTCATTACTTCATTGTCTACTTTTTTGTTGTTACGCTATTTATATATATTTCGTGAGTTTGTATGTTTACTTAAATTAAAATTTCAGATTTTGAATATTTGTATATTTGAAACTCAAATCATTATTATTATTATTATTGAGTTTCTTATGTATGATTTGAAATTCAGTAACTTTTTATTGAACCGAAGTTTCGGTTTAGTTTTGTTTTGATCCCTGCTGAAATCGAAACGGAACGACTGGAATCCTGCTGTAGCAGTCTAAACCTGAGTGCGAACAGCAATGTTTTTCATTAAGACCTCTACTTGGCTACTTAATTTAAGAATCTTGCATTATTTTCAAAACCTACCAATTACACAGCTCTAAAAGCAGCAAATAACTTGAATTGAACTAAACCCCAGAATTATGTCACTCTATCACTACATTCTTGTAAAATTGAATAATTCAGTCCAAGATCCAATACATAAAAATATGTTACCATCACAGAATCAGAAACCTAAAATACCCAAACCCTAAGTTTCAAAACTAAATTGAAAAATCATACTCACAAGTTGAGGAGTGTTGCTTAGAGAGGCAAAACTGAGCGAGAGGAGGCGTGTAAGTCAAGCATTGCAACACGCTGTTCAGATAACAGGTGTTCCCTAGATTTCTCAATCCGATGGGCGTTCTTCGACGGCGCTGATTCTGCCACGTCATTTGAAGGATCAACGCCATTAAAAGAGAAACGAAAAGAAGCTTCTGGCGCTGCTGCTTCTTCTTCTTCGATGGGTGCGGAGTGATACTGATTCCGATTCTGAATCGTCGTCTTCTTCTTCATCCGATCGCATCGTCTGGATTGTTGTGGGGACTCGTCTTCGATGGATTGCTTTCCGCCGTCGGTGTCGTCTTCTTCTTCTTTCCTCTCTTGATTTTGGGATTTGATTCGGATGGCGGAGAGAGAGAGAGAGAAGTCGAAGAGGGCGAGTGAAGTTTGGAGTGTTGGGAAATAATGAAATTAGGGAGGAAGGAGAACAAAAAAATAAAACACGGTGCTGCTATTTGGGGGGTTTTGCAAGTACAGTACAAATATATGTTGCGCATCCCTAGTTTCCATTTCTGCTCTCCAATAAAATCACCGCAACCACGAGTTGATCAATTTATTGGAAGGAAAAAAAATGGTACGAGGACATTCGCAAGTTATTGGGCAGTAATTTGAGACAGTGAGAAAGTGTTGCTTATGCTAAAGGTGCCTTTGTAGCTATTTTTTGGGTAGGTGGAGTTCGCATCGCATAGGACACGCCTCTTAGAAAAGTCGAAGCTATGGCCCACCATAATACTTCGGTGTGAGAACCGTTAAAAATGATTCGTTTGCGTCAAACGTCCTACGCATCAGACGTGAACGGATAATTAATCACGATTAATCTCTTTCACTATTTAAACCATCTTCCACTCTATTTCCACCTTACTTGACTACAAACAAAAAATTAATGGTTGAACCGTACGATTATGTAATATTATTTAGTTTTAAACGATTGAAATTATAATTTTCCCCATCCACCACCGGGATAGTAATATTTAGTTGCTTCGCGATATCCACCAATGGAATGGGTACTTATCTTCTTACTGTTGGGGAAAATTTAGGTTAACACTCCAAAAGTAGCGAAAATGATAGGATCGTGTTGATGATTAGGTAAAAAGAAATATCCCTAAATAAATAATCACGGATCACAGATACACAAACAGAAAAGAAAGTCACATAGGATTTATAGTGGTTCTACTATTGAGAGATAGTGTGCATCCACTTTTGATCTTTAAAGAATAACTGATTTTATACACACACACGTATATACATACATACATACATATATATATGTGCTAATACCAAAAATGGATCAACACCCAAGATTGAGTTGTAGGGATCCTGTGAGACTTAGATCTAGCAGATAATAATGAAAGTAATAGAAATAAGTAAATGAGACACAAGTTTTTATAGTGGTCCGACAATCTATGGCCTACGTCGGCTTTATAGTTTTATTGATTGTTGATTTTACAAAGTTTGTCTAAGATTACAAGAGCATTGAAAAGAGAATACGTCACTAGTACAAGGGTTAGACAGATTCTAAGTTTTAGAATTTCCTAAAGTAGCTGCCTTGGTGACTATTGTGTAGAGTTAGAGGATGAAAAAGGGGTAGAACTTCCGCGTAGTGATGGCAGAAACTAGATCCTGTTTTGGTTGCACTATGGTTTGTATTTATAGTGAGAAAGTGTTGCTTGTGCTAAAGGTGCCTTTGTAGCTATTTTTAGGTGCCTTTGTAGCTATTTTTGGGTAGGTGGAGTTCGCGATGGCATTTGGTACACCATATTAGTTCGTTGGGATAATCGTTGAAAATGATTCGTTTGCGTCGGACGTTCTACGCGTTAGACGCGAATGGATAATTAACAACGGTTGATCTCCTTCACCATTTATACCACCTTACTCTTCATCTCTAATCCATCATTCACTCCATCTCCACCTTACTTGACTACAAACAGAAAATCAATGGTTGAAGCGCATGATCAAGTAATATTATTTAATTTTAAACGATCGAAATTATAATTTTCCTCATCCACCACCGAGATAGTATTATTTAGTTGATTCGCGATAACCACCAATGGATGGGTACTTACCTCCTTATTGTTAGGGAAAATTTAGATTAACACTCCAAACGTAACAGAAATGACAGAATCATGTTGATGATTAGGTAAAAAAATATCCAAAAATAAATAATCACGAATCACATATACATAAACAGAAAAGAAAGTCGCACAGGATTTATAGTGGTTCTACTATTGTGAGATAGTGTACATCCACTTTTGATCTTTAAAGAATAATTGTTTTTATACACACACATATACATACATACATGTATGTATGTATGTATGTTGATGCCAAAAAAAGATCAACATCCAAGATTGAGTTGTATGAACCCGTGAGACTTAGATCTAGCAGATAATAATGAAAATAACAGAAATAAGTAAAGGAAACACAAGTTTTTATGGTGGTTCGGCAATTTATGGCCTACATCGACTTTATAATTTTATTGATTGTTGATTTTACAGAATTTGTCTGAGATTACAAAAGAATTGAAGAGAGAATAAGTCACTAGTACGGGGGTTAGACAGATTCTAAGTTCTAGAATTTCCTAAAGTAGCTGCTTAGTGACTATTGTGTAGATGTAAAGGATGAAGAAGGGGTGGAACTTCCACGTAGTGATGGCAGAAACCAGATCATGTTTTGGTTGCACTATGGATTGTATTTATGGGGAAAGCAGGTATGGAGTCAGAAGCCCACTTGCAATGAAGTCCAGAACGCGGGCAGAAGTCGCACAAGGGAGCATAAGGTTCCACGAACCAAAACCTCAACTCGATACTGACCCGAGCTTACTCAACTCGATACTAAGTTGTGGAGTTAAGTGCAAACAACATTTTGACTTTCGCGTTGTTCTTCCATTTATTAGTCGATGTGTTTCAAGTCTTTTCCTGTTGTTCTTGAGTTGATTCTAGCAATCTTGTTAATGGTACTTGAGTTATCCTGGCTTTTCTGATGTTATCTCATCAATCTTGGGATTGGTCGTATAGACTTTGGATAAAAAGCTTGATACCGACTTATTGGAGTTGTATAGGGATAGTGTGAAGTTTTGGAGGAGATTAGAGGGAAGGTGTTTGTTTGGTACCGACCTAACCATGGTCAACTCGGTACCAAGTTGTGATGTTTGCTCCAAACACTGTGAAACTTTCCCTAATTGATTCTCTAGCTCATTTCATTATACTTCTAAGTTTTCAAGTCATTTCGTCTTCGCCTCGACGTTCTAACTTCCGTTGACTTCTGCTTGGTCAAAAACCCTGTCAACACTTGTTCCCCAGAGTACGCTTTTGTTGAAGACAAAGTGTGCTCTAGATTGAGACAAGTCCTTAACTGTTATTCTGTAAATTCCATTTTGATCGTTCGAATGTTGTCTCGAGGCGTTGCTTTTACTTGTTTGACTTTCCTTCAACTACTTAACCATTCGGTTTTGTTGCGATTGAAATTCCATTCCTTTGTATTAACAATGTAATCTGCATTCCGAAGACTATGTTGCGCTTTAGGTTGGCATAGAGTTTCTTTACGATGATTTCTGGACGGACACGGAGGAAGGAGTCAACTCGGGTCGGTACCGAACTCGTGATCTCCCTATAAGTACAACACTTATATATTTTCTCAATGTTATTTTCCACTTGCCTTCACTCCTTCGTGCTCGACCTCTGCCAAGCTTCTACAACCTGAACCAACGATACCGCTGTCCCAACCTCGCCGCCGTCAACCAACAGTTGCTGTTACCACCACCTATTATTGCCTGAAACTGCTTACTACAGCCACTGAACCAAGCCGCCACTCAGATAGTCTCTACCCCAACCCGATTTGAAACCCTAGCACGATCTACTTGAGAGTTTAGGTCGGTGATGGCTGGAGATGTGATGATGGCGATGGCGATGGCGATTAGGGTTTGGTCAATTGCAAATTGATAGGAGATGGTTGGAATTTGAGTTGTATTCGGTCGGTGGTGAAACTTGATTTTGCCCTAATAGAATGCACATTGTTCTGGAGACAGGTCCTGTTCTAGTTTCTCCCCGAAATTTGACTAAATCCTGATTGTCAGTTGAATTCTAATACGACGATTTTTTTCCAAAATCGGACGTAGTGGACGATCTTATCGCATAGATTTTATCGTATTTTGCACTTCTAATGATCCTGAAAAGAAAAACCTTCTGCGTCTCTCCGGACAGTGGCTCCATTATCGATTACTCAGCGATAACAGATAAGTCCCAAGTAATACAATCTTAAAGTACGACGTGAATCGTTTTTCTATGCAAAGAGTGTATTTTGGTATCAAAACCGATTTTCGTATACTTAAGAAGCCACACCTAAAACATCAACAAATGAACCCTAGTAGATGTATAATAGGATCGAGGCAGGCTCTAGTAGCAAGGCGATTCATCGGGCGAAGCGTCGGAGGAAACGGCGCGTGAATTGGTGATTGTTTGGCGGGATTTGCCCCCGCCCAGGCTCACTGCCTGGAACCTGTTAGTTTTAGTCGACTAACCTAGTCCATTTAGCCGACTGGTTAAGAGGGAAAAAATTCCATCTCGGCCCTGGTTCATTCGATTGAATGGCCCTTAAGTCGGCTGACCTGCTGTGTGTTGTGCAAACATCAAAACGCGATAATTTTTGCATACAAAGTAGGATTGAGGTTAGGTTTGGACCATTGTTTATCATTATTCGAGGGCTACAATCTGTGAAATTTTGGTAGGTTTTAAACTA
This sequence comes from Allium fistulosum, assembly GCA_030737815.1. NCBI lineage: Eukaryota > Viridiplantae > Streptophyta > Magnoliopsida > Asparagales > Amaryllidaceae > Allium > Allium fistulosum. The sequence continues at coordinate 403,114,952 of CM060907.1, read as the reverse complement.
TTTTATTTTAGGGCTTATGTGGGACCCACTCCGGCACGTATTCTAAAACTGTAGATTTTGTAGTAGACCGGGAGGATATATTCGAGGAGTACTATGACATTGATGTCATGCATTCCATTTGGAATGTGATTTGGGTTAGCATGGGGTTTTGTTAGAGTTGTCCGGTGGGTTTTTGGGCCATGGCGACTGGAGCCATGCGTGGCGATTCCATACATTATATACAGAGTGAGTCCGTACTCTAAGATTTCGACCTTAGAGTAATATAATATACGATTTGTGTGGTATTGAATTATTGTGACACACCAAGGGTATGGACTTATGTGACCTACCCAAGGGCATAGGCTTATGTGACCTACCCAAGTATCGACCTTACAATGGTGTACCTAGAGTGTTATTGATGGCCATGACACTTTCGTCGCAGCCTTAGAGGGACCATGAATAGCTTTATCTTATTGTGATCGCTTGGACGTTTTTGGGTCCTACGTTCGTAATCTTATAAACGTTTGGTCTTAGCAGTAGTGACCATACGTGTTGTGGCTTACCTATTTGGTCTTAGCAGTACTGAACATACCGTTGTGGCTTACCTATTTTCTCCTAGCAATAGTGACCATACGCATTATGACATACTTGTTTGGACTTAGCAACAGTGACCATATGCAGTGTGGCATACCTATTCGGTGTTGGTAGTGGTGACAGTACGCGTTGAGGTGTATCGTAACGATCTTAGCAGTAGTGATCGTTGTTTTCGGATCACGGTTTGATCATGGTATACTTGTACTATATTATTAGTAGTTTTGGGCTAGTGTAGTGCAATAGAAGATATTGTGCTAACTCGTTGTTACAGAAGAAGTGCAGGGTATGGTATGATCCCCTACTTTTGAGATAGATTTACTATACTTGTTTATAGGTAGTCCGGATTTCTCCTAAGCTACATATGGAAAGGGTCGGATATGATTTAATAGTTCATGTTTATATAGTTTTAATATACAGTATTTTGAGATAGTTCCACTCACACCAGACTTTATGTCTGACCCGTGTTTTGTCTTTGTTTGCTTATGTCATGACAACTCTCGGGTACTCATTTGAGCAGTTCGGGAGTCGGGTACTTTTGGGGATACGCTAGTTGAGTGGCAGTTGGAGCATCTTGGTTGCGTGGCATCGATGTTTTGGGATATATATATATGTGTGTTCTTTTATTGGTCATGACAAACCTTTTATTTATATATGAGACTGTTGTATCAGATATTTATTCGGAATTCCGTGCTTTTGGGAGTTGATGTATTCTGATTTTTTGTACGGATATTTATTTGTCGGTTGCTTCCTGTTAACCCAAAAAATAGATCAACAACCTGGTTTGAGTATGAAAGCACCAGCCCTATTCTGACAGAGCAATAACACAGATAATAGGTATAGAAAAAGACGGTAAAATAATGAAGACGGGGAATTTTTATAGTGGTTCGGCTTCTAATGAAGCCTACGTCCACTTTATAGTTTTATTACGACTGATTGTTGTTACAAGTGGTGTTTGATTACAAAGCTTTTGATTATCCTTAGCTAGATTGAATCCCCAGAGTTGGAATCCACTAGAGAATCACAATGAACCCTTTGGAGATTGTTGTGAGGGAAGTAGAGAGTGAAGAAGATTTCCAACAGAGCTTTAGCAACCAATCCGGAGAAGATCTCGTTTGTATTATTGGAAGGACGGTATTTATAGAGATTGGAGAGCCTCGGGACCAAACACGGTTGTCAATCACTCGCAAATGGACACAGGACGACCTAAAGAAGTTTAGCTCGCGACCCGAGCCAAAACCATGGATCGCTAGTGATCCATAGACAGCCCACGCATGAGCTAATTACTTTGCTCCTATCTCATTTCTGCCTTGCTAGCTCGTTGAAGATCCTTGGATAAGTATGGATCGCTGGCGATCCATGGTGTATAGATCGCTAGCGATCCATACACTTAGCACAATTTCTTGCGTCGCCTCTTTTGGCCTCTCTACTTCCATGTGCCATAGCAAACCATCATCTTACGTGGATCGCTAGCAATCCATAGGTTATGGATCGCTAACGATCCAAGTACTTAGATTATTTTTGGAGTTTACAGTTTGGAATGCTTTCATGGCCTTGTATTGACGTTGTTCGTGCGATGTCATTGCACGTTGCTCCGTTTTGATGACGATCTTCTAGCTAGTTATGCTTAGCTGCTGATTGGACTGAACGAACTATGGTCCCTTGGTTTAATCAAATTCAATCGATGCTTTAGTAATATGAGTTCCAAGCCATTCTGGTTTCATAATCTTATTCCGTCTTCTATTGGATCCTACTGGGTTAAAAATCTGGTTAACATTTGCCCCCCAGTGTACGTCTTCGTTGGAAACAAGGCATGCTATGGAATTTATCGCTTTTAATATATGTTCATCGAATTCCAAGTAATCGTATTAGAGTTTTGCGGATGCGTAGCAGGCCATGCCGCCGATTACTAAGCTTTGGTCTCAGCTGCTATCGCTTGTCATAATGGATCGAACTTCTCTGCATAGCTTTTCGGTATGCTTCGTAATGATGGGTAGATGTCGCAGCACAAGTTTGAGAAAAATTTGCCTCAAAATTCATGGGTCGCTAGCGATCCATGGACGATGGATCGCTAACGACTTGATTGGTCTGAGTTGCCTTTAACTGTATGGGTCACTAGCGATCCATGGATGATGGATCACTAGCGACCTAAGTACTTAGAAGAATTTTCGCCCTTTTCTTGTTTTTGGTTGCCTATATTATCCATTCGAGCCGATCTACCCCTTTACTTTCACGCGACCTGAACCCTTTCTTCGTGTGATCTGAAACCTTAGGCGATTCGACCTAGCTTATTCAACTTGATCTAGTGCTTCCCTAGATCCATCCTTGTCCATGCTGTCTGTCGTGATTTCTTCTTGTGCCGCCGTCATCGGAGCATCACTGCCTCCTTAGTTCATCTCTAACTGAAACCCTAGCTGCCTTGTGCCTTGAGTCATTGTCGATCCATCCCTTAGTTCACCACCGATCCATCCACAGCTCGCTGATCTTAAGTCTTCGATCATTCCCGTGTTTTAGAGTCCAATCTAAGGTGGGTTTGCTAATCGTAGTAGTGTTTATTTGACGGCGAGTTTGTATTTGCGATGTTGATCGTGAAAAGTTTGAGTTGATTATGGTCTAATGGAGAAAGATAGTAAATCGAGTCTTGAGTTTCTTCCGGAATGACATTCGGGTCTTGGCCCAATGCTTGACACATTTTGCTATCTTCGTCCATTAGGCCAGAATTGACTTGTGTCAAGTTCCGTAGTTGATACTGCATGACACATCGTTAATCTGTCCCGATTCTTCCAAAGGATTGGACTTATCTTACTTTCTTGTTGCATGCTCGATGTCCTTGAAGTGTGAAGAGTTTTCCGCATCGCTTCGGACAACGGATCCGTTATCGATCGTTGATCGATAACGGGTAAGTGAGAGAGTAAAAACAAATAGGAACGATGCGGGGAAATTCTTTTTCTTTTCTACTGCGAGTGAAATATCTACACTGGATAGAGCATTTGTAGTGTTTCAGATACTGAGCTCAGCCCTATAGAAGCACACTGCACCTGCCCCAGTACACACTTGAAGTCCGTTGCATGGGCACATATTGATATATCTCCAGAATTCAAGTGTTGTAGGGGGATTATTAATTTAAAATAAAATCACCTGACCGTTTTGAATGCGAGTTCCATTGTTTTAGAATAAAGCACCTACCTTCACGCCGTAAATTGAGTGGAGGAAGTCCGGCACTTTCCATAGCCGAGTCGTCATCCTTCGCTCTTTCTCTTACCACTTCACAGGCAGAATACGGTCTGTTGGTCCCGGTTAGGCCAGTCGTGGATCGAACGCCTCCCAACTTTAGAGTACTACTCAACCCACCAAAAAGAGCTTCTTTGGTGGTCTCCACTAAAGTTCTGCACAATATCTGCGTGCAACATGGTATACTAGAAGAGGACGTACATCTACCGGAGAAAAATGAGTTTGTTCACATGCCTCCTCCAAGATATACCGCTTGCCATCGGTATATGTGTCTGAATGGAGTCATGCCTCCTTTTAACAACTTTCTGCACGAGACTCTTTCCAACCTAGGCATTACCCTATTTTAGATTCATCCCAACGGCTATGCTATCTTGACTTGCTTGCATGATCTCTTCATGTGGACGTTCAACCATGCTCCAAACTTTGACGAGTTATGGTACTTTCTGTCATTCAAAAGGAGGGATGAATATCCACCCTTGATCGTAATTGAAGCTCAAAGGAACCGAAAAATCATTTTGCATCTAAAGAGCAACTTGTCTCAGTTCAAGACGCGGTATTTCTTTGCTAGATATCCCGAGGGGTTTAACTGTCTTTGGACGACGAGGGGTAAGTTCCCTTTCATACTTATCGAGTTCTGATGCGTTGCTATGGAGTTTCTAACAAGCTATATACTTCTTGCAGTTATCCCAAAGCCAAATAGGGACGTGTCTCTTGATGAAGTTTTTCGGACCCTAAAGGCTATTGATGCCAAAGAAAGGTCCGTCAAAGTCTTGCTAACCAATGAGAACTTGCTCCGAGATGGATTATTGCATCTAGGGAGATCCTTTGTTCAAGTTGAAGTCCCCTCCCCTGCTTGGTCCAGGGTTCACACACGATCCACTTCTTCTTCTCACGGCTTCGAAGAAGGCACTTCTCAAGAGAGAAAGAGAGGGATTGTCCAAAGAGTCAGTCGAAGAGGCCCGTGAAGGAAGAGATGTTACTACACCCGGAGTCAGTGGCTCGGTCAGAATGCCTCCTATCTCAGAAGAGGAAGAAGAAGAGTTCCAACAAAGGGAAGGCAAGGCCGCAATGGGCTTAGATAAAGAGAAAGGGGAACTCGAGAGTAGTAGTGATGAGTCGACTTCCAGTGATGACTTCTATGCAGAATCTGATGACGAGGGTTCGGAATCATGCGATGAGACTTCGGGCATGATTCAAGTCCTTCCGAGCTCTCCTCCTCCAGATGCGAGCGATAAAGACAATGCCCCAAAGAACATAGAGCGTCAGGATTCTCCGGGTAGAGATGTCGGCGCAGAGTTTGGAGATTTAAACGACGTCTACATCGATTTTGATGCGCTTATGGGGGAAGATTTTAAATTTGAGGAGGTGCCCCCCATGCGGGCAATACTACGCCCGAAGTTAGCCCAGTTTTGCCCACGATGGCCACCCGATCCGATTCATGATGACGCTTTGGGCCTTCCTCGAAATACACTACACATCTCATTAGGACTGCACTCACTTTTCCACTTTCTTTCCATGCCTATTTTCTATTTCTAAAGTCTTTTATTTATGCTTTGTGTCAGGTATAACAAGAGGACATGGCCTCTATGATGATTTCGAAGAATTCAATGACTCCCAACGTTGGTCTCAGCATCCTTTTGGTCGTTATCGGCCCCAAGAAACGAAGGAGTGCAGAAGGAGGAAGGAACTAGAGGCCGAAGCCCATCGCCAAGACGAAAGAGACCGGAGCTGGTCATACAAATGCGGGTATGAGAAAAGAAGATCTTTTAATGAAAAGGAGGAGCCATCAAAGAGATCAAACTTCGATCACCGTTCACATTCTTCGGAACAAACAGGTTTCCACTTCGATGCTCTCCTCAACAGGTCAAGAAATCATCGTCACTTCTACTCCTGCTCCGCCTTCAACTCACATCCCACCATCTTCCATTATTACTACCTCCGGTGCTTCACGTCCTTACCGGAGACCTGCCTATATACTTCCTTCAGGCCTCTCTAAGCTTGAGGCAGCGCTCCCCGGTTGGTTCTTGAAGGGAGTTAAGTTTGATCGCGATCTGCACCCGGTTCACAAATATTTGTACATGCCACACCTTCAGGCTATTTAAAGTGACTTAGATTAGGCCAAAGGATTAGAGAGATTTTGTAAACAACCGGCAGACACGAATTGTAATAATTATCAGGAGATCCTCTCTTTTGAGTCCGAGAAGGACGACTTTGATAGGGCATTAGCAGACCGCGATGCCAATATTAAACAATTGGAGAAAGAGAAGGAAGCGGCACTTCGCGAGAGTAAAAAGAGTGCCAGCCTACTAAAGGAAGTGATAGAGGCGCAAGCGTGAATCGAGATCGTCTATAGAGACGAAATTAAGAAGACTTGCACGGAGGAGGCCAAGCTAAAAGAGGAGGTGGCCGCTTGCAACGTGACCATCAAGGCTCAAAGAAAAACCATTGCTGATCACGACCTCATCGTTGATTGGCACAATAAGACTATTTTCGACCAAGCCGAGACAATTGCCAGGTTACAGGCTCAGGTCGTGTAGCTCAACACCGATAAGTCTGCTGTTGAAGTTGAGAAGGCCGTCGTTAGAGCGGATTACTTGAAGCTTCAAAATAATTTGAGAGAAAGATGGAAAAACTGGACGTGACCATCCTGAATTTCTATGTTAACTCCCTGTTGCACCAGGGGAGTCTCACTACTTGGGTCTGAAATTCCTACGCTCCTTCGCTTTGGTTTGGGAAGAAATCTTGTCTCGTTTTGCTGATAGCAGTGACGTTTACACCAAGCAGGAGTTGGAGGACGCCTACGTTAATGAGGAATCAAAGAAAGCATTGCTCAAGAGCTAGGAAATTTTGTGGGTCGAAAGAGAGAAAGAAGCCAGCAATGCTGCCTTGATAGCTGCCATCGAAGCGCTCACTAAGCCTTTTATTTCTAGCACTGGCGAATCATCAGGGCAGCCCCACGACCTGCCAGCAAGTTCGAAGCTTGAGACTTTCCTCGGGTAGTGGAACCTAGGGGTGGGAATAAACCGCACTGTTATACGGAACCCGTCCGCACCGAACCACAAAAACGGTGTGGAAACCCGCACCGAATCTTCTAACCAAAGCAAATACCCTAAACAGGACCAACCCGCATCGATACGGTTCATCTGCGGTTTGGATGATTGAACTAACCATATTAAACCGGACCGAACTGAATATTTACACTCGTAATCTTATGATAAAAATATAAGCAACTCCTATCTTATTTTAGATTCTAACGATGTATATTCAATTTTTAGCGTATGTTATTATATTAATAATATTCGCTGTCATAAAGGAAGAAGTTATAGTTTTGGTATAACATTTTTCATCTCATTTTTTTAGATGAATGCTAATTATAATCTTATTCTAGTCATTTTCTTTGATGATTATGCATTGATTAATGTTGATATTTGGCTAATCTACCAAAAAAAACTCACTTTTAGCTAAATGTCAAATTGAAATATTCATACAGTTAAGAACTAATCTTTCATTTCAGTATAACATTGTGTGTTTTAACCTTTAAGTGTAAAAGCTTCACACGGTTGCCTTCGTAAATTGATTGAGGTAATTCTCTTATTTCATATTTAATATGGATTCAAAACAAACTGGACCGAAACCGAACCGTATTACATTCAAACCGAACTGAAACCGAACCATTTAAATGATTAGTATAATGGTTTGTATTTTTGATTAACCGTTTGATGCGGTGCGGAAGCGGTTTGGACTTTAAACCGCACCAAACCGACCCGCACCCAACCCTAGTGGAACCATCAAAAGAAGGCGAAGGTGGTGAGTATGAAGTCAACATTCTCGACCATTCCTCTGGTGCAGGTAATGTTCTTGCTTCCTCCGAGTTCGGGAGCTTCCAACTTACTCTGCAAGAGCATGAAGAATTTAATGCTTTCGTTTTGATCTTATAGGTCAGTCTACCTTCCCTGTTGATGTGCCAGCTTCCTCAGCGCCCAGACCTGCTGCTATTTCTACAACCTCCGTGCTCGTCTCTGCTCCTGTTCTTATTTCCATGTCCGTGTCTGGCTCGCAACCGGGGCCGGAGTCCGAAAAGATAGCCGCGCATTATGGCATGGAACCCCTCTGCATCTTTGGAAGGCAACGTAACAACGGTAGAAATTAAAGAGTAGGAAGTTCAGATGGAGCAGCCTCGTAAAACTCAGCACGAACTGGTCGCTATCAAGAAGGAAAAGGTCGAAGAGATCAAAGCCTCGAAGAGTTACCGCAAATCACGGAAGCCCAAGGCAAAGGGAGAATCTTCTGAGAAGGCTGTGGACATTGCCACTAAGGAGTTTGTTGATATTACCGGTAGTAACACCACTCATGAGAAGAAGTATAAGCTGCCAACAAAGGATGGAAAGGGGAGCGGTAGAAGGAAGCGTTGAGGAGCTTGTGTGAAGACCGATTTGATTTTGGTTCTTTCTAAGTTATTTTGTTCAAGTGCAGAGTCTGCACTTAGTGTTTTTGTTGTAGAGTCTTTAGTTTCTTTTTGTTGGCCAGTGTTGTGTGGGTACGGCCCCTATGTTTTGACCCTGTACAAAGAAAATTATAGGCAATACATTGATATTTTGACTGTACTCTTATATGTCCGTTCGTATGTGTTCTATGTACTTGTGCTTGTTTTTTTACACTTATCCAATTTTGTAATTGCCAACAATTCTCTTTTTGGAGTAACAGAACTTGTGAACTTATTGTTTTATGTTATTTTTATTTAAGTACTGGTGTATGCCCTCCAGTTCAGAGGGTCATTGCTTCAAATGACCGGTAACTTATGGTTTAGATAACTTTCATATTAAACTTGAAATTTGGCTAAGTGGCAGCTTGATTTTCCTTTTTCTAGAAGTTTTGCAACTTTGGCATGTAAACCAAGTTTCTTGTGATATTCCGATAGGTATACGGTATATGCGTGTTTTTGAGGAGCACATTGCATAGGTTGACTGAGGGCAGTTTTAATCATTAAGCATCGTCAGTTTAAACTTTCCTGCTAGTTCATAGCACTCCAATTTTGTTGAAGTTGTACGCATTATTCCCAATCATAGAAGTGGTTGACGCGCTGGTTATGAGATGTGCGGTGTTCGGGATCGATATGGCCCGTTGATTTGGTTTTGATGCTACTCAGCATTGCCTATCTTCAAGCAACGTGAGGAGTTTATGCTTTAGGAGCATGATTTTTCGGTGGTGTTGCTCGGTGTTGCCTATCTTTGGGCAACGTGGGGAACTTGAGTTTTTTTAGAGTTAGTGCACGACTTACGAAATGCGCGGCTTTTGGTACTCCTCGGTGTTGCATATCTTTGGGCAACGTGAAGAGCGTATGTTTTGGCGTGGCTTATGGAATGCGCGACTTTTGGTACTCCTCGGCATTGCCTATCATCGGGCAACGCGAGGAGCGTATTTTTAGTGCGGCTTATGCAATGCGCAGCTTTTGTGTTAGTCCATAGGATAGTGGTTTTGATGACAACAACTATAGAAGTGTTATAAAATATATATGTGTAGGAATCTATATGCAGGTATCAACAAAAGAAGACTGTACAGTAAAGAAAACAAAATTGATGAAGACAAAGATCAAGAGTTCAAGATTGAAGACTCATGAGATTCAAGATATTCAAGAGTTCAAGACAAATAATATAGTTAGGTTAGATATTTGTTAAAACTCCTTGAAAGCACTATCATTCTTTTTTATCCAATTTACTCGTGGAATGGAATCCACTTCGTTCTTGTTAAAGGGATGGAACCCTAGTGAGATGGAACTCACGAAATATCTAGTGGAACGGATAGTAGCCCTATTTTGTTATCCACTAATTTTGATTCAAAATGATTTTCAAAATTATCTCTTGTTTTATAAAATGATTTTCAAATATTCCTTTTCAAAAGAAAAACCTTCGTTCACATTTCCAAAAATGTTTTAGCCTCAAAATCATATTTATCATTTTGTTATATTTTGATTTCAAAATTGTCCTTGATATTTTAGCCTCAAAATCTATTTTAATATTTACTTTAGTTTATTTACTTTGATTTTAAATATATTTTAGTATATATACATATATACATTCATAAGTATTTCTACTTCTAAATACCTTCTACAAATACATAGAGTCCATTTGAATAAAGTTGCATATGTTTTAAATCATCATTTTCAAAGTAAAGCAAATCATCACTTTTTACTAGACCATGTCGACATCCTATTTACCTGTCATGTCGACATGCTTCCCGTTACAGCAAAGGTTGTTTTCAAAAGAAGTGTCTATTCGTTTAAACCTCTTCGAATGGACACATCCATTCATTCTCTATAAATAGAGACTGTTATGGACGTTTTCCAGTAACTACTTTCTTTATTTTCTCTCCTCTTTACTCTCTTATCTTATTTTCTAATCATCCTATCCATATTTTGCCGAAATCTTAAGTGAATCAAACCAGAATATCTCTAGTTTGATTCTCTGCCACTCTCTCCAAAGAATCTCAGTGCTTATCAGAGTTATAGATACATTTGTACTCAAAGAAACTTGTGTGGGGTTATAAAGGTGTGATCGTGTCCTTGGAAATCGATCGGGTGAACTTGTGTCCTGTGAATCAAGTGGTTCTACCCAAAGACCTGAGAATCTGGAGGGTGTACCTCGTTGCCTTGGAATCGAGGGATTGTAATCTAGATTATTGTTGAATAGAAAGCCGTACGGGTTGTGCGGGACTGGATGTAGGGTAACACCGAACCAGTATAAAATTCCTGGTGTGTTCTTTCCTTTACTTGCTTTTTATTTATATTTGCATTTGTTTGTGATTCTGTGATTTGATCTGTGATTGTGTATTTGCATTAAGTTAGTTAATTCAATTTAAATCAAAGAAGTTTTAAAGAAATTCTTAAAACACTATTCACCCCCCCTCTAGTGTTAAATAGCCTTAAGATCATCTTCCGCGTCCCTTTCATTTGGTATCAGAGCAAGTTTTTCAAAGTATTCATAATCTGATTTTTGAAAAGTTCATGGCTAAGTTTGAAATGTTTCCTAAAAATATTTCTTTAATGATCAAATCATTGTGGTCTCATAAATTGATGCATGATAGTTATATAGAATCAGGTAGTCTACAAAAGTTGCTCACTGTGCAGGAATCTTGCTTCATGGCGACAAATGAATCTATTCACAATGGACAAGCTGTGCAAATAAGGAAAAACAAGTGGATACTTGATAGTTGATGTTCAAGACATATGACATGAAATCCAGAGATACTCAATGACATTATTTACAAGGATGGAGGATTGGTTAATTTTGGGGATAATTCAAAAGGTTATGTGGTTGGCATCGGCAATGTAGGTAATTCTGAAACCCCTATTATTTCAAATGTTTTGTTAGTTAAAAATCTACAACATAATCTACTTAGTATTAGTCAGTTATGTGATAAAGGATATAGGATTAAATTTGAAAAAGACAAGTGTCACATCGAAGATAATAAATCTAATATTATCTTTGAGGGGGTTAGGAAAAAGAATATCTATATTCTTAGTATGAAAATTTCAAATGATAATCTATGTCTTTTGGCCAATACAAGTGACCCTTGGACTTGGCATAAGAGATTTGGACATTTGAATTTTAAACTCTTACCTAGACTATCCAAATTTGATCTAGTAAGAGGCCTCCCTAAGATGCAATTTAAAGTAGATAGTATATGTGATGCATGTCAATTAGGAAAACTTAGAAAGTTCCTTTAAACTTAAAGATATGATCTCTACTTCAAAACCTCTTGAGTTACTTCACCTAGATTTATTTGGTCCATCTCAGATTCAATCAATCAACCATAGTAAATATGTCTTTGTAATTGTGGATGATTATTCCAGATATACATGGACAATCTTTCTGAAACATAAAAGTGATACTTTTGATTATTTTAAAAGTTTTTCAAAAAGAGTTCAAAACCAACTTTCTTCCAAGATCATCACTATTCGTAGTGATCACGGTGGTGAATTTGAAAATGAGAAGTTTGAGGAATTCTGTAATCAGAAGGGAATTACTCACAATTTTTTGTTTCCAAGAACTCCACAACAAAACGGAGTAGTTGAGCGTAAGAATAGGACGATTCAAGAGTGTGCTAGAACTCTACTTTCTGATAGTAAATTACCAAAACATTTTTGGGCTGAAGCAGTTGCAACAGCCTGTTATATTTTGAATAGGATTTTAATTAGACCTCTAACCAATAAAACACCTTATGAACTTCTTTTCAATAAGAAACCTAAGGTATCTTATTTCAGAATTTTTGGAAGTAAATGTTTTATCTTAAATACAAAAGATAATTTAGATAAGTTTGATCCTAAATCCGACAAAGGAATCTTTATCGGATATTCTAACAGGAGTAAAGCTTATAGAGTTTTTAATCTAAGAACAAACACTATTGAAGAAACTTTACATGTTTCCTTTGATGAAAATTTCAAAGAAGTTGATCAGACTAATGATGAGGATGACTTAGCTATTTCTAATCATGAATCTGTAGATGCTACAAATGAAACTTTTCATCCAAATAAAAAGATTAGGCTTTTAAAAGATCACCCTGTAGAAAATATTCTAGGAGATATGCAATCTGTTGTTAAAACTAGGAATCAATTAAACAGTATGAGTCATGTTGCTTTTATATCCTCAATAGAACCTAAAAATCCAAAGGAAGCATCAACTGATGATTCATGGATTCTTGCTATGCAAGAAGAATTGAATCAATTCACCAGAAATGATGTTTGGGAACTTGTTCCTAGACCTGAGGATAAATCCATTATAGGCACTAAATGGGTATATAAAAATAAATTAAATGAATTAGGTGAGGTCGTTAGAAATAAGGCTCGACTCGTTGCACAAGGTTATTGTCAAGAAGAAGGTATAGATTATGACGAAACCTTTGCACCCGTAGCAAGATTAGAAGCTATTAGAATTCTGCTTGCTTTCGCTAATTTCAATAATTTCAAACTTTTTCAAATGGATGTCAAGAGTGCCTTTCTAAATGGTTTTGTAAAAGAGGAAGTTTATGTTGAACAACCTCCACTCTTTGAAGATACAAAATTTCCAAATCATGTTTTTAAATTAAAGAAAGCCCTGTATGGTCTAAAACAAGCTCCTAGAGCTTGGTATGATAGACTTAGGTCTTATCTTTTGCAATCTAATTTTGAAATAGGTAAAGTAGATAACACACTTTTTATTAAAAGAAACAAAAATGATATTCAACTTGTACAAGTGTACGTAGATGATATTATTTTTGGATCAACCAATTCTGACATGAACAAAGAATTTTCTGACATTATGACAAAAGAGTTTGAGATGAGTCATATGGATGAACTTAACTTTTTCCTAGGATTACAAATCAAACAATTAGATAATGGTATCTTTATCAGTCAAGAGAAGTATGCGAGAGAGTTAGTTAGTAAGTTTGGCTTGACCAATGTGAGTGGAAAACCAACTCTCATGGCAACCAATATAGCGTTAAGTAAGGATGATCTATCCAAAGACGTAGATCAAACCTTGTATAGAGGAATGATTGGATCACTTCTCTATATAACTGCTAGTAGACCAGATATCATGAACAGTGTCTGTCTCTGTGCAAGATATCAATCTCAACCCAAGGAAACTCATCTAAAAGCTGTGAAACGTATCATTCGATATGTTAAACACACCTTTGATTATGAATTGTTCTACCCTAAGAATGATTCATTTGAATTAGTTTCCTATCGTGATGCTGACTATGCTGGGTGTAAGTCAGACCGAAAGAGTACAAGTGGAAATTGTCACTTTCTAGGTCATTCCTTAATTTCCTGGTTCAGTAAAAAGCAGAATACTGTTTCCCTATCAACAACTGAAGCAGAGTATGTTTCTGCTGCTTTAGCTTGTTCTCAAGTTTTGTATATGCAACAAACCTTGAATGATTTTGGTATATCTATCACGAAATCTCCAATTTTCTGTGATAACACTAGTGCCATTAGTTTGTCCAAAAACCCAACTCTCCATGCCCGAACTAAACATATTGACATTAGACACCATTTTCTAAGAGATAACGTAAATAAAGAGAAAATTTCTCTTGATTTCGTTAATTCTGAAAATCAAATAGCTGATATTTTAACCAAACCTTTAGGAGAACCTGTCTTCACCAAGTTAAGAAGAGAATTAGGTATATGTTCTCTTTCTGAAATATAGTATATAGTATAGTAGTATACATAGGGTATATATGAATGTTTTCTTAACCATAGCATTTTGCAACACCATGTCGACATGGTATTCATGCGTCATGTCGACATGCAACGGTAAAAATGACAGTTTGTTTTTTCCCTCTAATTTTTGAATGGGTGGTTATTTAACTCACTCATTCCGAGTTTCTCTTCCCTCCAATCATTATTTCTTCATTCTACTTTCTAGAAACATTAAATCCATGGCTTCCACATCCAATCCTAATCAAATATCACCGGCTTCTTTCCCTTCTCCTTCACATGGCCCTTTCCAAAACTCCATACTCGCTCGTGTCATCAAAATAGAGGAGAAAGTTAATGATTCGCTGCAGATGTTAACTGAAATGCAAGTTCAACAATTGAGAATGGCAAGAGAGCAAAAGAAACTGATGATGAAGCAGTATGTGTAGGGGAAGTTTGTTTTGATGCTTATGGGAACATTGTGGAACAACATGGAAATTTCTGTTTCCATTACCCAAATTGTCCTGTCCACAAGTCTCCCATCATCAAAAACAACCGTTGAGTTGTTTATTTTCTTGTTTTAGTTATTTATGTGTTTATAAGTTTAAATAGTCATGTATATAGTAATATTGAAATGAATAAAATAATCTGTGGTTACACTTATTATTCTTATTCTTATATTGCTCATATATAACATTCTAAGTATACGATGTTTAGTGCATTGTTATATCTAGTTTCAGTATTATTAATGATAACACTATCATTAATATCATAGATTTAGGGGGAGTTAGTGTCATTTTTTTGTTGATGACAAAGGGGGAGAAGTATAAAATAGGTTAGTTAGGCATAGATTAAGGGGGAGTTATTAGATTTAGGGGGAGTTATAAGGAGAATATAAATATTTTATAAACAAAGGTTGTCATCATCAAAAAGGGGGAGAATGTTAGTCCATAGGATAGTGGTTTTGATGACAACAACTATAGAAGTGTTATAAAATATATATGTGCAGGAAATCTATATGCAGGTATCAACAAAAGAAGACTGTACAGTAAAGAAAACAAAATTGATGAAGACAAAGATCAAGAGTTCAAGATTGAAGACTCATGAGATTCAAGATATTCAAGAGTTCAAGACAAATAATATAGTTAGGTTAGATATTTGTTAAAACTCCTTGAAAGCACTATCATTCTTTTTTATCCAATTTACTCGTGGAATGGAATCCACTTCGTTCTTGTTAAAGGGATGGAACCCTAGTGAGATGGAACTCACGAAATATCTAGTGGAACGGATAGTAGCCCTATTTTGTTATCCACTAATTTTGATTCAAAATGATTTTCAAAATTATCTCTTGTTTTATAAAATGATTTTCAAATATTCCTTTTCAAAAGAAAAACCTTCGTTCACATTTCCAAAAATGTTTTAGCCTCAAAATCATATTTATCATTTTGTTATATTTTGATTTCAAAATTGTCCTTGATATTTTAGCCTCAAAATCTATTTTAATATTTACTTTAGTTTATTTACTTTGATTTTAAATATATTTTAGTATATATACATATATACATTCATAAGTATTTCTACTTCTAAATACCTTCTACAAATACATAGAGTCCATTTGAATAAAGTTGCATATGTTTTAAATCATCATTTTCAAAGTAAAGCAAATCATCACTTTTTACTAGACCATGTCGACATCCTATTTACCTGTCATGTCGACATGCTTCCCGTTACAGCAAAGGTTGTTTTCAAAAGAAGTGTCTATTCGTTTAAACCTCTTCGAATGGACACATCCATTCATTCTCTATAAATAGAGACTGTTATGGACGTTTTCCAGTAACTACTTTCTTTATTTTCTCTCCTCTTTACTCTCTTATCTTATTTTCTAATCATCCTATCCATATTTTGCCGAAATCTTAAGTGAATCAAACCAGAATATCTCTAGTTTGATTTTCTGCCACTCTCTCCAAAGAATCTCAGTGCTTATCAGAGTTATAGATACATTTGTACTCAAAGAAACTTGTGTGGGGTTATAAAGGTGTGATCGTGTCCTTGGAAATCGATCGGGTGAACTTGTGTCCTGTGAATCAAGTGGTTCTACCCAGAGACCTGAGAATCTGGAGGGTGTACCTCGTTGCCTTGGAATCGAGGGATTGTAATCTAGATTATTGTTGAATAGAAAGCCGTACGGGTTGTGCGGGACTGGATGTAGGGTAACACCGAACCAGTATAAAATTCCTGGTGTGTTCTTTCCTTTACTTGCTTTTTATTTATATTTGCATTTGTTTGTGATTCTGTGATTTGATCTGTGATTGTGTATTTGCATTAAGTTAGTTAATTCAATTTAAATCAAAGAAGTTTTAAAGAAATTCTTAAAACACTATTCACCCCCCCTCTAGTGTTAAATAGCCTTAAGATCATCTTCCGCGTCCCTTTCATTTTGGTGCTCCTCGACGTTGCCTATCTTCGGGCAACGGGAGGAGCGTATGTTTTGGCACGGCTTATGGGATGCGTGGCTTTTGGTGCTCCTCGACGTTGCCTATCTTCGGGCAAAGCGAGGAGCGTATGTTTTGGCACGGCTTATGGAATGCACGGCTTTTGGTGCTCCTCGGCGATGCCTATCTTCGAGCAACGCGAGGAGCGTATGCTTTTACATGGCTTATGGAATGCGCAGCTTTTGGTGCTCCTCGGCGTTGCCTATCTTCGAGTAATGCTAGGAGCGTATGTTTTGGGCCTTCCTGATGTTGCTGGAGCAACACCGGTTTTTAGAAGGCAAGGATCAGGTTTCATCGATCCAGCTGTTTGAGTCGATTTGCTTCCGTCGACTCGGGGGGTATTTATTATGAACAAAGTTTTGTCGGTTCAAAAGAGCGAATCAAATTTTATTAAGGAAAGCTGAGCAAATTTTTTGCCTATTTACAATGCCCCCGGCATTCCGAGACGGCTTATTTGCTGAAAAATAGAGAGTACATAAAGTAGTTTTCAAGCGACTTAACGGCGGAGTGATTTGCTATTCCAGGCCATGGGAATTCATCGATGGTGGTTAGCTTGAAAGTTCCGTCTCTTAGCTTTTGATTAATGACGTACGGTCCTTCCCAGTTTGGTCCAAAGGCCCCCAGAATAGGGTAGACTCGCTTGAGCACAAGATCTCCCACTTCGAAAGCTTGGTTGTGAATTTGGAGTTAAAGTGTCGTGCGATCCTTTTTTGGTGGGCGGCAGTTTTCAACTTGGCTTCTTCCCTTCTTTCATCGATCATTAAATTAGTTAATTTATTTTGAACTCATTTATTAAATCAATTAATTAACTTAAAATATTATTTATTAAGAGATTTATTAAATCTGAATGATCATTAAATAAAATGAATAAATAATCTCAAACATTATTAACTAAAATGATTAATAAAATTTAAACATTATAATCAAAATAATTAATTAAGTTCAAATAATCATTAGTTAAACCGATTAATTATATTTCAAATATCATTAATTAAAATGATTTAATTAAATTCAACCATCATTAATTTAGATGATTAACCAAATTTCAGACACTATTAGTTAAAACAATCTGTTAAATTTAAATAATCATTAATTAAAATGATTAATTAAAGTTCAATATCATTAATTAAAATGATCTATTTTAAATTCAAATCTCATTAATCAAAAAGATTAATTGATTTCAAATATCATTAATAAAAATGATTAATTTAATCTAAAGATAAACCAATTTTAAACATCATTAATTAAATTGGTTAATTAATTTCAAAATCATTAGTTAAAATATTAATTAATTTAAATTATCATTAACCAAAATGACTAATGAATTTTAAATAACTATTTTCATGAAAACACAAGCTCAAGTTCAAAACAAACACAAGGGTTTATGGGGTGATATGAAATAAGTGACGGTATAGTGAAAATCATTATAACGACACTTAAACAGTTAAATAGAATATCATGGCTAATTTTAATTAAACATCAATATAAATAGCATAAGAAGGTAAATAAATAATTATTGGCGAGAAACCCCTCAGGGCCTCTCTACATATGTCCTCTGCAAAACAATGGTTATGGATAATATATATATAACCATATAGGTTCATAACAATAAAATTAATATGTCATCCGTTTTTCAAACGGAAATTCAATCAAACAATTTAACTAACATCCAAGCAATTAATAATAGTTTATAGCATCATAGATTTGAATGTGAGTTAAACTCACATTGGTTCCAATTTTTTGCCAAAGCATTCTGATTTGAACTAAAATCGAACGATTTTTCGATTTTAGCCTAAAATTTCACTTGCCAAATCTGACCAAACCAGCTCCATTGCGAAGATAATGTCCATACGAGTGCAACGCAATAAACGGCATTTGAATCTGATCTCGTACGAAGAAGTTATAACTTTTATAAGTTATCGAATTAAATTAAATAATTAAATAACTTAATAAACTAATTAACCTTAATCACTTCTTAAACCCCTCCTCATCTCTTTCTCTTCTATTCCCTTACCTGTACACGAAAATGAACATGGCCGTGCATGCCAACCACTGATACGGAGCTCCGGTTAGCCGATTGACGAACGGAGAGCGCCGTTAGCTCCCCTTCCTCAATCTCAACCTCCCGACACCTTGAAAACAAAGTTGCACCTCCCTACTAAGTCACGTCTTGATTGGTCCTCCCTACTGCCTAAAACGTCAGAACCACCAAACTTGCCTCGGACCACCCAAAAGTCTCACCACCAAAGCTACTCGACCCGACAATCGCAATGCCACTTATGCCATTACCAAACAGTACCCACATTGCTTAAAATCCCGAGCTCTAATTCTACTGCCAATATAACGAGCCTCAAAAATCAACGTCACATTTAAAATCGAATCCATAGATGTGAATCTAATCACCATATGAATTTATTAAATCTAATTTCAAGATTTTTAGAGGAGTATAGAATTATAATTTCAATTTTTAAAAGGGAAAACTTCATGTTTTTGGTTGTAGGCTTCGATTTATAAAGAGTGCAAAAGTATGGGTTGGACGTGGGAAGGCAATGCTGAAGTGATAGGGTATGGTTTAAAATGTGGGGGTATAGCCTTGAATAGTAGGGTGTATATATTATTAAATTCAAAAAATATATCTAGTTTATGTACCCAAAATCTCGAACTCCAATTGAGGTGTGTCGACTGATGTTTTGTACTAAATATCCAAATTCTTAACTCATTGGAACTAGTTTTGAGACCTAATTCCAAAGCATACGGAAGTTAGCTTTTTAAATCGAATTATTTTTTAAATTAATCGCTATGCGTTTCGAGTTCGCACGACCACACAGTACGTCTGATCGTTATGAAACTCGATAGTGTACAACAATTTATTATTCTAGATCTAATGACACTAGTTTCGTCAAAATCCAAGATAGTGCCCTGGAATGTAAATTTCACAAATTTAAATATCAATTTATATTTTCGATCCAATTATCGATATCTATCCGATCTATTTATCATTGTAAATAAATTTAAAAATTGAATTCATCAATATTATTTATTAATTAAAAGGATTTAAATAAAATTATCCATTTAACTAATATTTAATTCACAATTCAAATATTAAATGATCAATGTATTTGAATTTAAGTCAATAAATTCCAAAATCCTATTATTATAAATATTTAAAATTAATTAAATATTCAAAATAAAATGGTCAAAATTCTGGTTTGTTACCCTGTCTCCCTTTAAAAGAATTTCGTCCTCAAAATTCTGAAGGTAAGAAAAATGCTTCAAAGCCCTTAAAATTTTCAAAAAGTCAATTGGTTGAAATTTATTATCAAAATTTTCCGAGTCCTAAAATTTCGTCAGCGTCTTCTATGCGCGGCTCGATCGAAACAACTACAAATTACCTCTACGGGCTCTAAACCAACCAAGGAAAACAAAAGCCAAGTGGCTATCCATAATCGGGGCTTAAAATTATCAACTAATTTAAATTTCTAAATTTATTACGTATTTTATTGTGTTTGTTTTATTTTTTTGGAAGTTGGTTATCATTTTGATGTAGATGCAGGTGTGCAAGAAATCAAGTGGAAATCTCTTACCTACCTTTACTTACATAATCCAAAAGTGGAATCAGGCTGACAAAAGGCAATATGATGTAACTCTACATGCGAAAACTAATCTAATATAAATCTACATGCATCTCTAGTAGGAAATAAAGCTACATGCAACCCACAACAATATCACAGCCATATGCAACACAATACAGAGGGTATTCTATAATAAATAATATGCATCCAATATTTTCAAATGATAAATTTAGAACCAAATGCCCAGGGTTTATGTTCAAAAATTTATTTTCGAATTCCTCAAAAGAGAAGTAAATCAAAAATCAAAATCAAAAATGTCAAGGAGGGGTCCTCTTATCAAAACATGTTAAACTCTAGAATCAAAACAATACAAAGCTTCCAATGGTATTCCGGTTCCTTCTAAAACAATAACTAGAGGAAACAATTTATTTATTTCCCTTTTTTTTTGAATCACCGGGATTTAAGTCCTAACTACAATTCAAAAACCTTGGTTTATAAGTTTTAACTTTATAAACCATGGTATATAAAATCACACAATTAATCAATCAAATTCAAGCAAATTCTGTAAAGGAATAAAATAACACTATCAATCAACCAAATTCCATAAGGGAGAATCTAACACCTAACATTATTTAGAATGTCAAATGATTTACAAACAAATCCTAGCTTAGGTTCAAAACTTTCTTGATTGTCCAAAAATATAGATAATTATCTAAGCGTACCGCTTTGCTCATCAGCCTTTGATTATTGCTTAGAAGATTACCCAAACTCACCCGGACAAAATTGAAAGTCACACTCTAAAATTATTCGTTTCTCAACTACACCAATTTTCTAAGTCACTATTATTTTATTCAATACTATAATTATTTACGAATTATTTCATAAATTTTTACCTAAGTTTAAAAATATTTTATAAAGTCATTTCTTTACAAAACATCAAATAATAGCGTTTTCCACTTTATTTACTTGTATAATATTCTTCTATATCCTAGAGTACATACAAATTTTATTTTACTCTTCGCTATTTAGGTGAAGATCAAATCAAAATTTGGGTCTTTTAAAATGAGTCAACCTCTTTACTTTAGAGTGTTAAAATAGGCGACGTTTATGATTTGACCCAAAATAACAAATAGTTTAAACCACTTACAAGTTTTAGACAAAAGCCATGGTTTTAATAAAACAATGTTTATTAAAACCTTCACCTTTTTACCTTAAGGCGTTATAATGCATAATGTTTATGGACTGGCCCAATAACGCCAATTGGTTACACTGCTTAGATGTTTTAAATAAATCTATAGTTTTTGATAATACAATGTTATCAAAACATCCATATTCAATTTAATCCAATTTACCTGTTTTTAAATTATCCCCTACCTTATCTAAGGGTAAAATATCATTTATCCAAAACAATCTCTTATCAGAAATACATTTTATTGTGAAACCAAATCCCATTTAGGGAACTTAAAAATTAAATACTCCGTTTATAACTTCAAAAACTCATCTTTGAAAGCTTACTACATATATTTTTATATGAAATAACTTTAACTATTTATTTATTAAAACTCACTTTGGGTTTATTAGAATTTGAACTCATTTCGATCGCACAATGATAAAGAGAATAATTTACTAAGTACTCCACAACGTTCGCCTAAGCAAACATCTGATCGTCACTTAGAAGATTATTCAAATTACCATAAAACCAATTGAGATGTTTTCCTCCGAGTTATCCCAAAGAAAACGCATTCCGTTAAAATTTCACTTCCTAAAATATTTCTACTTTTAAATACTTCCAAAAATATTTCTTTTATCAAAGTCATCCTAAGATTATTTTTTTCAAAAATTCAGGGATTTATATTCAAAAACCCATTTTGAAACACATTTTTTTAAACTAAATTTATATTAAATTTCCTTTATATATAATCATTTCATATTATAATAAATCACCTTTATTATAATAAAATTACCTCAAATATTTGTTCTCTAAATGACTTATCCTACCATTTAGATTATATTAAACATCTTTTTACTAAAATTTTATTTTTAACTCGCCATTATTAAAAGGTGAATTTTAACTTAATTTTTTCTCTGAACACCTTGTAGTCAAATTATGAAACTTAATTCGTGAAGGGGTTTGTTTATAAATTTAAACAACAAATTCTTATAAATAAGCTAAACACAAATAGTCAACAATCAACAAATGGCAATCAACGCTCCTAATTTAATCGAGCATGACAGATCAAACTGAAAGTCTATATGGATCGATAATATATAGTAGGACTAGTCTAGCAAGTGTGGAATTATAAATAATAGTAAATAGCAGTAATAAAAATGACACTAGGTATTTTTATACTGGTTCGAACTTCCCGTTCTACGTCCAGTCCCAGACTCCTTCTGGAATTCCTCGAATAACCCTCACTTAACCCGGAGGAACAGGTATTACACCGCCTGAGCAACCGAACAGTACTTTTCCGCCTAAGCAACCGAATAGGACTTCAAATACAATTTATAAATTGTTTCTTGACTTGTGTGTTCTTGAGTAACACGAATATAGTCAATATAGTACACCCTTCCTATAATCTTCTTGATATGATGATTTGAATGTTCAATTGTAGGAAGTAGAGATTTGAAAATCACTTGAGATTATAATAATATAAAGCAAGAATAGATGAAAGAATTGGTAATTGAAATAGTGGATTTTCATCTCTATTTATAGTATTGAATAGTTTTAAATCAATACTTGCAACCATTAGAAGGGGTGCAACTCTTGGTGAAGAAGACAACTATTCAAAATTTGATTGAAGAGATGCTTCAGTTCGTCAAGTTCAGATGTCTGAGAGAAAATAGTCAGATGGCTAAGTAAGTTTAAAAAGTCAAATAGGCAAGAAGAACAAAATTCAGTGATTTCAGACGTCTGTAACTTAATTCAGACGTCTGTAGATGATGACAGAAGTATGTCTTAAATTATGCAGACGTCTGTTTCATAGGGAAATAGAAAGTATTTCTTCAGAGAGTCCTCAGACGTCTGTTATTGATGACAGACGGCTAGATAAAAGTTCAGTCGTCTGAATTTGTACTGATTTGTTCCTCTTTCTTATTTTAGTAATTCTGAACTTGAGATATTTAAAATTTTTGAAAATACTTTTATATCTTTAAATAGTTAAAAGATATTTTTCATTTTTGAAACATGATTTTCAAAAGTATATTTGTGTGTGTATGTTTTTATCATCATATCTGAGATTGTACAATAATATCTAATCAGAAAATAATAATCAATATACTTGAGAATTTGAGCTTTGTTTGTTGACGATATGATAATAGCTTTTCTTTGTAGATTCCTACAAGAATATTTGACATCATAGTATATAGTTTGAAATATATAGTTGTCACATTAAAATTGAAGAAGGCAGGTTCCAACATTCTCCCCCTTTTTGATGATGACAACTATATAATTCAACGGTTATTATAAACTATACCTTTTGCTCCCCCTGTCAATATGACTAGTTTATATAGTAGAATGATTACTATTTCTCCCCCTTTATCATTAACAAAAAGAAATTTGTAAGGGGTTTAGAAATTTGATGATAAAATACATTGTTTGAACAGTTTCCACAGCTTAATATACTAAACAAAGAGAAACAGCGATATAGGACAGAAATACACATTTATACAAAAAGATACAGAACATAAAATAAACCACTTATAGAACAAGTCACATATAGAGCAACATATGACAAGTTATACAGAAGTGACAAAAGTGACAAAAAGATGCAAACAGTACACCAAAGAGAGTTTTTAAAGATTACAAACCATAGTAGAAATTAACAAAACAAAATAGAGAGTAGACAAGCCAAAGAGAAGAGAAGTATCTTGTCTAAGAGTCTCCCCATGTTGGAGAGGAAGGAGGTGAAGATCCATAAGAGTTCTTCCACATACGTCGAAGAATAGTCTTCATGATCGTAAATTATTTCGTGGCTTCCTTGCCGGGGAAAAATTGTTTTAATTAGCATTCGTAGTAACAATCTAGGTCGTGGACGAAGATGATTCAACCTATCTTTAGACTGTCCAGGTTCGAAAAGATGATATTCTATTTGATTAAGATCATCACCTTCTAATTTTAAATCTTCCAATTCTATCCCGTCGTTGGTACATTTCAAAATTCGTGCAATGTCATCCGGAGTTATTTTAAAAATATTTCCAAATACGCTTGTCCATAGCGTTCCTTTTTCTCTATGAAGCCTAATTTTGGGATTATTGACATTGGCTAGAAATAATAGAACACTAAGCCTACATATATTTACTTGATTGTCTTTGTAGTCAATGAGACTGGTGATGTTAGACCTATCAGTAAATAACTTAATTCTATAAGTAGGAAAGTGATCGAGGTCGTGGAATATACCATGAAATGAAGACAGAGAAGAGAGATATTTGAATCGAGCCATACTCCTGGGTTCGTGATAAAGCCAAGCTTCGATTTGTTCATCAGTTGGAAGAACGTGAGGAGATGGTTGAGAAGATTCTCCCTTTTTTCCTTTTGATTTGGATTTAGGCGCCATTGTTGGGAGAGAGCTAGGGTTTTGATTTGAATTTGATAATTGACGAAATGGATAGACGTGAGAAGAAGGGGGTGGTTAGTTTTGATTTATATGTTTTTGATTTCAACAGTGTTTCAGACGTCTGGAAAAATGATCAAACGTCTGATGTTCTGTAGAATTTAAAAACAAAAACAATCAATAGAGTTAGACGTCTCAAAGTTATAGTAGACGTCTAAATGTGATGATAGACGTCTGAAATATTTTGTTCAGACGGCTAAGAGGTCTAAATTTGAAATAGAGAGTAAAAAACATTTTGAACTAAATTCAGACATCTAGATTTTTGTTGCAGACATCTATATTTGAAGACAGACGTCTGTATTAAAATGTTTAGACGGCTCAATAAGAACCAGAGAATTTGAAACTTTTTGCACTAAAGTCAGACGTCTGATATATTTTCTCCAGACGTCTGTGTGGCTGATTTTTAGTATTTTAACCTTTTTAAGTTAAAAAATAACCACACACACACACATATATATATATATATATATATTTCTTTAAAGTACATACATATAAAAAACACAATGAACAATCATAAATCTCATATAAACTTTATTTTGAAGTCTTCGGAGTTTTTGGAGATTTCAGAGACTTTTCATTGTATGATTCGATTTGATTGTTATCATTAAATGGTTTAATTGGCGACCCCTGTGGTTGACGCTCCCAAGAATTTGGAGAAACATGAGGACGTTGAGGTGAATGAATATGTGCATTTGTGTTGATCGGAGATGAACCACATATTTTTGCAGCACACCGTTCAAGGAAACTAAGTCTTCTACCATGACTCTTTTGCTCAAAATACATTTCACGCTGAAGATTAAGTGTTTCCCTCTGATAGTGATGTAAGTCATCTATCTTTTCTTTAGTAGTTGGGGATGGAAATAAATTTCTTCGCGTGCGTTTATTTTCTGGCGTATATCCCGTATGATGACTTTGTGGTGGACATATCGGAATATAGGCAGGAGTTGGAGTTGGAAGTTCAGAAGACCCTGAACTTGGAGTTTCAAAGTCAATTGAAGAATATCCAAATGAATAATGAGAGGAAGGCTCATCTGAAGATGAACCGACCATGGTGTAGATGAACAATGCAAAATTAAAAAACATGATTGATTTTCTTCTTTCACCTTTTTATTTGAAATAAGCTGAATGAAAGTTTTCTTCTGAATGAAAGTAATTATATATAAAACTGAAGGCTAAACAATGAATAGTTAAGATTAAATGTAGAATAATTTAATTTTAACCAGAAGAAAATGTGAGGACAAAAACCAAGTTTATATTGACCTTTAAATAAAAAACTGAAATGAGCTGAAGTAAACTTTATAAATTTTTGAATGAGATGATTCCAAGTTCTCGTCTCAATTTTACAAAAGTGTTTTCATTTAATGGTTTGGTAAAAATATCTGCCAATTGATTTTCCGAAGATACGAATTCTAGATTGATTATATCTTTTTCAATATTATCACGAAGAAAATGATGACGAATATCAATATGTTTTGTTCGTGAATGATTTACTGGATTTTTAGATAAATTTATAGCACTAGAATTATCACAGAAAATTGTTGATTTAGATAAGTTAAAACCAAAATCTTGAAGAGTTTGTTGCATATAAATTACTTGAGCACATGCCAAAGCTGCAGATATATATTCTGCTTCACAAGTAGAAAGTGATACGCAATTTTGTTTCTTACTAAACCAAGATACCAGAGACCGTCCAATGAAGTGACAAGTCCCACTTGTACTTTTTATATCCGTCCGACTTCCTCCAAAATCAGCATCACTATATGAAACTAATTCAAAAGGACATTCTTTTGGATAAAATAGTCCAAAATCTTTGGTTTTGTTGAGATAACGTAAAATACGTTTCACCGCTCTAATGTGTGATTCTTTAGGATCGGCTTGAAATCGTGCACACAAACAAACACTCATCATTATATCGGGTCTACTAGCGGTTAAATATAATAGTGATCCAATCATACTTTGATATAATTTTTGGTCTACACTCTTGCCATTTTCATCTTTTTCAAGATGTATGGTTGTACTCATAGGAGTTGGTTTGGCAGAAGTATTTTCCATACCAAAACGTTTAATTAAATTATTACAATATTTTTCTTGATTTATAAAAATGCCATTATTTACTTGTTTAATTTGTAGTCCTAGAAAATATGTTAATTCTCCCATGTGAGACATCTCAAATTCATTTGTCATTATTTTAGAAAATTCTTGACATAATTTATCATTGGTTGATCCAAAAATAATGTCATCCACATAAATTTGAACAATTAATATATCATGTTTCTTTTTCTTAATAAAAAGAGTTTGATCAACCTTTCCAATTTCAAAACCAAAGTCGATCAAATAATTTTTTAAACGATCATACCAAGCACGAGGTGCTTGTTTTAAACCGTATAAAGCTTTTTTAAGTTTATAAACATGGTCTGGAAATTGTTCGTGTATGAACAAGGGAGGTTGTTCAACATAAACGTTTTCTTTAATAAATCCATTCAAAATGGCACTTTTAACATCCATTTGATATAGTTTAAAATCATGAAAGCAAGCATAGGCCAATAAGACTCGTATTGCTTCTAATCTAGCGACAGGAGCAAACGTTTCTTCATAGTCAATTCCTTCTTCCTAATTATAACCTTGTGCAACTAATCTAGCTTTATTTCTAGTGATATTTCCATTTTCATCAGCTTTATTTTTAAAAACCCATTTAGTACCAATAACTGATTGATCATTAGGCCTTGGAACTAAATCCCAAACGTCATTTCTTTCGAATTGATTTAGTTCTTCTTGCATAGCAATAATCCAATAATCATCAGTTGAGGCTTCTTTAATATTTTTAGGTTCTATATTAGAAAGAAAAGCTATGTGACCCATTTGATTTAGTTGATTACGTGTTTTAACTCTTTCATCAATTTCTCCTATTATATTTGTATTAGATGATCTTTTAAAATTCTCGTGGAGATTTTAATTCCTTTTCAATTTGATTTTCAGAAGAAGTGTTTTCAGGTATATTGATGTCAATATTGGAATTAGAATTATTATAATATCTTCATCATCATTTGTGTTAATTTTGAAATTTTCATCAAATGATACATAAAGTGTTTCTTCAATTATTTGAGTTCTTTTATTATAGATTCTATATGCTTTGCTTCGTTCTGAATATCCGATGAATTTACATTCATCCGATTTTGGATCAAATTTTCCTAGTTGATTTTTCGTATTTAAAGCAAAACATTTCAAACCAAAAACTTTAAAGTAAGATATATTAGGTTTTCTACCGTTGAGAAGTTCATATGGAGTGTGTTTAGTTAAAGGTCGAATAGAGACACGATTTAGGACATAACAAGCAGTAGCAACGGCTTCTGCCCAAAATTGTTTTGGAAGAGTGGTTCCATTCAATAAAGTCCTAGCACATTCTTGAAGTGTTCTATTTTTACGTTCAATAACTCCATTTTGTTGAGGAGTTCTTGGAAATGAAAAGTTATGAAATCCTTTCTTATTACAAAATTTCTCAAACATTTCATTTTCAAATTCACCTCCATGATCACTTCTAATGTTTTTAATTTTTAGATTTTTAATATTTTGAATTCGTTTAGCAAAAATTTTAAAATTTTCAAAAGTATCGCTTTTGTTTTTCATAAATAAGGTCCATGTATATCTAGAGAAGTCATCAACTATTACAAAAACGTATCTATTGTGATTAATAGATTGAGTTTGAGTTGGTCCAAATAAGTCTAGATGTAACAACTCAAGAGGTTGTAATGTTGAGATGATTTTCTTAGTTTTAAAAGAAGATTTAGTTAGTTTTCCTAGTTGACAAGCATCACAAATGCTATTTACTTTAAAATTCATTTTAGGTAAACCTTTTACTAAATCGTTTTTGGATAATTTATTAATAGCTTTGAAATTTATATGACAAAATCTTTTATGCCATAGCCAAGGATCATTTTCTTTGACTAATAAGAACATATTTGTATTATGATTGATTTTCATATTCAAAATATAAATATTACGATCTCTAACTCCTTCGAAAATAAGATTTTTATTTAGATAAAAAATATTGCATTTATTTTCAGAAAATACTATGTTAAAACCTTTATCACATAATTGACTAATACTTAGTAAATTGTGTTTTAAATTTTTAACTAATAGAACATTTGTAATAAGAGGTAAATTAGATGTACCGTCATTGCTCACATCGCCTTTGCCAATGATGTAACCTTTGGAATTATCTCTAAAAGTGACAGATCCTCCATCTGAGTAGATAATGTTTGTTAACACATTTTTGTCGTCTGTCATGTGTTTTGAGCAACCACTGTCTAAAATCCATTTTCCTCTTTTCTTAATCGGTACCTGCAAAAAATATTGAAATTCTGTTGGTACCCACTTCCTCCGTTAGGGTCCTAAGGGTTAAATCTTAGGAAGCCAAACCCAGTTGGGTTTAGAATTCCCTTTAAAAATAAAATTTTCATTCTTATGTACATACATAATGAAAGATTTAATGTAGTTATTCCTAATCAAATTATTATTAGTTTTTGGAACCCAAATCATAATTGATTTTGGATGAACAACTTTATAAGAAGATTTTTGAGCAGGTATAGATTCCTTTTTCTTAAATTTAGTATATAATGAACCATTATTTTTCGAATGCTTTTGTATCGGTTTTTTATATCCTAACCCCTTTTTATTTGAACAAGTTTGAGAATTCTCAATTATTTTAGAGAGACTCTCTCTTCCACTGTTAAATTTAGAAACATTTTTAGAAATATTTTCCAGTTTTGTTTTAAGATGTGATACTTCTATATCAAGTATTTTAATATTAGAGTTTAAATCATAATTCTCTTTTGCTAATTTAACATTCTCATATTTCTGTCTTTCCATTTCACTACTTAAATTAGTGAATTGAGATGTTATATTAACATAAGATTCTTGAGATTTTACTAACTCTTCCTCTAATATTTTCTTTTCATCTTTTAACATGTCAGTTTCTATTTCAGTTCTATTTAATTTTCCTAAAGCATCTTTATATTTATTCTTCAGGGTTCTAAGTTTATCTAACAATTCAGAGTTTATTTCTATTAAATCGTCAAAAGTTAGATCACTTACATCATCATTTGTTGCCATAAAACAAACGTTGGCTTGTTCTGAATCATTGTCACTATCACTGTCTGACGAAGAAGATTCTGTATCATCCCATGTAACTGAGAAGGCTTGCTTCTTTTTATATTTGTCCTTTTTGAGATTATTTTCTTTCTTCCGATCAGGACAATCTTTCTTTATGTGGCCCTTCTTGTGACATTCGTAGCATTCAAGAGATGAGCTTGATGGCTTATTGAAACCCTTGTTATTTTCAAATTTATTGCTCTTTTTGAATTTCAAAAACTTTTTGAAATTATTAGCTATAAATGCCATATCGTCTTCTGATTCAGAGTCTTCTTTTTCTGCTTGAAAAGCGCTAGTTTTCTTGTCCTATGCTTGTGCTCGTCTTGCCTGTAAATTTACTTCATAAGACAATAGATTTCCTATTAACTCTTCTATTTTTATGGTTGAAATATCATTAGCTTCCTCGATAGCTAAGACTTTTCGTTCCCATTCATCAGTTAAAGAGTTAAGCATTTTTGAAACAATATCAGGTTGAGTATAAGTAACTTCTAAAGCTAATAGTGAGTGATAGATATCCTGGACTCTAGAGTACATTTCACTAATACTTTCTCCTTACTTCATTCCAAAATTTTGAAATTGGTTTTTAAGCATAGAAATCTTGCTTTGTTTTACTTTATTCGTTCCTTCGTGTGTAACCTTAAGTGTATTCCAAATTTCATATCCAGTTTTACAAATACTGACTCGATTGAATTCATTTTTGTCTAAAGCGCAAAATAACATGTTCATTGCTTTTGCGTTTGCAGTAGCATCTAGTTTTTGTGTATTAGACCATGCAGCATACTCTGTAGTAGGAATAGTATATTCAGTTTGAATGATATTCCAGGTTTCAAATCCACTAGCTTGCATAAAAATTCTCATTCTAGTTGACCAATAACTATAATTTAATCCGTTAAACAATGGTGGTCGTGTAGTGGCTTGTCCCTCAGTAAAACTGTTGCTAGTGTTATTGTCCATATTATTTAAATATCAGATAACTGTGTTATAGTTATGTGATGTCCTTGCTCTGATACCAAATGAAAGTCTATATGGATCGATAATATATAGTAGGACTAGTCTAGCAAGTGTGGAATTATAAATAATAGTAAATAGCAGTAATAAAAATGACACCAGGGATTTTTATACTGGTTCGAACTTCCCGTTCTACGTCCAGTCCCAGACTTCTTCTGGAATTCCTCGAATAACCCTCACTTAACCCGGAGGAACAGGTATTACACCGCCTGAGCAACCGAACAGGACTTTTCCGCCTAAGCAACCGAATAGGACTTCAAATACAATTTATAAATTGTTTCTTGACTTGTGTGTTCTTGAGTAACACGAATATAGTCAATATAGTACACCCTTCCTATAATCTTCTTGATATGATGATTTGAATGTTCAATTGTAGGAAGTAGAGATTTGAAAATCACTTGAGATTATAATAATATAAAGCAAGAATAGATGAAAGAATTGGTAATTGAAATAGTGGATTTTCATCTCTATTTATAGTATTGAATAGTTTTAAATCAATAGTTGCAACCATTAGAAGGGGTGCAACTCTTGGTGAAGAAGACAACTGTTCAAAATTTGATTTTTCATGAAGAGATGCTTCAGTTCGTCAAGTTCAGATGTCTGAGAGAAAATAGTCAGATGGCTAAGTAAGTTTAAAAAGTCAAATAGGAAAGAAGAACAAAATTCAATGATTTCAGACGTCTGTAACTTAATTCAGACGTCTGTAGATTATGACAGAAGTCTGTCTTAAATTATGCAGACGTCTGTTTCATAGGGAAATAGAAAGTATTTCTTCAGAGAGTTCAGATGGCTGTATTTTATCCTCAGACGTCTGTTATTGATGACAGACGGCTAGATAAAAGTTCAATCGTCTGAACTTGTACTGATTTGTTCCTCTTTCTTATTTTAGTAATTCTGAACTTGAGATATTTAAAAAATTTGAAAATACTTTTATATCTTTAAATAGTTAAAAGATATTTTTCATTTTTGAAACATGATTTTCAAAAGTATATTTGTGTGTGTGTGTTTTTATCATCATATCGGAGATTGTACAATAATATCTAATCAGAAAATAATAATCAATATACTTGAGAGTTTGAGCTTTGTTTGTTGACGATATGATAATAGCTTTTCTTTGTAGATTCCTGCAAGAATATTTGACATCATAGTATATAGTTTAAAATATATAGTTGTCACATTAAAATTGAAGAAGACAGGTTCCAACACAAACAATAGCGATAATAAATAAATATTATCACATTCAAATAAATACTCTATAACTATATAAAGTTTTGAAAATTATTCCTTTGTATATATATATAATATGATCCTAGGAAAAATATTTCATTTGGCAAATTTTCAAAAATCAATACCATGTCAATTGGCCTTGTTCGAGTGTTTAAAAACCCCTGTCGACACCATGGCGCCCCACGTCTCGACCAGAATTCATAAAAACTCAATAAACCAATTAACATAATACATTTTTATAACATTTTTAAATACGCTTTCAAATATATAATACTCTCAAACTCATTCTAAGGAGTCGCTTACCCTATCTTTAATGAGCCTGACCCTACCAAGCGAAGGTTCTCACTTAACCTTCTGCTTTGATACCAAGCTATAACGACCCGCCTTTTTGACCATCGAAAGTCGACACCGAATGCTACTATTGTGTTCAAATGTCGAACATCCAATCAACAAAAGGGCATATTGTTAGGGTAAATAAAAAGAAAAGAACAGAAAACAGAGAAAATCAGAATCTCACAACGGAATCGACAATTAATAATATAACAAGGATAGTAAAATTGTCACTCCAAAAATACAGAGTACATCAGAGTTAAAAAACCTTATCAGTTGGATAGTTATAAAATCATGACCTTACAATTGCTGATAGGGATACTATTAGTGGAAAATAAACATTACGATAGGTGAACCTCTAGCTCCTCTCCGATAACTCCATAACACAAAGCCAACATGGGTGATACTCGGTCTAACTCGAGCATTATTATAAAATAACACCCATATTAGTCTGGAAATACCAACGTGAGAAAACTCAAATAATGGGGAATATATAAAAGTTCTATAAGACCACGCCGCTAATGCGGAACGGGTTTTTACCTCACAAGAATAACATCCATATAGGAAAGTGTAAAGATAAACAACATGAAACAAATCCAAATAAAAATGGGCATAAATAGTATTAAAAACCGGATTTGAAGGAATGAAAATAATACGAGCAAAATTCAAACTGGACAGAATGGATAAAACAAGATAACTATCCAATCTTGATAAAATGGAAAAAACCAATAATTAAACACCGCGAAGAGTGGTTGACTCTTCCCGTTGCAGTTAAAGAAAACTGATTCAAAGGTTCGAATCAAATAAGGAAAATGAATTTATGCAACATAACTAGGAGGGTGCTCCCCCCTTTAATGAAAGTATACATCTAGATAAAATATACTTGAGGGCACACGCGTCACTCTCGGGAACTTCCAAGCTGGACCCGCTTCACACGACCATTCAAATATTTCACATCAATGCATGCATTCCGACACTTCTCTAGATAGATGTGAACATACCCTAATAGGTGCGACCCACATGGCTTGGCTCCTAGTCGCGCTTTGGTTTTGGTTTTTTCGGTGTTGGATACCAATGGTCAAAATGAGCGATAAATCGTCTTGGATGATGAAGCACAACAATGACTTGGAGGGTGCACCCCCTTATCCGCGCTTTGGTTTTAGTCATTTTCGATAAAGGATAACAAAGCTCAATGGAGCAAAACATCGTCTTAGAATGATGAAAAATAAAGAAGATAACAGAGTCGAAATCGATAGTCGATAAATCAACTATCGGGAATAACTACGTGATTTGTGTATGAGAATTAAATTGCATACACTTACCACAAATGAAATCAATCAAACGCTTAAAAACATTTGGTTCTTACTTGTGCTTGATTTTCACATTTCAATATTAGTAAAAACACTTTAAAAATGTTATTTAAATTGATCTTTTAACAGACAAATTTATAATACTAAGTGTATTAAAACCATGGTCTAAACAAAAATCATTAAAACATTGTTTACTATAAATTCAAAAAAATTTACACTTAGGTTTATTTTTAAACTATTCAATTAAAAGACTTTTCATTTATAAACCTTCATTTATAAATTTAAAACAATATTTACTATCCCAAAAGATAATAAAACAATACAAATATCTTTGAAAAATTAAAACAATGTTAATTGTTCCGAATGATGATATAATACTTTTTTATACGTTTTAAAACCACATTAATTTTTCCCAAAAGAAAATAAATCAAATTTACAATTTCTTTTAATAAACACATTAATTATCTTTAATAATACAGTTAATTATTTTTAAAACATTTTCATTAAATCAGTAAATTAACTTTAAAACACTAAATCAATTATTTGACTTTAAAACACTTTTATCAAATCAGTTAATTTACTTTAAACTCATTTATTAAATCATTTAGTTAACTTAAAATATTATTTATTAAAAGATTTATTAAATCTGAATAATCATTAAGTAAAATGAATAATTAATCTCAAACATTATTAACTAAAATGATTAATAAAATTTAAACATAATTAATCAAAATAATTAATTAAATTCAAATAATCATTAGTTAAAATGATTAATTATATTTCAAATATCATTAATTAAAATGATTTAACTAAATTCAACCATCTTTAATTTAGATGATTAACCAAATTTCAAACATTATTAGTTAAAACAATTAGTTAGATTTAAACAATCATTAATTAAAATGATTAATTAAAGTTCAATATCATTATTTAAAATGATCTATTTTAAATTAAAATATCATTAATCAAAAAGATTAATTGATTTCAAACATCATTAATAAAAGTGATTAATTAAATCTAAAGATAAACCAATTTTAAACATCATTAATTAAATTGGTTAATTAATTTCAAAATCATTAGTTAAAATGATTAATTAATTTAAATTATCATTAATCAAAATGATTAATGAATTTTAAATAACTATTTGTGTGAAAACACAAGCTCAAGTTCAAAATACACATAAGGGTTTATGGGGTGATATGCAATAAGTGATGGTATAGCGAAAATCGCTATAACGACACTTAAAAAATTAAATAGAATATCATAGCTAATTTCAATTAAACATTAATATAAATGGCATAAGAAGGTAAATAAATAATTACTGGGGAGAAACCCTTAAGTCCTCTCTACAAATGTTCTCTGCAAAATAATGGTCATGGATAATATACATATAATCATATGGGTTCATAACAATCGAATTAATATGTCATCCATTTTCCAAACGAAAATTCAACCAAACAATTTAACTAACATCCAAGCAATTAACAATAGTTTATAGCATCATAGATTTAAATGTGAGTTAAACTCACATTGATTCCAGTTTTTTGCCAAAGCATTCTAGTTTGAACTAAAATCGAATGAGTGTTTGATTTTAGCCCAAAATTTCACTTGCTCCAAATCTGACCAACCAACTCCATTGCGAAGATAATGTCCATACGAGTGCAACGCAATGAACGACGTTCGAATCTGATCTCGTACGACGAAGTTATAACTTTTATAAGTTATTGAATTAAATTAAATAATTAAATAACTTAATAAACTAATTAACCTTAATCACTTCTTAAACCCCTCCTCGTTTCTTTCTCTCCCATTCCCTTTGCTTGTACATTAAAATGAACATGGTCGTGCACACCAACCACTAATACGGAGCCCTGGTTAGCCGACTGATGAACGGACAGCACCGTTGGCTCCCCCTCCGCGATCTCGACCTACCCGACACCTTGAAAAAAAAGTCGCACCTCCCTACTAAATCACGACCTGATGCCCCCCCCCCCCCCCCGCCCAAAATGTCGGACCCACCAAACTTGCCTTGGACCACCCAAAAATCTCACCACCGAAGCTACTCGACCCGATAATCGTAATGCCACCGACGCCATCACCAAACACCACCCCCCATCGCCTAAAATCCCGAGCCCTAATTCTACTGCCAATATAACGAGCCTCAAAAATCAACGTTGCATTAAAAATCAAATCCATAGATGCGAATCTAATCACCATGCGAATTTATTAAATCTAATTTCAAGATTTTTAGAGGAGTATATAATTATAATTTCAATTTTTGAAAGGGAAAACTTCACGTTTTTGGTTGCAGGCTTAGATTTATAAAGAGTGGAAAGGTATGGGTTGGATATGGTAAGGCAGTGCTGAAGTGATACGGTATGGTTTAAAATGTGGGGATATGGCCTTGAATAGTTGGGTCTATATATTATTAAATTCAAAAAAAATCTCTAGTTTATGTATCCAAAATCTCGAACTCCAATCGAGGCGTGCCGACTGGCGTTCTAAACTAAATACCCCTATTTCGAACTCAATGGAACTAGTTTGAGACCTAATTCCAAAGTATATGGAAGTTAACTTTTTAAATTGTATTATTTTTAAAATTAATCGCTATGCGTTTCGAGTTCGCGCGACCACACGGTACGTCTGATCGTTACGAAACTCGATAGCGTACTACCATTTATTATTCTGGATCTAATGACACTGGTTTCGTCAAAATCTGATATAGTGCCATGGAACGTAAATTTCACAAATTTAAATATCATTATATATTTTCGATCCAATTATCGTTACCAATCCGATCTATTTATTATTGTAAATAAATTTACAAATTGAATTCGTCAATATTATTTATTAATTAAAAGGATTTAAATAAAATTATCCATTTAACTAATATTTAATTTACAATTCAAATATTAAATGATCAATGTATTTGAATTTAAGTCATTAATTCCAAAATCCTATTACATTTAAATATTTAAAATTAATTAAATATTCAAATCCAATGGTCAAAATTCTGGGTTATTACATTATCTTTGCCTCTTTTTGGGTTTTGGACTATCTAGTCCCTTTTCTCTTTTCCCTTTCTCAGGCTTTGTCTCTACTTCGGACTATGCACATCTTCATCCATTTATTTGTCTATGCCCTTTTTTGGGCTTTGCCTCCGCTTTGGGTCGTGGATATCTTCGTCCATTTATTTAATTTTGCATCTTCTTGGGCTTTGCCTCTGCTTTGGGTCATGTACATCTTCCTCCATTTCTTTGTTGGTGCCCCTTCTTGGGCTTTGCCTTTGTTTTGAAGCGTTATAGCTTATGCTTGATTGATCTTCCTCTAAAAGATTGTTAGTTGGTGCTGAATTAGTTCCTTCCTCTAAGAGGTGCTCCGGAGTGGATGTTGGAGGCTTTTGTCCCTCCCTCTAGGAGGTGCTTCGGAATGGACATCAGAAGCTATTGTCTCTGCCTCCATGAGGTGCTCCGGAGTGGACATCGGAGGTTTTTGTCCCTCCCTCCAGGAGGTGCTCCAGAGTGGACATCAAAGGCTTTTTGGTGGGTGTTGGACCCTCCTCCCTCTAGGAGGTGCTTCGGAGTGGACATCAGAGGCTTTTCTGGAATAGAAAATTTTATTTATGAAAATAATTTTTGGCTAATTGAAACGTTTGTGAAAACCCTTTTGAATCAATAAACATCTTCTTTTCTATCACGGAGTCTATTTTGGAAGAAAGAATTTTCGGTAAAAGGCCTCCTTTATAAATTGAGGAATTATTTCCTAAAATTGATCTCTCTTTTGAAAAGGTTTTCAATATTTGGACTTTTTGATAAAGAAGTCCCTTCCCGACATTGCCACCAAGAAGGGTTTTTGGGTCACTCTCATCGTAGAAATGCAAATCTCAAATAAGAGACCGAGTGGTCATGGTTCATGAACCAATAGTCCTTTAATTGAGAGCAGACTCTTCAAATCAGAGTTTCTGTGGTGCTAATGAGTTTTGGTAGTTCTAAAAACTTTTCTTAAGAAAATGTGTATTGGTCTTTCCTTTCCAATAACTTCGGAAAGCTTTGAAAATGCTTTTGTCAAGACACGCTCAACTAATACCTTTTGTGTGCATTTGCTAAGGCTAAGTAGTATTTTTCGAAGATTTTATTAATCTTTATTGAAATAGATAAATATTTGTTTTCCCTGATCCGTAAGGTAACTAGAAATAATCCTTCTTGACTTTTGAGGGTAATTTTTTTCAAAGACGTATTTAGTAAATCTTTTGGTAATAAAATGTCTAGTTAAAAATAAAGTTGATGTATATTGCTTCCACTTTTATATGATACATATAATTGTACCTCTTTATATTTTGCTTAGCGAAAAGGAATGTCTTGTTTGTAAGTCAAAAAAGTCATGATTCGTGAACAAGTAGATTTTTGTGGACAAGAACATGCTTTTTCTAAGAATCCCTTCTTTTGGGGAAGACTTGGGGTATTTACTTTTTTCCAGAAACTGGTCTATGACAGAACTTGATGATAATTAAAATCTCCATAAAAGAAATTCTTTATATCGCATTGGTTCAGGCCTCGAGATAGAGAGCTATTTTATCTTAGATATCTAAATTATTTTCTTTCAAAATTAGCTGGAAATTTGTGATGCTTTGACAGGGAAATCCAGAACCTTCTGGATGCAGTGGAATTGTTTTAGTTTAACCTATAAAGAAACTCGAATTTTGTATCAATACATGATGAATTTTTAGTATAAATCAAATTAGAAAATTTTATGAGTAAAGATAATCCATGGTGGGCAACTGCCACAAAACTTCATAGTTTGATTAGAATCTGAATTTGAAGTTGCTAAGCTGCTTTTTCTTTGTAGAAAAATTTAGACTTTAACTGTTTGGGCTATTCTCCTCAGAATGAGAGATCCATTAAGTTTCCTTAATGAAGTCCTTTAGGGATCCTAACTTGATCATATTTTGAATTATTCCCAACAAGATATGGCACTCATCAATCTTATATCCATTTATTTTGTGATGATCACAATAATTTTTTCCTTTATTCGGCCCAGGATGGTTCCGTATTTTGTAGAAAGCGAAGAAATTTCCATCATTTTTCATCACGATGAAAACATGGGAGAGGGGTTTGTTCAAATTTACGTAGTTGGATTCGGAAATCTTCCTCTGAATTCCCCTTATGCTCTTATTCCCTTTTTACCTTTTGTTGAGATGTTCAGAATTGAACTTTTCCGCTTTTTGGTTTTGCTGAGATTTCCCCACGGCATGATACATCTCGTCCGTTCGGATGAATTTTTCAACCTGGAAATATAAGTACTATAGGTCCTTACATCCACAAATATAAAGCTCTTTCGAAAAAGGAGTTTGCTCAATTACGCCTGATCGAACTACCATCAACTGTTCTCTATCGGTCGCATTTTATGCTTTCAACGCTTCTTTATTAAATCTCTTTAGGTATTCGCCCAGCAATTGCCTTGGCCTTTGCTTGATATTAGTCAACATACTGGAATCTATAGTTGGGTGTCTGTATATGCAAAATTATGCCACAAATTCGTAAGAAAATTATGCCCAAGAATATATGGTCCTTTCTCGATAATTCTTATACCATTTTGTAGCTACTCCATGAAAAGTTACGGAGAAGAGCTTACAACGAACTGCCCCAGAGGCATTATACAAATCCATTTGATTTTCAAAAGCCAGAAGATAATCATTTGGATCATTGGTTCCTTCATACTTTAGTAAAGGAATTTTGATGTAAGATGGAATTTTAACAGCAAATGTTTCCTATGATAAAGGAGTTCTTCGAAAGCTATTATCTTGTCTTAGGTCAAGGATTTCTTTCTCCTTAAGCATGTCTTTTTATTTGGTTAGTTTCACCACCACAGTAGTTTCCATTATATTCTTTGATTGAGCTGTCCAATTGTTCGAGGGTCTTTCTATAACGACCCAGAATTTCAATCATTTGATTTTGAAATATTTAGTTGATTTTAAATAGTGAATGATTGTTTTTATAAGTCAAATAGCTTAAATTTCAAATATATGGATTTATTTGAATAGTGAATTCAAATAATTTAATACTTAAATAACTGAATCTTAGATTCAGTGTAAATAAAAATGATTTGAAGATCTTATTTATATTTATTTTAAATAAGAATGATAATATTAAACTTTTAATTTAGAAATTAAAAGTGATTTAAAATGGTAATTTTAATAATAAATTGTTTTAATTAACGTATGAAAATATCATTCCAGGGCATTGTCTCGGATTTTGACGAAACCAATGTCATTGGATCCATAATAGTAAATTATTGTATGTTAATGAATTTCGTGGCGATTGGATGTATCCTTTGATCCTGCGAGCTCAAAACACGTAGAAATTAATTAAAGGAATTTAAATTAATGTAATTTGATTTTGGAAAGCTAACTTCTGTATATGTTGGAATTAGGTCTCGAAACTGGTTCCAATGTGTTCGGAATAGGGGTATTACATATAGAATGCCAGGCGACATGCCTCATTTGAAATTGGAGATTTTTGAGTGTATCGAGATAGATATTTTTGAATACATACATATATATATATATACATATATATATATTCACCATGCTATACCCATACCTTATCTCATACCTTACCATACCCATACATTCATGCCATACCAGACCCATACCTCCCACTTCTTTATAAACCACGTTTTATCAGAGAATGGGTTCAGATTTTTGAATTAAAATCTACACCGAATCCAATGGCTCTCGATCATCGGCGCTACTACGAGTAAAATCAGGTGAAGTCTTCAATTAACAAAACGTGCGCGAGGTCGAGACGAAGACATTCAACAGTTGGATTTGGTTAGATCAATCCATTGTGGTCGCAGTTCACCAATGAACGACGATGGTGGTTTCGTCGATTCCGACGATTTGGGTCGTCATTGGGCGATGGCACCTAAAGGAGAAACGTAGAGGAGGTCGAGGAGCGGGTACGGCCGTTTGATGAGCTATGGTGGACCATGGCAGCGGCCACGAAGTTTTGAAGTTGTGGTAGAACTTTGCCATTTTCCGACGATCTAGGTAGGCAAAGGCGACGTGATTGGTGGCAAGGGACTCGTCTGAGGTGGGGCATCGTGGCGTGATGGAGCGGCGGCGTGT
The DNA here is from genome assembly GCA_030737815.1 of Allium fistulosum. Lineage (NCBI taxonomy): Eukaryota > Viridiplantae > Streptophyta > Magnoliopsida > Asparagales > Amaryllidaceae > Allium > Allium fistulosum. The sequence continues at coordinate 403,074,157 of CM060907.1, read as the reverse complement.
AGTTGGTCGTAGCGACGGCGATGAGGTAAAGAAAGGGGGGTGCCTGGGTTTGTCGTGCTCGCGAGAGGGAGAAAGATTAAGAGGGGCGGGTTAAAATTTAAATAAGGTTAATTATAAATTAATTATGTGATTACTGTTTTTATTTTATTAATTAATTTGAATAATTTGTAAATTGAATATCTTGTTTGTTCTAGGCCCAAATCAAACGCGGTCAGTCGTGTTCTACTCGTAGAGATGAGATCTATATCATGAAAATAAATTGGTGACATTTGGAGCTAGATGTATTTTAACGCTGAATTCGAATGTCGTTCGAGTTCAGATGAAACCGGGATGCCTTGGCGACAACAAAAATTTCAGTGAGTTAAAATCACCTTTTTGGTTAATCAGTAATGTCTATAGTCGATAAAAATTATTTATTGGATGTTTGGATGATTTACTATTTTATCAGTTGGTTTGGTTTTATTCCTACCCTTGGAGCAGTTGACCCTTTTATATATATACCTGCCTAGTAGCAGATGGCCCGTAATATATGATTATATACTATTTGTAATGCGGGGGACATGATGGAGGGATCCAACAGGATTACTCACCACTATTGATTTTATTTATACATATCTGTGCTGATATATATGAGTTGTGACGTAGGGGGACAGGATGGAGGGATCCAACATGATTCCTCGCCATTGTTGAATTATTTTCAATAATATTCCTGTTATATGAAGATATCAAACCTGATTGTTTGACATTATTGGTTATGACATTTTTATATGTTCAAAACTTAGACCCTGTAGTGAAAGAAAAATCAATATCGATATTGTTTAAACGTTAGGTAGTTATTGGCTTCAAATTAGTTTTTGAAAATACTATAAATTGCTATTTGAGTTAGAGTTGGTTTTTGAGATACGAATTGATTTTAAATCTGAAATTGGGTTTTGGAAATATTTTGTTTTAAAGGATTTAATATCTGTTTTACTCCAACCTTATTATCTGTCTTTTCTAAGTCATTTATAAATGGTTTAAAGGATTATTTATTTGTATTTAATATATATTTTTAAAATTTATCTATTTATATTTAATATCCTTTTAAAGATTATTTATTTAAATTTAATCTTGTTTTAAAAGTTACAATCAATATTTTAATGTCTTGAGAAGTTAATTATTTTAGATAACTAATATGGTTTGAAATTAATAATTATGATTTGTTAATAATGTTTTAGAAATTAATTATTAGTATTTGTAATAATGGTAAAGATTAATTATTGTTGTTTATTTAATAATGTTTGAAATTTTTTATTATTATTTTAAAGGTGTTTTGAAGTTAATTATTATTTATTTATAATGTTTATTATTAATAATAATAATTATATAATAATGTTTTTAAGTAAATGATTAGAATTTATTTATAAATGTTTTGGAGCTTTATGAATAGAGATTATAAAAAGATTTAGGTTTAACAAGAGGAGTTTTATAGAATGATTTGGAGACTTAAAGTGGGAATATTTACAAGATAAAAAGAGTTTTTTAAAATAATTTTAGATATTTAGAAAAGAATCTTGGAACTAGGTTTATAGATTCATAAAAGAAGTTTTATAAATAGTTTATGGATTCATAAAAGGTTTTTAAATGATTTTTAGAAATGTATAAAAAGAGTTTATAAATGATTTAAGATTATAAAAGAGATTATAAATGATTTTTAGGGATTTATAAAGGAGTTTATAAATGATTTTTGAATAGTATAAAACGGGGAAATCTTTCTCTGTTTTGTGAATATATTTATACCATTGAGATAACTATATAAATACATCTCCTAAATTGTGAAAATGTTATGTTTCGTGAATATACTTATACTGTTGAGAGAAGCATATAGATTTTTTTCCAAGTATTGAAAATATAGGGGTTTGTGGATATCTTTGTAAAAGTATTTTGATACAAGTATTTACAAAGTGATCTTAATTAATGAAAGGATTAATTAAAGATGTTAGTGGTTGCTTATGTGCTTAACAAATGGTGGTTTTTCCTATGGAATTAAATCGTCGATTTGAATGAGTGTTTGTGGATAATTAAATAACTGACTATCAAATATGGACCCAAAACGTAACTTTGGAAATATCTAGAAGAATCACGTGAGTTATATGGCATAGCCATCTTCGATGATGTTGTACTGTGCGTATAAATCTCGTTTCGTTCTCTTAGGACAAATGGTAAGGAAATCCGTCCACTAACGGTTAGGAGGTGATCCCCGCTATTATTTTTGATTGTTTATTTCCTAAAGTACTAGGGTTGAGTTTACCGAAAATTATCAAATGTTTTTTCGAAGAGACTGGGATCAGATATGTTATCTGAAAACCACTTCGATCCAACTCAAGCTTTTCGAAGTGAAAACATCTTGAAGATGATGGAATTTGAAGAAGGAGCTCTTTGAGCAAGGGCTTCTTACTACTAATCCTAAGAGTGATTCTAAAGTGGATGTAGTGCCTTCGGTTCGTTCATCTTCTAAACGACTTGTATGGATGAATGCTGACATTGTGTCATTGATTGGAAGACAATGTAGCATTTCAAGTGGGAAGTGCTATATAAAAGGTAAAACGTAACCTCAAGCCTCATCAATCGAAAAATGACTAAAATAGGGGAGATGCAGCAGGGCTAAGTGGATCGCTCCCAAGTAGGGTATGATCATCCTATTTAGAGTCGATATTATCTCTCATTTGTATGCTTCGGGGCCCATTGACAAAAAGGGTGATCATATTTGGTACTACTAGTCAAGCGGTAGGCCGGTCCTGTGTTGGCAGGGGATCCTGGTGAGATCCTCAGTGTTATTTTATCTAGAGATGCACCATAACGGGTGGTACCCTAGTAGCCCAGTCATTGTATGTAATCCATTCTCTAATGAGTACCTTACGGACTTAGTTATGCCCAACTTGTTAAAATATGAGATGCAAGCATTTCAACTATATTCATATTTTACTTTGACCCTAGACATTATTATAATATCAATGGATTTTCTATAGAAATTGTTTTGGTTATCATAAGGTAAAAACCCGTCCGTGTTTATGTGCGGCGTGGTCTTACGAGATACTTTTATTTTCAAAAGGTTTTTGAAACATTAAAATTCAACTGGGTATGTTTTTCTAATGCTGGTTTACCAGATAGACTCGGGTGTTATTTTATTATAATGCTCAGGTCAGACCGAGCATATTGCAGATTTAGTTTAGATGCTTTGGAGCTTTAGTAGTCGAGTTGGAGGTCCAAAGACGTATTCACGTACATGGTTATTTTTTCGCTGCATTCATTGTTGTATTTATCAGCAATTGTAAGGACATGTTATTATAACTGTCCGAGCTGAAATAGGTTAATATACTCTGATTAATCTGTATATATATATATATATATTACAGTTTTGTTTCTTTGTAAAGATCTGTTTCATATTATATATATTATTTGCTACGTTGTGAGATTCTGTGTTGTTTAGTTTTCTACTTCTTCCTTCTTCTTTTCCCTAACTATCTGCATTTCTGTTCAATTTGTGTGGGTTATGTGTAGTTGATTGTTCGCTTAAATGTTTGAAAAAGTGGGTCAATACACTTTCTTGCTTGACTTTCTTGATTTTTGTTTTGTCGACTAATCATTATCCTTTTGCTTTTTTTTTGTTTGCAACTTTGGAGAGCATGTGTCTGATACCTCATTTTGGATCTTATTTGGAGATTTTGCTTCCTCGACCTTATTGCTTGTGAGTTTTGTTAGAGTTGAAGGTTGTCCAACTTCCGTATTTTTATATTGAAGCTCGGGATGATATTGTCTTCCAAAGTTATTTGTGATGTGCCTTCTTTATTTGGGCTGTTGTCATTATTTCTTCCGGTTCTCACCGTTTTCTTTGAAATAAAAGAACTTTATGCAATTAATTTACGGAGAGAAGTATAAGGAATCGGACGTTCGAGCCCTTCTTTTAGCGCCAAAATGTTAACGAATTTGTTCGTCAACACCCAAAAGTGTTAGAAAAATGGACTTTGTTTAATATGCTAAGACGACTCTGGACATATAAGTAAGGATGTAATTAGTTCATTATCAACACCTTGATGATCTTATGCACAATATCAAGGCTATGATTATGTCATGAGTCGCAGGAGGATCAAGTCAATATGCAAATCATAAGTTTGAATCAGGTCAATATGTTATGTGTTAATAAATAAATTCATCGACCCCAAAAGTAAATAGGAAGTGAAGCCAATTGAAGAGAGTCTTAGTCGAAGTTAATCGAAGTCAATAGGGAGAAGCATGCATGATGTCAAGTTCACATCAGTTCTGAACATAGTCATTGAAGTCACGTCGAAAGTCATATATGATCAAAATAGATATGCAAGGCAATATGCAAGTCACAATTCAATAGTTAGGTAGTCAAATATGCTATGCAATTATTTAATATTCGATTCCTTATGTGTACAATACTTGAGTGTTACAATCGGCAAAAATCTCCAAATTAGTTTAGGGTTTACAAAGTTTAAAAAGAAGTGGGAAGAGAATGAATTAGTCCCTCACAACGGTACCCCTAGGGTCATATTTATAGGGGTGGAGTGGCTCCACTTCACCTTCAACGTCTTCAGCAGGCTTGGCTTCGACGCACTTCGGCGACAGCTTCGGCATCGATGATCTCTTGAATTAAGGATCTCTCCATTGGTTGTTGACGACATTGTTAATGAAGAGCGGCTTCACTTGTATGGCGTCGTCATTGATGATTCTCGGCACCATTAAATAATTGACGAAGTGTGGTCCAATACATATGGGCATGGAAGAATAGTGAAATGGAAAAGTGACGACATTAGTGATAGAGTTGTTGACTTCAAGCAGTATCATTGGTGAAGATGAGATTTGGCACCATCATACAGTGGTAATGTAAATGATGTGTAGTGACACGGTTGGCTTCGACTGTTTCCATGGACATTGACGATGTTCACTGTCAACATGCATGTATAGCTTCTATCGATATTAACGACATTGACACTGAAGAATGTCATCATTGGTCATTGGCGACATCAATGAAGGGCGACGTTGATGAAGTGCGGTACTAACGTCATCTTGTGCTTTTGGCTTTGTTGGTGAAATGCGATGCTAAGGTTGATGAAGTGCAGCAAGATACATAGCATACTTGGTAGCTGATATGGAGGAGTTACACCGTCAATGAGCTTGTTGTGGTGACCATAGGTGAATAACGGCGTCGACAAAGTTTAGCGCCAGTGAAATGCGCTATAGGTCCCATCGACACTTAATGATGGATTATGATGTTGATTGAGCTCGATACCTTTGCTCTTTTGGTTACATGCGACGCTGTATACATGTCTTCTATGGTAATGATGGAAGGTGACGTGGTCAAAGAATGGTTCTCCATCATGAAAGTCGACATCATTTCCATACTTATGCAGTACGTCTTCGAAGTCAATAGTGTTGATATCACTTGCCATCATAAAGGCTCGAACACTTCTTCTTACGATGAGGTTCGACATCATCTCTTCAGAGTTTCGAATCAGAAACCAAACTCTCCTGAGAAATTATGTGGATAACGTTTACTCACATATATTATTTAATCAAAAAACCTAGAATTTCTATACAATATTATAAATTAAGGACTACTTTCCTCCTTACTTTATAGATTTAAGTATATGCAATGTTAATCAAGGTTACCAATTCATAAAATATGTAGGCATAGTTCTCAAATTCATTATATGTATATACTAAAGCCTATAACTCCATAATTACTTTCAGGCAAATAAGGACCGATCTAATTTGACGTTAACTCTACTTACACATTAGGTGACCATCAGTATTAATTAACGTTAGTTAATTATATTTTTTTAATTACATATATAATTATTTCCGATTTAAAATATTCAAACATTGATAACTTTTTCGTTTAATCTCCGATCGATAAACTTTATATATGAAAATTGATCAGAAAATCACCACCAACACAATGGTGCAAGTTTGACAGCCAAATTCCGATGTTTGTGAAAATTTCATTTTTGGTTTTAATATTTTTTAATTTTACTTTCAATTACGGGGTGTTATAGTGTCTAGAAAGGTAGCGTCGAAGGTTGGGATTGGGTAATCAAGTACTCTACTCTACCTAGCTATTGGAATGGCCTAAAGGATGAAGTAAACTCAAATGTTATCCTCAATATAAAGGCCCAAATTGGTTTTGGGCCTTGAGCTAATTTTTCAAAGTATGTTTTGAAAATTTAAAAATTATATTTTAAATTTAAAAGTTAAGTTTAAAATATGACATGTTGTAAATGTTATAAACCTTCCATAAATGGTTTGAAAGTTCATATATTAATTTCAAAAAAATTATCTATATAATGATATGTGTGTATTTATCTTAAAATGTTTAAGGTAAATGGTGGTAAAATTTTGAATTTGATTAATATTATTTTAATTGAAAATCATTTTTAATTAGTTAAATTAACTAAAGGTTAATTATATTAATAAATAATATGTATGTATAATTAAATAGACTAATTCTTGTAAAGATTATAGTCTATATTCATCTTTAAATTGTTAAGGACGAATGAAGTAAAATTAAATGGTTCAAAGTAAAATTAAAATTAAATTGTTAATTACAATAGTTAATTACATTAATTATATATGATTTAATTTATAAAATTAAAATTAAATTGAATATGATTTGAATTAATAGAGTAGAATTATAAGAAACCCAAATTAGATTTAAGGAATCAATACATATGTACAGTGTTGGAACCGGGCCAGCACGCAACAGGCTAAATGTGTAAATTTCAAAAAAAAAATTCCTTTTGGATCTTATTGGGTCTATAAAGTCTAAATTTGTTTAGATCTTATCTAAATTTGTTTTAAATAAAATAAGTATTTTATTTAGTTTATAAATAAAGTTTTATTTATTGTTAAGTTTATACTATATTATATAATATGTGAATCATATACACATATGTGTGCACGTGCAACATAAACAATGTACATGGTTTGACATGCCCGTGTATAGACGCCGAGATTTACACTGCACTATACATGTTAGTCACTCTGTATACATGGGTGCTATCAGTATATACGTACGTATAATTATATATAATTTGTACATTATAAAACATTACTTATAAAATGTAAAAGTTTATAAATAATTACATATATATAAATATTTATATCTAATTATACCGCAGAACGTTTCTAAATTTAATATAAATGATTCGTAATTTCAAAATCAAACCTAATATTTAAATTTATATTTTAAATTTATACCTACATAATTCCAAATTTAATTTAACAAATTAATATAAATATACGTTTATATATTTTAATAATTCGAAACAAAAAATAATAATTTTTTACATATATTTATGTACATATTCATTTATGTATAAAAATAATTTTTACATATTATACATATATGTATGTAAATACATATGAATATATTTGATAAAATAATAATTAAAAAATATATATGTATAGAGCTGGATTCGGTTCGGTATCGAAAATTTATATTCGAAACCGTTATCAAACCGCTTTATATGGTAATAGAAAAATCATACCATTAAGAGACAAAGTAATCCGTAAAATCAATATTTCGGTATGTGGTTGGTGATGGCTGGTAGACGTCGGTAATATGCTTTTACCATTTATAAGTATGGTATCTATTTGTTTTCAACATTTCATGTAAAAAAGGTAAATGTTAAAAGTTTTTATTGTTTATTATATGATTATTTATCAGTTTAATTTTGTGTAGTCAAACATACAAGTAAACGAATGAAAGAAGCTAAAATATTGACGCAGCGGATATTACAAAAATGATGTAGATCGTTGAATGTAGCAGTCGATGGATTGATGAATGCTGAATTGCCCGAATTCGTTGATCCGAAGATACCGAACTCTAGCTATCTCGAACTCGTTGATCGCGCACGATACCGGGTTCAAAGATCTTCAATTCTTCAAGCGTTGATCAAGCGCACTTGATTCCGCGAATCGGCTTCTACAATCGTTGAATCGAGCGCACTCGATTAACCGAAAGAGGAGATAGGAGATTACAATCAACTACCAATTTGGAATGAAAGCACAAAGCAATCAAAAGAGAATTTTATTCAATATTCAACAACCTTTACAAATGACTCACACTTGCTATTTATAGCTTTACAACTCAACACGCAAAAACTTCAAAAAAATACAAGTACTTAGGTCGGAAACGACCTACGACCTAGAATGGTGCGACCTAGAACAGGCGCGACTTAGCATAGGTCGGTAGCGACCTAACAACAAATAGTTACACTCGTTACAATCTTCAGCGACTTAACAACTTAGACAAAATACAAACAGACAACCCCTTAAGTCGTTGCCGACTTAACAATGCTACGCAACTCAACTTAGTAGCGACTTAAGGAATCAACGGTCCAGCTTAACTCGGCAGAGAAAAACAACGGCAACTGGCTTCCGCGACTTAAACATGCGCATCCCAGTTCAGCGACCTAAAGAACTCAACGGTAGAGATTAACTCGCGTAAGATTCAACGGCATCCAGCTGTAGCGACTTAAAGATAAGGCCTTGCGACTTAAGGATCATAACTTCGCGACCTAAGATCATAGCATCTTTACGCGACTTAAGAAGATCCATGGCAGAGATTAACTCGTCAGAAGATTCAACGGTATCCAGAGCTTTGCGACCTAAAACAAAAGCGGCATCAGAAACTTCACGACCTAAGCCTTGCGACCTAACTCCTGACTCGTTAGGTCGTTCACGACCTAATACTTCACCAATTTGTTTTGCCTTTCCTCTGGGTGACTCGTTAGGTCGGTTTGACGACTTAACTAAGTCGTATCTCGTCATCGACTTATCATTTGTTGTTCCTGTAGCTTTAGGTCGTGGCTCAGCACCTCCCTTAGGTCGTAGCTCAGCACTTCCTAGTCTGTTAGGTCGTAACATGGGATCTTTGGAACTGGTAGGTCGCATACGACTTAGAACTTCAACTTTTAGTGACTCTTTACCAGAACCTAGTTCATTAGCCTCCTCCTTAGGTCGTAACCAACTTACCAACATGTTAGGTCGTACACGACCTATGACTTCTTCTTCCTGGGCTGCATCATCCTCCCCAGGTTGAGAAAAATTCGACCTCGAATCTGTACTCTCTTCTTCCATAACAAATTCGTCCCCGTGATACGGTACGAGATGTTTGACATTGAACACGTCGGATGTATACACATCATCTGGTAGCTTCAATTTGTAAGCATTTTCATTAATTCGCTTCACAACTTCCACCGGACCTATTTTCCGTGCTTTCAATTTATTGTAAGCGCCTACCGGAAAACGATCTTTTGTTAACACTGCATAAACCAAATCACCTTCCTGAAATTTAACACTCCTTCGTTTCAAATCTGCAGATTGTTTATACTTCTCATTTGCTTTCTCTAATCGTTCTTGAATGATTTTATGACATTCCGTCAGCCCTTCAACAAAATCAGCAGCTTTCTTAACTGTCTTCTTTGATTGTGGCACTATCGTTAAATCCAACGGTCCCTTCGGCAAACTCGAATATACTATCTGAAATGGACTGAACCCAGTACTTCGATTCATAGCATGATTATGAGCAAATTCTGCCTGGCATAACTTCACATCCCAACTCTTCAGATTATCTTGAACAAGACACCTCAGCAAGTTTCCCAATGATCTGTTTACCACCTCAGTCTGTCCATCAGTTTGTGGATGATAAGCACTACTAAATTTCAGCTTCGTTCCGACCATTTTCCACAAACTCAACCAAAAATGACTCAGAAAACGAGTATCTCTATCCGACACAATAGATTCTGGCAATCCATGAAGTCGATATATTTCCTTGAAAAACAACTGAGCAACATGAACAGCATCCGCCGTCTTCTTACAAGCAATAAAATGTGTCATCTTCGAAAATCTGTCCACCACAACAAATATAGAATCATTCCCCCTTTGAGTTTTAGGCAAACCCAAAACAAAATCCATACTGATATCCACCCATGGTTTTACAGGTACGGGTAACGGCATATATAAACCAGCATTAGTCGCAGTTCCTTTCAAAACCTGACAAATATGACAACGCTCCACAAATCTCTCCACTTCTTTCCTCATCGTTGGCCAAAAGTAAGACTGTGAAATCAACTGTAAGGTACGGTCTCTCCCAACATGTCCCTCTTCATGTAACTCCTTGATAATCTTCATTCTCAGACTACCCTCCGGTATGCACAATCGATTTCCCTTAAAAAGAAAACCATCAACCATCATAAACTCATCAGTCTTTCCCTCCTTGACTTTATCCACAAGCTTTGCAAAGTAAGGATCTTCGACAAATAGTTCCGGCAACATTTCAAACCCCGTCACTTCAACCTTCATTGTAGTCATCAAATGATTTCTCCTACTCAAAGCATCAGCCACTCGATTCGTCACCCCTGACTTGTGTTTAACAACGAAAGTAAACTGTTGCAGATATGCAATCCACGATGCATGTCTCGCTGAAATCTTGTCTTGCCCTTGCAAATGCTTCAATGCTTCATGATCAGTATACAGAACAAACTCCTTCTGAAATAGATAGTGTCTCCAGTGTTTAATAGATTGTACAACAGCATAGAATTCCACATCATACGTACTGTACCTCATCTTCGCTCCTGACAACTTCTCACTAAAATATGCAATTAGACGTCCCTTCTGACTCAACACTCCTCCAATTCCAACCTTGGATGCATCAGTATGTAGTTCAAACACTAACTGAAAATCTGGTAATACTAGAATAGGTGCAGATGTCAGCAATTCCTTGATCTTCTCAAAAGCACTCCCTGCTTCCTCTGTCCATGCAAACTGTTTACCTTTCATGCAATCTGTAACAGGCGCCATCACACTACTAAAGTGTGGAATAAACCTTCGGTAAAATGAAGCCAACCCATGAAAACTACGAACTTCCGTTATCGTCTTGGGCTGCGGCCAATCTCTAATTGCTTCAACTTTACTTTGGTCAACCTGTATTCCCTTTTCCGATACAACATATCCCAGAAATAAAACACTATGCGTCATGAACACGCATTTCTTCGTTGCAGCATAGAATTGTTCTTGTTGCAATACCATCAGCACTTCTCTAAGATGATTCAAATGTTCCTCTGGACTCCCACTGTAAATCAGAATATCATCAAAATACACCACCACAAATTTCCCAATGAACGGTCGAAAAATCTGATTCATCACCCTCATAAAAGTACTCGGTGCATTGGATAAACCAAATGGCATGACCAACCATTCGTATAGACCCTCCCTGGTTTTAAAAGCAGTTTTCCACTCGTCGCCTGGTCTGATACGAATTTGATGATATCCGCTCTTCAAATCAATCTTCGAAAATATAGTAGCTCCGCTTATTTGGTCTAACAAGTCATCCAACCTCGGCATTAGAAATCTATATCTCACAGTAATCTTATTCAATGCTCGACTGTCAGTGCACATCCTCCACGTCCCATCCTTCTTGGGTACCAATAAAGCTGGTACAGCACAAGGACTCAGACTCTCCTGCACACGCCCCTGCTCAAGCAATTCCTCTACCTGCCTCCGCAACTCTTCATGTTCCTTCGGACTCATTCTATAATGTGGTCTATGTGGCAACACAGCACCTGGAACAAGATCTATCTGATGTTGTATATCCCTCAACGGTGGCAACTCCGTTGGTAACTCCTCTGGAAATACATCGTCAAATTCTTTCAAAACTGGTTTAACTTCTTCTGGTATTTCAACTACTTCTTGACTCTCCCGTCCGATCAACAAAAATACTTCAGGCTCCTCCTCTACTTCCTTCACAAACTCCTTCAATGTTAACAAGGTTTTGAGTTCTTCAATCTCCTCCAACTTGTTTTCCTCCTGTTGTCGCTTCTTTGGAACTAGAGTAATCTTTGTGCCTTCAAACATGAAACTGTAACTGTTGGTACGCCCATCATGTTATACTGCTCTATCATACTGCCACGGTCTTCCCAGTAACAAATGACAAACGTCCATATCTACTACATCGCACCAGATTTCATCTTTGTATTTCTTTCCAATTGAAAAATTCACACGAGCCCTTCGTCCAACCTTCACCTCCCCGCCTTTCCTCAACCAAGCTAGCTTGTATGGTTTCGGATGTTTCTCAGTCTTCAACGCCAACTTCTTCACAGCCTCTGATGAAATTATATTATCACAGCTTCCAGCATCAATAACAAATTTGCAAACTTTTCCCAGAATAGTACATGTTGACTGAAAAATATTGCTCCTCAACCAACTACAATCTTCCTCTTGCTTTGGTGTTAAACAGGACCTCTTCATCATGAGATTATAACCTTCGTCTCCCAACACTTCTTCCTCCTCCTCATCAGGTGGTGAATTGGTACACTCAGCTTCTTTATCCTCATCCTCAACCTCCGCTATCATCGCTCTCTTCTTCGGTTTTGGACATTCATTACTTTTGTGGCCCAACTCTTGGCAATTGTAACACTTGAAACCATTATTGACCTTCGCCTTCCCCACCTCATTCACAACTGGTTTTGCAACAGCTTTTGAAACATTCGAACTCCCACTAACTCCCTTCGTCGGATTGTTGGAATTTGTAAACACACCTCCTCCTCGTCTACCCTGCTTCTCCCAAGCCAACGCCTTTTGGTGTGCTTCTGCTACAGATCTGGGATCGAACATATTAACCATATCCTGAATCTGCATTCTCAACCCCCCAATGAATCTAGATGTCAGTTGCTCTTCCGTCTCCATAATATCATTCCTTGCAATAAGTTGGTAGAATTCATCAGCATAGTCATTCACAGATTTCGTTCCTTGTCTCAAGTTCTGCAACCTCTGATGCATAAGTGATTGATAATTATAAGGTAAGAATGTCGCTTTCATCAATTTCTTCATCTTCTCCCAAGATTCAACCTTTGACTTCCCCATCCGTTCACGTGTAAGTTTGGTTTGCTGCCACCATGCCAAAGCTCTACCCCTCAGCCTCGTAGCAACCAACTTTACTCTACGATGTTCTGGAACTTCCTTGAAGTCAAAAATCTCCTCTACATTAGCCATCCAATCTAGAAACTCCTCTGCTTGCATACCGCCCTTGAATCCAGGAATTTCCGTTTTCATCCCCGACTCCCACTTGTGATCATACTCAGAGTAATTTCTTCCTTGTCCACATCCTTGTCCTCGAAAACTACCACCATCATACTCTTCTTCAAAATCAGATGCATAACGTTGTCGATTCTGACCACCAACATCTCTACTACCATTACGCCTTCCACCTTCATCCCTTCTATCGACATTCCTCCGTTCACGATCATTCACGTTCCTCCCACGTCCTTGATCATTTTCAACACTTCGATCTCGATTGGAATGTGGCGAGACTCTACTACCCCCATGGTTAGATTCTGGTGAAACCCTTCTCCGATTTTGATTCATCTCCGTCATAAGCCTCTCTAACCGACCAATTCCTTCGTTAAGCTTTTCACTAAAATTTTCGTTGATTCTTTGCTCCATCTCATCAGCTTCTTCTCTTCGATACAAAGCTTCAACGTTTTGATGTCGATTGGCTCTCCTTGGCGGCATACTTGAAAATTTCACAACTCTTCAACACTTCAAAATTCAAACACAATTCGGACTTTGATCCAAAATGAAACGGATCGAAAACTTCCACTTTGTAGCAAATCTCGATGAACACGATGAACACGACTTCTCCAAATCACAAATCCAAACTTCAAACTTCAAAAGTATGCACGACCCACTTCCTCAAACTCTCGGCCGTGATTGATAACTTCAAATCTTCAAATGAATAGGCTCCAAGTCTCGATCTAACTATGATTGGTTAGAACCTCGCTCTGATACCAAAACTGACGCAGCGGATATTACAAAAATGATGTAGATCGTTGAATGTAGCAGTCGATGGATTGATGAATGCTGAATTGCCCGAATTCGTTGATCCGAAGATACCGAACTCTAGCTATCTCGAACTCGTTGATCGCGCACGATACCGGGTTCAAAGATCTTCAATTCTTCAAGCGTTGATCAAGCGCACTTGATTCCGCGAATCGGCTTCTACAATCGTTGAATCGAGCGCACTCGATTAACCGAAAGAGGAGATAGGAGATTACACTCAACTACCAATTTGGAATGAAAGCACAAAGCAATCAAAAGAGAATTTTATTCAATATTCAACAACCTTTACAAATGACTCACACTTGCTATTTATAGCTTTACAACTCAACATGCAAAAACTTCAAAAAAATACAAGTACTTAGGTCGGAAATGACCTACGACCTAGAATGGTGCGACCTAGAACAGGCGCGACTTAGCATAGGTCGGCAACGACCTAACAACAAATAGTTACACTCGTTACAATCTTCAGCGACTTAACAACTTAGACAAAATACAAACAGACAACCCCTTAAGCCGTTGCCGACTTAACAATGCTACGCAACTCAACTTAGTAGCAACTTAAGGAATCAACGGTCCAGCTTAACTCGGCAGAGAAAAACAACGGCAACTGGCTTCCGCGACTTAAACATGCGCATCCCAGTTCAGCGACCTAAAGAACTCAACGGTAGAGATTAACTCGCGTAAGATTCAACGGCATCCAGCTGTAGCGACTTAAAGATAAGGCCTTGCGACTTAAGGATCATAACTTCGCGACCTAAGATCATAGCATCTTTACGCGACTTAAGAAGATCCATGGCAGAGATTAACTCGTCAGAAGATTCAACGGTATCCAGAGCTTTGCGACCTAAAACAAAAGCGGCATCAGAAACTTCACGACCTAAGCCTTGCGACCTAACTCCTGACTCGTTAGGTCGTTCACGACCTAATACTTCACCAATTTGTTTTGCCTTTCCTCTGGGTGACTCGTTAGGTCGGTTTGACGACTTAACTAAGTCGTATCTCATCATCGACTTATCATTTGTTGTTCTTGTAGCTTTAGGTCGTGGCTCAGCACCTCCCTTAGGTCGTAGCTCAGCACTTCCTAGTCTGTTAGGTCGTAACATGGGATCTTTGGAACTGGTAGGTCGCATACGACTTAGAACTTCAACTTTTAGTGACTCTTTACCAGAACCTAGTTCATTAGCCTCCTCCTTAGGTCGTAACCAACTTACCAACATGTTAGGTCGTACACGACCTATGACTTCTTCTTCCTGGGCTGCATCAAATATTGTACAAAGTTATATTCTTGTTTCAATACATGATAAAAAATACATTCAATCTAATAACATAATAGCCTTTCACTAGATTTTCTATTAAATCATTACAAATAAAATGTTAGAAGCTATATAATAAAATAGTGTAATATATAGTAGTTAACGTATGTAGTAGGTATGGTAATTACCATTATTAGCAGTTGATTACCATTACCGTACCGCTTATTTTTTTGCGGTTCAGTAAACCATACCAATCAAATCGGTTCCCATCTTTTCGATACCATTTTATTCGGTAATGATTGGTAAGTGGTAATATGGTAAAAATGTCCAACCATATATATGTATATATTCACAAATATGCTTTCTTCGGCTATAAATTTTTTTGTTCTGCTTTTAAATTGTTTTAATTTTTTATTTTATTTCCATACGGAAATATACATATAAAATAAAAAATAATTTTAACTTTTCAAAACAAATTAAATGTATAAATTTTATGTCAAAATATTTAAAAGGATAATTTTGATATTTATAAGTAGGTTATATATATATAATTAAATTTAACTTTAAACTAAGTAATATATATATATATATTCGGATTTTAACAAACATAAAAAATTAACCTTTTTTGTTTTCGAAAATTTTATACACATATACAAATATTAATAAAATAAAATACATGCTTTATGTAATTATATATTATATTAACTTAATATTTACATTAAAATCAATTTAATAATATTATTAAATTCAAAAGTTTAATATAAAAAATTTCCATGAGCATATTATATAATATATATATAATTTTTTTAAACAAGCATATACATATATATAATTCATCCAATGCAGACATCACTAATATATACAGATTCATGATATTCAATTACAGTCTAAACATATATATATGTATGTATGTATGATATAATGAGCATTATATACATTTATATAAGATTATAAATAAATTTTTTACCTTTCCCTGATGTCTAGAATGTACACCTTGAAATGTAGAATCAGAACTCCTTGAAACGATTTTCGAATCGAGAAGATGTTACCGTCCTAAATGCAGCTGCCCCAAGTGTATGAATATGATTTAACTTGGTATTTAGGATCTTGAATTTTGAGGAGGAGAGGGGGACTGGAGGTTGGTCTTTGCTGGTCTAGAATGGAGCAAAAGAGAGACTAAAATAATGACGGTTGGAGGCAAATAAATCGCAAGAGTCAAAGAGTGAAAAAAGGATCTAGATTATTCTTTTCCTCTTACCAAATCTCCTCCTTTTGAATTCAAAATTCCACCCTCCCTCTTTTGGTTTGGTCGGCCTCCTCATGTCCTCTCATAGTTGCCTATAATAGGATCTCTTATGGGACTTAAAAAAGTTGAATCCCGATTAAAAAAAATTGCATTTAAATCTAATTCAAATGCATATCGATAGCGTCGATCGATACATGTGTTTATAACTATTATATACACACTATTAAAAATTGATCAACATAAAAAAAATTATAGATAATTTTTCATAAATATTAATTATTTTATTATAATTATAATTAGTTAAATTAGATAGTAACAGGAGTACTCAGCGTTTTGGTTGTGTGGTTCTTAGGTGTAAATTTGGTCAGCGGTCAATATTGAACAATTCGAATATTAATGTTCACATGTCACTTAGCACGTAGTGTGACATTATGGCCCAATTTATCACAAGCTTGATTTTGGTAAAAATTCAATTTTACTTTATTTAAGTGTTACCTAATAGTGATAGTTATTTACTGTAATTCTTTTCATCAAAACTATATCACATTAGGACTTGTGGAATTTGGCAATGATCAAAATTCCAATATCGTCCATATTCAACTTTATAGTCCAAATACAAAATCCTTGGTTCGATAATAACAATTATTATTAACCAACCTACTCTGACCAAAGATTTTAACTTAGAGTTTACTTCAATTGACCATGATACTAACCCCATATAATTGAGGCGAATTCTCTCTTGAACGGTGTCTCACTTTCAACGCTTCCACTCGACCCAACTACAGTCATTTGATGGATGTCATGCCATGATTTAACTATACTCAAAGTGGAGTTTCCACATTGAAGCTCTACAGTATTCTCAAGTCGAGTGAATTGTGCAATATTATCCCATCGATATTTTCCATTTGACCATAATCAATAGAAAACTATTGAGCGAGTCACTCCATGGTTATCCAATAACTACCAATACGTAACCCCTTGGTGCCCCTCAACAGCCATGAGTAATACGCTGCCTACCATTTGGAGGGCATTACGTACTTAGTCTCAGAGGATGTATTAATATCAAGTCTCGATACATCTTGGCTAGGAATATTTAAAACGGTATGTATATTTTATTATGATAAATCACTCATGGTTATAACATATTGTAACTACTAACACAAAACATATCATTTATCGATTTTCTATTAAATACACTTTTAGTTAAATTAATTAATTAATATAACATATTATATGAAATATACAATATAAAGAAAACATCTTTTATTTCGAACAAGGTTGATTATCCTATTAAATATATGTAACAATTACGTAATTGCCCCTATGGCATACTCCTAACTCTATCAATCTCCAACTTGGACTTAGAGCCAATTATGGAATCTCAGTCCCATCCCTTTAATCAGTTTTGTGAGAACTGATTGAGTTAGACCATTTCTAAATGGATCTGCAGTGTTGTTTTAATTATTCGCTCTATCAATCAACTCTCTCCAATGTTGATAAACTACCTTTATCATGTGGAACTAGTCGGAGTATGTTTCTTGACTTCTAGTGAGCTCTTACCATTACATTGCTATCATATAACAATGACGTTGTGTTTTCAATACTTGGAATCACCTCCGACTCTTTTATAAATTTTTGCATTTGTACACACACACTTCTTTTATTGTGGTGATATTCAAGGCGTTGTACTTAGTCTTTTTATTGAATAAGTCACAGTGTTTCATTTGGAACATTTATAACTTAAAACTTCTTATGCAAGGTATGAACGTGAATTTAATATTGACATATTATACTTGATAGTACTTATGAAGTTCAAGTCTGAACACTCCTTCATAAGGAGTTCGTTGTTTCTGTAAACAATTCTATAGTATTTCGTAAATACTCGAGAACACTCTAAATTACCATTTAGTGATCTTAATTTGGATCTGATATTTTCTTCATGCATCAGATACATAAGCAAAATATGATATTGTAGACAAACAACATGTATGATAATTCCTATTGTCAATACACAAGGAATTAATCTTACATGTTTAATATAAAACATTTTAATAAGGCATCTTTGCATATTGTTTGGAACATTCCCGACATGATTTATACTTATTATAAAAGGTATAATTTACAAATCCAGTAGAGTATTAAACAACTAAACTATTACTAATTTTAACATAAGTACATCGTTAACAACCAACAGTATGTTGTTTGCTTATAGTCTAGAAATATATATGTACCTTTTAGTGGTTCTTTCTTATGGACACACACTTCCTCTGCATTTTAACTGAAATCAAGCTATTCAATGCTTCTATCAAAATACTTATTTAGTTTCGATGCTTATAAAATGATACTTTCGTATCATTTCTTGGACCATATCTAAAAAACCCACAAACTCAATATCACTCCCACTGACTATGAGACACTTTTGTGGTTATATGCAAACAGTCTAATCTAAATCATTATATATAATTTTCCATTTCAACACATATGTACCAAAACATAAAGTCATACCAAGTTATAATTTTATAAGTAAATTTGAATTAATTTAAGCACGTTGAATAACGAATCTATTACGCTAATCTCAATAATTGAAATTTACGATGATATTCTTATAAATATCGCTCATCATATCCAACTGCATTAGTGTTGCTTTAAAGACTCATTCATGGCCGATGGATCATATCCCTTTGGGTATAACTACCAAAATCGTATATTGATAACGTACTTAGAATCCTTTCGAAATTGTGCATTATACCACATGGTAGAGCCAACACTCTTAATGGTTTAATTGGTAGCTGAGGATTATCTGTTTTCGATATGATAAGAAACTCACGGTCTCTCTTTAATATGCGATAATACTTATCAGACACTCTAATGCATTGTGTTTGTTTAGGTTAGCTTAGTTTCAATTCATCCCTTGTAATCAGTTTCATCTTTAGATCGTATCTAAATCCATTTTACCACCAATAATTTCTAAAGAAATTCCTTCACATCGAAGTTGGTATTTCTTGAAACAACAATTGTTTCTTAGTGCAATGGAATAGGTATTCATAAACACTTTATGAATTGCCTTATATATAAAACTCAAATGTATTTAGTATACGATACTTATATTCAAAATATAAATTCATCCAATGACCGTCGTTCCCATACTTCTTTTGGGGTTATTCATATAAGATTTCTCATGTAAAATTATTACGTGTGTCTTTCAACTTGCTCAACCTACTAACTCATTAGCCTAGGATTTGTTGGGGTTAATTATAAACCTTATCTTATATGCTTTTGTAACTATTCTTTAGATGAAATTAATTTTAACCTTGTGTACTATTCTAAAGTACATAACCTTACAGAAAGAAGTTAACTCAACTTCAATCACCATTAACCATACTTTGTTCAACAAGTTCGATTACTCCTTATTGATACATCATTACGTGTCATGGGGAGGAGCGACTTTTGAGATTGAATCTTTATTCATTTTTAGGTACGTTCGGAACTCTTTCCAATATACTCACTTATTCCATCAAATCAAACCATTTAATTTTATATTGCATGTTATTTTATCTACTTCCATTTTATATTCTATGAACTCATCGTTAACTTGACATGTGTGTATCAAATACATATGTTCATGGTTGTGATAATTCATTGGTGAATACAACGAAGCATGCAGAACTGGCCGTTTTGAAATTAATATACTTACGGTTGGAAATATATATATATATATATCAATTCGAAGAATCCATCAACTCTTATGTAGCTCCCACTGAATTAGTGTTTTGCGCTTAACTGTTCGAGATATAGTGCACTAGTACCATATGATCTACAATCATGTAGTCAAAGAATAATTTCTCCAAACTGTGTTTAATCCATAATTCCAAAATAATTTCAAATAAACTGAGATACATTTGTATTTTCTATTGCATCACAAATACCATTATTATAGTTTTGTTTAATAATGAATATTCATAATATTAACATTGAAACAAAACCATGTCTATTTTTCAGTCAACTAGTTATTATTCATAAATAATGTTTGATATATTTTATAAAACAATTTTCGTAATTTGATGCGACTAATAAATTCTAAAAGGAATGCTACCATTATTTCCGCCATTACTATAATAGCGTATGAAATAATGAGCTTACTTCAACCAGTTAATATAGGCTATTTATTTCATCTATTGTAACCAGTTTACAGTCAAGAGTGTTTAGATCAAATATCTTGAAATCTCATAGAAAACAATTTTCTACATGAAAATACATTTTGAAATAGAAATATATTTCTTATTTTAATGTTTCTTTATGAAGCAAAAGTGATCATTCACTCTCTTCATCATAACCGAGCCTTAAATGTCGTTTACTTTTGCACATTCACTTTCCTTTTTAAATGGTCAAACCATTCAAACAAAACTCTTACTACGATATCCTAAAGTACACCTTGCACAAGTGCATTTGATCATCCTTAACATTTAAGAATATCAAATATTTTGTATTTTATGTAAAGCGGTCTAACAAATATTTTAGTGATTGAATTCTTGTACTTATCTTGTAGATTTTGGTCTACTGTTACATTTAATACAACAAGATCATTATCTATACTATTATATTATTACTGAGTTGCATTTCAAGGGCACACAAGCCCCCTGAGTATTTTGTGAAATGAACAGTCTTTTGTGTCCTTGAAATAAAATTTAATTCCTCTCCAAGCTCTTTAATTGTTCCGACCTTTCAATTTCACTTTTGCAGTCTTTCGTCTGGTATCAATCAATTATATTTAATGATTCAATGAAACGTTCCTTTCTCTCACCACTCTTACATACTTTTTCCTTCCCTCTTTTATGTTTTCAACTCATCTTTCTCATCCTTTGTATGCATTGTAATTTCATCTTCCAGCTTTCCCTAATCTTCTAAAATTCCAAACTTTCATACATTAGCAGAAAATAATTTCCTCAAATTTTCGTATTTATATCTACCTCCAATTTTCGATCCACTAATATTGCAACGAATTATTTGCATAGTTGCATGTTTTGTGACACCTCAATCTTAATTATCCTAACGTTAAACAATGGTCGTTTAGAAAATGAATCATCTCTCCTACTGCGCTATGGCATAGGCGACGAATTAGCATGGGTTAATATTCTTGTGGCATATTGCTTCTCTTCTCTAAATATGTATACTATAACCCTAATTTTTTTATGTTTCTTCTTCCGTTCAATTATTTTCAGTAACTTCCCCTTCGACTCAATCCATTTCCGAGATTCTATTTATCAAGCATAACCCTGATTTAGATATGTCTATTATTAGTTTCAGTTTCTTATTTTACTATTTATTTTGCTTTATTTTAGTTGCTTCTTTGATTCAGTCCATGCTTAACTTTCTTCCTGTTAGTCTGCATTTAATACTTTTGCTCTTTTGCTTGGATTAATATAGTCAGCATGTATTACAGTCTAATTGCCTTTTTATTAGGCCTATTTGTATTCGTTTCAAATTATAATGTTTAGTTATTGACACCATTGTTGAGCGAAAATATAAAATTAGTATTCAACATCATTTAGTTGTCAATATAATCACCTGTTTTTACCATTATGAAGCTTAGATATTTTGTTCTTTCGGTTATTGGCTTCTCTTTTTTTTTGGATTCAAGGGCAAACTATCATATTGCTGCTAATTTATAACACCTTTGTTATTCAGTTGAGCAAATTTGTTTACATGTAAAATTGCCTAGAATCACATTGTAGTTATGAATAAGTATTTTCACTATCTCCTCAACTTAAATAAGTTGAGGGATTCATTATAGTATTTTCCTTCTTATTAGCAATGTGCAAGTGGTCTTATAAATGTAAATTTGTTTCATAAGAATACCAAAGTTATACATCATTTACTTCCAAATTACGATAATTTAGGTCACGTAAGGAGTGAAAAGTATTTGCAGCTATAAGTTCTTTACCGCAAGTACTTAAAAGAAGTGTTTTAAAGACCCGATCCAACCTTGTTTTGACCATGGTTAATCTTCGACCTTAGAACATTACGGTTTTAAAAATCAAATAACCTTGCACGTACGAACCAACGAGCTAAACTCAAAACCTTGAAAAAAATCTATGGACCAACTTCTTTGAACCATGCAGTTATTCAAATTTAAGAAAATTTTTGGCTATAATTATATCTTTCAGCGCATAAAGTAGAGGAATAAATTGTAACTATAATTATACCTTTTAGTGCATAAATTATCTCTGTTAACAAAGCAATTCGTTTACTTGTTTACGTATTTATTTGTTTCTTAAACTATTCATGGTCTTACTAATATAGAAAATAACTAAATGAAAGATATATTATGATACTCAATGGTTTTTTTCTTTTTAAGTTGTCTTCTTGGTAAACATATCTATTATAGTATTAAGTGGTGCTATTTTTAGTTCACAAAAATAAATTTGAATTAGAAAATATACTGCCAAGAACTTGATCTTAATAAAACATCATTTATACATATAATATGCCATGTTTTATTTTGACTTTAATTTTGATATTCTCAATTATTTAGATTTATTAATTTATATATATAGATATTGCAAATTTATTACTGCATATAACTACATTATCAACATTTAGTTTCATTTCAAAAAGATTGTGCTACCATACTGTTGATGTGGATTTATTTGTTTGTTTATTGACATCATAGACTTTTCCTTGGAATCTAACCACGTATACTAATAATTTTTTTCAGTTCATTTCTTTTAGTTGTTTCACCTGCCAATTGAAGAGACCGGTACAAAACCATATAATTAATTGATGATGAGGAAAGTAACTTCTATGCATCAAGTGAAGAAACGGGTATGAAACGATGCAACTAATTGATGATGGGAATGGAACTTCAACGCATCAAGGGATGAGATGGCTACTTTCGGGTAAACCAAATTTTAACTTACTTTTTAGTTGCAATATTAGGTCATATAAGCTGAAGCTTGACTTTCTCCTTATTCTCATTAAATTTGCATATTTATTGCTTTCGATTTTCATGGTACTTAAAGCACCTATAACATGTCAGCAATATTCATTCATTATCAATATAACCTGTCTTTAATAATACATTATATTTTAATTTTTGGAGTATTATATAGCAAAGAAAATATCAATTGTAAAGCAGTTACTAAATGTGGTTACCAATACTTTTTGATTTTGACTAACATATGTATAACTCACACACTTTTATAGCTTAAAAAATATAAACAATATGTGAAAATATATTTTGATTAAAAGATTCATTTCTTTCAATAAATCACAAATATGTGTATATATATGTAGCTAGGCCTCATATTTAATGGAATGAAGTAACCAAAAAAGAAAGATTGAATGATAAACTTTATTCATTGAATGATGCACATCTGTTGATTTTTTTCTCAGTTCAGTTTACCGTTGTTTTTGGAATTAATACCACCTCAATTCTTTGATTTAATTGCAGCTTGCCATTGGAACTTTTGTTGCAGTGACTACATCAGATTATACATGAAGTATACAAAATTTCAATTGGTAATTTGTACCCACGTTTTAACACTAACTTGCAACGTATATTGCGACTGATGTGGAAAGCTCGTATGAAAATTAAAACACCGCATTCATTAAGACTAAAGGGGGGAGGGGTACAGACTCGAAGTTAACTCCACGATAATAGTAGAGAATGGTAGACAAGTCAAAATAATAGCCAAGTTGAATGAGTAAGGTATCATTGCTCCATTTATAATTAGTTTGTCTTTATTCGACATGAACACTGACAGAAACAAGGAGGTAGACATTAATGTGGTGGATTTCATTACCATGGATGCATAAAGGCAACATGAGGTTGTCATTGTCTTCAGTGTGTGGACTTTAGTGATGTATAGGTAGAGCTACATGGATGCAACAACTTATACTGTCGGTAAACTATGATAACACTATTATAAAATACATTAAAGTCTGTGGTATTTTTAAAAGAAAATAAAAGGTTGTGCATCCATGTATATTTTATAGTAATAATGAATTCTCAGTAATTTTGATCAATTTTAATTTAGTATAGTTTTCACACACATTCGCAAAGCATCCAAGTTGTTAATGTTGTGGCCTAGCTCAAAAATATTTGGATGGTTTTATATTTTCCCCGCTGTGTTTGTTACTATTTCAATTGAATACATCCATGTGTAAGGGCATTCTATCCAAAATCAATATTTATTTTGCAACATAGGGAATATGCTCATCGTTTTCTTAGCACACATGAAGCTTACATGGTAGCCCTAGGTATTCACTGCCATGTATATTGTTTTCTGTAATGTGGGTAATGTGAGACAACACCGAGGAGTTGATTTTCATTTCAATTTTATTCGATCATCTTTAATTCAATTTTTTGAGTACCGATGAACTAATTAAAGACGGAAGAGCTTTATTTTGAGCTTGGTTTTTAGCATTTATTTTAAAAAATTTATGGTATTAGCTCTATTGTGGGAGATTAGATTTTCTTTACTGCTTTTTAATGGTTATAGATGTGTCATTTGTTGCCTTATAGATCTTATAGATGTTTTCATTCTTATTGAGTTTATTGTGCCTTTGATATTTCCTTATAAGCAATTACCTTCTAATCGCTATAAATTTGCACTGGGGCGAAATATATCAGTCAATAATTAATCTGACAGGTATAAAGATGTAACAACGAGTGAATTATCATTTGACTACTAATTGTTTTTTGATTCATGTTACAAATAGATTGCCTTTGACTTTCGAAATTTTAAACGAAAACCATGTGCGAAGCATGGGTTCACACTAGTTATAATCAATGATTGAATAAACGATCTCACATTATTGTTTACTTTCTTATTTCGACTGAACTAATTTTATCAAAGTTCTATACATTACGAATAATGATTGTTCGCCATATAACATTTATATATGATCAAACATGAATCAAATATCCATATTTTTGTATTGCTTTTAGAGATTGATAACTCATAGAAGACGATGCAATGTCTCAAGCAAGCAAATATGTAATTGATCAAGTTACAAATGTATTTAGCAGTGTAAAAGTTAGGCTCTTGCATGAGCTTTGAAGTGACAACATGCCAAAAGATTTGAGATAAATATATTTAATATTTCTTTATTAATATTTAACTCAATTCCTTTGTATATTTTAATTGGTAAGCATTTTATCAATTTTATTAGTTTCATAAATTTATCAATGTTGATTATTATAATTTATACATAGTAGATGTTCTTACAGTATTAGAAAGGTTAAATGCTACCATTTTATTTTACTAATAAGGCTCCCACTTGTAACGACTTGGAATTTTATCGCTTTGATTTGTGAATATTTGATAAATTTTAAATATTCAATTAATTGTTTTTAATGGTCAAGTAACCTTCTTTTAATTAATAAATAATGATAGTAAACCTATTATGAATGTTTATTTACAAAAATAAATGGTTCGATGAAAAACTTAAAATATGACCGAAGATCGTTTTTCAGATTTTTAACTTTTTATCGAACGGAAATTGTCGCAACGTTGTTGAACACGTGTGCACAACATTTACACATATAAAAACATGTCAATATATGTAAAGAGGATTAGTAAAAGTAAATATATTTAAGAATTAAAAAAAGAGTAATTAATTAGAGTAATAAAGTAAGAATAAGGCACATTCTTCTTATTTTAGGTGAAAAGGACATTGGGAAAAGAGGAAGTGATGGCTAAGTACATGTTATGGTGAATGAGTGGTTTGTTGTCAAAATTCTAAAGAGGGTTTTAGCTTAATTTTAGGGAAGAGTAGTTGGTAAATTGCCATGTGTTCATGTTTATAAAAGAAACCACCACCTTTTCATTTTCACTTTACACTTTCATTTTCATTTACTCTTCACTTCTCCAACTTCTTCATTTTCAAAAACAAAGCAAACCCACTTCAAATTTGATCATACTTCTTCCACGAGTTCATAATTCCTTACTAAAACCTTTACTGTCCTCAAACACACCAACTTCAAGTGCCTAGCCCCATTTTCTTGTCTTGGTTGTACTCTCCCCTAGGCATTTTGTTGCCATTATCATGCATCCTCTAGGGCTTTCCAAGCGTTGTGTGTGTGTGTGCTAGGAGAGTGTGTCGCGTTTTGGTAATTTGGTGGTTGATTGCTTGATTGTGAGCTCGTGCTTACATTTTTTCACACTTGAAAGTGAGATTTCCCTTAATTTGATATATATTTTGTTATTGATAAAAGATGTGATAATTAGTTAGTTGTTTGGTTATGATATTATAATGTAAGTAGGTAAAATTAGGTAATTTGAGTTGTTTTTATTCCCGCTCAAATAGCGGAGGCATATAACTTGTATTTTGCAGGGGACTATGTGAAACGCATAGGATTAGACAGGAAACTATGAATGTGTCGAAGTGGTTCGTAGCGGAAAGGCCACGATGAATACACTGCATAAAGTTATGAAGGGATCCAATGAGATTCCTCGCCAATGTTGATGTCTATTTCAAATTATTACTTGCTCAGTGTGATGTGATGAAGTGGATATTGTTGATAGTTGATTTATTTTGATGGTTTGTTCTTACGATGTTGAAATAGTTTCCTTTAAAAGTGATTTACTACTTTATGTATAAAAATATTTAAAGTAAGTTCCGAACATGACTTTTGTTTTCAAACCGTTTTGCAAAGTTATTGAAGTGGATAAAATATAGAAAGAAAGAGTTTAAAAGTTATTTTGATTTACAAAACATGTTTTAAAAGTTATGGTCTGTAAAGCGATAGTCGCTATGGATATAGTTTGGTAATATGTGTTTTTTCATAAAGTAAAAAGAGTTATCTATTTCAGGTATTTTAAAAAAGTCTTTTCAAATGCTTTTTATTAAAGTATGACAAGTATTTAAAAAAAGGATTTGAAATTTTAAGTATATTTTAAGAATTTATTTAGTAATTTAAACAAGAGATTTAAATTTTATTCCTTTGATTTAAAAGTCAAGTTTTGTTAAAAGTGGCCATTTTTAAAGGGATGTTTTAAATACAAGTTTCAAACTTATTTTAAAAGTAATATTAAAGGAGAAAAGAACCATGGATTACAACACTATTGTTGTAATAAATGTTTTGGAGAAAAGGAAAAGGATTATAGACTATAACATATTTGTTACAATAGATGGTTTTGGAAGAATTAGAAAGGAAGTTTGGGTAATAACACTTTGTTATAATAAAATAAGCATTTACTTTCATAAAAGCAAGTTGTTTTAAAGTGGTTTGGAATTCATCGTTTAAAAATGTATTTACTTTTATAT
Organism: Allium fistulosum; assembly: GCA_030737815.1. Classification (NCBI taxonomy): domain Eukaryota; kingdom Viridiplantae; phylum Streptophyta; class Magnoliopsida; order Asparagales; family Amaryllidaceae; genus Allium; species Allium fistulosum. The sequence goes on along the minus strand of CM060907.1, from coordinate 403,046,485 downwards.
AAAGAAAGGATGTTGCCATTTTAAAATCAAACTTTGGTTTAAATAAGTGATTTTGGAAAATATTTTAACAACAAATATGTGGAACTCTTGGATTCTATTTTCTAGACTTCGAGATATGGAAACTTGTTTCTATTTTGAAGCTATAAATGAATGTCAAGTCAAGGTTTGAGAGGTAATATACCCCAACTTGAATGGTTTCATTTCTAACCAATGAATAATTCTAGTTTGAAATCGAAGACTGGAAATAAGTTTGCAGGGTTAGTTTTCAATTTTTTTTCAAGAGACTTTTTTTATGCAGGAGATCTCGTTGTCGGTACCATAATTTTTTTTTTTGAAATGGTATTTTATATACAACATACCACATGTCAATAAACGTTCGAATCACGCTACGCAAGTTTCGAACTTGTGACCTCTCGCACCAAAGCCGAATCACTTAACCACTGGGACAATGGTGCAAGTTTCGAACTTGTCGGTACCATAAATTAATAAAACAAATATGATAAAGTAGTGCTAAAATGTTGACAAGTTTTACTAAAAATAAGTCGTCTTATATTTAGCACTAAAAGCCGATGAGTAGACTTTCCTTTATCTCTGAGATCTAGAATCAAAGTGCTTAACTAAGGCAAGGCCAGGAGCAATCAGTGTTCTAACTTACATGGCTTCGTTTCTAAACGAGAGACAGAGAAGTCAAAATGTGGGAAACGTGATAAGTATAAGAGGATTAATTTCGAAAAATGAGTCATGATTAAGTAAGTATATGGAAGGTATTTCATCTTATACCCAACAATAAATTTCAAGGTAGGAAAGCCTGTTTTCTATCTATGAGTGTTTAAGAATGTACGTCGAGGCAAGAGACTCATAAGGTTTTAAATCTCCTTCATCTCAGCCGAGATAGAAATCCGAGATTTGACGGCTTGGTTATTTATTAGAGTTTTAAATCTCCTTCATTTCAGCTGAGACATCTGCCCGAGATTTTCTCCAAAATCTGATTGAAACCTTGACAAGGGCAGTTCTCTAATTTGTCTGACTTCATTTTTAATCGAGAGATAGTACGAGGTTGAAATCGAAAAGTGATGATAAGTATATGATGTATGATTTTCCATATTCAAACTATATACTTACACCAGATAGTGATTTGACGACTATCGATAACTTGACCTATAACGACTTAAGAAGTATATAAAAGCTTCGTGATTTTCATACGGTTTGAGATTTTCTTGGGAGAACTCATTCTAATGAAACGTCTTTTGCTTTAAGGGATATATTAGAGATCCCCTTGGGACTTATATACAGTCCGCTTACTTCTGAAAGATCCGGGATTGAGTCAACCGAAAATTACTATTGTTTGTTGGTTCGGAGAGACCGAGATCGGATAAGCATGAGTTATTCGAAAACCACTTCGAACCGACATAAGCGTTCAAATTGGAGACATCTTGAAGATGATGGAATTGAAGACAGAGTTCTTTGAAGTACAAAAGCTACTTGCTATTAATCATGAGATGTAGTAGAAGTAGTGCCTTCGGTTCGTTCATATCATGAACAATTTATATGGATGAATGTTGGCATCGCGTTATTGCCGAAGGACAGTGTCATCATTCCAAGTGGGGTTTGCTAAAAAGATAAAACGTAGCCTCACATCCGGTAATGACTAAAACATGTGATATGTAGCAAAGCTATGTGGGTTGCACCCATTAGGGTATGGTCATCACCCGATCTAGATCGGTATTTATATATTTATGTATGCTCAAGGCCCGTCACAGTTGTTGGCCGCAACCGCGATGGTGACATATTCGATATTATCCAGAAAGGGGTAGACTGGTTCTGTATTGGTAGGTGGTCTATGTGAGGCCCTCGGTATATTTTTCTAGAGGTTACTTGGCAGGCGGTATCCCAGTAGCCTTGCCATTGTATGAAATTCATTTTTCAATACGTGCATTGCGGATTTAGTTGTGTCCAAATACTGGAATGTGAAATGCAAACATTTCAGTTATGATTCAACATTTATTTTATGCCCTATATATTTATCTTATACCCTAGACCATATATAAATACCCCCCACACACATATTATATTTATTTGTTAAAATACAAAATAATTTATTATAAGTACTGACTCTGTCCTTGAACCAGATAGTTGAAATTCAATGGAATATTTACGTAATTTAACAATCTTCCCCTATCCTCTTATGCCACATGTTAGCCTTTTCCAAATAATAATCTCCCAATTTTCATCTACTTTTGGTTTTCCCGCTCAGATAAGTAAAACCCCAAAATCAAAAAATTGGGATCAATTTCTTCATTATTCGACAGAAACAAACAAGATATATGGAAAACTCAATCTCCATCTTCGTCAAAACCCTAGCTTCATTCTGCAACCACATCGAATCCTCAACTCGTTCTCTCTCCGATTCAATCACAAGAAGACCCATACCTCTCGGTACTATCTTCTCTCCTTCTTCCATTCCTTTTCTCTTCTAAACCTTGTTTCAATTGTTATAATTTCTATTTCAGAGTCTGCTACTTCATCATTTCTAAACTCTCTGGAAAGGCGCATTTCATCCTCAACCGTTGATTTGAACTTGCTGGAGTCCATGACGCTTGGCTCGATCTCGTTTGAGGAGCTGATTGGGCATTGCAATGAAGTTTATAAGACGAATGAGAAATATATCAATGAAATTGAAGAGAAGATGATCAGTTTTGGTTACGTTCCTGGTAATTTATGTTTTTAAATTCCAAATTTGAGCTTTGAATGTTTCTCTAGGGGTGTTTTGTGTGATAGTAGTCAGCAATTTAAAGGAAAGATTGGAGTTTGAAAGTAATTTTCTTTTTCTTTCCAGACACCAAGGTGGATGATGAAGACAACGGTGAGCATGCTGGATTAGAATCAGAGTTTCCGAGTCCAGATACTGGGTCAAGGAAGTTAGATTTTGATTGTGGATCTAATTCGGGTTTGAAACGAAACAGGAAAAGGATTGAGGAACGGACCATGTATCCTTCGAATTTCTATATCCATATCTGTTAATCCTTATGTTATTTTTTTTCTTCACAGTTTACCATAAGTAAGAAAACAAAATAATACAATGGTGCTCCAAACCTCATGAGACAAATATGCAGACATGTGATTCATATATGTTGATATAAAAATAATTATTTAACTGTGATAATTTAGCATAAATCTTCATAATTCAATAAGCTTCATGTTGAATTTGGATGATTCAAATATCTGTTAAAGAGGAAAGAAATTGATTAATTGATTCAATCAAATCAATTAATGGAAGGATATTTTGAAGAAAATCAATTAATTAGTCAATTTGTTATATGAAGAAAGAAATTGTTGATGGAGATTCAATCAAGGAAAATTATGGAAACCAATCACCATTATCCATTTACGTAGAAATTAAATCATGGATATTTGGAAAGGTTTCAAAAACATAATATGTAAATTATTCTCTTAATCCCTAAGTAACTCCTTCATGAGTCTATATAAATGAAGGAATTACATCTTCATAAGCAACAAGCAAAGTGTAGTATCCACCATTATTCTTTCCTCTCTTGTACTCTTTTCTTTAGTGAAATAAAAAGTTGTTGGGTCTCCGTGGACGTAGGATATTCATATCCGAACCACGTTAAATCTTCTGTCTCTTATTTCTGTTATTTTTTTTTGTGAGATTTCATAATTCCTTTTAACTGTCATTGGTATCTAAATAGGCAATACTAGGTCTTGAATTGAAATCGCTTCCGCAGCGCACCGTGGTGTTGAATTGTTATCAATCCTCAATTTTTCACCACAGTTTGGTATCAGAGCTGGTGTTATTGTTCCGTTTGGATATTAATGGCTACTTCAAGTAAATCTATTGGTAGATCTGGGGTCAATTATGGACTTACTCGTTTTGATGGAAAAGGAGACTTTGGAACTTGGAAGATGAAGATGGAGGCTGTATTGAAGAAGGAGAAGACTTTTAAGATAATTTCTGCGCCTGAGAAGCTGAAAGAGTTAGATAGTGAAACTTTAGAAGAGATGGAAGATGAAACCCTAACTACCATCCAGCTAAGTCTTTCAGAAGAGGTTCTTAGAGAATTTTCTCAAAAGAAAACAGCAAAGGAATTATGAGATGCATTATCTGATGCATATCAGGACAAGTCTCTCACTAACAGAATAATTCTGCAACAACAACTCTATTCGTACAAAATGAAGCCTGGAGCTGATCTCATGGGGCATGTGGATGCCCTAACCACCTTAGTAATGAATTTGAAGGCAGCGGAAGTTGAAATTACAGATGAGGCTCAAGCGGTAATCTTTTTATGTTCCTTGCCTAAGGAGTACACTGCTTTTGTTAATTCTATGATTTATGGTCGTAGTAAAATTAGCCTATCTGATGTTAAAGCTGGACTTCATAATGAAGTGTTGAGGGATAGATTAGCAAGCACTAGTTTAGACAGTGATACGGATGGCTTATCTGTTCAGAGAGGAAGAAGCCAAAGCAAGTCAAAATATGGTGGAGGTCGAAATAAATCAAGGTCTCAGTCTAGGGGGCCTAATAAATTGACTTGCAATTATTGTAAAAGGCCAGGGCACTTTGTAGCAACTTGTCCCAAGCTTGAAGGTAGAAGAAGAGACCCAAAGCAAGCTTCAGCATCTACCGCTGAGAAGTCAGATACAGAGAGTGATACCGATGTGTTTACAGCTTCTGGCTCTTCTAAAAAGAGCAACCTATGGCTGATCGATTCTGGCGCATCCTATCATATGACACCTGATAGGAACTGTTTCTCCACTTACCGTGAGATTGATGGAGGAGAAGTTCTGATGGGGAATGATGCTTCTTGCCGTATGATTGGTGTTGGTAGTGTGAAGGTTAGAATGTTTGACGGTGTTATTCGTACTATTACAGATGTTAGACATGTACCTGATTTGAGAAGAAGTTTGATATCTATTGGAGCTCTGAGTAGGCTTGGTTTGAAGATTGTAGTTGAAGGAGAGAAGATGAAAATATCAAAAGGTTCTATGATAGTTATGAAAGGAGTAAGGGCAGGAAATCTTTATCTTTTGAAGGGCACTACTGTAGTTGGCGAATCAGCTTCTGTCACTTCTGTTAATTCGGACTCTTCCAGATTATGGCATTTACGGATGGGTCACATTGGTGAGCGTAGCATGGATGAGTTGAGAAAGCGAGGTTTGATTGATGGTGTTCATCATTCAAAGCTTGGCTTTTGTGAAGAGTGTGTTCTTGGAAAGCAGACGAAGATTTCTTTTGGTACTGGAGAGCATAAGGCAAAGGCTGTCTTAGAGTATGTTCACACAGATGTTTGGGGACCTTCCCCTTGCCCCTCCTTAGGTGGAGCCAGGTATTTCGTTTCATTTATAGATGATTTCTCTCGTAAAGTTTGGATATATTTTCTACAGTCAAAGAGTGAAACTTTTGACAGGTTTCGAAAGTGGAAATCTACAGTTGAGAAGCAGTCAGGAAAGAAATTGAAAGTTCTCCGTTCAGATAACGGCGGTGAATTTGTATCACAGGAATTCATCGATTATTGTGAATCTGAAGGTATTAAGAGGCATTACACCACACCTGGCGACCCTCAGTCTAATGGAGTTGCTGAAAGAATGAATCAGACATTATTGGAGAGAACTCGTTGCCTCAGATTGACTGCAAAGTTGAAAAAGGGATTTTGGGCAGAAGCTTTATCTATGGCGGCTTTCCTCATCAACCGCACACCTTCTACCGCCATAGACATGAAGATCCCAGAAGAAGTATGGAAAGGAGAGCCTGTTAGCTATTCATTCCTCAAAGTGTTTGGTTGTCCAGCTTACGTACATGAGAGCAGAGGAAAGCTGGAACCTAGAGCTCGCAAGTGTATCTTTCTAGGTTATAGAAGAGGAGTGAAGGGATATAGATTGTGGTGTCCTATTAGCAGGAAGATTGTTACCAGCAGACATGTGACTTTTAATGAGAAGGCTATGTTGAAGGTGGAGCCTTCCTCATCAGATGACAATGAGAGGACAAATGAAGAATACCAAACACAAAGTAAGTCATCTACTGTTCCTTTTCATAGAAATTTTGAAGGTGTTTCCGATGACACCGTGGTTGATGAGGAAAGTACAGAGATTAGTACAGAGGATCAGACTCAAGGTGGAGCTAGTTCAGAGATCAGACCTGTTAGACAGAAGAAGAAGCCTAATTGGCTTAATGATTTTGTTGGATTGAGCATCAAAGACATTGACTTCGATGACATGGCAACATATGCTTTGAATGTTGTCCATGATGAACCCAGAGATTATAGAGACGCTATTGCTTCAGTTGACAGTTCCAGTTGGTTAGTTGCTATGGAAGAGGAGATTGAATCTTTGCAGAAAAATCATACTTGGGATTTGGTGCCTCTTCCCACCAACAAGAGAGCTATTGGTTGTAAGTGGATCTATAGAGTAAAAGACGGCGGCGATGGAAATTTCAGATATAAAGCAAGGTTAGTAGCAAAGGGGTATGTTCAGAAAAAGGGAGTTGAGTATCATGACATTTTTGCTCCAGTTGTTAGGCATACCTCCATTCGCATTCTATTGGCATTAGTGGCTCATTATGATATGGAGTTGGAGCAACTAGATGTCAAAACTGCATTCTTGCATGGTGATCTGGATGAAGAAATTTATTTACGGCAGCCGGAGGGGTTCATTGATAGTAGCAGGCCTGACTATGTTTGTAAACTTAACAAATCTCTATATGGACTAAAACAGTCACCTAGACTATGGTATAAGAGATTTGATAAGTTTATGCTTTCACAAGGATATTCTAGAAGCTTCAAAGACCAGTGTGTTTATTTCAAGAGATGTGATAATGATTTAATATATCTGTTGTTATATGTAGATGATATGTTAATTGCATCTCGGAGTATGGTAAGAATTATGGAGCTGAAAACTGAACTTAGCAAGGAGTTTGATATGAAGGATTTGGGAAAAGCACAAAGAATATTGGGTATGGAGATTTGTAGAGATAGAAAGCGGAGAGAGTTGAGACTCACTCAGGCGCAATACATCGAGAAGGTCCTCACTCGATTTGGAATGGAGAAAGCCAAACCGGTTGGTACTCCATTAGGCTCTCATTTTAAATTGTCAAAAGACCAATCTCCCACATCGGAAGAAGATAAAAGGTATATGGCTGATATACCTTATTCCAGTGCTATTGGTAGTCTTATGTATGCCATGGTATGCACTAGACCAGATTTGGCCCACGCAGTGGGTGTTGTAAGTCGATATATGTCTAACCCAGGAAAGGAACATTGGCAAGCAGTAAAGTGGATACTTAGGTATCTTAGAGGCACTTCATCTGTTGGCTTGTTATATGGTGGAGTGGATGGCGACATCTCACTTAGAGGATACTGTGATTCAGATTATGCTGGGGATAGAGATGCACGGAAGCCAGTGTCGGGCTATGTTTTTACACTTGGCATAGGCTCGATTTCATGGAGATCAAAGTTGCAATCTATTGTAGCTTTGTCAACTACCGAAGCAGAATTGATATCGATTGTTGAAGCAACTAAGGAGGGTTTGTATTTACTTCAGTTGTTGGATGATCTTTTTATGGTGCAGAAGACCGTGGAGCTATTTTCAGACAGTCAAAGTGCAATTCATCTTGTTCATAATCAGGCTTATAGTTCACGAACGAAGCACATCGATGTTAGAGGTTTCTTTCTTATGCTGAAGGAAGAACGGAGTAAGATCAAGTTGTTGAAAGTGAATACTTCAGACAACCCCTCAGATATGATGACAAAGTCACTTCCTAAGGACAAGTTTGAGCATTGCTCAAACTTGATCAGTTTGATACCCGTTACTTGAGCGCCATGGGGCGCTAGACCCAACAACTTATATGTCGATTGCCTGATGATAAGATGATAAAGAGAGATTGTTATATTTGAATCAAGGTGGAGTGTTGAATTTGGATGATTCAAATATCTGTTAAAGAGGAAAGAAATTGATTAATTGATTCAATCAAATCAATTAATGGAAGGATATTTTGAAGAAAATCAATTAATTAGTCAATTTGTTATATGAAGAAAGAAATTGCTGATGGAGATTCAATCAAGGAAAATTATGGAAACCAATCACCATTATCCATTTACGTAGAAATTAAATCATGGATATTTGGAAAGGTTTCAAAAACATAATATGTAAATTATTCTCTTAATCCCTAAGTAACTCCTTCATGAGTCTATATAAATGAAGGAATTACATCTTCATAAGCAACAAGCAAAGTGTAGTATCCACCATTATTCTTTCCTCTCTTGTACTCTTTTCTTTAGTGAAATAAAAAGTTGTTGGGTCTCCGTGGACGTAGGATATTCATATCCGAACCACGTTAAATCTTCTGTCTCTTATTTCTGTTATTTTTTTTTGTGAGATTTCATAATTCCTTTTAACTGTCATTGGTATCTAAATAGGCAATACTAGGTCTTGAATTGAAATCGCTTCCGCAGCGCACCGTGGTGTTGAATTGTTATCAATCCTCAATTTTTCACCACACTTCATGATAGGTAATCACATTATTCAATATAGTAACTAAAAAACAAAATTATGTTTCAATTTCAATCCACCAAATAGAAAACAAGAGCATATTAGTCCAGACAACGAGATGTTGAAATTCACTAGTACATTGTAGGTGAAATATTCATCTTAAGCGATTTTAATTGTTAACCGAAGACGGGTAAACAAGAGATGAAGAGAAACAAAATATATTAACTTGTGTCTGTGTTAGGAATTTTGATCTTTCTTCTCTCTTAAGCAAATATTTTTAATGGAAATATAAACTTAAAGCTTAAAGGTTGTTTGTAATGATATGGTTGTTTGTAAAGGCATCTCCAGTGGGTTCAGTTCTGAATATTCAGGGCTGAACCCTGGGGAAAAGCTCAAGCGTCAGGCGTCCACTAAATGAGCTTCTGACATTAAATATTTATAAATAATCCGTTCTTGTTGTTAAATATGCGTAAATAATGTACCGTTGGGCGTTCATTTAACGGGCGCTTGATCTTGGACGCCCATTAAATGAGCGCCCACAAACGATTCAGTACTCTGAATCGATGATTGAATATTCAGTTGAATGTTCAGACGAAATTCGACTACTGGGGAGGAAAACTGAATTGTTCAAGGCTAAATGTGAGCCACTGGAGATGCCCTAAAGATGAATGTCACGATGAAAGATGTTTTTATCCTATTGTCCTTGTCTTTCAAATGCTATGTATTCCTAAAAGCAGTTTATTTTAATATTAAGAAAGACTTCTCTTTTGATTTATTAAAATTCCAATAAGTTGATTCTTTTAAACAAGTATACCAATACTTTTGCACTAGCACTCAAATGCATTGGTACAAGTAAACTTAGCATACTGAATATGTGAAAATTCAACCGGTGCCTACCTAAAAGATTCCATGCGTACTGAACATGTACCGAAGAGTGCTGGATATGTATCATATCCATTCACACATACAGTACTTCGGTTCTTGCAAGTACCCAATCAATCTGAGCTTCGTCTGCATATCATTTTGATGGGTTTTAATGATAGAATATGAGTGCATTTGCGACGAACGGAAACATGATATTTGAACGGGAAAGATTGGTGAACAAGGAACGCGTTTGCAGCTACGAATGAGGTATTTGAGCGGGGTATTTGAAGGGGATGATGATGAGAGAAAAGAAATCAACGGTTGATGATATCAACCGTTGGAGACGCATCCAACGCGTCCGATGCCAACGGTACCTAAATAAGCTGAACATACCAAAATTTTTCATTCAACCGAACGTAGCTTTTACTTCGTTTCCGTTCTTGAAGCGTTTGGGTTTTACCCCGTTTCCGTTCTTGACTCGTGCTTCAAGAACGGCAACGTGGTAAAAAAAGACTGCGAATGGTACATATGTATGGATTGTAGAACGGTTGAGCATTCATGATTTTTGTATTACCATAATGCATACTATTTTTTTGATTATAAATTTTCAGCTAATTGTTTTTGTAATAAAATATGAACTGTCCTTGCATTTCTTTATTTTTAATAGATTCGATGAATCACTCTCATTACAAGATCTAGGGCTTTCAGAAGCTTGTCTTGCAGCCTTAGCACTGGAAGGTGTGTAAATACTAAATATTGCTGGTAGTTGCTTTTTTCCCCTAGATTTTTATGATTAGTTGAAGGGAACCTATTTCAATAACTGGTTACTCATTTATTTGGACGAAGGAAAATTTTGCATAACCAGTTGTTCCAATATTGTTTTGCCCATGTAAAGGCAACATGAACTCTTCAATGGTACCAAACTAATCTTGATATGCTAAATGTTATATTATGTTAGTGAGCAATATTTTGAGCACAAGGTGAAAATTGCATTGGAATATACAAAATAAAATTACCCAGCTTATCACTGAATGATCATAATTTAAAATTCTTCCAACCTTTAACCTAATACACTAAATACGTTCACTCGTTTTTAAGGTGGAACCACAAGGCTCTCGCACGATAGCGGACTTCGAGGAGGTCGATAATGTACGTAGCCTTTCCCTCGCATTGCGAAGAAGCTGTTTCCGGACTCGAATTTGGCCGCCTAGATCATCATGCGGATGACCTAACAGTTGCGTCAAGGCTTGCAAATACGTTCACTCATTCTCATATAAAATTACTTTATGCACTGGATAAGTTTTCTTATTCCCATATAAAACTTGCATTGAAAAAAAATACCTTCTAAAATTAATCAAGCAAGCTTCTGGTAAGATATCAATATTGAGCATTCATGTCTTTTTCACTGTCCTTTTAAGGATTTTTATCTATGATCCCTTTGTATTTAATGACCAAAGTCGGTCCTTTTAACTTTGGGAAGATAGTGCATTGACCAATCTAGAAGCCTAACTTAATAGTTTTATATCACCAAACTTTGATGTAGAAAATACAAAAATAATGACCATAGGGATGATTGTAAATTAAACATTCCAATAATTCCTTTTCTTATATGATAGCCATCATGTTCTTTGATGGATGACAGACGATGACCTAACTATTTTATTATTATTTTAATAGAAGTTTAGCAGATAACTTTTGAGGTAATTTTCTATTTTGCAAAGAAGTGAAGATTTGTGACAAGGAAAGAGAAGAAAGAAAGCAAAAATTTAAGGGAGGAAGAAGTATTTTCTCACAATTGCCTGCTGACTAGTTGCATTTCATCCAATATTAATAAGAAGTCAGTACAGTTTCAGCCGCAACAAACTAGGATAGCTGTCATTACAAGATTGGCATTTCTCTAGAAGGAAATACTAATCTAGAAGGAGCATTTCTCTAACAGAATTTGTCCTGTAGTCTATTGCTACATTCACTGTTCCAAATCTTGGCCATCTCGGCCGAGATATCGGGGAGAAGTTCTAGCAAAACGAAACACAAAATTTCGATGAAAATTTCGTTTTCAATATATTGGCCGAGATCAAATTCTGATATCTCGGCCGATATTAATTTTTTTTAACAACTTTAATTTTGATGAAAATTAAAATTATTGGATAGATAGTATACTTAATATTTATATATACATGTAATCAATCGAAATGTGAGTTTTTGATATTGATAAAAACAATGGCGCAAGTCAAATCATCATCGGATGCACATAATTCGAGATATGACCAGTTACACAAAAACTAATTTCAGGATTATCCAGCTGCATCCTGATACAAGGAGGGCCACTAAAAATATTTTAAGGGGAACCGGTATCTATTTCGATGAAATTCGAAAACTCAACTTTGAGGTCAAAATTTCACGAGCCATAACTATCTTATTCGTTATATTGCTATCTTTTTTGTCATTTGACAAGAGAACTTTATTGTAGAATGAAAAATTATTTAAAAAAGAAAAAGAAAAATAAAGGAATTTAAATTTAATATCGATTAAGAGAAACTTGTGAGTAAATCCTTCACTTTATCCCTTTTATCTATGACTGGATGTTATTTTCTTGTCATACTTTAATATAATAAATATTGTTACTGTCAGATTGATTTTGAAATTAGAAGACCAGATTCGAGTAGGTAGAGATTTGATTGTGATTTCATGTTGGTTTGATTTGTTAAAGAATTAAGGAAACTTTACTATAAAAATATTCAATTTGATTGAATTTAGTAAGAGAAGTTCAATTTATAAAAGTATTCAATTTTATGTGTTTTGTTTGATTTTGGATAATGAAATAATTTAGATCAATTAGAAGTGGAATTGGACGATTTAGAGTAGAAACGGAATAGCAAATCAAGTGAAAATTATTATTTTTAAGGTAGTAATTATAGATATTATTATGCATGCAAAACAATTTTAGAGATAATATATACCCCGAGATATTCCCGAAATGAACTTCATGATCCGAGATGGACTCCAGAGATGTGCACTCATCTCGTCCGAGATCTCCCCCGATACGAGATCAGGTCTCTAAAATTTTCGAGACGAAACATGACCGAAATCCGAGGTTTAAAACCTTTGCTACATAACAAACTTTGCATGGCAATTTGTAGTCTGTCATTCTAAATATCTAGCAGGTAGATTTATGGCACATCCGAGTCTAGATATTAGTGACATCAGTCTCAGCATATAATTAGGTGATGTAAGTGCAGGCCTGGACGTATCAATAACATTCCTATATGGTTTCGTACCTGTCAAGAAAATACTGTCAGTTCGTTTACTATCATAAAAACTTGGCTTAGTATGGTTTGATATACTTTTGCTTTCTCAGATTAAAATAGGAGGATGAAATTACTGCCATCTCAAGATAAATATTTTGTCATTTGCAGACAATCATCATTCTCCAAGTTCTTCAGTTAATTCCAAAGATGGGCATAGGTAAAGTTGAAAATGCAATTCTTGTTTTACTGCAGATTGTTCCTTTTCTAATATTACGTTTCTTACCTCACATCTTTTCTGATTGGTTTAGCCATGATGATTTGCTTACTCACAAATCGACTTCATTTCAACCACCAAAAGATGATTCTGTTATATCAGGTTCTATTCTTCCTCCAAATTGCCGTAGGTCTAATTTACTTTCAAAACAGGTTAAAAGGTTTTCTGACTGTTTCCATTACTTCTTTCGTGGTCCCATAATTATTTTTTAATGCACGCTTACATATATATGATCCAAATGTTGGACTATAGACTATACCAAGGTTATGATTATGATTATCTTCTAAGCAACAGTCACATTAAAGATCAAGTGATTTAATGCAGGACCGAAGTAGCAACTCCATTTTTAGAATCTATCATTTGACTGAATTGCCACAACAGGCCAACAACAGAAATTTTGTAATATGTTATCCTTATACTCATAAATCATAATGCACCTTACAATTTTTTCCTTGTGTTTGCTTTTGCGATTTAGCATTTTCCATTATATTGAGTTCCAAGGCTTCTGAGCTGATTCATGCACTATTATATTCCAGGAAATGATGTTCCCACAAGCATGACATTATCTTCAAATGATGAAATTAGGTCGGATTAATTATTTCTTTATTGTTATGTTTGCTATTAATTTCCTTACTCTGTATTGAATTTGTTTCTTATAGCCGAGGAGATTTTCAATCTCAAATAGCATCAATTTCATTTCATCCACAGTCTGAAGTTGCGACTGCACCAGGTTTTTCGCATAATTTTTCCATTTGTATGATTTGTCAGCTGGCATTATACTTATGTATATTGGGCATTATACTTATGTATATTGGGACATAAGTTGATAACACAATCGGTGACACAATAAATCTCAATTGTTATATATTATTATGTTTTTATTTAGATCTTGATTTGATGGAGATCGGTTGAAATCCATTGTCACCAATTGTATTTCAATTTGTGTTTCAAAAACTGCTCCCTACGTACATACACACACACACATGTGCGTGTACATACACACACACATGCGCGTACACACACATAGATGTATACACACACACCCACACTTTAGTTTATAACAAAGTGTTCATGCAGATGGATTTGATGCTAAAAGTGATGTCATGATAAAGATATCAGAAGATGAATATGATGGTCTGCCTCCATACATACAAAGGATGAGTTCATGGGAGGTACATGTTTTGAATAAGTGGTCAGATTACAAAAATAGGTAGAATCGTTGCATTTTAGAAGTATGGTAATTTGTTGTTATACTATTAGCATTCTATCTGTCTAATTTACACATGTCGGTAACTCTTAAATAGATTCTGATTTATTTATACTTTGACCAATAAGGCATATTTTTTTTCCTGATGTTAACTATATGGATAAATCAAAATCATCCATAACTCATGTAGGATGTCCAAAGATTTGTCCATAATTTTTTTCAAACATCACATAGAAGACAATAGATTGATTTTTTTTTCTTTTTCTTTTTCATTCTTACAGTTTTCCTAAAGTTAAATATTTTTCAGAACTAATTTATCAATAAGATTTTGAAATGAATTAATAATATTTTATCTCATTTCAGTTTACCATAAAACTAAATAGAAGTCTCCAAAAAAGTACCAAACAGGATGAGAAAATGATTTTCTAGTGTAAAAAAAAAGGGTAAGGAAAACTGTTATGATGTACTCGCGTGCTTTTTCTCAAAGATGTTTTTTTCCCAAACTTCCTACTTACATAGCAATAAGAAATTATTTGGATGAGATTTTATGGATATTAAAAAAAAATTGAATTGACCATATCAATACATAAGTTTCTAAAAATAATCGTAGAAGTTTCTAAATTTTGTTCTTGTTTTTTTTTCACATGGACCTATTTTTGTACGCTTTTCCATTAAATTAAATTTATTTATTCTTAACTAAGACGTTTTATTCTAGATTTTGATTCAACTTTCCCTTTTTGTTTTAATTTTTCCGCAAAATATCTTTTAGACTTATTTTTTTTAGAAACCTTTGGCCGATTACTAGATTTGTCGACCTCTGGCTAGGGATTTAGGTTGGTCTGCCTCAGCCCTACCCCTTTTAAGCCAGTCTCTCGTAGAGGCACACTTTTAGATTCAAGGGTGTTTTCGACCCTAGAGCGCTAAATTATTACATGTCCCCGCAAATAACATGCCACTTAAGTGTAACTATCAATGCTCGAACCCTCTCCCTCTGCTGGGGAGCTAGGAACGCTTGCCGATTCCACTAGAGCCGCTTTTTATTTACCTTAGCTCTGGATTACTTTGAATTTTAATTCAAAATAAGTTACAAAAATTTTAAATCTATACGATTTTTTTGAAATTTCATCTTGAAATATGTTTATTTAACTTCTGGTTTGATTTTTAATTTACTTATGTAGTTTTAGTCTTTCAAAGATTACTTAAAACTATTCAACTAATATATATATTTTTTATACAAAATTGATCCTGGAATCCTAATTTTTATATGATAATTCTTACAGACATATAACAAAAGTGACATCTAAACAAATGCTTGTTTACAGGAACTGCAACAAGCTGTTGCTAAGCTGAACAATTGCTTTTGCACGAAAGCGAGGGCTTGTGGACGAGCTACAATAAATCAACATGATCTTGAAGCTTTAGATCTTGGTATGCGATATTCTATCTTCCAAATTACGAGTCTTGAATGAAAAAGATAAAATGAACTGTATTTTCGCTCTTAAATTGCTATGAACTTTGCTTTCTTATCCGTTATAATAGCATAAATAATGGTTCAATGTTAATAAGAATTGCAAGTGTTTCTAAAATTGCTTTTAGATTTATTTATAGTATTATTGAATATAATCATAATTTGTGGTAGGTACCAAGGGAAGATTTTATTTGCTAATGCTATTGCGTACGAAGAAGATAGAGGTCGAAACAATTGATGGCTCCATTGTTTACCGTCCTATTGGTTAATGTGTTTGTACATAAATGTGTTGAAATATTGATTGTTTTGCTGTTGCTAAAATTGCATTATGTGTTGTGCTTAAATATGTTCATTGTTAGCATAAAATTTGATGTTTCATCGTCGATTTGCTTCTAGAGTTATACAAAGTTATTGATGTTGCATTTTATCAACTGTACTGCTGTAAGTTACATTTTGTATGCTTATTTTCACTTCAATTCAATTATTTCTTATGGATGTGGTTCTTACGGAGCTTGTACCAATAAAGCAAAAGAATTATGAGATGCCCTTTAGATGAAGTATCTGATATATGATAAATCAGTGATAAATATGCTTATTAAGAATATCAAGATAGTGAAGATTGACATTAAAGATAAATTACAGACAATAGCTCTAGTATTCTGTCACTAATATATAAGGTTCACCTGTATTGAGAGGTAGAAGCAAAGGCAATGCAAAGAAAGAAATAACCTGAGCAATAGTTCAAAGAAGGGTGATTTGAGCTTTTATATATGTAGCTAGGATCAATAGTTTTTTTATTTAGTTCTATTTTGTAACCTATTGGTATTAGTCACATGTTTCTATTTAAATATTTAATTCTTTCTCTCTTCTATAACATAGATCACATATTTTAATATAAACTTGTGGTTGATATCAGTGAGCTTTAAATATAAACCACTGTTATAAAAATCTTTCTAGGCCTCTGCCTAGATTCCATTTAAACGTTAGGCGAGGCTTACCGCATAACGATTTGCATAGGCCCACCTAAATAATGTTTACTATCTCATGCATGAATCTAAACATGTATTTAGGCACCATTTAGGCTTATCTAAGGCTTAGTGCCACATATAAGCATTAATGTCCTTATTTTAGGCAATCTTGCATCTTTGACCATTTCTAAGCACATACAAAATCTCAAAATTTTAATTTACATCAATTGATACTAAACAAAACACTAAAATTTTATCCAAAATACATGAGTTATTAAAAATATCTAACTCTGATTAATCTCCGCTCAAATGATTAATCACTAGTCCATACTTACCGTCTAACGTCCCCCTAGCGATTTTTACAACCTTGTATACAACAATAAATTATGGTTGTTAAAGATAACCCTAGGGATAAACCTATTACCGATGGAGCTATAGAGGAAGATCAGGAGGATAAGACGGGGTGTAATGAGGTTAGAAAGAAGAATAGATTAAAAGATGAAGCTAGGGTTTCGGCTGCCTATTCGAGTTTTGTAAACCGAGAAGGACCAAATCCTAAAACCCTAAATTTGAAACTAGGGATTCGTACGTTGGCTGATGTGCTGGCAGGAGATTAATGGAGGAGTAGAATATTCTGAAGGCTTGCGTGACGAAAAAGGTGAATATGTAAATCTAGACGACGAAGTTTATTCTATTGCTGATAACATGTGGAGAAACTTGATTTATGGGTATGTAGTAGGAAGGAGACCCTACTACATGCACTCGAATGCTTATATATAGAAAGAGAATGGAAGCCAACTGGATCTTGGGACGTATTTGTAAGAGGACATATATTATTGGATTAAATTCGCCAAGGAGGAAGATTATAGGAGGGTGGTCCATGGTTTATAGGCATCAAGTTAATTTTCAACAAGAGATGGGAGGCATACTTTAAACTAGAGAGAGACATGCTTGAGTCGCATCTAGTTCGGGTGAGATTATTGAACCTAGGCCTATGCAGTTAAAGTGCTTAGCGGCTCTATAGCGGTGGAGGTGCAAAAAATTATAGCGGTGATAAAGCGGGGATATAGCGGAAAATAGCGGAGGTGCAAACAACTTTATTATATATAAAACCAAATATTTAAAGTTAACTTATTCACATTTTCACATCATTTGTATAGGAAAACGAAATATTGTTTAATATTATATAACACAAACGAAGAATAACTTGATTTATGCAGACTATGTTTGGTGATTACAATAGATTTTTAATTTATATTGAGCACTTATGCCTTAAAATTAGGCATTTATCTTAACTTTGTTGATTTGGTCTGAAAGATAACTAGTCAAATCAACATTTGTATATTAATATTGCTAAAGCAGGTGCTAAATAGTCTAGATTTTGTGGGCGTAGTGGAAAATTGCGGGGATTAAAGTGGATCTACTGTTCAATAATGCTAAATTGCAATAGTGTAGTGGTTGAAGAGCACTATGTGCTATAATGAGGATTTTGTGAGGCTTTAGAGGGGCATTAACTACACAAACTTAGACTTAGCCCGATAGACTGCTAGGGGGATTAGTAAGTTGGTCAGTTTGATTAAAAATCCACCAGCAATGGACGAATACACAAGAAACATCAAAAGATTGAAATATGCTCGAGTGCTAGTTGATTTAAAGGCTAGATCTGATTTAAAGAAATAAGTCAGGGCAAAAGCAGTAAAGGCAATGTTTATGTGCAAGTAGTAGAGTATGAGTGCACCTGTGTTCTAGCTATAAGTGTTTTGGGAATAATGATATGCAGAATGCTATAATAGTGCCACCCATCAAAATGATATTCTTATACCATAATTTTACCCTATTTTATTCAACTTCTAAAAGCCAAAACAATAAAGGAGTATTAAGAACTGTGCATGAGAATCGAGAGACTTGTAATTCATTGGCTTAAGTTTGAAAGCTCTATTATGTATATTATTTCTCATAAGAATTAAATATCGAGACAATGTCTAGAAGATAACAACCTAAAACGTGGAAATGCAACTCAAGTCCAACAAACCTGAAAGCGATGGACACTAAGCTGACCTTAAACCGAGAACACAAGCCTTCAGACAGGTACTAGCCGAAAGTAAATACTACAAGGTTAGCATCTTATCAAAACCATAGGCCTCTAGGTGGGCCTTCAACCGAAAGGTTAAAAGCGTTAAACCAGGCTATAATTCCGAGGCTACATACTTCCTTTAAATCATACGCCGAGACCTTTCCATGGTCATTGCTTAAAGAAATGGCTCCAAGCAGCCATAACTAAGTATACAAGCCAACGACGCCTAACTCAACATATGAGACCGAAGTCATCTCTACTCAAGGCCTAAAGCGTCTCAATACGAAACCAAGATCAACGACTAAGATAACCTCAATCTACATCAATAGCTTAGACAGCCTAAAGCTTTTACAGAACATACGGGTTACAACACCCAAAGCTATATATAAACGTTAGGTCAACAATCTGCAAGCAACCATGAAGACACATATCCAAATCTTAGCCTTATAGGTGGGCCAAGTCAGCAATCCAAGTGAAAAGCTTTACGCTAATGAAATATTTGCAAACTGCCTATAAATACAACGCATAGATCCCCATAGAGGGGATTCAAACTCTGGAAGCCTGATCGCATACTATTGTACTCAATAGAAACTGCCTTAACTTTTCCAATTTCAAGCTTTACCTAAAACTCATTGATGGCGAACAATGCCAACTAGACCTTATAAAGCTACAAAGAACTTATTTGATAGAGTATCAAAGACTTAACCATAGTGGACATAGGGATCGACTCCCAAACCACTATAAATTCTCTGTGTCTTTACTTTCAGCATCTTATTTTATTATCGATTTCAACTTAGGCATCTTAACTTCGGATGAACTTTGTTCCCATATTACTGCTTCCAAAATAAGCTTTTGGAAATCTAGGGTGTAAGTTTGCAACTAAAAATCACACTAACATTTTGGCGCTAGAAGGAGGGTTCAAACCTCCGTTCCAGTATATTACTTCCCATCACTTGATTCCCACTAATTTTCTACTTGAGAATGAAAGAATCATCTCAAAGAAAGAATCCTCACTCTCCAATAGTTGAGGAAGATATCCTCGAAACACCATTTGAAATGATGAAACGGCTACATTTGGAGGATCTATACCCCCGTGTTATGCCGAAGAATAGTTCCGGCAAATGATACTTACTTCAGTTGGAAATACCGCAAAACGCTTGGATGATTACCAAAACGAAATAAAGAGAACATGTGAAGGAATGGAAAGAAGAGTTGATGCTTTCATTGAAGAAGAAAGCCATCCTCTCATAGATAATCGAAACCCTGGTAAAGACAAATAACCAGGGAAGAACTCAAGGCTGACTTTGTTGAGGAAACTACTCTTAGAGCTAGAGCCAAAGCCTCTCAAGTCGCTAAAGAAGGTCAACTCGAAAGGACCCTGACACTAATCTTCGAAAGGGTAAGCCTTGGTAGACTTGTTAGGGTTTGGCTCGAATATCGAAACATTTATATTGAGCCAACTGACCACTTACATCTGGGTGGTGACCGAAGTATGAAAAAATTATTATTGAATTTATCTGAACAAGTTTAGAAGCTTCAAGAAAAAAATCAAGTTTCATGCAGAAACGAAAGTCAAGAAGATCTAACCATTTTTTACTGACATTATGAGGACTCTGTTGTGTTACTACTAAAATTCCTTTCAACCTAGTTAAAACCAGTTTGAGCAGAAGACAAAGAAGAACAAGAGGAAAAGGCTCTAACTAGACCTTCCGAAGGAGTCGAAGGGAAGCTACAACACAAGTCCAAAAGCTTTAGATCCTTTTGAAGAGATCGAAAGGATGCTACAATCAAGGTCTAGAACATTCTCAACCTATCGAAGGGGTCGAAAGCACCCTTCCGCTTCAGTGACCACCTTTCGAAGCAGACGATTCTATATGCATGAAGACCTTTCGAATAAGTCAAAGCTACACCTTTTAAAGACAATGAACGACAACCTTTCGTATACGTGCCAAACCTTTCGAAACCAAAGGTTTCGCCAACACTCAAACCACTCAAAAGCATGCATTACCCAGAGCAACCCTTTTGAAAGCTAAACCAAGCCTTTCGAACCGGTCGAAGCTATTATTATCCAGGGAGGTTTCACATCAAGTCACAGGCAGAGGTTCAGAAGTGACTAACAGAGTCAAAACCACCAATGTTGCAACACCTTCGAAGCCACTAGTTAAAGCCTATCGACAGAGTCGAAAGCTCCTACAAAGCAACATAGAGAAGAAACACGCAACTGTCCCTTTCGACTAAGGCGGAGGCAATCTAAGGATAATAAAGCAGCCACCTTTCGACCAGGTCGAAAGCATTGGGGTCGAAAGGTGCTGATCCGCATCTATAAATAAGACCCAAGGGGTCTGGTTTAGGGGATCCGAACTCAATCATTCTAAACTTGTATTTTCTTAGTCCAAAAAGCTGTAAACCTTAATTTTTAAATTGAATTAAGGAAAATTGATCAATAAAATCTTCTTTAAGTGAAAAAAGGGAAGTCTTCATATATTCTTAATTACTTAATTATTTCACAAGCTTTTATTGGGTTTAATCTCGTGTTACAGGTGACGACCATATCGAAAGGTCTCTTCCGACTAAAGTCTAAACCCTCATATTGTCAAGTAATACCAGTTAAAGATTCCAAGCCACTTTTCATAAAACCTCTACTTTCAACATGGTCAAAACCTAATACTAATCCACTTTAACCTTAAATTTCCAACCCAATCCCAAAACATTGAAAGCTACGACTTTCGACAGGGTCAAAACCTCAATCCCAGATTCCTGACCCAAGTCATAATTAAAAAATGACTTAAGCCTTTGACAGGGTCGAAACCCACGAAGTCAATTCTTAACCTTGGATTCTTAGAATAATCCTTCTGTGTCCTGCAACCGCTTTGAAAAGGAAGGCTTTCGAAGGGGCTACCATACCATCTCAACAAGCTCGAAAGGCTGATAATAAAAGGAATTGACCGTTTCGACTAGGTCGAAAGGTTGATCTAAACAAGTTTTCACTACAGCAACCCATTCGAAAGGGTAGCCAAATGGAACATACACATTCTATTATTCTCAATTTACCTAAAAGAAACCAAAAGGAATTAACCTATGAAGGTGACTGCTATGCTATAGGATCGAAATGGCCAACAGTTGTAAACAATGTAAATGCAGTGGTAGTGCGATATAAACTAAGTTATCCGCTGATGCAGAATATGAGTATAAAAAATAAATAGTAAAGTAAATTACACCAGGGATTTTTATATTGGTTCGAACTTCCCGTTCTACGTCCAGTCCCAGACTACACTCTGGATTTAAACTCTATAAAACCCTCTCTTAACCCGGAGGAATAGGTATACAACACTTGAGCAGCCGAATAGAATTTTTCCACCTCAAACAGCCGAAGAGGACTTTTACCGCCTGAACAACAGAACATGACTTGACCGCCTGAGCAAACGAACAGGACTTTATTACAAAGTATATTGTCTTGACCTTGTGTGTTCTAATAACACAGATTTGTCACTTGTAGTACACCCTTCATATAATCTTTTCCTCAAGTATGATGTGTATAGTTTTGTGTATATGAATATTAGGAAGTTCAAATTGCTTTAGAAATATAGAATTGTGATTGTAAGCAATGAATGTATGAACTCAAGAGAGTAGTTGATTCATAAAATATGATTCAAGTATAAGCAAGTAAGTGAAGTTATTTGATCTTGAAATTCATGCATATATATAGTAGTTAAGGAGTTGCAACTGCTGGTGAAGAGTTCTCAACAAATAGCAATGGCTGCAACTCTTCACGAGGAAGAAGGCTATTCAAAAAAGGAAGTGTCTTTTCAAAAAAATAGCAGTTGGAACCAGGTCAGTTGATTGGTCTGTGAACTTAAGTCGACTGAATTTGAAAATATAAACGTGTATACATATGTGCACAAGTTCAATAGGCTGTTTATAGATATTCGGTAGACTAGTCGATTTTGTTTAGTCGACTGAATTCTGTTGATAATCAAAAATCACCATAGCTCATTTGGTTAGAGCACTTGCCTTCTAAACTAGTGACCCGGGTTCGAGCCCCGCTTCATGCATTTTTTGAAAACTTGATTTTGATTAAAATATGCATGCAAGTTTATTTGAATGTGAATGATGATTCTTGAGGAAAGATTTTAACAAAGCACTAAACTAGACTCTATATACATATTTGATGACTCTTGTTAAAATATATAACTATATGAACCATACTTTGAGTCGTTGAGTCCGTATGTTGTCGTAGTCGTAGATTCGTGAATTCTTGTTTCATGTCAGCAATCAAAACCTATGATCCAAGTCCAACAACCTAGCCCTTTAACTCTACTTGGGGTGTTGATAGGTTTTCTTGTTAACTTTTTGGTGCTAGAAGGAGGGCTCGAACTTCCAACTTGGTTGAATACCCAACACCACTTGTCTCTAACCTAAACCAACTCAATTTCAAGCTTATCTATTTTGGTCTAACACCATCATGGCTAGAAGAATCAAAAGATCCGAGCAAGGATCTTTCGAACCACATTTGATAGGATTCTCCCCAAGAACCATCAAGGATTCCAACCAATATGATAATGGCTGATTATAATGCCTTTGCATTTAAATGGCAACGAGCTGCAACAAAAACACTTCCAACACAAGAACTCCAAAGAGTGTCGAAAGGGAAAGAAATCGGGGAATGTGAAACTACAAGGCCAAGAAATAAGAAATCTAAAGGCCATCCTCAAGAGATAAGTTTCAAGTCTAGACTTCCTAAAGAATGCAACTTAACAACATCCATAGAGAATGTCTACTTGTTAACCAAGGATGAGCTCAATTATTGGCCATCACAGAAAAAGAAGCCAAAATATGAAAGGGATCTAGGGGGACCCTACTGCCATTATCACCCGATGAATGTTCATAAGACTAATCATTGCAGGGCTCTAGAGGGGATGATAATCAACTTCTTCTGTCAAGGAAAGGTTAACGAATTTGTAAAGAAATATTGAATGAGATCAATAAAAAGCTATTTTTCTAAAGAGAATCTACATGGTTGGGAGTGAAATGCTCCTCTTATTTGGAAACTATCTAAGATGGTAGAAAGCCTCTGTCCATGCTGAGTTGGCCAGGGCCGAGCGCCTCCTGGAGGGAGGACGGAGCAAGCCTTCATCCACGCCACGCTATGGCCAGGATAAAGCACCGGACAAGCCCTTGGTCATGCCTCTGGTCAGGTCAAGGCACCTCCTAGAGGGAGGATGGAGTAAGCCTTTATCCGTGCCATGCTATGGCCAGGATAAAGCACCGAACAAGCATCTGTCCGTGCCACGCTATGGCCAGGGCGCTTCCTGAAGGGAGGTCGGAGTAAGCCTTTAACCGCGCCACGCTATGTGTAACAACCCGCATATTTTTATGACAATATATTTAAATGATTTATTTAAATATAGCATCGTTAGTTGAATTTAAAAGTCCAAAACGTGAATTTTTGTAAACGGTCGAATCTGGACTCGAGACCACTTCCATTGAGTCCAAAATGGTGTTTACAACCTTTTTGAGTATAAACATAGATATGTTTGGAGTTGAGTAGAATTTTGCTATTTTTCTATAGGGCTTTGGGTTTGGGTTTCAGCCCACTAACCCAACAAGAGAACGCAACTCCTCTATCTAATAACTCCCACTCTACTCCTCTTCATTCATTCATTCTATTTTCCTAACACTCTCAAGCTAAAGGAAAATGGGGGAAAAAGGGAAATTAAAATTCCTAAACCCTAGATTACTAGGAAATTCTAGATTCAAGCTCCAAAATCAAAGAGAAGCTTAGGTAAGCATCCTCTTCTTCTTCTCCACCTCAATCTCTCTCCAATTTCTAGAAAAATCCTATAACCTAATTTAGGTAATAATTGCATTTGATCATAGACTGAGGGTTCTTGAAGTTAAGTGGAGGAGAGATTGATCTTGCCTGGTTTTAAAGCTTCTCATTCGTTGTTTTTGAGTTTAAATGTGAGTTCTTTAACTCACATCTATGTCTATAGCTTTCATTGTTGTTAGGTATGAATTCCTAACATCTATTTCATGTTCATTTGCTTTTGATTTGAATTGATTTGGTTAATTTTCCAAATTTTGGTGTTTTGAAGTCAAAATCTTTAAAAATCCTATCTTGGATGTTTGGACACGTTGTTTGGGGTGTATCGGAGAGCCTATAAGGCTGGGTTGTCGCTTGGCATAATTCCCTAGCATCCATCGCTCGTTCGATCGCCTTCGGTTTGGATTTTTGCCCTTTTTGGGCTAGGCTGATTTTTGCCTAGCAGGAAAATCCAGACGTTTGGAAGAAAATCCAGACGTCTGGAAGGAAATCCAAACGTCTGGAAGGAAATCCAAACGTTTGGTTGAAAAATCCAAACGTCTGGAAGGGGTCCTTGGAAAAAGAAAAAAGGCAGAGACAAAATCCAGACGTCTGGAAGGAAATCCAGACGTCTGGTTGAAAAATCAAGACGTTTGGTTCTGTGCAGTTTTGCCTATTTTGGCTGTTATTGAGTGGATTTCCATTTTTTATCGATTTTTGTTGATCCGGTTAGTTGTTGTCAATTATTACAGACTTTGATGACTTCATTTATGGATTTTTGGGAATATCCATTTGATTGGATTTGATATTGATTTTTATGGTTTGAATTCACGTCGTCGAATGTGGATTTTTGGTGATAGATTGTTTTTACAATCATTTCTGTGATTTTTCACTTTTAAATACAAAGGTTTCTATACTCGTAGTAAAATACTCAAAACTCTTTCACAAAAATGATTTCAACGTTATTTTTAATACAAAGCTTGTTTTTAAAACCGTTTTCCAATCTATTAGTATATACAAACCTTTACCTCATTCGTATGAGAAATCTAATTACTTAGCAAAACAAGTGGTATGAAACGCTTACGTTTACTTCGTCGGTTAATTCTTGGACTTGTTCGATTGAACTCTTGTGACAATTTTCGAATGGAAATCTACAATCTGTTCGTAAATATTTAAGTTAAGCCAGTGGTTATGGGACATGAAGCTAAACTCATTTATTTACTAGCTTAGTGTAATTTACACTTCTTATTGATCAATGATGATCATTTTGTATTTTCGAGTGCAAATCTACAATTTGTTCGTAAATATTTAAGTTAAGCCAGTGGTTATGGGACATGAAGCTAAACTCATTTATTTACTAGCTTGGTGTAATTTACACTTATTCTATGGAGCTTCGGCTCAATTTGGTGGGGTAGCGACCCATGGTCATTTGACCGTTCGAGGAGCATTCGGCTCATTCGTCCGCGTGGGGGACTGTACC
Organism: Allium fistulosum; assembly: GCA_030737815.1. NCBI lineage: Eukaryota > Viridiplantae > Streptophyta > Magnoliopsida > Asparagales > Amaryllidaceae > Allium > Allium fistulosum. The sequence continues at coordinate 403,020,600 of CM060907.1, read as the reverse complement.
ACGACCGAGTCTGTGCAGGAGGCGTATCTTTTAGGGTGCATTGATGTTCGACTCATTCGTCCGCGTGGGGGACTGTACCACGACCGAGTCTGTGCATGAGGCGTATCTTTTAGGGTGCGTCGATGTTCGGCTCATTCGTCCGTGTGGGGACTGTACCCCATATTTTTATGGGATAGCGTCTCATTTGTGATACACGTGTTGGTGAGTTTTCATGCTCCCGTTTGTGATAAGCCTCCCCCTTTGTGTTTTCTGGATTTCTAATTGTTGATTTCTGGAATTTGTGGTTCACTAATTTTTGCGATTTGCATTGATATTTTTTGTCAACATTTGAGGTTTGGTAAATAAGCTAAAGAATATGACATTCCTTTTGGTGTTTTGAGAAGATTTGATATAATGTATGATTTTCATTGTTATCATATATTTATGTTATATCTCTTATCCTATCTCATCTTATATGATATTTATAGCTAGACTGATCCGTTTATTATTTTTCTTCTTAAATAATACTCGGGTCAGACCGAAGTATTTTAGGTGCTTCCACTTGACTTATTATCTGGCACTAGCTTCTGACTTTTGGCTAACTACTTTAGCTCAGTAGTTTTTGTTTTTATACATTCGAGATAGAGACTCCTTGATGTATACATATTCTTTTGTCTTGCACTTGTACCTATTCTTTTGTGATGTAGTGGATCTTATATGACCGCTACTTTGATGTACACTTCTATGTGTTATATTCATATCTGTTTCTGCCTTAGTGATATTAAAATCTGTGACTGATTTGTGTTATGCTTATTTCTATATTTGTTTTCGAAGGCCACATAGCCGCTGTGTGGTAGCTTTGAGTTTGTATTTGATATGTCGGATTTCCTCTTGAAATGAAATGCATGTCATACTATCTGACATATCGGTACTCGCACAAAGCAATTACACAGATGGTCGCTCCTCAACAGCCTTATTCTTCGCGCTAGTTGACGGCATTACCTCGTAGTGTCCTTGGCTAGTGTGAGTATAGAGGTGGGGTGTCACAGCTTGGTATCAGAGCCAAACTTTGGAACAATGTAGAATAATCTAGCAAGGATCATTGTCCTAAGTCTTTCTTAGAAGTCGTGCCTTAGGATTTAATTCGAGGCATTGGACCCGTTCTATCCTATATTCTTTTGTGATGCCTTGTTTTATCAATCAATTTTGTTTGATATTCATTCTGAGAATAACCTTATTTTCTCTTCTTTCTTTCTTTCTTTCTTAAAGAAGAGAAATGGTTAGATCTGGCAGTCCTAGCGCTGGTCAATCCAGTAGCCCTCCTCTGGATGGCGTATTCATGTCTGCCTAACAACTTTTGGATCTTGTAAAGAATCAAAGATTTATTTGTGCTTTGAATAAGAATCCTAAAAAGGTTTTACCTCTGAAATTAGAAGTGCCTTTCGACCAGTTTGTAGATATCACTCTTCGATTTGAAGAGGCCGATAAAGGAAGTGATGGTGATATTGGGGTTTCCAAGAAGAGGCATATTAAGTTCAAAAGCCTTAATCCCAACAAGAAAGTGAAGCAAGCAACTTCGGTAGCAAAGACTCCAATCCCTAATCGTGGAGTATGCTACAATTGTAGTTCTAAGAATCACTATGAAAATAAGTGTCCAAAGCCCCTTACTTGTCGCTATTGCAAAGGTTAGGGTTATCTTTTATCTTCATGTCCTAAACTTCAAAGTAGGAGAGAGGGAAAGCTGAATGTTGTGCAAGCCTCTAGTAACCCTTCTCTTGGTCAAGGTATTTCACATTCAGTCCTTGATGCCATTATTTTGTTTCATGATTATCCTATTCGAATTCTTTTAATACGGATGCATCTCATTCTTTTATATCAAAAGAACTCGTTGATACTTTTTCTTTAATATTATGGGTTTGATGACTTCAATGAGAATTGCGAATCCGGTTGGTGGATATGCAACACTCAGTTTACTTTGTAAAAATGTCGAGATTATTTTATGTGGTTATGCTTTCCGAGCCGATTTGCATATTACGCGCTACTTAGGTTTCAGAAATGATTTTAGTAATGGATTGGCTTATTCGATATTAAGCCCACATCTATGTCCCGAGAGGACTATTTATCTTCGACATCCTCAATCTGTTAAGCAAATTTCTGTTGTTCTTAAAGATTCAGATTCCAATTCAGTGGCATCGTTTTATTCTTTAAACCCACATGATGAGGAAAATGTTATTTCTCTCATTCAAGTAGTTTGTGAATTTTTCGGTATTTTTGAGCTTGTCTTAGGATTACCACCTAAGCAATCTATTGAGTGGTGCTAAGGTCTTTTCAGCTCGACCTTGCCACCGGTTTTCATCAGCTACGAGTTGCGGAGGGTAGCATTCCACTTACCGCATTCCGCACTCATTATGATTCTTATGAGTGACTCGTGATGTCATTCAATTTGTCCAGCTTATTTCATCCATCTTATGAATCGAGTATTCTGCGAATATCTCAATGAGACCATCCTTGTATTCATTGATTATGGATGAAAACAACAATTTAAAATTTGCAAAAAATCTTTTTAATAAGATATTTATAAGTATAATTGGATTTTGTTCTTAAAACGAGCAAAGAATATTCGTAAAATTTTTAAGAGACATGTTTATCATATAGAAGATGATTTTGTGTTGTATTGCCCATTGAGTGCTTTAAGAATTCTAGTCGATGCGCCTGATCAACGTTATCGATAGGAGTCTCCTAAACGCTATGATGAGGCAGTCAGAAATAGTAATTTTTCTAAAAAGATGATTATATAAAGTTAATTACAATTTTGAAATGTCTTAGCTTTTCGGAAAAGCGGATCATTTAAAAGAACTCTTTTCCGATGCTTCTATTCTTGAGATTCCCAAAGGGAACCAAGACTTTATTGTTTATACCGATGCCAGTCGTGTTGGTTTGGGAGCCGTTCTCATGCAAAGGGAACATGTTATCGCTTATGCTTCTAGGAAATTAAAGCCTGCCGATACTAGATTTTCCACTCATGATTTAGAGCTCGTGGCCATTGTTTTCGCCCTTAGAATTTGGCATCATTATCTTTTGGGAGAGAAATTTGTTCTCTACACCGATCATAAATCTTTGAAGTATTTATTTTCTCAAAAGGAAATTAATTTGCGTCAACAACGTTGACTCGAATTCCTTGCATCTTATGATCTTGATATTGTTTATACTCCTAGAAAGGGGAATCGTGTTGCCGATGCCCTTAGTCATAAGAAACAAGCGGTTGTTTCCATGATGATATCCGAATGGAATGATCTCGAGACTTTATCCACTTGTGAGATTCAAGATCGTGAATCCGATTCATGTTTATCTCTTGCTTTATGTAGCCTTGAGGCTCATCCTTCTCTTTTGGACCGCATCCTATTCGTATGAGCAACATCCTATTCGTATCATTGCTACGGAGGTTAAACGCCTTCGTAATAAAGATGTTCCGCTTGTGAAAGTTCAATGGTCCTCAAATCCTAAGGATTGCTCTTGGGATTCCAGAGAATTATCGAGCGAACACATCCGAACTTACTCTCTCGTGCTCTTTAAAGTTAACTTCTTACTTCAAATTTTTCTTTTGTGTTGTTATGCCTTAGTATGGTTGTTACTTTTTATTTTCTTCTTAATTATTGCGAGGACGCAATTTCTTTAAGGCGAGGAGTTTGTAACAACCCACATATTTTTACGATAATATATTCAAATGATTTATTTAAATATAGCATCGTTAGTTGAATTTAAAAGTCCAAAACGTGACTTTTTGTAAACGATCGAATCCGAACTCGAGACCACTTCCATTGAGTCCAAAATGGTGTTTACGACCTTTTTGAGTATAAACCGATATGTTTGGAGTTGAGTAGAATTTTGCTATTTTTCTATAGGGCTTTGGGTTTGGGTTTCAGCCCACTAACCCAACAAGAGAACCCAACCCCTCTATCTAATAACTCCCACTCTACTCCTCTTCATTCATTCATTCATTCATTCTATTTTCCTAATACTCTCAAGCTAAAGGAAAATGGGGGAAAGAAAGGGAAATTAAAATTCCTAAACCCTAGATTACTAGGAAATTCTAGATTCAAGCTCCAAAATCAAAGAGAAGCTTAGGTAAGCATCCTCTTCTTCTTCTCCACCTCAATCCCTCTCCAATTTCCAGAAAAATCCTATAACCTAATTTAGGTAATAATTGCATTTGATAATAGATTGAGGGTTCTTGAAGTTAAGTGGAGGAGAGATTGATCTTGCCTTGTTTTAATGCTTCTCATTCGTTGTTTTTGGGTTTAAAGGTGAGTTCTTGAACTCACATCTATGTTTATAGCTTTCACTGTTGTTAGGTATGAATTCCTAACATCTATTTCATGTTCATTTGCTTTTGATTTGAATTGATTCGGTTAATTTTCCAAATTTTGGTGCTTTGAAGTCAAAATCTTTAAAAATCCTATCTTGGATGTTTGGACATGTTGTTTGGGGTGTATCGAAGAGCCTATAAGGCTGGGTTGTCGCTTGGCATAATTCCCTAGCCTCCATCGCTTGTTCGATCGCCTTCGGTTTGGATTTTTACCCTTTTTGGGCTAGGCTGATTTTTGCCTAGCAAGAAAATCCAGACGTCTGGAAGGAAATCCAGACGTCTGGTTGAAAAATCCAGACGTTTGGAAGGGGTCCCTGGAAAAAGAAAAAAGGCAGAGACAAAATCCAGACGTCTGGAAGAAAATCCAGACGTCTGGAAGGAAATCCAGACGTCTGGTTGAAAAATCCAGACGTCTGGTTCTGTGCAGTTTTGCCTATTTTGGCTGTTTTTGAGTGGATTTCCAATTTTTATCGTTTTTGTTGATCCGGTTAGTTGTTGTCAATTATTATCGACTTTGATGACTTCATTTATGGATTTTTTGGAATATCCATTTGATTGGATTTGATATCGATTTTTATTGTTTGAATTCATATCGTCGAATGTGGATTTTTGGTGATAGATTGTTTTTATAATCATTTCTGTGATTTGTCACTTTCAAATACAAAGGTTTCTATACTAGTAGTAAATACTCAAAACTCTTTCACAAAAATGATTTCAACGTTATTTTTAATACAAAGCTTGTTTTTAAATCCGTTTTCCAATCTATTAGTATATACAAACCTTTACCTCATTCGTATGAGAAATCTAATTAAACGGCTTAGCAAAACAAGTGGTATGAAACACTTGCGTTTACTTCATCGGTTAATTTTTGGACTTGTTCGATTTAACTCTTGTGACAATTTTCAAGTGGAAATCTACAATCTGTTCGTAAATATTTAAGTTAAGCCAGTGGTTACGGGACATGAAGCTAAACTCATTTATTTACTAGCTTAGTGTAATTTACACTTCTTATTGATCAATGATGATCATTTTGTATTTTCGAGTGGAAATCTACCATTTGTTCGTAAATATTTAAGTTAAGCCAGTGGTTATGGGACATGAAGCTAAACACATTTATTTACTAGCTTGGTGTAATTTACACTTATTCTATGGAGCTTCGGCTCAATTTGGTGGGGTAGCGACCCATGCCATTTGACCGTTCGAGGAGCATTCGGCTCATTCGTCCGCGTGGGGGACTGTACCACGACCGAGTCTGTGCATGAGGCGTATCTTTTAGGGTGCGTCGATATTCAGCTCATTCGTCCGCGTGGTGGACTGTATCACGACCGAGTCTGTGTATGGGGCATATCTTTTAGGGTGCGTCGATGTTTTGCTCATTCGTCCGCGTGGGGGACTGTAACACGACCGAGTCTGTGCATGAGGCATATCTTTTAGAGTGCGTCGATGTTCGGCTCATTCGTCCGCGTGGGGGACTGTACCACGACCGAGCCTGTGCATGAGGCGTATCTTTTAGGGTGCGTCGATGTTCGGCTCATTCGTCCGTGTGGGGGACTGTACCCCGTATTTTTATGGGATAGCGTCTCATTTGTGATACATGTGTTGGTGAGTTTTCATGCTCCCGTTTGTGATAGGCCTCCCCCTTTGTGTTTTCTGGATTTCTAATTATTGATTTCTGGAATTTGTGTTTCACCAATTTTTGCATTTTGCATTGATATTTTTTGTCAACATTTGAGGTTTGGTGAATAAGCTAAAGAATATGACATTCTTTTTGGTGTTTTGAGAAGATTTGAGATACTGTATGATTTTCATTGTTATCATATATTTCTGTTATATCTCTTATCCTATCTCATCTTATATGATATTTATAGCTAGACTGATCCATTTGTTATTTTTCTTCTTAAATAATACTCGGGTCAGACCGAGGTGTTTCAGGTGCTTCCACTTGAATTATTATCTGGGACTAGCTTTTGACTTTTGGCTAACTACTTTAGCTCAGTAGTTTTTGTTTTTATACATTCGAGATAGAGACTCCTTGATGTATACATATTCTTTTGTCTTGCACTTGTACCTATTCTTTTGTGATGTAGTGGATCTTATATGACCACTACTTTGATGTACACTTCTATGTGTTATATTCATATCTGTTTCCGCCTTAGTCATATGAATATCTGTGACTGATTTGTGTTATGCTTATTTCTATATTTGTTTCCGAAGGCCACATAGCCGTTGTGTGGTAGCTTTGAGTTTGTATTTGATATGTCGGATTTCCTCTTGAAATGAAATGCATGTCATACTATCTGACATATCGGTACTCGCACAAAGCAATTATACAGATGGTCGCTCCTCAATAGCCTTATTCTTCGCGCTAGTCGACGACATTACCTCGTAGTGTCCTTGGCTAGTGTGAGTATTGAGGTGGGGCATCACACTATGGCCAGGTTAAAGCACCGAACAAGCCCTTGGCCACGCCTTTGGACAGGTCAAGGCACCTTCTGGAGGGAGGTTAGGTAAGTCCTTGGTTCCAGCCTCTAAAATGAGCTAACCAAGAGCACCAAACAACAATGGACTAAGATGTCCAAGCCCAAGAAGAGGCTCATCAAATAATGGACTAAGATGTCCAAGCCCCAAAAGAGGCTCAACAAATAATGGACTAAAATGTGCAAACCTGAGAAGCGGTATATCTCCAATGGACTAAGATGTCCAGGCCCAAAATTGGCACATCATATTATGGACTAAGACGTCTAAGTTTGAGAAGCAGCCAATAAGATAACTACTATAAACAAGGCCTAAAGGGTTTATGCATGTCAAAGAAGACAAAATCTAAGGAGTAAAGCAGGACTCCGTCCATTAATACTCGAAGCTGGGTTTCGGGACTTCCATTTCTAAATTTCATCTATTAATACTCGAATCTGGGTTTCGGGTCTCTCATTTCTGAATTTCATCTATTAATACCCGAGTTTGGGTTTCGAGTCTTTATCAATCACTTAAGGTCTTTATTATACCCAAATCTGGGTTTCGAGACTATTACTTAAAAATGTTCTAATATGGGCTTGAGATTTTATTATGGATTTCTGATTGTCCACTACTAATGCCCGATTCTGGGTCAAAGACTTTTGTCAAGAAGATTATTGTTATGAGTTTCCGTTAATACCCAATTTGGGTTTTGGACTTCTATGTTTTCAAATCTCATTAACACCCGAGTATGGGTCATTGGATTTCTATTACAAATATTCAGATAATGATTTCTGTATCTTTTTCATATTTATCTCTTTATTAACTATCTCCAAAGGATGATTCTCTAATATTTAAACCCTTATTTTGGGACATGGTTTTCTACCGACAAACTTTATATATTCCAGCAATATGGTTAAAATTTCTTATCATGACCCAATATGGGATTTGGACATTTGATCAAATATAAACTACTTTACATATGATTAACATGATGATTTGTTAATCTTCACAAATGATATGCATAGATTTACACACAAATTTCAAGCTAATAATAAGAAATGTTGTTTGCTCATACTTTTCTTGGAGATCAAAATAATGAAGGAGAATGATAGATTCAACAAACACAGAAGTTATGGTATAAGCTATCAAACAAGTGCTTTAGAAATAACATTACAGGAAAGGACCACAAATCAGGTGATATTTACAAAATTTACATGATTTATATAACTTATGAAATTATTTACAAATACACAGAACAAGTATATGCATTTCATGAATATAAATCTTGAGCAGCCTTGTTCAAGCTCTCAACAATTGAAGGATCTATAATATGACGAATTGCGATGGAGAGGACCTCTTTGAGTTTCTTCTCTTTTTTTCTTATCCTATCTGCATCGTCAATTGCGTCGATATTAGTTTTCAAGGCATGATGAAAGCCCTATTTGCGCCTCTAAGAGTCTTGTTTTTCCTTTCCAATTCAGCAATGCGCTTCGAAAGGAGATAATTCTTGCGTTCAAGTTTCTTGATTTTAGCAGCATATTCATTTATGAGCTGTGAATAATTTGCTTTCTGTTGTTCATCAAAGTATTTCATCATTTTGAACTTAACTTTCCTACACCACTTGCCCACTTCCTTTTCATCTAAGCCTGGAGGAGGATTTGTTGTAGTGGGAAATTTCTGAGCAGCGAGGTAAGATGATCTCGTAAGTTTAACAGTAGATGAAGTAGCAGGGGAGATTGGTAAATCAATACTCGAGATATTATATCCCATAATAAATTCCAGCAACTCACACTGAGCTTGGCTGTCCTTCAGTTTCATCTCCAAATCACTCATTTGTTGGAGAAGTTCTGACATTTAATGATCAAAGTCGATTGAAGGATTCGACTTGACTTGACGCTTCAAAGCAGAAATCGTTTTGTCCTTGTTATTAACTTCAGCCTCTAAACTGGCGATTTGATCCTTAAAATTTCTAACAATCGTTTTCTGAAGTAAGAAACTTTTGTACCATTTTAAAGCATCTGTATTGCCATAAAAGCGAGCAAGTAAGGTGTCTTCAAGAAGTTTACACTTTTCGAGTTCTGTTAACAGCTTATCTCTAAGATTAACAAAACGTGACACTAAATCTAGTGAGAGAGGAGCTACTGATAACTGTAACTCCTATTTAAATAAAAAGAAACTGAATAAAGTCAAAACCAGAATGATAAATCTCTTTATTATTACGATAAAAGATTACAACTTAAATGACAACGAAACTAAAAAAGTACAACCGAATATTTACTCTACATCTAAAGTTGAGAAACTGCATTTCTAACTTTATTTAATGAATTAGCGGAAAGGGTAACTGTCGAGTCAAAAGGAATATTGACTCCTTATAAAGTAATAACCGGTGGATATCTACTGTAGTCCTACTCTTCGGCAGGAGGACTATCGCATCCATATATTAGTTTAGTGTGGAATGTTCGAATCTCTTTGAGTATTTTATCCTTTTCTTCACCAAGAAAGTCAAAGCGGAGACGAGGGTGTTCCATGTAAAGTCTTTGTAAATCTCTTAGGAAACAATATCTTGCTAATTTTGAAGATTTTAAAATTGATGATTTTTCGAGATAGAATCTTCTCAATCTAACATATCGACTTAGGTAATCTCTAGAAACATGATTGCCTGAAGGACTTCTTTTTGTAATAACATAATAGAATGCAACTAAGAATAAAAAGCAAGACTAAAATGAATATTTACAAATCAATATATTGTTACATGTTTACAATCATTCATCTGGTTCATACAAAATTGACTTGGTAAATAAATCTGAAACAAATTTATCCTTATAATACTTGAGCTTTTTAGCCGGTAGATCTTGGGGAATGGATCCGACTCGTGGTAAATTCCAACAAGCTCCAGGGTGCGGGTCGGATCCGAATTCGTCCAAGTATCTTTTATGTAAGCGCCTAAGTAGACCTCCACTGAATTCACCTAAATATGAAAAGTCAACGATGGGGTGTCTACAATAAGCCTTATATACGAAGTTAACTAAGATGTCCCTCTTTTCAATTAACATCCAGAATAAGGTAAGTAACTCCCGGTTCTCTTTCAAGAGAGCGTCATAGCGAAGGTGCGCTCTCCTTAGCCGTAGGGAAGCTTCTTGATGCTTAAAGGAGGCTAACACTACCGCACTTCTATTGAGTCTATGGTATTTATCAGAAAGAATGTTGTGCTCCTTCAACTGCCTGTCTAACTCCCTATATAGACTATTTATCTCCACTTGTTTTCTTTCAAGCTTAGTTTTATAAGGGTGGACAGACTTCTTCCTTATCTAAATAAAAGATTAACACTATTATTGTCTTCGAAGTGAAAGGTGTTTAAACAGATAATTCCATACCTGAGATACTAGGATTGGTGCTTGAGAAGCCTGCTCCCTTTCTTTTGACGCTTCAGTATCAATACGAGCAGAATCTTCTTGTGTGCCGGAAGGTGTGGGAGACTTGGGCGGAATCGCTTCGTAAGGAACGAATCTTTTTCAGTAGACTTCACATTATCATCCCCGTCTTCTCAAAAGCTTCAGTATGGCCACCTCCATTGCCACTTGATCCTTGTCCGTCGTTGACGTTATCATCCCCGTCATCATCATTGTCATCGTCATTATCACCATCGTTATCTCCTCCCTCTTCTTCAACGACATCATCTTTGTCACCTTCATCTTCTGAGTCAAATTCGACTTTGAAGGAAGGGACTTAAAAAGAAAGAATCTTGGAGAAAAACAAGGCTTCTCTAAAAATGGCAGTCGATACTATCTCAGACGCGAAATAGCGGGTGTCTCAATTTCTCGATAGCACGCTTGATGAGATCATGAAGAACTCTTTCGAAGATGCTCTGATGCTTGTTTGCGCCGACAACATCGACAAGGAGGGGGGGCAAATGTTACAACTAAAATTTCTTGAGCAAAAGACAAAGTAGAACAAGCGGAAAAGGCTCTAACTAGACCTTCCGAAGGAGTCGAAGGGATGCTATAGCACAAGTCCAAAAGCTTTAGAGCCTTTCGAAGAGGTTGAAAGGATGCTACAGTCAAGGTCTAGAACATTCTCAACCTATCGAAGGGGTCGAAAGCACCCTTCCGCTTTAGTGACCACCTTTCGAACCAGACGATTCCATATGCATGAAGACCTTTCAAATGAGTCAAAGCTACACCTTCCGAAGACAAGGAACGGTAACCTTTTGTATACGTGCCAAACCTTTCGAAACCAAAGGTTTCGCCAACACTCAAACCACTCAAAATCATGCATTACCCAGAGCAACCCTTTCGAAAGCTAAACCAAGCCTTTCGAACCGGTCGAAGCCATTATTATCCAAGGAGGTTTCGCATCAAGTCACAGGCAGAAGTTTCGAAGCGACTAACAGATTCAAAACTACCAATGTTGCAACACCTTCAAAGCCACTAGTTAAAGCCTATCGACAGAGTCGAAAGCTCCTACAAAACAACATATAGAAGAAACACACAACCGTCCTTTTCGACAAAGGCGGAGGCAATCAAAGGATAATATAGCAGCCACCTTTCGACCAGGTCGAAAGCATTGGGGTCGAAAGGTGCTGACCTGCATCTATAAATAAGACCCAAGGAGTCTGGTTTAAGGGATCCGAACTCAATCATTCTAAACTTGTATTTTCTTAGTCCAAAAAACTGTAAACACTAATTTGTAAATTGAATTTGGGAAAATTGATCAGTAAAATCTTCTTTAAGTGGAAAAAGGGAAGTCTTCATATATTCTTAATTACTTAATTATTTCACAAGCTTTTATCAGGTTTAATCTCGTGTTACAGGCGACGACCATATCGAAAGGTCTCTTCCGACTAAGTCGAAGCCCTCATATTGTCAAGTAATACCAGTTAAAGACTCAAAGCCACCTTTCATAAGTCCTCTACTTTCGACATGGTCGAAACCTAATACTAATCCACTTCAATCTTAAATCTCCAACCCAATCCCAAAACATTTAAGACTACGACTTTCAACAGGGTTGAAACCTCAATCCCAAATTCCTGACCCAAGCCATAATTACAAAACGGCTTAAGCCTTCGACAGGGTCGAACCCACCAAGTCAAGTCTTAACCTTGGATTCTTAGAATAATCCTTCTGTGTCCTGCAACCACTTCTAAAAGGAAGGCTTTCGAAGGGGTAACCATACCATCTCAGCAAGCTCGAAAGGCTGATAAGAAAAGGAATTGACCGTTTCGACTGGGTCGAAAGGTTGATCTAGACAAGTTTCACTACAACAACCTGTTCGAAAGGGTAGCCAAAGGGAACATACAAATTCTATTCTTCTCAACTTACCTAATGGAAACCAAAATGGATTAACCTAGCCCTATAACTCTACTTCGGGGTGTTTACAAGTTTTCTTGTCAACACATTGCATGTAGGAATTTGGATCCCAATACTACCATATGATGGATCGACCGACCCGGAAGATCATATTGCTTTATATGAAATACAAATGCAGACTATTTGAGTCTTCGATGAAGTTAAATGTAGAATTTTTCTGACCACCTTTACAAGGCGAGCACTGAAATGGTTCCGAAACTACCCTCCAAACTCAATTCATTCATGGGATTAGTAACTACATAGTTTATGTCTCAGTTTTGGCTTTGAGAGATACCCGAGCTAGAGTAAATTTCGTTGCGGATATTCGACATGGGAGAGGTGAATCCCTTAAATACTACTACCGAGGGTTTAATACATTGCGGCTAAAGTCAAAAGCTTGTTAGATGAATCGAAACTTAATGCTATTACTTTTGGTTTGTTGAGGAACACTCACTTTTGGGATGATTTAATAAGACAAGAGTGCAAACCCCTGAATGAGTTCTTCTTTAGAGCTTAGAGAGAAATACAGATTGAAGAACAAAAAAGAGTCTTCGGTAAATGTCAGGAATGGATGAACAAAGCCGATAGTTATGGTCCCAACAAAGAAGCGAAGACAAGAGTTTCAAATTGTATTAAATTCTCCCTCTAGCCCATTCCTATACCCAAATTTATGCTTTAACATAAGAAATAATTCCGTATCCCTCGTCAAAAAGGACGAATGACCCAGAGCCTACCGTGGGGTTAGATATTGTTCTTATTACAAGAAAAACGACCATAACACAGAATAATGTAGATTCCTTGATAATTTATAAACAATCAAAGTTGGAAAGCTTGATGAATTTTTGAGAACCAATAATGTGCAGGGGCACACCTTCGTTTGATGCTGAAACCACGCAACAGTCAGCCCAAATGCCGAGATCATTGCCAGCACCTGAAATTTTATCAATAGATTATGGGTGGCCTACATATGCCACCCGAAATATTTATAAATTGCCTTTATTGTGGCACTATTCAAGGTGATATACTTAACCTTTCGTTGAATCAACCACAACCTTTCGTTTGGAACATTTCCAAATTAAAGTTTCTTAATTAAGGTTCGAGAATGAATTTAATATCGACATATTATATTCGATAACAATTAAGATGTTCAAGTATGAATGCTCTTTCATAAGGAGTTTGTTGTTTCCGTTAACAATTCTCTAGTATTTCGTAAATACTCGAGAATACTCTAAACTACCATTTAGTGATCTTAATTTGGATTTGATATTTACTTCATGTATCAAATACATTTGCTAAATACGACATTGTAGACTATATAACATGTATGATAATTCCTATTGCCAATGCATAAGATATCCATCTAACATGTCCATATTAGACATTTTAATAAGGTATCTTTGCGTATTATTTGGAACGTTCCCAACATCTTTTATACTTATTATAAAATATATCATTTACAAGTCCAATGTTGAGTATTAAACAACTAAACTATTACTGATTTTAACATAAGTACATTGTTAACAATCAACAACATGTTGTTTACTTATAGTCTAGAAATATCTATGTACCTTTTAGTGGTTCTTTTTTATGGATTCACACTTCCTTTGCATTTTGACTGAAAACCAAACCATTCGATATTTCTATCAAAGTATTTATTCAATTCTGATGCTTATAGAATGATACTTTCATATCATTTCTTGGATCATATCCGAAAAGCCCACAAACTCAATGTCGCTCCCATTGACTTCGAGACACTTTGGTTGTTATGTGCAAATAGTCTATTCTAAATCATTATTTAGAATTTTACATTTCAACACATACATACCTAAATACAAAGTCATATCAAGCGATAATTTTATGAGTAAATCCAATTTAACTTGAGTAAGTTGAATAACGAATCTATTACATTAATTTCAATAATTTAAATTTATGATGTTATTCTTATCAACGTTTCTCATTATATTCCAACTACGTTAGTCTTGCTCTTGAAGATACATTCACGGTCGGTGGATCATATCCATTTGGGTACAATATCAAAATCATATTTTGATAATGTACTTGGAATCCATTTCGTATTTGCGCATCATATCATATGGTAGAGTTAATACTCTTAATGGTTTAATTGAAAACTGATGATTATCAATTCTCCATATTGATAAGAAACTCATAGTCTCCCTTCAATGTGCAAGAAAGCTTATTGGACATTCTAATGTGTTGTGTTTGTTTAGGTTAGGTTAGTTTCTTTTCATCCCACGTAATCAATTTCATCTTTAGATCGTACCTAAATCCATTTTACTATCAATAATTTCTAAAAGAAATTACTTCGCTATGAAGTTGATTTTTTTGCAACAATTACTTCTTAATACAACATAATAAGTATTCGTAAACACTTCATGAATTGCCTTATATATAAAACTAATTTGGTTTTAGTTTACAGAACTAATATTCAAAACATAAGTTAGTCATCCAATGACGATTATTTCCAAATTCCTTTTGGGGTGATTCATACATGATCCATTACATATAATTATTACATGCAGACATTTGACTCGCACAACCTGCCAATTCCTTGGCCTAGGATATGTTGGGGTTTCTTATAAACCCTTATCTTGTATGATTTAGTAAACCGTTCTTTAAATGAAATTAAATTAACCAAATGTATACTCTTAAGTACATGACCATAAAGAAAGAAATTAACTTAACTTTACTCACAATTTATCATACTTTGTTCAACAAAGTTTGATTACTCCTTATCGATAAGTCATCATCTTTAATAGGAGGAGTAAATTTTGAGACTGAAACTTTATTCATTTTTAGATACGTTCGGAATTCTTTCCAATATACTCACCTATTCGATCAAATCGAATCATTTTATTTTCTATTGCATGTAATTTCATTTACTTCCATTATATATTCTATGAACTTATCATAGACATGCTACATGTGTATCAAATACACATGTTTATGTTTGTGATAATTCATGGTGAATTTAACGAAGTATGTGGAATTTTTTTGGTATTATTAGACTTAAGATTGCATACATCTATATATATATATATCAATCCTAAAAGTTCATCAACTCTTATATTGCTTCCACTTAATGGGTGCTTTGCCTTTTATTGTTTGAGGTATAATTCACTAGTACCATATGATTCATAATCATATAATCAAAGAATTATTTCGCCAAACTACGACTTAGTGTATAATTCCAAATAAATTGTTTGATACTTCTGTATTTTTCAATGCAACACAATATCACTATTATAGTTTTATTTTATAACGAATATTCATACTGAAATAAAACTATGTATATTTTTCAGTCGATACATAAAAAATAGTTATTATTTCATAAATAATGTTTGGTATGTCTTACGAAAACAACTTTCATAACTTGATACAACCAATAAGTACTATATGGCATGCTTCCACTATTTCTGCCATTACTATAATAATGATGGAATACGGAGCTCCATTCAGTTGCTTAACATAGGCTATTTATTCCATCTAATGTAACCAATTTACAATCGAGAGTTATTAGACCAAATATCTTAAACTCAATGAAATAAATCTCATAGAAAATAAATTTCTATTTGAAAATAATTTTTGAATTGAAATCATATTTCTCATTCCAATGTTAAGTATCTATTATTATTTTACAATGCTTATTTTTTATATTTCTTTATAAAGTAGAAGTGACCATTCACACTCTTCATCCCAACCGTGCCTTTAGTTACATCTACTCTTGTAGTTCACTTTTCTTTCTAAATGGTCGAACCATTTAAAGAAAATTTTCTTACTACAATATCATAAAGAACTCTTTACAAAAGTGCATATGGCCATCCTTAACTTTTAAAGATATGTAACGACCCAGAATGTCAGACACTTCGTATTTAAATATCTAATTTTTTTAAATATTTGAATCTTGAATTAAATTTGATAAAAGTGATTTAATAACCTTATTAACCCCTTTTTTAATGATGGTAAACTTGTTTTATAAAAATGTTTACAAAAATATATAGTTCGATGAAAAACCGATAAAATAACCGAAAATCGTTTTATCGCTAAATAGTTTTTTCTCAACGGAAGTTGTTCGAACTTGTAACAGCCATGCTTTCTATGCAGTACAAATTAATAAATTTTATTAAAATAAAAGCGGCTGAATTTAATTTGTGATAATTAATAATTTGAAAATAAATTTTTAGTTAATTAAATTATATGTAATAGAGGATTTTGTTTTAATAAACTAAATTTAATTAGTAAATTTCTTTTAGATAATAAATGGAATCGAATAAATTATTTTAATTGAATATGAAATAGTCTGAAGTGTAAATAATTATAAATATGTTTTGAATAGTTGAAAATAAATTTATTTTGTAATAGTACAATAGATGATTGAATAAAAATAAACATGCATCGGATTAAATAAAATTATGCAGTTGTCGGTATAAATAATTTGCAGAGTAAAATGTAAATTAAATTAAATAAGATTAGAAATTTAATTAAAAACTAATGAGGGTAATTTAAATGTAAAGATGAATAAATAATTTTGCCAAGTAGGAAATTAATACCTAACCCAAAATAAACAAGCCCAAGCTTAAACCCAAACCCGTTTCACCAGTTCTTTCTTTACCTTTCTGTAGAATTTTCTCCCTACTTCTCGACTCAGGCCTAAACCTGTATCTTCTCCCTATTTTAATTCTATCCCTAATTCCCCAAATCAGTGATCAATCCATTAAAAAAAAGAAGACCACATGCGTCTAGGCGATAATCAAACGAGGAGGCAGGCACATAGCAGGTCAGCAACGCTTGCATGTGGAGTTCCAGCGATGAGTGGTTGGTGATTGAATTTTGGGGAAGTCTCAATGGCTTTGGAGAAGTTCGAATGTGGGTATCAAGGTCGCGAGCGAACGTGATTTTGGGGAGGCGATGTCGGGCGATTGGGTCAATTGAGCTTAGGGAGACGCTTGTTGTGATGCAACTTAGAGTGGTTGCGCATTTTGGTGATGGTTGCAAGCTGAGTTGATGGTGTTGGAGGTCGATTGGTGGTGTGACAAAGGAGGAGGTGAGGATTTTAGGGCAGCGCTGTAGGTGACAATGACCAGCGACGATTAAATAACGGTTATGGGCAGTGATTGTTAAATGATTTTGGTCGCAACTTAGTGGTGGCGTGAACAGCAGTGCAGGCGAGTGGTGCGGCTGGTATGGTACATGGCTATGTTTGCTTGGCTGTGTTGAAGAGGGGGCTATCTAGGTCGGGCTGTGCGTGTATTTCGAAAGGCATATTTTGGCGATGGTAGTGGCGTTGCAAGGCAGCTTGATGCGCAAATAGAAAAAAGAAAAAGTCTCGTTTAGCTTTTGGTTGAGGTGAATCTTCTCACTCACAACTATGTCTAAATCATATTATTTGACTCATTTCCCTCTATATATAATTATTTTATTGCTTGGTTGAATCGATGATTGGTTATTGGATGTGATTGATTGATTGTTTGTTGATATAGTTGAGTTGGTTGGAATTGTGGTTAATAATTGCAACGACCAGTAATTTTTAATGTTTCGAATGAGAATATTTAATTTATGTAAAATATTAAAATTTGATTCAAATTTAATAAATAATAAGAAAATCAATTGTTAATATAACAACTTGATTTTAATGATGTATTTTTAAATGAATTTATATGATTTTTCCATAATTTTTAATTTAAAAAATATTTAAATATTGTTTGACATATTTTGCGGTAAATGTTGGTATTTTAAAAAAATTCACAGAATAAGTTAACCAGTGTATTTTATTGTTGTTTTCTGATCGTATCGCATTTTTGTGCGCGATCTTTTTTTATTTCTATCATTCGCGGTTCGTACGCGAATGTGATGTTGTGTAGCGAAGTACCGAAAATTATAACATAAATTAAACTCCACACTTAGACTATTCTTGTAACGACCCGTATTTTTAACACTTTAAAAATACGAATTAAAATAAATAAAAATTTGGATAAAAATCCGAAGGAAATAAATTTTTGTGTTGTTAAATGTGAATTACAAGTTAAAATACAAAACTGAATTCTGAACTAACTTATTTGTAAATTAAATATGGACGTTAATTTGTATTGAACGTAAATAATGAATTGAATTTGATTGTAAACCAAATTGGTTATGATTGTAAACAAAGAATAAATAAAATGGTAGATTTAATAGTGGAAGTTTATGTTATTGAAACTAATATAAATAAATGTAACTTAATATTACAGTTGATTGAAATCAGATAATAACTGAAACTGTAATTTGATAAAGATGTTAACTTGTAATTGAATGCAAGTAAAGATTTAAATTTGAGTGTAACAATTAATTGAAACGAATTGAATTTGATTATAAACAACAAAATAAATAAAATGTTACATTTAATATTGAAGTTATAATATTGAAATCAACGTAACTGAATGTAATTTAATATTACTGTGAATTTAAATAAGATGATAGCTGAAGAAAATGAAAGTAAATGAATTATAAACTATTGATAATAATATATAAGTAAATGGTTGATTCAATAATGAAAGTGTAAATCGAAATAAAAGAATTCAATTGAATTTGAATTACAATATAATTGAACGCTGAATCTAATGTAATCTTTTATACTGGATTTATAATGGAAAACTGCAATGTAAAAGATTGTTAATTACTGTGAAATTAAAAATGAAATTTGTGAACAATTGAAATTTGATTTAAAAGTTAATAATTTAAAATTTGGAATTTTATATTGAAATTAAACAGTAGAAATAGCCATTTTTACAACTGTCTCGGATTTCGACGAAACCAGTTTCATCGGATCCGTAACAGTGAATTATTGTTAGGTTTCAATTTTCGTAGCAATCGGACTTGTCGTTTGACTGTGCGAGCTTGAAACGCGTAGAAATTTAATTTCGAATTTAATTAAAATAACCGACTTCAAAAGCTATCTTCCACATACGATTGAATTAGGCCTTGGGACTAGTTCTATTGCGTTCGAAATGTGGGTAAAACCTTATAAACGCCTGGCGGCACGTCTCGATTGGAGTTCGGATGATTTTGGACCTACCTTTATAAATACGCTTGCAAACCGAGACAGTTTTATCATTATTTCATTTCAGAAACCCTAATTTCAAACCATGGCCACCACCTATTCTATGGCCAGAAATTGCCTAACTTCTTTCCTCTTTATCTCTCAATCCGTTCAACGAAATCGAAAAATTCCAAAAGCAAAAGTGTAGATCTCGGCGAGCTCTTCAAATCCATACGGTTGATTCGTGCTAATTCGTCACGGATTGGTCCAGATCTGGCTTTGAATGTCCTGCGTATTTTCTTGGTTTGCGTGCAAACGGTGGTGAATGGGGTGGCGAAACTTGGCGCGTAGGTGGAGCAAGGAGAGGCGCACGCGATGGCATCCCCTGATCAACGTCCGGTCGTCGTTTGCCTCGCCGTGGATGAGGATGAACGGCGTGAAGTGGGTCTCGGGTGTGCTGTACGTGAATGGAAGAAGGATATACGTGTTTTTTATTAATTAATCATTTAAAAATTTAAATGTTCAATCGTTCTAACGTATATAATTTTTGCATACGAGCTCGGATTCATGCGCGGTTTTCTCCGTTGCGTTCGTATCGAAATTCCGGACAACATGGAGCTGGTTTGGTTGGATTCCGAGACTGTTCAAATTTGGGCTTTTATTTGGGTTTTAAATCGTCAATAAATCAAAGGTGAGTGTTTTATAACGCTCACAACGTACTGAATATCTTTATGGTAGTTAAATTTGACATTATGAAGTGATATGAATTTATTTGTCGTTGTTTGATAAAAATTTAATTGTCATATAGATTGTCATTCAAATTTACCATTGAAAATTAAAATTGATAGTCAAATTTAAATTTCCTGATTTTGATAACTATGAAATTGCCGTGAATTGTATTGTCTATTGGATGATTTATTTCGATGGATGCTATTGGTTGATATTTAAATGTTTGGATGTTTATTTGCTTATATATATCCTGTTATACATACATATGACACTGTGATTGGTTGAAGTGATATTATTCATCCCTGACATTTAATTGAAATAATTACCCACTTGGCCATAGGTTAGAAAATTATATACAGACACCGGTTTGGTTAAATTAAATGATTTTAAAAGTTGTTTTGAAATTATTTAAATGAATTGATTTTAAGAATAAAATCCAATTTATGGAAATTGAATTATTTTGAATTGAAGATCGAGATGTTGGAATTTAAACTTGGTAAATGAATTTGTTTAATTATTCGAAGTTTAGATTTTAAGTAAAATTTTGAAATACGGCGTAAATTTTCAAAAGTTGATTTTTTTTAAAGATTGGACTTTTAATCGAACTTTGAATATTTCTAAGAAAATTTATATGAAATGACATTTCAAGTTGAGTTTGGAATTGAAAATTAATTTGAAATTGAGATTTAATTAATTTGGAATTTAATTGAAATTCAAAGAAATTTGTGAATTGGACTAAATTGAAACTATTGAATTAAATTTGAAGATAAAATTGATTTGAATCGGATTTGAACTGAAATTGATTTGGAATATAATACTTAAATGAATTCTTGAAATCCGAATATTAATCTAAGTTCATTGAATTGGAATTGTTCCAGAAATTAAGTAAACTACTTAATACGGATGTTTAATTTGAAGAATATTCTAATTTGAATACGAAATGGTTTTAAAGCGAATCTTATATTCTTATATAAATATATGAACTGTTTTGAAATGTGAAATATTTAAAGTTTCGAAATATATTGGAAGTGAAATTGTTTATTTTGTGGTTCAAATATGTATTTGAAATTGATAATTTGAAATGGTTTTATTGAGAAGCTGAATCGAGTTGAAATTGATGATTTGAGATTTGATTAAATTTTAAATTTTGAAATTCGAGTTTATGTGAATCGTTTTGTGGAATTTGAGGCGAAAAATGATTTTGAAATCGAAATGAGATATTGAGGCGAAAATGATTTTGAAGTCGAAATGAGATATTGAGGCGGAAAATGATTTTGAAACGGAATCTTACATCTTGAATAGATATGATGATATTTGAAATGGATTTGATTTTAAAGCGAATATGATATTTTGATATCAATTATGAATCGATTTGAAATGTAAAAGAGCCATCGGTGTAATAATACGTAGTTATTAAAGAGACCGGGATCAGATATGGACATACTCTCTGTCGATACCGAAAACCACTTTAATAACTATTATACGCGGAGTGTTGATCCAGAATGAAGTGGATGGTTTGATGAACGTGTTGACTGAAGAAAGAGAACGATATTGGATGACCCCTGACATGACTAAAACAGGAGCCGCGCCGTTCCATTGAGGTTCGCCACCTCTAGCGGACACACTTCTTCGTTACCATATCTATTACTGTTGTGATTCGATTTGGGTGCACCCCTCGATTATGGGAGTGTTGTTTCGCGGTGTTGGGGTAGTAGCTGCTATGCCCAACATCAGTCCGGATCACGCAACTACTAGTATCCTAGTTGGTATCGCCTCATGTACCTTGTCATACTGATTATCCTATTCGCGACCACTACGTTTTGGTTTGTACCTTTAGTATATGGATTGCCCTCTGGTGACTTCCGGTTTTGGGGAAACTACGGTCTTGTATATGCTATTGGGAATAAAAATGTGTTAAGGGTGGAATGGGACATGGCTTAACGCTAGTTTGATATTTTACTTTATGATGGACATTATTGTATATAGCGTATTCTATTATATAGTAGATAGTTTAACGGATCCTTAGGAGATGGAAATCCCGAACATCTCTTAAGTTAATGCACGCACGTTAAACACTGGATAGGAGGTGTCTAAAACCCGTAAACATCTCCGACGCCGTCCCACTCATTTTTACTTTTTCGATTTAACTTACATGAGATATTTTAGTTCTGACTCGAGTGTTTTGTCTTTTCATTACGCTCGGGTCAGCCTGAGCATTTCAGATAAGGTTGAAGATCTATTCTGGAAGACGAAGACGGAGTTTGGTATTACATCATTTGTATTCTACTATTGTATTATTTTCCGCTGCATTGTTGTGTTATCTCTGATATGTATGTAACTCTGATTTATGATGTATAATAATAATCAAATTTATTTATTTAACAGCTTCATGAACTGTTATTTAATTATTATATCTTGTTCCTTCCGCTGCGAGATTCTGTGTTTGTTTCTATTCTTTCTTATCTATTTCTTATTTACCCCAATAACTATCCGTATTTTGGATTGTTTGAGTCGGCATGTGTGAATGTTTTGTCGACTTGAACGGTCAAAAATGCGGGTCGTTACAATTCTCCACCTTTTCACTTTTCCCTCTTTTCTTTCTTTTTCCACTTACAGTAAATGAAAACCAAGCTTCCTCCTTTAAAAATCAAAATCCAAAGCTAGAAGCAATAATAAATTATGAAACTGGATCCATTGAACTCGTGTGAGTGTTGTCGAGTGCAATCATATTCGAGGAGGAGTGACATTGTTAGCGGCAACTAGGGTTATGGATTAAGTGTTATTTAGGCGACGATAGGATATGGCGTTGGTGGCATTGAGTTTCTCATGCGAAGGAGCATTGACGGCCGAAGTTTGGTAGAGTGCGGTGGTGGTTTAGGTAGTGTGACATTGGAGTGTCGCATTGTGGAAGGAGCAAGCCGCGAAAAGGGAGAAGGGACCCAGCTTGAAGTGGTTGGGTCGGGGAAAGAGCTCTTGCAAAATGGAGCGCAATAGAATCGACAGTGTGATTTTTCATGGTGAGATGAGGGAGGACTTGATGATGAAAGTATGCAGCCATGGGTTGTGTACCTATGCACATATACAGGAATTAGGAAGGGGGAAGAAGAGGGATTTGAGATGGTAATAAAATTAAATAAGCGAGTTAATTAATGAATATTTTAATCTCAAAAATTTGTAAAATGAATAATTTTTCATAGGAGGTCCAATCGAGACGTGGTCTTTTGCATTGTGCTCGTAGGAGCGTTATCTACGCACTGGAGTTGATTTCGTCAACTTTGGAGCAAGTGGAATTTTGAGCTAAAATCAAACGCATATGATTTTAGATCAAGCAGGAGCGCATAAGCATCAGCTGAAATTTGAGTGAGTTAACCCACCTCTTGATGAACACTATATGATATATGGTAGATATAAATTCTTGTTTTTGTGCTTTGAATGATTTCTTTGTTTGGTTTGGTGGAATTTCCGCTTTGAAAAGCGAATGACGTATAAAATGAAATATAAGGAACTTTGTAGAGGGATCTGGATTCTTTATTGCTATTGATTTTAATTTCATTTATATATTTGTTGTATAAATTGTTGAATGCCAAAAATATTGGATGTGGCATTGATATGTGTTAAAAATTAAACCTTGTTAGTGATAATGGTAGCAACAACAATGGTTAAGTGCTATGGTAGTTATTGGCATCATAATAGTATTTTTGAAATACTATTATTTGCTGTTTGGATTTGAAATTGGTTTTGATTTGGAGAATAATTTTTAAATGCGACTTTTGGAATTTTTGATGGTATTTTTTTAGAAATGGTTTTTTGAACTTCTATATTTTACTCCAACCATTTTGAAAATGTTTTAGAAAAGTATTTTGGGAAGTATTTATTTTATAGACAGGTTAATATAATAATGGATGTTTATTTATAAAGAAAAGGGGAATTTATCTTTTATAATAAAGTGATTTTGTTTTTAAAAGAAGATAGAAATATTCTAGAATAAATAATTGTGGAACACTCTATATAAAAGATGCATGGAAAGAGAGATTTATAAATGGTATTTTTATAAATAAAAGAATTATTTATCAATAATATTTTACAGAAGGGAAATGATATAATTTTGATAAATTGGAATAATAAATCACATTTGTGAATTTATTGTGATATATGAAATAATCATTTTATGGAAAGTATTTAGTCCTACCTTGAAACCAGAGATTTGTGATAAGCATATGAGACTTAAGTTTGGAGATTTTTGAAAGGAGTTTTAAAAATAAATTTGATGGTTCATAAAAGGGGTTTTATAAATAAATTTGGAGATTTATAAAAGGACTTTTATAAATGAATTAGGAGATTTATAAAAGGAGTTTTATAAATAGAAAGAAGATTTATAAAAGAAGTTTGTAAATATAAAAGAGATTGATAAAAAGAAATTTTATAAAAGGAAATAAAATTTGATTTCTATAAATGATCATTATAATTTATGGTGGCATGGAAAGTATTCTTTTCATACTTAACACCAAATTTCGAGGTAGGGAAACTCGTCCCTATTCTTAGAATTAAGAATGTATGTTAAGGCAAGGATAATACACTAACTTATCCGACTACATTGTTAATCGAGGGATAGTAAAAGTTTGAAATCGGAAAATAGGGGTAAGTATACTTAGTCTAATTTCCATACATTCCATTGCTTACACCAAAAGGAAAGTGGTTTGGGTTTATAATTGACGATGTTTTTAATTGACATTTGTTTCGGCCAAATAAGTATATATAGTTTCGGAAGTGAAATCTTTCGTAAGATTTTGTGAATATACTTATACCGTTAAGATAAGTATATGATTACATTTTCAAAGTATTGAAAGTGTGATGTTTTGTGAATAAACTAATACCGATAAGATATGTATATGGATATTTTTCCAAGCATTGAAAGAGTATAAAGGAATGGTGAATGAGCAGTATATTGAGGTATATCTTTGTAGAAGTATTTTGATACAAGTATTTACAAAGTGGTTTTAATTAATGAAAGAATTAATTAAAGAGGCTTTGTGGTTGCTTATGTGCTTAACCATGGTTGGTTTCCATATGAAATTAAAGATTTGATTGGATCGTTTGCTTATTTTATAGTTAAATAACTGACCATCAAATCTTGGCCAGTTTTGGGGCTATCGATTATTGGTTCATAGATATCGGGATCGGTTATGTTATCTGAAAACCACTTCGAACTGGCATAAGCATCCGAATTAAAGACATCTTGAAGATGATGGAAATCGAAGAAGGAGTTCTTTAAAGTGCAAGGGCTACTCGCTACTAGGCCTAAGGTGATTCCAAAAAGGATACAGTAGAAGTAGTGCCTTTGGTTTGTTCATATCCTGAACAACTTGTATGGATGAATGCTGGTATTGCAATTGTTGCTTGGAGGGCAGTGTTAGCATTCCAAGTGGGATTTGCTAAAAAGGTAAAACGTAGCCTCAAACTTCACACCCGCTAATGACTAAAACAAGGGATATGCTTCAGAGCTATGTGGTTCGCCTCCATTAGGGTATGATCATCATTTGTATCTAGATCGATATTCTCAAATTATGTATGCTTGTGTCCACAGAAATAGTTTGTCATGGACGACCAGGATGATGACATATTCGGTACTATCCAGGAAGGGTAGGCCGGTCCTGATTTATAGGGGGTCCATGTGAGGCCCTCAGTACATTTTCTCTAATGGTTTATTGTGACAGACGGTACCCTAGTAGCCTTGTCATTGTATGGAATGCATTTTCCAACATGTGTGTTATAGACTTAGTTGTATACTTAATATGCTGGAATGTAATTAATGTAACCATTTCGGCTATGGTTAAATATTTATTTTAAACCTTAGACAATATTGTATTATCATTGGATTTTCTAATAAGAAGGTTTGTTAAAAACCCATCCATGTTTACATGCGGCATGGTCTTACAAGATACCTTTATTTTTGAAAGGTTTTATAACATTAAGAATCCATATGATTTGTGTTTCTCACGCTGGTTTACCAGATTGATCCAGACATTATTTTCTTATACTACTTGGGTCAGCCTGAGCATATTTCAGATTTAGTTATGGATGCTTTGAAGCATCAAGAGACGAGATGTATGCCTCCAAGGCATATTCACATGTCTTTTATTTTCGCTGTATCTGTTGTTTTGTATTTATTAGCATTTGGGAGGACATGTTGTTATAACTGTCCAATCTGATGATATGTTAGTTTACTCTGATTGAGGTATGTATATTACCGGTTTTTTTTGTAAAGATCATGTGTATATTATATATTATTTGTCACAGTGTGAGATTCTGTTTTGTCTTTTCTTTTCTTTCATCCCAACACTCTGTCTTTCCGGTACTTGAATGCTCTGGATGTATTAGTGTCAACTTTTAAGGATCGAAAAGGCAGGTCGTTACATGTGGTATCAAAGCGAGGTTGAGCGAACACCTAGGCCTTGCATGGGTAAACTCATTAGAGATAGGCTTAGTAACACCCTAGAATGAGTTGAGTGTATTATATATACGAGAGCATATTTTTTAGTTCTATAAAAATGTTTTATATTGTGTTGATTAATCTGTTGAGTGGTTTATGAATTCCGGTCTATACATAAGGTACAACTGTGTCGATAGGGCTTTATAAACACTTGGACAAGGCAAAGAGGCATTGTTTTTTTTTGAATTTGGTAAATGAAATAATTTTACCTAGATTTTATATTTTATATATAAAGGAAAAATTTTCAAAAATTAATATAGTTATTTATGATGTGTTTATTTGTTAGGAAACAATAATATTCAATTATTATCATTTATTTTTTCATTAGTCATGATCGTCCAGTTTAGGAGTATTGACTATTGTTTGCTGTTTGATTATTTTTTCTCGACCAGTTTATGAGTATTTATTTGTTTGATTCAAATTAAATACGAACACCTTGTGAATTAAGTTTCACAGTTTGACTATAATGTATTCGGTGAAAATGTTAACTTAAAAGTCATCTTTTAATAAAGTTGTTTAATATAGTCTAAATGGGAAAATATGACATTTAGAGGATAAATATTTGTGGAAAAGTCTATTATAATAAAGGGAATTTTTTATAATAAAAGGTGATTAAAGGTACATTTTATATTAGTATGGTATATAAAATGATTTATATGATTTATAAAGGGGATTTTTGAGAATTTAAATTGCAAAGTCTTTGTAAAAGGTTTCAAATAATTTTTGGAAAAAGTAATAATAGTATTGCTTGAAAGTATTTATAAGTATAAATGTTTCAAAGAGAATTTTAAGTAAGATACATTTCCTTTGAATAGTTCAAGGAAAACATCTCGATTAGTTTTGTGGTGATCTAAATAATCTTCTAAGTGACAATCAGATGTTTGCTTAGGCGAACGTTGTGGTGCACTTTGTAAATTATCCCCTTTGTCATTGTATGATCGAGACGTGTTGAAATCCGAATAAACTCAAAGCAAGTAGCAATAGATATTTTGTTAAAACTATTTATTTGGTAATGTATACAATATTGTTTCAAAATAGGATTTGGCAAAAGAAGAAGTATTTTATGTTATCTAATTCAAATGGCTCGAAAGTGACTAAAAATGGGCAGGAGATGTGTTCGGATGGTAAACACTTCTCTTAAGTATTACCTTTCTTGGTAAAGGGATGTATGACACTATTTGGTAGGACTAAGTTCCTCAGTATCCTTTTGGGGTTACTTGGTCTATATGTTTATTTTCTATAGATTAAAATATATAGTATCATTTTAAAAAAGTTTTGAAATAAAAATAGGGTATTTTGTTATTAAATTTCCTTACAGAGTATGAATTCAAATAAAAATGTATTTTGGTAAAAGCGTGTTTTTATAAGTGGAATTTTTAAGGTGGGTTTATATCACTCTTTGTTGGAGAAGAAACAATTTAACACAAGATTTTAATATAGGTTAAATTTAATAGAAAGTTTTAATAAATTTTGTTTTATTCAAACCATGTCTTTTGTTAACATCTAAGCTGTATAAACTATTTGATGTTATTGGAACGACTAATAAACATTTTTACCTTGGAGGTGTCTAAGGAAAAAGTAGACTCGAGGACTGAGTTTGGATGCCATCATCCTACTCTTCTTAGCTACTTACTAGTCTGAATAGGTAAATAGGTCATAGAGCTCGACTCAATTTTAAGACCCAGATTTACCTTAGGGCTGTGTCTGAATTTTAGAAGGGATAAGATTAAATCAGATAGTTGTATATACTCTCAGAATATAGTAGGGTATTATACAAGTTTAAATTTAAGTATATTTTATGAAATGTTTTCATAAATGTTATCCCGCTTTTTGGTCAAAGCCGGAATATCAAACAAATCGACAAGAAAGGATGGGTATCAGGATTGGAGGTCGATTAGAGACAAAGTTGTGATCGATGTCGTCAAAATTTGACCGGGCTCCGATCGGGACGAAATCGATTGGAGATGATGATAAGGACTAGGAGAGGCTATATTTCAAGTTTCAGGTTAATCGGAGTTCATATGAAGGAAATATTGATGGATTACGATGTGCAGGGAATGGTTCGAATCGATGCATTTCGCATCAATCAAGAGGATGGCGGTTCGAATCGATACGTTTCATGTCGACCATAAAGTAAGGACTTCGAATCGATACCGTTCGTATCGATCAACATGGGTTCGGTTTAGTGAAGTTCGAATCGATCAGGTTCTAGTTTAACTCGATGACTTCGTATCGATAGGATGGTGAAGGATGACAGCATGTTCGTATCGATCAGGTAGGAAAGCTAGGTGGATTTCAACTCGATGGTTCGAATCGATACGTTTCGTATCGATCGGGATGGATTCAGGCTACAGGCTTCATATCTATATAGTTCATATCGGAAGGGAGGCGAGGAGTGACGATGCAGTTCGTATCGATCTATGCTAAAATCGATACGAAGGACTCACATACAGATCGATTCGAAGAAGATCAAAGGCATACGAGAAGGATACGTTGGGAGACGGCTTCGTGGATACGAAGTCGTGGATACAAAGTTGTGGATACGAACGAAACAGATTTTATGGATGCGAAGCAATGGATTCGAAGCACGCTATGGCTATAGATGGATGTGGACTGGGCACGAGGTATGGATGCGAGCGCATATCCAGGAAAGAAGCGTTCAACATGGTGAGGAAGGAGGATTGACCCAGGAAACACGCACCACGTCATCACTTGGGCACGCGACACCATCGATTCGACCTAATCGATTCGAAGGAAGATCGATTCGAAGGGAGCTTATCAACCGGAAACGTGATCTCGAATCGATCATATCTTGAGATTTACAAGTCCAAATGCTATGAAATTTTCACAGTAGCTTGATCACATGTTGAAGAATGTTCACACCAAATTTCAACTCGATTGGACAATTTCTTGATCGATTCGAACGTAGCTTCGAATCGATCCCAAAGTGGGCCCGGATTTCCAGAAAGCGGGCATGTGGGCCCCCTCACGTGCCAGAACTGGTCTTCCTTCAATTTAGGCGAAATATCAGCCTCCTACACCTATAAATAGAGCCCCTGGTCATTCAGAAAAGAGGTCGGACAATTTTGAGAGCTAAAGAGCGCCCGGACTCTACCAGATTTACTCCAGATGACCATTGCTGCCTTAGATTCAGATTATAATCATAAAATCCGTTGTACTACGCGATAGGAAATTGTAATCTTCAAGCATCGATCAATAAAAGATAAAAACTTTGGAGTGGACGTAGGCCGGAGATAGCCGAACCACTATAAATCTCGTGTTTTTGTTCATTATTTCTGGATTGCTGTTTGTTGTTTGTTTAGATCTGAGATTTGTGTTTGAATAGTGCTGATTTGTATTCATACACTGGTGCTTTCACAACATTCGGGGTTTGTGACCATTTTTGGCGCAAACACTTTGGTGCTTTCACTGAGAAGGACTAGCACCCGCTACATCGGATTGAAGTTTAGATTTGAAAGTTTGAAGGATTCAGATTGACTTGGCAATGACTCGACAAACAAGACAAAGAGCTGAGAGAAGCCAACAGGGAGGAAGTCAAGAGGCATCCTCCGGAGCTGGAGAAGGACAAGCTCCGATTTACATTACCAGAGATGAAATGGAAGCTATGGCAAATTCATTGCATGAGAGGTTTCTGAAGAGTCAACAAGATATGATGCAAACTTTCTTCGAGCAGATGAGAGCCGCAGGAACACAGAACCTTGGACCAACTATAGCGACTGCAAATGTGGAACAAGGAACTAGGGTTGCAGAACCCAATGGAGGACAGAATACAGAACCGGAAGGCAATCAACAAGGGCTTGGGGGCAGGCCCACAGGATCCAACCCAGAAGGACTTTGGAAGGAGTTCAGCAGGCTAGAGCCAACGTTGCGGCTAATGAGCCACATGAAGAATATGTGCCGGAGTTCCCTCGGGAGCATGGGGGGCAACACCTAACAGGCAATGCTGGATTAATGGAAATCATTAGGAAGACTATGCGTGGAGGTTCGATCAATAGAGACTTGGAAGGGGTGAACAGGAGTCCATTCGCTCGAGAAATCAGGATAGCTCAGAATCCACCTAAGTTCAAGTTACCTAGCGTGGAAGTATATAATGGAAAGGCTGACCCGACTGATCACTTGATGAGATACACTAGACACATGGAAGTGCTGGGGGCATCGGAGGAAGTGATGGCCAGGTGTTTCCCTTTATACTTGACAGACCTAGCGGCAATGTGGTTTAGGCAGCTGGAAGAAGGATCTATCAGGACTTGGAGGGAACTGGTGGATAGGTTTTTGGGACAGTTTCGGGTTCATATCAAAAGACCTAAGAACGTGATGACGTTAACATCGGTAAAGCAAAGAACGGATGAATCGCTTAGAGAATTTTTAACTCGATTTAATGCGGCGGTTGCTTCAATGGATCGGCCGGATCCATCGATGGTTTTGATGGCGGCAGTATCGGGAGTCAGAGAGGATTCAGATTTTAAGGTATCTTTAGTACGAGACCCACCACTGGATCTTGGGGAATTCTTCCATGAAGCTGAAAGGTTCCTTCGGCAAGAAGACGCATGTACTGATCTAAAGTTAAAGGAGGTGAATGTGACTGGGGGTGGAGGACCATCCAACGGAAGCTCGGATAAAGACAAAGGAAAAAGGAAGCTAGACGACGATTCAGGAAAAGCCGGGAAGCGATGGAAGGATCCAAAGTTTTCCACATACACAGGATTAAACGAGACGCAAGAGCGGATATACATGGAAACCCGGAATCGCCTTCCTTACCGAAGGCCAGCTAGGAGAGAACCTTCTGAACGAGAAAGGGCATCAGGAAAGCACTGTCTCTTCCATGATTTGGAGGGACACGATACCAACAGCTGCAGGCACCTAAAGGACATAATTGAGGAGCATGTGAGGAATGGACAATTGACGCAGTATTTTGGGGCTCGGAATGCAGCGGTGGAGCAGGAGCAACCACCGCCCACCTCAAGCCATGATGGCATGAGGCCCAGGAATGATGGTCGATTGGTTATCCATTGACCAGGATATTATGAAATAAGTAACAAACCATTGGTGAGCAACCAAGTCATTTACACATGTATGGGGACGGAGATAGCCCCTAGGCATGCTCTGAGTGATGATAAACCGCAAAGCCATGGTTTGCGAAATCTGTCTTTTGTTTTTGGATTGGACACTTAGTTTTCTGGTTTGGTTTTTGGAGTTTGGATTGAACTCCTGATTTTGCTTGTTTTTCTGGTTTTGGCATTCATTCGGATGATTGTTCTCCGTTTTGGATGATGATTTCGATTTTTGATATGGATTTCTGGTTTTCCAATTTGATTTGGATTTTGGATTGGATCTTGATTGGATTCTTTTTGGTTTTTGATAAACGGTCGTCAGGTATGGATTATGCCTGGCAAGGGGTGAGTCGTTCTGCCCGAACGTGGTAAAGTGACTCATTCTGGTCGTCGCGTATGGACTATGCTCGGCAAGGGTCCGGAGTGACCAGGATTCGGCCTAGGACTTAGGCCCCCTATTATCGATTATTGTTTCAGGTCGTTGAGTATGGACTATGCTCAACAAGGGTCCGGAGCGACCAGGATTCAGCTTAGGACTTAAGCCATGGCATTACTTACGTCCAGGGACACTGGACCACGGTCGTCGAGTATGGACTATGCTCGGCAAGGGTCCGGAGTGACCAGGATTCGGCTTAGGACTTAAGCCACGGCATTACTTACGCCCAGGGACATTGGGCCACGGTCGTCAGGTGTGGATTGCGCTTGGCGAGAACCCGGAGAGGTTAGCTCAACGTCCAGGGACACTGGACCACGGTCATCAGGTATGGATTGCGCTTGGCAAGAGCCCAGAGAGGTTATGGATTTGGATACCGACCCGGAGAGGTCTTGGATTCGGTTGTTGGATAAGGATGGACTAATGACTCAGCCTTCGAGTTTGGATGGGCACGGAATTGGCTATGGACTTTGGACATTGGATTTGGAAACTATTCAAAACACGCCTTCTTATCATAAGGCATGTTTTGGGGGGCAAATGTTATCCCGCTTTTTGGTCAAAGCCGGAATATCAAACAAATCGACAAGAAAGGATGGGTATCAGGATTGGAGGTCGATTAGAGACAAGGTTGTGATCGATGTCGTCAAAATTTGACCGGGCTCCGATCGGGACGAAATCGATTGGAGATGATGATAAGGACTAGGAGAGGCTATATTTCAAGTTTCAGGTTAATCGGAGTTCATATGAAGGAAATATTGATGGATTACGATGTGCAGGGAATGGTTCGAATCGATGCATTTCGCATCGATCAAGAGGATGGCGGTTCGAATCGATACGTTTCGTGTCGACCATAAAGTAAGGACTTCGAATCGATACCGTTCGTATCGATCAACATGGGTTCGGTTTAGTGAAGTTCGAATCGATCAGGTTCTAGTTCAACTCGATGACTTCGTATCGATAGGATGGTGAAGGATGACAGCATGTTCGTATCGATCAGGTAGGAAAGCTAGGTGGATTTCAACTCGATGGTTCGAATCGATACGTTTCGTATCGATCGGGATGGATTCAGGCTACATGCTTCATATCTATATAGTTCATATCGGAAGGGAGGCGAGGAGTGACGATGCAGTTCGTATCGATCTATGCTAAAATCGATATGAAGGACTCACATACAGATCGATTCGAAGAAGATCAAAGGCATACGAGAAGGATACGTTGGGAGACGGCTTCGTGGATACGAAGTCGTGGATACAAAGTTGTGGATACGAACGAAACAGATTTTATGGATGCGAAGCAATGGATTCGAAGCACGCTATGGCTATAGATGGATGTGGACTGGGCACGAGGTATGGATGCGAGCGCATATCCAAGAAAGAAGCGTTCAACATGGCGAGGAAGGAGGATTGACCCAGGAAACACGCACCACGTCATCACTTGGGCATGCGACACCATCGATTCGACCTAATCAATTCGAAGGAAGATCGATTCGAAGGGAGCTTATCAACCGGAAACGTGATCTCGAATCGATCATATCTTGAGATTTACAAGTCCAAATGCTATGAAATTTTCACAGTAGCTTGATCACATGTTGAAGAATGTTCACACCAAATTTCAGCTCGATTGGACAATTTCTTGATCGATTCGAACGTAGCTTCGAATCGATCCCAAAGTGGGCCCGGATTTCCAGAAAGCGGGCATGTGGGCCCCCTCACGTGCCAGAACTGGTCTTCCTTCAATTTAGGCGAAATATCAGCCTCCTACACCTATAAATAGAGCCCCTGGTCATTCAGAAAAGAGGTCAGACAATTTTGAGAGCTAAAGAGCGCCCGGACTCTACCAGATTTACTCCAGATGACCATTGCTGCCTTAGATTCAGATTATAATCATAAAATCCGTTGTACTACGCGATAGGAAATTGTAATCTTCAAGCATCGATCAATAAAAGATAAAAACTTTGGAGTGGACGTAGGCCGGAGATAGCCGAACCACTATAAATCTCGTGTTTTTGTTCATTATTTCTGGATTGCTGTTTGTTGTTTGTTTAGATCTGAGATTTGTGTTTGAATAGTGCTGATTTGTATTCATACACTGGTGCTTTCACAACATTCGGGGTTTGTGACCATTTTTGGCGCAAACAATAAATAATTTTGGAAAGTAAAAGGAATTGGTGTTGTTAAGAAACCAATGGGATATATACGTAAGTTGTACGTAGATCATTTTATTCGCATAACTATTCTTGATCCAGATTCGAGTACATGACTTCGAGGTGATTCACACCAATCTGGACAAGGATTTTTCACTCGATTCTTGATGGCCAACACTTGATATGGATTTTTGATATGATTATAAAGTTTTCTATCATAGTATATGGCTATGTAAGGAGAAGAGGTTTCTAATCTAAGGACTTGATCGGAGTCCGCACTAGGGAAGTCGAGTGGGCGATACTAGTTTAGAAAAGAAGTTTATGTGATCGAGCAAATGATTTGATTTGATATTGCGTACGGATGACATACATACATCATACGAGATTAACATAATTGTATGCTTCTTTCATTGGAAATGCATGTTATATGGTTTGATGGCAATGTGTATGTAAGATGATTGCTATATATGATTTAGCATACTTAGATTCTTGATATGATGAATGAGGTGTTGTATTGTTTCTTTTGTCATGTTTGACTATCTTTTGGGTTAAGTGAAATTCAGGTACATGGAAGCATATGCTTACTTGTTGCTTTTGGTTTCATGAGTAGAGTTTGATTGCTTGACAAATGGTATGTGTTTCTGCTTAAAGGGTGTGTTTGTTATGTGTCATACACACTCTATAAGGCATATCTTAAGTATATATTGTTGTTGTGTTGTCCCCTGATATAGGAGGTATAAGATATGGGCTTATATTGGTGTTGTGATTTTTTTCGGACCTAGCCGCGCAAAGGAGTTGCTGCCGAAAGTTTCCGTAACGTAAGGAACTTTGTAAGTCTAAGGATGTGAAGACATTTTTCTTTCTTTGGGAATTTCGAGGACGAAATTCATTTAAGGGAGGAAGAATATAACGACCCATAATTTTTAATGTTTCGAATGAGAATATTTAATTTATTTAAATATTCAAATTTGATAAATAATAAGAAAATCAATTGCTAATAAAATGACTTAATTTTAATAACGTATTTTAAAATGAATTTATATGATTTTTCAATAATTTTTAATTTGGAAAATATTTAAATTATTGTTTGACGTATTTTGCGGCAAACGTTGGTATTCTTGAAAATTCACAGAATAAGTTAACCAGTATGTTTTATTGTTATTTTATGATCGCATCGTAATTTTGTGCGCGATCGTATTTTTATTTCTGTCATTCACGGTTCGTACGCGAACGTGATATTGTATAGCAAAGTACCGGAAATTATAACATAAATTAAACTCCACACTTAGACTATTCTCCATTTTTTCACTTTTGCCTCTTTTCTTTCTTTCTCCATTTACTATAAATGAAAACCTAGCTTCCTCCTTCAAAAATCAAAATCGGAGCTAGTATCCATAATAAATTATGAAACCAGATCCATTGAACTCGTGTGAGTGTTAGCTTCGAATATATGTGAGTGTTGTCGAGTTTCGAGGAGAAGTAACGTTGTGAGTAACAACTAGGGCTAGGGATTGAGTGCGATTTTGGTTGCGATATGCTATAGCATTGGTGGCATTGAGTTTCTCGTGCGAAGGAGCATTGACGGCCAAAGTTTGGTAGAGTGCTGTGGTGGTTTGGTTGGTGTGACATTGTAGTGTCGCGTTATTGAAGGTGCAGGTCACGACAAGGGAGAGGGGATTGAGCTTGAAGTGGTTGGGTCGGGGGAGAGCTCTCGTGAAGTGGAGCGCAACGAAATCGACGGTGCAATGTTTCTTGGTGAGATGAGGGAGGATTTGATGAAGGAAGTATGCGGTCATGGGTTGTGCACCTATGCGCATGTACATGAATTAGGAAAGGGGAAGAATATGTATTTGAGATAGTAATTAAAATTAATTAAGCGATTAAGTTAATAAATGAATATTTTTGTAACGACCCAAAAGTTGATCACTTCAGTAAAATTTCAAAATATTCAAATATAAGATATTTGAACATAAATGATAATGTTCTGAACAATAAATAATATTGATAATCTTATTTTGAATAAATATTTATAAAAAAATATACTTTGAAATAAAAATCTATAAAATGACCGAAAATCATTTTATCGATAAACAGCTCTTTGACCATCCGACATCGTGCGCGGTGCTGGATACATACACTCATTTATTTATATAAGTGAGAATATGTAGTAAGACAATTTATCTTATTTTGGAAAATTAAAAGTATATATGACATCATTAATAATGTCACTATTTTCGAATAATTGATTTTTGAAATTAATTTGAGTTTAAATGATTTAATAATTATTTTAATTATTAAATAGGCCTATTTAATTATTATATAATGATATAAATATTTTTATCAATTTTTTTACAAATACATATATGGTAACTATGAAGTGAAAATATGACCAGAAATCGAAATCGGAATTCATAACAATTCAACGTGTAGAAGTTGTGCAACGTTGTGCATTATATGTGACATACATATGCACATATACATGTACACATACATGAAGACATTCACATGCACATGGATACACACATATATACATATACATTTTAAAATAAAATAACCAAAAATACTAAGATATTTTATTCACTTTCCTTAACCCTTAAGCATCCCAAAGTCAACACTCACACTCACAAGTACAAGCACATGGCCTTGCACATGAGGGGGGAGGGGTTTCAGCCAAACACTATGATGATGGAGGGTGGTGTGATGGTGGTGAAGTAATGATGTATTTGCACTTAAAAATTGATATTTAATTCCTTCCATTTGCCTATAAATACCCACCATCTTTCTTCACTTCCATTCACTTCTTCTTCTTCATTTTCCTAAAGCTTTTCTATCTACTTTCATGTCTTCCATATATAGAGAAATAATGGAAAAAATATTTGCAAAAGAAAATTAAATTATATAGTATATACATATACATATACATATGTATATGCATATGCATATGTACATCTACATATGTATATACATATATACATATGTATATACATATATACATATACATATACATGTATACACACACATACATACATACATACATATATACACACACACACTCATATATATATCCACTTCAAAAACTCAGGCAAACTCCTCCTCTCCCTTAACATACCCAGGTCACACCCTTGCAACCATAGGCAATGAGCCTTCCTCCGCTTCAAGGTTAAGGCCGAGCCTTCCAAGGTAAAGGTCCGAGTGGTCGTAAGTGTAGAATTCAAGTTAACGGAGCTATAGCCGATTTAAAGTTAGTCCGATAAAAATTCAAGTGGGAAACTCTATATTTGTATATACTATATACTAGATGATATATATGTTTTACTACGTCTGTTTATTATGGTTGTTTATCATGTTTGGATGATGATGGTATGATTGTATTAACAAGTCACATTTAATACACGTCGAAAATCGCAAAAGAAATCACTTTCTTTTAATAAATGAAATGGTATATATGGAATGTTTAAACCTCTTTGAAATTGGTTTAAAAAGGTTTACTAACGTGTCATAAACATTTAAAGGTGTTTTGATGAAGTTTGTAAAGAAATTAGAAAATGAGTAAAAATAGGCGCGTCGCGTAATGGTAGTTCACGATTTCACGCCGTAGAAAGTTAAATCCATTTATACGATGGATCCAGAGTCAGAATTCTTTGTAACAAGAATTTTCCGAACTCTTATAACTATAATTTTCAAATGAAGAAATAAAATCAAGATTTTTTTTGTTAGATTTTGAAATATGAGCAAAACAAGTTTTCAAAATAGTCACGGTTTGGCAGTTCGGAAATCAAAGCGACAAATTTCTTAAAAATGATATTTTTAATTATTTAAAAATATGGAATAAATTCTATAAAGCATTTAAAATGTTTTAAAAGGGATTTAAGTTATAAAAATGGATTTCTAAATGATAGAAAAGTTGTTTTGACCAAATAAGCCTTAAAAGCACCATTTGAAGTACTATTCGCAGCACTTTTTGCAACACTTTTTAATAACTTTTGAAATATGGATTTGAACTTAACAATTATTTTTCAAATCTTTTATAAATGTTTTCAAATGAATAATTAAGTATTTTAAAGATGATTTGAAGGTTTTATAGTTTATTTAAAAGAGTTTAAATAAATGATTTGAAGAAAAGCTGTTAAAATCAAGTGATTTAACCTTGGCTTTAAAAGCCGACGAGTAGACTTGATTTTTCTATTCGTGAGATCCTGATGTGAGGTGTTTAAACTAAGGAGATGTTCAGGAGTAACCAGAACCCTAGCTTACCTCGCCTCTTTCCTGGGCGAGGAATAGATAAGGTTGAAATGTCGGAAAAGAGACAAGTATAAAAGATTTAATTTTCCAAATTTAAACAACTTGGATTGAATAGAGATAATCTTATTACACTTAGTATTAAATTTCGAGGAGGGAACCCGTACTATCCGTGTGAATTTAAAAGGTGATTTCACCATTATTCGACGGATAGTAAAGGTTGAATACGAAATTGATGTTGAGTAGAACTAGTATAATTTCTATCAACCTTTTTTTACTCAATGAAGTTTTGCAATATGATTTATGAGAAATGATTTTAATTTGGTATTTCCAAAGTTAAAGATAGGTTTAATGATTCCGTATATACCGTAAAGAAATGTTTTAAAGATATATATCTCTAAAAGATATTTTTGATAAAAAGAAAGTAATTAATCAAATGATAAGCACCTATTTACTTAATATCTTTTTATCGATGATTGGTTCGAAGGAACCGAGGTCGGATTTGAGTGATTCTTATTCGAAAACCACTTCAAACCAATTTATGTATAAGAAGTGAAGACATGGAAATGATAATAAATGGAATGAAGGGCTGCTTGTCACTGACCCTCGGGAGGATTTACCATATCATATATATGTGGCAGTAGTATCTTCATTTGATCTTCGATGCAAAGACTGCTCGCTACTAATCCTTGGGGTAATTGCCGATAGGATGTGGTAGGAGAGTTCCTTCGGTTTGTTCTGTTCCTGGACAACTTGTATGGACGAATGTTTGACGTTGCATTTCTAATCACATCGATTGATCTCTATGAACGTATCATCTATTTGGTGGCCAAGAAGGCAACTTCTCTTAGCTTAACACCCTTTCCTAAGACATACAAGCTCAAAAGTTACACATTAGTAGAAATCAGTTGTGTGATTATGGAATGGCAATGTGGCATTCAAAATGAATTGTGTGCTACGATAGGTAAACGTTGCCTTAAGCCTCGCACCCCAGAAATGGAAAAAATAGGGTAGAAGCAGCAGGTCTATATGGGTCGCACCCATTAGGAGATGTCATCACCTTTCTAGATTACTCTATATATGTCGAGTATGTTGTGTATACTATGGGATCCCAGATAGGTCGGTTACGACCGGGGTGATGACATATTCGGTACTATCAATGAAGCGGTCGACCGATTCTACGTTGGTTTAGGCGCCCGGTATCTGGACCATAGGTACATCCCTCTAGAGGTGTACTGTACG
The DNA here is from genome assembly GCA_030737815.1 of Allium fistulosum. Lineage (NCBI taxonomy): Eukaryota > Viridiplantae > Streptophyta > Magnoliopsida > Asparagales > Amaryllidaceae > Allium > Allium fistulosum. The sequence goes on along the minus strand of CM060907.1, from coordinate 402,981,075 downwards.
GAAGGCAGTCCCTAACCTAGTCATTGTATGTAATCCATTATCCAATAAGTGACTGTGAACTTGATTGTAGAACCCAGTATGCTAGAATTTAATAATGTAACAATTTCGGCTAAGATTATGTATATTTACTTGAAAAATGTTTTCAAAAGATAGTCATTAAATAAATATCCCCAGATTTTGCGTAGTAAATATTTTGGTTATCATAAGGTAAAAACCCGTTCCGTGTTTATGTGCGACATGGTCTTATGAGATACCCTTTGTTTTCAAATATCCGTATTTTGAGTTTCTCATACCAGTCCCATGACTGACTCGGAGTTTATTTTCTATTCCGTTTAAACTTTGGGTAGCTTATTTTTCCGGCAGTCAAGTAGTTAGGTAATCTTAGAGCATTTTGGATGGAGCATGGAACCTGGAGCTAGAGTTTCTGTAGATAATTATCTGTTTTCAAATTTCCGTTGTATTAAGTATCTACCAGCACCTATAGGGATAGGCCGTTATAACTATCTTGGCTGGATTAGTACTTACCATAACTTTTATACATCATTTTGAGAGTGATCGTACATACTATCTTCATGTATAATTTAGTGTTGATTACGATGTGAGATTCTGTTGTTGTTCTATCTTCTATCTTTATTTTCTTTTTACCCTTAACGATCGGGTTTCCAGCACTTGAGTTTGTGGCATGTGAATACCAAGGATGTATTAGCATCGATTTTCGACGGTCGAAAATCTGGTTCGTCACATTTGGTATCAAAGCTTATGGTTGAGCGAATTCTTAAGCCTATATGGGGTCAACTCACTATAGATAGGGTTAGTCATACCCTAGAATGAGTTTAGTCAATATAAGTGCGTAATCATAATCTTTATCCATCTAAATTATTCTGTCTTAATAACCATTCCCCAAGATAATATCGTCTATATATTCTAAAGGTATTCCCTTACTATATTCAGGTAGTGGGAAATGAGTAACCATCATGGACGAGGAAGGGAAGGACCTCAGGTTGGTCTTGCTACTTTCTGCAAGAATTATACCAACTTGGGAGGAAAACCATTTAGGGGCACAAAATCTGTTATTAAGGTTCAAGCTTGGCTCCGCTCATACGAGAGAATCTTTAAGGGATTGGGCATCAACGATGAAAAGAAGCGCTTCCTGACATCTTGGCAATTATAAGAAGGGGCCCTAGCTTGGTGGGAGTCAATTACCATCAACGAGTCAGAAGATAATTTTTCATGGGAAAGATTTAAAGAAGTTTTTGAAGTGCAATATATACCCACTGTCGGAAAATCATGTCTCTATAAAAGCTTCATGAATTTAAAATAGGGAGAAATGTCGGTGGAAGAATACTTAAGAAAGTTTAACGAATTATCCCACTTTGTGCCTGGACTAATAGAAACTTCACTTAAGAAGAATGAAATGCTTGTGGCCGGGATGAGAAAAGAGTTTCATAATAGAATGACTGCTCACTTAAAGGGATCATCCGTGAACCCAGTAGATATGGGTTTGCTATATGAAATTCTTGATGGGGAGAAGCCATCATCAGCACTAAATATTAGTAGCAGTAGCAACAACCCTAGCAAAAAGGAGCTAAGTCCGGAGGCAAAGAAGTAACATGGAAGGAAGAAGAGAAAAAATTCAAAAGGTGTCACTTGTGGATATTGTGAGAATAAAGGACATATAGCTGAGAACTGTAGAAAGAAGCAGCAAACAAGTACTATTTCTTCTATGACACTCTGTTCTAATTGCCGCCAATAAGGGCATATGATGATGGGTTGTCCATTTATGAAGATAGTCCAAACAGCTGAGGCCTATACATGGAAGAAGAACCATTAACTTCGAAAGAGACGAGGAAAAGGGGAGTTTTGGACGGTACTATTTGGGTTGAGGGTAGTGTGGTTAAAGTATTTTTTGATACCGGGGCTTCTCATAGTTCTATTTCCAAAGAATTGGTTGAAAATTTGAAGCTTACCACAAAAATAGTATATACTCCTATTTGTGTGTTAAATCCCATAGGTGGTATAACAAACCTTTGTATGGTTTGTGAAAATGTCCAGGTTACCTATATTTCCAATTATTTTTCATGTGACATGTTTGTCCTTGATTTTATTGGATTTGAGATTTTGCTTGATATGGATTGGCTATCTATGTATGAAGCTAATCTTGATTGTATTAAGAGGACATTATTTGTAAAAACATAGTTGGGAAATATGATTGAAATATATTGTAAAGAGCCTGGTCCAGTAAGGGATATTTTTCAGTATAAGCTTGATTCATCCCAAAATACCAATTATCAAGGAATTTCAAGACGTTTTTGAAGAAGTTAAGAGTTTGCCACCACATCGAGAAATTGAGTTCCGTATCGACTTAATTCCTAGTGCTAGGTCCGTTATTCACCCTATTCGAATGATGGCTCCAAAGGAGAAGGATGAATTGAGAAATCAAACAAATGAGTTGTTAAAGAAAGGATTGATAAGGCTACGCTCAAGTTGGGTCACAGCAGTGGTTTTTATCGCAAAGTCCGATGGCTCCTTAGGCTGTATGTAGATTACCGAGACCTAAATAAACAAATAATTAAAAACAAGTATCCTATACTTTATATAAACGACTTGTTTGATCAGCTTCATGGTGCTTGGGTATTCTCAAAAATGGATCTGCCATAGGATTCCATCATTTAAGAATAACATATTATTGCATCCACTTGACTGCATTCAGAGGGCCAGAAAGCTTCTATGAATGGTTGGTTATGCCATTTGGGTTAATCAATGAGCCTGCCTACTTTGTGGACCTTACGAATAGAGTAAAGACGTACACAACAAATTCATATTGGTCTTCATTGATGACATTCTTATATATTCAAAGACCAAGGAAGAACATGAAAAGCATCTAGAGAGTGTATTGGAGATATTGAGGAGGAACGTGCTAAAAGAAATTTTTTTGAAATGCCACTTTTAGGAAAAAGAGGTAAGATTCGTTGGGCATATTGTGTCAAGGGATGGAGTTTCGGTAGATCCAGCCAAGATTTCAGCTATCCAAGATTGGAGGCAACCACAGACTCCAAAGGACGTTCGTAGTTTCTTGGGATTAGCCGGATATTACCGAAGGTTTATTCAGGATTTCTCCAAAATTTCCTCTCTCTTAACAAAGCTGACTATGAAAGATGTGAAGTTTGAGTGAACACAAAAATATGAAGAAGCATTTCAGGAACTCAAGAAAAGGTTAACTGCTGCTCCCGTGTTAGCAATTGCCGATGAAAGCGGCGGATTAACTGTATATACTGATTCTTGTGGGGAAGGAGTAGGTGTTGTTCTAATGCAGCATGGAAATGTCATCGCTTATGCAAGTAGACCATTGAAGATCCATGAAAGGAATTATGCAACACATGACTTGGAGCTATTAGCCGTTGTGTTCACATTAAAAATGTGGAGACATTATCTACTGGGTAAGAATTCCTTATAGTTTATTTTAAATAAACTTTGATTGACCCTAGTAAATAATATACCCTCTTTAATTAGGTGAAAAGTTTGAGTACTTCACAGACCGCAAATCTTTGAAATATCTTTTCACTCGGAAAGACTTGAATATGAGGCAACAACGTTGGTTGGTATTCCTCGCATCATATGATTTGGATTGTAACATCTCCCAACTTGGAGGCCTAAAATTAACGGCTATAGATGCACAGTCATCCATAGTTATTAATCCTTGACGACCAAATACGTCTGATGTGCACGTAAATGTGCATATTTTTCTACCATATTTAATCTTTTTAAATTAAATAAATGATCATATTGGGTATTTTAACTTGTTTAAACCAAAAATTCAAATTATTTCAAATCGTCACATATTCATCTTTATCCAATGGAAAAATGGTCATTTTTGTGCATATATTAATTTTCCAAAATTTAATTGAAAATTTTTATGTTGTTTTGTAGGAATTTAAATTCAAATATAAGTGGCTTCATGAAGATATGCATGCACAAAAGGAAACAAAGCAAATGAAGATGAAAATAATTCAAACTTATGAACATGGAGGACCCCACCTACCCTCTTACCTTGATTTTCAATTAGGAGCCAATGCACATGCTAAAAGACCATTAAAGCTTCATGTACATTTAAGTGGGGGATTAAGACATGCTAATGATTATTTGGTGGCCACACCACCTCAAGGGTATTTTGGGCATTCCCCAAAAAAATGAATTAGGGTTTTTAACTTGTATAAATACCCCATATCTTCATGTAACCCCCTCTTCCTCTTAGTTAGTTAGGCTCAAAACAAAACACAAGCTCTCTTTCTCTTTTCATGGCTACTGAGCCATGTTTCTTTTCATGTAATTTTCCTTTCTTTTATGTAATGTTAATTAATATTCTCTCTTATTTACATGCTCTATTTCTTTCTTGTTAGTAGTTAGTTTATTTTTTATGCAAGTAGATTAGTGTGTACATCTTTTTACTTAGCTTTTCTTTTCATTTTGCTCTCTCTTTCCTCTTTTTTTAGTTTTATGTTGCTGCTACTTGTGTTGATATGATAACACAAATGAGAGGCTAATCCCTTCAATTTAGGGGTAATGAAGCCTCTAATCATGTAGCTTCAACATTTTGATAATCATTGCTCTCTTTTGTGCTTAAATGATGTTGATGTGATTTATTGTTTCATGATGAATTTGATAGTCTATGTTGTTCATAACAAATAGGCTATGCTTAAACAATCACAAACAAAAATTGCCTCTTCATCTAAATATGATTATGACAAAGAAGTGAATGTTTAAATTAAAATTTGATGGTCTATCTTTCTAATTAATAGTTAATAGACCATACTTAAAATAGATTTTGCTTTCAACTTGTTGTCATTTTTCATGAGAGTTGAAAAGTAGTTTAAATGGTGTGTTATAGTTTGATGGCTTATGTTGAGCTAATTAATAGCACAAATGGGCCATACTTATGATAAGCACATCAATTAAACTTACTAATGACTAAAAAAGAGAGATAATAATTTCATGTTTTGTTGAACTATATGATAGAGAGAGCGGAATTATCTCTAAATTGTCATTTATTCTCATATTTTTCTCACTTTCTTTTTGACATTTTTCTACATTTTTAGCTTCACACTCTTCAAATTCTTGGTTTAATTTGATTGAATAGAAATTTAAAATCTACAATTCCCTGCTGATCGACCTGTACTCACTACGTACTATGATAGTACGCCGTGCGCTTGCGGTATAAATTTAATTCAAAATTTATCGGCAGTTTTCTAACTCGATTGAAAATTTTCTGTTAAACATCTTTCCTTCAGAACATGTAGCAAACAATGCTTTTAATTGTTAGCTTTTACATTGACATATTTATCTATGTATGTCCTTTGCACGAAAAGCAATATTTTCAAAATATTAAGATCTTATGTTATAACAATGGTGAGAAATGGTCAAGGATTCTACTCCTTCCATTTGTTTTGAATGTATAAAACTTGTTGCAAGTAGATTCTGCCTTGTCATAAAGTCATGAATATTAGAATATAACTTTTATTCAATAAAGAACCTGGTTCAGGAGTCAATGTTTGAGATTTTGAAGTAGTAACTTTCTCTTCCGTCATTTTAATAATATTTTTCGGCCCAGATTCGGGCATTTGAGACGGATAGTAACCCGAAGTCCTTGTACCCAGATTAGGGTTTAAATAAGCAGTAGTCTTTGATTCCTAGATTCAGGTATAATAAATTAGCTTTTGATAATAATTCGAAACCCATATTTGGGCTCTTGATAACTGGTGTTTAGAAATAAGAACCCCGAAACCCTGATTCGGGTATTAGACTATGAAATCTAAATATGAGAATTTTGAAGTCTGGAATACTCTTTTCAGTAATGAACAATCTGCTGATCCGGTATTAATAATAGTAGATCAAATGACCGTTTTTAGGCCATAAGTATCAGAAAACCAATCTGGAAATAGAAGACCAGAGGACCAATCTTGCAATAAGTAGTAGAAGATTAGAATATCATTTCCTGTAATAGGAGACTATAATACCCATTTGGCAAATGTTCACGAGAAGAAGTCAGTGATTTCTCTCTAATTCTCTTGTCGAATGTGCCATCTTTAGGCTTTGATGATGTTTTGCATGCTTTTTCTTTCTCGGGCCCGAGTTTCTTCATTCATTTGTTTTGGCCAATTTCAGGCAGGGACTCTTAAGTCCAATTCTTGTACTTATTTAAGCAGTGCCCATTTCAGGCTGTTTGTCATTTTAGACTTTGCCACTTTTTGGGCATTTGCCATTTTTAGGCGGTGCCGATTTCTGGCAGTGCCCATTTTAGGAAAGGAATTTTCTTAGCCCGCCATACATTTCATCCGGGTTTCCGGTGCACTCGGCTAGCTTATTCTCAAGTAGGGCCCGAGGACTTTTCTGACCTCCCTCCAGGAGGCGCCTTAACCTGGCCATAGTGTGACGCGACTAAGGGATTGTTCGGTACCTTGGCCAGGCCATAACATGGCGGGACCAAGGGATTACCCGTCCTCCCTCCAGGAGTTGCCTTATCCTGGCCATAGCGTGACGCGGATAAGGGTTTGTGCTGCTTTAACCTGGCCATTTTTGACTTTGGCACGGATAAAGGCTTACGCCCTCCCTCCAGGAGGTGCCTTGACCTAGCCATCTTGGCGCGACCAAGGGCTTTCTACCATTATTGGTAGCCTACCATTTTAGGTAGTCCAAGTTTTAAGGAGAGTTTTACTCCCGACCATGTAGTCTTCTCTTATTTTGAAGATAGAATTTATTTCCATAACTTTTTCAATCTTTTGCAAACTGTTTGAGCTTTCCCTGTCCTAGGAAGTATAGGACCATTCTTTTAAGTACCATGTATTGATTTGCATCATGTCCATTTATCAGATGAAAGTTGCAATATAATTCTTTAAGTTTCTTTTCTAATTTTGACTTCGTTTTCTGAGAAGGTCAATAATTCAGTTCCTCCTTGGTTTTGATGTAGATATCCTTGATCATGGTATTAAGATTATATTATTCAATAAGCCGTGGTTTTTGAGCCGCCTTTGACTGGCGTCTAATTTTCTTGTGCCTTAGTTCAAGTGCTTCTTCTTGAGGAGCAAGTTTCCATTTCATTGTTCGTCGATCTTCTTCCAAGGATTTCTCTTTCAACCTTAGGATTTCGGTTGGAAACTTCTTGGTAATCTTTATACTTCCACTTGATAATTCATTTATTATCCTTAGTATTTCGGTTGTCGATTTTTCTGCGCGTCCATGGATTTTCTCTGAATGGAAAACTTCATTTATGATCTTATTCCAATTATGTGTAAAATTGTCACAATCCTTTACCATTTCCTTCTCAAAGATAGTTCCATAAAAATACAACTGAATGGTCCCTCTCATTTGTTGAAATAGATCTTCTTTCTTTGAGTTCTCCTTTTCTAGAGCAAAGGTTGGGGTCGATTCTGAACGGAACGGGTTGATACTCCATTTCAGTGAGTCATAGGGTATAACCCGTCTTTTTCTCTCAATGACATGTAAAGCTCGGAGCCGAAGGGTTTGCTCTTCAAGTAAGGGCTGGTTAATTAGGCCTTACATCTAGAGGTTCCGTGGACCCTTGAAACGATCTTTCTCTGCAAAAGCTTTCTCTAGCTTCGAACATTGAATCCATACATTATTCTTTAATTGTATTCAAAAGGATTATAAGTCTTATATTCAAAGTAAGCCCTTTCTTATTCAAAAAAGGAGTTGATGAGTCCTAAGAGAGTGTCCGAGCAGAAGATTTGGTGAGCAATCCAATAAGTTTGAACGTTCGAGCCCTCCTTCTAGCGCCAAAAATGTTAACCAAATTTATGGTCAACACCCCAAAAGTTATTTTATCATAAGTATAAAGGTTAGTTTGAATGATGGGCTTGATATCCCTAAGAGTTGCCTTTGTATTTAGCTCTACTTGCTACCGTCCCTTAACTTGAACCTTTCGAAGTCGCCGAAAGGTTTACTCCTTGAAGTAGATAACCTCTCGTCTCGGTTGAACTAGTATGAGTATCTTTATACTGCTTCTTCCCTTTGCTGAGATAAATCTCCTAAATGTGTTCCTTAAAGGCTGGTTTTAATCTTGTCGAAAGGTTAAGATAAAAAGTTTTCTTTGGTTTTGGGTAGTGAATCTGATTTCCTAATGGATATGTAGGAGCTTTCCACCCTTTCGAAAGGTTTGATCACCTCTATGACGTATATTTGACCTTTGCCGAAGGGCGTGAGTGTAGTTTCTTTTGGATTAAGACTTATAGGTTTAGTTATATTTGCTCAAGGAGAATACTTTGTCCATGTCGAAAGGTTTGGACCTCAAAGTTAACTACTTCAGAAGGTTACCATCAGTATGGATCTAAATAAGTTGTTGACCTTATCGAAAGGTTTGGATTGAAAGGCAGATGACATCGAAAGGTTGCAGTTTTTATTTGTACAGGAATGCTTCCGACCTTGTTGACAAGAACCTTCCGATGTGGTTGAACCTGAAAATATGAGTTAATCTAACAAGATATCGAACAAAACAATAAGTAATAGATAGATCTTAAGACTTCCCTCTTTATTCATGATCTACTCTCTATTAAATAATCCCCAAATCGGTTCCCAATTAGGGTTACAATACTTTCATTAAGAAGTTACAAAAGTAGAATGAGAGAAAATCCGCCCCCAAAATTGGACCCCTTGGGTCCTATTTATAGAAGCAGGCGGCCCTCCTTTTGATCCCATGCTTTCGACTGGGTCGGAGGGTCACCTTTTATATCCGGTTGTAAACCTTTCGAACTTATTGAAAGGTTTGTGGACTTTTGAATGTTGTCGAAAGGTATGTTCTTCTCTATGCCTTCATGAACCTTTCGACTTTGTCGGAAGGTTGCCTCTCCACTTTTTACTGACTCATGGATGTTGCCTTCTTCATAAACATTTCGACATTGTCGAAAGGTATTTTGTATGCTTTCCACCCGGTTCGAAAGGCTTGATATGCTTTCGGAAAGGTCATTAAGTAGTTTCCTACACTTGCTTTGACTCCTTCTTTTCCTTTGAAAACCTTAGATTCTAGAGATAGAACCTTTCGACTCCTTCGAGAGGATTTATGTCAGTAAATTTAATGACCGCATCCCTTCAACTACTTTGGATGGTTTGAGATGCGCTTTTCTTTCCTTTGCTTGTTGAAAGTCCCTTCGTCTCAGCCGAAAGATTAATTTTTAGTGTAACACTACTTATTCCATGCCATCCCAATCAATTGATGATAAGTTAATTATGATGCCTTGATCCAGTGTCATTTTCATTCGAGGTGGATGGTGGCTGCTCCTATTCCACCATCGCAGCCCGAGTCCTTACGTATTGTTGTAACTGACCATTCCTCACATGTTCCTCAATGATATCCTTCAAATGCATGCAATCATTTCTATTATGCCTATTCAGGTCATGGAATAGGCAGTGCTTTCCTGATGTCCGTTCGCGTTCAGAGGGTTCCCTCCTTGTCGGCCTCCGATATGGAAGGTGCCCTCGAGTATCCAGATATATCCATTCTAGGGTTTCATTCAATTCCAAGTAAGAAGAGAATTTGGATTCTCCCCTCTGTCGCTTCGACCCATCGAAGCTGTTATCCATGTTTCGTTTACCTTTGTCCTTTCCTAAGCTTTCACCGGGCGGTTCTCCACCCCGCACTATATTAACTTCCATTGCCTTTTTATCAGTTTTCGCATCTTCTTGCTATAGAAACCTCTCTGCTTCATGGTAGGATTCCCCGAGATCCATCGATGGATCCCGTATTAGTGATATCTTAAAATCTAAATTATCTACAACTCTTGACACTGCCGCCATCAAAACCATCGATGGATCTGGTCGATCCACAGAAACAACAACCGCATTGAACCTGGTTAAGAAATTCTTGAGTGATTCTCCTACCCACTACTTTACTGATGTCAGTGTCATCACATTCTTAGGTCTCATAATGTGAATCCGAAACTGCTTCATAAATTTTTCGACCAATTCCATCCATGTGCTAATAGAACCGCTCTCCAACTGTCTGAACCATAGCGCGGCTACATCAGTTAAGTACAGGGGGAAACATCGTGCCAGGACTTCTTCGGATGCCCCCGGTACTTCCATGTGCCCTATATACCTCATCATATGCATAGTTGGATCTGACTTTCCATTATAAGCTTCCAGTGTTGATAGTTCAAATTCTGGTGGATTTCTAGCATCCCTGATATTCGAAGCGAATGGACTTCTATTTACATCCTCCAGATCCCTGTTCACTAATCCTCCAGGCATAGCTCGCCATATCATCTTCGCAAACCTATCATTGTCTTCCAATGGTAGTCTCCTATCATCATGCCCAAGCTGCCCCCCGAGTCTACAAGGGAATTCTGGAACGTATTCCTCCGGACGAGCATCCAAATTCTGATTTGCACTAAGATCCATGGGATCGATCATAGGTCCTCCAGCATCATGATCAATAAGACCTGGAGGCATGCCCCCTAGCCTTTACGAATCGGTACCGATCCTCTGGAGGGATCGGTGCAGATCCCTCTAGGATGGCAGGGGACTGCCCCCGGCTGCTCTGTTCTATTCCTTTGTCTATTGGCTCCATTTTCATGTTCCCGGTTCTAATTTCCAGCGATTCCTGCTGTTTCAACTCCTTGATTCTGTGCTCCAACTTGTCTAATCTGTTGGAGTAAATTCTGCTTCATCTCCTCCTATCATTTCAGCATCCTCTCCTGCATAGCATCCATCATCGTTTCCATTCTATCCATGGTGATGTAGATAGATGCTTGATTAGATCCAGCTCCTAAGAAAGCCTCTTGACTCCCCTCATGGTGGCTCCTTTCCGGTAGCCCTCTCCTTGTTGATTGTCTGGCCATTGCTTTCTAGATCCAAGTATCCAAGCTTCCAAATCTAAGATCCTAGCTTCCAAATCCGCTTATGCAAGTCTTCTCAGTGAAAGCACCAAACCGTTGGTGTCAAAATTGGCCATCAACACCCAGTTGTATGAAAGCACCAATATCCAGTCCAATCACAGAAATATGAAGAGAAATAAATAAAGAACAAAATTAAAACACTAGAAAGCAAGTAAAAAGAAACAAGATTTATAGTGGTTCGGCTAACTCTGGCTTATGTTCACTCTCAAATAATCCTTTTTATTATACTGAAGTTTGTTTATAGTTACAATCCAAAATCCAAGGATAAAATTGACAGAGTGTAGCCAAGGTTGAACATAAAAAGAAGTAGAAAGAAGATCCATTTTCTAACACCATGCATGCTGTATTTATAAAGGAAGACGTGCACGGATCGGGCTGAAACTTTGACAGAAGGTTCGAGAGACCAAGACAAGGCCACCCAGAGATTTTCAGGCCTACTGCGGCGCACAATAGGGATTGGTACCGAACCCTATTTTGATGTCCAAATGGGGTGTGATCCCTCTGGGGGTTCCCTATGTTGTTAGCTACTTGCCCTCCAAATTTCATGCCACTTCGACATAGGGTTTGTGAGATATCGCATTTTCCGTGAAGTGGTGTTGTTTAAATTCCGACTTCAGTCAACCTTTATGGAGGTATAGGTACCGATCCCTCCAACTTCTTCCAAATGCCATGCGATCCCTATGGGAGCTTTCCATGTTGTATTATGCTTAGCCTCCAATTTTCATGCCAATTGCATAGTAGAACTCGAGTTATCGATCAATATTTGTTGCTAATCTAGCTAAACCAATTCTGAATAGGGATAGGTACCGATCCCTACCAAGGGAAGAGTGCCGATCCCTCCAAACCCCTCCAAATGACATGCAATCCCTAGGGTAGGTTCCCTAGGGCCCATATTCCTTGCTCTCCAAATTTCATATGCTTTGGACTTGTAGATCTTTAGATATTGACTATTGTGTGCAAGAATGCGCTTGGACCTTGATGAACGCTAACCTCTATCCAAATAAGTATGCCGATCCATCCTCTTCCATAAAGAATGCCGAACCCTATTAGTTAACCATGCTGATCCCTCCTCCATAAGCTGAAGTATGCTAAATCCTATTCTACCACCACGACCGATCCCTTCAACAAAACATACCCTAACAGCCCCTCACCCAGGCTCACCAAGACCGATCTCTTCCTTTCTAACCCATCACCGCCGATCCTTACGTGGCCGATCCATACTAACCAACTATGCCCATTCCTATTCATTAAACCATATCGAACCCTCTATAGAAGCCAACCCATACCGGTCCCTCCCATTCACTAAACTATATTCCATACTTTAAGCATTTTACATTGTTTATTTACCAATTCCATTCAATTCTGACTTCATGTTACTATCTATACTTGATTTCTGGGCCCTACAACCATCTCACTGGACTCATCGGCCTTGATAATTGTGCAGCCTGTTCGGTTAAATCCGCCTGTGTACTGCTTTGCCAAAAGGTAGGTTAACACTTTTCCCTCCAAAATATGCCTTGCGATAGGAAGGCTTGTTTTGAATTGCCATAAATCCAAAATCCGAAGTCCATAATCCATATATAGCCATATTATCCAATCCATTGCCAATCCAAATGCGGATCGTTAGTGAAATCTTTAACCATTCCGAGTCAATATCCAATTCCGAATCCGCTATCTCTCCGGATTGTTTTATCCAAACCCTCTACCTCATCGGGTCTTTAGCCAAACCCCAAACTGCTCCGGACCCATATCCAAATCCATAGTTGTTCGAAGCTGATATACAAATTCATAACCTCTCCGGTTTGTTATCCTAATCCAAATCCTCAATCTCACCAGATCCTTGCCAAGCACAATCCATACTCGACGACCTGAGCAAGCTGATCCGTCACGTTCAAGCGAAGCGACCTACCCCTTGCAAGGCATAGTCCAAACCTGACGACCTTGATCTCTCTAGATCCTTGTCGAGCATAATCCATACTCGACGACTTGAGTAGGTCGATCCATCGCGTTCGAGCGAAGCGACCTACCCTTGCCAGGCATAATCCATACCCGACGACATGTGTTATCCATTACATTGATCCAAATTTAAGCCCTCCTAAGTCCATAAAATAAGAGTCCGTATAACTAATAAACCAGAGTTCAAATAAAACAAGAGTTCGAAGCAAACAAGAAGAAAGGGAAAAAAATTCCACATACCCTAGCATTATGGTTTATTATCATCTCAAAGCATGCCTAGGGACCGTCCTCGATCCCGTACATGTGTAAGTGACTTAGCCGTCTTACTGTGGAGTTTGCTACTTATTCCATGTCATCCCGATCAATTGATGATGAGTTGATGATGATGCCTTGATCCAGTGCCACTTTTATATCGAGGTGGACGGTGGCTGCTCCTGTTCCACGGTCGCAGCCCGAGTCCTTGCGTATTGTTGTAACTGACCATTCCTCATGTGTTCCTCAATGATATCCTTCAAATGCCTGCAGTCATTTGTATTGTGCCCATCTAGCTCAAGATATAGGCAGTGCTTTCCTGATTTCCGTTCACGTTTGGAGGGTTCTCTCCTTGCCGGCCTCCGATATGGAAGGTGCCGTTGAGTATCCAGATATATCCGTTCTAAGGATTCATTCAATTTCGAGTAAGAAGAGAATTTGGGTTCTCCCTTTTGTTGCTTCGATCCATCGAAGTTATTATCCATGTTCTGTTTACTCATGTCCTTTCCTGAGCTTTCACCGGGCGGTTCTCCACTCCGTACCGTATTAACTTCCATTGCCTTTTTATCAGCTTTAGCATCTTCTTGTCATAGAAACCTCTCTTCTTCATGGTAGAATTCCCCGAGATCCATCGGTGGATCCCATATCAATGATATCTTAAAATCTGAATTATCTGCAACTCCTAACACTTCCGCCATAAAAACCATCGATGGATCTGGTCAATCCACCGAAACAACTGCCGCATTGAACCTGGTTAAGAAATTCTTGAGTGATTCTCCTACCCACTGCTTTACTGATGTCAATGTCATCACATTCTTGGGTCTCGTAATGTGAACCCGAAACTACTTCATAAATCTTTCGACCAATTCCGTCTAAATAGAACCGCTCTCCAACTGTTTGAACCATAGCGCAGCTACATCAGTTAAATACAGGGGGAAACATCGTGCCAGGACTTCTTCGTATGCCCCTGGTACTTCCATGTGCCCCTATACCTCGTCACATGCATAGTTGGATCCGACTTTCCATCATAAGCTTCCAGTGTTGGTAGTTTGAATTCTGGTGGATTCCTAGCATTCCTGATATTCGAAGCGAATGGACTTCTATTTACATCCTCCAAATCCCTGTTCACTAATCCTCCACGCATAGCTCGCCTTATCATCTCCGCAAACCTATCATTGTCTTCCAATGGTAGTCTCCTATCATCATGCTCAAGCTGCCCCCCGAGTCTACGAGGGAATTCTGGAACGTATTCCTCCGAGCGAGCATCCAAATTCCAATTTGCACCAAGCTCCATGGGATCGATCATAGGTCCTCCAGCATCATGATCAATAAGACCCGAAGTCATGCCCTCTAGCCTTTACGGATCGGTACCGACCCTCTGGAGGGATCAGTGCCGATCCCTCTAGGATGGCAGGGGACTGCCCCGGCTGCTCTGTTCTATTCCTTTATCTATTGGCTCCATTTTCATGTTCCCGGTTCTGATTTCCAGTGATTCCTGCTGCTTCAAATCCTTGATTCTGTGCTCCAACTTGTCTAATCTGTTGGAGTAAATTCTGCTTCATCTCCTCCTATCATTTCAGCATCCTCTCCTACATAGCATCCATCATCGTTTCCATTCCATCCCTGGTGATGTAGATAGATGCTTGATTAGATCCAGCTCCTGAGGAAGCCTCCTGACTCCCCCAATGGTGGCTCCTTTCCGGTAGCCCTCTCCTTGTTGATTGCCTAGCCATTGCTTTCTAGATCCAAGTATCCATGCTTCCAAATCTAAGATCCTAGCTTCCAAATCCGCTTATGCAAGTCTTCTCAATGAAAGCACCAAAATGTTGGGGTCAAAATTGGCCACCAACACCCAGTTGTATGAAAGCACTAATATCCAATCACAGAAATATGTAGAGAAATAAATAAAGAACAAAATTAAAACAATTAGAAAGCAAGTAAAAGGAGACAAAATCTATAGTGGTTCGGCTAACTCTGGCCTACGTCCTCCTAAATAATCCTTTTTATTATACCGAAGTTTGTTTATAGTTACAATCCGAAACCCAAGGATAAAATTAATAGAGTGTAGCCAAGGTTGAAGATAAAGAGAAACAGAAAGAAGATCCATTTTTTAACACCATGCCTACTGTATTTATTGGGGAAGATGTGCACGGATTGGGATGAAACTTTGACTGAAGGTTCGAGAGACCAAGACGAGGCCACTTAGAAATTTCCAGGTCCATTGAGGCCCACAATAGGGATCGGTACCGATCCCTATTCTGGTGTTCAAATAGGGTGCGAACCCTCTAGGGGTGGTTCCCCATGATGTTAGCTACTTGTCCTCCAAATTTCGTGCCATTTCGACTTACGGTTTGTGAGATATCGCATTTTTCGTGAAGTAGTGTTGTTTAAATTCTGACTTCTACCGGTCCCTATAAAGGGAGTGGTACCGATCCCTCCAAATTCTTCCAAATTCCATGTGATCCCTATGGGAGCTTTTTCATGCTGTATTATGCTTAGCTTTAAAGTTTCATGCTAATTGGATTAGTAGAACTTGAGTTATTGATCAATCTTTGTTGCAAATCCAACTAAACCAATTCTGAATAAGGATTTGTACCGATCCCTACCAAGGGAAGAGTGTCAATCCCTCCAAACCCCTCCAAATGACATGCGATCCCTAGGGTAGGTTCCCTAGGGCTCATATATCTTGCTCTCAAAATTTCATATGCTTTGGACTTGTAGATCTTTAAATTTGATTGTTGTATGCAAGAATGCACTTGGACCTTGATGAACACCGACCCTTATCCAAAGAAGTATGCCGATCCATCCTCTTCCATAAAGCATACCAAACCCTATTAGTTAACCATGTCAATCCCTCCTCCATAAGCTGAAGTATGTTGAACCCTGATCTACTACCACGATCAATCCCTTCAACAAAACATACCCTACCGATCCCTCACCCAGGCTCACTAAGACCGATCTCTTCCTTTCTAACCCATCACCACCGATCCCTACGTGGTCGATCCATACTAACCAACTATGCCAGTCCCTATTCATTAAACCATGTTGAACCTTCTATAGAAGCCAACCCATACCGATCCCTCCCATTCACTAAACTATATTCCATACTTAAGCATTTTACATTGTTTATCTACCAATTCCATTCAATTCTGACTTCATGTTACTATCTATACTTGATTTCTGGGCCCTACAATCATCGCTCTGGACTCATCAGCCTTGATAATTATGAAGCTTATTGGGTTAAATCTGTCTGTGTACTGCTTGCCAAAAGGCGGGTTAACAATGCCTTAAACACCGATCTCACATCCAATAGAGCCAATAATTTGGATCGGTACCGATCCGATCCAATTGGATCGGTGTCGATCCAAATACTTAACCAATTTGGACTCCATTTCGCTTCCAGCCTCTAGTGCACTCCCTATAGATGCCATAGACCCTTAGCCATCCCTTATAGCCTTCAGGTCTTAACTTCCATGCACCATAGCTGATCCAACGAAGATGAACCATCCAATCTTCAACACTTGGCCTATCCTCTAATCCAACTTCATAGAGCAACTCCAAAACCCATGCTCTGCTCCCCCTGTGGATCTCACTTCAATTGGCACACTAATTTTGGATTGGTACCGATCCGATCCAATTGGATCGGTGCGGATCCAAATTCTTAGCTCCTATTGTCATGAAATTTTTAGGGCATCTTCCCACCGTGCTCCAGATCCTATCCTCCAAGTTTCGTGCGATTCTGATGAACTTTACTCCAAATATACTCCGATCACCAATCTAAGTCCTAAAACATGCACAACACTAGTAAATGAATCAAGCATAGCAAGTAATTCAAACATAATAGCGAGTCAAACATAGCAAATCATCTAATTACATCCAATATGAACATACAAATCATCCAATTCAATCTACCATCGCAATTCTAGCATAGATCTCTAACACATAGAATTTCACAGCCAAATATACACAGATGACTCTAGCCAATGATCTAATCCCAATTACATGTTTAATTAGGTTAATCTAGGGTTTCTAACCTGAAATTACCTAGGTCTAATCAATTTATAGCTTAATTTGATAATTCCAACCTATAATCACCTAATTACCACATATAATCCATCACAGACTAGTGAGAGATCATAACCATGACTTACCAAATCTACCAAACTTATGAAATATGATGAATATCCGATCCTAACAGCGACAAATCAGATGAAGTTGCAATCCAATAATGAAATCAAGCTCCTCGTTGAAGATCTAACCTCTAATTTGCAATTAGAGACGATATGAGATGAAATCCAATAAGATGAATGGAGAATTAGAAAGGAGTTAGCGTTCGGGGCTGAAATCAAATGAGAGGCGAACTTTCAAACAGTCTCTCTCACCTCATATTTATAGCCAAACCTCATTAGACTAATGGGCTTGCTAATTCAGCCCATCAATTCCCTTTCTAATTCTGGTTGGCAGATTTTAAAAATTAAAACTGTTATAAATTCTTAACCACTTATTTGATTTTCCTATATGACCACTCTACGGAATAAGAAACTACCATCTTGAAAGAATGAAACAGGTTAGAGCATCTAGTTCGGCTTCTATCAAAAGTTATAGCCAAAATAAGATTTCTAGGTGCAAAATGGTCATATAGAAATTCGAAAGAAAAGAAATCATAGATGTGTAAAACATCCCTAAAAACCATATCCCAAAATATTAGAATTATACGACCATAAATGAATTAAATAAAATTATTTTATGATCCCCCGATACGTAAAATAGGGGTCATTACATTCTCCCCCTTTAGGAATTTTGTCCTCGAAATACCTAAACAAACATAAGCAACCAAGTTTATCTCACATGCCTACCAGCCACTAACAACCATCTAACAATCCAACTAAGCAGCCAAATCAAACAATAGCAAACAAAACCTATCCTAGCATGTGAAATTCTAATAGTATAAGATACAATGGTGCAAGCAGATATGACATATGGGTTTTACCACTCGAAGAGTTCTGGATAAGCCGTCCTCATACTCTCTTCAGTCTCCCATGTACAACCGCTATCATCGTCACTCCATTGCACCTTAACTAACCTAACTATTTTCCTCCTAAGATGTTTCATGTCATTCCCAATGACTCGAAGCGGCTTATGAGGTCTTGAAACTTCTGGTTCAACCATTATTTCTTCCAACTGATCTGATGCTACCACGATACCCAAGTCCTGCACAAATTTATGTAGATAGGAGATATGAAAAACATCATGCACACCCGCCATCTTCGGACGTAGGTCCACTCTATAAGCCAATTTCCCAATTCTCTCAATAATTGGAAATGGTCCAACAAATATGGATGCTAACTTTCCCTTCCTACCAAATCGAACAACATTCTTCAGAGGAGAAACCTTAACAATTACCATGTCTCTAACTGAGAATTCCAAATCTCTTCTTCTCTTATCTGCAAAGCTCTTTTGACGTCTTGAGCATTTTTCATTCGTTGTCGAATGATCTCTATCTTCTTTGAAGTCTCTCGAATCATCTCTGGTCCTAGCACCGACTTCTCACCTGCTTCTCACCAACATAAAGGCGGATTACAAGGTCGTCCTTACAATGCTTCATATGGTGCCATGCCAATACTTGACTGATAACTGTTGTTATACGCAAACTCTACCAAATGCAAATGATCTTCCCAAGATCCTCCAAAATCTATAATACAAGCTCAATGAAGATCTTCCAAAATCCAATTCACTCTCTCGGTCTGACCATCCGTCTATGGGTGATAAGCTGTGCTCAAGTGCAGCTTAGTTCCAAAATCTCTTGTAAGCTCTTATAGAATCCACTAGTAAACAACGGGTCTCTATCGCTTATAATATTCTTTGACGCACCATGGAATCGAACAATCCACTTAACATACAATTCTTCCAATTTGGATGCTGTCCTGGTAGACTTGACAGGTATGGTTCTTGCACTCTTGGTCAGTCGACCTACCACTACCCAAATACTATCATATCATGCTCTAGTCTATGGAAATCCATCTATAAAATCCATAGATATCTGTTACCATTTCCATTCGGGAATATCTAGTGGTTGTAGCAATCCACTAGGCTTCTTCTACTCAGCCTTCACTAACTGGCAATTTATACACTTCGAGATGAATTTTTCAACATCCTTCTTCATACCTTCCCAGTAGTAAGTCCTCTTCATGTCTCTATACATCTTGTTACCACTGGGATGAATGGTCAATTTGGAATGATAGCATTCCCTTAGTACTTCATCTCGTAACCCATCAACATCTAGAACAACCAGTCTCTTATCCTTACGAAACCAACCATCTCGATCAATCTCGTACTGCCTCACATCTTTAGATTCCACTCCCATCTCAATCTTTTCCATGATCTCTACTAGCTTAGTATCTTGCTTCTGACTAGTACCAATCCTTTCTATGAGAGTAGGTCTGATCGATAGACTTACCAACATCACAGGCTCGAGCTCACATATGTGTCCTGAAATCAAATCCAGCTATATACTCCATATGTTTCCATTCAAAAAACATAGCTCTTAATCCAGCATGTCTTCTGCTTAGTGGATCTGCCACTGCATTACCTTTCTTCGGAGTGTAGGAAATATCAAAGTCATAGGAGATCAAAAACTCTAACCACCGTTACCGTCGAAGATTAAGATCCTTCTGAGAGAAAAGATACTATAAGGATTTATGGTTCGTGAATAGCTCAAATTTTTCTCCCAAAAAATAGTGCTTCCACATCTTCAAAGCAAACACAATCGCTGCCAACTCCAAGTCATAGGTTGGATAATTTCTTTCATGTGGTTTTAACTGTCGACTAGCATAAGTGACAACTTTCCCTTTCTACATCAACATTGCTCTAAGACCAGTACCTCAAGCATCCGTGTATGCTATCATCTCTTCATTCCCACCTGGAATAACCAATACAAGTGCACTCATTAATCTCTCCTTCAGAACCACAAATGCATGCTCACATCTAGCATCCCAAGTAAATGTCTGATTCTTCTTGGTCAAGTTGGTTAACGGTGCTGCAATCTTTGAAAAGTCCTTAATGGGATGCCTGTAATATCCTGCCAATCCTAGGAAACTTCTCACATCCGTAGCATTCTTGGGCTAGTTTCAATCTTGGATCGCTGCCACATTTGCGGGATCCACTGCTATTCCTTGTCTTCACACGATATGACCCACTTCTTCCTTCCAAAAGTGACACTTAGAGAACTTAGCTCTCAACTTGTGCTTTCTTAAAATATCAAGCAAAATCCTCAAGTGCGTCATATGATCTTCCTCAGTTCTGGAGTAAATCACAATGTCATCCACGAACACAAGCACGAACTTGTTCAACTGATCTCTAAAGACTCTATTCATAAAATCCACAAAATATGTCGGAGCGTTGGTCAACCTAAAAGGCATCACCAACCACTCGTAGAAACCCGACGATGTCCAAAATGCAGTAATAGGCACACTTTCTTTAGCCACTCTCAACTGGTGAAATCCCATTGCCAAATCCATCTAAGAAAGCACCTTTGCACCGTGTAGATGATCAAACAAGTCATCAATCCATGAAAGCAGATACTTATTTTTCTTCGTAACCATGTTCAGCTCACGATAATCCACACATAACCTCAAAGAACCATCCGCCATAGTCGCGAATACAATAGATGCGCCTCATTCAGATATGCTTCTCCTAATGAATCCTTTCTTCAACAGATCATCCACTTGGACCTCTAACTCTTTCTGCTCTCTGGGTGCCATGTGCCTCAAAGGCATCACTATGGGTCTGGCTCCATCCACTAAGTCGATCCAAAACTCGATCTCTCTATGTGGTGGCAATCCTGTCACTTCCTCGAGGACATCAAGGTACTCTCTAGCGATAGGCACAGATAACAATCCTTCTTGTGGAATCTCAAGCGAATATAGAAAGCTAACCAATACCCCATCCTCTGTTAAGCAGCGTATCACTACCTTTCACCCTTCCACGTTCCTAATTGTCACCTGCTTCTCGCAATCCACAATAGCTGCATACCTCTTAAGCCAGTCCATTCCCAAAATAATCCCGAACCCAACAAAATTAAGAACAAAGCAATCACAAACAAAAGAACATCCATGACTCTATAAAACTAAGCCTCGATAAATCATATAAAGATCAGTAGATCCTCCAACAGGGTTGGTCACAGTCAAAGGTCGGTCTACTATCTCGGGTTCCAAATCAAGTCTACATACTAAATCACTACAGATGAAAGAATGCGAAGCTCCAGTATAAAAAAGAATCTAACAGAAACATCTCGGATGGAAAGCATACCTTGCACCATGACTCATTTCCCCTTATCCTTAGTAGTAGGAGCACAAGATGAAGTCGCGATTGCATCTAAAGCATATGGCTTCACAATCTACTTATCCTTAGGCGGTTCCGGACAATCCTTCTTAATATGCCCTGGCTTATCACAGTCGTAGCACTTCTTAACAGCCTTGCATTCCTTAATATAGTGGCCCTTCTCCTTGCAACCATGGCAAACAGTTTCACTCTTGTTCTTTTTCTAACCCCCTTTTCCTTATTGTTGTTGCTTCCTTTTTCCATTCCACTCCTTCTTACCTCCATCGTCCTGGTATGGTTTTGGTTCCTCTTTCTCAGCAACAGCAACAATAGCATTCCTATTCTTTGGGTACAGACACCCATGTCTAAGTGCTTTTTCAACCAACTTCTCAAAAGAAACTTCAATGTGGTCCACCAGCTTATCTCCCAAGTGGTCGTCCAATCCAACGATAAAATTCTCATTCTTCTTCAAAGGTTTATCAATAAAAGACATCCCATACTTTGACAAAGCATCAAATTCCACCACATACTCAGAAATAGACATCTCTCCTTGCTTTAACTCAGCAATTCTTGAACAGCACAGACTTCTGAGCCACAGGAATGAAATTATCCTCAAATCTAGCCTTAAACTGATCCCAAGAAATCTTATCCTCTGGAGTAGCAATGGTAACTGCATTCCACCAATTCATTGCTCGACCTTGTAGCTTTCTTGAAGCAAGCTTCCTCTTTATAGCATCTTCCATATCCATATCCTTGAAAATGCATTCACAAGTATCTATCCAATCATACACTTCAATAGCTGATTCTGTTCCGAAAAACGACTTCCCTCCAAGAGTAGATTAACCTTGTAAAGCTTGGCGAAGTCAATCCTATGCACTTGCAAAGGAGCACCACTACCTAAAGCACACTAGGAGTAGTTTGGGCTCTCCTCACCAGCGAATCCACCATTGCATCGAACATGGCTTGAAAATATAGTGTAGGAGCTCCCGATCCTGCTCCCTCTTCCACTCTTGAAGTGGAGTTATTCCTAGCAGCATTCCTTATGTTCTGATTCATTCTTATCTGTAATAAGAATGATTAGCCTCATTCCAAGAAAAGCTATAATGGTACTCAAGTGCATACTATACTATATAATATTACTATGTATCATAATATCTTCATTAACAAGTACACTCCCTCCTTTAGCGTATACTCTCGACTTGCTACAGTTAACTCGTAACCAAAGCTCTGATACCAAATGTGAGGACCGTCCCATACCACCTGCACATCAATGACCTAAAAGAGTGTTGTAACCGTTCCAAACTGATATGGAACGATCTTCAAGGTTGAAATTTAAAGCAGAAAACCTGTTGCATATCTCACAGCGC
Organism: Allium fistulosum; assembly: GCA_030737815.1. Classification (NCBI taxonomy): domain Eukaryota; kingdom Viridiplantae; phylum Streptophyta; class Magnoliopsida; order Asparagales; family Amaryllidaceae; genus Allium; species Allium fistulosum. Next base: position 402,958,280 of record CM060907.1, on the reverse strand, counting down.
ATGGATAAAATATAATATAGAAAATATATAGTAGAATATAGTAAGTCATAACAACTAAAAATAACATCTCCACTGAATCATGAGTTATGGTACAAATGTCATAATATCTCAATACAACATTTCCTTACTACATCCCTCAGAGTACATAGAAACAGACAGCGGAAACTACATTTATAGGGTAGTACGCCATAGCTTCTCTAAGCTCGTCTTCGTACAGCAACTACGACTCCAAACCAGTTATCTAGTCTACTCATTTAAGAGTATCCAAGATGATAAGAGGAAACATAAAACCTTGGGTCAGACAACAGTCTGGTGTGAGCGGTAAATGACTATCAAAAGTTATACTAGAAAATATGATACTAGACAAGTACAAAAACTCATACCTGACCTGTCCCTACAACCAAAGAGTTAGTACATAATAATAAGATATAATATACTACTCAAATAAAAGACGATAGGATACTGTAACAGAACAGAACAGAAGAATCTAAGCAACCTTCTTCATTGACCCTATTCCCATCCCTTCTCCAGCATTCCTATAGATGATAGCGTACCCAAGAGAAATAGCAAACATAGCAACCATAGCATCCATTAACCAAAACCTAGCTATCATCATCTAAAGCCTTGAATATATGATAACTCATATGGCCTCGTCCTCGCTTGCCAGAGACTAATGGAAATCCCGGTTCTCGATTGTGTTCCCCCGTACTTTAAGGTCTGAAATCCCATACGATTGTCTCTTATAGTACCTCTATACCGTCTAACACTAGACCCTCTAGGAGCGGTCAAGGATACACAACTAGCGCTACTAGCCCTCGGATGCCCCTACATATAGTACCCCTGCTTGAACACAACCAAAACACTCTCAAAGCTTTCGCAACTCCAATCCTTTTCCGAGCATGATTCCTTCCACTCAACCCAATCCATTATACCACTACAACCCATTCCTTTACCTGAAAAGCAAAAAATAAGCAGTATTTCTTATTGTTAGCTTGTAATATGTATAGGAGTTTATCCATATCATTTGTGGATCTGAATTATTGGCTCCAATTGATGTGAGATCCGGGGTAGAGAATTTGGGGTTGTAGTGGATCATGCTGGAAATTGTGGCTCGTTGATTGCTTCTACGGTTTGGAAGTTATAGCTTGATGAAGTTTCGGCTCTTCAGTCGAGGGATCGGATAAGGAGTAGGATGTATCAAATGCAGGAATTATGGAAGATCCAGCAAATACAGGAATTATGGAACAGGCCATCAAACAGATGTATCAGAAATAACATTACAAGAGGACCACAGTCCGGTGATATTTACAAAATTTTCATAATTTACAAGATCTATAACATTACTACATGTGTACAGAACAAATATATACATTGCATAAATATAAATCTTTCATAAATCTTGAGCAGCTTTGTTCATATTCTTAGTGATTAAAGGATCTACAATGTGACGGATAGCGATGCAAAGAACTTCTTTAAGTTTCTTCTCTTTCTTCCTTATCATGTCCGCATCATTGATCGCATTAATATTAGCTTTCAAAGCGCGATTGAAAGCTCTATTTGCGTCTCTAAGGGTTTTATTTTCCATTTCCAAATCAGCAATGCGCTTCAAGAGAAGCTATCTTTAATCCGACAATTGCCTAAGAAAAAGATGACGCATGAGAAGTTGAAGAGGGAGGAGCCGGACCACTGGCGGGTTTTTCAACCTGAGGAGCAGCTGTAAAGAATTCAAACGGATTATATGTTAGCAAAATAATTTGAAAAGCAACATAGCAATAGATAACAAGCACAACATTTGAACATACTAGAGTGATCAGGGCATATAGGTGACAATGAGGAGAAGTTTGACGGGTTACCCAAAGAGAGAAAGCATTTGCTTCAGGATGTGTGTTGGACCAAAGGAGGTTGGCCAAGTATCCTGTGACCCGCAGGCAAGAGGGAGTGCTTTTGTAGATTTGTCAGATTCAGCAGCGTCAACCTATTCCCAATTTTGCTTGAAGCTGCAACCAACGACTCCACTATTTTCTTGTCTTATATCTTTAACTCTTTAGCAGGAGCACTTGACAAAAAGCATAGATCAGCAAAGAAAAATAACTAGATGGAAGGATAATAATCCAAAATCTGAGCTTACGTGGAGAAGAGAAGGTCCCGCTAATGTTGGGGAAGCATCTAACAAAAAAGAACTTATTCTCCCAATCCCTGAACTAGTTCACTCCTTCGGATATCAATTTCTTGGGAGGATTTTCCCTAAAAATTTGGTTATTTAAGTTGCTGAGCTTAACCAATCGGACAAGGTGATTCAGCACTTCAGCATCTAAAGAGGGAATGCCAGACTCCAGTGCCATCAACTCCAAGGATAAGAGATAAGTGTACACGTTGGGTGATAGTTGAATCGGGGCAACTCCAAGATAAAATAAGAACTTAGATAGGAAGTCTGGAAAAGGAAGGAATCCTCCGTGCCAGATGTGGATTGTAGTGTAGGCGAAATACCCTTCAGGAGGGCTGTTGATGGTGTCATTTTCAGTAGGGGGATGGTTTCCACCCCTGTGATCCCAAAGTCAATAAGGATTGCGTCCACTTCATCCTGAGTGGATATCAAGGAACACTTGGAGGTAGCTTCAATTTTCTTAGGGGAACTCATGATTCTGCTAGGTAAAAACGTTTCAGTTAGAAATTACAGTTTGTTATAACATTAACATTCTTTCAAGGATTACTAGAAACTTATTACAACAATTTGAACATCAAATAAAACATGAAACTTCATATTCTTGAAAGAATGTTAAAGTTAAAAAATGAAATTGCTGAGCTTTCGACAGAGTCGAAAGGGAAATAGAAGTTAACACTTAACAAACACCCTTCAGCAATGTCGAAAGCCCAAGTATAAACATCTACCGAGCTTTCGACAGAGTCGAAAGGGAGGAAGGAAATATATGTCCAACCAACCCTCTTCAGCAATGTCAAAAGCTCAATAGAAGCTTTGTTATTAAATGAGAATAGTTAAAACCTACACAACATATTGGAACAAAGTATACACTACCAATATTTAATAAACAAGTGAAACAGACCTTTCGACACTGTCGAAATCCACGACCTTAGTTTTTCTAAGGGAATATGAATGTTGTCGAAACCTTATATACCAATTAAGTCGAAAGGTTTTGCATTGGAGTCAGGTTGATAAAAAAGATTAAAAGGGCTGGAAGCGTTTCAACGATATTGGGAAGAAAGAATGATTAAATCCCAATCAGTTATAAAAGGTTTTGATAGAGACGAAAAGTGGTATATGGTTTCGAAGACATAGCAACAATAAAATTTAAATCAACATAGTAGGATTCGACTAAGTTGAATACAGTAGGTTTCGTTTAAGTCAAAACATTTGATTTGCAACTTATAGAATGTACCTTTTCTTCAATCCCCTTTACAAAAAATATGCATTTCTAACTTAAACAAATTGGAAATAAGTGTAAACTAAAGGTGGCAGAACTTATGAGACAAAGTTTATGCTTTTGAAAGAGTGAATTAAGTAATTATCTAGTAAGATATAATAGCCAACTTCTTCGAAAGGTGTCTGAATACGTTAAAATATAAAATTGCTTTCGAAAAGGTTGACTACATGCTAACTTTACTATATAACCTTTCGACGAGACCAGTCAAATGAAGCGCTACATTACCTTTCGGCACCATCGAAAGTGGCTAAGAAAGCAAAACAGAAGTTGCCGCCTCAATCCCTTTCGAAGGGGTAGAGAAGTAAATTTGTGGCGCCAACTTTTTGATTCGTACAACATAAAGCTTCTAGGCGAAGTAAAACGAAATTTTCTTCTTCCCCAAACCCGATTTCAACCCAGAAATTCAAAAACTGGTAGGCAAATAAATTTAAATGCAAATCAACTATTTAAAGATTATTAAGATGGAAATTCAAATACACTAAAAACAACAATAACAATAAAATCTGAATTGGGAAAATTAAAATGAAAATTAATAGGAAATCAAATCAAATCGTGGTAGGAAACAAATAGATTGTTTCAAAGCGAATAGAAACTTAAACAATATCCATTGAATCCAAAGCAATAATACAGATCTGAGCCAAAAACATTTTAAGGATTGAAATCCACTGTGAAATAAAAGTTTTGGAAAGAAAAACGAAATAAAAAAGACATACTGTAAATTTGAATTCTTGTTGTAGATAAAGATTATTTGAGGATTTGAAACTGTGATTTTTGCTCGAAGATGATTTTAATTTCAGGTGAATGAAAGAGATGAAGAAGAAATCGTGTTTTATAAGAAAAGTCAGCAAAGAAAGTAGACCACCCGGTTAAATTTAAATGAACGGCCCAGATTCACGCGGGAATACGAAAAGGTGGGAAACATTGAAGGTTTTGAGATGATTGACTTGAAAAGTCAAAAGCATCCCTTCGCAGGAGGGGAGGGAGGGGGGAGGGGACAAATGTTACCACCAAATATCCTTTCAACTTTGTCGAAACCCTTTTGAATAGAAAACAAAGAAAAGCAGGAGAAAGTAGCTTCAACAAGACCTTTCGAAGGAGTCGAAGGGATGCAATAGCCAAATACTAGAAGTATCAAAACCTTTCGAAGGGGTCGAAAGCACGCTTCCGCTTCAATGAACACCTTTCGAAGCAGGTGCCTCCGCATGCATAAAAACCTTTCAATTGAGTCAAAGCAACACCTTTTGAACATAAGGAACGACAACTCTTTGTATGCGCGCCAAACCTTTCGAAACCAAGGTTTCGCCTTCACTCAAACCACTTAGAAATACACCTTGGATTGGACAACCCTTTTCGAAAGCAAAAACCAGCCTTTCGAATCGGTCGAAGCCCTTAACATCCAAGGAAGGTCCCGCATCAGTTCACAAGCATAAGGTCGGAAGCTACTAACGGCGTTGAAACCATCAGCATTTCAACACCTTCGGAACACCTGAAAATCGCCTATCGATAGAGTCAAAAGCTCTCACCTTCATTCCTTGTAACAATGAAGCAACATAAAGAAGAGAAGGCGCAACCACCCCTTTCGATGAAGACGGAGGCATTCGAACCCATTCAAAAGCGTTGCAGAGGGGTGCGCAAGTGTCGAAGGAGTCGAAAGGTATCTGAAGCCACTTCTCGACCAATTCGAAAGCACTGGATCGAAAGGTGTCAACCCGCATCTATAAATAAGGCCCAAGGGGTCTGTTTTAGAGGATCTGAATTAGCTCATTCCAAACTTGTTCTTTCTTAAATTTGCAAAGTTGTAAACCCTAATTTTTAAATCAAATTGGGGATAATTGTTCAGCACAATCATTATTGGCTTAATAAAGGAAAGTTTTCAATATTTCTGATTATATAGTCATTTGAAAATCTTTTACTGGATTTAACTGCATTTTACAGGTCTCGACCTCATCGAAAGGCTCCTTCCGAGTGAATTGAAACCCTAGTCTCTCCAAGTAATCCAAGACCTTAACTGCTAACCACCATTCGTTAAACTCTCACCTTCAAGTGAGTCAAAACCTTGACTCAAGTTGGTTTACCTTAGATTCCAGAACCAAACCTAAGTCACTAATTAGCCTAGTTTTCAACAAGGTCGAAACCCACCTAGACCAACCCCATCCTTGTATCCTTAAAGTTATTCCTTAACATCCCACAACTGCTTCGAAAGTAAGGTTTCAAGAGATAACCAAATTAGCTTAATCGACTCGATAGACCAAAAGGAGGGAGATTCAAGTGTTTCGACTAAGTCGAAAGATCAAAAAGAAAAGTTTTCACAAGAGAGACCTGTTCGAAAGGTTGAATCAAAAGGGAATACCCACATCCTATCTTCCTCAACTTATCCAAGAGAGGATATAAAGGACTAACATTTTTCTTAAACTCTACTTTGAGGTGTTGACAAGTTTTCTTATTAACAGCTCATACGTAATAAACTAAAAGAAAAAGAAAATTTTACTTCAACAAACATTTTCAATAATAATGCTAAAAAATAGAAAAAATGAAAAATTCAATGATAAAAATTAGTCTTGGATAGTAAATATTGATCTAAACACACATTTTATGAATTTACTACATTTTAAAAACAAACATCAATCATTTTATGTACTATAATATGCATAATCCCAGCTAATCTTTACTACTAATAAAAGAAACTCCATCAACTAAATTCGACCGTGTCTTTTTGCACTTCCCGAAATACCCTCCATATCTCTCTTCTATTCGTCTTTCCAAAATAAAAAAAGAGAGCCCAATTTCTCTTGCGTTACTAACTGTAAAAAATCCTAAATCGATTTTCTCCCCTTCCATATCTAACGTCTTCCTAAAGATTTTTATATTATCGGCTACGATTAAACTTAGTTTTTTGATCTTCAGGAACATCCTACGTCATCGACCTCGAAGGGATTGAAGCTGAAAGGGTTTTGGAGTTGCTCGAGGGAAGGCTTGAAGCTGAAAGGGTTCCGGAGTTGCTCGAGGGAAGGCTCGATTCAAGGGATGTAGTGTCCAGTGGGAAGATATAGTTGGTGATGATTACGAGTTCAGGCGATGAGTCGAATTCTAAGGATGGGAGGATACTGAGGCGGTTTGCGCTTTCTTATGAGATTCTGATTATTAGTACTGTTGTGGTGGTGCTTGCTAGCATGGAGGTGATGAAGAGTTTGAAGTAGGGCCTGTGAAGATGCTTGCTTTGCAAAATTTGGATAGAAAGGAGATGGATTTAAAGAAGGCGGCTTATGCTGTAAGTTTATGAAGTTGTTTTTTTTGCATATACTAATGATGAGTTTGTGTCCAACTACGGTATATCACAATGTAAAATATATACATACGCTAAACTATTTCTAAACTTCTACTTCTAATAAGCACCTATCATGTTTGGAACCCTACGTGAGCATGATGCTTTAGCAATGATGCTTTATGAGTAACTTACAAGATGATCTTAAGCATTAATAATGATAAATAGATCTATTCCATTTATATTTGAAATGATGGCCCCATATTCATCATAACAGTGCCTCTACATGATAATGAATTTGAAAAGTCTTTTGTATGCCAATTGTTAATTATCATAGATTAAAACATATCTATCTGTTTTGAGCTTGGCTTGATTATATGTAAGTTATCTAATGTGCAGGAAATAGTTATTTAAATTTGTGCTTACTGTCTGTAGTTGCAATAAATAACTTTACTCAATGTTTTTCATTGCTTGCAAGTATCCAAGCACAATATACTTTGCTCAATGTTTTTTATCACATGCAATTATCCAAGAATGTCAGAAAAACCATAATCATAATAAAATTTAGTATCCTTTATGGAAATATGCGACTGCATTGGTGAAGGTTCTAACTGCATTATATGAATTGATTTTTGATAAACATCCACTAAATATACATGTTTTGAATGATGAACTCGCATTATTTAGTTCGTATAGAAACATAACATACAAGAGGTGGGAGTTGGAATGATGGACCATTTAACACTGCTGCTTGACTTGCTAGGGAAAAATTGGCTTTCTTTATTTTTCTAATATTGGATGCAAGTGTTTTGAAAATATTAGAGGGAACAATGTTTTTGGTGAGCCTATGAGAATATGGAAACACATTTCTGTAGGGATCAAAAGTAAATGGTCAAGTACTTTATAGCTTTGCATATATTATTTATTATATTGTTACAAAAATGTATGCAAGCTAAACCTTTTAATGTTATTCTAAATGAATGGTGATCATTTTTTTTTGTGAATCTTCATGTGAACTCAATCTTAATTACTTATTGCTATATTTTTACTCATAGATGATTGCTATGAATATAATTTTTTGCTATGAAAGAATCACAATTGTCAGCCCATTAACATTACATAACATATATTATAGAGTTGGGCCAATTGGTTATAATACAAGTGCAAATCAAGTATTATAGGTTATCGATCTTATTATTTTTTCAATCTTATGACACAATACGACGTTAATACGCAATTATTATTGAATGCATGTTTCAATATTGTTTACTTAAATTTCACTTGTGCCTACATTCTATCTTTACCTATCATAGCGGATGAAAAACAGAATTCATCAAAACTATTAGTAGGTTGAGCAATTCTCATTTTGACAATGGTAAATAAACCATGTCTCATGTTTTGATTTATATAGCATTTAAGTTCAAAATTGGATAATCACCTAAGTTGTTTCTGTTAATGTTAAGCAAATTTCCATAACATACACGAATAGCAAAAAAAAAGTTGTCTTATAGTTAATTTTAATTCAACCATCCATTATCAATAATAAACCATAAATTATTGAAGTGCATGGTGCACATTTTAAATGATAAAATTATATATGCAATTCTTACTGTGCAAATTTTTGTCCCTCATTTTGGTTTGGTATTTTAATCTCTACTATTAATAGAGAGAATTCCACAATACATTCCATCGTGTCTTTTCAATATTCCTAGAACACCCCTTTACATTTTCAATGTATCATGCTTCTGTATCCTTGCAAAATCATCCCAAAACTGAAAAAACAATTAATTCTCCCTTCTCATTAACTAAAGAAAAAAAACAAAATTGACTTCCTCACCTTCGCATCACCAATGGTGATTATGAATTAAGCACAAAATTTTGGTACTTCATATTTCGAGTAAATTTTGGTTCCTTAACGATTCATGTGTTGTAATTAAATTTAGTGTTAGTTTTTAGTTTGCTAATATTGATTGACAAGTTTGGACATTTTTCTTATTTGTTTGAATTTATTTTAATGGATAATATCGATTGCTTTATTTTGCAATGAAACTTTGCTTTATTCATCAACTTACACCATATATATTTGAAGTGAAATGACACTGTTCATAGGTTTGTGTGGATGACTGATTATTTAAGTTGGCTCTTGCATATTATTTAGTATAAACATCCAAGGTTCACAAAACGTTGTATGTTTAGCTGATGATCATAAGTGTGATGAATGAATTTATATTATATAAAAAACGTGAACACTTTTGATTTGTACTAGGAGAACAACGATCATTGATTTTAATACTTCGCTTACGAACATCACTATAATTTAATTCAAGTTCAAGTAATATACAAATCATAATAGTGCTTGATCTGCAAATGGTTTGCTGACTTCTTGATTTTATGGATAGAATTTGGAATAGAATAATAAAAGGTTAAAAGAGATCAAATATGAGAACTTTCTAGAAAAATGTTCGATTATAGCACATAAAAAATTGGTAGATATGTATGTATACGTATACACATACACATTTGAATAACTTATGTTAAGAATCAACCAGACTTACATGTTTAGATGTCGTGTGAAATGATGTTGGGCTTTTTTTTTGTGTATATGTATGCATGTGTGTACACACGCATACATATGAGATTGTACTTCAAATAAATTTTCCAATTCTAGCTAAATCAATAGTATATGCTTCGTAATAATTGAAAATAGTGGTTGTTCATTAGAGAAATAGATGATTGGGACAACAAATCATCAGAGTGAAATACTTCCACAATATGGACACAGCTAACGGTGTATGCGGATTGGGCAATGTATGGTAACTTTGCTTATAGTATACCATTACATGTTTTTCTGTTTATTTTAAAAGTTGATTTGGCAACTGTCTAAATCAGAATAGCCAATTCATTTACATAATTATCCACAAAATAGGCTAAACAACAGCTGTTGTTTTAAGATTTATACTGCAGCAATGAGCATTATATGGTAAAATAGCGCAACACTTGAAATAAGCAAGTTCGTAACCTTAATCCTAAATTATATAGATTCATAAATGAACATTAGATATTCAAAATATTTTAACCAATAGTAAAATGAATTCTGTGTGATGTAAAGATCAGAGTTGGAGCATCATGAACAGTGGTGATAATGTGCTGTGGAGGCTATATGGATTATTTGAATGCACAATACTTATAATATAATTTACTGTTTGAATCTTATTTTAAGAAACCATGCTTTTGCCTTATCAGGTGATGAGACTCCTCTCAACACGAGTACTGCTGAAGAATAGTGCTGAAGATTACCTGAAAGATGCAGTCATTTTAGACATATATGAAGGACTAGATCCCCTCATCGACCTCGAATCCAAATCCAAATCCAAATTGAAGAGATATCTTCTAATTGGACCCATGGTGCTCTTAGCTCCTCCACCACTATTACTTCAAGACGATGAATGCATGGCTTGGTCCGACTAACATAAGAAAGACAATGTAATTTACATCTACTTTGGAACCTACGACTCTCCTTCAAAACGGGAGCTAGCAGAGCTTGCTGCTGCATTACTGGAAATGGAGGACATTTCATTTATGTGGCCTTTACTGGAGGACAGAAAAGAGCTACCCTCGAGGGATCTAACTAAAGAAATGATAAGCTAGGCCCCTTAAGGGATTTTAACTTAGTTTGTTATCAGAATACTCAACATTCATAACCTGTCTTATGCATCTCGCTGTAATGGGTTTTGTTAGGCTGTTGGCTTTGCATTATTTTGCATACTCTTATTCTCCCTGCCTTAAATTTAATGTTTTGCTACTATTTCTATTGCTTTTTAAGACTAGGCCTGCACTTTTTATTCTGTAATGAAAATCCAACATCTTGATGAACCTTAGATTTTTGCTTTTTAAGATTGGGCCTGCACTTTTTACTCGGTCTGTTTCAATGTTCTTGATTGTTTCCATGTAATATTCCATTTTGTCCAACTGTGTCTGGCAGAGAGGAAACTAATTTCAATTCAATATCTGATTCTAAATTTTTGTTACTAACTGAACTTAGCCTTTTAATGAAATGTATTACTCGAAAGCCTGTGCTAATAGCTGATAATTATAATGTATTTCAAAGTTGTCGTTGTCCTATTTATTACTGAACTCCACATCTTCTATCCCAGTTTTTACAATCAACGTTCTACATTTTCACTATACTAAACTCCGTTTTTTTGTCTATTTCACTGTTATTATAACTAAGTTAAAATCCAAGTTGTTACTCTCAAGGATAGAAATGGTGAGCTAGACCCCTCAAGGGATTGTACTAAAGCATGAGGCAATGGGTGCATTTCGAATGCAGAGAGGACGGAATTCGACGATGGAGGGCATGGGCGAAGGAGTGCCCATGATCTGTAGACCCTTTAGGTGGGATCAAATGATTAAAGCATGAGGTTTGAACGTGTTGAGGTGGCAAGCGATCGTTGCACCAATTTTATTGTCATTGGTTTTTAATAGCTACGCTATAAAAATATGGCTCAACGATCAAATGCAGGTCCACCTGGACGTGCGTACACACTCGTATATATAAGAAAAAGAAAAAGATCATGGATAGCATTATAGCCATGACTTGCGCGAAAAAGAAAGAAAAAATCCAACAAACACTTGGAGAAAACATACACTGGTGATGGTAAGAACTGGTATCAAATACCAATGAATGATGATGCATAACTATGTGCATATGTATCAGCATTCATTTTTGTATAAACATACACAAGACCACACAAAATAGCAGAATTCCTTGCCTAATAATCTTTTACTTTAATAAGAGATAAATAAACAAGAAATAATATACAATAATCTTAATAAACTTCTGGCTATATGAATTCTCCCTGAAGAACAGCAGACGCTTTTTGAATTGCTCGTGCAACCCTCCATATTTCATGTTGTATGTGTAAATTTGCTTCTTCCTTACCCAGTTTATTTCCTTCAGCAATTGCATCAGATATCCCAGGGAAAAATTGGAGCTTGTTTTCATAATCTTTTGATGGTGAATATAACTGCTCAAAAATAAGTAAACAATAGTTGTAAGAAAAAGATTATATATAAGAGATTTCATAATATAATCATCCTGATTTACAAAAACTAGTGAAAAATGAAGGTTAATTGAATCACAAAACAGTTTTAAACTGCCACATTTCAATTAGGATTCGAAAATTGCAATAAAATTTGTCAATATTATAACTGCTCAAAATCCTTAGATGGTGAATATAACTGCTCAAAAAAAGTATACAATAGTTGTAAGAAAAAGATTATATAAGAGACTTCATAATATAATCATCCCGATTTACATAAACTAGTGAAAAATGAAAGCTTAGTGCATCATGAAACAGTATCAAACTGCTTCATTTCAATTAGAATTAGAAAATTGCAATAATTTTTTCCAATATTATAATTCATGTTAAGCTAAATAGAAGTGTGGCATCTACTAGAGGAGGTTAAGATTGTTTATATATAAAATGGATTATGGATATGATACAAACTGGAAAGTAAAAGAATAAAAAACTTACAAGATGCTTAAACCAATCCCTCCCTTTGAGTCCCTCAGCTGCCAAAAAACTTCTTTCCACTAACATGAGTTGATCATTGAAATTTCGGATCCTTAATTCAGAATTACTCTTTGAATTCAATTCTTCTTTAAGTTTCTGCAACGCAAACTGCTTATTACACCAAATCTATATACTATTGTAATCATCAGATCATAATTTTTCACTTAAATTTGAATAGTATATAAGAGTTGTTTAGATTAAGTTATACCCTTGCTTTACTCTCAGACATGGTTGCTGCATCGGCGAATTCAGCTACAGAAGCAATTAGAGGTTGCAAGAGCTTTTCACTATTTATATACGCCTTCAAGGCATTTGTATGATTCTGCAAAAGTAAATAGTTATGTATAATTCGTTAAAGGGAGTAAGGTTAGTTATGGATTTAGAAAAAATGATTGGTGAAGTGCTAGTTACCTGTAACAGGGTAGCATATGAGACATAACTGAAAGGTAGGATACAGTCATCTGCTAGGCGAAGGGCTAATAGTCCCCATATTTCAGACACTGAATACTTAAAAATAGGACAAAAATTTAAAAAAAAAAAAAGGAAGAAAAATAAAATAAAACTTAAATTACTATTTAACAGTGTTAGATTTTATATCATAAACAGTTACATTGAAGACATGCAATTTGTCTGTATAATAATCGAAAACCGATGCACTGATTTGCATTTCTGGAATTGCTTCGGGACAAAAGCAGATTATTCATCTAGTTGTTATAATTTTCAATAATGATATCGGAAGTACATGTTAGTAAAACTCAATAAGTTCACTTAAGATTACACTTTTCTTTTTTTCTTTTTTTTTTAACTTGAGAAAAAGAAAGAGAGCACTCACTAGCAACATGATGATCAAATGAAGGATCTCCGATTTTCTCCATCCACTCGAAGGAATCAAATGCTGTATGGTAGCCAGAGAACACTATACAAATATTATGAAATTATTATTCAGCACTTAGGTAGATAAAAAAAGCAGATAAAAAAAAGAAGCCTGCCACATTGTTGATACTAGCAAGTACACTGTAGTTAGCTAGTCATTCTCTAATACTTAGTCATTTACTATAACTACAAGCCTACATGGTATACTATTTTCAATCGGTAAACTCTACAACAAGATAAAAAAATGTACCTTCGCCGTAATACATATCTAGCGAAGGAATACCAGCATGATGCAAAAAACTAGAAAAATCGGAGTCAGCCCTCACAAGTCTATCAATCTGTAAGTCAATCATGTTATTATCTATCTATCTATTTTTATAAAGAAAATGAACTGCATATGCCAGAATCAAATTCATTAAAACAAAAGAATTTGTAATGATCCAAAATAATAATAAAACTCAGAAGATAAAACAGGCTACACTAATGTGACCATTTGCTGCAACCCATGTCTCATACACACTCTTCCCTTTGTTATCAGGATCTTTTACCTGAAATTCAAATAACAATAACAATAAAACTATGCACAATAAAATCTTAGACTTCAGTTTTAAATAACATAACAAAATTACCAGTTTTGTAATTTCAATCAAAATATCATCTAGTTGTGGAGAAGCGCCAGCAAAAAAACCAGAACCTTGTACTGCACAATCAACATTTAAATATGTAACTGCATTTTGGGCCAGTATTCCTAAGTTTTCCTCAACCCACTCAGTAGATCCAATCTGAAATGGGAAGAAGGAGAAAAAAATCAACTTATATGTAATTCCAACAGTAAACAGAAGTAACTACTTTCCACAGTAATTACTTTAAGAGAAAAAGGAGCTTGTACTCCTTTTTCTTGTCTACCTACTCTTCAATGCAAATATAAGAACAAATATTATTCCATGGGACCACTGAATTTCAAGTTTGAAACTAGCCAAAACACAAATAGTCAAATTCCTTTTATTATAAGAGCATCTCCAACATTTGGCGATACAATATTACATTTGTGAGTGGTTAGGAACTGGACGCTTGTACAACAAACGCCTAGAATTTAGGAGCTTGTTGAACAAGCGTCCGTTTCTGGACGCTTGTTGACCTGAACAAGCGCCTAAAGGCCCTAAACCTCAAGCGTTTGTTCAACAAGCGCCCATTTCATGTCGTTTATTGGGCAAGCATTTGTTCAACAAGCGCTTAAAACCAGACGTTTGTTCAACAAGCGCCTAATACAATTATGTTTTCAGAACCAATTGAGCTGAATTTGTAACCGATTATAAAATATACACTGCTGTTGGAGAGTGATTTGAGGTTACATATTATATTTTCGTAATGTGTACCCTTGTTGAAGATGCTCTAAACAAGCTATTTGGCATGTGCAACAAAGTCGATGAATTCTAATTTCAAATGCAATTTTAATAAACATAAATTAGAAAATCCGACGAAAAAAATAATATGAACTTTCTATTGGAACCGAGATTCGAACTCTTGACATAGTTTATGCATCAAAATTTCCAACGGAAAATAAATATAGAACATTGTCATAACCGAAATTCGAACTCCTCACTTCATTTATTTATAAAGGCATTTTGAAATGTTTACGGATGGATCAAAAAATTGTCAAAATATACAGTTATTGATAAAGATAGATGTAGGAAAAGTAGTTACCATGCCAAATTCTTCTGCATCCCAACTGCATAAAATAACGGTTCTTCTAGGTCTCCAACCAGATTGCAACATAACTCCAAATCTACGTGTTATATCAAGGAGTGCAGCAGTACCACTGTTAGGATCCACGGCCCCATATGTCCATGCATCTCTATGATTTCCAAGGATGATGTAGCGATCAGGCTCTAATTTCCCTCTAATTATTCCAAACACATTTTGAATTTTGGCCAACCTCCTGTCTTCCTTGAGTAAATAAACATTATAAAACTTCATCTCACATTCAGTTCATAAACTTAAAGGTATCAGTGTTCTAAGTATGAATATATCAAGATTATTCTTAAGAGTTTAACGTTAAATATCATAGTCGTGAAAGAACAATAAGCACTGCGAAAACTCTGTGGAAAGCTATGTCCAAGTTTGGCTTAACATCGAATTTGGGAAAATGTTATAAACGCACAGCAAGTAAGTTTCTTGCGCTCCACTTTCATTCAAAATTTACATTACAAAGTGGAGTGAAGCTGTGCAGCACTTTTTAGAGTGCATTAGCAATTTTATAAAATTAAGCATGCACGGAATGAAACTATGAAAAACAATAAAATGTGGCTCAGTTCAAACATTGAAGTTTTGAACAGACAGGTCCACCCTGTTAGTATATCTAAAAAATGGAATGAGTAAAAAAAAGGAAGTTATTACATGCTTCCAAAATAGTAGGCTATACTTCGTGTATAATGAAGCCAGCTGGCTTACAACCAGTTAACACAAAGCGTACAAATTTAATTAGGATGGAAGCACAAGTTATATGATAAAATATAGCAAAATTCCTAAAACATGGCTAACAACTGAATTAATCAGGTCCACAGAAAATGAAGCATGTATCGTCATCACATGCATGTCTAGTTAGGTCGAAATGGAATCATTTAATTTTACCTTATGCATATACATACATACATATACATAAATTTTATTTATAGGAAGGGTTCCACTATGGTTTCTTGATACATATACATATATACATCTACCCCTATGATTTTTTTAGCAACACAATTCAAAATCAAACGTGACTTTTAAATATGTTCATACATGCCTAAAGATAATCTGCACAAAATTTTGATTAATTTAAATAATCTAACCTATTCAAAATAATATTTCAAATCGACTGATAAAGTAAATGTTTAAACAGTTGATATTGACTTTTCATTTTGAATGTGTTATAGAAGTTTTGAAATGATCTCATTATTTATGAACATGATATTCATAGTGTAGACTGTACATCGTCAATGTTTCATTTGATTTAGAATAGTGCAGCTGTGCAACACTTTTTTAGAGTGCATTAGCAATCTATTCTATATTTATAAAGATTGAAACATACCTCTTTTTTCTAGAATTTTTCACGATTAAATACTGAATTCCTGTTAGTTGCTCCACTTCTAGACTTAAGCATAAAAAAATAAAAAAAATTAAGCCCAATCTTCTATAGACCACACCACTTTACAGCGTTGTTCAATTATTCTATCTCGCTCAACTCTCCAGACAATTCTTCAAATGATATTAGGATTACATTGGAATTTCAAGTGCCAAAGTAAGATCAGTTATAAAGGATCAAACTTATCATACATTCCCCTTATTCTTCAATTTCCCATCAGATCTTTGCGCCCTAACATTCACATTAACATCAGGTACTACATTTTAAGATTTATTTTGTGAATTATGTTTCTGTTCCTTTTTATCTTTGATGTTCAAGTCAACATCAGATCTTCCTTTTTCTTCTATTCGCGCCTAACATTCAGCTAAGGAACAAGATTTAAGTAAAAGAAAAATACTCTGAAATTGCAAGTAGTATACAGTAAAAGAAGAATCATTGGAGTTGCAATGGTTCAGTATCAGTTCTGGTGTGTATTTTGTAAGAACAAGCTAACATAATATACCATGGATTAATGTAAACATCCTCTACTAAGGCTCTTTAAAACAAATGTATGTTTTCACGGTTTAGATACATATATGATTGAATTTCCAAATCAAGGTATCATTTATAGACAATTGAGTAAGTAATACAATCTACTAAATCATTTCTTATTTCAAGTAATATCATGTTTGAAACACCCTTCCGTATTCCACATAGGTATCCATGGTTGGATTTGATAGGTACCCATGGTTGGATTTGATAAGGACTTTATTAAAAATATAAGGAGTTGAATAATTTGATCAACACAAGCGAAAAAATTTGGATGAATCTTACTAACGATCATATTACGAGGTAAAGTTTCTAAATTTTAGTTTTGAGCATTATCTTTTTCTCTAATGCACCGTCTTTGCAATGTAATTTTATTTTCGAATCGTTTAGAAAAACATTTTTGATTTAACTAGGATAACAGAAGTGCACTAACTAACCATATTTAAATTTTGAAGCCGCGTTTGGTATTTTGAATAGCTGAGTCACTGAATTTCAGGAATTTGGGGCAATAAATTTTTGTGTTACAATATGAAATATCTACTTCTATGACCTGGGTAAGCAATGTCCCAATGAATTGTTATCCACGTTATATTTAACTTTTAAACTGAATTTGCATACAATATTGTTTTCCACGCATAATGCCTTTTTCCATGTATCAGTTGTTTGTCAATGATCGAGTTACTGATGAAGTTATTATTTCCTTTTGTTTTCTGTTTGGTAAAGCAGTTTTGTTTTTAGCAGTTCAATGGACTTTTACATCAGATTTTTTTTCTACAAATAGCCTGGGGTCAATAGGGGAGAACTGCCAGATTCTTCAAACAAGAGTCAAAAATAAAAAAGAAATTTAATGAACTGGTGGGATGAGAAGAAATAAGCAATGTTTGTCATCTTAAGACCATGTTATTTTAGAAGTTTTACTTTGCCATTTTACAGCTCTGGAAAGAATTCCTTTCATTTTTTATATGATTATTTTCTTTATCAACTAATGCATTGTAAATTTGGCTTAGGCGAACTATCTATATATGGAACAAAATTGTACAATTATGAAAACCGTAAATGAACAATATATATTTAAATTCTCATGTTGTCTTGCCAATCGCTTCCTTACAAACGTGCTTATAATTTTGGTTAATTTACTATTTTCTTTCTATTATTATTTTGCATACAAGAAATGGGATAGCTTCTATGCTTTTTTTTTTTGAATATTTGTCATCAAAGTGCTCAAGTTCTTGAATATTTGTCCTTAAAATTTTATACCATATGGTTTGTACTGGTTATTAATATTGGGATGCAAAATATTTTACTATTATGACATTAAACTTAATGTGAACACACAAATAAAAGAGACATAAGGGGCATTTTTTTTCTTGCAATGTCATGCCAATCACAAATTTGCATTACAAGTTGAGGGTTAAAAAATAACCTACGCATAGGTTAGTTTGCATCTCAAATAGGATGAAGATATTTAATTTGTAGACATGGATAGTTCCAAAATATAGTTATTACTAAGGTTAACATTTAACTTATCTCCCCTTTTGTGTTTAACATTTCCATGTTTCGTTACTATATAAAGATGTTTGAATAATTTGTGTAGTGTATATGTTAACAGAGAAGAATTCAGAAAGTTCACTAAAAGGGCAATTATCGAAGCAGGGAAAAGAGGAGGCAAGGATTTAGTTTAATATTTCGGAATCAAGTAGAGAAAATTCGTGGTTTATTGATTGGGGAAACTAATTTAAAGGACAAAAATTTATATATTTTTAGCCTCAAGGACACGACCTCAATATTTTAACTACAAGGACAAACATTCTTCTAAAAATTATTCATAAGGACAAACATTCTTCCAAAACTGCTACCGAACTAAAAACTGATACCTAAAAACTGCTACCGATAACTACAAACTGATACCTAAAAACTGTAAAAACTGATACCTAAAGAAAGTTGTCATTCAGACTAAAATACTGAAGGTCTGTCCTTGAGGCTAAAATGCTGAGAAATTTTATCCTTAACAATAATTTCCTATTATGGGTGATTTTACTGAATAACTTTGTTCAAACAAATTAATTGTAGCCAATTTTGCTAACAATTATAAATGAGGATGTTTTAATACTGTGAAGCAAGGTTATCAAAACGGGATTCAAATCGTAAATCGAAACGGGATTTAAATCATAAATCGTAGATTCAAAAGGTACATATTTTAAAGTTTGTACATACTTTGGAATTGATTATGATGTTTAAGTTTTTACATCTAAACTTAAAAATTAGTTTTTTCTTTTGTTTCATTTTTGTTTTGTTTAGAAAACACTAGAATTAGAATTGTGGGTTCAAATAAGCATATTGAATATATAAATATGTATTGAATGATTTTTCTCAACTGCGGTTTTAAATGAGGTTGAATCGGAATATAAATCGAATCTGAAGGAGAGGGATCCGATCCAAAACGGGATTTAAATCGTAAGATTTTAAGATTTTTGATAACAATGTTGTGAAGTTCTTAATGTGTTTATTCGATTACTGTGACTACTCCTACTAAGTGCTATAGGTGCTGTACGAATTATTGGAAAGATCTATTCCTTTTTACTCTCAGCATGTCTAAAATTATTGTCACCTCAGTACTAGCATGATTGAAAATATTAAGTGGCATCCAAGTATTTTTCACTTTTCCAAAATGTTGTTTTTTTTTGTTTAACTTGATTAAAATTATTGTCACCTCAATTCAAGTTGAAAATTTTATGCAATTTTCTTACGTAGCATGTAAGTATATTCGCCGTCATGTGCAAAGCATGGGTTCAAAGTTCAAACTTGTTTTAAATAATTAAACATGCACAGAATGATGTGGTGAAACTAACAATAAAATGTGGCTCAGTTCAAACTTTGATGGTTTGAACAGACAGGTCCACCCTGTTAGGATACCTAAAAAATGGAATAAGTAAAAAAGGAAGTTATTACATGCTTCCAAAATAGTGGGCTATACTTCCTGTATGATAAAGCCAGCTGGGCTTACAATCAGTTAACACAAGCATACAAATTTAATTAGGATAGAAGCACAAGTTATATGATAAAAGATATAGCAAAAATCCTAAGACATAACAACTGAATTGATCGGGTCCACAGAAAATGAAGCTCGTATCGTCATCACATGCATGCCCAGTTAGCTTGAAATGGAATCATTTAATATCACCTTAGGCATATGTGTGTGTATAGGGTTAGGGTTCCACTACACCCTTCTCCACTACAGTCATCTACACCTCTACGGTTTTTCGAGCAACGCAATTCAAAATCAAAATTAAATAAGTTCTTACAAACCTAAAGATTATCTCCACAAAATTTTGATTAATTTGACTAATCTTAACCTATTCAAAATTAAATTTCAAATCGACCGCTAAAATAAAGGGAGGTTATTTCAAACATCCTTCAAAAGTTTCAAATTCACTTCTTCTACCTCTTCCTAAAAATATATTTCAGAAAAAACCCATCATTATTTTCAGTGAAAATGTGTAGTCTACACTATAAATATTTGCGGTCTACATTGCAAATATTTATTTTGAAAATTATAGCGTACGCTGCAAATATTGCAGTCTACGCTGTATATTTTCGTTGAAAATAATGACAAATGCGTTTTGTGAAACTTTTTTTAACAATGATTTTTTGGGTATTGAGTTTGAAAATAAGGGCGGGATTCTAATTTCAACCAAAATAAATGTTTAGACAAATGGTTTTGACTTGCCATTTTGAACATGCTAGGAGTTTTGAAATAGCCTCATTATTTACGAACATAATGTGTAGTCTGAAGTAACATCACCTATGTTTCATTTGAGTTCGAATAGTGCAACACTAGAAACCATGGAGGTGTAGAATAAGGTGCAAGGAAAGGTGTAGCATTTAATATCTCTCCTACAGTTGCTTAGCATCTTCTATAAACAACACACCTACATCTGCTTAGTATCTCCCTTGCAACCTAACCATCTACAGATTTATGCACATACAGCATAACATCAACATATATACCATGTTCAAGCTATAATAATTGTCTCATGAAACTAATCTTACAATTTCACTCTGATTGTAAAACACCTAATATCACACTCATTAAGTATATTCCTACAATCCTTCTCAGTCTACAGTGCAGTCTTTAATACATTTATAATTCTAACTGCCCTAACACTATGTCATCTCATTCATTAATCTGACATATCAACATACATCACTGTTTTTATATCCCATATGGTCTGACAAATTATTATTGAGAGGACTCAAAACGAAGATTGGGTATTAAATTCAGTACTGTTCAAATTTTGGAATTGAATTTGACACATACTCAGCTCACTTCAGCTTTTTACTCCTTTTTGAATGCTTCTTCATACATAAAAATGTCCACTACAAACAATCATTAAAAGAATGCGACATATATGTAAGCAGACAGCAAACTTCCAACGAGTGGGGCCAGCCCACTATGAATCTACACCCTTCCAAAGAAGTGGGCCCCAACCCACTATGAGCCTACGACACCTATGTATTGCATAAAATATCATCTTGGCATTTCTTGTCTTGGCAAAGTTTGGAATTTGCATATATCATCAGACAAATATATCATGACATAATGGGGTCCCCAAGTGACCGAATTCATCACAAAAATCTGTATGCTGAACGAATCAAACTCTTTTAATTCTAAATAAGATAGTAACTCCAAACTTGCGTGACCCAAAAATTCTTAATAAATGCGCCTAAATATTGATTAAGAACAAGAATTGGTAGATTTGTCTTTGCCTTTAGATATAAGTGGAGACGCTTACCCATTTTGCGTAGTTCTCATTTTGGAATTTACAACTCATTGTAAATGCCAATAATAGAAATTCAATTATCATGTCCGTTGGAAAAAAAAAAATTTAAGCCAGTTTGGGAACAGTTTCCTACATCTACTTGTAATTAGTTTTAAGTTGCAAGTAATTTTAGATGAATGATAAAAAGTAAAAGAGATTAGTTAAACAAGCTAAAAATTTGTTGAAATGCAATATAGTAAATAATGAAACAAGTTATCAAAAGTTTTGTTGGTTGTAGGTTATCGATTTCTAACATGTTGCCTAGTTGGTATGTGACTATGTGGTGAGTCAAATGTCCGAGAATCCCGAATTCAAACCCCAATAGGTGCCAGACATAAGATTTTGTGAAATTTATCCATTATAAATATTGTGAACTCGATGCATACTCCCTCAAAGTTTGTTCACTTGTTCTTAAGGCGTACTATAAAAACAAAAACTTATCAAAATCCAAACAGCTCATGTTTCATCCTTGTTAGTTGTTGCTAAACACTCAAATAAAAATAAGCTAAACACTCAAACAAAAGTAGCTTAAACATTGTTTTACCTGATATGTAAAATTAAGAACCATGGAGTCTCCTCCTCCAACACCATCCCATTCATGCACAACTTCACTCATCCACTGTTTTGGCACACGGGGTCCAGTCATGGTCCTAAGGATCTCCTTGGCAGTGGATAAGGAAATTGGCATTGAAGGAATTTTTGGAAACCTTCTCTTAACAATGTCATCCTCTATTCCCAGTTTCTCAGCTTCATCTGTAGCACCCCAACCAGGCGTTAACGGGTCCCCAAGCCCATTAAGCAAAACTGTACCTCTTTCAACTCCGCCATCTGCTTTCTCTCCAAACATCAACACTGCTTTAGCACCTGTTTGAAAGAAATCTTTACAGTCATCCTGGGTTTCTATCTTTATATATAATGATGATAGCCACTTATATCTATTTATCATTTATCATATAGCAAGATTGCTAGTGTCCGCACCCAAAAAAAAAATTCCTTAATGCTGGCTGCTCTTCATTGCAGTCAGCATCTTGTTGTCTAGACTGCATGTGTGTTAACAAGGTTAAATCCATATTCTCTTGAATGTTAATCACTACAATGATACTGTTAGTTTTCAATTTTCATAGGAAGTAAAATTAAGTATACCAAAGCACAAGAGTACAGGTTTCAGGTGAGAGCAAAGCTTTTAATTATTTGCAAACGAAGAAAATTAATTTGTAATCTGAGCAGACAGCGTATGAATGATAGTACATGTACAATTCAAGCAAAATTGAGAGGGGCCAAACTGTAAAAGTTCACCTTTCTCAGCTGCCTTTTGAACCACAGCACCTCTAGGGCCATCCCCTCTCCTCAAAATTACAACTTTACCCTTCACATCCAAACCCAACTTCTCTAATTCAAAATAGTCCCTTTCATTCCCATAATTTACATAAACACTCGTCGCGATCACAGAGCCAGATGGCGAATAAGCATGATAAGGCGGCACAAACATTCCCCTTTTGTCCTCGGGCTCTAACAAAGACAGTATTTTGGTTTCAGTACGGTTTTCATATTTCATAGATAGAGATGAAAATGAAGGATAAGACAGCAGTGGTTTGTAGTTCTTCACCAAAGTTTCAAACCCGCAACTTTCGAAATGTGAAAGCACGTAGTTCGTAGTCGAAAGTGATTGATCTGTGCCAGCTAAATGAGGATGGGAGGTTAGGGTTTTGAGGTGAGAGTAGAGAGAGTGGTTTGCGTTGGAGGAGAGGGAAAGGAAGAGTTGGGTAGGGGTGTTTAGGTATTTGGAATCGGTAAGGGTATACTTGGAATAGTGGAAAAGGAAGACGACGAGAAGAGAGAGGAAGACGAGGGACAATTTTGAATTCGGGGACATTTCGGGGAGAAGAAAGTCCCTGAGAGGAGGAGGGAGAGTAAGACGAGCAGATGGAGCAGACGTAAAGGTGGCTGATTTAAATATAATAATGGTACAAAAAGTGAGAATTACGGAAATACCCATGTCCTTATGAGTAAGCATTTTGCACTAGAAACAATTTGATTCGGAGTAATATTTCAACTCAATTTTGTGAGCTCATCATCTTTACTTTAGTGTATTTATATCTCAATGACCTAACCGTAAAAAGGAAATAAATACTATAATATTATATATGCTATGTGTATTATAATAAAATGAAGAAAATATATCTCTTTTTAATTTTTTAATTTGAACAACCAACTTATTTGTTGACATATAAATGGTAATTTAAATATCAAGTTAGTGATTTCAATTTTACATTTTCTTTACTTTTTTTAAGAAAAATAATAGGAAAAAAACGAAAAACACATGGTTAGGTGGAATATTGTCGGTTGTTATAAACCTGTGTCATTTATGTCCAGTTGATTTTGATTGGATTTATATCTATTTTGATTGGATAATTCTTAACTTTATCGTAGCAATCTGCACCTTCAGGCACACCGATTCGAAGCCCAAAAGCGACGTTTGAATTCGTGTCGTCTCAAAAAATCATTAGGTTTTTTTTATGATTTATAATGTACGGAGATAAATATAACTTCAAACATATTTACACTTTCAAATCTCATAACGGAAGGAAAAAAATATAAATATTTAAATAACAAAATCGTTACTGTCTCAAAACAATAATGGTACATACAAGAAATGTCTAAATAAAGTCTGCAAATAGATAGGGAATGACAATATATAAATATAGCTCCAATGCACATGGTCACCTCCTCCATGCATATTATCCTCTTCATACCACTTACTACCCAGTCATCCTGTAATAGTTATAAAGTGGGGAAAATATATGGGATTAGACAAGGTCTTATGGATGAGTAATATCAGTCGTGGTATGGTGTTAGTTGGTAGTTATATTATCATTTATAATCTACACTGCCTAAGGGTGTTCATTTGTATGTGTATATTATATTTAACAAACCATCCAACTGATACAATATAAGATAACAACCTATATGAAGGAACTAGGCTGTGTCGTAGCGGGTTGAATGATTGAATTTCAATTATTTTTTTCAGTTTCAGATCTTTGTTGGCCTGTGAAGTCTAATTGCCAATCTAAAATATTTTATATAATTTGTTTATAAATCGAATTTTATAAGTGTGCCAAATACACTCATATATATATATATATATATATACATATGTGTGTATATACATATGTATGTATGTATGTATGTAATTATAAATTAATTTGGAATAATAATAGTAATAGTAAATATGTCTATATTTAAAACAATTTTGACTAATTCAAAATATTTTGAAATTGGAATAATATCTTTTAAAAAAATCTAATTTTTCACTTTGAAAATTTCAAACTCAGATCTACTAGTTTAAATAAAATATCTATTTAAAAATTTTGAATAAAATAAATAATATATAAACTTTATATTTATGAAATTTATTTTCTATAAAATATATATTTATATGTACAAATATGTATATAATTTTATAAATTTATATTTATTAATAAAAGAAATAGCATTGATATTAAAATAAATACATGTATAAATATATATATTAAAATATATTAATATTTATTTTTAGCTACAATATTTAAAAATATTACTTTTATTTAAATTAAATTCTGTTTGGACTTTCTATTTCTATTTTTTTATAAAACAGATATGTGTACATATACATACATACATACATACATATATATATATATATATTAAAAAATTATTTTAGATTAATTGTTAATTATTTATTTACGAAAATAGCTTAATTATTTTTATAAATTGATGAAAGCTTTTATGCCTAGAATCATTTTTATTTTATTTTTA